>CM053150.1:63815000-73815000 GCA_028571685.1 Heterohyrax brucei
ATAGAATCATATAGCATGTAACCTTTTGGGATTGGAAATTAATTCTCTGGAGATCAAAGTAAGTTGCTGTGTGCACCAATCATTTGTTTCTTTTTATTGTTGAGTGGTAGTCAGTGATATGGTCATGCTGCAATTTGTTTAGCCATCAAACACTGAAGGACATTTGGGTTGTTTCCAGCTTTTGGCTATTATAAATGAAGCTGCTATGAACATCTGTGGACACGTTTGTTTTGTGTGTGCATGCGTGTGTGGACATGAATCTTAATTTCTCTGAGATAAATGCTCAAGAATTCAGTTGCTGGGTTGCGTGATAGCTGTGTGTTTAATTTTATAAGAAAACACCATGCTGGCTATTCCATTTTATAGACCTGTCAAATATATGAGTGACCCCACTTCACTTCATTTTCTCTGCTACGTGGTTTACAACATGTTCAAGCTACAACAAGCGACATTTCTTAGGGCCCTCCTTTTTTTTAAAAAAAAGACCTCCTATTGTTAGCAATCTGTACTACATACAGTGCTACAGCATGGAATTTGCTGATGTGACTGTTCTTAGATGTTCATTTACAGATGTTCAGTTTTATGATTTACTGCTGTATAGACCGAGTTTTCCAAACTAAATCAGGGCTTCTGTTGCTTGAAAACATGGACTCAAATGCTAATTGCTTTACTAAAGTCAATATGCAGAGTTGATACCCTGTGGTAAGCTACAGTGAAATTATGAAAAAAGAAAAAGACCATAGAGACAAGTTTTGCTAATTTTCTGACTAGAAACACCATCCTCATTCCCAGGCACAAATCAGATGCCCAAGAACCTTCCACAAGTGGAGTTACTACTGCTACTGACAAAATACTAATGTTGTCCAACTCTTCCTCACAGTTGCAGTAAATTTTTACAGTTTGTGTAGTTTTAAAGTAAACATGCATGTATTAAAATGTTTCCAACTCCCAAAGACAAACAAAGACCAAATTTATAAAGACAGTGAAAACAAGAGGCAATTATAATGAAAACTTATATACATATATATGAGATACTTGACCTACCTAAAAACTGACCTATGATGCTATGATGCAGTTGATGGAGACTGTATTTGATTTTGTCACCTAATTTTTGTCTTAGTCATTTTGGTAGGTATGCAGCTATACCTCATTATGGTTTTAATTTGTATTCCCATAATAGCTGGTGATGTTGAAAACCTTTTCATATGTTTAGTTGTCATCTGTATATGCTCTTCGGTGAAATTTTATCTCACTCTCTCTTTTTAGTTACTTTCCATTTTCCCCAAACTTCCTTTTATTTTTTAAACTGAATCTTGGCTTGTGAAAATTGTAGATGCATATATAGTTGTAAAAAATAGCACACGAGTCAATGGTAAGAAGACAAGTAACCCATTTAAAAGTGGGCAAAGTATTTGAATAGGCATTTCTTGAAAGAAGATGTACAAATGGCGAATAAGTGCATGAGAAGATGCTTAACCTTGTTAGCCATTAGGGAAATGCAAATGAAAACCACAATGAGTATCACTGCAGATTCACTAGAATGGCTATAATCAAAATGACAGAAAATTGGCAAGGATGTGGACAAATTAGAACCCACGTATGCTGCTAGTGAAAATGAAAAATGATACAGTTATTTTGGAAAGCAATCTGACAGTTCTTCAAAAAGTTAAGCATAGAGTTACTGTATGATCCAGCAATTCTATTCCTGGGTACATACATATATATATAATTGAAAGTATTTCCACACGGACACTTGTATGCAAATACTTAAAGTAGCATTATTAATAAATAGCTCCAAAGTGGAAGCAATTCAAATGCCCATCAACTCATGAATGGATAAATAAAATGTGTTACATACATATAACGGCTTGTAATAAAAAGCACCGATACATACTACAAATGCATCCTAAGTTATAAAGGTCCAACTATCATATGATTCCATTTATATGAAATGTCCAGAATAGGCGAATTGATAGAGACACAAAGAAGATTAGTGGTTAGTTAAGGCTTGGGGGTGGGCAAACTTGTGGTTATGGCTAAGGGGTGCACAGCTTCTTTTTCAGGTAATGGAAATATTCTAAAATTGATTGTGGTGATGAATACACACCACTGTGACTATACTAAAAGTCATTGAACTGGATCCTTTAAATGGGTAAAATGTACAACATGTGAATCATATCTCAATACAACTGTTTTATTGAAAAAGAAGAAACAGAACAAAGGTTCTATGTATCCTTTACCCATTTCCCATCAGTGATAAGATTTTGCAACAGAATAGAATATTGAGATTCATGAGATGCACTAATCTTATTCGGATTTTCTCGGTTTGACTTGTACTCATTTGCGTGTCTATTTCTGTGTATGTATATTTAATTGCATGCATTTTACCACATGTGTAATGTTGCATATCCATCACAACAGTCAAAATACTGAACAGAGGACAGTGCTTCTTTCTAAACCTCTGTTCACCTTACGCTTTATCTGAGGCAGGGCCCTAGAGATCTTCAGTGTTTGCTCATTGTTAGTAACCAAAAGGAAGGCAGCTACCCTTCTTGCCTCCTAATCTTCCTACCTGTCAGTGGCTCCTCATTGTTATCGTAAGGTAGATATAGAAGAGGGACATGAACTCCCACCCACATAGGAAGGTACTGGGATTGGGGACAACATTCATCTAGATTCTAGAATCACCCACACCTATGACAGAGTGGGAAATTATCTAACCAAAAGGAGGAACGTGAATTCTGGAAGGTGGATACACCTCCGTGTCTCCATTCCTCGCTTTCTCCTCCCACTAACTTCTGAATCAATTTCTCTACTTCTCCCAGCCTCCGTGGGTAAATTGTCAGCACTTTTGAAGATCAGGTATTCATTGGGTCATTGCTAGCAAAATCTCCTGGGGAGACAACTGGCAATGATTCATTTGTACTAATCCCTGTGTTTTCATCAGCATTGCTTGGGTGCAAGGGGACAGCCCCGGTAGCTCTTCAACATCATCATCACTTTGGTTTCTCTCAAAATGTTTGCTGAGAAAAAGCCCAGAGTTTGGCCTCCGTTCACTCTGAACTTCCAGGGGAATTTCCCTTCCTTCTCAGACTCCATGGGTGACATTGTTCGACTCCTCACCTGGCGGGGTGGAAGGTACAGCTGGCTCTTTGGATCAAAGTCAAACTTAGTAGAATCACGTAATTTAGGACAAGAGATTCTGGAAAGAGTAGCAGTTATTGCTCTCTGCCTCTCAGCTATGATCCTAGTACCCCCAAGTCAATGGTCTTTTCACAGCTGGACATATGCCAGTCCCAGCTTTGTCTCAGCCTAGATCTTATAATCCAATCAAGACTTGGCTACCTAAAATCTTGACCACATCCACCCATTTGGACTCAAATGTGGTCACGAAAATATTGACTTCATCACCCTCTTCAAAATCCTCAAAACCCAACACTCATGATCTCAATTAAAATTAGCCTTGTGGACTGAAAATGAAAGTAATGATTATAATGCCTGTGACTAGTGCATCTATTCAATGACTCTGAGTTTTTGGTTGGCCTGATTAACTGAGTACTTACCATCCATCAGCGTGCCAAGACTTCTTACAAGCCTAACTTCACTGAATTCTTACAACTTTGTGACATAAATAGAAGCTCACAGATGTGAAAATACTTGTCTAAGATCACATAGTGTCATGATGATAAAATTTTATAAGAAATTTATATCTTTCCTCTGAAGTCATTGTTCCATTACAATCTCCTAGCTTTTGAAAGTTCATTATCCCAGAAGATAGAATCCTGACCTTCTCAGAAGCAACATAGTCTTATAAGATGTGTCTTATATGGAGGGCAAAGATTTGCTAAATAACTTTAGCTACCATGTATCTTACTGAAGACTAAGCACAGAGGACATGACATATACAGCTGTATATCAAAAAGGCTCAGGTTTACTATTGGCAGACATAATGCAAAGGAAAGTCTAATCTTTTACCAGGTCAGGGGTTTTATGGAAAGGAAAAAACAATGCAAAGGAGAGGGGACTAATTGTGTTCCACTTGGTCCTTCCTGCGGCACTTGACCAAGAAAAGAAAGAAGCTTCCGATAAGTAAGGTGAACACCCAGAATGAACAGATAGTTCTTGCTTCTATTCTCTGCTTGGGGGAACTGCCAGGCAGAGTCAAGCCTTAAGATATTGTTCCAGTGTATAGGCAGGTATGTCAAAATAAATGTGACAGTATAGCTAGCACCTAACAAACTGAGGGAACTTAGAGGTTTAACACTTTTGAACTGTACTTGATTCCTGTGTGCTGGAAACAGAATCCAGAAATAACAGGATGTTAGGGTAGGATGTTTGTTAGAGGGTCTTATGGCAGAGGCAAAATGATTCTGTAGAGAAGGCTAAAAGGTAACTAACCATTTGGAACAAACCAAATGGGATCCATAATGAGACCTCCAGTGTCTCTAGTCAGAACGCGTCAGAATTCCACCCAAGGGGATAGGGTAGAGAGAGAGAAAAAGAGCAAACGAGCAACAGAGTGCATTCTTCAAGTTTTATCTCTTACAGGAACCAACTGCAAACATTGTCAACCAAACCCATTACTGTTGAGTTGATTCCCACTCACAGGCAGGCTGCAATTAAGTCAACCAAGTGTGTTATCTTGGGTATCAAGGTTCAGTGGACTCTGTGCCTGCAGGCTGTAACACTGTTCCCATAAACCACATCCAGGTGCTGCCTTGGAGAGGAGT
Organism: Heterohyrax brucei; assembly: GCA_028571685.1. Lineage (NCBI taxonomy): Eukaryota > Metazoa > Chordata > Mammalia > Hyracoidea > Procaviidae > Heterohyrax > Heterohyrax brucei. The sequence goes on from CM053150.1 coordinate 63,819,731, forward strand.
AGGGGACCGCGGGCAGAAAGCCTTCACTTTAGAGATTGGATTATTTTTCTACTAAAGAGATAGAAACATTTTTACAGGTCTATTTAAATTATTGACTTGAACTAAATATAAATTAGTGTGCTATGAGCTGGAATTGACTCAATGGCAATGAGTATTTAAATTATTGACTTGGAGTAAATACAAATTAGACAGTATTGAAGGTTCACAATTTATCTGCTAACTGGGATAAAGAACTAGATTCACTAGAGAAAACAATACGTGTCAGAGTTGAGGAGTGATTAGACTTGGGACTTTTTACATTAGTAAGTGCTGGAAACTAGGTCTTCATCATTTCAAGCCGAACTTTCACATTACCTCTCAGAAAGTGCCAAGGTGACTAACTGACACGCCTTAAGATCCCCCACTGCCACTGGCTAACTCCAATCCTTGATCCAACCCTCTCTGGCCACATGGCCTTTGTTAAGGGTTAAATTGTGTCCTCACCAAAAAAGCACGTTAGAGTCTTAACTTCTGGTACCTCTGTATGTGACCTTATTTGACAATCAGATCTTTGCAGATGTAATGAATTAGAATGGGATGACACTTAAGTAGAGTGGGACCTAACTCAATAAGATAGGTGTCCTTAGCAGAAGAGACCAGGAGAAAGAGAGAAAGGGAGGGGAGATGGTCAGGTGATGACGGAGACTGAGACTGAGTAACATTGCACAAGCAAAGACACGCACGGCGGAGGTCGGGGGAGGCTACCAGAAGCTAAAAGCGATGAGGATGGATTCTCTCCTAGAGGCTTCAGAGAGAGCACAGTCCTATAAATACCCTAAATTTGAACTTCTAGCCTCCAGAGCTGTAAGAAAATAAATTTCTCTTGCTTTAACCACTCATTTTGTAGCACTTTGTTATGGCCCCAAACCAGATCAAACCAAATCAAGCCAAACCTGTTGACATTGAGTTGTTTCTGACGCATAGCAACCCTATAGGACAGAATGGAACTGCCTTGTAGAGTTTCCAAGGAGTGTATGACCTTCTGCATTTAACTACTATACCACCATGGTTTCCTTGCTATGGCAGCTGTAGGAAATTCCTGCAACCCTCTAACACTTACGCTGGGGTCAACTTGGCCTGATCAAGTGATGGATATCTTCATCACTTCTTTGTATAACCCAGGGCTTACACCTTTGTTAATTCTGTTTTGTGGAAAACAATAGCACAGAAAGAGAAGAATATAATAATGTCATACATATCTGCACTATCCAAGTTAAGAAATTCTAAGATAGTAACTCTTTTACAATTCCACTACATTTTCTCTAAACAAAATGGTCCTATTGATAAACATTTCATTTTCTTCTAATTTTTAATTTTATAACCAGAATATCAGTAGAACTCTCTGTATGTGTTTCCTTGGGCACCTGTGAATATCGCTATATGGCATCCCTTTTGGAAGTGAGAGTGCCGGCTTTCTTGCACTTGTATTAGGTAGTTAAAATACTAGGATATCAATAACTTGTGCATGCATCTCTTGATCCATAATGCTGAGTTCCTTGAGGTAGGAGGCTGTGTTTTATTCATCTCTGTGTTGCCACAGCCTGACGCATCATGTTGAGATAAGTGAATAAATACACAAATGAATGAAATGTCTCCATCCCTCCCCCTGTTTTCCCAAACTTACTTCATCCTTCGTACTAGCTTGATAAAGGTAAAGGAAATTCCCTGCCACCACTTACCATGCACATTTCTTACAGTGTCTCGATTAATTGCCACATCTTTCAGAGCTGTACACCATTTGACAAGTGACAAAGCTGAGAAAGGGAAGTGAATCTCTGTTATCACGCAGTCAGTTATGATTAAAGGTGAGGCTTGAACCCAGTTCTGGCCAATCCAGAGCCTATGGTCTCTCCATTTTTCCCCTGTGTCTTTATATGGAAACAAGCCATCTTTTGCCTTCATGCACATGACATCAGCTTCAACAATTCTGTCCTCTTTGATGAAATCTTTTCTTCTCTCTGAGTCAGGGGAAACCATCTTCACTAATTATCTTTGACTGATGAACTCACAGCCTTCTTTCTTGGGCCTTGAGACAACTAAAACCCTAGCACATTAGTGGGATGTTTTGGTAGCAGTGAGTCCAATCCCTGAGTTTTAGAGAAGGCAAAGCTGAGATCAAGGAGCAGGAGGAACATGTACAAGATGACAGAATGAATTGGCAGGCAAGCGAAGGTCAGTAGTGAATATCCTGTGACTGGGTTTAGTGTCTTTTGATTTGTGTTTTAGATTATCTAACAGAGTTGGCTCTTCTCCAGCAAGAAAGAAATCTGGGTGGTGTATGGCACTGCTGTCTCTTTCATTTCAGAGACAATGCAAAAGGGCCCTGCCAGGACTAGGGGCTGAAGTAGCCTAGAGATGACAAAAATGCTGTCAGTGAACCCAGCTGGCAAAGTACTGGATGAAAGCTCTAGAACAACACAAGTCTTCTGGACTAAGGTTAACGGAGAACACAGACTTGAGCTACAAGGGACTGTACTTGTCAGGGGACTACATTCATCAGGGTAGGCTGACTGCTGTAACAGCAGACTCCACAGCCTCAGTGCCCAATGCTGTAAAAATGCATGGCTTGTTCACATCATGGTTCGGTGCTATTCTTCAAGGAATCAAGCTGCTGTCATCTTCTGACTCTGTCCTCAGTGTACAACCTACAAAGTCACTGCCCAAGGAGAACAGGGAGCTCATGGAGAGATGGGGTGAGTCAAGAGCAGAATCAAGACAAGAGTGGGCATTTGGGCTCCACATCCAGTGGCTGGCATTTCTACCATGCCTCTCAACACTTCTGACCCCCAGTTTCCTCCTCTCTGAAGCTGGACTTACACTGCCCGCTTGGCCCCTTTCACAGTTTGAGTTCAGGCACTGGAATATGTTCTGTAAAATAATGTGTGCCATGTTGACCTAAGGATGGTTTCTTATATATATGAATAGGAGGCAAGCATCCTGGAGTCATTTCCCTTTAGATCCTGAAAGTAAATGACAACTCTGAGAAACAGTCCCCACAAATGGAAGAACAGCTACCGTGTGACCACACAGGACATTGTCACTGCTATGAGTCTGGGCAGCTGGGAATATCTCCTTCAAGACCATAACCACAATGCTGCTGAGCTCACACTGAGTGTACTTTTTGATATTGAGAACAGTTCCCATGTCTTCCAAGCCCGTCTCATCTTCATTCATTGAAACCTCCTCTGTAGGATCAACCACTGACTTTGAACCAAAGCTGCAGCTCCACTGGACCCTAGCAGGACAGTTGATAGGCCAGAGCATGGAATTTGGAATCTGTTAACTAGACTTTGAGGCTTGTGCTATTGAATCCAGTTAGTGCTCAGTAACCTCACTGTCTTCATGTATAAAATGGGGAGAATAACTTATAAGGTTGTTTTGAGGACTACATGAGCTCATTACAAAAACTGCTTAGCTGACTAATTGTAAACAGGTAGTACTCAGGGAAATTGTGGTTATTGTCATGCCGTATCCAATGTGCTAGTGACGAGTTCTGGGCACTTGTAGAGTGGTTGAGTCAGGCCCTCATCTTGAGCCTTTCCTGTTGACCTTATCTCTGTGAGCGGTTGTCACCTCAGTTTCCTTCCCTGCCTGTCCCAATTCCAATCCTGAAACTTAGCCAGCTTAGCTGAGGCCTAGAGACTCCAGCTAGCCCTAATGTGGCCCAATTCTATGCCCTGACCCTTCTCCCTAAGCAATCATTGCTGCCTGAAGGCACATTCGCTGAGTCCCCAAGTGCTGAGGTCCGAAATCGAAAGGTTTCCCATGGGCTACTCGTAGCCTGCCCCACACCACCTTCTCTGACTTGATCTCAAACAGAGCTTCCACCCCTCACCGTGATTGCTGCTTCAGTTTACCAGGCCCACAGCAGAGCCTGAGGCAAGGGCTTAGGGCTGGGATGCCAGGATTCAGGAGTGAGGAAGTGGGCAGAGTGAGTAGGAGAAGGGGAGGGGAAAGCCAGCATGTGCTATCCTGCTGTGGGCCACTGTGGCTTATGCCCATGGGACCTCTGAGAAGGCCTGTAGAACATGCCTTTGAGTCTTCCTGCTGAAGGACAGGTGCCTACGGCATCCATCTAATGATCCTGAAATTCAAGGCTTGATTGTCCCTCAGAAATGCTCTGCCTTTCACTTTTAAACTGTTTCTGGGCCAGGTCTGAGTGGCCTTCCCCAGACTCTGGGGAAAGCACCCAGCCAAAAGATGGGGAGACTTAGAGCACCTGCTTGAAGGAGTGCCTGTGCATGGCAAATGCACCGAAATCAGAGATGACGTGTGTTTTAGTTTCCTAGGGCTGCTGTGACACGAATGTCACAGTGGGTAGCTTCAAAGAATTGAAATTTGTTTTCTTAGCATTTTGGAGGCCGAAGGTCCTGAGCTGAGTGTCAGCTGAGTTGACTATAGCCCCAGGCATTCATTGGTTCCAAGGCCTTCTGTAGGTGATGCTCACATGGTGCATGAGCCCTTCCTCCATCTGTGCCTGCATCTGTGTCTACTTTGATCTTTTTATAAGTCAGTGTTGATTAGGTTTAGGATATACCCTACACTGATAAGCCCACATTAACAAAAGAAAGAAAATCATATCTCCAAATAGGACCTCATCCAAAGGAATAAATCCAAAACCAAACCCCTTGCTGTCTTGGACTCATAGCAACCCTACAGACAGAGTCAAACTGCCTCATAGAGCTTCCAAGGAGCTCCCGGAGGATTTGAACTGTTGGTCTTTTGGTTACCAGCCATAGCACTTAAGCATTACACTATCAAGGTTTCTATCCGCAGGAATAGGGGTTAGGATTCCAGCATGAATTTTAAGGGAGAAGTAACAACATGGGCCACTGAAAGTGTAAGCTGTTTACCACTCCAGGCCTTTTACACTAATCCAGCCCCAGATCACACTAAGGTCTAGGTTCAACTGTCACTTTCGCAGGATGCCATCATGTTGCTCAACCATATGCTAAGTTTCTTCCTACAGTTCTTCCTTGACTACTTGGCTGTGCCCCCCCCCAACAAAACAACACAAAACAAAAACAAAAAAACAAACCTGTTACCGATGAGTCAGTTCTGACTAATAGGGGCCCAATAAACAGGGTAGAACTGCTTCATAGAGTTTCCAAGGAGAGGCTGGTTGGTGGATTCACCGTAGCACTCTCTTAACTGCTATGCCACCAGCCTGGCCATCATAGCTTAAAACCACAAGCTTGTGGGTGTATCCAAGTCTTGGAATGGTTTTGAACAAGACCTAAAGTACACTCAGGTGATTACAGAAAAAGGGATAAACATCAAAGGCAGTCCAGACAGCAGGTATAGAAAGAAGGGTAACACTTCAGTTGGTGACCAAGCATTGAGGCGATGGCAGAAGATAAGGAGAACTAGCTGTACAGTCCAGGTCAGGCACAGGAGGCAGGGCTACCAACTAGCAGAGATAACCAGACACCCAAAAGTGGGAGCTTAACAGGAGACCACACAATTCCAGGGTTAGTTCTGCAGGCAATGTTGGGCTGACAGGAAGCTCTCTTGGGAGCAGACAACACGTACTTCCGCAGTCCAGATTCAGGGCATTTCAAAGACATTTCTCTGAATCTGGATTCCATTCCCTCAGCATGGCCACAATGATGACATAATCAAAGGCTGGGAGAAGTGACGACTTTCTTACACACCTCTGTGAAGATGCATTTCCATCTGGCTGCAGTTTCATTCCGAAATACTGAAGGAAGTGGGATTCTACCCCCCAGAAACAGACTTTCTATGAGTCTTGGCCCAAAGATGAAGCAGCTTCAGTGACCCTTGGATTCTGGAAACTCTAGACCCCAGAACAGCAAAGCAATACCTTCCTTTGAGCATAGTTTTCTGAATTTCAGGTAAGAGCTGCTGCTTCTCTATCAGACCAGCTCAGCAGGATCAGCCTCATCTGAATGGAGCATAAATCACCCTCTAGACTGTGGTCTGGAGCTGGGCCTGCAGGTTTTCCTTTCCCACTGAGCTCGCGATCAGTCTCCACTCTCCATGCTGCAGGAAGGGCATCATCCTGAAGAAAGTGTCTGTGAGATGATGCGCCTGGTTTGGAGGCAGAGGAAACATTACAGCGCATGCTCTCTTGCCTGACAGATTTTTCTCCTTCACACTGCGCTGCAACTGTAAATAACCTCTCAGCTTTGATTGTTTCTGTAGTCAGGTTCTGCAGTGGAAGACAAATCGGCTTGAGTCCTTATCATGCCATCAGTATCTGAACTGTGTGGGCTGACTCCCTTGCTGGCACTAGCAACGCATTAATCATGTTCACAGCCATCTTCACAGTTCCGGGAGGCTAGGTTCTAAGTTAAAGCATTCTTCTCAATCTAAACTGCATTATTGAGCACCTTCTCAATAATGTAGTTTGAAGTTTCCTAACTTCGTCCTCTTTTTTTTGATGTTACAAATCTAAACATGGGTTTAATTAAGCAGTGACTTGTATAAACCATAATCATTTCGATTAAATTGACCTGATTACAAACCCAGAACCAAAGCCTTTGCTTTTGAGTTAATTCCAACTCATAGACACCCAATAGGACAAAGCAGAACTGCCCCATAGGGTTTTCAAGCTATAGTCCTTTTTTCTTTTTTAAATACTTCACTGTGTTTTAAGTGAAGGTTTACAACCAAAATCAATTTGTCACACAAAAACTTAAACACGCATTGCTGTGTATTTTTAGCTTGGCTCTCACCCTGTGACAGCACACTCCTCTTTTCTGCCCTGTGCTTTTGGGTCCATTTGACCAGCTCCCGTCTCCTTCCACCCATTCATCCTGCCTCTAGAGAGAAACTGCCCAGTTGAGCTAAGACTCATACTCTTCACCAGTATCTTTTTATGTTTTATAGTCTAGTCCAATCTTTGTCTAAAGAGTTGGCTTCCAGAATGGTTTCAGTTCTGGGCTAATAGATAGTCCATGGACCATGCCTTCTGGAGACCCTCCAGTCTGTTGGACCATCAGGTCTGGTCTTTTTAATAGAGTTTATGTTCTGCACCCCATTTTTTCCTCTTCTATGTCAAGGACACTTTGCTGCGGAAGTTTCCTAACTTCTTTGTGCTTCAGTTTTATCCCCTGTATAATAAGGCTGAAGATTATATTTACCTCTCAGAATACTTGTGATGATTAAATGAGTGTCTATATGTGATACACTTTAAATACTGCCTGGCTCATAATGTTGCAAACCCTGGTGGCATACTGGTTAAGTGCCACAGCGGCTAACCCAAAAAATCGGCAGCTTGACTTCACCAGGCATGCCTTGGAAACTCTATGGGGCAGTTCTACTCTGTCCTATGGGATTTCTATGAGCCATAGTCTACTCAATGACAGTGAGTTTATTTTATTTCTTTTGGTTTGGCACATAATAGGAAAAATTTTAAGTGTTTGCTGTTATCAGTTTTTACCATCATCACTTATTTAAGATGGTAAGTCTGAGAAAAAGAAACCAGGTTATCTTTTTCAAACTAGGGGAAGTTTAAAGTGGGAATCTGTGCACAGTTTTTTTTTTTTTTTAATATCATTCTATCTAACCTTCTTGCAGAATGACTCATGCATTAAATACAATACAAAATGGGACCTTTGAGAACAGACCCAACAAAAGGAACCAGAAGGCATAGATTATGTTACCAATCTGAGTGGTGATGATTAGAATACATGGTCAATAAATTTGTGTCTATTTGCTTGGCAGCTAAAGTTGCTAGGGAAAATGCTGCACGACCATAGATATCACTTCCTTACTGCCGCATCATATATGCATTTCTCTTCAGAAATAAACTCTTTGGGGGCAGGAAGGGGGACTAGGTACACTAGGAATTTACTATGCATTTCCCTGGATGGCCCAAGGTTAATGTACTTGGCTGCTGATTAGAAGACTGGAGGTTTGAGTGCACCCAGAGGAGTCTTGGAAGAAATGCCTGATGATCTACTTCCAAAAAATCAGCCACACTGAAAACTCCGTGGAGCACAGCTCTACTCTGACACACATGGGGTCCTCGTAAGTTGATATCTACCCAATGGCAACGAGTTTGGTTTTCCCTTTAGGATAAATTATTGTAAGCACAGTTTACTGTGTTTAATGTTCAGCTTTACTAATGAAAGACTATTAATTTCCACTTTAATAGTTGGGTTATGTGAATCCTCTGGAAGATTTGGGGACTACTCTGGGTCTCATGGACCAAAGTTGAAAGTATTAATGTAAATGAAAGACAAGTACAAGTGTTGGCAGCCTTTCTGTTTCCTTCCCTCCCTCTGCCCTAGACCCCTCCATGAAGCCACTATGTGAGCCCGGGTGCATGATCTAAAGTTCTTCATGCTTCCTTCTACATTAACTGGGAACTTTCATAATGGCTCTACTTACTAATCCTCCTTTGATGTATTTACTGGTCTTCTACCTTGTGTGAAGTACAGTTCTAGAAAGACAGAGAGAATAAAATTCAGCCTTTGTCTTCAAGGGGGTAAAGGGGAAATACCATTTACTGTGCATCGGCTATATGCCAGACCCCTTATATACATTATAGAACCCTAGTGAAGCAATGTTTAAGAGCTTGGCTGCTAAATAAAAAGCCAGTAGTTCGAATTTGCCAGCCACTCCTTGGAAATCCTATGGGGTAGTTTACTCTGTCTTTTGGAAACTCTTGGTGTAGTGGTTAAATACTACATTTGCTAACCAAAAGGTGGACAGTTTGAATCTACCAGGTGCTCCTCGGGAACTGTATGGAGCAGTCCTACTCTGCCTTACAGGGTCACTGTGAGTCGGAATCGACTTGATGGCAACGGGTTTGGTTTTTGGTTTTGATTATGTGATGGAATCAACTTCACAGCAATGGGTTTTTTTAATACACATTATTGTATTCAACAATTACACAACACAGGCATTATTATCTGATATGTAATGAAATAAGCTGAGGCTTAGGTGATTAGGTAATTTGACCAAGGCCACATGGCTAGTTCAGTAGCAGAAACAAGGCTTGAACCCATCTAATGATGCAGTCATTCATTGATTCAGTACTTTTGCCATTGAATATCTTCCTCAGATTGGGCCTCACATTAAGTGCTGCTGGTACAAAGATAGCTAGGAAATCACTCCTGCCGTTAAGACACCCACAGGCTGGAGGGATGGTATCTTGACTCTGCATCTGGTGGTCTTATACACAATCTCAAGGTTTAGTATTAAAAACATGTATTCCATGTATGTCAAACCGCTTAAATTCCTTCTGAATGACTGTGGTATTTATATTAAGCGGAAAAATTGGATTGAGTGGTGACTGAGGTTAGGAGCTGAGTGACGACGTGGCTTTAAAGGCCTTCTTTAAGGAGCTCATGTCTTACAGCAAACTTTCTGTAATTTCCTAAGTGAGGTTTAGAAAGACTTGCCTAAAAATGAAAATTGGCCCCGACCAATCTCTGGCAGCCATTCTTCTAGCCCAGCAGAGCTATGAGATTCTCAGGCAGTTGGTCACGGCCAAGGCTACAGACTTCATTTTCTGTAAGGAGCTGGCTTCGGGGAAGCTAGTTACACACAGGGTGTTGATAACTTTTTAGGGTTTTGTCAGCTTGCAAATATGTATTTTCTCTGGCATGTTTCCTGAAGGAAAAGCCCTGCCTACGCGAAGGAACAGCCAACACTTCTGCTTTCATTCCCCTTCCTTGCTTCCCAAGAGACCACCTTCTTCTTAAGTGTGAAAGTTCTGTTTTGTGATGTCTTAACGCTTTCGTGTTTGCTTGTCATTTTGTTGCATTTGAGACTCAGTCTGGAGGCTGAAAATCAAGAGCAGAAACATCTTCAAGGTGAAACAGAGAGCTCTGCATTTATTGACAGAGGAACATTCCAGGTGAAGGGCTGAGGTGGAGTGAACTTGCTGCCTTTGAAGGACCCATGGAGGTCTCCCTTCTTAGAGCATCACCAGAGAGAAAAATGGCAAGCGATGAACTCAGGAAAAATGGGAGGCAAATCACTTAGGGCGTCCAGGGCCACTGTCAAGTCTTAGGCTTCACCCTGAGCAAGAGGAAGGCTTTGAAGAGCTTTGATGAGCCAAGTGGTATGATCTCACTGCATGGTTCAGAAAATCACCCTAGTTTTTGGAGTATAGACTGGCTGTAGGAGGTATCTGTGGGGGCACAGGTGAATCAGACAGGTCCTTGCTTTGTTTTTAACGTTGCTCAGGTTGCTCAGAATCTTCCAGAGGAATACCACCTAAAATAGGCTCCAGGGATGAAGAAGACAAAGTAAAACAATAGTGACAGCAATGATTATAATAAGCCCACATTTCTATCTGTGCTTCACTTTGCACTGGAGAGTTAAGAGGAGCGTAGAGTGTTGTTGCTGAGGATTCAAGGACAAGCCAAAGGAGTAAGAATGGAACAATAGAAAATGCATGAGCCTGGCCTCCACTGCCAACAATAAAAAAGTAATAAATAAATGTAAATGATGCTGAACACGAACACCACAGAACTGTTAGGCACGGTGCAGCAGGGGCGCGGTCCTTGCTGGGTGGTTCTCCCAGAATCTGAGTGGAGGCTGGGCACATGAGCCAGAAACATGCTCTCCCTGTCTGTAGCTCACTTTTTCCCACTCCTCTGCCCCACCCCCCTTATTCACATGTGCAAGAAGGGATAAGCTGGAGAATTTCTGATTGTTGACAGGAAGTTTACTCAGCGAGTTTGGTGACAAGAGCAAAAGAGACTTTCTGCTATACTCCTCACTGTCCCATGGGCAAGTTTTCAGCTCCTTACAGAGGGATTGTTGCCCTCATGGTGGCTGGTTGCTAAGCAAAGGTTGACAGCTTGAATCTACCAGCCACCCCTTGAAAACCCTGTGAGGCAGTTATGAGTTGGAACCAACTCAATGGCAATGGTTATACAAAAAACCAAACCTATTGCCATCGAGTCTATTCTGACTCATAGTGACCTGGCAGATTCAAACTGTCAACCTTTTGGTTAGCAGTTGTGGCACTCAACCACTATGCCGCCAGGGTTTCTGCAATGGGTATATATTGGGTATATATATAAAAAAAACAAAACAAGAAACCAAGCCCAGTGCTGTCTAGTCAATGCTGACTCATAGCAACTCTATAAGACAGAAGAGAACTGTCCCATAGGATTTCCAAGGACAGCCTGGTGGATTTGAAATGCCTACCTTTAGGTGAACAGCTGTAGCATTTAACCACTGCACCACTAGGGTTTCCAAAACCAAACCCACTGCCATAGTAGACAGTTGATTCTGACTTATAGTGATCCTATAGACAGGATCTTTATAGGATCGGTATGAACAAGAACTGAGGTTAGGGCAGTGGGTTTGGGGGCATAGACAGAATAAAACTGTCCCGCAGAGTTTCCAAGGCACACCTGGCCAGTTTGAACTGCCAGCCTTCTGAGTAGCAGCGTAGCACTTAACCATTGTGCAATGGGTATTAAAAAAAAAAACAAACAAACAGCAAAAAACCGCTGCTGTCGAGTTGGGTCCGACTCACAGAGGCCGTACAGACAAAGTAGAACAGCCCCATAGCGTTTCCAAGGAGCGCCTGGTGGATTTGAACTGCCGATCTTTTGGTTACCAGACATAGTACGTAACCCACTACACCACCAGGGATTCCGTGCAGTGTGTATATGCGGATTAAAATGAACGTGAAGAAATCCTTTTCCTGAAGTTCTGAGACCGGAAGCACCAACATTCAGTGTCTTCGGCAGTCAGGTGGAGGCTGCCATCTACTGGTTGTCTTAAGTGTTTTACCCAGGTGCTTTCTGCTTTGGACAAAGAGTCTTTCAATTCTACGGAAAGACAACAGTTCCGATGGAATTTTCTCTACCGGGGACTGTCTAATGTCTCTTCTAAATCATCACAGTTATCATCAGAGTAGTTATTTTTCATTCTAATTTTAAGGGAAACTCAGAAAAATTATACGACTAGACCAAAGCCATTCGGTAATTGGGAACTCGGGATTCAACCTTAGTTCTGACCCAAAGATGATTATAGAAGTTGTTCGGATCACATCAGCTTTGCAAACCATGAAATTGCCAGGAGGGAGTTGGCAGGTGTTCCATGTGCACTAAATGGAGGAGTGGATAAAAGAATCAGACTATGGATGGATGCTCTTCAAGGTATGCAGCTTGATGCCAAGTGCTTGGGTTTGGGAGTCAGAAGACCCAAGTAGACCCAAGTTTTAGTCGCAGGTGAACTTAAGAAAGTCATTTCTTTGCTCTAAGACCAAATTTCTTTTATTTATTGATTGTACTTTAGATGAAGGTTTACAGAACAAACTAACTGACTCCTTAGTAAAGAGCTAGCACATATATACCTATTGTTTTATGACATTGGTTAACAGCCTCACAGCAGGTTAACACTTTCTTCTCAAGCTTGGGTTCTATGTTACTAGCTTTCCTGTCCCCGCCTGCATTCTGGTCCTTGTCCTTGGGCTGGTGTGCCCTTTTAGTCTCATTTGGTTTTCTGAAGTATGGCAATTAAGTTTGCAAACTTGTTCTAGTGCCACTACATACCCCATTGCTGAATATCACTACGGTCACCTTCAAAGTACTCCTCTTGGGAAGCTATGCACTGATGCCAGCTCCTAAGCCCATTGTTGTGGCAACTGTGTCAGTCCATCTCCTTGAGAGTCTTCCTCTTTTTTCACTGACCCTTCTTTCTACCAAGCATGATGTCCTTCTCCAGGGACTGAACTTGTCCTTCTCCAGGGACAACATGTCCAAAGTATGTAAGACACAGTCTTGCCATCTTTGCTTCCAAGGATCACTCTGGTTGTACTTCTTTCAGAACAGACCTGTTTGTTCTTTTGGAGTTCCATGGTACATTCAACATTCTTCTCCAGTGCCACAGTTCAAAGGCATCAGTTCCTCTTCTGTCTTCTTTATTCATGGTCCAGCTTTTGCATGTATGTGATACAATTGAAAATATCATGGCTTGGGTCGGATGCATTTTAGTCTTCAAGGTACATCCTTACTTTTGAATAGTTTAGAGTGGTTTTTTGCAGCGGATTTACCCACTGCAATGCGTCTTTTGATTTCTTGACTGCTGCTTCCATGGGCGTTGACTGTGGACCCAAGTAAAATGACATCCTTGACAACCTCAATCCTTTCTCCATTTAGGACAATGTTGCTTACTGGTCCAGTTGTGAGGATTTTTGTTTTCCTGATGTTGAGGTGCGATCCATACTAAAGGCTGTGATCCCTGATCTTCATCAGTAAGTGTTTCAAATCTTCATTTCTAGCAAGTAAGGTGGTGTCATCTGCATAATGTAGGTTGTTAATGAGTTGTCCTCCAATCCTGATGCTTTGTTTTTCTTCATATAATCCAGCTTCTCAGATTATTTGGCTGGCATACAGATTAAAAAGGTATGGTGAAAGGATACAACCCTGGCACACATTTTTCCTGACTCTTAAACCATGCAGTGATCCCTTGTTCTGTTTGCACAACTGCCTCTTGATCCATATACAGATTCCTTAAGAGCACAATTAGGTGTTCTGGAATTCCCATTCTCTGCAATGTTAGTCATAATTTAGTATGATCCACACAGTTGAATGCTTTTGTATAGTCACTTAACCATTACGGCACCAAAATATAACTTAGAATGTAAGTTCCGTGATAGCAGGGATCTTTTTCATGTTCTTCACCGATAAACCCCAGGCATTTTGAACAGTTCCACATGGGAAATCTTTAACAAGCATTTTTTAAATTTATAGAGCACTGTTATCAATTTCACGTGGTTTATTCAAATGAGTAAAATATCTTCAAAAAAGTTTGAATTTTGGAATCAGGTGACTTGGTTTCACATTTTGGTCTGCCACTAGCTGTGTGACCTTGGGCAAGTCACCGACCCTTTCGAGGCTGAGTTTCCTTTTGTTAAATAGAATCGTTTTATCTGTCTCATGGGTGCTTATGATAATCAAATGACTTCAAATGTTTAAAGTGCCCAACAAAGTGCTGAGATGCTGAGTCCAAAGCGAGAATCTGTAACTGGGAGGGTCTGGGGTGGGGGTGGGGTGGAATAGCAATCAAAGTATCTGCATGCAGGTCACAGAAATCACATGGGGCTATCAAACTAATGAGGAAAGGAATCGGCTAGAAGGATATTAAGGAGTTCATGAAGTTGACTGGAGCTGGCTCAGAAAACACTCAGGAGCTAAAGGAGGCCGGATAACAGGAAAAACCATCCAGAGTATCTGCCATTGCTGGAATTAGTCATTGCCATTCACTAAAGAGACTGCTGTTCCCTGTCATAGATGCTAGCCACCAAACCAAATCCACTGCCTTAGAGTCAGGTCCAACTCATAGTGATGCTGACGATCAGAGTAGAACTTCCCCATAACAGTTCCCAAAGAGTACCTGGCAGATTTGAACTACTGACCTTTGGTTAGCAGCTGTAGCACTTTACCACACAGATTCCCTTAATAAGTCACCACTGTCACTAGATACTGTGAAGATGGTAAACCAGTCTCATAGGCTCTTTGTTTTGCATTCCTTGCTTAAGGTGACAAGTCTGTCTATGAGTATCCAGTTGAGAAAGATAAGCTTCTGTGCCTGTGTCTTGGGTGCTGGGGGAGGGAGAAAGAGTTGCTTTTCCATTTGTGACTTCCATTATAGAATGGTTCTTACACAGCTGGAAATTCTCCAAACTCAAAGGAAGTTCGGTGCTGGGAAACCATCAAATGGGCACAGTCCACTGCAGGAAAGGTGGGAGTAGAAAGAATAATAGAGTAAGGGCACCAGGCAGCTATCATAGTAGTATTGTGTGGTACTTAGGTACACACACATCTGAGTGTGGGTGTGTGCATCAGGCTGAAGAGAGTTTAGGTAGAGGAACTCTTTTCAAAGGTGTGGCTAGTTTGGAGGAAAATTTCAGGGGGCAGTGCAGTTCTGAGGTCTAGCAACAGCTGGAGCCTGAAGCAAAGCCATTATCTGAGAAAACCAAAGAGAAAATTATGTGGATCCTGTCACCTGACAGGCACTGGGACCCTCTTATGATGGAAACTTCCAATCTATGATTATGGTATATAGGTATAAAACTGAAAAACATGCTGTCCTCCTGTCCTCTATTCTCCCTTCAGTGTCATCTGCTTCTTCCCATTTTGATACCTAGTTGGAAGCCAGGGAACACGGAAGTCCCCTGATACAATTTACACAGTGTGGCAGCCTAGGATCTAAAGATATGAAGAGAAGACATACAGCACCATGGAAGTCCATTCTCCATAGATATGTTTTGATGGCTCCCTGAAAGTGAGGGGTGAAGGAAGGAGACTGGATCTTGAAACTGGAGTGGACTCTTAGCAGACTTTCCAGACAGAGGAGGCATAGTTGTGAACCAAACCAAACCAAACCAAACCAACTGCCTTTGAGTTAAATCAGACTCATAGTGATTGTGGACAAAGCAGGTGCCTATCGGGGGGCATCTAGGGGAATATCTTAATATCTCAGTTGTACACAGTTCAGAGAGGGTGTAGGGTTTCAGCTGAGAGACTCTGAAATGATTAGCTAGTGAGGGATTAAGCTTCCTACTCAAGGCTGGGTTGTTACAGGATGCTCACTTTTTTGGCAAAGATGTCAGGAATTTGAACTGTTCACTTTAGGTTCAAACCCCTGCTGAGAATTTGCCTTTCTACCCCAGGTATACTGAATCAGAATTGGCATTTCAGCATGCTCCCCTGGTGCTTCTTACATGTAATACATTTTGAGAACCACTGCTCTTCTGGAGGAGCTCAGGTGGGGCAGTGCTTAAGAGCGTGGTTGTGAATCAGAAGGTCTGCAGTTTGAATCCACCAGCTGCTGCTTGGAAACCCTGTTGGAGGCAGTTCTACACTGTCCTATAGGGTTGCTATGAGTGTGATTTGGCTCAAAGGCAATGGGTTTGGGTCTTTGTGGCTCTACTGTGGGGTTGCCATGAGTTGGAGTTGACTCCAAGGCAGTGGGTCTGGGTTTGATTTGGGAACTTGTAAGAAATGCAAACACTGAGCAAGAATTCAAATGAGACCAACCAGTTGGAAGCCCATGTTGCTATGGGTAAATTGCATAAGTGAGTCTTATGATCTGGAACAGCATATTGTATATAAAACATGACAGCATTTATTAAAGCAAGATGAACTCAGCCACAAAGCTTTCAGTTAGGGCCGTAAATTCTTGTGAGCCTTACTTTTGAGCCATCGCATTCCATTTGAATGAGGCCTATCAGCCCAACATTTTCATTCAAAATGTCAGTTTGCTGACAGTGCCTAAGAGAATGTTCTGGGGATAGCATCTCCCCTCACCACTTTTTAGGAGACACATAGAGCATCATGTGGCTCTGACTCACTGTATTTGCTGAGGATAAACAGATCTTCAGCGCTGGCAGCAAGCTTCTCATTACTGCACAAGCTCAGGCCCTGGCTAGGGAATTCTGGGCTCCTGGCCTTTGTTGGGGAACTTGGTGTAGGGAAAAAGAGGAGAAAGCAATATCTCTAACTTGAATCTCTAAGTTTGAATCCACCAGCTGCTGCTTGGAAACCCTGTTGGGGGCAGTTCTACACTGTCCTATAGGGTTACTATGAGTGTGATTTGGCTCAAAGGCAATGGGTTTGGGTCTTTGTGGCTCTACTGTGGGTTTCTAGTTTGAAGATTATAGGATTGCAGGATAAAGGACCCAGCTGAATTTACTCCACATCCCTCATTCTGCAGCCTGTACTCCTTCCTACGGCACAGATTTCTTCAGGGAAGGAGAAAACTTTGTGGGGGGCTGGGAGAGAGCAGGACAGTTAGCATCAAAAGTCCTGCATTTAAATTCTGGATCTTTTATTAACGGAGCCCTTGTGGCACAACGGTTATGAGATATGGCTACTAACCGATGGGTCAGCAGTTTAAATACTAAAGCTACTCCTTGGAAACACTATAAAGGCAGTTCTGCTCTGTCCTGTAGGGTCACTATGAGTTGGGATTGACTTGACAGCAATGAGTTTATTTTTTGTTTTCATTTATCCACTGGAAACTCTGGTGGTGGCGCAGTGAATGAGTGCTACAACTATTAACCAAAAAGTCTACAGTTCAAATCCGTGCACCTTGGAAATTATATGGGACAGTTCTACTCTATTCTCCTATAGGGTCACTATAAGTTGCAATCAACTCAACAGCAATAGGTTTTCTTACTAATTAGGTAAGAAGCCACAGGCAAGTCATTGTACTTCTATGTACTCAAGTCCATCACATATAAAATAACTGTTATTGTTGTTAGGTGTCATTAAGTCTGTTCCAACTCATGGTGACCCTACATACAACAGGAGGAAAATAACAGTAGTAGTAGTAGTAAAAAAAAACAACAAACAAACCAAATTCATTGCTGTCGATTCTGATTCGTGGGACCCTGTGTGCCTTGTGTGTGTTAGTGTAGAATTGTGCCCCGTAGAGTTTTCATTGGTTGTGATCTTATAAAACTAGGCCTTGTCTTTTGAGATACTGATGAGTGAATTTGAACTGCCAACCTTTTGGTTAGTAGTAAAGTGCAAACCTAGGGACTTATTAGTGCTTAATACATGTCAAGGACTTTAGTAAGGACTTTACACAAATGAGCTCTTCAGAAAAACTCTGTGAAGAAGTGTTACTATCCACATATTACAGATGAGGAAACTGAGGCACAGATAGGTTAAGAACATGTAAGAATGGTGGAGGCAGGATTTGAACTCAGGAAGTATGTTGTTGGGAATTTGAAAACTTGTATGATAAACAATCTTATTTGGTGTGATAATAATCATTGTTAGAAGGTAACAATAAAAAATGAGTATAACAGCATCTTTTAAAACATAAATTATTAGTCTTAGGAGGATGGAGAAAAAAACTTGGATCCTGAAATTGCAAGCTTTGTCCAATCTTGTTCACTTTTGTTCAAGAAAGTATTTTCCTGCCTCTGCCCTCCAATCTTCCTTTCCTTCTTCTTTTCCGTCTTGACCACCATCTCCTCTGACTTCTTCCAGTATTCCTCCCTGTGTTCAAATACACTGACTTTCACAGAATTTAGACTCAACGATGAGCACAAAATAACAATCAAATGTAAAAGTACTTGTGCTTTTATTAAAAAAAAAATATACAATCAGGTACTGTCCAGCTGTGTTTTGGAAAGGAGATCTCTTTTAAAATCCTTAGTTTTCATCATCACCATTATTATTATATTAATAATATTAATCATGTCCTGAAAATCAAAACAGTATTGCTTTTCTGTTTTCTGTTGTATGAAATGTAAGAAAGGGCCATCTTCCAAGGACACATGTTTAAAATATTGCTGACAAAAATAATGATCATTAATTATACAGCTTTGTGTAAGATACGGCTGGTCTTAAAACAAACTACTAACATACAGCCTACCCCTCTCCCACTCCCAGAGCCACCCAAGAGAAGTAAAAATCACTGTGATGATGTTGCTAGAAGACTTTTGCTCAATGAAAACAGGAACCTATTGAGACTGTTGTCTTTGGTGCGAAAGAAGTAATCGCCGAGAGGTTGGGCTGCTGTTGCAGTCTACTGTTGGCCCCGATGGTACATGGTCACGTTTGCTTTTGTCAAATGCCCAGGTGTGGCTTGATGGTTGGACTGGTTGTATTGATGCTTTGGTAAAATTCTTTCCTTTCTCTGGGCCATGATTCTTCCTTACCCAGTTGTCCCTGGAATTTTATGCACGCTTGCGCCTGCCTTCAAGATTTCGGAAGTTGCTGGGTCTCAGCTTCATCTCAGCAAATTGGATTGAGTATTCATGGCCTTTCCAGTGGAACCAATTAACACCCTGCAAAAATAGAGACCACCTTTAGCTTGGTTTCCATTAGGTAAGGCATTCACTGACCTTTGGTATTAAATCAACCAAATGCAATGAGCTCTGTTTCATAGCAGTTTCTTTCCTACCTATCCATTGGTCTGTGTCACGAAAAATTTCAAAAGGGCTGGCTGAATTAGACCACATTTTTTCACCTTAGTCAGAAGTCACATGAGTTTGCATTGAGTGTTGATCCGTCACCTTGATGAAACTCTCCATTATTGGAAATGAGTTCTGAGGGAATTCAGGTTATTACTGAAGGTTAAAGGATTGAGTGGCTATATACAGGGAGACTGATAATTCCCAATATTTCTATGGAATATTTTATTTTTTTATTGTGCTTCAAGTGAAAATTTATAAGTATAGTCGGTTTGTCATACAAAAGCTTATATACACACATAGTTGTTCTCCCTACAATGTGACAACAAACTCCTCTCTACCAGGTTATTTCCCCTGTCCATTTCCTGTGGAGCATTTTAATAAGGTTGTATTATGGAATAGCAGAAAAGATATAAGTGGAACAAAAGTTCTGCAGTTTGAATATCAGATTATTTGAGAGCTAAATGATCTTAAGTAAGTTATTAAACCATTCTCAGCCTCAGTTTTCACTACCACTTTTCCCTTCAGGTCTGATAATGCCTACCTTGAAAGGAAGCTACAAAGATGAAGTGAGTTTGCAAAGGAGCAGTTATGGTTCTAGGCACACTGTAGGTTCTGGGTATTAGTTAAAATTAATTAGGGAGAATTATCTTTGGAATTTTGACCAAAGATTTTCTGTAAGAAAAGACTATATTTGTGTCCAGGCCTCTAGTTCCCTGTATGACTCTTTAGAAACCAAACCCAATGCTGTTGAGTGGTTTCTGACTCATGGTGATCCCATGTGTTGTCGAATAGAACTACATTCCATAGGGTTTTCTACAGCTGATTATTTCAGGAGTCAGTCATCAGGCCTTCCTTAGTAGGTGCCCCTGGGTGAGTTCAAACTAGCAACCTTTTGGTTAGTACTCATGGGCTTAACATTTTGCACCACTGAGGCACTCCTGTTTGACTCTCTACAGAGGAAAATAGAGATAGTAAGAGTGGTGCAAATTGTTAATGTGCTCTGTTGCTAACCGAAAGATTGAAGGTTTAAGTCGGTCCAGAGTTGCCTCAGAAGAAAGGCCTGGTGATCTACTTTTGAAATAACCAGCCACTGAAAACCCTATTTGAAGTTCTGCTTTATAAAACATGGGGTAACCATGAGTCAGCATGAACTGCATGGCAGCTGGCTTTTAGTTTAAAGACCAAAGACAAGTAAGTAGTCTACCCGTCAAGTCCAACTGACCCCTTGTCCTAATTGGGGGAAGGAGCAGGTTGAGGACTTGGTAACTTTAACTCAGACAGCATTCCTGTGAAGCCACCACCTATAAACGGAAACTTTCCCTTTACACTATATCAAGCTGCGAAGCAAGATGTTCATGGAGAAGTTAACAACTGCTGAAATGAGGGAAAAAATAAAGATGTTTTATTTGATCCTAATTATTTGGAATTTATTGACATTGAAAGTTATCCGAGTCTGACAGGGAGGTGAGATTTAAGAATGGCTAGTTCATTTAATCAGAAATTTGTTGCTACTCCTACCTGCTCAGCCTTTCACTTGCTTCATCTAAATGGGCTCCATCTTCTCTGTTTTACATTTTGGGGGTCACAGAAAGATTTTGAGAAGAGCTTTCCATGTTGGACTCCACCTGACCAGTGCTTTCCTTGGAATCTTCAAGGAATCACATGTACTATTTCTATGAGTTTACCTGGCCTTCAGTGTCACTGAGATTTCTTTTTACCATCTTGTCATACTTCCTGAGGTTCCTGCCTGCTAAACTCAGGCAGGATGGAAAGGTGAACTGGCCTCCCATCAGCCCCAACTCACTTTCTGCCTTGCTTCTTGGCCTTGGCCCTTGCAGCCCACTCACCTGACTATGGTTGTTGTCTCCATATCTGCCCATCAGGTTGACACGGTGACAGTTCTTATACCAGAAAGCCCCCTTGTAGGACAAGGCACAGTTGGTGATGGCGGAGTCTGTATCTTTGTCGAAGGTAGAAAAGGATCTGCCATTGTGGTAGGCCATGGAGTCACCTGGGGTTTAGGGAAAATATGGATCTGAGAAATTCTAGCCAGAGCTTTCTTTCCAAGCTAAAAAGAGCAGAAGCAGAGGTGACAACTGAGAAGTCCTAGGCCTTGAACATTAGATGACACACCATGCTGGGTGGGGCATGAGGGTTGATTTCTGATAGAAGCTGCATGGTTGGTAGAAAGAGGATGTAGGTGGCTTTGGAGGGTCTGTGTTCAAGTTCTCTTTCACTCCCTAGCTGTAACCTTGTAAAAACTTCTAATTGATCCTCAGTTTTCTCATCTTTAAAATGAGTCTAGCACAGCATCTATTTATCAGTGAACAGTACTTTGTGACAATGGATATGAAAGTATACTATAAACTGGTAGAGTTGCATGCAAATGGTTGTAAGACTTGTCTTAACTTTTAGATTTTTTATATTCCTCTTTATAAAGGACCTCACAGGGTAAACGGGCTTATCTACACTTAAATAATGATGTGCTTTCCCTCTGAATACAAGTTTTTGTAGCCTTACCTGTAAGTAAGCCCTTCAGATATTAGTTGTCACCAAATAGCCTGTGTATCTTATAAACCCCAAACTAAAGCTACTGCTGTCAAGTTGATTCCAACTCATTTTAAAAGAGTTTATTTGACTGGTGTTCTTTTCTTGGAAAAGAAGTCCATTTATGTGTACTGCTATTTGGATATCTATTTTGTAATTTAATTCATTAAATTTTAGAAGCATTTAAGTGCCATTAACTTTTACATTTCCCCATATCCAACCCTGGCCAAATCTATACACAAAGGTTTGAAGATGCTGGTGAATTCTGCCCTAATATTTTGGAGCCACTTGCCAAAAGGATTCAGACACCTTTGTAACTGATGGTGCTACTAAGAACGTGTGAGTGTGGGTAAATAATGATGAAAGCAGATAATCTCCAGGAGGAACAGTTGGCTTTAAGGCTACAGTCAGAAAGAAGTACACAGGGAAATGCAGCTTTACAAGAATTAGCTTATTCAAAGGGAATATTCTGGCTCATTGTTGCCCTAGAAACACAAAAAGAGATGGGACGTGTCTATATTCCACTGCCTGCTGGATTGACTTGCTTTGCATCAACATCCGTCTTGCCTGAAGCCATCTCAATCAAAGAGATATTTGTTGCCAGCTAATAAAATGCCAGAATTCTTTGAGGGATGGAAGAACGAAAACAACTGTAGCCCCTGGGTGTCTCTGTTCCCCACCACCAACTTCCATGGGAACTGCCACCTGGAAAGAGCCTCGTGCCTCTCTGGGCTGAGCCTGAGCTTGGCTTTTGGCACACTTCTGTCTGTAGACTCTTCCCTTTATGGCTTCCTTTCAAGGCTCAGAGAGGGCAGAAAGGTATCATATTTGTCTCTTCTGTTTTCATAGGCTTAACTGAAACTTACCCTGAAGTGGAGTACAGACGGCAGGGAGCAGAACCAATCCCTCCTTGTTACCCAGAGCACTGGTGTGCAGCAGTTCTCTCCACCAGGTCTGCGTCCTAGGCCCACCCTCTACAAGTGGTTTCACCTTGGGAAATGCACTGAGCCTTCTGGAGCATCAGCTTCCTCATCTATGTTGTCATTGCTGTCAGATGCTGTCGGGTGGGTTCTGACTTCTAGTGACCCCATGAATAACAGAACAGAACACTGCCCGGTCCCGTGCCATCCTGACAATCATTGCTATCTATTTTTGAATCCATTGACTGTTGGAGCCACTGTATCACTTTCTCTTGTTGAGGACCTTCCTATTTTTCACTAATCCATTCATTGATTCGCCAAGCATGATGTTCTTTTCTAGGGAGTGGTCTCTTCTGATAACACATTTCCAAAGAATGTGAAATGAAGTCTTGCCATCCTTGCTTCTAAGGAGCACTCTGGCTGTACTTTTTTCAAGACAGATTTGTTTGTTCTTCTGGCAGACCCTAGATATTCAGTACTCTTCACCAACTCCGTAATTCAAAGGCATCAATTCTTCAGTCCTTATACATTGTCCGGTTCTTACATGCATATGAGGCAACTGAAAATACTATGGCTTAGGTCAGGTACACCGTAGTCCTCAAGGTGACATCTTTCCTCATCTGTATAGCAGAAATATTTTCATGGAAGGGGTTTTGTGGGAATTAACAACAAACAAACAATTATACCAACAAAACAAATCAAAAGAAAACAAAACCCAGTAGCCATGGGGCTGATTCTCATTCATGGTGACCAACCCACGTGTTTCAGAGTAGAACTGTTCTTCATATGGTTTCCAGGGCTGTGTTTTTTGGATATAAATAGGCAGGCCTTTTTTCTAAGGTGTTTCTGAGTGGATTCATACACCTGACATTTTGGTTAACAGCCCAGTGCTCAGCTGTTTGAAGCATGCTGGGACTAAGGGGATAATGTTAAATATCTGCAAAAGAGGATGCTACCTGCTAAGCTGTAGTATACGTTGTTTTCTTTTTAACTTCTCTAATGTAAAGCCGAAAAGCAAGTAAAGGCCGTCTCCTCTCAAAGAAATCTTCGAAACCTGGGCTAGGCTGTATCCCAGATAAGGAATGAAAGGGTTCCATGGAAACACTGATGGCATAGTGGTTAAGTGCTATGTCAGCAACTGTGAGGTCCACAGTTCAAACCCACCAGACACTGCTTGGAAACTCTGTGGAGCAGTTCTACTCTGTCCTATAGGGTTACTACGAGTCAGGATTGATGTGATGGCAGTGGGTTTTGTTTTGTTTTATGGGAGGTAATGAGTTCCTGGTCATGGGGGGTGGGGGTTCTAGAGACTGAGGCCAATGACCAATGACCACTTGGCAAGGATGTCTTAGAGGAGATTTAAGCTGTTACACATAAAATGCATCATTTGCTATGTAAACTGTGGTTCACAGACCAGCAACATCAGCATCACCTCAGAACTTGGTAGAACTACAGAATCTTGGCTCCACCTCAATCTTACTGAATCACCATCTATACTGTAACATGATCCTCGCTGAGTCAGAGGCACTTTATGATTTGAAAGACACTGAAGTAGATGAATATTAAGCCTCCTAAAGACTGCTGCTCTATCACTGACATCTAAAAATGGATGAGAAAAAGACATTTTTCTGAGTGACTGTGTTGTAGTGCAATCCTGACTGTTCTGGTTCCTAACATATTTTATGCACCTGTGACCAAGATATCCACCTAGCTTTGTTCAAATGCAGTTCTTCTGGGTTAGCATCTAGTAGGCATCTGTCTTATTGGAAAAAGGTATTTCCAATGAATAATTTGTTGGTCCTCCAAAAGTCTGTCACGTGATCTTCAACATTTTTTCTATCACTAAGTCCATATATTTTCCAACCCCTTATTTTTATTTGCAACTTTCTCATGCCAATCACATTCCAATCACTGGTAATTAGCAATGCATCTTGGCTGCATGTTTGATAAATTTCAGACTGCAGAAGTTGGTATATATCTTCAGTTTCCTCATCTTTAACATTAGTGGTTGGTGTGTGAATGTGAATAATAGTCATATTAACTGATCTTCCTTGCAGGCATGTGGTAATATCCTGTCACCAACAGCATGCTATATTTCAGGATAGATCTATAAATGTTCTTTTTGATGAGGAATGTAACACTGTCCTCTTCAGTATTTGTGGCTACTTATATTTAAACCCTAAGCTTAAGCCATAATGATAAATAGTGACTATAAACACAGAATTGGCCAGATGGAATGTACATCTGTGGAAAGAAACAATGGAGAAGTTCGATATCATCAATCACAACAAGCAAGGGGCTGACCAACTGTGGAATAAATAAATCATCAGTTACTCAAATGCAAGTTCAAGTTAAGAATAAAGAAAATTAAAACAAGTGTACGAGAGCTGAAGTATGATCTTGAGTACATTCCACCTGGATTTAGACATCATCTCAAGAACAGATTTGATACATTGAACACTAATGACCAAAAGCAAATGAGTTGTGGGATGACATCAAGGTCATCATACATAAAGAAAGAAAAGTCATCAAAAGGACAGAAAAGAAATAAATGAATAAAGTGGATGTCACAAAAGACTCTGAAACTTCCCTTGAACACAGAGTAACTAAAGCAAAAGAAAGAAATGATGAAGTAAAAGAGCTGAACAGAAGATCGCAAATGCAGCTCAAGAAGACAAAGTATTTTAATGAAATGTGTGAAGACCTGGAATTAGAAAACCAACAAGGAAGAGCACTCTTAGCCTTGATATTGATATTGATCCATGATATTTTCCGTAACAGTATTCAGAGGAGTCCCTGAATGGTATAAATGGTTAACATGCTCAAGTGCTAACCAAAAGATTGGAGGTTCAAGTCTAATAGAAGAAAGGCCTGCAAATCTACTTTCAAAAAACCAGCCGTTGAAAACACTGTGCAGCACAGTTCAGCTCTGACACACATGGCGATTGACATGAGTTGGAGTAAACTCATCAGCAATTTTTCATTTTAATGTGTTTGAATAGCTGTTTAACCCATAAATAGATGGACTGAATGAAGGAAAGAAGGAAGGAGTGATGAATAGATGAATTAGGCTCTCGAGGCTGCTGTTCTGTGTACCTGCTGTCCCACTGTACCCCTCCACCTTCAGCTTGTAGCGCGACCTGGCATCTCCCACGCTGAACCTGTCGTAGACAGCATAGGCTGACTCTCCATGGTCCCTCAGGTCCACCCGGAGTTCGTACTGCCCTTGGGCTGTGATTTTGCTGAGGTTGTCCAGCCCTGTGGAGGATAGGCAAAGGTTGCTGAAGAAGCATAAGCAGCTAAGGCCTTCTTTTCTACTCTACCCTGCAATATCTGCGACTGCACTGGAAAAAGGTTTGAGTCACACAGACCTGGGCTTGAAGCCTGGTCGGCCCTTTGCTGGTGCAATGTCAGGCAACAAACATCATGTTTATAAGCCCAAGGTAAAATCCGGTTGATAGTCTTTGCCCTGCCAACTCCCTAGTATACTGCAAAGAAAAGGAGATAAGGGGCTGAAAGCACCTTTTAAAATATTCTCAGACCAGGCAGGGTGTTGGAAAACATGAGTTGCATGCATAGATGGAAATGAATGACATTATCTTGTTAATTTTGGAACTTTCAAACGGCAGTTCAATTTGCTTTGTTAGCGAAACTCCTAGAGGCAAGCAACTTAATCTCTCTCAGGCGTTGTTTCCTCTTGTGCAAAATAGGGATAAAACCTACTCTAGGGGCAGGGTGTGTGTGAGGAGGTGTAGAGGTTATGGATATAACTGTGCCCATGTAGCCATATAACCATCTTGGCTCACAGTGCACAAGGCAAAGTCAGTCAGTGGTATCAGTGAGGACAACTCTACAAATGGTTCAGTGAATCACTTTAAGATAAAGAGAATACTTAAGGGCTGGCTCTTGGTTCTCCATCAGCTTTTTAATTTTAATAACCCATAGCATTGGGCAGTCTTCCCTGAGCGTGCAAACTTCTATGTCTACCATCAGAACTATTGTCTCCCGCTAACCCATTTCTTTCTAATAGTCCATTGTGGGTCAGGACACGTGAAAAGGAGGGCAGTAATGGCACAACTCAACATGCAGGGTGGTATTACCCAGCCAGAATTCTTCTCTGGGGTCCCCAAATCCAGCAGCATATGACTTCCAGTTTCGATAGAAATCTTCCCGTCCATTGCTCCGTCTCAGGAACACCTACAAACATATCTGATGAATCTGGGCACACTTCTGCTGTTGACGGGCAAAGAGGGCACTTTTCCACATGAAGAACACTGCCTGTGGTGAGAACACCACTTCCCATGGTGTCTGATAGACAGTAAGTGCTCTGTCAGTGCTAAGCTATATCACTAATGGGATCCACATTCAAAGCCAACTGCACTTGAGAGGGTTGCTTGAGGAAAATCAAATGAGCTAAACTGTGAAAAAATTCTTTTACCCTGCCTTTTATTCCCAGCTTCTTTCCTTTTCTTTCATTTAATTAGTGGTTGCCAAGTACTTGGAAACCCTGGTGGCATAGTGATTAAATGCTATGGCTGCTAACCAGAAGGTCAGCCGTTCAAATCTACCAGGTGCTCTTTGGAAACTCTATGGAGCAGTTCTACTCTGTCCTATAGGGCTGTTACGAGTTGAAATCGACTTGATCATAATGGGTTTGGTTTTGATTTTCCCATGTGGGAGGTGCTGTGGTGTAAAACTGGTGTTTAGGTGTCAGAGTTCACAGGGATGACCTCTCCCCTCTCCCCACCTCTACCAACTTCCCCATCCCTTACCCTCTGTGCTCAAGATCTCTTGAGTTCCCCTTGGTGATACTCACAATCCATCCACCTCCATCAGAAGTCATGTCACAGTAGACTTGCAGGGCCTGGGCCTTGTCGCCGTTCAGATAAATGGTGTAGAGACCAGATGTTGTGTCCCCATTTAGCATCGCTTGGGAGCAGTCCCTGGGGAACGGGTACAGCAGTCCAGCTGTGGGGTAAGAAGAAATAGTGACTCTCTCAGAAGCAGGAGGCCTGGGGTAAGAACTTTCATATGGCAGCTCTACTGCTTATTGGTAAGATTACTATGGGCAAACAACTAGACTTCTGTAAGGTTCTGTTTCCTTGTGTGTAAAATGGGCATAAAGCCTACTCTGTGGAAGTGCTAGGAAGTTTAGAGGTTATGTACATAAAGGACCCGTCTCAGTCCCCTGTATTGGTGGAAGCAGTCAATGGTATGGGAAAACGGAGCACAGTAAGCACTGCATGCCCCATCAACCTTGACTTCATGGAGCAGTCATGCAGTGCACCCAGTGAACACTAGAGGTCATAGTTGGAGTGGCTGGGTTCTGATTATGTGGCCAGTGGCCCACTGTGGATCAGGGCCCTTGATTAGGGTATACGCTGCTTTGAAAATCTAATAAGGGATTCAGATTCTTGACCTCAAATATATTGCAATCCACAATTTAGATGCATCTCAGCCTCTTCAGAGGACTCTGAACTTGCTGCTTCTTTTCTGTGTGACGTTGGAGAAGTCATTTAACTGTTATGGGCCTTAGCAGTCTCACAGGGCTGAAATAACAATGTGTGGGACATTCCCAAGTGCAACCATGCAACAGGAAAAGTTAAATCTGTGGTAGAAATGGATCACCTGGGCTGTGTTCAGTAAGTGCCTGCGCACTGTCAGTCAGGCAGATGTTTTTTCTGATCAGATGCTTCATCCACTCTGCTTTACTGTCCCAGGCTGCCCCGAGACCTATTGTTATTTACTCTTTTTCCTGCTTTTCTCGGAGCCTAAGACTGTGAGCATCTTTAAGTCAGGTGTATATTCTTGCACCCCCAGCACCACGTATAAGAATTGGCTCAGAGAAAGCACCTGCCTTAGCAGGCTGGAGCAGAAAGACTGCTGAGTGACACTTGAGTGGTGGGAGGCAGTGACACACCATCTGTCACACATTGAAAGCTCTTCAGTGATTGGCTCCTCCATTCCTCAAGACTGGAATAATGGCACAACATACAAGTTCTGTCTGCAATAGACACCAAGTGGCAGGGTGCAGGGAGCCATCCCCTGACCCTGATAGCCTCTCTCTGACTTGCACTCACAGTATATAGCCTTGAACAGGTCTTTTAGTCTCTGGAAGCCTCTGTTTCCCTACCAAGAAATTGGGCAGAGTAATCCTGGCCCTTGTACCGGATCGCTGGAGGACTGCTTATGCTTATGAATGCAAAAGATTTTTATCAACTCTGAAGTGCTGCAGGAGAGGGAAAGGGACATGGAGCTTATAAGGATCCCTGACAAGGGACCACTTACTGGGCTGGGAGTTCAAATACAGTACCTCCTCTAACCCTCATGAGGCTCTTGTGGGGAAGGGATGCTTACTAATCCTGTTGCATAGATGAAGACACTGAGCCTTGTAAAATGGAAGTCATGTCCCTAAGTCACACAGAACAAGTCGTGAAGGTGGGGATTGCTCCAGTTGTGTTCAGGACTAGTCCTCATTCCCTTCTACTGTGCTGTCCATAACCTTCTCCATCCCCATTCCTTGGACATCCAGGCTATTGCTTGTTGATTCTAACTCATGTTGACCCCATGTGTGCAGAGTACAACTGTGATGCACGGGGCTTTGAAGACTGTAACCTTTCGGAAGCAGATCATCAGGCCTGTCTTCTGAGGTGACTCTGGCTGGGTTCAGAATGACAACCTTTCAGCTAGTAGTTGATCCCTTAACCATTTTTGCCATCCAGGGACTCTGGGCATTTGGGTCAAAAAAACCCACTGCCATTGAGGCAGTTCTGACATAGTGGCAACCTTAGAGGTCAGAGTAGAACTGCCCCATAGAGTTTCCAAAAAGGTGGATTTGAACTGTAGACCTTTTGGTTAGCAGACATAGTACTTTTGGGTAGTAGCAAGGAATTGAGCCTTTTAAGAGATGTATTTGAGAAATCTAAAGTAGAGGTCAACAGGGAACTGGAAGGTTGGCTGAGTTGCATAAAGTCAGTTTCTTAAGGCTTGTTCATCCCCCAGGGCCCCTTTACTTGTGGTGAAGATGGTCTGAATCAGCTTGCTCCTCAGGGGCCCATTCAAAGCCTGGATCTTGGCTGTGTAGTGGGTGGATGGGCTCAGATCTGCCAGGTTGTAGGAGGTGGTGTCTGGACCCACAATTACTTCCTATGGGCAGAAGAAAGGGCAATAAACAAAAGCTTCTATCCATAGAAATTCTCAGGGCAGACAGCACAGGAATGCATTCATTCATTCAGCTTTCCATTCACTTATTCACTCAACAAGAATCTAATGAGTGCCCACACTGTGTCAGAAATGGAGAGGGTGCATCATAAATGAAGGCTCTGGGACCAGAAGAGGCAGCACAAGTTAAATAAGGTGGAGAGGTAATAGCCTCATCTATACTTGGCTTTAGGTTGGGAACAGTGGACAAGGTGGGCAAAGGCCAAACTACAAAATTCTTAAATGCCAAGCTATGGAATTGAGGTTTATCATTATAACCCAAAAACATACAACCCACTGCCATTGAGTTGATCCTTATTCATAACAACCATATAGGCAGAGGAGAACTGCCGATAGAGTTTCAAAGGAGCATCTGGTAGATTTGAACTGCCAACCTCTGGTTAGCTGCTATGATACTTAACCACTATGCCACCAAGGTTTCCTTATCATGATAAGGAATGGGGAATTGAAGTTTATCGTTATAGGAATGCAGAGCCGCAAAAGATTTTTGAAACAAGTGAGTGAATGAACTCAGATGTACTTTAAGAAGTTTCACCTGGTAGTGACATGAACTTCACAGAGGACAAAGGTCTTGACTATGAGACCACTATGTTAAGTCGTCTCACATACAGCTTTCTATCATAGTCTTCCATGAAGCCTCAAATCCATATGATACCTGTGTAACACCCAGACTGACTGAACCCTAACAGCCAGGAGAGGGACCAGACCGAGTGTGTATTGAAGGAGCTAGTGGATACTTCTGATGTTTAGTCAGTTTGGGAATCACTTTAGTCAGCAGATGATTAAAATAACTCAGATATGGCAAAATGAAAGCTTGAGCTGGCCTAGTGTGTGTCCTTTTTAGAACAGAGCTGTCTGGGACAGGCAGATGTGTACAGCTGCTGTGAGACCTATGCTCAGCTGCTTTGGTGGCTTGTGGCTGGTCGCTGTGCTGCTGCTCCAAAGAGGTCACTGGTTTCAGTTTGCAGGAGATCTTCTTTCTTTTAAAATTTCTTTCTAGCTTCCAATTCCTGTGGGATCACCTTTTAGCAGACGACCTTGGTGTCTGGGATTGAAATTCAGCCTATACTCCTTTTACACACAACCCAGCATGGCTCTCTACAAGCCCAAACGCAACAGACTGGATCTGAGCAGCGGCAGATGAGCTTGGGGGGCCTGGGGAGGCTCCCTGGCTTTCCTCACAGGGGAATCAAGTGTCAGAGAGCCTATAAGTTTGCTCTAGCATTATAATTTGTCAGTGGCAGGGAATGGCCTGACACCCTGGTTTTCTAACGTATACCCTCTCCAGGACTTTTTCTCCTATACCAGGCTGATGGTCTTGAATCAAACTATTAAGCTGGGGATTGGCCACACAGGGAAGCAAACGAGGTGAGTGCTCATTTAGTATCGATGACCCAGTGACCTTTGGAAGGCTCCAGATCTGTTCCTGGGAGCAGGATCAATTTTCCAGGTACAAGACTGGGCTGATTAGATTACTTAGGGAACCAATTACCTGTCAGTTCTTTCAAAGCCTTTTGAAGGCAATTAGGGTAAATTGGAAAGAGATTCATCATTTAGGTAAACTGAGAATCCTAGAACGTCTGACCAGTAGGGGCCCTTAACGATCAATGAGTCCTATTTCTCACTTGTAAATGTGAACATGAGACCCAAAAGGGAAGGACCTGCCGTAGGTCACACAGTGAGCTACTTCATTGTTATCCCAGCTCTAGGAGGGGCAATAGTAGCATTATTGATTGAACTGTGTCCTCACTAAAGACAAGTTGAAGTCCTAACTTCTGGTGCCTATGAATGTGGTTAACATAAGAGAGGGTGCAGCAAGTGATCTGGAAGTCTGGCATCTAGGATCAAACCCAACTCGACCAAGCTCACTTCTGTCAAGTTGATTCTGACTCACTGTGACTCCATAGAGTTTGCAAGGCTATAAATCTCTACTGAACCAGACTGCTACATCTTTTCCTGCAGAGCAGCTGGTGGTTTCAAACTGCTGACCTTTTAATTAGCAGCTAATTGCCTTAACCACTGCACCACCAGGGCTCCTTGGCATATAGTACAGTCCCTATAATTTTTTTTCCTCTCTATTTTCCTAGTTGCCCTGAGGTAGAGAAATAGCACTGGCACAATTGCTCTACTACTCGGGGGATTATGAAAATGCTTCAAACAGCAGTGGGGAGTTTTTTGTATACTTCAAGATACCTTGACCGTCCCATCCACGGATTCATAGAACAGGAGGTAACCAGTTACAGAAGCCCGGGGGTGTCGCCAGGTGAGAACGGCAGTTTCTGACTGAATCTCAGTAGCAGTCAAATCTCTTGGAGAATCGAGGTCTGCAGAAGACAAGACATTGTATATCAAATAAATCAGCAAGAGTGGGACAAAAATCTCTGGCTAGGTATCAGGAGGCCTGAGTTCAAGTCTTTTCCCTATTTGATCTTGGGCAACAACCTTCCCCATCCATAAAGGAGGGGGTTCAGCCACCTGACCTCCAAAGGCATAGAGTCTACATAGTTCATCTTGCCATTAGGGAAAGCTTTTCCTGAGCCCGTTATGGTCTTCATGGGTTTTGGCTGGGTCTTGGGAGAAAGATATAACTGTGAACACAGTTACCAGCCCTTCTAGTTTAAAATAAAAAGACAGATGTATGTTAGCGTTGATGCTCACTCCTGTTGACAGAACATTTCTCCCTCTTTTACTTGCTAAAGTTTGTAAGTAGATCTCAATGTATAGAGATCCAATGAACATCTAGGAAAATTTGCCTGAAAAATCTCTTAAAAATCCTTCCTTGCCTAGAACATGGATCATTAAAATACTGGGTTTAGGGCCAATGGGGACTGCTTTTCCACTTAAAACTCCTTCCTCTTAAAATCTTTTCCTAGTCCATGGAGAGACCAAGGTCATTTCAGTTCAAAAGGAAATGGTATGTTTCTTAAGTCCTTTCTGTGAGTGGGCACTGGCAAAGTTAGCTGCTGTTAACGTCACTACATTGCAAGAACCTGACTTCACAAACTAGGAGTTGGGAGGGTTTCTGTTTAAGACGGAGGCGGTGGGTGGACATCTCAGAAAAGAGAGCTTCCAGCTCCGGATGCCATCCTACCTGTTGTGAACCTGGTCGTGATGACTGAGCTCTTCTGGGGTCCTTTCTCTGCGAAGATTCTCAGTGTGTATTCTGTGGCAGGCTGGAGGTCGGTCAGAGCATACTCCACTGTGTTCCCAGACACTGTGTGTGTGATTTCTGGCACTAAACAAGAAACACACATGCTAGGCAGTTACCTCTCACAGTCTGGACCACTGGCATACTTGGCAAACTGTACACATACCTACTTCTAATACAGAAACTTTCAGTGACCCTGTAGAAAAGCAGATTTGATTTCTGCAATGACTCACACTCCTTTGTCTCTCTTGACTGCTCACCTCACATACAAAAGATTCATCATATGGAGACTAGATTTTTCCAGGCACCAAATCAGAAGGAAGGGGAACTGGGGGTCAGGAGACATTTTCCACATTGTACCAGTTGGAACAGCTTTGCAGATGAGACAAGAAAGAGTTAGAGGAGTGATTCAGGGAACCTTGTCAAGCCTAGGGCCACTCCAGTTCAATTCATCTTGTTGTTCATTGTCTTCTCTTATACATATTCACCTGTCCTTTATAATTTGTGAAAATTTGTCAACGGATTAGGCTGAGAGATCACACAGGTTAGGTGACAGCAGCCACACCAGATCCTACTTACTACCTGGAAGCCCCACCGCATCAGACCCAACTGTGGAAACGAAGCCATGCTGCCCGGGTGATTATTTCCTAACCATAGGTGATCAACAGTCTGGTTTGCCAGGGACTGACATGTTTCCCAGGGTATTGTTGTTGTTAGCTGACAACAACAATGGGATGAAATGACGATGGTCCTGTCTCATCCCATGATCACATGTGGGTCAGATTATTGTAATCCACAGGCTTTTCACTGGTTGGTTTTCAGAAGTAGATTGCCAGGCTTTTCTTCCTAGTTTGTCTTAGTCTGGAAGCTGTGCTAAAATTGGGATGGTCCCTGGCAAATGGAGACAAGTTGCCTCCATATCTAACCATCAGCGCCTGTGGAACAGGCCCTTTGCTAAATCATGGACCCACAATTTCCAGAAACCCTGTGAACTATCCCTTGATTTGTCTTAGGTGTCAGGTTCAAGACATACCATCTTCTCTGACTAGAAGATTTTATTCACAGGAAATGTTTGGGAATTGAAGAGTAAAAAGACTATACTCATACAAGCCCCAGCTCTTTGCCCTGTCCTCAGAAATAATTCTTTCAAGAGTGTGCCAGAACTGAATTATGCTTTTCGGAGGCCCTAGGTACAGACAGGATTACAATGCCCTCTTGTGTTGTCACTAAAACAATACTAAGTCACAAAACAGGAAACTTTCACAGACTTTGAAATAAAAAAAGCTAAGTTCATTTTTTAGAGTGATTCATCACAAAATTACAGATTTTTTCCCTGAAAAACAATCTTCCTCTTCTCTCTCTTACTTTTATTTGATTTGATTTTTCTAGTGGCCATGCTTTGCTGGTGCCTTAAGCAGGCTGTAATCTGCTTGTTTAGTCAATCAGTAAAGGAGGCTGCAGAAACAAGAAAAATCATTTCTCTGCTTTATGTGAGGTTTGCTACCACTGGTTTCCTTGGCGGCCTCTGAGGATCCTCAGCCCCGAGGGTTATCTGAAACAGCCTGTCAAAGAGTTGAGATCTTAGACTCCTTATTTGTCAGAGATGAGAGCTGCTTTTTGAGAAGGCGGCTTGCTCTGGGAAGCAGAGACGGCAGGAGAGGAAGAACAGACTGGGAAAACATGCAGGGGCTGCTGTTGTCTTTGTTTTCCTTTGAATACTTACTAGACTCACTTGCTTAATGTAACTACAAGATCAATGCTCTTTAGCTGGACGACAAGGAGAGGAGTATGGTTAAGGCCTCCCTTGCTACCCGCTGAACAGGTCCTTCCACCCCACAATCTACCCCATCCCTGGCCCATGAGTCTATTATGAGGTTGTATTTAGGAGCCAGAGTCCCCAGGTGGTACAAAGAGTTAACACACGTAGCTATTAACTGAGGTATTCACGTCTACCCAGAGGTGCCTCAGAAGAAAGGCCTGGTGATCTATTTCTGAAAAATGAGCTATCGGAATTCTTATGGGCAGTTCCTTCTGACACACATGGAGTCACCACATGTCAAAATTGACTAGACAGTAACTAGTATTCAAGAGCCCTAAGGACATTACAGATTTTTTCAACCAACACAGACATTTTTGTCATCCTGTACCAAATGTGGAACAGAGAAGAGAAAATAGGAAGGTCTTCCAGCATAGCAGACACTCTCAGAGCAGGGAGAGTCTTGGACAAGACCTTACCTCTCTCCCCTGTGTAGGAGATGACGTAACTGTCCACAGTGGCAATGGCCGGCTGCCACATGGCCAAGGCTTCTGAGTCAGTGATGTTGGCTGTCACCAGGCCAGATGGGCCATCCAGAGCTGCAGAGAAAGGTGGTGACATGTTGGAGAGATAGGCAGTCACGGGGCAGGATACGGGGCCACAGTCACTCTGTTATCTGCACTGCTCATGGACTCCTGGTATTAGGACAGTGCCAGCTGCGTGGGGTGGCTCAGAGTCCTGGACCTGGAGTCAGGCTGCAATAATAACTCTGTCTGGCCTTATACCCAGTGCTGTTTCACTTTTCACATGAAATTATGGGTGGAAAGATGTTGTATACACTGAAAAAGGGTTGAACTCATGACAAAAATTATCATGATTGTTCATATCATTTTCCCCAAGGAAAGAGCTTACAAAAACAGAGGAGATTTGTATAATTAAGACTGCTTAAGGCTTGTCAGGGCTTTGAGCAATATCTATTAGGTGACTTGTATACAATACAGAGCCAGGCTCTGAAAGACTGGTAGTCCCTGGTTCTACCTTGGTGTTATGGATTGAATCGTGTCTCCCCAAAATAAATGCTGTAAATTGTAACCCCTATACCTGAGGCTGTAATCCCACTTGGGAACAGGGTGTTCTTGGTTATGTTAATGAGGCCATATCAGTTCAGGATATCTTTTAAACCCAACCATTCCTGAGATATACAAAGATCAGATTAGGCACAGAGAAGAGAGCATAAATGGGGTAAAAAGAAATGTCACCTGGAGATCTCCAGGGACTAAAAAGACTGCTGGCAAAGAAGCTATGAAAGGGATTTCCTCCCAGAGTGGACAGAGAGCACCTCCCCCTGGAGCCAGTATCCTAATTCAGACGTCTTGGCTCCTAAACTGTGAGAAAATAAATTTCTGTTCATTAAATCCACTTGTTTTGTGTTATTTTTGTTACAACAGCACTGGATAACAAAGATAATTGGCTTCTCTGCGTAGTGCTGTTGGGAAAGTCATTTCCAGTCTGCCATGGTCAAATGGTGGTAGTTGTGAGAATTCACTAGACAATGTGTATATGATACGATTGGGGAAGCTCTTGACAATTTATTATTAAGATTACTATTAACTTTCTGGGAGTCAGAGCCATGACTTCCGGATGACTTATACTGAGAGAGCATGAGTACGCAAAGAGCCTTTAACTCAGGCCTCTTTTAAAAGACCACTTCCACTACCCAACATCGCTTTCTTAGAAGCCAGTGCCAACATGACTCGTCTCGTCTTGCTTTCACATTCGCTAGTCACTCCCCAGGTCAGCCTGGGAGGACGGATGGCAGCTCCCATCAGCTCGTTTTTGAGATGAAGCAACTGAGCCTCAACTGATGCAATGACTGGCTGAAGAGTCAGGGTTTGGCTAAGTCATTTTGAGAGCCCACACGGTCCTCTCCGAGTTCCTTCCTGTTTCATCTTGCATGTACAGAATCTTCTTTAATGGGAGAAGACAATTGGGCCTTAGGAGAAATTGCATTCAGCTTTTGCCATCTGTTGCTGTCATGAATGAAAGATTTCTTTGGAAGAAATAAAGGCCTGTGTTGCAGGACGGACACAACTCTGGGTCCCGATGGGATGTTTTAATTGCATATTATTAAGTCTTTTAGGCTATTAGGATATTTTTAAAATTTCCTATTAGGCCCATTCTTTGAATCCCTGTAATGGAGTGGACTGGATAATTTCTCATATATCAAAGGGTAAATTGTTTAGAGATTTAGTTGTAACAGGCTGTCTGAAGTGAAATTTTCCACTTTGTTCTCCGTCAGTGTGATTCATTATTTCCCTCTCTTTGCAGTGTGCGCCACAAATTAGGTTATAATAGGAAAATAACCTTTATTTTAGAACACAGGGTTTAGCGTCAGCCTGATCTAGGTTTGAATTTAGTTCCAGCACTTACTAGTTATGTGGCCTTGCCCAGCGTATTTAATTTCCCAGGTCTAGGTTGTTTCCTCTGTGAAACTGGAATGGTAATAACCATGGAGATTAGACCCAAAGGTCTTATCAGCAGGGCCTGGAATACAGTAGCTGCCAAACAGAGAGGGGCTAATTTATAGTCATGGCCACTGTAGGCCTAGGGGAAGTCCCTGCTACCAGGGATCCTCACAGCAGCTTTGAGAACGAGACAAGGAAGGAAAGGAAGTGATGGACTAACCTGTGTAATGATTCCCATTTACAGACGGTTTACACATATAGCTTCCTGTGATGCCCTTTGACAGGGAAATAGAGTTATACTTATAGAAAAGGAACTAGACACCGAGAAACTAACTGGCAGCTCAGAACTCATGTAGTTAGTGAGTGGTAGAGCTGGGATTTCAACCCAGGCCTCCTTCTTCAACAAGCATTCAGACTGCTGAGGCCAGGGATGGGGCCAGAAATGAAGCTGCTGGAACTGCACATCCAGACTAACAGGATGTCAGCAATAAAAACTTATTTCCAGGTTCTGAGTCTTGAGTAGAACTGCTGAAGCCAGGGAATGTCCTAGCACGCAAAATACAAAACCGACAAACCTGTGGTGAGGGATCCTGTGATAGGTTCACTTTCTTCAAAGCCCTTCATGGCGGTGACACTGACAAAGTACATCACGCCAGGAGTGAGTTTCACCAGCCGAGCCTGAGTCTGGGTTCCATCTACAGTGACCACGGAGGGTGTACCTGGAACACGGGAGAAGTCCGATCAGAGATGGTGAAACTTGATGGAGCTTTCACTGTGGCTTCCCCAAATGGGTGTATCCATTTGGAAATGAAACTGTATCTTTATCCAATATAATTTTCTTGCCTTCTCATTTTCTCCTACCCTCTGGCATAAGGGCAGAGGCCTTACTTTTTGTATACTTCTTTTTCCATTGGTGGAGATGCCAAAAACCAAGTCAGCAGAGGAAAGAAACATGAAGTCACAACGAACTAAAAATGGCAAATTTCCATTCAATGGAGAGTTGGCATGGTGTGTGGATTTGATTTTCTTTTTTCCCACCTCCCTTCCCCATCAATAACATAGACAATTCACTATGTAATACATATCTGATCTATTTAACCCCATGTCCTGGTTTAGGAATCTGTAGACTTTCTCCTGGGACATTCCTGTTACTAGTAAGAATTACTAGTAAGAATCTCATATGAAATGAGATCACGGCAGTATACATATTTGTGCCCTTATGTGGCATAGTGGTTAACTGCTATAGCTGCTAACCAGAAGGTCAGCATTTCAAATCTACCAGGGACTCTGTGGAAACTCTATGAGGAAGTTCTATTCTGTCTACAGGGTTGCTATGAATTGAAATCAGCTCGAAGGCTGTGAGTTTGGCTTTTTTATATGTAAGAAATTGGAGGTTGTGGAATCTCAGGGCTGTGAAGGAGCCTGCAAATCAGCTGGTCATACTTCTCAAAGAGATAGCTCATTCTTCTGAAGAGTTTACCAACCGCATTGTCTTTACATACTTCCAGTAACAGGGACCTCACTACCTGTCTTTAGACAGATTTGACTACATTTACTCCCTGTGGTCTCCACTGGGTCTGTGAGGTCCAGCAGTTAAGTCTGTGAACCTAATTGTTCCAAGTGCTACATACTGCATTGCTGACTGTTACTACAGTCCCCTTTGAAGTACTCCCTTTGGGAAGCTATGCACTTGATGCCAGCACCTAGTCCACCCTTCAAAGCAATTCTGGAACTTTCTAGAATGGCCATCGTGCATGGTGGCAAGGTGGCAAGTTCACAAACTTAATTGCATAGTTGTCTATGAGGGAGTTTTTAGCCAGTAAACAAATAACTGTGTTGGAACACCCTCCCTACTCACCTGATTCGGCCCCCAGTGGCTTTTTTCTCTATCCCAAAAGAAAGGAAATATTGAAAGGAACACATTTTGATAATGTTCAGGACATCCAGAGTAATATGATGACAGCTCTGATGGCCATTCCAGAAAAAGAGTTCCAAAATTGCTTTGAAGAGTGAACTAGGCACTGGCATTGGTGCATAGCTTCCCAAGGGGAGTACTTCAAAGGAGACAATAGTGATATTCAGCACGGAGATATGTAGCACTTTTTCTAGGATGAGTTCGCAAACTTAATTGTCAGGACATGTATCTTCAGTTGCTCAGAAACTCAAAGATAACTGCCACAGCCCCTATACCTTTTTCTCCACAGACTAAACAGCCCAGGGTTTTTATCTGTTCCTCACACGGCATGGTCTTGAGTTCTTTGTTCTTAAAGTATGGCACCAGAACAGAATGTGCCAGCTGTGGACAGAAAGCCAGGAACAGAGGGAGCCTCCTGTGAGTAGTGCTCACGACACTTGGGTTCTAGTCAGACTGTTAGACTGAACAAGCCCTTTAGGCACCTCCATGTCAGTAAATAGCATGCTTTTGATGTTACCCAAGGAAGCTTTGAACTACCACCCCCAACTCGGTGAAGTCACAACTCCCCGTCTTATACTGACACCCATAGTTTGGGTACTCATGGGCAAGAGCTCCTACATATCCATGTTAAGACTAGCTTTTTATACAAGTGTGTACTTAAACAGGAAAACACCATTGTGCTTAGAGTCGTTTGCCATTGTGTGTCAACATTATTGGGGATCTCTTTTTCATATTTTGGACATGTTACCAGGAGTGACTTGTCTCTGGAGAAGGACATGCTTGGTAAAGTAGACAGTTAACAAGAAAGAGAAAGAGCTTGAGGAGGTAGATTGACATACTGGCTGCAACAATGTGTTGTTGCAAACAGCATTGATTGTGAGGCTGGCACGGGAACACACAGTGTTTCTTTCTGTTGTATGTAGTGTTTATATGAGTTGGAAATGACTTGATAGCATCTAACAACAGTTTATCATAGGAGGAGTTCTGGTTATGTAGTGTTTATATGAGTTGGAAATGACTTGATAGCATCTAACAACAGTTTATCATAAGAGGAGTTCTGGTTGCACAGTGGTTAAGTACATAGCTGCTAACCAAAAGGATGGCAGTTTGAACACACCAGCAGCTCCACAGGAAAGATGTGGCAGTCTGCTTTCATAAAGATTTATAGCCTTGGAAACTTTGTGAGACAGTTATACTCTATCCCACTGAGTCACTATGAGTCAGAATTGACTCGATGGCAATGGGTTATTTCTCACAGAATTTTAGAATCTTAAGGCTGGAATCTTCTTATATTCACCAAGTAGTTCCTTCCAAGCATCTCATGTAAAACCAAAAAACTAAGCACACTGCCAGTGAATCAACTTCTGACTCATAGTGACATTAGAGGACAGAATAGAACTATCCTATCATAGCGTTTTCAAGGCTGTAAATCTTTCAGACTGCCCCACCTTTCTGCCAAGGAGCAGCTGGTAGATTCAGACCTAGACCTTTCAGTTAACAGCTAAGTGCTTAACCATTGTACTACTAGGTCTCCTAAGAATCTCACAGCATTATATGAACAGGGTCACTCTGAGTGCTCTCAAAAATAAAGAAGTAGCTTTCTTGATCCATGGTGTTTGGGAGGATGAGAGTTGCCAGTATTTTTTGCTATTCTACCCGACTCGACGGCACTTGGCTTGGCTGACCCTCACCCTCATGGAAACCCTGGTGGTGTAGTGGGTTAAGTGCTACATCTGCTAACCAAAAGGTTGGGAGTTCAAATCTGCCAAGTACTCCTTTGGAACTCTATGGGGCCGTGCTGTTCTGTCTTTAAGGTCGCTATCAGTCAGACCCGACTTGATGGCAGTGGTTTGGTTTACTCTCACCCTCTAGGTTGATCTTCACCCCCGAGTCCCTTACCTCCCGCAATGGGCACATAGGTAACGCGGAAGCTCTCAACCTGGGCAGTTGGTGCTTTCCAGCTGACAGTGGCAGAGTTTTCAGTGATGTCTGAGAAAACAATTTCCTTTGGGGAGCCCATGGCTGTCAAGGAAAAAACACAAAAGAAACATAGAAACAGTGAACGATCTTGTTCATCAGTGACTTTTCCTGGAATCCTTATCCAGGTAAATTTAGGCTCTAGAGTTTGCATCTCAGCCAGACCTTGAGAAGGGAGAATGTTGTCATCCATGGTCAAGTCATGACTTGATAGAAACAACTATTCCTCATTCAGTTACAGGACCCAGTGCTGTACAGTAGCTACCAGTTTCCTTCCAGAAAAATCTTAGCATCACATTTGAGTTCTAAGGAAATGAGTGCAAGTGATTTCATGGGTTAGAATATGCCCCTCTTTTATTTTCAATTAGCATATTTTT
Source organism: Heterohyrax brucei (assembly GCA_028571685.1). NCBI lineage: Eukaryota > Metazoa > Chordata > Mammalia > Hyracoidea > Procaviidae > Heterohyrax > Heterohyrax brucei. The sequence goes on from CM053150.1 coordinate 63,860,973, forward strand.
AACTCTTTGCTTCCTTAGTTCCTCTTGTTAAATAATACCAAGACTTGATATCTGCAGAGTTCTTCTCAGTTTTAAGGTCCCTTCACACACATTCTTTTTCACTTAATTCTTGCATGCAAACCCTCTGAAGAAGATATGGTTGTAGCCATTTTACAGAGGAGCCAACTGAGGCTCAGCTCCTCTATGAACATTCTTGAGATATGACTTCAGGGTCTCAGGGCTGGGCAACAGAGTTGAACGCAATCTTGGGATTCTGGAAACAATGTTCACATGGAAACTAATCTTGACAAACCCCTTCCCAGAACTGAAAGGAGGTCCAAAGCCAGGGGCATGACCTCAGACCTGTGACCAAAGCTAATACTCAGCAAATGCTCGGTCTACCTGGTGGGAAAGCCATGCCCAGGAGGCAGTTTCTGTTCCCTAATTACCTCCCCTCAAACCCAGTTTGCTTTGACTTTGTTCTGTGTGGTTTTTGGCTTAGATTTTTGCCCTCTTCAGCTGACCAGGCCTAACAAGAGAATTTAAGAAACAATTTTCAGATCTCCAGGGAACTCACTTCCCCATCTTTTCACCTCTCTAGCCCACGCTGATCACTATGTTCTGAAACCCATAGCCCACTTTGGGGAGGTTTCTTTTCCTTCATTTCTTCTTTCGTCTGAAACATCTCTTCCTATGATAGTTTCCAATGACCTGGTAGCTACACCCAGACTGTGAGTGCTGCATGTTTGCCCTCTTCTTGGAAAGCTTTAGAAACCACAGGTCTCTGGGGCCTGGAAGATCTTGATTGTTCAAATACCACTGAGAGGTTGGGCAACTTCCACCAGATCTGTTCACTTCTGTAAGCTTTGGCTGGCCCATCTGCCCAGTGGGGAGAGTGACTTCCACCCACAGAGGTATTGTGACACCCAAACAAGATAATGGATGCGAAACCACTAGCGTTGCATCCGGCCCTCAAGAAGAATTCAGCAAACACTGTTTTCCTCCTTGTACTTTCCCATGTGGTACTTTCTTCTGTGGGTTCCTCTGGGTTTTGAGGCAGGCCCCAGCAAAGACCCATGTAAAGCCAACTGAGAAAGATATCCTAGTAAGCCGTGTAAATTCAAAAACTGAGGGCTCTCCTGTTGCCAGAGTGGGTCATTCTGACTTCAGCTCTGATGGCAAACTCCACTGATGTATGTTCTGATACAGTTGAGAAAGTGTATCTTATGACTGCACCTTTCCTCTCTAGGTCCCAGGCTTCATGTTCTCAAAATGCCAATGATCTCTGCCTCGTTTTACAAGCCTTACGAGTTACTGGGGCATGCAGTAGTAAAGGAAACCTGGTAGTATAGTGGATAAGTGCTACGGCTGCTAACCAAAGGGTTGGCAGTTCAAATCTATCAGGCAGTCCTTGCAAACCCTATAGGGAAGTTCTACTCTCTCCTATAGGGTCACTGTAAGTCGGAATTGACTCAACAGCAACTAGTTCTGTTTTTTTTGTGTGTGTGTGTGTGATGGTAAAAGTGGTGGCAGGAAGATACCTGTGTATAACCTCCAGGAATGACATGTTAATATTGGAATTCCAAGTGATATTTTTTGGACAACAGGCTTTCCTAGGTGTAGAAGATTATTTGTCATGAATAGACACTGGAGTAGGTGGCCCACTAGAACCTGGACATGGAGACTCACAGAACAGCTAGCTCCTGAAAAGGTGAGGAGACCCATGAAAAGCAATGCCCTGTGTCTCTTGTTACAAGGGGATTGTTTTTCCAAACAAATAAAAATAAATAAAAGAAAGAAAGAAAAAAAGAATTCCATTAAGAAAATGTCTAGAATTGCTACAAACTCTCAGAAAGGTTTGGGTGAGCTGCTGTTTGCTGTCTGAAGAAAGAGTGAGTTCCTAAAATCTGAAGCAAAAACCCTGCAAATCAAACCTGTTGCCATCAAGTCAATTCCAACTCATGGTGACAGAGTAGAACTGTCCATAGGTTTTTTTGGGGGGTGGGGGCTGCAATCTTTACAGAAGCAGATTGACAGGGCTTCCTTTTGTCACACTGGTAAGTGGATTTGAACTGCCAACTCTTCAGTTAGCAGTCAAGCACAAACCATTTGTGACACCCAAGTACCTCAAAATCTGGACTACATGCCTTTTTAATGTGATCATTCAAAATTTTACATATACATATATCTGACTCGACGGCACTTGGCTTTTGGCATATAATATTTTACCTTTTAACATATTTTTGCTGAACACTTAATACGTGTCATGTTCTATGCTGACCTAAGGGGACAGCTGGGATTTTAGAGTTAGACTGATCTCTGTTTGAGTACTGCTTCTGGCCTTATTAACGGCAGACACCTCTATGCCTTGGGTCTCGGTTTCTGCTTCTGTGAGATGGGCCTCAATGTAGTAGTCACCTCGTCTGGCTAGGTCGTGGAGACTGAGTGAGGTAAAGCCTATTAGTCATCTTGCTCCACATGGCACTGAATATGTGCTTTCCAATTTGTGGTTACCCATCTTTATGTTTGTTGGGGGGAAGGGTGTGGATTAGAGCCAGAGACACTGAGCATAAAGAGGTTGGCCCAGAAAGAAGAGGAATGGCAAGCAAGTGTCTCTGCAGACTCACTGACTATCCTCCTGGGCACACCACCATTGTGACTCTGTGTTGTCTGGTCTCCAGTGCATCTGAACTGAAATGGAGCCGAGATTTGGATGAGAAAGACAGGGCAGGGAGAGGGCACATCTTGGGAGGGAGTTAGAAGGGGCTCACGAGCATTGAGTTTGGGCGGGAAGCAGCAGCAGTGAAGTGTGTCTGGGTGTAAGGGTGTGGGAAGGTTAAAAAATTGTTTCTATACCCTTAGGTGGGCAACAGCAGGCACCAAAAGAGAATGACAAAGTCATCTTTTCCTGTTAGAATTTCTTTCTATTCTGGGGACCCTCCAGATGGTTCACAGAGGTACGTTGGCATTTAATTCTTTGGAGACCAAAGAAGCTCCTGGCAACCCTGGGACTCCCAGAGAGACATCAAAACTTACAAAGAAATGACTCAACCACAGAGGTGAAGAGGACCAAAAACGAAAATGTCAAACCCATTGCCATGAGTTGATTCCAACTTATAGCAACCCTGTAGGACAGAGTATAGCCATTCCATAGGCTTTCCAAGAAGCCACTGGCAGATTTGAACTGCTGACCTTTTGGTTAGCAGCCATAGCACTTAACAACCACATCACCAGGGTTTCCGAGGGGAAGAGGAGCCACACAGATAAGGACAACAAGAAAAATAATAACCTAAGGGTCCATCACTTAGGCAATGGTTAGATACTGTGTATGGAATTAGCTCGAAGATCGGCTAATATTTAAAAATAAAGCTAAGTGTAGAGGAATGAGTAATATGTTAGCGACTGCACAAAGGAAGGAAGGAAGGAAGGATGGAAGGAAGGAACAAAGGAAGGAAGGACTAGGTAAAAAAGAATATACATTTATATCTAATTTTACCAACTCATATAGCATATTTTTGGAAGAATATACAAGAAATTGTTGACTTTGGTTGCCTTTGAACAAAGCAACTGCTAGCCAGGACACAGTAGAATAAAGACTTCATGGTATATTCTTTTTTAACTTTGATTTTGAGCTAAGTGGCCCATTAAGAAAACAGTTTACCTTAAATAGTCCAAACATAATAATAGCTAATATTCTTTCTATGGAAAGAAAATTCTGCTGGGAACTTGACACTTATGGTCAAAGTTAACCCTTGTGGCTGACCTTTGAGGTAACAGATAAGAGAATTCAGTTTCAGATGAGAAAAGAGACTTGCTAGAAGTCACACAGAAGGTAAGAGAGGAAGTCAAGCTAAGACTGCAGGGATCTGTCCAGAAGCTGGACACACCACCATTAGACTACCCTGCTTCCAGCTGCCCTGTCTGCCACCCCAGAGCACTCAGGGCTACAACTTGTGATCAGGGAGCAGAGCCTTGTGGGAAAGGAAGAGTCAAAGCAGCTTCATCTTAGAACAAAGAGGAACAAGTCATCACAGGAAGGTGTGTACAGCTGTACAAAGGAGGCAAGAGAGAAGCAGAGAAAGCATGAAAACAAAGCCAAGCCAAGAAAAACAAAAAGGAAACTTTATAAAGGTGATGAAGTGAAGGCAGAAATAAACCTGTTTTCTGAAGCGCCACCCATCCTTTTCTACCCCATTTGAATACGCATATGTAGGCACATAGATGTACACACACACATTCTCTTTGGCTGTGAAATAAGAAGGAAATCAGAGACAGCCTTTTCTTTTGTCATTTCTTTTGTTCTTAAAAAAGAAAAAAAAAGCCTCATGACAATTCATTCTCTTTTTCACTTTAAAACAGTGGGGCGTCATGCGGGGTCGGGGGCACGGATCCAATGAAACAAAAACAGTGATCAGAAATAAACTTTGGATAGCACTGTTTATAAACTAAGGTCAAAATGAGGCTCTTCCTCTGATCTGGAGTCATTTTATGGGCAGCCATCAAGAGGAGGAACTGAGGGCCTGTGTCCCAGGGATGGGGTGTCTCTACTAACAAGGAACAGAGCTTCTCTCTGACTAAATTAGTGCTTGCATCTTGGCATTTGCTCATCTACAAATATTTTGACTTCTACAAGTGGCTTCTTGGAGCTCATTAGGTTCTGAAGCTTGGCGTACTAAAATAACCCTCTTTAGCCAAACTGGAATTTTGGCTAATCTTTTGCAAGGCCCTGGGGGGAGCAGGGGTTAAGTGTTAAGCTGCTAAACAAAAGGTCAGCAGTTGCGATCTACCAGCTGCTCCTTGGAAACCCTATGGGACAGTTCTAGTCTGTCCTCTAGGGTTGCCATAAGCTAGAATCAACTCGAAAGGCAGTGAGTTTGCTTTGTTTGGTTTGTGCTCCTTACCTGCCAGAGATGGCAAGTATACATATTCCTTGGTTATCTGTGTTCCAGACCCAAGGATTTCCAGCTTATATTTAGTACTATTAAAATAAGTTGATCCTTTGGTTCTACTCTCAGTCTAGTTATACGATCTCCGTCAAGTCATTTCATCTTTCTAGACCTCAGATTTTTTTTTTTTTAATTGTGATTGAATGAAACTAGTATACACTCCAAGTTAAATGTGCGTGCCTGCGTATCTGCAGTTCCCTCTGGTCTCCTTGCCCCATGACAGCACACTCCTCCTTTCCCTTCTGAACATGTCATACCCTGCTAACAATCTCCTATTCACTCCTCTCCGCCCTTCCTTTCCCCTCCAGCAAGAGGCCAGCAGGAAGGCATCCCGTAGATACATAGAACTAATCATGAAGTGGAAACACCATACGATCATTTTTTGTCCCCGAGTCCAATCCATTCCTGTCCGAAGAGTTGATCTAAGTAACTGGACCTCAGATTTTACATGCACTAACAGAAAAGACTGAGTTACATCCTGCCTTTTCCTTCACTGGTCACATAGTGACCATTCACTTGCAGCACTTTATAAATACTAAATGTATAGGTGGTGGTACCACTCTCTACTCTCCCCTGCAGGTTGTAGTTAGAAAGTTTGAGTGAAAAACAAGAAGGTGTGCCCTGCAATAAAATGTGATGAGATAACAGGTAGAAGGTAGGGTCTTTATAATGAAAAAAAAAGTCATGATTAAAACAATGATGACATATTAATGATAATAATGAAAGTGTAAGTAGCTCTCATTTGCTTTGCCCTTGCCAGGACTCAGGTCTTTCGCTATGTGCTTTACATGAATTATCTCATTTAATCTTCACAACCCTGTGAACAAAACAGCGTCATTCTCTTTTTGCAAAAACGCTTAACCAACTTGTCCGAGGTCACTAAGTTTATGACTGAAAGAATTAAGATGTGAACTCAGGTTGGCTGAATCCAAAACTCTTGCAGTTACCGAGCTCTTTCAGAAGGAGACCCCCAACTCACAACTTTTCTCTGTTCTGTCTTGTTTATTTACAGTACCTGTTGTGGCTACAGCACTGACTGGCTGGGATCGCCTTCCACTGCTTATTCCATAGAGTTCAATTTCATATTCAGTGGCCTCTCTGAGACCTCTTATGTCCCTGGTACGTTCAGGGGCAAGGAGGGTTATTTCCAGTGGTTCAGACTGCTTTTTGGTATCTCTGATTTTGAGAACAAAACTGTCGAAGACTCCATCATCAGCTGTCCAGGACAGACGGAAACCGTCTGGAGTGGCATCTGAAACCAGAAGGTTGTCAACTTCTGGCTCGGCTTCTAGAAGGGGAGGAAATGGTGGAAGAAGGAGGAAAGAGAACATCATTTACCAGCCAGTGCAATCTTCTGCCCAGTGGGGCTGTCTGAATGCGGTGATGCCTGGGCTCTCAGAAGTGTCCTGAGATACCAAAAACAAAATGATTCAACATTAACAAGTCTAGGAGAGCTAGGAGGGGAGAAAGATGAGTTGACACATTTGATACAAGCCAAGTGTTTGGTTCCATATGTGAGTTTTGCCTAAAAGCAGTTCTATAAATCCACATCTGGACTCAGCAGTGGCTCCTCCCATGAGATATTAAACAAGTTCAAAGCTAGAAACTTGTTTACATTTGCTCTCTGTCTTCCAGTGGCTGAGTGCCCATCCTCTGGGAGACCTTTTCCCCTTCTTTTTTGGAAAGACAAATAAACCAGCATTAACGATCTGTAGAGCTGCCTACAATGACACTGCTGGTTATAATTTCTCTGGAGTCTGAGCAAAATGGCTTTTAAAATGATACGGTCCCTTTGGTTTGTTCTTGGAGCTCTACTAATGATGGCCACTAAAGAATGTTCTCCTCCTGACTTTCTCCCTTTTACCCCTTTTCTTGGCTGTTTAGCTAAGTGTTCAGATGGTAGGAACAAGGCTTGGAACCTCTTGTCCTACATATTCTGGACTCACAGTTTCATCTTAGATTACCTTAACTATACAAAACTCAGTGTCAAAGTAAATTTAGAACTGAGTTTCACAAAGTGTGCTCAGACAATTCTTTTTCCTTAAAAGTTAGCCATTATCAGATAGTTTGGGACATATATTGTGGATAAGTTCCTCTTAGAGACACAAATGAGCATGAGGATGTTCTGAAAAGTCTTGTGGTCAAGAGTCCTGTTTACCTTTGTTTAACTCAGTGTTTCCAGAACTTATTTAGCAACTGGGACCTTTGTACATTCTATGGTGCTAGTGATGTCTAGAAAGACTTGGGGAAACATAGTTTTGACTGTTAAAGTTGTTAATGTTGTATTTCTTGAAGAATCATTAGTCTTAAGGAAATTTTGGTTTTAGTCTGTGTAAGACTCTCTGATATCGGTTTTTATCAACATATGAAGTCTACCTTTGATCTCAATGACGAGCTCACTGATAAGTTTGTTAAGATCATAGATGAGACTTTGAGATGGCAAATGCTTTCCATAAGTTTTTGAAATATACTAATTTGTATATTTCTTTTGAGAAGGCTGAAATGTAGCTGGGGACCAGCCAGAATGAACATGGGGGAGGGTGGTATGGAGTAAGCACATAAAAGCTATGGACAAGACGTTTTCTAAAGGACTTGAGACATCAAGTGGAAACATTTCGACCTTCTCACGTCTGAGACAGGAAAGAGTGAGTGCTCACTTAATACATAAGACACGGGACAGTGTGGAGGGAACATGGAAGAATAGGTCACATCCACGGATTAAATAGAGAATGTGGACAAGGATGATAAAATCATGGCAGTCTGGCAGACAGACACACATAAGGGGACCAGGAAGAGGAGAGAATGGCTCACTTGAATCAAAATACCTGTAACAATCTCAGCCCTCAAGGGCTTGGTTTGGTGCCCTTGTGTGAAGCCAGAGACCAAAACCTCATAGCCAATGCCGGTTATGAGGCCTCTAAGCTCCAGCTTCCTCTGAGTTCCTGAAAGTGTGAATTCTTGGGGGTCCAGCAGCTTCCCAGAATCCACCACCGTTACTAGGAAGCTGTCAAAGGCATTCTCCGATGCCATCCAGGAAACTGTGAACCCGTAGGGATTAATGTCGGAAATGGTTAGGTTTTCCAGAAGGGGCAGAGCCTCTGAAAGAAGGGAGGGGTGAAAATAACTCAGGTTAGCAGCAATGACTCTGCCAAGATAGCACAAGTCTCCAAGAACACTGATAACAGATCGATCATTAAACACTTAGAAAATGAATATTCAGCAAAAGCCTGTCATGTGCTAGATGGTGTTATCCCATGTAATTTTCATAACAAGCCTATGAGGTATGTTATTTCCATTTTACAGATAGGAAAACTGAGATTAAAAGAGGTTGAATGACTTGGCCAAAGTCACAGAGCTAAGAGTGCACTTGAGTCAGGTTTTTAGCTAGGTCTGCTGCCAAAGACAGCAACTTTCTTTTTATGCAAATAGGATATCTTGTGTTGGGCTTAGACTCCTATCTCTGCTTCCAACTGTTTTCTGGTCTTGAAACAAATCAACTTGTTTGCAATTACAATTGCTTTTGGTGTTCTTCATATGTTTCTGTCACATTTCTAGTTCACATTTTGCATCAAGCAGAGCAGGCCAATTAGTCAAACACATCCTCACAAGTTGAGCTACAGAAAGGAAAGGGGGTAATAAAATTTTTCATGTATCAAAATCAACAATTTATGGTTATGGCTTGGTAAGGTATACTAAGGTTCATTAATTCTTTTATTCCTTATTTTCCTGGGTAAAGTTAGGAGATGAGGACATATCTGGATCTGCAGTAAATTCTATCACTGTTATTTGTTTATTCATTCACCAAGCACCTGTGTTCCAAGTACTCCTATTTCTCAGGTGTCAGAGGGTCTTTTCACACATTGAGATTCCTAAAAAGTGTGAGCTTATATCAGCTAAATTTCTCTCAATACTTTCCAGTTGCCAAGCCTTCACATCAATTATCCTATTTAACCCACACAATGACACTATAAACCAGCACACACAAAAAACCCCAACCCTGTTGCCACTGAGTTGATTCCAACTCATAGCGACCCTATAGGGTACTGCATATTGCTGTTCTTCTGCCCCTTCCTACCAATGGCATCTAAGGAAACAGAGAGCTCAATTGATAGCTGAGATCCACCCTGGGTCTTCTGACTACCTGATCAGTGTTCTTTCCATACTTCAAGCCAAGATCTGATTAATAGGCCTTGCCAGTGTTGGCAGATTCTGAAGATTAAGCAAGAGTAGTGGAAAAGACAAAACAAAACACAGTAATGGTGAATATATATATATATATATATATATTTAAATTAGAGAGGCCGCAAGGACAGAAATTTCAGAGTTAAGGTTAATTTAGTTGCATACAGTTTAGAGCCTGTGTTTCTGGTGCACCTGAATGGAAATGTAAGGTAAGTGACCTTACAGTAATTCTCAGAGTCTAATCCATGGAGTGTAAAGAAGAATGTTTCAAAAAGAAGCATTAGTGACTGAAGGAACATGTTTGGTGACAGAAGAACATGAATGTCCTCATCCCCTAAGCAGTGATTTCAATTTTGCTGTGGGTTAGACTTCCTGTACTTATTTTGAAACACTTGGTGTTTATTTTGAGGCATTTTTTCCCCCTACAATAAAGATTTCCAAAGAATCATAACTCTATCAAAGGCAGAGATGAAATCACATACGCTATGCAAACAGGCTTCTTTATCTGAGAGTCAAGGGTCTAAAATTCTCTTACTGGATTTGTTTGGATAAGTGGCGCCTCCCTTTAGTAGTTAGCCTCTTGGCACCTCCACCTCATCAAAGCAGTGAATTCCTTTCAAAATAAATGCTTTCAGGCTACTTAGTAAATCAAGGGCTTGTTGCTTATAACCTTTCTTGTTCATTTTTTTTCTTCTTTCTCAATGTGCTTCTTTTAAAATGCAGAGTTTGTTACGTTATGGATTAGCAGACACAATGCTGTAACTGGATCTTGGATTCCCAAAGCCTGGGCTCTCCCAGCCTCCCTTTCTTCTCCCTATTCTGCGCAAGGTCTTTCAAGAAGCTACAAGTAAGGACTACAAGCAAGGCTGCATCAGGACTACTCTTCTCACAGTTTACTCTTTTTTCCTGCCTAAAAAAATAACCATTTTCTGCATTTGGAGACTGATCTGAACAATTTAACTTACATTAGATAACTGGACAGGTAAAAAGAACTACTTTTCAAGTTTACCTGATCCAATGTGCTCTTAAAAAATAACAGGAAAGTGATAGTAGCACAAGTCCCCTCTTTCTATCTAGACTTGTAGGTTATTTTCAAGAACATAACTTTCCTCACACTGTTGGTAGCTAACAGAATGGACCTGTTGTTTTCATTGTTAGGTGCCACTGAGTAGGTTTGATACATAGTGGCCCCATGTGACAGAGTGGAACTGCCTCATAGGATTTTCTAGGCTGTAGTCTTTAGGGGAGCAGACTGTCAAGTCTTTCTCCTACAGAGCCACTAAGTGGGTTCAAACTCTCAATCTTTCAGACAGCAATTGAATGTTTAACTATTGTTCCACAGCCACCATGGCTGCCGAGTAAATTCCATCAGATGCTTTTAATCCCTGAGATAAGGCTGTGGAATGTAGCTATAGGTATCCCCTCTTCCTACATAAGAAAACTGGGGTTCAAGGAAGTTAAGAAATTTGCCAACACTGTGTAGCTACAAAATGTCTGGAGGGGATTAGAAACCACATGAGCCTCATCTCACAATCTTTTCTCTTCTAGGATACCATGCCATTCCCAGTTAAATATTTAATTGTACTCATTATAAAGCAATTGCTGTCAAGTCAATTCTGGCTCATGGCAACCTCATGTGTGTGAGAGATGACTGTGGTTCATTAAGTTTTTAACATCTGATTTTTTTAAAGTGGATTGACAGAGCTTTTTTCTTATTTATAGCAAGTTAGAGACTGGGAGATATCTGGTTCGATGTGAAAATCAGATGGCAGTGTCAGACCCCCAAAATTACCACTGTGTAAGGCAAGGAGCTTTTAAACAATTTCTGAGTTCATTTAGGCAAGAGATTCGGTAAACTGACAACTCTGCAGCCTTTACCAGTGATTTAGGGTCATCTAGGGAAAGAAATCTTGGAAACCCTGGTAGCGTGGTGGTTAAGTAATACATCTGCTAACCAAAAGGTCAGCAGTTCGAATCCATCAGGTGCTCCTTGGAAACTCTATGGGGCAGTTCTACTGTGTCCTATAGGGTTGCTATGAGTTGGAACCAACTTGATGACAGTGGGTTGGAAGCATCTTTTCATATGCTTACTATTTGATTTTTGGAAACTCTGGTAGCTTAGTCATTAAGTGCTACATCTGCTAACCACAAGTTTAGCAGTTCAGACCTACTAGGTGCTCTTTGGAAACTCTGTCGGGAAGTTCTACTCTGACCTATAGGGTCACTATGAGTTGGAAGTTACTTGATAACAGTGAGTTTTAGCATTAAGGACAGAAAATGAAACTACTTCTTCAGGTAATTCAAGTATAGTTAGAAAAGTTGTGTTTCACAAATAGGGCAAGGTTTAATTAAACTTGGGATTCATCTGCCATCCTACTTTGAAATTTCATTAATCTACTGAAGATAACTATTTGAGGGACAAATATTTTTTAAATATAGACTATTATATTTCTGGGATAAATATTTTAGGGACGGACTTACTCAAACTTGAGGGGAAAAGTTCACTTTCTACACCTCTGCTAATTTAGAATGTACTATTTATCTAGAATCTCCAAACTTTGGATCATGGATCACAAAGCCTATAAAACAGAGCACAAAAAATCCTTGAAAACTTTTTATAGTTCTTGAGAATACTTCCCAAGAGGGACTGTGAAAGACTTCTTTGCAGTAGTAATTTCTTCTTATTCACTTACAAGTCTATATGTGAGAAAAAACTATATTTTGAGTTGATTTTCCCTCTCAGTATGTCTATCAACTTCTTCCTTTTCCCCTGTACAAAAATTCTAGATAGGTAACTGAGAACCCTTAAATGAGCACCCATCACGACAAAGGCAGTGAGGGGTCTGGTGGGGTCCCCGGCCCAGGTGGTCCCTGCCACGCTAATGTCATAGCCAGTGTTCTCCACCAAGCCTGTGACATGAGCACAGTGTGCATCTCCTGAGACTGTGAGTTGCAGGGACTCAAGCAGCAAGTGAGAATCACTAACATTGATAACAATATTTTCAAGGGCCCAGCTTGCATGGTCCCACGCTGAAGCTGTCAGGACTAACATTGCTAGAGATTAGCATGCCCAACTGTGGCTCTGGCTGTGAAAGGAAAGGAACATGGGCAGAGAGAAAGAGAGAGACATTCTTATAGGAAGCAGAGGAATTTTCTGGAATGTAGCTAAGGAACCTGAGAGCACCAATCCCTCCAAATATTTGCAGCAAAGGTAGTAAGTTTGGCTATGTCTATGCCAGCATTGACTACAATGTAGAGGATATATTGCCTACACTGAAGGCATGGATTGGTGTACTTTTAAATGTAGATATGGCCATTTGCTAATCCTGTATAATTAAATGCAAACAAGCCATTAAAGCAGTTAAGATTAATGTAAAGGACATTAAAGATGACATTTTCCAAAGTTTGTAGTGGGGCACTGGCCTTGTAAGATGTTCCAAGAACAGGTAACTCCATGCTGAAGTATGTAAGGCCAACACTGAATGTTACATCTCACCTTAAAGATTTATGAAGCATATTAGTATTTCAAAGACACTAAAAGGCTGGCTCTCAAAATAAATCTATTTAACGTTGTTTAATCTGACATTCAACATGCATATTGATTAATGCATACCTTTTTTTTTGAGAAGTATTCTTTGAACAGCTTAAGGAGCTGACATTCCACTAAACGTGCTTTAGAAAATGCTATTTTGCGTATTCTATACTTGCATGTTTTTTGGTCTATATGGGTTGTACTAAACTCTACAAGACAAATTCTCTAGAGTATTTAGAAATCCAAAGGTACATACTATAGGAAAATCAATGTATCACACTAAACACTCCAAAGATAAAGATGGCTTCTGTTAAAAAACAAATCCTGGGGGATGCAAAAGTTAAATGAAAACTTGAGATTAGGTATTGCATTTCCTAATTAGGAAATTCACTTATTGGATAATATGGAAAGATGGCTGGTTCTTCTGAGGTTCTACTTCTCCTTTCCTTAAAGTCCTGATCATCGGTGATGAAAACAACTCCCTTAGTGTAGTGGACCACTAGAGCTAGTTTCAACTACCGTGGATACAGAGATAGCCTCCAAAATGTTCATTTATGACAGTACGGTAACATCAAAATGAATCTGAGCCAGACTGCATTTTAGAAAGAGGCAATAATCCGGTAGGATTGGGATACTACGATCAAGAGTCAGGCCTGGGGAAAAGTCTTACTTCTTCCAAGGCCCTAGGTACTTTTTTTCTCAGCACTAGTATTTGGAGGAAAGAAGGCATTCATCTGAGTCAACTTTAAAAGTAAAATTTATGGGATAATTTGATGTCATAAAGTTTTTAAGAACAATAGACTGTGACACAGAAGCAAAGTGCAGCCATATGCAATGGCATTGGACTTCCTACTTTGCAATTGGTTTGAGATGCCAATGCTGCTACAATTTTCAGCCACAAAATTGGCAAATTACCTCAACCACACAACAGGTAAAATCGTCCAAGTGGAAATCTGTTAGCTCTATTCCTACATTTTGCTTTAGAAACAATCTCCCAAATTAAGGATGCATATTCAAACTCTTCTTACACCATCAGAGACTGGCAGTGCCAATACATTCACCATGCAGGGTAAGATCTAAGGGCTGATGTCACCTTGACTTCTAGCTGTTCTCAAAGGATGCAGCAAAGCTAAAAAGTGAGATGCACGGAAAAGAAGCTCTGAAAAAAAAAAAGGTGGTTAGTGTGTGATTAGTGTGCCGTACAAGCAAGGGACATCTTTTTCATGCCTCTGCTAACTCTTTGAAACAATTCCTTGACATGCTGTCTGATTTTAGGAAAGAAAGACATATTAAAAAAAGTAATGCTCTGAATGTTCATCACATGCACTAATATTTGGACAAGATGATGGATGGAAGTAAGATTCAGACACTCTGACAGGCTAGTGGGTGACAAAACATGCTTGACAGAGTGTCAAAAAGAGATGTCTGTTTTCAGGAAATCTAGGGAAATGAAGAGTCTCAAGAACAAGATGAGACCACTGGGTCTTCCCACGTAGTTGCCTGAGTATGTTTTAGAGTTTTTTCTTAGCATGTTAGGGGTACCAGCATTACATGATTTAAGATCCTGCTAGAGAGAATGCTAGATCATTCTGAACAAAGAACAAAACAAGGCATGCATACACCGTTTTGAACATGATGCTGGTGACCCTTGATTAAAAAGACCACAGGCAGATGATAATGGTGATATCAGAAAAGATTACTCAAGATTAGATGAAAGAATGATTTAGAAATTCAACCAAAGCACGTGATGTTAATGATATACGAACAAACACAGAAACCCCAGATGTGAGTGAATATTTAGGAAAAAGAAGTTGATACTGAACTTCCTTAATTTGGGGTAAGAGCTACTGGAAAGCTTTAAAGCCTTGATTTGGATGGTTCTACCAAATCTAAGAAGGATCCGGAGGAAACACGAGGATGAAAACTGGGTAGCGGGTGATTTTTGGAATGCTACCCAGAGGAGTTCAATGGAGAGTGAAGAACCCATAACAGAAATACCTGTGGTTGCTTGAACCATGAGGGTCTGAGTGTGCTGCCCGCCAGTCAGCCCATGGAGATCAACAGTGTAATTAGAAGCAGCTTTGAGATTGGTGATGACATAGCTGCGAGACACCTCTGGCACGGAGTGTACCACTGTCTCCTGAGGGTGTTCAGAATTCCTAACTTCTACAAGAAAGGCATCAAAGGAGGATTCCTGAGCCTTCCAGGAGATAGACAAGCTGTCCCAGGTCACATTTGAGATAGTGAGTTCACTAAGGAGAGGTTCGGCTACTAAGGAAAGAAGAAACAAATATGAAAGTGGGTCAATTCAAAACACAAACAGTAGGGTCAAAATCAAGACACGCAAGATGAAATCGATAAAGTTTCAGACTTATGCTCACCCCAATAAAGGAACTTGACCTTTATTGAAAAACAAATTGTGTCATGAGAAACAAATGCATATATTTGACTAATTTTTTCCTCTGAATTTTTTAATGCTTTAAGTTGGCTGAGATGGGAGATGAAGCCAACTCTCTGCCTTTCCTATGGACCACACTGATAACAGTTTGTAGTCTCACGTAGATAAAAGAAAAGCTCTCCCTTAACCTTAGGCAATTTAAATGATAGATAATTTCATGCAGTGTTAATCATCTTCTTGGATGTCCCCAAGTATGGGGCATTGTAAAGAGAAATGTCCCCATGTTTAATCCACAAATACCCTTTTTATTTTAAGTTTGTGATATCTTAGTTATCTGTTATGACATGACCTTCAACCAACAGGTGTTAAGGCTTTTGAATGGATGAAGCTCTCCTTCCTAAATTTATATAAAGTTCTCTATGGCTCCATGGCAGAGGGAATCTGGCATATTATACCATCATTTAAAGCCAGAGCAGTTTATTCTTTTTCTAACCAAGTTCTTTGTACGAACCAGACTAGTTCATTCTTGTCATCTACTATTCACTGTTGGAATTTGGGTGGTCTGAATGGCAAGATTGCCTCTTATACTCATCTGCTGAGTAGTCACTGCTCTTTCTCAGTTTGTGGGGGGAAAAATACCTGAGCTCAATTCCATTAAATCATTGGAATATCTGGGTTTTAGGAGGTCAAAGGCACTAGGAAGACAAAAGCATTAGGCTAACAAAAAACATAAAGTTTAAGATTTCTTTGGCTCATTCAAATTTTTTTCAAGTCAAGGACAACTCTAGCTATGGCTTTTTAGTTACTGAAGAACAGAATTATTTTCTCCTGATTCTGCATGACGTTCCAAACCAGACTACATTTCATCCTGCAGTTGTTCTGGCTGCCGGTTGTTCAAGCAAGTGGCTTTCTGGAAAGCCGTCTTTGGACTGCTGTTGGGAAGAAATATGTTAAACAGCACTGCAGTCTGGTATCATGGAAGAGTTAGTGCACTGTAGCTTGTGCTTGCATACATCAGGAGAGGAAGTGGACTTGTCCTGCAAAGAAGACTCTGGAAAGAAGGCATTAGAAATGGGAGAAAGTGCATGTACCTGTTGTGGCTGTTGTAGTGATGGTTTTGGTCTGGATGCTGGAAGCAAGTCCAGAGAGGTAGACAATAAAGTCAGTGCTAGGGAGAAGCCCTGATATGTAGGTGGTTCTTTCAGCGCCAGAGACATTATATTCCACCATCTTCAGCAACCTATTGGAATCAATAATTTCAATGGTAAAGGTCTCAAAGGCGCCGTCAGGAGCTGTCCAGGAGAGATTGAAGCTCTCAGGAGTTACGTCAGAAACATTTAAGTTTCCAATTTCAGGTTCCTTGGCTGAAAAAGGAGAGGTAGGAGAGAAGAAGAAGCAGACAGAAAAAAAAAAAAAAAAAAGCAAAAACAAATTAGTGTTAATTGTTTGATTTCTGTTTTGAGATTGAGTTTCTTAATAGAACTGTAGCTGGATACACAGATCTGTTAGCTGAGGGTTACTGCCAAAAGGAAGTGAGATGTTATCAGCGCTCATGAAATAGAAAAGGAGTCTTTGTTAAAAGAAAAATGCAGTGGAGGAGGGTACGGCAATTAGATTTCTCAGCTCTGCAGCTGTCACACAGGATCACGCCTGGCCAAGAGATCCCGAAGAGGAAAGACTGACTGCATGGTGTCACCAGGAATACTGGTGCTGAAATTCTGGATGCTTCCGGAAGCCCTACTGCAGGGGTGCTGGCCATTCATCAAAAGATAGGGATGCTGGCAACTTCTAGGCTCTTGAATTGTACCCAGGAGACCAAGATTACTTGGCTCCCTCTTGGAGGCATCTTTTGCTTTCAGAGAGCTCGCATCTGTTCAAATGAGAACGAAATAATTCTCATACCATTACTCTCCCAAAGTGGTACCTTGAGGCTTCCGATTCTGTGCCTTAAAGGGAATCAGCAGTTTTGTCGGTGCAATTCTTACTATTTTCTTTATACTTTGGACA
Organism: Heterohyrax brucei; assembly: GCA_028571685.1. NCBI lineage: Eukaryota > Metazoa > Chordata > Mammalia > Hyracoidea > Procaviidae > Heterohyrax > Heterohyrax brucei. Next base: position 63,878,017 of record CM053150.1, read on the forward strand.
AGGGACAGCCTTTCTTAAATTCTGTTGAAATAGCACCACCTCTCTTAATGGCTTCTATGTGGTCCAAGAAGGCTAGTATTGCACCGCCAGTCAAGAAAGCTAAGCCAAACAAGGCAGTTCATGCAAGCCTTTTTGGCCAAGAAAAAAAAAAAATTTTTTTTTTTTTTTCCTTTGCAGATGGTCCTGCCAGTACTTTACTGAGTAACAGAAATAAAACATGCAGAGGGCAGGCAGGAGCAGGGCTTGAAAAGCTAGTACTTTCTGATGAGCAAGAATGGAGAAGAGTCCTAATCTCTGAGATAAACTCAAGAGCTTTGGTGAGACACAGATGCACAGACTAAATCATCAGAAGTAAGAATGCTACACTGTTAAAAAGAAAAAAGAAATGTATAAAAATATTCAAGATCCAAATCACAAGATCTTCTGGAAAGATCAGCAGTGGCAGGTGATTACTCTGGCTTCTGGAAAGGAGAGGTTTGTGGATGCCTGATAAACAGCCCCAGGACATTCAAAGCAACCTCATCAGAGAGGCTGATTTATAGGCATTTCGAGGCCATTGTCATCAGAGGTTGCCTGTGTTTTATATTCATCTCCGTGACAGTTACTGAAATGACTGGGGCTGAAATGTGGATGTGTGTTTGCTGTAATCAAATAGGTCCTATAGGTTTCCCATGGAAAATTTAATTGCAATAAGTATATAAACAGGAGGGCAGGCATATGCAAAACAAAACAACAAGCCATAATCGAGCTTAGAACTAGTCTAGGCACGCTGGGAAGATAAGCAGTGGAAGACGGTGTTCAGGAAGGGTTGCTGTTTTTAGTAGGCTCTTGGGGAAACACTGAATGGTTCCTAACTGAAGACCAGTGATGAGTTAACTCTACTGTGCCCTCCAGGGTCTGGAGTAGGGCATGTGCCAACTCTTGAGTAGAAGAGCAAAAGGGGTATCACTTTGCGGACATTCCTAGCCTTGGACACTCCTTATGCCAGATACTGCTGTGTGTACTTCTGCCAATGAATGGCTTTTTCTTTGGTACGGTCTCCAGTCATAATTGTGTAATCTTTTTTTTTTTGGTCTAAGGTTTGCTAATTTGATGTTCTAACAATGACTCAGTATCTGAAACAGTTGCCTGGAGGAGGCTGATTAAGTTTTCTTGTTATCCTCAGTGCCTTTTAAAGAAGCATTTGGTAAACGCAAGAACCAGGATTCTCAGGCACTTAAAGGATTTGGAGAGAGTGAAGACCGTCTCAACTAACACAAGTCTTTATAAAATAAATTGTCTATGTTCCACCAAACCCATTGCCATCGAGTCTATTCCAACTCACAGTGACCCCACAGGACAGAGTAGAACTTCCCCACAGAGTTTCCATGGAGTGCCTGGTGGATTTGAACTGCTGACCTTTTGTTTAGCAGCTGTAGCACGTAACCACTACGCCACCAGGGTGTTCCCCAAGAACTTATATAATAGGAAGGGTGGGCTTTCAGCTATGACCAAGCAGTGGAGAATTGAAACCAGCAGGCTGTCTCCTGAAACAAAAAGCCATACTTAAAAAGAGATTTAGTTGTAGGATCAGCCAGTAAGTTTGGAGGAGAGAGGCTGAGAGGCTGGAAGCTGGTAACAGCAACATCTACATTGTTCATCCTTGAGATGTAATGGCATCTGGGCCAAGACACAGGTCACAGGGAGGTGTCTGAGCATGCGCAGCCAGCAGCTGAAGGGCACATGGAAGTCAGCTTGGGAGAGAAGCTGACTTGTGCAAGCTTTCTTGAAAAGAAGCAAGGAATTTTGGAGGTAGAGCATTGAGAAGAAGGTACCTGTGGAGGTCTCAGCAGAGAGGGTTGGTGTTGCATAGCCCCGAATCACCCCATAGATGGTGACCGTATAGGGGGTGGCGGCCTTGAGGCCTGGGATGTCCACAGCCCTGAGGCTGCCAGGCACTGTGAGGTTCTGTGCTGCCTCCACCTTGTTGGCCTCCTGCACCTGAATAACAAAGTGCTCATAGGCCTGCTCGGTTGTGGTCCAGCTGAGCCTGAGGCTATCCCAGCCTACCGCGGTCACGACCAGCTCTCCCAACTGAGGGAGCTCCTCTGAAGGACAGAAAGGTATTGGTCAGTCTCAAAACAAAACATGAGGAAACCAAACGTCCCACAGCCCAACTCCAGGGAAGAAAGAAAGGTGCAAGAGAAAGGCTTTTTCAGTTATTTCTGGCCTCTGGGCATTTCCAATTTAAATCGTGGTACTTTGGCCACAGCTTTCTTAGGGAATTGATGTGATCAGAAAAGAATGTCTGTACCCATTATCCTGAGATGGTAAGGACATCTGGATAATGCACAGAGAATCAAGAGGTCTCTGAGACTATACCATTAGCAGCTAAAAACATAGGGAAAAGATAGGGTTGTGGGTCAGGAGTGAAGGATAGAAATACAGGCTCTGGAGGGAAACAGATCTTGGTTAGAATTCCAGCACTGATAACTTGCTAGCTTCATTATCTTGGGCATTTCACCCTGCTCTTCTCTGAGGTTCAGTCTCATCTTTAAAAGAGGTCACCAGTACCTATTTCATTGTATTGTGTGATGGCAAAATGGCAGAGTATTTATAAACCCCTTGGAAATATTTTATCATTTGTAAAATAAATGATAAACCTATCCTGAAATATAGTGAAAGCCTCATAAGTGGCAGCTGAAAAGTATATGTCATTGTTGGGCTGTTTTCCCCTGAAACTTTTTAGTCATACAGGGAGAATCATCTGCTTCATTTCATTACTGGAAATTTAAGAGATTGCTGCGCTCCTGCTCTCTGTCTAGGTTTATAAAGCAAGTGCTGTTTCAGGCTTTGAGAAGTATGTTGTTTTCCCTCTGAGTTTCTCTCAGGGCTCAGAGATCAGGGATGACGTACAGGGTGCTGGCTGGCTCCTCTGCCGCCTTAGTCCTATGGTGCTTGCTGTGTGTCTGAATGACAAACGGCTCCATCATGAGGCTAGACCATCTGTGTGAACTGAGTGTGCTTACTTTTAATTAAGTCCCACAGCCCAATTCCAGGGAAGAAAGAAAGGTGTTTTTGTTTTTCTCAGTAACTAGTTCAGAGAATGCATATTATTATAATTTTTACCATGTAGTCACTGCAGCTGACTTAGAAAGTTTGGATTTAGATAGGGAAAAGTCCAAGAGTTTGGTGGGCTGCTTCTCAGCATTAAATGCAATCTCTCCATTTCTTTCTTTAAGACTAAAATGGCCATGGATTAAAAATGAGATAGATACATCTCTCTGGGGAGTGAAGGAGAAAAAAAAAAGGTACATTTTTTTTTCTCAGGTATCCCAGAATTCAGTGGAATAGGTACTGCAAGAGTTTGAGAAAACTGTCTTATAAAGTGGCTCTTCTCAAATTGTGCTCAAACAGATCTGGGTCTTTCTAGAAGAAATGGAACAGGAACATGGGTGGTGGGCAGCCCTTCCTCTTTCCTGACTCAGTGAAAACCCCTGTTTATGGGGCTCCTTGTAAGATTACATTTGTAAAAGGAATATTGCTGGTATAGTTTGCAAACTATAAGATGTAGATTATCAACATGCAGCATTCAGAGTTTACATACGTTAACAGCTCTTTTGCTGTTGATTCATGTGACAATATTCCAGGAAGCACAGGACAACCTGGTCGGCTTAGGTGTTTCACAATATCATTTTTCTTATTTTTGCAAGTGTGTGAAGTTTCTACCAATGACTAAGCTTATTTGGTATATGCTAACCAAGAAAAATAATATATCTGAATTAAGTGATTTAAGTGGCACTATCTAAACAGTGAGTCTACAGAGAAGGGCCAAAAAGCACAACTATCAAAATTCTGGTCTACTTTTCTATTGTTGTTGTTAGGTGTCCTCAAGTCAACTTTGACTCATAGTGATCCCATGTGACAGAGAAGAATTTTCTTATGGGGTACTGAAGGCTGTGATCTTCCATGACATCAGATCCCCAAATTTTTATCTTGCAGAGTTTCTGGGGTGGCGGGGAAGGGAGCTTGAACTGCTCACCTTTCAGTTAGCTTCCAAGCACGTCAGTGTTATACAACCATGGCTCCTTTTAAACCTATTTCTAGAAATTTCATAAACAGTACACTATTTTCTATAACATTTAAGACAGGATATTTTCAGAGGACAAATTGACATTATTTTTTTTTCTCAAACTGAATGAAGAACATTGAAGTCAAACGTGACTGCCCTTGAGTATTTGTTAAAGATAGAGATTCAGATCATTTTGGCAGACGATGACTAGTATGTTTGCAAAGGTTATTCTGCAGAGACCTGACTATAAGTTGAGTGGTATTAGTGACTCTGAGGTCACTACTGGTAAGTTTTCTCTAGAAAGCTTTAGTTTTACCCTGTGCCACAGCCTTATGGTTTATGCTGTTGTCATTGGGACTGTGCTGCTGTAGAATACCTTTAGTTCTTTACTGTTGAACTGTTGAATATCTGCTATACGATAGGCATGTTGCTAAGCACTTTCATTCCTTATATCATTTACTGCTCATGACAGTTTTCTGAAGTAGGGGTGTTACCTCTAATTTGAAGATGAGAAAAGAAAGCTCAGAATACCCAAGAAACTTCAGCCAGTAAGATGGAATTCCAACCTAGATCTTCCTGAGTTAGAACTCATGTTCAGTCTACTTGTCAACAGCATCAGCGTAGGATACTGCCTCATGGGGACTTTTCTCTATTGCAATGACAGGCTTGCTTACATCATGTTTCTGATTTGGAAGAAGGGTCAGGTACCTGTGATGACTTCCACAGCAAGGGGGTGAGTGCTGCGGCCCCTGACCACTCCTTGCAGGGTGATTTTGTAAGAAGTACCAGCCTTGAGGCCCGGGATTTCCACGAAACGCAGGCTGCCAGGAACTGTAAGATTGTGAGCTGCTTCTGTCTGGTCAGCCTCTTGGACCTGAATGACAAACTGTTCGTAGGTCCCATCTGGGGTGGTCCAGTCCAGTCTGAGGGTGCCCCAGCTAACCTCGCTCACTGTGAGATTTCCCGGATGTGGAACCTCTTCTACACAAAGACACAGAGTTACCGAGTTACTGAAAAAATAAAAGGCAATTGCATGCTGGGATTGAGGTGAGCTGGTATTTTGACTGAGGTTGGGATGAGCTGCCAGGTTCATGTTAATTACAGAGGCATGGTTTAGGGCAGGTAGCGAGTGCTCTGATCATTGGTGCTAGAGCCAGAGATTTCCTATTCAGCTTTTGGGAACAAGATGTAGTTTTATGAATTGTTCAGGACTTTCATTCAGGATACACAAATAGGGTCTTTGGAGGAATACTTTGGTGCATTCTGAAAATGAATGCAAAGCTATTTTTTGTAATTTTCACTTTCAAGTTATGCTCTCCAACTTCTTACATCATTAAAATTTGCTGTGAAAGAAAAGTCACTTTTCACTTTGATACAGGGAGAGTATGTTGCATTTTCCATGGGATGTGCTACCAGGCTCCTCTTATGCCCTGGCCATATAAAGGATTGTGACATTTGGGAAGAAGCAGAGATGATTCATAGCTATTCACCCAGCATAGTAGGAGCCGAATGTAGTATAGAGCAGGACAGAGCTCTGATCTCTCCTGAGAAAAGACAAAGGTAATGAAGAAAATTAGTGACTTAGCGGTCTAGAATACCTGTCAAGGCTTCAACAGAGACAGGGTGTGTGCTGTAGTCCTGGGTGACTCCACGGATGGTGATGCTATAATGAGTGTCTGCTTTGAGCCCGGTGAGGTCCACAGACCTCAGTCCTCCCAGGACTGTGAGGTTACGGGCTGCCTCTAACGTGTCTGTCTCCTGCACCTGAATGAAAAAGAGCTCATAGGCCCCTTCTGGAGCAGTCCAGTTGAGCTTGAGGGCATCCCAGCCCACCTCGGTAACTGTCACATCTCCCAACTTGGGAGTATCCCCTGGAGAAGAACAAAGAGCTAGTTTAATATCAGAGAACACAACAAGGGCTAGGGACTCTTCAACACAAGAATAAGCTTCATGCCACTTGAAAAATTTGTCTTTCTTTAGATAAACATGCATCATGCGGCCTTCTAAACTTTAGAAATACAACAGAAAGGGAAAAGTATAGGAAAAATCTTTGATTTCTTAGCTTATTAGGGATTTACACAAACTTCCAGGAAATGAGTGGATTAATGTTGTGATATATTCCCCCTTTTTAAACACATTGCCTTAATATCCCTTAACTAGGAGTGAGACTTTATAAAGCTAAAGAGTCTCCCCCTTGGAGCTATGTACAGTCCCACAGGCTGGCCTCTGCACAGCTCCGGAGGGCATCTTCCACAGGGAGCACAGTGCCCCTGCATTGCACAACTCATGGCCTAGCTTCCATGACTAGCCACTGAAGTATCATAACATGTGGGAGAACAAGTCTATTGAAAAGATAGTTACGTCTGATTATCTTAGGGTAGTTTCCTGTTGGGAAAAACAAAGCTATATGTAGAAAGGTAAGAGGTACCTGTGGAGGCCTCAGCAGAAAGCACTGGTGTTCTATAGCCCCGAATCACCCCATAGATGCTGACCGTATAGGGGGTGGCGGCCTTGAGGCCTGGGATGTCCACAGCCCTGAGGCTGCCAGGCACTGTGAGGTTCTGTGCTGCCTCCACCTTGTTGGCCTCCTGCACCTGAATAACAAAGTGCTCATAGGCCTGGTCGGCTGTGGTCCAGTTGAGTGTGAGGCTATTCCAGCCAACCTCAGTCACCATGAAGTTTCCCAGTTCAGGGGCTTGTTCTGAACAATGACAAAGATGGAATCGGTTAAATCTGGCCTCAGAAGACATTCATTCTGAGAACCTACTGATGGTAAACCTGCGGGTGGTGAGGACAGGCCACCAGAGCCTAGGGCAGTGTTTAGCTCACTCAGGCCCTCAGTGGTGCTTTGATCCTTAAAACACCAGCAGAAAAATCAATATGGTTATTTTTGTCTTTGTGCATGTTCGGTTTGTTTTTGAGAAATGGTATTTTCTTACAGACTAGGAACCTATAGATTTGAAAGCTTTATAAGTATACATGGGTCCTTGGTTGCCACAGATGTTTTATACTTGAGTTATTAGGAAAGTTTGGTAGTTCAAGCACCCCCCAGAGGCTTCAGGGAAGAAAGGCCTGGTGACCTGCTTTCATTAAGATTACCACCAAGAAAACCCAACAAAGTAGTTTTATACTGTAGCACACAGGGTTATCATGAGTCAGAATAAACTCAATAGCCATGAGATCGTGGTTTATAAGAGTATGTTACAGGTACTCTGGGATTTAGTTCCCACCTTGTAAAATGCCTCTGGTAATAAGAAGGGAACCCTCACATTGTCTCTGGCTGTGGTCTGAGCTGCTCCGGCTTCTGTATTTTGAGACTCTTGGTTACACTTGTTTTCTCTTCTTTTCATGCCTCCTCAAATTTTACAGTTTCTTTATATTGAGATTTTATAAGTTTCTGGGGTTCACATCAGTTTACTAAAACTACTTTTATAAAGTGTGAGGATAAATTAATATAGCACAAGTAAGACAGAACTGAGGAAGGCAGTAAGTCTGAAAAATTGTCCCCTGTTGGATAGAAACAAAGATTGAGGTCTTAGGAAAACCAAGTTTATAAAGCTCAAGTTAGTCAATGAGCCACCTTCCTTCATTTCCTGAACACACAGAATAGAGTCAAAAACTTTGCCTTCAGGAGATAATTTGCCCAGAACTAAGCTTCAGTGGACTTTGCATGACCCTGAAAGAAAGAGTTTCGTCAGGAAATGGGTCCTGTAAACAAGAGTGCAGGAACTGCCTTTCAATCATTTAAAAGAACAAGTTGTTCTAATATTGGTCCTAATTTCAAATAGAGGCCTATGTGTCCATTAAAGAAGACCTCTTACTCGAAAATCTTAGCTCACTATTCTCCTAGGAAGATCCTTCCAGAAGGGAAAAACGTTTCCTTTCTACAATCTATTTAACTCAGTGTTTTCTAAGTTCTGGAGACACTTCTTGCTTATTGTTTCATATTGGCAAAGCTTACACGCCTTCAAGTCTTGTTTGACAGTAGGTGAATGATTGTTACATTTTTAAATAGTTGGGAGATAAACAATGAAAGAGTATTTTATGATATATGAAAATTACATGAAATTCAAATTTCAATGTCTGCAAGTAATAGTCATGCTTGTTTACTTATATATTGTTGCTGGCTGTTTTCACACGTCTATAGCAGGGATGAGCACTTGTGTCAGGGATTACATGGCTCATGAAGTTTAAAATATTTATGGAAGATATTCTGGCTCTTCACAGGAAATCTTTGTTCACCTCTGTCTTGACCTGTCTTCTATTGAATACCAGACTTTCCTCCAGAGCCAACAAAGGGGATAGGCTTCCCCTGGAGCGGACATCCTGAATTTGGACTTATAGCCTACTGGACTGTGTGAGAATAAATTTTCCTTTGTTAAAGTAGTACTAGCTGACTAAAACATATAGGCTCTTCAGATCCTCCAAGGTCATGTCCTAGACCTCATATTCAAGACCTTATAGCACTTATTAACACACAAACATTGTCTCTTTGAGAAAGAGAAGCCCTAAAGCTCCGAGTGGTCTCTTTGGTTTTGGGGGAGAGTCAAACTGAACAAATCAAACCCACTGCCACTGATTCCGACTCACAGCAACTCTTTAGGACAGAGTAGAACTGACCCATAGAGTTTCCAAGGATCACTTTGTGGATTCTAACTGCTGCTCTTTCGGTTAACAGCCACAGCATTTAACCATGTTTTCTGGGGAAGGGTCAGCCATCCTTACACTGGCTGGTCCTTGCGAAGTCATGGACAGTGCTCTCAGAAATAACAGTTATATACTCATTTGGGGATTTAAGCACAATATACTCAGAGGCATGTCCTATAAGAATATGCCAAAGGTCTTTATACATAAAAGAGATACAAGAGAAAACCAAATGTAAGGTCAAGGAAATTGATTTATGTGTTCCTTAAATACCTCTTCTTTCCCTACTCCTCCTCCCTTTTTTTGAAAACTTCTGTATTACTGATACATTTAATACAATGCTCTCAGATCCTAGATTCAGCTGTCCATATAGCTAATGGACTTACTTTCATACAACATCAAGTTGCTCAGTAAATAGTAACAGTTGTGGTGACAATATTTCTACAATCAAAAAATTGCTTGTCAGGAGGTTATCTGACATTAACGATTTACCTCTGTTACTCCTCTCTAGCTATCTGCATTCTTTAGCCTTACTTCTAATTGTGACATGAAAGTCACCCCCGGCCCCCTGTGAAAGAAATTTTAGGCTCCAGGTTGCATGAAATGTGAGAAGACTTACCTACCTGGGAGAGGAAGGGGGTGATTATGGGATTGCCTGTTCAGCTGTTATAGTAATGATGGATGGAACAGAATTTAAAAGAAAAAAAAAAGGTGAATGGGGAGAAGAGGATATATGCATTGGAAGTTGTCTCTTCCTGACAGGAACGATTGTTTTTCTTTGAATTGGCTTTTGGAGATCACTGAAGCATTTTATACAGTGCCCTCAGATCCTGGATTCAGCTGTCCGTGTAGCTGATGGAGTTACTTGCATACAACGTCAAGTTGCTCAGTAAACAGTAACAGTTGTGGTGATGATATTTCTATCAAAACATTTTGCTTACCCCTTTACTTTTTGTTTTCTTTCTTTTTTTTCCTGGTAGGCAAATTAATACAGAGAAGCAGTTTATTACTTAGAAAGGAAGTGCTGTGGCTTTGTCTGTGGTGAATGCTGCTCGTGCTTCACCCAGATCCCTTCACCAAATGGCACCTTCCACTTCCCAGTTACTGCAAGTATTGGCTACTGATGTTTACCTTTGCCTTGTTCTAGAGAACTGACTGTAGCAGTTGTCTATCCATCTATTTATCAACCTGTCAGCCCATCAATCTATCATTATCTGTCTTCCAGAGAAAGTAAGCTCCAGGACAGCAAGAATGTCGTTTTGCTCACTGCAGTAATTATTTTTGCCAATGCTACCACCTTTTTCAACTCTACCATCATTCCTAATCTGGACTATACAATGGTCTCTTAGCTGGTCTTTTGGCTCCTACACTTGCCCCTTTATGGTTTAATTCCCATAGAATTGCCAGCAGAGTCTTCAAAAAATATCCCTTTTCTGCTTTGAGGCCTCAGTTGACTGACCTTTGCACTTAGAATGAGAAGCAACAACAACAACAAAAGTATCTATCTAATGGGCGTGAGTATAACAACTGTGAGGATGGTGTGGTACCAGGTAGTGTTTCATTGTATTGTACACAAGACTGCTATGAGTTGCAAATGACTTAATGGCACGTAACAGCAACAGTCTACAACTTTCTGTTTCTCTCTCTCTCCCTATCTACTTACCCATCTCATCATCCAAAAGAAGCATGCTCCATGAGGATTTCATTTTGCCCAAAGCAGTACCTCTGGCTGTTAGAACCAGCACATGGTGATTATTTGTTGACTAAGTGAATAAAAAAAAAAAAAAAAACGAAAACAAAAACAAACCCACTGCCATCGAGTTGGGTCTGACCTTTGAGATCAGAGTAGAACTTCCCCGTAGAGTTCCCAAGGAACTCCTGACAGATTTGAACTGCAACACCTTTTGGTTAGCAGATGTAGCACTTTACCCATTAGCCACCAGGGTTTCCGACTAAGTAAATAGAAGAGCACAAATTTTTGACCACTTTCTCTCTGTAAGTACCTGTGACATATGAAAGAATAATGTGTATTTTTATGAATTTAAAGCATGTTATAATCCTACTGGCCTTTCAAAGCAAGAAAAGCTGCTTGATGGCACTCAGTGAATAAATCCTGAGAATCTCAATACTTGTGAAGGTTTTTGTAGGCTTATAAGATAAATGAGGCAATCTTGGTGGCATAGTAGTTAAATGTCATGGTTGCGACCTAGACGGTCAGCAGCTGGACTTTACCAGCTGCTCTTGGAAACCCTATTGGGCAGTTCTACCTTATTCTATAGGGCCACTATGAGTTGAAACTGAGTTGGTGGCAATTTTTTTTAAGGTAGTAGAAATGATGATTTGACTAATTTAACAAATGCGAGTTAGACAAATAGAAGGTGCAACTTCCATGATATAAATCAGTAGACAAAGGGAAAGGGATAAGAATTAGGAAAAAAAAGAGAAGTAATACGAATGAAAACAGGCAAATAGTTGAGGAGGAGACCAAAAGTCTCTGCATAAATGCTGAATATACATTTCAATTATAAAGGACAGTCGTGTGGGCTTATTGCCTCAGAGGCCAAGTGTTTCCGCTGGGTATTTCCTCACCGAATTTCTTGGCATTTCTTAATGAAAAGGCTGTTGTCTTTTTCTTACAGCTGTGCACCAGAATCCACCCTTAACAATGTCAGTGGGCCTGGGAAATTAAAGTCTCAAAATCCCATTTCTATGCTTGTAGTGGGTGCAAACAGCTGACGTAGAGGAATTTCTGGCACAGACAACATTACATTCCTACCATCTTATAGAGGACAGCACTAAATACCAGCTTGATGAGAAATCCAGTGTTCACTTGTGGGACAAAGAGTGATCCTCCCACAGCAAGAAGATGGTCAAATCCAAGCCTGACTAGCCCAAAGAGGAGACTTGGTTGCTTTGATCTCATTTTGCCCAAATAAAATACCTGAAACAAAAAGTCTTGCCTGACATAAAATCTTGAGTGGCTCTTTTTTATGAGTGAGAATGAAGCCCAAGCCCTTTGGTATGATCTCCATGGCTCTTTATAGACTGTTCCCGATGTCTCACACCTGGTGGAAGCAGCCCATGAGCAGATTCAATAGAATCGATCTCCTGATCTTCCTTCAGATTCTCTGGCAGACACTTCTCTCTGTCTTATCAAATATCTCTTCTTTACAAACAACCAGCTATGACTTTATATGAGCAGTATAATGATCAGCCAGAAGACTAGCTTTCTCAGCTTCTCCTACATCTAGTAGTGGCCAATGAAATGAGAGTAGAAATCATTGCTAAAACTTCTAGAAAGAATCTTCTAGGAGGCACTTTTTTTGTTTGTTTGTTTTGGTTCTTTCTCTTTCATATCCTCTAGAAAGCAGGTGTAAAAATTATGCTGAGGCAACCACATCATGACATTGGGGTGTCTTTAATAATGGAAGCCAGGAACTAAGAATGATGGAAAATAAATATAAAAGGAGTCTCTGATAATGTGGGTTTTACCACTGCTTAATCTGCAACTGCAGATGTATTTTGCGAGGCAGAGAACCAACTCTGAGTGACTTACTGTTTGAAATTTCTATATCTTGATGGAGACATTCGTACATGAAAAAGACTCCTCAAGGGATTTCCAAGTGTGTTCATCATTTTCACTCCTTCCTTGCTTACACAAAGAAGTGAACACTGGATTTCTCACCAAGCTAGTATTTAGTGCTGTCATAGTGGTTAAGAGCTATGACTGTGAACCAGATGGTTAGCAGTTTGAATGCACCAGATGCTCTTTGGAAACCCTTGGGGCAGTTCTGCTCTGTCCTATAGGGTCACTGAGTTGGAACTGACTTGATAGCAATGGATATTCTTGGATTTCCAAAGTTCAGCTGGAATGGGACCTCAGCCACCCTTTCCTGACTGCTCCACATTCACCTGATTAAGTTCCATCTAATGTTCTGAGTATCTAGTCTTCCCCAATATCTGTGAGCTGGAGTACATTACTGTGGTGCCCACTTCTCCCTCGTGTATCAGTGCAATATACAATGTGCAGTATTTAATTAATGCATGATCTCTAATTAAATTAAAAATAAAGACTATTACTTGCCAAACTGTAGAAATAGCATTTTCCATTTTTGACTGAGTATTTGGGGGTCAAATATTAAATGTGTATATTTTTCATATGAGGAAAACCATTTCTTTCTTCTCCTGTCTGTTGTTCCAATTTAGCCACCAAGAAAACACAACGGGAGGGTCAATGAGTCAGATGACCGAGTTAGAAGGGGAACTGGAGGTCAAGATTAAGTTGTCTTAGAAAACTGGGGTTCACATCTTAAGGACTAAGAATGAAGAGAAAATGGAAGGATACTTTGGAACATGTGTAACTTCTCAGTGGTAATCTGAGAGGAAAGAAAAAGGCCTGGAATAAAAGCATTTAATTAATAAAATCATTATCAATATCTTGATCATTTTCAAAAGAAATAAAATGAAAAATATGTCAGTCATTAAAGGAGAGAAAAAAAGGAGAAACAACTTAGAATAATTTGGAAAATACACATAATAATAACAAAAGCTTAATGAGAAGAAAACAAATATAAACCCTGAACTTTAAGTTCTGCTAGAAAGAAACTTAAAAATTGCTATTGCTCAGTGATTGCGGGCATGGTGTGGGACTGTGCAGTGTTTTGTTCTGTTGTACATAAGGTTGCTGTAAGTTGGAACTGACTTGATGGCACCTAGCAACAACAATAACACCATGTGTGGCTCAGGGAGGGGCAGTTATTGAGCTAGTTGACAGAAAAGTTAATACTCTGACAAGACAAGGAAATGACTCTTTTAAAGTGATGTTTAGCGGCTTTATGAGTGGAGAAAGCAGCATGTCTTTCCATACGGCTTTCTCATGTGCCGACAAGCTGGCTGAGAAGGTCCATGAACCTGAGGATCAACAGAGGATTTGGAGGGAGCTCAGAGGCAAGACTCACCAGTGGGTGCCCTTACACGCGCGGGTTTGCTCTTGTGTCTGCCTTTCTCTGCTGTGAGCAGGATGTTGTATTGCTGCCCAGGCTTCAGGTCTCTGAGAACATGGGAAGTGGTGTCTCTTGGAAGTTGCACCTCCATCTGCTGGCCTGTAGGGAGGCTGTAGGTCAGACGGTAATGATCAAACTTGGCCAGGGGTTTCCTCCAGAGCAGACTGAGGCTGGTTTCTGTAGTTTCAGATACCCGGAGGTCCTTGGGTGCATCCATGTCTGGAGGAAATCAAAGGAGACAGCACCTTTCAGACTGCTTTAAGAGCTGAAAGTTGACAGGTTCTGTGCTATGATCCTAGCTCTGCCATGAGGTTGTGTGGCTTCAGGCAATTCACCTGAATTTTAGTTTTTACCTTTGTAAAAGGGTCCTAATTATGCATTGCACATTACACATTTTGGAAGACTAAAAATGAATATGGTATATGTCCATATCCTGGAATGACATTCGACAATTAAAAGGATGACCTATTGATACAAAAACAATTCTGATGGATCTCAAGGAATTATGCTGAAGGAAAAAAAGTCAATCTCACAAATCTATATATAATTTGATTCCATTTATATAGTACTTTCCTAAATGACACAATTATAGAGATGAAGAATAGATTAGTTGTTGCCAGAGCTTAGGGATGAGAAGATGGAGGGAAGTAAGTAGAGCTATAAAAGGGTAGCATGACAGATCCTTGTGATGGAACTGCTTTGTGTCTCGACTTGCAGTAGACACATAAATATACACATGCAATAATGTTATATAGAACTAAATACACACGCATACCCAAGTACATCTAAAACTGGTGATAACTGAGTAAGTTCAACGGATTGCACCAATGTCAAGGTCCTACAGTTATGGAAGACATTACCATTGGGGGAAACTGGCTAGAGAACACAAGATATCTTGCTGTATTATTTCTCACAATTGCACATGAATCTATAATATCTCAACAACAACAACAAAAGAGACTATGTATGTTAAGAGTCCAGCATTTGGATTCTGTATACCAGAAATACAATAAAGCAGGGTATATGTTCTCTTTACACACCAGTCTCCTTTTTCCTTGCATACATGGTAGAGGTAACATAGGGGCAAGTAGACAGTTAAAAGGACATTTTTTCTTATTGAAGTGCAAATTATCCAGAGTAAAACTTGCTTCAAATTATGTAACACCTCACCATCTTCACCTGGAGACTAGAGTTACAGGGTGCAATGAGTTAAGTGCAGACACTGTCAAGGAGACAGGACCCGAATTAAATGCTAGTCTTGCCATTTATAATCTGCTTGACTAGGAGTATAAAAGTTATGTGTTTTCTGATAACAAACTCTCCAGCTTTCTTTCAGTTAGACAGTAGTTTATTTAAGAAGAAGAAGAAGAGGAAGAAGAGGAGGAGCAAGAAGAGGAAGAAGAAGAGGAAGAAGAAGAAGAAGAGGAAGAAGAAGGAAAGGAAGAAGAAGAAGGAGAGGAAGAAGAAGAGCAAGAAGGAGAGGAAGAAGAAAAAGAGAAAGAGGAAGAAGAAGGAGAGGAAGAAGAAGGAGAGGAAGAAGAAGAGGAAGAATTAAATACAAACTTTGGAAAACAGTTACATACTCCATGAAATCTCGCTCAAGTTTTTGTTTAAAATATTCCATGGCTCCCTTCCTGTGTGGCATGAGCGGTGCTGGAATCATTTAAATGGGGTGTTCACTCACTGCTCCTGTCTACTCATTTTCATTACTTTTGAATTTACACACCTGGGATAAATGCTCTCAGAGACCACTTTCTCCTCCAAAGTTCTACTTTTTCTTTTTAAATAGGTTTTCTGCCTTCTTGGCCTTGTCTTGTCTGTGTAACCTGTCTACCAGTTCTGTGGTGGTGTGTCATGAATTGAATTGTGTTCCCCATGAAATCTGTGTAGAAATTTGCTTGGGCCATGGTTTCTGATATTGTGTATGCTGTATACCCTGCCTCCATGATATTAACAGGGAAGGATGGATGGTGGTTGTGTTGGTGGGACAGGATTCAATGTGTAAGCCTGTTTTGTGCCTTGAGGCAGTCTCTTAGGATATAAAAGAAAGGGAGGTAAGTGAGGGTTGGGGACCTCATGCTGCCAAGAAGCAGTGTCAGAGCTGAGTGTGTCCTCTGGAAAGGACCAGAGTACCTGAGCTTCAGAAGCTCCCAGTACAGGGTAAGACTGATGAGAAAGACCTCCCTCCGGAGGTCTTCACCTGGAGCTGACTTTTAGCTTACTGGACTGTGATAAACAAAATTTCTCTTTTTAAAGGCATCCACTTGGTATGTCTGTTAAAGCAGTACTAGCTGACTAAGACATGAGGGAATCTATGGTGCTCCTCACCTGTGGCTGCATTGATGGTGGCTGGATTGCTCTCCTTGTCTTCCTTAACAGCAGAGACTCCAATCCCATACTCAGTTCCTGGCTTCAGACCTACAGGAAAATATGCAGGTTAGGATTTGGCCTAAAATCATAAAGATTAGCAGAGGACCATGACAATGGCTCTGAGCTGGTCCATGAAGGCTATGATTTCTCAATGCCCAGAACGTTTTGAAAATGTACTTGCTGCTGTCCAAGTGAGAGGGGTTTCTGGGAACTGGACTTAATTCTTTCTCTGGAGAATTCCAAAATGGAAATACGTGGGAGCAGGCTGCCAACCCACTGAGGACCCTTGGGACTAGCAGGATCAGGATACAGAACTTGCCTGTCAGTGTGGTTTTTGTTGTGGCTTGCTGGCTCTTCGGGACGTCAACCTCAGCGTGGTCACCTCCTGAGATGGGTGCATACTTAATTCTGTAGTGGTCAATGGCCGCCTTGCCATTCCTCCATTCCAGGGTGATGCTGTTGTCTGTCTGGGCGACGCGTCTGAGATTCCTGGGTGCATCCAGGCCTATTTGGGAGAAGAAGGAACTTTTATATAAAGATACCAGGTACCAGGTGAGCTGGAGTCTTTGATAGTTCAATCCGTCATACACAAGAGGCCTGCCATTGGAAAGACATGATAAAATAGCACACATAGCCCTTGGTCTCAGTAGCTTATACGCAAGTCTAAACCGATGTTACATACTTGGCACATTTTCCCATATAAAAATGTGTGTGTGCCCCTTCAGCCATTCATGCATTCCTGACATTTTGTTCTTAAAAAACCTATTACAGATTAACTCTATAAGAAGAAATGGTCTGTTATGATCATCACTGTATTTCTAAAAACTTGCACAGTGCCTACTGAACAAAATACCAGTTGAATGAATGTCCAGAACTTTGGTACTTTTAAAATGATGCTAAGAAGTTAGGAGGCATCTTTACATTCATCTTTTCCATATACTATATTTCATGACCAAAATATTTATTTTAAACAAGGACGTGTGTCAGAGAATGTCAGATCAGCATCCTCTATGTGTGTAAAAAATATTCTTTGGCACTTTTTCTTTGAAAAAAAAATTGCTAGAATATTTCAAAGTAAAATTTAAAGGAAAGAAAATCTCCACTTGCTTTCTTCCTACTGTAAAATGGTCTGGGGGCAGGAGGGTCACTTGTGATGGCTGGTCTTCTGTGTCACTTTGGCTGGGCTATGATACCCAGTTATGTAATCAAACACTAGCCTAGGTGTTGCTGTGAAGGGCTACTGTAGATGTGGTTAACTCTCTAATCAAGATCACCCAAGGTAATAGAGGCAAGCTTCATTGAATCAGTTGAAGGCTTTAAGAGAAAAAACTAAGATTTCCCAGAGAAGAAGAGATTATACCTCACTACTGAGGCATCAAATCCTGCCTGAGTTCCTAGCTTTTTGGCCTACCCTATGCAATTTAGACTTAGAAGTCAATATCAACTTATGCTTGAATTTCCAGTTTCCTGTCTTGCCCTATGGATTTCAGATTTGCTAGTCTTCACAGTCATGTGACTCAATTTCTTCAAATAAGTCTTTCTACAACTACTGTGTCTATACCTGTACTGGCATCCTGTCAGAATTTCTATCTCTAATCTGTGTGTATATTTCTGTATATGTGTATATCTCCTATAGATTCTATTTATTTGGAGTACTCTGGCTGATAGACACCTCAACATGGAATGGCACGGATATTTCACAATCCCTCCTCTACTGTAACTGTTACCTGTTGTGAAGGTCTCTCTGGCTGGATTGCTTGACATGTCACCCCTGCGGGAAATGAGAGACACCTCATACTCAGTGTCTGGTTTCAGGTTTCCAATGGAGTACTGGTTCTCATCATGTGTGAGGTCGATGGTGGTGCGGTCACCTGGTACATCTTTGATACCGTAGGAAAGTTCAATGCCATCAATCTCAGCCAGGGGCTTAAACCAGGTGATCAGAGCAGTGGTGTCTGTGACATCTTTCACCTCTACTTGGCTGGGGGCATCCAAGCCTGTGACAAAGAGCAGAATGGTTTCAGAGATCAAGGCCAGTGTCAGTGACTAATCAGAAAAGATGTTGTTGCCACTTAGAATTATGGGTTGTTGACTGCCCATTTGACCTTATTTTACCTTTCTGAACTTCAATTTCCTATACAATAAGGTATGAGTAGGAATAATGACAGCTACATTAATCTTTCAATGATTAAGGAAGATAATGATTGGTAAATATTCAACTGAAATCCTGGTGGTGTACTGATTAAATGCTGTGGCTGCTAACTAGACGGTCAGCACTTTGAATTCACCAGACATCCCTTGGAAACCCTACTCTGTCTCTACGGTTGCTATGAGTTGCAATTGACTTGACAGCAGTGGGTTTGTGGTTTTATAAGCACTCAGCAGGACACTTGGCACGTGGTAGCTGCATGATAAGTGATTGTTGCTTTGTTGTTTTCATTATTCCTGTCTACATAAGTTGAGAATACATGTGTAGGGGTTATTTCACTTGAAAAGTTTGATTTACATCTCTAGGTTTTTTCTTCTTTTTTTAATTTTTAATTTTATTTAATATGACTGAGTGAAAATGTACATTCCCATATAAGTTTACATGCCCACCTATATGCAGCTTCCACTGCTCTCCCTGTCCGGTGATAGCACACTATTCCTCTCTGCTCCATACATGTCTCATCCTCCCAACAGCCTCCTTTCCCCTCCTCTCCACCCACTCTCCTTCCTCCAGCCAGAGGTCAGCAGGATGATATGCATCTCTAGTTTTTAATGAGACAAAACTTCTTGGATTATGGATAGCTTTTCCAGTGTACCACCCAAATTATGGCATAGAAGAGTGAGACAGTGACTGTCTCAAAATGTATGGAAAGTCATCTCTGTCACAAGGCTTTCCTGTCTTTCCATCCTGGTCTTAGCCCTTCCTACTGCCCCATCCACACTCGTAGCGTGTGCTCTGACTGAATGCTGCTTGGGATTCTATCAGCACATTGAACTGCTTCTCACCTCCTGCTCCTTGCACGTGTTGTTCCTGTTTTTGATCCCTGAGATTGTCCTGCCCTAAAAGTTTCCTATTTGTCCTTCAAAATCTCATTAGGTCAACCCCTGCAAGAAGCTTTCTTTGACCCTGCTGCAGTCAAGTAAACACAGTGTCCTTCCTCGTGGTAGCTGTTGCCCTTAAAGAGATTTATTCTAATACTGGTCTTATCTCACTGTTCCTTAACAGGTTTGCCTACAGTTTGTATCATCTTAGATGGAATCATTCATTCATTCATTCACTCTTTCATAGTGTGAGTCTTAGACTTTTCTTAAGCCCCATCATAGCTAGGCACATACTAGGCATTCAGTCAATGTTTACTTCTTGCCTTAAAAAAAAAATTAGTAAAACTCGTGCTTTCAGCATCAGTTAAATAAACATTATCAGGTTAAAAGAACTTTGTTTTATCCAGGGACACTGGAAGGGGATGAACCCTTTGCTGACTGTAAGAAAGCTACAGAGTTTATCTTTTGAAGTTCTAGATGCTGATACAACAGCCTCAGCTCACAGGGGATCATCCCCTAAAAGGCATAGTGAAAATATGCTTCAAATCAACAGTGAAACCTATGTTCTTATAGCTGCTAGTGAACACCCAAACCACAGTCTCTTCCTTAGTATCCCTTTTATTACAGAAGCTGGAAGTCAGCCAAAGACCAGTCCACCTCTGGATTTGGGAGCTCTGAACAAAGGAGACTGCTTTTACCTCATCTTTATCATGTGCCAACCATGGTGCATTGTTATGTGCTAAGATATGTCTTAACCGTCACGGCAACTTCCTACAGAGGATGTTATAAAATTATTTCCCAGATGTTGCATCTGAGCTCCATCTGTAAAGGACTTGCTCAAGATGATGGTGAGTGATGAAGCTGGAATTCACACTCATGGCTATTTGACGCCAAGTTCTATGCACTTTCCTCCTGACGAAATGATGCCTCTTCAAAATAGTCATGCGTCAAAAATGGTTATAGTTCTATTTCTGTACAAATACTAGTAGTAAGAAGCAGAAATTATTTCATTACCAAAAGTTTATGTTTCTTTAAACATGAAAAAAGTTCAGCAACAAAATCAACAAGTATTTTACCTCCCTTTCCCCTCAGTGGTGATATTTATTTGATTCTTCAACTTCAAATATTTCAATCTTCGTCCCGTAATAAGAAGAAAATAAAACCACCACTCCCCAAATTTTGATTAAGAAGAGGAAGATGAAAGAAATATCTTTTGTATTTTCACTGTACCTTCTCTTCAGAAAATAAGCATTGGTAAGTCCTTTCTATGCCTACCTGGTGATTTAATGATTTTTCCTGTTGGTACCTGCCTGTACCTCCCACAGAGCAATGTTGCAGGGTGATGGAAAACACCTGCTTATCAAGGAGCCAATCCCTTGAATTGGCTCTGAGCTAGGCAAAATGTGCAAATATTTAAATCAAGATGTTCTTTCTTGTCATTAGTCAAAAGATCTAACTTTTCCAACAACCCCTGCCAAAAAGAGTTAAATCCTTAAATTTCAGGTGCAAGGAGATAAAAAAGAGGTTTTATGAAATGGCAATGAAGTCAATTTACTTCTTTTTTAAAATTTGCTTCCTGGTAGAATACATCCAAATTCAGATTTGTTTTTTCCCAAGTGATCTAGCACTGCCAAGTCCTTTCTACCCCTAAGAATCTCTGACGTCATTAGTACTGAATAAAACTTTATTTAGGTTCCTACTGAAAATGCGGAATCAATATTCTGCATAAATCAAAGCATAGTCAATGGTAGTAGTAATGGAGTTGGAGTTTTAAAACCAATCCCTGATCTAAAGGTGTGACTGCAACACTATTAGCCATGTGATATCAGCTAAACTGATTTAACTTCTCGGAGCCTCAGTTGCTTGAAAAATAATGACATTAGTGTTTTCTCTGCCTCTTTCACAGGATTGCTGCTAAGATCAAATTAGAGCTTACTTCCATCAATTAAAAAAACCCTGGTGCTATAGTGGTCAAGTGTTACAGCTGCTAACCCAATGGTCGGCAGTTCAAATCCTCCAAGTGCTCCTTGGAAAATCTATTAGGGCAGTTCTACTCTGCTATAGCATTGCTATGAGTCAGCATCAGCTTGATGGTAGTGGGTTGACTTTTTTTTTTTGGTTTCCATCAATAGAATGGGGCCAGTGATGTGGTGCTAGCTCTGAGCCTAGGTCTTAAGAGACCTTGCACACTTCCTCCTGTACTTTCATGGCATCTGCTTAGCCATCATGGGAATGGGCTCAAGCTAGCCTACTTGGGCATGAGATACTAAGTGGAGGTGAATGGCCAGCCTAGCCAAGCTAGTTCTTTCCATAGAGATGCATGAGTGAGCCCACTCAAGACCAGAAAAATTCCTCATTGAGCCCAGCCCCAAACTGCCAATCTGCAGAACTGTTGTGTAGAAGAATATGCTCTATCAACCAGAATTTGTGCTGTGAAGTGCATAAGCTTTATCAATGCATCAGTAGCATTAAAGTGATACTCACGGGTAGTTGTCACCCTCTTCAGACCAGGCCCACGGGTGTTATTCTTCACAATGTGCAGTGATATCTCATATTCTTGTCCAGGAGCTAGGCCAGTTTGCCGATATGTGGTCTCTGGCCTCCTCAGGCTTTTTGTGATCTCTCCCTCATCTTCTTTATTCTGAAAGATAGAGGCAACTCACTAAGGCCTAAAGGAATTGCCAGCCTCTGTGTATGTGACGTCTTCATTCTGCAATCATTCCTCATTTACTCTTTTATCCACTCACTAAGCACTTAGAATACATTGGATCAGTATGTTAGGTGCTGAGGATACAAAGATGATTAAGAAGACATTTTTCAAGTTCCCTTCTCCTCTTATAAACATATCTACTCAGCTCTTTGACACCCAAATCCTATGGCATAATGGGAAAGTCAAAAAAATTCTGAAGCCAAATCCCTCTTTTAATAAACTAAGAGAGCAGCATCAGAGTCGTCCAGCAATTCTCCCGTGTCACACAGCTGTGATAGATCCTGGGCTCGAACTCAGAAACTTAGTACCCTGTCTCACATGTATAATTAGGCCCAGAGAGAAGGAATGTTCAATCTGAGATGTGCCAAGAGGCATTTTGAGACAGCCACCAATTACTTTTTGCCTCTGAGAAGAACTTTGTCATACCATGAGGAGCACTTGAGGTGATAGATGACTTAATTTCTGTTTGTCTATCAGGATGTCTTAGTTGTAAGTGCTACGTTTATTGGCTTATTAAAATCAGAGGAAAACCAACATCACTTAAAATGTATATGCACACACACACATTGCTAGTTTTAGAGCCATATCTTCCAACTAAAGCACAGGAGACACAGCTGATGTGAGAGTCTGCAGAGCTCTCTGGCAGTTGTTGAGATTTTTGGGCTTCTTACCATATTCCGGAAGATGATCTCCCAGGTTTCAAAAGCAATGTCCAGAGGATCCCACTCAACTTCCACAGATGTCTCCTTGATGGACTTGAACTTTAGCCCTTCAGGAGCAGGCAAGTCTGTCAAGAACAAAGCAAAGAGGAGGTGAGGGCAGGGCAAATGTGATGGGACAACACAGCTGCGATTTCATTGAACTCAAGGATGGATGCCTCTCTTGGTCTGGGCTGTTCATCAGCTAGTCTAGTTAAGAGTAACTGTCTACTGCAAGGAGGTAGGGCAATCAAGAGTAGGACTAACCATATATTACCAACTAGAACCAACCAATAGTGCTTGAGTTGATTCCAAATCATGGTGACCTCCACAGGTACAAGGTAGAACTGCTTGTGCTCCATAGAATTTTCAAGGCTGTGACCTTTTGGAAACAGATCACCTTTCTTTAAAGATGTCTCTGGGTAGGTTCAAACTGCCGACTGTTTAGTTAGTAGCTGAGCACTTAACTATTTGCACCTCCCAGGGACTCCAGCCATATAATTAAATACTGGGAATTTCATACTGTTTAACCTAATAAGAGTCCAGGCTTTGGAATCAGATAGACTTGGGTAGAGTCTCTGTTCCACCATTGCTACCTTTGTGACCCTGACCAAGTACAAAGTGCCCTGGGATTTGGTTTCTTCCCTCATGAGAAGGGGGTATATATGTCTGCCCCTTGGAAATGTTTTGAGGACTAAGTAAATTAATCTACATAAAGCATGGGGCATGGTTCCTGCCATCTAGAATGAGTTCAGTGAATGGTAGTTACTGTTACTATTACTAAGCAAGAAAAGACCATCTTCCAGCCATAACTCGTTTTTCAGGTGTTGAAGTAATCATCTTAGTATTGAACTCTTAAAGGAATAACTTGAACTCTATATAGGAACAGAGCAGAACTGTCCCATAGTTTCCCAGGAGCCCCTGGTAGACTGGAACTGTTGGTCTTTTGGTTAGCAGCTGTAGTACTTAACCACTATGCCAGGGTTTCCAGTGTTTCCACTTTATTTTTAATGAACGGATAGTGTCACAGATTGAATTGTGTCCTCCAAAAATGTGTCTAGCAGTTTGACTGGGTGATGATTCCTGGTATTTTGCGATGTTCCTTTATGTTGTAAACCCTGTCTCCATTATGTTAATGAGGGCAGATGGGTGGCAGTTGTGTTGGCTAGGCAGGACTCAATGTCTGAGATTGTATTGTGCCTTGGGAAAGCCTCTTGAGATATAAAGGAAAGGGAGGCAAGCAAAGATTTGGAGACTTCATATCATCGAGAAGCAGTGCCAGGAGCAGAGCATGTCTTCAGGAAGAACTCGGGGTTTCCCTGTACATCATAAGCTCACAGCCTAGAGGAAGATGGACAATAAGGACCTTCCTCCAGAGCCAACAGAGAAAACCTTCCACTGGATCCGACACTCTGAATCTGGATTTGTAGACTACTCGATTGTGACAAAACAAGCCATCCACTTGTGGTATTTCTGTTACAGCAGCACTAGATGACTAAGCCAGATGGTGTGCTACATAGATAGGAAATGGAGTAGAGTCTATAAAAACATGAACTGGGCATCCAAATTGCTGGAGTGCAAATCCCATCTCCCCCACTTTCTAGTTTGTACATTTTTTTAAAGACTTAACCCTTCTTAATCTTATTTGTAAAGAGGGGCTGACAATAGCACTTAAGCACTGTCATGTGCTAGCAAGAGCACTCTGAAGGCTGTTAGGAGGATTACAGGAGTTAGCATAAATGCCAAGTGCTGTTGAGTCGGATATAGAGTGCTTAAAACAAAGCCTACAGTATAGCAAACAGCTACTAAGTGTTTACTGTGTCCTGATGGCCCTAGTGGTTGAGTTCAGCTACTAAGAGAAAGAGAGAGAGAGGAAAAAAAAAAGTTTGGCAGTTTGAATGCATCAGTCCCTTGAAAATCTGTGAGAAAGTTCTGCTCTATCCTGCAGCATCACTTTCATGGATTGAATTGTGTCCCCCCCAAAATAGGTGTAGCCATGTGACCGTGATTCCCTGTATTCTACGATTGACCTCCACTTTGTGATTTTACTGTGTTGTATGCTAAAGAATTAGGGTAGAACTGTAAATCCCTTCAGAAGATCACCTCCTTGCTCCACTGTAAAGGGAGTTTCCCTGGAATATGGCTTGCCCCATCCGTAATCCTTTCATCTTGCAAGAGACAAAAGGAAAGGGAAGCAGGCAGAGAACTGGGAACCTCATACCATCAAGCAAGCAGCTGCAGTGGGAGAAGAGCCCGTCCTTTATACCTGAGTTTCTTGTGCCAAGAAGCTCCCTGCACAAAGACTGATAAAATACCTGACTTTCCTCCAGAGACAACAAGGGGAAAAGACTTCCCGTGGAGCAGACATCCTGAGTTGGACTTGTAACCTATCAGACTGTGTAAGAATAAACTTTCCTTTGTTAAAGCCATCCACTCTGTGGTATTTCTCTGATAGCAGCCCTAGCTGACTAAAACAATCACTATGAGTTGGAATTGACTCAACAGCCCACAACAACAACACAACAACTGGATTCTAGGTTCTTCTTAATTGCTGTGGTTATAAAAAGGCAGCTATAGGTCTGTGGGGCAAGGACAATACTGTAAGTTATGGGGGGCATTGGATGCTGGAGGAGCTCAGGCTGGTGACGCTGGCCCAGAGTTGTGCTCACTTACAAGTGGCCACCCTAGCACTGACAGGAATGCTTCTCTTGTTCTCCAGGATGGCGAACACACGGATGAAGTACTCCACACCAGGCTCCAGCTCCCGGATGGTGGTAGATGTCTGGTCTCCAGGAACTCGGAACTGCATTTCCAGGCCATCCGCATGGGTGGGCGTGTACACAATGAGATACTCTGTGACTCGCATCTCATTGTCCCAGGCCAGGTTTACTGTCTCTTCTGTTACTTCCGTCACGACAAGGTCTTTGGGAGGGGACACTGGCAGGAATAAGCAAGGACGTAACAGGTCAGTAATATATACTGTAGATTCTTTCTAGGTTTGTTTATCTTGACTTTTCTCTTGCATTGCCAGTAACAGAGATCTGAGAGTCTCTCCTTGAAATCCTATTTTCATTTTCTAAAATGTAGATAAAATGTAGAGCTACCAAGGACCCCCTATTATGGCCCAACTTTAAAACTATCAGTCAGTACCCATTACCTTCAGGCTACAGTGCAAGGTCACGTAGTCAGCATTTTTTGTAACCCCTGGGTCTTATTTCACATTCAGATCATTGGCAGGGAAAAGTATGACCTAGCCTTGATCCTCTGCTCTGGACTTTGTGGCACATGTCCTTAGCACAGGAAGGGTATTTTAGACTCATCAGGTCTCATGCTTTCATTTTTTTTTGGATGGAAAACTAGCAAGGAGTGGAATTTCCCAATGTTGCTTACCTCGTCAAGTTTAGAAATCACTTCTACTCTCTGCCCATCTGTTATTCTTTACAACCAGAGCAGGCCACATTACACAGTGCCATTTATTTATTCCTAGATACCAATTGCCTTAACAAAAGTAGAAATTCTCAGTCACAACAATTACACATGTGGTGGGTGAGAGACGTATAAAAAAAACTCTCAGTGTACATGACCATTATTCTTTGTTTTGCTTTCATCCGACGAATGCTTCCAGAGTACTCACTATAAACCATGCTTTGTGGTAACTATAGGAGGTAGTGCTCCTCTGAGGAGCTCATAGTCCTTGGGATAAAAGAAGCAATGATAAAATGATATAAGAGCCAAGTCGGCCTCATGGGTGATCAGTGTTTGGTCTTTAGTTTGTGGGCATTTAAAATAGTTCATCTTACATAGTCTCACTCTGTCCTTCAATTTACCTAAATTTTTATTTCTATTCATAGTGGAAGTTTTAGTCTACTATATGTTTTGTATCTGGAGAGTTGGAAAGAATACTGATGTTAAAGCAATAGAGAAGTTATCATTTTATTAACCTCATCTTTGGCACCAGACATTCAGCTCGGTGCAGATGAGTTAAACCAAACCCAACCCATTTCTACTGACTGATAGCAACCCTGTAGGACAAAGTAGAACTGCTCCATAGGGTTTGAACTGCCGTAGCTCTTACTCATTCCGCTACCAGGCTTTTTGTTAGTTATATTTAATCCCAGCTCTGTGACATGTTAGCTTTGTGTCCTGGAGACAATTATATAACCTCTCTAAACCTGAGAAAGCTCATTTGTAACAAGTAGATGGCCAGAGTCCCCTCAAAGAGTCAGTGTGTGTTTGTGTGTGTTTGTGCATACATGCATGCGTGTGTTTGTGCAGCATAACACATGCCTCTCCAACACATATGGGTGCACACTAGCATACACCCTTTATCATGCTACCTTCAACACTGGTACTCACCCTCAGAGCAGTCTTCCCCAGCGTGGCCTTCATCGCAGATGCAGTGGCCTGAGACACACTGTCCCCAGTTGCTGCAATCATTGGGGCAGGAGCGCTGCCCGCAGTCTAGACCTGTGAAGCCCTCGTTGCAGACACATTGGCCATCCACACAGCGACCCTGGCCATTGCAGTCATTGGGGCACCTTCGCTCTTTGCAGTCTTTGCCCATGAAGCCTTCATGGCACACACACTGCCCATTCACACAGCGGCCCTGATGGTGGCAGTCATTCAGGCAGGAGAGCTCAGCACAGTCGGGGCCAGTGAAGCCCTCCTCGCACACACACTGCCCGTCTACACAGAGGCCCCGGTTGCTACAGTCCTTGGGGCATCGCAGGTCTCGGCAGTCCTCCCCCGTGTAACCGTCATCACAGACACACATGCCGTTCACACAGCGCCCGTGCTGGTGGCAGTCATTGGGGCAGCTCATTTCACTGCAGTCATAGCCCTGGAAGCCCTGCTCACACTCACACTTGCCCTGTATGCAGCGGCCCCTGCTGTTGCAGTCACTGGGGCAGCGCTGCTGGCTGCAGTCCTCTCCGGTGTAGCCCTCGTCACACACGCACTGTCCATTGACGCAGCGGCCATGATCGTTACAGTCATTAGGGCACTTGAGCTCCCCACAGTCGGGTCCAGTGAAGCCATCGTCACACTCACACTTCCCGGCAACACAGCGGCCATGGTTGTGACAATCTGCAGGACACGTCTTCTCGCTGCAGTCTGCCCCAGTGAAGCCCTCCGCACACACGCACTGGCCCTCCTCGCAGCGGCCCTGGCCGTTGCAGGCATTCGGGCATGTGAGCTTGCTGCAGTCTTCCCCGGTGAAGCCCTCTTCACAGTAGCAAGTGCCGTTGACGCAGCGGCCCCGGTCAAAGCAGTCATTAGGGCAGATGAGTTCACTACAGTCCTCGCCGGTGAAGCCCTCATCGCACACACACTCGTTCTCTACACATCGCCCACGGTTGAAGCAGTTGTTGAGGCAGAGAGGCTCATTGCAGTCATCGCCAGCAAAGCCATCTTTGCACACACACCGCCCATCCACGCATGTGCCATGCTCCTCACTGCAGGGCACCGGGCAGACCTCCTGGCTGCAGTCAGCCCCCGCATAGCCTTCAAAACAGATACAGATGCCGTTTACACACTTGCCCTGGTCATTGCAGTCACTGGGACAGGCCAGCTGGCTGCAGTCCTCGCCAGTGAAGCCCTCATCACAGATGCACTGCCCGTCAATGCAGTGGCCCTGCAGGTGACAGTTGCCTGGACATTCTGGCTCAGAGCAGTTGGGGCCTTTCCAGCCCGGTTCACACACACAGCCACAACCTTCGGTGCTGAAGTTCCCGCGGCCACTGCAGAAGGGTGTGGTATCCACCCGGCCTGCCAACCAAGAAATGTGCTCAGTTGAGTTCAAGTGGCTAGATTTCTCTCTATCTACCAGGAAACCCAGATTCAAATTCAGCCAGAGATGATTGCCTTCTCAGGCCCCATGTAGCTTGAAAACCAGTTGCTCAGTGAGTGAAGTCATATCCGATTACCATCACCACCACCAGCAACTGCTATAGAATCAATCTGGACTCAGGCCAACATCACATGTTTCAGAACAGAACCATACTCAGTAGGATCTTTATAGGCTGACATGCATCACTAAGCCTTTCTTTGAAGCCCTCTGAGTGAACCTGAACTAACTTTTCGGATTATACCAGGTAGAAATTCTTTTTAACTCTGAGATTAAGGGTTAATCAGGGGGGTCCATGTACTCTCTGAACTTGTAGAACTGTTATGCATAGACTCTGTGTGTGTGTGTGTCTGTGTCTGTGTCTGTGTGTGTATTTCCGCTAGGGAAAAGACCCATAGTTTTAATCAGATTTTCAAGGAATTCTCTGATCCCAAATGTTTACAAGTCACCATCATCACCTTATGGAATGTGTTCTGCTGTGTTTATGAGGACTGACAATTCAGTCCATGAACTTAATTGTTCTGAGTGCTACATGCATGCTTTATTGCTGAATATCACTACAGTCTCCTTTGCAGTACTCCCTTTGAGAAGCTATGCACTGATGCCAGCACCTAGTCCACCCTTCCAAGCAATTTTGGACCTCTTTCTGGAATGGTCACTGCACATGGTGGCATGGTGGCAAGTTCATAAACTTATTTATATAGCTTTTTGTAAGAGGTTTTACCCAGTAAACAAACAACTGTATTGGAACACCCTCCTAACTCACCTTATCTGGCCCCTAGTGATTTTTCTTTAATCAAAGATAAAGAAAATATTGAAAGGAAGACATTTTAATGACATTCAAGACATCAAGAATAACATGAAGACAGCTCTGATGGCCATTCCAGAAAAAGAGTTCCAAAATAGCTTTGAAGGGTGGACTAGGCACATGCATCAATCTATAGCTTCCCAAGAGAATTACTTCAAAAGTGACCACAGTGATATCGAGCAATAAGGTATGCAGCACTTTTTGTATGGTGCATTCACAAATTTAATTGGCAGTCCTTGTAAATTGCTACTTCGGTACCCAGCCAAGGCCAGTCCCCAGGAGATGCTCAAGAAAAAGTTGAACTGGACTAAATTCTGACTCTTTGACTTACTAGCTGAGCTGTATATGGGAAGGGATTTAGGACTCTCTGGAGTTCAGTTTCCTTGGTGGAAAAGTAAGACCAATAGGCCCACCTCACTGAAGTGCATGACAATTAAATGAAGATATTAACAGTCTAGCATTGGGCATTACCCTGCCTTTCCTCCTAAAGTTTTTTTTTTTTTCCCTTGGCAGGGTAGTGGCGGTTGACTCAAGTTGGTCTGCAGGTTTCCATGAGTAAGCCTTTCTAATTTACCATAACTGATACAAGGCAGCTAAGCAGTGACTCTCTAATTCCAACAAGGTGACTTTGAACCTGGGTCCTCCTCCCCAAAACACATGTGCATTTATCTTTTCCTCATGTTTCATCCTGAAGGCTGCAGTGGAGTGTGGATTGATGGCTGCATGGTCAGGGCGGCATGACCCAGCTCTTGAGCCTAAATCTTATACTGTCAGCTCTCAGCAGCCAGTGGGCTGATTTCTGTGGAACTCATGAAAGGAAACAAAGCTCATCTCCAGTGTCTCTGCACCTAGATGCAGCTAAGGTTAATATGATTTATTTCCTTCTTAATAGTAAGAAGGAAGGACATTAAGGAGAAATGTTAGGTTGGAAAGTTCGATTCTGGATCTGCTGTCTGGTATTGTAGCCACTAGCCACACGTGGATGTCAAGCACTTGAACTATGGCTAGTCCAAATTGAGATGTGCTGTAAATGTAAAGCTTTATGCTGCTAACTGGAAAGTTGGAGGCTGGAGACCACTCAGAGGTGCCTTGAAACTCTGGTGGTGGAGTGGTTAAGTGCTATGGCTGCTAACCAAAAGGTCAGCAGTTCCAATTCCCCAGGTGTTCCTTGGAAACTCTGTGGGGTAGTCTACTCTGTTCTATAGGGTCACTGTAAGTTGAAATCAACCTGATGGTAAGGGGTTTGGGTTTTTTCCTTTCTTTCTTTTTTTGGTAAGTGTAAAGCATACACTGGATTTCTATAACTGATAATAAAAGAAAAAAAGAAGTGAAATATCTCATTAATAATTTTTATATTGATTCCATGCAAGAATGCTCAGGTTTGGATTGTGTTGGATTAAACAAAACAGGGGAGTGAAATTATTTCATCTTCTTTTCTTCTCTTTTTAAAATGTTGACTACAGAGAAGTTTAAGAGTACACATGCAACTTGCCTTATGTTTCTAATGGACAGCTCCACTCTAAACAATGATTTTAACATGTATTTAGTAGTGTTCCTACTGTGCAACTCTCACTTGTATTTAGGCAGGGAATTGATAGAGGTAGAATATAAACTGCTATATGCATAAAGGTTTTCTCTTTTTGCTTTAGAAACTTGTATCAACTACTACAGTATGCTGGGAAGCCCTGGGGGCAAATGGTTAGGTGCTACAGCTGCTAAATGAAGGCTTGGCAGTTGAAATCCACCAGCTGCTCTCTGGAAACTCTATGGGGCAGCTCTACTCTGTCTATGTCTGTAAGGTTTCTATGAGTTGGAATCAATTCAATCAATGGCATTGTTTTTTTTTTTTTTTTTGCTATAGTACTTTCCAGTTTGGGTGATCAGGTCTGTTCTTATAGTACTTTGCCAAAGTACTTTCTGGTGATTTCTTCGTGGCAGTGGGAATAGAGATTGGCATTTCTGATTTGAAGCTGTTGAAACTACTTGCAGTCCTGTGGTAATGGAGATGGTGGCTGTAATCCCAAAGAGGGAAAATTCCTGAAAACATGATGCACAGGGAATAGAGACACACAGACAAATTCCTTATCTTATGTTATTCTTTGTGTTATCTTGTGTCAGTTGGTTAACTTCTTTGAGTCCTAATTCTTAAATTTGCAAAAATTTATCTCAAAGGTTGCTAGTAGGATAAAATAAAATAATGAATTACAGTGCCTGGTATATACTGGTAACCATTTGCTATTGAATCAATTCTGCCTCACTACAACCCCATGGGTGTCAGTGCAGAAATGTGCTCCATAGGGTTTTTTCCAAGGCTGATCTTTTGGAAGTAGGTTGTCAAGCCTTTCTTTCAAGTCACCTCTGAGTGGTCTCCAACCTCCAACTTTCCAGTTAGCAGTTGAGTGCTTTAATCATTTTGCTTTAATCACTCAGGGCCTCTGCAGGCAAAATTTATGGTTGTGATCATGATTACTATTGAAGGAACATTTTTCACAAACCCCGCATACTTTGTTCCACATTTGTAAGAATACTCAGGTATAAGTACTGACTCAGTAGTTTAAGTACTGACTCAGCAACTCATTGTTGGACTTGGAGGGAAACCATTGTCGTCCGGGGCCTCAGTTTCCCTATTTGTACAAAGAGGTTATTTGGCCTATGTCAGGACCTGTCCAAGTGCCCTCTTTGGGTCAGGAATTTCATGACATATCCTTAGGCTTGGGGGCAGAGAATGGGTAAATTTCATAATCAAAGAAGTTTTAGAAACTTGTAATTAAAGCAGGTTTTTTTTTCAAAGTAGAACTCCTCGGAGGCCTTGTCATCAAGACTTTCCAAGAGCAAAGAGCAGGACAGAGATGGCTACATTCCCCATGTTTACTTCACCATAAACTCTCTTTACTGTGAACACTTCCCGAGACTTTTCTGGGAAGACACTTGGAAGTAACTGGTGACTTCTGCTACACCCACCATTTCTCCCACGTGTACAGGGGGCAGGGTGGAGTCGGGGAGAAAGGCTGTGCTGATGCTCAGCTCCTACCTTCAGCAGACTGAGGACAGCAGCTTGCTCCCACTGTGCACTGTTCCCGCAGGGAAGAGACCAGGTTCTCTAGCTCCTCCAGCCTGCTCAGGAGCTCCTTGACATCAGGGGCAGCCGCACAGCCACAGGCCCGGCGGGGAATGTTGATGCGGTGTGTAAAGACGATCTGGTTTTCCCCATCCGCTGTGTGTTCCTGGAAGCTTTCACTGGGCTCTGACTGGGCGGCCAGGTCTTTATCTCCACTGGCTGATTCCAGATCCACTGAACACTGGGACCCCACAGGCAGCTTGATATTATATACATGGTTAAAGACCACTGGCTGGTTCTCCTCTGGCAGAGTAATGTTCACCCCACTTTGTCGCTTGTGCCGGATAACTTTCTTGAGGACCCCACCTTTGGCAGAGAGAGCAAGCAGAGCGATGAAGATGCCTCCCAACAGCCTAGTTGTGGCCCCCATGGTGAAAGAGAGTTTAACGGGATGTTGCCAGAGTCTTAGGGTTTTTAATTCTCAAGCTGAAATTGGGTGTTTGGGAGCACAGGATAGAATTCAAGTCAGCTGTCCCGTATCTTCTTGAAGAAATTACTGTCTACAAATAAAGGAAAATATGTTTATTAGTATATGCTACTAAATCAATGTATTGAATATCTGCAGTGCTGAGTGGATTTTCATTTTATACCTCTAGTATTTGAAGCTTTCCTGATATCTTCTTGCAGTATCCACTGTGGTATTGATATAAAAGAGTCTATAAAGGAATTTTGCAATCTTGGATGATTTCACTCACTGTTCAACTTCAGGAAATTTAAGTAGACAACAAATTATAGGGAAAATAACAAAATTTTGGAACACAACAGATGTGGATTTTAATCTCAGCTCTAGCTCAAGACAAAGTAAGTTATATAACTTTGCTTTGCCTTATTTATCTTTTTGTACAGTGAAGATCTTAAGGGCTTACAAACCAAACTAAATTAAAACCATTGCCACCAAGTGGATTCCAACGCATAGTGACTGTATAAGATAGAGTAGAACTGCCCAGTGGGGTTCCCAAGGATTAGCTGGTGGATACAAACTGCTGACCTTTCCATTAGGAGACAATCTCTTAACCACCACCCCACCAGCACTCTATAATGGCTAATAGTTAGGTTGAAATACTGATGTAAGTGAATCATTCATACATTCATTTATCCTTAAATACTGACTAGTTTAGCGCTCTGAGTGAGTCAGCGTGGTGATATGAAGACCATAGCACCAGTCAAAGATCAGTAACTCCTACTTCTTAGTACTAATTTAACATCATTTTTTGGCTCACCTCTGTCTTGGAAGACAGAGGTTAAAGTAAAGAACTCCAGGAGGTGAGTAGAGTTCTAATCCCAGATGAACTTCCTAACTAGTTAGGTGTCTGTTAGCATATTACTTTACTTCTGTGACCCTCAGCTTCCTTTATCCTTGATTTATCTCCAAAACCTTGAAAAGTTAAGTTTTCAGAAAAGTCTGACAGAATATTCCTGAGGTAATGTTGGCCAAACTGTGCTGCAGAGCAACTGTGCTCCTCTGAAGAGAAGCCCACAAGCCTTTGACATTTTGTTCAGTCAGCAAGTACTTTGCAAAGTTCTTACTGAACTTTCCACAATAATCCAGATTCTGTGGATAGTAGAAATATAGGAAACCAAGTGCCTGCTCTCAGAGGGTTTACAACAGAGTTACGGGGGGGAAAACAAACAAACAAACAAAAAAAACAGAATCATCCATTCAAACTTGAGGAAGAAAGGAATGCAGAATTCATTATGTGATACAGAATATAAATGTGGATGGAGTTTGACCACAAAAGAGATTGTCAAAATGATGGTAGGGCATCTTCTATTGCAAGCCACCACACTGAGCCTTAAAGTGTACCCAGGATTAGACGGAAGAGTGTGGAGGAGGGTACACTACCATGAGGCAGTTCTCATTTTGCCCAGTTGTCTTGTTTACCTGTCTATCTGATGGCTGTTTCTCTGTGTGGACAATCAGGTATCAGAGGAAAACGGGACTGCTAAAGGTGGCTGAGGGGCTGTGAGTAAAGACACTGTGAGTAAAGTGGAAGAGAGGGCAAACTTTGGACAGTATAATATTGACTAAAATATAATCCTCAGATGCATGTAAGAATAACTGAAATGTAGCATTAAGTGAGACTCATGGCCTCCTTTAATTAGTTAATATATCTGAATGTTGTTCAAGAAGATAATGGAAGAGCTTTTTGATTATTCATCAATCATTTCACAAATAGGCATTGCCCTGTGTTCACGTTATTCTTGCGGTTGCTTTTCTAACTTTGTTCCTTATGTCAACTAGCTCTGCTATTTGGATTGCTTATCCTCTAAGAGATTGCCTACCTTTCTTTCCAGAATGATTATGCTGCGGATACAATACATCAGCATTATCCCAGCTGAACACCTTCGTAATGACAAAAACTCTTTGTAAAACAGAGAGAAAGATTGTGGTAGAGAATACTGAACTGAGAAGCACTTCTGTCTGTAGGCCTAGAAATACCATCTGTCCATTCTATCAAAAATGTCCACATGACTCCCACCTAATATATATTCAAGTTTCATATTTTACCAATTATCCACATAACTTAAAACTTACAACATCTTTCCTTGGTTAGCAAAGAAACAACAAACAAACAAACAAAAACCCTAAAACCTCTTCTGGGCATGCATTCTCATTCAAATTAGTTTCTGAAGGAGACTTCTGGGTTTCTAAGTATAGGTAAATTCACCCAATGAAGATTATTATGAAGTGCAAAGCTTGGCAAGTTCTCTCAAACCAGTTCGGCCATCTTTTTTGTTTACGGACAAATATTTATTGATTGTATGCCTTATTGGCATGACTGGTTTAACTCTGTCTTCAGCAAAGTCCTTTCTTCTGCTTCTTTCTCATCAGTTCTTAGCTTTTCGTTGTGAGGAAGGGCCATGAGCCAAGCTTGAAATGCTTTTGGACTTGTATCCAACACTTTTCTGTGTGGTGGTAAATGGCTTAAATTTCCATCAAAAAAGGCTATTAGAGTTGCTGGTTGAGACTCTGAAGCAATGAGTCTAGAGTAATAATGACCAGACCAGATGTAGGAGTGAGTGTTTTTCACCGTGTCTGTCAGAGATGTGCACTAGCAAATGAAATGGTGCACTGTTTGAAGGAAAGCACTGTGATTCTTGAGTGTTGTGTGTTTCACATTGGTCCATGGTGGTCTGGGTAGTGCAAATTGTTTGTGCTCAACTACTAACCTAAAGGTTGTTGATTCAAATCCACCCATCATTGTCATACCAGAGATGCCTAGTGATATGCTTCCATAAAGATTACAGCCAAGAGAAGTTCTACTCTGTAACACATGGGGTCATCATGAGTCAGAATCAACTTAATGGCAATGGTGACCAACATGTCTTTAGTGTGGCAGAAAGTGCCTAAGCTTTGATATTAGACAAAACTGAGTTCAAGTACCACTCACTAACTGTGAGATATTGGCAAGCAATGTATCAGCTCTAAACAAACCATTGTTTCAGTTGTAAAGCACTTCTAAAAAAGAGGTAAAACTCAGAGAGTTATACTTAAAGCACCTAGCATGATGTCAGGTCCATAGTAGGCACACATTAAACACTAATGGTTAATTTGTTGCATCCCTGTATCAGTGTAGGAATACAGTCTAGCAAGATACCAACCCAATTAGCTCCTTTAGCTTAAACCTGAGCCTGATCTCCCAGTTCAGTTCTGTTCTAAACATGGCAACAAACAAAATCTAGATCAAAGGGCAGCTGCAGAAATCACAGATGGGTGAGAAGGTAAACTGTATGAAGATAAATTTGTTAGTACTGGAAATGTTTATACCAGAGAGGAAAATGATCATGAGCAAACACAATGACCTTTAAGAATGTAAAATATCCTCATGCAGACGACTGGATGGTTTATGTGTCCTTTGAGGATTCAACTGAGGAAAATTAGACTGCAGTTTGAGATAGCTAGGTTAAGCATGAAGAATCATGTCCCTGACAGCAGGGCTTTTAAAATTTCGGAAATTCTTAAACAGCACAAGTTGATTCTTATCTTTATAGGATGTGATCAGGCATTGAAAGACCTGGAAAATATCTTGTGAGGGGAAGGACTGGAGAACTGTGTTTGTTTATTTTGTAATTTGAGAAAACTAAGGTTGAGGAGGACAGAATTACGGTGTAGTTTTAAGTCCTAGGGACAGAAGGCTGGCCTTTTCCACATGGCTCTGATAAACAAGCTTGCCTGGGCAGAGTATACGCATGGTGTGTGGCAGAGAGGCTGATAGGAAGTGTTTGTCACTAGAAGCCAAATTTCAATAAACAGGAGAAAGACTTTTCTTGTTGGAATTATTAGAACGTGCTTCTTAGAGCAAGCAGCAAGCTCTAACGCACTGGAATGTAGACAGAATAGTGTTTTTAAAAAAAAAAGCACAGGTTCTGCAGACAAACTGTATTTGGTTTGAATATTCCTATTTGACTCTTTCTCTTCTTTACGTAACGCTGGGCAAGATAATACCTACCTTAAGCCAGATTCATATCATTGGTAAAATATGATAAAAGTGTCACTCAGGGATAGCTATGAACAAAGTATGACATATTGTGTGTGAAGAAATGGCAGAGTCCTTGCAAGACATCAAGACCTCAATAAACAAGAAGTTTTTCTTTTTTGTTTTTCATTATTGTGATTAAGCAAAAGCATACAATCCAAATCTGTTTTGCATGCCCACATATCTATAGCTCTTCTGCTCTCCTTGCCCTTTGACAGCAGATGAGATTTTCAAACACAGAGGTACTTCTCATAGGATGGGAACACCAGGATCTGCACACATTCCCAGAAAGTGAAACGTTAGGATGTAAACATTTTGCTTCTGGGAAGAAAGTATCAGGTTGAAAATAGTTTTTTTTCCAGAAAGAACGAGTATAAAGCAATCACTGAGGAAGTAAGATTCACCTACCCCAGGTAAATGGCCAATATTTACATTTTAAAGGACTTCAAAGATGAAGCCCAATCAATTAGCTTCCTATCCTTCCTTTTGCTGTTTACAATAAAAACCTCTAACTGGACACAGAGTGATCCTTTGAATTTTAACTCAGCACTTCCCAGCTCCAGCTGTATTATTCCTCAATAAGACTGTTTTTCTTTCTCTCCCAACAGAGTATGAGATTTTCTTTTTCTGTCATAGTGAGGCATGTAAATTTAGTATGCTTTTCAGGATTTTCTTTCTCCCCAAACTTCTCTTCTACGTGGCACACGCAGGTCTGTTTTTAAGCAAAGATAAAAGCTGGGTCACAAAGTGGTCTTTTCCTTTCTTAGGGCTCTCCATTCCCCAGACAAGGGCATGGTGAGATTAAAGGATCTGGTGAGTCTATGTTTGCAAAGGAGGGAAGGAAGCTGAGACAGAGTCGTTTTTACTCTCAATACATAAAACTTGGGGGTCACACATCCAGGACAAAGGGGCTATTTCCAAGCTCTGCCTGTGGCTCTTCTCTGTACTCAGTCTGAACGTGTATGTCTAATGCTGAAAAATAGACTCATGGGTTACAGTTTGCTTTCTATCTTTATGAAGAGCAATTCTCAGAGCCAAATGAACTGCTGTGAATTGTAGAATTGTTTCTCTGACACTTTGTTGGTGTCTCAGTTCATGTTAACTTCCCCAAACCTATTTAATCTAACAAAGATTTCTCCATGAGACAGGAGATTTAAGACTTTGAAATCATTGCTCTAGAGTTGCACTGTCCAGTGTGGTAGACACAAACAGTTAAATGCTTGACTGCTACCCAAAAGATTGCCTTTTGAACCTACCCAGTGGTGCTTGGAAGATATTCCAGGTGATCTGCTTTTCTGAAAAGTCACAGCCCTCTGAAAAGGTCACCATGAGTTGAAATTGACCCAATAGCAACAGGCATCAACAAGTCATATGTGATTATTAAAACAATAACAATTAATTATAATTAAGTCACATTAAAAATCCATTACTCAGCTGTACTACCCACATTTCAAGCACTTAACAGCCACACGTGACTAGTGGCTACAGACCCCAGAGATAACAAACATTTCCATCACTGTAGAAAGTAATATTGGTTTAAGAGGGTTACATGGTGATAGCAGGGAACCCAGGGGGTACAGTAGTTAAGTGCTATGGCAGCTAACCAAAAGATTGGCAGTTCAAATCTGCCAGGGGCTCCTTGGTAACTCTATGGGGCAGTTCCACTCTGTCTCCAGGATTACTATGTGTCAGAATCAGCTTGACAGTAGTGGCTTTGGTTTGGGTTTCAATCTCACTCAGAGTCCTGGTTGTACCTTGGTTAAGCATTTGGCTGCTAATTAAAAGGTTGGCAGTTTCAGTCCACAAGCCATTCCTTTGAAGCCTTATGAGGTGGTCCTATTCTGTCCTATAGGGTCACTATGAGTTGCAGTCAACTCAGTGGCAATGAGCTTTAGAAGTCTCATTTGCCTCACATAGTACATAGTAATAAATACATCTATTTTATAATGTGGGAGCATGGGATGCAAGTATAAAATAGATGTTAAGCTACTAGCACTGTATATAGCACACAATAAGTGATAATTATATAGCAACTAATGACAACACAATCATAATAGAGATCAAATAGAGAACAGATCAGAGAGGAAACTTTGTATCCAGAAGGGGTGGAAGAATGACAAAGACACCCTCACAACTGTAACAATAATGTAACAGGTAACAAAAGAAGTTAACTGATCTAATGTTTATTAATCTTCAAAATGAAACAAGGCCACTTTTTCTTTTTTGAGAGGTTTACAAAAAAAAAAGCCTTGAGATAATTAGCATTTGAGGCAGACTTGTAGAATGGGTGGGATTCCGAAAACAGAATAGCTCTAACTGTGCGGGGTCGGTACAATGTGAAGCCTACAGCAATCTAGAAAGAGAGAATATTCCTGAGAAAAGGCAAGAGAGTCGTAACAAACAGGTGATGAAGAGAATGGCGATGACAGCAGTAACAGCAGCGTCCCTTTGTGGATGGATGCCTGAAGGATGCTAAGGTAGGGTAGTACGTGGGGACCGCTGAGAGGCCTAGGCCGGCTGGGGTGTGACATACAGGTGGGCAAACGGAAAGAGACAGGGTACACAGGGTTGGTAGAAGCCATACTGAGCAGGGCATTAAAGGCCAATGTGAAGAGCTAGAAGGTAACCCAGAATACAGTGTTATACCTTTCTAAGGCTAGAAGCCTAATTCCTCACTGACAGCCATCTACTGAGAAAGAGTGGGAAGAAAACAAGCTTCTGTTCTTCGTCCCTTGAACTTCAAATATTTGGCACATTTTCTATCCTTATGGCTTCCCTCATCCCCTGCAGCAACAGCAAAACAACAGTGGTGCTAAAAGGCTTTTTTTTTCCTTTTTTAGTTTTTAATCTTTGTAAAGTGTTAGACATTAATCACTGAGGGAATGTATAAACTGAGTCTTTGTTTCAATTTCCTTAGTATTAGATGTTGACAGTATAGGATGATATCTGCAGATTTTTGGCATTTATAGCTGTTTATTCAGAAATTGATTGTGATATAATACTTTGTTTTTCAAAAAGTGGGGAAACCAAGCCTAGTATTACGGCAGCTGTATCTCTAGGACTTTTGTTTATGGTTTTATACGTTAAGATGTCTTGTGACTTGTTACCAGATCTTCCATGTTTTTCCAATACAGCTGTTTGGTAGCTCATCTTTTGGAAACAGTATGGAATAAACAAACGGCTATTTTTAGGCAAGCTCATCACAGGACAAAGACCCTTGCCAGATAAAGGAGTCAACAATCTCTGCATGTTTTCCTTGGTCACAACTGGAAAATAAACAATTTCAGTTTCTAGATAAAGATGAAACTTTCAACTGGCTAGAATCATCTTTCAGAATTAGTTACTTATGACTTCATTCTTAGTAGCTCAGAAAATAAATTTATCTTGTTGACTTAGGCATGCGCACGAAGTATCCTAGATTTGAGTGGACAGGGGAATTCCTACCGTTTGGAAACACAGATGAATTAATCTCTGCAGCACATTGGCAACGCAAGAGGCAATTCACACCAAATATTTCTTCTCATTTACAGGCAAGGAAATTTTATTAGGCACAGTCGGTTGAGCATGGAGTTGCTTACATGAGCATTCTTAAAGGTTCTAGAAATTCTTCACCCTGTGTCCTTCCTAACATCCATAAATTCCTTGTTGGAATGTGTCAGGAAAAGAGAGGAGCCAGGAAACAGCCTTGAGTGTGGATTTTTTTCCAAGGACATCTGATCCCCACAGTTGAGTGAGTCCAGGAGAACCTAAGGAAACCTTAACTGCCAAACCGAAGACCCTTCAAGCCTTAGGTGTTTGAATTCCAGCACTGAGAAGCATTCACCCACTCAGGGAAGCATGTAGGCTTAACTGTTGCCCAGCTAAGATGTTAGTGGAATCAGGCAAATAGCCCTGAGATCTGAGAATTGATTCATTTTTTTTAAAAAAAATCATTCATTTTTGCATTCAATAAAGGTGAGTTGAATGACTGCTCTAGAGCAGGTTACGGGATTAGACTGAGAATAATGGGGTGTTCCAGTGATTAATCATGTATAGTTTCTTCCCACCGTGAGCTCACAGTACAGTAAAAGAGGTAGAAATGTAAGTATACACTTACAGGGAAGAATGATAAATGTTAAAATGGAAAAAGTATTTATCAAGAGTCCCTGCAATACTTGAAAATGTCTGTTGTAGAATCAGTCAGATAGTATTGGATCCTGGTCCTGCCACCTTCTAGTAGGTTGAACCATACGGAATTGCCATTTTTGTAGGTCAAAAATGGTTGAACAGTGGTAAATTCATACAGCTAAATCTAACAGCTATGACCTAGGATACAACTTTGTGAGCATCAGTTTTCTGGTCTGTAAAATGGGAGCACTAATATCAACCCCACCATAAAGTTCTTTCAAATGTAGATGAGAAAAAAACAAATCAAATCAAATAATGCATGCCAAATCCTTAGGACAGTGCCTATCAAGAGGGAAATCTCAGTAACTGATTTCCATTATTACTGTATGCTTAGAATCCAGTTCTTTTGTTTGGAGAATGTTTGCTGTTTCTATGGACATGTGTAATTTTGGTGTTTCAGTTTGTCAAGTGACAGTATACTCTAAAATCCACAGGAGACTGGGAAGGCAGTAGTCATAGTCCTGGTTTTCCTCTGGCCTATCTATAGGGTCTTTATCAGCTATCAGTCAAAATCAACTTGGTGGCAGTGTTTTAAAAAAATCTTTTTTTATCTATTCTTATTCAGTAGCAAAAAAGAAGCAAGCCAGTGAGCCTTGGGTGGAACCTTTTTTTCTGGGAGGT
This sequence comes from Heterohyrax brucei, assembly GCA_028571685.1. Classification (NCBI taxonomy): domain Eukaryota; kingdom Metazoa; phylum Chordata; class Mammalia; order Hyracoidea; family Procaviidae; genus Heterohyrax; species Heterohyrax brucei. Next base: position 63,919,560 of record CM053150.1, read on the forward strand.
CAGTGCCTTGGCCAAAATTTCTGAAAGGCAGTTCTGCTACTGGGATGATTGTTCACGCCGCTAAACCAGGACTTTCTCCAGGACAAGCTGCCTGTGGTTTAGCCTTGCAAGGCAAAGCTCCTGACGGGAAACACTTGGCCCAGGTTCTCGGCACTTTCCATAGACACAGACAGACATCAGATCATAGAACCCAAATCAGGCTTGAGTAACTGCTTAAGCTTAGGAGGAGTTGCTTAGGCTTAGAAGCACTGTAGACGATCATAAAATCCAGGGGATGAGAAATACAGGGCATCCACTCAATCCTTCTGGTGTTTGTAGCAGACATCACTGATAAATCACTACACTTCTGGGGCGTTTTCACACACTTTCACTTCAGAAAAAGTTTGACTACATCACTCCAGATCATCATTTCCAACCAAACAGAGGTACTATATGACATAAAACTTATTTACCACGCCAATTACCAGTTGCTGTTGAATCAGTGCTGACTTGTGGTGAACCTATGTGTGTCAGAACTGTGCTCCACGGTGTTTTCAGTGACTGATGTTTCAGAGGTAAATCACCAAGTCTTTCTTCTGAGGTGCTTTGGGATGATTTGAACCACCAACTTTGTGGTTAGCAGACTAGTGCAAAACTGTACCACAATCTACTTATCTAAGAGTTAGAGGAAGTGACACCTAAAGAGTGTCTGTCACCTAGCTGATTAGTGGCAAAGATGATATTAACAAGTAGAGATTCTGCCTCTTGATGAGGAAATTTGACTGATGTTTATCTCTTCTTCCACATCACTGGGAGGCTTTTAAAGAGAAGCACATATGAAAAGCTTCCAGCAGTTCTCAATCTGAGTTTACTGTAATGGCTTCCAGAGAGAAATATCAGCAGTGGAATCTTGGAGACCATCTGTGTTAAGAGAATTCCAGACTTCTTGGTTCTGTTGGTTTTCTTTTTGTTTCCTTCCTTTTACCACCTAGCCATCCATGCATCTATATGTGCATGCATCCATCTATCTTTTCAGTACATTAATAAACAGGTACTATGTGCCAAGCCCTGAGTTAATCATGAGGGTTACAACAGTGAATAAGAAAACCATTTCTTTTATAATACACAGCTTATAATCTTTTCATAAAGGGCAAAAACCTACAGTTGATTTTAAATTTACATATATATAGTGGATTAAAAATCTGTGATATTCTTAAACAGTCTTGTGGATTGGGAATATGGTACACACTCCCCAGCCAAGAACAAGAATATAAATGTTGAGATTCACTTGAGATTACATGTTGTTTACCTATTATGGGTCACACAATGTGCTGGGTGCTGGTAGAATAAGAAGGACCTGCTCTCAGCTCCCAGAAAGCTCAGTAACTAACACAACATACACAACAAAGGTTCAACAGCAGTGCTCACCTAAATGAGGATACCTAGTGTTTGGAAATAAACAGAGGGCTTCCTGGAAAACAAAGGGCTTAAAACCACGAAATATGAAAGGCTTTGGAAGATTAGGCAGAGTCTGAACTAATAATAATGATGGAAACAATAATAACAAAAAGATTTCATTAACTACCATTTATTAAGTGATTATTGTTTTAAGGCCTGTGCTAAGCATTTTAAAGCTGCAATTTCAGATTCCCACAAGATGATAAATTTACAAGGTGGTATCTTTATGTTCCTTTTGCAGGTGAAAAAAAAGAGGCATAGAGTAATTAAGTGGCTTATACAAGTTTGCCAAGCCAGCCAGCCAGCCAGCCAAGTGCCGTTGAGTCGGATCCGACTCATGCTCTAAACTTGTGGAGTCAGGATTTGAACCTAAGTGCATCTGAGTCCAAAGTGAATGCTCTGAATAACCATCTTATATATTACATAGACTCTTATGCTTAAGGCCTAGGGAAAGGAGTTATGATTTAAGACCAGGTCCAAGCTCTGTCTGTATGATTTCCCAACACCTGGCTCAAAAGGGAATCCTATTAATCCTCTGGCATTAAGGCCGTCAGGTGCTAGACATCGTGGGTGTGCTGTGGAGATGAAGCAAGCTGGCAGGAACCTTTGAGATGCCGTCACATTTCAACTGTCATTTATAGAGGATGCCTGCTGCCACAGAACCTCCTAAACAGCTCTTTTGTCATCTCCAAAGGGACAAATCAATCTGTCTTTCAAGATGTAGATCAAAGCAAAGAAACAAAACCTATTATTGGACGTTTTCTCTAATAACTTCAACCAAAATTTGATCCTTGCCCCTTCTGAATTCTCTGAGTACTTGATCTGTTATTACTGCCATCATACATCATTCAAAAGTTGATTTCAGGTAGCTTTGCGACATATATACACTTACCCCTCTTAGGGAAATTAGCAGTTTATAGCTTATGTTTAGGTTATTTTACTAGACTATGAGCTCCAAGAAGGCAAACTATATCTGAGCCATTCATCTCTGAATACCCAACACCAAGCACTGTGTTTAGAATATAGTAGACAGTACATTATATTGAATAAAGTAAAACTGAATATTTTCTTGATTTGAACTTCACGTTGCAAATACTCATTATTTGTAGAATTAGTGAGTGAACAAATATTCTTATTTTCCTGAGATCCTAACATGATCACTTCTCCTGCGATCTCTTCTAAGGAAAAACGTATCAAGAAAGTCATCACAGCATCACTCCTGTGATTAGATCATTTTCTTTCACTTGTTAGATATTCGTGAGTTTTTACTATGTACCACACAGTAGGACAAACACCGTGGGATAAAATTAACCAAGTTCTTCCCACAAAGAGCTTCTAGTTAATACCCAAAGAGCTCTTGAGAGCCTAGTGCTATTTGTTTTGAAACGGGTCCTTTGTGTAACCAAAGTAAATGCCACTGTACCTTTGGCAAAAGATAGACTTGGCCAGGACTATAATCTACTTAGTATAAAAGTGTGATTTGGGTAATAATTTGGATTATTAGTCTGTAACCCCTACAATTTCACTGTAGTAGCTGTGTTAAATTTAGGTCAACCTCTCCCCCTTTTCATTTTGATCTTTCCTTACTTATTTTTAAGTTCTTGAAGATTTGAGGCTCTCATGGGGACATGAGAGAAAGAAAGTACAACAGACCAATGAGGTCTGAGGCCAGTTCTCCCAGCTAACTACTTAATGTGTGACACTGGGCAAGTCACAACTGTTTTTCCATTCTCAGTTTCTCCTGTAAAACAAGGAATTGTGTGTGGCCTCCAAGTCTAACGTCTCTCAGTTCTGGTGACCTGGGATCCATTGTTAAGTCAACAGTATTTGTACTGTACTTAATTTTGGCTTTCTTTTTAGACCTGAGTCAAAATGGCTGATAGTACAAAAAACTGAATGCTGATTGTTTATTTCTTCAGTTATCTGGCATAAAAAATTGTGGTGCTTTGTGGCTCCCTACTCTTTCTCCCAACAGCAGTTTCATTACCAACCGAATTAAATCCACAAATGTTAATCCATAAAATATTTCTACCTAGACACAATAATGAGATTCATATTTGTGGTTTAGTATACCTAAGAAAAGCTCAGATGAAATATGACTAGATCCATTGATACATTCAGACCACAGATTGCCCTGGCGTGGTCTGGTTTCAATTTTTGAAACAAAACTTCAACAGAATACTTGCTTTCTCTCTTCTAGTTCTTACCTAAGACAGAAAGAAATGATGATAAAAAATGGGACTGACGCTGGTGAAGTAGCCACAATATAGATTCCTGTAAAATTCTGGCAAACTATTTCAAAAATAGATTTGAATTCATTTCCCAATAGAACAATGACCTTCTATACTATGGCCTTCATCCAGAGTTTTAAGAAATCTGGTTTGGCTCTTTCACATCCATTGGAGACTGGGTTCTTGAGCTCTTCTGCCAAGGTCAAGAAATTAAAGAGATTTACTTATGGAGTAGTAGTTACAGGTTGGCTCACAACTTACCCCCAAATGATTTCTGAAACAGGCTCTGTGACTTGGTGGTCTTTGTGAAACTGTTATTAGCCACTCAATGACAGAGATTGAACCTTGAAAGATTTTGACATCTCAAGGAGGAAGAGAGACATATACAGACTTTAAACTCAAAAAGACCTGAGATCAAAGTTTGGTTATCTGCTGGAAAGACTTGGATAAATTCTATTACTTTTCTGAACTATGGCTTCATTAACCATATAATGGGGATCTCTCAAGTACAGATGGAGACAGTGAATTAAGTAATGGATTTATAAATTCCTGGCATATTAGTAATAGATTATGCCCAAATGTTAGTATCCATTCTCTTTTTTTCTCTCCTTTTCCATCTTTTATTCCCTAGTAAAGAGATCTGTGAAACTTGCCTCCACCCCCAAAAGCCAAACCCATTGTCATTGAGTTGGTTCCAACTCTTAACAGCCCTACAGACATATTTAAAAAGAGTCAGTGATAATTTAAGAGGTGGTTCAAGCATTGAATCGGGGAATTATTTTGGGATGGCACTTAAGTTTCAGCTTCAGTGTCAGCATTAATTAGCTGAAATGGCCAACTAGATCTGCTCTGAGAAAGATTCTGGAACCATGTTTGAATTCAATGGGAGAAAATACTTAGCAATGTCTACCATGGGTACAGAAGTTGGGGAAGTGTTGATATGTGTGCCCAATATTTGACATGGCAGGAGTAGATAGGTTTGGAAACCTTTTTCAACCCTAAATAGCTGTGTTAGTTTTGATGATCAAATAAGTGGAATTCTGCTTGACTGAGATCTGTGTCAGAGGGTAACAGAGTTATTGACAATTATAAAAGCTTATGGGAATCAGGTTCAATAACAGTCAATGTCTTCTGATAGGAAGCAAATAACACCAGAGCTATTGCTGTCAAGTTGGTTCTGACTCATAAGGACACTATAGGACAGAGCAGAACTGCCCCATGAGGTTTCCAAGGAGTGGCTGGTGGATTTGAATTGCCAACCATTTGGTTAACAGTCAAGCTCCTAACTAGGGCTTCCCTGATCGAAAGAAAAACTCTTGAACTAAAATTATGCCTCTGAGGCTGGAAACTGGACTCATGGGGAACATTGAGACTATTCTAGTAATTAATTTGTGACATCCCAGACAAGATAAACACACTTTTCTGTTCTCAAATGGGTCCATTTAAATACTACAGTAACTAAAATTCTCTGAATATGTTTGTCCCAGGCACTGTTTCATACGTTTTATGTGGATGACCTCATTAAATTCTCTCTAAAACTTCTGCAGTAGCTACTTTTATTTTCTCTAGTTTACAGACAAGGAAACTGACAGCCACATAGCTCCAAGTCAGATAGTTAGAAAGAGGGAGTAGGCACTTAATTCAGGCTCAAGTACAGGTGAGTCTGAGAGCCTACTCATCTGGTTTAACAGCACCAGCTTTGCTGCCACCCTTTAGTGATGTCAAGGGATGGTGTGCTTAATTAAGTTAAAAGGACTAAACTTCAAAAGGACACAATGGTTGGGGTCCAGAATAACTACTGGCAATAAAAGATTCTTTTGACTTACAGAGAAAAACTACACGTGAGCCTGAAAGATAGAGATATATCTAGACCCTGACATAGGATCAGCTTAGCTGTGTGTGTAACTTTAAGTGTGTTTTCTAAAGTGTAATCCATAACATACCAACAGGTATTAATGTGGGGGAAAAAATGATGTTTTAATTAAACATATTTGGAAAATGTTATTTTAAACCAAACAAGTTACACAATTTTCTTGCCTTCAGGATTCTCCAAGGGCTTTAATGTGTTCATGTTTATTGGGACTCTCCATGAAGGTGGAGACTTTACAATGCTTCTCAATCTAGCCTGAGTATTTTGTGTTGGGGTACACCACAGGATTTCATCTGATGGCATGTATGATCAAAGTGCTGATGCTGAGTGAATGAATCTTCCAACCTGTCTCCTGAATTTTGCAGACTGTTTATGTTGTTGACTTCTTTCCAACTCATGGAGACCCCATGTGTTACAAAATAGAGCTGCTCCATAGGGTTTTCTTGGCTATCATTTTAACAGGAGTAGATTTCCAGGCCTATCTTCCTTAGTATCATTGGGTGGGTTTGAACTGCTGTCATTTAGGTTAACAGTTGAGTGTAAACCATTTGCACCATCTAGGAACTATCTTTTAATGTACTAAATGGGATTAATGATGTACTCAACTATGACATGTCCATTATACATGGGAAGCTCTGTTGGAGGTTCTTGAGCAATTTAAACTAAGAAAAAGAAAAATAATTTAACTTCTTTTCCTGGGCATGACACTCTATACATGCCAATTAATGATGACACTGACTTTAAGAGTAAGGAATTATTGTTCCCATTTTACTACTAAGGGAATTGAAGCCATGAAAAGTTTAGATAAATTGCCCAGTGAATTATAAAATGAATGAGAGGTAAAGAAATTTCTAAATTTCCAAAAGCCGTTTCTGCTACACAAAGTTATCTTTTGAAGCAAGATTCATTGTTCAAAGAATTAATATTTCTGCAATAAAAATCAAAGGGAAACATAATATCTTTCACATACAGTTGATGGATTCCTTGAGTGGACAACTTAGTAGGGTGGTGTTGAGGAATTAGGGAACACATGACTAGTTTTTCAAACATGGGGGTGCATATAGCTAATGTGTCCAAATATTTTATGTCTCAAGGAAGACTTTAAATCTTCCAGAGGACAGCCTACAGTCCTCCAGGCTGGGCTGGAGAGAAAGTGAGCGAGAGGCAGACAAAGTGAAAAGTAGCAGAGAAGGGACCTTAAAAATCTATTCCTGCTGGAAAATGGAATTTCACACCATGTACAATCTAACACGAGTGTGCCTTCCAATAATTACTCAAGGTACGAGAGTGGTTCAGAGGGGCTGGAAATTACAGCTTTTATTTCAGGAAATACGAACTTGTGAGGACAAACAAACAAGTAAATAAGAAAAAGGGAAATCCTTGGTAGAGTGGATCATTTAATTCAGCATATGTCAGAAAAATAAAGTTAGCCAGAGAGAAATAAATTCAGAGGTAGGTTGGGGCAAACAGAATGAATCATACTAATGAATAACTTTTTAAAAATCATTCTTTTAGGCTTCTTTCAGGCATGGTGCTTGACATTATTTGGGGTGCTGGGAATCACTAGCAGTTTAACCTAGATTAACTTTTATTTCTACTTCAACCTTTTTATATACATAATAAGATTCACTTGGTAGACTGTAGTGAAGGTTAGAAATTATGTATTTAAGGATATTGACTGACAGAACTAAGCAAAAAATTTTTTAAAACACCAGACAGTAAGTATTCTAGCCTTTGTGGGGTAGTCACTGTCACAGCTACTCTAACGCTGTGGTGAAAGGAGCCACTGACAATACATAAATGAGCGATCATGGATGTGTTTTGGTAAAGCTTTATTTACAAAAACAGTCCACTAGCCCATAGCCTCTCACTTGCTGACTTTTGTGGAGATAGAATAGTTCATTACTTATTAAATGGCAGCTACTATAAAAAAAAATACAGATTGAACAGGACAAGGAGAAAACTCACATTTTGTTGAGTACCTATTCTATACCTATTTGTGCCAAGCCTTATGCTAGATATTTTTATGTATGGTATTATTTACTCTGTAATTTGTCATGACAGCCTGGTGAGATGGGTATTAGTATACCTACTTAGAAATTAAATTGAGGCATAGAGTGGTTCAGCAATTTGGTTAATGAGCAGAGTCAGCTTTTGGACTCTAGTTTGTGTCTCTAAAGTCTGTGTTCTCAGTGACTACACTGGATTGACTTCATAAAGCAACTTCCTAATTCCTCAATGCAGTAAGGGCCATTTACACAAAGCCAACTGCCTACATCATCCTGAATGGAGAGAGACAGAATTCCCCTTCAGAACGGGAACCCGACAAGGATGCCCACTCTAACCTCTCCTATTCAACACTGTACTAGAAGTTCTGTCGAGAGCAATTAGACAAGACAAAGAAATAAAGGGAATCTGCATTGACAAAGAAGAAGTAAAAATCCCCCTATCTGCAGATGGTATGATTGTATTTGCAGTGAATCCTAAAGAATCCATAAATAAACTACTCAGACTAACAGCAGAGTTCAGCAAAGTCTCAGGATACAAAATAAACATAAGTAAATCAGTAGGATTCTCTTATACCAACAAAGAGACCACTAAAGAAGAAATTGCCAAATCAATACCATTTACTATAGCCACCAAGGAGATAAAATAACTAAGAATAAATCTAACTAGAGAAATAAGAGATCTATACAAAGAGAACTATAAGACCTTACTGCAAGAAACTAAGAGAGACTTACATAAACGGAGAAACTTACCCTGCTCATGGATAGGAAGACTTAACATTGTGAAAGTTTTTTTTCTACCCACAGATATCTGCATATATGATGCAATCCCGATACAAATTCCAGTGACATTTTTTAAAGAGATGGAGAAACAAATCACGAACTTTGTTTGGAAAGGGAAGAAACCTAAAATGATAAAGACCATGAAATAAAAAATAAGGTCAACAATGGAAGTTTTAATACACAACTTAGACAGACTTCAAAATCTGACAAAGCATGATCAACAGAAGAGAAAATAGATAAATAAGAACTATTAAGAATCAAACACTTTTGCTCATCCTGCTGGTGGGATTGCAAAATGGCACAACCTCTTTGGAAAGCAATCTGATGCTTCCTTAAAAAGCTGGAAATAGATATATCATTTGACTCAGTAACCCCACTGCTTGGAATGTATCTCACAGTATCAAGGGCAGTCACCTGAACAGATACATACAAGCTAAGCCAAGCCAAGTGCCGTCGAGTCTTACATGCACGCGAATGTTTATTGCAGCACAGCCGTAACAGCAAAAAGATGGAATCAATCCAGATGCCTGACAACAGATGAATGGATAAACAAACTATAGTACATATACTCAATGGAACACTATGCAATGAACAAGAACAATGAAGATTTTAGGAAACATCTCATAACCTGGTTTCAATTCAAAGACATTATGCTGAGTGAAATCAGTCAGCAACACAAGGCAAATATTATGTGGGACCCCTACTGTAAGGACTTAAAAGCAGAATCATGTGCAGAAAAAAGACTCTTTGATGGCTACAAGGGAGGAGAGGGAGGGCAGGAGAGGGTTGATTATAGATTAGATAGTTGATAGAAATTTGGTTGGGTAAAAGCAGTGACAGCACATACTAGAAAGATGATCAAATTAAATGGACTTCAGAATAACCTGAAAACTTTTCCAATCTTAATCCAATATTGCAAGGACAGAGTAACAGGGGTAGGGGTCCGGGGATCATGCTCTCAGGGGACACTGAGGCCAATTGGCATAACTAACCTATCGCTAAGAGATCTTCTGCACCCCATATTGGTGAGTAGCATCTGAGGTCTTAAAAGCTAACAGTTGCCATCTGAGCTACACCAAATGGTCTCAACTCAGCTGGAACAGATATCACCAAGGGGAAAAATGACATAAAGGAAAAAGAGCCCAGAAGACAGAAGGACTCACGTGAATGGGTGACTATATCGACATGTAACAGGAAGAACCGGATGGTGCCTGGCTACCACCAATGACAGCCATAATGGGGCTGACAATGTCGAGTCCCAGTGGCAACATGAGAAGAAGAGGGGTGCACCTTAAGAACTACACTAAAAGACTGAAATTGATGGTTCAAAGACCTAGGAGTTCCCCTGGGAGCACAGTCCCTAGACCTGCTGCCACTCTGGATCATAAATCATTACTGAGGTTAACTCTTCAGACAGGAATGGACTGGACTCGGGGACACAGAGTGACCATATCATGTGCACACTTTATGGTTCTATGCTTCTATAGGTCCTACTGGCCTCTTACTAGAAGGGAGTGGAGTGGGTGGAGGAGGGGACAGGAAATTGTTAAGAGGATATGAGAGGTATAAAACGGAAAGGAGCAAGGCGAGCAGAAGAAGCTGCAGATAGGCAGGCATGCAAATTTGACTTCGATTGTACACTTTCACTCAATCAGAATTTAAAAAAAAAAAAAGAAACTTCCTGCAGTTAATACTAGGGGGAAACAAAAGTAGGCAGCGCTCAGTAAAGATCAGGGCCTAAGCAGATCCTTCATTCTCCATTTCCTAGGTCTTCAGCAGCTCTCTGGTGCCTGTCCACATGTAACCACTGAAATATTTGACCTCTGTCTTTTGCCCAGAGCCTCTGGTGGAATCTCAAGTTTTATACACTTCCCCTTTGGAGAAAGCTTAAGCTTAAGCCAAGGTGTACTGTTTGCAAAAGCTCATTAGCTTCTGGGCAGATGTTGGCAAATTCCTTTTATTCAAAATGGGCTTTTATAGTCTGACGAGACCTGGCTGTGTTCACTGATGATCTTAGCCAAAAAAAAAAAAAATTGCCAATTAGAGTGATACCTCGGTCCTCTCCATCTCTGAAACTAGATCTTCCTGTACTGGGTATGCCTGTTTTGGCCCTTGAGGTTTGTTTAGCTGTTTACTGTAGATTGAGATGAGTGATAGAAAATTCACAGTCCCTTAAAATCTGTGAAGCCTTGTAATCCAGGGAAGAATGTCCCAGACTGTGTTCTAAGATTTTGTTAGGTAGGTGCCACATGGAAAAGGATACTTGCGGCTATTGGAGTTAACTAAGTATACACATGTGTTGCTCCAGGATTTCTCAGACTACACATTGTTCTGCGTCAAACCTTCTACTGGCTTCTAATCACCCTGAGAATAAAATCCAAACTCTTTCTAGTACCTATAGAACTCAGTTCTATATTTCATTCAGATCTCTGCTCAAATGTCATCTCCATGTCCAACCCCATCTAAAAGAGCACTGCTTTTACCACCAGTGACTCTCCATTCCCTTACTCTGCTTTATATCTCTGTTACTGTCAATGTCTACAATTAAATTATAACTTTGTTTGGTTGTTTTTTTTTTTATTGTCTATCTTCTGCTACTAGAATATAAATTCCATGAGTGAAAGAACTTTGCCTGTTGTTTTCTACTCCTTCTCCAGTTCTTAAAACTATATGCTTAATGGATGTCTACCCACTGCCATCAATTGGATTCCAACTCATAGTAACCCTGTAAGACAGAGTAGAACTTCCCCATGAGGTTTCCAAGGAGTGCCTGGTGGATTCAAACTGCCAACATTTTAGTTTGCATTCATAGCACTTATCCATTACATCACCAGTGTTTCCTTAATGGATGTGTGAGTTCTTAATTTCCAATAACAGGGTCAAGTGATCATACTTATTTGACCATGGACACCTTTCTCAGGTGTATCTCATTAGAATGATCTTTCACAAAGGGCACACTTTTAGGAACTGCTTATCTAGTTAGGTCTTATTACCAAGAACTATCTCATCAACAGCTAACAACAACATTGACAACTAAATGTTAACAATGAGTGTCAGTTTCTGTGCTAAGTGCTGTACCTATACTGAGTCATTTAATCATCCTTACTACTTTATGAAGTACTTGCTATTATTATTTCATCTTTATGGAAATGAGGAATATAAAGATTAGAAAAGTTAAGCAACTTGGCCAAGATCATGTAAATCAAACCAAAATCCATTGTGTATGGTTGATTCTGATTCATCACAACACTGTAGGTTAGAGTGGAACATCCCCATAGGGTATGCAATGCTGTAATAGCCACAGAAGCAGACTGCCACATCTTTTTCCCATAGAGCAGCTGGTGGGTTCAACCACTGACCTTTTGGTTAGCAGCTGAGTGCTTTAACCACTACACCACCAGGGCTCCTCCAAGATCATACAAAGAACAAATATCTCTCGAACCCAGAACTCTGATGTCAAAGCCATACTCTCAACCATTATTCAGTCTTTCCTCTGAGCAAGAAATTCCTCCCTGTCCCGAGACAAAAAGCCTTTTGTTTCTATCCCTTACTCATGCTTTTCCATCCTTCCGCTTGTTATGGTCTCCAGATTTTCAGCTATCTCTGGTGACTCAGCCTCAAATCTTTCAACAGACCTCCTCTGTCCTTGGTACTGGTTTTTCAAAATCCCTAAGCCATGTATGCTCTGCTCCTGGGGCTACTTCTGAAAGCAAGGGCATTCCTTGAAGTCTCTGCTGTGACAGTTTTCCCGTTCTAGGGATGAGCTGGCTTCTGCCTGTCAGACGTTATGAAATCACTTTGCACAGTTGTGAACCTAGAGGGTGAAGTATGAAAGCAACTTCAAGCTCAGGGTTTCCTGAACAAACACTAGTGAGTTCAACTCTGGGGACACAGTAAGGATTCTCCTCTGTTACTAAAGATTAATTTCATTCCGGTTGTGCTTGTCTTCAGGTCCACAAAATCAGATACAGTTCTGCTTCCAGAAAAATAAGGATGAACATAGAGAAAAAGATAGGGTGGGGTAGAATGACAGAAGGGTGCACTTAATCGACCTGGAGAAAATGTTGCCTGAACTGAATACTGGAAGAAGAACATGAGTAGGTGAAAAGCACAGGGTACAGGCAAGAGGAATGGTATGTTCAAAAGTGTAAAAGGCATGGAATCATTGGTACGCAGACCATGACATATACCTAAATTACACAATCTGTTTGAAGAGTAGGAGCCAGAGCATGGGAAACCTTGAATGCCACGCTGGAGATCTGAACTTTTCCTGTAGCAGAGGAGAACTGGAAGGGTTGAAGGTGGAGCTGCTGGGATAGGGACTGACGGAGAAGCTGTTGCAGAGCGCCATCTGTAAGATGCCAAGGCCTAAACTAGGTGGTGATGAGTGGGATGGGGAGGCATTGGACTGATTTAATTGTCAAAGACAGTAGCACCCACAAGATTTGGTATATGGGGGTGGTGAGGGAAAAGGAATCTATAATTATTCCCAGATTTAGTCTTCATTACAAGTATGAAGAGGAGTAGATGAGAAGGAGGGCAATGGATGAGTTTGAGTTGATCATTTGGAATGTCTTGTCAGACACCCAATTGTCGTGGAGTCGGATCCGACTCATGGCGACCCTATCTTTGAATAAAATACATCTGAAGTCTTTGTCTTAAAAGATCCTTACCTGAGGTAATATTCATAGGGAATTGTATCTCCCCAATGAACTATGACATCTGCTGCAAAGCAGATAAAATGGACGGGAAGCTTAAACAACACAGCCCACCCAGTGGCTGCTATAAATATTAATTGCTCATTAACTAGAAATGCAGCTGGGTTGGGTGCACTTGTCATTGATAAGAACTTGCCAGGAATAAGTGACACTGGAATGTTGGCAAATAGGCTCTAAGATGGTTTTCAATGATACTACCTCCTATACACACTGTTGTGCAGTCCCTTCTTCCTGAGTATGAGTTGTTCGGGTGGCTTGCTTCTAATCAGTAGAATATGGCAAATGTGATTGGATGGCACTCCTATGATTAAACTGAAGAAGGTTGTATTGTCTGTCTTGCTGGCAACTGATCTCCCTTGCTGGCTTTGATAGAGCAAGCAGCTACATTGCAGAGACTCAGCCAGCAAGGCACTGAGGTGGCCTCTGGCAAACAGCCATCAAAGAACTGAGGCCATCAGACCAATAACCCTTGAGGAACCAAACACAGCCACAAACCATATAAATGGGCTTGGAAACAAATATTCCCTAGTGTAGTCTTCAGATGAGACCCCACCCCAGACTGACACTGTGATTGCAGCCTCTTGAGAGACTACGAAACAGAAAATGTAGCTCCCCGATGCCCAAACTTCTGACCCCATAAACTCCAAGATAATAGATATGTTGTTTTAAGCTATTAGTTTTGTGACAGTTTGTCATATAGCATAGATTACTGACACAGAGGACTTTTTGCTTTATCCATGTGAGTTAGGACTGTTCAGAGAATAAGATTGTGTTCATATTTCTTTTCCACAAAGAAAGTGTTTTTACACTGTCACTGGCTTCCAAGAGCAGGAGTCAAAAGACCTAGGACTTAGCCCTGACCCTATTCTCAGTTGGCATAAGATCTTGGGAAGAGCCTTCCCTTCTCTCTGTCTCAGTTTCACCACCTTGAAAAAGAGAGCAGTTAAATTAGGGCAGCAATTTCCCAAAAAGTCATTTTTTCAGATCCCTTTCATTAGATGAAATTTTAGGAGGAAGCCACTGGACATAAAAAATAAAAGTGGAAGAGCTTTAGTTTGAAATAGGTTTGACTGGAGCCCCCATTTGGCCTCCCCAACTTTTCATGGCAGCCCCAGCTTGCCTCTTAGGAGCATTTTCAAATTCAGTCTGCAAGTCCCTGGCTTACAGGCTACCTCTGACTACTTCTAGTCCCACCATTCTTTGGGTCTTAAGGAGATACGTCTTTAGGTAACCAATCTACAAGTGACAGTACTCTTCTGTGACATCTCTGTATTGAGATACCTCTCTTTGACCATCTTAGCAACCTAGGGAATAAGTCCTCAGAGAACTGACCACTTCCTTCAAGGGCAGTTTTAAAGAAGCATTTGCCCAACACTGAGTCTGTTTTTGGCTTTCAGAATTCCCCAGAAAGTGATCTCCCTTGACTGCACTAAAACTCTTCAGGAATTTGTATCCCACAAACTATCTATTCTTTAGGTGAAAAGTCATGGCTTCCTTTTCCAGATTTACTTGTGCCTTAAAAAAAAAAATATTGGTATTATTTTTTATTTTGGTACCTACAGTGGATGCAGTTTTCCCAAAGCTCTCTGACCAGTGGGAAGAGGAGGGATTCAGTGGAGCTCTGGGCTATCTAGTCTGACTGTAGAATGTCCCTTCTACAGTGAGGTTACATGCTATTGTCTAGGGCTTCCCTACATTGCATCTATAAGCTTAGCATTTTGAGCAAATATAAAGAGACTTGCATTCAATATGTAGTACCTGCTTTTTTTTTTAAAAAAAAATACCTACTAGATAATAGTTTTATCTCTGAGCACATCCTTCTGTAATGAGATTTGAACTCTCATGTTCCTCTAAAATATCCTCTTGCCTACAATGCACAACTAGGAACTGACTCATTATGTTCAATACTGTCTTCCATGCTTCACTATTCTTTGAAATGCAAAATCTCCTCAAGAAAGTAGCCTGTTGCCTCTAGCCTCTTTCCTCAGCTGGAACATGAGAACGATACTTGAGGGATGTGTGATGCAACAGAAGAGGCAGTCTTGGGACTTAGCTAGCAACTTACTACTTTACGTAAGTAGATTTCAGTTTTAGGAGGGAACTAGGGGATAATCATACCAGCTAACATTTCCTGAGTGCTCTACAGGCATTATGACATTGAATCATCAGTTATTTGAGTATTATTAACCTCATTTCACATATGGAGAATCTAAGGCGGAAAAATAATACAGAGTTGCTGGGAGCATCTGAGGGTGATGCACAGAAAAGTTATTTTGCAATTTTTATAAATTTATGTACACTTTGCTTTGAAAAAGTGTATCTTGCATTTGAAAGCACTTCATAAATCATACAACACAGTTGAAAAGCAAAGTGGTGTTGTGTTACTGATCCATTTTCTTCAGGACAGGGCAGACAGAGTTTCTTCCACAATAACTTACTGGTGCTTCCTGCAGGTTGCTAGACTTTTGGGAAAGAGATGCTCAGCAAACACAGCCCTGCCTTCACTTACACATTTGGCACACAGTCTAGTGGGGCTGGGAAGGCAATCATGGAACAGAGAAGGTAGGCATAGAACCCTGTGGAAGCCTGGAGGAAGGGAATTTAACTTGCAGGGCATGCAAGGCATCACTCAGGCAGCACTTGTTATCTGAGTGTCTCTGCTTCAGCTCTGAGGCTGGTAGGAGGGATGTGGTGATCTTACCCTGCCCTCATGCAGTTTGTAGTCATATGCTAATTACACAATTATGGCTCCTGCTGGGAAGTGCCCCCTGAAAGAGCACATTGGAAATAACAAAAATGGCTGCTTTCCTGAAGAGAAAATTGGGGTTCAAAAGACAAAACCAAACCAACCCCACTATTGTTGAGTTGATTCCGAACTCATAGCAACTCTATAAATCAGAGAAGACTGCCCAACAGAGTTTCCAAGCAATGCCTGGAATAACTGAATTGCAGACCTTTTTTGGCTAGCAGACATAGCGCTTACAGGGTTTCCTATTGAATATTTCTTAGCTTTGCTAAGTCTGTCTGTCTCTTATCAGAAGATGAAGAGAATAATTATGATGCTGAGCATGACTTGCTTACTCTACATGGCTGTGGCTGCTTTCTTGGGATTTAGAGCAGGATTTGAGTTCTGACTCCATCAGTCACTGTCTGTGTAGTGTTGGATAAGCTACCTAAACTTTTTCTGCCCCAGGTTCTGCACACATGAAGCGGAGCCAATTACACTTAAATGGTTGACAATTAAATGGCATAATGCATAAACACTTAGGGAATGTTAGGTATTTTCCTCTATCCTGGTGTCCTACATTTGATTCCAACTTGCAGTAATCCTATAGGAGAGAGTAGAACTGCTCACACGGAGTTTTCAAGGAACACCTGTTGGATTTGAACTGTCACTTTTTGGTTAGCCACTCTTAAACACTATGCCACCACAACTCCTAAAAGAATTTTTTGGACATGTTCATATAAAAGTTAGTTGCAGTCAACTCAGTCTTATCTAGGATAAGAGGCAGCCCATAAACTCTAGCTCTTGGCATAGAGGGTTTGGGTGGGGTCAAAAGGCCATCCAAATGTATCAGAATTACCACAGCTGCATAATTAAGCTTTAATGATCTTTAAAAACTATGAAACATCTGAGAGAACTTGACAAGAAAAACTTTTTTTTTGTTTGTTTATTTACACTAATAAGAAAAGCAGAAACACACGTGGAAGGGGTTTTCCATTAATGCTCTGCTTTGAACTTGGGCCCAAACATCAAACTCACTACTATTGAGTCAATTCTGATTATAGTGTCCCTATAGGTCAGAGTAGAACTGTTCCATAGAGTTTCCAAAGAGCACCTGGCAGATTTGAACTGCCAACCTTTTGGCTAGCAGCTATAGCACTTAACCACTATGTCACCAGGATTTTCTTGAACTTGGACATTTTTCTTTAATTTCATTATGGAGAGTCAAATGTGGCAGTGATAGTATTGGATGCTAGGTTGTTGCAAAGTTAAAGTGAGGCTGGAAATAAGAGACAGGGAGCACTGCTAGGTTCAAAGGTACAGCTGAAGAGTCTGATCACCAGGGTTATGGTCAAGTAGATAGGTAAATGTTTCTCCTCTAAAAAGCAGTCACAAGGACAGTTTGGTACCATTATGGTAGGTAAGATCACCAGTGTCTTTTGTACTGGATAGAAATATGTTCCAGAGTTTGCGGGAGATTAGCTTAACCACCCTTGGAAGGAAGCTTTCATCTAATGCTTCCCACATGTTGAAGATGTTCAAATTGGCTCGGGATTAGGTTCAAGGTGACTCCCTGTGATGTTCTCCAAGTGAGAGATGATTGAATGATATCCTCTTCTCTGAAGCTTCAGCTGAATTTTTGGCTGGGAGCCAACAACCCTTTAGTGTTTGTCCTGGGATTCCCTGCCCTGAGGTTGGAGCACTCTGATTGTAGTTTATCTCCCAATCAGCTCTGTAAAATCCAGATGTGCAATTCTTTTAGTTTAGCTTGCTCTCAGGAAGGGTGCAGGTTCAGCCCTGCTTTCCCAATCAGAGCTCCCACAAGTAACCTTTGGAACACACCAAAGTGCATTCTTACTTTTCTGGGATGAAAATCATCAGTAATGACCTGACTGCTACCTTTAGCTTCATTCTTCTGTCTCATGGGGCTGAAATTTGAACTTTTCTGCTTCTAGGCAGAGAATTGCACCATGAGCTGACCTTCTCTGAACACCATGAAAAATGATACCTGCAGGGCTAGTCTGTAAAATCAATATACATCCATGCCAGTCAGGGGCTTCTCTGCTCTCGTGGCCAGTCTCCCCACCACAGCAGTGAGGTTGCACTTGAGGTCAGTTGGCCAGAGAGAAGGCAGTACAGCAGATGAGCAGCAGGGTTTTAGTCAGAAGGTTTGAGTTCAAAGCCAATCCTTCACTTCACTTATGGAAAAACTTCAGATAAGTCACTTAACCTCTTTGGGCCTCACTTCCTCTAGCAATAAAATGGAGATGGTAATTCATAATCACAGTGAGAGTTAGATGTGAAACCACAGGCAAAGAAACCAAAAGCCTCCTATCACATACGTGAAATGCTTTCAGTAATACTACTGTGGGAGGAGGTGTTTTATAATCAAAAGACTTGTAGATTTAGAGACAGCTAAGTGTTATTTAGTTATTTACTTTCTACTTTTCAAACTGAAGTGGGCTCAGGGGCTGGGGTTCTAGGCCAACTGAATACTTCTCCTGTTAGAAAAATGGCTCTGTGTTTATAGAAACCCAGTGGGAGAGGAGAAAAGGTGTTCTTAGTGCATTGTAAGCATTAGAAAGGGTAGGATTAAGGGATATGTTTTTCATTCTGTCAACTTGAATTCTTTTTCCAAATTCCATTCTGGTTATATGATCAGGCTACCACTGTATTTATGGGTGGCCACAGTCTGCCTGGAGGGACAGAGTCTGTCAGAAAGGAAGCATTTTCCTTCAGAAGGCAATGCAAGAAGCTGAGGCATTCAGAAGGACATGGCAGACTGTGTTTCTGACTTCGTGATTATGGGGAATTGGATCTAAAAACTGGTTCCGTTGCTCCAAGTTCTAAGATTCTGGACAAGCGACTCAAATCTCTGATCATTAAATCATCTTTTTGTGGACTAGGTACAGCCCATTGCCCACATGTTGTAGACATTTAGTAAGCTGCATGCAAAGATCTATAGTACAGAGGGTGAATTTTCCACGCATTTTGGCTTTGTTTATTCAAAGGAGTACTCATACTCTATCAAGTGTTTCAAAACTTCCACGTATAATCACATACACTGTACCAGCTGGGAAATTGCTCTTATTTCCTTTAAAGATGGGGATGTGGAGGAGTGAAAATTCTTGTCAAGTTGTAGAATTGCAATCTGAACATTCATGGCTCTGCTTTGCACTTTTAAACTGTGATTTGTTTCTGCTGAGTTTCCAGGAAAGGATCTGGGGTGGACAGCAATGAGGTAAGTTTTGGGGCCCACCACTTCCACTTCAGCCAATGAAGTCCCAACATTACCTGTTTTATAGATGATGCTTTTGCCCTAAATTTCATTTAGTGAATATATCTTCTGCTAAAAACAAGCTTGCAAACCATTAATTGAGAAGGTTAATGTTGAGCAGGTTCTACAAATTGATAAGGAGGAAAACCAATCAAAGGCTCTATCTCTTGAGCCCTTACTATGTCATAAGAACCTATGAATCACAAATTGTCATTGTCTCCATATGGGTGACAAAGTCCAAGACTGGAAGCTTAGTAATTTCCAAACCAGAAGGAGGGCTATTAGTAGGAGATGAGATAAAGAAGTTAGGTCTGTTAACCAAAGTGGAGAGAGAGATTAAAAAAAAAAAAAAAATGTTTTAGTGACAATAGAGTTTGACAATACACCCTCTTTCAATTCCTATCCAATTCACACTACTCTAACAACCCGGACTATTGACCTACTGCCATCTCTGACTCTTAGCAACCCTATAGGACAGAATAGAACTGCTCTATCAGGTTTCCAAGCACGGCCCACTGGATTAGAATTGCCAGCCTTCTTTGGTTATGACCCATAATACTTAACCGGTACACAACCAGGGTATCCACATTGTGCTCACTTTTCTTGCCCCAAATTTGTTACCTGTCTAAAGTGAATAGAGCCAGGGCACACTGACACCACCCACTACAAAGGCTCAGATGCTCAGGATGCCAGCAACGTTCCACTCATTTATGAGCACTGAGCAAACCTCTTGCCGGTCCTGAACTGGGTGCGCCGAATCTCAGGACAAGTTGGGAAGCTGGTTGAAGTGGGCAATAGTTTTTATGTCTAATCCACATATGGTAAATCTCCGTGAAAGAGGAGGAGAAGTTCACAAAAATATGAAAAAGGCATTCATTCTCCTTCAAGTGGGCCTACCCATCCCACTCTCTCTCTGAACAGAAAGCATTTCCAAAGTCCACACAGAATCACACTTTAGCTGACAGCTTTAGAATAGGCAAACACCCAAACTTGAAACCTCCTGACACTCTGGAGTCAGGACCTGACATTTACATCCGGGCCTGGGCCGTTACCTTTTCTCTAGACCTGCACTAACATGACCTCCCACTTGTCAAATAGCCAAGTGTCTGACCTGCCAGCCTAGTGAGACACCTCAGACCAGAGGAGGTAAAAAGGTGGGGCTAGGAAGGTGAGAAACTCACAAAAAACAATTCAGCAATGACTGTGTGTCCCTTTCAACCTTTCTGGTGATGACAGTTTTCAGCAATCACAGTAATGGTCCAAATTCCCACTTACTCAAAATGCTCTCTGCTAATATTTTTAAACCCCATTTTCTCCTTATAACAACGTTAGAAGTTACTGTCCCATGCTGGAGAAGTGGAAACTTAGTTTCAAAGAGGTGCTGTATTTTTCCCGGGGTTGTGTGTGTGTGTGTGTATTTGTGAGAGAGAGAGAAAGGTCAACGGAATTTGAATCTAGATTTTCTCAGGCTTCAAAACTGAGCTCTCAATCTCAGTGTAACCTTGATTGGAGAGATGAACTTAGACTTTCTTTCCATAGTCTACCGGTTGCTGTAGAGGTCCTAGCCCTTGAGGGAAGTTGGTTCTCAGGGCTTTCTGCTCTGAGAGTGAGGAGAGGAGGCAACTGGAGAGAGAAATGGAACACCGCTAGCACTAAAAACTACAGTCACACAAGTGCACTCCACAGCATAAATCAAGAAGTACGCATCAGAAGTTTCTCCATCTTTAAGAACTGAAGCTTGTGCCCACCACTCAAATCTTGTCATCCTTATTTATTCATCTAACCCTAAGACCCACCTTCTCCTGGGGAGTTACCTTCTTCCTAATGTCTCCAAAAGCTTGTCCCTTTCTAGGTGGGATGTAAAGATGAAGACAAAACGGCTTTGTAAACTCTAAGCAAGGGTTGTAGAGATAACAAACTTTGGCTCTTCTCTGTATATTCCTCCATCAGTCTGCCTTTTACCCCACCGTAAAGCCATTAGCAAGCTCCACTTACAAACTCTGTCCCCATAAACCTCCAACAGAAAATTCCCACAGGTGACTCAATCAGGCAAGCAGAACTGCAGTGATAAAAACTTTACAAAAACTTCCAAGTGTAACCACTTACAGAGCTAAACATGGGGCAAGAAGAGAACAGTCAAACAAGGTGTATCAATACATATATCCCATCTTGCCAGCAGCAAAGATAAAGCAATAGTTTTATAATTACAACACTACAGCCCATTTGGTACTAGGAACATTAACAGTGTTACGATCTTTCGGGATAAGGTGAAGCCGGCTTACCTTTCCCAGGGGAAAAGCCTAGATCCTTGAAGGAATCAGCTCCATGGGGTAAGTACCTGGACGTAAGGAGCAAAGGAGCGGCCCCAGGCGCTGCCGCCAGGTCCCAACACGCAGCGCAGTCTTTGTGCCGAGAAGCGAGTGTGTGTCTGCGGGGGAGAAGCGTGTGACAGTCGGCAGGCTGTGGCCAGCGCAGCCAGCTTTGGCTGGCTTATATAGCGAGCTCCTTCCTCTGTAATGGGATGCCTCGCCTCCAGATATCCTTTCCCACTTTTTCAGTTGGTGAATTAAAGGAACAGCCCTCCCAGCGGAACAGAGTTAGCTCATGAAAGAGGCACTGGCTCCCCGATCTCTGCCAAGAAAGGAACCTATTTGCATACAATTTATGGCCCAAGTAGAAACTCCCCGTTCATCTCCTCCTCCCGCTTCCCCTGGCTCCCCAACACAGAGTAGCTGTTAGTGAAGTGTGATTCTTGCTTTGTTCCCCAAACGAGTTTTCTAATTGTGAGCCCGAAGCCCCACTCGCTCCGTGGCAGATCAGCCACTGTGGCTCCGCTCTTCGGGCGGGCTGGAAACGCCAGGCTCAGGGCAGCAGCTGCTCAGTGGTACCTCGGAGAAAGCACAGGGACTGAGCGAGTTCCTGGAAAGAGGAGATAAAGCCCTTTAAAAGCCTGGAGCGTTTCGGGTTTCTCAGCGCCAGCAGAGAGATAACCCGGGATTAGTTCACAGCAGGTGGGGACAGTGCTGAGAGCGCTGATGTGTCCAGCTTCTCTTAAAGTGGGAGCCAGCCGTGCCCAGCTGCCTGTAGAGTCAATGCCCCAGTAAGCCCCAGTACCCTTGTGGGGGAGTGACTTTTCGAAATTGTCTGTGACCTATGCGAGCTGCTGTGTTCTAAACTGAATCTGCTGGGGAGGGGTCTCTGTTTTTCTCTAGTTGCTGAAAGGTGTCCATTATAAGCCGTTAAAGAAAAAAAAAAAAAAGTAACAACGTAATTGTTTAGCCTTAAACTACTCCTTTTTCTCCAGCCTGCTGTGGACGGGTTCCAAGGTCTGAGTCATCTGTTCAGTTACTGGTTACCATGCAGTGAATATCCGCAGGGCACACAGTCTTTGAGAAAGTGGGAAAGAAGCAGAGACTGGTCACCCAAGCTGGAGTTACTTCTGGGCTTGTTGCAGCACATAGTTTTGTGACGTTGCTGTTAGTTATCACTGAGTCAGTACTGACTCATGGCCAACCCACACATGCAGAATAGAACTGCACATTTTATGGTTTTCATGGATGTGACCTTTCAGAAGCAATTTACCAGGCCTTACTTCCTAGGTACTTCTGGTAGCCTTTAGGTTAATAGTCCATTGCTTAATGTTTGTG
This sequence comes from Heterohyrax brucei, assembly GCA_028571685.1. Classification (NCBI taxonomy): domain Eukaryota; kingdom Metazoa; phylum Chordata; class Mammalia; order Hyracoidea; family Procaviidae; genus Heterohyrax; species Heterohyrax brucei. The sequence goes on from CM053150.1 coordinate 63,942,254, forward strand.
CCATCCAGGGGCTTCAGATGAAATGGAAAGCAGCGAGTAGCCTGTAGCTACCACTGAGCTCTCCTTTATTAAGTATTTTCCTACACAAGATGCCTTATGAACCTTATTTCACTACATCTTCACAACTCTCCAGTGAGGTAGGCATGAATGTTCTCTGTTATTACAGATGAGCAAACCTAGGTTCAGAGAAATACTGTTGCTTCACTAGGTTGATACACCTGGGAAGTGTTTAAGTTATACACTTGACTCCATAGTTCTTTCCATTACACATTATGGTTCAGGAATATTGTAAAGTGATTTTAAAACGGGGTTTTATGCCCTGTTACATTGTAACAATGTTTGCATTTCAGAAATCACCTCTGTATTTGACTATGGAAAATATATTTCTTTGCACTGTGGAGCTAGTTAGGAGATCTTGATGTTTTAGTAACTACTAATAAAAGAGTTTTCAATTATTTTCAATACGAATGAGATCATCTACACAGTTATTATTGTTGCTGCGGCCTCAGTTTTCTCATCTGAGAAACAGCTGGCCACTATCCAACTTTTTTTACATGTGGCTGTAAAAAAAAAAATTAGTGTACAAATAAAGGAGGAATGTGTTAATTGCTTAAAAATAAGGTAGATTTTTCTCTATGGTCCCTCTGGCTCTGGTGTTCTAGGGTTGTCTGCTTACAGGACCCTCGAAGACACTAAGAAAGTCCATAAATAGTCATTTCGTAAAACTGCTTATTTGAACTTTGGAACCATTTTGGCTGATTCCAGTGTTGCTTGTTTTAGAAGTTTTTAATTTTGAGTTTTAGCCAAAGCACACTGCAGTAGCAAAAGGCTGTGTCTCCCAGTTAGTACTGGATACTTCCAAGCTTCTTGGCTTTCCAAAGTCTACTGGGTTTATCTACTGGGCTAGGGCATAAAATATTGGGATAACATATAATACATGTTATATAAACTGTATTTGCATGTAATACACACTCAATGTATTTTTGCAATTATCTTAGAGGATTCTTGAGTTTAACAAAATGAGTTTTTTAGAAACTATTTTATTGCACTTTAAGTGAAAGTTTACAATCCAAATCAATTTGCCAGATAAAACCCCACACATGTATCACTATGTAGTTCTAACCCCCAGCCGCCACAGCACACTCCTCCTTTCTACCTTGTACTTCCTGTATCCATTCAACCAACACCTGTCCCCCTCCACTTTCTCTTCTAGTCTCTGGATAGGAGCTGCTCAAACAGCCACGTGTATATATTTAAGCCAAGAAGCACATTCTTCACCAGCATCACTCCATGTCTTAAAATCCAGTTCAATCTTTGTCTGAAGACTTGTCTTCAGTATTGGTTTCAGTTCAGTTCAGTTCAGTTCAGTGGCTGGGGTGGTGGAGAAGTTGGGACTGTTGTGGGGGAAGGTGGGCGCATCTCTTCAGGTAACTCTCCAGTCAGACACATCATCTAGGTAACCAAATGAGTTTAAAAGTTTCCTTTCTTCTAGGTTCTACCTTCACCCTACTTGTGCACAGTGCTTGTTGCTTCCTGGGTGTTGATAAAATTCAGCAATAAGAATATTTCCTTGAGGAAAGTACTAGAACAGGAGTGGGATTTTGGCTCTAGTCCCTTCAGCTTCCAACCTTCTTCATGACCTGGAGCCGGTTAACACAAACCTTTGGCTCAGTTGCAGGGTTTACTGTTTGGGACCTAGGTTTCAATCCCACCTCTGCTGCTTCCTATACCCAAAACTGATATTTCACTTTCAGGAACCTCAGTTTCCTAATCTTTAAGACAGAGCTAAATCATTTGTATTTTAAGGATGAAATGTGGGAAATATGTGGGAATGCCTGGCACAAGATGTAAATGCCAAGCCAAGGCCAAGTGCCGTCTAGTCGGATCTGACTCATGTATATAGATGCTCTTTTTATTTCTTCTGTGATACAATTTCTCCATCTACAATATAGGAACAGTAAAACTTGTTCTGCCCATCTTGTAGGACTCTTAGAGTACATGAAACAAATAGGATATATATTTGAAAGCACTTTGACATTTCCTTACTAACGTGCCTTTACGGCACATCTATACGACAGGAAAATGATAAATGTGGTTGCTCAAGTCCTGTGGATTGTTATTGTTGTCATGTATAAGGATTTAGATTGCATCTAGAGGGGGGCTGGTGCCTGCAGAAGGGCTCTTATAAAATAATGTTTGAAAAATAGAGAATAAAAGGTAGTTTGGGTTGAGGGAAGATAAAGCTAGCTTTGGGAACTGCACTTCTGACATAAAAGTAACCTAGAATCTAGTCACTGTAGCTGGGGTTCCCAGCATCCCAGAGGAGACTGTAAAGAAGTAGGTAGATCAGAAAGAGGGTGAGTGTAGAATCCTCCAGAGATTGTTACAGACTGAGAAAGGTGAGTTTTGCAGAGTGAAAAATTAGAAAATCAAGCACAGTAATGTGAACAACTAGAGAAGATAGTAGCAGAAGAGCAGGAGGAAAAACACTGGCATAAAATGTGGAAAAGGCAATACAAACAGAAGCAGATGGAACCCAGGGAACAAGGAATTACCCCAAACTGTTACTAGAGCTTCTCTCTGGGTGATGTCATTGCCGATGCATGCTCATTTTACACATTGTTGTGTTTTTCTGCATTTCCCTAATTTCTAACACAAGACATATGTTGTGGATTGAATTGTGTCCCCCCCCAAAGTGTGTAGCAACGTGGCTGGGCCATGATTCCCAGTATCTTGTGACCGTCCTCCGTTCTGTAGTTTTCCTATCCTGTATGTTAAAGGATTAGGATGGGACTGTAAATCCCTTTATAAGATCGCCTCCGTGTACCACCATAAAGGGAGTTTCGCGGGAGTCTGGCTTGCCCCACCCTTAATCCTTTCATCCTGCAACAGATAAAAGGAAAGAGAAGCAGGCTGAGAATTGGGAACCTCACACCATCAAGCAAGCAGCACTGAGAGAAGATTGCGTCCTTCAGACTTGAGGTTCCTGCGCCAAGATGCTCCCGGGACAAAGACTGATACAATAACGGACTTTCCTCCAGAGTCGACTTCCCGTGGAGCGGACATCCTGAATTAGGATTTGTAGCCTACAGGACTGTGTAAGAATAAACCTTCCTTTGTTAAAGCCATCCACTTTGCGGTATTTCTGTTCAAGCAGCCCTAGCTGACTGAAACAACATATTTCTTCTGTAATTAAGAAAACAAGAAAATTAGACAATAAATATGGGGGTGTGTGGGGGTGTGTGTGTGTGCGTGCGTGTGTGTGTGTGTGTGCTTGTGCATGCCTATGGGTATGTGCTTAAGTGAGTATGCTTACAAACTGAGTGATAAATGTGGCTTTTTCTGACAGAGTCCCATCTCCACCCAACCCCCTTCATATTGCAGAATTATTGATTGGTGCTTACTACAAGAGGCTTAGCTAATGACAGGGAAAATAAAAAGACTAGACAGGCCCTCAAGGTAGTGTTATGGATTTAATTGTGTTCCCCCAAATGTCTGTTATAAATCCCAGTGATAGCCATGAAGGAGCTCACAAAGTTGAGTCTCACTGGCAACACGAGAATAAAAAGGGGTGCACCCTGAGAGATCCACTAAAAGACAGTAAGTGATGGTCCAGGGGCCTCGGGGTTCCCCAGGGAGCATGGTCCCTGGCCCTGATGCTGCCCCTGTCCATAAATCATAAAAGATGTCAACTCTTTGGACAGGAATGGATTGGACTTGGCGACTCAAAGTGACCACATCACGTGCGCACTTTATGGTTTCATGAACTATAGGATGTCATCCTGCTGAGCTCTTACTGGAGGTGGGGGAGAGGGTGGAGAAGAGGTGATAGGAGATTGTTAGGAGGATATGACATGTATGGAACAGAGAGGAGCAGTGTACTGTCACCAGGCAGGGAGAGCAGTGGGAGCTGCACATAGGCCAGCCAGCCAAGTGCTGTCAAGTTGGATCCGACTCATGGTGACCCTAGCCATGGAAATTTGTATGAGAGTGTACGTTTTCACTCAATCATAGTTAAAATTAAAAAACATTTTAAAAAAATCCTAGTCTCTATGCTTGTGGTTATAGTCTCATTTGAAAATGAGCTATCTCTGTAAATAAGACAGGATTAGCGGTAGAGTGTGGCTTGAGGCAATCTCACAAAATATAAAAGGAGCAGATTAAGGAAGCAGAGATGGGGAAGAAAGAAAGATTGCCCAGGAAGAGAAGCTCAGAATGGAGGAGGACCTTCCCTCAGAGCTGACAGAAAGAGAAAGAAGAGCTAGCACCCTGAATTCAGATATCTAGCTTCCTAAACTGTGAGAAAGTAAAATTCTGTTTGTTAAAGCTACCCACTTGTGATATTTCTGTAACTGCTGCATCAGATAACTAAAACAGAAAGCAAATGGGCTAGTGTAACTGACAGAGAAGTATATTAGTAGTTCTTAAGTTTACAACTATCATAGAAATGTGTTCTGGATAACAAAAAAAAAACTGAATAGCTTTATTTATGTACTTCTAGAAAAGTTTGCTTGTCAAAGGAGCTTTCTCTGAAAACTATGTCAGATCTTATACCGTACCTTGGCTTTATGAGGATGCCACAGCTGAGGGCTTGCTTTCTGTCTCTGGACTTTTTATATGCTCTATTCCAGGCAGCCAGGTTTGTACAAACCATGTGCAAATTTCTGAGCATTTGATTATGGTGTCCTGCACCTAGAACCCACACCTCCACTTCCCCACATTTATTTGTTATCTAATTCAGATCCAACCTTACCATGGAGCTTTCTCACTTTTATTCACAGAAAATGTTTCCATGCATTGTGGCATTCAGTAACTTTGGCAGGACTGAGTATTGTTCCTACATGGTCTAATTACATCTCTGTTGTCCAGTTTTTCCCTCCTAGACTCTATGCTTCCCGAGGGTAGTGATGACACCCACTCTATCTTTCCCCAGCATAGAGCCTGAGGTATTGTAAAATACCAGTAAATAGTTATTGGATGAATGAAGAAATGGAAGGACAAATGAATGCATGGCACGCTATGCTTTATAATTATATCCTTAAATTCAATTTCTTTCTTTAAGTAATATTTTAAATAATATTGTTTTTTTGGTGAAAATTTGCACAGCTAATTAGGTTCCCATTTAACAGTTTCTACGTATTCCCCACATGTCTGCCAGTTTGTTGTACTGTGGGGGTTTGCATGCCATTGTGATGCTAAAAGCTATGCCACCTGCATTCAGATACCAGCAGGGTCACCCGTGACAGACAAGTTTCAGCTGAGCTTCCAAACTAAGGCAGACTAGGAAGATGGACCCAGCAGTTTACTCATGCGAAAAATTAGCCAGTGAAAACCTTATAAATAGCAGCAGAGCGTTGCTGGATGTAGTGCAGGAAGATGAACCACCCAGGTTGGAAGGCACTCAAAAGACCACTGAGGAAGAGCTGCCTCCTTAAAGTAGAGTTGAACTTAATGACATGGATGGAGTCAGGCTTTTGAGACCTTCATTTGCTGATGTGGGGTAAGACTCAAAGTGAGAAGAAACAGCTGCAAACATCTATTAGTAATCAGAACCTGTGTTGTATGAAGTATGAATCTAGAAATACTTGAAATCATTATAAATGAAACAGAGCATGTAAATATCAATATCCTAGGCATTAATGAGCTGAAACAGACTGGTATTGTCCATTTTGAATTGGCAATCATGTGGTCTACTATGCCAGAAATGGAAACTGAAAAAGAGAAATGACATAACATTCATTGTCAAAACAAATGTTTCAAGATCTATCCTGAAGTACAGCACTGTCGGTGATAGGATAATATCAGTATGCCTAAAAGGAAAACCACTTAATGTGACTATTATTCAGATTTACACACCAATCACTAAAGCAAATGACGAAGATAAAAGATTTTTATCAGTGTCTGCAGACTGAAATTGATTGAACACGTAGTCTAGGATGCATCGATAATTACTGGTGGCTGGAATGCAAAAGAAGAGGGATCTGTGGTTAGAAAATGCAGCCAATGATGCTGAAGATCACGTGATAGAATCTTGCAGGATTTTTATAGCATAGAAGCTACACACTAAACTAGGACGTGGAATGTGAACTTTAAGAACTGTTACGCCAGTTGACTGAGTTGTTCTATGAAACTATGGTCCTAAGCCTTCAAACCCAGTAAACCAGTTCCACAAGGTGTTTGGTTATGGTTATGTCTAGGAAGTACTCATAATCATGTGCTTTATTTTATTGTATATTATATATTTAATGTATGTATGAATATATGTGCAGAATACACATACATGCACATACATATGACTATGTGTACATCTACACATGCATGTGTACATACAAACTGTCTTATACACATACATGCATGCATATCAGCTGTTGTTAGTGATTGTTATTAGTGTTATTGCAAAGTTGTATATACTGTAGCATTTACCAAAAATGTCCCTTATTGTTATGTACTTCTTTTTTTCTAAATTTTATTTTTTTGTTGTTGAGAATAGACACAGCAAAACACATACCAATTTAACCGTTCTACAAGTACAAAAGATTGGTAGTTCAAACCCACCAGGTGCTCTGTGGAGATTCTATGGGGCAGTTCTACAGTGTACTATGGGCTCACTATGAGTCAGAATCGACTCTATGGCATTGGGTTTACAGGTATAATTTAGGGACATTGATTACATTCTTCAAAAATTAAATTTAAATGCTTAAATTCTATTAATTAAATTCTTCCTTATGAGGCTAATGCATCAAACACATCATCTGCAGTTGAGGAAACAGGGCTAGAGAAGGGAAATGACCCATTGAGGCTATAGAGGCTGCTTCCTATGCAAAGAGCCATCACAGTCAGGACTGAGCAACCAAACCACACCAGACATTACAGCAGAGGAAGTTTATGGAATTAATCATCATTCATCCTCCTGTTCGGCAGAGGCTGTACGTCTTGGCATCTAATCTCGTGGTTGCATCCTTCCTACTAATGTAAGCACTTTAGTCTGCATAAGAGGTAGAATGAATGCTTGTAAACACCATCTTCTGCCCAGAGTTCTCAGCCAAAGACTGATTCCATTGGTGCTTGTTTGCACATCTCATTCATGAGTCGCTAGTAGAGGCTGCGGTTTGGAACCCCAAGGGAGCATGGGGGTTAGCCTCAGGTGAGGTCATTCTTGTTTCCTTGAAGCCCTATTAAATGTAATACATTTTTTTCTCCCTGATTGTTCCACCAGTGGTGGAATTGGCCAAGAATAGCACTCTGTGAGGAAGCTGAGATTCTTCGGGAAGTTTGGGGTCTACTCACCAGTGGAATTTGCTGCTTCCCACACTTGCTCACCCACTTTCTCACTGCTCCAACCCCCTCCTCTTCTTAGGATTCATCTAATGTGCTAACTCTTGTCCCAAATCCCACATGACTCTTAAGATTGCCAGAAACCTCTTCCAAAGCAACTAAAAAGCTGTAACAAAGCACTTGGGCCAGTCATTCCGTTTGATGAGATTCTACAATGGCTTCAGGCGCTGGTTTAATTGTCGAGGTGCCTCCGCATTTTTTTTTTTTTTTATTGCTTGCTTTAAAGAAATTTTTTTTAAAAAAATTTTTATTTGACATGACTGAGTGAAAATGTACATTCACGTATAAACTTACAAGCCCACCTATATGCAGCTTCCACTGCTCTCCCTGTCCAGGGTGACTGCACACTATTCCTCTCTGCTCCATACATGTCTCATCCTCCCAACAACCTCCTTTCCCCTCCTCTCCATCCACTCCCCTTCCTCCAGCCAGAGGTCAGCAGGATGATATCCTATAGATGTATAGAACCATAAAGTGCTTCCAATATATGGTCACTTTGCATTGTCAAGTCCAAGTCCAATCCATTCCTGTCCAAAGAGTGGACCTTTGTTATAATTTACGGGAAAAGGCAGCATCAGGGCTGGGGGCCATGCTCTCAGAGGAACCCCAAAACCGCTGGACCATCAATTGAGGTCTTTTAGTGGAGATCTCATGATGCACCTTTTTTTATTCTTGTGTTGCCAGTGAGACTCCACTCTGTGAGCTCCATCGTGGCTATCACTGGTGGTGGCCAGGCACCATCCGGTTCTTCCGGTCCCAAGTCAATGTAGGCACCCACTTTTGTGGGTCTCTCTGTCTTCTCGGTTGTCTTTACCACATGTCATTTTGGTCCTCGGTGAGCATCCATTCCTGTTCAGTTGGGACCATTTGCTGTGTCCTCGGATAGCAGCTTGGCAGCTTTTAAGATCCCAGACGCCACTCACCAATGTGGGGTGCAGAGAGCTCTCTTAGCAAAACGCTAGTTGTGCCAATTGGCCTGGAATTCGCCTAAGAGCATGGTCCCCTGCCCCCCGCCCCAGCTACTCTATCCTTGCAGTATTGAGTTAAGATGGAAGGAGTACTCAAGTTATGCTGAAGTCCACTTAATGTTGTTCTTGTTTCCAATGTGTGCTATCACCGCTTTCTCCCAACTAGATTTCTAGTAACTATCTAAACTAAACCCTGCCCCCCCTCCTTCCCTCCCCTCTCTTGCAGCTGTCAAAGAGTCTTTTCTTCTATATACAAGTCTGTTTTTGAGATCTTATCGTAGAGGTGTCATACAGTATTTGTCCTTTTGTCGCTGACTACTTTCACTCAACATAATGTCTTCCAGTTGAAACCAGGTTAGGAGATGTTTCCTGGAATCATCGTTGTTCTTTATCATTGCGTAGTGCTCCATTGAGTATATGTACCATAGTTTACCTATCCATTCTTCTGTTGTTGGGCATCTGGGTTGATTCCATCTTTTTGCTATCGTGGACTGTGCTGCAGTAAACATTCTGGTGCATGTGTCTGTTGGTGTGAAAGGCCTTGATTCTGTAGGATATATTCCAAGTAGTGGAATTACTGGGTCAAATGGTATCTCGATATCCATTTTTTTAAGGAAGCACCAGATTGTCTTCCAAAGAGGCTGGACCATTTTGCAACGCCACCAACAGTGTAGGAGGGTTCCACTTTCTCCACAGCCTCTCCAGCATTTGTTGTTTTGTGTTTTCTGGATCATGGCCAATCTTGTTGGGGTGAGATGGTATCTCATTGTTGGCTTGATTTGAATTTCTTTGATAACTAAAGATCGTGAACATGTCCGCATGTGTTTTTTGGCTGCCTTGATCTCCTCTTTAGTGAAGTGTCTGTCCATCTCCTTTGCCCATTGCTCAGTTGGATGGTTTATCTTCTTCTTCTTGATATTTTGTAGTATCTTATAGATTATGGAGATCAGGCGTCGGTCTGACATAGAGTTGCCAAATATTTTTTCCCATTCTGTGGGTGTTCTTTTAATTCTATTAATAAAGTCTTTGGATGAGCAAAAGTGTTTGATTCTTAATAGTTCCCATTTATCTGTTTTCTCTTCTGTTGATGGAGGTTACTTTGACAGATTTTGGAGTCTGTCCTGATTGTGTATTAAAACTTCCATTGTTGTTCCTACCTTTTCTTGGATGAGCTTTATCGTTTTAGGTTTGATATTTAGATCTTTTATCCAGTTGGAGTTGGTTTTTGTATAAGGTGTAAGATATGGATCTTGATTCAGTTTATTGCAGATGGATAACCAATTTTGCCAGCACCATTTGTTGAAGAGACTCTTTTTACCCCAGTTTAATGTCTTAGGGCCTTTGTCGAATATAAACTGTTCATAGGCAGATGGTGTCATCTCTGGGGTCTGAATTCTGTTCCATTGATCCATCTGTCTGTTCTTGTACCAGTACCAGGCTGTTTTGACCACTGTGGCAGTGTAGTATGTTCTAAGATTGGGTAATAAGAGGCCTCCCAGTGTGTTCTTCTTCTTTAGTAGTACCTTACTTATCCGGGGCTTCTTCCCTTTCCAAACAAAATTGGTGATTTGTTTCTCCATCTCATTAAAAAATGATGCTGGAACTTGTATTGGGATTGCGTTATATAAATAAATTGCTTTGGGTAAAATAGACATTTTCACAATGTTAAGTCTTCCTATCCATGAGCAGGGTAGGTTTTTCCATTCATCTAAGTCTCTTTTAGTTTCTTGTAGTAAGCGTTTGTAGTTCTCTTTGTAAAGGTCTGTTGTTTCTCTGGTTAGATTAATTCCTAGGTACTTTATCTTCTTAGGGGCTATCGTAAATGGTATTTTTTGAGTTGGCAGTGTTTTGATGACCTTTTCAATCTCTTCCTTTGTGATGGGTTTATTAAGTTGTTCTGCTTCATGTTGTGATAATTTGGGTAGGTGGTATGAGTCAAGAAATTGGTCCATTTCCCCTAGGTTTTCAAATTTGCTAGAGTACAGTCTTTAATAGTATTCTGTTATGATATTTTTGATTTCTGTTGCATCTGTGGTGACAACTCCCCTCTCATTTCTAATTTGGGTTATTTGTTTCTTTTCCTGCTTTTCTTTAGTAAGTTTACCCAGTGGTTTATCAATTCTGTTGATCTTTTCAAAAAACCAGCTTTTGGTCTTTTCAATTTTTTCAATTGTTTTTCTATTCTCTAATTCATTTAGCTCTGCTCTAATCTTTATGATCTCATTTCTTCTGGTGCCCAAGGAGTTCCTCTGTTGTTCTCTTTCTACTTGTTCAAGCTGTACAGTTAGTTCCTTGATTTGGTTTCTTTCTTCCTTCCAGATGTGTGCATTTATGGAGATAAACAGACCTCTGAGCACTGCTTTGGCTGTATCCCATAGGTTCTGGTAGGAAGTGTTTTCGTTCTGATTGGTATCCATGAATTTCTTTAATTCATCCCTGATTTCCTCTATAACCCATGTTTTTTTGAGCAAGATGTTGTTCAGTTTTCAAGAGTTCCACTTTCTATCTATGTTTTTTCTGCTATTGATTTCAACTTTGATGGCTTTATGATCTGAGAAGATGCTTTGCAGTAATTCAATGGTATGGATTTTGTTGAGCACTGCATTATGGTCTATCACATGGTCAATTCTGGAGAATGTTCCACGTGCACTGGAGAAGAAGGTGTAGTTGTCTGCTGATGGGTGGAAAGTTCTGTATGTATCAATGAGGTTTAGTTGGTTAATTGTGGCAATGAGGTCTTCTGTATCTTTACTGAGCTTTTTTCTAGATGATCTGTCTAGTAATGAGAGTGGAGTGTTAAAGTCTCCCACTATTATTGTGGAGCCATCTAACTCTCTTTTGAGCGTAGTCAGTGTTTCTTCGACATATTTAGGTGCTCTGACATTAGGTGCATAAATATTTAATATAGTTAAGTCTTGCTTGTGTACTGAACCTTTCAGCAATAAGTAGTGTCTATCTTTGTCCACGATGGTGGATTTGACATTAAAATTGATTTTGTCTGAGATTAGAATTGCCACCCCTGCTCTTCTTTGTTCATTGTTAGCTTGATATATATTCTTTCATCCTTTAATTTTCAGTTTGTGCCTATCTTTAGGTCTCAAGTGAGTTTCTTGTAGACAACATATGGATGGGTCTTGTCTTTTGATCCAAGATGACACATGGTGTCTCTTTACTGGAGCATTCAGTCCATTCACATTCAATGTAATTATTGATAGGTATATGTTCACTGCTGCCATTGTGATATGTTTATTTTTATGTTGATGTTTTCTCTGTTGTTCTTATTAGTCTGTTCTGGGGCACTCTTTTTTGTGAGTTGATTTTTCACCTTATTCAGAGCTGGTTTTATAGTTGTTGAGACTCGTGTGTTACATTTCTTGAAATGGTATGATACATCTTTGTTGTGCTTTACAGCTGCCCCTATGAACTCCTTAATAAACAATTTATAAACCCAATTTTAATTACTACCAGTCTTGTCATCTTCCTCTCCATCTGGACTATAACAACTGTATTACATCCCTCTTTTTATTATGATGACACCATAGTTTACATGATGATCACTGGATTGCTTCTTTCCGTATCAAAGCTGTAATGTACTTTGGAGCCTTCCCTAAATGAGTAGAGTATTGAGTAGTGTGTCATTGTAAAATATAAAGTTAGTGGTTTCGTTCTTCTAAGCCAAAGCCAAGAACTTCTTTCAGTATTTCTTGTAGTTTGGGTTTGGTTTTTACAAAGTCTCTGAGTTTCTGTTTATCTGCGAATGTCTTAATTTCATTTTCGTATTTGAAAGATAGTTTTGCAGGATATATTATTCTTGGTTGGAAGTTCTTCTCCTTCAAGACTTTGAATGTGTCGTGCCACTGTCTCCGTGCCAGCACAGTTTCTGCTAAGAAATCTGACGAGAGCCTACAGGGTTTCCCTCTGAATGTTAGCTTTGCCTTGAGTCTTGCTGCCTTTAAGAGTTGCTGTTTGTGTTTCATTTTGTTAAGCTTGATTATAATATGTCTTGGAGTCTTTCTTTTAAGATCTATATTGGGTGGCGTACAATACGCATCTGAGATGTCTGTATTCTCTTCCTTCATGATTTCTGGGAAGTTTTCTTTCAGCAGCTCAGCAACAATACTCTCTGTGTTCTCAGATGTCTCACCCTGTTCAGGGACTCCAATTAATCGAAGGTTGTTCCTCTTAATAGAGTCTCGCATGCTTCTTAATGTTTCTTCATTTTTCTTGTTTCTTTTTTCTGATTTCTGCTCATACATGCTGGCATCAGTAGCTCTGTCTTCCAAGTCAGAAATTCTTTTTTCCATTTGTTCCATTCTGTTTTCTTGGCTTTGCATGGAAGTTTCTATGCCTTTGATTTTCTTCTTGATCTGTTGGATTTCAGAGTACTGGTGTTCCATCAGATCGAACAACTTGCTTAATTTTTCATTTTGTTCTGCTGCATTTTGTATAAGGTCTAGAAGGGCTCTGTATATAATCAATTTGTATTCACTTCCTGATGCTTTCATAAAAGTTCCTTCATCTGGAAAAGTCCTTTGTTGCTTTGTTTGGGAGCCTTTTGAAGCCATGAGTGATTGCTTGTATGCTACAATTGTCTGTTGCTTTTTGGGTCCCATGTGAGTATATAGAGGCTGGAAGAGGTACTGTGAGGATGGATTGCAAATGTTTCTCTAGGCTGTCTTCAAATGTAAAGCAAAAGGTATCTGACCAGTTCACAAGTCAGTTACGTTTTCAGGTGTAGAGGTCCCTCTTCTCATCTGACAAAGTAAGCGCCACTATATCCAACCCCAGATGATAGCAAACTAGTTCAGAATACAGCAATGCTACTGCCCTGTTGGCCTCTGCTGACAGGGCCTAGCCTTAGCCAACACTGCGTCGAGTACTGGTTTTGTGATAGAAAAGTGCTCTCCTGTGGGCAGGCTCTGGTTCCCAAGGTAAGAATTAGGTCCAGCTGTGGCCACCGTATCCAAGATGGCATCCTCCACACAGGCAGCAGACAGGGGGGCTAAAGGTTCCGAGAGGTAGTGATTCCTCTGCTTCTGTTGCAGGGCCCCCAACATAGGCAGCACTGTGTAAAATCACTACTTTTCTGTCAGAGAAGCACTGTCCTGTTTGCAGGTGCTGGCTCCCAGGCTAAGAACGAGGTCCCACTAAAATCTCAGTACCAACATGGTGTCCTGCACACTGACCGCGAAGCACAAACCCCGCTCAGGCAGCTACAAAACGAAAGGCTCAACGTGGCTAGATTAACAGAGTCCCGAGCCCGGCTCTCAGAATATGGGAATTTCACCTGCCTATCCCCCCAGCGGTGCATCTGAGTCCAGCCGCCAGGCAAGACCCAGCTCCGCCCACCAGCCGAGACCGAGGGAAAAAAAGTCAAAATGGTGCGTTTACCTTCCGGCCGTGAGAGCCAGGGCTAGCCAGGAGCGGGAGTCAGCGAAAGAGAGGAGGTTTTTCGCTGAGTGGTATGAAGTCCCAATTAACAGCCCTGTGCCGTGTCCTGAGGCTGATTAGGTGCTCAGAAGGCTCTGTTTGATTGTCAGTTCAGGTCTTAGTTTCCAGAGGGATATAAGGAGACGTGTGCTTAGTCTGCCATCTTGACTCCGCCCCCAAAGAAAAATATTTTAACAAGTTCTTGGTGAAGCTCACACAGCAAAATAGGCTTCCATTTAGCAATTTGTATACATATTGTTGAGTGACGTTGGTTACATCTTCCACATTTTGTTAACATTTTTAATATCGCTGTTCTAGTTGTTTTGCAGTTCATTAATATTGCTTTCTCCCATCTCCTTCAACTTTCTCATCTTTGTTTTAGGGTAAATGTTGAGCATTTGGTCTCATATAGATAAATACTAATTTTTTAAAGGAGGACCCTACTCATGGGTGTTACTGTGTATTTGATGAGCCATTCTGCTATTCAGCTGAAAGGTGATCTCTAGAAGCAGCTTCCTTTCAAAGTTTAAAGACTTTCTCAGTGCAGTAGACTCAGGGTTCGTCTCGTCTCCACCAGCTCAATAAGTCTGCTCTGTTATTTTTAAGACTTAGATTTTTGTTCTACAATTTTTCCCATTCTATCTGGGGCCATCTCTCAGATCTCTAGTCCCAACAGTCAGTAGGGTAGCTGGGGACTGTCTAGTTCTGGTCTATGAGGTTGTGACCACATATGAGGCTGTGATTCATGTAGGCTATTAGTTTTGTATAGTTGTTTCTTCTTCGAGTCTTTGATTTCTTTCTCTTTTGCTCTAGACAAGCAGAGATCAATAGTTATATCTTAGATTACCAGTCACAAGTTTTCAAGACCTGAGATGCTACTTACCTAAGATGTAGAAAATAAATGTTTTAGACTAGGTTGTACTACTTGACCAAGTTGTCTCATGAGACTATAGTCCTAAGTCTTCAAACCAAGTAAACTAATCCTGTGAGCTGTTTGGTTATGTCATGGTAGCATTTGTGACTGTGGCCCCGGTGTCCTTTATTATATGTTAATGTAAGAGTTCTGACAATTAAGTCTGTGAACTTAACTGATCTGAGTACTACGTACCTCATGCTTGAATATCACTACATCCATCTTTAAAGTACTCCCCTTGGGAAGCTATGCACTGATACTGGCACATAATTCAGCCTTCAAGGCAATTTTAGAACTGCTGTCATGGCCATTGAGCATGGTGGCACAGCGGCAGGCTTGCCAACTTAATTGTATAGTTGTCTGTGAGAGAGGTTTTAGCCAGTAAACAAATAACTGTATTGGAACACCCTTGCTACTTACCTGATCTGACCCCAAATGATTTTTGTCTTTACCTGAAGGTACAGGATATATTGAAAGGAAGACATTTTGATGACGTTCAGGACATCAAGGGTAATATGAGGACAGCTCTGATGGCTATTAGAAAAGAAGAGATACAAAATTGCTTTGAAGGGTGGATTAGGCACTGGCACTGATGCATAGCTTCCCAAGAGGAGTACTTCAAAGGTGACCTTAGTAATATTCAGCAATGAGGTATGTAGCACTGTTTCTAGAGTGAGTTCATGAACTTAATTGTCAGACCTCATATGCACAGCACATAAAAACATGGATATGCCTACAGATACATACTTTGCTATACACATATATGGCAACTTATCTACCTCTGAAACCAGGCACATATTTTTTAGTGGCTAATGCAATGGTTGCCAGAATATATATGTTAAAACATTTACCAATAATATCACTTAATCTTATATATTTCTTATTCTTCCTTTCATCCTTGGTAACTACCAAAGAACGTTGATTTTATGTCTTTTTATAAAAGGGACATCCTACAATATTTGTCCCTTTGTGCTTGATGTATTTCATTCATGATTATGCCCTCCAGATTTTATCATGTTATATGATGTTTTGTGGACTCATTATTTTCTATGGCTATATAGCATTCCATTGTTTATACATACCACATTTTGTTTATCCATTTATCCTATGATTGGTACTTTGGTTGTTTCCGTGTTTTTGTTCTTGTGAATAATGCTTCAATAAACATGGATGTAAATATGTCTATTTGCATCACTGCTACTAGATCTCTAGGATATGTAACTATGAGTGGGATTGCTAGATTGGAGGAAATCCCTGTTTCTAGTTTTTATGTGTAAGCATCATCCTGTTTTCCATAGTGGTTATACCATTTTATAATTCCATCAGCAGTGGGTAAGTTTTCTAGCCACTCTACTATCTCACCAGTGTTTGTTGTTTTCTTTTGATCAGTGTAATTTTTTTTTTCAGGTATGAGATGGTATCTCACTGCAGTGTTAATTTGCATTTTTCTAATGGTTAGTGATCATGAACATCTTTTCATGTATTCATTGGCCACTTGAATGTCCTTTTTGATGAAGTGTCTGTAGATGTTCGTTGTCTATTTTTAACTGGATTGTTTGTATTTTTGTTGTTGGATTGTTGAATTCTTCTATATATTTTTGGAGATTAGACCCTTATCAGGTATATTGTTCCCAAAGAATATTTCCCAGTTCATAGATTCTCTTTTTAACTCTTTTCATAGTCTTTTGATGAGCATAAATATTTAAAACATAGGAGGTCGTAGTTATCTATTTAGTCTTCAGTTGCTCATGTGTAGTTGCTTATCGTAATCTATTATTACTGAAAAAAATTTTGCTCCCACAGTTTTATCTCTATATTGTCTTCTAGGAACTTTTTAAATTTAACTTAAACCTTTAGGTCTTTGATTCATTTTGAGTTAGTTTTTGTGTGTGGTACTAGGTATGAATCCTGTTTTATGTAAGTGTATACTTAGTTTTGCCAGCATCTTTTGTTAAAGAAGCTAGGCTGTTTCTTTCCCATTGCATGGACTTGGACCCCGTATCGGGTTCCCCAGCCTTCTGTGTGCAGCCTTTGTCCAATGCCCTTCTTCTTGATCTATTTTCACTTCTCCTTGGACAAAGGGCTAAAAAGACCAATGATCTCACTGAGTGAGTACAAGAAAAATGGGTAAGTTCATGCCTTGTGGGCTACAGCAAGTTAGATGGACAGTTAGCAAGTGAGTAGACTGTCCAGTTATTACAGCAGGGTAGAAAGAGCTTGGTTTGGAAGGGTTTGAATCCTGATACCACCAGAAACTTGCTGTGTGATACTGGGCAAATCCTTTCCCTTCTCTGGCCCTCAGTGTTCTGGTTACCAAGTGAGTGATTTCTAGGGACCTCAGCAACTCAAAGATTTTAAGTAAAATAACTCAAAAAAGTAATTTAGCAGACTCCGAGCGATTGCATGTTCAATTCTGCCTAGAATATACTTCCCCTCTCTGCTTTGTTCACAAGACAAATTCTCATTTTATTTTTTAAGCTTTATGTCCTAGTACTTCTTCTGAAAAAGTTTCCTTGGTCCCCCACATTCAGAGAGAAGAGCCTCTTGTTCTCATATCCCCACTTTTTATTAGCATGTTTCACACTGTACCCTCTTTGCCTGTTTACTCCACTAGGCCAAGGAAATCTTGGAAGTACTTATCACGCTTTTTCACCTGCTCATTAGTGGATCTGTGTATGGTTGATGGCTGTATTGTGCCATTTTTTGACTGCTTTGAATATCATGCCTGCATATCAATTTTACAGTGGCATTTGATCTATAGTGGATTTTTGGAGGAAAACAAAATTTTCTTGAAATCAATTATTAGATCATTAGATCTAGTAATTGCTAGTGCTGATTTTTCATCCATTTGCCCTAGTGGACTGTGACAACTATTTAAGGAATAGAACTGCTTTCTAGTCCTCCATGCCTAAAGCTCTAGAAAGTCAATATTCCCATGAAATTGATTACTGATTGGCTGGATGATTGACTGGATATATGGACAGATGGATGGATAAATGGTTGGATGCATGATGGAAAAAGTGTAAGACTGATACAAGTAATCTTGGGTTCAACTCAGCTTAACTTTTTACAAGGAAACCACATGTCCTTTCTGAAGCTTAGAATTTTCCTTTGTGAAACTAGGATGAAAGTCTCTATCTGGAGTACCTCAGAGGAAACCCTCTTGCTACAGTGGTTAAATGCTATGGCTGCTTCCCAGGGGTAGGCATTTTGAATCCACCAGTTGTTCCTTGGAAATTCTACAGGGCATTTCTACTCTGTCTTACAGGATCACTACGAGTTGTTGGAATTGACCCAATCGCAAAGAGTTTTGTTTTTTGGTTTTAGCACCTCGGATTTGCTGTGAAGACCAAGTAAAAGGGTGGAGAGAAAGTTATCAGCAAACCGTGATGCCTTTTACAGGTATTTTTTAATGATGAAGAATGTTTATTCCTTCGGAATCCCAGTCAAAATTTCATGCTTTGCACAGCCTTGTGAAAATATGAGCTTCTGCTTCTATCTAAAGCATTTCTGGGCTTTTCAGCATTTAGCAGAGGGAAGAGAGGGAGGCCATCTGACACTGTCTTGTCTGTTAACACGTTCTAAAGACTGTCTCTCAATTGGAGTCTGAAGGTGAACATGGAAACCTTAGAAGACTGGCACTGGTAAAAGGTAAGTTAGAAAGTCTGGAGTTGTGTATTCATTGCAGAGAGCTGGGGACACAGTTTTGTTATGTTTTCTAGTCTGAATCCAGGCAGTGAAGAGAAGTCAATCAAACCATCTTGAAGACTAATACAGATTTTAGAGGGAATATGATGCTTGAAATCAATGCAGATCAAATTTCTTTGCTGGGTTAGATATTTGGGAGGAAATATAACTTATTTCTGTCTTCATTTTTTCTTAGGTTTGTTTTGGCAACAGGAGATAACATCTTTCGAAGAGTTCCTGCAATTTAGGTACTATTTAAGCAGTTCACATGTATTAAATTCCGCAATCTTTATAATAAGTCTACTGAACAGGTACTGTTAGTCTTCTTATTTTGCAGATGAAGGTTGTGAGATATGGTGAGGTTAAGTCCGTTGTCCAAGGCCACATAGGTAATAAAGAATGGCAAGAGGATCCAAATCTTAGTTGCAGATTCTGATATCCAACTCTTTTAACTATTATTGTGCTTCCTCATTGTCACGGATTGAATTGCGTCCCCCTAAAAATATGTGTGGTAATGTGGCTGTGCTTGTGATTCCCAGTATTGTGTGATTGCCCTCCATTTTGTGGTTTTCTGATGCTGTAAATCCTAAAATCTGCCTGTGGTTAATAGACTGGATTTATGGTAACAAGGATTCATGGGATTTGTAAAACTCATTGTAAGTTCACCTTTGGCTTATACCAGCTATTACCTTTTATCCTATAAGAGATAAAAAGAAAGGGAAACAAGCAGACAGTTGGGAAACTCATGCCATCAAGAAAGCAGCACTGGGAGTAGAGCACATCCTTCAGAACTGAGGTTCCTGCACCAAGATGCTCCCTGTCCAAAGACTGATGTAGTGCAAGGGCTTTGCTCCAGAGGCAACAAAGAAAGGCATCCCCTGAAGGGGACACCCTGAGTTTGGACTTCCAGCATACTGGATTATTGCCTATAATAGCTTATAGTTTACTCTTACAGAAAAACCTTTGTTAAAGTCATCCACTCATGGTATTTCTGTTAGAGCAGTACCAGATGACTGAGACACTCATATATCTAACAATTGCCCAAGCCAAAAAGGCATTCTCCGGGGCAAATTGACCTTAGTAAGTGATTATAGCATTTGTACATAAGGATCTAATGAGGCAATGATGCTATGGCAATGCTGTGCAGTGAAAAGTCCACATCTGGCTGGAACATGGGACTAATGGATTTTGGTTCCAATCCTAATGCAACCACTTATCATTAATAGGCTGTGAAAGGAATAGGGAAAATTACTTATCTCCTCTGTTATAGTCTCCTCATCTGTAAACTATGTATGATGATAACTGACACTTATTGCAATCATTTCCAAGATTAAAGAAGATATACTCTTTCAAGTGTTAGACAGCCCTCAGACACCAGAAGAAAAGTGATCATAAAGATTAGAGCAGAAGTAAATAAATTAGAGAAGAAGAAGAACAATTGAAAAAATTGAAAAGATCAAAAGCTGTTTTTTTGAAAAGATCAACAAAACTGACAAAACATTGGCTAAACTTACTAAAGGAAAACAGGAAAGGAAACAAATAACCCAAATAAGAACTGAGAGGGGAGTTGTCATAATAGATCCAACAGAAATAAAAAACATCATAACAGAATACTGTGAAAGACAGTACTCTAACACGTTTGAAAACCTAGAGGAAATAGACAAATTCCTTGATTTATATCACTTACCAAAATTATCACAAGGTGAAGCAGAGCAACTTAATAAACCCATCACGACAGAAGACATTGAAAAAGTCATTAAAAAACTACCAATGAAAAAAAGTCCAGGCCCAGATGGCTTTGCTGCAGAATTCTACCAAACTTGTAGAGAAGAGTTATCTCCAGTACCACTGAGACAATTTCACAGTATAGAAAAGTATGGAATAGTCCCAAATTCATTCTATGAAGCCAGAATAACCCTGGTACCAAAGCCAGCGAAAGACCCAGCAAAAATGGAAAACTACAGACCGATATCAGTCATGAATCTAGAAGCAAAAATCCTCAACAAATTTCTAATAAAATAGAAAAAATTGAAAAGATCAAAAGCTGTTTTGATCAACAACATATCAAAAAAATAATCCATGATGACCAAGTTGAATTTATACCAGGGATGCAAGTCTAGTTCAACATCTGGAAAACAGTTAATGTTATCAACCACATAAATAACACAAAAGACAAGAATCACCTGATTTTATCTATTGATGCAGAAAAGGCATTTGATCAAGTCCAACACCGATTTATGCTAGAAACTCTCAGCAAAATATGAATAGACAGCAAATTCCTCAAAGCAATAAGAGCCATTTATACAAAGCCAACTGCCTACATCAGTCTGAATGGAGAGAGACTGGAACAGTTTCCCTTGAGAACAGAAATTAGACAAGGATGCCCACTCTCACCTCTTCTATTCAACATTGTACTAGAAGTTCTAGCCAGAACAATTAGACAAGACCAAGAAATAAAGGGCATCCGCATCACCAAAGAAGAAGTCAAAATCTCCCTATTTGCAGATGATATGATTGTATACTCAGAGAATCCTAAAGAATCCATAAGTAAAGTACTCAAACTGATAGATGAGTTCAGCAAAGTCTCAGGATACAAGAGAAACATAAGTAAATCAGTAGGATTCCTTTATACCAACAACCAGATTATTAAGGAAGAAATCACCAAATCAATACCATTTACTACAGCTCCTAAGAAGATAAAGTACCTAGGAATAAATCTAACCAGAGAAATAACAGACTTATACAAAGAGAACTACAAGTCCTTACTACAAGAAATTAAGAGAGACTGACATAAATGGAGAAACCTACCCTGCTCATGGATACGAAGACTTAACACAGTGGAAATGTCTGTTTTGCCCAATCTACTTATATAATGCAATCCCAATAGAAATTCCAGTGACATTTTTTAACGAGAGGGAGAAACAAACTGCCAACTTTGTTTGGAAAGGGAAGAAGCCCCTGATATGTAAAGCACTACTGAAGAAGAAGAACACACTGGGAGGCCTCTTACCTGACTTTAGAAACTATTACATTGCCACAGGAGTCAAAACAGCCTGGTACTGGTACAAAAACAGACAGATAGATCAACGGAGCAGAAGTGAGACCCCAGGGATGACATCATCTGCTTATGAACAGCTGATATTTGACAAAGGCCCTAAGACATTAAACTGGGAAAAAAAAAAATCTCTTCAACAAATGATGCTGGCAAAATTAGATATCTATCTGCAAAAAACTGAAATAAGACCCATATCTTACACCTTATACAAAAAACAACTCAAACTGGATAAAAGACCTAAATATCAAATCTAAAACAATAAAGCTCATCCAAGAAAAAGTAAGAACAATGGAAGTTTTAATACACAACTTAGACTTCAAAATCTGTCAAACCAACCACAAACAACAGAAGAGAAAATAGATCAATGGGAACTATTAAGAATCCAGCACTTTTGCTCATCCAGACTTTATTAATAGAATTAAAAAATCACCTACAGAAAGGGATCTCCATAATCTATAAGGTACTACAAAGTATCAAAAGAAAAAGGTAAACCATCCAATTAAGTGATGGGCAAAGAGGTGGACAGACACTTCACTGAAGAGGAGATCCAGGCAGCCAAAAAACACATGCGGACATGCGCACGATCATTAGCTATTAAATAAATTCAAATCAAAACTAAAATGAGATACCATCTCACCCTGACAAGGTTGGTCAAGATCCAAGAAATGCAAAACAACAAGTGCTGGAGAGAATGTGGAGAAATTGAAACTCTCCTACACTGCTGGTGGCATTGCAAAATGGTACAACCTCTTTAGAAAGCAATCTGGCGCTTCCTTAAAAAGCTGGATCTAGATATACCATTTGACTCAGTAATTCCACTGCTCGGAATGTATCCTACAGAATCAAGGCCATTCACACCAACTGATACATGCACATGAATGGTTTTCGCAGCACAGTCCACAATAGCAAAAAGATGGAATCAACCCAGATGTCCAATAACAGAGGAATGGATAGGTAAACTATGGTATATATACTCAATGGAACACTATGCAATGATAAAGAATAACGATGATTTTAGGAAACATCTCATAACCTGGTTTCAATTGGAGGACATTATGTTGAGTGAAAGTAGTCAGCAACAGAAGGACAAATATTGTATGGGACCCCTACAATAAGAACTTAAAGACAAACTCATGCATAGAAGAAGACTCTTTGAAGGCTGTCAGAGTGAGGAAGGAGACAGAGTGAGGGGGGAGGGTTTAGATTAGATAGTTGATAGAAACTTGGTTGGGTGAAACATGGGACAGTACACATTAGAAAGAAGATCAATATTAACTGGATTTCAACGTAACACGATTACTTCTCCCATCTTAACTCAGTATTACAAGGACAGAGTAGCTGGGGCGGAGAGCCAGAGACTATGCTCCTAGGGGAGACAGAGGCCAATTAGCATAACTAGCATTTTGCTAACAGAGCCCTCTGCACCCCACATTGGTGAGTGGCATCTGGGGTCTTGAAAGCCGCCAAGCCGTCCGAGTGTGCAGCAAATGATCCCACCTTAGCACGAACAGATGACCCTCAAGGTTCAAAATGACATGGGGGAAAGAGAACCTAGAAGACAGAGAGACCCACATGGGTGGGTGACTACATCGACTTCTAACTGGAAGAACTGGATGGTGGCTGGCTACCACCAGTGATAGCCATGATGGAGCTCACAAAGTTGAGTCTCACTGGCAACACAAGAATTAAAAAGGGTGCACTCTGAGAGCTCCATTAAAAGACTGCAATTGACGATCCATGGGCCTCAGGGTTTCCCTGGGAGCATGGAACCTGGCCCTGATGCTGCCCCTGTCCATAAATCATAATGAAGGTCAACTCTTGAATACGAATGGATTGGACTTGGTAATACAGAGTGACGATATCATGTGTACACTTTATGGTTCTATGCATCTACAGGATGTCGTCTTGCTGACCTCTTACTGGAGGAAGGGAAGTGGGTGGAGAGGAGAGGATAGGAGATTGTTGGGAGGATAAGACACGTATAGAGTAGAGAGGAAGTGTGAACTGTCACTGGGCAGGGAGAGCAGTGGAAGCTGCCTATAGGTGTGCCTGCAATTTATATGGGGATATACATTTTCATTCAACCATAATAAAAAAAAAAAAGTGTTAAGCTATTGCTTGCCATATTCTAAGTAATCTCAAAATAGTGACTATTGGTACTACAGGCAAGCCATTTACACTACTCTAGGCTTTTCTTTTCTTAACTGTAAGTAGAGCAAAAGATCAATCTCAGAGATATGTTCCAGAAGTGTGTTCACTAAAACACAAAGAATCAATTTAAAAAATGTACAGGTTCATAAAGAATATGCAGCTTTTTTGGTGACTGGTGATGTCATACCTAGACTGACCAAACTGAGTGTTGGCAACTCCATTTACTCAAGCACCCTTCATGAAGTCTCACTCCATCCCTCTGTACAACACACGTACACGTGCTCACACATACACACACACAGAGTGCACTTGAATTCACTGAAATGAGTATTTTCCTGAAAGAATGCCTATGTCTAAGGTTTGTCTGAGAGGTTGTTTTGACTTAGACAAATAGTATTAACTTCCTTTGAAAAGTGGAGGTACATTTACCTACACATTTCAAGGCTCTGTTCTTTCATTATTTTCCATGGTTTCTTGCTTCTTCAGGTAAATCAGTAAAGGTAAAATCTCCCCTTTTCAGATTCACTTGGGTGATACCACTTGCCTTGGAGCTAGTAGCTCCGTCATCAGGGCCTAGAGCTTGATAAACTGGCATGACACAGAATTGTAAATCATTGCGCTCCATGACAAGTCCACCAGGCTAAGCCTTTTGGCCTGACTGGACTGTTACCTTTAGTCATTCATCACAGCCTTCCAGAACCTCCTCTGCTGTCCAGTGGATTCTGACTCATAGTGACACTATAGGACAGAGTAGAACTGCCCCAGAGGGTTTCAAATTCAGGAGGATTTGAACTGCTGACCTTTTTGTTAGCAGCTGTAGCACTTAACCACTGTTCCACCAGGGTTTCCTCATGCACAATTTAGTGCCATTAATTATATTCTTCAAGTCATGCAGCCATTCTCATCCCTTTCTGTGCTGTTTTTCCTTCACTAACAAAAACTCACTGCCCCTAAGTTTGCTGTCTAATCTTCTGAGTTGTTACTGTCAGTTTGATCCCATGTGTTGTTGTCATCCGGTGTCCTTTAGTCAATTCCAACTCATAGTGGCTTTATGCTTACAACAAATCAAAAATATTGCTCTATCTTGTGCCATCCTCAGAAATCACTGCTATGCTTGAGCCCGTTTCTGCAGCCACTGTGTCAGTCCATAATGTTGAGACTCTTCCTCTTTTTCACTGACCCTCTTTTTCACCAAGCACAGTGTCCTTATCCAGTCACTGAGGTCTCCTAATAACATATCTAAAATATATGAAGTAAAGTCTCACAATCCTCGCTTCTGAAGAGCACTCTGGCTATACTTCTTCTAAGACAGATTTGTTCTTTCTTTTGGCACCCCAACTTGTATTCAGTATTTGCCAGCATCATAATTCAAAGGCATCAATTCTTCTTTGGTCTTCCTTATTCATTGTTCAGCTTTCAAAGTCGTATGAAGTGATTGAAAACACCATGGCTTGGGTAAGGCATACCTTAGTCCTTAAAGTGATATCTATGCTTTTTAAGATTTAAAGAGTTTTTTTTGCTACAGAATTTCCCAAAGTGATGCATGTCATTTGATTTTTTGATGGCTGCTTCTATGGGTGTTGATTGTGGAAATTCAAGTAAAGTGAAATCCTTGCAGTCTCATTCTTTTCTCCATCTATCATGATATAGCTTATTGGTCCATTTTCAAGGACTTTTATTTCTTTACTGGGGGGATTCTGTTCCTGAAATTCAGGGAGGTCATTGAGGGAACTCAGTCCCTAAAGTTCAGGGAGGTCATCTTATCCAGTGACCAGACCTCACCATTTGCTGCAAACATCCTGGTATGCCCAAAATGGTATAATCATAGAACCATAGAAAATTTTATACCTGCCACCCCCACACTCCTAATCAAAGTATTTCCCTTATCAAATTTTGACCATAAACAAAACTTACCACCTTCCCCTTCAGATCAATATTTCTTTCTTAGGAGATCAGAAATCCCCTAATCATAATTTCTTGCTACCCCTCTTCTCTTTCTTTCTTTCTTGAACTGTAAACCCCCTCATCCCACATGACCTTATTGGAACTTTAAAACTGTAAAAAACTTGCCCCACTGGCTAGGGGATGAGCTGAGCCACCCTTGGCTCAGACCCCACTCTTTCTCTTTGGATAAACTTCACTGGACCCTCAGACTGGTGTGTCTCTGCCTCTGTTTTCAGTCACTCTCTCCTCAACATTTATGGTGAGGTGTAATCTACACTGAAAGCTATAGACTTTGATCTTCATCAGTAAGTGCTATTGTGAATTTGATCTCATATACATAGCTCTTAAAAGAGCATAATGCTCAAGGCCAACTTTTATTTATTTAACCAGTTACGCTAATTTGCTTTTAAAATGACTTCAGGGAACATTTTTGGTTTAAAGTTTAAAGATTATCTCAGGGCAGTAGTTTCAGGGGTTCATTCACCAGTTTTGGATCTAGAAACACTAATGTCCTTGAGAATTTGAGATCCTGTTCTACATTCCCCCCACCCCATTTGTTTGGGATTCTTCTATGGAATGTTTGATTAAAATGCTCAGTAATAGTAGCTGGACCCTATCCAGTTTTTGCAGTTTCATGGCAAAGGAAGCAGTTGTTAATGGAGGCGATTAGCCACACATTCCATATTCTCCTCCTGTTCCTGACTCTCCTTCCTTTATTGTTGGAAGTGAATAGAGACCAACTGTTGTGCCTGGGAGGGCTGATTGCAAATTTTTAAGATCCCAGGCACTATGCAACTAAAAGAGAACTAAAACAGAAGCACTAAAGATATTGTTAGGCCAATTAATTGGGATGTCTTATGAAACTATGACCCTAAACCTCTAAACTATGGAACTAAATCCCATGAGGTGTTTTGTTTGGCTATACATAAGAAGCCTCAGCAGCTACTCTCTTATTTTTGTCATTGTAAGTATATCTGTCACATAACTTTTGCCCAAATTTTTTGACAACAGTTACAACAACTGGCAGTGCAAGCCTACCCCTTAATTCAATACAGTTTTTCTGTCTTTGTTGCATTCCTCCTTTTGTACTTTCCACCTCGTCCTAGTAACCATTAATAAACTTTGGTCTCTGTACATTGCCTTTTCTTATCTTTTTGTATTAGAGAGGTCATACAATAATTGTCCTTTTGTGGTTGACTTCTACTCTGGTCCCTAGGGTCGCCAGGAGTTGGATCTGACTAGACAGCACTTGGCTTTGGCTGTTTCACTCAGCATGATGTTTTCCAGTTTCATCCATATTGTAGCATGTATCCAGCAAGATTCATTTCTCCTGCCAACTGAGCAGTATGTATATACCACATTTTCTTTATCAGTTCATTTGTTCACGAGTATTTAGGCTGTTTCTACATTTTGGCTATCGTGAATAATGCTGCAAAGGACATTGGTGTACAAGTCTCTTTCTGAGTCTCTCCTTTGAAGTCTTTTGGGTATATATACCTAGGAGTGGAATTGCTGGATCATATGGTAGTTCTATTTTTAGTTTTTTTGAGGAATTGCCATGCTATTTTCCATAATGATTGCACCATTTTGCATTCCCACCAGCAATAGACAAAGGTTCCAATTTCCCAACATCCTTGTCAACATTTGTTATTTTCTTTTTTTTTTTTTTTATGTTAACTATCTTAGTGAAAGTGTAATGGTCTCATTGTGATTTTGATGTGCATCTCTCTGATGGCTAATAACAATGAATGTCTTTTCATAGTTTAGTAGGCATCTGAAAATACTTTGCCTGTTTGTCCATTTTATGACTGAGTTATTTGTCTTTTTTTTGTTAACATGTAGAAGGTTTACATATGTTTGGCTACTGGATTCTTATCAGATGTATGGTTTCTGGAGACATTCTCCCAGTCAGTAGCTTGTCTTTTCACTTTTTTTTTTTTTTTTTTTGGCAAAGTCTTTTGATGGACAAAAGTTTTTAATTTTTATAAGGTTCCACCAACTTGATGGCACTTAGCTGGCTAGCTTTATTTATTTTGTCTTCTGTTGTTTGTACTTTTGTTATTATATTAGCTAATTCATTGTTAAAAGGTAGGCCTGATGGCTCTACCCTGGTATTATTTCCTTCTAATCATTTTATCATTTTAGTTGGCATGTTTAGATCTTCAGTCAATTTTGAATTTGTTTTTGTGTATAGTGTGAAACTTTGTTTTATTCATCTATTGCTACTATAGCAGAGAGATCACAAGTGTCTGACTTTAAAGAAGAAAAATATATTCTGACATAGTCAGGCTACATATTGTAGCATGTATTCAGCTTCAGTCCAGATTCAGGGCATCAGCTCCAGGGGAATGAATGTTTCCCTGTTGACTCTGGAGGATAGTCTTTCTCATCAGTCTTCCCCTGGACTGAGAGTTTCTGAGGCACAGGGAGCCCTGGGTTGTTTCCCAAGGCTGTGCTCTGCTCTTGGCATGGCACTGCTTCTTTCCTGGTGGTATGAAGTCCCCAACTCTCTGCTTGCTTCCTTTTCCTTTGTATCCCAATAAATTGCCTCAATGCACAATACAATCTTACACTTTGAGTCCAAACCAATAAAACTACCACCCATCCTCTCTCATTAACACCATAGAAGCAAGATTTACAACATATAGGAATATCACATAATAACTGGTATCATGGTCCAGCCAAACCACTGCACACATTTTTGGGGGGACACAATTCAATCCACAGACATGGATCCTGTTTCATTTCTTCTGTATGTGGAAATACATTTTCCCACCACCATATATTGAAGAGATTCTTTTTCCCCCACTAAATAGACATAACACCCTTGTAAAAAATCAGTTAGCCGTAGATTTGTGAGTTACTTCTGAATCAAATCCTTCCTTTCGGTTACATCTCGTTTAACATAACTGTACACCTATTGATCGGAAAAGGGTAGAAAAGAGAAATTAGTGGAGGACCGTTAGCCCAATAGTTTTTAAGTGGCCTGTTGATGGTTTTGTAATGTTGGATGATTTAGCCCACAGCAAGAAGTAAATCTACACTTAAATATTGCATCCCTATCATTCCAAGGTCAATTTGACTCTTCAAGTGTCATATGTATCTGAGTAGCTACTCATCTATAACAGAGGACTCATACACAGCACACTATTGAAGAGTTAAAAGATTATTTTGCTCAAGTTAGAGATAAAATAAGACCCAGAAAAATTGCCTGCCTTGCCATGTACTGTAAATCTGAGGTAAAACTGAGGCTAAAATCTAGATCATCTTATTTTTGAAATGGTGTTCCACGTGGAGGAAAGGACTTATCTAGCTTAGTGTAGAAATCCATAAAGTCTAGAGGTGTTTATAGCTTAAAAAATCCCTTAGCATACCATGTTTTTTCTACTTAATGGAAAACAGATAAAAAAGGAACGAGGAAGACCAAGTGGACACGTGCCAGACTCCCTTCACCCTTAGTGCTTCTGTGAATGATGTTCAAGTCCTGCCACTCTTTTTGGCTTCCCTCTGGTTTTTCTTTCCCTCAATGAGCTCATCAGATGTGGCTGTGGTATCTGGGAACTGAAGAAGCCCCTTCATGAGACACCAAGCCAGTCTTTCAGACACTATCTCACAGAAAAGACTCTGCAGGGGAGGTTCAAATGCTTTCTAAATCCTTTGGAACACCTGCCAAGGCCAAGATTGGACTTGACTTGCAAATGAATGGCATATAGGGAGTGCTCTGAGGTGACTATAGACAGATGACTCATCATTCGCAGCAGATGATAACAGATTTCCCCCATGGAAATACTTTATAAGGAAATTATGCTGAAGCCTCAATAATCCCCATGGACAGGAGGGGGTGAGGCCAGGATGAATCAGTGAGACAGCTGTGCTGGAGAAGCCAGCTGAGGGGTCCTTACCTTTGAAGTGTATTCTGTTTGTAGCTCATCTGAGCTACTGAAGTACTGCCAAGGAGATATCTTCTGGGTGTTTTGTTTAATGAGCAGAAATCAGTAGTAAATGCTTGCTTTGGAGGAAAATGGAGGCAGTTTGACTCTTAAGCAAGTTGTAGTCTTCTTTGTCCCATTCATTTAACAGATTGAGTCATATAAAACAACTGATATAAACACTATTTGCCCTATAAAAAAAGCAGTGTTTTCATGATGGTTCAACTTAATGCTTTCCAAGCTCTGTTGTCAAAGCTGGGGCAGAGATAAACTCCAGACCAGACCCAAGCTACATTTAAAGGGGCTTTGCCAGTCTCATTCTTGCAATGGGCAGTACCTATTTTCCTAAGGTTGCCATAACATAGTACCACATATGGGGAGCTTTAGGGAACAGAAAGTTATTTTTTACAGTATAGGCGACTGTAATTGTGAATTCAGGACATTGGCTCTAAAAGAAGGTCTTTTGTCTCTTTCAGCTTGTAGTAGCCGTGGGCTATCCAAGGTGTTTCTGTCTTTTTAGACGTATCTGCCTCTGTTGTCACACGGCAACTTCCCCTAAAGTGTGTGTGTCCGTCTTTCCATTTATAAGATACAACACAGAATGAGTTAGGGTTAGGACTCACTCTACTCTGTGATGGCTGCACTAACATAACAAAAGAAAACTCCTAATTTGACACAGGATCACATTCACGAGTACAGAAGTCAGGATTTCAGCATGTATTTTTGGGGTTGCAATCTGATCTATAACAGAGAGACATATACAATAGGCCACGATGGTATAGCAAGGGCCTTTGGGAAGGACAGCAGGGTAAGATAGTCCCTGGCAGTTCTGTGACACATGACTGTCCAGTGGATTCCTTTCTCCTGACTGTCCAGTGGATTCCTTTCTCCTGCCTATGGATACTCTACTGTTACTAAAGCTCTAAGTATGAGCTTAGTTGAACAGGCAGATACCCAAACAAAAGAATGTCATAGGCTGATAAGACATCAGAGTATAGAGACTGGACTTCGGAAAGTCAGAGAGATGAGTGACAATGTTGTCGTGGTTGCAGTGTGCCCTTGAGTTGATTTTGATGCTTACTGACCCTATAAGGCAGAGTAGAACTGCTGCATAAGGTTTCCTATGCAGCTATCTCTATGGAAGCAGATCACCAGGTCTTGCCACTGGTGGGTGAGAATGGCCAACATTTTGATTGGAATCTGAGCGCTTTAACCACTGCACCACAGCGCTCCATTCCTCTACATTGGTTCCCACTGTGTTGTCTTTGTAATCCCATCAGTCCTGAGAGGTATTTTAATCTCCATTTTGCTGAGGAGGAAACAGTCTCCCAATATAAAGTGCTTTGCCCAATGCAACACAGATGATGAGTAGCACCGCTGGGATCAGAACCCAGAGCTGTCCAGTGCCAAGTGTATGTTTTCAACTACAAATCCTCAGTGATAGACTATGTAATATGGCTACCACCCAACCGAGAGACAGCTTTCAATTATTAGTAACCCAATGGTTAAAGGATAGGCTTTTCTACAGCCAATTATTTATACACCTAACAGTTACCACCGATACAGGGGCAAGCATGTATTATCTCACTCAACTTCTGAATATCTCATATGGGTTAGATTTGTTTAAGACAAGGCATGTAAAATCTGATTCTGTCACTTAAATCCATCCACCATCTGTCTAGGCTGCTGCTGGAATGTAGATGCTCTTGTTAAATACTCACTGATTTAATGCATAGATCTTCAAAAATTTTTAATATTTTCTGGTGTTCTAGGTGGAAGTTTAAACAGCAAATTTGGTTCTCATTTAACAATTTTTATGCAAATTGTTTCCTGACATTAGTTACGGTTTTCACAATGTGCCAGCATTCTCATTATTTGCATTCCGTTTGTTCTGTTTCCTTTGAATTTGTTTTGTTTAATTTATTATAATTATTATCATTATACCTTAGATGAAGGTCTACAGAATGAAATAGCTTATCTTGAAACAGTTGGTACACGTATTATTTTGCGACTTTTGTTACTAGCCCCATGATATGTCAACGCTGCCCTTTTCTCGATCTTTACTTTCCTATTACCAGCTGTCGTGTCCCCGCCTCCTTCTAGTCCTTGCTTGCCCCTGGAATCATATGCCTCTTTAGTCTCTGTTTTGGACTGGGTTCTTCTAGAGAAACATAAGCAGCAAAGCATATAATATATATACAAGAAGATCTTGATATGGATCTGTATCTACAACAGAAAGACAAATAATCCAAAAATGGAGAAAGTAAATGAACAGACACTGCACCAAAGAAGACATTTATTGGCTAACAGACACATGAGAAAATGCTCACAATCATCTGCCATTAGAGAAATGCAATCAAAACCGCCATGAAATGCCATCTCACCCCAGTATTACTGATCAAGATATAGATCTATATATATCAAAGAAATGGCCCACCAAATTGTAGAGGCTAGAATGTTCCAGAACTGTGGATCAGGATAGAGGCTTCTTTCAATTCATGAAAATGAAGGGTCTGCAAATTGAAGAACTGCCAGACTATGAAAACGGAAGAATTCTAAGACCTGCAGATAAGCTGATAGCTCAAGTTCCAAAAGCCAGAGGCTGGATGAGCAAGAGACAGCTACAGAACTTGGAGAAAACAAAAGAACTAGAACATGTGCTTATATTCTGATGCAGGTCACACACCCAAAGAAACTGCTCCTCAACAGACTGGCTATACACAGCAGATGTAATCATGAGTGTGACCACATATAAACACTGAACTGGCTTGGCATCATGGCCCTGTTAGGTTGACACACAATCCCAACCATTGCAGTCTCATTTTGTTTTATAGACCTGTCTAAGCTTTAGCTGAACTTCAGGAATGATTTCATCAGTGAGCTAAGAGGGTGTCTGGTGGGCTTCCTCCTGGGGTTTCTCTAGTCTCTGTCTGTCCAATAAGTCTGGTCTTTCCTGGTGAGTTAAAATTTTGTCTTATGTTTTTCTCTAGCTTTGTCCAGGACCCTCTCCCATGGTTCCCATCAAAGCAGTCAGTGGTAGTAGCTGGGCACCATCTGGTTAGCTGGATTCAGTCTGGTGGAGGCTGTAGTAGTTGATTAGAATGAAGAAAATTAAAGAAATGGAGAAAAGATTAGCCCTTTGGATTAATCTTTCTTCATTTTCTTTAGTTTTCTTCATTCTCCCTTGCTCCCATTGGGGTGAGACCAGTAGAGCATTTTAGACGGTCGTTCACAAGCGTTTAAGATCACAGAAACTACTCACCAAAGTAGAATGTAGAATATTTTCTTTATAAACTGTGTCACGCTCATTTGAGCTAGATGGTCCCCGAGACCATGATCACTGTAGCCCCTCAGTCTAGCAATGTGGTCCTTCAGGGAGTTTGGATGTATCTACAGCACTTCCATGACCTTGCCCTGAACAAACTGTGCTGACTTTGCCGGTGTTGTGTACTGTCTTACCCTTCACCAAGGTTGCTATTTATATATTGTCTGTTGCTTTTCCATCCCATACCTCCCTACCCCTTAAAATCATTACAGGTTGTTTCTTTATGTGTGTAACTCTTCTCATGTGGTTTTATAGTAGTGTCCTCCTGTTTGTCCTTTTGTGTTTGACTTACTTCACTCAGCATAATGCCCTCCAGATTCATCCATATTGTGAGATGCTTTGCAGATTCATTATTGCTCTTGATTGTTGTATGGTATTCCATTGTGTGTGTGTACCATAGTTTGTTTATCTATTCATCTGTGGATGGGTATCTAGGTTGTATCCATCTTTTTGCTACTATAAACAGTTCTGCAGTGAACGTGGATGTGCTTATCTGTTCATGTGATGGCTCCTCTTTCTCTAGGAGACAATCCTAGGAGTGAGACTGCTGAATGACAGGGGGTATTTTCTATTTCTAGCTCTATCAGGAAGCTCCATATAGCTTTCCAAAGTGGTTGTGCCATTTTACATTCCCACCAACAGTGGTTAAGAGCTCAATCTCCATGCAGTCTTTCTAACTTTTGTTATTTTTATTTGTGCTAGTAATACTGGGATAAGATGGCATTTCAATGTGGTTTTGATTTGCATTTTTCTGATGGCTAGTGATCGTGAGCATTTCCTCATGTGTCTGTTAGCCACTAAATGTCTTCTTTGGTGCAGTGTCTGTTCATTTACTTTCTCCATTTTTTGGATTATTTGTTTTTTTGTTGTATAAGTGTTGAATTTTCCTGTATATTTTAAAGATTAGACCATTTGTTATAGCCTGCCTCCCCAGTTTGCAGTTCATCCCTAAAATTAGACAAGGAGTTAAAGGAGACTTGTTGCATTTTATTTTTCTCCTGAATTATTTTCTCTGCTTTTAATAGTATCTGTTTTGTTTCAATTTTTGGTTTTTGCTAGTTCTTCTTGACTGGGGGCAATTTTAGCTCCAAGGGGACATCCAGTAGTGAGCACAGACATTTTTTCTCTGTCAGTTCTGCGGGGAGGGATTGTGTTATGACTTCTAATGGGTAGAGGCCGGGGATGCTGCTCAGTGTCCTACATGAACAGGAAAGTTCCCACAGTAAAGAAATATCCAGGTCAAACTGTCCATAGTGTGGGGTTTGAGAAACTTTGGTTTATGCCCTCTGGGACCACACATACATGCATGCATATACATCACATACAGTACATGTGCACACATGTGTATACCACAACTCCTCTGCCTGAATGGAGGGAGCTTTTTTCCTGTGGACCTGAGCCCTGGTAAGCTGCAGGATGACATCATGCTCAGGGAGACCCAAGCTGGCTTGTGGTGAGACACATTATGTGTAGGGAGTCTCACCATTTCCGTGCAGACCCCTCACCTTGCTGCTGCCGCTGCCTCATATCCTGCTCTGGTCCCTCCTGGGAATCTAGGGAAACCTCACAGAGGATGGAGTTTCACTCAGTCAGATTCTCTGCAGCCAGATTTGATTACATGAACAGCAGCTGTGGCTCTGAGGGACTCACAGTTGCTGCGTGCTCTCTGGGCCTTTTGCCTTCCAGAGTACAAATTCACTCAAGACAGGCAAAGAGAGAGGCCCTGTTTGCAGCTCTATGAAAAGGGAGGAAGTTGAGAACTAGAAAAAATCCCCAAAGATATTGGCGTCCTCTGTTGAGTGGGTTACTGAGGGCAGAGACTGATTATTTCTGTTTTTGTCTTACTTGTGTTTATCACGACAGGTAGTTAAGTATTCAGTCATTTCTTAAAGGAGATATATAAATAATAATAGAGATCTTGAGGGAGTTTGTATTTCATGTAAAAGAGTACAAGTGGCTTCTGGTTATTGAACAGTGTAAAATCACAAGTACTCTGTTATGCGCCCAGTGAGGATTATCTCATGTAACTCTGAAACTATGAGCTTGGAAATTAGCATTTCCACTTGAGTGCTGATTTAATAGTGGAAAGTCAGTGAAACCGCTCACCCAAGGACAACAAGATCCAGAATTCTAATCCATTTCGATTTCTTAACTATGGGCCTTAACCATGTAGCTAAATACCTCTCGCTGGCAATTTAGTTTGGTTTTAAGGACGATAGAGCTAATCTTTTGTAGACAGTGGCTAATCCAAGTCCCTATGACCACTGAGCATGCTAGAAATGTGTTTGACTCCTCTTAAGTAGATGAATCTGGTGTGGCATGGAAATCCTGGTGGCATAGTGGTCAAGTGATATGGCTGCCAACCAAAAGATTAGCAGACTGAATCCACCAGGCAATCCTTGGAAATTATAGGGCAGTTCTACCCTGTCCTATAGTGTCACTATGAGTCATAATCAACTCAGTGGCAGCAGGTTTTGGTTTCATGTACAGCAACTCTCACTTTAGCATGCATTTTACCTTCTCCCCAATGTGTACTTCCTAATGTTGCCTCCCGTCTCAGGCTTGGGGTGTATTCTGGCTTCAGTGTAGCCCATCCTCTCAGAATTGTTATTCTGTTTATCTGATGAACAGTATCACTGGGCTCAAAGGTGACACATGTGTATATAGAGCATGTATTTATTAAGCTAAAAACAGTTGCAGATAACGTGGCATATCTATGACCTTATGGCCACTAAACAGTGATGGACAGATACTAGAAACACGCCACAATTCCAGTGGCTTACTACAGTAGAAATTTATGTCTAAATCATGTAAAGACCTGATTAAGGGTTAGCTCTCCTTAAGATGGTGAGAAGAGAATCCTTCCACCTTATGGATCCACCATTTTGCCTTCCATGGACATTGTGCTTACCTACAATAAGCCAGGGGAAGAGGAATCAGAAAGGAGCATTGGAAGAGGCTGGCAAATTAGATCAGGATGCAAAACTCCACTAGCTAGAATCTGATGGTCATACCTACCTGTAAGAGAAGCTGTGAAATGTAGTTTATCTACATATTCCAGGAAGATAAGAAAGCAGATTTTATGAGGAGTGTGACAGTTCTTGTCACAGTCAATAGCTCTGAATTTTGTCTTTGAATATGGTACAAATGGTCAGAAACTTGGAGGAAATGTTGGTAGGTAACACATCTGGCCATACCCCTCAGATCTCACCCTTCGGTTGATGGCTAATTTTTTTTTTTTTTACTTAAGGACCTATATCCTAGTCACAATGATAGACTAGAGAAAAGGGTAAATAATACTGTCCTGGCCTAAGTCAAGCAATTAGTCCATGAGAAGAGAACTCTTTGGAAAGAAGACTAGAGGAGCCCTATTATCTCTATTCCACAAGAATCTGCCCATATTGTAATTAATCCATTGATTCCACAGACATTTTTGTGCCTATTTAGATACAGTCCTACAGAACAGGACCTAAACATCAAGTTCTTGCTTTGAAGACCTTACAATAAAGCATGAAAAGGAATATTTCAATCCCATGCAGAAGAGCGCCCTGACTGCTGTAGGTACATGCTTACCCAGACTGGAGAGGTTTCATTGATTCACCTCTGAACTGAGTTTTGAAACATTCCTAAAGCATAGCCTCTGGGAAGTGTTTCCTGGCAGAAGGCATAGCGTGTACAAAGACAAGGATGAAACGGAGAGCTTTCAGGGCCTGCGAGCAGTTTGAGAGAGAGGAACACAGGAACTGGGATAGGTCATGAAGCATGCCTGTGTTGGTTTCCTAGACTGCTGTTGAAAAATACTATGAACTGGATAGCTTATAAGCTTATAAGAAAAAAAAATATTGTCTCCTAGTTCTGGCGGGTAGTAGTTTGAATCTAGGGTATAAGTAGAGTCATACTCTCTCTTAAGACTCTAAGGGAAGATTTTTTTCTGTCTCGGCTTCTGGTAGCTGCAGGCACTCCTTGGCTGGCATCCAAACCAAACCCACTGCTGTAGAGCCTATTCCAACCACAGTGGCCCTGCAAAGTAGAGTTGAATTGTTATGCCCCATAGGGTTTCCACAGCTGTAAACCATTATGGAAGCAGACTGCCACACCTTTCTCTAACTGATCTGCTGCTGGATTTGGATTGCTGAGTTTTTGTTCAACAGCTACAATTTAACCACTGCGCCACTAGGGCTCCTCTTGGCTGTCAGCTGCAGCATAATTCTGTCATCACGTGGCTATCTTCCCTCTGTCTCTCTGTGTCTCTTGTCCTATTTCATAAGGGCACCATTTAGATTGACTTAGGACCCAGCGTACTCCAGAATGACCTTAGGTTAGCAGACAACATCTTCAGAGGCCCTATTTTCAAATTGTCATGTTCATAGGTACCAGGAACCAGGACTTCAAATTTGCAGGCTACTGTTCAGTCTATACGAGTACTCTAAGGAACGTGAATTGATGCAGTGTCTACAACAAAGGGCTCAAACATAGCAGTGATTGTGGACATGACTCAGGACTGCACAATGTTTCATTCTGTTGCACATAGGATCTTTATGAGTTGAAACCAACTTGATGGCACTGAAGAGCAACAACAATAGCAAAAGAAGTATGTAATTTATTTAGCTTTCCTGACTTTCCATCTGCTCATAAAGAAGGAGTTTCACTGCACACAATGGAACTGCCCATGACTGGTCTTGAAGAGGAATCAGTGCCACCTATACCTCCAGGAACCCTTGGTGGCATAGTGGTTAAGTGTTACAGTTGCTAACCAAAGGATCGGCAGTTCGAGTCCACCCGACGGCTTCTTGGAAACTCTGTGAGGCAGTTCTACTGTGCCTTGTAGGATTTCTATGAATCAGAATGAAGTCAATGGCAATGGGCTCAGTACCTCCAGTGCACAAAACTAGACTAGGGGCTTCAGCTAGCCCTGCGCTCTTTGCAGCTGTCAGCCACATGCAATCTTCACTACACATCTTAATTTTTCATAGCAATACGTGTGCCAGAGTAAGCACTGATTCTCTTCTCACTTAGGTACCCCTATCTGTTTTGCCAAGGACTTTACAATAAAATGATGTCCTTCTTCCTCCTGTCTCTCAAGAACTGATGACTGTTTGTACTCTCCAGAGAAGAAGACTGAGGCCAGGAATAGAATGTTCTTACTTAATACCTTCTAACCATCAGCATCCATTGAACAGGCAAATGATAACAATGTGATGGCAACTGGGATGTCAGTTCCTCATTTGTAATCTATTTTGGGGAAGGAAGCGGAACCACATGGAAAAGATTTGATAATGTTAACAAATGACACAATAGAAACTAGCTGAGCCAGAAAGTGCTTCTTTCTACACTCAAGTGTAGAAGTCTGGTTACACAGACTTCTGAGAAAACAGTCTTCTCATTCTACTCAAAATCCATTTCATCTTGTAATACTCATCTCAAATACTAACCTCTCTGAGAACCATTCTTTTTTTTATTTCTGCCCAGAATGCCTCTCTGTATTTCACTTGAACCTCTAGTCTTTGATTATTTTACTTTGTCTGGATGCTAAATAATTGCTTCCATATATGCATCTCTCCTGAGATTATAAAATAAGGAAAAGAAACACTTACTATGAGCCTGTCTGTGCTAGGCATCAGGCTGTTTTAAAATGACATTTCATGGTATCTTCTCAAACTGATGGTAGGACATATACTGCTAGCCTGCCTTAGTTATCTAGTGCTACTTTAACAGAACTATCACAAGTGAATGGCTTTAACAAACAGACATTTATTCCCTCACACTCTGGAGGCTTTAAGTTCAAATTCAGGGAGCCAGCTTCAGGGAAAGGCTTTCTCTCTCTATTAGCTCTGGGAAAAGGTGCATATTATTAATCTTCCTCTGGTCTAGGAGCTTCTCGGTGCAGGGAAACCGGGGCCAAATGGATGTACTTCACTCTTGGAGTTTCTTTGTTGGTGGTAGTAGGTCCCTCCCTCTCTGCTTGCTTCTCCTTTTATTTCTTTTAAGATAAGAGGTGATGCAGGCTTCACCCCAGGGAAGCTCACCTTACATTGGTTCAGGGTTGTGACCTAGTAAGGGTGTTGCATTCCAACCTAATTCTCTTTGTCATTGTTGTTAGGTGCCACTGAGTTAGTTCTGAATGATAGCGACCCTGTGCACAACAGAACAAAACATCATCTGGTCTTGCACCATGTCCACAATCATTTTTATGCTTAAGCCCATTGTTGTGGCCATGTGTCAATCCATCTCATTGAGTGTCTTTCTCTTTTTTGCTGATCCTCCACTCTACCAAGCACGATATTCTTCTCCAGGGACTGATCATTCCTGACAACTTGTCCTAAGTATGTATGACACAGTGTTGCCATCTTTGCTTCCAAAGATGTGGTTGTACTTCTTCCACAATAGATTTGTTTGTTCTTTTAGTAGTCCATGGTACATTCTCCAAGTTTCTCCAGCACCACAATTAAAAGGCTGGATGCTGTCTTCTTTGTCCATCATCCAGCTTTTACATGCATATGATACTGTTGAGAATACCATGACTTGGGTCAGGTGCACTTTAGTCTTCAAGGTGATACTTTACTTTTCAATACTTTAAAGAGATCCTTTGTAGCAGATTTACCCAATGCAATACGTCTTTTGATTTCTTGACTGCTGCTGCCATGGGCATTGATTGTGGACCCAAGTAAAATGAAATCCTTGACAACCTCAATCCTTTCTCATTTGTGATGATGTTGCTTACTGGTTCAGTTGTGAGGATTTTCGTTTTCTTGATGTTGAGGCACAATCCATACTGAAGGTTGTGGTACTTGATCTTTGTCAGTAAGTGTTTGAAATCTTCTTCATGTCCAGCAGGTAAGGTGGTAATTGTCTGTGTAATGCAGGTGTTAATGAGTCGTCCTCCAAACCTGATGCCTTGTTCTTCTTCATATAATCCAGCTTCTCAGAGTATTTGCTTGGCATGCAGATTGAAAAGGTATGGTGAAAGGATACAACCCTGACACACACCTTTCATGA
Source organism: Heterohyrax brucei (assembly GCA_028571685.1). Lineage (NCBI taxonomy): Eukaryota > Metazoa > Chordata > Mammalia > Hyracoidea > Procaviidae > Heterohyrax > Heterohyrax brucei. Next base: position 63,981,987 of record CM053150.1, read on the forward strand.
TTTTAAACTGTGCAGCGCCCCCTTGTTCTGTTCGCACGATTGCCTCTTGAACTGCATATAGATTCCTTAAGAGCATAATTAAGTGTTCTGGAATTCGATGGCTAATCTTAAGTAAAATGGGAGTTCCAGAACACTTAATTCTCTTTAATATAATGTAATCTTTCCTCACTCAGTACAGGCAGCGATTAAAGTTTATGATACATAGGATAATCACAGCAGTGTACAAAATGGTGAACAACCACACTAAACTGGGAATCATGGCCTAGCCAGGTTAATGCACATTTTGGGGGGACACAATTTAACATAGAACTTAGCACCATGTTAAAAAGAAGAAAATGGAGAATCCTTAAGGTCACAAAAAAAGACCTTATTCAGCTCTTCAGGCCTTACCATCATGGCAGAACACTTCCCTGGGCATGGTAGGCACAAAGTAAACTTGATAAAATCTTAGAATCCTCCTTTACCTAACTCAGGTAATGTAACATTTACTCAAGCCTGTTTTATGTTAAAAGATATGTTAGGAAAAATCAACCGCAATGTCTCCAAGAAGTCAGAGTTTTAAGTATTCTGAGTTTTTGTCATAGGCATGTACTATGGTATAAAGGACATATATTATTCTTGGCTTCATCATGTAATGTCATGATATATTTTTAGAATCAAATTTGCAAAACTTCTACGCCTAAAAACTTACGCGCCTTCATGGGGGGAAGAACTGGGGTATCAGGACTAATTCATGTTCTACCTATTCTCTGTCTTCTCTCTTGACCTTGAGTAAGCCTAGTATCTGTTTCCCTTGATGAAACAGTTTATAAAAGACAGCTCTTCCAAGGGTCAATTATTAATTTTTGAATATCCTCAAATATCTGTTTCTAAGCATGAAAGCAGGAAAGAAAGAAGTATGGGAAAATGTCTTCCATTCAGAAGCCTGGGACCACTGTTTTGGAAATCTTCCCCTTGAGAGAAAATGTCATAAAAGCTTCTCTTCTGCAGAACTTGCAGTAGATTCTTTTCTGCTTTGGGAAAGTAGGTGTGAAAAATTTATCTTCCCATCCATGCTTGAAGGATCATTCAGACCTTTAAAATTGCAACGGGAATTAAAAAAAATAAAAAGAAAACTGCAAGAGTGTCAGCCCCTGTTTTTAATTATCTAGATGAGTTGTCTCCTCTGCTGATGAATGCATGGTCCCGTGGAAATGATGAAGCTCTCTTTACTGTCCTGGGTGCGGCAGGGTAAGAATAGTCTCCGTGAGTTGGTGACGTTTGTTTGACTTTTGCAATTACTCAGTTTGCCAACCCATCACATTCTTTAAGTGGTGATGGTGATAATGAATATAGTTATTCATTTATTTAATATGTATTTGCTAATCACTTCTTGTGCATTAAGTACTGTGGTGGGTAAGGAGGAATTTGGATGAACCAGAGAGCCTAATCTTAAAAAAAAAATCATAGCTTAGAGAAGGCAAAGGCTAGTAAAGTGACAGCTGTAATTCAAAGCGATAGTGAATTTGATAGGACAAGTAGAGGCTCTGGGGTACAACAATGGGTGAGGGTGAAGAGGGAGACTTTCTAGAGATAGTTACACCTAAACAAAACTCGAATATGATTTGGAATTAGGGTCAGACAGGAAAAAAACAGAGAGTAGGAAGGGGTTTGTTTGGGTTAGAGGATGTGTCTCCACCAGAATCTGGTGATAAAAAACAGTATGTTGCATTGTAGGAAGATTACTAGAATCAGAATGTGAGGGTATGTGCTGGGGGCCAGCTGGAAAGGAGGCAAGATTGGTACATCCTCATGTAGGGCTTTGAGAGCCCTTTGAAGGTTTCTAAACTCTTGTTCTGCAGGTAGGTGATAGGAGGTCATTCCAGAGTTTCAACAAGAGAGAGAAAAGGATAGATTTATGCTTAAAAAATATCATTCTGGCTACATGGTGAAACAGAGCTAGGGAGAAGAAAAGTTGGAGTCAGACCAGTGATGGGCTGCTACAGTAATCCAGTGATGCTCTCCGCCTCCCAAAATGCAAACCCATTGCTGTCAAGTCAATTCTGACTTGTGGCAACCATATAGAACAGAGTAGAATTGTCCCCATAGAGTTTCCAGGGGGTGCTTGGTGGACTCCAACTGCCCACCTTTTGGTTAGCAGTCTTGTAACTTAACCACCACGCCAACAGGGAGTAGACACTTGAGAAACACTGATAAAGTGAATGATTCTTACCTTATGTTTGACTTGTTTTCTTTTCAGTGTAAAACATCAGATGCACTGTGTCTGTGGAGTCATTGTCCTGCTTCTTTGATGAAGAAAAGGGAATTGAGAGTTCAATACTTTTCGTTTTTTTTCCCAAGAGTGCATATCCAGTACTGGGCTAGGCATTTTTCTAATTCATAGTCACCCAAAATTATCATCCTAAAATCCTAATCTAGTCATGCTCCTTCCTGTTGCCCCAAGGATCAAGTTCGTATTTCAAATTCTGCAGCACAGCTTTCAAGGCCTTTTGTGATCTATCCACAACTTACTTCTTTAGCTTTATCTCTTGCCCCTAACTCCTAGATGCTGATTCTGCCCTTTGCTTCAGCCACACTCTACTTATCATTCATCAAAGTATCATGATCATATACGCTTCCACGACAAAGTGTGTGCTATGCATTCTGCTGGGACTGCCTTTTCTTCTCACTTCTTAATATTAACCTGCTCAGATATCACTACCTCTTGCAGAATTGGTTGCTCCATTCTGATTCCTAGCAACTTGATGGTTGTTCAAAACACCACTTACCGTAGAGCATCTAATTTGTATGTTCATTTATTTGTTTCTACCTTAGTAAACTTCTTCAAGTGTGGAACCTATGTCTTTTTGGCCCCTGTAACTCCAGCTTCTAACTGAGAGCCTGGTTCAAAGTGGCCATTTAGGAAGGACTTATTCAATGACTAGATGGATAAGTAAAACCCCATCTGAAACTACAGTAACAGAAAGTTACATCACATGCCTTTTTTCCTTCTGTCACCTTCTTACCTTGCTTTCACTGCAGTTCAGCAATCTCTGCTGAGCAAAGAAGGTATATGGGGTAGACCAAACAAGGAAAGCACCTCTGAAGAAATAATACAGGCACATGTTTGATGCTTGTGTTTTCTGGATGAGAGATTGATTCTAAGTTATCAGCGTTATGTATTTTAATCAATGAGAATTTTTACTTCTCAGCAGAGAGTCAAGGTTGAGAAATTTTTCAGTTTACTAACGCAAGTTAGGGAACCCAGTTACACAGGACAGCATGGATCCAAGGACAAGGACACTAAACTGGGATTACCTGGCCAAGGTAGGACAAGAAAAGTCTGAAGCCTAGTCAAAGTTCAGCCCAAATTTCAAGGGTGGCATTTATACTCAGAAAATGGGTTATACATACCTCATTTAAATAGATTGGCCTATTAGCAAATCAGAGTTCCTTGAACTCTGTCATGGATTGAATTGTGTCCCCCCCCAAAATAGGTGTAACCACATGGCTGGGCTGTGATTCCCAGTATCTTGTGACTGTACTCCATTTTGTAGTTGTCCTATGCTGTATGTTAAACGATTAGGGTGGGACCGTAAATCCCTTCAGAAAATCACCTCCCTGCTCCGCTGTAAAGGGTGTTTCCCTGGAGTGTGGCTTGCCCCACCCTTAATCCTTTCATCCTGCAAGAGATAAAAGGAAAGAGAAGCAGGCAGAGAACACCACCAAGCAAGCAGCACTGTGAGAAGAGTGTATCCTTCAGACCAGAGGTTCCTGCACCAAGATGCTCCCTGGACAAAGACTGATACAGTACCAGGACTTTCCTCCAGAGCCAACAAAGGGGAAAACCTTCCCCTGGAGCAGACATCCTGAATTTAAACTAGCAAGCCTACCAGGCTGTATAAGAATAAACCTCCCTTTGTTAAAAGCCATCCACTCTGTGGTATTTCTGTTAGAGCAGCCCTAGCTGACTAAAACAAACACATACCATTTTATCTTTGCTTTTGTACTTATGGAGCACTGGTGGTACAGTAGTTAAGACCACTGGCCACTAACCAAAAGGCTGGCAGTTTGAGTTCACTAATGGCTCCTTGGAAATCCCATGGGACAGTTCTACTCTGTCCTATAGGGTCACTATGTTATAATCAACTCGATGGCAACAGGTTTGGTTTTTTTATGGTCTATTGTACTTATAGACCAGGAAGTGCTTTGTTCAGTTCTATAATGGGTTGCTATGAGTCAGAACCAACTTGACTGCCCATAAGAAAAAGTATATATACTTATTAAAGGAAATTCATTGTGGCAAAGTATAGTAGTCTTAAAGAGTTTGTTTTTGTGCTCCCTAAAATAACCTTGGAAAGCTATGTACTTATTTAAGTTGACAAAGATTTTTATTATAAATCTAAATAGCTTCAAAGGATATAATTTCAAGTGAATCATTAACATAGCCATTTAAAAATAAAAGAATTATGTTACTTGTAAAATAGATTTACTAGAATTTAAATTCTATAGTGGTTAGATGCCACTATTCATTCATTAAAAAACACATGAACATATGAATAAGATTTTCCTTAACAGTCAAAAACTTCCATAGTTCCCTTTTCTCCATAAGTGTGTATTTCCATTTCATTTCCTCCACAGGAGTGTATTCTAATGTAGTATATTCCGATACTTGAATGACTTTAATTAATCATGTTATCATATGTCTCTGGAACAAAACAAGCATAAGTTGAAAATGAATTTGGTTTATAGTTCTGTAAGTACAAATTTCTAACATGAACAATTTCTCTGGACTAAACTATCATAACAATTATTACAAGTAGCCACTCGATTAAACCACTATGTTGTTGTATGCTGTTGAGGCAATTCTGACTCGTGGAAACACTATAGGATATAATAAATTGGCCCCATAGTAATCTTTATGGGAATAGATCACTACTTCTTTTCTTGGAGTTCCAAACATCAACTTTTTGGTATCATCTCCCATTGCCATCATGTCAATTCCGACTCATGGGAACTGTATGGGACAGACTAGATAGAACTGCCCAAGGAATTTTCAAGGTGCACCTGATCTATTTGACCTGGCAACTCTTTGCTTAGCAGCCACAGCAACTAACCAATATACCACCAAGTTTCCTTGTAGTATTTTTATTAAAGTTTTAATAAATATTTATGACTTAAAGTTTTATTGGGAATTCTTTCCCTAACAAGATGGACCTTTTTTTCCCCAACTAGATGATGTATCTTCTGAGGAATGCTCATTGTTGCCAGGCTGAGAGGTGTTATGTGAATTCTGTTCCTGGTTTTCACTTTTTCATTATAAGCACTGAGAAACCCATTCAACCGAAATCATTGGATGGGAAAAGAAAGATTCTTGTTATAATGTCCTACCAGGTCACATGCCCCAAATCACATCAGATCAAGCATCACAAAGTATTTTCAGTGACTTCTCAGATGGCATTTGAATTAGGTTCTCTTTTAGTTTTGTAATCAGAGCTTTGGAAGCCACTTGTCTTGCAAAACGATTTGTTATTCAACCATTAGTCATTCACTTTCTGAACACTACCACAGAGATTTCTGAACACTACCATTGCAGAGATTTTTGTGCCCCAAGGCAACTTTCTTTCTTATTAAGTGGGAAAAAAGCATTTATGAGAAGAATCTGTGTGAGATCTGACAACTAAGTTCATCAACCATATACCTTATTGCTGAATATCACCGTGGTCACCTTCAAAGTACTCCCTTTTGAAACCTATGTGCTGATGTCAGCACCCAGTTCACTCCTCAAAGCAGTTTTGGAACTCTTTTTTCTGGAGTGGCCATCAGAGCTGTCATTGTGTTGTCCTTGATGTCCTGAATGTCATCAAGATGTCTTCCTTTCAATATTTCCTTTATCTTCAGGTAAAGAAAAAAGTCATTGGGGATGAGACCAGGTGATTAGCAAGGGTGTTCCAATACAGTTGTTTGCTTACTGGCTAAAAACTCCTTCACAGACAACTATAGTTAAGAATGTAAACCTGCCACCATGCCACCATGCACAATGGGCATTATTCTTGGCTTCTTAAGAAAGAGTACAAATACAAGTTGAAGATATGAAAATTCCCAACTGTAGTCCTTGGAGGGGTACAGTATACCCCAGTTTAAGAAATGCTTTGTGAGATATACTTTCTATAATTTAATTTAGTCTTCTAAGGGATGAAGCGTGTATGTAGAGGTAGCAATGAGCTAAGATCACAAAACAACCAGAAGTCAAGTTCATGTGGAGTTATGTAGTGAGACTCTATGACTTACAAGTGGAAAAACTAACTTATACTTCAGAAGCCCACTGCTTTTGCATCTATTCCAACTCATGGTGACCTTGTAGGACTGAGTAGAACCGCCCCATATGGTTTCCAGGAATGGCTGGTGGATTGAAACTACTGACCTTCTGGCTAGTAGTCAAGCTCTTTCCTCTCTGGGTTGAATTCAAGAAACAAGTTGGCATTCACATGAGTCCCTGAATTATGGAAATAGACTGGCAATTTTGGAATGAACTTTGGGGATCATCTAGCTTGGAGGAGGCAATTCAGCGTTGTCTTTTATATCGATGTGGAGTAATTGTTAGTGACTTCTGAGAGTTCTTAACAAGAATGAGTCAGAAGACTTGTCTGGGATCTGTAGGATAAAATGCTGTGATTGATTAGGCATGCACATTAGGGAGAGAAGAGGCACTAAAAACCAATAAATCAATAAACCAGGACAACTGTGGCTGAGAACATTTCAACTCACAACAACTCTACAGGACAGGGAGAACTCCCGCACATGGTTTCCAAGACTAATTTTTATAGAAGCAAGTTGCCACATCTTTTGCCTACACAGAAGGTAGTACATTCAAACCACCACGCTTTTGGTTAATAGCTGAGTGCTTAACCACTGGGAAACCAGGGCAACTTGAAATGGCACTAATGCCATGTATTTTTCATTCTTGAGTTAGTTTAACTGTATATCATTGGCCACAGAGAAAACTGAGATCCAGAGACAGCAAGACACTTGGTGAGGGTTACAAGCTAATTCATAGCAGGGTGGATAGAACTATATTTTCTTCAGCATTTGATGCTCCTTGAAAGCTTGTTGGTAACATTTGCAATTGGAAAATTTTAGAACTGGAAAAAACAAATTCTTTCTTTAGGAGAATTTTTAGGTTCTTCCACTGTCATTCTCTGTATTATTTGATGAAAGCAGGAAATGGGCCATCCATTTGGAAGAGACTGAAAACTGAAATTACTAAGAGCAATGTTTCAGTTTCCCATTCAAATGGACCTCAAGAAAAGTCATAAACCATGTGATCAACTCACTACCCATTCTGGCTAAGCTTCCTTCTCATTCTGAACCAGTTAGATTTATCTTTTTCTACTTTTAGGTAGGTCTTTGGAGGAGGGTTAATAGGAACTTGTAGTATCTATCTGTGATATTTATTTGTTTCTAGCATGTTGCATATCTGTATGATACTATATGAGTCCTTTTGCCATGTGAGCATTATTAAATCTTAGGATTAGGGTAGGGTCAGACAGAGATGTAAACAGAGTTACAACAGGACATATGCATTGGTGGAAGAAATAACTTTGTATATCACCATGGTTCTCGTTAGGTATTATCGAGTCAGTTTCAACTCATAGTGACCCTATTAACAACAGGATGAAACACTGCATGGTCTTGTGCCATGTCCACATTAGTTTTTATGCTTAAATTCGTTGTTGTGGCCACTGTGTTAATCCATCTTCTTGATGGTCTTCCTCTTTTTCACTCACCCTCCACTCTACCAAGCATGATGTCCTTCTCCAGGGACTGATCTTTCCTGACAACATGTCCAAAGTGTAAGATGCAGTCTTGGCACCTTTGCTTCCAAGAAGCACTCTGGTTGGACTTCTTTCAGAACAGATCTGTTTGTTCTTTTGGAGTCCCATGGTACATTCAACATTCTTCTCCAACACAACAATTCAAAGACATCAATTCTTCTTCTGTCTCCTTTATTCACGGTCCAGTTTCTCATGCATATGATGCAACTGAAAATACCATGGTTTGGGTCAGACACATTTCAGTCATCAAGGTGACATCCTTACTTTTGAATACTTCAAAGAGGTCCTTTGCAGCAGATTTTATCAATGCATTGTGTCTTTTGATTTCTTGACTGCTGCTTTGCTGAGCGTTGATTCTGGACCCAAGTAAAAGGAAATTATTGACAATCTCAATCCTTTCTCCATTTATGACAATGTTGTTTACTGGTCCAGTTGTGAGGATTTTTGTTTTCCTGATGTTGAGGTGCAATCCATACTAAAGGGAATTTGTGCTGTATGTTTTACCAAATGGCTCATTGCTTTTCGTATTTTCTCTTAGACTTCTTTCCACATAAATCATTGTATACCTCATTCTTTTTAGCGGCAGCATAATATTCATTTGACTCCAGGCACTTGCTATTGTGAACTATGCTGCAATAAATACCTTGTGCATGAGAATTTCTGAGAGTTTATCTGGAGGATAAACTCCTAGAAGTGGACTGGCTGCAACAAAGAGCCTATACACTTTCAATTACCACAGATACTGACAAACGGGTCTATGAAGAAGTTATACCAGTTTACACTCTCAACTACAGTAGATGGGAGCACCTATTTTTCCACATCTTTCCCAGAGTGGGTATTTTCAAAGATGAAGGAAGCTTAGAATAGTTTGTTACAATTTTGAGTTAGATTCCAGGAACCTTTTTCAACTACCCAAATCTGTACCTCCCAAAAGTAATACAGTTGGGTAATGGCAAATTCCACAAACTCCCCTTAGAAGGCAGAATGTTCCTGCTTCATTGGGAATAGCAGTTGTTTCTTTAGTCTGTGCTCTATTTGGCATCTGTCCCTGACATACCCAGCCAATGTTGGGAGGCAACCTCTTGGATGGTAAGAAAGAGTGGATGGAAACAAACTGATCTTTTCACAGCTGGCCGTTCCCCTCTTTCCCTTCAACTTGGGCCCAGCTCAGAACAAGGTTGCTGATGTTCTACTGCAACAAAGATGGCATTATTGAAGATTGCCTTCTTTGGGGGGAAGCCACCTCCCCAAGAACTGCCCTTGTAGTTTCAACTGAGACAAAACCCAGAGACAGAGCATATCTTTGCATCCCTAGAGGTCTCCAAAGAGACACCCAAACTCTCCATCCTGTTGATGACCATGTACTCTTAAATTGGTGTCCACAAACATATTTAAGGGATGTCAGATGACTCATTTCAACAGATTGTAACTCCTTGTTTGTTCTTCCTGGAGGCCTATGGCCAGGAGGTGAGAGAATTTGGGATTCAAAAAGAAAACTGTGTTAGCAAGGGGAAAAGGATTCCAGTACTTATATCCAGCACAACTGTTCTTATTACTTGCCATCCCATTACTTTGCTTTCCATAGCACTTATTCTACTTGTTTATCTGTTTATTATCTGCTTCTTATACTAGATTAAAGGCTCCAAGGACAGGGATATAGCTTTGTTCATGGCCTCAGCATCAGTCTCTAAAATACCTCCTAGCACATTGGAAGTACTTGATATATATTTGTCAAACAAATGAATTTGTTGAATACCTCTTGTGCTAGACATATTCATATATGTGGCATCATTTAATATTTAAACTTTGTGACCCAAATCTAACTCACTGCCATCAAGTCAATTTTGACTGATAGTGACCCTATGGGACAGAGCAGAAATGCTCTATAGAGATTTCCAAGAGTGCCTGGCAGATTTGAAGCTCCAACTTTTTGGTTATCATATGTAGCACTTAACCACTACACAACCAGGCTTTCTAAACTTTCTGAAGCATAGTTATTATCTTTACTTATGGTTGAAGAAATGAGGTCTCAGAGGTTAATATACCATGAGGCACACAACTGGGAAGTGGTGGAACTGAGATTTACCTAAGTGTCCCCAGCGATGTCGTCTAGGCTACCAGGGTTCTGATTTTCATGGTTTAAGGATCCACTGAATACTCTCGCAACCAACGAGTCAAAGACATTTACAGGTGAGTATACTGTGTTCAATGAGAGCAAGTCAACCTCCCTGTCACCACCACCATGAGCTCTTCCCAAAATACTGTTTATTAAATCCTTATTCATTTGGAGACACGCAGTGGAGATAATTTATGTGCACTTGCACATTTTAGGGGCGGGGAGCTTCTGAATGGAGCAACACTTGGATTCTAAAATTTCCTTTTATCGACAGTTGAGTAAATGTTGCTAAGGACACTGACATTTATTAGTCATGTTGTAAACTGGGAACCATGCTTTAAATAAATATTTTTACTTTGTGTTTTTTTATAAATTTCCAGACAAGAAAATGGAAGTCCAGCTTGATTAAGTAGTACATAATAGTCAGGTCTTGGCAATAGTCAGGTCAGCATTGGAGCCTATATCCACATGAACTGCATTATCTATACAGCCTTTTTCTGTCCACCATGCCACCAAATGCTAAGCAGGGCCTGTGGTCTCTTTTGGCCAGTCTAGTCATAGGCATAGAGGAGGCTCCATAAATGACTAATTGGCAAGCTTCTGACTATCCAGTCCTTAGCCTGTGACCCTTAGGGCTACTTGGGGTTTGGCACCACGCCTAGCATGACTTTATCCTTTGACTGTTTCCTTTTTTGTCAGCCGACCTCCTGAAGAGACCTAGTCTCCCCCTTGAAACCCTGTGCTGGAATGAGAGGACTCCGTAGGGGTTCCAGAAGCCCACACTCTGTGCTGTGGTTTCTCATGGGAACTGGCTGCAAGGTAATGCTCTGAGCTCAGTTCTTCCATCTCCCAACTCAAAGATCCATAAACTCCAGGCTCCCAGGGGGCTTTGAACCACCGGTTATGAAACATTAGCATGGAAGAAAATATTTTTTTCCCCTGCCTATTTTGGGTTACTAATCAGGACAGCATGGTTACAGGGTGATTTATCTACTTGCGATTATATTCTAAAAGTTTCTTTCAGTGTTGTTCTCTCTCCAGTCATTTCTCTTATCTGTGCTCAGCTTGACGTGCCTCTGGAGTCTGTCGGTTTTTTTCCTCCCCATCTATTAAATGCTAAACACATGTCTGCAGTCTGGCTCCACGAAACTGAAAACCTTCAGGAAACTCTCCACAAAAGGGACTCTACGGGTTGTGCTTTTAACATAGTTAGCCCCCAGAATGTTGTACTTCCTGTATTTGGTGATGAAACCACCCCCCTGCAATAACAATCCCCCACCACCACAAAATAGAATTTCTCCAAGACATTCTGTTTTTTATATACTGTTTGCTCATTCACAGAATCATTTCTCAAATATCTGTGTTTACTCTGTGTCCCATGTCGCCCTGCATATGAAGAGCACAGCAGTAAGTCGGATTGAATCTCTTCCTCAAGGAACTCACTAGCTATGCTGTTACCCAGCTGAATTAAAGTGGCCTGCAGAGCAATGCTTGCCACTTTTGCCAGTGCCATCCAATGCAGAGGGGCACTGAGCAGATCTAAGGAGTGGAGCTGGTTAGGTATGAGCAGGAAGATGGTGTGAAGAGACTGGTCAACGGATTGGAATGGTCCTGTGTCCATTGGAAAGAGCACTGAAGGAAAGTAAGCGGACTTGAATTTTAGCCATTAACTCTAAAGGTGATCTTGTGTGAGAGTCATTTTCCTTTTATTAACCTTGGTTTCCTCACCTACATATTGTAGTCTGTGCATTAGTTGGTCTCTGAGGCCCCCTTTCACCTTGAACATTAAGAGATAATGAGATAGACACACAGCTCCTCCAGGACAAGGCTATTGCCTTTCTTGATTTTGTATCTTCAACGCCCAGTGCCTGGCAGATGCTGCTACAGTTACTGCTGTATTACAATACGATTACTTCTACTCATTCTACTAAAACATGGTATATAGTCCTATACTAACGTGTTACTACCATTGCTACTATATTACTGTGACATTCCTACTACTGTTACTACTATACTGTTATAATATTGTACTAGCATACTACACTACTGCTACCACTGATATGCTACTACAAGACTGGTTTTATTACTATCACGTTACTATTACTACTAGTGGTAAACTGTTTTACTTTAAGTACCATTACATTACTGTTATTTCTAAATGACAACAATTACTACTTAAACTATAAAAAATAATAGCTAGCATCCTTGGAGGTGTTCCTAACAGTCTGGCATTGCTTTACATTCATTAATCTTATCCTCACAACAATCCTAAGAGACAGATTCTCTTATTACCACCACTTTATACTTTAGGAAACTGGGGCACAGAGAATTAAAGTAGCTTGCTCATAGGCTGAGACTGAAACTCAGATTACATGGCTTTTGAGTCTATGGCTCTTCTAGGGGCTCTGTAAATTCTGTTAACAGAAGATGGATTAACTGAATGAATGGATTAAATGAATGAAATCGAGTACCTCTGTTGCTGTTTCTCCAATGTTATTTAGTGAGAAGTCATACGGAAGCTATTATTTAATGGAGGTGGGAACAGGATAGACAGTATCCTAGATTAGTTTAGCCAAGGGTCTTAACTTTATTCTATGAACCCTTATCTCTGAATCGATTGTATATCAAATGTTAGGTACAAGAGATGAGAGATAAAGTGATTGTCTTATGCTGGGCTCTCTAGAGGAGTAAAACCAGTAAAACATAAACATACATACATGAGTGTGCGTGGCTGTGGGTGTCTGTCGGGGGAGAGACAGAGAGAGAGAGATTCCAAGGTGACGGCTCACACAGTCACAGTTGTCAAAGATGGCAAGTTCCAGATCTGTGGGTCAGATGCCAGGCTGGAGGCTTCTCCAACCTCATGCGGTTGCCAGGACTAACAAATCCAACACTGGCAGGTGAGATGGCAGTCTGCTGGTTCACATCTCAAGAACCAGAATTCAGAGAATGACAAGCTGGATGCAGGATCTAGAGAGGGTGATCTTCGCCAAATTATCTATATATATATATTGGATGCCAGTTACAGCCCCAAGGAAACTCCCCTTTCGACTGATTGGTTGCCCACATGAAATCACAAAATGGAGGATGATAACACACACCTGTCAAACCACTGAGCGCATGGTTAGCCAAGATGACAAATTATCTTAACCATCGCAGTGGTTAAGGCAAATTTACTAGTGATTCAGCAATGTGAAACCATAAGGGGAAGTGCACCCCTGTGCACTCATCTTGAGATTCCATGAGGAGTCTGTGATCCTTGTAAGGCTAATAGTGAGAGGTGTTTACTTGAAGACCCTGGAATTGTGCTCCCTGGCTGAGGCAAGGGAGCCGCTTCTTCCTTGTCTGAGTAAAAGGTCTTACTGGACTTACATGTATTATATGTATTTTAGAGTGTCCTCGGCTTAATTGTTTAAGATCCTCTAACATTTTGCAAACATCCACAGTGAAAATAAACATCATTTCTGGCATCACAAGACCATCAAGAACGTGAGGTAAGTGCCTTCTCACATCATCCATTTTCAGACCCTATAGAAGCGTATCTAAGAACTTAATTCTGTGATTACTGGATCTTCTAATTTGAAATATTCCCCATTGGCCCTCTGACTGGATTTCGAATCTGTTCTTCATCTTCCTGGATCCTGTGGATTCTGTCCTGAACCGCTGGGACGTTTTGTTCTCACAGCTGTTGGAAGTGATCCTTTGATGTAGCCAGAAACAGTTGCTCTGCATCTTAATAGCAAGACCAAAAGGGGTGAAAAAATGGAAGTAGTGCTTAGTAAGTTGCCTCACTGTGTAGGAATTCTTTCTGGAAAGGGAGCTGCAGAGCTTTGTAACAGGAGATAAGTCATCTGTAAGAATGTTTACCATGGAATGCTAGCAAAAGAAATGGCTCTAGAAACTTCCTGGGTATCACAATCAAAAATTATTCATAGATCCTAAAAAACAGTGACTAGAGAACTTTAGCCTTGTGAAGATGTTGTCTACTCCCACAGTAGGGTCAGCTCAAGGTATAGTACACTTGAGATATCCAAACCACTGAGTTTACGTTTATGAAAGAATCTCTGGTTCCCAAGTCAGCTCAACTTGAAAGACCAGCATTGGAATCAAGTACAAAGCAAGCTACTATTCACTGAGTATGTAGCTAGGACATGAAAGGTTAGAAAATTAGTGAACTTTGCTAAGTTCACAAAACTGGTAAGTCCCAGAGCCTAGGTTTAAACCTGAGTGTATCTAACTGTAATTCTGCATATTTGCCTTTCTTGAGAGCAGAGCTATTGTTCTACATCCTTATTGTACTCTGTTGTAATGTACACAGCCTGAGGTATTCAGAATTCTGCAACGTTAGAGCTGGAGGAATCCTTACATACCCCATAGTCTAATATTCTTACTGTGGAGATGCAGTGGGTCCAAAGAGAGACAAGTCTTACTCAAGCTTACACAAAGGCCAGAGCCAGAAACAAGCTTGGTGGACATCCAGTTCAGAATGCTTCCATTTAAACCAGGGCCATTGTTCATCTTTGGAGATATGCTTTTTTTTTTTTTTCCCCAATCAAAGAAACTACAAAAGGTGAGCTAGAAGAGACTTACAGTATCCATGATAAATGCTTCCTACATAGAGGAAAGAGTAAAGGCCAATATCAAGAATCAGGAAGCAGAGTGGTGTATTTGAATAAAAGCGAAAACAGATACGGATAGAGAATTGTTGTTCGGTGCTGTCAAGTAGGCTCCATCCCATAGCAATTCCACGCACAATCAAAGGAAACACTGCCAGGTCTTGTGCCATTCTCACAATGATTGCTGTGTTTGAATCCATTGTTGCAGCCACTGCATCAATCCATTTCCTTGAGGTTCTTTCTATTTTTTGCTGACCCTCTAGTTTTCCATCTATGATGTCCTTCTCCATGGACTAGTGCCTCTTGATAACATACCCCAAGTATGTGAGACAAAGTCTCTCTATCCTGGCTCCTAAGCGGTATTCTGGTTGTACTTCTTCGAGACAGATTTGTTCATTCTTCTAGCAGTGCACAGTGTATTCAATATTTTTCACTAACATTATAATTCAAAGGCATCAGTTCTCTTGTCTTCCTTACTCACTGTCCAGCTTTCTCATGCATGTAAGAAGATAGAAAATAACATGGCTTGGGTCAGGCACACATTAGTCTTCAAAGTGACATCTTTGTTTTTAACACTTTGAAGAGGTCTTTAGCAGTAGTTTCGCTGAATGAAACATGTTGTTTGATTTCTTGACTGTTACTCCCATGGGTGTTGATTGTGGATTCAAGTAAAATGAAATCCTGGACATCTTCAGTCATTTCTCCCTTTATCATTACGTGGCTTTTTGATTCAGTTGTGAGGACTTTTGTTTTCTTTATACTAAGGTACAATCTATGCTGAAGGCTGTAGTCTTTGATCTTCATCAGTAAATGCTTCACGTCTTCTTCACTTTCAACAAGAAATGCTGTGTTACCTGCATAACAAAGGCTGTTAATGACTCTTCTTCCGATCCCAATGCCATGTTCTTCTTCATATAGTCCTGTTTCTTGAATTATTTCCTCAGCATACAGATTAGATAAGCATGATGGAAGGATACAACCTCGATATACACCTTTTCTGACTTTAAACCCACTCAATATTCTCTATTCTGTTCAAATGACTGCTTCTTGGTTATGTACAGGCTCCTCATGAACACACTGAAGTGTTTTGGATTTCCTGCTCTTCACAGTATTATCCATATTTGTTATGATCCACACAGTCAAATGCCTCTGCATAGCCAATAAAACACAGTAAATATCTTTCTAGTATTTGCTGCTCTCAGCCTAAATCCATCTGATGTCAGCAGAAACATCTCCCATTCCGTGTTCTCTTCTTAACCGGGCTTGAGTTTCTGGGAGCTCCTTGTCCATGTACTGCTTAAGCCATTATTAAATTATCTTCAGCAAAGTTTTATGTGTATGTGATTTTAATGATATTGTTCAATAATTTCTGCATCCCACTGAATCACCTTTCTTTGGAATGGTCACAAATATGAATCTCTTCAGTTGGTTGGCCAAGTAGCTATCTTCTAAATTTCTTGGCAGAGAATAGTGAATGCTTCCAGTGTTGTATCTGTTTGTTGAAGCATCTCAGTTGATAGCCCATCAGTTACTGGAGCCTTGTTTTTCATTAGTTCTGGCAATGTGCTTGATTTCAGTACCACTGGTGCTTGACCATATGTTACCAATTGAAATGGTTGAATGTCCACCACGTTTTTTTTTGGTGCAGTGGCACTGTGTATTCTTTCCATCTTCTTTTGATGCTTCTTGTACCATTCAATTTTTTTCAGATAAAATCTTTCAAAGTTGCTACCTAAGGCTTGAAAGAGAGGAGTTAGAGAGGATTAAAGTAGGAACAGAAGGAGACAGAGATGTAGGCGAGGGCCTGATCATAGACATGTATAGGTAACAGACAAGTAGACGGCAGGGAAATGGAAAGAGATTTCCAGTCTTATTTTTTTTTCTTCCTGGTCAGCATTGCTGACAATATCACAATATCAATACACAGATAAAAATAGCAAAGAACAAATGAATCATTCTGACTGTACGTCTTAAGACTTTGTTATAGATTATGAGTAATGCATTTCTGCCCATAACGTCAAACTCTAAGACAGCACTCTCTGGAAAAGGCAGTTCCCGGACCCCTTGGCCCAGCATTCCTGCCCACCCTACCACACATCCCACATTCATCATCTCTCTTGCTAGTATTTGTTATTTTGCTAACATCCATTGGAGGAGATGGTAGAACTCCAAGTAAAGCTGTCTCCATAAATATTTAGACTGAATCAAAAATGT
Organism: Heterohyrax brucei; assembly: GCA_028571685.1. NCBI lineage: Eukaryota > Metazoa > Chordata > Mammalia > Hyracoidea > Procaviidae > Heterohyrax > Heterohyrax brucei. The sequence continues at coordinate 63,998,747 of CM053150.1, forward strand.
GCCAAAGATGCAAAGAATCTGTCCAGAGGGAGAACACATCTTTCTCTTTGTTGTATCTTCAGGCTTGTAATTCAATTCACAGATGCATGTCTTTGAATAATGCATAGCTGTCAGTTTTTACCTAAAGGAGTCCTGTAGAAACTTTGTCTTCTTCATCTTTCTGCTATGCATCACATGACATTTTCTTCTCACCCTGGAATATACCTGTTTTAGTCTGCTAGTGCTACTCTAACAGAAACACCACAAAGTGATGGCTTTAACAAAGGAAAGTTTATTCTTACACAGTCCAGTAGACTATAAGTCCAAATTCAGGATATCTACTCCTTGTCTGATTTGAAAGAAAGTCCTTGTGCTGCACCAGTTTTTGCTGATGGAGCATCTTGGCACAGGAACCTCAGGTCTCAAGGATGCGCTCTACTTCTGATGCAGGTTTATTGATGATGTGAGGTTCCCAATTCTCTGCTTGTTTCTCTCTGTTTTTATCTCCTGTTGGATGACAGGGTAAAGAGTGGTAGAAGCCACACTCCAAGGAAACTTCCTTGGCAAGGGTGTTGTAGTCCCACCCTAATACTCTTTTAACATAATTTTCTGATCTATTGGCCACAGAAAAAGATTAGGATTACTCCAGGTAAACTCCCTTTACAATGGGGCAGGGAGGTGACCATGCATGCAACATAGGAAAATCACAACATGGAGGACAATCATAAAGCATTGGGAATCATGGCCCAGTCGCATGGCCACACGTATTTTTGAGGGGACTCAATTCAATCCATGACAATACCTTCTTCTTTTCTTTTATCTTGCTTTATTTCCATGATTCTGATTACATAATGTGTCAGAATTGGTTAAACTGTCTACATTCACTGTCTTTTCTCACCTTACAACCATTTGTCAATTCATTTTAATGAAGCTTCTCTTTTCACTCCTTTTCCCTAAGCCCATTCTCACTCAGGTCTACTCAGCCTTCATATTACTAAATAGAGAGGCCATTGCAGGGGTTCCTAATCTACCAGGCCTCTTCACTGAAATGGATAATATTAAGTAGTCCCTTCTGACACTCTTACCTGCTTTAACATCTTTGTACCACTCTTTGGCTTGGACCACCCTGACCATTTCTTCTTTGTCTTTGGAATTTTGGGCTTCTTATGGGTTGTATCTTTGATCCTCTTTTCTTTCTAGCTCCTCACTGCCTCGTTGCTTGCCATGCCCAGGGCTTCCACTTTTAGCTTCCAAAGCTCTGAGCTCTGCCTAGACTGATAGCTGGGCCCTATCTATGGGCATGGGATGGTGAGTCTCAGCCTATCTGCACTCTTAGCTGATTATCCACCAACATGCCTATCTTAGTCATCTAGTGTTGCTACTGTAAGCGGTGACTCAAAAAGGAGAAATTTTATTCTGTCACAGTCCACAGGGTGGCAAATCCAAATTAAGGGCCTCAGCTCCAGGGAAAATCTTTCTCTATTGTCTCTGGAGGAAGGTCCTTGTTGTCAATCTTCCCCTGAAATGGGAGCTTCTGAGGCACAGGGACCCTGGGTCCAAAGGACTTGATCTGCCCTCAGCAATATTCTTTCCTGGTGATGTGAGGTCCCCAACTCTCTCTCTGTTCACTTTCCTTTCCTTTCTATCCCAAAAGATTGCTTCAAGGCATAACACAGTCTTACACATTGAGTCCTGCTTCACCAACACAACCATTATACATCCTCCTTCATTAACATTGTAGGATTTACAGCATATAGGGAAAGCACACGATATTGGGAATCACTGCCTAGGCAAATTGCTACACACATTTTTGGTGGCACACAATTCAACCAATGACAATACCAGTTGCCACGAAGTTGATTCTGACTCATGGCGACCCTATATGTGTCAGTAAAACTGTGTCCTATAGGGTTTTCAGTAGCTGATTTTCCAGAAGTAGATCGTCAGGCATTTCTTCCAAGGCATCTCTGGATGGACTCAAATCTCCAACGTTTCTGTTAGTAGCTCAGTGTGTTAACCACTTGCACTATGCTGATATGCCTCATCTAATTAATGGAGTTTAAAGGGACCCTTGCTACATCTCCTTGTTTCTATTCCAATACTGTCTATGGTTTCCTTTTCACATGTTCCCAAATACTCTGACTAGATATCAGCCCACTTCCCAAATGACAGAGAAACCATACACTCCAGTAATTGAATGATGCAAATTATTCCCTTTGAATGTTAGACGATGACACACTTGACTTGCTTTAGCAATTCCAACCTTGTGAGAAATTCTAAAGTGGGAAGAATGTTTAAATTCTTTCCAGCTGCCTGTTGAGCATAAAGAGCTCTTCACCAGACCTCAGGGAGAGGAAAGCTCTTATCTTTTCCTTTAATCAAATCAATTTAGTCTGAAAGAATGGCCAAAATTGACAGCCACTATTTCATTAGCATTCCACCTCTCTACGCATTTGCATTTTTTTTCTGCTTTATTGAATTTGACTAGTTGATTGATTTTAAGGGCTTTCAATCAAAAGACCCTGAAAGAGTTTACAGTATATCAAAATACAAGGTGCTCGAGACTATACAGAGGAAGGTAAGAGAGCACAGACTTCTCAGTTGCCTATAGGCACTATCACACGTGATTTTTACACGTGAAGACAAGAGATCTTACAGGAAAGTGACATTCCTAGAGCTATCCAACTAGAAAAATAGCCAAAGTGGACTGTGCTTCTGATTTTGTAACTTCTAGTACAGTGGCTCTGGCCATCACAACACTACCCATAGATTACACCAGTGTTATTCTGTAGGAAAGATAGCCTGCCCCTTAATTTTTCTTTAATAACTGTAGGGGACTGTTAAAACCAGTAGTAAAATGTCTGAGGGAATATCTAATTCAATACGGGTGTAATTTCAAATCAAGTATTACAAGAATTTTCCTTCCATTTCACTTGTCTGTTATGCTGTTTCATTGTAGGATAACAAATTAAAAATTAGTAAATGTGATTTTCAATTAGAAGAGTAATACAAATTTTTCTGGAAATTATGAGCATTCTAATGAATTGTCCGTTCTTACAAAAAAAAAGCAAATGCCATCGAGTCGGTTTTGATTCATAGCAACCTACTTTGTGGGTCAAAGAAGAACTGCCTCATAGAGTTTCTAAAGTGCACTTGGCAGATTTGAACTGCTGATGCAGCACTTAACCACTATGCCACCAGGGTTTCCTCAGTTCTCATAGTTTATATTAAAACCCAAACCAAATCTATTGCTGTCCAACTGATTCCAACTCATAGCAACTCCAGCATGTCAGAGTAGAATGTGCTCCACAGGTTTTTCAATGGCTATGATCTTTTGGAAGTATATCACCAGGCCTTTCTTCCAAAGTGCCTATGGATGGACTCAAACCTCCAATCTTTCAGTTAGCAGCTGAGGGCTTAACTGTTTGTAGCACCCTCAGACATCATAGTTAGTATAGTAAGGCACATTTACAATTGTATTATTTTTCTATATTTCTTCCCAGTAAATCAATAACCAGTACACGCATATGTCCTTCTAAATCCTTAGGAATTTGTGGGGACAGCACTCACCTCCTTGCTCTGTGTGGAGAGACATCTGCTAGAATCTCTACAGTTCCTAGAGTTTCATCTTCTCTCCCTCCACCAACAAAGGCAGAAATGACTTAAGTCAGACTGATGAACTTGGGAGAAGTAGCTGAGCAAACTTGGCTTAGCTCAGTGGCTTTCAAACGGTCCAAGGACCAGCATCATCCATATCATTGGGGGTCATGTTAAAAAGGCAAGTATTCAGGCCCCACCCCTGCCTACTAAACAGAAGGTGTCAGTTTTTGGACCTCTTTAAACCACAGTGATAATTTTTTTTCTTTTCTTTTATTGTGGTTTAGGTAAAACCTCCAGCAGAAGCTAGTTCCTCGTTAAAATCTTAGGCACAAATTGTTTTGAGACATTGGTTGCAATTTGCACAATGTGTCAGCACTCTTCCCATTTCTCTTTCTACTCTAGGTTCTCATGTCCATTTTTCAAGTCCCTTCCTGCCGTCTCGTCTTTGCTGTTGGGTAGGGGTTGCTCATTTGGTCTTGTAGGCTTGATTGAACTAAGGAGTACATTTCTCACATGTGTTGTTGTATGTTTTATAGTCCTGTCTAATCTTTCAGCAGTGGTTTCAGTTCTGAATTAGCAGGTTGTCTGGGGCCATGCCTTAGGGGTTCCTCCAGTCTCTGTCAGACCACTAAGTCGACTTTTTGTGTGTGAGAGTTTGAATTTTATTCTGTGTTTTTCCCCTGTTCTGTCCAGGACACTCTACTGTGATCCCTGTTGAAGTGACTGGTGATTGTAACTGGCCACCATCTAGGTCTTCTTGGCTCAGAGTGGTAGAGGCTATGGTTAATGTGGTCCATTAGTCCTTTGGACTAATATTTGTGTTGTCTTCATCATTTTCTTTGCTCTGGACATGATGGGACCAAGGCGTGTATCTTAGATGACCACTGACAAGCTTTTAAGATCCCAGAGGCCACTCATCAAAGTAGGATATAGGACATTTTCCTGATGATGACCTAGATGTCCCCAAACATGATCTCCAACCCTTAGTGCTGGTAACTCGGTCCTTTAAGGTGTTTGGGTGTGTCTAGGTAGCTTCTATGCCTTGTTTTGGTCAAGTTGTGCTGACTTTCCCTTCATTTTGTGTTATCTTTTCCTTTACCAAATATATCACTTGTTTACTATCTTGTTAGTGGTTTCGTCTCCACACCTCCTTTCCCATTTAACTATTAAAGATTCTTTTTCTTTAATGTGTAAACAACATTTTCTCAGGTTTTTATAGTAGTAGTCTCATATTTGTCCTTGTGCAGTTGACTGATTTCGTTCAGTGTATGCTCTCCAGGTTTATCTATGTTATAGCCACGTATCATGGGCAACTAAAGCTGGAAGGAACTTTGGAGTGGCCAAACTTGCTTTTCAGTTGGGGCATCTGAATTCCAGAGACGAGAAGACGTTTACTCAAAGTCATCTAGTAATTTAGGTGTTGATAGCAGAATCCCAGTCCTGGGCTCAGATGGTTCCATAATATGCATCCATCCATCCAAAAGATACCTCAGAGGATCAAAGTGAAAGAGGAAATGCAGACTCAGAGTAATTCATTTCACCACACTGAAGATTTGCTAATTGGCATTTCAGCCTCAGAGTCACAGATGCCTCTGCATCTACCTCATTTCCACAGCCCCCTGGTGAACATGGCTTCTCTCAAAGTCACATCCCTGCATTCCTGCCTCAGCTTTTCGTCTCAGCTCCTTGAAGGGGGTTGAAAATGAACTGCAGCTGTTCAGTCTCTCTGTAGAGGAGACCAAGTGCTTAATCCTAAACTGTGCTCATCTGGGAGAAAACTTCTAGTGAAATGCGGAACGACTCTTTCCTGTAAGAGCTTACACTCTTTTCCTCTTAGTCATTTTATTTTCAGTATGCAGCATAATCATTTCTCCAAATTGGGTTCTGGTTCTCCTGCCAGTGACATTTTCAATGAATTAAGAAATCTGGCTTTCAGGACTGCATTTTGACCAATCTAATTTTTCAGTGATGTGGTGTTTTCTCTTCTCTGATACCTCTTTCCAGCTATTTATTGCATGCATTTTTCATGTTGAGAATTTCACAATAGCTTCTGGCTTTGGTGTGAGGGACAATCAAATTTGTCTTTCTATCATTAGAGCTCAACGGGGCTACTTAATCTTCACTAGGTAATTAGTGTGCCCCAGACAGTGTATTAGGTATATCACATGTGCTGGCTTTACTGATCTGCACCACAACCCATGAAGTAAGTACTGTTATAACTCTTATTTTTAGACAAGAAACCAAGACACGGTGAAGTCCACAGACTTTCTAAGATCATAGAGATAGTAAGTGGTGGCATCATAATTTGAGTCCCATGTCTGAGTTTATGGGTTGCCTTCTAGATACAGATTACACTATAGTCTTCATATACAAGGACAGAGAAAAATATATCTTTACATCCCAGTTCCCTTCTGGAGATATCTCTTCTTTCTTTGTTCCATATGTACTAAGGAAGGGGTTTGGACTCTCTGACATCATTTTATACAATGAAACACGTGATCATTTTCTGGGATGGCCCAACAGGAGGAGATCTTATTATATAGTAGGGGAAGGACTAAGCAACAGCTTGCTAAGAAGCCAAACAGGGGGCTTATTTAATACAATTTTGCCAAGGTAAAGAACTGGAGATGATTCTTAGGGAGAATATTAGGGGATTTGTCAGTAGTGTGAAACTAAGATCCATTCTTACAGATGACTCTTGGGTCTGAAGACATCAGGAAACACAGAGTTTATAGTAGACCGTGGAGATCCTACTGCTGGCTTGGTGTCCCAGCTTGGCCCCAGTTTACATCCAGGACCCTGGTAGTCTACAGAAGGACCTCAAATCTTGACAGAGAGAAAGGTTAAGAGGTACCCAATCCAGAGAGAATGAATTAGTTGGGGATACTTACTTGAAATCAAACTTAAGGGCCAAAATTCTCACTACAGTAGTCTCTAAGAAGTTTTGTAAAAACAAAACTAGCTCTTTACAGAAAATTCATGTAACAAACATGTTCACTCAGAAATAGGCTTTTTTTCACTAATTCACGGGGGATGGGTGTAAGTTCTTTGCTCTTACTTACAAATTAGACTTCAGAGAAAAATAATGATGGAACTGAGTCTGAAAGGGCTAATAAGAGTCAAACAATGAAGGAAGATGGTAGAGCTTGATGTTACAAAAATAAACAACTTATTTCCTGTATCAGTTAAGATGTGTTTGACTTCCAGTAATAGAAAACCTGGCTAAAGGAGGGAAAAACAACTCTGAGTTTATTTTTTTCACATATCACCAAGTTTGGCCTTACCAATATCAAGCCCAGTGTCTCTGTAATTTCTCTTTCCCCACTAATCGTCTCATGTTGGCAGTCACAGTTCCACACATTTCAACCATGTTCAAATCAGGAAGAAATGTGATAGGTGACATTAACCACACTTGATCTTTTATCAGAAAAGCAAAAGTTTCCCTAAAATATCTAACCAATTTCCACTGGTATTTCATTGTCCAGAACCAAACTGCGTGCCCACTCTTGATTAGTTTTTAAACATTTGTAGCTGAGGCTGGTGAAGGAAACACCACTGAGAATGCATGCTGCATTAGCCCCCTGGAGATTATGAAGATAGCATTGGTATATAATTATCTCTTTATTTATATACCATTGCAAGAACAATAAGTTCAGTGCATTTCAGTAGGCATTTATTAAGTGTGTCTACAAACTAGTAGGAGTCCCTGGGTGGTACAAAAGATTAATGCACTTGGATGATAACAAAGATGTCGACCATTCTCCACTGAAACTGATTTATAAGAAAGGCCTGGCAATCTGCTTTCAAAAAATCAGTCATCAAAAACCCTATGAAGCATAACTCTACTATGACATACATTGGGTCACCATGAGTAGGAATCAATTTGATGGTAATTGTCTTTTTGTCTAATCCTAGGAACTGTGTAGGCACAGATGAAGGAGCATAGAGCCTGGGAATTGGGTGTCAGATAAATATTTTAAAAACACACATTTTGATATGCTATGGTACACGACATAACATAGGTGCACATAAGGGCATTTTTGAAAGAGCCCAGAGAGGGATTCCATAACCCGCACAACAGGGAGGTATTGGGGAAGAAGGGATTCAGAGAGGTTGTTAGGATAGCTTAGATTTTGCTTAGGTAACAAATGACCCCGTAATACTCAATGTACAATCACCAGGTTACTTCTCTTTCGTAATTGATGGCCACTGTGGGTTAGCTATGGTTGTGTGCTATTTAAACCTCACCCTGGAACTCAAGCTGACTAAGCAGCCTCTGTTCCTAGAACATGACAGAGGGAACAGACAACACGACAGCCATACACTGACTTTTAGAAACTTCTGCCTAGAATTGATACACATCACTTCTTTTCATGTTTCTTTAGTCAAAATCAGATATATGACCCTTCCAGAATCGAACCTGGTGAGGGTGTATGATCCTCCATGAGAGGGTCATAGGATATGAATGAACAGTGTTATTGTCTATTGCAAGAGACTTGGGGAGGATTAGGCTGACGGTGCTCTTTTTCTTTCTGACCTGCCTCCCACTCCTGTTCTCTTTCCCAGTTCCCAGTCATCCCCATCCCTCAGTGTGTGAGAGCTGTGGGCTGAGCTGAGTGGCCTGGGATGAATTGGAGAAGCCAAGAGGCTGACTTCATCTCCACCTGGTCCAGGAAACAGACTGAGGGGAAGAGCCTGGGTCCACAGCCAGGACAGTCCTGGCTGGATATGGCTTTGCAGGAGGTAGAAAGATAGATTTTTCCAGCTGTGCCCTTCCGAATGCTGTATGAAGGAATTCTCTTAGGATATGAAGATTGGTGGCCGAAATTTCTGAGAAGTCCTAGTTGGCAGCTAGTGCTGGTTCAGCACATGCCCGTTTATAAGGATGGGCTTGTGGCAAGCGTGGGGCTTGGGATCTACAGAGGCTTCTGGGAAAATGAGCCAGGGACAGGGACAATAAGCAGAACTCTCGCTTGTCAGTGGGAATAAACATGCGCAAATATGGGAAGATTGCACCAAGAGCCAGGGTAAGACTCAGCGTGACCTGAATATTTGGGACTCTGAGGGAGAGAGCATCTTATACTTTCTACCTCCTTAATGTACTTCAAGCCTCCTTGTTTTCCTCCTGCCTCCTAGCATGTTTGTAACTCTGCATCCAAGTTCTCCTTTAAAACACTGCCTGGAAAAGTTTTAAAATCAATTGCTATTAGGACACTTGTAAATTCAGATTTCCTATCTGCAGGCACCAAGAATCAAACCATGGGCCTCCAGTGTGGAGGTGGGTATTCTGGGTTGAATTGTGTCCTTCAAAAAGATGTGCTTAAGTCCTGGTACCTGTGAATATGACCTTGTTTGGAAATAGGATCTTTGTAGATGACATCAGTTAACTTAATATGAGGTCATACTGAGTAAGGTAGTGCCTCAGCAAATCTGAATGATGTTCCTGTAATGAGAATAAGAGACACAGAGAGACAGACATTGTGGAAAGTGTTATGTGATGATGAATTATGCTGCAGCTGCAAGCCAAGAAATGCCTGGGTCTACCAGAAGCTCTATGAAACAAGAAAGAGGCTTCCCCTAGAGCCTTCAGAAAGAATATGAACGCAGCAACTCCCTGAGCTCAGAGTCTGAGCCTCCAGAACTATAGGACAACACATTCCTGTTGTTTAAAGCTGCATAGTCAGCAGTAGTTTGCTATGGCAGCCCTGGGACACTAACACACCTGGCTAGAAGCATATGGAATTTCCTTTCACCCTTGGCTGTGGAATTTTCTATGTGCTCTTAGGCACTCATTTAAGGTCTGAGAACCTCAGTTTCCCTGTCTGTAAGGTGGAAATATTGATAATGTCTCTCTTGTTTACTTCAAAGGACTATTGGGGGAATCCATAAAAAGCCTTCATTTATTGATTATTTACTGGATACAAGACATTAGGTATATATGGACACCTATTGTCATTTATAAGATTTATATAAGTATAATGGATTCTTATTGTGGTAGTTATTATATTTCAGATAATTAAAGTTGAGTCTATGAAGATACTTAACTATGAAAGAGAAAAAGCACATCATTAATCCTGGCATCAGAATCTCTGCTTAAGGCTGCAGAATATGCTGAACAATCTCCAGTTTGGACCATGAACTTTCTGTGATTGCCAGCATTTTCTACCTGGATTAATGAAATAGCCTCTTATCTTGTCTCTGCCCAGTCTTGACCATTCAAATCTGTTCTACGTGTTCTTTGTACAGTAGATAAAACTAAAGACACCTTGCTTCTGGCAAAAATCCCTTGTTCTTCTGAAAAGTTCAAGTTTTTAGACTGCCTTTGAAGACTCTTTAAAACTTGGCATCGACTGGTCTCTCTAGCCTTGTCTCTCCACACAGCTCTCCCCAGTCCAGCAGTGCTGTCTTGTGCCTTCTCACGTGTAAACCCACAATTGATGTAGCATCCGCTCAAAGGAATTTGGTCCACTGGAGATCCTAAAGGTCCCCAAGGTCATGCTCTTCATCACCTTAGGCCTTCTCACACTTCTTTGGTCTAACCAAAAAACCCAAACCCAGTGGTGTTGAATCAGTGTTGACTCATAGCAACTCCAAAGGACAGAGAAGAACTGCCCCATAGAGCTTCCAAGGAGCATCTAGTAGGTTCGAACTGTCAGCCTTTTGGTTAGCAGCTGTAGGTCTTAACCACTATACCACCAGGGTATCCAGAACTTCTCTGTTTGCTACTTCTCACTTAAGTTCAGCTACAATATATCTTCCAGATCTCAACTTGAGTGTTACTTCATTTCCTCTGGGATGCCTAACTGACATTCTTGTTTTCCTTGTTCCTTCATAGCCCATGTCAAGCTTGACATCTGATTTTTGATATATTTGTTGTTACTAATTATCTACTTTCTTTTCAGATTGATATAGACTTTGAGCTCTCTGAAACAGGAGCTGAATCTCATTTTTTTCGTTTTTCCTTCCCTTCCTTCCTTTCCTAAGTAGGTAATGAGGTCCTACTTTGGGACAGATGCTGTGTTGTGAAGATGCTCCTGTTCTTGCTGCCTTATATGGCTGCTGATCAAAACAAGCAAGCAATAAAGATGAATGAAGGATGGTTCAACAAATGAGTCAAAGAATAATTCAGCCCAAACAAGCCCAATTGTCTCTGTCATCTAAACTCACCTGGAGATTTGGGAAGACTCAGCATCTTTTTTTCACCTTTACTTTTTGTCTTATTATATATTCATGTTTTTTCTGGTTTTATTCTTTGACAAAGAGATGCTGCGGTGAAAATAGATTGTCACATTTTTCAAGGTGGTATCAACCACCTAGGCCCTTGACCTAGTTTGTTGTTTGTCTTTTTTGTCTTTCTGTTAGCTTGCTTTCTTGGGTGGTAGAAAAGCCTGGGCTTGGACTCTAGGGGTGCCCATGAGTCCTCACACACAGCATGTATGCTTTTGACAAGCCATTTATCCTCTTGAGTTTTAACGTCCTTCTTTATAAAATGGAGATGATAATTATCTGGGCTTGAGAGGAATAAATCAAAACATGTCTAATAAGTATCTCACATAGTTCTTGACAAAGAAAGGTATCTTCATTTCCCAGAGCTGCTGTCACACAAATACTATAAGTGGGTGGCTTTGAAGAACAGAAGTTTGTTGTATTGTATTTTCTACAGGTTAGAAGTCCAAGTCAGGACTCAGCTACGGCATTTTCTTTCTTTCCTATAGCCCTAGGTTTTCCTTTTTTTTTTCCTCTTTAAATATTTTACTGTTTTTGATGAAACTTTATGCAGCAAATTAGATTTCCATTTAACAATTTTTATGCATACTGTTCAGTGGCATTGGCTGCATTTTCCACATTGTGTTGACTTTTTCATTTATCTAGCTTCCTTGTTACCCCCACCCCAAATGAACACGAAACAAAACTTCTCATCTTTACTTTAGGGTGAATGTTGGCTGGTTGGTCTCATAAAGATGATTTTTCTCTTTTTAAAAGGAGCAAAGAACTCATAGCTGATACTGTTTATTTTATGAGCCAAATTGTTACTTAGCTGAAAAGTGACCTCCAGGAGAATTTCAAAGAGTAAAAGGTTGGAAGTTCCTCTAGTCTACCTATCCAGTAAGTCTGACCTTTTAAAAAAATTTTTTTTAAGAATTTGAGTTTTGGCTTAAATTTTTGTCCCATTCCATCCAGAACTGTCTACTATATTCCTTGTTGGCGTGGTTGGTAGCTAGGCTCTTTGTTGTTGGTTATCCTCACATGATCCCCTGTAAGTGCCCTGCCTGTGTTTAGGCAGGGTTTAGGGTATGCCCTATGTTGGCAGATTGACTTGTGTCCTCCCAAAAATACATGTAGTAATTTGGCTGAATACAGATTCCCTGTATGCTGTGATTGCCCTCCATTTTATGATTTTCTTGTACAATAAATCCTAATCTTTGCCTGTGTTTAACGGAATGGATTATGTTAGCGAGGATTAGGGTGGGACTGTAAATCCCTTTCCTAAGGTCACCTTTCTAAGCCACTGTAAAGGAAGTTTCCCTGGAGTGTGGCTTGTACCACCTTTTGTCCTTTTACCCTACAAGAGATAAAAGGAAAGGGAAGCAAGCAGAGAGTTAGGAACCTCATACCATCAAGCAAGCAGCACCGTGAGAAAACTGGGTCCTTCAGGCCTGAGGTTCCTGCTCCAAGCTGTTCCCTAACCAAAGACTGATGCAACATGCGGGCTTTCCTCCAGAGCTGAGAGAGAAAAAGTCTTGCTCTGGAACGGACACCTGAATTCGGACTCATAGCCTACCAGACTGTGTAAGAATAAACTTTCCTTTGTTAAACCCATCCACCTTGTGGTATCTTTGTTATAGCAGCACTAGATGGCTAAAACAGCATAGATTCATTAACATGACAAACAAAATCCTACTTCCAAATAGTGTTACATCCGCAGGAATAAGGGTTAGAATTCTGTCATGTATTGAATTGTGTCCTCCCAAAAGTACGTGTATCAGTTCGGCTGGGCCATGATTACCAGTACTGTGTGGTTTTCCTATGTTTTAAACCCTGTCTCTAAGGTGTTAGTGAGGGAAGGTGGGAGGTGGCCGTGTTGTTAGGGCAGGGCTCAATCTGTAAGACTGTATAATGTCTTGATACAATGTTTTGGAATACAAAGGAATGGGAGGCAAGCAGATAGTCAAGGACCTCAAATCTTCTGGAAAGAAGCATTGCCGAGAGCAGAGCACGTCCTTTGGACCCAAGGTCCCTGCACTTCAGAAGCTCTCAGTCTAGGTGAAGACTGATGACAAGGACCTTCTAGAGCCAACAGAAGAAAACTTCCCTTGGAGCTGATGCTCTGAATTTGGACTTTTAGCCTACTTTTCTGTAAGAAATAAATTTCTGTTTGTTAAAGCCATACAACTGTGGTATTTATGTTATAGCAGCACTAGATGACTAAGATTCCAACACATAATTTGAAGAAACACAATTCAAAACGTAAAGAAAGAATCCCCCCCACCTCAAGTGTGCCTATTTGATTTGCCCAACTTACATCTATCTAGAGAAAAATTAAAGAGAGAAGAGGAGAATTGTGCACAACATTTAGTAGATATTATCTGAAGGAAAGAGTTGAAACCACTGACTAAGGGCAAGTTTTTATACTACCTGTAGAAAAACAGGACGAATTACTAAGGCTCATTGTTCTCTTATATAAAATTGAGATGTTTTCTTTTTTTGTAGAGGTACTGTGATTATTAAATGAGAGAATGCATGCAATGTCCCTTGAGAGACTATCACACAGGAAGCCCTGGATAAATTTTAGTAACAATAATATTGTACTGTCCATCTTCATTCCTGTCAATTTTAACAGCTAAACTACATTTAAATTCCCAATTTTTTTTTTAACTCCATCAGCAAGTCCAGACTGGCACAGTTCCTGGGGGCAATGACAGAGACCAGATGTCTTCATAGGCATGACCTACAAATTATATACTTTGACAATATACGGTGAAGACAAGAACCAGACACATAGCACTTTATTTTCAAGCCAAATGCAGAGCCTGAATGTGTTTTCTGACACCTCTGATGCTTCCTGGGGAGGGCTTTCTGTGCTGGATGCTGGGGCATGCTGGGATATGCTGGGATTTTGTTGCTTTCTCCCTCTCAGGGCTCTTAGCGGAAAAGCTAAATCACTGGCATAGAGGAGTAGTGACGTCAGGCATTGTTGAGACTTTCCCTGTATTCCAGTTACACATCATTTCCAGTTATAAAAAGGAGTAGAGGCGCTAGGTCTGGTTGCGTAACTGAGATGAGAAGGCCCTTTTACCAGATGCGTTTCTCAATGTGGTACAGTGACCACAGTCAGCCGTGCAACCTTGTGTAAGTCCCATACCTTTTTGTGATCTTCATGTCCCCCACTGCGGGGACAGATGGAGACCACATGTGAGACAGCAGACGATTATGACCAGAAATTGGGTGCTGATGTGGGAGACAATAGGACCTAGAGCACAGCTCTTCAACACACCAGTGTGTGACATTAAACACATTACTTAATTTTCAGTTTTCTGTGCTATTAAGTGAGAATCATAGTTGTTCCAGTCGTACAGAGACAGTGTGAATTTTAAATTAAATCATGTATGTAATGCACTTCAGCCATGTCTCTGGCACAATAAGGGATCAACTCATTTTTTAAAGACCATTATTGTTATTGTTGTTGTTAGGTGCCACTGAATAGATTCTGACTTACACAACCTTATGTACAACAGAATAAAACACTGCCAGTCCTGTGCCATCTTCATAACTGTGAGGATGCTTGAGCTTACCGTTGTAGCCATCAAGTCAATCCATCTCATCGAGGGTCTTCTTTTTCTCTGAACTGCTACCTTACCAAGCCCACCGTGTCACTCCATCTCATTGAGGGGCTGGCCCCTTCTGATAACATGTCCAAAGAATGTGAGACCTATTCCCACCATCCTTGCTTTTAAGGAGAATTCTGACTGTACTTCTTCCAAGACAGATGTGTTCATTCTTCTAGCAGTACATAGTATATTCAAAATTCAAAGATATCACTTCTTCTGTCTTCCTTGTTGTCAGGAACAAATATTTATTGAGAACCTACCACGTTCAATATTCTCTAAGTGTACTATCACTTTCAGTCTTCAAAACAGTTCTTATCAGGGGGTGTTATCCTAAGACTGAACATGAGTAAAATGACTTAGTTCAAGTAACTTGCCTAAAGTGACATAGGGGTAGGTGGCAGAGATGGAATTAAGCAGGGAGCTCTCTAATACGAAGCCTACTGATGATCTTTCTACTGCAATACACTGATTAGATGACACCTATATTCCTTGTCAATCTCTGAAGGCCAAGGGCTAATCAAATAGAACCAATTAATTTCAACTCAACAAATATTTGTGGAGCACTTGGCATGTGCCTTATGTTTCCCGAGAGGAAGAAAGGTAAATGGCCTGATCTTTGTCTCAACGGTTTATGATTTATTTGGGGGAAATAAGGCAGAGACAAAGAAGGAAACTATTAAACCTTGGCTAAATATTCTGAGCCCTACAGGGAAGAGAGATTACAACTCATGTGGTTAAGAAAGCTTTTCAAAAGCCCCAAGGAGCTTGTTGGAAACTTAGGTGAGGGGTCAGGAGGGAGAGATGGTGGGCAGAGGGATGATCCTTCCAACTTGTTGGCATGAAGCGACTATGAATCTCCCGGGAGTCAGAGTTAAGTGCCTGTCACTGGAGGTCTTTGTTAACAGTGCCCAAGCTGGTGCTTGCACCTACTCATTGCTTTGTCGTATTATGTTAACATGGCCACTAGCTTTGAATGTGTCCCAAATCTAATCACTTCTGAGTGTTAGAAAGAGTAGCATAGGCACAGAGGTAAGTGATCATAAACTGGGGAAGACAGTTCATTTTAGGATCACCAAGGAACAGAGGTCACGGAAGCTGATAGAAGGATCTTCCCCCAGGGCTGGCAGAGTCTTTTCCTAGAGCTAGTGTCCTAAATTTGGACTTTCAGCCCTCTAAACTGAAAAAATAAAAGTCTGCTCTTTAAAGCCACCTGCTTGTGGTATTTCTGTTACAGCAGCATGAGGTAACTGAGATGGTCATGTTGCAAATATCAGAAACTTTTCCCTACAGACTTGCAAGGGGAAATAAAAAACAAATTTGCTGCCTGGATTGTCCAGATCCAGACTGGTGATCTTTGGGGAGATGCTTCCCAGGCAGCCTTCTAGTAGAAAGGTAGCAAGTTTTGGACCAGAGGAAGATCACTGAACAAGTTTTGACTTTCCCCAACAGCCCTGTGCAGAGTATGTTTCTCCTGCTCTTGCAGCCACAGGTCTCAAGGTATACCTTGAACACTGCTCTCTCCCCTTCCTGCTTTACCCATGTGGTGGTTTTCTCTGTGCAAGCAGGCAGCTCCTTGACCCCAGAAGCTACTTGTAACTTACTGGCTGACTATTCTCATTCTGTAATACCTTTGGGGTTGTCAGAAGTACAGACTTTAGTGTAATTCCATAATTAGAGAGTAGACATACAAGGCAAACTTAACATCCATCCTTCAGTTTTCAGGATACGCCATGCTCTCTCTCACAGGTTCTTTCTCCTTTTCTTCTTCCACATGGCTATCTCCTACTGTCCCTTTCACCTCAGTTTGGGCAGCCTTTGTACCCTTAACTACCTCCTCTTAGAGCTTCCCCTCAGAGCTCTCATCATACTACAGATTGTTTAACCATCTTTCTCTTTACTATGTCATCCATCTTTAGCGGTTTGATTACTTTACTAAAAGAACTTATTGCCCACAAGATGTTGGAAGACTTAGAAATTTCAGTAGAAAGCAGAAGGAAAGTAGCTGGTAAGCTTGTAGATGTGCCTCGGGGGTCTCAGCCTATAACATTGAGCAGCTTCATGAACAAGACACAGGAAGACGGGGGGCAGAGAGGAAGTACAACAGTGGAGAGCTTGACTTGCTCAGAAATTTGTCCAAGAACCAGTCTTGGAGGGAAAACCTTAAATGTGTTCTCATCAAAGTTTTCTCCCCTTGATTGAAGCCATAGAGTTGTGTGCAGTGTGTGTACATGTACGTCTGCTTTACTTTTATACCTACAAAATGTTGTCATGTGGTGTTGCAACAGCTTTGTGTGTTAAGAAAACCAGAGTTTCTCTTGTGCATGAATGAAACTGAGACTCAAGGAGTGACCTGCAGAAGTCCTACAGCATCACTGTGTGTATCCAGCGGTTCTGGCTCCCGCGAAACTGCTCTGTTTCCATTCTCTGCCATAGTTTTGAAAGGCTTTGAGACACCTCTAAGTATATTTCTCCTACCTCTTTTCTTAAAGAATCACTGAGTCTTACTATTACGGATTTTTACATGATAGTTTGCAGCGCCATTCCAAAATGGTATCAGATGGTACTCTCTAACATGGAATAAGCGTGTAAGAACTTCCTCTGAGAAACTGTAATGAAACATAGAAAATCAAGGCAAGGGAAAAGATAACAAAATTCTCAAACCTCATGCATGCATCCACATGATTGATATATGTGTGTGGTTCTCAGTTTCCCAGAAGTAAAGAAGAAAAGGAAATAGATTTAGACTTTCATTATTGAGAAAATAGCAGTTCCTGAGCCAAAGAAAATGTTTTACAAGCATTTAGATGCCAGAGACGTCTTCTTAAGGGGCTTTAGCATTTATTTGATAAATATTTACTTGCTAGCTGCAATGTACCAGACACTATCTTAGACATGTGTATATGGAATGAACAAATACTGTCTTTGTCCCTATAAAATTTAGTCTGTTGGGGGAGATACATGTTAAAAATCATACACTTGTAGACTTCATGGTAAGAGTAGTAATGAAAAAGAATCAGATGATAGAAAAAGACTGGAGGGACTTAGTTAATTTTGAAAGTTTTGGGAAGGGATCTTGAGGCTATCAGAGATTTGGGAATAGAGGATAACTAGGTTTTAACAACACAGAACGTGAGGAAGGATAAACACAGGAGCAATAGCAGATGGAAAGACCCCAAGACAGGTAACAGCTCGATGCATTCCAGAAATTGATGGATAGATAATGTGGACCCCAGAGGGCAAGAGAGAGAGAGTGGTTGGCTATGAGCCCTGAGAATAGAAGGGCCAGATCCCCCAGGGTCTTGTGGGCCGCTATTAGATGTGGCTACTTTGAATAATGCCATTAAAACTACTCAACAGTTTTAAGGGGAAAAGTTGCTAATTTGATTTACATTTTGAAACATTCACCTTTGCTATTATAGACAATGATACAAGACCTGGGTAAGGGGTGCAAGTATCTGTGCCTGGATACCCGGAAGAGGTTATGGAGAAATCGCGGTAGAAATAATGGTGACCTTGTTTGACACCTGTCAACCTATTGTAGTCAAGTTGATTCTAACTCATAGGACAGAGTAGAACTACCCCACAGAGATTCCAAAGAGCACGTAGTGGATCCAAACTGCTGACCCTTTGGTTAGTTGCTATAGCACTTAACCACTATGCCACGGGGACTGGCCCAATAGTAGTGAATACAGTGAGCATTACAGGAACTCAACAGACATTCTGGAGTTAGCAGCTTGGGCAACCTCAGAGCAACAGTATTTCAGGAACATGATTACAGCATAAAGAAAGGTCATGGGCAATGTCCTGCAAAGCTCTGAGTCACAAAAGTCAAGATCTATGAAATGAGTGTATGACCAAAATCCAATCTTCTTTCAATTGAGTAGTAATGTCATTCCTCCTTCCTAATTTGCTGGATAGGAGACATATAGAGAGAACATACACACTGGAAATGCAAATGTATGTACCACACAGTCACTACAGCTCACATCTGGGACTTTTCAGCAAGTAATTGAAAACAAGCTATTTTCAGTTCTTTTGTATGCTCCTTTTGTCATAAGCAGGGGTATGATCCACAGTTGCAGCCATGAGAAGCAGGCTTGACAGCTTCTGGCACAGCAAAGCATAAGAATTTCCTGCAGATTTTTTTCACTGACTTAATGGGTCTCCCTCCTTGGCAGATGCTGGCATTCATTGACGACAACTTGTGAGGGGATCTGCCTGTCCTGGGTTCAAAGAAAGCAAGTGGCCTGGCACCAAGCCCAGTGCTGGTGACATAGTGGCATCCTGCCCACTTCCCTGCAGTTGCCCCAGTAGGCACATCTGTGACCAGAATTTGGCAGCTTGTGTAAAAGGACAATGAAGTTTTGTTGCTTGTATTTGAAATGATGACTTCATGCTTCTTTTGAGGCCTAAGAGTGGTTGGGGCTGAGGGAGTGAGAGTTTCATGGAGTTAAAGGGATACATTTCAAGATTGAGTTTTGCATGAATAAAATCCAGTAAGCTTCCTACATGGGAAACTATAAAGTCAAAAGCATTAACTGTATTGGCAATAAGGACCCATATTTCCTTTCATTTAGCTAATGTGAAAAGGAATTATGAATATCTGTGTCACTGTGAAGATGTATGTAGACTTATTTTGCTTTCCAGTGGTGAAAGGGTGATGGAGTGCAGTGGCTTTCTAGATTTTTTGACCATGAACCATGGAATACACTTTACATTGTGACCCAGAATACACACATGTACTGAAATAAAGTTTCATGAAAAACACTTTAGTGTACAGTACACTCTGAAACTTTCTAATATGTTCTACTTTTTAGTTGTTTAATTTTAAAAATATGCTTGTGACCCACTACATTGGCTTCATGGCTCCCAAGTTACAACATGCCATTGGAATACCCAGATTTAGAAGAAAGATCAAGGGTTTTGGAGAGCCTAGGTTCAAGACTTTGTTCTCTAATACAAGTACTGTAGGGAGTATTTATTATCAGTTAGCATGAGTTAGGTTATGCTTCAGTAATGCCAAGCCAAGCCAAGTGCTGTCGAGTCAGATCTGACTCATGGCTTCAGTAATGGACAATCACAAATTCAGTGGCTTAAAACAACAAAAGTTCATTTCACACTTACGCTACATAGGGGTGGGGGTAGAGTATTCTACTTTTTGTTCGGAATCTAGGGCCCCAGCTGTAGGAGCCTCCCTGACAACCACAGTTGCTGTGAGAGTAGTTTGATTTCTGGTTCTGACTCTTGCTTGCTGTGTGAATCTGTGCAAGTCATAGACGTTGAGTTGGCTTCACGGGCGTATGATATGCACGTTCACACAGGACCTGTCATTCAGAAGTGCTGAACTCGTGATTTACTGCTCAGCTGACACTCTCCTGAAATTCTTAAAGGACTTTTAACAAAGGGCCTTACGTTTCTACTTTCCCGTCGGGCTCCACCAATTATGTAGCCAGTCTTGCTTACAACCTCTTTGAATCTCCATTTCCTCATATATAAAATGGGATAACAGTGCATTAACTTAAAGGAGGGTTTTTAACAGAACAGAAAGAAGGAACGCAGAGTGGCTACACATGTTACATGTAACAGTGGTTTTTAATTTCCTGACCTCATTTTCAGTTGTATTTTACAGAAAATCTCTACTTAATCAAACTAGTCTCCTCACCTGTGAGGTACAAAGTCCTATATTGTCCTCCTCCTTACTCTTGTTCCTGTCAGTCTAGAATGTTGTCCCTTTTTCCTTCTGTTTATCTGAATTTTGTTCATTGCTTGAAACTCACCTCTCAGGCCTCGTCTAGATGCTCTTCCAGGACTACCCAGGTGCCTCTCAGACCTCTACAGCATTGACTGTGGATCCAGCCTTTATAACCTCTCAGTTTTGTCCCTTCCTTTCCTTTGTTTCCACCTGCCCTAGATCATGACCCCTCACTTTAGGTCTCAAACATCAGAACAGTATCCATACTAGTTGCCCCTCTCCTGTTGGCCCTTCTTCTCATCCTCTTGTAATGCCAGAGTCATCTTCCCATTGTCCTAAGATGCCTTTTCTATTATGACATTGCCCTGTTCAGAAACCTTCAGTGACTCCTATCACCTAAAGGGAACAGGATTTATTTTTGCACTAGGACATGACTTTTGCTTTCTTCTGCTCTCCTCACAAACCCTGCCACTATTCTACATGACTGTCCTAGAACAGAAATTATTCTCCAGGTTTAAGTATTTTACACATTTTCTTCCTTCTTCTGCAGTTACCTATCTACAGTCCTCACCTGGAAGAATACAACCCACTTTTCACTGCTCAGCTGAAACCCAGTCACTTCTTCCAAGACTTCTTGCAAAAGCACAGGAGGGAATGGCTATCTCCTTTCTCTAAATTCCTACAATATTTCTTGGAATTTTACCTGAATCTTATATGTACCGGCAATTCTTCCATTGTCCTGGTTGTCTTCTCAGATGGGTTTCTATTCCAAAGTATAGGGACAATAATCAGATACACCCTTCTTGTGTGAAGGGCCCCTACAGGGATTGCCTGAGGCTTTTCCCATCGCTCAGCTGGTCTGCATAAACCCTCCTCTGGGCCCTCTTGGCACTTTGCACATCCCTCTAATGTAGGCTCGCCAATTTCTGTGAAAGCATGCAAGTTATTTCTTGACGTGACTGGTTCCCCAACTAGGCATGTCTTATTCATTACCACAGCTCAAATACCTTTAACAGCACTTGGTTCCCAGTTGACACTTTGTGAATAGACGACTGACAGATGGAAAGATAGGGATACAGGCAGAAATGGAAAGCAGCTGGATATTGAATGTGCAGAAGAAGAGTAAGATGCAAGTATCACTAAGTGTAAGACAAGTTAGGCTGGGATAACAATTGGTCCCCAAATCTTATTAGTTCCAAACAACAAATATTTATTTCTCATGCAAATTCATGGTCATCCTGGGTCTGCCGCAATTTTACATTTCTTTTTCATTCTGAACCCAAGGCTGAGGGAGGAACCTTAATATGGGCATGCTATTTTAGTGGCAGAGGAACAACAGGGGAAAAAGCAATGGCTCTTAAAGGATCTGTGAAGAAATGGCTTACAACAGTTCCATCAAATCTTGCTGACCAGCGTAAGCTGCATGGCTTACTACTTTCAGAGGTCTGGCCCAGTGGAGAGGGGTATGGGTATTTAGACAAGAGCACAGTCTATTACTGTGGGTAATGCTCTGCGTGGAGGGTACTCTACTTGTTTAATGCTCTGGCCTCTCCGTCACCGCACTCATTCAGGCGAGGGGGGATAAAGAGACTCCTCCACTTGGCGAGTTTGGACCCAGGAACTAGGCACACAGCTCCACATAGGTCTTCCCCTTTCCTCTTGGGCGTTGACTGCCTGCAGGTGGCATGTTCTTTATCTTGCTCTTTCTAGAGAGAGGGAAAAACTCCTCGGGTGTGGGGTTGCCTGTAAGTGGACAAGTGAGTCTATCTAATCCTGGAATTCAGCATTACTGGAAAAAATTAAAAAAATCTCACAACCAGACCAGTTAGCAGCATCATGATAAACAGAGAACATACTGAAGTTGTCAAGAATTTCATTTAGTTGGGTCCACAGTCAATGCCTCTGGAAACAGCAGT
Organism: Heterohyrax brucei; assembly: GCA_028571685.1. Lineage (NCBI taxonomy): Eukaryota > Metazoa > Chordata > Mammalia > Hyracoidea > Procaviidae > Heterohyrax > Heterohyrax brucei. The sequence goes on from CM053150.1 coordinate 64,020,763, forward strand.
TAAGAAATCAAACATATTGCCCTGGGAAAATATGCTACAAAAGACCTCTTTAAAGTGCTGAAAAGCAAAAATGTCATTTTGAAGACTAAGGGGCACCTGACCCGAGCCATGGTATTTTCAGTCACCTCAGATATGCAAGCTGGACAACTGGTAAGAAAGATCAAATAATAAATTGATGCATTTGAATTATGATGTAGGCAAAAATATTAAATGTACTATGGACTGCTAGAAGAATGAACAATTCAGTCTTTGAAGAAGTATAGTCAGAAGATTCCTAGAAGTAAGGATGGCAAGATTTCATCTCAAATAGTTTGAACGTGTTATCAGGCAACACAAGCAAAAAAGAAGGTCCTCAATGAGATGGACCGGCACAGTGACTGAAACAACAGAGTCAAACAGAGCAATGATTGTGAGGATGGCACAGGACTGGGTATTGTTTCATTCTGTCGTACATGGAATTGCTATGAGTTAGAACTGATTCAATGACACCTAGCAAGAATAGTAACAAGTCTGTTGTTTCATTGATAAAAATCACATTCTCTAATAACAATTTTACAAGTAGCTAATGTTTTGGTCCTCCTTTGCCTTACTTTTCTATCTTATTTTTCAGTTGGTTGAGAATTTGGATGAGGAAGACGGATATACTTTCTTGAGTCCCGTCTAGGAACACAGTAGGAAATACTTGGCAGAAACACCTGCAATATCTGTTACTGATATCTTTGTTCTTGCTGGCAGGAAGAGAGCAGTCAATGTTGTAGTTGCCAGTATCATTTCATATAAGAGACTCCTCCAGGTGTAGAAGAGAGAATGATATTCTGAAATATAAATATCTAACATGATGCTTCCTGCTCCAGGACCATCTTTTAGAAAAGACATTATATTCATGAGAAATCAGAGAATAATAGGAAATGGACCTGAGAGTGCTTCTGTAGCAAACACTATTTTTTTCTACATAAAGAAGACCTGTGGGAAAAATTTTGAAGCCCAATTATTCACACCAATCTTGGCTAGTACCTGGGACATGCAGAGGGTCTTCTATGAGGGCAAGTGCTCAAAAGCAGAACACACCTATCCTTATATAATAGGATGTTTTGCAGAAGCCAGAGATCGGATTAATATGTTTTTGGCAAAAAAAGTTATCAAGAGTCTATTTGCAGGAGTTATTATACATGGATGAGCTTTCATTTTTAACTGGAAGAAAGAAACATTCTGATATGCTGGGGATTGGAAAGAGAAAGAAAGGAAAGACGAGAGAGGATATGTCAACATGATTTATTTCTACCCCATCTGGCTCCAGATGAAGAGCATAGGTGACATCAAAAGTTAAAGGAAACATATTTATGTAAAAAAATAGATTCTTGGAACATGCAGTGCTGCTTTGGAGATGGGAACCAAACTTCAGTATTTGCTAAAAAATTTTCCTCTTCTAGTTTCAGAGCACAGTGACAGTATTTGGCAGGAGCAAGATGGTGATAGGAGGAAGTCAGTCAACAAAGCAGGGCTCTCTCTTGGCCATCAGCGTGGTGGCACTGATAAGCTGTCTCCTAAAATGGTTTGCTGCTAGCAGGCTTTCAAAAGACAGACTGGATGAACTTGTTCCTGAGAACATTTGATGTAGGACAAAGCAAACCTAACTCACTGCTGCTGAGTTGATTTGAACTCATAGCAATCCTATAGCCTGAGTCGAATGCCCCACAGAGTTTCCAAGGTGTCCCTGGCAGACTTAAACTTCAAACTTTTGATTAATAACTATAGCACTTAACCACTGCGCTGCCAGGGTTTCCTTTGATGTAAGAGGAGAGATTTAAAAAATAAGACTAAATTATTGGAAATTGGTGGTAAGCGGTATTGTTTAATAACTGCCATCACTGTTCACAGATGCATATGTGACCACATGCTGCTGGACCCTAAGATATTGCATCACACCTATTATCCCAAGCTACAGATAAGTTCTAGCAAGAGGAGTCCTCAATATTGGGGTACAGATATCTCTATCCAAACAGTTTTCATTGAATTTGGTTCAAACTTTACTAAGAGAAGAAAGATCCAACCTTTATTAAGCATATGTAGCGTGTCTGTTGGAAACCCTGGTAGCTTAGTAGTTAAGTGCTACATCTACTAACCAAAAGGTTGGTGGTTTGAATCTGACAGGGGCTCCTTGAAAACTCTATGGAGCAGTTCTATTCTATCCTATGGGGTCTATATGAGTTGGAATGGACTCCACAACACTGGGTCGGATTGTGCCTGTTGGAGCCCCAGTTGGTGTGGTGGTTAAGAATTGGCTACTAACCAAAGGTCAGCCACTCCTCCAAAACCCTATGGGTTAGTTCTATTCTGTCCTATAGGGTTACCATGAATCAGAATCAACTAATAGCAGTGGGTTTGACTTTTTGGTGCACTTTTTCTTTGTTAGAAACTTTTCGCCTTTTATTTCAGTCACACTACTGCAACTCTGCAAGTTATGTATTTATTATGTTCATTCTGTAAATGAAGAAACTCAGTTACACTAGTTAAATTACTAGTTCTGCTTATAAGAAGTGGAAATCATCTACCCTAAAAGTTTACTCTCTCACAACTCAAGTATTTCATCTTCAGTACTTTGATTGAAAGGATTAGACGAAACACACCGAGACATTTTATACCAGGCTCCCTTGGTTGTTATGGAAGTATGCTTGAGGGAACTTTTGGTACTCCTTGTCAGATAGCTACTGTCTCTATCCCTGGAGCATGGGAGATCCCTGATTGCTTCCATCTGTCCTCTGGGACTCTGCCCAGGATACCCTGGCTTTATGGAAGAGACACACCCAAGTGCCCTAATGAGTAATAGACTCTGCCTGCAGCTAAAACTGATGAGGAGCGAGAACTTTTGATGCTCTGGCCTGTGAAATGGTTTCCATTACAGTATTTCTGTTGAGAACAGCAATTCTGTTCTTTGATCCTTCTTCCCCTGACCACAGAACTGTGTGCATCTGAGTTGGCAAAACAGTGAGCAAGCACTGGGGAAAGCCTGGGGATCTGGAGGTCTGGGGATCTGGTCTGTGTCAGAGGAGCATCCTACTAGACCCGTGACCATGAAGAGATCACTCCACTCTCTGAGTCTCGGGATTGGAAGTCTTGTGCCTAATATGCTCTTGCAATTTGGAACCCCCAAAGAACCAAACCAATTGTTGTCAATTTTGTCTCATAGGGACCTTGTAGGACAGAGTTTCCAATGAGCTCCTAGGAGGATTTGAACTGCTGACCTTTTAGTTAGAAGCCATAGTACTTAACCACTACACCACCAGGGCTTACAATTTGGAATATCACTGCTTAACGAAAGAGCACTATTCTCAGTGACATAGACAATATCAGAAAGACTTTGGATAATAAATGTTTGGAAATAATTTTGCTATGTGCTTCATGATCTCTCAGGAGGGCATATGGTAGAGCAGTTAAGAGCATAGACCTTATGTTATAACTCCAGTTCACGATCCTCACTGGCTGGCTTCTCGTGGGCAAGATTCTTAAGTTCTTTGCCTCAATTTCCTCATGCGTAAAACATAAAAAATGCCAGTACCTTCCTCCTAGAGTTATTTCAAGGATTATACAGCAGTTAGAAGAGACTGGCAACAGTTCAGCCTTATACAAGTCCTTTCCTATGGCTCCTCATTCATTTATCTTCTAGAATCTCCAGTAGAGAAAGAGTAGAATCAGAACCATTTGTCTACTATGTTGAGTTCTGCTGTTTGTCATCTGTGTAACTGTAGGCAAGTCAGCTCTGTGATCCTCATATTTTTGCATCTGTAAAGCGGATCTATTTAAGAATAGCCTCGTCACAGTGTGGATATGAGGATTAATATGATAATACATGTAAAGTTCTTAGCCAAGTGTCTGACATATGGAAAGTGTTTGCTTCTTGTGCATGGCATTGTTTTCTTATGTGATGGATTTCTTTAACATTTCAAGGCTGCTTTGAATTTAATTCTATTTTCTAAGGTGTCAGGAAACATCTCTTGATATTTTAGACAAAATCAAGCTTTTGTATCAGCTCATACACTTGTAAATAAACGTCTTAAATTTCATCCTGTTGTAGAACAAAGGGCACGGAAGTTCCCAGCTTTCCTCTTCCCATCTCTGATCACAGCCTCCATGTCTGAAAATAATTAGTGCAGAAAAGAGGTCTACAGTTGGCCACCCAAATGCATCTTAAACATTGAAATTAAGAAAACTAAAAGAATGGAGCCCTCATGCTGCTATAAACTTTCAAAGAATCCCTTAAGAACATAGACATATGGTGTTAAAAGTGATATCCAAGATTTCTGGTACTAGACTTACTAAAAAGAATTGCAGAAGGACTATTTCTATGTGGAATACCAAGCAAAGGATGGCAGAAGTTAAGCCACGTGCCCAGGTTTCTGAGCTGACCTTCTAGAGCTAAATCAGACAAGGTGGACTGGCTCATCTACTGGCTCTTCCAGATGCATCTGAAAATTTGGAGGGCTTTGGGTAGTTAGAACACAGTGGATAGAATGCTATCAAGGGCAGGAGGTGATAGACTGAATCTGCTATAAGCTTAGGTCCTTTCTGCCTGAAGTATCAGCAATGATAATTACAATGTACAGTATTTATTGAGCAATTACTGTGTGCAAGATGGTTTTATATTGTATCTTATTTAACAACTGTTAAATAACAAACTGTAAATGAGGTACTACTACTGCCATCTTGAAGATAGGCTATTTTGGCTGTCTGAGATTCAGAGAGTTTAAACAGCTTCTGAGAGCCATATAGCTTGCAAATACAGCTCCAGAATCTGAATACAGATCTAGTTGACACTAGACTGCTTTTGAGAAAATGATAGAGGGTATAGCAACATCCAATATTAGTGAATCCCCACTAATCTACTTGAATGCTGAGGAAAGGATCAAAGGACTCTGGGGACCTCCAAGACTGGGGTATCTAAACCTCCTCTCCTTTTTCTGAACTGAATTGGTTGTTCATCTACATGATTTCTTCTGAAGAACCTTTGTTCCAAAGTTGTTCCTGGTCTAGAGATTGTTGTAAATATTACCTCTTTTCAAAAGCACCATATTGATTTCATCCACTTGGAAGTTATTTGTCTGCCTACTGTTGGCTGGTGCAGTGCTTAAGCGCTCACCTGCTAATCAAAAGGTCACTGGAAACTCTGTGGGACAGTTCTACTCTGGTCACTATAGGCTTCTCATGAGTTGGCAATGGGTTATTTACTGTTGACTGGAGAGTAAATCTCCACTTTGAGCAACTTCTTACAAAACTGTCAGCATAGAAAAGCCCCAAAACTTGCTTTTAAACTGATGACAGACATTTGCTTAATTTTTATTTCCCTTATTTTGATGGAGGGAGAAACGGAAATGTTGCCAATTAATCTTACACCTTTAGTGTTACAGGTGCTATCTTGCCCAAAGTGTAGGAGTGGGTTTTTGCCCTTGGCCTTGGTTTGTCCTACTTTCTGAGATGTGGCACCCTCCCTCCCTCGCATCTCCCACCATTCACCAAAGTTCAAGTCACCACTGTGCTTGTTCTAAAATATGAATGGCCTAATTGTTCTCTCTGCCTAGAGTCTTGATTCCTCTAATTCATTTAGTTTTTAAAAAGATTTTCTGCTATAATACAAATACATGGAAAAACATAGAGTAACATGAAGAGTAAGTATATCTACCCCTCAGTGATCGAGTCCTGTTACTCAATGGTATAAAGCTCAGCTGTTAATCAAATGTTTGCTATGAGTTGGAATTGACTCCATCATGTGGTTATTTGATATCACTCAGTGAATGTTTTTATTGCATGTATGTGCATCCATAAATGCTTTACATAGTACTATTTTGTGGGCATCTAAATTTGATGTGAATGATATACAGTACATATCATTTTTTAAAGTTTTTTTCCTACTTAATATTACATTTTGAGATTTAGGCATGATGACACATGCAGATCAAGCTTATTAATTTTTAAGTGCTAAATGGAATAATTTATCCATTGTCCTAATAGTGTACCCTTAAGTTAGTTCCAGTTGTTCATTATTATACACTTCTGTGCATATTTGCTTAAGTTGGTCTAGAGTAAATAACTGGATAATGAATTTTCAGGTTACAGAATATACCCCTATTTACATATAATAGGTAATATGTTGTTGTTTTCCAAAACTGTTGCACCGATTTACATTCCTAGCAGCACTGCATGAACATTTCTGTCTCTATCCTTACCAATAATTGATATTGTCAGATATTTGCCAGCCTCACTGACAAGAGTGTTTCATTTTAATTTGCATTTTCATGATTATAGTGAGAATAATTATCTTTTTTATGTATTATTGGCTTTTGGGATTTGCTCTTTCACAACTTGATTCTTTAAATCTTTTGTATTTTTACTATTTATTTTATCAATTTGTAGAAAACTTCACCCCTGTGTAGTCTGCATATTAACTTTTTTTTTACCAGTTAAAATGGTTGTAAATAAGTACTCCAAGCGTGTAACATATTGTCTAATTTTATTGTGGTTTGTTTTCATACAGAAACTGTTCAGTCAAATTTGTCAATTTTGTCATTTGTTAAGCTCTGTGCATTTGTGTTTAGTTCTCCAAATTCTTTACCCTGAGGTCAAAGAGTTTATGCTTCAACCATTTCCTTTTAAAATGTTATAAAGTTTTATATCTCAGATTGTATCTTTAATCTACCTGGAGTTTGTTTTTCCATAAAGTAGTGTTATAATTTTGTTTTGTTTCCATAAGGAAAGCCAACTGTCCTTGTATGATTTGTTGAAAATCTACCTTTTTTTTTTTCCTATTTATTTACAATGTCATCTCTGAGAATGCCAACTTTCCATGGGTTGGTTTCAAGGAGTCGACTTTATTACATTGATCTATTTGTTCATTCTTATATCAATAACATACTGTCTGAAATATTATGCTGTAAGTATAAGGCTCGATGTCCAGTCTTGGTTCTCCACATTGTCAGCAGCACTTGTTTTGTTCTTCTTTTTTTAAAAATTTGTTTAATAGGCATCCTACTGGTGTGAAATGGCATATGATTATGGTTTGGTAATTCCCTGATAACTTATTTTCACATGCTTTTTGGTCGTTTGTATGTCTTTTGAGGGGAGAAATATCTATTCAAATCCTTTGCCCATTTCTTACTGAGGCTGTGTCATTGACTGAGTTGTATCCCCCAAGAATATGCATATCTATTTGGCTAGACCATGATTAGCAGTATTGTGTGATTATCTATCATTTTTTCATTTGGTGTAATTTTCCTGTGTGTTGCAATTTTCCTGTGTGTATGTTAATGAGGTAGGAGAGACAGTAGCTGTGATAATGAGGCAGGACTCACTATACAAGACTCGATCCTGTCATGAGCCAGTATCTTTTGAGACATAAAAGAGAGAAGCAATCAGAGAGACAGTGAGTGCTGGGTGCATAGTGCATCGTTTGGACACAGGCTTCCTGTGTGGAGAATCTCCTTATTCAGGGAAGGAGTAGCGACAAGCACTTTCCTCCAGAGTTGACAGACAAAGACTTCCTGGAGCTGACATGTTGAATTTGAACTTTTAGCCTACTTTACTGTGAGGAAAATAAATTTATGTTTAAAGCATCTATTTGTGGTATTTCTGTTGTGGTAGCACTATATGACAAATTCAGGTTATTTGTCTTTTTATTGGTCAGCTGTAAGAGTTTGTTATATATTCTGTGTACTACACCCTTAGCAGAGCACTGGTTGTACAATGGTTAAGAGCTTAGCTAATCAAAATGTTGGCAGTTTGAATCCACCAGTCACTCTTTGGAAACCCAGTGGGGCAGCACTACTCTGTCCTATAGGGTCCCTATGAGTTAGAATAAACTTAACAGCAACCTTTTTTTAGCAAAAGTTTACAGTCCAAGTCAGTTTGCCGTATAAAACTCCAGACATATGCCTCTATGGTCGCCATGAGTCGACTCCGACTTGACGGCACTTGGCTTGGCTATGCCTCTATGCAACTCCATCTACTCGCCTCACCCTGTGACTACACACTCCCTTTTCACCTTGTACTTCAATATCTACTCAGTTAACTCTTGTACCCTCCTCTCTACCCTCCCCTTTCTCCTCTACAGAAGAACAAATTGAACAGCATCATACATACATTAAGCCAAGAAGTACACACGTCACCTGCATCACTCTGTATCCCATAGTCCAGTCCAACCTTCAGTACTGCTCTCACCTCTGAGCTAATAACAAGTCCAGGGGCCATGTTTTCAGTGAGTCCTCTAGGATATTGGACATTTGAGTCTGATCTTTTAATAGAGTTCTAGATTTGCACTTCCCTTTCTCTTGGCTATGTCAAGGACGCAACACTGTGTTCCCTGTCAAGGCAGTCTTTGTTGGTGGTCCGGTGCCATCTAGTTCTTCTGGTCTTATGCTGTTGTTCCCTTCCAATCATATGGACCTTATGTCTCGTAGGCTCATGTTTTCTTCATGTCTTTGAGTTCTTGGTTTTCGTCTGCCTTAGGTCGGTTGGGACCAATTAGTGTTCCTTAGACAGAAGATAGCAATTGGTTTTGATATGAAAATTGTTTCATTTTGACTTCTAGTTAGAGATATTTCACCCCTTGGTATCTCAAAATTTTACTTCACTATCTTTCAGCATTTATCATAGCTGATAAATTCTGTAGTATCTTAATTATCATTCATTTGAAGGCACCAAAGGCAGTAGGGTTTCCAAGGCTGTAACCTTTACAAAGGAGACCGCCAGTTCTTTCTTCCATGGAATAGCTGGTGGTTTAGGACCACTGACCTTTAGGTTCACAGGTGAGCACTTAACCACTGCACCACCAGTTTTCCTATCTTAATTTTGGCATCTTATAAACATTTACGTTTATTGTTGATATTCTGTTATCTAGCTAAACACATCTAAGCACAGATTCGCTCTTTATCCTGGTTAGTACTTGACCTCAGTTTCAGTCTGAGATCTCATATTTACTTTCAGCCTTAAAAATGTCTGGAATTTCTCCTCAAAACTGTTTCTATATCCTTTACTCTATCCACTTGTTCTGTTTGAAATCTTCAATGCCTTTCATGTATTTTAACTGAGATTTCATGCATTTTATCTCTTTGTTTCTCTGTGTTGTGTTTTGGATAAATTTCTCAGCATCACCACTTTTCAACTACTCCCTGACACGGTTTTTTTCCTTGGATCTCTGAAATTTTTGTGCATTTTCAATCAGAGAAGTCTTAGAGAGACTTGGCCAGGAGGCAACCCTGACATAGTCTCCTTTGCTTTCAGTGTGGTAACTTGAATATGTTCCTAGATGCTGTTGAGGTGATTCGCACTCACAGGGACCTCATGTACAACAGAATGAAACACTGCCTGGTCCTGCACCGTCCTTATGGTCATTGTTATGCTTGAGTACATTGTTGCAGCCACTGCGTCAATCCATCTTGTTGAGAGTCTTTTTCAGTGACTCTCCCCTTATCTAAGCATGATGTCTTTCTCTAAGGACTGATCCCTCCTGACAACATGTCCGAAGTCTATGAAGCAAAGTCTTGCCATCCTTGCTTCTAAGGAACATTTTGTTTGCGCTTCTTCCAAGACAGATTTGTTCATTCTTTTGTCAGTCTATAGTATAGTGAATATTCTTTGCCAGCACTGTAATTTGATGGAGTCAATTCTTTTTCAGTTTTCCTTACATGTTGTGCAGCTTTCACATGCATATAAGACAACTGAAAGCACGTGGCTTGGGTCCAGTGCAACTTAGTCTCCAAGGTGACATTTTTGCTTTTTTAACATTTTAAAGAAGTATTTTGCATCAGATTTGAGCAATGCGATGCATCTTGACTGCTGCTTCCACAGGTGTTGTTTGTGGATCCAAGTGAAACGAAATCTTTGACAACATTAATCTTTTCTCCATTTATCGTTATGTTGCTTATCAGTCCAGGTGTAAGGAGTTTTGTTTTCTTTATATTGATGTGCAATCCACACTGAAGATTATGGTCTTTCATATTCATCAGTAAGTGATTTGAATCCTCTACACTTTCAGCAAGCAAGGTTGTGCTATCTGAGTAACACACAGATTGATAACAAGTCTTCCTCTCATCCTGATGTCCTGTTGGTCTTCATATAGTCTAGCTTCTGGGATTATTTGCTCAGCATACAGACTGAAAAGAAATGGTGAAAGCACACACTCCTGACACACATCTTTCATGATTTTAAACCCCACAGCACCCTATTGTTCTGTTAGAATGACTGCTTCTTGATCGATGTACTGATTCCTCAGGAGTGCAATTATGTGTTCTGGAATTCCCACTTTTCACAAGTTTATCCATAATTTGTTATGGTTCACACAGTTGAATGCTTTTGTGTGGTCAATAAAACACAGGTAAAGATCTTCCCAGTATTCTCTAGTTTTAGCCAAGATCCATCTGACATCCACAACAACCTCCTTGGTTCTATGTGCTCTTCTGAATCCAGTTTGAATTTCTGGCAGTTCACTGCCAATATACTGCTACAGCTGCTTTTAAATGATCTTCAGCAAAATTTTACTTGGGTGTGATATGAATGATAATTGTTACATAATTTGTGTATTCCGTTCGGTCATCTCTCTTTAAAATGGGCAAAAATATAGGTAGGTCTCTTCTAGTTTATTGGCCATGTAGCAGTCCTCCAAATTTCTTGGCGTAGACAATTGAGAATTCTAGAGCTGCCTCTATTTGTTGAAACATCTAGATTGATATTCTGTCAATTCCTGGAGACGGTTTCTTTCTTTGTTTTTTTTTTTTTTTGCCAATGCCCTTAGTGTTGCCTGGACATTTTCCTTCATTACCTTCAATTACTGATCATGTGCTACCTCCTAAAATGGTTTAACAGTTGTTTTGGGTATAGTGACAGTGTACAAGGTCCAACAACTAAGTCTGAAAACTTAATTGTTCTAAGTACTACGTATCTCATTGCTGAATACCACTACAGTCACTTTGAAGTACTCCCCTTGGGAAGCTATGCACTGGCACCAGTGCCTAGTCCACACTTCAAAGCAGTTTTGCAACTCTTCTGGAATGGCCATTGTTCACAGTGTCATGGTGTAAGTTCATAAGCTTAGTTGTATAGTTGTCTGTGAGAGAATTTTTAGCCAGTAAACAAATAACTGTATTGGAGCCCCCTCCCTACTCAGCTGATCTGGCTCCCAATCACTTTTTTCTTTTACCCAGAGATAAAGGAAATATTGAAAGGAAAACATTATGATGACATTCAGGACATCAAAGGTAATATGACAACAGCTCTGATGACCATTACAGAAAAAGAGTTCTAAAATTTCTTTGAAGGGTAGACTAGGCATTGGTGTTGGTGCATAGCTTCCCAAGGGCAGTACTTTCAAGATGACCATAGTGATATGTACTAGTGAGGTGTATAGCTCTTTTTCTAGGATGAATTAGCAAACTTCTCAGACTTCCTACTCCTTCCATCTGTTTTTCTGAAGTTTCCTGTTTCATTTAATACTGTCCTCATAGAATCTTTCAATATTTCAACTTGAGGCTTGCTTATTTTTTTAAGTTCTTTCAGCTTGAGATATTCTGACCATGTTCTTCCAGTTTGGTTTCTAATTCCAGGTCTTTTCACATATTATTATACTACTTTACACTGTCTTGTTGAACCTCTCATTGAAATCTTCTGTTCAGCTCTTATACTTCAGCATTTCTTCCATTTATTTAGGTTAGCCGATACTTAAGAGGAAGCTTTGGAGTCCTCTCTGACATCTGTTTGGTCTTTTCTTTCTTTCATATATTTTTAGTATCTTCTTGCTTTCCTCACATATGATGTCTCTGATGTTGTTCCACAACTTGTCTGGTCTTTGGTCATCAGTGTTCAAAGCGTCAAATCCATTCTTTAGATATTCTCTAAATTCAGATGAGCTATACTCAAAGTCATACTTTGGCTTTTGTGGACTTGTTCTAATTTTCTTCAGTTCCAACTTCAAATTTCACGTGAGCAATGGACTGTTCCACAGTTGGCCTCTGGCCTTATTCTAACTGATATTATTGAGCTTTTCCCTTATCTTTTTCCACAGATGTAGTCATTTTGATTCCTGTGTGTTCTGCTTGAGGAGACCCATATATATAGTTGCTGTTTATACTGTTAAAAAGGTCATTTGCAATGTATTGTGTTGCCATTATCATTGATTTAAAACTACCTTTTTTTAAAAAAAATTTGGTTTTGCTTTTATTATTTGTTTAGATAGCTGAATTTCTTAGGACTCATTTTTTCGTGTGCTTTATAATTTTTTTGTGCAGGATTATCTCATATAGAAGAGATTTGTTTTTGTGATATATTTTCTCCTTCTCTGAAAAAGATTTGAGATGTTTTCTTTCAACAGGCTATGAACCTGACATTCAGAACAGTGTGTTATATCAACTGTTTGGGATTCTTTCTCCACAGACATAATGGGGATATTTTGACCCAGTTTCTTAATGCAGCAAATGGCTTGGTTCATCCTAGCTCCTGACTGCCAGACTGGGTTTGCATTATACTGACCTCTTTTGCCCGGTGGCTATAGCCCCAGGCAGTGGACAGAGCAGTCTTTAATTTTCAACCGTTTAATTATTTATTTACTTTTAAAACAGGAGCTCTCAATCTCTCCTTGGTATCCATCCAGGAGTATGACTCTAGTCTTTAGCCCTCGTTCATGTTGTGGGGACTTAATTTTCTATTTTTGCCACAACAACAGAAATTCTAGATGCCTCTGCTAGCTTTGGACTGGTTGTTCTTTACCTTGTATGTGTGTTGCTTTATTTCTTGTCCACAGAGATGTTTATCAAGTTTTTGAGGCCAACTATGTGTTTTGAATGTTCTCTTTACAACTGCTATCCATCATTATTGTGAGTTTGGAGCAATGCCATCTTGCCTGGATTTGCCTTTGTTTCCTACCTGGCAGGCCAGACTTCAACTCTCTGTACGTCATCCCCCTGTTTATAGCATTTCACTGCATCCCGTTGCACTTTGAACAAACACAAATGCATTACCACATCTTATAAGACCTTTAATCCCCTGAGTTTTCCTTCCCATTTATACAGAGCTGCTTTAATTCTTGACTACAGTGTACCACCTTTAACCCCCAGGCCTTCCTATGTGCTGTTTTCTCCATCTGATGCACACTCTCCTAATTATTTTTCCTGCTTAATTGTCCTGATTTTTCTCATCTCCCCTTCACGTTAGTGTCTCCCCTATTCTTCAGTCTGTATACTTGCAGCCTCCTGCTAGACCTCCTGTGTGATAATGTTTGTCTCATTTTGTTGTTCGGTGGTGGTGACGATTGAGCTGGGATGAGTAGGCCCCTGGCTTTTGGCAAAGCCATGTACATTGGAACAAGATGCTACTTGATGCTGCACCATCCCGTTGATTGGTTGTGCACTTAATTATTATGGTTCATAGGGTTTCACTGGTTGATACTTCAGTAGTAATCAGGTCTGTTTTCTTCATCATAGTCCTGAAGCACCACTGAAACCCGTTCAGCCTCATAGAACATGTAACTATCCAGCAACAAATAGATGGTAGCCATGTACATGGTGAATTAGCCAGGAATTAAGCCACTGAACCACCACTGCTCCCCATGTTGTTATAACTCTGCTTATTAAGTATCTGTCTTCCTTGCTGACCTGTAAGATCCTTGTGAGTAAAGAGCAGATCTTGCTTATTCAGTGCTTTATCAGCATACCTAGCACATCATAAGTCTGTTGCCATCAAGTTGATACCAATTCACAGGGATCCTATAGGACAGAGTAGAACTGCCCCCATAGGGTTTCCAGTGAGAGACTGATAGATTTGAACTGGTGAACTTTTGGTTAACTACTGGGCCACCAGGGCCCCTAATACATCATAGACACCTAATACATATTAGAAGAGTGAATAGATGAAAGGAGATGCAATCCCTTCATTCCTTTCATTTCTTCCTTGCTGTGTGTGTGACATGGAAAAAGAACCAGTCTATCTGTACAGCCCCAAGGGCTGAACTTTGAGTTTTACCAAGGAAATCCTGAGCTTCTTGAAACAATGGTGGTAGAGATGATGGGATTCTGATGTGGACCTGGGAAAGTCTAAATGAGATGAGTGAGAATGTCCAGAGTTCAGTGACCAACACATCCCTTTGACACCCTTTGCACGTGAGTTGCCAAGCATATGGACTGTCTAGATTCAGTGTCCTTGCACCTCCAGGTGGTTATGGGTGTGTATTTCTACCTCTTAAACTCTCTAATCCTTGTAGATTAGCAACAAGAAAACTGATCTAAGCTCAGGGACCATGCTGGAAATAATCACCTCTTCCCTTTTGGTTTAGCACATTTGGATATAGGCTTGTGACCTTGGCTGAGGCTAACTGGTGCTAGGCAATCTGAGTTTTATTTAGCAGCTGTTTAGACTGACTTTCAAATTATCCCTCATGGGAAGCATTTAATATTCCAAAAATCTCTCTCACTTCTTCCCATCTACCATTTTATATGAGATTTAGTTAAAATACTTGCCTTTCACGTTTTGGCCATGATGGTGATTTCATGAAGGTCAAGGAATGAGGAACCAAGAAAATTCCTTGAAAGATTTACAATAAATTATATTTAGTAATAACAGGTTTAAGAAGGGGACTTGGTAGTTAAAAAACAAACCAGCTAAAAACCAAACCAACTGCTACCCAGTTGATTTTGACTCGTAATGCCCCTATAGTACACAGAACTGCCCAATAGAGTTTCCAAGGAATAGCTTGTGGATTTGAAGTGCTGACTCTTTTAGTTAACGGGTGAACTCTTATCCATTGTACGACCAGGGATGGGCTAAAATTAGTGATGTTTGGAATTTTTGTCAGTCTTCTTTGAGGACTTGAACTTTCTGCGCTTGCATTTTTTTAATCTAGCCAGTTGCCGTGGAGTTGCCTCTGATACCTGGCAACTCCACGTGTGTAAGAACTGTGCTTTACAGCGTTTTTGGTGACTAAAAGTTTTTGGTAGATTTATAGGCCTTTCTCCCAAGGCTCCTCTAGGTGTAGGTTAATTGTCAACTGTCATGGATTAAATTGTGTCCCCCTAAAAATAGGTGTCGCCATGTGATTGGGCCATGATTCCCAGTATCTTGTGATGTCTTCCATTTTGTGGTTTTGTATGTTAAAGGATTAGGGTGGGGGCTGTAAATCCCTTCCTAGGATCACCTCCCTGCTCCACTGTAGAAGGAGTTTCCCTGGATTATGGCCTGCCCCACCCTTAATCCTTTCATCCTACAAGAGATAAAAGGACAGAGAAGCAGGCAGAGAATTGGGAACTTCACACCATCAAGAAAGCAGCACCAGGAGAAGAATGGGTCCTTCAGACCAGAGGTTCCTGCACCAAGATGCTCCCTGGACAAGACTGATGCAATTCTGGACTTTCCTCCAGAGCCGACTAGGGGGAAAGCCTTCCCCTGGAGTGGACATCCTGAATCTGGACTTGTAGCCTACTAGACTGTGTAAGAATAAACCTTCCTTTGTTAAAGCCATCCACTCTGTGGTATTTCTGTTAGAGCGGCCCTAGCTGACTAAAACACCCACCTTTCAGTTGGCAGCCATGCGTGTTCATTGCTTGTGCCACTCAAGCACTTCATATACTGTTTGGGGCTTATGGCGAGCTACAGCTGCCAACCAAAAGTTTGGCGGTGTGAATCTACCAGTTGCTCCTCAGGAGCCCTACAGGGCAGTTCTATTCTGTCCTATATTGTCACTATACTCCATGTAGCCCATGTGATATCAAATGCACTCCAGACAGTACACTGGACCAAATGAAGATGCTGAAAAGTGTGTTTCAGTGACTGAGTTTCATCTAGTGTCTCCAACTCCCGAAATAACTCCTTAGCTCTCACTACCCAACTTGAGTGTAAGATGTTTTTCAATTTATACTGAAGAAAAAGAGTAACTTTGGGTCTTTATACATCTTAGAGTTGTCTTGGACTAATGAGACAAAAATAAATTTTGTTAGACAAGGAATGCATGAGTCTTGTGATTTTTCTTATCTGTGTGGAGCAGAATTTTTATGAGTATTGGGCAACAAGACATTCACACTATAGGGAAACCAACTATGTTAAGACATTTTGGAAAAATAGTGGCTATGTCTATATTTAAAAATATTATTTTATCGATGACTTCTTCCTCCTACTTATAAGTAACTGCATTTTCTTATGATATTTTAAAGTTCTTGGAACATAAGACAGCAGAACTAGAAAGTTCTGACCTTCTCCTTCTGCCACAGGAAAGATCCAGGCACAGAAAGAAAGAATGAAAGCATGCTGCAAGATCCTTCACTGAGTCATTCATGGACTCAGGACTAGTCAGCTGTATAAATCAAGTCATGTTTTGCCTGAAACCAAAGAAAGTACAAATCACTGGTTTTGAATTCTTTCTCTTCTTGTATTAGTTTTGTGATGTTAAATAAGCACCCCACTTCTCTGCTCCTCCCCAGTCCATCCCACCCCTCCCAACCACTTCACCTCTCCCTTTAAATCTGGAAACCAATTACATTCCAGGAGGTAGAGATCTGATTATAAAGGACTTGTTCCAGATTGCAGACTTAAATCCATTTTTACAACTCACTTAAAAACACTGGAATGCGGTCTAATGGTGGAAAGGCTGATGCTATTAAACCTGAAATGATGTAATTAGAGGGACATTCAGTCCTACTTTCTTGAGCTATTCTTCTCCTTCAGGTGCCCAAAGGCACAGATCTTTCTGGTCAGCAGTGCAGGCTTCTTGCTACTGTCTGAGGTCAGCACTAAGATCTGCCAGGAGTCCAGACGTATTGAGTCAGCAAATAAAAGACACCAGACTGGAGACAGGGAGCAGCCCCAGGAAGGCCTGGCATCCATAGCCTGGGAGGGTGAGCCACGGGGAATCCAACCTGGACACAAAGATGCTGTTGTATTATTGCACATGGGACTTCCTCTTCTGGTGATCTTTCTTGTCTAAACCTTTTCATACACATCCCTTCCTTGTAAACTCTGAAGAAAAGGTTTAGAGGGAAGGAATGTGTATGAAAATTGAACTGTGTCCTCTAAAACTGTGTTAGAATCCTAACCCCTTTACCTGTGGGTATATACTTCCTTGGAAATAGACTTTTTTTGTTATGTTAGGAAACCCTAGTGGTGTAGTGATTAAGTGCTCTGGCTGCTAACCCAAAAGATTGGCAGTTCAAATCTATCAGACACTCCTTGTAAATTTCAGGGCAGTTCTGCTCCTCCTAGAGGGTCTTTATGGGTTGGAATCCACTCTACTGCAACGGGCTTGGTGTTTTTAATGTTATGTTAATGAGGCCATATCAGTACAGATTGTGTCCTAACCCTAATCACTTCTTAGTCATAAAAACGGCTAATTAGACACAGGGACAAGAAACACAAGTGAGGGAAGGAGAGATAGATGCCAAATGAAGTCATCAAGGAACTGAGGACTGGGACTATAGAACCTGAAAGAGATAAAGATGCGTCCCCAAGTGGACAGACAGATAACCTCCCACTTGAGCCAGTGCTCTGAATTCAAACTTCTAGTTTCCTGAACTGAGAGATAGGACATTTCTATTCTTTTAAGCTACTCACTTAGCTCTGTTAGAATAACCCACTGCCATCGAGTTGGGTCCAGCTCCTAGTGAATGGAGTAGGTAAATAAGACAGTGAAAATGGGTCCATTTCTCAGGATATTTTACCAGTTTGGACTAGAAAAGCTGGTTTAGATGTGTAGATTTTGTCTGATACAGATTGCTTTTCATATAGATCAGAGTAAAGAATTAAATAATTAAATTGAAACAAAACTCTATAAAGTATAAATCTTACTCAACTATTCAACTATACCATATATATCAGTTGGATAAATGGCTTTTGTTAGTAATAAATTCTTTTATCTAAAATAGTAAAACCTGTGACAGATCCAATTTAGTCCAACATTTTTTATTTGAAGTATGAATAATTATTTGAAGGAAACCATTAAATGTAACCAGAGACATTTATGGACATACGATAATAACAAGAAAAGCATATTTACAACTACAAGTATTTATGAAGCACATAATGAGCTGTGTTCTAGCCACCTAAACCCTATGACACAAAAAATAAAAACCTCGCGACTGTCAAGTCGTTCTGACAGAGTAGAACTGTCTTGCAGTGTTTCCAAGGCTGTAAATCTTTTCAGAAGCAGGTTGCCACATCTTCTTCCTGCAGAGTGACTGGTGGTTTCAAACAGCCAAAATTTTGATTAGCAGCCTAGTGCTTTAACCACTACTTCCCCAAGGCTCCTTTTTCCAGAAACACAGCTGAACAACTTGCTTTTCATGGGTGATATCTCCATAGCTACTCCAACCCCAAAAGGATGTAGTTTCATCTTCAGGAAACTCTGTAAGGTAGTTATGACCATCTTCATGTACACTTATTAACTCAGCAGATATTTGTTGAGTGTCTATTCTATGCCAAGCAGGATTCCAGATCCCTGTGATTTAAAAAATTTGAATAAGAGAGACATATCTCTGCTGCCCACAGGATTGCTGTTATCTAGTGGTGATAAAGCATTTTTTAAAATAAAGATAATGATAAAACAATTCTGTTAGGAAGGGTACACAATGATGAGTAAGATAATAATGAAAGGAGGAGATCTTCAAGCAGAATATGGGATGAAGTCTCTCACTACGGATAGCTTGCCAGGGAAGAGAGATGTGAAGACTTCCAGCCCAACTTCTGAAGTGGGAAAGATGTTGACTAAAAGAAGGCCTGCAGGGCAGGTGATGATAAGGAGAGTAAAAAGAGGTGAAGTTCAAGGTCACTGTGGGCCAGTTTATATGGAGACCTGTGTGGTGAGTCATTGGGATGAGAAAACTGAGGTATGACTCAATTAAGTCACCTTTCTAAGGTGATATAGCTTTAACTGATTCAATTATAGTAGATCCAGGTGGAATTAATCTCTGATTCTCAAACTCTTTCTGTTAGTTTCTTGTCATATATATATATATATATATGTATATGTATATTATATGCAAATATGTCACTATGTGTCAGAAATTCAGGCTTGGGGGATATGCGCATGATCATAACTGTCCAATTTATCTCTCTAAGGGGTCTTACATTCAATAATAAACAAAAGAACAAATAAATACGTTGTACGTTATCAGAAAACACCAAGTAAAATAAAGCAGAGAAAAGAGATGTAGAATGAAGGTCGGTCTTTTAGTTGAGGTGGTAAGTGAAAGGCTTCGTCTGAGTAGAGGCCTGAATTAAGTGAGGAAGCATCCATTAGCCCTGTGCTCTGCAGCTGTAATTGGTGTTTCAAAGTACAGGAAAACATGATTGTCCTCATCAGGTTGTTTGAAACACCCTATGACTATACCCGTGTGTGTGTTTGCTCATCAAATCATTTCCCAGATGGGAGATAGCCAAAAAAAAAAAAAAAACCCACAAAAAACAGTTAGCCTAGGTTCTATAAACAAGAAGGACTTGGAGTCCTCAAATTAGCAAAGTCTTGCTCAGCTTGGAGAGCCATGGAGGCAGTGTTCATGAAAAGAAAGGACACAGTTCAACCTGGTCCTGTATTTACACAGGGGAAGCGTAGCCCTTGGTGTCTACCAGCCAGGGATCAGGTGCACTTGGAAAGACCATTATGACATTTTTAGAAGAACAGTCAACAGCAGACTTTCCCAGAAGAGATAAGGAGACCGATGAGTCCAACACCAGCCGATAAAAATTCGTGGGGAAAACTGAATGTTGGAATTTAGTTGCCACTGGGTCTGGCAACTGAACTGCAATGTCCATAAAAGACTGACGATTAAGCCATATCCTTTTCTCTGTTCATTTGGTTATCTCTCTTTCTTCAATTCTATTTCTTTTTACTTTTCTCAATAGAATTTCTGTTGCTTGATAAGGTTTACTATAAAGAAGAATTCAGAACACGGTTAAGATTAACTATTATGGTGGAAAATGATGATTTGTCATGTTTAGTCTTCGGAATGTCTAGACATGAATGAAAAACAAAAGGCTTAACTGTCCTTTTATTATGGCCGTCAAGTGGACTAGGCTATTCAAGATGAAAAACTAAATCTGGCAATCCACAGATCAGTTCTGAACATTTTGTGACTTTTTTTTTTTTAAATAACTATGGCCTAGATCCACCAGGCACTCCTTGAATACCCTGGGGGTCAGTTCTATCCTGGCCCCTAGGGTCGCCATGAGTCGGATCCGACTCGACGGCACTTGGCTTGGCTTTAGATATTTCAGAGGATATTTATTGGGTCTCATGCAATTATTCCTTAGAGAAGATAGATGTTGTGGTTTTGACTTACAGCTCTGAAAACTAGTCATTCATCTGCTGTCTACCCATTCAGGAAAAATTTATGGAATACCCGCCAAGCCAAGTGCCGTCGAGTCCATGAATGATAAAAACAGAAACAAACAAAAAAAAACCCCAGTGCTGTCTAGGCAGATCCGACTCCTGGCGACCTTACAATGATACAAAGATGAATATGGCATGGCGTCTGTTCCCCAAAAGCTCACAGTATAGTGACAAACAAGGAAAGAAGGACTTACTCCCGGTCCTAGCCTGGATTCTCTAGAGGTGCAAAGTCAGTGACATGTATGTTTATAACACTATTAATATGGAGGAGCCCTGGTGGTGCAGTGGTTAAGAGCTCAGCTGGTAACCAAAAGGTCAGTGGTTCAAATTCATCAGCTGCCCCTTGGACACTCTATGGGGCAGTTCTACTGTGTCCTCTAGGGTTCCTGTAAGTCAGAATCGAATCAATGACAGTTTTTTGTTTTTTAAAAGCTATATAGACAATTACAGACATATAAAGAGAGAGATTTATTTCAAGGAAATGGCTCACATGGTTAAGGTGGCTGGCAAATCCCAGAGTCAGACATCAGGCTCGTGCCTTCTCCTGACTCATGTGATTACAAGAGGCTGACAGACCCAAAATCTGAAGGCCAGATAGCAGACTGCTGGCTCACATCTGAAAAGCCAGAGGTCAGAGGATTATGAGTCAGATGCAAGATCCAGAGAGGGTAGGCTTTGCCAGAACACCTATTCATCCCTCCATCACTTCATCTCTCCATCCCTCCCTTCCTCCCTCCCTTCCTCCCTTGAAATGAGGCCACACACCTAAGGAAACTCCCATTCCAACTGATTGACAGTTTACTTCAGATCACAAAATGAAAGATGATTATATAAGACCTGCCGAACCGCTGAGAATCATGGCCTAGCCAAGCTGACGTATAACCTTAACCATCACACTCTCCTGCTCCTCCAATCCCTGCCCCCGCAAATGTGGGATAAGTGCAGAATGGTGCTAAGTATTAAATGCTTTGGAACTAGGGGAAAGGCTCCAGATCAGACTAAGGCACTTGGGGACAGTCCTCATAAAAGCTGATGATTAAGCTTTTCCTTGAAGAAGAACATGTGGGAGTTTCGCAGGCAGAGAAGGTGGAAGAAATTTTCCAAGAAGGGGTAATTGTTATGTGCATAGGTACATAGGTACAGAAGGATGGAAGGGCATGACTCACTCAGGGAATGGAAGGAAGTTGACAAAACGAGTACAGATGGCGTATTTAGTTAGGGGTAGGGGAATGAAGGGAGAAAAAAGGGCAAGTGGTGAGGCTTACAAGTGTTCAGGGGAAAGATTATGAGAAGCCTACAAACAGACATAGAGAATTTACATTTGATGCTAGTAACTATAAAGAACCAGGAACATCCTTTACATAGACAGTGTCTGTTTTAGAAGTTATATTGGGCTCTTATGAATAATTTCTATTAGTGGGAATTTGTTGCAATGATCATGACGTAAGAGTGAGGCCTAGAGTAAATTATCATAGACTATAGAATGTGGGAAACCACTTAATACTTTGTAGGTTGGTCCTAAAGACATGAATAACAATTTCATAGAATTTTATAAATCAAGCAAATAATCTCAAAATATCAATACAAAATATCACAGGCAATTTTTTGAAAGGACACAAAAAGTCTTCAAAAACTAAGAAACCTTGGGTGTCCATCATACTTCCAATCTATATCTAAATTCCTGTTATAGAGCATTTACACTGGAGACATGACTGTTGTCAGACATTTCTTCACATTCATGAAGGAACTTCTTTTGTGAATTCTCAATAGTTCCCGACATAGTCCTTGGGCAGAGAAGATGCTCACTGGGATGCAAGGAGTTCATTTGCTATGCCCCATATCAAGCTGTTCATGGCCCCACTTGAACTTTAGTGAACCATGTGTGCTAAATACAAGGAATAATACCAATATTAGCAGCAAAAATAGGTCAATAACCAGTAGCTTTATAGTTAGGGATTACTGAGGACCTAATGCAGGCCAGGCACAATGTGGGGCTCTCTGCACATCATGTGACTTCATCTTTACCATTCTCTCATTACATCCATTTTACTAACTCCAATTACAGTTGGGACAATGAAGGCTGACAGAGTTTACACAGCACTTGGAACAAGACAAGGGAAGAGCAGAGAAGCAGGTGCAAATCCACCACCACCTGATAGCAAAGTTAATGCTTTTCTCTCTTACTGCCATTGCCAGTTATTTTAGGTGAACTTGTGAAAAGGGGACCATATGTGTTCCACCAGCTTCATACAAGATAAAAAGGAACAAGAGCTGACCAGGAACGTAAAAGAAAAGGGTTTTGGTGGGACTTTATGGCCACCAAGGCTCTCAGCAAACAGAAGTAACTTTTCTGCAATGCGAGGATGATCTATCACTAGAGATGTTAATGCAAAGAGTAAATAACCATCTCCTAGAGGATCTGCAGAGTAATTTCTGTCTGGGAGGATAGAATATGTCTACTGCTCTCTCTTAAGATCTTGGGATATCCTTTGGATAGTAACAATAATTCCTGTTATCTGAATGACAATTAACATTACATAAAACATTTCCACAGAGCATCTTATTTGGCCCCCAGTGGCTTCCACTTTGGTGTGACACAACCACTACTCACAGAGGCCACATGGCTTGACCAGTAACACACAGAATGAATGTAAGATGCAGAAACAGGACTTGAGTCAAATAATTCCAAGACCATTCTCTTTCTCTTATGTGTGTTGTCTGCCACAGTGTAGCAGAAATTTAGGTCTGTAGGGAAGCATCAACAAAGTGGGTTGTCTGCCCCCGTGATGAATTTGGGACATATGCTGAGACTCTGAGACAGTTGTCCCTTTCTATGTGGGTCAGTGTTCTTGAGGTCTAGACAGCCCTCTGGGAACAAAGTGTCCTTTGGGATCTTCCTTAATCATCCTTAACAGTGTACTGTGTTGTTTCCTGTCTAACTCTGTCCATTTCCACAGGCAATTTATACATCTAGGGATGCCAGCATACTCCTTCAGACATCAATCATTTTATATCTGGGTTATTCTTCTGGATGTGCAAATCCAGGGCACAAGTCTAAGTCCCACACTTCCTGCAGCCTAAAGGGGCCAAGTTCTACTAGTCAGGAGCAGACTGCCTCCTGACTGTGGAAAGTTTGATGTGTGCTAAGTGTAAGCAGATGTCCCCAGCTGCTGGATCGTGTGACCATGTGAAACCAATCATTTGCTCTGCACAAACATGGCTCATCAAGTGAAGGTTTGGAGGTACGACCAATACGTTCTGCTTCTCATAAACCACTAAGTGAGCAGGGTGTGTGGGAGCCTGGGGACACTGACCAGAGTGGTCCATCTAAGGACAAAATTTGTGAACCCTGACGTGGAAGTTGGGCAAACGGAAGAGTTGCTCAGAGTTATGACAGACACTCAATCTGGTCCCAGGACATCGTCTGAATACTTTCAGTCTTGCACCCCTGGAGGCATCTAAGGTCTGGGGTTGGAGGTGACTTCCTTGTGATCTCATAGTAAACTGTTGACTCAGCCAGTACTTGATCAATGATTGAAGCACCCAGACTGGTACAATTTCCATTATGTAAACTTGCAATAACCATTGACATTCTGGGGTGAACTTCATCATGTAGTATCCCATAACTCTTATAGTTTGAGTCCTGGCAGCTTTTGGGGTGCCTTCCCTAAGCTATTTGAACTTTCCAGGAAATAACAATAATTAATGCTGTTTATTGGAGGCAAATTCTGGTGACATAGTGGTTAAATGCTATAGCAGCTAACCAAAAAGTCAGCAGTTCAAATCTACCAGACAGTCCTTGGAAATTTTATGGGACAGTTCTACTCTGTCTGATAGGTTTGCTATGAGTCAGAATCAACTCAATGGCAATGAGTTTGGTTTGAATAATGTTAGATCAGGCTGTATGTGTTATGTACTTTATTGTACATTATAATCCCTAGAATATCATGAGACAGGTTGTTTTAGTCAGCTAGGCTGCTCTAACAGAAATACCACAGAGTGGATGGCTTTAACAAAGGAAGATTTATTCTTACACAGTCCGGTAGGTTGCAAGTCCATATTCAGGGTGACTGCTCCAGGGGAAGGCTTTCTCCTTGTCGGCTCTGGAGGAAAGTCTTGTATTGCATCAGTGTTTGTCCAGGGAGCATCTTAGCGCAAGAACCTCTGGTCTGAAGGACGTGCTCTTCTCCCGGTGTTGCTTGCTTGATGGTAGCGAGGTTCTCGAATTGTCCTTTGTTTCTCTTTCCCTTTTATCTCTTACAAGCTGAAAGCATTAAGAGTGGGGCAAGCCACACTCCAGGGAAACTTCCCCACAGCAGGGCAGGGAAGCAATTCAATGCAAGAATTTACGGCTCCACCCTAATCCTTTAACATACAGTTTAGCAAAACCACACAATGGAGGACAGTCCCAAGATACTGGGAACTGTATCCCAGCCATGTGGCTGCACACATTTTTGGGGGGACACAATTCAAACCATGACATAGATCTTTTCATACTTATTTAAAGGAAAGGAAATTGATAGCCTAAAATTACAAGACTTTCCTGAGGTCACAAAACTTGTAGGTATATGGCCTAGATTCACATCAAGATGTGCTCTAAATGCATAATTTGAAGCAATCAACAAAGATATTTTGAGGCCTCTGACTGATTATCAATGGATGGTGACTGGGTGGTGAATATTTTTTTTACTCGAAAGGGAATTTAATGAACTTTTATTACATGTTTGGCAGTATATAGTGAACATAACACTACTCTCTCTCTCTTTGGGAGCATAAGCTAGTGGTGTAGTCAGAAATACAAACACACTGCTAGCCTGCGTTGGTCAGGTGTACTTGGAATAGAATAGGAGGCGCACACCAGCTTTCCCATGGCACAGGGATGTTTCATCCAGAGCAGGTGACACTTTTCTGTCACACAAGTGAGGATGATATTCGAAGCAGAACTTGACAATGCACACAGAGTAATGAAAACCAAGCAAATTGTGTGGCATACTTATGGAAATATAAATCACTGGGAATTCTTAACTTGCTAAAATAAAAGCAAAAAATGCTTGAAAGACGACACTAAACACACAGCTGGTAAGGAACTTGAATGCTTTGCTAAAGGAGCTGGAATTTTTTTCTGAGAACAATTTGGAAACATGGATAAACTTTAAAGAAAAGAGTGATATGATTAATAAGTAGTTTAAGGTTTGATTTGACTGCTAGTAATGAGTCGGATCCGACTCGACGGCACTTGGCTTGGCTTGGCAATGAAAACCTGAGTGGTGTAGTGGTTAAGCATTACAGCTGCTGACCAAAATTTTGGTAGTTCAAATCCACCAGATGCTCTATGGGGCAGTTCTTCTCTGTCTGTAGAGTCACTATGAGTTGGAATTGACTTCACGGGAGTGGGTTTGGTTTGGGAACAGAAATCTCAAAATTAATGCTAGTTTAAAAATAATGGAAGTTTATTTTTATATACATATCTGGAGTTGTGTAGTCTAGGGTTGATAACAGTGTCTTTGCTCAAGAATCCTATTGTTTTAGTCAGCTAGGGCTGCTCTAACAGAAATACCACAGAGTGGATGGCTTTAACAAAGAAAGATTTATTCTTACACAGTCCGGTAGGTTGCAAGTCCATTAGTCAACTAGGGCTGCTCTAACAGAAATACCACAGAGTGGATGGCTTTAACAAAGAAAGATTTATTCTTACACAGTCCGGTAGGTTACAAGTTCATATTCAGGGTGTCCGCTCCAGGGAAAGACTTTCCCCTTGACGGCTCTGGAGGAAAGTCCGGTATTGCATCAGTCATTGTCCAGGGAGTGTCCTAACGCAAGAACCTCTGGTCTGAACGACGCACTCTGCTCCCAGTGCTGCTTGCTTGATGGTAGCGAGGTTCTCAAATTGTCCTTGGTTCTTTTTCCTTTTATTCCTTGCAAGCTAAAAGCATTAAGGGTGGGGCAAGCCATACTCCAGGGAAACTTCCCCCATAGCAGGAATTCACAGCGCCACCCTAATCCTTTAACATACAGGTTAGCAAAACCACACAGTGGAGGACATTTCCAAGATACTAGGAACCATATCCCAGCCACATGGCTGCACACATTTTTTGGGGGACACGATTCAAACCATGACATCTATCTTTGCAATCCTTCCTGTATGGTGCCTGCAAATTCATATTTCAAATTCATATACAAGGCAGCAAGGTGGAAGCAGTGATAAATAACAAGGGAGCAAAGGGCAAGCTTCAGTGCCGTCTTAAAGAAGGTCTCCCAGACGCTTGTACAAGATACTTAAGATTTCATCCCATTCATCAGAACTTAGATGTCCATACCCCACTGCAAGGAAAGTTGGGAAATGTACTCTAGATGTTCACTGTGGCAGGCAACTGTACTAGAAGATGGTATAATTCAGTCTTGGGCCCTGACTGTACTCACCTGGCTATGTCTTACTTCCATGAAGCTCTTTTAATAACCTATTCCTGGCCCAGCAAATCTGTCTAAAGCCAAAACAAAAAATCTATTGTCATTGGATTACTTCTGACTCATAGTGGCCACAATGGGACAGAGTAAACTTACCTCCACAGAATTTCCAAGGAGTTGCTGTTAGATTTGAACTGTTGACCTTTCAGTTAGCAGCTGTAGGTCTTAACCACTATACCACCAGTACAAGAAATAGTCTAGCATACATTCAGTGTTTTCTCACACAGTTCTTCACCAGTCCCAAACCATCTGCATCTCATTTTGTATCTCAGTTTTTCTCCTAATGTCTTTCCCATCTGCTCTCTTCAGAGTTCTGACCTCCCAGCCTATTCAGTTTCTCCTAGACCCGTATTACAACTTCAGTCCCTATCTAGAATTCCTGTGAGGTACGAAGCAATAGGATTTTGCCTGAGAATAACAACACTGTGGTATAGTGTGGTGCTTAGGGGCAGAGATGAGGAAGTCAGACTGGTTTGAATTTATATCTTTCCTCCACAACTACTAACTGTGAATCATGTAACTTTTCCAATTCTGATTTCTTATACATAAAACAGAGGTTGGTGTTAATATTAATCTTGTGTATTCTTGTCTGGATTAACTGAGTGAATATCTATGTGAATTTGGTACAGTGTTTGGCGTATTAGAAAGAAAAACAGCTGCTGACAATCCAGACTTATGGTGACCCAGTGTGTGTCAGAGTAGAACTGGGCTCCATAAGGTTTTCAGCAACTATTACCTTTTTGAAACAGACCACCATGCCTTTCCTCTGAGACATCTCTAGGTTTGAATCACAAACGTTTCAGCTAGTATGCCATCACCTAAATATTTGTACCACACAGGGACAAAATAAGTATTCAAACACTGCTGCTGGCAAGTCCATTCTGACTCAAAGCGACAGAGCAGAGTTGCCCCATAGAGCTTCCAAGGAGCATCTAGTGGATTTCAGCTGCCAGACTTTTAGTTAACAGCCAAGCTCTTAAACACTGCTCCATCGGGGCTCTATATTAGCTTTTAGTATTAATTTTGAGGTTATGGGTCAAGACATACAGCTGAGAAGTTGCAGGAGCTAAAATTACTTTTTGATGATTTTGGAAAAAGGAGAAAAAGGCTTCCCACAGGAGAATGTATTTGTTTCCCATTGTTGTTACAGTACATTACCACAAATTCAGTGGCTTAAAACAATGTAGATTTATTATCTTACAGTTGTTGAGTTCAGAAATCTAGAGGGTACAGGACAAGGCCATACTCCTTCTGGTGGCTCTAGGAGAGTGTTTCCTTGCCTTTTCCAGCTTCTAGGGTCCACCTGCATTCCTTGGCTCATGACTTCACAGTATTCCAATTCTGGTTTCTGTTGTCGTGTCTCCTTCTCTGACTCTGACTTTCCTGCCTCCTGAGAAGGAACTTTATGATCACACAGAGGCCCCAGTGGCACAGTTGTTAAGCATTTGGCTGCTTGGTTGGCAGTTCAAATCTACCAGCTACTTCTTGGAAACCCTATGGGACAGTTTCTACTTTGTCCTACAGGGTTTCTATGAGTCTGAATTAACTTGGTAGCAACACGTTTTTTTTTAGGGGTGACTTACATCCTTTGGCTTCTTATCTCACAGCACTTGGACTTCAACTTCTATTGTCCTCATCTCCTCTGACTCTCCTGCTGCCTTATAAGGAACTTTATGATTATATTAAGCCCACCCACATCATCCAGAATAATGTCCCCATCTCGAGAGATGAATTTAATCATACTCGCAAAGTCTCTTTTGTCATGCAAGGTAGCATATTCACAGGTTCAGGGGGTTACTTCGTGGGTCAGGTACCACAAAGAGTACATGACTATTTTGGGATTTTACAGATCACTCTAGGTGACATTAGACTTTGGGAGACTAGTTACAGTGCTGTTGTGCGACAGAAGTGAGCTGAATGTAAGCATTAGAGGCAAGAGGGCTTCCGAGGAGGGATGGGTGGTGAGAAAACAGAATAATCAACACTTGGCTGATAAAACAGGAAAAGGTTTATTTCTGGATTTCTAGCTCCAGGGGCTGGAAGGATGATGCGGTGCTGGCACACACTGGGGAGAGGTGGCTGACAAATCACCCAGGATTCCTGAGAAATGCTCTTTGGTTCAGCCTGTGGCCATTCTTTATAACACACAGACAGGAGCCTGGCCTAAGCTGGTATGTTCCACTCTGCACTCTTTCTTAGCAATTCTTCCCACATTAGTGTTTCAGATTCTGAATATTTTTTTTCTGCACAGCCTGCAGCAAAATTAGCTTCATCCTAAACAATTAGTTTCATGAAACTCCAACTCTGTTATGCCATGTATGTTGACACACATTATACTTCATACATGATTGTTAAAATGGAGATCTTTTCTCCATGCACCATCTAAAATTATCTTGCATATCATCGGTGCGAGTCATATCACCTGTAGACAAATACTGATATAATGACAAGAACACAGGCCCAGAGAGTCAAACTGAAGCTTCAGCAAGTCACTACATCTCCCTGGCCTTTTGTTTCCTCATCATTAGTGGAAAAAAAAAAAAAAAAAGAACTAGTAAGCTAGTAGCCTAACTTATTATAATGATTCAGTGAAAAATGTATAAAAATACCAGACACCGTGTCTCACAGCAGGCATCCCAGCTATCTGCATTTTCAGTTTATCTTGTGACGGTTTTTTCTTATGTATTTTAAATAATTCAATGTCCTTCCATGAGGCCTGTCAGTTAATTCTGATAAACTCACTAGAAAATCCACTGTCTTTGCAGTCTAGAGTGCAAAGTAATTTGTTGTCTTGTGAGTCTCCTTTATTTCTGGGTACCTCACAGACTGAAATGACTGAGGGGCTCAGGGAAGCCACTCATCCTATAGAAGCTACCAGGAGAGCTGAGGCCCATGAGATGCTGGAGTCCCGGGGTAGACAGTGTGTTTTTCTTCAAAGTTCCCCATGCTTTGTTGAAGACCCGCCTGCTGATGCTTCTTTCTTTCTTTGAAGTCCTTCATACATTGCTGTCACTGTTGCTAGTTGCCTTCAAGTCAATTCCTATTCATGGTGGCCCCATGTGTGCAAACTAGAATTTCTCCAAGCCTGTGACCTATCAGAAGCAGATTGCCAGGCCTGTTCTTTCAAGGTGCCTCTGGGTGTGCTTGAATTGCCAGCTTTTCAGCTGGTAGTGCCACCCAGGAGCTACTTCTTCAAAAGTCTTGGCTAGGTATTTGGGTTGAGAAGCTCCACTGTGTTCTGAGCTATAGTGGAATTTTCCAACTGTTCTTGGTCCTGGGGCTTTTTCTAACAAAGAACTAGCCTCATGACCCCTTCAAGATATCACTGACGATCTACAAGATCTGCAAGATTTCCATCTGCATTGCTCCCCCACCAAGTATAACAGAATTAGACTCAGAGAAGCTTTTGCTGAAGACAGCATTGTTTGTATGAACTTTCCATTGATTACATCTGGTTTTCCTTTTGCAAAAGGCTCTCAAACTGAAATCTTTGAATCCAAGCACAAATTCCTTCTAGTTAACTTCAGCGAAACTCCCTGTACACTCTGTGTACTTAGTCCCTCTAAACTTCATTCCTCTTTTCTCTTCCATCTTCATGTAGTCAGTGGAAGCCAAGTGCACAGGGATAAATCACTTTTTAAAAATGCATTTCCATATTAATAAAAATCACTGATTGTTTTTCTGTCCTAGACCTTTGATTCAGAATAGTTACCATTTATTGAGCTCTAACAATGTGCCAAGTGCTTTCCATAGTATCCTATTTAATCCTACAACAGTCTTGCAAGGTAGGGAGTATTTTTTCAGCTTTTCCACTGAGAAAACAGAAAGAAAGAGAAGACAAATAACATATTCATTGTCATGATCGTGCTCAGATAGAAACTGAAAACCAGTCTGTCTCACTCTGAAGCCCTCACTTCTCATGTCTCTCTGTGTACTGGGTTCAAAGTCTTAATTTTTAAATATATTTTGACATTTCAGAAACTCTTCATTTGCCTCTGGCAATCATTATCTTGATTACTGACTTCATGATGATGATATTTTGCTATGAATAATTATAGCAGCTACTAGTCTCTATTAAACACTTTGCATGCATTGAATTCCTACAATAAACTCTTAAAGCAAGTGTTTTTTTACCACCATTTTCAGGATTTTTAAACTGAGGAAAAGAAAGGTTTGTTTATCTGGTAAACGTCAACAGCAACTGACTAGTCTGAATTGTAAATATGTAATTTTTAGCTCTTTTTTTCCATTATTGTACTTCAGGTGAAGCTTTACAGAACAAACTAGCTTCTCATTAAATAGTACACACATAGTTTTGTGACATTGTTTACCAAGCCCACAACTTGTCAACACTCCTTTCTTGAACTTGGATTCCCTATAACCAGCTTTTCTGTCTGCTCCTGCCTTCTAGTTCTTTCACCTCTGCTGGTGTGTCAATTCAGTCTCATTTTGTTTTATGGGCCTGTCTCATCTTTAGCTGAAGGGAGAACTTCAGGAGCATCTTTAGGATGGATCTGAAAGGGTGGCGAGGGTTTATTCTAGGGGTTTCTATAGTCTCTATCAGGCCAATAAGTCTGAGTTTTTTGTATGAATTAGAATTTTGTTTTACACTTCTTCTCCAGCTCTGTCCAGGGCCTTCTACTGTGATCCTGTCAGAGAGTCAGTGGTGGTAGCCAGGTAGCATCTAACTGTACTGGACTCAGTCAGGTTGGGGCTGTGGTACTTACGGTCCATTAGTCTTTTGGACTAATCTTTCATGCGCTGTAAATATGAACAAAAACTTAACATTTACATATACAGGTACCTTGGAAATATTTTACAAGGTTAACTCTTTAATCCCTACAACATTGCTGTGTTGTAAGAGCAGAAACAAGGTGACTACTTAAAGTCATATGGCTAGTATGTGGGAAAGCTAGGATATGAATTCATGTAGTTCTGTCACCTGACTCAGAGCTGGCTCATAGCCACATTGCCTGACCATCTGATCACAGGGTCCTTTGCTCTGGGCAGGTATTAGTGAATTTAAAATTGTATTGCCCAATGCCTTGGTTATCTAGGGCTGCTGTAATGGAAATGCCACAAATGGATGGCTTTAATAAGCAGAAAGTTATTCTCTCATGGTTTAGAAGGCTAGAAGTCTGAATTCAGGGTCCCACCTCCAGGGGAAGGCTCTAGAGGAAGGTCCTCACCATCAGTCTTCCCCTGATTTTGGAGCTTCTCAGTGCAGGAACCCTGGGTACAAAGGACATGCTTTGCTCCTGGTACAACATTCTTAATGGTAGGAGGTCCCCCTGCCTCTCGGTTTCTTCTCTCTTTTATATCTCAAAAGAGATTAATTCTAGGTAAAACTTAATCTTGTAGATTGAGCCCTGTTTCGTTAACATAACTGCTTCTAATCCTGATTCATTAACATCATAGATGTAGGATTTACAATACGTAGGAAAATCATATCAGATAACAAAACGTTGGACAACCACATAATACTGGGAATCATGGCTTAGCCAAGTTGACATATTTTGTTGGGATACAGTTCAATCCATACACTCAGTCTCACTCTTGATGCATACCATGTGATAACCATCTGATACCATGCATAACTGTGATAATCACAGTTATTGAGCAAATCTACATCAGTGTCTGCATGTTTGGACTGAATGCTGACGACATACAAAGGTGACCTGCAAGAAGGATCCAGTTCTGTTGGAAACAGAGCCCTGCTTTGCAGGAAGTCCTTATAGACCAGACAGTGGCGGATTTCCCTCTGAGCCTTTTGTGGGCAGTGCTCAAGTAGTCAAGACTTAGCTAAAGGTTGAACACATCACACAAGAGTCTTCCAGGAGGCTAGAAGAGGTAAGTTTGGGGTAAAAGTTAGGGAGTAGGAGTATTCAACCAAGATGTAACATTGATTAGAACAAAGGGAAAACTGATGTTGGTCAGTTTTCTTTTCAGGAATGAAAGACCAGAAATACAAGAAATAGAAAAACTTCTTCGAATTTCAGGCATAGACCAGGTGTAAACTGCTATAAGTAGGTATCAGTTGATTCCCACTCATAACGACTCTTTATGACAGAGTAGAACAGCCCCACAGGGTTTTCAAAGAGCACTTGATGGATTCAAGCTGTTAACCCAGTGTTTTGCATCCGTGGCACCAAGACAACAGAGAAATCAACATCTGGAGGAACCCTCAATAGTGCATTGGGCTGTAAATAGCTATTGTCATATCACTGATTCTCAGATTTCTTCTCTGATGTGTCTCCAATCATATGAGACCCTCAAGGACACACAGTACAGCTAACATGGATCCCTGCACGCTAGAACTTTCTTTGAAGCCTAGTTTGAAGAATTTTTTATTAAAAGAACTGTGTTTTAATCAAATATTTGACATATTTGAATTCACATTCATGTTTGTTTTAATATAAACACTTTAATACTTGTTTAAATCTACTAGTTTAATTTGTTGTCTAAATATTCAACTAAAAATGTTGTCCTATGTTTATTTTTGGCTTTAAGTATTCTCTAGAATGCCCTTCTGAATAAAAGTTGGAGAAGCATCTTCCTACCACAGATTTATGGGACCCTCCATCAATGTAGAAGTGAAGGAAAAGAAAGCCTAAAGACCTGTATTGTGCTAGACACTGAGCCAAGTGCTATGACTACATACTGTAATAATCACAACTGATAGGCAATGATTATTATATTAACTCCCATTTTACAGATGAGGAAACTGCAGTCCAGAAACAGGGAGTAATTGGTACAAGTTCACATAACTATCACAGGAACTGAAATTTGGAACCCAGACTCTCTAATTTCAAAACAGAAGCTCTTCTCAGTAAATCTTCCTACACTTCCTCTCAGGGCAAAGTGGAGACTAACAGTATTTACTTAATTTAAATCTGTGAAGACAGGCTAGGAAATCTCTTCTACTTCCTCGCTTTAAAAAGTGAAAACAAAACAAACAGAAAACTCAAGCCATGAGATTCCACATTTCAATCTCGAACATGCACCCTTTAGAGTCATACGTTCTTGATCAGATATAGAATACGGGCCATCCCATCCTTGAAGATGCTTGGTGCCCTCTAACCCCTGCTTCCAAGTTAAGAAATAAGCTGTTTTTGAGAGCATATTAATTTCAGAGAGAAAATATATTTTATTTTAATCTATTGAGCGTTCGACAGCACTTGGCTTGGCTTGGCATTGAGCATTTAATTATTTATTCATTCATCCATCAAACGTTTGAGGTAGATTGGTTTTAAAAAATTGTGCCTGGTCTCTGCTATCCCACATCCATTGCAATGTGACCTTGAAGCTCTTTCCATTGCCAAGGAGCTTATTTTCCAGGTTCTGTTAATCTCGGCTGCGCTTACATCTTGACTTGTCTGATAGAATGTAAACATAACAATAAGCCACTTCTGAGCCTAGGTTTCATGAGGCCTTGTGTGATTCTGTGTCTCTTGCTTGGTTTTGTATCCCTGTCATGCTACTGTAGCAAAACTGGGCCAGTGTTTGTGAAGGGGCCAGTGTTTCTTGTATTTCTTCACACCAGTGGACAGCTATACTCAGAGCAGAGCTGCCTAGCTGAGCATAGCTAACTACTTTCTCATGAGAGAGCCCAGCAGAAACCAGAAGAACCACCCAGCTAAGCCTATGTTAACAATTCTGCTGACCCACAGAATTGTGAACAAAATGAATGGTTGTTGTTTTAAGCCACTAAGTTCTGGAGCAGTTTGTTTTGCAGCAATGGATATCATATATATTCATTAAAATATGAGTGGGTGACAACCCTGTGGCATGCTATGGAGGCTTAAGTCAAGGTCCCTGTTCTGAAGAAGCCAGTACTCCAGATAGGAAGAGTCAGACAGGTAAACAAATCATCACAATACGGTCAGTCACATGATTAATCAAAGTAACTTTCTATATCCTTTTACTTCCTCTGTAAAGAAGCTGCTAGATTAGGAAACAGAGTACCAGTTAGTTCCAACAATTCTGTTGATAGTGTCATCCAAACCTCAGGCTGCATCAGTGGTCACTCAGCAAGGAGCCTTGAGGATTACCCAGTGCTATTTATATCTGTTATATGATCTCCATTAAGTAACCTCAAACAGGAGCCAGGAACTTGAAGCCAGAACTTTTTGGAAGAACTTTTTTAAAGGGATATTACTCTCTGTTTAAAGTCGGAATGGCTAGATCTTTGGGGGTGCCAGGTGTAAATTTCAACCCCTTGACTTGTAATCACTGAAAAAAATTTACAGACCTGTAGACTCTAGAAATAAGGAGCTGGGTTAGTATATACATGTGTTTTCAAATGAGGCAGCTAGGAGACAGATGGGTATAGAGATGCTAGACTTAGGTTTCAGACAGACTTTTCTTGATTCTCTTATGCAAAATAGCTATCACTGTCACTCATCTGTCACTCTCTGACTTCTTACCTTAGTCAGTTTTTACTTTGGTGCACTAATCTGGCATTATATCAGATGTGCGTGTGCTGATTTGTTAATGGTCTACCTCCTTCAATAAAATGCCAGCTTCTCGAAGGCAGGGATTTCCAGCTCCTGTAGCAGGTGTGTTGAACCCTGGTGGTGTAGTCATTAAGCGCTACAGAGGTTCAGTGCTACCTCTATGCCAGCCAAAAGGTCAGCAGTTTGAATTTCACAAGGGGCTTCTTGAAAACTCTATGGGGCTGTTCTACTGTATCCTATAGGGTCACTATGAGTTGGAATTGACTCAACGGCACTGGGTTTGGCTTGGTTGTTTTATAATGGTGCATGTGACATAGTAAGCACTGAAAGTAAATATTTGTTTAATGAATTAATACACGAATGAGTGTTCAGGATTATTTTTATATCAAAAACCATAAGCACATAGTAGGAAATCTACAGCTGTTGGCTGAATTAATAAGCGTGCACACTTACGTGTGACAGGAATCAAGAAATCACAACCCTCTGGCAAGCAGGGGCTCTCTTATTTAGCAACCCTGTAGATTACGTAAGGAATATCCAGACATTTCCCTTTCCATCATGACGTAATGTGGAACGAGGAGACCTGCAGAACATGCTGCTCACAGACGAGACAGATGATCTCATCCCTTCCTGGGCATTCCCAGGTTGTGCTGTAAAAAAAAGAAAGAAAAAATAATAAAACTGACCGTATTCTGTTCACAGGTGGTTGTTTCAGTGCTCAGACATTTGTTGGCAAAATACTGGAACTTATCTTCAACTCCCTGAAGGCTAGGGAAAGGAAAGTCAGGTCGGATATTGTCTGGCCTAATCCTTCGGCCAAATGGGATGGATTTAGCCTGAGACTCTGGAACATAAAGGGGGAGAAATACATTTTAATAGTAGCCACAAGGGATAAGCTGTGAGCAACTAACTAGAGTTGATGGGAGAGCCTAAGAAAACTAAACAAGGAAAGTGTTTCATTGACACCAGAAGGCTGAGGTTGTTCTTGGTATTGTTTCAAAGGTTTAGGGCCTGAAGAGACAATGTACTCAATTTCTCTCACATGGCCCAGTTTCACTTAAGTGGATTTCCTTGGTTTTGATGATGTCTATGTATATATTAAAATTATCATAATCTTGATTTATAGATATATGTTGCTTTACAGTTTACAGTACATTTTAAATCTGCAGCTTTTCCTGAAAGCCCTGCCAGTGAGGGGTATAGGATTACAGTACTCCATTTCAAGTTGAGGATTCTGAAGTTCAGAGGAGGGCAGTGAATTGATCAAGATCACACAGCTAGCGAGTGACAGGGCAGGTGACAAAACCCAGATCTGGTTGTCTGGTTATCTTGAAGTTTAAATCTCTTTTCAATCAGACCTTAATCCAAGAGTTAATGACGATCTCCGTATGTCAACTAAAGTGTCTATATTCCCTAACTTTCTACGTCCTTTTCTTCCTCAGTAGGTCACTGCTAATCAACCAACTGAAATGAGTTCATTCCAGCCCTATATGTGTCAGAGTAAAATTGTGCTCCATATGTTTTTCAGTGGTTGTCACTTTTCCAAAGTAGACCCCCAGGCTTTTTTTTCCAATACAACTCTGGGTAAAACTGAGCCACCAACCTTTAGGTTAGTAGCTGAGGGCTTAGGTCAACCTTATTAGATACTTTATTTCAGACAAGTCTACACACAGACCAAACTGAAATTCACCTGGTTGTCTCAAAAACATCACAGCCAGTGGAACTCCTGAAACTTTCCCCTTCCTCTACTCAATTACTTTCTATCATGCTGTCTTTTTGCTTAAACACCCAAATGCTTCTCAATGCACTCATAAAATCCCAAATTCTTAATGCAATCACAAGTATCTGTTAATATAGCTTTTGCTTTTCTCTCCAAATTTACTTGTGGCTTATTTATATTTGATTATTCTATTTTAGGAGACCTAATGCTGACAGAAAAGCTTCTTGAGAGTACCATCGACACTGAAGAAAGCAAAGCTTAGATATGATGAGAAAGCGAGTTAGGGTGACATTGTTTAAGTCATGGGGTTCACCTGTGAGGTTTTGAGTCAATACATTCCCTTTCAATTAACAAAAGTTAAAATCAAATTGATTTGAGTTTCCTATCACTTGGACTTGATGTTTCTGGATTTCTAGGAACTCACAGTCAGTTGGGGAGAAATTGACATGCTAGCTGGCAAAAATTGTGAAAAATAAAAAATTGCTGCTATTATGTAGGCAAACACCAGGGACTTTTCTTCAACCGAGGAGAAAGGAAAAGGGCCGCAGAAGTCTCTCTGCCAGAGACAATACTCAGAGACAGTATCCTGCCAGAGACAAAACCCAGTGCTGTTGAGTTGGATCTGATTCATGGCGACTCTAGAGGGCAGAGTAAATACACACACACACACACACACACACCCACAGGATGGTAGAGAAGCATTCCAGAGAGAAAGAAAGCATGACTTAAGGCATGATGTAGAGTAAAATGATGGACTGAAGAAGCCCCAAGTCATTTGGCATAACCCTATGCAGCAGTTCTACTCCATCCTATAGGGTTAGTATGAGTCAAATCAACTTCATGGCACCTAACAAGGAAAGTGATCCCTGCTCAGTCCTCCCTAAAATATTATGATCTAGATCACCTGATGAAACGGCTGTGAAAGTGCTCCAAACCAGGTACAGATTAGCTGACTATATAAAGGAAATAAGAAAACAGAAATTTATTAGGCCTGTCCTGTGTGCCAAACACTGGGCCAGGAAAACTCAGGACAAGCATGAAAAGCTGAGAAGTGGAGGTGGCTTTGATGAGTTTCATGAGCACTCTCTGTCGAAAAGGGAAGACCACAGTGATGGGCACCTTTGGGAGCTGGGAGTTATGCCTAAAAGGGTGGGAGAAAACACTGGTTATAAATTTAGGCCATTCTAGCACTGCCTAGAGCAGGGCCTGCCTCCTGCTTCTCTGTGCCTCCCCCTGATATTTCAGCAACATGATCCCTGAATGGTTTTTCTGGTGCTTTTAAGTACAAACAATTTTAGCAGTTTAGAGCTGTGTCCCCAGAAGCTGGCCCCCAACCTCTCTTTCCTTTCCTACTTCTCATGTGTTTAATTCTGCCCCTCTCCCACTCCAAAACCTAGATCATTATACAGTTGAGCAAAGCCAAGAAAATGTCACAGCTAGTAGGAGCTTACATAGGCAGTGCCAGGTCCAAGTGGGGAGCCGACTGTGTTTTCAGGGGGGCTTTGTGGGCTGGAAAGCAGTGTTGCAATTGACAATGTAGGAGTTTATTCTCTTGCTGACCTTGACCGTGAGACCAGAAATTCTTGAGCCACATTCTTGACATTAACCTTCCTGGGCCATTGTCTATGCCCATTAGTGTTCAGTTGGCTATGGGCTGATTCCTCTTATTATTTAGGGAGCTGAAATGATAGGCCGGAGCTCCAGGATATTGCAATATGGATCTACCTGAAGAACACTGTGTGACTTTGCCCCCAGAAATCAAACAATGTGCCTTTTCATTTAAGAGGGTGACTTGGCTACATTAAACATTTTTGAAGCTCTTCTCACCTGTTTTTTTGGTCATGGGGGCAAAGTGTGCTAAAGTTATATGAAATGTATTGATTAATTAATGAATTTATTTAACATTTATCGAGAACCTATTCTGTGTTTCCAGCTTTCACATGTATACGATGCAATTGAAAACACCACGGCTTGAGTCAGACATACTTTGGTCTTCAAGGTGATATCTTTGCTTTTCAACACTTTGAAGAGGTCTT
Organism: Heterohyrax brucei; assembly: GCA_028571685.1. Taxonomy (NCBI): domain Eukaryota; kingdom Metazoa; phylum Chordata; class Mammalia; order Hyracoidea; family Procaviidae; genus Heterohyrax; species Heterohyrax brucei. Next base: position 64,059,781 of record CM053150.1, read on the forward strand.
TTGAGGCAAATTTGTCCAATGCAATGCATCTTTTGATTTCTTGGATGTTGTTTCCATGGGCGTTGATTGTGGATCCAGGAAAAATGAAATTCTTAGCATCTCCATCTTTTCTACATTTATCATGGTGTTGCTTATTGGTCCAGTCATGAGAATTTTCATTTTCTTTCTGTTGAAGTATAATTCATTCTGAAGGTCTTTGACCTTCATCAGTATCAATAAGTATTTCAAATCCTCTTCACCTTCAGTAAGCAATGATGTATCATCTGCGTAATGCAGGTTGTTAATAAGCATTCCTCCAGTCTTGATGCACTAATCTTCTTCATATAGTCCAGATTCTCAGATTATTTTCTTGACATGCAGACTGAATAGGTACAGTGAAAAGATACAACCCTCATGAACAGCTTTCCTGACTTATTCTCTTGTTCTGTTCAAAGGACTGCCTTTTTATCCATGTGCAGATTACTTGTGAGTAAAACCGATACTTTTGAATTGTGGAATTGGAGAAGAATACTGAATCTACCATGGACTGCCAAGAGAATGAACAGTTCTGTCTTGGATGAAGTACAACTAGAGTGCTTCTAGAAGCAAGGATGACAAGACTATATCTCACATACTTTGGGACATATTGTGAGGAAGGATCAGTCCCCGGACAAGGACATCATGCTTGGGAATGTAGAGGCCAGCAAAGAAGAGGAAGGCTTTTTAATGAGATGAATTGACACCATAGTTCCAACAATGGGCTCAAGCATAACCAGGGGCCAAAGGATTGCTATCTCATTCTAGCTTTGCCACCCCAAAACTCAAACCAAGCCCACTGCTGATCAGTCAATTCCAACACATATCAACCCTATGAGATAGAATAGCAATGCTTCATAAACTTTCCATAAACTTTGCCTGCATGGGGAGAGAGCTGTTTTTCCATAAAATTCTATCTTGGCAAACAGAGACTATCTTCTAATCAAGGTCTTTGATTAGAAGATCAGTCTATGAAGATTCACGACTAATCTTTCAACTGATTTATTTTTTAATAGCAAAAATATTACTTGCAGAAATCATATTAACCTTAGTGTGAGGTTTGGATACTTATAGATGTCATTAGACCAAATGGTAAGATAGGAGGCAACAATATTTGTTACAATTTGCAATTATCCTTGAGGGATTAAATTGTGGAATTCAAGAATGTGTAAGTTCATGAGATAAAGAATATATTTGTACATTCATGAGATAAATCAAAACAGCAGTGTTCTCTTCTTAGGCGAATAGTTGCTCTGTCTTGTGACATTATTATGCAGGGATTAAAAATAACTATATCTCAAACAAATGATGAACTCTAGAAAGTTGTCAGATTACTTATGATGGAGACATTGATATCAGCAATTGTATAAGTGAAAATTGAGAGTTGGAAGAAAAAAGTAGTAATTACTTATACAGTTTTACAGCTTTCAACTTATGCACAGATTATACATTGTAAGTTGAGATTTTAGTTTCTCATCCATATCTCTAATGTTTAAACATTCAAGTTATTCAAATAATTTGTCTTTTTTAATCTTGTTGGAAAGATGAGGGGCAGCCTTGTATCAAATACTGCTCCATACTTGGGCATATTTGGTAGGTGGGTGATATAGTTGCTTGAGTTTTACACAGTACTCCCATCTCTAAATCTTGTTCTCCTTATCTGTGAAATGTGAGTGAGGAAGTGCCCTGGTTTTCTTCTCATTTGAAATCATGGCAATCTTCAAGACAGGGGGCTATGAAAAACCATGCATTTGCACATTGGGTTTATTTTGTAGTTTTCCACCATTTTCTGCTGGACTAATTTAGTTAGATAGCCTCATTAAAAGAAAAAATGCAGCTCCAGAATTTAACAAACCACTCCTCACCAGACACACAAGCCTCTAAACAGAAAAAGTGAAGAATATTTCTTTTCCACTATTTGTTATATAAATTCAAGATCTATAAAACATCTCAGGGGAGAGGAAATGACTGTTGACTTTCTTCTAATGTTTCCTCCTTTTCTGATGCCTCTTTCTTGTCCCTATTTCAGATGGACCAGAGTGGTAAGTGTTGTGTGAGGAGGTAATGCCATTTAAAGGAGTGGGATCCAATTTTTGCAAACTCTTATTTCTATGAATGCAGTAGATCTGAAACATTTTAGCTGTCTCAGTGGCATGGCTCATGCTGTGTGACCCACTGATCTCCTGAGATATTTCCCATTGAGTGGTCTTTGTTGCTTCTATATTTGTTTGTTTCACTGTAAGAGCCTAGAAATATGGTTCAGCTATATAGGTGGGTTCTGGCTAGCTATTACAACCTATATATTACTTGAGTGTACACATCTGTACAAAAGTGCACAGAGGGAAAGAAATTTCCTTTGATTAATATAAAATCTTCAGCATTGAACTTTGGACATTTTGGATTTCTGTTTAATGGTTAGCTGCTGCTTCTCTGTGGAGTAGGAAAAAAAATTATGTTTTCATGTTTAATAGCTTTATTTGAAGTTTTTTTTTTTTTTTTGCTTGTATCAACCTATTGCTGTAGAGGCTAGCTCAATCTGTGTGTATTTAAGAAGTAAGGGGAAAAAGGCTTGGAGCAAAATTGTGTTCTGGTCTCTACCCAAAACACTCTTTTAGTAAACCCTGAAAGCATTTTAAAAGCTGCTTTGATTAGCTTCCACACCACTCCCCCGACATAGAGCAAGAGGCTAGTTTGTGGCCCAGAGTAGGAGAAAAAGAGGAGCCAGAACTCTCACGGGACAGCTTGGCCACTCAGGACTTCAAAACCCAAGAGGCTTTACATAAATTGGAGATGCCCTGGAAGGGAACCAGCAGCCTTTTGAGCTCTTTACCCATCACTAATTCTGGCTCCAGCTGGACTCCGGCTCGGGTTGATGAAAGGGACTGAAAGCAGTGGGCCTCGGCAAGCATTTTTGACGGAATCTATTCAGGCTGCATTTGCTCACCCTATATTATGGGGTTTCCATGGCAACAGGTACATGTTTCCATGTGTTACATACAGAAGGGGTGTGCCATACAGTCTCCCCTTTTCAGGGAAATCTGATCATGTGCTGCTTTCTTCCTGGTTGTCTGAATGAGTTCTACCACAAGCCAGTCTCCCTTCTTCCCATGTGAGAAGTGCAGAGAGAAATGCTCAAAGCCACTGTCCAAGATTCTGAAACTACGGACCCCACCAGGGACATCTGAGAATGGATTTTTCCACAAAAACGTTGGCATGGTTATGGCAGACCAAAAATTGAGGACCAGACCCCTTTCCTGCTCTCACTTGGCTCCCAGCCTCGGCTATGCTTTGTGGGCCATGGGATGAAAAGATCATTTGGATATTGGCCATTGTGATACTGTTCCAAGGTGCACAGCCCTGGAGGCAGCTGATACCAGACGGAATGCCATGCATAAGCCTGGAGTAATTGTCCTTTGTCTGTCTGTCGATAATTTGACAAATCTGAGAGTTGAAAATTGTTCATGGGGTCATAGAGTGAGATGCCAGGTGGATCTAATTTAATATCATCACTGCAGGAAAAAACATCTTCCTCTCCTTGCTCCTACCCACTTCACTCCATAAAGTAGAATGTTTTGTCATCTGATAAACTTTAGGCAGGAAGAGTAGGTTCTTTTTTGTACTGTCCTCACTTGCCACTGCCCAGATACATGTATGTATCTATCCTACTTTATTTACTTATATCTATATTATTGGCTGTTAGTTTGCTTATTGTTTTCAGATTCCACACAAATTCATGAATGAGTACCCTAACACATTCTTTTAGGGACATATGTGAGTTTTCTCTCAGACAGGGAAAGGTGTAATCGTGGATTCATATAGCACATAAATGTGTAAATTTAATAAAAACCTGATTGGAGTAAACTGCTTATAAAAATACTTGTGTCACACCTTCTCGTGTGTATAATAAAGCACGTAGGGGCACAGATCATCGACACCATCCAGAAGTAAACAAAAGCCTCATGGGACTGGCTTACGGGGCTTGAAGGCTAAGAAACATAATCTTGTGGTTCATTGTTCATCTCAGTCTATTGGCACAACACAGTCTATAAAGCTTATGTTCTGCATCCTAGTTTAGTAGGAAGCATCTAGGGTTGTCAAAGCCTGTGAGTGGCCATCTAAGGCACAGCTATTGGTCTCCACTCATCTGGAGAAAAAGATGAAAAAGGAAACCAAATACCAAAAGAAGAAATCGTCTGTGGAACAAATTGCCTACAGGAATTATGGCCTCACCTATCTGGTGGGTAGAAGAATTAGATGATGTCTGGCTACCACTACTAACCATTCACCATTCTGACCAAGGACACATCAGATAGTCCCTAATAGAAGAGGAGGAAATTGTAGAAGAAAATTCAGAGTCTTAAAGAAAAAAAAAAGTCAGACTTACTAGACTTCTAGAGACCTGGGGAACTCCCAAAACTAAAGACAACTGTCCCAAGGCAGCCCTTAAAGCATAAATTGAGACTAATCTTGGTGATCTCCTTTCAACTAAGTAACAGACTGGCTGTTAAACAATATCATCCATGAGCACTGTGATGCAGATATGCATATATACATAGCAATTGGTCCTCAATTTCTTAAGTTCAGCAAACTTAATTGTTTTAAGTTCTTACATACCTCATTGCTGAATATGGCTACAGTCACCTTTGAAGCTACTCCCCTTGGGAAGATAAGCACTGATGCCAGTTCCTAGTCCACCCTTCAAAGCAATTTTGTAACTCTTTCTGGAATGGCCATTGCATACAGTGGCACAGTGGCAAGTTCACAAACTTCATTGTATAGTTGTTTGTGAGGGAGTTTTTAGCATAAAAAAATAACTGTATTGGAGCATTTTCCCTGCTCATCTGATCTGGCCTCCAATGACTTTTTCTTTACCCAAAGATAAAGGAAATATTGAAAGGAAGACATTTTGAAGACATTCAGGACATCAAGGGTATGTGACGACAGCTGTGATGGCTGTTGCAGAAAAAGTTACAAAATTGCTTTGAAGGGTGGACTAGGCACTACTGTCAGTGCCTAGCTTCCCAAGGGGAATTCTTTGAAGGTGACTGTAGTGACATTCAGCACTTTTCCTAGATGAGTTTGCAAACATAATTGGCAGTCCATGTATACATATATATACACCTATAAAACAATAACAAGGAAACAATCATCTATTTAAGACCAAATGGTCAGCATTTATCTTAAGGCAAGGATGAGAAGGTCAGGAGAAGGGAAGCAAGAACAGAAGAAATGGAACAACCAGAATGAAAATGAGAATGTCAATGCATTGTGGAAAATGTAATCAATGTTAGTGAACAACGTGTGCAGAAACTTTTAAATGGGAACCTAATTTGTTGTATAAACTGTCATCAAAAACTCAACAAAATAGTTTTTAAAAATGCATCTATTGATTTCTCCTTGTATCCAAACCCCTTTACTATGAGACTTGAAGATTCCTCCCATTGAGAAGTAGTGTCTGTCTCTACTTATTGAATTGGGCCTGGCTCTGTGAATTACTTTGACTAACTGAATGTAACAATGTGCAACAGTAGGCAACATAGGCTTGATTTAGCTATAAACTTGCCCTCAAGGCATTGTGATCTTGACCCAAGAGACAATCAAGTACAAAAGAGATGAAGTATCTGAGGTACTAAAGTAGTAATAAACATACAGGGTACTGCATTTGGGCAGCAGGGTGGTGAATCAGAAGGGCAAGGAGGTTAAAAAGCTTCCCAGGGGCAATCAGTCTCGACAGATAGATGGGGTCTGCTGACAGGATACGTCAAAGGCCCACGCAAAATGGGAACCTTCAGCTTCATCTTTTCCCAGTGCAGAGTTGATTAGCTCTGAAAACTCTGACCCTCCTCCCTGTGGATGTATTACAAGAAAGACCATCAAATACCGAACACCCATAGTGTAGTGAGATGAGCAAGAGCAAGTTTATGAACTAATGTCCCATAGAGCTAATTTTTCATAGAGCCTAGTTTTGTGCCAACCTAGAAGTCCAGGAAGAAAAAGATCTATTGAAAGTATGTGATCTTTTTGAGAATATAAAACCTATCTTAGATAACGGGCAAAAATTAAAGGGGGGACACATCTTTAGAAAAAGAAACAGAGGCAGATTGGTTTTGGCCATGAGTAAAATCAGAGGGTGAGAGGCAGTTTTGAGACGCTTTGGGGAAAAAATGGATGCTCCATCTTCCTCCCTTCCTTGCACTGTGCCAGGATACCTCCTTTGACATCTGAAATACCCTGTCATGCTATTCAGCTCATTGCTGAAAACAAACAAACAAACAAACCACACTAGTGCTCAGCAATGGTGCGGTTTCAGTGAGTGAAATGGCTGGTAAAGCCCTCTTTGTTTTCCTTGCCCCCACTCTCCCCTTCACCTTTCTCTTTCTTACCCCCTACTTTTCTTTTCCCTTTAAGGTTGTTTTCAATAAGAAAGAAGCATTTTTCTAAGAAGCACAAAGAATCTAGTCAGCAGGGTAATCATTTTGGTGATGAATAATGACAAGTCTGGTCCTGTATTCCTGATGCAAACTTCTGTGTTCAAGACCAAATACATTTTAGGATATTTACTGCAAAATTGTTTGAAAAACAGAAGAAAGGAAACAAATCAATAAATTAAAGATCCAAAACATAAATATGTATCATTAAATGTGATATATTTACAATAAAGAATACTATGGCAGGTAAAATAAAAGCAAACTGAAAACTGACAGCCTCCTAGGTACTACCATGCTTAGATACGTCAAATGAATATAGGTATATGAAATAGCAATTTAAAAACTAATGAGTGTAATATAACCGTGCATATGGGGTTAACATTTTCTTGGTAAATGTATCTATGGGTAATTATAAAGAAATTGGTCTACAAACTTACATAGCATATAGGTAACACTGGTTACTGTTAGTTCAACGATTCTCAACTGTGGATGATTTTGTCTCATGGGGACATTTGGCAATGTCATGAGACATTTTGGTTGTACAGTGAGGGGGCAGGATGTCACTGGTATCTAACACATGGAAGCCAAGGATGTTGCTAACATCTGTAGTACACTGGATGACCACTCACAGTGAAGGATTATCCTCCTCAGTGTCAGTCACACTGAGGTGAAAAAGTCCTTCTTCAGGTAGGCCAAGAGGGGTCAGGATTTGGAGCTAACTCCATAATGCTTTAGATCTATTGCAAGAGAACTTAAGTTTGCATTACTGCTGTGATTACAAAAGTGATTAAAAATTAACTTTCTGTGATACGAACTGCAGACTGCAGCCTTCTGTATGGATTGCACCTCTACATAAGGAAAACACAAATCCTCACAATTGGACCAACAAACAACATAACAATAAAGGAGAAAGAGTAATGCTGTCAAGGATTTCATTTTACTTGGATCTATAATCAACATACATGAAAACAGCAATCAAGGAATTAAAAGATGCATTGCATTGGGAAAATCTGTTGCAAAGTTCTCTTTAAAATGTCATAAAGCAAAGACGTCACCTTGAAGTCTAAGGTGCACCTAACCTGAGTCTAGTATTTTCAGCCACTTCATATGCATGTGAAAACTGGACAATGAATAAGGAAGGCCAAACAAAAATTGATGCCTTTGAATTATGGTGTTGGTGAAGAATACTGAATATACCATAGACTGCCAGAAGAATGAAAAACTGTCTTGAAAGGAATACAGCCACAATGTTCCTTAGAAGCAAACATAGTGAGACTTTATCTAATGTACTTTGGACATGCTATTAGGAGGGACCAATCCCTGGAGAAGCTAATCATGCTTGGTGAGGTAGAAGGTAATTAGGAAAGAGGAAAACCCTCAGAAAGATGGACTGACACAGTGGCTGCAGCAAGAACAGCAATAATTGTGAGAACTGCACAGAACTAGGCAGCGTTTCATTCTGTCATACACAGGGTCGCTGTGAGTTGGTACAGACTGGACAGCACCAGGTAACAACAACGTATTTTCATTGGCAACACAGGATCTTTTGTTGCCTGGCTCCTTCCCCGTCTCTGTCAGGTCCTTAACATATGTTCCTGCGTTTCAGGCATACCACAATATTTATAGTCCTCTGTGAGTCTGAATCAACGAAACACAATAAAATGTCATGTGTTTCATGATTACCTTTCTACGTATGGTGGCTTGAGCTTGAGACACCTGTATCTAAATGTCTACATTTCTAGTTGGATGTTCAGTAAGTAAGACAAAACAGACCCTGTAATTTCTACCACCCTAAACTTGCTTCTTTTGCAGCTTTACCCTACCAGGACACAGCAACCTTTTTCTCCTGGAGGCTCATATGCCTCACTTCCCACAGCCCTACTCCATCAACTAGATCTGACAATTCTCCTTCAGATACTATCCTAAACTAATATAGTAACATTTCCTACCACCTTCTGTCACTTCCCTATCACCCAAGTCTTTGTATCTTCTAAAGTTATAGAAAGGGGACTGGGAGAACAAGAAGGGCTGGTTCCAGTGTGTAGAAAGCAAGCTGTGGGGAGTGTAAACAGAGCTGAGGAAGTGTGAATGAGGACCAGAACCTAGAAGTCTTCTCTTTTTAAGAAAAAGAGGAAAATTTAAATTAGAAGAATAAAATACTCTACTCATGAAGACAACCAGCTGATTTTCAGGGAGCCTGTCCAAGCTCGGTTTGCATGTGGTAATCAGGCATTGTGAGCAACTTTACTCAGAGGGCACAGTGGTCCTTTGTCAGGGCAGCCACATGGCCTAGGGTTTGCCATGGCAACAGAGGAGGGATTGCTCAAGGTTCTGGGGGGAAAGGAATGGATGTGCTCCGTGATTTTCAGGGGAGCCTGTCCAGATTGCTGTTTGAGGGTGCAATTTAGCTGCTTGTGGGATTGAAGAGGAAGGCTGAACTAGTTTGGTGAGTGCTGGAGTTTAATTCAGAGAGATTAGTACAAATTTGAAGTTTCAACTCATGTTCATTACTTGAGTTTATTAAACATCTGAAAGAATCAGATTTGTTTTGTTTTTAATCTGCAAAATAGATTTAATAATTCCTGGCTGTTAGGGCTCTTATTAAGGGCAGTGCCTCCCCTACTTGAGCATCGTCCTGGGCAGGTTCTTAAAGAGGCTTCTTTGCGCTCATATGTACTTGGTAGGGCTGAGATCCAGGGATTGCTGTCACAGGATTTAGAAGAAAGCAGAGTTCTACTCTTTCAGTGTAAGACCAAAGACTCATTACCTTGACATCAGTTACCCCTCTTCAGCAAACAGCAAGAGTGTGTCCTTCACTCCTTTTTCTTTCCTTCTTGTAAGGTAGTTGTCCAAGATGGTGGCTAAAATTAGAATGAATTATCCATCTCTGCTTAACAATCATGGGATCAACATCTCCAGTGTTATACTTCTGTTCTGCTCAATCTCTACCATAAGTTCAGGACCTCAGCCATTCATTGTCACACAAACTCATTTTTGTGGCTCTGTGTATCTCTCAAATTGTAGTAGTCTATCAGCCTCCTGGAAACCCTGGTGGCATAGTGGTTAAGTGCTATGGCTGCTAATCAAAAGATTGGCAGCTTGAATCCACCAGGTGCTCCTTGGAAATTCTATGGGGCAGTTCTACTCTGTCCTATAGGGTCACTACGAGTTTGAATCAACTCGACAGCAGTGGGTTTGGTATTTTGGTTTATCAGCCTCTGCCTTCTCCCAAACCTTCTTACTCTGACCTCTCAAATTCACTGTCACTCATTTATGTCTTCAAATTCTTCCCTTTATGCTTTTCTTTACTTTCCTTTTCCTAAATGAAGGTGGGAGTTTGGAGGTTCTAATTTACTTTACAGCCCTCTCAAATGATGTTTTTTCCTACTATGTTCTTGATGTCCCAAGAAGTTGAGCCTCTCTATCACTTCCAGGCAATTTTCCTCTCTTTTTCCAATCAATAAAACAAACAAGCTGCTTTCAATAGCTTACCATCAGACTATTCGCCCCTCCTCTCATTCTTATTTTAGTCATCCTCCCAATTACCTCTCCAGATTCACTCCTGGATATTAGCTTCTCTTTTAACACCACTTCTGTCACTGTAGTGACCTGTCAGATGCCTGCTCACAGGGTCAATCCTTAGACCTTGTCATTGACCATCCCCATGTACTTTTGGTATTCCTATTTCAAGTACCATATTTTCATCATCTCGTTTTGTTTTTACCAAAGCACTGTAGAAGAAAAATAATATTGGTGAAGGACTTACTATGATTTCTGGTCCAAACATTAAAAATGGACCCACAGTATCTGCAGGCTGGCCTTTTACATTTGCCTAAGCAAAACCTAGAAACCCTGGTAATGTAGCGGTTAAGTGCTATGGCTGCTAACCAAAAGGTTGGCAGTTTGAATCTGCCAGGTGCTCCTTGGAAACTCTATGGGGCAGTTCTACTCTGTCCTTGAATTGGAATCAACTTAATGGTAGTAGGTTTTCGGGGGGAGGGGCGCAGTTAGACAAACCATGGTGGTGTAGTTGTTAAGGCCTCAAATCTACCAGGCGCTTCTTGGAAGTTCTATGGTGCAGTCCAACAGAGTCACTATGAGTCCAAATTGACTTGATGGCAATGGGTTTGGTTGGCTTTGGTAAGCAAATCCTGCTCCAACTCTTTGGGATGACTATTTCATATCTTTTATTCTGCTTTCAAACTCTAATGCCCTCATTCTAACTTTCTCTCTCACAGATGGACTCCACAGTGGTGAATTCAGTAGCCATCTTTTTTTCTCATTTCCATTTTTCAGCACCATTTGAGGCAGTTAATTATACCTTCCCTCTTGAAACACTGTCTTCTATTTTTTTGAAGAAACGAATTGACTCTCTGGTCTCCTATCTTCAGTTTGACCATTGAAAAACGGAGTTTACAAGTGCTTGATCCTTCGCTCTCTTTCTCTCTCTCTCTCTTTTTCTGTTTACTTGCCCAGTCCCTTGCCTTAAAGTACTACCTGTATGGTGTTAAGTCCCAGATTTAGCTCTAGCATGGATGCCTAGCTCCAGATGTCTTTATGTAAATGTCTATTCTACAGTCCACTTAGATGTCTAACAAGTAGGCCAAAGTTAACCTGTACAAAGCTAAAGACCTCTTCTAACATCCTCAGTTTTTCCCCTCAAACTTATCCTCTACCCTGGTCCTTCTGATACGAGGACATGGCAACCCTCTTTAACTGGCTGCTCACTTTCGTCACTTCTCACATCTGTTTCACCAACAAGAGTCCTCAGCTCTACCTTCAAACTGTATCCTGAACTGACTGTAGTTTGCCACCTTCTGTGACTTTTCTATCACCCTATGTTAAGCCATCTATCTTCCTGAATTATAGACATTTTCTCCCAATGATCCTCTTCCTACTTCTGCCTGCCTATGAAACTCCTTAAAGATTTCCTTGAATAACTCATGTAAGTAAGGGACCTCAATTTGGCAGCCATTCTGACTCTGTGTTCCCCGATTTTGCTTGACACCCCGATTTCGTGACTCTCAGTCTGTCACTCACTTTCCTCCTCAGCAGAAAGGAAGCTTCATTAGGGAAGTAAGCATGATACCGAAATAAAACAAACAAAGCCCATTGCTGTCAATTCCAACTCACTCACAGCTGCCCTATAGGACAGAACCCCACAGGGTTTCCAAGCAGTAGCTGATGAATCCAAACTGCCAACCTTTTGATTAACAGGAGTTCTTAGCCACTGTACCAGCAGGACTCTGACGAAGGCTCAGGACTGGGCAATGTTTCATTTTGTCGCACAGAAGGTTGTCATGAGTTAGAGTGAACTTGATGGCAGCTGGTAACAACTACAGAGTCCTTGAAGAAAATGATGCCCTCGGATATGACCCTCTTTCCAACCTGACTTCTCATTAAGAAGGGTACAGTCTTGTGCCTGCAGACTCTGCCAGTTTGCCTAATATTAAATCCTCTCAGAGACCCAGCGGGGGGACTGGCTTTCTATAGGAGAAAGTCATGTCATGAAGAATCAAATAAGCAGCCCATGCCCTTTCTGCCTGTGGGAGAAAAGCAGATTACTTGTGGTGGAGACACAGAGAGAGATAGCCATTAAGGCAGTATCTCTTGACTTGAAACAAAAACTGGGTCTTTGTGGCTGACCCTTAGGGAAACTAACCTCAGAGCCCTATGGCTGATGGGAAGAAGGAGACTAATTTCATCCGTAAAATGATAGGTCTGGATAAGATAATGATCACTCTCATTGCTCCTAGCTCTGACCACATTGTGGTTTCTCTGAGAAAATCTATTGAACGGGAAGTGCAATCCTAGAGTGCCATGGCCTGAGATAACCAGGAGAGGACCACTGGCTGCCAGGGGGTGCTTGTGGGGGTTTCTTGACTCTTTATTGCAGACTGTGTACATGCAGCTTCCTTCTCCTCATACTTGCAGAGATTCCTTCTTTGTTTATTCATGCTAACCTATAGGTACACATATTACCTAGAGGTATACAAGTTACCTCCGTGTATACATGTTACCCACAAGTACACATATTACCTAGCTACACAGTAGGGATGCTGACCCTGGGTGAAGAAGGTTGCCTTCCCAGTCCTGGCTTCTGGAGCATCGTTGTCACTGGTGTGTTTCTAAAAGATGAATCTAATTTGCTTGTGTAAATCCTCCTTAGTATCCATTCCCATTGGGTTAAAGTACATGTTCTTGTCACTGCACTCAAGGATCTGGCAGAGCCAGTCTCCCTAGGATCATCTCTGGCTGCAGTCTCCTACAAAATCTCTTCTCCAGCTGGACGAAATGATTTCCATATATAACATGTCCTCTCTCACATGGTGCCTATGTTGCCTTTTTTTATGTTCTTACAAGAACATATTTGAATACGTAAATTAGATCCTATCTCCCATCTACTTAAAATCCTTCCAATAGCTCTTGTTATACTTAGAATAAAATTCCAGTTGCTCACTGTGCCATATGTGGTCTTATAGGAGCTGGCTTTGTACTCCTTCCTGCCACTATTTCATGCCTTCCTTCTCCTTTCTGTGATAGCCATGACCACCTTGTGTTTACCCTAGCACGTGCCAACCTTACTCTGAATTTAAGAACTAAGCACTAGTGTTCTCTCTGTCTGCACACTCTTCATTTTCACTGTGGCCTGGCTGGCTCCTTTTCCTCTCTCTAGTCTCAACTCAATTTCCACAGACAGATCTTCTCTGACCACATAGTCTAAAGTAGCTCCCTTCTGCAGCACTCTTTCATTTTCATCATCCCATAGGTTTCTTCCTAATATTCATTTATTCATCTGCCTGTTTACTGTTTCCCCCATTGGCAGGTTAATTCTATGACATGAGGGGCCTTGTCTGTTGTGTTCACTGCTGTATTTCCAGGGTCTACAAGAGTTCCTCGGTATCCAGGACTTATTTACTGAATGAATAAATGAATGCCTGAACATCGCTCACCCTTTGCCTCCTCTTCCTTGGCTAACTCTTACATAACTCTCTGCACCTTGTGGAGACATCGTTTCCTCCAGGAAGCCTTCCCTGACCTCAGGGGATTAGCTAGGTGATTCTCAGGTGTGTGCCTCTAGCATTTATGCTTTAGAACCAAGGTACTTACAATAATAAAGTCTTATTGGCTCTTAACTTGTCACTGTCCCCTTGACAACACTCTTCTCAGGGTAAGAACTTCACATGCTATCACTTCCCAAGTGCTTAGATTAGTTCTGCAAATTTAACCAATTTTTAGAACTCAGAGTAAATCCTTTCATTAAAAACGTGAGGCATTTCCTATCTAGTCACTGTGGTAGCCTCTGGTTTCATGAAGGAGGATAATCCATGACTATTAGCAAGTGCCTGCTGAGTATGGGTGTTTGGCTTAAATTTTCTTGTTTTCTGTTCATAAAAGCTTTCTATAGGAGTAAATGCTGATTCTTTTTCATGGATCTGGGAGTTGAGGCTGAAAGAGAGCAATTACTTGCCTAAGACCATACAGCTAGAAAACAAAAGTAGCACTCATTTCTAATTCTAAATATTCTGTCTTTTCCCATGTACGACTGCTGCACTCAATATACTGGGGGACATGCAGCAGATTTCCCCCTGCCCTTCCAATTTTATTAACCGTCCTCAAAGCAGTATCTCCCCCTGGATTCCTTTGGCAGATGTTGCTTTGAGGGTGGCTAATAAAATCATAAGGGCAGGGGACATCTGCTGCATGTCCCCCAAGAGGTTCTTCGGGCCCTTCAGAGGGGAAGCCACACCAGTTAGGAGTCTCCTTTGTAAGTAGGGGAGAACTTGCCTCTTTAGTTCTGGGTACTGGGGCAGCAGGCTGATGGAAACTAGGAGCATCACTTGGTAAAGACTGGATCTGCCAGCTTCTAGGAAGCTACTCACTTCTGCCCAAAGCAGTGTTTGCTTACAATACTCTTCTGCAAATAGTTTGATAAAGGAAGGGAATAGAGTGGCTCTCACAGCTGTCTGGTGATTTGCTGCTTGAGATAAGGGTGTTGGACAAAATCCTGTGTGTACCTGGTCTAGGTTCTACACTTTGTGGCATTTGTGGCCTGGCTGACTCCTTTTCCTCTCTCAAGTCTCAACTCGTTCTGTTTCCACAGACAGATCTTCTCTGATCACATAGTCTAAAAATAGCTCCCTTCTGCAGCACTTTTTCATTTTCATCTTGCCATCAGTCTCTTCCTGATACTCATTTATTCATCTGTCTGCTCACTGTTTCCTCCATCGGCAGGCCAGTTCTGAGACCAGGGGCCTTGCCCGTTGTGAGGCTATGGAGAACAGCCCGTGTTGCTGTCGAGTCTGCACTGGTATTATATGTCGGTGTAGGCAGCTGGCAGGGCTGTGTCTGGTCTTGATACGCAGCCACCTCCAGTCCCTGAGGTTATCAGAGCAGTTCCTTTGCTCTGTGACACCCTGTATGACCTCAGTTTACTCAGCTACCCACGCTCTCCTAGTCTTCTTGGAGCTTGATGCAGTGGATTTTAGGGGGCAAACAGCAGCTAAAACTATGTTTCAAGCAGATAACAGCTGAACTACTTTCAGTGAAGCAGAGGTTTTGTTTCACCCCCAATTCCCTTTGAAATGCTCAGGGTGAGAATTGCTGCCTCAGTAAACAGTGCACAAGTCCCTTACCTCTTCTTCGCCTCCCTGCCCCCCGCAGTCTGGCACACTGAGTCTCACATTTCAGGGGTTACAAGCACCTTCCTTTCGTTTCCCAGCATTGAGGCCGAGACATCAGGGGTCCATGGGGGGAGTCAGGAGACCTGACTACAGGGCTCAGTCGTGCTTAACTAACTCACCTGTCTAACAGTCTGCTGACTCAGTTCCGACTGGGTGGTTTAAACAACCTCTCTTGAGACCTCTCTGGCTTTTTAAGTTTCTGATTTTAAGTCATGCTGAACAGACAGAGAAAGGCATCCAGTGTGTATAAAGTAAAAACACCAAGTTTAAAAATAGCGATCAAAGCCTCTCATATTTGTTTAAATGTGTAGGTCTTCACACACATATTGTTTTGGTAATTTAAAATAATCACCAATATACTGTAAGCAATCCTTACTATAATCATCAATCTTTACAGCACTTGGCTGGCTTGGCTTCAGTTAACAGCCTAAGGCTTGACCACTGCATCACCAGGCCTCCTTTCCTAGAATCATCGTTTAACTAATTAACAGTTAATTCCAAATATTGTTTGGAATGATTACTTAATTGGGTTGCAGAAATGTGACCCTAATATCTCATAACAGATATTCTCTTTTCAAAGAATGATTGAGAGCTTGACATAACTAACACCATAATGATATTCTGAATAATCTGTAAGTGTTTTTTATTGTACCATCTGCACTGGTCTCTGTACTGGCCTCTTATCAAAGAGACTGAGGGCCCCCTCACTCCTACAGCCTTGGTCTCCCTCTTCTTCTTTGCTGTCTTGAAAAATGGCCTTCAGCCTGCAAGACAGCAGCTAGGAAGGCTGCCTGACATTTTTTTATCTACAACTTTCTTTCTTGTTCCTTATCGCAGTCAGGGCGAATTTAACAGGCCATTTTCAGTAGCTGAGAGATTTTTATGTAAGTTCTGTCTCTGTGAGTTACCTACAGATTTGAGTCCAGTTGTCTGACATACATATCTGTAGTTTAATAAAGAGATTCTCCTGGTTATTTTGGGATGTATGTGATTATCTGTGGGCTACATGCTTAAAAACATTAACTAATCCTTGTCAAAGTGATATATAAACTCACGTGTAAAATTTGTCTCCTGAGGCTGTAGAAAACAGACTGTGTTGCTGTCGAGTCTCCATTGGTATTATATCTCTTAATAAACTTTCTCCTTTTTTGTGACTTGGACCATGCTTTATTGGCTCAGCTGCTCCAGGACATAGGCCCTAATTTGGCAACAGAAGTGAATAAAACACAGTCCTTGTCCTGGAGGTATCTCAAGTCTAGGGATCTTATGGGGATACATGGTTTACTTTTAAAATTATTTTTACAAGTAATTGCTCTGCAGTCAAGGCTGACTTGTCCTCATGTCTGATAAATGAAAAGGATACCTGTGCTGCTGGATTCTTCTGCTCACTTATTTGATACAGAAAAGAATGGATGCTTGACACAAGGCTGGCCAATGGGACTTTATCTCCAGGAGAATGCATGGACCATATGGATTCATTCATTCAAGCAGTGGAACCGGGTCTGGGTATCAGCCTACTTCGGCTGCCGTCTAGCACTGCCTGGCTTCCATCTCGTCTAAGTTTCCTTTGTCTGTCCTCTCCCTAACCCTCCAAGTTTACTTGTCAGCTTCCAACATACTCCTTTTTAGATTAAGCAGTATGAAACTGACTTTTGCACCTTGCAATTGAAAAAGAATGACAAGAAGTCACACATCTTTTAAAACTCAGATAAAGAATTATGTTCTCTGCAAAGTTTCCCTGAAACTTCCAGATAAAGTCCCAGGAATTTTCCTTTGCCCTTTATTTGCCCTTCCATTGCCATCAGATGCTGTAGTATGTCTCTCTCCTGTGGTGTTATAACTCATCTCTCCTCCTCCAGTTACAGGCTTCCTGGGGGTGGAGATCATATTTCAGTGAGAGGTCTGTCCTTGCAGCCTAGGACATTAGTATCTGGCTTGTTGCTGGGAATAATTCCAGTGTGTCAAAGAGCATCTTAGTCATCTAGTAACTGTTCTAACAGAAATAACACAAGTGGCTGGCTTTAACAAATAGAAATTTATTTTCTCACAGAAAAGTAGGCTGAAAGTCCAAGTTCAGAGCATCAGCTCCAGGGGAAGTCTTTCCCTGTTGGCTCTGGAAGAAGGTTCTTATTGTCCATCTTCCTATGGACTGAGAGCTTGTGAGGTGCAGAGACCCTGGGTCTAAAGGATGTGCTCTGCTCCTGGCATTGCTTCTTTCCTGATGGTATGAGGTCCCCAACTCTCTGATTGCTTCCCTTTCCTTTATACTGCAAGAGATTGCCTCAAAGCACAGTACAGTCTTATCAACTGAGCACCTCCTGGCTAACACAGCCACTGCCCATCGTCCCTCGTTAACGTCACAGAGGTGGGATTTATGACATATAGTAACAACATGCAATACCAGGTATCATGGCCTAGCCAAATTGCTGCGCACACTGGATGAGGGGGCATAATTCAATCCATGAGAAACAGTGAATGAAAGAATAGAACTTTGGTGACTATTATGAGGTCCAGCCATTAAGCCCGTGAACTTAATTGTTCTAACTGCTCCACACCTCGTCGCCGAATATCACCATGGTCTCTTTCACAGGACTCCCTTTCAGAAACTGTGCCTCGATGCCAGCACCTAGTCCACCCTATAAAGCAATATTGGAACTCTGTCTGGAATGGCCATTGCTCAAAGTGGCATGGGGGCAAGTTCACAAACTTAGTTGTATAGTTGTCTGTGAGGGAGTTTTTAGCCAGTAGACAAATAACTGTATTGAAATACCCTTCCTACTCATCTGATCTGGCCCCCAGTGACTTTTTTCTTTACCTGAAAGGAAGACACTTTGATGACATTCAGGACATCAGGGTAATACGATGACAGCTCTGAGGACCATTCCAGCAAAAGAGTTCCAAACTTGCTTTGAAGGGAGAACTACACACTGACATCAGTACACAGCTTCCCAAGGGAAGTACTTTGAAGGTGACTGTAGTGATACTCAGCAGTGAGGTATGTAGCACTTCTTCTAGGATGAGTTCACGAACTTAATTGTTGGACTGCGTACATTCTCAATTCTCTCTTATTGAAAGGGAGGATGACTTGACAAGTTAGTTTCCTTTTTTCTTTTTTAAAAGTTAAGATTTTATGTCTAATTAAGATTTCATTTCTAATTGCCCTTGTAAGGAGCTTTGGTAGTGCAGTTGTGAAAGCCGTAGGCTGTTAACAGAACAGTCAACAATTTCAACCCATCACAATCTCCACAGGAGAAAGATGTGGCAGTCTGCTTTTGTCAAGACTGCAGCCTGGGAAACCCAGTTCTAGTGTTTCCTTTAGGGATTCTACAAGTCAGAACTGACATGCTAGAGGTGTGTAATTGTCCTTGAAAGAGATTTCATATCCCTGCTTTTAAAGATGTGAGTGTTCTCTGTGTCTTTTAGTCAGGGAAACAGAAAACATACTAGGAATTTCAAATAGAAGAAATTTAACAGGCAGTTTCTACCCTTGTGTGAGACTGCTGAACTAGCAAACAGGAGATGCTGAGGTAATGCAGACATTAGTAGCTACAGGGAGTAGCAACCTTCCCTAGAGCAGAGAGAACAAAAAGGGAAAGGCAATGTTAGGAGAATTGGGGATCTTAGAGAACGCTTTCATGGCTGATTCTCACAGTTCTGGAGAGAGGTTCCTTGTATCTGGTGCTTGAACCTCTGGGGGTTGGATGTACCCAATGGGGCTGGTACTTAGGTAGGGGGAAGGGTGCCCCAGGACTGGTACTCAGTGGGAGCACACGGGGCTATCCTCAGACTTCTGAGTTCAAACTTGGGAACCAACTTGTCCTGATACCTCCAGTGAGACAGTTCCACAGCAGGTACTTGGAGTGCTGAAGGAAGTTACAGGCTGGAACCAAAGCCATCTTTTGCTAACGAGATTTGAAAGTAGTAAGATAGTCTTTTTCCGTTCTGCCACTTTTGCATTTCCTATTAATTCCTCCTGTGTAGAGACACCACAGGGAAGTGAACTAGCAAGGAAGTCTGGGGATGTAGTTTGCAGGCTGTTAGTCCCAGCACCACAGCAAAGTATAGACAGGGGTGGGGAGGCTCATGGCTAAGATAGATTAGATAAATAATTGACATACACTCTTTCAGTAAAGAGAAATTAAGTAGTGCTGGCCTCCGTAGACATGTGGTGAAATACAATCTCTGATTTTGTAAACAGTTTCCAGCATGATTCCCAAGAATTCCCTAGCAAGAATCTACAGCTTGGGATAAGACATCTGTGGAAAAATCCTGGTGCCAACATGAAAAGTGCTTCAAAGTCAAAGCATTCCTGCAAGCCCCAACTCATGGAGCCCGTGATTTATTTTGAGCTTTTGCTTGTTGTTGCCTCCTGATGCTGTCCCTGGTTCCAGGAACATCTTCTGGGCCAGATGCTCCCGTGGCTCAGATACTTGGAAACATAGCCGCTTACTACCAAGCCCACTGCTCCTAGGCCATCCTGCCAAGCCTCTTGCTGTGCACAGCCACGCCTGTTCCTCCAGTATTGTGTTTCTCCACATGATGCCCCCTTCTTTGGGAAAAGAATGCCAAAACTTAACACAGACTTAATTCCTTTTGTTCTTCATTTTCTCTGTTGCTTTTGTTCACTCTTTAATTCCGCTATTAGGCAGATTTCTATGGATCTTTTTCTACTATTAATGCTCCTTTTCTGGGACTGTGCTACATAAAGACTACCCTGTATTAATAGTGATGGTGAAGCTTTGTCCCTCTGTGAAGTTTAAATTCTTCAAAGAGCTTTACTACCTACAACCTTATTGACCCAATATTGGGAGGAGAAACAGGCTTTCATGTTCTAACTTAGCTAAAAAACTCTGGCTATTTAATTCTTCTGCATCTTATTTCCCTACTGTTGCAAACTAGTGTCTACCTTTCCAAGTTGCTAGGATGATTAAACGACACAAGCTTTGTGTTGCACCTGGCACAGAGTATCAAAAAACATACCTGTTACCATCAAGCTGATTCCAATTCATGGCAACCTCAAGTGTTACAGAGTAGAACTGTTCTATAGGGTTTTCATGGCTGCCATTTTCGTGAAAGAAGATCTTCAGGACTTTCTTTTGTGGCACCACTGGGTGGGTTCAGATCACCAATTTTTGGGTTAATGGTCAAGTGTCAACAATTTGCATCACCTATGCACATAGTAAACCACTACTATCAAGTAAGTTTTAACTCACAGCTACCTTACTGACAGGGCAGAACTGCTCCACAGAGTTTCCAAGAAGTGCATGGTGAATTCAAACTACCAACCTTTTGGTTGGCAGACATAGCACTTAACTACTTTACCAACAGGGTTTCCAACAGAGTGGGGAAGATTAATATTAAATCTTTTACCCCAGGGAGAGTAAGTGGAGTTCTAATACTGTATGGGAAAATGAGACCAAAACATTATGTAAATCCAATCTGAGTCATATCACGGATATAACAGTGAGAAAGGATTAGGAGAAAAATCTGAGTAACGATATCTGGAGGTGTATTTCTTTGTTCCTATAGGAAGACAGTAGTGATACTATTATTATTAGATAAATTCAGACTTTGGTCTGATTCTCCCACACAATTTTACCCCTATTTGTCTACATTACTTGTATGTGTGTGAAAAGGGAAATAAAAGGGGAGGACTGTGTGCAAAAGTACACTTCTAGAGAAATTTGGAATGCATCTGGGGAAAGAATGGTAGGTGATGGGACTAGAAAGATAGCCTTCAGTCAGACTACGCAGATCTTTGAACACCAGGCTAAAGAGTTTGCATTTTGTTTGTTAGGCAATATAAAACCCAAATCAAAAAGAGTAAAAAATGAAGAACCTTGAAAAATGAATCAGTCATTTTATATCTAAAAAGGGCTTACTTAAGGAATGGCAGGCAAAGAAATTCAGAAAAATGCAAGATCCAGGGGGAAATCCTTTCAGGAAAGTTCCCCACCCCTCTAATGGCTTTAGGAAAGATATACTTTGATAATAAGTGCTAGAGGCTAAGGTATCATTTTCTTTTTATTTCTAATTTTCTCACTTACGTAGAACATGTGTTGTCACTGTTTCCTTAAAATGCAAATAAGATTTCACCAATGAATCAATTGTAATGTTATGGAAAGGGAATAGTAGGGGGTTTCGTTGTCAGTTTCTTGTATTATACACATTGGTTTTTCAAGAGCACAGTCATAATCTCTTTTAAGGAGCTAACATTCTGTTTGAGTTACAAATGCATGAAGAAATCAGGATAATCAATATGATAAATGTAACGAGAAACAGGTTGGAAGTTGGCTGCCCATATAGAGCTCATAGGGCTTTAGGGAAAACTGTCTGGAAAACAAACAAAACAAAAATATAAACCAAACCCACTGCCCTCCAGTTGATTCCAACACATAGGAGCTCTATACACAGAGAGGAATGTCCCCATGGAGATTCCAAGGAGCACCTGGCAGACTTGAACTGCTGACCTTTTGGTCAGCAGACATAGCACTGAACCATTACACCTCTAGAGTTTCTAAAGAAAACAAAGGGATTACTAAATTGAGTCTTAAAAGATGAGGAAGTGTTATTCATGTTAAGAAACTGGTGAAGAAAGGTGATTCAGATAGAACAACATGAACAAATTCACAAACAGGAGAAACATCACAGTGCACAGAGGAGGACTAAAGCAAGTTTGGGACCCTGGAGGGTAACAAGGCAGAGTCAGGTGGGAGGAACTGAGAAGGTGGGGAAGGACTAGATGAGGGAGCACTTTGTTCACTCAATAAAAAACTTGTACTTTATCTCATAAATGATGTGGAAGTATTAGGGGGTCTGTGGAAGTGAAGAAAGCTAGAGATCATTAAAAAAACAAGAAAGTAAGGAAAAGATCAAAAAAGACGTCAGAAGAGACTCTGCAACTTGTTCTTGAACATAAAGTAGATAAAGCAAATGGAAGAAATTATGAAGTAAAATAGCTGAACAGAAAAATATTTCAAAGGGTGGCTCAGAAAGACAAAGTTAAGTATATTAATGACATGTGCAAAGAACTGGAGTTAGAAAACCAGAAAGGAAGCATGTGTTCAACATTTCTGAAGCTGGAAGAACTGAAGAAAAAATTTAAGCCTTGAGTTTCAATACTGAAGGATTCCACAGGGAAAATATCAAACACCCCAGGAATCATCCAAAGAAGATGTGAGGAATACACAGTCACTACACCAAAAAGAACTGGTTGATGTTCAACCATTTTAAATGGCAGCGTGTAATCAGGAACCGACGGTAATGAAGAAAAAGGTTCAAGCTGCTGCACTGAAGGCACTGGTGTAAAACAAGGCTCCAGGGATTGACAGAATGTGAACTGAGATGTTTCAGCACATGAATATAGCACTAGAAGTGGACACTTGTCTAGGCCAAGAAATTTGGAAGACAGCTACCTGGCCAACTTATAAAAAGAAATCCATATTTATGCTTATCCCAAAGAAAGATGATCCAACCAAATGTGGAAATTATCAAACAATATCATTACTATCACAAGAAAGTAAATTTTTTACTGAAGATCATTCAAAAGTGGTGATAGTAGTACACTGACAGGGAACTGTCAGAAATTCAAGCCAAATTCAGAAGAGGATGTGGAACCAAGGATATATCATTGCTGTTGTCAGATGGACCCTGGCTGAAAGCAGAGAATATCAAAAAGATGTTTCCCTGTGTTATACGGACTATGCAGAAGCATTTACATGACAAAACGTGGATAACTCTGTGAAGAATAGGTATTCCAGAACATTTAATTGTGCTCACGAGATCCATGTACGTAGATCAAGAAGCAGTCATGGGAACAAAATAAGAGGATATTAAGCCAAGCCAAGTGCCTTCGAGTCGGATCCGACTCATGGCGACCCCAGGGTCCAGGATATTGTATGGCTTAAAGTGACGAAATAATGTGTATTGTGGTTTTATCCTTTCACCATACTTATGCAATTTGTATACTGAGCAAATAATCTGATGAACTGGACTATATGAAGAAGAAAAACAACAGATTTGGAGGAGACTCACTAACAACCTGCATTATGTGGATAACCAAGCTTGTTTGCTGAAAGTGAAATTAAAGCACTTACTGATGAAGGTCAAAGACCACAGCCTTCAATAGATTACAACTCAACATAAAGAAAACAAAAATCCTCACAAAATGACCAATAAGCAGCATCATGGTAAGTGGAGAAAAAATTGAAATTGTCCAGAATTTCTGTCAAGGATTTCATTTTACTTGGATCCACAATCAACACCCATGGAAGCTGCAGTCAAAAAATCATTTTGCATTGGGCAAATCTGCTACCAAATACCTCTTTAAAGTGTTAAGCAGCAAAGATGTCACCTTGAAGACTAAGGTGCACCTGACCCAAACCATGGTACTTTCAATGACCTCATATTCACATGAAACCTGGACAAAGAACAAGGAAGACCAAAGTAGAATTATGATGTTGGTGAAAAATATTGAGTACATCATGGACTTTCAGAAGAATGAACAACTCTGTCTTGTAATAAATGCAGCCAGAATGGTCCTTACAAATGAGGATAGTGAGAATTCATCTAACATATTTTGGACATGTTATTAGGAGGGACCACTCCCTGGAGAAGGATATCGTGCTTATTGAGGTAGAGAGTCAATGAAAAAGAGAAAGACCCTGAACGAGACAGATTGACACAGTGGCTGCAATGATGTGCTCAAACATAGCAATGATTGTGAGGATGGTGCAGGACTATGCAATGTTTCATTCTGTTCTACATGGTTTAGCTATGAGATAGAACTGACTCAATGGAAGCTAGTAACAACAACATGGAGATAAATGACACTGAAGAATATACATTTAATCTGTTCTGATGGCTACATAAATGAGGACAAAAAGATGATGGGAGAGAGATCACATGGGAGGTATTAGTAATAATCCAGGTAGACCTGAGTCCCCGGGTGGTACAAATAGTTAATGTGCTCAACTGCTAATAGAATGTAAGTTCAAGTCCACTGAGAATCATGTTAGAGGAAAGGCCTGGTGATCTACTTCTGAAAAATCAGCCGTCAGAGACGACTTTTGTGTGACCTTTCTTGCCATGGTCTTACAACTCCCGCTTAAATGATTGGGCCAGGAAAAAAAAAAAAGCCAAACTCATTGCAGTAGAGTCAATTCTGCCACATAGACACGCTGTAGGACAGAGTAAAACTGCCCATCTTTTTCAAGAGATGGCTGGTGGATTTAAACTGCTGATCTTCTGGTTATCAGTCACAGCTCTAACCAGTGCACCACTAGAGTTCCAGGGATTGACAAGGCTACAAATAAGGAAATTTTTCATCCACAAATGGATTGGTTAGTTTTGTCATTGTGCTAAGCTTAAAAAAGCACCAATTGCAGAGCAGAGAAAGGATCTCACTGCCACAAAGAAAGAAGACCCAGGAGTGGAGTGCCTTTTTCTTTTTCTATCTGGGATCCCTGTGTTGAGAAGGTCCTGGAACCGAGAAACTGAGAGAGAGAGAGAAAGAATGACAGAGCTATAAAACCCAAGATGGTAAGAAGAAGAAATGAGAAGCAGTGACAGAGAAACGGTAGTGACAGAATCCAGAGACCTGCAGGAGATAGCCCAGCCCGCATAGCTTGAAAGTTGCATGCCTTCTCGAGAGAAACTTGGTGGAGCTAGGTTTGCTGACCCATGAAGCCAGAACAAGGCTTATGGATGGAGTTGGGTGCTTCTGGGCCCTTACTGGCAGAGCTAGAAGAGTTTTGTAACACTCACCCAAGCAGAACAGAGGCCAAGGGCCAGAAAGAGGTGTGCCTGCAGATACAGTTGAAAAAAGGCTGTCTGGATTGAAAATCTGTTTCCTGAATGTTCCTGAATCTGAACAGTAGCCCATTGTTTCCCTGATAAATAGTGTAATTATGAATATAGTCTGTGAGTTCTATGTGGCCACTGCAGTGGATTATCAAACTCAGCACAGAAGAGGAGAGTGCCATGGGAGGGACAGTTGTAGTAGAACCGGTAAAAAAGCCAGAGAAAAGGAGGTATACCTGCTCTCTGCCTTACAGCCGTTAGCCTTGTGCTGTTGATCTTGATCCCCATTCCCTGTCATGAAGTTCAAGGTCAGACGCAACTGCTCCCATGCCACTTTGGCAGAAGCCCTTTGGACAAAGTTCTACTCTGAGAAGCACAGAGTCACTGTAAGTTGGAATCAAATTGATAGGCAACCCGTTTAGTTTGGTTTAGAGGTAGGCTTGGAGGGTCTGTGCTGTTAAGGAGTGCCAAGGAGAGTATGCAGATAGAAAATGTGGAACTCAGTGACTGATTAAAGCCCGGAGATGAGAGACTCCAGATATCTAATCACAGAGACTGGTAGACAATGCTGCCAACCACTAAAACAGAAAACATAAAAGGAGATTCCACTTTGGGGAAAGATAATACATTTAGCTTTAAAACAGTGCACTTGGGGTTCCTTCAAAATGTGGAAAACTCATTCCCGTAACTATATCAATTAGAGATGTGTGACCTTGGGAAAGAGATTTAATCTCCCTGGCCTGCAAATTCTTCATTTCATTTAAGAATGAGAAAATAATACCTAATTGTCAGGGTAACATTAATTTCCCCAAAGAACTGAAGATGCTGCTTTTATCATACCATTTTTTTTAATGAGCATCTTCTTTGCATTGATTATCAGGAGGACAAAATAAAACAAACCAACAACAACAACAACACCAAAAAAAAACTTAAGAAAAGCTCTGTTCTTACAGTTTGCAGTGCCACTTTCTGAGCCCACATTTATTCTTTCGTCAGCACAGTCCTCAGAAATTCATTCACAATTTTGGCCTGGGTCTTGAGCCGCATATCAACCCATATGGGATACTCTTTTTTGCTCATTCTTGATAATAAGGTCACAGGTTCCAGCATGTGGGTCCCAGAGACAGAGACACTCCTCCTAAGAATGTACGTCAGAAAATTCGAAAGTCTTGAGAAATAAAGGTGATCCAGAAAGTATTTTGAAAAACGTGAGTTTTGAAACACTCTTTATTTTATACTTAGTTTCACCAGATCATATTTTCAAAGATTTTGAAATCAGTTTCCACTTAAATATTGTATATTGCTATGCCAAAAAGACTGCTAAAATTTTTTGTCATCTTTGTAAAAGCCATCTGTTTGGACTTCCAGATTGTATCCCTCCTCCCCTAGAGGGAGGACAATGTGGTAGAGCAAAGATTCTCAGCCTGCATTTACTATAAGCAAGCCAAGAAATAAACAGGTCCTCACCATTCTCACCACATGTGCTCTTGGAACATGAGGGATTTCTGGTGTGACAGGCCCAGCTTTTGCTACAAACTGTGAACTAGCATATTTTTAACTTGACTTCTGAAGTTGGTGAAGGGAGTTTTCTTGTTATTTTCTAATAAAATGCAGATGGCTCTCCTCTCCAACCTCCTAAGCCTCCAAGCTTGGTTAGAATATGAATCTTGTCTTCTTCAAGCACAGGTGTAGACTTGTTATTCAGGGAAAAATAAGACTCATTGGGAATAATCCATGTTCATCATTCCAAACAACTTTCTGAAGTACTTGACACAGAAGAAACCAGTTGCCATCTAACCAACTCTGATTTATGGCAACATCATGCACGTCAGAGTAGAACTGTGCTCCATAGGGTTTTCAGTGGTTGGTTTTTCAAAAGCAGATCACCAGAAGTTTCTTCTGAGGTGACTCTGGGTGGACTCGAACCTCCAGTCTTTCTATTAGCGGCTGAGTGCATTAACTACGCAGGAACTCCATGATACATATCGTCTGTTCACTAAACCCTGGTAACATAGTGGTTAAGTGCTATGGCTACTAACCAAAAAGTGAGCAGTTCAAACCTACCAGGCTCTCCTTGGAAACTCTGTGGAACAGTTCTACTCTGCCCTACAGGGTCTCTATGAGTGGGAATTGACTCAACGGCAGTGGGTTCATTAAATGTATATTAAGTGAGTATAGAAGAAAATAGTAGTGTTAGGCTTAGAATATGAAGATTTGGTTTTAAGCATTTGAATTTAGGGCATGTCTAGGATGGGTACTACTTTGGAATAAAGACCTTTCAGCCAGCTAAATCAGGATGTGAATCCTGGTTCCATTCCCTCCCAGCCAAGTGTAGGAAGAATTTGAGTGAAATTTCCTAACTTTTATGTGCCTCAGTATAGTGCAATTGTTGGGAACCAGGGCTCTGGGTTTTAATTCAGTCTCTGTCACTTATTATCTAAAAGATCTTAGGCAATTCACCCAGCTCTCTATGCTTTGGTTTTCTCACCTGAATATTGGGGAAAATAATTGTTATGTTACTATGCTACCTCTGACTGTGCACTCTGTGCTCACAGCCTCTTTTTCAGGGGAAATGTTCCACAATCTTCAACATGAGGGCTGGAAGTGTTGGCCTAGTCATTCAAGCCAGTCATTTGAGGTCTCAGGTTTCACATGTGTCAATGAGACAAAGTTCTCTCTCCCCACTATCTATATAGGATTTTTGTAAGAGTAAAATAAGATCACAAATATGAAAACAGTTAACTCTCACACCACCCACAGCATCCATCCACTGCTATCGAGTTGATTCCAACTTACAATGACTCTATAGGACAGAGCAGAACTTCTGCACAGTTTCTAAGGCTGTAAATCTTTACTGAAACAGACTGCCACGTCTTCTGTGGAGCTACTGGTAGTTTCCAGCTGCTGACCTTTTGGTTAACAGCTGAGCAGTTTAACCACTGTGCCATCAGGATTCCTGCTAAATCTCAAATGCTCAATAAATATGAGTTTATTAGTTGGAACTTGTTCCTCTACAAATGACGAAAATCTAACTCAAACCAGCATATGCCAAAAAAAAGAATCTATTGGCTGTTGTAGCTGGATACATGGATAGTTCACAGACTCAAAGAAAAAGCTTCAAGAACCAGTACTTTGAAAACCAAAAACTGATATTGAAGTTAACCCAAACTCTCCATCTGTCTGTCATTTCTTATGGCTTCATTCCCTGCCACTCCATAAAGATCTTTTTCATAAAATGGGGTAGATGGAACAGGAGCCCAATATTATATTGTTTCAGTATTTCAAAGCAGTCAGAAAGGAAAATCGTCCATTGACCTTGTCTATAGCCTCTTCAAGGAAGGATTCTGAATGGCCCTGATTTTATCTCCTATAGAACTTTGGACCAGTCACCGGGTCCAGGGTAACAGAATACCAAAATTATTAGGCCTTGGTTATAACCCTTTCCATGTGACATGAGTCAGAGGAATATACTACCAGAAGAAGGGAAAAGGGGCTGGGACAATTTTAAAAAATTACATTACACAGATTGTTATTGATTATTGGTAGTAGTTCATTTAATGCCTATAGAGGTGAGTATAATGAGCCGCCTGTGTATCTTAAAGTCTAGGGGCATTACCCTCAAGCCCTGGAGATTTTTCAATTTCTGGATGAGATTAATTAAAGATATTGATCCCATTAGAAGCTGTTTTGGTAAGAGAGAAATTCCACTAGTGTAGGATGTTTCAACCTCATTATGACTGACATTTGGGATGGATAATTTTTATTGTAGGACAATCTTTTGCTATTTGATGTTTATAGCATCCCTGGCCTCTACCAATTATATGACAATAATCATCCCATCCCAAGTTGTAACAACCAACAACACCTCCAAACTAAAAACAAAAGAAAAATTCTTTTTTGTCAGGTGGATTCCGACTCATAGCCACCCTATAGCACAGAGTAGAACTGCCCTATAACATTTCCATGGAGTGTCTGGTGGATTTGAACTGCTAACCTTCTTGGTTAGTAGCCATAGCTCTTAACCCCTATAACACCTGGTTTTCTATAATGTCTGCAGACATTGCTGAAGGTTCTCTGGAGTCAAAACCTCTCCTGATTGGCGAGTGGCAGGGGGCCAGGTGGGGGACAGGGGACCATGCTCTTAGGTTAAATCGAGGCTAATTGGCACAACTAGTGTTTTGCTAAGAGGGCTCTCTGCACCCCACATCTGTGAGTGGCGTCTGGGGTCTTAAAGGCTGCCAAGCTGCCATCTGAGGGCACAGCAAATGATCCCAACTCAGCAGGAATGGATGCTCACTGAGGATGAAAATGACATGGGAGAAACATAACCCAGAAGACAGAGTCCCAAGACATCGACTTGGGACTGGAAGAACTGGATGGTGCCTGGCCACCACCTGTGATAGCCACGATGGAGCTCACTAAGTTGAGTCTCACTGGCAACACAAGAATACAAAGGTGTGCACCCTGAGATCTCTACTAAAAGACCTCAGTTGATAGTCCAGTGACTTTGGGGTTCCCCTGGGAGCATGGCCCCTGGCCCTGATGCTGCCCTTGCCCATGAATCATAATGAAGGTCCACTCTTCGGACAGGAATGGATTGGACTTGGTGATGCAGAGTGACTATATATTGGGTGCACTTTATGATTCTATGCATCTATAGGATATCATCCTGCTGACCTCTGACTGGAGGAAGGGGAGTGGGTGGAGAGGAAGGAAAAGAGACTGTTGGGAGGATGAGACATGCATGGAGCAGAGAGGAATAGTGTGCTGTCACAGGGCATGGAGACCAGGGGAAGCTGCATATAGGTGGGCATGTAAATTTATATGGGAATGTACATTTTCACTCAGTCATTAAAAAAAAAAGACATGTAAGATGTCAAAAAAAAAAAAAAACTCCCCTGTTTGAGAACAACTATAGAAGAACTCAGTTAACCCTTTGATGATCCAGTTATTTTGTTTTGAATTTTTTGTTGATACTGTATGTTTTCATTCACGGAAGACTGCTGAATTGTTGAGCAGATCTTAATTTTTGGTGGAAACCCTGGTGGCGTAATGGTTAACAGTTATGGCTGCCAACCAGAAATGTCGGTGATTCCAGTCCACTGGCCACTCCTTGGAAATTCTATGAAGCAGTTCTACTCTGTCTTGTAGGGTCACCATGAGCAGAATCAGCTTGATGGCAATAAATTGGGTAATTTTTTTTCTTGTCCCCACCCACAAATCTACCTTAAGCGCAGTACTACTTACATGCCCACCAGGGTCTATTAGTACATATGTGCAACAAACACCCTTTTTCAAAATTTCTATTTTTCCTACCAAAATTCTAGACACCTCATACAATATCCTGTAAAAACAGTAATTCATAGCACATTCCCACGTTTTCAGTTTCAAACAGTCATAAAGGCCCCTGCCTTGAGGGAGCATGTATTATCAATGGTACAACAGCTTCTCAATAAACCTCAGAGGCCGAAAAATTCGTAGTTACTGCATTACTTTGCTGGGGTTAAAGGGGTATACTAAGTAGTGGTTCATACTGCTCTATTCTTTATCCTTAGTTCCAAAGGATGATGAAATACTGCCTGGCTAGGTTGCTTTTTTTTTTCGTAACTTTTCTATAGCTCCCTCTACACACAATCTATTACAGTGAAATATCTCACCACTGGGTCATTGAAAGCTCATACTGTTGAAAAAAAAAAGACTACTGTATACATGAAGCAGCGTATTTTGGTGTCTAGTCTTTCTTTCCTTTTAAATATTTTATTATGATGAAGTGAAAGTTTACAGTCCAAGTCAACTAGCCATACAAAACACTGTACATACATTTCTATGTAACTCTAGCTCCTCTCCCAACCCTGTGACAGCACATTTCTGCCTTCCATCCTGAACTTCTTGTATTCATTTAACCAACTCCTGTCCCTTCCTCTCCACCCTCGCATCTCATTTCTACAGAGGAGTTACTCTGACAGCCTCATGTATTGGTACTCTTATTGTCTGATGAGTTGTTTTTGGTATGGGTTTCAGCTTTGCATTAGCAGCAAGCCTGGGGGATATGTTCTTGGGAGACCCTCCAGGATGTTGAAATATCAGTTCTAGTCTTTTAACAGAATTCTAGATCTGCACCCACAGTTTTCTTCCATTACAACAAGAAGTCTACATTGTGTTCCCTGTCAAGGCAGTCTTGGGTGATGGCCAGGCACCATCTACTTCTGGTCTCATGTTGATTTTGTCTCAGAGTCATACAGTGCCTTCTGTCTCCTGGGCTCATATTTTCCTCTTGTCTTTGATGTTCTTCATTCATCTTTTCTGCAGGCGGACTGAGACTAACTGATACTCCTTAGATGACAGTTTGCTAGCTTTTAAGACCCCAGATGTCACTCAACAAAGTGGGATGAAGACCAACTTCTTAAAAAAACTTAGTTATGCCAGTTGACCTACGTGTCTCTCAAAGCATGGTCCATGGGGTCTAGTCTTTCTTTCTTTTTTTCTTTTTTTTTTATTATGATTGAAAATGTACAATCCCGTATAAATTTGCATGCCCGCCTATGTGCAGCTTCCCCTGATCTTCCTGCCCAGTGACAGCACACTCCTCCTCTCTGTTCTATACTTGTCGTATCCTCCTAACAATCTCCTATCCCTTCCTGTCCACCCTCTCCCCTGCCTCCAGTAAGAGGTTAGCAGGATGAATTATGTCACTTACATTGCATTACTGGGCATTGTTTTTCTCTCTGTGCCTTGGTTTCCTATATTGGCAAAATGGGAAGATGTCCTCTACTTTTCACATTATTCTAACATTTTATGATACAAATTGATTAGAAATGTCAAAGAAGAAAATCTCATACTCTGTTAGGAGTGAAGAAAGGAATTTTACTGAGTAATAATACAGCTTTAGATGGACAGTACTAAGAACAAATACAAAGCACTGTGTTAAGTCTATCAAATTAGAGGTTTTATGTAGAGAGAAAAAGGAAAAATGATGACTTAACAGTTAATACAGCTTCAGCTTTGGCATCCTTTGAAACCTAAAGTTCAATTTTTCTGCTAGGGTGAGTTTTGCCTCCTAGGTGAAACTGCAGTTCAGTTTGGTTATGCACATTCTTCGCAAGAACAAATTATTTACAACCTGACATGTTCTTCTGACCATAAAATAGAAAGGAATGAATGTTACTATTTAAGGGCTAATAGAGGTAGATTGCATAACAGAATCAATATCTAGATAACTGCATGAATTATTTTTCATTTTTGTGCTTGAAGTTTAGAAAGATGGTGAAGAGTAAAATTAGCCAGATGTGATTTAGGAGACAATAGTTTCCTTCTTCTCCATTTTTTTCTGTCAAAATCTTGTAACTCTAAATTCTCATTCTGTAGGTAAGAAAACTGAGGCTCCAAAAGAAGCAGTTACAAGCAGTGACCACACTGAGTTAGTGGCAAAGTGGGAGTTGTCAAGTAGGGATTTCAACACCCTTGTCTCTGCCCTCAAATAACTCATAAGCTCCTGGGGAAGGTAATAAAGTAAAGAATTATATCATATCATTTAATATCATATGTAACATATGTTACATAGACCATTACATGCCACATATTTTCAACTATTTTATGTACCATACAGTATACTACAGTGTTGCTGTACCACGTGTAGCAGGGCTCTCTTCCTTGCGTCAGGGAAGTTCAAACACAAGAACACGAGTTATGTGTCCTTCTGACAGAGGGGAAGAGGTTTAGAGGGTGCCTTCTCCAAACTCAGAGATTGTGTGCTTGATAGGCAAACTTAGACAGATACATGATAATCCAGCAAAAATTTCTGAGACTAGTTCTTCTAGGTAAGAGTTATATCACGAGCTCACTTGAGTGTTCCAGTTTCCCCCGCTGAGCCCGTACCTCCGCCACTCTGCATGACAGCAAGCTGTGTCAGTACCATCATTTGGCCACAGTGTAGACATCCATCCAAACCAAACTTAGGACACCAGCCAGCAGTGGCTGCATGCAGCGTCTTCTTCATCAAGCACTCAATCTGGCTCTTAGCTCCTTTGGATTCTGCAGAAATCATTTGTATTTCCATTCCTAATTTAATCTACAAAGAGTTCAGCAATTTTTTTTCTTTTTCTTTACCTATGATCTGATGTTGCAAATAAAAACAAATTATAAAGTGAGGGCAATAGTGAATAAACTAAGTTACTAATTGCTGTTTTTAAATGGCACAAACAGCTATTCATTAAAAAGCATGTGTTGTGAAACTTTGTGTCTTTTTTTTCCTCTTGCCTTCACTTTTTTTTTTAAATTGTGATTGAGTGAAAGTTTATAATACAGTTCAAATTTGCATACCTGCCTATTTGCAGCTGCCTCTGCTCTCCTTACTCGGTGACAGCACACTCCTCCTTTTTGTTCCATACATGTCGTATCCTCTTAACAATCTCCTGCCCCCTCCTCTCTACCCTCTCAACTCTCTAATAAGAGGCCAAAAGGATGACATCCTCTAAATGCATAGAACCGTGAAGTGTACACATGATATGGTTATTCTGTGTCCCTGAGTCCAATCTATTCCTATCTGAAGGGTTGACCTCACTAATGATCTATGAACAGGGGCATCATCAGGTCTAGGAGCCACACTCCTAGGGGAACTCCCAACTTTTTGTCATTTTATTTTGCCACTCATAACTCTAACGGTGCTTGTCATCAATCAGGTAATCAAGTAATATTAAATTGAGTGAGATTAGAAGACTGAATGAAGCAGGCAGTGTGGTTTTTCTACAAATATGGAAAACCAGATCAGAATTTAACTGTGAAAGAAGCTGACACTCCCCTCTCTGTGTCCTGGTTAGCTCGCAAGCTATAGCCACCAGTCCTAAATACTCATGCTATCCCTCTGGAGTATTTCTGTTGCCAACTAAGTAGAGATTGGTGAGAATGATTTTTTTCATTTCATTTTATCCTTCCCCATGCCGCTAGCTGCTAGATATTTCTAAAATGTTGATTGTATCATCTTCTTATACTTCTATGTTTTTCACACATTTTATGTTCTCCCTCTGGGGTCTATATCCCCATCTCTTAGACTCAACAACATGTGTCCTATATTTGAGTAGTCCTAGGTTTCTCAAATATGCCTCATGTTTTCTCTGTCCTCCATAGCCGTGCATGCTGTGCCATTTTGCAGGCGTATGTCTGTCTACGAGTTCATCTTTTGGTTAGCAGCTATAGCACTTAACCACTACACCACCAGGGTCTCCCATTCCCCATTAGGTAATGTATTTCAACATCCAGCTCAGACTTACTACCTCCTAGAGACTTTCTCTGATGGTCCTTTGGCTTGATTAGGGAACCTTTTTCCTCTTTTCTGGTGTTTCTTCTGTTACAGGACTCATCACACTACAGGCAGTTTGTCTTGCCTCTGTCTGTTTTGCCAGCTCACCCCTGAGCTTCGTGAGAGTGGAGGCAATGTCCTTGTTCTTTGTCACGTTCTTGGTTCTAATCATAACAGCCATCATCTATTAGTTGCTAAAATATATTGTTCTTCAAAACAGAAAGAAAGAATAAATGAATGGATGAGAGAGGATGGTGAGACAGTCACCAGCAAACAGCAGCAGGAGGTGTTTGAAGTCCCGTGGTAGATATCAGTATGAATTATTTTATGTATAAGTTCTTCAGGAAGAATTTGCAACAGCTGCCTGCTATCTAGCTTAGGGGAACCAGGAATATATGGCCACTCAGATACTTCATAAACAGTGCTGGCGAGCTAAGGAGGACTTCACCGGTCTACCCTGGAAGCTAATGGATTGCTTTTGTTTGTTGTGTCTCTGCTGCCATGGCTCCCAGATGACACCCCATCTGCTCAAGTGGTGCAGTAAATAGAGACGTAGCCGCCAGGCAGGTTTTCTCAAACCCAAGAGCCTCAGCAAACCAGCCACTGACAAAGGCGAGGAGCAGGCTCCAGACACATGGGAAGGAATGTGGATTTGCCTTGATCTGCCTCATCCATGGGAAATGATAAAGAAGGTGTCATAAAAACCTGGCAACAGCTCAACCGTTTGGCACCGAAGCATTCTTCAAGAGAATCATTTTCAAAGACGAGGCTGTGCCCCTGAAAACATGCTTGTTTTCACTTGTGTGCCCTGTTTCTTCCGTCCTGTCTGCTCCCTACATTTCTCTCACCTCCCCACCTGTCCTTTTCCCCTCCCTTCCCCTCTCTGCTTTCTTCATTTCTAATTTCCTCAGTCTTTAAGTGGAAACAATTAGTAGAAGAGACTATCGTAAGCATCAGGTAAAGACTGAAAAAAGAGAAAATGAAGTGAAGCTGGAACCCCCTGGAAAGACGGCAGGCCTGTCTGGAAGCGGAGACCATGCTTCCTCCCATGGGTGGGTTTTGACTTTGAGTCCATGATACAAGGCCCATGGAGCTTTTCCTGCTTGTTGATGTTTGACCTGATCCTGGAAATTCTGACTTTATCATTTCTCCTCACTGACTTTCCTTCTTCAAGAATCTGCCTGACTGTGTACCCTGGGAAGAAATGGTAGCTAGATGTTCTTTATCAGCTGTCTTTTCTGCTCCACAATGTACTTCACTGATGACAGGATAGTGTAACTAATTTTTTTCCAACTTACCCCAGATGAAACCTCTTTTACCTTCCTCTCTGTGCCCTTGGCCCTTTTGCTCATTGTTTCCAGATGTTCTCTAGTCCTTCAGCATATAAGGATCACCTTGGTGATTAAGAGTACAGAATACATTGGCTTAAAGCCCCATTCCACAGATGGTGGGACCCCAAGTGTTCTATGACAATGTCAGGGATTCAGACAAATGAGTTTTAGTTTACGTTATCATCTTTGGTCCTGATTTCATGTCTTTTCTCCATCTCTTTAATTCCCCCACCAGCTACTCCCACCATCCCCCATTCATCATCGTATGGAAACCAAATTCTTCTAATTTATTGTGCCTAAACTCACACATGGAAATTCTAGGGAAGATGTTTACTGAAAATCCACCTGAAGAATATGTGTGTGTATAGTTGTGTAACTTTATAGTTCAACATAGAAATTACGTCAGCTCAACCTCATTATTACCATTTCTCTTCCTCCCTCTTTTCTCTAATATTTCTTCCTATTTCTTGGGTAAAACATTTTGTTTCTTTCTAACACTGGCCAGTGGTAGCCATTCATAATAAAATAACCCACAAAAGATTTTTGATATGTTAATGTTGTTCTCTAAGGACGTCTTCATCTCAAGCTAACAGCTTTCTGCACTACACATTCTCTTAGTAGCTACATATTGCATGTTAATGACTGAAGTGTTTAGACTTAGTGACCATGAGGGTAAAAAAGGGAAAGATTTTAACTATTCTCTTGTAGTCTAATTCTTTAACCTAATAGGATTTCACAACTTTTGATGGCAGGTGCCACATTTCATTTATTTCTATATTCCTGGTGCCTGACAGCATGTCTGGAAGGAGCCCTAGTGACTCAATGTTTAAGCATTCAGCTGCTAATCAGAACATTTGAGGTCTGAACCCACCTAATGATTCTGTGGAAACCCTCAAGACGTAGTGGTTAAGTGCTATGGCTGCTAACCAAACAGTTGGTGGTTCTAATCCACCAGGTGCCCCTCGGAAACTCTGTGGAACAGTTCTACTCTGACCTGTAGAGTCTCTATCAGTCAGAATTGACTCAATGGCAGTGGGTTTGGTTTTGTTTTGGTTTAATGATTCTGTGGGAGAAAGACCTGACAATCTGTTTCTGTAAAGATCACAGTCAAGAAAACCATATGGAACAGGTCTGCTTTGTTTCATGGTGTCACTATGAGCTGTAATCAACTAGAAGCACTCGACAACTATAACAGGATCATCTCTACTATACATTAATGACATGCAATAGATTATTTTATAGCAAGAGTTTTAGTTATTTCACAGGAAAGAGAAGACTATAAATTTGACAAGTGGGGAAATAAGACCTGGAAACCTCACAAAATGAGACCTTGAT
Organism: Heterohyrax brucei; assembly: GCA_028571685.1. Lineage (NCBI taxonomy): Eukaryota > Metazoa > Chordata > Mammalia > Hyracoidea > Procaviidae > Heterohyrax > Heterohyrax brucei. The sequence continues at coordinate 64,096,670 of CM053150.1, forward strand.
CATATAGTTAGTAGGAGAGCCAAGTCTCAGAAACAAAATAAAACAAAAAAGCAAACAATATTTAGATACCAAACACCACACTTTACTTCTCCACCATACTGGTGGCAAGTTTTCAGAAAACAGCGGTTGGAGTAGATTACTTTCAGAGGACTTTGACTTTCATTGTGGTCACTTAATTTAAACTTTTAAACAGTTGCTCTAATTTATGCTAATTGTTACAACTGCCAGATGTCAGCTTCCATTCTTAGGAGGTGAACTCACTCATAAGATGCAGTAATTATCTACTTCTGCACAACAAATAATTCCCAAATATTGTTGATTAAAAGATAGTACTCATTATCTCATAGTTGTTGTGGGTCAGAATTCTGGGCCTGATTTACATGCTTCCTCTGCCTCTGGGTCTCTTAAAGGCCACAATCTATGTGTCAGTTGGATTTCAGTCATCTCAAGGTTCACCTGTGGCAGATCTGCTTCCAAGCCCACTCATACAGTTGGAAGAAAGTTTTACTTCTCTGTGAGTTGTTGGATGTAAGAACTTGACTCCTTTTCCACTAGCTATTAGCTGGAAGCCACTCTTAGTTACTCGCCCTATAGGCCCCTCATTAGAGTACTTTGCAACAAGGCAGCAGGCTTCATAAAGTGTGCAAGAAAATAATAGGTGCTGGCAAGATTGTGGGGAAAAAGGAACCATCATCCATTGCTGGTGGGAATGTAAAGTGGTACAGCCACTGTGAACAATGGCTTGGGAGTTCCTTAAAAAGCTGACAAAAGAAATAAAAGTTGGAATGCAAACAGAAATCTCTAGACCAATGTTCATTACAGCACTTTTCACAATAGCCAAAAGGTAAAAGCAGGCCAAATGTCCATCTGCTGATGAACAGATAAGCAAAATGTGGTGTATACCTGCAATGGAATATTAATCAGCCATGAGGAAAAATAGAACCCTGATAATGCCATAATATTAATAAACCTTGAAAACATTATGCTGAGCAAAATAAGTAATTGACAGAAAGACAAATACCATATAATGGTACTTACACAAACTAAATATATTGAAAGCAAAAATTGTCATTAGTTACCAGGGCTGGGGAGCAAGGGGGAGTTTTTGCTTAGGTGGCAGGGAGTTTATGCGAATGATGGTGGAATGATTTGGTGGACCATAGTTGCATGACTTGAAGAACGTAATCAACGTCACTGAATTATATATGTTGAAACTGTTGAGCTAGTGAATGTTTTGTGTACATTTTTTTTTTACTGCCCCCTCAAAACGCATAAAGAAAAGAATAGTCCAGAGGAAGAGACAGCCAGTCAGAGAAAAGTTATAGTCTCTTCTAACCTAATCTTGAAAGTGACATCCCATTGCTTTCTCCTTACTCTGTTCATTAAAGGTGAGTCACTGCATTCAACTCACACTCAAAAAGAAGGTGTTATACAAGACATGGAGATATATTGCAAGGGAGGGGAGTGTCATTGGGACCATCTTGTAAGTCTACCTGTCACATGGGATAAACTTAATATAAAAAGTGGCACACTCCATTTGGCTGAAAGGATCTTACAAATTTTATAAATCCCATGAAAGCTGATACAACACAGAAACTGGAAAAGTCCCAACCCAAACCTGACTGAGAAAAAAAGATGCTGGCATGCTGACAAGGAAATTATGAACCTAAATTCATGTTCCTCTTTTCAGTTTCTCCTATTTATACTATCTTTCCATGTCACTGTGGAGGGAAAAATGCAATCTTGTTCACTGGCCTTGTCTCATTCCTTGATGGTACAAGATTTAAAACATCGTTGACACATTTAGCCTTGTATTTTAAAGAAAGAAGTTAGTGAAATTAACTTATCAGCAAGGTTAATCCAAAGGGATCACTGGTGGTGCAGTTAAGCACTCTGCTGTTAAGGATGAGATTGGTAGTTTAAATTCACCATCTACACTATGTGAGAAAGTTGTGGCAGTTTTCCATGAATGTTATAGCCTTCGAAATTTTATAGGGCAGTTGTACTCTGTCCTACAGGATTGCTATGAGTTGGAATTATACTTGACAATTTTGTTTTTGTTTTGAAAGTTTAATTTCAACTGGTCTATTAAAAAGCTGAATGCAGATACGTTAACAACTTAAAATAAGCCTACTTTAAAGATTCAATAACTGGAGAAAGAATGACAAACATACATTTATTCTGGATTTGATTCCATGTCCATGTTAACACAATTTAAATAATATTTCCTAAGAACAACTCAAAATGAGAAGAAATAGGTGCAAACATCCATTAATAATCAGAATGTGAAAATGTGTGAAGTATGAACCTAGGAAAATCAGAAATCATCAAAAATAAAATGGAACACATAAACATCTATACCCTAGGCCTTAGTGAGCTAAAATGGACTGGTTTGGGCCATTTTGAAGCCAACAGTCATGCAGTCTACTACGCTAGGAACTAAAACTTAAAGAGTAATGGTGTTGTGTTCATCATCAAAAAGAACATTTCAAGATCTGCCCTGAAGTACAATGCTGTGATAGGATAATACCCACACACCTATAAGGAAGGCTAATTGGACTATTATTCAAATTTACACACGAAGCACTAAGGCCAAAGATGAAGACATTGAAGAAAATTAAAACAAGTCCACAAGGGCCAAAATATGACCTTGAGTATATCTCTCCTGAATTTAAAGATAATCTTAAGAACAGATCTGATGTGCTGATCGGTAATTACTGTAGACCAACAAATTGTAGAATGACATCAAAGACATCAACCACGAAGAGACTAAGAGGTATTAAAGAGACAGGAAAGAAAGAAAAGATCAAATTGGATGTCAGACGAGACTCTGAAACTTGCTGTCAAATGTTGAGCTGCTAAAGCAAAAGGAAGGAAGGAAGAAGTAAAAGACCTAAGCAGAAGATTTCAAGGAGCAGCTCAAGAAGACAAAGTATTATAATGACATGTACAAAGAGCTGGATATGGAAAACCGGAAGGGAAGAACACGTTCTGTATTTCTCAAGCTGAAAAACTGAAGACAAAATTCAAGCCTCGAGTTGCAGTAGTGAAGGATTCTACAGGGAAAATATTAAATGACTCAGGGGGCATAAAAAAGAAGATGGAAGAACTATACAAAGTCATTATACCCCAAAAAGGTGATCGATGTTCAGCCATTTGAAGAGGGAGCATGTGATATGGAACCAATGGTACTTAAGGAAAAAGTCAAAGCTGCATTGAAGGCATTGGCAAAAAACAAGGCTCCAGGAATTGATGGAATATCAACTGAAATATTTCAGTGAACAGATGCAGCACTGGAGGTGCTCACTTGCCTATGCCACAAAATTTAGGGGACAGCTACCTGGCCAACTGACTAGAAGAGATCCATATTTATGACCATTCTAAAGAAAAGTGATTCAGCTGAATGTGGAAATTACCGAACTATGTTGTTAATATCACATGCAAGTAACATTTTGCTCAAGATCATGCAAAAGTGAATGCAACAGTATATTGATGTGTAACTACCAGAAATTCAGGCTGGATTCAGAAGAGGACATGCAACCATGGATGTCATTGCTGATGTCAGACGGACATCAGCTTTAGCAGAGAATACCAGAAATATATTTACCTGTGTTTCATCGACTATGAAAAGGCATTTGACTGTGTGGATCACAACGAATTAAGACTAACATTGCATAAAATGGGAATTCCTGAACACTTAATTATGGTCTTAAGGACTCTGTATATGGATCATGAGGCGGATGTGTGAACAGAACAAGAGGACACTGCATGCTTTAAAGTCAGGAAAGGTGTACATTAGGGTTGTAACCTTTCACCATACCTTTTCAATCTGTATGCCAAACAAATAATCTGAGAAACTGGGTTATACAAAGAAGAGCAAAGAATCAGGATTGGAGGAAGACTCATTAACAAACTGCTTCATGCAGATTACACCACCTTACTTACTGGAAGTGAGGAAGATTTGAAACACTTACTGATGAGGATCAAGGACCACAGCCTTCAGTATGGATTGTAATTCAACATCAAGAAACAAAAATCCTCACAACTGGACCAGTTAGCAACATCATCATAAATGGAGAAAGTTTTGAAGTTGTCAAGGATTTCATTTTACCTGGGTCTACAATCAATGCCCATGGAAGCAGCAGACAAGGACTCAGAAGACACGTTGCGTTGGGAGAATCTGCTGCAAATGATCTCTTTAAAGTATTGAAAAGTAAAGATGGCACCTTTAAGACTACAATGCCCTGACTCAAGCCATGGTATTGTCAATCACATCATATTCATGCAAAAGCTGGACTATGAACAAAGAAGACAGAGGATGAACTGACGCCTTGTGGTTGAAGAAGAATGTTGAATGTACGATGGATCACCAAAGGAACAGATCTGTTGTGTAAGAAGTACAATCAGAGTGCTCCTCAGAAGCAAAGATGGCAAGACTTCATTTTACATACTTTGGACATGTTGTCAGGAGGGATCAGTCCCTGGGGGACATCATGCTTGGTAGAGTGGAACATCAGGTAAAAAACAGGAAGACTCTAGGTGAGATGGATTGCCACAATGGCTGCAGCAATGGGCTTAAGAATAAAAACAATCGAGGCACCAGATAGGAAAGGGTTTTGTTCTGTTGTTCATAGAGTTTCTACAAGTCAGAACCGACTTGCCAAACCTAACAACAACAAGAGGAAGCATAAATAAGGGAGTACAGTGGTTAAAAGCTCAACTGCTTCCCAAAAGTTCAGTAAAGTAAATCCACCAGGCACTCTTTGGAAACTGTATTGGGACTTCTACTCTGTCCTGTATGGTTGCTATGAATTGAAATCAACCCAATGGCAATTTTTTTTTCCCAAAGTGTAAACATGGAGATTCACTTAAAAGACTCATGGATATCAGTTGCGGAATAGATGTTTTACTATGAAATTCCACTTGAATAACAAGAATGTCAGAAACAATCTTGTGGAAATAACAATAAAAATGGAATTGAGGTGACTTGACTTTTTTTTGCCTTAGGAAGTGGATCCACAAGTTGAACTGATAGCAGGAAATTTGGTTGGAAGCATTAGAAATTTCAACATCTTCAATTGCTTATGCTCTACAATTTTATTCATATTGCAGCTCTCTCTTCTACCACCTCTCTCTCTGCCCTCCTTTTACTGTTTCACAGACTTCCATTGCTTAGTGTCCCAGTCATCTAGTTTTGCTGTAACAGAAATACCACAAATGGATGGTTTTAAGAAAGAGAAATATATTCTCTCACAGTCGAGTAGGCTTTAAGTCCAAACGCAGGGTATCAGCTGCAGCGGAATGCTTTGTCTGTTGGCTCTGGAGGAAGGTCCACTTCATTAATCTTCCCTTGGTCTGGGAACATATCAGCACAGGGACCTCAAGTGCAAAGGATGTGCTCTGCTCTTGGCATTGCTTTCTTAGTAGCAGGATATCCCCATGTCTCTCTGTTTGCTTCTCTCTGTTATATGGCAAAAGAGATTGGATTAAGACTTTATGTAATTTTCTAGATCTCATCCATAAGACTGCCACTAATGCATCTTATTAAATCACTGTGATGGGATTTACAACACATACAAAAATTAACAATTGACAAAATGGTAGACAGTCACACAGTACCAGGAATCATGGCCCAGCCACACAGATGCACACAGTTTTTGAGGGGACATAATTCAATCTATGGTACTTAGGCATCTGCAAATTACTCAGTTCTTTGTCTGACTTGGGTTAATTACTCAAGTTTTAGAGACCTTGCCTAGAACCATGTCTTAGTCATCCAGTGCTGTTGTAACAGAAATACTTTAAATGGCTGGCTCTATAAAAGAGACGTTTATTTCCTCACAGTAAAGTAGGTTGAGAGCCCAAATTCAGGGCATCAAGTTCAGGTGAAGTGTTTGTTTGTTGGCTCTGGAGGAAGGTCCTTGTCATCAGTCTTTCCCTGGACTGGCAGCCTGAGACACAGGGACTCTGGGTCCCTTCCAAAGAATGTGCTCTGCTCCTTGCACTGCTTGTTGGTGATATGTGATCCCCAAATCTCTCTGCTAGCTTCTTCTTTCCTTTGTATCTCAAGAGATTGACTGAAGGCTCAATATAATCTTATACATTGACTCCTGCCACACCAACACAATTGCTGCCCATCCTCCCTGATTAACATAATAGAAGCAGGATTTACAGCACATATGAACTTCACACAACACTGGGAATCATAGCCTAGCCAAATGACTACTCACAGTTTGAGGGGAACGCAATTCAGTCTATGACAAACCACATCTCAAATACCCTAAATCCCAAAGCTCAGTTCAGCTAAACAGATGTTCACATGATCTTGACTGTATCAGAGTTCTAGCTGCAGAGCTGCAGGTTCTTGGCAAGGAGAACTGTGTCTGAGTATAGACTTTCAAAATAAGCATTTACTGTGTGGTCAGTAGTTCAAGTCTGCCAAGTGCTCCTTGGAAACTCTATGAGGCAGTTCTGCTTTGTCTGCTGGGTTGTTAGTCAGAATCAACTTGATGGCAGTGAATTTGGTCTTTTTTGGTTTTATGTTTGTAGGTAGCAGCAGAATAGCCTTCTAGATTCTGGAGACTAGTTTGTTAGCTCCCATCCCCAGCTGGGGCCAGCCCAGCTGTCATCTCAGTGATCTCATAGGCAGGTGAGGAGGCCTTACAGGAAGCTAAGAAAGGATAGCAGCTGCAGCTTGGGTGAAGTCATCTCAGCAGAGCAAAGGGTAAAGAGCAGATGATGGTCTGGAGCCAAATGACTGCTTTATACAAAAAGTGACAACCAGGACATGTTTGCAGTCCATTTTAATATATCCTGGAGATTCCCAGAGACACTTGGTAGAGTGTGGGGAAATCTGGTAAGAGAATGTAATTTCTATATTTCAGTATCATAAGGAATAATGCTTCCATAATTTGGAGGTATAAAGAAGCATGGAGTTTTTGTAGGGTCTGGCTTGTGAGGCCTGAGATGTGTGTTATCATAAACACTATTAGCTGCCCAGCAGCATACACCTCTGTATTCTTCCAACTTTTATAACTTTCCTTTTTTAGATAATTTTAAGTCTTCCAAAAAGTTGAGAAATGTTGTAAAGACCTCCCGTATTTCCTTCTCTAGATTCTTCAATTGTTAGCATTTTCTCTTAATTCTCTCTCTTCCACACACACTCCATTTGCAAATAAGTTCCAGAAATAATATCCAGTTACCTTAATGCTCCAGTTTGTGCTTCTTAAAATCAAGAACATTCTCCTACTTAATAACAGTAACCAGCCACTGGATTCTGACTCATGGAGACTCTGCGTGTCAGAGTAGAACCATGCTCTATGGGGTTTCCAGTGACTGATTTTGCAGACATGAGTTGTGTCCAGTCTTTTTTCCAAGGCACATCTAAGTGGATCCGTGCCTGCACCCTTCAGGTTAGCAGCTTATTCTTTATCATTTGCAGCACCCGAGGACTATAATCATCAAAACTAGGAAATTAGTCTTTACCAATAATTACTGTCTCATGGATATACCTCATTCAGCTTTCTAATTGTCCTAATAATGTCTGTTTTAGGTCCAGAAACAAATGCAGGTGCATGTATTTTATTCAGTTGTTATGTCTTTTTATTTTATTTCGTCTACAATAATTCCTCAATCTTTCCTTATTTTTAATGACTGACATTTTTGAAGAGGATGATCTGGTTATTTTGTAGACTATCTCCCACTCTGCATTTGTCTGATGTTTTCTCATAATTTATCAGTTTCTGCAGTAATACCATATTCTTCTTATGGCACCATCAGGAGGCCCAAAATTTGGGAGGTCCCAAATTCTGATTTGCCCTGTTACTGGTGGTAATAACTTCCATCACTTGGCCAAATGGTTTCTATGAGATTCCTCCACTTTGATTTTTACTAAAAAGTATGTTTACTTATTAGTTAACAACTAATAAAAATGTATTTTGGATGTAGGCACAACAAGCTGCCTCCAAGTCAAAACTTTTTCTTCTTGTTGTTTATTTACATCAGCATAGATGAATGAAATTTTGTTTTACTCGAAAGGTAATCACCTGTAAATATCATGTATATTAATTCTCAGATTTCTCAGGCTTGGCATTTTGACCTGTTTCCATCATTCTTTCTGCAATTGCTTTCTAACACAAGATATTCCAGGACTGCCTTAAATTTCTCCTTCTCCAGCATTGGATCAGCCATTACTCCAAAAGACCCTATTTCTTTAGTGGACATTACAAATAGAAGCCAGTATCAAGGTATGCTCTTTTTGAATAGGGTGCCAGTGTTTCTAGGTTGAGAGCTAGAAAGTGCACACATACCCCCATACTCACTGAGGTCTAGAGATAGAGTGACATCTATCTATATAAAATAAAAACTGTGAGTTCATCTTTAGTGCCTTCAGTTCTAATTTACACCACACCCTAGGGCTTATTGTAGTTTTACCACTCTACACATTTTAAAATACCTTCTTCATTAGTAAAAACCAAACCTGCAGCATTTTCAGCATGCTTCTTTATATTTTTCAATTCCCCCCTTCTATACCATATCCTGGATTTGCTAGACACACTGTCAAAACTTGGGGTCCCAAGAAAGGGAGAAGGAGAAAAGAGAAAGGGAAGGAGAAATTTTAGCCATGGGCATGCTCCCTTTCCCCACAAGTTAGATGAAATCTCAGTTCTGGTGAAGGAGGGTCATGGAGAAGCAAAGAAGAAGGAAAGTCAGCTACACTTTGTCTGCCCTGTAGATAGTCCGAAATAGCAACCCTCAGGAAGAAGAAAGGAAAGAAGGAGTGTAGCAATAATGAAGGCATATCAATTATTCCATCCAATGGTAGCAGTCAATCCTAACCCTTCTAAGCCCTTTGTCTCTTGCTTACCTCTATTACTTTTAGCTGGAAAGCCAAACACTCAATTTCCCATATTTCTTTACTGTTAGCAGTGAAAATGTGACCCAGTTATGGCCACTGAAACATAATCAGCTAAGTCTGGAAGGTTTTTCCTTTATGAAAAATGTACCTCTATTGGTTCTTCTTCAATTCTTCCTGCCTAAAGTTGGAAAAACCATCTCATACCCTTGTTGAAACATGCATGAGATCAAAGAATCTCAGAGATGCCAGTCCTGATAACTTCACATAACTAAATTAGTGCTAGCAGCCACTTACCCTGTTTCATGTGGAAAAAGTAAATTCATATTAATTTAACCACTGAAAGTCAACTTTTAGCTGAATGTATTCCCAACTGAACCCCCTGCATGAGCAGGTGTCTGTACTCTCATACAGCAAGCCTCTGTGCTACAGACAAAGGTAACTCCAAAGGTAGATTTTTCTTGGTATAATGCAAAAGCTGAATAATGAATAAGGAAGACAGAAGAAGAATTGATGCTTTTGAATTGTGGTGTGACAGAAGAATACTGAATCTACCATGGACCACCAAAAGAACAAACAGGTCTGCTCTGGAAGAAGTACTACCAGAGTGGTCCTTGAAAGCAAAGATAGTGAGACTGTGCCTCACACACTTTGGACATGTCAAAAAGATCAATCCTTGGAGAAAGACATTGTGCTTGTATAGCGGAGGGTCAGAGAAACAGAGGAAGACCCTCAACAAGATGGATTGACACAGTGGCTGCAGCAATGGCATTAAGAATAATAACAACTGTGGGCATGGCACAGGACTGGGCACTGTTTCATTCTGCTGTGCATAGGATTGCTATGAGATGGATACAACTCAACAGCACCTAAGAAAGACAACGGTAATAAAACTCCACTGTCCAATAATCGGTTTAGGGATGGGCACATGCTCAATTCTGGAAATAATACAGAATGAGAGGTTGCTGTGCTCTTCCTCTGTCTCTTTCTTTGCAAGTTTCTGTGCATGGTGATGAGGCTCAAGGCTGCAGGAGCCATCCAGGGGCTCACCTAAGGATGAAGACACTGACAGAAAGCTAAGTCAGAACTATAGCATTAAATCAAAATTAGAGTTTACTTCAACTTTGAACCTCAATTATTTGAACCAATATGTTTTCTGACTAATCAAGCCAATTTGATTTTCTGTTACTTGCTGCTAAAAGCAACCTATCTGATACACACAGACAATGCTATTATGCTCCAGACTCAGGTCTTGGCAGTGGAAATGCATATAGAAATACATCTTCACTTTCAATAAGATCAAGCTAAATATTATTGTAAGTGCAATGATGGGGAAAATGCAGGATGTAGTAAGAGCTCAGAGAAAATCTGAATGAGACGCTGCTGTAACTAACCAGGCCTTTGTTATGCACAGAAGACACAGAAAGAAGAAAGGTTAATAAAGACAAAACACTCAGTACAAAGGCATGAAACACTAAATGCTGATAGAAGATGGTGGTGGAGCTATCAGTGTTGAAAGGCATAAGTGGCTGCTGATTTAATAAAGAAACATAAGTTAGTCACACATTGGTACTAGAAGAACATCTCTACTGACTACACAAAACAAGAAAAAATAAATCTTATTGTCATCAACTCAATTCCAATTCACAGTGACTCCATGGGACAGAGTAGGACTGCCCTGTAGAGTTTCCAAGGAGCACCTGGTGGATTCAAATCACCAGCCTTTTGATTAGCTGCCACAGCTCTTAACCACTATGACACCAGGGTTTCCCTAAAGACTGTAGGAAGATAAATGTGCCCAGAAGTTATGGAGAAATAAAGATGGAAGGCTGAATGCTTCTAGGGAAGAGAGAATTTGTGAGTTATAAATCTATTCCCTTGCAGCTTCTTCTTGTGAAAATGAATTGTAGCATGGGCCCTACTCCCCTGATGACTGTACTGAATTTCACTCATAATGTGGATATTTTTCATTTTACTGAAAACTTTGTATTTCTTGGAGTTGAAAATCCAGGCCAAGAAGTTGAATATGAGTTTATTCAATGAAGATTTGAAAATAAAATCCCCAGAACAAAGTCCAGCTCTGATCTGAAATAGCAGTTTTCTGTTTTGTGACTTCTTTCCATTGCTCCAGCATTGGTCCCCACCCACAGATCTGTTGTTGTTTTGATTTGAAGTTGTTGACAGATGTGTGTTTTGGTAAAGAATAATAAGAATCTCTTCTTTGGCTCACAGCATGGAAATCTAGAGCACTGGTCAAGTCACTATCTGATTTGCCTCGTTTCAAAGAAAATGTAACTTGTCCCATTATTTGAACTAATAAGAATCTAACAGAACAATGGTGCAAAAAAAAAAGAGGTAAACAGTGGGGAGAAAGATATAAGCTATATCATTATTTGTAGATGATGTGATTTCATACCTGGTGAATCAAAAAGAGTTGATGAAAATAATGTTGGAACTGAACTGATAAGAAGACTTATGAAGCAGGCCAAATACATAATACCTATACTAAAGCCTAGCAATTTCCTTATATATTGACATCTTTTAATAATATGCATTAAACAAAATAAAACAGTAGGGAAACCCAGAATATCTAACCATACTACCTTCTATCAGAAAACTGTCACTGTCAATTGGACTGAATTGAGCAGGGAGATTGCCATTTGTTGAGCATATGCTGTGATGTCTCTTGCTTGCTTCAAAGTGCTCCTATAGTTTGTGCCATAATTCTCTTAGCAATTTTTGTGATAGGTACTATCATAACAATGTCAGGACAGGAGAATACCCCACCATCACACAGCCGAGACACAGTGAAATTAAAACTTCTCTCTGCCTGATTCTGCGATTCATAGTTATTTCACTGTTTCCACTATAAGATGCCATCAGGTTGAGTCCTCTGTTGTAAAATCTTCCCTGTAGGCTGATAGTCTTTCTCTTTATGGGATGACCCCCCCCCACTACTCTTTTTCTCTGCTAGCTTTTCCATATATTCAGGTCAACATTTTTCTTATTTGTCTTCCGTAAAGTTTCCTTTATATTCCCACAGGTGAAATGCACACACCTAAAGTTATTAGCTAATATCTGGCTTGCATTTACAATAGCCCCTGACTTGTGGATCAGCGAAAATAAAACTGTAGCCACACTATTTTCAAATTAGCCCTTTTATTTTAAAAGTTGACAGTAGAGAGTGTATGGCATTTTCTCTTGTCTGTTTTAATTACAACTTGGAAGTCTTGTATTTTTCCAACTTGATTGGATTAAATGTCCTCACTAGAGTAAAGTTGTCAGTGAGCATTCTCCAACTATGAATCTCAGAATGACAGGATCTTGTTAGTTAATTAACACCACAGTTCAGCATCAAGAGTCCAATATATACTTTTTGCTTCATCTTTAATGCAATTTTCCCCAGGAATGGGCTCCTTCGTTCCAAGAAATGATGTGTGTATCTGAACCGGCAGAATAACATGGGAGAGTCTTTCTGAAACTTTGTGTCTTTTGCTTAAAAGAATGAACACAAAGTGTCCTTGGAAACTATTCCATGGAGAGTTAAAAAAAAGAACGTGTAATGCAGCAATTTCCTGCAACTGGGGATTCTGGATTCAGACCTCTATGAAATGTATCCCACTGTTTGTCATTCTGTTATTTAATATTTCAGACTTGATATACTGAGAATACATAAGCTAGAAGTTACCAATACATTGGTAAAGTTTCAGATATGAATGACATATGTATGTATAAATTAGAAAGTCTGTGCGCTTGGAATTATCTATAATACCATTCAATCAACGCACCTTTCAAGTACACCATACACAAAACTGTTATATAGCTGCCTGTTTGCACATGTAATACAGAGTAAGAAAATACAGTTAGATGTTTCATTCAGTACATTTTCACAAGATGTTACTTCTTACTGGAGTATCTTCTCGTATTCTTGAGTAAAACCAAATCAAACCCACTGCCTGAGTCAATTTCAACTCATAGCAACTGTATGGAAGGGAGCAGAACCACCCCATAGAGTTTCCAAGGACTGCCAACACTTTGGTTAGTGGCTGTAGTGCTTAACCAGTATGCTACCATGGTATCCATGCCAGGTAACATTTATTTAATGCTCAAAGCTTAGCTTAGTTCTCATTTTCATAATAAATTCACTTTTGCCTGAATTGTTCAGATAATTTTACCAATTAGCCATTAACAATAAAATTGCAGAGACAAACACTCAATGCAAATGGAATCATCCTACTCCAGCATTTTTTGTTTTACTTTCACAATTTTTGTCATGCACACGTCCCCTGTACCAGTATTACTATTTTCTTAAGTTGGTTCCTTCAAAAAAGACACAATAAATTCATAACTGCTACAGTGTTTGGAAAGTCCCTAGGTGGGTGCACACTCGGCAGTTCTCAGATATTAACTGAAAGATTGGTGATTAGGGTCCACCCAGAGTCACCTTAGAATGAAGGTCTGGCAATTTACTTGTGAAAATCAGATACTGAAAACCCTATACAGCACAGTTCTACCTCGAAACACACTGAGACACTATAAATCAGAATCAACTTGATGGCAACTATAAATTTTTCTTTTTTTCAAGTTTAAAAGTTTGCCCAGATCGTAACTGAAAAGAATTCACATGCCATCAGTAGTCCACACACCACTTTTGGGAAACATTAAATTTTAGGTCCCTCTTATCTGCAAATGAAAACTTTTGACACATTTTGATACACGCTTTGAGAAGCATATGTCCAGCCCGAGGTACCACAACAGCAAAGCCTGAACAAGAGTCCTGTTCTTCTGAGCTGGCCTTTAAATGACACTTCCATGATTTCAGCCAAATATGTACATTTCCTTGTGGTTCCAGCACTTCGAGAAACCTTTGTCATTGCTCCAGGCTTTTGTGGCTAGGGTTAAAGCAAGACACTACACAGTTCCCTGCTTGTGCCCTAGCAACCAAGCACAACACAGATGGTGGGCTGGCAATCGGTCTGTCAGATGCTGATCGTACACATGGCAGTCAGATACAGGCAGCTTCCCCCATGCAAAGATTCCCTGTGTTTGCAGAATGTGTCTGGAGCTTACAGTGATATGCAACAAAGAGTGTATTCTATGGCTGCAGGGCAATTTACTAGTTTCAAGTCTAGAGGCAATAATCTTCCACTGGTGTAATGATAACTTGTCTCTTGCAGTCATATTATGTTAGGACAGCAGGAATTTTCTTTTCTGGTATCTTTTCAACAGTGTCTTGTAATAATGGGTTAGCATTTTCCCCAAATGTTCCTTGCCAGTTACATACATGGCTCATGAAGTCTTGACATTGTCTGGCATCAAAAAAGGAGAACTGTCCTTATTTGAAGGAAAATAGTTCCTGTTTTGCAGGTGGAGAGAATAATATCTATTTCAATTAAAGATGGAATATTATGTGTTTATGATTATTTGTTAAACTGAGTGAATGAGTTGTGATACACCATTTATACAAAGAGTGTGATTCAAAAGCAGCTCAGACAAGTAAAGGAGACAGGCATTTAAGCTAATAACTATAATACAACACAGCGAGTAATCTAATAGAGGGGTGTACCCAGGACTGTGGGAGCCACTGCATTCTTCCCAGACGAGGTTGAAAATGAAAGCTAAATTTGAGCTGGGCATAACAGTCAGGGAAATATATTGTGGCAGCGGTGAGAGCTTTTACTCTGTGGTCTGATGAGTCTGCACTCAGCTTCCTGCTTTGCATTAACTCATTCCGTGATCTTAGGCAAACCACTAAGCTTTCCAGATATGGTTCTTTATCTGGAAAATGGGAAGAGAAAGAGATCATGAAATACATCCATACACAAATTGTTATTATGAAGTGATTGTATCTTTTCTGGCATCTAATACGTGTTCAATAAATATGAGCCCTGGTTGTCATTCTTCTTATTATTATTGTTATGTGATGATGACATGAATTGTCTCACAGGCAGACTTGTAATATGATATTGTCATTGTCATTAGAAAGAATTGGCTATAAATTTAACTCTGAATTCTGCTACCTGTATGTCCTTATTCACTGCTCCAAAGTAATCATGCCACTCGACTAAGACAGAGAAGTGAACACTACTTCCACCTCAGTTTCCTTCCAAAGTTTAATCTTTTGAAAAAGGTGGCATTTCCAGAACTGTGGTCCTTTTAAAAGCATTTAATTAAGCCTCAGAGGCATTACTCATTAGATTTTGTATGTCACATGGTTTTACAGAAATACTACAATGTGATTACGGGCATTGCAATTCCTGGCATATAAGTAGTTTGACTTACGTATACAGTTGCAGAATGTATGCTGTCAGGATTAAAACTTGAGTTCTGATGTAGCAGGCAAAAATACATACAGGCTGGGGTGATTCCAGAAAGTGAGGAAGGCTCTGTTTGAAGACAATGCATCCAACCTACCAGCTGTGGTCTTTGCCCTTGAGAAACCCTATTCAGGGAGTGCTCGCTGCTAGTGGGAATACAGTGCAGCAGATGCTGTCATGGGGCAGTGCTCCTCTTTGCACTGTAGTGGAGCAGACTAGCTGTTGTTGTTGTATTGACCCTGGTTTGTGGAGACCTCACATGTGTCAGAGTAAAACTGTGATCCAGAGGATTTTCAATGGCTGATTTTTCAGAAGCAGGATGACTTGGTACTTTGCTTCTCTAATTTAAACCAGAGAAGTTCTAATTTTATCTCTTTTGTATACTATGTATCTCTCACTTGAAGAAAAGATTCCTTACTTTACAAGGTTTGTAAAACATTGCAGTGGGTAATGAGGAGTCATTGAAATGTTTGCGCATGGGAATAAAATATTCACATTAACGCTTGAGAAATTCCATTCCAGCTGTTGCCTGAAGATTAAGTGGAAGGAGCAAGCTCAAAGGCAAACAGAATAACCTTGCTGCAACCATCTAATCAATAGCTGATAGGGAACCAGGCAGGACAAAAGAATAAAAGACACTGTACTAACCTCCATGTTGCAGGGCTTCTTGGACTAGATGACCACTTGGATTTGGATACTGAAGGAAAAAAAGAAAAATGAGGAAGTTTCCTCCACCCCAGATTTCTGATTTGGCAAACTTAGAATCAATATTGTGCCGTACAAGGTCTGACAATTAAGTTCTCAAACATATTCCAGGAAAAATGCTACATACTCACTGTTGAATAGCCCTATGGTCACCTTCAAAGTACTCCTGTTGGAAAGCTATGCATTGATGTCAGTGCCTAGTCTACCCTTCAAAGCAATTTTGGTACTCTTTTTCTGGAATGGCCACCAGATTTGTCATTATATTACCCTTAATGTCTTGAATGTCACCAAAATGTCTTCCTTTCAATATTTCCTATGTCTTTGGGTAAAGAAAAAAATCACTGGAGATCAGATCAGATGAGTAGAGTGTTATGATACAGTTATTTGTTTACTGGCTAAAACCTCCCTCACAGACAACTATGCAATTAAGTTCACAAACTTGTCACAGTGCCGCTGTGCATAACAGTCATTCTAGACAGAGTTCCAAAAGTGTTCTGAAGGGTGGCCTAGGTGCTGGCATCAGTGTACAGCTTCCCAAGGGGAGTACTTTGAAAGTGACCTAGTACTATTCAGCAATGAGTTATGTAGCACTTAGAATGATTAGGTTTATGGACTTCATTGTCAGACCTCATATGCTGAGAAAAGACACTCAGTGAAAGGAGCTGATTTGGAGAGGGAATCATTTAATCATGTGATCACTAAGTGGCCATTGTTCTATAACATGAGGGCCTATGTATTTGAGGATGGTATGAGAGTTCAGAGAAGATTTCAGTCACCTGCCTCCTCTTGGAACCCACATGCAGAAAATAATCCAGGCAGGGCATCTCTTATCCCAGGGCCCACATAGAAAGAAAATCAATTCTTCCTTCTCTGGATAAACTAACCAAGGGTCATTACATGTAATATCTGGGACCCTTAGCTTTCCATTCCTCCTGGAAGTTAATGGTGTGCTAAAGACAGCTCTACACAGAGTGAAATTGTTCTCAATTCATTAATATATGAAAGTCAATGGAATAATTCTTATGTCAATTACAGTTTGAAAATGATAACAAGTTGAAAATGACATGATTCCTGGCCTTGAATAACATTTTGTGTGGCTTCCCAGTCATCTGAGATTTTTCTTTGTAAATTTACCTTGCTTGTGACAACAAATACTGGTTAAATTACTATTAATAATAAAACCCACAACAGTAAACAATAAAAAAATTCTGACAATCACAGATAAAACAAACAATTTTTAAGACCTGGTGGAAACCTATTATGTTATATATAAAAGAAAGAAAGAATCGATTTCTTAAAAGCTGAATCCCAGCCAAATGTGTATGGTGTTGTTTGTGACTTTTTAAAGTATAAACTGAGACTTTAAAAACCTTTTGAGATAAGCAAAAGCTGTTTTAACATATTCTTCCATTTTTTTAATGCCATCTTCTGCCCCACTATTCACCTTTAGCCTCTATTTTCTATAATGAGTACTTTAGGGGGAAAGTTAAGCAGTACAATATCTGAAAGTATTTATAAATTGTGTGTTAAAAATAATAAATATGAGTAATTATAATGATGTTTATGATAACTTAGAGTGTATTCTAACTCACATCAACTGCCTATAAGCAAGTCCTACCAACCAAACATCTTTTGAGCCCTAATTGTCTTTCTCTTGACAAGACCTAGGCCTCCTGGAACTTGGCAGCTGGGTTGCTGTTCACAAATGCAGTGCTGAAACTCTGTGACTGTTTTAGTGCCCTGCTGAGGGGTTAGAGGCTCCTAATGTCAACTCTTCAAAAGTCCTTCCCAATTAAGAAGACTTACATTTTAGTACTTGTATGAATAGAGAGAGACCTTGTACAAATTACAAGAAAGGCAACATGGTGTTGAATGTGATCCTTCCCCATTGCTCCAGCGTAATCACGCTGTCTCAGCTGCATCAGAACCCATGGATCAGCCTTCCACTGCATTCAGCCCACTATTTAGATCAAGGTTACTGAATGCTTGTCATCACACACAAAAACTCTTATTCAAGTGAGAAATTTTGTGACCATTCTCTAAGTGAAATGCAAAAGAGCAACTCTGCTGAAATGGATATGAGGATCATGAAGCCCATTCCCCACAGTTTCTTGTATGTACAGACTAGAGCAATCCTAGAAATTTACAGAGCCTTGTTTGCAAATATATGAGCTAGACAAGTACGGATCTTGATGAGCACACTCTTGAAGGCCCATGGGAAACTTACGTGAGTCAGACTTCCTTGATTTGAATCTCACTTCAAACCTTCATTATTGCTGTGGTTTTTCAAGAAATTTCTTGACTTCTCCATGTCTCAGTTTTCTCATTTTTTAAGTGGATAATATTTTACTTCCTTACAAATAGGGTTGCTGTGAGGATTACATTATATAACACAGGTAAAAACACTCGGAATCATGACTGGCATATTGTGAGCACCCAGTAAATGTTACACAGCATTGTTTTGGGTTTTGCTATGGCTTGAACTTAAGTTATCAGCTTAGTCTGATAAACAGTTCCACACAAGACTCCCTATGTGTTCATCTTTCCTGGAATATAAATAATTATAATATCAGTATATTGTTGTTGTTAGGCACAGCTGGGTTGGTTTGAATTCATAGTGTAGCTGTAGAAGAGAGTCAAACTGTCCCACAGGGTTTCTAAGGGTTTCCCACCAGTAGTCAAGGAACCAGGATTATTATTTTATTTAAGGATTATTACTGTATTTAGCCATCATTTTAAAGAGTTCTCTGGCCTTACAGTACCCCTAAAAGATAAACATCTCTTAGCTGCCCTTTACGTATGAGGAAATCAAAGCTCTAAGTGATTGAGCCAATTACCCACAGCCAGGTGGCTAATATAATGGCAGAACTAGGGTGTTCATCCAGAACTGCTTCATTCAAAGGCCCTGGCTGTTCATGTTGCACTATGAGCTCATGCCTTCTAAAGTCCCCCTGACTCCCTAAAGAACATTTTAAAGAGATGCTTCTCAGGACAACATTTTCAGGTCCTGGTGCCTACCTATGAAAATTATTCTGGGGAATAAGTGATACTCTCACCATGAGTTGAATCCGACTCAACAGCACTTGGCTGGCTTGGCTGTTTGTTGATGCCCTGTAAACTCTTACATATGGGAATGGGGATAGTAATATATTCAGTGGGGATAGTTAAAAGTGAGTGACCTCATGGTTATCCCATATGAAAATGCAATTTTAACTCAAGAAAACTCACCCCCATTTTCTCCTTTTCCTTCAGACTAGCTCTATAGATGTAAAGCTTTCTTTTTTTTCAGACACAGAAAGACAACAAATAGGGTGGAGTTACTGTCATTCTTGGGTTCAAATAATGACTTGGCCATGTTCTACTGGTGTGACCTTTGTAAATCTTTTCTCTACAGCTTAATTTCTTGATTTATAAAGGTAGAACTACCAGCAGGGTGACTATGAGGTTAAGCAATATGAAAGCTCTACTCCCAGTATTTAATAGATGTGATCTATTATTATAATTTCACCATTCATCTGTCAATTTGTTGAATGGGGTAAATTATACATTGCTGTAATGCTGGAAGTGATGCCAACAGTACTTCAAGTATCAGCAAGGCCACCCATGGTGAATAGGTTTCAGGAGAGCTTCCAGACCAAGATACACTAAGAAGAAAGGCCTGACAATATACTTCCAAAAATTAGCCAATGGTAACATTATGAGTCACAACAGAGCATTGTCCTGCTAGCTTGCCTTGGACATTATCACGAAGAAGTGTTGATCACTGGAGAAGATTGTCATGTTTGATAACAAAGAGGGTCAGTAGGGTATGAGAGGCACTTGGTAAGATGGATTGACATACTAGCCATAATGGTGGACTCAAACATGCTAACAATTGTGAGAATGACACAGGATCAGGCAACATTTTCTTCATTGCGCATAAGGTTACCATGAGTCAGAGTCAACTCAGTAGCAGCTAACAGAAACATTTTTATAACTAATATATTCATCACCCCCATCAGTCTCAGGAATCTTTACCCCATATGGATCAGGGTGACATTGTCCTCCAGTGATCACAGTGAATTTGTGTCCCATTACATTTCACCCAAGTGTGAATTCCTTTCCCAGGAGTCCATGTGCTCTGCATGACTGAGAAGGTGCTGGGCTATTCTTTGCTCCCTTGATAAAGGCACTTTCACCACCAAATAGCACACAACTGAATCAACCCAACATTTTCTCCTCCCCTGCTCCCTCCCTGCTAACTACGTTTTGGCACTTCTTCAAGGGGCTTTCTGTAATGAGCAGGTTCCCAGAGAAAGCTGTTTCCTGAAAGGCTTATAGCATTTAAAAGGAAACAAGTTTAGGGTCTCAGAATTCTTGCTTTTGAAGAAAGAAAGAAAGAAGCTTAATCTGCAGGCTGGCAGCTGTAGCAGGAGCCTCAGGCTTTCCTGGTCACAAACCGAAAGAACCAGCCTCTCATCATGTGTGCAATTTCCCAGCTCCTTTTGCAGCTTCATTCTGGTTGCAGATTTGCTGGGAGAGGGGTTGGTGGGAACCCAACCTCTCCCCTAATTCTTTGTGTCTCACATTAGGGCCGGGTACTGCTGCCATCCAAATCAGCACAAATAAGCCCTTTCCTTATATGAGCAGCCCCTGGATTGCAAACGCGTTGTGTTCCTAAGTCTGTCTTTAAATCATGTTTGTACATAAATCAGAACAGTTGAGTATTGTTCTTGTCTGGCATCAGTTAGTCAAATGTTTGTCTTAGTATACAGTATGTGGTGTGCATTTCTTTGCACAGAAAACTTTAAAGGAACACTTCCCGATACCCTAGAGCATCTTTATCATGATACAGTAGTAATAATAATGTTTATTCTCATTATAAAGTAGAGCTCTTTTGCTATTACAAACCATTGTATCTAACTCAGTTTTTTCATGTAGCAGGCTTCAGGGGGCTTTGTTCATAACTATCAGTTGCATGTAAGTTAGATATAACCTGGGAACTAACTGTAGTAGCATGAAGTATAGCCATTGGGTATGGATATTGTTTCTCTGCAGATTTTAGAGACTTGGGGTGTAGTGGAGGAACGTACATACATAGAAGCCTGACAGACTTATGCATCAATCTTGCTACCACCCGAACCAGCTGTGGCATCTTTAGCAAATCACTCATACTTTCTGAATTTTTGTTGTGTTTTTTAAATTAAATTTTATGTTTGTGTGTGTGCTGTGAAGACTACACATAGCAATGCATATTAAGTTCCTGGCACAATATCTAGAGTATTCTATCCACTTAATAAATGTTAATGCATTTACTATATAGTACATACATACGTATATACATATATATATGTTCATTCATTAAATTCATAAATGTCTCCTGAAGGCTTTCTGCATGTCACAGTGTGTTAGGCATTGGGAATGAAGACAGTAAGTACATCAGACACTGCTTTCATGTGGTTGCTGTTTGGTGAACCGATGTTTTATGCATTGGGTAAGGAACATTGGGAATAAAAGACTAGTATAATACAATTCTCCATAAAGTCACTGACTATTAACATTGTATGGGACCTTGGAGACTAAATAATCTTTTTACAAATAAGAGTAAGTGGTATAGCAGAGAAGAGAAGTGATTTATTTAAAATCACATGGAAAGCCACTGAGAAAACTGGAACTTCACTCGTAGTTCATTATTTTTTCCTTTTCTCCTCTCCTTTCTTTGCCAAGAAAATACATCAGTGTGTGAAAGCTGTTTTAAAAACAAAATGAAACTGATACATGAAAAGGAATCAGCTCTGTTTACTGTGGATATTCGGCTCAGTGAGTGATAAATTATAAACAAGTGAGCATTATTATATGCATAGATCTTTGTTTCAGTGACTTTCTGTATTATAAAATATTACCCTACAGGACGATTATGCTACAATTCTGATCTTTTTTTCTGAGGGGCATTGAAGATTGAGTTTGCTCCAGCCCCCAAATGAGTATCTGATTAAAGAGTCATTACAGACTGTCTTTTCTGTCTCTCCAATCTGCAAATTGAAGGGTAGCTTCACCATTTTTTTCCAATGGGACCTCATGCAAACATTTCATTAGAAGTCTTCCCATGTTTCCATAAAGCATCCATCATTTACTAAAAACAATATTCGTTACTCAACTTAAACCTAGTAAAACCCAAAACACACTGCCGTTGAGTCAGGTCTGAAGGAAGGAAAAATCAATAATGAGCGTGATTCATAAGTATTAAGGCCCTAAGGAGAATTTGTCAATATTAACAGAGTTAACTTTTAGAGAAACATGTAGATTCTGGAAGAAAGTTTCTTGATGACCCCAGGACTTTTTCAGAGCAAGGAATTCCTTCAAATGTAATGATACCCTCTGGGATTTATTTGATGGCAGTTTTCTTAGAAATTGGAGTCCAAATTATTTTGAATTTGCTAAGAGCTCCTGGAATCTTTCCCTTGCTTATCAAACAGGGCAAACTGTCTCTTTTCTGGAGAGCCCTGTGCTCAGTGTGGACTGGATCAATACATCTCGGACATCTTTATAGCCTTATAGGATTACTTTGTAAGGGCAACTTGCCAGCCTCAGCTGACTGTAGCAGCTGATTTCCACCAAATGGTGAAAATGACATAATGGAGCTGGCATAGTATTCACAGCCTTGCACCCAGCTAGTGAAATAGCTTTTGAACTGCTGCTGAGCTGGACGGAATGAGATAGAGGACACTACTTATGGCTATGTGAGTTTATATTTTCTATGGTCCAGAACTCAAGAAACTATGTTTTCAGAGTTCAGAAAATTACTTTTCCTTTCTTTCCAAAGACTCAACACAATAGAGAAAAGCAACTGTATTTAGTGGATGTGATATTGAGTTTGACTCTTACAACCTGACTGGCTGTACTACTGGAAGAGTTATTTGAACCTTTTCAGCTTTGGCTGCTTCGTCTGTAGAATGTTGTTGTTAGACGTTTTTGAGTTGGTCTCATAGAGACCCTGTGTGCAACAGAGTGAAACTCTCTGCCTTGTCCTGCCCCATCCTCACAAACACTGAGGGCATTGCTACAGCCACTGGGTCAATTCATCTCCATCAAGGATCTTCCTCTGTATTGCTGGCCCTCTACCTTTACAAGCATGATGCTCTTTTCCAGGAACTGGTCCCTCCTGATTACATGTCCAAAATATGTAATATAAAGTCTTGCTGTCCCAGCTTCCAAGAAGCACTCTGGCTGTACTTCTTCCCAGACAGACTTGTTTGTTCTTGCAGTCTGTGATGTATTCATTATTCTTTGCCAACATCATAATTTGAAAGCATCAGTTCTTCAATCTTTCTTGTTCATTGCCTCGCTTTTGCATGCATATGGATTGATGGAAAATATTGTGGCTTTGGTCAGGCATACCTTAGTCCTCAAAGTGACATCTTTGCTTTTCAAAACTTTAAAGTGGTCTTTTGCAGCAAATTTGCCCAATGCAGTATGTCATTTGATTTCTTGACTACTGCTTCTGTGGATTATGGATTCAAGAAAAATGAAATTCTTAACTTCAATATTTTCTCTATTTTGCAGGATGTTGCTATTGGTCCAATGGTGAGGCTTTTTTTTTTTTTTTAGTTTGAGGTGAAAGCTGTGATCTTTGATCTTCATCAATCAGTGCTTCAAGTCCTCTTTGCTTTCTGAATGCAAGGTTGTGTCATCATTGTATCAAAGGTTTTCATAAGTCTTCTACCAATCCTGATACCACTTTCTTCTTAAACAGAGGCACTGATATCTAATTTATAGGGTTGTTGATCCGACTCAACAGCACTTGGCTTGCTGGCTGTAATGTTCAAACAAGAAATGACTGATAAAGCTCTTAGTAAGCAAGAGACCTCAAATGTAGCCACAATTTTTTTTTGAAGTAATATTTTAAGGGACTTCCAGAAGAATATAAAAGGAAGGCTTTCTAAGAAGCAGATTGTCTTAGTCACTTGGTACTTCTCTAACAGAAAATACCACCAGTGGAAGGCTTCATGAAGAGAAGCTTTATTGAGGCAGTCTGGTAAGCTGCAAATCTGTTTATAAACTGTAAGTCCATTCAGTAAGAGAATTTAACACAGTCCAGTAGGCTGAGTCCAAATCCAGCCAGAGCATCTCAGCACAGGAACCTCAGGCCCAAAAAAGTGCTCTGCTCTCTGTGCTTCTCTCTTGGTGGCATGAGTTTCCCAATTCTGTTACCTTCCCTTTCCTTTTATCTCTTGTAGGATGAAAGAATTAAGGGTGGGGCAAGCTGTACTCCAGGGAAACTCCCTTTACAGTGGAGCAGGGAGGTAACTCTATGAAGGGATTCACAGTCACCCTGATCCTGTAACATATAGTGCAGGGAAATCACAAAACGGAAGACAGTCCCAAAATATTGGGAATCATGGCCCAGGCACATGGCTACACATATTTTCAGGGGAACACAATTCAATCCATGACACAGACACACTAAGGCTCAGAAGGATGCCTGTTGAAATAAGCCAATAGAGTTTTCAAATTTGTCCCAGGTCTTCTATACATGTTCCATTTTGGCAGGGTAACTAGAAGTAATCAAGCTAGGAGCACTTACACCAAAAAAGTCTGTAACTGACAACTGACTGAAGTCAAAGCACTACAGCACTTTACCACGTGTGTTTAAAAAGAACTATGATTACTTCCATGGGTTTGAATGCTTGTAAGAGCTGGTCAACTTTTCTCCACTACAGTTAGAAATATTTACAGGAGGAGCTAAGTTTCTACTATTTCAAATAACATTAAAATCTAATTTCAGTAATCAAAATGCCCAATCCCCTTTAGTAGTCAAAACTTTCAACTTTATTTGCAGTTTAAGATTTTCCCCTTCTTACCCGGGGGAGTCCACAGTAGGTAAGGAATGTGGATATTCTTCGATCAGTTGTGTATTTTTCTTGTTCCTCACTTTGTACTTTTAAATTGTCATTCCCAGTCATAAAAATTCTATTTCCTATTCATTTAGGAGCAAAACTGAATCAAGGAGGGAGAGGTAAGTTAGGCAAGGACAGATTTCAAGACTGTCATTGCTATGAGCTGGCATCAGTGTTCTCTGGCCTTGGTAGTTATTTCAGATGACTTTTTCTCGTATGGAGTATCCTGTGGGTATCTGAAGGTCTCTGTTTGCCCCATCATGTTGCTAGGATCTTTCTCTTGCATAATGACACTTATCTGCAGCTGGTTATTTGAGGAAAGGCCATCACCTTCTGTATAACCTCTGCTGGCTTTCATTACCCTTCCCACTGGTCCTTTTGCACAGAGTCTCTTATTTGACTAATTTGCTTTCTCTCTTGAACCCGCCATCAGTATGCATGCAATGTCTTTGCTAAGCACTCTACATGGCTAACATAGGCTGTTTTTATAGCAGCCAGCCTCCTCCCTTTAGATTTCCTGGGCATGTCAGGCTAATCAGTCACCAGTCCACTGAGTGTCCATCAAACTTCAGGGCACACATGCAGGTTCTTTGAAAAAGTCCTTAAAACCCAAATGAACAACTTCTTTCAAAAAGATCTACACAAACCTAGTTCCTATGAGGCAGAGGTTAAAGATGTCCCAGATGTCCTAGTTTTCCAAACTGCTGTATCACTCCATTATGTTTAAAATCAACTACTATCTTCCCTGTAGTATTGTCCCTTCCATCTTTGGGTTCAGTAGTTATCTGCCTCACATAGCACTCATTACCCATACTTATAACTGTTTATTAGGGAAGTAATGTGGCACAACTCAGAATTGGGATCAACTTGGAAGTAACAAGTACAGCTCAAGATGCACTTCCTCAATAAGGACAGCTTCCTCTTGCCCTTGACTGGAGGCCTTGTTACTCCCAGGCCTTGGTAGAGGCATTATTCAGCAAGTACCACAACTCTTAGTACTGTGGGGTTGGCAAGCCCCACCACAGCCATCTGGAACTAGTTTCCTGGATCCTGCTGACTTGAACAACTGTTGCTGTTGCTACTACTGTGCCTTGGTATCTTGCTGTCTTTGGTGTTACAGCTTCTTTCTCTCTCTGTTTCACTCTTCCTGTGTCTCTATTTAGGCCTAGAGGAACAGCAAAACTGACCAGTCCCTTCACAATGGTTCCATACTCCTTATTTATATGGCCCCATTCCCACAAGGAGGCCATGTACATTATTCACATTATTAGAAAGCTACCCCATCCCCTTAGTGGGCCACAAACACCTCGTTTGCATAGCCTCACCCAGTCATTTGGTGGTAGTTACAAAGATAATGGCTAGAAGGGCCATATTAAACAATTCATTGCACTGAAAAACCGCTCTTACCTTGCCTAAGATGAGATTAATATAAGCCATGTCACAGAGATGGAGCTGAGGTAGGAATCAAAGCATGCCTCATTGATAGTTCATTTCTAGTGTCTGGACTTAAATCATTGAGGCAATTGTTAGGATAAAACTCACAAAAGTCAATTTTGTATCATCTCCTTTGCCAATCCTGACACCTCCATCTTTGACAGCCCCATTTTGAGGTACCTCACTGATAACGAGGCAGCACACTACTGGTCTTCTTTCTTTCCTCTTTCTTAATTATACTTATTTAACTTTTTAAAATTATGGTCTTCCCTTCATTTATGTCCTACATGTACTATTGGATTTGGGGGTATAAAACAATAAGGCAAACAATAAATGTAGGACTATAACACAGTGTGGTAAGTAGAACAATGATAAATACAATAAATATGCCATTAGTGTAATAAGTACTGCTATGATAGTAAGTCTGAAATTTTATGGGAAGATAGAGAAGAGATGTCTAACGCTTGTCTATAGTATTGGATAAAGCTTTCTGTTCAAGTAGGAAGAAGGGTCTAAGCAGAGACCTGTAAGACAAATAGAAGTTGTTAAGACCAAATATTTGGAGTGGAGGGAAGAGTTGGGCAGAATGGAAAGTGTGTGCATATGCTGAGAGAAAGGAGATGGGGCTTGTGCTGAGACTAAAAGAAAAATTGCAGATTCTGTTAAAAGACAGCAGAGTAAACAGACATCTCCTCACTTCCCTCTGAGAACCAAGGCCTGGATGATATTTGTATGGAGCATTGAACATCTGGGGAACCTCAAGGTCTAACATATCTGACTAGGCCACAGTAACAGGCTAATCTTCCCCTCTCAAAAACAATCCAGTGACCATCTGACCTCTGCTTCTGCTGTTTCATTGTATCAGAAAACTGCAGCTTCCACAAATGGCCAGTAACATACTTTCATTATTAGCTGGCAGGGGGAGTCTGCTGTTCCTGACTGCCTGTTCAGGCCAGCCCATTGGACAGCTCCCAGCCCCCAGTTCAGCACCTGGACAGCTCCCTGCATAGAAGTGCAGTTTACATTTAAGGCTAAGAGGCCTGTATATCTGCCTGGAGATCTGTCTGTTGAGAAGCCTCAGTGTTTCCTCCCTCTCTTCTCTCATTCACATTGTAGGGTTGGCTGACAGTGCCCCATTTCTCCATAAGCAGAGCAGCCTCTTGCTACCCAATAAGCAGAGTCTTCCACCCTTGAGAGTCCACCTGGGGCAAATCACTAGAGTATTAGAGTCAACTGGTGACCAACAGTTCTCTTAGATCCATTATCAGAGAAATCAAACAGTGTCTAGATGGCACACAGGCAGCAGACCATAATTAACCATTTAAAGAAGCAGTCTTCAAATGCTCCAGAAAATTCCCTAAATAAAGATTCAAAAAATTTCCCAGATGAAGAAAAGCCTTTCTTAATCTATTAGAGGTTGAATACAAAAGAGTTATATATAGAACCCTCCTAGTATTCAACAAAATGCAGTAGAGCAAAATGAAAAATTTGGTAAGCTATTTGAAATGATGGAACATCAACGACCTGAAATACATCAGATAAATAACAGAATTACAGAATTAGATAATTCTATCCAAAGCCAAAAGAGTATGATTGAATAGATGGACATTAGACTCAATGACCTAGAAGACAGAGTAACTGACACTGATTTCACTGAGGTGAAATCAGAGAAAATGAATAGGAAAAATGAAGAAGCATTAAGAAACATGTGGGACTCCATGGAGAGGAATAATTTATGTTTAATTGGAGTTCCTGAACATGGGAGGATTAATGACAATATAGAGAGTATTGTTATAGAGATGCTGACAGAAAACTTTCCTGAGATTATGAGCAAAGAGAACATAGGTATCCAAGATGTTTATCGAACTCTGCAAAAGTTAGAGCCCAAAAGAAAGATGCCAAGGCATATTATAATCAAGCTGAATAAGCTAAAATATAAACAGATGCTTCTGAAGGCAGCAAGGCTCAAAGCAAAACTAACATTCCAAGGGAAACCCTACAGGCTTTCAGCCAACTTTTCTGCTGAAACAATGCTGGCTGGAAGACAGTGAGCAGACACATTCAAAGCCCTGAATGAGAAAAACTTCCATCCTAGAATTATCTATCCTGCAAAATTGTCTATCAAATATAATGGTGACATTAAGACTTTCA
Organism: Heterohyrax brucei; assembly: GCA_028571685.1. NCBI lineage: Eukaryota > Metazoa > Chordata > Mammalia > Hyracoidea > Procaviidae > Heterohyrax > Heterohyrax brucei. The sequence goes on from CM053150.1 coordinate 64,125,007, forward strand.
AAAATAAAGAGAAATTTAGACTTCATAAAAACAAAATCAACATCTCATGAAATACTGAAAGAAGCTTTTCCCTAAATGTATATTTTAGGTGACAATTCAGTACACTTCATCCAAATTTCTAATCAGTTAAGGAAGTCATAAAACTTCACCAAAGCTACAGTATTATAACAAAGGAATACATGATCATATCATGACAACTATAATACCATAACATTAAAAAAGGGAAATGCTACAGTAGTTACAGTTGTTTTCAATGCAGAGGAAGTTTCAGAGTTATGAGGTAATTGAAATTGATTTTAATCTTAGTATGTTAAGTGGGATAATACATGTAACCATAAAGCAGTTTAACAATGCATTGTATCAAAATAAGAAATGCAATACAGGAGTCTCAACGAACACAAAACCTACACTAAAACAATAACCCATAAAGAAGAATGCCCCAGAATAGAACATTAACAGCAATATAGAAAACAGCAACACAAAAGTAATTACATCAAAATGATGACATTAAGCACATACCTATCAATAAGTATCTTGAATGTAAGTGGACTGAATGCTCCAGTAAAGGGACAGTGAGTGACATCCTAGATCAAAAGACACAACCTGTGTATATGTTTCTTACAAGAAACACACCTTAGACTTAAAGACATGAACAAGTTGAGAACTGAAGTTTGAAATAATATATATCAAGCCAACAATACACAAAGAAGTGCAGATGTGGCAAAACTAATCTCAGATAAAATAGAATTTAATGTAAAATCCACTACTGTGGACAAGAATGGTCACTATTTATTGCTGAAAGTTTCAATACTCAACAACATTAAATAATTATGCACCCAATACCAGACCACCTAAATACATTGAACAAATACTGACAACACTGAAAAATGAGATAGATCATTCCACAATAATAGTTGGAGACTTCAACACTTCCCTTTCAGTTATGGGTAGATCATCCAGAAAAAATCTCAGTAAAGATGCAGATCTTATTGCAACAATCAACCAACTTGATCTCAACGACATATACAGATATTTTCATCCATCAGCAGATAAATACACCTTCTTCTCCAATGCACAAGGAACATTCTCCAGAATAGACCATGTGTTAGGTCATAAAGCAATTCTCTATAAAATCCAAACCATTGATTTACTGCAAAGTATCTTCTTGGACCACAGAGCTATAAAAGATGAAATCAATAAAAGAAAATTCATAGGTAAAAATTCAAACTCGTGGAAACTGAACAACAACACTTTGCTTGTAAAGCCTTAGGTTATAAAAGAAATTAAGGACAAAATAAAGAAATTTATGGATTCAAATGAGAATGAAAACATGTCTTACCAGAATTTATGGGATACAGTGAAAGCAGTGCTCAGAGGTCAGTTTAACTGCACACACCCAGAAAGAAGAAAGGGCATAAATTAAAGAATTAACCTTACAGCTTGAAAAAGTAGAAAGAGAGCAACAGAGGAACCCCTCAGGTACCAGAAGAAAACAGATTATAAGGATTAGAGCGTAACTAAAAGAATTAGAGAATAGAAAAACAATTGAAAAAATGAACAAAACCAAAAGCTGGTTCTCTGAAAAGATCAAAGAACTTGACAAACCACTGGCTAAACTTACAAAAGAAAAACAGCAGAAGTTACTAATAACCTGATTAAGAAATGAGATGGGAGATGTTACAACAGATCTAGCTGAAAATAAAAAAAAATATATCATAACGAAATATTGTGAAAAGCTGTACTCTAACAGGTTTGAAAACTGGGGAAAATGGACAAATTTCTAGATTCACATGACTGACCAAGATTATCACAAGGAGAAGTAGATCAATTTAAAAAAAATATATCACAAAGAAAGAGATTGAAAAAGTCATCAAAATCTATCAACCAAAAAAAGTCCTGGCCCAGATGGCTTCACCAGAGAATTCTACCAAACTTCGAGAGAAGAGTTAACTCCAGTGCTGTTGAGGCTATTTCACACCATAGAAAGGGACGGAATACTCCCAAATTCATTCTATGAAGCGAGCATAACCCTGATACTACAACCAAGGAAAGATCCCACAACAAAAGAAAATTACAGACTAATTGCACTTGGATCTGACTTGATGGCACTTGGCTTTTGGCTTTTATCACTCATGAACCTAGATGTAAAAATCTTCAACAAAATTCTAGCCGATGGAATTCAACAGCATATAAAAAAAATAATTCATCATGATCAAGCTGGTTTCATTCCAGAGATGCAATACTAGTTCAACATCAGAAAAACAATTAATGTAATCAACCACATTAACAACACAAAAGATAAGAATCACCTGATTTTGTCAATTGAGCAGAAAAGGCATTTGACAAAGTTCAACACCTGTTCACGCTTAAAACTCTCGGAAAAATAGGAATAGAGGGGAAATTCCTCAATGTAATCAGTAGCATCTGTGCAAAGCCAAGTGCCTTCATCATCCTGAATGGGGAAAGACTGAAAGAATTCCCTCTGAGAATGGGAACTAGACAAGGATGCCACTTCTATTCAACATTGTACTAGAAGTTCTAGTGAGAGCAATTAGACAAGACAAAGAAATAAAGGGCATCTGTACTGGCAATGAAGAAGTAAAGATTTCTGTCTTTGCAGATGATATAATTGTTTATACAGTGTATCCAAAGGAATCTTTAAGTAAGCTATTGGAACTAATAGAGGAGTTCAGCAAAGTATCAGGATACAAGATAAACACAAGTAAATCAGTAGGATTCCTTTATACCAACAGTGAGATTATTAAAGAAGAAATTACCAAAACAATTCCATTTACTACAGCCCCCAAGAAGATAATATACCTAGGAATAAATCTAACTAGAGAAATAAGAGATCTTTACAGAGAAAACTACAAGAGCTTACTACAAGAAACTGGGAGAGACTTACATAAGTAGAGTAATCTGCCCTACTCATGGATAGGAAGACTCAATATTGTGAAAATATCTATTTTGCCCAAAGCAATCTACTTATATAATGCAATCCCAATACAAATGCCAGCGACATTTTTTAGTGAGATGGAGAAACAAATCATCAGCTTTGTTTGGAAAGAGAAGAAGCCCCAGATAAGTAAAGCACTACTAAAAAAGAAGAACACACTGGGAAGTCTCTCACTTCCTGACTTTAGAACTTATTACACTGCCACAGTTATCAAAACAGTGTGGTACTGGTACAAAAAGAGACATATAGACAAACGGAACAGAGTAGAGACCTCAGAGATGCCACCATCCTCCAATGAACAGCTGATATTTGACAAAGGCCCTAAGATTTTAAACCTGGGTAAGAACAATCTCTTTAACAAATATTGCTGGCAAAACTGGATATCCATCTGTGAAAAATTGAAACAAGACCCATATCTCACACCTTATACAAAAACCAACTCAAATTGGATAAAAGACCTAAATATAAAATCTAAAATGATAAAGCTCATCCAAGATAAAATAGGATCAACAACAGAAGTTTTAATACACAACATAGACATACTTCAAAATCTGACAAAGTACATTCATCAGAAGAGAAAATAGATAAATGGGAATTACTAATAATCAAACACTTCTGCTCATCCAAAGACTTCATCAAAAGAATTAAAAGACCACCTACAGAATATGAAAAAATATTTGGTAACTGTATGTCAGACCAATGTCTGATCTCCATAGTCTATAAGGTGTTACAAAATATCAACAAGAGGAGGATAAATAATCCAGTTAAAGAATGGGTGAAGGAGATGGACAGACATTTCTCTAAAGAGGATATCTTGACAGCTGAAAGACACATACAGAATTGCTCATGATCATTAGCTATTGAAGAAATTCAAATCAAAACTACAATGAGATATCATCTCACCCCAACAAGGTTGGCCATGATCCAAAAAACACAAAGCAACAAATGCTGGAGAGACTGTGGAGAAATTAGAACTCTCCCACACTGCTGGTGGGGTTGCAAAATAGTACAACCTGTTTGGAAAACAGTTTGGTGCTTCTTTAAAAACCTGGAGATATATATCCCATTTGGTTCTGTAATTCCACTGCTCGGAATTTATCCTTCAGAAACAAGGGTTGTCACATGAATAGACACATGTACACGAATGTTTGTTACAGCACAATCCACAATAGCAAAAAGTTGGAATCAACCCTGAAGTCCATCAACAGATGAATGGATAAGCAAACGATGGTACATATACTCAGTGAAACACTATGCTCTGATAAAAAACAGCAGTTTTAGAAAACATCTCATAACATGGTCTCATTTGGAAGAGATCATGCTGAGTGAAATCTATCAGTGTTAAAAGGACAAATTTCGTATGAGACCCCTGTTATAAAGACTTAACAAGAGAATTATCCGTAGAAGGAAATGGCTGTGTTGGCTATGTGGGTGGGTGGGGGCTGAGGGTTTATCATAGATCAGTTAATTGATAGATGTTAGAAATCTTATTCTTTTATTGTAACTAATAAAAAATAAATTTAAAAAAAGAAATAAAAAGAAAAAGCTACTACTTACATAATGTCTACATGTTATGTATGTTAAATGGAATAGCATAGGTAGAGGCTCTCATACAATATGCAGTCGGAGGGGCTTAAATTTTGCTACTATGTACTGTCAAGTGCATCAATTTGTAGCACTAGATACACTTTTGATGAAACAATCTTTGTACTGACAAGAGGCAAAAAAAAAAAAAAAAGAGCCTGTGAAAATATAAAAAGAAAAATTATGCCTAGATTATAAAAACACTCAGGAGTACAAGTGAAAACAACTAGACTTTTACAAACCATGGATTCCTTGAGGTAGATATGGTTATATTTCATTTCGAAGAATGTATCGCTTCTACTCTGTCCTATAGGGTCTCTGTGAGTTGGAATCAACTCAATAGCAGTGGGTTTGGTTTTTTTGTATCACATTCATAGAAAACCTGGTAGCATAGTGGACAGGTACTGTATCTGCTAACCAAAGGGTTGACAATTTGAATCCACCAGGTGTTCCTTGGAAACTCTATGGAGCAGTTCTACTCTCTTCTTACAGGGTCACTGTGAGTCAGAATCTACTTGACGGCAATGGGTTTTTGGTATCACATTCATCTTGATTAGACTTGGGAGCTTCCCAAGCGCCTTGAGCCATATTTATAACATTACATTTTATTTTTACATTAATTTGGCAAGCATACATTACGTTCCAGCTGTGAGCTATGTTTTATACAAGACCTTAGGGTTTTGTGCATGCATGACACATACTCTGTTTATCAAGGAACTTTTGAATCTCACAGGGAAATAAAGAATGAAACCACTGGGAAGATAGAGGAGGAAAGTAGAACATGAAAGAATAAAAAGAAGTCACTTTGGAGGTGAGTGAGTGTGATAAAAAGAAATTGAAAACAGAACTTCTTTGAGTAGGTGATGTGCCAGTGCCAAAGACTGAGGAGGTGTAGGTGTTAACCAGATGGCTGATGGGCTGAGATCTGCACTAAGAGCAGTGGGAGCATTTGTGAAAAGACAGGGATGTGTGCAGGGGTGTGATGTCTTCAGCTAAGTGCAAATCACCTAGACTGGCAGCAAGACAGGGTGTGTTAGTGTGGGAATTGCAAGAGATGTGGCTGGCAAGATGAACAGTGGCCAGATCAGATCAGGAAAGCCTGTGTGCTGTATTAAGTAAGTGTAGCTTTTTGTGTGTGATTATGAGATGGTGAAGTCTCCAGGTTTTTAAAGACATGTTACTATAGCTGTTCTGTACCAACAGGACTCAGTTGTTGCTACTGTATGAGGAGACTGGCTTGTCTAAGGCTCTTGGAGTCTCAGAAATACTACAACCTTAAAACTATTTGGCAGCAATTTACTGAGGCTGTTACTTAGAGTAACAAAGTAAATAAAAATAAATAGTTGTAAAAACAGCTCACTGACCATTGCTAGAGATACTGAATAGAACCTGGAGTTAAGTACTGGGAAAGTGTGAGGCTTAGGAAGACAGGTTTTGATCAGAGCCCATCTAAAATGATATTGGGAATTGTTCATGCACCTCTATGTAGTAAGAATTAGGAGACCAAAGTTGGTATTCTGAGATGCAAATACAATGGCTTTATTGTCTGAAGTTCAGTCCTCAAATATTCTCACTTAGCTTATTGTTGCTCCAAAGGAAGCTTTGCCCTTGAGTGCCCCCACCCCCAACTCTCTTGACTATCCCTGCCCCAAATCTCCTTGTATACCAGAACATCAAGTGGTGCCCTTAGGGGCAGCCACATAGTTGATCTGATTTTTAGTAGTGTGTACTGTGCGCGTGTGTGAGACACAGAGAGAGAGAGACAGAGAAGGATCTGACTCCTACTTATCTTTCCAGTGACGTCTTCACAACTGCCATATTAACACACACTGTAGTACAGCCATTCTGAGTGACTTAAACTTTCCTAAAGACATCACACTTTCCCATTTGCATGATATCTACAGGAAAAGAAAAGCACTTGGCTTGGCAAAGACATCACACTTTCCCATTCGCATGATATCTACAGAAAAAGAAAAGCAATTATATTTGCTCCTGTTCAAATATGTGTGGCATTTTTGCTGGTTTATTTTGTTAACTTCTTACTTTATCCTTTTAACAAAGAATACTAAAAGTAGATTACATTATGCCTTTTAGGTTGTACAATTCTCACAAAACTGGGTTTATCCTGGCATTAAAATTAAACTGAGCTGTTGGTTGAATGGCTGGGTGATGGTTTCATAGTTTTTTCTTGTTTCAATTTCCTAATTTAGATACTATTTTATGTTTCTTTTTCATGTCTTCCAAGATGTTTAAAATGAGCATCCATGCTGTTGTTGTTAGGTATCACCGAGTCAGTTTCCAATTACAGAGACCCTATGAACAACAGAATGAAGTGCTTCCCTGTCCTGTGTCCTCCTCACAGTCTTATTATGCTTGAGCATATTGTTGCAGCCACTGTGTCAGATCATCTCTTTGTGGGTCTTCTTTTTTGATGACCCTCTACCAAGCATGATGTCCTTCACCAGACACTGGTCCCACATGCCCAAAGTCTCGCCATCTTTGCTTCTAAGGAACATTCTGGCTGTGTTTCTTCCAAAACAGATTTACCTCTTCTGGCAGTACATGGTATATTCAGTATTCTTCACCAACACTGTAATTCAAGGGAATTAATTCTCCTTCAATCTTCTCCATTAATCACCCAGCTTACATACCACAGGAGGTGATTGAAAATACCACAGCTTGGGTCAGGTGTACTTAGTCCATGGGAGATGATTGTAGCTCCAAGTAAAACGAAATCTTTGACCAGAAAACAGTAATGAGGTCAACTCTTCACATACAAATGGACTGGACTTGAGGACACAGTGTGACCACATGGTGTGTGTACTTTATGGTTCTATGCATTTATAAGAGGCTGTCCTACTGATCTCTTTCTAGATGTGAGACAAGAGGGTGAAGAGGAGGGAATAGATGCTTTTTAAGTGGATACCAGACATATAGAGTGAAAAGGACCAGACATATAGAATGAAAAGGAGGAGTGTGCTGTCACTGGGTGGGGAGGGCAGAAGGAGCTGCAGATAGGTGGGCATTCAAAACTGATTTGGATTGTATACTTTCTCTTAAACAAAATTTTAAAAAAGAAAGAAAGAACAACAACAACAAAAAAAAAAACAAACAAGCAAGTAGCCATCTAACATGCATCAGTTGTGTCCCAACCCACTGGGAGCAAAAGACAATGAAGAACACCTAAGACATAAGGAAAACATGAGCTCCAGAGACAGGGTGAAATAAACCAGAGATTCCATCAGCCTGAGGCTGGAAGAACTCGTGGTGCCTGGCTACCACCAATGACTGCACTAACAGGGAACACAACAGAGAGTCCTTGATGGAGCAGGAAAGAAGTGGGGTAAATTCATGTAAATAGACCAGATTTGATACTCTGACTAAGACATGACCTCTGGATTCTCTGTTAGCCCAGAAGTAAAACCATTCCCAAAGTTAACACTTCAGATGAAGATTAGGCTGAACTAACTGTAAGATATAAAATGACACTAGTGAAAAGTGCGCTTCATGACTCAAGTAGATATGTAAGACTAAACGAGCAGCATATGGCTGAAGGTGAGATGAGAGAGTGGACAGGGAGAGGAGGTGGTTGAATGGACATGAAAGTACAGGGCAGAGAGAAGGAGTGCACTGTCACACTGTAGGAAGGGTAACTAGGGTCACATAACAAAGAGTGTATAAGTTTCTTCTATGAGAATTTGACTTGAATTGTAAACTTCCACTTAACACAGAACAATAATAATAATAATAAATGTCAACATTGTCGTGGCCATATTGCTGGAATCTCACAAGAACTTACTCACCTCTGTCTGAGTTACAAACCTTTCACCTCCATCTACCTTACCATTAGCTTTCTAAGCTGAGTAGCAGTTCATTGAACTCTTTCCTTTTTCACCAAGCCCTTACTTTTAGCTCTATGTCATTTCCCAAGAGTTCACCTCTGATTTCCGTTTCTAATGGCATTCCATACTTGTTCCAAATGAGATAATGTATGTAAAGATCTTATCGCAGTCTCTGCATGCAATACATGTTGTTGTTACATGCCATTGACTTGCTTCTGATTCGGTGACCCAATGAACAACAGAATGAAACATTGCCAGGTCTTGTGCCATCCTCACAATCGTTGCTATATTTGTGTCCATGGTTGCAGCCACTGTGTCAATCCGTCTCCTTGAGAGTCTTCCTCTTTTTTGATGACCCTCTGGTTTACCAACTACGATTTCTTTCTCCAGAAACTGGTCCCTCCTGACAGCATGTCCAAAATAAGTAAGACAAAGTCTCACCATCCTTACTTCTAAGGAACCTTCTGGCTGTACTTCTTCCAAAACAGATTTGTTAGCTCTTCTGCCAGTCCAGGGCATATATTCAATATTCTTCGTCAACATCATAATTCAAATGGAATACATAGATGAATAAAATTTAATATTTTATTAATATGCCATTAGCCTTAGGATAGATTTTATTAAAATAAGAACCTACATCCTACCCAAGACCATTTATTACTAAAAGTACTTCAACTGTGATACAATTGTCTGTCTATTTTCTTAGTTCCCCATCAATCTGCTCACTCACTCTTAATGGGTCACTTAAATTCAAAGGTCAGTGAGCCACTTCCCTTTGGGAGTGTCAATCAATGTGCGTGAGTGCAAATCTAGATTCTGCTACTTACCAGCTGTGAGATGCTGGGCATGTTACTTAACTTCTCTGTCTTATTTTACTTTTCAGAGAAGTGGAGGTAATAACAATGCTTGTTTCTAAAGTTGTTGTAATGATTAATAGGGTTAAAATTTATAAAGCAATATGAATATTGTCTGACACAAAGCAATTACCGTATGAGACTATGTTACTAGCAGAAATCATTTGAAGCCACCCAAGAAAGACAAAAGGAAAAATATTCTGCCGAGCTGCAAATTAACCCACAGTGATGGCAAACTTTATGCTATCACATTTATAGTATTTCCTTTTGGTCTTGAAATGAAATGCAATGTTTTACCTTTGTTAAACAGATGATCCATTAAAATATTGGACCCCCCCTCTCTGAAACAAAGGCACAATAGTCTCTCAAAGGTAAATTTGAATGCTCATCTCTAGAGAAATTGATAAGGCTATATATTTATCTTAAGATAAAATATTTTCTGCTAGGATCCCTCATGACATGCTAAGCACATGTGATGTATTATAGATTGTCAGTAAGTACAGCAAACCCTCAGATAGCATGTGTAATGGTAATAATAAATTGTATCACTCATATAAATGTTAAAAATTAGAAAATATTAACTTAAGCCTAATACAATAATTGTGTACATTATATTAATATAATTACATTCATTATCTTCACGTGATAGTGAAGGAAGTTCTTCCATTCCATATTGTACCTGAGATCTCACTTGCACTTTAACGTGGTTGTGTAATATGAACAATACCAGCAGCCTTAAGCAGAGTCAAAATCAGCTTTATGCATCTCAGTTTCATGGACAACGTGCTCTGCCCCTGCCTAACCCTTCTTTCCTGTATTACTCTTTGTCCTTTCTTTTGCTCTCTTTTCATTTTTATCCCCATCAGTCTGAGCCTTGACATCTTCAATGGAAGAGGACGTGAAAGACCCAGTAAAAGTCTACGGTCCACCTGTCTGAAGTCCCTAGCACATCTGAGTTTTAGAAAAATCATGAAGTCCTTAAAATTGCTTGCTGGTGACTTGATTCCAACTCACAGTGACCCTATGGGACTGAATAGTTTCCAAGGACAAGCAGATGGGTCCAGACTGCTGACATTTTGGTTAGGAACCAAATTCTTAACCACTGCACCACCAGGACTCTTATAAAGTTATTAGTTATAGTTAGACTTTCACAATTAAATCAATGCATCAAACAATCTGTATATTTCAGATGCATTATTTCAAGTGTAGAAAAACTGGATTGCGAGTATGCACAGTAAGGCTCAGTGACAAAATTAGTGTCATCATGCCCCAAGGCTAGCACAACTAGATACCCTGTCAACTACGAGAATTACTTTCAATTTGTTTTTAGAACTCAATTTTCTGAATGTATTTGAATCATGTGCAATGAGAATCAATTACATTTGATAATATTGATCATAAAACACTATGTGAGAACAGGTGAAGCCTACATGAAGCACAATAGAAATGTAGTGAACTGTGATCATTTTGTTCTATTAGAAGGTTTAAGAAAAGAAATCCACAAATCTCATTCATCAGTCATTCCCACCTGTTAAGCACCAGGCCTGGTGTTAAGTCCTGGAACCGAGGTGTAAATGAGATGAGATCCCTGACACTGGGAGGATTCCTGAAGTTGATCCACACTATTTAGTGGAGGAACAGACTCAGAGAGAAGGTTGTTTTGCTCAAGTTTCCAAAGTTCGTTTGTAGCAAAGCTGGGTAAATAGTCAAGTCTTCAGTCTCGAACTTGAATCTGACTTTGAGATTAGTGCTCTTCTCATGAAGGTAAGTGGTAACCTCAGCAGTAGCAGGGAAAGCCTTTTTGGACAGATTTTAAAAACCACTAGCAGAGAGACACACATTTGAATGGTAGACTGTTTCTGGCAATTTCTTATTTCCACTCCTTGGTCTTAGACTGCTATGCGCACTGACAACCTGATTATGCTTTTGGATCTTTGAACCAAGCACAGGGGCCTCTTTCCTACTAACTAACTGTGGAGAAGCAATGTGGCCTGTTCTGTACTGGTAACAGGATTGAAAATGTTATCTTCCTCTCCTCCAATCCACGCAGTGGATTGCCCTAGAATTTTCTGGAGGTGTAAGTTTACCACAGAAAGAATACCATAGAATTCAACTGGATACCATCCAAATTTCCTCATTTTTAGCTCCATCTCCAACGTGTCTGACTCAAGCAGACCTAGACTGCAAGCTGTGACATAAATCTTGCTTGTCTGCCCAAATGGAAGATGATGAAAAAGATGAAGTTTTATATGACAAAAGATAGCTTAGAGATTTTTTTTAACTTAATGAAACTTAATTCCTTTATATGACTTATTTAAAGTAAGCAAATTCATAGAGATAGAAAGTAGAATACAGATTACTAAGGACTGCAAAAACTAAACCAAAACCACTGCTGCTGAGTTGATTCTGACTCATAATGATCCTGTAGAGTAGAACTGCACAATAGAGTTTCCAAGCAGTGCCTGATAGATTTGAACTGACAGCCTTCTGGTTAGCAGCCATAGCACTTAATCTTTATGCCATAAGAGTTTCCACTAGGTTTTGGGAGGATGTTTAATGGTTATAGAGTCTATGATTGGGATGATTTTAAAAAAATGTAGAAATGGATTGTAGTGATGGTTCCACAGCACTGTGAATATACTTAAAAGTCGCTGAACTGGTACGAGGAAAATATTAGGCCAATAGTCAGAAGATCCACATAAACCAGCAACTCTATCAGCCTGTGGCCAAAAGAAATTGATACTGTGTTGTCACTGATAGCAACATTGACAGAGAACACAACAGAGTTCTGGACAGAATGGAAGAAAAGTGCAGAGCAGAACTCAAATTCATGTAAAAGACCAGACTTATGGGTCTGGGATAGACTCTTAGAACTCCCATAACTGTGGTGCCCCAGATGCTCTGTTAATCCAGAACTGAAACCATTTCTGAAGCTCACTTTTCAGACAAAGCCTAGACTGGACAGTAAAATAAAAAATAATACTTTCTACCAAGCATTTAGAGAAGAGTTATCCCCAATACTAGTGAAACTATTTCACAGTATAGAAAGGGATGAAGTACTCCCAAACTCATTCTATGAAGCCGGCATAACCCTGATACCTAAGCCCGGGAAAGATCCAACAAAGACAGAGAACTACAGACTGATATCACTCATGAACTTAGATGCAAAAATCTTCAACAAAATTCTTGCCAACAGAATACAACAACATATCAAGAAAATAATCCATCATGACCAAGTGGGATTCATACCAGGGATGCAAGGCTGGTTCAACATCAGGAAAACAATTAATGTGATTAACCACATAAATAACACAAAAGACAAAGAGCACTTGATTTTGTCCATTGATGCCGAAAAGGCATTTGATAAAGTCCAACACCCATTCATACTAAAAACTCTTAGCAAAATGGGCATAGATGGCAAATTCCTCAACACAATAAGGGCCATTTATACAAAGCCAATTGCCCACATCATCCTGAATGGAGAGAGACTGAAAGACTTTCCCCTGAGATCAGGAACTAGACAAGGATGCCCACTGTCACCTCTCCTATTCAACATTGTGCTAGAAGTTCTAGCCAGAGCAATTAGACAAGACGAACAAATAAAGGGCATCTGCATCAGCAAAGAGGAAGTTAAAATCTCCCTGTTCGCAGATGATATGATTGTATTTGCAGAGAACCCCAAGGAATCTATAAGTAAGTTACTCAAAGTGATAGAAGAGTTCAGCGAAGTCTCAGGATACAAGATAAACATAAGTAAATCAGTAGGATTCCTTTATACCAACAACGAGACTGTTAAGGAGGAAATTATCAAATCTATACCATTTGTGATAGCCCCTAAGAAGATAAAGTACCTAGGAATTAATCTAACCAGAGAAACAACAGACCTTTACAAAGAGAACTACAAGTCCTTACTACAAGAAACTAAGAGAGACTTAGATAAATGGAAAAACCTACCCTGCTCATGGATAGGAAGACTTAACATTGTGAAAATGTCTATTTTACCCAAAGCAATTTATTTATATAATGCAATCCCGATACAAGTTCCAGCATCATTTTTTAATGAGATGGAGAAACAAATCACCAATTTTGTTTGGAAAGGGAAGAAGCCCCGGATAAGTAAGGTACTACTAAAGAAGAAGAACACACTGGGAGGCCTCTCATTACCCGATCTTAGAACATACTACACTGCCACAGTGGTCAAAACAGCCTGGTACTGGTACAAGAACAGACAGACTGATCAATGGAACAGAATTGAGACCCCAGAGATGACACCATCTGCCTATGAACAGTTGATATTCGACAAAGGCCCTAAGACATTAAACTGGGGTAAAAACAGCATCTTCAACAAATGGTGCTGGCAAAATTGGTTATCCATCTGCAATAAACTGAATCAAGATCCATATCTTACACCTTATACAAAAACCAACTCCAACTGGATAAAAGACCTAAATATCAAACCTAAAACGATAAAGCTCATCCAAGAAAAGGTAGGAACAACAATGGAAGTTTTAATACACAATGAGGACAGACTCCAAAATCTGTCAAAGAAACCTCAATCAACAGAAGAGAAAGTAGATAAATGGGAACTATTAAGAATCAAACACTTTTGCTCATCCAAAGACTTTATTAATAGAATTAAAAGAACACCCACAGAGTGGGAAAAAATATTTGGCAACTCTATGTCAGATCGACGCCTGATCTCCATAATCTATAAGACACTACAAAACATCAATAAGAAGAAGATAAACCATCCAATTAAGCGATGGGCAAAGGAGATGGACAGATACTTCACTAAAGAGGAGATCCAGGCAGCCAAAAAACACATGCGGACATGTTCACGATCTTTAGCTATTAAAGAAATTCAAATCAAGACAACAATGAGATACCATCTCACCCCAACAAGATTGGCCATGATCCAGAAAACACAAAACAACAAATGCTGGAGAGGCTGTGGAGAAAGTGGAACCCTCCTACACTGTTGGTGGGGTTGCAAAATGGTCCAGCCTCTTTGGAAGTCAATCTGGAGCTTCCTTAAAAAAATGGATATTGATATACCATTTGACCTAGTAATTCCACTACTTGGAATATATCCTACAGATTCAAGGCCTTTCACACCAACGGACACATGCACCAGAATGTTTATCGCGGCACAGTCCACAATAGCAAAAAGGTGGAATCAACCCAGATGCCCAACAATAGAAGAATGGATAGGTAAACTGTGGTACATATACTCAATGGAGCACTACGCAATGATAAAGAATAACGATGATTCCAGGAAACATCTCCTAACCTGGTTTCAACTGGAAGACATTATGTTGAGTGAGAGTAGTCAGCGACAAAAGGACAAATACTGTATGACACCTCTACGATAAGATCTCAAAAACAGACTTGTGTATAGAAGACTCTTTGACAGCTGCAAGGGGGGGGAGGGAGGGAGGGAGGGCAAGGGGAGGAGGGTTTAGTTTAGTAGTTACTAGAAATCTAGTTGGGAGAAAGCGGTGACAGCACACATTAGGAACAAGAACAACATTAAGTGGACTTCAGCATAACTTGAGTACTCCTTCCATCTTAACTCAATACTGCAAGGATAGAGTAGCTGGGGTGGGGGGTGGGGGACCATGCCCTTTGGCGAATTCCAGGCCAATTGGCACAACTAACGTTTTGCTAAGAGAGCTCTCTGCACCCCACATTGGTGAGTGGCGTCTGGGGTCTTAAAAGCTGCCAAGCTGCCATCCGAGGACACAGCAAATGGTCCCAACTCAGCAGGAACGGATGCTCACTGAGGACCAAAATGGCATGCGGTAAAGACAATGGAGAAGACAGAGAGACCCACAAGAGTGGGTGCCTACATCGACCTGGGACCGGAAGAACTGGATGGTGCCCGGCCACCACCAGTGATAGCCATGACGGAGCTCACAGAGAGGAGCCTCACTGGCAACACAAGAATAAAAAAAGGTGCATCATGAGATCTCCACTAAAAGACCTCAATTGATGGTCCAGCAGTTTTGCGGTTCCTCTGAGAGCATGGCCCCCGGCCCTGATGCTGCCCGTTCCCATAAATTATAACAAAGGTCCACTCCTTGGACAGGAATGGAATGGACTTGGCAATGCAGAGTAACCATATGTTGGAAGCACTTTAAGGTTCTGTACATCTATAGGATATCATCTTGCTGACCTCTGGCTGGAGGAAGGGGAGTGGATGGAGAGGAGGGGAAAGGAGGCTGTTGGGAGGATGAGACATGTATGGAGCAGAGAGGAATAGTGTGCAGTCACCGTACAGGGAGAGCAGTGGAAGCTGCATATAGGGGGGCATGTAAATTTTCATGTGAATGTACATTTTCACTCAGTTATGTTAAATAAAAATAAAAAAAAATAATACTCATGAAGAGCATGTTTCTTAGTCCAATCATGTATATGAGACCAAATCTGTGACTCCTATGTGGAGGCAGAATAAGAAGGCAGGAAGGGACAGGAACCGGTTGAATGAACACATGAAACCAGGTGTAGAAAAGGGGAGTGTGCTGTCACATTGTAGGGATTGCAGCTAATATAACATCACAATATGTGTACAAATTGTTGTATGAGAAATCACCTTTAGCTGTAAACTTTCATCTAAATAAAAATAAAAATAAATAAATAACCCCCCAGGTACCTCCTGCAGAGTGGGGGAAATCGCTAATGGTGTAGAGGTTGCTATGCTGGGGACACTGTTCTAAATTTCTAGTGGATAGAGAAAGGTCTAGGAAAAAACATATCAAACAATAAATGAAAAGTCTGGGAAAAAACATATCAAATGATAATGTTTACCTCTAAGAAGGCAGTTGGGCTTATTAGGAGATAGTAATGACTGCAAATCTTCATGTTTTACCTAGGATAATATTTACACACATTATATAAGTAAAAAAATAGTTAAATAAGACCTGTGAGTACAGGAGTTCGATGAAGCTGCCTTATCTTTCCAGGTCTCAAAAGTTTTTCACCTTCAGCAGGATGCAGTCTTCTCATTATTCTACCCTTTGTTTTAATGAAAAATTCTGGTTTTTCCTTCTCTGACAGAGGAGGACTGTATTACACAGGATTTTCAAGGGCTGATTTTTTGGGAAGTAGGCCACCAGATCTTTCTTTCAAGGCCATTTAGGGTGGACTATAACCTTCAGGGAAACTCTCGTGATGTAGTGGTTAAGTCCTATGTCTGCTAACCAAAAGATCAGCCATTCAGATCTGTCAGGCACTCCTTGGAAACTCTATGGAGCAGTTTGACACTATCCTATCGGGTTGCTATGAGTTGGAATCAACTCAGTGACAAGTGGGTTTGGTTTTGAGTTTATGACCTCTAGACTTTTGCATAGCAGAGAGGCATGCAATCATTTGCACCACCCAGGGGCTCCTATGCCAGAGCATAACATTTTAAACTTAAATGTTAACAAAAACCAAGGAGTGTAGAGAACACTGCAGCAAAAAGAAAACACACAAATTTTGTGTGAGTCAGACAGTTTGAAACTTTTGTTAACCACTTAACAATTTTGTTCCATTAGATAATTCATTTCACTTCTCTGAGCTTCAGAGAACTCTTACCGTACTTCCGTTATTTAATAGACTCTTTATAATTTTTTCATTCTGTTTGAGTCAGATCCCACTCGACGGCACTTGGCTTGGCTATATAATTGAAAGAGCTCTGGTTTAGGATTCAGAGGAACTGTATCTTGATATTTTCTCTGTAATATTAGATGTTTGCATAGGCTGTTTCATTTGTAAAGTGAGGAAGATACTCTTGTCATAACCCTCACCAGATTATCTAGAAAAACAAATGTGATCAACACCTTATAAAACCTGCTAAAACCTACAGATGAGTTAGCATTAGAAGTACTGAATGAACTCAATCTGATGACCTCTGCTTGGCATGATGAATGTACTGTTACATCTTTCATTTTATAAGTTGCCACCCATCATCACTATTTAGATAAAATGTGACAAAGTTAATGTTAGCACCAAGAAAAGCCAGAATTGTTTTCACTTGACCTCATATTTGGGCTGGCTTTGGGAATTCAGGAACTGAGAAACGCCATTGTTGGAAACCCTGAGAAGGCCCTTGTCATCCACGTAGCCTTGCCCTTTTTAGCTTTTTAGCTGTCTGTCCACCAGCCTCATCTGGCTGATACTTCGGTCAGTGTGGGAGAAGAGAAAGGCATATGTCAGGCTGAGTCATGACCTAGGCCTAGCGTATTGTGCAAAATGTTTTAAGACCTCTTTGTTTATGGTCTGAGTCTATGACATAGTGGCATTGAGTGAGCAGAAGTCCTAGCTCCATTTCTCTGGGCATCCTTTGTGCCCTAGAAAGCAAGCACCTGGGGATACCCAGTGGCCATGGAAGAAGAATAAGGCACATGGATAGGGGGTTAATTGCTTCCACCTCACCTCCGCTCCGTCCCCCAGAAATGTTTTCCAGCCAAACCAAATCACAGGGCTCCCAGAAGACACAGTCTACCTCAAGCCAAGAGCAACTCCCACATCCCTGCCATCACTTACAGTCCCCAAAGGCTTATCCTAGCAGTTCTGGTCAGGAAGCTTAAAAATAGTTGAGTGTGTGGTGACAAGCCTTCTGAATTTTCTTTGTAAAAATACTCAGAGCCGGGAAATAAACCTTTCAGCAGCTTATTTTTCCACTGCTCTGGGTAGCAGCTCCCAGTTTCTGCTGCTGTAAGCATTTCAGGTGTCTTGCAGGTGGTGGGAGGGGGGAACTGGATGGGAAGGGCAGAACCTACTGACGACTTGAATGGGCTTACAAAGTGAAGGAGACCAGTGACCACTATGATTCAAAGGGACTGTGGGCCAGGCAACACTACGTTTCTTCATATTTTGAATAGAGAAGGAAATACAACATCTTCCCCACGTGAGGGTAAATTTCAAGGCTCCTAAGTTTCAGCAGTCAGTGCCCTCTCTGTCTACCACACAGCACAGCACCACACAGGAATCAAGTCTAGCAAAATACTAACAATTGCTCCATCACATTGTGATGCTTAATGCTTATCCCTCAAAAAACCCATTGCCACTGAGTGTGTTATCCATGTGTTACAGAGTAGATGTGTGTTCCATGGAGTTTTTGGGGTTTCAGTCTTTACAGAAACAGATGGCAAGTCTTTGTTCCATGGTGCCACTGGGTGGGTTTGAACCACCGCCTTTTGGATTAGTAGTTGAATGCAAACCATTTGCACAAATCCACAGACCATTCCATACTGTCTTCTTTTTCCTCGGATGGCCCTTCCCATCCCTAGACCCTCGTTACCTCCCCTAACACCTACATGACACACTCAGTCATTAAAATCTAGCCTGAGGTTGTACTCCGAAAAATTTTCCTGCCTTCCTGAACAGTTGGTCACTCTCTTTCCAGCAAGAATTCTGCCATCATTGCATTTATCAGATGGTGTGGTATTCCCTCCCAGGTTTTGTGTTTAATCCCTCTTGGTGTTTTTGTAGCCTCACAGAGGATCTTGCAATAGTAAGTACTGACAAACAGACTAATTGAACAGATTAAAGACTGCAATATTTCTGCCAAGCAGAAGAAAGTGTCATAACTGCCAATTTGCAAGGAGCTTGGGGCTGAGATTTTGTGGAATGCTTATGTCCACTTTCCTTCAAAATGTATGGCTCATCTCAGCAACTCACTCATTAGAGGTTGTCACAAAAAATAAGAATTTTGAGTTAACAAAGAACCTTAATATAATTTTATTTTTTTCCCATTCCTTCACTCCCTTAAGTAAAGATGTTATGGTCCAAATTTTACAGATGAGAAAAATTTCCACAAAGGAGACAGGGAAAAAGAATGGGTAGGGCTGTGCAAAATTCAAATTGTCTGTCTCTAAAGGTTTTCTCTTTCCATAAATGGATGAAAAATATTGAAAACAAAATATGTTTACAACTCTGCCTAAGTTTTTGTTTGTTATTGATAGAAAATATAAAACTCATATGTCTTAGCTATCTAGCGTTGCTAGAACAGAATTACCACAAAGAGGAATTTTTCTGATAGTCTAGTAGGATGGAAGTTCGAATTCACGGTGCCACCTCCAAGGGAGGACTTTCTCTTTCTGACAGTTCTGTAGCAAGGTCTTTGTCATCAGTCTTCCTCTGGCCTAGAAACTTCTCAGCTCAGGACCCCAGACCCAAAGGATGTACTCTCGTCTTGATTCTTCATTCTTGGTAAAATAAAACCCCCTCTTCTTTGCTTGATTTTCCTTTTATAAATCAAAAGAGATTGACTGAAGATACAACCTAATCCTATAAATTCCATCCTGCTTCATTGACATAATTGTCTCTAATCCTGCCTTGTGAATAACATAAAGATTAGGATTTACAACACATTGGCTACACACATCAGATCACAAAATGATAGATAACTGTGCAGTCCTGGGAATCACAGCCTAACCTAGACGACACGTATTTGGGGGGGACATGATTCAATCCACAACACAATGTAAGATTTTGTTCTTGTCCAAATTTAAGGGAGTCACCGAGGGGCAATCCATAGGATAAAGAATGGCATGTGTCTTGACCTGGATTCCATTCCTACTTCAGGAGTATGTTGACCATCCTCACTGTTAGGATGGCTTTAACAATAGACACCATTCATTGAGAACTACTATTAAGAGGCAGAAAGGAGCTTAGAGATCATGCTCCAGAGACAGGTTTTCCAGGTTCAAATCCCAACTCCCTACTTAATTGCCTTGTTGTTGTTACCTGCTACTCAATCGCTCTATGCCTCCCTTTCCGTCTTTAAAAATGACTGTAATTAGACCTAATTCAAGAGATGTTGTTAAGCTTATATGCATTATTGGGATCCTGGGTAGTACAGATCGTTAACATGTTCAGCTGCTAACCGAAAGCTTGGTGACTTGAGTCTGTTTAAATGTGTCTCAGAGGAGAATCTTGGTGATTTAGTTTCAAAACATCCATTACTGAAAACTCCATAGAGCACAGTTCTGCTCCAACACACATGAGATCATCACCAAGTTGACCATGGCAAGTGATTTTTGTGTATGTAAGCACCACATAAAACATGAAAAGATCAGTAAATGTAATCTATGTATCGAGTATTACCTTGCAAGTATCAAATTCTTTGTTATTCATGTTTATGACAACTCATTCAGATATTACTATCTCCATTTTATCGGTGAAGTACCTGGGACCCAGAAGATGGGTATTTTGACCTGTGCACTTTGTGAGTGTTGAATCTCAACCCTTTTGAGTTGAAAACAAAAGAGATTTCTCTGAGATTGCTCCCTTGAGATGCTGCTGGAGGGAGTCATATGGCTTAGACAATCTATGGGGCTCAGATGGCAAAATTGGTCAGCCAGGATTCCCTGAGCCTTGTCAGCTGTCTGAGTCTGAGTTGATGCTAAAACAGTCCGTGTGGGGCATGGGTATAGTTTAGGTAAATACCCAGAGGCCTGGGAAGTACAGTGAAAATATTTGGAGATATAGGTAAAAGTTTGCTATACATGGTATACGGGCAAGTAGTGGTATATGAAATGATTTTTCATACCAGGTACAATTTAAAATAATATTAACAATTGTGTGTTTATTTTCACCAGTATTAGGTAAAAGTTAGCTTGTAAAAGTAATAATTTTACAGACTGAGGTTTATAGACTAAAGTGACTTCATCAAAAGAAAATGTAAGTAAAAAAATTAGTTCAGGTAGTACACAGATATGAAACAATTATGAAGGTGGTTCAAGATCAATTGAGGTTGGAAACACTAGTCTAGACACATGAAGCTGACAGCTGCAAAGTTCTTGAGAGTGAGGTAGAGAGAGAGCACAAACTCACAGGGGAGCTGGCAGGACTTTGAGATAGGCACGAGGATCAGAAAGAATTCAGAGGAATTGACTGAAATGTGATAAAATTTAAGTTTTGTAAATACAGCAAGACCTGCAAAAGCTGGAATTTGTGTAAGATGGAAACCTGTCAGGGTAGGGAAATTTAAACAGTTTCCATTAAATAGAGGGCAATAAAAAAACAATGAGTGCATCCTGTCAAAGGAGGAAAACTTGCTAGACCTGAAAAAAAAAAAAGACAGGTTTTACCATAGATAGTTGTGACAGTTGCACCATATTGGGAATGTCATTAAAGCCACTGAACCTGAAAATAAACAAACAAACAAACAAAATCATTACCGTGAGTCGAATCTGACTCATAGCAACTCTATGGGACAGAGTAGAATTGCCCCACAGGCTTTCTGAGGACTGGCTGGTGGATTTGAATTGCCTGGCTTTGTATTTTTATTTTTTGTGGTTCTTTCTTTTTTTAAAAAAAGATGTATATATATATTATGTTTTAGATGAAAGTTTACAGGACATACTAGTTTTTCATTAAACAATCAGTACATGTATTGTTTCATGACACTGCTTAAGAGCCTCACAACACGGCAATACTCTCCCTTCTCGACTTTGGGTTCCCTGATGCTAGCTTTCCTGTTTGCTCCTGCCGCCTAGTCCTTGCCTTCTGGGTGGCACTCTCCTTTAGTCTTGTTTTGTTTTATGGGCCTGTACAATCTTTGGCTGAAAGGTAAATCTCAAGAGTGACTTCTTTACTGAGTTGAAAGGGTGTCAAGGATTCTCCGGTCTTTGTGAGGCCAGCAGGTCTGGTCTTTCTTTTTGAGTTAGAGTTTTGTTCTTTGTTTTCCTCCAGCTCTGCGCAGCACTCTCTGTTGTGGTCTCTGACAGTGCAGTCAGTGGTGGTAGCTGGGCAGCATTTAGCTGCACTGGACTGCCTACCTTTTGAGTTGCAGCCAAAGTCTTAACCACCACAGCACTAGGATTCCTGCTGACATGTACAATTTTAAAAGCTACCAAATTTTATGTTGTATATTTTTACCACACACCAAAAGATTACTGAGAAAAGAAAAAATAAGAAAGAAACTACCTGGAGTTAATGAGTCTGGTAAATTAATTTGTGTTTGTGAGCATTTTCAAAATTGAAAGACCTTTTGTAAGTATCCAGTGCTATTAATTATCAGCATTGGGCAGGCATGTGGAACGTCTTATTTGTGTGTGTGTGCATGTATTATCTTCTAGTGATGGTGAGGGTGCCAGCCACTTCAGCTCTGAAGAGGCAATTCAGTAAATGGGTGCTCCTGGAAAGTGAGGCAAGTATAGTTTGAATCTCTCCTGTGCACAATATAGCATTGTCATTCCTTCATGACAGAGGCGTGCTCCAAAGGTGAAGATCTTCAGGAGGTTTACAACCTGGGTTGGATCTGGCAAAGCAGGAGTGGTGGGGTTAAGGCTTTGCCAAAGAGTTAGGCAGGGCCATAAATGGGAGAAAAATGAACATCGAGCTCAGAGACAGAAGCAGTACACAACCTGTCAGGAAGTACATTCCGGCTAGATCTGCGAAGTGGTTGGGCCTGGCGCTTCTCTGAGTACAGAGAGCCTGCTGAGCAGTGCGGCATGACCTGGTCTCTTAACTGCTCTCAGAAGGGTCAAGCAGTTCTCCACCCTTTGTGAACCTAACAGTTTTCTATGCCTTCTGTTGGTGGAAATCACTTAACATCTAAGGCATGTCTCTGAATTTTTGTGGGGGTAGGGAGGAACAGAAAAGATGTCTACTTTTGGAAGCAGATAATTTAAGCTTGTGTTTAGTTCCATTCACCAATGAGTTCTCTGTGACTGTGAGAAACATATCTCTTTAGAACCAGTTCCTGATCTGGAAAATGAGGAATGTGCTCAAAATGTTCCCCACATTTCTTTCCAATGTCAGTCATCCGTAATTTACAGAATGGTGATTCTTTCTTTCTGTTAATTCTGTTCTGCAAAATTCAAGGGTCCTTTTGAGATGTCCCAGTGTATCAATTCAAGAGAGACCTAGTAGGCAGGGCTCAATTCTAAGTTCACAAGAACAATTCTACTTTGATCTGTTGTAAGGGTTTATTAAAGCTCCATAAGACACCATTTCACCATTTCATAAGAAAAAGATGTATACATACTCACATGAGGGAGTGGTTTATTCCATGGGTGAGATTTGCTTTTGAGGAAACTTACTTGTTCTAAAGAAATGTGGAGCATGTTGGGAAGGTAACTTTGACAATATGAACAATAATCCTCACTAGTTATTTCAGGGCAATAAATTTTGATTTTTCTCTGTTTAGTGATCTGTTGTCTCTTGAACAGTGTAGAGGAAGGAGACCTAACTAGAAGGATGCCCACTACTCGCTGGCTGATGACTCAGCTGCTACTTCTGACGCAACATCCTGGAAAGCCTGGCTCTTTAGCCATGAATGGAGCTGAAGAAGCTGAGCTGGTATGTTGCTCAGGCTGAAAACCTAAGGAAATTCTGGCCACAGGCTTGGCACTGAGAGAACAGAAGCCCTGTCTTTTGAAGAAACATGTGGATGGCACAGACAGAGAACAGATTAGCAGCAGCCTGATGACATTTTCATAACACTGCAGTGAAGATCAACAAACAGTGTCTGTAAAGAACCAACCAGTAAATATATGGGGCTCTGTGGGCCACGTGGTCTCCGTCACAAATCCTTGCCTCTGCCATTGTAGCAGACGACATGTAAAAGAGTGGATTTGACTATGTTCCCATAAAGCTTTATTTACAAAAACACATAGAGGGGCTGGATTTGACCTGTGGTCCATGGTTTGCTGACCTCTGCCTTAGGATATTTCCAGAAGAAGAATTGAAACATCAAAATGTGCATACTTTTTAAGACTTCACCTAAGTATTATCAAGCCACCCTCCAGGTAGGTTATGCTGAATCTTCATTATAGGGATTCATGAAAGCACTCATTTCCTTTCTTGACCTTCAGTATTTGTTTTTTAAAGGAATCAAGGAAAATATTCTTACTCTAATTTTGATATGAAGAATCCAAAAAAGAATAAGAAGAAAATGAAAGAAAGAAAAATATATTTTTTTCTCTTCAAATGCTATAAAACACGAAAGTGACAGTTTGTGACTAAGACCTAGAATTCTTACTTCAAATTATAATAAGATGTTGATCAAGAAGAATCTCTGCATCGTGGTGATGGACTTTGTGTGGAGAGGAAACTAACAGTAGAGGGAAAGATTGGGGAGGGTCACTTAGACTGTAGTTGAAAATAGCCTTCACCTTCTTCATGGCTGAATGGGCATGTGGTTGATGGAGCAGCCTAGCTCCTTGGGTTTCTCATTATCAGGTTAGTCACTTGAGGTGAATCTTTTCAAATTTTGTGTGATTTAGGCAGGCTAAGTTCAGTTAGAAAAATGTACTGATTTGAATTTGACAGTTCTCCTTCTCTATCTCAGATCTGAGCATTAGAACCCAAGACACCAGAAAGGAAATCACTAACTGGGGTTTTAGACTGAGCCATTTGGAATCTTCTTGGATGGGAGATGTGTTGGCCCATTTGTTGGGATTTTCATTTGTTTTCTGATTTTGCCTATGACCTGCCAAAACCGAGCTAGAAAGGTATTGTGAATGCAATGAGTAGAGACTGCTCTTTGGCAACACACAGATCTGATTTGAATCTTGGATCAACCTTATGGTGGCTGCGTAGTCTTAGATACATTCTCTCCAAGCCCCTTTCTTCAGCTCTAAAATAGACATAATAACAGCTCCCTCTCAAGGTGTTTGTAAGTATTCAACAAGTGTATACACATAAAGTGTTTTTTGAAATGATAAGTATCATTTGTTCAACTTTAGCTACTACTTATGGTGATCCCATGTGTTAGAGATGAAGTGCTCCCATAAGGTTTTCTTGGCTATGATTTTTACAGAGCAGATCTTTTGCAGTGCCAGTGTGTAGGTCTGAACCACTAACCTCTAGATTAGTAATCAAGTGTGGGATTGTGATGAGTTGGAATTGACTCAGTGGCAACAGGGGTGGACATTGTTTTTAACCCTGTGATAAAACATCTAGAGCACTGAGCAGATAGGAAAATTAGAGAACCTGAGTCCCACTGGTTAGTTGGTCAGAGATTGGCTAGATAACTGTGGCCTCTTGAGTCACATTTCATGGGAAACAACCTAAGTGAGGAGTGATTAGAAAACAGGTTCACTGCTCCATTCCCTAAAGACTGTTGGTTTGGTCCAACAAATGTTGTTTCTTTTCTGGGATACAGAAATAAACCAGGAATTAATCTTGTTTCCAGGAACCCTCATACCCTACAAGCCATTGACTTTATATGCCTTGAATGTAACCTCTAAAGGATTTAATAAGAGGGATTATTTTTGGAAATCCCAGTGGCATAGAGTTTAAGTACTACAGTTGCTAACCAAAAGATCGACAGTTGCAATCCACCAGGTATTTCTTTGAAACTCTGTGGAGCAGTTCTTCTCTGTCCTGTGGGATTGCTATGAGTCAGAATTCACTAGAAGGCAGTGGGGCTTTTGGACAGAGGCTCTGGAAACCCTGGTGGTATAGTGGTTAAAATCTACAGCTGCTAAGCAAAAAGTCAGCATTGCAAATTCATCAGGCTGCCCTTAGAAACTATACGGGGCAGTTCTGTTTTGTCCTTTAGGGTTACTATGAGTTAGAATCAACTCTAAAGCAACAGGTTTCATGTTGGATTTTTTTGACACATGCTCCAGTAGATTGAAGGATGCCTTTCTTTTTAGAGATATTTACATCCTAATGCCCCAAATCTGTGACTATGCTAGTTTGAAAGGTAAAAGAGACTTTGCAGATATGATTAGGGATCTTCAGATAGGGAGATTATCTAGATAAGCCCAAAGAAATCACAAGGGTCCATATAGGAGAGTGCGAGACACACTGTGGTTACCAGCAGGCAGTGGAGGAGCGTGTGGGCCTTATTCAGAGTCCGTAGTAGGAGATGTGGCAATGTAAGGAGGAGGCTGAAGAGATTCAAAGAACAGGCCACAAGTCAAAGAATGCAACTGACCTCTAGATGCTAAGAAAGGCAAAGAAAGGAATTCTTTCCTGAAGTCTCCAGAAGAAATATAGTCCTGCTGATAAGTTTAGATTTCTGATGTCTAGACCCATAAAGAAATCAACTTGTGTGCCATGTATGTGCATGTTTATCAAAACTGTTTTTTGGAGAAGCTAAAAGGTTACATAAAAATTTCACAGCAAGTATAGAGAATTGCATAATCTACGTTGTTTTAACAATGACTAAATGTTGGTGACCTGTTATAGTGACAAGAGGGAACTAATGCAGAGGTAAAGAGAAAAAAACTCTTAATCCAGTTAGTTGAGGTTAGAGAAGATTTCTTATAGACAGCACAAGGTTTGAGACTTTGAAAATGAACAGCAGTTAGCTAGATGTGGGGTGTGTGTACAAGTAAAGTGAGTATATATGCTTGTGTGTGTGTTCATGCAAGACTTGGTGGTGGTTAAACCAGGAAAGTGGCAGTCAGGACAAAGAGGATCTAGATGACCATATTTATTGGTAAATTTGGCAAGATTGGTCATGAGCTGTATGTGGAGGCTGAAAGAGAGTGAAAATAATTCCCGATTATCGGCTCTGAACTCTGGATTGATGGTGGGATTA
The DNA here is from genome assembly GCA_028571685.1 of Heterohyrax brucei. Taxonomy (NCBI): domain Eukaryota; kingdom Metazoa; phylum Chordata; class Mammalia; order Hyracoidea; family Procaviidae; genus Heterohyrax; species Heterohyrax brucei. The sequence goes on from CM053150.1 coordinate 64,151,731, forward strand.
TCAGATGGGATCCTTCAAATGGGAACAGCAGAGGTACAGACGATTAGTTTGAAAGACAGAAGAGAAACTGCAGTCTAATCTATAATGGCCAGGCATGCTGGGCTGGGAGCCAGGTGTTTTGGCTTCCAACAAACTTTGTCACTGGTTATGGGACAGTTCTGTGGTGTCACACAAGGTCACTGTAAGTTACTATTGACCCACTGACACACAACAACAAAAACAGGCAAATTGTTCACCTTTCTTTAGCTGTACCAAGAAGATGTCAAACCCCAGAGTTGTTCCCAAACCTGTGTCTGTGACCTCATCTGTAGAGACTGATACGGTAAGTATGGCGTGTGCTATAAGAATTTTTATGTTTTCCAGCGGACACTGCTGTACAGCCAAGTTTGGGAGAGGTTCATAGCTCAAACTTCTCTGAATGCACTACTTTTTTCCTAGGTCTTTCTCCTTCCTGCTGACTCTGCAGTGTAAGCTGGTATCTGGCATTCAATGGGCCTCCACTGCCTGTTGGTAACCACAGAGTGTCTCACCACAGCCCCACCCAACATGTCTGTCCTCCCACCACCGCGCAGATTGGGCATACAGAGGGAGCCAAACTAATTGTCATTCATAACAACTGGCACTAAGGCAGACCTTGGCTGTGGTATGGTTTTATTTTATTTTATTTTTTAAGATACATAATTAATCTCCCACCAGGGTATACTGTAATAAATAACTTCTGTGTTCATTAGGATGAAAGGCTGCTTTTTTTTTCCATCCAAAATGTGGTGTTAATACAGGAATGGAGGCTTTCCCTAAACCCAAAGTTTTAGTAGCCAAGGAATATCCAGAAATTAAGTTTCTTTCTTCCAACAATGGATGGAAACATTTCCTAGCCTGACTGATGGTGTTTTCATTGATCCTACTTTCTGCTACAGATGAGCTTAGCAGATGCTGCATACAGACACATGGAGAAAAATCATCCAGAACATCTGAAAAATTCACTGGGATTTGGCTGTCAACAGGGATGCTTTAGGTGTTATTTTTTGCAACTTGCAAGCTGCATTAATTTCAGGGGGACCTCCAGGTTGGACAAAAAAGATGATATCCTTATACCACACATGAAAATTTTAGCTAGAATGTAGGTCTTTCCCTCATTGCAGGGCTGTGATCAGTTGTTGGCCATCAAACCCAAAAGGGATGTGGGAATCTGGTGGGAGCTGCAAAGGCCTGGAGTCTAAGACTTGTGTGCATAGATGAAAGGCAGCATGGCTCAGTTACAGCCCCACAATATATACATGGTTCTTATAGCTCCAGTGAGGTAAGCTCCATGACTGGATACCAAGCTGTTCTGCAGCATAGGTTTTGTCTTATTTGTTTATTATTCTCATGATGTCCAGGAAGAAGTGTTGAATAAAGTTAACAACTGAAGAAGCTGATTCAGCAGTTGCATTCCCAGGCTTATCTGCAAATGAAGCATTTAGTTTTGGAGTCATTAAAACTTAGGTCTTATTTCCAGATTTACCAACTACAAACTCCACTACAAACTCTGTTATTTTGGGCAAGTCCCTTCAACTGCCTGAGCTGTAATTTTCTTACCCATAAAATGTGATTAAAATAGAAAGCTAATATAGAGCCTAGGAAGCCAATAAGTACTTACTGAGTGAAGGACTAGATGAATCCATGTTGTTGTTGTTGTTGTTAGGTGCCATGGAATTGGTTCTGACTCACAATGATCCTATAGGACAGAGTAAAACTGCCCCCATTGCATTTCCAAGGAGCAGCTGGTGGATTTGAAATGCTAACCTTTTGTTTAGCAACTGAACTCTTAACCACTATACCATCAGAACTCCATAGACAGCATTTACTTTAGGTAGACCATGGAAGACAGCTAAGTAGGATGACTTGAGTGAGAATTTGTACTGGGAACTGGGGCTAAGATGGTGTAGTCAGATGACTCCTATGATCCATCTAACAACAAAGACACACACACACACAGTGAGTTGATTATATCTTACATACCAGGCTCCCTGAACATCCAAAGGAGAAGTGATAAATCAGATTGAGTAATAAAGAAGGAAAAACAGGACCAGACGTACTTGGAACCGCCGAGACTTGGCCCAGGAGGAATTGACATCCTGCAGACAGACTGAGGGGAGCAGTAGGGTTCAGAAAGCACCTTCCACAGCAGAAGAGACTAAGTGGTGTAGAGCCCACTCGTGCCTCCAGAACCAGTGAAAGTCAGCATTTGATCATCAAAAGCTAAGTAGCTTGCATTTAACCTAATATGCATAGATCTAAAACTTTTCTTTGGGATAAACTTCTTTCCCTTTTGCCAGTGCTTACCCTTTTCTTCTGTGTGCATCATCCCAGCCACCTCCAGAGACTGATGGATCTTCTGGGCAGGAAGTAGAAACCCTTATGTATACCCTGAGCCATTCATTCTCCTAGACTTAGAGAGGAACAGTTTAACAAATGGGGCAGGGGGGAGGAAATCTGTCAGTTTCCCTGAGCTGAAACTCAGGGAAGAAACAGTTCCTCTGTCTAGGAATAGCATAAATGGTGCAGAAACCTTGCAGCTGCTTACCTCTACATACAACATCAAGCACCCATAGTCTGTCTGTATGTAAAACCTATCCATCTATGTACTTTAAGGAACAGGGACACGCTTTCCTCACAGACCTTCATGGATAGGTGTCAACTCTCTGTCTTTCTCAACACATGCAACCAGATACCTGTGCCTACACAATCACCTCTGCCAACTGTAGCGGACAGCCTGCTCCACACTCTTGTTGACCAACAACGTGGATACCTGAGCTGAATACATACAAGTAAACAGATTCCTAGGCTTACATGCTTAGTAACATCTCTAACTACTTGGTGACAGGACATCAGAGCCTCAAATGTACCACTAATCAAAGTAATTGACGCTACCAGTCCACTTGGGCATTTCAAAATAAAACAAAACAAGAAGCTAGAACACAGTCAGCAAACATAAAATAAATAAATGCAACAACTTACTGATGGCTCAGAGACAACAGTCAGCATCAAATCACGTAAAGAAGCAGACCATAATGGCTTCAGAAAGCTCCCAAAGCAAAGAATCAAGAAATTTTCCAGATGTGGAGAATGTCCTGCAATTATCAAAGATAGGAAAATAAAAGATTAATATTTAGAACCCTTCAGGAGATCAGGAAGGAGATGAGGCAATTGCAACAGAGCACAAGGATAAGTTGAACAGGGTGCAAGAAACCATAGAGGGACCACATGTAGAAATTCAGCAGATTAATAATAAAATTGCAGAAGCAGACAACTCAATAGAAAGTCAAGGGGAGAAGAACTGAGGTAACAGAACTCAGAATTAGTGAGACTGAATATAAAGCACTTGACACCAGCACAGTTGAGGAAAAATCAGATAAAAGAATTTTAACTGTTATGCCACCACTTAAAAAAAGTGAAGCAACACTAAGAATTATGTAGGACTCTACCAAGAGAAATAATCTACAAGTGATGAGAGTACCAAAATTGGGTGAGGCGTATAACATAAAATACTGAGAGAACTGTCAAAGGTTTGTTGACAGAAAACTTAATCATATCATAAAAGATGAGAAGGTAGCTATCCAAGATGCTCATTGAACTCCACAGAAGGTAGATCCCAAAAGAAAGACACCAAAACATGTTATAATTAAACCTGCCAAAATAAAGGTGAGTATTTTAAAAGTGGCTAGGGGTAAACAAAACAAAAATAATCTGCAAAGGAGAGTCAATAAGATTAAGCTTGGGTTATTTATCAGAAATCATGAAGAAAAGAGGCAATGCAATGACATATCCCAAGCCTTCAAGGAAAAAAAATGCCATACAAGAATTACATATACAGAAAAAATGTCTCTTAAATATAGTAGCAAAATTATGATATTTTCAGAAAAACAGAAATTTAAGGGATTTGGAACAACCAATACAAAATTATAAGAAATACTATAGAGAGTCCTTGAGTTAGAAAATCAATAATATCAGAAAACAGCCAAACACTAGAATAAGGATAGAGCAAACAGATATCAACTCATATAGGGAAATCACAAAAATAAATCAAACCTAAAAGACTGAAAATAGGGAAACAGAGATATTAGTATGAAAAAGATGATACCATTATAATAGACAAGAGGGACAATTTGCATTGGATAGTGCTGGCTAAAGTAGGTCAAGCAGGCATGTCAAGGGATCTCAGACTGAAGGAACTAGATTTCTTTGCAGCCTTAAAAGAACCTTAGAGCTGTGACTTGTAGCAACTTCATGTTGTGGTTCTGCATAAGCAGATGTGTTTGCAGTGTATCATACCTACTATTCTGGTGGTGTAGTTGTTAAGTGCTATGTCTGCTAACGAAAAGGCCAGTAGTTTAAACCTGCCAGGCACTCTTCAGAAACTCTATGGGACCATTCTACTCTAAGCAATAGAGTCACTATGATGCAGAATCCACTCTATGACAGTGGGACCCTGATTTGTTTTGAGATTTCTGGGAAAATAGGTTGTATCTGATTCATCTCTGCATTTTCCACTCTCTCTAAAATATACTTGGCTTCAGTCTGTGTATGAAGAGAACAAACAAGAGTGATTCAGCATCTTCTATAACGTGAGACAATAATAATAAAAAAAAAATCCCATCTTCCTGCTGCTTTTGTTCTAGGGGCACAGCCAGATTTTCTCTCTGAAGACTACCCTAATGATAGTTTTAAAAATATATTCACCATACCACTTATTTATTTAAAAAAAACAGAATATCACAGATAAAGTTGAAGCCCTTTTCTCCTCTTTCTAACTTTATCACCTCTTCCTATGGTAAAAGGGGCAAGAATTTAGGTATGTATCATTGCATCCTCTATTTTATATGTTCACAATGAAAGCATATCTATGAATGATGTATGTAGTTGCTGTTTTTATTTTGTATTTTTACTTAGTGATTTCATACCATATGTCTTTTAACAATGTGCTTTTTTCTTCTTTTCTGCTTAATATTACATTTTGGGATCCATCCAAGTCTTTGCAAATAGATTTCATTAACTTATTTTAATTTTGTTATTGCATTAAATTATATGAATATTTTACAGTTTATTTGTCCATTCCCTGTTTAAGTACATAGAGGCTGTTTCCAATTTTTCTCCATTATAAACATTCAGTACTGCAGTAACTATCCTTGTGTCTCCTGGTACATATATGCATGCGTTTTTCTAAATTGGAATCCCTAAGTCATTGTAATATGCACATTTTAAATGTCATTCTCTACAGTCAAAGTACTGCCACAGTGATTGTACTAATTCACACTCCCACCAGCAGGTTGTGGAGTTCAGTTTCACACAGCCTTCTAACAGCTGGTATTGACAGACTTTGTAATGCTTTTCAATCTATTTGGTTAAAAAGTGTTTCACTGTTCTCTTAGTTTGTATCTCTTTTATTACTAGTTGAGGTAATCATATTTTCACATGTTCATTGGCTGTGATGAATTGCCTGTCCATACCCTTTGCCCACTTTCAAGTCAAATTGTTAATCCCATTGTTCTATTTTTAAAGGACAGTTAAGACTGAGTCTTACGTACTTTGGACATGTTGTCAGGAGGAATCAGTCCCTGGAGAAGGACATCATGCTTGGTAAAGCAGAGCATCAGCAAAAAAGAAGACCCTCGGTGAGATGGATTGACAAACAGTGGTTGCAAAAATGGGCTTAAATGTAAAGATGATTGTGGACTCGGTGTGAGGCTGGGCAGTGTTTGGCTTTGTTGTGCGTAGGGTCACTATGAGTTGGAACTGACTTGATGGCACCTAACAACAACAACATTTTAAACTGATGTCTCTGCCTCTTCAGAATTCTAATCTGTTTAGTTTTATACACTGGTCATATTTTTTTCTAGGCATGCCATTTGCTTCTTTAGTATGATCTATGGTATGCTTGGTAATGGAGAAATTTTTCATTTGATGCAGTCAGTTTTATCAATGTTTTTCTCTAAGACTTCCTATAAATTCCTGTAAGAGTTTCCCAATAAATTTGCTCTTACCTGCTGGTGAAAAATCATTGTCCGTCATTTTCTTCTAGTTGATTTTTTCCCCATTTACTGTTTCGCATTATTATTTTAATGTACGAAGTGAACTTCAATGAAAAACCATGCCATTGGTTGAATTTTCTTTTTCCTTCCACTGTCCTATACCACCACCTCTATCATATGCTGGTTTCTCACATACATTTGAGCTTATTTGAGGTCTCCAAATTTTGTTCTACCAACCTGTTTTCTGTCCCTGCTCCATTGTCATTGTTTTCATTTTTAACTTCAAAATATATCTTAATTGATAGAAAGTCAAGCATTGTCTCCTAGTTTTTTATATTTTCCTCTCTCCCCAGAGTTATCTTAGTTATTCTTTGATATTTACACACCCAGATAAAGGTTAGAGTACATATGTAGAGTTGTGGGGAGAAAACCTTGTTGAGATTTTTCTTGAAATCTTACTGAATATATCAATGATTTAGGTCAAATTGATAATGATTTTTAATATCTCCATCCATAGAAATGACACAGTTCTCTCTATATTTTGTTTTCTTTTGTTTCCCGACAGATTTTTATTAGTTTCTTCATAAAATGTGCTACATTAGACTATTGTGAGTTTAAGGTAGAAAGCTGATGTTTGATGCTCTGATGCCCTGGGGTCCTGGTAACAGTTTAAGGTGAAAGGTGCACAGTGCTCTCAAGAACTACCTTGAATGCGTCCCTATCCTGGGCCTCTCTTACAGGTAACGTACTGCAACTTTGTCAGTGGGTGCTGGTTTCTTTGTCTGGCCAGGACTAAGACAGGATGCAGAGGCCAAGCTGCTTGCCTAGTGGTGAATACGTTCCTGTTTCTCTTAACCTACATGCTATTAACTTTCTCTTTTCCTTTATGATGTTTAACTGAAATCATAGCCTAGTGAGTTCTGGCCAATCCCTTCCCTGGAAGAAGTGATGTTACTGTCAACACATCTGAATAGGAAGACAGCAATTTCTGGGGACAGGAAAAACCTAAAAGCTTATTAAAGATCATTTGTAATTATTGTTTACATAATTTCCATTACTTTTTAGCAGATTAGTTTGATACTAAATTGATATATCCCTCAAAAATGATTATTTTTACTTGGAAGCTTTGAAATATTTCTGGGAGCTCAAGTCCAGTCAGGGAATCCGGATTTTTTTTTGTTGGTTGGAATTCAGAATCTCTGATCTTACTTGAATTTAATTCTGAAAGCACATTTGGAAAATTTTAAATTTTCTGTTTTTATATTTTTCTTCTCCTTTCCAGTCCAGTACAGATGCCATGACTCTGCAAATTTGTCCTTAATTTCCAAATTGCAATATTTCCATCCTTTGTAAATCTAGAGTACTTGTATTTGAAACTTCTCATGGCAGTGATCTTTGTAGACCCTGTGCAATGAGACTAGAGAGGGCAGAGGAGAATATAAGAATTAGAGCTGGACAGGAATGGATTTGAATCTTGGGGAAGATATTTAAACAGCTGGGATTGATCTTGACATCTTAATAATTTAAAAATATTGATGAAGGTAATAATAATTTTATGGAGTTACTGGAAAATTCAATAGAGTGCCTTCTGTATTAGACTTGATACACAGGAATTCAATCTACAATGAGTTCCTCAGCCTTTGAGTTTATCTCCACCATCACTAGTACATGAACAGAAGTATTAGAGTCTATCTTTCCATAACATTAAACATGAGACCTGAGAGCTTGTAGTCACAGGAGAAATTTCTCATCATCCGACATGCTTCTTTTGAAATTTAGCCAACCCAGTAGGTTTTATTTGAGTCAACCTCATAAAGTTTTTTTTTCCATGTAAGAGCTTCATTCCTAAAAAGTTACATATTGTATTTCTTCGTTTTTAATTAAATCTTATAGTTACCCAGAGAACTCACTATTAAATTGGGTCATATGGTTAGTCCATAAAATAAAGGATACTTTTGAAATGAAGATGATCTCTTTGTAACTTGTTGCTGGTGTTGTTAGGTGCAGTGGAGTTGATTCCTACTCGTAGTGACTTATGCACAAGAGAACAAAACGCTGCTTAGTCTTGCACCATGACCACAATTATTTTTACTCTTAAGCCCATTGTTGCAGCCACTGTGTCATCAATCCATCCACTTGAGGGTCTTTCTCTTTTTCACTGACCCTGTACCAAGCATGCATCCCTCCCCAGGGATATATCCCTTCTGATCATGTGCCCAAAGTCTTTATAAATTACTGTGCTTATACTCAGTGAGGTTCCCACTCTTTATGCCAGGAGTAGTCTGTAAAATCTTATACTTCTGCAAAGAACATTTGCCAGATGGATGGATATGCATAGATGGTGCTGTATTATAATTTTTTGAATTTTACTCTACATTTATGAATTAACAAAGGAAAGTATTGTGTATTTTGATTATTCACAGCAAAAACTCATAATACTTAAAAGTTTAGGACTACCCCTCAAGCCAAAGGAAAAAGAAAAGGAAAGTAATACTTATTGCATACAAGCATCCTGACACTGTGGGAAAGATTTGCACTAACAGACCACAATTATTCCTCAATACAGTGCTATGAAAAACACTATTCCCATTTTAGTGGTGAGAAGAATGAGGTCCAAAGAGGCAAAGTAACTCATAAAAGGTCATTCAGTTAGAAAATACCAGTGTCAACTTAATTCTGCTTAGTAGCAAATCACCTAGTAATTCCTGTAAAGTATTCTTCTGTAAGAACAATGTACTGAGCTTAAGTGGGAAGCAAAATTTAAGACTTGTCTGGCATTTTCCTTATTTGGGAGGAACTATTCCAGTAGGGTCACTATGAGTCAGAATCAACTCAATGACAGTGGGTTTAGTTGGGGTTTCTTCAATACTTTGTGATACATTATCCTGGGCCTCATTTTTCATTTGAGTATGGGTGGTGTAGAATCTTCAGTGACCTAACTCTTGGTTCTGAGACTGACTTCAGTGTGGTTTTGAAGCAGTTAATGCTTTCCCCTTCCTGATAGAAGATGAAATGTGGATGGCTGCTAGAAGCCACAAAGCTATGTATTTATTAAATGCACTCATTTCCTTTTCATCTAGTTGGCCAATGTTCACAACCATAATCTAATTTCCTCTAAAATTTTCCATAGAGAAGGATGGTGGTTCCAAAGCCTGAAATGCTGAAGGAATCATTTAATAGCCGGTGGTGAGTCCCTGTGAACTCATCCCAAAATTGGTAATGAGTGTTTGGAAAAGATGCTTGGATAGATTTCAAGTCTAGCCAAAATGGCCCTGCTACTTGCAATCAAATGTTATTTGAAGGTATTGGGGGGTTCTCAATGACTTTTAAGGGAGCTTGTTTACTTCCACTGTGAGAACACGGTGCTCGAAAGATCGGTACTTTTTGAGTGTCTGTCCCATTTTAGTATTCATGGACTACACCCTTCACTCTGGCTATTTAGCAAATAAATGCCATAGGTTGTATGTAGGCATAAAGTATTGAGAGGAAGACTCAGTGCATATTGTTAAGACTGTTCACTCTTTCTACATAAACTTATTATAGTCCATTGTATATTAGGCTCTGAGAAAACAGTCTTCTTGGACAAGACCCGGCACTGAGTAAATCACAGACTAAGGAGGAGACATAAGTAGATAATTATGATATGTGATTATAAGTACCACTGTAAAAGCAGGTATAAATTACCTCTGTAAGACTAGCAAAAGAAATGTGTTGATTAATAATAGGTGGAGTTTATTGAGTATAATTAGAAGAAGAATTACTACAATACTGATTATAACTACCACCAATCATTGATCTCTTTAGTGCTGAACCTAGTGTTAAAGTTTGGACATAAATTATTCTATTTAATCCAACAACCTTGCATCAATGGTAATTACGATGATGCTAAAGAAAGTAATCAGGAGTATAATAGACATTTATTAAACACTATTTTTAAGGCACTGTGTTGGGCACTTAAAGATAGTACCTTATTGAATCATGACAGCAGCTTTTTGTGGCCACTTTTATTATCACCATTTTAGAGAGCAACAGTCAGATGCTAAAAGACTTACCATGTATTCCTCAAGAACATACAACAATTAGAATAGAGGATTCAAGACTCTGATTGTCTGACTCCAAAGTTTGTTCTCCTGAGGACGCTAAGTAAGATTGCCTTTGGGCAAAGTGTACAATGAATAGTAGCTGACAGGTAGAGAAATGAAAGAAGAATATTTCAGGAAGAGGAAATAATATGAAAGAAAAAATAGAGAACACTTTTTAAAATAAGTTTATCACGTTAATGAATCCAGTTGGTATGAATGAACAGCACAAAAAAGGAAACAGTAGAAGATAAAGCCCAGTATATGGCTTAGGGTCAAAATATAAAAGAGCTTGCATTTGTATTTTATTTTGTGGGCTGGGTATGCCAGAAAATAAAACAATAAAACTGCTTTGTATGAATGGACAATCCAAACTCTTTTGAGATTGCCAGAATTTTTTAAAAGCTGGTTGAAAAACAAATTTCCTTTATCTCTGAAAAATCCCACATAGTTCATAAGTGCAGGCAACTGGCTTCTCTCACTCAACATTCTCTGGTATTTTCTATTTCCATGGTTCGGATTAGTGCTCTTGTTAGTTCAGATTGACAGATAGCATCCAGATACCAAAATACTACACCTTCTGTGTAGTATTGCTGGAAATTAGTTGAGGAGATCAGTCTTTGGCAAGTGTGGCAAAGTAGAAAATCTGGCGTTTGAATCCGAAATAAACCAATCTTCCCCTGCCACACTTACGTAAAGATGAGAGTTGCAAATAACATATCTGTCTCTGAAGTGGTTCATTTGGGCAGTTCTAAATGTATTGTTTTTATTATTCTTCAATCTTTAGTCTCATTATTTTCATTCCAAGTCTGGATTAGTACCTTACAAAGAATTCTCCAGTGCCAAAAAAGCAAGCTAAAGTCATTCTTAACTTGTAGAGAAGGATCAAATCATTAGAACTACAGATTCTCGCAGTTGGCTGTGAGAATCTATTTGTCTTCTTTCTTTAATCCTTTCATTTCTTCTTTCCTTCATCTCCTTTTCATCTTCCTCGCTTTTTCCCTTTTTTCTCCTTTCTCTTCCTTTCATTTTACTACCTCTCTTTTGACCTCCTTTCGTCTTCGTTATTTTTATGTCTCATTTTCTTTTTCACCTCACTTTATCGATGTTTTTGTCACTAAAACTATGCATTTCTGCTGGAAACTGTGGATGTAGAAATGACCGAAAACAGAGTTCTTGCGCACCTGGCACTCATGGCCCAAAGAAGGAAGTAAACATGTAATTATAACACAGCGGGATATATATTGTGAGGAACACATGCAGTATGGAAACGCAAAGGAGGGGCACACAATCCAGGTTCAAGGTCAGGGAAGGCTATATGGAAGTGGTGACCTGGTTTGAGTTTTGAAGCAGTATTTGTACTCAGAGAATCACTAATGAAAAAGTGCCACAGGCTGAAATGGTAGGATGGACTTAGAGGGCTGTAGAAGCTTCAGAGAGGCAGGAACTTACAGGCTGCCTGTGAAGAATCTGTAATAAGCATAGTCTCATTTTCTGTGAAGTTAACCTTTTCTACATTTTCTCTTAAGGGCCACGTCAGGTACTTAGTTTCCAATGCAAATTACAAATGTATCTCCAAAGAGTCGGATGACTGTATGTTGTTGAGTTAGATGTTTGGACTGACTTCCCCTCAGTGGTACAGCGCCAGGTTAATCAAGTATTGGTTGTCACTCCAGTGTTGAGCAGAAAAAAAATAGCCAAGCCAAGCCAAGTGCCATCGAGAAAAAAGATAGGCCACAACTTAACCAGATATATGCGAAAAGAAGAAAAGAGAATTCTCATGTATTTGTAACAAAACTGCGCTCTGAATGTTGTGTATATGAGGACTGATAATTAGGTTTGTCAACTCCTCTTAGAAAAAGTGCTACATACTTCATTGTTGAGTATCACTATGGTCCTAGTTCAACCTTCAAAGCAATTTTGGAATTCTTTTTTTCCGAATGGCCATCAGAGCTGTCATAGTATTACCGCTGATATCCTGAATAACATAAAAATGTCTTCCTTTCAGTATTTCCTTTATCTTCTGGTAAAGAAACAAGTCATTGGGGGTCAGATCAGGTGAGTAGAGAAGGTATTGCAATACAGTTATCTGTTTACTGTCTAAAATCTCCCTTACAGACAACTATACAATTAAGTTTGCGAACTTGCCACCATGCTACCACAGACAATGGCCATTCCAGAAAGAATTTCAAAATTGCTTTGAAGGGTGGAGTAGGCTCTAGCACTGGTGTAGACTTTCCAAGGAGAGCACTTAGAAGGTGACCGTAGTGATATTCAGCAGTGAGGTGAGTAGCACTTGGGACAATTAAGTATATGGACTCACTTAATATTTAGCACCCTCCTTTGTGGAAGGAAATTGCCCTAGAAAAAACTAACTGAGCTGTGCAGAAACCTGATTGTTGTCCTCAAAGAAACTTGGTCTTGATTCTGACTTTCTTCTTAACTCATAGGAGTATTGAAACATGACTGTGTTTGGCAGTTGCCTGTGATGTGTGAGTTGTTTAAGGCAGCTACAGGAAAATGTGGGAAAGTATAGAATTTGTGATCTATTTAGGATATCTGATAATGTATATATACATTTGCATTTTTTGTGAAGGTTTACACATCAAATTAGTTTCCCACTCAACAGTTTATACACAAACTGTTGCTCTCCCAGTAGTATGCCAGCACTCTCACCACTGTCACCATGAGTTCCTAATTTCCAGTTCAGATGGTTTTCCTACCCCTTTCTGTCTTCTCATCTTTGATTTTGGGTGTCTGCTATCCTTTTGGTCTCATGTAGATGATTTGTTTTTAATTATTGTTATGATTGAATGAAAATGTACATTCCCATATAAATTTGCATGCCCAGCTATATGCAACTTCCACTGTTCTCCCTGCCCGGTGACAGCACACTTTTCCTCTCGGCTCCACACATGTCTTATCCTCCCAACAGTCTCCTATCCCCTCCTCTCCATCCATTCCCCTTCCTCCAGTAATAGGTCAGCAGGATGACATCCTACAAATGCATAGAACCATAAAGTGCACACACAATATGGTCACTCTGTGTCACCAAGTCCAATCCATTCCTGTCTGACAAGTTGACCTCCATTATGATTTACAGACAAGGGCAGCATCAGGGCCAGGGCCCATTGTCCCAGTGGAACTCTGAGGGCCCTGGACCATCAGTTGAGGTCTTCTAGTGGAGATGTCAGGGTGTACCCCTTATTATTCTTGTGTTGCCAGTGAAGCTCAACTTTATGAGCACCATCATGTCTGTCACTGATGGTGGCCAGGAACCATCCAGTTCTTTGGGTAACAAGTTGATGTGGTCACCCACTCACATGGATATCTCTGTCTTCTGGATTCTCTTCCCCCATGTCGCTCTGGTCTTTGATGACCATCTGTTCCTGCTGAGTTGGGACCATCTGCTGTACCCTTAGATGGCAGCTTGGCAGCTTTTAAGACTCCAGATGCCACGCACCAATGTGGGGTGCAGAAGGGTCTCTTAGCAAAATGCTAGTTGTGCCAATTGACCTCGATTTCCCTTGACAGCATGGTCCCCGGTCCCCCACCCGAGCTACTCTGTCCTTGCAATATTGGGTTAAGAGGGGAGCAGTAATCATGTTATGTTGAAGTCCAGCTAATACTGATCTTCTTTCTAATATGTGCTGTCACAGATTTCACCCAACCAAATTTCTATCAACTATCTAATCTATACCCTTCCCCCCATCCTCCCTCTCTTCTCAGTCTTGCAGCTGTCAAAGAGTCTTTTCTTCTATGCATGAGTCTGTTTTTAAGTTCTTATCGTAGGGGTACCATACAATATTTGTCCTTGTAGATGATTGTTTTAAGGACTATTTTCTTCATGTATGCTATTGTGTATTTATAAGCTTATCTATTATTGGAGTGAACAATAATCTTTGGTAATGGCTTCAATTCCAAGTTAGAAATGTGTCCAAGTGCCAGTAAAATCTTGCCTTTTTTAAAAATTAATTTTGAGTTTCATTTTACTTTTCCCCCCTCACTTTAAATGAGACTCTGTATTGTGATCCCGGTCAGAGTGGTCAGTAGTGATAGCTGGGTGCCATCTAGGTCTTTTGGTCTCAGGCTTCTGGAGGTTATGGTTCCCGTGGTTCATTAATCCTTAGGACTAATTGTTTCTTTCAGTCTTTGGTTTTCTTCATACTGTTTTGCTCCTGACTGAAAGAGATCAGTAATTGAGAACTTTTGTCTTGACTACGTTTTTTGTTTTTCTTTTGTCATATTGGCAGACAGCTTTCCTTCAGCATTTGTGTACCTTGAGATTTTATCTGCTACAAACTGAATGTAGAAATCTCTTGAAGCAGATGCTAGGATTTAAAATAAAGAGCTTTTATTGTTTTTCTTCCCTCGTGCTATTTTTATCAAAATGACAGATATATCAAAACACTTAAGGTCCAAGAAGGTAAGTTACAGTTGCCTAAATTAATCTAGTATGTTGGGTACAGATAAAGGTTTTATGAATCAAGGTTACAAAGTGGAAGTTCATGAGCTTTAAGACCATTCATGCCCTGGCTCAAATTCTGGGTCCTCACAGTATCCACACTGTGAATGGTGGGTGGGTGCTGGGTGTGGACTGGGTCTGGAGACAATGGCTGAAGGGCTGTGCACAAGATGAAAGAAGGTAAAAGAATAGTTTTATTACTGGGATGCAGTGATACAGCATCCAAGTATACAATCACAAATCAAAAAGACGTTTCAACTGAAGCATCAGTCCGAAGGAAATAGGAGGGGGCAGGAATCCAATTAAGAGTCAGTGGGACAGAAAGTTTTCCTATTGCAAGAGTGTGTAGAAAAAGGAATGTGAGCAGGAGAAGGACTCAAGGATTATCATGGGCTTTTGGAATGGAACCTCAGCAGTTTTCATAAACAGGCCATTTATAAAATCCTCTAGCTGTGTGAATTTGTGCAAGTAAATTAACTTCTCAGAGCCTCAATTTCTTCATTTGTAAAATTTGTATTATAATGCTACCTCCCAAAGCTGCTGTGAGCATTCAATAAAACAGTATATAGTGGTACAGCAAATTTATTCATATTAATTACCAACCATGCAACCACAATGAAGTTTATGATTCGCTCTCTTACTGTTTTTCATTAAAAAATTTAAATTGAATTTAATTCAAATTAGTTCAAAATTTACTTTGATCTAATACTGTAAAGAGCTTTTTGACTTTTTTCGGTCTCCCCTATTATGTTTTTTTTAATTATTATTTTTTGACTTTTTATTGTGGTAAAGATATCCTTTTCCCATTTCGTCTGTTTTATGAGGTGATCTGCCTTCCATTTATTTAACTTCACATGTCTAAAGTTAAAATGGAGTTCTGGGAGAAAGAAAATACCTTTCTATCAAAAAACATTAAATCTGGAAGTACTGGTTAAAAATATATGGATATTCCTTAGTATAAATTGACTGGCTGGCTAATATGAGTGTTTCTGTTTCTAGTTATGAAAGAGTAATGGGGTTCAGAAATGTTCTCCTGCCATAAACAACTAGAATGCTGATAAAATATAGGAAACAACTATTTTTAGTGATTGGCCAATAGATAGTACAAGACTACAGCTCATTAGTGAAGGGAAACAAAAGAGATGAACTTTGTAATCCTCCAGACTGTCTGCCTGGAGGCTGTTTCTGGGGAGGGGCGAGCCGGAGAGACTGGGGATTTTGCTGAGTTGAAATAAATACTTATTTAGACAAAATAAAAGTGTGAGGAACAAACAAACCCATGTTAAGTCTGACTCACAGGGACCCTACAAGACAGAGTAGAATACCCCACAGTGTTCTAAGAAGCACCTGGAGGATATGAACTGCTGACCTTTTGGTTAGAAGCTGTAACACTTAACCACTATACCACCTGGGTTTCCAAGAAGCTGAGAGTACTTGATAACTAACAAATCTCCACTGTAAGAAATGTTACAGGAAGTTCTTTAGATAGAAGGAAAAGGAGGGGGTGGAGTCAAGATGGTGGATTAAACACACTTCTACCTAAATCCCTCTGGAAACAAAGACCTGAAATAATAATTAAATGGAGCCTTCTGGACACCTAGTAAGCCCTGGGATGGAGCATACCATTGAATACAAAACCTCCTCTCTTTCACTGACCCCACTCTCCATGAGCAGAGGCTTGCACAGACCGAAGGTAACTCACCATTTTGATTTTTTTTTTCCTCTGTCTTGGCCAGTGGGCAGAGCTCGGACTTCACTGGCTGCTGGTCTCAGATACACTGCTGGTGGGACTGGCAAGCATAATTGCCAGGTTCTGAGAACCTGTCTTTGGACTCTATACACCTCAGCAACTCTGGCCTTTGTTTCTGCTTCCGCCGTGTGACAGCTGTACAGATGTGCTTGTGTGGGACATCATCTTGATCCACTGGGAAACAGAGAAGACCAGGCAGAGGTCCTGGCTGGACTTGGTTCCTAGGCTGGGAGGTGGTGCCTGCCAGGGGAAGAGTACTTTTCCAGCAGGGAGGTGGTATTTTGTAGTGTTGCCTGGGGCTGGGACCCAGCGGTGGAAGATGTGGACTCTGGGCATTTTGGCACTCTTGGCCTCTCTTTCTGCTGGGAGCCTGGTCCTGGCCTGCTGGCAATCTTGTGTGGGATGTCATCTTGTTTTGCTGGGTGGTGGAGTCATCCACATGAAAGCCTCAGCTGAACCTAATTCCAGGGCTGAGAGGCAGTTCCTACCCAGGAGAGACTGCTTTTCCAGCAGAAAAGCAGAATTCTACACAGTGTCACCTACAGCTGGGGCCCAACAGGAGCGGCCAGCAGGCCAGTAGACTTTCTGTATTTTGAGCTAGTTTATAACAGTTGGGGTCCAATAGAGAGGTGCTCACCTTGCCAGCTGAGAAGAGGGACATATACACCTGAAAACCTGACTGACTTTTGAAGTTGTCAAATGCTTTTTACTTCTCATGTTAAGATGGCCTAGAGAAACAACTGTGGTCCATCTTCACAGCTTCTCTACAAACCTCTGTTGAACCACATGAAGCCCCCAAAGCAACAAATGTTGGAGAAGACAGTAACCTGGCAATCACCCATGGCATCAGAAGTCCTCCAAAAGAAACCACGTGAGAACTTCCCAGACTAAGAAGCTTTTCTGAAACTATCAGGAGGTGAATACAAAAGAATTATATAGAGAGCCCTCCTAGACCTTATACAAAATGCAACAGAGTAAAACAAAAAATTAAGCAAGCTGTTTGATCTGATGGAACATCAGTACTCTGAAATCCAACTGATAAAGAACAAAATCAAAGACATAAAAACTTCGACTGAAAGACAAGAAAACAGAATGCAAGAAATGGAAAAGAGAATTTCTGATTTGGAAGACAGAGCCACTGACTCCAGCATCTATGAAGAGAAATCAGAAAAAAGAAACAAGAAAAATGAAGAAGCATTAAGAAGCATGTGGGACTCTATTAAGAAGAACAATGTGTGATTAATTAGAGTTCCTTAACAGGGCAAGACACCTGAGAACACTGAGTGTATTGTTGCTGAGCTGCTGACAGAAAACTTCCCACAAATTGTGAAGGAAGAGAATAGAGATATCCAAGGATACGTATTGAACACCACTTAATATTGATCTCAATAGAAAGACTCCAAGACATGTTATAATCAAGCTCAACAAAATGAAACATAAGCAGCAACTGTCAAAGGCAGCAAGACTCAAAGGAAATCTGACATTGAGAGGGAAGCCTTGTAGGCTTTTTTCAGATTTCTCAGCAGAAGCGATACTGGCACGGATACAGTGGAATGACACATTCAAAGACTTGAAGGAGAAGAACTTCATATCCTGCAAGAAGAATTACATATCCTGCAAAACTATCTTTCAAATATGAAAATGAAATTAAGACATTCACAGATAAACCGAAACTCAGAGACTTTGTAAAAAGCAAACCAAAGCTATAAGAAACACTGAAAGAATTTCTTGCCTTGGAAGAACAAAACCACTAACTTTATATTTTAGAAGGACACATTATCCAGATTCCTACTCAATTAGGGAAGGCTCCAAATACAATCAAAGCTATAATGAAAGCTATAGTGAAAGAAGTGATCTAGCGATCATATCATGTAAACTATGATATCATCATATTAAAAAGAGGGATGGACTACAGTCGTTATAGTCCTTCCAGATGGAGAGTAAGTTGACAAGACAGGTAGCAATAAAAATTGGGTTTGTATATACTTTATTAAGTGCGATCATAGGGGCAGCCATAAAGTATAATAAAAAAGCAACATACCATATCAAGAAATGTAATACAAGAGTCTCAACAACTACAAAACCAATCCTGAAAAAAGTGAAGAATCAACTCACAAAGAAGTTCACAGAACAGATAATAAGAACAACAGAGAAAACATCAACACAAAAATAAACATATCATAATGACAGCACTAAAGACATACCTATCAATAATTACATTGAATGTGAATGGGCTGAATGCTCCAGTAAAGAAACATCAAGTGACATCTTGGATCAAAAGACATTACCCACAAATATGTTGTCTACAAGAAACTCACTTGAGACCTAAAGATAGGAACAAACTGAAAATTAAAGGATGGAAGAATATATATCAAGCTAATAGTGAACAAAGAAGAGCAGGTGTGGCAATTCTAATCACAAACAAAATCAATTTTAATGTAAAATCCATCGCTGTGGACAATGATGGACACTATTTATTACTGAAAGGTTCAATACACAACCAGGAATTAACAATATTAAATATTTATGCGTCTGATATTACAGCACCTGAATATGTCAAAGAAACACTGACTACACTCAAAAAGGAGATAGATCACTCCACAATAGAGACTTCAACACTCCACTCTCAGTATTGGACAGATCATCTAGAAAAAAAGCTCAATAAAGACATAGAAGACTTTATTGCCACAATTAACCAACTAGAACTCATCAACACATACAGAACTTTCTGTCCATCAGCGGACAACTATACCTTCTTCTCCAGAGCATGTGGAACATTCTCCAGAACAGACCATGTGTTAGGACATAAAGCAATTCTCAACAAAATCCATACCATCTTCTCAGATCACAAAGCCATAAAAGTCAAAATCAATAGCAGAAAAAGCATAGATAGAAAGTGGAACTCATGGAAACTGAGCAATACTTTGCTCAAAAAATCATGGGTTATAGAAGAAATCAAGGATGAAATAAAGAAATTTATGTATTCCAATGAGAATGAAAACACTTCCTACCAGAACCTATAGGATACAGCCAAAACAGTGCTCAGAAGTCTATTTATCTCAATAAATGCACACATTTGGAAGGAAGAAAGAAACCAAACTGAAGAACTGACCCTACAGCTTGAACAAGTAGAAAGAGAACAACAGAGGAACCCCTCAGGCACCAGAAGAAAACAGATCACAAAGATTAGAGCAGAACTAAATGAATTATAGAATGGAAGAACAACTGAAAAAATTGAAAAGAACAAAAGCTGGCTTTTTGAAAAGATCAACAAAATTGACAAACCACTGTTTAAACTTACTAAACGAAAACAGGAAAGGAAGAAAATAACCCAAATAAGAAATGAGAGGGGAGTTGTCACAACAGATCCAACAGAAATAAAAAATGTCAGACCCGAATACTATGAAAGACTGTACTTGACATGGATTGAATTGTGTCCCCCCCCCCCCAAATATGTGTAGCCATGCGACTGGGCCAGGATTCCCAGTATCCTGTAATTGTTTTCCATTTTGTGGTCTTCCTATGCTGTATGTTAAAGGATTAGAGTGTGGCTGTAGATCCTTAATAAGATCACCTCCCTGCTCCACTGTAAACAGAGTTTCCCTGGAATATGGCTTGTCCCATCCTTGATCCATTCATCCTTCAAGAGATAAAAGGGAAGGGAAACAGGCTGAAAATTGGGAGCCTCACACCGTCAAGAAAGCAACACCAGAAGAAGAGCGTGTCCTTCAGACCTGAGGTTCCTGCACCAAGATGCTCCGCGGACAAAGGCTGATGCAATACTTGACTTTCCTTCAAAGTCAACTAGGGGAAAGTTTCCCCTGGAGTGCACATCCTAAATTTGGACTTGTAGCCTACCAGACTATGTAAGAATAAACCTTTGTTTGTTAAAGCCATCGACTCTGTGATATTTCTGTTAGAGCAGCCCTAGCTGACTAAAACAGTACTCTAACAAATTTGAAAACCTAGATGAAATGGACAAATGCCTTGATTCATATCACCTACCAAAATTATCACAAGCTGAAGCAGAACAACTTAATAAACCCATCACAAAGGAAAAGATTGAAAAAGTCATCAAAAAACTGCCAACCAGAAAAAGCCCAGGCCCAGATGGCTTCAATGCAGAGTTCTGCCAAGCTTTTAGAGAAGAGTTATCCCCAATACTACTATTTTACAGTATGGAAAGGGATGGAATACTCCCAAGTTTATTCTACAAAGCCAGCATAACCCTGATACCAAAGCCAGGGAAAGACCCAACCAAAAAGGAGAACCACAGAGGAATATCATTCATGAATCTAGATGCAAAAATCTTCAACAAAATTCTTGCCAACAGAATACAACAACACATCAGAAAAATAATCCATCATGACAGAGTTAGATTCATACCAGGGATGCAAGGCTGGTTCAGCATCAGAAAAACAATTAATGTCACCAATCGCATAAATAACACAAAAGAGAAGAATCACCTGATCTTGCCTATTGATACAGAAAAGATATTTCATAAAGTCCAACACCCATTTATGCAAAAAACTCTCAGCAAAATAGGAATAGATGGCAAATTCTTCAATGCAATAAAAGCCCATTTATACAAAGCCAACTGCCTATGTCATCCTGAATGGAGAGAGACTGAAATAGTTTCCTTTGAGAACAAGAACTAGACACGGGTGCCCACTCTCCCCTCTCCTATTTGACATTGTTCTAGAAGTTCTAGCCAGAGCAATTAGACAAGACCAAGGAATAAAGGGCATCTGCATTGGCAAAGAAGAACTAAAAATCTCCCTATTTGCAGATGATATGACTGCATATGCAGAGAATCCCAAAATATCCATAAGGAAACTACTCAAACTGATAGACGAGTTCGGCAAAGTCTCAGGACACAAGATAAATATAAGTAAATCAGTAGGATTCCTTTATATCAACAACAAGATTATTAAGGAAGAAATGACCAAGTCAATACCATTTACTATAGCCCGTAACAAGGTAAAATACTTAGGAATAAATTTAACCAGAGAAATAATAGACCTTTACAAGGAGAACTACAAACTTTTTACTACAAGAAACTAAGAGAGACTTACATAAATGGAGAAAACTACCCTGCTCATGGACGGGAAGACTTAACATTGTGAAAATGTCTATTTTATCCAAAGCAATCTGCTTACATAATGCAATCCCAATACAAGTTCCAGCGACATTTTTTAATGAGATGGAGAAACAAATTACCAACTTTGTCTAGAAAGGGAAGAAGCCCCGAATAACCAAAACTTTACTAAAGAAGGAGAACACAATGAGAGGCCTCTCACTATCTGACTTTAGATACTATTACACTGCCACAGTAGTCAAAACAGCCTGATACTGGTACAAAAATAAACAGACAGATCAATGGAACAAAATTGAGACCCCAGAGATGACATTACCTGCCTGTGAACAAGTGATGTTCGACAAAGTCCCTAAGACATTAAACTAGGGTAAAAACAATCTCTTCAACAAATTAAAACAAGACCCGTATGTTACATCTTACACAAAAAACAACTCAAACTGGATAAAAGACCTAAGTATCAAATCTAAAACTATAAAGCTCATCCAAGAAAAACTAGTAACAACAATGGAAGTTTTAATACACAGTGTACACAGATTTCAAAATCTGTTAAACAAACCACAATCATCAGAAGAGAAAATAGACAAATGGGAACTATTAAGAATCAAACACTTTTGCTCATCTGAGGACTTTATTAACAGAATTAAAAGGCCACCTACAGAATGGGAAAAAATATTTAGCAACTATACGTCAGACCAACATCTGATTTTCAAAATCTTTAAGGTTCTACGAAAAATAAAGATAAATCATTCAATTAAGCAATGGGCAAAGGAGATTGACAGACACCTCTCTAAAGAGGAGATCCAGGCAGCCAAAAAACACGTGTGGACATGTGCACAATCATTAGCTATTAAAAGAATTCAAATCAAAACAACAGTGAGATACCATCTCACCCCAACAAGATTGGCCATGATCCAAAAAACACAAAACAACAAATGCTGGAGAGGCTGTGGGGAGATTGAAACTCTCCTACACTGTTGGTGGGATTGCAAAATGGTGGAACCTCTTTGGAAAGCAGTGTGGTGCTCCCTTAAAAAAATGGATATAGATATACCATTTGATCCAGTAATTTCACTGCTTGGAATATATCCTACAGCATCAAGGCCATTCACACCAACTGATGCATGCACGTAAATGGTCACTGCAGCACAGTCCACAATAGCAAAAAGGTGGAATTAACCCAGATGCCCAACAACAGAGGGATGGATAGGTAAACTATGGTATATATACTCAATGGAACACTATGCAATGATAAAGAACAACGATGATTGCAGGAAACATCTCATAACCTGGTTTCAACTAGAGGATATTACGCTGAGTGAAAGTAGTCAGTGACAAAAGGACATATATTGTACGAGACTCCTATGATAAGAACTTAAAAACAGACTCATGCATAGAAGAAAAGAATCTTTGAAGGCTGCAAGGGTGGGGAGGGCGGAAGGGGGAGGTGGGGAGTGGTTAGATTAGATAGTTTTTCTAAATTTGCTTGGGTGAAGTCGGTAACAACACACATTAGAAAGAAGATCAATATTAACTGGATTTCAGCACAATTTGAGTGCTCGACTCGACGGCACTTGGCTAGCCTATCTTAACCCAGTACTGCAAGGACGGAGTAGCTGGGGCAGGGGGCCCAGGACCATGCTCCAAGGCAAAATCGAGGTCAATTGGCACAGCTAGTGTTTTGCTAATGAGGACTCTCTGCACCCCTCATTGGTGAGTGCCATCTGGGGTCTTAAAAGCTGCCAAGCTGCCATCTGAGGTTACAGCAAATAGTCCCAACTCAACAGGAACGGATGATCACTGAGAACGACATGGGAAAAAAGGAACCCAGAAGACAGAGAGACCCACGTGAGTGGGTCTCTACATTGACTCGTGACCAGAAGAACCAGGTCATGCCCAGCCACTGACAGTGATAGCCACGATGGAGCTCACAAAATTGAGTCTCACTGGCAACACAAGACTAAATAGGGATATACCCTGAGATCTCTACTAATAAGACCTCAATTGATGGTCCAGGGCTTCGAGTTTCCCCTGGGAGCATGGACCGTGGTCCTGATGCTGCCCCTTTCCATGAATCATGATGAAGGTCAACTTTTCGGACAGCAGTGGTTTGGGCTTGACCACGCAGAGTGAACTTATCTTTTGGGAACTTTATGGTTCTATGCATCTACAGGATGTCATCCTGCTGACTTCTTACTAGAGAAAGAAGAGTTGGTGGAGAGGAGGGGATAGGAGACTGTTGGGAGGATAGGACATATATGGACCAGAGACGAAGGGTGTGCTGTCACAGGGCAGGGAGAGCAATGGAAGCTACATATAGGTGAGCAAGCGAATTTATATGGGAATGTAAATTTGCACTCAATTGTAAAAATAATAAAAAAAAAACAAAGAATCATCTGAATGAATGTAGAAACAGGATTTGAGAAAACTCAATATGTATTTATGATAAAAACTCTGAGAACAAGAGAAACAGAAATGTGCTTTCTCAACCTTGTAGTTGACACTTGTAAGAAAAACCTATAGTTAACTTCCTATTTGATGGTAAAAGACTGAATAACTTTTCCTTAAGGTCCAGAACAAAGTTTTTTTTTAATTTTAATCAGTTCTGTTCAACTTTGTACTTGAAGTTCTAGACAATACAGCAGTGCAAGAGAAACATAAAAGACAAATATTAAAGAACAAGAAGAAGAGAGAAATGGTCAATAAGCTTGCATGAAAATATGTTCAATATCAATAGTCACAGGCAAATACAAACTAAAATCACAATGACATACCATTACACAATAATTATACTGGCTGTGATTAAAAGACAGACACTAAATACTGACGATGAGTGCAAAAACTAGAATCTCAAAAGTTGCTGATTAGAATGGAAAAGACTTGGAAATACTTTGACAGTTTCTTAACAATGCTAATCATGTGTTTACTATGTGATCCAGCAATTCCACTCCTAGGCATTTACCCTAAAGAACTATCAATGTGTGTGCTTATACAAAAGATTAGACTTGAATACTGATAGCAATTTTCTTCACAGTAGCCCCAAACGAGAATAGTTGTCAATTGGTGAATGGATAAATAAATTATGAACATCCACAAAATGGAATACTGTCCTGCAATAAAAATGAGCTACTAGTAAACACAATATCACTTATAAATCTTAAAAGCATTATGTTAGGCAGAAGAAGCCAGGCTCAGAGGACTACATACTAGATGATTCAATATTTGGGAAATTTTAGGAAAGGCAAAAATTTTAAAATTGTAACTACAGTGACAAAAACAAATAGGTCATTGCTAAGGGCCTGATGAGGAAGAAGGGTTATTCCAAGAAAAGCAAGAGGGTACTTTTTCTGTAATAGGAATTTTCTGTATCATGATTGCCATGATGGTTATGCAATTATAGCTACTACACTACCCACCGCTTGCCATTGAGTCAGGTCTGACTCATAGAGACTGTAGATGTCAGAGTAGAACTGCCCCACAGAGTTTTTAAGGAGTGCCTGGTGGATTTGAACTGCCAACCTTTCAGTTAGCAGATGTAGCACTTAACCCACTATGTCACCAGGGTTTCCATACAACTGTATACATTTGTCAAAACTTACTGAAATTATGAGATCTGCCAATTAAGTTCACAAACTCATCCTACAAAAAATGCTACATACCTCACTGCTGAACATCACTATGGTCACCCTCAAAGTACTCTCCTTGGGAAGCTATTCATGGAAGCTAGTCCCTTGTCTACCCTTCAAAGCAGTTTTGGAATTCTTTTTCTGGAATGGCCATCAGAGCTGTCATTGTATTACCCTTGATATTCTGACTGTCATCCAAATGTCTTCCTTTCAATATTTCCTTTGTCATTAGGTAAAGCAAAAAGTCATTGGAGGCTAGATCAGGTGAGTAGGGAGGGTGTTCCAATACAGTTATTTGTTTACTGGCTAAAAACTCCCTCACAGACAGTACCATGTGACCTAGTGCATTGTTGTGATGCAACAGCCATGAGTTCTTGGCAAAAAGTCCAGCTTGTTTTCGTCTAATTTTTTCACATAGCCTTTTTAGCACTTCCAAATAATAAACTTGGTTAACTGTCCAGTTGGCTCAAATTCATAATGAACAATCCCTCTGATATCAAAAAGTGTTAGCAACATTGTTTTGATTCTTGATTTAGATTGATGGAGCTCTTTTGGTCTTGGAGAACTGGCTGATTTCCTTTGGGCATTTTGACACTTTGTTTCAGGGTCATATTAGTACACTCATGTTTCATGACTAGTGATAACACAGACCAAAACCTCACCTTACCTCTCCAAAAGGTCTTGGCAGACTTTGACTCTTCTTCGCTTTTTGTTCGTTGGTGAGCTCCTTTGGGACCATTTTTGCACACACTACTTTCATGCCAAGATTTTATGTTAAGATTTTCCTGTTCATTTGGAGACATCTATTTGATCTCCTATGTTTCTCACAGGTCAGCTGATGATTTTGATACACAATTCAACAAATATTTGCAATGTGTTTGTCAGTTCTGCTTATTACTAGCCACCCTGACCTCTCTTCATTGGTAATGCTTTGTTTCCCTCAGAAAAATGTTTAATCCATTCATACACTACCATTTTCTTCATGGCATTATCCCAATCAACTTGGACTAATATGTCCCTAATTTCACTTCCACTCTTACCACATTTAACAGGAAATTCGATATTTGTTCATTGCTCTAATTCAATCTCTGATATTCCTGTGATGGCACACAAAAATCTGCAACAACAATAATGCATGTCACTCAGGAAAGGCACCACCACACACTGACACAAACACAACTGTGGGACACTGATATACCAAGGTTATGAAAACTTACCAAGTTGCTTGTACAGTGCTGCCAACATAAGCACATGGTAGCAAGTTTGTGAACATTTCAGACCTCATATACATAAAACTATCGAATTTTGTTGTATATAAATAGTAACTTAATCTATATCACTATTTTTAAAGAGTGGTCATATATTCATTGAGTAATAAATGTTCACATGTAACTGTACAACTAATAGAAGAAAGTTGTGGTTTAAAAATAAATCATCCAACAATCATTTTGTTGATCACTTTTTTGTGTATGCCAGAGGCTGAGCTAGATGTTTCTTATAAAGTTATGAGCTAGGCAGTGGGTGAAACAGGTGAGTAAACATAAAATTAGAAAACAATGTAATTGATATGATAGGGATAACCACAAGGTGCTGTGCATACATAGTGAAGGGGTTACAAAAGTGATTTTACTGCTGGTAATTATCAGAGTAGAAATCAAATGGAAGAATACAAGCCAAGGTAACAAACAGAAGGGTGTAGGAAATAATTCAAGGCTGTGGTCTATGAACAGAATTAAAACTAAGTAAAAGTAAGCATATTCAAGATACAGCTGAAAAATAGAACTTACAGAATTTAATAATTATTATTTATAGAAGCTATTGGAAACCCTGGTAGTGGAGTGGGTTAAGTGCTATGTTTGCTAACTGAAAGGTCAGCAGTCCCAATCCACCATGCCCTCCTTTGAAACTCTATAGGGCAATTCTTCTCTGACCTCCAGGGACACTATGAATCAGACCCAACTTCACAGCAATGGTTTCATATATATATGCGGAATCTGTAGGAAAGTGAAACAACAGGGTATTTTTACTTTTCTAATTTGGAAAACTGGCAAATGATGGTACTCTTCAAGGAAACTGCAATACAGAAAGAAAAGGAACAGGTTTAGTTAATGATGGTGGTAGGGAGAGACGTTTTATAAGTGTTGATGTGCCTGTGAGTCATTCTAGTGCAATCTTCAGATGACCATCGACTGTAGACTTCTAGAGCAGAAGAAATACAATCTGACTTAGAGATGAAAGTTTAGGAGGCTGAACACATTGGAGGCCTCACAAGAAAGTGTGAGATCAAACAAGGAGACTGGAAAAGGTGAAACAAGATGGCTCAAAACAGGAAAGATGATGAAGAGCCATACAGCCAGGAAGAATACTTAGGAGAACGTGATTTCCCAGAAACCAAGGAAACAAAATGCCCTGAGTGATTAACAGTAATGAATTGCAGAGCAGTCACGCAGGACAAAAGGTAGTAAATGCACATGGAATGCAGTACAAAGGAGAGTATCAGTGTATCAAGTGTGGGATCAGTGATGCGGAGGTGGGAAAGCCAGATACCGAGGTCTAATGCATGAATGGGAAGTGATTAAATGGCAGTATTTAATATATTCCTCTGTGATACAGCATAAGAGAGTGTATATGGAATCTGCAGGAAGACCAGGGGCTTGGAGACAACACTGTCTGTGTACTAATGGATGTGGCCAGTATAAAAGAAGAGATGGATGGAGTAACATTCCTAAGAAGACAGCGTGGATGGAATTCAGAGCACAGGATTCAATTTTTCAGTGTGATAAAGGATAGTCCTTTCAATCCATCAAGAGGAGAGGAAGAAGGAATGTGTGTAGATACAAATGTGTGTGATGTGTATGCAAGTTTTATGGCAGGAAGTTGAAAAGTTTGGGTTGATGTCTTCTATTCCCCTCCCTCCAGCTTTAACCCAGTGGGAGGCAAGGTCATGTGTGAGACTAACAGAGATATAAAGATCATGAATTTGAGAGCAGACAAGACTGTTTGAAATAGTTGCCGCAAAGAAAGACTGCCTGGAAAAATACAATGAGACTCCTGGGCATCATTAAAGGCCTACTTAACAACCATGCATAAAGAGTATTTCCAATTAAAACAACTTGTTTTTCCCTCCACAATTACTCAGCAATCCAAGTGCAAGAGTGGAGAAGATAAGAAGTTGGAAAGTCGGATTCATTCAGGTTTGGGGTTCTACGCAGGACTCACAATAAAAGTATCACAAAGCAAGGAAAGTTGAGTATTTTGAGAAAAGTAGTTGCTGTAATGATCCATGAAATCTTAGGTAGATAATGAAATAACTAAAAACAATGGAGTCTTGAGACATGGGGAGAAGGTAGAGAGGTCTGTAAACTGGAAGCTGCTAGAAGGCCTGTAGTGTGGTATATTGAATATAATTAAATTGAGATAGGGTAACTGAAGTGGAGAGAAGGAGAATATCACAGGAAGTGAAGAGAACAAGGAATGACATAGACAACACTTTTGGGAAGATCACCCAGTGCTGAACTAACCAAAGATGGTGGCAATGTGTAGGGTGGAGAGAAAGATTGAAAGTCAGACATCAATCTTCAAAGAATGAGGAGGACCAGGACAGTCTTTAGACAAGAGTGTAAAGAAGGAGTACAGCAACCCATAACCCAAGGCAAGTACCTCAAATGAGTGGACACTGTATATAAAGGACTGAGAAAAATCTAGTCTCGAAATGGGAGGTAAAATAAGGACACAAACTCTGAGCTTTAATTGACATGGGAAACAAGAGGAAGAACAGCCTCCACTCGAGTGGTCAGCTGTGTGGCTTGCATGGGTAAGGCCCATGAAGTGTCTGGAACATAAAGTTGCTGGTGTAATGGAAAATTTTCACAGGCTTAACTGTTTCATTGTTTCAGAGAACAACCCCCCTCCCCAACTTCATGGTTTCTTAGGAATGTCACAGGCTCCCCTCCCTTAGATGCCCCTGTCGATAACCAATTGTTTAACTACTTGCTGACCAACGTGTTAAACTGTAACCGACTTACTGCGTTCCTAGAAGTGTTTACTCAACTGAATAAGTTTCTGGAAAGCCCCATTTGTAGTTTTAGCCCTTAAATATCCAACCCCTTCCCCTACTCAGGGCCCAGCCTCTCTACTCCTGTGTGAGTCAGAAGCTGAGCCCCAGCGCGCTGGTTCTTTCAATAAAGCCTCTTGCTGTTTGCATCAAGCTGCGAACTTCGTGAATGATTGGGGTTTGCGTCGTGGCCTGTGACTTGAGGAGGGGTCTCCCCTCTCGGGAACCTCTCACTGGTATGTTGAATTAAACGAAAACAGTTGCTGTACAGTTGATTCCAACTCATGTAGAGTCTTTGTGTTTCAAAGTAGAACTATACTCCACAGGGTTTTCATGGCTGATTTTTTAGAAGCAGATCACTGAGGTGCCTCTGGATAGACTTGAACCACCAACACTTCAGTCTGCAGCCAAGCACTTTGCCACTTGAACCATCCGGATACTCCTGCTATAGATTATTTCCAAGGCAAATACAAGTTTTTTGGTGATGTGACACCTGTCGGGATGGGTGAGTGAGCAGACAGACTGGAGATGGCTACACTCTCCACACACATTAGTGGCCATTTTCTCAATCTAAGCAACTAGTGGAGAATCAGCAAAAAAGAAGACCTTCCATGAGATGAGCCGACACAGTGGCTGCAACAACAGTCTCAAGCTTAGCAATGATCCTCTGAGTCTCAGTTTCTTCACATATTACTTACCTTGGGGTTGTTTTAAACTGCCTCTAAGATAGCTTTCATAAAACAACAACAACAACAAAAAACCCAGCATAGTGTAGGCACATCGTAAGTACCTAACAATATTATTGATACTATCATTACTATTCTAAGTACATGCGACGCTGAGCCCAAAAAGAATGTGTTGTGATTAACGAGATAACTTTTCTCATAGGTGCAAGGAGAAGCGAAATTTTCATAGCTTGCCAAATGGAAAAGTAAATGAAATCTTTCAGTGAATGATCCCTATATTTGCAAACCCACTGTCATTGAATTGATTCCAACTCATAGCAACCCTACAGGACAGGGTAGAACTACCCCCAAAGAGTGCCTGGTGGATTTGAACTGCTGACATTTTGGTTAGCGCTGTAACACTCAACCACTACACCACCAAGGTTTTCTTATTTACTGAGATAGATCTTCAAATATTGCAAGATTTCAGGGAACCTCGTGACTGGAGTCATTTTTCCACTTTTCTATAATAATTAATCTGGAAATACAAAATGATTTTACTTTTCCTTTGCTGAGAGGGCAGACTCAGTGAGGTAATAGTAACTCCCTCAAGACTTTACACAGTCTGCTGAATTTGAAGAGAGAGCTATGTTCTCACGACAGATATTCTCAAATAGATGTAGATACACCAGTTTCCACGTAGGAAATAAAGAATCCTTGGAAATGGAAACTTTACTGAGCTTACTACTCCAGTGGAGGCCCTTTCTTTGCAGCAAAATGAGTCCTCAGGTAACCGAGAGTCTCCCCAGTCTGTTTACAATCTTTATTTCCCCCCAGGGGCCTTTCAGAAGGAAGCAGCCTGCTAAGTGGACGTGGTACTTTTTCTGGAGGTTAAGAGAGATAGATTACATAATTTAAAACACAGTTGCATCTCTGACATATCCTAACCCTTGCACATACTGCTTGGAGTCTAGTCAGTACTCTTAGTAAAAGTTTGCCCAAAGAGTTTCCCGTAACTACCTGTTAAGATTCTGTTGTTTTGTTCTTTTAACCTTAGTAGTTATGGTAACATAGTTACCATAACATAGTTATGGTAACATAGTGGTTAAGAACTATGGCTGCTAACCAGAAGATTGGAAGGTCAAATTCACCAGGAGCTCCTTGGAAACTCTACTGGGTGGTTCTACTCTAAGCTATAGGATCGCTATGAGTTGGAATTGACTCAATGTCACTGGGTTTGGTGTTTTGGTAGTTATGGTCTGTTTTTTGTTGTTTTCCTATTTGTACATTTCCCAAATTACCAAAGGTTTGCTTTCAAATTTTACTCATTCTTTTATTCATTTTGTAAATATGTATGTTCTTTTTTTTTTTTTTTTTGTAATGCCTTGCAAGGTGAAATAGTGGTTTTTCATCTTTCTACCTATTTGGTG
This sequence comes from Heterohyrax brucei, assembly GCA_028571685.1. NCBI lineage: Eukaryota > Metazoa > Chordata > Mammalia > Hyracoidea > Procaviidae > Heterohyrax > Heterohyrax brucei. The sequence continues at coordinate 64,182,906 of CM053150.1, forward strand.
AAGCTGTTCACAGAAGTTAATAGCACCAACTCTGGAAACATACCATCAGGGATTGAATTATGAGTCTACCACTTATTACCTCTGTGTCCTTGAGCAAGTTGCTTAAGCTCTCTGTGCCTTACTTCCTATCTGTGAAATGTTGTTGTTAAGTGTTGTCAGGGATTGAGTTGTGTCCCCCCAAGTTATGCATCAACTTGGCTAGGCCATAATTCCTAATGCTGTGTAATTGTGCATAATTTTGTCATTTAATGTGATTATCCTACATGTTGTAAGTAAGTCCTACCTCTGTTATGTTAATGGGTGTCATGAATTGAATTGTGTCCCCCAAAAAACATGTGTAGCCATGTGCCTGAGCCCTGATTCCCCGTATTCTATGATGTCCTCCATTTTGTGATTTTCCTATGCTGTATGTTAAAAGGATTAGAGTGTTAATTTTAAGTCTGTTTATAAGATCACCTCCCTGCTCCACTGTGAAGGTACTTTCCCTGGAGTGCTGCTTGCCCCATCCTTAGTCCTTTCATGCTAAAAAGGAAAGGGAAGCCAGCAGGGAATTGGGAACCTCACATCACCAAGAAACCTGCACTGGAAGGACAACCTGTCCTTCAGATCTGAGGTTTCTGCACCAAGATGTTCCCTGCACAAAGACTGTTGCAATACCAGACTTTCCTCCAGAGCTGACAAGGGGAAAAGTCTTGCCCTGGAACAGACATCCTGAATTTGGACTTGTAGCCTACTGGACTATGTAAGAATAAACTTTACTTTGTTAGAGCAGCACTAGCTGACTAAAGCAATGAGATAAGATTAAAGTCAGTTATGTTAAATAGACAGGACTCAATCTATAAGATTAGATTACATTTTAAGCCTATCATTTTTGAGATATAAAAGTCAAAAGTGAGCAAAGAGACAAGAGGAACTCATACCACCAAGATCGAGGTCCCTTCCTTGAGAAGCTCCTTGACTCATGAAGAATGATGACAAAGACCTTCCCCACAGAGCTGTCAGAAAGAGAAAGCATTCCCTTAGAGTTGGAACCCTGAATTCAGACTTATAGCCTTCTAGACTGAGAGAATACATTTCTCTGTTAAAGCCATCTGCTTGTGGTACTTCTGTTATAGCACCACAATAACTAAGACAAGTGGTGCCGAGTCAGTTCCAGTGCACACAGACTGTTTTAGTGACCGGCTACTACTCCAACAGCAAATACCACAAGTGGATGGTTTCATGACGAGAATCTTTATTGTCACAGTCCAGTAAGACACAAATCCATTTACAAGTTATAAGTCCATTCAATAAGAGAAATTATCATAGTCCAGTAGGTTGGGTCCAAATTCAAAGAGAGCATCTTGGCACAGGAACCTCAGGTCCAAAGCACATGCTCTGCTCTCAGTCCTGCCTTCTTGGTGATGTGAGGCTCCCAACTTACTCTGCTCACTTTTCTCTCCGTTAACTTGAGTAACTTCAGTCCCGCCTCACCAGCACAATTGTTGCCCATTCTCCCCCATCAGTATCACAGAGGCAGGATTCATAATACATGTGAGGAATGGCACCGTATTGGGACTCATAGCCAAGTCAAATCAATACATACACTTTTGGGGGGACACAATGCAATCCACGACACAGACCCTATGTACAACAGAACAAAACATTGCTCAGTACTGCACCGCCCTCACAAATGTCGCTATGCTTGAGCTCATTATTGTGGCCACTGTGTCATTTCATCTCACTAAGCGTCTTTCTCTTTTTTGCTGACCCTCCGCTTTACCAAGCACAATGTCCTTCTCTAGGAACTAGTCCTTTCTAATAACATGTCCAAAGTATGTGAGATGTTGTCTCCCAATCCACACTTCTAAGGAGCATTTCTTCCAAGACAGATTTGTTCATTCTTTTGGCATACTGTGGTCTATTCTTCATCAATGCTATAATTCAAAGGTGTCAATTCTTCTTCAGTCTTCCTTATTCATTGTCCAGCATCTCTTTCCCACGTTATGGAAAATAGTATGTCTTGGGTATGACTTACCTTAGTCCATAAAGTTAACATCTCTGTTTTTTAACACTTTAAAGAGTCTTTTGCATCAGATTTGCCTGGTGCAGTGCGTCATTTGATTTCTTGACTGCTGCTTTCATGAGTGTTGATTGTGGATCCAAATAAAATGAAGTTCTTGACAACTTCAATCTTTTTCTCCATTTATCATGATGTTCCTTATTAGTCCAGCAGTGAGGATTGTTGTTCTCTTTATAAAAGTAACAAACTCATGGAGTTATTATGTGAATTAAAGTAATTCATAAATTACAAATAGCCACTGAGTACATGCTTATCATGGCAACCCCACAGTTTTGTGTGATGGGTACTTTAGAAGTAGATTGCTAGGTCTTTCTTTCAAGGCATCTCCTGATGGACTCAAACCTCCAACTTTTTGGTGAGTGGTAGAGCATGTTAATCCATATGTACTACTGTGGGACTCTAGTTCTTAAATACAAAATGCCTAAAACAGTGCCTGGTACAAGGTAAATGATACAGACATCTTTGTTATTATCTAATGATCTTATTATCCTACATTAAAAGCCTCGCACAAAGAGGGGTGGGGCTTAGTAAACTCTTTAGAGAGCCTCAAGGTATGCATGCTGATAAATACATGTCACACTGTCACGGATAAGAGTGGGCTTTACATGGAATGGGTAAGGGAAGAGTAATAAGAAGAAAGAGGGAGTAAAGAAATGGAGAAGTCACTGAAAAGGAGATAGGCTGAGAATAGAAGCTATGAAGGGCTTGGCAGTAATGTCTCTGGACTACATTTCTAGAATGGTGATGTTCTCTTGCATTTACAGTTGTTTTGATGGTGGCAATAGAGACTTGTCCCCTGGGTCCCCTTTCCTCAGTATTGAGTAAATTCCATTCCTCTCACAAATGTATGAGTGGAAATTTTGGAGATTCAAAGAAGTAATCGATTTTTTTTTTCCCTCTCATCTAGATCTTTATGGAGTAAAATAGAAATACCTATTTAGAAATGCGATCCCAGGAGAGAAAAGGTTCTGGGGTTCCTGGTAGTTTGCTGAAGTATTGGGCAGGTTTTGGATACTCCCAGACTACACAGCTGGGGAGACAGTCAAGCTAATTTTGCAGAGTTCTCAAAGATCAGGGAGATCCCAGTTGATATCTCAAACATCATGGGCTGAGAAGTAGCTATTTAGTGGTCATCAATCAGAAGTTTGAGGATCAAGGCCTATCATCAGCAATCCTTCAATACCATGGTTAATTCAATGTTGTTGTTGTTGTGTGCTGTCAAAATGATTCCAACTCACAGAGATTCTATAGGACAAACTGGAACTGCCCCATAGGGTTTTCTGGGTAGAAGGAGTCTTGGTAGCACAGTGGTTAAACACTCAGCTGCTAAGTGAAGTCAGCAATTTGAATCTACCAGCTGCTCTGCAGGGCAAAGACATGTCTGTCTCTGTAAATATTGCAACCTTGGAAACCTTACAGGGGCTGTTCTGCTGTGTCCTACAGGGTTGCTATAAGTTGGGATCTACTCAATGGCAACAGCTTTGGATTTTTGGCTTTATAAGGTCACTATGAGTTGGAATCAACTCCATGACCATGGGTTTATGGGTGTCTTTATTGGAGCAGAGCACCAAGTCTTTTCCCCCAAAGAGTAGTTAGTGAGTACATACCACCGACCTTTCAGCTAGCAGCTGAAAGTTTAACACTGTACCACCATAGTTCTTTGGTTAATGTAGTGATGGCTAAATCCCCAATTTAACCAGTGGTGAGAGTGGTTGATAAGATGGTCAGGAAAGGCTATATTCCTGCACTTTGTTGCCTTGAGCTTCTCTAAACCTTCAGGTTTTATGTTGCCAGAGTTTCATATACACTTGTATAATAGCCACATAAAATTATTTTTATTGCAAACCTCTAACAACCCCAAGAAACAGATCATACAGTTGTTTTCTTGAAGGAAAGGGCCATTAGGCAAGCAGAATCTCGGTTATAGGTGTGAATGGGCCTTAGAGTCTTATGGGTCAGAACTTGATTGAGTGTTGGCTTTGTCAGTTTCTATCTATATGATCTTGGGCAAAGTACCTAACTTTTAGGAGCATATGCTTTCTGGGAACAAGGATGTTTTACAAGATTGTATGATAAGTCCAAAAGAGTGCCAGTATCTTAGTAAATATCAGTGTAGTAGTGGTGTTACTCTTCTGTTATTCCTTAGCAATCTTTCGTATCTGTAGGTATTTAGGAGTCTTCGTGGTTTAATGGTTAAGAACTACAGCTGCTAACTAAAAAATCAGCAGTTCAAATCTACCAGCTGCTTACCTGCAAGCCCTATGAAGTGATTCTACCTTGTCTCATAGGTTCAGTATAAGTTGGAATTGACTCAATCACAATGGGTTTATTTTTGGTTTTGCTAGAGATTTAAGTACCTAATAACTTAGACAGGAAAATTAAGTAAAATTATGTTTCTAAACTAAGACACCATAGTCATATTAACTCCTGCATATAGTTTACAATGAATCCTTATGTTACTTGTCTGGAAAAATCTGCTTAATTTATCTGCTCTGCCAAGTTCTTATAATAGCAACAACAACAACAAAAAAAAAAGGCAAAAGAGTAAAAATAAAGAAAAATATTCACTGTTTAGTTTTTGCTGTTTATTTTATATATTTCCTCTCCAACACAGCTAACTAGACCTTTAAAATTGAGATGGTTGATAGTCAGAGGGAACCAGCGCTTGTCTGGAATTAGCTGGTTCTGAATTCAGAGAGTTAGACCATCTCGGCATCCTTCTTGGACATGTACAAGCAGGGTCCTCTAGTTTATTGTTTTCTTTTTAAAGAAGTTCCAGTTATAAGAAGGAAACTCCCTGACATGTCCTCGCTGCGAGCCCTGCCCCAGCAATGTTGATGAAGCAGTAGAGAGCATGTCAGTTGCCCAGGTGCAGTAGCAGAGACTGGGTTACAACCTGGACTCTTGATTGAGAAACCTTCTGTGCTGCTGCAGCCTAGGGTTGAGTCTCTTCCACTGAGGCTGAAAGTGGAGTCATGAAAGTGGAGTCACAGGATTGGCCTGAACAAAAGGGTCTTTATGAGAAGTCCATTTATCAACCTCAGCATCATTTCAAGGAATGCTGTAATGATAGTCATCGTACAGCTTACAGAAACTTCAAACCTGTAGTCCGACCTTCTCCAACCAATTTGCAGGCATGTACCTGGTGCACACTTGTGCTGACCTGGTGTTTCAGGGGCTGGAGGGCTTTGTCTAGGTTTCTGAGTGTTTAATTTTCATTGTGTTTGAAGAACTAGGGTGGAGGGAGAAAAATCACCTAAAAAAGAAGACTTTTTCAGGGAATTTAGCCCAGGTTCCAAGAGCTGTGTTGAAATGGAGCAGCTCAAGTGAAAACAAACTGAATTTGGGAAAAAAAAAAAAATTCCTCCACCCAGTGGCAGTTAGAGCTTCCATTCTGAGTTATTCCCAGCTTCCTGGAGCTGCATTTACTTGACTGAAACAGACTAAATCATTTAACTTGTCAGTGTCTCTTTGCCCCTACCAGACCTCACTGAAGGAGCCCTCACAGTACCATGGAGCTTACCAAGGCCTGGAGTTGGCTGAGTCACTCTCCTGGGGCCACATGTCCAAGGGGCAAAATTCTCTGTCCTAATAGAAAGCTGCACTGAGTCTAGGGAGAACTTTTCTATACCCTCCCACAAATAAGATAAAAGAGTAACTGATGCTAGCAATAGCTGGCATTTATGCAGTGTCGCCTATGTGTACCAGGCAACTTGTTGAACACTTTTATCCACTAACTCAAAAATGTCTCTTAGCCATGCTATATGGAGAGCTATCATACTACGGTATTTATGGATATGGCACCTGAGAATCAGTGTAAGTGACCTAAACAAGGTTATGTATCAACAGTGGGACTCAAAGCCAGATAGTCTGATTTTGAACTTCACTCTTAATGTTCATCTATATTGATTTGGGAACAACAGGTATCATTTCAACCTCCCATCTAGTAGTTTGCTCAGTATTGGGGTGTGTGCTAGATAGTGTGGACCAGTGATACACCACTGTGCAACTCTGCTCAAAAGAAAGTGAAATTCTCTCTGATGTGGTGGGCAACCACATGAACAAAACACAGGGTCAGCGACAGTGTGACATAGTCTAAAAGTGCTAAGGAGGACTGACTAAGCAATTCTCTCTGCTTTGGGGTGAGGAATCAGTTGCTATGGAGACAATTCTGACTCATGGTGACTCTCTATGTGTCAGCTCAGAACTGTGTTCCACAGGGTTTCCAATGACTGATTTTTCAAAAGTAAATGGCCTGATCTGTTTTCTGAGGCTCCTCTGGGTAGACTCAAACCTCCAATCTTTTGGTTAGCCGCCAAACATGTTAATTGTTTGCACCACCCAGAAACTCCTGGATGAGGCATGAGCCCCATTATGGAAGACTTGGGGAAAAGATAAAGTTCGGACAAGAAAAGGTCGATGAGTTCAGAATATGTCTTTAAGATGATTGGGAGATACTGGAGGGAAGGAGTTTTAAGACATCGAGTCATTTAAATCTGTAGCTTAGGAAGTTTGCTCTGCATATTATGTTTTGTTGGCAGGAAGCAAACAAAAGGGTCTGGGATTGAAGAAAAATATGAATGACTATCAGTTTACTCCTATTTTTCTCCATTTTTTTGCACTCCACACATTGGCAGACAGCAAGACTTGTGGAATAGCTAATGTATATTGTTGTGTGCTCTCAAGTGAATTCTGACTTACAGAGACCCTATCAGACAGAGTAAAACTACTATGTCAGTGTTTCCTAGGCTGTAATCATCACAGGAGCAGATAGTCAAATCTTTCCTCACATGGAACCACTGGTGGCTTCAAGCTGTCGACCTTGTTGTTAGCAGCTATGCACTTAAAAATTTCACCCCTAGGACTCTTTCTAGTTGATGCATACAATGGCATAAATGAATAAACATCTTCATCATTGTCAGCTACTTTATACCAGATATTGCATTTGGTTTCAACATACATCTAATTTAAAACTTACCATAGGCCCAATATGTAGATAGCATGATTCCCATCTAATGGGTGAAGAAATTTAATGGTAATTTAGACAAGTTGTGCTACTGCCTCAGAGACCTAAAACCAAAAACCAAAATAAAACTCACTGCTGTCAAGTAGATTCCAGCTCACAACAAATAGTCCTATATGACAGAGTAGGAATGCTTTACAGAGTTTACAAAGAGAAGCTGGAGAGTTTGAACTGTTAATTGCTTTGGTTAACAGTCATAGTGCTCAACCACTGTGAAACTAGGGCTTCCCTCAAAGACCTAGAACCTCAAAGATCTAGAGCTATTAAACTCTATGGCCGATTCTTGACCAAATACTTCCTAACCCCAGAGCTCTTACTTCTTTCATTGACAACTGTTGGATATAGAAAGGCAGCTTTTGGGTTGAGTGCAATTCCTTTAATAAAGAATCTCTTTTACTACCTCCTATTTATTTGGCTTCTACCCAGTGCATGCAGTGACAGGATATGGCTTCCCTTGTTAAGGATGCAGTGAGATTTAGAACTCTTTGAATCCTCAGCTATAAGTGGCCAAAGTTTCCATATTTACAGATGAGGAAACAAAAGTCTAGAGAAACTGGAAGGAAAATGCATTCTATCTCTTTCTTGGGGGAAGCCCCAGGGCAAAAATAAGACTCAGTCATATCTCCTTGTTAACGTGCTTTAACTCTGGAGCAAACTACTGATGATATTTGTTAGTGGTGGAGTCTATCTGTCAAACAGTTTTAGCAGGATGTGCATGGTTTATCATTCCATGGTTGCTTCCAGTAAATAAACCTGTAATCTATGTTGTTGGACATGACTCCCTGAAACATGTCACATAAACTACATAATAACTTGAATAAAAAGGGAGATCTAGCTTTTGTGTAAGTGAAGTGCTTGCATACATATTTTAGAGACATACATGTTAAATCCAGTCCAGAGAAAGTCTTAATTTAGCAAGAAAGTATTACCATAAAACACAGGTTTAGGCCACGTGGTGCAGAAGCCAGTATTGAAACAGGGGCAAAGTAAATGCCCAAGAGGGTTATTACATGCCAGCATGTAAGGGACAGGGGAATTCAAGTACTCAGAGCCTGTCTGTCTGTTTCAGGCAAACTCCAGGTTTTTAATGGGTAGGTGGGGGTAAAAGCATGCAGGCAACTGGGGTTATGTGTAGATCAACTGGGTGGAGGCCAACTGCTTCAAGATCTTGCTGACCATCACCAGCCATCAAGAAAAACAAAATGATGTTAGATGTGATAGCTAGCAATCTGAAAGAAGATTGCTCAAACACAAGTTACCTCCCTGTCCTCCATTGCCACCTGCTTAATTGCTTCATCGTTAGGCAGAGTTCAATTAGCAGAACAAAGAGGAGTCATTTATTGCTTATAGTTTTACTGAATTTATAGTGGTGCTTCTAAGGTTCCTACCCTAGAGAGGGCTACAACCTAGTGTCACTGCCTGAGGTTTGTGGAATGTAGAGGTCATGTCTCTCTCTGTGAATTGACTGTCCTATGAAATGATTTCTCTCAGGCCCTCAACTGTAAACACCCCTCACCCTGGGGCTTTTCAGCCTTCAGTTTCAAAAGAATCCAGTGAATGGCACTGGCAAGCATGGACCTCTTCCTGCTTACCTGTGCCTTGTGATTTCTTGTAGCTTTGAAATTATTATTAAAGTTTGACACTTGCCAAACTACTTGATTGTGTGAGTCTGATTTGAAAATTGAACTCTATGTTATCTCCCCAAAATAGTACTTTGTCCAAGGTTACACAGTGGGACTCACCCACCCACTGCTGTCAAGTCAGTTCTGACACATAGGCAATGGAAAATTCAATTACCAAATTTTTTGTCTCCTATATCCCAAACTGTTAGTGCATAAAGGTCACGTAGACTTCTGAACAAGATCGGCAGATTTACATTCCTTTCCCTGTCTCTGAGGTAGTGAACTGATTATTTCAAAGACTTCAGGGAGGTAATGATTTGGGGTAATTTACATTCTTCAGTAAGATGTAATGGAATCTTGTGACACCCTGTTCTTTCTCATGTAAACTCCTTTTGTAATCTGGCTGTAAAACCCATTGGATTGTAACTGTAGTGGGACAGTCTTGGAGAAGCTAGTCTGCCTGTTTCCCAGGCTTGCATGCTTGTCTGTTAATAAAGTATATTTTGAACTTTTTTTCCGTCTCTAAGATTGGCTGCAGTGACAGACAGAATGAACTCGCTTTTGATTTGGCAGCATTTCTGGCAACTGTGGCAGGACTTTGGGGACCTCTCTGAGAAGTTCTGCCCAGCGTAGAGCCAATTCTTCACTTGCTCTATTTCTAAAACCCTCAGGGAACAGGTGGATGACTGGCAGGAATTGAGGAACTCTGACCTGGGCCAGTCCCTAGTAGAGGTCTGAAATAACTCTGGACTGAATGGGAGAGGGTATCTATCTGTTCCATTCAAGGACCGAGGATAAGGTTCATAAAAATTTGTGAGAACTGGTCAGGTATATAAGCGCCAGTAGGGCACCTGTCTCTAGAAGTTTCCTGTGACAGGATAAGGGAGTACACGGAATGGACTTGGAAAGTGTCCATTCCCTGCAAGACAAATTCTGCACAACATGAGGAACATATTGGCCCAAGCAAAACACCCCCAAACACTGTCACCTCCACTTTCTGATAAAAGGCATATTCCTTAGCCTCCTCTCCTTTCCTCCTTTCTTCTTTGGCTTGGCCCAGGTTGGAGGGAACTTGTTTGGAGTAGTCCTTGTCCACCTGGACAAATGGGACCAGAGGTGCAGCTTCTGAACGCTCTAAGCAGCGCTGGCAAGAATCTTTTTGGGTGGAGCCTTTGAAGGTTGCTCATCTGTGCCCCCCATTGTATCATGGATCTAAAAAGGTTCAAGTGGTTTATTCTGGTTGTGCACAGAGAACTCATGTTCTCATCAGGGTTCAAACCTGTGTCTCAGTTCTGTCTGTCTGGTCAGAAGGAATGTTTGTCCCAACCAAAAATGCTTTCTCTGTGTCTGTATACTCTACAATATGGGAAAACAAGGCTTCTGTTCCTAAGAAAGGCCTGATGGGTCAGATTCCGCCTGTCTGGTTTCAGTGTGGTTACCCACTTGTGACCAAAGATCAAATGAAGTTTTACTGTAATACAGCCTGGCCAGTTTATCAGCTAGACTCCAGAGTAAGCTGGTCACTTAAATGGATCTATAAAATTATTTTACCATCCTGCAGTTAGAGTTCTTTTGTAAAAAATCAGGAAGTGCTCACTGAGCTTACTTTAATTAAGAAAGGAACAGGCTGCATATATATCTGATGAAGCTGGTTATGTGTGATAAAGTGAGACCTCCTGTGTGTTTGATAAGATAAATGTATTTATAGTATGGTTTTGTTTGCCCTTGCGAGGTTTTAGAATGTCTTTTTAATGGTTGTACTTACATAAACTGTTTGTGGGGACCCCAGTTTTGTAATTTTCTGTGAAATGTGTCTGATCCCTGCAGACTGAGTGTTTACTGTCTGTGGAAGACTTTACAAGTTTGGCCTCAAGCCATGCAGTGCTGTCTTATTCAAAGTCTATTTTCACTAAACAGTCTTTTCCTTTAAGTGTCTTATGTCTTGTCATCACCAATGTATCTAATTTTAAGATTTCTTGTTCTAGTTTTTTTTCAATCTTGTTCAGCAGGTCAGAGTCTTGCCTGAGCTAAATTAAGGTTGATAAAGAAGCTCAATTTCGAGTAGATCCGGACATACTGTCATTGGGCTGATAAAAACTAACTTTACAGCCAGTAGTTAAAGCCTCCTTAGTTAAAGGGATAGTTTTGTCTTAAAGAGAAAGTAACAATTCCAGAACAGTAAAAGGGAAATTAATGATCTTTTACCCTGCAGGAAGAAGTAGAGGGCAGGGCAAGATCAGCCTCAAGTCATAGCCACAGGGAAGCTTTTGAGAAAACCTTTACAACTGGGTGGAGATCTTTTAAAGACAAAAAGCAGATAACAATTACTACTTTACTTTGATTATCAAAAATTGGGTGGATCCAAATCCTAAAGACCTAGAATGTTTAAGCAAGTTTTATTTCAGCTCTGGACTTTAAGGGTTATTGAGTTAACAGATATTTGGTATAATGTAAATTTATATACTGTTTGCTTTTCAAGCAACAAGACTACACACATATACTACATAAGCCTAATGAATGAGTTTATTTTATTGTTTAGGGAATATACCATAAAAGTTTTGGGGGGATTTATTTGGTCTGTTCAAATGTTTTGTCTAATGATTTAATAGTTCGATTAATGAGATTTCTAAGAACATTAACTTTAGAAAAAGCAGGGCTTTCACTACTAAACAACAGTATGCTTTGACTTCTGAGTGGAATGGTTAATTTATCCCTTGAAGATAAAAATTTGGTCTTTCATAAGAATAAGATTCCAGAGTCAAAACTCAGCCACAAAATGTGGAAGAAGGTTTTGGCACAGACTGGAACCAAAGGGTACCCAGTTCTTATTGGGTTAAAATCTGTGTATGTGTACTTTTTTCCTTCTTGATATTATCTAACAAACATGTTATGTTAAGTCATAATTTTATTATTGCTAACTGGAGAAAACCCTGGTTACATAGTGACAAGTGCTATGTTTTACTGATTGAGAAGTCTGCAGTTCAAATCTGCCAACTGCTTGGTAGGACGATTCTATTCTGCCCTATAGGCCTCTGTGTATTAAAGTTGGCTCCACAACAGTGGATTTGATTCAATTTTAAATTGTTAATTTGACCTGGTTGGGAAACAAAAGTTGAGCTTGTAATTTGAACTGCCTCGGCTTCAAAAGTATACCTAAAGGGTTTGAAAAATTGAGTCACACCCCCTGATATTCCTAACTGTGGAGTTGTCACTCCTTTGGGCTTGAAAAATTGTGTGCCAGAATCCCAGGGAACAGGAGGCATTGTCTCAGTGGGCCTGGAAGGCAAAACTATGGGAAGTTTTTTTTGAAAACTGGAGATGTTAGATAATCAGATTATTATGAATGCTGTTAAAATTTCTGCACCAACTGACCCTTCCTCTCCTGAGGAATGGCTCCCCTTTATCCTGCTGAAGGCAGCTTACATGCAGTCTCACCATCACATACCTGGCAGGGAACTTAATTCAGCCAGGGGATATGGGATAACAAGACAGAGCAATACCCTCTTTGACAACTCCCAGCTGGAGTAAATCAACATGGACAACCAGCTAGATAGTATTGGGCACACATGCCATTTACCACTTCCAGTTTATTAAATTGAAAGAGTTTGAATCCCTCATACAAAGCAGATCCTAACAAGGTAATAGAATTAATAACCACTATCTTTGCCACTCATAACCCCAATTGGTCCAATATTCAGAATTTGTTAAATGTACTTCTCACTAGTGATGCAAGGCACCTGGTCCTGGGTAAAGCAAAGGAAGAGGCTGAGAGTCTTCACTCTGAACGCCCAAACGACACTCTCAACTCAGCAATACCCATCCCTGTAACTAAGCCTAAATGGGACCCAATGATAAGGGCTTGTCTCTCCTAAACCATCACAAGAAGGTGTATTTTAGCAAGTTTCCAAAACAGGGTCTCTAAGCAGAAAAGTTTGAACAGGGTGCAAGAAGTACATTAAAAGACCACTCTAGATCCACCTGAATTCCTGGAAACAATGTCCTATGCCTACCGTAAGTACACTGATATGGACCTCCAACCAAAAACCAAACCCAACCCAGTGCTGTTGAGTCAGTTCCACCTCATAGAGACCCTATATTGTGGAGTAGAACTTCCGCATGGAGTTTCCAAGGAGTACCTGGAGGATTTCAACTGCTGACCTTTTGCTTAGTAGATGTAGCACTTAACCACTACACTACAAGGGTTCTCTAAGCACTTGAAAATTAGAAAATTATAAACATGACTTTTGCCTCCAAAAGTGCACCAGACATCTGGAAAAAAGCTGCAAAAGTTGAATGGAGATTTGGGAATGAATCCTGCCAAGAGAGTTAATGAATCTGGGTAATTTACATTCTTCAGTAAGGTATAATGGAATCTTTGGCCTCCCTGTTCTTTCTCATGTAAACCCCTTTTGTAATCTTGCTGTAAAACCCGCTGGAATTGTAACTGCAGTGGGACAGTCTTGGAGAAGCTATCCTCACTGTTCCCCAGGCTTGCGTGCTTGTCTGTTAATAAAGTATATTTTGAACCTTTTTTCCATCTCTGAGATTGGCTACAGTAGCAGACAGAACAAACTTGCTTTTGGTTTGGCAACAAAACTAGTGCAGTGTTCAGATTTTCTCTGTTCCTACATCTTTCTCAGGTTTTACATCTTCTTTTGTAGTTTAGATGATGATTTAGATGATGATGATGATGGCAGCAATGTTGACAAAGATATCAACAGAAACAGTTTTTTAATAAATGCCTACTGGAGCCCTGGTAGGAGCCCTAATATAGCAGTGGTTAAGCACTCAGATGCTAACAGAGAGGCTGGCAATTTGAATCCAGTAACTACTCCTTGGAAACTCCATGGGGCAGTTCTACCTTATCCTATAGCATTGCTATAAGTCAGCATCAACTCAACAGCAATACATTTAATTTCTTTTTTAATGTAGCAAGTATATTACATACTATATGATTACAGTATATAGAAGACCCAAACACATAAAAACCCGCTATTCACTCAAAACAAATATTTGCAGAATACCTAGTAGTTTTAATGATATGGAACTTCTAATATGAATTTTTATAGCAATTTTATAGAGCTCAGTCTGATGTTATGTGTCAGAGAGTGGTCAAGAAAGACCTCTGAACAAATGACATGTAACCTGATTGTTGAATAACAAATAGGACCCTGGCACAGTGTAAAAATTAGAAAGGAAGATATCCCATGAGAAAGGAAATTTCCATTGAAAAAGAGAGCTACCAAGGATGAAGCAGAGCAGGTAGGAGAAGTCAAATTTGGAGAGGTAGGTAGGAACCAAGCCACTGGGCTTTGAAAGTAGGAACAGCGAGTTTGGGCTTTATTCTAAGAGTGACAGTTATTGAAAGGCCTTGGCTATGGGTAAGAGAAAGGAGGAATTCCTGCATGGTGCAAATACATAATGTGCTTACCTGCTAAGAGTAAGTTTGGAGGTTCAAGCCCACCCACAGGTGTCTTAGAAGAAATACTTGGCAGGTACTTTTGAAAAATCAGCCATGGAAAATCCTATAGAGCATAATTCTACTCTGACATATTTGGGGTCACCATCAACCAGAAGTGATCGTAACTGGTTTAGGGGAGAATAAAATGAGATGCGACTGACATTTTGAAGAGTCTATCCAGCTGCCAGTGGAAACAAGGAGATCAAATGGTATCCTACAGTAATGTGTCATGCAAAAGATAGTGGTGGCTCAGACTAGAGTCAAAGGAGCCCTAGCGGTGCAATGATTAAGCTCTTGGCTGCTAACCACAAAGTTGGTGGTTCAAACCCACTCAGTGGATCTGCAGGAGAAAAGACATGGTGGTCTGTTCCTTGAAAGGTTACAGCCTAGGAAACCCTACGGAGCAGTTCTATTCTGTCACATTGATGTGCTATGCGTCAAACATGCACTTGAGGCACCCAGCAACAACTGCAAACTTGAGTTATAGCAGAGGGTGGTTAAGTATGTAGATGTGGGCTTATTTTGGACTGATCTTGGTTGCTTCTAATATCCAGATGCTTCCCTGTCCCCAACAACACTATCATGAGAGTATCTGTTGTTTCAGAAAATGCTTGCTAATAACCTCTCAACTTAAAGCAAGTTCTGGAAACAGACAAGAGTTTATACTCACTTTGAAGCATACCTTGTCCTGTAGTAAGACATTGCAAGTTAATTCATTATCTCACAGAAGGATTTGCTTTGAGTGGGTGGGGACATTTTACACAAGACCTGTGACAACCCTACAACCCAAGGGACCTGTCTTTGGCACAGTGGTAGCTGGAGACTGGAGCTGTCATATTCTTTTCCAGAAAATGAAACTGTTTCCAGGCCCAAACAATTAGGAAAAATTCTCACGGCTACACTGAGCAGAAAAAAGGCTTTGATGGGCAGATTTTTGGCCCAGATCTTCGGGATACACAAGGGTTTGCCTAGTGGCCAGGAGAGCAGGGACCACTGAGGAAAACTGGCTGAGGATTAGTTGAATGATGGCAAGGAGGATGAGGAGGAAAGGAAAGGGAGATTGGAGTCTGGGACAGTGCCCAGCTGCCTTTGTAGGCAAGTCTCCTAACAATGCTTTCTAGGGGAAGTCAGGAGCTGATTGAAGCTTAATTCAGATTCTCTGAATGTGCCTTAAGGAGACAGACTAAGGAATCATCTGATGAAATGCACGGGAAGTAAAACTTGGCAAGGGCACAGTGGCAAATGAGCTGAGAAGACGGGGGGAGATCCTGCCAAGACCCCCTTTCCCTTAGGACCACCCTGAGTGTATCCGGAGAAATTAATCAATCGGATGAGACTGGATGGCTCCCACAGAACAGCAGTGGGGGACCCCGTGAAGGTTGGGGGTCTTCCATTTACAAACAGGATTGAGGCCACCACAGAGCATTAAGACGGGTCACTGAAGGCATAGGGGAGGATCTCAATGTCCCTTAGTATCCTGTGGGTGACTCAGCAGTGCCAAGTACTATGGCCACGCTTGGACTGTGCCTGGGGAATTATAGCCTTGCCTCCCGCTCAGTGTGAAGGTCCTGGAGCTGGGAACGTGACATGACTTCAATGTTTCACCACACTGAGGAAGTTTGTAAGAACCCTGTAGACAGTTCAAAAAAAATCACTAAGTCCACAAAACACTTCCTATCCTTGAGCAGCCCACATTTCTCGATGTACATCTTGCCTCTCTTGGATATTCACATGGTGTTCTCTGAGTGGCTAGCTGAATTTATTCACGCCTCCACTTGAGCAGTCAGGTCTTCATCAAACTCGTCTAGTTGGTCTCACACAGAATTACCTACAAGATTGCTCAAAAAAAAAAAAAAGATAAAAACAACTTGATATACTCCATATGTATACTTAGTGTCCTCTCTATTTCTTTCCTACAAACTTTACAACTAAAGTTACCAAAAGCTATGGTTTCCAAAGTGTTCTACCTGATATTTCTCTGCATAGTATTCTAACTTTTTAAAGAATCTGTCATTATTCACAAATGACTGTTGAGGAAACTGAGGATCAGAGAGGTAAAGAGACTTGCTTGAAGTCACACAGTAAAGTTGGTGGAAGAGAAGGACCTGGAGTCTGGGTATCTTAATTCTCATCCAGTCCATTCTCCCCTGCACAATTTTGTCTCATCATCTCCTTCTTTTATTCTGTCACTCCAGTAATAGAACAGAAGAAAATAATATCCTTATTTCACATGTTCACCCAAATATAGTTACAGCCTCTGATATGCTCATCTGGAAAAAAGTTGATTAAAAAAAATATTTCCAGTTTCATTCACTGCCCTCCATTGCCCCATATTTTCTGACCCAATAACCACCTCTCAGCTTCTTAAAATGATTTTTTTAAGTGCTGTTATGTTATATTTGTCCCAACCTCAAACTGAAAAAAAATTCTACTCATCCTTCAAGCCTCAGAAATGTACTCTTGATCTCCAAGTGCATCAAAAGGATCATCTCAGCTCCTGAAGCCCCACTATATATTTCCTCTGCCATAGCGTTAATCAGACTATAATATAATTGTCTGTTCACATGTGTTGCTTCTTTCTCTGATGTGGAAACATCTTCTGAGGAGGACTTCACATACTTTATAGCATGTAATATTGAGCTTGAGCCATAATAGCAAGTGCCCAGGAAATATTTCTTGCCCTGTTAGAAAGTACAAGCTGCATAGAGACAGTTGCATTTCCCGACAATTAGTTTCTAGTCATTAGCCATTTTCTTCCTTCCAAAAATAACTTAATTGTCACTTTCATATAATTTTACACACAAGAAAATATAAAGGTAAAAATCGTAAATATTCAGTTAGAGGCATTTTGGTATTTGTGTACTCTGTATAGAGTCACTATGAGTCTGAATCAACCTGAAAACTTGAGGAAAATGAGTTTTACACTTTGTAACTGCGACCTCAAACAAGTTATGAACCATTTCCACATTGTTTTCTTGCTGTTTGCTTCCCCACAAGAGTAGTCTTCTAGACTTCACCAACGCTAAAACTCCAGTTTTTTTGCTTTTTGAGTGTTTTTGTTTTTTTTATTTAAACAACTGCACACACCACAGAACATATATCCGTTCAGCAATTTCTACATGCGCAGTTTAGTGACCTTGGTGACATTCTCCACATTGTTATCACTGTTGTTGCTGTCCTCACCCATATCATCATGCCACCATTAACTTAGATTTATTACTTCCTAAACTTCTCGTGTAAGCTTTAGTGCTACTGTTGTCAAGTTGATTTCACACAAATAATTTTTTAAAATGCTAGTGGCACAGTGCTCCGTTGCTGGCTGAAAGATTGGCCATTGAATCTACCAACTGTTCCTTAGAAACTCCATATGGAAGGTCTTTTCTGTTGTATAGGGTTACTATGAGTCAGAATCTATTAGATGGCAACTGCAATGGTTAGATAATTATTAAACAAGGCACAGTGCTTATTTTAGTCATCTACTGCTGCTCTAACAGGAATAACACAGAGTGGATGGCTTCAACAAAGGAAAATTTATTCTTACACAGTCCAGTAGGCTACAAGTCCAAATTCAGAATGTTCCACTGGAATGGTCCAGGGGAAGGTTTTAACCCTTGTCAGCTCTGGAGGAAAGTCCTTGTGTTGCATGAGTCTTTGTTCAGGGAGCATTTTGGCACAGGAACCTCAAGCCAGAAGGACGTGATCTTTTCCAGGTGCTGTTTTCTTGATAGTGTGAGATTTCCAAATCTCTCTGCTGTATTTTTTCCATTATAGCTGAAGGCACACATTGACTCTTGCTCTACCAACACAACTGCTGCCCATCCACCTTCATTAACATCATAGAGGCAGGAATTCCAGCAAGGAGGAACATCACACAATATCAGGAATTATGACATAACTAAATTATTATAGATTTTTTAGGGAACACAGTAAATATTCTTTACTAATTTGGATAAGCTGCTGTTTAGTTTAAAGATGACTTCAGAGGATGCTTTCAGTTCAAGTTAAATATTTTCTCAGTGCAACAAATTTGAGAGTTCCTCTTGTCTCAGTAGGTTCAGCAAGTTTGGATTCCATAATAACTTGAAATTTTGTTGCTGTTTTTGACCATTTTCCCCCTTTTGACCAGGATTCATCTATGAAGTCTTTCATAGAAAAGAAGAATCCCAGTTTTAAATCAATATCTGAGACTGAGTCCTTCTGTACAAGTACAAACTTTGATCCAAGAGGCCATGGCAAGGGCATAGTCAATTGGCACGATCATGGTAAATAACACAATGGATGGCACCATTCTTTCAGGGAGAAATGACACTGCCAGTGATGGATCATTAGCTGAATACTATTTTTTATCCTTTTCATTCATTATCACTGGCCAGTGTAAAACTTCTCTTTTCCCTGGCCTAAGCAAAGAAGTCCCAAGTAACCTAAATCAACAAGTGACAGCTAAGTGAGCCCACGGCCTTAAATCGTCCCTAGGCTGGGGCTGGTTTTCATCTGGTCCAGGAGAATGTCTTTTCATTCCATGGACTGTGAGCCAATGTTTCTTTTCCTGCTGATTTATGACCTTCTATAAATTAACAGGGGCCTTTCAAACAGGAACTTCACATCCCAAAGGCATGAATCTTTCATATATAATTCTTCCCTGAAAGTTAGAGTTAGCTCTCAATTACAATTACATACAATGATGAAGATGCATGGTGGCTGAAATTGTGCAAATGCTACTTATTTTCCAGTTGGAACTATCACACCATGTCACAGAACAGAGGGGTTATGGTTGAGTCCTATAAATGTTAAAGCTTTGCCTGGTCGGCTCTTAGGGGAGGCATCCTCATGTCTTTACCCACTGTCACAGAATTGATTCCAACTCCTAGTGACCCTATATGACAGACTAGAATGGTCCCAAGGACATTCCAAAGCTGTAATCTTTACAGAGGTAGATGGTTACAGCTTCCTCCAATGGAGCAGCTGGTGAGTTCAAATCACCCAGTTTGGGGTTAGCAGCCAAGTACTCAACCACTGTCACCAGGACACCTTACCATTTCTTTAGCTACATTACATACAACTAAACTGAACACTTATCATGAGAGGAGAGATACAGAAATGCAGGAAAACATTGTCTCCTCTGAAAGCTAATGGTGAAGACAGACAAACTGTAATTGTACTATGTCAAGTGCCGTCGAGTCGGATCCGACTCATGGTGAATTGTACTATAAGCTGCTATTTTCCACTAGTTTCAAAATTATTATTATTCTTTTACATATTTTTATAATTCAGACATCCAAGGTCATAAGAAAATGGGGGAAAAGCACTAAATCATAGTTTTCGCTGAGTCTGATGTTGAATTTCTTGGATTCATTTCATGTTTTATTAAGTCAAAGAATAACCAAGTATTGCCAGGTGCCAGACACTGTGCCAGCGACTGGGAATAATGTTATGAAGGTAGTAGTTGTTGCCTTCAAGGGGCTCACAGCTAGGGTGACTAAGGATCTGTTGACTGTGTCCCCACCAGTTGTACATCAACTAGGTGTAGTGTGGAGTGAAATGGAGATCCAGAGTTTGCAGCAGAAAGCTTACCTATGGATCCTATTGCCTTTAAGTTTATCATTATTATTTTTTTGTTATTGAGGGAGGATAACTGATGTTCTGAATATTACTGAAGGCAACAGTTATAGGTTCCAGAGATTAGAATGTGGTATCTTTCGTAGGGTCATTATACAGCCTGCCATATTCTGTATTCATGTGTTTGCCTGATGCTTTCAGAATGGGTAAACCATAGGGATTAAGAATATAGGCTTCAAAAGCAGAAGGACTTGGTCCTAAGTACTGTCTCTGCCACTTCTCACTGTGATCTTGGGAGGGGTACTGCCTTTAAAATAGTATGTATCACATGAGATTGCACACATATATTTCCTAGAGCAGTTATTCATGGCATGAAGTCAGCACTCTATAAAGTGAAAACCAAACCCATTATCATTGAATATTCTATGTTGTGGTTGTTTTTTAGGTGCCATTGGGTCAATTCCAACTCATAGCAACCCTATGCACACCAGAATGAAATATTGCCTGGTCATGGACCATGCCCACAATCATTTTTATGCTGAAACCCATTGTTGCAGCCACTGAGTGAACCCATCTAGTTGAGGATCTTCCTCTTTTTTGTTGAAGCCCTACTTTGCCAAGATGATTACTCCTTCTCCAGGGACTGATCTCTCCTGACAACATCTCCAAAGTATGTAAGATGTAGTCTCACTATCCTTGCTTCTAAGGAGTACAATCGCTGTTCTTCTTCCTGGACAGATCTGTTTGTTCTTTTGGCAGTCCCTTGTATACTCAGCATTCTTCTCCAGCACCACAATTCAAAGGTATCAATTCTTCTTCTGTCTTCCTGATTCATTGTCCAGCTTTTGCTTACATATGGTGCAACAGAAAATATCATGGCTTGAGTCTGGTGCACCTTAGTCATCAAGATAACACCTTTACTTTCCAACATCGAGTACTCTATAAATATCATAAAATGTAAATATTAGGCATCCATGGTATAGAGTTGGAAGAAATTGTCATCAGATAACTGAAGATCTGGTTGAGAAAATGTGAAGCAAACAGTTTCAGTGAAGTTCAGTAAGTGCTATTGGCAACAAAAGGTCAGAGCTATAGGAACCCCAGGCATGTAGGAAAGAGATGGTGTCTGGGCTGATAGACAAGAACTAGTTAACCCAGAAGGTAAAAAGTATTAGTGGGACAACACATAGAGAAGAAGGGCATAATAAAGAACACAGCTTCTGGGAGCAATGCATAGTTATGGGAAGCCCAGGAGAGATGCCAGAGGCCAGTCCATATGTGGCTGGTGCTCCATGGAGTTTGACTTGTACAGTTACCCAGCGCCAGCACTTAGAAATTCCTGTGCTTGTTCTCAGTCTCTGCTATCAGCATCTTGAAGTTCTTAATTTTTTTTTAAACAAGAGATTCCACATTTTTGTTGTGCACTGGGCCCTGCAAATTATGTAGCCAGTCCAGGTGCCAAGGAAAGAAGTTTGGTTTATCTTTCAGGACAGAGGATTCTTGCTACATTTAATCAGAGGAGAAAGTGGCCAGAGATGTATTTTAGAAACATCAGCCACAAGTTTGTTTTTTCTAGCAAGACTAATGGCTGGCAAGTCAGTGGAGAAACTGCTGTAATGAAAACATTGTGGATGGTCTGACCAAAGGCAAATGGAGCCGTGACTACATGGATGCAGTGTCCAATCTGAGGACTATTTAGCAGGTAGAAGTTGTGGTAAATGGATGCAGAATGTAAAGAAGAAGGATAAAAAGAGGATTTAAAAAAAGCCAAACAAATTGCCGTCAGCCAATTCTGACTCATAACAACCCTGTAAGACAGAGTAGAACTACACCATACCATCTCCAAGGAGCTCCTGGAAGATTTTAACTGTCAGCCTTTTGGTTAGCAATCAGTGCTCTTAATCACTGCACTACCAGGGTTTCCAGAAAAACAGGATAATGTCCATCTTTTTAGCCTGAAAAACTTAGTGTAGTGGGGCCACTGTTGAGACAGGGTACCCATTATGAAAAGAATAATGCTGCTGAGAGGTAAGGGATTGCAAACCTTTTCCTCCCTCTTCTTTCTGTTGCTCTTTTTCCTTATTTACATACTTTATTGAGCTGAGAGAATTAGCACAAACCAATAGGGAAATGCAAGACTGATTTCAGAATTTAGAGAATGTGCCTTTTCCTGTCTGTCTCCCAAGCAGCTTTCTAAGAACCAAGGCTTTTTCTACCTGGTGATCTTTTCTGCCAAACTGATCCCTCTTTCTGGAAAGCTTTTATCTGATTATTTTCCACCCAACCCTTCATATGTTTGACATACACGCATTTAACATACATCAGACTCAGAGCCCTGATGGTAAAGCATTTAAGATACTGTCTGCTAACCAAAAGGTCAACAATTCAAATGTACCAGCCACCCCTTGAAAAGCCTATGGGACAGTTCTGGTGTACTCTCTCCTATAGGGTTTCTGTGAGTCAGCGTCTACTCAGCAGCAATGAGTTTACTGTATATCAGGTGCATTCTTCAGGATGTGTTTAATAGGCGTGTACTTATGAAAGCCTTTGTTTTTCAGCACCTCACTGCCATGCAAACACACACACACCATTCGTTCTATTACATGCTTTCTGCTTTCTTCACTATCTATTACAACTGTAATGACACATAATATGCCTATTTGTGTAATGCTTTTCTCTCACATTAATCTATAAGCATTAAGAAGAGACAACAACCTTGGTTTTGTTCACTTGTGTATCTCTCAAACGTGTGGAGCCTGGCAAACAGTAGATATTAAATACACAGGCTCTGACAATTAAGTCTGTGAACACATCCTAGAAAAAGTGCTACACTCCTCATTGCCGAACATCATTACAGTCTCCTTCGAAGTCCTCCCCATGGGAAGCTGTGCACTGATGCCAGGGTCTAGTCCACCCTTCAAAGCAATTTTGGAACTCCTTTTCTGGAATGGCCATCAGAGCTGTTGTTGTATTACCATTGATGCCCTGAACGTCATCAAAATGTCTTCCTTTCGATATTTCCTTCATCTTTGGATAAATAAAAAAAAGTCACTGGGAGCCAGATCAGGTGGGTAGGGAAGGTGTTCAAATACAGTTACTTGTTTACTGGCTAAATACTCCCTCAAAGACAACTATCCAGTTAAGTTTACAAACCTGCCACCCTGCCACTCTGAGCAATGGCCCTTCCAGAAAGAGTTCCAAAATTGCTGTGAAGTGTAGGCTAGGCACTGGCATCAGTGCATAGCTTCCCAAGAGGAGTACTTCAAAAGTGAATTTAGTTATATTAGGCAATGAGGTATGCAGTACTTAGAACAATTAAGTTCCTGCACCTAACTGTTGGACTCCATATGATTTTGAATGAAAGAATATAAATGAATGAATTATAACAACAATTTTCTGAGCACCAGAAAACCAGCTTCTGTCAAGTTGATACTGCCTATGTGTGTCAGAGTAGAACAGTGCTTCGTAGGCTTTGCAATGGCTGATTTTTTGAAAGTAGATTGCCAGGACTTTCTTCCAAGGCACTTCTGCATGGACACAAACCACCCACTTTTTTGGTTACTGGCCATGTCCTTAGCAGTTCGCACTATCTAGGGGCTCCTGAATACAGAAATCCCCCCAAGCCCAAACCCACTGCTACTGAGTAAATTCCAACTTATAGTGATGTCACAGGACAGACTGGAACTGCCCCACAGAGTGTCTAAGGACTTCCTGGCAGACTCAAACGGCAGACCTTTTGGTTAGCAGATGTAGCACTTAAACCCTACACCACCAGTGTTCTAAGCACTCAGTGCCATTGAGCTCATTCTGACTCATAGCAACCCCATGGGTCAGAGTAACACTGCCCCCATTGAGTTTCCAAGGATCATCCGGTGGATTTGAACTGCCAATCTTCTGGTTAGCAGCCATAGCACATCAGCACTACACCACTAAACTCAGACATAGGTAAATGCTCTGGGAAGCATGTGTACCCATACCCTCCAAATGGGTCACCGGTTAGAAAGATCTAACAACAGCAGCTCTGATAATGGAATATTAGACTACTTGCTCGCAGTAATAATTACTATTGATAATCACTTTACAGTGATTACCATCTACTTTCATGTGAATTGTCTCATATGATCCAGAGCAATTTTAAAACAGAAGAACTTATTTCCAACTGCAAAAGACAAAACAAAGGCTTGAGGAGGTGGCATAACTGTCTAAGTTATCACAGATACTGAGTGTCAGGCTTAATATTCAACGTTACATACTTGACTGAGAAGTTTATGCTTTCTGTCCCCATGTCTCAGTGACTCTCAAGCAAATACTGGCATTACAACATGCCAACTCAGTGCCAGGCTTCATGGTACTTGTGAAAGTTACAGAGATAAATATAGTTCTGTTTAGGAAGGAAAAGAGGTCAACAGAATGGGCTCATATCCCATGTGAATGGAACACTGAGGAAGGGACAACTGAGTCAGCACTGAGGTTGTCTCTGTGTCTGGGGCCAGAGGGAAGAAGCAGAGCCAGGCTGACCAGAATCTTCCTGAGAGACCAGGCTAATCCCTGGAGAGCCAGGATGGCGGAGAGCTTGGGGAATGACCTCAGAGAGACATGGGGAGGGCCCTGGCCCTGGCCTTGCTCCTTTGACTGCAGACAGACTGAGCTCCTGAGCCTGCCTACTACTAACACAGAAAGGTGGAAGCTGCCTTAGTCTTTCCATGACCTTTGTCTGCCTTCCAGTCATCTCTGCCCTTCCCTTCATCTGTCTCTGGCCTCGTCCTTTGACTCAGTTTTGATGAAAGGACATACAGTGACACTCTAGTCAGGGAAATGTGTGCATTAAGCAGAGGCTATGTTGAATGGAAAAGTCATACAGATTTTATGGGGTGAAACCCTAATTGTGGGATGCCAGTCAGTATGGCCATGTCTCCATGTGTACATGTGAATGTATATTGGTTGGAATGACAAGGCATCTTAGAGTGGGAACTATTTTCTTCCTTCAGTGTGAAGGAGGGGAAGGAACACAGGCTTCTTTGCTGTTGCTGTTTTGGGGCACCAGTGAGCTGATTTTTAACATACATTTGATCTCACATGGAGAGTTAAACTGCCTCATAAGGTTTTCTAGGCTGTAATCTTAAAGGGAGTGGTTCTTTAGTTCTATCTCTCACACCCCACAAAGCTACTGAGTGGTTAGAACTGCCAAGCTTTTGGTTAGAAGCTAAGCACTTAACTGTTGCTCCATAAGGGGCTCCTTCATACTTGGAGTGGGACATAATGTGACGTGATTTCGCCACACTGCTATTTAAGATAAAATCTTGGCAAATTCTTCATCATCGTGATGCTCAGTTTCCTCATCTATAAAGTGTAGACAACAACAGTGCTTACTCTGAAGAAGTCATGAAATTGAATCAGACAACATGTGGAAAGACTTTGGTCCAGCTTGTTACATGCCTGGTTTTCACTAAAGAAGAGCTGTTTGTATGACCACTCATTTAACACAAACTTCCTCTGATCCTCTAGACACCTGGTGCAGGATTTACAGAGACAAACCACAAATCTTGTTCTCAGGAGATAGTTTAGGAGTGGAGACTATCTTAGGCTGGGTTTTCTAGAGAAGTGTTTTAGTCAGCTAGTGCTGCTCTAACAGAAATAATACAGAGTGGATGGCTTTTACAAAGGAAGGTTTATTCCTACACAGTCTGGTAGGCTACAAGTCCAAATTCGGGATGTCTGCTCCAGGGGAAGGCTTTCTCCCTTTGTCAGCTCTGGAGGAAAGTCCAGTACTGTATCAGCCTTTGTCCAGGGAGCAACTTGGAACAGGAACCTCAGATCTGAAGGACACACTCTCCTCCCAGTGCTGCTTTCTTGATGGTGTGAGGTTCCCAGTTCTCTGCTTGCTTCCTTTTCCTTTTATCTCTTATAAGATGAAAGGATTAAGGATGAAGCAAACCACACTCCAGGGAAACTCCCTTTACTGTGGAGCATGGAGGTGACCCTATGAAGGGATTTACAGTCCCACCCTAATCCTTTAACACACAGCATAGGAAAATCACAAAATAAAGGACAATCACAAAACATTGGGAATCCTGGCCCAGCCACATGGCTACCCACAATTTTGGCGAGACATAATTCAATCCATGACAAGAAGTAAAACCAGTAAAGTATATAAATGTATGTAGAGAAAGAAGGATTCATATTACGGGGATGGATCATGCGGTTGTAGAGGCTGCAATGTTACAAATCCATGGATCAGAAGAGAGGCTTCTCTTGATTCATGTGACTGCAGGGGCTGGTGAACCCAAGATCATCAGGTCAGAGAGCAGAGCTCTTCCTCATGGGCTGGGAAGGTTGGTGAATTCTAAGACCAGCAGGTAATATCACAGGTAATCTGCTAGTTTAAGTCCCAAGAACCAAAGGTCAGACCAACAGGAGCCAGAAGCCAGCCTGAGCAAAAAGCCCCCTTGCCTTGCCAGGATGTTAGCTTATATTCAGTGAAGGCCACACATTCAAGGAAATTCCCTTTCAACTGATTAGCTGTTCACAGTAGATCATGTCATGGAGATGATTACATATCAAATCTCAACAGGGAAGTGATCACAACATTATATGACTGCCAAAGTGCTGAGAATCATGGCATAGCCAAGCCAAGCCAGCCAAGTGCCATCAAGTCGGATCTGACTCATGGCGACCCTAGGGGCCAGGGTAGAACTGACCCCCAAAGTATTCAAGGAGCACGAATCTTAACCCATCACAAACACATATATAAAAATAATCTCTGGTGACTTAGAAGTACTAATTAAGATAGAGGAATGATTAAAAACTTTGGGGCCACAAAGAAGAGTGATACAAACTAGAGAGTAGTTAGTTAGACAGGTCATACAAAGCTTCACAGAAGGAGAAACATGTGAGTCTTGAGTAGTGAGTGGAATTTCTTTACTGAAGACATCTACTCTCTGTCTATTCTTTGCAAGGACAGAGACATCCAATGACTTGGCAAATGTGGGGGGGTCCCTGAAACGCCTCTTTATCAACCTGAATGTAAGGGTAGATGGGGAATTTGGGTACGGGTAAGGAAGATTCGACAGCACTTGGCTTTGGCAAGGAGGATATCCTGGAATACTTGGGGTGACTAATACAAAATGAAGCAGTAGAAGTGTTTCAGAATACGGGCTTTGGCATCAGTGATCTGGGTACAAATATAAACTTTATCATTTTATTTCCTTTTTGTGCCACCTCAGGCAACTTACACAAACTCTGTGGTTCTCGGCTTCACTGACTGTAAAATAATGGTACTAAATACAAACTTCAGAGGTCTGATAGGAGGATATAGGTACAGTGAATGGCACTGAACTGTGAATGATCATTTTATGTGTGGGTAAGTGAAAGAAAATGTGAATGTATGTGTGGGAGGGAGAATTTTATGTATACTACCAATTGCTGTCAAGTTGATTTTAATTCATGATAGCTTCCTGTGTGTCAGAATAGAACTGTGGCCCACAGGAATTTTTATTGGATGATTTTTCAAAAGTCAATCACCAGGCCTTTTTTCCAATGTACATGTGTGTAGACTGGGACTTTTAAACTTTTGGTTTGCAGCTGAGCACCTTAACCATTTATACCATTCAGAGACTTCCTGCCTATCCTAATTAGCATGTACTGAGTGCTTATTCTGTGGTATAAATTATGTTAATTTTTATGCATGCACAATCATTTGAAGTGAGTCTATTAAGACCAGCTGACAGATAAGGAAAACAAAGGTTCAGAGAGGGTAAATATTTGTCCTTGGTCACATGTCTGGAAAGTGGCAGAGCCAGGATTTGAACCAGGTTGTTTGATGCTGAAGCACCTGAGTGCTGGTTATCCTTTTAATAACTAGCCAATGACAAGCTACCTCTTTTGGCTTTGAGCCACTCCCTGGGGCTCAGCGTTTCCAGTAAATGTGCAGCCCCACTAGAATTAGACCCTCAGAAGCATGAAGTGCTCAAAATAGCAGACTGTGTCTCTTGAGGGATGGGAAGGCCCCACCCAAATCTTGTTTCAGAGCTTTGGAGGGAGAAAAAAGAATGGAGGAGAGATGGCTTTACCCAAAAAGGTGACACATGTTTTCCAAGGGCTGCCTCCAGAGATGACATGGAGCTTCTGAGCAAAGTCATTTTAAATTTTTGACTTCATTTTTCATTCTTGCTCAGAGCCTGAATGAAGCTGGACAGTTGCATCTTGAACACAAATACAAAAAAGAGAAAACTTTAGAGTGCAGATTTAGGGAAGCTATCTCACTGGGCATATTTGCATGACTCTGCCTGAGCAAATATCATAAGCCAAATTCTGCAGCTCCGACTATCCCCAGAAAGGGAACCCTTGTATGGGGAAGCCATCTAGAATGGGAGAAGCCTTACAGGAAGTGTGATTTTGGTTCAGGAATTCACTTTGAAATATGAGTTCCTTGTTTCAGTTGATCGGCCACTGTTTCAGCAGATACAGTGTGCTATACCTTGTGTTACGCTGCAGGGACTCCTATGCCAGTGAGAAATTTATATTCTCTATAGCATTGTAATCAATATGGTACATGATATAATGCTGTAGTTCTCCATATTATTATGTGATGGTGGGGTTTGTCCAAAGTACAGAACTAACAGAGAGGAGGCACGATGAACTAATCACAGGTAAATTTGATTCTTCTTTTGAGGTCCAATTTAAACACAGGGGTAACTATGTTTTTCAAAACAATCATCTTTCACTAATGAGGAAAGAATAAACACAGATTCACAGCAAGGATGTGTAGGCCATGTTAGCCGTGTTTTAATTTCAGGCCATCTTCTCTCCTTAACGCAGGCATAGTTTGCACTCCTCCCTCCCCAGCTCTGTGTGTCTTTTTCCCTAGTGGGAAGCAGAACGTCGGAAAGTACAAAGCCACAGTAGTTCATACTTACCATGAGGTCTGCTGAGTACCCAGACTGTAGGTTAAAGATAGGTAAAGAAAGGCAACAGTTCTCCATGCTTCTTTCTTTAAATCTTCTTTTTAAAAGATAAAAATAACATATAAAGGAAACAAAAACTACTTTGTCTTCAGTGAAGGTGGAAACAGTCACAAGCCAAATCGCAAATATTGGCGTCATCTCACCCAGCATTCTGAAGTACGGTCAATGGCTAGGAACTGGTTAAGGATTTTCCTGGAAGTGTCACAACTCTGAAAAGACTTCTCAGTGATTCTCTGATTAGTGCAGGATAAACTGAGATTGTCATTGGTCAGCAGCCTAGAGGCTGACTCGGTATAATAGCATTTGCAGTTGTTTATGGAACCTTGGTGGAGCAGTAATTAAGATCTCAGCTGCGCATCAAAAAGTCAGCAGTTCAGATCTTACAGCCATTTCTTGCGAACCCTACAGATCATTTCTACTCTGTCCTATTGGAAAGAAATAGACTCTGTGGCCACAGATTTGGTTTTTGCTTTGGTAAATGCTCATTATTCAGCCCCCATTAACTTCTCCCAGACATGGTTACTCCATATCTGGGAAAGAGGAGTGATCACCAGATTAAAAATCAGAAATTTGTGAGATACACAGTTTGTATGGAAGCCCAGCTGGCTTTCCTAATGCCTAAAAGAGAAGGAATGGACAAAAAGCTTCAGGAATGGAAATGTTAAATTTAGTGCAAGTCCGTTTCTGAAACTAAACTCAAAATAAAGGTGTGTATCACTAGAAATAGCTTCCCTCTCGCATTTTATAGCTATATCCCTCACCATATTGGTATTACTGAAAGTCTTTAACTCAGTGGCAAATTTAAGACACAAACCAGGATTTTTAGTTAAAAACAGAAACAGATATGAGGCAGGGAGTTCAAGAAGTAACTGAGGAAAAACAGAGTGTTATTGCAGTGAAAGCCACATAAAAAATCACAAAACTATGCACAAAACTGCTCTTAAAAAAAGCCAAAGAATGAATGGAAGACAACAAAATATTCTGTTTTTCTAGATGTGAAAGGTACACTAAACAGACACCAAACTCATAAAACTGTGATTTCTTAAAAAAAGACACTAAAAATAGTAAAAATTAAAATAAATACTTTATAAAATATAGACAACTACGTCAAAAGAAACATCATCATATCATATGCTAAGATTTGTTTATATAGAATGCTAAACACTAAGACAGACCTGGTAAATTTACTACACTTCAAGGATGATAATGATAAATAAAGAAGTTAGGAGGCAAATGTCAAAGATCGTCTCACATTCTCTGCAACAACATAATGGCAGAAGACAGTGGAGTAATGTCAAAAAAAGTAAAGGAAATGAAGTTGAACTCAATGATTTGTACACAGTATAGTTTGTCCTTGGAATACTAAGGCAACAGAACTCATCCTCAAACATTCAGAAATTCAACCTATGTCATGATCAGCCTTCCTTAGAATTTAAACAACAGATACTAGATAAAGAAATGAACCCATAAAGAGATGAAATAAATAACTCGGCAATACAGAAGCTGTAGTAAGAAAGATTAGTGGTGATCATTAAATTCATTTACATACAACTAAGAGTAGTATTTGTGAGTATTATCAATACCTAATAGCATAAATATTATAAAACTTAAAAGCTAAAATAGTATTTTAAAATCAAGCAATGAAAGAAAGCACAGTTCACTGGGTTCTGTTTAGGACTGAAGCATATAATTTTCAAAAATGTCTCTAACCTTTTTTCGAAATCCTTTGGTTTTAGAGTGGATTTTAAAACTGGAATTTTTTTTTTTTTTAATTGTACTTTAAAGGAAAGCTCCGACTCAACAGCTCTTGGCTTTTAGCTTGTCATACAAAAACACACATATTTCTATGTAATTAGCTGCTCTCTCCACACCGTGACAGCACACACCTCCTTTCCACTCGGTATTTCCCAAATCCTTTCAATCAGCTCCAGTCCACCACTGCCCTCTCATCTTATCTCTGCAGAGGAACTGTCTAGTCACTCTTCTGTATCTACCTAAGCCAAGAAGCATGTTCCTCACAAGTACAATTTTATGTCATATGGTTCAGTCTACTCTTTGTCTGAAGAGTTGGCTTTGGGAATAGTTTTAGTTCTAGACTAACAGAGATCCCGGGAGCCATGTCTTTTGGGGATCTTCCTGTCTGTCAGACCATTGAGCATAGTCTTTTTAATAGAGTTCAAGTTCTGCATCCAATTTTTCTCTTAATACATCAGGAATTCTGTTGTATTCTCTGTCAGAGAGTCACTGCCTAGTTCTTCTGGTCTCATTCTGATGTAGTCTCTGGACTATGTGACACTTTTTGTTTCTTGGGCTCATACCTTCCTTATATCTTCAATGTCTTTCACTCTCCTCTGCTTCAGAGGGAGATGATAAATATTATTGATACTTGTTAGATGGCTACTTGCTAGCTTTTAAGACCTTACAGGCTGCTCACAAAAGTGGAACTCAGAATGTTTTCTTTAAAAAATTTGTTGTGCCAACACGATGTTGAGTCCCTCTTTCAATGAAGTCTGAGGAAGAGGATAACTATTCACTTTTTATCATTTCCCAGTTAACTATTTTCTCTTCTGTGGTATGTGCATTGTCAGTAATGTTTTGTAGTCTGTTTATATGTATTGGGGCTCCCAGCACTTTCCCTATTTTTTCTTCCCTGATCTCTATCATTTTAGATTTGATATTTAGGTCCTTGATCCATTTTGAGTGAGTTTTTGTGCATAGTGTGAGACATGGTTCCTGTTTCATTGTTTTGCTGTTGGATATCCAGTCATGCCAACACCATTTGTCTGTTTCATAGAAACTGTCCTTTCCCCAACTTATGAACTTCAGGCTTTTGTGAAGTATCAGCTGCTCATGGGTAGATGATTTTACATTTGGATTCTGAATTCTGTTCCATTAGTCTGTGCATCTGTTTTTGTCCCAGTACCAGACTGTTTTGGCCATGTGATAGTGTAGTAAGTTCTAAAGTCAGATAGTGTGGGTCTTCTAATTTTGCTCTTTATCAGTAATGCTTTGCTTATCGAGGGCTTTTCCCTTTCCCATATGAAGTTGATGATTTGTTTATTTCATTGAAAAGATGCCATTGGAATTTGGATTGGGATTGCACTTTATCTATAGATCGCCTTGGTTTGAATTTCTTTAATAGCTAAAGATCATGAACATGTCTGCATGTGTTTTTTGGCTGCCTGGATCTCCTCTTTAGTGAAGTATCTGTCCATCTCCTTTGCCCATCGCTTAATTGGATGGTTTATCTTCTTCTTATTGATATTTTGTAGTATCTTATAGATTATGGAGATCAAGCGTCAATCTGACATAGAGTTGCCAAATATTTTTTCCCACTCTGTGGGTGTTCTTTTAATTCTATTAATAAAGTCTTTGGATGAGCAAAAGTGTTTGATTCTTAATAGTTCCCATTTATCTACTTTCTCTTCTGTTGATTGAGGTTTGTTTGACAGATTTTGGAGTCTGTCCTCATTGTGTATTAAAACTTCCATTGTTGTTCCTACCTTTTCTTGGATGAGCTTTATTGTTTTAGGTTTGATATTTAGGTCTTTTATCCAGTTGGAGTTGGTTTTTGTATAAGGTGTAAGATATGGATCTTGATTCAGTTTATTGCAGATGGATAACCAATTTTGCCAGCACCATTTGTTGAAGATGCTGTTTTTACCCCAGTTTAATGTCTTAGGGCCTTTGTCGAATATCAACTGTTCATAGGCAGATGGTGTCATCTCTGGGGTCTCAATTCTGTTCCATTGATCAGTCTGTCTGTTCTTGTACCAGTACCAGGCTGTTCTGACCACTGTGGCAGTGTAGTATGTTCTAAGGTCGGGTAATGAGAGGCCTCCCAGTGTGTTCTTCTTCTTTAGTAGTACCTTACTTATCCGGGGCTTCTTCCCTTTCCAAACAAAATTGGTGATTTGTTTCTCCATCTCATTAAAAAATGATGCTGGAACTTGTATTGGGATTGCATTATATAAATAAATTGCTTTGGGTAAAATAGACATTTTCACAATGTTAAGTCTTCCTATCCATGAGCAGGTAGGTTTTTCCATTTATCTAAGTCTCTTTTAGTTTCTTGTAGTAAGGACTTGTAGTTCTCTTTGTAAAGGTCTGTTATTTCTCTGGTTAGATTAATTCCTAGGTACTTTATCTTCTTAGGGGCTATCACAAATGGTATAGATTTGATAATTTCCTCCTTAACAGTCTCGTTGTTGGTATAAAGGAATCCTACTGATTTACTTATGTTTATCTTGTATCCTGAGACTTCGCTGAACTCTTCTATCAGTTTGAGTAACTTACTTATAGATTCCTTGGGGTTCTCTGCAAATACAATCATATCATCTGCGAACAGGGAGATTTTAACTTCCTCTTTGCTGATGCAGATGCCCTTTATTTGTTTGTCTTGTCTAATTGCTCTGGCTAGAACTTCTAGCACAATGTTGAATAGGAGAGGTGACAGTGGGCATCCTTGTCTAGTTCCTGATCTCAGGGGAAAGTCTTTCAGTCTCTCTCCATTCAGGATGATGTGGGCAATTGGCTTTGTATAAATGGCCCTTATTGTGTTGAGGAATTTGCCATCTATGCCCATTTTGCTAAGAGTTTTTAGCATGAATGGGTGTTGGACTTTATCAAATGCCTTTTCGGCATCAATGGACAAAATCAGGTGATCTTTGTCTTTTGTGTTATTTATGTGGTTAATCACATTAATTGTTTTCCTGATGTTGAACCAGCCTTGCATCCCTGGTATGAATCCCACTTGGTCATGATGGATTATTTTCTTGATATGTTGTTGTATTCTGTTGGCAAGAATTTTGTTGAAGATTTTTGCATCTAAGTTCATGAGTGATATCGGTCTGTAGTTCTCTGTCTTTGTTGGATCTTTCCCGGGCTTAGGTATCAGGGTTATGCTGGCTTCATAGAATGAGTTTGGGAGTATTTCATCCCTTTCTATACTGTGAAATAGTTTCAGTAGTATTGGGGATAACTCTTCTCTAAATGCTTGGTAGAATTCTGCCTTGAAGCCATCTGGGTCTGGACTTTTTTGGGTTGGCAGTGTTTTGATGACCTTTTCAATCTCTTCCTTTGTGATGGGTTTATTAAGTTGTTCTGCTTCATGTTGTGATAATTTGGGTAGGTGGTATGAGTCAAGGAATTGGTCCATTTCCCCTAGGTTTTCAAATTTGTTAGAGTACAGTCTTTCATAGTATTCTGTTATGATTTTGATTTCTGTTGCATCTGTGGTGACAACTCCCTTCTCATTTCTAATTTGGGTTATTTGTTTCCTTTCCTGCTTTTCTTTAGTAAGTTTAGCCAGTGGTTTATCAATTTTGTTGATCTTTTCCAAAAACCAGCTTTTGGTCTTTTCAATTTTTTCAATTGTTTTTCTATTCTCTAATTCATTTAGCTCTGCTCTAATCTTTATGATCTCCTTTCTTCCAGTGCCCGAGGGGTTCCTCTGTTGTTCTCTTTCTACTTGTTCAAGCTGTAGAGTTAGTTCCTTGATTTGGGTTCTTTCTTCCTTCCCGATGTGTGCATTTATGGAGATAAACAGACCTCTGAGCACTGCTTTGGCTGTATCCCATAGGTTCTGGTAAGAAGTGTTTTTGTTCTCATTGGAATCCATGAATTTCTTTAATTGATCCCTGATTTCCTCTATAACCCATGTTTTTTTGAGCAACATGTTGTTCAGTTTCCAAGAGTTCCACTTTCTATCTCTGTTTTTTCTGCTATTGATTTCAACTTTGATGGCTTTATGATCTGAGAAGATGCTTTGCAATAATTCAATGGTATGGATTTTGTTGAGCATTGCATTATGGCCTATCACATGGTCAATTCTGGAGAATGTTCCATGTGCACTGGAGAAGAAGGTGTAGTTGTCTGCTGATGCGTGGAAAGTTCTGTATATATCAATAAGGTTTAGTTGGTTAATTGTGTGAATGAGGTCTTCTGTATCTTTACTGAGCTTTTTTCTAGATGATCTGTCTAGTAATGAGAGTGGAGTGTTAAAGTCTCCCACTATTACTGTAGAGTCATCTAACTCTCTGTTGAGCATAGTCAGTGTTTCTTTGACATATTTAGGTGCTCTGACATTAGGTGCATAAATGTTTAATATAGTTAAGTCTTGTTTGTGTACTGAACCTTTCAGCAGTAAATAGTGTCCATCTTTGTCCACGATGGTGGATTTGACACTAAAGTTGATTTTGTCTGAGATTAGAATTGCCACCCCTGCTCTTCTTTGTTCATTGTTAGCTTGATACATATTCTTCCAACCTTTAATTTTTAGTTTGTTCCTGTCTTTAGGTCTCAAGTGAGTTTCTTGTAGACAACATATGGATGGGTCGTGTCTTTTGATCCAAGATGACACTCGGTGTCTCTTTACTGGAGCATTCAGTCCATTCACATTCAATGTAATTATTGATAGGTATGTGTTCACTGCTGCCATTGTGATATGTTTATTTTTACATTGATGTTTTCTCTGTTGTTCTTATTAGTCTGTTCTGAGACACTCTTTTTTGTGAGTTGATTTTTCACCTTTTTCAGAGCTGGTTTTATAGTTGTTGAGACTCGTGTGTTAGATTTCTTGAAATGGTGTGATACATCTTTGTTGTGCTTTACAGCTGCCCCTATGAACCCCTTTAATAAACTATTTATAAACCCAATTTTAATTACTACCAGTCTTGTCATCTTCCTCTCCATCTGGAAGGACTATAACAACTGTAGTACATCCCTCTTTTATTATGATGACACCATAGTTTTCATGATGATCACTGGATTGCTTCTTTCCGTATCAAAGCTGTGATTTACTTTGGAGCCTTCCCTAAATGAGTATTGAGTAGTGTGTCGTTCTAAAATATAAAGTTAGTGGTTTCGTTCTTCTAAGCCAAAGCCAAGAACTTCTTTCAGTATTTCTTGTAGTTTGGGTTTGGTTTTTACAAAGTCTCTGAGTTTCTGTTTATCTGGAAATGTCTTAATTTCATTTTCATGTTTGAAAGACAGTTTTGCAGGACATATAATTCTTGGTTGGAAGTTCTTCTCCTTCAAGACTTTGAATGTGTCGTGCCACTGTCTCTGTGCCAGCATGGTTTCTGCTGAGAAATCTGACGAGAGCCTACAGGGTTTCCCTCTGAATGTTAGCTTTGCCTTGAGTCTTGCTGCCTTTAAGAGTTGCTGCTTATGTTTCATTTTGTTAAACTTGATTATAATATGTCTTGGAGTCTTTCTTTTGAGATCTATATTGGGTGGCGTACGATATGCATCTGAGATGTCTATATTCTCTTCCTTCATGATTTCTGGGAAGTTTTCTTTCAGCAGCTCAGCAACAATACTCTCTGTGTTCTCAGATGTCTCACCCTGTTCAGGGACTCCAATTAATCGAAGGTTGTTCCTCTTAATAGAGTCCCACATGCTTCTTAATGTTTCTTCATTTTTCTTGTTTCTTTTTTCTGATTTCTGCTCATAGACACTGCCATCAGTAACTCTGTCTTCCAAGTCAGAAATTCTTTTTTCCATTTGTTCCATTCTGTTTTCTTGGGTTTGCATGGAAGCTTCTATGTCTTTGATTTTCTTCTTGATCTGTTGGATTTCAGAGTACTGGTGTTCCATCAGATTGAACAACTTGCTTAATTTTTCATTTTGTTCTGCTGCATTTTGTATAAGGTCTAGAAGGGCCCTGTATATAATCAATTTGTATTCACTTCCTGATGCTTTCATAAAAGTTTCTTCATCTGAAAAACTCCTTGGTTGCTTTGTTTGGGAGCCTTCTGAAGCCATGAGTGATTGCTTGTATGCCACAATTGTCTGTTGCTTTTTGGGCCCCATGTGAGTATATAGAGGCTGGAAGAGGTACTGTGAGGATGGATTGCAAATGTTTCTCTAGGCTGTCTTCAAATGTAAAGCAAAAGGTATCTGACCGGTTCACAAGTCAGTTAGGTTTTCAGGTGTAGAGGTCCCTCTTCCCATCTGACAAAGTAAGCGCCACTGTATCCAACCCCAGATGATAACAAACTAGTTCAGAATACAGCACTGCTAGTGCCCTGGTGGCCTCTGCTGACAGGGCCTAGCCTTATCCAACACTGCGTTGAGTACTGCTTTTGTGATAGAAAAGCGCTCTCTTGTGGGCAGGCTCTGGCTCCGAAGCTAAGAATTAGGTCCAGCTGCGGCCACCGTACCCAAGATGGCGTCCTCCACCCAGGTAGCAGACAGAGGGGCTAAAGATGCCCAGAGGCAGCGATTCCTCTGCTTCTGTTGCAGGGCCCCCAATGTAGGCAGCACTATGCAAAATCACTACTTTTCTGACGGAGAAGCATTGTCCCGTTTGCAGGCCTTGGCTCCCAGGCTAAGAACGAGGTCCCGCTAAAATCCCGGTACCAACATGGCGTCCCACACCCTGACCACGGAGTTCTGCACAAACCCCACTGAGGCTGCTACAAAACGAAAGGCTCAAAGTGTCTAGATTAACAGAGTCCCGAGCCTGGCTCTCAGAACATGGGAATTTTGCCTGCCTATCCTCCCAGCAGCGTGTTTGAGTCCAGCCGCTGGGCAAGGCCCAGCTCCGCCCGCCAGCCGAGACAGAGGAAAAAAAAGTCAAACTGGTGCGTTTACCTTCCGTCCGTGAGAGCCAGGGCTAGCCGGGAGCGGGAGTCAGCAACAGAGAGGAGGTTTTTCGCTGAATGATATAAAGTCCCAATTAACAGCTCTGTGCCGTGTCCTGAGGCTGATTAGGTGCTCAGAAGGCTCTGTTTGATTGTCAATTCTGGTCTTGGTTTCCAGAGGGATAGAAAGAGACATGTCCTTAGTCCGCCATCTTGACTCCTATAGATCGCCTTGGGTAAAACAGACTGTCATGGTTGGAATTGTGCCCCCCCAAAAATGTGTGCAGCCACATGGCTGGGATATGGTTCCCAGTATCTTGGGACTGTCCTCCATTGTGTGGTTTTGCTAACCTGTATGTTAAAGGATTAGGGTGGGGCTGTGAATTCCTGCTGTGGGGGAAGTTTCCCCGGAGTATGGCTTGCCCCACCCTTAATGCTTTTAGCTTGCAAGGAATAAAAGGAAAAAGAAACAAAGGACAATTTGAGAGCCTCGCTACCATCAAGCAAGCAGCATCGGGAGCAGAGCGTGTCCTTCAGACCAGAGGTTCTTGCGTGAGGACGCTCCCTGGACAAAGACTGATGCAATACCGGACTTTCCTCCAGAGCTGACAAGGGGAAAGTCTTTCCCTGGAGCGGACACCCTGAATATGGACTTGCAGCCTACCAGACTGTGTAAGAATAAATCTTTCTTTGTTAAAGCCATCCACTCTGTGGTATTTCTGTTAGAGCAGCCTAGCTGACTAAAACACAGACATTTTCACAACGTTGACTCTTCCAATCCATGAGGAAGATAAGCTTTTCCACTTACGTAGATCTGTTTTGGGTTCTTGCAATACAGTCTTGTGCTTTTCTTTCTATAGGTCTTCTACATCTCTGGTTAGATTTATTCCTAGGTATTTTACCTTCTTGGATGCTATCGTAAATGTTATTGATTTGGAGATTTCCTCTTTGATGTTCCCTTTGTTGGTGTAAAGGAATCCAACTGGTTTTTGTATGTTTATCTTATACCCTGATGCTTTGATGAAATCTTTTATTAGTTATAGCAGTTTTTATTTGTTTGTTTTGTTTTGTTTTAGGATTCTGTAGGGTTTTTTTGTGTGTGTATAAGATCATATCATCTGCAAATGAAGATATTTTATTTCTTTGTTACCAATCTGGATGCCCTTTATTTCTTTTTCTTGCCTAATTACTCTGGCTAGAACCTCCAGCACAATGTTGAATAAAAGCAGTAACAAAGGACATTCTTGTCTGGATCGCATTCTCAAAGGAAATGTTCTCAGCCTCTCTCCGTTTAGGATGATGTTTGCTTTGTATAAATGTCCTTTATTATGATGAGTAATTTCCCTTCTGTTCCTATTTTGCTGAGAGTTATTAACATGAATGTATGTTGAGTTTTGTCAAATGTTTTTTCTTTATCAACTGATAAAATCAAGTGGTTCTTGTCTTTTATTTTACTTATGTGGTAGGTTACATTAATTGTTTTTCTAAAGTTGAACCATCCATGTATCCCTGGTGTGAATCCCACTTGGTTGTGGTGAATTGTTATTCTTATTATTATTATTTTGGTATGTTGTTGAATTCTATTAGCTATAATTTTGTTGAGGATTTTTCCATCTAAGTTCGTGAGAGATATTGGTCTGTAATTTTCCTTTTTTTGTGCTTGGTTTTGGTATCAGGGTTATGCTGGCTTTATAGAATAAGCTTGAGAGTATTCCATTATTTTCCATTAAGTAATAGTGATATTAACTCTTCTCTGAAAATTTGGTAGAATTCTCTAGTTAAGCCATCAGGACCAGGGTTTTTTGGGAGTGGAGGGAGCTTTTTAAATCACCTTTTCAATCTCTTCTTTTGTAATGGGTTTATTTAGTTTTTCTACCTCTGTGTTAGTTTAAGTAGGCATTGTGTTTGTAAAAATTTATCCATCTCTTCTAGATTTTCAAATTTGTTGCAATACAGTTTTTCATAGTACTCCATTATGATTTTTTTTTTTTTAATTTCAGCTATGTTTGTTGCAATGCAACCCATCTCATTCTTATTCAAGTTATTTGCTTCCTCTCCTGTTTTTCTTTCATCAGTTTGGTCAGTGGTTTATTGATTTTGTTGATCTTTTCAGGGAATCAGCTTTTGGTCTTGTTAACTCTTTCAGTTGTTTTTCTATT
Source organism: Heterohyrax brucei (assembly GCA_028571685.1). Lineage (NCBI taxonomy): Eukaryota > Metazoa > Chordata > Mammalia > Hyracoidea > Procaviidae > Heterohyrax > Heterohyrax brucei. The sequence goes on from CM053150.1 coordinate 64,222,340, forward strand.
CTTTAAATCATTTGGTTTTCTGCTCTAATTTTTATTGTTTTCTTTCTTTTGGTGCCTGAGGTCTTGTTTTGCTGCTCTCTTTCTACTTGTTCAAGTTGTAGGCTTAATGCTTGATTCGGGCCCTTTGTTCTTTTCGGATATGTGCATTTATTGAAATAAATTGACCTCTGAGCATTGTGTTTGCTGCATTCCAAAGGTTCTGGCAGAATAGGTTTTCAGTCTCGTTGGATTCTGTGAATTTCTTTACTCTGTTCTTGATTTCTTCTATAACCCAGTAGTTTTTGAACAAGCTGTTTTTCAGTTTCCATGTGTTTGATTTTTTCCACTTGTTTTTTCTGTTATTTATGTCTACTTTTATGACTTCATGATCTGAAAACACCGTCTCTCCCCCCCAATGTGCAGGACTGTTAATTTCCTTTATGGTAGCTTAATATTTACCTCTATTTTTCTGAATTTAAAGCCAGTCTTTTATTTCCTTGTATTGCCTTGACTTCCTTTCCATACGACAGATTTATGACTACATTTTTTTAAGTTGCTCTTTTTTGTTATAATGTTGTCATCTTTTACATGACATCTCTGTCTCCTTATTTTCTGTGTTTCTCCTTCAATTTGTTTTTGTGATTTCCCTTTCTGTGTGGATATCTAGCTGCTCTGTGCTGTGTTCTAATCTTGGTTTGTTATCTGATATTATTGATTTTCTGACTGAAGGTCCTTTAGTAATTCTTGTAACTTTGGTTTGAGTATTGTAAATTCCCTAAATTACTGTTTATCTGGAAATGTCTTAATTTCATAATCATATTTGAAAAACAATTTTGCTGGATATATAGTTCTTGGATGGGAATTTCTTTCCTCGAGGTTTGTATACGTCATGTCATTGCCTTCTTGCCTTCATGGTTTCTGCTAAGTAATCTGAGCTTAGTCTTATTGATTCTTTTTTGTAGATTGTTTCTTATTTATCCCTAGCCTCTTTTAAAACTGTCTTTTTATCAATAGTCTTGGCAAGTATGATTATAATATTTCTTGGTATCTTTCTTTTGGGATCTACCTTTTTTGGAGTTTGGTAAGTGTTTTGGATAGATATCCCCTCATCTTTTATGATATCAGAGAATTTTTCCATCAACAAATCTTAAAAAATTCTCTCTGTATTTTCTGTTATCCCTCTGTCATGGTACTTTAATCATTTGTAGATTATTCCTCTTTAAAGAATTGCACATAATTCTTAGTGTTTCTTATTTTTTTAAAATTATTTTACACCATTTTTCCTTAAATATGTTGGTGTCATCTGTTTTATCTTCTGTCTCACTAAGTCAGCCTTTATTGCCTTAGTTCTGCTCCTCTGACTTTCTGTTGAGTTATCTCATTTTGTAATTTCATTATTAATCTTCTGAATAACTACTTCTCATCTCTGTATGTTTTATTGTAGTCTGTTCAATTTGTCATTATGCTCTATTGTTTTTTACTTGATTTCCCTTCCTTGTCTCTTGAAGAGTTGCCAATATCAATCTTTTGTAACTTACTTCCCATAATTCCAGGAGATTTTCTTCATTTGGAAAATTTTTAGATTCTTTGTTTTGGGAAAACTCTCTGAAGCCTTCATGGTCTGCCTCTTTAAATGATTTGATATTGACTGTTGTCTCTGAGCCATTATTAAATTGTTATATTTATTTATTCTGTGCTTCCTTACTGTGTTCTAAATTTTTGTTTTGGTTTGTTTTGAAATGTCTAGTAACCTAATCATGTGTGCTAGTTTTGTTATTTGTGCCATTGAAGATCTAACATCCTGATACTTGGTAGTTAGACCTGTATCTATACATGTAAGCTCAAGAGTCCTATTCTTTTCCTTGCGTGGATTCATCTCAGGTGTCCAGGTAGTCAGTCACTAAGTGTGTAGTGAAGGCTATAGGGGAGACCCTATAGTCCTAGATGGGCAGGGGTGATTGGTGTAGGCACAGGTTTCTGGCTATATGTGCTGAAAAAGGCAGGAGGCTGACAGCCATCCTTGAGTGTCTGTGAGGAAGTTGTATTCCTTTATATCTGAGCCTAGATGGAGGAACTGTTTCTGCCCTGAACTGTTGTCTCAGGGGAGTTAGAAGCCTTCTTTTTTGCTTGTATTTGTTAAATTGTTTCCTCCCGCTATCTGGGAGAAAGGGTCAAGCGAGCATAAAGGATCATAATTCCAGCCCAGGAATGGGTCAGTCTATGAAACTTGGCACAGTGTAAGGAAGAAAGTGGGAAGCACGAGGAAAATGGAGAGAGATTTGTCCAGAAGGAAAGTTTTATATCTTCATGCTGTAGTTTAATGCAAGCCACCTAGCTTTTCATGATCAAATGCTGTTTTATTCTGGTTCTGGAGGGGTGAGTGGGCTCTACAATGCACAGTTTCTCCCACTTGAAGAGGATGCCCTCCAAATGCCACTGCTTCACTCACCATTCTGGCTGCAGCAGATTCCTACTGGGTCAGGTTTGGCCAGTCCCAGGTACTTTTGGAACTACTTTTCCTGTCACTCAGTCAAATTTGTCAACATTCCTTTTGATGCTCAGGGCTCCTACAATGTCATATATCTTCAATTTATTTGTTCTTTTGGGTCTTTGTTGTAAAAGGGTTCTATTTTCTCATAAATTTTTTTTGAAAAAAATAAACAATTGTCTTTATTATAAATGCTCTGTATTGGAGGACTCTTTTTTTTTCCCTTGTTTACTTTTGTTTGTTTGTTTCATGATTCTTTTTTTTTTATTGTGATTAAGTGAAAGTATACAATCCAAATCAATTTTGCATGCCAGCCTATCTGCAGCTCCATTTGCTCTCTTTACCCTGTGACAGCATAATCTTTCTTTTCATTCTATATTTCTAGTACACTCTTAATGAGCACCTGTCCACTCCTTCCCACTCTTTTCTCTCCCGTCTAGAAAGAAAGCAGTAGGACAACCTCCTATAAATGTATAGAACCATAAAGTACACACATCATGTGGTCACAATGTGTCCCTGAGTCCAGTCCATTCTTCTCTGAAGAGTTGACAACAGTACTGGTTTCTGTTCAGGGCCAGTGGAAAGTCTAGGGGGCATGTTCCCGGGAGACCCTCCAGGCTGTCAGACCATCAATTCTGGTCTTTAGTAGAGTCCTTGAGCTGCACTCTTCTTTTTCTCATGTTACCTCAGGGACTCTTGTGTCCCCCATCACAGCTGCCTTTGGTAGTGGCAGGGCACCATCTGGTTCTTATGGTCTCATATTGAAACCTTCTTCCCTTCATATGGGTCATTCTGTCACCTCGGCTCTTTTTTTTCTCATGTCTTTATAGTTCCAGATAAGTTGGGACCATTTGGTGTACCTCAGAAGGCAGCTTGCTGGTTTTTCAGACCCCAGATGCCACTCAGCAATATGGGGTGCAGAAGACTCTCTTAGCAAAAGACTAGTTATGCCAACTGGACTCAATGTCCCCTGAAAGCATGGTTTCCAGACCCCTGTCCCTGCTACTCTAGCCTTTGCAATATTGGACTGAAGTTAGAAAAACCTTTCAGTTTATGGCACAGTCCAGTTATGTTGATCTGCTCTCTACTTCATGCTGTCACTGCTTTCACCTATCAAAATTCCTATCTACTATCTAGTCTGTGACCAGCTCTCTCCCTCCCTCCCTACATTTGTATCTGCCAGAGTCCTTTCTTCTGTACATAAGTCTATTTTTCAGTCCCTAAAGCAGAGGTATCATTGAATACTTGAGGATGACTCTTCTTTTACCGAATGTGCTTAATGCCTGGTATCATGGATTGAATTGTGTCTCCCAAAAAATATGTGTGAGCCATGATACCAAGTATCTTGTGACTGTCCTCCATTTTGTGATTTTCCTAAATTGTATGTTAAAGGATTAGAGTGGGGCTGTAAATCCTTTCATAGGATTACTTCCCTGCTTCACTGTAAAGGCAGTTTCCCTGGAGTATGGCTTGCCCTACCCTTAATCCTTTCATCCTGAGAGTGATAAAAGGACAGAGAAGCAGGCAGAGAATTGGAAACCTTGTACTATCAAGCAAACAGCACTGGGAGAAGAGTGCGTCCTTCAGACCTGAGGTTCCTGTGCCAAGACACTCCCTGGACAAAGACTGATGCAATACCAGACTTTCCTCCAGAGCCGACAAGCAGAAAGACTTCCCCTGGAGCAGACACCCTGAATACAGACTTGTAACCAACCAGACTGTGTAAGAATAAACCTTCCTTTGTTAAAGACATCTACTTTGTGATATTTCTGTTAGAGCATCCCTAGCTGACTAAAACATCTGGTTTCAGTGATTTTGTTTTGTTGTTATTTTGTTGTTGTTAGGTGCTGTTGAGTTGGTTCTGACTCATAGCAACCCATGTACAACAGAATGAAACACTGCCCCTCCTGTGCCATCCTTCACCATCCTTAGAATTGTTATGCTTGACTCATTGTTCAGCCACTGTGTCAGTCCATCTCACTGAGGGTCTTTCTGTCTTTCACTGGCAGGAAGGACATCATACATGATGTCTTTCTCCAGAGACTGGTCCCTCATGATGACATATCCAACATATGTGAGATGAAGTTTCTCACGCTCCTCTGTGGAGCATTCTGGCTGTATTTCTTCCAAAATGAATTTGTTTGGTCTTTTGGTAATCCATTATATAGTCAAAATTCTTCACCAACATTGTAATTCAAAGGTGCCAATACTTCTTTAATCTTCCTTATTCATTGTCCAGCTTTTGCATGTATATAATGCTATTGAAAACACCATGGCTTGAATCAGGTACACCTTAGTTTTTAAAGTGACATCTTTGCTTTTAAATATCTTGTCAGGGATTGAATTGTGATCCCCCCAAAATATCTGTCAATGACTAGGTCATGATTCCCAGTATTATGTTATTGATTCCGTTATAAGTTGCAAATCTTTTCACTATGATGTAATGGGATGAATTAAAAAAAAATGAAATTCACTGCCATTGAGTCCATTATGACTCATAGCAACACTATAAGTCAGAAGTAGAACTGCCCCATAGAGTTTCCAAGGAGTGCCTGGTGAATTTGAACTGCTGACCTTTTGGTTAGCAGACATGGCACTTTAACCACTACGCCACCAGGGTTTCCAACAAGATAGATTAGTGACACTTATATTAATGAGATTTATAAGATTAGACAGTGTCTTAAACTCATCTCTTTGATTTATAAAAGAGAGAAGTGAGTGGAGAAACAAGAGGATCTGTACCACCAAGAAAGCAGTGTCAAGATTAGAGTGCATCCTTTGCAACTGAGTTTCCTGAGCTGAGATGCTTCATGACCAAGAGACCTTCCTCCAGAGCCAAGAGAGAGGAAAAATTTCTCCTGGAACTGATGCTCTGAATTTGGACTTGTAGCCTAAGCCAAGCCAGGCAAGCCAAGTGCTGTCAAGTCGGTTCTGGACTGATAGCCTGCTAGACTATAATAGAATAAATTTATCTTTGTTAAAACCTTCCACTGGTGATATCTCTGTTACAGCAGCACTAGATGACCAGGACACACTTTAAAGAGGCCTTTGCAGTAGATTTTCTTAATGCAATGCACATTTTCATTTATAAACTGCTGCTTTTATGAACATTGATGGTGAAACCAAGGAAAACAAAATAATCGACAATTTCAATGTTTTCTTTTTTTATCTTGGTTTTGCTCATTGGTCCATTTCTGAGGATTTTGGTTTTCTTTCTGTTGATGGGTAATCTGTACTGCAGGTTGTGGGCTTTCATCTTCGTCAATAAGTATTTCAAGTTCTCTCCACTTTCAGCAAGGAAGGTTATGTCATCTGATAGCGCAGGTTGTTAATTAAACTAAACCTGTGGGAAATCATGTTAAACACTCTTGACATAAGTGAAGCCATCTTGGATGCTGAACCGTTACTTCAACTCTGTGTAACCTCCTGTGACGTTTGTATACTGTAACCTAGAGGCAATATGCGAATACCTCCAAGCCCTTGGCCTGAACATGTAGAACAATGTATGACCAAAACTGTGCCCAACTAACTTAGTTACCGTATGTTTTAGTTCCTTGTATGCTCAGTTACAAAAGAATATAAATGCTGTAATAAAACTTTGCTCTGGGCTCTCGGCTAGGGAAAGCCATTAGCTTCTGATCCCAAACTGTTTCATGTCTGTCTTTTCTTAAGTCTCGGCGCTGCCTCTCCTCCACCCATGTTCGTCAGAGTGATCTCTGATCTCTGACATCTGGAGCCCAAACGTAGGGCAGGAGGAAGGCTTCCTACTTGTTTTTTACAGGTTCCAGTGGACCAGCCCTGCAGTAGAATGCCGTGACTCCCCAAGTTTCATTCCGGAGAAGGATTCCTGAATGCGCACCCTACTGCACTGGTAAAGGGTCCGTAAGCCCAGGGATAAGCATCAGGGTCACAATGGGTAATGATTTATAAGTTTATGGGCCAGAGGAACAAAAGTTAGGCCCTCTTGTCTTATTAAAATAGAGCTGTATCTCGCCTGCGGCAGGCATAATTAAAAAGAGTGTATCAGGGTAATTACGGGAAGTAATTTATTGTTTTCTCTCTCTTTGAAACTTGTATTCTTTCAGATTTCTATAATTCTGAAGCCTCTACAATAAGAGGAGAAGTTAAAAAATGAAAGGGAGGAAAAGGGCGAGGAGAGAGAAGGGGGTGATTGGCCATCGCTGCCTTCATCTTCTCCTCCGCCTTCTCCAGCTCCCTGTAAGAATTTAAAGCTAAAGGAAAACGAGGAGGGAGACCGGCCATAGCCACCTTCGTCCTCTCCTCCGCCTTCACTCTCCCATATTCTTTCTGAAGGCTCAAAGCCAAGTTCACGATATTTTCCTGCAATCTCAGAAGGCATTAGAAAAGCCAGAATAGCAGGAGATGTGGATGCTTATTTGTTTCCAGTGACAATTATAGAAGTGACTCTGCCTGGTCAGGATGAGGAAAATCCTGATGGAGTCTATCAGTACAGTCATCACCCTGTCCCTTTCACTATCCTGAAAGAAATAAAGAAAGCTGTCAGTCAGTATGGCCCTACTGCTCCTTTTACTATGAGAATACTGAGAGGGCTAGCAGAAGGAGAGCGTCTCATTCCCCACGATTGGGAGACACTAGAGCGGACTTGTTTACCCTCAGGAGCATATTTACAGTTTCGAGCGTGGTGGTCTGATACTGCCCACCAGCAAGCTCAGAGAAATATTCAAACTCAGATTGATGTGTCCGCTGAACAATTGTTAGGAGTAGGCACCTGGACTGGCATCAAAGCTCAGTTAATAATGAACAATCAAGCTATATCCCAAGTTAGATTTGTGTGTTTAAAAGCTTGGGGAAAAATCAGTCAACCAGGACAGGAAACTCCTACATTCAGCTCTGTAAGACAAGGAGCTAAAGAGCTGTATGTTGATTTCCTTGCTAGACTCAGAGATGTTTTGTAAAAAACTATAGAAAATTCAGATGCCAGAGATATGATTTTACAAATTTTGGCATTCAATAATGCCAACCTAGATTGTAAGAAGGTTCTTCACCCCCTTAAGGGACAAGGAAGTTTAGAAGATTATGTTAAAGCTTGTCAAAAAGTTGGGTCTGTAACTTTTAAGGCTCCCGCCCTGGCAGAAGCAATGGCAGCGCTGCATATGAAAAATAAACGCTGTTTTGGATGTGGGAGGTCAGGCCACATAATAAGGAATTGTAAAATAATTAGTATAAAATCTGAGTCATGTGCTGGAAAAGCGGCGCCGGAACTGTGTCCCAGGTACAAGCATGGAAATCAGTGGACAAATTACCGCAGATTTAAACATTCAATGGTGTCAACTCAGACTATAAGAGGCCCTTCACCCTTTTAAAAATCTTTCTTTAAGAAACTTTGTTAAAATTTGTCAAGAAGTGAAGTTTAAAACCTTTAAAGTTGCCACTCTAGCTGAAGCGGTGGTAGCTCTACATGTGAAAAATAGTTACTATAAAAAAGGTAAATGTAAGAAACACCAAAACCTTGTAAGCCTGGAGGCTGGGGGATGAGAAGAACAGGGGGGCCCCAAGCTCGTTCTTCCGTCTTCCCTTGTTCCCTTTAAAGGCTAACTCTTTTTAAAACTTTTAGTATGGCTGTGTCGTTTCTGTAACTTTAGAACCTATGCTATAAGAGGACAGTGGAGAGCGAGAAGGATCCCTTCTCTACTCCTCCCTCCTCAACACCATTTAAGAGGAGTTAGAAAGTAAAAAGAAGCTGGGAGGTGAAGGGAGCGACTGGTCAACGCTACCTTCACCAAGTCCCAAAGAGAGCGAGAGAGGCAACTGACCATAGCCGCTCCCGTCTACTCTTTTATTTTCGATGTCATCCTCTAAGAAGGAACCAGACAGTGATGAGGAATTAGGGAGCAGGGAGGGAGAGGGAGGCGGACGGCCACCGCCACCTTCTCCTGCTCTTCTGTCTTCTCCTATTCCCTCTAAGAAAGTAAGGCTAAGTACTCCTCTAAAGGAATTAACACAAAGTACTCCTTTACTTTTCTCTATCTTTTCTGAGCTTTAGAAAAATAAGAAATCTTTTGGGATCAGATCAAATATTTGGTACAGTAGGAGGCTCATGATATAAATTAGAAACAAACTATAGGAGGTGAGTAACAGAATTATAGAAATGAATTTGAAAATAAAAGTCCTCCTAAACAAAAGTTAAATTATTCAAATTAAGAAAAATTGTCAGCCCTACCAACTTTGATATGTGAACAATTGGAACAGAGAGTATACAATACCTTTTTACAGTCCTTAAAGGAAGTCTAATATCTGAATGGCTAAAATAGAAACAGAACATTGGTTGGATACAGCTTTCAGTCGACAAATAAAATACTCCCTCAGAGGGTACAGATCTGGAAATACAGTTTTTTTGAAAACTGTTGGAAAGTGTTGATTGGTTACAACCCACTAATTTATCATTTTTATTAAATAAAAAAGGGGGAGACGCCCAGTCAGACACCTGTCCCCCTATAGCACAATGAAAACGTTTCAAAATTTTCTATATATCCCTCAAATTTACACAATTTCAGCTGCTGAGGCCCAGTGGTCTCATGATTCTTCAAATATCCAAAAAAACAACTTAAATGGTAGAAAACTATTAACTACGGGGAAAGGGTTTTGCTTATATTTCTCCAGATCCTGAAATGGAGCCTATTTGGATTCCATCACGGAGGATTCGCTTATGAAAACAGTGAGGATGAAGATGACTGCCCCTCGCACACACAAAGTCACTTACCAGCCTGAGGACAGAAGAAAAGAACACGGAAGATGAAGATTTGTCCCCTAATGTTAATAATTATTTGTTTGTCTCCTTTCCCTTTAACATTAATTATGACTACAATTGATTTCATTATAGAATGTAGTGAAAATTTGTATGAAGATTACTGATTCCACTCTATAAGTTTAAGATTGTCCCCATGAACTAAAATACTTATGCTCTGGCCACATAGAGGCTGGTACCTCTAGGGAACTGATGTCATGTATCTAATTAAGAAAAAATTGGATTTCCCTGAAACCTGGAATGGGTTACAAAAGAAATATAACATCTCCACTCATAGCCTCATGATCCCCAGTGCCCGGCTGGACAGTTGTATGGGTAAGACCCCTTGGGGAGGGGCGACCTAAGATAGACACAGTCGCCAGGGATCATAGAGCAAGGGGCTGATGAGCCAGAGACAGGTAAGACTCCTCGTGGGAGGAGCAACCTAAGACAGGCCCAGTCACCAAGAAACTATTTAAGAAGCAAGAAAGTTTCTTGCCCTGTGATTATATTTGAAAATCAAATAACAGAAACATGACAAACAGTTGCCCTGCCACAATTTCACCAAACACTTCAGCTTCATTTTTTATTAAATAAAAAAGGGGGAAATGAGGGAAATCATGTTAAACACTCTTGACATAAGTAAAGCCATCTTGGATGCTGAACCATTACTTCAACTCTGTGTAACCTCCTGTGACATTTGTGTATTGTAACCTAGAGGCAGTCTGGGAATACCTCCAAGCCCTTGGTCCGAACATGTAGAACAATGTATGACCAAAACTGTGCTCAACTAACTTAGTTACTGTATGTTTTAGTTCCTTGTATGCCCAGTTACCAAAAGAGTATAAACCAGTGTTTGTTGAGTCAATTCTGACTGACAGAGAGCTGTGCTATAGGACAGAGTAGAACTGCCCCACAGAGTTTGCAAGGAGTACCTGGTGGATTTGAACTGCTGACCTTTTATGGTTAGAGGCTGGATCACTTAACCACAATGCCACTAGGATTTCCAGTTTTTAACAAGTTTTCCTCAAATCCTGATTTCCTGTTCTTCATACTGTCTGGTGTCTTAAACTTCTCAGATGGTTATTTACTTATTTATATTAATAAAGTATTTCTAAGTTTTAAGAAGTGGACAAGTGGTAGAACTAAACGTATGATTTCTTGGAAACCAGAAAAGATACTTAGTAAAACAGTACAGTGAGGATCAAAAAGAATGAGAACAAAATTAAATTCTGTGCAGATAAAGAAAGACAACAAATAATGAGGAAAGATAACATCGTGGGTTGGATTGTGTTCTCCCAAGATATTTGTGAATTTGGGTAGGTTATCTTTCCCAGTTTTGTGTGATTGTTTACCATTTGTCTTTTGGTGTGATTTTCTTACATGCTGTAAATTAAATCTCTGTGATGTTAATGAGGCAGGATTAGAGACAGTTAATGAGGCAAGACTCAATCTACACGATTGAATTTTGTCTTAAGATGTCTTTTGAGATATAAACTAGAGAAGTGAGCAGACAATGGGGAAACATACAGTATCAAGAAACAAGAGCTAGAAGAATAGCATGTCCTTTGGATCCAGAGCCCCTGTGCTGAGAAGTTCCTTAATCAGGGAAGATTGATGAAAAAGACCTTCCCCAGAGCAGACAGAGAAGACCTTCCCCAGGAGCTGAGACCCTGAGTTTAAACTTCTAGCCTAGACTGTGGGAGACTGGATCTCTGTTTGTTAAAGCCATCCATTTGTGGTATTTCTGTTATAATAGTACTAGATAACTAAGAAAGACAATGAACAGAAATAAGGAAACACGTATGTGTCTTTTTGTTGTTGTTAAGCGCCAGTGAGTTATTTTCAATTCATAGCAACTTTATGTGTCGGGATAAGACTGTCCCATCATAAGGTTTTCTTGGCTGTAATCTTTATGGGAGCAGATCAGTAGGTCTTCCTCCTGCTGAGTCACTGAGTGAGTGTGAACTGTCAACCTTATGGTTAGAAGTCAAGCGCCTAACCAGTAAGTCATGAGGGTTCCCACACAGTGCCATATTGAATGGTAAAGAAAAATGTTATAGGAAACAAGTGTTACAAATGTGGGCTTTGCAGGACTCAGTAACACTTCTTATGCTTTATAGGCCTCTTATTCCATCTGCTATTAATATGCCTTTTGTATCTGAAATGTACCAGCTTCCTATATTTTCTACATTTTCAATAGTTACCAAGTCATCAAGACAGATGGTGGAGTCCACTTTTATTTTCTAAAACCTAATTAGCGACCAATCTATGTTATTCTTTCAAGAGTTCTAGCATTGGATTCTGGTCTCATTAGGTGTCTTAATAATTTGATTATTTTTGCTTTGCATGGATTATACAAATAAGCAGATACAGTAAGTGTTCTGATAATGAGTATTGAGAAGAGCTAGAATAAAATACGCTATGTAGGGTACTGATACTTGCAATTACTTGTTTAAAGTCAGTCTCTCTGATGGTTTTGAGCTTCCTAAAGAATACAGATGGTGCAGTTTTCCAGTGTTTGTTCAGCATCCTTCAGAATTTGACAGAATGCTTGGTGTATAATAGTACTTAACAGGTATTTGTGAGTTAAATAAATGAATAATGTACAGGTAAATATTAAGTTCTCTTCCCCAGACCATCTAGGTAGGAAGTGATGGAGCTGAAATTCCACTAGCTTGCCTGGCTCTGACGTCCCTGTGTACCATACTTCTTTCTCGGAGCTATCGAGAAATGAACAGTAGAAAATCTAATCATGTATATACTATAGTAAGAGTAAACCCTTCCAAAGTTATGGAAAGGAAGAAAACTTTCAGGACATACATTTCTAAGTGCCAAGTGAGCTTTTGGCTACTCACACTGGGTTTTAGGTCTGCTGTAGACAATTATCTTTCTGATTTGTTATGAGTTTTGAGAAAAAAAGTGAAAGCATTAGAAACTATTGATTCTGTATGTATTTAAAAAAAGACTAGAATCCTAGTTCTTTGGGCAGTCATACTGCTTTGATAAAAGACTAACATATTAGAAAGAGCTGCCCAGTGAAGCTATTAAACATTGCACAGAGCACAGGGCAGCCCCTATAATAAAGAATTACTTGGCCTAAAAAGTCTGTAATGCTAAGATTGAGAAATCGTAGAATAATCTAAAGTTACTGCTCTTTATGGAAATTGAAATTTTATCTCATTAATATCAAGTAGCACTATCATGTCTGCAGGCAGTAAGATTAGAAGTGAGAACACACAGGAAACAGGTTTGTGGTGTAGGAAGCAGGGGAAAAAGAATACTCTATACTGTAGAGTGACTTACAGCCTTGGGAGGAATGTGCTGAACAAGAACACATCATTATTAGTAATAAATTCTGAGTTAAGACTGCATGCCAGCCATCCTATGCATGGCTGGTTTTGGGGTCTAGCTGAAAAGATCTGGCCTTGTAATCAGTGCTCAATGGTTGTAGCAGACGTCCCTGTCTTCAGTGTTTTAGCTATTCCTTCGTCTTATGAAAAAATCGATGTCTTTCTTAAGTTTTAAAAAGGAGGATTTGTTACCTGCTATATTTAGCATCATAAGTGAGAGCTACAATATTTGCTTTCCATAAATTTATTTGCAAAAATAAAGATCTTTTCCTGCCACCCCCACCCATTCCACAGTTTTCCACTAACAGCCACATGTAGGATATCCTGTAAGTATATCTCTTGAGAGGAGGAGAGAGCAGGGAGGTGTCAGCAGGCTGATGAATGAGGCCATTGACTTAGGTCTTCCTAGATGGGCAGGCATGATTGACTTCAGGGCGCCAGTTCTCCCACTGTGGTTGTATAGTTAGGTGCACAGCCAGTAGATGGACTTCACCCAGCAATTCCTAGTAGACTTACATTTGGGTCAATAATGTGGTGGACTGCAGCTCCAGGCTCCAAGGGCAGCTTTCCAACTTGGGATTCCTTATACTCATGCCCTAGCACTTGGCACTTGGCATTGATGTAGGCTAGGGGAAAATCTAGGGAGGGTCATCCTAGGCATGACTGGGTGATGAGAGGAAAAAGAAATGATTTCCATAAATTATTGCTAGGGGTTTTAGAGAACTAAAAGCATGGTTGTGAAGAGTTGTTGGAAGAACATCAACATCACACCACTACCACTGCTCTGAAAATAAAGTTCAAATTGCCTACTGTGTCCAGCTAGGCCTTAAGGACTAAAGTGTGCTTGACACAAGCCGTGGTGTTTTCAATCACCTCACATGCTTATGACAGCTGGACTATGAGTAAAGAAGTTGTTGTTAGGTGCCATCAAGTTGGCTCCAACTCATAGCCACCTTATGCACAACAGAACAAAACACTGCCGGGTCTTGCACCATGCCCACAATTGTTTTTGTGCTTAAGGCCATTGTTTCAGCCACTGTGTCAATCCATCCTGTTGAGGGTCTTCCTGTTTTTCACTGACCCTCCACTCTGTCAAGAATGCTGTCCTGTTCCAGGGATTGATCCCTCCAGACAACATGTTCAAAGTATGTGAGATACAGTCTCATTGTCTTTGTTTCCAAGGAGCCCTCAGGTTGCACTTCTTTTAGAACAGATCTGTTTGTTTTGTTTGTTCTTTTGGCAGTCTATGGTACATTCAATATTCTTCTGCAACACCACAACACAAAGACATCAATTCTTCTGTCTTCCTTATTCATTGTCCGGTTTTCACATACATGTGATGCAATTGAAAATACCATGGCTTGGGTCAGGTGCACTTTAGTCTGCAAGGTGACTACTTTTCAGTATTTTAAAGGGGTCCTTTGCAACAGATTTTTCCCAATGCAATGTATATTTTGATTTCTTGACTGCAGCTTCCATGAACAAAAAGGACCAAATAAGAATTGATGCCTTTGAATTGTGAGATTTTCTTGCCTCCTCTAGATTTTTGCAAATGCTTCTCCTTTATCTTGGAAGGGTTTGCTTCCTTCCCCTTCCCCTGGCTGATTCCTACTCATTCTCAGGCTGTAGTTGAAATGTAACTTCCCTGACCTCCCAGACAAGCTCAGGTCCTTATGACATGTTTCCATAATAACCTCATCTTCTTCATTGCAATTCTTCCAATTGTAATTCCATAGCTATTAGTGTGATTGTTTCATGTCTGTTTCCTTCATTAAATCTGTGAGTTCTGTGACGACAACACACTTATCTTGGTCACTCTTGTATTTCCAGTGTCTGGCACACCATCTGGCCCATTACTAGTAGGTACAGGTGAATATAGTAATAACATAGAAATAATGAGGCATAGAAAGAGGGAAAGAAGAAACAAAGGAAGGAAAGGAGGAAGGTGGGAGGGAGAGTGGGAGAACTAAATATGGAAAAAATATTATTGATCATCAGTTTCAACATATGGTTTATGAGATAGATTATCTATGGCATAGCTAGGAGAATTTAAAGCTAAAATCTAGAGTTCCTGAATCTCTGTCTAATAAAAATAAGCAGATATATAAACAAAATAGATCTAGAGATAGTATGCAGACAGAGGTCAAATACCCTCTTACCTGTGAGAGAGCACTGAGTTTCCACTTCTCAGTTTATTCAGGTTTCCTTTGATATGAGTTTACTATCCTTTCAAGTAGCAGCAAGTTCTGTCCCCTACCATCATAAGGAGAATGACAAGGTGCAATAGCATTTATCAAGAAGGATCTCTGTACCACACCTCATTCAAGTTACTATACATACATTTTCTCATTTTTTACTGGGGTAAGGATCATTTCTTGCTGATAGGGAACATGGGACTCACATTTCCAGGGAGCACTCCTCTCTTTGAGAATCTCAAGTGAAATCATGCTACCCTGGACAATCAAAACAACTAAACCATTGCCATCAAGTCAATGCCTACTCATAATGACACTGTACAACAGAGTAGAACTGCCCCACTGAGTTTCCAAGGGGTGCCTGGTGGATTCAAACTGCTGACCTTTCAGTTCATAGCAGCAGCACTTAAACACTATGCCACCAGGATACCCTGGGCAACAGGAGACCTGATTCATTAATCTACCTTAGCTGTCCTCACATTGTGCTTGCCTGGATGACTTTCAGTCGTATTTTACATTTTAGTATACTTTATCAAGGAAGGCTTTCTTGATGTCATTTGCTAGGTCATATCTTCTCAGGAAAACTTTCAGCTCTTTTCCTTTGGACCATTTAGGCATTTATTGGTGCTTAGTTTCTCTGGTGTGGATGTGTGCTTCCTGAAGAGAACATCCACGTCTGGGTCGCTTTGCCCTTCTTTCCTCAGCTTCTGATTACTCCCTGACATATAGAAGATTGTTGATATGTATTTCTGAGTGAATGAATGAGATCATTTTATTGAGCACCTATTGTGTGTTGAATACTGTGTTGTTTTCTCTGGATACAGACAAAATCATACATGGCTGCTGTATTTAAGAAGCTCATAGCCACATATAGGAAGGAGTTACTAAAAAAAGAAAATAACTGGTAAAGGGAAACCAGTAAAACCCATAGGTAGGAAAGGTACAGTGATTGTTGTTTTTCAGGGAGCTGAGTCAGAAAATAATTTCTCAAGGAAGGGAAGTATAGTGAAAGGTGAGAAGGTGTTTGTCAGGTGAAGAAGAAGAATATATGTGGTCAGGGGGAGGAAATGCTAAAGGAAGCAGTAATACACAGAGGACAAAGAAAAGAAAGTGTGACTTGCTCTGTGACCTTGAGTGAATGATTTCCTCTCTGGATTTAAATGTCCTGTCAAACAAACTAAAAGTGTCTCTCTACTAGGGTTGCAATGAGTGTTAAATAAGTTGACTTATCTAGAGCACCTTTGACAGTTTACAGCCATGAGTTACAGCACATAATAGAACCTAATATCTATTAGTTTTTCAAATTTTCTTGCTAGAAGATAGGAGGAAAGAGAGTACACCTACCAGTGTCAACAGGAAAATTTATCCAATAGCCACAGCAGACACAAAAATTCTCCTCACTTCATCTTCCTCAATATTTACCTTCTGTAGCTGTGCTCTCAGAGGGGCAGAACTGAATAAAGCCCTTCCTTGTACTACCCAATAAAGCTCGATCAAAGACCAGCTCATGTTTGAAGACTAGCTCTGAGTCTGTGTTTGTAAGCCCTTATGTTTACCAGTTGAACAGGCAATTGCTACTCTGGGAGGGCAAAGCAATTCAATTATTTACCTGCTCATAAAACAACTTCCTTCCTTGTCATGACTGAGGTATTAGTTTTATTATACAAAGGGTAACTCTGAGTTGAGGCTACTCTTTTGTCTTGTGTTTGAAGGAGGAGCTTTTTCTTAGAAATAGCAGGAACAAGCTGTGCTTTTTCATGGATGGACATTTTTTTTTTTTTTTGCTGAAATAGTGTGGCTTTTAAGTCCCTGTTGGAATGGAGGTGGCTGAATTGCCAGACTTCTTGGATTTAGTTGAAGGAATTTTCTACAGACACATCGCCTCAAAGGGTAACAGGAACCAAGACAGCTCTCGAACTCTCTCTCTCTTATTTATTTTTAACTTTATTATCACTACTCATGAAGGAAGACATGCACCTACATTCTGCATTTCCAGTGGAAAATAGCAGGCTTCAGACAGTTCTCCAGATGTCTTCTCTTCTACAGCTGCCTACAATCACATAAGATTTTCTTTTCCAAATTTTGGAAGTCTTTGACCAGACATTTTTAGTATGTAGACACAAGTGATACCTTCTGTTTTATTTTTGTTTCCCTCTAAAAGTTTACTTCTTAAGTACTCCCGTTAATTGTTTCTTTGTTGTTAATAAAATGTTAGCTTGCCATTCCAATGATAAGACCAAACCAAAACCTGTTGCCTGTGAGATGATTCTGACTCATAGCAACTCTACGATAGTACACCATATTTTACTGGTGGGTGGCTGACATAGCTCCAGTTGGGATGAAAGCAAAGACATGAATTAGTGATGAATTCACTACTTATTCAAGGAAAGGGTACTGAGTACCTACCATGTGGTGGCAGCTGAAATTAGAGCAGACAAAATAAAAGATATAATCCCTGCCCATACAGAGATACTTCTTTTTAAAATTTTGGCTGAATCTATGAATTAGAATACTTTCTTCATTTATAAAGTGAGAATAAAAGCAACAATCAACTAGAAAAATTGTGAGTATTAAATGAGGATGTGTAATGAAGCAACTTTGCATCCTGTTATACAAGGTAACCGCTCTACAGCAACTAACAACAACAATGGAAGCAACAGAATACGGCGGACTGGTTAAGGGGGCAGGCTGAAGTCAGAACGTCAAGGTTTGAATCTCAACTCTGAGCCACTAAACCTCTTTCTGGCTCAAGTTTTTCCTCAGTAAAATAAGAAAAATGATAGTACCTACTTTATGCAGTTGCTGTAAGGGATAAATAAGGTATTATGAAGAGAATTTGAGGTCTAGCATAGAATAAGTGCTCAGTGATGCTAGTTTGTGTACACAATAACTGCTCAGTCAAATTGTGTTGACTTAATCCACAAAAGCTAGAAATAAAATTTTATAATGTAGGTACAGTTAGCTGTGCTTTTGGCTGTGTGACTTTTTGAGACAGTTATGTTTTAGAGGCATTGTTTCTAATGGAAACCTATAAAAATATTATAGAACTAATTGTACTTTGGGACAACTTTTTACTTACCCTTGCGATTTGTCTCCCTAAAGACAGATTTTGTTTTTTCTCTTCAAGTGTTTACCTTACTCATTAGTGTGGCATTTGGTCAGAGAGGTAGATTATTTTTCTCTTCAAGGACATCCTAACCCAAATCTTTTCCTCCAGTTGATGATTGAATACATAGTTTCTGAGAAGTTGTAAACTACTGAATTATAGTAGTCATAAAATCAGGCATAAAACTGACAGAGATTTAGTTTAAATGGATTGATTACTAGAATTCTTCAAAGATGCTGTGTTTTCTCTGTGGAAACTCTGATGACATAGTGGTTAAGTGCTATCCCTGCAAACCAAGAGACCAGCCATTCAAATCCACCAGGCACTCCTTGGAAACTCTGCGGTGCAGTTCCACGCTCTCCTGTAAGTTCTCTAGGAGCCAGGATGGACTCTCAGCATCCGTGACAAGAGGTCAGCAGTGACTGCTAGCATCACCTTCACTTCTTCCCTTCAATACCCTCACTGACTCAAAGATCATATACTTGATTCATTCTTTAATGAAGTATTAGTTGAACTCTTCCTGAATATGAAGCACTGTGCTAAGCACTCAGAATTGAGATATGAATAAAATACCACAATAATTTTATTCCAGTGAAGGGTTACATGAGAAGGCAGAAAGTTTCAATAGATAATAGCAAATGGATGGTGCCACGAAGACAGCCTTTGGGAAATACAAGGAAGCCTCCCATCTCTTATCAGGGAACAGGGGCTGTTCAGTGAAGACTGCCACAGGCTGTGCTATCTGAGCTAAGACATGCGGGATAGTAAACATAAACCAGACAAAAATGGCTGTCGGGTTTGCAAGTGCCTTTCAGCTAGATGTAACAGCAAGCATATAAGCCTAGGAACTAGCAAGAATGTGGCACATGAAGGAAATGGCAAAGAATCCACGAAGCCTGGCATAGAAATTCAGGTGTCAGAAGACATAAGGTTGGAAACACAAACAAAAAGCAAATTTTGACAGTCGTGCAGTCTGACTAAGGAATTTGGACTACAACAGAACTTAAACATTGGTACATCTTTATTGAAATACTGACTGAATCAATGAACTTCATGCTGAAAGTAATGGATGGTGTTAATAGGTTTTATACTAGTGTCTGACTTGGGTTTGGTTATCATTTGATTGAGGTAAAAGTATGATTCTCCCAGATCTTGTGTGGGAGTCCGCCACAGCAATAGCAGTCTTCTTCCATGTGGTACAGTCACCAAAGTACTTAGCAATACGGGACTATGGAAAATGGAAAAGGAACCAGACAGAAGAGGTTTCATCCTGGGAGTAGACTAGAGAAGGCATACCTAGCCCAGCCTAAAGAAATGCACAGACTGTCGACTCATCATGGATGGACGGATGAATAACCAGAATGGATATGGTTTAAGCTTTCAGAAACTATAAGGTCCCAATCTTGGCTCTACCCCTTACCATGTATGAACTGTAACCTCTTTTCTGTGTATGGAAAACAGGGCTGTTGTAAGTATTACATACCTTTACATATAAAATTCCTAGCACAGTACCTTCATTTCTGTTGAGATACTCAGGAAAAATATTAAGGTAAGAAGACGTAATTTTAGAAAGTCTCTGAGGCCACCCGTTTCAGTGATTCTCTAGAAGGATTCACAGAACTAAGAAATGCCTTATTTTCATGATTATGGTTTACTAGAGCGAAGGCTAAGTATTAAAATTTAGCAAATGGAAAAGAGAATAAAGCAAGGTCCACAA
This sequence comes from Heterohyrax brucei, assembly GCA_028571685.1. Taxonomy (NCBI): domain Eukaryota; kingdom Metazoa; phylum Chordata; class Mammalia; order Hyracoidea; family Procaviidae; genus Heterohyrax; species Heterohyrax brucei. The sequence goes on from CM053150.1 coordinate 64,241,944, forward strand.
GAATTCCAGACATGAGTTTCCAATTGTCCTCTTTCATGGTGTTGAGTGGAGAGCACTAACTTCTCCCAGCAGCTGTGTGTGATGACATACACCAAGAATTGCCAAACGGGGAAGTTCATAGGAACCTTGGTTTCTCGAGTTTTTTACTGGGATTCAGTCACATGAACATGGAAGATTGCTCATGTGCTGACGTTAGTTTCTATCCCCCCAGAGGTTAAGTTCATACCTCACGGTCCATGTCCTCTAGGTAAATAAAGACACTTGTATCACACAGGACATTCGAAGGGCTTAGCAGTTACCTTCCAGAAGCTGGGGGCAAAGGTACAAACCTTACTCTGGGCCAGGTTAAGCCATTAACACAGAGAAGCTGTTACATAATTTGGATAGTTTCTAAAATGCCACTAATAATAACCATATTTATTAATTATAATGTGCTAGGGATCAATGTTCTAAGCATTTAAAATGAGTTTATTTATTTCCTTTTTTTCTTCTTGTGCTTTAGATGAGCATTTATAGCTTAATTTAATTTCTCATTTAAAAATTTATACACGTGTTTTGTGACACTGGTTGCAATCACCAAAAAAGTGACAACACACTCCAACTTTCAACCCTGGGTTCCATATGTACATTTGTCCAGCTCCTGTCTATTCCTGTCTTCTTGTCCTGCTTTTAAATAGGAGCTGCCCATTTACCCTCTTATATTTGATTAAATTCAGAAGGACTTCTGTTACTTTTTGTTTTCTAAAACAAACAAACCCAGTGCCATCAAGTTGATGCCAACTCATAATAACCCTATAGAACAGAGTAGAACTGCTCCACGGAGTTTCCAAGGACCCCCTGGTAGATTCAAGACGCCAACCTTTTGGTTGGCAGATGTAGCACTTAACCAGTATATAAGGCCTGTCTAATCTTTGAAAAGTGGGCTACGGGAATGGTTTCATTTCTAGGTTAGCAAAGTTGAAAGTCATACTTTTGGGAGTTCTCATCTCTGTCAGACTATTAAGTTTGATCTTTTTAAGTGAATTTGAATTGTCTTCTACATTTTCTTCGTATTCTGTCTAGGAATCTCTATTGTGATTCCTGTTAGGGTGGGCATTGGTGGTACCTGGGTACCATCTAGTTCTGCCGGTCTCAGGCTGGTAGAGTTTCTGCTTCATGTGGTACTTGAGTCCTTTACGTTAACGTTTTCCCTCTGGGTTTTCTTCATTCTCTGTTGCTAGGAGTAGTTTGGGATCAGTGAATGTATCTTAAATGGCCACTTGCAGGTTTTTATAACACTATTCACCAAAGTGGGATTTAGAATATTTTTTTTATAAACTTTGTTATAGTTGACCTAGATGTCCCCTAAGACTGTGATTCCCCAGGCTCCAGCCCCAGCTACTCAGGTCCTTAGAATGTTTGGATGTGTTTAGGAAAGTTCCATGTTTTTGCTTTGATCTGGTTGTGCTGACTTCTTCTACTTTTGTAATGTCATTGCCTTCACCAGAGTAGACACTTGTCTACTATCTATTGATTTCCTCTCCTTCTCCCTCCCCACCCTAGTAACTACCAAATAATTTTTTTCTTTGTGTAAACCTTTTCTTGAATTCTTATAGCAGTGGTCTCAGACAATATTGGTCCTTTTGTGACTGACTTGTTAAACTCAACATAGTACTCTCTAGATTCATTCATGTTGGGAAATGTTTCATGCATTCATCACTTCTTTATTATTTCATTCCACTGTATATATGTGCCATAATTTATCCACTTTATTGATGGGCATTTAGGTTGTTTCCATCTTTTTGCTATTGTAGATAGTGTTGCAGTGAACATGGGTATGCATATGTCTATTTGTATAATGGTTCTTATTTCTTCAAGGTATATTACTAGGAGTGGGATTGTTGACTTATATGGTATTTATATTTCTAGTTTATTAAGGAAGCACCATATCATTTTCTAAAGAGGTTATATACATTTCCACTAGCAGTACATAAGAGTTCCAATCTCCCCACGACCTCTCCAACATTGATTATTTTGTGTTTTCTGAATTAGTGACGGTATTGACAGGGTAAGATGGTATCTCATTGTAGTTTCAATTTGTATTTTTTCAGTGGCTGATAATTCTAAGCATTTCCTCATGTATTTGCTAGTTGCCTAAATGTCTTCTTTGGTAAATTGTCTATTCATGCCCTTTGCCCATTAATTATATTTTTTGTCTTCTTGTTGTTGGTAGTGTTGCTGTATCTTGCAGATTTCAGAGATTAGATCCTGATGGAATACATCAATGCTACTTTTTTTTTTTTTCAGTGTATAGGTTCTCTACATACACTTTTGGTGAAGCCTTTTGATGAACATAAATGTTTGATTTTTAGGAGCTCAGTTATTCAGTTTCTCTTCTGGTGTTCATACATTGTTAGTTGTGGTTTTTAAACTATTTATGCCATATATTAAGGGTCCTAGCATTGTCCCTATTTTTTCTTCCATGATATTTATTGTTTTAGAGTCTATGTTTAGGTCTTTGATCCATTTTCAGTTAGTTTTTCTGTATGGTATGAGGTGGGTCCTGTTTCATTTTTTTTTTATAGACAGATATCCAGTTATGCTAGCACCATCTGTTAAAGAGATTGTCTTTTCTTAACTTGATAGACTTTGGGCCTTTGTCAAATACCAGCTGCTCATAGATGGGTGGATTTATGTCTGGTTTCTCAGTTCTGCTCCGTTGTTCTATGGTACCAACACCAGGCAGTTTCAATCACTGAGGTGTACAGCTTCTAGAATAAGGTGGTGTGAGGCTTCTCACTTTATTTTTCCTCTTCAGTAGTGCTTTACTTATCTGGGGCATTTTCCCTTACCATGTGAATTTGGTGATTTGTTTCTTCATCTTATTGAAAAATGATGTTGGAATTTGAGTCAGGAATGCTTTGTATCTGTAGATTGCTTTGGGTAGAATTGACATTTTAACAATATTGTGTCTTATCCATCAGCAGGGTATATTTTTACACTTATGTAGGTCTCTTTTGGTTTCTTGGGGTAGTATTTGCTAGTTTTCTTTGTATACGTCATTTACATCCTGATTAGATTTATTCTAAGTATTTTGTCTTGTTGGTGCTATTGTAAGTGATATTGATTTGGTGATTTCCTTTTCAACTTTCTGTTTCTGTGGAGAAATCATACTGAATTTTGTATATTTATCTTACATCATGCTACTTTACTGGGATAGTCAGTTAGTTTTGGTCATTTTCTTGTGGATTTTTTTGGAGTTTTCTGTATATAAAAATCTGTGAATAGGGATAACTTTACCTCTTCCTTACCAATTCAGATGCATTTTATTTCTTTTTCTTGCCTTATTGCTCTAGCTAACACCTCCAGAACAATGTTGAATAAGAGTGGCAATAAAAGGAATCCTTGTCTAGTTCCCATTCTCAGAGAGAATGCTTTCAGTTTCTCTCCATTTCAAACGATGTTGGCTTTGCATAAATGTCCTTTCTTGTGTCAAGGAATTTTCCATCTATTCCTATTATGCTGAGAGTTTTTTCAGGAGTCAGAGTTGGACTTTGTCAAATGCCTTTTCTGTGTCAACTGATAAGATCATGTTCTTCATTAAACTGATGAATTTACGCTGATTGATTTTCTAATATTGAACCATGGTGATACGTAGCATGAATCCAACTTGGTCACAATGTATTATTTTTCTGATACGCAACTGAATTCTATTGGCTAGAATTTTGTTGAGGATTTTTGCATCTATACTCATGAGGGATGTTGGTTTGCAGTTTTGTGTGTGCATGTGTGTGTGTGAGAGGTGTTTTTGCTTAGCTTTGGTATCAGGGTTATGGTGCTTCATAGAATGAATTTGGGAGCATCCCTTCCTTTTCTATGCTCTGAAATAGCTTTTTTAGTATTGGTTCCTTCTCTCTGTAAATTTGGCAGAATTCTCTAGTGAAGCTTCTTGGGCCAGGGCTTTCCTTAGTTGGGAATCTTTTTCTTTCTTTTTTTCTTTTAATTATCTTGTCATGGATTGAGTTGCCCGCCCGCCACCCCCCCAATGTGTGTATAATTTTGCTTGGGCCATAATTCCCAATATGAAATGATTTTCCTATATATCACAAATCTTGCATCCGTGATATTAATGAGGGAGGATGGGTGGCAGTTGTGTTGGTAAGGCAGGACTCACTCTACAAGACTGTATCTTATCTTGAGGCAGTCTCTGGGGAGATAAAAGGAAATGGAAGCATGTGGAGAGTTGGGAATCTTGTATCACCAGGAAAGAAGCACCGGGGGTAGAATGCATCCTTTGGACCCAGGGTCTTTGCACCTGGGAAACTCCTTGACCAAGAGGAAAATTGATGAGAAGAAACTTCTTGTAGCGCTGACAGAGAGAAAGCTTCCCCCTGGAGCTGATGCTCTTGATTTTTCATCTGCTTCACTCTGAGGAAATAAATTTCTCATTGTTAAAGTTATCCATTCATAGTATTTTCTGTTGTAGCCACACTAAATGGCTAAGACACACCTCTTCAAGCTCTTCTTCCGTTCTGGATTTGTCTAGTTTTTCTACCTCAGTTTATGTTAATTTAGATGGGTAATGTATTTCTAGGAAGTTGTCCATTTCCACTAGGTTTTCAAATTTGTTGAAGCACAATTTTTTCATACTATTCTGTTATGATCTTTATTTCAGTTAGGTTTGTTGTGATATCATCTATCTCATTTTTCGGTCATGCTATTTTCTTCCTCTCTTGTTTTCCTTTTTGTCAGTTTGGCCAATGGTTTTGTCCATGTTACTGATCTTTTCAAAGAAGAAACTTATAGTCTTGTTCTTTCAGTTGTTTTTCTGTTCTCTATTTCATTTATTTCTGCTCTAATCTATATTTTCTTTCTTCTTGGTGTCTGGGGGCTTCTTTTGCTGCTCGTTTTCTATTTGTTCCAGTTGTAAGGTTAATGTTTTGATTTTGATCCTTCTTTTTTGATGTGTATATTTACTGCTACAAATTGACCTCTAAGCACTGCTGTTGTGGTGTCTCAAATGATTTAGTAAGATGTATTTTCATTCTCATTTGATCCTGTAAATTTCTTTATTCCATCCTTGATTTCTTCTGTAATCTATTAGTTTTTAAGTAAGATATTTTTAAGTTTCTGTGTGTTTGAATTTTTTTTCCTTACTGTTTCTGTTATTGATTTCTACTTTTATGGCTTTATGATCAGAGAAGATATTTTATATCACTTTGATGTTTTGTGGCCTAAAAAGAGGTCTGTTCTGGAAAATATTCCATGTGTGTTGGAAAAGAATGCATGATTAGCTGCTGTTTGGTGGAGTGTTCTGTATATATTTATGTGGTAGATTGACTGTGGCATTTATAAAATTAAGCTCAGTATGTTTATTGAGCTTCTTTTTTGATGTTCTGTCCTTCACTAAAAGTGGTATGTTAAAGTCTCCCATTACTATTACGACACTGTCTTTCTCTTTTCAATGTTGTTGGAGTTTGTTTTATGTATTTTGGAGCTCTGCCACTGGGTGTGTAAATATGTTTTATGGTTATGGCTTCCTGGTTTATTGACTTTTTAATTAGATAGTGTCTCTCCTTATCCTTTAACGCAGATTTTTCTTTAAAGCCTATTTTATCAGAGATTAATACTGCCACTTCTCCTCTTTGGTGGTTATTGTTTGCTTGATATATGTATTTTTTCATCCACTGAGTTTTTGTTTGTTTATATCTTTGTGTTTAAAGTATATTTCTTACTGGCAGCATATAAATGAACCATATATATATTTATATATATATATACACACACACATATATCTCCATGCTGCCACTCTCTGTCTCTTTACTGTTGCATTTAGGATTTACATTTCAGTGTAATTATAGATAGGTTGGGTTACTTCAGTAATTTTGATGTTGTCTCTCTCTCTTTCTCTCTCTCTCTGTGTGATGTTGACAGTTTCTTCTGCTTAATTTTTATTTTTGTTTATGTATTTTCTTTTCATCCCTTAATTGTTGTATTATTGTTTGCTAAGTCTTTGGCTTTTTTTTTTACTTCAGTGGATAGGTTTGTTATCTTCCTTTGTGGCTACCTTGAAATTTACATTTATTTTTCTAAATTACCCCATGCATCTATCAGGAGGTCATACTTTGAGGGCCTGTGTGTTGCTATAATGCTGGAAGCTATGCTACCAGTATTAAAATACCAGCAGGGTCATCCACAGTGGACATATTTCAGTTGAGTTTTCAGATTAAAACAGACTGAAAAGAAGAACCTGGCAGTCAACTTCTGAAAAGAATTAGCCAGCACAAATCTTATGAACAGTAGCAGAACATTGTCTGATATAGTGCTGGGAGATGAGCTCCTCATGTTGGAAGTCATTCAGAATACAACTGCAAAAGAGCTCCTTTCTCAGAACAGAGTTGACTTTAATGGCATGGATGGAGTCAAGCTTTTGGAACCTTTATTTGCTGATATGGTACAACTCAGAATAAGAAGAAATAGCTGCAAACATCCATTAATAATTGGAATGTGTAGTATACAAAGTATGAATCTAGGAAAATTGGAAGTCATCAAAAATAGATTGGAATATATAAACATCAATATTTTAGGCACTGGTGAGCTGAAATGGACTGATATTGTCCATTTTGAGTCAGACAAGCATATGGTCTATTAAGCTGGACATGATAACTTGAAGGGAAAGTCATTTCATTCACCATGAAAAATAACATTTCAGGTCTATTCTGAAGTACCAGGCTGTCAGTGATAGGAAAATATCTGTATGTCTACAAGGAAGGCCAGTTAATATAAATATTATTCAAATTTATGCACCAGTTGCTAAGTCAAAGATGAAGAAATTGAAGAATTTTACTAACTTCTGGAGCCTTAAATTGATCAAACATGCAATAGGATGCTCTGACAATTAATTACCAGTGATTGGAATGCAAAAGTTAGAACAAAATAGAAGGATCATTAGTTGGAAAATATGGCCTTGGCAATAGAAGTGATGCCAAAGATCACATGATAGAATTTTGCAAGATTAATGACATCTTCATTGAAAGTAGCTTTTTTTTTTTTTTTTTTAAATACTAACCATACAAGTGAACTTTGCTAGATGGAAAAAACAAGAATTGACTACATCTGTAGAAAGAGATGATGGAAAGGCTCAATAATATTGGTCAGAACTAAGCCAGTAGTCATGTCTTAGTCATCTAGTACTGCTGTAACAGAAATATCATAAGTGGATGGCTTTAAAAAGAAAAATTTTATTTTGCCACAGTCCAGTGAACTAAAAGTCCAAATTCAAAGCATTAGCTTCAGGGGAAATCTTTCTTCATTGGCTCTGAAGGAAGGTCTTAGTTGTCAATCTTCTCCTAGACTGGGAGCTGTTGTGGCACGGAGACCCTGAATCTTTTCCAAAGGATATGCTCTGCTTCCACAACTGCTTCTCTCTTGATACTATGAGGTACCCAACTCTCTCTGCTGGCTTCTTTCTTTTGTATCTCAAGAGATTGCCTCAAGATACAATATGATCTTACACATTCAGTCTCGCCCATCTACACAACTACCACCCATCTTCCCTTGTTAATATCATACAGGCAGAGTTTACACTATATAGGAGCATCGCATAATACCAGGAATCATGGCCTAGCTAAATTGCCACACACATTTTTGAGGGGACACAATTCAATCTAAAACCAGCTGCCTGTGGAAAAGACCATCAATTGCTACACCTCTGGAAGTTTCAGTTGAAGCTGAAGATTACAAGTCTGTGAGAGCCAAAGTACAACTTTGAGTACATCCCATTTGAATTTAGAGACCGTCTTAAGAACAGATTGGATGCACTGAACACTAATGACTGAAGACCAGACAAAGTTGTGGAATGATATGAAGGACTTCATATGTGAAGAAAGCAAAAGGCCACTGTAACAACAGGAAGAAAGGAAAGACCAAAATGGGTGGCAGATGAGACTCTGAAACTTGCTCTTAAATGTTGAGCAGCTAAAGTGAAAGGCAGAAATGATAAAGTAAAAGAGCTGAACAGAAGATTTCAAAGAGCAGCTGAAGAAGACAAAGCAAGATATTATAACAACATGTGTGAAGACCTGGATTTAGAAAACCAAAAAGGAAGACAAGCACAATCAGCGTTTCTTAAACTAAAGAAACTAAATAAAATATTCAAGCTTCAAGTTGGAGTACTATAAGAGTCTAAGGGGAAAACATGAAACAGTGCAAGCAGCATCAAAGGAAGATGAATACAGAGTCACTATACCAAAAAGAGTTACTTAACATTCAACCATTTCAGGAGGTAGCATATGACTGGAACCAATGGCACTGAAGGAAGAAATGTTAAGAAGTCTGTTTTATGCAACTGGTACTGCTCCAACAGAATATACCACAAGTGGAAGGCTTCATGAAGAGAAACTTTTATTGTCACAGTCTAGTAAGCCACAAGTCTGTTCAACAAGAGAAGTTACCATAGTCCAGTGAGCTGGGTCCAAATTCAAGGTCAGCATTTCAGCACAGGAACCTCAGGCCCGAAGGACATGCTCTGATCTAGGTGCTGCTCTCTTGGTGGTATGAGGTTCCCAGCTTCCTTTGCTTACTTCTCTCCCTTGTATCTCACAAGCTTGTAACTTGAGTCCTGCCTCACTAACTCAACTGTTGCCCATTCTCCATCATCAGTCTCGCAGAGGCAGGATGCACAACACATGGGAGAAATGGCACCATATTGGGACTCCTAGCCAAGTCAAATGGACAGACACAATTCAATCCATGACAATTCCAAGCTACATTTAAGGCAAGGAAAAATGAGTTCTCTAGGAATTGACAGAATACCAACTGAGATGTTTCCAACAAATGGTTGCAGTGGAAGTACTTATTTGTCTATGACAAGAAATTTGGAGGACAGCTACCTGGCCAACTGATCAGAGGAGACTCATATTTGTGGCCATTCCTGAGAAGAGTGATCCAACAGAACACAGAAATTATCAAACAATATCATTAATACCCATTCAAGTAAAACTTTGCTGAAGATCATTCAGATGTTGCTGCAATAGTACATCAAGAGGAACTTCCAGAAATTCCAGCAAGATTCAGAAGACAACAAGGAATCAGAGATATCATAGCTGATGTCAAATAGCTCCTGGCTAAGAATAGGTAATGCCATAAAGACCTTCACCTGTGTTTAATTGACCATGCAAACACATTTGACTGTGTGGATCATAATCAACTGTGGATGACATTGCAAAGAATGGGAATTTCAGAACAATTAACTGTGGTCATTTGGAACCTGTGCATAGAACAAGAGGCAATCAATTAAACAAACTAAGGGATATTGCGTGTTTTAAAGTCAGGAAAGGTGTGTGTCATGCTTATATACATTTACCACACTTATTCAATCTGTATTCTGAGCAAATAATCTGAGTAACTGGATTCTGTGAAGAATATGGCATCAGAACTGGAGGAATATTTATTAACAATTTGCATTATGCAACTGACACAATCTTGCTTGCTAAAAGCGAAGGGAACTTGAAGCACTTACTGATGAAGGTCAAGACTATAGTCTTCAGTATGTGTTATGCCTTAACATAAAGAAAACAAAAATCCTCATGACTAGACCAATAAGCACCACCATGATAAACAGAAAAAAGATTGCAATTGTCAAGGATTATATTATACTTGGATCCACAATCAACGTCCGTGGGAGTAACAGTCAAGAAATCAAATGACACATTGCATTGGGCAAATGTGCTGCAGAAGATTTCTACAAAGTGTTGAAAAGCAAAGACGTCACTTTGAAGACCAAGATGTGCCTGATCCAAGCCATAGTGTTTTCAGTAGCCTCATAAGTATTCACAAGCTGGGCAATAAATAAGGAAGACTGAAGAGCTGATGCTTTTGAATTGTGATGTTGACACACAATATTGAATACACCACATAATGCCAAATGGGTTTTAGGTGTATACCTTGACATTTTATGCTAATAAAGCTGTGTAGTGTTGAATAAGTCACAAGTGACTGGGCAGGAGTGAAAGGCACTGTAAGTCCACAGACCCCAGTACGCCAGGGCTGTACAAAGGAGCAGAGCCTCTTGACTGGGAGGGACTGGTGTTGCAGCAAAGCTAGGGTGTCTGGGGAAAGAAGTGCTTCTCTGTGAAACTCTGAGGAGAGAAATGGTTATGTTAGCAGTGAGTGCAGTAAAATGACAATTTGCTTTAAACTGGTGTCACTCCTGTTTGGTTCTGGACGTGCATATGAATTCTATGCTGCTTGGCTGCACCAGTTGTGTGCCAAGACTTGGAATGATGTTGCTTTCCTCAACCTGTGTGCACTGTGAAGACTCAGGCTAGTAGGGTGTCAGTGAATCCACCATCTGTGGATCTTCCTTTCCACTGCTTGTGAATTACTTCTCTTTCTACTTGCTGCTCAGCCTGATTCATCAGCGTTGTCTTTTATGATTAGGTTCCTAGGTTGCCATAGATACTCGATTCATTTGTTATTCCCCAGCTTTGTTGTAAGAAGTGCAACAGAAAGTGTCTGAGTAGTCTGCCATCTTGGCCCTGCCTTTAAAGCAACAAGTGATTAATCATTCCAAAGATTCTTGGGATAGGGAATTTTACTATCCCCATTTTATGAAGGAGAAAACAACACAGAGGGCTTAAGCATGAGTACACATGAGAACTTATGGCCAGAAAAGACACAGCCAGGATTTAAACCCTAGATTGTCTGCTTCAGAGCATTGAAGCTAATTGCTTTCTTATAACCATACTTTTTGCTTATTGACTATCTTGTTATCTGACATTTCACATTTATAGCAACAGTAAAAAATGTACTATTTTACACATTAATGACATAAAAAATAAAACAATCTGATTGCCATCAAGTTGATTTCCAACTCATAATGACCCCATAGAGCAGAGTAGAACTGCTCTATAGAGTTTCCAAGGAGTGCCTGGTGGATTCAAACTGATGACATTTTGGTTAGCAGCAGTAGCACTTAACCACTACACCACCAGGGTTTGCATTAGTGACATTGGTCTTCAATAAGGAATGAAGAGGTATGAGGCAAGAGTAACACTGGCTGTGATGATTAAAGTTGTGTGTCAGGTTGGCTGGGTTGTACTTCTCAGTGGTTTGGCAGTTATATAATGATGTAGTTATCTTCCATTTTCACATAACATCTATTTTTGCTTAATGACCTGGTCTTTGGAACTTAGCTATGTTGGTAAGTGATCAGTAAGTTCATTGTTAAAAATAATTGGCCCCCAAATGTATAAAATACCCTAGATGAACTCTCTGAATGTTTCAACCCTGAGCTAATGCTATAAGTGGTGACAAATTAATCTCTCAGGGAGTTGTCTTTTGGAACAATATTGAATCATCTTATTTAGACTCTTAAAACTCTAGTCAGAAATAATCCTATTTTGTGTAGATCAACAGGCAATTACCAAGAACCTAAGCTTCTGTTTTGAGTCACAGATTCAGCTGCCAGGAAATAAGTTGTAACACTACATAAGCATTTTTTGAAAACCTAATTAGGTATCACCAATACACAAAGAAAAACAGAGATTTCTTTAGCATGAAGAGACTTGCTGAAGGCCAGAAAGCTACTGAAATGTCTGGGATGTGTCCATGAAACTAATTTCTTAGTGGAGAAGATATCTCAGGCCAAGGAGCTTGAAAAGTAGCAAAGGATATTAAGGTATAATGCATCTTTCATCCTAGGACTTACTGAAATTTTTGGTTCAACGTAAAGGAAATAAATCAAACTTATTTATATAACTAAGAGAATCGGTTGATGGAGATATCTAAAATTTCAGAGGTAGGAAAAGTTTCCTGTACCACTCACTTTGGTGGCTCAACAATATGATCAAAAGCCTGTTTTCTTTTTCTTCTCTAATTTGTTATCACCTTGGGGGTATAAGACCGATATAAGATAGTGGCCAGATGCTCTAAGCTTACCGGTTGAGCTGTAAGCAGTGACAGCAAGAACTTCACCTGTATTGACTCTCCTTAAAGAGTGAGAAAACGTCATTCCCAGAACCGTTAGCACATGCCTCCTTGCTCTTCACTGGCTCAAACTGAGTTGCCTTTCCATTTCTAAACCAATCTTGTGGCCAAGTGAATGAAATTCACTGATTAATATATACCAATCAAATTCAGCCTCTGGAATTAGGGTGAGACAATTGTCTAGCAAAGTTACTTCTGCACAGGAAGTTTGTGAAACTATTACCTTCAAGAAAGAGAAATAGATGGTGAACCATAAACCAATGTGTACACTGTAATCACTTTCTAGGAGGAGAGAGTCTCAGTTTACAGAGTTCTAGTCATTGTTTGAAGCAACTGTTGTGTGGTTGTATTGAGAATGAACTCTTCATCTATTAAACCAGATAATCTAGGGTCATGTAGAATGATTGGATGATCTAGCCCATAAATATCAGGAAGACCATTCTTGGCTTAGATGAATACTAAAGTGTGACTGTTTTGTGTGACATCTAGGGAAACTGACACTCTGGAAGACAAAGCGTCTTGCCAGATTCATCAAGCTACAAACCCATAGCCAGAATATGAATCCACTCTTCTTGTTGTCTCTCTTATGTACACAGAAATAAACAAGAAAATTTTTAAGTAGCCATGACAAGCACCAAGCTATTCAAGAGATTATCCAAACAACTTAGCTAATTCTTCTGATTATTTTAAACACTAACTCATAAATAAAGCAAGGCGACAGTATGTAAAAGAAGCGCACATAAGCATTAGGCATGCCTGTGAGTAGTAGCATGTTTGTGCTATTATTTATTTACATGGCTTAGTATCCAAGGGACGCAGTGCATTGCCGTTTATCACAGACTGAGGTTGAGTTGACTGTGGCCTAAATTTTCCATAATCTGATTCTTCATTTCTTCCTTCAGGCAGCTTCTCCACAACAGTAAAAACATTAAGTGACAGCTTCCATCTGGCTGGTCCCAGAATACTTTTCTTGTAACTTGACATTTTAAGAAATTAGCCCCTGATATTTGGGACCAGCTTGACAAGCCATCACATTTTATGAGACACCCTTCTAGCTATCTTGGCATCTTGGAAGAAAGAATTCCATAATTATCTTTGGTAGGCTTTAGATACGCATTTTGAAATTGCCATGCCCAAGGACTTCATGTGCTGAAGAACAAAGGTATCAAGTTATTCAGTGTCCCTGGCAAGTCATTAGGACTAATTTCAGGCTACAATATGTTTGTTGTTCATTGCAAAGGTCAGGTTTAACCACATTTATTGAATTAGAAACATGCTTCTCTTTTGGATGGTATGAATTAAGTCTTCGTTCTTCTGGTCACATTGTAGATTAGAGCTGAAAACATCTTAAGGATTGAGTGTGACCAAGAACACTGAACAAAAATGAATGGCCACCACCCTTGGGACCTCTAAATTATTTGAAACAAGGTAGAAATGTACCACTTGCTAATACACAAGACAAACAATACATCAACCCCATCCTCAGATACGTCAAATGGTCAGTATACAAGCATGACCATGAGAATCTTGATCTACGGTTACTGCTTCTGTAATCAAATAACTTCAGATGGTTTTGCAGCCTTACAGATAAGGCCCAAATGCTTTCGAAAGATAGAAAAGCTTCCTATAGTCTCATCTCCTGGTGCTTCTCAAGCTCACATTTCATCACCATGAAACCGACTGCATTTCTGTTACATGCTATACTCTGTCACATATCTAAACTTTTGCAAAGACTGTTCCTTCAGACTGGAAAGCCCTACCCTATATTCTAAATAATGAACTCATTCTGCATGGTTTAGTTTAAGTGTCAAATAATCTGAGACCAGTGAGTTTTTATAGCATGTGAATTATGACAATGAATATGGTCTATTAAAAAAAAACAAAAAAACCTACATATTAGAAACCATTTTCTGATGATTTTCCCACTTACCCCTCACACAATCAGGTACATGTACACAGACGTAATCATACACACAAACACCTACACATATGTATACACACATGATACTAGGTTAACCCATTGCTGTCAAGTTGATTCCGACTCTTATGACTCTGTAGGGTAGAGTTACCAAAGCTGCAATCTTCTTTAGGATTGTGCTTTAAGTGAAAGTTTACAATTTAAGTTAGTTTCTCACATGTATACGTTGTTATGTGACCCTGATTGCTCTCCGTATAACGTGACCACCCACTCCTTTCCACACTGTATTTCCCACGTCCATTCAACCAGCTTCTGTCCTTTTCTGCCTTCTCATCTTGCATCATGAGCAGGAGCTGCCAGTGTAGTCCCATGTATCTGTCTGAGCTAAGAAGCTCTTCACAAATATCATTTTATGTCTTACAGTTCAGTCTAATCTTTGAACAGCTACCAAGCCATAATCTTTATGGAAGCAATCTGCCATATCTTTCTTCTGTGGAGAAGACAGTGGTTTCAAGCCACTGACCTTTTGGTCAGCAGTCAAATGTTCAACCATTGCACCAACAAGGCTTCTTGTATGACCCTGGGTTAAGGACCCATTATTTTACATCCACAAACACCCTGTATACCTACTTGTCTGCTGCATTTGTGGATTTGCTTGCTTATTTTCCACCTAGACCTGTCTTATTTGACGTGGTAGTCCGTTAAAGACACATACTCCTATCTACTGAGCACTCCAAATGTGACTAGTTTGGACTGAGATGTGCTGGAAAGGTAAAAGAAAAAAAAAAGACTTAAAACATTTGGTATTAAATATAATATAAAATATCACAATAATGAGTTTTATGATTAAATATTGAAAAGAAAATATTTTGGATACATTGGGTTAAAAAGCAAAGCCACTGTTGTCAAGTTGATTCCAACTCATGCCAGCCAGCCAAGTGCCATTGAGTCGGATCCTACTCATTCCAACTCATAGTGAATCTATAAGTCAGAGTATATCTCCAACATAGAGTTTCCAAGGAGCTCCTGGTAGATTTGAGCTGCTGACCTTTTGGTTAGCAGATGTAACACTTAACCACTATGCCACCATGGTTTTCACACTGGATTAGAGAAAATAATATTAAAGTCATCTTTTTCTCTTTACCTTTTATAATGAGTATGAAATTTTTAAACTTTATCTGTGACTCACATTACATTTCAGATGGATAGCATTGATCTAGACTGTGAGACCCTTGAAGGTAGCAAAAGTGTCTTGCTTGTTTCAGTTTATAGTATCTGGTACATAGCAGGTGCTCAGGAATAGTTTGCTGCATGAAGAAGTGTAGAAACAATGGAATCAAAAGAGACTGCTACCAGTCATGGTCAAAAATGTCTGTGTAAAGGAGGTAAGACTTGAACCCTACTGCTGGAAAAGAAGCTTGGCTAGGTAGAGAAGAAATTTTCCTTCTGGACTCTGATTTCCCATATAAAAATTAAAAGGTGGGATAACATGGTCTTTGATACCACTCCATTAAGATCCTATGATAAAGATGATATTCAGCAGTATAATTGCAACTGTTTCACTTGAAATTTTTCCTTTGTTTTCGGTTGCTGATTACCTCTCAAGGTATACAGAGGGTCCTGGTAGGCCTAGGACTTCTCTTAAGATTTCTTCTTCTGTATCTATGGTTAGTTCAACTAATGTGTAGGACAAGTCAATCCAAAGTCTCTTCCACTTAAAAGAAAACACAGATTTCTGTCATGTCCCTAGTTCTGACTCAAGAAATCCTCTCTAGTTGTTTCTTTGGGCTATGGGTGGACATTTGATCCATAAAATAACCCAAGGGTGGCATTTTTAATGAAGCCATTCAGATGGACTAGCTTGAAGTTTTGGATTTACAGATATTAAAGAAGACAGGGCAGCTTCTTGCAAGAAAGATATCTCCCAACTACAAATATAAATTTATATAAAATTTATTACAAAACCATGCAAATAATAATAGCTGTCCTTAAAGCTTTCTGGATATTAGGTATTGTCTGTTACTTATCTCAGTCAACCTTCATAAGAATAAAGTTTGAAATATTATCCTAAATTTACAGATTAGAAAAATGGCTCAGACAAAAGAAGAAACTTGACCAAAATTGCAGAGATAAGTAGCTGACTCTGTTTTGTTTTTGCTACAGTATGACACTACTGTTAGCGTTCCATGTGTAAATCTGCTCTGTACGCTTCTGTCACTGACTTGAGATACTGATTCCAAACATGGCAATGACCTACCCCTGGTGCCTCCAACTAACTCAGAAACAGTGCTCAGAGTCACAAATTTCTGTTGAGTGTATCCTCAGTGAAGAATTGGGGCTTGAAACAATGACGGCCCAGTTTTATCTTTCTGAGACTCTGAGAGCCTAGTCACCCATACCTTCTCAGAAAGCCAGCCCTTGTGTTTGGAACTTATTTCAAACAAATGTCTTAACCCAGGCCTCTAGGATTTGGAGCCAGCCCTCTTGATCTTGGGCCCCAAGGAGTTTATTTCCAGTCATTTATTTTTCACATTAAAAGTCCCACCTAGATTAACACTTTCTGAATTGACACAGATTTGAAAAAAAAAAAAAAAGATGAAAATCTGGTTTTAAACCACATGTGGAGTCTATAACCAAACCTTCACCTGGATGAGTGGAAAACATTACCAAGCTAATTTCTTTATCCTTCTTGAACTATGAATATGAGAGTACCTTTTTTAGACCGGGCAAGCATGCCAATGAGAAGCCTTCTTTTTTTACTAACACCACTTTCTTTTTATTTTTTAGAGGGTTATCATTTGTCTAAGTAAACATTTACATTGGTTTAGAGATGCTGTTAGAAGTACAAGGGTAGCCTTAGGCAAAATATTAAACATTCTATGGAGTTTTTTCTTTTTAATTCCTAGTTACTATACTTATCCTCCAACTTGGACTTCCCCCTTCATTCCTTCCCTTTAACTACCCAAATCACTCTCTCTGTTTTTTTTTTTTTTGGTTAGGAAATTCCTGATAGAGAAGTTGATAGCTTTGATATTTTTCATTGATAAGGTGACCTCTTCTCAAAAAACAAAAATGAAAAACTCATTGTCATTAAGCAGGTTCTGACAGAGTAGAACTGTCTCATTGGTTTTCCAAGGAACAGCTAGTGGATTCAAACTGCCAACATTTTGGTTAACAGCTGAGATCTTAACCACTGTACCACCAGCGCACCTCCTTTCAGAGGACATAGTTTCATCCTGATGGAAGTCTTTTGTGTCTTGAATTAGAGAAGAGATTTCTAGTTTAAGAGTAACAGACAAGTATAAATTGTATGCATAAAAAAGGTGAGTGGTGGCACCATAATGTTATTTTGTAGGCAGCTTCCTACATTATGGAAACCCTGGAGGCGTAATGGTTAAGCATTACATCTGCTCACCAAAAGGGTGACAGTTTAAATTCACTAGAAGGTCCTTGGAAACTCTATGGGGCAGATCTACTCTGTCCTATAGAGTTGTTATGAGTGAGAATCTACTCGACAGCAGTGGGTTTTTGGGTTTTTTTTCCTGCATTGGCAGAACCTTGACAAGGCACAGAAAAGCAGGGGAGATTCTTATTGTATTTCTGTAGGGAAAGGTAGAATCCTAGTATTAGGGAGAACCGATTAACACTTGAGATAATAGGTGATGTCCATTATACCATAACCCTGACATAAGACCATCAGATCCCTATTTGAATATTTCTGGTTGTGGGAAGGTCAGTACTCTAGGAAGCTTGCTGTTTTTATCTTGTGCTTCTCATTGCCAAGCTCATTCTTAGAGCCTATTGAATGCTATAAGGAAAGGATCTCAAACTATTTGGAGAAAATGTAGCACTCTGTATTCACCCTCCAGAAATATTCTCTTCCAGGCTGAGGTCACTGTGTCTGGTACAAAACTGAATCACCCGAGGCCAGTATAGAATCCGCAAGTAGTTTACACCCCTGGTAGTACAACAAGAAGGAGAGTTTGGAGATCTTTATTAAAAAACAATTACGTGAGAAACCTCAAGCCTGATAATTGAGAAACGTGATTTCAGAATTCAGAGTGCCTAGGTTCAAAGCCAGACTCATCTACTCGTGTTCTGCCTAAAACTGGCCAACTGATAGAAGCTTCTTGAATCCTAGTTTCTGCATCTATAAAAATGAATCTAACATTTTAGTAGTATGCGCTGTACAGGGATGTTAAGAAGATGAAATCATCTAAAACATGTCAAGTATAAGATGGGGCACTGATGACTAACTGGAATATATTCTTGCCTTCTAACAGAGAAACCTGGGCTCGATTTCCTGCCAATGCCTCTCATGGACAGCCACCACCTATCTGTCAGTGGAGGCTAACGTGTTGCTGTAGTGATGAACAGGTTTCATTAGAGCTTCCTGACCAAGATAGACTAGGAAGAAAGGCCTGGTGACCTACTTCCAAAAATCAGCCAGTGAAAACGTTATATATCACAATGCACAACTGATCTTGTAGATGGTTAGCAGCCTTTTGGTTAGCAGCCAAGCTCTTCCCCACTACACCACCAGGGCACCTCCTTTCAGAGGTCCAGTTTCATTCTGATTGAAGCCGTTTGTGCCTTAAAGCAATTGCCAGTTTGAGAGTAACAGACAGATGGCATACATGGAAAGGGTTAGTGGTGACACCATACTGTTACAGGTCGGGGCAACATTTCATTCCATTTTGCATGGGTACATCATGAGTCAGGGGCCAACAGGATGCGATGCAGCTAATGACAAAATATAAGGAATACTGTCTGTCACATAGTAGAAATGCAGAAACTTTAGCTATTGTTATTGTTATTACTACCCTGGCTTAACCACATGCTGAGAAGTACTAAACCTTCCGTGTGTAAAATCGTCTCACGTAAGGAATGAATGCTGTCATGTTAAACCTTGGCATCTGCAAGGCTTTTACTATGTGTAGTGAGCAATTTACCTTCACAGCCCCATTTGTACTTCTCCTGTTGTGTGTTAGACCAAAATCAAACCATACTCATTGTCGTTAAGTCAATTCTGACTTAGAACCACTGTCTAGGGCAGAAGAGAACGGCCCCATAGAGTTTCTAAGGAGCACCAGTAGATTCAAACTGCCAACCTTTTGGTTTGCAACTGTGGCACTTAACCACTATGTCCCCAGGGTTTCATGTTGTCTATTAAGATCGTATTATCCCTTGTATTACGGATAGGAAAACTGAAGATCTGAGAGGTCAGACACTTTTCCCAAGATCTCAGTTGAAGGTTACATCCTTAGACATATCTCCCAAGCCAACCAGTTTCAAGAAATGACCCACTCTATCTACATCTCCTCTAAGATCATCAGTTGCACATCATTTACGATTATCTAATATTTATGTCTGCATGAATTTTCTTATTCTATGCCACCTTCCTGTTAGAACATGAGCTCTCTGTGAAAAAGAATCTTTTTTGTCCAGTTTGCCAGAAAATCAATCCCTAGCACTGAGAATAGTGCAAGGCATTGCAGCCTTTTGCAAAACATTTGTTAAAGAAATAAATGAAGGACCCCAGGAGGCAGAACAGACCAGAAAGCGGGAGCAACTGAAGGAACTGGCTTAGAATTCTAGTGCTGCCATCAATTTCATGACCTTGTGCAAGTAACTTCCTGTCTCAGAGTAAAATGGAAAATGGAAATAATAATCTCTACTGCCTAAGAGTTGTGCTCAGGACAAATGAAACAAAGTTTATAAACCACTTAGCATAGTGCCTGCATATAGTGAGAGAACAAATGCGGCTCTTACTCACTAGAGGAGACAAAACTTGGTTCCGTGCTCATGTAAAACCAAAACTCTTTACTGTCAAATTGATTCTGACTCATAGGGACTCTACAGGGCAGGTAGAACTAGGGTTTCCAAGGAGCAGCTAGTGGATTTGAACTGTTAACCATTTAGTTAGCAGTAGAATGCTTAACCACTGCACCACCAGGGCTCCTGTGCTAATATGAACCACTGCCCACTGCCGTCAAGTCAGGGCAGACTAATAGTGACCCTATAGGTCAGAGCAGAACTACTCCATAGAGTTTCCAAGGAGCTCCTGGCAGATTTGAACTGCCTTAACTCACTACACCCCAGAGTTTCCTGTGCTAATATAGGAAACTGTAAACAAGAACTTCGACAGGCAAAGAGAACTCAGGTAACTCTAAACTATAACACTTCTGCTCTATTTGGTTACTTAAAATATGGCAGTTGTCTTTTATTGGTGAACTGAAGCAAACAGTCTCGTTATTTTCTTGCCAGTCTCAATGTTCTTTCTCAGGATAAGTCTGTACGTTCCACTTCATGTGTAATCATTTTATTTTTCCACAAATCCAAAGAATAAATGAAAAGGAAACCTACAATGTTAACCTTAGTTGAATTGAAGGGAAGTCTTAGAGGTTGTCCAGTGTGGGGAAAACAGGCCAGAGAAGGGAAGAAATTTACCTCAGATGGCACAGTGGACAAACCAGGACTTGAACCCAGGTCTCTTTAATACATTTTCCGCTACATTCCACTAAGGCTCACAGACAAAAAACAGATCCCAAGCAGTTATGTCTCCAATTCATTAACCTTGCATTATTTATAACCACTTCCAAATGAAGAATGATGGTTGTTACAGGAATACATCTTTGCTTTCCCATTTTAAATTGCCTTCCAGAGACTTCCATTGTTCACATGTTTATGTAAAAGATTAAATGACTCGTTGCTTTAATTAGTCACTTTTCCACTGAAAAAGAAAGTTGTGTCAGTGTTGCATTAGCTCAGCCTGAAGCACGCGGGCACATTAATGTATGTACATTTTAATCTGTCAGCATCAATGAGGAAAGAAAGCTGTTGCTTACTTTTTGTTTTGACCTCATCATTTTGCCATGGCTGTTGGAAAGAGGACTTCATTTACTAAACACATTGCTTGGTGGCATTAACTAGTTTTAGACTGCTTTTAAGAGGACTTCACAAGGCACTCAATTCTGGATTCCCCAGTGCAACAATACAGCTGTTCCCCTGCAATGTGTCTCTCAGCAGGAACCACAACATTATAATTAATTCACCTCTGCTTTAAAAGTCATCCAGTTTCCTTTGGGGTTCTGGAGAGCTTCCTCCTGGCCAGGATGGCTCGTTGTGACATGGCAGCAGCCAAGCATTTCCGGGCCCAGGCTGAGGGAGCTGTGCTTTGCTGAGCACTTGCTTCTGGACCAGGCGCTCTATGGGGTACTTCACATTCAAGGTATTTAACCTACACAGCAGTACTGTGAGGGAAAGATTATTCTCCCATTTAAGGAAATGAAACTGAGGTTTAGAAGCGGTAAGTCATTTGTCTAAAGTCAAAAAGGAGCATACGAGAGAACTGGAATTCAGCCAAGTACTCTCCAATTACAAAATCTCAGCTTTTTCTACTTTTCATTCTGGCCAACTACATCAAGAAATACCAAAAAATTATATAGGAACGAGTGTGTGTCAATTTGATTAGCATATCAAAGCTGACAACAAATCCCTGCCCAACGCAATAGTCCTAAATACCACAGACTCACAACTTTATCGCAATGAAATTGCCTATTAAAATGTGAACACCCTTCTTGTCATCTTTAATTCGACAACAATTGGAGATTCCATTAAAAAATCACTCTTCATGGTGAGGGATAGAGATGAAATGGGTAAGTATCTTGAACTGCAGGAGTTTGAAGCCTAGCAATACAGATACAATGTAAGCATAAATCATTCTACCAAGCAGTAGAAAGTAATAAGCACTATGAGTGGTCCAAAATATTATGTGAATTTGTAAAAGAAGTCTATTCCAGCAAAGGCATCAGGTTAAGCTTTTTGGAAGAGTGAGATAATCAGGATAATTAACTCCAGCTGCTATGACAAATAACCTCCAAAGTAAACCAAAACCAAATTGCCACTGTTTAGTCTACTCCAACTCATAGTGACCCTATAGGACCAAATAGAACTGTCCCACATAGTTTTTAAGGTTGTAAATCCTCACTGAAGCAGACTGTTACATCCTTCTCTCATGAAGCAAACTAATAGGTTTGAACCACCAACCTTTTGGTTAGCAGCCAACCACTTTAACTACTGGGACACCAGGGCTCCATGAGCCCCCTTCCACAAATATCACCGGGTTAATAAAATAAGAATTTCTTTATCATTCTCTGGTGAGGTTAGGCAGTGCTCTCTTCTAAGCTGTGACCCAGGATACAGGCTTCCTGCTTCACATAGCTCCACCATTTGAGAGGCTTTTGTTTGTATCCATGTAAACAGGGAGGACGGACTGAGGATCAAGCAGAAGATTTAGGAGGTAGCCTGACAGTGGCTTACTTTACTTCCTCCCACATCCTAGTGGGCAGGCTCTGTAACATAGCCTTGACATAACTGAAAAGGAGGCTGGGAAATGTCTTCTTCATGTGTACTAAGAAGGAAAAAGAGTTTCAGTGAGCACATAGCACTGTTTCTACCACCAGGAGCATTAACATGGGTAGTACAGAATGGTTTGAACTCAATAAACTGAGGGGCAAGAGGAAAAGAATAGTGAAGGTGATATTCAAGGAACACTTTGATCCAAAAGTTATTGGTCTGGAAAGATAGCCTATGTCAGATGTGAAAAAGCTTTGAGTGACAACCATTTCCAGAAATGCGTCTTTCTGGATGTTAGTGAGTATAAGGGGAAGAATGATTTTAGTGGTCAAGTAGATTTTGGAACAACTGGGTTTTCAAGTTGGAATTGTTTTGGTTCCTGCAGGCCTTCTTATTTATTTATTTATTTTTTTTGTGGGGAGACACAGCATATCAATTATAAAAGAACTTTTTGATCACAGAATCTCTGTATCACAGGTTATCTGGTAAGACAAATATTTTGTGCAATGTACTTTGGGTAAGGAATGTGTAAGCAATGAAGAACCACTGAACAGGAGAGAAAAATAATTATAGCTGTTTTTAGAAGTACAGACCAGAGATGGCAAGTGGGTTTCAACTCATATGTGGGATTTGATCAACTGGTAATGTCTGACAACAGTGTTGTCATAATAGGAATCATGAAAACTTATCTGAACTTATTTGATACAGCATAGTGATTCATTTCTAATGTCCTTTGTGGATAAAAGCATACAGAACCCAACCCACTGCTGTTGAATCGGGTCTGACTCACAACATCCCTAGAGGTCAAAGTAGAACTGCTCCCATAGAGTTTCCAAGAAGCACCTGGCAGATTTGAACTGCTGTTTGGTTAACAGACATAGCACTTAACCCACAGTACCACTAGGATTTCCAAAGAGAAACAGAGGTGACAATAATCATGACAGTGTTAGACTACCTTGCTTTAAGTGAGGGTGGCAAGTTTGGTAACAGAAGAGTTTGGGTATCTGAAAGTGGTATCATTCACCTAAATAGGTAAATGGTTCAGGAGGTGACGGATGTAAGTTCTGATTTGGGATTTTGTGTTTCCGTTGTCAGTAGGACCTCTAGGTGGCTATCCAATAGATGTTACATTCATCCAGAGATAAACAGAAGTCTTCACTGTTTTCAGTGTGCGAAGATGTTTTGGAAAGAAGGCTGTCTTCTTTAGAACCTTTTTTTTCAGATATACCTTCCTGTTTTTGGCAATTTTCTGAGACTGAAAGCTTGGAGAGTAACCCCTCCAGTGAGTGGAGACAAACAAAGCTGCCTTGTCCCCAAAGTAGGGAGGATTCTTTTTGCCCTGCTTTCAAAACATCTAAGACACACCTGAGTGGGGTGTAAATTAAAAGAAAAAGGAGTCAAATGAATAGAGAGAAAGGAGGAGAGGAGTGCCACTGGGGGGGAAAGATGAATGGAGCTGAGTTACTGGGCGTGACTAAGCCTGACTAAGACTTCCAGGGTAATAGATGGAGGACTCGATACCAGGAGACTGGAATTAGTTATGACGCATGTGGGTGTGATGAGGCTCTCGTTATAGAAACACTTCACTGTCACTGTTAAACAACTGTATGATGAGTTCTCACAATGCTGCAGATGCTCACCAGGCACTAGGAAGGGAACCGCATGTGTTCAGCTTCATTTCGAATCAGAATCTCTTCTCTGTCATCTGATAGCAATCTGAACTTATCGGTAACTCTGTAACGAGGTAGCTATGTTCTTGCATTCATTCAATAAGCATTTGAGTTTCTGCAAAAGGCCAGGCATTGTTCAATGTACTGGATATATAGTAGTGAATAAAAACGGCAATGCTTATTGCCCTCATGGAGTCAAACTTCTAATGCGCATTACAGAAAATACTTATGATACACAAGTAAAATACACAGAAAGATGGATGATGATATGTTTAAGGATAAAATATAAAGCAATTGTATGAATTTGGATAGGCAAGTTTATGCTGCCATACTCAACCCCAGGATCTCAATGACATCTCCCAAAAGCTACATGTCCGCTGTAGGTCAGGAGGAGATTCTGCTCCCACATACCTATTATCTTTCTCACTTCAGGACCCAGCCTGATGGAACAGAAACTATTTGCAGCAGTGATAATAACCTTGGCATAAGGAAGAAAGAGGACTTCACCTTGATAATTCAGTGTTCAACTTTGAAGGGAGCCACAGTATCTCTATACATAACTCATTTGAATTGACCCAAGATATGGGATCAGGAAATATAGTCTCAAAATAAAGCCCAGGTGGGGAAAAACCTGGACATCTGGAAAACAACAATAGGACTACTTAGTTCATAATAAGGGTTCTGGCTTTTGCCATGAGGGAGATGGAAAACAATTGGAAGGTATAAGCAGAGTAAAAGTGAATGTAGAATGAAACAGATCTTTGTAACAGTCTGGACCGTGTGGAAAACAGCCTGTGTGTCCAGGTGTAAACTAGTCCAGTAAAACTGACTTTACATGATTGGTATGGAGATTAAAGGATGTGTATGTCTTGCATGGGATAAGTTTTTATATGATGATAGTGATAGGTTGAATTTCTGATACATGTGTTTGTTTCTCCAAACAAGGATGAATATCTTTGAAGACAAAACTGTGTCATGGTCGTTATTGAATTTCCAAGGCCTAACAGTAGATTTGAGCCATTTTGTTCTCTTATTATGTGTGCTTAATTCTTCAAAGCATGGCTGAGGAGAAGAAAGATACAGATGGTATCTCTGCGCATATTCTTATATTTTCTTTAAAAAGGGAACTGTCACCTTGGATTTGAAATTCTAGGACAGCATTTCAAAAGCCACAGTTAATCATCAATAACGTGGCATTTCAGCTGCCAAATCTGGTAGAGGCATGTTCTCTGAGGCCTATGGCTTGAAGGACTGTTGGAGTGGTTAGCTGTCACTTTCTGTTTCTGAGATAAGCTGTCCATAGCTGACACACTTGTCAGTCCCAGGGTATTCAAAGAGAAAGCCAGAGTTGTGATAGCAGCAATGCCTAGGGATAGAATGTCAAGAATCTTGAAAAATCTTGCTCTGAATACATGTTACCATTATGAAAAGAGGTTCTACAGTCCATGTAGTAGGGTTCTTGGGAGGGTTTTTCTTATGTTCCTTCTGCATGTGTCTTCCCTCACTGTGAATCTTCTTCTCCACCTTCACCCCATCTTGATCTGGCAGCAATGCTTACTTTAGCCCACCCAATAATCTCTTCCTCCTGACCTCATCCTTCTCCTTTTTCCTGCGATGTTTGTCTTTCAGTAGCACTGAGCACATTGAACTAGCAGCTGTGGATTCAGAAACTGAAATCAAACCCACTGCTGATGAGTCGATTTCAACTAGTAGTGACCTTACAGAGACAGAAGGCTATCACATCTCTGATGCTCATACTTTCTGGTTTGTCCTCATTTCTGTCTAATATACCACATCTAATACCCAGGTGTAAACATTCACAGTACTCCTTTTTGCTGTCAAAATTTCCTCAATTTGAAAAATAAACTGGGTAGCCATACTTATTATGGCAAAATTTGCACTCACCTTCTATAGAGTCATGAAAATACAAAGCTTCCTAACAGAGTGACCCTAGAGTGAGCTTAAAGCTTTATAGGGCATTAAAGCTATCAAGAGTTTGCTGGTCAATCAAAATGATTTTCTGGATTCAGGAAGGAAAGGGAATTGTCTCAGCACATTGAGTGAGTTAGCAGCCCACTTGACTGCCAATCAGAACTGAATGTCAAAGTCTTACGTCATACCCTTCCCTCCGAGAGAGGTGAAAATGACAGTGTTAAATACCCAGTCTCTGGTCTTTGGTGTGCCTGGGTTCAAACCTTAAATTTGTCAATTACTCTGTGACAGCTATCTTTTAATTTCTACTTTGTCTATAAAATAGGAACAATGATATATAACTCACACAAATAGTTTTAAAATTTAATCATTTAATGTGTGAAAACTGTTCAACATAGTATACTCAGTAAATGAGATATTAAGTAAATGACATCTACTATAGGGTCACTATCAGTCAAAATCAATTTGATAGCAATGAATTAGTATTATTGGAGCCCTGGTGGAGAATGGTTAAGAATTCAGATGCTAAGCAAACGGTCAGGAATTCAAATCTACCAGTTGCTCTCGGGAACCCTTTGGATAAGTTCTGCTCTGTCCTACGGGGTTGCTATAATTGAAGTTAACTCAAAAGTAACTTTGTTTGTTTGTTTATTGGTACTTTTGGAACCCCTGGGTGGTAGAAATTACCAATGTGCTTAGCTACTAACTGAAAGGTTGGAAAACTGAGTCTACCCAGAGAAACCTCAGAAATGGTTAGTGTACTTGGCCACCAACTGAAACCAAAAGGTGCGAGTCTTGAGTCTATCCAGAGATGCCTCAGAAGAAAGCTTGGTCATTTAGTATTTTTTAAAACAAAATCACCAAAAATACTAAGGGGTACAGTTCTGTGGTAAAACAGATGGGGTCACCATGTGTTGAAATCCACTGAACAACAAGCACTTTTTTTTTGTATTATTAATAAAATTAACAAATTAATTTTAGTATCACTGTAGTTTTCACAGGATCTAATATCTAGTATATACTTGGAGGACGTGAATTGTCAAAATAACCACAAGTAAATTCTTTACCTTGTATCCTGACATAGAGAAACAGTGTAAATTGATTCTCAAAATATTTCATTTTGATGAGGACAGGAGGCATCATAGATTTGGGAAAGAAGGAAAATCAAAAGCTGTCCAGGCATTAGAATGAGAGGTAAGACTTTTTTTCCCTGACTTGACATACACATTTACACAATAAATAAATGAATGTGCCAGTGGTTCATTGCAAAACAATATGAGTCTCATATAGGCAGTCTTTGAAAAATTAGCACTGTTGTGAGCTGTGAACAACTGCAGAAGTGGAGCAGCTACCACCGCAAGTGAAAAGGAATTTAAGTCCAATTGTTCACGACAACAAGCTGAGGTGGCACAAACTAAATAGATCTACTGTTGTTTTAGTAACACTGAGATGTATTGAGCAAAGCACCCGCAGAGGTATGACAGGCTAGGCTCTGGGGCATTGTAAGCAGTGTTTCAGTGGTGTGGTGGCTCTACTACTTGCAAGCTGGATTAAGATCTGAGACTCAAAGTGCTACTCAACTTGACCACCCTAGGCCACGGCAAAGCTTCTCAAACCTCAGCCCTGCCTCCTGTGTGACTGTTTTCTCCTACATTTTGAGTTTCAACCCAGCCTGACAGCCCAGAGGAAAAGCCATACCATGAGAATGCCTTTGGGAAAATCGTTAGTGGTTCAAATCCACCCAGAATCCACTGGGAAGTCAAATCTGGCAGTGTACCTCTTAAACTTTACAGCCCAGAAGAATCCTATAGAACACGGTTCTACTCTGAAACACATGGGGTGACCATGACTCAGAATCAACTTGGCAATTGGTCTTGGTAGCAGTTCTAAAATATTACCGTGGATTTTGGTTTATCCTGAATTAGGGGCTCATATGTCTTGGGGGAATTGGAATTTTATTAGAGAAAAAATTGGGAGGAGATGCGTAAAATTCATGGTTTATAGATCACCTGGACTAGCATTACCTGAGAGACATCTTTAAAATGCTGAGTCCTGGGCTTTACCCTTAACCTACTGAGTGAGATTACACGATGATGGATCCTGCAGGTTTATAAACTCAAGGGGTTTTCCTGTCCTTGTAAATACTTGGCAGCCACTAGCTTAGGGGTTCTACAAACAGTTCAGTGTGATGAAGGAAAGTAACCATTGCCAAGACCCAATAATGTTAGGTGATGGTATTTTCATTGACCACTGAGAAAACTGAGAGGCAGAGCAGGGACAAGCAGCACAGACCCCAAGGATGGGATAACAGAAGCAGCTCACACTGAAGTGGCATAAGGGTGCTTACTCACGTCCCCATCTCTCTGAAGTAGTGGGCACCATTTCCGTGATTTGGGGAAGAGAGACCACCAAGACCACTGAGGCTGAAAAACATGTTGTGATTATTCTGTGAACATTCTTACTAAAAATCTGAAAAAATAACCAAGAAAAAAAAATACTTCTACCACCTTAGTCCCTGTGGCTCTGCCACTTCTGAATATATCTAGAAAATCAAAGGCATTTTCCAAGGGCAAAAGTGACTACTGCCCTAATTTTGTAGTTTTATTCATGTTAATGGAATTGGAAAAGGCTTACATTTTCGGGAAATAGTAACTAACAAGTTAGTGAGTGGATGGCAATTTCCCTTCTGCCTCTTGCCTAAAAACACACATGGGCTGCGTCAACAGCAAAGCTCAGACCTGGTTATAGCTCTATTACTCAGTCTTCAAGCACTTGGCTCTGTATTCATCATGCAGCAGAGAGAATAAATAGAGATCTTAGACATTGTAGTGAGGTGGTCTTAGGAGTAAAATCAGGACAGAATCGAGAGGGAGAGCATTCCTTTTTGAAACAGGTCTGATTTCTAAAAATGGACATTTCCAGAGCCACATTTCCATTTGACTAATTTGTTTCTTATTGTTTCACATACATCAATCATCCATCCACTTCTTGTCTTATCACACCAACATAACAGAGTATATACTGATTTACAACCAAGATTCTCAAACTTTAATGTTCATAAGAATAACCTCAGGACCTTGTCAAACTGCAGATAATGAGTCAGCAGGCCTGAAATACTTTCTGACCAGCCCCAAGGTGATCTTGTGGCTGCTGGTCTGTGGATTATACTGAGTAACAAGGTCTTAGAGCCTGGTCAGATGCCCAGGTTCATATCCAATCTGCACTGCTCACAGCTGTGAGACCAGGGAAATGTTACTAAGCTTCTGAGGCTTCCTTTCCTCATCTTGAACATATCAGTAAAATGTAGATGGGTGTCTAACATACAGGATTTATGTAAAGACAGGGTGTGATGACCTATACACAGGGATATCTACATTGTGGGTTCAGTTCCAGATGATTACATTAAAGCTAGTCACATAATTTTTTTGGTTTTCCAGTGCATATAAAAGTTATATTTATACTACACTGTAGTCTATTAAAGCGTGCAATAACACTGAGTCTAAGAAAAAATGTATTTACCTTAATTAAAATAACTTTACTGCTAAAAAATGCTAACCATCATCTGAGTCTTCAGTGAATCTTGATCCTTTTGTTGGTGGAGACTCGTGCCTCGGCGTTGATGTCGGTAGAGTGATCAGGGTGGTGGGTGCTGAAAGCTGGAGTAGCAGTTGAAATTTCTTGAAATAAGACAGTGGTGACAGTTTGTCACATCAATTGACTTTTCCCTTTACAAAAGCTTTCTCTGTAGTATGTGATGCTGTCTGATAGCATGCTAGTCACAGCACCACTTTTCAAAATTGGAGTCACTTCTGTCAAACCCTGTCACTGCTTTACCAACTAAGTTTATGTAATATTCTAAATCGTTTGTTATCATTTCAACAGTGTTCAGAGCTTCTTCACCAAGAGAAGATTGTTTCTGTAGAAACTACCTTCTTTACCCATCCGTAAGAAGCAACTCCTCATTCGTTAAAGTGTTATCAAGACACTGCAGCAATTCAGTCACATCTTCAGGCTTCACTTCTAGTTGCAATTTCTTTGCTCCAAGGACTGACAGTTACATTCGCAAACTTGCCACTGTGTGCTTACATTGGCAGCACTGTACAAACAACTTGGTAAGATTTCATAACTTTGGTATATCAGTGTCTCACAGCTGTGTTCATATCGATGTGCGGTGGTATCTTGCTGAGTGGTGTTCATTACTGTTGTGTATTTTTGTGTGCTGTTCTGAGAACGTTGAAGCTTGAATTAGAGCAAACAACAAATGTTAACTTTCTTGTTAAATTTGGCAAGAGTGGAAGTGAAATCCGGGTCATGTTTGTCCAAGTTTATGGGGGTAACGCTGTGAAGAAAATGGCAGCGTACAAGTGGAGTGAACATTTTTCTGAGGAGAGAGAAAACGTCACAGACGAAGAAAGGTCAGGCTAGCCAGTAACAAGCAAAACTGGAAAAAACATTGCAAAATTTGTCAAATTGTCTATCAAAATCATCAGCTGACTGTGAGAAGCATAGCAGTCCCAGTAAACATAAGTAGAGAAACAGGAAAATCTTGGCATGAGAAAGGTGTGTACAAAAACTGTCCCAAAGGACCTCACTGATGAACAAAAGCAAAGGAGAGGCCAAGTTTGCCAAGATCTTTTACAGAGGCAAGGCAATGTTTTGGGCTGTGTTATCATTGGTGATGAAACATAGGTATACCAATATGATGCTGAAGCAAAGCCTCAAAGTGCACAATGAAAGTCAACCAATTCTCCACAACCAACAAATTTCTGTCCGTCCAAATCAAGTCATGATGATGTTGCTAATCATTTTTGATATCAGAGGGATTTTTCATATGAAATGTCAGCTGGATAAATAGTTAACCAAATGTACTATTTGGAAGTGTTGGAAAGCTCCATGAAAAAATTAGACAAAAACAACCCGAACTTTGTGCCAACAACTCATGGCTCTTGCATCACAACAATACAGCAGCTTACACAGCACTATCTGTGAGGGAGTTTTTAGCAAGTAAATAAATAACTGTACTGGAACATCCTACCTACTCACCTGTTGTGGCCCCCAATGACTGTTTTTCTTTACCCCAAAATAAATGAAATACTGAAAAGAAGGCATTCTGATGACATCCAGGACATCAAGGGTAGGACGATAACAGCTCTGATTGCCATCTCAGGTAAGGAGCTCCAGAACTGCTTGAAGGGTAGACTAGGTGCTGGAGTTGGTGTTTAGCTTCCCAAGGGAAGTACTTCAAAGGTGACCATAGTGATATTCAGCAATGAGGTATATAACACTTTTTCTAGGATGATTTCATGAACTTAATTGTCAGACATCATATTACCACCACATGCACAGTTAATGCCCTCACTGATGTCTTTTAATTTCAATTGGATCTTTGCGGTATCTCCCGTCTCATTTCTTATTCAAGTTACTTGCTTACTTTCCTGTTTTTCATTTGTCTGTTTTGCCAGTGGTTTATTGATATTGCTGACATTTTCAAAGAACAAGCTTTTGGTCTTATTAACATTTTAAATTGTTTTTCTATTTTCTGTTTCATTTAATTCTGCTCTAATTGTTATTATTTATTTTCTTCTGGTGTCTTAGGCCTTCTTGTATGGTTCTTTTTTATTATTATTAATTTTCTACTTGTAGGGTTAATGTTTTGATTTTGGCCCTTCTTTTTGAATGTCCATATTTATTGCTCTAAATTGACTTCTGAGCACTGCTTTCACTGCATCCCAAAGGTTCTAGCAGGATGTGTTTTCATTCAATTCTGTGAATTTCTTTATTCCACTTTGATTTCTCCTATAACCCAGTAGTTTTTGAGCAAGATGTTGTTCAGTTTCCATGTATTTGATTTTTTTTCCTTGCTTTTTCTGTTATTAACTCCTACTTTGCTGACTTCAGGGACAGTAAAGATGCTTTGTAATATACCAGTGTTTTGGATTCTGTTAAGGCTTGATTTGTGACCTAATATGTGATATATTCTGGGGAATGTTTCATGTTCGTTGGAAAAGAAACTATATTTGGCTGCTGTTTGGTGGAGTGCTCTGTCTATGAGGTCAAGTTGGTTGACTGAGACATTTAGATCTTTCTTGTTTTTACTGGACTTCTTTCTGAATGTTCTGTCCTTCACTGAAACTCGTGTGTTGAAGTCTCCTATTATTGTGGAGCTGTCTACTCTCTTTTTCATGCTATTTGAGTTTGTTTTATGTATTTTGAAGACATGTCATTGAATGTGTAAATATTTACTATGGTTATGTCCTAGTGTATTGACTCTTTAATCATAATATACTGTCCTTCCTTATCCTGTGTGGCGGTAAAATCTATTTTAGCCAAGCCCAGAAATTAATATTGCCCCTGCTGTTCTTTTTTGAATGTTGTTTGCTTGATATAGTTTTATGATTCTTTGAGTTTTAGTTTGTATCTGTAAGTCTGAGGTGTGCTCCTTGTAGACAACATACAGGTGGATTGTCCCCCCATCTTGCTACTCTATGTCTCTTTATTGGTATGTTTATTCCATTTATATTCAGTGTAATTATTTATAGGTATGAGTTTAATGTTGTCATTTTAGTGTCTTTTTTTTTAATGCTGTTGACAGTTTCTATGTTCCACTTACTTTTCTTTGCTGAGTCTTTTTATGTTTTCATTTTTTTCATTATTGATTTTGTATTTCCTGAGTCTATGTTTTTATTGTTATTTATTTTCATGTGTAGGATTATTAGTTTTCTTTGTGATGATTTTAGTATTTATCCCTATTTTTCAATGTTTAAATCAATCTTTCATTATCACCTTCACTTCCTCTCCATATGTAAGTTCTATAACTGTAGTATTTACACTCCCATTTTTTAATTTAATGTTGTCACTTTTTAAATATTGATATCTCTGTTTCCCTGGTTTCTGTATTTTAGCTTTGGTTTATTTTGGGAAATTCCCTCTCTGGATTGATGTCTGGTTGCTATGTCCTGTGATTTAGTCTTTGGTTGTTACCCAGTGTTATGGATTTTCCAACCAGAAGATTCCCTTTAGTATTTATTGTAATTTTGGTTTAGTTTTTGCAAATTTCCTAAACTTCTGTTTATCTGGAAAATGTCCTAATTTCAAATTGAAAAGACAGTTTTGCTGGATGTGTAATTCTTGGACAGCAATTTTTTTTCCTTCAGGATAGCATATGTCCTCCCATTGCCTTCTTGCCTGCATGGTTTCTGCTGCCTAGTCAGAGCCAAGCCAGCCGAGTGCTGTCGAGTCAGATCCGTCTCATAGTCAGAGTTTAGTCTTATTTACCCTCCTTTGAGGATTACTTTTGTTTATCCTTAGTCACTCTTAAAATTTTTTCTTTGTCTTTGGTTTGGCAAGTTTGATTATAACATGTCTTAGTGACTTTCTTTTGGGATCTACCCTGTGTGGGGTTTGATGATCTTTTTGAATAGATATCATCTCATCATTCATGATATCAGAGAAATTTTCTGCTAACAAGTCTTCAACAATTCTATCTGTATTTTGTCATACCTCCATCCCAATCATTTGTAGATTGTTCCTCTAAATAAAGTCGCAAACAGTTCTTAGAGTTTCTTGATTTATTAAAATTGTGTTATCTGTGTTTCCCTCTAATCAGCTGATATCAAGTGATTTTTCTTCAGTCTCACTAATTCTGGCTTCCATTGCCTCACTTCTGCTACTATAACTTTCTATTCAGTTGTCTAACTCTGAAATTTTATTGTCAATCTTTTAGATTTCTGTTTGCCATCTCCATGGATTCTTGCAGCCTGTTAAATTTGTTGTTATGCTCTTTTATAGCCTTCTTAAATCCCTCTGCTTCTTTATCTATGTGTTCCTGGGCTTGCCCTGAAGTTTGCCTGATCTGAAGAACTCTGTATATTAATCTTTTGAATTTTACCCCCAGTAATTTCAAGACCTTCTCGTCCTCTAGAAGGTTTCTTAGTTCTTTGTTTTGGTCACTTGCTGAAGACATCATGGTCTGTATCTTTGTGTGATTTGATATTAACTGTTGTCTGTAAGGAAATCATAGTGGTATAGCGGTTAAGTGCTCTGACTGCTAACCATAAGATCTGCAATTCAAATCCATCAGGCACTCCTTGGAAACTCTATGAGGCTGCTCTACCCTGTCCTATATGGTCCCTATGAATTGGAATCAACTCATAGTGGGTTTGGTGTGGTTATTTTGGTTTTCTCTGAGTTATCAATAAATTATTATATTTATATATTTTGTTGGCTTACTATGTCCTACCTTCTTGTTTTGTTTTGTTTTGATAAGCCCGAATAGATTGGTCATGTAGCTACTTTGATCATTACTTTGAAGTTCTCACATCCTATCATCAGGTGGTTAGAGCTGTCACTAGCTATATGAGCCCAGGAGTCCATTTACTTTTCTTGTATGGATTTAGTTCTGGTGTCCGGGTTGTTGGTGTATGATGCAGGCTCTCACCTATAGTCATAGATTGTCAGGAGTGCTTGGACTAGGTATAGGTATCTAACTGAAATAGAGGGTCATGTGCTGAATAAGACTGGACTGATGGCTGCCCCTGTGTATCTGGTCAGAGGGCATGTCCCTATTCCTGAGAGCATGTAGGTGGGTGGGATTGAAGCTGGACTTTAGGTACCCAATGCTATTGGCTGTAAGGACTGGGGCGCACCGCTTATTCTTGGACCTCTGTCACAGATGGCTACATGGAGAGAGTGGAGCCACCAGTCCTTATACCTCTGATGTGGATAGATGAGGAACCTGCTTATTGCGAGTGAATCTACCACTCTCCCTTGCAGTTATTGGAATGGAAAGTAGGGTTCACTTATGTACCCTGGTATACTGTGCTAATGAGGGCATATGCTGTTGAAATGGGCCCACACAGGTCTATGCAGGGATGAAAAGCTGTCAAAATCCATAGACTCCTTACACCTGTGCCTAGGCAAGGCCCTGTGTCTGCTCTGAGTTCCAGGCTTAAGGGAGCTGGCAGATTATTTTTCCCTGTTTGTTAATTTATTCCCTCTCCAAAGTCATGAGAATGGTTTCCAGCACATGATGGACACTACCTCTGGTCCAAGGGGTGAAGAAATTGCTGAAGCTGGATTGGGACAAGAGAGGAGTAGGGAGTAGGTGGGTAAACTGGAAGAGGTACTTCTCAAAGAACAGAAAGGTTTTTATGGGCCATGCAGTAGGTAAGACACTTATACTTATCTTTTTGCCAATTCAAAGTTTCTTCTTCCTGGTTTCAGAGGCTGGAGGACACTCTCCACTTCTCAGTTTCTCCTAGTGTGGAAGAAGTATCCTGAGCCCTACATCCTACCTCAGCCTGCATGCACCAGCCTACCCAGCCTGTAGGGTACCGGCAAAGTCGGATCTGGCAAGTCCTCATTGCTTCTGAACTGTGTCTCCCTCCCCCTTTCTGTTGGTCTGGCTCCTAAGCTTTGTCTTTGATATTCAGGGCACCTGGATTGTCATACATAATTGATTCACTTGTTTTTTCAGATTCTTGTAGTAAGAGGGGCCACAGGGAGCATCTGACTACTCTGCCATCCTGGTCTTGCCTTTATTTGATCACTGAAGTCTTGAACCCCTTAAAGTCATCCATGTGGGTTGGAATCAACTTTTTCAAATACCTGTGAATGCTCATGTTTTGCCTTGCCTTCCTCCCATGAATCACAGATTTTCTTAGTGGCATTTAGAATGACAGATCCTTTCCACAAAGTTTTCAATTTACTGGCCTTGATTTGTCAGAGGAATCACTATACATGGCATTTATAGCCTTATGAAATGTATTTCTTTAATAATAAGACTTGAAAAGCAAAATTACTCTTTGATCCATGGGCTGTAAAATGGATATTGTGTTGGCATGCATGAAAACAATATTAATCTCCTTGTACATCTTTATCAGAGCTCTTGGGTGACCAGGTGCATTGTCAATATGTAGTAATATTTTGAAAGCAATCTTTTTTCTCTGGAAAGCAGGTCTCAACAAGGGGCTTAAAATATTCTCTAAACCTTGTTGTAAACAGATGTGCTGTCATCTAGACTTTTTTGTTCCATTTATAGATCATAGGCAGAGTAGATTTAGCATAATTCTTAAGGGCCCTAGAATTTTTGGAATGGTAAATGAGAACTGGCTTCAGCTTAAAGTCTAACAAGAGAATCAGCCTGTTTTTTGAAGCTCCTCTAGCTGTAAAAGTCCTAGGTGGCATCTTCTTCCAAAACAAGGTTTTTTTGTTTGTTTTTTGTATTTCTTTTTGTTTTGTCTATACTGAAAATCTGTTATTTAGTATAGCAACCTTCATAAAGTTATTTTAGCTAGATATGGATAACTTTCTTCAGCTTCTACAGCAGCACTTGCTGCTTCCCTTTGTACTTTTACGTTATGGATATGGCTTCTTTAAACACATGATCAACCTCTACTAACTTAAAACTTTTCTTCTGCAGCTTTCTTACCTCTCTGAGCCTTCACAGAATTGAAAAAAGTTAGGTCCTTCCCCTGGATTGAGTTTTGACTTAAAAGAATGTTGTGGCTGGTTTGATCTTTAATCTAGACCTCTAAAACTTTCAGCAATCAGGCTGTTTTGCTCTCTTATCATTCATGTGCTCACTGGAGTAGGACTTTTAATTTCCTTCAGAAACTTTTCTTTTGCATTCACAACTTGTCTGTTTGGCACAGGATGCCTACCTTTCAGCCTACTTCAGCTTTTGATATGCTTTCCTCACTGAGTTTAATCATCTCTAGCTTTTGATTTAAAATGAGAGATGATAGACTCTTCCTTTCACTTGACTACTTAGAGGGCATTGTAGAGTTATTAACTGGCCACATTTTAATGTTGTCATGCCTCAGGGAATAGGGAGGCCTAAGAATAGAGAGAGATGGGGGAACAGGTGGTCAATGGAACAGTCAAAACACACATAGCACTTATCAATTACATTTACCACCTTACACGAGCATGGTTCACGGTGCCCTAAAATAATTACAAGAGTAATGTCAACGATCACTGACAGAGATCACGTAACAGTTATAATAATTGTGGAAAAGCTTTAAATATTATGAGAATTTCCAAAATGTGACACAGAATCATGAAGCAAACACAAGTTGTTGGAAAATGGGGTCCATAGAGTTGCTCATTGCAGAGTTGCCACAAACCTCTAGTTTGTTAAAAAAAAAAAAAAAAAAAAAGCAGTATCTGTGAGGTGCTATAAATAATTCCTTATAATATCATGCTTGAAAAAGTTTTAACTCTCCTGAGATACAGATTCCTGGGGTCCATAGAGCTGGAGTGACCCACCCAAGCCATCACCCTGAGATATCTTCTTTCAAAACTTGAACCTTGAGAAAATCATTCTCCTAAAGTCACTTTTAAATCAAACAAGAGCTTAGTAAAGGCCATTTTGTCATAGGCATCGGGCCGTTTTGAACAATTATCTATGTGCAGTCAGTTTCTAGAAACAGAAACTCCAAGGTCAGACTAGAAGCCAAGTTTTAGGGTAAATTGTTACTATATAAACACTATTCTAGCCCTGTTGCCTTGGCAGTGTTGATAATATGGGGTATAAGAATATTTGCCAATCCAAGCCAAGTGCCGTCGAGTTGGATCTTTGGAGATTCTTCAATCTTTGGAACATTTTTGACTTCCAAGTTAAAATGTTACCCTAATTTGAAAATAGTTTATTAAATAAACATTGATCTTTGGCTTAATATAATTTTTGTTTTAACCACATCTATATTGGTTAACATTTGCTGTTGTTTGAACGAGGCATTTATTCTATGCCTACTATATTTTAGGGCTTTAGGAAATACATGCAAGACCAAATTCATGTTTTCTTATATCTGATAGCTCAGATGTGCTCAATATATAGGTATTATACAGCTACATAAATATCCCATGAATTAGGAGATGGACTACTACCTGATGCAATGGCAGGAATACTGGTCATGCAGTCAAGAGGTTTCCTGGGTCTTTTTTGCCTTTGTCACAAGAGATCTCATACAAGCTCCTTTCCTTCATTTCTTGACTGCAGAACAGAATTAAAACAGTCACTATAATCCCGTCTCTTAGGTCATCACCTATTAGCTAGATGGCTTTGGTCAACTGTCACAAATTGTCAGACCTTATTTTTTTCATTTGTAAATTTTGGATAGTAAGATGACAGTTGTGGAGATCAAACCATTTTGATTATTATCTTGTTTACGTAAACACCCAGTTAGTGTTGTCATCATAATCACTAACACTACCCTCCACTTCCTCACCATCCTCCTCCTCCTCCTCCTCACCATCACCATACTCATCATTAACATCCCTACTGGCGCTTCTTTGTATTTATCTTTTCTTTTTGACACCTCTGTGACCTTAAATAACCCAAACTCAAGAAAAGTCAGACTTACAGGTGCCTTGTAGGATGGAGTAGAACTGTCCCACAGGGTTTCCAAGACTGTAATCCTTTATGGAAACAAACTACCACATCTTTTTCCTGAGAAGTTGTAACTGCAATTTGGTTAGCAGTCAAGGCTTAGTCATTGCACCACCAGGATTCCCTTCTGTGACCTTAAACACTAAAACAGCAATCTTGTTGCCATCTAGTCGACTCTGACTCAAAATTACCCAATAGGACGTAGTAGAACTGCCCCATAGTGTTTCCAAGTAGCGGCTGGTGGATTTCAACTACAGAATTTTGGTTAGCAGCCAAGCACCACCACAGCTTCTTATCAAAAACAAACCAAACCCACTGCCTTTGAGTTGATTCCGACTCATAGTGACACTTTTAGACAGAACAGAACTGTCCATAGAGTTTCCAACGAGCACCCGGCAGATTTGAAGCGCCGACCTTTTGGATAGCAGCTGTAGAACTTAACCACTATGCCAACTTCTTGGCTTCTTAGCCAAGTCATATTAACTAATCCTCAGGACTTTCTGAAACTGTTCAACTATATACCTGTGGTTCACGAAACTAATCATGTCTTTAAACCAGAGGGCAGCAAACTTTTTTCTGCGAAGGATCGTAAAGTAAATATTTTGGCTCTGAAAGAGATAATGTGTAAACAGCTGGGCATGGATGCATTACATTATTTACAAAAACAAGGGACAGTCTGGATTTAGCCTGCAGGCCATAATTTGTTTATCCCTGCATTAAGCTAAGCCAGCCAAGTGCTGTCGAGTCGGATCATGGCTAAAGACATTATAAATGTTCTGCGACTTAAGAGAAAATAGATTTCACCTGGAGTCCGACCTAGTGCAAACAATTAATGTGCTCAGCTATTATCCAAGTCCACTCAGAGGTACCTTATAGGTAAGGCATGGTGATGTACTGTCCCCTAAATCAGCCTTTGAAAACCCTATAGCGAACAGTTCCACTCTAACACACGTGGGGTAGCCGTGAGTTGGAATCAACTTGACAGCAACTGCTTTACTAGCTTGCATTTCACTCAGTACAAATTTATGCATTTCAGATTCATAAATTACAACATAATATTGTCTGCTTTTCTCTACCTATTGTCAGCCCACCTTTATTTTAAGATCCTCATGGCCTTGGAACCACAGAGAAGGAAGAGGACTCCTCCATGGAAGAGAGCTTCTAAGGTCAAAACTCTCCTTTTTACAGCTAACTGCAACCGACACTCAGAGAGAGGAACTGATTCATTTGACAGCAACAGATTCCAGGGACAGAGCAGTAGGAAAACCTTGGTCTCCTGAGTCCAAACTGGGGACTACACCTTTCTTTCTTTAGCTTGAAAGAAGGAAGAATTTGTTTCTTTCTGGGGGGGGTGGGGGGTGGGGGGTGGAGAAGCCTTTATTTCCACAAGGTTTCAATACAAGATATGTTTTTCAAACCTTCCACCTAATGGATATGCCATAGTCAGACATGAAAACAGTGCTGTGTCTGCTTAATGGGAACACCAGTTCCCTGTCCTTGTCACTTGGCACTCCTATTAAAGGTTTCCTTTCATTTTGAGTAAAACAGAAAAACACCCTCTCCTTCCACTCACATCTACTCAGATTCCAGAATCATTTCTTTGGCAGTAAATCAGCAGAGAGCGAGGCAGCTACTCACATTCATCCACATTCTATCCCCAAAGAAGAAATGAGAACAGAAAGCCTTGAAACACACACAAGGTTCCCTGTGCTAGAATCTGAATGGAAATATTTCTTCTCCTTATAATGTCTCATTTGTGTAGGTCTCTATGGCCTTTATTTTCTTATCCCAGCCTTGCTAAATTGTATTGACGGTCAAAACAATGACAACCATGATTTATGGAACATATGTTATGTGCCAGGCATTGCATTAAATGCTTTAATCCTGTGTGTGATTACAATGAACTCCATTTTACAGACGAAAAAACTGAGGCACAAAAAGGATAGGTAAATCACACAAGAATAAAATTATGACCCAGTATCTTTGATTCCAGAGTTCCTGGGTAGTGTAAATCATTAAAGCACTTGGCTGCTAACAAAAAAGTTGTAGGTTCCAGCTCACCTAGAAGCACCTTGCAAGAAAGGTCTGGTGACCTTTTCTGAAAAATTAGTCTTTGAAAATCCTACGGAGAACAGTTCGGACACACATGGGCTCACCATGAGTCTGAGTCAACTTGATGGCAACTTCTTTTGTTTGTTTAATCTTTGATTCCAAAATCTGTAATTTAAGTATGTTCACATTTGCCTCCAAGTAACAAATGGGTACAAAATTTTAACATAAAAATGATATGGATTTGTATGATTCCATTTATTTGAAATGTTCAGAGAAGTTACATCTATAGATGTGGAAAGAAATTTCATGGGGCTGTGGATGAAGAATTGGGAGTGACCGCAAATGGCTATGAGGAATCTTGGGGTGATGGGAACGGTGTAAATCTGGACTCCCTAAATTTACCAGCACTCAATGATATTTTATGCTTAAAAATGGGTGAATTTTATGGCACATAAATTAAAACTCAGTAAAATTGTTGAAAAGTTAATCACATGGCTCAGAGATTGTCAAGCTTCCCTTTATCCTTGTAGCTGCTCCTCGCAGGAGAACATTTTCATTTCTGTTTACAGCCACAGTCAGACCCCAGCAAAGAAACTTTTCTTCTTCTCTTTCAAGGGTTTTCTCTCTCGTTTCTTCTTTGATGATACTACGTGAATGGACTAGGGTTGACTTCTTATTCAATGGCAATAATTTTATTGCCATGGCAACAAGCCTGGAACATGAGTTGACGCAAGTAGAGGAATAGAGTTCTTCTTTGCTTTAGTAGAAATTAAAGGAGACTTTCACTACAGCTGGCAAATGACAGAGACAGTGGACTGTTTTCCCATTAAGCAGACACAGCCATATTTGAATATATCTTAGAAATAGATCTCTATCACAACAGGCTCATTTGTTTATTCATTCACACACATTCATCAAATTCCTGTTATATTTCAGGCATCTTTCACAACTTTAGAGATAAAAATATGAATAACATTATCCCTGTCCTCCTAACACTCACAGCCCAGCAAGAAACCTTCGCCTTCGCTTGCTGTCTTTGTGAAAATCCTTTTATCCCTTCTCCCAAGCTCTGGCTCCATTTGAAAGTAACACCTTCCCATGCAATATCCACATCATTTTGTCTACTTGTCATATGACTCTAACCATGCCTCCTTGCACTGGATTTGTATTATTCATTACCAGTTACTAGAATTATTTCTCTATAAGTCTATAAAATCCTTCCTAGTAGTGGCTATGATTAATTAATCTATTTGTCCAGCAGAGTACCCAGCACAATATATATTTTTTTTTTTTGCACATAGTAGACACTGAATAAGCCTCTGTTATATGAATCTGTTAATGTATTCATTAATAAATTACTATGGAGCATTTTATA
Organism: Heterohyrax brucei; assembly: GCA_028571685.1. Classification (NCBI taxonomy): domain Eukaryota; kingdom Metazoa; phylum Chordata; class Mammalia; order Hyracoidea; family Procaviidae; genus Heterohyrax; species Heterohyrax brucei. Next base: position 64,283,607 of record CM053150.1, read on the forward strand.
GATGAGAGATGATGTTCTGGGCACTAGCAGATTTAGTGGTGAACAAGACTGACAAAGTCCCTGACATCTAGCCTTATCTTGGCCTGGCCATACAGTCAAGGGACACATTATCATTGAGACACAGTGAATTCAGACAGTGAGAAGAATATTGCAAGGAAGTAAACAGAAAGTAACTTGCTGGGGATGGGGAGCAGTGAGCTACTTCAGCAAAGGCAGCAGAAAGGAGGGCTTCTTTGAGGTTATTGCTTTGATCTTACAAACAAAAGATAAAAATGAGTCAGTATTATGAAAAGCCAGGTAGAAAAATATACCAGGAAAAGGGAGTCGTGAATAAAAAGACCTAGAGGTGAGAAAGATTTTGATGCATTAGACAAACAAAAGGCAAGCCAGGCCAGTGTGGCTGAAGCCTAGCAACTAAGGAAGAGGGGACTGGGGAGGAGACCATGGTTGGATCCTCAGTGCTTTGTAGGCCATAGCGAGGAGTTCAAATTTCATTCTAAATCTTATAGGTAAGGGCCGTTAAAGAGCAAAGTGTGTACTGATAGATCTGACTTATGCTTTAAGGAAATTATGTTGAATTCTTTGCTGAAAATGTACTGAGGGAACAGGAATTAAGGCAGTGAAACCAAGAAGAAATATCTTTAGTGTAAAATGCGCTGGGCAATGAATTTGGAGACCCCAGTTTGTGTTATAGACTGATCTCAGTATAAGAAACAAAGACAAAAACACAAAACAAAACACCTGCTCTGGTAGAACCAATTTTGACTCATGGTAGTGACTTTATACACTACAGAGTAGCACTGTTCCATAGCATTTTCTTAGCTGTAACCTAACAGAAGCAGATCTCCAGGTTTTTCTTTCAAGGTACCCTTGGGTGGGTTTGTGCCACTATCTGTCAGGTTAATAGTCCACAGAAAATCATTTTTGCTAACTAGGGACCTTGATCTCAGTGCAATCAGACTTACATATTAGAGTTTAATCTCTTGTGTTCAAATCTAACTCATGGAGCTTTCTGGATCAAATAAAGTCTCTAGTTGGTTTCATGCATCTTCTTATGAATAACTGAAATTACATACCTGTGTTGTAACCAGGAATCATCTGAGGAAAGCCAAAGTTTGGGACATCTCATAAAAAGTCATATTATTTGGGAGCTGTCTGTATCTGAGAAACCCCAGTGGTGTAGTGGTTAAGTGCTATGTCTGCTAACAAAAAGGTCCACAGTTCCGTTCTGCCAGGTGCTTCTTGGAAACTCTACAGAGCAGTTCTACTCTGTCATATAGGGTTGCTATGAGTTGGAACTGTGTCACTGGCTGTGGGTTTGGTTTGGTTCTGCATCCTACCCCTCCCTGGTAAATTAGATGCACTCACTATCGTCCCAGACTAACTCTAACTGCAACCCATACTATTGCTTTTTACTGGCCAAACTCTGCTGGCTTTGTCACTCTGTACACTTCCTCTCATTAAGAGAGATCCATTTCAAGCCAGACTCTTCATTAGAACAAATATTTTATGTGGGCAGCATCCCATTCCATGAATCCCAAGATGAGGAAAAGACAGAGAGCATAGGGCCGGGAATCAAATTACATTGTTCAGTGCTCCAGCAGCTTATATCTCAGTGTCTGACTTTAGGGGCCCTGGTAGTTCTGTAGTTAACCATTCAGCTGCAGTACAGAAGGCTGGCAGTTCAAACCTACCAGCTGCTTCTTGGAAACGCTATGGGGCAGATCTACTTCATCCTATAGGGTTGCTATGGGTCAGAACTGACACAACGGCAATGAGTTAAGTTACGTTATGTTCTTTTCCTTCTCTTGTGTCCCACTTCCCATTTCTAAAATAAGAGGATTGAGCTTGATTAGCTCTCAGTAATAGATTGCTTTGCTTGTTCTCTAGACTGCACTTCTCTCATTTCCTCATTGGTCTTGCTCATTCATGACTGTGTTTTTCTCTCTGTAGTTTTTAAGACCCTCAGGGATTGTGGCTTATTACAATATATAAATCCAGCCTCTGTAGCAACTAGGTGCAATAGCTCTCAAATTCTGCTTCTGCCCACTTTTTCCAATGATGAATCTAAGCTTTCATACACTTATTTGTTTCAGAAATATTCCTAGAATGTCTAATATGCATCAGGGATGTCCATGTTGAGTGGCAAGAATGCAATGCTATACATGAGACTACCACTGTTCTCAAGTGTCTCAAAGTCAGGGAGGAGGTAGACAAATCTAACTACAATCACAGTATGGTGCAATGAGTGTTAGGACTGAGAGAAGCCCAGGATGTAGAGGAAGTGCACAAAAGAGGCAACTAAGCTAAGTGGTAGGAGGAGGTCCAGAGAAATACTGCCAGATGAGGTGACACCCAGACTGAAACTTGAAAGCAGAGATGGAATGAGCCAAGTGAACAGGCAAGGAGAGACAATGTAAGAAGGGAGAACATGTGACAGTGACCCCGAGGTGAAATGAACTGTGCTACTTATGAAGCTATAAGGAGTCCAACATGATTTGAGCATAAAATGGGAGGAGAGGGTGATAGGAGCCAAGACCAGAGATTTAGGTAAGAAGCAGATTATACAGATTCTCACATACTATGCCGAGGAGTCAGAGAAAGTGAATGAACAAATGAATGAGTGAACAAATTGATGGCATGGGTGAGAGAGCAAAGAGACCTCCATTATACTATACCAACTGCTGCAGCATACAGCGCAGTGCAGTGGGACATGCTTAGCAGAGTGTCTGCCACCTACAAATCATTAAGCAGCTGTGTAGTAAAAAGTGCATGTTCCATGGGTGTAAGGGACTGAATTGTATCTCCCATCTCCCTAAAATATGTTGAAGTCCCATTCCTGAGTACTTGTGAACAAGACCTTGTTTAGAAATAGGATCTTTGAAAAGTTATGAGTTAACCCTGAGGTTATAAGTGAGCAGGATGGATTCTCATTTTATCCAAGTGGTGTCTTATAAAAGAGGGGAAAAGACGCAAAAAAGAGGTAGCCTGAGGAGCAGCCATGTGAGAGCAGAGGCAGATGCAGCTCCAACCTAAGGAACGCCAAGGATTGCCAGGAACCACTAGAAGCTAGAGGAGAGGCATCGAACAGTTCCTCTCTAAGATCCTGCAGAAGGAATCAATACGGCCAGGATACTTACTGATTAGACTTTTGGCCTCCAGAACTGTGAGACAATAAAATTCTCTCCTTTAAAGTCACCCACTTTATGGCATTTGTTATGGTATAGTGGACAGTGAGCTCTCAGTCTGATTCCATCTCCTTACCTCCAAGGCACTTTTGGGTGGATTTGAGCTACCAACCTTTCAGTTCATAGTCCAGTGCTTAACTTTTTGTGCCACATAGGGACTATCTAACAATACTGTTTAGTACTAGTGTTAATTATTTTTAAGACTTCTTGTTCTTATTGAGTTCACATAATTTGGTAATGCAGATGTTAAAATATCCATGGTCAGGGTCTGTCCCTGCGCTATTATTCCCATGGTGAAGACCAGTAGCTGGGCAAGCTGAATAGGCTTGTTAAAAAGATGGGCTAGGACAAAGTTTTCCCTTCTCAGAAAGCCAACCCTCTGGAAACCACACTTGAATTTGCTCTTGTACCCAAGTCAGCTGAGATGGCCTTCTTAGGGGACTGGGAAAGGGAGTAGTAATAAGTGTGCTGATGGAGCAGAGGGCAGCTGCAGGTGGGTGGTTGCCAATCCCAGTTCCCTCAGATTTATAGTACAAGCCCAAATCAGGAAACACAATGCTTCACAGAGAACTAAGCAGTAACATTTTCCTGTGAGGAAGGAGCCATCAAGCTCCTAAAGGAGGAATAAAGGGCAGAGCTTGGCTCTCTGAGTCAGGAAGGATTTGTTGTGGAACAAACATGGTAACTCGTGAGACATTAGAGGAAATTATCTCTAAGAGAAAGACAGGCTCAGCTTAACTCATCTTTCCATGTGGTTACATTTTGCTGGTGCTTGCTGGGTGACAAATCATCCATTTTTAGCTTTTATATAGCTCTAGTTTTGATCTTATGAGTTAAGAATGACTAATACCCCAAAGGGTATGACCTTGGAGCAAAGCATGCCGGGAAAGCACATTTCTGGGTGCTTGTTCCCTCTGTGCCTGGAGACATGGATTCAAATAAAAGTCAAGGAGACTGTCCCATCAGGGACCACTGCTTTGAAAAGTAAAACAGGGCTTTTGAATACGTCTTTGTTTGCCACTTTTATTCAAAGTTTTCCAAAGACAGATCTGCTTAGAGAAAAGAGAAAGTAGTAAATTTAATTGGAGCTTTCAAACAGTGTCCCACCCCAAACCGAGAAAGCTCAACATCGAATAAGTATTTACAACCATGGGCCAAAAAAAAAAAAATAAAACGAAAAAATTAATGTCTTCAATGGGTATCACTTCCTAGGTCTTCCTGACTCAGAAGAGCAAATACAATGGATGAGACAACCCATTCTCACTTAATTCCAGGATATGGGAAAAAAACCCAATGATTTCTCACCCATTTCTGACTATTTCTGTTGTTTAAAGTTATGCACACAAGAGGTCAAAGTTCTGTAGTTAAAAAGATGAGAATGTATCATGCATATCAAGCTATAAAGTTTTGCATACACGGACTACGTGGGCTAGGCAACATCAGCTATATCTAGGAGACCAGTTTATTCCTCTCAACGGTCTTGGGAGGGGAGTATGGCTATTAGCATCTCCACTTTGCAGATGGGGACACAGTTTCCCAAGGGGATTGGTAACTTGCCCAACAGCATATAATGAACTAATGGCAGAGACAGAATAAGAATTGGAATCTACAGAATTCTAGTCTGTACCACAGTTGTTTGAACAGCCAGTTTAATTGTTTCAACAATCTTTATTTATTTAATTTTGTTTTCAAAAATTAGGGTATGATTTAGTGATCAAAGTCTGCCTCTGGCCTTATCACTCTCTACCTCTCGGCTGAGAAGTACACAGTTTGTCTTTCTTCCAAGCCTCATAACTTTGCTGTGGCTGTTGTTGTTAGGCACCGCTGGGTTAATTTCATAGCCACACAATCTGACACAGTAGAACTGCCCCCTAGGGTTTTCGAGGCTATGATCTTTACAGGAGCAGATTGCCAGGCCTTTCTGTCATGGACCCTTTGTGTAGGTTGATCTGCCAGTTAGCAGGTGAACTGCTGTGTCACCAGTGCCCCCTTAGCGCTGCCACCTGGTGATTTCTTCAACAGGTTCAGTAAAAGCAGGCATGTGAGAGTTTACAAATTGGGGGGTTTCCACAAGTCACTTTCTGCTGTCATTTCCATCCTTAGAATCCAAAGATGTCAGAGTATCAGCAAATCTTTCATCATCTTATTTTATAGAAGGAAGAACTGAGATCCAGAGAAAAGAAGGACTTGCTCAGGGACATGCAGTTGTTAGGCCATGTTATTGATCCTTTAATGTCTTTCAGGAACTAATGAAGTAATTGATCCAGGAGCTTCAGGGAGAAGAAGTCAGAAGAAACGGAGCATGCTCTGTTAGCTGACAATCTTTGCCACCTCCCAGTGGCAGTCTTACACTCTTTGGTTATGAGATTCTTTTTGTGTTAAATGGCAATAATAACGGAAAGTACACATAGGGTGGAGCCCTACTGGCACAGTGGTTAAGAGTCTGTCTGCTAATCATAATGTTGGCAGTTGGGTTTTGTGAGGATTAAATGATGTGGCACATGCAAGTCTCCTAGTACAACGCCTGGCCTACAGTGAGGACCCAGTACACAGCAGTAGCAATACAGCTTATCAGGTCAGAAGCGCTAAGAGAGTGAGTCTGTTTGTGAGGCAGTAGAAAGTGCTGGAAGCAACTTGAGGAGGGACGGGGTTGGATTTATGTCCCTCACTTCCCACACATCAGCGCAGTCTGAGAAAACAAACAGGTGATGATGACAGGAAAAGTGGGCAGGTTCATCAATAAATCATTTGTTTTTACCTAAATGTAACTCTAGCAACAAGGAAACCCCCTGAAATCAGTGTGTCCACAGCAGGAGATAGAACTCCCCAGAGCTTTCAGTGGCAAGCTTAGCGCTTCCAAGAAGGAGCCTGGAATGAGGCAGCCACAGATGGGAGAGTGGATTTCTTTGAGAGTCTTTCCTTTTGGAAGTTCTCAGTGCTTTGGGTAAGCTAGAAGGAACCTCAAGACAGAGCTAGCTCCTGGAGGATGATTTCCCTGCCACCTTGTCTGGGTTCCTTTTACTCATACTATGGGGTAGAGTGCCAACTTTCCTATTCAATCAGCTGATTACACTGTGAAGTTTTTAAATAGCCTCTGGAAATCCATTTCTGAAATTTCCCTTAGGACTTCTGAGCTCTCCCTAATAAGGGTGGGTTTCAAGAGAAAAAGGAAATAATTTGCTAAAGGTTTCTTCTTGAAGGAGTTGAAAAAGGTAGACAGATTGTGAATAAAAATCATACTAAAAATGGAAGTTTGGGCATGGGTGTTCTGGTAGGGAAAAATTTCTAATTTCACATTCATAAGTGGAAATACAGATGATCCTTTTGACAGGGTGGAATTTAAATTATCTCTCTTGTGATAATGGTAATTTCCAGCCTCCAAAAAATAAGTAGTATTAATAAAGCCATGTGGAAAAAACAACCATGTTTGAAAGAAAAAAATTTAAAGCATCTTTAGCTACCTATTCAGATTTCAGTAGTGTTATATTGGTTACAAAGAATCCTTAACTGTTCATGACAAGTAGCCATATGTTTCTCACCAATAATTTTTCCCTGTAGGTTTCCAGTTATGGTGGAATTGGAGCAAGCTTGTTCTCCTCTTAGTGAGCAGGCCTTGGGCTGTCTCAGAGAGCTCTCCCTATAGGGCCTCTCCATGGACTGATGTAGTAAGTTTCCAGGCAAGCAGTGAGAAGGTCGCAGGCCTCAGAGATTACCAGACAGACCCCCTAGGCAATTTTCCATCAGAAATCAGATGAGAGTATTATACATTTACTGTGCCTGAAGCCCAGTAAGCAAACTATGTTGGTGTTCAGTGCTCTCAAGTTCATTTTGAGTCATAGCAACCCCATGTAAAGTAGAACTGTCCCATAGGGTTTTATAGGCTCTAAGATTTACAGGAAAGGGGCCTTGTGGAATAGTGGTTAAACTCTGGACTGCTAAATTGAAGTTTGTTGATGTAAACTTACCAGCTACTCTTTAGGAGAAAGATGTGGTAATCTATTTCCTTAAAGATTACAATCTAGGAAATATTTTAGGGCAGTTCTACTCTGTCCCATAGGGTTGCTGTGAGTCAGAACACAATAACAGCAATCTTTTTGGCAAAGGATCACCAGGTCTTTCCTTCATGGAGCTGCTGAGTGGGTTGCAACTGCTAGCCTCTTTTATTATAAGTCAAGCGTTCAATCATTCATGATACCAGGGCTATTAGTCAAACCATACCTTAAATAAATCAAAACCAAACCAAACCTAGTGTCATTAAGCTGATTTCAACTCATAGTGACGCTACAGGACAGAGTAGAGCTTCCCCATAGCCTTTGCAAGGAGTGCCTGGCAGATTCAAATTGCCGACTTTTTAGTTAGCAGTTGTAGCACTTAACCCTCTATGCCACCAGGGTTTCCTTACCTTAAATAAATAACGTTAATCTACTGTATCTGTCTACAGAAGTATTTCCTTCTATATGAGTCAGATCTGACTCGACGGCCCTTGGCTGGCTAGTGTATCTGTCTATAAAAGTATTACCTTCTATATAAAATATTGTTGTCAACAACACTGAAAGGTAATATAACGCCAAGCCAAGTGCCGTCAGTATAGGGTATAACTTCTATTTAACAGAAAGAAAACAGCATCGCAAAGACAAGTGAATTCACCAAAGGCCCAAATGATTAAAAGCAAAGTCTTTGGCTTGAATCCAGGAGCAAAACAGTAAGTAATCTGGAAAAAAAAAAAAAAAAAAAACAGGATCAAGGAGATCATAACTGTTGAGTAGAAGGACATTTACAATTTTCAATACAATGATCTGGATAGACCTCATTGAAAAGGTGGATTTGAGGTTAAAGGGAGTATCTTAGTCTGGGCTCTATAGAGGAGGAGCACCAGTGAGAAGGAGAAGAGAGAGACTGAGAGACAGAGATTTACTTTAAAGAAATGGCTGAAGAAATTTTGAGAGTGGCATGATTTAAATCCATGGGACAGAAGGTGGATAGAGACCTCTGCTAGCTTATGAGGTTTAGCTTATGAGGCTTAGTTTATGAGGCTTATGGGTCTGGTGAATCCCAAACCTGCAGGTCTGGTGGCAGACCCAAAACTTCTACAGGTTAATGCCCAAGGAGTGGAGAAAAGTGCATGCTTGAGAAATAATGAATTTTGCCAGAACATTCATTTACATACTGGAGGCAGGCCACACCCCTAAAGAAATTCCCCTTTTATCTGATTGGCTGATTACATCAGATCAGATCATGGAAAGTAATTGCATTATACTCTATTTTGGAAGAGCAACCAGTCCAGTATCCACCAAACCATCAAGTATCATAGCCTAGCCAAGTTGACACCTAACACTTACCCTCCCAGTAGATAATGGAGTCTGTCAGCTACTTGTGGCAAGAGTTTTCCAGGCAGAAGACAAAGTAGAAGGAAGAAGGTCTAAGGACTTCATTGTGGCTGGAGTATGTGTCTAGGTGAGAGAGTAGGAGACACTGAGGTGGCAAGAGAACAGGGAGCCAAATCCTGTGGGGCCTTGCAGTCCATTGCAATGACATTAGATGTTACTCTGCAAAGACCATTTCAGCACTGAAATGATATGATCGGGTTGTGTCTTTAAATCATCCTTTTAGCTACTAAATTAAAATTAGGTTGAAGGAGGCAAAGGCAGAAGTTAGGGATTCAAAAGTGGAATGTAACCGAGACAATTAAATATGTTCATTAAATCTCCTTCAGGTTTGTCCTGGGCACGGGAGAAGGTATTTCCCATTCTCTTTTTCTAATGAGGCCAGCACTAGATGAGTGACTTATGCACAGAAGTGATGCCGTTACTTCCAGGTAAAGCCCTAAAACCTGCTGTGTCATCTTCTGTCCCATCCACAGCAAGGAGACCTGGTATTGAGAACGGAGGGTTGGTAGATAGAAGAACTTGAGTTCTCAGTGACGGCATAAAGCAGAGGTGCTAGATTCAATACCACTTGCAGTAGATTAAAAATAACAGCATTTTTTAAAAAATTCTCAGTCCCACTACATTTATTGCAGCCTTATTACTAGTGATTGTGGAGATTTATTCTCGGCTTTGACTTTCCCAAGCAAGAAGATGGTACATGGGCTGGATGTCCCTCTTGGCCCCATCTCTCCAGCAGCTGCTCAGAATCACACCTATGCGTTCCCACACTGCTCTGCTTCATGGCCTGCTCTGCGGCCTAAGACACTCACATGGAGTGTCTCTAAGTCGCCAGCAGTGCTGGATGTGGAAAATAAGACAGCAATAATACAACACAAACATAAAATAATTAAAATGGAAACAAATTTCATTTCCTTTCTTCCTGAAATGATACTAAATATGTTTTTGGAAGTAAATCAAGATGCCTTTCTTCCAGGGAAACTCTAGATAGTCTTGAACCCATAACTTTTGGTTAGGAGCTGAGCACTTTAAGCATTTGCACCACCAAAGAACTTCATTTTAAACTAAGGCTATAGTATGTGGTTCTATTTCATCAAGGGGATTATTGGCTGCTTGTTGGGAAACACACAAGAAAGGCTACACATCCATGAGACCTGATGTTTGGCCTTAGGCCATGGCAGGAGGAGAAAGGTCACATCTATTAGTCTTCAGCATGCGTCATTGAAATTCTTGCAGGGAGTCTGGATAAAACTGGTGTTCTTCCCTGTGCTGACTTTAGGTCAGCCAGCAGCCAGAAGAGAAAAACACACCAAGCTTCCCATGGAGGGTTCTGATGGAGGACTGTAGTCTTTCCTGGCATCACTCCTTCTGCCCAGCTTAGCATGGAAGGAATGAGGTGAGTGGTGGTGCCAGGGATATAGCCCATGCAAACGTCTTGTATCTCAGTTATCACTGGGCTTTTGCTAAGGTGTCCTGCAGGGAGACAGGTCTGACAGGCAGGGAGCAAAGGATCTTGTATTTCTGACAGAGTCTGAGGCTACACAGCAGCTTGGTAATACATGCCAATGTTTAACAGTGTTTTAAAATACATCATCATTTCATTCTGTGAAGGAGGTAAGGTCATCCTCATTTATAGTGAAATCCACTGCCATTGAGTCAATTCTGACTCAAAGTTACCCTACAGGATAGAGCAGAGTTGCCCCAATAAGGTTTTCAAGGCTATAATCTTTAAGGAGGCAGATTGCCGCATCTTTACCCAAAAGTGTCTGGTGAGTTGGAATCACTGATGTTTCCATTAGCAGCCAAGTGCTTGACCACTATACCACCAGGACTCCCATTTAAAGAAAAGAAGACAAAACTGAGACTCAGGTCCTTTATTGTGAGTTCCCTGCAGATTTAGGATTACATTTAAAGTCTCCTGATTTCTGGGCCAATGTCTTTCCCACAGGGCATCTTTAATCATACAAATAAGAGAAATCTTGAAACTCTCTCTCTATTGGAGACTTGGACAAAGGCTGGGATCACACACTTTTGTCTAAGTGAGAGTCCTACAGTCCAATATTTTAAAGGGTCTGAAATGATTCACAGTTCATGGACATCTTTTCTGCATCTTCTAAGAAGCAGGTAAACATTCCAACCTTGACTACCTCAAATGTAGGGTCCAAACAAAAGATTATGAGTGTTAAAGCTGTGGCAGACATGCAGATCCACACATATAAGCAGGTAGTTCAGTAATTAATCAAATCTTCAGAGGATGAAAGTGAACAGCATCAACCACCCACAATCTAACCACAAACGCAGACATTTAAGAGGCTCTTGAGAATAGAAATGTCTTTTTCTAAAAGTTGCAGCCTCCAAGCAACGTGTTTTACTGCCTAGGACAAGCTGTGGCCCCGTGGAGGTTGCAGGGCGTCGCACAGAGAAATCCCAATGAATATTTGTAGACTGAATTTAATGACTGAAAACACAAACTCTGGCTCCTCCACTGAATCTCATGAAATCTTATTAAATGCACTTTTTTAGCAAGCTTGGTTATTTGCAGATTAAATACAAGCAACTTGGAAAAGGAAGAGGAATTGTCAGAAACCGTGAAAATGTCAACAAAAGTCTTGACAGCCTGAAAATAGGGGAGGGAAAAATAAAAGCAAAGCAGACAAAGAGACTTAAATCTCCCACAATATTGCATTTGGATGGCTGAAACAACAAAAAAAATTAAAGCAGTTGAGGATTCTCTGTTCAGCTCATCAGAGATGTGTACAAAATGTTTCAGAATGATTTGAGTCCTAGATGGTGGAAACAGTTAATGTGCTCAGCTCCTAATCAAAAGATTGATGGTTAGAGTTTACCCAGAGTCACCTTTAAAGAAAGGCCTGGTGATCTAATTCCAAAAAATCAGCCACTGAAAATCCTACTCTGTCATATATGGGGTCACTGTGAGTTGGAATCAACGTGACTGCAATGGTTTTTGTTTTTTTTCCCCCAGCCACTAAAGTTTGCTTTAGAATATTTTTATGCTTAAGCAGGGGGTTAAGCCTCAGTTACCACACATAGACAGGCCTCTATGTGTGATAAGGTACGGACGAGTTTTCTCTGAGTATTTAGCTGCACTTACCTGTAGGGTATGTGTACAATTTGAACCTATGGAAGATGTAGTCTGGAAGAGCTGAGGCTCCTTGGCAAACTAGCGTGTATTATATTCTCGGCACACTTTACACCTTGTTGCTCTGTTCTGTTCTAGACTATCTGACACATGTCATCAGAGGCAATGCAAAAATCTCTGGTTTTCATCTCAGTTATGGAAGCTCGGCTTTGGTACAGCTGTCAGAAATCATTTGCTCCCAAAATTTAATTTATCACCAGCTCTTACAGACAATAGAATGAACTGCCATTATCTATTTCAGCTTAAAGGTCTAGTTTTCTTTCCTTTTTTTCCCTTATATGACAAACACCAAAAATAAGCAAACAAAAAGTAAATGTATAGATTAATTTACATACAAAGATACATGTAGAGATATGTATATATATAGCTAGGAGTCTCTGGGAGGTGTAAAAGAGTTAATGTACTCAGATGCTAATAATGAAATGTTAGCAGTTTTAGACCACCCAGAATTACCTCAGAAGAAAAGAGTGTTATTTATTTCCTCAAAAATCTGCCATTAAACATCCTATGGAGAGTAGTTCCACTTTGACATCTATGAGATAGCCATCAGTAGGAATTGACTCAAGTAAAGGTTGTTAACAATAAATAACGACAAATTGTCCACAGGATGAAAAAAATGGAAAAGGCTCTGTTTCCAAGCTGAACTTGTCCTCATTCTTAAGTCCATGACGTGTATTCATAGGTCAATCACTGCCCACCCACCAAGTCCTGAGATTGGCTGAGATGTAAATTTAATAGCGTCTCTTGTCTTTGCATGAATGAATGGATAAATGACATTCAAGTGGATCACTGGAGGCCATAAGAGATTTGTTGTAGGAAGTCACGAAGGTTTCTTAGAGAATGAGTTACAGAACTAACGCTCAGTAACATCAGAGTTGGAAATAGTGAAGGAAGGATCACGTCCACAGTGAAAATAATGACAATAATAGATAAGGGTTGTCATTCATGGAACATCTGGAGTTTGAGAGTTCTCTGAGCACTTTAATTACACTCTCACAACTGACTCACAAGACTTCACTGAGACAGAAGTCATTGGCTACACGTCATTGACCAGGCAACTGATGATCATGTTAGTTCACTCATATTCCCTGTTTCACACCATAGAAAATGACAGGACTGAGATTTGATGCTAGGTCTGCCTCTCTTCAAAAATCCAGTCTCCTCTTCCTCTTCCCACTTCTCCCCCCTTCTCCTCCCTCCAGTCTCTCGCCTTTTCTCTCCCATCCCCACATCTCCCTCCTTCTTCTTTCTCAACTTTTTAAGACAAGTACTAACTCCATAGATGTCTTCTTCTATCAAGGACTTCCTGACAGCCTTTTAAAAAGTAAAAGAATTCAAACTACCATTATATGTTTTGAGCACCTACTTTTTAAAAGAATCATGTAACAAAGCCTTGTCTCTTACAAAAGGATGGTGGAAACCAGCACATTGTGTGTGATGAATTAGGCACTGCATATTTAATTATCTGCTTTAATTTTCTTAATCATAGTGCATATTTTATCCCCATTTTACAAACTAAGAAAGTGAGGTTAAGAAAGTTTAAGGAAGAGATGTGCGTATAATCACACATCTAGTACAAACTAGGATTTTGTTAAATAACTATCCAGTCAAGGTCTCTAGTGGGGCCAAGCTAAAGACAGTCAGAAGTGGCACTATGAACCTATAGGACATCAGTGCTGGAGAGCTACTGTACTCAGGACACATGTCCACACTCAAATGCAACATCTTGCCTGGACTTTTGTGCAGCATGCTGGAAGTATGTCTTCTTCAGGAAAATCTGATGATATCTGTTGTTGCTGAGCTGATTCTGATTCACAGTGACCATATGTGGCAGAATAGAACTACCCCACAGGGTTTCCAGTGAGGAGCTGTTACATTCAAACTGCTAATGTTTTGGTTAGCTGCCAAGTTTTTAACCATAGTACCACCAGGGCATCAATTTGATGATAGTTATCAATTATTTAAAGTTGTGTATCTGCTGACCAAATGGTTGCATTGATATAAATAATAGACCATCTACACACCACACCTGTTTCTATTGAGTCGATTCTGACCCATAGCAACCTTAGAGGACAGAATAGAACTGCCCTATAGGGTTTCAAAGGAGTCTGTGACAGATTTGAACTGCCAACATTTTGGTTAGCAGCCGTATCGCTTAACTACTGTGCCATCAGGGCTCCAAATAATGGGACAGATGCTTAACAACAACAACAGAAAAAGGTAGATATACAGCCATCATCATAGTGTTTATTTTTAAAAAATAACGATAAGAAAGAGCAAAATTCTAAATGTCTATAGATAAGTAGTAGAATATTGCCATTGTCATACAATAAAATACAATGTAGCTACTAAAATGATGACTTATATCTGTATTTACTGACATAAAGAGATGTGTAATACAGAGTCCAGTTTAAAAAAAAAGATTTTAAGAATTACATATTAGATAGTTAATAAATCTATATTATGAAAAAATGATCTAGGTATATGTAAACCTACATATTTAGTTGTGGTTGACATAGTAACTAAATGCTATGGCTCCTGACCGGAAGGCTGGCAGTTTAAATCTGCCAGGCACTCCTTGTAAACTCTATGGGGCAGTTCTACTCTGTCTGGTGGGTCGCTATTAGTCAGAATCAGCTCAAAGGCAGTGAGTTTGGGTTTTGGTCTTAGAGAGTAGGATTAGGAATAATCTCTTTCTTATGTTAAATTTCCCTGCATTTTCTGAATTTCATTCTGTAATAATAATAGTTAATGTTTACTGGACCTATGGGGCAGTTCTTCTCTGACCTATAGGGTCGCTATGAATCAGAATTGACTCAACAGTGGTGGGTTTGCTTTTTTTGTGTTTTTAAAATCAGTTCTACTCTGGCCTCTAGGGTCCCCATGAGTAGGATCCAACTCGACGGCACTTGGCTTTGGCAATGTTTATAAAGTGCTTACAATGCTAAAGGCAATTTATTTGAACTTCTCATTTCATTATCACAATAATCCTCATATAACAATATGCAATTTGAAGGTTAGAGAAGCTTACAATTTCACCAAGGCCATCCAACTAGGAAATGTCAGAGCATTTAAACAGGTTTCCTGCTTCTAAAAACCCATCCTGCTTAGTCACCCTTTGATACTACAAAAAAAAACTACAATTTAACAAGGAAGTTGAAATAACTCAGAAGTCTCACTTTCTAGTTTTGCTCAATCATCTGTGCATGGTATATACCTTTAATTGTTTCAACTGTTACATCTTTTTGGGGCCCAGAATTCTTTATTTTCAGGTACCTCCTTTTTCTTATTTTTAACACTTAAAATAGACTTTGTCTAATGTTTCCACTTCTCTTGTGAAAGGTTGCTTCATAAGAATTACTTAGCACTCAAGATGCCACTCAAGATGTGGTTTTGTGGCATTGTTGTTGTTTATTTTTGAAAGGATATTCCTCTGTTGTCAAGTGACAAAGCTTGAGAGATTTCATTGCAATTTAACCTCCAAGCCACAGCCTTGGAGTGAATTTGGTGTAACTTGAGTGTATATTCACAAGATACAGTGCTGGTCCTCTGACAGCACACAGCCCCTTAGGCTGTCCTATCACAGGACTTATTATAGAGTTAAAAGTAGGCTGGCTTCCTTTATAAACCAAAAAAAAAAAAAAAAACCCTGTAGCTGTTGAGTGGATTCTGGCTTATAGCAACCTATAGTATTGTGTTTCCAAAGAGTGCCTGGTGGATTTGAACTGTGGACCTTCTGGTTAGTCACTGAACTCTTAACAGCTATGCTACCAGGGTTTCTGGCTCCTTGTGCATAGGCATCTCATTAGATTGAAATCTAGGTGTCTCTTGTTCACTGTTGTATCCTCAGAAACAAACACACTTTTCTTGGGAAGTCTTCTTGTACTAAGAATCAGCCAGCCAAGCCAAGTGCCATTGAGTCAGATCTGACTCATGGTGACCCTAGAGGCCAGAATAGAACTGCCCTCTAGAGTATTCAAGGAGCATCTGGTGGATTTGAACTGCCTACCTTGTGATTAGCAGAGTCCTCAAAATGGAGATACTGATACAGGATGCCTTCCCTTCCCCCATGTCTCATAAATCAGTTGAAGAAACCAGTTGCCACCAAGTTGATTCCCCCCTCCACGTGTGTGACAGTGAACTGTGCTCCATAATGTTTACAGTGGCTGATTTTTAGCAGATTGCCAGGCCTTTCTTAGGAGGCACCTCTAGATGAACTCGAACCACCAATCTTTCAGTTAGCAGCCAAGAACAATTGTTTGCACCATCCAGGGATTTCTGTTTCACATAAAAGTAGTTTAAAAGCATACATGGTTTCTGCCAGAGCTTCAAACTGGTTGAAACTGGTTCAGTCATGTCTGATAAGTGAGACTAGAAGAGACCTGAATTTTTACAACTTGAGTGACCCAGAGTAATAACAAAGCCAAAACCAAACCCACTACCATCGAGTTGTGTCCAACTCATAGTGGCCCTAGAGGTCAGACTGGAACTGTCTCATAGAGTTTCCAAGGAGTGCCTGGCAGATTCGAACTGCTCACATTTTGGTTAACCCACTATGCCACCAGAGTTTCCAGAACAATAACAGGAACAGGAAAATTATAGGTTGAAAGACTGTAATAGGAGATTCAGAAGAGGTATCATGAGACCTTTCAGGAGCCTGAAGCTTTAGATTGTATTATTAGGACTGTGGACAGGGACATACACTTAGAAGGTTCAGGGTTGGCCAGCATCTTTGAGTATCACTGCTATTTCCTTCCAATTTTGCTCAAAGTCCCCTGAGCAGTAGATCTGGTCTCTATGCCATGCATACTCTGCTAATGTTTTCTAAGAGAGAGACTAGGATTCCAGCAGGACTTAGACCTGTAATTTTTTTTTCCTTCCTGGTTATCATACCATTTTGTTCAAATTGTAAAAATTCAAGTTGATCCATTTCCACTTCCTTCTCAGTGACTGAACTGGAAAGAACACAATGGAAGCTTTGGTTTCTGAATTCTGTAAAGGAAGATAGAATCTATTTCTTGGAGGAAACCTTTGGGTGAACATTTTATGTTTTAGAGATGTACATAAGGTCTCACCTATTCTAGGGAAAGTTTAGAAACAAAGTAATAATATGAAAGGCTTATCCCTTGTCCTAAAGTATAGATTCTAAAGAAATGTTCATTGTAAAAAGGTTACTTCCCAAATATCACATGATGTTAGTTGATTTTTATTTACTTTTTTTATTTTTTGAGTGGGGTTAGGATGGGGTCTGAGGCTCTTAGAGAAGTGACTTGAGATAAAACATCAAATAAAGTATTTGCTGGTGTAATCAAGTTAAGATGAGGTCATAGTGGACCAGGGCAGACTGGAATCCTCTTCGAAAATGGAAATAAGGCAGGAGAAAGAAAATTTTCACTGTAGGGCTTTGTAAAAAGATACCACAAACTTGATGAATTAAATAAGTAAAAAAATGATTCTCTCAAATTTCTGGAGGTTAAAATAAAAAACTAACCAACCATCAAACAAGCAAACAAACAAAAAGCAACACTACGCTCAAGTAGATTGCGGATTGTAGCAACCCTATAGGACAGAATAGAACTGCCTCATATACTTTCCAAGGAGTGCCTGGTAGATTCAAACTGCTGACCTTTGGGCTAGCAGCCATAGCTGTTAACCACCTTTGGGAGGTTAGAAGTCTGAAATGAAGGTGTTGGTAAAGTCCCACTGTCTTTGAAGGCTCTAGAGAAGCTTCTTCCTCGCCCATTTCTCATTTCTGCTGGTTTCTGACACTTATAACCACACCACTCCAGTCTCTGTCTCTGTCATCAGTGACATTCTCCCTGTGTCTATGTCCACATCTGTTCTTGTGTTCATACTTCCTCTTCTTATGAAGACAACAGTCACTGGATTATAGAGTCTGCCCTGATCCAGTATGACCTCATCTTAACTTGATTACACCAGCAAAGACCCAATTTCCAAACAAGGTCATGTTTATAGCTATTCAGGATAGAGCTCTTCAACTTATCTTTTGGGGGGACACAATCCAACCATAAAAATGACTCAGAGGGACACCCTGTAAAGAGGAATGTTGTATACTCAAGGAGAGAGACATTTGGTATTCAGCTCTAAATTTTCTTTTTTTACATTTTTCATTCCTTTATATCATGCTTTACAACCAGAGTGTTCTTTTGAAGCAAAGATGGTAAGACTGCATATCACATACTTTAGACATGTTGTCAGGAGGGATCAGTCCTTGGAGAAGGACACCATGCTTGGTAGAGTGGAGACTCAACAAAAAAGCAGAAGACCCTCAATGAGAAGGATTGCCACAGTGGCCTCAAGGATGAGCTTAAGCATGAAAATGACTGTGGGCATGGCACAGGGCTGGGCCGTGTTTTGTTCTGTTGTGCATAGGGTTGCTATGAGTTGGGATGGACTCAACAACACCAAACAACAGCAACATATCATGTTCACCAAGAGCTCTCCTTGGGCAATGGTTAAGTTCCAGACTTACCTAGAAATGGAAAGATCAGTGATTCAAATCTACCAGCCACCCCTCAGGAGAAACACATGGCAGTCAGTTTCCATTAAGAGTGTCTTTGGTCTTAGTGCTGTGGAGTTGGTCACAGTGACGCTATGCACAACAGAGCTAAATGCTGCCCAGTCTTGCACCATCCTCACAATCGTTCCTATGTTTGAGGCTACTATTGCACTCAGTGTCAATCCATCTCATTGAGGGTCATTTTCTCTTTTGTTGACCCTCTCCCAAGCATGATGTTCTTCTCTGGGGACTGGCCCCTTCTGATAATCAGACCCAAAGAACATGAGATGAGGTCTCACCGTTCTTGCTTCTAAGCAACATGTTGACTGTACTTCTTCCAAGACAGATTCGTTTGTTCTTTTGGCCTTCCATGACATATTCAGTATTGTTTGCCAACACTGTAATTCAAAGTTATCAGTTCTTCAGTTTTCCTTATTCATTGTCCAGCTTTCTCATACATTTGAGGCAACTGAAAATAGAATGGCTTGGGTAAGCACACCTTTATCCTCAAAGCCACATCTTTGCTTTTTAACAGTTTAAGAGGTTGTTTTGTTGTTTTTGTTTTGCTGCAGATTTCCTCAGTGCAACATATCTTTTGATTTCTTGACTGATGCTTCCACGGGTGTTGATTGTGGATCCAACTAAAATGAAACCCTTGGAAACTTCAGTCCTTTCGCTATTTGTTACAATATTGCTTACTGGTCCAGTTGTAAATATTTTTGTTTGCTTTATGTTGGAGTGCAACCCATACTAAAGGCTGTCTTCAATCCTCATCAGTAAATACTCCCAGTCATCTTCATTTTTAGCAAACAAGGTATGTCATCTGAATAATGTGGGTTGTTAATGAGTGTTCCTCTGATCTTGATGCACTGTTCTTCATACAATCCACCTTCTCCAATTATTTGCTCAGCAAACCAATTAAATAACTATGGTGAAAAGATACAGCTCTGATGTCTTTCTTTCTTGATTTCAAACCACATAGTAATCCCTTGTTCTGTTTGAACAGCTGCCTCTTAGTCTACTTACTGGTTCCACATGAGCACAGTTAAATGTTCTGAAATTCTCATTTTTTGCAATGTTATTGGTAATTGGTTATTATCCACAAGGTCAAATACTTTTGCTTAGTCAGTAAGACACATGTAAACATCTTTCTAGCATTGTATACTTTCAGCCAAGATTTATCTTACACAACCAAAGACATGATCTCATTCTATGGTCTCCCTTGAACCCAGCCTCTGGCAGTTCCCTGTCAACATATTGCTGAAACTGCTCTTGAGTTATCCTTAGAAAAACTTCACCTGCATGTGAGACCTATGATACCAGTCAACATCTTCCACCGTCCATTGGACCACCTTTTCTTGGAATGAGCAGGAGCCTGGATCTTTTCTAGTTTGCCAGATGTGCAGATGTCTTCCAAACCTCCTGGCACAAATAAGTGCTTCCAGCATTGCATCTGTCCATTGAAACATCTCAGCTGGTACTCTGCCAACACCCACAGCCTTGTTCTCCTCCAATGCTCTAAGTGCAGCTTGGATTTTTTTCTTCAGTATCATCAGTTCTTGATCATATGCCACTTTCTGAAATAGTTGAATACCAACCCATTCTGTCTGGTACGGTGACTCTGTGTATAAACAGAGAAAAGACTGAAGTTGTCAGGGTTTTATTTTACTTGACTCTACAATCAACAGCCATGGAAGCAGCAGTCAATAAATCAGAAGACACATTGCACTGGGGAAACATGCTACAAAAGACTTCCTTGAAGTGTTGAAAAGCAAAGATGTCACCTTGAGGGCTAAGGTGCACTTGACTGAAGTCATGGTGTTCTCAGTTGCCTCATATATGTGTGAAATCTAGACAATGAATAAAAAATACTAAAAAAAAATTGGCACCTTTGAATTGTGGTGTTGGTGAAGAATGTTGAACATACCATGGATTGCCAAAAGAACAAACAATCTGCCTTGGAAGAACTACAATCAGAATGCTCCTTAGAGTCAAAGATGGCAAAACTGTTACATATTTTGGATTTGGATGTATTATCAAGAAGGACTAGTCCATAGAGAAGGGTATCATGCTTGGTAAAGTAGAGGGTCAGTGCAAAAGTAAAAGACCCTCAATAAAATGAGTTGTCACAGTGGCTGCAACAATGGTTCAAACATAACAACTGTGAGCATGACATAGTACAAGGAAGTGTTTCATAGCATGTGGGCTTCCAACTTGACGGCACCTGGCAACAGCAACAATGTTTACACTTCCTGTGTCATTCAATATTTTGCCTATCAACTCCTTCAGTACTGCAACTCAAGTCTTGAATTTTTTTCTTCAGTTATGTCAGCTTGAGAAATGTCAAGCATGCTCTTCCCTTTTGACCAGGTCTTTGTACATTTCATTACAATACTACATTTTCTCAAGCCCTTTGAAATCTTTTATTCAGCTCTCTTACTACCTCATTTCTTCCATTTGCTTTAGCTACTCTATGTAGTTCGTGAATTATGTTTATATAAACATGACATTACCTTTTTTTCTATCTTCTATAGCTTTCTCTTTTTTTAAAAAAGCAATTTCTGTAGAAACAAGATTTTTGGTTTCATTAGTAAGTCAATCTTCAGAAGATGGGAATAGGGGTAGGAACAGAATCATGTTGTAGGATTTTAGACCTGACCTCCAGTAGAGAAGTGTTCAAGGTGCTGGTCTCTGGGCTGTGTGAGAATTAGATATGTATCAAGTGATTACTAGCCAACAGTTCCAAGGCAAGTTGCTCAGTCTTGCTGAGGCTGCAAGATTGTTACAGCTACAGGGACCCTCAGAAAAGTTTTCCCTTGAGATTTCTGTTTTAACTCATGATTTATTTAAAAAGGTGGTGTTTAATTTATAACTATTTGTGGAGCTTTCAAATTTTTTACTGTTGTTAGCTTCTTATTTACTTCTTCAAAAACATTATTTGTGTGATTTCAATCTTTTATGTTTATTAATAATTAGTTTGTTTTTACTTTTGGTGAAGCATGTGGTCTATCCTGGACATGTTCCAAGTATGCTTGAAAAAGATGTACTGTTTTTGCTGGATTATTTTGTAACTATCAGATCTAGTGGGATGGTGTTCTACATTCTTGCTTATTTCCTGTCTAGTTATTCTAGTTATTATTTCAATTCTGTCAGCTTTTTCTGGGGTCACCGTGAGTTGGATCCAATTCGATGGCACTTGGCTTGGCAGCTTTTTCTTCATACGCATCGAGGCTCTCTTTTTTGGTGCATATACAATTATAATTGTTATATCTTCTTAATGTTTTGACCTTTTAATCATTATGAAATTATCTTCTTTGTTTCCAGTGTTATTGTGTTTATTAAAATATATTTTGTCTGGTATTAATATGTTCACCTTAGCTCTCTTTTGCTTACTGTTTCAGGGAATATTTATTTCTATCCTTTTACTTTCAATTTATTATGGCTTTGGATCTAAAACGTGTTTCTTGCATACGGTGTATAGCTGGATCTTGCTTTTTATTTAGTCTGATAATCTCTGTTGATTGGAGTGCTTAACTATTGATACAGTTGGGTTTATATTGGCCACTATACCATTTGTTTTCTGTATATATTACATCTTTTTTGTTGCTCTGTTGCTAATGTATCAACTTCTTTTGTGTTAAACAAATATTTTTAAAGTATCATTCTAATTCCTCTGTTAATTTTTTAATTTATTATTATTATTGTAATTTTCTTAGTGTTTGCTCTAGGACAGTGGTTATCAATTGGTTCCCTCCACCTCTGAGGACATTTGGAAAAGTATAGAAACATCGATATTGTCACTATTTGGAGTACTGGCATGCTACTAGAGGGAAGAGCTCAGGGACACTACTAAGCATCCTACAGATACACAAGACAACCCACTACAGCAGAGAATTATCTCTTTCAAAATGTCAATAGTGCTGGGCATTGAAATATTCATATTAACATATTAAAATCTACTTCAGGTGAACATTGACTTAAAAAGTCCATTGCTATTGATTCAGTTCCCACTCATAGCAACTTTACAGGTCAGAGTAGAACTGCCTCATTGGATTTCTAAGGAGTGGCTGGTGGATTTGAACTGCCAACATTTTGGTTTGCAGCCAGCTCTTAACCACTGTCATGGGTTGAATTGTGTCCCCCCCAAAACATGTACAGCCTTGTGGCTGGGCCATGATTCACAGTATTTTATGATTGTCCTCCATTTTTTGATTTTCCCATGCTGTATGTTAAAGGATTAGGGTGGGACTGTAAAGCCCTTCATAAGATCAGCTCCTTGCTCCACTGTAAATGGAGTTTCCCTCAAGTATGGCTTGCACCACCCTGAATCCTTTCATCGAGCAAGAGATAAAGCAAAGGGAAGCAAGCAGAGAATTGGTAACTTCACACCATCAAGACAGCAGCACTAGGTCCTTCAGGCCTGAGGTTCCTGTGCCAAGATGCTCCGTGGACAAAGACTGATCCAATACCAGACTTTCCTCCAGAGCCGACAAGGGGGAAAGCCTTCCCCTGGAACAGATATCTTGAATGTGGACTTGTAGCCTACTGGACTCTGTAAGAATAAGCTTTCCTTTGTTAAAGCCATCCACTCTGTGGTATTTCTACAAGAACAGCACTGGCTAACTAAAACAACCACTGAGCCACCGGGGCTCTGATACTGACTTAATTTTGGTCAAATATAGAAATTTTGTTTCATTAAAGCTTCATTTTATCCATATCCTTCTCAAAATTGATTCAACGGCAATGAGTATATCATGTTCAAGCCCTAAAAAAGTTTGAGCACCAAATTCTTAAGGGAACAAAGGTAGATGGTTCTTTTCATACTTGGGAGTGAAGAGAGCACTGTATCAGTGGGGAGAAGTGGTGACAAAATGACAGAGAAGTTGAGGTGATTGGCTGAGAGTGAGAAATAAGGGGCTTAACCAGGAAGGATTTATGAAATATATAACCACACACTACGGATTATATTAAGTGAATAAAGGAAGACTTACATGTAAGTCTTCACTTAAATGCAAGGGTTTAAGTTACATTACTTGGATTGAAAAGGCAAAATCTGCTGTTTTCATGTTGATTTTGACTCACAGTGACCCAATAAGACAGACTAGAACTGCTCCATATGGTTTCCAAAGCTATTAATCTTTGCAGAAGCAGACTGTCACATCTTTCCTGGCTGGTGAGTTTGAGCCACTGACTTTTCAGTTAGCAGGTGAGCACTGTAACCATGGTGAAACCAGGACTTATGAACAGGAAAGGTGCCTTCGAAAGAATAGAGAGCTTGGAGATTCTTACTTTAGGAAATTATAAGTGTCCTATAGGTTAAACAGAGCCCTTGGGTGCAGTGGTTAAGAACTTGGCCGCTATCCAAAAGATCAGCAATTCAAATACATCAACCATTCCTTGGAAACCCTGTGGAACAGTTCTATTCTGTCTTATAGGTTGCTGTAAGTTAGAATCAATTAAATGACAGTAGATATTTTTTAAGGTTAACAGAAGAAGAAAGATATTTTTTGAGCATCTAATAACTACAGTTGACTAAATTCTCTATGATTCCCAAATCATTATTGTTTTACTACAGTAATTTGATAGTATTCCCTAACATTCAATATAAAGTAAATACTGTATAGAGCTTAAAAGTCACTTAGAAAGCATAGGCTTTCTGCATCTTGTTCCTGTGAAAACTGCACCAAAGCACAATGGAGCTCCAACTTGGAAGTCAAAGCCTTTAGAGAACTGTCTTCACAGACCAAAGCTAGTTTTTGCATTTCCAGAGCAACTGAATAACTTCACACATTTCTAAGAATAAACTGCAAACAGACATCCCAAGGAGACATTTCAACACATCACCAACTTGGAAACACTGGCTAGAGATGTCAGCTGGGAGAAACCTTTAGACATATATGGTGAGCCACAGGCATAATTCTCACAGACTGATATGGGTAAACCGAAGTCCTAAGGCCAGAGGGTCTACTGGCCCATGAACATTTGTGGTTACTGCCTTGCACCCTCACCCCCTCAGTGGACTGTTGTCTGTGACAAAAGTTAAAGGTCTGAATGGGGAAAGGAGGTGATTAATGGTCCAACTGATAGGATATGCAGAGAGGAAGCTGAGGCCTTTGGGAACTGACTACCTCCTCCACATCTTCCTCTGCACCCCCTCTTTGATTGATGTACCACCCTGTCTTCCACCAGGTAAAGCCATTTCTTCTTCCTACCACATTTACAGCACAGTCTTCTACAGTACCCAGCCCTCAGGTGTGCTGCCCCCATCAGTATGTGATCCGAGCCGCTGTCACCAGTTTTCCTAACAGCTGAGGGAGGTGACAGATCAAAGACTTTAAGAGGAAAGGAGACAACAGGCTAGGAATGCAGGAAATCCTTTCCAGGAGGAGAAGTTAATCACTTCTCAAGACCTAATCAGATCCAAAATAAGTAACATCATTTGCGTCTTGCATGACTTCTTTAATGGGACACAGCCAAGTATTCATTTTTCTTATATTTTATTGTTTTAGTGAATCTAAACAAACTCATAATCATTCACATAACTGCTATGTAGAACATAGATGAAACAAAGTGGTTTTAATGTTTATGATAACTAACCCATAAGTTTTCAGCCAAACAAGCAGAAAGATATGATTTAAAACATTGTATAAAATTTACTTGAACTTTTGGCACTTTTCTTTGCTTAGAAGGATAGATATGTTTGCTTTTTGTTGTTACTGTCCCCACTGACACATAAACAAAATTAGATTAGTTCAGGCAAAACCCTGAAAAGGGACAAAGGTAGGATGTTCTAGGTCAAAGGAGACATAGGTAGTGTTTTGTAGAAAAAAGTATAGATGATAAATAGCCTCGCAGATTTGGCCATTATGCTAGGCTTACAGATAGGACGGCTAGACCACAAAAAAAAAAAAGCTCTTCGCCTCCAGTGATCTAGAGGCTAGTTGCAAAGATATATCAGAAGCCAAAAAAAACCCAAAAAGATACAACAGTAGTATAGCACAGTAAGTAATGTAAGAGGAGAATAGGATATTGGAGGAGCCCTAAAAGGATCACCCTTCCCATCTGGATAACGATGACTTTCCAAGAGAAACTTTGAACATGAACTACAGAGACACACAAAGAGAGGCATCTCTAACCACAGAGCTCAGAAACTACAAAAGTGCAGAGCTGATTTTATATAGGACATTTCATATGCACTTCAAGTAGTTTAAGTGTAGCTGAAACTCAGAGTGTGAGATTATAGATAGGCTGTGGTGTTGTGAGTGTTGAAGACAAAACTTAAGAAAAGTCAATAACGGTATCGTGAGGAGTCCTGTGTTTTAATAAGTTCAAATTTTATTCTACAACAATGAAGATATTTTAAGATGGGAAAATAGGTGATACATATTTATTCATGCATTTATCAAATATCCATTGTGCCCATAGTATTTTTTATTTAACAAATAATTTATTTAAAAAACAAACAAATAAACAAAAAAAAACCCACAGAAGCACTGGAGAGGAAGCAAAAAAGACAAAGTAGGGGAAAAAAAAAACAGACAAAATATCCTGCCTTAAAGGAGCAGCTTCCTCTTTTAGATACAGTGGACACAGAAAGACTCATTAAGAAGGTGGCATTTGAACAAAGATACGAAGGAGGCAGAGGTAACGCACATAGCTATCCAGGAGATGAGCAACCATTAGGACAAAGGGAAAAGCCAGGATGACGATTGGGAGGCAAGACAATGTTTGTTGCATTTGAGAAACACAGAGGGAGCCCATGGGCTAAAGAGGAGGTATGGTCATTTTGGGAGCCTTGATTTCTACCCGGAGTCACAAGAGAAGCCACTGGAGTGTTCTGCACGCAGGCTTGATGTGCTCGGGCATCAGTTTTAAAATGATTCTTGAGGGTTGAGAGAAGGCAAAGGAAAAAGTAGTGAAACTGGTTAGAAGATAAGTGCAATAACTCAGGGTAAAATATGGTGGTGGCTTAGGTTGACATAGGAACAGTGGTCAGAAGTTCTGAGACCCAACAAGATCTGGTGGATGGGAAATGATGTTAGAGAAACAGTGGGGACAATCAGAATGAATTCCATGCTTTTAGCTTGAACAATTAGAATGGGATTGTCATTAACTGAGTCCCACAGGGATGACTATAGGAGAATGGGCCCTGAAGGGAAGATAAGGCATTCGGGTTTTGACACACTAAATGTGAAATATTCTTTAGGTATTGAAGTGGGAAAAAAAAAAATGAGCAATTAGGTAAAACAGCTGAAATTCGAGGGAGTGGTATATATAGTCTGTAGTCTTCTAAAAGGTTTTTTTTTCTTTTTTTTTAAAGTAACATTACTTAAATAAATAAAAACAGGTAAGTTACTATCTGTCTGTGAGTTGGAATTGACTTGATGGTAATGGGCTTGGTTTTTTGCTATCTGTTGCCTATTTAGTGCTTTCTATCCCCACTCATCCCCTTCATTAAAGATTCTTTTTTGTATGTGTGTAAACCTCCTCATGAAATTACACAGTAGTGATCTCATATAATATTTGTCATTTTGTGATTGACTTATTTGACTCAGCATAACGTCCTCCAGATTCATCCCTGTTACAAGATGCTTCACAAATTCATCATTGCTCTGTATCATTGCCTAATGCTCCACTGTATGTATGTACCAAAGTTTGTTTATCCAGTCATTGGTTGATGGGCATCTGGGCTGTCTCCATCCTTTTGCTGTTGTGAACACTGCTGCAGTGAACATGTGTGTGCTTATGTCTGTTCATAGGGCAACTCTTGTTTCTGTAGGATATATTCCGAGGAATGAGATTGCTGGATCATATGGTATCTCTATTTCTAGCTTTCTAAGGAAATACCATATTGTTTTCCAAAATGGTTGCATCATTTTGCATTCCTACCAGCAGTGCATAAGAATTCTGATCTCCCCACAACACTTGTTATTTCCTGGGGTTTTTTGTTTGCTTGTTTGTTTGTTTTTGATTTGCAGTTCTCTAATAGCTTGTGATTACATGCATTTCATCAGGTGTCTGTTGGCCACTTTAATATTTTCCTTGGGAAGTGTCTGCTCATTTACTTTGCCAGTTTTATAGCTGGTTTGTTTGTCTTTTTGTTGTAGAGATGTTGGATTTTCCTTTAGATTTTAGAGATTAGAACATTGTCAGATTTTTCTTAACCATTTTTTTTCCCTAGTCTATGGGTTTTCTTTTGGTGAAGTCTTTTGAAGAGCACAGAAGTTTAATATTTAGAAGATCCCAGTTATCTAGCTTATCTTCTGGAGTTTGTGTGCTGTTGGTTATAGTTTGTATCAGGTTAATGCCATGTATTAGGTCCTCTAGCATTGATCTCTTTTTTCTTGTGTGAACTTTATACTCTATGGTTTTAGTTCTCTGATCCGCTTCACATTAGTTTTTGTGTATGGTGTGAAGTATGGGTTCTGTTTCATTGCCTTGCAGACGGACTTTAGTTTTGCCAGCACCATTTGTTTAAAAGACTGTCTTTTCCTCATTTGATGAACTTTGAGCCCTTGTCAAAGATCAGATGACCCTAGAACATCTTGGTTCTGAACTCTGTTCCACAGGAAAATACATGTCTAGAGTCTTAAAGGCCTGTGATTGGGCATCTAAGATACTCCACTGACCTGCCTGTCTGGAGTAAATGAAAATGAAGAAAATCAAAGATACAAGGGAAATATTATTCCAAAGGACTAATGGGACACATTTACCATGGCCTCCACCAGTCTGAGTCCAGTACAAGTAGATGGTACCTGGCTGCCACCACTGTTTGCTCTGATAGGAATCACAATAGAAAGTCCTAGGCAGAACTAGAAAAAAATGTAGAAAAAAATTCCATCTTACAAAGAAAGACCAGACTTGCCAGCCTGACAGAGACTGGAGAAACTGAGAGCAAGACTCCTGGACATACTTTCAGTTCAGTAATAAAGTCCTTCCTGACATTTACCTTTCAGCCAAAGATTAGACAGGTGCATAAAACAAAATGAGAGTAAATGGACACACTAACCCAGGGATAAGGACTAGAAGACAGAAAGAGACAGGATAGCTTGTAACAGGGAACCCAAGGTCAAGCTAGGAGAGTGCTGACAGGTCGTGGATTTGTTAACCAATGTCATAAAACAGTATGCGTACTGTTTAATGAGAAACTAGTTTTTTCTGTAAACCTTCATCTAACATACAATAAAAAAAGAGAAAAAGAAACTAAAGCATGTTGAAAAAAAGAAATCATTAGCTCATAAAACCAGAAAAAGTACTGAAGGAATAAATATTTATTTGCCATTTGCATGGCTGAATCCAGGGTCTCCAACTACATGAGAGCTCAGTTTTTTTTTCCCCTCTCACTCTGCTTTCAGGTCTACTGATTTAATCATCAGACAGACTTTAACCTGAGAGCCTAAAGGAGCAAAGCTTGCCAGGTCAGGTTGTTGTTATTAGGTTTCTTCAAGTTGATTCTGATTCATGGTCAACCCCATGTGTAATAGAAGGAAATACTGCTCACTCCTATACCATTCCCCAATAGTGGATATGTTTGAACTCATTGTGGCAGTTACTGTGTCAGTCTCTCTTGTTTAGGATCTTTCTCTCTTTCACTGACACTCTAACGCCCTTCTCCAATGATTGGTCCCTCCTGACAACAGGTCCAAAGTATGTAAGAAGAAGTCCACCATCCTCATTCCTAACGAGCATTATGGCTATACTTCCTCCAAGACAGGTTTGTTTGTTCTTCTGGAAGTCCATGATATATTCTGAGTCGACCTACAACCTGGTAATTTTTCACTATCAATGATTTTTTTTATTCTGCCTTGAGGCTATCACTTGTTATCTATTTCATCATCCATGCCCCCATATCTGCTGTTGAATTGGTACTCTTATGACTGGCAATCTCAATGGAAGGAGTGCTGTCTTTCTAATACCTTCAGCAAAGTTTACAGATATAATCCTCCTTGAACCATTCTAGATCATGTCCCATCCTTGGCGACTCCATGTGTCCGGTGGGTTTTCAATGGCTCTCGTATTTCAGAGGTAGAGTATCAAGCTTTTCTTCGAAACCAACTCTGGGTGAAACAGACTCTTCAAACTTTCAGTTAGCAGCCAAGTATGTTAACCATTTGTATCACTCAGGGATGGCTTGACTGTGGACAGGAGCATGGAATTTTCTCATTTACCTGGAGCTACGACTGGTTTCAACCAAACTCCATTTAGGGAAGACTGGGAAGTACAAGGAGAGAGAAAACAGGGGTCCACTACTCTGTCTTTTACTGCTATATTATACTTTCCAGTGTATCAACGCTGTTAGCCATCACTTTCCTGTTCATAGCAACTAATTTTTCAATCTAGTAACCATGCTGGATTTCATGACTCATAGACCATGATAACTTTCACACTCCTTTAAAGGAGGAAACTTATCTCAGACTTCTGATCTACATTGCTTGCACAAGACTTGCACTGGCCCAAACCTCAATAAACAAGTGTTGAATTGTTGTTGACCTCCATTTTTGCCATCTTACCTGAGGAAAAAACATTTCAGTTATTACCAACTCACAGGAGTGCTTACACTGTGATGTTTGCTCCTCCTGTATGATTTCTACTAATTCTACATCTCTCTCACCTTTGCTTGAGGAAGACTTGCTAAGTGTCTGCTTCCTGCTATCTTTTGCAATGTACACACCATACCACTCTCCCTTACCTTTGTCCCTTTGTCTCCTTGCACAATTATCTATCAAAATCATATTGTATGAGGAAACAAAGTATGCATTTCAGTCTGCCCAGGCTTTTAACAGTTTAAGACCGAACTACTGTAGCTAACTGTGGGGTAAATAAATGGATTCCTTTGGCTATAAACCCAGCACGACAAATTAGCAAGCACATGGCCCTAGGACAGGAGGGAACTTTCAACTCAGGCTGATTCACCATCTTACTAGTGGGAACGATTTATTTGATGCAAATAAGAAATCAAACATTTATAAATCAAGTAAACAAAAAGCTTAAGGGAGATCTTTTGGGTCTTGGAAAAAAAATTAATTCTCCATGGGAATTAGAGGACTGGACATTTTTCAGGATTTGGAACATGCACACATCTGGAGTTGTGTTGGGACACTTAGTCACAGCCTTGACCACTGTTAGGCTTTTGTTCCTGGGCCTTTCTCTCCTATTGTTCAAAAAACTTTCCTCTAATGTCCGAAGACATATTGGAACTGTCAATTATAACTTCAAAACAAAGTCATAACTCAACCTTCTCTATCTTCACTGTCCCACTCTTGTCTACCTTCCGGCTAGGATTACTTTTTAGCCAGTTAATGGGTTGTCTGGTTTATTTATTTATTTATTTATTTTTTTGTAACAGCAGTAGCCTAAACAATAATAATAATATTCTGTTGATTACAACTCATAGTGACCTGGTGTGTACCAGAGTAGAGCTCTTCTACATAGAATTTTCAATGGCTGATTTTATTTTTTTCCCAGAAGTAGCTTGCTAGGGCTTTCTTCTGAGGTACTTCTGACCTAACCTCCAACCTTGTGGTTAGGAGCTAAGTGTGTTACTGTTTGCACCACCAGTGGACATCTTTTTGTTAGAATTCAGTGCTGCTGAGTCAGTTCCAGTTTATAGCGACCTTACGTGCAACATAACTGAATACTTCCCAGTTCTGCACCATCCTCACTGCCTGGTTTTGTATTATGTTTGAATCCACTGTTTAAGCCACTGTGTCAATCCATGTTGTCAAGGGTCTGCCTCTCTTTCTATGACATTCTATCTTATGAGCATGATGTCTTTCTCCAAGACTCCAAAGTATGTGAGATGAAGTCTTGGTTCCAAGGAGCACTCTGGTTGTACATTTTCCAAGACAGATTTGCTTGTCCTTCTGGAAATCTATGATATATTCAAGATTCTTTGCAGACACCATAATTCAAAGGCATGAATTCTTCTTCAGTCTTCCTTACTCTTTGGCCAGCTTTTGCATGCATATGAGGGGACTGAAAACATCATGAGCTGGTGCACTTCAGTCTTCAAGATGACATCTTCGCTTTTCAGAACTTTAAAGCGGTTTTTAGGAGCAAATTAGCTCAACAAGCCAGTACATCATTTGATTTCTTGACTACTACTTCCATGGGTATTGATCGTGGTTCCCAGTTAAATGAATTCCTTAACGACTTATATTTTCTCTGTTTATCATGATGTCGTTGCTTATTGGTCCAGTTGTGAGGATTTTAGCTTTCTTTGTGTTGAGGTATAATCCACACTGAAGGCTGTAGTCTTTGATCTTCATCAGTAAGGGGCTCCGAGTAGCCTATATACAGCCCCTAATCTCAAGAATCGTAAATGCTACCTTATTTGGAAAAAGGGCTTTGGCAAATGTGATTAAATTGAGAACTTTGAGACGAGGAGATTATCCTGAACTACACTTAGAAGTGTCCTGTAGGAGAGGGGCAGAGGGAGATTTGAGGCACCTAGAGGAGAAGGATCTTAGTCTTCTGGTTCTGCTCTAATAGAAATGCCACAAAGTGGATGGCTTTAGCAAAGAAAAGTTTATTCTTACACAGTCCAGCAGTTTGAACTCAGGGTGTGTTTTCCAGGGGAAGTCTTTCTCTCTTTGTTGGTTATGGATGAAAGTCCATGTGTTGCATGAGTCTTTGGTCAGGGAGCATCTTGGAGAAGGAACCTCAGGTCTGAAAAATGTACTGTACTCCTGGTGCTACATTCTTGATGGTACGAAGTTGCCAGTTCTCTGCTTGCTTCCTTTTCCTTTTATCCCTTATAAGATAAAAGGATAAAAGGGTGGTCAAAGCCACAGAAATTCTCTTTATGTATGAGCAGTGAGGTGATTTTAGGAATGGTTTTACAGTCCTACCCTAATATTCTTTACCATAAATCAAGTCTATTAACCACAGTCAGAGATTAGGATTTATAGCATCAGAAAAATTACAAAATGGAAGGCAATCACACAGAAGGCAATCACCACTGGCCAGACAAATTACTATGCACATTTTGTGGGGGACAAAATTCAATCCATGACAAAAAGGTCATGTGAGGACGAACCAAAGACAGATTTGACTTTAAATCTGTTCATTCAGGATTGGGTTGATCTGGCCACAACCCAAGGAATGCTAACAACCACCAGAAGCTGAAAGAGCCAAAAAATAGGTTCTCCACTAGAGACTTTAAAGGAAGAATGATGTTACTGACACCTGTCTTCAGCCTGGGGATGATTACTTCTCACCTTCAAAACTATGAGAAAATAAGTTTCCTCCTTTTTTTTTTTCTTTTTAGATTTCTGTTGTTTTAAGCCACCAAATCTGTAATAATTTGTAATAGCAGCTATAGGCAACTAGTACAATAAATCTTTTATTTTAAAATAATCCAAATTTACAGAAAAATTGGAAAAAGTGATACAAGAAAAATACTAATAGAAGGCAAGTTCCTCAACATAGAAAGGGTCATCTAAACAAAGCCAATAGCCAACATCATCCTGAATAGAGAGAGACTGGAGGAATTCCCCCTGAGAACAGGAAACAGATATGTATGCCCTTTGTCCCCAATTTTATTCAACATTGTGCTGGAGGTTCTAGCCAGAAAAGGTCACGAAATAAAGGACATCTACGCTTGGCTTGGCACATTAGTAAAGAAAAGTATCTCTATTTGCATATGATATGATCTTATACACAGAAAACCCTAAAGAATCCATTAAAAGATGTTGAGAGCATCTCAGCACAGGAACATCGGGTCCAAAGGACATGCTCTGCTCTTGGTGCTGCTTTCTTGGTGGTGTGAGGTTCCCAACTTCCTCTGCTCACTTTTCTCCCTTATATCCCAGCACAACTGTTGCCCCTTCTCCGTCATCAATTATCACAGAGGTAGGATTCACAACACATGGGAGGAAGGGCACCACATTGGAACTCACAGCTAAGTCAAATTAACACACACATTTTCAGGGGGACACAATTCAATCCACGACAACCCTTAACGAGACAGATTGACACAGTGGCTGCAACAATGGCCTTAAGCATAAGAATGATTGTAGACATGGTACAGGCCCAGGCAGTGTCTTGTTCTGTTGTCATAGGGTAGCTATGATTTGGAACTGACTTTGACGGCACCTAACAACAACAACATCAGCACAAAGAACTATATGGCTGGCCACCACTAAAGACTGCCCTGACAGAGAACACAATGCAGAGTACCTGTCAAAGCACAAGACAAAGGGGAGTGCAGATCTAGAACTCTATTAAAAGACCAGGCTTGACGGTCTGACACCCTGGACGGTCCCCTGAGAACAAGGCCCCTGGACTTGCTGTTAGCCCGGAGCTGAAACCACTACTGAAGCCAACACCTCAAGACTGGACTGGACTACAGGACACAGAGTGATGCAGATGGTATGTGTACTTCTTGGCTTAATATATACATACGAGGCTGGCCAACTGGTTCCATTCTAAAGGGGAGAGGGGAGGGTGGAGAGAAGGAGACAAGTATTTGTTGAGTGGATACCAGAAGTACAGGGTGGAAAGGAGGAGTATGCTGTCACAGGGTAAGGAGAACAGATAGAGTTACGTAAAGGTGTGTGTCCGGGGTTTTGTCTACTTCTCCTTTTGACCCAAATGTAACGCCATTATACACATTAAGGGAACTTTGGGGGAAAAGAACTATCAGATAGCTCTTATTATCCCAACAGATAATGTGGAAATTCAAAAGGTGCTGATTAGCTAGAGAATACAAAAGGCATTCCTCTCACTGGCATTCTGGAGACTACAAATAAATATTTGTTAAAGAAAGGAAGAAAACATTGCAAGGCTGTCAAGTTTGGCAAATATAAACACAGAATGTTTACTGAATTTTGGATTCAACCAACAAGTGATTTTTTTAAATAAAAGCATGTCTCACATGAAAGTCCTCATGGTGTAGTGATTAAGAACTATAGCTGCTAACCAAAAGGTCAGCAGTTCAGTCCCACCAGGAAATCCTACAGGACCTGTCCTACAGGGTCACTGTGAGTCAAAATCAGCTCGCTGGCAATAGGTTTTTTGGTTTATGTTTCACGCAATATTTGGGATATTTTATTATTATTATTAGTAGGTGCCTTTGAATCAATTCTAGCTCACAGTGATCCCTTCTGACAGGGTCAAGGGCCCCATAGGGTTTCCTAGGCCATAATCTTTACGGCAGCAGATGGCAACATCTTTCTCCTGCAGAGCCACTTAGTGAGTTTGAACCACTGACCTTTTGGCTTGTTGTAGTCAAGTGTTCCATCATTGTGCAACCAGAGTGACACATTGGGGGAATAGTTACATGAATAGTGCATTTGTTGTTTATTTAAAATTAAATTTGATGGTACTTTCTGTATTTTATTTGGCAACCATAGGAAGGAAGGAAAAAAGGAAGGAACCAGGTTACCTCAAATTTGTGCCATTTGATTTTGATTCATGTTATTCCAGATTTACCAAAAAAAAAAAGGAAAGAAACATCTGATTATGATCTGACATTTCATGAGGAACATATAAGCTGTTCAGCATGCGTGGAAGGAATTTCTCACTGTTAACTGACAAATTGGCTTTTGACTATGATGTGGTGTAGCTTGGTACTGGGAAGGCATGTACTGATCTCAAGGACAGTTGTATTCCAGTCCACGAGTCAGCTATATTTTGCAATATAACTTAATAATTGAAATTTCAATTTTATTCCCTATTCCTGAGAGTTTACTTATCGCGACTCCAATGCTGAGGGACAAATCACCTCTTGAGGGAAAAGCTCAGGGTGGTAAACCCAAAGCTCTCTGATCATGTTGGCAGTGTTTTATTTCTTAAACTAGGTGGTAGATTTATGGGTATCAGTTAGTATATACTTTGTACCCCTTTTGTCTATCTGAGCTATTTTATACTTTGAAATAAAACACAGTGGTTTAATGGGTGAAGGATGGATTTGCTTTTAGAAGATATTTGCTAGAGCCCAGATTAGTCACTTTTTTTCATTTTTTTCTCTTCTGCACTCCAGCAGCACTGCATTAATTGGAGAATTTTCTCTTCTATTTGATGCCATCCTATTTATTTTTCAGCTCCACGCATTTCTACTTTGCTTCCTGCTTTGGGAATCCTTCCATTTTTCTTTATTCCAGCCATTCATTCCCTTTCACTTTTCTTTTCTTTTTTCTTTTTCAAGACAACCTACAGTAATCCTACAAGATGATTCAGGAATTTTTGGTATCCTGGGAAGCCTTCTGTTTCAATTCAACCTCCCTGTACAAAGGGCACCTCTCATCCAGCTGCCTCAGTCTCTGTGTTGCTCCACCATGTTGTATCATGATGATTTTTAAGAGGTCTGTCTTACCACCAAGTGAAAACCCCTCAAGGAAAGAACTGAGCTTTATTAATACTTTTGCCTCCTGTACCTGACAGTGTGTACCTGACATGTATCTATTGAACTCAACAGACCCTAGGGAATTCCTGTTTGAGCTTCAGTTTCCTCAGTTATTAAGTTTTCATGTATCTCTGTCTATCTAATCTATTCGTACATTCACACATGTACACATACACACACAAATGCAAGATGCAGATGAGAGTAAATCTTCTGCCACTTATAGGTGTTTAAAGCAGAGCTTACCTCTACATTCTCAGAGCTTCAGGGCTAGCCCAGCTTCTTTTAAAACTAGAAAAATGAAAACCTAGAGAAGCAGTGTCATTACTACAAGATTACCCAATAACCCGGACCTTTTCCAGTGGCTCCTGTTGATCAATGTTGGTGAGTAGATTGTTAAACTCTCCAGCTGCCCTCCTGTTAAGAGAAGTCAAGCAGAAAGGGCTTTCACTGGCATAGCCTCTCAGCCAGGCCAGTCCAGACCTCCAGAGAGTTGCTTGTACAAGTGTCCACAGTCAGTGGCCATCAGTGCTGCAGTTTTACACTACCCAGGATCTGGCCTGGCCTGGCAGTCCTGCTTCCTTCCAGTCAAAAGGCTCCCTGGCAGACACAGTAATATTTGTGGACTCTTTGAAGGCCTTGCCCTAGAGCCTCATTAGCCTGGGCTATTGGAGGCCTTGGCTGAGGCTGTCTTTTCCATATTCTGTGACCCAAACTCATTTGGTGTGAATGGAAACAGTGTTGGCTCCCTAAAAATTCTTCTTTTTTTTTCAGTTTTTAAAGAACAGAAACTTATTTTCTGACAGTATAGGAGGCTAGAAGTCCTAATCCAGGGCATCGGTTCTAGGGAAAGTCTTTCTTTCCATGTAGGCTCTAGGGGAAGTCTTTGTCTCTTTTCAACTTCCATTCCTTGCTTCCTGGGAAGTCTTCATAGAGTGTGTATTTTCCCCTCCATTTGTTCCTCCTTCTGGGAGCACCATCCACTCTTTTTTTTTGTCCAATTCAACTTTTTACAAGTGTATAACTTACTGGCAGCAATTACATAATTGGCTGTGCAATGCTATCCTTAATCAATGTGCCTTTTCCATCACTGTTAACATCCCTTCTCCCTCTTGCTCCCGCCCCAGGGAACCACTAACAAACTTCAGTCTCTAACCATTTGCACTTTCTTGTCTTTTTATATAGGCAAAGTCACCGGGCACTTGTCTTTTTGTGATTGGCTTACTTCGTTCAGTGTAACGTCTTCAGGCTCATCTGTGCTGTCACATGCATAAACACTTGATTTCTCCTACTTGCAAAAACCAAACCCAATGTCAATGAGTCACTTCTAACTCACAGAGACCCTATAGAATTTCCAAGGAGCAGCTGGTAGATTGACACTGCCAATCTCTTGGTTAGTAGCCAAGCTCTTAATCACTGTGACACCACTGTATGTATGTAACATATTTTGTTTATGCATTCATCTGCTGATAAGCTTTTAGATTGTTTGAACTTTGGGGATATTGTTCATAGTGTTGCAATGAATATTGTTGTACAAATCTGTTTCTGAATCTCTGCTTTCAAGTATTTTTGGTACATATATGGGAGTGGAATTGCTGAATCTTTCAGCATTGTTTTACCTATTCAGGGTATAGTGCATTGGATTGCTTTATTATATGGCCTTTTTCATCATTGTCTTGTAACTCCCAAGGGAGCGACTATATGGGACTATAGCAATAAAGTAATTGTCCATTAATGGGATTAGGTTGCTTGACAACAATACAAACAAGGTTTAGGGAACATACGTGAGTGTGTTCTTGCTGTTGTTAGGTGCTGTCAAGTTCATTACAACTCAGTGTCCCTATGCAAAACAGAATGAAACACTGTTTGATTCTGCTCCATACCCACAATCATTTTTATGCTTCAACTCATAGTTGCAGCCGCTGTGTCAGTTCATTTTGTTGAAGGTGTTCCTCTTTTTCACTGACCCTCCACTCTATGAAGCATGATGTCCATCTCCAGGGATTGATCCTACCTGACAAATGACCAAAGTATGTGAGACATGGTCTCACTACCTTTGCTTCTAAGGAATACTCTGGTTGTACTTCTTCCAGAATGGATCTGTTTGTTCTTTTGGCAGTCCATGGTACAGTCAACATTCTCCTCCAACACCGCTATTCAAAGGCATCAATTCTTTTTCTGTCTTCCTTATTCATTGTACAGCTTTTGTGTACATATGATGTGATTGAAAATACCATGGCTTGGGTCAAGCACATGTTAGCCTTCAAGGTAACATTTTTACTTTTCAATACTTTAAAGAGATCCTTTGCTGCAGATTTTCCCAATGCAATGTGTCTTTTGATTTCTTGACTGCTGGGAATTGAATGTGGGGGCATCCAAATAAGATTTATGGAACTCTAACTAAGGGATTGATCAGTTTTTCCGTACCACTAGGCTTAAAATGAGGCATCCTAGAGGTGGGAGAAGAGAATCTCGCCACTATAAAGAAGGAAGAGCCAGGGGTGGAAGGTGTACTTTGGAACCAGAATCCCTACACTGAGTAGTTCTTTGAACTAGGAGACCAAGAGAAAGACAGAGCTGAAACAACTGAAGATTGCAAGAAGTGGTGGTAGAGAAATGGTGGCAGAAGAGACCAGAAGGAGATGGCTCAGTGTGCTTCCCAGTCCATGGAGCAAGAAAGCTGAGTGCCTTAGGGCAGGAGACTGCTGGAGAAGTGGAGTACCTCCACAAAGCAGTAGAGCTAGGTTTGATGACCCACAGAAGTAGAGCCAACCACCTTTGGGCCAAGACTTACTGGTGGAGTAAGGAGTCTCTGGTCACTTATTTAAAAGAAAAAAATCCACTGCCATTGAGTTGGGTCCAACTCACAGCACTCCTATAGGTCAGAGTAGAACTGCTGCGTGGAGTTTCCAAGGAGCGACTGGCGGATTTGATCTGCCAACCTTTTGGCTAGCAGCTAAAAGAGCTTTGTAATGCTTGACTGAGCATTACATGACTATACAGGCAGTAATGACTGAGAAGCGGCTATCCTGTCGAAGAACTGTATCCTGAGCATTCCTGAAACTGTATCGTAACCTGCTACTTGCCTGGAAAATCCCTAATTCTGAATATTGTCTGTGAGTTCCGTAAGGTCACTGCAATGAATTATCAAGCTTAACAGAGAAGTAGAGTGCTGTGGTAGGGATGGTGGTATCACAACTAGTAAAAAGGTTGGAGGGTGAAGTCATGACTGGTCATGAACACAGAGGAACCAGCCTTGGACTATTGATCTTGATCCTTCTTCTCCCTTATGAGGTTACAGATCAGATACCTTCCCCAAGTCATTTTTATGTGGAGCTTTTTGTCATTCCATATAAAGCTTTTTTACTATTTGTGTAAAGAAGGCTGTTAGAATTTTGATTGGGATTCCATTTAATCAATAGATCATTTTTTGGTAGAATTGACATTTTAAGAACACCAACTCTTCCAATCCATGAACATGGAATATCTTTCCATTTATTTAAGTCTTCTCTAATGCCTTTCAGCAATGTTTTACAGTTTTCATTTTATAATTCTTTCATGTCCCTGGTTACATTTATTCCTAGTTATTTTCTTCTCTTAGATGTTATTGTTAGTGGAATTGTTTCTCTAATTTCTCTTTCAGGTTTCTGATTTTTGTTCACTAACCTTGCATCCTGCAAGTTTTATAAATTTATTAGTTCTAGAAGTTTTCTTGTGGACTCTTTGGGATTTTCTATGTATAGGATCATATTATCCACAAATCGAGATAATGTTAGTTCTTTTCCAATATGGGTGCCTTTTATTTCTTTTTCTTATCTTATTGTTTTAGCTAAAACTTCTAATATAATATTAAATAGAAGTGGTAAGAGCTGGAAGCCTTATCTTGTTCCTGATTTCATGGGGAACACTCTTAGTCTTTCTTAACTAAGTGTAATATCAGTTGTTTGCTTTTCATATATGCCCTGAATCATACTGAGGAATTTCTCTTCTACTCCAATGTTCTTCAGAGTCCTCATAAAGAAAGAGTTTTAGATTTTACTAAATGCTTTTTTTCCCCCTTGCAACCATGGAGATGATCATGTGGTTCTTTTCCTTCTTTCTATCCATGTATATTACGTTGACTGATTTTCTAATGTTGAATCAACCATCCCTCCATCTCTGGAATAAATCTCATTTGGTCATGGGTATGACTCTTAATATACTGCTGGATTCTCTTCTTTAGTATTTTGTGGTGGTTTTCATACCTATATTCCTAAGAGGTACTGGCCTGTAGGGTTTTTTTTCTTTTCTTTTCTTTCTTTCTTTTTTTTTTTTTGTAGTACATTTGTCTAGTTTAAAGATTCATAGAATGAATTACAGAGTGTCCCTTTCTTCTCTGTATTTTGGATAGTTTAAACAGTATTGGTTTCAATTCCATCCAAAACAAATTGCTTTCTTTGCAAGCAACAGATTCAATTAACTAACTGGATTGGCCTTTATATATTTGGCATCAGATATGGGCTTGCCCTCCTCCTGCCCCTTCAAATTTTGGAGGTAAGAATGTTCTATGCTTAGAGATTTCCAATGTCAACTTGGAGGGAACATTGCACCATGCATTTCTCGGATTAGTTGTCCTCTCTCTTGGAAAGTAACTAAAAAAACATTAAAAATTGTGATGGAATCAGTTCCAACACTTGATGATTCCATGTATGCAGAGTGGAACTCAGATCCACAGAGGTTTCAAGGCTGCGACCTTAGGAAAGTAGAGTACTAGGTCTTTCTACTGAAGTGCCTCTAGGTAGGTTCAAACCATCAGCCTTTTGGTTAGTAGAGTGGCACTTGTCCATTTGTGTCACCCAGCAAGTTCTCTTGAAAACTACCATTTTATTTATTATCTGGCCCTATTTCCATGGTAGGGGATGCACAACTGATTTGTCATGCCTTCTATCCTTCTCTCTCTCATATCTAGAAAGGAAATCTAGCCTAACATTAAGGTGTTCCAGACTAATCAAAATATAAGCATTCTGAAAGCTAGAGTGGCCCTTTGACTTCACCTGCATACATTCTTCATTTTCAAAACTGAAAAGCAAAGCCAAAAGGGGAAGGATCTTGTCCAAGTACTCACAATGTTAGAACTAGGACTAAATCCAGGTTTTCTGGTACCCAATCCAGAACTCAGAGCTTCAATGATTCTCAAATAACAAACAATGAAATTTATTCAAAAAAGTTCCTATTCACTTGCTTTTTCATATTCTCTCCTTCCCTTTCTTATTTTATTTATTTTTATTTCTTTATTCATCCATGTATTTTGTTTGCTTTGCCTCAAATTTCTTTTTCTTCTCTTCATCTTACTCTTTAAAACTCTGCTCAGAGTCATGTCTCTGTGAAGTTTTCTTCCTCATCCTAGAGTCAAAGCTGGCTGTATCTAAGTCTCTGGAGAATTTGTTTTTAAAAAAAGAAAAGAGAGAAGGAGGAAGGAAGGCAAGGGGAAGGAGGGAAGGAAAGAAAAGGAAAAAAAGAGGGAGTGAAAAAGAGAGAGAGAAAAGGATGCAAGGAAGGAAGGGAGGGAGGGAAGAAAGAAGGGAGGGAGGAAGGAAGGAAGGAAGGGAAAAAGGGAGGGCGGAAGAGACAGATTAAAGAAGGGAGGAAGGAAGAGAGGGAGGAACGATACATATTCCATTGTCTGTTTTGTTCCAAGTAAAATATTTGCTTTGTTTATCTGTATATTCTATAGGGGTTTTGGACACAGAAATAAAATGTCTTAAAATCTCAAAAGTGCTTATGGCCACTTTCACTACAATTTCATTACAGTGCTTCATATTACCCTAAAGTTGCAAGCTCAACTGGAATTTAAGATTCCTGAGAACCAGAAATTTGTCAATGTTGTTCACCAATGTATCTCCAGCACCTAGAACTATGATCAGCAGATGGTAGTTTCTCATCTTTATTTGTTGAATGAGTAAACAGATTAATGAATGAGTATGAGAATGTCATTCCTAGCTGTCTGTGACCTCTTTAAACACAAAGATTGATCTTGTGTGTCCTTAAACTCCCAAAAACCAGAAGAGTGCCTGGTATAGCTCAGATGCTGATACATTTTATAATGAATTATGTTCATTCTTTCAAATCATTAATCTAGCAACACAATTTAATTGGGTACATTTCACCTCAGGGGAGTTTATTTTCATTCCCATTTTCTTATCTTTTCTCTGCCAGAGATAATTTACACTCTGAATGGTAGGCTTATTGTAAGTGCACACTCTTGACCCCAAATTTTAATATATAAATTTGGGCTTTTAAACTGCTTATTTTGTAACACAGTTGATGTTGCACGGAAAAGTGGCACAATAAGGGGATAGAGGATAGAATACCTAGAGTAATAGAAGAAAGAATATTGGAGAAATAAAAAGGAGGACAAGACACTTGTGATGAAGCCTAGGATGGTGGGTTTCAAAAAATTTTCTCCCATATAAAAAGAAAAGGAATTTGAAATACATTGATAAAGGGAGTTTCCCTTACTGAAATCATCCTAAATAAGGAACCCACAGCCATCATTTTTAAGGAGTGATTAAAGACAAGCATCAGAGAATGATCTGGGAAACTGTAAGCTGCACCCCAGATCACCTGAATCCAAATATGACTGTCTCCCTAGTGATTCTTAAAAGTTTGAGAATGAGTAGGCTAGAGAGGGAAGATCCATGAAGGAGAACGTCCTTCCTGGAATGTGAGGAGTCAAAAATACAACAGGGATCTTCAACTGGAAAGGCAGGGTTTAGTAGGTTGAGTTATTGGTCTCAGTTATTCAATTCTTTGTGAAAGTGTTAACCATCCACATCTTTTTTATTTTTTATTTAACATGACTGAGTGAAAATGTACATTCCCGTATAAATTTACATGCCCACCTATATGCAGCTTCCACTGCTCTCCCTGTCTGGTGACAGCACACTATTCCTCTCTGCTCCATACATGTCTCATCCTCCCAACAGCCTCCTTTCCCCTCCTCTCCACCCACTCTCCTTCCTCCAGCCAGAGGTCAGCAGGATGATATCCTATAGATGTACAGAACCATAAAGTGCATCCAATATATGGTCACTCGGCATTGCCAAGTCCAATCCATTCCTGTCCAGAAGTGGACCTTCGTTATGATTTATGGGTAAGGGAAGCATCAGGGCTGGGGGTGATGCTCTCAGGGGACCCCCGAAACTGCTGGACCATCAATTGAAGTCTTTTAGTGGAGATCTCAGGATGCACCCCTTTTTATTCTTGTGTTGCCAGTGAATCTCATGGCAGGTGGATTGCATTCACCACCAGGTAACTTTAGGAGTAGCAATTGACTTGCTTTGCTGAAGGCAGGTTGGGGGATGTTAGCAAACACTTGTGCAGGAGAGATGAGAAATGTGCTTGCCCTCACGTGCTCACCATCTTCTGCTTATGTCATTACCACGGGCATGTAGCTGGGTGGTCACTGCCCTTTTTCCTGAGCCATAGAAAAGACTTGAAGAATAGACCTGAAACAGAGCAGCAATCTGCAGCTATGTCCAGCAAAGCACAGTGGAGCTTACTTGAGGTCTATTATCACCCAACAAACTTGTAACAGCTTCCTCCTGTTATATTAGTATGAAAGAACCCTGGTGGCACACCAGTTCAGTTAGCTCAGCTGCCAGTTGAAAGGCTAGCAGTTCATACCTACCCAGGAGTTCTGTGAGAGAAAGACCAGACACATTGCTGTAAATATTTCTACTGCTGTTGAGTTCATTTTGACTCATAGGGACCCTATACAGCAAAGTAGAACTGCCCCCACAGTTTCTATGGCTGTAATCTTTATGAAAGCAAACTGCCATATATTTTTCCCATAGAGCCACTAAGACTACAGCCTAGGAAACCAAATGGGACAGTTCTACTCTATCACATACGGTGGCTATGAATAGAAAATCAACTCAATGGCATCTAACAACAGCACACTAGTGACTTCTTACTTTCTTCACTAAAATGATTTTAAGACCCTTTACTACTGTTCTCTGCATTTCCCAGTTTATCACTGACTCTCTCAAACACATCTGCCAAAACTGTCCAGATTCCAGATGCAGTCAAATAGTTAGCCCCCTCCCTGCTCACCACACAGCTGGGTGCCTAGTGTTTGGCACACAGTATAACTTCCGTGAGTGATTGATAGACTGGTCCCTAGGATGCCAACCTTAGGAAGCTATTCTGGGTTTGCCTAGAATCTACACAGACTGAAGAGCTCAGCAGGCCCCCAGTTGTGTGCCAGGATTTCTTACTGCTTGTCTGGATTTCTGGGCTTCCACTGTCTGCCTATTGCTGCCAGCCTTTGGGGAGCCGACAGTTTCTTGGGGAAGACACCACATGCATGAACAATATAACAAACATCTGAGTTGGCATCAAAGGATGGCAGAACTTTCCTAGTAGGAGGCCAAGGCTGGCAGACTTCCTGTCACCGTTCTGCTCCTGGAGGCTCAGCAAATTCATGTAGCCATGTCTGGTGTTCCAGGCCTCACTGGAGGGAAGACTTAGAGACAGCTCGGATAATGTTCTCCTCTGCAACTTCTGGTCACCTTACACAATTAAGTCTTCATTAAAACTTCCTCATGAACGGTACATGAATACCCAGTGTTCCTAAACATTGATCCTTGCCCTTTAGGAGCCTAGTGCCAGTCACAAGAGTAGATGGGCAGTACAAGTGAGTTTCTTCAATTCCCTCACTTAAAAACTGAGGAGCATGTTAATAAAAATACCATACAAGAGAGCTGTGAGGATCAGTTAAGGTAAGGCCATCATATTCATTTTACAGAGGCCAATACATACAGCCACCACCAACAGACTGTTTCCTGTAAGGCTCACA
The DNA here is from genome assembly GCA_028571685.1 of Heterohyrax brucei. Classification (NCBI taxonomy): domain Eukaryota; kingdom Metazoa; phylum Chordata; class Mammalia; order Hyracoidea; family Procaviidae; genus Heterohyrax; species Heterohyrax brucei. The sequence goes on from CM053150.1 coordinate 64,328,042, forward strand.
GCACCCAGAGATAGACTGTTATAGTCACTTTATACAGGAGAAAACTGTCTTAGGAGATTTAGCTGATTTGTATGAATTCACATAGCTAGTGAGTACAATATTTGCTTTCTTAGGGCTGGATATATAGTGAACACTTTGTTTTTACTTGTTGAATCAATAAAAATGCTAGATTTGGAATTCAGGCTGCTGACAAAATCCATGTCCCCAACCATCAAGTAGGTGGGCAGTAGGTGTCACATAACACTAAACTGTCAAGTGCTGTTCACCTATGAGGAAATGTTTCCCTTTGGTCTTTAGTTTTAATCCCTCAACTGATTAAACTGAGAGTCGGAACCCGTTAAAACTTCTAGACCTTAGTCCTGTCCATTCACACCTTTTGAGGGCTATAGAAAGGAGCCCTGCTGGTGCAGTTGTTAAGCACTAAGCTGCTAACTCAAGGGCTGGTGACTTAAACTCACAAGGCCCTCTATGGAAGAAAGACGTGGCAGTACGCCTCCATCAAGATTGGAAGGATTGCTATGGGTCAGAATTGATTCGATGGCAATGGATTTCGGTGTTCTCCCCCCGCCCCAGTAGGTATGGCAGGTTCCTGTGCTAATAATGGACATATTAGCACATTTTGGTACATAAAACTATGGCAGTAGAGTCAATTCTGACTCACAGTGACATAGACAGAGTAGAAGCACCCCACAGGGTTTCCAAGGAGTGGCTCATGGATTCAAACTGCCGACATTTGATTAGCAGCCAAGCTCTTCAACTATTGCTCCTGGCTAGGAAAAGCTGAGGAAAATGAGACATTTGATGAGAATGCATAACAATAGTCATGCAGTTACTAGACGGTTAAGGATGCCATGCACTTTGTTCAGCATTTTAACACACATAGGGTCACTGTGAGTTTGAATGACACAATGGCAACTGGTTTTGTTGCTGTTGATAACATTATTATGCACATGCTTCTAAGGAGCAGTTAGCAGACTTGAACTGTCAATCTTTTGGTTAGCAACTGAGCTTTTACCTACTGCGCCGCCAGGACTCCAGATAACAGGAAACTAAAACAAACTAAGCCAGAAGATTCTAAATGCTATACAGTGGGTGTTTTCAGAGAAATGAAAGGCCAATACTTTCTAGCCAGAGGGGAAGGATGTAGCAGACTGAGATGCCTAAACTCCAGGCTGGAAGAACAAACAAAATCTATGGAATTTCACTCTTCTGTTTAAGAAAACCCTGGTGCCCAAGCCAAGCCAAGTGCTGTCAAGTCGGATCCGACTCATGGGGTGTAGTGTTAAGTGCTATATCTGCTAACCAAAAGGTTGGCAGTTTGATTCCACCAAGTACTCCTTGGAAGCTATGGAACAGTTCTACTCTGTCCTATACAGTGTCTCTGAGTTGGAATTGACTCCATGGCAATGGCTTTGGCTTGGATTTGGTTCTGTTCAAGGCCCTGGAGCTAAGCAGGGAACAAAGAAATAAACAATGTAACATCCACCTCCTAGAGGATACACAATCCTGATCACAGCATGTTCAGGTGAAATCATAGTGTCTTCAGTGTTTATTGATTACTGATTTGGAAGGGACGGTAAAACCACCTTGTGTATGTGCAGCACTTTTATAATTGTCAGGTCTCTCTTATAGGCATCATTACATTCAAATTTTGTGCAATACCCATATAACAGGGAGAAGAAGTGATTTACCCTTCCAAGCTTACTTGAATGGTAAGTGGCAGAGCCATGACTCAAACTTGAATTTACCTGATGCCAGGACCAGTGCTCGGCCAGCTCCAAACATCCCAGAATGACCATGGAAAGAATTCCAGGGGTAGGGATGTGGAGATTTTTCAGGGAAGATTCCTCAGTGAAGGGGTGACCTACTGCCATCGAGTCAAGCCCAGAAGGGTTATTGAGTCCATAATCCCCACCTGCTACGAATGTGCCCTGATTGGTGGTACCATCTGGAAAGCTCGCATTTCAGTGACCAGTGAGAATGTTTGGCCTCAAGGAGTGTCTTTTTAACTACTCAGTTCTACTTCAGAAGAAAAGCAAGTGTTTTCAAATAAACCATCTTCTTTTACTGACTTTCCAAGTACTGAATATACTATTCTAAAGCAAAGAGAATGATGAGAGATAGCTTCATCCAGCAGGAGAAACACAGGCTTTGGAATTAAAGAGAAGTGGTTTCTGACACCAGCTCTGACACCATCTGTGACTCTGGGCAAGTCATTCAGTCACTGTGAGCCTCTGTTTCTTCATTTGTGAAAGGAAGGCCATATTACCTATCTGCACGGTTTCTAAGAGGATTTGCTGACATAATGTGTACTTAGTCACTAGATCATAGTAGACTCTTCAACTATGGTCACAATTTTCATTATTACTTTCACGTTAGCAAACTAATAAGATGCAGTTGCAAAAAAGACTTGATTCCTAGTGATCTTTAAACATGGTGTCTTATGATTCTAATGCCAGAGATTGCTAGAGATAAATCTCTAGCCTGATTCACAGATTCAAAAGGAAAGCTGCACTTGAAGATGGCAGGGGAGAGAAATTTAGCCCTGAGGCCAAGCAAACATGTGACTCTGGGCAAAGAGAAATTTGCAGATCTCTAGATTTGCTGATGTACTCAGGAATAATTGTAAGTCATTCCTTAAGCAACTGGAGATCATTTCAGAAACTTGGCATTTGTCATAGCTGGCTAGACTTCGTGTATTCAGTGCATTGTTGGTCATTTGTTTTGTTAACACATTGGATTGGTAGGATTAAGAAGGTCACTTCACTCACAACAACTCCAAACTAAAGGCTGCATCCTTCATATAATCAGTTTCTCTGCTTTGGACAGTAAGTGTTAGATCTTTGAAATTTCACAGAATTGTTATATCATTTGAAATTGTCCAGCTTGAATGCCTACTGGAGTCTGGAATTCATTGGAAAATACACAAGACAGCAGGCAATTACAACAACGTGCTGACAGGTCTGTGTTAGGGAAAACTAGATGGTCTGGGAACTGATAAAGAGCTATCTAATGCAGTATTAGTGGTCAAGGCATTATACATTTATCTAGAGAAAGTGACCTTTAGGATGAGAATGAGACTGCGTTATGAAAAGAATCCTGCATAGAAGTCCAGTTTACTTTTACTTTTAAGGTTTACCTTTTTAAGGCTGAGAGGCTTATGTTTTCTCTCTGGAAATTTCTGTTGAAAAACCTCTCACATTTTAAGATTGGCTGACAGCCCCCAGTTTCTCCATAAACAGAGCAGCCTCTTTGCTACTCAATAAGTGAAATCTTCCACCCTTGAGAGTCCACCTGGGGCAAATCACTACAGTATTATAGTCATCTGGTGGCCAACAATTCTCTTAGATCTATTAGTAGAGACATCAAATAACATCTAGATGGCACGCAGGCAACAGACCATAATTAGTCATTTAAAGAAACGTCTTCAAATGCTCCAGAAAATTCCCTAAATAAAGATTCAAAGAATTCAAAAAATCTCCCAGATGAAGAAGCCTTTCTGAATCTAACAGAGATTGAATACAAAAAAATTATATATAAAACCCTCCTAGAAATTAAACAACATACAATAGAACAAAATGAAAAATTTGGTAAACTATTTGATATTCTAGCATATCAACAATCTGAAATACATCAGATTAATAACAAAATTACAGAATTGAATAATTCTATCCAAAGCCAATAGAGTAGGATTGAACAGATGGAAGTTAGAATCAGTGACTTAGAAGACAAAGTAACTAATGCCAACATTTTTGAGATAAAATCAGAGAAAAAAAATAAGAAAAATGAGGAAACATTAAGAAACATATGGGACTCCATGAAGAGGAATAATTTATGTTTAATTGGAGTTCCTGAACAAGGGAGGATTAATGATAACATAGAGAGTATTGCTGTAGAGATGCTGACAGAAAATTTTCCTGAGATTATGAAGAAAGAAAATATAGATATCCAAGATGTTAGATGTTTATCGAACACCGCAAAAGTTAGATCCAAAAAGAAGAACGCCAAGGCATATTGTAATTAAACTTAATAAAGTAAAACACAAAGAGATGCTTCTAAAGACAGCAAGGCTCAACTCAAACTTAACATTCCAAGGAAAACCCTGTAGACTTTCATCTGACTTTTCTGCTGAAACAATGCTGGCCAGAAAACAATGGGCAGACACACTCAAAGTCCTGAACGAGAAAAACTTCCATCCCAGAACAATCTATCCCGCTAAACTGTCTATCAACTATAATGGTGAAATTAAGACTTTTGAAAATAAAGAGAAATTTAAAGACTTCATAAAAACTAAACCCAAATTACATGAATTATTGAAAGAAGCTCTTCCCTAAATATATCTTTTAGATGATAATTTAAGGCACTTCATCCACATTTCTAATCAGCTAAGGAAGGCACCAAACTTCACCAAAACAAGCCAAAAACTACAATATTATAATAAGGGAATTCATGGTCATATCATGACAACTATAATATCACATTTAAAGAGGGATACACTACAATAGTTACAGTTGTTTTTTTGATGCAGCGACAGTTTCTGACTTCTAAAATAATTAAAATTGATTTCAATAATTGTAAGTTAAGGGGGATTAGGTATGTAGCCACAGAACAAATTAACAATAAACCATTTGCAATGAAAAATCACAATACACGAGTCTCAACAAATGTAAAATGGAAACTCATATCATCCATAAAAAATATCCCAGGACAGATTAATAAGAACAACAGAGAAAACACCAACTTGAAAATAAACATATCGCAATGCCAAGCCAAACATATTGCAATGACATCACTAAATGTATATGTGTCAATAATCACATTGAATGTAAATGGTATGAACGCTCCAATAAAGTGACAGCAAGTGATATCATGGATCAAAAGACATGAGCCATCTATATGTTGCTTACAAGAAACACATCTTAGACTTAAGGATAAGAACAAGTTGAGAATTAAAGGTTGGGATAATATATATCAAGCTAATAATACACGAAAAAGAGTAGGTGTGGCAATATTAATTTCAGATAAAATAGATTTTAATGTGAAGTCCACTATTATGGACAAGGATGGTCACCATTTATTGCTGAAAGGTTCAATACTCAAGCATGACTTAACAATATTAAATATTTATGCACCCAATACCAAAGCACCTAAATACAATGAACAAATACTGACAACATTGAAAAATGAGATTGATGATTCCACAATAATAGTTGGGGACTTTAACACTCCCCTTTCAGTTAAGGATAGATCATCCAGAAAAAAGCTCAGTAAAGATACAGAAGATATTGTTACAACAATCAACCAACTTGACCTTATTGACATATACAGATCTTTTCATCCATCAACAGATAAATATACCTTCTTCTCCAAAGCGCATGGAACATTCTCCAGAATAGATCATATGTTGGGTCATAAAACTATTCTCCATAAAATCCAAAACATTGATTTATTGCAAAGTACCTTCTCAGACCACAGAGCTATAAAAGTTGAAATAAATAACAGAAAAATCATATGTAAAAATTCCAACTTGTAGAAACTAAACAACACTTTACTCATAAAGCCTTGGGTTATAAAAGAAATCAAAGACACATTAAAGAAATTTATGGATTCAAATGAGATCAAGAACACATCCTACCAGAATTTATGGGATACAGCAAAAGCAGTGCTCAGAGGTCAGTTTATCTCTGTAAATGCATACTTCCGGAAAGAAGAAAGAACACAAATTAAGGAATTAACCTCACATCTTGAACAAGTAGAAAGGGAGCAACAAAGAAACCCCTCAGGCACCAGAAGAAAACAGATTATGAGGATTAGAGCAGAACTAAATGAATTAGAGAATAGAAAAACAATTGAAAAAATTAACAAAACCAAAAGCTGGTTCTTCGAAAAGATCAACAAAATTGATAAACCATTGGCTAAACTTACAAAAGAAAAACAACAGAAAATACAAATAACCCGATTACGAAATGAGTTGGGTCTGTTACAACAGACCCATCTGAAATAAAACACATCATAACAGACTACTATGAAAAGCTATACTCTGACAGGTTTGAAAACCTGGGGGAAATGGACAAATTTCTAGATGCATATGACTCACCAAGACTATCACAAGGAGAAATAGATCAACTTAATAAATCTATCACAAAGGAAGAGATTGAGGAAATCATCAAAAATCTGAAAGACTGAAAGAATTACCCCCCAAAAAGTCCTGGTCCAGACGGCTTCACTGGAGAATTCTACCAAACTTTTAGAGAAGAATTAACTCCAATACTAATGAGGCTACTTTACACTGTAGAAAGAGATGAAATACTTCCAAATTCCTTCCATGAAGCCAGCATAACCCTGATACCAAAACCAGGGACAGATCCCACAAAAAAAGAAAATTACAGACCAATATTACTGATGAACCTAGATGCAAAAATCTTCAACAAAATTCTAGCCAATAGAATTCAACAACATATAAAAACAATCATTCATCATGATCAAGTTGGTTTCATTCCAGAGATGCAAGGCTGGTTCAACATCAGAAAAACAATTAATGTAATCAACCATATTCACAACAGAAAAGATAAAAGTCATCTGATTTTGTCAAGTGATGCAGAAAAGGCATCTGACAAAGTTCAACATCAATTCATGCTTAAAACTCTCAGAAAAATAGGAATAAAAGGGAAATTCCTCAATATAATCAATAGCATCTATGCAAAGCCAACTGCTTTCATCATCCTGAACGGTGAAAGACTGAAAGAATTCCCTTTGAGAATGGGAGCTAGACAAGGATGCCCACTCTCACCACTTCTATTCAACATTGTCCTAGAAGTTCTAGCCAGAGCGATTAGATAAGACAAAGCAATAAAAGGCATCCGTATTGGCACTGAATAAGTAAAGATTTCCCTCTTTGCAGGTGATATGATTGTTTATACAGAGAATCCACAGAAATCCATAAGTAAACTTTTAGAGCTAATGGAAGAATTCAGCAAAGTATCGGGATACAAGATAGACGTAACTAAATCAGTGGGATTCCTTTATACCAACAATGAAATTATTAATGAAGAAATCACCAAATCAATTCCATTTACTATAGCCTCCAAGAAGATAAAATACCTAGGAATAAATCTAACTAGAGAAATAAGAGATCTTTACAGAGAAAATTACAAGACATTGCTACAAGAAACTAGGAGGGCCTTACATAAGTGGAATAATCTGCCCTGCTCATGGATAGGAAGGCTCAATATTGTGAAAATGTCTATTTTTCCCAGAGCACTCTACTTACATAATGCAATCCCAATACAAATTCCCACGACATTTTTTAATGAGATGGAGAAACAAATTATCAGCTTTATTTGGAAAGGGAAGAAACCCCGAATAAGTAAAACACTACTGAAAAAGAAGTACATGCTGGGAGGCCTCTCACTACCTGACTTTAAAACCTATTACACTGCCACAGTAGTCAAAACAGCCTGCTATTGGTACAAAAAGAGACATATAGACCAATGGAACAAAGTAGATACCCCAGAGATGCCACCATCCTCTTATGAACAGCTGATATTTGACAAAGGTCTTAAGATTTTGAACTGGGGTAAGAACAGTCTCTTTAACAACTGGTGCTCGCATAATTGGATATCCATCTGTAAAAAATTGAAGCCAAGCCAACAAGACCCATATCTCACACCTTATACAAAAATCAACTCAAATTGGATAAAAGACCTGAATATAAAAGCTAAAACGATAAAGCTCATTCAAGATAAGATAGGGTCAACAATGGATGTTTTAATATGCAATATAGACAGACTTCAAAATCTGACAAACAAAACACACTCATCAGAAGAGAAAATAGATAAATAGGAATTAATAAGAATCAAACACTTCTGCTCATCCAAAGACTTCCTCAAAAGAATTAAAAGACCACCTACAGAATGGGGAAAAATATTTGGCAACTCTATGTCAGACCAACACCTGATCTCCATAATCTACAAGATTCTACAAAATATCAATAAGAAAGAGACAAATCATCCAATTAAGTGATGGGCAAAGGAGATGGACAGACACTTCTCTAAAGAGGAGATCCAGGCAGCCAAAAAACACATAGAGACATGTTCACGATCATTAACTACTAATGAAATTCAAACCAAAACGACAATGAGATACCACCTCACCCCAATGAGATTGGCCATGATCCAAAAATTGCAAAACAATAAATGTTAGAGAGGCTGTGGAGAGATTGGAACTCTCCTTCACTGTTGGTGGGATTGCAAAATGGTGCAACTTCTTTGGAAAGCAATTTGGCATTACCTTAAAATAATGAATATAGATATACCATTTGACCCAGTTATTCCTCTGCTTGGAATATATCCTACAAAATCAAGGCCATTCACACCGACTGCTACATGCACACGAATATTCATTGCAGCACAGTCCACGATAGCAAAAAGTTGGAATCAACCCAAATGCCCCACAACAGAAGAGTAGATAGGTAAACTTTGGTATATGTACTCCGTTACACTGATAAAGAACAACGATGATAGCAGGAAACATCTCTCAGTTTGGTCTCAACTGGAGGACATTATATTGAGTGAAACCAGTCAGCGACAGAAGGGCAATTATTATACGAGACCCCTAAGATAAAAACTTAAAACCATACTCATACATAATAGAAAAGACTCTTTGACGGCTATAAGGGTGGGGAAGGTGGGAGGGCGGGAAGGCAAGGGGTGAGGGTTTAGATTAGTTAATTGTTAGAAATTTCGTAGGGTGAAATTGGTGTCAATTCACATTAGAAAGAAGATCAATATTAAGGAGACTTCGACACAACTTGTGTACTCCTCCTCTCTTAACCCAATATTGTAAGCACAGAGTATGTACACTTTCATTTTTTTAATTTAATAAAAAAAATTAGAGCCATCTGAAGCCACAGTTTAATTTTTTTAATAAAAAAAATTAAATTAAATTAAAAAAAAAGAACCAAATAGAGTCAGTGGAAGCTGGGAGGTAAGGATGGAGACAACATTCCTGGATGAAGAAATAGCATGTACAGAAGCATGAATGCAAAAGAAGCATGGCATGTTCAAGGAACTGAACAAAGATCAGCTTGGCTGGAATGTAGAGTGGTTGGTGTGACAAAGGCAAGACCTAAAGATGGAGAGAAAGAAAAGTGTGTTGGACTTTGCAAAAAAGCCCCACTACCAGTCGAGTCAATTCTAACTCATAACAACCCTACAGGACAGAGTAAAACTGCCCCATAGAGTTTCCAAGGAGTGGCTGGGGGATTCAAACTGCCAACCTTTCAGTTAGCACTTACCCACTACATCACCAGGGTTTCCCTAGACCTTGATGGGTCTGAAAAACCATATAAGGAGATTGGACTTCATTCCTGCGGTAATGGAAGGCATCTAAACTGTTAAACAGCTGCATGGCACAGTGAGATCTTATTGAAAGATACGTAGAAGGCAAACTGGAGGTGGTACGTGACAAAAAAAAAAAAATGAAGAAGGAGAGGGGAGAAGGAGAAAGAAAAAAAAGTGGAAGAGAAGACAAGAAAGAAGAAAAGTATTACCAACACCACCAAAGTGGAATATATGACAAAAAATTCAAGAGTCTCTCTTTTGTGGCTTCAGATGGCTCTAACTAATGAAAACATAAGGTCAGCACATGAAAGGGACTTGACAATGAACAGTAGATATTGTGCTGTACATTGGATTTTATAGCTCTCCCTGTAATGACTGGAATAACACTCTCAGAATGTGACATTGGAAGAGTGACTGACCTAAAAGAGTAAATATCAAGTAAGTTCAGGTGTGGCTCTTGAAAACCATAGGATAAGTTGTACTTTTATACTCTGTAAAAAAAAAAAAAAAGTTAACAAATGTGAGAAATGTCTGTTTAACCCAAGTTGATGTTCTATCTCCACCGAATAGATGTAACTGTAGGCACTGAAGGTCAGTCAACAATAGTGTTGTGGATTGTTTTGTGCAATGTATTTGTTGAGAAGGTGGAGAAATCATCTTAGTGAAGAAGGAACATCCTCAAGGTCATAAAGCAAATTAATGAAATTTAGTAGTGGGGTCTTACAAATAATAGCCTTTTGTTCTTTGTACTGTATCTTTATCACTACTTCGTTCAGATAATTTACCATAATAAGATAATCCTACTGGAATTATGTACTTTACTATGTACTTTGCACAAACATAAGGTTATATTCTTTATGATAATATATCCAAAGGTCTGTTCTCCATGGTAAATGACAGTATGTGCGTATTTGGTGACAAGAGCGTAATGGGGAGCTCTGGTTTCATGCATGGTTGGGAATGATGGTAACAATAAAGTTCAGTAGATTTCTTTACTGTAGGATATTTAAGAAACGCTAATAAGCTAGCAAGTTTGGAAATTCTAAGAGAAGGAGTTCCATCAACTAAGGTATTGGATATGACATTGGAACCATAACGGTTTTCATAAATTATAGTCATCATATTGACTTCTTCAGTATTTTCAGGATTAACATTGTAATTCTTTAACAGATAAAAATCTATCAGGATTTCATCCACTACTGTGTATTTAATTTAAGTATGGATTACTGGAAGCTAATCAGCTTCTTTTGAAATTCTGCTGGAAGCCTTTGACAGTTAAAACAGGTCTGACTAATTAAATCATAGCAACTTCTAACTTAAACTTTTTACGTTCCACTGCAAGAGATTTGGCAGTGTCTACCACTTTCAAATGGATTGCTTGTCTTGTGAATTGCTTGTCTTCTGCCTTAATAAAAATATTTCATTTCAGTGCCACATCAGAGTGTAATCTTTTCTATGGCACATCCGAGATAAATGCAGCCACGTGTGGGGCACCAAATGCAAACACCTCAACTGGTCATCAGATGAGAGGGCATTATCTACACAGAATTAAGTTTACTCAAGCGAGGTCCGTTGGGGAGGCACAGAGTCAGTTCTCATTCATAGCAACCCCATGTAACAGAATAGAACTTCCTTGGGTGTTTTTTTTTCAACTGATTGCTCAGTCTTTTACCCCTTGCAAAGCAACAGCTTGGTTTTGAACTGCCAACCTTTCAATTAGCAGCCTAGTGCTTAACTGTTGTACCATCAGGGCTCCTTAACTAAGGTTGGAAACACACTGTTTGTTGTCAGGTTGATTGCAACCCATAACTCTATAGAACATTGTTGACCCACCCCATAGAGTTTCCAAGAAGAACCAGCGAACTCAAACTGCTCACCTTTTCGTTAGCAGCTATAGCTCTTAAATGCTGCACTACTGGGGTTTAGGAAACAGAGGGGGAAAAGGGATGATGAATTTTCAACAAATTCCTTTTGATTATGTACCCAGATGGTCACATGGTTTTCTTCCTCTGATCTGCTGATGTGAGGAATTAATTGATTTGCTAATATTAAACCATTCTGGAAGGAATCCACTGTGGCCATTGTGTTGTATCCTTTTAATATACTTTTGGTCCATTTGTGAGGTTTTATTGAAGTTTTAATTTTAGTTTGACATTTTTGTCACTTTTTTTGTTGGGAGTTATGATAGTATCAAGGAAACCAGATCAAACTCATTGCTGTGAAGTGGAATTCTGACTCAGCTATCCTATAGAACAGACCAGACTACACCATAAGGTTTGCCGGGAGCAGCGGGTAGACTCAAACTGCTGACCTTTTGGTTAGCAGCTATAGCTCACAACCACAGGCTCCTAAGCAAAGCCTAGGGGCTAAAAAACATCATCTGACATCGTGTACTATGCAAGCTAAGTTTAGAGACATTAAAATGTGTGTGTGCATGTGCGTGTGCACGTGTGCTTGTGCGCATGTGTGTGCATGTGCGTGTACGTGTTTTAAAGAATAAAGTATTATAAAGTTGACTGGTGTTTTATGGACCACCACACTTTGGCAAACAGTATTGATCTAGGACAAGAAACAAAGTGCCCTGTAATCTTGCCAATCTCTCACCACTATCAAACTGTTTAAACTTGAGGTTCACAGACATTCAGATACTTCTCAGGCTATTTCTCAGAGGAATTATTAAATTTCCCAACCATAATTTCATCTTTTCTTGAGGACTCAGGCTGTTTACAGTTTTTAATAAAATGAAGGAAATTTTTGAGTTTTAAGATACCTGATAATGTAAAACATTTTATGGTAGCAGATAAGAGGGGAGGCATGGCCCAATGTCAAGCCAGCCAAGTGCCATACAGTCAAATCCAACTCATGGCCCAACAGTGAAAGCAATGTACACATGTACCTTTATCTTTAGATTTTATTTTACTTTTTTCAACTTTGATTCATCTTTCCCAATTTTTATTTTCCTATTTTTCCAAGTTCACACATCTGAATGACACTGAAAGGGGTAGGGCCACATTCACTTTTTTCAGTTGTGATTACTGTTGTTGCAAAATTGTGTATGTTATAGTATTTACTGAAATTGTCCCTTATTTTTCAGTACTTCTTAGTGTCTTCATTTGCCTTGGTCGAATTGTGCACACTTCATCCATGTTGGGTTTTGTCTTTCTCATCACCAAAAACGACCAGTTTCTACTATCTGGAAAGTGATTCCCTCTCCCACATCCTCTCATTCAAGGTACCGTCAAAGAACATTGCTTTCTGTATGTATATCTATTCTTAACTTTTTATATGAGTGACATTATGTAACATTTTTACTTGGTGACAGAATTGTTTCTCTTAGTATAATGTCCTCCAGATTCATATAGAAAATTTTTTGCAGACTCATTATTCTTTGTAGTTGCATAGTAATCCATTGCCTGTATATTCTACGACGTGTTTATGCATTCACCCACTGATGGACACTTAGGTTGTTTCCACTTTTGCTATTGTGAATACTGCTGCAGTGAACATAGGTGTTCATGTGTCTATTCATGTCACTGTTCTTATATCTTTTGGATATATACTTAGCTATAGCATTGCTGGATCATAAGATATTTCTATTCCTGTTTTTTTGAGGAAGTGCCAGACTATTTTCCCAACTGGCTGCAACATTTTACTATGCCATGAGGAGTAAGGGTACCAGTCTTCCCAAAGCCTTGCAAGCCCTTGTTGTTTCCTTTTTTTTTTTGATCAGTGCCACTTTTGCACGGGTGAAATGGCATCTCACTGTAGTTTTGATTGCATCTCTCTGATGATTAATAATTGCAAGCATTATTTTGTATGTCTGCTAGCTTCATAACTACCCTGTGATAGAATAATATATTTTTTGCTACCATTTTTTTATTGTAACTAAGTGAACGTACACACTCTAAATTAATTTTGTATGCCTGATTATCTGCAGCGCTTTCTGCTCTCCTTGCCTAGTGACAACACACTCCTCCTTTTCATTCCATATTTATTGTATCCTCTTAAAAGGCTCCTGTCAACTCCTCTCTACCCTCTTCTGTCCTATCTAGAAAGATACAGTAGGACAGCACTGTATAAATGCATAGAACCATAAGGTACACATACCATACAGTCACATTGTGTCCCCAAGTCCAGTCCATTTTTGCCTGAAGAGTTGACCTCAGTAGCATTTTCTGGTCAGGGGCAGCAGCAGATCTAGGGGCCATGCTCCGAGGCCAATCTCCAATCCCCCAGGCAATCGGACCATCAACTGAGGCCTTTTAGTAGAGTTACTGAGCTTCATTCCTCTTTTTCTCATGTTATCACAGAGACTCAACATTGTGTGCCCCACCACGGCTGTCTTTCATGGTGGCTGGGCACCATCTGGTTCTGCTGGCCACATGTTGACACAGTCTCCCATTCTCATGCATTCTTCTGTGTCCTGAGCTCTTTTTCCCTTGTGCTTTTGTTCTTGGTGATCCTGGATGAGTTGGGACCATTTGGTATACCCCAGATGGCAGCTTGCTAGCTTTTAAGACCCCAGATGCCACTCACCAATAAGGTGTGTAGAAGACTCTCTTAGCAACAGGTTACTTATGCCAATTGGCCTCCATGTCCCCCAAGAACACTGTCCCCAGACCCCTACCCTTGCCATTCTATCTTTGCAATATTGGGTTGAGATTAGAAGAGCTTTCATTTTATGGAGAAGTCCAGTTAAGTTGATCTACTTTCGACCATGTGCTGTCACTGTTTTCACCTAACCAAATTTCTGTGAACTAACTAATCTATACTAAAACTCTAGGGTAGCTATGAGTTGGACTGGACTCAATGGCAGTGCATTTGATGTTGGGTTTATCTAATCTATAACCAGACTTGGCCCTCCCTCCCCATCTGTTTTAGACAGCTGGGGCTCCTCTAACAGAAGTACCACAGAGTGGGTGGCTTTAACAAAGTTTATTCCTACACAGTCCGGTAGGCTACAAGTCCATACTCAGGTTGTCCGCTCGAGAGGAAGGCTTTCCCCTTGTCAGCTCTGGAGGAAAGTCCCGTATATTATCAGTCTTTGTCCAGGGAGCATATTGGCACAGGAACCTCAGGTCTGAAGGACATACTCTCCTCCCGGTGCTGCTTTCTTGATGGTGTGAGGTTTCCTGTCCTCTACCTGCTTCCCTTTCCTTTTATCTTTTGCAGGGTGAAAGGATTAAGGGTGGGCAAGCCATACTCCAGGGAAACTCCCTTTACAGTGGAGCAGGGAGGTGATCTTATAAAGGGATTTACAGTCCCACCCTAATCCTTTAACATACAGCATAGGAAAACCACAAAATGGAGGACAGTCACAAGATACTGGGAATCACGGCCCAGCCATGTGGCTACACATATTTTTGGGGGGACACAGTTCAATCCATGATACCACCCTTATAGTCAGAGTCTTTTATTCTGTACATAAATTTATTTTTAGGTCCTTATAGTAGGGGTACAATATATATAAAATTTCACTCAGCCTAATGCCTTCCAATGTAAACCAGGTTATGAGATGCTTCCTAAAATCATCATTATTTTTTATCATTGCAAAGTGTTCCATTGAGTATATGTACCGTAGTTAGTTTATCCATCCTTTGATGGGCATCTCAGTTGATTCCATCACTTTGCTATTGTGGACTGTGCTTCAACGAATATTCATGTGCATGTATCTGTTCGTGTGACAGCCTTTGTTTATGTAGGATATATTCTGGGCAGTGGGATTACTGGATCAAATGGTCTATCTATTTTCTATTTTCAGCCTTTTAAGGAAGAGCCAAATTGCTTTCCAAAGAGGTTATAACATTTTGCAATCCCACCAGCAGTGCAGGAGAGTTCTGATCTCTCCATAGCCTCTCCAGCATTTGTTGTTTTGTGTTTTTTGGATCATGACCAACCTTGTTAGGTGATACGGTATCTCATTTTAGTTTTGATTTGGATTTGTCTGATAGCTAATGATCGTGAGCATTTTTAATGTGTCTTTTGGCTGCCTAGATGTCCTCTTTGGTGAAATGTCTATCTCCTTTGCCCATTGCTTAATTGGATTATTTTCCTTTTTGTTGATATTTTGGGCTACCTTGTAAATTATGGAGGTCAGATGGTCGTCCAACATGTAGTTGCCAAATATTTTTTCTCCCATTTTGTGGGTGGTCTTTTAACTCTTTTGATAAAGTCTTTGGATAAGCAAAAGTGTTTGATTCTTAGTAGTTCCATTTATCTATTTTCTGTCTGTTGATCATGCTTTGTTTGTCAGTTTTTGAAGTCTGTCTAAGCTGTGTATTAGAATCTTCCATTGTCGACCCTATTATTTCTTGCAAGATCTTTATCATTTTAGGTTTGATATTTAGGTCTTTGATCCAATTTGAGTTAGTTTTTGTATAAGGTGTAAGATATGGATCTTTTTTCAGTTTTTTACAGATGAATATCTAATTTTGCCAGCACCACTTGTCAGAGACTGTTTTTACCCGAGTTTATAATCTTAGGGACTTTGTGTAATATCAACTGTTCATAAGAGGATGGTGACATCTCTGGGGTTTCAACTCTGTTCCATTGGTCTATGTGTCTCCTTTTGTACCAGTACCAGACTGTTTTGACTACTGTGGCAGCATAATTCATTCTAAGGTCAGGTAGTGTGAAACCTCCCACTAGAATTTTTTTTTTCTCTGATCTCTCCTCATAGATGCTGATGTCAGTAGCTCTGTCTTCAAGATCAGTAAGTCTAGTTCGAGTTCTTCAATTCTGCTCTTTTGGCTTTGAATTCAGTTGTCTAATTCTGTAATTTTGTTATTGATCTTTTGGATTTCAGAATGCTGATGTTCCATCAGTTCAAACAGCTTGCTTAATTTTTCATTTTGCTCTGCTACATTTTGTATAATGTCTAGGAGGGCTGTACATATATTTTGTTTGTACTCGACCACCAACAGTTTCAGAAAGGCCTCTTCATCTGGGAAGTTCTTTGATTCTTTATTTTGGGAGTTTTCTGGAGCCATGGATGTTTGTTTTTTAAATGCTTGGTTAGGATTTGTTGTTTACAGACATCTAGAGGCTGTTTAGTTTCTCTAGTGTTGCCTTAACAGGAGCTGAGGCTCTGTTCTCAGAAAGAAGTTGATCACTAGTTACCTCTATATATTCCAGTGACTGGGTCCAGGGCAACCGCTGGGGTAGCAGGCTCTGCCTCCTGGCTAACAAAGACACAGCACTACTTATGGAGTCACTGGAGGGCCATCAACTGCCCCAGTGATGTGTGTCACTAAAGGCTGGAAGAGATGCCACTGGGTTGCACTGCAGTTATTTCTCTAGGCAGTCTTATTTTAAAAGATAAAAGCTATCTGACTGCTTCCAAAATCAGTCAGGATGGCAGGTGCGTGAAGATCTCCTTTCAGAAGAGAACAGACATACCTGTTCAGCTGTCCACAGATGCTGTGTTATACTGCCCTGCTGACATCCCTTGTCAAGCTCCACCTATAAGGCTACACTGTGCTAAACATAACTTTTCTGCTGGAAAAGCACTCCTTGGGCTTGCACTGCCTCCTAGCCAGGAAATTAGTCCCTGCTAAGGCCCCTGGTTGGGTGACTCCACCTCCCAGTTGAACAAGATGGCAACCCGGTCAAGCTGTCCTGCCCTCATGAAATAGCAGAATCTGTGGTAGAGGTCCAAAAAGAGACAGTGGAGGGGCTGTGGTGCTCTGAATTCAGAGCTGGGCTCTTAAAATGTCAGTATTTCACTTGCTGATCACTTAAGCACTGTGGCTCTGCATAGCTGTTAGTTGAGCTCACCCCCCTCCCGCCTGCCAACAAAAAGAAAAAAAGTTTAAAATGCCAGTTACCTTCCGTCTGCAGGAGTCAGCAAATTCAACCGGAGTGGGGGTCAGCCAAAGACAAAGTTTCCTGCTCAGCAAACTGACAGCCCTATACTGTGTCCTAGGGCTCACTGGGTGTCCAGAAAACTTCATTTAATCATCAATCTAGTCCTTAGTTTTCAGAGGGAACTAAGGAGACATGTGTCTAGTCTGCCTTCTTGACTCCCTAGAATTTTTTTTAATAAAGCATTTTATGAATTCTAAGTACTATATTGTCCAAACACCTCATTATACTTTATTTTGTCTCCCTTTTAATTAATTTATCAAATGTTCTATTTTATGTTTCAAATAAAATACAAACTGAAATGAAAATGTCTGACAGTTCCCACTTTCCTCAGTGTGACTCAGCTTTCTTATTTGTAAAACAAGATTCATAATGATAATTTTCACTGAAGTGTTGAGATCTAATCCAGTTAATACATGTCTGGAATTTAGAAGAGTGTCCGGCATCCAGTAAGGTTTCTACACACATGAATTTTTTATCATTAATAACAATATCATTATTATTGTTATTATCATGCTTGGAAACCCTGGTAGCACAGTGGTCAAGTGCTAGATCTGCGAGCCAAAAGGTTGGCAGTTTAAATCTGCCAGAGTCTCCTTGAAAACTCTACGGAGCCACTCTACTTTGTCTTATAGTTTTGTTTGTTTGTTTGTTTCTTGGTATCATGCTTACCACAGTACTAATTGTAGAAACTAATTGTAGAAACCCTAAACTTGAGATGTGATTAAATATCTAGTCTGTCTCTGTTTGTTGTAGCTTTTCTCTCTAATTCAGGAAACCCCAGCAGCATGTAGGTTAAGAGCTATGGCTGCTAACCAAAAGGCTGGCAGTTTAAAAACTCTGAGACAGTTCAACTGTGTCCTATAGGGTCACTATAAGACAGAATCAACTCAACAGCAATGTTTTCTTTTTGGTCTGTAATTCAAAAGGCCTAGATGTCCATTACATATAGAGAAAATTTTATGGTCTTTCTTCAAACTGCTAAGCATGATAATATCATGGTAAACAATGACACAAAAACTTGTTGCCACAGAGCTGATTCCAGCTCATGGTAACCCCAAGCATTATAAAGCAGAACTGCACCACAGGAACAGCTTGGCTGTAAACTTTATGTAAGTACATCGGCATGGTCATCATGGTATGATATGGTGAAGGCATCTTGGACTTCTGAGTCAGATAGATTTGAACTCAAATGCTTGCTCAATAGCGAATTTACTTTTTAACCAGACTCAAATTACTTATCATCAATATCTCTTAG
Organism: Heterohyrax brucei; assembly: GCA_028571685.1. Lineage (NCBI taxonomy): Eukaryota > Metazoa > Chordata > Mammalia > Hyracoidea > Procaviidae > Heterohyrax > Heterohyrax brucei. The sequence goes on from CM053150.1 coordinate 64,346,504, forward strand.
TTTGTCTGCCCAACCTCCTTTTCTTTGTTACAGTTGTATACTAGTCAGAGATCACTGATGACTGAATCAAGGTAGAGGATCTGACATAGAGTGTACCATGAGAATACTTTTATGAGGATTTAGAAAGCTACCTGAGAGAAAGATCAGTTCATTTCCAGGAAATGAAAAGTTGAAAGTTAATCTGAAGGAAATAAAGAAGGTAAAAAAAATGAGATAAGACATGCTAAGAAGAGGTGGATTCTTGAATTTCTAACCTGTGTCCATCATGACATTGGACTGTATTTCTTCCCTGAGATTTCATAAGACACATCTCCAAGCTTATAACAAATTCTACTTTTTTAAATCAGTAGAGATTTTTTGTTGCTGTTGTTGCTGCTTTTACTACTGGAAGCTACACATGTAATCATCCTGAGTCAGAATGGACTTGACTGCAACTACTAACAAAAGCATAAAGCCATTTTCATCAAGCCTATTTTGACTCATAGGACAGAATAGGACTGCCCCATGGAGTTTCCAAGGCTGTAATCTTTACGGAAGGAGATTGCCAAACTTTTCACCCATGGAATGACTGATGGCTTGGAACTGATAACCATCTGGTTAACAGGCAAGTGCTTAACTACCGTGCTGCCAGGGCTCCCTAAAAACAATAAAAATATTCCTAAATAATATAGTATTTATTATGTTTGAATTTTAGTTTCCTCCTGTAAAATAATTATTATGCCTATAAAGTGTGCAGCTTCAAATGTGGAACAATATTTTGCTTCTACTTTGTCATTCTCTATCATCATCATGGTACTTTGATCTCATATAAATAAAAAATAAGAAACACACATGCCTGAGTTTGTACTGGATTGTGGAAAGCACACAATAATTTTTGAATAACTACTCAGAGACATAATTTTGACAACTCTCCAGGGCTTAATAAACCCCATGGAGTTCATTACACTGTTCTCTCTTTTTTCCTAAGACCTTCAACCAGGATCAGAAGATACCGAAGCATTTATTCAACTGTATTTTGTCTATATTAGTCCAGACAAACAGATGTTTCCAAGCTGTTTTCTGAAATTGTTTTGTTATGTACAAATATCCGTTGCTGCTAAATGAGAGATTTTATTTCGTCTGGTCACTTAAGTCAAATAATCAGTCACTTAGCCAGGCAATCAATTGGCCTACTTCCACTCTTCTCCCCTCACCAAACTGGCTTATTTGATTATACCGTTCATCAGTTTTACATTTACTTATGATATATTTCCTCTTAAATAGAAGACTCAGGCATTATAGCATAATGGAATTTTCCCAAAGCAAAATAAGAACAGGGTCTTTGCAGATTTGAGTTTTTCTTGTTGTCAGAGCAGTGCCTTTTCCTCCATATACTACACAAATACAAAGGAGGAGGAAAGCAACACTTTTTTGCCCCGAAGTAGATTCTCTTCCTTTCTGGGTGAGGAAACTGACATTCAGAGACATGTGGTAACTTCTGACACCACAGATTATTAAGACAGAGGTTATCCCAAGGAGCCAAATCACAAATTTCATAATCTGAATCAGCTATTCAGTACAACCAAAAAACCCCAAAAACGAAATTCAGGTTGCTGAGTTGATTCTGATTCATGGCAATCCTATGAGACAGTGCCTAATTGATAGGAGCTTGGTCTAGGACTTTGGGAACACAATATTCACGACAAGAATTAACCATCAAAACTTATGGTGGGGAACTTCTAGCAAAAGAAGGTCTAGCAAATTGAGTGTATGTAGGTGCATTTACCTCTGTGATCCAGGCTTGAAGTGGAAAGACTATCAGGAGGGAAGCAAGTATGAACAAGAAAAGCTGCCTCTTGTCAGCTGCTTCTTTTGCCATTATAGAAAAAGTGAAAATATAATGGAAGAATCCCTGTTCAGTTAGACTGAATAGAATAGGTAAAATGCTTAGAAATAAATTAGCTGACCCAGTATTTCTGTTTATTTTCATCCATTTCATGTTAAATTATTTTGTTTGGTTCAATGGCTCCCTTGAGACAGTAAAAATCTGTTAAGTCTGGGACTATCTTCATATCTGCCATATTCCTGGGGCTCCACAAACAGCACAGGAAATCTTTGAAAGATGCTCAATAGGTTTTTAAGCATATCATGCTCTCAGTTTTAAGATTTCTCTTCCTTGCAACCAGCTCTAGCAGGTACATCTTAAAGAGCATCTCCTTAAGGAAATCTTTTTTATTTCCACTCTGCTTTCATTAAAACTGATGTCCCCACTCCCTGAGAGCAGTGAATGTATGACCATTAATGTAAGCATTTTATTCTGCTTTATCATAGCTAATTAATTGACATATGACTGACTGTCCAGTTCATCTTGCTTTTTGTCTGTTTCTGATTTATGACAACTAGATCTTAGCCCATGAGGACAATCTTTATTCATATTCAAGGTCTTAGAAGTTTATAACTATTTCTCTATTTCTTTCTAAACTCTGTTTTACCATATTACCCAGGCTAGTGATTCTCTCATAATGGAAAAAAAAAAACACTTGATAAATAAATAAAAATATAAATGAATGTGTCTATTGTACTTATTAGATCAGCTCTAAGTTAAAATGTTATGAAGTTTGCTTCTGGTATCATCTTCAAATACCTGATAAACATGATTTTCTCATCTCTCTAAGATAAGTGCTCTTCTGCTCTCTCCTCATTTAGGAGTGTTATGAGATCACCACAAGCTACATCATTCTAAAATACAATGGACTGCAAATCCTAAAGGAGTTTCATTTTAGCCTGTAAATGGTATTAAATCAAAGAATTCTGAGGTTGGTGAGCTAACAGAGATGACTTTATTTGGAGAGGTAGACCCAGTAAAGAATGCTTCTTAAATTTTCCTACACTTGTGCACTTTTAAATGTATTTTATATTTCAGCAAACTCAGTTGTGGCTAACTGTAATAGAAAATGGGATAACTGGGATCTTGAGATTTGGACTATAATCTTAGTTCTATAAATCCAGTAGTCTGGGAACATGTAAATAAAATCTCAGCTTCTTCATCTATAAAAACTTTGAAGTCTTTCCCAGGTTCCTTATTCATCATTTTCAGCTTATCAGCTAAAAGCAACAAAATTCAAAAATTTACCTTGGAGTCTAGAGCTAGAATTGGGTAACAGCCAGGGTTGGTGAAATCAAACATATTATTAATTGATACTAACTTTGAGTCTGATGCTCATGACAACATTTGATAAAGGTTTTCTTATTGTTGTTTTTATGTTTTGTTTCATTTTTAACTCAAAACCAAGAATGGAGGTAGGAGGAAATTTAAAACTATTTGTCACTTCAGCACACATTAGAAAGAAGATCAATATTAACTGGACTTCAGCATAACATGATTACCCCTCCCATCTTAATCCAATATTACAAGGAAAGAGTAGATGGGGCAGGGGGCCGGGGCTATGCTCTTGGGGGAAACCGAGGCCAATTGGCACAACTAGTGTTTTGTTAAGAGAGCCCTCTGCCCCCCACATTGGTGAGTGGCATCTGGGCTTTTAAAATTGCCAAGCTGCCATCTGAGGGTACAGAAAATGGTCCCAGCTCAGCAGGAACAGATGATCACCAAGGACCAAAATAACATGGAGGAAAGAGAACCCAGAAGACAGAGAGACCCACGTGAGTGGGTGATTACATCAACTTGTGATCAGAAGAACCAGACGGTGCCTGGTCACCACTAGTGATAGCCATAATGGAGCTCACAAAGTTGAGTCTCACTGGCAACACAAGAATAAAAAGGGGTGCACTCTGAGAGCTCCATTAAAAGACCGCAATTGATGGTCCATGGGTCTCAGAGTTCCCCTGCGAGCATGGCCCCTGGCCCTGATGCTGCCCCCATCCATAAGTCATAATGGAGGCCATCTCTCAGACAGGAATGGATTGGACTTGGTGACACAGGGTGACCATATCGTGTGTGTACTTTATGGTTCTATGCATCTATAGGATGTCGTCCTGCTGACCTCTTACTGGAGGAACGGGAGTGAGTGGAGAGGAGGGGACAGGAGATTGTTGGGAGCATAAGACATGTATGGAGTAGAGAGTAAGAGTGTGCTGTCACCGGGTAGGGGGAGCAGTAGGAGCTGCGTATAGGTGGGTATGCAATTTATATGGGAATGTACATTTTCATTCAATCATAATAAAAAAAAGAAAGATATATTTGTCCCTGAATCTAGTTAAAACCAGGGGAAAACAGTCATTATAAGGCAGGAAGGCAGAGAGAAAGGGAGAAAGTGAGAGAGGTAAGAATGAGAGAAGAAAGGGAGAGAGAAAACAGTTGAGAGCTAACCTGAGCACATTAAATACTGTGTGCCATTAGCAGTTGGAAAATAGACATATCCCACAAAACCCAAGTGCATAGTAACCGACATAAATATTTTCTGCTGAGGTCCAGTCCATCCTGAGTTTTTGTCTGTTTATGACTGATGACAGCTAGATCTTGGCCCAAGAGGAAAAATCTGTATGCACATCACTCAGCTAGTCTGTTTTTAATTACTTAAATACAATTCAGTCTTTAGAGTACATAGTTCTCAACTAGGTAATGTCAACATTGAACTTGGCCAGTGAAACATCAATGAGAACACAGCTACCTTTTGCTCAAACTTTTTCTTAGGATGGACTTGAGCTGGAACATTCTACCAACTTGGTTTCTCATTTCTTCTACTCTTTGTTTTCCATAGGATAAGATTAAACAAGGAACAAATATATTTGTTATCTATCTTTCTCCTTCATTCTGATATATAGTACCCAGAAATATTTAGTGTTATTGGATGTTGCCCTCTTTTAGCACTACGATCTATGCATTAAAGAAAATGAAATCAGTTGCAATCCAGTTGATTCTGATTTATAATGATCTATGTCTAGGATACCAAGATTTATCAGGCACATACATTTTCATTTTTTTTTTCACAGTGAAAAGCCAAGGCATTTTTCTTCCCCACCCCATATCCCTGCACTTCCTAGCACCGTATTTTACAGAAGGATCTGAAGCTTTGAAAAGTTAACTGACTTAACCAAGGTTGCAAGACAGCAGATGAGAGCTGAGATGTATCTGAAGTCTGTTAGACTCCCCAAAAAGCAAGTTCATTCTTGATCATAGCATTTTACGTGTTCAGATACTAAACATGATATGACTCCTGGAATCATTTAGACCTCTGGTCCACATGGAAAAGACATTTTTCTATAGTCACTTTGTCTTGTCACCTTAAAAACATTTGCCAGCCCCCTACCCTATGACTCTGTTCTGAATCTTTAAAACCATCCATAAAATCTGCGGTAGCCTAATTAACTCATGAAGAAGTACAGCTGCAGGCAGACACACATCGCTCAGTGTTCTTTGCTTATCAACAACAGGTCACTGCTTTTCCCTCCTCTAGCCAGAAGAATCCAGGAGTTCCCCAAAGTCGTGCAAATGTAAGCACAATTAGACTTATTTAAACTCAGGAGTCACGTATTTTTCTCATGAAGCAGTGGAAAACCTGACATCATATTTAAACTTCATCCAACTGTAGTTAGATTTCTAAAGTCAAGAACTGAAATGTCAGAAAGGAAAAAGCGTTATCCCCCTAGCTACTGTGCTCTGAGCTGAACTCATAAAAAGGTGGGGAGAGTGGGGTATGTGTGTGTGCCTGTGTGTCTGTGCTTCTGTGTGTGTGTGTGTCTCCTTTAGACCATTGACAAATTACTAGAACGAGGATCTGGGCCTAGAGAATAACCGATTGACCAAACAGTATGATTGAACAACCAGGAAATGTGGACCAATCTGAGATTTGAATTCTCTTTGAGTGGTCTGGAAATTTTCTTGAAACATGAACAGAAGTGAAAAAAAAAAACAAAAAAACATGCAGACACAAGTTTCTTATGGTTTCTTTCTGTCTGATGTAGTCTTTTACAACGCATTTCTGTTAATTTTCTGGTTTTTATCTTGCTTTCGTGAAAATATTCACAAACAAGCTGGAAGAATTTTCCGGAAAAGCAATGTGAGATGTCAAAATATGAAATTTGCTAACAACTAAAGTTTAAGGAATTGTTTCTAATACAGAGAGTTTATCCATTGGCTATCTGTTTCCATAAAGCCAAGCCAAAGCCAAGTGCCATCGAGTCGGCAACCCTAGGGGCCAGGGTAGAACTGACCCCCATAAAGCATACACTTAAGAAAACTCTGTGGACTGCCACCAGCCTGAGCCCAGAAGAACTAGCTTGTGCCCAGCTACCACCAACAACTCCTCTGACAGGAATCACAACAGAGTCCTGGACAGAGAGGATGAAAATTTAAGAACAACCTTCAAATGCACATTAGAAAGACCAGACTTACTCATCTGACAGAGAATGGAGGGACCCCTGAGACTATGGTTCCCAGATACCCTGCTAACTCAAAACTGAAGGCACTCCTGAGACCAACTTTTCAGGCCAAGATAAAACATACAGACCTATAAAATAAACAACAACACACATGAGGAACATGCTTCTTAGTTCAGTCAAATATATGAGACCAGTTGGAAACTCCTGCCCCAAAGCAAGACAAGAAGACAGGAAAGGGCAAGAAAATTGAACAAATGGACCCAAGGAGACTGAGGTGGAAAGGAGAGTGCTGTCACATTATAAGATTGTAACCAATATCATGAAACAATTTGTGTATAAATTTTTCAATGAGAAAATAACTTGTGCTGTAAATTTTCACCTAGGGCATAATCAATTACATTAAAAAAAAAGATAAACCTACAGAACAGTTCAATTCTGACACACATGGGTTGCTATGATTAGGAATCAAATCTATGGCAACAGGTTTTGTTTTTTGTTTTTTCTCCCTGACAATGTAAATTTATGTCATTATTTCCAAACAGTAAAAAGAAGCAGTGTATCATGGATTGAACTGTGTCCCCCCCAAAATGTGTGTAGCAATCTTTCTAGGCCACAGTGATTCCTGGTATTGTGTGGTGTTTCTGTATGTTGTAAAGCCTACCTTTATGATGTTAATGAGAGAAGATGGGTATAAATTGTGTTGTTAAGGCAGGACTCGGTGTCTAAGACTGAGTTGTCCCTGGAGGCCATCACTTGGGATATAAACCACAGAGAAGCAAGCAGAGAGCTAGGAACCTCATACCAAGTAGAAGCTGTGCCAGAACCGGAGTACATTTCTTGTAAAGGACCTCAGGTCCCTGAGCATCAGAAGCTCCCATTCCAAGGGAAGACCAATAACAAGGACCTTCCTCCAAGAGTCAGCAGAGGAAGCCTTTCCCGGGGGCTAACACCCTGAGTTTGTACTGTTAGCTTACTGGACTATGACATTCACTTGTGGTATTTCTATTAAAGCAACACTAGATAACTACGACACAGTGTATTGGAGTAATTAAAGCATTTAGGAAATGGATTTGTTTTAAAATACATTGTTTACACGTTCTATACTTATTGAGCCCATCACACTTTTCTCCTCTTCTTGATGACTCATTTGTACTTTCTTGGTTAATTTGGAAAACCCTTACCAAGTGCCTTCTAGCTGTTCAGCACAGCTGGACCCTAAAAATAGTTTTCAATTAATTCACAATCTAACAAAAGAGCAGGAAGTGAAGTCACAGCACAAGTGCTGTGAGGTGTGATTTAGGAGCCATAATGAGTGGAGAGAGGAGAGACAATGTAACTCAGCCTAGGAATTCAGGGAACAATGTCACTGAATAGATGTAGCATCTGTTGTATTTTGAAAGAGTAGCAAGGGTTGTCTGGCAGACAATGCAGACAACTGAAATTGTTCCTACAAGTTTATAGGTACAGGAGAGAGCAGTGTGGTTGGAATGCAGGGCTGGTCAAGTGAGTCACACAGTGGAAGGCAAGGCTGTAGGGAGAATAGTCATGTGGAGTGTGGAAGGACATATAAAGAGGCTTTTACCTGTAACTCTGAGTATATCTTTCGGTTTCTGTCTTCTGTTCAGTAAAATTAAAGCAATAAAAACTCAGTATGGATGAATACAGAAAAAACAGATGTGATGCATCTATGGCTCTCAGATGGCACATGTGATGACAGGCTTTCTGGCTACCCAAGAATTTTCTATCTGTTCATTAAATGAACTTATTTACTGAGCTCTGTTGAGTACCACCTACACACCCAGCACAGATTCTGAGGTTGTGGAAGATACCAAACCAAAACCAACTCACTGCAGTTGACTTGATTCTGCCTCATAGTGACCCTATAGAACAGAACAGAACTGCTCCATAGAGTTTCCAAGGAGCACCTGGCAGATTTGAATCAGCAACCTTTTTTTTTGTTTAGCAGACGTAGAACTTAACTACTATGCCAATATCAAGTATGTTTTATCCAAGACAACACATTTGTTGATAGGTGAGGATACAAGGGTACAGAGGCAAAGATGGTACAAGAATGAATGACAGGGACTACAGAGTAGAGAGACTGAAACAACTAATTCTTTCAATCACTGTCGTGGATTGAATTATGTCCCCCACAAAATAGGTATACGCAAGTGACCATGATTCCCTGTATTCTACGGTGGTCCTCCATTTTGTGATTTTACTGTGCTGTATGTTAAAGAATTAGGGTGGGACTGTAAATCCCTTCAGAACATCACCTCCCTGCTCCACTGTAAAGGGAGTTTCTCTGGAGTATGGCTTGCCGCACCCTTAATTCTTTCATCCTACAAGAGAGAAGAGGAAAGAGAAGCAAGCAGAGAATTCGAAACCTCACACCATCAAGTGAGCAGCAGCAGGAGAAGAGTGTGTCCTTCAGACCTCAGGTTCCTACGCCAAGACACTCCCTGGACCAAGACTGATGCAATACTGGACTCTCCTCCAGAGCCGACGGGGGGAAAGCCTTCCCCTGGAGTGGACACCCTGAATATAGACTTGTAGTCTACCGGACTGTGTAAGAATAAACTTGCCTTTGTTAAAGCCATCCACTCTATGGTATTTCTGTTACAACAGCACTAGCTGACTAAAACAGTCACTCACTGTCATTTGTTGAGTTTCTATTCTATGTGAATCATAGCATTTGAAGCCAGGAAGAATACACCTTTGTATCTACTGTATCACTTCCTGAAGACCAGTTTGTCCTCAAGAAGCTTATGGTGTACTACCTAAATAATGTATACAAATCATAGTAATACAAGAATAACTTTAGACAAAAAGTAATGGGATGTTTCTTCCAATTAAAAATAGATGGAAAGAAGAGAGTGGATATTTATTGTGTATCCTCTCTAATTCTCTAGAAAGCCAGAAGTTTTACAAATATGATCCTATAATTTTCATGACAATACACCAAAAACGGATATCTTTATTCTTATTTTGCAACCAAGGAAACCACTTACAGAGGCTGAAGTAGCATGTACAAATATACCTATTGCTATGAAGCATAGCGATGAACCTTCCAGACCTAGGATGTTCATATTGTCTTGAGTGCAGACACAGGAGGGCAGTGGAAAATAACGTGTATGTATCCTTTTTGAAACCACGGTGGTATAGTGATTAAGTACTGTGTCTGCTAACCAAGAGGTCCGCAGTTTGAATTCACCAGGTGCTCCTCGGAAATTCTCTGGGGCAATGCTACCTTGTCCTCTAGGCTCGTTATGAGTCAGAATCCACTCAGTGGAAGTGTTGGGTTTTTTCTTTTTGGTATATCCTTTTTGGCTTTCTTGAAATCACCTGATACCACTTTTATGGCTGGAAATAGTTTGTGATCAAGTCTATTTTTTGAACATTTATGATAGCATTGGATAAATCAATGTTAGCTCATGTACATTGTTGCTTGCCAGGAAATACATTAACAGAAACCTCCAGTACTCTGAGTACAATTTTGGTTGAGGAGACTTATCATAGTCTCTGGTATTAAAAATGTTAAGATGTAAAAGCTTACCATGTGATGGGACAGAATCTAAATGACTTTGATTTGAAGGCCGCTAGACAGAGCCATGAGGGGCTGCAGTGAAAAAAATAAGCTTGGTATTGTAAATAATGCCTGACCTGATATTTACCTTTTCAGAGGACTCTGGTAATGGGACCCAGCTGCCAACTGTGATGCTCCTTTGGGTTGCAAGGGAAAACAATGTCTCTTCATACTGATATTCGGAATTAAGATACACGGCTGAATGCCATTTGTTTTTGTACTTTGCAACAATTCAAACCAGATTATTTTTTACTGAAGCCACAGAAAAACAACCCCCCACTGCCAGCCCCTGTCCTTCCTCCTGCCTGACAGATTTTTTCATTTGTTCTCAGAATACAGGATAGGGACAGAAGTTGTTTATGGAATTTTTCTAACTGAGGTGGAAATGATGAGAAAGTTGCACAAATGTGCCTGAAGAGCTAGGATGCTTTTCATTGATGTGTAGGATTTTAATGAATTCCAGGGTTGCCTCTTTTCCCAGAAATTTAAGTGCAAGATTACATTCTAAGTCAAGTTTAAATGCAGGCTGAAAGACCCCTTCAGAAGACAGGACTGAGAATGAACAGATTTGTGCTGGCAGACAGAAGATGACTTGGACTTTGCCTTTTTTCTTTCTTTCTGAATTTGTTTCCACATCTATAAAGAAGTTTTGAAGAAGAATAACTTCATGGCCACTGATTCATGATCTTGTGAATATCTGCAGAGGTATATGAGTGTAAGTATATCTCTGTGTGTTTTTGTCACTGGATATCTCTCTAACAGAAAGTACCATGAGTGGAAGGCTTTATGACGAGAAATTTTATTGCAACAGTCTGGTAAGTCATAAATCTATCAGGGGTAAGAGAAATCAGTAAAAGAAATTATCACAGTCTGGTAGGTTGAGTCCAGATCCAGTGAGAGCATCTCGGCACAGGAACCTCAGGTCCAAAGGACATTCTCTGGTCTCGGTGATGCTTCTTGGTAATATGAGGTCCCCAACTCTCTGTGCTCACTTCTCTCCCTTATATCCCGTGGCTGGTAACTTGAATCCTGCCTTCCAGCACAGCTGCTGCCCATTCTCCATCATCAATATCACAGAGGCAGGATTCACATCACATGGGAGGAATTTTATCATATTGGGACTCAGAGCCAAGTGAAACCAACACATACATTTTGGGGGAGACATAATGCAATCTGTCACAATGTGTATTAAATAGCCACTGAAGACAGAGGTTAATGTTATAATCTGTAAGTTCTACTTATAGTTTTAGAATTTCAAGGTCAAATCTAGACATCATAGTTACCTGGGTCATTCAGTTCATTCTCCTAGTGTTCTCATTTGCAGATAAAGTTTGGGCCCAGGTAGAGACTCTATGGCTTCCAGGACAATGTTCAAACTCCCCAGCTTGTTACAAAAGTCCCTTCATGATCTTACCAAGTGACATCCGTCTAGGTATACCCCTGATAGCACTCTATGTAGTACCATGTGCCCTCAATTTTCACTCATGGGAACTCTACTATTTTATACGTTTTTTACCTTCTGACACATTGCTACCACTGCCTAGAATTCTCTTATTTCCATCACTAAGTAGGCTAGCAGATGGCATGTCCCAGAGACACCTACATTCTCTGAGTGGCTTGGCAAATGAGTCTCATGCATGTTTTTCTGATGTGCAGGGCATGTGTGTTTGGGGGATTAATGGATGGGCAGAAGCTAAGTTTTCATGATCAAGCAATTAGAGAAAATCACATACATTCTACTAAACACTTGAACAGCCACAATAAGTATAATAAAGATTCTGAAAAGTCCTGAATAAGGAAAACTTGTTTTATAAGCCAGCGTTTCCCAAATTGGCATGAGGACAAATATCTTCTATTACATAAAAGCTACAATCATCCTGTAGATAACAGCAGGAAACACCCTTCAAGTAAACACAGAGAATGTCATGTACAGATTATAAATTTTTAAGTAATTAAGATACACAATGTTTATTGTCAAATTGATCCAACTCATGGTGACCCTATAGGTCAGAGCAGAACTGCCTCATAGGGTTTCCAAGGAGCAGCCGGTGGATTTAAACTACTGACTTTCTGGTTAGCAGCCAAGCTCTTAACCACTATGCCATCATGGCTCTATGATACACATTAGGCTTACCAATAAATTTTAATTAAATAGCTAATTTTAATATGATTGTAAGAAATAACACAGAGATAACCCATGTACCATTTATCTAGTTCCTCCCAATGATAACAGCCTGCAAAATTATTGGGCACTATTACCACCAGGATCCTGACATTGATACAGTTGGGATACAGAACATGTCCATCACCACAAAGATTCCTCATGCTACCTTTCCATAGTAATGCCAGCTTCTCACCTGGCCTCACTCTCTATATAACCCTTGTAACCACTAGCCTGTTCTCTATAAATTTGTTACTTTAAGAAGGTTTACACATAGGATAATACCACATGTAACCCTTGGGATCGGTGTGTTTGATATGGTCTGATTCTCTGGAGATCAGGTTGTTGCATGTATCAATAATTTGTCCTTCCTCATGGAACAGCAGTATTCCATGGTATAGATTCACCATAGTTTGTTCAACCAGTCACTTGCTGGAGGGCATCTGGATAGTTTACAGTTTTAAGATATTAGAAATAAAGTTTCTACAATCATTCTCACGCAGTTTTTTGTGTTACTGCCTGTATTCTTTTCTCTTTGGATAAAAACACAGGAGTACTATGGCTGATCAGTGTAGTATGTGAGTATTTGCTTTTGGTCTTTAAGAAATGGCCACGCCATTTTCTGAGGTGACTGTATCATTTCATATTTCTACCAATGAGGCACGAGTGATTCAGCTTATCCCCATTCTTGCCACCACTTGATATTGTCATTGTTATCTATATAAACCATTCTGATGGATGTGTAGTGATAGCTCATTGTGGTTTTATTTGCATTTGCCTAATGACTAATGACTAATGATGCTGAACATTTTTCACGTGCTTATGTGTTGTTTGTATATGAAACAGTTATGTATGTCTTTTCTCCATGTTCTAACTGAATTGTTTTCTTTTTTTAACTGTCATGTTTCCAAAGTCCTTTATATATAAATTTTGAATACTTATCACCTCTAACCGCAGTATGATATCCTCTTTGTATATTATTTCATTGTATTTACTAATAAACAATGAGTGAGACATCATCTCAATTTAACAGCTGAAGTCTGTGGTTCAGAGAGAGTAAGAGACTTGGCTAAGCAAATGACAATCAGGATTCAACGTGTTTCTATTACGTGTACTATTTAATTCACTAAGCTATCTCAGTTTTAAAGCTCGCTGCTAACTTTGCCCTATCCAGGACTGCTGGTTTCCCTGTGGCAGTTTTTTGGATGCTTGGTGACTTGAAGCCTGTCTGAGAGATAACAATGAAAATGGTAAGAGCTCAAGAAGCTATGACATGTACAGGACAACTGAGGAAACTAAGCACTAGAGAGAGAAAGAACTGTCTCCTCACATATTTAAACAACTGTCAGATGGATGACACATCCAAAATATTCTGTGAGCCTCAAGAAAACTTGACCAGGACTAACAAGTATTAGAGCCAAGCCAAGAGCCATCAAGTCAGATCTGACTCATGGTGACCCTAGGGGCCAGAGTAGAATGGACCCCCAGAGTATTCAAGGAGTGCTTGGTGGGTTTGAACTGCCGACCTTGTGGTTAGCAGTGGTAGCACTTAACCCACTACACCACCAGGGTTTCCCATGAGTATTACAAGGATTCCAAAATCAGTTTAATTATAAGGAAGAAGAGGTACAGATATCTGAAAACAGAGCTAGCTGTCTGTGATGGAAATGGGAATCCACGAAGAGCTGGGTAAGTGTTCTGTTGTTGAGAAATACGCAGAGATTTGCCAAATGTGATCTGAAAGTTCCATTTAACTATTATAGTCTTTAGTTCAGGCTTTGTCACCTACCAGCTATGTGATATTGGACCAGTTACTTCTTCCTCAGCTTCATTTCTGCCCTCTCTGCCTAAGAGAGAAATTGTAAGAATGACACAAATAGTGGGTATAAATGTAAAAAGTCATATAGAAAACTCTGAACAAACATCAGCAGCAATGATGATGGTGACGACAATTCCAAAGGTTCTACAGGATCTGCAAGATCTTTGAAGGATTCAGGTTACTGCTGCCAGGAAGCTGAGGAACTGGTTAATAGACTCTTAAATCATTAAAAGACACAGATCTGGATAACAAAGAATTTGCCATACCCCAACTGTCAATGCATGTTTATTTCAATTCTAGAACTGCCTGGAATTGACCATTGATGGTTGAGATGCCTTACATTTGGATATGTCTTTGCACAAAACAAGCACATGACTAAAGTTATTCATGTCTAGACCAAGAGCTTAATGCTAATTCAGGCCCTTAAGAGTCTGCCTAGCATACGAATGAACCAATCTCCAACTCTAAATTACTATTTGATCTTTGACAAGTCTCTTAATGTCTCCTAGAATCCAGTTTTCTCTTTTATGAAATGAGATTACAGAAACTCATTTCTAGACTTTGACCCAGCTCTTGGATTCGGTTATTTTTCATTTTGAAGTAAGCTCATGTATCTAAATAGGTCAGAAGAACTGTTTGTATCACTGCATAAGCCAGTTGCCTTTTTTGCCATTGTCTGCCACACAGTCACCACTCCAGCGAATTCACAGCATCAGGCCAGTGGAGTAATGAGCTCCAGTCAGGTCTCTTTCCAGTCCTGTTCCAGTTTCAGAAGCAATGACTCTATGGACCACAGCCATCTCTGCCGGGCTGCATTTTCTGAGATAAATTAGCTATTCCCAGCAATGCTTCTTGCAAAATTCCTGCCCCTGTAGGGGAAAAATTATTACTTATTTCACTTTCCTCTTGAGAGGAAAAGGCTTCAAGACGTTTGAGAACTGAAGCTTGTATGAAATAAACACTTTTGCAGTTAGATCACCCCTAATTATGGAAAAGTTTCCAGACAATCTGCTTGCTTGCTTCCATCTACTTAACACAGTAGACACTGAGGAGTCGTCTGCCTCCTATATATTCAGTGCCATTGAGTTGATTCTGACTCACAGAAGCCCTATAGGAGAGAGCAGAACTGCCCCACGGGGTTTCCAAGGCTTGTAAATGTTTACAGAAGCAGAGTGCCACATCTTTTTCCTGGTAGATGAAAACAATCAACCTTTCAGTTAGCAACTGAGTGCTTCAACCATCACACCACCAGGGCTCCTTGCCTCCTATATAAGCATCTAAACAAAGTCACCAGGCTCTAGTGAGGCCTGGGTATACACAGATATGCAAAGGCTATTTCTAACCACCTTCTGTGAGTGGTGTACATAAGCAACTCTGCTTATCCTCGCTGTGAAAAGACGAAATTATACAGAAAGAATAAGCAACAAAACAAGGGAGAAGATGGAGATACAGATTCTAAAAGCAACTTACTAGCAAAGAAAAGAGTATATAAGGATATGAGAATTTTTCAGGCATCATCATACAGGAAATTTGTTCCAGTACTTCCTGGTTCTCTCGAGTTTAAATACCAGGGGAGAACCTGCCTTCTGTTCTTGTTTTGTGTTCCCCTCCCCACAAAATGTTTGTGACAATTGTCCACGTCTCATCTGAAACTTTATGTCTTGCATGAAGTTTCTCTGATAACCTTTCACAAATCTAAGCTGTATCAGTACCCTGTCTGGAACATTCCACAGAACCTTCAGTCTTGATAATTATATGTCACCGTTAAGTTTGCTTGACCTCTCTGTACCCCCAAAACTGTGACCTCCCTTCAGAGTAGAAAGAAACACAGTGGTTTCAAATTATACAAAGGGCAAAAGGCTTCTGTCACGTCCTTTCTGATGTTTGCTTTCATGAGGGAAGGACAGAAAATGCAGAGAAATGAAAGGGGTGCTGTGGTAAAAGTGTGGTAGGCAGAATAATGTCCCCCACCAAATGTCCACATTCTAATCTTTAGAAATTGTGAATATGGTAGCTCACATGGCAAAAGACACTTTGCAGATATGATTAAGTTAAGGATCTTACAATGGGGAGATCAGGCGAGATTATCCAGATGAGCTCAGTATAATCACAGAAGTTCTTTTAAAAGTTGAGGCAGCATGGTTAAGAGATAGAAGCTGAAGTCAGAGAGAGAGTCGGAGATATGCTGTTGATTTTGGGGATAAAGAAATACGCCACAAGCCAAGGAATATGAGTAACTTCTAGAAGCTGGAATAAGCAAGGAAAATGGATTTTCCCCTTGAGTGGAAAAAATCAAATTTATTCAGTTCAACTAGTTGTTTCACTTCTGTTCTGACATCAGCTATACATGTATCACATCTTCCTCTGACGTTAATCACCCAGAAACTAGGTCAGACCTCACAAGTTACATGGCACAGCCCTCCAAATCGCCAAGTCTGCCTTATACCTCAGACACTAGCTGGAAACTTGGGTTGCCATGACTCTCTCACTCGTGATTAGCTTTCTGCAAGCTCAGTGTTTTCCTGCTACTCCTTTCAGGGTGCCATCCATAAAACTGATGACCCTGGTGGCCCCTTCAATTCTGACATACTAACTACAAACTCAGGGGTTGCTTCTACCCCCTCAGGATACCAGATATGAACTCAGTGGTCCCCACACCCCGTTACTTGCTGGCTTCTATTACTGCCTTGGGTTTGGTAAGTCACTAGAATAGCTCACAAAATTCACAGAAAGTTCTGTATTTGTGGTTACAGCTTTATGATAGCAAAAAAGGTACAAATGAAGAGACATATAGGGCAATATCTGGGAATTCCCAATGCACAGCTTTCATGTCCCTAAAAGGGACATACTACCCTCCCAATGACTGATGTGTTTTAGCAACTAGGAAACCCATCCAACTTCCATGTCCAGAGCCTCTACAACAGTCTTACTATGCAGGCATGATTGATTGAATCAGCCTTCCTCTCTTAAGGATGACTTGGTCAGCCCCTACCTGAGTCACCTTGTTAGTACAAATGCTCAGGTGTGGTCTAGATTACTCATCAAAGAAAGATATTGCCATTATGTGGAAAATTCCAAGGTTTCAGATATTTCCTTTCAGAAACCAAGGACAAAAAACAAATTCTTTGGATAAATTTCACTTCTTTAAGCCAGAAGCATAATATAGCCCTGTTGACTTCTTGATTTTAGCTCTGTAAGTTCATTTTGGACTTCTGATATCCAGAACTGTACGGTAGCAAAATTGTGTTGTTGTAAGCACTTAGTCTGTGGTAATCTGTTGCAGCAGCAATAGGGATCTAGGATAGTAAACCTCACCCTCAGGCTGCCCGTTTCACTACTCCTTCCAGGGCCTGGCATTACCTTCCCGAGACTGAACTGACGAATATCACAGGGGCTGTAACATCCAGGGGATGCAAGAAAAGTGTGCACACTAGAACTTTTTCCCAGGAGCGTGATTTCTTGGTAGGGAAGAAACATGGTTGATACTCATTTCCCCCAGAATGTCATGGCATTTACTATGCTGTTTTTGTTTTTGATATTAATATTAATGATCTTAATGAAATCATATTAGCATTCGATTTTATTTCTTCAGTGAATCAGATAATTCCCAGGCTAATTGACATTTAAAGAATAAGGCCATGCTTCCTTCACTGGCTTACTTAAACAGGAAAAGGTTAGGGTGATTAGCGCAGCGGAGAGCTCATTTCTAAGCTATTTCAGTCGTCTCTTCACATCTGCCAATAATCTCTATTCCAACAGCAATATTGGCTGGGGCTCTGGAAGAATGTGCTAGTATTTTCAGACAGGCTACAAACTACTAGCAAAGGTTATTGAGCAGTTCTGTTACTAAACGCACAAAGATGATAATTCTTTTCCCCTGAGAAATTACATGTTCCTTTCATCTTTACTGCTTTCCTCTGCTGCACAGGTTAAAGTGGTCAGTGTTCAGGATGGAAAGCTCTAGAAATGTGGGACTACGTATTGCATCGGCTTTCCCCAGACAATTTGGGTACCCACTAGTCCTCATTCTTTCATACTGATGTCACAAAGTTACAGACTCAGGTTGTATGTAAGATGTCAAGAAGCAAAGAACACTATAATAATCATAACTGCAGGAACAGTGGCATTTTATGTGCCAGAAAACTTGCTAGGCATTTTGTGTTTATTTCATTTATTCATTCTGAGATTGCCTTTATTCATTCTGACATTGGCTACTATTATTGCATTATTAGTTGGAGTCACAATTGGAATACAAAAGTAAGAAACTAATTCCTAACAGCTAGTGAGTTTGCAGGGGAATAATATATACTTGCGTTTTCTTTGTACTATGAAATACGGTCTTGTACTTTATCATTTACTCAATCTGAGCTTTCCTTTATTCATTCTGATATCAGCTCCTACAGCTGCACTACTAACTGGAGTTAGAGTTGGGCTTGGAAAGTAAGAAGCTATGATCACTAACAGCTAGTGAGTTTGCAGGGGAATGATGTATACTTATGTTCTCTTTGCACTAAGAAATATGGACATTTCCTTGGTTACAAAGGCAGGGCGTGTGTGCCACTCTCAGCATTGATGGAAAGGGCTTGTGTGTATGTATGTGTATCTTGAAGGTTTGAAACACATTTTCCAGATTAGGTCTTACAAACACATGAAGAGTGTACTCTGGAATGAGACTTCCTAGTTTGATCTTGTCACAGCTAGTTCATTCATTCATGTATGCATTCTTTCATGAACTTGACAACTATTTTTTAGCTTTTATGAGCAAACCTTCAGGTATTGGAAACATAATGTGAACACCACCAAGTTTCTTCCCTCATGAATTTTATCTTCTAGAGAGAGAAATAGGGAAGAGGAGCAATACAACAAAACCCACTTAAACAATACAATGTCAGATGATGATACCTATTATGGGGAAAAATAAAATGAGGAAGGAGCCAGAGACAAACCAACAGTTGCATCAGAGAAGCCTGCTCTGCAGGCCGTGATGCTTGAGCAGAGACCTGCTTGACTGAAAGCAGCAGACCACGTTTCTCCTTGGAAGAAGAGTATTCTGGGCCAAGCAACAATCACAAAGGGAACCCCAGTGGAGGAGAATGTCTGAGGGCAACGTCTCAGGTTGGTTTGTCCTGATTGCTTTTTAAATGGCTCATTAAGAAAGTGGTCATAAGAGGAATGTGCAAGGAAGTGAAAGATGCAGAGTAGGAAAGGGTAAGAATTCAGACAAACTCCTGGCATCCGCTTATTCCCTTCTGGAGCTTATACTATAATTCAGGGAGCCAGAAAGGATGCACACTTCTCTGGACTCCAACTCTCTCTAGGACCAGGCAGGAGGGCTAGCTCTTAGTGTCCCCCACACAGGCCTCTTAAGAAGGTTCCAGATGGAAGTCATTAGACAGAAGCTTACAGAAGCTGGAGGATGAGTGTACAGAACCAACAAGGACAACCAAGGGGATCTGGATAGAACAGCAGCTGTGTCTGCTACAGCCTGCAAAGCTGGTACAGAGAACAGGGTCAGGGTAGAAAACTGTTTTGGAGAGGAGACGCAGGACCAGGTCAGCAAAGATTTGGGGCTTTTTATATTAAGGGTAATGGAAACTTTTAGAGGCATTGTGAACAAAAGAATGAGCATGATCTGATTTACATTTTAAAAGGAACATCGTGATTGCTATGTGAATCATAAAACCAGTTACTATCAAGTGTGTCAGAATACAACTGTCCTCTGTATGGCTGCAATGGCTGATTTTTTGGAAGTAGATCACTAGAGCTTTCTACTAAGATGTCTCTGGGTGGACTCAGGTCATAATCTTTTGGTTAGTAGCTGAGCATATTAATCATTACAGCACTTAGAAGAAGACTCAAGAATAGGAGGACAGACATCTGTTAGGCTGTTATTGTGCAATTCTAGGAGAATTAGACCTTAGATCAGCACAATGCAATGGAGAGGCCACTAGTCGTATAGGGTTACTGAACACTTGGAATGTGTCTCATTCTAACTGAGATAGGCTCTTACTGCAAAACACACACCAGACTTCAAAAATTTAGGAGGTAATACAGAATGTAAAATATCTCATAACAGCTATTTTATATTGTTGACATGTTGAAATAATATTTTGTCTAATTATGTTGTCAAATTTGATTTCAAATATTTCTTTTTATTTTTTTAATGTGGTTACTAGACATTCAAAATCACATATATGTGGTTTATATTATGTTTTTATTGGGCAGTCCTGGCTTAGACTAAAGTGTTGAAAAGTGTTTACTTTCTACATGTTTTGTGAAAGTAGAGAAACCAAAAAATGAATTAATAAACCTATACTCATTGCTGTTGAGTTGATTCTAAGCCATAGAAACTGTATAGGACAGAGTAGAACTGCTCCATAGGTTTGCAAAGTTATAATCTTTACAGATACAGATTGCTACATCTTTCTCCTGTGGTGGGTTCAAATTGTCAGTCTTTCAGCTGGCAGCTAAGCACTTAACCATTGCATTATCAGGGCTCCTTGAAAGCAGAGAGGACAGGATTTTCTGTTGGATAATGTCATGGATTGAATTGTGTCCCCCCCAAAATAGGTATAGCCATGTGGCTGGGCCATGATTCCCAGTATCTTGTGACTGTCCTCCGTTTTGTGGTTTTCCTACGCTGTTATGTTAAAGGTCCAAGGTGGGACTGTAAATCCCTTTATAAGATCACCTCCCTGCTCCACAGTAAAGGGAGTTTCCCTGGAGCATGGCTTGTTCCACCCTTAATCCTTTCATCCTGCGAGAGATAAAAGGAAAGGGAAGCAGGCTGAGAATTGGGAATCTCATACCATCAAGCAAGCAGCGCCGAGAGAAGAACATGTCCTTCAAACCTGAGGTTCCTGTGCCAAGATGCTCCCTGGACAAAGACTGATGCAATACAGGACTTTCCTCCAGAGCTGACAAGGGGAAAGCCTTCCTCTGGAGCGGACACCCTGAATATGGACTTGTAGCCTACCGGACCATGTAAGAATAATCCTTCCTTTGTTAAAGCCATCTACTCTGTGATATTTCTGTTACAGCAGCCCTAGCTGACTATAACAGATAGTATGCAGGGTATGAATCAAAGCACCATTTGCCAAGTGCCGTCGAGTTGGATTCGACTCATGGCAAAGCACCATTTACTTAATTGTAAATCACTGAAGGAGGTGGCAGACTGGGGAGGGTGGGAAATGGTATTTAGCTTCGGGTATCAGTTGAAGATATCTAATGGACTTTGAAATGGAGCTGATGAATATGGATTGGATATATGAGCTGGAGTTCCTTGAACAAATCTAGGCTGGAGATATAAGTGTGTTAGAGTCTTTGTGTATACATGTGAATGTGTGTGTATGTGTGTATATGTATACATGTGTGTATGTATATGTGTATATATACATACACAAGGAAACTCTGGTGGCATAGTGGTTAAGAGCTATGGCTGCTAACCAAAGGTGCCACAATTCAAATCCTCCAGGCGCCTCTTGGAAACCCACTGGAGCAATTCTACTCTGTTGTATATGGTCACTATGAGTCAGAATCGACTCCACAGCAATGGTTTTTTTTTTTTTTTTTTTTGGTTTATATATATATACTCACACAAACACATACATCATTTATGTATGCAATATGTTACATATACTTTAGTATATAAATAGTTTTTAAGCCATTTCACTGGATACCTAAGGAATAAAAATGAAGAAGTATGTGGAGCAAACCCTGGAGTAATATTTCAAATGTTTGGGAAATAGTAGGGAAACTTACAAAGCAAGACTCATTAGCTTTCTGAACTTAGTCCAGTTTCTTCACTTTGTTTAATTATATATAAAAAAAGTACTACAAACCTCCTAGAGTGGATATATGAAGTAACAAGGATGATATGTATTCACTCTTAGCACTGTGTCTGGCAAATATTAAGTAAATGTGGGCTAGTTTGTCATCCTTCCTTTAAGAGGTATCTTACTACTAGAGTAGTCAACAACAGCAAGGAAGCTCCATATCTTGAGGTGTTTGTCCAATTTTTCTACTATAGGAAAAACTATGTCATTTTTTTAAATCTGTCTACTGTGTGCCAGGCACAGAATTTTGTGTTTATTCCTTGGCTTTTATTTTCATTTGACACACTTCTAGATACAGATAACATATCTACATTATCCTGAGATGGATCCAAGTGGGAAAGCCTGCTTATTTTTTAAAAAGAACTGGTAGGAAAAGATTCAGTTAGGGACCTGTACCCAGGGGAGGTCAGGCACCCTACCTTGAGACAGTAGAAGTATCTTCTTTGCTGGGCCAGTAGAAGTGTTAGTGTAATTAGACGGCATCCCAAAGTCCATCCTGCAGGCTGCCAAGACAGCTGGGTGGGCAAGAGAAAGCACTTAGGAATAGAGACTGTTTATGGTTACGCTGTTTGGTAACTGGTAGGCAGGTAACAGGTAACTGTTAACAGGCAGACATCCCAAAGTTGTCCATAGCCTAATCTTTGAAACCTATGAAAATGTTGCTTTCCAGGACAAAGACACTTTGCAGATGTGATTAAAATAAGGATCTTAAATGAGATTATTCTGTATTTTCTGAATGAGCCCAATATAATCACAAGTATCCATTTAAGAGAGACATAGGAATGTCAGAGAAGGAGATATGAAAATGGAAGAAGCAATCAGAGAGAAAGAGTTGAAGATGCATGCTTCTGGATTGAAGATGGAAAATTCCATGAGCCAAGGAATGCCAGTAGCTTCTAGAAGGTGCAAAAGGCAAGGAAACAGCTTCTCCTCTAGAGCTTCCAGACAAAATGCAGTCCTATGGACCCTTCGGTTTAGCCCAATGAAAGCTAGTAAGACCTTTTAACTCTCAGAACTCTAAAATGATACATTTTTGTTATTTTTAGCCACTAAGTTTGTGGTTGGAAACCGTGATAGCATAGTGGTTAAGTGCTACATCTGCTAACCAAAAAGTCAGCAGTTCAAATACACCAGGAGCTCCTTGGAAACTTGATGGAGCAGCTCTACTCTGTCCTATAGGGTCACTATGAGTCAGAATAGACTTGACAGCAGGGTTTTGGTTAAGTTTGTGGTAATTTACTATCACAACAGGAAACTAAATCAGTAATCCTTGAAAGCCACTTGCTTAGAATAACAATTACAATGAAAATGTATCAATTCAGGACTTATTTTTCTACTAACTTTATCAATCTGCCATGCTGCTAAAGAGGAAAGAAGTAAAAAGCTTCAGAGCTACCAAAGCAGACATTATTTGGTTATAAACTAAAGCCCCCAAACTTTTATGGGTCCAGAGTCTATGAGCTACTATTCTGACAAAACTTCAAACCAAGCTGGCCTGCCAGAAGTTAGATATATCACATTAGAAAGAAAAGGACAGGCTGTTCAAGGAAAGGTATTTGTCAAGAGTGAAAAACAGAACAGCAATCAGCCTCACAGCAAAGGTAAATGCGAGGGGTGGTAAAAACAGTACCTCACAAAGCTTATTTATACAGCAATATCAGAGGCACAGATAAATTATACAGATAGGAGCATTAATACACTACACATATTAGAAGCAATAACAATAACATTCATGCTGTCTTTGAAAATCCAGGAGGAAAATTAGCTTTTGAATGCTCAGCTACTCAAAAAAAGAACTGAATATATTTTATAAGTTACTCGATGGCACTTGGCTGGCCTAGAGAAGGAAAAAAAAAAAAAAAAGCTTAAAGTTCACTTTAAAAACAGTTTTGTTTCTCAAAAGTTTAAATCTTATGTACACCTATGTTTGTCACAGAACTATCCAAAATAGTAAAAAGGTGGAAACAACCTTCGTGCCAATCAACAGATGAATGTGGCACATATATACAATGCTATGCTACTCAGCAATTAAAAAAAAAAAAAAATTCCCAAACATCTTGGAACCTGGTTGAACCTGGAAGACATTATGTTGAGCATAACAAATCAATCACAAACAAATACATATTGCAAGTTCTCATTTTTGTGAAATGACATGGACAAGTAAATATACAGCAAATAATGCTCATTAGTGGCTACCAGTAATGGGGTGGGTGGAAGAGGGTGATTCAGTCTTTAGAAAGTAGACATTTTTGGTGATGGAAAAAGTTAACACCAAATGAAAGTAAAGTGTACACAGCTTGACAAAGGTCAACAATGTCACTAAAAAGTAAGTGACTTCTTAGTAATTGATATGGCAAAGATAATTTTGAAACAACAGCAAAAACAACCAAAAAATGTACATGCAGGTATCCATGTATATGAAACCCTGATGTTGCAGTGGTTAAGAACTTGGCCGCTGATTGAAAGATAAGTAGTTCAAGTTTACTCCTTGGAAACCATGTGGGGCAGTTCTACTATATCCTATAGGGTCACTATGAATCAGAACTGACTCCACTGTAACGGGTTTGGTTGGGTATTATATGCATGTATATAGACATATATGTGTATAGTTGTGTATGTATACCAAAAAAACCTCAAACCTGTTGCTGCTGAGTGGATTTAGACTTACAGCAACTCTATGGGACAGAGTAAAACTGCTCCATAGACTTTCCAAGGAGCAACTGGTGGATTCAAACTGTGTACGTTTTGATTAGTAGCTGTAGAACTTAAACACTGTGCCACCATGATATGCATATATAAGTAGATTTATATTCATCTATCTGATTGTATGCACATATATTCATGTATAAAATAAGGCACATAACGGGCATGGTTAAGGATACTTCTTAGACATAACCAAACACTTTGAGGGACTGGATCTCTGAGTTTAAAGGATTGAGACTATAATCTTAAGTGATGTCTTGGCCAATTTACGTAATATAATTCATAAAGTTATGTTCTGCATTTTAGTTTGATAAGTGGAATCTGAGGTCTTCAAAGTTTGTGAAAGACCATCTCAGATAAAACTATTGGTTTTGCTCACCTACATCAAAAGAGAAAGGAGGAAATCAAAGATGCAAAGAAGAAACTAATTTCCAGGACAAATAGTTTACATGAACCAAGCAAGACTTCACCTGCCTGGGACCAGAAGAACTAGATAGTGCCTGGCTAACACTATTGATCATCCTAATGAGGGACTCTGGTAGAAGAGCAGAAAAAGGTGGAATAGAGCTTCAAATTCCTTGAAAAAGAAAGAAAGAAAACCCAAACCTACTGGACTGGTTGAGATTGGAAGACACTCTAGAATACTGCCCTGAGGTATTTTTCCAACCTTGAACCTAAACTAACCTTGGAGGTCATCTTGTAGCTAAATAAGACATGGAACTAGAAAATAATGAATATCACCCATAAGTACTGGGCTCCTTCAAAAAAATCACCCATATGAGAACAAACTGTCAAACAAAGATGAGAACGTAAGGGGGCACAGAAACTAGATTAATGGAAATGGAACAATCAGAATGTAGATAAGAATGATCACATATTATGAAGAATGTAACCAATGCCATCAAACAACTTCTATGGAAATTTTTAAACTGAAACCTAAAATGCTATTCAACTTTCACCAAAAACATGTATCCACTTTTTTAAAAAAAAGTTTAGATCCCAACAAAGCAAGAAGCCAGGCTAATGATACTGTTTCAGCTGTACATATGGATGTAGGCATATGTATACACACGCATATAGGAGTATAAATGTATATATATACGTGTGTGTGTATATAAGTGCATATATACATATACACATACATTAAGGGCAATACATGTTTGTATTCAGGATAGCTTCAGAGAAGCAAACTGATAGATTTCAAAAGTGACAGGAATGGGACACTGCATAAATGTTCCTTTGTTCCATGTGCTCTGCTCAGTATTCTACACATTTTACTCAATTCTTGCAAATTATGTATAAAATTGGTGCCAATAGCCAAGAGGCCTTACGTAATTGTCCTGGATCATACCTCCAGCAAGTGGTATACTAGGGCTTAAACCTAGTTTTATCTGATTTTAAGATATCGATAATCCTTCTGCTCCATTCCGTTGTTGTTAACATCAGGTGCTGTAGAGTCAGTTCAAATACACAACAGCCTTATGCACAACAGAACTATAACTTTCTCAGTCCTGCACAGTCCTTGCAATCATTTCTGCATTTCAGCCTACTGTTGCAGCCGCTGTGTCAATCCATCCTGCTGAGAATCTTCATCTTTTTCACTGATTCGCTACTTTGCCAAGCATGTTGTTCTTTCGCAAGGACTAGTCCCTGATGGCATAGTGGTTAAGAGATATGACTGCTAAGCCAAAAGGACCCAAAAGGTTGGTAGTTTGAATCCACCAGGTGCTGTGTGGACACCCTATGAAACAGTTTTACTCTCTTCTATAGAATTCCTATGAGTGGGGATTGACCGGGCAACCACAGGTAATGGGTACAGACAGTTCCTCCTGATAACATACCCAAAATACAAGAGGCAAGTCATACCATCCTCACTTCTAGGGAGCTTTCTGGCTGTACTTGTTACAGGATGGATTTCCTTGTTCTTCCAGTATTCTAAAATTCTTTACAAACACCATAATTCAAGGCCATCAGTTTTCTTCAGTCTTCCTCATTCACTGTCAAGCTTCCCCATGAATATGAGATACTTGAAAGTATTATGGCTTGGGTCAGGTGCCCCTTAGTCCTCAAAGTGCCATCTTTGCTTTTTAGCACTTTGAAGATGTCTTTTGCAGTAGATTTATCCAATGCAATACTTCATGCGATTTCTTGAACTACTGCCTTCATGGGTGTTGATTGTGGATCCAAGTAAAATGAAATCCTTGGCTATTTTATTTTTTTCCTCCATAAATCATGATGTCACTGGTCCAATTGTAAGGATTTTTGTTTTTTTAAGTTGACGTGTAGTCCATTTTTAAGGTCTTTGATCTTCATCAGAGAGCGCCTCAAGTCCTCTTCACTTCCAGCAAGCCTCCATTCTGTACCTGATACACATTCCTTTCTAACATTATCCCAGCAGTAGCACAGTGATTAAAATAGTCAATTTCTGCCTAGAGCTAACAGGTATGAGGGAGCCCTGCCCCTTGCTGATCTGTACGGAATCATTTTAGATTGAAAGCAGCCATGAAAATCCAATCTACTTATTTTAAAGATGAAAGAACTGATACTCAAATGTGATTCTCACACCTGAGGTCACCTGATTAATTAGGACTGAAGACCAGAATTACTGCTGTTCAGTCCTAAACAATGTGCCCTCCTGTTGTCTCTAAAGCAGGGTCAATATATTTAGGACTAACATAACCTCACGCAGAAAAGACCATCCTTTTATAGAATTAGGAGGCCCTGGTGGTGCATTGGTTACGCACTGTGGCTCCTAACCAGAAGGCTGAGAGTTCAGATCTGCCAGACACTCCTTGGGAACTCTATGGGGCAGTCTTACGCTGCCTGTAGAGTCACTGTGAGTCAGGACTGATTCAATGGCAGTGGGTTTGGGTTTGGTGTTTATAGAGTTGAGGAGCCCTGATGGTAGAATGGTTAAGCAGGTGGCTGCTAACTGGAAGATTGGTTGTTTGAACCCACCAACATTTCTATGGGAGAAAGAGATGGTAATCGGTTTCCATAAAGATTTCAGCCTTGGAAACTCGAAGGGGCAAATTCTACTCTATCCCGTCTATAGGGTCACTCTTAGTCGGAATCAAGGGATTTCAGTTAGTTACAAAATTGAAGGCACGGGGCCCTGAGTGATACAAACTGTTTAAACTTGATTACTTACCTAAAGGTTGTCAGTTCAAACTTAAGTAGCAGCACCCTGGGAAGAACTGGTGAGCTGCTTCCATAAATTAAGCCCCCAAACAAAACCAAACTCATTGTTGTCAAATTGATTCTGACTTACAGTGACTCTACTGCACGAAGTAGAACTGCTCCATGGGGTTTTCAATGAGAGGCTTGATGGATTTGAACTGCTGACCTTTTGGTTAGCAGCTATAACTGTTATTCACTGTGTCACTAAGGCTCATGCATAAAGATTATAGCCAAGAAAACCTAATGGATCAGTTCTACTCTGTAGCACATGGGGTCATCATGAGTCAGAACTGACACATCAGCAACAGGTTTGGGTTAGTTTTTATTTATTTATTTATTTAGTTTTACCAAACTGAACTTCAAGAGGGTCTGAACATCAGCCTTTTTGACTGTTCTCCATCATGGGCTCAGGGAGGTGGAGTTCCTAGCTCTGATCATCCATGGCTGTGCTATGTGTTTCATTCCATAGGGATAGGACTCCACAAGCAGGCTGCCCTGATGGGAGGCACTTGTTTGCCTACAGGGGTCTTTTTTCTGTTGAACTTCTATGGGGCCTCTACCCACATGTCAGGGAGAGCTGATCAAAACAGTAAACCAAAGACTCTGACAAGGTTTCTCAAAATCACAAGCAGATGTCTCCCTTGGAGAAGTGGAGACACAAATCTTTTCTGAATTGCTATGGCAACAGAGTAAAGCCAAAACAACACATTGCAAGAAGCTATTCTGTGGAGACTGATAGCAATTTGGGGAAGTGGAGCTTGGGGATTGTACAGTCCTTGTCAACGTGTGCCAAGGCAAGGCTGGGAATCCTGCCGTGGAATGTGGTGGAGCTTGTGTTCTGATGGAAACCACCAGTCTCTAGAGCATGTTCCCCTCAGACTGAGCCCCAGTGTGAGAATCTGAAAATAGGAAAGGCCCTGAGCTGGAAATGCTGTCTTCCTGGCTGTGGCTCCATTTGCAAACCAGCCCCCCGGATCCTGACCAGGAGAACACATGGATTCAGGCATTCACAGCACTTAATCACTGTCTTAGTCATCTAGCACTGCTATAACAGAAATGCCACAAATGGATGTCTTTAACAAACAGAAATTCATTTCCTCATAGTAAAGTAGGCTGAAAGCCTAAACTCAAGGTGTAGGCTTCAGAGGAAAGCTTTCTTGTTTCTGTTGGCTCTGGAGGAAGATTCTTGTCCTCAATCTTTCTTTAGTCAAAGAGCTTCTCAGATGCAAGGACCCCAAGTCCAAAGCACACATTCAGCCCCTGGTGCTTCTTTCTTGCTCTCTTCCCTGTCCTTTTATCTCATGAGGAATAAAGTTGGTACCTGTTACACCCCAGGGAAACTCCCTTAATTTTGGATCAGGGAGGTGGCCTGGGTAAGGGTGTTACAATTTATCATGGATTTAATTGTCTCACTCCCAAAATGTGTATCAGTTTGGCTGGGCTACGATTCCCAGTATTGTGTGATTTTTCCTACATTTTGTGAATCCTGCCTCTATGATGTTAATAAGGGACAATGGATGGCAGTTGTATCAGTGAGGCAGGTCTCAATCTACAAGATTGAATTGTGTTGAGGCAATCTCTTGGGGTATAAAGGAAACAGGAGCAAGTAGAGAAAGCAGCGCCAGGAGCAGAGTGTAACCTTTGGACTGGCGGTCTCTGCATGAAGTCTAGGGAGAAAGGCCAACAGAGAAAACCTTTCTTGGAGCTGACACCCTGAATTTAGACTTTAATTTGAATTTTTAAGCCTACTTTACTGTAAAGAAAATAATTATTTTTTTACTGAAGCCATTTACTTATGGCATTTCTGTTACAACACCACTAAATACAATCCCACCCTAATGTTCTTTACCGTAAAATTACAATCACAAAGTGGAGGATACCCACCCAACAGCAGAAATTGTGGCCCAGTCAAACTGATACACACATTTTTTGAGGGACATAATTCAATCCATGATGACCGTTTGTGAAATATCTTTCTGTGTCTATTCTCTGAGTTGCTCATTTCACAAACCTGATTTGGAGACTGGACAGCTAGGCTTGGGGATGGACCTAGAGAGGGATTTTAATTTAAACTCATGTGGCTTTAAAACCCTTAACACTAACCAAGCCACATTTAACCAGAGGATCCTTCCTTGTTCCTATGAAATTTTAACTTTTTTCATATTTGCCTTTTAGAAACGCACCTTTCTTTCTAAGTGGATAACTGCTGCTGATGAAAGAGGCTTTAGCCTTTATTTTTATTTTATTTAGTTATTGTGATTGAGTGAAAGTGTACAATCCAGTTTAAATTTTCATGCCTGACTATGTGCAGCTCCTACTGCTCTCCTTGCCCAGTAACAGCACACTCCTCCTTTCTGTTCTATACATGCCATAGCCTCTTAACAATCTCCTGTCTGCTCTTCTCCACCCTCTCCACTCCCCTTATTTCTGAGTTATAAATTAGAAAATGAGAGACTGCAAAGTTGGAGGTCCAGTAGTTTGCCAGTTGCAGGTGTCAACTGATGGAAACCATTTATCTCGAGATCCAAACAGCCTTTACAGGTCTTCTAGTCCAATTTCCTAATGCTATACCATTGCTAAGCCAAACCCCTGAACTAGCGGTCTCCCAGTCACAGCTGGAATGTTAGTTAATTTTGAATAATCCTAAAGTGTTTACACTGTACTTGACTACAGCTGTTGTACCACTGTAGCTGTAAATAACCAGTGTGTTACACTACCATTGCACATCATGGTGCCCTGAGTTAATGATCTTATTTGTCCAGGACTTAGGGTTGAACTGAAGAGGCTGCTTTGAGCACAGAGGTGAATATTCCCAAAGTCCCTCTAAGGATCGAGGGGATTAATAGTCCTTCATGTCTGGTGACTACTGCCTCCTACATGGGGAACTCAGCATTAAACAACTACAACTTAAATAACTTTTCTTGGGGGATGAGGGCAGAGTACATAAGCTTTTGATTGTTGCTTATGACCTAAAATAGCATTAATAAATGTTATTACTTTTATTTGGTATGCTGTTTCAAACCATTTTAGTTCAATTTCGATTGCAAACACTACTGTAGATATAACAATGGCGTTAATACTAACAGCACTACGTATATTGTTGTTATCATTGCTGGGTCCTCTAAACAGATTCCGAGTCATAGCATATCACCAGGTCTTTCAGTCCTGGAGCCACTGGGTGGGTTCTAACCACAAATCTTTCATTTAGCAGCTGAAGGCTGAACCATTTGCTTCATCTTATGTATATCTAGAAAGAGCACTGTTGGCCTAAGGGTCAGATAGACAGTTATATAAATGTATAAAACAAAATCCATTGCTGTAAAGTTGATTTTGATTCAGTGATCCTATAGGACAGAATGGAACTACCCCACTGGGTTTCCAAGGAATGCCTGATGGCTTCAAAGTGCCAACCTTTTAGTTAGTACCCATAGCACCTAACCACTACACAGCCAAACACAATGCTGTTGAGTCAATGCTGACTCATAGTGACCTACAGGACAGCATAGAACTGTTCCATAGAGTGTCCAAGGAGCACCTGGTGCATCTGAACTTTTGCTTAGCATGTACAGCACTTAATTGCTATGCTACCAGGCTTTCCAAACATGTAGACAGATAGATATACATAGTAAGTATCTGTTGGGCATCACATAGCACACAGAGTACTTTACTCTTCATACTTTTTATTGGCAGTCTTGAAATATTCCTGAGTGATGTTTCCATCTTTATTTTCTTGAATAATAAGTTGAAACAGCTGAATTGTAGACATTTGTCTCAAGTTATACAGTCATTAAGTCTTACAGCAAAGATCTGAATTCATATTTGCTTGATTTCAAGTCTATTGCTCTTTTTACCTTACAGTGACACATGGAAACAATACAGAAAACAGATTTTTTTTTTTTAAAGGAAGAAACTGACAAGTAAGAAATAAGCAAAATAGAAGTAAACTAGAAAAGTGAATGTGTAAGAGAAAAGTGGCTAGGCAAGGTTGGTATGGGAAGCAACAATGAACTAAATAAATAAAAGGAACATGGTTAGATCAGTGTTTTCTTATTTTGTTCTGTAACATTTTTGTTTACTTGTTTTAATGTACTCCAATTACCATTAGTTCTACCAGAGTCTTGGTGGAAAAAATTTTAATGGTCAGTTAAACCACAAACTTGTTCTGCTCTAGGGCACTTACTAAGTGGGTTATCTTAACAAAGGAGTCCTTCACTTTAAAAGGGATAGCTTGTTGTCGTTAGTTGCTGGCTTACAGCTACCCAAAGTGACAAAGTAGAGCTGCCCAATAGGATTTTCTAGGCTGTAATCTTTATAAGCAAATCCTGGTGCCCTAGTGGGTAACTGCTAGGGCTGCTAGCCAAAAAGGTTGGCAGTTTGAATCCACCAGAAGTTCCTTGGAAACTCTATGGGAAGTTCTGCTCTGTTTATAGAGTTTCTATGAGTCAGAATCAACTTGATGTCAGTGGGTATGGTTTTTAATCTTTACAGGAGCAAACTGCCGGGTTCTCTCTCAGAACACCTGGGTGGGTTGTAGCTGTCAACATTTCATTTAGCACTGAGTGTTTAATCATTGTGCTACCAGGGCTCCTTAAAAGAGACAGCAAGAAGAATTAAATATGGTTTAAGTTAAAATTTCTCAAATTATTTAGAAGCATTAATGCCTACTAAAATTCCAGAAAAAAACTCCAGTTTTGCCAAGAGATCGTAGAATATACAGAACATCCTAGAAAACCCATACAAATTGTACCAAGCTTCTATTTTTATCCAGGGAGTTCAAATATTAGAGCCATGATTAGGGTAGATGATGAGTGTTCCTTGATTATCTTACGCAAGTCGGATAATGTTTCCGCTAGAAACTGATTAGACGCAATAACCCACTGCACCTCTGAAGGAAACAGAAACTGCTTTGAGTTTCTGATGCTTTAGCGTTTGACTCACAAGGATGGAAATGTGGGTGCAGGGTCTTCCATCTGCCTTGTATCTTATTGCTATTGCACCTTTTCCTGACTGTTTCTGACAGCTGGGCATGATTAAATCACAGATGCTGACAGTCATTGTGTAAGACAGTCGTTGTTACATGACTCTCTGAGAACTTCATGGGTGGTATTAAAAGGGTAACTTGATGTGGAAACCATATTTAGTTCAGCAGAAGTTTGAACTGACAGATATTCACAAATTTTAAAATGCCAGACAAACTCCCAGATGGAGAGCTTGAGCTTTGCAACTGGGACTGCAGATGTAAGACTTCTCAAGGTTGCAAGATGAAGGAGAATGATTCATCCTTTACTATAAATCAGGACATGCACTGCTGGCTTGCAGAGTCCAGTGTGGAGCCAGGGATAAGGTCAAATGAGAAGCCAAAGTCAACTTGAAAACTGAACTGAAATGTGCCAGACCTGCGACTCAGGAGATCTGGGCTCTTGTCGTCCTAAATTACTAATTTGGCCAATGGTAAATTCAAATTCTACTTGCATTCGTGTTGATGACTGTAGAAGATCAAAAAACCACAGCTACAGAATTATGGGTGCTCACAATTTAGAAGGAGGGAAAAAAGAGGTGTGATTATTGCCTGAAGTAAAATATATGCCAATCATTAAGGACAATGACTCAATCAACCAAAGGAGCTACGAAAAACTGAACATGGTCTAAGAGTTGATCTTTAAGGGATTTCATCAAGCAGTGTTATCCAGGTCAAGAGAAGAACAAAATCAAAGGCACAGAGGCTTGGACATAGTTAGAAACTATTTAGGAAGCTATAATTTGAAGATAGAATGTGGTAGGTAATTGTCAAAATGGCATGGCAGCAGCATCTGACCTCCTGTAAGTTCACAAGGGGAAGGAAAAATCAAGATTAATAGCTCAAGGCTGACCGCTCTGAGGTGAAAGTCAGGCATTCCTACTCTGCCTGTCATTTTTACCAATTCTGACACCACCAGTTCCTCCCATGGCACTCTCTACTTCTCTGCTGGGTTCAATAATTCATTGTAATGGCCACACAGAATGCACAAACAATACCTCTGTCTTACTAGGGTTTGAATTCCAGATTCTCTTGGAACTTTAAACTGGGCTTCAAAGGTTGAGTAGGACTTATGTAGAGAGAGTTCAGGGACAGTACACCTAACAGAAGAAACAGCATGTTGAAATGCTAGGATGAAGCTTACATGTGTGTAGGCAAAGGAAAAGAGAAAATAGTGTGCACAGTGATTTAACTAAAATCATGAATCCTGAGAAACATGCAGGAACTGAATAGGTACCATTACTTCAAAAATTTTAAATACTAGAATAAGTAGCTTTGATTTTTGCTTCAGTAGTTATTAAAATTTCTCCATGTATATTAATCAGTTAACTTTCACAACTCTGTGAGGTGGGTAGTATTATGTTCATGTTAAAGAGGGGACACTATAATTCAGAGAGGTGAGAGGTCTTGCTCAGGATCTAAAAGCTGAGAGTGGAAGAGGCAGGGCAAGAGCCCAGGCATTCAATCTCCAGGTGTCCAAACTCTTCAAGCAGCAAGGAGCCTTTACAAGTTCTGGTTTCAATCATCTAATCACATTTCCAATGAAAACAAAGGTTTTGAAAAGTGACACTGAACTCCACAGAGACATCCTGGTAAAACATGCCCAATATGTCCCTGTATACACAACATTGTTTCTGTGAAGGTAATAAAAGTAGAAAAATAAAATAAAATAAAGCTTCTAGCAAAGACTTCCATAAGGCTTCCTGGGTTTCTAAACGGCTCTGCTATACTGATGTGACATTTATGAAAAATCCTGTGAGGCTTTATGGAAGGAAATGCTCCTACTTCTGCTCAAAGACCACTTCTTAATTTCCTCTCATTTCAAGCAAATACACAAGATAGCCCTCAGCATCAAAACACTGATTTTATGGTGACTGTCTTAGTTACCCGCTGCTGCTACAATAGGAATACAAGTTGATAGCTTTAACAAACAGAAATTTACTTTCTCACAGTTTAGGGTGCCAGAAATCCAAACTCAGAGGACCAGCTCCAGGGGAAGGCTATCTCTCTTGCCTCTGGGGGAAGGTTTTTATCTCTTTTCAATATTCAAGGATCTGGAGTTCCTTGGAGTTTTCTCTTTGTCATCACTCTTCCCCTGCATCTAGGAGGTTCTCAGCTCAGAGATCCTAGGTCTATAGAATATCGTCCACTCCCGGCCCTTCTTTCTTGATGGTAGTCAAGTCCATTTCTCTCGGCTTACTTTACTAGCCTTTTACGTCTCGTAAGACAGAAGGCATTACAGGTCTCACCTCTATGAAACTCCCGTTAGATCAGATCAGGGCTGTGACCTGAGCAAGGGTGTTGCATCCCACCTTAATCCTCAAACAGCCTAATACTGTCTCATTAATAGACAGCTTATTCTCAAGTGAGACCATAACCACAGGCATAAAGAGTAGGATTTACAACACATCACAAAATGGAGGACAACCATATAATATTGGGAACCACAGCCTAGCTAAACTGAAATGTATTTTGGGGAAATACAATTTAATGTATGAGAATTACTAAGATTATTTCATATTTTGGTGTGTTTAAGTTATATATATAAAACTCTCTTCCCCACAAATATTGCTTAGCAAGCCCTTGCCTCTCACAGAACTAATAACACCATAAAATAAATGTGCTGTTATTCTTCTAAGGAAAGTGAAATCACCCCAAATCAATAGTCCTGGAATTCCTTCCTGGAGAACACCTAATCCCTAGAGGAAGTTAGAGTAGGTATATATATCAGTCATTGTTTTCATAGGCTGTAACGTGTGCTGGGTTAGAGCTTTTACTATTCCAGGAGTATAGTCAATCATTATTTAATCTTCCTGGGGCATTTAGAGGCTATGTGGCCTAGAGTGGGATAGGAACACTCTCTATGTTGTGTCCAAAGGTGAGGGGCAGGTCCCTCTGGAGTGCTTCTCTGGTGCACATACTTCCTGATTTCAGAGCTATGGAATCACTGATTTTGCCTTTGAAGGCCCAAATGCTAGCTGAAAGAAATACAAAAGAGCTTGAGAATCATATTTGTGGGTAATAAGAGTCAGGAATGTCAAAGGAAACCAATAAGGTCAGAGTTATAGAATATTGTCCATTTATTCTACTCACAATTGTTACTTGTTTGTCAAAGAACGGCAACCCTCACTCTGTTAAAGCAAAAAGGAAAGATTCATTGAGGATATTACAGTTCTTGAACTGAGGAAATGCACAGCAGAGAGGAGTCTACCAAGTGCTCCAAAGCATGGGGGGAGATGTGTGTTTTTACAGTTTCCTACCTTCACATTCCCGATCCACACCCTTACTTACTAAGTACTGCAAAACCATATTTATGATTTGCACCATAATTTACATAAGAGTGGTTTGAGACACGAGCTGGGCCAATTAAACAAGACAATTGATAGTGAGGCAGAGTCTTCTTGTCACACACAGTCAAAAGCCCAGAGCTATATATAAATTAATGGGAAGAAGCCAAATGTCAGGGAATCAATTGTGTCCCTCTAAAATATGCATCAACTTGGTTAGGCTATGATTCCCACTATGATGGGGCTGTCCTCCATTCTGTGGTTAGTATAATTTTTCTACATGTTGTAAACTCTGATCTCTGCCTGTGGTCCATGAGGTGAGATCACAATATGTTAAAGAGGGTTACAGTCAGACATAACACCCTCACTGAGGTCATATCCCTGAGTCAGTATAGAGAGAATTTCCCTGGGGTATGGCCTGCATAACCTTTTACCTTACAAGAAATAAAGGAAAGAGAAGCAAGCAGATAATTGGAAACACCATTATCACCAATAAAGCAGCACTATGAGCAGATCTTGTCCATTGGACTCAGAGTTTCTCTAAGATCCTAGACCAGGAGAAGACTGATGACAAGGACTGTCACTCAGAACCAACAGAGACGGAAAGCCTTCCCCTGGAGCTGACACCTTGAATTTGGACTTCTAGCGTAGACTTCTAGACAGTCTGAGAGAATAAATTTCTGTTTGTTAAAATGATCCACTTGTGGTATTACTACTAATATTTACTAGTAATTATTACTACAGCAATCCTAGATAACTAAGATACCAAGGTTATAGTCTCAGGAATGTAGAAGCATGAGCTTGTAATAAAATGGAGTTTTCATTCAGACCTCTTCTGTCAGCCATTTTACTATGCCAAATGCCTCAGTTTTAAAAGCTCATTTAAAAAAAAAAAAGTTGCTGTTCAGTTGATTCTAGCTCATAGTGGTATTGTTGAGCAGAGTAGAACTTCCCCCACACGGTTTCCAAAGACTGACTGGTGGATTCAAACTGCTGACCTTTTAGTTAGCAGCTAAGGATCTTAACCATTGTGCCATCAAGGCTCAGAGAGGTTCACTGAACATACTATGTACTAGATTTGCAATGAGTACCAAAAATGTTATAACAGAAAAGCCAGGTAGATCACTGCCCTGGAATTTATAGTCTAGTGGTTCAATCTAACTCAGGAATCACTTCGTTAGTGTTTCTCATATGGGGTGATCCTACCACCAAAGTCCAGAAAACTGGATATTTCTAGAAACCAAGATCATCAGCTTAGCAGTTTCTGACAAGTAGTTAATCTTTAATAAACTACTTCCAATTTAGATTCAGATCTCATTTATTGAGGTTTATTATGTACAACTTGAAGGCATTTTCTTGAATGTTGTTATCTTATTAATTTGAACCCTCAAACAAAACTGTTAGATGGGTATTCATTGACTGATTTTTAGTTTGTTTTTTTTTTCCAGATAGGGAAATTGAAATTCAAAACATAGAACAAGAGTTACTGGAGACAGGGCTAAGATGGCAGAGTAGTTAAATGCTTCCTGAGATCCCCTTAACAACGAAGATCTTAAAAAGCAAATAAATGAATTATATATGACACTCTAGGAACCCATAACATCAACAGAAAAGTTGAGAAATCACACTGAACATCAGAGAAGGGAGAGTAGGTTCAGAAGTACTTAGAGAAGTTAGACCTGATCTAATGGGAATTGGTGCCCAGGAGGCAGATCAAGGACAGTACACTTAGTGAGCAGAGCAGCGGCTTTCAGAAAATGTCCTACTTAGCAGGAGTGACCAAGTGGTGGGTAGCCTACTCACATCTCTAGAATCAATGAAAAACAGCATTCAGTTGTCAAAAGCTATGTAGATCATGTCTACTCTGCAAAGATATAAATCTTCCTTTGGGAATAAGCATCTCTCCCTTTTCCTAGCACTTCCTTCTCCCTTCTAGGCACTGTGCCTGGCTCCTGAGACTGACATCATTACCTTGGTTGAAAGTAAGACTCCTTACTCCCTCAGCCATTCTCCTAGACTCAGACAGGGAACAATTTAACAACTAAGGGTTTTAAAAATATTAATAAATAATTAGCCTGTTCCCCTAAGCAGGGAACTCAGAGTAGAAACAATTCCTTTGCCTTGGCATAGGCATAAGGGAACATGCCTTCCTTACAGATACTCAGTGACAGCTCTCAGCCCCTCCCTTTCTCAGTGTATGCAGCCAGATACTTGTGACTACACCAATCACCCCTGCCCACTGAGGACTGTAGGGAAGAACCTCTACCACTTGGTGACTGACTAACTAGGCACCTAAGCTGAAAGCTAAAAGAAAAATAAATGGACACCTAGGGTCACCCGCCTAGTAACATCCCCAATTATGTGGTGACAGGATGTTAGAGACTCAAAGGCACCAATAACTAAGCTAGTTCACGCTACTTTGGCATTTCAAAACAAAGCAAAACAAGACGCTAGAACACGGTCAACAAACAAAATAAAAAAAAATGCACAACTTATTGATAGTTCAGAGACAACAACCAATATCCAACCACTTAAAGACGCAGAACACAATGGCTTTAGAAACCTCACAGAATAGCCAGCCAAGCCAGCCAAGTGCTGATATAGAACCAATAAATTTTCCAGACAATGAGAACTCTCTGGAATTATTGGAGGAAGAATACAAAAGACCTAGAACTCTTCAAAATATCAGGAAGGAGATGTAGCAAAAATACAACATAACATAAATACAAATTGAACAGGCTGTTAGAAAGTGCAGAGAAACAGCATGCATAAATTCAGATGATTAATGAAAAATTACAGAATTAGACAACTCTATAGAGAGTGACAGAAACCCTGATGGTGTAGTGGTTAAGGGCTACATCTGCAAACCAAAAGTTCAGAAGTTCAAATCTGCCAGGTATTCCTTGGAAATTTTATGGGACAGTTCTACTCTGTCCCATAGGATCACTATGAGTCAGAATTGACTCAAGGGCAGTGGGTTTCTGTGTTTTATAGAAAGTCAAAGAAGCAGAATTGAGGCAATGGAAGCCACAATTAGTGAGACTGATAAAACACCAGACACCGACAGATTTGAGGAAAAATCAGATAAAGCCAAAAAGCCAAAAATCATATAAAAGAATTAAAAAATATAAAGAAACACTTAAAATCTAGAAGAATAATCTACAAGTGTTTGGACTACTACTGTGGCAGAGCATGGATAACAGAAAATACAGTGGGAATTGTTGAAGATTTACTGACAGAAAATTTCCCTGGTATCAGGAAATATGAAAAGGTATCTATCTGAGATGCTCATCAAACTCCACACAACGTAGATCCCATAAGAAAGGCACAAAGACTTATTAAATTCAAACCTGACAGGACTAAAGATAAGGAAAGAACTATAAAGATGGTTAGAAATTAATGAAAAATAACTTACAAAACAAAGTCAGTAAGACTAAGCTTGGATTATTCAGTAGAAACCATGCAGACAACAAGGTAATGAGATCACATATACAAAGACTTGAAGGAAAATATTCTTGCTAGCCAATTATATACCCAGCAAAACTGTCTTTCAAACATGCTGGCAAGATTGGAACATTTCCAGATAAACAGAAGTTTTCAGAATTTGCAAAAATCAAACCAAAATTATAAGAAATACTAAAGGGAGTTTATTGGTTAGAAAATTATCAGATAACAATCCAAAGCTAGAACATAGGAGAGCAACCAGATATCAATCCAGATAGGAAAATAATAAAAAACAAATCAAAGCTAAAACACTGAAAATAAGGAAACAGAGATGTTATTACGTAAAAGATAACAACATTATAACAGAAAGAGTGATTTAAACATGTAATTATGAATCTTTCATATGGAAAAGAAGTCAAGACAATACAAAGAAATTAAATACAGATTTAAGTTTAGAAGAAATAAGGATAAATATTAAGACAACCACAAGGAAACTAACAATCCTACACAATAAAATAAAACAATAAGAAAAACATGAAGTCTCGGCAAATACAAAATCAACAACAATGAAAACATATAAAGGAAAATGTCTCAACACCGAAAATTAACTGGAACAAATAAATTGTCAAAGACATGCAAATGAAAGCCACCAAAATGACAGCACTAAACTGATATGTATCAACAATTATGCTGAATATAAATGGTTATATGCACTAATGCAGAGACAATGAGTGGAAGAATGGGTAAGAGAACACCATATATCTATATGCTGCCTATAAGAGACACACTTTAGACTCAGGGCTCAAATAAGCTAAAATTCAAGGAAAAAAAAATCAAGTAAGCAACATTCAAAAAAGAGGAGGAATACCAGTATTAATTTCTGATAAAATAGACTTTAAACTAGAATCTACCACAGTAGATAAGGAAGCACACTATATTAAATATTTATGCACCAATGATAGGCCTTCTAAATACAAAAAAGAAACTCTAAGAGCTTTAAAGGAGGATAACAGCATCAGGTAAGGAGGGTAACAGTATCACGTAAGGAGGGTGATGGCACCGGATAAGGAGGGTAATGGCACCAGGTAAGGAAGGTAATGGCTGTGATGAAGGAAGCTATGCCACTGGTATTTAGGTACTAGCAGGGTCAAGCATGGTAGACAAGTTTCAGCTGAGCACAGGCTAGACAGACTAGGAAGAAGGACCTGGAAGTCTACTTCGGAAATGAACTAGCCAGGAAAAAAACCTTATGAATAGCAGCGGAACATTGTCAGATATGGTGCTGGAAAGTGAGCCCCCCAGGTTGGAAGGTACCTGGCAGACAACTGGGGAAGAGCTCCCTCCTCAAAGTGGAGTTGTCCTTAACGACGTGGATGGAGTAAGGCCTCTGGCATCTTCGTTTGCTGATATGGCATGATTCAAAATGAGAAGAAACAGCTGCAAACATCCACTAATAATGGGACATGGAATGTACAATGTATGAACCTAGGAAAATTGGAAACTGTCAAAAATGAAATGGAACACATAAACGTTGACATGCTAGGCATTAGTGAGCTGAAATGGGACCAGTCTGGGCCATTTTGCATCTGACAATCATATAGTCTATTATGCTGGGAATGAAAACTTGAAGAGGAATAATGTTGTGTACATCATCAAAAAGAACATTTCAAGATCTGTCCTAAAGTACAATGCTGTCAGTGATAGGATACTATCCATATGCCTACAAAGAAGGATAGTTAATAAGACTATTATTCAAATCTATGTACCAACCACTAAGGCCAAAGACGAAGAAGTTGAAGATTTTTACCAGGTTCTGTAGCCTGAAATTGATTGAACCTGCAATTAGTATGCATTGATAATTACTGTTGACTGGAATGCAAAAGTTGGAAACAAAGAAGAAGGATAAGTAGTTGGAAAATATACCCTTGGTTACAGAAATAATGCAGGAGATTGCATGACAGAATTTTGCAAGACTAAGAATGTTTTCATTGCAAATAGCTTTTTTAACCAACACAAGTGGCGACTGTACACATGGACCACACCAGATGGAATACATAGGAACTAAATTAGATACATCTGTGGAAAAAGATTATGGAAAAGCTCCATATCAGTCATCAGAACAAGAACAGGTGCTGACTGGCACAGATTATCAATTGCTCATATGCAAATTCAAACTGAAACTGAAGAAAATTAGAACAAGGCCATGAGAGCCAAAGTATGACCTTGAGTATATCTCTCCTGACTTTAAAGATCATCTCAAGAACAGATCTGATGTGCTGATCAGTAATTACTGAAGACCAGACAAACTGTGGAATAACATCAAAGACATCACCCATGAAGAGAGAAAGAGGTCATTAAAAAGACAGGAAAGAAAGAAAAGACAAAATTGGATGTCAGAAGAGACTCTGAAACTTTCTCTTAAATGTCTAGCAGCTAAAGGAAAAAAGAAGGAATGGAGAAATAAAAGACCTAAACAGAAGATTTTGAAGAGCAACTCGAGAAGACATAAGAAAGTATTCTAACGACATGTCTAAAGAGGTGGGAATGGAAAACCAGAAGGGAAGAACACATTTTGTATTTCTCAAGCTGAAAGAACTGAAGAAAAAACTCAAGCCTCGAGTAGCAACAGTGAAGGATTCTACGGGGAAACTATTAGATGACTCACGGAGCATCAAAAGAAGATAGAAGGAATACACGGAGTCATAATACTAGGGAGAACTGGTCAATGTTCAGCCATTTGAAGAGGTAGCATGTGATCAGGAACCAATGGTACTGAAGAAAGAAGTCTAAGCTGCATTGAAGGCACTGGTTAAAAACAAGGCTCCAGGAATTGACGGAACACTAATTGTGATATTTCAACAA
This sequence comes from Heterohyrax brucei, assembly GCA_028571685.1. NCBI lineage: Eukaryota > Metazoa > Chordata > Mammalia > Hyracoidea > Procaviidae > Heterohyrax > Heterohyrax brucei. The sequence goes on from CM053150.1 coordinate 64,388,716, forward strand.
ACAGATGCAGTGCTGGAAGTGCTCACTCATCTATGCCAAGAAATTTAGAGGACAGCTACCTGGCCAACTGACTGCAAGAGATCAACATGTATGCCCATTCCAAAGAAAAGTGATCCAACCAAATGTGGAAATTACTGAACAATACCACTGGTATCACACATAAGTAAAATTCTGCTCAAGATCATTCAAAAGTGACTGCAACAGTATGTTGACAAGGGACTGCCAGAAATTCAAGCTGGATTCAGAAGAGGATGTGGTACGAGGGATACCACTGCTGATGTCAGATGGATCTTGGCTGCAAATAAAGAGTAACAGAAAGATGTTTACTTGTGTTTCATTGACTATGGAAACGTATTCAACTGTGTGGATCATAATAAATTATAGCTAACATTGTGGAGAACAGGAATTCTAGAACACCTAATTGTGCTCTTAAGGAATCTGTATATGGATCAAGAGGCAGCTGTGTGAGCAGAACCAGGGGATACTGCATCGTTTAAAGTCAGAAAAGGTGTCAATCAGGGTAGTATCCTTTCACTGTAACGTTTTAATCTATGCCAAGCAAATAGCCTAAGAAGCTGGATTCTATGAAAAGGAAAGAGGTATCAGGATTGGAAGACAATTCACTAACAACCTGCTGTACGCAGATGACACCGCCTTGCTTGCTTGAAGTGAAGAAGATTTGAAACACTGATGAAGATCAAGGATCACAGCCTTCAGTACGGATTGCACCTCAACATCAAGAAAACAAAAGTCCTCACAAATGGACCAGTAAGCAACATCGTCATAAGTGGAGAAAGGATTGAGAATGTCAAGATTTCATTTTACTTGGGTCCAGAATCAACCCCATGGAAGCTGCAGTCAAGAAATCAAAAGATGCATTACATCGGGAAAACCTGCTGTGAAGGACCTCTTTCAAATATTGAAAAGTAAAGATGTCACCTTGTAGACTAAGGTGCTCCAGACCAAAGTCACGGTATTATCAATCACCTCATATGCATGTGAAAGTGGGACAATGAACAAAGAAGACAGAAGAATTGATGCCTTTGGATTGGGATTTTGGAGAAGAATATTGAAAGAACAGTGGACCGCCAAAAGAACCAACAGATCTGTTCTGGAAGAAGTACAGCTAGAGTGCTCTTTGGAAGCAAAGATGGTAAGACCACGTCTTACTTAGTTTGGACATGTTGTCTGGAAGGATCAGTTCTCAGAGGACATCATGCTTGGTAGAGTAGAGAGTCAATGAAAAAGAGGATGACTGTCAACGAGATAGATTGACACAGCAGCTGCAACAACAGGATTAAGCATAAAAACAATTGTGGACATGGTGTACTATTGAGCAGTGTTTCATTCTGTTGTTCGTAGGGTTGCTATGAGTTGGAACTGACTCAATGGCACCTAATAACAACAATAGCATTAAAAAAGAGAACCAGGAAGTTCCACAATAAAGGCAGGGGATTTCAACACACTATTTTTTTTTATTATGATTGAATGAAAATGTACCTTCCCTTATAAATTCACATGCTCATCTATATGCAGCTCCCACTGCTCCCCCTGCCTGATGACAGCACAGTCCTGCTCTGCTCCATACATGTCTTATTGTCCCAACAGTCTCCTATACCCTCCTCTCCACCCACTCCCCTTCCTCCAGCAAGAGGTCAGTAGGATGACATCCTATAGATACATAGAACCATAAAATTCTCAGAAGATATAGTCATTCTGCATCACCAAGACCAATCCATTGTTCAACACACTATTTTTGATGAAGGGCAGAACATTCAGAAAGAAGTTCCGTAAAGACATGGGAAATCTACATGGCATGATCAACCATATTGACCTCATAGACATATACAGAAGACTCCATCCAATGGCAGCCAAGTATACTTTCTTCTCCAGTGCCCATGGAACACTCTCTAGAATACACCACCTTAGGCCATAAAGCATGCTTTAACAAAATCCAAAGCACTGAAATGGCAGAAAGCATCTTTTCAGATCATAAAGCCCCAAAAGTAGAAATCAACAACACAAAAACCAAGAAAAACTATCAAATACTTGGAAACTGAACAATATCTTCTCAAAAACTATTGGGTTATAGGAGAAATCAAGGATGTAATAAAGAAATTCACGGAATCAAATGAGAATGAAAATATATCCTATCAGAATCTTTGGGACACAGCAAAAACAGTGCTCTGAGGTGAATTTATAAATACAGACACCTAAAAAGAAAAAGAAAGGCTCAGATCAAAGCATTAACCCTATATACAGCTTGATCAAGTAGAGAGCAACAAGAGAACTTCCCAGGCATCAGAAGAAAACAGGTAAAATTTAGAGCAGAACTAAATGAATTAAAAAATACAAAAACCATTGAAAAAGTTAAGTAGATCAGAAACTGGTTCTTGGAAAAACAAACAAACAAAGAAAATCAACCAAAACCACTGCATTCGAGTCAGGTCTGACACACTGTGACCCTAGAAGTCTGAGTAGAAGTACTCCATAGAGTTTCCAAGGAGCACCTGGTTGGTCTCAATTGCTGACCTTTTGGTTACCAGACATAGCACGTAACCCACCACATCACCAGGGTTTCTGGTTCTTTGAAAAGATCAACAAAATCAATAAGCTGTCAAAACTGTCAAAAGAAAAACAGGAGAAGAGCAAATAACCTAAATAAAAAATAGGATGGATGATATCACAACAGATGAAACTGAAATTTAAAAAATCGTAGCAGAATACTATGAAAAATGGTGCTTCAATAAATCTGAAAATGTAGAGGAAGTGGAAAAACTTCTAGAAATACCCTGTCTACCTATACTAATACAAACAGAGGTAGAATAATTAAACGAACCCATAACAAAAGAAGCAATTGAAAAGTTAATTAAAAAGACTCCCAACAAAAAAAAGTCCTTGCTTTGACAGTTTCACTAGAGAATTCTACCAAACTTTCAGAGAAGAATTAACATCACTATTACTAAAGATATTTCAGATCATAGAAAAGGATAGAATGCTACCAAAGTCATTCTATGAAACCAGGCTAACCTTGATACCAGAACCAGATAAACAGCACAATAAATAAATAAAACTAAAATTAAAGACCAATATCTGTCAAGAACTTAGATGCAAACAAAATTCTCACGAATAGAATTCAACAATATATCAAAAAAATAATAACAATAATTTACCATGGCCAAGCAGGACTCATACCAGGTATTCAGGGTAGTTCAACATTAGAACAATTGATGCAATCAACCACATAAATAAAACAAGAGTGAAGAACCACTAGATTTTACATAGTGATGCAGAAAAGTCATTTGACATAGTTCAATAGCCATTCAAGAGAAAAACTCTCAACAAAATAGGAGTAGAAAGAAAATTCCTCAGTGTAATAAGGTACATTTATACAAAGCTAACAGCCAACACCACTGTGAATGGAGAGCAGCTGAAAGCATTTCCCTAGAGAACCAGAACCAGACATGTCAAGCCATAAGCCAGGAGCCATTGAGTTGGATCTGACTCATGGTGACCCTAGGGACCATTAATATTTATTCATTAATATTTATTCACCATCATCCTGGAGGTTCTAGCTAGAGCAGTCCAGCTAGAAAAAGAAACAAATGGCTTCCAAAATGGTAAGGAAGAAGAAAATATGAGAGTGGTCAATGAAGCCCATGAGCTTAATTGTTCTAAGTGCTACATACCTCATTGCTAAATATTACCATGGTCACCTTTGAAGTACTCCACTTGGGAAGCTATGCACTGATGCCAGCACCTAGGTCAGCCTATAAAGTAATTTTGGAACTCTTTCTGGAATAGCCATTGAGCACAGTGGAATGGTGGTAAGTTCGCAAATTTAATTAGATAGTTGTCTAGGAGGGAGTTTTTAGCCAATAAATAGATAACTGTATTGGAACACCCTCCTTACTCACTTGATCTGCCCCCCAATAATATTTTTATTTATTCCAAGATAAAAGAAATATTGAAAGGAAGACATTTTGATAACATTCAGGACATCAAATGTAATATAATGATAGCTCTGATGATCATTCCAGAAAGACTTCCAAAGTTGCTTTGAAGGGTGAACTATGGGCTGGCATAGGTGCATAGCTTCCCAAGAGGAGTATTTTGAAGGTGACCAGAATGATATTCAGCAATGAGATATGTAGTGCTTTTTCTATCAGAAACTTGTCATACCTCATACATCTCTATTTGAAGATATGATCTTATACAAAGAAAACCCTAAAGAATCCACACACACACACACACACACACAGAACTAATCAGAAGAATTTAGCAAAGTATCAGAATACAAAATAAACCTACAAAAATCAGTTAGACTCCTCTGCATCAATGAAGATTGATATCAAAGAGGAAATCACCAAATTAATGCCATTTACAATAGCCCTCAAGGAGATAAAATACTTAGGAATCAAGCTAACCAAAGAAATAAAAGATCTATGCAAAAGAAAACTACAAGACATTGTTGCAAGAAACCAAAAGAGACCTACATAAGTGGAGGCAACTATCTTGATGATAGAAAGGAATACTCAACATCATGAAAATTTCTGTTCTACACAAATCAATCTATAGGCACAATACAATCCCAATACAAATTCCAAAGCCTTTTTTTTTCAATTTATTTTATTTATTTTTTTATTGTGATTAAGTGAAAGTATACAATCCAAATTAAATTTCCATGCCCGCCTATCTGCAGTTCTTTCTGCTCTCCTTGGCTGGTTCCAGCTCACCCCTCCTTTTCATTCTACATATGTCATATCCTCTTAACAATCTCCTATCCTCTCTATTCCACCCTCTCTTCTCCCCTCTAGTAAGAGGCCAGTGGGACAGCATCCTATAGATGCACAGAACCATAGAGTACACACATCTTATGGTCACACTGTGTCCCCGAGTCCAGTCCATTCCCGTCCAAAGAGTTGACCTCAGTAATGTTTTCTTGTCAGGGGCAGCAGTAGATCTAGAGGCTATGCTCCCAGAGGAACCCCCAGGATGCTGGACCATAAATTGTGGTCTTTTAATGGAGTTCTGGAGGTGCATGCCTCTTTTCCTCATGTTGCCACTGGGCCTCAACATTGTGTGCCCCATCACGGCTGTCTTTGGTGGTAGCCAAGCATCATCTGGTTCTTCTGGTCACATGTTGATACAATCACCCATTCACATGGATCCTTCTGTCTCCTGGACTCTTTTTTCCTCATGTCTTTGTTGTTCTTGGTGATTGTTTCAGATGAGCTGGAGTCATTTGCTGTACCTCAGATGGCAGCTTGCTAGCTTTTAAGACCCCTTGAGAGCATGGTCTCCAGACTCCTGCCCCTTGTACTCTATCCTTGCAATATGTGGTTAAGATTAGAAGAGTTTTCAGTTTACGTTGAAGTCCACTTAAGTTGATCTTCTTTCTAGTGTGTGCTGTCACTGCTTTCGACCATCCAAATTTCTATCAACTATCTAATCTATGACAAGCCTTCTCCCTCCTTCCCCTCCACTGCAGCTGTCAAAGTGTCTCTTCTGTACATGAGTCTATTTTTAAGTCCTTATAGTAGGGGTCTCATAGAATATTTGTCTTTGTGTGGCTGACTGATTTCACTCAGCATAATGCCTTCCAAGTAAAACCAGGTTATGAGATGCTTCCTAAAACCATCATTGTTCTTTATCATTGCATAGTGTTCCAATGAGTATTTGTATCATAGTTTGTTTGTCTCCAATGCCATTTTTTTAACGAGATGGAGAAACAATTCACCAACCTCACATGGAAAGAGAAGAACTCACATATATGTGTAAAGCATTACTGAAGAAGAACAAAGTGTGGGCCATCACACCACTTGACTTTAGAAAGTATTACACTGCCATGGTAGTCAAAACAGCATGGTACTAGTACAAAAATAGACACATAAACCAATGGAACAAAATTCAAAACTGAGACATAAAATTATCCACCTATAAGGAGCTGATATTTCACAAAGGCCAGAAGTCCATAACTGGGGAGAAGACAGTGTCTTTAACAAGTGATGTTGACATAACTAGATATCTATCTGCAAAACAATAAGACCCCAATCTCACACCATGCACAAAAATTAACTCAAAATAGATCAAAGACCTAAATATCATATCTAAAAGGGTAAAGATCATGGAAGGAAAAATAGAGAGCCCTAATGCACAGCATAAACAGCATATAAAATATTCCTAATGATGTACAAACACCAGAAGATAAAATAGATAACTGGGAACTCCTAAAATCGAAACACTTAAGCTCATCCAAAGACTTCACCAAAAGAGTACAAAGACAATCTACAGATGTGGAAAAAAAAATTGGCTATGACAAATTCAACCAGTCTCTAATCTCTAAAAGACATTGCAAAACATCAACAACAAAATGACAAACAATAGAATTAAAATGTGGGCAAAGGTTATGAACAGATAGTTCACCAAAGAAGACATTCAGGTCACTAACAGATATATGAAAATATGCTCACAATCATTAGCCATTAGAGAAATCTAAATCAAAACTACCATGAGATGCCATTTTGCTCCATCAAGGTTGGCATTAATTTAAAACACACAAAATAATACATGTTGGAGAGATTGTGGAAAGACTGAAACACTTATATACTGCTGGTGGGAAGGTAAAATTGTACAACAACTTTGGAAAGTTATTTGGAATTTTCTTAAAAGTTAGAAATAGAGATATGATATGATCCAGCAATCTCACTTCTTGGAATATGCCCTAGAAAAACAAGATGTCACACAAATAGATATATGCCCACAAACATTTATTGCAGCACTGTCCACAGTAGCAAAAAGATGGACTCAACCTAGGTGCCCAACATCGGATGAATGGATAGAGAAACCATGTTATATTCACACAATGGATTATTGCACAATGGTACAGGGCAATGATGAATCTAAGAAATATCTCACAACAGTGAGGAATTTGGAAGTCTTTATGCTGAGTGAAATTAGTCACAAAATAACAAAGATTGCATGAAACCACTATTATAAAGACTCAAGGAAAAGTTTAAACATAGACTAAAGTAGTCTTTGATGAATACAATGGCGGAGAGGAAAGGAGAGGGTATTTACCAATTTGATACTAGCCAAGCCAAGTGCCGTCAAGTCGGATCCGACCCATGGCGACCCTAGATACTAAGTAAGAGTTATTTTAGGTTAAGGGAAAGACAGCACATAGTAGAGAAGAAGTCAGCACAACTGGAATAAACCAAAAGCTAAGAAATTTTCCTAATCAAATACAAATTTTCCAGTCAAATACTTTGAGGCACAGAGAAGCATTGACAATGGTCTAGTGAACCTGGTTTCAGGTGACATCTCAGTCAATTGACATAATATTGTTTATTAAGAAAATATCCTGAATCCCATTTTGATGAGTGGTGTCTGGAGTCTTAAAAGCTAGCAAGCAGCCATTTAAGAAGTTTCAATTTGTCTTAACCCACCTGGAGCAAAAGAGAATGAAGAACATCAATGAAATGAGGAAATTATGATCCCCAGACACAGAAAGGGCCATATAAACCAGAGACTACATCAGTGTGAGGCTGCAAGAACTAGATGATGCCTAGCTACCACAAATGGCTGCTCTGATAGGAATTCAACAGAGTCCCTAAGGGAGTGACAGAAATGTGAGGAGCAGAACTTGAACTCCAGTAGAAAGACCAGACTTGATGATCTGGCAGACCGGAGGGTTCCCAGAAGACATGAACCCAAACTCTGATTGCCCAGAGATGAAACCATACCAGAAGCTAATTCCTCACAGAAACTTTGAACTGGTCTATAAGACATAAAATGATACTACAGAAGAGTGTGCTTCTTGGCTTAAACAGACAGCTCCTGTATGGAGGCAAGATGAAAATAAAGAAGGGGAAAGGAGCTGGTTGAATGAACATGGGATATTTGGGGTGGAGGAGAGGAGTATGCTATGACAGTGTGGAGACAGAAGCTAGGGTCACAGAACAAAGCGTTTGTAATTTTTTGTGTGAGAAACTTAGTTGAATTGTAAACTTTCACTTAAAACACAGTAAAAAATAAAGCATTACTCAGGTAGAGAATCGAACTTCCACAGTGGAACTACCCTCAAGTGTTAGCCATTAGGATGTGGTGGAAATAATGACTCCAACATTGTTTCATAAATGGATCTGACATTGCTTTGTAAACAGTAAATAATAAAACTTAATTGTTACATAAACACAGATGTCAGAACTTCGCTATATTAATCTCCTTGCTAAGATTTCATTTGAAGCTTGCGTAACACTCTTACATTAAGTAGATCTCTTCTGGACCACACTGTTGCTATTTTCTATCCATATTATACAGTTTATCCCCTTCAGTGTCCTCCATGCAATCTAAAATTATCTTGTTTATTTACCCATTTATTTATGTAAGTAGCTCTTCAACCCTCTACATATACATATAAAAGAAGAAGGCTCTGAGAGAGAACAGATTCTGATTATTTTGCTCTCCAGTGAATTCTTTGTCCTGGATCACAGCTTCCACCACTGTAGATGCCCAGTAAAGGTTTTCAGAATTGATAAATAAGTTTCTTGAATTTCAAGAAAGAATTATATTTATGTGCATTATTTTCACATATTTATGAGATTTCCCTTGATATAAATTCATGGGAAAGGACTGTGTCCCATTCATCTCTGAATCTTTTTAAAAATATCTTACTGTGATTAAGTGGAAGTTTGCAAGTCAATTTGTCATATAAAATCCTGTAAATACATCTCTATGCAACTCTAATAACTCTGCCAACTCGGTGACAGCACATTCTCCTTTCTGTCCTGTATTTCCTTTGTCCATTCAACCAGCTCCTGTCCCCTTCTCTCCATCCTCCCATTTTGCTTCTTTAAAGGAGATGCTCCAACAGCCTCATGCATTTGAGCCAAGAAATGCACACCATACCAGGATCACTCTATGCCATATGGTCCAGCCCAATTTTTGTCTGAAGAGTTGTCTTTGGTAACAGTTTCAGCTCTTGCAAGTCTAGGGTCCATGTTCTTATGGGACCGTCCAGGATATTGGACCATCAAATCTGGTCCTTTAATAGAGTTTTAGATCAGCACTCCTCTTTTTCTTGTGCTTTGTCAGGGACTCTACATTATATTCCTTGACAGGGAATTCTTTGGGGGTATCTTGGCACCATCTAGTTCTTCTGGTCCCATGCCGATGCAGCCTCCTAGTCAAAGAGACCCTTCTGTTTCCTGGGCTAATATTTTCTCCACGTCCTTGGTGTTCTTGGTTCTCATCTGCTCTAGTTCAGCTGGAAACAATCAATGTTCTTTCGACAGCAGCTTGCCGGCTATTAAGATGCCAGGCACCATTCATCACTATGGGATGCAGGCCAATTTCTTAGGGAAAAAAAAGTAATTTTACCAATTGAACTCAATATCCCCTGACTCCCATCCCTGCTATTCTGTCCTTTAGATTTCGATGCAGTTCAGTTGTACTGACACCCCCTTTTACTGTGTGCTGCCACTCTCTTTACCTAACTGAATTTCTCTTGACTATCTAATCTATGAATAATCCTCTCTCTCTTTCCCCTCCCTTGTATCCATCAAAGGTCATTTTCCTCTATGAATAAACCTTTTCTTAAATCTTTACAACAGTGGTCTCATACAATATCTGTCCTTTGCAGCTGACTAATTTCACTTGGCCTAATGTCTTCCAAAAGATTGCAGGTTATGCAATGTTTCCTAAAATTGTCATTTCTCTTTATCATTGCACAGTGTCCCATTGTGCAAATACAGCATAGTTAGTTTATCCACTTACCTGTTGATGGGCACCAAAGCTGGGATGCTCAACATACTCTTTAAAAAAAATAAAAGAAACTTACTTATGCCATTTGACCTAGATATCCCCTGAAAGCATGATTCCAGATCCCTGTCCCTACAACTCTGACCATTGAAATGCTCAGTTGTTTTTAGGAAACCTCTCAGCTTCTGAATCTTTAATACCCAGCACTATTTGCATCTTGTTCTCCAGCAGTGCTTAGATAAGTGTTTGGACTAATTATATTGAGCTGAATGAATAAATGCTTTGTTAAAAGCCTAAATGCACAGAGAAGCATCAGAAATTAGTGTAACAGGATATATTTATTATGAATAGATACGATACAAATTGGGCAGCGTCAAACAAAGTATTCGAAAGGTGCTCCAAAGAGGGGATAATGAAAACAGGTTGCACAGATGGGGTTAGGACAGGGTAGTCTCTGGAAGAGCACTATAAATTCCTTTCATGTTAGTTTCTCAGGAGGCAGAATCAGAACAGAGCAGCATTTCAGGATCAGTTGGTTGTAAAAACATAGGCATTAAGGAACTGTCATACATCCTAAAACAGCTTCCTTTCAGAACCTAGAGTTCCTGCATATTGAAACTGACTGCACATAGATAATTCTGCAAAAGATTCTACTGCCTAAAAGCAAAATGATCTCTCCTAAATTGCTCATTAGACTATAGCATGACCTGAAAGTGACTATAGGAAAACCAGTTTCTTGAAAGTTCAGGATTAACAAGGATGCCTAAAGGTGAATGACCTAGGTGGGTCACTACAAGTAGGTGGACCAAGAAATGCCGATTTCAGAAATAAAATGTTTCTAATTTTCACTGAAGGTAGAGCATGTTATATCTTCACATTTGGGTGTGTAACATTTTCAAGTGACTTTTTTGCTTTCTGGTGTTGATTCTTAGTTGTTTCATCTGTAAAATTTTGATGCTGAATTAGAGGGTATTGTGGATTGATTTGTGTTCCCCCTAAAAGATATTTTGAAGTCCTAATCCTTGTCTAAGATGTTTCTTCTGTTACATTAATTTCGGTGATAACCAGAGTAGGGTGGATCCTAAACATAATCCCTTCTGAGTGGTTTATATAAACGGAAAATACAAATAGGGAGAGAGACACATACATAGTGAGGACTTATCTTCAAGACAAAGCACCATGAAATGCCCAGGGCTTCCAAAGATGAAAGGGACAAGGCATAATCTTCTAGAGCTGATAGTTCACAGTCTTGTTCATACTCTATATTAGGACTCATAGTCTCTCAAACTGTGAGACAACAAATCCCTGATCTTTTAAGCCACCCACTTGCAGTATTTTTGTTATGGTAGCTGAGACAGATGGTTCCCTTATGTCTCCCCAACCACGCCATCAAGTTGATTCTGACTCATGGTGAACCTATAGGACGGAGTAGGACTGCTCCATAGAGTTTCCAAAGAGCACCTGGCAGATTTGAACTGCCAACCTTTTCGTTTAGCTGATGGATCACTTAACTACCATGCCACCAGGGTTTCCCTTAAACCCCCAGAGAGATTTTTTTGCTACCCTTCTGCCCCTTTATTTCTACAACGTGTATAAAATGAACTTGACCTTTTTTTTTTTTTTTTTTTAGTAACACAGGAAATTCCACCAGCAAAATAGGTCTTAAACATTGGAGACAGGTAAGCAGCTGTCTTGAATAAGGGTCCCTTTTGAAATTGCTCTTCTGCTCACAGATCCTAACATGCATGTAGCATTGTGTCTTAAAGACTTCTCTATTTTAGCTACAACTGATCTCAACCAACAGAGAATGGTATTTGTTATTTTCCCCTCTACTTGTCCTCATATATACAGAATGCAAACAATAGTGGCCTCAATACTCAAACTAAAAATTTAAGGAAAAAAAAAGCTGACCCCCACACAAAACTTTTGAAGTAATTTAGCTCTGAACAAGGGCAGAAGCATTATCCAATGAACTTCCCAGTCTGATGGATCTTAGAAATAAAAATAAAATTTGAAAAATTCAGGATGAGACAGCCCACATGGTCATGGAGTGAGAATAAATTGGGTACAAGAGATAGAATTCAACTCCCTAGAAACCAAGAAGAAAGAGGAAAGACCTGTCAGCTTCTCCTTATGCAGCAATTGACAGACCCCTGGCTAATGTACGAAGCGTCCTTACCTTTGGGTTCCTTCACAGTTCTGTGGGAACTCATCCCACTTCACTTTGCTCCGTAGCATTTTCAGAGTACCACTGAGGCATGCTAGTCACCAGATGTCTACTAATTTCAGGCTCTGTAGAAAGTCATGTATAGCACTCATGGTGTCCAGATGTCTTTTTGACAAGGTAAGACACAACCAGTCATCAAGGAGGTGGGAAGCATCAAAGAAAAGAGAGATTGGATCTGGCTCCTTGGACCATATCCAAGGAATGAGCCTAGTTAAGACAAGGCAAACATATATCTGTTTCAAACTGGCTGGTATCTTTTCTGCCTGTGAGTATTTACTCAGAGAACAGACCAATTTTTTGCTTCCCTGTTGTTTTTCACAAAAGAGCTACAAGGCCCTTGAAAAAAAGAGAAAAGTATCCTTCCTTGAGAAAAGCCATCATCAAAAATGGATGTTATTAGATGGCAGGCACGTAGATTTTTAGAACAGACAGATGTGGATACCCTAAAGCTTTGTGACTTCAAGGCAAAAATTTAATTTCTCTGAGGCTCTGTTTCTACATTGAAAGAAAAAATTCAGTACATATGTTACCATGAAAATTAAATTAGATCATGCTTATAAATACCTAATTCAGCATTGAACTCAGTAACTGGTTGTTTTTCCTTCTCCATAATATTCATTAACCTATGTGTGTGTTTGTGTTTATGTTTAATATTATGAAAGAATCCTATTACAGATAAATGAACCCACATGTGAAAAAGAAAGAGAGGTAGGTTATCCATCAAAGCCTCCTGAAAACTGAAATTTCTGGCCCAGTTTCAAATATCTGTCTCTAAAATTTGATGTCTTTTTTTTTTTTTTTCCCCTACTGCAAACTAACATTTAAAATTCACTTGGGCCAACCAAGCACAAATCATGGTTCTGCCATTTTCAATTTTGATCTTTATAAATTGGCAGCAGTTAGTACTATCACATCACACATTATTAATGACATCAGAAATCCCAGTGCCCTATAGTATAAAAATGGAGCCCCAGTGGCAAGGTGGTTAAGAGCTAGGCTACTAACCAAAAGGTAGGCAGTTTGAATCCACCACCTGCTCCTTGGAAGCCCTATGGGGCAGTTCTATTCTATACATCAGGGTCATTGTAAATCAGAATTGACTCAATGGCAGTGGGTTTGGTTTTGCTTTTTGGAGTATAAAGGACTACCTTTCAGCTTGTACCTGAAACTAACCTAGAAATGATTAGACTACATTCTAGTCTATCCAAACACGCTAAGTGCAGAAAGAATATGGATCAATAAAATTAAAACAAACAAACAAAAAACAAACCCACTGCTATTGAGTCATGTCTGACTCATAGCAACCCCATAGGTCTGGGTAGAACTGCCCCACAGAGTTTCCAAGGAGCGCCTGGCAGATTTGAACTGCCGACCTTTCAGTTTGCAGGCGTAGCACTTAATGCACTATGCCACCAGAAACATAAAAAATAAATGCACACCATTTCAGGCAGTGGAAGCAGCACATGAGAAGGTCTGTAGAACAGAAACTCTGCTGATAGCCTAGTTCTGAATGTCTCTAGTCCTTGTCAGGTGCTCATCATGTCAAAGGCATCTATACTTGTTCTTGACAGTCTCACTCTCCAAATGACATTGTGAGTCTGGACTTGTACACCAATGATAAAAAGTTTAAGACCAGTTTCTTAGATGGGAAGAGGGGATGTGATGAAAGGCTGATGGGCCACGTTCTGGGAAAGGTAGACAAAAGGATTCCCTAGAGAATTAGAGCTGTTGAAAAAAAAATTAGGGAGTACAGTTTCCAGAAGTTGGCAGACAGAATTACAACAAATGTGAAGTGTCTTCACACTGTCTTTGCAGGAGGCACTGCACCAGAAGAGTTGGCTTCCTCTGACGGGTTTCCAGTTGTTGCCCTCAGGATGAGTTGAGATGAGGAGTGGGTCTTTTTTTCTCATTAGTTTGTAGTGTAGGGTAAGGATAATTGGTGTTGGCTCCTGCCCAGACCTCTTCCAGCTGGTAACCCAAACGTGGAAGAAAGAGAACAGATGGAAAATGCCACCTGTGGATTCACACGTGCAAACTGTGGTTTGCGTTCCCCATCACAACATGATCCTGTCTGCAGCCACATATGCCAGTATCTCTTCACCCTCCCTACTATAAAGTGTCCTCCTACCCACACACTTCATGAGTCCTACTGTCTGGCAGTCGTAGCTGCTGTTATCTACGGACGGGGTAAAGCCTTAGGCATAATGTTATTTTGGGGATCCAATTGTAAGGAAACAAAGATGGATACCTACTAGATGTCGGAAATGTGACATGACCCGAGTTAGGTGATTCCCTAATAAGAGGACCACAGAACATTGGTTTTGGTCTGTGTGTACTCAAATACTAAATCTAAGAGTCTATCTTAGTCCTCTAGTGCTACTATGACAGAAATATCACAGGTGGATGGCTTTAACAAAGAGAAACTTATTTTGTCACAGTCCAGTGGGCATTAACTCCAGGGGGAGGTTTTCTCTGCTGGCTCTTGAGGGAGATCCTTGTCTTCAATCTTCCCCTGGACTGGGAGTTTCTGAGGTGCAGGGACCCAGGTTTCTTTCCAAAGGCTGCCCTCTGCTCTCCAGCACTGCTTTTTGTTAGTATGAGGTCCTCAAATCTCTGCTTGCTTTCCTTTCCTTTATATCCCAAGAGATTGCCTCAAGGCATAAGACAATCTTACACAGAGTCCTGCTTACTAACAAAACCAACTGCCCATTCTCACTTATTAATATCATAGAAGTAGGATTTACAACATATTGGAACATTATACAATACTAGGAATCTTGGCTTACACATATTTTTTGGTGGACACAATTCAGCCCATGGCAGAGTTCTTACCTGTAAATGAGCCACATAATTGTTTTCATTGACACAGAAAGAAGAGGCAGAGGAAGAGAGGTGGAGGAAGGACATAAAAACGGTAAAGGCAATACGTACCAAGCTGATGTGCAGGAATGTAGGGTGGGCAGACCTGGTTTACCTCCAAATTCTACCACTTAAATCAGTCTCCATCCACGGGAAATGCAAGTAACATCCTTCAGTCTTGGGTTTTATCAGTTAAATGGTTTCTGGGGTGATGTAATTGGAAATTATAATTAGGACAAGATCTCACAAACTGTAAGTGATTCTGCTATTACTATTCTTCATTTTTTTCCACTTAATACTCCCAACTATCATGTGAGGTACACTTCTTCTCTATCTTACAAAGAGTAAAATGAGACTCAAAGAAGATAAGTCAGTGGGTTAAGTTTACACAGTAAGTTTTATGTTGGGATTTGAATCCTGTTTTCTCTCACTTCAAAGTCCTTTTTCATACATTCTTAACGAGTCACTTTGGGCAGACAAATCTTAATTGGAAAGAGATGAATCCTTTTGAAGAATCAACGGAATATTATGTTTTAAGCAGAATCACTGTGCTCAGTACAAGGAAGGTAAAATCTGAGTTGATTTTCTCATTTCTGGGACTGAAAACAGACAGGCACAGTGCATTGGGCCAAAGGAGGCTTGAGAAAGACAGACAGACACATAATCCAGAAGATTGCATCAGGAGGGACCATCGTCCTACCAGGAGGGTTACGTGTCACATAGCCCTCAATATGCTTTCTCTGAGGCCTCCTGGCCACATAGTTGCAGGAAAGCAAATCGCATCCCAGGGTCTGAGTTCTCCAGACAGGGCTGGCCTGCTTTTAATAAGCTGGAAGACAGGCTGAGTGAAAGAGTATATAAATGAACAAATGAATGACTCAACAGGAATCCAGAGAGTCATTGGTCCACACCAAGAAGCATTTGCAGTATACAAGAAGCTCTTGCAGGATACATCAGTCTGCCACAGAAGTACAAAGTCACTTGCCCACTCACCTTGGTATCAGGGATGACTCGGTAACCTGTACATGAATCATTTCATTGATTTGTGAGTTCCTCTGTTTATTTTTGATTTTGTACCTCCTTAGGGAGACTGTTACAGAGTTCAAGTATCTCTATTAACTATTTTGGGGGCATACCTATTATTAGTTTCTACAGAGATTAATGAAATGAAAATTGTATTTGAAATTTGAGGAACATGGTTGAATTCTGTACTTCTTGGACGGTTAAGGAATAAATTACCTAATTTTTTAAAAACCAGTAATTTCTTGTGATAAATGGATATGAGTACCAAAAAAAAAAAAAAAAAAAAAAAGACTTACCTGATAGAGCTTTGTGAGAATCACGTAAGACAGAGGATGAGAAAATTCTTCGTAAATGAAAAAGGACTTTAAAAATTGTCAGTTAAAGCTTCACCAATCTGCTCAACTTCTAGTCTCCATAATCTACAAGGTGCTGTGAAACCTCAACAAGAAAAAGACAAATAAACCAATTAAAAAGTGGACAAAGAATGTGAATAGGCACTTCACCAAAGAAGACATCCAGGAAGGCAAGAAACACATGAGGAAATGCTCATGATCATTAGCCATCAAAGAAATTTAAATCAAAACTACAGTGAGATGCCATCTCACCCCAACAAGGTTGGCATTAATCTAAAAAACACTAAATAATAATGTTGGAGAGGATATGGAGAGATTGGAACTCTTGTACACTGCTGGTGGGAATGTAAAATAGTACAATCTCTTTGGAAATCTGTATGGCACTTCCTTTAAAAAGCAAGAATAAAATACCACGTGATCCAGCAATCTCACTTCTTGGACCATAGCCTAAAGAAATAAAAGTTGTCACATGAACAGATACATGCACACCAATGTGTATTGCAGCTGTCTACAATAGCAAAAGGATGGAATCGACCTAGGCACCCATCAATAGATAAATGGATAAATTATGGTATATACTATGCAATGATAAGGCACAATGATGATTTTAGGAAATAGCTCATAATGCAGAGTTATTTGGAAGACATTATATTGAATAAAATTAGTCAGATGCAAAAGAACAAATATTGTATGAGACCATTATTATAAAGACTTAGGAACATGTTTAAGTACAGAAGAAAATAATCTTTGATATCAGGTTACAAGGGTGAAGAGGGAGGGGGAGAGGTATTCATAGGGCAGACAGGAATTGGGTTTGGTGAAGTAAGTGTTAGCAAGCAGTTGAAGGGAGGTTAGCACAACTTGATTATACCAAAAGTTTAACGGTTCCCTAACATTTTGAAGGACAGAGTAGCAGGGAAAGAGGCCTGGAGACTATGATTTCAGGGGACATCTAGGCTAACTGACATAATTAATTTTTTTAAAGAAAATGTTTGCTGGGCCCTCAGGCATGGCAGGCCCTGACTCCTGGCTAAGGAAGATGGCACCCTACTTATGGAGTTTCTTAGAGGCTTGTCAGCAGACACTATGGTGTGACTCAGAGAAGAGAAGGGCAATTGGTGCCACCACACTTGACTGCCAGCCACCATTGTATTCTCCAGATGTCAGTTTCTTGAGAACTGCCTTTCTGCTGAGAGAGGCACTGTCCAGCAGCAGGCAGTACTGGCTGGGCCCTCAGGGGTGGCAGGCCCCGCCTCCTAGTTGATAAAGATGGCAACCTACTTGTAGAGTCTCTCAGATGCTATGATGTGGCTCAGAGTCTATCAGATGCTATGATATGGCTCAATGGGAGGACAAAGGACATCACCACCACCACTACATTCTCTAGATATGATTGTCTTAAAAACAGCTTTTCTCATGGGAGCAGCAC
Organism: Heterohyrax brucei; assembly: GCA_028571685.1. NCBI lineage: Eukaryota > Metazoa > Chordata > Mammalia > Hyracoidea > Procaviidae > Heterohyrax > Heterohyrax brucei. The sequence continues at coordinate 64,406,369 of CM053150.1, forward strand.
TGTCCAGTCAGGTGCTGTTGCTAGGTGTTACAGCCAGCCCCTCAGACCTGGCTAACTCTACCTTTCGGCTAACTAAGTGGAGACCTCCCTGATCCACCTCTTCTGCACTGAGCCAGCAGAATCTATGGGGAAGCTCAGAGAAGGGATGAGGGAAGTACACTGGTGCCTTCAGACACCAGCCACTGTTGGGTTCTAGATGTGACTGTTTTAAGCCCAGTCTCTCTACTGCAAAAGATACTGTCTACTTAGGAATTGAAGCTCAGCATGGCAGCCAACCCCTGCCAGGCTCTGATGCGCAGCAGTCAGAGTCCCAGTCTCCGGGTTAACAAGGATGGCCTCAGTACCTGTAAGCCTCTTGGCTGCTGCACCAGCAAAAGCAGGACTCTGCACTGTTCTCTCACCTCTGACAAAGGTTTTCCCCTTCCTGTTGCCCACTCTGATCTCACAATGCTATGCCTGATCTTGGGGCTCTCAGAATATCCACTCTGATCCCTTCAACTGCTTTTCTAGGCCTTAGTTATCAGAGGGAATCCAGGAAATATGTGATTAGTCTGCCATCTTGTCCCCACCTCACAACCTATTATTAATTAAAGAGAAGCTAGCTATCTCTGAAATCCACCCTGACAAACTTAAACTAGCCAATAAAAATGCAGCACTCTCACAAGATAGTACATTTTATCTTTTTCTAGATAAAATTAATTTTATTAAATCATTTCAACATATATATTGTATTTCTACTATTTGTTCCCTGCTGTGTTTGAAAGACATTTATCAGGGTTCACCTAACCAACTCTTACTCAAGTGCTATTCTGTGCTTTTCAGAACCCCATTTGTCACATCCTGAGTTTTTGTAGATGAACCAAATGAAAACTCTGACCTCTAAGTATGGTAGATGCTTACAGGTAACTGGAATGCAACTTGAGAACTGTTATGCTAGAGGTAGAACCTGGGGTAAGGATGACAACTCATCTCAAGAACATAGGAGAGGATTTTCAGGAGAAATGGTTTAAGGAGACTCTTCTAGGATGAGCAGGTGCTGACAAAGAGGTGAAGGGACATATCTGGAAAAGGGAACGATTTGGACAAAAATGCAACACATCTTGGCATATGTAGGGAACAGCAACCATAATGTTATTACAGGAGCACCAGCAAAGGTAAGCAGCCAGAGGCAGTAAGAATGAGGTAATCAATCTTGACCACACTATAGCACTACGTATGACAGATTTATGTGAGTATTTCCTCAGAATTCTCCAACTGTTCCAGAGGTAAACAGTATGTCTTTCAGTGCGAGGGAGATAAGCCTTTCTGTAGAAGAAAGATGTGGCAGTCTGCCTCCACAAAGATTACAGCCTTGGAAACCTTACTGGGCAGTTCTACTCTGACCTATAAAGTCACTGTGAATCGGAATTGACTTGATGGCAATGGGTTTGGTTCAGGTTTCACCAGTTCACCGATGGTATTGGTGATCTCACCGCTAAAGAATGAAGAGATGTCAGCATTCTTTCCACCTAGCTTAGATGGAACAAAATAATAATTTCTTGCTACATATTTAGAGAAGGAAAAACAAAATCCATTTTATAAAATCCCTAAAGAGGAATGAGTTCCACTCTTACATATTTGGTTTTGGGCTTAGCTGGCATACTTTTCCTTAGACAGTGAAAAGGTGGGGACTATGACAAACTATTCTTGGGGATTTAAAGACTTGTCTTAGAGAATTGATTTGTTCTCCATAAAAATATAAAGAGAATCTTTGGTTTTATTTGGCTACAGGAACCAAAATGGAAAATCCTCCAAAAAGAAGAATGGGGAACCATGCTAGAAGAAGAAAGAGAGCTTCAAGAAGTGGGAAATGGTAGTAATATTCTTTGGCTGAAGATAACCTGGGAGAAGATTGTGTAAGTAATTGACAGCCTCATGTTTAGGAAATTAGCTCTTCCTAAGATTAGACTCCTGGAAAATACTTAAGTTTTAGGAACAAGTTTCAAGGAAATTAACCTTTCTGGCTGTTGCTTCAAAAACAAAATATTAAACTTTAAGACTTGAGGGTGGGGGGTTGGAAACATTGCTGTTCAGTCAATTCTGATTCATAGCAACCCTGTAAGACAGAGTAGAACTTCCCCATAGGGTTTCCAAGGAGCACCTGGTGGATTCAAATTGCCAATCTTTTTATTAGTAGCTATAACACATAACCACTATGCCACCAGGGTTTCAGAGGAATCTGAAAAACCAGTCAGCCCAATTCCTCTCACAGGACAGAAGAGGAAACTGAAACCAAAGAAGTAGTTTGCTTGAAGTCAAGCAACATACCTTAACCGGACCTCCAGGAATATTAGAAATGGAATTCACGCAACATTGTAATTAAAGTGTATTTTCCTTTAACCAATAAATTGCCCTCCAGTGACTAAAGAAATAAAATAATTAAAGATGAAGTTGTTCTCCTCAGGTGCCACTGAGTTGACAGGTGCCGACTCACAGTGACCCTATGTACAACAGAAAGAAACACTGCCTGGTCCTGCATTGTCCTTGTAGGCACTGTAGTCAATGAGGAAAAGGAGCAGAAAGAGGTGATCAGTACATTTACATTTCTTTCTTGGGTCAATTGAAAGAATTTCTCCAAATAACATTAAATAGGAACCATACCCCTTAGAGATATTCCATGGTTTTCTCATCCCACAACAAACTCTGATGAGTCTTTCATCTGGCATAAAGGGTGGTCTTGGACATTTCATGGAACCTGTTATGAAGATTTTTTTCTTTGGCTAACCGTAATGTTTACAGGACCTCTGACTAACAATGAAGGCTTGGAATGTAATCTCATCACACAAAACAAAGATTTTATACTGAGAGAGGAAAGCCAGTTATTTGAAGTCAGAAGCTGGTGTTCTGGTCCCTGCCCCAATGGTTGCTCTGAAACACGGAGCAAATGCCTCATCTTTCCTTTCCATACATCACTAGTTTCATTTGTAAAGTGGTGGGCTTAACCTTGGAGAACCTTAAAATATGCTGATACTTCAAACCACCAAGTTTTTGTCCAGGGGATTCTCTCTGCTTAGGATATCACTCTCCTTTACTCCTTCTTTAAAGTAAAATTTCAGGATTCAAATGAGATATTGCTACCTTCAGGAAGCCTTCACTCTCATACAACTTCACTTTTACTCCCTGTCCCAGCCTGAATCAAACATTCCCCTTCAAGTTCTCTATACCACCCTCCCCTTATCTTTATCACAGCATTTTATGAAATGGGCCAGATAGTAAAAAAGCCATTAAAACTGAAACTCCACCGCTATCGGGTTGATTCTGACTCATGGCAACCCATGTCACTACCATTCAACTTAAAAAAGGTGATAAGTTCCTTTTCATCACCCACTTTTAAAACTATTATCTTGAAATATCTCTGTAAATGGCTATCTCTTCATTACCCTGTTGACTCCATGCCCATCAGGAATAATGTTTAACACATCCAAAATTATCCTTGTATCAAATGTTATACCTAGAAGATAGTAGACATTCAATATACATTTCTGCAAATGATCTTAACTAGGGTCGTAGTCAAGTTACCTAAAATAATGAAGCTTTAATACAGATCTAGTCTCTCAAAGCTGAAGATAAAAGAGAAGCCTTAAAAGCATTCCCTTTACAACACTCATATGGACCCATTTTCAAAAGCTCCATGTCAAAAGCACAGTATCACTGGTAGTTTATGTCATTGATCTAAGCAGGGCATGCTGGTCTTACACTGTAGCCAAAACAAGCAATCTTATTCCCTTGGAAACCCTGAGTAAACAAATGGATAAATCTGGGGGAAGAAACATGTATAAATCTTCAAAGAACTTAACATGCATTTAGATCTTCAAAGTTGTTGTTTGGTTTTACGGTAAACAGATGGAACTGTATAGACAGATGTTAACATTCAGGGAAGGACATGTGCATGTGTGTGCATTAATAAAGGTGGTAGCATTCATCATGATAAGTGGAGAAAGGATTGAGGTTGTCAAAGATTTCATTTTACTTGGTTCTACAATCAACACCCATAGATTCAGCAGTCAGGAAATCAAGACACACCGCATTGGGAAAATGTGCTTCAAAGGACCTCTTTAAAGTACTGAAAAGTAAAAATGTCACCTTGAAGACTAAGGTGTGCCTGACCCCAACCCATAGCATTTTCAATTGCATTGTATGCATGCAAAAGCTGGACAACGAACAAGGAAGATAGAAGAATTGATGCCTTTGAATTGTGATGCTAGAGAAGAATATTGAATGTCCTATGAACTTCCAAAAGAACAAACAATTCTGTTCTGGAAGAAGTACAACCAGAGTGCTCCTTGGAAGCAAAGATAGGGAGATTGTGTCTTACATATGCACCACATGCTATCAGGAGGGATCAGTCCCTGGAGAAGGACATTATCATGGCAGAGTGGAGGGTCAATGAAAAAGAGGAAGACCCTGGATGAGATGGATTGACAGTGGCTACAATGATGGGCTTAAACATAAAACGACTGTGGACACGGTGCAAGACCAGGCAATGTTTCATTTTGTAGTGCATAGGGTTGCTGTGGGTTGGAAATGACTCAGCAGCACCTAACAACAACAACAACATTCTTTGCAGTGCCCGGAATGTTAAGAAAGTAGTCTCGGACACTCACAGGACAACTGCTTAATGTATTTCTTCAGATAAGATCATGTTTTACTTCTGCTTATAATCATTTAATTTTGTTATAAGAAACTATAGTTTTCTCCATTACATCCGTGTTAACCCTGGTGCAAGGGAAAGAGATCTAGTCAAGGGGACTGGATTATCAATGTTCCACTGGCCTTCTGCATTAGCTCGAGAAAGTTATTTCTACTTTCTAGTCTTCTGTTTTCATATTTATAACTTTTCTGGTATTCAATGATATCATACATATATTGCTCTTGTTAGGTGTTGCTGAGTTGGTTTCAGCTCACAGTGACACTACATGCAACAGAAAAGGACACTGCATGGTCCTGTGCCATTCTCAAAACTATTGCTATGTTTGAGACCCTTGTTGCAGTCCCTGCGCCAGTCTAGCTTATTCAGGGTCTTCCTCTTTTTTGCTGACCTTCTACAAAGCATGATGTCCTTCTACATGGATGAGACAAAGTCTAGCCATTCTCTATTCTAAGGTGCATTCTCGCTATACTTCTTCCAAGACAGATTTGTTCTCTCTTCTAGCATTCCATGGCATATTCAGTATTCTTCCTCAACACCATAGTTCAAAGGCATCAATTGTTCATTCTTCCTTATTCATTGCCTACCTTTCTCATTCAAATAACCCACTGCTGTCAAAGTGATTCTGACTCATGGTGACCCTATAAGTCAGGGCAGAACTGCCCCATAGAGTTTCCAAGGAGCACCTAGTGGATTTGAACTGCCGACCTTTTGGTTAGTAGACATGGCAGAAATGACCTGGGTCAGATAAACCTTATTGCTCAAAGTGACATCTTCCTTTTGAGGACTTCAAAGAGGTCTTTGCAGCAGATTTGCCAAATGCAATGTGTCTTCTGTTTCCTTGACTGTTACTTCCATGAGAACTGCTTATGGATCTTATGGATCCAAAGAAAATGAAATCTTTGACAACTTCAATCTTTTTTTCCATTTGTCATGATGCTGCTTATTAGTCCAACTGTGATGATTATTTTTTGTTGTTGTTATCTGAAGTGTAATCGAAACTGAAGGCTGTAGTCTTTAATTTTCATCAGTAGTTGCTTCAAATTCTCTTTGCTTCCATGAGGTTGTTATGAAGATAACATAAGAGATACTTTAAGATCTTTAAAATACTGGCACAGATCTCATTAAAAATAAATTATCATTGTGATTTTATTTATTTTGTCAAGAATACTCTCAACTCTCATCCAACTTCACCTCATTCTCGGCAAGAATACAGCTATATAAGTATAATGCCAAATTATTTTCACATCAAAAAAATGTTAGTGGAAACAGAAAATCAAATGACAAAAGATGTTCAACAAGTCTCTCCAGCAAGAGGTTAATAGAGGCCTCTTCTAAAGTTTAAGAACTTGAGTTTTTTTAAAAATAATGAGTCAAGAATGGAGAGTTCAAGAGAAATAAATGACATAACTTCTCCATAGTAATAACTCAAGTTTTCCCCATAACTTTAAAAAAAAATTACAGAGAGAAGATACTGGCCATTTAAGGACTTATTTGACCAGAATAGATGTGCAAGGGGTCAAGATCAATGTTGATTACCGATAAGAGCATGTAGCACTCTTTGGAATGCAGTGTACTATTGAAATTTTCAAAAGCTTTATCAGAATTCTCAGTCTCTGTGAATCCCCGGGAGCCAACTATAAACACATGGGAGAATTTATTCTATTTAATATTTCTGAGCTAGTCCAAACTAGGTTTTATTCATGGCAATTTTATGCCTCCATGCTTGGACTGCATCAGTCTATGAAAATAAAGTGGGGATAAAATAAAAATTCTGAATTTTATGGCTCTTTTTAAAGAATAACAGTTAAATTTGGGTCTAGAAATGGGTCAAAGTGGTAAATAAGACTTAGTACTTATCAAGTACCTTCAACATGCTGTGCACTGAGCTTTTGGGCAACTTTTGTGTAAGTATCTCATTTAACCCTCTTTACTATCCTGTACTGTAGTTCTAATAGGTCCATTTTACAGACAGAGAAGCCAAGTTTCAGAAGGGTAAAGCTCAGGTCCGGTTACATAATTTGTGAGGTTTAGCAAAAAAAAACCCCCAAAACACAGGGCCCTTGTTAAAACGTTATTGAAAAATTCAAGATGATGGCAGCAGAACATTAAATATCAGGCTCTTCTAAGTGTGGTGGTCCATGTGGCTGCACAGGTCACATACCCATGAAGCTGACCCTGGATAAGCAACTTACCCAGCATCCAAAGCTAGTAAATCATAGAGTCAGGGTTTAGTATTCAGACATCTACAACTTAAGCCAGATAAATCTGCTCCTCTGGAACTTCCAAGTCTATTAGTCTTTTTTGTTTCCTGTTTAGACTGTCTTTATTCTGTTTGACGAAACAGCTTTTGAGTTTTATTTTTTTTTAATTTTACCTGTCTATCTATGTATCTGGTTTTCAGTTTTGTGTATGAAGGCTTTGGAGGTGAGGACTAAGTATTAATGAATGAACTGGGCTATAACCCATTTCCATATTCCTTTCAAAACAGGTTATTGCTCAATTCATTCATTAATACTAAGTCTTCACCTCTCAGAAGCCTTGTGTGCCATAGTAGTTACATGCTATGTCTGCTAACCAAGAGGTTGGCAGTTCTAATTTGCTAGGCACTCCTGGAAAACTCTATGGAGTGGTTCTACTCTGCCCTATAAGGTTACTAGGAGTTGCCATCAACTCAGTGGCAGTGGGTTTGGTTTTTTTTTAATCTGGTGTCCCAAAATATGTCTTCACATCAGGAAATTCTTCCTGCATCTTAGGTAAGAATCAAATTGTGTAGCAGTGTTAATTCCCACAAAAGACTTGCTCTTGTAAATAGCCTCCTAGATGATTACAGCTGACAGTTTGTTGGATGTCGGCCACATCTAGCATTGCACATCTTTGAGGTAGAAGTAATCCTAGAAGTTACTGAGTCCCCTGACTCCATCGTGTTTTATGGTTATTGTTTCATATAATTTTTTTTCCTGATAGATATCATGTGGACCAGAAGAATCTGTGAGTAACTCAAGTTTGCATATTAAACTAATGGCTACTTGGGACTGGAAGCCAGGAATTTCAAACTAGAACTATGAAAGTATTTAAGTGATGAGTTGATATCTAGGTCATCTCTTCTCTGGTTTATACAACAGATTCTTTAAGAGTCAGTGATGTTTTTATATTAACAGATAGCCACTTCTAAAAGGAAAATTCCACTGCACCTAACAGCCAAGACTGAGAGGATACTGGGTCCCCTTTTCTGTGCCTGTAATTCTGCAACATGAGCAGATGTTTCTTGGACATGTTGATGGGAGCAGAGACCCCTCAAAATCTCTTAACATGCTACTTGCATGGCTGAAATCTTGGCTCAGCTGGCCTGTGGGTTTGCACAGCTATTTTATAGCTGTCCAGTGGCTCTGAAAATCTCATTAACTGCTGTTTGGATAGACTTCAATTGCTGAAAAATAAACAGGACTCAAAAATGCAAGCTGCTCTTTATTCCTGGGAAAAGCTAGCTGCACAAGCAGCTCCCCACCCACAAGGGACTATGCTGTGCCATGTGAGGGGTGACTTGTTACATTTGTAAATCTCACCTGCATGGTAGGAAAGCACTGAGGCTATTTCAGGGTAATTTTTTAATGTCTTTTGTAGGTGCTACAGTAAATTGAAACCATACTTCCCAAAAAGGTTCTACCATAAAATCCTGACCACATTCCCACAAGCAATCTTTATACTGCTGGGAGAGTAACAGCAGTAATAAAATCAATTCATGCTGAGTTTCTTGCAAGATGCTGACAGTGTGACTACAGAAGTTGATTACTTGTATCCAATGGTCCATAATTTACAGGGAGAATCCCAAGGATATTTTAGTCCAATCCACTGCCAGTCCTTATGCTAGAATTCAGCCAAACTGATCCAGACAATTCGGAGTTCATCCTTTTATTCTTTCTAGCACATGATTTCTCTAACAATTCCCAGTGCTTCTAAGAAAATTTGTCTTCTCTGAAGTAACATTAGCCTGCACCACTCATGGACACTTCCATCCTAGGATGAGTTGGGAGGGGAAGGATTCTTGGAGATCACCCAGTTCAATGTTTTGCAAAATGAGATACGTACATCACTAGTGGTGTACAAGGTAGTTTCAGGGGGAGTAGACCAATAAAAATTAACATTCTAACAAAATAAATCATAGACCCAGCATTTTATTTTCTTGTCATTGTTCTCACAGACTGGTGCAAAATATTTGAAATGACTTAAAGACTAGGAGTAACTTTTAAAAAATTAACCATAAGGAAGATTGAATGTACAAATGCTGGAGGGCATGTCTTTTTCTAAGAGTATCTGCTGACAGTTGGAGAGCCAGAGCTTGGGTTTTAAAGAGATGCAAGCAGTGCTACAGGAGAGAAATTCTGGGGCCCAAGTAAGTTACAACATTGAATTGGAGACCCCTCTGAAATCTGGGGTCCCTGAAATACAGCACACCAGTGAATGTACTAGAGAAAAGCCTTCCTCAGAGACATCCCATGAAGTTCATTCATTGCCTCATTTGGTCGTGGCTTGCAGTGGGTGGAAAAAGAAAATTCCCTTAAAATTTCCCAGCAACAAACCTACTCCCCCCAGATTTAGAGTTCTAATTCAGACTTCATTTACAGTATGTAACAACAAGAAAAAAAAAAAAAAAACTCAAGCTGAAGCTTTAAGGCTCTTCTGGGTTGATAATGCTTTTGAAGAAGAAGTAAGCACAAATTAGAAGCAAGAACCTGTCAAAAATGACCAGCTGATTAGGTAAAGGACAAGAAGTTATAGAAATTAAAACACAATAATTGAAATTAGAAATGTTTTAGATAGATTAAATCTCAGACACAGTTGAAGAAGTAGGGAACTGAAAAGGTGATATAAAGAGATTAAATAGAATGCAGTACTAATACACAAGATTGTTGTTGTTAGCTGCCATCAAGACAGTTCCCAATTTAGAGCAACTCCCATTTGCCATGGAATGAAATGTTGCCCAGTCCTGCACCATCCCTGTGGTCATTTACAGATTGAACCATTATGATCTGTAGCAGTTTCACTGTCTGATTTTCAGAAGTAGATTTTCAGGCTTTTCTTCCTAGTACATCTTAAGGCTGAACGCTCCTGTGAAACCTGTTCGGCATCATATCAGCACACAACTCTCTATGACCTAATAGCGTGGGGGCAACAGGGGTGGGAGGGGAGAGGGAATGGCTGCTCATGAAGCCCATTTGCAAGGGATCAAACTCAGTCTCCCACACGTGAGGTGAGAATTCTACCGCTTAACAACAATTGCCTTTGAACACAAAATAACAACAAACCCACTGACACCAAGTTAAATCTGATTCATAATAACCTTATAGGGCAGAGTAGAACTGCCTAGCAGGTTTTCTAAGGAGCAGCAGGTACATTTCAACTGCCAACCTTTTGGTTAGCAGCTCAGTGCTTAAACACTGTACCACCAGGGCTCCTGAACACAAGTTAAAGAACATAAAAAGGAGATAAGGAGCCATAAATGGTAAATCTCACACATATTAATCAGAGTCCCATAAACAGAAGAAAGACATTGTTCAAGAGACTGTGGAAGTTCAGTGAATCCAAAGTAAGAAAATAAACAAACACAAATAAATAAGACAAATATAGGGAAACTCCAGAGCATCAGTGGCAAAGGTGCAATCTTAAAATATAATAACAGAGAAAATAATTTAGTTCAAAAGAGTGAGAGATTTACTATTGACTTTAATAAACAGAAAGAGGACAGTAGAAATTTAAGGTTTCTGAAACATAATAACTGTTAACCTAGAATTGCATATATAATAAAACTAATAATTATAACTATAGTGAAATAGAGGCTTCCTCAGATAAACACTGAACTGAGTTCACTGTTATCATTACAATAATTTAGAAAGATGACATCTGGGGAGAATAAATATAATCCTTGAAAAAAATGTGTGAAATGTGAAAAGAAAGGTTGAGAAAAAAAGAAGGTATACAAGTGGACAAATTTAAGAAAAAACTTGACCATATTAAAAACTATTTCATACTAGCTAATTTATTTTTATTTAACATAACTGAGTGAAAATGTACATTCACATGTAAATTTACATGCCCCCCTATATGCAGCTTCCACTGCTCTCCCTGTCCGGTGACTGCACACTATTCCTCTCTGCTCCATACATGTCTCATCCTCCCAACAGTCTCCTTCCCCCTCCTCTCCGTCCACTCCCCTTCCTCCAGCCAGAGGTCAGCAAGATGATATCCTATAGATGTATAGAACCATAAAGTGCTTCCAATATATGGTTACTCTGCATTGCCAAGTCCATTCCATTCCTGTCCAAAGAGTGGACCTTTGTTATAATTTATGGGAACGGGCAGCATCAGGGCCGGGGGCCATGCTCTCAGAGGAACCCCAAAACCGCTGGACCATCAATTGAGGTCTTTTAGTGGAGATCTCATGATGCACCTCTTTTTATTCTTGTGTTGCCAGTGAGGCTCCTCTCTGTGAGCTCCGTCATAGCTATCACTGGTGGTGGCCGGGCACCATCCGGTTCTTCCGGTCCCAGGTCGATGTAGGCACCCACTCTTGTGGGTCTCTCTGTCTTCTCGGTTGTCTTCACCGCATGCCATTTTGGCCCTCGGTGAGCATCCGTTCTTGCTGAGTTGGGACCATTTGCTGTGTCCTCGGATGGCAGCTTGGCAGCTTTTAAGACCCCAGACGCCACTCACCAATGTGGGGTGCAGAGAGCTCTCTTAGCAAAACACTAGTTGTGCCAATTGGCCTGGAACTCGCCTAAGAGCATGGTCCCCCATCCTCCGCCCCAGATACTCTATCCTTGCAGTATTGAGTTAAGATGGAAGGAGTACTCAAGTTATGCTGAAGTCCACTTAACGTTGTTCTTGTTCCTAAAGTGTGCTGTCACCGCTTTCTCCCAACTAGATTTCTAGTAACTACCTAAACTAAACCCTCCCCCCCTCGCTCTCCCTCCCTCCGTCCCCTCCCTTGCAGCTGTCAAAGAGTCTTTTCTTCTATACACAAGTCTGTTTTTGAGATCTTATCGTAGAGGTCTCATACAGTATTCGTCCTTTTGTCGCTGACTACTCTCACCCAACATAATGTCTTCCAGTTGAAACCAGGTTAGGAGATGTTTCCTGGAATCATCGTTATTCTTTATCATTGCGTAGTGCTCCATTGAGTATATGTACCACAGTTTACCTATCCATTCATCTATTGTTGGGCATCTGGGTTGATTCCACCTAGCTAATTTATTTTTAAAGCTAGCACTAAAATACAGTAAAACTCAAGGAAGCCAGAACCTGTGCAAGATGAAAATCTGTCAAAGAAGGATAACTCTCATATTTTCCTCTAGGACTAGTGATACAAAAGTGGTAAGACTATACTCCTTTGAAGGTGGAAAATTTGTGAACCCAGAAAAATAAGGAAGTCTGCTCATTTCTGACTCTCACAGGTTTCACTATAAGATACTGTAATACAAAGCATTTATGTCATGGGAGGAATGATGAGAATAATCATATCCTACAATCCTATGTTGTTCAGGAGGAAAAGTATTTTATTGGCCTTGAACTCTTTTAAGTTAAACATGTAGGGTACTTAATTTCCAGGGCAAATACTGAAATAATAAAAATCTGTTGTGAAACTTGCAAATAGTACATAGACAAATAAATGGAATATGAAAAAAATTAAATCAGTTCAAAAACAAACAAAAAAGATAACAAAAGAAAGAGAAAACATGACTGATAGAATACATAAAATATGACCAAAACGCAAGTCCAAGTACATTTAAACTTGAAATCAAAATGGATTATACTTTCCTGTTAAAGAACAAAAATATGCTTAATTAGCTTGAAATTTTCTTCAAATGAATTCTCTGATTTTTAGAACAGACATCTTTAAACTGCAGGGCTACAAAAAGGCTAGCAGCAAAGGGATGGAAAATGTATCAGGCACATACTAACCCAAATAAGTGGACATAACTATATGAAATTCAGGCAAAGTAGACTTAATGATAAAACTTTTTCTTAAAAACAAAGAGGATTCTTACATGTTAATGAAGGGTTAATTTATCAGAAAGATACACTTGAATACAGTTGAGAATATAGATCTAAATTCTATACAGCACAGAGAAATTCTCAAAGAGCATTTGATAAATTCATCATGATATTGGAAGACCTTTAGCATACCATCCTCAATATTTATTGGATTAAGCAGTCAACAAAGACCTTAAGGATTTAGAACACTTAGACAATAATAATTATTAAGCTTGAGTTAGCTAATGGATCAGGGGCTTATTTGTGTGTGTGCTTTGGCTTGTATGCATATGTTCATCAATAATAGAGAAAATATATAACATCTGAAAATGTTTATTTTTTTCAAAGCATCCATGGAGTATTACTGAAAAACGATCACATAAAATCCCAAATCCTAACCCACTGCTGCTGAGACAGCTTTGATGCAAAGTAGCCCCATAGGGTTTCCAAAGCAGTAAAGCTCTATGGAAGCAGACTGCTACCATCTTTCTTCCACTAAGCCAATGATGGTTTTGAACGTCTGAACTTTCAGTTAGCGATTGACAGCTTTAACAAGTGCACCACCAGGGCTACTAGTTCCAAGGGTGAAATCTGAAAAACTAGCTTTATATAATTTGTATTTTTGATGAAAACAGTAGTTAGAAATCTATAACTAAAATAACCTCATATATCCAAATTTTTAAGAGCTTTTTTATTGTGATTAAGTGAAAGTATACAATCCAAATCAATACTGCATGCCTGCTGATCTGCAACTCCATCTGGTCTCCTCACCCAATGACAGCACATTGTTCCTTTGCACTCTATACTTCTAGTATCCTCTTAACAAGCACCTGTCCCCTCCTCTCCACCCACTTCTGTCCCATTTAGAAAGAAACCAATAGAACAACTTCCTACAAATGTATAAAACCATACAGTACACATTCTGGTCTGAAGAGTTGACCTCACTCCTGGTTTTGGGTCAGGCACAGCAGCAGATCTAGGGGCCATGTTCCCAGGGGACCATCCAGGCAGTTGGACTATCAGTTCTGTTCTTTTAGTAGAGTTCTTGGGCTGCAAATCTCCTTTTCTCATGTTGTCTCAGGGACTGTACATTGTGTCCCCCATCACGGCTGCCTTTGGTGGTGGCCAGGTACCATCTGGTTCTTCTGGTCTCATTTTGATGCAGTCTACCCTTTACATAGGTCCTTCCGTCTCCTGAGCTCATATTTCATTGTGTCTTTGATGTTCTCAGTCATCATGTGTTCCAGATGGGTTGGGACCATTTGGAGTATCTCAGACGGCAGCATGCTAGCTTTTAAGACCCTAGATACCACTCACCAACATGGAAGGGCAGAAGACTCTCTTAGCAAAAGGATAGTTACATCAACTGACCTCAATGTCCCCTGAAAACATGGTCCCTGGAACCCCATCCCTGCTACTCTATCCTTTGATATATTGGGCTGAGTGTAGAAAAACCTTTCAGTTTACGGTGTAGCCCAAGTTACACCGATAGGCTCTCTATGGCATGCTGTCACTCCTTTCACCCAATCGAATTTCTATCATCTAATGTATGACCAACCCTCTCCCTCCCTCCCACCCTTATGGCCATCGAAGAGTCTTTTCTTCTGTACATAAGTCCATTTTTAAGTCCTTATAGCAGACGTCTTATACAACACTTGTCCTTTTGCAGCTGACTGATTTCACTTAGCATAATATCTTATAGTTGAAACCAGGTTTATAAGATGCTTCCTAAAATCATCACTTGTTCTTTATCATTTCATAGTGTTTCATTGTGTATATGTACCATAGTTTGTTTATCTACTCATCTCTTGATGGGCATCTAGGTTGATTCTATCTTTTTCCCTTTGTGGACAGTGTTGCAATGAATATTGATGTCCACATATCTGTTTGTGTGACTGCCTTTATTTCTGTAGGATAGATTCAAAGCAGTGGGGCAGCTGGATCATATGACATTTCTATTTCTAGCTTTATGAAGAAGCACTAAATTGCTTTCCAAAGATGTTGTACCACTTTGCATTTCCAGCAGCAGTGTAACAGAGTTCCAGTCTCTCCACAGCCTCTCCAGTATTTGTTGTTTTGTGGTTTTTGGATCATGGCCAACCTTGTTGGGGTGAGATGATACCTCATTGTAGTTTTGATTTGAATTTCTTTAATAGCTATTGATCATGAGCAATTCCACATGTGTCTTTTGGCTGTCTGGATATCCTCTTTAGAGAAGTGTCTGTCCATTTCCTTGACCCATCACTTAATTGAATTCTTTATTCTTTTCTTGTTGATATTTTGTAGTACATTATAGATTAAGGAGATCAGGAGTCAGTCTGACATATAGTTGCCAATTATTTTCTCCCATTCTGTAGGTGGCCTTTTAATTCTTTTGATAAAGTCTTTGGATGATCAAAAGTGCTTGACACTTAGTTCCCATTAACCTATTTTTTTTCTTCTGTTGATCATGCTTTGTTTGACATGTTTTGAAGTCTGTCTATGTTGTGTATTAAAACTTGCACTGTTGATCCTATTTTTTCTCCTTTAAGCTTTATTGTTTTAGGTTTGTTTTACCAAGTTTGAGTTGGTTTTTGTGTAAGGTGTGAGATACGGGTCTTGTTTCAATTTTTTGCATATGTATATCCAATTTGCCAGCACCATTTGTTAAAGAGATTGTTTTCCTCTGTTTAAAATCTTAAGGGCTTTACCAAATATCAAATGTTCATAGGAGGATGGTTGCATCTCTGGGGTCTCAATTCTGTTCCATTGGTCTATATGTCTCTTTTTGTACCAGTACCAGGCTATTTTGACAACTCTAGTAGTGTGATAGGTTCTAAAGCCGGGAAGTGAGAGGCCACCTAGTGTGTTCTTCTTCAGTAGTGCTTTACTTATCTGCGGTTTCTTCCCTTTCCAAACAAACTTGGTAATTTGCTTCTCCATCTCATTAAAAAGTGTCACTGGAATTTGTATTGGGATTGTATTATGTAAGTAGATTGCTTTGGGTAAAATAGACATTTTCACAATGTTAAGTCTTCCTATCCATGAGCAGGAGAGGTTTCTCCATTTATGTAAGTCTCTTAGTTTCCTGTAGTAAGATCTTGTAGTTCTCTTTGCATAGTAGTCCTAGATGTTTTATCTTCTCGGGAGCTATAGTAAATGATGTTGATATGGTGATTTCTTCTTTAATAATCTTTTTGCTGATATAAAGGAATCCTATTGATACACTTTTGTTTATCTTGTATCCTGATACTTTGATGAACTCTTCTATCAGTTTGAGTAGTTTACTTACTCATGGATTCTTTAGGATTTTCTGCATATACAATCATATCATCTGCACATAGGGAGATTTTTACTTCCTCCTTACTGATGTAGATACTCTTTATTCCTTGGTCTTGTCTAATCGTTCTTATAGATATTCTAGTACAATGTTGAATAGGAGAGATGAGAGCAGGTATCCTTGTTTAGTTTCTATGCTCAAGGGTAACTCTTGCAGTCTCTCTCGATTCAGGATGATGTAGGCAGTTAGCTTTGTATAAATGGCCCTTACTGAGTTGAGGAATTTGCCATCTATTCCTATTTTGCTGAGAGTTTTTAGCATGAATGGGTGTTGGTCTTTATCAAAAGTCTTGTCTGCATCAATAGACATCAACACAAAATAAATACATCAAAATGACAGCACTAAACACATACCTATCAATAATCACGTTGAATGCAAATGGCCTGAATGCTCCAGTAAAGAGACAATGAGTTACATCTTGGATCAAAAGGCATGACCCATCTATATGTTGCTTACAAGAAACTCACCTTAGACTTAAAGATTTGAACAAACTGAAAATGAAAAGATGGAATAATATATACCAAGTTAATAATATGTAAAGGAGAGCAGGAGTGGCAATACTAATCTTAGATAAAATAGAGTTTAATGTAAAATCCACCCATAACTCTAAGCACTACTGTCCTAAGCACAGTTTTTCTCCTGGAGAAGCACTTTCCAGACAGGGTCTGTTGCTCTGTGTGAGAATTAGCCCCAGCTAAGACCTCCAGGTGGGTGATTCCGCCTCCCAGCTGACCAAGATGGCATCTCACCCAAGCTGCTCTTCCTGCCGTGAGACAGCAGACTGTGTGGCACCGCTCAGAAAAGAGAGGGTGGATGGGCAGTGGTGCCCTCAGTCAGAAACCAGGCTCTGAATGTGTGGCTATCCCAAGCACAGTCTCTTTGCTCTACTATATGCTATTTACTTAAACACTGAAGTTTAGCTTATTAGCTGGATCATGTCCAGTCCCCGCATCCTGGATAACAAAAAAGGCATCAGTACCTGCAGTCCTCCCAAATGGCAAGTCAATAGAAGCAGGACTCAGTGTGCCACTGTCTTGTGTTTCTCAGAGATAGTTATCCCATTACTGGAGCCTGGTTCAATCTGACAAGTCTATGCCAGATCCTAGGGCTCCTTGGATGTCCACACTGCTCCATTCAATTATCATTCCAGGCCTTAATTCTCAGAGGGAGTTGAGAAAATGTGTGTCCAGTCTGCCATCTTGGTCCTGCCCCTTGATTCTGGTTTCATGGGGAAAGTTTTGAAAGTTTCACCACAAAGCATGATGTTAGCTATTTGATAATGTACAAGGCAATTTATACAGAAAAACTTTCAGATGTCAAGAGATTGTATTACAAAAAACAGAGCAATGATACAGTCATAGATAAAAACACTTAACCTATAAAAAATGTTATTTTCCCCAAATGGACAGATTTAATGCAAAACCAGTTAAAACCTCTACAGGATTGTGTATGTATGTGTTTGGATGAACAAGACAACTTTGAAAAGTGTACATCAGACTAAAAGGCCAAGTGAAGGTTAAATCCTCCTGAAGAAGAAAAAATAAGATTCGAACTTATTGAAACATATAATACAATTTGTATCAAGCCATCAAGCCATAGTAATTAAAGAATCTTAGATTGCTGCTGGAAACTCTGTTGGCACAGTGGTTAAGTGCTATGGCTGCCAACCAAAGTTGGCAGGTCAAATGCACCAGACAATACTTGGAAACTTTGTACGATAGTTCTACTCTATCCTATGTTGTTGCCATGAGCTGTAATTGACTTGACCTCAATGGTTTTGGTTTCACAAGTATAAACAGGTAAACTAATGGAATCAAATAGAAAGCTAAACTGTTCATTCTCAACTGTTTCCTGGGAAATGTGATAATCTATGAGGGAAATAGAATATAATAACCTCACACCCTCAATACTTGTAAATATATGACAGAAATGGCATTGAAAAACAATGGAGGAAAGGATGGATAATTCAATGAAATGGATTGGGAAAACAAAATAAATAAGTAGGTAAGTAAATAAATGCTTTTTCATACTGTATACATGAACTAAAATTAAAACTTGGAAAAGAGAAATATACATGTGACCCACAGGATACAGGCATAAGAAGAAAAGATGAAAGTGCAAATTCAAAAGGAAAAGAGTGGTAAATTTATCTACATTTTTTTAAATTAAGACTTTCCTTTCATCAATACTCAACACAAAAAAAGTGAAAATACACACTACAAATTTGGATAAGAAATTTGCAACATCCAACCAAAACTAAAGTGCTAATGTCAATATATAAGTATATGCAACATATTTAAATCATGTAAGTGATAGTTTATATAAAAATAATATATAAAATAAAGGTAAAACAAGCCCATATGAAAGTGAACCAAGGCATGGACAGTTTGTGAAAGAGAAAATCTGAGTGACCAGGAAACATTTGAAAAGCTGTTCATTCTCAACTGTTGTAAGAGAAATGCCATAATCACACATAGAGAGAGATTTATATCAAGGAAATGGCTCACACTATTGTAGAGGTGGAATGGCCCAAGTTAGTGCATCAGAATAAAGGCTCTTCCCAATTCACATAGTTGCAGGGGCTGTTGAACTCAAGATCAGCAGGGCACTTATTCACAGGCTATGAAAACTGATAACCCCCAAGACTGGCAAGCAAGACCACAGGGCTTCTTATGATTCAGATAGCTGAAGGGGCTGGAGAAACCAAAACTAACAGGTTGAAGAGTAGGGCACTTGCTTACAGGCAGTGAAGATAGATGAACCCCGAATCAGCAAATCACAAGGTCAGCAAATAAGATGCCAGGCCAAGTTCCAAGAACAGAAGGTCAGACAAACGCAAGTCAGTTGCAGAATCCAGCACAGGCAAAAGCCAGAATGTCCACTTGGCCCAAGGAAATTACATTTCAATGGACTGACTAATCACAGAAGATTCCACCATGGGGTGATTACATATAAATACTGAGAATCATGGCCCAGCCTAGCTGACACACAACCTTAAATATCACCACACTTGGCACCTATATACACCTCCCCAAGCCATCTAAAATCTCTGAATAAAGACAATTACAAAGTCATACTTGCTCCTAAAATGATACAACTAACATGTATACAACTGAAAATGCACCAGGTCTGTTTACATCTTTTGATTTATAAATTAGGATAAAAATCTTTGATGCTCACATAGAAAGCAGAAATACTCAAAAACAATTATAGTCTTCATTTCCGCAACTGGTCACATGGATGTATCTGGTATTTCAAACCACTTTCTTCCACCACCCATTCCATATTCCCTTTGCCCTCAGCAAGCATCTCACCCAGTTGTGGTTCTTAACCTGGTAGGGTGACACTAACTTTCATTCCTGAAAGGTCAGGGCCATTAGCAGTCATGTCTGAATTGGGCTGTTATAGTTTTCCATTGAATTTAATCACAGGGCATAGTAGTACTAATAAAAACCCTAATGGATCTCCTGCATTTGAAGTATTCTCTTCTTTACTTCCATTATGTAACACCAATTCTATTTCTTCTTGGTAATCAGGATTTGTCACACCAGTCAGCATGGTAACTTCCTTCTTTGCCTGTTGATCTAGAGTCATAAAGAGCCCAAAGTGGCCAGGTGGCATTCTTAGCCTCCATACAGTTCAATGGAATGAGTTATGCGTCTCCAGATGGGAGCATTCCTCACTTTGGAATGAAGACCTCTAGACCTGCAGAGCATAAGGTAATGGGGGATAGGAAGCAAAAATCTTGTCTGTGGGGGTCTCTCGAAATATTACTAAATTGCAAAAGCACTACAACCCAGCAGTTATATTCCTATAAATATAGCCTAGAGGAATTTTTGCACATGCTCATCTGGAGGCAAGTATAAGGATGTTTTTGTTAGCATTGATATTAACATCAAAAAGTTAGGACTATGTAAAATTTCCACAATCAATTGAAGGGATACATTACAGCATACTCATTACATTGTATATGTATAGTGGAAAGAAAGCATAAAAGTCAATAGAAATTAATTCCCAAAATATCATTAGATTAAAAAAGTAATTCATGAAGAAATAGATGTAGCAGGATCTCATTCACATGAAGGTATGGAACTAGAACAATACACAGAGAGGTGTATTGCTTGGAGAAACCATACAGAAAAACAAGTAATATTTAATACAAAATTGTGAATAGTGGTCATCTCTGAAGGTTAGGAGTTGGTTAACGGGATACACAGTGAAGGACACATTGATAACACCAAAAGTTCTGTAATGTTCTATTGCTAAACTGGATGGTGTACATAGTTCTTTGTCTTCTTAGTATTCCTTGAATTACCTATTACCCTGTTGCTCTATCATCCTGTCACTCCATCCATTGATCCGGCGATCCATCCATCCACCAATCCATCGATCCACTGATCCACTGATCCATCCACCGATCCATCCACCGATCCATCCACCGATCCACCCATCCACCGATCCACCCATCCACTGATCCACCGATCCACCCATTCATCCCCCCACCCCCCACCCACTCATCTACACACTTGAGAAATACTTTTGTATATACAACAAGCATTTCATAGCAGAAAAAAAAAATTGATTAGGAACTTGCCAGCAAAAAGGAGGTTACAAAGAAAATCTTGAGAGGGTAGCACCAACTGGAGTCCACGAAGGTGCCAGTGTGTGAAATCCATTTATGTAAGTTGTGTATATTTTTAAAGAATAACACCTAATTGACGTGAGCATTCTTGAGGTTGGAGAAAGTTTCACAGTCAGCTGAAGAGCAGGTGAAAGTATTGCTATTTTTGACATGTGCCCCTTTTTTGGGTAGCACATTGAGGAAAACTTACCTTGTCATGTGTTCCATCTCCCACAGAGTGTGTGCTTGGTACAGTCACATTCTGCTGTCTGGAAAAGGGGAATACCCACAGAGAGGTGGAAGCACACTGAGGGTCCAAGAGCTGTAACTTGTCTTAGAAAAGAACATGACGCAAGGTAAAGAAGACATTACTCAGGTATTAATAATTCATCATACTTACGGCAATGCCTTGCATGCAGTTACACTGAATAAATATTTGGGTTATGAATGAATCAGTGGAGACTTTCACAATGAGGAGTCATGGAAACATGTCTCTTTTGTTAGTGCTGTCTCAGTCTCTCTCTCTCTCTCTCTCTTTTTTTGGCTATTCTGACCATGGCTAGAAAAACTTTACAACTTTTATCCTCTTTTCCTTTTCAGTAGCTGGTAGGGTGGGACGACTTGAGAAGGTCCAAGACAAACTGTGAATGGGCTTTATTTCCAATGGTTCTCACAGAGCGTTGACAGATGTCTGACATGGAAGCAAGATTGGAGAAGCTGCCAGCTGGGGCCAGGAGCCAACCTCCTCTTCTGAGGAAATCTCCATAGATGGTGGTGGATCAGAAACTGCTGTAGGCAGATTCTGCTTGCTTTCTTGCATTTTCTTTTTCCTTCATTTCTCTAGCTCACAACACCTTCCACCCCTTCCTTATCTTTTTTGTGTCTGCTTCTTAGAGGAACTCTTAACATGTCTCTGCTTTAGTTAATTTTTTTCTTGTGCTCTTCATATCATTATTTCCCTTCTTGGCCAGGAAGACACACAAGAAACTGAGGGCACTGCCAAGGCAACATGTCTTTATAGTAAATCCTATGATTCTGAGTTCATTGATTTCCTCCCATAGTATAATTTAGTTTTACCTCATTTTTAATTTTTATTATATCATTTTGTAACAAAACTATACTGAGTTTCATTATGAGTGAAATTTGGACAAGCATGGAAGGAAAACTAGAACAAGAAATCATAACTAGTTGTAGCATGAGGAGATAACAGCTGTTTTGGGTACTTTGGGGAAAGTTATTCTGGTCTCTCCTTGTTTACTCTGTACTACTGTTTTCCCTGTTGGAAGCTAGGGATGCCAATCTCTTAAGATCCTCTCCTTTTATGTTCCAACCAGCATAAATAAAAAGTACAAAGAGTCAAATGAGGAACCAATTATAATAGAGGCCTAAAAATTTCCACTTAGCAGGCATTCTTTAGAAAGCAGGGATGGAGATTGCAGCTGAGATATGAAGTCAAAGAGAACATCTTCCGTAAACCACCTACCAAATTTAGACCTTCAGACGTACCGTGGAGAGAATTAGTTTTGAAACACACTCTGCTTGTATACATCTAGCTACAAATAAATAAAACACCAGCTCCTGTGAAATTAATTTTAACTCATGGCAACCCTGTATGCTGCAGGTAGAACTGTACTCCATAGGGTTTTCATGGTTGTGGCTTTTGAAAGCAGATCACCAGGACTTTGTTTTGAGGCACTTCTGAGTAGGTCTAAACTAACCTTTTGGGTAGCAGTCCAGTGCTTACTTGTTTGCATCACTCAGACACTCCTGCTCACTTAACAACAACAACAAAAAATTCCAGACAACATGGCACCATAGACAGAAGCACCACCCAGTACCTCCACACACACACACACAAAAAGACCTCCCCAAATAATAAAACAGAGACAAACATCAATCCTGGAATTTGAAGTGTTAAATGAAAAGATGAAGATCTTAGTCAAAAATGAAGTGGAATAAGAAACTGATAGACAACAGAGAATAAGAAGAGATACAGAGAAAGTTCTGTGTCAGCTAACTCAGTATGAATTGGCCTTCTTGATGCCTGTCGGAAACTGGAAGACAGGGAGCACGGGAGAGCAGATTTACAAAGGTCTCTGAAGAAGATGAAGCACTTGGTGACACTTTTTAAAGGCTGTACTATTTTCGCTGGAAGAATCCTTGTGGATGTATGTCACCTTTTCTCCATTATTAGACATGCAGATTTCTCTTTTTTCATAATTAAGAAAATATTGACAACCAAGTGTCAAGTGCCATCGAGTCAGATCTGACTCATGGCAACCCTAGAGGCCAGAGTAGAACTGCCCTCTAGAGTATACAATGAGCTCCTGGTGGATTTGAAATACAGCTGCATGCAAATGTGCAAATAATTCTGGTGATAGTTTCCTAAAGAATAAAACTGCTGGACAAAGGAACAAGTCCAATTAAATTGTGATGTATGTTTTTTTTCAAATTGTCCTTCCAAAAAAAGTACTGATTTAAATTCTCAAAATATGCTCTTCTTTTTCAGTTATCTTGCCATGATTACCTTCTTTTCTGAAATTTACTATACTAGTGGTAAAAATATCTCTACTGTTTCATTTCTAGCTTTCTCTAAACACATGAATTTTAAAATTTTAAAGCTTTCATTTTATCTTTTATCAGAGGATCTGACACATAAATAAGCCTGTAAAATAATACAACATTATTTCTTTGATCTTCACAGTAGGTAAGCAGGAGTTCTTTTGCCACTTACTTTTAATAGCATTTATTCAAATTCAAATGTTATTCTGTTATTCAAATAACAGAAGAATCCTTGTTAAAATTTGGGAGCTATTTCTTCTCCAAACAAGTAACTAAACATAACACACAAGCTCACCATAAATAACTTTATATTACCCCTAAACACAAATTAACAGGGAAAACTGATGTATGAGTAAGAGATATTACACAGCTGCCCAAAATAAACAGAGAGGAACCAGGTCAGGTTTATGTATCACCTTGGTGCCTCTACATTTTTATAACATTTCTTATTGATCTTCAAGGAAACGTTATGTACACTACCTGGCTTCTGAATCTTCTTCTCTCAAATGTTACGATATTTTTAAAAAGATTTTCCCAGGTGAGATTTGCTCTTAATCTTACAGACTCCCTCAGGATATTGAATATTTCCACACAGCACACACTTGTGTAATAATTTATTTCATTTCTGCTGCCTCTGCTGAAACATAGCCAAGCCAAGCCAAGTGCCGTATAAGCCTAAACAAAAGTCACGGCCTCTTCTGACTTATTCAATACTGTCCTAGCTCCTGCTACCAGGTGTTGGATAGATGATAAATTCGCAGATACGTAACAAGTGACTTAAGTTTGTGAAGTGAAACACAACTCTCTCTTCTACAAGAGTGTTGAGCCCTGTTGAGCCATTGCATTTATGTAAAAATACAGTAAAATTCTGCCCACAATGTGGTGAAAAGCACAATTTCACTATAATTTACTTCTATGCTTCTTTGACTTAGTTGTCTCTTGGATTTCCTTACCTTTAAGCTGTAGATGAAATTTGACTCACTCCCCTTCCTTCTCACCTCTGATTCTGTAATCTTATGACCTATGCATTTCCATGTGTGTGGAAGTGCAAGGCCTATTCTAAATATTCAGTAGATCTCCCAGCAGCTCATTTTTCAAGACTTCTCCTGACTACTGAACTGCTCTGTCTCTGGTCTTTCTTTCTCTGACAGCATGCATGATATCAAGTTTAATGAGAAATTCAATTGTCTTCAGGCTCCACAAAAGCCCCATGATACAAGTGAAGGAGGAAATGGATTATAAGTCTGATTACCTCCATGAACAACTGCCTCCTTTGCCATGAAAACAGAAGAACTGGATGGTACCTAGCTACCACTACTGATCATTTTGATCAAAGATTCTGAAGAAGAATTCTGATCAAAAGAGGGAGGAATTAGAACAGAATTTCAAATTCTCAGTGGAAGTCAGACTTTCTGTAGCCCTTGAGGCTAGACAGACCTCTGAAATCATTGCTAGAGATAAACTTTAACTCTTAAAGCACTTAAAGCAAAACTATACCCTGAAGTCTTCATTGAATCAAAAAATAGTTTATCTTACTAAGTATGTCTACCTTGAGTGTTGTGCTTTTAAAAAAATTACCTATGTGAGGGATCAAATTGACAACAGCAGTGTTAAAGTTTAGATGAGAAGCTTAGGGGCCAATGAGTCTAAGTCAATGGTGGTGGAACAATTTGAAGAATGATGACAATGTTGCCACAGCTTGAAGACTGTCATCAATGTCAACAAATGGTACACATAGAAACTGCTAAACTGGAGTTATGACTGTGTACATTTTCACACATATGCTGTTGTGGATAAAATTACGATCCTCCCAAATTGTAAGTATCGATTTGGCTGGGCCATGCGTTCCAGTAGTGTGATTGCCCACCATTCGCAAGATTTTCATATGTGTGTCAATTCTATTTACTGTGATTTAATAAGATGGATTAGTGGAAGTTACACTGATAAGGTCTACAAGACTACATAGTGTATTAAGCAAATCTCTTTTGAGATATAAAAGAGAAAAGGGAGCAGAAAGACACAAGAACCTCATACCACCTAGACAGCAGTGCTGGAAGCAGAGGACATCCTATGGAGCTTAGTTCCTGTGCTGAGATACTGCCAAATCAAGGGAAGACTGAAGATGAGGCTCTTTCTCCAGAGCTGACAGGAAAAGAAAGGCTTCACTTGGAGCTGATGAACTAAATTTGGACTTCTAGCTATTCAACTATAAAAGACTAAACTTTTCTTTGTTAAAACCATCAACTTCTGGTATTTCTGCTACAATAACATTGGATTATTTATGTTCTGCTGCTATTCATAAGGATTTCACTGGCTAATTGTTTCAGAAGTAGACTGCTGGGTTCTTCTTCTTAGTCTGCCTTAGGAAGTCTAGGTTTACAGTCAGGAAAGGTGTGTGTCAGGGTTGTATCCTTTTACCTTACCATTTCAATCTGTGTGCAGGGCAAATAATCTGAGTGGCTAGTCTATTTGAAGAAGAATGAGGAGTCAGATTGAAGAAGACTCACTAACAATATTCATTATACAGATGACTCAACCTTGCTTCCTGAAAGTCAAGAGGATTTGAAATATTGATGGAGAATGAAGACTACAGCCTTCTGTGTTGCACCTCAACATCAAGAAGACAAGAATCCTCACAACTGCACCAGTAAGGAAAATAACGATAAATGGAGAAAGGATTGAAATTGTCAAGGATTTCATTTTACTCAACACCTATGGAAGCAGCAGTTAAGAAATGAAAAGACACATTGTACTGGAAAAATCTGCTGCAAAGGACCTCTGTAACGTGTTGAAAAGTAAAGATGTCACCCTGAGGACTAAGGTGCACCTGACCCAAGCCATGGTATTTTCAATCACACCATATGTATGCAAAAGCTGGACAATGAATAAGGAAGACAGTAAAAGAACTGGTGTCTTATGGTGGTACTGGAGAATACTGAACACACCATGAACTGCTAAAAGAACAAAGAGATTTGTTCTGGAACAGGTACAACCAGAGTGCTTTTTGGAAGCAAGGATGGTGAGACTGCCTCTTACATACTTTGGACATGTTGTCGGGAGGGATCAGCCCCTGGAGAAGGACATTAGGCTAAGTAGAGGATCAGTTGAAAAGAGGAAGACCTTCAAGGAGATGGATTGACAAAGTGGCTGCAACAATGGGCTTAAGTATAAAAAGGATTGTGAACATCGTGCAGGACTGAGCAATGTTTCATTCTGTTGTTCATAGGATCACTGAGTCAGAATAGACTCAGTGGCACCTAACAAGAACAACAACAACAAGATGATGATTAACACACACACACACAAACATTCACACAAAGCAAGTATCAAGTTAGTAGAGTTTAGCACTGGGGTTTACATTATTTCAAACAATTTAAAATGAACTGCAATAACATCTTCATTCTTAAAACATTCTTCCACGTGGCCAAGTATGTCCACTCACTTTTCTAATACTTCTTCACTCTGTAATCTTTACTTCTCCCAAAGAACCTCAATTCCATCAGTTATAGATTGAATAACGTCCTCAAAAACGGTGTTGTAAATCTTAACCTCTATACCTGTGGTTATAATTCCATTTGGGAACTGGCTGTCTTATGTTGATGAAACAGAATTAGTGTAGAGTGTATCTTAAAAACAAAACAAAATAAGCCCTCCCAAATACTTATGTTTTAAGTGAAAGTTTACAATCCAAGTCAATTTGCCATACAAACACATACACACACACATACCACTATACAAATCTAGCTGCTCTCCCTACCCTGTGACAGCACATTCCTCCCTTGTACCTATACTTCCAATATGCATTCAA
This sequence comes from Heterohyrax brucei, assembly GCA_028571685.1. Taxonomy (NCBI): domain Eukaryota; kingdom Metazoa; phylum Chordata; class Mammalia; order Hyracoidea; family Procaviidae; genus Heterohyrax; species Heterohyrax brucei. The sequence continues at coordinate 64,433,397 of CM053150.1, forward strand.
ACAACAACTGTCCCCCTCCAAACTCTCATCTCACCTCTAGACAAGAGATGCTCAATCAGCTTCATGTATATACTTAAGCCAAGAAACATACTCTTCACCAGCATCACTCTATTTCTTATACTCTAGTCCAATCTTTCTCTGAAGAGTTGGCTTTGAGACTGGATTCAGCTCTAGGTTAGCAGGGAGTCCAGGGGATGTGTCCTCAGGGGACTCTCCAGTCTGTCAGATCATCAAGTCTGGTCTTTTGGTAGGGTTCTAGTTCTGCACTCCCATTTTTCTCACACCACATCATGGACTTTATGTTGTATTCCATGATAGGGCAGTCTTGGTTGTGGCCGGGCACCATCTAGTTCTTCTAGTCTCACACTGATGTAGTCTCCAGATCTTATGGCCCCTTGTGTTCATAATTTCCTCATAGCTTTGATGTCCTTCACTTTCCTCTGTTCCAGGTGGTTTGGGACCCACTGATGCTACTAGAGATAGCAGCTTGCTGGGTTTTAACACCGCAGACAATGCACACCAAAGCGGTATGCAGAACATTTTCTTAAAAAAAAAAAACTTAGTTATGCCAATTGACCTAGATGTCCTCTAAAACCATAGTCCCCAGGCCTCTGCCTCTGCTACTCTGTCCTTCAAAATGTCAGGTTACAGAGATGACACCATCTGCCTATGAACAGTTGATATTCAACAAAGGCCCTAAGACATTAAACTGGGGTAAAAACAGTATCTTCAACAAGTGGTGCTGGCAAAATTGGATATCCACCTGCAATAAATTGAAACAAGATTCATATGTTATACCTTATACAAAAACCAACTCAAACTGGATAAAAGACCTAAGTATCAAATCTAAAACAATAAACTTCATCCAAGAAAAAGCAGGAATAACAATGGAAGTTTTAATACACAACACAGACAGACTCCAAAATCTGTCAAACAAACCACAATCAACAGAAGAGAAAATAGATAAATGGGAACTATTAAGAATCAAACACTTTTGCTCATCCAAAGACTTTATTAATAGAATTAAAAGGCCACCTACAGAATGAGAAAAAATGTTTGGCAACTCTATGTCAGACCGACACCTGATCTCCATAATCTATAAGGTACCACAAAATATCAATAAGAAGAAGATAAATCATCCAATTAAGAGATTGGCAAAAGAGATGGACAGACATTTCTCTAATGAGGAGATCCAGGCAGCCAAAAAACACATAACGACATGTTCACGATCTTTCGTTATTAAAGAAACTCAAATCAAAACTACAATGAGATAGATCTTACCCCAAAAAAGGTTGGCCGTGATCCAAAAAACACAAAACAATAAATGCTGGAGAGGCTGTGGAGAAAGTGGAACTCTCCTACACGGTTGGTGGGGTTGCAAAATGGTCTGGCATCTTTGGAAAGCAATCTGGTGCTTCCTTAAGAAAATGGATATAGATATACCATTTGACCCAATAATTCCACTACTTGGAATATGTCCTACAGAATCAAGGCCATTCACACCAATGGATACATGCACAAGAATGTTTATACAAGCAAAGTCCACGAAAGCAAAAAGATGGAACTAACCCAGATGCCCAACAACAGAGGAATGGATTAGGTAAACTATGGTATATATATTCAATGGAGCACTATGCAATGATAAAGAACAATGATGACTCCAGGAAACATCTCATAACCTTGTTTCAACTGGAAGACATGTTGAGTGAATGTAGTCAGTGACAAAAGGACAAATATTGTATGAGAACCTTACAATAAGAACTCAAAAATAGACTTATGCATAGAAGAAAAGACTCTCTGATGGCTGCAAGGGAGGGAAGGGAGGGAGGGCGAAGGGGGAGGGTTTATATGAGACAGAGGTAGAAATTTGGTTGGATGAAATCAGTGATACCACACATCAGAAACAAGAACAATATAAAGTGGACTTCAATATAACTTGAGTACTCCTTCCATCTTAACCCAATATTGCAAGGACAGAGTAGCTGGGGCAGGGAGCAGGGGACCAAGCTCTTAGGCGAAATCAAGGCCAATTGGCACAACTAGCGTTTTGCTAAGAGGGCTCTCTGCAGCACACATTGGTGAGTGGCATCTGGGGTCTTAAAAGCTGCCAAGCTGCCATCTGATGGTACAGCAAATAGTCCCAATTTAGCAGGAATGGATGATAACCAAGGTCCATAACGACAGGAAGGAAAGACAACCCAGAAGACAGAGAGATACACATGAGTGGGTGCCTACATCGACCTGGGACCAGAAGAACCAGATGGTGCCCAGCCACCACCAGTGATAGCTGCGATGGAGCTCATAAAGTGGAGTCTCACTGGCAACACAAGAATAAAAAGGGGTGCACCTGAGATCTCCACTAAAAGATCACAATTGATGGTCCAGTGGCTTCTGGGTTCCCTGGGGAGCATGGCTCCTGGTCCTGATGCTGCCCTTGCCCCTAAATCATAATGAAGGTCCACTTTCGGACAGGAATGGATTGGACTTGGCTACTCAGAGTGACCATATATTGGATGCACTTTATGGTTCTATGCATCTATAGCATATCATTCTGCTGACCTTTGGCTGGAGGAAGGGGAGTGGGTAAAGAGGAGGGGAAAGGAAGACTGCGGGGAGGATGAGACATGTATGGAGCAGAGAGGAGTAGTGTGTTGTCACCGGGAGAGCAGTGGAAGCTGCATATAGGTGGGCATGCAAATTTATATGGGAATGTACACTTTCACTCAGTCATAAAAAAAAAGTTGGGTTATATGTAGGAAACCACTTAGCTTTTGATATAGTCCAGTTGTGCTGACCTCCCTTCTACTGCAAGCTGTCACTCCCTTCACCTAACCCAATTCCTACCTACTATCTAATGAATGGAAACCCCTCTCCCTTTCTCCCTACCCTTGTAACCATCAAAGACTGTTTTCTTCTGTGTTTAAACCTTTTCTTAAGTCCTTATAATAGTGGTCTCATACAATACTCGTGTTTTTGCAACTGACTAATTTCACTAAGCATAATGTCTTCCACATTACTGCATGTTATGAGGTGTTTCCTAAGATCACTGTTGTTTTTTATTATTGCATAGTATTCCATTGTGTGAATATACCATGGTTACTTTATCCATTTATCTGTTGATAGGCACCTAGATTTATTCCATCTTTTTGTCATTGCAGAAAGTGCTGCAATAAACATTGATATGCATGTATTTATTCCTATGACAGCCCTAGCTTCTTGATATATTCCCAGAAATGGAATTGTTAGATCACATAGTATTTCTTTTTCTAGTTTTTTAGTTAAGTACCAAACCAACTTCCAAAGAGATTGTACAATTTACAGTCCCACTAGCAGTGTAGAAGTGGTCCAGTCTCTCCATAACCTCTCCAACATTTATTATTTTGTGTTTCTTTGGAATATAATGTCAGTCTTGTTGGAGTGAGACAGTATCTCATTGCAGTTTTGACTTGGATTTCTCTAATGGCTAATGATCATGAGCATTTACTCATGTATCTGTTAGCTGCCTGGTTGTCTTCCTTGGTGAAGTTCCTGTTCATATCCTTTGCCCACTTTTTAATTGGCTTATTTGCCTTGTTCATGTCGAGGTTTTGCAGTACCTTGTAGACTGTGGAGATCAGAGGTTGATTAGATTTGTGGCGGCCATAATTTTTTCCTAGTCTGTAGGCTATCTTTTTCTCTTTTGGTAGAGTCTTTAGGTGAATGTAAGTGTTTGATTTTTAGAGGTTTCAAGTCATCTACTTTCTCTTCTAGTGCTTATGCATTATTAGTGTTTTGCAGTCTCTTTAAGCCAAGTATTTGTGCTCCTAGCATTGTTCTTATTTTTTGTTCCATGATCTTTATTGCTTTAGATTTGAAATTTAGGTCTTTCATCCATTTTGAGTTAGTTTTTATGCATGCGGTGAGATACGGGCTGCATTTATTTTTGCAGAAGTATATTCAGTTATACCAACAACATTTGTTAAAAAGACTGTTTTTTCCTAGTTTAGACTTTTGGGCCTTTGTCAAATCATCTGCTCATAGGTAGATGATGTTACATTTAGATTTTCAGTTCTGTTCCACTGGTCTATGTATCTGGTTTTGTGCCAGTATTAGGTTGTTTTTACTACTGTGGCAGTGTAGTAGGATTTAAAGTTGGATAGTGTGTGGTCTCCCACTTTGTTCTTCTTCTTCAGTGATGTTTTACTTACCTGGGGCTTCTTCCCTTTCCATATGAGGTTAGTGATTTGTTTCTCCATATCCTTAAAAAATGACATTAGAATCTGGATCAGGATTGCATTGTATCTACAGATCACTTTGGGTAGAATAGATATTTTCACAATGTTAAGACTGCCTATCCATAAGCAAGATGGGTTTCTCCACTTATGTAGGTCTCTTTTTTTTTTTTGTTTATTTCTACTGTTTTCTTGAAGTGGTATCTTGTAATTTCTTTGTATAGGTCTTTTTTCCTCTCTGGTTAGATTTACTCCAAAGTGTTTTATCTTCTTGGAGGCTGTTGTAAATGGTATTGTTTCAGTGATGTCCTCTTTGATGGTCTCTGTTAATATAAAGTAATCCAGCTGATTTTTGCATGTTTATCTTATATCTTATTTAGTTGCTGAACTCTTCTATTAGTTCCAGTAGTTTTGTTGTGGGTTCTTTAGGGTTTTCTGTGTATAAAATTATATTATCTGCAAATAGAGACACTATTACTTCTTGCGTACCAATTTGGTTGCCCTTTATTTCATTACCTTGCCAATTGCTCTGGCTTGAATCTTGAGCACAATGCTGAAAGAAGTGGTGACAATGAGCATCCTTGTCTGCTTTGGATTCTCAAGGACAGTGCTTTCTGACTCTTTCCATTTAGGATGATACTGGCTGTAGGCTTTGTATAAATGTCCTTTATTTTTTTGAGAAATTTCCCTTCTATTCCTACGTTGCTGAGAGTTTTTATCATGAAGGGCTGGTTGAGTTTGTCAAATATCTTTTCTGCAGCAATTGAGAAAATCAAACAGTTTTTATCTTTTGTTTTATTTATGTTGTTGATTACATTTATTGATTTTCTAATGTTGAATCATTCTTGCATCTCTTATATGAATCCTATTTGGTCACAGTGAACTATTTTTTTTTGATATGTTGTTGAATTCTATTGGCTAGAATTTTGTTGAGGATTTTTGTCTCAGTTTAAGAGAGCTATTCATTTGTAATTTTGCTCGTTTTGTGTTGGCTTCATATAATAAATTAGGCATCATTCTTTACTATGCTCTGAAATGTCTTTAGTAGTAGTGGTGTTAACTCTTCCCTAAAATTTTGGTTGAATACTCCACTGAAGCCATCAGGGCCAGGGCTTTTTTTGGTTTGGAGATTTTAAAATTATCTTTGTAATTTTTTTTTTTTTTATGTGTGTGTGAGGGGGTTATTTTGCTGTTCTTCTTCTTTTTGTGTTAGTTTAGGTAGGTAGCGTGTTTCTAGAAATTTGTTCATTTTCTCTAGGTCTTCAAGTTCATTACAGTATCTGTTTTCATTGTATTCTGTCATGACTTTTTTTAATTTCAGTTGGGTCTCTTGTGACATTGCCCATCTCATTTCTTATTTGCTTCCTTTCCTATTTTTCTTTTGTCTGTTTGACCAATAGTTCATTGATTTTTTTTTCTGACCCCCTCCTTTTTTTTTTTAAAAAAAAGATTTGGTCTTGTTAAGTCTTTCAATTGTTTTTCTATTTTCTAATTCATTTAGTTCTGTTCTAACTTCTATTATTTGCTTTCTTCTGGTATCTAAGATTTTCTTTTGCTGCTCTTTTTCTACTTGTTTGAGTTGTAGGGTTAATTCTTTGATTTGGACCCTTTCTTCTTTATGAATGTGTGCATTTATTGAGGTAAACTGACCTCTATACACTGCTTTTGCTGTGTCCCAAAAGTTCTGGTGAGATGTGTTTGCAATATCATTTGAGTCTGTGAATTTCTTTATTCCATCCTTGATTTCTTCTTTGAACATGCTGTTGTTCAGTTTCCATGTGTCTTATTCTTTTTTTCCCTTCCTTTTCCTCTTGTTGATTACTACTGTAATGGCCAAATGGTCTGAGAAGATGCTTTGTAACATTTCAGCACTTTGAGTTTTTTTAAGGCTTGCTTTGTGGACTAACATGTGGTCAATTCTGGAGAATGATCCATGTGCACTGGAAAAGACAGCATACTTGCCTGCTTTTGGATAGAGTGTTCAGTATCTATCTATGAGATAAAGTTTATTGATTGTGGCATTTATGTCTTCTGTGTCTTTACTGAGCTTCTTCTGGGATGTTCCGTCCTTCACTGCAAGTGATGTGTTGAAGTCTCCTACCACTACTGTGTAGCTGTCTACTTCTGTTTTCAATACAGTTATAGTCTGATTTATGTATTTTGGAGCCTGTTGTTGTGTGCATAGATGTTTAATATGGTTATGTCTTCCTTGAGTATTGATCCTTTAATCATTTTACAATGTCACTGCTCATCCAGTGTGGTGGATTTTACTTTAAGTCTATTTTATCAGATATTATTATTGCCACTTCTGCTCTTTTTTGAATATTGTTTGCTTCATATATATTTTTCAGTCCTTTGAGTTTTAGTTTTTTGCATCTTTACATCTAAGGTGCATCTTCTGTAGGCATCATATAGATGGATCATGCTGTTTTTTATCCAATTTGCTACTCTCCATTTTTTGACTTGTGCAAATCCATTTATATTCAGTGTGATTACTGGTAGGTATGAGTTTAGTGCTGTCATTTGGATCCTCCCCTCTTTTTTTTCACACTGTACAAACTTGGTTCCATTTAATTTTCTGTTTTGAGTCTTTTTTCATCTTTTTCAGTGATACTAGTTTTGTATTTGCTGAGATTTTTTTTTTCCTAATGCATAGGATTGTTAGTTACTTTTGTGCTTACCTTAGTCTTTAGCCCTATTTTTCTGAATTGAAATCAGCCATTAGTTTCTTTGTATTACCTTGACTTCCTCTCCACATGAAAGATATATGACTGTTTCTCCTAAATGCCTCTTTTTTTTGTTACAGTGTTCACATAATGACATATCTGCTTCCCTGTTTTCCATGTTTTGCCTTTATTTTTGTGATTCCCTTTTTGGGTTGATGTCCAGTTCTGTTCTGTATTCTAATGTTGGGCCACGCCCTGATACTACTAATATCTAGGCCCTTGAAATAGCAATTTTGATTGCAGTGATAAAGAATTTTTTCCTAATAAATAATAATTTACTGACAAAGAAGAATCTGAGCTAGTTGTTAAATTAGTATTTTGCTTACTAGTTGCATTTACATATACTACATTGAAAACCTGAGTTCCTTTTACATGTGTGCAGTTCATGTTGGTTTTATAAACAAAAGAACAGTGTGGTAATTCTGATTCTTTCCTTTCATAAACCATCAAGTACGGCTGTGTTGTCATTCAGAAAAAGCAGAGCTGATTTCACATTTCCCTTTCATAACACGAATCATGAATCAACCTAGAAAAAACATACTTTAACCATCACAGTAATTTGTGAGAAGCTTGGGTTAGGAAGAATTTTGCTGAGAATTGCAAAAAAAGAAACATGGAAGAGTGCAAGTGCAAAAGTCATTAATTTTCAAACCAACTAGTTTGAATTAAAAAAATAAGACATACGTTATATCATAGCAGATTTATGGGACATACCACTCAGTATACCATAATTCTGAAGAGATTCTTCCTGAAAAGCTGATGTAAGTGATTCAGGACAAGGTTTGTCTGCTGTTTTTTCATTTTGTTTTTTGACATTCCATTCAAGAGCAATACATGTGCAGAAAAATGCACAAATCACATGTGCACTTCTCAATAAAACACATACTCTTTTGAGTCTGGCTTCCTTAGCTCAGCATTATGTTTTTCAGATTCCTCTCTACTATTTTTATTTAGTATTATCATCATTATTGTCTAACATTATTTCATACTCAAAATCGCATTTATTGAAAACTAACTTTTAAAAATTTTTTTTATTGTGATTAAGTGAAAGTTTACAATCCAAGTTAATTTTGCATACCTGCCTTTCTGCAACTCTTTCTGTTCTCCTCACCCTATGACCGCACACTCTTCTTTTCCACTCTTCAAGTATCCACTCAACTATCACTTGTCCCCTCCTCTCCACCCTCTCCTCTCCCCTCTAGAAATAAACCAGTAGGACAGCCTCATGTATAAACCAATCAAAAGAATCAAACCCACTGCTGTTGAGTCAATGCCAATTTACAGTGATCCTGTAGAACAGGGTATAATTGCCCCATAGAGTTTCCAAGGAGTGCCTGGTAGATTTTAACTGCTAATCTTCTGGTTAGTAGCCACAGCACTTAACCACTGCACCACCACAGTCCCCACCATATATATATACATATATATAATGTAAAAGCCAAGTGCTGTCAAGTCGGATCCTATATATTATATATATAATTTTATACAATATATCTATAAAATAAATTTATGTATTTTAAATTCATAAATTTTATAACAAAAATTTATAATATATATAAATTTATATGCATTATAAATATATATATTACACATACATATATAAAGCCCTTGGCTTTGGCTATAAAACCCTAAAGTACATACACCACATGCTTCACTCTGCATCCTTGTGTCCAGTCCATTCTTGGAAGTGCTGGCTTCAGTACTGGTTTCAGGTCTGGGCTAGCAGCAAGTCTAGGGGCCACAGTCTCAGGGGACCCTCCAAGCTGTTGGACCATCAATTCTGGGAGTTATCGATTGCACATCTCTTTGAAAACTAGCATTTAAGTCTTTAAGTTGGAAAATATTTATTTTTTCTTTTGTTTGTACAATTCTGTCTTTTTATTTAGGAAAAGAATCAAAATAAAACCACAAAAAGTATAAATCATCAAACGATTTTATATATATTACAATATCTATAAAATAATCATTTGATGATTTATACTTTATACTGTATGAGTGTGTATATATATATATACACACACGAGTACAAAAAAAATCCAAACTCATTCCCATAGAGTTGATGCTGATTCACAACAGAACAGAGTAGAACTGCCTCATAGAGTTTACAAAGAGCGCTTAGCAGATTTGAGCTGACGACCTTTTCATTTGCAGACATAGCATCTAACCACTAGACCACCAGGCTTTCCATACATGAGTATACACATATATATATTATATATTACATACTGTCACATATTTTATCATATTATATATAACTATATATGTTTATATATAATAATTATATAGTTGTTATTTATAATTACAATATATTATGTATTATATATTATATTACAATATTATAATAGTCAAGCTATATTTTATTTATAATTATAGTATTATATATAATTTATACATGAGCCCTGGTGTCATAGTGGTTAAGAGCTCAGCTGCTAACTGAAACTTTGGGAGTTCAAATCCATCAGTTGCTCCTTGAAAACCTCGTGGGACGGTTCTACTCTGCCTCACATGGCAACCAAAACAACCAAATCCACTGTTGTTGAGTTGATTCAAACTCATGGCAACCCTACAGACAGAGCAGAACTGTCCCATAGAGAGACCAATGAATGCCTGGTGGATTTGAGCTGCCGACCTTTGGTTAGCAGCCATAGCACTTAGTTATTATGACATCAGGGTTTCCTATGTGGCAACAGACAGACAGACAGACAGACACACACACATGAGGACTGACAAGTTCATGAACTCATCCTGGAAAAAGTGCTGCATACCTCATGCCTAAATACCACTGTGGTCACCTTTGAAGTACTCTCTTTTGGAAACTATGCACCAGCACCTAGTGCAATCTCCAAAGCAATTTTGAACTCTTTTTCTGGAAAGGCCATCACAGCTGTCATCAGACTACCCTTGATGTCCTGAATGTCATCAAATTGACTTCCTTTCAAAATTTCCTTTATCTTTGGGTAAAGGAAAAAATCATAGAGGACCAATACAGTTATTTGTTTACTGGCTAAAGAACCCCTCATAGACAATTATATAATTAAGCTCACAAACTTGCCTACTTGCCACTGTACACAGTGGCCTTTCCAGAAATAGTTTCAAAATTGCTTTGAAGGCATTAATGCATAGCTTCACAAGGGGAGTACTTCAAATGTGACCATAGTGGTATTCAGCAGTGAAGTATGTAGCACTTAGAACAATTAAGTTCGTGGACTTAATTGTTGGACCTCGTGTGTGCCTGTGTATCTGTGTGCCTGCGTATGGAAAGCCTGGTTGCACAATGACTAAGAGTTACAGCTGCTAATCAAAATGTCAGCAGTGCAAATCCACCGGGTACTTCTTGGAAGCCCCTCATAAGGCAGTTCTGACATACACACACACACACAGACACACAGACACACACATGCGCACACGTAATGGGCTCAAGTATAGCACCAATTGTGAGGATGGCAAAGAACAGGGTTGTGTTTCATTCCACTGTGCATAGGGTTGCTGAGTCAGAACTGATTCAAACAACATCAAATATATATATATGTATATATGTATGTATACACGTATATGCTGTCTAACAGATGGAAACTGAGTTTCAGTCCTGGCAAATTCTATAAGTTCTAGGTCTTTAATAATCTCCTTTCCTTTCTTTCTCTCTTCCTTCTTTTCCCTCTCTCTGTCTCTTTCTCTCTCTTTCACACACACACACACACTCCATTTACCTATTCTTTGTGTTCTGCAAGACGCAGTATGACTGTGCTAGAACTCTCTCTGATTCAGTAATTGGCAGCCACAATAACAATCAGGTTGTTTCTCCTAAAAGGACCACATAGACATACAAATTGAGAGGAGATTTTACCATCAAAAAATAAATTTTGTTATCAAAGAAGTGGGATCATCAGACTAAAGAGACAAAAGCAAAACAAGCAACAGCAACAACAAGAACATAAGCACCACAGTATATTGTGCTCGTTAGCACCCATTATATCTAGTCCATAGGTAGGTTCTTCATATGATGTAGTACAGCAAGAACTCAATGAGTAGAAATGGAGACTTTTAATTAGTTGTACCCCTCATGTATAGACCTGAGGGATATCTCTTACTCAATCTAAATATATCTCAGTAGAATGTACATAATGCTTGTTCATGGTTTATGCTTGGATTTGCTAAGAAGTATAGTCCCATTATTTCTCCAAAGACAGGTGGTTGTGTGTTGCTGGATTAAAACCCCAATGAGCTAGGCAACTCAGAACAGTGTCACCAGCACTGACTCTGGAGATGGCCCAGTGCATGAACAGTTTTCATCATGTACCTCTAGATGTGAATCTGCCAATAAAAGTGGAAGGTCTGGGCTTGTCCACCAGAAGTATAGGCCCTTATTTTCCAACTGCCAGGAGTGGCAGCTGCACACATATCTAATTCCCTCATCTCATTAGAACTGCTGCCCCTAGGAGGTGGCAACCTTGGTTGAATGACTGAGGGTGGGGTGAGAAGGATTAATAATCAGCATTTCTTTGTTTTTTTCATTTCTGGCAATAAATAGACCTTGGTACAATTATTGCATGGGCTGCTACTTGTCTGCTTTTTCAGATAACCAAGTTAGGCTTTTCTTTTAATGTATATTGCTGTGCATTTTACAGATGTTTGTACAATAAAGCTGATAATATGTGGTTGTTACTGTTGTATGCTGTTGAGTCAATTCTGACTCACAGGGATTCCATGTGAGAGAGTAGAACTGCTCCATAGAATTTCCTAGACTGTAATCTTTATTACAGATCACCAGGTCTCCCACAGAGTGGCTGGTGTATTGAGTCATTGATCTTTTGGTTAGTAGCCTAGTTCTTGTGCCACCAGGGCTCTTTAGATATATAGATGATACACAGATGATAGACTGAGGATAGACAGATAGAAAGATGGATACAGACAGACAGTTGATAGCTAGACACTGATTGACTGATCTTTTCTACTAAATAGATACCCAGAACTCATCTAAGCAGCCCATTAGAAGCACTTCATTTTATCCTTGTAACATGACTAATTTAACAGATAAGAAAACTAGGAAAAGAAAAATTCTTTGCCCAAGACCATACATTTGGTTATTGGTGACCTTACATGCTAAAACTGGGATGTGTTCTCTAAATTGTGTGGTCATGTCTCAGGTGACCTGACTCTAACTTAAGCTTTGCTTTACACCTGACCCCCTGTCTCCTCTCATACAGAGTGAATACCACTTGCCTCTGCTACATGTATTAGGAGCAGTTCTGCTCACATCAGGGATGTTTTACCAGTTGCAACTCTGCCCAGAGTCTATTCACACAACCTGCAGATAATAGAGATCCCAGAAGTTTCTGGCTTCACCGATGACAGCAGAGGCAAAAAAGGAAAAACAGAAGCAGTGAATACGTTCCAGAAGAACGTATGGTCTCCTTGCTCAAGCAGACCTTGCTTAACCTCTTGGACAAGAGCAGAATGTGGGAATACGACTGAGCAAGAGAGAACCGGGGAGCCCTATGCTGCCTTGCAAACCCATGGTGATACATTACAAGTGAGCATCTTTGTCTTGTCTTTTAATTCTCATAAATTGTCCATAGAAATATTTCTTCAATCAATCTTTCTTTTCCTTTTTTCTGGAATGTATCATTAGTCAAATTCTATGCTTTATGCTGGAGAAATGTTGGAGAGTAAGATAATCACACTTATTGTTCTGGTGAGAAAGACAGGCAAATAGCCAGGCACCTGAAATGCATTATAAAGATGCTACAGAAGAAGAAAGTGTGCTACAGAAACCCAAGGGAGGACACAGAAACAAAAGATCTTTGAAGTCAGATAGGAAAGGCATCCCGGCCAAAAGTAGATTGTGTAGAACAGTGTAAGTATCTCAGGGAGTTTGATATTTTATGCTTCTCAATACACTTGGAAAAGGCAGAGCTTATAATGTTCATCATATACAACTGTTGAAATTGAGGCTTAAGCAATAGAAATAAATTGTTTGAAATCAGATGCTGCAACAAAGCAGACCTCAAAAAGAAATAAGGAGGAGAGAAGGGAGACACCATGGGATACATGAGGCTTGTACAACTTGCTTTCTCACCTGTAGATGTCACCATGAGTTTCGCTTCTATCTCTCCCTGATAGCCATGTTCTAGACCTTGTCACACTCTTCATCTGTCAAAGGATGTCTACCTCATACCAGTTTCTCAGCTTTCCTTGAAGCCACTTGGACTTTAGGAACTGAACATGAAGAGTGTACATCAACCAACAACGGCTGGGAAATGACTATGCACATCTTGCCCCCTACTTTTGAACATCTTCTGCTTAGGACAGAGATACTCCTTTGGTTACCCAAGGCTGTAGTCAAAGATTTTAGTTCTCATCAGTTACCAGATTCCTTCTCCAATAATTTTTCTCCTGACCTGGAAGATATTCCCAACTCTTCAATCCTGTCATCAAGGCCTCTTCTCTCCTCTCTGTTCATCATGCTTATGAACTTCACGCTCTGGCCTTAAGGAATTCCAAACATGGTGACTGAAAACAACAGAACAAATTAAAACAATTCCCTCTGCTACTCTGTAAGTTTGCTTTCTTCCCCCTACACAGTACAAAGTTAACAAACAAAACATGGAGATAATTTCAAATACCTATGTCATTGCACAGGCCACTTCCCCTGTTCAGACATCCTCTTCCTGACCATTTCCCTGGGTTCACCTGCACTGCTTCTCATGCTTCTCTCCTCTGGAAGACCTTTTCTAACACCTAGTGCAGCCATAATTGAGAACCGCTTCTCTCTATGCCCACAGCAAAATAAACCCCCAATATCATTTTAACCTCTATGACTTCCTTCTTAAACACAGAGTAAAAATACGGTCATGGGAATTTTATTTTTATAATTAAATCACTCAGATTCTATATGTCCATTTCTATATCACTCTATTACAATATTTCACTACCACACAGTAGTGAAATATTGTAATTCTTTAGAGCACCCCTTTCACCAAAGTTATTAAAAATAACAAAAAATAGAACAGACTTAGAAATCTCAAAAAGTCAGTCCATCCTCTCTACTAAAGGAGAGTATTGTCAAACAATAACATTTTCATGAGGAGAACCAAAGACACAAAGGAAAGGTTAGTTTAGAGGACTAAGACAGCACAAGTACCAGACTGGGACCAGCACATCTAGACGGTAGCTGCCTACCACCTCTGGTTACCCTGACAGTGATCATAGTAGAATGTCTTTCACAGAGACAGAGAAAAATGTAGAACAAAATCATAACTCACACAAAAAAAATACATAAAAATGAGAGATAAGGCTTACTGGTCTGACAGAGATTGCAGAAACCCCAAGAGTATGGCTCCTGGACACCCTTTTAACTTTTACTTTGGTACTGAAGTCACTTCTGAGGTTCACCCTTTAGCCAAAGATTAGGCTGTCCCATAAAACAAAATAAGACTAAATGGACACACCAGCCCAGGGGAGAGGATGAGAAGGCAGGAGTGGACAGGAAAGCTGTTAACAGGATGTCTAAGGTCAAGAAGGGGAGAGTGTTGACATGTCTTGGGGTTAGCAAACAATGCCACAAAATAAGACGTGCATAATTTTTCAACGAGAAACTAATTTACTCTGTAAACCTTCATCTAAAATGCATCAGCAACAAAAAGAACATTTCTGCCATTCCTTTAAGCTGCCAAATCAGTCCCTTCGGAAACTACCAATTCCCCATCTGACAGACCATGTTAGCTTATCTGGCCACAAGGTTTAAGTTCCCAGCCAGCCCCACAACCTGCACTGTGGTTCATTCTGGAAGTGTACATCTCCTTAGCCAAACTAGGCCAAGGGACCTCCAGTGTTGAGTCCTCCATTGGGAAGCTCTTATGATTATTTCTTTTAAACATATATCCAGCTAGACCCAAGAATTGGGGGTCAAATTGATTTCAAAATATAATATAGCACCAACCTAGAACCCTGTACCCTTTCCCTTCCTGGGAAGTGCTTTAGAATGGGCAGATTTTCCCACCATAGAGTTGGATTCCCTTTCCCTGCCATTCCTTTTAGCTGCCAAATCAGTCCCTTTGGAAACTACCAATTCCCCCTAGTACTAGCCCTCTTTCCAAGGAAAATAGCCTTAGTTTCTGAGTTCCCTTTTGAGAGACTTAAACTTTTACTAAGTCAAGTTTCAGTAAATCAACTTTCCAATGGCGGTTCCTCAAGTGATTCCAAAGGGTCCACATATACATTCGTATTTCCAAGGTATTCCACTCCTTAATACACCCGCTACCCCAGCCCCTTCTGAAGGACACTGTTCTTAGTGAGTGGAAAATGGTTTCCTGGCACAAACCTTGCTGAAGTCAGAAGTAGGAAAACAAAATTTAATCTCTGGCATGTATCTCACCACAATAAATTTTGAAATCTTGTATTGCAATTATTCAGTTTCCTGCCAGGACATGCCACTGGACTGGGGATTTGTTGAGAGCAGAAATTATATCTTATTTATATCCAGAAGTATTGCATTTTACTTCTATATAGGTCTATAGATTCTAATATAGACCTGACACAGATTTGGCCTCTAGAGACTTACTTACTATTTAGTGGAAGAAAGTAGAATGAATGAACATAGTGCCTTCCTGTCACAGTCCTCTCTGTGTACCACATTCAAAATGAAAAATGCCCCTTCGCTGTGGCCACTGGTGTTATGTTGCTGAGAAAAATATTTGAATTCTCCTTTGATAAGTCCCATCACATGTCACCTCGCTTTCTGAGTATACACTTTAACAGGACACGATAAACCCAGAGTTGTCTAATAATAATACAAATAGCACTAATATGTGCAAAGTCCTTTGTAGTGTCCCAGGATGGAAAGACTTGCTATGAGGAAAAGCTGAAGCTCCCCTACGATAATGCTGGTAGTGACATCAAAATATTTCACACGTATGTACTCATTTGTCAATATATGAATGATTGTGAATACGGTGTCCAGAGGCTCTGGCTCCAGCTCCGCTGTCAACTTACCAAGTGATCTTGGATAAGTCCCCTTCCCTCTCTGGGCTTCAATCTCCCTTCTCTTAGAAGTAGTGGCATCTCCTATATACATCCAAAAGAGTTAAAAGCAGGAATGCCAATACATACTTGTATATCTATGTTTATTGCAGCACTATTCATAATAGCCAAAAAGTGGAAACTAAATGTTCACCAAAAGATTAATGGATAGGTCAAATGTGATAGATACATACAACGGAATGAAAGCTAACCTGTTGCTGGAGAGTCGATGCCAACTCACAGTGACCCTATAGGACAGAGTAGAGCTTCCCCATAGGGTTTCCAAGAAGCATTGAAACTGCCGACCTTTTGGTTAACAAGTGAGTACTTAACCACTTGGCTACCAGAAAACTCCAATGTAATATTACGCAGCCATAAAAAGAAATGAAGTCCTAATACATGCTACAGTATGGATGAACCCTGTAAACATCATGCTGAGTGGAGTAAGTCACTCACAAAAGAACAAATATTATATGATCCCACAGACACGAACTATCTAGAGTAGGTATGTGTATAGAGACAAGGTTTTTAGTGGTTACCAGGGTAGGTACAGGAGAGAGGAAAGGAAGACAGAGCAACATGCAAGCTGTAACAGTACAATAAACTAGCAGGTAGATGGTGGTTTGGCAGATTGCATGCCTGTTTATTCAATTCCTGGAAGGCCATGTGGACTGCATGCCTAAAAGCAGAGGTGACATGCTGTTTTGGTGTCACCATTCTTTACCATCTACTGTTATCTGATTAGCTGGCTGGGGGAGACTTGCTCAATATTGGCCAGCATGTTGTATCCCGAAAGAAACTGTAGCAGGGACTTGGGTTTTTCAAAATCTTGAATAATAGCAATTTACTGCTCCCTGCTGGTGGGAAGAGTCTCCTGCAGGTGTCCAAACAAAATGTCTTCTTGTAGCTTCAGCCCTTACTCTCATCAGATAGCTGACTTTGTTGGAAGGTTTATTTAAAATAAATGTGAAACATACCAGTACGGCGCTTGCTATTACTAAGTATTTATTTAACAAGGACATGTTTATTTTTCCCCTCTAGGGGAAACTGGCTTTAAATTGTTATGTGTAGAAAATTCTTTAAAATATTACAGTTATACAAAGGAAGTCTAAAGCAGATAAAAATAGTAACAAAAGTACAGCTGCAATTAGAGGGTACCTACCTATTATATAAAATGGACATCCTGGGGGTGTAGTGGTTAAGACCTATGGCTACTAAACCAAAAGGTTGGCAGTTCGAATTCACCAGGCACACTTTGGAAACTCTACACAGCAGTTCTATCCCAATCTACAGGGTCACAGGAGTTGGAATCAACTCCATTGGCAACAGGTATGGTTTTGGTTTGATCTAGTGTTGCCTAATTTGAAAAAAAAATCGCTTTGAGTTGATTCCACCTCATAGTGACTAGGACAGAGTAAAACTGCCCCATACAGTCACCAAGGAGCAATAGGTGGACTCAAACTGCTGATCTCCTGGTAAGTATCACTAGGAAATTAGAAATGAGGTGCAGATCAAAATACCTTATGCGTGTTTGGTGGAGATTTTACATCATATATCTCAGTTGATATGACTTTCCTCTATTTAAAAAACAAACACTGTCGTCAAGTTGATCCTGATTCATAGATACTCCATTTTATAGATGAAGCAAAGAAGCCAGAACACGTAGCAGTTCCTGGAATTTCCCTACCAAGAAAGCTTCTATGCTTGGATAACTTCCCTAGTATGCTCTGGAGTCAGGCTGAATTGCCCAATTACCTGTGAAGCCTTACCCTAGGCCTCTATACCTGTGGCTTATAATCAATCATCAGAGTCATCTGGAAAGTTCTTCAAACATACATATTTCTGAGTCACACCTGGGGAGTCCCTACTTCAGGAGTCATAGACTAGAAACCACTGTTCTGCTTTTTACATGCCTTTGGAGGTGTCTGTGGATGCTCTGCATGGAAACTGGCTTATATTTTCTGAATATACAGCCTTTGTCAGGCACTTTCTATATACTTTGTCAATGCACAGCCTCAGTAAATTCACGTGAGATACCTAGTACTTGTTATTTCCACTTTGCAGGTAACTCAACTGAGGCTTAGGAAGGTGAAGTCACTTGACTAAAGCCACATAGCTAAAATACAGTGTGTGGCCAGAATTCCAAACCAGGTCTGCCTGACTGTGAAGGCTGTGCATTTTTTCCACTCTGACCCACTTTCACATCTCAGTCTCTCAAGCGAAGAAGGGAGAATGTCCTTCAGACACGCCAGAATCCTTCCCCACCAGCATTCTCCACAGACCCCATGCTGACAAATCTTCTATCATTGTCTCCATCAGCTTCCCAGACCTGTTCTGAAGTTCCCAGAGGATTGACAAATGTCACCTCTCCGGGCAAATTGGGAGTAGGTTGAAGGAGGGTGGAGGGATTGATGGAGATACTGAGTCAGGCTGGAAAACTGAGACTCCCCATGGCTTTCAGTTGGCACCGAGTGATTTTTCTTTGGGCATTTTTCTGCTTCCAATTTTGTTATTCATGTTTATTTCAAGTGAAATTCAGTCCATCTGTATCTGATTCATACACACTTAATTCATCAGTAGACTGCTTTGTCACAGAAACAGATTCCAACATGCCTTTAATATTTTACTATGAAATTAAGCTCTGTCTGGAATGCCAGAATAAGCTGGCTTGTCAGAAACATAGAAAAGCAGTTGGTTTTACACCTCCATTGCACCACACACATCCTTCCTTTTTTCACTTTCTGTTTATCCCAGATACCTCTGATGTTCTTTAAAAATTATTTGGCTACCAGGCAACAAATCTTTTCCTTCCCATCAGGTCCTTTTCATTTGCTAATAAATATGCTCATATTTCTCTCATCCTAATACACAAAACAAGTAAGTCCCCACACAAAGTGCCAACAAACCAAAATACTCTTCTCATCTCCCATTTTCTCGGTGTCTTCCTGTACAAACCCTGCAAATTCCACTTTGTTTTTCATTCTTATTGTGTACATCTGCCCCTCCAACCCTGCCAAGACCTTCTAATCAAAGTCATCTCTTTTTAAATACTGTAAAAATATAGGTAAAACAACATTTGCTGATCCAACATTTTCATGTGTACAATTCATGGACACCAATTATATCAACCATGAAATGGCCAAATCCAATAGTTAAATTTCAGCAGCCATCTGATTATCCTTTCTGTTGCATTTGATGCTGTTGATAATTCTTTGCTTCCTTGCACTTTCATTGAGTTCCTTCTTACCTTTCCCTTCTCTTTATTTCCTTCTTCTTGGTCTTGTATTTCCCCATGCTTCTTTATTCATAAACAATTTATGCCATACAGACTGCAACCGTTCAATGAAATCTCTGCAGCTAGAATGCCTGGGTTCAAATCCTGTGTCATTTACAAAAACTGTGACTGTGGGATGGGTTCTTAAGCCTTTTTATTCTTAAGTTGGAAACCCTGGTTGCCTAGTGGTTAATTGTTTCTCTGCTAACAAAAATATCAGCAGTTCATATCCATCAGTCACTCCTTGGAAACTGTATAGAGCATTTCTGTCCTGTCCTACAGGGTCACTATGAGTCAGAATCTACTCAATGACAATGGGTTTTGGGTCTGTATGCTTCAATTTCTGCAACTAAACTGGGGAAAATTATACTTTTTTCCTCATGAGATTGATGTAGGAATTGCATTTATTACATAAATTTCTTATTTATTTCTCCTATTCATTACATAAAGTTCTTCTAGTAGCACCTGATATCATAACCACTCAATAAATTTTAACTAGCAGTACTAGTACTAAACACACATGTAGTAGCTTGATAACAGATGGTGACATATTCTAACAAAATAATTTGAATTCTTTTAAATTTATGTTGGATATATATTCTGCTGTAAAGGAGATAGTGTCCAAGTTGTAAAAATGTCCATGTTGTTATAAATATATATATAAACACAAATATATGTATACATAAGTGTACAACTTGTCTGTATACACACATGCACACACACACAGAAATCCTGGTGGCATAATAGTGTTATAATTGCTAACCGAAAGGGGGACACAGTTCAAATCCCCCAGGTGTTCCCTGGAAACACTGTAAGGCAATTCTACCCTGTCCTATAGGGTTGCTATGAATTGGAACTGACTTGAAGGTAAGTAGTTTGGTTTTTGGCTTTACACACACACACACAAACACACCTTACAGAAGAATATGGAAACTAAAGGCTAAATGCTGCATAAAAAAAGAAACAAAATCTAATATACTAAAGATTGAGAATAAGTTAATATTTTTATTTTCAAAGTGCTTTATTTTATCATGCCTTAAGATTGGAAATACAAAATATTGGACACGTATGATATATATACATTAAAGATGGTAATTGTGTTAGAGCAGTGGAATCATGAATGATCTTTCACTCTCTAATTCCTCAATACCACTGTGCTTCCATTAATAGAAAGAGACCATTTAAGAGAAATATATTATCATGTATATGTAACAATAACACAATTAAGAGAGATAGATTCACATGGAGAAGAGCAAGAATTTGAACAAGAGTGAGAGAGACAGAAAATGCCTATATTGTAAAGTCCTTGATGGCCCATACTGTAAGTGATCCTCTCGGTATCCTCAAGGATTAGCAATGTGTCTAGTACATATTAGCCATTCCTAGAAATCTTTGTTAAGCAGAACTGATGGCAAAGAATGGTTTTACTATAACATAATAAGTAGGATTTTGAAAAGTAAAAATTTAATGATAAAAATACAATTTAACAAAGCCAAGCAAGTGCCATCGAGTCAGATCCGACTCATGGCAGATTTAATAAAAGAAGCTTCCAAAACAAACTAAAATAATTATGTCCTTAGGGGAAACCAATATAAGACACTGCCAGTTAAGTTTGAAAACTCATCCTAGAAAAAGTGCTACATAACTCATTGCTGAATACCACTACAGTCATCTCTGAAGTACTCCCCTTGGAAAGCTATGCACCAACACCAGTGCCTAGTCCACCCTTCAAAGAAATTTTGGAACTTTTTGAGGGAGGGGGGCAGGGATAGCCATCAGAGCTGTGGTTGTATTACACTTGATGTCCTGAATGTCTTCAAAATGTCTTCCTTTCAAGATTTATTTTCTGTTTGGGTAAAGAAAAAAGTCATCAGAGGCCAGATCAGGTGAGTAGAGAATGTTCAAATACAGTTATTTGTTCACGGGCTAAAAACTTCCTCCCAGACAACTCTACAGTGAAGCTGGCGAAGTTGCCACTGTACCTCCATGTATAAGGGCCATTCCAGAAAGAGTTCCAAAATTGCTCTGAAGGGTGAACTAGGTGCTGGCATTGGTGCATAGCTTCCCAAGGGGAGTACTTCAAAGGTGACTCTGGTGATATTCAACAATGAGGTATGTAGCACTTACAGCAATTAAGTTTGCAGACTTGTCGCACCTCATAAGTAGGGACAGTATTTTAATAATTTCTGTTGATGTTACTCTTTTGTAGGTATAACTGTTGTTAATTCTGACTAATGACAAACCCAAACATCCTAAGTAAAACTGTCTTATAGGATTTTCAAGACTGTCACCTTCCAGAAGAATATAACTTGACCTTACTTCCAAGGTATCTCTGAGAGAGTTTGAACTAACAGCCTTTTGGTTAGTAGTCCAGTACTTAACCGGACTGCACCACCATGGATTCACAGGTACAACTAGTTAAATATAAACTCTTGATCAGCTTTTCATATTTTATACATAAAATAATTATTTGAAGGTGCTGGAAAGCAAGCATAAACTGGAAGTGAGTTGAATATTGCAAAGTGGGAAGTGTATTGGGTAAAATTTGTATTTATAAGAGTGCTCTTTGCCTAAAGATATGCCCCATACTACACAGAATGGACAAGCAAAACTCAAGCAGAAATCCTCAGCCAAATGGCCCGAGGAGTCAGTTAGATCTTTAAAAATGGTTGGAAAGTAAAGAGAAAATTACATAAAGGAGAAAGGGAAAGGAAAGAACCACAAAATCAGCGTGTAAACATTGTCCAAGTAGTGGTTGACTGTGCAATGAGGAGGAAGACTGAAAGCTATCTGACAAAAAACTGTAACTAAAAAGATAAAAGAACTGAACTAAGAATCTAGCTGTTGCCCAATTATAGTAATAGAGTGTGGGGGCTGAGTTAACTGTCCATTAGAACAGAAGAGTTAACACTCTTAAGAGGAAAATAACAGAATTCAGTCTCTACAATATATAAGCCACAATTTTCAGCATACAATGGGTAAAAAAATGTTGATTGTTGTTCTTGTATGCAGTCAGGTCAATTCTGACTCATAGCAACCTTACTAGACAAAGTAGAACTGCCCCATATGGTTTCCTAGGCTGTAATCTTTAGGGGAACAGATTTTCCCTTTTTAACAGGTCTAGGCTTTGTTTGTTTTTGCTGTACCTGTGAAAAAGAGAAAAATGTGACTTGGGGTCAAAAGGGAAAAAACTGTCAAAATGTCTTTGGAATCATCCAGATATTATAAATATCAAAAACTTAAGAGCAGCTATTATAAATATGTTCAGCAAGTTAAAAAAAAAGTCATAATGAATTTATACCTGATAAATATTGACAGAGGAGTATAAATGATAAAAATAACCATGTAGAAATTCTAAAACTTAAAGGCAAAATATCTGGACTGAAAACTTCACCAAATGGTCTTAGCAGAAGACAGAGACAGCAGAACAATGGGTCTACAAAATACATCAAATGGAAGTATCTAATGTGAAAAACAGAGAGAAAGCATTAAAAAGTAAAAACAGAGCTCAAAAACTTGTGGAACAACATCAAACATTCTGACATACTAGGAGTCAGAATGCTAGGAGAGAGAAAAAAATAAATAAAATAAAAGACAATGACCATAAATTCCAAGATTGGTAAAAAGTGTTTAAGATGTAAAAGCTTATGGAACCCCAAGTAGGATGAACACACAAAAGCCCACAACTGTGCATCACAGTCAAATTTCTGGAAAAAAAATAAACGGAAAATCTTGAGAGCAGCCAGACAAAAATGACACATTACATACAATGGAACAATTAAACAAAAAATAATGTTTTATTGTTACGAAAAATAGTCACAAGACAATTGGAATAGCTGATGTAAACTAGGCAAAGGAGACCAAAACAGAGAAAATCTACTAGCTCCAAATTATATATATATATGTATATATATGTATATATTTCTGGAGACAACATGCTTTACAACAAAGATGAGGAACTTCTTCCATCTAGAATGCTGAAAGCTAGAAAGAACAAGGCTTCTTCCCTAACAATGAAAAGAAAAAGAAAAGAAAACATGACAAAATTATAACTGTTACACAAATAATTCATTTATGATGTACTTATCATTTTACATGTTAGGATTATGTTATTAATTATGGTTAATGAAGTGAGTTTAACAAGAGCATGGAATATAAAATTACAATGAAAAAATAAACTACATTTCTATATGCCAGGAGCAAATGACTGAAAAATAAAATTTTACATTCTACTCACTGTGTCACAAAAACCACAAAATAGTTAGGAATAAATTTAACAAAACTTGTGTAAATTATCTATGATAAAATCACAAAGCATTGATGTGAGTTATTAAAGAAGGCCTAAAGAAACAAAGAAATACATCATGTTCTTAGTTTGGAAGACTCAATATATTTAAGATTTCAATTATTTTCAGATTGATATATAAATTCAAGGAATTTTCAATCATAATCCCAGCAGACATTTCCCCCTAAGAAACTGACAAAAAAAAAAAAAAAAAAATTCTAAAATTTATATGGAAATACTCAGGACCTGGTTCACCAAACCAGTATTTAAAAAGATACACAAAGTTACATTTGCCTGAAAATGTTATTGTACACTTACAGTAATTAAGACAGTGGGATGTTGGTATGAGGGCAGATATACATTTAAAGAAAACAATAAAGAGTCCAGAAATCAAGCATACTTGTGTGTTCAACTTATTTTCAACAGATTTGCCAAAGTAATTCAACAGAGAAAGGAAATTATTGTCAACTCATGGTGCTAAAAAAGCACAATACCTACACTGAAAAAAATAACTTTGACCCTTATCTCACTGTGGAGACAATATAGAAGGTGTTTTGCTCGGGCTTTCCAACTCTGTAAACGCCTTCTGCAAAATGTGATTCAGCAGTATGACATACCCTGTTTATGCCCAGCTTGGTCTTGAAGGCTAATCTTGCAGCCAGTAACCTTTGTGTAAAATCAGTATATAAGGTCACTGCACCACAAGTCATGGTCCTGCAGAGTCCTGCTTGTTGCTGTCCATTGTTAAGTAAGTGTGCTGCCCGCCAAATGTTTCTGTCTCAGTATTTGCAGCAATAAATTTGCTATGATCACATCAGCTAAGCCTCCATTACTGGATCTGCCTCAATCTCCAGCTTGAATTCCTGACCTTGAGCACCTGCGTTTCAACACTCACACCATACAAAATGAATAATTAGAGCTAGAACAGAGGAGTAGACGTAAAAGCTAAAATTAATTATTTTCTAAAAGAATTCCTGAGGTGGAGAAAAAATACCCATAGAATCTATCAAATTACCATCTTATGCTCATCAATATACATCAGTAATAAAATGAACAAAAAGCCACAAGCTGAAGGGATTCATAGAACATATATTTGTAAAAGGATTTTTATCCAGAATACATAAAAATTCCTACCTATACTAAAGTATAAATAACTTATGAAAACAGGAAAAAGCCTTGTACAGATACCAACAAAGGACTAAATAGGAACCAATAAACACCTGAAAAGATTCTCAGTTCCATTAGCCATCAAGGAAAGGTATATTTACAACAAAGTGAGACACCACTAAAAGAATGATAATTACATGAACAGAATAGAAAGAAAACTGGAACATATTAATGAATTCAGAAGAATCATTAATAAGGTTGATGAGTAACCAGACTTGAATACATTGCTGATGGAAGTAAAACACTGCACAACTACTTTGGAAAACAATTTTGGTATTTTCTTATAAACATATTAGTTCTGACAAATTTGCAAACTTGCCACTGTGCGCTTACACTGGCAGCACTGTACAAATAACTTAGTAAGGTTTCATGACCTTGATATATCAGCGTCTCTCAGCTGTGCTTGTGTTGACATGTGGTGATGTCTTGTTGAGTGGTGTTCATTATTGTTGCATGTTCTTGTGTGCCATTGTGAGAATGTTGGAGCTTGAAGTAGAGCAATGAACAAACTTTAAATTTTTTGTTAAACTTGGCAAGAGTGGAAGTGAAATCAGGGATATGTTAGCCCAAGTTTATGGAGCTAGCACCATGAAGAGCTAGCACCACAAATGGATTAAACATTTTTCTGAGGGTAGAAAAAGCATCATTGATGAGGAGAGGTCAGGGCAGCCAGTAATGAGCAGAATTGGTGAAAACACTGCAAAAATTCATTGAATTGTGCATCAAAATCATCAGCTGACTTGGAGAAGCATAGCAGACCAAATAACATCAATAGAGAAACCAACAAAAACCAAACCCACTGCCACTGAGTTGACTTTGACTCATAGCAACCCTATACAACAGAGTAGAACTGCCCCATAGAGTTTCCAAGTAGTGCCAGGGGAATTCAAACTGCCAACGTGTTGGTTAGCAACCATAGCACCTAGCCACTGCATCACCAGGGTTTCAGTTAGGAAAATTCTTGAAAATCTGGGGATGAGAATGGTTTGTGCAAAAATGGTCTCAAAGGAACTCACTGATGAACAAAACCAAAGGAGAATCAAAGTTTGCCATGACCTTTTGGAGAGGCAAGATGATGTTTTGGGAAGTATTATTACTGGTGATGAAACATGGATGTACCAATATGACCCTGCACTCCTTTTGCTATATCCCATAGGTTCTGGTAGGATGTGTTTTCACTCTCATTTGATTCCATAAATTTCTTTATTTTGTCCTTGCTTTCTTAAATAACCCATAGATTTTTGAGCAAGGTGTTGCTCAGTTTCTATGAGTTTAAATTTCTACTTATGTTCTTTCTGCTATTGATTTCAACTTTTATGGCTTTATAGGCTGAGAAGACGCTTTGCAATAATTCAGTGGCTTGGATTTTGTTTAGACTTGCTTTACGTCCTAACACATCGTCTATTCTGGAAAATGTTCCATGTGCACTGGAGAACAAGATGTACTTATCTGTTGATGGGTAAAAAGTTTTGTATATGTCGATGAGGTCTAGCTGGTTAATTGCTGCAATAGGATCTTAAGTATCTTTACTGAGCTTTTTCCTGGGTGATCTGTCCAGTACTAAAAGTGGAGTGTTGAAGTCTCCAACTATTATTGTAGAGTAATTTTTTCTCACTTCTCAGCGTTGTCAGTGTTTGTTGCATGTATTTAGATGCTCTGGTATTCGGTGCATACATATTTAATAGTTTTATGTCCTGCTTATGTATTGAATCATTCACTAATAAATAGTGACCATCTATTTTCAAGATGGTGAATTCTACGTTAAAGTCTATTTTGTCTGAGATTAGTATTGTCTGCCATTCCCAATCTTCTTTGTATGTTGTTGGCTTGGTATATATTTTTCCATACTTTAACTTTCAGTTTGTTCATATCTTTGAATCTAAGCTGTGCTTCTTGTATGCAACGTATACACAGGTTCTGTCTTTTGATCCATAATGTCTCTTTATGGGAGTGTTCAGTCCATTTACATTCAGTGTAATTAATGATAGGCATGTGTTTAGTGCTGTAATTTTGATGCATTTATTTTTGTGTTGTTCATGTTTTCTATATTGCTCTTAATATTCTGTTGTGGGTCATTCTTCCTTATGGGTTGACTTTTCATCTTTTTCAGTGTTGGTTTTCTGTTTGCTGAGACTCCTGCTGCTTTGCAGCTACCCCTATGATCCCCCTTACTATTCTAAGTCAGACTATAACATCTGCATATCCTTTTATATTCCTTTCCATCTGAAATGGCTATAACTACTGTAATATACCCCCTTTTAGTGTGATGGCATCATAGTTTTTGTGATGTGATCATTGGTTCACCTCTTTCAGTATTGTAGCTTTGTGACTTCCCTAACTGAGCAGGATTCTGGATGCTGTGTGCTACACTGCCTCCTTAAGTACACACTTAATGTTTTTGTTTTCCTAAGCAAAGAGCTTCTTTCAGTATTTCTTGTAGTTTTGGTTTGGTTTTTACAAAGTCTCTAAGCTTCGGTTTATCTGCAAAGTCTTAATTTCATCTCCATATTTGAGAAATCATTTTGCAGGATATACTCTTGTTTGGAAGTTTTTCTTCTTCAGGGCTTTGAATATGTCATCCCACTGCTTCCTTGCCAACACTGTTTCTACTGAGAAGTCAGATGAAAGCCTACAGGGCTTCCCTCTGAATGTTAGCTTTGCTTTACACATCACTGCCTTTAAGAGTCTCTGTTAATGTTTCATTTTACTAAGCTTGATTATAATATGACTTGGTGCCTTTCTTTCGGGGTCTACTTTTTGTGGGCTTTGATATGCATCTTGGAAATCTATGTTCTCTTCTTTCATAAATTCAGGAAAATTTTCTGTCAGCAACTCTACAACAATACTCTCTGTATTTTCATCTACCCCTCCCTGCTCAAGAACTCCAATTATTCACAATTTATTCCTCTTAAAAGAGCCCCACATGTTTCTTAAGGCTTCTTCATTTTTTAATTTATTTTCTCTGATTTCTCCTCATAAATGCTGGTGTCACTTGCTCTATCCTCAAGCTCACTAACTCTGCCTTCTAACTCCTCAACTCTGCTCACTAACTCTGCCTTCTAACTCCTCAACTCTGCTCACTAACTCTGCCTTCTAATGCTTCAATTCTGCTTTTTCGCTTTGCATTGAATTGCCTAATTTGGTAATTTTGTTACTGATCTATTGGATTTCAGATCGTTGATGTTCCATCAGTTCAAAAGCTTAATTTTTCATTCTATTTAATCTTTAGGAGGGCTCTCTATATAATTCTTCTGTACCTGATCATTGATAGTTTCAGAAAAGCTTCTTCATCTGGGAAGTTTTTTGATTATTTTGGGAGTTTTCTGGAGCCAGGGTGGATTGTTTCTTTAAATGATTAGCTATGGATTGTTGCCTTATAGAAGCTATTTGGTTTCCAGTCATCACTTGGCTTGGCTTGGCTGGTGTTTCCTCAACAGGAGCTGAGATGTAGTACTAAGAGAGGAATTGGTCACCAGCCGCCTCTGTGTACTCTACTGACTGGCCACAGGTGGACTCTCTAGGGCAGCCGGCTCTGCCTCCTGGCTGGCAAAGACGGTGCCTTACTTTTGGAGTCACTAGGAAGCCATCAGCCAATGCTGTGATGTGGATCAGTGAAGGGTGGAGGAGATACCACCAGGCCGCTCAGCAGTCAACTCTCCAGGTGGTCTTGTAGAAACGTCCTTTACTGCTAAGGGAGGAGCTGTCCAGCAGTTGCCCAAATCAGTCAGACCCTCAAGTGTGGCAGGCCCTGCCTTCTGGCTGGCAATGAAAACACATCATAGGCCTTTCCCAGATGCTATGACATGATTCAAAGTAGGGAGGGATTACAGGCCTTGCTGACATCCTCTGCTAGGCCCTACCCATAACTCTAGAGTCTCCACCATCCTAAATATAGCTTTTCTGTTGGAGAATCACTTTCCAGACAGATACTGCTTCTCAGCATAAGAATTAGCACCCACTGAGACCTCCAGTTGGGTAGCTCTGCCTTCCAGCTGACCAAAATGGCAACTAGACTGAGCTGCCCTTCCTACCATGAAACAGCAGTATCTGTGGTGCAGTTCAGAAAAGAGAGAATGGTGGAGCATCCTCAGTGTTGTCCTTAGTCAGCAGCTGGGCTCTCAATATGTGGCTATCTCAAGCACAGTCTCTCTGCTGTGCTAGATGCTGCATACTTAAGCACTGCAGTTCAGCATATTAGCCAGCTCATGCCCAGTTCCTGCCTCCTGCATAATAAAGAAGGTATCAGTACCTGCAGTCCTCCCAAAAGGTACGTCAGCAGCAGCAGGACTCAGTGTTTGCTGCCTTGTGTTAGAGACAGACAGTTTCCTTTTTACTGGCACATAGTCCAATCTGACGATCCTACGCCAGATCCTAGGGCTCCTCAGATGTCTATGTTGCTCCATTCAATGATCACTCCAGAGCTTATTTCTCAAAGGGAATTGAGAAGACATGTATCTAGTTTGCTACCATGGCCCTGCCCCAATATGACTCTGAAACAAAGCATCAAAGTGCACAATGGAAATCAGTTAATTCTCCATGACCAAAAAGTTCTGTCAGTCCAAATCAAAAGTCAAGATGATATTGCTAAGTTTTTTTTTTTTACATCAAAGGGATTGCTCATTACAAATTTGTACCAACTGGACAGTTAACCCAGTTTACTGTTTGAAAGTGATGACAAAGGCTGCATGAAAAAAATGACCTGAACTTTTTGCCAACAACTCATGGGTCTTGAATCACAACAATGCACCAGCTCACACAGCACTGTCTGTGAGGGAGTTTTTAGCCAGTAAACAAATAACTGTATTAGAAAACCCTCCCTAATACCTAATCTGGGCCCCAGTGACTTTTTTCCTTACCTGAAGATGGAAAGGAAGGCATTTAGATGACATTCGAGACATCAAGGGTAATGTGATGATAATTCTGACGGTTATTCCAGAAAAAGAGTTTCCAAATTGCTGCGAAGGGTGGACTAGGTGCTGGCATTGATGCATAGTTTCCCAAGGGGAGTACTTCAAAGGGGACCATAGTGATATTCAGCAATGAGGTATGAAGCACTTTTTCTATGATGAGTTCACAAACTTAATTGTCAGACCTCATACTTCTTCTGCATGGCCTGCCAATTTTACGCTTAGGTGTTTAACCAAGAAATATGAAAATACTTATTTCTAACATAAGTTGTAAAAAGTGATTACAGAAGCACTATTTATAATTGCCTAAAACTAGAGTGGGTATGCAAATTATAGCACATTTGTATGATGGAATGGTATATGATAATAAAAACAACAGTTCAGCAATATTGTTGAATTGCACAGGCATTATGTTGAAGCCAAGAAGCCAGACACAGAAGAGTGTGTATTACATGGAATAATTTACATGTACTCCTAGTATTGACAAAACTAATTCATGGAGAAAAATAGCAGAGCAGCCACTGTCTATGGAGAATATTTTATCTGAGAAGTGGCTGGAGGGAAATTCCTACGTTAACAGTTATATTCTATAGATAGTAGTGTGGGTTACATGGGTAGACGCATTTGTCAAATGTCATGGAATTGTAAGTTGTGTGTGTCTTCTGTAATTTAGTTTTCATCTAAAATAAAAAAGAACTGTCTATTAAAAAACGACATATGATTCTTTGAATAGACTGCCAGATTACAGGATTGGTTTATTTTCAGCAGCAAAAGTGCTGATGAACGTCAACTCTAAATGGAAAGACACTGAATGCAGTACTGTAAGGCTCCTCGAAGTCTCCCATATGTCCATTGTATTTGATTTTGTGTGTGACTTTTGCTGTCTTAAAGCCAGTATCAATATTTATGTGCAACTTGGGAAAGCCTTTCCTGCCAGAAATGTGTAAGTTCTCTTTTCCTCTTGCTATAAATGGAGTAAGTTATACCAAATCTTTTTTGAAAATGAATGAGTGGAACATTAATTTCTCCATACCTCAACTTCCCAGCTTTCCAGCAGTATTACTTGTTTTCATGTGTTTGGCCTGTTACTGGTGGAACTGTGGACATTATCTTTTTTTTTTTTTTTTAATTAAGCCAAATTAAAGATATTTTTAATTTACCTTGTATCTTCTCTCTAATCATCTTCTTAAACTAAGTAACTTTATTTTTAATTTAGCTTCCCTTAGCAGGAAAACGCATCTACCGGGAACCATCTGTTGGTGCCATTGCTACAAACATCTGGATAGACATACAAATGAGGATACTGTTGTCCTTCTTTGTGAAATATTGAATATACACTGCAGAATGGAAAGAGATGAGAAGTACAACAAATTCTGGTGATATGTTTCATATATTTGTATTACATATCACGTATTTTAAAATCAAAATTTCATTTAAAATCTGGCTATTGTACAGGATTATTTTTGCTGTTAGGTGCTGTCAAGTCAGTTTGGACTCATAGTGACCCTATGAATAACAGAATGAAAGTCTTGTGCCATGTCCACAATTGTTTTTATGGTTAAGGCCATTGTTGCAGCCACTATGTCAATCTACCTCACCGAGTCTTAATCTTTTTCACTGACCCAACACTCTACCAAGCATAATGTCCTTTTCCAGGGACTGATCCCTCGTGACAACATGTCCAAAGTATGTAAAATACAGTCTTGCCATCTTTGCTTTCAAGGAGCAATCTGGTTGTATTTCTTCTAGAACAGATCTGTTTGGCAGTCCATGGTACATTCAACATCCTTCTCCAACACCACAATTCAAAGGCATCTGTTCTTCTTCTGTCTTCTCTGTTCATTGTCCGGCTTTCATATGCATATGATGTGATTGAAAATACCATGACTTGGGTCATGTGCATTTTAGTCTTCAACGTGACATTCTTATTTTGAATACTTGAAGAAGTGCTTTGCAGCAGATTTTCCCAATGTAATGTGTCTTTTGATTTCTTGACCGCTGCTTCCAAGGGCATTGATCATGGATCCAAGTAAAATGAAATCCTTGACAATCTCAATCCTTTTTCCATTTATGACAATGTTGCTTACTGGTCCAGTTGTGAGGATTTTTGTTTTCCTGATGTTGAGGTGTGATCCATGCTGAAGGCTGTGGT
This sequence comes from Heterohyrax brucei, assembly GCA_028571685.1. Taxonomy (NCBI): domain Eukaryota; kingdom Metazoa; phylum Chordata; class Mammalia; order Hyracoidea; family Procaviidae; genus Heterohyrax; species Heterohyrax brucei. The sequence continues at coordinate 64,465,137 of CM053150.1, forward strand.
CCTTGACCTTTATCAGTAAGTGTTTCAAATCTTCTTTACTTCCAGCAAGTAAGGTGGTGTCATCTGCATAATACAGGTTGTTAATGAGCCATCCTCCGATCCTGATGCCTTGTTCTTCATAGAATCCAGCTTCTCAGATTATTTGCTTGGCACACAGATTGAAAAGGTATGGTAAAAAGATACAAATGTAATGCACACTCTTCTTGACTTTAAACCATGCAACGTCCCCTTATTCTGTTTGCACAGTTGTCTCTTGATCAATATACAGATTGCTTAAGAGCACAATTAAGTGTTCTGGAATTTCCATTTTACACAATGTTAGCCATAATCCATTATGATCCACACAGTTGAATGCTTTTGTGTAGTCAGTGAAATGCAGGTAAATATCTTTCTGGTATCCTCTGCTTTCAGTCAAGATCCATCTGGCATCAGCAATGATATCCCTGGTTCTACATCTTCTACCAAGTTCAGCTTGAATTTCTCCCAGTTCCTCATCAATATATTGTTGCATTCACTTTTGAATGCTCTTGAGCAAAATTTTACTTGCATGTGATATTAATGATATTGTTTAGCAATTTCTGCATTTGGTTGGATCACCTTTCTTTGGAATAGGCATGAATACAGATCTTTTCCAGTCAGTTGGCCAGGTAGCTGTCCTCCAAATTTCTTGGCACAGATGAGTGAGCACTTCCAGCACTGCATCTGCTTATTTAAATATCACAGTTGATATTCCATCAATTTCTGGAGCCTTGTTTTTTGCCAGTGCCTTCAATGCAGCTTCAAGTTCTTCCGTCAGTACCATCAGTTCCTGATCATATGCTACCTACAAATGCCTGAACATCGATCAGTTCTTTCTTGTATAATGACTCTGTGTATTCCTTTCATCTTTTCATGTTCCCTGAGTCTTTACATAGTTTCCCTGTAGAGTCCTTCACTATTGCAACTTGAGGCTTGATTTTCTTTCTTCAGTTCCTGCAGCTTGAGAAATGCAGAATGTTTTTCCCTTCTAGTTTTCCATTTCCAGCTCTTTGCATAAGTCCTTATAATAATTTATTTTGTCTTTTTGAGCTGCCCTATGGAATCTTCTGTTTAGGTCTTTTACTTCACCATTCCTTCTTTTTGTTTTAGCTGCTCAATGTTCAAAAGCAAGTTTCATAGTCTCTTCTGATATCCAGTTTGGTCTTTTCTTTCTTTTCTGTCTCTTTATCTACCTCTCGTTCTCTTCATGGATCATATCTCTGATGTCATTCATAATTTGTCTGGTTGTTAGTGGCCAACACATCAAATCTGTTTTGAGGTGGTCTTTAAACTCAGGAGGAATATGCTCAAGGTTCTACTTTGACTCTTGTGGACTTATTCTAATTTTCTTCAGTTGCAATTCATCCAAAGTTTGCTGCTTTTTGGGCATCTGGAGGTTGTTTTACTTCTCTGGTGTTGGCTTAATGGGATCTAAAGGTCCGTCTGAAAAGGAAGTTGATCACTAGACACCTCTAAGTACTCCAGTGACTGGGCTCATTGTTATCTCCGGGAGTAGCAGGCTCTACCTCCTGATTGACAAAGACACAGTTCTATTTACAGAGTCACTGGGGAGCCATCAGCTGACTCTATAATGTGAGTCAGTAAAGGCTAGAAGAGATGCCATCAGGATGCACTGCAGTTACTTCTCTAAGCAGTTTTACATTGAAAGGTAAAAGGTATCTGACAGCTTCCGAAATCAGTCAGGCTTTCAGGTATGCAAGTCCCTACCATGGATTGAATTGTGTCCACCCAGAAACACATGTAGCTATGTGGCCGGCCCATAATTCCCTGTATTTTACGATTGTCCTCCATTTTGTCATTCTGTTGTGCTGTATGTTAAAGGATTAGGGTAGGACTGTAAATCCCTGCTCCATTGTAAAGGAAGTTTCCCTCGAGTATGGCTTCCTCTACCCTTAACCCTTTCATCCTAGAAGAGATAAAAGGAAAGGGAAGCAGGCAAAGAATTAGAAACCTCACACCATCAAGAAAGCAGCATTGGGAGAGAAGTGCACTTTTCAGACCTGAGGTTCCTGTGCCAAGGTGCTCCCTGGACAAAGGCTGATGTAATATCTGACTTTCCTCCAGAGCTGACAAGCGGGAAAGCTTTCCCCTGAAGCAGACATACTGAATTTGGACTTGTAACCTACTGGACTGTGTAAGAATAAACTTTTCTTTGTTAAAGCCATCCACTCAGTGTTATTTCTGTTAGAGCAGCACTAGCTAACAAAAACAGTCCCTCTTCCCAGCTGGCAAAGTAAGGACCTCTTTATCCAACCCCAGATGCTGTAAACTAGTTCAAAATACAGAAAGGGTACTGTCCTGCTGTCATCTGGTAGCCACACTGTGCAAAACACTGCTTTTCTGTCGGAAGAGCAATCTCTGGGCAGGCACTGCCTCCCAGCCTGTGAATTAGGTCCAGCTGTGGCATCCTTATGAGTAGCTCTGCCTCCTAGACAATCAAGATGGTGCCCACACAAGCTCCCCAATCTGTATCTGAATAGGCTAATCAATGGTGGAGATTTGGGGAGAGAAGCCAAAAGTGCCAAGGTGCACAGATTCCAAGGCCAGGATCTCACAATGTGGTGATTTTGCTCGCCGATCCCATCAGTAGTGCTTCTAAGTCCTCCTGCCAGTCAAGTCCCAGCCATGCCCACTGGCCAAGACAGAGAAAAAAAAATTAAAATGATGAATTAGCTTCAGTCCACAAGAGCCGGCACTCATCAAAGGTGGGTTGGTGAAAGAGAAGAAGTTTCTTGCTCAGTGGTATGTAGTCTGAATAGACAGCTCTATGCTGCATCCTAGGGTTCACTAGGTGTCCAGAAGCCTCCCCTTAATCATCATTTCAAGTCTTGGTTTCCAGAGAGATTTAGGGAGACATGTGTTTAGTCAGCCATGTTGACTTTGCCCCCTTTCATTTGCAATTTGAATTTGCATAGGAGCAATTGATGATCTGTGCCACAGTCAGCACCTGGTTTTGTTCTGACTGCTGATATGGAGCTATCAGTTCACCAAAGATTTATGAAACTTTTGGGTACCCAGCACTGAATAAACAGAGAGGAAAAAAAATTCTTCTCCAAGAAATGCAGTCTAGATTAGGGATCTAGAAAACACCACTGACAACTATAATTATAGTCAGGTGTGTTAAATGCTGATACATAGAAACAATAAGCTTCATGTATAGTTATGAGGGATAGTTAGCCCAATCCTGGGGGAAGTACATTCAGCAAGATTCTAGAATTTTACTCCATGGCCCTTACCTCTCCCTGCATCACCCCCTTCTTCATCTAACTTCTCTTAGATCTCAGATTAAATATGTTTTTAGGGACATTTTTTCTAAACCATCATACTATGGGATACCTTTTTTATATGCTTTCATAGTTCCTGTGATTTTCTCCATAGTATTTATCACAATTGTACTTAAAGGACCATTATGTAATGTTTTTGGTCTATTATCAACTTTTGCTGGAATGTAAGTGCTTTTTATTGGTTTTTGCTATATCTTCACTGACTATCATGGTACTTGGAACATACTGGGTGATTAAAATGCTCTTATCAAATTAAAAAAACAAAAAGGAAAGAATAAGTCTTGAGGGACCAGTGATTTTCAGTGCAAAGTCTTTCACAGTTCTTCTGCTCCGTCATCTAGATTAGAAACTTTCAGCTGGTGTGGTTGCTCTGTCAGCCCGAATACTGTCATAAGGAAGCCAAAACTAAGCACACAGAATTAACAGAATAAAGCTTTGTTGTAATTTGTTGTAAATTGCTAAGGTCTGCATGCTGTTTGTTACATAAGCATAACCTAGCCTATCTATACTAATACAATGGTCACATACCAAGTTGATGTCTGCTCACCAATTCAATATTGAATATGTGCCAAGTGTCACGGAGACACATAAAGATTGATTAGATGTAACCCTCAGGTCATGAGTTCACAGTTCCAGGTTTTTAATAGAGCCCTTCTAGAGTCAAGCATATTTTATTCATATCTAATACTATTTGAGTTTGGAGTGCTGGTTGTACAGTGGTTAGAGGCTCTGCTGCTAACCTAAAGGTTAGCAATTTGAACCCACTATCTCTTATGGACTGCTTCCACAAAATACTCACAGCCAAGAAAACCCTATGGAGTGATTCTACACTTTACCATATCGATTACTGTAATATAAAATTTTAAACATAAATAGTATAGTTAGAAGTTATGAATCCATACAAATTCAGAAAGATCTCAGTTACAATCCTTAGAGGTTAACAAGTGTCTTAACATCTGCAAAACTTAGATTTGTTAAGTTTTGTTGTTAAAATGTGAACAATACTAATTGTGCCTAACAATTAGTGCCTAACAATAAATGAAAGTTATGTAAAATAAGAAAAGAGAGAAAGTGATGTTAATATTATAAGGATTTGTCATTAAGTTCTTCCACATGAAATCATACAAGGTCTGACAATTACATTCATGAACTCACTCAAGAAAAAGTGCTACATACCTCATTGCTGAATATCACCATGGCCATCTTCAAAGTACTCCCCTTGGGAAGCTATACACTGATGTCAGTACCTAGTCCACCCTTCAAAGCAATTTTGGAACTCTTTTTCTGGAATGGCCATCAGAGCTGTCACTGTATTATATTACCCTTGATGTCCTGAATCTCATTAAGATGTCTTCCTTTCAATATTTCCTTTATCTTTCAGGTAAAGAAAAGAGCCATTGGGGCCAAGATCAGGTGAATAGGGAGGGTTGTTTATAGGGTTGTGTATAGTACAGTTGTTTGTTTACTGGCTAAAAACTCCCTCACAGACAACTATACAATTAAGTTCACTAACTCGTCACCGTGCCACCATGCACAATTCCGGAAAGAGTTCCAAAATTGTTGTGAAGGTGAAAGTGGCACTGGCATTTGGTGCACAGCTCCCCAAGGGGAATACTTCAAAGATGACTGTAGTTATATTCAGCAACGAGTTATGTAGCACTAGAACAAATAAGTTTGTGGACTTGTCATACCTCATGTGTCATTACCATTACAGTACAGTTCTGTGTCTCATTTGTTTTTGTCTATTCAGTGCCTGTCACTAAGATAGATAAGTTGGCAGGCAATCAATGAATGTCAACTTAAACTTTGTGAGTTTCGAGGAAAGAGAGAGTATGCGAAGGTAATGTCAAAATGACAAGGAGGTAGAGGCATCTAAGGTAAAACCTTGAAGTTTAGGCAACATTGTAATATGTTGGAGATAAGGTGTGACTGTTGGAGACAATAACATGAACACAGACATTCACCGAGACCTCCTGGGATATGTGAATCAAATAGTAGTTCAGTCTGAGTATATGTAGGGAACATGGGAGTAAAAACTTGCCAAATGGTTGGTCAAGATCAGATTACAGAGCAATCTGAAAGCCAAGTAAGGAGTTAAGCTTTCTTAGGAAAATTCTGTAGCAAGATGAAGCTATTGAGAGTGACTAAGGAATAATGCAAGTCCCTGGGCATTGTAAACGATTAATGTATTCAGCTGTTAACCAAGTATCCCCAGAGATACCGTGGAAGAAAGACCTGGCAATTGACTTCCAAAAAATCAATCATTTAAAAGCTCTTTTGCAGCACAGTTCTACTCTGACATACATGCAGTCTCTATGAGTAGAAACTGATGCAAAGGAAACTGGTTTGGGTTTTTAAAGAAGACTTGAAGTGGAAAAAGCAGTACTTCCAAAAGTTAAGTTCTTTACATGTACAATAGTCTTGTGACATAGATAACATTGTTTTTATTTTCCACGTGAGAAAACTGAGGTTGAAGACTTAATTTGTTCAAGTTACAATTACCATAAGTGAAAAACATACCACTTATGGTACATTTTCTATTCTATTTGATGTCAAGTCTGTCTTTTTTTCATTTAAGAGCAAAATAATTCCATATTATGATTTTTCAGATGTACAGGAAATATCTCTTGTAGATAATGCTGCTGTATTTTTTGTTAAGCAAGTCCAAATGACTTTCCTTAACCAATTTACTTTTTCTTAAGATGTACTTTGAAGACAAACTGTGAAGTATTAGAAGAATACAAGCCTTAATACTAACACTAATTAAACTAACTGCTTAAAGCAACTTTCTTTAGATCATGTAGATCTTTTATCACCCTAGAGGAAAAAACCAGATTATTAATTATTTTTTTAATTCCTAATTTACCTAGCTATAATATTTACAAATCCAGATGTGCATTGATATAGAAATTTAGCCCAGTGCATATTTTTTTTTGTTTCAAGTTCTATAGAAAATATAAAAGATATCAAGGCTAAAAAAGTTGAAAAACTCCAACATATGTCCCATAATGGAGACCCAAACTATGAGATAACTACGTATTGTGGAATATCGGCTTCTTAGACCAAACAATTTTACAATTTTATAGATAGTTATATTCTCCCCAAATTTCGTTTTCCTGTAGGTCACCACTGTGGTATTTTTCCTACTAATCTCTTTCCCAAGCAGCAAAAAAGGCTTTCAGACTTTCTGCTCACCTGATTCTCCCCTAACCAAAGTCACCAACTGAACTTCCTCTTATACAGCTTTGTATTATTCTAAACATATCAGGTATCTCTTTGCTTTTTAGTTCCCTCTCAACCTGCAGAACAAGATCTATCAGGGTGCTCACCAAATAAGGGTGGGAGCAACATCTCTTTTACCTGTTGGTGTACAGTTGATTTATAGTGACCCTATAGGACACAGTAGAACTGCCTCACAGGATTCCAAAGAGAAGCTGGTACATTTCCAACTGCCAACCTTTCTGGTCAGCAGCTAAAGCTCTTAACCACTGTGTCACCAGGGTTCCACTCATCTCCTTAGAAGGCACATTAACCTTTATCATCCCCCTGTCCTGCCCTAAATGCAATGCTTTTCCAAGAAAGAGTTTGGTGAATGGGATTGTTAGCATTCAGTTAAACAAAACTTTAATTATTGCGTTGTCTTACTTGTTGACACCAAGATAATTGGAAATATGCACAGTTTAAAGAACTAAAATAAGTAGTGTCAAAAGTAGGACTAGAAACCAGCTAACATGATTGTCTTGTGTCTCCCTTAATATCCAGAACAATGGGTAAATGGAGACTAGAAAAACAATGAAAGGAATTACTGTCTACCATTTATTCCTACTTTATTGTCTATTATGCTAGGCACTTCATAAACAAGGAGTCTTTCATTCCTCACCATTACCCTGAAAGACAGAAATAATCCCTGTTTTATGGATTAGGAAACTGGAGTTCAGAAGGATAAGGTATTTTCCTCATCTAGGTTTGGCTCGTGACCTGTGCGTTTCCCACAGAGCTCTGACACCAAGCTGAAACCTTGCCGCTGCACAATCCTCTAGGACAGAACAGACCTGCTCATGCCTCTTAAACCCTAACTCCAGTGAAACAAGGAACTAGCTTTTCAGGGATGTTTTTGTTTGGCATACTTTAATTTGAGTTAGTTTGGAAATATCACATTGCTGTGTAAGTCTGAACTGTCATATATCAAGTATGTTTAAGTGGAAGTGGTAGGCAGAGTTTGGATTGGATTATTAGAGGTTCTCTCAATAAGAATAAAAAATGGTACCAAAATGTCCAGTGCATATTTAAATATCACACTTTGGGAAGTCAGCCTGCTGAGAGAGTGATGCATGAAAACAGTGCTTCTCTGTGCCATCAAGTCTCACTCATTATGACACAGGGTGACCCCGGGGCCACAGAACATCAAAATGTAATATTTGGGGCACATGATTCTCTGCAGTGGCCTCAGAATGTTGTAGCTTGCCTACTGAGGTCACTGCAGAAGTACTTTGATAAATGGGGTATGGCATTTCTAGCAACAATCACCTCCTTGAGTCTTTTCTGGGAAAACTGCTGGTAGTACAAATCAAAGCAAGGATTGTTAATACGTTGCCAAAGCTTGTTCTGCTCATTGTGGGCGATATAACTCACCCACCAGGCTAAGCACCTATAAAACACAGATGGTTGTTATTAGCTGCTACCAAGTCCCCCCACCCATGCATAGTGACCCATTTACAATGGGACAAAATGCTGTTCTGTCCTGTGTCATCCCTGTGATTGACGTCAGTTAGTATCTTTGTGATCCACAGGGTTTTCAATGGCTGATTTTCATACGTCTACTACCTGGCTATTCTTGCCAGTCTGTCTTAGATTGGAAGCTCCATGAAATCTGTTCAGCATGATAGCAACACAAAAGCCCCCACTGACAGATGGGTGATGGCTGCATGTGAGGCCTATAACTGAAATTTAGTTCTCCACATGGAAGTGACGGATTCTACTACTGAACCTCCACGACCCCCATGGGACATAGATAATGAAGTTTATTCACCTGAATATTTTCTGCTCCCTACATATTGTTTATGGTGTATCTTTATCCAGTCCCCCATGCCTGACAGCCATCTGTGGCACCATCTGGGAAAATGGGAGTGTGGAACAATTATGGCTTCACAGAGGAAACAATGCTTAAACTAATCTTTGAGAAAGGACAGGATTTTAATGGGCAAAGAAGGGAAGTGACGATGGATAATCAGCTTCCGAAGAGAAAACAGTACATGCAACAGCACTGAGTATGAAAGCAGAAGGGCAGCAGATCGAACTCCTCTGACTGAGATCCAGATGCATGGTGGACAGGGTCAGGGGCTGATGCTGGACAACTTGCCGGGAACTACATCAGGATAAACCAAACCAAACCCATTGCCAATGAGTCAATTCCAAGCCATGGCAACCCTATGGGACACACTAGAACTGCCCCATAGGGGTTCCAGGGCTGTGTCTTTATGGAAGCAGACTGCCATGTCTCTTTTTCAAGCAGCAGCTGATGGGTTAAACCACCAGTCTTTGAGTTAGCAGCTGAGAGCTTAACCACTGCATCACCAGCCACCTGGAAAGGACTCCTTAAATACGCAAAGGAATTTGAATGTTACCCTAAAGGCAAATATTAGCCAAAGATTAGTGTTTTAAACTGAAGATAAAATTTATGTTTTGAAAATTTGACTCTAAACAAAATAAACAAAAGTCCAAAAAACTGGTAGATAGCAAAGAAAAGATACAAATGGGACAAAGATTGGCAACATGTGCACTAAACATTGCTAATACAAACTGCAAATTCATAGAAGTGATCATTATTACACACTTAAATCATGCTCAGTCTCACTGGTCATCTAGGAAATGCAAAATTGAAAAGTGAGTAATAATTTTTTGTCTATCTAATTAACACATTCCAAAAGGCTAAAAATACCTACTGCTGATGAAGGTGTGCATAAACAATGTTGGTGACACTGTTACAGCTTTAGGGGTAATTTAAAACTTTAGAAATAACTAATCTGCTGACCTCATAGTCTCACAGTTATTAATGTATCCCACAGAATTAAAAATCTAGGATTCAAAGACATGAATATGCTGTTCAGTATAGCATTGCTTGTAAGCCAAGCCAAGTGCCGTCAAGTCGGATCTGACTCATGGTGACCCTAGGGGCCAAACTCATTTTGCCAATCAGATAAAAAAAAAAAGAAATGAGAGAACTAGCTTGCTTGGTTTGTCTTGTTTGACCTTTCCAGATCCATTCCCAACCTGTACTGGCAACAAACATGCTGTTGGATCTCTGTCCTCCGGTTTCCAGCAGGAAGCAGTCAGGAGATAAAGATTTTTGGTTGTCGTCTATTCCCCGTGGGTGCTGGTTTTGACAGAGGTCATGTTCCCCTGCTGGGGCTACAGCTTTCCTACCACTGCTGTATCTCAACCACAGCTCTTTTCAGTTTCTGGTAACTCCACTCTTCATCCCTCCCCCACAAGGCCTCAGGTATAATGGGTCTCCTCCATGAGTCGGATCCAACTCCACGGCACTTGGCTGACTTGGCTGGCTCCTTAACGACAGGTAGTTCCAACTTAGGACAGGGCTCCACTCTGACGACTATCACCAGTTGGCTCTGACATAAGCTGAACACCTTTTGTTTTTTTAATTTTCATTATTATTGCTTTCTGTTGGTCTTATCTTTGTAAATCCAATCTCCACCTTTTGGGATTAGAAACATTACAGATAAACTTAAAGACATATTTTAATATATACACATATACATACATAAAACAAAACCTACCGCCGTTGATTCTGACTCCTAGTGACCACAGAGGACCAGGAAGAACTGCACCATAGAGTTTCTAAGGAGCACCTGGTGGATATGAACTGCCAACCTTTTGATCAGCAGCTATTGCACTTAACCACTATGCCACTGGGGTTTCTATACATACATTAAAAAATACATAAATCATAAAAATTTACTCTGAGGATGAAGAGTTGGACAACACTGGCATGGTCTCCATTGTGGTAATAACTCTACTTGTAGAAGGTTCAGGGTCATCTGTATTGTCCCTGGGAATGGGGATAGCATTTCCAGCCAGAAAACTAGTGAGACTTCTCTATGTCATCCTTTTTTTTTTCTGCATGAATTTTGCAGTGACATCTCACTGCTTCCTGAATCCCTGAATCTCTCTGTCAACTTTAAAAAATGATCAACATTTGAGTGTATCTTTTCATGCAAGTGAAGCACCTAATTTAGTTTCAAAAAAAATTCAGCTAATCTTTTCACTGTAAGTCATAACATCGAGCATCTTTAAGTAAAAGCCTGAGAATGATAATGTCATCAAGTTACACACTGCAACAATGTGTACAGTACATACTAACAATAAGATGTACAAGAAATGGTGGTAATAGCAGTGTGTATTAATCCAAATATATCATAAATCAGGGCCTACTTGTACTTGCTTTATTAAACTCTCTTTAAGTTTTGAGAGTGTCACTTGCTCCCTTCCCTAAGCCAACTAAAGAGGAGGATGAGGACGAACTGGAGGGGATAAGATGGGATGCAAGATGACAACTGGGTTAACCCTTTCAGAATTCCCTCTGGGACTTGAGTGAGAGAATGGGGGTGGTGCATTCCAGTTCCATTTAGAACAATGTCAATCTCTTTTTCAGGTACTCTCAATAAGTTATATCACTGGTGTCAGGAAAGTGCAGTTCAAAAGTAAGGAAACATGTTGCCTTGTTCACAGGAAACTCTCACGGGGACTTAGGTTTCCCCAGACTTGCCCATCTTCTAGCTCCAGGACCTTTGTTGATATTCCCCAAATTCTGGAGTTCATGGAGGTGGTAGAGAAAGCTCAGGGGCTAAGCATGCAGGCTCTGGAAGCAGCTACTTGAGTTCACATCTTGGTTCCTAGTTCTCTAGGGATATGATCTTGAGAAACTACTTGATCTCTGTATGCTTCAGTTTCTTCCTTTTTAAAATGGTAATACCGTTAGCACTTCTGTGATTTAGTACTTAAGATGTTTAAATGAGTTACTGCACAAAAGGACCTTATAACTATACCTGGCACATAATAGAAGCTTAATAAATATTGGTAGTCACAATTATGTACCCACCAGAGGGTACTGTAGACAGAATGGACATGAGTCCTAAGTACAAAGAGAAAATGAGCAAATAAAGATGGTGGTGACCTCACACTGCTTCTTTGCTTCTGGATATGGTTTAGAACCAACAATCATGTCAAAGGAAAACATATGGAAATAATTATCCAAGAAGTCATATTTCCTTTTTTGATAGGCTTACCAGACTGGTAGATTGAGGACTGCTTTGGAAGCAGAGGGTCTTGATTTAGAAAGACAATCAGTAGGGTTCTCCTAGAGTGAATTCAAACTTCTCCCTCCCCAGAAAGTTTCCAGAAAAACTGAACTGGGGTTATCCTCTTGCTGCCTTTCACACTACAGCCATGAGAATTTCTCCAATGCAGCAGAGACTTCAGTTTGCCTCATGGCGGGCTCATTCAAGTATGTGCACGATGGTTCTCTAAACTGTGAACTGTTGGAAGTCAATGTTCACAATGTTATGTTGTGGGCAGTCAGGTGGGGTTTGAACAAGCAGCCTAAGCTTTGCAACCAAATCAGCATGAGTTCAAACATTGGTTCTCTCTCTTACCAGTGACATATTCTTCAGTGAGTCATGAAGACTCTCTAAGTCTAAATTCCTTTGTGAAAAATGAATCAGTAATACCTTTCATAATATAATAGCTAGCATTTATTGACCATTGACTCTGTTTTTCACTACCCGCCTGTCAGTTTGTAGTACTGTTACGGCCCGCATACTGTAATGACACTGGGTCAGCCATGGTAGACAGTTTTCAGTGTAGCTACCAGACTTAGACAGTTCTACCTTCAAAACGTAGTCAGTGGAAACCTTATCTATCACAACAGAATATTGTCTAATGCAGACACATCAACCATCATGAAAAACCAATTGCTAGAAAATAACACTGTTTTGGTAAAGTAGAGGGCCAACGAAAGTAAGGAAATCCCCAGTGAGATGGTTTGACATAAGAACCATGACAACAGACTCAAAACACCAAAAATCATGAGAATGGAGCCCGACTGAAAAACGTTTTGTTCCATTATTAAATCAAAACTGACTCAATGGCAACTAACAACAACTGTTTCACATCACTCTGTGAAAAATTACTATTGCCACTTTACAAAAATGAAAAAACTGATGCATAAAAGTTGTTTAAATAACGAACTCACCCACATGGGCTCTTACATCATGTAGGTTTTAAATGGTGCAGTTGGAATCTGGCCCCAGGCAGTTGCAACCTGAACCTGTATTTTTAACCATGACAACACACAGCTTTACAGTTAGGCTGTGACAGTAATTAGTTGTGGAGTTTCACATGGCACACCCTGCACAACACCTGGCTTATTATCGATGCTCACTGGAGTGATTCATTGACCAAAGGCTTCCTAAGTCTTGAACTAGGTTGTGTCTGCAACCAGATGCTGGGCACAGGGCAGCCACAAGACAATGAAAGCCTGATTTCATAAACACTACCTTACAGTACAGAATATAGACAACAACCCACTAAAAGTCAGTAACTACAGTTTGTAATCAGTAAAAGCCAAGCCAAGTAATTAGGAATGTAAAGGAAATAAATAAGGTACAGAAATAGAAAATACTGGTGTAATAGAGAAGACCTAGTGCAGCACTTTGACCCTAACAGGGATTCACAATATTTATTGATGACAAATACACATGGAAAAAAGTAATGTGATGCAGTGCTTGGTAAACTTATCCATTCCACAGAATGCTTATCAGTACACTGCTGTCAGTTTGAAGAGAATGATTGCTACGGTCAGGTCCTATTGATTTCTTTTTGTTTGTTTCTATTTTTTTAATTTTTATTTAACATGACTGAGTGAAAATGTACATTCATGTATAAATTTACACGCCCACCTATATGCAGCTTCCACTGCTCCCCCTGTCCGGTGACTGCACACTATTCCTCTCTGCTCCATACATGTCTCATCCTCCCAACAGCCCCCTTTCCCCTCTTCTCCATCCACTTCCGTTCCTCCAGCCAGAGGTCAGCAGGCTGATATCCTATACACATACAGAACCATAAAGTGCTTCCAATATATGGTAACTCTGCATTGCCAAGTCCAATTCATTCCTGTCCAAAGAGTGGACCTTTGTTATAATTCATGGGAAAGGGCAGCATCAGGGCTGGGGGCTATGCTCTAAGAGGAACCCCCAAACCGCTGGACCATCAATTGAGGTCTTTTAGTGGAGATCTCATGACGCACCCCTTTTTATTCTTGTGTTGTCAGTGAGATTCCTCTCTGGGAGCTCCATCGTGGCTATCACTGGTGGTGGCTGGGCACCATCCGGTTCTTCCGGTCCCAAGTTGATGTAGGCACCCACTCTTGTGGGTCTCTGTCTTCTCGGTTGTCTTTACCGCATGTCATTTTGGTCCTCGGTGAGCATCCGTTCCTGTTGAGTTGGGACCATTTGCTGTGTCCTCAGATGGCAGCTTGGCAGCTTTTAAGACCCTAGACGCCACTCACCAATGTGGGGTGCAGAGAGCTTTCTTAGCAAAACGCTAGTTGTGCCAATTGGCCTGGAATTCGCCTAAGAGCATGGTCCCCCGTCCCCCGCCCCAGCTACTCTGTCCTTCCCGTATTGAGTTAAGATGGAAGGAGTACTCAAGTTATGCTGAAGGCCACTTAATGTTGTTCTTGTTTCTAATGTGTGCTATCACCGCTTTCTCCCAATCAGATTTCTAGTAACTATCTAAACTAAACCCCCCCTCACCATCCTCCCTCCCCTCCCTTGCAGCTGTCAAAGAGTCTTTTCTTCTATACACAAGTCTGTTTTTGAGATCTTATCTTAGAGGTCTCATACAGTATTTGTCCCTTTGTCGCTGACTACTTTGACTCAGCATAATGTCTTCCAGTTGAAATCAGGTTAGGAGATGTTTCCTGGAATCATCGTTATTCTTTATCATTGCATACTGCTCCATTGAGTATATGTACCATAGTTTACCTACCCATTCTTCTATTGTTGGGCATTTGGGTTGATTCCATCTTTTTGCTATCATGGACTGTGCTGCGGTAGACATGCTGGTGCATGTGTCCGTTGGTGTGAAAGGCCTTGATTCTGTAGGATATATTCCAAGTAGTGGAATTATAGGGTTAAATGGTATCTCAATATCCATTTTTTTAAGGAAGCGCCAGATTTCCTTCCAAAGAGGCTGGACCATTTTGCAACCCCACCAACAGTGTAGGAGGGTTCCACTTTCTCCACAGCCTCTCCAGCATTTGTTGTTTTGTGTTTTCTGGATCATGGCCAATCTTGTTGGGGTGAGATGGTATCTCATTGTTGTCTTGATTTGAATTTCTTTAATAACTAAAGATCGTGAACATGTCCGCATGTGTGTTTTGGGTGCCTGGATCTCCTCTTTAGTGAAGTGTCTGTCCATCTCCTTTGCCCATTGCTTAATTGGATGGCTTATCTTCTTCTTATCGATATTTTGTAGTATCTTATAGATTATGGAGATCAGGCATCGGTCTGACATGGAGTTGCCAAATATATTTTCCCATTCTGTGGGTGTTCTTTTAATTCTATTAATAAAGTCTTTGGATGAGCAAAAGTGTTTGATTCTTAATAGTTCCCATTTATCTACTTTCTCTTCTGTTGATTGAGGTTTCTTTGACAGATACTGGAGTCTGTCCTTATTGTGTATTAAAACTTCCATTGTTGTTCCTACCTTTTCTTGGATGAGCTTTATCATTTTAGGTTTGATATTTAGGTCTTTTATCCAGTTGGAGTTGGTTTTTGTATAAGGTGTAAGATAGGGATCTTGATTCAGTTTATTGCAGATGGATAACCAATTTTGCCAGCACCATTTCTTGAAGATACTGTTTTTACCCCAGTTTAAGGTCTTAAGGCCTTTGTCGAATATCAACTGATCATAGGCAGATGGTGTCGTCTCTGGGGTCTCAATTCTTTTCCATTGATCGATCTGTCTGTTCTTGTACCAGTACCAGGCTGTTTTGACCACTGTGGCAGTGTAGTATGTTCTAAGGTCGGGTAATGAGAGGCCTCCCAGTGTGTTCTTCTTCTTTAGTAGTACCTTACTTACCCGGGGCTTCTTCCCTTTCCAAACAAAATTGGTGATTTGTTTCTCCATCTCATTAAAAAATGATGCTGGAACTTGTATTGGGATTGCATTATATAAGTAAATTGCTTTGGGTAAAATAGACATTTTCACAATGTTAAGTCTTCCTGTCCATGAGCAGGAGAGGATTTTCCATTTATCTAAGTCTCTCTTAGTTTCTTGTAGTAACGGCTTGTACTTCTCTTTGTAAAGGTCTGTTGTTTCTCTGGTTAGATTAATTCCTAGGTACTTTATCTTCTTAGGGACTATCGTAAATGGTATTGATTTGATAATTTCCTCCTTAACAGTCTCGTTGTTGGTATAAAGGAATCCTACTGATTTACTTGTTTATATTGTATCCTGAGACTTTGCTGAAGTCTTCTATCAGTTTGAGTAGCTTACTTATAGATTCCTTGGTGTTCTCTGCATATACAATCATATCATCTGCGAACAGGGAGATTTTAACTTCCTCTTTGCCAAGGCAGATGCCCTTTATATCTTGGTCTTGTCTAATTGCTCTGGCTAGAAGTTCTAGCACCATGTTGAACAGGAGAGGCGACAGTGGGCATCCTTGTCTAGTTCCTGATCTGAAGGGAAAATCTTTCAGTCTCTCTCCATTCAGGATGATGTGGGCAATTGGCTTTGTATAAATGGCCCTTACTATGTTGAGGAATTTGCCGTCTATGTCCATTTTGCTAAAAGTTTTTAGCATGAATCGGTTTTGGACTTTATCAAATGCCTTTTCGGCATCAATGGACAAAATCAGGTGATCTTTGTCTTTTGTGTTATTTATGTGGTTAATCACATTAATTGTTTTCCTGATGTTGAATCAGCCTTGCATCCCTGGTATGCATCCCACTTGGTCATGATGGATTATTTTCTTGATATGTTGTTGTATTCTGTTGGCAAGAATTTTGTTGAAGATTTTTGCATCTAGGTTCATGAGTGATATCGGTCTGTAGCTCTCTGTTTTTGTTGGATCTTTCCCTGGCTTAGGTATCAGGGTTATGCTGGCTTCACAGAATGAGTTTGAGAGTACTCCATCCCTTTCTATACTGTGAAATAGTTTCAGTAGTATTGGGGATAACTCTTCTCTAAATGCTTGGTAGAATTCTGCCGTGAAGTCGTCTGGGCCCGGATTTTTTTTGGTTGGCAGTGTTTTGATGACCTTTTCAGTCTCTTCCTTTGTGATGGGTTTATTAAGTTGTTCTGCTTCATGTTGTGATAATTTGGGGAAGTGGTATGAGTCTAGGAATTGGTCCATTTCCCCTAGGTTTTCAAATTTGCTAGAGTACAGTCTTTCATAGTATTCTATTATGATATTTTTGATTTCTGTTGCATCTGTGGTGACAACTCCCTTTTCATTTCTAATTTGGGTTATTTGTTTCCTTTCCTGCTTTTCTTCAGTAAGTTTAGCCAGTGGTTTATCAATTTTGTTGATCTTTTCAAAAAACCAGCTTTTGGTCCTTTCAATTGTTTTTCTATTCTCTAATTCATTTAGCTCTGCTCTAATCTCTATGATCTCATTTCTTCTGGTGCCCGAGGGGTTCCTCTGTTGTTCTCTTTCTACTTGTTCAAGCTGTACAGTTAGTTCCTTGATTTGGTTTCTTTCTTCCTTCCAGATGTGTGCATTTATGGAGATAAACAGACCTCTCAGCACTGCTTTGGCTGTATGCCATAGGTTCTGGTAGGAAGTGTTTTTGTTCTCACTGGAATCCATGAGTTTCTTTAATTCATCCCTGATTTCCTCTATAACCCATGTTTTTTTTGAGCAAGATGTTGTTCAGTTTCCAAGAGTTTCACTTTCTATCTATGTTCTTTCTGCTATTGATTTCAACTTTGATGGATTTATGATCTGAGAAGATGTTCTGCAATAATTCAATGGTATGGATTTTGTTGAGCATTGCATTATGGCCTATCACGTGGTCAATTCTGGAGAATGTTCCATGTGCACTGGAGAAGAAGGTGTAGTTGTCTGCTGATGGGTGGAAAGTTCTGTATATATCAATGAGGTCTATTTGGTTAATTGTGTCAATGAGGTCTTCTGTATCTTTACTGAGCTTTTTTCTAGATGATCTGTCTAGTAATGAGAGTGGAGTGTTAAAGTCTCCCACTATTATTGTGGAGTCATCTAACTCTCTTTCGAGCGTAGTCAGTGTTTCTTCGACATATTTAAGTGCTCTGACATTAGGTGTATAAATATTTAATATAGTTAAGTCTTGCTTGTGCACTGAACCTTTCAGCAATAAATAGTGTCCATCTTTGTCCACGATGGTGGATTTGACATCAAAATTGACTTTGTCTGAGATTAGAATTGCCACCCCTGCTCTTTGTTGATTGTTAGCTTGATATATATTCTTCCATCCTTTAATTTTCAGTTTGTTCCTGTCTTTAGGTCTCAAGTGAGTTTCTTGTGGACAACATATGGATGGGTCGTGTTTTTTAATTCAAGGTGATACTCGGTGTCTCTTTACTGGAGCATTCAGTCCATTCACATTCAATGTAATTATTGATCAGTATGTGTTCACTGCTGCCATTGTGATATGTTTATTCTTATGTTGATGTTTTCTCTGTTGTTCTTATTAGTCTGTTCTGGGACACTCTTTTTTGTGAGCTGATTTTTCACCTTTTTCAGAGCTGGTTTTATAGTTGTTGAGACTCGTGTGTTAGACTTCTTGAAATGGTATGATACATCTTTGTTGTGCTTTACAGCTGCTCCTATGAACCCCCTTAATAAACTATCTATAATCCCAATTTTAATTACTACCTGCCTTGTCATCTTCCTCTCCATCTGGAAGGACTATAATGACTGTAGTACATCCCTCTTTTTATTATGATGACACTGGATTGCTTCTTTCCATATCAAAGCTGTGATTTACTTTGGAGCCTTCCCTAAATGAGTAGAGTATTGAGTAGTGTGTCGTTCTAAAATATAAAGTTAGTGGTTTCGTTCTTCTAAGCCAAAGCCAAGAACTTCTTTCAGTATTTCTTGTAGTTTGGGTTTGGTTTTTACAAAGTCTCTGAGTTTCTGTTTATCTGAGATTGCTTTAATTTCATTTTCGTAATTGAAAGATAGTTTTGCAGGATATATAATTCTTGGTTGGAAGTTCTTCTCCTTCATGACTTTGAATGTGTCCTGCCACTGTCTCCGTGCCAGCACGGTTTCTGCTGAGAAATCTGACAAGAGCCTACAGGGTTTCCCTCTGAATGTTAGCTTTGCCTTGAGTCTTGCTGCCTTTAAGAGTTGCTGCTTATGTTTCATTTTGTTAAGCTTGATTATGTTTTGGAGTCTTTCTTTTGAGATCTATATTGGGTGGCGTATGATATGCATCTGAGATGTCTATATTCTCTACCTTCATGATTTCTGGGAAATTTTCTTTCAGCAGCTCAGCAACAATACTCTCTGTGTTCTCAGATGTCTCACCCTGTTCAGGGACTCCAATTAATTGAAGGTTGTTCCTCTTAACAGAGTCCCACATGCTTCTTAATGTTTCTTCATTTTTCTTGTTTCTTTTTTCTGATTTCCGCTCATAGACGCTGGCATCAGTAGCTCTGTCTTCCAAGTCAGAAATTCTTTTTTCCATTTGTTCCATTCTGTTTTCTTGGCTTTGCATGGAAGTTTCTATGACTTTGATTTTCTTCTTGATCTGTTGGATTTCAGAGTACTGGTGTTCAATCAGATCGAACAACTTGCTTAATTTTTCATTTTGTTCTGCTGCATTTTGTATAAGGTCTAGAAAGGCTCAGTATAGAATCAATTTGTATTCACTTCCTGATGTTTTCATAAAAGTTTCTTCATCTGGAAAACTCCTTGGTTGCTTTGTTTGGGAGCCTTCTGAAGCCATGATTGCTTGTATGCCACAATTGTCTGTTGATTTTTGGGTCCCATGTGAGTATATAGAGGCTGGAAGATGTACTGTGAGGATGGATTGCAAATGTTTCTCTAGGCTGTCTTCAAATGTAAAGCAAAAGGTATCTGACCAGTTCACAAGTCAGTTAGGTTTTCAGGTGTAGAGGTCCCTCTTCTCATCTGACAAAGTAAGCGCCACTATATCCAAGATGATAACAAATTAGTTCAGAATACAGCAATGCTACTGCCCTGGTGGCCTCTGCTGACGGGGCCTAGCCTTAGCCAACACTGAGTCAAGTATTGGTTTTGTGATAGAAAAGCGCTCTCCTGTGGGCAGGGTCTGGCTCCCAAGCTAAGAATTAGGTCCAGCTGCAGCCACCGTATCCAAGATGGCGTCCTCCACACAGGCAGCAGACAGAGGGGCTAAAGGTGCCGAGAGGTAGTGATTCCTCTGCTTCTGTTGCAGGGCCCCCAACGTTGGCAGCACTATGCAAAATCACTACTTTTCTGTTGGAGAAGCACTGTCCCGTTTGCAGGCGCTGTCTCCCAGGCTAAGAACGGGGTCCCACTAAAATCTCGGTACCAACATGGCATCCCGCACCCTGACCGTGAAGCACCACAGAAACCCCGCTGAGGCAGCTACAAAACGAAAGGCTCAAAGCGGCTAGATTAACAGAGTCCTGAGCCTAGCTCTCAGAATATGGGAATTTCGCCTGCCTATCCCCCCAGCAGCGCGTCTGAGTCCAGCTGCCAGGCAAGAGCCAGCTCCATCCGCCTGCCGAGACAGAGGAAAAAAAAAGTCAAACTGGTGCATTTACCTTCCGTCCGTGAGAGCCGGGGCTAGCCAGGAGCAGGAGTCAGCGAAAGAGAAGAGGTTTTTCGCTGTCCTGAGGCTGATTAGGTGATCAGAAGGCTCTGTTTGATTGTCATTTCAGGTCTTGGTTTCCAGAGGGATATAAGGAGACGTGGGCTTAGTCCGCCATCTTGACTATGCCTCCCTATTCATTTTTTAAAATTATGCTTCATTCAATCTCCAACAGAAATTACAAGATTGGGTTTTGAAAGATGAAAATGATAGGGAAACATCCTATTTCCATTGCAAAATATAATCAAAATTTTTAATTTCAAAATGCCATGAACATGAGCGTCTACATTGAGAAATCCATTATTTCTGAATCTTACTTTCTGTCTTACTTATTCATATTTCAGTGATTAGGTAAGAACAAACAAAATCACCCTGAGTAGCCAAGACCCTGGAGGAGTCTCTACAGCTGTTCCAAGGTAGGTAGATTGCTCCAAGTGTTTTCAGCAACTGATTTCTCATCCGTACACGAAATAATTTATGAAACATCAAAGACATAACATTCTATCTCATACAACAGCCATCTTAAATATGTTCTCTCCAACTTCAGCATGCATTACTGGCTGTTTTCAGTTTTCCATCTCCTGAACTTGGCTCCAGTTTTTTCAGGCTCTGAGTTCCTGGGAGAGAATGTTATCTTGATCAAAAAAGACCTCCAAAAGCTTATGTCAGCTAATACCTTATGTAGGAGTCATGTACTGATTCCAGTTAAAGTTACTGGAAAATAAACTCTTTGCGTATGTCTTCAAATGCCAGTATTTGTTTCAGAATTGAAACTTTGAAGGAATCCAGGCTGGCAAATACCAAAAGATAATTTTAAAAAGGATCTGGAAATGTAGCAATAGCACTGAGCAGAACCTGAGGAGCCCTTTTGGTTAGAGTTGGCTCTGCTATTGATTTGTTATGTCAGTCTTGACAACTACTTTGCTCATTTTGGAACTCTTATATCTTCCAGGCTTGTCTTTTTAAAATGAGGATATGGAATTTATAAGAGGTTATATTCAGGGTCTGTAAAAAAGGAAAAAAAAAAAAGAAAACCCGGTAGTGTATTAGTGAAGAGCTACTGCTGCCACCAAAAGGTTGGCAGTTCAGATCCACCAGGCACTATTTGTAAACTCTATGGAGCAGTCCCACTCTGTCCCATAGGGTCACTACGAGTCAGAATTGACTTGACTGCAATGGGTTTAGTTTGGTTTGGGTAGGAAAAATATGGCTGGCAGGCATTTTTGATTTCTTCTTTTGTTGTGATTTTGATCATTTAATTTTTCTTTGCACTTTGATAACATTTTTTACTTTTGATATAATTTCTAACTTAGAGAGTAGTTGCAAGGGTAGTACAAGGGAGCTTCTGAAAGTTAAATTATAACATTTCCAGTGGAAAATCTTTAGAGTCTTGGGTTATGCGAAGTTTTCTTACATCACAAAAGAGTAAAAGAAAAGCTAGAGTAACTGGACTTCATTGTTAAGAGCACAAATGTAAAAACAAAATGTCAGTCAAAAGTTTTAGACTCAACAACTATGAAAAATTATATTGCACCTCCTTAAATAGCTAGAAATACAATTTTCCATGTGATGTGGCAATCTCAATTCTAAAAGTATGGATCCTAGAGAAATAAGAGCTGTTAGATGAATAGACATATGCACATCCATGTTCACTGCAGCATTATTCACAGTGGTAAAAAGGCTGTTTCCACAGCCTAAGTGTTCATCAACAGATGAATGGACAATCAAATTATACATGCACACAATGTAATGCTGTACAACAATAAAGAATAACAATAAAGCCACAAAACATCTCAAAATATACATGAATCTGGAGGGTATTATGCTGAGTACACTAAGTCAATCACAAAAGCACAAATATTGTATGATACTACTGTTATAAAGACCAAAGAAAAGCATTACAGGAAAAACAAACTTTGATGATTATGAGGAAGGGGAGGGCTGGGGAAAGGAAGTCATTAACGGGTTAATTTTGGTGAAGCCAATCAAACAAGAAAACAAATCTGTTGCTGTTGAGTCGATTCCAACTCATGGCAATACTACAGAATAGAGCAGAACTACTCAGAGAGTTTCCAAGGATCAGTTGGTAGATGCAAACTGTCAACCTTCTGGTTAACAGCCGAGCTCTTAACCACTGCATCACTACAACTCCAACTTTGGTGAAGGGAAAGACAACATGCAACACATGGGAATCAGCATAAGTTGACCAAGGCTAAGTTAGAGCGGCTCCCTGGACACATCCAAACACCTGGATGGACTGAGTTACTAGAGTTGAGCACTGGAAACAATGGAGTCACAGAAACATCTAAGTCAACTGACATAATTCATAAAGCAAATGTTCTACCTCCTACTTTGGTGAGTAGCATCTAGGGTCATAAAAGGTGTGACCAGCCATCTATTGGTCTTACCATATTTGAAACCAAGGAGAATAAGAGTAAGAAGGAAGAATAAGGAATAAGAGGAAGAGGAGGGGAAGGAGGGGGAGGAGGGGAAAGAGGGAGAGAAGGGGAGGAGGGGAAGAGAGAGAGGAGGGAAGAAGAAATAAAAATATTAATCCAGAGGACTAGTGGACCACATAAACCACAGCTTCCACTAGCCTGAGTTCACAAGAACAAGGTGGTGTCTAGCTACTACCATCAAATGCTCTGACAGGGATTACAACGGAGGGTCCCAGATAGATCTGGAGAAAAATATACAACAAAATTCAAGTTCACACAAAAAACCAGACTGACTTGTGTAACAGAGATGAAAGAATCTCTGAGACTATGGCCCAAGGTATACCTTCCTAATCCAGAACTGAACCTATTCCCAAAGTCCACCTTTCAGCTAAAGATTAGACAGGCTTATATAACAATAACATATGTGAGGAAAGTGCTCCTTAGTTCAATCACGTATTAGAGACCAAACTGGAAACACTTGCCTAAAAGCAAAGATGCGAAGGCAGGGAGGGACAGGAAAATCAGACCAATGGACACAGAGAACCCAGGGCGGAAAGGAAAGAGAGTGCTGCCACGTTGTGGAGACTACAACCAATGTCACAAACAATGTGCATAGAAAGTTTTAATGAAAAACTAATTTGCCTATAAACTTTCATATAGATCACAATAAAGTTTAAAAATTATGGGGGGACTTTTATTAAAACAGGAGAGTATCTTAATGATTTTGGAGTAGGTAAAGATTTCTTTAAGTGGGACACATTAAAAAAAAAAATAGCCTATTAAAAAATGACTGATCAATTGGACACCATTAAGTTTAAGAATTTTTTTTTTTTTTAACTAAAAGACAACATTAAAAAATGCTAAGGTGAATTACATACTTGAATAAGATATTTGCATATATCCAACCACAGGTCCTGATTTCTTTTTTTGCTCAGAATTTGTACAGAACTTGTAAAAATCAGAAAGAATGATGTAGAGAAAATAAAAGTAGAGAAACAGACAAAAGAGTTGAACAAATATTTCATGAAAGTGCAAAATATACATATAAAGTAGGTACACTATTTCATTAATTATCAGTAAAGTACAAATCAAAGTCACAATGAAATACATCTACATCTAACCAATAGGTTAGTAAAAAAAAGAGAAAGATATCATCCTAGTCCTCTACCTACTACTGCCAATAGCACACTTCCCCAACCCACTGTGATACCCAAAGTTGCCTCTGTAGTCATTGGGAGCTGTTGAGTCAATTCTGACTTATAACAACCCAATGTGACTGAGTAGAACTGCCTCATAGGTCTTCTTGGCCATAATCTTTATGAACACAGATCACTAGGTCTTTCTTCCATGGAACCACTACGTGGATTCAAACCATCAACTGTTCAGGTAGCAGCTAAGTGACTGACCATTATATCATGAGGACTCCTGCTGTTGTTAGGTGCCATCAAGTTGGTTCTGACACACAGAGACCCTACAGACAACAGAACAAAACACTGCCCAGCTTTGCACCATGTCCATCATTGTTTTTATGCTGAAGCCCATTGTTGCAGCCACTGTGTCAATCCATCTCTATTTTGCTGACCCTCCACTCTACCAAGCATGATGTCCTTCTCCAGGGACTAATCCCTCCTGACAACATGTCTGAAGCATGTGAGATACAGTCTCGCCATGTTTTCTTCCAACGAACACTCGGGTTGTACATCTTCCAGAACAGATCTCTTTGTTCTTTTGACAGTCCATGGTACATTCAGTATTCTTCTCCAACAGCACAATTCAAGGGTGTCAGTTCTTCTCCTGTCTTCGCTATTCATTGTCCAGCTTTCAATACAATGCAATTGAAAACACCATGGCTTAGGTCAGGAGCACCTTAGTTTTCAAGGTGACATCTTTACTTTTTAACACTTTAAAGAGGTCCTCTGTGGCAGATCTTCCCAATGCAATGTGTCTTTTGATTTCTTGACCGATGCTTCCATTGGCATTGATTGTGGAGCCAGGTAAAATGAGATCCTTAACAACATCTGCTCTAGCTTTCAAAGCAATGTTGGAACTCTTTCTAAAATGGCCACTGTGCACGGTAGCATGGTGGAAAGTTTGTGGACTTAACTGGATAGTTGTCTGTGAGGGAGTGTTTAGCCAGTAAACAAATAACTGTATTGGAACACCCTCCCTACTCACCTGATCTGGCCTCCAATGACTTTTTTCTTTACCTGAAGACAAAGGAAATACTGAAAGGAAGACATTTTGATGACATTAAGAACATCAAGGGGAATTCAACAATAGCTCTGATGGCCAGTCTAGAAAGAGCTCCAAAACTGCTTTGAAGGGTGGACTAGGCACTGGTATTGGTGCACGGCTTCCCAAGTGGTGTACTTCAAATATGACCATAGTGATCTTCAGCACTTTTTCTAGAATGAGTTCGTGAACTTAAATTGGCAGTACTCGTACATATGTTCCCTTAATAAAAATTCACTGACCTTTGCACTTATGATCTGTGCACTTTTCTAAATTTTGATTATAGTTAAAATGTTCTTTTACCAAAAACGTGTTGCCATCGAGTCAGTTCTGACTCACTTACAGCTATGACTATGAGGTCTTTACCAAAAGTAACTCAAAAAAAAAAGAAAAGGTAGGACGACTTCAGGTATTCACTTCCATTTTCTTTCTGAGGCTAGGCTCAAACTGGCTTTCACCACTCTGCTTGATCTGCCCAAGGACTATAACTCTTTCTGCATCTGGTAACCATAGCACTATTGCTTGAAACTTTCTTTTTACAAAAGAGTATAAAGACATGGGTCAGGATAAGTGGCAATTGGTGGAAAAAAGTAGTGAAAGCTGCATTACATATGTGTTTCAGTCAGCTAGGGCTGCTCTAACAGAAATACCACAGAGTGGATGGCTTTAACAAAGCAAGGTTTATTCTTACACAGTCTGGTAGGCTACAAGTCCATATTCAGGGTGTCCGCTCCAAGGGAAGGTTTTCCCCTTTGTCGGCTCTGGAGGAAAGTCCAGTATTGCATCAGTCTTTGTCCAGGGAGCATCTTGGTGCAGGAACCTCAGGTCTGAAGGACGCACTCTTCTCCCAGTGCAGATCTCTTGGTGGTGCGAGGTTCCCAATTCTCTGCCTGCTTCTCTGTCCTTTTACCTCTTGTAGGATGAAAGGATTAAGGGTAGGGAAAGCCATATTTCAGGGAAACTCCCTTTACAGTGGAGCAGGGAGGTGATCCTATGAAGGGATTTACAGCCCCGCCCTAATCCTTTAACATACAGCATAGGAAAACCACAAAATGGAGGACAATCACAAGATACTGGGAATCATGGCCCAGCCACATGGCTATACATATTTTTGGGGGGACACAATTCAATCCATGACAACTGTGGTGGTCAGGAGTATGTCAACTTGGCTACTCCATATTTGGTTGCTGTATTAAGTGGCAGGGCAGGGTTTGTGGTGGCTCCCTGCCCCTCAGCTCTCATCTCTTGACCTTCCACTACTACTGCTGGTCTGCTCACGTCGCCAGGAGCTCCTGCTCTCTTCTTCCAGCATCTGGTTCCTGGACTCGAACTAGCAGCTGTTGGATTCATCAATCTTTACAGTCAGCACTGGAGAGTCCTGCTTCCTGACCTGCCAATCCTGGATTCACCAGCCTTTGCCGCTCTGTCTTGCCACTAGCTTGGGATCCACCAAGCTACACAACCGGTGACCTAGAACTCTGGTCTCTGACCTGCCGACTTTGGGTTCATCAGCTTCTGTGGCCACGTGAGACTTGTGCCAGGACTTGGGACATTCAGGTTCTGTGATTGCATGAGCTGTTTCCTATATCTATCTCTATCTATTTATATATATTATAAATCTTTCCTTGTACCTACACGTGTTACTGGTTTTGCTTCCCTAGAAAACCCAGCCTAAGACAGTATGTTACCTAAATACCATTTATATCTATGTGGCCCCCTTCCCCAAAGAATCAGAACCAAGTAAAGAGAATATTTGTTATTCTTTCTGCCCAGCATTTGTTTTCCCTTCCACTGGTTCAATACCCCAAAATTACTTTCAGAAACCAGCTTTTCTTTTCTCTCTGTTCATGTGGCATAGAGTTAGGATGGCCCCACACATGATGGTCTCATGGTCAAATCTGTCTCAAAACAATGGCTGGGAATGAGACTACCTAGTAGGCATTTTTCTAATCTGAGCTAACTTTTGCCAGCAAGGAGATGGGAATAAACTTTGGAACAGCAACTAATGGTGACTTTGCAACGTTGTCTGCCATATAACAAATGAAGGTGATTTTCCAATTTTCTCTGTGTGTACATTATTATGATTGAGTATACATCATTTTCACTATTTGGAGGAAAAACACAATTTTGAGAAAATAAAGCAAAATTAAAACTATCCATGATGCTGTGAGTAACTTACTCATTGTTATTACTATTTGTCTATCGCAGGAAACTGGTAACTAATAAGTATTTTAAAAACCTGTTGAACTGCACAAAAAATATCAGCCAGTGTTCAGTGATCAAACTCTAACAAAAAATGAGTCCATTTATAAAAAGTTGCTGATATTCAAGGCTTTTACAGATGGCTGATTATTTTATCCTTCCAGATTAATTCATGTTTTCAGGAACCAGATACTAGAGATTAAGAAAACTCAGAGTTATGATTAGATGCAATGGAATAAACCAATACCAATGTTAGTGTTTGGCCTTTTCCAAATGAATTTCTCAATAGCTTTATTTGGTGAGATGCACTAGTCAGATATTACTTTTCTCACTTGAAAATGTCTCAGAGAGCCACAAGACTGGCAGAAAATCACTCAACAGAACATATGTTATGGCTAGGACTAGTGGATCTTCAGCACACAGACAGACTAGAAGGAGAGCTTCCCTAAGCAAGTTTTCTCAGCTATGCTAACAAATCAGTTAATGGATTAATATGCTCTTAACTTTATGCCTGATGCTGTTATAAGTGCTTAAGAAATATCGACACCTTAACTGAGCACATTAACTCCAAGGTTTAAATTATTATCTTTTATTGTTGAGAATGCTGAAGCAGTAAGAAGCAAAGGAATTTGCTGAAGGACAAGCAGTTTACATGTAGGTGACAGAATTGGAAGGAAGACAATGAGGCTGAAAATCTGAGACATGTTCTGGCTTCCAAAAGACACAAAAGCAAATCCTCTTGGGAAGAACCCTAAATCCATTGCTGTGGACTCAAATCCAACTTATAGCAACCCTACAGGACAGAGAATTGCCTCCTAGGGTTTTCAAGGATGTAATCTTTACAGGAACATACTGCCACATCTTTCTCCTACCTCTGGAAGAAAGCAACCTAAAATAAGTAGTCAGGGTTTTCCATAGATTATATTCAACTAGACATCATCTCATTATTTAAAATACTAAACATCCAAGAAAAAAAGCTACCATGAGTCAGCATCAGCAGAAATGAACAAATTCAGGTATTATAATTATCAGATACATATATAAAATAGCTCTGTAGGAGCTGTTTAAAACCAAAACAGACACTGGAATTTTCAAAATACCAAACGCAAAAACGACCAGCTGCCCTCCTGCCGTACGATCACCCCTGGAAAAACAGAAAAACAAAAGGGAGGGAAAAATGATTAGTCACATTAAAAGAAGTCTAATCTACAAATCTGAACTATAATAATAAAACCCAAACCCACTGCCATCAAGTCAATTTCAACTCATAGCAACCAGATAGGACAGAGTAAAACTGCTCCATTTTGGTTAGCAGATGCAGTGGTGTAGTGGGTAAGTGCTACAGCTGGTTCCCAGAATGCTGGCAGTTCAAATCTGCCGGGCACTCCATGGAAACATAATGGGAACAGTTCTACTGTCTATAGGGTTGCTATGAGTGGGAATCAACTCTATGGCAGTGAGTTAGAACTACAAGAAATTTTTTAAAAAGACATTAAAATGAAAATCTTAGTGTATTGATTAAATAGTAAAATAGGAAAAACTCAAGAGAGAATGTTTATTATAAAATAATTCTGATACTAATGCCAGAATATAACACACACACACACACACACACACACACACACACACACACACACACAAACCCCTGGAGATGAAATATCAGAAACAGGGTAAGGTACATGGAAGATGGAATGGAATTGTATGATAATCCACTTTGTATGGTAAATACAATTAAGAACAAGAATATAATAGCACAAGAGGATATCTTTAAGGCAGGCACAAAGAAAAGCCCTATCATCTACAAAGGAAGGGCAATTGAATTAGGTACATGAGACTTTTCAACGATAAAAATAAGGGTATTAATTAACCTCAAAATCGTAATAAAATCAAATATGGACTAGAACTATGTAGGTACCAATTTTTTTCAAGAATTAGAACGAAATATAAAAACGGGGAGCTGGCATAGTAGTTAAAACTTGGCTGCTTACCAAAAGTTTGGCAGTTTGAATCTGCCAGTGGCGCCTTGGAACCCCTATGGGGCAATTCTACTCTGTCCCATAACCAACTCCACGGCAAGGGTTTGGGTTTTCTTGAAACGTAAACTAATTATTAACCACCAGCAGATGTCGCTAGAGTAATTTCTAAAGGAAGAGTAATTTCCACAGGTCTGAGATTTACAAGACAAAAGATAATGAATATAAAATGATAATAAGAGTAGTAACTAATTCTTGGATTATAACAAAGTACCAAAACACATATCATCAATGAAATCACATACCTAAGGGAAAGTGGGCCACCCTTCAACATATCCTAGGTTCTTGAATTCAGAAAGTCAATTCAAATTCTGGGTGACTTGGTTTTGTTAGGAAATACTGATGACATAGTGGTTGAGTGCTATGTCTGCTAACCGAAAAGGAGAAAGTTCAAACCCTCCAGGCACTCCTTGGAAACTTTACAGGGCAGTTCTACCCTGCCTACATGGTCTCTATGACTTGGCATCGACTCGACGGCAGTGGGTTTTTTTTGGCAGTGGATTGATTTTGTTAAGCACACATACTAAAATTTTCAGGAGAGCCAGTGAGAGATTGTAAATCAAGCACCTGACTTATGAACTAGAGAAAAAAAATTAGTAAGAAAGAATAAGAAGAGATTATCAATATACATAGAACAGAAAACAATAGAGAAAAAGATAAGAAAAATATCATAATATAAACACACACACACATATATACACAAATATATTAGTTATCACAAGAAACATCCCATTGCCATTGAGTCCATTCTGACTCATAGTGACACTACAGGACAGAGTAGAACTGCCTCATAGAGTTTCCAAGGCTGTAATCTTAACAGGAGTTGCAGAAGCTGACTACCACATCTCCTGCAGAGCAGCTGAAGGAATCAAACCCCTGACATTTCAGTTAGCAGCCAAATACTTAAGCAGTGTCACCAGGGCTGCCTACTATATATACAATGTACGTGTATGTGTATATACATGTGTATGTATATATACACACATACACATGTACATATGTATATATATGTACATATACACACATGTGTATATGTATATACACATACATGCACGTGTGTATGTACATACACACATATACGTGTATATACACATATGTGTGTATATACATACATAAGTGTGTGTATCTATATCTATCTACATACATATATATAAACACTTTGTTCCTGAATCAATTCCAAGTCATAACAACCCAACCATCCCACAGAGTTTCCATGGAGTGTCTGTTAGATTTGAACTGCCATCCTTTTGACTAACAGCCAGTGCTCTTAACTACTATGCCACAGGGTTTCCACAGTAGATAAATCAAACCAACCAAATCCACTGCCATTAAGTCAATTCTGACTCATAGTGACCCCACAGGACAGAGTAGAACTGCCTCTATAGTATTTCCAAGGAGTACCTTTTTGTTTAACCGCATAGCACTTAACCACTACACCACCAGAGTTTCCACTGTAAATGTAAGTAGGCTGAATTCACTAGTCAAAATAGAGATTATCAGATTAGATTAACAAAAAACTCAAACACTATACACTGTACACAAATGACACACTTAAAATTTAAGAACATAGTAATGCTGAAAGTAAAAAATGAGAAATGGTACACTAGACAAAAGGAAATGAAAAGAAAGCTAACTTTAGAAATACTTAAGAATATTACTAAAATATATTTAGTAATATTTAGTAACTATTTAAAAGTTATATTTAGTAATATTACTTTAATAAGCATCTTCAGGAAGAAAAAAATCACTACTTAGTGATACAGGCTTTACTTTACCAAGGAGACAAATCAGTCTACATCACAGTGGGAAAAAAAAGAACACCACAATTAAAATAATGTTAGGGAGGAAAGAGACACAACTATAGATACAGCAGATATTGACAACATGAGAAAACAGTATAAGCAATTCTATGCTGAAAACATAAAAATAAACATTTCTAGAAAGAACACTGTACTAAAATGGACTGAATACGACATAGAATATTTGACTAGGTTCATACCGTTAAGGAAGAAACTGCCAGGTGCTCCTTGGAAACACTATGAGACCCTTCTACTTTGACCTCTATGGTCACTATGAGCTGGACATGACCTGATGGCAGCAGGACTATACTGCTGAAAGTCTGCCAACAGATATGCTCAGGACATTGAAGAAAGCCGAGATTTTTTATACAAAGCACTGCAAGCACTAAATGGATAAATTAGAGTATAAATGAACACTAAACCTTCCCCCCACTGTGCTCTATACTGTTTTATCCCTGTCTGCTGTTGCTTGGTTAGAACTCCTAGGCTCTAGGTCAGGGTTTAGGAAAATTTTTTCAGTAAAGGAAGAGATGGTAGGTACACATTACCTGTGTTGCAACTACTCAAATCTGCCATCATAATGAAAAACCAGCCATGTACAATACATAAATAAATGAGTGTGGTTATAATTCAATAAAACTTTATTTATAAAAACAGGCGGTAGGTTTAATTTGATCCTTGGGATGTAGCTTTCTGATTCCTCTTCTAGGACACGAGTTCTCAATCTACTGCACACTGGAATCACCAAAGACCTTTAAAATGATATCTGACTTCTGCCCAAAGATACTCTGATTTAATTAGTATTAGGCATCAGGATTTTTTTAATTTCACAAGTAATTTCAATGTGCAGCAAACGTTAATGTGATAGCAGAAAATGGAAGGAGCCTGGGTAGATTTTGATTGCCACTAAGTTGCATCAAGCTATGATGTGCCAAAGCCAGCCAAATGCCGTCGAGTTGGAAGCTATGATGTGAGCAAGATATAAATTTTGTTATGAAAATTATTTGATTTTTGGGTAATGTGCTACAGAAATTTAAGTATCCTAATACATTAATCGATAACCACAGTGACACTATTACTAAAAAAATTAAATACTTGTTTTTGGCTTAGTGGTTGATTAGCTAAGGAATTAATATCAGAGGCTGGACAGATGAAGGACTATGGTGTGTGTGAGAGTGTGTGTGTGTGTGTGTGTTGTATGTGTGAGTCAGATCAGACTCGACGGCAATTGGCTGGCATATATATAAACTATCGGCACCAACTTGATCATAGCCAAGCCAGCAAAGTGCCGTAGAGTCGGATCCGTCATGTTATACAGTAGAAAAGATTTGATAAGTAGTTACCTATACTAATGTGTAAGGAAGACCATTTGATTGGAGAAACACAGCTTTAGGGGGAGTAGTCAAAAAGAAGCCTGACATTGGCAAAATAAAACAAGAAAGAGTTTGGGTCTTTAAAGAACTTGTCAGTTTGGAAACACAAGTGAAAGTGAATTAGGGTTTAAAAATGTGGGGCATTGAAGGGTTAGAAAAGTTCACTGCTTCTAGAACTCAGAAAGTGAAAAATGATAAGAAAACAAATAAGCAACAAGGGTCTAGTAAACGTTCTTAACTTAAAAAGGGAGAAAGAACAAGCAATTCAGTCCTTCAGTTAAAATCGTTTTGCAAGAGCCAAACTTCTCTCTTAAGCCTGTTGTTCAAGTTAACCTAGAGACTACTGCTGTTAACTGAAGAAGAAATACATGTGGGTAGGGGGAAAGAGGGGGCGGGGTGTTGGGAGAGGTAGGGAGGTGGGAGGGTCATGTAGGAAAGAAACAAATAAATACCATTCAGGAACTGTGTCTGGGACGTAGCTTTGGGTGTAGTCACTGGTACATGAAACTAATTGGACTCAGATAAGTTATAAACTCACAATGCTTCTCACGGAAAGAGGACTACCACCTTCTCCAGAACCCCTTGGCTGTTTGGTAAGGTTTAAAACAAATTTTGGATTGGAAACATGCTGTAAAGTACGAGTAACCCCTAAACCAAAAAATTGTGTGAGGGAATTTAAAAAACTGAAGTACCTGAATAAACGTGAAACGGTCAGATTGAAGTGTGAGTCCAATTCTTTCGTTGATAGTTTTGTTTTCACCCTAGAAACAGCCATCTTCTGTGCAGACCTAATCACGTGGGCGATTTCATTTATTATTATTATTACTATTATTGTGATTAAATGAAAGTATATAATCCAAATCAATTTTGCTTGCCCATCTATCTACAGCTCCTCTGCTCTCCTTGCCCTGTGACAGCACACTCTTCTTTTTCATTTTATCCTTGTTGTATCCTCTTAACATACTTCTGCCTCCTTCTCTTTACCCTCTTCTACCCTATTTGGAAAGAGACCAACAGGACAGCTTCCTATAAATGCATAGAACCATAAAGTACACCCACCATATGGTCACACTGTGTCCCTGAGTCTAGTCCATTTTTACCAAAGAGTTGACCTCAGTAGTGTTTTCTAGACAGGGGCAGCAGCAGGCCTAAGGGCCATATACCCAGGGGATCCCCCAGGGTGTCAGACCATCAGTTGTGGTCTTTTAGTAGACTTCTTGAGCTGCACCCCTCTTTTTCTCATGTTGCCACAGGGACTCAACATTATGTGTCCCATCACGGCTGTCTTTGGTGATGGCTGGGCACCATCTGGTTCTTCTGATTACGTGTTGATACAGTCACCCATTCACATGGGCCCTTCTCTCTCCTGGGCTCTTTTATTCTTGTGTCTTTGGTATTCTAGGTGTTCATATGTTCGGCTGAGTTGGGACTACTTGGTGTACCACAGATGGCAGCTTGCTAGCTTTTAAGACCCCAGACACCACTCATCAATATGGGGTGCAGAAAAGTCTCTTAGCAGTAGGTTAATTATTCCAAATGACCCAATGTCCCTCTAGAGCATGGTCCCCAGATCCCACCCCTGCTACTCTATCCTTGCAATATTGGGTTGAGTTTAGAAGAGCTTTCAGTTTATGGCGAAGTAGTTAAGTTGATCTACTTTTTACCGTGTACTGTCACTGCTTTTACCTAACAAAATTTCTATCAACTATCGGCTCTGACTCGACAGCACTTGGCTTGGCTATCTAATCTATGTTCAACCCTTGTCCCCTCTCCCTGCCCTTATAGCTGTCAAACAGTCTTTTCATCTGTATGTAAGTCTATTTTTAAGTCCTTATAGCAGAGATCTCACACAATATTCGTCCTTGTGCCACTGACTGATTTCACTCAGCATAATATCTTCCAACTGAATGACTGTGAGCATTTCCTCATGTGTCTTTTGGCTCCCAGGATGTCCTCTAGTGAAGTGTCTGCCCATCTCCTTTGCCCATCACTTAATTGGATTATTTACTGCTTTTCATATTTTGCAGTACCTTGTAGATTATGGAGATCAGATATCGGTCTGACATGCATTTCCCAAATATTTTTTCCCATTCTGTAGGTAGTCTTTTAACTCTTGATAAAGTCTTTGGATGAGCAAAAGTGTTTTATTCTTAGTAGTTCCCATTTGTCTGCTTTCTCTTCTGTTGATCATGCTCTGTTTGTCAGATTTTGAAGTCTGTCTAAGCTGTGTATTAGAACTTCTACTGTAGACCCTATCTTTTCTTGGATGATCTTCATCATTTTAGGTTAGTTTTTGTGTGAGATGTGAGGTATGGGTCCTGTTTCAGTTTTTTTGCAGCTAGATATCCAATTTTGCCAGCACCATTTGTTAAACAGAGTTTTTATCCCAGTTTACACTCTTAAGGCCTTTGTCAAGTATCTCCTGTTCATAGGAGGATATTGGCAACTCTGGGGTCTCAACTCTGTTCCATTGGTCTTTATGTCTTTTTTTTTTGTACCAGTACCATGTTTTGACTATTGTGGCAGTGTAATAGGTTCTGAGGTTGGGGAGTGTGAGGCCTCCCACTGTGTTTCTCTTCTTTAGTAGTGCTTTACTTATCTGGGGTTTCTTTCCTTTCTAAAGAAAGTTGGTGATTTGTTTCTCCATCTCATTAAAAAATGTCACTGGAATTTGCATTGGGATTGCATTGAATATGTAGATCACTTTAGGTAAAAGAGACATTTTCTCAATGTTAAGTCTTCCTAACCACGAGCAGGGTAGGCTTCTGCATTTATGTAAGTCTCTTTTGGTGTCTTGCAGTAAGGTCTTGTAGTTCTCTCTGTACAGGTCTCTTATTTCTCTAGATTCATTCTTAGGTATTTTATCTTCTTGGATGCTATAGTAAATGGTATTGATTTGGTGATTTCTTCTTTGATGATCTCTTTGTTGGTATAAAAGGAATCCTACTGATTTAGTCATGTTTATCTTATATCCTGACACTTTGATGAGCTCCTCTACTAGTTCCAGTAGTTTACTTATGGATTCTTTAGGATTCTCTGTGTATATAATCATATCATCTGCAAATAGGAACATTTTCTACTTCTTCTTTGCTGATGCAGATGCCCTTTATTTCTTGTCTTGTCTAATTGCTCTAGTTACAACATCTAGTACAATTTCGAATAGAAACAGTGAAAGCGGGCATCCTTGTCTAGTTCCCTCTCAAGGGGAATTCTTTCAGTCTCTCTCCACTCAGGATAATGTAGGCAGTTTGCTTTGTGTAGATGCCCCTTATTGTCTTAAGGAATTTTCCCTCTATTCCTATTTTGCTGAGAGTTTTTAGCATGAATGGGTGTTGGACTTTGTCTAGCCTTTTCTATAGCTATTGACAAAATCAGGTGATTCTTATCCTTTGTGTTGCTTATGTAGTTGACCACATTAATTGTTTTTCTGGTGTTGAACCAGTCTTGCATCCCTGGTGTGAATCCAACTTGGTCACGATGAATTATTTTCTTCTTGATACGCTGTTGAATTCTATTGGCAAGGATTTTGTTGAAGATTTTTGCATCTAGGTGTATGAGCAATATTGATCTGTAAATTTTTTTTTTTTTTGGTGGAATCCTTCCCTAGCGTTAGTATCCAAGTTATGCTTGCTGCATGGAATGAATTTGGAAGTATTCCATCTGTTTCTGTGGTGTGAAATAGCCTCAGTAGTATTGGAATTAATTCTTCACTAAAAGTTTGATAGAATTCTC
This sequence comes from Heterohyrax brucei, assembly GCA_028571685.1. Lineage (NCBI taxonomy): Eukaryota > Metazoa > Chordata > Mammalia > Hyracoidea > Procaviidae > Heterohyrax > Heterohyrax brucei. The sequence continues at coordinate 64,501,161 of CM053150.1, forward strand.
CGGCAAAGCCATCTGGGTCAGGACTTCTTTTGGTTGGTAGTTTTTGATGACTTTTTCAAGCTCTTCCTTTGTGATGGATTTATTAAGTTATTCTGCTTCTTGTGATAAGTTTGGTAGGTGATACGAAATCTAGAAATTTGTCCATTTCCTCCAGGTTTTCACATGTTAGATAGAGTACAGTCTTTCATAGTTTTCTGTTATGATACTTTTGATTTCAGTTGGGTCTATTGTGACATCTTCCATCTCATTTCTTATTCAGGTTATGTGTTTCCTCTCCTATTTTTATTTTGTAAGTTTAGCCAATGATTTATCCATTTTGTTGGTTTTTCAAAGAACTACCTTTTGGTTTTGTTAATTTTTTCAATTGTTCTTCTATTCTCTGATCCATTTAGTTCTGCTCTAATCTTTATCTGTTTTCTTCTAGTGCCTGAGGGGTTCCTCTCTTGTTCTCTTTCTATTTGTTCAAGTTGCAGGATTAATTCTTTAGTCTGTGTCATTTTGTCATTCTAAATGTGTGCATTTATAGAGATAAACTGACCTCTGAGCCTTGCTTTTGCTGTATACCAAAGGTTCTGGTAGGATGTGTTTTCATTCTCATTTGATTCCATAAATTTCTGTATTTCATCCTTGATTTCTTCTATAACTCATGGAGTTTTTAGCAAGATATTGTTCAGTTTCCATGAATCTGGATATCTGCCTATGATTTTTCTGCTATTGATTTCAAATTTTATGGCTTTATGGTCCAAAAAGATGCTTTGCAATCATTCAACTCTTTAGATTTTGTTGAGACTTTCTTTATAGCCCAACACATGGTGTATTCTGGAAAATGTTCCATGTGCATTGGAGAAGAAGGTGTACTTATCTTTGATGGGTGAAAAGTTCTGCATGTGTCAATAAGGTCTAGTTGGTTGATTGTTGCAATAAGATCTTCTGTATCTTTACTGAGCTTTTTTCTGGATTATCTGACCATTACTGAAATTGGGTGCAAAGTTTCCAACTACTAATGTGGAGTGAGCTATCTCATTATTCAATGTTGTCAGTGCTCGCTCAATGTATTTAGATGTTCTGGTATTGGATACATAAATATTTAATATTGTTATGTCCAGCTTATATATTGAACTTTTCAGCAATTGTGACTATCCTTTTCCACAATGGTGGATCTTACACTAAAGTCTATGTTATCTGAGATTACTGTTGTCGCTCCTGTTCTTTGTATAGTGTTGGCTTGGTATATATTTTTCCATCCTTAGTATCTCTTTATTGGAGCATTCAGTCTGTTTACATTCCATGTAATTATTGATAGGTATGTGTTTAGTGCTGTCATTTTGATGCATTTATTTTTGTGTTGTTGATGTTTTCTGTTTTTCTTAATATTCTCATCATTCTTCTTTATGAGTTGACTTACCATCTTCTTCAGTTTTGGTTTTCTGTTTGTTGAGACTCCTGTATTATGGTTCTTGTACTGATATGTTGCACTGTTATTTTACTTTGTGGTTACCCCTAAGGTCCCCTATAGTATTCTAAGTTTAAACCAGACTTTAACTTCTGCATATCTTTTAATTTCCTCTCCTTCTGAAAGGGTTATAACTACTGTACTGCAGCCCTCTTCTTAGTGTGTTGATGTCATAGTTTTTGTGTTATGATCACCGGTTCCTTCTTTTAATAATGTCTTTTTTATTGAGCTTATTGACTTCTCTAAATAAGTAGGATTCTGTATGCTGTGTCCTGCATTGCCTCTTTAAGTATACACTTAATATTTTTGTCTTTGGTGGTGCAAACCCACCCACTTAATGTTTTTGTTTGTCTAAGCAAAGAACTTCTTGTAATGTTTCTTTCAGTTTGGGTTTGGTTGGGTTTTCACAAAGTCTCTAAGCTTCCAATTATCTGCAAATGTATTAATTTCACCATCATATTTAAAAGAAAATTTTGCAGGATACACAATCATTGGTTGGAAGTTTTTCTCCTTCAGGGCTTTGAATGTGTCATCTCATTGCTTTCTGGCCCTCATTGTTTCTGCAGAGAAGTCAGACAAAACCGCACAGGGTTTTCCTCTGAATGTTAGCTTTGCTTTGAGCCTTGCTGCCTTTAAGAGCTTCTGTTTATGTTTCATTTTATTAAGCTTGATTATAGTATGTCTTGGTGTTTTCCTTTCGGGGTCTAGTTTTTGTGGCACACATCTTGGAAATCTATGTTCTCTTCTTTCACAATTTCAGGGAAGTTTTCTGTCAGCAACTCTACAGCAATGCTCTTTGTATTTTCATCTACCACTCCTTGTACAGAAACTCCAAATTATTCATAGATTATTCCTCTTAATAGAGTTCCATATGTTTCTTAATGCTTCTTTATTTTTCTTATTTCTTTTCTCTGATTTATCCTTATAAATGGTGGTGTCAGTTGCTCTAGTCTCAAGGTCATGAATTCTGACTTCCATCTCCTCAATTCTTTTCTTTTGGCTTTTGATTGAATTGTCTAATTCTGCAATTTTGTTATGGATCTGATGGATTTCAAATAGTTGATGTTTCATCAGTTCAAATAGCTTAATTTTTCATTTTGTTCTTCTGCATTTTATTTACTGTCTAGGAGGGCTCTATATTTCTTTTGTACTTGACCTCCAATAGTTTCAGAAAGGCTTCTTCATCGGGGAAATTTTGATTGTTTATTTTTGGATTTTTCTGGAGCCATGGTGCACTGCTTCTTTACATGGTTAGCTATGGTCTGTTGTCTGCATGCAATCTAGAAACTGTTTGACTTCTCTGGTGTTACCTCAACAGGAGTTGAGGAGTAGTTCCAAGAGAGGAGTTGGTTACCAGCCATTTGTATGTACTCTAGTGAATGGCCCTAAGTGGACTCTCTGGGGTGACAGTCTCTGCCTCTTGGCTGGCAAAGATGGCACCCTATTTATGGAGTTACTGAGAGGCCGTAAGCCAACCTAGTGATGTGGGTCAGTGAAGGGTTGAGGAGGAGCTGCCAGGCCTTTCAGCCATCAGATCTCCAGGTCTTATTTAAAAAGATACTTAACTTCTACGCAGGGAGCTGTCCAACTCCTGTGGAAAACAGTCAGGCTCTCAGGTGTGGCAGGTCCCACTTTTGAGCTGACAATGAAAGTACCTCGTGGGCCATCCCCAGATGCTATTACATACCACGAAGTAGGGAGAGTTTAGGGCCTTCCAGCCATCCTCTACCAGGCCCCACATGTGAATCAAGACACAAATTGTCTCAAATACTGTTTTTCTGCTAGAAAAGCACTTGCCAGAAGGGCTGCTGTTCCACTTGAGAATTAGCCACAGCTAAGGCACCTGGCTAGTTGACTCCACCTCCCAGCCAACCAAGATGGTGTCCCAGCCCAGCTGCCCTTCCTGCCAAGAAACAGCAGTCTATGGTACAGCTCAGGAAAGAGGCAGAGTAGTGCTGGGGCTTTCATCATGTGGCTATCCCACAGATTGTCTCTCTGCTGCACTTTATGCTGTTTACTTAAGTGCTACAGTTTAGTGTACGCTCAGTCCCACTTCCTGGATAACAAAGAAGGCATCAGTACCTGTAGTTCTACAATACAGTGAGTCAGCAGGAGTAGGGGTCAGCAGCCGCTGGCTCATCTTTGAGAAGGGTAGTTTAGTCTGTTACTGGGGACTGGTCAAATCTGACAATACTATGTCAAGTCCTAGGACTCCTGGGATGAACACTGCTCCATTCAGTTATGATTCCAGGCCTTAGTTCTACGAGGGAACTGAAGAGATGTGTGTCTAGTCTGCCATCTTGGCCCTGCCTCCCATGTAGGTTATTTCTAGGGGAAGAATGTCTGGTAATGATATAACTACCCTGCAACCTGCCCAGTTCTCACATATCCTTATTATCACACTGTCACCAATCTAAGAAAAGACACATGTCCTTTTAAGCTAATTGCCCTGTAAACTCCTAAGAAGGCCTGTCTTATGAGTTCATACCATAGGAAATCTCACCTTATAATGGTCCACTACCAGTCAAGTAATGTCTTTCAATAATCTAAGTTTGGAAATGCCAATCAAGTACTATATTTCATGTTCTTTGTTCCTCCCCTTACGAAAACATTACTGCAGCATCACCATTTTGGATAACTGAATTTCACCACATGAAGTTCAATCTATTCCTGGCTCAAGCTGTATATCTTCGATAAATCTCTTAATTTCATTTTAATCAGAGTACAGGTGGTTGCTCTTAGACATTCACTGGTATAGCTGGCAGATTACCTTCTGTGTACCCAAGAAGTCATGGAACAGGCTTACATTGGTGCCAGGAAGGGCCCCTTAGGCTCAGAACATTTGCTGGAATTGTCCAGCTTTGCAGGAAATAAACTTCTCAGACTGAAGCTTCTACTTGTTGTAAAGATTGCTCTTTGGGAGATTTATTGGCTATCCCTTCTCTATACCTTGATTTTCTGCTGGTTTCTCGAGTGTCTTGTTGGGCTCATTATCAAATTAAGTTTGGTAGATCTGCCATCTTGAGGCCAGTTTCTTTTACTGAACTCTGTTTTCTTTCTTGTGCACATAACATTTTCATGCACCCTTAAATTACTCCATAAAATGGAAAGTGCTACATCCAAGCCTGAAACAGGACTTCCCTAAGGGAACTTTGCAGCTTCTATGACTAAGTATCAGGCCCCAGGTCAGTCTTATATTTAGGCTACTAGCATGCAATTACAGAGTAAAATTTAAAAGAATAATAGCCATCATGAGGGTCATTAAATTGTAGGCACAGTAATTAGAGACTAAAGGACTTATGGATAAAACTAAAGCAATGGGAGGCATTTTGTAATTGGCACTTGGAAGCTTCCAAAAGAAATGAAAATGATAAATTTCCCTCCTTGAAGGAGACTATTTTGAAGCAAGTTACACAAACTAAAGAACTGCAGTGGTGTCAGAGCTCTGCAACCTCGATGACTACCTTTACCTTTCCTTTCTCAGAATGGCTCCCTTTCCCACAACAGTGAAGTCTCCAGCATTTGTTATCCACTCTTAGTCTCCAATGCCTGCCTCCTTTCCTCTCTCTCTGCCCCTGCAACAGCAACTTCCTTGTACCCTCTGTATCTACCTATTCCACTGAAACTTCCCTATACTGAACTTCTTATTATCTCAAGAACCTTTAGAAAAGGTAAAACTAATTGGTGAAATGCCTATTAAAATTAGATATCTTGAAGAGGATCAGAAACCACCTTTACAATATTTACAATTATAGGGATTGTTTGCTTAAACTTTTTCAAGAACTCTCTAAGGCTAGAAGAGACTGGATCCTATATAGCTTTCAAATCCCCTTTCATCAGTAGCCTCATCCAGAGCTTGCTGAGTTACTCAAATGCACAGATTAGATAAGGAAAATGAAAGCACCCCAGATTAGCAATTGCAGCTTATAATTTGTCTTGAATAAAAGGCTAGGGACACTGAGAGGGGAACAAAAGCCAAATAACTTTAACTTATAGCTCTTCAGTTCAGTAGTTACACAGCCTCAAAATAATTTCCCCACACAGAATAGCTCCATTCCACATACGGCTAAGACTAGGCCTAGCAACTTGTCTTTTATTACTACTGTAAAAAGTCTGGACATTTTAAAAGGGAATGTTTAAAACTAAAAAAATAAACTTGCAGCCTAACATCAGGAATAGCCCAGAAGCAAATACAATGAAGGGCTCTGGGGACAAATTAGGGGCTTTTCTACATTAGCACTAAATTCTCAGAAAGAATCTGCTATCCACATAAATGAAGAACAATGTGAAATTTAAATTGGCACAGATATTATCTGAAATAAACCCTACAAATTTACAAAAGCCCCTGCCTCAGAGTAAGAAAACCTCAACAATCTTTTTTCTCAGCTTAGATACTCCAGGAAACTTACTAAGAAATGATCTGTTATCCAAATGGAATGGCCATATAAAATTCTCAAGACCAGGAAAGATAATATTAGATATACCTGAAGTCAATTCACAGATAGACTCTATGATAGAAAGTACTTTAAATGAGGACTCTTGTTATTTACAACCATAAGAAGGTCATCTCCCTTTATGGAATATCTTTCTATGATGCCTGTAAGTTTATGCATCAGTACTTCTACTGAGATAGGTCAAGTCCTATCAGCTGAATCAGTTAAAGTTCAGATAGGTATCTCTAAACCCTTAACCTAATATTTCTCCATACACTTTTGAACAAAAGGTTAAGGAAGTACTTGTTCCTATAACTCAAGACTTTTTGTCTAATGGCTTAAGTATCCTTACTTCTGTCTTTCAACACTCCAGTTGTCCTTATTAAGAAACTCAATAATTGAGGTTGGAGGTTTATACAACTCATATGTGTTATTAATTATGAAATAATGCCAAGACTTTCATATTTTCTAACCTTCACCTAATCCTTTCTAATATTCCTCCTGAAGTGACTCACTTTATAGTAACTAATCTTTGCAGTGCTGTGTTTTAGCATTCTAGTCTGTTCAGATATTCATTTGTTGGCTCTCACTGGGAGAGACCAATAATTTACCTAGACCATAATGCCCCAATGTTTTGATGAGTCCTCTACCTATTTTTCTCACATTTTACATGCTGACTTACAGTTTTTACAGTTAACTTAGGGGTCTATGTAATTACAAATAGATGATTTATTGATCTGTTCTAACTTTCAACAGGCATGTCTTACTCATAGGATCCTGTTGTTATAACATTTGGCCAGAGGAGGTCACAAAGCCTTTGTGCTTAATCTTTGCTTAAATATTTTAGACAAATTATTTCAATGAAAGTTATCACACAGTATCTTAGCTTATCACATCCCTACTTCTAAGAAATAGTCTAGAGGATTTTTAAGACTGTGGCTGTTTTAGACCTTGGCTATCTAAGTTTTCATTGCTGGCTTGACCTCTTTACCATTACTGAAGAGTTCAGAGTCAGACTCTCGCCAGCACTCTGAGTACGGCCAAAAGGCCACCATTCAACTAAAAGAAGCATGAATTAACACTCCTGTTCTAAAGTTTCCTAATTACAATTTAGACTTTTCACCTGTTGTCTACGAGATTTATGGGAATTCTCTTGGGGTTCTTACTCAAAAACAGAGAAGTCAACAGAGACTCACTGATTATTATAACATCAAACTGAGCCCTGTCACAGGGGGCTATCCTCCTTGCCTTACAGTAGTCACTGTAACTTCTATAATAGTTGAGACTACAACAGATTTAGTTTTAAGAAATTTTCTAGACATTTATGTCTTTCATGTGGTGTCAATCATTTCAAATTCAACATTTATGTTTTTATTTTTTATTTAACACAACTGAGTGAAAATGTACATTCCCGTATAAATTTACATGCCCACCTATATTCAGCTTCCACTGCTGTCCCTGTCTGGTGACAGCACACTATATTTACTCAACACTTACTCATTGTCCAGTTTTTGCATGCACATGATGGGACTGAAAAAGCCATTAGTTGAGTTAGGTGCATCTTAATCCTCAAAGTGAGATCTTTCCTTTTTAGCACTTATAAAAGTTCTTTTATGTAGGAAGACTTATTTTGTCACAGTCCAGCAGGCTCCAAGTCCAAATTCAACCTGTTGGCCAGTAGGCTGACTTTTTTTTAAAATTATTATTATGATTGAATGAAAATGTACATTCCCATATAAATTTGCATGCTCACCTACAAGTGGCTCCCACTGCTCTCCCTGGCCAGTGACAGCATACTCTTCCTCTCTGCTCCATACATGTCCTATCCTCCCAACAGTCTTCTATCCACTCTTCTTTACCCACTCCCCTTCCTCCAGTAAGAAGTCAGCAGGATGATATCCTATAGATGCATAGAACCATAAAGTGCCCACAAGATATGGTCACTCTGATAGGCTAACTTCTTTTAAAAGTTATTCTTTTGGTCACTTCTAATACTGTAGCATCATGATAAACAGATAAAATACCAAAGATATCAAGGACTTCATTTTATATGGCTTCACAATCAATGTCCATGAAAGTAGCAGTCCAGAAATGAAACAATGTATTCCACTGGGAAAATCTGTAGCAAAAGACCTCTTTAAAGCCTTAAAAAGCAAAGACATCACTTGGAGTACTAAGGCACACCTGACTTAAGATGTTGCATTTTCAATGCTGTCATAGGCTGGCAAAACCTGGACAATGAATAAGGAAGTCTGAAAAGAACTGATGCCTTTGAATTACGGTGTTGGCAAGCCAAGACAGCCAAGTGCCGTCGAGTCGGATCCGACTCATGGCAACCATGTTGGCAAAGAATATTGAAAAAGCCATGGACTTTCAGAAGAATGAACAAATCTAGTTTGGAAGATGTACAGCCAGAATGCTCCTTAGGTGTGAGAATGCCTCATATATTTTGCATACGTTGTAAGGAGGGACCCATCCCTGAAGAAACACAGCATGCTTGGTAAAGTAGGTCAGCAAAGAGTAAGATTTTCAGTGAGATAGACTGACATAGTGGTCTCAACAGCGGATTGAAGTAGAGCAACAATACTGAGGATTGTGTGGCCAGGCAGTGTTTCCTTCTGTTGTACATACGGTCACTGTAAGTCAAAACTGATTCAATGGTACCTAACAACAGTATTTGGTTAAATACTGTAAACTTTCTGAATCTAGGTACTTCCTTATCTTTACCTAGCAATGGTGATCATCTACCCTATGATTACTTACATCTTAACCATATTTAATATTTTTCAATTCAATCCAAGGAAATCTTATAAAGGTCCACATAGGAGATTTCTCCTGCCATTAGGACCTATGCTTGAATGATGTTTTAGCCATCTAGTGCAGCTATAACAGAAATACTACAACTAGATGGTTGTAACAAAGAGAAATTAATTTTGTCACAGTCTAGTAGGCTAGAAGTCCAAATTCAGGGGGTAAGCTTGAGGGAAAGGCTTTCTTGTTGGCTCTGGAGGAAAGTCATTTGTCTTCAATGTTACCCTGGCCTGGGAGACTCTGTGGCACAGAGAACTAGGTCCTTTTCAAAGGACACAGCCTGCTCCTGCCCTTTGCTTCTTGGTAGTATACGGTCTCTAACTCCCTGCTTGCTTCCCTTTTCTTTATATGGCAAGAGACTACCTCAAGACACAACACAATCTTACACAGTGTTTTCTGTCCCACCAACGCAACTGCTGTCCATCCTTCCTCATTAACATCATAGAGGCAGGGTTTACAACATACAGGAACATCACACAATATCAGGAATAATGGACTAGCTAAGTTGCTGCACATGTTTTGGGGGTAACACAATTCAATACATGACAAATGGTAGATTGATTTTTATCCAAGTTCCCTTCCCCTCCACCTTAGGCTGGTTTCTCTAGAGAAGTAAAACCAGAGAGCACAAACACACACATGCACCCATACACACACACACACATATCCATACACATATACATGAGTAGAGAGAGAGAGACAACAGAAAGAGAAATTTATATTAAGGAGATGGATCATACAGTTGCAGAGACTAGAAAGTTCCAAGTCCAAGGGTCAGACTGTAGGCTTTTCCTAACTTATGCTGCTGCAGTGACTGGCGAATCAAAGATTGGTAAGTCAGACAGTAGGCCTCTGGCTCACAGGCTGTGGAGTCTGATAAATTCTAAGACTGGCAGGTAAGTTGCTAGCTCAACTCCCCAAAACCAGAGGTTAGATCAAGAGCCAGCTACAGGATCCAGAAAGCAAAGCCAGCCAGCTTTGCCAGAAAGACGACATATATTGGATATAGGCCACACACCTAAGAAAGCTCACTTTCAACTGACTGGCTGCTTATAACAGATCTCATGATAAAGATAATTATGTCATATCCTATCTCATCATGTAGGTGACTGAATCATAAGACAGCTGCCAAACTGCATCATAACTACCAAACCACCAAGAATGATGTGCCAACCAAGTGGACCCACAGCATTAACCATTACACATCTTCTGAGTAGGTACAAGTTTGCATTAGTAATGATCTATAGATTTTTCTCACTGGGTGGGAGCTTTCTCATGTCATCAAGTTAATGCCACCTTTGTGGCTAAGAAACTACTTGACACCATTATCCCCTCTTAGGGATTCCCAATGATCCTTTATGGTGACTGAGGCACTCATTTTACTGGACAGGTAAGGAAATATGTAAAAATCATCCTCATTTTTCCAAGTCTTGATTGCTCTTATCATCTTCAATACTCAGGTGTAGTTGGAGGAACTAATGGCATAATAAGAACTCAACTACCGAAACTTTCCAAATCTTTGAAATTGCCTTGGACTAGTGTGCTGTCCCTCATTCTTTTAAATTAAGAATGACTCCATTTAGGCCTCACAAACTGACTCCTCAAGAAATTATCACTGGATTGCCAATGGTCCTTCCTGAGTTGTTTCATTATTGTAAATCTTTTATACAATAGCCTAAACAGTATTCTACACAAGTTAGAAAAGTTTTGATAAACAAAAGAATGTCTAAATTATCTGATGTTCAACTCAGAGGTTTTGCTTACAAGAAAAGACACCAATTAAAAGATTCTCTCAGTCCTCTAAATGAAGGTCGTGCCAGGTCGTTCTCACTAATTCTTGTGTTCCTAAATTATAAGCAGACAAAACTTGGATTCATGTCTCCAGATTAAAGAAAGCTATGGCTCCCACCTGGATGGTCCAACCCATTGAAGGACGCAGACTGAAAGTTAGCCATCCAGCTGATGAGCAGCAGTCAATAACGACAAAGACAGCATTTCCCAAGACCAAGAAACAAAACATTATGAAAATAAAAACTGAGAATATTTTTAGACTGTGGGGCTTTTTACTCTGGGGTATCATGGTAACTGTCTTACTGCATAAAGTTGGTTTTAATACACAGTAATGCACCTGTAGAAACAGGTGCTCTTTGCTTGATGTAACCATTGAAGTAACTTCAGTTGACAAACTCAATCTTACTGACTGGTCACACGCTTATTATCGTCCAGTTTCTCACCTGTATAATATAGTCATAGAAGTCCTTATATACCTTTTAGCCTTTTTTTATTGTAAGCACTTTTTCTGCTGTTCCTTCTGTCCACTGTTACATTATGTTTTATATCAATAACCAAAGGAAATTACCGCTTTCTATTATGTGAATACTTCTTTGCCCATGTATAGTATTTTTAGACAATCTTCACTTGGCTTGGCTTCCTTACTATGAAATTTTTCTTAAGATATTTCCTTTTCATACATGTAAACCCCATTAGTATTTCTTATCATAATGCTTTTGTTAGCTTAGTCCAGTTAGTAACTACTGCTGTCAATCTGACTGATGGCTGGATTTTCCATCAAATCTCCAAAACTGGATATGACTTCTCTGATTCACAATCCTTACCAATTTTTAAATATAGTTTTGTATGTGAAGTCACAATGAATATTAATACCATTGCAAAAGGGGCCATTCACATCATATTACGGCATCCGCTTGGCTCCCATATTCCCCTTTAGTATGTTGCTTTTATCTCACTCATGCTTAATATTACTCTCTTAGTTATCTGGTACTGCTCAAACATAAATACCACAAGTGGATGGCTTTAAAAAGAGAAATTTATTCTGCTACAGAGCAGTAGGCTATAAGTGCACAGTCAGGGCATCAATTTTAGGGGAAAGTTTTCTCTCTTGACCCTACAGAAAAGTTCTTTTCATCATTTTTCCCCTGGATGAGGATCTTCTGAGGTACAGGGACCCAGAGGGACCCAGGGTACTTCCAAAGGACAAATTCAGCTCCTGGCACTGCTTCTTGGTGATATGAAGTCCCCAACTCTCTGCTTGCACCTCTTTCCTTTATATCTGAAGAAATTGCCTTACACACTGAGTCATACCCAACCAATAAGTCTTCTGCCTATCCTCCTTCATTAACATCATAGAGGCAAAATTTACAACAAATAGGAACATCATGCAATAGCAAGAATCATGGCCTAGCCAAACTGCTACACACATTTTTGGGTGGACACAATTCAGTCCATGACAATTATGGTGGTGGATGCCCATATCTTTTTTTTTTTTTTTAAGAACAAACAATATTATCCATTAGTAAACTGCCACAAGGCAAACTAAAGGCCTCATTTTGCTCCTGTCTTCAGAGACAATCATAATTTGAGCAATTGCCTATTTGTAATAATTCTCTCACTAAAAATTGGCTTCAGAGAGCAAATCGAACTATTCCTAATGATCAAATCAGGGCAGAATCCTTTGTGCACCACTTGGAGATATATCTATCTATCTATCTATATCTTTATGTAAAGGATAAGAGTATTCAGGGGAAAATGTCATTAGGAAACTGTTTACCTAGGCTTTACCTTGTTTAGACAGGTGAAATAGAGATGGCCAATGTGCATTAGAAGTTGCTCTAAATATTTACTCTCACAGTGAAAGCATCCACTGTACTGATAACCTAAGCTATTAGAAGAAAGGAGAACCAAATGGTCTAGAGACATTCATGGATGTTTAGGTGTAAACTCTTTGAAGGAAAACCCTGGCCGAGGTTACCTTTTCTTAAAAACATTTCTTCTTTGGTACTGAGTGCCTTGGTATAGACATGCAGTCCAAAATTTATCTAACACTGTGGAGACCGGGTGATGCATTAGTTACAAGCTCTGCTGATAATCAAAAAGTTGGCAGTTTGAATCCACTAGTTGCTCCTTGGCAACAGTAAGGGACAGTCTACTCTGTTCTATAGGGTAACTGTGAGTCGATGGCAATGGGTTTTTTTTTACAATAGGTTTTATGAAACGAATAGCTAACAATAATTGCTGACAGAATGGCAGCCCAACAGAAATCTTTAAATTCCCTTGTCAAAGTAGTACTTGATCATAGCATAAGTCTTGATTTTCTCTTAGCACAGCAATGAGAAGTTTTGTGCTATAGCTACCATCCCCTGTTGCACATGGGTAAACACAACATGAGCAGTAGAACAAAACATCAAAGTAATTCACTATAAGGTTACTCAGCTCCATATAACTCCACCTTCACCATCCCCTTTTCTAGAATTTTCAGCCGGCCAACTTCAAGCATTGGAACATGGATTAAGTCTATACTGTTGACTGAATTAATAATAGAATCATTGTAATAATTTAGGAACTATTAAATGCTGTTTGAAACTTTTGACAAATGCTATTATCCAAGACGGTACTTATATTTTAGATGGACTTGAATCTAATCCTTGAGGAAGCTATCAAATGTCAGATTATTCCTCTAATGTGGCCTGCACTGTATAATTCTCAAGTAGTAAAACCACAGAAACAAGAAGCTAAAGCTATGACATGGTGAAGACATTAGTTATGTCAAAAAAAAAAAAATCACTGTTACTTGTAGCTTGATTTCGTTTTCCTTGGGTCCACTGTCAATACTTTAGAAAGCAGCAGTTAATAAATCAAACAACATATTACATTTGGAAAAAATCTACTACCCAAGATCTTTTTAAAATGTTAAAAGCAAAGATGTCACACTGAGGGCTACGGTGCACTTAATCCAAGCCATAGCAATTTCAACTGCCTCATATGCATGAACAAGTTGGACAATGAATGAGGAAGACCAAAGAAGAATTGATGCCTTTTTACTGGGGTGTGGGTAAAGAATACTGAATATATATCATAGACTGCCAAAAGAAGAACAAATCTGTCTTAGAAGAAGTATAGCCAGAATGTGCCTTAAAATTGAGGACAGTGCATGGGTTGCTCTGAGTCTATGCTAACTTGACAGTACCTAACAACAATAACAATCTTTTCATATGCACAGCATCTGAAGTCTTAAAGGCTTACTAAATAAATAGTCAGCCATCTGGAATAAACATGTGCTTCAAGTTCATGCAGAAGAAAGCCTTCTTTCAGAATAGTGGCCAGTAAACTGACAAAAGAATTTCACTGGAAACCTTTAATCAAAATGACTTTTAAGAGAACTTCAAAAGTGGAGGTACCTGATAAATTCTGAAATGGCAAGATTGAGGCTTCAGTACAATTCCTTTGATACTAGTTCCATTTTCATCCTACCAACAGCTACCTTCTGTGCAGACCTAGTCATACAGGCTTTTCCAAAGTGAGGACTATCCAGTAAGCATGACACACTTCACTGCAATCCCCCTCATCTCATACCCTTACAGCTGTCACCGTGTAACCAATCTAAGAAAGACATGTCTTTTTAAGCCAATTGCCTTACAAGCTCATTACAGGAAATCCTGCCTTAGGAGCTTGCACCACAGGAAGTTCTGTCTTATAATAATCTACTACCAATCAAGTAATGTCTCAGTAATAGAAGCCTGTAATTACCAATCAAATGATGTCCTTCAGTGACCTAAGTCTGCAATTACCAATCAAGTACTATTCTTCATGTTCTTTGTTTCCCCCTTATAAAATGTCACTGCAGTATGCCATTTTGGGGTTACTGGATTTTACCACATGGAAATCAGTCTATTCCTGGCTCGAGCTATTGATTTATCTTCAATAAATCTCTCAGTTTTACTCTAATCAAAGTTAACTGGCTACTCTTACAAAGCCAAACCAATTGCCATCAAACTAATTCACAGAAACCCAATAGAACAGAGCAGAATTGCCTCACACGGTCTCCAAGGCTGTAATCTTTATGGAAGCAGACTCCATATCTTTCTCACATGAAATAGCTGGTGAGTTTGAATCACCAACCTTTCTGTTATCTGAATGCTTAACTCATTATGCAACCAGGCTCTTCTAAGTAGCCGAGAAGGAGGGTACGTTCACCTATACAAACTTCAAATGTGGTCAAGGAGTAGTATAACTGGTAGAAATGAACTTCTGAGGATGAAACCAGGAACCACAGAAAAAAGCGCTCAAGAAAGTCTCTTTCAAGAACAGTATCGGAGTTTCTCAGTGAATTTCCTTACGTCTCCACAGACGGCCTTCATAATGCCTTCCCAGTGGTATTTCAAAGTTGCTACAGTCTAACAACTGCTATGTTTCTCCCATTCTCATCTTTTCTGAAGAGGTACCCAGAATGTAAAAACCTACATGAATACTTTGTAGAGAAGATTGTGCATGAGCCAAATATCCTGTATTTTGAGCCAGATGAAATGACTGGTGAGACTTTGGCTTATTTCCCTTGGAAAAATGTTGACTGCATTCTGTGTGTGGGAAGAACAAAGCAAAACAAAATCCACTGCTGTTAAGCTGACTCTAACTCACAGCAACCCTATATGACAGAGTAGAGTTGCCCCATAAGGTTTTCAAGAAGCACCTGGTAGAACAGGACTTCTGACCTTTTGGTTAGCAGATATACATCTTAAACACAACACTGCCAGTGTTTCCGTGGGAAGAACAGTAAAATATATATTCACTAACGAGAGGTGAGGGTTGCTGTAGACACAATGTGATGTGTTATCCAAAACATCTTTCTTTTTCCTTCTGGGGACACAACTAGGCTATGTTTCCCAACTCCCACTGCAGTTAATGGGATCATAGGAGTATGAATAGAAATTATATATGCCACTTCCAAGCCTGGCCTTCTATGAAATCTCACTCCATTCTCTGAAGCTAGCTGTAAAATATCCTGAGGAAGAAGACTCTAATGTTCTAGAGGATGCTGGAGCCATTAGATGGAAGAAACAAGGGTCCTTGAACAACAACTTGAAGCAGATCCACTGCTTCCTGCCTGCATGGAAAGTGATGTCAATAAGAAACACACATTGAGTGAAGACAGTGAGATCTCAGGGCTATTTGTTATAGCAGCTAGTCTTTTCTATTATGTAACATAGTGATCCTAAGCTAATAAGAGGGACTCTAGGGAGATCAGTCAAAGAGCCAGAAATCTATTCCTTGCTAGTCTGAGACACTGGGACACCACACTGAGTAATGTCAGAAAAATTGAAGATATCTGCAGATTAAGGCCTGGCTTCAACATAGTAAACACACAAGGAGAAAACAATGAGCTGAAGTTACAGAGCTTGTTAGGGCAAGTAATCTTTGATTATTTCCCATTAAACATATGTGAGCCAAGTTAGAAATAGTGTTAAGTGAGGTCTTGGTGGTTCCTGTCCCATAGATCTGTCTGGAGAAACAAGAAGAACTCAGACAAAAACAGTGTGGAAGTGTACCCATGGAGACCCAAAGAATGAGGTCAAAGCCCCAGAGATCTCCCAGAATACAGCTATAGAAACCCAGGGTCAAGGAAACTGCAGAGGAGGAGTTGTCCAACATGTAACCTCTGAGGAGTGCAGAAATGCACCTCCAAGAAGGAAAAAAAGGTACACATAAGTTTTAGATAGATAGATAGACAGACAGTACACACACATGTACATGCTTTAATCTTCTGATAAGCCTACAGAGCAAGAAGTTCACCAGGAGAGAGAAAGGGTCTATCCCCACATCCTCCTTATCCCCTAATCTATAAGGGAGCAAGCAGAAGCTTGATGGGGTATATTATTCAAAGGTGAGGTTATACTGCAGCAACGAGTAGGTGAAAGATCTCAAAGACAACATAACAGTTTATTCGTTGCTCACACTACAGTCTACTATGGGTTGGCATGAGTACTCTGTGTATCACAGTTCATACAAGCCCACAGACTGATGGAGGCTTTGTATGTTCTTGCAAGGAGTCATCATTGCATAAGCAACACATTGGACCACTTTATAACGAGCATTCTATGCAACTCAATTGTACCACTTTTTAAATAGTAATTAATGTTATGTGGCAAGAAGAACACTAGATTAGTACCTCTTGAATTGTTTTTAAAGGAGTACATATGTATTTCAAATTAGGATCATCTAATTTTCAAAACTGTCTTCTAAAATATACTACACTCAGCACACTTTACTAAAGACTGGGTTAAAAGTCACTTGCAGTATTTTATGATATCTGTGTCCCTGTACTCATATGAGAGTTGTCAAGGATACCACAGTAGATTTACATTAGTCAAACATCCTATTTTTACCTGTTATGATATTTTCAATTTTGAAATATGACCACAGGCATTTTCTGTTTTGGAGGTAAAATGACCACTAGAGGGAAGCAAGCACCAGATAGAGTAGTCCACCAGATACTTTCTTCAGCACGCCCACACACATGCGTGCACACGCATCCTCGCCCCCCGTCACCAGATAATTAAATCTTTCTTGGCATGTTTCTAAAGGTTTGCACAAAATATCTATTTCTGTCACTGATTTGGGAGTCAAAGAAGCTGGTTACTGTCAAGCTGCTTCACTGACTTTCAGAAAACCATTTTTAGGCTCTTTGTGTCCAAGTTCCTTTAGGTACAAAGTATAGCCTTCAGAAATATTAATGTTTATGTTTCTTTTCCGCACCTTTCCCAGTAGCTGCCTTTGTAAAACCCTTAAGTCACCTTTTTTAAAAACAAACAAACAAACAAACAAAAACCTGTGTAACATTAGCCCCTCACTAAGTGGAATGTTGTCCTTCTTTCCATCCAGACAGCTTGTTCCTAGCCTTCAAGAGAAACGTCACTCCTCTCTGAGCTGGAGGGGATCTAGAGACCAAAGCTAAAGCCTGCCCCTGTTAGGGCAAGAGAAACACCACAGTCAGCTGCACCAAGAACCGTAATCATAATGAAAGCAGATAACTTCATTTAAACCAGTTTATAATACTTGGGATGTCAAAAGAACTCTGGAGATCAAAGAAGAATCAACAAATGAGCCAGTAGAGGGGTAGGTTAAAGCAGTAGTTCTATGAATCTAATGGAATCCATGCAACAGTTTTTGCATTTTCTGTCATCAGAAAGTCAGAGTTCCATCTCACCTCAACAAGGTTGGCCATGATCCAAAAAACACAAAACAGCAAATGCTAGAGAGGCTGTGGAGAAAGTAGAACTCTTCTACACTGTTGGTGGGGCTGCAAAATGGTCCAGCCTTTTTGGAAAGCAATCTGGTGCTTCCTTAAAAAAAACAGATATAGATATACCATTTGACCCAGTAATTCCACTACTTGGAATATATCCTACAGAATCAAGGCTATTCACACCAACAGATACATGCACAAGAATGTTTACTGCAGCACAGTCCTTGATAGCAAAAAGATGGAATCAACCCAGATGTCCAACAACAGAGGAATGGATAGGTAAACTATGGTATATATACTCAATGGAGCACTATGCCATGATAAAGAACAATGATGATTCCAGGAAACATCTCCTAACCTGGTTTCAACTGGAAGACATTATGTTGAGTGAAAGTAGTCAGAGACAAAAAGGCAAATATTGTATGAGACCCCTATGATAAAAACTCAAAAACAGACTTATGCATAGAAGAAAAGACTCTTTGATGGCTGCAAGGGGGGGAGGGCGAGGGTTTAGATTAGATAGTTGGTAGAAATTTGGTTGGGTGAAACTGGTGATGGCACACATTAGAAACAAGAACAATATTACGTGGACTTCTAACTTGAATACTCCTTCCATCTTAATAATGCAAGGACAGAGTAGCTGGGGCAGGGGGCAGGGCATCATGCTCTTAGGTGAAATCGAGACCAATTGGCACAACTAGAGTATTGCTAAGAGGGCTCTCTGCACCCCACATCAGTGAGTGGCGTCTGGGGTCTTAAAAGCTGCCTAGCTGCCATCCAAGGGCAGAGCAAATGGTCCCAACTCAGCAGGAATGGATGCTCTCTGAGGACCAAAATGACATGGGGGAAAGACAACCCAGAAGACAGAGAGACCCACATGTGTGGGTGCCTACATCGACTTGGGACTGGAAGAACTGGATGGTGCCAGGCCACCACCTGTGACAGCCACAATGGAGCTCACAAAGTTGAGTCTCATTGGCAACACAAGAATGAAAAGGGGTGCACCTGAGATCTCCACTAAAAGACCACAGTTGATGGTCCAGTGGCTTCAGAGTTCCCCTGGGAGCATGGCCCCTGGCCCTGATGCACTCTTGCCCATAACTCATTATGAAGATCCACTCTTCAAACACGAATGGATTGGACTTGGTGATGCAGAGAGACCACATATTGGATGCACTTTATGGTTCTATGCATCTATAGGATATCATCCTGTGGACCTCTGGCTGGAGTAAGGGGTGTGGGTGGAGAGGAAGGGAAAGGAAACTGTTGGGAAGATGAGACATGTATGGAGCAGAGAGGAATAATGTGCTGTCACCAGGCAGGAAGAGCAGTGGAAGTGGCATATAGGTGGGCATGCAAATTTACATGGGAATGCACACTTTCACTCAATCATAATAAAAAAAAATAATAATAATAAAGAAACTCAAAGTTAAAAATTCCAGTTGTTGATTTGGGATACATTATTTAGTCTCTCTGAGTTTCAGCGTCTTTATCTGTCAAAAGGAAGTGACATTACCTGATATTCTAAAGTTGAAAAAGTAGTGTACACTCAGAACCAGGTACACTGCAGCACTTAAATGTCCACCTTTAAAAAAAGAAAACACAAAGGAAAACAAAACCAGAAACCAGTTGTTGTCAAGGTGGTTGTGATTCATGGTGACACCATGTGTCACAGAACAACTGTGCTCCTGGAAATTCTCAATGGCTGAGTTTTCAGATAGATCTCCAGGCTTTTCTTTTAGTGAGTCTGTGGGTGGATTCAAACCTTTAGCCTTTATGACAGTGCCATGCCTGTCAGCTGTTTGAACCACCGAGGGCCTCCTAAGAAAAAGAAGGAAGAAAAAAGGAAACTTTGTGTGCTTGCTGTTACAGTAGAATAAATGAGAGCTTTGGAGCACATGGAACCTGCATGCAAATTCCAACTCTGCCATCTCTGGGCCTCTGTGACCTTGGAATTACCACTAACCTCTGTTGAGCCTCAGTTTCTTACTTGGAAGCCTAAGGTATTAAATGCTATTTGTATGAGATCTAAATGAGGAGATAAGGGATATGAAGCAGCAGGCAGCAGGCAGAACGCTAGTAGTGATACTGTTTATTCATAACAGACACTGTTCTAAATGCTTACAGATTAATACTCTAATAGAATTTCATCACCAGTCCATGAAGTAACCACATAATTCTCATTTTTACAGGCCAGGAAACTGAGTTTAAGTGACTTTTCCAAGAACATATCAATTTTACAATCAGAAATGTGTCTGGTCTGGTTTCAGCCATGATTTTGACCTTGAGCTAGTGTTTTGTCATGTCTTTCACTCTGGTATAGATGTGTTGACACATGCTGACTTCCAAAGCAACTCACTAAAGTTCCCATCAATAGATGTTGTTCCCTCTGCAAAAAAGAAAAAGGACAACCAACCCGCTGTCCTTGAATGGATTCTGGCTTGTGGCAACTTCATGTGTTTCAGAGTAGAACTGCATCATACAGTTTTCAATAGCTGTGATCTCACGGAAGTAGACTGCCAAGCCTTTCTTATACAGTGCTACCTGGTGGATTCAAACAGTCAATTTTCTGGTCAGCCAGGACATATATTTCCCTTACCCATGGTTTTTAGTGAGGGCACTGACTGCAAATACTCACTAGATGGTGCCACCATCCTAAATTTGGCTTGTTTTTGTTTTTCAACTTCTGTGTGAATTAAAAATTTACCTTCAGCATCAATAGACCTGAATCTCAACATAAGTCTTAGCTTGTGAAAGTCATCTGCTTGCAAAGATTTTTTTTTTTAAAGATTCAGAATGAACTCTGGAGGCTTAGATTTAAAAAAAAAAAAAACCTTGCTTAAAAATGCAGACCAGCCCTCTCTAACTTCACCATCTGAGGCCCCTCCATGGCCGTGAGCAATTGCAGTGCTATGTGTGTCTCCGCTCCAGGGTGAGGTAGGAATTACTAGCAGCTTTTTCACTGAGCACATAGATCAATGGGCTTGCAAGAGCCCACCAGAAGTCTGTGGCTTCAGCTTGCTGCTCTGTGAAAGCAAACACAGACCATAGGCTAGGCTCATGTAGCTGATGTGAGGACAAACACTGCATTCAAGATTTGATGATTGCTTGGTCCTACATTCTCCTTTTTCCCAACCTACCACAAATGTGATACCACTGTTTGGTTATGGCATAGCACCCCTTGGTAATATAAATAACAACAACAGTAACTAATCTCCACATAGTCTTAGGGGGGCAGTGGCGGCTCAGTGGTAGAATTCTTACCATTTGATTCTCAGCCGATTCACCTCATGTGCAGTTAAACTACCTGTCTGTCAGTGGATGCCTGCATGTTTTTATGATGCTGAACAAGTTTTTGCAGGGCTTTTCAGACTATGATGGTCCAGGAAGAAAGGCCTGGTAAGCTACTTCTCAAAATCAGTCAGTAAAAATCCTGTGGATCACAACAATCCAATTCACAATGAATCATGGGGTGGTGCAGGCCTGAGCGGGCACTGTTGCATTCCACTGTGCATGGGGCCACCCCGAGGGGGGCCCAAACTGGACAGCAGCAAATATTCTAGTCCTTTATTCTTACAAAGCATCTCTCTCTCAATGATTTATTTGGCACATCTGAATTAATATGTTTAGGTTTATTTAGTACATTTTACAGAGGTACAACTGAGCTTCAGAAAGAATAAGTGAATTTTTACGAGTCTACAAACTATGTAACTAAAATGATAAAACTGGAGACCAAGTCTTCTACATGATACAATGTAAGTATCGTGTTCATATCACTACATTAGGTAAAAAATCTGTATGAGGGCCTAAACAATAAATTTACAGTGAAATTCTTCCTGAGACTCTTTTTCTCTTCTGCTTGCCTCTGAATTTCACCTCTCCTCAAAATACAGAGTCCTGGGGTGGAAGGCAGAGGAATAAAATAGCTTTTCCTCACTTGCTCCCTTATTTTCTACTGCCTAGTCTAGCAGTAAATGTGGGAGGTACCAGAAGAGACACTATCTGGTTGTATCCCATGTACTACAGAACACCACACCTGGAAGGGAGCATATTGGGATTAGCTCATGTAAACATCCCTTTTCGATACGAGGGAACCAAGCCCAGGGAGGAGACAAAATATTCCTATAGTCATGCCATTATCACAAATGACCTACTTTTCACTAAAGCAGATCTCTATCTTGGTATCCATGAGTTTGGAAAGTGTGCTCATGTCAACTGCATTTCTTTTAGAAGGTATCTATTTTCTTTTAATAGCATCTAATTTAAGCTTTTCACCAACTGTAGCCCCCTGCCTCCACTTACCCACACATGCACAGTAACACTGGAAGTTATATAAACCTTGTGCTGTGAAATCTTATCAGAGGTGAAATCTCTACATCATACTTTTCTTATGTTATGGTCTAAGGCAAAGCCAGTTCACTAGAAACCCGAGCTACACTTGGCCTTTTTGATTTTATTTCTCCCATATTCCCTATTTCTCTTGTACATGCATCTGTTATTGAATTGGTCTCAATATATTGCAGTTGCCTTTCTCCTTGTCTGATTCCACCATGGAGCATAATATCCTTGAGAATAGGATTAAATCTTAGAAATCTATGTAATTCCAGAGCCTCTAATAGTTTGTTGGCAAAGAGTAAATGATCAATAATTAATTACTGAATTGCATTGCATTGCATTGAATTGGACCTACACAATAAGAACTACCTCCCTGTAACTGTGTCATTGAGATTTTAAAATCCAAATGGATACAGATACACCTAATAATAGATTTATAAGGTCTTTTGTTGTCACGGTCTCACTGGTCAGATTAGGGCACATGTACCCAGGATTAAGCTACAGAGAATCTAGTAATTTAGTAAGTATTTATTGAGCTGCCTCCATGTGGAAAAGTAAGTAAAGACTTCTAAACACTGCAAAATTCCTAGGGGCAGCAACAATCAGGGAACACCACCTGGAGGAGGATGAGAAGAGCCAGGCCTTGAATGGAGGGTGGCATTTAAAGAGCCAGAACAAGGATGAGTGGAGCATGGTCTAGGAGTAACCATGATAAGAAAGCCTGCCCATGATAGAGTCCCATCTTCTGATGTAGAAAGGGCTTTAAAGTCTTCTGGTTCAACTTCTGGTGCAAGTATTTTGTGCTTAACTATTAACCAAAAGGCTGGTGGTGCAAACACTTCCAACAGTGCTGAAGAAGAAAGGTCTGGTAATCTGTTTCCATAAAGATTATGGGAAATACTATAAAGTCAAGAAAATACTATGGATCTCAGTTCTACCTGCAACACGTGGTTACCACGAGTCAGAATCAACTTGATGGTAATGGATTTGGTTTGATGTTTGGTTTAAATTCAGACTTCTACTTTACATGTGGGAGACTGAAGCCCAGAGAGGAGGTGACTTGGCCACAGTCCCCAGCAAAGGAAGAGACAGAGCAAGGATTAGAGCCCAGGTCTCCTGACTTCCAGCCCAGTGCTCTTTTTACCACATTCCTTGAATAATCCACTGTGCACCTGGCGATGCTTTTCTTTCAGAATCCAGCCACTACTCTGTTTTCTCTACATGGCAGGCAGCCAAGAGCCTTGAACCTCTCCATGTTACCATTTTGCCCTCTGCAGGATGGGATATTAAAGTATTCACTTGAGGGACGGGTCACAGGGTTCCATCAATAAATGTTTGTGAATTGCTCTGAGCTATTTGGGCCAGAGGGACTCCAGAAATGGGAGACCCCAGTGGTGGCGGTGGTGGTATCTGAGCCTTTTTTGAGGTCTTGCCTTTACTCTGCAGAATTAAAGAGATGGTTTAAGTGATAAACTATTCCTTATGAGATGTATTTGTGTTGAAAGCACAGCATGAGTTCCCCACACGCTTCCTCTCGCACAACCACAGCTATGCGCTAATTCTCCTGGGTTCAGAGATGGAACTTTGGTTAAATGCGTGGAATTTATCCTTAGTCCTTTTCTTAATTATGACTTTATTTTTATTTCTCTGGTGTTCTCTAGAGGAGGGGTTAGAAAAGAGAGGAAAAGGAAGAAAGGAGGCAGGGAAATATGTTACAGATTCAAGGCTGTTTTTGATTCTGAGCTGCTTGCTGTCAGCAAAGTAAAGGGATTTCACGGATTCTGCAAGCCTCATTCCAACGGAGCCAGAACTCAGCTGACACGTAACAAATACAATGAAAACATAGCTTGAGGTGAGGGCCATCACTGTTTAATAAATCCCCTGGGCTGATAGAAAAAGACTGGGCCTTTTATTCATCATTTAATTTAATAAACAAAGGGGGTGGGACGACTGTGTAGTCATACTGAGGATGTTCCAGCAAATTGGTATGTAATAACCAGCCCCACAGCTACTCCAAGCTAGTCAAGCTGCCTTTTCTCCTGTGTCCAATTTAGCATCTGAAAACACTGACAACCCTACTCGCATGCTATGGCTCTCCCCTTGCTCAATACATAGGTCAGAGCTTGTCTCCTTCATGCTTATCACTAGCCATACGTCCTCAGTCTTACCTGTTCCACTGATACCCAGCATTCCTTTCAGTTACTAATGTTACTTGCATGTGGAAACATTCTAAAGACCTTCTCTATTTCTTCTTTGCCATCTTCCTCCTCCTCCTTCTGTACCTTCTTTTCCTTCTTCTCCCTTGCCTCTTTTGTCAATTTTCTATTTTTTAAATTATGATCATTATGCCACGTGCCATAGCATATTTTCTACCCTCTAAATAGAAGGAAGAAGTAAAATGAAGACGAACTTTGGAGGTGACTATTTTCCTTATGAACCCTGACCTCAGTAGGATCTAGTTGTGGGGAACTGAGCAAATCCTGGCAAGTATACAAGATTTCCTCATGCACAAACAGGAGGCAATGATTCTTCTTCCGCAAGCTTCTTGTGAGGGTAATCTGAGAGAGTGCATGAAAACACCACAGTGCAGTGCCTAGGACAGAGGGAAACACTTGACAAATCTGAGTTCCTATGATCTCTTTTGACCATGGGCTTGGATGGTGGAGACTGGGAGCTTTACCTCGTGTAGCATGTTTATGTGGGTTTGTTCTTGCCTTGGGGGTGTTCCAGGGGAATATCTCCCCACATGCTTCCATTGACCCACCCTCCTTCAACCCTCTTTACCCCATAAAACAATTAAACCACCCAACCACAGGGTTGGTTAGTATGGTGTTTAAGAGGGAAAGTTAATGAGTACGAGGAGATTACTGGGCTTGAACTCAACTCAGCTGTTCCAACGATTAGCTCTGAGACTGCACAAGTTACTGAAACTCCTATCTAAGCTTAACTTTCTCAACTCACAAAATGGGGATAAAATCTACTTTGTAGACTTGTGATGAGGAGCTAGCCAGTGTGAAACAGTTCAAATGGTATCTGGTACTCAGAAAATACTGGTGCTACTATTTTTCCCAGAGTGGCCTCAAATGCACACATGCTTAGTACCATGGAATTGCAAAGGTACAAGAGGACACAGATTGCTGATGGAAACTATGCTTTTCCCATAGCTGGGTGTATTTCTATTTCTTTACCTCATTTATTAGTGATTAATATTGCATGCACACTTCTGTCCCAGCTAACATGTAATCTGCTCCATGGAACATTCTCAATGCCATCACCTACCTCCTACCCATGTCCAGAAATTACTGCCCTTTTTACTGAGCTGCTAGAGTACTATGTACCCCTCTCGTGTGTCAGTGAGCAACATCCACCTGATGTTATAGCAAAGAATCCTTGTGATTGCATTTTCATGCTAGCACACAAGCTTCTTCTAGAGGTCACAGATCATGGTTTTTACTTCTCACCCCATCTCTTGGCACAGGTTCATTTATTCAGTGACTGTGAAATAGATTTATGAGTAACCAGTTCACTAGTTCACAATTCAAGTGCTTCATTCAGTATATTCACTTTCTGGACTGTATGTGTTCCTCTGCACAGGAAGTATCATAAGCTATGAGATGTAATGAACCTTAGGAAGTGATGTTACTTCTTTGGAACACCCAGAATGAAGTATGAAGCATGATCATTTGCTTGTAATGGGCCATGTGGCATTTTTAAATAGCAAAGAGATACATAATGAGGAAACAAAAGGGGAGACTTGTTCATATGGGATCCAACAATTAAGTCCATGAATTTAATTGTACTAAGTGCTACATACCTCACTGCTGAATATCACTATGGTCACCTTTGAAGTGCTCCCCTTGGGAAGCTATGCACTGATGCCAGCACCTAATCCACCCTTCAAAGCAATTTTGGGACTCTTTCTGGAATGGGCATTGCACACAGTGGCACAGTGGCAAGTTAGCAAACTTAATTGTATACTTGTCTGTGAGGGAGTTTTTAGCCAGTGAACAAAAAACTGTATTGGTACACCTTCCTTACTCACCTGATCAGTAAGTACTTTACCTGAAGATAAAGAAAATATTGAAAGGAAAACATTTTGATGACATTCAGGACATCAAGTGTAATACAACAAAAGCTCTGATGGTCATCACAGAAAAAGAGTTCCAAAATTTCTTTGAAAGGTGGACCAGGCACCGGCATCACTGCATAGCTTCCTAAGGAGAGTATTTCAAAGGTGACCATGAGGCTTGTAACACTTTTTCTAGTATGAGTTCGTAAACTTAACTGTCATACTGTGTACTATGAATCAATTATCAAAATTTTCAAAGTAACTCGATACTGTTGAATGCTATTAAAGAACAGACTGAAAGAAAAACAACTCCATCTCAAATATCCAGCAGCTGAATGGTAAAGTAGTTTCACTGTGTTGGTCATAAATCGTTTTCACAAAGTTAGAATGGTTACTTGAACCCTACTTGAACTAGCTGGATGCCAGTGTATTCACTACTCAAAGAAGAATTTCTTGAAGGCTATGGGTTGCTCCCACTTCTTGTCATGTATTGAGCCAATTTTTATGTCTGTTTATTACTTTGTATCCCAGCTGGCCCTCAGAAAGATGGGGCTGTTGTGACCATGGAAAATAACATAAACGCACACAGACACCAAAATGAAGTCAGAGATTTTCTGGAGGCTTAGATAAACATTTAGTCTCATAAATAAATACATTATCAGACCACACAAAGCACTTCCTACCCTGTCTCTTCCTCAGAAGTCACACTCCAAATCACATCTTTAATTCTCCCAGGTTCAAGCAATCAAGATGTATTTATTGTTTACCTACTGAGTGACCAACTCTAAGCTAGAGGTTCCAAGAACCCCAGTGGCAGAAGTTACAGTCCCTTGCTTCTTCTAAAGAGTTACAGTTATAGATTAAAGGCAACATGCACAAACACAAATCACCTGGTTACAAATGCAAGCTGGGATGAATATTAACTTGTAGTAGAGTAGGAAATGGATTGTAAGGTAAGAGGGCTGAGTCCCAACTCTGCCACCAACTTACTGGATGGGCTTACACATTCACTCATTCAACAAACACAAAAATAAGAAGCATCTACTTATGTGGATCTTGTCCTTTGCTAGGTACTGAGAATATTCTGAATAAGTCATTTAGTTTGTTTATTTTGAACAGGTCAACAGATAGTTAATGAAAACCATTAAGTTAGGCACTGTGCTAGTCTGGTGGATACAGTCAGGAACATATAACTTTCCCTACTGTCTGAGGTCCAGGCTCCTCATCATTACATCGGTGTGTGTATGTGGTAGGGAGAGAAGAGTGGCAGGTGGTAGTGGATGCATTGGTCTCTGATGTCCTCTCTGCCAAGAATATGCCAAGTGGTGGATTGGAAGATTTTGTGGCTCATTTGCCAAGTGTCAGGTCAAAAAAATGAATGGCCATTTGTAAAAATGGAATAAACCGCTAGACTTTGAATTGCAGACTTTTGGATAGGAATCTGTTAAGAGCTTCAAAGCACAGCACTTACATGCCTATGTGTTCCTTTAAGAATGCAAGTCAATCCTGTTCATCCCTTACACATATACATCTCTTTATAGTTTACAAGTCACTTCCACATGGACAGTTTTATTTGCTCTACATAACAATCTTATGAAGTAAGGGGCTTAACATCCTCTTTTAAAAGATAAAGAAACAAAGGCTATGATTGGTTGCATGTACTTACTAGTGTCTGTGAGGCATAGTGCTGAGATTAGAGCCCAGATCTCTGGCTTCCCAGACTGCTGCTTCTGAAAGAACAATGGTGTTCATTTGTGCACGTGTTATGGAGGCTAGTTCTGTCCCAAACACTTGGCTAGAACTTCAGGAAGTTGCAAAGAACCAGGCAGTGATGATTTTATGGTCAGCTGTCCTCTTACTCATGTTCAAAATTAACAAGAACTCACACAGCTTTGTAGTTCACAGAGTAGTTCTGCATACAACTTAAAGTTTAACTGCTGGATTATAAACTCCTGAGGACAAGTGTAGGGGAGGCTAAATAACACTTCAGGAAATATTTTCATTATCTATCAACTTAATTGACATTGACAATACAGAATGTCATATACAATATGTAAATACAATGTATGTAACATTATTCTAATTTACTGACAGTGACAGAAAAGATGAGAGAGCCAAAATTTTACACCTGGGTAGCAGAATATCTAAATTTAACATCAAGTCATTTGAGTTCTCTTTGTCAAACAAAACTGCCATGGATTGAATCATGTTTCCCCAAAAATGTGAGTGGTAATTTAACTAGGCCATGATTCCCAGTATTGTATGATTGTCCTCCGTTTTGATTTTCCTATGCTGTAAATCCTAATCTCTACATGTGGTTAATAGAATGGATTATGATAAGAGAGGATGGCGGGGGGTGGAGGGGCTGCCACACCTTGGCTAAGGGAGTTTCCCTGGACTTTTGTACCACCACTTATTCTTTTATCACAAAATAGATAAAAGGAAAGGGAAAACAACCAGGGAGTTGGAGACTTCATACTATCAAAAAAGCAGCACCAAGAGTAGAGTGCATCCTTCATACCTGAGGTTCCTGAGCCAAGATGCTCTCAGACCAAAGCAACACAAGGACCATCCTTCAGAGCCAACAAAGAGGGAAAAGCTTTCTCCTGGATTTGGCACCCTGAATTCAGACTCGTAGCTTACTGGACTGTATGAGGATAAATGTTTTTTGTTAAAACCATGCATTCATGGTATTTCTGTTCAAGTACTACCAGATGGCTAAGAAAAATATTCTATTATTAAAAAAAAAAAAAGCCATTGAATTGATTTTGACTCATGAGACCCCATGTGTTTCAGAGCAAAACTATGCTCAGTAGGGCTTTTCAATGGCTGTAATCTTTTGGCAGTAGGTTGCTAGGCCTTTCTTCAGAGGCACCTCTAGGGTGGACTTGAACTGCCAACCTCTCAGTTAGTAGCCAATCCACTTCTTAAACAATACCTCATCCCACCTGTCATACATAATACCTAGCAGAACACTTTCTCTGAAATAGCAACTCAAGTCAGTCACTGTAGAATGAGTAAGTCAAACCTGCATTGATTTCTGTTTCGAAAAGGCTACACGTTCAACCCCTAATATCTGTCACCAAATCTAAGTCATACTGATTTCCTCCTAGACAGTAGCTCACAATGAGAGTTTGAGGACTGGAGAGGGATTTAAGAAAGGAAACAATGAAAGATGAAAGAGTGCTACAGAAAGAAAGAAAAGAACAAGGACTTCTGTGTCCCACAGACCTGGATTTGATCACTTGTGTGTACCTTTTGAGTAAGTTCTTTAACTCTCATGTTAAGAGGATTAAAGGCAGTGATATATGAGGATCATTTAGCACACTCTTGCCTACATACATCACCCATATGTATCTTTATATACATATATATATAGCAACTGGTCTATAATACTCAACAAGCACTATTGTTGTTACGCACCACTGCAACAGTTGTGACTCACAGTGACCCTGTATGGCAGAGCAGAACTGCCCCATAGAGTTTTCTAAGCTGTAATACTTATGGGAGGAAATCACCAGGTCTTTCTCCTGCAGATTCACAGAGTTGGTTCGAACTGCTGGCCTTTAGGACAGCAGCTATGCACTTAACTGTTGTGTCAGCCAAGGCTCCTTCAACAACCACTAGTTTCTTTCATTATCCAAGCTGGAAGAACTGTAAGAGCAAATTCATGGCTGTAAAGAAGTATGACATATATTATTGGGTAACTTTGAGTAATGCATAGGAGTATAGTATGAGGTACAGTTGAGAGGATAATCTAGGGCCATACTTTAGAGGACTGGCAATGCCATACTAAGAGGACTAGGATCTATCCTGACACTAGAAAGCAATCATAATCAATTACATGTTTTAGAAAGATCCCTGCAGAGATGGATTGGTGCTCTGATACAGCAAGAGCCTGTATTAGAGAAATGTTGAAAAGCTAGAGCAGACTAAAAGTAGTATCTACAAAGTCGTTTTCCCTAGATTTGCTTTTTTTAGTAATAGCTGGTGGTATTAAAAAAAAGCCCATTGCCCTGTTGTGCAAACATGAACCACTCTGAGTTTTTCCAAAACACAAATCTTTATCCACTGTACAGTCTGAGAACGATATATACATATATTTGATGATGGATTAGACTTTTTGGACTGTGGCCACACCATAGAGGGTTTTCTAATCTATTTTGAGACCTAATTGATTACAGCATTTGGAAAAATGTACATCAAATTGCTCCGTTAATCAAGGTAAATCAAGCTGATGTCATAGATGCTAAATATATGTCTCTGCAGTAATATTATTTGCATGGCTGGAGTTAAGGCTGCTGTCAGTGTTTCCACTTGACAGCCCATGCCTTCTCAGAAGGCATCCATGACTTATCACTGAAAATACTCAGCAGTTCATCTTCAAGGCTGTGTTTCCAGGTCCTTCTCACATCTAAAGAATGGGTATGGAGAGAAGGCAACTGCCTCCAAACGCACACACAGCCTCAAAGGTAGTGGGCATGAGGCCATACCACAAAGGCCAGGAAGAAAGTGGAAGAGATCTCATAGGCAGATCATTTTATGAAGCTAGAAGGAGCAGGCCAGTCACATCTTTAGGCTTACGAGGAAATTGAGGGACAGGAGGAGAACTTTGCTGATATACAGAGATCCCAATATGGAAGGAGCCTCAGATACTACCAAGTTGTGCTGATAAAACCACTAAAACTTAGCTATGAAAATAATTTATCAAAGATCATATAGCAAGTCAGCTTCAGGGTTAAGAGCAAAAATTAGGCCTCCTGACTCTTCATCCAGTACTCTTTCTGAACTATAGAAAAATTTTGTGCTTTTTCTTTTTTTGCCTTTCTCCTTTTTTACCATTTCTATTGTTTATTAAATTTTTAATATGCACCAGGCTATGCAATAAGTATTTGATGTTACTACAACCATACAGAGTTACTACAACTTTTATTCTCACTTTGAAGGTAAGGAAACAGAGACCCCAAAATGAAGTAATCAGACTAAAGAAATTTTACTGGTGAGGAGCATAAAAGAGATTCAAACCTTGGAATGTCTAACTTGCATGCCTATGCACTTAATCATCAATGCTAAACATCATTGTTAATTGCCCAGCACATCTGCATATCTCTTTTAGGAATATTTTTAACATACTGCTGCATATTTCATTCACCATCCATCGACCCTACCAGTTTGCTGTACTGTGGTGGCTTGATGCTGCTATGATGTTGGAAGCTATGTAACTGCTATTTTCAAATACCAGCAGGGTTGTCCATGATGGACAGGTTTCAGCAGAGCTTCTAGACTAAGATGGACTAGGGAAAAAAGACCTAGCAATCTACTTCCAAATATTAGCTAATGGAAGCCCGATGCAACATAATAAAATAGTGTCCAACAACACTGCAGGAAGATAAGTCTCCTAGGTTGGAAGGTTCTACACAATGGCTGCAACAATGGATGTGCCAATGCTCACAAACTGTGCAGAACCAGATAACACTTTGTTTCGCAGTACCTCGGGTTGCCGTGAATCAGAGCTATCTCATCAGGAACAACGACATGTATTTCACACACATTTTTAAACCTCACACTAGTGCTGAGAGATAGATGATTATTTTCTTGTAGCTGAAGTGAATGAAGGAACTTGTCAAAGGACACAGAACAAGCAATAGAGTTCATAGATTTTTCTGTGAGTCTGAGCATGGTTTTATGCGGCAGTTGAGTATCTGCAACAATGAGTTCAAGTGTGACAGCGATTATGAGAAAGGCACAGGACCAAGCAGTGCTTCCTGTTTCCTCCTGTTGTACAAAGGGTCACTACGGAGCCAACCCAATGGCACCTCACAGAAAACGGTAGTCGAGAAAAAAGACAGAACAGCTGAAACTCAGCTATGTCCTTAAATGGCTACACTATGGTCCTAACCAAGTATCTTTTTCTCTCTTGATTTCAGTAATGTATTTAAACCATGAAGACACTGAGCCTTCTATCACATTCTGCTGTTCTAAGAGAAAGATCAATGGCAATAGCAAAGACAATTAAAAAAAAAAAAAAAACAGCAGAAGAAGAAAATCCAAGAGTACATGTGCAGAGCTTCTTAAACCACTAAAGATGATTGAAATAAGGGACTGGAGGTTAAAAAGATCAGGAAGCTCATCTTTGGGCTGGTTTTGGGAGATCACCCATGGCCTGGGTGGTGCCCCATCAGGCCCAGATCAAAAGCAGAACAGTGATGCAATCAGCTGTTTGCATACAGATGCTGGCCTTCAAATTACCACATGGAAACATCTGCTAGGGACAACCACTTAACAAATAAGCAGGCAATTAGGTAGCAGGTCAGCCTGTGCCAAAAACTTGGGACCACCAGCAGTGAGGAGAGAGGCCACACTCTTCTCCTCTTCTGCTCATGTGAGAGACAGACTGTCTAAAGTAGGAGAAGGGAAAGACAGCCAGGGAAGAGCTGAGCAGGAGATATTTTTTGTTGCTTGTTTGGGGGGTCTGGCTTCATGACTGTCAAGCTTGACTTTACAGTAGAAACACCTGCAAATTTTTTAAAAAAATCCTTATACACAGGCTGCATTCCAAAGCAATTCAGTCTGAGTTTCTGGGGTCAAGACAGTGGCCTCAGAATTTTATTTTTTTAAGGTTCCCCCAGGTAATTCAGTGCATAGTCAGGGCTGAACACCCCACTGGTCTGGAAGTCTCTAAACTTACCCACCGAGGTTGGTGATCTAAGAATTGTGGTCTAAATAAGCTGTCATCTTTATTTCACTACCTTCCTCTTTGGAGTAACTACAAAAATGCATTTTGAGTTTATAAAGTTCTAATTTTCACTGTGTAGGACTCAGACAAAGTCCACTTGTTTACTGAAACAAATGCTATTACTTCCACTCCTGTTGCTGCTAGCTAACTTTAAGTAAAGTATTTCTCTAAGATTCCATTCTTTTATCTGTTGTCTTGCAGGGTTTTTTGTTGGAAAGTAAAGTGTGATTATGCCTGGTCAAGCATTTATATGTCTAGAGCATAACAGATGCTCAATAAAATGTTGACTGAACTTCAGTCTGAGTCAGGGAAAAAAGAAAAATTGGTGTAGTCATCTTAGGCATCATTCTTGATACTATGCTGTCCACCAGATGCCACAGTCACTCCACTGCCAATCTTACAGATGTTATGTCCCAAATACTTCTTAAACCAATTACTTGCTCTCCAATCTCATGGTCTCTGTCAGAGTTTAGGCTCTCACCATCTCTTACCTGGACCACAGCAACTACCTTAGAGTTCACCTCTATACTGCCAACCTTGTAATCTTGGATCCATTCTGCACATAGCAGCTAGAAGAAGTCATAACAAGCAACTCTCATCTATCACTCTGGTTTAAAACCCTCCAGAGACTCCCTATTGCTCAGAGGATGAAGGCCAATTCTCCAGGATAGCAAATAAGACTGTCTATGCTGTTGTCCCTGATGGCCTCTCCATACTGAACTGTTTGTGTTACTCTACCTCTCCATCTTCTCTTACTATAACCAAGTTCACATCCTAGTGTTATAAACAACCTTGTATTTTCCTCTGCATGCAACAGGCTACTTCACACATTGAGGCCTTTTCTTATGCTGTTTCCTCATCCCAGGAAAGCTTTCTGACCTTCATCCTTCACTTAGATAACACAAAGGCATTCCTTGAAGCTCTGCCTAAGCACTGCTTCCTTCAGAATGCCTTCCCTGAACCCTTTGGCCTTGGTCTACATTGGACATTCTACCTTGCATTTCCCTCTATGATAATATTTCATATTTTGCTAGAATTACCCAAATATATTTCTGAAATTCTGCCAAAGTCTGTGAGTTTTTCCAGGGCAGAGACTTTCTCAGATCTGTTCCTATATAACGCATGTATTCTTTGACTTGCAGTAGATGTTTACTCATTTATAAAATTTCAGCTCAGGGAACCTGAGACACCTTCATAAACTGTGTTCTCAAGGCAGAGTTTGCTGGCTGTTTTGCTGTACTTACCCAAGGGTAAAAGGCTAGGGCTGGGAGATCTATATTCAAATTCTGGTGCTCAGTCTGCTCCTAAGGCCAAAGACCTGAAGACAATCCTCTGAGAAGCTATTGCAGACAGGAATGGAGCCATGCAGGAATAGATATCAGCCTGACTTTTTTTGTCTGAACCAAACTGACTCTGAGTAATGCCTTTGAGATCCTGACCACATCCTCCCCTTCCACTGCCAAAAACAAGGGGCCAGAGATTAACCATAGCCCAGGCTCCAAGGCTTTGGGGAAGGTGACTCGCTTTCTGGGTCACAGCCATATTTAAAGAGGGTTCCTTCAACTCTCTTAGGTCCTAGACTAGACTATGTCCTTCCAGTCTTTTAAAAAATGGCCTGTCAACAGCCAGTCAGAAAATATTAATGAAGTGGGCAAAAGATGCCCCCAAAGGGGAAGATTGCAACAAATGCTGAGAAAACACTCAAGGGGGTGATTTCTAAAGAATTTGCCCTCTATTTCTAGTGACTTTTATATATAGTTACTGCTGATTTCCCCAACTGCATTGGACATGTTTGAGTTCTATATTCTGTTTCACAAAATTAAGGATGATTTGAATTGGAAGGGAAGTTAGAGATAATTTGGGCCAATCCCTGTCCTTCAGTTTTTTTGAAGAGAATTTGTGAATTTTGTTTTTCTGGCTTCCTAGTATTCAATCTCCTCTAGTTAACCAGGCCACTGCTTTTCCTTTGGCAGTCAGTGGTAGAATTAAAAGATGGTCCCTAGGCGTACTGCCCCTGTATCCATGATCCATGTGTTCTATCCTCCTGCCCTCAGTAACTGGTTCATAGATGGACATGTGAACCACTTTGTGCCAGTGACAGTCTGGCCTAGGGCTTTGGCTGGATCTTTTTAGGAAAGAAAAGTATTCTTTTTTGATTAAAATTGAAGCCAAGGGCATTTAGCTTTGGGGCTGATGTCAACCATCTTGCCACCACATCAAGCTTGGGAATGAAGCCAATATGGACGAGACCAGAGTTGAACAATGTAGAAACAACAGATTTTTTGACATATTTAGCAATCTGTAAAGCCAGTTACAATGGAGGGAAAGTTTCAGTGACCTAAATCTGTTAACTTCTACATTTGGTTTAAAAGAGTTTGACACTAGATATTTGTCCCATGCAATAGAAACTATTATATCTGATACATGTGACAATTTGGGGTCAGGAAAGGAATCTGTTGACCCAATCACATAAATAATAAGTTGAAAACATGGCCCCAAAGCAATTCACATCCCCTGTTGGTCAGCAAAAGGGCTCTCCATTGCCTTATTGCTATGTTAGGTACTTGGTAACAGGAAAATACTGGTTTACCAAGAAGAGAATCCAATGATAACAACAACTGCAGTTCAATAAGCGTTTATTGTGTGACAAGGTCTTTATTATAAAATTTATGTATGGTATTTAGTTTTATATTCCCATTAACCTTATCAATTTGTTATCTTAATTATCTCTATTTTCAAAATGATAAAAGTGAAGCTTAGCAACGTTTACCAATGTAAGCAAGATCACATAGCCAACAAGTGGAGAAGCCAAAATTGAATCTTTATCTGTCTGCCTCCGAAGTCTATTCTCTTAACTATTGTGTTAATTGTTGCTAGGATAAAATAGAAACAAAACAAAACTAGGGGACGTTTCTCTATTACTTCAACTTTATTACAAGAGTATGTCTTAAGGAATCTTTTTTGATTAATACTGATCCATAAAGATTGGTTTATATTTCTCAGCCAATCAGCACTTCCTTGCTTGAAGAAATCTTTAATCTTTAACTCTGAAATATTAAATTGTATATCTCTTATCCTTTATTTTAGAAACTGTACAGGAAGCATATTTGGAAGGAAAAATGCAATTTGATATTTGGAAAAAAATACAGACTAGCAGTGAAGACATTTGTATTCAAGTCCATATTCTGCCCCCTAAATCACCTTCTTTCTCTTGACTTCTGTTTTCTGATCTATAAAATGAACATTTTACATTAAAATTAGAAAAGAGCTTTTGCATTTAGAAGACTCATTTATGAGGATATTTTGGTGAGAGCCCAAATATTCATGACTTTTTTTTTTTTTTTAAATTAAACCAATATGCACTCCAAATTGGACCTCTTGTGGGATTCTTATGTGTCAAATCACTGAAATATTCCCATGCCCAATATATTAAAAAAAAGGTACATTGGTTATATACCTGTCCATTACTCCAGTATACCTAAACCCTGATGACATAGTGGTTAAGTGCTACTGCTGCTAACTGGAAGGTTGGCAGTTCAAATCCACCAGGTGCTCCTTTGAAACTCTATAGGGCAGTTCTACTATGTCCCATGAGAACACTGTGAGTTGGAACTGACTGGATAGCAATCAATTTTTAGATACCTGAGATACACTACACGCAACAGCTGCTCCTTATAAATCCTATGGGACAGTTCTGTTCTGTCCTGTAGGATCACTATGAGCCAGAACTGACACAGCAGCAGTGGGTATACCTATGCTATATTGCACATAGCATCTTGATTACTTATTAAACATGCATCACAAATGAGAAAATATAGTGACGAAATGTTAAATAACTCCCACAAAGAGCACAGGATAAGCTCAGGTTCACCTGACTTCAGCTGGTACTTTCAGCCAAGCTGCTTCCCACCTGACTCTTGCCCCATAACAGATAGCAGAGTTTTAATTTTTCATATATTCTTGTAAGTCACCTGAAATGTTTTCTGTATCAAAGATCAAGACAAGATGCAACTCAAAGTGGAATAAATTATAGCTATTTCCAGAGACAACAAGGTACAACAGTTCCTAAAGGGATAATTAAAGAGTTGGTTATCCTTATATAAATCTTTTTTGGCTTTGACTTTTCCTTTGCATGAAATAAAAGTAACTTTTACTTGTTAGAACAGTTTTAGATTTACAGAAAAACTGTGAAAATAGTACAAGGACTTCCTATAGACCTTAGATCCAGCTTCCTCTATTGTTAACAACTGATGTTACTATGTTACTGGTGGCACAGTGGTTAAGAACTTGGTGGTTAAACAGAAAGTTGGCAGATTTAATTCATTAGCTGCACCTTGAAAATCTCATGGAGCAGTTCTGCTTTGCTCTACTAGGTGGCTATGAGTCAGAATTAACTCGAGATTTTACAGTTCAAACTAAAAACCTAGATGGCGGACTAGACGCATGTCTCCTGATCCTCTCTGAGAACTAAGGCCTAGAAAAATAATTGAATGGAGCAGTGTAGATGTAATAGGAGACCCAAGATCTAGCATAGAGTTGTGAGATTGGACTGGGAAACAGGAAGGGGGAAACTACCTCTGTCAGAGGCAAGGCAGTGGCGCACTGAGTCTGGTTTCTGCTGGTGTATCATTTGAAAGAATTATAGGTATGGATGCCTTCTTTATCACTCAGGAGGCTGGGACTGGGAGTGCTGAGCCTGTGAGCCTGGCACAAGGTGGCTACTACATTGCTTAAGTAAATAGCATATCCCACAGCAGAGAGACTGTGCTTGGAACAGCCACATCTAGCGAACTCAGCTTTTGCTGGTGACCAAGGCTGCCAATGCCCCTTCTTCCTCTCTTCTCTGAGCTGTGCCATAGATATGGCTATGTACTGCAGGAAAGGTGGCTCAGGTGGGATGCCATCTTGGCCAGCTGAGAGGCAGAGTTAGCTATGCCTGAGGTCTCACCTGGGGCTAACTCCCATGCTCAGCAACACTGCCTGTCTGGATAGTGCTTCTTTCAGTACAAAAGCTGTTTTTAAGACAATTGTACCTAGTAAACTTCCCTTCCTTAAGCCATATCATACCATCTGGGGACAGCTTATGATGCATCATCTCTGTCAGCCAGGAGGCAAGGTCTGCCACCCCCTGTGAGTCCAACTGCTTTCAGCTGTGGCTGTTCAATGTCTCTCCCAGCAGAAAAGCAGCTGTTATCACAAGAGCAGCTAGAAAACTCAGCAGTGACTGGTGCCTGAGTGTGGTGGTGCCATTTCTACCACCCTTCACTGAGCCATATCATACTGTACGCTGACAGCCTTCCAGAGGCTTGTTAAGTAGGGTGCCATCTATGCTAGTCAGGAGGTGGAGCCTGACATCTCTGAGGGCCCAGCTGCTTTAAGCAGCTGCTGGATAGCACCCTTCTCAGCAGAAAAGCAGTTTTTAAGACAAATGAATCCAGAGAACTCAGCAGTCCCCGGGCAGCAAAGTGTGGTGGCGTCCTTCTGTCTTCTATTTTCTGAGCTACACCACAGTCTCAAGTTTTCTAGCTGCTCTTGTGATAAAAGCTGCGTTTTTGGTGGGAGAGGCACTGAACAGTGATGACAGAGAGTTGGCACAAGTAGCTCACCACCTTTAGCAGCCAGGAGGTGGGGCCTGCCATCCCTGAGGTCCAAGCTAGGGCCAGCCACTAAGCTGAGCAGTAGTGTAGGGCTTGACAGAGTCTACATTGCCAGATAAGCTATACATAAGTCAGCTGCACCTAGTGAAGGCAGCAGTGGCTGGCAATCAAATCTACCATATCCCTACTCCCTTCTTAAAACTAGCTCCTGTTGGTGTAACACTGGAGAAACTGAACAGCTCCTTCATAGCACAAAGACAAAAATCAGTATCTAGCTATGTAAAGAAGCAGAACACCATGGCTCCAGAAAACTCTCAAAATAAATAACCAAGAAACTTTCCAGGTGAAGAAGCCTTTCTGAAATTACCGGAGGTAGAATACAAAAGAATTATGTATAGAGCCCTTCTAGAGATTAAAAAAAATGCAGTAGATCAGGGGAAACTGAGGTCAATTGGCACAACTAGCATTTTGCTAAGAGGTCTCTCTGCACCCCATGCTGGTGAGTGGCATCTGGTGTCTTAAAACCTGCCAAGCTGCAATCTGAGGGTACAGCAAATGGTCCCAACTCAGCAGGAATGGATGATCACCAAGGACCAAAATGACATGGGGAAAGAGAATCCAGAGGACAGAGAGACCCACATAATGGGGTGTCTACATTGACCCCATGATCAGAAGAACTGGATGGTGCCCAGCTACCACCAGTGATAGCTGTGATGGAGCTCACAAAGTTCAGTCTCACTGGCAACACAAGAATAAAAAGGGGTGCACCCTGAGATCTCTATCAAAAGACCACAGTTGATGGTCCAGGGACCTCTGGGTTCCCCTGGGAGCATGGCCCCTGGCCCTGAT
The DNA here is from genome assembly GCA_028571685.1 of Heterohyrax brucei. NCBI lineage: Eukaryota > Metazoa > Chordata > Mammalia > Hyracoidea > Procaviidae > Heterohyrax > Heterohyrax brucei. Next base: position 64,540,481 of record CM053150.1, read on the forward strand.
GCTGCCCTTGCCCATAAATCATAATGAAGGTCCACTCTTTGGACAGGAATGGATTGGAGTTGGTGACTCAGAGTGACCATATCTTGGGTGCACTTTATGAGTCTCTGCACCTATAGGATATCATCCTGCTGACCTCTTACAGGAGAAAGTGGAGTGGGTGGACAGAAGGGGAAAGGAGACTATTGGGAGGATGGGACATGTATGGAGCAGAGAGGAAGAGTGTGCTTTCACTGGGTAGGGAGAGCAGTGGAAGCTACATATAGGTGGGCAAGCAAATTTACACGGGAATGTACATTTTCATTCAATCATAACTAAAAAAAAAAGGAAAAAAATGCAGCAGAACAAAATGAAAAATTAAGTAAGCTATATGAACTGCTAAAACATCAACAATCTGAAATCCAGAAGATCAATAATACATTTACAGAATTAGACAATTCAATGCAAAGCTAAAAGAGCAGAATGGAGGAAATGGAATGCAGAATTAGTGACTGTGAAGATGAAGCAACTGACACTAGCATTTAGGAAAAGAAATCAGATAAAAGAAACAAGAAAAATGAAGAAGCATTAAGAATCATATGGGACTCTATCAAGAGGAATAATCTATGAATAACCAAAGTTCCTGAAAAGGGAGGGATAACAGAAAATACAGAGGGAATTGTTGAAGTGTTGCTGACAGAAAACTTCTCTGACATCATGAAATAAGAAAACATAGATATTCAAGATACTTGTTGAATACCACAAAAGCTAGACCTCCAAAGACACCAAAACATATTATAATCAGGCTTAATAAAATGAAACATAGAGAGGTTCTTGAAGTCAGTGAGGCTTAAAGTACAACTAACATGCAAAGGGAAGCCCTGCAGACTTGTGTATGACTTCTCAGCAGAGACCATGTTGGCAAGAAGACAGAGAGATGACACACTCAAAGCACTCAATAGCCAAGAAATATATATCATGCAAAACTCTCTCTCAAATATGATGGTGAAACTAAGACATTCTCAGATAAACAGAAGCTTAGAGACTTTGCAAAAACCAAACCAAAACTACAAGAAATACTGAAAGAAGCTCCATGTTTAGAAAAACAGTAACATCAAATATATACTTAAGGATGCAATCCAGGACACAGCATCCAGAGTGCTCCTCAGTTAGGGAAGGCACTAAGCTTAATCAAAGCTAAAATATTAAAAGTATGAGACCAGGGATTTTAACACTAAAACTATGACATTATCACAGTATAAAGAGGGATATATTACAGTAGCTATAACTGTTTCAGATGAAGAGAAAATTAAGAAAAGATATAGAAGTTAAAGACTGGTTTAAGCTTAGAATATTAAGGGAATCAAATGAGTAGCTGCAAAGCAAACAATGAGACATATGAAAACATGAAACATAATACAGGAGTCTCAACAAACACAAAACCAACACTGAAAAACATGAAAATTAAACCCATAAAGAAAAACAACCCAGAACAGAATATTAAGAGGAACAAAGAAAACATCACCCAAATGACAGCACTAAACACAAAACTATCAATAATTACACCGAATGTAAATGGATTAAATGCTCCATTAAAGAGGCAGAGAGTAACAACTTGGAACAAAACACATGATCTGTTTACAAATTGCTTATAAGAAACACATCTTACACTCAAATATAGGAACAAACCGAAAATTAAAGGATGGAAATATATATACCAAGCTAATACATACTAAGAGCAGGTGTGGCAACGCTAATCTCAGATAACATAGATTTTAATGTAAAATCTATGATTGTAGATCAAGGATGGTCATTATTGCTGAAAGTTTCAATACATAAGTAGTATATAACAATATTAAATATTTATGTACACAATAGTAGAGCATCCAAATACACTGAACAAATGCTGGCAACACTGAAAAATGAGATTGATCACTTCACAATAATAATTGGAGACTTCAACACTCCACTTTCAGTAATAGATAGCAAAAGGCTCAGTAAAGATACAGAAGATTTAATTGCAACCATCAACCAACTACACCTCATCAACACATACAAAACTTTTTACCCAACAACAAATAAGTTACCTTCCTTTCCAATACACATGGAACATTCTCCAGAATAGATCACATATTAGGTAATGAAGCTAGCCTCAACAAAATCCAAATCACTGAATTATTGCAAAGTATCTTCTCAGATCACAAAACCATAAAAGTTGAAATCAATAGCAGAAAAAAACAGGTAGAAATTTGAATTCATGGAAACTTAGCAACACACTGCTCAAAAATCCATGGGTTATAGAAGAAATCAATGATGTAATAAAGAAATTTATAGAATCAAATGAGAACGAAACATCCTACCAGAACCTATGGGATACAACAAAAGCAGTGCTCAGAGGTCAATTTGTCTCTATAAACATACACATCTGGAATGAAGAGATGGCCCAAACCAAAGAATTAAGCCTATAACTTGAATGTTAGCTTTGCTTTGAGTCTTGCTGCCTTTAAGAGTTGCTGCTTATGTTTCATTTTGTTAAGCTTAATTATAATATGTCTTGGAGTCTTTCTTTTGAGATCCATATTGGGTGGCATACGATATGCATCTGAGATGTCTATATTCTCTTCCTTCATGATTTCTGGGAAGTTTTCTGTCAGCAGCTCAGCAACAATACTCTCTGTGTTCTCAGATGACTCACCCGGTTCAGAGACTCAAATGAATCAAAGGTTGTTCCTCTTAATAGAGTCCCGCATGCTTCTTAATGTTTCTTCATTTTTCTTGTTTCTTTTTTCTGATTTCTGCTCATAGATGCTGGCATCAGTAGCTCTGTCTTCCAAGTCAGAAATTCTTTTTTCTATTTGATCCATTCTGTTTTCTTGGCTTTGCATGGAAGTTTCTATGTCTTTGATTTTCTTCTTGATCTGTTGGATTTCAGAGTACTGGTGTTCCATCAGATCGAACAGCTTGCTTAATTTTTCATTTTGTTCTGCTGCATTTTGTATAAGGTCTAGAAGGGCTCTGTATATAATCATTTTGTATTCACTTCCTGATGCTTTCATAAAAGTTTCTTCATCTGGAAAACTCCTTGGTTGCTTTGTTTGGGAACCTTCTGAAGCCATGGGTGATTTCTTGTATGCCACAAGTGTCTGTTGCTTTTTGGGACCCATGTGAATATGTAGAGGCTGGAAGAGGTACTGTGAGGATGGACTGCAGATGTTTCTCTAGCCAAGCCAAGTGCCGTCGAGTTGGATCTAGGCTGTCTTAAAATGTAAAGCAAAAGGTATCTGACCAGTTCACAAGTCAGTTAGGTTTTCAGGTGTAGAGGTCCCTCTTCTCAACTGGCAAAGTAAGCAGCACTATATCCAACCCCAGATGATACACGCTAGTTCAGAATACAGCAATGCTACTGCCCTGTTGGCCTCTGCTGACAGGGCCTAGCCTTAGGTGACACTGTGTAGAGTACTGCTTTTCTGGTAGAAAAGCGCTCTCCTGTGGGCAGGCTCTGGCTCCCAAGCTAAGAATTAGGTCCAGCTGCGGCCACCATATCCAAGATGGCACCCTCTACACAGGCAGCAGGCAGAAGGGCTAAAGGTGCCAAGAGGTAGTGATTCCTCTGATTCTGTTGCAGGGCCCCTAACGTAGGTGGCACTGGGTAAATTACTGCTTTTCTGTTAGAGAAGTTCTGTCCTGTTTGCAGGCGCTGGCTCCCAGGCTAAGAATGAGGTCCCGCTAGAATCTCCGTACCCAACATGGCGTCCCGCACACTGACTGCGAAATTCCGTACAAACACCGCTGAGGCAGATGTAAAACAACAGGCTCAAAGTGTCTAGATTAACAGAGTCCTTAGCCTGGCTCTCAAAATACGGGAATTTCGCCTGCCTATCCCCCCAGCAGCGCATCTGAGTCTAGCCGCTAGGCAGGACCCAGCTCCATCTGCCGGCCAAGACAGAAGAAAGAAAAAAAAGTCAAAATGGTGCGTTTACCTTCAGTCCATGAGAGCCAGGGCTAGCCAGAAGCATGAGTCAGCGAAAGAGAGGACGTTTTTCACTCATTGGTATGAGGTCCAAAGTAACAGCCCTGTGCCGTGTTCTGGGGCTGATTAGGTAATCAGAAGGCTCCATTTGATTATCAATTCAGGTCTTGGTTTCCAGAGGGATATAAGGAGACGTGTGCTTAGTCCGCCATATTGACTCTGCCCCCTCAAGCCTACAACTTGAACAAGCAAATAGAGAGCAAAAAAGAACTCCTCAGGCACCAGAAGAAAACAGATTAGAACAGAACTAAACTAATGATAGAACAGAATGCAACTGAAAGAAATAACAAAACCAAAAGCTGGTTTTTTGAAAGGATCAACAAAATTGATAAACCACTGGCTAAACTTACAACAGAAAAACAGGAGAAGAAACAAAATAAACTGAATAAAAAATGAGACTGGAAAAGTAATGACAGATCCAAGCAAAATCAAAACTATCCTAACAGAATACTCTGAAAAATTGTACTCTAACAGATTTGGAAGCCTAGAGGAAATGGACAAATTTCTAGATTCACAGTACCTACCAAAATTATCACAATGAGAAGTAGAACAACTGAATAAACCCATCACAAAAGAAGAGACTGAAAAAATAATAAAAAATTACCAACCAAAAAAAGTCCTGGCTCAGACAGCCATACTGGAGAATTTTTTTTTTTTTTTTTTATTTAACATAACTGAGTGAAAATGTACATTCACATATAAATTTACATGCCCCCCTATATGCAGCTTCCACTGCTCTCCCTGTCCGGTGACTGCACACTATTCCTCTCTGCTCCATATATGTCTTATCTTCATACTGGAGAATTTTAATGAACTTTTAGAGATGAGTTAATTCCAGTAACACTGAGGCTATTTCATAACAAAGAAAAGGACAGAATACTCCCAAATTCATTCTATGAAGCCAGCATAAGCCTGATACCAAAGCCAGGGAAAGATTCCACAAAAAAAGAAAATTACAGACCAATTTCACTCATAACCCAGATGTGAAATCCAACAAAATCCTAGCCAAAAGAATTCAACAACATATCAAAAAAATAATTCATCATGACCAAGCTGGATTCATACCAGGGATGCAAGATTGTTCCAACATCAGAAAGAAACAACTAATGTGATCAACCACATAAATAACACAAAGGATAATAATTACCTGATTTTTGTCAAGTGATGCAGAAAAGCCATCTGACAATGTCCAACACCCATTTGTGTTAAAAACTCTCAGTATAATAAGAATAGAAGGGAAATTCCTCACCGCAGTAAGAGGCATCTATGTAAAGCCAACCACCTACATCATTCTGAATGGAGAGACTCAAAGAATTCCCCCTGAAAATGGGAACTAGACAAGGATGCCCACTCTCACCACTTGTATTCAACATTGTGCTCGAGGTTCTAGCCAGAGAAATTGGACAAGACAAAGAAATAAAGGGCATCTGCTTTGGTGAATAAGAAGTAAAAAATCTCCCTATTTACAGACGGTATGATAATATACACAGAGAACCCTAAAGAATCCATAAATAATTAGCTGGAATTAATGAAAGAGTTCAGTAAAGTATCAGGATGGATAAACAGAAGTAAATCAGTAGGTCTCCTTTACACCAACAAAGAGATAAGCAAATCAGTACCACTTAGTATAGCCCCCAAGAAGATAAAACACCTAGGAATGAATCTAACCAGACAAATAAGAGACAAATACAGAGAAAATTACAAGACCTTACTGCAGGAAACCATAAGAGACTTACATAAGTGGAGAAACTTATCCTGCTCATGGATACGAAGACAACATTGTGAAAATGTCTGTTTTACCTAAATTGATGAATATACACAGTGCAATCCCAATACAAATTCCAGTGACATTTTTTAATGAGATGTAGAAACAAATCACCAACTTTGTTTGGAAAAGAAAGAAACCCCCGATAAATAAAGCACTAATGAATAAAAGGAACACAGGGGGAAGTCTCACACTACCCAACCTTAGAACCTATTACACTGTCACAGTAGTCAAAACAGCCTGATACTGGTACAAAAAGAGACATATAGATGACTCGAACAAAACGGAGACCCCAGAAATATCACCACCCTCTTACAAACAGTTGATATTCGACAAAGTTCTGAAAGTTGTAAACAGGCATGCAAACAGTCTCTTTAACAAACGGTTTTGGCAAAATTGGATATCCATCTGCAAAAAACTGAAACAAGACCCATATCTCACACTTTACATAAAAACTAACTCAAAATGGATCAAAGACTTAAAACGATAAAGACCATGCAAGAAAAAAATGAGGTCAACAATGGAAGTTCTTATATGCAATTTAGACTACAAAATCTGATAAACAATGCATAAACTATGAAAGAGAAAATAGGTAAATGGGAACTACTAAGAAACAAACATTTATGTACATCTAAAGACTTTATCAAAAGAGGTAAAAAACTACCTACAGAATGGGAAAAAGTATTTGGCAACTAAATGTCGGACTGACATCTGATTTCCATAATCTACAAGGTACTGCAAAAGGTCAACAAGAAAAATGTAAATAACCCAATTATGCAACAGGCAAAGGAAATGAACAGACACTTCACTAAAGAAGACAACCAGGCAGCCAAAAGACACATGAAATGCTCATGATCATTAGCTATTAGAGAAATCCAAATGAAAACTACAATGAGATACCACCTCAACCCAACAAGGTTGGCAATAATCCAGAAGATACAAAACAACAAACGCTGGAGAGGCTGCAGGGAGACTGGAAGTCTCCTACACTGCTGATGGGAATGCAAAATGGTACAACCTCTTTGGAAAGCAATTTGGCACTTTTCTTAAAAAAGCTAGAAATACCAAGTGATCCATCAATCCCACTACTTGGAATCTCCTCTACAGAAATAAAGGTGGTCACGTGAACAGATACATGCACATGAACGTTTATTGCAGCCCTGTCAACAATAGGAAAAAGATGCAATCAATCTAAGTGTCCATCAACAGATGAATGGATAAACAAACTACAGTACATACACTCAATGGAACACTATGCCATTATAAAGAACAATGATGACTTTAGGAAGCATCTCATAACCTGGCTTCATCTAGGAGACATTATGCTGAATGAAATTAGTCAGCTGCAACAGCACAAGTATTGTATCAGACCCCTGCTAAAAGGACTGAAAAATAGACTTACGACAGAAAAAAAGACTCTTTGGTGACAACAAGGATAGTGAGGGAGGGAGATAGTTGGTCACAGATTAGATAGCCCACAGGAATTTGGTTAGGTGAAAGCAGCGACAGCAAGCAGTAAACAGCAAGTCAACATAACTGGTTATTGTTGTTGTTAGGTACTGTTGAGTTGGTTCCAACTCATAGCAACCCTATAACTAGACTACACCATAAACTGAAAGGTTTTCTAAAGTCAATCCAATATTCCAACGGACAGAATAATAGGGACAGGGGTCTGCGGACCAGGTTTTCAGGGGACATCGAGGCCAGCTGACATAACTAGTATTTTGCTTAGAGAATCTTCTGCACCCCATATTAGTAAGTGGCGTCTGCAGTTTTATAAGATAGCAAGCTGTCATCTGAGGTACATGAAATGGTCTCAACTCATCTGAAACAGATAATGACTGAGAACAACAAAGACAGAAGGCAAAAAGGGCCCAGGAGACAGAAGGACCCATATGAATAGGAGACTGTATCAACGGGACACCAGAAGAACCAGATGGTGCCCAGCCACAACCAAAGGCAGCCATGATGGGGGACACAATGTAGAGTCCCTGTGGCAACATGAAGGAGAGGTGCAGCTCAAGAAGTTAACTAAAAGCCCACAACTGATGGTCCAACAGCCTGGGGGATCCCCTGGCAACATGGCCCCTAGACCTGCTGCTGGCCCTGACTGGAAACCCATGCTGGGGTCAACTCTTCAGACAAGAATCGACTGAACTTGGAAACACAGTGTAACCATATGGTGTATGTACTTTATGGTTCTATACGTTTATCAGAGGCTGTCCTGGTTTTTCTCTAGATGTGAGAGAAGTGGGGAGACAGGACGGGACAAGTTCTTATTAACAGAATACTAGAAATGCAGAGTGAAAAGGAGGATTATGCTGTCACTGGGTGAGGACAGCAGATAGGTGGGCATGCAAAATTGATTGGGATTGTATACTTTCACTTAATCACAATAAAAATTACCTAATATTATTAGGGGGAAAAAAAAGAATTGACTTGAAATGGCAATGGGTTTGGATTTTGTATACATTAGTATTTTATACTTGATACAATCAATAAATCAATATGGATACACATTAAGTAAGTCCATATTTTTCTCCTAGTGTCCTTTTTCTGTTCCATTTTAGTTGTCATGTCTCCTTAGGTTCCACTTCGATGTGGCAATTCCTCAGGCTTTCCTTGCTTGTGATGATCTTGTAAATTTTGAGGTGTTCTGGTCAGATATTTTAGAATAATCCCCCCCCCCCAAATCTCTACAATTATTGCCACAGTTGTAACTAACAGCAACCTTATAGGACAGGGATTTCCAAGGAGCACTTGGTGGATTTGAACTGCCAACCTTTTTGTTAGCAGCCATTGCTCTTAACCACTTCACCTGCAGGGTGTAGTTTATTTTTCTTATAATGAGACTAGGGTTACAGGCACTGGGGAGACCACAGGAATAAAGTACCATTCATACCACATTACAGGAAGGGTATGTATTATCAACATGACTTATTAGAGCTGCTGCTGATCTTGGTCACCTGGCTCAGGTAATGAAGTATCTTTTAAAGCCTGTATGTACTTTTTACCCTCTCCTGTTCATTCTAATCTCTATCTGGATATTCTGCTTGAGAACTGATTTTCCATGATGCTGTCATAGATGATGGGGTGACAATCTTAGCCAACAGAGTTCTGTGCTTGTCTGATGACTGGGGAATACTGGAAGCATAGGAAAAGGATGTTTGTCTTGCTGACAAGTATTTCCATTACTTCATGCTCTGTGACACAATTAGCCAAAGCGATTACACCTTCCATGTGTTAAATAGCTGATGGTTTTTGAATGGATTCCATTAGCATCGAGTTGTAATGGTGGAATTTTCTGCCATAGGATGAGGTATCATCAGGGGTTACGGATTCTGCTCATACTTCTCACTCACAACACATGGGCTTTTAGCCCTTCATTACAGTACCTCACATTCACAAAGGACTTTAGTTTTTAAAATGCATCCACTTACTTAAAATTCTCCTCAATTTTGAGAAGAAATATTTCTGAATGATTTAATCATAAATAAATGAATATATCTGTCCATTACCTGCTAAGGGCAGTAGTGTGATGTGGAAAGGGTCAGTAGTTGAGACTGAAACATAACTGAGTTTGTTTTCTTTCTCTGCAACTTACTAGTTCTGGCACCTTTAACATGTGAGTTAATTTTCATAGTATCTGTTATTTATTGGGTGGTAAAACCCATCTGAGGATGATGAAGACAGTGAGATACAAGACCTATACAGTATCTGAGACTAGAACACTGTATTTCTGTTGGCGTGTAGAAGCGAAGTACTGAAACACTGAATACTGCATATCAACCTGGGCCCAACAAATTAGTTACTATAGCCCCTTTTAAAATAATACCATAGAGACAAACTCAAGGGTCACTCAAGAAGTGGCTATTTGCTGTTATTATTATCACTACCAATTAACAAAGAAGGGCACTGAGGCTCAGAGAAATCAAATAAGCTCCATGAAAGAAGAGTAAGGATTTGAACTCATTTCTATCTGACTCCTGAAATTCTGCACAAATGCCTTAAACTATAGCCATGTGTTTTTTCCTCTTCTGGGGAGAATATCCTTATCTGATTTAATTATAGTGCTCTGTTTTGGGATTGCTTTGGGTATGAAGTAGAACCATCACTTTTAATGACTCAGTCTGCTCCAGTCTGAAGTATACCAGGTCCTTCTAGAAGATCAGAAAGGAATAAAAAATCACTAGAAATGGTGATCACTTTGTTCCTTGGCCAGAGGACAGGACATTAATTTTATAGCCACACTGTAGGAATCATTGGGGTTTACTTTCTTTTAGGAAAAGACAGTCATAATTGCTGAGATTTACACAGGAAACTTCTCTAGAGGATTCCACACCATTTTGCAGACTTTCTTAACCTCTTCAGCCACCCTCTTGGGGTCTCCATGAATTGCTGTCTCACAAAGAGAAGAGAACCGTACCCAGCCTTTTCAGGAGAACACATTCAGCCATTTCTTAGACGTACCGTATACACAAGAGGGCAGGAGTGGCAGATCTTCAGGTATTAGATCATTTGGTTTATACAAACACCAGGAGACTGTTCCCAGTCAGATATCCAAGGATTCTGGATGACTTCTGTATTGAAGAACTTCACATCTGTTACTTGAGGTCAGTCCTTGGGCAGCAAGAGCCACTGGTGGAACAGGTATTTTTTCCTTTTTAAACGCTCCATGGCAAGCTTGCTGGGAGCAGGAATGGTATAAGAAAACCAGAGATCATCGTTCTATACACTCTATTAAAACTGAATTATGTTGATTTCATTATCTTGTGTTACAGTGGGTGTAGACACCTTGTACCCACTCCTTGTCCCTAGCAGATGAGAAACGGGAATAGCAGAAAAAATTAAAAGAAGAAGAGGATGGAAGAGGATCTCCATCTGTCCTTTTTGCCTTTGTAACCAGTGCCTCCCATCCGTCTAACACAGCTCTCATTTCTTCCCCTGCACTTGCAGTGTAACTGAGGATTTAATCTACTCAGACAGTGGTAGAATTGGTTGCATTTTCTCTTTTATTGCATTTGCAGTGAGTGTACAACATGTCTTCATTAACTCTCCATGACATTCAGAATAGCTTAGGATAAAAAAGACACTCAATCAAAGCAGAAAAACAACCCTCTACCCTCCCATCTCCAATCCCAAGCATCCCCCAGGGCATCTATTAATTACTGAAGATGAATGCTGGACCTTTATTCACAGCAGGCACTTTTAAATTGTATTGCTGTGGCAGGTCAGAAGATGGTGCTCCATCTTGCAAAATGGTAAAAGAGTATCAACTTATTGAGGAACTAGAAATTAACAGTGAACTTCAGTGCCTCCAATATGACCAACGAGCCTGGGTGGTACAAGTGGCTTGTGATTTGCTGAAGGTTGGCAGTTCAAACCTACACAGTGGCTCCACTGAAGAAAATCCTGTTGAATTGCTTCTGTAAAGATTTAGAGGCAAGAAAATCACAAGGAACAGTTCTAGTCTGTAACACATGGGGTGACCATGAGTCAGGGGCTAAGTTGATGACAGCTAACAACAACAACGTAACCACTATTGCTAAGTTCTTTTCATGAACAGACCTCATAATCCTCACACCTAACCCTACAAAACACATCATTATCCTCATTTTCCAGGGGATGCTGACTCTGAACTCCATTCTATTTCCTGTGGAATAGGTAGCTTTCTGTGGTTCAAAACTGAGGGACAGAAATAGTTCCCTAGAGTAGCTGTCTTGGTCATTTTGTGCTACTATGATAAAAACACAATAAGCCGATGGCCTTAACAAAAACAAATTTATTCTCTCCAGTAGGTGGGAAGTCCAAGTTCAGAGCACCAGCTGTGGGGTAAAGCTTTCTCTCTCTGTCAGCTCTGGAGGAACATCCTTGTGATGCATCAGTCTTCCTTTGGTCTGGGAGCATCTCAGCACTGGAATCTCAGGTCCAAAGGATGTGCTTTGCTCCTGGCATTGCTTTCTTGACGGTATCTTCATATGCAGTGTATCTCTGCTTGCTTCTCTCTTTTATATCTCCAAGGGACTGGCTTAAGACACTAATCTTGCAGACCTCAGCAATATATGAGTCCAGACAATTAAGTGCATGAACTTAATGGTTCTAAGTGCTACAGACCTCACTGCTGAATATCACTACCGTCATCTCTGAAGTACTCCCCTTGAGAAGCTATGCACTGATGCCAGCACCTAGTCCACTCTTCAAAGTAATTTTGGAACTCTTTCTGGAATGGTCACTGCTCAAGTGGCACAGTGGCAAGTTCAAACTTAATTGTAGAGTTGTCTGTGAAGGAGTTTTTAGCCAGTAAACAAAGAACTGTATTGGAACACCTTCCCTACTCACCTGATCTGGCCACCAATGACATTTTTCTTTCCTCAAAAGAAATATTGAAAGGAAGATATTATGATGACATCAGGACATCGAGGGTAATACAATAGCTCTGATGGCCATTTCAGAAAGACCTCCAAAATTGTCTTGAAGGATGATTTCAGACAAAGAGCTCCAAAATTACGCTGAAGGGTGGACTAGGTGCTGGTGCCAGTGCAGTTTCCCAAGGGGAGTACGTCAAAGGTGACTGTAGTGATACTCAGCATTGATGTATGTATGTATAACTTTTTCTAGAATGAGTTCGTGAACTTAATTGGCAAGGCTCATAAGTACAGCTAATTCATCTGATTATATCATAGTGATAGGATTTATAACACATAGGAAAATATCATCAAAGGACAAAATGGTGGACAATGTCACACTACTGGGAATCATGTGCCAGTGAAATTCATGCACACTTTTGGGGAACAACTTATGTCTGGCATGACACTGCCACAGCATCTGTATTACCAAAGCCTAATGGAAACTGAGGAGATGGTTCTCATGCCTCAGTTCATAAGTCACCCTGTCAAGGAAGGTTTCCAGGCTACACACAAGACAGTACATTCTTTATATATCAAACAGAGGTTATTCCTGGCTGTCCAAAAAAGAAGGCAGCACTCAGGTACATGTGACTTGCTTTTGCTTAACTGCTGGGTTGTCTAAGTACCCTCCAAACAGGACCTTTCTCTCATATCCTTGTCCCACCTCATCCAAGCAATTATCAAATCTCTATAGATGAAGCTAAAGGGATATTAAAAGTCTTTAACAGCAGCATTTAACTGTATGTTTTCTTGAAAACAGTAGCCTCAATGCTCAGGTTCAGAAAAACATATTTGTGAAATCCTGATTACTCACCTCACGTTTACACAATAGCTTTAAAAAAAAAAAAAAACTTACTGAGATGTCCTACAAAGTAGGGGACACAGAAAATACAACACCAAAAACAAACAAAAAAAAGAACAAGCTTATTTTTTGTTTCACCACTCCTCGCCTTCTTTTTATTGCTTTCTTTTCTTCCCCTGGAAATGTTCACATCCGTTTGGAACCAAGTCCCAATAAAATGAGGATTTATTTATTTATTGTGCTTTCAGTGACAGTTTACTGAGCAACTCTTTCTCATTAAACAATTAACACTTTTTTTTGTGTGTGTGTGACATCAGTTGCTAGCCCCACAATGTGTCAACACCCTCCTCTGCTTAACCTTGGAATCCCCATTTTCATTCATCCAACTTTCCTGTACCCTCCTGCCTTCTTGTCCTTGTCCCTGGACTGGTGTATATAAGACTACTACATATTGTTTGTCTTATAGGTCTGTCTTACCTTGGGTGAAAGATGAACCGGAGAAACGACTTCAATACTGAGTTAGAAGGCTATCTAGGGCCCTCCTCTTGAGCTTTCTCCAGACCAGACCAGTAAGTTTGGTCTTTTTTCTAAGTTAGGATGCTGTTTTACATTTTACTACAGCTCCATCTGAGATTCTTCATTGTGATCCCTGTCAGAGCAGTAGGTGGTGGTAGTTGGACACCATCTAGTTGTGCTGAATTCAGTTTGATTGAGGCTAGAGTAGTTGTGGTCCATTAGTTTTTTGGTCTAATCTTTGTCTATGGTTTTCTTCCTCCTCTCTTGCTTCACGTGGGGTGGTATCAGTAGACGTACTTTAGAGAGCCACTTACAAGCTGTTAAGATTCCACATGCGACTCACCAAAGTAGGATGTAGAACATTATTTTATATAAACTACATTATGCCAGTTGAGCTAGCCAAGCCAAGTGCCGTTGAGTCAGATCCAACTCATGGCACCCGTTGAGCTAGATGCCCCCAAAGACCATAGTCCCCAACCTTAGCCCAGTAATTTGGTCCCTCAGAAGAAGGTCTGGATGTGTCTACGAAGTTTCTAACTTGATTAAGTTGTGCTGACTTCCCCAGGAATGTGTACTATCTTACACTTTATCAAAGTAACCACTTACTATTAAGTGTATTTCCCTCCCCATTTCTCTCCTTAGTAACCGCCAAAGTTTGTTGCTTTGTGTATGTAAACCTTTTTGTGATTTTTTTTGTAAAAATGGTCTCATACAATATTTGTCTTAATATAGTTGATTTATTTCACTAAGCATGATGCCTTCCAGATACATCCATGCTGTAAGATGTTTCACAGATTCATCACTATTCTTTACTGTAGCACAGAATTCCACTGTGTATATGTCCCATAGTTTACCCATTTATATCTTGATGGGCACTTAGGTTGTTCCATCTTTTTGTTATTATGAATAATGTTTCAATAAACTTACATGTGCATACATTTATTTGTGAGATGGCTCTTATTTCTCTGGGATATAGCCCTAGGAGTGGGAATGCTGGATAGTATGGTATCTCTATATCTAGTAGAAAATGCCATATTATTTTCCAAAAATGACTGTACCTTTTGCACCTCCATCAGCAGTGCATAAGAGTTCCTATCTCCCCATAGCTTCCCTAACATTTGTTATTTTCAGGTCATTTTTTTCTTTTTAATTTGTACCACTAAAGTTGGGGTGAGATGGTATCTCATTATAGTTTTGATTGGCATTTCTCTAATGGCTGGTGATAACCACCGTCTGTTAGCCTCCTGAATATATTCTTTGGTGAGGTGTCTGTTCATATCCTTTGCCTGTTTTTTTTAATTGAATTGTCTTTTTGTTGTAGAAGTGCTGAATCTGACTATAAATTTTAGAGATTAGACCTTTGATGTGTCATAGCCAATTTTTTCCCAGTGTTCACAATTACTGTTGAATATTTTGATGATGTTTTGATACATCTAAGTGTTTAATTTTTAAAGAAATACCAACTATATAACATCATCTGGTGTTTGTGTATTATTAGTTATGGTTTGTACCCTTTTTATGCAAAAAAGAAGGAACTGTAGTTAGAAAATACGGCCTTGGTTATAGAAATGATGCAAGAAATCACACATTAGAATTGTGCAAGGCCAATGACTTCTTCATTGTAAATACATTTTTCAACAACATAAATGGGTATATACATGGACCTTTACCATATGGAATACCCATGAAACCCATTGCTATGGACTGGAATCCAATTCATAGTGACCCTTTACCATAGAGTAGAAACTGCTCCACAGGATTTCAAAGGGACACCTGGTGGGTTTCAACTGCTAACCTTCTGGCTACTAGGTGAACGCTTAACCACTACACCACCAGGGGTTCCAGATGGAATATACAGGAATCAAACTGACTACATCTGTGGAAAGAAATGATGGAAAACTTCAACATCACCAGTCAGAACAAAACCAGGAGCCAACTGCAAAACTATCAATTGCTCATGAGCAACCTTAAGTTGAAGCTAAAGAAAATTAAAAGAAGTTCATGAGAGCCAAAGTACAACCTTGAGTATATTCCACCTGAATTTAAAAAGCACCTCAAGAGTAGACTTGATGCACTGAACAAATCTTTAGCCCAGATGAGCTGTGCAACGACACTAAAGACAATATACATGAGGAAGATAAAAGGTCATTAAAAGAAAGAAAAGGACAAAATGAACTTCAGAAGATACTCTGAAACTTCCTCTTGAACACACAGTAGCTTAAAAAGGAAGAAATGATAAAGTAAAGAGCAAAACAGATTCCAAAGTCAGCTCAAGAAGATAAAGTAAAATATTATACTGAAAAGTACAAACACCTGGAGTTAGAAAACTAAAAGAGAAGAACATGTTTGGCACTTTTCAAGTTGAAAGAACTGAAGAAAAACATTATTTCAAGTTGCAATATTGAAAGATTCCACAGCGATAAATTTAAACAACCCAGGAAACATCAAAAGAAGATGGAAGAAATACACAGACAGAGAGTACCAAAAAGAATCACTCAACAATTAACCATTTCAAGAGGTATCACATGATCAAGAACCAGTGGTACTGAAGGAAGAAGTCCCAACTGCACTGACAGCTCTAAGAACTTTCATGATACCAACTGAGATTCAACAAGTGATTGCAGCACAGAAAGAGCTCATTTATTTATTCCAAGAGATCTGGAAGACAGCTACCTGGCCAACCAATGGAAGATACTCATATTTGTGCCCATCCCAAAGAAAGGGCTTCTGCTACTCTGCTGAATCTATTAGTTTCAGTGTTTTTCTCCTGGAATCTTTTGGGTTCTGTCTACATAGTATCGTATCACCTGCAAATACAGATAGTTTCACTTCTTCCTTACCCATCTCGATGCTCTTTCTTTTTCTTTCCTTATTGCCCTAGCTAGGACTTCCAGCACAATGTTCAGTAAGAGTGGTGATAAAGGGCATCCTTGTCTTGCTCCTATTCTTAGGTGGAACGCTGTAGCTTCTCTCCATTGAGAATGATTTTGGCTGTTGGTTTTGTATAGATGCCGTTTATTACATTGAGAGATTTTTCATTCTATCCCTATTTTATTAAGGGTTTTTATCAGCAATGGGTGTTGGACTCTAATGCCTTTTCTGCACTGGTAGGGATGACAATGTGCTCCTTTTGTTTTACTCATGTTGTGCATTACATTGATTCATTTTACAATGTTGAACCACCCTTGCAGACCTGGTATGAATTCCACTTATTTACTTTTTTTTTTTTAATATATGATGATGAATTCTATTGGCAAAAATTTTGTTGAAAATTTTTCTATGTTCCTGAGACATACTGACCTGTAATTTTTTTTTTTTGGTGAGGTGTCTTTGTCTTGGTATCAGGGTTATGTTGGCTTCATAAAATGAATTTAAAAGTATCCTTCACTTTTCTAGGTTCTGAAACAGTTTGAGTAGTACTGGTGTGGGTTCTTTGAATGTGTGATAGAATTCTCCAGTGAAGTAATCTGTGCCAGACGTTTTGAATTACCTTTTCAGTCTCTGTTCAGGTTTCTTCTCTTAGTGTGCGTTAGTTTAAGTAAATAGCATTTGTCCATTTCCTCTAGGTTTGAAATTTGTTGGAGTATGCTTTTTCATAGTGATGCGTTATGACACTTTTTATTTCAATTGGTCAGTTGTAATGTCCCTCATTTCATGTCTTATTTGAGTTATTTGCTTCCTCTCTTAATTTTGTCAATTTGGCCAGTGGTTAGTCTAATTCTTTGATCATTTCATAGAACTAACTTTTGGTTTTGTTGCTGCTTTCTATTATTATTCTACTGCATGTTTCATTTATTTCTGCTCTGATCTTTATTATTTCCTTTCTTTTTGGTGGCTGTGGGCTTCTTTTACTGTTCTCTTTCTGTTTGAGTTGTAAAACCAGTATTTTGATCTTATTACTTTCTTCTTTTTTTTGATGTATGCATCTATTACTGTAACTTGACTTTTGAGCACTGCCTTTGCTGTGTCTCAAAGGTATTGGTATGATGTGTTTTTGTTCTCTTTTGGTTCTTGTAATTTTTTTTTTTAATTCCATCTTTGATTTCTTCTATTAACCAGTGAATTTTAATAAGGTGTTTTTCACTTTCTCTGTTTTTTTTTTTCCCCATGTTCTTCCTGTAATTAATTTTATACCTTTGTAATTAGAGAAAATGCTTTGTATTATCTCAGGGTTTTGGATTTTGTTGAGGTTTGCTTTGTGGCCTAAGACGTGGTCTATTCCGGAGACTTTCCATGCATGTTGAAGAAGAATGTGTGCTTGACTGCTGTTGGGTAGAGCATTCTGTGAATGTCTATGACATCAAGTTGGTTGATTGTGGCCTTTAGATACTTTCTATCTTTGCTGAGTTTCTTTCTAGATGTTCTGCTCTTTACCAAGAGTGGTGTGTTGGTCTCCTACTATTATTGTGGAACTATCCATCTCTCTTTACAGTGATATTAAAGTCTGTTTTATTTATTCTGGAGTCTTGTCATTTGGTGCATATGTATTTTATATCATGATGTCATCACAGTGGATTGCCCCTTTAATCATTATAGAATGTCTGCATTGGATTATGTTTCCCCACAAACTGTGTGTATCAATTTGGCTGGGCCATAAGCACCAGGACTGTGTTGTTGTCCTTCATTTTGTGATTGTAATTTCATCTTAAAGAAGATCAGTGTTGGTTTGTACCACTCTTACTAACATCACATGTCTGATCCTACGTAAAGGGAGATTCCACCAAGAAAGCTGTGCTGAGAGCAGAGTGCATCCTTTGGACTTGAGGTTTCTGCACGGAGATGCTCTCAGACCAAGGAAAGACTGACGCATCACATAGACCTTTCTCCACAGTTGACAGACAGGGAAAGACTTCCCTTGGAGCTGGTGCCTTAAATTCAGACTTCTATCTGGACTGTGAGAGTATAAATTTCTCTTTGTTGAAGCCATCCACTTGTGGTATGCTTATTATAATGGCTCTAGATGACTAAGACAATGTCCTTCCTTGTCTATTATGGTGGATTTCATCTTAAAGTCAGTTTTATCTGAGATTAGTACTGCTACTTCTGCTCTCTTTTGCTTGCTGTTTGCTTGATACATTTTTTGCCCATCATTTGATTTTTAATGTATTCATGTCTTTGTTTCTAAGGTGTGTCTATTGTAGACAGCATATTGATAAGCCAAAGCATATTGATAGGTCATGTTTTTAATTACGTTCTGTCACTCTCTGTCTCTTTATGGGTGCATTTATGCCATTTATATTCAGTGTAACTATTTATAGATGTGAGTTTACTGCTGTCACTTTGTAGTGCTTTTTTGTGTGTTGCTGACATTTTCTTTGTTTCCTTTAGTCTTCTGTGTTGAATTACTTTTATCTGTGGGTTTTGTTTTCATTTCTTTTATTTTTATGGATTTTGTGTTTACTGACATTTTTCTTCGTTATTTTGATGAGTAGGTTTGTTAACTTTCCTTGTAATGTTGAAATTTACTCCTATCTTAAGTTTGAAGCAGTTTTATATTACTTGATATTGGCTTGACTTTCTCTCCATTAGAAAGTTCTGTATCTACATGTCTATGCCCCTTTTTATTGTTCTGATTTTGTTGTCATTTATAGAATAAAATCTCTGGTCCCTCGTTGGAGGTTTTTTTTTTTTTAGTTTTGTTTTGAGAGTTCATTGTCTAGGTTGGTATATCTGGTTGATTCAGGTTGTTGTCTGAGGTTACTGGTTATCTAACAGAAAAATGAAAAAGTTACTGCAATCAAGTCAATTATGACTCATAGATAGAGGACAGAATAAAATTGATCCACAGAATTTCCAAGGAGTGTCTGATGGATTTGAACTGCTGACTTTGGTTAGCAGCAGTAGAACTTAACCTCTATGCCAACCAAAAGACTCCTTTTAATAATTCTTGTAAGTTTGGTTTAGTTTTCAGATATTTCCTTAATTTCTGTAATTTGGTCATCATATGTGAGCATAAGTTTTGTAGGATACAGTATTCTTAATTGGCATTTTTTTTTCTTTCAGTGTTTTATATATGTAATCCCCTTGCTTTCTTGCCTGTATAGTTTATGCTGAATAACCAGACTTTAATCTTACTGTTTCCCCTTTGTATGTGGCTTTTCATTTTTCTTGAGCTGCTCTTGGATTCTTGGACTTTGGTTTGGTTAAGTGTGATTATAACATGCCTCAGTGACTTCCTTTTAGGGATCTATTCTACATGGGGTTCAATTAACTTCTTTGGTGGTCATGTTTCATCTTTCACGTTATTAGGGAAGTTTTCTATTAGCAAATCTTCAACAGTCCTCTCTGTGATTTCCATTTTCTCTCCTTGTTCTGCAACTCTGATTACACATTAATTTTTGTTCTCAATTTTATTACACTTAGTTCTTAGGTTTTTTCCATTCTTTTTCTCTGATTTTACCTCAAAGTGGTATCCAAGAATTTGTCTTTTATTTCACTGGTATTGTCTTCCATTGTTTCAAATTTGATGCTAAAACCTTGAATTTTCCATTTCTGAATCTTATTTAGCTTTTGGATTTCTAGTTGCTGTTTTTGTGTGCTCTCTAATTGTTTGTTTCAACATTTTGTTCTTGTACTATTTTCCTGAAGTCTGCTGTTGACTTTATCTGTAGTTTCTGTTTTTGTCTGCATTTTCCATGATTTTATCTAATATTTCCTTGGTTTTGTCTGTGTTTTCCTTCATCTCTTTCATAATCTCTCAGAGATCTCTGAATATTAGACTTCTGAATTCCCAGTAAAACAATTCCAGTGCCTTTTCTTCTACTAGAATTTCATCTGGTATTTTATTTTGGTTGCCTACTGGAATCATCTTGTCTTTATTCCTGAGACATTCAAGAAGTATTTTGTTCATCTTGCCTTTTTTTTTTTTTTTTGTTCTCTTTATTTATATCCAGGTGAGTGAGTTGAGTGTGTTTTGTTGCTTGCTCATCTGTGGGCACAATACTTCTCACTACCCTGTATACATGAGCAGGGCCATTCACTCAGCTATCGTGTAGCAGGGCAAGTCCAGTAAGGAAAAAGGGGAGGATGATCATTGGCAGTATGAACTGGGGCCTGTAGGGAGGATTTCGGTGTGGCAAGGTGGAGTGGGATCTGTGGCTCCAGAGGTTCACATTTGTCCTGCTTGATCATTTCTTCTATATCAGGGAGAGAAACAGATAAAGAGGTAAGGGTGCAATGATATGGTCAGTGGTGAGGGTCCTGATTGTGGTGAGCACAGGATGCTACTGAGAAACTTCCCAAAGGTTATGATGCCTCAGGTGAAAGAGGTGAATGTGTGTACTTTGCAGAGAGGAACATTCCAGCCAGAAGGAAAATAAGGAGCAAAAGCACAGACGTGTAATACATATGCAAGTAGGTTACTATCACAATTCTAATAGAGATTCCACACACATTTTGTGATAAGCTAGCTGTTGACTACATTAGGTAATGCAGTACATTGCCTTGAAGATGTGGAGGTCAAGGAAGCTTTGCTAAGAATGTTGCCTTGTATCTATTATGCTGTCTTGTGCTCAGTCATGGACTCCCAATATTCCCTCAATAACTGCTACAGCTCTGAGAGTTGAAGTAATCTGACCAAGATCACACACAGGCAGTTAGGATTCAGAGCCAGGACTACAACCATAGTCAAGGCCAAATGTCCCTGTCCATCACATTCCTGTCTTAATGCATCTTTCTTCATTTATCCTAAACTGAAGAGAGTAAAGGAATGGGAATGCTCTTCTGGTCATAAATTTCCTTTTTATGGTGGGCTAGTGAAAGGTGCTAAGGGCCTGACCTCTTTCACTCTAAAACAGGCAAGTTATGTTCCATTTCAGTTGCTCTGGAAGTGGGGTCCTGCAGAGCTCTGGCTGGCTGAGTTACAATTAACCACTAAGAAGCAAAGAAGGAGGCCAAGATGTTAGAATACCCAAGCTTCTGTGGTTTAGGAGCTCCAACAATTCACATTTGCAACTCAGTGTCCCCAAAGGAGGATGGGACTTTGGAAACTCTGGAGCTCAGCAAAGATTCTGAGGCTTGGGAGCTTTCTTCTTTTGGATATCTTACCCCAAGGAGCTCTCCAAGCCCCTGACATTTGGGAGACTGTCAGAGCTTTAAGCAGCCAGAGAAAAGCCCTGTCTCAGAAGCCAAAGTCATCAACAGAAGGCAAATTGAATGAGCAGGTTTTTTCAAAGGCTGGAAAAGAAACCGTTTCAAAAATCTATTTTGACTTTTGCAGACATTTCCTTTCTCTCTGGCCCCGTAATTGAGTGGGGCTGGCAATGTTACTCACCTCTTAGTCTATGGATGAGTCACCCCCTCCTTCTCATCAGAATGTTACAAGTATTTAGAGAAAAGGTGTTTATTGAGCAGTCTCACTCCATTTTAGGGTGGTAGTGGTAGTGAGGGTTGGGGTTATTCTCCCCATGTAAATATCAGAGGGCTCTGCCTAGCAGCTTGGTAGGAAAACTATAATATTTATCCAGTTTTAGGGTTCCTTTTAGTTGGGGAAGAAAAGAAAGGAATCTATTTGGGCAGCAGTGTGACAGCAGCAGTGTTCCTTCAATTCATCAGGATCCCTTTGACAATTAAACAAAGTACCCATGAAGAGTCTAGAAAATCAAACACACACACACACACACACACACACACACACACACATACTTCCTTTTTTATTCTCCCTTCCTTCCTATCTAGTCCCTTTCCTTTGCCTCTGTTTGCAAACCTAGACTGAGTTCTAGAGTTTCTTTCAGCCAGAGATCTATGGAAACAGTGCCGTTGGTACAGATGAAATAATAGATCCAATCAAACTGTTAGCTCCTTTCATGCTTTGCAGTTAGCAAGAAACAAACCTTTTGGTTGTATAGCATCATACATTTATCAAGTATCCTTAGGTCTGATACTTCACTGAATTCACTTTTTGAAAATATATGGGTAAATATTATCATTCCCACTTAAGAACATCTATGAGCTGATGATTCCACAGATAATTTTATGTAGGTATATTTTTTTTTCCTTTTCTTTTTCTTGGTATTGTTTTACATTTTAGTTTGAGACACAGCTACTTGACATCAGTGCTAGATATCCTTCCAAAAAACAAAGCCATTGTCACCAAGTTGACTCTGACTGTCATGGATTGAAATATGTCTCATCTCCCCACCCAAAAAATGTGTGTAGCCATTTGGCTGGGCATTGATTCCCAGTATTACAGGGTTTTTCTCCATTTTGTGACTTTCCTATGTTGTAAATCCTAATTCTGCTTGTGATTAATAAGGCAAGACTGGATTCTGTTAGAGGATTAGAGTCAGACTGTAACACCCTTACTAAGAGTGTTTCCCTGGAGTACGGCTTGCACTAACTTTTCCCTGTAAGAGATAAAAGGAAATGAAGGCAAGTATAGAGTTGGGGACCTTATATAATCAAGAAAGCAGTGCTAAAAGCAGTGTCAGTCCTTCAGACCTCAGGTTCGTGGGCTGAGATGCTCCCAGACCCAGGAAAGACTGATGTATCATAAGGACCTTGCTCCAGAGCTGACACACAGAGTGCATTCCACTGGAGCCAGTGCTCTGAATTCAGACTTCCAGCCTACTGGATTCTGTAAAAATAAGATTTTCTTTGTTAAAGCAATCTACTTGCGGTATTTCTGTTAGAGCAGTACCAGACAACTAAGACACTGACTCAGAACCACCCCATGTGTATCAGAGTAGAACTCCGTTCCATAGGGTTTTCAGTGCTGGTTTTTCAGAAGTAGGTCTCAAGGCCATTTTTTCTGAGGTGTTTCTAACAGAGTCAAAACCTCCAACCTTTCTGCAAAGAGCTGCATACATTGAACAATGACTACACAGTGACTCCTGGATGCTGCATCAGTACTTCAAATTAAGCAAATTCAAAACTGCCCTAATGACCTCCCCTCCCCATTCCCTAAACCAACTTGTTCAGGTAATCTGAGTCAGTGGTAAAACCCTGCCATTCTTCTGATCATCACCCTTGCCAGACCAAATTCAATCAGTTACCAACTCTTGTAGATTCTCCTTCCTTAGTAATCTCTGCTGTAATCCCAGTCCAAGCTGCAATCATCTTCCAGTGATACTACTGCCAGCCTTCTAAATATCTTCTCAAAATCCAGTTTGGCCTCACCTAGCCCATTCTTCACATAATCAACAGAGTGTTCTTTGTAACACGAAAATCTGGTCGCCAGTACTTCCTTCCCCATGCATATTATTGTAGTCTTGTCTTTCACTAAAGTCTCATTATTAGCCCACTTTGCACCCCATCTAAGCTGTAAAACTCGTTTTAGGCCAGAATAAACTTTCTCACTTCTACCCAAGCCTCAGGCATCTGTCTTTCCCTCTTCTTCCCTGGCTATCTTCTATACATTTCCAGATTGTATCCTCTAGGTTACCAAACTATTTTATGCTTCCCTGTAATATATACTTATTTTAATCAGTTTTGCTTTTGACCTTGTATCTTCTCTGAAAGCAGAGACTGTGTGTTAGTCATTCTTAGCTCCTGGAATCCAACAGTAGTCTTGCACTCTGTATATCCTTCAGATATGCAGTAACCTGTCTGCAGTGGAAAGCTACTCAAACACAAATGTCTCTTCTTTAAGTCAAGTACATAGAGGAGGACAACATTCAAGAGGCCACACTGCAGGAATGATTGTGATTTTTCTCAGCTACCTATCAATGTATGTGCTATAATATAGCACTTAATTTACAATATCATGAAATCACGTTGGACTGCTTAAATGGCTTTTCTAGCTCTCAGCTGTCTCTCTTATCTCTCTACTATCTTGTCTAGTTGTTTCCCTAAGGACTCATACCAGCTGCACCCCACATCCTCCTTGACTCTTGGATGTGAAAAAGAGGTACTCAGTGTTTTGTGGCTCTTGCTTTTTTTGGTTCACCTGGAAAAGTGACATGTGGTTCTCACTGAGATCTCTTTTAACTACTTTTGATGAAGCTCTTGACCCTAACAAATGAAATGTGTATAAATTAGGAGTAACATTGTCCATAAAGCCAAGATTTACAGCAGCACTTTTCTCTTCTCTCTCATGATACACTTCCATCTGAGTTGATTTACTAGATATTTTAACATAAATAACTATTATCATGCAGGAATGACTGTAAAGTCTTACAACAAACAATACTGTCAAGGTGCCTGGTACTAAATTTATATTGTTGTGAAGATGCTTCCCACTTCTTCAAGAGGGAAAGTGAGGTCAAGATGAAAGAACATACCCAAGGCCACTGGGTAATAAAGTGACAGAACTGGAATCCATGTCTGTGGATTCCCCATTCTTTGCTTTCAGCTATATTAGCACCTTTGCAGATACTCAAGCCTGAAGAAACAGAAAAAAAGAATTCTGTTTACTCTGTGGATCTGGAAATGATTTATCATCTCAAGAGGTTTTTGAGGGGCCTGGAAAATTGACTGCATTTTCAGGGATGGTATGTTCCATTAATCACAGAAACCAACCATATACTTTCATTTGACAAAGTGTTGCACAGCCAACACTGAATGCCCACTCTTTTTCATTACATTCATAATCTGCTCCCTTCCCAGAGAAGATAAAGGAAAGACAGAAAGAAAGGGGGAAAAAAGGCAGCAGGAAGACTCCTTGTATATGTTTGGCTAATGGAGTGAATGTGATGGTTTAAAAGTGTCACTTGCTGGCTCTGGTTCCCAGTGTCCTACCTCTGAAGCGCATTCCTGTTGAATTTTAAATAAGAGTAAAATTAAGTTTCCACATAGGATCTTTCATATTTTTATTTCCTTTTGGGTGTTCCTGAATGGCACACGAAGATGGAAAGCAATGCTCTGCATTTGACCCTAATGAGAGGCCATTATGCTATGAAGAAGAAATTACTCACTGGTTTCTGTGTTATTAGCTGAAATTCACCTAGTGCCTGGCCATGCAGATATAAACTTGGGCATTTGGAGGATATAAAACATTTTAGAAAAGAACAACTAAGCTGTAAGGAATTTTAATGCTGGTTGAGTCCACCAAAGAAGAGAAAACAAACAGCCAAGATACAGAAGTGGTATGTCTCAAGCTCACATTCAGTTATCAACAAAACAAGGATGAATATAAGTCTCTCTTAGTGAAGCTTCTGCTGATCAAAAAGTCCTTATGGAGGAGGCAGAGTCAAGATGGTGGACTAAACATACATCTCCATAAGTCCCTCTGGAAACCAAGACCTGAAGTAATTAAACAGAGCCTTCTGAACACCTACTGGGACCTGGGATGCAGCACAGGGCTGCTAATTTGGACTTCATACCAATGAATGCAAAACCTCTTTCACTGATCCCACTCTCAGTGAGCACAGGCTTGCACAGACTGATGGTAACTCACCATTTCAATTTGTTTTTTCTTCTGTCTTGGTCAGTGGGCAGAACCAGGACTTCACTAGCTGCTGGTCTTGGAAACACTGCTGGTGGGACCAGCAAGTGTAATTGTCAGGTTCTGAGAGCCTGGCTTTGGACTCTATACACCTCGGGTCCTCTGGCCTATCAGGAAACAGAGAAGCCCAGGGGGAGGCCACAGCTAGACTTGGTTCTTAGGCTGGGATTTGGCTCCTGCTGAGGGGAAAGTGCTTTTCTAGCACGGAGGCAGCATTTTGCACAGTGTCACCTGGGGCTGGGGCCCAGTGGCAGAGGCTGTGGACTCTGGGCATTTCAGCACTCTTGGCCCCTCTTTCTGCCAGGAGCCTGGTTCCAGCCAGCTAGCGAGCTCGTGCAGGACGCCTTCTTGTTTTTCCGGGAGGTGGGGTTATCCATACAGAAGCCTCAGCTGGACCTGATTTCTGGGCTGGGAGGCAGTGCCTACCCAGGAGAGACTGCTTTTCCAACAGAAAAGCGGAATTCTACACAGTATCACCTACAGCTGGGGCTCAACAGCAGAGGCCAGCAGGCAAGCAGCCTTTCTGTATTTTGAGCTAGTTTATAACAGCTGGTGTTCAGTATAGAGGTGTTTACTTTGCCAGCCGGGAAGAGGGACGTATACACCTGAAAACCTGACTGATTTAGAAGTTGTCAAATACTTCTTATTTCTCATGTTAAGATGGCCTAGAGAAACAACTGTGGTCCATCTTCACAGTATCTCTCCCAGCCTCTACTGAACCACATGAAGCCCCCAAAGCAACAAACTTTGCAGAAGATGGTAATCCAGAAGTCACCCACGGCATCAGAAGGCCCCCAAAAGAAACCACCTCAGAACTTCCCAGATGTAAAGGCTTTTCTGAAAGTATCAGAAGGTGAATACAAAAGGATTATATAGAGAGCCCTCCTAGACCTTATACAAAATGCAGCAGAGTAAAACAAAAAATTAAGCAAGCTGTTCAATCTGATGGAACACCAGTACTCTGAAATCCAGCAGATAAAGAACAAAATCAAAGACATAGAAACTTCAATTCAAAGCCAAGAAGACAGAATGGAACAAATGGAAAAGAGAATTTCGGATTGGGAAGACAGAGCCACTGACTCCAGCATCTATGAGGAGAAATAAGAAAAAAGAAACAAGGAAAATGAAGAAGCATTAAGAAGCATGTGGGCCTCTATTAAGAAGAACAATCTATGATTAATTGGAGTTCCTGAATAGGGTGAGACACCTGAGAACAGAGTATTGTTGCTGAGCTGCTGACAGAAAACTTCCCAGAAATTATGACAGAAGAGTATGTAGATATCTAAGGTACGTATCAAACACCACTCAACATAGATCTCAATAGGAAGACTCAAAGACATATTATAATGAAGCTCAACAAAATGAAACATAAGCAGAAACTCTTAAAGGCAGCAAGACTCAAAGCAAAGCTAACATTCAGAGGGAAACCCTGTAGGCCTTCATCAGATTTCTCTGCAGAAACGATGCTGGCATGGAAACGATGTTTACATATTCAAAGCCTTGTAGAAGAAGAACTTTCAACCAATAATTACATATCCTGCAAAACTATCTTTCAAATATGAAAATGAAATGAAGACATTCGCAGATAAACAGAAATTCAGACTCTGCAAAACCAAACCAAAGCTACAAGAAATACTGAAAAAATCTCTTTGCTTGGAAGAAAAAAACCAATAACTTTATATTTTAGAAGGACACATTATCCAGAATCCTACTCAGTTAGGGAAGGCTCCAAACACAATCAAAGCTATAATAGTGAAAGAAATGATCTAGTGATCACATCATGTAAACTATGATATCATCATATTAAAAAGTGGGATGTACTACTGTCGTTATAGTCCTTCCAGATAGTGACGAAGCTGACAAGACTGGTAGCAATCAAAATTGGGTTTATATGCAGTTTATTAAGCGGGATCATAGGGGCAGACGTAAAGCACAATAAAGTATCAACATACCAAATCAAGAAATGTAATACAGGAGTCTCAACAAACACAAAACCAACCCTGAAAAAAGTGAAAAATCAACTCACAAAGAAAAATATCCCAGAACAGACTAATAAGAACAACAGACATAACATCATCACAAAAAATAAACATATCACAATAGCAGCAGTGAACACATACCTATCAATAATTACATTGAATGTGAATGGACTGAATGCTCCAGTAAAGAGATATCCAGAGACATCTTGGATCAAAAGATATGACCTATCTATATGTTGACTACAAGAAACTCACCTTAAAGATAGGCACAAATTGAAAATCAAAGAATGTATATCAAGGTAACAATGAACAAAAAAGAGCAAGTGTGGCAATTCTAATCTCAGATAAAATCTATTTTAATGTAAAATCCACCATTGTGGACAAAGATGGACACTATTTACAGCTGAAAGGTTCAATACACAAGCAGGACTTAACTATATTAAATATTTATGCACCTAATATTAGAGCACCTAAACATGCCAGAGAAACACTGACTACACTCAAAAAGGAGATAGATCATTCCACAATAATAGTAGGAGACTTCAACACTCCACTCTCAATTCTGGACAGATCGTCTAGAAACATGCTCAATAAAGACACAGAAAACCTTATTGCCACAATTAACGAACTAGACCTCACTGACATATACAGAACTTTCTGTCCATCAGTGGACAACTACACCTTCTTCTCCAGTGCACAGGGAACATTCTCCAGAATAGACCATGTGTTAGGATATAAAGCAATTCTCAACAAAATCCATACCACTGAATTAATGCAAAGCATCTTAGATCATAAAGCCATAAAAGTCTAAATCAATAGCACAAAAAACACAGATAGAAAGTGGAAATCATGAAAATCATGGAAACTGAACAACATCTTGCTCAAGAAACCATGGGTTGTAGAAGAAATCAAGGATGAAATACAGAAATTCACGGATTCCAATGAGAAGAAAAACATCTCTTACCAGAAATTATGGGATACAGCCAAAGCAGTGCTCAGAGATCAGTTTATCTCCATAAATGCACACACCTGGAAAGAAGAAACCAAAGCAAGGAACTGACCCCACAGCTTGAACAAGTAGAGAGAGAACAACAGAGGAACCCTTCAGGTACCAGAAGAAAACAGATCATTAACATCAGAGCAGAACTAAATGAATTAGAGAATAGAAAAACAATTGAAAAAGATGAAAACACCAAAAGCTGGTTTTTTGAAAATATCAAAAATATTGACAAACCATTGGCTAACCTTACTAAAGAAAAACAGGAAAGGAAACAACCCAAATAAGAAATTAGAGGGGAGTTGTCACAACAGATCCAGCAGAAATCAAAAATATCATAGCAGAATACTATGAAAGACTGTACTCTAACAAATTTGAAAACCTACAGGAAATGGACAAATTCCTTGATTCATATCACCTACTCAAATTATCACAAGGTGAAGCACAACAACTTAACAAACCCATCACAAAGGAAGAGATTGAAAATGTCATCAAAAGACTGCCAACCAAAAAAAGCCCGGGCCCAGATAGCTTCACAGCAGAATACTATCAAGCTTTTAGAGAAAAGTTATCTCCAATACTACTGAGACTATTTCACAGTATAGAAAGGGATGGAATACTCCCAAATTCATTCTATGAAGCCATCATAACCCTGATACCAAAGCCAGGGAAAGACGCAAGAAAAAAGGAGAACTACAGACCGATATCACTCGTGAATCTAGATGCAAAAATCTTCAACAAAATTCTTGCCAATACAATACAACAGCATATCAAAAAAATAATCCATCGTGACCAAATTGGACTCATACTAGCAACGTAAGGCTGGTTGAGCATCAGAAAAACAATTAATGTGATCAACCACATAAATACCACAAAAAACAAGAATCACCTAATCTCGTCTATTAATGCAGAAAAGGCATTTGACAAAGTCCAACACCTATTCATGCTAAAAACTCTCAGCAAAATAGGCATAGATGGCAAATTCCTCAATGCAATAAGGGCCATTTATATAAAGCCAACAGCCCACGTCATCCTGAATGGAGAAAGACTGAAACAGTTTCCCTTGACAACAGGAACTAGACAAGGATGCCCACTCTCACCTCTCCTATTCAACTAGAAGTTCTAGCTAGAGCAATTAGACAAGATCATGGAATAATGGGCAGCTGCATCGGCAAAGAAGAACTAAAAGTCTCCCTATTTGATTTTTTTTTTTACTTTTTGTTTTTATTTAACATAACTGAGTGAAAATGTACATTCACGTATAAATTTACATGCCCACTTATATGCAGCTTCCACTGCTCTCCCTGTCTGGTGACTGCACACTATTCCTCTCTGCTCCATACATGTCTCATCCTCCCAACAGCCTCCTTTCCCCTCCTCTCCATCCACTCCCCTTCCTCCAGCCAGAGGTCAGCAAGAAGATATCCTACAGATGTATAGAACCATAAAGTGCTTCCAATATATGGTAACTCTGCATTGTCAAGTCCAATCCATTCCTGTCCAAAGAGTGGAACTTTGTTATAATTTATGGGAAAGGGCAGCATCAGGGCCGGGAGCCATGCTCTCAGAGGAACCCCAAAACTGCTGGACCACGAACTGAGGTCTTTTAGTGGAGATCTCATGATGCACCCCTTTTTATTCTTGTGTTGCCAGTGAGACTCCTCTCTGTGCGCTCCATCGTGGCTATCACTGTTGGTGGCCGGGCACCATCCGGCTCTTCTGGTCCCAAGTAAATGTACGCACCCACTCTTGTGGGTCTCTCTGTCTACTCAGTTATCTTTACTGCATGTCATTTTGGTCCTCAGTGAGCATCCGTTCCTGCTGAGTTGGGACCATTTCCTGTGTCCTCGGATGGCAGCTTGGCAGCTTTTATGACCCCAGACGCCACTCACCAATGTGCGGCGCAGAGAGCTCTCGTAGCAAAATGCTAGTTGTGCCAACTGGCCTGGAATTCGCCTAAGAGCATGGTCCCACGCCCTCCACCCCAGCTACTCTATCCTTACAGTACTGAGTTAAGATGGAAGGAGTACTCAAGTTATGTTGAAGTCCACTTAATGTTGTTCTTGTTTCTAATGTGTGCTATCACCGCTTTCTCCCAATCAGATTTCTAGTAACTATCTAAACTAAACCCTACCCCCTCACCATCCTCCCTCCCCTCCCTTGCAGCTGTCAAAGAGTCTTTTCTTCGATACACAAGTCTGGTTTTGAGATCTTATTGTAGAGGTCTCATACAGTATTTGTCCCTTTGTTGCTGACTACTTTCACTCAACATAATGTCTTCCAGTTGAAACCAGGTTAGGAGATGTTTCCTGGAATCATCATTACACTTTATCATTGCGTAGTGCTCCATTGACTATATATACCATAGTTTACCTATCCATTCTTCTGTTGTTGGGCATCTGGGTTGATTCCATCTTTTTGCTATCGAGGACTGTGCTGTGGTAAACAATCTAGTGCATGTGTCTGTTGGTGTGAAAGGCCTTGATTCTGTAGGATATATTCCAAGTAGTGGAATTACTGGGTCAAATGGTATATCGATACCCACTTTTTTAAGGAAGCGCCAGGTTACCTTCCAAAGAGGCTGGACCATTTTGCAACCCCACCAACAGTGTAAGATAGTTCCACTTTCTCCACAGCCTCTCCAGCATTTGTTGTTTTGTGTTTTCTGGATCATGGCCAATCCTGTCGGGGTGAGATGGTATCTCATTGTTGTCTTGATTTGAATTTCTTTAATAACGAAAGATCGTGAACATGTCCACATGTGTTGTTTGTTCCTGTCTTTAGGTCTCAAGTGAGTTTCTGGTAGACAACATATGGATGGGTCGTGTTTTTTAATTCAAGATGACACTCGGTGTCTCTTTACAGGAGCATTCAGTCCATTCACATTCAATGTAATTATTGATAGGTATGTGTTCACTGCTGCCATTGTGATATGTTTATTTTTATGTTGATGTTTTTTCTGTTGTTCTTATTAGTCTGTTCTGGGACACTCTTTTTTGTGAGTTGATTTTTCACCTTTTTCAGAGCTGGTTTTATAGTTGTTGAGACTCGTGTGTTAGATTTCTTGAAATGGTATGATACATCTTTGTTGTGCTTTACAGCTGCCCCTATGAACCCCCTTAATAAACTATTTATAAACCCAATTTTAATTACTACCAGTCTTGTCATCTTCCTCTCCATCTGGAAGGACTATAACGACTGTAGTACATCCCTCTTTTTATTATTATGACACCATAGTTTTCATGATGATCACTGGATTGCTTCTTTCCATATCAAAGCTCTGATTTATTTTGGAGCCTTCCCTAAATGAGTAGAGTATTGAGTAGTGTATCGTTCTAAAATATAAAGTTAGTGGTTTCATTCTTCTAAGCCAAAGCCAAGAACTTCTTTCAGTATTTCTTGTAGTTTTGGTTTGGTTTTTACAATCTCTAAGTTTCTGTTTATCTGGGAATGTCTTAATTTCATTTTCGTATTTGAAAGATAGTTTTGCAGGATATATAATTCTTGGTTGGAAGTTCTTCTCCTTCAAGACTTTGAATGTGTCCTGCCACTGTCTCCGTGCCAGCATGGTTTCTGCTGAGAAATCTGACGAGAGCCTACAGAGTTTCCCTCTGAATGTTAGCTTTGCCTTGAGTCTTGTTGCCTTTAAGAGTCGCTGCTTATGTTTCATTTTGTTAAGCTTGATTATAATGTCTTGGAGTCTTTCTTTTGAGATCTATATTGGGTGGCGTGCTATATGCATCTGAGATGTCTATATTCTCTTCCTTCATGATTTCTGGGAAGTTTTCTTTCAGCAGCTCAGCAACAATACTCTCTGTGTTCTCAGATGTCTCACCCTGTTCAGGGACTCCAATTAATCGAAAGTTATTCCTCTTAATAGAGTCCCACATGCTTCTTACTATTTCTTCATTTTTCTTGTTTCTTTTTTTCTGATTTCTGCTCATAGACGCTGGCATCAGTAGCTCTGTCTTCCAAGTCAGAAATTCTTTTTTCCATTTGTTCCATTCTGTTTTCTTGGCTTTGCATGGAAGTTTCTATGTCTTTGATTTTCTTCTTGATCTGTTGGATTTCAGAGTACTGGTGTTCCATGAGATCGAACAGCTTGCTTAATTTTTCATTTTGTTCTGCTGCATTTTGTATAAGGTCTAGAAGGGCTCTGTATATAATCAATCTGTATTCACTTCCTGATGCTTTCATAAAAGTTTCTTCATCTGGAAAACTCCTTGGTTGCTTTGTTTGGGAGCCTTCTGAAGCCATGAGTTATTGCTTGTATGCCACAATTGTCTATTGCTTTTTGGGTCCCATGTGAGTATATAGAGGCTGGAAGAGGTAGTGTGAGGAGGGACTGCAAATGTTTCTCTAGGCTGTCTTCAAATGTAAAGCAAAAGGTATCTGACCAGTTCACAAGTCAGTTAGGTTTTCAGGTGTAGAGGTCCCTCTTCTCATGTGACAAAGTAAGCACCACTATATCCAACCCCAGATGATAACAAACTAGTTCAGAATACAGCAATGCTACTGCCCTGGTGGCCTCTGCTGACAGGGCCCAGCCTTAGCCAATACTGCATTGAGTACTGGTTTTGTGATAGTAAAGCGCTCTCCTGGGGGCAGGCTCTGGCTCCCAAGCTAAGAATTAGGTCCAGCTGCAGCCACCGTATCCAAGATGGTGTCCTCCACACAGGCAGCAGACAGAGGGGCCAAAGGTGTCTAGAGGTAGTGACTCCCCCGCCCCCACCAAAGGGCCCCCAACGGAGGCAGCACCGTGCAAAATCACCACTTCTCTATCAGAGAAGTGCTGCCCCACCCAGAGGCGCTGGCTCCCAGGCCAAGAACAAGGCCCCGCCAAAATCTCGGCACCAACATGGCGTCCCACACACTGACCGCGAAGCTCCGCACAAACCCCACAGAGGCAGCCACAAAACGAAAGGCTCAAAATGGCTAGATTAACAGAGTCCTGAGCCTGGCCTGCAGAACATGGGAATTTCACCTGCCCATCCCCCCAGCAGCACACCCGAGTCCAGCCACCAGGCAAGACCCAACTCCGGTCGCCAGCCGAGACAGAGGGAAAAAAAAGTCAAAATGGTGCATCCACACTCCGTCCGCGAGAGCCGGGGCCAGCCATGAGCAGGAGTCAGCGAAAAAGAGGAGGCCCCTCGCTCAGTGGCATGAAGTCCCAATCAACAGCTCCGTGCCGCGTCCCAAGGCCGACTAGGTGACCAGAAGGCTCCGCTTGACCGTCAATTCAGGTCTTGGTTTCCAGAGGGACACAAAGAGACGCGTGCCCAGTCCACCATCCCGCCCCCGCCCCCAAATCTCCCTATTTGAAAATGATGATTGTATATTCAGTGAACCCCAAATAATCCATAAGGAAACTACTCAAACCGATAGAAGAGTTCAGCAAAGTCTCAAGACACAAGATAAACATAAGTAAATCAGTAGGATTCCATTATACCAACAGCAAGGTTATTAAGGAAGAAATCACCAAGTCAATACCATTTACTATAGTCCCGAAGAAGACAAAGTACCTATGAATAAATTTAACCAGAGAAATAACAGACCTTTACAAAGAGAACTATAAACCCTTACTACAAGAAACTAAGAGGGACTTACATAAATGGAGAAACCTACCCTGTTCATAGATAGAAAGACTTAACATTATGAAAATGTCTATTTTACCCAAAGCAATCTACTTATATAATGCAATCACAGTACAAGTTTCAGTGACATTTTTTAATGAGATGGAGAAACAAATTATCAAATTTCTCTGGAAAGGGAAGAAGCACCGGATAAATAAAGTACTACTAAAGAAGAAGAACACACTGGGATGCCTCTCATTACCTGATCTTAGAACCTATTACACTGCCACAGTAGTCAAAACAGCCTGGTACTGGTACAAAGATAGACAGACAGATCAGTGGAACAGAACTGAGACCCCAGAGATGATATCATCTGCCTATGAAGAGTGGGTATTTGACATTAAACTGAGGTAAAAACAATCTCTTCAACAAATGGTGCTGGCAAAATTCAACATTCATGTGCACTAAATTAAAACAAGACCCATATTTTACACTTTATACAAAAACCAACTCAAACTGGATAAAAGACCTAAATATCAAACCTAAAATGATAAAGCTCATCCAAGAAAAAGTAGGAACAACAATGGAAGTTTTAATACACAACACAGACAGACTTCAAAATCTGTCAAACAAACCACAAACAGAAGAGAAAATAGATAAATGGGAACTACTGGGAATCAATCAATTTTGCTCATCCAAAGACTTTATTAATAGAATTAAAAGGCCACTTACAGAATGGGAAAAAATATTTGGCAACTCTATGTTAGACCAACGCCTGATCTCCATAATCTATAAGGTACTACAAAATATCAATAAGAAAAACATAAATCACCCAATGGCTCAAAGGAGATGGACAGACACTTCTCTAAAGAGGAGACCCAGGCAGCCAAAAACACATATGGACATGCCCTCAATCATTATCTATTAAAGAAATTCAAATCAAAACTACACTGAGATACCATCTCACCTCAACAAGGTTGGCCAGGATCCAAAAAACACAGAACAACAAATGCTGGAGAGGCTGTGGAGAGATTGGAACTCTCCTACACTGTTGGCAGGATTGCAAAATGGTGCAATCTCTTTGGAAAACAATCTGGTACTACCTTAAAATAATGGATATAGATATACCATTTGACCCAGTAATTCCCCTGCTTGGAACACATCCTACAGAATCAAGGCCATTCACACCAACTGATACATGCACACGAATGTTCATTGCAACACAGTCCACAGCAGCAAAAAGATGGAATCAACCCAGATGCCCAACAACAGAGGAATAGATAGGTAAATTATGGTATATATACTCAATGGAACACTATGCAATACTAAAGCACAACGATGATAGCAGGAAACATCTCTTAACCTGGTTTCAACTGGAGGACATTATGTTGAGTTAAAGTAGTCAGCGACAAAAGGGCAAATATTGTATGAGACCCCCTATGATAAGAACTTAAAAGCAGACTCATGCATAACAGAAAAGACTCTCTGATGGTTGTGACAGTGGGGAGGGCAGGAAGGCAAGGGACAAGGGTTTAGATTAGTTAGAAATTTTGTTGGGTGAAATTGGTGACAGCACACATTAGTAAGAAGATCAATATTAATGGGACTTGAACATAACTTGTGTACTCCTCCCATCTTACCCCAATATTGCAAGGACAGAGTAGCTGGGATGGGGGGCTAGGGACTGTGTTCTCCGTGGAAATTGAGGCCAATTGTCACAACTGCCAAGTGCCAAGTGCTGTCGAGTCAGAGCCGACTCATGGCGACACACTAGCATTTTGCTAATGAGGACTCTCCACACCCCACAATAGTGAGTGGAATCTGGGGTCTTAAAAGCTGGCAAGCTGCCATCTGAGGGTACAGCAAATGGTCCCAAGTTAACAGGAATGGATGATCATCAATGTCCATAATGACATGGGGGAAAGAGAATCCAGAAGACAGAGAGATCGACGTGAGTGGATGTCTACATTGACTTGTGATTGGAAGAACCAGATGGTGTCCGATCACCACCAGTGATAGCCATGATGGAGATCACAAAGTTGAGTTTCCCTGGCAACACAAGTATAAATAAGGGG
The DNA here is from genome assembly GCA_028571685.1 of Heterohyrax brucei. Classification (NCBI taxonomy): domain Eukaryota; kingdom Metazoa; phylum Chordata; class Mammalia; order Hyracoidea; family Procaviidae; genus Heterohyrax; species Heterohyrax brucei. The sequence continues at coordinate 64,576,983 of CM053150.1, forward strand.
TGCACCCTGAGATCTCCACTAAAAGTCCACAATTGATGGCCCAGGGACTTCCAGGCTCCCCTGGGAGCATGGCCCCTGGCCCTGATGCTGCCCCTGTCCATAAACCATAATGAAGGTCAACTTTTCAGAGAGCAATGGATTGGACTTGGTGATGCAGAGGGACCATTTTGTGTGGGCACTTTATGTTTCTAAGCATCTATAGGAGGTCGTCCTGTTGGCTTCATACTGGAGGAAGGGGAATCAGGGAGAGAAGATAGGAGACTGTTGGGAAGATAGGACATGTATGGAACAGAGAGGAAGAGTATGCTGTCACCGTGCGGGGAGAGCAGTGGAAGCTGCATATAGGTCAGCATGCAAATTTATATGGGAATGCACATTTTCATGCAATCTTTAAAAAAAAAAAAGCCTTTCTTTATGGGTACTGAGTATCATTATTGTTAAACGCAGAGGACATTGAACAGGACAGGACTTGGTCTTTCTTTCCCATTACTTACTATACCAAATCTCTATGGTCTTTTGCAACTAGTAACCCTTCTCAGGAACCCTGGTTTCACAGTGGTTAGGAACTTGCCCACTAACTAAAAGAAAACCAGTTCAACTCCACCAGCTACTCTTTGGAAACTGTCCTATAGGACTGCTATGAGTTGGAATTGATTCTATGTCAGTGAGGGCTTAATTCTCAGGGCTTACATGCCTGTCTTCTAGGGTCTGTCTCTTATCTGTCTTCTTAAAAGTGATTGCAACTTCTTCCTTTTTCCTGTGGATTTTCTTCACTAACTGAGTCACTGCATAACCGCATTACTTCAGAATCAAGAGTTTGAGGCAATACTTGTATACCAATGCTGTCCGGGCATTTCAATCCTAAAGGAGAGAAGGGAAAGGAGAAAGAAGAGAAATGAGGCCAGGAAAAAGGAAAGTAAACACAAGGTGGTGAATTACTAACCTGTCCACAGCATCACAAGAACATTCAGCTAGCTGCTAAATCATGGAGGATGTCTCTGGAGAGGCTGTATAGAACTGGAACAGTTCTTTAGCATTTGGAGGAAAGCAAGGACAATTTATCCGCTGAATCTTATCTTTCTGCTGTATCTTACTGAGGAGAACTTTCTCCAAAGGAAGTTAATTTCCCACCATTTCTAGTTAGCATCCCCCAGCGTCTCCAGAAAGGCCTGTGGCAGTCAGATTATCTATGGATGTGTTGTGTCTGAGCTGAATGATGGTGCTGCTGGGGCCCATGTCACAGTGGGCATATGGCATGCTTACCTTCACCTTTTGGGCGACTGTCAGGATATGAGGCAACAGAAGAGGCTAGGACTTGAAGACCATTGGAACAGCAGAAACCAGTGACGACTGAGAAAAGCTGATCTGGGCTAGTACCTAAAACTAGGTCTGATGGGTTCTGCCATCACAGATAATAAGGAGGCCATTTTCACAGCCTAAAAACTTTAGTTGAACTTAATAGCTTTAAAAAAATTTTTACAAAAATGTTCTTTAAAAACATACAGAATCTCTTTAAAGGAGCCATACAATGTCATCAATTCTGGGAGCTCAAAAAATATTAAATATCTGGGATTACACATCATGAAGGAATCTGTTTGTTCTAGTTCTTCCTAAAACAAAATCTTTCAACTCTCAGAGCTTATTCCCATAAGATATTTTGCTTGAAATGTTCTTCAAATCTTAGTTTGAAAATCTAAGGTAACTCCGTCCTGATTCTCCAACTTTTTCACACAATCTTCATGATATACATTTATCGAGATTATTTGCTTGTTAGCTTATTCTTTCATGTATCCTCTACTGAATGATAAACTCTCTGAAGCTATGGAATATGACTAATATTTCCCATTATGTTGTATCTTTGAGCCCACCTAAATTCCTGGGACTTGATAGGCAGGGCTCCGTTAACGTTCTTCTATGAATTAACTGTTATCTTTATAAGTAAGACATTCTTAATTCTCTAAACTGTTCTTCCTTAGCCTTCTGACTACCTTCCTTAAATACCAGTCTCCTTTAAAAGAACTGGATTGTACCAAGCTAAAACTACTGAACATTTTGATCAAAGACTCCATAGCAAGAGTTGCAAAACAGAATTTTAAATATTCATAGACTCCAGAGTTCCTGGAGCCATGAAGGTTGGAGGAACCCCTGAAACTACTACCCTGAGATAATCTTTAAACCTTAAGCCAACAATATCTCATGAACTCTTCTTTAAACCAAACAGTAGTTTAGCTTAACTAGTAAAGAATGTCTGTCTTTAGCATATGCCCTTTTAAAATCTATCTATATGAGATCAAATTGACAAAAATAACTTGAAAGATTAAAAATTTAAGGGTCAGTGAGTTTATGTTAACGGGAGAGGAGCAACTCAGAAAATCAGAAAAGGGTTACATAACTTGAAGAATGTAATCAAAGTCACTAAATTATACATGTATGAATTGTTGAACTGGTATATGTTCTGCTGAATTAGTACATATTATCAACAAGAAAAAATATGTATGTATTTAAAAATAGTAATCTACGTAAGTAATTCTCAGACAGTTCTTTAAATTAAGATTCTATCTCTCGAGAATTTACAACTCACATTTAGTTTTAGGGCCAGCATAGTATTCTACAATAAAGAAGCATGGGTACTGCTTTTATTCCAAATATACTTGAGCAAGGAGCAAATATCTTTTGTTGTTGGTTTTTCCCTCATGAAATGACTGTTAAGAAATACGGGTTGCATGAAATATAACTGGGGAAAGGCTATCCTAAAATGTTGCTTTTCATCATTTTGGGGGGCCCTGTTTACAAACCTCATGCACTATAGGGTTGCCACGAGTCAGAATTGACTCGCAGCAACAGGGTTTTAAATGATCTGAATCCTTGGGGTGGCATAAATGAAGCCAGAATATTAAATGAGTGACATCATGCCATCTGAAATAGTCATCTCAAACAGATATGAGATACGGCAACTACAAACAGAAGCTGTTCCAAATGGAGGGTTGGAGGCCATACTGTTCCTTTTTATGGTGGCTGTTGAATTCCTGATGAACTGGCAAATTTGATAGGTATGGCTTTCATTCTTTTGTTCACTTCAACTGGGACAGGCTACAACATTAATGGAATTCAGAAAGTCATTCCCCTTCATAAAGTACACAAGAGCCCAGACAAAAGAGAACAATTCCTCAGGGGACAGATCTGGAATATTTATCTTTATGGTGTAATCACAAAATTCTGGTGTCCTTGGGTGATCTGGGAACACTTTTGGTGCAGTGGATAAGAGCTACAGCAAGCTATGGTTATTTACCAAAGGGTCAGAAGTTCAAATCCACCAGCCACTCCTTGGAAACCCTATGGCGCAGTTCTACTCTGTCCTGTAGGGTTGCCATGAGTCAGAATTGACTTGACAGCAACAGGGTTTTAAATGATCTGAATACATGGGGTGGCATAAATGAAGACAGAACATTAAATAAGGGATATCATACCATCTGAAATCATCATCTCAAGCAGATACAAAATATGCCAGCTACAGACAGAAGCTGGTCCAAATGGAGACTGTTGGAGCCCATAAGTTAAAGCGGAGACCTGAAAGGTCACTTTTCTATTTGAATCCTATCTTGGCCAAATATATCAAACTGGACATTTATTCTTCTGCCCCTTTGTTCATCTTTCTCTCTCTCATTCTCTACCTCTCCGTTCTCTCTCCTCTTTTCTCCTGTCTCCTTAGATAAAACCTCTGAACCTTAGTGACTGGAGATTGAATTATTTGCTGCCCCAGGCTGCTCAAATAGATATATATGGTAAGAATGGCTGTGGGTAGCTGTTGAAGTAACTTGAAAAGTGCAGGAGCTTGGACACTACCAATGTTCAGGGAAGATCAGTAGTACATTTTTGCTCAAAGGAATCCCCATTCCTTCATCCTAGAGATCCTTCTCTTTCTTCTCCCTTCCCATTCCATTTCCTACCCATTTTTCAAGATGAATCAAATTTTTACCATCTTCATTCTTCATTCATGCTTGTATTTAATCAAGAGTTACTGAGTATCTATTAAATTACAGGCATAGGGAAGTTTCTGATAATAGAACGATATTCTAGCGGTATTTTGTCAGGAAGAACTGACAAAACCAGAAAATTACAGCCAGCTGTGAAAAGTGCTGGGATGGAGCAGATGCAGATTGTCTAACAGAGGTATTCAGGAAGGACTCATCAGGAAAAATGGCATTTAAGATACGGAACGAAAGTTGAGAAGGGGTTAACCTAGAAAAACTAAGCAAGGTGATTCCTACTGAGGAATTGTGTGTACAGTGGCTGGCAGGCTAGAGAAACTATGGTGTTTCAGAGAGCTCAATATGAGTTCATCAAACGCTTAGTACGTAAAGAACAGTAGTAGCAAGCCTCCAAGATGATCTCCAGTAATTCTTGCCTCCTGGTGTTTATTTGCATCCTTGTATAGTGCCTGTTTCCATTCAGTAAGTAAAGCAAACCTATGTAATCAATCAGATATTGGAAAATGACAGGGTGAGACTTCTAAGGCCAAGCCCAAAAAGACATTACAGCTTGTGTGGTGTCCTTTCTTGGACTGGTCACTCTGGGTAAAGCCAGTTGCCAATCAAGCAGCCTTATAGACAAAACCCAGAGAAGAGTTGTGACTTCCTGCCAGCAGTGAGTGTTTGCCTGCCAGGTACATGAGTTAACTAAAATGGAAGCAGCTCGTCCAGTTCCAGTCAAGCCTTTAGACAACTGCAGCACCAGATGACATCATGACTGTAGTTTCAAGTGAGACCCTGAGCCAAAACTACCCAGCTAAGCCACTCTTGCATTCCTAACCCACAGAATGATGTTAGATAATATTTATTGGTTTGCAGTGCTAAACATTGGTAATTTGTTACTCACCAATAGAGAGCTGACACGAACGGAAAAGGAGTAAGCAATGAGGCTGGAGGAGTAGGCACGGGACAAAACACCAACGAATTTATAGGTCCCGCAAAGCTGTAGGAATTTTAACCTAAGAGCAATGGTGAATCATTAAAGGACTTTAAACAGGAAGAGTGATGTCATCAGGCTTATGTTCCTCCATGCTTCTTCACAACTGTATTCTTAAATTTCTCTCTCTTATATAGGGAGAAACACAATGATTTGCATTAAGTCAAAAAAAAGCCACTGCTATAAGGTGGATTTTGACTCATAGCTACCCTATATGTCAGAGTATAACTGTCTGAGAGGTTCCAAGGAGCACCTGAAAGATTTGAACTGTGATATCTTGGTTAGCAGCTCTAGCACTTAACCACCAGGCCACCAGAGTTTCCATGACTGGCATTAGGCATGACAAATGTAAACTTTACCTGGAGAATGACAGATGGTTGACAGTACATGATCTCTCAATAGCAGCGAGACTGGAGGATTGCTGATTCCCAGACTAAGTAAAATTGATGGAATGCAGCTCTAACATGCTCCCATTCCCCCCAGCCAGCCAAACCCATATTTATGGATGAGTGAAGTGAAATGCTCTCTGTCAGAGTATGTTCAACACAGCCACTTCACAATGTGGGTGTGGGGAGACAGGAAGAATATCTGCCTAACAGAATCATAATAATGTAACACAATTTTTCCACATATATTTATATCCTTGCTGTGGGAGATGGACTAATGACTTGACCCAAAGGTGTCAAAATATGTGAAACAAAACTATAGACTTGCATCGCCTTTTATAAAAAGTGCCATCAAATTGATTCCAACTCATAGTGAACCCACAGGCCAGAGCAGAACTGCCCAACAGAGTTTCCAAGGAGAGCCTGGCATATCTGAACTGGTGACCTTTTAGTTAGCAGATGTAGCAAGTAACCACTAAGCCACCAGGGCCTTAGCATAATAAAAAGACTGTAGAAGTAATTTAGTTCAACTTTCAACTCAGTATTAGATTCATCTACTGAAAACAAAAATCTACTGCTGTCAAGTTAATTTCAACTAATAGAGGCCATGTAGGGCAGAGTAGAAATGTCCCTTAGAGTTTCCAAGCCTGTATATCTTTACAGAAGCAGACTACCACATCTTTCTCCTCTGGAGCAGCTGGTGGGTTCAAACCACTGACCTTTAGTTAGCAGATACGTGCTTTAATCACTGTGCCTTTAACCTTGAAACATTCCTTCAAATTCATCTATAGAGAACATAATAATAACCCCCCAAAACTAAACCCATTGCTATTGAACTGGTTTTGAGTCATAGCAACCCTACAGGACAGAGGAGAAGTGCTCTGTGGGGTTTCTAAGGGGCAGCTGGTGGATTTGAACTGCCAGCTTTTGGATTAGCTGCCTAAACTCTTTCAGTGAATATGAAGTGTATTAGTTCTTCTATTAAGACCTTTACTAACATGATCTGATTTATCCTTGAAACACACTTTGTTTTCACCTTAGTTATAGGTATAATTATTATTTTTAAATAAATAAAAATCAAAGGGTTGGAAATTCTAGGTTAGTGTTTCTTAAACTCTAACCTGCATACAAATTTTCTGCAGATACAGTTAAAATCCACAGTATGATTCAGTGGGCATGGGGTGGAGACAACATTATTTACGTCTAACACCCTCCCAGGAGAAGCCAGCAGAAGTAGTAACTAATTTAAAATCTCAGAGATGTGGCAGATTTAAAGCCTCTGCCATCTGACTCCAAAGTGCAAACTCTTAACCCACTAACAACTGTTATCCAGCCCCGCTGGAGAAGTATTTATCCAGTCTCAAATGTATCTGTTTACTTGGAGTTTTATTTCCAATTTTGAGTAATTCTAAAGTGAAAAGTCTTTCTTGTATTGAGCCAAATTCTGTCTTCATGAAACTCTAGTAGATCACTTGTTGAGCCATTATGAAAGAAGCACTTTCTTTAACATCTGATTAGTGTTCCTTCTGAGCACTCCTTCTGGCAGGGAACCATGGAGAGTAAGGACATGTGGTTTGGAGAAGAGGCAGGGAAAGGTTTAAATAACAACACACCTCTTCAGCCTATAACATGAATTACTAAATGAGTAGACAGATGATGGAAGAGAGAAGGCATGGTATTCTAGAAGTCTAAGCCAGAAGTAAAGAGATGGAAATGCAGAAGAAGTTGTCAATTGTTACAGGACCAACTTTTCCTTTTCACACTGTTTCCAGTTACCAATCAGGATACAGTCTCGAATATATTAATCAAGTATGTTCTAGGTCACGCTAAGCATATCCCTCTACAAAAATTGACCTAATTGACAAACTGAGTCTACTCTTGCTCCCACTTATACAGAATAAAGCACAAGTTGCCCATGAGGAAAGGCTTACAGCTCTAGTGGACTGAGTTTAGGAGCTATGATTGGTGAGACTAGCTTTCCTAAAAGCTGGCTGTATGCTCTTACATGCTAAGTAAAATCATTTAATACAGCAAAGAGCAGAAGAACATACAGATAGTCTCCAAATTACAATGTATTCCAATGATAATGAATCACACTTATGAACATCTGGTTATTATTATTTTTTGTACATCTTATCTTAATAATGCATATTAGATACAATGTGCAGCACAAGATTTGCTAATGTTAACATTTTTAGATGCTCACTCACAGACATTTATATGTTTCCAACTCCCAAAGAAAAATAAAGATGAGATTTATAAAGATACTAGTAATAAAAGCAATAATTGTGAAAACTAAAAAAAAATAAAAAACAAAGAGGTATTCAATTTATATCAGAACCAACTTACAAAGGAGTCAATGGAAAGGAACTCTGTCATAAGTCAGCACCACCTGTATAAAAGAGCCATGAGGCCAGGAGTCTAAAATCTGAGTCCTAAACCTTCCTCTGGCCCTAAATCCTATGTCTCTTCATCTAACCATCTGCACCAAAAAAAAGGTGTGTAAAGAGTGGTAGTCTAACCAAACGATCTCCTATTCCTCTTCCAACTCTAAAATTCTAGGTTTTAACTTTATTCGGGGCAAGCAAAGCCACAGATTCCAAAGAGGACAGGCACTGTGCATCTTCTCATCTTGAGCCAAACTGCTGATTACTTGTTTTCACTTGCTAACAGCAAGGAAAAAAAATAAATAAATAAATAAATAAAGAAGAGTATTAGAAAAAAAAACAGTGATGTTGACTGAGAATTCTAAACTGGTACTCACTTTTCCAGGGCAGGAGCTATTTCTCTCAAAAGCCAGCCAAGATAACAGATTCACAGATGGATGGTAGCAGTTCATGCTGTCTTGCCACTCAGTTCGGAATGTACTAAATTAATACACTTGGACATCTCTCTGGGTTCCATATTACCAACTCACAAATGGGAACTATGAGGTCTTTGACATCCTGCTGATACTATAGTATTTCTTGATGTTCTTTGGGTCAGTTTCTTTAAGTGACTCTATCCTCCACTGAAACGCTATCTTTTAATTTTTTTCCATGAATAACCCATAGTGATTGGTAGAAGATAGTCCCTAAAACACTGCCATCTACCATAGGGAAACCAAGTTTCCACTTGGATTATAAACCACAAGAATTTTAGAAGCTATGGGCCAACTTTTATAGAGGTTTCTTGTTAATATTACTCATGATATATTTTCTCCCTATTACTTCAAAGCCATATTCCTCTAAGTGACTGGAAAGAGTGTGTATTGTCTGAGTTCAGTGTCTGCAGGAAGACGGAGGTCTGGGGGAAATGAGCTTCTAGGGTGTGGATACAGTACCAGGAAAGTATTCTGATTACAGAAATGCAGGATCAAAAATGTAAAGGAGCTAATTATTTTAATACATTGTGGAGTGAATAGGCAAAAAGAAAAGCAGAGCTCATGCTTATGGAACATCCACTATGTGCCAAGCACATGCTAGTTCCTTTATCTGTATCACCCCACTTAGTTCTCAGAAGGAGCTATTACTTATTCTGCTTTCCAAATGAAGACATTGAACATGATGAGAAGATTTAAACAACTTACTCAAATTCATACACATAGCAGATAGCAGAGAATCAGCAGTTCAAACATGTCTGTTTAGGTTTAGAATCTAAACACTTTTCCATATTTTTGGTTCTGTCACTTTTTTTTTAAGCCATGTTGAGTTATTCAACTTAGAGAAGGCTCTACCTTTTCATACATTAAAAAAGTCTGTGTTTACAGTGTGACCTCATGGTGTGTGTACTTTATGGTTCTATGCACTTACAGGAGGCTCTCATACTGATTTCTTTCTAGGTGGGAGAGAAAGCAGTGAAGGGGAGGGGACAGGAACTTATTAAGAGGATACCACAAGTATAAAACGAAAAGGAAGAGTGTGCTGTCAATGGGCAAGGAAAGCAGAAGGAGCTACAGACAGGTGGGCATGCAAAATCAATTTGAATTGTATACTTTCACTTGTCACGATAAAAAAAAGTGGGTGTTTAAGTGCTTTTGACTCTTTTTGTGAACAGTCCTTAACATGATATCAAAAACTGTAACTATTGCATCTACCAACATCATCATTGTTGTGTACCCAACCTCTTCTAACTAGGGAAGTAACAATAATTAAATAAAATCTTAGTGCAGAAGAGAAAGGAAGAAGCAGATGATAGGAAGATGAGAAGTGGGGTAGAAACACACCACCAGCTGCTTACTGAACTACATGCTGGCATGCTGAATTGTGTGTGGGTTCTGTGGTCATCAAGGTGACACTTCAGGCCTCCATCATGGCTTTTCTGACCACAGTCATGGGAATGTGGGTAACATTCATAATGAAATCTCTCTTCCCTCCTTATTTCTTCCCTTCAGTTTTATTGCCTCCTCCACATCTTACTCTGGCCTCTTGTCTATTTGTATACAGCTGCCTTGGCCTCTCATATGTTTATCTGACTACATCTTGAGAACAGTGGGATATCAAGTCAAGAGAGGAATGCTTAGAAGATCCCATATAACTGGCCAGATTTGTGTGGATAAGGAGATCCCTTGTTAGAGGGAATGTGAATGAGCTGGTTGGTCATACTAGGTCTAGCCAGAATAACTCCAAACTTCCTAAACTGCCAATGTTGAGCAGAAATTGCAAATTACCAAAAATTAAAACAGAGGGTAGGAGGGTCCTCAGAGTTCATTTTACAGATAACTAAAGCACAAGGAAAGAGAGTTAGTTCCCCTAGACAGTGGAGACAAATGCTGGTCTCATTGCTGTCTGGGCCAGTATATCAGTCCTAATTTCATCTTCTGTTTGAAAATACATCCTACTGACCTTAGGGATTCTGAATTTTCACTGTGTCTCTGTTTTCTTTATGCCAGGTTCCTGACTTGGTAGATCCCAAAGGTTTTCATCAAGTTGACTTTCTTTATCTATTTCAAAGCCTTCTAACTTTTTCCCCCAAATAGCTTACTCTCTTTTTTCCAATCCTGGATTTCATCCCCAGAACATTCTCCAGTAAGTACTTAAATGAGGGAAATCAAACGGAAACAAATACCCCCAGACTAATAAAACTATCTTCTGTGTGTATGCTTATACAGGGGTATATGTGTCAAGGGTTGTATAGTCCATGACAACACTCTTCCTACCAGCAACTGACTTGACTTTGTAACATTGGACGAGTCATTTCATGTCTTGGGTTTTAAACTCTTATGGGTGAGAGTATTCTGTTAGTTTATCTCTAAATTGTTGTATTTGTAATTGCTCCCTATCCTAACATACCATACTATGTTGTCAGAGGTACCAACCATGGTGGCCTCCAAAAGAAGATAGTAGAGGGCATTTTAGGGAGCCCGAATGGTTGCAGAATTGTGATCCTTCCTTTTTTAACACTTTGAAGTACAAGAATTAAGTGTTTTCAAGAAAAAAATAAAAATAAAAATAAATAAAGTTAATGAATTCTTGCTGTATTCCATTTGGAAATCTTTATCTTCTCATTAGCAGTGTTCCTAATCCCACCCCCTTCTGGAGATCAAAAGCTCCTTTTGGTGACCAAAGGAAAAATCAGGTTTTAGAAATTGCCACACTTTCCCCACCCTCCCCAAGAATAGGTGGCAGCTTCAGCTTCTTGGATCTTAGCAATTGCATTCCTCCTTCGTCCCTGAGGTGGTCCATGGGAGGACCTAGCCATTGTATGAGGTGTCAACCTTTGTTAGATTCTTGAGAAAGGACTGCTAAGGCAGACGTGAGGACGGCTTTTAAGTTTTCCTGCCTCAAAAACTCTATTGAAGCATTTTGTGTGGCTACTTGTTGGGGTCAGCCTTCTGATCTGACCCCTCACATCCCTGGGTAATTAGAGCATGCAGAACAGCACCTCCTCCCTAGCTAATTGGCTCTCTCAATGAAACTTTCAGAGAGGAAGTTTGTCTATGACTCACTTGCCCTCCACAGCAAACTTCAAGCCCTAAAACATTCATCTCCAACCATGTGATGGGATGAAGACTTAGGAAGTGATTAGAAAAGGGATCAAACAAGCTCCTGATTGCCCATTAGGAACAGGGCCCATTAACTCTTTGAGAGCTGTCTACCACCTGACTGAAAAATTGATTACAACTGAAGATCCTTTCTCAGGCTTGGTGATGCTAACATATTTATCTTATTTCTGGAAAGTATGGTCACTTCTTGGCTCCACCTTGAAATCAGTTAGCATGATATAAAACACCAATGCCTAGCTTGATATTAATAAATCCCTTAAGAAAAGACAAGAAGATGCCAGAGAGGGAGGGTTGTAGTAGAAAATAAATGTTTTAATAAACCATGCTACAATGGTGGCAGGAATTGGGGTACAGGGATGCAATAATTCATCTGTTCTATGTCTACCATTACGGTCACCAGCTGTGTGGAACTTCTTAGCCTTACTTCAAGAAAGCAAGTGTGAATGATCCCAAACTGTCCCCCACACAAGATCTTCCTGGACACAATCCTTGTAGACTTCCCTCAAGCCAGGCCACTCCATTTGGAAATGGCCATATTCAATTTCCTGCTGGAAAGAGTTAGAAGGATTCTTAGCAGGCTCCAGTGAAAGCAAATTACATTCCGCTTTTGTAGGTCATCTCTTGTTTTTCATGAATGATTTACCTCCTACTTTGAATGACCAGGTCATTCAAGGAGTATAACCTGAATCTTCTGTGACAGGTTGTGATTTTCAGGAGTTCTTAAGCGGTAACTTCTGTTAGCAAAGAATGCTAAATGTTAAAGACAAACACCAGCTATTAACATAGACTACTTCAGGGGTGATGGGGAAGGAAAGAGGAGTGAAGGGGAGGGAAAAAGCATTATTATTTTTTCTTTATACAGCCTTGAGTACTTACCTCTTATGATAATGCAGTAAGTTTTTAATTTTGAAAATGTGAAAAAGCTATAAGAAGGTATTTATTTAAAATATTTTTCATAAAGAGAACACTTAAGTTGGCTTTTATTTATCTCAACTTTTTTCTTTTACTCAATGTATTTTGTGTCAAATGGATTAATAGCCTGAGATTTTGCTAATGATAAAAATTCCTATTTTTATAGTCCAGTTTTTGCTTTCTTTAGGCAAGACGGGAGTCCTGATAGTGCAGTAGTTAAAAGCCGTGGCTGCCAATGAGAAGGTTGGCAGTTAGAGTCTACCAGCTGGTTCTTGGAAATCCCTAGGCAATCCTACTTTATTCGGTAGGGTAGCTATGACTTGGAATTGTCTCAAGGGTAATGGGTTTTGGTTTTGGTGTTTAGGGTAGGCAATGTAAGAGTTCGTGTAATTCAGCTTACATATTTGCATATGGATTCTCATCTCCCCACTGTTGTAGATTGAATTGTGTTCCTTAAAAAATGTATGTCAACTTGGCTAGTCCATGATTCCCAGTACTATGTGACTGTCCACTATTCGGTGGTCTGATGTGTTTTCCTGTACATTATAAATCCTACCTCTGTGATGTTAGTGGAGCAGGATTAATGGCAGTTACAGTAATGAGGGAGCATTCAGTCTGTAAGATTGCATCTGGAGTCAGTATCTTTGTGATATAAAAGACAGAAGCAGGCAGACAGACGGGGGACCTCATACCACCAATAAAACATTACTGGAAGAGAGCACATCCTTGGACCCAAGGCTCCTTTGCTGAGAAGCTCCCAGACCAGAGGAAGACTGATCACAAAGTTCTTTCTCCAGAACCGACAGAGACAGAAACCCTTCTCCTACTGCTGGCACCTTGAATTTGCACCCTCCTAAACTGTGAGAGAGTAAGTTTCTCTTTGTTGAAGCCATCCACTTGTAGTATTTCTGTTATAGCATCACTAGATAACTAAGACAGCCACTTATGACTGGATTGCTTGGGGCAAGTAATCTATCCAATTTTATCAAAGGTTCCAGTTCTTTGGCTGCTGAGTAGAGATAATTTTAGTTACTACCTTAGGGATTTGGCATGTGGATTAAAAACAAAATAAGCAAAAATAATGTTTGTACAGCATCCAGTACAACACTGAATTCCAGGTGATGGCTTTGTAAATATTGCTAATATTGATGCAATCATTACAGCTGGGAAAGCTGTGGTGCAGGGGAGTTAAATGAAGATCATCGAAGGGGACAGTCTATAATCCAAGACTTCGACTTCAAGCTTATTGTCTTTCCAGGTCTTCAGGTGAGAGCCTTCTGTATAGCCATCTCAGGAGTGAAATACAATATTTGCTTCACTGTCTCCATTTCATAGTCAGAAGAAATGAAAGAAAAATTTAACACTGTCTGGAATACTCCAGGACTCTCCATTTTCTCAGAATCCTACTGAAAAAAATCCAACTGAAAAAAATGAAATTTTTAGGGTGCCACAGATGATTTACCCACAAGAATCATGGTTATTCTTCTAATATTTCACTGTGGGACTTGAATAAACTGAATTCTACTGCTAGGAATGGTTTGATATCTTCTTCCTATAATCTGTCCTAACTCTTGAATGGGCACTGCTAACAATTTAAAAAGTAGAAAAGAAAAAGAAAAAAAAAAACGTGAAATTAATAAACTGACTAATATAGTGTGGATTTTTTTTCCAACTAGATTTTAAATGTCAATGGTGAGACATTTAAAATCTAAAGCCTTAGTCACATTTAAGTCCCTAGCAACATGTGCTGTGCCTGGAGCATAGTCTGTAAAAAACACACATTGCCCTCAAGTTGATTTTGACTCAAAGAGAACCTATAGGACAAGTAGAACCGCCCAGAGGATTTCCAAGGAGTGGCTGGTGGATTTGAATTGTCAGCCTTCTGATTAGCAGCAGAGCTCTTAACCAATGTGCAACCAGACTCCTCCAGGGCATAACAGTGACTAAAAACATGCTTGTTGAATAAATTCTAGTTACTCCTTAAAACTTCTAAAATAAGTGAAAGAGTCAAGGAACCGCCATTCCATTTGTTGATTGCAAGGTATGTTCTTGGGTAATGGCCCACAGAGAGAGACAGGACCGGTGTTGAAATCCTTCAGACTGAAGGAAAAGGGGTGGGGGGCAGGGAAGAGAGTGCCAGAGGAGGAGCAGGAGGGGGCGATGGGCAAGAAAAGGAGACAGAAAGGTGGAAGGGAAGAGCAGAAGAAAGAGGATTTGTGTTTCTAAATCCTGTCTTAAGGATATGAAAAGTGCTGTAATGCAAATGAGCCTTGTCTTGGCATGTGAAAGGAACAAGACAAAGGGTCAGAACTTTCTGAATTAACAATAGAGGTGTTTGTAAAAAGCTCAGTGGAGTGTGTGACAAAGACTTCTATTTCCAGGCCTTACTATGAATTCATGCAGATTTTATACAGATACACATCAGCTTCCTGTTGTTTTCCTTCTCTTTATAAGCATGTGTGTACACACAAACACATACCCTTTTTTCCCTATAGGTATGTACTGTACCGAAGGTTATGTCTGCAGGGAATTTTTTGTTTCAGATTCAGGTTCATAGTTCAAAGAAAAGATCAAGACTGGACCAGGCATTTTTTTTTTCCTTGTCTGCTTAGGGAGAACCATGAGATCTGTGTACCCACAGCAGCAGAGGGCTGTGCTAGAACGCAGGCTGACCTGGTGTAAGGACACCTTTCAGTTCTGGCACCAGTTACTTTTGGCCCTGGGCCAGTTTTGTCTTACAGCCTCAGTTTTGTTGCTACAAAAGAAAAAGTTCAGAACAGAAAATCTTAAAGGAATTTTTGTTTTGAAATTTATGTTCTCTCTTTCCACGGCTCCTTAGGCTCAAGCCCTGAAACAAAGGGATCCCATGGGCCAGGAGTTCCTGTTTATCGAATATGCATTGTCGGGGTCTATGTTAAGGGCTTTCCATGAGATATCTCATTTAAGCCTTAGAATAACCCTGCAAGAAGGCACTGCTCTCCCATTTTGTACATGGGGATCGGGAACTCAGAGTAAGGAGTTTCAAGCATACTACTTTTATCCCTTGGGACAAACTTTCATAGGGAAATGCCTTTATAGATTCCTCAGCGACTTGGATTCTACACAGAACCCAGTTGAGTCCTTTTCTTCCTTTCAAGTTCACTATGGAACACCCAGCTATGTAATAATAGTAATAAAAGTCAAGAATCCAACAAACAACTTGTTGGTTTCCTTTCCTTCTAGAAACTATCAAGTGGCAAGCCCATACACAGTAAGTAGGAGACAGCAATTTTACTCTTTCTCTCTGTGAATTCACCATGAGCCCTTGGAAAAGACATTTTCCTTCTCTTGGATTCATTTACCTAAAATGTAAACAGAAGGCAAGATCTGACACATGATAACATATCGGACAGGAGCATACAAAGCTCTGATGCCGAGTTAGAATCTTAGCCGGCTCTTTCTAGATGTACACCATTCTGCAGCTTAACCTTACCAGTGCTGGTGTGGCTGAAACAGTTTGTGCTCAACTAGTACCCTAAAGATGGGAGGTTTGAACCTACCCAGTAGTTCCATCGAAGATAGAAGAGTAGTAATTACTTCCCTGAAGATTACTGTCAAGAAAATTCGATGGAGCAGTTCTACTGTGTAACACACGGGGTCACTCTGAATCAAAATAGACTCGGTGGCAAAGGGTTTGCTTTAACCTCACTAAACCTCACTCTAGCTATAAAATGGAAATAATATGACTTTCTTCCCTGTATAGTGGTTAAGTGCTACCTCTGCCAACCATAAGGTCAGCAGTTCAAATGCACTAGTACTACTCTGACTTATAGGGTCAATATGAGTCAGAACTGACTCTGCTTCGGTGGCTTTGGAAACCTTGGTGGCTTAGTGGTTAAGTGCCATATCTGCTAACCAAAACGTCAGCAATTCAAATCTTCCAAGCACTCCTTGGAAACTCTATAAAGCAGTTCTACCTTGTCTTATAGGGTCGCTATGAATTGGAATTGACTTCACAGCAGTGGGTTTGGTTTTTGGTCTTCCCCGCAGAAGTTTCTGTGAGTACTGAGAGAGTTAACATTTGTCAGACAATCAGGTGAAGTGCTCATTAACTATAATTAGTCTTTTCTTGACAAATGTACTTCTGTATAAAAGCTTTTTACCAGATGCTTTCTAAAAACATTCTCAGTTATCACCTAAGAATGGATTCTGTGGGAAGATTTTTGAACCCTGAACCATGAATCTAGTGTTAAATAGGGCATTCCAGGAGAAGGGCACAATGTGTACAAGATATGGAAGCAAGCGAGCAAGTCATACTTGGGAAGTAAAAGAGTTTCATGTGGTTGAAGCACTGGGTATATGTGTGGCATAAAGCTGAGCTCAATCAGAAAAGAGACTGGAAAAATAGGCACTGGCAAAACAGAGAATGCCGGATGACAAGATAAAGACATAGGATTATATCCTAAGGGTATGGGGACCAGAGCAGTGTCATGAGAAGATTTGTGTTAACAGTGAAGAACAAGGGCAATGTGTACAAAGGAAGAACTCAGGTAGTGCACACTTCGGAGAAGCAGTGCCCTAAGGATTCATCTGAGGCTGGGTTTTTTTAGGTAGTGTGTTGATTTGGGATGATTTGGGAAGTGAACTCCAGGAGGTTATGAAGCATCTTGTGGGCTCTTCCAAAACCACTTCTTGGCACTGCTACTGGCAGAATTCAGAGGGAAGGAAGAGAAATTGTACCCTAAGAGACCTCTGAAAAGGCTGCTGTGGTCATCTGTGAAAGATGCTGTGACCCGGACCAGGGCAGTGGCCAGGAGCATGTGCAAGGGTGAGCTCCGAACACTTTGACATAGCCACACCCCCAGGTTGGAAGGGCCCTGTCTCTCTAGCCTGACGGCTAGTCTGGACTTGATCCTGTGGTTCAAAACCCTGACTATCAAGACATTTGCCAACCCTAGAACTGCTCCGTGGAGCGTAGGCCCCACACAACTTGAAGGACAGTGAGTTCAGTTCCCAGGGCCTTGGAGACCACTGCTTGCAGAAGGATAACTGGCATGCCAGGTAGGAGTTTCTCAAACTCTCTCCCTTCTCCACCCCTGGATTTCGGGAATGCATAGAGAACCACTGTGGTTTGGATGTGAGACTTGGAGCTCAGCAGCCAAATGAAGTCAGGCTATCCGTCTGTTCTAAATTTAACTCCTTAACCACGGTTGGACACAGTACCTTGTCTGAGGTTGTTTTCTACCCAAAATGTATAATGTCAGGGTGTGCCAGGAAGGGATGCGGGTGATGACAGCAAAGATCCTAAGAGAAAAAAATATGAACAGTCTCTGCAGCCAATCTGATTAGCACATAAACTCCTAATTTTTCCGTCCACCCTGAAATCTCACTTGGTCAACTTATTGACTACATAGCAGCTACCTTCTTTAACCAGAACTTAACAAAATTACCATTCAGAGTTTCTGTGCATAAGCATGATTCAAGACTACTTTCCTTAACTTCTTTTAAGGGCATGAAATTTGGAAAATATTAATAATTGCTATTTTGAGCATTTACAATGTACAAGGCACTGGCTGGGCTAAACATTCTCTATTTGTTATCTCATTTAATCCTCAAGACAACCCTAGGAATTAAGCACTATTATTAGCTTCCCTCGACAGATAAAGAAAAATAAATCTTAGAGAGACTTAAGAGTTCCCAAGGGTTCACAGCTAGTAAGTGACAGAGTACAGGCTTGAATTCAATATTATCTCAAACAGAGAAGCACTGCACAGATTCCTAAGTGCAGGAAATGTACTTTGTAGACCATCTGAGCCAGACTGCCACTCTTACAGAGGTAAAATATTATGGCCCCATAATAGATATGAGAAAGAAGTTCAGGGAAGGTAAGTTATGTGGCCCAATTCACTCAAGAAGTAAGCAGAAGAGCAACAGGTGCTGAAGCCAGGATGCCTGCCTCCAAAACAGAATTTAAAATAAACAGCTGCTTTATTGTCTCTTTCTCTCTCACACACACAAACACACGATCCTTTGGTTTTGAACTACTTTTACCAAAATCAATTGCTGGTGAGTTAATTTTGATTCATGGTGACTCCATCTATGTCAAACAAGAAATGGGCTACACAGAGTTTCTAGAGGCTGATTTTTTGGGAAAGTAGATCACCAGCCCTCTCTTCCCAGCCAACTCTGAGTGGACTTGAAGCAACAACCTTATAGTACGTAGCTAAGTGGATTAACTGTGACACTCAGGTACACCAAAACGACACTGTTAGCATTCTCAGTAGCATATTCCCATTGCCATCATTGCATCACCACCATTACTAACAACAGAAATTCAACAATACCCTATCACCCATCAGTGTCACTAATACAACTTAGAGTATTATTTGACTGCTACCACAATCACTATCAAACTCAACACTAAAACTAAACCATCATCATTTCACAATCACGATCATCACTAGCAACAATACCCATCACATTACTAAATCACCTAGATAGTCTTTTTTGACTGCTTACTATGTGCTAACACATGTGCTAAGAGCTTCATATATATTAGATCACTTATTCCTCACTCTTAATGTACTTATTTTATACATGAATAAAGTGAGACACAGAAAATTTAAGCAAGTTGCCCAAGTTCACTCAATTGATAGTCCCAATAAATATATAAACATTGGATAAAAGTACTAAATACATTTAGATGTCTGCCAATCCAAATTCTTTCTACGAATAGAAAAAAGACAAGAGAAAGACTAATATCTTATCATGACTCTTGACCTAGAACTATATCACCATACTATACAGATTCATTTCCCCTCTATGTTTTTGTATGATCATTAGATTCTTCTCATTGTACAATGTTTTTTAGCATTTCATAAAGGTATGCATTTTAGGTTGTTGTTGTTGTTGTTAGGTGCCATCGAATCAGTTCTGACTCATAGCGACTCTATGGACAACAGAATTACACAGGGCCTGGTCTTGCACCATGTCCACATTATGCTTAAGCCGACTGTTGCAGCCACTGTGTCAATCCATTTTGTCAAAGGTCTTTCTCTGTTTCACTCTACCAAGCATGATGTACTTCTCCAGGGACTCATCCCTCCTGACAACATGTCCACAGTATGTAAGACACAGTCTTGCCATCTTTGCTTCCAAGGAGCACTATGGTTGTACTTCTTCCAGAACAGATCTGTTTGTTCCATTGGCGGTCCATCATGCATTCAACATTCTTCTCCAACACAATTCAAAGGCATCAATTCTTTTGTCTTCTTTGTTCATAGTCCAGCTTTCGCATGCATATGATGTAACTGAAAATACCACGGTGTGGGCGGAGTCAAGATGGCAGACTAAACACATGTCTCCCTAAATCCCTCTGGAAACCAAGGCCTGAACTGATAATTAAACAGAGCCTTCTAGACACCTAGTGAGTCCTAGGACAAAGGATAGGGCTGTCTATTTCACCTACATACAACCGAGCAGGAAACTTCTTCTCTTTTGTTGACCCTTGCCCTTGTTGAGTCCTGGCTCTCGTGGACAGAAGGTAAATTGCCATTTCAACTTTTTTTCTCTGTCTCAGCCAGTGGGAGGGGCTGAAATGACTGAAAGCAAAGCTCAGATTCACTGCTGATAAGATCAGCAAGCAGAGTTGCCACATTTTGAGAGTCTGGCCTTGGAATCCATGCAACTCGGCACCTCTGACCTTTCTCTCACAGAATCTATGAATCTCCGCCATTGAATAGCCATTTCTGAGGCGGGTAGGGGAGATTGTGCAGGATGCCATCTTGATTCACTGGGAGGCAGAATTCCTATACAGAGCCCTCAGCTGGACCTAATTCCCAGGCTAGGAGGGAATGCCTGCTGGACAGCACTTTTCCGACAATAAAGCAGTCTTTGATACAGAGGTGCTTACTTTGCCATCTGGGAAGAGGGACTTGCACACCTGAAAGTATGACTAATTTTGGAAGCTGCCAGATACCTTTTACCTTTCAAAAGAAAAATAAGTGTGGTGCATCCAGACGGCATCTCTTCCAGCCTTTACTGTCTCACATTATACGGTCAGCTGACAGCTCCCCAGTGACTCTATAAGTGAGGCAGTGTCTTTGCCAGTCCGGAGATGGAGCCTGCTACCCCAGAGATTCCACTGAGCTAAGTCACTGGAGTACACAGAGGTATCTGGTGGTCAACTTCCTTTTCAGACTAAGCTTTAGATCTTGTTAAAGTAATACCGGAGAAACAAAACAACCTCCATATGACCAAAAAGCAACAAACTTTGGACTGTAACATTAGGAAGAATTCACCTATGACTTCAGAAGGCCCACAGAAGAAAAATCCAAAGAACTTCCCAGACGAAGAAGCCTTTCTGGAACTATCAGGGGGGGAGTACAAAAGGATTATATATAGAACTGTCCTAGACCTGATACAAAATGCAGCAGAATAAAATGAAAAATTAAGCAAGCTGTTTGATCTGAGAAATACCAGTACTCTGATATCCAACAGATCAAAAACAAAATCAAAGAGATAGAAAATTCAGTTCAGATCCGAGAACACAGAATGGAACAAATGGAAAATAGACTTTCTGACTTGGAAGGACAGAGCTATTGTCCTTCAGAAAAAAGAGAAATCAGAGAAAAGAAACAAGAAAAACGAAGAAGCATTAAGAAGCATGTTGGACTCTATTAAGAGAAACAATCTATGATTAATTTGGAGTTCCTGAACAGAGCGAGACACCTGAGAACACAGAGAGTATTGTGGCTGGGTGGCTGACAGAAAACTTCCCAGAAATTATGAAAGAAGAGAAAATAGACACCCCAAATGCACAGCAAATGACACTCAATATCGATCCCAAAACAAAGACTCCAAGAAATATTACAGTCAAGCTAAACAAAACGAAACACAAGCAGAAACTTAAAGGCTGCAAAATTGAAAGCAAAGCTAACATTCAGAGGGAAACCCTGTAGACATTTGTCAGATTTCTTAGCAGAAACAACGCTGGCACTGAGACAATGGGATGATGCATTCAAAGCCTTGAAGGAGAAAAACTTCCAACGGAGAATTATATATCCTGCAAAACTATCTTTCAAATATGAAAATGAAATCAAGACATTTGCAGATAAACAGAAACTCAGAGACTTTGTAAAAACCAAATCAAAGCTACAAGAAATACTGAAAGAAGCTCCTGGCTTAGAGGAACAAAATCATTAATTTTATATTTTAGGAGGAAATACAGGACACATCATCCAGAAACCTACTTAGTTAGGGAAGGCTCCAAACACAATCAAAGCTGTACTATTAAAAGAAGGGATCCAATTATCATACCATGAAAACTATGATGTCATCACATTAACACGAGGGATGTATGACAGTTGTTATAGTCCTTCTAGATTGAGAAAAAGTTAATAAGACTTGTAAAAGTTAAAATTGGGTTTAAACACAGACTTTTAAGGGGGATCACAGGGGCAGCCTCAAAGCACAATAAAGATGTAATATATCAAATCAAGAAATGAAATACAGGAGTCTCAACAACCACAGAACCAACACTGAAAAAGGTGAAAAATCAAC
The DNA here is from genome assembly GCA_028571685.1 of Heterohyrax brucei. Classification (NCBI taxonomy): domain Eukaryota; kingdom Metazoa; phylum Chordata; class Mammalia; order Hyracoidea; family Procaviidae; genus Heterohyrax; species Heterohyrax brucei. The sequence continues at coordinate 64,598,769 of CM053150.1, forward strand.
TCATAAAGAAGAATTATCCAAAACAGAATTAAGAACAGAGAAATCAACACAAAAATAGACGTATCACAATGACAGCACTAAACACATACCTATCAATAATTACATTGACTGTGAATGGATGGAACACTACAGTAAAGAGACATCGAGTGACACGCTAGATCAAAAGACACAACCCATCCATGTGTTGCCTACAAGAAACTCACCTCAGACTTAAAGATATGAACAAAATGAAAATTAAGGGATGGAAGAATATATATCAAGCTAACAATGCACAAAGAAGAGCAGGTGTGGCAATACTAACCTCAGATAAAATAGATTTTAATAAGGACAGTCGCTATTTATTGCTGAAAAGTTCAATACAAAAGGAGGACTTAACAATATCAAATGTTTATGCACTCAATATTAGAGCATCTTAATATATCAAAGAAACACTGACTACACTCTAAAACAAAATAGAGCACTCTAACACAATACTGAGAGACTTCAACACTCGACTCTCAGTATTGGACAGATCATCTAAAAAAAGTTCAGTAAAGACACAGAAGATCTTATTGCCACAATTAACCAAGTAGACCTCACTGACATATATATTGACATACGCTTGCTATCAATCAGCAGATAACTACATCTTCTTCTCCAGTCCACATGGAACATTTTCCAGAGGAGATCATGTGTTAAGACATAAAGTAAATCTCAACAAAATCCATACTGTTGAATTATTTCAAAGCATCTTCTCAAACCGCAAAGGCATTAAAGTAGAAATCAATAGCAGAAAAAACACAGAAAGTAGAACTTACGGAAACTGAATAACATCTTTCTCAAAAAGCCATGGGTTAGAGGAGATATCAAGGATGAAATAAAGAAATTTATGGATTCCAGTGAGAATGAAAACATTTCCTACCAGAACCCATGGGATACAGCCAATGCACTGTTCACAAGTCAGTTTATCTCCATAAATGCACACATCAGGGAGCAAGAAAGAACTCAAATGAGAGATCTAACCCTACAGCTTGAACAAGTAGAGAGAGAGCAACAAAAGAACCCTTCAGGCACCAGAAGGAAACAGATCATAAAGATTATAGCAGAACTAAACGAACTAGAGAATAGAAGAACAATTGAAAAAACTGAAAAGAACAAAAGCTGGTTTTTTGAAAAGATCAACAAAATTGACAAACCATTGGCTAAACTTACTAAAGAAAAACAGGAAGGGAAACAAAAAATCCAAATAAGAAATGAGAAGGCAGCTGTCACAACAAATCCAACAGAAATCCAAAATATCATAACAGAATACTACGAAAGACTGTACTCTAACAAATTTGAAAACCCAGAGGAAATGGACAAATTCCTTGATTCATATCACCTACCCAAATTATCACAAGGTGAAGCAGAACAACTGAATAAATTGGACGAGATTGAAAGTCATCAAAAAACCACCAACCAAAAACAGTCCTGGCCCAGATGGCTTCACTGCAGAATTCTACCAAACTTTTACAGAAGAGTTATCTCCAATACTGTGAGACTATGTCACAGTATAGAAAGGGATGGCACACTCCCAAATTCATTCTATGAAGCCAGCATAACCCTGATACCAAAGCCAGGGAAACACCCAACCAAAAAGGAGAATTACAGACTGATATGACTCATGAATCTAGAGGCAAAAATCTTCAACAAAATTCTTGCCAGTAGAATACAACATATCGAAAATTAATCCATTATGGCCAACTTGGATTCATACCAGGGATGCAAGGCTGGTTCAACATCAGAAAAACAATTAATGTGTTGAACCACATAAATAACACAAAAGATAAGAATTACCTGATTTTGTCTATTGATGCAGAAAAGGCATTTGATAAAGTCCAACACCTATTCATGCTAAAAATTCTCAGCAAAATAGGAACAGGTGACAAATTCCTCAATGCAATAAGGGCCATTTGTACAAAGCCAACTGCCTACATCATCCTGAATGGAAAGAGACTAAAACAATTCCCCCTGAAAAAGGGAACTAGACAAGGATGTCCACTCTCACCTCTCCCATTCAACACGGTACTAGATGTTCTAGTCAGAGAAATTAGATTAACCACTGATTTCACCTAACCAAATTTCTATCAACTATCTAATCTATACCCCACCCTCTTCCTGCCTCCCTCCCCACTGTTGGAGCCTTCAAAAAAGTCTTTTCTTCTATGCATGAGTCTGTTTGTAAGTTATCATAGGGGTCTCATACAATATTTGTCCTTTTGTCACTGACTGCTTTCTCTCAACATAATGTCCTCCAATTAAAACCAGATTATGTTTCCTACAACGTTTTGGTTAGCAGATGTGGCACTTAATCCATTACATCATCAGGGTTTCCAAGCAAGTGGGAAAATAAACTAGATTATCAGTCCATTGTGAATCCCTATGCAGCTACTCACCCTTGTGGCACAGTGGTCACAACCTTGGCTGATAACCAAAAGGTCAACAGTTCAAATCTACTAGCCACTCCTCAGAAACCCTAAGGAGCAGTTCTACTGTGTTCTATAAGGCTTAACAGGCATCAACTCAATGGCAATGAATTTTTCATTTTTATTTTTATTTTCTTGTTTTAGGCATGGTCATGATACTGGGTCACATTGACCTGGAGGAAATGTGATGAAGAGCAGAAGGAAGAGAAAGAAACATCAAGGAACTCTTAAGGGAAGGCAAGTCCTGTAAGTTATACGCAGACTCTTGGAATCTTGATAGTGCTTTAGACTGATCTTTAACACTATCTAAAATTTTCAGTGTTAAAGATTTCTCTTCCAACTGAAAACTCGTGTCTCTATTTGATCCATAAAAATCTGTCTGTTCCCAGATGCACTCCTACAAATACTTCAAAAACCTCAGTCTTCAAATACCTGTCCCTTCAACTTTTCTCCTCTTCATCCATTTGCTATATCATCCAGCCAAGGCCAAGTGCCGTCGAGTCGGATCAGCAAAGGCTGTATTACATTTCCCTTGGTCTTTCTACATAGTTTCTTTCTTTCCTTTCTCAGTCGACTGCCATACTTTGCCTGTTTAATTTTTTATGTCTCAATTCTGGTCATCTTAACAAAAAATAGTCTATGGTACTGGCTGGCAACAGGTCTCTTTTTAGAGGGGAGAGGAGAGGTTGGAGAGGAGGGGACAGGTGTCAATTGAGTGGATACTGGAAGTAAAGAGTGGAGGGGATGAGTGTGCTGTCAGATGGTGAGGAGAGGAAATATGGCAAATTAATTTGGATTGTAAACTTTCACTTAAGCAGAATAAAAACAAACAAACAAACAGTGTTAAGGTTCTAGAGGTTAAGTACTCTAGAGCCTGAAATTCCAGATCCTCCACAACTGTTTGGGATTTGTCCTGCCAACCTTATCAACTACTGGTCTCCTTTACCACCCTTAAACTTAAGCCAAACCACTGCCTTTGTTTCCTGGCACTGCTCTTTTGAAAGAATAGTCCTCTGAATCCTTCTTACCCCACTCCTAATCTTTGCTTGTTTATATCCTTAATGTATATGCCTTTTCCCCATCTCCAATACCATCTGCAACACAATTCTTCAAGTTTCCACCTGGAAATGACCTCCTTGAACACCATTTATTTTCTTTTTCTTGTAAAAAACAAAATTGTTTGTTTATTAAAATCATAATAGTAATTTGTGGCAATTTCTTTTTGTTGCTTTTATATTATGATCACATAAGAAAGAGGCTATATCTGATTCTTTATATTAATCTTAATGCCTAGCATAGTGTTTGACACACAAGAGCCCAATAAACCTTGTTGGAATTAGTTGGCTATTCTGAATCCTTTCTATAAATTGCAGTGAAGACAAAGTTTGTGAAAAGAGTCAAATGTAGCTCTGATAGAAACAAGAGTAACTGTCAAATAATGATAATTCATGACATAATTTAGACCAAGAAATGACAAACTCAGGGTTTTATCCTTTAATGTTTATCTTTGGAGGCCTTATATGCATTACAGTTGTGAGAGTCTTGGTCTTGCTCAAAGTTGTTTTGGTTTTCTTCTCTTTCCTGGCCATTCCCCATTCCACTCTCTTTTTACAATGTTCTTAAAAAGTTGAGAATGGTTTATCTTAGCATTTGTAAGTTTATTTGTGGATACAATTGTGAAGCTCATCATGTCAGTTTTATGAGAAGTCTGAGCCCATTGTCCTTAGAAACCAAAAATCATTAACATTGATTTGTTTTGTTACTCAATTGTTTAAATTATAATGACTCCCCATTGGGGTTTTTTAAGTACAGCTGTGTTTATGGATTAAGATCTACTGACTCAAATATTTACAGTGTTCCAAAAATTACGAGAACATACAGTGTCAGGAATTTTCCATAGGCTGCGCCTTTTGGCTGGAGTGGATTTCAACTTGAAGAGAAAGCTTTAGGAAAATTTCAAAGGGCATCAATAGGTCTATGTGAGTAGACCCTCAGACATGCAGCAAATGGAATAACTCTGAAGAAGGAAACACTGGATACAACAATGGTCATATTAACGTGAAGTCTACGGTTCACTTAAAGAAGCAGACAATGGAAGGTGTGAAGCCCTAAAAAGATGAAGGATAGACTCTCTTCCTTATAAGATCTAGCTTTTTATTATAACTTTCCTATTTCCCTGAAGAGGCTTCTGCCTCGATATAGTTGAAGTTCAACCAGTCTGAAGTAGAAACAGAGTTCCATGACCACAGACAAAGTACTTAGCCTTTCTGAACCTTTTGTCTTCATCATGGTACAACTATGGTTGAAGGAACATAAGAAGATAGCATGCTTTGCACGTGTAGATAGAGGTTCAGTGAGTACTCACTGACTTTCTGCTCCTTACAGCCAGATTCTATGATTGGAAACATTGGCCTAATAGTGGCATTATCTTCCAGAAGAAGTTTGCAAAAGGGCTGCAACAATACTGTCTTGGGAATATGGAAGCCTAAGTTCCAGCTTGTCTTTGCAATGGCATGGCCATAAACTTCAGTTAATAATCTACTTCCCCTTTCATTATACTATTATGTATTTGCCTATTTCTTGTGCTCGACTGTAGGTTTCCTATTAGCAAGGGCCAACCCTTGTCTGCCCCGTGTGGTCTGGCACAGCATCAGGTCAGTGATAAGATGTAAAATGAGTTTTTGGAGAAAAGGAGAGAGGACAGGAAAGAGGCAGGAAGAGAATGAGAAAAATGGCAGAGACGAAAGAAGAGGAAGGATAGAAAAATATCTACAAACCTGGAATAATCAAACTTGTCTTATCTAATTCTTACTAGGATTGTCCAGAAATTTAGGGGAGGAAAAAAAAAGTCACATCATGCCAAATGGAAAAATAATTTGTGAAACGACTCTACTGTATTTTATACTTTGCAAAACATTTTTATATGCATTATCTAATTATATTCCCCCTAAATCCCGTAAGTAGCTTGGACAACGCTAATTAATCCCACTTGATGCGTTATCCAAGTAGTACACAGACCACTGAAATTACTCATCCAGGGTCATGCAGATAAATTCTGGATTGGGACCATGGCCCTTGTTCTCTAACTTCAAATGCAGAATTATTGTTAACATGGCATGCAAGTAAGATGCACTTCCAAAATTCAGAAAAAGAAAAAAGAAAAGACAAATTTGAACTTAAAATGACAGACAAACCAAAAATAAATAAATAAATGAAACTGAACCCACTTCAGTTGATTCCAACTAATTCTGGTCAGAAGTTGATCACTTTACCACTGCACAACAGAAAACAGTGAGTTACTAAGATGAACCAGTCATCAAGGCATTAATAGTTCAGAAAGGGAAATAAGTTTATGTAAGTATTCCAAAAGTCATTAGCAGAACATAATGCTTTTCCTCCTGCTGAGGGGTCATTTTGTCTCAGAACAGCCCTAAAGGACAGAGTAGAATTGCCCCCACAGGGTTTCCAAGGCTGTATCTTTATAGAAGCAGACTGCTGTACTGTATCTTCCTGCCATGGAGTGATGGTGGGCTTGAACCACCAACCTATCAGTTAACAGGTGCGTGAGTAACTGCTGTGCCAACGGGGCTTGTTTGTAAACACTATACACATGAATATAACTATGAGGTACATAGTTTAGAGCCCCTTGCATAGTGGTAGAAACATAAGTGTGCAGAACTAGAACTCTTCTAAATGACCACATTTGATGGTTGGCTGTCTGGGAGGTCCCCTGAGAACATGGCCCCCGGACTCTAACACCAAACCATATCCAGCACTGAAGCCAGCTCTCCCAGACAAAGACTGAACTAGACTATGTAAGACATGGGGTGATGCTGGCAATGACTGAACTTTTGGACTTAAATATATATAAGGGGCTGTCCGAGAAGCTCATTGCTGGAGGCGAGATGATACAGGGAAGGAGGCACAGGTCTCAGTCAAATGGGAATGGTGAGATCTGGTTAAAAAGGAGAAGTGTGCTGTCATGGGTGGAAGAGGGAGGGGAGAGCAGTTAGAGTAGAATAATGGTGTGTTATAGGCGTTATATGTAATTGTTACAGACTGTAAACTTGTACTTAAATCACAATAAAATGTATTAGAAACAAACAACTGTTACTGTTTGTCATATTTTAATAGAGGGTTAAGAATAAGGCATTTGAAGTCAGATATACCTGCTTTTCATTACCAGCTAAGCCACTTAGCTATTCTATAATGGTGAATTACATGAAGTGCTTGAGTCTCAGTTTTTCAATCTTTAAATGGGATTAAAGACACCTGCTTCACAATGCAATTATGAAACTTAAATATAACAATCTGTGAGAAGCATAATGCATGTTAACAATACGGCTATTCCAAAAGCAGAAGGAAAAATTGTCTTTGGGTACCTTCATGAACTTGTAAGGTGAATTCACATTTTGTTCTACCATGCTATCATTCTAGGTGAGAGCTGTGTCTTGTTCTGGCATCCTCTCCATAGCCATACAACAAGCATAATCCCCACCAATTTACATAACAACATATGTAATCGCCAAGAATGTTGAAACATGAGTAATTCCCCTGTCTGGGAACATTCTGTGCTTGGCAGTAGGTAAGGGCTCAGGGATGGCAGTGGAGCCTTCTCAAGCCTTGCTTATATCAAGTATTTCTTTCTGGAGACACTCTTACCCAGTAGTTCCCACCAAAATCCTATCCCCGGCTCTGCCCCACTTTTGCATCAACCTGTATTTGCTTCCGACTTCTTGTTAAAATGAAACTTAAATGCAAAGATAATTTTGACCATTTCCTCACTGCTTCAGTCTTTCACCAAAACATGCTGACTGCTACCATGTGTGCCTGGATCCTTGCTGTCTGCACCTTTAATAATGATTTAAGGCAAAGGTCACTGAGTTCTCATCCCTGACAGCTAAGACCTCAGAGACAGTCTAGGTAAATGTGACATCACAGATTTCACCTGATTCTGAATTTTCTCTATCTGTATCATGAATTTAAGAACGTCACTGTACCTCTCTCAGCCTTAATCTCTTTACTGAATATTTCTTGTAAGGGTTCCTAGACAGACAAGTGAAACAATGTGCATAATGTAGTAGCCCTATAGGACAGAGTAGAGCTGCTCCACAGAGTTTCCAAAGAGCATCTGGCAGGTTCTAACTGCCAACCTCTTTGTTGGGAGTTGCAGCACTTAACCACTATGCCCCCATAAATTACCTAGCACCTAATAAATAGCTATCACATATTTTTTCCTCCTTGACATAATAATTTTGAGGAAGAAGTGGATGCATTAAAGGAGATAACACAAAGACTTAAGAAGAGCTGGGTAAGACATTTTCCTCTCATTGGTAGTATAGTTAGTGTTTTTTTGAATGAATAATCCAAAGAGTGAGAATCTCAAAGGCCATTATCATGTCTCCTGCTACTTTGTATTCCTTAACACACTTACAAGAATTAAACACTCCTTAAAGACAAACTGTGGAGGCTTGAAAAATTCTGAGAACCAAAGCGCTACAACATGTTGGATAGGCAAAGTCTACAGAAATGGCCTACTACATGTTTTACTGAGAATTAACACAGCACACTTAAAGAGATAAAGAAGAAGCAGTTAACAAAGAGATTATTTTTGAGGGTGTAATCACAGTCAAAGGATGCAACAAGAAATGGTGCAACACAACAAAGCTAGGAAAGGAAGGGGGTCATTTCAGTCTGAAGTCTGAAGGGTAAAGTAGAGGGAACAGTAGTACTAGAATCTAAAACAAAGAAACTGCTTATGGAAAATAGCCTCCAAAAAGTTTTCTCGTCCTTTGAAGAAGGAAATAGCCCTGGTAACATGTGGGCTTAGAAGGAATAGAAAAATAAAAATTCCATTCTGAAACTTCTATTACCTTTAAATTTCCTGCCAGTGTCTTCCACTGGTCTAACCCAACTTAAAATCAGTAAGCAAAGCACCCCATTGACACAACACACAAAAGTCAGCCTCTTAGATCAGAGCAAAAAGAAAAGGGCAAAAAGACGAGTAAGAAGGTGGAAAGGAAGAATAACTACCAACCCCATCACAGCTGAGGAAAACTGAAGCTTGAGAAAGAATGGTTATTTGCTCAAGGTCATACAAAGGTTGACTAACAGAGGTAAGACCACAACTACTGTTTTTACAAGGTGGGTCTGCGGCAGACAATGTCACACTAGTTTTTACTTGCATTAATTAATTAACTATTATGACAATCCTATGACAAACCATTCAAGCCATCAAATTTAAGTGACACACTCCATATTAAGTTGTTCTTGTTCTTGTTCTGGTTCCACAAAATATTAGAAGTTTATAAGAGTCAACAAAATGTTGATTAAAACAAAACATCTGCTGTTAAGTCAATTGTGACTCATAGCAACCCTACAGACAGGGTGGAATGTCACTGTAGAGTTTCCAAGGAGTCCCTGGTGGCTTTGAACTCCTCACCTTTTGGTTACCAGGTATAGCACTTAAAAATTACGCTCTCAGGGTTTCCAAAATGTTGACAGTGGGGAAATACTGGAGTGTGAAACATCAAACCTAATATTCCAATCATCTTTATTTACCAGAGTCTGGACTTTAGTTAAGTAATGTGGCTGTGGTATGCAGAATAATGGCTCCCCAAAGGTATCCCTGCCCTGATTCCGAGAGCTGTTAATGCATTACGTTACATGGCAAAAGAGGCTTTGTAGATATAATTAAAGTTACTGACTTTAAGATAGAGAAATTACCCTGCTTTATCTAGGTGGCTATTAACCATATGAACCCTTAACAGCAAATTGCTTCGTATAGCTGGAAACAGAGGAGATACAGTAGAAGCAGAATATTCTAAGAGTGACAGGGATCCAAAACATTGCTGTTGGGTCTGAGATGGAGGGAGACATGTGCAAGGACTAGCAAAAGGACTTAGGGCCTGAAGGTGGGCTCAGCTGATTGCCAGGAAGGCAATGGGGACTTCAAGTCTACAACTGCAAGGAAGTGAATTCCACTAACAACCTGAATGAGTATGGAAGTGAATTTTTCAACACAGCCTCCAGATAACAGCACAGACCAGCCATCATTTTGCTTTCAGCCTTGTGAAACCTGAAACAGATACCAGCTGAGTCTACTCAGACTTCTAATCTACATTTAAAAAAGAACAAATTACAGATACATGCAGCAACCTAGAAAAAAATCATTGTTGTTTTAATATATTAAATTTGCAGTAATTTTTTGTGACAGAAAAAAACAACTATCATCACCAGTTGCCACTGAGCTAATTCCTACTTATGGTGATCCTATGTGCATCAGAGTAGAACTGCACTCTACAAGGCATTCAGTGTCTGATTTTTCAAAAGTAGAACTCTGGGTGGACTTGAATCTTCAACTTTCAATTATTAACTGAGCATATTAACTGTTTATACCACCCAAGGATTCCAGCCAAAACTGTTTATACCACCCAGTGGCTCCACAAAAGTAATACAAGATGTGTATGTAGGTATGTGTAGCTGTGGAAATCTAGAACCCCTGAGCTCTGTGGAGACATTCTTGTGAACCTTCCCACTCTACAGGTACCCTTGCTATCTTATTCCTGTTAAAGTACAACTTGGACCCACCAGGATAGCCAAAACTAAAGAAAAGTTTGACAAAACCAAATGTTGGTGCGCATGTAGAGCAACTGGAACTCCCATACATTGTTCAGGGCAACATAAAATAGAAGAACCACTTCGGAAAAAGTTGAGCTGGTTTCCTATAAAACTAAACATACACCTATACTACAAGCCAGCAATTGTACTCTTAGGTATTGACCCAAGAGAAATAAAAACATATATCCACAAAACATCTTTTACACGGATGTCCATAGCAAATTTATTGAAAATCACTCAAAACTGAAAATACACCAACAGGAGATTGGAAAAATAATCTGTAGTATATTCACACTACAGAATGCTACACAAAACATCCAGAATTGCCAAATCCATCAATACAGAAAGTAGATTAATGCATGAGGAGAGGTGAGAATGGGAAATGACTGCTAATATGTATGAAGTTTTATGGGGGTGATGAAAATGTTCTGGAATCAGACAGTGATGATGGTTATACAGCATTACAGAATACTAAAATTTACAAAATGGTATACTTTTAAAAAGTGAATTAACTCAAACTTTATCTTGAGGATAAGAGGAAAACAGACAAAAAATAGAAAGAACTACAGACATACGCAACAACACAGAAGAATCTCCACAAGTTTATACCAAGTGAAAGAAGTCTTACACAAAAGGGTAGCTAATACATGATTTCAATTATATAAAGGTCTATAATAGGTAAAATGGTGATCCTAGGATCAGCAACATGGATATTACTAGGGAATATGTTGCAAATGCAGAATCCCAGACTGTAACCCAGACCTGCAGAATCAGAATCTGCAATCTGCTAAGATTGTTAGGTGAAATGTCTGCAAGTCAAACTATGAGACGTTCTGAACTATGACAGGTCACTTAAATTAAAGCTAAGTTTTCTCATCTTTAAAAGTTACTAATTAAAACGTACCTCATAAAGTTACTGAGAGAATTAAATGTGATCATCTACAAAAGCATTTGATGCCTAGCACATAGTAAGGGGGAGATACATGTGAATTCTGACTCCCTTCCCTTTACAGTGAAACTCTTTTAAGTACGTGAAGGTAACGATCAAACCTTCTCCAGATCTGGTCTTTTCCAGGTTAGAAACTGTCAATTTTAGTTCATCTGCATCTCTCACCTTTTTGACTTTCCTTAGTAGTTTGTGTGTCTTGCAAAATTTTCAGACTTTATCCCGAGGGTGACATGAAGAAACTGTGGACTTTAAATCGGGAACAGGCACAGTCAGGTTTATATGTTAGAAAAAGGATTCAGGAAACTACAGAGGGGGCTCAGACAGGCTTAGCCAGATGCAGGGAAGTGAGTCAGGATGTTACAGCCAAAGTCTACATTGGGTCCCCAAACCAAGGTGGTAACATTACAGATAGCAAATTCTACAGAATAGATATATATTTAGGAGGGACAGCTGGTAAAAGTAGCAGAGTGATGGGGTGAGAAGTATAAAGGAGAAGGGGTAGGCAATGACTATCCAAAAGATTATGGTGATGGGGACTGAGTGGATAAGGGGATCTGGATCCAAAATAGCCATAGTATCTACTGGCTCTGGCTGACATTGATACAATGCCAGATCTACAGGTATATGAAGGTCCTGAGCTGATGTACTGCATGAGCTTTACTTTGATATCTACTCTTAGTTATCCAGTGCTGCTATTTAACAGAAATAACACAGGCGGATGGTTTTAACAAAGAGAAATTTAGTTTTTCACATAAAAGCAGGCCAAAAGTCCAAATTCAAGGTGTCTGCTCCAGGTGAATGCTTTCTCTCTTGGCTTTGGAGGAAGGTCCTTGTCATCAATTTTCCCCTGAACTGGGACTCTGAGGTGCAGGGACCCTAGGTCTTTCTCAAAGATGTGTTCTTCTTCTAGAATAGCTGTTTTGGTGGTATGAGGTGCCCAACTCTTTGTTTGCCTCCCTTTCCCTAACATCTCAAGAGAATGCCTCAAGGAACATTACAGTTTTACACACTGAGTCTTGCCCCAGTACAGCTGCAGCCCATCCTCCCTCAATAACATCATAGATGCAGGACTTACAGCACATAGGAACATCACACATACCAAGAATCATGGTCTAGTCAAATTGCTAGACATTTTTAGGGGGCACAATTCAATCCATGACACACTCGAAGTATGAAACTTACATCTTTGCCTTTGGTGTTTCTATGGACGCTGCTGCTGGGCCCTTCTATGTGATGGATTTGCCCTTATGTTGCTTGTCCAAAAGCACTATCTGAAAGAATAAAATGATTTCCCTTCCATTTCTTGCTTCTTCTTACAATAACCAATAAACTCATTCACCAGTGTTTTAAGCATTAAAAAAAAAAAAAAAACTCATGGATCAATTTATCAGTGTTTCTAAATGAGGCTTTTACATGACAGAATGTCTATGCAGGGACTATGGCTCTGCTTTCTTAATACTGATGATCTCAGTTACTGGGACTTCCTGGAGGGCCTTTTGTTTCATTTTTGTTTTAATGAACACACAACATCATAATCCAACCCAGCACAAATGTCTAAGACCCCTTCCTATCCTCAACCTTCATAAGCCCGTCACCAATTCTGCAACTTCTGGTAACTCTAATGGTCTTTTCTATGGTGAATGTTCCCTCTGAGCATTCTAGGAGCTCCCCTAATTGGGTCTACCTATTGTGGCCTCAAATAGCACGGGGAAGGGGAACAGCCTAGGACTCGGTACCTAGCTATCCCATCCCTCAAATCTCAGTTGAAATGACATATTCTTAATGAAGATCTAACTTCTGTACCTGCCTCTAAATGCAGCTCACACAAAGTTAGCAGCCTCCTGGTTTTTCAAACACTTCTGCTTTCAATGTAGAGAGAAGAAATACATACATTAACCTAGGAGCTGGCAATAAAATTTGTTCTGGGGTGGGAAATACTTTGTCTGTCAAAATACCTTGATTAGTTAGATGGGATAGGAGATAGGATCCTGAGGACATGGTTAGAAAGAATCAAGTAACAAAAGATACACAAATTAGTCAATATTGGAAAATTAGTGGAGTTGAGGAATAGAAGACAGCAGAGAAATTAGTGAGGATGAGAAACAAGTGGTTTGAAACTTAATCCTGCGCACATATAAATTTTGAATCAAGATCATATGAATATCAGTTATGTGTCACTGTAATCTTCTATTTCCCTTATTTGAGAAAGTCCATGAGAAGTCTTGACACTGTGAACACACAGGCACATTTGTAAACACAGGACTAGCTAATTTACTTGAATATAACTATTGCAAACATAGTCCTTGATTCAGGAACATGCAAGAAAAAGTTTCTCAACATCTAACATAAGGACATAAATAACCACCCCAAGAATACTACATAACTATCATTTATAGAGCAGAGCCCTGTTGGCACAGTGGTTAAATTGATCAGTTGGTAACCAAATGGTTGAAAGTTCAAAACCATTACACTCTGTGCAGGAAAAATATGTGACATTCTGCTTCTGTAAAGACTTACAGCCTTGGAGGTCCTATGGAACAGTTCTACTCTATTCTGTAGGGATGCTATAAGTTGGAATTGACTTGGCATCAGTGTTCCTGCCCCCTCCTCAGTTTATCGTTTACAAAGTTTGCACTATGTGCCAGGTACTTTGCTAAAGCCAAAGCCACGTGCTAAAGGTTTTCCAAAAAAAAAATCATGTCTTATAAATTTTGTGCATATTTTCCATTTTATTGATAAAAAACTGAGGTGGGCAGAGGCAAGATGGTGGACTAGACACATGTCTCCTTAATTCCCTTGAAAACTAAGGCCTGGATTGATAATTAAATGGAGCTTTCTGGATACCTACTGAGCCCCAAGATGCAGCATAGGGCTGTCAGTTTGGACTACATGCCACTGAATGAGAAACTCCTTCTATTTTGCTGACCTTCATCCTTCTTGAATAGTTGGCTCTTGCAGACTGATGGCAACTGCATTTTAAAGTTCCTTTTCTTTTTGTTAGCCAGCAGGCAGGGGATGGGCTTATCTGGCAGCAAAGCACAGCCACACTGCTAACATGATCAGCAGCTGGATAAGCCACATTTTGAAAGCACAGCTCCAAGACTCATAGCACCACAGCACCTCCACCCTCTCTTTCTAGACCTCTACCACAGGTTCATCTATTTTACAGCAAGTGGGATAGCTTGTCTGAGATGCCATCTTGTTCAACTGAGAAGCAGAGCTACCCAGCAGGAACTAATTACCAGGCTGAGAGGCAGTGCCAGCCTTGGAAGTGCTTTTCCAGCAGAAAAGCTGTGTTTAGCACAGTGTAGCCTTATGGGTGGGGCTTGGCAGGGGATGACAGCAGGGCAGTAGCCTGTCTGTACTTTGATCTACAACACAACATCTGAGGATGGCTATAATGTTCCCTCTATAATCAGCAAGATGGAGGGGCTTGCAGACTGGACAGTCAGCATACCTGACAGCCAGACTGAATTTGGAAGCTGTCAGATAGCTTTTACCTTGCAAAATAAGACTGCCTAGAGAAACAACTGTGGTGCAGCCCAATGACATGTCTTCCAGCGTTTAGTGACAGACATCATAGGGTCAGCTGACAGCCCCCGGTGACTCCATAAGTAGGGCCTGTTTCTTTGCTAGCCAGTAGGTGGAGGCTGATACTCCAGAGACTGTAATGGTTCCAGTCACTTGAGTATATACAGGTGGCTGGTGATCAACTTCCTTCTCAGAATTGCACCTCAGCTCATATTACTGTGACACAAGAGAAACTAAACAACCTCTAGATGTCCAGAAAGCAACAAACCCTGGCAAAACATTTAAAGAAAAATCCACCCATGGCTCCAGAAAACTCCCAAAAGAAAGAACCAAAGAATCCCCCAGATGAAAAAGCTTTCCTGAAACTACCAGAGGTCAAGTACAAAAGAATTACATACTGAGCCCTCTTTGACATTACAGAAAATTCAGCAAACCAAAATGAGCAATTAAACAAGCTGTCCTCTTAGACATTATAGAAAGTTCAGCAAATCAAAATGAAAAATTAAACAAGCTGTCCAAACAAATGGGACATCAGCATTCTGAACTCTGACTGATCAAACAAAATTACAGAATTAGACAATTCAATTCAAAGCCAAAAAAGCAGAATTGAACAACTGGAAACTAGACTTAGTGTCCTTAAAGGCAGAACTACTGACGCCAGCATTTACGAGGAGAAATCAGAGAAAATAAACAAAGAAAATAAGGAAGCATTAAGAAACACGTGGGGCTCTATCAAGAGGAACAACCTACAATTCACTGGAGTTGCTGAACAGGGAAGGATACCTGAAAACACAGAAAGTATTGTTGTTGAGTTGCTGACAGAAACTTCCTTGAAATCATAAAAGAACATATATATTCAAAATGTGTACTGACTGCCACATAATATAGACCCCCAAAGAAAGATGCCAAAACACATGATAATCAAGCTTAACACAATAAACATAAGCAGAAACTCCTAAAAGCAGCAAGACTCAAAGCAAAGCTCACATTCAGAGGGAAGATCTCTAGGCTTTCATCTGACTTCTCAGCAGAAACAATGCTAGTATGGAGGCAGTGGGATGACACACTCAAGGCCTTGATGGAGAAAAACTTCCAACCAAGAATTATATATCCTGCAAAACTCTCTTTCAAATATGAAGAGGAAATCAACACATTCACAGATAAAAGGAAACTTACAGAGTTTGTAAAAACCAAACTAAAGCTACAAGAAATACTGAAAGAAGCTCTTTGCTTATGAAAACAAAAACATTAACTCTATATTTTAGGAGATAATGCAGAACACAACATCCAGAAACCTACTTAATTAGGGAAGGCACAAAACTCAATCAAAGCTATAGTATTAAAAGAAGGAATCCAATGATTATATCATGAAAATTATGATACCACCACATTAAAAACAGGGATGTACTACAGTAGTTATAGTCCTTCCAGATGGAAGTTAGTAACATACATAGAAGTTAAACTGGGTTTAAACTTAGATTATTAAAGGAGATCATAAAGGTAGCTGCAAAGCACAATAAAGACACAGCATATCACAACAAGAATCACAACACAGGAGTCTCAACAAACACAAAATCAACACAGAACAGGGTGAACAATCAACCCATAGAGAAGAATGAACCAGAACAGAATATTAAGAACAACAGAGAAACACCAACACAAAAATAAATACATCAAAAGGACAGCACTAAACAAATACCTATCAATAATTACTCTGAATGTATACTGACTGAATGCTCCTGTAGAGAGACAATGAGTGACATCTTGGATCAACAGACATGACCCGTCTATAAAGATAGGAACAAACTGCAGATGAAAGGATGGACTAATACATACCAAGCTAACAACATACAAAGAAGAGTAGGTGTGGCAATACTAATCTCAGATAAAACAGATTTTTATGTAAAATCCACCATCATGGACAAGGAAGGTCATTATTTATTGATGAAAGATTCAATACACAAGCAGGACTTAAATATTTATGTACCCAACACTACAACATCTAAATACACAGAAGAAATACTGACTATATTAAAAAATGAGACAGATCACTCCACAGTAATAGTGGGAGACTTCAACACTCCACTTTCAGTATTGGACAGATCTTCTAGAAAACAGCTCTGTAAAGACACAAAAGATCTTATTGCTGCAATTAACCAACTAGATCTCATCGACACATACAGAACCTGCCATGCATCAACAGATAACTACACTTTCTTCCCCAGTGCACATAGAACATTTTCCAGAATAGACCATGTGTTAGGACATAAAGTAAATCTCAACAAAATCCAAAACCACTGAATTATTGCAAAGCATCTTCTCAGAACATACAGCCATAAAAGTTGAAATCAATAGCAGAAAAAACATAGATAGAAAGTGGAGCTCATGGAAATTGAACAACATCTTGCTTAAAAAGCCGTTGGTTATACAAGAAATCAAGGATCTACTAAAGAAATTTATGGATTCAAATGACAATGAAAACACTTGTATCAGAACCTGTGGAGCACAGCCAAAGCAGTGCTGAGAGGTCAATTTATCTCCATAAATGCACACATCTGGAAGGAAGAAAGGACTCAAACCAAAGAATTAACCCTAGAGCTTGAACAAGTAGAAAGAGAGCAACAGAGGAACCCTTCAGGCACTAGAAGAAAATAGATCATAAAGATTAAAGCAAAACTAAATGGATGAGAGAACAGAAGAACAATTGAAAAAGGTGAAAACACCAAAAACTGGTTTTTTGAAAAGATCAACAAAAGCAACAAAACATTGGCTAAACTTAGTAAAGAAAAGCAGAAAAGGGAATAAATAACCTGAATAAGAAATGAGATAGGAGATGTCACAACAGATCCAACAGAAATCAAAAGTATCATAACAGAATACTACGGAAGACTGTACTCTACCAGATTTGAAAACCTAGAGCAAATGGACAAATTCTTAGATTCACATCACCTACCAAAATCATTACAAGGAGAAGTAGAACAACTTAATAAGCCCACCACAAAGGAAGAGATTAAAAAGCCATCAAAAACAATCCCAAAAAGGCCTGGTCCAGATGACTTCACTGCAGAATTCTACCAATACTACTGAAACTATTTCACAGCATAATAAGGGATAGAATACTACCAAATTCATTCAATGAAGCCAGTGTAACACTGATAACAAAGCCAGGGAAAGATCAAACATAAAAGGAGTACTATAGACCAATATCACTCATGAACCCAGCTGCAAAAACCCTCAACAAAATCCTTGCCAATAGAATTCAACAACATATAAAAAAAATAATTCATCACGAACAAGTTGGATGCATACCAGGGATGCAAGGCTGGTTCCACATTAGAAGAACAAGTAATGTGATCAATCACATAAATAACACAAAATACAAAATCATCTGATTTTGTCAACTGATGCAGAAAAGGCATTTGAGAAAGTCTAATACTCATTCATGGTAAATGCTCTCAGCAAAACATAAATAGAAGGTAAATTCCTCAACACAATAAGGGCTATCTATATGAAGCCAAACCACCTGCATCATCCTGGTCAGAGACTGGAAGAATTCCCCTTGAGAAAAGGAACTAGACAAGGATGCTCATTCTTACCTCTCCTATTCAACACTGTGCTAGAAGTTATGGTCAAAGCAATCAGATAAGACAAAGAAATAAAGGGCATCTGTATTGCAAAAAAGAAGTAAAATCCTCCTATCTGCAGATGGTATGATTGTATACACAGAGAATTCTAAAGAATCCGTAAGTAAACTACTCAAACTAATAGAAGAGTTCAGCAAAGTATCACGATACAGTATAAACATAAGTAAATCAGTAGGATTCCTTTATAACAACACAGAGATTACTAAAGGAAAAAAAAATCACCAAATCAATATGCTTTACTATAGCCCCCAAGAAGAAAAAGTACCTAGGAATAAATCTAACTAGAGAAACAAGAGATCCATACAAAGAGAACTTCAAGACCTTTCTGGAAGAAAATAAGAGAGACTTACATAAATGGAAAAACCTACCCTGTTCATGGATAGGAAGACTTAACATTGTGAAAATGTCTATTTTACCCAAAGCCATATACATATACAATGCAATCCCAATACAAATTCCAGGGACATTTTTTAATGAGATGAAGAAACAAATCACCAAATTTGTTTGGAAAGGGAAGAAATCTCGGATAAGTAAAGCACTACTGAAGAAGAAAAAACTGGGAGGCCTCTCACTATCCAACTTTAGAAACTATTACAGTGTCACAACAGTAAAAAAAAAGCCTGATAGTGCTACAAAAAGAGATTTACAGACCATGGAACAGAGTTGAGACCCCACAGATCCCACCATCCTCCTATGAACAGTTGATATCCAACAAAGGCCCTAAGAACTTAATCTGGGCTCAAAAACAGTCTCTTTAACAAATGGTGCTGGCAAAAATTGGATATCCATCTGCAAAACTTTGAAACAGGACCCATATCTCACACCTTACACAAAAACCAACTCAAACTGTATAAAAGACCTAAATATCAAGCCTAAAACAATAAAGCTCATGCAAGAAAAAACAGAATCAACAATGGAGATTTTAATACATACCACACATAGACTCCAAAATCTGACAAAGCATGATCAATATAAGAGAAAATAGAATCAAACACTTTTGCTTACCCACAGACTTTACCAAAAGAATTAAAAGACCATCTACAAAACAGGAAAAAGTATGTGGCAACTATATGTCAGACCAACATCTGATCTCCATAATCTACAAGGTACTGCAAAATAACAACAAAAAAAAGATAATTAACTCAATTAAGCAACACGCAAAGGAGATGGACTGACATTTCTCTAGAGAGGACACGCAGGCAGCAAAAGATGCATGAAGAAATGCTCACAATAAGGTTGGCCATCATCCACAAAACACAGAACAATAAATGCTGGAGAAGCTGTGGAGAAACTAGAATTCTCCCACACTGCTGTTGAGAATGCAAAATGGTACAATGTCTTTGGAAAGCAATCTGGTGCTTCTTTTAAAAGGCTAGAAATAGATACACCACTTGACCCAGTAATCCCACTGCTTGGAATATATCCTACAGAATCAAGGGCAGTTACATGAACAGATACATGCACATAGACATTTACTGCAGCACAGTCCACTATAGCAAAAAGATGGAATCAACCCAGGTGACCAATAACAGATTAATCGACAAATATACTCAGTAGAACACTATGGAATGATAAAGAACAACGACGAAGCATCTCATAACCCGGTTTCAATTGGAAGACATTATGTTGCATGAAATTAGTCAGCAGCACAAAGACAAATATTGTATGAGATCCTTACTATAAGCACTTAAAAACAGACTCATGTACAGAAGAGAAGACTCTTTGATGGCTGCAAGGGAGGAGAAAAAGGGACACGGAGTGTTGGGTATAGATTAGATAGCTGATAGAATTTTGGTTGGGTGAAATCAGTGACAGCACACATTAGAAAATAGATTAATTTAACTGGACTTCAACATAACCTGAAAACTCTTCCAATGTTAACTCAATATTACAAGAACAGAGTAACAGGGGTGGAGTCCTGGAGACCACATTCTCAGGGGACATCAAGGCCAATTGGCATAACTAGCCTATTGCTAAGAGAGTCTTCAGCAACCCATACAGGTGAGTGGTGTCTATGGTCTTAAAAGCTAGCAAGTTGCCATCTGAGAACACCAAATGGTCCCAACTCAGCTGGAACTGATGATTACCAAGGACAAACAAAGACATGAGGGAAAAAGAGACTGGAAGACAGAAAGACCCACATGAATGGGTGACTATATCAACATGTGACCAGAAGAACGAGATGGTGTGTGGCCACGGCCAATGACAGCCATGATGGGGCTCACAATGTTGAGCCCCAGGGGCAACATGAGGAAAAAAAAAGGGGTGCACCCCAAGAACTCCACTAAAAGACCACAATTGATGGTCAAAGGCCTAAGAGTTCCCCTGGGAACATGACTCCCAGACCTGATGCTGCCCCTGATCACAGGTCATTACTGAGGTCAGTGTGTTGGATAGGAATGGAATGGACTCAGCGATACAGTGACCACATCATGTGTGCACTTTATGGTTCTACGCATCTACAGGATGTCGTCCTACTGGCTTCTTACTAAAGGGGAGTAGAGAGGGTAGAGAGAAGGGGCCAAGAGATTGTTAAGAGGATATGACATGTATGGAATGGAAAGGAGTACTGTGCTGTCACTAGGCAAGGAGAGCAGAGGGAACTGCAGATAGGAGGGCATGCAACTTTGAATTGTATTTTAAACTTTCACTCAATCACAGTAAAAAAACAAAACAAAACAAAAAAAACCCTGAGGCTTGGAAAGGCTACGTGGATGACAAAAGGTCTCTGAGCTAGAATGCAGCAGAGCTTGCAATAGAACTCTAATTCCAAAAACCTTTTTTTTCTTTTTTTTAAAAAAAAACTGAATAATCTTAACCCCAAGTCTCTTCCCATGAATAACTATAGCCAGTTGCTGTTGAGCTGATTTCTACTCATGGCAACTCTGTGTGTGTTACAGTAGATATCTGCTCTAAAATGCTTCCAAGAGCTGATTTTTCAGAAGTAATTGTTAGGCCTTTCTTCCTAAGTGGATTCAAACCTGCAACTTTTCAGTTAGCAGCTGAGTGTATTAACCACTTGCACTACTCAGGGACTCAATGAATAACCAAAAACCAAATAAATAAATAAACTTGTTATTGAGTAGACTGCAACTCATAGTGACCCTATAGGACAGAGCAAAACTGCCCACAAAGGGTTTTCAAGGCCGCAATCTTTATGGAAGAAGAATGCAACATCTTTCTCTAATGGAGCAGCTGGTGGATTTGTAAATTAGCAGCTGAGTGCTTAAGCATTATGTCACCAGAGCTCTTTGAGTAACCAATAAGTCAAACCAAACCCTCTGCTGTCAAGTCAATTCCGATTCATAATGACCCTATGGGACAGAGTAGAACTGCTGCACAGAGGTTCCAAGGAGAGCCTCAAAGATTTAAACTGCCAACATTTTCATTAGCAGGCATAGCACTTAATGACTACATCACCAGGGTTTCTGAGTAACCAATACCCACTGCTATTGAGTCAGTTCTGACTCATGGCGTGGCAAACCTAGAGGTCACAGTACATAGCACCTATAAAATAAAGTTTCTATCTTTAATCATAAAATAGCCCTTCAGTTTCCAGACTACAGCTCATTTACTCTTACTTTATAAAATAACTTAATGATGTGTGGCTACTAGGGCTACCAGGTTGATTTAACGCATTTAAACTAAAAATTTAATGGAGATTACACCTCAACATAAACAAAACTCCTTACAACTAGGTCAATAAGCAACATAAACACAACAAACAAATGAACAGCCTAAATCCATTGCCTTTGAGTGAATTCCAACTCATAAGTGATCTTACAGAATAGAGTGGAATCGCCTCATATGGATGACAGGGCTGGTGGATTTGAACTGCTGACCTTTTGGTTAGCAGCTTGAGCTTTTAACTACCATGTCATCAAGGCTCCAACATCATGATAAATGGAGAAAATACTGAAGTCGTTAGGATTTCATTTTATTTGGATCCACAATCAATGCCTCTGGAAGCAGCTCTCAAGAAATCAAATAATGCATTGCAATAGGCAAATATGCTACAAAAGGCCTTTTCTAAATTTTAAAAGCAAAGATGTAACCTTGAGGACTAAGGTGTGCCTGATCCAAGCCATGGTACTGCTTCCTGTGCATGCCAAAGCTGGACAATGAATAAGGAAGACCAAAAAGGAATTGATGTGTTTGAATTACGGTGTTGGTGAAGAATACTGAATATATCATGAATTGTTAAAAGAATGAACAAATCTGTACTGAAAGAAGTGTAGTCAGAATGTTCCTCAGAAATGAAGATGGTGAGACTTTGCCTCACACTTCTTTTTCTGCAGTGTTGCAGCAGAAATGTTATTTTCATAAAAATGTCCTTGTAGTTATTTATTACAACAAAAGCATTTTTTGTAAGCCCAGTTTGCATATATCAATATATCCACAAGGCTAAGACTCTATGCTAATTTACTTTTTGAACCTTCCATAGTGCTCTGATCAGAGCTGTCATTGTTCCTTAATTACAAAGCCATTTCAAATCACATGGTTTTGTCTGCACACACTACATACACTCAGTATTTTCATTGCTGCCTGTGGTTTTTATAGTCACTGGTTTTGTCAAATTATCACTCTAATAATTAGTATTTCTGAATCTGTATCAATAACTTTTTTAAAAATTAAACAATAATTAAAGGAAAAGGAGAAAAATCAAAACAGGCTCCTGGTTAGTTACTAGTATAACTAACAAAGATTTTATAAAACGATATGGCTGTTTTTATTCATACAATCAAGAAATATCACATTTAAGCAATTTACGACTGCATCACATTACTGTATTATAAAATTAACAATGAACATTAATAAGGATTCTGAATGGTCTGGTATGGGAGAAGGTCCATTAGGGGAGTGGTGACATAGAGTTACCACACTGAGTGACATCAATCCTAATGAAGCCATTATTCTGAAGCATACCTGTAGGCTAGTTCTGATACCAGCCTCTCCATGTAGGACACTGTCCTTACACTTGGGGTATCACTTTCCCAGTTTCATTGCATGGACTTGTGATCATGCAGGAAAATGGCAGAAGCAGCACAGATGAAACTAAATCAGCACTTGCATTAACTGTAATCCATTGGTGTCATTTACACTCTAAAAATGAAATGGAATGTGAGAGCTCAGCAGCTCATATTACAAGCTATAAATTACACCATGCGAAACTGAACAAAAATAGTATGTATGGAAGTGAGATTAAAAGGGCATGCTTTCTAGTTAACAAAACAAAAAACTCTAAGCCATTCTCATCAGTGTGATTACTGACGGGAGCAAGTTTATTGTTGTTGTATTATTATTATTAGTAGTGCAGATATTTTCTTTTTTCCTCTTAATTTCCTGTGCCAAGTTCCTTCTGTTTGTGGATTTTCCTTTCTTCTGTTATTATACATTTTGTGTTTATTGAGACTTTGTTTTTCTCCTTTTATTCTGATGAGTAGGTTTGTTAACTTTCTTTGTGGTTACCTTGACATTGACTCTATCTTTCTAAATGTGAACCAGTCTTTTATTTACTTTAAAAATATATATATTACCATGACTTCTTTTCATTTGAAAGTACCTACTCAGTTTTATACTCCTTTTTTTTTTGTTTTGGTTGTTGTTGTAATTTACAGATTCATGTCTCTCTCTGTTTCCCTCTTTTAAGATATCTTAGCATTGTTGTATTATTGAGAGTTTTTTACCTAGGTAGTATCTGACTGATATTATTGTGTGTCCTAGACTCCAGTTGTTGTATGATACTTTTGGTTCTCTAATTTAAGGACTTTCTTTAATATTTCTAGCAAGTTTGGATTGGTTTTACCAACTCCTTTAATTTCTGTTTATTTGAAAAATCTCTTAATTTTGCCATTGTATATGAGAAAGTTTTGTATGATATAGTATTATTGGCTGGCAATTTTTTTTTTCTTTCAAGGTTTTACATATGTCATCTCATTGCCTGCTTGTCTGCATAATTTCAGCCAATTAATTAGAATTTAGTCTTATTGTTTCCCTTTACATGAGTCGGATCCCACTCAATGGCACCTGGCTTGGCTTTGGCTTACATGGCTTTTTGTTTTTCTCAAGCTGCTCTCATGATTCTTTGTCATTGGTTTTGGCAAGTATGATTATGATAGAAATCTTAGTGATTTTCTTTCGGGGTCTATTCTATATGGGGTTCACTGACTATCTTGAGTGATGGTCAGATTTTCATCTTCCATGATATTTGGAAAAATTTCCAGCCAGCAAATCTTAAAAAAAAAAATTGGTGTTCTCCATTCCTCCCCACCCATTCCATTCTACAACTGTGATCACAAACGAATTTTTGCTTTTGATTGTGTTCCACATAACTGTTAGATTTTCTTCATGTTCGTTCACTCTTTTCTCTGATTTTTTACTCAAAAGCACATCAATGGATTTGTCTTTAATCTCACTGATTCTGTTCCCCATTGTTTGAAATTTGCTCCCAAACCTTCTACTGAGTTGTCCATTTCTGAATGTACTGTTCACTTCCAGTTGCTATTTTTAAATGATTTTGAAGTATTTATTTTGACATTCTGTTCTTGTATTATTTTCCTGAATTCCACTGCTTTGTCTGTTTTTGATGATGTTGACTATGTTTTGGTTGATTTCCTCTGTGCTTTGCATGATTTTGTCTGTGTTTTCCTTGATCTTTTTCCTAATATCTTGGCGAGCACTAAATATTAATCTTTTGAATTCTGTACCAGTGAGTTCCACTGTTTTTTCTTCTATTAGAAGATCATCTGACCTTATTTTGTTCACTTGTCAGAGGAATCTTGTCCTGCTTAAATGTACCTCCTACTCTGGTCTGGAAATGAGGATATTCTGCATGGGTGAAGATGGTTTCCGAAGGTCAGGAACTGTGGCAGCAGTAAAAGGACACTGGTTGTGGTCCCCTGAATAGTCAGGACATGAAGCAGAATGGTCTGTCTCACAAAGTTTGGACACATTATTAGGGGGGACCAGTCCCTGGAGACATCATGCTTGGTAAAGAGAGGCCCTAGGGAAAAGAAGAAACCCCTTAAGAAGATGGACTAAATGCAGTAGCTGCAACAATTGGCTCAAATATAACAACAATTATGATGGTAGTGCAAGACTAGGCAGTGTTTCATTCTGTTGTACACGGGATTGTTATGAGTTGGAGTCAACTCAATGGCAACAACAAAGGCAACAGTCATGAGAGAATATGAGAAGTATATCCACTGACAGTCTAAACAAGTGTTAGGATACTAAGTGAAGATCTAACACATACACACACTCAAAACCAAAACAATCATGAGAAAGTTAAGTGCTAGGTCAAGCAGTTGAAGTTGTCACTATATTCTAGTAGGGGACATCACTATGAAGACTTCTGGGTTAAAAAGAATCATTTTATTATCTTTCCCACATTCTTATTTTTTAAGTAACTTGAAAGAATAATGTCCAGAGAAAATAATCCAACCTAATGGCTAAAGTCAGCAATGGTGCAATGAAATTGTTCTAGTTATAGAGAGCAGATTTCTGTTATCAACCTTCAGTTTTCATGTATTAGTCCTGTGATCTGAGGCTTAAGGACACTGAGTCACACTTAGTTCTTCTCTAGGTGCAAAACTAAGGCTATTTCTGAGAATTGTCGCAAAAATGAAAACAGATGACATATATAACATGCCTGGCACATGTAGTTTGTTCAGTGCTAGCTTGAGTCAGATTTAAAGGCAGCTTTGGCACCCAAATGTAAAAGATGTTACATCTGAAAGGATTTTCTAACATGAAGCAGGATTTGCATGAAGCATTCACTCATCAACAGAAAGAGAAAGCAAGAGAGAGACTTTCCCTCCCCTGTGTTATTTATCTCTACTTTGTGGAGAAAGCTGTAATGTGTCAGAGACATTAGCTCTTGTCCTTCATAGCCTAGCCAGTATCGTCCATGAGACAGAAATAGCATTCATCGAAAGCCTCAATTACCTCATTTCACTGGCTTGTTTGTGTGAGATGTGTCTTGCCTCCCAGTGACTGCATGAGGCCAAAAGTCCAGCAAACAGAGCCTCTGCTTGTCCAAGAAATGGCCCTACAAACAGGAGAGGACAGTATGTTCCCTGAGCAGATCAGGACCCTAGGCTGTTTTGCAGTGTTTTTGTTTTCCAAGCCAGAAACAGTGTCTGAAAATGCCTGGGGATTTCCCAAGCCCCATTCGTCAGTCGGCTAAACTTCCTGTGACATCATCTCTGAGTGATGCGGTGCAAAGAGGGGGTCACACACAAGGCAGTCCAGGAGAAGCTGAAGCACCATTGTGGAAAATTGGGGAGCAGTTACCAGACTAGTCAGAAACAAGAAGGACTTTCTGAAAGACTGCCTGGCATATGGTAGGCATTCAAAAAGTAGTTCTTGAATGAAACTCTAAGATGAAAATGACTTGACAGCCAGTACATAACAGAACTGAGATTTCAACCAGTGTAACTGACTGTTGCAATTTGCCCAAGTTTAGGGGATTTCTGGGGGATATAAAACACTCAGGATTAAAACTCAGGACCCATCCACTATCATCATGTAAATTCTAACTCATAATGACCCACCAAGGTTTCCAAAATTGCACATTTCTACAGAAGCCAGTTACTGCATCTCTCATGTATATCCACTGGTGGTTTTGAACTGCCAACCTTTGGGTTAGCAGTCAATGGCTTTAATGACTGAGTCACTATAGCCCCTTAGAACTGGGGAAATTCTGGGCAGACTGGGACCAGTTGTTCATCCTGTCTTCAACCTGGGCATGTTTTACCCCAAAACTCATTTCTTTAATCATAAAACAAAAACCTGTCCTCAAGGAGTCTTGAGTTTAACAGGAGAAACAAGACATGGGCCCAGACAACTGTCACATAAATTGGAAAGTCCTACTTCATGGAGAAAAGATGTCAGCTGTTTTGCCAACTACTATCACCAACTACCACTAAGCACTCTCAAATTTTGTTTTGGAAGTCCTTCCATTGAACAGGTGTTTCAATCAGCCAATCATAGAAATTGGCAGTGAAATAAGCAGTGACTTTGCCAGTGAATGGTTTAGGAATAAGCATGTGACATAATTTTGGTCAATGAAACACGACAAGGAGGTTTAATGGGTAGATTCTTAGAAACTTTCCCTTGCTCTTAGAAAGAAACACAACAAAAGCTCTCTCCATCCACTGAATATAGTTGTTTCTACTGTGATTTGGAACTGTGGTTGCTCTTTTAGATTTGCCAAGGGGATTAAAACTAGGCAAGAAGACACAAAAAAGTAGAAAGCACATGAGTATTTGGTGATATTTTTAAAGCGTAACTTATTCTACAGCCATTTTCATCAGAACTTGTGAAAGAATACATTGTCTTCATTATCAAAGTCATTTGAGACAAGGCACTCTGTTACAGAGTAAAAAGCGTACTAACAGATAAGAAGGTTCAACAACTAAGTCCATGAAATTAATTGTTCTAAGGGCTACATACCTCATTGCTGAATACCACTACAGTCACCATTGAAGTACTCCCCTTGGGAAGCTATACACCGATGCCAGCATCTAGCCCACCCTTCAAAGCAATTTTGGAACTCTTTCTGGAACGGTCATTGCATACAGTGACACACTGGCCAGCTTGTGAACTTAATTGTACAGCTGTCTGTGAAGGAGCTTTTAGCCAATAAACAACTGTATTAGAACACTCTCCCTGTTCACCTGATCTGGCCCCCAGTGACTTTTTCTTTCCCTGAAGATAAGGAAAATATTGAAAGGAAGACATTTGGATGACATTCAGGACATCAAGGGTAATATGAGCGAGCTCTGATAACCATTCCAGAAAAAGAGTTCCCAAACTGCTTTGAAGGGTGGACTAGGCACTGGCATTGGTGCATAGTTTCCCAAGAGGAGTACTCTGAAGGTGACTGTAGTGATGATACTCATCAACAAGATATGCAGCACTTTTTCCAGGATGAGTTTGTGAACTTAACTGGCAGACCTCATACAATATTCAAAATGTGGTATGACATGACAGGAAGTGGAGCTATTCATCAGACAATGGGGACAGTGAAGCCTTCTTGAAGTACCTAGCATTTAAACTGAGATGTGGAAGGAGGATGCGGTTTTAACAGACAAAGTCGACTGGATATTCTAGCTGTGTGATTTGAATAAGTTAGCTCCTATCTTGGAGTCTCAGTTTTCAAATCTATAAAATGGGGCTGCTAGTAAGTACCTGGAAACCCTGGTTGTGTAGTGGTTAAGTGCTAGGTCTGCTAACCAAAATGTCAAGTGATTAGAATCCTCCAGGTGCTCTTTGGACACTCTATGGAATAGTTCTACTCTGTCCTATAGGGTCATTATGATTTGGAATTGACTTGACAGAAGTTGATTTGGTTTTGCTTTTTTAAAATAAGTATCTAGAAAGTTTACTGAAGATAATATAACATGCATAGCACAGTACTTGGCGTACAGGAAATACCCAATTTTTCATTTTTTAGTTCTCTTGTAAAAATGGTATGGTGGCAGTGTCTGACCTCCTCTAACTTTACCAGGGGGGAGGAGAAATAAGATTAACAGCACAAGGCTGACTGTTACGAGGCCCCTGCCATTTTTTTTTTTTTTTTTTTACCTTTTCTGATACCAACTATCTGTTCTATGGGACTTTTAACTCTCTTTGCTGCATTTGATGGTTCTTTACAATGGCAACACAGAACTCACAGAGCACACTCACCGTTACAGGGCATATTAATCAAGGAATTAGCAGTTACATTAAAGTTCAGGAATGTTCTCAGGATACGGTTACTCGATTACGACAGCCTCTTCTCAGCCATGTCTGCAGGCACACCTCTTTTTGGCCCTTTGGCCTGGCCTCTACCTTTCTCAGGCAAGTATTACAAAGATCTTTTAGCTCTGCCCATTAAGATCCCAAAGGCACCCCACTCTGTGAGTAATCCTCATGCTGGAAGGCACCCAGCTTTCTTGTTCCATGGACTAGGAATCCCACCACACTGTTTCCTAGTGGTCTAGTGCCGGTCTACCCATCGTACTACCTCGGCTGTTGCTATTTCTCTGCTGCTTCTTCTCATGATTTCTGGTATCAGAACCCTCCCTCTCTGACCTGATTCTGCTTCCTGTCTCCGTCTTCTGTGTTACAGGTCTTCTCTCTGTCTCTCTCTCCATGTGTCCCTTTTAAGCCCAGCAAGATGGCAAAACTGACTGATCCTCTTCTTATGTTTCTATATACTTTGTTTGCATGATTCTAACCCCTACAAGGGTGTTAAGTGAACCTTATTTACATTATTAACCAGGTATTTTATCAACTTGGTGGGCCACAAGCACTTCATTTGCATGGGCCCACCTACTCATTCGATGGGAGTTACAAAGACTATAGCTAGAGGGGCCATATCAAGTAGTTCACCTTCCCTTGGTTGACTTTCCTTTGACAATCTCTCTTTCTCATGAAGAGATATGATGGCTGGATCCTACTGTAGATTCACAGTTCCTCTTTTAGCTGACACTTCTTCAATGAGCTTCAGTTTACACTTCTACAAAATTGCAAAAACACATATGTAGCCTATTTCTAAGAAATGTTATACAAATCATTTCAAAGGAGGGAAAATATGATAGGCAAATTATGTCAATATTATCCTCAAAGCAGTATTTTGGAGATAAACCCTATCCCATATGCTCTGCTTCACTTATATTGGCATTTTTAATAGTTTAACTGTAGCAGCTGCTCCTGCTCACTAATTGCCTGCAACATTAAACAATGGATGCACACAAGTTCCCATATTTTTCCTTCTTAGTGTCAACCTCAGTGCTTCCAAATTTTTGCAAGTTTCCCAGGTCACTTCATTCCTCTTGTGCTAAACCTTGTGAGCATATGACTGAGCAAAAGATGGTGTATGACAGATCAAGGGGACCTTTAGCATAAAATTTGGTGAAACCAGAGCAGTAACAGACGGGGTACCAGACTCCAAGACAATTTGGCACCAGACACAATCTTTCCATGACTCAAAGGACCTTGCCTAAGTTTCCATCACCACCCCTGGTGGATGGATGCTTTTTCCATGTGAATTTGCTGGGTCATTCTTCATCAGCAATCATACACAGATGTGCATTTTTATTCCCGAACTAAAAACGTGATAATTTATTGTTGATTCTTTCTTCAGATATCTTCTTTCAAGCCAGTCTCTAAGTTCTGGCAGTGTTTCCACAGAAATACTGGATTCCATCAATCTCCACTGCTCCTGCATAAACCACCATCTTCCCTAGCTAGGATCATTGCAAATAGTATCCCAACTAGTATTTCCCAACTTCTGTTTCACTCCTCTCCACCCAAGCCTCATCCTAGCTGGAATGATCTTTCTAACACATGGATGTATCATTTTATTCTCTTGAACGCCTTTGTACTGCCTCTCCCCTAATCTCATAAAGAGTTCAATCTCATCATCTTGGCTGACTTGAAACCGGGGCTGTGAACACTGGTAGCCACTACTTACATATAGAGTGCTGGTAGTGAAGATGTTAAAAACTTCACTGCTAGCCAAAGAGTCTGCAGTTCTATCTACAGCTGCTCCTTGGAAACCCTATGCGGCAATTCTCCTCTGTTCTATAGGGTCACTGTAGGTTTGAGTCAAGTGAATGACAATGGATTTGTTTGGTTTTTAGCTACACATAGCTGTTTAATTTAAATTATATTTAATTAAAATCAAAATTTTAAATTCAGACCCTTAGTCACAACAGATACATTTTTTTCCTTTTAATTGTGACTGAATGAAAGTATACAATCCAAATTAAATTAGCATACCCACCTATTTGCAATTCCTGTTCTCCTCACCTGGTGACAGCACACTCATCTTTTCAGTTCTACACATATCACTTCCTCTTAACAATCTCCTGTCCCTTTCTCACCACCCTTTCTGCTCTCTTCTAGTAAGAGGCCAGTAGGACAGCATCCTATAGATGCATAGAACCACAAAGTGCACACACCATATGGTCACATTGTGTCCCCGAGTCCAATCCATTCCTGTCTGAAGAGTTGACCTCAGTAATGTTTTCTGGTCAAGAGCTGCAGGAGGTCTAGTGGCCATGCTCCCAGGGAAACCTACAGGTCTTCAGACCATCAACTGTGGTCTTTTAGTGGAGTTTTTAAGGTGTACCCCTCTTTTTCTTATGTTGCCACTGGAACTTGATATTGTGTACCCCATCACGGCTGTCACTGGTGGTGGCCAGGCACCATCTAGTTCTTCTGGTCATATGCTGATTCAGTCACCCATTTGCATGGGTCCTCTGTCTTCTGGGCTTTTTTTCTGTCATGTCTTTGTTGTCCTTGGTGATCATCTCTTTCAGCTGAGCTGGGACCATTTGATGTACCTCAGATAGCACCTTGCCAGCTTTTCAAACTCCAGACACCACTCACAAACATGAGGTGCAGAAGACTCTTAAAATACGCTAGTTGTCCCAGTTGGCCTCCATATCCCTTGAGAGCATGGTCCCCAAACCCCAACTCTGTTTGCAATATTGGGTTAAGATTAGAAGAGTTTTCAGTTTATACTGAAGTCCACTTAAGTTGATCTTTCTATTGTGTGCTGTCACTGCTTTCACCCAAACAAATTTCTGTGAACAATCTAATCTACAACCAGCCCTCTCCCCCACTTCTGCCCCTTGCAGCTGTCCATGTCTTTACTTCTGTACGAGTCTGTTTTTCAGTCCTTATACTAGGGGTCTCAAACAATATTTGTCCCTGTGCCTCTGACTGATTTCACTCAACATAATGTCTTCCAATTGAAATCAGGTTATGAGATGCTTCCTAAAATCATCATTGTTTTTTATGACTGCATAGTATTCCATTGAGTGTATGTACTATAGTCAGTTTATTCACTCATCTGTTACTGGGCATCTGAGTTGATTCCATCTTTTTGTTATTGTGAACTGTGATGCAACAAAAATTCATGTCCACATATCTGTTTGTGTGACTGCCCTTAATTATGTAGGATATATTGTAACCAGTGGCATTACTGGATAAAATGGCTTATCTGTTTTCAGCTTTTTAAGGAAGTGCTATATCGTTTTCCAAAGAAGTTGTACCATTTTGCAATCCCACTGGCAGTGTAGGAGCGTTCCAATCTCTCCACAGCTGCTCCAACATTAGTTGTTTTGAGTTTTTAGGATCAGGGCCAACCTTCTTGGGTTGAGATGGTATCTCATTGTAGTTTTGATTTGGATTTCTTTAATAGCTCATGATCATGAGCATTTCCTCATCTGTCTTTTGGCTGCCTGGACATCCTCTTTACTGAAGTGTCTGCCCATCTCCTTTGTCCATTGCTTAACTGGGTTATTTCCTTCACCTTGTTGATATTTTGCAGTACCTTGCAGAATATGAAGATCAGATGTCAGTCTGACATGCAGTTGCCAGATATTTTTTCCCATTCTGTGGGAATGGTCTTTCAATTCTTTTGATAAAGTCTTTGGATGAGCAAAAGTGTTTGACCCTTAGTAATTTCCATTTATCTGTTTTCTTATCTGTTGATTGTGTTTTGTTTGTCAGATTTCGAAGTCTCTCTAAGCTGTGTATTTGAAATTCTGTTGTTGACTCCCCCCTTTTTTTTGGCGTGATCTTTATCATTTTCAGTTTGATATTTAGGTCTTTGATCCATTTTGAGTTAGCTTTTGTGTAATGTGTGAGAGATGGGTCTTGTTTCACTTTTTTGGGGGGGGGGCAGAGGGATATCCAATTTTGCGAATACCACTTGTTGAAGAGACTGTTTTTTCACCCCAGTTTACAAGCTTAGGGCCTTTGTCAAATATCAACTGTTCGTAAGAGGATGGTGGCATCTCTGGGGTCTCAATTCTGTTCTATTGGTCAATATGTATCTTTTTTTTTTCTCTTTTACCAGAACCAGGCTGTTCTGACTACTCTGGTGGTGGAATAGGTTTCTGCGTCAGGTAGGATGAGGTCTCCCACTCTGTTCCTCTTCTTCAGTGGTAGTGCTTTACTTATCTGAGGTTTCTTCTCTTTCCAAACAAAGTTAGTCATTTGTTTCCCCATCTCATTGAAAAATGACACTGGAATTTGTATTGGGATTGCCTTGTATGTGTAGATCGCTTTGGTTAAAATAGACATTTTCACAATGTTAAGTCTTCCCATACATGGGCAGGGTAGGTTTCTCAATTTATATAAGTCTCTCTCAGTTTCTTGCAGTAAGTTCTTGTAGTTTTCTCTGTATAGTTCTCATTTCTCTAATTAGATTTATTCCTACATATTTTATCTTATTGTGCATTTATAGTGAATGGTATTGATTTGGTGATTTCTTCTTTGATGATCTCTTTGTTAGTATAAAGGAATCTTACTTATTTACTTATGTTTATCTTATATTCTGATACTTTGCTGAACTCTTCTATTAGTTCCAGTAGTTTACTTATGGATTTTTTAGGATTCTCTGCATATACAATCATAGCATCTGCAAATAAGCAGATGTTTACTTCTTCTTTGCCAATGCAGATGCACTTTATTTCTTTGTCTTGTCTAATTGCTGTAGCTACTACATCTAGTACAATGTTGACTAGAAGTGGTGAGGGTGGGCATCCTTGTCTGGTTCTTGTTTTCAGGGAGAATTCTTTCAGTCTCTCTCCATTCAGGATGATGTAGGTAGTTGGCTTTCCGTAAATGTCACTTATTGCATTGAGCAATTTCCCTTCTATTCCTATTTTGCTGAGTTTTTAGCATGAATCACTGTTGGAATTTGTCAAAAGAGTTTTCTGCATCAACTGACTAGATGATTGTTATCCTTTGTGTTATTTATGTGGTTGATCACATTAACTGTTTTTATGATGTCAAACCAGCTTTGCATCCCTGGTATGAATCCAGCCAGCTTGGTCATGATCAACCTTTTTTTTTTTTTTTTTTTTTTTGCATGTTTTTCAATTCTATTGGCATGAATTTTGTTGAAGATTTTTGCAACTAGGTTCATGAGTAATGTTTGTCTGTAATTTTCTTTTTTCGTGGGATCTTTCCCTGGCTTTGGCATTAGACTTATGCTGGCTTCATAGAGTGAATTTGGGAGTATTCCATCCCTTTCTATCCTGTGAAATAGTCTCAGTACTACTGGACTTAAATCTTCTCTGAAAGTTTGGTAGAATTCTCCATTGAAGCCATCTGGGCCAGAACTTTTTTTGGTTGGTACTTTTTTAAATTACATTTTCAATCTGTTTCATTGTGATGGGTTTACTAAGTTATTCTACTTTTCCCTGTGATACTTTTGGTCGGTGATGTGAACCTAGGAATTTGTCCAGTTCTTCTAACTTTTCAAATCTGTTAGAGTACAGTTTTTCATACTATTCCATTATGATACATTTATTTCTGTGGGTTTGTTGCGACATCTCCCATCCCATTTCTTATTTAGCTGTTTGTTTCCTGTGCTGGTTTTCTTGTATAAGTTTACCCAATGGTTTATCAATTTTACTGATCTTTTCAAAGAGCAAGCTTTTTTTTTTTAAATTATTTCAGTTGTTATTCTAGTCTCTGTTTCGTTTATTTCTCTTCTAATCTTTAGTATCTGTTTTCTTCTGGTGTCTGTGGGTTTGCTCTGTCGCTCTCTTTTGACCTGTTCAAGCTATAGGGTTAATTCTTTTGTGTGGGCCCTTTCTTCATTCTGGATGTGTGCATTTACAGAGATAAACTGACCTCTGAGCACTGCTTTGGCTGTATCCCATAGGTTCTGTTAGGATGTGTTTTTATTCTCATTGATTACATAAATTTATTTCATCCTTGATTTCTTCTATAACTCACGGTTTTTTGAGCAGGGTGTTGTTCAGTTTCCATGAGTCTATATTTCCAGGTGTGTTTTTTTCTTGTATTGATTTCAAGTTTTATGGCTTTATGGTCCGAGAAAATGCTTTGCCATAATTCAATGGTCTGGATTTTGTGGAAATTTGCTTTATGTCTGAACACATAGTCTATTCTGGAAAATGTTCCATGTGCACTGGAGAAGATGATGGGTTAAAAGTTCTGTATGTGTTGATGTTGATGAGATCTAATTGGTTAATTGCGGTAATAAGATCTTCTGTGTCTTTACTGAGCTTTTATCTGGATGATCTGTCCATTACTGAAAGTTTTCATCTATCATTGTGGAGTAGTCTATCTCATTTTTCAATGTTGTCAGTATTTGTTTGATGTATTTAGATGCTCTGGTATTGGGCACATAAATATTTAACACTGTTATGTCCTGCCTAAGTATTGAGCCTTTCTGCAACAAACAGTGACCATCCCTGTCTATGATGGTGGATTTTACACTACAGTTTATTTTATGTGAGATTAGGATTGCCACTCCTGCTCTTCCTCGTGTGTTGTTGGCTTGGTGTGCATTTTTCCAGTCTTTGATTTGCAGTGTGTTCATATTTTTGAGTCTAAGGTGTTTTTCCTG
Source organism: Heterohyrax brucei (assembly GCA_028571685.1). Taxonomy (NCBI): domain Eukaryota; kingdom Metazoa; phylum Chordata; class Mammalia; order Hyracoidea; family Procaviidae; genus Heterohyrax; species Heterohyrax brucei. Next base: position 64,634,343 of record CM053150.1, read on the forward strand.
TAAGCAACATATAGATGGATCACGTCTCTTGATCCACGATGTCACTCTCTGTCTATTGCAGCATTCAGTCCATTTACATTCAGTATAATTATTGATAGGTACATGTTTACTGGTGTCATTTTATTGCATTTATTTTTGTGTTGTTGATGTTTTCTGTTGCTCTTAATAGTCCATTCTGGGTCTTCTCTATGGTTTGATTTTTCATCTTTTTCAGTGTTGCTTCATTTTTGTTGAGATTCCTGTACTATGTATCTTGTTTTGATATGTCACACTGTTATTTTGCTCTGTGGCTATCCCTATCATCCCCCTTACTATTCTAAGTTTAAACCAGACTTTAACTTCTGCATATCTTTTTAACTTCCTCTCCATCTAAAAGGGTTATAACTACTGTAATGTACCTCTCTTTTTAGTGTCATGATATCACAGTTTTCATGTTATAGTCACTGGTTCCCTTCTTTTAATATTATAGCTTTGATTGAGCTTTGTGACTTTCCGAAGTGAGTAGGATTCTGGAAGCTGTGTCTTTCATTGACTCTTTAAGTACATACTTCATGTTTTTGTTTTTCTAAGTAAAGAATTTCTTTCAGTATCTCTTGTAGTTTTGGTTTGGTTTTCATAAAGTTTCTAAGCTTCTGTTTATTTGCAAATGTCTTAATTTCATCTTCATTTTTGAAAATTAGTTTTGCAAGATATATAATTCTTGGTTGGAGGCTCTTCTCCTTCAGGGCTTTAAAAGTGTCATCCCATTGCTTTCTTGCCAACGCCATTTCTGCCGAGAAGTCAAATGAAAGCGTACAGGGTTTTCTTCTGCATGTTAGCTTTACTTTGAGCCTTGCTGTCTTTAAGAGCCTCTGTTTATGTTTCATTTTATTAAACTTGATTATAATATATCTTGGTGTCTTTCTTAGGGGTTTAGTTTTTGTGGTGTTTGATACATATCCTTGATATCTATGTTCTCTTCTTTCATAATTTCAGGGAAGTTTTCTGTGAGCAACTCTGAAGAAACACTCTGGTTTCATCTATCCCTCCCTGTTCAGAAACTCCAATTATTCATAGATTATTTCTCTTGATAGAGTCCCACATGTTTCTTAATGTTTCTTCATTTTTCTTATTTCTTTTCTCTGATTTCTCCTCATAAATGCTGTTGTCAGTTGCTCTATTCTCAAGCTCACTAACTCTGGCTTTCATTTCCTCAATTCTGCTCTTTTGGCTTTTGATTGAATTGTTCAATTCTGTAATTTTGTTATTGATCTGCTGGATTTTAGATTGTTAACATTCCTTCAGCTCAAATAGCTTAGTTAATTTTTCATTTTGTTTGGCTGCATTTTGCTTAATGTCTAGGAGTGCTCTATACATAATTGTTTTGTATTTGATCTCCAATAGCTTCAGAAAGGCTTGTTTACTGGGAAGTTTTTTGATTCCTTATGTTTGGAGTTTTCCAGAGCCATGTAGGATTGTTTCTTTAAATGGTTCACTATTGATTGTTGTCTTCGCATCATCTAGAAGTCGTTCAGTTTTTCTGGTATTACCTCAGCAGGAGGTGAGGCATAGTTCTAAGAGGGGAATTCATCACCAACCAGCTCTGCATATTCTAGTGATTGGCCACAGTGGACTCTGGGGTGGCAGGCTCTGGCTCCAGGCTGGCAAAGATGGGACCCTGCTCATGGAGTCACTGAGGGGCAATCAGCCAATGCTATGATGTGGATCAGTGAAGGGTGGAAGAGATGCTGCTGGGCTGTTCAGCAGCCAGTTCTCCAGGTGGTCTTATTTTTAAAAGGTACTTTACTGCTAAATGGACAGCTGCCCAAATCAGTCAGGCTCTCAGGTGTGGCAGGCCCTGCCTTGTGACTGATGACAATAGCCTCACTGGCCATCCCCAGATGCTAAGACATGGTGCGGAACAGGGAGGGGTTATGCCTTCCTGCCATCCTCTGCCAGCCCGCACCCATAACTCTAGGCACCACCATCCTAAGCACAGCTTTTCTGCTGGAAAAGCACTTTCCAGACACGGACTGCTGCTCTGTGTGAGAATTAGCCCCAGCTAAGACCTCCAGGTGAGTGACTCTGTCTCCTACGTGACGAAGATAGAATCTTGCCCAAGTTGCCCTTCCTGCCATGAAACAGTAGACTCTATGGCACAGCTCAGAAAAGAGGGTGGAGGGGTAATGGTGCCTTCAGTCAGCAGCCGGGCTTTCAACATGTGGCTATCACAAGCACAGCCTCTCTGCTGCACTGTACACCTGTTTACTTAACCACCATAGTTTAGCTTATTAACCAGCTCATGCCCAACACCCACATCCCAGATAACACAGAAGGTATCAGTATGTGCAGTCCTTTCAAATGGTGAATCAGCTGAAGCAGGACTCAGCATGCCACTGCCTCATCTTCAAGAAAGGTAGTTACTCATTACTGGCAACTAGTCCAATCTGGCAATCTTATGCCAGATCCCAGCGCTTCCAAGATGTCCATGCTGCTACATTCCATTATCGTTACAGTCCTTAGTTCTCAGAGGGATTTGAGGAGATGTGTGTCTAGTCTGCAATCTTGGCCCCACTGCCCCCCTCCCCACCTGATCACCTTTAAATGGTTAGATATTGATGGTTGTCTTCATGCCATCAAAATGCTCTTCAGTTTCTCTGGTCTTGCAGCAAAAGGAACTGTGGTGAAGATCTAAGAAGGGAGTAAGGGCACTGCTAGACTTGGCCGCCACCAGCCACTGTGTTCTCTAGGTACAGCTGACTTATGTACAGCTTCTCTGGTAAAAGAGATGCTGTCAAGCCCCACAGTGCTGCTCAGCTTGGCACCTGGCCCCAGCTTGGTCCTCGGGGGTAGCAAGCCCTGCCTCCTGGTTGATAAAGATGGCAACCTACTTCTGCTGACTCTCCACAGTCATGTCAGCAGACACTACAGCATAGCTCAGAGAAGGGAGGAGAGATGGGTGCCACTATACTTGGCCACTAGCCACTGCTGTGTTTTCTAGAGGTGCTTATCTTAAATACTGCTTTTCTGCTGAGAGGCACTGTCCAGTGGCAACTGGTAGCAACTGAGCCCTCTGGTGTGGCTGGCCCCACCTCCTAACTGGCAAACATGGTGACCTTCTTGTGGAGCCTCTCAGGGGCTGTGTCTGCAGACACTATAACATGTCTAAAAGAAGTGGGGGGAAGGAAGCCACCATATTTGGCTGCCAGCCACCACTAGGTATGATTGTCTTAAAAACAGCTTTTCTGTTGGGAGAGGCACTGTCCTGTCTGTCACTGCTGCTCAGTATGACAACCAGCCCCAGCCAGGCCCTCAGGCATGGCTGAATCTGCCTCTCAGCTCACTAACTGGTGTCCTACCATTGCCACCTCTCCTACATGGTATCCATGGAATCTGGCACAGCTCAGAGAAGGGGTGGAAGGGCACCGGCACTCAAGGCCACCAGCTGCTGCTGGGTTCTCTAGATATGATTGTCTGAAGCACAGCCTCTTGCTGTGAATAATGCTGTTTACTTAGGCACTGCATCTCAGCATGGCAGCTGGCCTGCAGGCTCTCAGGCTCAGCAATTCTAGTTCCAGTATCCTGCTTAATAAATATGACATCCATGCCAGTAAGCCTGTCAACTGCTGCACCAGCAGAAGTGGGACTCTTTGCACTGCTGTCTCTCCTCTGACAAAGGTAGTTTTCCCCTTCCTGTCACCCAGTCCAATCTCACAACCCTGTGCCTGATCAGCCACATTCAATTGTTTTTCTAGGCCTTAGTTCTCAGAGGGAACTGAGGAGATGTGTGACTAATCTGTCATCTTGGCCTAGCCCCAGAACTGTTTCTTTGTATGTCCAATGCCATTAACTTCAGAACCAAATCAAACCCACTGCTTCTGAGTCAATTCTGACTCACAGCAACCCTATAAGTCAGAGTAGAACTGGCTCATAGAGTTTCCTAGGAGTGTCTGGCAGATCTGAACTGCCAACCTTTTCATTAGCAGACTCAGCACTTCACCACTATGCCATCAGGGTTTCCTATAACCTGAGGGTAGTCAAAAATGAATAATCTGAAAATAAAATTAATTCTCTTTTCAAAAACTCTGTCAGTGGCCTGCTTGCCATCAGAAGTACTTCTTGTCCTTCTATTTTCTTGATTCAAACACATGGGAAAGGTGGTCTGATGTAATGGTACCTGCGTAAGCTGATTAGTCCTACAGTTGAGATGTTCCAATTCTCTAATAATAAAAAATAAAAATTTAAACAGCATTTTATATTGCCATCACATGGGGGAAATGGTAGCTACAAGCACTACTGAAGAGAATACAGACTGAAGCAAGTATACCAGAGAGCTGCAGTTCTTACTGTTATTAAGAATGCTTTAACCAGGAATGCAGGGATGTGTCAACACAAGGAAAACAATTAATGTAATCAACCACATAAACAAAAGACAAGAACCACCTAATTTTCTGAAGCCATGCAGAGAAGGCATTTGATAATTTCTAACACCCATTCATATTAAAAACTCTCAGCAAACTAGTAACAGAAGAGAAATTCCTCAACATAATAAAGGCCATCTACACTAAACCAACAGCTAACATCTTACTTAATAGAGAGAAGTTGAAAACATTCCCCTTAAGAACAGTACTAGATAGGAATGCCCATTGTCACCACTTCTATTAAACATTGTCCTAAAGGTCCTAGCCAGAGCAATTAGATATGATAAGGAAATAAGCAGCATTCGAATTGGCAAAAAGTAAGTCAAAGTATTGTTATTTGTAGATGACATGATCTTATACACAGAAAACCCTAAGGAATCCACCAAAAACCTACTAGATCTAATAGAAGACTTCAGCAAAGAATCAGGATACAAGCTGAACATATGTATATCAGTGGGATTCATTTACACCAACAAAGAGACAACCAAAGAGGAAATCACAAGATCATTACTATTTACTATAGCCCCCAAGGTGATAAAATACCTGGGGATAAATCTAACCAGAGATTTAAAAGATCTTTACAAAGAAAACTACAAGACCCTACTGCAAGAAACAAAAAAATGACTTACAAAAGTAGAGAAGCCTACCTTGCTCCTAGATAGGAAGTCTTAACATTGTGAAAATGTCTATACTTGCCAAAGCAATCTATACATACAGTGCAATCTCAATTCAATGTTCAATGACATTTTTTTAACAAGATGGAGAAACAAATCACCAACTTCTTACAGAAAGGAAGGAAGCCACAGATAAGCAAATTATCACTAAAGAAGAGGAACAAAGTGGGAAGCCTCACCCTTCCTGATCTTAAAACCTACTACAGTGCCACAATAGTCAAGACAGCCTGGTACTAGCACAGCAACATACACATAGACTGATGGAACAGAATTGAGAACCCAAATATAACTTCATTCACCTACAAGCAGCTGATGTTTAATAAAAGCTCAAAGGCTATGAACTGGAGAAAAGACAGTTTCTTCAACAAATAGTGTTAGCATAACCAGTTATCCATCTGCCAAAAAAAAAAAAAAGAAAGAAAGAAACAAGATGCTTATCTTACAACATGCATAAAAACTAACTCAAAAAGGCCTAAATGTAAACATTAAAACAATGAAAATCTTGGAAGAAAAAATTGAGAAGATGCAGGAAGCCCTAACCCATGGCATCAACCATCTACAAAAAACCACCAACAACCTACAGTCATCAGAAGTGAAAATAGATAACTGAGAACTTTTGAAAAATCAAACACTTATACTCACCCGAAGGCTCCATCAAAAGAATAGAAGACTGCCTACAGAGTGGGAATGAATATGTCTGCCACACTTCCAACCTTGCCTAACCTCTCTAATCTACAAGATACTACAAAACCGCAACAAGAAAAATACAAATATCCCAATTAAAAATGGGCAAATGACATAAACAGTCACTTCATCAAATAAAACATACAGGTTGTCAACAGATACATGAGGAAAAGCTCATGAGAGCTAGCCATCAGAGAAATCCAAATCAAAGCCACAGTGAGATACCTCTCTCCCCAGCAAAGCTGGCAATAATCAAAAACAACAACAACAACAAAAAACACAGAATAATAAATCTGGAGAGGATGTGGAAAGATTGGAACTCTTCTACACTTTTGGTAGGACTGTAAAATGGTTCAACCACTATGGAAATCAATTTGGTGCTTTCTTAAAAAACTTGAAATAGAAATATCATATGGTCCAGCAGTCTCACTCCTTGGAATGTACCTCAAAGAAATAACAAACACCGATACTTGCACACCAATGTTTATTGAAGCTATCTGAACAACAGCAAAAAGTTGTAAATAACCTAGATGCCCATCAACAGACAAATGGTTCAACAAACTGTGGTATATTCATATAATGGAATGCTACACAATGATAAGAAACAAGAACAGCTTAGAGAAATACCTGCCAACACGGGATCACCTAGAGGAAATTATGCTGAGCAAAATTAGCCAGACATAAAAGGACAAATTTTGTATGAAACCATTATTGTAAGGATACAATTAATCATTTAAGCACAGAATAAATCAATATTTGATGGTTTCAAGGGTGGGAGGGGAGGGATAAAGAAGGATTTTTTTCAAATTAGATAGTGGTTAGGATTAGGGTTGGGTATAGTATGTGTTAGCACACACTAGAAGTAGAGTACCCACAACTACTCAACTTCAAAACCAAATTGTCCCCTTAATGAGGACCACCTCTTTGGAAGAACAGAGAAACAGATCCTGGGATCAGGAGGCCATGCTCTCAGTGGACATCCAGACTAACTGGCATATCCAAAGTTTATATCTCTCCATCTCTTAAGATATCATTCCACATGCTGCCTGGATGAGTGGCAACTGGGATCTTAAAAGCTAGCAAGCTGCCATCTAAATAGCACCCAATGGTCCCAATCCACCTGGATCCTAGGTAAATGGTGGACGTGGAGGACAAGAGAAAAATATGAGCTCACCAGATGGAAGGCTGCATGTGAATCATGGCCAGCTTCAGCATCGGAATGGAAGAACTAGATGGTACCCAGCCACCTCCAATGACAGCCTGGTTTGGGTATGCAGAATGCAGCTTCAGACACAGAGGGTGATGGGAGTATCGTGCAGAGCTAGAACTCTACCAAAAAAACACACTTGATGGTCCTTCTGAACAGAGGGCCTCCTGGGAGCATAGCCCCTGGACTCTCTAATCTCAAACTGCATCCAGCACTGGGGCCAGTTCCCCAGACAAAGACTGCAAAGGACCATACAAAACATAGAGTGATAATGGAGGAGAACAAACCTTTAAACATGTGGATGGGATTGTCTAGGGGATTCTTTGCTGGAGCCAAGTTGATTGGGTAAGGAGGACCGGACCTTGCACAAAAGGTCACAGGAAGTTCTAAACAAAAGGGCAAGCATTCTGTCACTTGGTGGTAGGGGGGCAGCTGGAATAGAGGTGGAAGTTCTGGGTGTTATATGGCAACATGATATAGACTGTAAAACTGTTTTTAATTCACAATTTAAAAAAAGAATGCTTTACACTTCAGAGGAATATCTGACATAGATCCCAAATGGGATGCATTCAAGTGTGCTTATCACAGCATGTTATGGCACACAATCTAAGTGTTTAGGTCAGGAGATTTGATGAATAAAATATGGAAGTTGCATATTACAGAATACTATGAATAGTGAGAAACAAGGAAAGGCCAAAATGGTACTATAATTAGATGCTTCCTGTGGTCCCTTTTATAACACACCTGAAAAAAACAAATGTATTGATTACATGTGACAATCCAGGACCTCTGAACATCAAAGACAAAGTTGAGGGGTCAGACTGAATGGCAGGAGGATGGAGAGATAGTTCAGAAGCAGTGAGGAGTTGCAAGATCAGATCTGCCAAGTGCCTTGAAGGCTGGATCAGATAGTAAGTACTGGCTGAGACAAACAGTAGTGTTTGGGATGCATTTTCCAAACATAAAGAAACTGAGCAGTGGAGAGTCTGTTTACTCAAACCTCTGCAACCAGGGAGAAGGGGTGCTGATTCTCAAAATTTAAGGGCCAACATCTGGCCTACTGCGCAGAATCAAAACAATGATTCCCTATTCTGGAAAGTACCTCCCTCCCATTTACCTGTCCACCTCCACTCTGATCTAGTTTAGGTTCAGCTTCAGTAACTGCCATGTTCCCTAGGCTGGAGGTGGATCCTGATGCATGCCCCAAGACATTCTCTGGCTTCGGGGACTGAACCAGGAAAAAATTATCTGGCAGCTCCTTTATGCCAGAAATTCAGGGCAGGCACAGCACTTTGGCCTAGGCACAGGCATAAAGGGTCCATGGCCTTTGAATGCCTTTTATCCCTGCCTAGACTTGTGTGAGCCCATTTCAACAGCATAGACTTTCATTAGCATAGTACAACAAGGTCTGTACCTGAAGCCTATTTTCATTTCCAACAGCTAAGGATGAGTGGCAGATTCATGATACGTGACATTACTCTGCCTATTAAGGTGGACCCTCATCTATTCATATCACGGGTCTGAAGACGGGTAGGTCCACCCATTCCACCTAACCACCCCACAGAAGGGCCTCAGAATAAGTGGTGCCTCTCACTCCTTGCAGCCAACAACACTGGGTGTCCAAAGTCCAGCTGCAAAACCCACCCACCTATGTGCTCTAGGGAACAGGAACATGCCTTCCAATTAGGTACTCAAGAGTAGCCACCAGCCACTGACCTTGGTCAGCACATAACCCCTACTGCAGGCAGATACCTGTGCCTACTCCTATCAACTCGATGTAGCTCAGCCCATCTACAGCTGAAGGTGAGAGGCTGTACCACACACTTGGTGACCAGTGATCTGGAAACCTAAGCTGAATCCACAGAAGAAAAGTAAACAGACTTTTGGGCTAACATACCTTGTAACAGCACTAGCTACCTGGTAATGGAACATGAGAGCTTCAGACATGTCAGTAATCAAAGATCTGACGTGACTAGTTTATCTGGGTATATCAAAACAAAACAAAATGAGAAGCTAGGGAACAGTATGCAGACACAAAATAAATAAATATAGTGACTTATTTGTGGCTTGGAGACAACAGTCAATAACAAATCACATAAAAGAGACAGATCATAGTGGCTTCAGCAAATGATCAAAATAAAGAACTAAGGAACTTTCTGGAGGAAGTGAAGATCTTGGAATGACTGGAGGTAGAACTGAAAAGATTAATAATAGAGCTCTTCAAGAGATTAGAAAGGAGATCAGGAAAAATACAGACCAAGCAAAGAAACACACAGAAACAACAACAGATGAATTTAAGAAGGTTACATAAAAGCATAATAAAAAATTAATAGGCTTCATGAATCCATAGAGGGAAAGCAAACAGAAATCCAAAAGATTAACAATAAATTTTCAGAATTTGACAACTCAATATAAAGTCACAGGAGCAAAATTGAGGCAGCTGAAGTCAAATTAGTGAGAGTCAATGATGATACAGCAATTGACACCACTCTACTGGAGGAAAAATTAGATAAATGAATTTTTAAAAATGAAGAAATCTTAAGAATTTTATGGAATTCTATCCAGAGGAATCACCTTCAAGTGACTGCAGTACCAGAAGGAGGAGGAAGAAGGGTAGATAAAAGAAAACATAGAGTAGATTGGTAAAGATTTATTGGCAGAATATTCCCCTGATACTGTGAAAGATGAGAAGACATCTAACCAAGAAGCTCATTGAACCCCACACAGGGTAGATCCCAAAACTAACATGCCAAGACATATTCCATTCAAACTTGCAAAAAGAAAAAAATAGAGTATTTTAAAAGTAGCAAGGTGTAATCAAAAAGTCATCTACAAAGGAGAGTCCATAAAACTAAACTCTGACTACTCAGCAGAAACCATACAGGCAAGAAGGCAATGAGATGACATATATAAAGTCATACAGGGAGGAAAAAAAAAAAATGCCAGCGAAGAATAATCTCTCCAGAAAAACTGTCTTTCAAAAATGATGGTGAAATTAGGACATTTCATGATTAACAAAATTTAAGGGAATTTGTACAAACAAACAAAAATTATAGGGAATTTCTTTTAAAGAAAATTAGAAGAAATAATAAAGGATTCCTCTAGTTAGAAAATCAGTGATGTCAGATAACAACCCAAGACTAGAACACAGGAAAGAAACACCCAGATGTTGACTGGACAGGGAATTTACAAAAGTAGAGTTAAAACACTGAAAACAGGGAAACAGAGTTATCAATAAATAAAAGATGACAACATTAAAACAAGAAAGAGGGGCTAAATAATGTAGTCATAGAACTTTCATATGGAGAGAAAGTCAAGGCAATATTAAGAATGAAAGATTGGCTTAAAGTTAGAAAAATAGACGTAAACACTAAGGTAACCATAAATGAAACTATCCTACATATCAAAATTAAATATAAGAAAAACTAAGACTCAGCAAATACAAAATAAACAAGGATGTAAAGAAAATATATAAAAAATGACTCAGCACAGAAAATTAAGTTGAATAAAGAAACTGTCAACAATGCATTAAAAAAAAATACATCAAAATGACAACACTCAATTCATACCTGTCAATAATTATGCTAAATGTAAACAGTCTAGAGACAGGGAGTGGCAGAATGAATAAAAATAAATAAGAAAACATCTGTCTTGGCTGGCTATCTGTCTATATGCTGCTTACAAGAGACAGCACACAGACTCAAAGGCACAAGTAAACTAAACTTCAAAGGATGGAAAACAAATACATTAAGCAAATAAGAGTCAAAAAAGAGCAGGAGTGGCAACATTAATCTTGACAAAACAGACGTTAAGCAAAATCCACTGTAAAGGTTAAGGAAGGACACTATATAATGAGTAAAAGGTCAAAATACCAGGAAGACACAAGCATAATAAATACCCATGCAACAACAGGGCTCCAAAATACATAAAAGAAACAGCATTGAAGAGAGAAATAGATAGGTCCACAATAATAGCAGGGGACTTCAACACACCACTTGAGGTTAAGGACAGACTATCCACCAATAAGAAGCTCAATAAAGACAAGAAAGATCTAAATGCTATAATCAATCAAGCTAATCTCATGAACATAAACAGAACACTCTATCCAACAGCAGTCAAGCATACTTTCTTTTCCAAAGTACATGGAAGTCTCCAGAATAGACCATATATTAGGCCCCAAAGTAAGCCTCAACAAATCCCCAAACACTGAAATGTTACAAGGCATCTTTTCCAATAAAAGTAGAAACCAATAACAGAAAAAAGCAAGGAAAAACAAGCAAATAAATGGGCATTGAATAATACCTTGCTCAAAAACTACCGAATTATAGAAGAAATCAAAGATGGAATAAAGAAATTCACAGAATCAAATGAAAATGAAAACACATCCTATCAGAACCTTTGGGACACAGCAAGCAGTGCTCAGAGGCCAACTTACAGCAATAAATGCACATATCCAAAAAGAAGAAATGGACAAAAAAAAATCAAAGCAATAACTCTACAACTCAATAAAATACAGAGCAGCAAGTAAAGTCCTTGGGCACCAGAAGAGAAGAAATAATAAAAACTGGAGTCAAATTAAATGAATTTCAGAATAAAAAAACAACTGAAAAAGTTAAAACCAAAAACTGGTCCTTCAAAAAGATTAGTAAAATTTATCAACATTGGCCAAATTGACCAAAGAGAAAGAGGAGAAGTAAATGATGAAAATAAGAAATGAGATGGGTGATATCACAAGAGACCCAACTGAAATTAAAAGAATCACAACAGAATACCGGGAAAAGCTATACTCCCCTCCACCAAAATTATAAGCCTGGAGGAAATGGGAAATTTTCTAGAAACACACTATCAGAGGTAGAATAACTAAATAAATCTATAAGAAGAGACTGAAGAAGTAATTTAAAAAACTCCCAATAAGAAAGAGCTCTGACCCTGGCAGGTTCACTGGAGAATTCCATAAATTTCCACAGAAAAGTTAACACTAGTACTACTAAAGGTATTGTAAAGCATAGGAAAGGATGAAATATTCCCAAACTCAACCTATGAAGCCAGCATACCCCTGATACTGAAGCCAAATAAAGACACCACAGAAAGTCAGAGACTAATAGCCATCATGAACTAAAACGTAAAATTACAGCCAAGAGAATTCAACAGCATACCAAAAAATAATTTACTATGACCAAGTGGGATGCAGGCAGTGTTCAACATACGAAAAAACAATCAATGCAATCCATCACATAAATAAAACAAAAGATAAGAACCACATGATCTTACTAACTGATGTAGACAAGACATTGAGAAAGTCCAATGCTATTTATGATAGAAACTCTCAACAAAACAGGAACAGAGTGGAAATTCCTCAACATAATAAAGGGCACTCATACAAAGGCAATAGCCAACATTTTCCTATATTGATGATGTTCATAATGAGAACCAGATAAAGATGTCCCTTTATCACCAATCTTATTCATCACTGTTGGAGCTCCTAGCCAGAGTAATAAGGCAATCTACAAGGTAGTCCAACATATCAATGAGAAGAAGATAACCCAATTAAACAATGGGTAAAGGATATGGACAGACACTTCCCCGAAGAAGACATCCAGACAGGCAAAAGACACACAAGGAAATGTTCACAATCATTAGCCATTAGAGAAATCCAAATCAAAACTACAAAGAGATGCCATCTCACTCCCACACGGTTGACACTAATCCAAAAAATACAAAACAACAATTGCTGGACAGGCTGTGGAGAGGCTCTTCTACACTGCTACTGTAAAATAGTACAACTTCTTTGGAAAGCAATTTGGTGTTTTCTTAAAAAGTCAGAAATAGAAATACCATGATTCAGCAATCCCACTGCTTGGAATATATCCTTACAGAAATAATGGCTGTCATACAAATAGATACATGCACATAAATGTTTACTACAGTACTCCACAATAGCAAAAAGATGGACTTAACCTAGGTGCCCATCACCAGATGAATGGCTAAACAAACTATGGTATATATACACAATGGAACACTATGCAATGATAAAGAGCAGTGATCATTTTATGGAACATCTCAACCTGGAATCAACTGGAAGACATTATGCTGAGTGAAATCAGTCTGCTGCAAAAGGACAAATATTGTATGAGATCACTATCATAAGGACTTAAGAAAAGATTTATGTACAGAAGAAAATACTCTGATGGCTACAAGGGTGGGGAGGGAGAGAAAGGGTTATATTCATAGATTGAATAGTGGATAGGAATTCAGGTAGGTGAAGGGAGTGATAGCATGCAGTAGAAGGCAGGTCAGCATAACTGGACTATAGTGTAAATTAAAAGGTTTTCTAAATTCAACCCAACATTTCAAAGGATAGAATAATAAGGACAAGGGTCTGGGGACCACGTTTTCAGGGAATATTGAGGTCAATTGTTATAACTAGTCTTGTTCTAAGAGATTCTTCTGCATTCCATATTGGTGAGTGGTATCCGGGGTGTTAAAAGCCAGCAAGTTGTTGTTTGAGGAACATCAATTTGTCCCAACCCATGTGGAACAGATGACAACTGAAAACACCAAAGACACGAGAAAAATGAGCCCAGGAGACAGAAAGATCCATATGACTGGGAGATTCTAAGAGATTCTTCTGCACTCCACATTGGTGAGTGGTGTCTGGGGTCTTAAAAGCCAGCAAGTTGTTGTTTGAGGAACAACAATTTGTCCCAACCCATGTGGAACAGATGACAACTGAAAACATCAAAGACACAAGAAAAATGAGCCCAGGAGACTGAAGGATCCATATGACTGGGACATTATATCAGCATGACACCAGAAGGTGCTTGGCTACTACCAAAGACAGCCCTGACAGGGACACAATATAGTTTCTGACACAGCACAAGATAAAGAAGTGTGCAGATCAAAAACTCTATTAAAAGGCCAGAACTGATGGTCTGACAAGAGACACCCCTGAGAACATGGCCCCTAGAGATACTGCTGGCCCAGAGCTGAAACCAGCACCAAAGAATGAACTGGACTAGGGGACACAGCATAATGCATGTGGTACGTGTACTTTACGGCTTAATATACATATGAAGCTGTCTTACCGGTCAATTTTGACTCATAGCAACACTGTAAGGCAGAGTATAACTACCCTATAAGGTTTCCAAGGCTGTACATTCTTTTTTTTTCCTTTTTTTTAAGGAAGCAGATAGCCACGTCTTTCCCCTGCAGAACAGCTAGTCAGTTTGAACCACTGACTTTTTGTTTAGCACCCAAGAAAGTTTTAACCATTGTGTCACGAGGGCACATACCTCCATATAGTTACTTTGACTTGTTTCAATTATTCTTCCATTTTTGTACACGTACATATGTGGGACTTAGATAGAGGCAACATTTGCTATACATGCTGTTTGGGCCACTGCCAAGACTTATTTAAAATTGAAGAATCTTTCCTTTGAAATATTCAACTTTTCTACACCTACCCCAACTTTTAAGTAAAGGAAGTTTTCATAGAGCAAGTTTTCTTAATAAAAGGCATATTTATATTCTATAACCAATGGGAAAGGGACTTGAAAAGTTAAGAAATTTCCTTTGAAGGCTACCATCTATACCTATTAAGATTCATAGCAGAGTTTCTTTTCTCTTTGGAATTTAGCAGGTTTTCGACAGGGAAAGTGCAGGTTTTAGTAATGGAAATGGCCTTGTGTGTGTACAGAACTAGGTTTGTGGACATTAGAAGTTATTTGACATGCACTGATCTTTTACTGGTAAGAATTTGGGAATAGCAATTTCTTTCCTGCTTCTTTGATCTCCTCCCAAATCCCGTGGTGGTTCATTATGGCTGCAGAGAACTGTAAATGTTAGCAAGGAGCAATTTGAAAGCCCTAAAAAAGGTAGTTGTGCAAAGCAATTCAAACATCAGGTATCTTTCCTATCATTTGGACTCTGGTTTTAGAACTATTGAGGGAGTTCTGTCAAATCTCAAACTGAATTGGATTGCTGATCTGGTATGAATACTCAAGTTACCGTAGATATCTGCATTTTCAAAAGACGAGAGCAGTTGTTACTTTATTTTGCCCTTTTCTTAAAAAAAAATTACATATGAACATATATTTATATTTAAAAAACTGCATATATATGTACACACATACATACACACATTGCACACATCTCACAAAAAAGGCACTTCTTTCTGAACAAAACATGGTGATTTTAAATAGGGTCAAGGGGTTGTAATCTCTATCCAGTGCAAACGTCGGTCGTATCTCTGATGTTTTCCCAGTGAAGTGAATTTTCATAGGCATTTTCACTTTGAGAATTGTGTTCAGTAAGCATGTTTGGGAAGGTTAATGACAGGGAAGGGAGAAGTCATTCTACTCTGGCTAAAATAAATTGTGAAGAGACAGAAAAATTATAAAAAGCACTATGAGGCAGAATGAAAATCTTATGCTTTATAATTTCTTTCCCTTCTTTCTCTTCCTCATAAAAGTATAGAAGATAAATGCACAGTTTGCTAGGTTTACCAAACAAATTTTATTTTACTAATACAGCTCTCATTCAAATATATATACTTTCTAAGTTTAAAAAAAAAGCCACTGCCATCAAGTTGATTCTGACTCACAGCAACCGTATAGGTTAAAGGAGAACAGCCCTACAGAGTTTCCAAGGAGCACCTGGTGGGTGTGAACTGCCAACTTTTTGGTTAGCAGACATAGCACTCAACCACTACACCACCAGGGTTTCAAATATTTAATATCTCTAACCACGCCTATGTTTTCATGACACTTTTCCACCTTCTGCCATTTTGAATTATTAAAAACAGTCTGTGTTTACCAAAACAGAGCTACTTGTTCCAAGAATACTGAGTATGAGGGGGGTGGGTGGAATCCATTTTTCCTTAAAGATCTTTGTCACAAACACTTAAGGACTTTTGTTCCCGCACAACTTTTCTGTACCAGTCACCATCCTTCTGAAACAGATAAAATAGAAACTGATATCAACCCAAAAAGCTGTCTCTGGACATTCTAACCAAGACAGGAATAACTCCAAAAGAGAAATTTTAAACTGACTGGCTAAGTGTTTAAAGAAAAGCTATCTTTCATAATTTTATCTACTCATACTCTAACCCCCATCTCTGCCTCCTCCAGCCTGTCCATACCATTCTTCATTCTCCAGAATTAAGGGAGTCTTGCTCAGGAGACATCACAGAACCAAAAAACTGGGAGCTCCACTAAATTCTTGCTCTACTATCTGCACGCTGTGCAGACAGTAGTCAGGTCAGCAGGCCCCCTCTCTGTGCCTTAGCTCCTTTCACCATGAAATGAGACACTTGGAATAATGATTTCCACGGCTCCTTTCAACTCTGACATTTGGGGAATCTACAAAAATGCTTTCAGATATTAGACGAGTTCCATTTAAACACCTGGCCATTTTAGAAGGGCTTTGCATATATATTGTATTTAACTTGCTCCATCACCAAATAAAGCTGACATGTGTGAGCCCCAAGAGGACACAAGACCAAATTGCAAATGTCTGTCTGTGATGATGGAGGTCTTGTAATCTGAGAATTGATTCTAGACAGCCGTTAGGTGCTTTTCAGAGTACCCTAAGATTATAAAGAGATGTATTACCCATGAGAAATCCTTTTCCATTTACATTTTATTTTCCTCTATGGTATTTAACTTTTTTTTAATGTGCAGCCATCATAAATATTTATACTGTAATATATGATTGGTCAATAAAGAGAAATCAATACTGAATTTTTGCTGCTCAGGAAACAGGCTGTGTTTTACCTGCTTCTAGTCAAGAATCATAAAAAAGCACAGGTAAGGTATCTGCTCAAATGGCAAAAGGAAAATATACATTATTTATTTTACATTTTCCTATAATATACATTTTGCATTTATACACACTTGCACCCATATTGTTAGTTGTCTTCAATTCAGCCTCTTCAACTTTCCTCCTACAAACCAAAAAAAAACCTAAACCTGTTTCTGTTGAGTCGATGTTGACCAACAGAAACCCTATAGGACAGAACAGAACTGCCCTCTACGGTGTACAAGAAGCAGCTGGTGGATATGAACTGCTGAACTTTCAGTTAGCAGATGTAGCTCTTAACCACTGTGTCACTAGGTCTCCATTTTTATAGAGTACCCAAGAAACTATAGAAAATGATGAAACTTTAAAGAACACAGAAAGCTAACCTTTGAAGTTCCTCCGCCATAATTATGGTATCATTTGCCACTAACTATAAGGAAAATGAAACTGGAAGCAAGAAAAAAAAAGTCTGCTCACCCCTTCCATAAACATTTACCAAATATCTACCCTCTGCCACATAATATTTGATGCCTGGGTTCCAGCTAAAAGAACCATGCTCTTCCTTTCCAAATGGGGTAGGGTAAACAAAGAAGGGAAATCTTGTACAGATGATTCAAGCAAGCTGATGTGTTAGAGCATCACTGAGTGCCTGTTTCAATTAGTTAGAGGAGCTCCCGAGAAAGAATTTCAGCTGCAGTCTGATTTTTAAGAAAGTGACAAGCATACGGGAAGACACACAAGTAGGTTTTTTTTGTTTTTTTTTATAGTATCAAAATTCATGCTACACAAAAGGTGGTCTTTGGACCAGCAGTACCACATCAAGGAGCACTGGAGGTACAATGGTTAAGCTCTAGGCTATAGCCAAAAAGTTGGTGGTTTCTCATCCAGCAGCTCAGCAAAGAAAGATCTGGTGACCTTTCATAACGATTATAGCCTACAAACTCTATGGAGCAGTTCTACCTGAAGTCACCATGAGCTGAAATTATTCCAAGGCCCTGTCAACAACAAAGTACCAGCATTGTCTAGGAGCCTGTTACAAGCTCCTTGTCACACGCTGAGGGAAATCATGTTAAACATAACTAACTCGTGTGCCGGAAAAGCGGCACCGGAACTGTGTCCCGGGTGCAAGCGTGAAAATCACTGGGTACCTTACTGCAGAATTAAACATTCAATGGTGTCAACTCCGACTGTGAGAAGCCCTTCACCCTTTTAAAGAATCTTGCTTTAAGAAACTGTTAAAATCTGTCAAGAAGTGAAGTTTAAAACATTTAAGGTTGCCACTCTAGATGAAGTGGTGGTAGCACTACAAGTAAAAAATAGTTTCTATGAAAACAGTAAGTGCAAAAAATCTCATAATTTTGGTACACCTGGAAGCTGGAAGATGAGAAGAACAGGGGGGCCCCAAGCTTGTTCTTCCGTCTTCCGTTGCTCCCCTTAAAAGCTAACTCATTTTAAAACTTTTAGTATAGCTGTGTGATGTTTCTGTAACTTTAGAACATATGCTATAAGAGGACAATGGAGAGCGAGAAGGATCCCTCGTCTACTCCTCCCTCCTCAACATCATTTAAGAGGAGTTAGAAAATAGAAAGAAGCTAGGAGGTGAAAGGAGCGACTGGTCATCGCTACTTTCACCTATTCCCAAAGAGAACGAGAGAGGTGACTGACCACCGCCGCTCCCGTCTACTTTTTTATTTTTAATATAACACCAAGTACTCCTCTCAAATATTTGGTACAATAAGAGGTTTATGGTATAAACTAGTAACAAACTACGGAAGCTGAGTAACAGAATTATAAAAGTCCTCCTAAACAAAAGTTAACTTATTCAAATTAAATTAGAGCTATTCAAATTAAGAAAAATTGTCAGCTTTACCAGCTTTAATATTTAAACAACTAGGACAAAAATATATAAAGTCTTTCCTTAGTCCTTAAAGATTCTTTTATGCTTAATTATTAGAAAATGTTAACAGATCCAGAAAAACGGTTTTTTCAAAAACTGTTGGAAAGTGTTGATTGGTTACAACCCACTAATTTAGTTTATAATTTTTATTAAATAAAAAAGGGGGAGACGCCCAGTCAGATGCCTGGGAGGCACAATGCCTGCCCCCCTATAGCACAATGCACACGTTTCAAAAATTTTCTAGATATCCCTCAAATCTACACAATTTCAGATGCTGAGGCCCAGTGGTCTCATGAGTCTTCAAATATCCAAAAACAACAATAAATGGTGAAAAACTATTAACTATGCGAAGAAAGTGTGCTTATCTTTCCTCAGGTTCTAAGATTGGCCTAAGGTGGAGCCCATCATGAAGAAATCCCAAGATATGGAGCACTTGGAAGAATGGACAGTGAGAATGAAGATAACGAACCCAGACGAGAAACAGAAGAAAAGAACTATGAAAGAAATGAAGACCCTGCTTCCCATGTTTCTTCTTCCTGTGACATTATTTGACTCTGATGTATGGGTGCTGGGCTTCTACTTATTGTTTATTGCCTCTTTTAACGAACATTTATATGAAGGTTACTGATTGTGTTAGACAAGTGTAGGTTACACATACAGGCCCCGCCTGCACGCCTGGAGACAGAAGAACTGTCGCAGCAGTCGTGTATTCCATCCCTATTTGTGACAGTTTCTTGTCTTTTACCTTTTTTTGTGGTATGAGTTGATTTATTGGTTAATGTACAAGCTTGTCCCCCTGAATTAGTGTTCTGGCCGTGTGGAGGCTGGTACCTCTAGGGAACTGATGTCATGTATTCAAACAAGAAAAACTGGATCTCTCGGAAACCCAGTTTGGGACAGAAAAGAAACATAACATCTCTGTAACATCTCTATCTATAGCCTCATGATCCCAGAGCTCAGCTGGACAGTCATATGGGTAAGACCCCTTGGGGAGGGGCGACCTAAGATAGACACAGTCACCAGGGATCACAGAGTAAGGGGCTGGTGAGCCAAGGACGGGTAAGACCTCCAAAGGGGGACAACCTAAGACAGCCCCAGTCACCGAAAGGCGATTGATTTCATCTAAAAAGTATTGTTGAAAAATTGAACAACAGAAACATGACCACCAGTTGCCTTGGCCATAACCCCATCGAACACTTCAACTACATTTTTATTAAATAAAAAAGGGGGAAATGTTAAACACTCTTGACATAAGTAAAGCCATCTTGGATGCTGAATCATTACCTCAACTCTGTGTAACCTTCTGTGACGTTTGTGTACTGTACCCTAGATACAGTCTGGGAATGCTTCCAGGCCATTGTCTTGAGCATGTGATACATCATATGATTGAAACTATGAAATCATTCTTAGTTACTGTATGTTGTACTTCCTTGTACCCTGGTTACCAAAAGGGTATAAATACTCTAATAAAACTTTGCTCTGGGCTCTCGACTGACGGTTGCCATGAGCCCCTAATCCCAAACTGTTTCATGTCTGCCTTTTCTCAGTCGTCAGTGCAAGCCTCCTCCTCCCACCATGCTCATCGGAGAACGACCAGTTCTCCGACAACAGGCCCATCCCAGGCTGACTGCATTTTAGTATACCTTCCAGGTGATCTGTATGCACATGAATGTTGGAACAGCACAAAAAGTAATTCAGGGGAAAGAGAAATTATCTCTAGTTTACAATTAGAAAGATTTCCTGGAAGGAGAAGTATCTAGGCAGAACCTGAGAAAGGATGCAAGTTCCACTTTTGTTCATTATTTCCCAACATTCTTTAGAGGGATTCTCAGCTAGACCCTCAGGGTCCTCAGTAAACATTCTAGGACATGTGTCCTTAGTTTGCACAACAGAATTTTCTTAGTCTTTAAGTTCTGTTTTCATTTTGCACAGTTCATTTTTAAGCCTAACTCTTTCCTCTCACATTTTACTACAAGCAGCACGGAAAAATCACATGGCTTCTTAAGATCTTCCTTAGAAATCTCATTAGTCAGATATCCAGGTTCATCACAAGTTCTAGCCTCCACCAAACATCCAAACATAATTCAGGTAAGTTCTCTGCCACTGCATAAAAAGCATTGCCCTTCCTCCATTGTCAAATCACACGTTCAACATTTTATTTCAAAGCCTCACCAGATGCACAACTAACACCCACATTTCTGGCAGCATTCTGTTAATGCAGCCATATGTATTCTCTAAAGTGATACAGATTTTATAGCCCTATGCAATTCCTTCTGAGCCCTGATCTGAATTGCCTTTGATGTCCACAATCCTACCAACTGTCTCCTCAAGGCAATCTATATTTTTACTGTCAGGTATCTTATAACTCATTACCCAAATTCCAAAACTACTTCTATAGCTTAGCTTATCTGTTAGAGCAGTGCCCTACTCCTCTGGTAGCAATTCTGTTTAGTTATCTAGTTCTGGCATAACAGAAATATCACATCTGGGTGGCTCAACAAACAAATCTATTTTCTCAGAGTACAAGAGGCTAGAAGTCTGAATTTAGGGTCATGGCTCTAGGGGAATGTTTTCTCTTTATGCCAGGTCTGGAAGAAAGTCTTTGTCTCTTTGAACTTGTGCTCCTGAGCCATCTTCTCATGGCTTGGCATCTCCTCCTATCTCTGCTTGTCAGTTGCTTATTTAGTCTCTTTTATATTTCAAAAGAAATTGATTTAACACAGACCTATGTTCAACTTGTCTCATTAACATAACAAATATAACCTGTTCCCAAATGGGATTATAACAAGCATGGAAATTAGGATTTACAACACAAATTTTAGGGGATACACTACAATTTATAATACTAAATTAGAACGAAAGTGTAAAATTTAAATAGGGGTGTGTGTGTGTGTGTCTGTATGCACAAACTGCAGTGCAAAGAACACAAGACTGATGGCCAGGTGAATCTGAGTCAAATAATTTCACTTCTCCAAGCCTCAGGGTTCTCATCCATAAAATGGGATTAATAAAATTTACCTCTTAAATGAGATTAGAAAAAATCAACCTAGTCACATACCTGGCAGATTATATATGCCCAGCCAAGCCAAGACAATTGCCATCGAATCGGATATACATGTCCTGTAAACACTATTTACCTTGCATTCAATAAAAATAATACATTACCTAACCTCTTGTTCGATAGAAAAAGAAAGTCTAGACATATCACCTCTTTAAGTAGGGACTATTATTAGAGTTATTTTGGTCACACATTATGGTAAATAAATAAGATTTCAAGAGACTGACTGTTTTAGTCAGCTACTGCTGCTTTAACAGAAATACCACAGAGTGGATGGCTTTAACAAAGGAAAATTTCTTCTTACACAGTCCAGCATGCTACAAGTCCAAATTCAGGATGTCCACTCCAGAGGAAGGCTCTGCCCCTAGTTGGCTCTGGAGGAAAGTTCGGAATTGCATCAGTCTTTGTCCAGGGAGCAACTTGGCACAGGAACCTCAGGTCTGAAGGACACGTTCTTTTGCTGCTGCTTTCTTGATGGTGTGAGGTTCCCAATTCTCTGCTTGCTTTCTTTTCCTTTTATCTCTTGTAGGATGTAAGGATTAAGAGTGGGGCAAGCCAAACTCAAGGGAAACTCCCTTTGCAGTGGAGCAGGGAGGCAATCCTCTGAAGGGATTTACAGCCCCATCCCAATCCTTCACCATACAGCATAGGAAAACCACAAAATGGAGGACAGTCACAAAATACTGGGAATCAGGGCACAGCCACATGGCCACACATGTTTTGGGTGGAACACAATTCAATCCACAACACTGACATCATTATCATTGAAATGTCAGCTAGCTCTTGTTTGAACAAGTGTATGATATAAATAATAAATGCACAAAATTAATATGCACTGAGAAAATCAACAGATCTCTAGGGATTTCCTTGTTATTGTGCTACAATTTTGCTTGGGAAAGCATTAGAAGGAATAATAGTCTGTGAGTTCCTAGGTTAATTGCTAGTCATTATGTTGGCTGCTTTATGAGAAAATCATGTATTCTAATTGTAGTATGCTCATATCTAACTTTGCTAATGACTCTGTAAGATCTTTAATTACATAATTTGTCTGGAAAAGTGGGCGTATGTAAAACTCCAATATTCCTACTATCCTCTCCCTATAACTTAAAATTTTCCAAACTTATATAAGGATATTATTGGCTTTAGTTTTTCAAGGTGGAGGGACAACTCTTTATTAGATTTTACACCATCCTCTAACCTAATTTCTGAACTATAGTTGGTGAGGCACCAAGAAAGACAGGACTTTGTAGAGGGCCACCAAGGACTAAGCTAATTGCAGACTGCTACCAAAACAAAGGAATCATGAGTCTTGAAAGGATTCCAAGTGGTGCATAAGTGACAACAGTACAGCAAATATCAGAAAAGAACTAAAGGAACATTAGAACCACTTTTCAAGCTACAGTAAACTTGAGCATGCTGTTTTGTCTCATTTGCACTTATCTAGCCAGCAATGTCTTATATTTCAAGTAGTGGAGATCTTTATGAAAGAAAGAAAGACAAATGGTAAACACTCTCTGATGTAAGCAGTGGTTAAAAAGTGGTGTTTTCGTGACAATGTAGATTGAAAGGCATTCTTGGCTCTCTTTTACTTTTTTTTTTTCCCCTCCCACCTTTAAACTTTCTCCCCTTCCCTCCCTCTCTGGCACTGAAGTTGTTTCTTCTGTGGCATTTTCTAATAGGAAAGGGAAGAGAATTCTTGGTATTTTAGCCTTGCCTGAGATATGACAGAAATGCAGAGCCCACTCCACCCCCACCGCCCCACCTTCCCACTGAAACATTCAAAGCACATGCTCATCTTGGACCAGTCTTCTCTTAGACTGAAATGGAGTAAAATCATGTGGAGAAGGGAAGAAAAGTTTCTATACTGCAGGGCAGGAGACCCAAGTTAGACTCTTGTGCGTGCCTCGCCATCAGACAGTGGTATGCCCTTGGAGGATTTCAAATCTGTGTCTCAAATATGACTGAGCCATGGAAATCATTTTTTGTTCTTGAGCATGTTGGGAGGCTTTGTTCAAAAACATCTGGCTGCTTTATGACTTTAATCCCAAATTTGAATTCCAAAATGCCTCACACGATAATTTCACTTTATCCACAAAATGCTTTGAACTAGATCTGATAAGAGATTGCAACAGCCTGGAATGGTAACGTATGTAGGTGTGTTTGACCTCTTTTCTGCTTCTACAAAGAGGTCAATGGACAATTTACTTCATCACTAAACAAGGAGTTGGATCATAAATGGCCAGCTATTCCTTTATACCACAATGGAAAATCATTTAGCAAGTGAGCTGGCTTTAAGTTCCTATTCTGATACATACTGTGGTATCTGAGGCAGGTAACTCGTTGATCTAGTTTTCTGACCTATAATACGGCATGAGTAATGTAGGCTCTACACGGGAACAAAGTGACATCAAGAATATGAAAGAAAGATTCTGGTAAACAAAGAAGTTCTGTGTGATGTTATCAGCATTAACTTCACATGATTTATGAATCATTTCAGTGGCCTGTATCCTTTTTACAAAAAACAACTGGAGCAAAGGTTCACATTTCATTGTGGGTGCTTCCCCTTATTTTTCCAAAGAAATTCATTTTGAGAAATCTTGCTTGTGTAGTAGAGTCAACTGGTTCAGAAATAGCCTTCGAAATAGCAATCAGATATAAGCTGTTTTATTTTTAATTCCTTTTCTTTGTATTACTCATAGAAACTTACTCTGAAGGAAAACCTTGAGATAAAAATTAAGTTGAAGAAACAAGAGTATATAAAAGAAGCCATAAGATGGGGGTGGGGGCGGGGGTGGGCAGAGAAGCACAGTATATTAGTTTCCTGAGGCCATCACAACAAATTACCACAGAATTTGTGGTTTAAAACAACACAAATTATTTTCTCAAAGTTCTGGAGGTCATAAGTACAAAATAAAGACGTCAATCAGCAGGGTTGGTTTCTTTTGCAAGTCTATGTTTTGGGGGAGCCAACACTCAAAACACTACAAGGGCCTAGCATTATGTTTGCTGAGACTTCATATTTTTCTTTTATTTTGATGTGCAGAACTTTTAATTCCCTTCATGGTTATCTTAACATTTACCTCTGTTTTTCTAAATTTAAATCAGTCTTTTATTTCTTCGTATTATCTTGACTTGCTCTCCATATGAAAGATCTATGACTACATTTTTTTAGTCCCTCTTTTTTGTTATAATGTCATCTTTTACATAATGATATTTCTGTTTTCCTATTTTCAGTGTTGGACTTTTTACTTATTTTTGTGATTTCCCTATCTGGGTTAACAACTGGTTGCTCAGTCTTGCATTCTAGTCTTGAGTTGTTATCTAATACTATTGATTTTCTTTTTAAAAAAGTATTTCATTGTGCTTTAAGCAGAAGTTTACAGTCCAAGTCAATTTGTCATACAGGAACTTGTGCATGTACTCTGATATACAACTCTAGCTGCTCTCCCCACCCTATGAGAGCACATTCCTCCTTTCTACCTTTTATTTTCCATGACCTTTCAACCATGTCTTCTAGCTTCTTCTTTTGTTTTATTCTGAAATGACCAAACAGGCTGGTCATGTGAACTAGTTTGATTATTGGTGACTTTGAGGCTGTAACAGCCTGTCACTGGGTGGTCAGAGCTGTTACTAGGCATGTGAGGCCAGCAGTCTGTTTGTTTTCGTTGTATGTATTCAGCTCAAGTGCTCGGGTAGCCTGTCACCCAGTGTATGGTGCCAGTGTATGTACAGTCCTATATGGGCATGGGTGTTTAGTGTAGGCTCAAGTATCTGGATGCACATATTGAGAAAGGCCAGGAGCTGACTGCTGTCCTTGAATATCTATGAGGAAAGCATCTTCCTGTTCCTTAGGGTGTGCAGGTAGGTATTTTCTGAAGCTGGAATATTGGTGCCCAATGCTTTATGCAGGGGTAAAAGGTGTTCAAATTCTGTGGATCACTTATATCTGATTCCAGGCAAAGGAACTGTTTCTGCCCTGAGCTCCTGGTTTAGGAGAGTTGGACTTTCCCATTTGTTAAATTTTCCCTCTCCAAGGGTGAGAAAACAGCCCAGAGCATGCACAAGGTGTCTTACTTCATTCCCAAGGAAGGTGTCAGTCTCTGAAGCTGGTTCAGGAGTCATGTAGAGAAGGGAGGAGGAAGTCTTGGAAAAGGGAGAGAGGTTTATCCCAAAGGAAAGTTTTAGATACAGGTGTTATAGGTTAGATACAAGCTGCTTAGCTTTAGACAACCTAATGCTGTTTTTCACTAATTCTGGAGGCGTGAGTGAGCTCTCTGCCAATCAGTCTTTCCTACTGCATATAACATTTCCCAAAAGCCACTGCTCCCCTCACTGATCCACCTGTATGGTACCTATTCTTATCAAGTCAGGTCAGGCCAGTCCTAGATAGTTCTGGACCTATTCTCTCCTCCCTATCATACAGCCTGATTTTTCAACTTTCCCTTTGACATTTAAGGCTCCTACAATGTTATATATAACTTCCTGTGGGGGGGGGGTTGCTGTTAGAGATCACAGGAAGCATTTGACTATTCCACCATCTTAGCCCCTTCTCCCAGGTCTCAGCATTATAATGACCTTCAGTTGAACCTCATCTTACATATTAACTAAGCAATTTGTACTCTCTGTGTCTTCTTGTTCTCATTTGTAAAATGGTGCCATGATAATCTCTTTACACAACTGTGTAACATTAAAAGAAATTATGACTCACATGTCATGATTGCAAAATATACTATAAATCTACCATAATTAAACAGCCTGGCAGTGGTATAAAAATAGAATACTGACCAACGAAATAGACTTCAGAGTCCAGAAAGAAATCCATACCTATGAAGTCAACTGATTTTTGACAAGGGTTCTAAGGACATTCAATGCAGAAGGAAAATTTCTTCAATAAATGGTGCTGGGAAAAGTGGATTTCTACATGGAGAAGAATAAAACAAGATCCACACTTTACACTATACACAGAATCCAAGTAAAAACTGATCAAGGAAATACAAAGAAAACTAAAGATACAAGCAAAAAAGTAGTTCAAAAGACTAATGGACCACATCTACAATGGCCTCCACCAGACTATGACAAGTACAACCAGATGGTACCTGGCTACCACCACTGACTGCTCTGAAGTGATCACAACAGAGGGTCCCAGGCAGAGCTGGAGAAAAATGCAGGATAAAATTCTAACCCAGACAGAAACACCAGACTTCCTGATCTGACAGAGATGGGAGAAGCCCTGAAAGTATCGCCCCAGACACCTTTTCAGCTCAGTAATGATGTCACTTCTGAGGTTCACCCTTCAACCACAGATGGGATAGGCCCATAAAACAAAATGAGAATAAAGGAGAACATCAACAAGGACTAAAAAGCAAGAGGGGGCAGGAAAGCTGGTAACAAGGAACCCATGGTTGAGAAGGAAGAGTATTACTGTTATGGATTGAATTGTGTCCCCCCAAAAGTAGGTGTAGCCACCTGGCTGGGCCATGATTCCCAGTATCTTGTGACTGTCCTCCATTTTGTGGTTTTTCTTTGCTGTATGTTAAAGGATTAGGGTGGGACTGCAAATCTGTTTATAAGATCACCTCCCTGCTCCACTGTAAAGAGTTTCCCTGAAATATGGCTTGCCCCACCCTTAATCGTTTCAGTCTGCAAGAGATAAAAGGAAAGGGAGACAGGCTAAGAATTGGGATCCTGAAGAAAGCAGCACCAAGAGAAGAGTGCATCCTTCAGACCTGAGGTTCCTGCACCAAGATGCTCCCTGAACAAAGACTGATGCAATACCAGACTTTCCTCCAGAGCCAACAACGGGGAAAGCCTTCCCCTGCAGTGGACACCCTGAATATGGACTTGTCGCCTACCGGACTGGGTGAGAATAAACCTTCCTTTGTTAAAGCCATCCACTGTGTGACATTTCTGCTAGAGCAGCCCTAGCTGACTAAAACATTTCCCATTTTGTGAGGCTGTTAACCAAAATCATAAAAAAATATGTGTAATAACTGTTTAATGAGAAACTATTCTGTAAAACTGCATCTAATGTAGGCAAAAAAAAAAAAAAAAAAGGATCTAGGACCTAAATATGAAAACTAAAACCATAAAATTCCTAACAGAAAATGTAGGGGTGAGACTGTGGGACTTAGTCTTTTATGAGGCAGTATTAGATATGACAACAAAAGCAAGACCAGCACAAGACAAAATAGATAAATGAGACCCAAAAAAGTTAAATACTTTTGTTCATCAAAACACTTTATCAACAAAGTAGAAAGACAAGCTACAGATGGAGAGAAAGTTTTCTGGAATCACATATCTAATAAAGGCATAGTATTTAATATATATGTGTGTATGCACATATATACATATATATGTGTATACATTAAAACTTACTAAAAGACAGGAAAAAACCTTAAATTTAACTGAGGTCTTAAACAGATATTTCACCAAAGAGGATATTTAAATGGTCAACAAGCACATCAAAGGATGCCCAATGTCACTGGCCATTAAACACAAAAACCCATTGGGGTTGAGTGGATTCTAATTCATATAGATTCTATTGGATAGAGTACGACTGCCCTATAAAGTTTCCAAGGCTATAATCCTTTTGTACCTGGAATGCTACATCTTTCTTTCAGAGAGCAGCTGGTAGTTTCAGATTGCTGGCCTTTCACTTAGCAGCCAAATATTTAACCATTGCACTACCAGCGCTCCTATCATTAGCCATTAACCAAAGCCACGCCAAGCCAAGTGGAAAAGAAAAAAAAAGGTTCTGTCAAGTGCATTCCAACTCAGAGTGACTATAGGACAGAGTAGGACTGCCCTACAGGTTTTCAAAGAGCTCCATTACAGAAACACAAGTCAAAACTACAGAGAGATACCACCTCACTCCTATTAGAATGGCAATGATCAAAACAAATAAACAAAAAATGTAATACAGCTTTTGGCAAAGTTCTGGAAAACCTGGAATCCTCACCTATTTCTGGTAGGAATGTAAAATGGTATAGCCACTTTGGAAAACAGTGTAGCAGTTTCTAAAAAAATTGAACATAGCACTACCACACAACACAGCAAATCCAATCCCAGAAGAAGGGAAGGCAGGACTAGAACTAGAAACCTGTACACCAATGTACACTGCAGCATTTTTTATAATGATCAAAAGATTGAAACAACAGAAAAGTCCATCAACAGATGAATGGATGACAAAAGGCAGTGCGCAGAAACTCAGCCACAAGGAGAAATGAAGTCCTGATTCCACAGCAGGACGAACCTTGAAACCACCATGCTGATCCAAAAAGTCAGTCAAAAAAGGACAAATATTGTATGATCTCACATATATGAAATAAGCTAATATACAGAAACTCAACATTATTTTTGGTTACCAGGGGTGACAGGAAGGGCAAAAGGGGAAGTTTTTGCTCAAGGAAAATTGAGTTTATGTTAATGGAATAATTTGGAAAAGGATAGTGAGGACGGTTGTACAACTTAAAGAACGTAATCAGTTTTAATGAACTGTACATACAGAAATTATTGAGCTGGTGTGTTATTATATGTATTTTCACCACAATAAAAGTTAAAAAAAAAATCAAAAAAGATTGTTTTCAAAGATTAAAGGCTCTCATTAAAAATAAAATTAAAACCAATTAAAAAATAGAGAAATTATGAATATTAAGGCCCTGACATATAGTAGGCATTCACTACATGATAACAGTTTTTAAAATTAAATGCTGGCTGTGGCCCATTTAATATTCATGAAAATGAAGGCCAACCCAAAGGAAGAAAGACTCAAATGTACTGGAAACTGCCCTGGAGTGGGATTCAGAAGTTCTTTCCCCAGTTCTGTAGCTAATCAATTTGTTCTAACTAGAGAACTCAATCCGTTTATTCTGGTTCAGACCCCTGTTGAGCAGTTGCCTCTGTTAAAAGTTCCCAGACAACACTAACAATATTGGTTAGGATCCAGTTTTGAGAACCACTAGTAGAGCAGTGGTTCCCAGAATGTACTACACCTAAGAATCACCTGGAGATCTTATTAAAATGTAGATTCTGATTCAGTACATCTGGGGTAGAAATGCAAATTCTCAGCAGAAGTTTGAACTGCAATAAACTAGTTCAAAGCACTGATAAAGGCCTCCTTTGCCCGTTTATGGTCTAGCTCTCCCTTTCCCCACCAATAAATTGTATGCGTTGAAATATTTAATGTTTGACTTCCTTCTTCCATTGATATTCCATGTTTTACGAATACAATATTTAAGGTTGTGTGTGGAGTAACTAGGTACAAACAGAACAAACAAACAAAAAAAAACCCTAGTAATCCAAGAAGAAACAAAAACCTACGGCTGCTGTCTCACTTCACGTTATTTTGATGATTTGCCTTTGGGGAGAAGCTTGGGTTAGGGGTTCCTCCCCCTCAGTCATTTCTGGAAAGTGCTGACTACAGTGAAGCTTTTGGAACCACTTTTTTCTTTACAAACTTCAACGTCGACCACCTCTCAGCTGCCAATTTCTCAGCCTCTGCTCTTTGAATACCACAACACTCGGCATGCACCCAGACACCCAGCTACAGAACCCGCGGGGGTCCCTTTTTCTACTTTTCTAAAACGTGGGGCTGCCATGAGTGAGAATACGCAGGAGTGCAACTTTTCTTTTTTCCCATGTCCAAAAGTCTGAATAAGAGTGTCTTTCATGTTAGTAGTTACCATCAAGTCATTTCCGCTGGTGATGCCATGTTTGCAGACAAGAGCTGCTCCACAGGGTTATCAAAGCTGAGGCCTTTCCCAAGGTTGACCAGGCCTTCTTCAGAGGCACCTCAGCGTGAGTTCAAACCCGGAATCTTAGGTTAGCAGTCCAGGGCTTAACCTCTGCACTACCCTGGGTCTCTAAAAGTGCCACTAACGGTACTGAAATACGGCTTTATCCTGTCTTTCCAGGTCTCTCTCAGTGCCCCGGAGTCTTGTAATTGCTTTTTAATGTGACATGCCCTCAATGGTCAGGGCGGGCTACCTGCAGACCCCAAGCACCGCCCCACGACTTACTGCGCGCGAAAACAAAACGCCAGAGCCAGGGTTCCTCCTCCAGCCATCCTGATGGACACACAGCTCCTGGCATGAGGCTGGGAATTAAATTGTACCTTTAATGGGCGAGCTGCTCCACCATGTTGGCGACAGGCGACCTCCAAGGAACTACAAGCTCCAGTGAGCCTGGAGGCATCCAGTGCCTGGATTAGGGGTAGGTCTGAGGCTCGTCTGCGTCAACGTGCCTGTGAATGCGCCGTGGCACAGCCGGTTTCGGGCAGGGGCAGCTGCCGCCAGGGCGTTCTTCCCTCAGACGCCACAGGGCACCTGTGCCCAACTCGGCACACCCTGCACCCATACTCAGGCCTTCACTAGAGGTGGAGGGTAAGAGCAGTACAACTGCCCTTCACCTCGCAGACCGTACCTGCTAAGCATCCTGGGCAGTGGACGGCACCGTGGTCATCAGCAGCGGCGGAAATGGGGAGGTGAGCTGGAGTCTGAGCCAAGGAGCCGGAAGTAGGTGGCTGATAACCCATCCCAGGGATGCGAGGAGGCACCCGGAAGTGGGGGCCAGCCAGCTAAGGGACGTGAGCGATTGTCTCAACGGACTTCATTTATACAGACTAGAGCATGAAGTTATTAAGAACCGTAAGACGGCGATTGTGGAGCATAGAACCCAAAGTGTGCCCCCTCCCCGGCACCACCAAGTGCTGGGCCTTGTGTGTTACAGCTCCTCTATACAGATGCTCATACTTCATACAAGAACATGCTGTGATTTATAGCCCTGGGCAAGTCAAAATTCGTATTTGGGGGAAATAATTTTTTTTCCAGGGAAGCTAGTTTATTATTTATTTATTTTTATGTTTTTTTAAAAAACAGTTCGTATCATGAACAGAGCATGTCTCACCTGCACTTGAGAAATTTATCTTGAGTGATATCATTCAACTCAGATCTTTTTGGATACTGTAGCCAAAAAAAAATGGTCGTTGACACTGGGTTGATTCTGGCTCTACGACCATGTAAGACAGAGTAGAACTGCCCCATAAGGTTTCTCTTGCTGTAAATCTTTTTTTCTTTTCTTTTTTTAATTGTGATTAAGTGAAAGTTTACAATCCAAGTCAATTTTCCACATAAAACCCCTGGTACCTGCCTCTCTGCAACTCATTAGCTCTCCTCATCCTGTAACAGCAGACTCGTCTTTTTTCACTCTTCCTATAAATCAGTTTACAGAAACAGGATGCCACATCTTTCTCTCAGGGGCCAGCTGGTGAATTCAAACTGCTGACCTTTCAGTTAGTTAGCACCCATCTCTTAACCATTGTGCCCCCAGGGCTCCTGAATACTTGGGAGTAGGTTTTTGTTTTACATTTATACCTAGAGGACACTATAAAGTGTTTCTTTTCTTTTTCTTTTTCCCAAAATAAGAGGTAATTCCCTTCACTGTCTAGATGTTGGCTGGGGGTCTTTACAGACTATATCCTGTTCTATGTGTGTCCTGGTGGGGATTGGCAGCCAGATACAGTGGTGAACTAAATAGACAGGGAAAATCCTTGTTTTCATGATGTTTCTGATACAGGCAAAAACAAAGACATAAACAAGTAAACAAGATTATTGCGGATAATGATAAATGCTAAGAAAACCCAAGGCCGCATAGTAAGAAGATGACTGACTGACTGGCTGGTAGTATTTAGATCAAATTATCAGAGAAGCCTCTCTGAGAGCTACACATTTGAGCTGAGATCTCACTGAGAAGAAACCAGCCATCCAAAAATCTGGAATCAGAACTTTTCAGGAAGATGAAGCAGCTAGTGAAATGCACTGAGGTCAGAATAACCTACTCTTGAGAAACAGAGGAAGGCCAGTAAGCTGTTGTTGTTGGGTTGATTCTGACATGTAGCAACCTCATGTGATTTTCTTGGCTGTAATCTTTATGGAAAGGAGGCCTGGTGGCTCTTCGCTACTAACCAAAAGGTTGATGGTTTGAACCCACCAGCCGCTCCCTGGAAGAGAGATGCAACAATCTGCTTCTGTAAAGGTTGTAGCCTTGGAAATCCAATGAGACAGTTTTGCTCATAGGGTTTCTATGAGTTGGAATCAACTGAACAGCAACAAGTTTAACAGTAACGTTTGCAGAAGCCAGCTCTCTCACCCGCAGAGCCAGTGACGACGGGGTTTGAACTGCGAACCTTTTGTTGAGCAGCCAGACACTTAAATGTTGCATCCTCAGAGCAACTTTCAATGGGTAGAACAAAGTAAGCTCCTGGAGACAGGTCTGAGCTGTGTTCCAAGTATAGACAGATCACATAAGGCATTAGTGATCATGCCTAATTAAGCATTTGAAACCTAACTGTCTTGGTCACCTAGTGTTGCTATAACAGAAATGCGACAAGCGAATAGCTTTAACCAAGAGTAGTGTATTCTCTCACAGCCTGGTAGGCTAGAAGTCTGAATTCAGGGGAAGGTTTTCTTTCTTTGTCAGCTCTGGAAAAAGGTCCTTGAAATACATCAGTTTTCTCTTGGTCTGGAAACATCTCAACATAGGAACCTCAGGTCCAAAGGATTCACTCTGCTCTTGGCACTGCTTTCTTGGTAGTATGAGGTCCCCAGATCTATCTGCTCATTTCTCTCTTTTACATCTCAAAAGAGATTGATTTAAGACACTAATATTATAGATCTCAACAATATAACTGATGCTAATCCATCTTATTACAACAGAGAT
The DNA here is from genome assembly GCA_028571685.1 of Heterohyrax brucei. Classification (NCBI taxonomy): domain Eukaryota; kingdom Metazoa; phylum Chordata; class Mammalia; order Hyracoidea; family Procaviidae; genus Heterohyrax; species Heterohyrax brucei. The sequence continues at coordinate 64,667,776 of CM053150.1, forward strand.
GGGATTTACAACACAGAGAAATCATGTCAGATGACAAAGTGGTAGACAGTGACACGATCCTGGGAATCATGACCTAGCCAAGTTGACAGATGCTTATGTGGGACACAGTTCAGTCTATGACACCAGGTAATTTGATGCTTTTAAGCAAAGAAATGTACAGTATTTTGAAAAGTTTGCTTTGGAGCGAGGGTAGGATAAATAGAAATAGTGGAGACAGCAAAAGCAGTTGGGAAACCATTGCATCTGGATGATAGCCTTAGAGATGTATAGGGGAGGAGGGATTCAGGATATATTTTGCAGGTAGAGGAAGTAGGACTCACTGAGATGGATGTGGAAGAGGTAAAGAAAAGAGGAAGCAAAGGTAACTCTTAATTTGTGTAACTAGGCAAGTGTCATGAGATACCATCTCCAGAGAAGGCAGGACTAGGGGAGGAAGAGAGTTTGGACACTTCATTAAAAAATTGCTTCCTAAGGTGGGTTCACACTCACCTCTGGGGAACTGGAAATGTTGCTTATACCTTTAAAAATATCAATACTTTCACTTTCACCAACAAAAAACCTAAAGTCTCTATCTCTACTTGCTACTCCACTGTGGTTTAGTCCCCAAACCTAGATTTGGGGTAGATACAGAGTAGGTTTTTGATATAAATACAGTGAAGCCTGTGAAAGCCGGAATCTGTGTAAGGTGGAAACCTATCAAAGAAAGAAAACTCAGTATCTCATAAAATTGAGATAGAAAAGTGCCAGGGCTACATCCTGTCAAATGCAGAAAACTTGCAAAATCCAGAAAAATCAAAATCCAGTAAGCCTTTAAGTTCCAGCTGCGAAAGATTTCACTGTAGTAATTGAATTCTGTCAGAATAAAATGAGCTTGATTCTTGTATAGTGCAAACAGTTCCAGTGTATAGCTGCTAACTGAAACAGCAGTAATTCAAGTCTACCCAGAAGATTATTTCAAGAAAAGCCTGGTGCTCTACTGAAAAACTGCTTAATGAAAACCCTATAGAGTACAGTTCTACTCTGACACACTTGGGTCACAATGAATCAGAATCAACTTAACATCAGCTTTTTTTCTTTTTCTTTTTTGTTATAAACTATCGTACACTGGTTACAACTTTGGAATTTACAACGCACTCTCCCATTCATTTTATCTCCCGATCTTTTATGTTAAGACTACATGAAACTATTACTGCCCTGCTTTTGTTATCAACTCAATGATAGCAGGCAGTAGTGGTCATAGTAGTGGTGATGGTGGTGGTGGAAACTTTTATAAAAGAGGAATCGTAAACCCAGTAGAGAAGTGATCAGCTCAGGCTTGTATGGAGTCTGTGAATAGTCTGATGCTGACACCCAGGTAGCGTGACTTCTCAGCCTCAGCCATTATCAGTGGGGTCATAGTCCTGGCAACTCTCCTTGTATATAGAAGCCTCCTGGGGCTTTTCCTGGGGCTTTTTCCTCTATGGTTTCACATAAGCCAGATTCTGACTCACAGCTGGAGAATCAGTCTCCTTATTATGTTGAGAATTTCGTGAACACACACTGAGTGTTGTTTTCTTAAACAGCTGAAGTAACTTCCTCTCCCAGGCTTTTTCTTCCATAACAGGGTAGAGTACTTTTCTTTAGAAAATTGTGCCCAGGTTGAGGGGATAGCTCCCTGACTTTGTGTAGTCTCTTTTATATACTCCGAACTCATGTCTTTCCTTCAATCCCCGGAGCCTCAGGAACAGCCAACCCACATATGGTGGGAAGTGAGGCGAGAGGGAAGGAGGAATGCGAGGGAGACACAAACACAGCACAGTGTTTTCTTTCTGAGAAACTTCATCAAGTCTCCGATTCCAGTGACCTCACGTTCAAGAAATGCCAGCTTCTTTGCTCTAAATCAAAGTTGACTTGTGGTAGTGGTTCACATGTTTTGAGTCTAACATGCATACGGCTTCTGTGCTACAAAAGAAATCCTAAGGGTAGTGTGTGCTCTCTAAAATCATGATGATCAATGACCTTGATGTATGCCAGCTTCCACTCTTCATTCCAGAATGAAGCAGCAGCTAGGTGCATTGGGAACATGAGGCTGTCCATGTGGTGAACGTCATTCAAACTGGGACAACTTACTGCAACCGACCAGGGCACATTCTGTACTCTTGTTTCAAGGGAATGAAAGTGAATTTAAGAAACAGGCTGTCAATTCATCACCTTGCATTCATTTTTGTTCCCCATTCTTATGTCTTCTCTCACATAACATCATGTCTCTTTCCTGCTCAAATTCTCGTGCTTACCTGTCATAAATAGAACATCATCAGTGTGCCTTTTGATGTCCTATAAGGTTGTACGTGATTTGACCCCTGGTTGTATCTCTGATTTCTGTCACTGCTTCTAACACTCACTCCCACTAAAGCTCTGCCAGCCTCCCTTCTATTCCTAGAGCATGTTAAACACTGTCTGACTCATGATGTTTGGAACTGCTACTCTTTTAGTAACTAAATGGAAAGTTCTTTCCCCAATAGCATCATGGCTCATTTCTTCACAGCATTCAGGTTTCTGCTCAAGTATTACCTTTTTCCCACTATCTTTATTATTTATTTTTTCATTGCAGTTTTAAGTGAAAGTTTCCAGTTTGATTCCGTTTCTCATACGAAAGCTTATACACACTGTTATGTGACCCTAGCTGCTCTCCCACACTGTGACAGCACACTCTTTGTCTCTGCCCTGTATTTTGCATGTCCGTTCAACTAGCTCATGTCCTACTCTGTCTTTTCATCTTGCTTCTGCACAGGAACTGTTCACTTGACTTGCTACTTAAGTGAAGGTGCACACTCTTTAGCAGTATCATTTTATGTCTTATATACCTGTTCAATTTTTGCATGAGGTGTTGGCTTCCAGATTGGGTTTAGTCTGAGAGTCATGTCTTCTGGCGATCCTCTAGTCTGTCAGCCATCAAGTCTGGTCTTTTTACTAGATTTTGAGTTCTGCACTCCACATTTCTCCTTTGACTCTTGCCGCAGTAGAAACCTTTTGCAGTTCTCTCAGCTTTAGTACTACCAAATTAAGAATTACGTAAGTTAACATGTGGAAATCAATCAGCACAGTGTGGGGCACAATAATTATTTAGTTCCTGCTTTTCCTTTTGAGAAGTTGCGGTGGTTAAGCACTCAACTGGTAACTGAAATGTTGGCAGTTTGAACCCACGAGCTGCTCCACGGGAGAAAGATTTGACAGTGAACTTCAATAAAGATTACAGACTTGGAAACTGTATGGGGCAGTCCTACTCTGTTCTGCAGAGTTGCTTTGAGTTGTAGTCCACTTGATGCCATTGTGTTTGTTTGTTTGTTTTGTTTTATGTCTTTCTAAGAGGGGGAGAGGAGCAAATAGTGACTTCCAGTAGGGGTATAGCTGTGAGCTCTCGTAAAAATTTAGTATGGAACAGAATCCCCAAAAGAGTTCTGAATATGGAAGTGTGACCTTTAATTTCATCATTCTTTAATAACTGTATGTTCCCTAAAGTGAGTCTATTGGGGTAAGGAAAGGTCTTGTGTTCTTCCTAGAGTTAATAGTGAGTAGCTAAGAAATCTTTCTGATGGAGATTTTTTTCAAGCATCATATTAGAAAACTTTCAAACATACAAAGAAGTGTACAGAATTTTATAGGGAACATACTATAATCATGTCTTAATCTTCTAGGGCTACCAAAACAGAACACCACAAAATGGATGGCTTTAAAGAATAGAAAGTTGTCTCTTTTTGGAGGCTAGAAGTCTCACTGACTATGTTGATTCCTTCTGAGGACATTGAAAGAGGAACTCGTCCATGCCTGCCTCCTACCTTCCAGTGCCTGCCAGCAAATATTGGCATTCGTTTGCTCTTACGGCGCTCGGATGGTGTGGTGGTTAAGAGCTCAGCTTGTAACTGAAAGGTTGGCAGTTTGAATCCATCAGCTCCTCCTTGGAAATCCTATGGGACAATTCTACTCTGTTCTGTAGGATTACTATAAGTCAGAATTTACTCGATGACAAAGTTTTTTTTTTTTTTGTTTGTTTGTTGTTGTTATATAAGCATCTACCTCCAAAACCTGTCTCCCAGTGTATATGGCACTGTTTCCATGCCTGTCCTCCACTTTTATAAGACACTACTCAGAAGAGATTAGAACTAGGACTCACCCTATGCCTGTATGACTGCCTTTAATTGAGCTGGTTAGCTCTGCAGTGTATCTTTCTGAGTAGATTTCTACTATTAATTTATTGCATTTGTTTCCTCTGACATAGATTTGAATTCTTCCAAAAGAAATCAACCTGACTGTGACAACTGTGGCATTCTAAAAGTTGTGGCTTTTAGTTGTTTCAAATCTGTATTTAACTTTTCAGCTAATTGTGCTTAATAAACTTGTTCACTTAATCATTATTTAGGAAAACATCTCTATCATAAAATTGACTGTTTATGACAAAGAATATGGATTTAAATTTTTCTTGTCAATTTTATATAAATGTATAAGTTTATATGTTTTATACTTCTGAAAAGAAACAGCTGGAATTTTGACTAAGATTGTATTGAAAGTATAGATTAATTTAGGGAAAATTGAAGTCTTAATGACATTGAATATTTTTCACCTGTACATTTATTGGAGTGCAAGTCTTCTGATGATGAATTGTTTTAGCTTTTCTGTGTTGAAAATATCTTCATTTGTTTTTAGAAAGATATTTTCACTGGCTAGAAGACCCTGTGTTGACTTTTTTTGGTTTTTGTTTGAATACTTTAGAAATGCTGTTCCGCTATTTCTTGCATGTCTTCTTACTGTTTTAATGCCCGTGCCTACCTACTTCTAACATCAGTGTCAGTTCCGAGTGAATTTTAAATAATTGATTTTTCTCTTATTATGGATCACATTTTTCTCTTTTGTTGCAAGTCTGGTAATGTGATATTAGATGTTGGACGTTGTGAGTTTTACCTTGTTGGAAGCTAGATATTTTAGATATTTTTGAGCTTTGTTCTTAGAAGCAGTTAAGCTGCTTGGAAATATTTTAATCCTTTTGGGTCTTGCTTTTAAGATTTGTTTGTTGGAAGCAGAGCAGTGAGCAACCTAGGACTAATTGTCTCCCACTTCTGTAATATTCAATAGCCCATGAATCACAAGGTTTTGAAATATGGCTAATGTGAACATGTACTATTCTTGGTCACATGTGAGTGTCAGGTGTTGTTCCCTGTACTTTTTTTTTTTCACCAGTCTCTGGAGTTTCTGTACTTGCATGCACTGTTCACTGCTCAACTGAATACTAGGGAGTGATCCTGTGCATCTCTTTCCATGTGTTCTTTTTATGTGTAGCTCACTTCTCTCCAGTATTGCATCCTTGGAACTCTAACTACTTTGTTCTCCCCGAATTTACCATTCTATCATTCAGGGAGTCTACTGGGTTATGCCCAGATTTCCCTTCTCTTTGTCTTAACCTGGCAAAATCTCTCAAAACAGTATGCTGAGATGTATGACTTCTTCTTCTTTTTTTTTTCCCTTCCATCTTTTCAGGGATCACTGCCCTCTGTTGCCTGATGTTCAGTGTCTTGAAAACCATTGTTTCATACTTTTGATTTTTTGTCTTAGGTAGATGTTAAGCTGTCCCCGTTACTCCATGTTGGCTGGAAGTAACACTCACATAATCGTTCAGGAGGACTTAACTATTCCAACCCCTTAATTCATATAGTCCACTGGGCTCTGTCTTGATTCCCCTTCTTGTGTCATGGCCTGGAAAATCTCCCCATTAAGTAATCTGAAGTAATTATAAGGCTTGTTTCTTTTTTTTTTTCTTAGACTAGGGATCATAGTCCTTTGTTGCTGGATGTCAGTATCTTGAAAACTGATGTTTCGTATATTTTTTGTGGAGGGACTGGGATTATTATAGGTAAGAAGATGAGCTGTCTTTGTTATTCAATATTTAGTGAAAATAGAGCTCACATTGTTTTCAGAAAGAAGAAAAGGAAGAGGGAAAAAAAAAGAATGCAAGTGTTTCAAGATTAAACTTACCTGGATTTGATTGCTGGTTTTTACATTTACTCTGTGAACTTGTAGAAGTTTGTTCTCCTCTCAAAACCTTGGTTGCCCAAATATAAGATGGAGAAAATAGATCTTGTCTCAAAGGTTCTTATGAGGATAAAATAATGTATTGGTGATGACCCAGCTGAGTACAAAATAACGATTTGCTTCCTTTCCTCTGTATGATATGTTACGTGACTGACTTGTTGACTTTACTGTCAACTAACCATAACCCCCACACAGTGCTCTTGCATAGTGACAGCTCCTCAAACAACAGACTCAGTTGTTTGAACTTAAGAACAATAATTCAAATTGATTCCTATTACTTGTTAGTCTGTTGGAAACAATTTATCCTTGTTCGGCTATGATTCTGTTTCTCTGGGCACTGACTCCAATAGCTAGCCATTTTCTCTGTGCCTTACAAACAGCTGCCATTTACAGATTGACTAAGCATACCTCCCATCAAATGTTTGACTTCCCTCTTGAAGTTCTATCTTGTAATAAACAGATAAAAATAAAGATAAATAGATATAAAGGAGAGAATCCTGTGTAAGTTATTAATCTCAATTTTCCTCACTTATTCTGATTTAAAAGAGATAAAGATTGGCTATATTTATAATTCTTAGAACTATAAATCTAGGGAAAATGAGATCACTGTTTAAGTGTCAGGGGCATGATCAATGTATTACTTCAGATCCAGAAAATATAGCTAGCTACTTTCACAATTTGGGACATCATGCCTAATATGGAAGCCTTTTTTGGCATTGAGCAATTTGAAAAATTATTGCATTTATGAGCCAACATGATCTTTAGATATGATTAATGTCATACTAGTGCTTCAAGGGTCTCCAGTAACCAGTCTGAGCTGTCAGATAAAAATAGAAAAGAAGAACCTTCATAAAGTGGCTGATAAAGGGCCTAGCATTGATCATCAGAATAGCTGATTGGAGCCTTAACTGACACAAAGTTAAAGCACTAGTGGCTGGAGAATACTGCCCTTACAGTGGAAAACTCATAGTCTAGTAGGCTACAAGTCCAAATTCAAGGCATCAGCTCCAGGCTTTGCTCTTTGTCAACTCTAGGAGAAGGTCCTAGTGATACATCTGTCTTTCGTTGGTCTGGGAGCATCTCAGCACAGGAACTTCAGGTCTGAAGGACTTGTTCTATTCCCAGCACTTGTTCTATTCCCACACTTCTTGATGGTATGACATCTCTTACTTTCTGCTCGGTCCCATTTCCTCTTATCACTTGTAGGATAAAAAGTGGCGCAAGCCACCATCCAGGGAAACTTCCTTAGGAAGGGTGTTACAGCTCCACCCTAACTCTCTTTAATGTAATCCAATCTCACCCTATTAACCACAGGCAGAAATTAGGATTTACAACATAGGAAAATCACAAAATTGAAGACAATCACACGATACTTAGAATCATGACCCAGCCAAATTGATACCTTTTGGGGTGAACATAATTCAGTCTAGGACATTAATACTCTCTGTGCTTTGCAAATAGCAAACACTGGCTCAGCATGTTGAAGCAGCTTTTCTAATACACCTATTGTCTGGCAGAGTAGGAGTTCAAATCGAACTTTCTTGTATTCAATTTCAACATATTTCCCTACTTTGTACCCTGCCTTTCTTCTGCCTACCTGTCTGCCTCCTCGTTTGATTCAGTAAATATTTATTAAATAATATCTCCACCTGAGATCCAGAGATGAGGAATAGGAATGTGCAGGGACAGTGTCAGTTCCGAGTGAATTTTAAATAATTGATTTTTCTCTTATTATGGATCACATTTTTCTCTTTTGTTGCAAGTCTGGTAATTTGATATTAGATGTTGGACGTTGTGAGTTTTACCTTGTTGGAAGCTAGATATTTTAGATTTTTAGATTTTAGAACAAGGCTGGATCTCAAGAAGTGGTTTTCAACCTAGGTTGCACATTAGAATCACCTGGGGAGATATTTTTATAATTACTGATGAATGATCTCAACATACCAACCAAATCTTTTGGTGAGGTAGGCAGATATCTAAACATTTTTTTAAAAATCTCCTAAGGTTCAACTGGATCTGAGAACTCTGAATCTGAAATTAAAGTAGGGTAGGGAACAGAGTAAGAATGAGATGAGATGACGTCAGAGTCCTGCTGTCATCAAGAACCTGTAAACCATGTTAAGTAGTGTTGAACTTTATCTGGATAGCAGCTGGAACCACTGAGGAGTGCTAAACAGAGGAGTAACTGAATTCCATTCATGCTGAAGCTGCCATATGGGGAATTCATTGATATGAAGATATCTGGCAGTGATATCTTCTGAGAACCCTGTTGCAAAGACAATGGTGGTTTATAGAGATGGGAAAGTGGTGGCATTGGATATGGGAAAAATGTAGAAATATTTCAGAAGTCTTAGAAGATAGGATCATGAGGCCTTGAGGAATTACTTGTAGTGGAAGGGGAAGCAGAAGGAGAAGTCAAGAATAATGACTCATATCTTTGGCTTGGTTTCATTCACTGAGATAAAGTAACAGATGACAAAGCAGGCGTGGAGTAAAAATTGGTTCAGTTGTAAGTATTTTCACTTGAAAGTGGTTGTGGGACCTGCCAGGAGAAATGTCTAGAAGGCAGCCACATACATAAATCTAAAGCCCAGGAGAGAGAACTGGCCTGGGTCTACAGAGCTAAATGTGTTCTGCAAGTAGGTGGTGACGGAAGTTGTTGTTGTTGATTGGTTGGTTGAATAGTTAGATTTTAAGATTTGACTTTTGTTTGAATTTTCTTTTTTCTTTATTATTTGTTTCCCTCCTTGTTCTTGTTGAGATATTTCAAGAAAAAGGAGCAAGTAGATTTATAATCAAGTATCTGCTTGTAACTTGTTACTTTTTTTTCTGTTACTTTTATTTTATTTGGAGAGAGAAAAACAAAACAAATTTATGCATAGTTTTATTAGGCTTTGAAATCATCCTGCATGTGGCCCAGTTGAGTGGTGAATGGTGAAAATGAATTTTCAGGGGATAGCAGGATAAAAGCCTAGTCCATGAACATTCAGTCTGGAATAGTGGAAGGTAAGGTTAAGTTTCAAAAGTAAACATTTGTTTTCCTGGCAACTGTTTACAATTAGAAGGGTTTATTCTACTTTTTGCCACAAACCCAGTGTTTGCTTTCTACCCTATGACTACCGTTAGACATTTAGCAGATGAATTCCATGAATTGGGTTCTATACCTGAAACCTTAGATTTAACAGATAACCACTTCTTCCTAGGGTTTTCCAAAGTATTCTGGGAAATGCTTGAACAATATTTGAGTAGTTGTGATGATGTAGAAATTAAAGAATAATACTTTGAAAATAAATTAGCCAAGTAGAATACAACACTTTAAATATTTTGAAAAGATCTTAGTCACAGTGAATACTCTCATTTTGTATATGGATAAATTGAGTCTTGGTAAGGGAAAGTAACTTGCCCAAGTGTGCAGACCTGGGATCAAAGAAGGATCTGTGTGTATCCAGCATTCTCCATTACAAAGTCTCTGAATTGGGAAGAGTGTCCAAAGTCCTGGCATAAATGGAAGTATAATGTACAAATGGGAGTCAGCTGGTCTCAGTTGTACCAGATGATGTGATAGAAACCATAATAAATTATTGCTATTGCAGTTAAACTAAGCATGATGCTGTTAACACTGTCAAGAGTTTTCCTTCTTATCATAGAATTGTAGAGAAAGGAGGACATCATACACAATTACATTAGTGTTTAGGAAGATGTGGAATATAAATATGGAAAGAAGAGAATTAGGTTAAATTGATGAGACTTAATCACCTACAAGGAGGAAGAAAGATAGATTGTGGGCCTGGTCTTCCATTTCATACTGAAACATTGGACTTTTTAAACCAGTGGATCTCTTGAATTTCCTGAGAGGGGAAATACTGCTAAAAGGGGGATATAGCCCTTCAGATGGAAAGAATACATATGATTCCAGCACTTTGTTTAGTCTTTCTGCAACTCAGATAAAGTAAAAAGCTCATTAATTTAGAATTGGTGATAATTTGTACAGGGCCTATTCTGAAGTTTACCTTTACTTTATCTAGCTAAAAGGATTTGGACAGCAAATTAACAGTGTAAACAGGATGGTAGGCGGTGATATTTAACCTCTTTAAGAGAGCAAACTTTCTCCCAATATCTTTAAAACACAATTTATACATACAGAGTTGACGTGCTAGTTATAGATTATTCTGATGTATTTATTACAGCAGGTCCCTGATGACTTCTACTTAGGGGATTTAGCTTAGTTTAAACCATTGTGTATGTTCCCGAGAGAAGTCAATTTTGTACTCATTTTATAATCTTCAAACTTTTAAAATATTGATACTAACCTGGACAAGGCTTGGGTGTCATAATTCATTCCACTTAATAACCTGTGACCTACATTAAGAAACACAGGACCTTCAGCAGCTTATTATTCTGTGTTGTTGAGTTGATTCTGACTTGTAGCACCTTACATGGCATGTACAACCAGCTACCCATGGTGTTTACTTTGCTGTAATCTGCATGAGAACAGATGATCAGTTCTTTTCTTCCTTGGAATGGCTGGTGGGTTTGAAAAACCACCCTTTCTGTAAGCAGCTGAGTGAGATCTTGAGTTCAAGTTCCTGCTCTTATGTTTTATTTGTTATGTTACTGTCATGGGTCAAACTGTACTTTATTCCCAAATACAAAAAAACCCAGTGCTGTCGAGTCAGATCCAAATCATGTATATATGTGTGTCTGTGTGTATATATATCTCTCTCTCTATATATGCATCAGAGTGGTTGGGCCATGATGCCAGTATTATGTGATTTTCCTATATGTTGTAAATCCTGCCTGTATGATGTTAATGAGGGAGGATAGACAGATGGCAGTTGTGTTACTGAGGCATGACTCAGTCGGTAAGACTGTATTGTACCTTGAGACAGTCTCTTGGGATTTAAAAGAAAAGCAAGCTAGCAGAGAGTTGAGGGTCCTCATAAATCAGCAGAAGCAGTGCCAGGAGGAGGAGAGCATGTCCTTGAGACTCAGAGTCCCTGCTCCTCAGAAGCTCTCAGTGCAGGGGAAGATTGACGACAGAGAACTTCCTCCAGAGCCAACAGAGAAAGACTTCCCCTGGAGCTGATGCCTTGAATTTGGACTCAACCTATTTTTTCCAAGAGAAAATAAATTTATCTTTGTTAAAGTCATCCAATTGTGGTATTTCTTTTATAGTGGCACCAGATAACTAGCACAGAATTACCTTGCACTACTCAAGCCATTCGGATCAAGGTTTTCAATTATTTCTAGCTTCAGACATAGTAACTCATATAGCAGCCAGTCCAAATGTGGATCAGTTATATGAAGTCTGACAATTAAGTTTGCAAGCTTAATTGTTCAAGTGCTGTGTACCTCCTTGCTGAATGTCACCACAGTCGCCTTCAAAATACTCCCCTTAGGAAGCTATGCATGGACACCAGCACCTAGTCCACCGTTCAAAGCAATTTTGGAACTCTGGAATAGCCATTGCACATGGTGGTGCGATGGCAGGTTCTCAAACTTAATTGTGCAGTTGTCTGTGAGGCAGTTTTTAGCTAGTAAACAAATAACTGTGTTAGAACACTCTCCTTGTTCAACTGATCTGGCTCCCAGTGACTTTTTTCTTTCCCTGAAGATAAAGAAAATATTGAAAGGAAGACATCTGGATGACATTCAGAACATCAAGGATATTACTATGACAGTTGTGATGGCCATTTGAGAAAAAGAGTTCCAAAGTAGCTTTGAAGGGTGGACTAGGCACTGGAGCTGGTGCACAGCTTCTCAAGGGGCATACTTGGAAGGTGATCATAGCAATATTCAACAATGAGATATGTAGCCCTTTTTCCAGGATGAGTTTGCAAACTTAATTGATGAGTTCACAAACTTATTGCTACTGCCTACTAAAAAGATAAACTAGCCTGCTAGATACTTTTTAAAAAACTAGAACTTAGGCCTACTGAAAGAAGGATGTTTCAAGCTACAAGCTAAATATCCTAAGTTATTAATTAGCAAAAGAGGTTGGAGTTGCCTTAGCGAGTCACTACTAAAGTCATTAGGAAGTAAGAATTGTAAATAAGCAAAGATCATCACCTGGTGGAAAGAAGACAGTTGGGCAGAAGGACAAAGAAACCAAAGGACTGACTGTGATCTTCATGATGGAAGATGGAGAAAGTAATGGCCCTATTGGATACTTCGAATGTTATTAACTTTGTCTTTTTCCAGTGCCTGTCTACATGTGCTCCTTTTCTTCAGTTAACTTGAGTTGCATTTTGGCTCTGTATTACCAAAAGAATGAACAGAAACCATGCAAACCAAAACAGACGAATACTGTCTAATGTCACTAGTATCTCTACAGCATTTCTTACCAGTATGTAGCTAGCCTCTCTTGACAACTCTTGAAGACTTCTTGTTTTCTAGGACAAATTCTCCCCACTTTGAATAGTCCTAGCTGATAAAATAGTACCTCAGAGGTTGAACTGAAATTGATTTCCTGAATCCTTAGTAACATCCCCAAACACATAGATCAGTGGCTCTCAACAGGAGCATATTTTCCCTTCAGTTGGCAAAAATGGGGACATTTTTAATTATTACAACTCTTGGTATCAGCTAGCATCTAGTGAATGCTGCTAAATATTGTAGTATGTACATGATAGCCCCCACAACAAAGAATTTTGTGGCCCAAAATGTCAATCATGCAAAGGTTGAGAAACTCTAACCTATAGGGGTTCTTGCACATAGTAGATGAACCCCTTTTGGAAAGGGAGACCAAAGAACTGTTGTGATTGAGAATTTTTAGTTAAGCCTTTCATCTTTTCCCATCAGTAGTGAGGTGTAGGTGTTAATGTGTGTTCTTAACTATAAGATCTGGTCTTCAGATCCTAAAATAGTTGAAAGTGGAACCACCTTCATGGCAGAAGCAATGCAGAGGAATGAGTGCATCATATACTCCCTGCCTGTAGACATCATGGCTTTCCATGTTTTGGAGCTAAGCCACTTGCACTGCATAGGAGGCTCTCTAAATCTAAATGACTACATGTTCTGGTCTATGAATAGATGCTTCATGATCCTAGTTTAGAAATGTCTGAGTCATATACTTGGCTTTGTTCCTACTGTGGACATCTGTTGTTTTTGTCTCCTTAACATTCCTCCCTTCTGCTTCAGGGGATAGCACTCAATTTTCCTTTGGGAAAATACCTCTCCCTACAGAAGCATTTCCTATAAAATCTTGATGGAAACATCAGTCAGAGGGTACTATACATTTCTTGTCATGTGTTGGTGATAGTTCTTTGGAGGCCAATTAGTTTTTATTTCCTTATGATTTATATCTTGAGTGAAGTGATAGGAGAATGTAAAATGATTGAAGCTGATCATACTTTGTTGAATGGCGACCTGAAGATGATATCTATAGTTTCTTTTATCTAGTTCCTGAATTGTCTCTTGATTTTAACCCAGTTGTTCAGTTGACCTTTCAGTTCTATTATGTTTTCTCCATACACTTTGATCATTTTTTTTTCCAGAAGTTAATTTGTACTAGTTTCAGTTTCTTGTAATTGGGAAATGTCAACTTTACAACCACAGAATTAGGCACTAAGTAGAGTCAGTCTTTTGGGTTCTGTCTCTGCTCTTACTTGTTTTTTATGGTCCAGTGAAGGACAATCTTTCTCTGTGAGCCTTAAAATAGAATAGTGGGCTAGATCATTCTTAAAGGCCCTTTCAACTCTAAGGTCCTAAATTTCTAGTGAATACCGGACCTCCTCTGATTAGAAAAGGCAAACTAAACTTCTAAGACAGCCAGGAGGTGGTGCTCCAGTACCATGATGATACAACCACTAGCTGTCCAAGCTAGTGCTGCCCTTTTTAGGGCCAAGGGCTTCCAAGAATTCTTCAGGGTCAGTTATACACTGTCTGGTTAATTGAACAAATTTTTCTCCTCTATTGCTAAACATATCTCTGTGTGTGGCTAATGTGGGGAGTGTTTGCTGGTCCTCTGTAGAGATGAATAAGCCTTCTTCCTCAGATATTTCCATAATGGCCAGTGAAAGACTCTTTTCTGGTATTTTGTAAGTCATAGTGATATTGGGCAGAGATAGATGATAGTGTTACAGAAATATCAGAGTGAGACAAGAAGCTCCCAACATCATGTAGTGATAAAACAAATATGGGGCTTGCATTCAGGTACCAGCTCTGTCATGGATTTACTATGTAATCTTGGAAAAATGATCCTGTATCTCGCTTTGGTTTTCTCCTCTGTAAACGATTACATTAGATGAGATCAGTGGTTCCCAAATTTATATTTTGTCATAGAAAAACAGTGGAAAAAATCTTTCCTTAAATAAAGTCGTACATGAAATCCTGCTATATAAATACTTCTCAAAGCCCTTTACATTACAAGTGACAGAAACTGAATTCAAACAAGTTTAAAAGCAAAACAAGGAACATATTGCCTCAGATAGCTAGGAAATTTAAGGGGAGGAACCCTGTCAGGCATGGATGAATTCAAGGATCAAAGCTGTCATCAGAGATTCATCTTTCTACCTCCCATGTACCAGTATCTGCTTCACTTCATCCTCAGATATACCCTTAGTATATGCTAGTAAGATAGCTCTGAGAAGAGAGAATAATTCTCTTCCTGCTCCCTATGTGTGTATAAATCTCTGAGAAGGTCCAGGGAAATGACATAACCTTGTTGGCCACCCTGTGTAACTACCTACCCTTGTTGTTTAACGAGATGAAGCCATGTGCTTCACAGCTCTGTCAGAATAACAAGGAGTAAAAGAGGATGGAGAGAAGACGAAGGAAAGCAGGGAAGGAGAGGAAAAAAGGAGATCCAATATTAAAAATAGAGAAAATTAAAGAATTGCTCTGATTGGGGCAGGCTATCCCTGAGTTAGATTCACAATGATCTCCACAGAACACTTAAAATCATGAGATATGTAAGTTAAGTTCACCAACTTAATTGTTCTAAGTGCTACTTAACTCCTTGCTACATATCACTGTGGTCACCTTCAAAGTCCTCCCCTTGGGAAGCAATGTGCTGACGCCAGCACTTAGTCCACCCTTCCAAACCGTTTTGGAACTCTTTCTGGAATGGCCGTTGTACGCGGTGGCGTGGTAGAAAGTTTGCGAACTTAATTGTATAGTTGTCTGTGGGGGAGTATTTAATGAGTAAGCAAACAGCTGTGTTGGAACTCCCTCCCTGTTCACCTGATCTGGCCCCAATGACTTTTTCTTTACCTGAAGATAAAAGAAATATAGAAAGGGAGATATTTTGATGACATTCAGGACATCAAGAGTAATACGAGTACAGCTCTGATGGCCATTTCAGAAAAACAGTTCCAAAGTTCCTTCCAAAGCTAACCATAGGGATATTCAGTAATGAGGTACATAGAACTTTTTCTAGGGTGAGTTTGTGAACTTAATTGGCAGTCCTCATGTGAGAAACAAACTAAAAATCGTGGGTTTGGGGGATTTGTAAAATTTCTTATATCTCTGAGTTATAGAGTGCCTATAATGTATCATACTCTGTGAAGTGTAATTGTTCATAATCTAGTGAAGAAAATATTTTTGTATTGTTTTAAATATGAAAAAATTGAAAATCAGAGATACTAAGTAATTTTAGTAGATAAATAGAAGCTTCTAAGGATCAAACGCATATACTCATTGAAATACTTTACCAAGAGAGTTAAAAGACTGCCAACAGAATGAGACAAATATTTTGCAACTACATGTTGGATTGACATCTGATTTCCATAATCTACAAGATATTGCAAAATATTGACAAGAAAAAGGTAATAACCCAGTTAAGCAATGGCCAAATGAGATGGACAGACACTTCTCCAAAGAAAACATCCAGGCAGCCAAAAGACACATGAGGAAATGCCCGTGACTCTTAGCTATGAGATGCTATCTCACTCCAACAAGGTTGGCCAGCCAAGCCAAGTGCCGTCGGCAGTAATCCAAAAAACACAAAAGAACAAATGCTGGAGAGGCTGTGGAGAAATTAGAACTCTCCTACACTGCTGGTGGGAATGCAAAAATGGTACAACCTCTTTGAAAAGCGATTTGGTGCTTATTTCAAAAGTTAAAAATAGAAATACCATATGATCCAGCAATCCTACTGTTTGGAATATATCCTACAGAAATTAAAGTGGTCACACAAATAGATGCATGCACACAAATGTTTATTGCAGCACTCTTCACAATAGAAAAAAGAATTAACCTAGGTGCCCATCAACAGATGAATGGGTAAACAAACTATGGTGTATATATATTCAGTGGAACATTATGCAATAAAATAGAACAATGATGATTTTAGGAAGCATCTCATAACCTGGTTTCAACTAGAAGACGTTATGCTGAGTGAAATCATCCAGAGGCAAAAGGACAAGAATTGTATGAGACCTCTGCTAAAAGAACTGAAAAACACACGTACAGAAGAAAAGACTGTTTGATCGCGGGGGAGTGGTAGGTGGGAAGAGAAGGAGAGGGCTGTTTTTAGATTAGCTGTCGTTGAAAGGACAGTAACAGCTCACAGTGGAGAGCAGATCGACATAACTGGACTGTAAGGCTTTCTAAACTGAACTCAGTATTTCAAAGGACAGAGTAGCAGGGATTGGGGTCTGGAGACTGGAGACTGTGTTTTCAGAGAACATTGAGGCCAATTGTCATAACCAGTTTTTTGCTAGGAGAGTCTTCTGCACCCCGTATTGGTGAGTGTCATCTGGGGTCTTAAAAGCCAGCAAGCTGCCATCTGAGGTACAACAAATGGTCCAAACTCACCTAGAATAGATGGTTAACAAGAACAAGAAACATACAAGGAAAAATGAGCCCAGGAGATAACGACCCATACAAATGGGAGACTGTATCAACATAAGAATCAGATAGTGCCCGGCCACACGAAGGGCAGCCATAATGGGGAGATACAAGAGTCCCTGAGGCAACACGAGACAAAGAGGTGTACAGCTCAAGAATTCTACTAAAGGACCAGAATTCATGGTCTGACAGCCTGGAGTGTCCCCTGGGAACATGGCACCTGGACCTATTGCTGGCTCTGAATGGAAGCCAGTCCTGACTCTTCAGATAAGAATGGACTGGACTTGGAGACACAATGTGACCATGTGGTTTGTATTCTATACAGTTATAGGAGGCTGTCCTACTGGTTTCTTTCTAGGTAAGAGAGAGGAAGGCGGAGAGGAGGGGTCAGGTGCACATTAAGAGGATGCTAGAAATATAGGGTGAAAAGAAGGAATGTGTTGTCAGTGGATGAGAAGAGCAGATGGAGCTGCAGATAGGCGGGCATGCAAAATTGATTATATACTTTCATTTAATCACAATAAAAAACCAAAAAAAAAGAAATACTAAGTAATTTTCTGAAAACTTAAACAGATGGGAAATGTCATCATGATTATGATAATGTTCATGATGATACTAACAAAAGCCTTCATTCAATAAACACCTCTACCAAAGCAAGATAAAATCAGTATGTTCTGGCATTTATAAGCTAGATAGAAGTAAAATTTTGACAGCAGTAATACAAAGGATGAAAGGAGTAAACACAAGTACACTGTCGTAAAGTTCTTGTATGTGAAGTGGTATAATAGTATTTGATGGTAGAGCAGGTGCTCAAATATAGAAGACACAAACATAGCAAATAAACCAATAGTCTAAAAACATTGGATTAATAAAAATATAAAGGGACGGAAAGACAAGGACAAAAAGTAACAAAGTACCAAACAAAAGTCAAACACACTCCATCAAGCTGATTCCCACTCACAGTGATCCTATCAAACAGAGTAGAACTGCCCCTTAGGGTTTCCAAGGCTCTGAATCTTTAGGCAGTCAAAGTAGCCATATCTTTCTCCCAGGGAATACCTATTGGGTTTGAACCACTAACCTTACAGTTAGCAGCTGAGCACTTTAACCACTGTGCCATCAAGTCTCCTTAATAAAGTACAGATGAGACCAAATGAAAAACAACCAGCAGAATGGTAAATGTAAACCCAATTATGTCTATAGTTGTATAGAATTTAAATTGTTTAAATGTTCCAAGTAAAAGGCAGAGATTTTCAGATTGGATTACAACTATAAGGCCTAACTATATGCTGTCTACAGGACACCTGCTTTAGTACGAAGCCGTAGATAAGTGAAAAGTGAAAGGATGGAAGAAAGTATATGAGGGAAACATTTATCAAAAGTATGCTCAAGGACTCTATTAATACCAGACAAAATAGATTTCAGAACAAAGAGTATTACCATAGACGAAGTAAGCCATTTGATAATGATAAAAGGGCCTATTAATCAACAGGGTACAACAGTGCTATATGTGCATGCATCAAAATATATGAAGCAAACACTGACAGAGACTAAAAATAAAAAAATCTACAAGTGTAGCTAGAGATTTCAACACTCACTGTCAGAAATTTATAGAACAAGTAAACAAAATCGGTAAGGCTATGGAAGGCTTGAACAACACCACAACTAACCTGACCCAATAGAAATATATTGAACACTTCACCCTAAAACACTAAGATACACATTCTATCCATGAAATATTCACCAGTATAGATCATATTTTGATCCATGAAACAAATCTCAATAAATGTAAAACAACTGGAATCATACTGAGTATATTATTTACATGCAATGGAACTGAGTTAAAAATCAATAACTGATAGATGCCTGGAAAAACCACCACATATCTTAAAAACAACACAATTCTAAATAACTCAGATTTCAAAGAGGAAATTACCAAGAGAAATTTTAAAATGTTTGTATCATAAGGCAAAAACATACTAAAATTTATGGATTATTTATCTGTGGAATGCAATTAAAATAGTTCTTAGTGGAAAATTTCTGGGCTTAAATGCTTACAACAGAAAAGAGGAAAGGTTCCAAATTAATGTAGTGCCTGAAGAAAGAAGAAAAGGAAAAGTAAATTAAACCCAAAGTTAAAAGAAGACCAATAATAATAAACATGAGGATAGAAATCATTGAAATTAAAAGAAAATACAGTGAGAAAAAAAATGAAACCAAAGGCAAGTTGTTTGGAAAGATCAATGAAATTAATAAACCTCTATCTATACTGGCCACAGAAAAGAAAGAGAATGACCACATATATAATGAACATTAAAAAAGAAATAAGTTTATATGTAGGTATATGTATACGATAGGGTCCCTGGTGGCATGATGGTTAAGCACTCAGTTGCTAACTGAAACAATGGCAATTTGAGCCCATCAGAGGTTTCACAGGAGAAAACACACTGCAAACTGCTCCTGTCAGGATTATAGCCTAGGAAACAATGTGCAGCACTACCATATCCTATAGAGTTGCTATGAGTTGGAATCAATTCAACAACACACAACAATGACAACATATATATATGTATGTTTTAGATTTTACAAAAATTTACAATATTTACTTTTTGAGCATAACTAGATAAGTCATAGTAGACTGAGAGAAAAAAATTGCAAAATGTATCTGGTAAAGGGTGTATGTTCAGAATATATTTATATAGGCATACTCTTATGGCTCAGTTACAAAAAAACTAAAACCCAGTTTTTGAAAAATGGGAAATTGATTTGAATAAACATCTGAATCTACCAAGAAAATGTAAGAATGTCCAATAAGCACATTAAGTGATACTGAACATCGTTAGAGAAATGCAAATCAAAACCGTGAAGAGATACCACTATACACTTACTGAATAGACTGAAAATGCCAAATATTTGCAAAGATTTGGAATAACTGGAGCTCTTAAACGTTGCTTGGGAGAATGAAAAATTTGCCATTCAAACTGTAAGCTACCTTGGAGAACAATTTGGTGGTTTCTTATAAAATTTAATATATACTCACTATGCAATCCAGCAATCACATTCTTATCCATTTATCCAAGAAAAATTAAAGCCTATATTTACACAAAATCTATATTCATAGAAGGTTCTTTCTTAATAGTTAAAACCTAGAAACAACCCAAATGCCCATCAGCTTGCAGATGGATAAACAAATTGTGGTTACTCATAACAGTAGAACACTAATCTGCAATAAAGAAAGAACAAGCTATTGATACATATGATTACATGGATAACTGTCAGAGGATTATGCTAAAGGAAAGTAGCCAGACTCGAACTATATAATTGTATTTGTAAGAAGTGCTTAAAAAAAAAGACAAAACTACAGTGACAGCGCAAATTGGTGATTGTAATGAATCTTTGGTGGGCAGAGAGGATTGATGACAAAGTAGCAATAGGAACTTTTCAGGACAATAAAAATGTTCTATATTTTGATATTGGCTATATGATTGTATTTACTTTTAAAAACTCAATGAACTGTATTCTTAAAATTGTGCACTTAATTGTGTACACAAAACTTTGTTGCCAAGCCAAATTTTGTACCCATAAAAATTGTATTTTAACATATATTTAAAAAATTATATTAGGAAAGAAAAACTGTGTGGGATCTCTGTACCTCACATGTTAATCCTATTGAATAAATAATGCCACGTATATGCATCTTCTCACTGGACACTGAGTCACGGTCCCATGGGACTATATCCTTAAGACTGCTAGAAACTCTTTGGACTAACTGAGCAGGATTTAAAGGCAACAACTTAAATATGTCTGAGGTCCTAATAATGGGTCTTGTAACCATGCCTTTGATTTTATCTTGATCGCATCCTCACATCCTACTGGCAGCATCCAGGAATGAATATTTCCCCTAAGGCCATCTTTAACTTTTCAGATCTTATGCCAGGTAGAGTAGCTGAGAATGAACTAGAGCAGCTGAGAATTTTTCCCCCCAATTCTAAGTCCTGGGTTGGAAATATTTTCTCTAAAATGTACTTGGAGACTAAACAGTTCTTTCTTAGTTTAATTCCCCATTCCTTTAATTTATCATGCACAGATAAATGAAGCCAATTAATATTTTGAATATTCATCCTGAAAATCTCCTTAACAAGATTCTTAAGTTTATTAGTGTCTTAGTCATCTGCTGTGGTCTAACAGAAATACCACAACTGAGGTGGAGTCAAGGTGGCGGACTAAATGCACAGCTCCCTAAGTCCCTCTGGAAACCAAGACCTGAAATCATAATTAAATGTAGCCTTCTAGACACCCAGTGAGCCCTGGGATATGGCATAGGGCTGTTAATTTGGACTCCATACCACTGGATGCAAAACCTCCTATTTTTCACTGACCCCCTCTCGGCCAGCACAGGCTTGCACAGACCGAAGCATCTCTCCTAGCCTCTATTAACCCACATGAAGGCCAAAAAGCAACACATGTTGGAGAAGATGGTAACCCAGAGGTCACTCGTGGCATCAGAAGTCCCCCAAAAGAAACCACCTCAGAACTTCCCAGACGAAGAAGAAGCTTTTCTGAAACTATTACAAGGTGAATACAAGAGGAATATATATAGAGCCCTCCTAGATATTATACAAAATGCAGCAGAGCAAAACGAAAAAATAAGCAAGCTGTTTGATCTGAAGGAACATCAGTAAAATCCAATAGATTGAGAACAAAATCAAAGACATAGAAACTTCTATTCAAAGCCAAGAAAACAGAATGGAACAAATGGAAAAGAGAACTTCTGATTTGGAAGACAGAGCCAGTGTCTCCAGCATCTACGAGGAGAAATCAGAAACAAGAAACAAGAAAAATGAAGAAATGTTGGGAAGTATGTGGGACTCTAATTAAGAAGAACAATGTATGATTAATTGGAGTTCCTGAACAGGGCAAGACACCTGAGAACACAGACAGTATTTTTGCTGAGCTGCTGACAGAAAACTTCCCAGAAATGCCAAAAGTGGATGGCTTTAACAAAGAAAAGTTAATTCTTACTCAGTCTTGAAGGCTACAAGGTCAAATTTTGTATATCTGCTCTAGGGGAAAGGCTTTCCCTCTTTGTCAACTCTGGAGGAAGGTCATTGTGTTGCATCAGTCTTTGATCAACGAGCATCTTGACACAGGAATCGCAGGTTGAAGAACACACTCTACTCCCAGTGCTGCTTTCTCAGTGGTATGAAGTTCTCAACTCTGCTTGCTTCCCTTTCCTTTTATCTCATTTAGCATGAAAGGATAAAAGACAGTACAAGCCACACTTCGGGGAAACTCCATTTACATTAGAGCTGGGATGTAACCTTAGGAAGGGCATTATATTCCCACTCTAATCCTCTCTAACATAATCCACTGTATTGATCACAGGCAGAGATTAAGGTTTCTATCACAGGAATATCATCAAATGGAGGGCGGTCATAAAATATTGGCAGTACATGGCCTAGCCAAATGGCTACACACATAGATCAGCATTTTTTCAGCCTCCAATAGCAGTTTCTACCCTTTTTTTTTTTACATTCTCTATTAATTCTTCACTGTCCTTCTGGCCTCTACCTGTAGCCTTAGTATCAAAGCTAATGATAGGTGTCTTAAATTTTTGTGACAATATCACTAACTTTTTAGTCCTCTATATACGTAGCACTACCTAATACATTTAGGGACTTGAAATAACGCTAAATCCCCACTTCCCCAACATTTGGATCAAACCCTGGTGTGTAGTCATTAAGTGCTATGCCTGCTTACCAAAAAGGTAAAGTTTGCATCCTCCAGGTGTTTTTTGGAAACTCTATGGATCAATTTTACTCAGTCATATAGGGTCACTCTAAGTTGGAATTGACTCGATGGCAGTGGGTTTGGATTAGTTTGTGGCTCTTTTGCCCTACGTGGCATTGACTGGGTTCAGTGATCCAGCTTCACGCATTTGAGAGCTTAGCTGTAGGTAGAGCATCTAAGAGACCTTGCATCTGGGGTCACAGACTATTGTCTGCTATAGGGCCTCGGTCCACATCTACATGTCCTCTCACCCTATCTTTCTTTTTTCTTCCTCAGTCACATCTCATCATTCAGTAGCCTAGCTTTAGCTTTTTTTTACACAGTGCCTGGATTCCAGAACATAAAAGGAAGCAATCAAATTTCTTAAGGACTAGGTCCAGGCTGGGGCAGTGTTACTTCTAGCACATTCTGTTGGCCAAAGCAAGTTACAAGATTCAGGCTAGATTCAAGATCAGGGCAAACGGAGTCTATTCTCTGATATATGGATGTTATGTGGACATAGCGACAGGAGGAGTTGCTGGTGACCACATTTGAAGACAGATTATGTGTATTACTTGGCTTTTTTGGCTATGCGTATTACATGTGATGATTAAGATTGTATGTCAACTTCATAAAGACACATGTGAATGGGTGACTACATCAACATGTGGCCAGAAGAACCAGAGGGTGCCCAGTCACCACCTGTGGCGGCTATGATGGGGCTCGCAAAGTTGAATCCCAGTGGCAATACAAGAATAAAAAGGGGTACACCCTGAGAACTCCACTAAAAGACCACAATTTAATGGTCTGAAGGCCTTGGGGTTCCCCTGGGAGCATGGCCTCTATACCTGATGCTGTCCCTGTTCATAAGTCATTACTGAGGTCAACTCCTCAGATAGGAATGGATTGGACTCGGCAACACAGAGTGACCATATTTTATGTGCGCTTTATGGTTGTATGCATCTATAGGAAGTTTTCCTACTGGCCTCTTACTAGAGGGAAGTGGAGAGGGTGGAGAAGAGGAGACAGGAGATTGTTAAGAGGATATGGCATTCATAGAACAAAAAGGAGGAGTGTGCTGTCACCTGGCAAGAAGAGCAGTAGAAGCTGCACATAGGTGGACCTGAGAATTTAAACTGGATTGTACACGTTCACTCAATCACAGTAAATAAATGGTGCTAACCAGAAGGCAGGCAGGCAGTTCAAATCCACCAGGCACTCCTTGAATATTTAAATAAATTATATATATATATATATATATATATGTAAATGATTGTGTGTCAACTAGGCCATGTTTCTCAGTGTTTTGACAGTTGTATGGTGTTGTAGTTAATGCCATGATGGAATATACGGTGGCATTGGCAGGAACAGGGCCTGTGGGTAGTTCACTGCCCTCTCAGTCTTCATCTCTCTGCCTTCTGCTGCCAACTTCCTGCCTACTCACCTTGCCAAAGTTTGGGCTGTGGATCCATCAGCTGCCACTCTCTTGTCTTCTGACATCAGTTCTTGGTGCTTTAGCTAGCAGGTTACCTGCTGATCTTGTAATTCATCAAGCTTCATAGCCTGCAAGTAAGAGTCCTGCTCCCCTACCTGCACATAATACAATCCTGGGTCGTCAGCCCTACAGCTGTATGAATCAGGAGAAAGCTTGCAGTCTCGCCTGACATTTTGGGATTCCCTGACCTTCATAGCCTGCAAGCAGAAACTCTATTCCCTGACTTGCTGACCTATATTTCATCAGCTTCCATGGCTATGTGAGGCTTGTATTCCAATCCAGGACTTGAGACGTTTCAGCTTCTACAGGTGTGTGAGCTCTTTCCTCTATGTGTATGTATTTGTATGCTTTACTGGTTTGCTTCGATAGAGAACCCAGCCTAAGACACTACAAAGTCTCCTACCCTTGAAATTTTCAAATATTGTAAACCAAAAAGTCTACTCCTATACGTAACCCATTACTTTTTTTGTTTTTTTAAGTGTTAATTAAGTTTACGTAACTAGGAACTGAATGTGTCCTTACTACACCTATATGTATAGGAAGTGAATGTATAGGACAGCTGTCAAAAGTGTGGAAAGTAAGTTTAAGAGAAACTCTGGAAAACTGCCAATACTAAGGCAAGGAGTGCAAATGAGTTTATTCCCTGAAACTTTACATCAAGAAAGGGTGGTATGCTTCTACAGACTCCCAAAAGATGTTTACGAGTACTTTGTCCAACCTGTTCCAAAGTATTTTGTGAAACACTGTTTCTGCAGGATGTTTTGCTGTGAGTCCACAGAGAAAGAATCTTGTTGCTAAAGGATTTATCAGAGATTTTGATATCTAATATGTATTGAGAATTGTGTTATGTGCGTTATAACTTCTACCAAACTCATTTTACCACAGAATTCTTGTTTCAGCTTCTTGAAAAATGAAGTTCTGTGGGGTATGCCCTGGTGTGTTTTGGTACAGTTTTACCTCATTTAGGAAGTGGGGAATCAGAGGCACAAAAAGAGTCATTTGCTTGAGGTGTGCAGAGCTTGAGGCCTGTCTCTTTCCTGGTTTCTAGTCCAGTGCTTTCTATTATTCTTCTTGGTGAAGTCTGGACACATACAACAGAACTGTGGTTTTTCCCCTGCTAATTTAAGTTCATTGAGCCCACTTTTTATTCATCCTTTCCTTGCTTAGGGATTCTACATCTCTGATGTTATGTGTGACATCGATAAATACCAGGAATTGGTGGGTGTCCTACCATTATGAAGTCATGCTCTGTTACTACAAAATATAAAGATACTACAGAGATACTAAAGCTCCTTTAAGACTGATTTCATTCTGAAGGTAGTTTGCATGCTTCATAGATTACCACTTTCTATATAATTTTTTGAAAAACTTCCATTGTACTAAACCAACCTCTAACAGTTCCCTCCTTCTTCACGAAAACACAAATTTGAGCACCTACGTGTGTTTTCCAGGCAACCTAAGTTCTTTAAACACATTCTCCTTGACCAACTTAGAGTTCTGGTCTTGTGTGAAAACATTCCACCCTTTCATGTTTTCCAGACGGTGTCTAATTGGAATGGAAACTAGCACAAAATTGGGCATTTGGTGAAGGAAATGACATGTGGCCCTCTTAGAACTAAGGGGATGATGTCACTCACCAAGGTGAAGCCTCTTGCCTGATGTCTTTATGAACAGGAACTAGTGAGATGTGGTAGAGAGAGCACTAAACTAAAAAGAGTCAGGAGGACTGAATTCTAGTCCTAGCTCTATTGTTACCTCTGTGTTTGACCTGAGTATATTTTTTTCTTTAACTTTATAGGATTTCTTATTTACGCAGTTGGCCTCCCCACCCTCTACCTGCAGTCTTATTCTTTCTTACCAAGCTAGATCTAGAAAGTCTCAGTACAGGGCAGAAGGGATATGCAATTGAAATATGAAAAGCGGTCATTTGGAAGAGAAATTAAGCACCTGTGTAGTCTCCCAAGCTAAAACTCAGACCCATGAATGGAAATTGCAGAGTCAGATTTCTACACAAAGTCTAGAAAATAAGTAAATGGAAAATTTCTACAGAACAGAGAAATGAAGCATTTATTTTGATTTGGTGAGTTTATTCATTCCTGAAGACTTTTATGCAGAAGAGTGGACCAAATTTATATTTTGAAGACATTTTGTTTGCTTTCACTGAAGAAAATGAATTACAGAGGACACTTCAGGAAGTGAGAGAGGGGGCAGTTAGGAGAGTACTGGAATACTCCAGGTGAGAAATGATGGCCGATTGATCTGTGATGATGGCATGAGCAATGCAGGCAACTGAGAGGACATTTTAAATGTGAAACTATTAAGACATACTAATTGATTTATTAGGCCAGTGAAGGAAAAGATGGAATGCTGTCCCTAATAATTGAATTGATTTTGTCTGTCATGGATTGAACTGTGTTCTCTAAAAAATCTAACAATTTGGCTATGCCATGATTTCTGGTATTGTGTGATGTTCTTCCATGCCGGAATTCCTGCCTGTGTGATGTTAACAAGGGTGGATGGGTGGCAGTTCTGTTGGTAGAGCAGGATTCAATCTTTAAGTTCGTTTTGTGCCTTGAGGTAGTCTCTCTTGCCATATAAAAAAGGAGAGGAGCTGTCAAAGATGTTTTGGTGGACCTAAAACCACCAAGAAAGAAAGCAGTGCTGGGAACTGAGCACATCCTATGGAAAGGATCAAGGTCCCTGCTCCTCAGAAGCTTCCAGTCCAGGGGAAGACTGATGATAAAAGTCTTCCTCCAGTGCCAGCAGAGGAAGGCTTCTCCTGGAGCTGACACCCTGCATTTGGACTTTTAGCTTACTGAACTATGACAAAATAAAATTTCTCTTTTTAAAGCCATCCACTTACTGTATTTCTGTTAGAGCAGCACTAGCTGACTAAAACAGTTCACATTTACAGAGATCTAGTAAGAGATTGTGATTCAAATAGGTTAGAGTTGGGATATATTAGGAATTGAATTGTGTCTTCCAAAAATGTGTATCAACTTGTCTAGGCCATAATTCCCAGGATTATGTGATTGTCTAACATTTTGTCATCTGATATGGTTTTCCTATATGTGGTAAAGTCCACCCTTATGATGTTAATGAGACAGGATTATGGGCAGTTGTTAATTAAGTGGGCCACAATGTACAAGATTAGGTTGTGTTTTAAATCAATCACCTTTGAGATACAAAGGAGAAAAGCAGAGGGACTTTATACCACCAAGAAAGCAGCAGTGGGAACAGAGCACATCCTTTGAAGGAGAGTTTCCTTGCTGAGATGCTCCTAGATCAGGGGAAGATTAATAATAAGAACTGTCCCTCAGAACTGACAGAGAGAAAGCCTTCACCTGAAGTTGGTGACCTCAGTTTGGACTTCTAGCCTCCGAGGCTGTGAAAGAATAAATTTCTGTTCATTGAAGCCATCCACTTGTGGTATTTCTGTTATAGCAACACTAGATAACTAGGACAGGATGGAAATCAGGAGTTCCATTTTAGACACATACAATGTGAATTTTCTAAGTGAAGATATCAAATGTAAAATTAGATGTATGAATCTGACTCAAAAAAGAGGCTTAGGCTGGGGATAAAATTCAGGAGTGATAAGCATTTTTGGTAATACTTGCTAAGCATCAAAGAATGATAACATTTCAACTGACTCAGGAAGGAGGAGTAGGATTTTACAGCTGAGAAGATAAAGCAGATTAAAAGCAAAGCAGACTAAGTGGGAAATGACATTTAACATGGTCCAAAGTCCAGTGGGCTTTCAGTGTCTGTCATGGTTTGAATTGTGTCCCCCCAAAAATGTGTGCAGCCATGTGGCTGGGATATGGTTCCCAGTATCTTGGAAATGTCCTCCATTGTGTGGTTTTGCTAACCTGTATGTTAAAAGATTAGGGTGGGGCTGTGAATTCCTGCTATGGGGGAAGTTTCCCTGGAGTATGGCTTGCCCCACCCTTAATGCTTTTAGCTTGCAAGGAATAAAAGGAAAAAGAACCAAGGACAATTTGAGAACCTCGCTACCATCAAGCAAGCTGCACTGGGAGCAGAGCGCATCGTTCAGACCAGAGGTTCTTGCGTTAGGACACTCCCTGAACAAAGACTGATGCAATACCGGACTTTCCTCCAGAGCCGTCAAGGGGAAAGTCTTTCCCTGGAGCGGACACCCTGAATATGGACTTGCAACCTACCGGACTGTGTAAGAATAAATCTTTCTTTGTTAAAGCCATCCACTCTGTGGTATTTCTGTTAGAGCAGCCCTAGCTGACTAAAACAGTGTCTGAACTTACACCACTGCTCAGCACTCTTGGTGACAGCAAGAGTGAGGTTTGGTAGCCCTGTTGTTTTCTTAGATATTTAGATTCAAAGCAAATAAAAGATAGTTTGATTAAGGCTAAGAGTAGTTTGATTAAGAATAATAATAGAATCTACAGGCTATTTTTCCACAAACTAGATAAAATTTCTCTTTTCTTTTGTCCAGAATAACACTGAATTCATTAGTATTTGTCTTTTCCCAAGTCTGGCAACCTCATCTAGCATAGTTCAGACTTCAGTGTCACAACCCAAGGGACTAGGATACATTTTAAGCAATTTAGAGATTCCTTGTCTCACTTAATTTGTCTTTGGCCAGGGATTTTGGTTTATTTCTGAACCTTTTCCTTCTGAATCAGTTCCAAAAATAGAGTATGATCCCATTTTAGATTCTGCTCAATAGAATATGTTCTTATAAAGCTTCCAAGAATCCTCTAGCCCCACATTACCTTAGATATTATTGCCTTAAGATGTTCTCTCAATTCTCTGAGTCTCTCTTTTGTCTGATTGTCTCTCTTTCCCTCTACATCTCCATCCTGAATTTATCTGCTGTCACTTTCCTTGTGACTACTGCTGTAATAATCTAGAAGTCTAAGACTGCCTAGTTTGATGTTATCACTTGAGTTGATATCTTTTCTATTGCTGCCAGAATGTGTTTCTACAAAATCCATGTCTTAAAACAACTCAAATTTATTATCTTATAGTCTGTTGGTCAGAAGTTGTTGGCATTTCCTTCTGGAGACCCTAGGAAAGAATTCACAGTTTCATGTGATTGTAGGACTCCATTCTCCACTTTCTTGCTGTTAGCTGGGAACTCTCTTAGCTCCTAGAAGCTCCTTTCATCTCAGAATAAGCAATGGAGTAAAAAATCCTTCGCGCACTGCCATCTTTCCTGGTTCTTTTTCCATCATTGCATCTCTCTGACCCACTCTTTTTTGTCTTACCACATTTAAGGACTCTTGTGATTAGATTAAGTTCACATAGATAACCTCCCATTTCAAGGTACTTAACTTTAATTCCAGCCGCAGTATCCTGTTGACATGTGTATTAGACTGAGTATGAGACATGGGTATTAAAGTGTGAATTAGGGTGGATATTAGAGTGTGGATATAGAGTGGGTATTAGACAATGGTATTAGAGTGTGGACCTCTTTGAGGGGTGTTATTTTGCCTACCATAGTTCAGAATACTGACACTCAAATAATGAGCATGACCTGTCCATGATGGGTTGTTGTCATTGTTGGGTGCCAGTGAGTCAGTTCCAACACATAGCAACCATAAGTGCAACAGAACAAAACAGTGCCTGGTCCTGCACCTTGCCCACAATCATTTTTATGCTTAAACCCATTGTTGCAGCCACTGTGTCAATCCATCTCCTTGAGGGTCTTCCTCTTTTTAACTGACCCTCCGTTCCACCAAGCATGATATCCTTCTCCAGGAATGGAATCTCTCCTGATAATATGTCCAAAGAATACATGATGCATTCTCACCATCTTTGCTTCTGAAGAGCACTCTGGTTGTACTTCTTCCAAAACAAATCTGTTTGTTTGTTTGGCAGTCCGTGTTACTTTCAGTATTCTTCTCTGACACCCTAATTCAAATATATCAAATCTTCTTCGGTGTGTCTTATTTATCATCCAGTTTTCACATGCTTGTCATGCAACTGAAAATACCATAGCGTGGGTCAGGCACACCTTAGTCTTCAAGGTGATGTCTTTATTTTTCAACACTATTAAGAGATTCTTTGCAGGAGAGTTTTCCAGTGCAGTGCATCTTTTGATTTCTTGATTGCTGCTTCCATGGGCACTGATTGCAGAACGAAGTAAAATGAAATCCTTTACAACTACAATCTTTTCTCCACTTCTCGTGATGTTGCTTACTGGTTCATTTCTAAGGATTTTTATGTTCTTAAGGTTGAAGAACAACCCATACTGAAAACCATGGTCTTTGATTTTCATCAGTGTTTTAAATCCTCTTCACTTCTAGTGAGTAAAGTAGTGTCATCTGTGTAACACAGGTTATTAATAAGTCTTCCTCCAGTTCTGAAACCTCATTTTTCATCATATAATCTAGCTTCTTGGGTTATTTGTTTGGCATACACATTGAAAAGTTATGGTGAAAGGATCCAACCCTGACACATACCTTTCCTGACTTTAAACCATGCACTGTCCCCTTGTTCTGTCTATACAACTGCTGCTTGATCCATGCACAGGTTCCTCATGAGCACAATTAAGTGTTCTGAAAATCTCATTGTCCATAATGTTATCCATAATTTGTTATGAACCACACAGTTGAATTTCCTCATATGGTCAATGAAACACACATTAAAAAAAAAAAAGACAGGGGGCGAAGTCAAGATGGCGGACTAAGCACATGTCTCCTTATATCCCTCTGGAAACCAAGACCTGAATTGATAATCAAATGGAGTCTTCTGGTCACCTAGTGAGCCCCCAGAACACGGCATAGGGCTGTTAATTTGGACTTCATACCACTGAGCAAAAAACCTCCTGTCTTTCACTGACTCCGCTCCTGGCTAGCCCTGCCTCCCATGGATTGAAAGTAAATACACCATTTTGACTTATTTTTTTCTTTGTCTTGGCCGGCAGGCAGAGCTGGGTCTTGCCTAGCATCTAGACTCAGATGCTCTGCTGGTGGGATAAGCAGGCGAAATTGCCATATTTTGAGAGCCAGGCTTAGGACTCTGTTCATCTTGCCACTTTGGGCCTCTCTTTTAATCACTGCTATAGCGTGGTTTGTATGGAACCACAGTGCCTCTGTGCGGGACGCCATGTTGGATACGGAGATTTTAGTGGGACTTAATTCTTAGCCTGGGAGCCAGTGCCTGCAAACAGAACAGCGCTTCACCAACAGAAATGCAGTAGTTTATACAGTGTTGCCTACGGTGGGGGCCTGGCAACAGAGGGGGAGGATGTATTACCTCTAGGCACCTTTAGATGTTCTATCTGCTGACCGTGTGGATGGTGCCATCTTAGATATGGTGGCTGCAGCTGGACCTATTTCTTAGCTTCGGAGCCAGAGCCTACCCACAGGAGAGCACTGTTCTACCAGAAAAGTAGTAGTTTACACAGTGTTGCCTAAGGATGGGCCTTGTCAGCAGAGGCCAACAGGGTAGTAGCATAGCTGTATTTTGAACTAGTTTGTATCATCTGGGGTTGGATATAGAGGTACTTACTTTGCCAGTTGGGGAGAGGGACCTCTACACTTGAAAATCTGACTGACTTGGGAAGTGCTCAGATACCTTTTGTTTTACATTTTAAGACAGCCTAGAGAAATATCTGTGGTCCATCCTCACAGTGTCTCTCTGAGCCTCTACTTACTCACATTGGGCCCAAAAAGCAACAGACACTTGTGGCATACAAGAAATCACCCATGGCTTCCAAAGGCTTACAAACAAAATAACCAAGGTGTTTTCCAGATGAAGAAACTTTTCTGAAATCATCAGAAGGTGAATACAAAATGATTATATCCAAAGCTTTTCTAGACCTTATACAAAATGCAGTACAACAAAAGGAAAAATTAAGCAAGCTGTTTGATCTGATGAAACACCAGTACTTTGAAATCCAACAGATCAAGAACAAAATCAAAGACATAGAAACTTCCATTCAAAGCTAAGAAAACAGAATGGAACAAATGGAAAAAAAGGATTTCTGACTTGGAAGACAGAGCTACTGATGCCAGCATCTATGAGCATAAATCAGAAAAAAGAAACAAGAAAAATGAAGAAGCATTAAGAAGCATGTGGGACTCTATTAAGAGGAACAACCTTTCATTAATTGGAGTCCCTCAACAGGGCAAGACACCTGAGAACACAGAGAGTATCGTTGCTGAGCTGCTGACAGAAAACTTTCCAGAAATCATGAAGAGAATATAGATATCCCAGATGCATATTGTACGCCACCCAATATAGATCTCAAGATATATTATAATCAAGACATATTATAATCAAGATTAACAAAATGAAACATAAGCAGCAGCTCTTAAAGACACCAAGACTCAAAGCAAAGCTGACATTCAGAGGGAAACCCTGTGGCTTTTGTCAGATTTCTCAGCAGAAACCATGCTGGCACAGAGACAGTGGTATGACACATTCAAAGCCTTGAAGGAGAAGAACTTCCAACCAAGAATTATATGTCCTGCAAAACTATCTTTCAAATATGAAAATGAAATTAAGACATTCCCAGATAAACAGAAACTCAGAAACTTTGTAAAAATCAAACCAAAACTATAAGAAATACTGAAAGAAGTTCTTGGCTTTGGCTTAGAAGAACAAAACCACTAACTTTATATTTTAGAATGACACATTATGCAGAACTCTACTCAGTTAGGGAAGGCTCCAAATTCAATCACAGCTTTAATACTGAAAGAAACAATCCAGTGATTATCATGAAAACCATGGTGAAATCATATTAAAAAGAGGGATGCAGTACAGTCGTTATAGTCCTTCCAGATGGAGAAGAAGATGACAAGACTGGTAATAGTTAAAATTGGGTTTATATATAGATTATTAAGGAGGATCCTAAGGGCAGCCATAAAGCACAACAAATATGTAACATACCATTTCAAGAAATGTAACACAGGAGTCTCAACAACTACAAAAACAGCTCTGAAAAAAGTGAAAAGTCAACTCACAGAAAAGAATGACCCAGAAAAGAATAATAAGAACAACAGAGAAAACATCAACACAAAAATAAACATATCACAATGGCAGAACTGAACACATACCTATCAATAATTATATTCAATGTGAATGGACTGAATGCTCCAGTAAAGAGACATCGAGTGACATCTTGGATCAAAAGATATGACCCATCCATATGTTATCTACAAGAAACTCAGTTGAGACCTAAAGATAGGAACAAACTGAAAATTAAAGGATGAAAGAATATATATCAAGCTAACAATGAACAAAGAAGAGCAGGGGTGGCAATTTTAATCTCAGACAAAATCAATTTTAGTGTAAAATCTACCATTGTGGAGAAAGATCAACACTGTTTATTGCCGAAAGGTTCAGTACACAACCAAGACTTAACTATATTAAATATTTATGTACCTAATACCAGAGCACCTAAATATGTCAAAGAAACACTGACTACACTCAAAAAAGAGTTAGATGACTCCACAATAATAGTGGGAGACTTCAATACTCCACTCTCAAGACTGGACAGATCGTCTAGAAAAAAGCTCAGTAAAGATACAGAAGACCTCATTCACACAATTAACCATCTAAACCTCATTGATATATACAGACCTTTCTCCCCATCAATGTACAATTACACCTTCTTCTCCAGTGCACATGGAACATTCTCCAGAATTCACCATGTGTTAGAACATAATGCCATTCTCAACAAAATCCATACCACTGAATTACTGCAAAGCATCTTCTCAGATCATAAGGCCATAAAAGTAGAAATCCATAGCAGAAAAAACAGATAGAAAGTGGAAATCTTGGAAACTAAACAACATCTTGCTCAAAAAACCTTGGGTTATAGAAGAAATCAAGGATGAAATAAAGAAATTCATGGATTCCAATGAGAATGAAGATACTTCCTACCAGAATCTATGGGATACAGCCAAAGCAGTCCTCAGAGGTCTGTTTATCTCCAGAAATGCACACATCTGGAAGGAAGGAAGGAAGAAACCAAATCAAGTAACTATCCCTACAGCTTGAACAAGTAGAGAGAGAACAATAGAAGAACCCCTCAGGCAACAGAAGAAACCAGGTCATAAACATTAGAGCAGAGATAAATGAATTAGAGAATAGAAAAAACAGTTGAAAAAATTGAAAAGAACAAAAGCTGGTTTTTTGAAAAGATCAACAAAATTGACAAACCACTGGCTAAACTTACTAAAGAAAAACGGGAAAGGAAACAAATAACCCAAATTAGAAATGAAAGGGGAGTGGTCATAACAGACCCAACAGAAATAAAAAATATCATAACAGAATACTGTGAAAGACTGTACTGTAACAGATTTGAAAACCTAGAGGAAGTGGACAAATTCCTTGATTCATACCAGCTACTCAAATTATCATACTGTGAAGCACAACAACTTAATAAACCCATCAGAAAGGAAGAGATTGAAAATGTCATTTAAAAAAACTGCCAACCAACAAAAGCCCAGGCCCAGATGGCTTCACTGCAGAATTCTACCAAGCTTTTTGAGAAGTTATCTCCAATACTACTGAGATTATTTCACAGCATAGAAAGAGATGGGAGTACACCCAAACTCATTCTATGAAGCCAGCATAACCCTGATACCCAAACCAGGGAAAGACCCAACCAAAAAGGAGAACTAAAGACCGATATTACTCATGAATCTAGATGTGAAAATCTTCAACAAAATTCTTGCCAGTAGAATACAACAACATATCAAAAAAATAATCAATCCTGACCAAGTAGGATTTATACCAGGGATGCAAGGCTGGTTCAAGATCAGAAAACAATTAATGTGATTAACCACATAAATAACACAAAACACAAGAATCACCTGATTTTGTCCATTGATGCCGAAAAGGCATTTGATAAAGTCCAACACCCATTCATGCTAAAAACTCTCAGCAAAATAGGCATAGATGGCAAATTCCTCAATGCAATAAACGCCATTTATACAAAACCAACTGCCTACGTCATCCTGAATGGAGAGAAACTGAAAGACTTTCCTTTGAGAACAGGAACCAAACAAGGATGCCCACTCTCACCTCTCCTATTCAACATAGTACTAGAAATTCTAGCCAGAGCAATTAGACAAGACGAAGAAATAAAGGGCATCTGCATCGGCAAAGAAGAAGTCAAAATCTCCCTGTTTGCAGATGATTTGATTGTATATGCAGAGAACCTCAAGGAATCTATAGGTAAGCTACTCAAACTGATAGAAGCATTCAGCAAAGTCTCAGGATACAAGATAAACATAAGTAAATCAGTAGGATTCCTTTATACCAACAATGAGACTGTTAACGAAGAAATCATCAAATCAATCCCATTTACTATAGCCCCTAAGAAGATAAAGTACCTCGGAATTAATGTAAACAGAGAAATAACAGGCCTTTACAAAGAGAACTGTAAACCTTTACTACAAGAAACTAAGAGAGACTTAGATAAATGGGAAAAACTACCCTGCTCATGGATAGGAGGACTTAACATAGTGAAAATGTCTATTTTACACAAAGCAATCTACTTATATAATGCAATCCCAATACAAGCTCCAGTGTCATTTTTTAATGAGATGGAGAAGCAAATCTCCTAATTTTGTTTGGAAAGGGAAGAAGCCCTGGATAAGTAAGGTACTACTAAAGAAGAAGAACACACTGGGAGGCCTCTCATTACCTGACCTTAGAACATACTACACTGCTGCAGTGGTCAAAACAGCGTGGTACTGGTACAAGAACAGACAGATCAATAAATAGAACAGAATCGAGACCCCAGAGATGACACCATCTGCCTATGAACAATTGATATTCGACAAAGGCCCTAAGACATTAAACTGGGGTAAAAGCAGTCCCTTTAACACATGGTGCTGGCAAAATTGGATATCCATCTGCAATAAATTGAAGCAAGATCCATATCTTACACCTTATACAAAAACTAACTTGAACTGGATAAAAGACCTAAATATCAAGCCTAAAATGATAAAATTCATCCAAGACAAGGTAGGAACAACAGTGGAAGTTTTAATACACAACATAGACAGACTTCAAAATCTGTCAAACAAACCACAGTAACAAAAGGGAAAATAGATAAATGGAAACTATTAAGAATCAAACACTTTTGCTCATCCAAAGACTTTATCAATAGAATTATTGATATTTGGCAACTCTATGTCAGATCAGTCTCCTTAATCTATAAGGTACTACAAAATATGAATAAGAAGAAGGTAAGTCATCCAATTAAGTGATGGGCAAAGGAGATGGACAGACAATTTTCTAAAGAGGAGATCTAGGCAGCCAAAAAACACATGAGGACATGTTCATGATCTTTAGTTATTAAAGAAATTCAAATCAAAACAACAATGAGATACCATCTCACCCCAACAAGGTTGGCCATGATCCAAAAAATACAACACAACAAATGCTGGAGAGGCTGTGGAGAAAGTGGAACCCTCCTACACTTTTGGTGGGGTTGCAAAATGGTCCAGCCTCTTTGGAAAGCAATCTGGCGCTTCCTTAAATAAATGGATATTGATATACCATTTGACCCAGTAATTCCACTATTTGGAATATATCCTACAGAATCAAGGCCTTTCACACCAACGGACACATGCGCCATGATGGGAGCACAAGCAAATAACAGTTAAATTAGAACTCAGGCAGCTAGAATTTTAATTTCATATCCTTCCTGTTATGGAAAAAGTAGAAAACACATGCAGCTGAAGTATGAATTCAGATATCTAATAAGAGTAGAATGCTGTATTGGAAATAATACAACCCCTATGATAAGAAACATACAGATTTAGCAGGTGGTTCCTCCACACACTAGCCATGTAGCATTGAGCAAATCAGTTTGTGTATCAAGCCGAAGTTTTTTAACACATAGAGTGAAGACTATAGGGCCCCTTTACAAAGGTTTTATGAGTATTAAACAAGGTGTTTGGCAAGCACATAGCATAATGTTTGTCATTTTAAAAACACACTAAAAGGGTCATGTTCGATCCCTGTGCTATACCGATGAAAAAATAGCCCCATAGAAAGAGGAACAGTTGGCAAAAGGTCATACGGTGGGTTAGTGGTAAACCCAAGGTCATGTTACACAATGGCATGAAAATTTCGAAGCAGAGTAATTGCAAGAACGAAATTCCACACCTGCTGTCTACAGCATTCCACAGTCAACCTGGAGATTGAAGCTTTTGATTGTTTTCCACCAAGACTTCCCACAGGAATTAGAGGCTAGAAGACAGGCCTGCTAGCTTCATCTGATATGACAACTCTGGTCTTCCTCAGCACTTTTAGTTCCCATATTCTTCTTGAACCTCTGCCCTTGCAGCCAAATTGATGTAGCCCATTTAGTGCTAAATGCTTCCTGCTCACTGAGCCATTTTGCATCTGCTTAATAAAATGGAGCCATCCAACATCAATTGACGTGAAATAATTTTCTACTTCATGTCAACCGAAAATCACCAATTTCCTGCTACAAGTGACACTTGGTACTAGGAGGCACTTGAAGTCATTATGAGTTATAATCAACTAGTCTGCTTGCCTTTGTGTGACCAAATCTTATATCTAGGGAGCATATATATTAACTCTTTATTTTCATATAATTAAATGTAAGGTTTAAAATATATCCCATCTTCTGATGAAGGTGAAATGTTGTTATTACCTGAAGACAAACTGCAAATTGCCATTGAGCTTGAAACTCTGATGGGGCAATTAAGAATGGAGTCATTCTTTCATTCAGTAAGCATACTTGAGGTCTTCTGTGTTTTAGGCACTCTTGCAGACATACAAAGATGAATTTAAAAAAAAAAAGAAAAACTCGTAAAAGAATCTTACAGTCCAGCAGGGACTATTAAATGTGTACATAATCAACCATAATAAAAGACATATTTAATTATAAGCAGCTGTTAAAAATCATGTCTTAAAAACTTGTGGTATTCAAATATTTTTGGCTGTGAAAATCTTCACTTAAGTGTAATTCCATGAAGAAACCCCGTGAATAAAACTGGTCTGTGGGAGCAGGGGACCTGGAGACCCAAGCATTAACACTTAGTCCTTCCTGCCACTCCAACACTGTAGTTTTTGGTAAAAATGCTTCATACTATGTTGTTGTTGGTTGCTATTCAATTGATTTTGACTAATGGTGACCTCATGTATACAAAGCAGAACTGCTCCATAGGATTTTTGAGACTGACCTTTCAGAAGCAGATCACCAGGTGTTTTCTGAGACACCTCTGTGTGGGTGTGAACCACCAAAATTTCAGCTAATCAAGTGTTTAACCATTTTCACCACCGTGGAACTCTTCATCATAGGTGTTTTACAACTATACTGGCTTATTGATTGTGTGCTCCATAGGTAGAAGTAGAAAATAACTCATTTCTCATGATTACTTCTTTGACAGACTGATTTTTTTTCACATTTTTAATAGACTTTAATTTTTAAAACCATTTAGATTTACAGAAAAATTACTCAGAAAGTACAGAGGTTTCCTATATACACCCTCTATCTCCTGCATGGACTTTTGAAGAGGGTGATGAGTAGCTGGAGCATAGTGTATTTTCAAGGCAGTAAAACTGTTCTGCATGATACCTGTTTCAGTCAGCTAGTGCTGCTTTCTTGATGATGTGAGGTTCCTAGTTCTCTTTTTGCTTCCCTTTCTTTATGTCTCTTTTAAGATGAAAGGATTAAGGATGGTGCAAGCCAACTCCAGGTAAACTCCATTTACAGTGGAGCAAGGAGGTGGTTCTATGAACGGATTTGCAGTCCCACTCTAATCCTCTAGCGTGCAGCATAGGAAAATCACAAAATGGAAGACAATCATAGACTACAGGGAATCCTGGCTCAGCCAAATCACTGCACGTAATCTTGGGAGGAACACAATTCAATCCATGAGAATATCCTAATGATGAATACATAACATTACACTTTTTCAAAATCCAGAGAATTGTGTGATCCCCCCTACCTGCCTCAACTTTGGCCTGACACAAATTGGAAAACAAAAAAGTAAAGAGATTTGACATTAGCCTCTTCATTATTTTCCCACCTTGCTCTTGTACTCTTCTTCCTGCTGCTTAGCGTGACTTCTCCAGGAATGGAGATGGGTACAAGGTAAGGTGGGAGAGGAAAGGGGCAAAAGGTATCTTGCTTCATGGCAGGATTGCTGCATAGAATTATACAGTTTAAGTATTGCACAATGGTACCCAATCAATGAAACAAGAAATTGAGCCTACTTTGCCTGACAAACTAGATACTCTGAAGTGGGGCTGCATCCACCTGGGGGAACAGGGAGTTTCTGTAAGATTTTACAAAGATGTTATTTTATTATCTAGTTATGTACCCTGAGGACTACCTCCACAAGGAGGCTGTGCCTTTGCTCAAGGTGATACAAGGATAGAAGCAATTCTGTTGACCAGAACAATTTACAGCTGACCATTGCGCTCACTCAGTGCCCATGGAAGCAGCAGTCAAGAAGTCAAAGAACACATCACACTGGAAAAATCTGCTGCAAAGGATGTCTTTAAAGTACTGAAAAGTAAAGGTGTCACCTTGAAGACTAAGGTGAGCCTGACCCAAGCCATAGTATTTTCAATTGCACAATATCCATGCAAAAGCTGGACAATGAACAAGGAAGACAGAAGGAGAAATGATGCCTTTGAATTGTGGTGTTGGAGAAGAATATTGAATGTACCATGGAATGCCTAAAGAACAAACAGATCTGCTCTGCAAGAAATACAACCAGGATGCTCCTTGGAAGCAAAAATGGCAAGACTGCATGTTACATACTTTGGACATGTCGTGGGGGATCAGTCCCTAGAGATAAACATTATGCTTAGTAGAGTGGAGGGTCAACAAAAAAGACCTTCAATAAGATTGATTGACACGGTGTCTGCAGTGATGGGCTTAAGCATAAAAACGATTGTGAATGTGGCACAAGACTGGGCAATGTTTCGTTCTGTTGTGCATAAGATCGCTGTGAGTTGGAAACAACTCGATGGTGTTGGGGAGAGGCTGGCCCCAAACCGATGCAGAGATACACCAGTCCAAGGGTCCAGGGAAGTTTATTGGAAGAGAAAGAGTGTGGGGTCTGAACTGAGAGTGGTTCAGCCCGCCCCTCCCTCGTAGGGCACGTTTTTCATAGTTTTAAGTTTCAGTGAGTAGTGTGGGGTGAGGGATTTATGGTTTCATAAGGAAAGAAAGAGCA
Organism: Heterohyrax brucei; assembly: GCA_028571685.1. Taxonomy (NCBI): domain Eukaryota; kingdom Metazoa; phylum Chordata; class Mammalia; order Hyracoidea; family Procaviidae; genus Heterohyrax; species Heterohyrax brucei. The sequence goes on from CM053150.1 coordinate 64,708,063, forward strand.
ATAGCCAGAAATTCTAGTTGGGGGATTTATGGTCTGAACAAGGAAGAAGTGTTGATTAGAAGGAGAAGGGCTAAGGTTTGCTTATGGTCAAGATTTTGAAAAGGGAAGGGTTTTCAATTAGGAGAGTCGGGAAGACAGGCTTAAAGTTATTTATGGTTATATGGGTGGGGCCTACCAGGCTGTTTTCAGCTGATAGTAGGTCTGATCATTGGATGAGGTGACCTCCCTGAAGGACAGAGTCCTCAATGACCTCCCTGAATTTCAGGGACAGAGTTTCCTCAACTCTCCACTTTTGGTTTAAGGATAGGGAGGCATCATTATCTCTTAGCTACTTTCTTCTGGCAAGGGTCGTTGACTTGTTTTAGAGTATATGGGGAGTTGGGAGAGTCTTCTGGTCTCCTGTCATTCTATACTTGTGTCTTGATAATCAGCAAGCAGTGAGGTCTGTTGGTTGTTTTTAGGGAGGTTTTAGTACAGACCTTATCATGTCTCTTGGAGGAGCAGAATCTCATTCACTTGTTGGTTGGTCAGGTTGCGGACTGACTTCTGGATCAGTTGTGCTATGGTTCTGAATAGGACCAGGCCAAGAGAGGGTCCTAAAATGAGTAAGATAAGAGGTGCTATAAATGGAAGAAGCCAGGGAAGCCACTTTTGTGAATTCAGCCAGGTATCCTAGTCACCTCTTCATTGTCTTTGTAAATTGACTGCTCTCTCTGAAAGTTTTTTAGCTGCATCTCGGACCAGGCCTGATTGGTTAACATAGAAACAGCATTCTTCATCTAGAAAAAGTCAACTAATTCTCTTTTCTGCAGTTAATTGATCTAGGACACATCTCTTTTGTAGGTTGACAGCAGCTAAGGAATCTATTTGGTCTTGTACTCTTACCAGTCTTTTGCGTATGTTCTCCATGGTTTCTTGTAGGACTTGTGAGAGTCGGTGGAAATAATAGAGTGAAGTGCTTAACCCTCCTACTCCAGCACCAATACCTGCTGTGACTCCCAGGGCAGCCAATAGAGGTGTAAGAATGGGAGCTCTTTTTGGCCGGACTGAGGCTTCTATAGGTATAGGTAAGGATCGGTTAGAGGGTACAATATCAGTGTTTGGGGATAAGTAGGTCAGAGTGCAGGTTCCTGTCCAGTTTGTTGGTAAGCGGGAATATGCTTGACTCCCACAAAAGAAGAGACCATCTTCTAGGTGGCATATGCTGACATGGAGAGAGAACAGGTGGAGGAAATTATATGACCCTTGTTTGGTGGGTGGTTCATTGCTTCAAACTGAAAAGATGCTGGAAAGGGCTCTCTCTAAAAGAGGACTCATTTTGGAAGGTTGTTGGGAGTACAGGAGGGTATTAATCTAGGGAAAGAGACTTTGGCTCAGGGCAATACACATTCCAGAGGATGTGCTATGGAAGTGGGGTGGCCCTGAGAAATGTACTGGTTGAAGAAACAGGCCATTGGCTATGGGGGAAAAGAAATAGTCTGCTCTTTGACTTTGGGTCCTGTGGGAAGGAGATACTTTGATAGTCTTGCTGCAGAGTTTGGGATCTATGTATCCTAGTTTTAGGCCTTTATCTATTCTTTTCATGTAGTAGGGAGTTCTTCTTAAGAGAGTTACTCCTGGGGTAACTGGTCCAGAGATTTGGGTGGGTGTATAGGGAAGGAATTGTATGCATCTGATGAAAAGTTTGGAACAGTAATGTGGTTCGACTGACCATGGCAGATGAGTAACTTCCTAGAAGAGTGTCTGCTCTGTTGAGAAAGGCAAACCCTTTCTCTTTAGTGTACGTCAAGTGGACAGTGGTCTGTGTCCATGTCTCCCTAGGGGTTGGAAGTGCAGTGTAAGTGCTTGGGGAAAGGGACAGAAAGATCTAGCACCTCTGATATTTGGCAGTGTGATTTAGGAGAGAATAAGTCAGGTTAAGGGTGTTAAGTAAGCAGGGGAGGATATGTATGGAGGCCTTGGTAGGAGGGAGCTGGCTATGAAAAGGTAGGTGATTACAAGGAGGTAGTGGGACTTGTTTCTAATTATTGGGAGATTTTGTGCCATGAATAAGTCCCTGTAAATACAGTTTTAGACAAGAGAAAGTAAAGTTTCAGGAATTTTTGGTGGGTGGGTTGGAAATAAGTTTAAGATGAGATCATGGAATGTTTCCAGAGAGGATGTGGGAGGGAAGGCCTGGGGCTCACAATTTAGCAGAGGAGGGTTGGTGGTTTTCTTCTTCACTTCCATCTTTGGGGATTCTGGTTGGTGAGAGAGCAGTACTTTTCCACACTTCAGTGGGCTGGGCTTCCTTTGGGGCCCTTATGAGTCTAAAGAAATGTATCCATGGGGTTACATCTTGTAACTGTGGCTGTAGGGGTAGTTAGGAGCACAAGGTGTGGTCCTGTCCACCTGGGGGAGAGTGGTTGGGCTGTAAAACATTGAGATACACCCAATCTCCTGATCTTATTGAAATTTGTTGGGTGGGGGTTGTAGGAGAAGAAAGCATGGAGTTGGCTGATTCTCTCAGCAGGTTTCAGGTTCTGGTCCCTTCAGGGAGGTATTGTGTTAGGGAATCCTCAGAATGGGGAAAGTTACAAACGATAAAGGATCTACCATACATGAGTTCAAAGGGACTTGTTCAATGAGGTTTGCTGGGGCTGATACACAGATGCATCAGGGCAATGGGAAGAAGGGTGATCCAGGTTTTCTGGATCTCGATCATTAAATGAGTTAGGTGTGTTTTGATGAGCCCATTCATTCTCTCTGCCTTGCCTGAGGCCTGGGGTCAGTAGCAAGCGTGAAGTTTCCAGTGGATGTTAAGTTCTTTGGAGACTCCTTGGGTTATTTGGGAAATGAATATTGGGGCATTATCCCATTGGAGGGTCTGAGGGAGCCCAAATCAGGAAATTATCTTCGTGATCAGGATCTTGATAACTATGACAGCTTTTTCTAATCTAGATGGGAAGTCTCCAACCCATCCTGTAAAGGTATCGACACACACAAGGAGATATTTTAGATATCGAACTGGTGGCATGTGAATGAAGTTCATTTGCCAGTTTGGGCGGGGGTTATCTCCCCTGAGTTGGTGGGGTTCTCTAAAGGCAGGCTAGAGGGCTGTCCCAGAATGGGTCTTTAAGCAAGTGAGGCATGTTGAGGAGATTTCAGTCAGGTCTTGGAATAAGGTTGGATGATGGATAAAGTGGTTTAAGAGTTTGGTTAGTGGTCTTGGGCTAGTGTGTATCTGATTGTGTAGTTGGGTAAAGATTTGTCTGACTGCTTGTTGAAGGAGGAATATCATTATTATGGGTACCAGCTGTTAGTGAAGGTGGCACCCATCTTGGACAACAGTTGGTGTTCATTTTCTCTGTACGGAGGAGTTGGAGTAGGGAGAACGGAGAGTATGGTTTGTGGGAAGCTTTTTTCTGCCTGTTTTTTAGCCTGTTTATCTGCCCAATTATTTCTTTTTTTTCTTTTTTTGTTGTTTTATTATGATGATTGAGTGAAAATGTACATTCCCATATAAATTTGCATGCCCACCTACAATCAGCTCTTGCCCCTCTCTCTGTCTGGTTACAGCACACTCTTCTTCTCTGCTCCATACATGTCTTATCCTCCCAACAATGTCCCATCCCCTCTGCTCCATCCATTCCCCCACCTCCAGTAAGAGGTCAGCAGGATGACATCCTACAGATGCATAGAACCATAAAGTACACACATGATATGGTCACTCTGCGTCACCAAGTCCAATCCATTCCTGTCAGAAGAGTTGACCCCCATTATGATTTATGGACAAGGGCAACAACAGGGCCAGGGGCCATGCTCCCAGGGGAACTCTGAGGCCCCTGGACCAACAATCGCGATCTTTTAGTGGAGATCTCAGGGTGTCCCCCTTTTTATTCCTGTGTTGCCAGTGAGACTCAACTTTGTGAGCCCCATCATGGCTATCACTGGTGGTGGCTGGGCACCATCCAGTTCTTCTGGTCACAAGTCGATGTAGTTACCCACTCACATAGGTCTGTCTGTCTTCTGGGTTCTCTTTCCCCCACGTCATTTTGGTCCGTGGTGATCATCCATTCCTGCTGAGTTGGGACCACTTGCTGTACCCTCAGATGGCAGCTTGGCAGCTTTTAAGACTCCAGATGCCACTCAACAGCATGGGGTGCAGAGAGAGACCTCTTAGCAAAATGCTAGTTGTGCCAGTTTGGCCTCGATTTCGCCTGAGAGCATGGTCCCTGAGAAATGGGAGGAGTAATCATGTTATGTCGAAGTCCAGTTAAGATTCTACTTTCTAATGTGTGCTGTCACAGATTTCACCCAATCAAATTTCTATCTATCTAATCTAAACCCTCCCTGTCTTGCCCACTCTTCCTCCCCACCCTTGCAGCCATCAAAAAGAGTCTTTTCTTCTAATCATGAGTCTGTTTTTAAGTTCTTATCATAGAGGTCTCATAAAATATTTGTCTTTTTGTTGCTGACTACTTTCACTCAGCATAATGTCCTCCAATTGAAACCAGGTTATGTCTCCTAAAATCATCATTACTCTTTATCATTGCATAGTCGTTCATTGAGTGTATCTACCATAGTTTACCCATCCAGTCCTCTGTTCAGAATCTGGGTTGATTCCAGCTTTTTCTATTGTGGACTGTGCTGCAGTAAACATTTATGTGCATGTATCAGTTGGTGTGAACAGCGTTGATTCTGTAGGATATATTCTGAGCAGTGGAATTACTGGGTCAAATGGTGTATCTAGATCCAGCTGTTTAAGGAAGCACCAGATTGCTTTCCAAAGAGGTTGCATCACTATGCAATCCCACCAACAGTGTAGGAGAGATCCAATTTCTCCAGAGCCTCTCCAGCATTTGTTGTTGTATGTTTTTTGGATCATGGCCAATCTTGTTGGGGTGATATGGTATCTCATTATAGTTTTGATTTGAATTTCTTTAATAGCTAATGATTGTAAGCATGTCTGCATGAGTTTTTTCACTGCCTGGATCTCCTCTTTAAGAGAAGTGTCTATCCATCTCTTTTGCTCATTGCTTACTTGGATGATTTATCTTTTTCTTATTGATATTTTGTAGTACCTTATAGATTATGGAGATCAGGCATTGTTCTGACATATAGTTGTCAATTATTTTTTCCTGTTTTGTAGGTGGCCTTTTAATTCTATTAATAGTCTTTGGATGAGCAAAGGTGTTTCATTCTTAGTAGTTCCCATTTATCTATTTTCTGTTGTTTGTGGTTTGTTTGATAGAATTTGAAGTCTGTCTACATTGTGTATTAAAGCTTCCATTGCTGTCCCTACTTTTTCTTGGATGAGCTTTATTGTTTTAGATTTGATATTTAGGTCTTTTTTCCAGTTGGAGTTGGTTTTTGTATAAGGTGTAAGATATGGGTCTTGTTTCAATTTACTGCAGATGGATATCTAATTTTGCCAGCACCATTTGTTGAAGTAACTGTTTTTACCCCAGTTTAATGTCTTAGGGTCTTTGTCGAATATCCACTGTTCATAGGCAGATGGTGTCATTTCTGGGGTCTCAATTCTGTTCCATTGATCTATCTGTCTCTCTTGGTACCAATACCAGGCTGTTTTGACTACTGTGGCAGTAGGTTCTAAAGTCTGGTAGAGAGAGGCCTCCCAGTTTGTTCTTCTTCTTCAGTGGTGCTTACTTATCCAGGGCTTCTTCCCTTTCCAAACAAAGTTGGTAATTTGTTTCTCCATCTCATTAAAAAATGTCACTGGAATTTGTGTTGGGATTGCATTATACAAGTAAATTGCTTTGGGTAAAATAGACATTTCCACAATGTTAAGTCTTCCCATCCATGAGCAGGGTAGGTTTCTCCATTTGTGTAAGTCTCTCTTAGTTTCTTGTAATTCGATGTTTTAGTTGTCTTTGTAAAGGTCTGTTATTTCTCTGATTAGATTTGTTACTAGGTACTTTATCTTCTTAGGGGCTATAGTAAATGGTATTGATTTGGTGATTTCTTCGTTAACAATCTCATTGTTGGTATAAAGGAATCCCACTGATTTACTCATGTTTGTCTTGTATCCTGAGGCTTTGCCAAACTCTTCTGTCAGTTTGAGTAGCTTACTTATGGATTCTTTAGGATTTTGTCATACCATCTGCAAATAGGGAGATTTTTACTTCCTCTTTGCCTATGCAGATGCCCTTTATTTTTTGGTCTTATCTAATTGCTCTGGCTAGAACTTCTAGTACAGTGTTGAATAGGAGAGGTGAGAGTGGGCCTCCTTGTTTAGTTCCCATTCTCAAGGGCAATTGTTTCAGACTCTCTCCATTCAGGATGACACAGGCAGTTGGCTTTGTATAAATGGCATTTATTGCATTGAGGAATTTGCTATCTATGCCTATTTTGCTGAGAGTTTTTAGCATGAATGGGTGTTGGACTTTATCAAATGCCTTTTCCTCATCAATAGACAAAATCAGGTGATTCTTGTCTTTTATGTTATTTATGTGGTTGATCATATTAATTGCTTTTCTGATTTTGAACCAGCCTTGCATCCCTAGCGTGACTCCAACTTGGTCCTGAAGGATTATTTTTTTGATATGCAATTGTATTCTGTTGGCAAGAATTTTGTTGATGATTTTTTTGCATCTAGATTCACAAGTGATATCGGTCTGTATTTCTCCTTTTCTGTTGGGTCTTTCCCTGGCTTTGGTATCAGGGTTATGCTGGCTTCATAGAATGAATTTGGGAGTTCCATCTCTTTCTATACTGTGAAATAGCCTCAAGAGCATTGGAGATAACCCTCCTTTAAAAGCTTGGTAGAATTCTGCAGTGAAGCCAGCTTGGCCTGGGCTTTTTTTGGTTAGCAGTTTTTGGACGACTTTTTCAATCTCTTCCTTTACGATGCATTTATGAAGTTGTTCTGCATCACCTTGTGATGATTTTGGTAGATGATGTGAATGATGGAATTTGTCCATTTCCTCTAAGTTTTCGTATTTGTTATAGACTTTCATGGTATTCTGTTATGATAGTTTTGATTTCTGTTGGATTTGTTATGACAGCTACCTTCTCATTTCTTATTTGGGTTATTTGTTTCCTCTCCTATTTTTCTTTAGTAAGTTTAGCCAATGGTTTGTCAATTTTGTTGGTCTTTTGTAAAAAATAGCTTTTGGTCTTTTTAGTTTTTTCAATTGTTCTTTTATTTTCTAAATTGTTTAGTTATGCTCACGATTATTTCTTATGGAGATGTGTGAGCAGTCTTTTTGATGTCCTTTGAAATGTATGATGGTTGTTTTCGAATGGAAAGTGATAGCATCTAATAGTTTTAAATGTGAGGTCTTTGTTGATTGCTGGGGATCCCTATGTTGTTAGAAACCGCTTCTTTTTCCATAATAGTATGTGTGAGTATATAATGTGATATGCATATTTTGAATCTGTATTGATGTTAACGTCTTACCTTTTATCTAGAATTAATGCCTGTGTGAGGGTAATGAGTTCCATTTGTTGTGAAGTGGTGCCTGGGGGTAGTGGTCCAGATTCAGCGATGGAATCGGTTGAGAATATGGCATATTCAGCTTTGGTGGTATGATTTAGTTTAGTTGAGCTGCCATCAATACACTAGTAGCAGAAGAGGAAATTGGGGAGGTAGACAGGTTAGGGAAAGGGTTTAAGAAGTGGGTAAGTAGGTCTCCACATTCACGTGATAGTTGAGATGAAGTTTCAGAAGAGGGGAGCGGCAGCAAGGTAGCAGGATTTAAGGAAGGACCTCGGTGTAGTTTTATGTTGGAGTTTTCGATGAGGGTGGCATGAAAGGTTTGTAAGTGAGTGTGAGAGACTACCATGATGGCTTGGTGTATAAAAAGGTTTTGTGGGGTGTGAAAGGTGCATGTATGTATTTGTTGGGCAAAGGTAAATTTGAAACACTCTTGTACTAATAGGGAAGCAGCTGCAAGAGTGCAGAGGCATGTAAGCCAGCCTTGGACAGTTTTATCTAGCTGTTTGGAAAAATATATAATAGGGAGATATGTAGACCCCTTTGCTTGTGTGAGGACTCCGAGAGTGAAGCCTCTTCTGCTGTCTACAAAGAGGTGAAAGAACTGGTCAGGATCTGGCAGAAAGATAGAGGAGGCGTGTAGTAGAGCTTCTTTAAGTTTAAGGAAGGCCTGTGAGATGTTTGGGTCAGGAGGAAGTGGCTCACTGACGTTTTTCATACAGGCTTGATATAGGGGCCTGGCAAGGATTCTGAAGTTAGGAATCTGAAGTCAGAAGAAATTAGCCAGTCCCACAAAGGAGAGGCGATCTGACTTGGTGATGGGTTAGGGGAATGAAGTGATAAGCTTTTTCCTTTCTGAGGTGAGTCTGTGGGAGTTGGGGAGAGTGAAATGCCAAGGTATGTTACTTTGGTCTTACAGAGTTGTGCCTTAGAGCAGGATACTCGATATCCCAAGTTTCCCAAATAATTTAGGAGCTGGATAAAGTCAGTAAGGGAAGCATGAAGGGATGGGCTGTACAGGAGGAGATTGTGTACATACTGGATTATTGTGGACTGTGTGAGAGTTTACTGAGATCAGTTGCCAGTGTCTGGCCGAAAAGCTGTGAACTGACTCTAAACCCCTGAAGGAGAACAGTCCATGTAAATTGTTGAGTGTGTTTGGTGTCAGGGTCTGTCTAGTTGAAGGCAAAAAGATCTGGATGTGTAGGGATGGTAAAGAATGCATCTTTTAAGTCCAGGATGGTGTAGTGGGAAGTGTTTGGAGGAATCTTTGATAAGAGGGAGTATGGGTTGGCAACAATTGGGGTTATCTGCCTGGTGGCTGTGTTGACTTTGCGGAGGTCTTAGACTAGTTGGTAGGACCCATCTACCTTGGGGAGTGTTAGAATAGGAGTGTTGCGTGGTGACAAGGCAAGCCGGAGGACCTGGTGGCTTAGCAGGCACGTTATAGGTTTTAGGCCTCTTATGGCCTGAGGCTTGAGGGGGTGTTGGAGTTTGTTAGGGACATTAGTAGGGTTGATGAGAGTAGTTTGGGCTGGAGAGTGGTGGGTGGCTATGGAGGGAGCAGAGATGTCCCAGACCTGGGAATGTACCTCTTCAAGACTTTCAGATATCGTCTCTTCTTTTCAGTTAGGAGTCTCTCTAGGGCTAGAGGGGGATAGAAGTAGAAGTGTTGGGAGTTGAATATGTTCATTCAGGTTGGATGGATACAGCATGAAGGTTGTCTGGAGGTTGCTGAGAAGATCTCTGCCTAATAAGGGAGTGGGACAATTAAGGTGTGGAGAAAGTTAAGTGATCTAATTGGCAGATTAAAGGAGGGGTTTTAAGGGGGTTTGATAGAATTCTATCTACACCCACAATAAAAATGGAGGAGGTGAGAAGTTTTCATGAAAATTCAGGCAATACTGAGTAAGTTGCCCCCGAGTCAAGTAGAGAAGAAATTTGCTTACTGGCAACCTGAAGACAAACCCAAAGCTCAGTCAGTGAGATCTTGATTGTGGGGGTGTTAGGGTCCACGATTTTCAAGATGCGATGCTGTTACTTTAAAGGTTAAATTTTATTAAAAAATATGCCCAATAGGAAAAATACTGGTGCACCAGGGACGCACCCCAAACTACACAGAGCAGGGGGCGACGACGAGCTTCCTCAGCACCCACTATTTAAGTGGCGAGATTACAAAGCAGGGAGGGGAAACTGACCTTTACATTGATTGGCTAAGGCCACCTGGAATTCCTGTTAGTTGTAAAATGTGGTCAAGGTCTAGGGGTCACTTGCAAGGCTGCCCCCAGCCTTGTCTTGTGACAGATGTTTTGTAAGACAAAGGTGAGATTATTCTGTGGTATATTCTGTTATTAATTTGTTTCCTGGGGCTTTCTTTAATACTTCGAATTTTTGCTGCGCCCTTCCTCATTTGAACAGGGGCTTTAGAATCTGGCCTCCTCAGTCCTCAGTGGCCAATCCAAGGAGATCTGGCAGGGTAAACCCTGGCTCAGCCACTGTCTTTGAATGGGTGGCCCCGGACCTAGGAGTCTGAGGACAGTCGACCTTCCAGTGGCCTTGGAAACCACAAGCTGGGCTTGGCTTGGGTGGAGCTCTAGGTTTGGGCAGGATCAGGCCCAGTGGCCTCCTGTCCTGCATTTGAAGCAAGGGCCTAGGGGCTGTGAGGAACTATGCTGGGGTTTTTTGTAGGTTGCCAGGCAGTCTCTAGTTCCCTTGAATGGTTGAGGCCAGCATTTGATATTTTGCCTGTTTTTTTCAGGCAGCCTCTTCCTCTTAGTTATTAAAGACCCGAAAGGCCAGTTGTGAAGATCTTCTGGGAGGGGTCTGTGGACCATCCTCAAGCTTTGGGAGTTTTTTACGGATATCTGAGGTGGACTGGGAAATAAAGTGGGTGTTTAAGTAGAGTTGTCCCACCTCAAAAGTGAGATCTAGATTAGTATATTTGATTAAAGTTGCTGTGAATCTATTTAGGAAGGCAGCAGGATTTTTGTCTGCCTCCTGGGTGATTTCTGTCACTTTGTTATTGTTCACTGCTTTGTGTGCTGCCCCTTTTCCATTCTCTTTAGGACACAAGTGATAAAATGGGCCAAAGCGGTGAGATCAAGTAAATTTAGGGTCCGGTGAGGGCACCGCTGTCAGTCCAGGAGGGTGACGGTTAGGGTCTTGGGTAGGAAGTGAATCAGTAAATACTGTGGCAGCAGACCAGATATTGTTCAAATGAGGAAGGGCACAGTAAAAATTGGAGGTATTAAAGAAAGCCCCAAGAAACAACTTAATAGCAGAAAATGCCATAGAATAATCTCACCCTTGTCACAAAACACTGTCACAAGACAAGCCTGGGGCAACCTTGAAAGTGACAGCCTGCAAGTGACCCCTAGACCTTGACCACATTTTACAACTAATAGGAGTTAACCAATCAATGTAAAGGTCAGTTCACCCTCCCTGCTTTGCAATCTCACGACTTAAATACTGGACGCTGAGGAAACTCATCGTCGCCTCCTGCTCTGTGTAGCTTGGGGTGCGTCCCTGGTGCACCAGTATTTTTCCTATTGGGCATATTTTTTAAATAAAATGTAACCTTTAAAGTAACGGTTTCGCATCTTGAAAATCGCGGACCCTAACAATATGAGTCTTCTCTTCCAAAGTAGTTGTGGAGGCAAGTATAACATAAGGGTCCTGTCACATGAGATTGTAAGACTGGGTTAGATACTGGAATTCTTTGCAGAAATGAGAGGGGTGGGATGAAAAGGACCCGAGCTTCTTTTCCATTTGGGATAGGTCAGCCAGATTGAAGGGAACATGTACCCGGACAATGTCATCAGTTCCTGCTACCTCTTGGAGGATTCAGGAGGTTGTCTTCTAGACTTAGTATGTGGAGGTGAAATGGGGTCTGCAGAGGGGTCAGAGGAGAACCTCAAACGGGTGGTAGGTTGTGGAATGTGTGAAGGGGAAGGAGGGGTTGGCGTAGAAGGTTAGAGCAGGATTTTGGAAGAGGAGGGAAAGTCTGCTGGAGCTGAAGGGGGTGGGGAAGTATAAAGAGGAGAAGAGGCATGGTCATCAGGATTGAAATCAGGTTCAGGAAGTGGTGATTTAGAAGGCTGAGGTTTTTCATTAAGGAGTAGGATTTGGAAAGTGGTGCAAGACTGGCAGAGAGAAGGGCAATTATTGAAGGAAAAAGAAGGCTTGTATATAAGGGACCTCGTACCACTTGCTATTGCAGGTTATGATGTTGTCTAAATCCCGGAGAATGTTCAAGTCAAAAGTACCATTTTCTAGCCACTGGCTCACCTTATCTAATTTGTACAGGAACCAGGCCATATTACAAAAGAAAATTAATTGTTTGGGTTTTATTTGGCCCCAGAGTCCCAGCGTGTCTAGATTGTTTAGGAGGCATCCCAATGGAGTGTCCTTAGGGGGCTTAGATTGGCAAGTCCTCATAGTATAAAGAGTAGGGGGAAGAAGGGAGAAGACTAGTCCAATCAGAGAGAAGCAGAAGTCCCAGCTTTTCCCGGAGAACTGGGTTCTGATCTTGACTCACTGTCTGAGCGTCCCCAGAGAGTGAAGATGGGGTGGTGGAATGAACTAGTGTTCAGGTACCCTGAGGGAAGCCTTGACCCTGCGCTAGGGTTTGTAGAGAGGAGAAAAAGAGACGTCAAGGCTTCCCGAGGAGGGAACTCTTGTCCTCCAGCTCCCCAGTTTTAGAGGTCTGTCTATGTGCTGTTCTTCTGTTGGAGTGCTATGGCAAGGGTCCAAGGGGAGGAGGATCCTGGAGGTGATGATCTCTTACACCCCTGTCCCGGGTTTCGGCACCAAAATGTTGGGAAGAGGGTGGCCCGAAACAGAGGCAGAGACACATCAGTCCAAGGGTCAAGGGAAGTTTATTGGAAGAGAAAGAGAGTAGGGTCTGAGCCAGAGTGGTTTAGCCCACCCCTCTCTAGTGTGACAGGTCTTTTTATTCTTTTAAAGTTTCAGTGAGGGAGTTTATGGTTTAATAAGGAAAGAAACAGAAGAAGCAAGAAATTCTTGTTGGGGGATTTACAGTATGAATAAGGAAGAAGTGTTGATTAGAATGAGAAGGCTTAAGGTTTGTTTATGGTCAAGATTTTGAAATGGGAAGAGTTTTCACTTAGGAGGGTGGGGAAGACAGGCTTTAAGTTATTTATGGTTGGATGGGTGGGGCCTACCAGGATGTTTTCAGCTGATGGCAGGTCTGATCATTGGGTAAGATGACCTCCCTGAAGGATAGAGTCCTCTCAATGACCTCCCTGAATTTCAGGGACAGAGTTCCTTCAGATGGCACCTAGCAACAATAGCAATCATGCTCAGAAGCAAGAAGGTGAGACTTTGTCTTACATACTTGAGACATGTTGTTGAAAGAGTTATTAGTCCCTGGAGAAGGACATCATGGTAACATAGAGGATCAGCAAAACGAAGAAGACTGTCTACAGGACAGAATGTCACAGTAACTGGAAGCATAGCAATGATTGTGGGCATGGCTCAGGACTGGGGAGTGTTTTGTTCTGTTGTACACAGGGTCCTTATGAGTAGGCACTGGCACAACAGCACCTAAAAACAACAGTAACAATAATGTTCATGGATGTGGCAGATGGTCATAGGCTGTTTTTTTTCTTTTTAGGGAGCCCTTGGGGGTCATTAGGAGTTCTAGCACTCCAGCCTACCGCCCCTAGGGTCGCCATGAGTTGGATCCAACTCTATGGCACTTGACTGGCTGGCTAAGAAGTCCCTTCTGGCTAAAAACTTATGGCTACCTCAGTTCCTTCAGTCTCCCACCCTCCACATTATCTTTGTAAGGTTCCCACACCCTGCTTACAAGTTTTGCAGAGTCCCTTTCAAGACACTTAAAGGTTTACTGCATTATCTAGTTCAGTGGAGACATGAGCGTTACTTCTAGCAGATAAAGTTTTCTTCAGATCTCTTCTCTTTTAGCCCTTTTATCCATCAATCAAGAAACAGTCTATGTTTACCAAATTCCAGGATACATATATGATCCTCTGAAGTCTTTTCTGAATGAATTAACCCTCTAGCTTCTCCTTCTCCACTCACAACATGGAGAATAAGCCAAGGGCATCAAAATGAGTTTCATAGCTCTTACCTGTATCCTGTATCAGTGAGCCAGCCACTGATATTCTTGGACTTTAGACTGTCTGCTGAGACCTGAAGATACTGGGAAACATCTTAGTACATGATATTTGATGACATGTGTAAATACTCAAGTAACCATAAACAAAAAGCCAGATAAATCCTTCATATTTCAATCTACTAAAAAATATGTCTGTATATAGATATATTTAGAGTTATGAGTTGGTTTGGTACTGGATAAGGTGGTAGAGGAGATATTTATTTGAAATCCTGATATAAAATAGAATTTATGTAGCACCTGTGAAGTTCACTTGGGTGGCCCTGGTTGGCACTTCAAAGACACAGTAGATAAATTCTAGACATATATCATTGTATTAATTTACTATTGCAACTGGCTCTAACAAATTACTGCAAAGTTATAGATTAAAACAACATGTTTTATTATTTTAAAGTTATGTAGGTTAGAAATTGGAAAAAGGTATTACAAGGCTAAAATCAAGATGACTTCAGAACTACCTTTTTCTAGAGTCTATTTTCTTTTTACAGTTTCTAGTGGCTACCTGGAAACCCTGGTTGCCTAGTGGTTAAGTGCTACAGCTGGTAACCAAAAGATCAACAGTTCAAATCCACCAGGTGCTTCTCGGAAACTCTGTGGTGCAGTTCTCCTCTGTCTGTAGGGTCACTATGAATCAGCATCGACTCAAGAGCAGTGGGTGGTATGTGGTGAGTGGCTATCTGAATTCCCTGTCTCATGGTGTCTAACATGTCACTCTAACATCTGCTTCCTTCATTACATTTTCTTTTTTCTGACCATAACTCTACTGCCTCCATCACATAAAGACCCTTGTGATGGCATTTATCCCACGTGGATAATCCGTGATTATCTCCCCGCCAAAAACAAAACCCTTCATTTAATCACAGATGTAAAGTTGCTTTTGTAATATAAGATATTCATAGGTTCTAGGGATTAGGATGTGGACCTTTGGGGGACATAGTCTACCTATTATACTGTCCTTAATGGGAAACACTAGTGATGAAAATGGAAAATGCTTACAAATATGAGCCATTTTAAGCATATATTTGGTAAATTACTTAGTCCCTTTCATGCCTAAGTATCTTCATCTATCAAATGACAATAATAGTACCTGCCTCATGTAATTGCTATGAGTATTAAATGAGCTAAAATTTTCAACCCACTGAGAAGAGTGCTGGCTCATGATCAGAGCTATATAAGTGTCTTTTGAAAAGTCACAGGAAGGACACTTTACATTGCAATGTTGACTTGGGATGCACCTGCTTCTTATTTGTCAGCACTCTGCTACATATTCCAGGATTAATGGCAGTAGAGACTTATTAACTTAATGGATGTTAGTAAACCTCTGGAGTTATTCTTTGTTATTATTATTATTTTTTTTAGTGATACTGTGTTGTGCTTTCTGTGAAGGTTTACACAGCCGTTTAGTTTGCCATTCAGCAATTTCTACACAAATTATTCGGTTAACATGATTACATTCTTCACAATGCCTTGACGTTCTCATTATTTTCGTTCTGATTGTTTCATTTCCATTAACCTAGTTTCCCTATCCCATTACTTTCTCCCCTTTGTTTTAAAGTAATTTTTGTCTGTATGGTCTTGTAGATGCTTTTTGAAGAGTACAGCAATCACAGGTAATAATCTTATTTTGTGAGCCAATCTATTCTTTAGCCAAAAAGTGACCTCAGGAGTTTATTTAAGGTTTAAACAATACCTCAGGGCAGTGGTCTTAGGGAGTCCTCTAGTCTCATCTGGTCCAGTAAGTCTGATTTTTTTTAAGTGAATTTGATGTTGTGTTCTACATTTCTGTCCCATTCTGTGGGATCCATCTATTGTGGCCCTGAGTGAAATGGTTGTTAGCAGTAGCTAAATACCATCTAGTTCTTCTGGTCTCAGGGTAGATGAGGCCATGGTTCTAGCAAGTTAACAGTTCTTATGTGGAATTGTGGGTGATTTTTAAATTCTCTGTACTTAATCTGAGAATAACTGGTGGTCAGTGGTTAAGTGCTATGCTGCTAACTGAAAGATTGGCAGTTTGAATCAACTAGCTCTTTTGCAGGAAAAAGGACTTGGTGTTCTACTCTCTTAAAGATTACAGCTTTGCCAGAAACAAAGGCTGTCTTATGAACAGACACATGCATGAGAATGTTTATTGCAGCAAGTCCTCAATAGCAAAAAGTAGAATCAACCCAGAGGCCCATCAAGAGATGAATGGATAAACAAACTGTGGTACATATACTCAGTGGAACACTATGCAATGATAAAAAGTAGTGATGATTTTAGGAATATCCCATAACCTGGTTTCAAGTGGAAGACATTATGCTGAGTGAAATCAATGAGCGGCAAAAGAAAAAATATTGTATGAAACTCCTGTTATAAGGACCTAAGAAAAGACTTGTATACAGAAGAAAAGACTCTTTGGTAGCTATGGGGGAGGGAGGGTGTGTGGCAATGGTTGGTCATAGATTAGATGGTTGATAGAAATTTAGTTATATTAAAGCAGTGGCAACACACAGTAGAAAGTAAATCAACTTAAATGAACTTCAACCTAAACTGAAAACTCTTCTAATCTCAACCCAATTGTTTTAGTTAGCTAGTGCTGCTCTAACAGAAATACCACACAGTGGATGGCTTTAACAAAGGAAAGTTTATTCGTACACAGTTGGGTAGGCTACAAGTCCAAATTCAGGATGTCCCCTTCAAGGGGAGACTTTCCCCCTTGTTGGCTCTGGAGTAAGGTCTGGTATTGCTTCAGTCTTCATCCAGGGAGCATCCTGGCACAGGAACCTCAGGTCTGAAGGATGCGCTCTTCTACCAGTGCTGCTTTCTTAATGGTGTGAGGTTCCCAATTCTGTGCTTGCTTCTCTTTCCTTGCAGGATAAAAAGATTAAGGTGGGGCAAGCCATACTCCAGGGAAACTCCCTTTACAGCGGAACAGGAAGGTAACCCTAATCCTTTAACATACAGCACAGGAACATCACAAAATGGAGGACAATTACAAAATATTGGGAGTCATGGCCCAGCTACATGGCTACACATTTTTAGGGGGGGACACAATTCAATCCATGACACCAATATTGCAAAGACAGAGCAGCAGGGGCAGGGTCTAGGAACCATGCTCTTGAGGGATATCAAGGTCAGTTATCATAATTAGCCTATTACTAAGAGAGTCTTCTGCACCTCATATTGGGAAGTGGCATCTGGGGTCTTAAAAGCTAGCAAGCTGCCGTCTGAGGTACACCAAATGGTCCCAACTCAACTGGAACAGATGATTACTGAGAATACCAAACACACAAGGAAAAAAGAGCCTGGGAGACAAAAGGACCCAATATGAATGGGAGACTGTATGAACATGTGACCAGAAGAACCATAAGGTGCCTAGCCACCACCATAGACAGCCATGATGGGACACACAATGTTGAGTCCCTGTGGCAACATGAGAAAAAGAGAGGTGCGCTCGAGAACTCTGCTAAAAGATTTATGGTGCAAAGGCCCGGGAGTTCCCCTTGGAGCATGGCCTCTAGACCTGCTGCTGTCCCTGTCTAGAAAACACTATTGAAGTCAACTCTTTGGACAAAAACTGACTAGATGCAGTGACACAGTGTGACCATATGGTGACTATACTTTATGGTTCTATGCATTTATGGGCGGCTGTCCTACTGGTGTCTTTCTAGATGAGAGAGGAGATGGTGGGGAGGAGGGAGCAGGAGCTTGTTAAGAATATGCAACAAGTATAGAATGAAAAGGAGGAATGTGTTGTCACAGGGAGAGCAGAGGAGCTGTAGATAGGCAGGCATGCAAAATTGATTTCTATTGTATACTTTCACTTAACCACAAAAAATAAAAAGCTAGGGAAAAAAAAAGATTACAGCTTTGGAAAACCTATGGAGCAGTTCTAATCTGTCATATACGGTCATTATGAATCAGAATCAACTTTATGGCATGTAGTGACAACAACATAGTTAATCTACATCCTGTGTTTTCTTCAAAGAACCTATATATTAATTATAATTAGAGAAAAAAGACAGCATGAATGCAATTGAAACTGATATGTTTATAGATGTATGGAAAAAAACAGCTGCCATTGAGTCTATTCCAACTCACAGTAACCCTATAGACAGAGTAGAACAGCCCCATGGAGTTTATAAGGAGCACCTGGTGGATTTGAATTGCCAACGTTCTGGTTATCAGCTGTAGAACTTAACCACTATGCCATCAGGATTTCCATGTATATGTACATAAATATGTGTATATATCACAGTCATTGAAGAACAGAAAAAAAGAATAATCTTTAAACTCTACTCAAGCCATATAAGCTATGCCAACACAAAAATCCTTTATGACTCTCCTTTGCCAACTGAGTTCAATATAGACTTAACATTCAAGACCTCTCTGAAAGTGGCTTAACTCACTCTTTCCACCTGTAATTCTTCCTGTCCCTTTGTCCCATGAACACATCTATGATGTGAAAACTCTGTAGTGTGTTTGAATCTGTAAGTAGTAACAGAAGTCTGTGCTCTCAAGTAGTTAATTATCCAAAAGATGAGGCAAAGTGTAGCAAAACAAAAGGTAACATACAGTGATCTCAGAGCCGTTTTGTTATTTTTGTTATTGTTGTAATCAAATGGTTTGTGAAAAAAAGAAGGGTCTGATCAAGTCCAATGGGTCTTGATTGAGCTTCATGGGTATGACCTGTAATGTCAGAACACTATGCATAGTTCAGTGCTTATCTTAGTCATCTAGTGCTGCTATGACAGAAATATTACAAGTGGATAGCTTTAACAAAGAGAAATGTATTCTCTCACAGTACAGTAGGCTACAAGTCCTAAGACAGGGTGTCAGCTCTAGGGAGAAGGTTTTCTGTCTTCACTGGCTCTAGATGAATCCTTCTGATTCATCAGTCTTCCTTTGGTCTGAGAGTATCTCAGTATAGGAACCTCAGGTCCAAAGGATGCTGTCTGTTTCTGCCATTGCTTTCTTGGCAGTGTGAGGTTCCCAATTCTCTTCTTGCTTCCTTTTGCTTTTATCTCTTGTAAGATAAAAGATCGTATAGGCCACACCCTGGGGAAACTCCCTTTATATTGGATCAGGAATGCAACCTTAGTAAGAGTGTTATAAAACCAACCCCAGGACCATCAAGTCTATTCTGACTCATAGCAACACTATAGAACAGAGTAGAACTTCTCCATAGTTTCCAAGGAGCATCTGGCAGATTTAAATTGGTAACCTTTTGTTCATGAGATGTTGCACTCAACTACTACACCACTGAGGTTTCTAAGAGTCTTATTAAAAAAAAAAACCTGCGGGGGCAGTCTAGATGGTGGACTAGACACATCTCCTTAATTCCTTCTGAAAACTAAGGCCTAGATTGATTACTGAACAGAGTTTTCTGGACACACAGTCAGCCCTAGAACATGGCATAGGGCTGTCAATTTGGAGTACATGCTGCTAAGTGGGAAATTTCCTCTGTCTTGCTGAGCCAGGCTCCTGCTAAATGACCACATGCATGGACTGAAGATATTGACACTTTCAACTTTTTTTTCTTTTTCTTGGCCAGGAGGCAGGGGATGGGCATGACCCGGCACACTTGCTGAGCCTCAGTACTAACGTGAACAGCTTGTGCCACAGAGGAGAGACAGTGTGTGGAATACCAACACTTTGAGAGCCTGGCAGCAGACCAAGGGCACCACAGCCCCCCCAACCTCTCTTCCTCATGTTAATGTTGATTTTAATGTTAGTTTGTGTATAGTCCAGTCCATTCTGACTCAGAGTGACCTTATGGGATAGAGCAGAACTGCTCTATAGGGCTTCCTAGGCTAAAGTCTTTAAAGGAGCAGATTGCCTGGTCTTTTTATCTTGTGCAGTGGTGGCTGGTAAATTCATACAATTGACCTTTTGATTAGCAGCCAAGGTGCTTAGACATTGTGCTATCAGATCTCCTTTAATCTTAATGAGGATCCATTAATCTTAAATCATTTAATCTAAGTTCAGTGCGCATCATTTGGGGCATTTATTTGAAATGCAAGGTTTTGCTCCTCATCACTAGAAATTATTGAATAGCCTGGGCTGAGGCTTCAGTTGTCTGTATTCGGTTATCTACATTAGTTATCTGTAATAATAGTCCAGATAATTTTGATGTCCACTCTGAGGAAAATTGATCAAGCCTGTCCCCTTCAGCTAATGTGTCTCAGAGACTGAAACTCAGGAAGAGAATGTAAATTTCCTAAAATTCAAATGCTGATTTAGTAGCAATTTTGAATATAAAGAATCCATACCTGGCCATCTGGTTTCTACTACAGAGCTTCTAAAAACATAAGCTTTCAAGAAACCACAGAAATACAAGAGTATACAACAGAACTTGGCCTATTCCTAAGGGAAGTGCAATGTCACCTTCTCTCCCATCAGTGAAAATTAGACTCAAGTAAACATGTGGGGGTATGCTTGAGGGGAAAGAAATCAGAAAAAAACACACAGCCCAATCCTGCAGTGGAAATGAGAAGGACTGGCCTCCCAGGGTATACCTCCTCCTGACTGGGTAGTACTGCACCTGGCAGCCACCAATGCAGACCTCCTCTGGCCACTTTCAACTCTGGCATAGCTCCCTCCATGAGGAGCTTGGTGTGGTTGGAACAGCATGGAGACTGGCATCAGATACACTGGACTTCAAATCCTGCCCCTGTCACCTTCAAGCTGTGTGACCTATAGCAAATTGTTCCAGTTCTCTGTGCCTTGGTTTCAAGATTTATAGAAAGGAAAACAAAGTTGTAGCTAACAGGTAAACTTTGTGAGTGAGAGATTTATAACAACATCTGTGACCTTGAGCAGGTTACTTGAGCTTTCCCGGATTAATAATGGTTATGACCATATATACCTTGGCGGTTGTTATGAAAACAGAATAAAATCATGTATGTGATGCCCTTGGCTAAGCACTTGGCTCCTGGTAAGGGTTCAATGAGTGCTAGTTATATAAAGCACTAGGTAGATAACCAGTGAGAGGTAAAATGAGTTGGAAGAACAGAAGTTTGGGCAAAATGTAGTCACACAATGTGATATGACTGAAACACACCATGTGTCTCCTCCACAAGAATACTCTCTGAACCAGTGAATTTCCACTGTTAGGGGAGAAGCAAGGATGGTAGAACAGATTAGGATAATTGTTTTCCTTGGAAGACAAAAAAAAATTGCAGTTTGCCTCTGGCCCCTCTGTTACTGCAACTACAATCCAATCCCCAAATCCGACTGAAATAGTGAATGAAGCTTAAAAGCTGCAAAAGAAAATGATGAATTGAGGAATGAAGCCAAAATGCTTCAGGCTTCAATCTGATCCTTTCCTGCCATCACCCCACCCTGTTTTTGCCCAGGCCTCTGCAAGCTTCCTCTTTTGCTGTACCTTTTGGACAAAACAGTTTTTCTCCCTGCAGTTTGCCTGTGGGAACCTTCCCTTCCCTTCCCTCTCCTTTCCTTTTTCCCTTTCCCTTTCCCTTTCCTGTTCTCTCTATCTCTGTCTCTCTCTCTTTTTTTTTTCCTTTACCTTGTACATAGGAGACCAGAAATCATATAAGTAGTAAAGATGGGACCTCAGATTCACAGCAGGATGGAGCCCTAGGGGAACAAAAGGTAGAACCATGGCTTTGGTCTTCACAAGTAGGGAATATAGCTTTTGTCAGAGATTTCATCACTTCATTATAAGTGTCCCTTTACCTGTAGGTGAGTTTACCAGATATCAGAATCCCTGTGTCAAAACCATGCCCAGTAAGATCTGGTATGGATCTAGGTTCCCACCACTAGCTTCATACTTAATATATTGGAAACTCACTTTCTATATCTGCAAAATGGGATTCCAAACCAACCAAACCCATTGCCATCAAGTCTATTCTAACTCATAGTCACCCTATAGGGCAGAGTAGTACTGCCCCCATAGTTTCCAAAGAGCACCTGGCACATTTGAACTGCCAACATCGGGTTAGCAGCTATAGCACTTAACTACTGCACTACCAGGGTTTCCAAAATGGGATTGGATGAGGAGTATATTTGGTACCATACTCAATCTGGTGCTTTCTTCTCCTTCTTTTCTTGCTCATTCTCTTTCTTCTTTCTTCTTCCTTTTCCTTATTCTTTTTTAATCCTCATACCTATACTTCTCTTTTATTTTCTCTTTCATTCTCCAACTGTGCTATTCAAAACCAAGGGTTATGTTTTACGCACCTCTGCTTCCCTAAGGATCTAGCAGGTGTTCCATGAATATTTATTTAATCAAGAAATATATTAAAACTTGTGACTATCCTTTTTCTATCCATCTGTGTTTTCACCAGTGGGTACAAGCTAGGGTTATGTGAATACTTCCAAGCAAAAACTTAGAGAATCCTGGAAACATAGGACCTCAGTGCCAGAAAACCCACATGTTGCCCTCAGCTCTAGTTCTGACTACAGAGAAGACAAGTAAAACTTAGAAGTAGGAGTTAATATGTGGTCTTCTTAAGGGCAGTGAACAATCTTACTTCTCCTCTGTGTTCCTTTCTCTCTATTGCACCACCTCCCTTAATGAAGATGAGACTTCTGACTGTCTCATTCATTTATTCCTTCACTCATCTCTTCATTTACTCAAGAAGTGTTTAATAGCACTTAAATGTGTCAGGTAGGCACAGTGCTAGGCTCTGAGGATACAGCTGTAAGTAAAAAAAAAATCTAGTTTCTCTTCTTATGTAACAAACTCTCAGCCTAGGGGAAGACACTGCTGGTAATTAAAAACATATACAATGCCGTCAACATACACAGATACTTAGTTTTAAATTATAATATATTTTCAAAGGAAAACTGGATAATACAAAGGAGAGTATTAGATGTACCCTGTTGTACTATAACATTGAGAAAAGCATATTTGAAGAAGTAACTTTTGAAAGAAATCCTAAAGATTAAAGAATGTTCTTATGAGCAAGTGTTGTTCATCCTTAATGCCATTGCTCCCATATGTGGTTGGCCCATGCGGAATGCCTTGTTTCTTCCTTCTTTCATCTAGGCTCACAAGTTCGTCTGGGCCCAGTAGAAGTGTCACTAATTACTTCTCTCATCAATCTAGCCCATGAAGAGCTACCCCTTTTAAAGAAGATCCAGTTTTAATAGATTTTAATCGTTTCAATTCATGTCTAGCAAACATTATATGAAGATGATTGACTCCATTTGCCAAACAAATCCTTCAGTGTTTATAACTAGCTGAGATCGGCTCTAGGATATTTGTCGAAATGTGTCAGACTATATGAGCTGAGGACTGGTCTGAGAGGTTCCACAGGTAACCTGTTACCTAGCCAAAGCCAAGTGCCATCGAGTCTAGTTGGATCAAATATATATGGCACCAGCCACTATATACGGATGAATTGACACAGTGGCTACAAAAATTGTCTCAAACATAGCAATGATTATGATGATGGCCCAGGACTGGGCAGTGTTTTATTCCATTGTAATAGGGTTACTGTCTTGGATTGAATTATATTCCCTCAAAAATGAGTGTATCAGTTTGGCTGGCCCATGATTCCCAGTATTGTGCAATTTTTCCTGTATGTTGTAAGTCCGGCCCCTCTAATGTTAATGAAGGAAGATGGGCAGTGGTTGTGTTAGTGAGGCAGGATTCAGTCTGAGAGATTGGATTATGTCTTGAGGCATGAAAAAGATAAGTGAGCAGAGAGACAGGATGACCTCATACCACGAACAAAACACCTAATGGAAAAGAGGGTATCTTTTGGACTCAGGGTACCTGCATGACAAAGTTTGAGAAAACAAAATAAAGTGTTATAATGACATGTACGAAGAGCTGGAAATAGAAAACCAAAAGGGAAGAACATATTCTACATTTCTCAAGCTGAAAGAACTGAAGAAAAAAATCAAGTCTCAAGTTGCCATAGTGAAGGATTCTACAGGGAAAATATTAAATGACTCAGGGAGCATCAAACAAAGATGGAAGGAATACACAGAGTCATTATACCAGAAAGAAGTGGTCAACATTTAGCCATTTGAAGAGCTAGCATATAATCAGGAACCGATGGTAATGAAGGAAGAATTCAAAGCTGCATTGAAGGAATTGGTGGAAAACAAGCCTCCAGGAATTGATGGAACATAATTGAGAAGTTCCAACAAACAGATGCAGCACTGGAAGTGCTCTGTTGTCTATACCTGACTAACTGACTGGAAGAGATCTATATTTATGCCCACTCCAAAGAAAGATGATCCAACCGAATGTGGAAATTACTGAACCATATCATTAATATCTGACTCGACGACACTTGGCTAAGTCAAATTTTGCTCAAGAGAATTCAAAAGCGATTGCAATAGTATATTGACAAGAAACTCCCAGAAATTCAAGCTGGTTTCAGAAAAGGGCATGGAACTAGGGATATCATTGGTTATGTCAGATGGATTTTGGCTGAAAGCAGAGAATACCAGAAAGATGTTTACCTATTTTTCATTGACTGTGCACACGCATTCAACTGTGTCGATCATAACAAATTATGGCTAATGTTGTGGAGAATGGAAATTACAGATCAATTAATTGTGCTCTTATGGAATCTGTATATGGATCAAGAGGCAGTTATGTGGAAAGAACAAGGAGACACTGCATGGTTTAAAGTCAGGAAAGGTGTGTATCAGGGTTGTCTCCTTTCACTATACCTTTTAATCGGTATGCTGAGCAAATAATCTGGAAAGCTGGATTATATGAAGAAGAATGAGGCGTCAGGATTGGAGGAAGACTTATTAACAACCCGCATTATGCAGATGACATCACCTTGCTTGCTGGAAGTGAAGAGGATTTGCAACACCTACTGATGAAGATTAAAGACTGCAATCTCCAGTATGGGTTGTACCTCAACATCAAGAAAACAAAATCCTCACAATTGGACCAATAAGCAACATCATGATAAATGGAGAAAGGATTGAAGTTGTCAAGGATTTTATTTTACTTGGGTCCACAATCGACACCCATGGAAGCAGTAGTCAAGAAATCAGAAGACACATTGCCTTGGAAAAATCTGCTACAAAGGACCTCTTTAAAGTACTGAAAAGTAAAGACATCATCTTGAAGACTAAGGTGTGCCTGACCCAAACCATGATATTTTCAATAGCATCATATGCATGCAAAAGCTGGACAATGAACAAGTAAGACAGAAGAAGGATTGTTGCCTTTGAGTTATGATGTTGGAGAAGAATGCTGAACATACCATGGACTGCCAAAAGAACAAACAGATTTGGTCTGGAAGAAGTGCAGCCAGAGTGCTCCTTGGAAGCAAAGATGGCAAGACTGTATCTTAGTGCTTTGGACAATTTGTCAGGAGGGATCAGCCCCTGGAGAAGGACATCACGCTTTGTAGAGTGGAAGGTCAGTGAAGAAGAGGAAGACTCGATGAGATGGATTAATGCAGTGGCCCCAACAATGGGCTTATGTATTAAAATGATTGCGGATAAAGAGCAAGACCAGGCAGTGTTTTGTTCTGTTATGCATAGGGTCACTATGAGTTGGAATCAATTTGACAGTATCTAATAACAACAACAACAAAAGCAAAAACAGTCCCTAGGTTTTATGGTGCTCTTAATGTGTGCCAGGCATTGTTCTAAAAATCTTATACAGATAGCTTTATTTATGTATTCATTTCTATTATGTAGGAATTGTCATTAGTTCTACTCAGTTTTACAGATGAGGAAGGTGAGGTTTAGTAAGGTTAAGTAGCTTGCCCAACACATGCGTCATAAGTAATGAATGCAGAGTTCCAGTTATATAGTTGAATTCTAGAGCCGATATTATATTTGCACCTATAGTTGCCAAGTGATTTTTACAAGTCATTTAGCCATAGTTTGCATCCATTTTTATAACATAAAATAGTGAATGATAAGTATACATTCAGTGGCTGCTCAAGTATTCCTGTGTTTTTAAAAGCATGATCAAGAGAGGCTTCCTAGAAGAGGTGTTTGGGTAAACTCTCAGACTTCTGTGTTCTTTTCACTTGATTTCAAGCTCATCCTGCAATTCTTTGATTATTTATAGAAGGTATTCCCAAAGGGGGCATCTTTATGCTCTGTCTTACAGATTGCAGAGAGAGATAAATAACATATTCTTCATTCTGTTACTCGCTGGGGAAATTGGGAGCTATGTTTACATCGCTTCCTTGGTATTTATCCTCCTGCTGGCTATTCCATCCCTCTATTTCATTTTGTTATTTTATTTCCATTAGAGGAGCAGAAAAAACATGGGAAGCCATTCTGATCTTCCCCAATTCTCAAAGGGCATTTCTCGGTCAAAGTCAGCATCTTATCCCTTGTAATTTTCCCTACAAACATCTCATTTAAGAGACATTTTACTCCCTTTGAGTACTAATGTCCTGATGATAGAAAAATAAATAAATATCACACACTTGCCTATGCACACAACAAAACAGATAAGGAGGGGAAAAAAGAACAGAAAATCAATTGCGTGCTTGGTTCATTTCATGTTTATATCCTTCTGGATTTCCTGTCTGGGCTCCTGAGAATTGCCTAGTTAGCAGTTAGGAAGGGCTGACTGGGTCACTGAAGTTTTAATGTGGCATGCCTGTCTTCCATGGCTTTTCTTCTTTGGGAAGGGAATAGACTTTATTAGGAAACCTTCTGAACATAATGATCCTCTGTTGTTTATCCATGCAGTCCGCAGAGACGTTGATGTAGACCATTATGTACGGGGAACTGACAAAATTGTTATTTTTCTAGAAATGTAGGCTTTGTTTTAAGAAAAGAAACAATCCTGTGGCTGGTCAAAACACTTGATCACTGGAGTCTTTATCTGGTTAAATTTTATTTACCCTGGCTCTTCAGTGAAGGATAAGTATGTACTGAACATGTAGCTAAATTCCAAGCACTGTGTCAAGCAGTTTCCATGTGTTAATCCTTTTAATCCTCAAAAGAGACATTAAAGAAAATGTGTCTTCATTTCACAGGTGTAGAGACCGAGGCTCAGAGTGTAAACACGTTTCTGATTAGCAGATTCTGAAAAATCTTTGCACTTGATTGTTACAGATTTTTTTCTCTGTGATAAGTGTTTTTTGTGATTCTGCTGATAAGTTTGTTTACTTTATTTTGGTGACAATATACATAAGACAACTTTTACCAATTCAACGATTTCTGCATGTAGGATTTGGTGACCTTGATTATATTCTTGATGTTTTGCAACCATTATCACTATCTGTCCCAAGTTATTCCACTACTATTTACATAATTTATTGCTCCCTAAGCAAAAATCTTCTGTTTTATCCTCCTTCTCACCCTTGGTTACCACTAATGATCTTTGATTTCTAGATTTTTTTTATTCCATATAAGCAAGATCATACGGTGTCTTTCTTTTTGCAACTGACTTATTCATCATAATGTTTTCAAAGTTCATTCCTGTTCTGGTAACCTTTAAAAGGCAATGTGGCACCAGTATCAAGAGGTAGATTTTAGACTATGGGACTGGAGATTCTTACAAGCTGCGTGGACTTTTGAAAAAAATATGAATCTCTCTGAATCTTAATTTCCTCCTTTCTGTGGTGTTAAAGAGAATGGGTGAAAGTTGGATGCAGAAATAGGAGACAGAAATTTTGGCTTCATCATTTACTAATGCTGTGTCTTAGGTCAGCCCCCTAAAAATAGTGTCTGAGATGAGGATTTGTGAAAATATTATTTATTAAAGAAATATTCCTCAGAGAAACTAATAAGAAAGAGGCAGGAGAGTGATGAAAAAAAATCAAGCAAAGTGCGATTTGGGGTGTAGTCTGCACTTTAGCCTGATCCTGCAAGGAGCTCTGCAGCCTGTTACTCCTCAAAGTTTGTACTGATTCTAGGCATGGGAACTAGTCTTTCCCACTGCTGTACCTGTCTGTCATTGGTAAGAGTCATCCAGGGAGGACATAAACACTCACGTACTGCTCTCTCTCTGCCTATGCTGGGCAGTGGCTTTCATAACAAGGCAGTACAGATCTCGGTAGATAATAGTGGGGCAGTCTGTAACTGTGGGTGTGATATTTTACTACTTTGTTTTATTTGCCACCTTTAAAGTGGGTGAGTTAGATCCTAAAATCAGTCTTTATAGTTGGCCCATATGTAAGTTCCT
Organism: Heterohyrax brucei; assembly: GCA_028571685.1. NCBI lineage: Eukaryota > Metazoa > Chordata > Mammalia > Hyracoidea > Procaviidae > Heterohyrax > Heterohyrax brucei. Next base: position 64,735,738 of record CM053150.1, read on the forward strand.
CCCATTAGAATTTAACATTCTTAATCACGGGATCTTGTTTATACTCAGTGACATAGCTCATATTCCTAGGAGAGAAATTAGTTATAGAAGGGGCTCAAAAGTTACATAATAAGGGAATACATGATAAACAAATGGGTAATCATCTATTGTTGGGTAAAAGGTTTTTTCATGACTGATTGTTTGATTTACTAATTATATTATCAAAGCAGCTTATATTCTTGCATTACTTGTCATACATACCATGGTGATATAATCAGTGGAAGGTCGCTAGTGAACCCAGAGGATGCAAAGGTGCTTTAATGATAAGTAATATAAACACATTTAGAGACAGTATATATCCTAGGCCAAGGTATGACTTTCTACTAACCAAACTTCATTCCTACAGGAACAAATTTCTGTGGTTGCATTACTATTCAGTATGAGGATTACCCAGGTAAAAAATCTTCTGTTCCATTTCAATGGAGTTTAATGCCCTCCAAGTACCTCCCAACCATCTCAGAGACTTATTTAAGCAGTAGTCTGCCTATCACCTAGAAGAAACTGGAGCTAGTAACAATCTCAGCTTGCAAAACTGTGGATTTGAGTATTAAGTAGATTGAAGATTCAGTTTATACACCTTACCCTGTGTATCAATCCTCATTCTTATAAAATAACATATTTTGTTTTTGTTTTTGCCATGTGAATGAAGTCTGTCATATAAAACCACAGTATCGTATGATAGCACTTATGTGATATGTTCAGTGTGTGCAAACCTATAGAGATAGAAAGTAGATTGTATCTTTCTAGGACTAGGGGGTGGAGATGAATGGAAAGTGACTGCTAATGCATACAAGGTTTCTTTTGGGGGCAAATATATTCTAATATAAACTTGTTAACAACTATTAAATTGTGCACCTTAAATAGGTGAATTTTGTAGTTAAATCACATGGCTGCTAACCAAAGTGTGGGGGTGGTTTGAACCCACCAGCTACTCTGTGGGAAGAAGATGTAGCCATCTGCTTCTGTAAAGATTTACAGCCTTGGAAACCCTATAGGACAGTTCTGTGCTGTCTAATAGGGTCACTATGGATTGGATTCAATTTGATGGCAGTGGGTTTTTTAAGCAGTTAAAAATGGCTAGTGAAATCTCCATAATGACTACCTTAGGCAAATAAAAGCTTTGAAGGGACATGTCTGCCTCCCAAGTCCCATGGGGTTCTGCTGGGAAAACTAAGGATGAACTCACAACCTTTAATTACAAAACACACAATGAGAAAAAAATCTAACTTGAGCAATAATCAGTTGATATACCAAACACAAGAGTTAAGTCACCACTATTCTCACTCCAGTCGTTACTTTGCCTCCATGAACTTGTTCTGTCTCTTGTATCAATGAGCATGATAACTGCCAAGGCCTGTCACCAACAACGACCTCTTGAACAAAGTTACAAGCCTATGTGATGGCGGGTGGAGACATCTCACCTGTGACATATTTTTGGCCGTACTGTCCTTGATAATATTTTGCAACCTAATCAAACCTTCCTTAAAAATACCCTCTTATCTCCCAGCACAAAGATCAAAGAAGAAAGGTTTTACAACCCCCTCGGCTAAATGAATCCCGACACAGAACACCCAGCCCGGGAATGCCCAGCCTGGGAATGCCAAGGCCGGCCCAGCCCCACTGCACATCCCCCAACTGCACATCCCCCTCCACATGTGAGGTGCAGGATTGTACAAGGGCCCTGGGAGGCTCCTCAGGGACGACCCCCTGCACAGGTCTTGGATATAAACATCCCATTCCCTGCATCAGAAAGATGGATAGGCTCCCGAGTCTATTATATTTGGTATGGCAAATGAGTAAATACTAAAGAAATACCCTTCTTAGAACAGCTTAAGAAAGGCATAGAGTGGGGGATAGTAGGTGTTTACTGTCCCCACAGGAAGAGATAAAATAACGACCCCTCCTCCTGTACCTTTTAACCTTGAAGCTCAAGGCATAACTTTGTTTTCACTGTTGATTATAACCACAACATACTTGCCTTGGGCCATTACCTAAAAAACTCTAATGATTAACATGAAAAAAGGCCACAAGGTATCACTTCCTTGTTAGCCAACAGCTTGTGTGGTCGAGGGGGCAGGGTAAAATCATGTCACTGATCATATAAAAAAAATAAAGAAAAGCAGGCCCTGGTGGGTGGCCAATCTCCAGATCTGTGGTTGTCTCAGTCTCATCATTTCTTTCTTTGCCGACGCCACTCCGTCTCTTTGTGAATCCCAGACTCTGCTGAGGCTGGCTCCCAGCAAATAACAGTACCTACTCTACATGGTTTATTGTGAGATTAAGTCAGTAATATAGAAAGCTAAGCCTGCAACTTGGAGACTGACATGGAGAAATGTATACTCTATAAATATTAGTGTAATTAATTATCAACAAGAAAAAAACAGCAAGATTGAAAATAGGAAATAGATACATAGACATAATTCACAGATGTAGCAACCAAAGTCAAAACATACGTGGAAGGGCATTTGACTTCACAGGCAAACAAATAAATAAATACCTTAAACAAATCACCAAACAAATGAATACCTTTTTAAAAGGAAAAAAAAGCTATTGTTATCCTGGCAAAGATTATTATTTTTATATAATCCCCAGGGGAAGGCAATGGGCTACAGAAGGGAGAAAGCCTTCTAATGAGCAAATGGCCAAGTTCATCTACAAGAATTATAAATCATAAAATTTCATATCAAATTTTTTTTCAACCAAGACTTGAGGACCAGAGGGAAAACCTTTCTGTGATGGAAAATGGTACTTAAACGTGTAGAAATATTGACATAAAAAAAAACAGTAACAAAAGGCTTAAACTGGGAAACCACTTCCGGATTCCAAGCTTTCCATTGGGACATATGGCTGTGCATCATACCTTTCCTCAGAAGGATAAATTCAAGTTTAAGCTAAGCTAAGCTTTTACCTTTAATTGAAGGAGTAGACCTTTGAGAGCCCTGACTTGATGCAGAAGTCCCAATGTCATCTCCCATCCACAAGCAGGCCTGGATCCTCCCCTTCTAACCCTAAGGAGCATTGAACAGCTCCTATATTAACAAGACCCCAATACCACTCGGTCCTCACATTTTTCTCCACTCTTCCTTCAGGGTACCTGTGGCCTCTTTTCCTTTCCCCACTGTGTGGTTTTCAATTCCTTCTTTGATTTATGAACCCTTAGAAACCCTTGTGAATTCAGCCTGATATTTCAAAGCCTTCTCACATTGTATCTAGGATTTCTCCATGTTGTGTAGCAATGAAGATGCTTCAATTCAGTAGAGTATTCTATGGCAGGAAATGGAAATCTGGTTTTAACATGGCAAAGCTTCTATGGATCTAAGAGAACAAAACAAAACTTAGAATCATAACATAATTAAAGATATCTATAAATATAAAACACACTGCTGTTGAGTCAATTCCAACTCATAGTGACTCAAGTGCCATCGAGTTGGATCCAACTCTCTATTAGACAGAGTAAAACTGTCGTCCAGGGTCACTCTGAGTCAGAATAGACTTGTCAGCAATGGGGGTTTTAGTGACTTACTGGTTAAGTCCTTCAGCTGCTAACCAAAAGGTAGGTATTTCAAATCCATCAGGCATCCCTTGGAAGCTCTATGGGGCAGTTCTGCTCTGTCCTATAGGGTTGTTGTGAGTTGGAACAGCAATAGATTTAACTTTGTTTTTTTGAATGGATATAAGGTCATTACAGGGCTGCTGTGAATTAGAATCTATTTGACAGCAATGATTTTCTTTTTTTTACTTTCTTTTTTTTTTTTCATGGATGACAGTAAACATATGGGAACCCTATGTTTAGCCAAACACTAGAGTGCTTCAGGTTTTTACTTCTTTCCTTTCTCTGGCTCTCTATGTGCTTCCTTAGCCTCATGAACACAGACCTAGCACTTATTACACTGATATGGTCAGTTTATGTGTTTGTCTCCTTTAGTCGACCATATCCACTTTAAAAGCACATGTGCTCTGTCCTTTAACTTTGTATCCCAGTGCCTAGGACTGTATCTGTGATCAGAGAATGAGCTCTGTGCATACTTGTTGAAAATAATGATCTTCTTTTTGAAAACATAACTGATGAGGCATAGTGAGAAACATTTTAGGTGCCATGCTTTGGATCAGTTGGAATGAATGATGCATTTTTCGTCTCACAGATATTCATTAAACACCTGCCATAACTGTAGCCACTTTCTGTATCCTGAAGGATAACTACACTTTGTTTGATGAAATAGCTATTGTCAAGAATTGCATTTAAATTATCTTTCTGTAGGAAGAATTTCTTGTGTGTATGTGTGTGATTTTGCCCTTGCAAATGGTTAGTGTGTTTTATATGATTTGAAGACAAATACTTCAATGTAGTAGCAGAAACACCTGCTGGACAAGCTTCTCTGGATTAGGTATTTTCTAGCTATGTGACCTTCAGCAAGTTTCTTCCCCTCACCAAGTATCAATTTTCTCCTATATGACTTGCAGGGTTGTTAAGATGATTGTAAATAATGTATATAACATACCTGGCCCCATAATAGGTCCTCAATAAATCATAGCTGCTGTTATGACATCATACCATAAGAATCCTTTTCAAATGTGCAAGTTAACTCCATTACTGAAACTATTTTCCAAGTTCAGGGACTAGGTACTTGTTTTCTTTAAAATAGGGCATAATGTGACTTCTTGTTACTGCTTTTTGTCCTGTGAAATGCATAACATGATGGGTAATGATGCCAGTTAGGGCAAGGCAAGATTGAGCTTGCTCACCTTCTTTTGGAAGCAAGTAAACATGAGGTGAACCTATGTTATTGGCATTTCCAAATCAGAGCCAGCAGCAGAAATATAGACAGCACTGTAATGCTGATGCTCTAAAACTCTGTAAAATGTAGACTTATTTTTCTGATAAAATGTCAGCCACATTGACTATGAAACCTCCGGATATCTAGATGAGCTCTTAGGGCAACTAGGGCTGGGGTATCTTACTGCCCCTGTCTCTAAATGGATAGTGTCTCACACAGACATTTTACCACATTACCACATTACTGTCATCTGGTGCCAAGAACGTTCTGGAAAAGCCAGCAGGAAACAGTAAGTAGCCAATTTGTGTAACTTTCTCATGACTCTTTTATTTCCCGTTATATGCTTTCATTTATCTCTTAGAAGTCTTGAGGCTGGATTAGAGAACAATGACCTTAGATAATGCATGGCAGAAGTCTTCACTTGTGCTGTTCCTGGTCAAAATAGTTCACATTTCCATGCAAGTACAGCATACTCATGGAGGAAACTCATCTACAGCTCTTCTGCTTACTTACTGAAAGCAGACCATGAAAAGAACTAAGAAGGAAGACTATCAAACCAGGAATTCTGCTACTTATAATCTTAGAGGGTCTGGTCACATTATTTTACATCCCCAAGCCTTCATTTATCATCTATAATTTGGAGTCAGTGTTCAGCTCATGGAATTGAAATGATTCCTTGAAAACGTATTTGTGAAAATAACTTATACATGTTATATCACTATACCCATGGAAGGCTTTTTATTCTTGTCTCTCAAGATTAATCACCATTTATCTTTCAACCTATTATCATTTTTAACACTGGCTTGTCTACAATATGGGCAACTGTCATAAGACAATGAAAAGATTTTGTATTGCATTCTCCACGTACATTTGTCCTCACCAAGTATCGAGAAATTCCTTGAATTCCTGAGTTCTGACTAGTTATTGTAGTTTCTCCACCAATGTGGAAAAGCTCTTCAAAACCCTAGTACATCACAGTGTCTGACTGTCACAATATGTGGCACAAGTCAACAAATTGTTACAGATGCACAACATGAAACATTATAGGCAATTTCCAAGTAGAAAGGACTAGGATGGCATTTGAAAACAAGAAGTCTTAAGGAGCACCTGATTGCTGATCTCTTGTACCCAAAGGCCTATTCCTGAGCAAGACTTGTTCTCGGGGTCACTGTAGGCCCAATAAAGGCCAAACAGTGTAGCCCCAAAGAGGTCGACTGTGGCTTAAATTAGGAGGAACTTTCTCTTGACTACAATTGTCAAATGCTAGATGGCTTGTTTACAATGGAAAAATCCAAACTAAAGCTGGCATGTTAATCCCAAATGAATACTGCTCAGGATGGGATGCTACATCAGATGGAGATGGCTCTAGGTAGCATCCAAGGTTACTCTAGAGTTCATTATTACAAGATATGCTTTCTTCTTACAAGGCTATCAGTTGTCACCTTCTAATCAACAAACAAACATTCCGTGTCTTTAATGTTTTACTTTTCCCTGTTGGTACATTTGTTTTCAAACCGCTATTCCTGTCTAAGATTAAGCTTAGATTTTAGACTAATTGTTTTCTAAACATTATTCCAGAGCCAGCCAAGTGCCAGGTCTGCATAAAATAAAAGATATCTGTAGTTTTGAATTAGCATTCTATTCATTTGGTTTGCTGAATGTATACTTTATAAACTTGAAAACTGAAATTACAGTGGTTTTAACCACCACAGCAAAACCTATTGCTGTTGAGTCAGTTCCAATTTATAGTGACCTTATGGAACAGAGTTGAACTCCCCCATTGGGTTTCCCAGGAGTGACTAGTGAATTCAAATTTCTAAGCTTTTGGTTAATGGCTGTAGCTCTCCACTCCCATGGCTACTAATTCACTAAACTGTATAGGAGATGGATTATTTACCCATATATTTCTGCTTTCCCTAAATTTGATAACATAAGTTCAGTTTTAATTTGATTTTATGCAAGTTAACTCCTCCATACTTCAGTTTCTCCATCTGTAAAATGGATGTATTGGATCTAGTTGATCATTCAAATTTTGGGCTTCTTTCTAGCATTTATATTCAGTAACTATAAGCTTTCTGAAGGGAATGATTCCAAGTTATCTTCAGAAACCTTACAGAGCTCTACTACAGCATAATGTAGTAAAAATACTGTTCTGATTGATCAGTCACATTTTCAGGTTCTTTCTAGCATTTGCCTTCAGTAACTGTAAGCTTTCTGTAGAGAATGATTCCAAGTTCTCTTCGGAAATCTTATAGAACTCTACTAAAGCATAATATGATAGGAATATTTAAATATCTATATTGTGTTGCATTTAATAATGTTTTCTACATGTAAGGTAAGACTGTTAAGATATCTCAACTTTGCAGGTGTATTGGCCCAGTGTTCAACTCTGACATAAAGGAATCCTATTATTTTTCTGCTTTTGAAAAGAAAAAAAAAAACCACGTTTATTAGAATCTGTTGTATTTTCTCCTCAATTAGAAGGTATTTGGAGGCACAACTGTGTTGCCTGCGTACTGATTTGATCGGGAAAATGATTTCTGAATACTCTCTAAATACATCTCCTCTATTACCCATTCTGTTCATCTTCTTTTGCTATGCGTGTCCCTTTGTGAGGTTCATGTATTCCTATTGTTTTCCAGGAGGGTCTTATTTCCAGGGTAGAATTTCAAAGGAGAGAGCAATTGAAAACATCTGTTCTGTGTTCAGACACTGGGCAGGCACCCCTTCACGCTGTCTTCTGCTGCTGGATAACTAGATACAACTAGACACAGAGCTGTTTTTACCTTTGATTGAGGTTTTCTTCTTGGTGGTGAATGAATGAAATGCATCAGATGAAGTAACCTTTCTTGAATGGATGTACCTGTCACTCCTTGATTAGGAACACCTATCACATGCATAACAGGAATGGTAGAAAACACCTTTAGTTGAATCCTAGAAGGCTTCTGTTTGTTTTCCGAACACTTGAACTGTGTTTGAGTCAGTGTAAATAAAGTATTTTGTCTGTGTTGCCATGAGTGGAGAAAAGGAGAGCTACTCCTACCATTAGTTTCCAAAGCAAATGAAGGCTATAGATGCCAAAGACAATCTACGATCTCTGCATTTAGATTTGGTCTTGAGAATGACACCAGTGCATCTACAGAAAATTGAGCATCCAGCCATAGACTGCTGCAGCTGGAAAGAATCTGGACTCTTCTAGTCCAGGTCTCTTAATTCACAATAGGCAAACTGAGCCAGGGGCAAAGCCCAGATGGGTGCCATCACTGGTAACTACTGTCATTTACTGAGCACTTACTGTATGTTAGGCACTATGGAAAGCACTTCATAAGGACGGACTTCGTCCTCATGACTTGGTACTTGTGTTAGTTTTCTTGGGCTGCTCTAGCAAAGTGCCCAAAACTGGGTGATTTATAAGAAGATAAATGTATTTCCTCACTGTTCTGGGGGCTCCTAGTCTAAATTCAGAGTGTCATCAGGGCTATATTCTCTACTGAGTATGTAAGGGAAGATCCTTTCTTGTCTCTCTGGTATCCCCAGGTATTTGTGGCTTTCAGTGGCATCATAGCTCCATGTTCACGTGACCATCTTCCCTCTGTGTCTTTCTGTCCCCCTGTCTCTCCTTTTTTATAAAGACACCACTCATGTTGGATTAGGACCATCTCTACTCTGGTGTGACCTCATGTTAACTTAATTGATAATATCCTAAAAGATCCTATTCCCAAACAATGTTACAGTCACTTTAGATGTCTTTCTGTTGTTGAGGGTGGGGGTGAGGGAGTGGGGTGGGGTGGGCGATGCACAGTTCAATCCATTACAGCCCCTGGCATACCCTAGAGCCTCAAAAAATAAGAGTTAGCAACTTGTGCTGGAGATATTCAAATGGGACAGCTACCTGGTGGATATTTTAGGGAAGGTTATTGGATAACATTGTCTTTCTAATACTTTCCAGCTTTGACTTCCATGATGTTGTGAGTCATTTTCTTGGAATAAAACTAAACATCTCCTGCCTGCATTCTAGTCAGGACTTGCCTGACACTCAGAATTATGAAAAAGAGAGAAGAGAGAAAATGTTCCCCAAATGTTTCTAATAATAATATGAAATTTCAAATTTAAATGCTTTACATTTTCTGTCTCTTATTTTTTATTGTGCTTTAGGTGAAAGTTTACAACCCAAGTTAATTTCTCATTCAAAAATCCATATGCATATTGTTTTGTAATATTGGTTGCAATCTCCAGGCTGACAGTATTTTCCTCCTTTCCAGTCTGGGTTTCCTGTATCCATTTGTCCAGTTCCTGTCCTTTCCTGCCTTTTCACCTTACCTTTGGACTAGAGTTGCTGATTTAGTGTCTTATATTTGAATGAGCACATTCCTCAGGTATGTTATTTTCTGCTTGTTTGTTTGATGGGCCTGTCTAATCTTTGTCTAAAAACTAGGTTCCAGGAAAGGTTTCAGTTCTGGATTGGTAGAGTCCAGGAACCATAGTCTCCTGGAATCCCCTAGTCTCTGTCAGGCTAGTAAATCTGATCTTTTTTCATAAATTGAAATTCCATTCTTCATTTTTCTCCTGCTCTGTCCAAGACTCTCTGCTGTGATCCCTGTCAAAGCAGTCATTGGTGGTAGTCAGGTACCATCTAGTTCCTTTGATTTCAGGCTGATAAAGTCTATAGTTCATGTGGTCCTTTAATTCTTTGGGCTAATATTTTCCTTATGTCTTTGCTTTGGGTATGATGGAACAAATAGTTGCATCTTAGATGGCTGCTTACAAGCCTTTAAGTCCCCAGATGTTACTCACTAAGTGGGCTGTAGAACATGTTCTTTATAAACTGTTATAACAGTTGACCTGGATATCCCTGGAGACTGTGGTCCTCAGACACCAGCCCCAGTTAATTGGTCCCTCAAAGTGTTTATATGTGTTAAGGAAACTTTCATGGTTTTCCTTTGGTCTAGTCATTCTGATTTACGCTGCGTTGTACATTACCTTACATTTTTAACTGAAGTTTTGGTTCTTTTGATATCTACTTTAAAACCAAAATCTAAATGTAAAAAAATAAACACAAAACATACTTACCCTGAGAGAATTAATGGAACACTGAATTTTTTCTTGGGAAAGGAGAAGTACACATGTGGTAGAGAAGGAGCTAGAATGAAGGTGAGACATTGTGAGTATTCTTTGGGTCCTGCCACCAACTCCTCCTAGACCCCTGTCTGGTCTTATTAGTCCATGTTTTAAATGAGGATATTAACCAAGAACTAGATGATCTCTAAGAATATGTCTGATCCAGTAGTTTGGGTTCTGTCACCTACCACTCTTCCTGACCACTTCTTTAAATTTCCTACACTCCCTGTAATACCCACTGAGACTCTTCCTCTGAAATTTCCTTTCTGCCTCTTCCTACACCCTATAAAAAAAATAACAAACCTTCTGACCTATAATGTTGCTATATGTTGGAATTGACTTGACAGTAGTGGATTTGGTTTGCCTGGGTTTCTGTCCCAAAGAGCTTCACCTTAAAACCTAAAAAAAAAAAAAAAAATTCAATTTAAGATTATAGCCATGACTGATAATCAAGTCATAATAAATAACAATAGCAATACAATTAAACATTTGAAAACATTCCTTCTACTCAGCATGCTCTTTTATCTTCCAAACAGCTCTACAAAGCAGATTTTTATTAATTCTATTTCTCAGTTTTAATAAAAAAAAGGAGGATGTGAGAGGGCCTTGGCCACATAGTAAGGATGGAATTCGAACCACAGTCATCCCCAGTAAACACTGACATGCCTTCCCATTGCAACAGAAGGGATTCACAACAAATACTTGCATTTTAGCGGAGGCCCTCGATGCCTCACTTCAAAGTGAAATATAATCTAGGTGAGTCAGACTTAAGATACTGATAGGGGAGAAAGATATCTATGATCTAAAGTTTTTCAGTGAAAGACAAGTCTTGGGATTGGACCTGTTCATAGGCTCAGCTAATCATGCCCCTGATTATCTTGTTCTAGGGAGATCAGAGTGATGGGATAACAGTTGAAAATGCAGCAGATTGGAATGCTTGCCTCACCTTAAGCTCTGCTATCAGAATTCCTCTTAGGGATAAAATTATCTTTTTTATTTTATCAGCAAATACTTTGATAAACCAGTTGGAATGTCCTGGTGGCTGGAAAGATCGAAGGACAGTGGTTTCTATGCAGCAGTAGATGATATCCCACAGGGCTGCATTAAATCAAGATAACGTTTTGCTTCCCTTCTGAAAATAAGAGCTGAGGTGGGCTTACGAGATCAGGGCTAGAGACAAGAGGCAGAAAAATAAAAATAGATTGAGACTTTGAGTGCAAGGAATAGTGAAAACACCTAGGTGGTAGAGTGACTAAAAGCTGCTTTTAAGCAAACCAAGATCTAGTGTACTACTTGAAGAAATTCATCTTGCTTCCTTTTAAATGGGGTTTGTCTTCTCCCAGATAGTTGATTTCCAAACTTGGGAGACAGTTATATAGTGGGGGTTTGGGGTAAATAGAAAAAAAAAAGTTGAGTTCACAATGTTTGGAACAGAGAAGTAGACGTAGAAGCTGAAATTGATAGAAAGAGATGATACAACTCATTGGTAGAATGCTTCCTAATTCAGTTCATCTATTCCATCCTTGCTCTGTAATAATCTGCATGAAAAGTAGAAAACTGGTCTTTTTCCCGGATGGTAGATGTCATGTAACAATATTAACATGTCTTGGACTGAAATGGGATTGAGCTCCTCCCGGTGTTCCTAACACTGTGACATTTAATCCTTGAGATCATCCTGTAGTGGAAGTGATTTAAGAAGACAGGATAACTTACTGTTGTATTCCTCAAATCTTTCCCACGTTCACCCTGACCACTATAAAAGCATATCTGGTATATTACATTCCACTGTGGTTGAAGGATGCATCCGGGGTCTGGAGCATATTCCCCTTCCTCAAGTTTCCATTACTCGGGAAACATTTCCAAAAGATGAGATCTGCTCGATTTTGGAATAGTTTCCAAAGGGATGTGGCAGAGTGCCATCTCATTTGATTCACTTAAAATTAGACCAGAGTGAGGAATCTCAGTGCCCCACTGGGAGCAATTCTTTACTTGTGGGAGTTTAGGAAGAAAGTCATGCCCATTTGCTGATAGAATACCAGAGTGGTTCTTCAGCATTGTCTCTCATGACTTCCCGATTCTGATGATTGACATTTCAAGCACTGACCTCAGTGAGAACACTGTATAATATCGTTTCTGAGTTCCTCTTCCCTCTCTTAGGTCTCACCTAACCTTACCGTTCTGGGTTCATTCATATCAATTCTAGCAGATTTGGAGAGCACACTTGATGGAAAAAATCTTGCAAACGCCTGTCCTATTCCCCAGGCTCTGAGCAGTTAGCCACAAATTGTTAAAAACTTAAAATATACCCTCATTGCGTATGAGAAGTGATTCTGGGATTTCCAGTTTTTTTCTTCATTTGATTTCTCAATCCTGAGAGATAAATCCCAAATGAAAAATCAACCTTGGCTTAGATTCCCCAAGGATCTCCATATTTAAATCCTGGGAGAAAATGTGGATTCTTATTTGTTTAAAAAAAAAAAAATCAGTGATCTTGTTTGTTCTTTATGTGTATGTATTACTGGATCGGAAAGAATTCGACCTTTGGAGATAGCAGACTGAACTCTAATCCTGGTTATGTTGCTGATTTACGTTAGGACCGAAGCTTTTTCCATCTGTAAAATGAAGCCTTGTCGCTAGATCCTTTCCCACTCTGATATTTCAGGGTTCTGAGATGTATAGATTGGCACTGGTGTTCATTTTAACATACTCTTATTTTTGTCAAAATCTAAACAATGTTCCAGTGCTAGTTATTATTACTGTTGTTGTCAGCTGTCATCATGTGAGCCCTAATTAATGGTGACCCCACTTACAATGGGTACTGGTCAGTCCTGTGCCATCCCCAGTTTCAACTGTGGATCGTACTTCTGTGACCCATAATGTTTTCACTGATTGATTTTTGGAAGCAGATAGCGAGACCTTTCTTTCTAGTCTATCTTATTATGAAAGTGCCAACAAAACCTGTTCAACATCAGAGCAACACTGAAGCCTCCATGGACAGATGAGTGGTGGCTACACATGAAGAATCAAACCTGCATCTTCCACATAAACCAACCACTGCCGTCAAGTTGGTTCCAACTCACAGTGACCCTAGAGGTCGAAGTAGAACTGCTCCAGAGTTTCCAAGGAGCACCTGGTGGATTTGAACTGCTGACCTTTTGGTTAGCAAACACAGCACATAACCCACCTAGCCACCATGGAAGGTGAGAATTCTACCACTGAACTACTGTTGACCTCTTTAGTCCATAAGGTGTATATTTTCATCAGTTTCATGGCCAGGATAATGGAACCAAAGCCAAACAAACTGCACCTGGTGTCAAGTCAGTGCTGACTCATAGCAACCCCATAGGACAGAGTAGAACTGCCCCACAGAGCAGTAGCACCTGGTGTATTTGAATTGCTAACCTTTTGTTTAGTAGCCATACCACTATGCTGCCAGGGTTTCTTATAAATAGGGCATTGGAGTGACATTCATGGGGGAGAGTGGAGGACAGCTACTGAACCACAGTCTATAAGTGAATTTGGAAGCAATCAGATGGAAAGATTCATGGACCAAAAAGGTCAGTTTGGGGGATGCTATTCCTGTCTGCTCATTCACATCTTATAGGGTGGTCTAGGTAGAAGAGACATCAGAATGATTTAAGGAGGCTGGTAGCTTGGTAACAGGTGGAATAATGATAGGTAAATCTTGACTGACAGATAACTTTGAAGTGCCAACAACTTATAAGCAGTTTACATATGCTTTATATTCAGTTTAATTCTAACCATAGACTTTGAAGTAAGTAAAATTTTTATTCTTAACTTCCAAAAGAGGGAAATGACACTTAGAGAGGTTAAGCAAGTTATCCAAAATGGCTGGGGAGGACCAGAGATCAGATTCCAAACCTACTAAAGCCAAAATAAACAAAACTTGCTGCTGTCAAGTTGGGTCCCACTCATAGCTACCCTAGAAGTCAGTAGAATTGCCCCGTAGAGTTTCCAAGGAGTGCCTGGAGGATTTAAACTGCTCACCTTTTGGTTAGCAGACTTAGTACTTAACCCACTATGCCACCAGGATTTTCCCAAACCTATTAGTTGACCTTAAATATCCTAATAACTACTCAAAACTTCCTTAGAAGGGAAACTGAGGCTCAGTAGCGTGATTTTTGTCTTCTCCACTAAGCAGTATGTTCCAGTGGGTAGGGATGAATGCAGTTTTGTACCTTTAGCATCTATACCACTGCTGTCAAGTCAGTTCTGACTTACAGCAACCCTATAGGACAGAGTAGAACTGTCCCATAGAGTTACTATACAGTGTAAAAATTACCGGGGTAGAGGAAAGTACAGAGCTAAATACAGAACACTACAAACAGATCCTTTAACCTTGGCTTAGATTTCCCAGAAATCTCCATATCTAAATACTGGAAGAGACAGTAAACTCATAAAAAGTAAATTCATTGATCTGATTTGTACTTTGCATGTGTCCATTTGTAGATTGGAAAGAATTCAACCTTTGGAGATAGCATACTGAGCTCTAATCTCGGTTGTGTTACTTAATAACTTTATCACCTCAGTGTTTTCCATCTGTAAACTAGGGAGTTAGGAAAAAAGTTTAGAAAGAAAGCTAAAGACTAAGCTTGAGTGCAACAGGTGCACATAGGAGAAAGACAGTTGGAGAAGAGGAGCAGGGGGAAGTAAATATTCCCGGCCCCAAGGCATAGTGTCTCCTCCCAGAGGTATCTGGTCTTAATCTCTCAGTTACTTCAAGATTCCAAAGGGCCATGCAACTCACAAGTAGCTTCTGATTGCCATGACACTGATCTGTATAATAGCATACTCCTCACATTACAATTGCATGTTTATTCTTCTTTCATTGACAGTGAATTCCTTTAAGGACAAGACTCTTGACTTATCTTTGTATTTCTAGTAACAAGCATGTATCAAATGCTTGATACTTGTTGAATCAATAAATGCACTAAGAATTCCAGACTTCACCACAAGTTGTCTGTTTTACTTGACTTATTTAATGCTAGTTAATGTTTCCTGGTCACTTCATGAGTCAGAATTGACTCAGCAGCAATGAGTTTGTTTTCTTGATCACTTCACATGTGCCAGGTAGTTCTGCTAAACATCACAGAGCTAAATCAGACAAAAAGAACTGCTTCCCAAGAGCCTCACTGTCTGGTGAGGGAAGTAGACAAATACGCAAGTGACTAAGCCTCAGTGTCTCTATATGTAAAATGGAGAAAAGAAAATATCCTCTGGCTACCTCGTAGCATTGATGCAAAAACCTAAGCAAAAATTTTTTATAAACTACAAAGAATCTTTGATCTGCAAAGTGACAGTTCAAGTTTTGTGACAGTTAAAGGCTGGCTCTGTGTCTGATCTTCCAGCCCTTCTGGATTCTAGATTATTGAAGAACACGTTGAAACCATGCTATAAAAGATTCCGTCAGAAGGGACTTAGATTGAAATTTGATCAGTGTATGTACCTTCTCCTTACTTATCGACTATCTCTTCATGCAACATTTCATATTTATAGTAGTAGAAAATCCACTATCTGAATAATTTGCCCACTAATGGCATCCATCTGTCAGTAGTGAATGCTCAGGTATGAGGCAGGAGTAATGTTAGTTGTGGTGATTAAGGTTGTGCGTCATATTGGCTAGGCTATGATTCTTAGTGCTTTGGCAGTTACATAATGGTGCCACTTGGCAGTTATATAAATGAAGTAATTTCACAGCTATCTAATGATATAATTTGGAAGGAAAGAAATGATGTAGTCATCTTCCATTCTGTGACCTGATATGGCCCTCCTCCATTTTTGCATAATGCTGATTTCATGTAACGACCTTGTCTTTGGAACCAAACCATGTTGGTAAGTGAAGAGAGGGTGTATTTATAGTATTGTCTCTCACTGTTAAAGATCCCTGTTTAGGGTCTCCACTAATGGCATACTGTCATTATCTAGTTCGACACTTTTAGCTCATTCAGTATCTGCTTGCTACTAGGAATGCAAAGATAAGATAGCCAAGGGCCTTATCCTCAAGGAATTCACTGTCAGAAAAGATAGATTAACAAACATGGCATTATAATATGAGAAGCATGTTTTTACACAGATAAGTGTCATGGTACCCAGAATCTACATCTGAGTATGACGATTTGGAACCTTGAAGTCACTGATACAGTAAGAACAGTTACCTTTGGGTGTAGACACTGTGCTTTGGGACATTGAATACATCCCCATGCTTCTCTTCTGCCATTGTCTTTCTCCTTTACACATTTGTTTCACTGTAGCTTAGACTTTAGCTTTCATTCTAAGTTTTGTTTCCTCCTTGAAGATCCTCCTCTCTGGTTTACAGATGAAAAAAGCTGAGGTCATAAAGGAAGTCAGTAACGTAGTTAAGATTAGAGCTGAGTCTGCTATAATACAGTATTCATAATGTTTGTAGGAATGAAGGTGGTATAAGTTAACACAGATATATTAGTACATTTGTTCAAAAAGAAATACACAAAGGATAAACTAGAAACCAGTGAGACTGACTGTTTGCAGAAACTGTGTAAGCAAGAATGGGGAAATAGGAGTAAGTTGAAAATGATGAAGGAAAGTGATATTTTATTGATTATATCTCTTCATAAAAGTTCTGATTTAGAATCATGATATAAGTGAATCAATCAACAAAAAAATTCAGATGGTACCATAACAGACTAGGAAGAAACGCCTCATGATCTACCTCCAAAAAGTCAGCCAATGAAAATTCTGTGGATCATAGTCTAATCCTGTTGTGTATGAGTTGGCATGAATTGAGGCCAAATCAAAGCAACAATCTCAAGTGTAATATAAACAGTTACAAGCTAACTATTAAAAATAAACGTCATAATCACACAGAAGGGGCAGAAGGGGAAGATAACAATCAACCTAAGTAATTTTGGAATACAGCTTTTTGACTATAAATTATAAAGCTAAAGACAAAATAAACTGTCTACAACATTGTACTTCATTCAGTAAATTTGTTTCCCACAGGGATAGTAGTTGTTAAACTGTATGTATCCCAGAATTAATAAAATAAATAAATAAATACATTGTGGATAATGAAGGCCAGATTTCTCATTGTTCAAAAAAGAGTTATAGATACAGAAAAGGCTAATATGACCTGTGTTATGTTGAATTGGAATCAGAGATATTGGAATGAAATACTTATGTCTGTGTGTGTGCACGTGTATAGGTATATCACATATACACATACACATATATGCATGCATATATATCTACATAAGTATATATTCAGGTAGATGTAGAAATATATATACACACATATGTGTATATATAGTTAGTGTATACATGCACAAATATTTTCTAGCTCTCTATGCTGAGAGGCAGCCATACTGCAGTCACAATGAACACACCTAAACCTCCTTGACTCCTTTCCAAATACCATTACTCAGAAGAATAATCACAAACACAGACTTGTTGGAAAAATAGATGATTCTAGTCCTAGAGTAGAGAAAATACAAGATGAGCCTGGAATGAATTGTGTTGCTAGAAAATAAGAGAATGCTCAAGAAATGATAAGTTCACATAAAAAGACAAAGGAGCTAACTTGAATGAGCTCCTAATAGTCAAATTTATGGCAAAACAAGATACAAAATGAATTATGATAGTGATGTATTATAACAATAAAATAAATATCCATTGTTTTATAGTGACATAAATAAATAATTGGAAAAAGAACTAACTAGAGGAGAAGGGTAGTACTTCCGTTAAATAGAATTCCCATTAAAAAATAAGAACACATAGATGAAATTGCTCTTTGGCAAATGTCACAATGTTAGCAGACAAGATTTGTCAGTAGAAACTAAAATTAGAAAAAAATTCGATGAGAAGCAGGATGTTTTTATAGCCTCAAAGTATTTCTCCAGAAGACACTTATCAATTAAAAAAACAAAAATTAAACCAACTGCCATCTAGTCAATTCTGAGTCATAGCAACCCTGTGGGACAGAGTAGAACTGTCCTCATAGACTTTCCAAAGAGTGCCTGGTAGATTTGAACTGCCAGCCTTTTGGTTAGCAGCTATAGTACTTACAAGGTCTAGCAATTAAGTTCATGAACTCATCCTAGAAAAAGAGCTACATAACTCATTGCTGAATATCACTACTGTCACCTTTGAAGTACTCTCCTTAGGAAGTTACACACCAACACCAATGCCTAGTCCACCCTTCCAAACAATTTTGAAACTGTTTGTCTGGAATGGCTATCAGAGCTGACCTCATATTTACCCTTGATGTCCTGAATGTCATCCAAATGTCTTCCTTTCAATATTTCCTTTATCTTTGGGTAAAGAAAAAAGTCACTGGGGGCCAGATCAGGTGAGCAGGGAGGGAGTTCCAATACAGTTATTTGTTTACTGGCTAAAAACTCCCTCATAGACAACTATGCAATTAAGTTCACAAACTTGCCGCCATACTACTGTGTACAATAGCTATTCCAGAAAGAATTCCAAAACTGCTTTGAAGGTGGACTAGGTACTGGGGTTGGTGCATAGCTTCCCAAGATGAGTACTTCAAAGGTGATCATAGTGATATTCAGCCATGAGGTATGTAGCATTTACAACAATAAATTGTTGGAACTCATACCTTCACATTGGTAAGCCTGGCACACATTACCTTAACCAATGGCCAAATTTAACATGATCAGTAATGAAACATGTAGATGACATGTACTCCTCCTGATGTAATGCACTGAAAAGAGTACAGGAACATGTTTATGACATTCTTGCCAAAATGCATATTTGAATTTGGACTGGAGGAAACATGGAAATGATAGACATTGTACCAAATAATTGGCTTAGTGGTTTCACTCTTAACAGATATAAAGAAGGGTTGATCATCTGTCACAGATAGAAGAAGAGTAAGGGAGTAAGGACACATAGTACTAAAAACAATGTATGGTCCCAGGATTGGATCCTGGGCCAAAAAACAGGCATCTGTGATACAACTGACAAACTTCATGTAAGGTCTGTACCAGAATCCAAACCCATTGCCATCTAGTCAATTGTGACACATAGCAACCCTGTAGAGTCAAACTGTCTCAAAGCCTTCCCAGGAAGTAGTTGGTGAATCTGAACTGCTGATCTTTTAGTTAGCAGCTGAGCTCTTAACCATTATACTACCAGACCTTCATAAGATCTATAGGTTAATTTCCTAATTTTGATAACTGTACCTAGATTATAAAAAATGTTAACACATAGAGAAGTCTGGTAAATAACAAAGAATTAAAAAGAAAAAAAAGAAAGAAAGAAAGAAAGAAAGAAAGCTGCTGCTGAGTCTATTACAACTCAAGGAGACCCTGTGTATATCACACTAGAACAGTGTTCCATAGGATTTTCCATGGCTGACTTTTTGGAGGTTGGTTGTAGGCCTTGCTAGCTAGATTCAAACAGCCAAACTTTTGGTTAGTATTTGAGCTTATTAACTCCAGGGACCCTAATGAACAGTATATAGGAACATGCTGTACTGTTTCTTTCAAATTAAAAAGTGAAAAAAAAGAAGCCAGAAAGACAGACAAAAATAAGAGAGGTTTCATTCCTGCAAACTGAAGTTAGAAAAAGGTGGTTATGAGATCTGTTGCCAGATCCTGAGGGAGTATTTTGTTTCCCTTTATAAATTCAATAGGATTTTTCTACCCAGCTTTCTCAGAATCCCAGAACTAGCAAATTTATAATCTGAATCACTGAGTAATAAAAACAGCAAAACACCAAGACACCCTGTGCCAGGCACTGTGCTGGGCATTTTATTTACATTTCTGTGTTACTCATTATTTTACATCATGTCCCTTTCCTGTCCTCTACCTTGTACCATAATTTTAATTCCATTTTATAGAAGAGATCCAAACCAGTTCATTTCTCCTTCTGAACACCGAAAGCAAACAGTTTAATTGGAAATTGCTGTTTTTCTTCTCCTTAATATGGTAAAAACCATTTTCCATTTCTTCAGGCAGTTGAGAATCATTGCCCTCCAGGAAATGAGGAATGTTCCCTGGACTTTATTTTTCTGTGTGCTATAAAATTAATTATGATTTTGTTTCACTTCAGAGTTGGGGTGGGGATAGCAGAGGAGGTGTAATGCATTCAGGAAAAGAAGTAAATAATATACAAACTTGTAAGATGTTTTGAAAGGTTGCCAGAAACCAGTTGAATAATTGATGATGTTCTGAAGCATACAGATCTTTCCTGTGAAATGGTAGTTATGCAAAAATGAACTGCAAGCTATCACCTTCTTTTTTTCTCTCACATGCACACACTGGAGTCCTTCCATTAAGCCTTGTTCATTTACATAAGAAATACTGACCTTGTGGTTGTTTTTTCATTCAGAGTGTCCTGGGTGTTAGACTCATTCACTCACCTCTTCTCTTATGATCAAGCCCACTGCCTTTGCCTTAATTTTGATCCTTATTTCCTCACATGTAATCTCATGCACCAGGTCACCCTGTCCCAGGTCTGGCCAAACTACCAGCTCCTAAAGAAGATACAAATAGGAGATTTTCCTTCTCTGATCTTACTATGCTCTGCTCAATAAAATAAGTCTTCTCTGTCTTCTTAATACCTGCTTATGGATTATAGGCAACATGTCCTAAGCTATCATTCAAGACCCTTCAAGGAGCTGGCTTCTGATCCCCTTTTTTCTAGACACTATAGAAAGCTGAAGTACCTTTACATAAGATTGATCTTTATTCCCTGCCATTTTATTTTTTTACCACCCTGTCTTTATCCTCACAGTCTCTCTGTCTCACTGCAACTGTAAGTGCTACTTCTTTCTTGAAATTTCCCTGCCGTTTTCTTGGCAAGAATTCATCACATTCCTTTTGCCTTCACCTTGCACTTTTTCAGTTATTCTCTCAGTAACATGCTTCAGGTGACTTTCAAAGGCAGCTGTCTCTTTTCCTTGGCTGAAAACTTTTTCAAGCTAGAGAATGTGTTTTTTAGTATGTATTCCACTTAGGAAGGTAGAGAACTAGTTCAGAAAAGGTCATAATTGAAAATCTTTAAGAAATGTTTATTTTGTTGTTGTTATTCTTTTTATTAAAGATGGGGAAGCTGCTTTGTGAAGCATAGGATGTCATCATGATTCTAGAAAAAGCAAAGAGTAGCTGTGTGTACATTTACCTTGTTGTCTTACAGTATTTCTTCTATATCACTAATTCTCAAAACATAGTCCACAGAATGGGTTTGGCCTTCATTTTGCTGTTGAGAAGATAGAGAATTATATAAAAGTCACAGCATGGTCAAAGTCTAGTCAGTGGCAGAGCCAGGAGTTACAACTGAACAGGTAAATGAAAGCTGGAGATTGGAAGGGGAATCAACACAAAAGGGATGCCAGTGAGGACACCAGAAATGGAGATCTGAAGACGGCTAGCCCACTTAGGAGCAGGGTGGTCTTGGTGACATCATTTAACTTTTCCAGTCTTCTCTTCCCTGATGGTAGAGCTACTGATGACATTTCTAGGGACATCTTCACTTAAAAAAGAATTCTGTGGGAAGACACAAGATTTGGTTTGTTATGTCCATAGTGGATGGATGTCCCATTTAGCTAGGATAAGAGGACCCTAAAGGTCTCTGACTTATGAGCAATTCAGTTCTCCATATTAGTCTTTGGTGCTGAGCTTTGCCCACCAACAGAAAGCTCTACCATGTTTGTGGCCAACATGTGACCTTTTGAGCCACAGCATTTATTATATACAGATTGTGAAGAATGAGCATTTCTGTAAGCAGAAGAGGCAGTCTGTGTACTGGTTAAGAGCAAGGACTGTGGGGAGAAACTGCATGAGTTTACTGGCTTTGTGGCCTTAAGAAAGTTACTTTACATCTCTGTGCCCCACTTTGTTCATCTGCACAGTGTTACTAGCAATACTTATCGCATAGGGCTGCTTGAGATTCAGGTGTACTGCCTTTTATATTCTGGTACCAGTGCCTTTCATTAAATGGCAGCTACATTTACTTCAATGCCCGCATCTCAGGTTTGCTGGGAAGATCAAATGAGTATAAACTTTAATGGAAAATACAGTAGAAATAGTATGCTTTTTTTTTCCCCCTTTCTAAAACTGGAAAAAATGTGCCCTCTTGTTCCAAAAACTCTCTGGGGTCATAAGCTAAAAACCCAAAGAATTATTCATGCTGTTTATAGTAGATAATTTTTTTCTCTTTAAGACATTTTCAGTTTACTTTATAG
Source organism: Heterohyrax brucei (assembly GCA_028571685.1). NCBI lineage: Eukaryota > Metazoa > Chordata > Mammalia > Hyracoidea > Procaviidae > Heterohyrax > Heterohyrax brucei. The sequence continues at coordinate 64,757,872 of CM053150.1, forward strand.
TAAATTTTCTTCAAAATGTCTTTTGTAGGGATCAGCTTAGCAACTTGGGCTTTTGAGTACTGTATTTTAATTATCCCCACCTCCCAAAGTTAGAAAAATAATTAGAGATAAATACCACAAAATTGCACATTATACAAGTCATGTTTAAGCTGTGGAAATTTATAACTAGAAATAAATATATGATATACTGTCCACAGATGACTTCTTTCTATTAAGTTATATGTTCAAATAATAATTTAGACCATAAACTCAAAGGTCAGTGAGGGAAATAGTTCACTTGTTTTGAAAGCACAGTGATGCTCAATGAAATGGATAGAAGAAGCCTGGTGTTCCTCCCATTTTCTAAGTACTAAATTAGAGCAGGATAATAGTATATCTTAAGAATGCCACATTGATATTTATGTGTGTGTGTGTGTGTGTGTACTCACTGAATATGTACATATGGAAAACAACTTGAGAAGTGGTTTAAGTCCATTTCTGAAAACAAAAACAAACATAGTTGACACAACCACCTAATCTTTAGTAGTGTCTTAGGAATTGTGGAGAATACATGAATGCTGGAATGCAGTAGATATAAAATATGAATTTAAATCCTGCACAAGTATTGCCTTCTACCATTTGACTAAGATCAAGTATAAATCTAATACTCGTTTATTGACAAACTTCTATCTTTAAGTCACTATACAAAGAGCTAAACTGATGTGTGCCATTGGCATATATATATATATATATACGAATAAATATTGCTGTAGCTAGAACATCATGTATTTGAAGGAAAGCAGAGGGTAAGGATCTGGGAAAGGTCAATCAAAGCTTACTGGATAGACTTGATCTGACTTAACTCCATCTGCCCTCCATCAGTTTCTTGTCATTTGTCTTACTTTTGAAGGCATTGCCACATTTGTATGACATTCATTTTATTTAAAAGCACATTTCTGTGGTCAAATAAATGTGAAAACGTTGACTCAAATCAGGTTAAACGTATTTATTTCTTACAGATTGTAATGGATTGAATTGTGTCCCCCCAAAAATGTGTGGGGTAATTTAGCTGGACCATGATTCATAATATTGTGTGACTGCCCTCCATTTTGTGATTTTATACTGTAAATCCTAACCTTCCCTGTGGATAATGGATAGGATTTATGTTAAGGAGGAATACGGTGGGACTGTAAAACCCTGTCTAAGATCAACTCCCTTTACTGATTGATGTAAAGGCAATTACCCTGAAGTGTGGCTTGCACTACCATTTATTCTGCAAGAGATAAAAGAAAAAGGAAGCAAGCAGAGAGTGAGACACTTTTAACATTAAGAAAGCAGCCCTAGGAGTAGAGTGTGTACTTCAGACCTGAGATTCCTGCACCAAAATGCTCCCTGACCAAAGACTGATGCAACACAGGGACTTTCCTTCAGAGCCAACAAAGAAGGAAAGCCTTCCCTTAGAGCAGACACCCGGAATTCAGACTTGTGGCCTATTGGACTGTGTAAGAATAACTGTTCTTTCTTAAAGCCATCCACTCATGATATTTCTGTTAGCACTGCACTAGCTGACTAAAACACAGATCAAACAAATTTATTTTCTTACAGGACTTCTCAGAGCCTTTGGTAAGCTAATATGATTTGTGATTCATAGGATGCTACATTGCCCAGATGCTTTAGGCCAGCAAACTTCCTTTTCAATGGGGCATGTTCCCAGGCTCACACTCGGGTATGAGTCAGAATTGACTCAACTGCAATGGGTTTTTTTGGTTGGTTGATTTATATTCCCAGACTCATGTTCAGAAAAATAATTGGAATAAAGATATTAGCTTAGATTTATTAGAATTGAGTGCCTTTGATATGTTAGTCATTTATGCTGGCAAACAGCCTTTGTACTTACTCTCCTGTCGGTCACATCTGAAAAGGTGTAGGTTTCTGGAATGAACATTTCAGCAGCAGATCACTGACCACTGTCAGTGACCCAGCATACCTTGAAGGAAAGGGGCCTGTCTTGTTGACTTTTCTGTCCATAGGACTTGACATGGTGCTTGATTTGGAGTTTGATGTATGCTGGATGTTCAAATGTTGGCAAAATTGTTAAAAGGAGGGAAGATAAAGGGAAGGAGGAAGAGAGGACTCAAGGAAGGTGTAAGGAAACCTTGTGTATAGCAGAAAATGTAATGAGAATACACCAGTCTGTAGGTGTAACTGAAATGCAGGCAGGTGGTTGACAAACACTGAAAAATTCTGAGTTTCTTAGGGACCAGAGGGCTTCTGTCTGTGAACACAGAGCGTAGCAGCTAAAGGGAAACATTATGAATCACAAAGCTGTTTCAAGTTGGTTCCTTTATAGATACCCAAAACCAAACCTACTGCAATCAAGTCGATTCCACCTTATAGTGACCCTGTAGATATAGCTACCCCCCCCAAGACATTGTCAGATAGGTAATTAGAAGAGATCTTGTAGATTGCCTAGAGTGTATGTGTTTTCCTGATCTCTTCATGTGACCTTGTGCATTGCCTCTTATGTGGTTTTTAGCACACAGTCAGAGCCACTTAATCCATTGTGTGGCTCCTTTTGCCTTTGACCTCTAGGAGGCTTGGAGCTTACCTGAATACTCAATTGAAGTAGCAATTACTTATCAGGTTCCAGTTACATGCATGTCTTCTTGATGCATCCAGAAGAGCTTCAGTGATGTAAAAGCTGTCCTAGGGCTGTGTGAGGGCTGTAAACAATGCTTCAAAGAGCTCTGAGCAGCAATGGGAAAGACTTCCTCCTCGTTTATTCATTCATGAAGTCACTGAATACCTTTTATATGTCAGAACCTTTCCTGGGAGCACTGAGGAATATAAAGATGTGAAAAACAGATTTTCTGTGTTCAATCTCTTAATTATTTATTTAACATACATTTATTGATGATAAATTATGTGCATATGTAAATTATAATACAATCAGTTATGTGAAGTGCTAACAGAGACACATTATTTTTATTGCAGGTCCCTGAAATGTTTATGATAAGACTGTAAAATTTCAATCTTGGGAAACACAAATCTGAGTAAACTAGATGTAAATTGTAACCAAAGTGTCTGAAACTCATAAATTATGGGACATGCCCATTGTCATGCATCTAGTTAGTTCGCAGGCTAGAGCTCTTGTCTAAGTCATATCATATTTGAAACAATGATAAGTAATATACTTATCATTGCAAAGGTTAACTACAGCCTCATTCATTCAGTGTATGAGATCTGACAATTAAGTCGGTGAACTACTTGTTCTAAATGCTATGTACCTCATTGCTGAATATCACTACGCTTACCTTCGAAGTACTCTTTTGGAAAGCTGTGCACTGATGCCAGGGCCTAGTCCACCCTTCAAAGCAATTTTGAAACTCTTTCTGGAATGGCCGTTGTGCACAGTTGCCAGGTGGCAAGTTCATGAACTTGATTGTGTAGTTGTGAGGGAGTTTTTAGCCAGTAAACAATTAACTGTTGGAATACTCTCCCTACTCTCCTGATTTGGCCCCTAGTGAATTTTTTCTGTCCCCAAAGATAAAGAAAATATTGAAAGTTGGAAATATGGATGACAGTCAAAACATCAAGGGTAACGTGATGACAACTCTGATAGCCATTCCAGAAAAAGAGCTCCAAAATTGCTCTGAAAGTAGACTAGGCACCGATGTAAGTTCATAACTTCCCAAGTGGAGTACTTCGAAGATGACTGTAATGATGCCCCAGTGATGGGGCATGTAGCACTTTTTTCTAGGATGAGTTTGTGAGCTTAACTGGTAGTCCTCATACTTTAGGAGAGCCTCTGCCAAGTGCCAGAACTTAGACTAATCAGCAGAGTATTGCTGTTGTTTCTAAGTTTTGTTATTGAAGAACTCTAGAACTCTTTGCCAATAAGATCTGTAAGTACATTATCTAAGATGCAACATTGGGAGCCCTTGTTCCAATTTTCTGATTGAGTAACCACTGTGACCAATTTCTGTCCAGTGCCAACAGGAAATAACTTCTATTGAACTTTACATTTCTTTGTTGAGCTTGATGCCCACACAATAGGAGGATTATACAAAGATGTAAGGGATACTTTGACAACACTTAATTAAAACATCTGCTTTTCAGAATGGAACAACATAAAAGAGAAGAGAGATATGGCAAGTGTTTCATGGAGACCAGGCAGGAAGATTTAGGATGTAGATTTGACATTCTCTGACACTTTTAAGTCCTCACTGTTGGCCAAAGCACTTTATCAACAGTATTTGCTGAGTGCCCACAATGTACAGAGACTTGCATTTGGCACAGAAGTTGTAGAATAGAAGAGGGTAAGGGATATTTCCAGGCATAGCTCCAGAGGGCACCATTCAATGGAATGCAGGAAAAATGATACCCTCTAGACTTGTGCAATGTATATTCTTTAAAACAGTATGCTGTGGGACTGAGAGACATTGTCTGCCTCAATTCATTTTTTTTTAATATATGAGCAGGGGAAAATAATATGATGAAAATATAAGGTCATGGGCAAAGGAAGTATTGATGAAAAAAGTCACAGATTGTATGGTTGAAGCTTAGAAACAGGGGCAAAGGACTCAGATTTGGTAGGCTCAGAGCAATATTAGTCTGCAGAGCAATATTAGGAACTGCTGATGATGGAGGTGAATGGAAAAATAGACCTAACTGGAAGGTGAAATTGTGATTAGCAAGTTGGATTTAAGTTACCACTAGAAAGTTGGTAAGTGGAAAACACAAGATGGAAACAGCATGGAATTAAGATATAAGTGAACGAGTTTAGGCGTAGAACTCAACAAACCTTCAGTTAGGGAAGAAGACTAAAAGGACCTACAAAAGGAACTGAAAGTTTATTCTATCATCCTCTTGGAAAATGCTGTTCAGTGTCACTGGGTGAATTGCAGTGGTACAACACAGACCACAAGGACTCTGTGGATTTTACTATCTTTGTTTGGTAAAGCCTGGTTTGCCATATAAGGGCACAAATAGTCATGTTTCAAATTTTGACCTTCTGTTTCTCAAGATATTCCTAAAGCGCATTCATCATTTCTACTGAGGATACTTTCTGGTACTGAAGGAACTATGAATCCTACAAAGTCTTAAGAATCTTTTAAAAAAAGGAAATTAGTTATCTGTATATTAACCGCCCCCAAAAAACTCACTGCTGCTGAGTCGGTGCTGACTCATGGTGACCGTATAGGACAGAGTAGAACTGCCTCGTAGTGTTCCTGAACACCTGGCAGATTTGAGCTGCCAACCTTTTGGTTATCAGCCACAGTAACTTTACCACTACACCATCAGCATTTCCTTAGATAGTAAAGAACTTTAAATTATCCACTCTTTTATATTCAGGGGAAACTTACCTTCAGTAAACATCTTGTGAAATACAAGGCAAAGGCAGACAGTAGCAGAAGTACATTGCATGTGAGTTTCTTCTTTCATGCAGTAGACATTTAATCAAGCCCTCACTGTTGACAGTGACTATATGTAAAGTTCCAGGATAAATTGTGAGCAAAGTTGACAAGGTCCTTACCCTGTGGATTTATGTTCTAAATGTAGAGACACATACAAGTTAAAAACAAAGACAATAAACATGCATTCGAACAAGATAAATGATGAAAACTGAATAAGAATTGAAATAGAAAGTAACAGAGGCCCACTATTTAGAATCACCGCAAATCTGTCAGTACAGCAAACTGGTGATCTGTGTGTTGCTGTGCTGCTGGAAGCTGTACCACTGGTATTTTGATTATCAGCAGGGTCACCTATGTGGAACAGGTTACAGCAGGGTGTCCAGACTAAGACACATTAAGAAGAAAGGACTGGTGATTTACTTTTGAATATTAGCCAATGAAAATTTTATGGACCACCAAAGAACATTGCCAAATATAGTGCTAGATGATAAGCTCCTGGGGTTAGAAGGCACAACACAATAGCTACAACAATGGACTCAAACATACCAATGATCATGATGATGGTATAAGATCAGGAAACAACTTTATCTCTTATATGTGAAGACACCGTGAGTCATAGCTGACTTGATGACAGCTGACAGCAATTACTTATATTGGATGATGAGGAAGGCTAGTCTCAGAATATTTTGAGGCCTGAAAGATGAAAAAGTACAACCTTGTGAAGAGACTAAAGAAAGAGCATTTCAAGCAAAGAGAACCATATATTCAAAGGTTCTCAGGGAGGAAGAAGCTAGACATATTTCAGGGACTAGCTCAGGGAGGGAGAAAGCAGAGGAGGTTGAAGTGAGAGAAGGAAATGGGCATCCAATTGTTGTCTTGTGTAGCTGAAGGATTAAAGGTGGAGTGGGAAATCACATCCACAGGTGAGAGAGCTATGGATGCATTCAATGACATGTTTAGGTAGAACTTGTAGGACTTGTTCATGGAGCAGTGTGTGGAAGGAAGGGCAGAAATGAATCAGGGATGATTCTCAGGAATTTCTTTTAAAAAAGTATGGTAGCTTGGCAGCTCTTAAGACCCCAAACGCCACTCACCAATGTGGGGTGCAGAGAGCTCTCTTAGCAAAACGCTAGTTGTGCCAATTGGCCTGGAATTCGCCTAAGAGCATGGTCCCCCGCCCCCCGCCCCAGCTACTCTATTCCCATAAATTATAACAAAGGTCCACTCTTTGGACAGGAATGGAATGGACTTGGCAATGCAGAGTAACCATATGTTGGAAGCACTTTATGGTTCTATACATCTATAGGATATCATCTTGCTGACCTCTGGCTGGAGGAAGGGGAGTGGACGGAGAGGAGGGGAAAGGAGACTGTTGGGAGGATGAGACATGTATGGAGCAGAGAGGAATAGAGTGCAGTCACCGGACAGGGAGAGCAGTGGAAGCTGCATATAGGGGGGCATGTAAATTTACATGTGAATGTACATTTTCACTCAGTTATGTTAAATAAAAAAAAAAATTGAAATTAAAAAGAAAAAGTATGGTATGTGGTGAAGCCATTTAATGTGATGATGGAGATATAAAAGTGGCACACACCACAGTTTTATTCAGAATACGCTGAGTTTCACTTAAGTGTTGGGCAAAGGAGATGGACAGACACTTCGCTAAAGATGATATCCAGATAGCCAGAAGACACATGCGGAAATGTTCACAATCATTAGCTATTAAAGAAATCTAAATCAAAACGATGATGAGATACCATCTCACCCCAACAAAGTTGGCCCTGATCCAAAACAAAACAACAAATGCTGGAGAGGCTGTGGAGAGATTGAAACTCTCGTATACTGCTGGTGGGATTGCAAAATGGTACAACTTCTTTGGAAAGCAATCTGGTGCTTCCTTAAAAAGTTGAAAATAGATATACCATTTGATCCCATAATCCCACTGCTTGGAATATATCCAACAGAAGAAAGAACAATCATGCGAACAGATACATGCACACAAATGTTTATTGCAGCAGAGTCCACAATGGCTAAAAGTGAAATCAACCAAGATGCCCAACAACAGATGGATGGATAAACAAACTAAGGTATATATAAACTCAGTGGAACACTATGTGATAAAGAACAATGATGATTTTAGGAAGCATCTCGTAACTTGGTTTCAACTGGAAGACGTGTTGAGTGAAATCAGTCAGCGACACAAGGACAAATATTGTATGAGACTCCTACTATTAGGACTTAAAAACAGACTCATGCACAGAAGAAAAGACTCTTTGACAGCTATGAGGGAGGGGAGGAAGGACGAGGGTTGGTTATAGATTGCCAAGCCAAGCCAAGTGCCGTCGAGTCGGATCCGACTCATGGCGACCCTATTTAGATATTTAGAAATTTGGTTGTGTGAAATCAGTGACAGTACACATTAGAAAGAAGGTCAACTTAAGGGGACTTCACCATGATGTGAAAATTCTTCCAATCTTAACCCAATATTGCAAGGAAAGAGTAGCGGGGGGGGGGGAGGCTGGGGACTATGTTCTCGGGGGACATTGAGGTTGATTGGCATAACTAACCTGTGGCTAAGAGCATCTTCTGCACCCCATATTGGCAAGCGGTATCTGGTCTTAAAAGCTAGCAAGCTGCCATCTGAAGTACACACAAAAGTCCCATCTCAGCTGGAACAGATGATCACCAATGACAACAATGACATGAGGGAAAAAAAGCCCAGAAGACAGAAGGACCCATGTGAATGGGTGACTATATCAACATGTGGACCAGAAGAACCAGATGGTGCCCAGCCAACATCAGTGACAGTCGTGATTGGTCTCACAAGGTTCAGCCCCAGGAGCAAGATGAGAAAAAAAAAGTGCACCTCAAGAACTCCACTAAAAAGACTGCAGTGGATGGCGCGAAGGCCTGGGAGTTCCCCTGGGAGCATGGCCCCTAGACCTGATGTTGTCCCTGATCATAAATCATCACTGACATCAACTCTTTGGACAGGAATGGACTAGACTCAGGGACACAGAGTGACCATATTGTGTGTGCACTTTTTGGTTCTATGCATCTATAGGATATTGCCCTACTGGCCTCTTACTAGAGGGTAGTGGAGAGGGTGCATAGAAGGCGACAGGAGATTGTTAAGAGGATATGACATGTGTAGAACAGAAAAGTGGAGTGTGCTGTCACCAGGCAAGGAGAGCAGAAAGAGCTGCAGACAGGTGGGCATGCAAATTTAAACTGGATTGTACACTTTCATCCAATCATAATAAACAAACAAACAGAAAAACCTGCTTGCTAAGCTTGTGTTTCCTTGTTTTTTTTTTTTTGCTGACAGCTGATAATCCCATTGTACTAACTAGCTAGGTAAAATGAATAAACAAGATAAAAATGTATTAAACCCTTAGCACATTAAATGTTTGAACCTCTCAAAGAACCAGGAGTGAATTTATGAATATTAATAGACATAGATGGACTAGAAGTCACCAGCAATCACAGTTCTTGGAATATATCCAAAGGAATAAGAACTGTCACATGAATAGATTCATGCACACCATTGTTTATTACAGCACTGTCCACAATAACAAAAGGATGGAATCAACCTAGATGTCCATCAACAGATGAATGGGTAAACAACCTTTAAGGTATTCATACGATGGAATTCTATGCAATGATAAAGAACAATGATAGTCTTAGGAAACATCTCATAAGATGAAGAAATTCCTGAGACATTCTGCTGAATGAAAGTAGTCAGTTGCCAAAAGGTAAATAATGTGTGAGACCATGATTTTAAGGACTAAAGAAAATAGTCTTTTACGGTTACAAGGGTCAGGAAGCAGAGCAAGGCGTATTCACCGATTTGGTTGCAGATAGGAACTGAATTTGGTGAGGGGCGTAACAGCACACGGTCGAAGGGAGTTTTGCACGGCTAGGCTGTACAAAAAGCCAACAGGTTTCCTGCATACAGCTCAACATCTTAAAGGACAGAGTAGCAGGGACAGGGGTCTGAGGATTATGGTATCAGAGGACATCTAAATCAACTGGCATAACTAAGTTTGTTTTTTAAGAAAATGTTTTGTATCCTACTTTGATGAGTGGCCTTCAGGGCCTTGAGAGCTATTAAGCAGTTATCTAAGTAGTATCGATTGGTCCCAATCTTACTAGAGCAGAAGAGAATGAAAGTCATCAAAGATACGAGGAAAATGAGAGCCCAGTTGACAGAAGAGACCTTATGATCTGGAGACTAAAATCAGTGTGAATCCAGAATAACTAGATGTTGCTGGGCCATCACCAGTAACAGCCCTGACAGGGAATACAGCATGGAGTCTCTGAGGTAGTGAAAGAAAAATAGATGTGCAGAACTAGACTCTATTAAAAGACCAGACTTCTTGGTATGACAGACTGGAGGGTCCCCTGAGGGCCTGGTCCCTGAACTTTTATCCCAGAGCTGAAACCAGCACCAAAGCCATCTCTTTAGATAGCAGGTGGACTGGACTGTAAGACAGAGAGTGATGCTGGCAGTGTCTTTCTTGGCTTTATATGTGTGTGTGTGTGTGTGTGTGTGTGTACACATACATACACATGAGGCTGTATGAGCAGCTCCTGTCCAAAGGATTGATGAGAGGGTGAAGGGGGACAGGCATTGGTTGAATGGATATGGCAAGTAACGGGTAAAAAGGAGGAGTGTGCTGTCACAGGTTGGGGAGAGCAGCTAGAGTTGCATAGAGGTATGGGTGCAGGGTTTTATATGGCAAATTGACTTGGAATGTAAACTTTCACTTAAAGTAGAATATCTTTTTTTTTTAATGACTGAGTGAAAATGTACATTCACATATAAATTTACATGCCCACCTATATTTAACTTCCACTGCTCTCCTTGCCTAGTGACAGCACACTATTTTTCTGTGCTTCCCCCTCCTCTCCACCCACTCCCCTTACTCCAGCCAGAGGTCAGCAGGATGATTGATATCCCATAGATGCACAGAACCATAAAGTGCATCCAATATACGGTCACACTGCATCGCCAGGTCTTATACATTCGTGTCTGAAGAGTAGACCTTCGTTATGATTTATGGGCAAGGGCAGCATCAGGGCCTGAGGACATGCTCCGAGGGGAACCCTGAAGCCACTGGACCATCAGTTGCACTCTTTTAGTGGAGATCTCAGGGTGCACCCCTTTTTATTCTTGTGTTGCCAGTGAGACTCAACTTAGTGAGCACCATCACGGCTATAACTGGTGGTGGCTGGGCAACATCTGGTTATTCTGGTCCCAAGTCTATGTAGGCACCCACTCATGTGGGTCTCTCTGTCTTCTGGGTTGTCTTTACCCCATGTTGTTTTGGTACTTGGTGAACATCTGTTCCTGCTGAGTTGGGACCTTTTGCTGTGCCCTCAGATGGTAGCTTGGCAGTTTTTAAGACCCCAGACGCCACTCACCAATGTGGAGTGCAGAGAGCCCTCTTAGCAAAACGCTAGCTGTGCCAATTGACCTTGATTTTGCCTAAGAACATGATCCCCTGCCCCAGCTACTCTGTCCTTGCAATATTGGTTTAAGATTCAAGTATTCAAGTTATGTTGAAGAAGATATCTTTAAAAAAAAAATACGTTGGCTCTATAATTTTGAGAAATTTGTGGGTTACTTTTGCAGTGTCTGATTCACCACCCTCCGCAATTCTCGCCTTGAAGTTCTCATGGGATTAGCCTGACTCCAAGTTCTATGGAAGTGTGTCCTGATTAGATTAAATCTATTTCTGTATTCTATTCCCATGTCAGTGATCTCGTTCTACTTGGGTCAACAATCAAAGCCCATGGAAGCAGTAGTGAAGACATCAAATAATATACTGCAATGGAAAAATCTGTGAAACACCTTTTCAAAGCATTAGAAAACAAAAATGTTACTTTGCTAAGGTAGGCATGACCGAAGCCACAGTGTTTGCAGTCATCTCATGTGCATGTGAGGGTTAGACAGTGAAACAGAAAGATGGCAGAATTAATACATTGAAGCGGTATTGTTGGAATACTGAACATCATATGGACTGCCAGAAGAATGAACAAACTACGCTTAGAGGAAACATAGCCAGAATTGTCCTTAGAAGCAAGAATGGCACGACTTTGGCTTGCTTACTTTGAAGTTGTCATCAAGAAAGACCATTAAGGCTGGTAAGATGGAGTGTTGTTGAAAATGAGGAAAACCTTCACAGAAATAGACTGATAAAGTAGATGAAACAGTGTACTCATACATACCCAGTGGTCATAAAGATGGCACAGAACCAGGCAGTGTTCTGTTCTGTTGTGTGTATGGTTGCCATGAGTTGAAGTGTTCTCATTGGCACTTCATGGAGGGAAACTAACAAGACTTTATGGAAACTAGCAACAACAATAAAAAATTCCCACATTCGGGGGTGTTAGCCTCTGGGAGTAAAAATTCTACTCTTCTATTGTTTTTTCTTTGTTTTGTACAAGCTTCTTTTTCAATGGGCAATGTAAGGTAACACTCTTTTTTCCCCTCTGGCAGCCATTTTGGAATCAGAGGGAAAGAAAATAAGAAACAAGTGTGGCACTGACAAAACAAGGATGCAGGATGGAGAAGAAAAAACTGAGTCCCCAAAACATTTCCCTTTAGCCAATGGCTTAAGCTTCTGATGAAAACAGTGCCATTTCTAAACCTTAAGATTATATGGGCAAATAAATCCACTTTTTTATTTAAGCTAGTTTGGCCTGGGTTTGTCATTACTTACCACTCTAAGACTCTTGATACAGGATCCTCGAAAGACATGTTAAGGTTTTAGTTGGCAATAGGGCTGTCCTGATATCTGTGGCCCAAAGAGTGCCATAATTTGGAAAGTAGGCCCCATGATAGTGTGCAGTATAGAACATCAGTCAATAGGGGTAATTTAGTCATCTAGTGCTGCTTTAACAGGAACACTGCAAGTGGATGACTTTAAAAAGACAAATTTTATTTGTCACAGTCCAGTGAGCTAGAAGTTCAAATTCAAGATGTCAGCTCCAGGAAAAGCTTCCTCTGTTGGCACCAGAGGAAGGTCCCTGTCATCATGCTTCCCCTGAACTGGAGCTTCTGAGGTGCAGGGACCCTGGTCATTTCCAAAGGAGGTGCTCAGCTCCAAGCCTTTTTGGTGGTATGAGGTCTCCAAATGTCGCTACTGACTCCCCTCCTTTATATTTCATGAGACCGCCTCAAGGCACAAAGTGAACTTACATGTTGATTCTTGTTCCACCAATACACAGCTGCCCCTCCTCCATCCTCATTAACAACATAGACACAGGAATTCCAGCAAGAATGAACATTATACAATTCCTACAGATTTTTTGGAGAATGCAGTTGAAGCCATGACAAGGAGTATCCCAAAACAGAAGCCATAAGAGGCAGTTCAGTTTTAGAAGCTGAGAAAAGTCATTTTTCACTGTTGTCCCATGCCTAGTCATTTGACTTGAACCCCTGTCTCCTAGAAGTGATTCTACTTATCTTTCCTTGTGAAGAGCTGCTTCCCTTGGGCTCCAAGCCTGATACAATTTTTCTCCCTTCCACTGATGCCATAGCTCTATTCATTTCTCTTTGGCTATTTAATGTAAACCAGATAAGCCACAAATTTATAGTAACTTTAGTCAATTTCAATTCTAAGGGAAGTTGAATCTTTAGGGCCAACTTTTCAAGTACAAGATACTATGATTTCAATGATGGTGAAACTTGATAAAATTGCTTTCACAAATTTTCCTTCTAGTGTTTAGATAATGGCACGTAGTCTAGGGGTATATTATAAGTGATCTCCTTGAACCTTGTCAGAAAGTCCTCATAAATCACATTCAAGAAAATATATTTAACTTCCACATACATGTATATGAAACTCAAGAACTTGGACAAGTGGAATGAATTCTGAACTGTCAGTTTACAGCAGGAACTTGCTGTTTCAACTTAGGGGTTGAAATTTGGGGTGCGTAGGCTCTAATGGAAATAGCATGTTCTTGGAGAAACCAGAGGGTCTGCCTTGACTTCTGCAATACTTTAAATCAAATGATATCTTATTTTGTAATTTAAAAAGGCTTAGATTATGATCTCAGGTATTTGCTGAATTTCAATAGATTCCAGGTGCTGGTCTTTAGTCTCTCCATCTATGAAATAGGCTTAATATACCCATTTTATGTTATGATTGTAAAAGGTCACGTTTGAGTGAATAAATCTAATAATGTGTAAAATTAACTGTGCTCTTACTATATGCCCAACACTGTGTTACAGGCATCAGTAGCTATTGTTACTTAATTTTTTCTTGATAAAATGAATACATAACTATACTATATATACATCTTTACAAAAACATAAGCAGGTGTATCATATATAACAAGGTTAGTGGGAACTACAACTACAAAGAATTATTTCATTTCCAAAGACTCAAGGAAATGTTTATTTCTTCTTTGCCTATGCGGATACCCTTTAATTCTTTGTCTTGTCTAATTGCTTTGGCCAGAACTTCCAGTACAGTGTTGGATAGAAGCGGTGAGAGTGGGCATACCTGTTTAGTACCTGTTCTCAGGGAGAATTCTTTCAATCTCTTCCCATTCAGGATAATGTAGGTTGGCTTTGCATAGATGCCCCTTACTGCATTGAGGAATTTCTCTTCTACTTCTATTTTTCTGACAGCTTTTAGCATGAATAGGTGTTGAACTTTGTCAAATGCATTTTCTGCATCAGTTGGCAAAATCAAGTGATTCGTATCTTTTGTGTTATTTATGTGGTTGATCACATTAATTGTTTTCTGATGTTGAACCAGCCTTGCATCCCTGATGTGAGTCCAACTTGGTCAAGATCAATTATTTTTTTTGATATGTTGTTGAATTCTATTGGCAAGGATTTTGTTGAAGATTTTGCATCTGGGATCATGAGTGACACTGGTCTGTAATTTTCCTTTTTTGTGGGATGTTTCCCTGGCCTTGGTATCAGGGTTATGCTGGTTTCACACAGTGAATTTGGGAGTATTCCACCCCTTTCTATGCTGTGAAATAGTCTTAGTAGTATTGGAGTTGATGCTTCTATGAAAGTATGGTAGAATTCTCTGGTGAAGCCATCTGGGCCAGGACTTTTTTTTGCTTGGTAGTTTTTTGGTGGCTTTTTCAATCTCTTCCTCTGTGATGCATTTATTAAGTTATTCTACTTTTCCTTGTGATAATTTTGGTAGGTGATATGAATCTAGAAATGTGTCCATTTCTTCTAGGTTTTCAAATCTGTTAGAGTACAGTCTTTCGTAGTATTCTGTTATGATACTTTTGATTTCAGTTGGGTCTGCTGTGACATCTCCCATCTCATTTCTTATTCAGGTTATTTGTTTCCTTTTCTGTTTTTCTCATGGTGGCCATGAGTCGGATCCGACTTGATGGCAATTGGCTTGACTGGCTTTCTGTTTTTCTTTTGTAAGTTTAGCTAATGGTTTATCCGTTTTGTTGATATCTTCAATAAAAACAGTTTTTAGTTTTGTTAATTTTTGCAGTTGTTCTTCTATTGTCTAATTCATTTAGTTCTGCTCTAATCTTTATTATCTTTTCTGGTGTCTGAGGGGTTCCTCTGTTGTTCTCTTTCTGTTCGTTCAAGCTGTAGGTTAATTTTTTTTCTTTCTTCCTTCCTGATATGTGTATTTATGCAGAGAAATGGAACTCTGCGCATCATTTTTGCTGCATCCCATGGATTCTGGTAGAGTGTGTTTCGTTCTCATTTGATTGCATAAATTTCTTTATTTCTTCCTTGATTTCTTCTATAACCCATGGCTTTTTGAGCAAGGTGTTGTTCATTTTCCATGAGTTCCAATTTCTATCTCTGTTTTATCTGCTATTGATTTCAACTTTTATAGCTTTATGGTCCGAGAAGATGCTTTGCAATAGTTCAGTGGTTTGAATTTTGTTGAGATTGGCTTTGTGTCAACACATGATCTATTCTGGAAAATGTTCCATTTGTGTTGGAGAATTAGGTGTACATATCTGTTGATGAATAAAAGGTTCTGTATATGTCAATGAGGTCTAATTGGTTAATTGCCACGGTAAGATCTTGACTGAGCTGGATGATCTATCAATTACTGAAAGTGGAGTACTGAAGTCTCCAACTATTACTGTGGGATGATCGATCTCATTTTTCAATGTAATCAGTGTTTGTTCAATTTAGGTGGTATGGCATTGGGTCTATAAATATTTAGTACTGTTAAGCCCTGCTTTTGTATTGAACCTTTCAGCAATAAATAGTGACCATCCTTGTCCATGATGGTGGATTTTACATTAAAATCTATTTTATTTGAGATTAGTATTACCACAACTGTTCTTCTTTGCATATTGTTAGCTTCGTATACATTACTCCATCCTTTGATTTTCAGTTCATTCAGTCTAAGGTGTGTTTCTTGACAGCAGCATATAGACATAGGTCATGTCTTTTGATCCAGGATATCACTTGTTGTTCCTTTATTGGAGCATTCAGTCTGTTTACATTCACTGTAATTATTGATAGGTATGTTTTTGGTGCTGTCATTTTGACATATTTATTTTTGTGTTGGTGCTTCCTATGTTGTTCTTAATATTCTTTTCTGGGTCTTTCTTGTTTATGGGTTGACTTCATGTTTTTCAGTGTTGGTTTTGTGTTTGTTGAGACTCCTGTGTTACATTTCTTCTTTTGATATACTGCATTGTTATTGTGCTTTGCAGCTACCTGTGTGTTTCCCCTTAATAGTCTAAATTTAAACCCAATTTTAACTTCTGCAAATCTTTTTAACTTTGTCTCCATGTGAAAGGACTATAACTACTGTAGCATACCTGTGTTTTTAGCATAATGGTATGATAGTTTTTGTGATATGATCACAGATTCCCTTTTCTTAATATTGTAGTTTTGATTGAGTTTTGTGCCTTCCCTAACTGAGTAGGTTTATGGATACTGTGTCTTGCATTGCCTTCTTAAATATAGACTTAATTATTTTGTTTTTCTAAGCAAAGAGCTTCTTTCTTTATTTCTTGTAGTTTAGGTTTGGTTTTTGCAAAGTCCCTAAGTTTCTCTGTATCTACAAGTATCTTAATTTCATCTTCATTTGAGAAACAGTTTTGCAGGATATATAATTCTTGTTTGGAAGCTTTTCTCCTTGAAGACTTTGAATGTGTCATCCCACTGCCTCCTTGCCAACATTGTTTCTGCCAAGAAGTCAGACAAAAGCCTACAGGTTTTCCTCTGAATGTTTGCTTTGCTTTTAGCTTTGCTGCCTTTAAGAGCATCTGTTTATGTTTCATTTTATTAAGCTTGATTATAATATGTCTTGGTGTCTTTCTTTGGGGTCTACTTTTTGTGGTGTTCACTACACATTTTGGATATCTGTGTTCTCTTGTTTCATAATTTCAGGGAAGTTTTCTGTCAGCAACTCTACAACAGTCTCTGTGCTTTCAGCTATCCCTCCCTGTTCAGGAACTCCAATTAATCATAGATTATTGCTCTTAATAGAGTCACACATGCTTCTTAATGCTTCTTCATTTTTCTTGTGTCTTTTCTCTGATTTCTCCTCATAAATGAAATCATTTGCCCTATCCTCAAGATCACTAAGACTGATTCCATCTCCTCAATTCTGCTCTTTTGGCTTTGGATTGAATTATTTAATTCTGTAATTTTGTTGTTGATCTCTTGGATTTCAGATCATTGATGTTCCGTCAGTTTGAACAGCTTGCTTAATTTTCCATTTTGCTCTGCTGCATTTTGTTTAATCTCTAGGAGTGTTCTATGTATAATTCTTTTGTACTCGACATCTAATAGTTTCAGAAGGCTTCTTCATCTAGGAAGTTTTTTGATTCTTTATTTTGGGAGGTTTCTGGATCCGTGGTGAGCTGTTTCTTTAAATTTCTAGTGATGGCTTATTGCCTTTTGGCCATCTAGAGGCTGTTTAGTTTCTCTGTGTTACCTCAACCAGAGCTGAGAAGTAGTGCTGAGAAGGGAGTTGGTCACTAGCCACTTCTGTGTACTCTAGTGACTGGCCCTAGTGGGCTCTACCTCCTGGCAAGGACAGTGCCCAACGTTTGGAGTTATTGGGGGGCATCAACTAACCCCATGATGTGGGTCAGTAAAGGCTGGAATAGATGCTATTGTGCTGTTCAGCCATTATTTCTGCAGGCAGTCTTATTTTAAGAAGCTAGGAGTTGTCCAACAGCTGCCAATATCAGTCAGGCTCCACCAATAAAGCAGGCTCCACCTTCCAGCTGACAACAGAAGCACCTCTTTGGCTGTCAGCAGATGCTGTGGCATTGTTTGAAGTAGGGAGGGCTTACAGCCTTGTTGACATCTTCAGCTGGGCCCTACCCATTACGTAACGCTGTGCTAAACACAGCCTTACTACTTGAAAAGTGCTTTCAGACTGACACTGCTTCTCAACTTCAGAATTATCCCCTACTGGAACCTCTGGTTGGGTTAATCTGGCTCCCAGCTGACCAAGATATTGTCTTGGCTGAGCTGCCCTTCCCACTGCAAAACAGCAGAATCTATGACAGAGCTCAGAAAAGTGAGGGTGGGTGTCAGTGGTGCCCTCAGTTAGGAGCCAGGCTCTCAAAATGTGGCTGTCCCATGTACTGTGTCTCTGCTGCATTATACACTGTTTACTTTAGCAGTGCAGTTCAGCATATTTGCCATCGCATGGCCATCCCTCACCTCCTGGATAAGGAGGGGCTGAAACCATCACTACCTGCAGTCCAGCCAAGCAGCAAGTCAGCAGGAGCGGGATTCAGCATGTGCTGGCTCATGCCCAAGAGACAGTGTTTCTCATTTAGTGGTGTGTAGTCCAATCTGACAACGTTATGTTGTATCCTAGGGCTCCCTGGGTGTCCAGAGTGCTCCATTCAGTTATCAATCCAGGCCTTAGTTTGCACAGGGAATTGAGAAGACGTGTGTTTAGTGTCTAGTCTGCCATCTTAACTCAACCCTGGTCAATTATTTTTTTGCTATACTGTTGAATTCTACTGGCTAGGATTTTGTTGAAGATTTTTGAATTTAGGTTCATGTGTAATTTTCTTTTTTTGTTGGATCTTTCCCTGATTTTGGTATCCAGGTTATGCTGTCTTCATGGAATAAATTTGGGAGTATTGCATCCCTTTCTATGCTATGAAATATGCGCAGAAGTATCAGAGTTAATGCTTTTCTAAAAGTCTGGTAGAATTCTCTGGTGAAGCCATCTGGGCCAGGACTTCGTTTGGTTGGTAGTTATTTAAATTTTAGTGTATATCAGATACTAGCTACTGACATATATTTAATACCTAACACATTTAGTACTTAGAGCATTCTAGTGATCTAGGGACTATTATGATTACCATTTTCTAAATAAAAATTGAGGCACAGAAATGTGAAGAACTTGCTCAATGCCACACAGGTAAATAAGGCAGAGCAGAGAATCAAAGGAAGCTAGTCTGTTCTTCACATGTCATATAATTTTTACTCTTACCAAAAACACAGAGCTGAGTACTGTGTATAACATTTTTCAATTGAGAAAACTAAAGCAGAGTATACTCAGCATAACTCAGGGGTTACTTAACTAATCATTAAAAGAGCAGGGCTTGAAAGTGAACTGTAGTATTTTTTTTATCTGATAGCTCCTGTGGTATTTTCATTATATACTAGTCTCCCCCTTTCAGAGCTTTTCATCCCATGCTTTCTTCAAATTACATTTCCCTTTCTGAGTTTGTTTTGAATAGCATACAAGAAAAGTTAAATTTCAGACAAATCACACGTCACTAGTACACCATTAACCCATATTATATATTTAAGGAAAATGTTGAAAGATCTTTACAGTAATGTAAAGACTTATTAACTCACCTTCATACCCATTTCAGAACATGATTTATAATTTTGGTCTAACATTTATTATGCTTTTGTTTTTTTTTTTAAATCACAGTGACAACCAAATTAATATTTTTAAAATCATAAACACATTATTGTTTTCCCTAATACAAAGAGTGCTTATTGATTCCAAATTCCAACTTTTAATCATGATTAGGGTATCTGAACTTTCTCTTTTTATTACCCTTCAGTTTCACAGTCCTGTGTAAAACTACTCTGCTATATTTAATAGTCAAATTTAGTAGTGTCTCCTACAGTTCTTTTTTCTCTAAGACAGAAAGTGTAAAACAATAGTTAAGATTTCTAATTTTTGTCTCAATGACTGTCACATTTCATAGCCCCATTGTTCAGCAGAAAAGTTGTTCAGCAGACAAGGTAGTCATCAAGAAATTACCATTACTTTACCACACTAGCTCAATAAAATTCATTTCTTTGATTATACCACCGAAAAGTACAGAATAGAAATTGGCCAAGTTAAAATGAGAATAAGCTGTAGAACTTGACTGGATGTGGAATCATCATAAATAAAAGGAATGTTTTTAAGAAATTCCTCAGCCTTAGGTGCTAGCATTGGCTCTCATGAATATTGTGCTTTGAAGCTTGCAGAGATCTTTCAGATTTCTCATTTCATTTCATTCATACCACTATCCAGTGAGACAAGTTTTCTTTTTTAAAGAATATTCCAAAAGTGAAGATCAGAAACAATACAGGATTTCCCAAGAATATATAGTTAGCCAAGAATGGGGCTAAGGTTTGAATTGAATTCTGACTCCATAATCTAATGCAATTCATTACACCAAAAGACATGGATATTATTGGTAGATAAAGGGTTAAAATGCCATGAACTTTCATTTTTGTCTACTGTGGTGCTGGAAGCTAGTAGGCCCCCACTGAACAGTTTTTGTTTTTTCTTTGTTTTCATCCCTTTCTTTTTACGATTTTCTTGGCTGTAGCCAGAGGAAATGACTTTGTGAGACCAAGGCTGGTTAACATATCACTGGCCACAGATTCTCCAGGATGTGGCCAAACTCTGGTTTCTCATATTTTTGCCATCCACCCTCATCCTGTCCAGAGCCCCTCAGGGCCTACTACTGCCAGGGCTTGGAGCTGGTCTCTTTGTCATTGGCCTTGGCCATCATGCCTGAAAATTAATCTAGTCCATGTCTCCATATGGAGCCTTCTTCTGCATGTTCCTTTCATTTGAACACTTACAAAATATAAAGTATTTTCGCTTTCTGCATAATTCTTCCTTTCTTCTTTGCCCTCCTTTCCTAGAAGTTGAACTTATCCTCAGTCTTCTAATTCTGTCTCAAGCTGTCACTTTGTTCTAGTATCTTGACTGTCTTTGGCACATGTACCCTAAACTTTTAGCTGTCTGGTACTCTGAACTCTTTCTGACACACCATGGCTGCTAGACACTGACTCACTTAGATACCAGCAAAAAAAAAAAAATTGTACACTTGCTATCCACTACGTGTTATAATATGATTTGTGTGGGATAGGGTTTTATGTCTGGCTACAGTCTTAACGCATCTCAGTTATCCCTCAGTTAAAGCATCTCAGGTATATGCCTGTCTATACCATAACTATGTGTTTATAGGAGCCACGGTAGCACAGTGATTAAGAGCTTGGTTGATGACTGAAAGGGTGGCAGTTCAAATCCACCAGCTACTCCTTGGAAACCCTCTGGGGCAATTGTACACTGTCTTGTAGGGTGCTCTATAAGTTGAAATCGAGTCAATAGCAACAGGTGTGGTTTGAGTTCACAGAGAAACAGAATTCAACTCAATTCCATTAGATGGGAAAATCAGCAGTTTCTTTACCATCTTATGCTAGCATTTATTCTGAGATTTGAAATATAATGAACCAGAGATTCCAGTTGCTTACCAATATGCATTTAGCTGAGACTAAAAGTATAAAACAGTACTTAGGAATTCTAGCTTGGTCCTCAGTGTTTGCCATGTGAGCCAGCCAAGTGCCGTCGAGTCAGATCTGACTCATGGTGACCCTAGGGGCCTGGGTAGAACTGACCCATGTGAACTAATTTCCAATAAAGTTGAGCCACAATTTTTGTCTAAGCACATTACCACCCAGCTAAAAGATTTGATTTCTCATCTTCTTGTGCTACAGAGTGTCATTGTGTTATCAAGTACTTGATGAAAGGTTGTAAGCTGAAGTAGTAGGTAGAAGGTATTCCTCTTTTTCCTTTTTAATGGAGCAAGGTTAGTTAGGATGGGTGCCACTGTAGCAGCCATTTTGACCTATAAAGATGAAGTACACATCCCAGAGATGGTCGAGTAGAGGAGTGAAAGAATACTATGTTGCTGATGTAAATGGAGTGACTATATCAAAATCAGACCTCCCTGGTGGCATAGTGGTAAAATACTACATCTGCTACCAAAAAGGTGGGTAGTTCAAATCTGCCAGGTGCTCCTTGGAAATTATGGAGCAGTTCTACTACGTCCTGTAGGGTTGCCATGAGTTGGAATTGACTTGATGGCAGTGAGTTTGGTTTATACCAATCTACTTGAAAATGAAGGAGAACTAACATTCTATCTTATTTTAAGGTATTGCTGGTGATTTCCTTTCTACACAACTGAAACCAATTCCAGCTGATACGAATGTTTTGTTTTTTTTTCAAAAAGGAATGATTTATATGTTGAGAAAGTAAAGAAAATTGGCATAAATACAGGAGAATCTAATGTGGCTATTATAGGTTACATGTAGCTATGAAAAAATATTTCAGAAATGTAATTTTTTTCTAGTGTTAGCTGTTAACCTCTGCATTCAAACAACTCACATATAATATTTAGTCCTTTCAGCCTATCTGAAAGTCAATGATCAAATCCTTGGAGTCATTACTTCCTAACTATTTGCCATTGGATAGTATACCCCATTTCTCTCTCAAAGCCTTATTTATAAATTAGTGAAATAGATTATGGGATATCAGTAAATTATTATGCAATGTGTTGATCATAATGACTAGAACAGAGACGGCACCCAAGTAGTAGAAATTCCCATAGGTTCAGACACTCCCTTCAATTCCTGGAACTTCCTTTCTGGCTGGCCTTAAAGAAACTTACTGTATCCTACTGAGAAAATTTGTCCCCCACACTCCCACCTTGCTCTCTTTCCTTCTTGGACATATGGAGAGATAGAGGCCAATGATTTTACAAAAATTCCATTTTGTACAGTGAAGTATACATGACCCAGGAGAACTGTGACTCTGTCAGTGGAAAACTCCGAAGTGGAAAGGTTCTGTCGATGGAACTGTTGCTTTTGAGACCTTGTCAGTAAGAACTTTTGTCTTAGGGATTTGTAAATATTTATATTTTCAAACTACTATGAGAAGAACAACAGCTATTCCACATGAATGGGTTACATTAAATGTACCCAGAGTCTGTAATTCAAGCTGTCAAATGTGAAGAAACACCAGACTTCGGGCTGCCATTTCAACGCACTCAGAACAAATAAGGACTTTGGGCAAAGCTCTGTAACATGATGGCTCACAGATGTATGGAAGATGTTACAAGGGACTGAAGAGAAGGAAAAACATGCTAAGTGAATTCAAGAAATACCTAGTCCTTCCAGAGAAGGAAAGGATTCAGGCTTGACGGGGAAGATTGTTGGCCTAGAAACAGGGAAATGGGATTAATGTTAAACCAAGAATGAGAGGTGGCACGTGGAGGCTTTTCCTGTTGCTAAAATGCTCGTCTGTTTTTCATTTATTATTTTGGGGGTCTTGTGAGGTGACACAAGTATAGGAACAAATATTTGTATCTGTACAGGCTGGATAAAGGTTAAGGGAATTACTTACCCTAGAGACTTCTGTATTAAGAGGCTCTGTGGCAGGATATTCCACCCCAATCTTTTTACCTCAGGTGTAGCCAGGAGACTTGTTTGGCTAGTGGAATGCAAGCAGAGGTGACTTGTGTTTGAGGAAGAACTTTAAAGGCCAGTAAGTGGTTCACTGTGTCTGATTTTTCACTCCCTTTGCCCTGATAGAGGCTGTTCCATCAGCCTGGATGTTGGCTGAAGATAACATGAAGCTGTGCTATTGGTGACTTCAGATGTATATACAGCGTGAGTGAGAAATAAACATTTATTGTCTTACCCCTGAGATTTGGGAGGGCTTGGCTTGGCTTTGTAACTATAGCACAAGATACTCATGGAGACTGATGCAGGGTAGGAGAAAAATTTAGTCTGCAAAGTACATATTCTTATCCTAAAGTATTGTATCTCACTGGTCAAAGAAAAGAAAAAAGCAAACTTCTCATGTTCATGGAATTTTAATAGATTAACTCCATCTAGCCAAGAAATGTGAGCCAAAATCTATCATTCAGTAGTTGGATAACTCATTGTTCGTCTATGGAAAAGATAGAGCAATGGTAAAGGAAGAATCAAATAGTTAATCTTGTTGAGTACCCTAAAAATGAAAATACTGTTAGGGGTAGCAGCATTATAGACCCCCTCAACACAAGGAGTGACATTATCAGGTCTCCTTCTGAAGTATCTTTCTTGTTGTGCCTTGGAGACCAGACTGGAATAAATATAAATATATTAATATTGCCTACGTAGGAAGAAATATAACACTGAAGTCAAATGAGAAGGGTGGTCTTAGTAAAGACAGTTAAAATAGGGATGAAGAGAATGAATAATGACAAGCCTTTTGGAAGAAGAATTGACAATGAGATTTGTATGTGTGGAATATGAGGATGGTAAGACAATTGTGTCATTTAAAGAAAAGAAAATCTCAGAAGGCATTTCAGTTTAAATTGTTGAGTAAGACATTCTGTTTCAGTTTTTCTCTTGTGCTCCTGCACAGAACACTGATGATCACATGGCTGTCCCCTTTGAGACCATGTTCACACACAGATCGCTGGGCAAGATACATCATTAACTGGACAGTTTTTCCCTACCAGTAAATTTATATAAGACTTATTGGAAGACCACATTGTTTATGGTTTTGGGAGGTATTCACAGGCAAGTTAAAGAAGCGGAGTTCAGACTACAAAATATGTGTACCCTGAGACAGTAGACATCTAAGAAGATTACGAGGAGAACAGGATGTGAAATCAAACAGACTTGGGTTCAAATTCTGGTCCTACCACTTTCTAGCTATTTTGTTTGGACCAAGTGCCTTTAAACTGCTGAATCTCAGTTTTCCCCCCTATAAAATGGGATATAAAAATATGTACTTCAAAGGATTGTTGTGATGATTCAAGGACTTAATCAATGTAGTGTTACCAAAACACAAAAGATATTCCATAAGTGCTATTTCCTTTGTCTTCTCCTTTCCCAGACTCCACTTAAATGATATGGGATGAGACTGTCTCTGAAAGACACCACTGAATGGTATGTTGTTATTGGTCAACTTACCCATTCATTAACAAAGTCCACAAAACAAATCTTTGATGGTAAATCAAAGAGATTTTTATATCAAAGAAAAGAAAGTGACCAAATATTTTTGGTTTACTACCAATTGAAAATAGCTCAAGCTAGGAAGGCATTTTGCTTGGAGGAAAGATGATTTGAATGGGAATGTGGAGGTGGAGCAGAAATGGTAAGTCGGTAGTCATCTATTTCCACATGTCAAATGATTTTCTCTGGGGGGTAGAAAAAAAAGTAATATGCATTGTGGTCCAAACAAGAGAACTCTAGCCAGTAAGTTAAATGCTTCATGTCATTTCTAAGTTAAATGTGCTACAGCTCATAGTCCCACGATGGATCTTCTGGAGGCAGTGAATGTTCCACTACTGGGTGTAGCAAGCTGAAGTTAGGTGAACACTGATCACTTAAACAGAAATTCATATGGTGGCAACTTGCACTTAACACAATTCAATGCAGCAGAAGTGTAATAAGGATCTACTACATACAAAACCCATTTGAAAGCTGGTAGAGGAACAGATTTGAAGGACAGAATGTCTCTGACCTTAAGCACTCACAGTCAACTCCATGTTCTTTAATTCTAAGATAGACTTGGGTCATCCTCCTCCAAAGATAAGTCAGTTCAGTCACCACTTAGGTATTGTAAATTGCAACCCTGTGTAGTATTTACTCTGAACCCTTTATGTAAAAGTCAGCCAAGTGTTAGGCATACAATATTGAGTTTCAACAGAGGTGAGTCTTCAAGGTCATTCATAAGATTAGAGGAGAGGAAAAGAAAGCAAGTCAACTCATTATGCCAATGCATACTTAATTGAAAAGTGACAATGTACCAGAAAGGACTTAGAGTTTGTAAAATTCTAGGTTTAACTCAGGCAGTAACTAGTTTTATGATTTTGGTGATTTATTTCCCTTCTCTGAGTCTCTGTATCCCCATCGGTACTACAAGGATTGAACTTTGTGATAACCTTCAGATTCACATCCTACACCAAAACTCAATAATGGTTCTATTTTACCAAATGAGTGTATCTTCGTTTTTCTCTTCACATTTAAAGTACCTTACAGCCATCAGGGTCACACACCATAAAGTCAACCACTTAAGAATATTTACTAACATGGCACTATAGATAGAATCATCATGCTGTCCCTCTACAGCAGTGACCTGGAAAACTAAGTAAAACAGATACAAAAGCATTTCTGGAACCCTGAGCATAAAATGAAAGAATAAATAATTTGGTCAAGCACAGACAAAATGAGAAACTGACAGAGAACGGAGGTTGAGGAGAGCTACAGAATGGATGTCCTGCACCAGATAATAATGCACGGATTTGCCATCGTCAGCCACAGCTGTGAAGGAACACAGGCTATATAAGAAGGCAACTTCACAGTTATCCCAACAGGAAACAGAACAGCCAGTAACCAGAGATATGTGCTTTCCCACCCCCACTACTGCTCCTTCTGTAAGATCTCTGCCACTTTCCAACAGGCCACGGTTTCTCAGCTGGAGAGACACCAGCTCACTGTCACCCAAATTTTCCCCTCCCCTACCAGCCAGTCCTTCAGTGACATTTTTTTTGTTTTGTATTTTGCTTTTGTTCTGTCTCTCCTTCCTTTCCTCTCTTCCACCCATCCAGCACCATGCTGCATCCATCCCTTCTTGATGGTCTGTGCTGTACTGCTCAGCTAGAGAGCCACAGACACACAGCCTCCCCTGGTCCATGCTGCCCCACTGGCAGCCTCCTTCAGTGCCTTTTGTTTCTTTTTGCCTTCTTTCCTTTTTGCTTGCCTGCCTGCCTTCCTTCTTCTCTTGCTTTCTCTCTCTCTTTCTCTGTCTTTCTCTCTCTTCCCCCTCGCTCCTCCCTCCCTCCCTTCCTCCCTCCTCTTTCCTTCCTATCTTTCTTTCCTCTCTTTCATGGTTATTGTTTATTCTGTCTCCCTTTCTTCCTTTCCCCCACTTACCTAACTGTGTGTGGCATCCCACCATCTAATGGGCTGTGCCATGCTGCTTGGCTAGAAAGCTTTTGGCACACAACCTCTCCAGGTCTGCGCCACTCCCATAGGCTGGCTCCCTCAGCACCTCATTTTTCTGTTTTTTCTTTATATTTCCTTTCTCCCTTTTCTTCTCCCTCCCATATAGGCACTACACTGCCTCTTCCCCTTCCTGATAGGCTATGTCAACTGCCTGACAAGAGAGACATCAGTCTTCTACCACATCATTTCTACCCTGCCTCAAGCAGCTGGCTCCCCTAGCACAATATTTATTTTATTATTGTTTTGTTGTTGTTCTTTTCTTCTCCTTATTACCTGGCCTCACATGCCACCCATGTCCCTTCTTGACAGGCTGAGCCACACCAGTTGGCTAGAGAGCCACCAGTACACAGCCTTTCCAGATCTGCCCCACCAACCAGTACACCAGATTTTACCAGGCCACTATATATATATATATACATATATATATATTGCTTTTTCTTTCATTCTTTTTCTTTTTTTGCTTCAGTTTCTCTTTTTCTCCTTTCCCTCACCCACTTACCTCCACACATCACATACTCTGCATTCTCTTTGGCTTATCTACACTACACACCAAGTACCACATCTCTGAATAACACAGATGTGGACCACGGGACCCTGCCCTACACTGTTTCCTGGTCCTGCCTCATCTGCTCCATTACATGACACAAACAACCCATCCCCACTTCTCTGACTGCTGTACATCACGTGATATACTCGCGACAGGTGCACAACTGGCCCGGCTGACTTGGATGAGGGGGTGAAAACTGTAATGCCCTAAGATGAGCAAACAACAAAGCATGACCATTCCACCTGCCCAGACATAATCAAATAAACAAAAAAAGCAGGAAGAAACAAATCAACAGTCAATAAAGGAAACAATTCCTGAATACCCAAAGACAACAGACAATATCAAAACATATTTTTTTAAAAAAGGACAGGATAGATCCAGAAAATGACAAAGATTAAACACCACATGATAGTGCAGTAGCAAACAAACAAACAAACAAAAAACACCAAGAATACCTCACAGGGAATTAAAAACTCTAATAGTCAAGGTTCTTCAAGAGATAAAGGAAAATGGACAAAACTAAAGAAAAAATAGACAAAAATCAGGAAAAAGATGGACAAAGACATGGAAAAACTCAGGAAAGTAATACAGGAACAAAATGTCAAACAACTAGAAATCATAAAAAATAGCAATTAGAAACTCAAAAGATAAGCAAGATTTCAAAAATGTGCAATGCAATAGAAAGTTCTAGGAACATATTTGAAACAACGGAAGATGGTATCAGTGAAACTGAAGACAAATCCTGAGATGCCACTTACTTGAGGAAAAACTACAGCAAAAAAAAATGAAGACATTTCTGAGAATGATGTGGGATACAATCAAAGGCACACATTTGCATATGATTGGAGGGAGATCCTTGTCTGGGAGCATCTCAAACCAGGAACCTCAGGCCCAGAGAATGTGCTGTGTTCCTGTCACTGCTTTCTTGGTGGCTTGCATCCCTTTTCTCAGAAGATGAAACATGGTACAGGCCATTAAACTAACTAACTAAACTAATTAACCACCTAAACTAATACAAACTGACGTAAAATATCTAAAGAGACTAATAACAAGAGTAAGATTGAAAAAATACTAACAATAATTTAAAAAATCCCTCAACAGAAAAAAGCCCTGGCTTACTTGACTTCAATGGAGAATTCTATCAAACATTCAGAGATAGGCTGGCACAGTACTGCTCGGACTACTTTAGACCATAAAAATGAAGGGATACTTCCAAATACATTTTGTGAAACCAGCATAACCATGCTACCAAACCCAATATGTCATGGATTGAATTGTGTCCCCCAAAAATGTGTGTAGCAACTTGGCCAGGCTGTGATTCCAAGTACTATGTGATTGCCTTCCATATTGTGGTTTTCCTATGCTGCAAATTCTAATCTCTGCCTGGGGTTAATAGACTGGATTATGTTAAAGAAGATTAGAGTGGAACTGTAACACACTTCCTAAAGTCACATCCCTGCTCCAGTGTAAAGGGAGCTTCCCTGGAGTGTGGCTTGCACTGCCTTTTATCTTACAAGAAATAAAAGGAAAGGGAAGAAAGCAGAAATTTGGGGACCTCGTACTATCAAGAAACCAGTACCAGGAGTAGAGTGAGTCCTTTGAACCTGAGGTTCCTGCACTGAGATGTTCTCAGGCCAAAGAAAGACTGATGCATCACAAAGACCTTTCTTCAAAGCCGACAGAGACAAGAATGTGTCCCTCTAGAGCCACCACCCTGAAATCAGACTTCTAGACTACTAGACTGTGTGAAAATTATTATTTTTTTGTTGTTAAAGCCTTCCTTTTGTGGTATTTCTATTATAGCAGTACCAGATAACTCAAACACAAGCAAAGACCCCCCAAAAGAGAAATAAAAATTACAGACCAATATCTCTTGTGAATAGAGATGCAAAAATTCTCAACAAAATTTTAGCCAATAGAATTCAGTATAATGTAAAAAACTAATCCATGAGGATCAAATGCAATTTATACCAGATATGAAAGAATGGTTAACATTTGAAAATCAGTTGAGGTAATCCACCACATAAATTAAAGACTCATATGACCATCTCAATTGATGCAGAAAAGCGGCATCCATTCCTAATTACAATTTTCAGTAAAATAGATATAGAAGAGAAGTTCCTCAATATAATAAAGGACGTGTATACGAATAATAGTCTACATCATTCTTTATGGAGAAAGGCTGAAAACGTTCCTCTTGAGAACAAGAACAAGTATACCCTTTATTACCACTGCTATTTAAAATTGCACTGGAATTCTAACTAGAGCAATGAGACAAGAAAAAGAAATAAAAGATATCCAACTGGTAAGAAAGATGTAAAACTGTCCCTATTTGTAGATAATATGATACTATACATAGAGAACCCAAAAGACTCTATAAGAAAAATATTGAAATTAATAGAAAATTTCAGCAGAGTGGTAGGACACAAGATAAATGTGCAAAAATCAGTTGGATTCCTATACACTAATAAATGAAAAGGAAATCAGGAAAACAATATCATTTATAATTGTCCCTGAAAATAGGAAATACGAATAAACCCAACCAGATATGTAAAAGACCTGTAGAAAGAAAACTCTACCTCAAGAAGTCAAAAGAGACCAATACAGTTGGAAAAACTTACCATGCTCTTGGATAGTGGACTCACACTGTAAAAATGTCAATTCTACCCAAAACAATCTACATATACATTGCAATCCTGGTCCTAATACCAACAACATTCTTTAACAACATGGAAAAACTAATGACTAACTGTATATGGAAAGGTAAGAGGCCCTGGGTAAGCAAAGCACTATTCAAGAAGGAGAATAAAGTATGAGGACTTGCGCTGCTTGAGGACCAGAACCTACTATACAGCTATGATAGTCAAAAGAGCTTGGTGCTGGTACAATGACAGATACATTGACCAATGGGACAGAATTGAGAACTCAGATGTAAATCTATCCACTATGGACACCTGATCATCAACAAAGGCCCAAAGTCCGTTAAATGGGGAAAAGGTAGTCTTTTTAACAGATGGTGCTGGCAAAACAGAGTGTCCGGCTGCAAAAAAGAAAGGAAGGAAAGGAGGAAGGGAGGAAGGGAGGGAGGGGACCTATACCTTACATCATGTACAAAAACTAATTCAAAGTAGATCAAAGACCTAAATGTAAAACCAAAAGCTATAAAGATCATAGAATAAAAAAATAGGGTCCATTCCCTAATACGCAGTATAGATAGGATGTAAAGTGTAGCTAATAATACACCAACACCAGAAGATAAGTTAGATAACTGGAATTTTCTACAGATTAAATACTTATGCTCATTAAAAGACTTCATCACATGTGCAAAAAGAGAACCTACAGACTGGGAAAAAGTTTGGCTACAACAAATCCAACAATGGTCCAATTTTTAAAATCTACAGGAAAATTGAAAACTTCTACAAAAGAAGACTAATAAGTGAATTAAAAAATGAGCAAAAGGTATTAGCAGACACCTCATCAGAGAAGATATTCAATGGCTAACATGAGGAGATGTTCTTGATAAATAGCCATTACAGAAATACAAATCAAAACTACAATGAGATACTATCTCACCTTGACATTATCGGCATGATTAAACAGCAAACAAACAAAAAACAAAGTAAATGTTGGAGAGGTTGCAGAGAGATTTAGAACTATTGTACACTGCTGGTGGGAATATAATGCCCTCAACAATTTGGAAAACAATATAGAGAGCTTCCTTAAAAAGCTAAAAAATAGGAATACCATATGATCCAGCAATCCCGTTCCTAAGAATATATCCTACAGAAAATATACTGTCACACAAATAAACATATGTATACTCATGTTCACTGCAGTGTTATTCACAATAGCAAAAAAATGGAAACAACCTAAGTACCCATTATCACTACTCAGTGATGAAGTACAGTGATGAATCTGTGAAATATCTCACATGTATAAATCATTACTGCTGAGCAAAATAAGTCAATCACAGAAGAAAAAATATGTATAAGGTCACCGTTATAAAAAATCCTGTAAGAAACAACCTTTGATGGTTCAGAGGGAGAGAATAATTAGTAATTTTGGTGAAGGGTAAGACAGTACCCAATACTGGGATAGCCAGCACAATTTGACCAAAAGTCATGGAAGCTTCATAGACACATCCAAACTCCCTGAGGGACAAAATTACTGGTGAGCACGGTCTTGGGGGCCATCTAGCTCATTTGGCATAAGATAGTTTATGAATAAAGTGTTGCATATCCTACTTTTGTGAATAGTGTCTGGCGTCTTAAATGCTTGCAGTCAGCCATCTAAGATACTCCACTGGTCCCACATCATCTGGGACAAAGAAGAAGATAGAAAATCAAAGACACAAGGAAAAGGTTACTCCAAAGGACTAAGGAACTACAACCACAGGCTTCGCCAGACTGAGTTCAGCACAACTAAATGATTTTCGGCTACCACCATTGAAGGCACTGTCAGAGACAGCAATGAAGAATCCCAGACAGAGCAGGAGAAAAATGTAGAACAAAATTCTAATGCACAAATAGAGACCAGACTTACTTGTCTGACAGACTGGAGAAATGCCGACGGTATAGCCCCAAGATATCCTTTTTAGCTCAGCACCAAAGCTACTTCTGAGGTTCACCCTTCAGGCAAAGGTTAGACAAGCCCATAAAACAAAATGAGACTAAATGGGCACATCAGCCCATGCACAGGACCAGAAGTCAGAAGGGACAGAAAAGCTGGTTATGTTGTTGTTAGGTGCCATCGAGTCAGTTCAAACTCATAGCGACCCTACAAACAACGGAATGAAACACTACCAAGTCTTATGTCATGCCCACAATCGTTTTTCTGCTTAAGCCCATTGTTGCAGCCACTGTGTCTATCCATCTTGTTGAGGGCCTTCCTCTTTTTGGATGACCCTCTGTTTTACCAAGCATGATATCCTTTTCCAGGGACTTAGCCCTCTTGACAACATGTCCAAAGAATGTAAGTTGCAGTCCTGCCATCCTTGCTTCCAAGGAAGCAAGTTGTATTTCTTTCAAAACAGATCTGTTTGTTCTTTTGGCAGTCCATGGTACATTCAGTATTCTTCTCCAATGCCACAATTCAAAGGCATCGATTCTGTCTTCCTTATTCATTGTCCAGCTTTTGGATACATATGATGCAATTGAAAATAATATGGCTTGGGTCAGGTACACCTTAGTCTTCAAGATGGCATCTTTACTTTTCAGTACTTAGATGGGATGTCATGGCTTGCATTGTGTCCCCCCCCAGAATAGGTGTAGCCGTGTAGCTGGGCCATGATTCCCTGTATTCTATGATTGCCCTCCATTTTGTGATTTTCCTATGCTGTATGTTAAAGCAGTAGGCTGGGACTGTAAATCCCTTCATAGGATCATCTCCCTGCTCCCTTGTAAAGGGAGTTTCCCTGGAGTATGGTTTGCATCACCCTTAATCTTTTTATCCTACAAGAGAAGAAAGGGAAGCAAGCAGAGAATTGGGAACCTCACACCATCAAGCAAGCAGCACTGGGAGAAGAGTGCATCCTTCAGACCTGAGGTTCCTGTGGCAAGATGCTCCCTGAACAAAGACTGATGCAACACAAGGACTTTCCTCCAGAGCCGACAAGGGGAAAGTCTTCTCCTGCAGTGGACACTCTGAATTAGTACTTGTAACCTATTGAACTGTGGAAAAATAAACTTTCCCTTGTTAAGGCCATCCACGTGTGATATTTCTGTTAGAGTAGCAGTAGCTGACTAAAACAGCTTGGGTCAGGCACACCTTAAACTTCAAGGTGACATCTTTACTTTTCAATACTTTCCTAATGCAATGTGTCTTCTGATTTCTTGACTGCTTCTTCTGTGGGCATTGACTGTGGAACCAAGTAAAATGAAATCTTTGACAAACTCAATCCTTTCTCCATTTATTGTGATGTTGCTTACTGGTCCAGTTGCGAGGATTTTGTCTTCTTGGTGTTGAGGTACAACCCATACTGAAGGATGTGGTCTTTAATCTTCATCAGTAGGTATTTCAAGTCCTCCTCACTTCCATCAAGCAAGGTAGTGTCATCTGCGTAATGCAGGTTGTTAATGAGTCTTCCTCCAATCCTGATGCATTATTCTTCTTCATACAATCCAGTTTCTCAAAATATTTGCTCGGCATACAGATTGAAAAGGTATGATGAAAGGATAAAACCCTGATACACCTCGTTCCTGACTTTAAACCATGCAGTGTCCCCATGTTCTGGCCTCTTGATCCATGTACAGATTACATAAGAGCGCAATTAAGTGTTCTGGAATTCCCATTGTCTGCAAAGTTAGCCATTTATTATGATCCACACAGTCAAATGCCTTTGCATAATCAATGAAACACAGGTAAACATCTTTCTGGTGTTCCCTGCTTTCAGCCAACATCTATCTGACATCATCAGTGATATCCCTGGTTCCACATCCTCTTCTGAATCTGGCTTGAATTTCTGGAAATTCCCTGTCAATATACTGTTCCAGTTACTTTTGAATGCTGTTAAGCAAAATTTTACTTGCATGTGTATCAATAATATTATTTGATAATTTCTGCATTTGGTTGGATCACCTTTCTTGGGAATAGGCATAAATATGGATCTCTATCAGGTGCCTAGTCAGGTAGCTGTCTTTCAAATTTCCTGGCATAGATGAATGACACTTTCAGTGCTGCATCCATTTGTTGAAACATTTGAATGGGTATTCTTTCAATTCCTGGAACCTTGTTTTTCTCCAGTGTTTGTAGTGCAGCTTGGACCTCTTCTTTCAGTTGATTGGTTCTTAATCACATGCTGCCACCTGAATGTCAACGAGTTCTTTTTGGTACAGTGATTCTGCGAATTTCTTCTGTCTTCATTTGATGCTTCTTGAGTCATTTAATATTTACTCAGTAGAATCCTGCAGAATTGTAATTGGAGGCTTGAATTTTTTAATTTTCTTTCATCTTGAGAAATGCTGAGTAGGTTCTTCCCTTTTGGTTGTCTGTCTTCATTTTTTGGCACATTTTATTATCTGCACAGTACTTCACCTTGTTTTCTCCAGATGCCCTTTGAAACTTTCTGTTCACCTCTTTTACTTCATTTTTTCCTTTACCTTTGGCTATTCTAAATTCAAGAGAATTTTCAGTCTCTCTGACATTCAGTTTGGCCTTTTATTTCTTTCTCGTCTTTTTGATGACTTCTTGCTTTCTTCATGCATTATGTTCTTGATGTCGTTGTAAACTCATCTGGTCTTTGTTCATTAGGGTTTAATGTGTTAAATCTATTCTTGACATCTCTAAATTCTGGGGGGACTTACTCAAGGTCATATTTTAGCTCTCGTGAACTTGTCCTAATTTTCTTTAGCCTCAACTTGAACTTGCATATGAGCAATTGATAGTCTGTTCCACAGTCAGCTCCTGGTCTTGTTCTGACTGACGATATCATGCTTTTCTATCACCTCTTTCCACAAACTTGATTACTGCGTATGCTATCTGGCAAGGTCTATGCATATAGTCACTGTTTATGTTGTTTAAAAAAGGCATTTTCAGTGATGAGGTTGTTAGTCTTACACAATTCTATCATGTTATTTCCAGCATATTTTTTATCACCAAGGCCATATTTCTAGATACTAATCCTTGTTTGTTTCCAGTTTTCACATTCAACTCATCACTAATTATCAATTATTTGATGTAGCTTGTTAGGCATTGGAAAGAACTATTAAAAAAGAAGATAAAATAGAAGTATGTAAAATACAGACATAATGTAATATATAATAGATACAATATAGATATAAAATATAGATAAAAGTTTGTAAAATAGAAGTATGGTATGTGCAAACTGGCAGCAAGCTTGCAAATTTCAATGTGGTAGATAGTATATGTCTTTTTACAAGATAATGTTTAAGAAGGACTTAAAGAAGAGGTAAGGCTGAGCAAGGACATGAAAAGCAGAAATCTTGGGATACAAGAAAATGAAAAAGCAAAATGGACAGTGACATCAAAACTGAATTTTGAGCCTCTGTGGTTCTACAGTGAGAATAATACAATTTTAGTCAAGTAAACTAAGACTTGTAAGTTCAGATCTACCATACCCATTTTAAGCAAAGATAGATTTAAACTTTCAAACAGTGTAGGTTTCAAACAATATGCCTTCTTCCTTCTGACCTCCAGTGTTCTTCTCTGTAAAATGTGGATTACAGTATCTAATTCATGGAGTTTTGTGCTGATTTAATGAGACGATGATTATAAAGAACCTAGAACAGAACCTAGCATAGAGCTGGAGTTTTGCCCTCTCTTGAAGCTTTCTCTGGTACTTAAGGTATCAGTGAATGTTTTGCTTTAAAAACCCCTACATCATTTCAGAAAGCTGTAATCTACCATGTCACCTCTTTGTGTTGTTTGTGTTATTCCGTCATATGCCTTAGTCTTTGGTCAAGTATTGGTGTAGCATTGTCTCCCTTACACTTTAGATGACCGTGGTTATTTTTCTTTCCTGTCCTCTGTTTGCCCAAGGACTGGAGTGATGTGAAGTGGACCTCACTGGCCCCTTAATATCTCCCCATGTAGATGCCTCTTTTGTAGACTTAAGAAATAATCTACTACTATCAGTGAAATGTAGAATATTCACAATCTTGCTTTTATGAATGTGAAAAACAAAATTTAAAAATCTGAACTTCAACTGGTTTGTATGAGAGAACTTTAGTGCAGTAAGTGTGGATGAATCTGGTTCATTGACTGGTAATAGTTTACATTTTCAAATAAAAGTTCATGTTATTGGAAGAGTTTTTTTCAGGTGCAGCTTTGCTCTAGCTAGGGAAGGTTCAAATAAACCTTGCCGAAGGGCTTAGAGTACAGGTAGGTGCAATTTTGATTTGGTTCAGTTTTCACATATTTTGCATTTATTAAGATCCTTTATGTGCCAGGTGCTATTCAAGAGACTTTAATATTTCATCTCAGGAAAACATTATAATAACTCTGAGATAAACATTTTATTCTTTTTTACATGTAAAGAAAATGAGGCTTCCTCTAGTGAAGTTTCTGCTCAAGATTACAAAAGTTGGGGGGCGGAGTCAAGATGGCCGACTAAGCACATGTCTCCGTATATCCCTCTGGAAACCAAGACCTAAATTGACAATCAAACAGAGCCTTCTGATCACCTAATCAGCCTCAGGACACGGCACAGAGCTGTTAATTGGGACTTCATACCACTCAGCGAAAAACCTCCTCTCTTTCACTGACTCTCACTCCTGGCTAGCCCCGGCTCTCATGGAGGGAAGGTAAACGCACCAGTTTGACTTTTTTTTCCTCTGTCTCGGCTGGCAGGCGAAGCTGGGTCTGCCTGGTGGCTGGACTCAGACGCGCTGCTGGGGGCATAGGCAG
Organism: Heterohyrax brucei; assembly: GCA_028571685.1. Taxonomy (NCBI): domain Eukaryota; kingdom Metazoa; phylum Chordata; class Mammalia; order Hyracoidea; family Procaviidae; genus Heterohyrax; species Heterohyrax brucei. The sequence continues at coordinate 64,794,431 of CM053150.1, forward strand.
GCGAAATTCCCATATTCTGAGAGCCAGGCTTGGGACTCTGTTAATCTAGACACTTTGAGCCTTTGATATTGGAGCTGTCTCAGTGGGGTTTGTACGGAGCTCCGCAGTCAGGGTGAGGGACACCATGTTGGTACCGAGATTTCAGCGGGACCTCATTCTTAGCCTGGGAGTCAGCACCTGCAAACAGGACAGTGCTTTTCCATCAGAAAAGTAGTGATTTTGCACAGTGCTGCCTACGTTGGGGGCCATGCAACAGAAGCAGCGGAATCGCTGCCTTTTGGCACCTTTAGCCCCTCTGTCTGCTGCCTGTGTGGAGGACACCATCTTGGGTACCATGGCCGCAGCTGGACCTAATTCTTAGCTTGGGAGCTAGAGCCTGCCCACAGGAGAGTGCTTTTCTATCACAAAACCAGTACTTGATGCAGTGTTGGATAAGGCCAGGCCCTGTCAGCAGAGATCACCAGGGCAGTAGCAGTGCTGTATTCTGAACTAGTTTGTTATCATCTGGGGTTGGATATAGTGACGCTTACTTTGTCAGATGAGAAGAGGGACCTCTACACCTGAAAACTTAACTGACTTGTGAACCGGTCAGATACCTTTTGCTTTACATTTGAAGACAGCCTAGAGAAACATTTGCAATCCATCCTCATAGTACCTCTTCCAGCCTCTATATACTCACATGGGACCCAAAAAGCAACAGACAATTGTGGCATACAAGCAATCACTCATGGCTGCAGAAGGCTCCCAAATAAAGCAACCAAGGAGTTTTCCAGATGAAGAAACTTTCATGAAAGCATCAGTAAGTGAATACAAATTGATTACATACAGAGCCCTTCTAGACCTTATACAAAATGCAGCAGAACAAAATGAAAAATTAAGCAAGTTGTTCGATCTGATGGAACACCAGTACATTCAAATCCAACAGATCAAGAAGAAAATCAAAGACATAGAAACTTCCATGCAAAGCCAAGAAAACAGAATGGAACAAATGGAAAAAAGAATTTCTGACTTGGAAGACAGAGCTACTGATGCCAGTGTCTATGAGCAGAAATCAGAAAAAAGAAGCAAGAAAAATGAAGAAACATTAAGAAGCATGTGGGACTCTATTAAGAGAAACAACCTTCGATTAATTGGAGTCCCTGAACAGGGTTGACACATCTGACAACACAGAGAGTATTGTTGCTGAGCTGCTGAAAGAAAACTTCCCGCAAATCATGAAGGAAGAGAATATAGACATCTCAGATGCATATCGTACGCCACCCAATATACATCTCAAAAGAAAGACTCCAAGACATATTATAATCAAGCTTAACAAAATGAAACATAAGCAGCAACTCTTAAAGGCAGCAAGACTTAAGGCAAAGCTCACATTCAGAGGGAAACCCTGTAGGCTCTCGTCAGATTTCTCAGCAGAAACCATGCTGGCACACAGACAGTGGCACGACACATTCAAAGTCTTGAAGGAGAAGAACTTCCAACCAAGAATTATATATCCTGCAAAACTATCTTTCAAATACGAAAATGAAATTAAGACATTCGCAGATAAACAGAAACTCAGAGACTTTGTAAAAACCAAACCCAAACTACAAGAAATACTGAAAGAAGTTCTTGGCTTTGGCTTAGAAGAATGAAACCACTAACTTTATATTTTAGAATGACACACTACTCAATACTCATTTAGAGAAGGCTCCAAAGTAAATCACAGCTTTGATTTGGAAAGAAGCAATCCAGTGATCATCATGAAAACTATGGTGTCATCATAATAAAAGAGGGATGTACTACAGTCGTTATAGTCCTTCCAGATGGAGAGGAAGATGACCAGACTGGTAGTAATTAAAATTGGGTTTATAAATAGTTTATTAAGGGGGGTCATAGGGGTAGCTGTAAAGCACAACAAAGATGTATCATAGCATTTCAAGAAATCTAACACACGAATCTCAACAACTATAAAACCAGCTCTGAAAAAGGTGAAAAATCAACTCACAAAAAAAGTGTCTCAGAACAGACTAATAGGAACAACAGAGAAAACATCAACATAAAAATAAACATATCACAATGGCAGCAGTGAACACATACCTATCAATAATTACATTGAATGTGAATGGACTGAATGCTCCAGTAAAGAGACACCGAGTGTCATCTTGAATCAAAAGACATGACCCATCCATATGTTGTCTACAAGAAACTCACTTGAGACCTAAAGACAGGAACAAACTGAAAATTAAAGGATGGAAGAATATATATCAAGCTAACAATGAACAAAGAAGAGCAGGGGTGGCAATTCTAATCTCAGACAAAATCAATTTTAATGTCAAATCCACCATCGTGGACAAAGATGGACACTATGTATTGCGGAAAGGTTCAGTACACAAGCAAGACTTAACTATATTAAACATTTATGCACCTAATGTCAGAGCACCTAAATATGTCGAAGAAACACTGACTACGCTCAAAAGAGAGTTAGATGACTCCACAATAATAGTGGGAGACTTTAACACTCCCCTCTCATTACTAGACAGATCATCTAGAAAAAAGCTCAGTAAAGATACAGAAGACCTCATTGACACAATTAACCAACTAAACCTCATTGATATATACAGAACTTTCCACCCAGCAGCAGACAACTGCACCTTCTTCTCCAGTGCACATGGAACATTCTCCAGAATTGACCACGTGATAGGCCAAATGCAATCCTCAACAAAATCCATACCGTTGAATTACTGCAAAGCATCTTCTCAGATCATAAAGCCATGAAAGTTGAAATCAATAGCAGAAAAAACAGAGATAGAAAGTGGAACTCTTGGAAACTGAACAACATCTTGCTCAAAAAAACATGGGTTATAGAGGAAATCAGGGAAGAATTAAAGAAATTCATGGAATTTCCAATGAATACGAAAACACTTCCTACCAGAACCTATGGGATACAGCCAAAGCAGTGCTCAGAGGTCTGTTTATCTCCATAAATGCACACATCTGGAAGGAAGAAAGAAACCAAATCAAGGAACTAACTCTACAGCTTGAACAAGTAGAAAGAGAACAACAGAAGAACTCCTTGGGCACCAGAAGAAAGGAGATTATAAAGATTAGAGCAGAGCTAAATGAATTAGAGAATAGAAAAACACTTGAAAAAATTGAAAAGACCAAAAGCTGGTTTTTGGAAAAGATCAACAAAATTGATAAACCACTGGCTAAACTTACTAAAGAAAAGCAGGAAAGGAAACAAATAACCCAAATTAGAAATGAGAAGGAAATTGTCACAACAGATGCAACAGAAATCAAAAATATCATAACAGAATAGTATGAAAGACTGTACTCTAACAAATTTGAATACCTAGGGGAAATGGACAAATTCCTTGACTCATACCACCTACCCAAATTATCACAACATGAAGCAGAACAACTTAATAAACCCATCACAAAGGAAGAGATTGAAAAGGTCATCAAAACACTGCCAACACAAAAAAGTCCAGGCCCAGATGGCTTCACGGCAGAATTCTACCAAGCATTTAGAGAAGAGTTATCCCCAATACTATTGAAACTATTTAACTGTACAGAAAGGGATGGAGTACTCCCAAACTCATTCTATGAAGCCAGCATAACCCTGATACCTAAGCCAGGGAAAGATCCAACAAAGACAGAGAACTACAGACCGATATCACTCATGAACCTAGATGCAAAAATCTTCAACAAAATTCTTGCCAACAGAATACAACAACATATCAAGAAAATAATCCATCAGGACCAAGTGGGATTCATACCAGGGATGCAAGTCTGGTTCAATATCAGGAAAACAATTAATGTGATTAACCACATAAATAACACAAAAGACAAAGATCACCTGATTTTGTCCATTGATGCCGAAAAGGCATTTGATAAAGTCCAACACCCATTCATGCTAAAAACTTTTAGCAAAATGGGCATAGACGGCAAATTCCTCAACACAATAAGGGCCATTTATACAAAGCCAATTGCCCACATCATCCTGAATGGAGAGAGACTGAAAGACTTTCCCCTGAGATCAGGAACTAGACAAGGATGCCCACTGTCACCTCTCCTATTCAACATTGTGCTAGAAGTTCTAGCCAGAGCAATTACACAAGACAAAGAAATAAAGGGCATCTGCATTGGCAAAGAGGAAGTTAAAATCTCCCTGTTCGCAGATGATTTGATTGTATATGCAGAGAACCCCAAGGAATCTATAAGTAAGCTACTCAAACTGATAGAAGAGTTCAGCAAAGTTTCAGGATACAAGATAAACATAAGTAAATCAGTAGGTTTCCTCTATACCATCAATGAGACTGTTAAGGAGGAAATTATTAAATCAATACCATTTTCGATAGCCCCTAAGAAGATAAAGTACCTAGGAATTAATCTAACCAGAGAAACAACAGACATTTACAAAGAGAACTACAAGCCCTTACTACAAGAAACTAAGAGAGACTTAGATAAATGGAAAAACCTACCCTGCTCATGGATAGGAAGACTTAACATTGTGAAAATGTCTATTTTACCCAAAGCAATTTATTTATATAATGCAATCCCAATACAAGTTCCAGCATCATTTTTTAATGAGATGGAGAAACAAATCACCAATTTTGTTTGGAAAGGGAAGAAGCCCCGGATAAGTAAGGTACTACTAAAGAAGAAGAACACACTGGGAGGCCTCTCATTACCCGACCTTAGAACATACTACACTGCCACGGTGGTCAAAACAGCCTGGTACTGGTACAAGAACAGACAGATCGATCAATGGAACAGAATTGAGACCCCAGAGATGACACCATCTGCCTATGAACAGTTGATATTCGACAAAGGCCCTAAGACATTAAACTGGGGTAAAAGCAGTCTCTTCAACAAATGGTGCTGGCAAAATTGGTTATCCATCTGCAATAAACTGAATCAAGAGCCATATCTTACACCTTATACAAAAACCAACTCCAACTGGCTAAAAGACCTAAATATCAAACCTAAAACGATAAAGCTCATCCAAGAAAAGGTAGGAACAACAATGGAAGTTTTAATACACAATGAGGACAGACTCCAAAATCTGTCAAAGAAACCTCAATCAACAGAAGAGAAAATAGATAAATGGGAACTATTAAGAATCAAACACTTTTGCTCATCCAAAGACTTTATTAATAGAATTAAAAGAATACCCACAGAATGGGAAAAAATATTTGGCAACTCTATGTCAGACTGACGCCTGATCTCCATAATCTATAAGATACTACAAAGTATCAAGAAGAAGAAGATAAACCATCCAATTAAGTGATGGGCAAAGGAGATGGACAGACATTTCACTAAAGAGGAGATCCAGGCAGCCAAAAAACACATGCGGACATGTTCACGATCTTTAGTTATTAAAGAAATTCAAATCAAGACAACAATGAGATACCACCTCATCCCAACAAGATTAGCCATGATCCAAAAAACATAAAACAACAAATGCTGGAGAGGCCGTGGAGAAATTGGAACCCTCCTACACTGTTGGTGGGGTTGCAAAATGGTCCAGCCTCTTTGGAAGGCAATCTGGCGCTTCCTTAAAAAAATGGATATTGATATACCATTTGACCCAGTAATTCCACTACTTGGAATATATCCTACAGATTCTAGGCCTTTCACACCAATGGACACATGCACCAGAATGTTTATCGCAGTACAGTCCACGATAGCAAAAAGATGGAATCAACCCAGATGCCCAACAACAGAAGAATGGGTAGGTAAACTGTGGTACATATACTCAATGGAGCACTACGCAATGATAAAGAATAACGATGATTCCAGGAAACATCTCCTAACCTGGTTTCAACTGGAAGACATTATGTTGAGTGAAAGTAGTCAGCGACAAAAGGACAAATACTGTATGAGACCTCTACGATAAGATCTCAAAAACAGACTTGTGTATAGAAGAAAAGACTCTTTGACAGCTGCAAGGGAGGGGAGGGAGAGAGGGCGAGTGGGGGAGGGTTTAGTTTAGATAGTTACTAGAAATCTAGTTGGGAGAAAGCGGTGGCAGCACACATTAGGAACAAGTACAACATTAAGTGGACTTCAGCATAACTTGAGTACTCCTTCCATCTTAACTCAATACTGCAAGGATAGAGTAGCTGGGGCGGGGGGCGGGGGGCGGGGGACCATGCTCTTAGGCAAATTCCAGGCCAATTGGGACAACTAGCGTTTTGCTAAGAGAGCTCTCTGCACCCCACATTGGTGAGTGGCGTCTGGGGTCTTAAAAAATGCCAAGCTGCCATCCAAGGACACAGCAAATAGTCCCAACTCAGCAGGAACGAATGCTCACCGAGGGCCAAAATGGCATGCGGTAAAGACAACCAAGAAGACAGAGAGACCCACAAGAGTGGGTGCCTACATCGACTTGGGACCAGAAGAACCAGATGGTGCCCGGCCACCACCAGTGATAGCCACGACGGAGCTCACAGAGAGGAGCCCCACTGGCAACACAAGAATAAAAAGAGGTGCATCATGTGATCTCCACTAAAAGACCTCAATTGATGGTCCAGCGGTTTTGGGGTTCCTTTGAGAGCATGGCCCCCTTCCCTGATGTTGCCCTTTCCCATAAATTATAACAAAGGTCCACTCTTTGGACAGGAATGGATTGGACTTGGCAAAGCAGAGTAACCATATATTGGAAGCACTTTAGGGTTCTATACATCTATAGGATATCATCTTGCTGACCTATGGCTGGAGTAAGGGGAGTGGGTGGAGAGGAGGGGAAAGGAGACTGTTGGGACATGTATGGAGCAGAGAGGAATAGTGTGCAGTCACCGGACAGGGAGAGCAGTGGAAGCTGCATATAGGAAGGCATGTAAATTTATACGTGAATGTACATTTTCACTCAGTTATGTTAAATAAAAATAAAAATTAAAAAAATAATAATAATAATTTATGCTGAAACACCAAAAAAAAAGATTACAAAATTTATAAGCTTCAGAGTTAGTATTCGAATGTTACTCCTTCTTGTCCTGTAGTTTTTCATTACATGACACTGCTCCATATTTTGAATCCCATAGAATTTGTAAGAGAATTTGAAGTACATATCTGAAGTCAACATCATGCAATTTAGAAGCTTTTGTTCTAAGGGAATATTGAGAGTGATACAGAATAATTTTAAGAAAGAGTGAAAAACTCTCAGATATAAGCTTTTATTTAAAGCCATTGGCAGCAAGTCGATTCCAACTTATAGCAGCGTAGAGCAGAGTAGAATGGCCCATAGAGTTTATTGCGAAGCAAGTGTTGGATTTGAACTGCCAGCTTTTTGATTAGCAGCCAAACTCTTAACCACTGTACAACCAGGGCTTCTTTCACTTGAAAAGAGAAATTTCAAGGCAACATTTCAAGTCTTGGCATAATATGCTAGGATTTTATGAATGCCATAAATATTTTGTGCATCCTTGTTTATGACCAATACTAAATTGTAGACAGCTGAGAAAATAGAGATGAGGAAACTCATATCTGAGTGCTTTCCAGAGGCAAAGGGATGACATGGAAAGAAACCTAGCCTCAGAGACAAGAGACATGTATTCTGTGTCTTGATTGTTAGATAGTGTGAATTGCTTCCTGCCCTTTAGATTAAGAAGAGGTAATGTTTGTCTACCAGGGTATCCAGCCCCCTCCTGCAGTTTCTATGCTTTCTGTAAGGTGGAATGAGTATTTTTTGCTCCCTTGGTATGGGAGGCTCTTTGGACTCACAGGGGATAACCCCCCTCATCAGGCTGTTTCCTATTATAAATACTAAGAGTAGGAGGTGAAAGAGTCTATAGACATTACCTAGTCCTATCCCTTAATGGCCATGTAGGAGACACTGACACGTGCAAAAGGACAAACTTTGGCCTACCAAAGCCACATGGCAGTTCACTATAGAGCTGGGACCATGCCGAGGCTTCTGCGTAACAGTCAGTGACCTGCATTGCCTCTAGTTTGATTAAATCTGACGTCAAACCTCACGGGAAGATGAAGTTTTTGTTGTTTTGTTTTATTATGTTAGTCCAGAGCATACAAAATTTTTATTCATAATAAAAAAATGAAGGAAAGAATAAACTGATATGCAAAAGGCAATGAAACAGCATCTGCAGATATTGACATTTCAGAACACTGAGTGCATAATAAAATAATCCTTAAGGAAATTATTGTCCACGCTCACTGGCTGCTTCATCTTCCTCAAATGCACTCTCACTGATATTAATATTGAATTGAAAAATATTCAAAGTCTGCTTTCATTGGTCTTTGTTACAATGTCTGAATAAAAATAAGATATTTTAATATTACAGATTAGTTTCATCAATAGAAATGTAGTGGCCAAAATCAGGGAGGAGACTGTGACTCTGCAATTTGTCTAGAATTATATTTACTTGCATACCTGAGGCTTTCAGAGAGACAAGCTGGAGGTCAGCACAATAAAGGAGTATGAAATGATGTCATATCATATAAGATTTGTATAAAAAGATAAGACAATGGGGAGCGGGAGCAAGAAGATGTACTAGCTGCTTACCCTGGAGAAGGTTTTCTGTGATTTGCATAATCTATTCTTCCTAACTATCATGTGATGTGGCTACTGACCAGTGGTTAAAGATAAGGAAACTAAGGTTCAGCAACATTAAGTAACGAGATCAAAGTAATTAGCATACAAGTGGAAGACCAGGGTTTATGTCTCTGGAACTTTCTCAGTTCAAAGGCTATGCTTTATTTTTATTGATAACATTATTTAAGATGAAGGACAAGGAATGTTTGTTGAAAGACTCAAGCTCTGTTTTGAAACATAGAGACTACATATTTTTGTCCTCAAAACTCAAGAAGACAATTTTAGAGAGAAGAGAGCAGATATTTTTTTCTTCTTATAGGCTTAGTATGCAGAGAAAATATAGATGGATATTACAAAAGACTTTTTTCTTTTAAATAGAGAAGGCATTTTAATAATGAGAGATACTTGATATTAGATTCATTTATCTCAGGTACAGAATGCTTTCATAATAAATGTGGTTCAGCAGGATCTGAATAACGACTTCATAGGGAGAAAGGGAAGATTAAAGTCTTATATGGGACTTGGGACTGGGAAATGTCTAGGAAGACATCAAACTCTACATTACTATGATTTATCATTTGATCTGTAGCTCTTTGGTTGACACAGAAGGTACATTCAATTCCTGTAATTTTAGGTTCCTAAGTTTTGTCCAAATGCATAGTTTTATAGAAAAAAAAAGTCCTCAGCAGTGTTATATTATGGCTTTTGGCTGAAATCTCATGGCTAGAATGTGCAACTGAAATATGGCTTCATGGAGGAGCTCCAAGTTTTTTCAGAATTATGTACTGTTTGAGAGGGGTCAACCGCAGAGCTGCACATCTCTGCAGTGTCTTCAAACATTGTGAATTGCTGAGGTCTGCAAAACTAATCTGGAAACCTCCAGAATGTGAGGTCCTTTTGGCTTCCTGTCCTAAAGTTGCTATCCAGCAGAATAGGAACCAGAAACAATATGCACTCATTCAAAACCACCAGGTTGGCAACTTGCTAGCATTAGAAGAGGGCAGTCCCAGAAAACTATCAAGTAGATGAAACTCCTCTTTGATGCCCGAGAGCTTCTATAGACTTGCAAATTATTAGAGGTCAGAAGTCTCAGCAATAATATTTTCTGCTGAGGTTCAAACATAGGAAGAAAATGGTTTAAGAAAACAGAATGAATTTGCTTCAAGATTAGGCCTAAATTCTAAGTCCTTTGACTCATTCAGTGCTTCAGAATTTCAAGATGAGAGAGAATTTTAGGAATGATCACTTCACTGGCAGTATATTAACAAGTTTCTCTGGAAAAAAGTTTCATGATCAAATAAGTTTAACAATTAGTGCTTACTGTATTCTCTTCTTAGAGACTCATAATGCTTATTTTCAAAACCCTGGGATATCCTACAGGTAAGCAACTTTTTTGATTTTAACCTCTTTCCCAAATACATTTTACTACAAAACCATTTCCCTTTGACACCTATGTGTGCTGTGAAATACTTGGGCTTTGCGAAAGGTGGTTTGGAAATGCTGGGTTTAATTATTCCTATTGGGTAGCTTGTGTCTCCTCCAACAAGGCTACCATGTAATTCTCCAGCTTCAGTGTTTGTAATAAAGGAACACTTACCTGACTATTTGTTAATCTCCCTTTGAAAACTGTCAGTTGATTGAGCATATGATGTGGCATGTTCACAGCTATGTCTCTGTTGCATAAAATCAGGGGCTTAGTAATTATTTGTTAAATGAGCTAACCTCCTATGAGTATCATTACCATATTTTTCAACAGTTCTAGTAGCCATGATGCCATTCCTAACATCCAGCTCCACTGTCTTGCTGAAGGTTAAGGTCCTCTTCAAAACTGATCTAGATGATTGCTATTAGTTGCCATCAAGTAAATTCTGACTTATGGTGACCTTCATGGAACAGAATGAAACATTGTCTGGTATTGCACCATCTCCCTGATCTTTGATAAGTTTGATTCCATTTATGATGCTATTGTGTCAGTCCATGTCATTCAGGGTTTCCTCTCATCTCCATGAGATGATGTTGTTGTTGTTGGGTGCTGTCTAGTCAATTCCAATACATAGCAACTCATCGAACAATAGAAGCAAACACTGCCTGGTCCTGCACCATCCTCACAATTGTTATTATGTTTGAACCCATTGATATAGGCACTATATCAGTTCATCTCATTGAAGGTGTTCTTCTTTTTCACTTTTCCTTTACCTTGCCAAGCATGATGTCCTTCTCTAGGGATTTGTTCCTCCCAGTAACATGTGCAAAATATGTGAGATGAAGTTTCACTGTCATTGCTTCCAAGGAGTATAATAGTTGTACTTCTTTCAAGACATATTTTTTTCATGCTTCTCACGCCAAGCCAAGTGCCGTCGAGTCGGTCCCTGATATATTCAATATTTTTTGCCAACACAATTCCAAAGTACCAATTCTTAGGCCTTCCATATTCACTGTCCAGCTTTCACATGCGTAAGAGGCAACTGAAACTATAATGGCTTGAATCAGGCACACTTGAGTCCTCCAACTCTTTGCTTTCCAACACTTACAAAGGCCTTTTGTAGTAGAGTTGCCCAATCTTCATCAACAACTGCTTCAATTCCTCTTTGCTTTCAGCATACCAGGTTGTGTAATCTGCATATCACAAGTTGTTAATGAGTTTTCCACCAATCATGATACTGTTTTATTCTTCATATAGTTCAGTTTCTCAGATTATTTGTTTAGCATACAGATTGTTTAGCATAAGAATAGTGAAAGGATGGAACTCTGGTGAACCCCTTACCCAAAATTAAACATGGAATTTCCCCTTGTTCTGTTGGAAAGATCGTTCTTGATCTATGTACGGGTTCCTCATGAGCGTAATTAAGTGTTCTGGAATTCCCATTCTTCGTAGTGTTATCCACAATTTGTTACCATTCACACAGTTGAATGGCTTTGAGTAGCCAATAAAATACAAACAAGTGTCTTTCTGGTATTCTTTACTTTCAGACAAGATCCAGCTGACATCACTGAAATCCCTCATTTCATGTTCTCTTTGAATCCAGCTAAAATTTCTGGCAATCTCCAGTTGATGTACTGCTGCAACTGTTTTGAAATTATTTTTCCACAAAATTTTACTTACATGTGATGTTAATGACTTTTTAAAAATAATATCTGCATTATGTTGAATCATTTTTTCTTTGGCATCGTCAGTTGGACAGGTAACTGCTTTCTAAATTTCTTTTGGTACTTCCAGTGTTGCATCCATTTATTGAAACATCTCAGTTGGTATTACATTGATTCCTAGACCCTTATTTTTGCCTAATGCCTGAAGTACAGCTTAGACTTCTTCCTTCAGTACCATGGGTTCTTGATACACTACCTCCTGAAATGTTTGAATGTCAACAAGTTTTGTTTTGGTATGATCACTATGTGTATTACTTTCATCTTCTTTTGATAATTCTCATACAATTTATTACTGAAGAATAAATGAGCGTTATTTGTGGACTATAACACAATACAATGTATATTACCTAGTATATTCCTCATAGTTGTAACACGCTCATTCTCAGTATCTGCCTAAGTTGTTGGAATCTATTTTTAAAACATTATTTGTGCTTTTCTCTTGTGCATGCTTGGTTAAATAAGTAACAGTAGAGGGCAAGATCAAGGAAGGTGATTGCATTTCTTTATTTCTAACAACTGGGTTCTAATTTTGCCTCTTCTGTCACAAAATTGCAGTTCAACTTCCCTCTCTGTCCAATCCTGATTTCCTCATTCCTGCACATGTATCACGGTATCATTCCTGAAAGTATTCCTCAATAAACTGGCTACACACAAAGCACCTGCTTTGCAAAGGACTCAAGCTGTGACACACAAAAAAACAAAAACATGGGGATTTGTGGAGAGGGAGGTACACTGAGTTCTTGCACCTATGTATGAAAGAGCAACTAGCTAATTCCTAGTATGTGCCCTCACTTCAAACTGTCTAGAGATGAATTCCAAAGAGACTTCAGGTATCTAGTAGCTACTGTCACTTGATTAATAAACTTACTACTTGGACATGAAATTCCTGTTCTTCTCCTAATTGTAGTTGGGTGCCATTGAATCAACTTCTGAGTCATGGTGACCACGTGTGATGGAAGAGAACTGCCCCATAAAGTGGTTGTAGATGGCTAAGTCTTTCTACTGGGATCTACTGGGTGGGTTTGTACTGCCAATCTTTCAGTTAGTAGTCAAGCACTTTACAAATGCTACAAACAGAGCTTGCTTCTTTGTCTTCTCCTTAAGGAAGTTCACATTCCATAAAGCTGGGGTTAGAGAGAAGAGGAAGCAGATACTAGTTGCACTATATTAATAGACTAGTCCTATCCAACCCCCTTCTAGATCTCAATTCTCCACTGACACAATGGGTCATTTGAACCGGTTATTTCTGAAGGATCATCTGATTCTTACCTGATTAGATCAATGATTTCTATTTCTTAAATAGACTTTTGAACTCTTTAGTACAACGGCCATGTACTAATCTGTTCATTAGGTTTTAAAGGTATCATACTTAGCTATCCAGGGAACATCTAGAGCTTAATGAGGACAACAGTCTATGTGGTAAGAGCCAGTTTAAGTAAAAAATGTGCATGGGTAATAAGTGTTACAGTAAAGTTCAGGATGCTGGGGGAACCTGTCAAGGAGAACTAAACAAACAGTAAGTTATGAAAGTGTTCTCGTAGGAAATGTCCTTTAAATTCAGGATTGAAAAAGAACCATTGCAACAGATAATGAAAGCATTTATGATAGGTAACATAAGCCAAAAAAACCAAACCCACTGCCACTGAGTCAATTCCAATGCATAGTGACACTGTAAGACAGAGTGGAACTACCCGACGGAGTTTCCAAGGAAACTGCCTGGCAGATTCAAACTGCCTGGCAGATTCAAACTGCCAACCTTTTGGTTGGCACACATAGCACTTAACTGCTATATCACCAGGATTTTTAGTAAGTAATATGGTAGGTGCAAAATCCCAGAAGCGTCAATATACCTGGCTGCTTTGAGCAACTGAAGGAAGGCAACCTTTAAAAAAACTTTTCTAACTCTGATGGAAATTATGAAAACAGATACTGTGCTTGATGAGAAAGAGTCACCTTATGTTTTCTCTCTTAACCTAAACAGTCTGTGCTATTATTTGTATATGTGGACTTGCACATGTGCATCATCTGGAAGCTTCTTTAAAGTATAAACCTCCGGCCCTATTCCAGACTCTGATAGCAACATCTAAAAACAACAACACCCCACACCTACTGAATCAGGATCTTGGTGGTTTTTGTCGAAGAATATGTTTTGATAAGCAGTCTGTGTAATTTTTGTGTACGATAGATTGAGAATCACTGTTCTGCATCATTTCAGGACTGGAAACTTCCCTTCTGATTTATCTGATTCAAATCTTGGCATTTGAGGATACATTCACAGAAATTGAGAAAACCAAACATCCAGTGTTGAATATTTGATATCCAGAAGCCTCACATCCAGAACTCCAAATCCTCATGCAGAGTCTTTAAAATTTGTGAACAAAACATGAGCTCACTGAACTCTAAAATATAGCTCTCTAGAGAGCATGATGTTTATAGGATTTGGGAATATCAATTATAAGACAAAGACATGTTTCCTTTCTGCAAACATCCAATAATAGCCCTGTTTCTTCATAAATGTCAGTGGTGGGGTGGGTCCAATGTGATTTGTTTGGTGCTGCCCTGTGAAGTACCTTTTATATGTCATTTTTAAAAGAAATGGAATAATTTAGTATCAGCCTCCTCACTTACATTAGCATGCTTAAACCCAGATCCGGATAAGAAAAACTGCCCTTCATTGATAAGAGTTATGTTAGCACCTCTTTAAGGTAGTAAAGATAAATGATAATGAAAGAAAAAAACAATTTCCATAGTGCTTTCACCCATGACTAAAGCCCAGTATATGACACAGAGGCTTTTTTTGAGAGATCATAATAGACAATGCATCATAAACCTAACAAGCATCAGGGAGGACAAATAGCAGGTAAGGAGTAAAGCCCTTCCCTGGTAAGAGACTTTTGTTAGTATATCTGAAAAATCTGTGGGATCCAGGGCAATTCAAGCAATACCTGGTGCTTCAAATTCATAATATAGAGCTAACATGACCTAAAATGTTACTGCGTTAAGGGGTGAGTTAATGCTTCCATTTTGTTCTGCCAGGTTCATCATGACATAGTACAATATCTGCATGAAGAAAAAAGAAAACAAACAAACAAAAAAGAAACAGCTGGTTCTGTGACTTTTAATAAGACACCTTAAAAAATGAGACTATGAAGATACTACAAAATATCAACAAGAAGAAGACAAATCATCCAATTAAGTGATGGGCAAAGGAGATGGACAGACATTTCACTAAAAAAAAGATCCAGGCAGCCAAAAAACACATGCGGACATGTTCGCGATCTTTAGTTATTAAGAAATTCAAATCAAGACAACAATGAGATCAAATCAAGACAACAATGAGATACCATCTCTCCCCAACAAGGTTGGCCATGATCCAAAAAACACAAAACAACAAATGCTGGAGAGGCTGTGGAGAAAATGGAACCCTCCTACACTGTTGGTGGGATTGCAAAATGGTCCAGCCTCTTTGGAAAGCAGTCTGATGCTTCCTTAAAAAAATGGATATTGATATACCATTTGACCCAGTAATTCCACTACTTGGAATATATCCTACAGAATCAAGGCCTTTCACACCAACGGACACATGCACCAGAATGTTTATCGCAGCACAGTCCATGATAGCAAAACGATGGAATCAACCCAGATGCCCAACAACAGAAGAATGGATAGGTAAACTATGGTATATATAATCAATGGAGCACTACGCAATGATAAAGAATAACCATGATTCCAGGAAACATCTCATGACCTGGTTTCAACTGGAAGACATTATGTTGAGTGAAAGCAGTCAGTGACAAAAGGACAAATACTGTATGAGACCTCTATGATAAGATCTCAAAAACAGACTTGTGTATAGAAGAAAAGACTCTTTGACAGCTGCAAGGGGGGGGTTTAGATTAGATAGTTGCTAGGTATCTGGTTGGATGAAATCGGTGACAGCACACATTAGAAACAAGAACAATATTAAGTGGACTTAAACATAACATGAGTACTCCTTCCATCTTAACCCAATATTGCCAGGATAGAGTAGCTGGGGCAGGGGGCGGTGAACCATGCTCTTAGGCGAAAGCGAGGCCAATTGGCACAACTAGCATTTTGCTAAGAGGGCTCTCTGCACCCCACATTGGTGAGTGGTGTCTGGGGTCTTAAAAGCTGCCAAGCTGCCATCCGAGGGCACAGCAAATGATCCCAACTCAGCAGGAACGGATGCTCACCGAGTACCAAAATGACATGGGGGAAAGACAACCCAGAAGACAAAGAGACCCACAGCAGTGGGTGCCTACATCGACTTGGGACCGGAAGAACCGGATGGTGCCCGGCCACCATCATTGATAGCCGTGATGGAGCTCACTAAGTTGAGTCTCACTGGCAACACAAGAATAAAAACGGGTACACCCTGAGATTCCCACTAAAAGACCTCAATTGATGGTCCAGTGGTTTCAGGGTTCCCCTGGGAGCATGGCCCTTCGCCCTGATACTGCCCTTGACCATAAATCATAATGAAGGTCCACGCTTCGGACAGGAATGTATTGGACTTGGCGATGCAGAGTGACCATATATTGGATGCACTTTATGGTTCTGTACATCCACAGGATGTCATCCTGCTGACCTCTGGCTGGAGGAAGGAGAGTGGGTGAAGAGGAGGGAAAAAAGAGACTGTTGGGAGAATGAGACATGTATGGAGCAGAAAGAAATAGTGTGCTTCATTGGGCAGGGAGAGCAGTGGAAGCTGCATATAGGTGGGTATGTAAATTTATACGGGAATGTACATTTTCACTCAGTTATATTAAATAAAACATTTTTTAAAAAATTTAAAAAAAAAATGAGACTGTGCAGTAAATTGTGCTCTAATAATCTCACCATCACAGAGCGTTAAGTGAGTTGGGTCTTCACTGTTTGTGTGCCTGAACTCAACTCCAGGCTTTCTTAAACGTAACAAAACTCAGCAAAATCCTCCATAAGACTAAAATTGCTTACTCGGTAGGCCCTGCTCTCTTTAGACAATGGAAAAAAGAACGACATCATCAAGGATTTCATTTTACTTGGATCCTCACTCAATGCCCATGGAAACAGCAGTCAGGAAATGGAGTAATGCTTTGCATTGGGCAAATCAGCTGCCCAATGTCTTTAAAGAGTTAAAAATCAGAAGAGTCACTCTGAGGGCTAAAGTGTGCCTGACCCAACAAGCCAAAGCTTTATTTATTTATTTATTTTGGTTGCCTCATATACATACAAAAGATAGATACTGAATAAAGAAGACCAAACAAGAACTGATACTTTTGAGTTGTGGTGCTGGTCAAAAGAACAAACAAACTTGTCTTGAAAGAAGTACAGCCAGAATGTCTATAGAAGTAAGGATGTCTTATATACTTTGATCATGTTATCAAGAGGGACCGTCCATGTAGAAAGACGTGTACGGTGAAGTAGAAGGTCAGCAAAAAAAGATAAGACCCTTAGTGAGATAAATTGACACAGTGGCTGCAACAAAGATCTCAAGCATAGCAGCAATCATGGGATTGACACAAGACCAGGCAGTGTTTTATCCCATTGTATGCAGTGTCACTATGAGTTGGCACCTATCAGTAGCAACAGATTTCTTCAGAACATAGTTTTGGTTTTAAGTAGCAAAGGTTTTCCTTCATTTCACAGCCATAGATAATTTATTCTTATGCTTGTTAATTGACCTTACTTTAGAGCAACTGAGTCTACATGTAGGTCGTCACCAAATTAGACTGGAAGTTTTAAGATGGCCCTCGCCATATCACAGGCATCATAATTTGTGTAGCACAGTGCTTGGAAGAGAGAAGGCTTGAATCATTTTTATTTCCCGTGTTTTGATTTTTTTGTTTTAGTGTGCTAAAAAATGTGCTGGAAAATGAAAAGAGAAAAACCCACCTGAATTCCAAAAAGATTTAAAAGCATCAGGTTCAGTTTGAGCTTTCCTGAATGTTTGCTCAAAGTATTCATATATAATTGTAGTGAATTAAGCTATCTTTTTATTTTTCTTTCTGTTGTGATTAAGGGAAAGTATACAGTCCAAATCAATTTTGCATGCCTGCCTGTCTGTGGCTTCATCTGCTCTCCTCACTCAGTGGCAGCACATTCTTCCTTTCCACTCTATACTTCTATTATCCTCTTAATGGGAACCTGTCCCCTCCTCTCCACCCTCTTCTCTCCTATGCAAAAAAAAAAAAAAAAACACCATAGGACAGCCTTCTATAAACATATAAAACCATGAAGTACATACACCATGTGGTTACACTCTGTCTCCGAGTCCAGTCCATTTTTGTCTGAATAGTTGACCTCAGTTCTGGTTTCTGGTCAAAGCCAGCATCATGTCTAGGGGCCATGTTCCCAGGGGACTCTTGAGACTGTGAGACTATCAATTCTTGTCTTCTAGTACTGTTCTTGAACTGCACACCTCTTTTTCTTGTGTTGCCTCAGGGACTCTGTGTTCACAGCTACCTTCACAGCTAACTTTGGTGGTGGCCAGGCACCATCTGGCTCTTCTGTTCTCATGTTGATACAGTTTCCCATTCATATGGATCTTTTTGTCTCCTAGGATCTTTTTTCCTCATATCTTTGTTGCTCTTTGTCATTATCTGTTCTAGCTAGGTTGGGACCATTTGGTATACCTCAGGTGGCAGCTTGCTAGCTTTTAAGACCCCAGATGCCACTCACTAATATGAGGTATAGAAGATTCTCTTAGCAAAAGACTAGTTATGCCAGTTGGCCTCAATAGGCCCTAGAAACATGGTCACTAGACCCCTGTTCCTGCTAGTCTATCCTTGGAAATATTGGGTTGAATTTAGAAAACCTTTCAGTTTATAGTGTAATCAAGTTATGTTGATCTGCTCTCTACTGCTTGCGTGACACCTAACCAAATTCCTATCAGCTGTCTAATCTATGGCCAACCTTCTCCTTCTCTCCCCACCCTTGTAGCCAGCAGAGTCTTTTCTTCTGTACATAAATCTATTTTTAAGTCCTTACAGGAGAGGTCTCACACAATGCTTGTCCTTTTGCAGCTGACTGATTTCACTCAGTATAATGTCTTCTAGTTGATAGCAGGTTATGAGATGCTTCCTAAAATCATCATTGTTCTTTTTTTTTACTTTTGTATTTTTTATTAATTACAGTAAAAGAATAAAATTTCTAACATCTATCAGTTATCTCATCTGTGATAAACACCCAGCCTACCACTGACCTATGTAGCCAACACAGTCCTTTTCTTCTGTGGATGGGTCTCTTGTTAAGTCCTTATAACAGGAGTCTCATACAAAATTTGTCCTTTTGATACTGATTGACGTCACCCAGCATGATCTCTTCCAAATGAGACTACATTATGAGATGTTTTCTAAATTGTCATTGTTTTTTATCATAGCATAGTGTTCCATTGAGTGTATGTACCATAATTTGCTTATCCATTCTTCTGTTGATGGGCCTCAGGGTTGATTTCCAACTTTTTGCCATTGTGGACTGTGCTGTAATAAACATTCAAGTGCAAACATTCATGTGACTGCCTTTATTTCTGTGGTATATATTTTGAGCAATGGGATTGCTGGATCATATGGTATTTCTATTTCTAGCTTCTTAAGGAAGTGCCAGATTGCTTTCCAAAGAGTTTGTACCATTTGCATTCCCACCAACACTGTAGGAGAGTTCCAGTCTCTCCACAGCCGCTCCAGAATTTGTTGTTTTGTGTTTTTTGGATTATGGTCAACCTTGCTGGAGTGAGGTGGTATCTCATTATAGTTTTGATTTCTATTTCTCTAATAGCTAATGATCATGAACATTTCCTGATGTGTCTTTTGTCTGCCTGGGTGTCTTCTTTGGTGAAATGTCTGTCCATCTCATTTGCCCATTCCTTAGCTAGATTATTTACCTTTCTCTTGTTGATACTGTGTTTGCATTACATTGTACATTATGGAAATCAGATGTTGATCCAACATGTAGCTGTCAAATATTTTTTCCCACTCTGTAGGTAGTCTTTTAACTCTCTTGATAAACACTTTGGATGAGCATGAGTGTTTGAATCTTAATAGTTCTAATTTATCTGTTTTCTGTTGATCATGCATTATTGCTCAGAGTTTGTACTCTGTCTAAGTAGTGTATTAGAACTTCAGTTGTTGACTCTATTTTTTTCTTGTATGATCGTTATCATTTTAAGTTTGATATTTAGGTCTTTGATCTATTTTGAATTAGTTTTTGTATAAGGTGTGAAATATGGGTCTTGTTTCAGTTTCTTCCAGATGGATATCCAATTTTGCCAAAAACATTTGTTAAAGACACAGTTTTTACTCCAGGTTATGCCCTTGTCAAATATCAACTATTCATAAGAAGATAGTGGTGTTTCTGGTGTCTCTATTGTGTTTCATTTGTCTGTTTGTCCCTTTTTTGTACCAGTACAAGGCTGTTTTCACTACTGTGGCAGTGTAGTAGTTTCTAAGGTCGGGTAGTGTGAGGCCTCCTGCTGTGTTCCTCTTCTTCAGTAGTTCTTTACTTATCAGGCTTTTTTTCACTTTCCAAGCAAAGTTGTTGATTCGTTTCCCCATCTCATCAAAAAAATGAAATGGCATTTGTATTGGGATTGCTTTGTATATGTAGATCACTTTGGGGAAAATAGACATTTTTCAAATGTTAAGTCTTTCTACCCCATGAGCAAGGTAGGTTTCTCCAGTTATGTAAGTCTCTTTTGGTTTCTTGTGGTAAGATCTTGTAATTTTCTGTGTATGGGTCTCTTGTTTCTCTGGTTAGATGTATTTCTAGGTATTTTATCTTTCTGGGGGCTATAATAAATGGTATTGATTTGATGATTTCCTCTTTGATGATCTCTTTGTTGGTGGAAAGGAATCCTACTGATTTATTTATGTTTATCTTATATCTTCATACTTCAGTGAACTCTTCTATTAGTTCCAGCATTTTATTTATGGATTCTTTAGGGTTTTGTGTGTATACAATCATATCATTTGCAAATAAGAATATTTTTACTTTTTTACTGATGTGCATGCCCTTTATTTCTTTATCTTGTCTGATTACTCTGATAGAACTTCTTGCACAATGTTGAAGAGAAGTGATGAGACTGGGCACACTTGTATAGTTGCCGTTCTCAGGGGGCTTTCTTTCAGTCTGTCTCCGTGGAGGATGATATAGTCAGTTGACTTTGTATAGATGCCCCTTATACAATTGAGGAATTTCCCTTCTCTTCCTATTTTTGTTGAGTTTTTAGTGTTAATCAGTGTTGGACTTTCTCAAATGCCTTTTTGCATCAGTTGACATAATCAGGTGATTCTTATCATTTGTGCTATTCATGTGGTTAATCACATTAATTGTTTTTCTGATATTGAACCATCCTGCATCCCTGGTATGAAACCAACGTGGTCATGGCAAATTATTATTATTGTTATCGACTCGACGGCACTTGGCTTGGCCTTGGCATTGTGATTAAGTGAAAAGTATATAATCCAAATTAATTTTGCATGCCTCTCTACATCTGCGGCTCTTTATGCTCTCCTTGCCCCATGACAGCACACTCCGCCTTTTCATTCTATACTTGCTCCTGCCCCCTCCTCTCCACACTGTTATCTCCCATCTAGAAAAAGATCCATAGGATAGCCTCCTACAAATGCATAGAACCATAAACTACATACACAATATGGTCACATTGTGTCTGAAGAGTTGACCTCAGTAGTCTCCGATTTCTTGTAAGACCCATGAATTTTTCAGCAAGGTATTGTTCAGTTTCCATGAGTTTAAATTTCTACTCATGTTTTTTTCTTCTGTTGATTTCAACTTTTATGGCTTTATGGTCCAAGAAGATGCTTTGCAATAATTCAGTGGTTTGGATTTTGTTGAGAATTACTTTATAATCGAATACATGGTCTATTCTGGAGAATGTTTCATGGGCATTGGAAGAGATGGTGTATTTATTATTTGTTGTTGGAGAAAAAGTTCTGTATATGTTGGTGAAATGAAGTTGGTTGATTGTCGCAATAAGGTTGATATCTTTACTGAGCTTTTATTGGATGATTTGTCCATTTCTGAAAGTGGAGTGTTGAAGTCTCCTACTGTTATTGTTGGGTGATTTATCTCATTTTTCAGCATTGTCAGTGAGACTGGAGGCTGAAATAGTCTCCATGTCAGGGTGCTCAAAACTAAGGGGACCTGGGTGACATTGTTTCAGATCAACTCTAACACAAAAGGAAAGACATGACCTCCATACTGCACAAGCACCAGGCAGCGACACTAGCGAGGGGCACTCTGTAGGCTTCCCTATAGATTCAGTGAATTATAGACAACAAATGACTCCTTTTGTTGTGATAAAACCAGTGATAAAACAACCAAGCAGTAGGCCCCTGAGGATGGAGAAGTAACTTGTGTTTGAGCATTATTCTTCTAGGTTACCTGCTAGAAGAGTGTAACACCACTGTGTTTTCCTTGATGGCTGGTGATGGCCTTTGAGATTGTGAAGCAGACCTCCACCGAGCTGACACCCTCCACCCAGTCAGCCTCCACCAAGCTGACTTCCACTCAGTTGACCCTCAGATGCTCCATCTGCCCACATTGTTCCCTACATTTGCATATAATCTTTCCCTTTAAATACTTAGACTTTGCCTGACCAATTTGGATGGGCTTTGAGGATGGGAATATCTCCCTGTTCATTTGCAATGCTCACTTGCAAATAAAAGCTTTGATCTCACCCTAAAAGCTCCTGTCTCAGTGACTTGGTTTCTTGCGGCAGGTAGCCAAACTCCCAGGCTTTTCAGGTAACATCAGCACTGGTTTTGTGTGCATAAATATTTAATATTGTTATGTCCTGCTTATGTAGTGAATGTTTCAGCAATCATCCTTGTCCACAATGGTGGATTTTACATTAAAATCTGTTTTATCTGTGATTAGTATTGCTACTCATGCTATTCTTTGTATGTTGTTAGCCTGGTATACATTTTTCCATCCTTTGACTTTCAGTTTGTTCATATCTTGAGTCTAAGGTGTGTTTTTTGTAGTCAACATCGAAATAGATCATGTGTTTTGATCCAAGCTATTACTCTCTGCCTTGTGTTGAAGCGTTCAATCCATTTACATTTGGTGTAATTATTGATAACTATTTGTTTAGTGTTGTCATTGTGGTGCCTTTATTTTTGTGTTGTTGATGTTATCTTTGCTCCTCTGATATTCTGTTCTGGGTCATTTTTCTCTATAGATTTACTTTCTATGCTTTCAGTGTTGGTTTTATGTCTGTTGAGACTCCTGTATTATGTTGCTCATTTTGATACCAAAACCAACCTGACTGTTATTGAATCATGTCTGACTCATATCGACCCTAGAGGTCAGAGTAGAACTGCCCCACAGAGTTTCCAGGGAGCACCTGGGGGATTTGAACAGCCAACCTTTTGGTTAGCAGAAGTAGCACTTAACCCACTATTCAACCATAGTTTCTTATTGTTTTGATATGTAGTATTATTAGTTTGCTTTGTGGTTACTCCTTTTATCCCACTTAATGTTCTAAGTTTAAAGCAATCTTTTACTTCTATATCTACTTAACTTCCTCTTCATCTGAAAGGGTTATATCTACTGTACTATATCCCTCTTTATAGTGTGATAATGTCAAATTTTTCATTGAAAAATTTCATTGAAATTTCTGGTACCCTATTTTTAATGTTTTAGCTTTGATTGAGCTTTGTGACTTCCCTGAGTAGGACTCTGAATACTGTGTCCTGCACTGCATCCTTAAGTATACATCTGATGTTATTCTTTTTCTTAAACAAAGAGCTTCTTTCAGCATTTCTTGTAGTTTTGGTTTGGTGTTTGCAAAATATTTAAACTTTTGTTTATCTGAGAATGTCTTAATTTCACTGTCCTATTGAAGAGACAAGTTTGCAGGATATATCCTTCTTGGTTGGAAGTTTCTCTCCTTCAGGGCTTTATATGTGTCATCCCACTGCTTTCTTGCCAATATGGTTTCTGTGGAGAGAAGTCAGAGGAAAGACTATAGGGCTTCCCTTTGTATGTCAGTTTTGCTTTAATTCTAGCTGCCTTTAAATTCATCTCTTTATGCTTCATTTTATTAAACTTTAATATAATATGTCTTGGTGTCTTTTGGTGTCTAGTTTTTGTGGAGTTTGATAAACATCTTGAATGTCTATGTTTTCTTTTATGATGTCAGGGAAGTTTTCTGTCTGCAACTCTTAACAATTCTCTCTGTAATGTGTGCTATACCTTTCTGTTCAGGAACTCCAATTATTTGTAGATCGTTCCTCCTGGTAGAGTCCCAAATGCTTCATTTTTTTGTTTCTTTTCTCTTGTTTCTCCTCATAAATGCTGGTGTCAGTTGCTTTAGCTTCAGTCTCACTAATTTTGCATTCCACTTCTTCTATCCTGCTCTTTTGACTTTTTACTGAGTTGTCTACAGCTGTAATTTTAGTATTAATTTTCTTCTTTTCTAATTCTTGCAATGTTATTCTTTCTTGCAGCCTTTTCAATTTGTCTTTATACTCTGTTGCATATTTTTTCATCTTCCTGATTTCTTTAAGAGTTCTAAATATTAATCATTTGTATTCTACCTCTGATAATTTCAGGAAATTCTCTTCATCTGGAAAATTTTTTTGGTTCTCTCTTAGGAGCTTTCTGAATCAATCATGTTCTGCCTCTTTAAGTTAGTTGATATGGATTGTTGTCTCTGAGCTATCAGTGATTTGTGGAATTTGTTTGCCTACTGTGTTCTAGCTTCTTGCTTTGCTTTGTTTTGAAATGTCCAAATAGTCTGGTCATGTGTATTAGTTTTGTTATTATTGCCTTTGGAGCTCTAATGTCCTGTCACCAGGTGGCTAGTGCTGATACAAAACAGGTGATCCTTGGAGTCTCTTTACTTCTCTTATATTAATTCAACCCAGGTATCCAGGTAGTCAGTCATCAAGTGTGTGGTGCAGTCTCTTCTACGCTGTCCTAGATGAACAAAAGTGATTGGTGTGGACACAGGTATCTAGCTGCAGGCACTGAGAAAGGTAGGGGGGCTAAAAGCCATCCCAGTGTCTGTAAGAATAGCGTGTTCCTTTATGTCTGAATATAGGTGTGCGCACTGTTCATGTGTTGAATTTCTGTCTTGGGTGAGTTGGCAGATTCCACCTCCTCTCTATTTACTTTGTTAAATTTTTCATTTTCTGAGTGTAGGAGAATGGTTCAGGGTGAGTTTAAGGAGTTATTTCTGATTCAGTTAATAATATCAGAATCTGGAGCCAGGTGCAACACAAAGGGGATAAAGAAGAACTGACGTGAAGAGAGGTCTATCCCAAAGAAAAACTTAAATCTGCACAACAGAGGTCAACCTCTTAGCTTTTAAAGGTCAAGCACCAGCTTTCACTGTTTCTGGAGTCCCAGGCATACTTTCTGCTGCATTTTTCTGCTGAGGGCTTCACCCTCCTATCTCCAAAACCGTGTTCATCACACGGTGCAGCCACTTCCTTTCAGGTCACATCTGGCCACTCCTACATGATTCTGGACCTTATCTCCCTTCTCAGTTTTTCAGTCTGATTTCTCAACTGTCTCTTTGATGTTAAAGGATCCTAGGATGACATACATAATTGTTTCATTTGTTCTTTGGGGTCTTAGATTTTAGAGGGACCACAGGAAGCATCTGACTACTCCAACATTTTGGCCCCAGCTCTCTCTCTGCTTTATTATATGTCCTTTGTAGAAATCATTCTCAAACTCATGTTCTCAGACAAGGGTTGCAATACCTGCAGAACTGACTGAACAGATTCCTAGGCCACATCATCCAAAAATCAGATTCAGGTTTTAGTCTTCCTCTCATCTTAATTGTACAGGGTCAGTTCCCTTATCTTTATGACACTTGGTGAGGAAGCCAGGACTGGCTTCTCCTGTAAAGGGCATTCATCAGGATATCTTTGAAAGAAAAGATCTGTACCTCCAAAGAGATTCACATGTCAGTAGCTGAGAGGTTCTGTATCTCTCTAACTCCTCACAAGTACCATTGCACTTACATCCCTTATCTGTGTCATATCCTTACATGGCACCATGACAATCTGAATGACTGATTCTCAACTGTGGCTGTACATTACATTTATCTAGGGAGGTAAAAAAAGTACTGATGCGTGAACTCCAACATAGACCATTCTATAAAATCCTGTAGATAGAATCCCATTATAAGTATTGTTTGATGTTCCCCATTCAGCAAAGCTCAGACTTAGCTTGATTCCCACCATGTGAAAGAAACCTCTTTTAAACCTTCCTTGCATTTTAGTTGTATCACTCTCATTACAAGCCAGTTCTAACTTATATTAAAATTGTTCATACTCACATTCCCTCTTTTCCATTAGCCCCTCAGCATATTTTATTATATGATACTATAATTAACACTTATTCCATTTTAGTTACTGTATTAGTATAACCTGTACTTGATGAATAGTAATATTAATGGAAATTTAAACATCACATTACATTTACAATACTCAGTTCTCAATGCCTTACACAAGAGTCAAAATCAGCTACAAAATGACAAGACCAAAAACAGATGATTTCTAAATTGACAAGGCTTGTTAACCTTTAGAGCTGAAACTTGTTGCTGTTGAGTTGATTTTGACTCACTGCAACCCTACAGGACAGAGTAGAACTGCCCCATGGGGTTTCCAGGGAGGGACTGGTAGATCTCAACTGCTTACTTCTTTTTTACCAGCTTGAGCTACTACACATGGTGCTTCCAAGGCCCCCTTTTAAGCTGAAAAGACCTTAAAGGTACCCCAATTCTGTCACCAGACTATACAGATGGATATGTCAAAGACTAATGTAGGGAATAAATCTATTAAGCTCATCTAGCCAGTTAGTAGTAGAACAAAAGTTAGACACCAGATATCCTAGAAAGGAATCTGGTGTTATCTCTACTGTGTCCAAGAATTCACATTAAAACTATCATAGACATAATTATTCCATAGCCTGAGATAGTTTACTCTGAAAGCAAGTAGACAACATCATATTCTGCCCTGGTTGCTGAGGAAGATAGATTTCTATACAGAGAATAACTACATATTATCCCCCCTGTTATAACCATGCCAAGCATTCTGACATACTTCATATGAGATCTGACATCAACATAGCTTAATTTGGAGGCAGGGCCAAGAAGGCAGACTTGTCTCCTTGATTCCCTCTGAGAAGTAAGGCCTAGAAGAATAATTGAATGGAGCTGTGTGGCCATTCTGGGGACTCCAAGATCAGGCATTTTGTTGTGAGATTGAACTAGGTGACAGGAAGGGGAAAACTACCTCTGGCAGAGATGAGACAGCAGTACACTGAGTCCCACTTCTGCTGGCCCATCAGCTGAGTGTATTACAGGTACAGACACCTTCTTTGTTAACTGAGAAGCTGGGACTGGGTCTGCCAAGCCTGTGAGCCTGTCACAGGCTGGCTACTTTGCTTAACTGCAGTGCCTAAGTAAACAAGCAGCATATCCCACAGCACAGAGACTGTGCTTGGGACAGCCACATCTAGAAGGCAGCAGTGGCTGGTGACCAGGGTTACCAGTACACCACCCTACTCTCTTCTCTGAGCTGTGCCATAGATACTGTTGAGTCACTGTGGGACAGGTGGCTCAGGCAAGATGTCACTTGTCAGCTGAGAGATGGAGTAAGCCATGCCTGAGAGCTTGCCAAGCCAAGTGTTGTCGTGTCGGATCCGACTCATGGTGACCCTAGGGGCCAGGGTAGAACTGACCCCAAGAGTATTCAAGGGGTGCCTGGTGGATTTGAGCTGCTGACCTTGTGGTTTGCAGTGGTAGCACTTAACCCACTACACCACCAGAGTTTCCCACCTAAGCACTGTCCAGACAGAGGGCTTAGTTGGTGCTAATTCTCATGCTGAGCAACAGTGACTGTCTGGACAGTGTTTCTCCCAGCAAAAAACTGTTTTTATGACAATCATACCTAGAGAACATAGTGGCAACTAGCAACTGAATGTGGCATTGCCCTAAACCCTCCCTTCTTTGAGCCACATTATAGCATTTGTGGATGGCCCATGACATACCATCTTTGTCAGCCAGGAGGCAGAGCCTGCCTCCCCGAGGGCCTAGCTGCTATTAGCTGCAGCTAGTCAACATCTCTCTCAACAGAAAAGCAGGTTTTAAGAGTAGCTAGAGAACACAATGGTGACTGGTGGCTGAGTGTGGTGACAACCTATTCACCACCCTTCACTGAGCCACTTTATGCTGTTGGCTGACAGCCCTCCAGGGACTCCATAAGTAGGGCACCATTTTAGCCAGCCAGGAGGAGGGGCTTGCTACCCCTGAGGATTTGATTGCTTTCAGCTGGTGCTGCTGTTTTTCTTCTAGCAGAAAAACAGTTTTTAAAATAAGTGGATCCAGAGAACACAGCAGTCCATGGCAGCCAAGTGGTGGACTCCCTCTCTAGTCCCTTCCCTATGCTACACCATGGTCTCAACTGGCATGATGCCAGAGAATCAGTACAAGTAGCTCGCCACCTTTGTTGAACAGGAGGTGGGGTGTACCATCCCTGATGGGGCCAGCCACCAGTCCCAGCAGCATTGTTGGGCTTGACAGAGTCTATATACCCAGAGAAGTCTATAAGTCAGCTACACTGAGAGAATGCAGTGGCACTGGTGACCAAATCTAGCAGTGCCCTTACTCCCTTTTCAGAACTATACCACAGCTCACACTGGTGTAACACCAGAGAAAACTGACAGTTTCTTGAAGATACAAGACAACAATCAATATCTAACCACTTAAAGAAGCAGATCACCATGGCTCCAAGAAACTCTCAGACTAAAGAATCAAACAGGTTACCAGATGAAGAAGACTTTCTAAAGTTGTCAGAGGTAGAATACAAAAGAATTATGTATAGAGTCCTTCTGTAGATTAAAAAAAATACAGCAGAACAAGTGAAAAAATAAGTAATATGAACTTCTATAATATTAATGATCTGAAATCCAGCAGATCAATAATAAAATTAAAGAATTAGACAATTCAGTGCAAACATATCTGAGGAAAAATCAGGTAGAAGTATTCATAAAATCAAGAAAAACTCATATTATGTGAAACTCTATCAAGAAGAATAATCTACAAATGACTGGAGTATCATAACGGGGCCATAACAGAAAATACAGGGACTGTTGTTGTAGATTTATTGACACAAAACTTCCCTGACATCATATAAGATAAGAAGATAACTATAGAGGATACTCACTGAACTCCCCACAAGATAGATCCCCAAAGAAAGACACCAAGGGATATTATAATCGAACTTTCCAAAACTAAAGATAGGGAAACAATTTTGAAGGTGGATAAAAATAAATAGGAAACCTTGGGGGCATAGTGATTAAGTGCTACAGCTGCTAACCCAAAGGTCGGCAGTTCACATCCTCCAGGCGTACCTTGGAAGCTCTATGGGGGTGTTCTGCCCTGTCTATAGGATTGCTATAAGTTGGAATCTACTCAATGGCGGTAGATTTGGTTTGGTTTTTTGGCTTAAGGATAAAAAAATCTACAAAGGAGAATCAATGAGACTAAGCTTGGACCTCTCAGCAGAAGCCATACAGGCAAGAAGGCAATGGATGACATATACAAAGCCTTGAAGGGGGGGAAAAATTCCGTCCAAATATTATATATCCAACAAAACTATCAAATATGATGGTGAAATTAAGACAGTTCCAGATAAACAGAAATTGAAGGAATTTGCAAAATCCAAACAAAAATTACAAGATGTACTAAAGGAAGTCCTTTGTTTAGAAAATGCAGTAACATCAGGTAAAAACCCAACACTAGAACACAAAACAGAGCAACTGGGTATCAACTTAAATAAAAGAATCACAAAAATAAATCAAAGGCAAAACAGTGAAAATAGGGAAAAAGAGAAGCAATTATGGAAACATTATTAAAAAAAGAGGAACATAAAAGACAGTATAGTCATAGATCTTTCATATGGAGAGGAGGTCTAAGAAATTAAAGACTGCTTTAAATTTATAAAAACAGGGTTAAATATTAAGGTAACCACAAAGGAAATTATCAGTCCTATGCATCAAACTA
Organism: Heterohyrax brucei; assembly: GCA_028571685.1. Lineage (NCBI taxonomy): Eukaryota > Metazoa > Chordata > Mammalia > Hyracoidea > Procaviidae > Heterohyrax > Heterohyrax brucei. The sequence goes on from CM053150.1 coordinate 64,824,157, forward strand.
AAAAACAATGTGTCAGGAAATGCAAAATCACCAACATTGAAAAGACAAAAAGAAAACACAAAAAAGTCTCAGCACACAAAATTAAATGGAACAAAGGAATTGTCCACAATGTACAAAAAAAGGTATAAAAATTCATACCTGTTAGTAATCACACTGAATGTAAGAGAATTAAAATGCACAAATAAAATAGGGAGAGTGGCAGATTGGATTAAAAAAAATTCTGTCTGTATGCTGCCTGTAGGAGACACACCTTGAACTCAAAGACATAAGCTAACTAAAACTCAAAGGATGGAAAAAATATATCAAGCTAACAACATTCAGAAAAGAGCAGGAGTGGCAATATTAATTTGTGATTAATCTCTGATAAAAGCAAAATCCACCACATTGGATAAGGGAGGAGACTGCATGATGATTAAAGATCAATACTTCAGGAAGACACAACCATATTAAACACCTATGTGCCTTAGGTCTCCAAAATACATAAACACTAACTGTACTGAAAATAGGAATAGACAACACCACAATATTAGTAGGAAATTTCTACACACCACTGTCAGTGAAGGATGGAATATCTAGAAAAAAACCTCGGTAAAGACACAGAAGATCTAAATGCCACAATAAACCAACTTGATTTCAAAAACATACACAAAACATTCTACCCTACAGTATGCAAGTGTACTTTCTTTTCCTGAATGCATGAAACATTCTCCAGAACTGACCACATATTAGGCCATAAAGCAATCCTTAACAAAATTCAAAGCACTGAAATATTACAAAGCATCTTTTCAGACCTTAAAATGATAAAATTATAAATCAATAACAGAAGAAGGAAGAAAAAAAATCAAACTCATGGGAACTGAACAATAGCTTGCTCAAAAACTACTAGGTTATAAAAAAAAATTAAGGACAGAATAAGGAAATTCACAGAATCAAATGAGAATGAAAACACATCCTATTAGAAACTTTTGGACGCAGCAAATTCAGAGCTCCGAAGTAATTTTACCTTAATAAATGTGAAGAAAGGGTCAAATCAAAGAACTAACCCTAAAATTGAACAAGTAGAAAGAGGGCAGCAAAAGAAGACTTTGGCATCTGAAAAAAGCAAATAATACAAATTGGAACAGAATAAAATTAATCAGAAAATAGAAAAACAATTGAAAGACTTAAGAAGACCAAAAACTGGTTCTCTGAAAAGATTTTTAAAAATTGATAAACCACTGGCCAAACTGACAAAGAAAAACAAGAGACAAAGCAAATAACCCAAATAAGAAATGAGATGGGCAGTATTACAATACACACCTGAAATTTTAAAAATCCTAAAAGAATACTATGAAAAATTGTACTCTAATAAATTGGAAAATCTAAAGGAAATGGACAAATTTCTAGAAACACACTACATGTCTAAATTAACATGAACAGAAATAGAACAGCTAAATACACCTATCACAAAAGAAAGAGATTGAAAACATAATTTAAAAACTCCAAAGCAAAAACAGCCCCAGCCTTGACGGCTTTGCTGGAGCATCCTGCTAAGCTATTAGAGAAAAGTTAACAGCACTATTACTGGAGGTGTTACAGAGCATAGAAAATCACCGAAACAGACAAAGATGCCTTTTGTCACCACTTTTATTCAACATTGTGCTGGAGGTTCTAGCCAGAGCAACCAGGCAGGATAAAGAAATAAAGGGTATCCAAATTAGGAAGGAAAAAGAAAAAGTATCTGTATCTGCAGACGATATGATCTTATACACAGAAAACCCTGAAGAATACACACACACACACACACACACACCCTACTGGAACTAATAGAAGAGTTCATCAAAGTATAGACTGTAAGATATACATACAAAAATCTATTGGGTTTCTCTACACCAACAAAGAGATCATCAAAGAAGAAATCACTACATCAGTACCATTTAGAGTAACCCCAAGAATATAAAATACTTATAATAAATCTAACTAAAGATGTAAAAGATCTATAGAAATAAAGTTAAAGACTTTACTGCAAGAAACCAAAAGAGACCTACGAACGTGGAGAAACCTACCTTGCTCGTGGATAGGAAGACTCAGCTTCTTGAAAATATCTGCTGTAGTCAAAATGATCTATAGATACAAGGTAAGCCCAGTACAAATTCCAATGGCATTTTTTAGTGAAATGGAGAAATAAATCAGCAACTTCGTATGAAAAGGGAAGAAGCCCAAGATAAGTAAAAGCATTACTGAAGAACAAAGTGGGAGGCCTCACTCTACCTGACTTCAGAACATATTACTCTGTCATAGCAGTCAAGACATCCTGGTACTGGCACAGATTCAGATACATAGACCAGCAGAACAGAATTGAGAATCCAGATATAATATCATTCACCTATGAGCAGATGATATTTGATAAAGACCCAAATTCCATAAACTGGGGAAAAGACAGTCTGGCATAGCTGGATATCCAGCTGCAAAAAAAAAAAAAAAAAAAAGAAAGAAAGAAAAGAAACAAGACCTGTATCTCACACCTTGTACAAAAACTAACTCAAAATGGATCAAAGACCTATGTACAAAATCAAACACAACAAAGATCATAGAAGAAAAAAATAGGGGCAATTCTGGGAGCCCTAATACATGGCATAAATAGACTACAAAACATAACTATCAGTGCACAAATACACTCATGCAAAGACTTCACCAAAAGAGTAAGAGGACTTCCTAAAGCCAAGCCAAGTTTGGCTACCACATATCTGGTCAGCATCTAATCTCCATAATCTATAGCCAAGCCAAGACAAGATACTGCAAATCTCAATAAGAAGAAGACAGATAACTCAGTTAAGAAATAGACAGAGGATATGAACAGGCACTTCACCAAAGAAGACATCCAGGCAGGTAACAAAAACATGAGGCAATGCTCATGATCATTAGCCATTAAAGAAATCTGAATTAAAACTATAGAGACACCATCTCACCCCAACAAAGCTGACATTCATCCCCAAGACACCAAATAATAAATGTTGAAGAGTTGTAAAGAGACTTGAACTCTTCTACACCGTTGGTGGGAATGTAAAATGGTACAACCACTTTGGAAATCGATTTGGCACTTTCTTGAAATCTAGAAATAGTGACATCATGTGATCCAACAGTCCCACTTCTTGAAATATGTCCAAAAGAAATAATGGCTGTCACATGAACAGATACATGCACACCAGTGTTTATTGCAGCACTATCCACAAAAACAAAACGTTGGAATCAATGTAGGTGTCCATCAATAGATGAATGGATAAACAAACTATGGTATATGCATGCAACGGAATACTATACCATGATAAAGAACAACGATGATCTTGTGAAATATCATAACATGAAGTAATCTGGAAGATTATGCTGAGTGAATTTAGTTGCAAAAGGAGAAATTGTATGAGACTACTATAATAAGGACTCAAGAAAATTTTTGAACTCAGAAGAAAACAGTCTTTCTTGATGATCACAAGCATGGCGAGGGAGGGAGAGGGGTATTCCTTGGTTAGATTCGCCACCACTCACTGCTGTCGAGTCGGATCTGACTCATAGTGACCCTATAGGGCAGAATAGAATTGCCCCATAGAGTTTCCAAGGAGTACCTGGTGGGTTTGAACTGCTGATGTTTTGGTTAGCAGACATAGTACTTAACTCACTACACCACCAGGGTTTCCCCTTGATTAGATAGTAGGTAGATAGTTAGGTGAAGGGAGTGACAGCATATAGTAGAAATGAGGTCAGCACAGCTGGACTAAGCCAAAAGGTAAGTGGTTTCCTAAATATAACCCAACATTTCAAAAGACAAAATAGGTGGGACAGAGGTCTGAGGACCACAGTTTCAGGGGACATCTAGGTCAACAGGCCTAATAGTGTTTTTTTTTTTTTTATTGTAATTGAGTGGAAGTGTACAATCTGATTTAAATATGTATGCCCTCCTGTCTGAAGCACCCTCTGCTCTCCTTGCCTAGTGACAGACAGCACATTCCTCCTTTCCTTTCTATGCATGTCACAACCTCTTAACAATCTCCTGTCCCCTCCTCTGCATCCTTTCCACTCCACTCTAGTAAGAGGCCAGTGGGACAGCATCCTATAGATGTGTAGAACCATTAAGTGCACACACGGTATGCTAACTCTGTGCCCTGAGTCCAATCCATTCCTGTCTGAAGAGTTGACCTCAGTAATAATTTATGATCAGGGGCAGCATCAGGTCTAGGGGCCATGATCTCAGGGGAACCCCTGGGGCTAACAGTGTTTTTAAGAAAATTTTCTGTATCCCAGTTTGCTGAGTGGCATCTGTAGTCTTAAAAGCTAGCCATCTAAGTAACATCAAATAATCTCAACTCACCTGTAGCTGAAGAGATTGAAGGACACCAAAGACATGAGGAAAGCATGAGCCCAATAGAAGGGGCCATATAATTCAGAGACTGTATCGGTGTGAAATCAGAAGAACTAGACAGTTCCTGCCCACCACCAATGACTGCCCTGATGGGAATGCAACACAGAGTCCCTGACAGTGGTAGAAAAATGGGTGGGCAGAACTAGAACACTATTAGAAGACCATTCTTTTTCCCCTCCCCTTCTTTTTTTTTTAATACAATGATTGAATAAAAATGTGCATTCCCATATAAATTGGCATGCTCATCTATATGCAGCTCCCACTGCTCTTCCTGCCTGGTGTCAGCACACCCCTCTTCTCTGCTCCATACATGTCCTATCCTCCCATCAGTCTCCTATCCCCACCTCGCCACCCACTCTCCTTCCTCCAGCAAGAGGTCAGCAGGATGACATCCTACAGATGCATAGGACCATAAAATTCCCACAACATACAGTCACTCTGCGTCACCAAGTCCAATCCATTTCTGTCCGAAAAGTTGACCTCCACTATGATTTATGGACAGAGGCAGCATCAGGGCCGGGGAGCACACTCCCAGGGGAACCTGAAGCCCCCAGACCATCAATTGTGGTCTTTTAGTGGAGATCTCAGGGTGAACCCCTACTTATTCTCTTGTTGCCAGTGAGACTCAACTTTGTGACCTCCATCTTGGCTATCACTGGTGGTGGCCGGGCACCATCTGGTTCTTCTGGTCACAGATCGATGTGGGTCTTCACATGAGTGGGTCTCTCTGAGAAGACCATTTGTGATTATCTGACACAATGGAGAGTTCCCAGAAGACATAATCCCTGGACTCCCTGTTAGACCAGAACTGAAATCATTCTAGAAGCCAACTCTTCAGACAAAGATTGGACTAGGCTATAAGACATAAAGTGGTACTAGGAAAGAGTATGCTTCTTGGCTTACATTTTACATTGCCACCAGCAGTGTAGAGGAGTTCCAGTCTTTTCAAAACCTCTACAACATGTATTATTTTGTGTTTGGGGGATTAATACCCATCTTGTTGGAGTGAAGTGGCATCTCAATAAAGTTTTGATTTGGATTTCTCTAATTCAGCAGCTCCTGTCTGGAGGTGAAATGAGAGGGTGAACCAGGAAAGGAGTTGGTTGAAGAATGCAAGAAATACAGAGTGGAAAGGACAAGTGTGCTGTCGTCACAGGATGGAGAGAACAGCTAAAGTTGCATAGGAGTGTGTGCACATGGTTTTGTATGACAAATTGATTTGGAGCATAAACTTTCACTTAAAGCACAGTAAGGTGTTACCAATGTAAAAAAAAAGAAAGACAAGGACAGTGGGAAGATTGGAGGCAGGTAGAGAGACAATTAGAATAAGGAATCTCTCATGATAGTTGAAGAAAGAGAAAGAAAAAAATGCCTGGATTCACGTAATAGTAGTGGTTTTATACGTAGAGAATGGATGGCTAGAAGATGAATGAAAGTCATATGAAATGAACAAACATTTCCATGTGTCTAGTTCTGGCTAGGGACATAACAGAACATCTCTTTCTTTTCCATTTCTGCTGTCCCCTGGGACAGATAGCTCTGGGCCTCCTGGTATTATGAATCAGAGTGTTCTGACATATGCAGCTAATAGAACATGCATTAGCTTTAAAATTAGGAGCTCTGTTCTGAGTGCCTATGATTTCATTCTTTATTCCAAGAATATTAGCCTTTCCTAAGATAGACAAGATAGGAAATTTTCGTACATGTTTCATTGTCTTTCTTGCAAAGAATCCAAAGCCTTTTCTTTTCTCTGCCAATTCTCTCTTGCTGTCCAAGAGTCAGGTCACAGGAATGAATCGCCATTAGCTTGATTTCTGAAGTACTGATATTATTAAACAAGAGTCAGTAAATAAAGAATACTTGTTCTGAGGTTTCTATACTTCCTGCAATAAACAATTTCTCTCTGTGTGTATATGAAGTCCTTTTTCTAGGCAGAAAACCCATTAGATAGTCCAAGAAGTCCACAACCTATATATTATGAAGTTCCTCAAGTATTTTAGGAAGCAGCGTTTACAGACTGCAATTCAAGACTGTCTCCTGCCCATACATGTTTGTCACTTTTGACAGTATCATTAATGGTCTTTGTAAAAGTATTACATGTATATTAAATAAAGTATGAAAAAAAATTGCTGTTGAATCAATTCTGACACACAACAACTGTATAGAGTTTTTAAGGGTATAACTCTTCATGGAAATAGACCCCTACATCTTTCTCCCTTGGAACAGCTAGTGGGTTAGAACAACCAACCTTTTGGTTAGCAGCCAACTGCTTTAATCACTAAACTTCCAGAACTCTTTAAATATGTATATAAGTAAAACGCTGCTGTCCTCAAGTTGATTCCCACATAGTGACCCTATAGGACAGAACAGAACTGCCCCATAAGATTCCCAAGGAATGGCTTGTGGATTCAAACTGCTGACTTGGTTAACAGCCAGACTCTTAATCACTATGTCACCAGGGCTTCAAGTAAAAAATTTAATAAAAAGAACACCTATTGCTGTAGAGTCAATTCTGACTCACAACAACCCTAAAGGAGAGCACTCTCCAATTCAGTGATAGTTAGAGTTACCATGAGTATAAATGTAATGCTGTTGCCATTGAGTTACTTCTGACTCATAGCAACCTCATTCAGCAGAGCAAAACACTACTGAGTCCTGAGCCATCCTCACAATTGTTGTAATGTCTGAGTCCGTTATTGCAGCCACTGTTTCAGGCTATCTCTCTGAGAGTCTTTCTCTCTTTCACTGACCTTCTACTTTATCAAACATGATATTCTTCTCCAGGGACAGGTTCCTTCTGATAACATGTTCAAAGTATGTCTTGCCATCCTGGTTTCCAAGGAGCATTCTAGCTGTATTTCTTCCAAGACAGATTTGTTCTTTCTTCTGGCAGTCCATTCAATATTCTTTGCCAACACCATAATTCAAAGGCATCAATTCTTCTGTCTTCTTTATTCATTGTCCAGCTTTCACATGCATATGAGGCAACTGAAAATACCATAGCTTGGGTCAGACTCATCTTAGTCCTTAAAGTGATATCTTTGCTTTTTAACACCTAAAAAGGTCTTTTGAGATTTGCTTGATGAATTGCATTTTTTTTGTTTGTGTTGTTTTCTGATTTCTCGACTGCTGCTTCCAGGGATGTTGATTGTGGATCCAAGTACAGTGAAATGCTTGACAACTTCAGTATACTCTGTTCATTGTGATGTTACTTATTGCCAGTTATAATAATTTTTTTCCTAACGTTTGTTTATATGGAGATGTAACCCACAGTGAAGGATGTGATCTTTGATTTTTATCAGTACATGCCTCAAGTCCTCTTCACTTTCCACAAGCTAGATTATGTCATCTGCATATTGCAGGTTGTTAATGAGTCTTCTTCTAATCTTGATGCCCCCTTCTTCTTCTTACAGTCTAGTTTCTTGAATTATTTGCTCAGCATACAGATTGAATAAGTATGATGAAAGGACAAAGCCCTAACACACACCTTTTCTTATTTTAAACCATGCAATATCCCCTTTTTCTTTTCAAACACTCCCTTTTGGTATAAATACAGATTCCCCGTGAGCGCAATTAAGTGTTCTAGAATTTCCATTCTTTGCAATGTTATCCGTAGTTTGTTATGAACCACACAGTTGAATACTTTTGCGTAGTCAGCAAGACCCAGGTAAACATCTTTTTGGTGGTCTCTGTTTTCAATCAATTTCTATCTGGTATCAGCAATGATATCCCTTATTCTATGTCGTCTTCTGAATCTGTCTTGAATTTCTGCTAGTTCCATGTCAAAGTACTGCTGCAACTACTGTTGAATGATCTTCAGCAAAAAATCTTCTAGTATGGCTCTAACAGAAAATACCACAAGTGGATGGTTTTGGCAAAGAAAGTTTATTCTTACACAGTCCAGAAGGCTGGAAGTCCAAATTCAAGGTGCTGGCTCCAGGGGAACGTATTCTTTCTGTTGGCTCTGAAGGGATGTCTATGTGTTGCATCACTCTCTCTTGGGCCTGAGAGAATCTTGGCACAGGAACCTCAGGTCTGAAGGATGCACTTTGCTTTCAATGCTGCTTCCCTGAGTGCATGATGTCCCCAGCTGTCTGCTTGTTTCCCTTTCCTTTTATCTCTTGTAGTATAACAGGTGGTACAATGCACACTCCAGGGAAGCTCCCTTTGCAATGGAATAAAACAGGAATGTGACTTTAGGAACAGTGGTAGAGTCTCACCCTAATTTTCTTTAACATAATCCAGTCCATTAACCACAGGCAGAGATTAAGATTTATGATTTAATCAAATCACAAAATTGGGCCAAAAATACTAGGAATTGCAGTCCAATTTTTTACACATTTTATGGGAGACACAATTCAATCCATGACATTGATATTAATTATATTGTTTAATAATTTCTGCATTTCGTTGGATCACCTTTCATTGGAATGAGTAAAATGTGAATCTCTTTTAGTTGGTTGGCCAGATAGGTATCTTCCAAATTTCCTGGCATAGATGAGTGAGGACTTCTAGAATTGCATCCAATTGTTGAGATATCTCAACTGGTATCTTGTCAATTCCTGGAGCTTTATTTTTTTGCCAGTACTTCCAGTAACATAAATGTAAATTCAAGTTATATAAATATAACACTAATGACAGTAGTCCAAATGAGCACCGTGTACTGAGTGCTTACCCTATATCTGTAGTGTTTTGTTAAGCTTCTTAATCTTATTGGGTGAGTATCATTATATTACCATATGAATGAAGAAGAAGACCTTAAAGAACTAAAGTGAGTGAACCTAGGTTCATAGTTAAGTGCCCTAGTGTTAACAACTAGGAAGAAAGAAATCTGCGTGGCAGCTCCTCTCAGTTATCTAAAAAGACAGAAAAAGTGAAGAGAAGTTAGCTTTATACTGTGGGCTACGTTATAAAGCTGTGAGTGCCCAGACATTTCACATAGACAAGCCATGCATTTAAAATATTATAGACAAGACTTCTAATTTGGGTGTGAAGATTAGGATGACCATTTTTAGGTATCCCTTCCCAATCTTGGAGCATAGGCTTTTATGACAAAAATGGTCTGTTTGCTCAGTGATAGCTGAAACCTACTCAGCAGAGAAATAGAACTGACTCAGACATTGGTATTTATGACTCAGATACAACAGTTTGTCTTAAAGAAAACCATATCCGGATTCTGCCTGAGATCCCTCCTAAAATAAGTGAGTATTACAATGGCTGTTACTAATCTCAAGTATGAGTAATGCTGGTCAATATTCCCAGGCCATGTGTAGTACCCATCTGAAAGATGGTTTTGCTGCTAACACTTTGATAGTTATGAAGAAACTCCTCATGAATTTGTGAACTCATTGATGAAATAATGACACTTTCTTCAAAAGTGGTTGAGAGGATCAAATGATATTATGTACATAAATTGCAAGGGTGTGGTGTCTGGCACAATGTAAGTTTTCAATAAATGTTAGTTGAATCTAGTTTTTCTCTGGTAGACACAGAGATGTGTCACCCTAGATTGCTTTTGAAGAAAGGTTATACTACTCAGGTGTGAAGAATGCTGTCAGCAGGTATCCTTTAGCTGTCAGCAACTTTAGACAGGGTCTATCTCAGCTGCAGAGAACTGCCTCATTGAACTCACATCCTTCTTGTATTGTCTGCATGTGAGGACTGAGTGAGGTTAAGGTGTGGCTGTTTGGGCTTCCCTGTGGACTGAATGGAGCCTGGTCAGGCATGTGTATCACTTTAATATCTCCCTCTATCAATGCTGCACCCTTGTTCTTCCTTTCACAGGTATTGATCTCTAATAATCATTTGTACTCCATCTCAGTGCTTGCTCCCAAAAAACCTAACCTGCAACATATATCCATATCCCACAGACCCATAGGTAAATCGTAAAGGATATTTGAGTGGAGATCAAGAGACTAAGATTTTGTTGCCACTTTCTGTAATACATTACATGAGCTTGGGTAGTTCTGTGGCCTTTAGTTAGCTTATTTATAGCATGATGGGTTGGGCCAGAGAACCTCTAAGGGTCTTTTTGATGCTGACACTGCATATGAGTACTGCCAGTTAAGTTTATGAACTCAGCCTAGAAAAAGTGCTACATAGCTCATTGCCGAATATTACTATGGTCACCTTCAAAGTACTCCCTTTGGGAAGCTATGCACTAATGCCAGCACCTAGTCCACCCTTCAAAGCAATTTTGGAATTCTTTTTCTGGAAAGGCCGTCAGAGCTGTCATCGTATTACCCTTGATGTCCTGAATATCATCAAAGTGTCTTCTTTTTGATATTCCCTTTATCTCTGAGTAAAGAAAAAAGTCACTGTAGGCCAGATCAGGTTAGTAGGGAGGGTATTCTAATACAGTTATTTGTGTACTGGCTAATATCTCCCACACAGACAACTACACAATAGTTTGAGAACTTGCTACCCTGCCACCGTGCAAAATGGCCATTCCAGAAAGAGTTCCAAAATTGCTTTGAAGGGTAGACTAGGCACTGTCATCAATGCATGGATTCCCAAGGGGAGTACATAGAAGGTCACCATAGTGATGTTCAGCAGTGTGGTATATAGCACTTTGAACAATTAAGTTTGTAGACTTAATGGACCCACCTCGTATGTTTTTATTTCCGACATCCAGTCTCTGACCGACACCTCTCAGAAGCCCCCCGCCACTTATTTTTTTACCTGTGTTCCCAAAGCATCCTGTGTTCTGCTGAAGGCCCTTATCTACCACACTGACATTTAATTTGTCAGCATCTGTCTTCCCTACAAGATGGTGCACATTTTTTAATCAAAGACACTACATTTCATTTTAAAATAACCTGCAGCACTTATTGCCTGGTGAGAATTCTTGTAAGTATTCAATAAATATGTGTTCAATAAATAAACCTGAGGTTACTCTGCCTAATGAATACATAATGAATGGTGCTCCATAACCCTCTATCCAATTTTCCTCCTCTTTTAGTAAACAGTATCCCACTTACAGGAGATCAATTTGTTTTCAAATGAATTGCTGCAGTAACTGGCCCAGTATATGAATACTTGGCACTCACTGTATTTTAATCACCTGTCATAGTCAGGTGATACAATTGGAACAGACATCATTCTTTTCAAGCAAGCTTGTCCTTTGTTTTAATGAAATTACAATTCCTTTGTACTTTTTTTTTTAACTATGCTTTCCTTGTAAGAAAGTAGAGAGTAGAATAACCAAAAGACAGCTACTGAAGTGGTAGATGAAAGGGGACAGATCAAAAGAAGGTAAGAAGATTTGGAAAAGGACAAGTAACTGTATTTATTGAATGCCTAATATACAGTTCAAATCCACCAAGGGCTGCTTAGAAACTCTATGGGGCAGTTCTACTCTGACCTATAACTTTGTTATGAGTCGGACCCGAACTGATGGCAGGCGCTATGTCAAATTCATTGTGAATATTTCATTCAGTTTTCTGTCTCACAGATAAGAAAAGTGAAGCTAAGATTTGTTAATAACTTACAGTGAGCCCCACAAGAAGTGGCAACATAGTCAGCAACTGAAACTCAGGCGTTCTGTCTCCCAAGTGTAAATCTGTCTCAACAAATAAATGGAGATGGAAAACTTGGAGGTATCCTGCATATCAAATCATCAAGGGTAGCCAGTGTGGATTGTTCAAGAACACACACACACACACACACACACACACAGAGAGAGAGAGAGAGAGAGAGAGAGAGAGAGAGAGAGAGGAGCCAGCTAAGTGCCACTGAGTGAGAGAAGCCCATTATCTGTGACACTTTAATCAGTTATCTTTAACTGAGAATAAATTCTGACCCAAATAGGGTGTGTAAAATCACATAGCACGTTTTCTACCTACGGTTAACTTCTAACATATAGTTGGAGAGGGAGTAAGTATGTGAAAAGAGAACTAGCCCCCTAGGCCTGTGAGACAAGACAGTGACACCACTCCACACGTCGTTCAGAGCCAAGAGGGGCTTGTCTTAAGTAGCACTGACTTAGGCAGAAGGACTACAAGAAAGATATTTCTCTATTCTCAAGTAATTTCTTTAAGTTAATTTTCTTTTTTGTTGTTCAGAGCATACACAGCAGAGCTTAGACCAGTTCAACAATATTTTGTATGTGCAGTGCAGTGACACTGATTCCATTCTTTACTTTGTCTAGCTGATTCCATACCTCTCATCCTCCTTTTCCAAATTATTGCGCTCCTGTTAACATAAGCTCACTGCCTCTAAGTGTCCTACCTAATTTTTTGAGTTGCTGTTGTCAGTTTGATCCCATGTGGACAGTCCTTTAAAGCACTGTGGTATCAATACAGATACTCTTTGCTAGTTAAGCTAAACTGTTTGGTTAAAAGAAGACTTCAAGACTCCTAATTTTAATTTGGTGATAAGTGTGAATGATGTACTAGTCTTCTTTTCTCCAATCTCTGCCTTCAGGATCTCCATTCTCTACAGGGGTGTCAGAGCAGGCTTCCTAAAACATAGATTGCAATGATGCCACAGTAGCTTTGCAGCTGAATGGTTCCTTAGCTCTTTGAGAATAGGGAACTTGCCTTAAACAGCTCTGAACCCAGGTTTTCTAAAACCAGTGCTGTAACCAGACCGGATACCTCATTTTAGGGAATTGTGTGCATATTATCCTGAAAATTACTCACATTTTTTTTTCAGTTTACTTTCAAATATGAATTGCAGTGTAGACATAGAATTTGCCCATAACCACATCCAGCTGCATACCATGAGTCTTTTTTTTTAAGGAGAGAACATATAAAATGATATAGAAGAATCACAGAAAAAAAGTCATTCTAAAAACAAACAGACTATTCATTTCAAACAAAAACTCATAGCAGCAGAAAGCCTTTCAGTTAGGACTCAAAAAATGCAAGGCTACTTTAAAGCTGAAAGCTATTCTCGTGAAAAACCGTAGAAAAGCCAGCCCTATCTGTGAAGATTTTGCAGGAGTGTGTAATACAGACACAGAGGTCCTATTTCCTTTGCAGAGATGGAATGCAGCATTCTGACGTTTCTGAAATTTTAAACCTGAGCAGGGGTCAGGGGGAATCATTAGAGTCTGAACACATAAGCTAAGGTATGCTTTATGAATACTAAAGCTGAAAAGATCGTTTTTAAGGACGTACACAGGTTTCCCTCCTGGCCACCCTGCATCCGGCCTTTCTTAAAAGAGTCTCCTTTGGAAAATAAAGTCAGTGATTTTTTTTTTTCCAATGGACCCACAAAGCAGGAACAGATGTGACTCGAGTAACCTCTATTTTGTGCGTACCTCGGAGGAAAACGACACGGACTTATGCAGAGGATCTGGCTCCAGGCCAGAGAGAAGGACAATTGGAGTTTAGGCCTCTAATGACGTGGTTCACCTCAGCTCACTCTTTTGTGCCTATGCAGGAAGAGTAGGTCGGGGAAAAGCGTCAAGTCTACTCATTGGAATCGTTAGAAACACAAACGAACTACTCACAAAAGGCAGGCATTTTCCTCAGCTCTGTGTTCTGTTTTCCAGAACACTCATACTGCTTTATCTGACCCTCTTTTAATTAATGAAAGCGACGATAAAATGCTGTGGCTGGGTTTCGAGAGTCTGATTGTCCAAGACAAAATTCTGGCTCTACCATCTGCTTGCTACACAATTAAACATATATTTGTTTAGCCTCTCTATGCCTCGGTTTCCTCATCTGTTATATACACAAGAATAACACCTACTTCACTGGCTGTGCTTTGGTAATCTGATAGTACACAAGGAACACTTAGAACAATGCCAAGATACAAGGGTTCAGTAAATGTCGTTATAACAGTAAAGAACACTTTCTATAATATTCTATATTTGTTTGTGCCTGTTTCTGATTTTCCTTGCCAGAAAGAAAGCCCCTTGGCTGAAGAAAAGATCTAAGATTCACCTTAATAACTCATTCCCTCAGCTCCATTGTAATGATGTGCTTGTAAGGGTTTAAAAACTGGCATTCCCCAAAAGGAAGCTCTGATTTGTAGTTTGACAATTTCTTTGGTGTAAATACTCCCACCGTTATAGTTTTCAAACTGTCCACATGACATCAACCAACTCACAAAATTCCTGAAAATTTAAGGATGGTCTCTCATGAGACAGTACTAGCCAGCTCTAACACATCATTAAAGGTATATGCCTATGAAACACTTGAAAGAATAAACAAATGATTAAACAGTTATTCACGTCGAGGATTCCCAATACTAGGAGAGCCATAGTATGCTACCATTTATTGCATTTTACTGTACTTACACTCTTGTCTACTACCTTAAAAGAGATCTCTAGCCAGTAGAGATATTTATTGAAGTTTTTTGCAGAACACTGATCTCATGTGTTGTCCCAAGAAAAAGGGAATCTTGATCCAAGAAAATTTGGGTAGTGTCACACATTATATGTTTCTTGTGGAACTTCATAATGCACATGGGTATATTAAAGACACTGATAAATCTTATAGTAAAGAAACCCATTTAACTGTATTTATTTCAACATTCCTCAAACACATTTGACCAGTAAAACTGTTTTGGCTGAGTATCTGGTAACATGAGGAATTAATATTTCTACAGAACACACTTGGAAAACACTGACAGAACTGCATTTTTAAATTATACTGAAAAAGTAAATGTCTTCAGTGATTTGGGGAATATATATATATGCTTGTATACATATATACATGTATCTATCCACATATATGCATTTTTAAAGTCTTGGAACCAAATATATCCTACATGTTCAACAAAAGAAAAAAATATTAATGAAAATACTGAGAGCTAGTATATGTCAGGGGCTGTTGGTGCCCAGTTCTGCAAGGTAGATAGAATTAGCTCATTTTCCAAATGACAAAATGGAGACTCAGGAAATCTAATTAATTTACTGACTGTCACACTGTTGAACAGGATTCAAATCCTGATCTTTCTGCCTCCAAAGTTCGTGCTGTTTCTACAACATCAGACATATGATGTCATTAGAAAACAATGGTCATCAGCTTCAGTTTAGCCCTTGATTCTGAAAAGCAACCTCACTGTGCTTTCTTACTTCCCCTTTTCCCCACAATAGCTATTTCAACATTTTAACATTCTCTCTGCTGCTCCACTTGTACTAGGTTATTTTGCTTCCTATTTAACAAAGATTATAGAAAGTATTAGAAGTAAACTTCCTCAACAGCCCACAACCTGACCTGTAAATTTAGCTTATGCAGATCCATCCATTTCCTTTCTCTCTGTTTATCCCTGTGCCATCTCCAAAAAAATGGTTCTATGTTTGCACTAAGACCATGCATTGATTCTTGATTTTTCAAATTATTTCCTTCATTAGTATCACTATTTCTCATGCTTTTACTACTTCTTCCTTTATACTTGCTTTGTACAACAAATTTCTTCATCCTTAGTGTCTCTCTATCAGCATACAAAGTGGAAAAAGACTTTTTCCTGCCTCCTTGTTCTCCTTTCTCCTCTAATTTTCTTTTGCCTCCTCTTCTCTGTCAAGCTTCTTGAAATTCTTGCCTGTACCAGTTTCTATGTATCCTATTTCCCAGCCACTTTGAACCTCTCCAATTACTCTTCTCCTACCACTCCAGTGAAACTCAACAATACCATCAGTGACCTTCTTGTTGAATTCTTGGGCTGCCTTCCAGTTCTCATTTAATTCACCTCTTATTAAGCATATTATTTTTTCTTAAAACATACACTTCTTTTTGCTTCCTTGACAAGTCACTTTGACTTGTTTTCTTTCCACTTCTCTGCTGACTTTGTCTCAGTCTCCTCTGGAGTCATCTCTTCTTCCATCTGTTCTATAAATGCTGCTTTTCCTTAGATGTTAATTCTGGGTCCACATTTCTTGTCAGTCATCTTGCTCTCCTTGAGTGATCTTAAATTCACAGTTTACTCTGATGAATTTAATTACAGCCTTTATGCTGATTACTCTGAATCTACACCTACTCTAGAAGATCCCGTGGCTTCAGAATCACATCTAACTTCTTACATGGCATTTCAATGCGTGTAAAAACAAACAACAACAAGAACACAGAACCTATTGCCATCAAGTTGAGTACGACTCATGGCAACTCAGGTATTACAGAGTAGGACTGCTTCGTAGGGTTTTCTTGTTATTAATCTTTAAGGAAGCATATCTTTTCTGTGGCTCCACTGGATAGGTTCAAACTGTCAACCTTCAGGCTAGTAATCAAGCACAAACAATTTACATCACCCAGGGACTTGTATGACCTACAGGTATCTAAACATGTGAATTATTAAATATCCTCCCACTTTCAATACATTACCCTGTAGATGTTCCCTTTTGAAATTAAATTTCACTCAGGCTTCTATGCCACATAAAAAACTAGTAAGTAATAATGGTTGATACCACTCTCTTTGACCTCAAATCTAATCTGTCATTAAATCACTTTGATTCATCCACTTAATACTTCTTAAAAGCTGTCCATTTCTATCCAGAACACCAGGAGCTTGCCATATCCAATCCTTACTGCTTGGGCACTGGCAATAGCCTCCTATCTGAACTTCTTGCCTTCTCTCCTGTGTCTACATAGTCCTTTCTCTCTTGTAGATCTAGAAATCTATTTCTTAAATTAAAATTTGATCTTGCCAGTCTTCTTCTTAAAGATCTTCAAATAGTTTCACTTTTATTCTACCCATACTTAACATCTTGCAATTATTTGAAGTATGTCGTAACTTCAACTGAAGCACTGATTTTCCCGGGTCTCCTTGTATCATATCTTGAATAAAGACACATACATACCAGTTATCCTGATCAATCCTTACTCATCCTCTAAGTCTTGTCCTAAATGTCATTTTCTCAAGGCCTTTAATGTAGTAATTAAAGTCTCTCTTTCATGTATTCCCAGATATCCCTGAACTTTCACTAATGAAACACTCATTAAACATTTGTGTTCTTTTGTAAAATCGTGCATTTCTTCATACTTTTGACTTTGATGTTTTTGAAAAAGTGGGTGCAACCTAAAATGCTGTATAGAAAATATTTCCCTTATGAAATAATAGCAAAGCAATGGGTTCCAAGATTTCTGTTGCATTTTGAAGACAATACCATAATATATCTGACTCTAAAGTCATTTTATTCAAATAGTCTTCATATAATTTAAGTTATATGAAATCATATTATGTGAATAGAGGATAAAAGAATTCCAGTTAAAATGACAATCTAGCACATGTGTTTTCTCTGTTTCCTTCTGAATCACCGTGAAGATGATAATAATGAAATTAAAGATGTATAAATTCATGAAAATAAAGAGAACCAGAAAGAAGATGACCTTGAAGAGAGGCATCAACATATTTTTGGAAGATGGAAAGCAGATGAATATGCGATAACTGGCTTAACAGACTGGAAAATCCTGAAATGCAAGTATTCTTAGAGACAGGTCCTAATAAAGAAAGTACATTGATTTGCATCATGGAACCCTTAAAAAACTGAAAATTAGATGTAATAGGTAGCTTGGAAGTTACAGAACTAAAACCACAGATTGCTCAAGGATCTATATGAGGAATTATACTCCCCATATGCTCTCCTTTGCCCAGTGAAGACAGACAACTGCTCCATCCTGACCCAAAAGAAATGAAAAAATTTATTAAGTAGGGAAGCACAGCAAGGGGCACTCTAAAGTGGAAGACTGAGCAGGCAGAGGATAGGAGTGAGAAGCCACATGGAACATAGGGGAAATTAAATGACTATTCTGTGTGGTGACCGCACCCACTCCAGCCCCCTTTTCCTAGTCAACTAAAATGAAGGCAGGAAAACGGTGGGGGGCAAGGGAGAGTGGGGAGTGTAAATAATTTCTGATTTAGGAAACTTGATTGTTCTAAAAGAATAAATGAAGTTAATGACTTATGGGTTTCCCCAGTGAAACAACTAGGTCACTATTATTAGATCGGCAGGTAGAGAGAACAATCCAATAGTCAACAAACTCCACATATGAACCAAATTTTTGTTCTTACTTCTTAATAAAAGATGAGTATTTAAGTGTCCCCAGGCATTTCAATACAGACTCTAACCCAAAGAATGAAATGCAAGATTTAAAAGTATAATCATGGTTTCACAGTAATTATAAAATAAATTATATCTACAAAATAACAATATGATGCTGTGTAAAGACATGATCTAAGGGGAAAAAGTTACTGGAAATTCAATTCATGACTGTTTCTGAAAAATCTTTTCAATTGGATTGAAAAATAATGTTGAGAAAATACCCCAGAAAGAAGAGCAAATAGATAAATGAATGAATGAATGAAAGACACAAAAATGTTATATTAGAGAATCCAACAGGAAGTCCAAGAATTAACTAATAGGGATTCGAGAAAGAAAGACCAGAGGAAGTGGAGAAGAGGTAGTAATTATGTGTTTGTGTGTGCATATAACTATGCCAATCAAAGTACACCATATATGGCATTTGTGAATGTCGAGTATGTTGATAAGACCGTAAGAGTTTTCAGAAAGGAGAAAAGTCATATACAAAGGATTGAAGATCATAATGCCATGACAGTCTTTAACACAAAACGATCAGAAATTAGAAGAAAATGGAGTAATGTCTCTAACATCGTAAAAGAAGGAATTGCTTGCTTATCATTTCTAGAGTCATTTTCAAGTAGAAAAGTAAAATAAAGACAGATCAAAATATGCAAGGACTCAAAAAGATAACTTTGCAAACTTTCCTCAAGGAACCTCATGTACTCAATGACATGAAAGACCAAAATGCAAAAGAGAAAAGATGAGATTAGAAATTAGTGGCTTCTATAGTGGACTCCTAGAGTCACTATGGGTTGTAATCAACTCAATGACAATGAGTTTTATACTGGAAAGAAAACAAAAGGAATCCCCCTAGTTGTAATAAAGGGAAGTTCCAAGGCAAGAATTGTTTGGATGGTCTGTAGAGCAGTTAGTCTGGGTTAGTAGATGAGAATGGAAGAATCCAGGAGAGAGATCTCTAAGGGGAATATATAGATTGAGGGTGTCATGTATGAAACTGTCCCCTTGTTCCCCCAATATATGTATCGATTTGGTTTGATCATAATTTGCAGTATTGTGTGGTTGTTCTCCACACCATTTCCCTGTGTTGTAAATCCTGACTTTTGTGATGTTAATGAGGCAAGTTTAGAGTCCATTCAATCTACAAGAGTAGGTTGTTTTGAGTTAATCTCTTTTGAGATATCAAAGAGAGAATCAAACAGAGAAGACAAGGACCTTATACTGTTGGGAGCCATGGCCCACATACCTCCTGTAAGCCTTAGATCTTGCTGCCTGCAAAATGGCGTCATGCTGCAGGGCCACACCCTTGTTTACCCCGCTTGATGGCCTGCCCAGTGTAAGGCTTTGCCTGGAGACTAGGCAAGCCCCCCTGTGATTGGATATTGTTTGCCCTATCAGAATACAGCAGGCAACACTATTTAAGCCATGTGACCAGGAAATAAAGTAGAAGAAGGATCTTGAAACCGCGTGTGGTGGTCCGTGTGTCTGTTCTCTACCTGCTGGACGGTGGGGTCTCGGACATCTGGTGGCCCGGATGGGGAGCCTGGGAGACCCCGGGAATACAGCAGTAAGGACCCCAGGGAGGGCAATCAATCCGGCACGGCCCGGTGGTCTTTTGATAGAGCTCTTATCTAGCAGCCGTATAGAGCTGGAATCATCCAGGGACGCCCGGGGAAAGGAACTGGCATTGACCAGGGAAAGTAATTAATAATTGTATAAAATGGGTAATCACCCCTCTTCACAGCAGCTATTAATAGCCTGTAAATCCCTTTTCAAGCACCGCGGGATCGGTATCAAGCAGGCCACCTTAGAGCGTTTCCTTCTAGCGGTGGAGGAGGTGGCTCAATGGTTCCTGGTTTCTGGCCACCTCACTCTGTCTGCATGGAACAAGTTGGGAGAGGATTTGACTAGGGCAGATATGCAAGGTACCCTGCCCCCGGGAGTTATGGGAATTTGGGTCTTAATTTTTACTTGCTTGAAGGATGAGTCGAGCGTTTTTGAGAGAGTCCTCACCCGGGGACAAGACGCCCTGGAGCGTGTTCAAGAGGAAGCTTCCCAAAAGGGTAGCGACAAGGGTAGTGTGTCTGGTGAGAGTGTGCAGGGCAGCGGCAGTGACTCAGAAGGGGAGGGAGAACTGGAGGAGAAAGAAGAAAGGAAGGAGGAAGAAGGGAGGCAACAGTGACGCAGTTGACGCACAATGTTGGCCGGATGTGCGTCCGGCCCCCACGACCGCCTTCCTCCCCCCGAGCCCGAGGGGCCCCAGGGAAGATTGGTGCCGACACAGTACCTCCCCCGTACAACCCTTCAGCGCCTCCCCTCTCGCAGAGGAGTCGTTTCCCGCAGATGTGGGAGGGCAGCCCTGCTGCCTTTCCTGTTTTTCAGGATCAACAGGGCAATCGTTATCATGACCCTCTAGACTGGAAACTGGTGAAAGGCATAGCAGAAGCTGTTAGGACATACGGTACCGGATCCGCTTTTGTTGTGGCCTCTTTGGAAAGCCTATGGCACTATGCTATGACCCCTTCCGACTGGCAACATCTTGCCCGAGCTTGTCTTTCATCAGGACAGTTCTTGGACTGGAAGTCTATGGCCCAAGACCTAGCAGTAGAGAAGGCAGAGGAAAATGCTAGGAATAGCAATCAGGTCTGGGATATGGAAATGCTAATGGGGTATGGCTGCTTTGCAAACAATCAGATTGGGTATCCACAGCAAGTCTATGAGCAGATCAACCAAATATGCACCAAAGCTTGGAAATGCCTCCCTAATCAGGGCGAGCCGGCAGGAAATCTCACTAAGGTTATACAGAGACCTAATGAACCTTTCTCAGATTTTGTGGCCCGCATGGTTGACTGTGCCACAAAGATCTTTGGGGATGCTAATCAAGCCATGCCCCTGGTCAAGCAGCTCGTCTATGAGCAATGTACTAAGGAGTGTAGGACGGCTATCACCCCCCACAAGAGAAAAGGTATCGAACAATGGATGCGAGTTTGCTGGGAGTTGGGCGGTTCTCTTACTAACTCTGGACTGGCCGCTGCGGTGGTCGCCGCTGTTCTTGGACCCCGGGGGGTCCGTCAGGGTGGGGCCCCACGTCAAAATCGCCATGAAGGCCAGCCCACCTGTTTTCAGTGCCAACAACCAGGCCATTTCAAACGTGAATGCCCTTATAAACAGAGCACAGGCTCAGCGGGGGCCTCTGCCCCTAATGCTGGTCCCGGGCTGTGCCCCCGGTGCCGAAAGGGCAATCACTGGGCCTCTGACTGCTTCCCTTTGAAAACAGTGGAAGGAACCCCTCTGCCCACTCCAAACCTGGGAGCCCGTCCAAAAAACGGGCACAGGGGCCCTCGCCACCAGGGCCCGCAAATATATGGGGCCCACAGTGTAACACCAACACCCCAATGGCCATCCTTCCGGCCTCCGGAACAGGGACAGCCACTGACCATGCCGAGCCGCGTAGAGCAACCTCAGGCAGCGCCGGATTGGACCTCCGCGCCACCACCAGACTCATATTAACACCCCAAATGGGGGTACAACCAATAGACTCAGACATGTCTGGCCCGTTACAGCCCGATACAGTTGGGCTTGTCCTGGGTCGTAGCTCTGCTACGCTAAAAGGAATTATAGTCTATCCTGGGGTAATAGACCCAGATTATACTGGGGTCATAAAAATTATGGTCTCATCCCCGAAAGGCATTCTTGCGATTTCACCTGGGGATAAGATTGCACAATTGTTGGTTCTGCCTAGTAAACATCAGCAGTTCCCCGCATCTGCCTGCGTACGACGGACACAGGGTTTTGGGTCCAGCGGCCCCACCAGTGTCATGCTCTCTCTGGACCTGGACCCCCGCCCTATGTATTCTCTTAAGGTTAATGGCAAGCAAATGATAGGCTTATTAGATACAGGAGCTGATAAAAGTGTTGTTAGCCTGCGAGACTGGCCCCAAAAATGGCCCACTCAACAGTTGCAGAGTCTTCTTCGAGGCCTAGGGTACTCTGATTCCCCTAGTATCAGCTTCTCAGAACTGCAGTGGCATGATGAGGAGGGACATCGGGGCACTTTTCAGCCATATGTGCTAGACACCCCTGTGACTCTGTGGGGCAGAGATATTTTAGATGCCCTTGGGTTAAGACTTACTAATGAGCAATTGTATAGCCAGCAGTCGAGAGCCATTATGGCTGACATGGGATATATCCCCAGTTTTGGACTTGGATCTCGGTTGCAGGGGGAAAAGGAGCCCCTTCCAACCACCCAGAGACCCGAAAAACAGGGACTGGGTTTTTCTTAGGGGCCATTGATACGCCCAGAATCAAATGGAAAACTGAGCAGCCCATCTGGGTGCCTCAGTGGCCCCTCCCAGAGCAGAAACTGCGGGCTGCTGAAGAGCTGGTACAGGAGCAGCTCATGCTTGGTCACCTGAAAGAGTCCATATCCGCTTGGAATACACCCATATTTGTAATCAAGAAAAGATCAGGTAAATGGAGACTTTTGCAAGATCTCCGCGCTGTTAACGCTGCAATGGAAATCATGGGGCCTGTCCAGCGCGGCCTCCTGGTTCTTTCCACATTGCCTCGAGAATGGCCTATAGTGGCAATTGATATCAAGGATTGTTTCTTCTCCATCCCCCTTCACCCTCTGAATACTTCACACTTTGCTTTTACTCTGCCCTCAATCAATCATGGGACACCAGATCGCCGCTATGAGTGGGTAGTTCTCCCTCAAGGCATGGCTAATAGCCCTACCTTGTGTCAGATGTTCGTTCAGTGGGTAATGAAGCCTGTTGTAGATCAACACCCCTTGGTGCACTGCCTCCATTATATGGATGACATCTTGCTCACCTCTTCCTCCCAAAATGAACTCCACCAGGCTTTTATTGACCTATCGCAAGCCCTCTCTTCTCAGGGCCTACACATTGCCCCCGAAAAGGTCCAACAGGGACAAGTAATAGAATTTCTGGGAGCCAAAGTAGAGCTACACCAAGTACAGCCCCGGAAAATAACTCTGCGCAGAGATTCCCTGCGCACCTTAAATGACTTCCAGCGCCTTTTGGGAGATATACAGTGGGTCAGACCCTATTTAGGGTTGCCTAATCATGTACTGCGCCCACTGTATGAGGTCCTGAATGGAGACCCTCAGCTCTCTTCTCCTAGATCCCTCTCTAAGGAGGCTTTGTCAGCTCTGGGAGAAGTAGGAAATGCATTGTCCGGTGCCGCCCTCCGGCAGTATGACCCTCGTCAGCCTTTGGTTCTTTGTATTCTGCCCACTGAAAGTCAACCCACTGGAACCTTGTGGCAGGGAGGCCCTCTTTATTGGATCCACCCCCGCATTTCCGCGGGGAAGTCCATTTCGTGGTACCCTGCCGCTGTTGCCCAGCTAGCTCTTGTGGGAATTAGTGAGTGTATTCAGAGCTTCGGCTTTGTGCCACACACGCTCGTCACTCCCTATGACAAACGTCAGGTGAACACTCTCGCTGCGTTTCTGATGACTGGGCCATTTTAATGTACACATATCAAGGAAAGATAGATAATCACTTTCCCAAAGACCCTCTTCTTCAATTTTACAAGACACATCCAATAGGATTTCCAAAAATTACTTCTTCCACACCCATCGAAGGAGCAATGGTTATCTTCACTGATGGCTCAAGCACGGGACTAGGGGGAATTCATATCCCAGGTATATCCTCCCAAGTACACCTCTTCCCAGCCAGTTCTGCACAAATGGTTGAGCTCCATGTAGTCTTGCAGGTGTTCCAAACCATCCCAGACCCTTTCAACCTTGTCTCTGACTCTGCATATGTAGTGAATGCTGTCAGACTCCTCGAAGCCGCAGGCTATATTAACCCCCGTTCTCCTGTTAGTCAATTGCTCTGCTCTATACAGCGCCTACTCCACCAGAGAACACATCCATTTTACATAGTTCAACATAGAGCTCACCAGGCCCTCCCTGGTCCTATTACAACAGGTAATGCTACGGCTGACGCACTGACTCACGTGCCTGTGATCCTTAATGCAATGGAACATGCAGTCCAGTTTCATAAACTTTTCCATGTCAACTCCAAGACCCTGTCATCCCGGTTTCAAATCTCACGAGAGGCAGCCCGCACTATAGTGCGCAATTGTGTCACCTGTGCTCCCTACCTCCCTTCCCCCTCGGTGGGGGTGAACCCCCGAGGTATTTTACCCATGCAGGTGTGGCAAATGGATGTTACCCACTATGCTGAGTTTGGTAAACTTAAGTATGTCCATGTCTCCGTAGACACTTCCTCTGGCTTGATTTGTGCCTCAGCCTTAGCAGGCGAAACTGCCAAGCATGTCATCACCCACTGTCTTGCTGCCTGGGCTGCTTGGGGTATCCCCCAACTAATCAAGACGGACAATGGCCCTGCTTATACCTCCCAAACTTTTGCGCACTTCCTACAACAAATGGGAACACGGTGCATCCATGGCATCCCCTATAACCCTCAAGGCCAAGGCATTGTTGAACGAGCTCACTTAACATTAAAAACCATGCTTAATAAACAAAAAGGGGGAGTTGGGGAAGGCCGGACACCACAGAACCGCCTTTCACTCGCCCTATTTACACTCAATTTTCTGTCATTGGATGCTGAGGGCCGCTCTGCAGCCGATCGTCACATGGGTCCTCATGGAGGATCCACAGCCAAAGTCCTGTGGAGGGATGTAATCAGTGGGCTCTGGAAAGGACCAGATCCAGTTTTGGTATGGTCCCGAGGAGCTGTTTGTGTCTTTCCACAGAACGCACAGGACCCCGTTTGGATCCCAGAGTGTCTGGTCCGCCCCATCGCACATAAGCAAGATGAAGAGGAAATCCTTGATCCTCCTGCTGCTGGTGACGATCATAACATGGATGGGACAATCCCAGGATAAGTATAGATGGGGATTGTTGGATGTCCTGCCTCTTCCTATCCCTGTACATCATACCTCCCCTTTGTTGCCTCGCTTTTTCACCACCGATCATAGCCTACAACTCCCTGCCATTAAGCTAGATTCTGAAATTAGCCTGGAGTCCTGTCCTATCAACATCACTCTGCGAGGCCTCCTCTGCTTTACAGTATCCCCCAATTTGTCGGACTTGGCACCTGATGACAACTCCTGTGTCACCTTGTTTAATATGTCAGCAGGGTGGTTTGACACGCCAAGAAATAGCACCGCCAACGGCACCCTCTTGCAGGGTCGCATTCCCCTATGATTTCTAAATATGGCACTAACCCGCCTTCACAGCCTCGCTGGGCCCCATATTGCAAAAGTACACGAGATTGGCCACAGTTATGGACAGGTTGTCAAAGTCATCGCCTACAGTGGGCGGTGAAACCCTACTTCACTTTTTCCCCAAACATTGGGACTATGGCGAATCAGACGTCTCCTGGGTGCAACTATACCTGGCAAAGCCCCACTCAGGTTTCACCCACCAACCCCTTTGACGTCTGGCTCCTCTGTGGTGTTAATAGCAGCTGTACAGATATTACCGCCATGTCTATGATCATGGGCGGGGTACTTAAGAATGCTAGTGTTCGCTGGAATGAGTCCGAGATTTTTGAAACCTCTGTGAATCAGTTTGAGTCTAAGTCCAACTTAACTTTTTCCCCAACACCTGTATGCCTTCAGCCTCCGTTTATGTTTCTCCTTTTTAATAACTCCAAAGAAAGTTCGGTTGTTTGTACAAATTCTATTTGCTTTTATTCTCTGTGCTGGAATGCATCTATTTTCCCTACAGCTTTAGTGACTAGGTTGCCGCGCTACGTCCCCTGGCCGGTGCAGTCACCATCCCCGGAGGTACTTTGGAGAAGTAAACGAGATTTTGGAATCACCGCCGCCATTGTAGCCGCTGTCACCGCTTCAGTCGCGGCCGCTGCCACTGCTGCCGTGGCCCTCATGCAGACTGTCTCCACCGCAGCCACTGTCAACGCTTTGGCCGAAGGGACGACTGCTGCTCTATCTGCCCAAGGCCAAATTGATGGACACGTGCTGGGTGCCATCCACATCTTGAACCAGCGCATAGATTTAGTGCAAGAGCAGATTGACTCGTTAGTGCAGGTCATACAGCTAGGCTGTGAGTGGCGCTTTAGCAGTTTGTGTGTCACGTCTGTGCCTTTTCAGAATCATTCTCAAGCTGCGAATCTTTCTCGCCAGTTGTCAATGTACCTGAGAAACAACTGGACCGCTGAGATGGAGACTTTGATGACCCAACTGCGTGCGGAAATCACTCGTGTCAATTCCACCCGGGTAGATGTTAGTGTTGCTCAATCCCTCCTATCGTGGCTCTCCAACGCCATGACGCTTGTGAAAAACTGGGCCGGGACGGGGGCCATGTTTGGGGTATGCCTTTTGGCCATAATACTGATTGTGTCTCATTTTAGAAGAATGCGTGCTCGACAGCAGGCGCAAAATACCATGTTAGTACAGGCAATTGCTGAGATCGGAGATCCCTCTTCTAGCCCAGGGGTCTGGCTACAAATGCTTGAAGGCAGTCAATGACGGGCAACCTTCTTTGGGGGTGTCATCAACCTAAGACAGGGACTCCACCTTTCGCTGCGGACTCTCCCCATGACGGGTAAGAGATGCCTCAGCCAAGAATGACCTAAGCCAGGCGCTTCAAGCACACGCTTCATTTATTTAAATGTATAAGGGGGAGATGTTGGGAGCCATGGCCCACATACCTCCTGTAAGCCTTAGATCTCGCTGCCTGCAAAATGGCGTCATGCTGCAGGGCCACACCCTTGTTTACCCCTCTTGATCGCCTGCCCAGTGTAAGGCTTTGCCTGGAGACTAGGCAAGCCCCCCTGTGATTGGATATTGTTTGCCCTATCAGAATACAGCAGGCAACACTATTTAAGCCGTGTGACCAGGAAATAAAGTAGAAGAAGGATCTTGAAACCGTGTGTGGTGGTCCGTGTGTCTGTTCTCTACCTGCTGGACGGGTGGGGTCTCGGACATTATACTATGGTGAAGAAAGTACTGGGAGTAGAGGAGAGTGTATCCTTTGACACCTGGTGTGTCTGTGCTGAGAAGCTCCTAAACCTTGGGAAGATTGATGACAGAGACCTCCCCCCAGAACTGACAGAGAAAGAACATGCCTTCCTTGGGAGCTGGCATCCTCAATTCAGATTTCTAGCCTCTGCCTGGCTAAACTGTGAGAGAATAAATTGTTTGTTAAAGCTACCCACTTGTATGTCTGTTATAGCAGGACTAGATACCTAAGACAGGAGAGAAGTGGAGGGAGATCAATTTGTTTTATTTTTAACCAAAATAATAGAAGTTGCATTGTTCTGGTATAGATTTGGAGGTTTAAGAAAAAAATCCCGGAACAAGTATATTAATGAAGCAATTTTAAACCCAAGGTGAAGAAAATTCACACAAAGAAAGGAAATATAATTATAGTATATATCATGGCTCAGCTCTGAAAATATTTATATAGTCTAATAATATGAATCCCAAATGTTGATTTAATAAAAATGTGATAGAACTATCTTGAATAGTTAAGGGAAATAAAATGCACGTGTTTTCATATAGATACAATGGCTGCAGCATGGGGCATATTGCAAAACTAGCCAAAATCTCCATCTAATGTACTTAAAAAAATCAGTTATTAATGTCTAAAGTCCAGACTAAAATATGTTACATAATTTAGAAAATTATATAACAATCTGGGGCAAATATCCCCTAGAATGATAAAAGGGGATGAAATGGTATACCTCGGGGGAGCAGGACTCAGTGCTAAAAGAGGACAAGATACTGGTTTTGTTGCTGCTGCTGTTAAAAGCCTTAAAATTATGTTTCACTTTTAGAATCTTTACATATTTTACTTGATAAACAGTGAAAAGTGGAAGGGGTGATGGATAGGAAAACACAGGCAGATATGAATCAAGGGCCATGTAGTTGTCCTTGAATTGGGTGCTGGGTTCAAAAGTACTGATTATTTTGTTATTACTATGATGATATTTTATTGTGTTGCCAGTGATACTTTATACAGCAGTTGAATTTCCCATTCAACAATTTCTACACAGATTGTTCAGTGACATTGCTTATGTTCTTTGTAATGTGTAAACTTTCTCTTTATTATATTTCTGGTTTTTCCATTTTCATTAATCTAGTTTCCCTAGCTCATTGCATTCTCATGAGTAATAGTCTTTACTTTGCCAACCAACCTGCTCTTTTGCTACAAAGTGACCTCTAATTTATTTAGGTTTAGGGTTTAAAGCTTATTTCAGTACAGTAGTATTAGGAATCCTCCAGTTTCATCTGATCCAGTAAGACTGGATTTTTTTTTTAAGGATTTAAGATTCTGTTGCACATTTTTCTCCCAGTCTACAGGTTCCGTCTCCTATGGCTCCGATCAGAATGGGTAGTGGTGGTAGGTGGGCATCATCTTGCTCTTCTGGTCTCAGGTAGATAAGGCCATGGTTCATGCAGATGATTATACTGTGTTTACAGTGTACATAAAACTTGTGTATATTCTTTTGTATGCAACAATGGAAACCTCATTTGTGTTAAATGTTGAGGCTGTTGGAAATGGGGAAGTGGATTTTACTAAACTTCTAGAGACTGCTTACTGCTAAGTTTACCAAAGCGTTTATTTATTTTTACTTTTTCTTTTTTCTGTTTGGAGGGGGGAGCAATTAAAATACATAAATAGGTAAAACAGTCAAGTGACAAGTGCCTATAATGTGCAACTTTCTGATCAAGTTTTGTGGATAGATAAATGTTCAGTGTGTTTGTACAAATGGTTCCGTTGTGAGGCAAGGACTATGGAAAGCAGGGTAGGAGAAGAGAGGCTTGTGGAATGTTTCATTCGTGTCCATTCTTTTCTTACAGAGCAGCTTCAGGTGGTGAGTGCCTCTCATGCTGGGGTTTTCTGATAGAAACATTGGAAAATTTATGTAAAGTTTTATCTAAACATCAACAGTCCCCTCTTTCCAGTGGATCTCAAGCTGGTCACTGCTTACACTTATTTAATGTCTATCTTCCTTACTTACCTTGCAAACTCCGTGAAGCTTGGAGCTGTGTGTCTTGTTCATTTCTGCATATGAAAACAAACAAACAACCAAAACTAAACACTTGCCAAGGAGTAGCTGGTGCCCACCTTTTGGTTAGCAGCCATGCTGTCCTGGGTGATTATCACCATTTTCCTGGAAAAGAAGCCAACAAACTGGTTGCCCTGTGTTAACTTCAACTCATGGCAACCTTATGTTTCACAGAAGTGTGCGCTCCAGGTTTTCAGTGGCTGATTTTTCAGAAGTAGATCACCAGGACTTTCTTCCAACGTACTGCTAGGTACACTCGAGCTGTCAACTTTTTCATTAGTGGCTGAGCACTTTAACTGCTTTATTACCCAGGGACTTCTGGTTATAGTAGGCACTAAATCAATAGTAATGGCAAGAATGATTGAATTGTAACTCCTAATTATTTCTTTGTCACTATTAGGTATGGTGTGGCACACTAACAACTCTGCAAAGTGTGGCAAACCTTGTCTTTGCTTATAGATATATATGATTCCCTCTAAAATGACATAACAAGAGCATGATATTCAGGGGCAGTTTAATTCCTAGCTCTGTCCTTTACTGACAGTATGATTTTGAGCAACCTAATGTAAGTTCTGTCATCCATTAAATGATAACAAGACTTTCCTTGTAAGATTGTTATGAGGAGGAAATGAGCCAATAAATGTGTACTTTATAGACTGTAAAGTTATATATAAATGTCAGTTGTATCAGTGACCAAGGTCCTTTCTGATATATGTTTTCCATGTATTATATACATTTTATTCTTCTCCCTACTATTTCTTTTTCCAAATTAGGTCTACAGGTGAAAAATTTAAGTACAATGCTAGCCTTCATGTGTTTATATGAAAATTGTTAACAGAGAGGTACCACAAATATTTATATCTATCTCCTTGAATCATAAAACCTCAAATATGTGAATCGACTACATTTTGCCCCAGGTGCTATTTTTTATGCCATTTTTCTGATGAATTTCTACAGAATTAATCAGTTCAATTATGTGGTTAGTTATTAAGATACAGGATAACACTGGCTCTGTTTTTTCTTTTTTAAATTGCTTACCTTTTGGCAGTGACATCCTATACAGAGTTAGGAATCACATTCAGTTAAGTTTAACCATGGGAGAACAAGGAACTATTATAGTTGAATTAAAATTATTTTGTTATTAGATCTCCTTGTATATGGGTGAAATCTCTTTTAGACAAACTAAGGTCTTTGCAGATGTGGCATTTTTCGGACCTCTATTAATTATTTGTAAGAGAATGTGATGTAGTAGGATATAAGGTTTTGTTGAAAAATGTCCTCACTTTAAATCCTGACTCAGCTACTCACTTTTCCCTAGCCTCAGTTTCCTTTCCTGGAAAGACAAAAGCACAGAGATATTTCGAAGATAAAAGAAGCGGTGCAGAAAGTCCTGGGTTGATACTCAATTAATGTTAGTGTTTTACAGTCAGATTTTATACTTTTGAACCCTAGTACTCAGATATCATTCTCTGGCTACCCTTGTATTTATATACTAAATTGGATTTGATGAAAGTGGTTGATACCAGCTGGTTTCCCATAAGAAGAAATATGAGTTGCCTGTGTGGGTGTAGCAAAGTAACATCTCCAGAAGAAAAGCGTGTCTGGGCTGCATCTGTGTAGCTGTGTCACACATGACCAGAGAGTCACAGATGCCAGAACTATGCTAAGTGCTTTACATGTGTGACAAGAACAAAAACAAAGGAAGACAACAGACCAGGGCTGTCTGCCTGGTATCCCTAAACCGCAGCTGTGCTCAAAAGGGAGTGAAGCCTGTCAAATAGAAAGCCCTTTGTTCTTCTGAAAACTTGGATGGCTTGGATATGCATGTTTAGTATTAAAACCTGAAAGAGCTGCAATGCCCAGGTGGAAAGGTTCCTAAGACTTTGCAGAATAGAGAGGATAAGTGGGAAAATGGAAAAGATGGCAACAGAGAGACAGAGAGCCTCATGATGACATAGCGTTCTGGGGAAGCCCCAAGACTCTCCACTCAAGTATGCTGCATTTATGAAAATTGGGGTGAATTGTTTTGTTCTTACTACTCTGGAGACTAAAGGAGAAAATGGTGCTTAAATCTATGCAGTTAGAGGAAGAGGCAGTAAGTAGAATGTTACAGCCCAAGGGAAACTAAACATCTAGAAATTCATATAAATCTTGGGCACAGTATTGAAATTCCAGAGGCCAGTTTGGAGTTTTGAAGTAATCTGGTACATTTCAGAGTGTGTGTGTGTGTGTAAGGGGAGATACACAACTAAGACAGGTTATACATGCATCATAGTATTATTATCTACTTTTTTTTTTTTTATACCATGCTGGAAGACATTTAATTATTTTATATAAGATCACCCAGCTAGTATGGACAATGGTTGAGATTTCAGTTTATGTCCGTCTGCTCTCAGAAATGGAGCCCATAGGTACTGTGCCGTGTGGCCCTTCTAGGACCATCTCTGAACCCCCTGGTGGAGGATGCCTGGGCTGGCTGCATCATAAATCTTATTAGATTTTGAAGAGAACAGATAAATTCCAACTTTGCATATTATGGTGACACCAAGGGAATTAGTATTCTCCAGAAGTTAACCAGATGTTTCCAGTAAGAATTTCATCTTACGTGTCTTAAAATAGTCTGGTTTCTTAATATAATTATGACAAGCTAAGGGCCTCAGGTGGGAAAGATCATGTACAAAGATACTGAAATTTTGGCTTTATTCTGGAGTAGAAACTAAGTTACTAGACTCTACAACCAGTGGGAAGCTCAAATGAATACAAAATATAACCTAAAGCAAACGGATCACCATCAAGTTGGTTCTGACTCATGATGACCCCATATGTGTCAGAGCAGAACTGTGCTTCACATGGTTTTCAGTGGCTGAGCTTTGCAAGTAGATCCCCAGATCTTTCTTTTGAAGTACTCTGGGTGGATTTGCATTGTCAACATTTCAGCTATTGGCCAAGCATCTTTGTATCACCCAGGGACTCCTGCACAGAAACTAAGTTTCCACATAACATGGCTCTCACAGGGACTTAATGATACAACGTGATTCGTGATTTGAATGAAAGTCCTTTCTTTGTAAAGGAACCCATTCCAAGATCTGAGAACACTTCTATACTTTTCTTTGATTAGGTACTGATTCTGTAAGACAACCCAAGTATCCTTATTTTGTCAAAAAAGAACCTGAGGCAAAGAGAAGGAAGTCATTTAACCAAAAGTAGGTAGACAATAAATACAAATGAAGATTCAAATCTGCTTCTCTAACCCTAAAAAGATTACATATTTGATAAACAACACTCTCCTTTTCAAAGTGCATATATATCACATGAACCACTCTTAAGGTTGTAAAAACAGCGTCATTTTGTGCGTAATAAAGAAGAATCCTCTGGCTCTCGTTCCTATCCACTATTGTGCAATCCCCAGCCTCTCATAGAATCTTGTCCAGGTACCCCTGGGTGTTGTCTGGAAGGGGTGTGCTGCATTTTCCTGACGAGACTTCTCTGCCCTTGGTTTCAAACTAGCCAAGAAAACTGAAAACCCTCAGAGACAAAGCCAGATCTAATAGGACAGGCTATAAGTACAGCAGAGACTTGAATAGACAGGGAGCTAAAGGCCAGGGTGCAGTGGGTCAAGCTTGCAAAATGTGTAGAAAATCCTTTATATTACATTTTACCGTAAATGCCTTTCATATACTGGATCAGAGCAAACACTAGCGATGTTTGTAAATCCACAAGTTGCAACATTTTCAGTTCTGGACCTTGAGATTCAATAAAAATAATAATAAAGCTTTCCTCCCCTCTTCTTTCTTTCCATCTCTCTTCCCTCTTGATGTCCTTTTCCTCTTCCTTTCTTTTCCTTCATACAGGCTTCAGCGTGCCTGGTTGCCAGGGAAGTGGTAGTGTATGTGCAGTGGAGGGATTGCATGCAGGCAGTGGTCAAGGAGGCTAAAAGTGTGCAGAGGAGATATTTCCTGATCTGGCAGGTCATATGGTGGCTGAATCGGAGAGTGCCCTTGTCTTAGGGAAAATACACTGGCGTATTCAGGAGTGATGGGTATATGGTGTCTTCTGCTTGCTCTCAAATGGTTCAGAAAAAGGCTAATGATAATGATGCAGAGAAGAGAGAAAAGGAGCGAGCACAGATGCAGTAAAATGCTAGCAATTTGGGGATCCAGATGAAAGGGATTCAGAAGTTCTTCTTGCAACTTTTCCATAAACTTGAAATGACTGCAAAATATTTTTTTTGAAATAGTGACATAACATTATACATAATTGTCCAGTAACATTTTACACACATGCTTTCTTATTTTTTTATGCAATTTAGTGTGATAGGTGAGATGGGCATTATTGATTGTGTTTATAGCAGAGTTGTTTCTTTTTGAGTATGGTGCGAAAGGGTTGTTAGACTTAGCAACTGACGGAAATAAATGGAGCTTAAGGGATGAAGTATCCCCATCAACAGTGAGGTAAGCCAGTGGTTCATACATGTTAACATTTTAATAAAGGGGTCAGAGGGAGAGGCAAAAAGAGGCTCTGTTAGACTACAAATTTACAGATTATCTGTAACCACATTTCCTTAAAGAAAGAACATGGAAGAAGGATAGCATAGGAGAGAGATGAAATAGAGAGAAGTGGTGGCATACAGGAAGTGGATGGAGGTAGAGAACAGGGACGAGACATAGTGCACTCGTTGTCACCATGTGGAAGTTGATACCAGGCAGATAAGAGGCAAATCTTCTTGCAGGCAGAGATGATCCCTTACTTCAGCGTGTTCACAAATTTCAACAATGTCACTTAGAACATGGAATTTAAATAATTTATTGAACCCACATTTGCCTCTTTTTTATTAGAGCTTGAGGTCTTCCAGGCTTTACTGCTTAGTGGTTATATAACTTTGAATAAGTATGGAGAAGTGATCCTGTTGGAACAAAGTCATGTGAAGTTACTCATTTTCTCAGAACTTGCCAGTGGCTCTTAATCGCACTCTGAGTAAAGCCTAAAAGTCAGTTCCAAAATCCACAAGGCCCTGTGTGATCTGGTCACCTGTTTCCTTCCTTCGTTTCTTACCCTACTCGAATCCCTCAATCCTCCATGAGGGCCTTCAAACTCCCTAAAGTGAGCACCAGCCTTAGGGCTACATACTTGTTCTTCTCTCTCCCTCCATTGCTCTTCCTCCAGATGTCCATAATGCTTACTTCTCTCAGGTCTTTACTAAAAAGTTACCTCCACAGGGAGTTTTCTGGCAATGGCAATTGTATTAGTCATCTGGTATTGATCTAACACTGGTACCATTAAGTTGACGGATTTAACAAAGAAAGGTTTATTCTTTCATAGTCCAATAGGCTACAAGTTAGAAGTCAGAATGTCCACTCTATGGGACAGTGTTCTGCTGCTATTCATAAGGTTTTCAGTGGGTAACTGTTTCCAGAAGTATATTGCAGGTCCTTCTTCCTAGTCTGTCTTTGTCTAGAAGATGAAATAAAATTTCCTAATGATACATGCAAAGAGCTAGAAATAGAAAACCTAAAAGAATATGTTCAAGCTGAAAGAACTGGAGAAAAAATTCAAGCCTCAAGTTGCAGTAGTGATGGATTCTACAGGGAAAATATTAAATGACTCAGGAAGCACCAAAGGAAGATGGAAAGAATATATAGAGTCACTGTACCAGAAGGAAGTGGTCAGTGTTCAGTCATTTGAAGAGGTAACATATGATCAGGAACTGATGGTACTGAACAAAGAAGTCAAAGCTGCATTGAAAGCACTGGCAAAAAACAAGGCTCCAGGAAGTGATGGAATATCAATTGAGATATTTCAACAAATGAATGTAATGCTGGAAGTACTCGCTCATCTATGCCAGGAAATTTGGAAGACAGCTACTTCATCAACCAACTGGAAGAGATCCATATTTACACCTATTCCCAAGAAAGGTGATCTAACTGAATGTGGAAACTACCAAAAAATATCATTAAAATCACACACAAGTAAAATTTTGCTAATGATCATTCAGAAGCAACTGCAGCAGCATACTGACAAGGCACTGTCAGAAATTCAAGCCAGATTCCAAAGAGAATGTAGAACCAGGGCTATCATTGCTGAAGTCAGGTGGATCTTGGCTGAAAGCAGAGAATACCAGAAAGAAATGCATTCAACTGTGTGAATCATGACAAATTGTGGCTAGCATTGTGGAGAATAGGAATTACAGAACACTTAGTTGTGCTCTTAACGAATCTATATGTGGGTCAAGAGGCAGTCATGTGGACAGAACAAGGGGACATTGCACAGTTTAAATGCTGGAAAGGTGTGTGTCAGGGCTTGTATTGTTTTATCATGTCTTTTCAATCTGTATGCCAAACAGATAATCTGAGAAGCCGGATTATATGAAGAAGAATGAGGGATCAAGATTGGAGAAAGACTCACTAACAACTTGCATCACACAGATGACAGAATGTTGCTTGCTGGAAGTGAAGAGGATTTGAAACACTTACTGATAAAAATCAAAGACCACAGCCATCAATATAGATTGTACCTCAAGACCAAGAAAACAAAACTCGCAACTAGACCGATAAGCCACATTGCGATAAAGGATCAAAGCTGTGAAAGATTTCATTTTACTTGGTTCCACACTCAATGCCCATGGAAGCAGCAGTCAAAAAATCAAGACACATTGCATTGGGAAAATCTGCTGCAAAGGTCCTCTTTAAAGTGTTAAAAAGTAACGATGTCGCCTTGAAAACTAAGGTGTACCTGATCCAAGCCATGGTCTTTTTCAGTTGCATCACATACATGCAAAGCTGGGTGATGGATACGGAAGACAAAAGAATTGCTGCCTTTGAGTTGTAGTACTGGAGAAGAATATTGAATGTACCATGGATTGCCAAAAGAACAAACAGATCTGTTCTGGAAAAAGTACAACCAGGGTGCTCCTTGTAATCAGAGATGGCAAGACTGCATCTTACTTACTTTGGATGTGTTGTCAGGAAGGATCGGTCCCTGGAGAAGGACATCATGCTTAGAGGGGTGAAGTGTCCGTGAAAAAAGAGGAATATCCTCAACAAGCTTGATCGACACAGGGCTGCAACAATAGGCTTCATTGTAAAAAGGGTTGTGGGTGTTGTGCAAGACCAGACAGTGTTTCGTTCTGTTGTGTGTAGGGTCATTGTGAGTTGGAACCAACTTGATGACACCTAACAACAAAAACAACTCCAGCTTGTAAGCTCTTGAAGAAAGTCCTTATGTTGCATTGTCTTTGGTTACAGAGTATCTTGTTACAGGAACCTCAGGTCCAAAGGATGTGCTGTATTCCCAGTGCTACTTTCTTGATGATATCCGGTTCCCAACTCTCTGATTGCTTCCCTTTCCTTTTATCTCTTGTAGGATGAAAGGATAAAAAGTGGTGCAAGCCACATTCCAGGGAAACTCCCTTTGTAAGGGTGTCGCAGTCCCACCTTAATCCTCTTTTAACATATTTCTGTCTATTACCCACAAGCAGAGATAAGGATTTACAGCATAGGAAAATCACAAAATGGAGAGCAATCACACAATACATTTCTGTACATATTTTTGGGAGGATACAATTCAGTCCATGACAGCAATCCTTTCTAAAATTGAAATGTTACCTAGAAACATTCTGTGTAACATATTTTTCACTACTTACCTTTCTTGTATGAATTTCCTGCCTTCCTCATCAGGATACAAACTCCTTAAGGCCAGGAACTTTTGCACTATTTGCTGCTGTATTCTGGGAGCCTGGAATAGAACCTGGCATACACTCAATGCTCAGTAACTATTTATTGACTAAATAACAATTCAAGATACTTGTGTCTCTTGATACATTATTAGAGGTAGTAAAATACTTGCTGCAAATGTTGATCATAAGTCAGTGAGAGTGCTGCTCTCTGGAGATTCAAAGTAGTCAAATACCCTGAGCAGGAAAAGAATGAATACTTAGGCTCCACTACCCAGCCTTGCCAAAAGTTTATCGTGAGACTTTGAAAGTCTCCTTTCCTTCATTTGTTCTCAGTTTCCTTATTTTTAAAAGAAGAGATTGGAATGTCATTATTTCCAAGGGTCCTTTTCAGTCCTTAAATACATATGGTTCTATGTTGTACAAAAAAAAGAAAAAAAAAAAAGGAGCCCTACTATTGCACTGGTTAAGTGCTCAGTTGCTAACCAAAAGGTCAGTTATTCGAACCCATCAACAACTCCATGGGAGAAAGTTGTAGCAGTCTGCTTCCATTATGTTTTGCAAGTTCAGAGAATTATCCGTCCTGAAATCGAGCAAGGGGCTGCGGGTCCAAAAATAGTTTATCTATTGACTCCAAAATTTTAGCCTCTAGTTGTATTTAGATTGTGTTGATACTTCTGTTTCTGGTCCTCATATAAAGTACACTTATTAGCAGCCGGCTTCTACCTCTGTGTATTTGAAGTATGTGGTAGGCAGACTGTCTGAAAATGATAACAAGTCTAGGTTTTGCAGCCCCTTAGGGGATAAAAAATTGAGCAAATTTAAGCTATAATTATAGTATTAATCACCACCATTGCATCATTATCATCCAAAGGCAAGGGGTGTTACACTTGCTAAATTTAAAAACAACAAAGGCATGTTGTGATTTATGAAAGCACAAAAGAAGGTCTCAGAAAAATACCAGCTTGTTTATTTAATCTGATATTTATAACACAGCCTAATGTATTTGCGTAGTGTTTTTGGGAGGACTACTGGGTAATTTTCCATGCCACAGGTTAGCCAATAGTCGACAGATGTCCTTACTCAAAAAGGCCAGGTTTTGCACTGCTCTGAATATTACATGGATCATTTTTTGCATGGCCTTTTATTCTACACTGGGTGCATCTAGAATGTCCAGAGATTGCAGAATTGAAATTGTGTTATACCTTTGTACTAGCCATATATTCCTTGAATATTAAATCACTGGGTATTTATTGAACATTTTGCATGAACTCACTGCTATATAATAACAACAACAACAACAAAAAGTTAAACCCATTGCCATTGAGTCAATTCTGTCTCACAGCTACCCTATAGGAAAGATTAGAACTTCCTATAGAGTGTGCAAGGACTGCCTGGTGAATTCAAACTGCTGATATTTTGTTAGCAATGATAGCACTTTGCCACTGTGACACCGGGGTTTCCTACCCTTGCATAGAAACTATGAAATAGCTATAATGCACTATGCAAGGTTCTCTATCCATAATAAATTCAGTTTGTTGAAGATTTACTAAGGAATCTCATTTTACTTATGCTAAACCAACTGCTGTTGAGTCGATTCCAACTCATAGTAACCCTATAATGCACAGTAAAATGGCCCCATAGTTTCCAAAGAGTACACAGGTAATTCAAACTGCTGACATTTTGGTTAGTGGCCGTAGGTCTTAAGTACTACACCAGCAGGGTTTCCTTACTTACACTGGCTCTCCTAATTTAACTATCACAACTATAGCAGAGAGATATTAATAACTAAGTTTTTAGAGACAGCAAATGGGGTCAGAGAAATTATCTAACCATGCCAAAGTTACCTGTCTGATAAACGGAAGTGTTGACATCAACCCCTGATTTTCTTATTCTTCAAATGCTGACCTTTTTCAAATATGATAGACTGCCTGGATCAAGCATTTATAGTAAATTTATGGATAATGGCACACAAATTTCAAAAACAGAAGAAATAGACATCAACTTGTTAGGTGCTGTTAAGTGGCTTCTGCCTCAAACTTGTAATCAATGACCTTACCTCCAGGCTAGAAAAATTAGAAAAGATGAGACTGTATTTGCAAAGTGTTGAAAACAAATGAGTAGTGTTGCTAGCAAAACTATCTTTTAAGAATGATACTGAAATATATGTACCTTTTTGTAAACAAAACTGAGCTTACTGTGAACGGATTCTTGTAAATGAAATTTCTGAGGAATATACATATGAAAAAAAGGAAAATAATCCCATAAGAAGGTTTATGTTGCAAATAAATGGCAAATATGTGGGTATATCTAAGCAAACACTGACTCTCTGAAAAATAATAATAGTTTCTAGTTTGAGGTTAAAAACTAAAAACAATCCAAGACGCAACTTAAATGTAGACAGTGGCAAGTGTATTAGGGAGGAGCAAGAAGACCGAAGCATTCTAACATCCATATTTTGTCCAGCATGAGAATACAGATATTAAGTGAGGGCTTTGTTGATTATATGTGTCATTTTTAGCATATCCACAGAAATACTGGAAATTGGAAACTTAAATGAGAGCAAATGCATTTAAAGCCTCAAAACAAAAGGAGAAAACAACAAAAACTACCTTGCAAGGAGGGTAAGATTCCCAGACCAAGCAAGAATGATTAAGGCAAAAGGAAAGTGTATTACCAATAGAAGCCTAGATAAAGGAAATTATGCATTCCAGATCTGTTCAAGAGGGATAGAGTATTGACCAACAGAACTCCCATTGACAGGATTCTCTCTATAGTGAGGCCTTCAAGCTCTCTTAGCAAAGGGCTGGTTTGAAGATCCTCCAGCAGTGTAAATCTCCTGGTTAAAACTTGGCTAGCCAAAGAGATCTACCTACAGTGGAGTTCCAAATACAGGACTCTAGATCATACTGTCAGATATACTAACTCAGTAAGACTGTGTTGTTTGTGGTAGCTGATGTGTTAAGTGCTCTGACGGTGACTTACTTACAACAGAATGAAACGTTGCCCATTCCTGTGCCGTCTTCATGATTGCTCGTGTGTTTGAATTCGTTGTTGTGTCTGTTGTGCCAGTCTATCTCACTGAACGTTTCTGTCAGCTTTTCTGCCCCTATGCTTTGCCAACCGTGATGTCCTTTTATAGCAGTTGGTCTTTCCTGGTCTATCCAAAGTAAACAAGCCAAATTATTGCCATCTTGCTTCTAAGGAACATTCTGGCTGTATGTCTTCTATGACTGATTTTTGGTTCTTTTGGCAGTCCTGGATATTTTCAATATTCTTTGCTAGTACTACAATTTGACTGCATCAGTTATTCTTCTGCTTTCCTTTTTCATTGACATTTTTCACATGGATAAGAGGCAGTTGAAAAGATCATGGCTTGGATCTAGTGTACCTTAGTCTTCAAAGTGACTTCTTTTTAAATCCTTAAAGAGGTCCCTTGCAGATTTGCCGAATGTGTTATATATAGCGTCTTCAGACCTTTCTTTCTGTCTGTCTGTCTTAGTCTGGAAGCTCCAGTGAAACCTGCCCGTCATAAGTGATCCTGTTGGTATTTGAAATACCGGTGGCATAGCTTTCTTCTTTTTCTTAACAAACAGATGGGTGATGAATATATGGATACAGTCTAGAAAATCTTGTGAGGTATTTGTATTCTGTCACTTGGGAATGCTGTGAGTCTAAGTTAACTCAATGGCATCCAAACCAAAAAACCCAAACCCACTGCCATCAAGTCAGCTCTGACTCATGGTGACCCTAGAGATCTGAGTAGAACTGCCTCATAAGGTTTCCAAGGAGTGCCTGGCAGATTTGAACTGTCAACTTTTTGGTTAGCAAACGTAGCACTTAACCTATTACTCTGTCAATGGCATCCAACAATAGCAGTATTTATATTTGTGTGTATATATATATTATATGTATATATAGAGAGAGAACAGGACAGAGAGAAAGAGATAGAGTAATGTAGTAATTTAGAAATCGGCTACTAATCAAATCAGTTCTACTCTGTTCTCTAGAGTTACTATGAGTCAGAATCAACTCAGTGACAATGGACATTTTGTGTATATATAAACCCAAAAAAAAACCACTGCCGTTGATTCTGAGGGCTGACAGTTAAGTTTGTGAACTTGCTACTGTGCACTTACATTGGTGGAATGGTACAAACAACTTGGTAGAGTTTCATAACCTTGGCATATCAGTATGTCACAGCTGTGTTTTTGTGGACATGTGACAGTGTCTTGCTGAGTGGTGTTCATTATAGCTTTGTGTTTTTGTATGCTGCCATGAGAATGTTGGAGCTTGAATTAGAGCAACAAATAAACATTAAATTTCTTGTTAAACCTGACGAGAGTGGAAGTGAAATCAGGGACATGTTAGTGCAAGTTTATGGGGATAATGCCATGAAGAAAATGGAAAGGTACAAGTGTTTCTATGAGGGGAAAGTGTCACTAATAAAGAGATGTCAGGGCTGCCAGTAATGGGCAGAACTGATGAAAATATTGCAAAAATTAGTTGAATTGTGCATCATAATCATCAGCTGACTGTGAGAAGCATAGTAGACCAAATAAACATTGATAGAGAAATAGTTTATAAAATCTTAACTGAAAATCTTGGCATGAGAAAGGTGTGTGCAAAAATGGTCCTGAAGGAGCTCACTGATGAGCAAAAAACAAAGAAAGTTGAAGCTTACCAAGACCCTTTGGAGAGGTAAGATGATGTTTTGGACCATGTTGTCACTGGTGATGAAACATGGGTGTACCAATACGATCATGAAACAAAGCATCAAGGTATGAAATGGAAGTCAGCCAATACAACACAACCAAGAATTCTGTCAGCCCAAATCAAGAGTCGAAAAGATGTTGTTAACCTTTTTTGATATCAGAGGGGCTGTTCATTATGAATTTGTACCAGCTAGACAGTTGGCCAAGTTATTATTTGGAAGTGCTGAAAAGGCTGCATGAAAAATTTAGACGAAAACGACCTGAACTTTTTGCACCCATAACTCATGGTTCTTGTATCACAACAATGCAACACCTCACACAGCACTGTTTGTGAGGGAGTTTTTAGCCAGTAAACAAATAACTGCATTGAAACACCCTCCCTGCTCACCTGATCTAGCCCCCAATGACTTCTTTACCCGAAGATAAAGGAAATATTGAAAGGAAGACATTTTGATGATATTCAGGACATCAAGGGTAATACAATGATGGCTCTGATGGCTATTCCAGAAAAAGAGTTCCAAAATTGTTTTGAAGGGTGGACTAGGCACTGGTGCATAGCTTCACACGGGGAGTACTTCAAAGGGGACTACAGTGATATTCATCTACGAGGTATGTAGCACTTTTTCTAAGATAAGATGATGAACTTAATTGTCTGATCTCATATATGTTTATATGTATAAGTATGTGTGTGTGTGTGTGTGTGTGTATATATATATAAACTTAACCTGTCAGCCTGTCAATTATATCCCATAAATACGTTTTTTAGAAAACAGCACCGCAGTAGTCCCAACAGCCTGGTACTGGTACAGAAAGATACGCAGACCAATGGAACAGAACTGAGACCCCAGAGGTGCCACCACTTTCCTAGTAACAGTTGGTATTTGACGGTGGCCCTAGGACTGTAAACTGGGTGTAAACAGTCTCTTTGGCAAATGGTGCTGGCAAAAATGGGTATCCATCTGCAAAACACTGAAACAAGATGCCCATCTCACACCTCTCACAAAAACTGACTCTAAATGGATTAAGGACCTAAATATCAAACCTAAAACAAGAAAAATCATGCCAGAAAAAAAAATAGGATCAATGATAGATGTTCTAATACACCGTTTAGATAGACTTCAAAATCTAGCAAACCAAGCACGATTAAGAAAAGAAAAAATAAATAAATGGGAATTACGAAGAATCAAACTCTTTGGTTCATCCAAAGACTTTATCAAATGAATTGAAAGACCACCTACAGAATGGGAAAAAAATATTTGGCAACTATCTGTCAGAACAGCATCTGATCACCCTAATCTACAAGGTTAAGCAAAAGATGAAAAAGAAAAAGGTAAATAACCCAGTGAAAAGATGGGCAAAGGAGATGAGCAGACACTTCACTAGAGAGGACATCCAGGCAGCCAAAAGGCAGATGAGAACATA
This sequence comes from Heterohyrax brucei, assembly GCA_028571685.1. NCBI lineage: Eukaryota > Metazoa > Chordata > Mammalia > Hyracoidea > Procaviidae > Heterohyrax > Heterohyrax brucei. The sequence goes on from CM053150.1 coordinate 64,867,376, forward strand.
CTCATTATCACTAGCTATCAGAGAAAACCAAATCAAAACTACAATGATATATCATCTCACCCCAACAAGGTTGGCCATGACCCCAAAAACACAAAACAACAAATGCTGGAGAAGCTGTGGAGAGATTGGGACTCTCCTACATTGCTGGTGGGATTGCAAATTGCCGCAGTCTCTTTGGAAAGCAATCTGGAACTTCCTTAAAAATCTGGAAATAGATATCTCATTTGATCCTGTAATTCCACTTCTTGGAATTTATCCTTCAGAAACAAGTGTTGTCACATGAACAGGCACGTGTACACAAATGTTTGTTACAGCACAGTCCACAATAGCTAAAAGATGGAACCAACCCAGATGCCCATCAGCAGATGTATGGATAAACAAACTATGGTACATGTACTCAATGGAACACTAGGCTATGATTAAAAAAAAAAAAATGACGATTTTAGAAAACATCTCGTAACATGGTGTCAATTGGAAGGGATCATGCTGAGTGAAATCAGACAATGTCAAAAGGACAAACATTGTATGAGACCCCTGTTGTAAGGACTTAAAAATAGAATTATCTACAGAAGAAAATAACTCTGTTGGCTACAAGGTTGGGGGTGTTGAGGTTTTATCATAGATAAGATGATAGATGTTATACATTTTATTCTTTTACTGTGATTAATAAATAATAAAAATTAAAAAAAAAGAAAACAGAAGTTCTTTAAGACCAAGAAAGGTGTGCCTCAGAGTTGTATCTTTGACCATACTTATTGTATCTGTATGCTATGCTTAGTAGATAATCCTAGAAACTAGATTATGTGAAGATGAATGAGGCATCAGGATTTGAGGAAGATTCATTAAAAACCTGTGTTATGCAGCTGTGTTATGCAGATGACACACAATTGCTTGTTGAAATTCGTGAAGAGGACTCAAAGCATTTTCCAGTGAAGATCAAAGACTACAGCCTTCAGTATGGATTACATTTCAACATAAAACAAAAATCCTCACAATTTAAAAGCAAGGATGGTGAGACTTTGTCTCCTGTACCTTAGACATGTTATCAGGAGGGACCAGTTCCTGGAGAAAGACACCATGCTTTGTAGAGTAGAGGGTCAGAGAAAAAGAAAAAGACACTCCACAAGATGGACTGATGATGATTTCAACAATGTTCTCAAACATAGCAACATTTTTGAGGATCACCAAGACTAGGAAATGTTTCATTCTGTTGTACACAGGATCACTGAGTAAGACCTAATTCAGCAGCACCCGGAACAACAAATCTTTTTAAAATCTATTACCCACTGTCACTGACTAGGTATTGACTCATGGCTACCCTGCAGGACAGAGTAGAAGTGCTCTGTAGAATTTCCAAGGAGAGCCTGGCAGATCTGAGCTGACTTTTTGGTTAGTAGATACAGCACTTAACCACTATGCAACCAATGTTTCCTTAACACTTATTACTTTCTCTTTATTCTTATTGCCATTTTCGTGGCTCAGACATCTATCATCTCTCATCTGAGCTGTTGCAACCACTTTGCCTACTGTTTTTCTGTTGGTTCCAATATCTTTCTGACCAATCTATGTTCCACATTGGCTGTCAGAGTTACCATTCTAAATAGCTTCTCATCTGTTTAAATTTTACAATAGGTGCCCATTGCTTGGAAGATCAAGTCTACTTCTCATAATATTCCTTATTTTGTGATGGAGCCTCTGTTAAATTTCCAAAGCACAAGTTTCAAGTTTTAAAATGAAGAAAACATCCCCTACATTAGATCATTCCCTGAGTCTACTGTAAGAAATGACCACTCAATCTTTTTGTACCATCTCAATATGGTACACACACTTCTTTATTGCACTTATTATATTGTTTTGATAATTTGTTGCATGAATGTCTGTCTTTACCCACTAATTCTATCCTTTTGGGTGATAGAAACTGTATTTAATAATTTAAATATGTTCATGGCTTCATGGTGTCTGTTCAAATAGATATTGCCCCTTCTTCCCCATTTTTTTATAAGCAATAAATGAACAACTGAAAAAAGGAAGGAAAGCCTGGTGGTGTAGTGGTTAAGAGCTATGGCTGCTAACCAAGAGACTGACAGTTAGAATCTACAGGCACTCTTCTGAAACCCTATGGGCAATTCTACTCTGGGCTATAGAATCTCTATGAGTCAGAGTTGACTTGACAGCAGTGTGTTTGATTTTTTAAGTTTGGAAACAAATAAATCAAAATAAAGAAAGTAGGTCAAGTTCAACTAGGGTAAAAAAATCATGTATTGTATTCTGTTGTTTTGGAGCAAAGTACTGTTTTAAGCTTGTTGGAAAGATGCAGAAAATCTGCTCACTGTAACTCATCCATTATTAACATTATTAATTAAAACATAAATATGAATTTTTTTAATATTGACGAAATCTAAGCATGTCCGTGTTAATACTTAAGAAGAGATTGATTCATACCATTTTCAATTATGTGGTTTGAAAGTACTTTGGACATTCATTGGAATCAGACCTAGAAGAACCAAGAAATCCAAATATTTTCACTCTGTTCCCTGTCTGTAATGTGCTTTCAGACAGAATGTAACAGGAGCTATTTAGGGTTAACCCAATAACAAAAGGTCTCTAAAACCAGATTTGGTAGGAAACACTTCACAAACTAGAGCTAATGACTCGAACAATTCTATGACAAGTGACTTGAAGAATCCTTAAAGTCAGAGGGAGAATGTGGAAACCCAATAGGAAATGATAAAAAACCGCTGACAGTACTAGGAGAACGTGAGAGAAGGTGTTGTAATGGCTGTGCGGATAAGCAGTTTCTTGGTAGAGTAACACAGTTGAGGGAATTAGAAGGGAGAAACAGTTTGGGGATGGAATTTTACAATTGCATGAGTACATATTTTTTCAGTTGATACCTTATGGCATTTTGGAAAAAATATTGGCTTCTAAAGGCAACTACTCAGTGAGGACGGGAGAAGGAGTCAGGTAATAACAGTTACTCAGCACTTGGAATGTGCCAAGTGTCTCACTTGGTATTGGAAAAATATCTATGGAAGAACTTGCTCTTTGCCCATATGAGGTAGCTACTGTTATTTCCTATTTATAAGTAAGAAAAACTCAACTACAGAAAAATTAAATGTCCTGTATAGAGGCACTCATCTGAGAATAAAGAGCTGGATTTTCCAAGAGAGAGTGACTAGAAGAAAGGACCACATCCAGGGGTGTTTTCATTAATTAGCTGTTTCTCCTACCCATGGCACAATGGATGTTTCTTAGAGGATGCCACCTTTTTCCTTTCTGGGAGATGTCAATAAATAAGATGAAAAAGAATGCAGAAAACAGCACTGATCTAGACTTAATAGCATTTTGGGAGTCAAAAAGTAACAGTGTGATTGTTGAAATTCTTTGTGGTTTCGAACAGTCATTCTCTTTACTCAAAGTTCCCTGACTCTAAAACCACTGCCGAGGACTCGAGTCAGTCTCCTAGCAACCCTAGAGTTCAGAGTAGAACTGGCCCTCATTCTAGCAGGTAACAATTTATGACCCTATTCATATTTAACATTGTTTCAAGAATTGAGGGTGTTTCAAGCTTAAAGTAGGATTGTTGTGAAAAAGACAATTTCCATTTTGAGTTATTCAAGTGAGAATGGAGACAAAACTAGTCCAAGCCATTTTATACTACTTGGATGCTCGAAAGTCTGTTATCTTTTCTCTTCTATCCATTCTTGTTTTTCCTCAACAAATCTCTGTGCTGCATCATAGATGATTTTATTTAAAGGAAGGCAAATGATGCCATTTTTCTTGCCTTACTTCTTCAATAATTTCCAACTGTACATAATGAACAAACTATTTTGTATGGACTACAAAGGCTTTCACAGTCTACTCATGTCTATCTCGTTACCCTCATCTGGTACCAGATTCTAGTAGATCAAAGTTTGTCAACCACAGCACTGTGAACCTGTTGAGTTAGATTATTCTTTGTTGTGGTGCTATCCTGTATATCACAGGATATTTAACACCACCTCTGGCCTCTGTCTACTACATACGAGTAGCAACCCCTACCCTAGAAAACTGTCCATGATTGAGAACTAGTGACCTAGCTCTTCTTCAGCATCATGTTAATTTAAATGCCATGTTCCCTCTTAGCACAGCACATTTGAACACTTTACCTCCTCTGTCTGAACTAATCTGAGCCTCTCATCTCCAAATCATTAATTTCTGATCAGTGTTCATATCCAAGTATATTGGTCACTTCCTCAGTGAAGCCTACTGTAGTACACTGATTCACCCATCACAGTACTATAATAACAGCCTCTCATTTAAAGTTTAATTTATAGTTGTATGTTCATCACTGAGATGACTGTGGTAATTTCTCACTCCCCCAACCTCTAGCCCGTGTATATACCCTGTCTGTGTCTAGTTACCATTGTGTCCTCAGGATCTAGCTTGAAGAACTCAACAGATGTTTGTTGAATGAATGAGTAAATATGAGAAAATCATAATGATTATCATAAAAGTAGAATTGGATTTGCTGTTTTTATTGTTGGTAGCTGCTGTTGAGTCAGCCCCCAATTCATGGCAACCCCATGCACAATGGGATGGGGCTGTTTAGATCCATGGAGATTTCACTGGCTAATTTTTTCTCAGTAGATTGTCAGGCCATTCTTCCTAGTCTGCCTCAATGTGGAATTTCTGCTGAAATCTGTTCAGCTTTACAGCATCACACAAGCCTTCAATGAGAAGTGAACACTGTACAGGTGCTTTAGCTGAGAATCAAACCAAGTATCCTACGTGAAAGGTGGAAATTCTGCCTCCAAAGTCAGACTCAGAGACTGTGAAATCAACAAATTTCTAAACACCAACTTTACACCTAGCAGGATACTGAGCTGTGGCGTTGCAGAGAAGAATGATGCATGGCTTTTATTCTAATAATACCATCTTAGAGGAGAAACTGATATGAAATAGAAAATGGTAATAGAGTAACCAGAGTTATCCATGGAGGGCAGAATGATATATACAGAGAAGAATCCCAAGGTGTGCATGGGAGAATGAAAAAAGATTTCACAATGACAGTAACAGTTTTGCTCAGACTAATGGGTTGGTTAGAATTGGCCAAGTGAACAAGGTGGAAGGGATAGAGAGGTATTATAGCTTGTGTTACAAGTAGGATACCTGCATATACAGCAGTGCTGGTGGTATGTAGTAATCTAGCCAGCTAGAATTTCCACAGTTCTGTGTGAATAAAGATTGAGATTCAAGCTGAAGTGTGTTGAAAGTGGAGTGAGTTGAAAGCATAACGCTATGTGTTAACAAGAACACATGTGTGGGAGAATCTCAGTGGGAAGCTGAGGACTTAGCAGGCCTAGAGCATGAGAAATTTGGAGCCAGCCTAAGAAATTTGAAGTTTCTCCTAAAGACAAAGAAAAGTCAGTGAAGTATTGCAACCATGGTATAGTAGAGTCAGATCTGCTCTTCCAGAATGATGACCTAGATGCTTGGCCAGTAACAAAAGAAGATGGACAGTGTAAGGGTTTCATTGCAAGTAAAAATCTTTGAGTGGCCATAGACCTAGCCCAAAGTAATTTCTCAACAAAGAAAAGCAACAAGGAAAACTCAGAATGAGTTTCGAAAATGAGAGGATCCTCTTACCAATGAAAAAGAGGAAGGAAAAAAAACTGTTGAATCCTCTGGGGTGTCTTCTATGAATCCATACTTGCTATTAATGGCAAGATATATATTGGAGGCATAGGAATGAAGGGGCTTGCTCTAGGTTTTATGGAAAAAGAGGTGAACACAGGCATGTGGTAGACACTGTAGCAGGAGAAACCTGATGAGTGACTGTTTGTTTTCCCATTGTCTGCATTTCTGCCCAGTCCTCTAACATGAGTAATTGTCAAGATCTTGCTAGGCTGAAGTGTATTCCATGGAAATTGGATCTGCAGTTTTGCAGAATTTCACAATGCCTTTTGCAGTTCTGTGTCAGATTGTTTAAATCTAGTTTATTTTACCTTCTTGGTCCTGGATGTACTATCAGCTGAAATATTTATATCACTGCCTCTTAGGAGTTGTGCATTTCCCTGGTTCTGTGAAAAAAATATGCTGACCTGCTCTATGTATGTGAATAATTGTTTTTATTTTAATTACTCTAGTGCCTGTGGAAAGAGATTTGGTTGGCTGGCCTGTTCTCTCCGTGACCATTTCTCGCCATGTTTTTATTCACTTCCTTTCACCAACATAATTCTGTACCAGTCACCAAAAGTGTCTTTAGAGACTATTTGAAGTTGGAAACACTATGCTAAATCTAGGCTTTTGGAAGGAGGTATGAGAATCACAAGCATAAATAAATGTACCTTGTTGCTCAGTGTTGAAATCCTCCTCCCTCAGCAGGCCTCAGAACACTTGGAAGGAGACCCCAAGTATATTCTTTTTGTTAAAGTTTTATTTTTAACCTCCCTCAACACACGTGTTTTTTTTAATACATAGTGTTATGCTTTCAACTCACTCCACTGTGGGCCTCATTCATTAAACACCAGTTACTGAAATTCATTGTGTGTCAGCCAGCAAGTCCCTGCCTTCATGGAGTTCAGTGTGGGTTAGAAAAAAACAGATAACTACAGCATTTATTGACATCATGGTAGAGAGGTAGACTATAAGAGGTGTCATCTGTGTGAAAGAAAGCATGCCATAAGAAGTGAAATTCACACTGAGAATAAAAGGGCTTCTCAGGGAATAGGTAGGGAGAAGCTAGCAAGGGAAGAAACATGTTCCAGGTGGGAGTTGGAGTGCTAGTTAGAGATTGAACCAGGGAGATGAGATCATGGGTCGTGTCGTTTTGCTTTAATCTTGTTTCCGCATAATGTGGGACAGATACATCTGTGACCAATACTAGCACAAGCTGTTTGTAACTATTTGTCCTGAGAAAGTTACTTAAACTTTTTAAGGCTAGTTGTCATCATCTAGTTCGCAGGGTCATTCTGAGGGCTGAGGAAGGTACAGCATGTATCGTGGATTAAATTGTGCCGCCACCAAGAAATGTGTGCAGCAGTTTACCTAGACTATGACAACTGGTATTGTGTGTTGTTCCTAGCGCTGTAAACTCTACCTCCGTGGTGTTAATGAGAGAGGATGGGCAACACTTATGTTGTTGGAGCATGACTCAATGTGTAAGATTGCATTATGCCTTGAGGCAGGCTCTTGGAATATAAAGAGAAGGACGCAGAGAGTTGGGGACCTCATACTACCAAAAAGGAGTGAGGGTCCTGAGCAGATCACACCATTTGGAAAGGATCCAGAGTCCCTGTACCTCAGAATCTCCCAGTACAGGTGAACAGCAATGACAAAGTCCTTCTTCTGGAGCCAACACAGAAAACCTTCTCCTGAAGCTAATGTCCTGAATTTGGACTGGTAGTCTACTGGGCTGTGACCGAATAAAGTTCTCTTTTTAAAGCCGTCCGCTTGTGGTATTTTTGTTAAAGCAGTATCAGATGACTAAGACATCATGTAAATTGTTTACATACTGCTTAACATGTTGTAACTGGTCAATAAATATCAGCTCATATTATCAGCTTTATTGGTATTATGCGTATCATCATTATTTTTATCTCAGCCTCACCACGCCCTCATTGTCTTTTACACTCTGGCTCTCATGCTGATCACACCAGTTCAAGTTGTTTAGCATCAACTTCTTCTAGAATCTACCTAACTGTGGTTCTTGTTTTTACAATCTTCTCTCATTCCATCTCCTTTTTTCCTTTTCTTGTCTTTGACTTCTCACGCCTACAGTTGACATTTCAACACAATTGGGCCCCAGGAACAAGACAATGGGTAGTCTAGTGTAATCTAAAATAATGGAATCCTGATGGTGAAGTGGTTCAAGTGCTCATCTGCTAATCAAAAGTTTTGCAATTCAAACCCACCAGGTGCCCCACTGGAGAACGGTGTGGCAGTCCACTTCCATAAGGATTACACTTACAAACCGTATGTGTCCGTTCTTTTCTGTCCTATCTAGTCTCTATGAGTCAGAATTGACTCAAGAGCAGTGGGTTTTATTTTTTCTGAGATGTTACTACTTCTGTGCCAGGACCACAGTAAAGCATAGTTTCTATGCGTAGCTCACTTGGAAACTCACATTAGCCATGAAGTCAGTGGCTGAGTGATACCACTCTTATTTGCTTTGTCTGTTCCACATCTCTCTCTCTTTCTCTGTCTCAAATCAAGCATTAGTGCCTTGGCTTGTACTGTTTCATGGTAGGTCAACGATGTTTCCTTTTGCTACTGTGTTAGAATTTGGGGAAACCTGATAGGCTGCTTATTTTATCAAAGAAATGTTAAAGAATTATAACCCACTAATTTGGGAGTTATTATTAATGGCATAAATATCAATAAAGGTAAACTGTAGAAGTTACATGTTCACCATAGCCCAGACTGTGACATAAAAAGTATGTAGTTTTCTCTCATTTGCAGGTATAACTCTGAATGACAGCTGACTTTCCCAGAATTCATTTTTAAATCAAATTTTGTATTTTAATTTATATATATTTTAATTGTAGAGATAAATTATATGAAGTATGACAATTAAGTCTGTGAACTTAATTGTTCTGAGTGCTACATACCTCATTGCTGAATGTCACTAGTGAGCTGTGAAGTACTTGTGAAGCTATGCACCAATTCTAGCATCTAGTCCACTCTCCAGAGCAATTTTGGAACTCTTTATGGAACGGCCTACTGCTAACCACAAGGTCAGCAGTTCAAATCCACCAGGTGCTCCTTGAATACCCTGGGATTCAGTTCTATCTTGGCCCCTAGGGTCGCCATGAGTCGGATCTGACTCGATGGCACTTGGCTGGCTCTGGAACGGCCATTGTACATGGTGACCCAGTGGCAAGTTTAGAAACTTAATTGTATAGTTGTCTGTGAGAGAGCTTTTAGCCAGTAAACAAATAACTGTATTAGAACACCCTTCATACTCACCTTATTTGGCCCCCAGTGACTTTAATGTTTACACATAGATAAAGGAAATCTTGAAAGGCAGACATTTTGGTGACATTCAGGAGATCAAGGATAATCTGTTGACAGCTCTGTGGGCTGTTCCAGAAAGAATTCCAAAATTGCTTTGAAGGGGATACTACGTGCTGGCATTTGTGCATAGCTTCCCAAGGGAAGTACTTCATTACTAAATACTTCTACTAAGTAGAAGAAGGCATAGTAATATTCCACAGTGAGGTACGGAGCACTTTTTCTAGATGAGTTCAAGAACGTAACTGTCAGACTGCGTATACATTTTCCCCTTTTATAGTAATTTTTAATATCTTAACCCCTTGTCAACTAATCCATAAACTCTAAGGACACCGTTTTTAAATATACATTTCAAAACCCTGGTGGCAAGTGGTTAAAAGCTATGGCTGGTAACCAAAAGTTGGTAGTTCAAATTTACCACGTGCTCTGAAAAGCCTATGGGACAGTTCTACAATGTCTTACAGGGTCACAGTGATTTAGTATTTACTTGATGGCAACAGGACTTTTCTTTCTTTTTAATTTGTTTTCTTAAGTACATATTTAAGGCAAATTTTAATGAAGCAAAGATTTTTTTTTGGCTCTCTGGGTGATAACCACTGATTCACTGGTTTTCAAAGTTCAAGCTTTGGATGTGATAGCATTTTATCAACGTTGGGCACTTGCATTGTAGGTTCTTTTATGAATTAAAAAATGTAAGTAAATCCTCACATGAAGGCATTATGAAACATGGTTATGGTACAAAATGGCAAATCTGATTTGGAGGAAGAGCATTTGGAGAATCGGTATGATTTACCTTTTATATCATTTTCTAGCATTAAAGGTGAATGACTGTAAACATCTCTAAACAGACATTTAAAATGTGACAATTTATACAGCTTTTGATATCTTTCCTTTTTGTGGACTACACTGACTTTGCCAGTATCAAGCTCGCTAGCAATTCTGGGAAGCAGTTAAATATATAAAGTGTGGTTTAACACTGGGTAAAGTGTACAAGTGCCAGGGGGAGAGGAGAAAAAAAAAAAAAACACTGCTGTTGAGTACAGTCTGACTCATGATGACCCTAGAGGTCAGATTAGAATGGTCCCCTAGAGTTTCCAAGGAGTGCCTGGCAGATTTAAACTGCTGACCTTTTGGTTAGCAGAGGTAGCACTTAATCCGCTATGCCACCAGGGTTGCCGGGAGTACTCATCAAATGAAGGAGACATGATAAAAGGACTTAACAATTAATCTTAAGAAATATACACTGATCAAATCTGTGAATAAGTAAAATAACACAAGAGAAAAATAGTAGTTTTGAATTGTAAGTCAAAACAAATACCCACAAATTCATACTTATATATGTAAATTTATAAGAGAATAAATTAGATGGATAGATAAAAAGAAAATTTCCTCCTTACAGTAGAATATTTTCCCCCTAGTTACTGTAATAAGTTGGCATGAATTTAGTGGATTAAAGCAACATAAATTTATTATTTTACAATTTTGGAGGTAAAACTAAAATCAATATACAAACATAGTATTCCATTCTGGAGACACTAGAGGAGAACCTATTTTCTTTCTTTTAAATCTTGTACAGGCTTCCTACATTCCTTGGCTTGTGACTCCCTTCAACCTTCAAAGCCAGCAGTAGCCAGTTAAACCTTTCTGATATCCAGGGGTAGATAATCCAGCAGGCAAGATAAGACAGTGCTTACCTTGCTTATCAGATCATCTGCAGTGAACAATTTCCCTACATTGTGAAATCACGTTATAGATTAGTGAGTGCGAGTAAGTCCCTGCTTTACTTGTTGGGCCTTCTGCCCCTAGCAGAGATTGTAATTTAAAAAGAGGCTTTGATTCTAGAGGAAGGTGCTGTGGGCTTGGGAGAGATACAGACGTCAGCCATTGCTCGAAGGAGAATCTTTGATGTGGTGAAAAAACGTGTAATTGTTCACCACACATGATCTAGTGAGTAAGGTAACCATGGCGGGTACTTTGCCTGTGGGATGATCCACCTTTGTACATACCACATTACCCTGACACTAAATAATCTACATCCCTCTTCTATATTTAAAGGAATCTTCTTGGTCATTATCTTCTATTACCCAGATAATCCAGAATAATCTTATTTTAAGGTTAGAGGATTAGCAACATTAACTCTCCCTTGCCATGCAATATAACAGTCACAGGTACTAGGGACTGGGATGTGGCCGTCTTTGGAGGAGGAGAGGGCTCACACAGAATTATGCTTACTGTATAAATAGAAGTAGAAAAGGTCACTATTTGTCAAAAAAAAGCACAATAGTACTTATTGCAGGCTAAAATCATAAATGGGTTCTACAGATAGGGATGACAAGAAATGGGAAATTAGAATAGTTTGAAAGTATCTTCTCACATAATTATAGAGAACAGTAACTTTTCTTCACAGAAATATAGGACATACCACCTTAAACAAGCAACTAATGAGCTATGAGACAACTAGAAGCAACTGAATAAATGTGTAACTGAAGTTACAAAATGCAAGAGAGTAGGGATCACAGAGTGAAGAAATAATGACTAAAATTACCCAGATTTCATAAAATCCTGTAACTGAATAGATGTGTAATTGAAGTGCTGAAAGGTAAGAGAGTAGCGATAACAGAATTAAGAAATAAAAAAATGCAAAGCAATAATCGAGTCAAATTGACGCTCCACTCATACAGAAGAACTCTGTAAGACAGAGTGGAACTGCACCCTCGGATTTTCAAGGAGCAAATGTCTGGTGGGTTTGAACGGCTGATGTTTGGGTTATCAGCTGAGCTCTTAACTGCTATGCCACCAGAAACCTAAAAATAATAATAATATGTTTTAAAAACTATTATAAACAAAGAGAAAGCTGAGTGGGGATGTAAAATGGCACACTTTGGAAAGTTGATTGACAGTTTCTTAAACATCAGTTATACTCTTACCACACTACTCATACATTCCAAAGTAGGAGTTTCCCCAAAAGAAACAGATGTGTTTATGTGCATACAGGAACTTTCAGCAGTTTTATTTGTGGCAATCTAAATTACAAATATTTCAAATATCTATCAGTAGGTAAATAGAAGAACAAATGTCAGAGACCTGGATTGAACTGTGTTCCCCAAAAATGTAGGTAGTAATTTGGCTAGCCCATGCTTACTGGTACTGTGTGATGTTCCTCCATACTGTAAATGCTGCTTATGTGACGTTAATGAGAGAAGATGAGTGGCAGTTGTGTCACTGGGGCAGGACTCAATGTGTAAGATTGTATTGTGCCTTGAGGCCTTCTCTTGAGATATAAAGGAGAGAAGCCAGCAGAAAGATTTGAGGACCTCGTACCATTAAAAAAGAAAATAGTGCTGGAAGCTGAGCACATCCTTTGGAAAGGACCAGGGTCCCTGTGCCTCAGAAGCTTCCAGTCCAGGGGAAGATTGATGACAAGGACTTTCCTCCAGAGCCATCAGAGAAACCCTTCCCTTGGAGCTGACAGCCTGCATTTGGACTTGCAGTTTACTGTACTGTGACAAATAAAATTTCTCTTTTTAAAGCCATCCACTTGTTACCACAAGTTAAAGCAGCACCAGATGACTAAGACTGTATATCCATGAAATGGAATACTACTTGGCAATAAAAAGGAATAAACTATCCATATATGCAACAATACAGATGAACTTCAAAGTCATTAGATAGATATCAAGAGGTTGGATCAAATAGAATCCAAACTCTATGATTCTAAAGAATATAAATTCTAGCAAGAGAAACAGATCAATTATTACCTAGGAAAGAGGAGGACACAGAGAGTGACAGGAGTGGACTGTGTAAAAGACAGTAAGGCCAAAACTCATCAAACTGTGCACCTTAAATGTAGGATACTATACATCAGTTCTATCTCAATGAAGTTATTAAAAAGAAAAAAAAACAACAACTTAAAAGTATGTGACTAAGTCTGCAAGCTGTGCAGGTCCCCCACAGTTAAACTTTCATACTGTTTGGAGGTTATATTTAGCTATGCAGGGCAATTTAAGGAAGCTGAAACAGCAACTGTGTAAAAAGAGATATGCAGACTCAGTCCTAGGATCTTCTGGTAGAGTGAATGAGATCCCTGGAGACTTCTCTGGCAGGAATTCTGTGGTTCATTGATGGGACCTTGAAAATGTTTGAAGGTTAAAATAAATAGTTATGAAATCACATTATTAAGATCAATGTTTATCAAAGATGGAATTCTCTTTTTGTAAGATACTGATTAGTGTTCTGCTTAAAAAAATTTTGTACCATGACTGTTAGATATTAAACTGTGTCCCTCCAAAATGTATGTTAGAATCCCAACTCCTCTGCCTGTGAAGACAATCCCATTTAGGAAGAATTTTGTTTGTTACATTAACGATGCCATATCAGTATAGGATGTGGTCTTAAATTCAATCGTTTTTGAAACATGAAAAGAGCAGATTAGGCAACAAACCAAGGAACAATAGATGGGAGATGACAGATGTTACACCACTTGAAGACTGCCAAGAAACTGAGGAACAGAAGCTGAAAAGAGAAAAGGATCTCCCCTTAGGGCCAAAAGAGGAAGAAAGCCTTTTCCCTCTAGAGCCAACACCCTCAATTTTTGTTTGTCAAAGTCATCTACTTAATTCTGTTATAATGGTACTAAGAGACTAAGACAGTAACTAAGAAGTTTGAGAAACATCTGGACACATAAAGCTGAGTCTTTATTTCAGGATTTTATAGAAGTGTTACTACGTTAGCATGTGTCTTTTTTCAAACCGTGTTAATTAAGGATTCTACTTTTCCATAAACCTACTCATCTGACTAGAGTTTAACTGAAATACACTTTTGGAACCACATGTTTAGGGAATGGAACGTTAGTGTAAGAAATTTCTTTAGCTACTAAGTCATTGGAATCTGGCTTGAAAACAGTGTATTTGTTTTTCAAAACCAGTATAGCCCAATGTTAATGGAGAAGGTTCTATAGTGTGTCAATTGATCATCAATAATTATAATATAGTTGACATTTTGTAAAAACTTTTTTTCAGAATGCAAATGTTGTTTATGCTTTGCCCCAGCACTGACTTTGTTGAGCTCCTGAGAGCCTGCAACATCTGTTTCCTTTCAGGGGCCTCTTCGGTAGCAGTTTTCTGCCACAAAGTTGAATTCCATATTCCAAATACATATAACCTTGTTCTTGTAAGGCTATTCGGCTGTTCTCCAAATATTCTGTTTCTTTTCTTCTTTTTCCAGTCAGGATAATGCTAAAGAACGTTGTCATTGGGTGCCCTTCATTTGGTTTTGACTCATGGAAATCCCATGGACTTCCTTAGCTGTAATCTTTGAGGAAGCAGATCACCAGGTAATTCTCTCACAGAACTTCTGGGTAGGTTCAAACCACTAACCTTTTGCTTAGTGGCCAAGTACTTAACTGTTACGCCATCAGGGTTCCTTAAAGAATGTTACAGAGATCTTTAATACCTAAATAGTTAGATACATGGATGGGCAGATGGGAGGATAAACTGATCTTACTTGTGTGAAAAAGTTGTCATTTCTGAGCTGAGCAAAGGTTCAAGTTTCTGCAGGACTTTTTCAATCTTATGTTATGGCAGTGATAGTATCACTTCATGTGCCCTCCTGCTTTATTTCTTCTATCCTTGAATTACTATCTAAGAATATTTTTGCTTCTGTAGATTACCATAGCTTAAATGTACCCTGATACCGATCCCTAACTGAAACCTCAAAATAACCTTGTTGGAAACAAAAATGAATTAGTTTAACAAAATTGTTTGAAACTCTGAATACATTTTTTGATCCAAAGTTATAACCATGGTTTGTATAGTCTCCTCCCACAAAGAACAGAATGAAAAGAAAATATGAATATTAACTTTCATTACAATTTCTCCAGCGTTTGGATGTAACTACATGTTTCCCTGCAACTTGCAAAGATTACTGTGAGAACTAAAATAAAACAAAGAGTATGGCTGAGTGATCCTTATTTCTAGGATGATTACTGCGTAATGTAGAAGAAAAAACAAGACCTTAGAAAGAATAGCTTTAGGTTTGAATCTTAGCTCGACACACATTTCCACTGTAGAAATTTGCCAATATTCTTCTACTTTTTTGGTCTGTTTTTTTAATAGCTCTAAAAGAGGATAATCATACCTCTATCGCGGGGTAGTCGTGTAAGTAAATGAGATATTATGCTCCTGTACCCAGGCAGGATACCTGGTCAGCATTCAGTCACATGAATTTCCTTCCAGTAGGATGGAACAAGGGATTGTCTGAGAGACTGCTGATCACCAAGTGAAGGGAGAAGGCTGTCAGCAGTAGAACATAACAATTTATAAATTTCTTATTTCACAACAAGCTCTGGGACATTCATCGTCCATGGAAATAAACAAACTCTGAGTCTGGGGCTCGTTCCCAGCCAAGGAGGCCAATGTAAATGCACCTGAATGACTCACCAGCCCCTGACTGCAATCTGGGTCCATCTGTTGAACAGGACCAGCCACCCCCACTACCCCACCCAAAGGGGGCCCACAGGAACGTCTACAAGTTATCTCTGGGAAAGAAAAGTTTCTACTTGCTCTCAAGATATGTTAGGCAAAGATCGTATTCCAATTAACTAGCAGAATTTGTTAAAGAAGCATCTTTAAAACTCACTAAATTCTAATCCTAACTTTGGCTTAAGGGGAAATTGACTCCAAAAGATGGAGGTGTCTGTATCAAGCCTCCCACCGATAAATATCCAGATTTTGTTTCCTTTAACATGACACTCTTGGGCAAGGCAGTGCTGCTCTTAGGGCTCTCATGGAATATTCTCTCTTTCTTGGGAGTGAGAACTTGTGTATGAGAGTGTGTTGGTGAGCATGTCCCAGAGCACAGCTCACTAACCTGACATACTCACATGTATTTGTCTCAGTTTCTGGACACATGCACCTGACCCTTGCTTCCTAAACTCCCCGTTAGTGGCTTTTCTCTAACTGCTGTGATCTTATGATCATTTGAATCCTTCCATATAAGAATTCAGTTAGACAATAACAGAGATGTTGAAGAGTTGTGGCCCACATTCTCAGGAATCAGAAAGTTACCTGAAAAATAGTCTTAATGTACTCCTCTAAAGAGCTAACATATGTGAGCAACATTTCCAAAGCCACTTATTGTGCCATCCCAAAGAGAGATAAGCCTCCCTTAGATGATACTCTCCTTCAAAGGAAACACACACAAAAAGTGCAGTTCTGATGTTAACAGTGCTAGTGCTGAGCCTAGGAATTTGGTACACAGGCACTCCATAATGGTTTGTTGAATGAATGAATGAAACAACTGAATAATTGAGGCAGGCCTTAGGCTAGCCTTCCCAAATAAGAAGTACTCTTCTAGAACTCTCCAATGTAAAAGAGGAATTACTTAGAGATTCAGAGAGAGGGAGCTACATGATGAGATTCTCACATGGTGATTGCAATGAAAGCAGATGCATAGATTTTTAAGTCGTAGGAAAATTAGAACAGGAAACATTTATTGGGGACACTGAAGGGTGGGTCCTACAAAACTTCTCTCTGCCTACTGGTCCATGAAATTAACATATTTTATATCGATTTTTAACAATGAATAACCCTTAGGATAGTCTCTGAGTGCACATGTGTGCACCCACGTGCACGCATGCATGCACACACACACACACACAATTTGGATCTTACACCCTAAAACACTGAAGTGAAATTATTCATTGTGTTCTGTTCATCTGGGCAAAGTTCTGGGATATAGATGTTTATTGTATTATTTGTAGCGTGTTTAAACTGAACCTTCAGCTTGTTGCAGTTGTTGGTGCAATTGACTGCTTCCCTCACACTGAGATGATTGCAGAAATCTTTGTGTCCAGAAAAAAAAGGGTGGAGGAAAATAAGATTTTTGGAAAATTCTGCTATTCCTTAAATCCAGTGTTGCTTAGTCTGAAATGTGGTTGAAAGCCAGTGAGTCAGTTCTGTAACAAAACTGGCTAAGGTATCCCAGCTGACTCAAAGGTACACTGAAGAACCGTGGCAGTAGCTATCTGGTTTTCCCATCAAACAGCCTTTCTACAAATGGCTGCTGTGTTTTGTTTTGTTTTAAAACTAATTCTGTTTAGAAAATTTTATCCTATACTTATGGAGAAAAGACAGAAAAAAATTAGGTGGCAGGCCAATGATAGAACATTCTAATTCAGATGGATCAGAATAGGGAAGAAGGGCAGAACATTGTGCTGGAAAGAGTACAATATATTGGAAAGCTGGCAACCTGGAGTTCAGTCCAGGCCCAGCTCATTCTTCTCTGGCAAGTCTTTCCTCCCCCAAAGGACTCACTTTTTCCACCTGTAAAAATGAAGGGATTTGGTGCAACCACTTTGGAACGTTCTTTGGCAGTATTTACCTCGGCTGATTGTATGTATATCCTATGACTAATTCTACAACTAAGTACATGCCAACAGAATCAAGGAAACATGTTTGCCAGGAGACATGTGTAGAAGCATTCACAGCAGCATTTGTAATTAAAAAACAACAAAAACAACAACTAGAAATACCCACAAGTGCCCATCAGTATTAAAATTTGTTCTAGTTCTATGATGGAATAGTATACAACAAAAAGCCATGTGCAGAAACCTGGATGAGTCTCATAATGTTGAGGAAATAATGTCAGACACAAAAGATTACATGCTATATGATGATATTTATGTCAAGTTTGAAAGTAATCAAAACTAATTTATAGTGAGTAAAGTGGTCTAGGATTAGACAGATCTGGACTGAAGTCTTGAATTTCCAAATAAATGGCTGGGGAACTTTGGATGAATTGCATCATCTCTCGAAGATTTGGTTTCCCCATCTGGTACATAAAGAACCTAACACAAGACTTTTCATAAAAGCTACTTGGAAAAATGGTTATTTGATTGCTTTTCACACCTCTGTTATCCAGTGTTCCTTTAAAAGATATTGTTCTGGATTTGGAAAAGAATTCCGTCTTTTCCTATTGATCTCTGTTATGTTTTCTATTGTTGTTAGGTGCTGCCCAGCCAGTTCAAACTCATAGCAACCCTGCGTACTACAGAATGAAACACTGTCCAGTCCCATGCCACCCTCAGAACTGTTATGTTCATCTATTGTTGTAGTCACTGTGTCAGTCCGTCTTGTTGAGGGTCTTCCTCTCTTTTCCTGACCCTCCACTCTAAAAAACATGATGGAGTTAGAAAGGAATTCCTAAGCCTATTTCTGTTGGTCTCTGTTTTCTGTGCTATCACATACATCTTGGGTCTTTCTTTTATCCCTCCTCCAGTCCTCTTTTCCGCACTTCCCCTTTTTTTTCTTTTTTATTCCTGCCTCTTCATGTTCTATCATGTATAGCTTTTGATCTTTTTGAGGGCCTCTAAGGCCTCTGCAGACAAAATCGCTCTCAAAGTGCATCCAAGACTAAAGGAAGTTGCTGACATCTTCTCTTTATGTCTTACTCTCTCACTCTCTTCCACTCTTCTTCTTCATGTGTAGACCAATTATAATTTCACGTGGGTTCACTCCTTGTGTTTGACACACAGATGTTTCATAGCATAAATTTTTTATTGGATATAAGGAAGATAATGGCATCAAACAATCTTAAGGCTCATTTGACATGTTTTACTTGGGTTGCGGTACTCTTCATCCTTCTTTCCTCAGTCAGCCAGCTGCCTGCTCCCACTTGTATGGTAGCATAAATAATTGTTTTTTTGTGTGTGTGTGTTATTGTCCAAGGACACTGTTCTCTTGTTTTCTCTTTTCAACATTTTAGTGCATTTTCCATTCAGCAGTCCTTTAAAATGTGTAAATCATATCCTTTAACACCTTTGTCCCAAACCTTCCAACAACATATAGTTCATTATAATTCCCGTGATCTTTCTTCTCAGTGCCCACCTACTGTCACCGTCTTCCTTCATTGCAGTGGCCTTGTTTTTGTCCCGTACATACACTAATTCAAAATGCAGGGTCTTGGCACAGACCTTCTGTTAGAACATTCTTCTCCTGGGATATTTTATGGATAGTTCCTTCTCATCACTGAAATCTATGGAATACATATTAAGAGAGGTTTACCCAAGACCAGTCTAGCCCAAGTAACTTATATTTCACCCATCCTAGTAACACGTCACCCTGCTTTGTTTTCTTTATAATAGTTTTCACTAACTTAATTTACTTGCATCACTTAAAAAAAAAAAAAGAATCTTTATTGGTTTAGAGGTGGTGGGGTGTCCATGGTGATACACTTTATCAGTGATGTTGGTGGCATGTATGGTTCAAGGAATAGCGGAAACTATTCAACAATAGTTTTCCCTAAGTTCTGGTTCCCTGGGTGGTGTAACAGTTAACAGTTGACTACTAGACAAAAGGTTGGCAAATTGAAACCGTTCAGAAGACAAGCCTGGTGATCTGCTTCTGAAAGTTTTCAGCCTTGAAAACTGTGTGGAGTAGTTCTGCTCTACATACGTTGAGTTGTCATGGGTTCGAATTGACTCAGTGATAATTAACAATAATATTCCATGTTCAATTCAGTAACTTTATCATCCAGACCTAGGAGTCAACATGGTTAATAAAATGAATGTGACCCAAGATGTCTTTCCCTCCTTTACCCCTCACTCAGTTTTGTTGCTGTCACACTTCACTGACTTCTAAGCCACTGAGTCAAACCATTTTTCAAGCTTGATTTGATGAGAAGTTTACAGATTTCTTCCACTTTTCACAGGCTTTCATATGATCTAAGCAAAGTATTCTCTGGAAAGGAAGGTTATTCCTAGCAAGTTTCTACAATATTAACATGAGCATCAGCAGCTGAGTTCCAGCTGATTAACATCTTTGCATGGTGAATTTTAGATAAAACAAAAACACTTTTTATATTTGGTTGTGTTTGAATTCTGCCTCTGAAGAACCTGAGTACTTCCAACAATAGCATCAGTTGAGAGATGACAGTTTGCTACTGTGTATTATAGGAAAGATGAAGAAGCATTGTGGGTGCTTAGAAAATGTACACATTCTTAAAATCTCTTCAAAAATTTTTAATACTATTATGTTCACTGAATGTTCTTTCTGCAGAGAAGGCACAGGATAATTCCTCCAAACTGTCTTCCCTTGCTTGAAAGGAGGCATGGACTTAGATAAAACAAGTTGACACTGAGATACAGCATAAATATTCTGGAGTTTGATTTGCATTCAAATATTGGTTCAATACATAGTAACTGTTTGACAGTGACAAATCATTTAACATCTTTGTTCCATAATTTTCTCAATAGTGCACTAAAACCTAAACACCTGTTTTGCCTATTTGCTCTCTTGTTGTAGGGTATTGATGAATTTGTTAAATCACTGGGCATTCTATAAATGTCAGGTCCCTTTGCTGACCACAAGCTGCCACAATAATGGCTTTCTTTCTTAGTATAGTCTAATGTAGAATCTAAGTTGTTTTGATGACCCTTGAAGGGTATAATAGCCTAAAAAAAAACACAACCCATTGCTGTCAAGCCAATTCCAACTCATAGCAACCTGATAAAACAGAGTAGAACTGTACCATAAGGTTTTTAAGGTGTACTTGGTAGATTCAAACTGCTGACCTTTTTGTTAGCAGTCATAGCTCCTAACCACTGTGACACCAGGGCTCCTGGAGGACACAATAGCCTGATTCAAATGATTGATTGCAGTTGCACTGTCACATGGGAGAGTATTAGTGTCAGCTGGATGCAGTGTGTGGTGTATTTATGCACTCACCGAAGTGGAAGATGAGTTTGCAAACAATTATGCAAATGTGGCCACATAGTCTTATCCAGACCTAACCACAACATGAGTGCAGATTAATCAATGTGGACACTGTTGGCAAATAGAGCATTTCATTCTGTTCTTCCTGAAAAATAGGAATTAGTGTCTAATGCTGAGCCTCATTTCAACTCTACAAGTGGGGTAGAAATGTGAGCTGGATAAATTATCTCTGTTCTCTTTCAAATACATCTCCCAAGTAGAATCTAGACAGTTACACATCAAAGAAAAATGATGTAGTAATGCAGATGAGGGTGGTCCAGGGGGATTTCATGGATACATATTATTCCACAGTAAATGTGAGTTGAAATACCCACTGTATCATCTCTAGCAAAATCAGCATCTTGGACTACTATTACTTTAATTTATGTCTTAAAACTCAATGAAAGTATGTATTCTGTCTAACGGGTAAGAGATCCTTCTATATCTGTAAATACTTCATTTATTGATTAAGCAGAGCTTGGGTAGAAGGAACCATTTATCTTTGTATTTATAACCAAGTGCAAAATTAACTGCTAACTATTGAAGTGATCATAAAGAAGTTACTTCATTTAAATTATCTCATTTATACAATGAGAATAAATTACATGAAATTTGCCGTTAAGGATAAAACATTAAAACTTAAGGGATTGTTTTCATAACTGTTATTCAAAGGCATCCTAAATTATTTGGAAGAAATTGTGAATTAGTTTATTAATTCAATGACTTATTGGGTACCTATTATATTCAGGAGGTCCCTAGATGGTGCAAATGCTTAAGAGCTTCAGTGCTAGCCAAAAGGTTCATGGTTCAGACTCATCCAGAGGTGCCTCTGAAGGCAGGCATGGCAAACTGCTTCCAAGAGGTCATAGCCTTGGAAACCCCATGGAGCAGTTCTACTGTAGACGTGGCATCATTATGAGTCAAAATTGATTCAATGGCAACTAACTACAACATTATGCATCAAGTTTAAATCTACATACTGGCAATAAATAGCTGAAATAAAATACAAAAATAACTGCTTACATGGAGTTTGCATCTTAGCATAGGGTCACAGATAAAAAATAAAATACACATGTATGTACGAGATCTGACAGCACATGGACTCGCACTAGAAAAAGTGCTGCATACCCCTTTGATGAATATCGCTACGATCACCTTTGAAGTACTCCCAATGGGAAGCTCTGCACCGACACCAGCTCCTAGTCACCCTTCAAAGGGTGACAAAGGCTAGGACCTGACATCGGTGTATAGCTTCCCAAGGGGAATACTTCAGAGGTGACCATAGTGATATTCAGCAGTGAGATATGTAGTAGCACTTAGAACAATAAGTTTGTGGAGTTAATTGTCAGACCTTGTAGATACATACAAATTCCTGTGTGTGTCTTCATGTTTGTGTGTGCATGTGTCTGTGTGTGTGATGGAGTAAAAAAAAAAAAAAACAGATTAAGCCTTCCTAAGAAAGTGATATCTGAGCTAAGATTTAATAGAGTTGAATCCCTTAAGCCCTAGAGATACCATGATACGGACTAAAAGACTGAGTGAATAGCTATGTTGAACACATTGACTTCTTTGTGCCTTTGTTTTTCCATCTGGATAAAACCTCTCAGTTCCTTTAAGACAAGTAAATAGTATGTGTTTAAATTGTTTAAATAGTTGTTGTTGCTGACAATTCAATTCTGACTCAGGGTAACTCCATGTGTGCAGAGTGGAACTGTTCATAGTGGGAAAATGTAATAAAGTTACATTAGTATGGCTTAAAAGGATTTTAAAAGAGAGTATATAGAACTGGAAAGCTACAGGATATCTGTGTCTGATCTCTTTTGGGGGTCTAATTAGTTCAGAAATCTTGTATAAGCAGTAACTTGAACTTCTCTGTGTCTCTCAGTAGCCTTTTTTTTCCACCCAAACTGGTATAATACCTGTGCTACATATCTCAGTAATATCTATGAGAATTGTTTGGTCATAAAAAGCACTCTGAAATATTCAAGTCTTAAATAGAAGCAGGAGCCCTGGTTGATAAGTGGTTAAGAGCTTGCTGCTGCTAACCAAAAGGTGGACAGTTGAAATCTACCAGCTGCTCTTTGGGAATCTTATAGGACAGAGCCAGGCTGTTCTGTAAGGTTGGTATGAGTCAGAATTGATTCAACAGCAATGGGTTTAGTTTTTTCAGTTTTTGTTTGTTTGTTTTTTGTTTTTTGCATATAAAAGCAAACAGTTTGTGCTTGAGTACTAACCTGAAAGTCAGCAGCTTGATCACCTTCCATGGCTCCATGAAAGACAGGTCTGGTAATCTGCTTCTGTAAAGATTACAGCTGAGAAAATCCTTTGGTGCAGTTTTACTCTGTAACATGTGGGGTTTCCACATGTAGGAAATGACTGGACAGCAATGGGTTTTTATAGAAGCAAAATGACTTAAGATGAATGCTGGATCTTTTCACTAGACTGTGAGAACAATATTTTATTTACCTAATAAGATCTTATATATTATAAGCAGTATGCATTTTTTTTAAATAAGTTGTGTTGTAAGTTTACTGTTCTAGGTATAGAATCTCTTCTACTTAAGAAATATAAAATTTTAAGTGTCCAAAGATTGCAACAAGGCTGCCTGCCAGAAGAGAAGTACTTTGACTCCACCTACTCTAAGTAGGTAAAAGAGCCACATGACATAATTTTAATCTTGTTCATCCTTTTATTAATTTATGTCAGGTACAGTGTTGTAAGTAGCATAACTTTTCCAGACATTTTATGATGAAAATAAGAAAGACAAAATGTAAACACTTTGGGATGTATTTTTAAGAGACATCACAATAAGTAACATGATTCAGAATTAGTGGTATTGTTGTAGCTTTATGAAACTTAATTTTAAATACGTGTTAAGCAATATTTTGGACTCATTAGTAAATGAATTTAAGTCCAGCTAGTGAGAACCAAGCCTGTGCTAAATGACCCATCTATACTCACCTTGATGACTATTGTGGAAATAGTGCACATGTACAAATAGACAGTATTTTCTCCCAAAGATGCCTGTATTCTAAACCTCAGAATCTGTGGATCATACTTTATATAGTAACAGAGTTTTAAAAATATGAGTCAGTTAAGGATCCTAAGATGAGGAGATTACCCTTGGTCATCCAAGTGTGCTGAGACCCGTCACCAACAGAAACCCCTGTGAGCAAAGCTACACACCTATGTGATGGCGAGTGGATGCATCTCATCCTTGGCATATTTTTGGCTGTACTGTCCCTGATGATATTTTACATCCTAATTAAACCTTCCTCAAAAGTACCCTCTCATCTCCCGGCACAAGAATTAAGGAAGATGCCTTCTAAGAAGGGCTTTACAACCCACTCAGCTTAATGAATACCGACACAGCACGCCCAGCCTGGGAACACCCAGCCTGGGAATGCTGAGGCCGGCCCGGCCCCACTGGCTTCCCCCAACTGCACATCCCCCTCCACATGTGAAATACAAGATTACAAGAAGGCCCTGGGAAGCTCCCCAGGGATGACCCCCAACACAGCCCTTAGATATAGACATCCCACTCCCTGTATCAGGAAGATGGATAGGCCCCCAAGTTTATTATAATTGGTATGAGAAATGGGCAAATACTAAAGAAATACCCTTCTTAGAACAGCTTAGGAGAGGCATAAGGTAGGGGACGGTAGGCACTTATTGTCCCCACAGGAAGAGATAAAATAAGAACAAAGAAGGAACAAATAGAGACAGACAGACAATAACCTTTAAATGAGCCTACCCCTCTTCCTGCACCTTTTGACCTCGAGGCATAGATAGAGCTGATTGAGCTCAAGGCATAACTTTGTTTTCACTGTTGATTATAATCACCATATACTTGTCTCAGGCCATTACCTAGAAGGCCCTAATGATTAACGTGAAAAGATACAACTTGTCTAGCGCTATTATCTAAAAGGCCCTAATAATTAACATGAAACAAGACCACAAGGTATCAGCCAACAGCTTATGTGGTCAAAGAGAAATCACGTCACTTCACTGATTATATAAAAAAGAAAGACAGGCCTTAACAGGCTGCTGATCTCCAGATTCCTGGTTGGTTGTCTGAGTCTCATTTTCTTTGCTGACGCCACCCATCTCTTCATGATCCCAGACCCTGCCAAGGCTGGCCCCTGGCACAAGTCATCCTATGCATAATTACAAGTGTCCTTATAAGGGAGTACCACAGTGATTAAGTGCTACCACTGCTAACCAAAGGACTGGCAGTTCAAATCTGCCATGCGCTCCCTAGAAACTCTGTGGGGTGGTTATACTCTGTCTTTTCGGGTCACTATGAGTCAGAATTGACTCAACAGCAGTGGGGTTTTTGTTTTTAGTTTTTGTTTTTTTGGTTTATAAAGCAGAGGCAGAAGGGAGATTTGACTACAGAGATAGAATAGAAGGTGACGTGAAGATGAAGAGGAGAGAGATTTGAAGATGCTATTTTGCTGGCTTTGAAGATAGAGGAGGGAGTAATGAGCCAAGGATGTCAGGAATGTAGCTTAAGAAGCTGGAAAAAGCAAGGAAAGAAATGATCCCTGAGAGCCCCCTGGGAACATAGCCTTTCTGATACCTTGGTTTCCAGCCATTGAAACTGATTTGGGACTTCTGGCCTCCAGAAATGAAAATGAATGAATGTATGTTATTTTGAGCCACTAACTTTGTGGTAATTTGTCACAGCAGCAATGGAAATTTAATATAGTGTGAACTTCCAATTATTAGTAGCATCCCACCAGAAGATACAACTTATGATGCTAACATTGGACCAGACTGTGTTAAACAGGATTTAGATTCACTGGACTGCAAATCTTGAAACCATCTGCTACACCTTCAGTGTATCAAAACAAATGAACAAGAAAATCCATTGCCTTCCAGTAGATTGTGACTCATAGAAACTGTATAGGACAGAGAACTGTCCATAGGGCTTCCAGCAGCTTCCAAGAAGTGGCAGATGGATTCAAACTGCTGACCTTCTGGTTAGCAACCACAGTTTGGGAAGCAGAAAAAGACATGTTAACATTCTGACTCTCCTCGGAATCATATAATTTTATGTAAGTTGTTTAACTTCTCTATACCTCAGTGTTCTCACTTCTTTAAAAAATAATAATAATAATAAACAATGCTGTCGAGTCAATTCTGACTCATAGCAACCCTGTAGGTCAGAGTAGAACTGTCCAATAGAGTTTCCAAGGGGTGTTTGCAGATATGAATTACCAACTGTTTGGTTAGCAGATATAGCGCTTAACCCATAAAAGGGAACACATAATAATATATTTACTGTTAAGATTTAGGTGAAGATGACTCATATGCTCAGCACTTAGCACATTTTGAGGATATCTATTAAGTCTTACAAGCATGCTATTATTGTGACTGATGGGTGCAAAGTCTGAGCCAGGAGGCACCAATCTATTAGAAAAACCAACATCTACCCTAGATACAGACAAATTGCCACAAATACGAAATGGAAGCAAAAGTTAAAAAAAAAAAAAAAAAAACAGGGGGAGAGGCCAAGATGGCAGACTAGACACACATCTCCTGGATTCCTTCTAAGAACTAAGGCCTAGAAAAATAGTTGAACAGAGCAGTGTGGATATTCTGGGAGCCCCAAGATCAGGCATTGTAAGATTGGACTGGGTAACAAGTAGGAGGAAACTACCTTGTTGGAAGCAAGACAGGAGGGCACTGAGTCCCACTTACAGTGGCACATCAGTTGAGAGGATTGCGGGTATAGATGCCTTCTTTGTTAACCAGGAGTCTAGGACTGAGACCACCGAGCCTGTGATCCTAGCATGGGCTAGCTACTATGCTGCACTGCAGTGCCTAGATAAACAGCATATTCTGCAGCAGAGAGACTGTGCTTGGGGCAGCCACATCTAGAGAACCCAGCAGTGGTTGGCAGTTGAGTGTATTGGTGCCCCTCCCCAATCTCATCTGAGCTGCACCATACATACTGCTGATTCCCTCTAGGAAAGGTGGCTCAGGTGGGATGCCATCTTGGTCAGCTAAGAAGCAGAGTCAGCCATGCCTGAGGATTCAGTTGGGGCTAATTCCCATGGGGAGCAATAGCACCTGTCTGGACAGTGCTTCTCCCAGCAGAAAAGAGAACATAGTGATGGCTGGTGGCTGAGTGTAGTGGTACCTTAACCGCTCCCTTCTTTAAGTCACATCATAGCATCTGTGGACAGTCCATGAGGCACTGTCTTTGTCAGCCAGGTGGCGGGGCCTAACACCACTGAAGGCCTGGCTGCTATCAACTGCAGTTGGTCAACACCTCTCTTAACAGAAAAGCAGCTCTTAAGATAAGAGGAGCTAGAGAATGAAGTGGTGAGAGGCAGCTAAGTGTGGCAGTGCCATTTCCACAGTGCTACACTGAGCCACATCACAGCATTGGATGATGACTCCCAGAGACTCTAAGTAGGGCATTGTATTTGCCAGCCAGGAGGTGGGGTCTGCCAGCCCTGGAGGCCTGGCTGCTTTTGGCTGCTATTAAACAGTACCTGTCAGTAGAAAAGCAGTCTTTAAGATAAGCACATCTAGAGAACATAGCAGTCCCTGGCAGCTAAGTATGGTAGCATCCATCTTTCCTCCCTTCTCTGAGCTACACCACAGTTAAACTGGAGTGATGCTGGAGAGTCAGCACAAGTAGGTCACCACCTTTATCAACCAGGAGGCAGGGCCTGCCACCCCTGAGGGCCCAGCTGGAGCCAGTCACCAAACTAATCATCATCATGGGGCTTGACAGGCTCCATATCGCAAGAGAAGCTATACAGTCAGCTACACCTAGAGAACACAGTGGCAGCTGATGACCAAATCTAGCAGTGCCCTACCCCTTTCTTACAACTATGCCACAGCTCCCATTGGTGCAACATCAGAGAAACTGAACAGCTTCTTGATGACATGAAGACAACAATCAATGCCTAGCTATTTAAAGAAGCAGACCACCATTGCTATGGAAAACTCCCAAAATAATCACAAAACTTCCCAGATGAAGAAGCCCTCCTGAAATTATCAGAGGAAGAATACAAAAGAATTATGTATAGAGCCCTTCTAGAGATTAAAAAACTTTAAAAAATGCAGCAGAAGAAAATGAAAAAACTAAGTAAGCTGTATGAACTGCTAGAACATCATTGATCTGAAATCCAGAAGATCAATAATAAAATTACTAATTTAGGCAATTCAATGCAATGCCAAAGAGCAGGATTTAGGACCTAGAATGCAGAATTAGTGAGACTGAAGGTAAAGCAACTGACACCAGCATTTATGAGGTGAAATCATATTAAAAAAAACAAGAAAAAATGACAAAGCATTAAGAAGCACATGGGACTCTATCAAGAAGAATAATCTACGAATAATTGGAGTTCTGGAACAAGGAGGGATGACAGAAAATACAGAGAGAATTGTTGAAGAGTTGCTGATGGAAAGCTTTCCTGACATCAGGAAAGAAGAGAACATAGATATTCAGGATGCTTATTGAACTCTGTAAAAACTAGACCCCCAAAGAAAGCAACTAAGACATACTATAATGAAGCTTAATAAAACGAAACACAAGGAGAAAAACTTAAAGACAACTACACTTAAAGCAAAACTAATATACAAAAAGAAACCCTGTAGATTTTCCTCTGCTCTCTCAGCAGAAACCATGTTGGCAAGAATGCAGTGGGATGACACATTCAAGGCCTGAAGGAAAAAAAACTTCCAAGACTTATATATCCTGCAAAATTGTATCTCAAATATGACAGTGAAATTAAGACCTTCTTAGGTAAATAGAAGCTGTCATGGTTGGAATTGTGCCCCCCCAAAAATGTGTGCAGCCACATGGCTGGGATATGGTTCCCAGTATCTTGGGACTGTCCTCCATTGTGTGGTTTTGCTAACCTGTATGTTAAAGGATTAGGGTGGGGCTGTGAATTCCTGCTGTGGGGGAAGTTTCCCTGAAGTATGGCTTGCCCCACCCTTAATGCTTTTAGCTTGCAAGGAATAAAAGGAAAAAGAAACAAAGGACAGTTTGAGAACCTCGCTACCATCAAGCAAGCAGCACCAGGAGCAGAGCGCGTCCTTCAGACCAGAGGTTCTTGCGTGAGGACGCTCCCTGGACAAAGACTGATGCAATACCAGACTTTCTTCCAGAGCCGACAAGGGGAAAGTCTTTCCCTGGAGTGGATACCCTGAATATGGACTTGCGACCTACCGGACTGTGTAAGACTAAATCTTTCTTTGTTAAAGCCATCCACTCTGTGGTATTTCTGTTAGAGCAGCACTAGCTGACTAAAACAGAAGCTTAAAGACTTTGCAAAAAAAAAAAAAACAACCAAAACTACAAGAAATACTGAATCTCTTTGTTTAGAAACTGACAGTGACATCAGATGTATATTTAAGGATGCAATGCATGAAACAGCATTCTGCGTTCTACTGTTAAGGAAGTCACAAAGCTCAATAAAAGCTAAAATATTAAAGGTGGGGAACCACAGATCTTAACACAAAAACTATGATGTAACACTATGAAGTGGGATATACTACCATAGGTATAACCCTTTCCGATGGAGAGGACATTAGTGAGATATACAGAAGTTAAAGACTGGTATAAACTTAGAAGATTAAGGGGGACCAATGGGTAGCAACAAAGTAAGCTAACAATGTGACATATCAAAACAAGAAACATAATACAGGAGTCATAACAAACACGAAACCAACACTGAAAAGGATAGAAAGTAAATACATAATGAAAAAATGCTCCAGAACAGAATATTAAGAGAAACAAACAAAACATCAAGAACACAAAAATAAAGGCTCCAAAATGACAGCACTAAACACATTGCTATCAATAATTACATTGAATATAAATAGATTGAATGCTCCAATAATGAGGCAGAGAGCAACAAGTTGGATCAAAAAATATGATCTATCTATATGTTGCTTACAAGAGACACACATTAGTCTCAAGACATGAACAAATTGAAAATCAAAGGAAGGAAAAATACATAGCAAGCTAGCAACATTCAAAGAAGAGCAGTAGTGGCAATACTAAGATAAAATAGACTTTGATGTAAAAATCCACCATTATGGACAAAGATGGCCACTATTACTGAAAGATTCAACATACAATATTAAATATTTATGCACTCAATACCATAGCATATAAATACATTGAACAAATGCTGACAAAATTGAAAAATGAGATAGATCACTTCACAATAATAGTAGGAGACCTCAATACTCCACTTTCAGTAATGGACAAATCATCCAGAAAAAAGCTCAGTAAAGATGCAAAAGACCTTATTGCAACAATCAACCAACTAGACTTCATCAGCATATACACAACATTTTACCCAACAACAGGTAAGTGCATCTTCTTTTCCAAAGCACATGGAACATGCTCCAGAATAGACCACATATTAGGACATAAAGCAAATCTCAAGAAAATCCAAACCACTGAATTGTTGCAAAGGATCTTCTTGGACAATAAAGCCGTAAAAGTAGATATCAGTATCAGAAAAACATGGGTAGACATTTGAAGTCATGGAAACTGCACAGTATCTGACTCAAAAATTTATGGGTTATAAAAGAAATCACAGATGCAATAAAGATATTTGTAGACTCAAATGAGAATGAAAACACATCCTACCAGAACCTTTGAGGTAGAGCAGAAACGGTGCTGAGAATTCAGTTTATCTCTATAAATGCACACATCTGGAATGAAAAAAGGGCCCAAACCAAAGAATTAATCATACAGTTTGAACAAGTAGAAAGAAAACAAAAACAAAACAAACAAACAAACAAAAAAAACCCCTCAGGCACCAGAAGAAAGCAGATAATAAAGACTAGAGGAGAACTAAACAAATTAGAGGCTAGAAAAACAACTGAAAGGAGGCAGAGTCAAGATGACAGACTAGACATGTGTCTCCTTAATTCCTTCTGAAAACTAAAGCCTGAGTTGATAATTAAACAGAGCTTTCTGGATACCCAGTGAACCTTAGGAAACAGCGTAGGGCTGTCAGTTTGGACTACATGCCACTGAATGGGACACTCTTGTCTTTTGCTGAGCCCTGCTCTGGTTGAATTGGCTGGCTCCCACGGACTGAAGTAACTGGCATTTTTAACGTTTTTTTCTTTTTGTTGGCTTGTAGGTGGGGGGTGGGCTTAACTAGCAGCTACGCTGAGCTGCAGTGCTACAGTGATCAGCGGGTGGAATAACCATATTTTGAGAGTCCATCTCTGGACTCAGAGCACCACAGCCTCTCCGCCCTCTCTTTTCACACCCACACATAGATTCTGATGTTTCACAGGGGTGGGACAGCTTGACAGGGATGTCATCTTGTTTGACTGAAAGGTGGAGTTATCCACCTGGGAGGCCTCAACAGGGACTAATTTCAAGGCTTGGAGGCAGTCCTAGCCTGGGGAGTGCTTTTTCAGCAGAAAAGCTGAGTTTAGCACAATGTAGCCTTACAGGTGCTGCCTGGAAGAGGATGACAGCAGACCACTAGCCTGGCCCTACTATGAACTATATCACAGCGTCTGGAGACAGCTAAAGAGGTGCCTCCGTTCTCAGCTGTAAGGAGGGGCTTGCCACATCTGACAGCATCACTGATTTTGGAAGTGGTTGGATAGCTTTTACCTTTTAAAATAAGATTCCTAGAGATATAACCACAGTGCAGCCTGACAGCATCTGTTCCAGCATTTACTGACCCACACTATAGGGTCAGCTGGCAGCCCCCCAATGACTCTATAAGTAGTGCCATATCTTTGCCACCCAGGAGGAGGTGGAGCCTGCTACCCCAGAGATTCCACTGGGCCCAGTCATTGGCTTACATAGAGGTGGCTGGTTATCAACTTCCTTCTCATGACTGAACCTCAGCTCCTGTTAAGGCAACAGCAGAGAAACTAAACAGCCTCTAGATGTCCCATAAGCAACAAACCCTAACCAAACATTTAAAAAAATCTTTCAACCATGGCACCAGAAAACTCCCAAAATAAAGAATCAAAAAACTTCCCAGATGAAGAAGCCTTTTTGAAATTATTGGAGGTTGAATACAAAATAATCATAAAGAGACCAGTCCTACACATTATGCAAAATGCAACAGAGCAAAATGAAAACTTAAGCAAGCTTACTGAACTGATGGAACACCAGCATTCTGAGATCTGACAGATAAATTACAAAATTACAGAGGTAGACAACTCAATTCAAAGCCAAAAGAGCAGAACTGAATAACTGGAAATTAGACTTACTGATCTTGAAGACAGAGCTACTAACACCAGCAAGAGAAATCAGAGAAAATAAACGAGGAAAATGAAGAAGAATTAAGAAACATGTGGGACTCTATCAAGAGGAATAATCTATGATTAACTGAAGTTCCTGAAGAGGGAGGGATACTTGAAAACACAGAAAGTATTGTTGTAGGATTGCTGACAGAAATCTTCCCTGAAATTCTGAAAGAAGAGAACATAGATATCAAAGATGTGTATTGAACACCACACAAAATAGACCCTAAAAGACACCAAGACATATTATAATCAAATTTAACAAAGTGAAACATAAGCAGAAACTCTTAAAGGCAGTAAGACTCAAAGCAAAGCTAACATTCAGGAGGAAGCCCTGTAGGCTTTGGTCTGACTTCTCAGCAGAAACAATGCTGGCATGGAGGCAGTGGAATGATACATTCAAAGCCTTGAAGGAGTAAAAACTTTCAACCAAGAGTTATATATCCTGCAAAACTGTCTTTCAAATATGAAAATGAAATTAAAACATTCACAGGTAAACAGAAACTCAGAAACTTTGTAAAATCCAAGCCAAAGCTACAAGAAATACTGAAATAAGCTCTTTGCTTTGAAAAAGAAATACTGAAAGCTCTTTGCTTAGAAAAACAAAACCATTAACTCAGTATTTAAGGAGTCAATGTGGGACACAATATTCTGAAACCTATTCAGTTAGGAAAGGCACAAAACTCAATCAAAGTCATAATACTAAAGAAGGGATCCAGTGATCACATCATGAAACTATGATACCTTCACATTAAAAAGAGGGATATGGAGAGGAAGTTAATAAGATATGTAAATAAGATATGTAAAATTGGGTTTAAACTTAGATTATTAAGGGGGACCATTAGGGTGACCACAAAGCACTATAAAGATGTGGCATATTCAAACAAGAAAAGTAATACAGTAATCTCAACAAATGCAAAACCAACACTGAAAAGGAGGAAAAGTCAAGCCATAAAGAATGACCCAGAAATGATTAAGAGCAATAGTGAAAAAACCAACTCAGAAATAAATACATAAAAATGGCAACACCAAACACATACCTATCAATAATTACACTGAATATAAATTGACTGAATGTCACAGTAAAGAGACAATGAGTTACATCTTGGAACAAAAGACCTGTCTATATGTTGCTTACAAGAAACTCACCTTAGACTTAAAGATATGAACAAACTGAAAATTAAAGGATGGAATAATATATAGCAAGCTAACAGTATGCAAAGAAGAGCAGATGTGGCAATATTTATCTCAGATAAAATTGGTTTTAATGTAAGGTCGCGGGCAAGGATGGTCACTATTTATTGCTGAAAGTTTCAGTTAACAAGCAGGACTCAACAATATTATTTATGCACCCAATACTAGAGCATCTACATACATTGAAGAAACACTGACTACATTTAAAAATGAGACAGATCACTCCACAATAGTAGTGGGAGACTTCAACACTTCACTTGCAGTATTGGACAGATCTTCTAGAAAAAAGCTCAGTAAGGAAAGAGAAGATCTTTTTGTCACAACTAATTGATTAGGCCTCATTGACATATACAGAACTTTCTATCCTTTAACAGATAACTATACCTTCATCTCCAGTACACATGGAACATTTTCCGGAATAGACCATGTGTTAGGGTGTAGAGCAAATCTCAACAAAATCCAAACCATTGAATTATTTGAAAGCATCTTCACAGACCATAAAGCCATAAGGGTTGATATCAATAACAGCAAATACATAGATAGAAATTGGAACTTGTGGAAAGTGAACAACACCTTGCTCAAAAAACCATGGTTATAGAAGAAATCAAGGATCAAATAAAGAAATGTATGGATTCAAAAAGAATGTGGGATACAGCCAAAGCAGTACTCAGAGGTCAATTTATCTCCATAAATGCACACATCCAGAAGAAAGATATTAATCCTACAACTTGAACAAGTAGAAAGTGAGCAACAGAGGAACCCCCCAGGCACCAGAAGAAAACAGATCATAAAAACTAGAGCAGAACTAAATGAATTAGAGAATAGAAGAACAATTGAAAAAATAAGACCAAAAGCTGCTTTTTTTAAAAGATCAAAAAAATTGACAAACAGTTGGAAAACTTAATAAAGAAAAATAGGGAACAAATCACTTGAATAAGACATGAGATGGGAGATGCCACAACAGACCCAAATGAAATCAAAAGGATTATAACAGAATACTGTGGAACTCTGTACTTTAACAGATTTCAAAACCTAAGGAAATGGACAAATTCCTAGATTTATATCACCTACCAAAATTATCACAAGAAGTAGAACAATAAAACCATCACAAAAGACGAGATTGAACAAGTAATCAAAAAACTACCAACCAAAGAAAGTCCTGACCCAGACAGCTTCACTGGAGAATTCCACCAAGCTTTTAGAAAGGAGTTAATTCCAATACTACTGAGGCTATTTCTCAGCATAGAAAAGGACAGAATGCTCCCCAATTCATTCTATAAAGCCAGCATAACCCTGATACAAAAATGAGGGTAAGATCCCATGAAAAAAAGAATATTACAGACTAGTATGACTCATGAACCTAGATGTAAAAATCTTTAACAAAATCCTAGCCATGGAATTTAACAACATATAAAAAAATAATTCATCATGACAAAGTTACGTTCATACCAGGGCTGCAAGTCTGGTTCAAAATCAGAAAAACAAATGTGCTCAACCACATAAAGAGTGCAAAGGATAAGAATCACCTGATTTTGTCAGTTGATGCAGAAAAGACATCTGACAAAGTCCAATACCCATTCGTGCTAACAGCTCTCAGCAAAATAGTAATAGAGTGGAAAGTCCTCAGTGCAGTAAGAGGCATCTATGCAAAATCAACTGCCTACACCTCCCTGAATGGAGAGAGACTGAAAGAATTCCCCCTGAGAATGGGAAATAGACGGAGCCCACTCTTACCACTTCCGTTCAACCTTGTGCTAGGTTCTAGCCAGAGCCATCAGACAAAACAAAGAAATAAAGGACATCTGCATCAGCAAAAAAACAACTAAAAATATCACTATTTGCAGATGATATGATTGCATACACAGAGAACCCTAAAGAATCTATAAAGAAACTGCTAGAACTAATAGAAGAGTTTAGCAAAGTATCAGGATATAAGATAAATATAAGTAAATCTGTAGGATTCCTTTATATCAACAAAGAGATCATCAAAGAAGTCATCAAATCAACAACATTTACTATAGCCCCTGTCATGGTTTGAATTGTGTCCCCCCAAAAATGTGTGCAGCCACGTGGCTGGGATATGGTTCTCAGTATCTTGGGACTGTCCTCCATTGTGTGGTTTTGCTAACCTGTATGTTAAAGGATTAGGATGGGGCTGTGAATTCCTGCTGTGGGGGGAGTTTCCCTGAAGTATGGCTTGCCCCACCCTTAATGCTTTTAGCTTGCAAGAAATAAAAGGAAAAAGAAACAAAGGACAATTTGAGAACCTCGCTACCATCAAGCAAGCAGCACCGGGAGCAGAGCGTGTCCTTCAGACCAGAGGTTCTTGCGTGAGGACACTCCCTGGACAAAGACTGATGCAATACCGGACTTTCCTCCAGAGCCGACAAGGGGAAAGTCTTTCCCTGGAGCGGACACCCTGAATATGGACTTGCAACCTACCGGACTGTGTAAGAATAAATCTTTCTTTGTTAAAGCCATCCACTCTGTGGTATTTCTGTTAGAGCAGCCTAGCTGACTAAAACAGCCCCCAAGAAGATAAAATACCTAGGAGTAAATCTAGCCGGAGAAATAAGAGACCTATACAGGGAAAATTACAGGACCTTATTGCAAAAATCCAAAAGCGTCTTACATAAATGGAGAAACCTACCTTGCTCAGGGATAGGAAGAATTAAAATATTGTGAAAATGTCTATTTTACCCAAAAAGATCTACATATACAAGCAACCCCAATACAAATTCCATTTTTTAATGAGATGGAGAAAGAAATCACCAACTTTGAAAAGACAGGAAACCTCAGATAAATAAAGCACTATAGAAGAAGTAGAACACAGTGGGAAGCCTTACACTACCTGACCTTAGAACCTGTATACTGCTGTAGTAGTCAAAACAGTCTGTTACTGGTACAAAAAGAGACATAGCAACCAATGGAACAGAACAGAGACCCCAGAAATAAGACCATCCTCTACGAACAGTTGACATTCCACGAGGGCCCAAAGTCTGTGAACTGGGATAAAAAAAGTGTCTTTAACAAATGTTGCTGGCAAAATTATATATCCATTTGCCAAAAACTGAAACAAGACCCATGTCTCACATCTTATACAAAAAGTAAATCAAAAAGGATCAAAGACCTAAATATCAAACCAAAAGCTATAAAGAACATGCAAGAAAAATTACAGTTAGCAATAGAAGTTCTAATGAACAACTTAGATGGACTACAACATCTGAGTAACAATGGAACAACAACAAAAAAAATGACTGCCTTCATTATTGGCTTTTATTTGTTAGAAACATTGCCCTGATGACCCAGTATCTGTCTGTCCACTCTCTTCCTATTAGTATAAACTGATTTGCTTCAATTTTCTTATAATATGAAGATAGTGTATCACTGGCTTATTTTAAAGGTTGAAGTTTATTTGAATATGTAGAATTCAGGAAAGCACAATGGCTAGAACCCAGTAAGTCCTCAAGAGATGACAGTTATGAACAATAGTAAGTACTAGATGTAAATATCTATTTAGATATAAAGTCAATTAAATCTGGTTTCTGTCCTCAAGAGCTTCATAATCCAGGTATTAAATATTGAGTGCTCGTGGTAAATAAATAAATAGGTAGATAAATAAAAATTATACTCTAAGTGGCCTATGTTCTGAACCAGTCTGTCCAATATAAATAGCATGAACTACATAAGGAATATTATATTTTCTAGCAGCCACATTAAAAAAAATAAACTAGTGACAATAATTTTAATAATATATTAACTCAATACATAAAAATATAAATATACTCAACATAGATATATCAATGAGATGCTTTACTTTTTTCAATATGTTAGCTTTGAAATGCACGTGTGTTTACCCTTATAGAGGATGTCCAGCCATTCCAGTTCGCTGGAACTGACTTGGTTTTAATTCTGCATATGGCCTGGGAAACCTCTCTATCCTGGACAAACCATGATGGCTGGTTACTCTACCTTCATAGAACATCTCAGTTTGAATGTTAAACATTTCCTAAAAATACCTGATCTATCTTTAGATTTTATTAAATTCACAGTTTAAATTCTAGAAATAGACATATCAATGTTGTTCCAACCATACTTGAGAGATTTCTCAATAACTTAATTGCACATCTGTTTTTTTAACTTACCTCCCTGCCACCAAAAAACAAATAAACAAGCAAACAAACTTGTTTTTGAGACAATTCTGACTCTTCTCAACTCTTTAGGACAGAAGAGAATTGCTTCATAGGGCTTTCAGGGTGGTAATCTTTGTGGAAGCAAGTTGCCACATCTTTCTCCCACAGAGTGGCTTGGTTGGTTCTCACCACAAGAGCTTAGCTGCCGTACCTCCGGGGCTATTATTTAAATTAACTAAACTTTAAAGATTTAGCTTCTCACTATCACTAGCCACATTTCAAGTGTTCATTATTCACAAAAATCTAGTGGTAACTGTATTTAACAGTATGGTTCTAAACACTTGCTATAAAATTCCGTTCCAAATAGTTTCTACATTCTAGAGATTTCTTTTTCTAAAATATTCATGTCCCTTCCCAGAACTGGACTGGCAATTTATTATGACCATGTAGATATTAGTGAATGTTACATTAATATGTAGGACGCTATGGAGATGTGACCACTGTTTTAAAGTGTAATATACTATCTATTCTAGATTTATGAAGAGTTGGCTTTGAAAAAACATTTATTTGAAGAAGTTTTTGGAAGGAACTGGGTGACAAAAACAGAGTATCTGGAAAGCAGTAATGAAGGAAAGCTGTGGGGAAAATACAGGGGAAATCAATTACGTCGACTTTATCTACTCTGTGGTGGAATTAAGAGGACTAAGCTGAGTCCTGGTGGCAAAGTGGTAAAGATCTCAGAATGTTAACCAAGACGTCAACAGTTCAAATCCACTAGCCACTTCTTGCAAACACTATGGGGCAGTTCTAGTCTGTCCTGTAGGTTCGCTATGAGTTAGCATGAATTTGAAAGCCTGCAACAAAACCGAGAACTGGGAGACTTGGCTTTGTGACTTGCATTCTAAAGACTTTGAGACAATTCTTTCTTTCTTTGGTCCTGACTTCTTCACATTTCTGGCATCATCATAGACTGAGCTATTAAAAGCCTGCTCGCTCCTACTCTGTACCTATAGAAATGCTGCATTAGCTACAAAAACAATAATATAATCACGTATAACTAAGATTTTTTTTAAAAAAGCTGATGGAGACTGAGAAGTAAAGTAATAAAATGCCAAGTGCATAAGAATTCCAGTTAATATTATGGTAACAGACCCAACCTACTGCCATCAAGTTGATTCCAACTCATAACGACCCTATAGCGTGGAGTAGAACTTCTCCATAGAGTTTCTAAGGAGCACCTGGTGGATTCAAACTGCCAACCTTTTGGTTAGCATACATAACACTTAACTACTATGCCACCAGGGTTCCTGCAGACAAGATCTAAATCCCAGTTACTAGAGACTAGAAAGTATACACTCAAGTATGGACAAAATGTACAGTAGTAGAGAGACTGGGAACTTAACTGGCTGTGATACATAAAGCCAAAGCCAGGAAAGGTTGCATTCCCCATGTAAAAAGAACAAAACGACAACAAAAACTTACTATAAATCTCAGAAAGTAGTAACTAAGTTTGTTCTCTGTTACTCCTAGAGGAGAGATTTTCTACTGTGAGAAATTAAAATACCCAGCATGTGACATAAATGGGTGTTAGTACAGAGTTTATATTACTTTCAAGGAGTAGGGATCACAAATGAAGAAAATAGTGCATAAAATATTCCAAGACCCTTGTAAACTCATGGCCTTGGCAGAAAAAAAGAAAGAAACCACGCTGTGGAGACACTCCAGGAATTTTGTGACTCCCGTTTACAGCACCAGATGAAGCACAGTGGAAGGACTGAGACTGAAAATAAACACAGAATCCAAAATTACAAATTACTTAAGGGAATGAACTACCCTGTGGGAAATGGACAAAAACAACCAAGCAGAAAATTAATACCCCAAGAAACTTAAATTACAGAACATAAGAGACTATCAAATAAATACTTTCAGATGATTAAAGAGAATAATAGGCAAAGAATGAAACTACCTAAAAAATGAGTAATTAAAAATTAGAAGAAAGAAATGGATACTGTAACAGGAAAACTGCATGTAATCTTAAGTAAAACAATAACTCAGTTACTGGGTTAAACAGTAGATTAGTCATAGCTGAAGCAAGAAGCAAAGAACTGGAAAATAATTAAGGTGAAGTTGCCTGCATTGCACTGCAGAGACATAGATGGAAACTATGGGGAAAAAAAAAGCTAAGAGACACTGTCATGGATTGAATTGTGTCCCCCCTCAAAATATGTATAGTAGTTTGGCTGGGCTAGGATTCCCTGTATTCTGTGATTGCCTTCCATTTTGTGATTTTCTTATGCTGTAAATTCTAATCTCTGCCTGTGGTTAAAAGAGTGGATTCTCTTAGAGAGGATTAGGGTGGGACTATAAATCCCTTCCTAAAGTCACCTCCCTGCTCCACTGTAAAGGAAGTTTTCCTGGAGTATGACTTGCACCATCTTTTATCCTACAAGAGAGAAAAAGAAAGGGAAGCAAGCAGTGAGTGAGGAATCTCACACCATCAAGAAAGCAACACCAGGAAAAGAGTGTGTCCTTCAGACCTCAGATTTCTGTGCCAAGGTGCTCCCTGACCAAAGACTGATGCCACACAAGGACTTTCCTTCAGAGCCAACAGAAGGAAGGCCTTTCCCTGAAGTGGACAGCTTGAGTTTAGACTTGTAACCTGCTAGACTGTGTAAGAATGAGTTTTTCTTTGCTAAAGCCATCCACTTTGTGATATTTCTGTTACAGCAGCACTAGATGACTGAAATAAACTTGAACTATAGAATTAGAAGATTTCAATATTTTATATTGGGAATGTATTACTGTGGCCTGAAACAATATGGCTCAAAAATATTGTTGAAGGACTATGTGAATTAATGAACAAATTACTAGAAGTTGCAGAAGGAGAAGGCATTTGAAGAAGGATAGGAGACAATGTTGCTGAATTTTCCAGAAGTGAATACATGTTACCAGTTTAAAGAAGCCTTGAACAGGAAAAAATCAAAATACACAAGTACTTAGGGCACAGTATGGTAAAATCATGTACATAGTAAAAAATCTTAAAAATCAAAGGATAGGAGATTATATATATGTATATCAAAAGCAGAAATGATTATTAGCAACAATAGAGTCCAGAATGAAATACTTTTTGCAGTGTGCTGAAAATTAAAAAATAATTTTAAGCTTATGATTCTATAACATACTTCATTGTCAATCTGGATTAAAAGTGAGATGAATGAATTTTCAGCAAAGATTGAAGATTTACAGACTCACAGAAAGTGTTGAGAAAGGATGATCTTGGACAGTAGCAAACTGCACTGAGAAAGAACTAGAGAGAAACAATAAATAATGATGAATTTAAAACCTAGCATACATGATAATAAATCTAAACGAGCATTGATGTTAAAGCAGCAACAACAGTAACTAAACTGAGGTCATTCGTGGTAAGAAAGAAACAAGAAAGTTTTCCAAAAAGAGTAATCTCAAAGGTTATTAGCAAGATGGAATACACAAGTTTGTCTGAACTGTTTAGCAGTAGTTTAGAGACCCTGATAAACCTTAGACATTGTTTTATTGTATGCATCCTAATGTTTTAAAAGTAAACAGCAGAAGAACACAAATTATATATATGGGAGCCCTTGTAGCCCAAGGGTTAAGAGCTCAGCTGCTAACCAAAGGGCCAGAGCTAGAATCTACCAGCTGCTCCTTGGGAACTCTATGAGACAGCTTTCCTTTTTTTTTCCTGTGGGGCAGCTTTGAATCAGAATCAACCTGATGGCAACATGTTTGAGCGTTGTTTTGTTGTTGTTGTTAAGTAAATAGGGGGGTGTGTGTATGTGACTCACACATATAAATTTGTGTATGTGCATGCATGCTTATGTTATACATGTGATCAAAGCTAGTAAAGAAACTAAAAAAGAATTCACAAAATTTAATTAATCTACACGAAGCCAGAAAAATAATTAAATAAACACATATACAAAACACAAACTCCCACTGCCGTTGACTCAACTCCAACTCAGAACGACCCTATACAGGGTGATAGAAATAAACTCAAGTATTCAGTGGTCATCATTATTGTGACCATATCAACTTCACCTGAGTACAGATATGGAAACCCTGGTGATGTAGTGGTGAAGTTGTATGTCTGATAATGAAAAGTCTGGAGGTTCGAATCCATGAGGCACTCCTTAGAAACTCTGTGGAGTGGTTCTTCCCTGCCCTGCTATGAGTCGGAATCTACTTGACGGCACTGGATCTGGTTGTTTTTTGGTTTAAAAACAGATTCTCACAATTCAGCTTAAATGTTGCCTCAAGTCTCTAAACAAAAAATAGAGTCGATAATAAAAAAAAAGAAAGAAAAAAGTAGAATGAAATATACAAGGCATGCAAAACCAGAAGAAACCTGGAAGAAGAATATTGCTTTCAGGCAAAAAGAAGTTTAAGACAAAAGCATAGTTTGACATTAAAAGCTGCATTAATCAACAATAAACGGATAATTCTCAGGATAAGATTCCTCAACTTGCCAATATATTACTTTAAAATATATAAAACAGTAATTGCTGTAGTCATGAGACAATGTTATAGTCATAATTTATAATAGGATGTTTTAAATTACCTTTTACAGAAACTGGTAGTAAAAATAATAAATAAACATAGAAAATGTTTCATTAAGTAGGTCATATGGGAAGTATAAGCAAATTCAAAAGACCTGCAATAAGCCATGGTACCTGACCACACTGAAGGGAAAACAGAAATCAACAGCAAAAATTTCCTAAAGTGTTCTGTACTTTTGGAAGACTAAAAATTAATTAAATAATCAGTTAAGAATGCACATGGAAAATAAGGTATTTAGATCAGAACCACACTGGAAACATCAATTATTAAATGTTGCATAGTGTGGCCACAGCAGTTGTTATGTACAATTTATACCCTTAAATAAGAAAAGAAGTTTGCAAATAAATGTCATTCATTCAGTTGAAAATCAGAAAAAGAGAGAAAAACAGACAGAATAAAATAAAAGCAAAAGACTAAGAAACAAAAGATGTGATCTTCCTCTTTAAAGGACTAACATAATAAAATAAACTGACTCAAAGAAGAGAGGAAAATGGATAAAACTGTACTGGAAAGATGAATTGAATGAGAAACTTATCCAACCTTAGTATGCACATATCTGAACTAAACCCAAACATTTGCTGACAAGTTTTATCAAAGCTAGAAGACATCTGTAATACCCATTGTATACTAACTATGCCAGTTAATGAAAAAAACTGTATTCTCCAGTCATTTATGATTTTAGATTAGACGTAATACAAATTGGAACAACTAAACTAAGAGAAAACTTAAACCAGTCACTTAGAAACTTTAATACTGAAGTTTAAAAAATTATTAGCAACTGTTACCAATGTTACTTAGAAACATTGATACCAAACTTTAAAAAATTATTACAACTGTTACCAAGCTTTTGCTGGATAGCTCATAATCAGGTAGAAGTCAGCTCAAAAAAGCAGTAACATTTTATCACTAGAAAAATCTATCATTGTAATTCTTTTTATCAACAAATAAGGAGAGTAAGAGCATAGTCTTTTCAATAGACATAAAAAAAGCACTTGATATATTTAACACCCATTCATGATTTAAAAAAAAAAACTCAAATGTAGATGTACAAATACAAATACAAACATGTAACAAAACTTCATTTTACTGATAAGTTCATTTAGCAAAAATGTTTAATGGTGACATTTTACAAGCATTCACTTTAAAGCTAGGACCAAAGCGATGATTCCTGTTGTCACTGTTTCTGTTAAATGTCCGTGGATATCCAAGTCTACACAGTAGGATTAAAGAAATAAGTAGAAATCAAAAGGGAAGAAATGATAATTTTAGTATTTTCAGATAGTGACAATGGCATAAGAATTACAAAAGGATTTATAAATTATTTGAACTTCTAGGAATTGAGGAAGATTGTTAGTTACAAAGTCAAAACAGAAATCATCAGTGTTCCCAAAGAATAGTAGCAATTTATTAGAAAATGTAAGTTTTAAAGATACTGTCCAGAAGACAACATCAACTAAAAAATATGTCAAAATAAGTTTTGCCAAAGAAATGCATAACTTTTAGAAGGAAAAAAAAACTATGTAACTTGTTGAAGTATGTGACAGAATACCTGAATATGAGGAGAGATGGATCATACCCATACATATGAAGAGCTAATGTTAACTGAGCCCTAAGTATTCCACAAAACTTACAGTTAATATAATATTAAATGATATAATTTTATTTAAAACCCCAACAATATGGATGAGTGTGCATGAGTGTGTATGTAACTTGACACACTTCCCAATGACAATATAGAAGAATTAAAGACTGAAACTAGTCAAGAAAATTTAGAATAATAATAGAAGGGACAGAATGG
The DNA here is from genome assembly GCA_028571685.1 of Heterohyrax brucei. Taxonomy (NCBI): domain Eukaryota; kingdom Metazoa; phylum Chordata; class Mammalia; order Hyracoidea; family Procaviidae; genus Heterohyrax; species Heterohyrax brucei. Next base: position 64,911,106 of record CM053150.1, read on the forward strand.
CTTGACTAAAAAATAATACTCCACATGAAGCTATTGTAATTAAAACAATGTTTCTGTAGCCCAGGAATAGACAACACTAAGCAATGGAAGAAGGAACTTGAGAGTCCAAAAACAGATTCATTTATGAATAGGAAATTGCTATGTGACAAATGCAGCATTTCAAATCAAAAAGGATTAACCACTTAGTAAATTCTGCTTAGTCAATTTACAGCAATAAAAAGAAAACACCTGCTTTTAGATGGATTAACGACATAACTGCTAACAATAAAAATTTCTCACTTTAAACAACATAAAAAAATTGTTTTTCTGCTTCAAAACACAGGAGTAGATAATTAATAGCAGAATAGAATTGTGCATTGAAAATCACAGATCATTGCAAAGACTTGAATACATGGAGAGACATTCTGTTTCATGGATTAGAAGATTCTCTTGTTAAGAAATCAGCTCTTCTGTAATTTTAGTCTATAAATGAAACATAATCCCTGTCATAATCTAAGACATTTTTGTAGAAATTGACAAGCTGATCCTAAAACTTATATAAAAACACAAAAGGCTAAGAGGAGCCAAAAATAATTTTGAATAAGAGCAACAAAGTTGAACTAGTTACACTTCTGTTTGCGAAGTGCAGTAATCACTACTATGTTACTGGCATAAGGTTAGACACATAAGTCAATGGAAAATAATTGAAAGTCCAGGTATGAGACCAAAGGTACCACCTATAGAAGAAATAAATGCTAAGTTAGACTTCACCAAAATTAAAACATTTTTCGTTAAACACACAAGAAAATGAATAAACAAGACACAGATTTGGAGAAAATATTTGCAAATAGTGTGTCTGATGAAGTGCTTTTGCCCAGAATATGTAAAGAACTCATAAAGCTCAATAGAAATAAGACATACTAAAAAATAAATAATAATTAAAAATAAATAAATAACACAGCCAGCAAGTCAATCCCAACTCATAGCAACCTTATAGGACAGAGCAGAACTGCCCTATAGGATTTCCAAGGCTGTAAATCTTTACAGAGGCAGACTGCTACATCTTTTGCCCTGTGATGTGGCTGGTGGGTTTGAACTGCCAACCTTTGAGTTATAGGTTAGTTGTTATAGGCTGAGCTGTTATAGGTTGAGTTGTGTCCCCTAAAAATGTGTGTCAGATTGACTAGGCCGTGATTCCCAACTTTGTTTGGTTCTCCACCATGTTATCACCTGATGTGAGTTTCCTATGTGTTATAACTCTTACCTGGGATGTTAACAAGGCAGGATTAGAGGTAGTTTTGTTAATGAGGCAGAATTCAATCTACATGATTATGTTGTGTTTTAAGCCAATCTCTATTGAAAGAAAAATGAGAATTAAGCAGAAAGATATAGGAGCCTCATACCACCAAGAAAACATCACTGGGGGCAGAGCAAGTTCTTTGAACCCATGAATCCTCATTAGAGAAGCTTCTAGACCAAGAGCAGATTGATGACAAGGACTTTCCTACAGAACCTACTGGAAGAGAAAGGCTTCCCCTGGAGTTAATGCTCTGAATTCAGATTTCTAACCTAATAGACTGTGAGAAAATAAACCTCTGTTTGTTGAAACCATCTGCTTGTGGTATTTCTGTTAAAGCAACTGTAGATAACTTAGACAGCAGCTGAGCACTGCAGCTACGGAGACACTAGGACTCCTTACAAGACAGACAATCTGACTAAAAATAGGCAATACATTTGAATAGACGTTTTGTTTAATAATAGTTTGAAACACCCAATAAGCATATGAAATGATGTTCAACATCATTAGTAATTGACCAAAACAAGCTCATTTTTGTAGAGTCAATTCTGATTCATAATCACCCTAAAAGACAAAGTAGAACTACACCATAGTGTTTCTGAGTCTGCAGTCTTCATGGGAGCAGACTGACACTCTTTCTCCCACAAAGTTTGAGTGAGTTTGAACAGCCAGCCATTCAGTTAGCAACTGAGTGCTTAACCACTGCAGCACTAGGGCTTGTTCATTAGTCACTACTAGAACACAAATTAAGAACACAGTAAGACACTACCATGTACCTACCATCAGTGCTGTAATAAAAAAGTCAGACAATACTAAGTGCTGGTGAGGATGTGGATAAACTGCAACTTCATACATTTCTGGTGGTATGATTGGCTGGTAAGCTACTTTTGAAAACCATTCAGCAAGCTTCTTAAAAAGTTACATAAACTTTGCGTATGACCTAGAGTTAGTCATGGAAATACTTGTATGCAGATGTCTATAGTGTTGATAGTTAAAACATGGAAAAATGCAAATGTCCATCTACTGGTACATGGATAAACAAAATGTGCTACATACCTACAATGGAATATTATTTAGTAATAAAAATGAACAGACTATTTCTACACAGTGCAAAGTGGATAACCTCAAAATCATTATGGTAAGTAAAAAAAGCCAGATACAAAAGATTACATGTTGCATCTATTAATACATACGAAATGTCCAGAAAAGTGACAAAATAATTTTGATTCTCCTAGAATCCAGATTTCTGGGTTCATAGAATTGGAATGACCCACCCATACTGTCTGTACTTAGGTGTCCATTTGAACCTTGAAAGAACTGGTTCCCTGGAGTCACCTTCAGGTCAAACAATAACTTAGTAAGCAGTTCATTGGAGACATTTTTGTCTTAGATATTGGGTTATTCTGGAAAATTAGCTATGGACAGCCACCTTGTAGAAGTAGGCACTCCAGGATCTGACTAAAAGCTGTTTTAGGAGCATGGCATGTCTTTGGTGACCTTTTATGCCACCTGCCCTGCATTTTGAGGCTGTGTCTTGAGAAATTAATATAACAGTGATCCATATAACCTGTTTTCACTGTCTCCTCTTCAGATCACTTTCCCAACATGGGTTGAGGCTGCCTGATTCAAATCATTATCTACCCACAATAAATATATTTTGTTACTCCAATGTTGAGTGCTTATCTAAGCATTTAGGTTTTTAACAAATGGTAAGCCTATAAACATAGAAATCAGACTAGTAGTTGCCTAAAGCTGACTGGTTAAGTGCTACAGCTGCTAACCTGAAAGTCAGCAGTTCAAATCCACCAGGTGCTCCTTGGAAATTCTGTGTAGCAGTTCTACTCTATAGGGTCACTATGAGTCAGAATTGACTCAGAAGCAGTGGGTTCTTTTTGTTTGCTTTTAAGGCTGAGATGGGAATGTGGATTGAATGAACTGGCCCAAAGGATCATATTGAGGTGATGATAATGTTCTAAAACTATATTTCAATAATGTTCATACACTATGTAAATTTATTAAAAATCCTTGAATTGTACACTTATGTGAACAGTTGTACACTGAACTGTTAGGGGTAAGGTTGGCAGTTCAAACCCAGGCAGAGGTGCCCTGGAAGACAGTCCTGGTGATTTGTTTCTCAAAAGTCACAGCCTTGAAAATCTTGTGGAGTAGCTCTACTCTGCACACCTGGGGTCTTCATGAGTTTGAACTGACTCAATGGCAACTAACAACAACAAAAAATGATACTTTCACAAAAGCTGTTAAACTCACAGAAAAAGTAAACCATAGCATTTGAAAGAATAATAAGTATGTTATGCATTAAAATATAAAACTACTACAAATCTCCTGAAGAAGAATATATAATAAGATAGTGGTATTCTTGGAGATTCCCAGCTCCCATACCTACGATCTGGGGGGATACAGATGGCGTAGTGGAAAGAGATCTGGAATTACAGGTTTGGAGTCTTATAACTAGCTGTATTATTTGAGTTGTAAAAGTTATTGATTTCCTGATTCTCATATTTCTCATCTGTAAAATGACCTGTATGCTATTGATAACTATATTTAAGGGATGTAATATATAGGGGAAATATTTTCAGAACAGTAAACTTCTATACAAAATACTAAATTCTGGTGGCTACTGTATTTGTATGTCTTCTATGTGCCAAGAATTCTTTTTTGGGATTTTATATTGTTTATCTCATTAAATGTTTTTTTAAAAAAAGAGAGAGAGAACTTATGAGAAAAGTAAAATCCCCATTTTAAAATGAGGACAGTGTAATTTGTTCAGTGCCACCCAGACCATGTATAGCTGAGACTGGGTTACCTTAGTTTTGACTCCTTTGCCATTACTGAAATCAGAATTCCAGGCTACCACATCTCTAGGACAGAAACAAAAGAAAAGCAGGTACATTCTCCAAGACATGGGGGCTGAGTCTTATGCAGACCCTATTGGGAATATATAGCATATATACAAGAAATCTCTGTTCTTTTTTCTCAGAAAGGTCCTGACTAAGCTGTCTTCTAAGTACCCATCTATCTGGAGGACATTCCTACATGGTTGCACCACAGTATCCAGGACTCATCTAAAACTCATCTTTGTCTTCCTAAACTCACTATTTTATCCGCCTCCTTTCTGCTGTGCAAGGAGCCTTGGTGAAGGGTGGTTAAGTGGTTTAAGTCAGCACTGGGCTGCTCTGCTAACTGAAAGGTCAGCAGTTTGAACTCACTGGAAGCTTCAAGGCAGAAAGATATAGTAGTCAAATTCCTTAAAGATTATAACCAAATAAAAACTCTAAGGTGAAGTTCTACTCTATCTTATGGGTTTAACATGAGTCATAACCAACTCAACATGGGGTTTGGTTACTCTCTGCTTTCAGGATTCAAGGTCTTGATATTTAGACTTACTCCACGTCTTAGTCATCCAGCGCTGCTGCAACAGAAATACAACAAGTGGAGGGCTTTAAAAAAAAGAGATTTTTTTCTGTCACAGTCTGGTAGAGTATAAGTCCAGATTAAGGACATCGGCTCCAGGAGAAGTCTCTCTGTTCGCTCTCGGGGAAGTTCCTTGTCATCACTTTTCCCCTGTACTGGGAGCTTCTGAGGCACAGGGACCCCAGGTCCTTTTCAAAGGACTCAGTCTTCTCCCAGCACTGCTTCTTGGTACTGTGAGATCCCCATATCTGTCTGCTACCTTCTTTCTTTCACATCTCAAGAAATTGCTTCAAGGCACAATACAGATATACAGATTGAGTCCTGCCCCACCAACACAATTATCCCCTTTTTCCTTCCTTAACGTCATAGAGACAGGGTTTATAAGCACTTAGGTACATTGCACAGCACTGGGAATCATGGCCTGGAGAAATTGCTACACACATTTTGGGGTGACACAATTCAATCCATCACGCTCTATAAACAATAAATTACAAAATCCTGTGGAGTCTTTATTTAATATGTATCTTTCTAATTGTCTTTCCCTTCTTCCATCAATGTCATGACATTAATTCACGTCTGTGTCCCTTAATGCCTACAATACCATCCAAAACACAAACTCGTTGTTGTGTCCATTCTGGCACATAACAACCCTATAAACAGAGTAGAACTGCTCCACAAAGTTTCCAAAGAGTGCCTGCTATATTTGAACTGCTGATCTTTTGGTTAGCAGCCATAGCACTTAACCATTACATCACCAGGGTGTCCTACAATACCATGGCAGCTTCCAAATTATCCTCCCCACCTTCAGACTCTCACCCGCCTCCATCCCAGATGTTGTTCTTAAAATACCATGGACATCGTGTATCTTCCCTGTCCGTGGCATTTCAGGCTATTAAGACTGAAAAGAACTGAGAATACCCAAATTTCCAGGGTTTTATAGTTTCATGTCAAGCCTCTTTTCACCAAGGTAAAATCTGGTTGTTAGCAGAAAGAAGGTTTGGAAAGGGAAAATACTAAATATGAAGGCAGGCATCAAGAGCCTGGAAGATGGGGAAGGGTGACATCATGTACTGCCCAAGTGTGATGTGCAGGCAGGAGCTCGCTCCTTTCTTTGACCTTCTTTACGTAGATAAGTCCTGCTTATCTTTCACATCTCAGTTTCTGCTTTTCTTCCTCACAGTTATGAATAAAGCAGGCTCCTTTGTCATCTGCTATCATGTCTCTCAGTAACTTTCTTTCACTGTCCTGTGAGATGATTAACTTATTGATGGTTTAATCAGAGTCTACAATGTGAGCTCCAGCAGGGAGACTGTGTCATTTGGTTGTTGACTCTCAGTATCTAGCATAGCCCCTGGAACACCGTACATGTTGAATAAATGGTCACTGAATGAATGAAGAGAACATGACACACTGTTTCCAGTTCAGAAAGCCACCATGAGGTAGCTTTGCATTTATATCCCCATTTTATACAACAGAAAACTGAGACTTCAAAAGGCCAAGTTGCTTACCGTGGATCATTCCCAGATCCTGCATTATACTGAGACATGCACACTGTGGCACAAACCATCAAAGTTGACGTGAAGAACATAGATAAGCTCTTGAAATCATTTCATCAAATGAAAAATGGTTTCTGGTAACGAGTAATATGTTGCTGTCACAGATGTGATGGTTACGGTTATGTGCCAACTTGGTTGGGCCAAGATTCTCAGTGCTTTGGCAATTACAATGTACTTTGATAACTATGTACTAATGCAATCATCTCCATTATGAGATCCATTTTGAGCAGTCAATCAGTTGAAAGGAATTATTCTGGGAGGTATGTTCTGTGTCCAATATAGGTGGACTTTCTGGCAAAGCCCTTTGTTTCTTGCTCACTCTGGATCCTACAGCTGGCTCTTGTCCATCTGACCTCAAGTTCTTACTACTTGAATTAGCAGCTTACATTCCCTTCTTGGGATTTATTTGTCAGCCTCCACAGCTTGTGAATGAGAGGCCTGCTGTCTGAGCTGCGCTCTTGGGTTGACTAGCCCCTACAGCTGCATGAGTCAGCAGAAGTCTCCAACCTGACTGAGGCTTTTAAGCCACTACAACTGTCTAAGCCATTTTCTTGATATAAATATCTTTGCTTGTACTTATATATGTTTTGATGGTTTTGCTTCTGTAGAGAACCCAGCCTAAGACAAGTGTGAGAAAATGTTTTTAAGCTTAAAGTTACTGTTTTATTTCATATTTCCAGAAATACACGGTCCCTTGTTCCTAGGTTAACTGTGGCCCCAGAAGACCAAATCCCCTGTCTCTAAGTCATAGCAAATTTATAGAACAGAGTAGAACCTCTCGCTCCATTTTCCAAGGCTATCAGTTTACCACATCTTTCTCTCATGGAATAGCTGATGGGTTCAAACCTCTCACTTTTGGTAAACACCTATCATGGATTGAATCGTATCCCCCCAAAACATCTGTCAAACTGTCTAGGCCATGATTCCTGGTTACCGCGAGGTTCTCTACCATGTTGTTCTCTACCATGTTGTCATTTGATACGTTTTTCCTATGTTGCAAATGCTTTGTCTGTGATGTTAATGAGGTGCAATTAGAAGCAGCTGTGTTAATGAGGCAGGACTGAATCTACAAGGTTAGACTGTCTTTTAAACCAGTTTCTTTTGAGATTTAAAAGACAGAAGTGAGCAAAGAGTCAAAGAGTTCTTGTGTCACCAATAAAGCAGCACTAGGAGAAGAGTACGTCCAGTTTACCAGGTCTCAGGACCTGGGATTTCTGTGCAGAGAAGCTCGTAGACTAAGACTGATGACAAGGATCCTCCTCCAGAGCCTACAGAGAGAGAAAAACTTCCCCTGGAGCTGACACCCTGAATATGGACTTGCAGTCTACCAGGTTGTGACAGAATAAATTTCTGTTTGTTGAAGCAATCCACTTACGGTATTTCTGTTATAGCAGCACTAGATAATGAAGACAGCAGTCAAGCACTTAACCACTGGACTGCCAAGGCTCCTTTGGGTGACTTTATTTCTTGCTTTACCTCAGTGGTCTTGGTTTTCATCTTTGTCCCAGTGTAACTATTAACTGTAATTGTTGTTGTTTATAGTTACTATCAAGTTGGTCCTGATTCATGGCAACCCTACGTGTTACAGAAGAGAACTGCTCTATCATCGTTTCTCAGCTGTAATCTTTACAAAGGTCTCTAGGTTTCTCTAATGGTTTGTGCATGACCAGTAACCTAGAAGTTGTTAGTATGAACCCACCCAGTGATATTGTGGAAGAAAGTCTTGGTGACCTGCTTCTTTAAAGATGACAGTGAAGAAAACCCTGTGAAGCTGTTCTCATTCATAACGCATATTGCTGTGAGCTGGAATTGACTTGGCAACAGATTTTCTTTCTTTAAATTTTTATGGAAGCATTTTGCCAGATGTTTCTTCTAAGGAGTGTATGGGTAGATTCTAACCCCAACATTTAGATTATCAGATAATTAAAAACCATATGCACCAACCTGTAATTATTATTGTGGTTATTGTTCTTGTGTGCCTTCAAGTCAATTCTGACTCATAGTGACCCTGTATGACAGGGCAAAACTGCCCCATAGGGTATCCTAGCCTGTAGCATTTACAGAAGAGAATTGCCAGGTCTTTTCTCCCACAGAACCACTAAGTTTGAATTGCTGATCTTTTGGTTAGCAGTTGAGTTCTTAACAATTGTGCTACCAGGCCTCCTTCAATTATCAGTAGTACTCCCTTATCATTCTGAAGAGTGTCCTACTTTAATAATTTATTACAGTAAGTCTCCAGTTTATGATGTATTCAAGCTAGTCTTATTTTGTTTTGGTACATCTTTTCATTAGCAATATGTACCACCTACAGCTAATGATGGGATGTACCAAAATCTTTGAGTATATCCCACCTGAACTTAGAGACCATCTCAAGAACAGATTTGATGCACTGAACACTAATTACTGAAGACCAGACAAGTTGTGGAATGGCTTCAAGGATATGAAATGTGAAGAAAGCAAGATGTTGCTAAAAGAAAGGACAAGAAAGAAAAGACCAAAATGGATATCAAAAGATATTCTGAAACTTGCTCTTGAATGTTGAGTAGCTAAAGCAAATGGAGGAAATGAAGTAAAAGAGCTCAACAAAAGATTTCAAAGTGAGGAGAGTAGTTCTCATAAAGACAGAATAAAGTATTATAATGACATGTGCAAAGAGCCAGATTAGAAAACCATAAGGGAAGAACACACTTGGCATTTCTCAAGGTGAAAGAACTGAAGAAAAAAAATCAAGCTTCCAGTTGTAATATTGAATGATTCTGCTGGTGAAATATCAAATGATGCAGGAAGCATCAAAATAAGGTGGAAGGAATACACAGTCAATATACTAAAAAGAATTTGGTGGGCATTCAGCTGTTTCAGGAGGAAGCATATGATCAGGAACCAATGGCAATGAAGGAAGAGGTTCATGATGCTCTGAAGGTACTGGTGTAAAACAAGGCTCCGGGAATTGACAAAATGCCAACTGAGGTGTTTCAACAAATTGGTGCAGCTTTGGAAGTACTCACTCAGCTATGCTAAGAAATTTGGAAGACATTTACCTAGCCAAACAACTGGAAGAGATCCACATTTATGCATATCCCCAAGAAAACTGATCCAACAAAATGAAGAAATTATTGAAAAATATCATTAGTGTTACGTGCAAGTAAATTTTTGCTGAAGATCATTCAAAAGCAACTGCAGAAGTACATGGACAGGGAAATTCAAGGTGGATTCAGAATAGGATGTGGAATGAGAGATATCACTGCTGATGCCAGATGGATCCTAGATGAAAGTAGAGAATACCAGAATGTTTACCTGTGTTTTTGGACTATGAAAAGGCATTGTACTGTGTGGAACATAATAAATTATGAATAATAATACAAAGAATGGGAACTCTAGAATGTTTAATTGTGCTCATGAAGAAACTATGCTTAGACCAAGAAGCAAACAGAACATTCAAACAGAACAAGGGGCTACAAGGTGGTTTAAAGTCAGGAAAACTGTGTGCATCAGGGTTGTATCCTTTCACTGTACTTATTCAGTCTGTATGTGGAGCAAATAATCAGAGAATCTGGACTACATGAAGAAGAATGGGACATCAAGTTTGGGGGAAGACTCGTTAGCAACCTTTATTATGCATTCGACACAACCTTGTTTCCTGAAAGTGAAAAAGACTTGAAACACTTACTGATAAAGATCAAAGACCATAGATTTCACTATATATTACACCTTAGCATAAAGAAAACAAAAATCTTTACAACTAGACCAGCAAGCAACATCATGATAAATGGAGAAAAGTTTGAAGTTGTCAAGGATTTCATTTTACTTGGATCCACAGTCAACTCATGGCAACAGCAGTCAAGAAATCAAAAGAAATGGGAGACTGTACCAACAAGAGACAGAAGAACCAGGTGGTCCCCAGCCACCACCAGAGACAGCCATGATGGGGGACATAGGAGTCCCTGAGGCAACATGATAAAAAGAGGTGTGTATGTCAAGAACATTACCAAAAAATCAGAACTGGTGGTCCAACAGCCTGGACAGTCCCCTGAGACCATGGCCCCTAGACCTGCTGTTGTCCCTGACTAGAAACCAGTACTGAGGTCAACTCAGTAGACAGAGTAGAACAGAGTAGACTCAGAGACACAGTGTGAACACGTAGTATGTGTATTTTATGATTCTGTACATTTATGTGAGGCTGTCCTACTGAGTACTTTCTAGATAAGAGAAGAGAGTGGAGAGAAGGGGACAAGTGCTTGTTAGGAGAATGCTAGGAATATGAAGTGAAAAGGAGGAATGTGCTGTCACTGGGTGAGAAGAGCAGATAGAGTTGCAGATAGGCAGGCGTGCAAAATTGATTTGGATTGTATGTTGTTGTTGTTGTTAGGTGCCATTGAGTCAGTTCTGACTCACAGTGACCCTAGGAACAACAGAATGAAACACTGCCCGGTCTTGTGCCATGTCCACAATCAGTTTTATGCTTAAACCTATGTTGTGGCCACTGTGTTGATCCATCTCATCAAGGGTCTTCCTCTTTCTCGCTGACCCTCCACTCTACCAAGCATGATGTCCTTCTCCAGGGACTGATCTTTCCTGACAACATGTCCAAAGTATGTAAGATGCAGTCTTGCCGTTTTTGCTTCCAAGGAGCACTCTGATTGGACTTCTTCCAGAACAGATCTGTTTGTTCTTTTGGCAGTCCATCATACATTTAACAGTCTTCTCCAGCACCACAACTCAAAGGCATCAATTCTTCTTCTGTCTTCTTTGTTCATAGTCCAACTTTAGCATGCATGTGATGTAATTGAAAATACCATGGCTTGGGTCAGGCGTGTTTTAGTCTTCAAGGTGTCATTCTTACTTTTGAATACTTTGAAGAGGTCCTTGCAGCAGCATTTCCCAGTGCAATGCATCTTTTGATTTCTTGACTGCTGCTTCCAAGGGCATTGATTGTGGACCCAAGTAAAATGAAATCTCTGACAACATCAATCGTTTCTCCTTTTATGATAATGTTGTTTACTGGTTCAATTGTGAAGATTTTTGTTTTTCTAAAGTTGAGATACAATCCATACTGAAGGCTGTGGTCCTTGATCTTCATCAGTAAATGCCTCAAATCTTTGTTTCTAGCAAGCAAGGTGGTGTCGTCTGCATAACACAGATTATTACTGAGTCATCCTCCAATCCTGACACCTCGTTCTTCTTTGTATAATCCAGCTTCTTGGTTTATTTGCTCAGCATACAGATTAAAAATGTATGGTGAAAGGATACAACCCTGATGCACACCTTTCCTGACTTTAAACCATGCAGTGTCCCACTGTTCTGTTCACATGACTGGCTCTTGATCCATATACAGAATCCTTAAGAGCTCAATTAAGTGTTCTGGAATTCCCATTCTCTGCAACGTTAGCCATAGTTTAGTATGATCCACACAGTCAAATGTTTTTGCGTGGGTAATGAAACACAAGTAGACATCTTGCTGGTATTCTTTGCTTTCAACCAAGACCCATCTGACATCAACAGTGATATCCCTGGTTCCATGTCCTCTTCTGAACCCAGCTTGAATTTCTGGCAATTCCTTGTCAATATATTGTTGTAGTCACTTTTGAATGATCTTAAGCAGAATTTTACTTGTGTGTGATATCAACAATATTGGTGGGTAATTTCCACATTCAATTGGATTACCTTTGTTTTGAATGGACATAAATATGGATCTCTCCCAGTCAGTTGGACAGGTAGCTGTCCTCCAGATTTCTTGGATTGTATACTTTCACTTAATCTCAATTAAAAAGAATCAAAAGAAGCATTGCATAGGGAAAACTTTCTGCAAAAGGCCTCTTTAAAGTGTTTTTGAAAAGTAAAGATGTCGTCTTGGAGACTACTGTAGACCTGACCCATGCCATCGTGTTTTTAATCACTTCATATGCATGCAAAAGATGGGTGACGAATACAGAAGTTTGAAGAATTGATGTACTTGAATTACAGTGTTGGTGAAGAATACTGAATAAACCATAGACCACCAAAAGAGTGAACAATTCTATCTTTGAAGACAAATACTCCTCTAAAGCAAGGATGGTGAGACTAAGTCTTACATACTTTGAACATGTTATCTGGAGGCACTGGTCCCTGGAAAGGACATCATGTTTAGTGAAGTCAGTGTGAAAAAGAGGAAGACCCTCAACAAAGTGGGTTGACACAGTTGGTGCAACAATGGTCTCAAGCATAACATTGACTTGAAAGATGGCACAGGAGCAGGCAGTGTTCAGTTTGTTATGTACGGTCATTATGAGTTGAAAGTGACTTAACAACAACTGCTATGTAAAATATAGCACATAACTTGCACATGTTATCATTCACAGATGTTTAAAGTCCAGATTTATAGAGATATTGATAATAAAAGGCAATAATGATGAGAAAAATGTACAGCTTGCCTCAGAACCAATTTACAACAGAGTCCTTGGAACAACCCCTGTCTAAGTTAGGTACTTCTTGTATATGACTGCTGTGCCTCATCCTGGTAGTCTAGTGGTTAAGAGCATGGCTGCTAACAGAAAGGTCAGCAATTCAAATCTGCTAGCTGCTCCTTGGAAACTCCATGAGACAGTTCTACTCTGTTCTATAGGCTCACTGTGAGAATCAACCAGATGGCAATGAGTTTGTTTGGTTTTTCAGGCTTTGTGAAAACACTAGAGTCTACAGGTACTCACACAATACCTGAATAACAAATGACCAAGGTCTGGTGTTAGAATTTTTATTCTTTCTTTCTTATCCAGTCCCTACTTCTCCTGTTTCAGTCTGTGTCTTTGTTGAACCCCCAAGTCTCACTTTATGTTTATAGAACCTTTCCTCCTTGCAAAGATAAGCAGTCAATGCATAGGCTTCTTAGACCCTCTCATGCCTTAGGCTATAATGGAAATCAGATTGGTTTCAGAAGTGTTTCTACATTATCTTGAAGAATTTTGGGTTTGCTTTGGTTCAGTTTTAATAAAATCCCAAATGAATTTGGCCAAACAGTCTTTTCCTGTATTTTTGAAATCCCAGGTGACATTTGAGGAAAATTTAATCCATAGATTTGATTCACAAAATGTGATTTTCTATAAGGTACTTGATCTCTTCTTTTTAAAATACGTCTTTTTTCTTTCTTTTTTTTCCCAAAAACTTATTCTTTCAAACACCAGGAGGTCAGAGTTGATAGTTTTTGATGGTAAAAAAATAGCAGCCCTAATGTCTGAGGAGTCTTAACATAGACAGTATATGTTGGGTTTGAAAGCTGTTGTGCAGCCATATGTTATCTGGCTTTCAATTGTGTTTTATTTCTTAGTTTTCCTTTTTATTCATCCAATTCTTTATCCTCAATTAAAAGAGTGAAAGGAAAGAAGCAGAGGAAAAGAAATACCAACACTGAACAGAGAAAATTGATTACATGTGATATTATTTTAAATCTGTGTGGTATAGAGGTCTATGCTTTAGAAAGCTTTTTATGCCCCTTTGTGTTTCATAGGAAATCCTGATGGTGTAGTGGTTAAGTCTTAAAATGGCTGCTAACCAAAAAGTTCAGTAGTTCGAATCTTTGGAAATTCTAGGGGGCAGTCACTTAACAGCAATGTTTTGTGTGTGTGTGTGTTTCATGACAGTTTCTGAAACTGATATTTTTCTGAAATTATTATCCAAACTATTTTCTGCTTAAACCTTAGTTTTCCCTCCATATCATCTTTCATTAATTGGGGAATTCATATATCCCAAATCCAGTTCCTGTAACTTACTTTTTTTTAATAGACTTTATTTTTTTAGAGTAGTTTTAGATTTACAGAAAAAAACTGTGCAGAAAGTGCAGAGATGTCCCACACACCCCATCTCACCCCTGCACACAGATTCTACTACTGTTAACATCCTGCATTCCTGTGGTGCATTTGTTACAATTGATGAACCAGGATTGACGCATTACTATTAACTAAATTCCATAGTTTACCTTTCGGTTCACTGTGTGGTACAGTTCTGTGTGAACAAATTCATGTCACATGTCCACCAGTACATTCTGCCCTGGTGGTGCAGTTGCTAAAGTGTGCAGCTGCTACCCAGAGAGGCCAGCAGTTCAAACCCACCGGCTGCTCTGAGGGAGAAGGCTGGGGCCATCTGTTCCTGTGAAGATTATAGCCTTAGATAATTCTGACTCACAGTGATATATAGGACAGTTAGAACAGCCCCATGAGGGCTTCAAGGCTACAGACTGTGCAGATGCAGACTGACACATCTTTGTGTCTCAGAGCAGCCAGTGAGTTCCAACTGTTCATCCTTTGGCTAGCAGCTGAGCGCTTAATCACTGCACCACCAGGGCTCCTGAAGACTATAAACTTGAAAAGCTTATGGAGTGGTTCTATTCTGCCCTGTGGGGTTGTTATGAGTCAGAATCAACTCAGCGGCAATGGGTTTGATTTGGTGTGATGCTTTTGGCCCACCATTATAGTGAATCACCATTACAGAATGGTTTCATAAATCTGAAAACATTCTGTGTTCCATATATTGATTTCTCTGTTTCTTCTCCCTCAACTCCTGGCAATCAAAGAGTTTTACCTATCTCTACAGCTTTGTCTTTCCAGAATGTCATATAGTTGGATTCATGCACTTTGCAACTTTTTTTGACCAGCTTCTTTTATGTAGCAATATACATTTAAGCTTTCTCTATCTTTTTTGTAGCTTGATAACTTGTTTCTTTTTATCGCTGAATAAGAAGCCATTATATGGATGTATATGGATCTTCTTTTGTTTTAGAATTACATAATAACTGCAAACCTAGTGTAGAGAACTCCTGTGTAGGTACTTACCTAGTTTCCTTGATTGTTATTATTAACTTCTTAATTACTATTATGTTTGTTACAACTAAGGAACCAACATTGATACATTACTATTAGACACTATGTTTCAGTTTTATTTCATTAGTTTTCCTTCCTGTCTTTTTGCTGTTCAAGAATTCCTTCTAGAACATCAGATTACACTTAATGAGCACATTTACTTAGGTGACTGTTCCATGACAATTTCCCAGACTTTCCTTGTTTTTGATGGCTTTGACAGTTTTGAAGAATACGGTTCAGGCATTTTGTAGAAAAGCTCATATGATGGGTTTTTCTGATGGTTAGAACTGGGGTTATAGGTTTGCAGAGGAAGATCTTAGTGGTGAAATACTACTGTCATTTTATCATACCAAGGGAAAACACTGTCATCATGTCTTGTCACTCAAGACATTAACCTTGAGCACTCAACTCCGGTTGAGCCTACCAGGTTGGAAATGGATTGCTTTTCAGCCAAATCTCTCTAACATTCAGAGAAGTAACTAGGAAGAGGTTTGATGCATTTGATCTCAAATTAGTAAATATCAGTTTCCATCTTGTCCCCGCCACTGACTTCTTGTGTCACATCACTTCTCTAGATCTCATCTGTAACCTATGAGGTGAGGGGGAAAAAATCAGGGGAGAAAAAGAAGCCTTCTAAGGTCCTCTTTATTTCTTATATACTGTCCTCATATCTTTGTTTGTATGGCAGTTTAAGAGTCAGGGACCCAACAGAAAGAAAGATGCGTAATTTGAGGAGGGTATAATAAAGGAACTATTTAAAAAGATGAAGGCATGATACAGTCATGCATTGCTTAATGTCTGGGATATGTTCTGTGAAATAGGACATTATGTGATTTGATCATTTTGTGAACAAGATATTACAGGCAGTCCCTGGATTACAGAATGTTCAACTTATAGACAGCTTGTATTTAAGAATGGTCCTCCGTAAAGCCTACTATATTAAAATTTTGAGTTAGATACAATGATTCATAACAATGAACTCATGCACTACTTTGTGATGCTCAGGAAAATATTGCATGGTTTGGAAGTGTCTCTTAAGTGTTTTACATGTAGAAGAAGTTAAAATATATACTATACACCGAGATAAACATTTGACTAACTGACGCTAAGTAAGAAGCATTTCAACTTACCTACAATTTTGACTTATACCCATTTCAACTTACCTACAATTTTGAAATATAGACAGACTTAGGAACAGACCTTATTCATAACTTCAGGGCTGCCTGCATACAAGATACATGAGGTAAATGTGTTGTGTGCAGGAAGTTCTTGTATTTGCTGTGCCTAGTTATGTCTGCTATACTCTGTTTTCTGATTGAGATTTCTAAACTCTACTATAACCTTATGGGATCATGGTTATGTATGTAGTCAAACATTTCATGAACAGATGTTATGAAGTACATGACTGTATAAGGAAAGAATGAAGTTTAATGCAGTTCTCTAGGTCTAGTACCAACAGAATTCCTGCAACATGTTTTGAACACTGGTTAAAAAACAGTTGCTATCAAATTGATTCTGACTATGTGTGTCAGACTGGAACTGTGCCCCACAGGGTTTTCAGTATTTAGTTTTTTGGAAGTAAACTGCTACGCATTTCTTCTGTGTTGCTTCTGGGTGGACTCCAACCTACAACCTTTCAAATATGTTAACTGTTTGTACCACCTAGAGATGCTTAGCAACAGAACCTTCAGACAGAGAGGTACTCTAGGGAGAAGCCTGCCTAAAAGGAACTGTGATCTCTACCCACAGACATAACCAGCCCACACCAAACAAACCGACAAAGCTGGTGGAATAAATGCCCTGGCTTGCCTCATGCCCTTCCCTCCCTGTGATCTTCTGACAATACTCCCCATTTACTAAATGTAACTAGAAGCCAGAAGACGAGGAGGCTCATACAGATCAACCACTCTGGGCATAGAGTAGAGTATGAAGTGTATCTGAGCTGACCAAGCAAAGGCATCACAGCAGCATTTTGAATTCTGCCATTTGAAACTGAATCAGTTCAGCCCAACATACAAATTACTAATCTTATTCAATGTAGCCATTTCTGGAGGGTTTGCAGGGACTCTGATAATTCTCAGGCATCCCATACTGATGTGTGACAAACTTCTAATTATTGCAATCTCCAACTTTTTCCTTCCATCCTTTCATCTCAGAAAATAGGTCTGACCTCTCTTCCATGTCAAAACTTGAAATGTTTGACAACAGTCCCAGTGGACTCTCTGAATTCCCACTTCTCAAGTCAAATAGCCTAAGTTCCTTCAAGACTAGGTGGGAACTTCAACCAGGTTGCACTAAGGATTCATTCAAATTTAAGATCTATAATTGCAAGGAAACACAAGTCACTTCCTCAGAAAGATTTATAACCGTATGATTTCCTCCTTCATGTTACATTGAGAATTAATATATGGAGATTAACAGATCAAGGTCCTGAATGGGACCAAAAAAGTAAAAAGTTTAATTGCCTTTAGCAGGGTCACGTAAGACTAAAAGGGGGGGAAAAAAAATTAAGGGATGGCACAGGGAAAACCTGAGACACCACAACAGAAAAATTAGGAGCCTCAAGTTGCATCAGATAGGCAACTGCCCATTGCATAAAAGTGTTCCCATCTTATATGTCATTCTAGAAGAAAAAAAGGTATGAATTAGAAAAAGAATTTTTTTCAAACACATTATATTTCACAATGCTTCAGTATTTATTACATCATTTATACATTGTAATAGAGACAGTATTGTGCCCATCTCAAAGATAAAGAAGTTCAGACTAAGTACCAGGCCCAAGGACATGCTGTCCTAGCACTCAGCCAGGCACACATCTGGCAGGTGGTGGACCTATCTGAAGGAGTGAAGTTTAATTAACTTAAGTGCTGAACTAATCTTCTAGAAAGGGCTGCCTGACTACTCTGTACCTCCTGGCACAATATTTGGGCACAGAGAGAAGTCAGCCAGGGTTCATTTTTCATACTCTAGCCAAAGAGACTCATTTGGACACCTGAATGAAAATAATTTTTATATTCTCTAACAACTATAACTCACTTTATATTGCTTAAGAAATGTGATGAATAAAAGAGTCCTTGTGATGCCAGATAGCATTTGCAAATGGACTGGTGTGATTTGACAGATAGTTTTGGAGCCTGAAGCAAGGACAGGAGCTGCTGAAGACTGCAAGTGTTGGCAAAGGTGGACTTTGGGGCCATTTCTTTTTCCTTGGATGGTGGTAGTTTGGGCTTTTTAACTGATTAGGAAATATAGAAAGTGCTGTTTGACTTCTTTAGGTTTGTATATAAGAATCAGCTGTCAGAATTCCATGAGCTTTTTCTTCACTCTTTCCACCTAGTTCCACTTTGCCTCTTCATACTTCAGGCTGTCAAGCACATTGGAAATCAGGGCAGGGCCACCTCAGAAATATCCTTTATACCTCTGCCAGGAACTGGAGCACTCAGAAGGAATATCTGGCACATGACATGCTAACAACAACAATATCAGAGTAAAGGCAAAACTATGCCGGTGGTGCAAATGGTGACACGGTTAATTGCTCAACTACTAGCTGAGAAGTTGACAGTTCCAACTTAGCCAAGGATGTCTCAGAAGACAGGTCTGGTGATCTGCTTCTGTAAGGTCCTAGCCTTGAAAGTGTCTGGAGCATAGTTCTACTCTGCCACACAACAGAACACTTTGAAGAAGACATATCATCACAATTATGTTTACAAGCTACACATTGCATTGTTTATATTGTTGAGTTTAAAAATTATTTTAAAGTATTTGACCTAAGGTAATAGAGATGGTGGACCTCTAGTGGCACAGTGGTTAAAAGCTGCTAACCAAGTGGTCAGCCATTCGAATCCACCACCTGCTCCTTGGACTCCCTGTGGAGCAGTTCTACTCTGTCCAATAGGATGGTTATCAGTCAGGAATCAACCATACAGCACCAGTTAGTCTATCTGTCTGTGTGTTTTAAATGGTGAGTATGAGGGAGAATAAGCTGGTTTGGGAGTTAGTCCTAGGTTTGACTTTGAACATATCAGTTGATATTTTTTTAAAACCTTGGGCAGGGTATTTTCATCTCTCTGTGTTCTTTAAGAGAAGGCTAATCTGTTTGAGAATTTGCCCGTTAGAACAGTGCTTCTCAATTTTAGCAGCAGATTGTAATTTCCTGGAGAACTTTCAGAAAATGCAGATGCCTGGGCAAATAAAATGCCTGTATGTAAGGCCCCAAACCACTGCCGTCGAGTTGGGTCCAACTCATAGCAATCTTAGAGGTCAGAGTAGAACTGCCCTATAGAGTTTCAAAGGAGCACCTGGCAGATTTGAACTACTGACCTCTTGGTTAGCAGATGTAGCACTTAACCTACTATGCTACTAGGGTTTCTGTATGTAAGGCCCAGGCAGTTAAAAATACAGCACTGATGCCCTTGTCTGCTAACAGAAAGGTCAACTGTTTGAATCCACCAGCCACTCCACAGAAGAGAAAGCTGGTGCTCTGCTCTTATAAAGATTACAATGTAGGAAGCCCCATAGAGCTGTTCTACTCTATCCTATAGGGTCACTGTGAGTTAGAGTAGACTTAACAGAACTCAACAATGACAACGTGTAGCTGGTGTAGAAAACTACTACTTAATCAAACAAAATGGAAGGGTCAGTTTTTCAGGCATTCAAAATTACCCAGGATTTATTCTAAACTTCCCATGGTGGAGAAGTAGAAGCTCAGGCAGATTCCTAACCTTGCCCAGAGTCACACAACTTAGACTTCGGTTCCAAACTCTTGAAAGCTAGGTCTTTTACGAGAGTGGGACTGTCTGGAGGTTTGGAAAATGGGTCAGTAGGAGTCTCTTGCATAAAACATGTTCACCAGACCTGTCTTCTGAGGCATCCTTGGGTAAGTTGGAACTGTCAACTTCTTAGCTAGTAGTTGAGCAGTTAACCACGTCACCGTTTGCACCACCGGCATAGTTTTGCCTTTACTCTGACACTGTTGCTGTTAGCATGTTACATGCAAAAGACTCCTCCTCAGCCCATCTGTCATCATCTCACAGACTTAAGGAGGGGCATGGTAGTGCAGAGTGATGGGGACGGACACATTTCCCAAATCTCCAGGCAGTCCCGCTCTGTTAAAAGACCTAGATTTCAAGAGACCTGAATTGGAGTCTAAGGTGTGTGATTCTGGCATGGAGGACAAGAATTCTACCAATAAGTCACCACTGCCTCTTAAAAGATCTGGCTTTCACGAGACCTTAAGACTGTCTTAAAATCTAATATCATAACCTTAGCCTGAGTTGCTCATAAGCGACCCATAGTAGAAAGCAGACGTTGAGAAGCCAGGGCCTTAACAAAGCAAATAGAGGCCGGCTGGCAGAAAGGTCAGCCTCTGCAATGGCCTGCCCATCTGATTTACCAGCATATGAAATCTGAGATTTGGCTTAGACGGGGAGTCACAGACTCACATGTCCATCACGGTCTGGCACAAAATGGTACAGACAGACAGGCACCAGGATGAATAAAGGGTAGATGTCCGTCTTTCAAATTCAAATTTTTAAGACATGGTAGGTCAAACAAACCCAGTTAGAGAACTGAATCCTTTTTATTGGCTGCTGATTTACAGACCTTGACTTCAGTCGTAGCCTGTGTATCACACAACATCATAGTTCTAAACTGAGGAGGAACTTCACAGCATGATCTGCCTCAGCATTTTGTCTTTAGTCTGAAATTGTTGTTGTTAATTGGCATCACGTGGGCCCGAACTCATGATGACCTCGTGCATAATGGAGTGAAATGCTGCCTGGTCCTGTAGCATCCCCGGGACCCCGGGAGGAAGTAGATTGCTGGGCCTGCTCTCCTAGTCAGTCTTACTCTAGAAGTGCTGTTGAAATCTGGTCGGCAACAGGGCGACACCCAAGTCTCCAGTGACAGATTGATGGTGGCTGTGTCTGTGGTGTACTGGCTAGGAACTGAACCCTGGTTTCTGGCATGGAAGACAAGAATTCTACCAGTAATCACCACTGCCTCTTAAAGTTATGGTAGCATTTCCTTTTTAGATCTAAGGAACCTAGGGACTTGAAATGTTGAAGTAGTCCATGCTCTCGGGGTAAACTGAGAACCAGAACAGAAGTCTCTGTATTTCCAGTTTCATACTTCTATGAGTACTGGATAAGTACATGAGACCTGGAGTTAGAGGGACAGGTCAAATCCTGCTTAGGATCTGACTTCAGCTGGCGGACTGTGAGCAGGTCTCTTTCTCCTTACTCAGCCTATAAAAGTTAGAATAATAAAACTAGTTACCCCATGATGCGCTTGCAGGAGTTAAATAAAATAATGCATGTGAGTGTTTAGCTCATGGCCCAGTACAGAGTGAGAATTCTTAACTAATGCTTTTGTCATCTCTGTAGATGTCATGCCATGTTGCATCCTGTTCCACGGTCATGCATTTTCAGAGTTCTTGATGCTTTTAAGGGCTAGATTATTTCTGATTCTCTGTCTCTCCCCTGGTGAGCTTGGTATCTTTGCTACATGAGGGCAGATATACTTGGATTCACCTCATTGAAAGCACCACAGGCTGTAATATCTAGTAAGCAGCATGGGGGTTTAGAACTAGAACATCAGAGCTTTAGGAGTGAAGATACGTGACTGAGACTAGGAACCTGGTGTAAGCCCTCTCCAGGACATAGCAATTCCTTTTTGCAATGTATCCAAGAGGAAAAGTGGTTATAAGAGGATAGTACAGAGAACATGGCCCTCTATTCAAGGAATTAGAGGCTTAAAAATTTTTAGACCTCTTAGACCCAAAAAACAACTACTGGCTTTTCCCATAGCCTGAGTAAGAGAAGTTTTGCTTGGAAAACTGGCTCGTCTTCTTTCCGTCTCTGTCTCCAGTGTCTTGCCCTAGCCTCGCCCCATCTGTCATCATCTCACAGACTTAAGGAGGGGCATGGTAGTGTAGAGTGATGGGGACAGACACATTTTCCAAACCTCCAGGCAGTCCCACTGTATATTAGGACAGGACACTCTAAGTGTTTCTAAACAGAAGAGGCTTCCAAGTACTATGGGGTATGAACTCAAATGGAAACTCCTATATGCCTTCATCAAACACAACCTTGAGGGAAAGAAGGATACGTTGCATCCCTTTTGATCTTCTTCTGACCTTGGCTGCTGTGTTACAGCCTCTTCCCTGTCCCTCATGCCATCCTTGTTGATAACCACAAGGTGGCATTGCAGATTAAAGTGAAATACCGCAAACCACCTTCCAAGTTCCCAGGTGAGGCACTGAACCTGAATGACACCCTATACCTGAGAGTTAGGAGAACATCTCTTCCAATCTGCTCATTTTACAGGTGGAGACACTGAGGCTTGGAGACAAGCCATAACCTGTCTGAGTAAGTCATGGTATGTAACATAAATCTCCCAAGTGCTAATCAAGAAGGGAAATACGTTACATATTTATTGATAGGTATACAAGTAATGGAGCCTGTAGATCAGTTTAGAAAAATGCAAACCATACCGATACGTATATGCATGTATATTTAAGAATAGTTTGCTTTGTTCAAGTGGGTACAGAAAGTTAGAATGCAAACTCCATAAAGGCAAGGGTTGTACCTATTTTTCCTGTCATGAAGAAGATGTTGAGGTTGGTTTACAGAATATTGGTTTATCGTTCCTAGCCATTGTTGGGTTCTTTCCCCTGTAGTTTTTTTCACCTTCAGAAGAGATTTTTAGAGGTTAATGGGACAAACATTAATCTATACGTTAGCTGTCATTTACTTAATTAACAAATAGTCCCTGAGTATTTATCTGGTGCAGAGTCTGTGCTGTATAACTATTATATGCCTAGCATTATGCCTGGTGTGGAGGGGATGGCAAAGGGAATCTGAGGGATGCCCTGCTGTCACAATTTTCCTGTTAACTCAGTGATTTCTTGAATCTGTGGAATTTGAGCATGGATTTTGGAATGCCTTAATACTTATCCTTTTCTACCACTCTGAAACCTACACAGAATTCATGGTTCAGTTTTACTTCTGCCTCTTACACAAGTCAAGTGGCCACTGAGGTCCACTGCAGAGTCCAGTTCCCTGGATGGCCCTCTGACATCACTGTTGCTCTATAACTCTGTGGTCCCTTTCTGTTGCAGCTTTGCCATTTTGGAATCATCTTAGGAAAGTCACTTGTCTTTGGGTCTTAAGTTACACTTGCCTAAAATTCTCCCTGTGCCTGATATTTGATAGTTCTAGATCATCTAATACCCTCCTCTCATGAAGACTCTTAGCAATTGAACATTTCATCTTCACTGTGGCTCCTGTTTGGGTTCCTTTGCACCAGAACATTGGCTGTATGTGAGGGGTCCCTGAGGACTAAATCTGGAATGTTTATTCTTTGGAAAGCTCTGAGGTTGGGATTTCAGAGAAGCTGAAATGCCATTGTACTGTTTTAGAAAAATTCTCTGGGCAGGGAGAGCAGTGGAAGCTGCATATAGGTGGGCATTTAAATTTAGGTGGGAATGTACATTTTCACTCAGTCATAAGGAAAAAAAGAAAAATTATCTTTGATGAGTTTAAAAAACAACAAAACAAACAAACAAACAAAAAAAAACCCTGTGATTCTCAGTACGAAAAATGAAAAAAAAAAAAAACGAGTCATGTGCCCAAATGAAGCTGTGTTATTGTACTGAATTTTAATGCTCAGACAAGCCACTTGAGTTTACTCATGACTCTGAATTTCTTGGAGTGATGTTATAGAGTAGACAGATTTTGTGATCTAAAGCTTGAAAATCCCTGTACGTTAAAAAGCCACACAATCAGAAAAAAATTCAGGAAGGTGTACTAAATTAAATTGACCATTGACAGACGTGGGGAATTTGTGACTTAGGGTTAGGTTTTACAGAAGCATAGGCTGTTTGCTGTATAAGGGGTGGTCAGGCCAGTGAGCCACAGAAACTAGGAATCATCTCAGTAACATCCGTCCAGTCCTCACATACCTCAGGTGACAAGGTGCTCCCTCCCTCCTGAATCAGCACATACCATCCTGAATGTTTAGAATAGTATTCTTCATATTTCATCCAAATCTTTCTCCCTACAGTTATACTGTAAGTTTACTCTCTTAAGCCACATAGAGCTTTTACTGACAGCTCTCATGCCACCCCACCATCCTCACTCTATCTTCACTTTTCCATGCCGCTACACTGAAATTCTTTCCACTTTTCCACTAGGTTCTCAGATGACATGGTTTCCAGACCTTTGCCCATTTATTCCAGTTTCTGAAGAGTGGTCACCAGAACTCAGTGGCGTCCCTTGTAAGCCCCCAAGAAAACTTCTTTGTGTCAATTCCTGTACTAAGTATAGGTAGTCGATAAGGAGATGAAGACATGATCTGTGTCTGTGAAAAGCTCATTCTACAAAACAAAGGTATCAAGTGTCAGGTAAACCCCAAAACAAGAGGCAACAGGTCCAAAGTAGCTTGCCACGGATGGGACAGAAGGTGACACATATATAACAGCCTTGGGATTCTTAGCATATTGTTTGTGTTGTCAAGTTTCTGAGTGTTTCTACTCTAATACTTTCTTAAGTGTCTATATTTATTGCCAATGAATGTTGCCTACATGAATACAAGAAATACATTCCCAGTGGCAAAGCTGATTATACAGCCAAGTGCCATCGAGTCGGAGCTGATTGTACGCTTCCTTTTTTTCCTCTCCTCTTTTAAGTCAGGGATGCCTATGTGCGAGGAACAGAAGTTTTTGTTTCACTGGCCCCTTTTGTGTGTGTGAATTGCCAGAGCTGAGAGTCAGAGAGAAAATTCAGTTTGCACCCAACCCAGGATGGACTGAAGCAAATGCTTATTTCTTCTTTATTTGTGATGGCACTTGTAAGATCATTAGGCTCTGAAATGCAGTGCTCAGGAATCAAGGTGTGAATGCTGCAAAGTAATGAACTCAACCTTTGTGTCATCATTGGTAACTGAGCCCTGCTTTTGGCTCTTCAGGTTTTCAGTGAAGAGTGGGAGTAATTCCCTGACTTCTCTAGGGTCACCTCTGCTTTTCTTGTGATTACAGTAGAATCCACATCTTTGTCATGTATCTATAGAGAATGTTGCCAGTTATGGAGCAAGTTTATATCCATCTTCTCACTTCTTTGTCACCAAAGTTCTGTGTGGCAGGTGAGGGCACTGCAGTTTATAATTAAGGTGACTGAAACTTAGAGATTGTATGAGGTGGGTCTTAAATCATGCAGGCAAGAATAAGCAGAGGCTGAATGTGAACTCTGTACTTTTAACTTCAGAGCCCTTTGTGATTCTTTATATACCTCAGCTGCCTCCAGAACATCATACTGTGTGTGCAACTCTACCACTTGTCATTCCTCACAATAACCCTATGGGGTTGGTATGAGTATCACTATTTTACAATAAAGCCCACTGCCATCGAGGCAACTCCAGCTCATAGCAATCCTATAGGTCAGAGTAGAACTGCCCTATAGAGTTCCCAAGGAGTGTTTGGTGGATTTGAATTACCAACCTTTTGGTTAGCAGACATAGCACTTAACCATTACACCACCAGGATTTCCTGATTTACAGCAAAGGCACATATATTTATTTGGTTTTTAGCTCTTCTTGTTTAGAAAAAATAGGACAGCAATATAAACAAAGCTAAAGGACAGAATGTGTGTGCTGGTGTGTGTGCACTTAATAAACCGAGTCCCCTTCCCCCTTCAAGTTCTAGAAGATACTGTGGAACAAAATTAGATTCAACTCAATTCCCTCTGCTTCTCTTCATTCTAGGACAGTGAAAATTTCCACTCCAAAAATGTACCTAAAGCTCTGTGAGTTTTATAAATGTTTACATAGAATTCACATTTTTCAATGTAATTTATATTTCACAAGTGAAAAAAATAGTTTATAAACATGCAAATCAAAATTTGACTTTCTGTTTTAGCAATAATTTATGATTACTGGTAGTTTATAATTGAGCATGAGCTTTTGAATATATTATAGGTAGCTTTGCCATAAACATGCAAGGTAGATACTATGGTCTTCATTTTACAAATGTGGAAACCAAGGCACAGAGATGATAACAAATTTTCCAACTACTGAGTTACATAGCTCAGTCACAGAGAACATAGTCTGCATGACTGAAAATAGCATGAGAAAGTTCTTGGAATTTTCTTTAAGGGACAAATACATCTTTTGCTCCTTAGCCACTGGAAAACACTCCTGTTCCAGCAGTTATTTAGGTTTCAGTAGCTTTAATTCAAGGAAGTTCTTAATTAAAAAAATAAAAATAAGATAAAATCAATTTGTGGGAGATAGGACACAAACTAAGTCTGGGAAATGGGGTCTTAATTCATTTTATCAAAGGAGCACTGGTGGTACAATGGTTAAGTGCTAGGCTACTAACCAAAAAATTGGTGGTTTGAACCTACCCCGTGGTTCTGTGGGAGAAAGACTTGGTGATCTGTTTCTGTCAATATTACAGTAAAGCAAACCCCAAAAAGCAGTTCTAGTCTGTCATGTGGGGTTGTTTGTGAGTTGGAATAGACTCAGTGGGACCCAGAAGCAACATAACTTTCATTCTATCAGCTCAACTTGTAGTCAATCTAACATGTGAAAGTTACAGATGACAGAGAAGCCATTAGAGAAATCAGATTAATACTTCACTTGGTATTCGGGATTTCCAGATCTGTCACAAAAGTTTTGTGAGACTGGAATTGGGTGGCACCATACACTGACGTCAGGATAGACTCTGAAGAAAAATGCAGAAGTCATCAAAGCATTTCATATTATAGTTTGATACATTTAATAGCGTCATATAACTGAAGGGACTCTTAATTTTCTTCCATTCCAATCACTCTATGTTTCAGAAAATGATCTAGAGACCCAGAGAGAGAACTGATCTGCATAAGGCCCCACAACTCAGTGACAGTGCTAACTCTGGATCTCAAATGAAAAACCTTTTTCTTGCATTAGCATATACTTTGTAAAGATTCACAGAAACCTCACTACGTAGCTGGTCCTGTATGATGGCATTGAGGATATAGACAAAAGCACATATGTATGTCAGGAACTTGCCCTCCAGTTTGAGTACAAAAACAGATCAGTGTAGAGAATTAGAATGCATGTAACAAAGAATGCAAAAGTATAAACAACAGTATGTAACTACCATTAGTTTAGTAGGATATCTAATCGTTGTAATGCGTCTAAGAACCAGATGTGTCCTTATTTTAAATATGTGAGAGGAAATAGTATTATAGCGATTAAGTAATTTACCCAGTGTCATGTCAAGTAAGTAATAAAACTGAGATGTGTAGAACAGAGACTTTGGGAAACAGAGAGAAAAGATAGCTGTACTATCCTAGGGGAAAGGGACAACTGATAACTGAACTGAGTTTACCAGGAAACAAACATAGGAATTATGAGTGAAGAGGTCAGAAGGATTAAAGACTGAGGAAGAGCATATACAAAGCCAAAAAAGCTTGATTCCTGCCAAACAACTGGAATATTTTTCTTAGTGATACGTTGGGTTTCTGTGAAAGGAACAAAGAAAGCTACAGGATAGAAAATGTAGGGATTTCAAATCATGAAGGCATTTGGTAAACCCAGATAACAACTGCTTTATGTTAAAAGCATTAATTGAATAGAATTAAGAACAGATTAGACAGTACAGAAAACAAGATGAGTGCTCTTAAAAACATAGCAACAGAAATTATCCAAATGATAATTCTAACTGAAAAATATAACTTCTTTAAAAAGACTGAAGATTATGAACATATCCTCAAAGATATGAAGAATAATATCAAACTGTCTAACATATGTATAATTGGCATCCAAGAAAAAGGAAATAAATGAGGTATAAAAATGTTTTAAGAAATAATGGATGACAAAAAAAGAAAGAAAAAAAGAACTAGTGGTTTTCTAAGTATTATTAAAAAATTAATCTACCAATCCCCAAATTTAATGAAACTGGGAAAAGATAAACACAAAGAAAAGCACACTTATGGACATCATAATAAAGTTATTAAAAACTTATGATAAAGAGAAAAATCTTAAAAGCAGCCAGAAGAATAGTGACAAAAACTACCACTGACTTTTCAGTAGACGTAGTTCAAAGAGTGACCAGATGATACCAGAACAGCATGAGAAATTTATTCACAGGCATATGTGTGGCTGTGGGGAGGTAAAGCCTACCTGAATATCTACTGCTAGAAGATGAGATAAATTTCAAAAAGTTGGGTGGTCATGATGGAGTACAGCAGTCAGAAGAAATAAATTAAATACACTTAGAGAAAGAAGATTAGATTTCAAAAATATATTTTTTGAATACATTATGAAACTGAATAGACAGTTTATAATTAGATTTATGTGAATAAAAATATATGTATGTATGCACACATACATAAAATCTTTTCAAAACTTACTATGCACCTAAAGATACATATCAAGTATAATAATGTGGGTGATTTAAGGAGGGAAAAGAAAATGAAAAGGGACAGGATATGAATGGATAAAATATAAAGCAAGCTTTAAAACTTTAAAACGTCAATGATAATTATCTTGAAATAAGGAATATGATTAACTCAATTCTATGCCTCATTTGAAATTTGGGGAAATAAAACAAACAAAAAATTTTGAATATAAAATTATAGAAGTGGTATATAAGAGCAAAAACTATAGGCACATGATTTTAACTAGGAGGAAAGTGGCTAACACTAACGTATGTATGTGTGTGCACACACACGTACATGAGAACTTCTGATTGGTGGTGTATAGATGTTTTCTTATGTTTTTATTATTTTCTGCATTTTTCATATTTTTTACAATGAACTTTTCCTTTCATAGTCAGAAACAAGAGAAAAAAACTGAAAAAGAGGCAAATTGTGTCTAAGGTATCTATAATCCATTTTAACTTTTTGGTTTTTAACGTCAAAACATACAGAGAAACAGAATAAATTTATAAAGATCAAACAAAGAAAATCACTGATGAAATTATTAAACCAAATTTTCAAGGAAAAGCAAAGGCCTAAATTGCTTACATGCATACCAGCCTAATCCAAAGACCAGTACCCATGTAGGCTTGATCAAGGCTAGTTTTACTATACTATTAGCTGTTTCTGTAGCATATGTCAAGCTCAGCTTTTGCTCCATGCTTTTTAGTTAAAGAAATGAATAAGAAGCCTTTGGTTGTCTCCTAAAAGGACCTCATCACTGGAACTAAAATTTAAAAGCAGTATCATTACTAAGCCTGCAAATATGGTCATGCCAGTGATGAGATGGAAAAACCCAGACATGTGGAGCTTTCTAAAGAAATAATTTTTTAAAGAGTAATTCCCTGAAGTCAAGTCTTGGCCATTTTTAACTTACATGAACTATTTAAAAAAATCAGACTTTTGAACCTGAATCAGAAAGTCCAGATCAGACCTTTGCAATTATGCTGCCTAGGGTCACAGAAACATAGACCATTGGTCATTCTGAAATTCTAAGAAACTCCGTGACTCAGTTGCTGTCAAGACAGTTACACCTCAGGGCCACCTGATGTGTTTCAGAGTAGAGCTGCCATTCATGCAGTTGTCACAGCTGTCAACTTTTGAAAGTAGATCATCAGGCCTTTCCTCTCAGGCACCTCTGGGGAGATTCCAGCAGTCAGTTTTTCAGTTCCTAGCCATGTACTTAACCGTTCGGACCACCTGGGAACTCCAGTGATGTCAATAAGCTTTTCAGAATCAGAATGAAGCCAACTTCATCCCATTTTCTGATATGCTTTGTACAGAGTCCACTAGGACTGTTCTGGGAGTAATGCTCCAAGAAATGATTCCAGTGACAGTATTTCTTTTTTCCTATAAACATGGATATTACTCTGTATACTTACTTAAAAAGGAAAAAAGAAAAAAGTTTACATTTTCTCTTCTTTCTATATTTTAATTCCCTTTTTTTGTCCTTTAACTCATGTAAACTAGGCCAAATGAAGTTCAGGAAATGGTGTTGGTTGTCAACAGGCAGGCTAGCATGATGTCACCATTTTCATTATTTTAGCAGACTTACTGAATGTAAACTATTGCCAGTAATTGGGGATACCATTTTCACAGAGTATAGTCTTAGAGGCTTTCTGCCTCCAAGATCTTCATTTTGTAATTGAGGGAACTGATAGAATTTGCACTGTGTGTTTCATCGTGAGTAAATACTATGCTAAATGCTTTTCTGATATCATTTCATAAAATATTATAAAAATCTAATTATGTCATGATGCAGATGAGAAAACTGAATTTGAGAGAATGTACACACATTCCACATGTTCACAGAGTTAGAAAAAGTGAGATACAGTAACTGAATGCAAATTTGTCTCATGTCTAAACCAGTACTCTTTTTATGATTTTGTATTGCCTCCCAGAGAAGGCAGAAAACCATACTAAGTAACAAAGCTAGGTTTAAGACCCATTTATGTTGAATATAATTGACTTCCTTCTTTAATGTATTGACATTCTTTATAATCTTATTGTCATAGGGTGATATTATTAATTACAACATCCAGACTTTGAAATTTTTCCGATATGTATCTTCAGCTAGAAAATGCATGGAACATGTGTATTAGGTAGATGTTTTCCAAGAACCTTTAAAAAGACTTTGTAAAAGAACAAGTTCTTGTGGACATTCAAGTGAATCCATCATAAAATAATGGCTGGCAATTTCTTCCCATAGGTTTGCATAGGCTTCTAGGGTTGCACAGTTATAGAAGCATTAATTGAACATCTGCTGTAAGCAAGGCACAGAGAAGTCTTTGGGGACAGAAAAGGGAATAAGTGTCTCTGGTTTTAAAAGGATGAAATACACACAGACCGAAAAAAAAAAAAAAAAACACCAGAATTACAATGAAGTATGACTCATCCCAAGTTAGGACTGAGTTCAGGGGGATTTTCTAGCACAGCTGATCAGCTGATGGGGTCCCCAACCCACTCTAGATGTCCAAGGGAGAAAGACATTTTCCTAAAGAAGGTGATTGATTCTAATACTTAAATAACAAGGACAAGTCCATTAGATAAAGTAAACTCTTAGAGGAAGAACTGTGAGCAAAGAAACATGTGGTAAATTTAGAGACTAGTGATTAGATTGATTCACATAGAGTGCAGAGGTTTTGTTGGAGACTGGTGAAAAATAAGTTTGAAAAGATAAATTAAGGTATCTTTTACAGAAAGCTCTGAAAGCTAGGCTAAGGAGAAAGGACTCTATTCTCTATACTGCAGGAAGTCACTGTGATGAGCCTATGATTAGAAGTCCTGTGATCAGTACTGTCCTTCCTCTTCTTTATTATACAAAGGAAGAACCTGAATCCCAGATATGGAAAATGACTTTGTGCAAGTATCATAATTGAGAGAGCCAAGCTGAGAATTCACAGTCTTACATTTATGCAGTCCGTGATTCCTTCAGTCACTCACTAAACAGTTACTAAGTCTCAGCAATGGTAAAAGGATAATGCAGGACAAACTTACATTAAGAACACAATCCAAACCCATTGACAAAGAGTCAATTACCATTTCTAGTGATCTATAGGACAGAGAAGACCTACTCCATTTTAGTCAACTAGGGCTGCTGTAACAGAAATACCACAGAGTGGATGACTTTAATAAAGGAAGGTTTATTCTTACATAGTCTGGTAGGCTGCAAGTCCTTATTCAGGGTGTCCACTCCAGGGGAAGGCTTTTGCCCTTGTTGGCTCTGGAGGAAAGTCTAGTATTGCATCAGTCTTTGTTCAGGGAGAGTCTTGGCACAGGAACCTCAGGTCTGAAGGACACACTCTTCTCCCGGTGCTGCTTGCTTGATGGTAGAGGTTCCCAATTCTCTGCCTGCTTCTCTGTCCTTTTGTCTCTCATAGGATGAAAGGATTAAGGGTGGGGCAAGCCATACTCCAGGGAAACTCCCTTTAGAGTGGAGCAAGGAGGTGATCCCATGAAGGGATTTACAGCTCCACCCTAATCCTTTAACATACAGTTTAGGGAAACCACAAAACGGAGGACAGTCACAAGATACTGGTAGTCATGGCCCAGACACATGGCTACACATATTTTTTGGGGGACGCAAGTCAATCCATGACATACTCCATAGTGTTTCTAGGCTGTAAATCTTTACAGAAGTAAACTGCTACGTGTTTCTCCTGTGGAGAAGTTGGTGAGTTCATATTGTTGATCTTTTGATTAGTCCTTAGCTCTTTAACCACTGTACCACCAAAGCTTCTTCCAATGCACATTTAAAACAACTATCACTTATTGAGCTATTACTATGTACAATAAACAGTGATAAGACATATCATGAGTGCTCACATCTCTCATTTTCCACAAGAACTTGAACTTGTAAAAACAGGTAATCTGTCTATCTTTTTCACTGCAGTTATTTTCCAAGTAGAACTATGACTGACACATAGTAAAAGCTTCATAAGCATTTCTAAATAAAATAAATCACCTTATCAGTTCAGTTCCTTTGTTAAATCTGTTATTGTCCAAGAGGAAAGAGATTAAGTAATGCACTGACTCCCAGTCCAGTAGTCTTGACACTGAACACTCTCCCTGGTTCTCATCCCATCTCACTCTCTGGAGAGCTGGGGAACAGCCACAAATGTAATTCTATTTTCAAAGATTTGATCTTTCCTCCCCAGGCTCTGACACAATCCCCAGATGTGTCCAGAGCCAAATATGTGTCCCAGAAGCCTCTTCTAAGCCAGAGATAACCGTCCCAGAGAATGACTTTGTAGGAACTACCCATCCTCACACCAGGGAGGTGCTCATGTCAAGAGGCTCCATCCTGACACAGGATGGCTGAGGCCTGTGGGAGCAGATTGCAGGGGCACTCTGCAAGAAAGGCTACATGGGCAGCTAAGGGTGGTTATAAGCCTGTAGACCTGATGTGGAGACAGCAACGTCTGTTCTGCCAAAGTGCTTGCTGCGTGACTGCAACTGTGGGCACATGCTGCTTTTTAAACTCTATAGGCTTCATCTGGGACTCAAGCTGTTAGAGGATTCCAACATACAATTGAGACCACTCATCTTTTTCCCAACAAGCCTTGGCTTCTCATTATATGTAACCAACAAGCTGCGGTCTGTTCAGTTCTGACTCATGACCACCCATGTGTGTCACAGTAGAACTGTGCTCCACTGGGTTTTCAGTGGCTGATTTTTCAGAAGTAGACTCCCAGTCTTTTCTGTTGAGGTGACTCTGAGTGGACTCAAATCTGAAACCACAGCTGAGTGGATTAACTGTTTACACCAGTAATAATAAATGTGTATTTCAGATGCTATGCAGTCATAGGATCATAAAATTGAGAAGCAGCTAAAAGTCACTGATTCCACCATCCTGCTTACTGTAGAGAAAACAATCTTTTTTTAAAAGTGTCTCAAATGTCTAAAATGAGTGAACAAAATCATTTACCAATGACACTTTCACAGTTTTATCCCAGTATATAGAATAGACACACCTTAGAAAACTGAGCTAATCGAAGCACCAAGGTAAGGTTCTCTTCACTGACAGAAATGTAGAGATTGATCAAGTGGAAGTTGGGGCCTGGGGAACATTTTGTAAACAAGGATTGAGCAGCAAAGTTTTGACTTTGACTGTATGTTGAACTGGCTGTTGAGTGTATTGCCAAGCCAAGTGCCGTCGAGTCGGATCCGACTCATTACTTACCAATAATTGGAAAGTTTTATAAACAATATCTTAATGTCTCTAACCCCTTTCACCAGAAAAGATTCAAAGAGTTGTTAAAGTGATTAAAATATACAGGACTCAGGATGTTTACCATCTATTGATTTATCAAAGGCATGCTGTTGGAATATTTGAGTTTTGTTGAGCTGTGAATGCAGAGTGGTTTGTCACTGTGCGGATGTTGTTGTAGTTGTTTCTTTTCATTTTTTAGTTTTCCCTGATTACTGGTGAGGTAAAACGTATATTTATAAGTTATAAGCCGTTACAGATCATTTGATTTTCTTCATCTGAGAACTGACTTTTTCTAACCTGCTTTGTTTTAGTTCACTTGATTTTATTGATTTTTAAGGTTCTGTACATAGTCTAGTTGGAATCCTCTATCTATCTTCCTATGAAATATTTTATAATAAAAGGTTTATCTATAGGAAGCCCATGGTAGCATTCACCATCCCATGTCCCCCCAATAAAGCATATTCCAAACCCAAAGCCAGTTCTGCTTGATCACATGGGGTTACTATGAATGAGAATCAACTAGATAGCACCCCACAGCAACATTTTTATGTTAATGCTCTTGCTACTTCTTTGGTAATAGCAAAAGGGGCCAGAGCCAAGATGGCACACTAGACACATGTTTCCTCAATTCCCTCTGAGAACGAATCCCTAGAATAATAAATGAATGGAGCAGTACGGATGTTCTGAGTGCCCAAGATCCTGTGGAGGGTTGTGAGATTGGACTGAACAACAGGAAAGGGGAAACTACCTCAGTCAGAGGTGAGGCAGCAGCACACTGAGCCCTGCTTCTTCCGACTCATTGTTTGCAGGAACTGCTGTTAGGGATGCCTTCTTTGTTATCCAGGAGCGAGGAACTGGGTCTGCTGAGCC
This sequence comes from Heterohyrax brucei, assembly GCA_028571685.1. Taxonomy (NCBI): domain Eukaryota; kingdom Metazoa; phylum Chordata; class Mammalia; order Hyracoidea; family Procaviidae; genus Heterohyrax; species Heterohyrax brucei. The sequence goes on from CM053150.1 coordinate 64,945,734, forward strand.
TCTGTGCCTGGCACACTAATGTGCTGAACTGCGGTCTTAAGTGAATAGCATACACCACAGCAGACAGACTGTGCTTGGAACACCCACATCCTGAGAGCCCAGTTGTTGACTAAGGGTGCCAGTGCCCCTCCCCCTCTCTACTGTGTGCTGCACCATAGACTCTGCTGACTCATGGTAGGAAGGGCAGTTCAGGTGGGACGCCATCTTGGTAAGCTGGAGTCAGCCACACCAGAGGTCTCAGTGGAGGCTAATTCTCATCCTGGGCAACAATGCCTATCTAGAAAGTGCTTCTCCCACAGAATAGCTGTTTTTGAGATGATCCTATCTAGGGATTGTGGTGGCGCTTGGAGGCCAGTGGCAGCAAGGTCCTAACCCCTCCTTTCTTTGAGTCATTTCATAATGTCTGGGGACATCCTATGAGCTACCATCATTGTCATCTGGGAGGGGAGGCCTGCCACCCCTGAGGGCCTGCCTGCAGTTGGCAGCTGCTGTAGAGCACGTATCTCAGTAGTAACACAGCTTTTGTAAAATAAGACCAACTGGAGAAAGGAGCAGTGACAGGCAGCTGAGTGGGTTGGCAGCATTTCAGCCACCCTTCACTGAGCCACATCATAGCACTAGCTGACAGTCCCCCAGAGACTCCATAAGAAGGGTGCCATCTCTGCTAGCCAGGAGGTGAGAGCTGCCAATAATGAGGGCCTGACTGCTTTTGGTGCCTGCAGGACTGTGCCCCTCTCAGGAAAAAAAAAAGGAGTTTTTAAGTTAAATGCATCTAGAGAACACAGCTGTCCCAGGAAGCCACATGTGGTGGCATCTCTCTCTCATTCCATCCCTGCACTGTACCACAGGCTCAAATGACATAATGATGGAGAGTTGTCACAAGTAACTCACCACTTTTAGCAGCCGGGAGGTGGGGCCTGCCACTCTTCAGAGCCCAGCCAGGGTCATTCACTAGTGAATGCAGAGGTAGCTGACAACCAAGCCTAGCAGTGCCCATATTCCCCTCTTAGAACTACACCACAGTTCCTGTCAGTGGAACACTAGAGAAACTGAACAGCTTTTTGATGGTGTGAAGACAAAAGTCAATATCTAACCACTTAAAGAAGCAGATGACCATGGCTCTGGAAAACTCTCAAAATAAAGAATCAAAAATCTTCCCACATGAAGAAGCCTTTCTGAAATTATCAGAGGCAGCATACAAAAGAATTATGTACAGAGCACTCCTAGAGATTAAACAAAATGCAACAGAACTAAATGAAAAATTAAGTAAACTATATGAACCGCTGGAATATCAATGATCTGAAATTCAGCAGATCAATGGTAAACTTACAGGTTTAGACAATTCAGTGCACGTCTAAAAGAGCAAACAGAGGAGTTGGAAGGCAGAGTTAATGAGCTTGAAGATAGGGCAACTGACACCAGCATTTTTGAGGAGAATAAAGATAAATAAGAAAATTAAGAACATGTGAGACTCTATTAAGAAAAATAACCTACGAATAATTGGAGTTCCTGAACAGGGTGGAATAGCCAAGAATGCAGAGAGAATTACTGAAGAGTTGCTGACAGAAAACTTCTCTGAAATTATGAAAGACAAGAACATATATATCCAAATCCGACTCAATGGCACTTGGCTTGGCTTGGCTATTGAGCACCATGAAAACTAGACCCCAAAAGAAAGACCCCAAGGCACATTATAAACAAGCTTAATAAAATGAAACATAAAGAGAGGCTCTTAAAGTCAACAAGACTTAAAAGAAAACTGACAGACAAAGGGAAGCCCTGTAGGTTTTCATCTGACTTCTTGGCAGGATCAACATTGGCAAGAAGGCAGTGGGATGATACATTCAAAGCCTTGAAGAAGAAAAACTTCCAACAAAGAAATACATATCCTGCAAAATTGTCTCTAAAATATGAAGGTGAAATTAAGGCATTCAGAGGTAAACAGAAGCTTGGAAACTTTTAAAAACAAAACCCAAACTACAAGAAATACTGGAAGAACCTCTTTGTTTAGAAAAACAAAACCAGGAAATGTATACTTGAGGATGCAATGCAGGACACAACATCCAGAATCCTATTCACCTAGGGAAATTGCAAAGCTCAATCAAAGTTAAAATATTTAAAGAAAGGAACCAGTAATCTTAACACAAAAACTATGATATCATCACAATATGCAGAGGGATATATTACAGTAGTTATAACCCTTTCTGATGGAGAGGAAATTCATAAGATACACAGAAGTTAAAGATTGGTTTAAACTTAGAACAGTAAGGGTGATAACAGGGGCAGCTGCAAAGCATGCTAATGTGGCATATCAAAACAAGAAACATAATATAGGAGTCCCAACAAACACTAAACCAACACTGAAAAAAATGAAAAGTAAACCCATGAAGAAAAAAGACCCAGAACAGAATATTAAGAGAAACGAAGAAAACATCAACAACACAGAAATAAAGGCATCAAAATGACAGCACTGAATATGCACAAATCAATGATTACACTGAAGGTAAACAGATTAAATGCTCCAATAAAGAGGCAGAGAGTGACATCCTGAATCAAAAGATTAGATCTGTGTATATGTTGCTTATAAGAAACACACCTTAGACTCAAGGATATGGACAAACTGAAAATCAAAGGATGGAAGAATATGTACCAAGCTAACAACACACAGGGAAGAGCAGGAGTGGCAATACTAATCTCAGACAAAATAGATTTTAATGTAAGTTCCACCATTGTGGAAAGGATGGTCACTATTTATTACTGAAAAGTTCAGTACATAAACAGCATACAACAATATTTAATAAATTAATATTTAAATATTTATTCATACCAGAGCATCTAAATATATTGAACATATGCTGATGATACTGAAAAATGAGATAGATCTTTCCACAATATTAGTAGGAGACTTCAATACTCCACTTTTAGTGATAGACAGATCATCGAGAAAAAAAGCTCAGTAAACTTATTGCAATAATCAACCAACTAGACCTCATTGACCTATACAGAACTTTTTACCCAACAACAGATAAGTACACTTTCTTTTCTAATGTACATGGAACACTTTTCCAGAATAGACCACATATGAGGACATAAAGCAAGTCCCAACAAAATCCTAGTTCTTTGAAAAGATCAATAGAATTGATAAACCCTTGGCAAAACTTAGAAAACAAAAACAGGAGATGAAATAAATAACCCAAATAAGAAATGAGATGAGCGATGTCATAACAGACCCAACTGAAATCAAAAGTATCATAATAGAATACTACGAAAGAGTGTACTCTAATGGATTTGAAAACCTAGAGGACAAGGACAAATTTCTAGATGCATATCACCTACTAAAATTATCACAAGGAGTAGAACAATTTCATAAACCCATCACAAAAGACAAGTTTGAAAAAGTAATTTAAAAAAAAGTACCAATTGAGAAAAGTCCTGCCTCAGAGTGCTTCACCAGAGTATTCTACCAAGCTTTTAGAGATGAGTTAACTCCAATACTACTGAGGCTACTTCATAGCATAGAAAAGAATGGAATACTCTCAAATTCATTCTATGAAGCCAGAACAACCATGATACCAAAGCCAGGGAAAGATTCCACAAAAAAGAAAATTACAGTCCAGTATCACTCATGAACCTAGATGCAAAAATTTTCAACAAAATCCTAGCCAATAGAATGTAACAACATATCAAAAAAATAAAAAAATCATCATAACCAATGAACCATCTCTGGTTCATACCAGAGATGCAAGTCTCGTTCAACGTCAGAAAAACAATTAATGGGTCAACCACATAGATAACTCAAAGGATAAAAATCACCTGATTTTGTCAATTGATGCAGAAACAGCATTAGACAAAGTCCAATACCTCTTCATGTTAAGAACTCTCACATATAGAAGTAGAAGGGAAATTAGTCAATGCAATAAGGGGTATCTATGCAAGGCCAACCACCTACATCATCCTGAATGGAGAGAGACCGAACAGATTCCCCCTGAGAACAGAAACAGACAAGGATGCCAACTGTCACCACTTCTGTTCAACACTGTTCTAGAAGTTATAGTGAGAGCAACTAAACAAGACAAAGAAATAAAAGGCATCTGCATCTGCAAAGATGAAGTAAAAATTTCCATATTTGCAGATGATATGATTGTATGCACAGAGAAGCTTAAAGAACCCATAAGTAAGCTACTAGAACTAATAGAAGAGTTCAGCAAAGTATAAGGATATGGGATAAACATAGGTAAATCAGTAAGATTCCTTTACACTACCAAAGAGAACAACAAAGAGGAACTCCTGAACCAATACCATTTACTGTAGTCCTCAAGAAGATAAAATACTTAGTAACAAATCTAGCCAGAGAAACAAGAGACCCCTGCAGAGAGAATTACAAGATCTTGCTGCAAGAAAACGAAAGAGACTTATGTAAATAGAGAGACGTACCCTGCTCATAGATAGGAAGACTTAACATTGTGAAACTGTCTATTTTACCCACAGAGATCTACATATACAATGTAATCAGAATACAAATTCCAGTGTCATTTTTTTAATGAGATGGAGAAACAAATCTCCAACTTTGTTTGGAAAGGGAAGAAACCCTGTATAAATAAAGCACTCTTGAAAAAGAGAAACACAGTGGGAGGCTTCACACTACCTGACCTTTGAACCTATCACACTGCCACAGTAGTCAAAACAGCCTGGTGCTGGTACAAAAACAGACATATAGACCAATGGAACAGAATGGAGACCCCAGAAATATCACCGTACTCTTATGAACAGTTCATATTTGACAAAGGACTAAAGGTTGTAAATTGGGGTAAAAACAGTCTCTTTAACAAACGGTGTTGGCAAAATTGAATATCCATCTGCAAAAAACTGAAACTGGACCCGTATCTCACACCTTACACAAAAACTAACTTAAAATGGATCAAAGAACTAAATATCAAACCTAAAACAATGAAGACCATGCAAGAAAAAATAGAACAACGGAAGTTCCAATACATGACTTAGACTTCAAAATCTAACAAAGCTCGAACAAAAGAGAAAACAGATAAATGGAAACTACTAAGAGTCAAACACTTTTGCTCATCCAAAGACTTTATCAACAGGGTTAAAAGACTACCTATAGAATGGGAAAAAATATCTGGCAACTATATGTTGGCTCAATGTCCAATTTCCATAATCTACAAGCTACTGCAAAATATCTACAAGAAAAAAGATAAATAACCCAGTTAAGCAATGGGCAAAGGAGATGGGCTTACACTTCACCAAGGAAGACATCCAGTCCGCCAAAAGACACATGAGCAACTGATCACCATCATTAGCTGTTAAGCCAAGTGCCATCGGAAATCCAAATCAAAACCCAAATCAAAATTACAGTGAGACACCATCTGACCCAACAAAGTTGACCATAATCCAAAATACACAAAACAACAAATGCTGGAGAGGCTGTGGAGAGATCAGAACTCTTCTACACTGATGGTGAGATTTCAAAATGGTATAACCTCTTTGGAAAGCAATTTGGCACTTCCTTAAAAAGCTTGAAATAAAAATGTCATTTGATCCAGTAATCCCACTACTTGGAATATATTCTACAGAAGTAAAAGTGGCATATGAATAGATACATGGACATGAATGTTTATAGCAGCACTGTCCACAGTAGCCAGAAGATGGAATCAACCTAGATGCCCATCAACAGATGAATGGATCAGTAGACTATGGTACATATACTCAGTGGAACACTATGCAATGACAAAGAACAATGATGATTTTAGAAAGCATCTCACAATCTGGTTCAACTGGAAGACATCATGCTGAGTGAAATCAGTTAGTGGCAAAAGGACAAAAACTATATGAAACTCCTGCTATAAGGACTTAAAAATAGACCTATGCACAGAAGAAAAGACTCTTGGACAACTACAAGTGTGAAGAGGGAGGGAGAGGTTTGGGCATAGATTAGGTAGTCAATAGAAATTTAGTGAAGTGAAAGCAATGAGAGCACATACTAGAGAGCAGATCAACTTAACTGGACTTCATCATAAACTGAAAGGTTTTCTAAACTCAACCTAATATTTCAAAAGAGAGAGTAGTAGGGATGAGGGTTTGGAAACCACATATTTAGGGCCATCGAGGCCAGTTGGCATAACTAGTCTATTGCTAAGAGACTCTTCTGTACTCCATGTTGGTGAGTGGCATCTCAGATCCTAAAAGCTAGCAAGCTGCCATCTGAGGAATACTAAATGGTCCCAACTCATCTGAAACAGATGATCACTGAGAATAACAAAGATACAAGGGAAAAAGAGCTCAGAAGACAAAAGGACCCATATGAATGGGAGACAGTATCAACATGTGACAAGAAGAACCAGATGATGCCTGCCCACTACCAGAGACAGCTATGATGGGGGACACAATGCAGAGTCCCTGGGCTGCACAAGAAAAAGAGGTGTGCAGCCCAACAACTTTAGTAAAATACTTGAATTTGTGGCCCAACAGCCTGGAGGATCCCCAGTGAGCATGGCCCGCAGACCTGCTGCTGTCCCTTACAGGAAACCAGTAATGAGTCAACTCTTCAAACAAGAGTGGACCAGACTCAGAGACACTGTGTGACCATGTGGTGTGTGTACTTTAAGGTTCTAATCATTCACAGGAGGTTGTCATACTGGTCCTTTCTAGATGGGAGAGAAGAGTGTGGAGATGAGGGGACAAATGCTTGTATGAGGATACTAGAGATATGGAGTGAAAAGGAGGAGTGTGCTGTCACTGGGTGGGGAGAGCAGAGGGATCTGAAGGTGGGTAAGCATGCAAAACCAATTTAGATTGTATACTTTCACTTAACCACATTTTTAAAAAAGAAAGAAAAAAGGCATAATGATGCTACAAAAGATGTGTTGTAGTTTCTTTGCCTGTTGTTATGGGATTGAAGAATCATCTCAGGCTCTAAACAACAAAAGATGACTGTAAAAGCATTTTATCACACCTTTCCTATCCGAACAATTACAACTTATGCAAGATAAGTAATAGTGTTCTTTCATTTAACACATATAAATCAAACATCTCTGTGCTAGGAGCTGTTGCAGGGGCTGAGGGTGGGAGGTGGAAAGGATAGGAGAAATGGCCAACTATGGTGCCACCATAAGTAGATGTGGTTGATACAGACAGTGAAATAAATTAGTAAGTAAAATATGTAGCCACCTGAGTGGAGAGCAGTAGAGGAGTGGGGCAAAGCAGGAAAGGGAGAAAAAGATTTGATGGACATATTAAATTGGTTGGTCAAGTTCCTGAGCAGGTGAAAAAGTGATCCAGAAAATTGTTACTCTTGGCGAGGAATGGTAAATGCAGAGACCTTGCAGTGAGAGTGTACCTCATCTGTCTGAGGACAGGTAGGGTAGACAGAGAGCATTATTAAAGTCCTGAGTAGACAAACTATAAAGAATTTTGAAGGCTATTTTAAGGAGTGACTTCTACTCCGACAGGGAAGGAGCAGTAAGATAAGATATTATCTGATTTGTTTTAAAAGAACCACTCAGTCAGCTATGTTGGAAACAGGTGAGTGGGTAGCAGCAAAGAAAGTAGTTAGGAGGCTACTGCCATAACCTGAGCAAGAGATGGTGGTACCTTGGACAAAAACAAAAGCTCCAGAAGTAGTGGATGTAGTTGAATTTGCTGTTTGCTAATAGATTGAAGATGGTAGACACTTGCGATATAAACTAGCTGAAGATGACTCCAGCAAGCAGAAGATTGGGATTTTCATTTTCTAAGATGAAGAGAACTTCATAAATGCAGGTTTCTCTCTCTTTTATTCTTTTGTTTATTGAGTTAGTGACGAAGATAGAGTTTGGTTTCAGATGTGTTGAGTTTGGGATGCTGATAAGTCATCCACTTGGAGATACTCTTCAAGCAATTGGTTGTATATTAACAAGTCTCGCGTCTAGGAAACAATCTGGGCTAGAGATAGGAATAACAGGAATATTTTTTCAAAAGAACGAAAGAAATAGAGCAAGAGAAGGAAGAAAACTGAAGAAGAGAAGAGGCCCAAAGACTGAGATCTGGGCTTTTCAGTGTTAAGAGGTCCTACTAAGAGAAAAACAGCAAAGGAGACTGATAAGGCCTGAGTAGAAAGAGCAAGAAAATTAGAGAGCATGGTGCGCTAGAAGAAATGAAGTAAATATTTACAGGAGGAAGAGAAATCAGCTGTGTCAAATGCCACAGGTTGGTGAAGATTGACCTCTAGATTTAGCAGCGAGGAAGAAATCTACCTCCTTGACAGGAACTGTCTCAGTGAGATGGAGTGAAGGAAAGCCTAGTTTGGATAGGTTCAAGAAAGAAATGCTTTGCTCTGCAGAGTAAACGTATCCTAGAGCTCATGTCTTCAACTCAGGTTTGTATTCTACTATTATGAGAGGAAACCCTGGTGGCATAGTGGTTAAGTGCTACGGCTGCTTATCAAAAGGTCAGCAGTTCAAATCCACCAGGCACTCCTTGGAAACTCTATGGGGCAGTTCTATTCTGATCTGTAGGGTTGCTATGAGTTGGAATCAACTCAACACCACTGAGGTCTGTTCTAGACTGTGAGAAATTTCTGTGTTTGTTAAAACTGTCCATGTGTGTTATTTCTGTTATGGCAGCACTAGATAACTAAGACAAAAACCTTTATTTTTTAGAGCAACTTACAGAAAAATTACACAGAAAGTGGAGACAGTTCCCGCAGGACCTCTATTTTAAATATAAGGTCAGAAAGGTCAGATGGGGGAGAGTGTGCCTGTTATATACCAGGCACTGTGCTAGAGAAATGAGCAGTAAAAGAGAGTCCATGCACTTGTGGAGCTTACTTTATTTTGGAAAAAACATCACATATGTAATCTAATAAATAACAATACAACTTTTAAGATTATTGTAATAAAAAATGGATCCATCATAACAGTTAGAACTGCAGTCAAGAAAACTCTGACAGGCATAGCAGTGAGAAGCTCTAAAAACTTCATATTTCCAAATCCGCAGAGGCAGGCACTAATGCAAGAAATGTGAGTTTTTTATTAATGTAAAATAAAGGTGGGACAAAGATGTAGCAGTATGCTTCCATAAAGATTTTCAGCCTTGGAAATTCTATGGGACAGTTCTACTCTGTCATATATGGTCACTGTGAGTTGGAATTGGCCTGACAGCAGTGGGTTATCAAATATAAATAAGCGCATTTAAATGGTAATTCTTGATACGTAGAAAAGAAAACCAGAACGGATTCATTTTGAAAAACATAACTGCATTTAAATGCAAAGAATAAGAAGTAGTGTAACATTGTCTTTAATAACGTGGGTTTATGGAATCAGCCTCCTTAGATCTGAGTACTAGTTCATCATTTACCAGGTATGTGATGTTAGGCTAATTAGTTAACCTTCGGTGACTCAGTTTCCTTGTCTGTAATATAAGTCCTTTCACACCTGAAGCTTTAGCAGCCCTAGCTGTGATGGGTACTATGGAGCTTATGGTCAAAGCTAGACCCTTACCTGAGGAGAGATAAAAGCCAGGCTTTAAAACTGTAAGGATGATCTGAGCCATCACTGCCAGGAGGAAATACAGGTGATTGACTTTCAGGAGGTAGGAAATAGATATGCAGTATGCATAAACTCAATCAGGTTTACTTTGTAAAGAAAGGAATGTGAAATCTTGCACTACTTTGCTTATGTCTTGTTCAGGTCTACCAAAACAAATCCTTATCTTTCATATCTTTTTTTTTTTTTTAACTTATCAGCCTATTTTTAAAAGGCATCCTAAACTATTTCATCTTTCCTTATAAGCCACTCAGTGAAAACTTGTACTCCAGCTGAATTTGGAAAAGAAAGAATTAAGAACCATTGCCTCAAATCCTTTTTGGAACTCAATAAGCCATAACTAACTAAATAAATAAGCACATGAAAATAAGTTACAAACTAAACTGTGCATTTTCCTGAACTATGTGTTTGATATTAAAAACTGAGCCTCCCTCTCTTAAAAATGAAATGTGAAACACTGTGTGTATTTTTTTTCCCTTTTAAAGGCAGAGCAGTGGTTGCAGAAATAATTTAATATACAGTACTATGTTTCCCCCGTAATTGAGCCAACTCTGATTACACATTTCCAGATGCTGCTGTTGTTGTGGTTCTTCCACTACTACCTGGCCAAGATGCTGAATGCCTCTTCTCTCAATCACTCTGGCCAGAAACACTCAACTGATATGTACTATGGGCTAAAAGAGCACCTGGGTGATTGTTACCAAGGGATCAAGGTTCTGGAGTCCTCTGGACTCCCAAACTCAGCACCTGTACCTTATATTGAAGAGCCAAGAGATTGAGGACACACTGGCCAAGATAGGATGAGAGGCAACAAGCCTAAAACAGATTTAATAAAAAGACCTCATTCCTTTCCACCATATTTCTGTTAGATATTTCATGGGAATTGCTATTTGGGAGACACACAGAGTGGGCCTGAGGCATGGCCAACCACAAACAGTGAGCTTAAGGTCTTCAGAGACTCTCTTTGTTTATGCTCAGAAAACATTGAAGAGTAGAGATCTCTCCCAAGATTCTTCAGCCCATGGACTTTCTTCAGGCATATGGGTGTGTGTAACGAGTTTGAGGGAATTCCAGGCTGATAAAGGAAAAAGATGTGACCATGAAATATCAGCATTGTGAAATAGCTGTCATTGCAGTGGAAGCAGTGACATCCATATTCTGGTAGTGGTCCCCACAGCAGGAGGTTTTTCAGAGGCAAACAGTACAAGGAAACCAGCCGAAAACAAAGGTGATATGAAAAGCCCTGCAGAAGGGAGAAAGGGGAAAGCTTACATGTCTCTGAATGTTATCCTTTTGCAGCAAGATAAAGAGTCTATAGGTCAGAGATCTACAAAAGACAGGAGCATCCTGTTGATGTTAGGTGCCGGTTGGGTAGATTTTGATTCACAGCAACCCCACATGACGGAGTAGAAATGCTCTCATGGGCTTTTCTTGGCTGTAACCTTTACAGAAGCAGACTGCCAGATCTTCTTCCTGCAAAACCGCTGTGTTGGTTTCAGTCACAAGCCTTTCAGTGAGTAGCCAATGTCTTAACTGTTGTGCTATCAGTAGCATCCTAGAGTCCGTATAACTGCAGAGTTTTATTGAATCTATGGCTAGCAAAGTTGGGTGCCATTTCACAGGTTATGTAAAACAGGCTCTAAGTAGCTAGACTAGCTGCTTATTTGGGCTGTTTTTAGAGCAACTACCCATTGCTTGGAAACCCTGATGGTGTAGTAGTGAAGTGCTATGGCTGCTAATCAAAAGGTTGGCAGTTTGAACCTACCAGGTGCTCCTTGGAAACTGTGGGGCAGTTCTATTCTACCCCTTAGGCTTGTTGTGAGTTAGAATCAACACAGTGGTGGTGGGTTTGGTGTGGTTTGGTTACTGGTTTTTGTCAAACTGATCCCATGTTATAGCAACACTATAGGACAGAGTAGAACTGCCCCACAGAGTTTCCAAGGAGTGCCTGGTGGATTTGTACTGCCAATGTTTGGTTAGCAGCTGTAGCACTTAAACCACTAGGGCACCAGGGTTTTCTTAGAGCAACTACATACAGACAAATGTGAGTTTGGTGGCAGTGGGCTATTTGGGCTAACATGGCTTCATTTGTTATGAAGTAAAAGAATAACTTGAGGACGATACACAGACGATCTGTCACTGCCTCATTTATTCAACAGGATGGGCACTAGAAAGTACACTGCCTGGGAACAGAGACGTTAATTTTAATTCAGGCATTGCTTTGCTTCTACCTGGGATGATGCACATTTTCTCTATGGGCTACCTCTACACTGAGGAGCCTCTGGTTTCTAAGGCATCCTTTAGTTCTACCTTTTTGTCATACTTTGCTGTTATGCTCTGTGGATGTCAACACTGGTGTGATATGAGAGAAACACCACTAGATCTGGAGCCATATATCCTGTGTTCTGATCTGCTGTACACGTTACTGCCTTCTGGCTATGTGATTTTATTCAAGTTGCTCTCCTCTCTGAGTCTCAGTTTCTCCAAAGGTAAAAATTAAAGAGGAACTGAACACATTTACCCAGCCCCCCTTCGCTGTTTTGGCAATGTACTCTCCCCTCTCCCTTTTTGTTATACAAGAAAGATCTACCCTGTACCCTGATCAGCACGCATACTAATGATGGAGACAACATGTGGAAACTTCCATAAGACATTTGGAAATGCTTTTCTTTTTTCAACTCTCTCACTTCAGAAAGCTACAAAGCTGAACTTCACCTTTACCTTTTTCTCTACCCCAGAGATTAGGTCACAGTCCTTGCCAAATGAGTAGAGAAAAATGGGCTACCTTGAGGTGAATCAAAATCTGCAACTTCCTCTGTGTTTGGTTTTGCCCTTTCTGGTGTGTGTGTATGTGCAGATGGGCGCGGGGGAGAGACTTATCTTTTGCTGTCTGATTCTTCCATTTATTAAATGCCATCAGTTCACACCTGTATTCATCACCCCATTATTACATCTTGGTTCCCAACCCAAACACATTTGTTCATGTTGACACCAATGGCTAGGAGACCTATCCATATAGTTTCTCCTGCCCTGCCAGCCAAGTGCCATCGAGTTGGATCTGACTCATGGCGACCCTAGGGGCCAGGGTAGACCCTTTTCAATAACAGATAATCATACTGATACCACTACTACTGCTAATAAAAATAAGATGTTATCACTTATTAAGTAATCATTTTGAGCAAAAGAGTACAACATGCTTTACATGTGTAATTTATTTAGTGCTCACAATACTGGAAGGATTTTATTTCTGCTACTCTGTTGTTTTTGTGTGCTGTCATGTTTGTCTCAACTTGTACCAACCCTATAGGACATCATAGAACTGTCCCCATAGGGTTTCCTAGGCTATAAATTTTTATGGGAGTAGGTTACCAGTCTTTTTTCTCCCAGAAAAGCTGCTGCGTTCAAACCAGGTTACTTTCAGGTGGCAGCTGAGGACTTAACCCTTGCACTGCCAGGGCTCCTTCCCTCAACTTTACTGGTATGGAAACTGAGGTAGAGGGATGCAAAATGATAATAAAGTAACTATTAAATGCCTGAGGATGGGCTTTTACTTGTCTGCCTTGCTCTGAATTCCCATAATTACAATTCCTGTGAAACTAACCAGTTAGTGCCTCTATCACTTATACTGCTGCTTACTCGTGGAGGTAGGTCTTACCCTCACCACAGACATGTACATATCTCCTCAGGGTAGATTACAGATTATAGATATATAGATTATAGATTATAGATTTCTTTGTATCTCTAACCTTGCTTGGTATGTGGCAGGAACTGAAGACATTAGGTTTAGGTGTCTCATTTAATTTTCAAAATGGACAGGAGGAAAAGATACTAAGAGATGCTCAGGATCTTCTCAAGGTCACACACCTAATGTAAATATCAGAGCTGAGATTTAAACAGAAGACTCCAAGTTCCATGAGACTGTATTGCTGGAAAGGACCGCAAGCCTGCCTGCCTGCTGCCTGTCTTCCTGGGTGTCTGTCTGCCTGCCTGCCTGCCTGCCTGCCAGCCCGCCAGCCCGCCAGCCCGCCCGCCCACCTGCCTGCCTGCCTGCCTGTCTGCCTGCCTCCCTGGGTGTCTGTCTGCCTGCCTGCCCGCCTGCCTGCTTGCCTGCCTGTCTCCCTGGGTGTCTGTCTGCCTGCCTGCCTGTCTCCCTGGGTGTCTGTCTGCCTGCCTGCCCGCCTGCCTGCCTGCCTGCCTGTCTCCCTGGGTGTCTGTCTGCCTGCCTGCCTGTCTCCCTGGGTGTCTGTCTGCCTGCCTGTCTCCCTGGGTGTCTGTCTGCCTGCCTGCCCGCCTGCCTGCCTGCCCGCCTGTCTCCCTGGGTGTCTGCCCGCCTGCCTGCCTGCCCGCACGCCCGCCCGCCCGCCCGCCCGCCCGCCCGCCTGCCTGCCTGCCTGCCTGCCTGCCTGCCTGCCTGCCTGCCCGCCTGCCCGCCTGCCTATCTCCCTGGGTGTCTGTCTGCCTGCCTGCCTGCCTGCCTGCCTGCCTGCCTACCCGCCTGCCTGCCTGTCTCCCTGGGTGTCTGTCTGCCTGCCTGCCTGCCTGCCCACCTGCCTGTCTTCCTGGGTGTCTGTCTGCCTTCTTTGCTTCCTTCCTTGCTTTCTTGCTTCTTTCCTTTTTCAAACCTTTAGGGGAAAGCCACTAGGTAATAATGAATGCATGACAAGCTGGGAGTACTGAGCCTCAAACTAGAGGTTTCTGGAGTTTTATATGCATGTGTTTTGTAAGCGAGATTGGGGAGAGCTGTGTACAAGGTGGTAGAAGTGTTGCTGGCAGAGAATCTTTTTAGTTACCACTTGAAAGGTTTTTCTCTTTTAAGCACATATTGATTGGAATCCAAATATCTCAATTTTATTCTTAGCCCAGCACCTTAATTACAATGGATTCTCAGTTAAGGCTGATGGTGCAGTTCCCCATATCCCTTACCCACCACCTTCTTTTAAAAACACAGACCAGGATAATGCATTGAAGTTTGTTTATTTTTTTTAAAAATGATGCACTACAGGAAAATACATTAATAGTGTTACAGTCACGTTAAAGCATTCTGACCTTAGTGATTCAGAGTCCTTTTCTTCCACAGGCTGTATTCCGATGCCTAATCTTACACATGTATAACAATAACAATGCTAACAGTAATGATAAACTTTAAACACTTGTTAAGTGCCATAAACGATGCTAAAATAAGATTATACATTATTCTATTAAATCTAACCAGCATTCTATATGTTCAATACTATTACCATTCCTATTTATCAGATAAGGGAATTCGGGTTTAGAGCAGTTATGGAATATGCCAAAGTCTACAAAACTAGTCAGGAGTAGACTCCAGAATCTTTCTGAGTTCTTAATTGTTACTTTACACTGATTCTCCTAGTGAAGAGGTGGATGATGATTTAAACTCGATAAGTCGGAGATTATGTGTCAAAAGTACCTAATCTCATGAGTTTATCCCATGCAAAATAACAGTATGGCTAAAATAAATACATATGTGAGTACCTTTGTCTGGTTCTTGTTCATTTGTTTGATTTCTGAATAGGTTAAAGAAATTTAAGTTACCACTCTTATGTATAACAGTGGAAACCCTGGTGGCATAGTGCCTAAGAGCAACAGATGCTCTAAAAGTTGGTTGTTCAAATCCACCAGGCACTTCTTGGAAACTATAAAGTCACATGAGTTGGAATCAGTTCCACAGGGCTTTCTGTTATTGTTGTTTTTCCTAGAAGTCGTATTCATAGGATGTTGTATTCATTGAAATATCACTTCTCAGTTAATCCAGCAAAACTCATTCCAGAAATATATCTACTAGTATCTAGTGAGGTCGGTTAGTCAGATGAAACCATTGTAACCCAGAACATTTAAATGAATGTCTTGCCTTTGAATACACAGTCAATATGTAGAAGAATCAGGAAACACACACCTCCCACACCAAGGTACAATGCTCTTTCTTACAGGTAAAGAGTTTGAGGGATTTTAAGTGTTCTGACTAAAATTAGTTATTTGGTAGCAGAGTTAATGCTTTTGCTACCGGTACTGGGTCAAAATCAGACACAGCAAAAATGTGCTTTGGGTAATTCATCAGAAATGGCATAATACCATTCAAGATTTTCAGTAGAAGCTGAACACTATTAAATGTGCCAAACATTTTCCAGCAAAGACCTAGAGTATTAAACTCTAGCTTTCAAGGCTTGATATTATGTCACTCCTCCTGGACATGGGGAAAGAATCCAAAATTTTGCTTCCTCATGAATGAGATCACAGAAGATATGAAAATCAAGGACTTCAGTAGAAGTCTTACACAGTTTACTCAAGATTCTGAGCCTCACCAATTAATCCTCTCAGGACACTAGAGCTAAATCCTGAGTATGAGTGAAAACAATGGACAGTCTCCTGGATGTGCAGATCTACGAAGTTTTAAATCAAAATGCAAACCAGACTATTGGGGAAGACTACATCTGACATGTAGAGATATTATTTGCACCACAAATTGTTATATTTTCTTTGCATTTTATGAATTCCACTCCAGGATGAAACATTCAAGTTGTGGCAGTATAAGAGATCAGTTTCTTTTAGTGACTTCCACCAACACCCTAAAACAAGGTGAGGGACTAGCCCTGAACTTTCTCATGGAGGCTCGTTTGGGAGGTCAGTTTCAGCCTGTGTCACACTTATAATTTGTACATGTATGCTTTTTATTTGATCCTAATGATTTTTTCCAGGCTGAATCCACTACTGTGGTTTCTATAGAAAAGGAAGTTATTGGGATAAGATGCCATGGTACGTGTACTTCGCTGTTCTGTGTGGAGAGTTGGAAAATACAGAAGGACATAAAATAACATAGGTTACTTCTTCACATCAGGGCTTATCAATTGGTTTTGGGGAAGGATATGTCCTGTGTTATGGATAAGTAGAGAGATTGTTTTAGTCAGCTAGGACTGCTCTAACAGAAAATACCAGAGTGGATGGCTTAAACAAAGCAAAGTTTATTCTTACATAGTCCGGTAGGTTACAAGTCCAAATTCAGTATGTCCATTCCAGGGGAAGGCTTTCCATTTTGTCAGCTCTGCAGGAAAGTCCAGCATCGCATCAGTCTTTGTCCAGGGACCAGCTTGGTGAGTCTTTGTCCAGGGACCAGCTTGGTGCAGGAACCTCAGGACTGAAGGATGTGATCTTCTCCCAGTGCTGCTTGCATGATGGTTTAAGGTTCCCAATTCTCTGCCTGCTTCACTCTCCTTGTATCTCTTGTAGGATGAAAGGATTAAGGGTGGGGCAAGCCATATTCCAGGGGAACTCCCTTTACACTGGAGCAGGGAGGTAATCCTATGAAGGGATTTACAGTCTCATCCTAATCCTGTAACATACAACACAAGAAAACCACAAAATGGAAGACAATCACAAAATATTGAGAATCATGGCCCAGCCACATGGCTACACATATTTTTGGGGGGACACAATTCAATCCATGACAGAGGTGAAAATAGTAAAATATGCCACATTTTCACTGTCTTCTCCTCTGGTCTCAGTCTAGCTGATGACATTCCAGTCCTCCTTATTTGTTCCTCATGTACGTTGTTCCACACTTCTGCCTCAGAAATTTTGCACTGAACGTTTGCTTGGAGTGCTTTTCCTCAAAGCGGATTCCTACACCTTCTTTAGCTGTCATTCCCAGTTCATCGTCTTAAAGAGCCTTACTCTCATCATCTTATTTTGAATGCACCTTGTGTTCTGCCTCCAGCCCTCCTGGTTGCTCATCTACTGCTCTTCTTGTTTTTCCCCCAAAGCATGTAGCACATTATAGCAATATTATTTCTTATTATCCTTTTTCAAAGTGGTTTAGAACTCCTGTAAAGATGATTATTGTGCAAAATATGTGTGTTGGTTGCTGTTGCTTGCCATATAGCTAGCTACTCAAATTTGTGGAAATGCATCCACCCAGAAGCTGGAGTTGCTGGCCGCTTTCTTGGAATTGCTCTTGGCTGAAGGCACCCCTCACCGAATGTCACACTTCTCCCAGGGACAACAGTGATTCTTCAGTGTGGACGTTTCAAAGGCCTGGTCCCCTTACCTCAACACTGAACAACTCAGAAGAATCAGAGAGAATAAGAAGAAGAGCTTCTCTCTGCCCAGTTCTATTTCCTTCACTCCCTCAGAGGTGTATTTCCTAAAAGAGTTATTGCTTGATGGGCACAAAGTTTCTGTTTACGGTGAAGAAAATATTTTGGAAATAAATGATGGTAGTGACTGGAAAAAATGTAAGTCCATGTGGTCTTAGAATGGAACCCAAGAATTATTCTACTTGATACAAATGGTCCATGAATTGGAGAAACAGAATGCTGAAGATGATATAAAATATGCATTAACTTGGCCTGAACTTATTGACTTCCAGGTACAGTGCTAGACTATGAAAATTTAAAATACATGGCATATAGTCCATATCTATGGACAATAGTTTATCATATATGGAGATGAAATCCAGTAATATTTACTGAAAACATACTAAATAGAATGTGATATTATAATGATCATTAGTGAAATAGATAATGGCCTACAGAGAAGTATGATCATCCTGTTCTGGGAGGGTTGATAACTTGTTCCATACACTGATTCGTTGTTGCTGTTAGTTGCCATTGAGTCAGTTCCAACTAATGGTGAAAACTCTGTGTCATAGAGTTTTCAAAGCTGTTACCTTTCAGAAGCAGATCACCGAGCCCATCTTCCAAAGCACCTCTGGGAGAGTTCAACCTACTGGTCTGTTGGCTAATAGTTCAGTAATGAACTGTCAGTACCATTAAAGAATTCCTTTTCATTATTTAAGAGTTGGTTAATTGGAATTCTTCCTGTGGTAATAAGCCAACAGTCACCCTAAGGTGTTGATCATCATTAAGTCATCTATAGTCAGCCTCACTGTAATCAACTTCAGCTCCCAAATCTGGCAGGTAGTAGAGGGGTTGTAAGAGTTCACTCCCTTTTGCCTGATTCAAATGAACCATCTTTGAATTTGAAGAATTTCACAACCATCAGTCAGACTGCTCCCTACTAGCAGCTTTTTGCATTTCTAGGAAAATCTCTGGTATGTGTCATGGTGTAGAAAGTGTTTGAACAAGGAGAAGAAGTAAATGTTTGAGAATTATAGTCATTTAGAAAGAATTCATCAAAAAATAGAAGTCCTCGTGGTGTAACCAAGAAATTGCACAAGTGGTTGCAGGAAATGCCCAACACATGACAGGTAGGCTGCTTCCACTGCTCACTCTCCCGAGAATCCAGCCTGGCTTTCTTTCCTATAGACAGCAGTTGAAGCCACAGAATCCTTCTAGATGCAGTGACTCCAGACATCCTTTACTAGTTATAACTGGTATGAGAAATATGATCTGATTTACATTCCTAGTGTACTGGTTTGGATTTGGGAGTGTGCAGATGATGGATTTAGGTTCATTTCTTCTACCAATCATATTTTTTCAATTTACTTAAGTTTCTGGTCATTGGTTTGCCAGTATTTCTAGCAGGTTACTTATACTTGATAAAATTGTTTATTCATGAATTTCAAAGGTGAAAAAACACCCAAAATAGCATTGAGAAAAGAAAACAAGTCTGAAGTGCTCTTAAATAACAAGAATTTACTGGGCACAGCTGCTGTGTTCCTTGCCCATGTGCTTTCTCTCTTCCTGATGTGCTTGCCCACCTGCAATCTGCTTTGTGGCAGTTTTGACCGTCTTTCCTTTTCCTCAATGTTCTTTTCTTTAGTGCTTATGTGCTGTAACAAATGCTGTTCCTTCTCCCTGAAAAAATTTCTCCCTCCCCACACCCCCTTATCTTCCTCCACCTCTTACCACGTCACAGCTTTGTTGTCCCTAGACTACAAGATTCATTCCGACTCACCCTTTAGCTTTAGCAATAAATACTTTTGAATTGTGACTATAGCAGCAAGCATGTGCTGATGATAATTATTAGCATGATGCTTATACTTCTTATTTTTATGAGTCTCTTTCAGCTGTGCTCCATTTTATTACATATTTTGTGTAATGTATATTTTATGTAATAAACTTACATACTGTATGTAACGATTTGGAGGCAAATTGAAATAGACTCATGAAGAATAACAAGATTTGTTTAAGTGCTCACCCCATTAACATTTATTGAGTACTCTTAGTGTTGGAAAATGGAGAAATGCAGAAGAAAATGGAACCATCTGTGCAAGCAAATATTACACAGTCTAGCAATAGAGACAGACATAAAACAATTGTTTAACCATGATATGCGTGCTGATCATTTTTTTCTGTTAATTTAATACCTGCTACGTACCAGGTACTGTTCTAGGGAGTCTATTGCAGAAGTGAGTAAACACACACACACACACACACACACACATACACTCACACAATTGTGCCCTCATAATGCTTTTATTACTGAGCCATAATTGAAGGAAATCTGAAAAGTTATGAAGCTTGGAGGAGGAAGAACTCAGCTCTGCCTGGGATGGGAGTTCAGAGAAGACTTCTTTGAGAAAGTGGAAACAAGAGCATTAAGTTTTAAAGCTGGAGCAGTGTTTGACTAATTATGGAATATCTAATGCGTGGCAGACATGGTTGCAAGAGCCAAGTTCCTGGCACTATTAGGTGCTTGATTAATGTGTCATTTCCATATAGATAATCCAAGTCCAAAAATGAATGAAATGTGGTTCCCTCTCTCAAAGATCATGTATTCTAGTGGGGAAGAGTGTGAGATACAAGAGCATGAATGGGAAAAGAAGCCAAGAGTAGATGGAGCTGAAGTTCTGAAACTCATACGCTCTCTTCCTTCTACCACCCTCCCTAATACCAGCTGGTCCCTCTGTTCCCGCCTATGAAAACTTATATTCTACTTGGGAGTTCTAAGTTCTCTGGTCTATCTCTTTTGTCGGGTGCTCCACCTTGGCCTTCTCCCAGAAGCCTCCTGCAGATGTTTATTTTTATAAATGTTGCATATACAGGGCAGGAGATAGGGAAAAGGGTTAGCCAGAGTCATTTACGAAAGCACTTTGGCACTCTGCTCAGGAAATCATTTCCGCAGGAGGCCGCCCTGGACAGAGTGCACTTACTCTCAGACCTCCTATCCCCACTTCCAAGCAGAAGCCATTGCAGTTTTTATTTACAGTCAGAAGCTCCATGGAGTTCTGGGCCAAACGCACGCTTTCCTGAAAAGCTCCCTGTGGCATCCAGCATTTCTCCCTCACCTGTAATGAGAATACTTTCCTGTTTGCTCCAAACAAACAAGCCTCCTGAATGAGCAGGAAAATCACAGACCTTATTCATCCCAACCACTGAGCACTTAATATACATCTACTTAAGTAGACACTATCCAAGTCGCTGAGAGCACAAGACAGACTCTTGGAAAGTGAGGAAGGGACTGTCTTTTATTGAAGACATGTTATATATGTAGTGTTATACATAACATGCGCTATATCATAAAATCCTCACAAAATAGGCATTATTATCCCACTTTGAAGATCAAGCAGGGAGGGAGAGAAAGAAAGGATCTGAAGGTGTGAAACTTGTTCAAAGTCCCATAGCTGATGAATGGGCTTTCTGTCAGCTTTTTCTTCATCACCCTCCAGTCAAGTTTTCACCTCCACGTCTCCACCCAAATTTTTACTTGAGTTATCCAGGACACTCATGTGGCTAAACCCAAGTCAATTCTCAGTTCCTGTCTTGATTCATCTAGTGGCGTCATGCAGTGCAGACTACCACCTTCTCCTCTTTGAACCGCCTTCTTCGTTAGATTCCCAAACATCACACAGACTCCCTTGGTTTCCTTGGCCTAACTGTCTGCTCTTGCTCAGTCTCCTAATGTGGCATCTGTGCCTCTCCCTGACTTCTTGATATTGGAGTAAGTCAGGGTTCAACCCTCAGACTTTCTGTTTTCTCTGCCTGCCTTCACTCCTTTAGAAGTTTGGAGATCCCAACCTCATTGCCTGAATTCCATCTACACATAAACAACTCTTTTTTTCCTCTCCACTGTGGGTCACGTCTGTGCACTTCAAATCTGTATATGCAACACTTTGCATGATATCTCTACCTGGAGATCTGACAATTAAACTCTCCGTTTTTCCTCATCACACTTACTCTTATGATGGACTCCACAGTCTAACTCATAGTTGTTCTAGTTTTTTCAGTTGCTCAGAAGAAAAGTACAATCTCTTTTGCTCACATCCTAAAGAGCACATTACCTTCAAAACATGTCCTACCTCCAGTAACTCTGCACTCTCTCCACTATGAACAATGTGGTGCAAGCTTTGCAGATAAAGTAAGTAAGAAACGGGAGCTTTAAAGGCAACAGGATGTTAAGGCCAGGCTAAATAATGGAGTAGTCTGGTAAAGTCTGTGCTTCCTTAGGCTCATTCTAACAATCACTGTAGGGACCTAATACAAGGAAGGGGTAAAAAGGAGACAGAATGCTGAGTCAGAAAACTTGCAACGTCTGGACAAATCTGACGAAGCCACAGCTAGGGCAGAGGAAAGAGTGATGAAGAGGCCAATAGACTTCACATTAGTTGTTCTTAAACTTGGTTGTGCATTAAAGTCACCACAGGAGATTTCAAAGAATCCTGATGTCCAGGACCCCAAAACAATTAAATGAGAACTTCCAGGGGGTACACAGGAGACAGCATCATCGGTTCGTACAGCTCTATAGGTGATTCTGGTGTATAGATAAGTTTAAGAATCATTGGTTTAAGCAGATGAATGATCCCGCATGGATGACTGATTGAATGCAACAGAGGAAGAAGAAAGATGACTCAGAGGTAAATTTTTACTGCTATACAGTTTAGGGGAAGGCTATTGTTTTAATGTTCTTTCTCTAGAGTCAGACTGGCTACAACTTGTGCTTGATTAGTAGCTTTGGGCAAGTGACATGTTTCAAAGCCAAACATAATGGTAAAACTTAACTTATAGAACTGCTATGAAGTTTAACTTAAATGATTCTGGAATATTGTAAGTGCTCAAAAATTTATTCCACATATTTAACCCTGTCAGGCAAAATCAAGTCTATAGAAAAGGGAATGGTTTGAGAGTGAGGGATAGGAAGTTTTATTTTCCACATGTTGAAATGTCTACAGGATGTCTAGGAGTCATTTGGAAATCATATTTTGCAATTCAAAAGGCAGTCTATCAATGTAGGTACCAGCCAGCCAAGTGCCATCGAGTCAGATCCGACTCAAGTGTGATAATTCAGTGTTGATGTTATTGTTCAACCCAATAAATAAATAAGATCCTTCAGGAAGAGAAGTAGGCCAGATACTAGCCCAGCACGTGAACATGGATTATTTTAAGCCTCACTTTCCTCCTCTATAAACTGAGGGTAAGAGTAAATCACATGTAAGAGCATTTCTTGGAAAATTGAATATACGGATGCAGGTAAACCATATGAAAAATGTGGAATGTTAGAGACATTCAGACAGCAAAAACCAGAAGAGAAGAATAGGAAAGTTTTCAGAAGGGTGGTTAGTTGAGGAACAAAGGAGTTTCAAATTTGAGGTAATGATCAATTATCTTAAGTACATTACTAAGGACCTCAGTGTTCTTATCTATGTAATGAGCCACTGAATTATAGGGTAGTTACATGTATTAATTTATTCTGCTTTAAATATGTACTTCCTAGCATTCAAAATGGAGAGGAAACCCCAATCAAAGGCTTTGGTTAGAAGAATCAAATACCACTTTGCAAGAGGAAAGAATTATTTACTGATTTTAAAGCCAAGAGTTTTATCTTCCTGGGACCTCACAGAAGGAGTATCATATAATAAAAGAGACGTCTCCCCAATATATCTAAAATGTTTGTAAAAATGAGCTTTGTGAGGCTGCTTGTCACAGTACCCCTGTTTACACACTGGTCCTTTAAGTGCATATTTATTAGGAATCAGGTGATGATGGTGCCTGATATTACCATAATAATGAAATCCATCACCATTGTGTGAACATTTATGTGCAAGCACTGGGCGAAGTGCTTTGTTTAAACTGTGTGTGTCTCCAGAAGCAAGAGGCTAAGTAGCATTATTTGTGTTTGCCATGTGGGGAATCTAAGATCCCAAGAAGCTAAGTGATTGCCCAAGGTCATAGCACCAATAGTGGTGTGGCCAGGATTTAAAATTATATCCACTCACTTCCAGAGTCTGTGCTTTTAATGCTGCTGTGTTCTAGAGTTTAACCTATCGTTTGTAAACACTGTTTCCAGTGTGAGAGTCACCTGTAAAGGCAGAAAGCAACTAATTTTATCGATGAGGAAAGAGAGGCTCTGAGAGGTGAAATGAATTTCCCGGGGTCCCATGAGGCTTTTGATGTGAGGTACCATATGCAGTCCCTTCCAGTTATAATTTTATTATTTTATGCCCTGTCAGATATAATACTGGTTGACATGAGCACTGAACAGAGGTTCCTATGTGTCTGCCCTCTCATGGGCAGAGGATATTTTCAGAAAAGTACAGAAAATGTCAAGTAGATCAGTTTTAGTCGTAACTCTTGACCCCAAAGCTATCAAAAAGGTATTGCTTTTGACTTATTCTTTCTGCTCAAAGCACCAGTTTTATTTTGAAGGTGAGTGAATGGCCAGTGAGAGAAGAATTTGAATGAAGGAGTTTTCACCCTGGCCATCTGTTTCAGTAACACACAATCAGAGGAGTTTCTCTCCAGGGGAGCATTGTCAGCCATTATTGTGTCAGCCATTATTGTGTCACCCATTTCCTCCTTACTCTCAGAAATTACATTCTTCTATCCCTTCTCAGCTACACAGAAAACCTTGCCCACACATCAAACAAGACAGCCCTGCCAAATACCCTGTCTTCATCAATCTGCATGTAAATGCCAACAAAATAACCTGGTAGATAAAGGTAGTGAGTTAATAAATCCGCATCTTTTTAAAGAATTTTCTTTTAACTGACACAGGAAATTGGAATAGCCATCTTAGAGTAACAGGAAGTGATGTAGTTCATTGTTTAGCCCTGAGGGACCTGCAGACAGTTCCTGCTTTAAATCCTGCTTCTGCTTCTTACTAGGAATAAGAAGGCAGTTTGTTTCACTTCTTACCATAAATTGGTGTGAGTCCGTGTGTAAGCTCCATCCTTTCTTCAGGGTTTGGGTTCCACATCTGAAAATAGAGGAGGGTCTTGAATGACACCATCTATTAGAGCCTTCTCAGGGCTGATAGATTGCCATCCGTTCTCTTCTAACATAGAACACCCTTAAAGAAATTTTGTTGTACCTGGGAGCCTTGGAGGCAGGGTCATAAAGAGCTCCACCTCCCCACACCCACTTTCTCTCTGCCTGATTTTATTTTCCCTCAGGGCACCACTCAAAGGAATGATTTGCATTCTGCTATCTTCCTGAAGAGGTGACACATTTCATGTCTCCCTGGATACTGTCTTCACTCTGCCTTTAGCCAAAGCTAAAACCACCTTCAAAGAAGAAAGACCCCTGACCTTGCTCAGGCAAGCCATAATGGGGCAACACTAAATTTTGGTTCTACTTGTATATAAGCTGAGACTTTCCAAAAGTCTCAGAAGCCCTGCTAGGATACAGAAGTTGGCACTTCTACTCTTCTTTCTGGGAGAGGGGCTGACAATAGGGTGTAAGGAGTACAACTAGATTCAAAGTAATTTGGTTCATTATCATAAGAGCCCGACTGTAGAACATTAGGGAATCCAGCTCATCTCTCTCCCAAGTTTCTTTAAATACAGAATGGAAATAAACTACTTCCAGTCCCACTTCCACTTCTCATATTAGAGGCCAAGTTAGGGAAAGAGAATGAAAAGTTTTGGCGACAATG
Organism: Heterohyrax brucei; assembly: GCA_028571685.1. Lineage (NCBI taxonomy): Eukaryota > Metazoa > Chordata > Mammalia > Hyracoidea > Procaviidae > Heterohyrax > Heterohyrax brucei. The sequence continues at coordinate 64,971,056 of CM053150.1, forward strand.
ATGACAGCTATTATACATTGAGAAATTTCTGTGTGCCAAGCACTAGGCTAAGAGTTCTCTATACTGGTCCAATTAATTCTTGCAACAACACTATCAGGAAGTTATTTTATTATTCTTATTTTAGACATGAGGAAACTTAATCACACAGAGTTGCAATAATTCACTCAAGCTCATACATCTGATGAGTGGTCAAGTAGGAATTCAATCATTTTCTGTCCCCAAACTCTACCCTTTATAGTGCTTTTACGTGGCATCCCTTGAATGAAGGCCATGTATAACGGGACAGTTTTTCTCTGTTGACTTGTTTCCTTGTCTAAAAATTGCTCTTCACTTCAAATGAAATCCTTTTTTATCTGCTTTCCTTCTATTCATCCCAAGGACTATGTCCTGATCCAAGGCATTTTCATCTGCCGTCTGAACTGGACACTGTTTCTAAAGAGCTTTTTCATGTCCATTCAACTTCCATGATGTTACAAGTAGGATCTTTCTCAATACAATATTGGTGGGTCAAGTCAAAGCTTACTTAAAACTCATCAAGGGTTCTCTTTAGTAGGTATATACCTTTAATATGTAAAACAAGATTTACTATTCAAGTGCTTGTATACCCTTTCAGCTTCACCTCTTGCTACTCACTTTTCTACACTTAATTCTCTACACAGAATATATTTTCTCTGTTTCCACTGAGTAGCATAATTTTCTCTTTTTAACTTAGCATGTGCTGACCTCTCAGCTTGATCCTGTCCCATTTTCAATGCCCCCCACACCTCCCAAGGTAATTCCAGCTGTTCATTAGCTGTCTGTCATGAATATCATCTTTATAGTATGTCTCCCCTGAAGCTCCTTATTTGGGGCTAGTGCCCTTCCTGCATGCTTCCACTTCACGTGGTACACGTCTTTGGTATAACATTCATCACACCATCTTTTCCATATCCATGCTGTATCAGTGTTTTCCTGACCAAATTATCTGCTCCACTAGGGCAAGGACTCTTTCAGAATTGTGTCCCTGCCCCTAGTTCCATTAAATTTGTTGAATATGTGAAATACTAAATAAAGGAATAGAGGAGGAAAAATGAGCCTTGAAACTCCTAGAAATTATAATTCAGGGTCATTGTTTCCCTTGTGCTCCAAAGTTTCTTGTATATTTAAATTAAAGGAATGGCTAACAGAGGGAATCACAGGCTTATATGAAAGTCATTTGTATCTCTACCCTCTTCATTAGACTCTTGCTTCCTGAAAACAGATACCGTACTGCTCAGAGTGCAGTTGGACACTTAGCAGATATGCTGTAAGCATGTCACACATTTGTCTGAAAGTATTAGAGCAGAATGGATTAATAGTGCATTAATGGTCCCACCGTAAAATACCGTAACTATTTTAGATAACAGAAAGGAAGCCTTTTTGCCCTTGAACATACTTTGATGTGCACTGAAGCGATGAGAGTCTCTCAAAAGCAGGGAGAAAAAAAAATCTTCAAAGTTTCTTATGCCAGGAGGATTGAAATTTGCAAAGTTCTCCTCATTAAGAATACTAAGCAGTTTCAAGTCCTCTGAAGACCCTCAATAAATATTAATTGAATTAGATGTGAATTGAATTAAATAAAAAACCTATTAATGATTCTAATAGTTACCTCTTACTTTAGAATAATGGAAATTTTTAGATGTCAGTTATTGAAAGAAAGGGGAAGAAGGAAGAATGGAGGGATTCGAATCAAACAGATCTGGGTTCAAATCCCAATTGTACTATTTAATTGCTGTCTGTTTTCAAGTGACTTATTCAAATTGGCCTTGATTTACTTGTAGATATATTGGGAATATTGATACTTATTTTGATAATGTTATAGGATTTTATGGAAGTAAAAAGTAGTTGTTTTTAATGAATTCTAAATTCAAATCCACATTAAACAAATCTCTCAACTATACCTACAAGTCACATCAATATGATTCAGACTTACCCATCTCCTGAACTACATTTGTCTGCTTGTTTTTATAGTTCTTAGGTGAACTCCAAGAAGCTCTGGTGGTACAGTGATTAAGTGTTTGCCTAATAACTTGAAAAGCTTTCAGTTGGAACCCACCTAGAGGCCCTACTAGAGAAAAGACCTGGCAATCTACTTCCATAAAAATTACAGCCCAGGAAACTGTATGGAGTGTTTCTACTCTGTCTAGGATTGCTATGAGTTGGAAGAGACTCAACAATACACAGCAAGTTAACTCCATTAAACATGAATGATGCCCCTTCCTAGATCTTTCTTCCTGGACTAATGCCAAGGAATCAACTGCCCTATACCAACTAAAATCTGTTTTTACTTTCAAACTTCTCCAGGTCTCGATAGCAGTGAGGGCTATAGTCCTGCACTGAAGGGTTTCCATGATTGGGAGTTGCAATGCTAAAAATAAGGAAAGTCCTAGACAGTAGACAGTTTGTTCTCTGTACCTCCTAATTTTGAATCAACTGAAATACAGACTCAAGGGTCACAGGGATAACAAAAACCCCTTAGTGCTTATCACATGGCAACAACAGCTGAGGGAAACAAGCTTCTCCAAAGTGTACACTGTTCCAAAAGTCAGGAAACAGCCTGCCTAAATGGAAAACATGATCGTTAATGCCTTTACGTTGTCCAGTATAATTACTATGGACTCTGTCTCACTAATCAGGAAACTGAGTAAGAGACAGAAAGACAATCTAGCACATTTTACTGTTCCAGAAGTGCCTGACAGTTACATGAACAAGCAGGAGGAAAACACAGCTCTTAGAAATCCCAGCCTGAGATTACATAATACTCAGAGACAGCAAAAGCAGAGGAGTAATGGAAACAACACAAACTGGGGACGCCAGAAAAACTGAGCCTGAATTTTAGCTTCTCTGATTCCCAGCTATGTAAACTTGGGCAAGGCATTTACTTTCTTAAAGTCTTAGTTGTTGTGATGAATTAAATATACATTCTCTGTAAAAAAGATTTACTAAATTATTGTCGGAATGTCTTGGCCCATATCATTTAAAACAGTAGCTCTGAACCTGAGTAACTTTTCCCCCAAATGCTGGGGGACATTTGGCAATATCTGGAGACATTTTGGTTGTCACAACGATGGGGAGGAGTGCTGCTGGTATCACAGGTCAGGGATGCTCCTCAGCCTCCCACAGTGCACAGGGCAATGCTATGTAACAAAGACTTGTCCAGCTCCAAATAGCAAGAGTGCTGAAACTGAGAAATGTTGATTTAAATTTGATATACAGAACTGACAATCACCAAGAACAATGAAGACACGAGGGAAAAAGAGCCCAGGAGACAGAAGGACCCATGTGAACAGGTGACTGTATCAACATGTGGCCAGAAGAACCAGATAGTGCCTGGCCACCACCAAAGACAGCCATGATGGGGCACACAATGTCGAGTCCCAGTGGCAACACGAGAAAAAGAGGGGTGTACCTCAGCAACTCCACTAAAAGACTGCAATTGATGGTCCAGTGGCCTGGGGTTCCCCTGGAAGCATGGCCCTAGATCTGCTGCTACCCCTGACCAGAAAACATTACTGAGGTCAACTCTTTGCACAGGAATGGACTGGATTTGGACACAATGTTATCATATTGTGTGTATACTTTATAGTTCTGTGTATCTATAGGATGCTGTCCTATAGCCTCTTACTGGAAGGGAGAACAGAGGGTGGAGAGGAAGGGACAGGAGATATGACATATAATAGGAGTATGCTTTCACCAGGCAAGGAAACCAGAAGAAGCTGCAGATAGGCAGGCATGCAAATTTAATTTGGATTGTATACTTTCACTTAGTCACAGTAAAGGAAAAAAGTTGATATACAATGGTTAATAGCTATGGTTGCTAGCCAGAAAATCAGCAGTTCAAATCTATCAGCCGGTCCTTGGAAACCCTATGGGGTGATTCTTCTCTGTCGGGTTGCTATGAGTCAGAATCGATTGAAGGCAACAGGTTTGATATGTACTAATTATCTTTTGCTCCAAAGTTAAATAAAGTACTTGAATAAAATCATGCAAAGTCTACCCATCACTGATTAAGTGCATCCCTTAGTTTCTTTATGAATAATTACTTTTATGTCAGGGATGAAGATACTATGATTTTTTGATGACAGCTTTTCAAAAGAGAGACAAAGAGCAAGACAACTCCTTTGGATGGTTTCTGGTTTCACCTATAAAATAACAGTTTGTGAAAGATCACAGGGCCCTATGAGTCTACAGAATAATACTTTATACTCTGTTTCTCTCTGGGTATGTTAAAACGCTCACAACTTTTTATAACTGTTGTACACTTACCGAGGTTCAAAGACTTTTCACTTATCTTAGTTGTTCCTCAGAAGACTCCTGTAAGGTAAGAAAAGCAAAGAGTATCATCTACATTTGTTAAGTGAGAAAATGGGATTCCACGATTTGCCTAAAGTTACCGAATTATTAAGTGGTGAAAGGTCATTGTGTCTGGACTTTAGAAAATGAATAGATTATTATGGGAGCCAATGCAAATGTATTTGTACTAAGCTGTAGTGTTTGATTTAGTGCCACATTTCAGTTAAAATCAGCAAGATTTTTCAAGAGTTGTATAGAAGGATCCTGATCAAAAGTGGGAAAATATAGAACAAGATTTCAAATTCTCCTGGAATCCAGACTTTCTGCAGCTATTGAAGCCAGATGACCCACTGAAACTATTACTCTGAGAAAATCTTTAAACCTTGAACTAGAACTATAACCTGAATTCATCTTTGAATCAAATAACAGTTTAGCCTATTCTGGGGCTAAACTAAATTGTCATACTCTTTTAAAGAGTTATCTATATGTGATCAGATTGACAACAGTACTTGAAAGGATAGATGAGAAGGTTAGGGGGGCAATGAATTTGTGCTGATAATGGCAAAACAGTTTGTAAAATATTGTTTAGAAAGGTGCTACAACTGGAAGAATGTAACTAATACCACTGAATTGTACATGCAGAAATTGACGGCACTTCGCTATATGTTTTGTTGTGTATTTTTTCACTAAATTAATCAAGCATCTCTTAGGCATTAAGCCTGGGGCTGGACTACCCAAATGACACGATTCCTTCACAAAATGTTCAGAGGCTAGTAGAGGTTTATATTTAATTTTTTTAAAATCTTAATTATTGGAATATAAAAAGTTAACTAAAATTTTGCTAATTTCTGAATTTCTAGAGAGAACAGATGTTCAAATGAATTTGTGAAGATAACTGTTATCACATGAAAGTTAATTAAAAATTTAATTTAATTAATTAACTCATTCCAACATAACATATGTTATATAGTCAAGCATGTGTATATATAAATATGTCTTATATTCCCGCTTGAGTTTTAAATCCTTTGAAAGTATTTACCCTTTCTCACATCATGGTATTGTCCTGGCTCGTATGTCATTTCTGATATAAAGAAAATACCATCTATGTGTATGCAAGGAATGCATATATTGAAAAGATGACCTAGAAAGCCAAGGAAGCACTACTTTGACAGAGTAATAATTATATTTTACGTATGTGGTTGATTGTGATTTTTAAAAACCTTTTTCAGACTATTATCACCCTTCCAGATAAGTAGGTCTCCTACTTATCTAATGTATATGGTCTTATATGTAAATTATCTGTCTGCAGACCATGGAGAAGAGTGGAGTAAGGGAAACCTGAATTCCAATCTTATTCTTTTGGGTTGTCCGTAAACTTGTTGGCACTTACTTAAACTTCCCCTAGCACATCAAAATTATTTCATCTCTTTGCCTCACTTGTAGGAGAAGGTTGCTGTGAAGATCAAATGAGAACACCTCTGTGAAACTGAACCACAGTGTAATCAGGGAGTTTCCTCAATAGGCCTCACATCCTTCCAAGTGCCGTCAGATAACAGATCTCCAACAATTGATAGACTCATCAAGAATTTAATAGGGCAGAAAAGCAATCTTAAACAAGCATTCATTTTAAGGAGAAGAAACAGAGGGAGAAATCTGGTGACAAGGGGAGTCAGTAGAAACAAGAATAGGGAGGAGAATTAGAGTATCTTCAATTTCTTTGGCCCCTTTTAGTTTCTCTCTAGTAGTCATGCTCGTATTTTACTTCTTTATCGTAGCTTACACTCTCTGCCCATTTTAAAGGACTCCTTTACCAACAGAGTACTTTTCCTTCTTTACTATGGTGCATTCACTAATTCTGCTGGGAAAATTCCTTTTCTGGGTAAATCCAATGGTCTTCTTTATCTGTATTGCAATCTTGGTTGCTGAACACTGGGTGTAGAAAGCAACTGCTCAGCCCTGTGGATTGGGGCCACAATAAATTGACAAGATGCAAACCTTACTTGAACTCTCCACATAGAGGGCAATACTTCATGTTTTCCTTACACACTACTGTCACGTTCCTTGCTTGAAGCTATTTCACCACTTTCACTTGCCTCAAGCTTCTAGACCTACTAATTCTCTCTTGATTGTCTGCAGATGAACCCTCTCTTAAAATAGAAGACAAAACAAGGCAATTTCTTCAACTCTCTGCCACTGTTTTAAAGCTGATTCACATTTCTATCCATCTTTCTTCTGTTCTCCCTATCACAGTAAATGGTATATACCTTCTGTTCTGTTGTTACTGTTAGTACTTGCATTGGATTTGATTTCCTCCAAAGATAATTCCTCCATCAGTGCTCTGGTGAACTTTGTCGTTTCAGCTATTTCCCTCCCTAGCCTGTGACATCAGCTTTTCTTTCTTGCATGAATCATTCCCATCAGAATTGCATAAAAATATATTCAGTGATGTTAAGATATTGAAGTTGGTTTTCTTCCCCTGATTAACAAACTACAAAAACCCAATGACAAAAACCAGTTGTCATCAAGTCACTCCAACTCATGGCAACTCCATGTACTTCAGAGTAGAATTGCACTCCATAGGCTTTTTTAAGGCTTGACATTTACAGAGAAAGTCTCCAGGCCTTTCTTCCACATTGCCTTAGGAAAGGTTAGTAACTGTGCATTTAACCATTTGCACCACCTAGGGGCTCCTAACAAAGTAAATTATGAACTAAACCCATGTCTTTTTCTAGTTATTTTTGTTTTTTGCCTTTTTAGTCAAACTTCTATGACTTTCTGTAGTCCCAGTCTCCACTTTTGTCTTCGTTCTCTAGTACTGCTGTAAGAGAAATATCACAAATGGATGGCTGTAACCAAAAGAAATTTATTTTCTCACAGTTTAGGAGGCTAGAAGGCCAAATTCCAAGTATTAGTTCTAGGGGAAGGCTTATGTCTCTCTTGGATCTGGAAGAAGGTTCTTGTCTCTTCTGATCTTCTGCTCCAGAGAAATCTTCATGTGGCTTGTTATCTCTCTTCCTTCATCTCTACTTCTATCCCTTCTTTGCCTTATCTCTTTTACATCTTGAAGGAGACTTGTTTAACCCCACTAAAAGACTGTGACTGATGGTCTGAAGGCCTGAGAATTCCCCTGAGAGCACAGCCCTTAAACCTGATGCTGCCCCTGATTGCCAATCTTTACTGAGGTCAACTCTTTGGATAGGAATAGATTGGACTCGGGGACACAGAGTGACTATATTGTACGTGCACTTTATGATTCTATGCATCTATAGGATGTTGTCCTACTGGCCTCTTACTAGAGGGGAGTGGAGAGGGTGGAGAGGTGGAGACAGGAGATTGTTAACAGGATATGGCATGTATTGAATGGAAAGGAGGAGCGTGTTGTCACTGGGCAAGGAGAGCAGAAGGATCTGCAGATAGGCAGCATGCAAATTTAAACTGGATTGTACACTGTCACTTAACTACAATTAAAAAAAATAGTTTAAGACACACCCCACAGTGACCTGTCTCATTAACATAGGCAAGTTCTGATGCACTGTTTTCTTCCTTTCTGTTGTCTATGCATGTTGCCTCTTTAATTTCAATAGCGTTCTCAAGTGGGATCATAACCACAGCCACAGAGGTTAGGATTTACAACACCTATTTTTAGGGGACAAAATTCGACCCATGATACCTTCCTTTTCTCCAATTCTCACTTCAACCCATTACCATCTGGCTTTCTTCATCCATTCTTCATCCTCAAACCAAATGTCAGTATGTAATATATACTTCATAAGTGTTTGTGGATTGGGTCAGTCATATTCTGCCCCATATCTCTAAATACTTTTAGCCAAGTTCATCAGAAACCTCTCCAATTGCTAAACCCAATATATACTCTTCATTCCTTGTCTTACTGAATTTGATAATAGCTTGAGACAGTGCAGTTATCACATCTCTTTTTCCCCTCTCTGTTTTTTTAAATAATAGCTTTACTAAGATATAATTCATCCACCATGAAATTCATTATTTTAAAGTGTATACTTCAATAATTTTTATTATACTTAGAATTAGGCAACTACTATCACTGTCTAATTCCAGAACAGTTTAATCACACCATAAAGAAGCTTTACCCCATTACTGATTCATTCCCAACAACCCCCCAACCCCACCGGCCCCAAGCCATTTGCAGTCACTAATCTGCTTTATCTTTCTATAGATTTAGCTATTCAGCACATTTTATATAAATAATTTAATATGTGTGCTTTTTTGCCTGGCTTCTTCCACTTAGCATGTTTTTGACTACTGTGAATAAGGCTGCTATGAACATTCATGAGTAAACTTTTGTGCAGACGTAGTTTTTATTTCTCTTGAGTATATACCAAAAAGTGGGTTGCTAAGCATTATGGTAACTCTATGCTTAATAAAAATAACATTTCAGCATCTATCTGTCAGTGATAACCTAATATTCGTATGTATAACAAGGAAGGCTAGTTAATATGATTAGTATTCAGAGTTCTGATGGTGTAGTAGTTAAGAGCTTAGCAGCTATTCAAAAGATCAGGAATTTGAATCCACCAACCATGTCTTAGAAACCTTTTAGGGCAGTTCTACTCCATTCTACAGAGTTGCTGTGAGTCATAATTTACTTGACAGCAAGGGATATTCAAATTAACACACACACACTAATGCCAAAGATGAAGAAACTGAAGATTTTTATGAACTTTTATAGTCTTCAATTGATCAAACATGCAATCAAAACACATTAGTAATTATTGGTGATTGGAATTTGAAAGTTAGAAACAACGAAACATAAGTAGTTGATGATAGAAATGACCACAGAGATGGCATATTAGAATTTTGAAAAAACAGTGAGCTATTCATTGGAAATATCTTTTTTCCAGCAACATAGACAGTGACTATACATGTGAACCTTACTAGGTGGAATACACAGGAATTGGTGATTAAATGTTTGGAAAGAGATGATGGAGAAGTTCAACATCATCAGTCAGATCAAGGCCAGGGGCTGACTGCACAACAGACCGCCAAATTGCTCATATGCAAAGTTACTTTAAAACTAAAGAAAATTAAAACATGTCCAAGAGAGTCAAACTACAACACTGGATTTATCTCAACTGAATTTAGAGGCTATCTCAGGAACAGATTTGACATACCGAATACCAAGCACCAGAGATCTAACTGTGGGATGACATCAAGGACATCACACATGAAGAAAGTTAAAGGTCCTTAAAAAGACAGGAAAGACAAAAATGGATGTCAGTAGATAAAGTGAATGTATGAAATAGTGAAGTAAAAGAACTGAAACAAAGATCTAAATGAGTGTCTTGAGAAGTCAAAATGAAGTACTATAATGAAATGTGCAAAGATTTGAAGATGGAAAACTGAAAAGACACACTCAGCATTTCACAAGTCTTACATCTGAAGAATTCAGATTCACTTGCAAACCTGAAGAATTCTTTGGGCAATATATTGAACACAGAAAGCATCAAAAGAAGATGAAAGAAATACACAGTCACAGAATTGGTCAATATGCAGCCATTTCAGGAAGTAGCATGTGATCAGGAACCAATGGTATTGAAGGAGGAAGTCCAAGCTGTTCTGAAGGCACTGGTGAAAAACGGTCTTCCAGGAATTGCCAGATGTTTCGACAAACTGATGTCATTCATCTATGCCCAAAATATTGGAAGACAGATAACTGGCAAACCTGCTAGAAGAAATCCATATTTGCACCCATTTCAAAGAATGATCCAAAAGAAGGTGGAAATTATCTAAAACTATTAATATCACACTCAAGTAAAACTTTGCCAAAGATAGTTAAAAATGGTTGCAGCAGTATATAGACAAGGAACTGCCATGGAACTACTTGAAAAAAAATTGAAAGGCAAAAAGGCAATGGTGTGACACTCAAAGTTTCAAGGAAAAAAATTGCCATCAAATAATTATGTATCCATCAAAATTCTCTCTTAAATACAGTGGCAAAATTAGAGCATTTTCAGATAAACAGAAATTAAGGGACTTTGCGGAAAACAGACTAACATTATAAGAAATATTAAAGGAAGTCCTACAGTTAGAGAACCGACAACATCAGGCATCAATTCAAGACAAGCATACAGGACATACTAACCCAGACAGAGAATTCACAGAAACAAAACAGGACCAAAAAACTGAAAATAGGAATCAGAGACATGTAGATATAAATGACAACAATATGAAAACAAAAAAGTGGAAGTAAAAGGTACAGTTAAAGAACTTCCTTATGGAGAAGAAGTCAAGGTGATATCAAGAAATGAATGACTGTTTTAAACTTAGAAAATTAAAGGTATGTTTCAGGGCAACCACAAAGGAAGCCAAGAAACCTACCCATCAAAATAGAGGATAAACATAAAGATCCAGCAAATACAAAACTAGTAATAATGAAAGAAATAAAAGGAAAACACATACATGAAAAGAACTCAGCACAGAAAATTAAGTGGATCAGAGAACACACACATGCATGCACCCAGTACTTCAAAATAACAGCAGTAAACTCATTCCTATCAATTACACCAGTAAAGAGGCAGAAAGTGATAGAAGAGATTTAAAAAATGATCCATCTATATTCTGTCTATAAGAGACATACCTTAGATACAAAGACATGAACAAATTAAAACACAAAAGATAAGAATCATCAAATAATAACTGAAAAAGGGTAGAAGTGGCAATATTTATCTCCAATAATATAGACTTTAAAGCACAGTCCGCAGTAAGGATAAGGAAGAACACTATATAATGATTAAAGAATAAATACACCAGGAGGATATAATCAATATAAGTATATACCCTCTCAAAATATATAAAACAAACTCAAACAGCATTGAAAAGAAAAACAGACAGTTCCATATGTTAGGTCCTGAGTGCGAACGCCACCCCGCATTCACTCACAAGAGACGGTTCTTGATGCAAACAGCAAGAGGTTTTTATTCCAGCGTGCTGGGTCTCAGTCCATACTCTTGTGAGAGTAGAGGGAATGAGCCCTGAACAAGAGAATTACAGAGTATATAAAGGCGGGGTCTTACATTCCTGGGGAAGGTGGGGTTGGGGAAAGGTTCCGCGTTGGGGAGGTTGATTTCGGCAATTCTTGGTTTGCATAAGCTCAGGGCTCGGGGCTAGGGCGGTTATTTTGGGTACATTTTCTTCCTGTTACTCCTGAAACTAGCCTTTTGTGGTTAGGTAAGTTCCTGGAACACTGAGGGGGTTGGTCCTATATTGTCCTGCTCTTTGGTATGGAGGATCTCACACATAATGTTAGCAGGAGACTTCAACATACTACTTTTGATGGACAAAACATCTAGAAAGAAACTCAGTAAAGATACAGAAGATCTAAATGCCACAGTCAACCAGCTCAGCCTCAGACATATCTAGAACATTCCACCCAACAGTACAAAATGGGCATTTTCTTCAAATGAGCATGAAACATTCTCCAGAATAAATTACATTTTAGGCCAAAAAGCAAACCTTAACAAAACCTAAAACATCAGAATAAGGCAAAGCATCTTATCCGATTATAATGCTGTTAAAGTAGAAATCGGTAGTGGAAACAACAGGAAAAATAAACAAATGGAAATAGAACAATTCCTTACTTAAAAACTACTTTGTAACAAGAAATCAGTTGGGGGTAAAATTAAAATAATAATAATAAAATTAAATGAGAATGAAAGTGCATCTTGTCAAAGCCTTTGGAACATAGTACTTTTGCCAAAGCCCGTCACCCACGAAGACCTCTGTGAGCAAAGCCACAAGCCTCTGTGATGGCGGACAGATGCATCTCACCCCTGACATATTTCTGGCTGTATATTTTTCATCCTAATTAAACTCTCCTCAAAAATACCCCCTCATCTCCCAGCACAAGGACAAATGCTGAGCCCAGGAACGCCCAGCCTGGGAACACCCAGCCCCGGAATGCCAAGGCCGACCCAGCCCCCTGACTTCCCCCAGCTGCACATCCCACCCATGTGAAAAGAATTACCCTTCTTAGAACAGTTTAAGAAAGACATAGGGTAAGGGACGGTAGGTGTTTACTGTCCTCACAAGAAAAGATAAAATAAAGAGCAAAATAGGAACAAATAGAGATTATAACCTTTAGGCCCCTCCTCCTGGTACCTTTAAACCTTGTGGTATTGGTAGGGCTGATTGAGCCCAGGGCATAACTTTGTTTTCACTGTCGATTATCACCACAACACACTTGCCTTGGGCCATTATCTAGAAAGCCTTGACAATTAACAAAAAGATCACGAAGTTTCTGTTTCAAGTTAGCTAATAGCTTATGTGGTCAGGGCGCACGGTAAAAATCATGCCACCTCAAGTTCATGAGGTTTCAGTTTCAAATTAGCCAATAGCTTGTGTGGTCAGGGGGCACACCTCAAGTGTAAAAATAAAGAAAGACAGACCTTTACGGGGCTGCCATTTTCTCCAAAACTCTTTTCTGTCTCCTTTCTCATTTCCTCCACCGACGCCATTTCCCTCCCTCCGTGCAGACCTGAAAAAGTTGTCAGGGCTGGCTCCCGGCATCATTACCCTACAACGAAATAGATCTCACATGGCCACAGGTACAGGATCACCTACAAGGAATCTGGAATGACTCACCAGTTACATTTAACATAACACAGTTACATGCCCAAATACAAGCCATCAGTCATTCTACTTTAGAAATAACATCAGCTGAGGAAATTGCATCTAATTTTATAAATGTGTTTAAGAAGGCCTTATCCACAAAATCTTGGAGCTCTCTTTTGGTAAATCTAGGCATCTGTGCTGGATTAATCCTAATACTGCTTTGCCTTCCAGTCATCCTCCGACAACTTGGGCAGACCATAAAGACCGTACAAGTGGAAGTACAAACGCTGAAGCTGAAAAAATAAAAAAGGGAAAGATGCCGAAGCCCATCACCCACAAAGACCTCTGTGAGCAAAGCCACAAGCCTCTGTGATGGCGGACAGATGCATCTCACCCCTGACATATTTCTGGCTGTATATTTTTCATCCTAATTAAACTCTCCTCAAAAATACCCCCTCATCTCCCAGCACAAGGACAAATGCTGAGCCCAGGAATGCCCAGCCTGGGAACGCCCAGCCCCGCTGACTTCCCCCAACTGCACATGCCCACCCATGTGAAAAGAATTAACCTTCTTAGAACAGTTTAAGAAAGGCATATGGTGGGGGACGGTAGGTGTTTACTGTCCCCACAGGAGGAGATAAAATAAACAGCAAAGTAGGAACAAATAGAAATTATAACCTTTAGAACCCTCCTCCTGTACCTTTTAACCTTGAGGTATTGGTAGGGCTGATTGAGCTCGAGGCATAACTTTGTTTTCACTGTCAATTATCACCACAACACACCTGCCTCAGGCCATTATCTAGAAAGCCTTGACAATTAACAAGATCACGAGGTTTTGGTTTCAAATTAGCCAATAGCTTGTGTGGTCAGGGGGCAGGGTGAAAATTACCTCACATTAACTATAAAAATAAAGAAAGACAGACCTTTACGGGGCTGCCATTTTCTCCAAAACTCTTTCCTGTCTCTCTCAATTCATTTCCCCGCCGATGCAATTCCCTCCCTTCGTGGGGCATCCAAAAGTTGTTGGGGCTGGCTCCCGGCATACTTTAAAGGTCAATTTATAGCAATAAATGTACACATCGAAAAAGAAGAAAGGGGAGGGCAATGCAAGATGACAGAGTCATTAGATGATTCTTGTAGTCTGTTTTACAACAAAGATAAAAACAAACAAACAAGTGATTATATTTGAAAATCTAAGGACCATGAGCAGCAAAGGAAAAGTTGAGGATTAGGACTAGGTGGCAGTGGGAGGGAGAGACAGTTCAGAAACAGCAAGGAGTTGCCAGACCTGACCTGGTGGAAACCAGCACCTCAGAGACTGGATCCACTGGTAAGAGAACAGTGAGACAAGCAATAGTGTTTACGTGACATTTTCCACATCAAGAGAAACCGAGTAGTGAAGACTCCACTCACATGTCCAGAATCAGTGAAAACTGGTTCTCAGCAAAAGTTAAGTACTTACATCCAACCTACCATGGGGGGCAAAAAATACCCCTTTGAGAAAAACTTCTCTCCCATTTACTTGCCCCCTTCCCTGTCCATACTGGGTCCAAGTCAGCTTCAGAGACTGCCGTGTCCCCTGGGCAGGAAGTAGAGACTATTTCATTGTCCTGATGCATTCTCTCTGCCTTGAAAAGAGGACAAATTAACAAACAGGAAAAAATAGCCTACCAGCTCCCCTCAGCTGGAAACTCAGGGCAGAAATGGTACTCTTGCATAGGCCCGTCCATAAGGCACCCATGGACTTTAAATGCCTTTTATCCCTGCATAGATAGACCTACACGGTCCCTCTACAACAATTTATGCTTTCATTAGCAATAGCACAATAAGGTATATACCTGAACTCTAACTTCATCCTAAGGTGAAGAGGCAGGTATTTGACACTGCTTTGCTATTAAGCAAGGTCTTCAACTACCCACAGCAGGGGCCTGAGGACTGGTGGCTCCACTCATACCACTTAGCTACCCACAAAATAGGTCCAAGAGTAAGTGATGCATTCCAGTCCTTACAGCCAACAGCACTGGGCACCCATGGTCTGGCTGCAAGACCTACCCATCCACAGGCTCTAGGGAACAAGGACATGCTTTCCTCATTGACACTCAGGGGTGGCTGTCAACCCCCTGCCTTGCTCAGCATGTGACCCCCCAGCTGCAGCCAGATACCTGTGAACTAGTCATCTCCGATAATCTGGGATTGTAGATGATAGCCTTCATCACACATGTGGTGACTGACTAGCTGGACACCTGAGCTGAATCCATACAGAAAAAATAAACAAGTTCCTGGGTTCATATACCTAGTACCAGCTCTAACCACTTGGTTGACAGGACATTAGAGCTCCAAAAGTGCCTGTAATCAAACTAGCTTATATGACCAGCCTATTTGGGCATTTCAAAATAACACAAAACAAGAAGCTAGGACTGATGAGAAAACATAAAATAAGTAAGTACAATAATTTATTGGTGGCTCATAGACAACAGGCAATATCAAATCTTGTAAAGAGTCAGACCATACTGGCTTTAGAAAGTTTGTGAGCTAAAGAATCAAGAAATCTTCCATATGAAGAGAATTTTTTGGAATTAATAGATATAGAATACAAAAGATTAACACACAAAACTCTTCAGGAGATCAGATAAAATGCAGAACAACCCAAGGAACACACAAACAAAGTAATAGAGGAACTTAAGATTAGAGAAAAGCATAATGACAAAGTTCACAGGCTGTAAAAATCCATAAAAGAGAGCAAACAGAAATCGAAAAGAGTAACTATTAAATTCCAGAATTAGACAACTCAACAGAAAGTCCTAGCAGGTGGGACAAGATGGTGGAGTAGTCAGACACTTCCTAAAATCCCTGTTACAACAAAGACCTCCCACCCCAAAACAAATGAATCAATTCTATGTGACATCTAGGAAACCTGAACATCAAAGACAAAGATGAGAGATCTGGTTGAGTGTCAGGAGAGGGAGAGAAATCTCACAAGCAGTGAGTTGCCACACCTGACTCAGTCAGAATCAGCACCTCACAGCCCAGATCTGTTGGTGCAAGCACAATGAGACAAGCAGGGGTGTTCAAAATGCCTTTTCAACATCAGGGCAGACCTTGCAGCAGAGAGTCCACTCATACACCCAGAATCAGCAAAAAGCAGCGCTAGATCATCAAAAGGCAAGTAACTTACATCTAACCTACCTCTGTCTTTTCGGGTAAAGCTCTCACCCTTTTCTCTGCTCTCCTTCTGTCTGCACTGGGCCCGAGGCGGCTCCAGAGACTGACACATCCCCTAGGGAAGAAGTAGGACCCTTTATGGGCCCTGATGCATTCTCCCATTCTTGGAGAGGAACAAATTAACAAGTGGGGAAAAAATAATCTACTAGCTTCCTTAAGCCAGAGGAACTCAGAACAGAAACAGTTCCTTACTTAGGCACAGGCATAAGGGGTCCGTGAACTTTGAATGCCTTTCACTCCCACATATACCTGTGTGGGCCGAATACAGCAATTTAGACCTTTATTATCTTAGTGCAACAAAATATATACCTGAACCCTGATTTTACTGTGTCACCTATGTAGTGGAAAGGGAGGCTCCTGACTTTTGACACCTCGCTATCTATTAAGCAAGTCCCTCTCCTACCCACAGCACAGGCCTGAGGACTGGTGCCTCTACCTATGCTACCTAGCCACCCAGTACAGGGGTCCAAGAAAATGTTATGCCTCCAAGTTCTTACAGACAGCAGCAGTGGACACCCACAGTTAGGCTGCAAAACCTACCCACTCACATACTTTATAGAAGAGTGAGGTACTTTCCTTACAGACACTCAGGTACAGACGTCATCCCCTTGCTTTTTTCAGCACATGCAGCCAGATATCTGTGCTTAAACACCAACTTCTCCTGCCAGTCTAGGACTGTAGGTGAGAGGCTGCACTACACACCTGGGAGCCAACTACCTGGATGCCTGAGATAAATCCATACAGAAAAACCAAACAGATTCCTGGTTCACAAACCTAATAACAGCTCTAACCACCTGGTAGCAGGGTGTTAGAGCTTGAAAGCTGAGAGTGACCAAAACAGCTGACACGACTAGCCTATCTGGGCATTTCAAAATAAAACAGGAAGCTAGGACACAGTAAACAGATACAAAGTAAATAAATAAGTTACTAATGACTCAGCAATAATGGTCAACATCAAACTACACAAAAAGATAGATCATGATGGCTGCAGAAAGCTCCAAAAAGAAAAAAAAATAAGAAATCTTCCAGATGGAAAGAACTTCCTAGAATTACTAGGAATAGAAGTACTAGCTATAGAATACCGAAGGTTAATATACGGACCTTTTCAAGAGATCAGGAAGGAGCTTAGGCAAAATGCAGAACAAGCCAAGAAAGACATAGATGCAGAATTAAGGAACATAAGAAGCTTACAGCAAATCATATAACAAGTTGAACAGGCTGCAAGAATCCACAGAGAAACATCAAACAAATTCAGAAGATTAGCAATAAAATTTCAGAATAAGACAACTCAATAGAAAGTCAAAGAAACTTAATGGAGGCAATGGAAGTCAGAATTAGTGAGACTGAAAATAAAACACTTGACACCAACATATCTGAGGAAAAATCAGATGAAGAAAAATTAGCAATGACTTTAGTGAATTTGCAAAAAGAAAAATAAACCAAAATTACAAGAAATACTAAAGGGAGTCCTTTAGTAGAAAATCAGTGACATCAGATAATAAGGCAAGACTAGAATGCAAGAAAGAGAAACCAAATATTAATCAAGACAAAGAAATATTAAAAGTAAATCAAAGTTAAAATACTGAAAATAGGAAACCGAG
The DNA here is from genome assembly GCA_028571685.1 of Heterohyrax brucei. Taxonomy (NCBI): domain Eukaryota; kingdom Metazoa; phylum Chordata; class Mammalia; order Hyracoidea; family Procaviidae; genus Heterohyrax; species Heterohyrax brucei. The sequence continues at coordinate 64,988,776 of CM053150.1, forward strand.
ATATCACTATGTAAAAAATGTCAACGTTATAAAAAAAAAAGATGGACTAAAAAATGTACTCATAAATCTTTCATATGGAGTGGAAGTTAAGGTGATATAAAGAAACTGAACATTGTTTTAAACTTAGAAAAATAGGGGTAAATATTAAGGTAATCACAAAGGAAACTAACAATCCTACGCGTCAAAATAATAATTAAAAAATATATATATATAAAGACTCAGAGAATACAAAATCAACGATGAAAAATGTGAAAAGAAAAGACATAAAAACAACCCAGCACAGAAATTAAATGGAACAAAGAAACTCTCAGAAACATATACAAAAAGTCATCAAAATGACAGCACTAAACTCATACTTATCAATAATTATGCTGAATGTAAATGGACTAAATTGGCACAAATAAAGAGATAATGTGGCAGAATGGATAAAAAACACAATTCTTCTAAATGCTGCCTACAAGAGACACACCTTAGACTTAATGACACAAACTAAAGCTCAAAGGATGGAGAAATCATATCAAGCAAACAAAAAAAGAGCAGCAGTAACAATAGTAATCTCAAACAAAGTTGACATTAAAGTAAAACCCACCACAAAGGATAAGAAGGACACTATGTAATGACTAAAGAGTCAATACATCTAGAGGATATAACTGTATCAAATATTCATGCATTCAACAACAGTGCTCCAAAATATGTAACACAAACTCTAACTACGTTGAAAAAAGAAATAGATAGCCCCACAGTAATAGTAAGAGACTCCAATATAGCACTTTCAGTGAAGGACAGGGCGTTCAGAAAGAAGCTCAACAAAAGCAAAGAAGATCTAAATGCTACAATCTACCAATCTGACACCATAGACGTATACAGAATACTCTGTGCAACAGCAGACGAGTGTATGTTCTTATCCAAGTACGTGAAACAGTCTCCAGAACAGACCACATACCAGAAAACAATCCTTAGCAGAATTCAGAGCAATGAAATATTACAAAGCATCTTTTCTGAACATAAAACCATAACAGTAGAAATCACTAATAGAAAAAGCAAAGGAAAAATAATCAAATACATGGAAGCTGAACAAGAAAGCTGGTTCTTTTGAAAGAACAACAAAATCAATAAATCACTGACCAAACCAACAAAAGAAAAACAGGAGAAGGAACAAAAACCTGAATAAGAAATGGGAAGGATAGTATCAAAACAGATCACACTGAAATTAAAAGAATCATAGTAGAATACTATGACAAACTGTACTCTAATAATTTGAAAACCTAAGGGAAATGCAAAAATTTCTAGAAACATACTACCTGCCTAGACTAACACAAACAGAGTTAGAACAACTAAATAAACCTATAACAAAAGAAGAGATTAAAAAGGTAATTAGAAAACAATGGCCTTCATGGTTTCTCTGGAGAACTCAGACTTTCAGAGAAGCGGTAACACCATGGCTACTAAAGGTATTTCAGACCATAGGAAAGATGTAATGCTCCCAGACTCTGGGCATCAACATCAAGAAAGCAAAAATCCTCCCAGGTGGACCAGCAAGCAGCATCATGATAAATGGGGAATGGATTTAGGTGGCCAAGGGTTTTGTTTTACTTGGTTCTGGCAACACTCATGGCAGCAGCAGTCAAGAAATCAAAAGATGCATTGCACTGGAAATACCTGCTGCAAAAAAAACTCTATAAATGTTAAAAAGCAAACATGCCATCTAGAAGACCAAGGTATGCTTGCCCCAAGCCATGGTATTTTCAATAACACTATATGAATAAGGAAGACAGAAGAAAAACTGATGTCTTTGAATTGTGGTGTTGGAGAAAAATATCAAGTGTACCATGGACTGCCAAAAGAACAAACATTTATTCTGGAAGATGTGCAATCAGAGTGCTCCTAGAAGCAAGAATGGTGACACTGCATCTTACATACTTTGGCCACGTTGTCAGGCGTGATCAATCCCTGGAGAAGATCATCATGCTTGGTAATGTACAGTGTAGGAGAGAAGATGACCCTCAAGAAGATGTATTGACACGGTGACTGCAAAAGTGGGCGTGACTATAAAAACGATTATGGACATGGTGCAGGACTGGATAGTGTTTTGTTCTGGGTCACTAAGAGTTGGAACTACTTGATGGCACCTAACAAGAACATTGACACTCCCAAACTCATTCTGGGAAGCCAGCAAAACCCTCTTACCAAAACCAAGTAAAGATACCACAAAAAAAGAAAATTATAGACAAAAACACCTCATGAAAAAATCTTCAACAAACTTCTAGCCAAAAGAATTCAACAACATATCAAGAAAATACTTCATCATGACCAAGTGGGTTTTATACAAGCGATACAGGGATGGTTCAGTACTAGAAAGCAGTAAATGAAATCCATCACATAAATAAAACAGAAGGCAAGTAACACATGATCTTATTAATTGATGCATAAAAGGCATTTGACAAAGTCCAAAACCCGTTCATGATAAAATCTCTCAGCAAAACAGAAAGAGAAAGGAAATCCTTCAATGTACTAAAGGGCATTTATACAAAGACAACAGCCAACATCATCTTAAATGAGAGACTCTGAAAGCATTCCCCTTCAGAACAGGAACCAGACAAGGATGCCCTTTATCACCACTCTTATTCAGCATTGTGCTGGAGGACCTAGCTAGAGCAATTAGGCTAGAAAACAAAATAAAGTGCATTAAAACTGATGAGGAAAAAATAAAACAGAAAACCCTGAAGAATCCACAAGAAAACTACTGGAACTAATAAAGACGTTTAGCAAAGTATCAGGATAAAAAATAAGCATACAAAAATCAGTTGGATTCCTCTATAACAACAGAACATCAAAGAGTAAATCACCAAATCAGTACCATTTACACTACTCCCAAGAAGACAAAATATTTAGGAATGAATCTTACTAGAGACATAGAAGACCCATACAAAGAAACTACAAGACACTACTGCAAAAAACCAGAAAAGACCTACCTAAGTGGAAAAACATACCTTGCTCATGAATAGAAAGACTCAACTTTGTGAAAATGTCTATTCTACCCAAAGTCATCTACAGATACAATATAATCCCAATTCAAATTCCAATGGCATTTTTTGCTTTTTATTTATTAATTACTGTAAAAGAATAAAATTTCTAACATCTATCAATTATCTCATCTATGATAAACCCTCACCCCACACCCACTCTTGTAGCCAACACAGTCATTTTCTTCTGTAGATAATTCTCTAAGTCCTTATAACAGGGAATTCATATAACATTTTTCCTTTTAACACTGATTGATTTCACTCAACATGATCTATTCCAAATTAGACTGTGTTATGAGATGTCTTCTAAAATCATCAATTTCTTTTTTATCATACCTTAGTATTCCACTGAGAATATGTACCACAGTTTATCCATTCATCTGTTGATGGGCATATGGATGATTCTGTCCTTTAGCAATTGTGGACTGTGCTGCAACAATCATTCATGTACCTGTGTCTGTTTGTGTGACAATCTTTGTTTCTGAAGGATGTTTCAAGCAGTGGAATTACAGGATCAAATGGTATATCTATTTCCAGCTTTTTAAGGAAGAACCAGATTGCTTTCCAAAGAGGCTGCGCCATTTTGCAATCCCACCAGCAGTGTAAAAGAGCTCCAATTTCTCCACAGCCTCTCTAGCATTTGTTGTTTTGTGTTTTTTGGATCATGGCCAACATTGTTGGGGTGAGATGGTATCTCGTTGTAGTTTTGATTTGAATTTCTTTAATAACTAATGATCATAAGTAATTCCACATATGTCTTTTGGTTGCCTAGATATCCTCTTTAGAGAAATGTCTATCTCCTTCACCCATCGCTTTATTGGGTTATTTATCCTTTTCTTGTTGGTATTGTGTAGTACCTTGTAGATTATGGAGATCAGATGTTAGTTTTGACATTTTTAATGAGATGGAGAGACAAATCGCCAACTTTGTTTGGAAAGGGAGCAAACCTCATATAAGTAAAGCACTATCGAAGAAGAAGAACACACTGGGAGGCTTCTCACTACCTGCCTTTAGAACCTTTTCCAGTGCCTCAGTTGTCAAAACAGCCGGGTACTGGTACAAAAAGAGACAAGTAAACCGATGGAACAGAGTTGAGACCCCAGAGATGCCACCATCCCCTTATGAACAGTTGACATTTGACAAAAGCCCTAAGATTCTAAAGTAGGATAAAAACAGTCTCTTTAACAAATGGTGCTGGCAAAATTGGATACCCATCTGCAAAAAACTGAAACAAAACCCTTATCTCATACCTTATACAAAAACCAGGGAGAGCAGTGGAAGCTGCATAGAGGTGGGCATGTAAATTTATATGGGAATGTACATTTTCACTCAGTCATATTAAATTAAATAATTTAAAAAAAAACAAATCAAACTGGATAAAAGGCCTAAATATATAATCTAAAATGATAAAGCTCATCCAAGATAAAATAGGATCAACAATGGAAGTTTTAATACACAATGCAGACAGACTTGAAAATCTGACAAAGTATGATCAACTGAAGAGAAAATAGATAAATGGGAACCACTAAGAATCAAACGCTTTTGCTCATCCAAAGTCTTCATCAAAAGAATTAAAAGGCCAATGGCATTTTTTAACGAGATGAAGAAACAAATTTTCAACTTCATGTGGAAAGGTAAAAGGACCTGGATAAATGCAGCATTACTGAAAAAGAACAAACTTGGAAGCCTCACACTAACTTATTTTAAAAATTATTATACTGTGATGGTAGTCAAAATAGCATTGTAGTGGTACCACTGATACATAGATCAATGGAAAAGAATAAATTCATCCACATATCCACAACTGATAATTTGACAAAACCCTGAAGTCCATTAACTGGGTAAAAGACAGTCTTTCCAAGAAATTGGGCTGGCATAACAGAATATCCAACAACAACAACAACAAAATTAAACACCACCCATACTTCACACCATGCACAAAAACTAACTCAAAATGGGTCAAATACTTAATATAAAATTTAAAATGATAAAGCTCTCATGGAAGAAAAATTAGGGATAGTGTTAGAAGCCCTAATACATGGCATAAACAGAATATGAAACATTGCTAATAATGCACAAACTCTAGAAAAGATAACTGGAAACTCTTAAAAATCAAACACTTAATGCTCATCTGAAGACTTCACCAAAAGAGTAAAAAGACAATCTACAGGCTGGGCAAAAATTTGGGGGTATGACACATATGGTAAGCATCCAATCTCTAAAATCTACAACATACTGCAAAATCTCAACAACAAAAAGGCAAATTACCAAACTGAAAAATGGACAAAGTATATGAGCAAGCATTTCATCAAAGAAGACATTCAGGTAACTAACAAATACATGAGGAAATGCTCATGATCTTTAGCAGCTAGAGAAATGCAAATCAAAACTACATGAGATACCATCTCACCTTAACAAGGTGAGCATTAATCCAAAAAAAACACAAAATAGTAAGTATCAGAGAGGTTGTGGAAAGACTGGAACATTTCTACACTGCTGGTGGGAATGTAAGGTGGTACAACCACTTTGGAAATCATTGTGGAAGTTCCTTAAACAGCTGGAAACAGAACTACCATAGGAACCAGCAGTCCTACTAAGTGTCCTAGAAAAAAAAAAGCCATGGCACAAATATATGAATACTAATGTTCATTGCAGCACCATTAATAATAGTAAAAAAGATGTAAAGAACCTAGGTGCCCATTAAAGGATGAGTGGAAAAACAAATTTAATATATTCATGCAATGGAATACTAATGATACTAACGATAAAGAACAATGATTAATCTGTGAAACATAATATGGAGGAATCTGGAAAGCATTATGCCAAGTAACACTGTTGTTATTGTTGTTAGGTGTCACCAAGTCAGTTCTAACTCAGAGTAACCCTACGAGGTCAGACAATTAAGTCTGCAAACTTAATTGTTCTAAGTGCTGTATACCTCATCGCTGAATGTCACTATGGTCACCTTTAAAGTACTCCTTTTGGGAAGCTGTGCACCAATGCCAGTGCTTAGTTCACATTTCAAAGCAATTTTGGGACTCTTTCTGAAATGGCCATTGCACACAGTGGCACTGTGCCAAGTTCACCAACTTAATTGTATAGATTGTGAAGGAGTTTTTTAGCTTGTAAATAAGTATAGTGGAACACTGTCCCTAGTCAGCTGATCTGGCTCCCAATGACTTTTTTCTTTATCCAAAGATAAAGGAAATCTTGAAGACATTTTTGATGACATTCAGTACATCAAGAGTAGTATGACAACAGCTCTGATGACCATTCCAGGAAAAGTTTGAAATTGCTTTGAAGGGTGGATTAGGCACCGGCATTGGTGCATAGCTTTCCAAGGAGAGTGCTTCGAAGGTCACTGTAGTGATTTTCAGCAATGAGGTATGTAGCACCTTTTCAAGATGAGTTTGCAAACTTAATTGACAGTCTTCCTACATACAATAGAACAAACATTGCTTGGTGATGCACCATGAAAAACTTTTGTTATTCTTGAGATCATTGTTGTAGCCACTTTGTCAATCTATCTTATTGAGAATTCCTCTTTTTCGCTGACCTTTGATGGCAATTGGCTGGCTTCTTTACCAAGCAAGATGTCCTTCTCCATAGACTAATTCCTTCTGACAACATGTCCAAAGTATGTAAGACATAGTCTCACCATCCTTGCTTCTAAGAAGCACTGTGGTTGTACTTCCTCCAAGACAGATTTGTTCATTCTTTTGGCAGTCCAAGGGTATATTCAATATTCTCCTCCAATACCACAATTCAAAGGCATCAAATATTCTTCTGTCTTCCTTACTCATTCTCCAGCTTTTGCATACATATGATGCAATTGAAAATACTGTGGCTTGGGTCAGGTACACCTTAGTCTTCTTGGTGATATCTTTGCTTTTTAACACTTAAAGTAACATTCTACAGCAGATTTTTCCCATGTAATATGTCTGATTTTTTTGACTGCTGCTTCCATGGGTGTTGATTATGTAACAAAATAAAATGAAATCCATGACAACCTCAAACTTTTCTCTGTTGCTTATTGGTCCAGTTGTGAGTTTTTTTTTTTTTTGTGACTGAGTGAAAATGTACATTCCCATATAAATTTACATGCCTACCTATATGCAGCTTCCACTGCTCTCCCTGCCTGGTGACAGCACGTTATTCCTCTCTGCTCCATACATGTCTCATCTTCCCAACAGCCTCCTTTCCCCTGCTCTCCACCCACTCCCCTTACTCCAGCCAGAGGTCCACGGGATGATATCCTATAGATGCATAGACCATAAAGTGCATCCAATATGTGATCACTCTGTATCGCCAAGTCCAATCCATTCGTGTCTGAAGAGTGGACCTTCATTATGATTAATGGGCAAGGGCAGCATCAGAGCCAGGGGCCATGCTCCCAGGGGAACCCAGAAGCTGCTGGACCATCAATTGTGGTCTTTTAGTGGAGATCTCAGGTGCACCCCTTTTTATTCTTGTGTTGCCCGTGAGACTCAACTTTGTGAGCTCCATCATGGCTGTCACAGGTGGTGGCCAGGCACCATCCAGTTTTCCGGTCCCAAGTCAATGTAGGCACCCACTGATGTGGGTCTCTCTGTCTTCTGGGTTGTCTTTCCCCTGTGTTGCTTTGGTTCTCAGTGAGCATCCGTTCCTGCTGAGCTGGGACCATTTGCTGTGCTCTCAGATGGCGGCTAGGCAGCTTTTAAGACACCAGATGCCACTGACCAATGTGGGGTACAGAGAGCCCTCTTAGCAATACGCTAGTTGTGCCAATTGGCCTCAGTTTCACCTAAGAGCCCCAGCTACTCTGACCTTGCAATATTGGGTTAAAATGGAAGGAGCATTCAAGTTATGTTGAAGTCCACTTAATACTGTTCTTATTTCTAATGTGTGCTGTCACCAATTTCACCCAACCAAATTTATACCAACTGTCTAATCTAAAGCCTTGCCCCATCACCCTCCTTCCCTCCCCTCCCTTGCAGCTGTCAAAGAGTCTTTTCTTCTATGCATAAGTTTGTTTTTGAGTTTTTATTGTAGGGGTCTGTCATGGTCGGAATTGTGTCCCCCCAAAAATGTGTGCAGCCACGTGGCTGGGATATGGTTCCCAGTATCTTGGAAATGTCCTCCATTGTGTGGCTTTGCTAACTGTGTGTTATAAGATTAGGGTGGGGCTACGAATTCTGCATAGGATTACTTCCCCGTCCTGCTGTAGGGGGAGTTTCCCCGGAGTGTGGCTTGTCCCACCCTTAATGCTTTCAGATAAAAAGGAAAAAGAAACAAAGGACAATTGAGAACCTCGCTACCATCAAGCAAGTAGCACCGGGAGCAGAGCGCGTCCTTCAGACCAGAGGTTCTTGCGTGAGGATGCTCCCTGGACAAAGACTGATGCAATACCAGACTTTCCTCCAGAGCCGACAAGGGGAAAGTCTTTCCCTGGAGCGGACACCCTGAATATGGACTTGCAACCTACCGGACTGTGTAAGAATAAATCTTTCTTTGTTAAAGCCATCCACTCTGTGGTATTTCTGTTAGAGCAGCCTAGCTGACTAAAACAGGGTCTTATACAATATTTGTCCTTTTGTCTCTGACTACTTTCACTCAACATAATGTTTTCCAGTTGAAACCAGGTTATGAGATGTTTCCTGGAATCATCATTCTTCTTTATCATTCCATAGTACTCCGTTGAATATATATACCATAGTTTACCTATCCATTCCTCTGTTGTTGGGCATCTGGGTAGATTCCATCTTTTTGCTGTCGATCACAGTGCTGCGGTAAACATTCTTGTGCATGTATCAGTTGGTGTGAATGGCCTTGATTCTGTAGGATATATTCCAAGTAGTGGAATTACTGGGTCAAGTGGTATATCTATATCCATTTTTTTAAGGAAGTACCAGATTGCTTTCACAGAGGCTGGACCATTTTGCAGTCCCACCAACAGTGTAGGAGAGTTCTACTTTCGCCACAGCCTCTCTGGCATTTGTTGTTTTGTGTTTTTTGGATCATGGCCAACCTTGTTGGGGTGAGATGGTATCTCATTGTAGTTTTGATTTGCAGTTGTGAGAATTTTTGTTTTCTTTGTGTTGAGATATAGTCCACACTGAAGGCTGTGGTCTTTGATCTTCATCAGTGTTTCAAGTCCTCTTCACATTCAGCAAGCAAAGTTGTGTTATCTGGATAATGCAGGTTGTTATTGAAGTCTTTCTCCTGTTTTGATGCCCCATTCTCCATATAGTCCAGTTTCTCTGATTATTTGCTTGGCATATACATTGAATAGTTATGGTGAAAGGATACAACCCTGACACACAACTTTCCAGACTTCACAGTCACCTTTGAAGTACTCTCATTGGAAATCTATTCACCAATACTAGTGCCTAATCCACCTTTCAAAGCAATTTCTAACTTTTTCTGGAATGGTCATCAGAACTGTTGTCAGTGTCCCCTTGTTCTGTTTGCACCACAGCCTTGATCCATGAGCACAATTAAGTGTTCTGGAATTCCCATTCTCCCCAGTGTTATTGATAATTTATTATGATGCATACAGTCATATACCTTTTTAAGGTCAATAAAATACAGGTAAATATCTTTCTGGTATTCTCTGCTTTCAGCCGAGATCCATCTAACATCAGCAGTGATATCCTTGATTCTATGTCCACTTTTGATTCTGTCCTGAATTTCTTATAGTTCTCTATCAATATACTGCTTCCATAATTTTTGAGTGATCTTTAGCAAAATTTTACTTGTGTGTGATATTAATGATATTGTTTGATAATTTCCATACTTTGTTGTATCACCTTTCTTGGGAATAGACATAAATATGGATCTCTTCCCGTCAGTTGGCCAAGTAGCTGTCTTCCAAATTTCTAGGCATACATAAGTGAACACTTTCAGCACCACATCCATTCACTGAAACATCTCAGTTGATGTTTTGTCAGTTTCTGGAACCTTGTTTCTCATCAATGCCTTCAGTGAAGCTTAGACTTCTTCCTTCAGTACCATCAGTTCCTGATCATATGCTACTTCTTGAAATGACTGAATTCTTTTTGGTATAATGACTCTATGTTTTCCTTCCATCTTTTGATGTTTCCTGTACTGTTCAATATTTTTCCATAGGATCTTTCACTATTGCAACTGAAGGCTTCAATTTTTTCTTCACTTCTTTCAGTCTGAGAAATGCTAGGCTTGTTCTTCCCTTTTGGTTTCCTGTCTTCAGCTGTTTGCACATGTCATCATAATACTTTGTTTTCTCAAACAACCCCTTGAACTCTTGCATTCAGTTCTTTTACTTTATAATTTTTTCCTTTAGCTTTAGCTATTTGACATTCAAGAACAAGTTTAAGAATCTCTTCTGACACCCATTTTAGTCTTTTCCTTCTTTCCTATCTTTTTTTTTAAAGACCTCTTGTTTCCTTCATGTATGATGGCCTGGATGTCATTCCACAGCTTGTTAGGTTTTCAGTCATTAGTGTTCAATGCATCAAGTCTATTCTTGAGATAGTCTCTAAACTCAGTGGGATGTACTTAAGGTTCCATTTTGGCTCTCATGTGCCTTTTCTAATTTTCTTCAGTTTCAGTTTAAACTTGCATATCAGCGATTGATGGTCTGTGCCACAATCAGCTCCTCTCATTGTCTGTTTCCACAACTATAGTCGATTTGTTTCCTGTATATACCATCTGTTGAGGTCCATGTGTGTGGTTGCCACTTATGCTGGTGAAGAAAGGTGTTAGAGCAGCCCTAGAGATGTGGGCCTGAGGCCTAGGCCATGTGGCCATAGGGAGCTGAGATGTCACAGTCTCAAAAGGTATGGCCATGACCTCAGGGGTTTGAAAGGGTGGAACCATGGCATCCTGTGTTCGTATGGGTGGAATTGCCTCTCAGTTGGGCTTGGGGTGCTCCTAAAGCTGATGGGGCAGAGTTTCTGTCCAAGTGGGCCTCGAAGGCAGAATTGTAGCATGAGGCTGGCAGTCTCCACTCAAAATCCAGAGTGTGGCCAATACCTAGAGTCTGGAGGGCAGGGCCATTGTGCAGAATGTCTCAGATAAGCCTTCCCCTGGAGTGGACAACCTGAATATGGACTTGTAGCCAACCGGACTGTGTAAGAATAAACCTTCCTTTGTTAAAGACAACCACTTTGTGGTATTTATGTTAGAGCCGCCCTAGCTGACTGAAACAGAACTTGGTATCAAGAGTGGGGTGCTGCTGTAGCAAATACCTAAAACATGGGAACCTCACACCATCAAGAAAGCTGTACCGGGAGAAGAGCGCATCCTTCAGACCTGAGGTTCCTGTGTCAAGATGCTCCCTGGACAAAGACTGATGCAATCGTGGACTTTCCTCCAGAGCCAACAAGGGGAAAGCCTTCCCCTGGAGTGGACACCCTAAATATGGACTTGTAGCCAACTGGACTGTGTAAGAATAAACCTTCCTTTGTTAAAGACATCGACTTTGTGGTATTTCTATTACAGCAGCCCTAGCTGACTGAAACAAAAGGTATGTGCACCAAAGAAGTTGTTGGTCTTACAAACTTCTATCATGCAATCTCTGGCATCATTCCTGTCGCCTACACCGTATTTTCCAACTACTGATCCTTCTTCATTTCCAACTTTTGCATTCTAATTGTCAGTAATTATCAATGCATTCTGGCAGCATGTTTGATCAGTTTCATACTGCAAAAGCAGATAAAAATTTTTTATTTCCTCATCTTTGGCCTTTCTAGGTGATGCACAAATTTGGATTATAGTCATATTAACTGACTTTCCTTCTAGGCATATGGATATTATCCTATTGCTGGCAGCATTGTACTTCAGGATAGATCTTGCAATGTTCTTTTTGGTGGTGAATGTAGCACCATTCCTCTTCAAGTTTTCTTTGCTGTTATAGTAGAGCACAAGATTGTCTGAGTCAAAATGCCCAGTACCAGTCCATTTCATCTCCCTAGCCCCTGGGATATCAGTGTTTATGTGTTCCATTTCATTTTTGATGATTTCCAATTTTCCTAGTTTCATACTTCATATATTCCATGTTCTAGCTATTGAAGGAGTAGAGCTGCACCAGACGATAAAGGTCCCCAAAGCTTCACTCCATCCATGTCATTAAGGTAGACTCTACGTGGAAGTGGCAGTTCTTCTGCAGTTGTCTTTGGAGTGCTTTCCTACTGGTGCGTTCATCTTCCTGAACTGTATCAGATAATGTTCTGCTGCTATTCATAAGGTTTTCAGTGGCTAATTCTTTTCAGATGTAAACTGCTGTGTCCTTCTTCCTAGTCTGCCCTTGTCTAGAACCTCTGTTGAAACATGTCCACCATGGGTGACCCTGCTGTTATCTGAATACATAATGTGGCATAGCTTTCCGCATCACAGCAGCACACAAGCCCCACACTATCACAAACTGACAGACATGTTTGGTGAAATTACTCAGTCACAAAAGGAAGAATATTGTAGGAGACCAGTATTATAAGGACTTAAGGAAAACTTTAAACACAGAGGAAAACATTGTTTGATGATTATGACGGTGGGGAGGGAGGGAAAGATGAGTTTTCACTAACTAGAAAGTAGACAAGAATTATTTCTGATCAGGGAAGGACAACATGCAATACGGAGAAAATTAACACAACTGGAATAATCCAAAAGCCTAGAAGCTTCCTAAATATAACCAGACAGTTGGAGGAACAGAATAGCAGAGGTGAGGCCTGGGGACCATGGTTTCAGGGGACATCTAGGTCATAGGCGTAACAAAACTTAATAAGAAAATGTTCTGGGTGGTGTCTGGGGTCTTAAAAGCGATCAAGCAGACATCTAAGCAACACTTCAGTTGACATCATGCCATCGTGGCTTTCAAGTGACATTTGTTCATTTTGGCATTCGATGGTATGTTTAGTATTTTTCTCAACACAAAAGCATCAGTTCTTCTTTGATCTTCTTTATTCATTGTCCAGCTTTCACATGCATATGAAGCTACTGAAAATACCATTGCTTGGGTCAGGCTCCCCTTAGTCCTCAAAGTGACATCTTTGCTTTTTAACACTTTGAAGTGGTCTTTTGCAGCAAATTTGGCCAATGCGATATGTTGTTTGATGCCTTGACTGCGGACACAGGTGAAATGAAATCCTTGACCATTTCAATCTTTTCCTCATAAGTCATGTTGCTTATTGTTCCAGTTGTGATGATTTTTGTTTTTTTTACGTTGAGGTGTAACCCATACTTGGGGCTATAGTCCTTGATCTTCATCAATAAATGCGTCAAGTTTTCTTCACTTTCAGCAAGCAAAGTTGTGTTATCTGCATAAAACAGGTTGTCAGTGAGTTTTCCTCTAGTCTTGATGGTATCATTTTTCTTCATATAGTCCAACTTTGCTAACTATTTGTTCCACCTCCTGTGAATACGTATACTGAAAGGATACAACCCTGATGCACAACTTTCCTGCCTTTAAACCATGGAGTATCTCCTTGTTCTGTTCAAAGAACTACCTTTTTGTCTTTATACATGTTCCTCACAAACACAGTTTTCTGAAATTCTCACTCTTTGAAAAGTTTTCCATATATATATATTTTTTTTATCCACATAGCCAAATACATTTGCATGGTCACTGAAACATAGGTAAACATCTTTCTGGTATTCCCTGTTTTCAGCCAGAATCTATTTGACACGAGCAGTGATATCCTATGTGCATATCCTTATACCTGTACCACATTTACTAGAGCTCATTAAGTTTTTTGGATATGTAAGTGATTATTTGCTATGAAATTTTGAAAGTTTTCAGACATCTATTCTTTAAATATTTTTTCTGCACTTTCTCTCTTCTTGTATTAATTCCATTATGAGTATTTTATTTTCATGATAAACCACAGGCTTCTGTGGATAGATTTATTTTTTTCCATTTTTTATTTTCCTTTTGCTCTTTGAATTGGCTAATTTCAGTTTTTCTGTCTTTAAGTCCAGCTTTTCTTTTTTTCTGCTGAATCAAATCTTTTATTTAACCCGTATAATGAATTTTCATTTCAATTACTGTGATTTTGCAATAAAAAATTTCTATTTTGTTCATTTTTGTAAATATTTTATGCATTTGATAATATTCTCAATATGGTAAGACACTGTTTACATAATTTTTGTTAATTATTTACACATAATTACTTTGTGTTCTTTGAACGTGTTTATAATAGTTTATATAAAATCTGTGTCTAATTCATCCAGCATCTGTGCCTCCTCAGGCACTACTTCTGTTAACCACTGTTTTCCAGTGTAGGAGCCATGCATTTATGTTTCTTTGCATGTTTCATAATTTTTTTTGTTTGAAAACTGGTTCTTTAAAATAATCTAATGTAGCAAATGTGGAAATCAGATTTTCTCTTCCTCAGAGTTTTTTGTTGCAGTTGTAGCTGTTTGCTGTTTGTTGTATGACTTTCCTGACTTAATTTTCTAATGTCTTTGCTTTTTGAAAGTAACCACTGAAGTTTCTGCTAAAATAGTATGCTGGTAGCTAATGATTGGACCAAAATTTGCTTAGAAACCTTGAACCAGTCAGTCTCTCACATTATGTAAGTACGTGTGGATGCCACCCCCCCCACATGTGCGTACACACACATGCACACACCTTTAACACCCAGTTTACAATTCTGTCTTAGCCTCCGGTTTCTGCTTACACAATGCCTCAAGAGCGGGTTTAGGGCATTCTCCAGTGTTTCCTGGGCATATTTGTGGCCTCCTAGAAGCCGAGGAATATGTTAGAGCTTTTAAAAGCCCTCCATAGGGTTGCTGTGAGTCAGAATTGACTGGATGAGAAGGGATTTTTAGGGACATCTCATTCCCTGACTTTTCCTTTTAAACTTGTTGACTGGCCTCCTTTTTTTTTACCAGTTAATACAATTAATGTCAGTGCCTCAGACAGCTGCAGTTTAAATAATTGCCACTGATAGTTTTTGACAAGCAATCTTAGGATAGGACATTGTCCTCTGAATGAGCTCTGAATCAGGTAAAATAAAAATGAATGCTGTGAATAGGGCTTTTCAGAGAGCTTCCAAATAGTTTAAATACTGACAGTTCTCTGAGGCTGAGTTTTTCAGGGAGTTCTAAACACTTTGTTCTCCCTCCTGTGCACAAGGAGCCCTAGTGGTGTAGTAGTTAAGAGCTAAGGCTATTAACCAAAAAGTCAATAGTTCAAAACTATCACTCACGTCTTGGAAACTGTACAGTGCAGTTCTACTTTGTCCTACTGGGCTACTTTGAGTTGAAGTCAGCTCAAAGGCAAAGTGTTTTTTACTTTTTTAATTATTTTGTTTGTTTGTTTCCAGAGTATAGTAGGTACTATTTTCACAGCTACTGTGATTGTCAGGCTGTTAGTTTTCAAGGCTACTGCACAGCTAAGAAGAGGGAGATAGGAATAGGGCTAAAATGCCAACAAAGTCGCTATTCTTACTGGTCTTCAAAGGTTTTTTCCAATAAACACTCTTCAGATTGTTGTAAACCTTAATTTCCAGCATTATGAAAAAGTATATTTTAATAAATTTTCCAGTGTTTTCCTTGCTTTTATAAAGAAACATATTTTCAGAAGTCCTTACTCTGACATTCCAGTAGTGCTTTTCCTACTGGTTTCTTCTTTTCTCTTTGTCTATTCTTCTGAAATTTGAAGAGTGTCCTTGTGTGTCTGATCCATAACTATAGTTGTTGTTGTTTTAAACAGTATCATTGTTGTTGCTTATTTTTGAGACTATATGCAGGAAAAACATACTCCAATTCATGTTTCTAAATGTACAAGTCAATTATGTTAATTACATACTTTGAGTTGTACACCATTCTCTCCTTTCTTGAGCTGCTCTTCCACCATTACCATAAACTCACTGTTCCTTAGGGTTCCTATTTAATCTTCCCAGTTGCTGTTGTCAATTTAATCACCCTATATAGATAGTTCTTAAAAGACGTACTGCTCAAGGCATCATTTTTTTTTTTTTTAATTAATTAAGCTGAACTACTTTTTGGTTTAAGAGGGGGAATTCCTGGGATATTTTTGATTTAAGGTTTAAAGACTATCTCAGGGCTCAATTATCTCAATGGTTTTAGGAATTCATTCAGTCTTCAGGGTTTAGAAAGTCTGAAGTTCATGAGAATTTGAATTTCTGTTCTGTATTTCCCCCTATTAATCAGCATTCTCCTACAGAATATTCAGTAGTGTAGCTGGGTACCATCCAATTCTTCTAGTCCCATGGCAAAAGAAGCAGTTGTTCATGGCAACAAATAGCCACATATCGCGTTTTCTCCTCCTGCACTTAACTATTTTATTTCCTCTTGCTTTTGCAAGATTTTAAGATCCCAGGAACTGTGAAATGACCTTGAAGGTGGCACAGAGGTTCTAAACACATTATTAGGCCAATTAACTGGGATGTCCCATGAAACCATGACCCTAACCTCCAAATCAAGGAACCAGATCCCTTGAAGCATAGGTTACACATAAGCATACATGTAAGCATCATCTATTCTTTTTTATTTTTGTAAATATGCCTATCACACAACTTTGGCCAATTCAACTTTTTGTAAATATTGGTTTTGGTCATGTTTTAGGGTTTTCTGTTAAACACCCTTTCTGTCTCATCCCTTATTATATTTTTGGGTGTTCTGATCCACTTCTGTGGCTTCATTTATCATCTCTATGTTGATGACTCCACATTTGTAACCCAAATCCAGATATCCTTCCTGAACTCCACGCTAACACCCACATGTTTACGGATATCTTTTTGTTGGCATCAACTCAACAGCAGTAGTTTTGGTTTCTGTTTTTGTGAACCCATAGCCATCTGAAGCCTAATAGGCATAAAATGAAATGCATCTTTTCCTTTTTCTTCCTACCTCTTATCTGCCACTTCTATGTGCCCTGTAACAGCTAATATCAATATGTATAGCCAATGATACCAATGGTCATTCTTGATACCATTCTTTTCCTAGCCTACATGGGAGGTAAGTGATCAGTCTATTTGATCAACCCATTTCCCTGTTTCCTTACAACGTCACTTCCCCTTTCTCATCTTCCCTACGCGTTCTCCATACAATCTGTGTGGCTTAATGAGGTCAACAAAGAATGTCAAAATTTCAGTTCTGCCATCCTTTCCAAAATCATCCCTCCCACCCACGTTGAACTTTCTCTCCGATACTCGTTATCTTTTGCATGTGCTGCTCCAAGAGACATCCTTTGGTGCTTGTATTAATTTTCACTTTCTTACTTATGCTACCATGAAAGGAGCCTGTTGGCACAGTGGTTAAACACTCAGCTGCTAACTGAAAGGCCAGCAGTTCAAAGCCAGTGGTCACTCCCTGGGAGAAAGATGTGGCAGTCTACGTCTGAAGGATTACAGCCTTGGAAACCCTATGGGGAAGTTCTGCTTTGTCCTACATTGCTCCTGTGAGTTGAAATAGACTCAATGCAAATGGGTAGCATGAATTAGATTCTGTTACTTGTAACTGAAAGATTCTAAGTAACACACTGAACTTCACAGCATAGCCACAGCATAAGTGACCTTAGTCTTCACGTTATTTTAATTTCACTCACCAATATATCTATCTTGTTAGCCTGACTGACCGGATTACTGTCACAATCAATCTTGCCCTCATTATCCTAGTCCATCTTGCATCCCGTGTCCTTGCATCCCATTAGCAAGCTCTGTCATCTTGGCTTGTAGCACACTGAGAGATATCTGCCTAGCCATAATATTTGCTGCTAAGGAGTTTCTCTTTCTTTTGCTCATCTCAAATAGGATTTCTCTTCTAATCACTTCTGTCAGTAGGGAAAAACAATGATGTGTTTACTAGCTAAAATTTATGACTGGTATGTGTGCTACTATTGTCCTAGAAATAAATAATTTTTGACACTTTTATCTCTAAAGCATCTAGAATGTGTTGATTATATAACTACTTGTTAAGTTATGAAATCGTGCACAACAGTTATTATTTATTCAGACTTGAGGGCATATACATTCCGGGTTTCCTATTCTTTATTTAAATACATGTCTGCTGGTTACAGGAACAATTCAGAGTAGCATAACATGGTCTTTGGATCTGGCAGATGTATATTGAAACCCTATTTCCTCTAACTTGCTAGATCTTGAACTTGTGGTTATTGCTTTACCATTCAGTGTCACTTTCTTTATTTTAAAAATTGGACAAATTCTATCCAGACTTCAAGGTTGTTAGGAAAATTAACTATGTGAATGCATATCCAAAGCCTACCCTATGATCTTGACAATGAAAGTCTCTCAGTAAATGACAGATTTTCATCTGTATGATCATCCACTGTGCAACCTCTGCTATGTTCACAGATTTCAGTCCAGTAATCTTTTGTTTCCCCACCCTAATCCTTCACTTCCTCTGACTGTTCCATTTAGATTCCAAGCAAGCAGGCCACTTGTGTCTGGATCTGGCAGATCCTGAAATCTGTGCTTGGCGTCATCAGGCAAGTTCAGGCATGTACAGACATGTCCGTTAGTTTTTCAGAAGGTTGTCTTTGCCAGAGCCAGAACACCACTCCTCCTTCCTCCCTTCCCACCAGGTCCTATGCTCCAAGCTGTTGGACATAAGTTCATGCTTTCGAAACTTTCAGTATTTACACAGAGTCTGTGCCTCTGATTTACCCAGTGTCCAGCTGCTGATACTTATCTTGAAATTTCTGAAGTGCAAGACTGCAATCAAAGCGTCAGGGCACAGAAATGAACAAATAAAGATGTTTGGGGACTGCCTGCTTTTCTCATGCGATTTGCACATTTTTCTTGGCTTGCGTAACCTGAGGTGGTTGGGACCATGGGCCCCTTCATTCTTTGGCCCAGTGGTACAGCACATGGCGATGATACAAATACAGGAGCTGGACATCCAGAAGGGGCCTCACCCCTACTAGGAAAGCATCCACCTCTGTGCCTCCCAGACAGTGTTGACGCATTCAGACAAGCTGGACAAAGAACGTACAGTCTACATTCCCTGGCTTTTGAAGGAAAGATGTTGCAATGTACAGGCAATTGGAGTGTTTGCCTAATTCATCAAAACATTCACATTTGCTAGCAATACAATGCATCTATGATGAGAAGGGCTCAGGGGGAGTTCTGTGGATTCAGGGTAAAATGGCTCATGTCTCCTAATTTCGACCATTCAGCTAAGCTTTGAAGCCATCTTCTCTTCATTTAGAAAGTGTTACAGAGTTGTTTAAACTATATGGGCTTCAGAACCAGATGGATCTGTGGCTCAGACTTGCTAGATGAGGGCTCTTGGGCAATGTACTCTTTCTAAAGTCTTTATTGTCATCTGGAAGTAAGGGTAATAAAACTAAACGTTTACAGTTTTTACAAGGATTTTTTGAGATAATGTATAGTGCTTAACATGGTAACAGACACAATAAGTGCTATAGCTGTAACTTTTGTAATTCATCTAAGTTTTACATGCCTACCATGTGCCAGGCGCTCTGCTGAGCTCTTAACTTTCCTTTTTACCTCAGAATGGGTGATGAGAAACAGCAAGACAGTGAAGGTTTAAGTTCGTTTCCACTTTTACCTCTGACTTAGTTACAAGGCCTTGGATAAGAGACTTCTCTTTGAACTGCAGTTTCTTCAGTAACAAAGTAGAGCAAATATTCCTATTTCAAAGAGCAGATAAGAAGATCTAATAATTACTATTATTATAGCTAGCATTACTATAGAGTTTATTAGTTTTCTAACACTTTCTACCCATTTTTTTATCGACTAATTTTTACAACAACTGTATACAGTGTTATTTTATAGATTTTAACAATGAGGGAACCAAGGAATAAGAAAGTTAACTGACTTGTACATTACTAGTTATCAGAAACCAGCCTGTCTGGCTCCACAGTCTGCTTTCTTAGTCATCACACTTTTTATCTGGTGGACTATCACACCCTGTATAAATACGAAGATTTATTAATATCACTAGAAAACTCTACCTGGTGAACTGGAATGAAGCAGATTCCACCAGCCTTTTGCTGTTATCATTGAAAGGTTCAGGATGATTCTTTTTTAAAGGAATAGAAGCCATGGCTTCATAATACATTTTTTTGTAACATTTAATTATGAAAGAAGTCAAGCATGCAGATGAACTGAGGTAGTTTTACACTAGATACCCATATACCCACCACCTAGATTCTATAAATTACTTTTTACTTTATTTGCTTTGGAAACCTTGGTGGCATCATGTTTAACTGCTATGATTGCTAACTGAAAGGCTGGTAGTTTGAATCCACTAGGCATTCCTTGAAAACTCTATGGAGTGGTTCTGTTCTATCCTATAAGTTTTCTGTGAGTCAGAATTGACTCAAAGACAGTGGTTTGGGGGGTTTATATTAGTTTTATGAGTCCTAATGGTGCTAAACATTGGCTGCTAATGGAATGACAGGCAGTTAGAACCCACCAGCAGCTCCAAGGGAGAAAGATATGGTAGTCTGCTTCTGCTAAAGATTTACAGCCTTGGAAGTGGGCAGATCTCTGTACTATAAGGTCTCTATGGGTTGGAATTAACTCCATGCCATTGGTGTTTTTTTTTTGTTGCTGTTGTTTATACTTGATCTGTCTCATGTCAGCCATCATTCTAGAGCTCTCTCCATCTATCAGTTCATCTTCTTTGTGTTGCATTTCAAAATAAGTTGTAGATATCACCATACTTCATCCAAATATTGTAATATTATTAATTAGAGAATTTAATATGCTTTATAGTTTCTTTTTTCTGAATGAGGATTTGGTAATATTTGAAAATTAACATAAAATCATGGGATGCTCTTAATGTTATTACTTTTTATTACTATCTTTGCTGCTGTTGCCAATTTTCACATTTAATTTCTGAACAGTTTGCTATTAAGCTGCTTTCTTCCCTGCTCAGACCTTCCATTTTATTCCAGACATAGTGACTCTTGCTCAGTTTTACCCTCTCCCTCTTGTGCCCAGATCCAACCACAGTTTGCTCTCTGCCAGACCTCCATATATCCACGGCATTCCAATGCTGCCACAGAGTTCCACATGGTATCCAAGTATCTGTCTGAACCAGCCAATCATTACAATGACACTTTATATTTAGTTTGTACTGGTTTATTATTTCATTCAGTAAGTATTTATCAGGATCCTGTTTAACCAGGTGACTAGGGATAGAGGAGACAGAGAGTGGGCAGGAGATACTGAGTAACAAGAAACAAAATTAATCAATATAAATTTATTATACGAGTTCTGTGTATATAGCGTTGCCATGAAAGCGTTTATAATCAAGTTGGAGGAAGGAAAGAAATGCACAATACACAATTCAAGATCAACTGTATAGAGCAAAGTAATGAACAGTTCCATATAGTCATATAATTCTATTTATGTACATGCTTGTCAAAAATATGTAGGAAAGAGCTGCTTACAGGATTCAGATGGGATTTCTGGAGACAAATAATGGTAATAATAAATATTGGGGCAATCCTGGTCACTGCAGTGACAGAGGGAGTAGAACAGCATTTATTTTAAAAAGAAAACAGAATTATGAGGAACAGTTGTCAAAGTGACTACAGAATCATGTCCACCAGAGTCACGTTGGGCAATCATCAAGATGGCTTAGAGTGTGCAAAAGGACTGCATGGTAGAGTCAAGTAATCTTAGAATTTGAAGGAATGGCCAAAAAGATGAATTATAAAATTAAAAAGAAATCTATTTTGCAGAGTTAAGATTGTCTCAGAATTTCCAGCTGAAATTATTTAGTAACAAGCTATAGCCCCAATGATGCAGAGGTGAACGGTAGCATTCTATTTAACTGATGAAGAAACAGTGAACAGGAAGCTAAAGAGAGTACACCCTGGTGAAGGGACCGTGGAAAGATCCAACGAGGAGAACTCAGTGACGTTAAAGACTACAACTATGTGTAGCAAATTCAAGAAACAGTATGGAACGAACAAAAGTTAGCGTTCTGATTCTGCTACCTTCTAAGAATTCCGGTTTTATGAGCTCCAGTATTCTTTTGTTAAATATTTTATTGTGTTTTAAGTGAAAGTTTACAATCCAGGTCAATTTGTCATATAACCCCGTACACATACTGCCATGCAACTCTAACTGCTCCCCCTACTCTGTGACAGCACACTCCTCATTTCCATCCTGTACTTTTCCAATCTACTCAGACAACTCCTGTCACACTCCACCCTTTCCTCTCATCTCTGAACAGGAGGTACTCAGACAGTCTTATATATGTATTTAAGCGAAGGAAAATGCTCTTCGCCAGCATCACTCTTTATCTCTGAAGAGTTGACTCAGGCACTGGTTTCAGCTCTGAGCTAACAGAGTCCAGGAGCCGTGTCCTCAGGCCACCCCCCCCCCCCAGTCTGTTGGACCATGATGTTTGGTCTTTTAATAGAGTCATAGCTCTGCACACACATTTTTCTTCCTCTGCATCAAGAGGTTTGCATTATGTCCCCTGTTAGGGCAGTCATTGGTGGTGGCTGGGCACCATCTACTTCTTTTGGTCTCATGGTGATATAGACTATGGATCTTATGGCACCTTACAACTGCTGGGCTCATATTGTCCTCACCTCTTTGATGTTTTTCATTCTCCTCTGTTCTAGGTGGATTAGGAGCAACTGAACCTATTAGAGATGGCTACTTTTTGGCTTTTAACACACAGACACCATTCCAAACTGGGATGGAGAACATATTCTTTTAAAAAATTAGTTATGCCAGTTGATCTAGATTCCCCCTGAAACCATCGTTCCAAGAACGCTGCCTCTGCTACTATGTTCTTCAAAATGTTGGATTAAAACCCTGGTGGTGTAGTGGGTTAAGTGCTACCACTGCTAACCACAAGGTTGACAGTTCAAATCCACCAGGTGCTCCTTGAATACTCTGGGGGTCAGTTATACACTGGCCTCTAGGGTCGCCGTGAGTCAGATCCGAGTTGACAGCACTTAGCTTGACTTGGTTTAGCCTGTATTATAGTCCAACTGTGTTAACCCTTCTACTGCGTACTGTCACTCCCTTCACCTAACCCAATTCTTACTTACTATCTAATCTATGAATACAGCTCGCCCTCCCTCTCTACCCTTGTAGCCATCAAAGATCATTTTCTTCTGTGCTTAAACCTTTTCTTAAGTCCTTTTAATAGTGGCCTACTACAATGTTTGTCCTTTTGCTTCTGACTAATTTCACTCAGCAAAATGTCTTCAGATGACTCCATGTTATGTTTTCTAACATCGTTGTTATTCTTTATCATTGTTTACTATTCCGTTTTGTGACTATACCACAGTTTATCCATTTGTCTGTTGATGGATACTTAGGTTGATTCCATCTTTTACAGCTGTGGATAGTGCTACAATAAATATTGGTGTGCATGTATCTATTGTGATAGGCTCTATTTCTCTAGGACATATACTAGGAACTGGGATTGCTGGATAATACGGTCTTCCTGTATCTAGCTTTTTAAGATAGCACCACATAGATTTCCAAACTGGTTGTAAAATTTTATATTCCCACCAGCAGTGTAGGAGAGTTTCAGTCTCTCCACAGTCTTTCCAATATTTATTATGTGTTTTTTGGATTAAAACCAGTCTTTTGGGGGTGAAATTGTATCTCGTAATTTTGATTTGGATTTCTCAAAGGCTAATGATTGTGAGCATTGCCTCATGTATCTGTTAGCTGACTGGATATCTTATTTAGTGAAGTGCCTTTTCATATGCTTCCCCAGTTTTTTAATTGATTTATTTGTCTTTTTCTTGTTGACATTTTGCAGTACCTTATAGATTATGGAGACAAGATGCTGATCCAATTTGTGTTAGCAATTTTTTTTTCCTAGTAGTCTTTTTAGTATTTTGGTG
Source organism: Heterohyrax brucei (assembly GCA_028571685.1). NCBI lineage: Eukaryota > Metazoa > Chordata > Mammalia > Hyracoidea > Procaviidae > Heterohyrax > Heterohyrax brucei. The sequence continues at coordinate 65,012,596 of CM053150.1, forward strand.
AAGTCATTGGATGAGCATAAGTGATTGATTTTTTTCTGTAGGTAGTCTTTTTGCTAAGTCTTCTGATGAGGATATATGTTTTATTTTTAGGAGTTCCCAGTTATGTATTTTCTCTCCTGGTGTTTGTGTATTTTTAGTAATATTTCATAGCCTGTTTATGCCATGTCTTAGAGCTCCCAGCATTATCATTATTTGCTTCTATCACTATCTTTGAGTAAAGAGAGTGTGAGTAGATTACGAGGACTGAATAAAGGAAGAGCCAGCAGGCTAGGAAGATTGAGTAAAGGGAGACCAAGAACACTAGGAGGATAGAGTAATAGAAGAATGAGCAGCTCCCACTTGTCTATCAGTGGGGGCTTGACTGTTGCTGTGATGCTGGAAGCTATGCCACTGGTATCCATGGTGGGCAAGCTTGAGGTGAGCTTCCAGACTAAGACAGACTAGGAAGAAGGACTCAGGAGTCTATTTCTGAAAGAATTAGCCAGGGAAATCCTTATGAATAGCAGCAGAACATTTTCAGATATAGTGCTGGAAAATGAGCACCCTAGGTTGGAAGACACTCAGAAGACAACTGGGGAGGAGCTGCCTCCTCAAAGTAGAGTCAACCTTAATTACGTGGATGGAATAAAGCCTTTAGGATCTTCATTTGCTAATGTACATGAATCAAGATGAGAAGAAACAGCTGCAAACATCCGTTAGTAACTGGAAGATAGACTGTGTGAAATATGAATCTAGGAAGATTGTAAATTGTCAAAAATGAAATAGAACCCATAAACATTGATACCCTAGACGTTAGTGAGCTGAAATGGACCAGTATTGGCCATTTCGAATTCAACAACCGTGTGGTCTGCTATGCCGGAAATGAAAACTTGAAGAGGAGCAGTGTTGCATTCATTGTGAAAGAGAACATTTTAAGATCTGTCTTGAAGTACAGCGCTGTCAATGATAGGACAGTATCCACACACCTACAAGGAAGGCCAGTTAAAACAACTATTATTCAAATTTATGCACCAACCACTAAGGCCAAAGATGAAGAGGTTGAAGATTTTTACCAGCTTCTGCAGTCTGAAATTATCTGAACATGCATTCGGTATGCATTGATAATTACTGATAATCTGGATGCAAAAATTGGAAACAAAGGAGGTGGATCAGTAGCTGGAAAATACAGCCTTGGTGACAGAAATAATGACAGAGATTGCGTGATAGAATTTTCAAAGACTAATGACTTCTTCATTGCAAATATCTGTTTTAGCCAACACAAATGATGGCTGTACACATGAACCTCACCAAATGAAATACACAGAAATCAAATCAACTACATCTGTGGAAAAAGATGATGGAAAAGCTCCATATCAGTAGTCAAAACAAGACCAGGTGCTGACTGTGGCACAGATTTTAAATTCAAACTGAAACTGAGGAAAATGAGAACAAATCCACAGGATCCAAAGTATGAGCTTGAGTGTATCCCACCTGAGTTTAGAGACCATCTCAAGAACAGATTTGATGTGTTGACCACTAATGACCAAAGACCAAATGAATTGTGAAATGGCATCAAAGACATTATCCATGAAGAAAGCAAGAGGTCATTAAAAAGACAGGAAAGAAAAAAAAGGCCAAATTGGATATCAGAAGAGACTCTGAAACTTGAACATTGAGCAGCTAAAGCAAACGGAAGGAACGATGAAATAAAAGAACTGAACCAAAGATTTCAAAGGGCAACTTGAGAAGACAAAACAGTATTATAATGACATATGCAAAGAGCTGGAAATAGAAAACCAAAAGAGAAGAATATGTTCTGCATTTCTCAAACTGAAAGAATTGAAAAAAATTCAAGCCTCGAGTGGAAATAGTGAAAGATTCTACAGGAAAACTATTAAAAGACTCAGGAAGCATCGAAAGAAGATGGAAGGAATACACAGGGTCATTGTACCAGTAAGAACTAGTCAGTGTTCAGCCATTTGAAGAGGTAGCACATAATCAGGAACCTATGGTACTGAAGAAAGAAGTCAAAGCTTCATTGAAGGCACTAGCAAAAAAACAAGGCTCCAGGAATTGATGGAATATCAACTGATATATTTCAACAAACAGACGCAGCACTGGAAGTACTCAATCATCCATGCCAAGAAATCTGGATGACAGCTCCCTGGCCAACTGACTGGAAGACATGCACGTTTATGCCGATTCCCAAGAAAGGTGATCCAAGCAAATGTGAAAATTACTGGACAGTATTATATGCAAGTAAAATTTTGCTAAAGATCATTCAAAAGTGACTGTAGCAGTATATTGACAAGGAATAGCCAGAAAGTCAAGTTGGATTCCGAACAGGATGTGGAGCCAGGGATGTAGTTGCTGATGTCAGATGGATCTTGGCTGAAAGCAGAGAATATCAGAAACATGTTTATCTGTGTTTCATTGTGCAAAGGCATTCGACTGTGTGGATCATAACAAATTATGGCTAGCATTGCAGAGAATGGGAATTCCAGAACACCTAATTTTGCTCTTAAGGAATCTGTACATGGATCAAGAGGCAGTTGTACAAGCAGAACAAGGGGATGCCACATGGTTTAAAGTCGAGAAAGGTGTGCATCAGGATTGTATCCTTCCATTATACCTTTTCAGTCTGTGTACTGAACAAATAATCCAAGAAGGTGGATTATATGAAGATAAATGAGGCATCAGGATTGGAGGCCAACTCATTAACAATCTGTATTATGCAAATAATGCCACCTTAACTTACTAGAAGTGAAGAAGATTTGAAACATTAATGAAGATCAAAGACCATAGCCTTCAGTATGGATTGTACCTCAACATCAAGAAAATAACAGTCCTCACAACTGGACCAGTAAGCAACATCATCATAAATGAAGAAAAGATTGAAGCTGTCAAGGATTTCAGTTTACTTGGGTCCACAATCAATGTCCATGGAAGCAGCAGTCAAGAAATCAAAATACACATTGCACTGGGAAAATCTACTGTAAAGGCCCTCTTTAAAGTACTCAAAAGTAAAAAATCATCTTGAAGACTAAGGTGCTCCTGACAGAAGCCGTGATATTTTCAATCATATCCTATGCCTGTGAAAGCTGGACAATGAACAAAGAAGACAGAACAAGAATTGATGCCTTTGAATTGTGATGTTGGAGAAGAATATTGAACATCCCATGGACTGCCAAAAGAGCAAACAGATCTGTTCTGGAAGTACTACAACCGGAATGCTCCTTGGAAACAAAGACGGCAAGATTGCATCTTACGTACACATTGCAGGAAGACTCAGTCCCTGCAGAAGGACATCATGTTTGGTAGAGTGAGAGTCAGTGAAAAAGAGAAAGACCCTTGATGAGACAGGTTGACACAGGGGAAGCAACAATTGTGGAGACCAGGCAGATTTTCTTTTTGTTGTGCATAAGGTTTCTGTGAGTAGGAACTGACTCAATTTAGGTCTTTGATCCATTTTGAGTTAGTTTTTGTGCATGGTGTGAAATAGGGAACTTGTGTCATTGTTTTGCAAATGGATATCCAATTATGCCAATACCATTTATTAAAGAGACTTGTCTTTCCCAGTTTAAGGACTTTGGGCTTTGTCAAATATCGGCTGCTCATAGGTGAATGATGTTATATCTGGATTCTCAGCTCTGCTTCACTGGTCTATGCGTCTGTTTTTGTACCTGGACAACGCTGTGTTGACTACCATGGCAGTGTTCTAAAGTCAGGTGGTCTTAGGCCTCCCACTTTATTGTTGTTCTTCAGCAGTGCTTTACTTATCCACAGCTTAGTCCCTTTCCATGTGAAGCTGGTGATTTGTTTCTCCATCTCATTAAAAAAAAAAAAAATGGAATTACAGTTTGTAATGGGATTGCATTTTGCATTGTATCTTTGGGTCACTTTAGGTAAAATAGACACTTTCAAGATGTTAAGTCCTCATATACATCAGCAAGGTAGGTTTCTCCACTTAACACATGTCTCTTTTGGTTTCTTGCTGCACAGTCTTGTAATTTTCTTTGTATAGGTCTTTTACAACTCTGGTTAGATTTATTAAGTATTTTATCTTCTTGGGGGCTATTGTAAGTGGAATTGATTTGGTGATTTCCTCTTTGTTGGTGTAAAGGAATCTAATTTATGTATGTTCACCACATATCCTGATACTTTGCTGAACTCTTCTGTTAGTCCAGCAGTTTTTTGTTTTTTTATTTCTTTTGAGGATTCTTCAGGGTTTTCTGTGTATAAGATTATATTATCTGAAACTAGAGAGACTTTTAATTCTTCCTTACTGATTTGGGTGGCCTTTATTTCTTTATCTTGCCTGATTGCTCTAGCAAGATCCTGCAGCACAATGTTAAATAAAAGTGATGACATCAATAAAAGTGATGAGCATGTTTGTCTGGTTCCTATTCTCTAGGGGGATGCTTTAAAGTTCTCCATTTAAGATTATGCTGACTATTGGCTTTTCATAGATGCCTGTTATGTTGAGGAGTTTCTCTTCTGTTCACATTTTACTGAGAGTTCTTAACGTGAATGTGTGTTAGACTTGTCAAATGCCTTTTCTGCATCAGTAGATAAAATGAAGTATTTTTTGTCTTGTTCTATTTATGTGGTTTCTGATATTGAACCATTCCTGCATCCTTGGTATGAATCCCACTTAGTCTTGGGGTGTGTATGTGTGTGTTGATAATATTGTTAAATTCTATTGACTAAAGTTTTGTTGAAGATTTTTGCCTCTATCACCTTCGTGAGCAATACTGGTCTGTAATTTTACTTTTTTGTGCTGTCTTTCACTGGTTTGGGGCATGAGGATTATGCTGGCTTCATAGAATGAATTTAGGAATATTCCATCATTTTTCATGCTCTGAAATACTCTCAGTAATGGTGGTATTAACTCATCTCTAAAAGTTTGGTAGAATTCTCCAGCGAAGTCATTAATGCCAGGGCTTTTTCTGGCTGGGAGTTTTTAAATTGACTTTTCAATATCTTTTTTTGTGATGGATTTATTTAGTTGTTCTAGTTCTGTTTGTGTTAGTTTTGGTAGATAGTGCATTTCTAGGAATTTGTCCATTTCCTGTAGGTTTTCAAGTTTATTTAGTATTCTTTTTCAATTTCTTTTTTTAATCTATTAATTGTGATAGAGTGAAAAGGTACAATCCAGTATTAATTCCTATGCCCGCCTAATGTGCAGCTCCTACTGCTCTCCTTGCAGGGTAAGAGCACACTCCTTCTTTCTGTTCTATATATGTCATATGCTGTTAACAATCTCCTGTCCCCTCTTCTCCATCCTCTACACTCCTCTCCAGTAAGAGGCCAGTAGGGTGACATCCTATAGATTCAGGGAACCATAAAGTGCACACATGATATGGTCACTCTCTGTTGCTGAGTCCAATCCATTTCTGTCCGAGGAGTTGAACTCAGTAGTGATTTATGAACAGGGGCAGCATCAGGTCCCTTTTTTTTTTTTTTTTATTTCAATTGAGTCTGTCATGATATGACCCATTTCATTTTTTATTTGAATTACGTGGTTCTCCTGTTTATCTTTTGTCAGTTGGTCAGCGCTTTATCAATTTTGTTGATCTTTTCAGATAATCTTGCTAATAGTTTCGTGTTTGTGTTCTCTAACTCACTTAGGTCTGCTCTATTTTTTTATTGTTTGATTTCTTCTGGTGCCTCACAGGTTCTTTTGCTGATCTCTGTTTGTTTGAGTTGTAGGTTTAATTTTTTGGTTTGGCCAGTTCCTTTTTTGATGTGTGCATTTTTCTAGATAAATTGACCTCTGAGCACTGCTGTCATGGATTGAATTGTGTCCCCCCAAAAATGTATGTGTTGATTTGAGGAGTTCCAACATGGTGCCCTTCCTCCCATGTGTTGTGAATACTGCCTCTGTGGTATTGATGATGGAAAATGGTTAACAGTTGTGTAAGTGAGACAGGACTCAAACTTGTGGAATCTAAGTGAGAGAAGTGAGCTGAGGAAGTTGGGAACGTCATACGACCAAGAGAGAGGCACCGAGAGCAGAGCACTTCCTTTGGAACCGAGGTTCCTGTGCTGAGATGCTCTCATTGGATTTGAACTCAGCCTACTGTACTGTGATAAATTCTCTTACTGAGTAGACTTACAATTTGTAAATGGATTTTCAGCTTACTGGACTGTCTCAAATAAAAGCTTCTCCTCATAAAACCTTCCACTTGTGGTATTTTCTGTTACAGCAGTACCCAGTGACTAGCACAGTTGCTTTTTCTGTGTTTCAAGGATTCTGGCAGGATGTGTTTTCATTCTTATTTGATTCTATGAATATTCTTATTCTATCCTTGATTTGTTCTATAGCCCAGCAAGGTGTTGTTCAATTTCCACACATTTGATACTTTTTCCTTCCTTCTTCTTTTTCTTGTTTTTAATGCATTTCTATTTTTATGGCTTTAATGGTCTGAAAAGATGCTTTGTAATATTTCAGTACTTCGAATTTTGTTAAGAATTGTCTTGTGGCTTAAAATGTGGTTGATTGTGGAGAATGTTTCATGTGGATTGGAAAAGAAAGTATACCTGGCTGCTGTTGGGTGGAGTGTTCTGTACATGTCTATGAGGTCAGATTGGTTGATTGTGGCATTTACATTTTCTGGGTCTTCACTGAACTTTTTTCTAGATGTTCTGTCCTACACTGAAAGTGGTATGTTGGAGTCTGCTACTATTATTGTAGATCTATTTCTATTTTCAATGCAGTTAGTGTTTTTTTTGTGTGTGTGTTTTGGAGCCATATCACTGGGTGATTAGATTTAATATGATTGTATCCTCCTGGAGTATTGATCCTTTAACCATTATATAATGTCCTTCCTTATCCAGTGTGCTGGATTTTACTTTAAAGTGAGTTTTATGAGAGATTAATATTGCCACTCCTGCTCTTTTTTGAATGTTGTTAGGTTGATATATATTTTTGCATCCTTTGAGTTTTAGTTTGTGTCTTTAAGCCTTAGATGTGTCTTTAAGTCTCAGGTGTGTCTCCTCTAGACAGCATATAAATGGGTCATGGCTATTTATGTATTTTATTTAATTCAGTCTTCCACTCTGTCTCTTTGTCGGTGCATTTAATCCATTTACATTCAGCATGATTACTGATAGGTATGAGTTTAGTGCTTTCATTGTGATGTCTTTTTCTACATCTTGTATGCAATCCTTTCATTCCATTTTAATGTTCTGTGCTTAGTCCTTTTTCTTTAAACGTTTTCTTTTCATCTTTTATCAATGTTGGTGGCTATGTATTTCCTGAGAATTTATGTTTTTCTTTTAATGTAATATTCACAAAAAAAGCATACAAAAAACAGTGCTGTCAAGTAGATTCTGACTCATAGCAACTTTTTGGATCAATAATTTCCTTTGAGGTTACCTTAATATTTATCTTTATTTTTCTAAATTTAAACTAGTCCTTAATTTCTTTGTATCATCTTGACTATCTCTCCATATGAAAGATTTACGACTACATTTGCTTTTCAGTCCCTGGTTTTTTGTTATAATGTTTATGTAATGACATCTCTATTTCCCTGTTTTCAGAATTTTGCCTTTGACTTATTTGGTGGTTCCTGTATTTGGGTTGGTGTCCAGTTCCTCTCTTCTGTGTTCTGGTTTTGGGTTTTTAACTGGTGTTAATGATTTTCTAACCAAGAACTCCCTTTAGTATTTCTTATAATTTTTGTTTGGTTTTTGCAAATTCTCTACATGTCTATTTATGAGGGAATGTCCTAATTTTCCCATCAGATTTGAAGGACAGTTTTGCTGGAAATATAATAGTCGGCTTTCAATTGTTTTCCACCAAGGTTTTGTGTATGTCTTCCCATTGCTTTCTTGTCTGCATGGCTTCTGCTGAGGATTCCAAGCTTAGGCTGACTGATTTTCCTTTGTAGATTATTTTTTGTTTATCCCCAGCCACTTTTAACCTTTTATCATCTTTAGTTTGGGTAAATTTAATTATAATTTTCTTGGTGTTTCTCTGTTTTTGTTTTTGTTTTTTAATTTTATCTATCTTTTTTTTTTTTTTTTTTTTAAGTATTTTATTGTGCTTAAATGCCAAGAAATTTGGAGGACAGCTACCTGGCCAACTGACTGGAAGAGATCCATATTTATGTCCATTCCAAAGAAAGATGATACAACCAAATGTGGAAATTACCAAACAATATTGTTGATATTACCCTGTTTTAGTCAGCTAGTGCTGTTGTAACAGAAATACCCAGAGTGGATGGCTTTAACAAAGGACAGTTTATTCTTATGCAGTCAGGTAGGCTACCAATCCAAATTCAGGAAGTCCATTCCAGAGGAAGGCTTTCACCCTTGTCAGCTCTAGAGGAAAGTCTGGTATTGCATCAGTCATTGTCCAGGGAGCATCTTGGTGCAGGAACCTCGGGTCTGAAGGACACGCTTTTTTTCTGGTGCTGCTTTCTTGACAGTGCAAGGTTCCCAGTTCTCTTCCTGCTTTCTTTTCCTTTTATCTCTTCTAGCATGAAAGAATTAAGGGTGGTGCAAGCCTTTGCAGTGGAGCAGAGAGGTAATTCTGTGAAGGGATTTGCAGCTTCGCTCTAATCCTTTAACATACAGCACAGCAAAGTCAGAAAATGGAGGACAATCACAAGATACTGGGAATCATGGCCCAGCCACATGGCTACACATATTTATGGGGGAGGGGAAAGCAATTCAATCCATGACATACCTGCAAGTAAAATTTTGCTCAAGATCATGCAAAAGCAACTGCAACAGTATATTGACAAGGAATTGCCAGGAATTCATGCTGAATTCAGAAGAGGATGTGGAACAAGAGATACCATTGCTGATGTTAGATACGGATCTTGGATGAAAGCAAAGAATACCAGATAGATGTTTACTTGCGTTTCATTGACTATGCGAAAGCATTTGACTATGTGGATTATACTAAATTATGAGTAATGTTGTGGAGAATGGGAATTCCACAATACCTAATTGTGCTCTTAAGATGTCTGTATATGGGTCAAGAGGCAGTCGTGTGAACAGAGCAAGGGTTTAAAGTCAGGAAAGGTGTGTATCAGGATTGTATCCTTTCACTATACCTTTTTAATCTGTATGCCAAGCAAATAATCTGAGAAGCTGGATTCTATGAAGAAGAATGAGGCATCAGGATTGGAGGATGACTCATTAACAACCTGAGTTACGCAGGCAACACCATCTTACTTGCTGGAAGTGAAGAAGATTTGAGACACTGACTAATGAAGATCAAGGACCACAGCCTTCAGTATGGGTTGTACCTCGACATCAGGAAAACAACAATGTTTACTACTGGACCAGTAAGCAACATTGTCATAAATGGAATAAAGATAGGGATTTCATTTTACTTGGGTCCACAATCAACACCCATGGAACCAACAGTTGAGAAATCAGAAGACAAATTGCACTGGGACAGTCTGCTGCAAAGGACTTTTTTAAAGTACTGAAAAATAAAAATGTCACCTTGAGGGCTAAAGTGCACCTAACCTAAGCCATAGTATTTTCAGTTGCATCATATGCATGTCAAAGCTGGACAATGAACAAAAAAGACAGAAGAATTGATGCCTTCTATTGTGCTGGGAAAGAATGTTGAATGTACCATGAAAAGCCAGAAGAGCAAACAGATCTTTTCTGGAAGATGTCCAACAGGAGTGCTCCTTGGAAGCAAAGACAGCAAGACTGCATCTTATGCATTTTAGACATGTTGTCAGGAAGGATCAGTCCCTGCAGAAGAAAATCATGCTTAGTAGAGTGGAGGGTCAGTCAAAAAGAAGACCCTTGAGAAGACGGATTGACACAGTGGCTGCAACAATGGACATAAGCATAAAAACAATTGTGGACATGGCGCAAGACTGCGCAGTGTTTCATTTTGTTGTTCATAGGGTAGCTATGAATTGGAATCAACCTGACAGCACCTAACAACAACAATACTGTGCTTAAAGTGAAAGTTTACAAACTGAATCAATTAGCCATATAAACTGCCCCCCCACAATCCAGAAAAATTTGCTATACAAAACCCTGCATGCATACTGCTTTGCAACTCTAACTGCCCCACTCCCATGACAACACACTCTTCCTTTCTATCCTGGACGCCCTGTATCCTTTCAATCAACTCCTGTCCCTCTTCACCCACCCATGTTGTCTCTTGGCAAGAACTGCTCAGACAGCCTCATGTGTACATTTAAGCCAAGAAGCTCATTGTTCACCAGTGTCACTCTATGTTTTATAGACCAGTCCAGTCTCTGTCTGAAGAACCAGCTTTGGTACTGGTTTCAGCTCTGGGCTAACAGTCTGCAGGCTTTGTCCTCAGGGGACCATGTACTCTGTTGGACCATCATGTTTGGTCTTTTACTAGAGCTCTAGTTCTGCACAATGATTTTTATTCACTGCATCAGTATCTTTATGTTGTGTTCCCTGGCAGGGTGGTCAGTGGTGATGACTGAGCACCATCTAGTTCTTCTCGTCTCATTCTGATGTAGTCTCTGGATCATATGGCACCATCTGTCTGCTGGGCTCATATTTACCTCATGTCTTTGATGTCGTCTGTTCTCCTAGACTGGATTGATGTCTTTCTTTGGTATCCACCTTGTGTGCAGTTCAAGGAGTGTTTGCATAAATATATTCTCATCTTTCATGATATCAAGGAAGTTTTCTGTCAACAAATCTTCAACAATATTCTGTTTTGTATTATCCCCGCACCTTTTCTGCTACTCCAGTTATTCGTAGATTATTCCTCTTAATAGAGTTCCATATACTTCTTAGTGTTTCTTGATTTTTAAAAAAATCCTTCATTTGATTTTTCCTCAAATATGTTAATGTCATATGCTTTATCTTCAGTCTAGCTAACTTGGCATTCTATTGCCTCAGTTCTGCTCCTTTGGCTTTCCATTGAGCTGTCTAATTCCATAATTTTGTTATTAATTTTTGAATCACTAATTCTTGCCCCTCTATGCTTTCTTATAGCCTGTTCAGTCTGTCATTATGCTCAGCTGCATCCTGATCTCTTGAAGAGCTCTAAATAGTAATCATTTGTATTCTACCTCTGATAATTCCAGGATGTTCTCTTCCTCTGGAAAATTTGAATCTTTGTTTTGGTAGGTTTCTGCAGTCATAATGATTGGTCTTTTAAGTGATTTGTTGTCTCTGAGCCATCAATTGTATTTATTTATTTTTTGTTTGCCTAATGTGTTTTAGCTTCTTATTTTATTTGTTTTGAAATGTCCAAATAGCCTGGTTGTGGTGTGATAGCTTGGTTATTGTTGCCTTTGAAGCTTTAATACTCTGTGAGCAGGTAGTTAAAGCTGTTATTGGACATGCAAACCCATGAGTCTGTTGACTTTTCTTGTATGGATTCAGTTTAGGTGTCCAGGTAGTCAATTACCTGGTATATGGCTCAGGCTCTTGCCTACAGTGCTAGATTGGCAGAGGTGATTAATATAGGCACAGGTATCTGGGTGCAGCCACTGAGAAAAGAAAGGGGCTAGTAGCTATCCCTGAGTGTCTGTGAGCACTGTGTGTCCCCTTATATCTGAATCTAGGTGAAGGGACAGTTTCTGACCTAAATTTCTAACTCAAGGGATTCAGGAGACCTTCCCCCTTCTCCCTGTTTGTTAAACTGTTTCATCTTTGAGTCTTAGAGAATAGCTCAGGAGTCCTACTGCTGACTCAGTTAATGGCATCAGACACAGTGGGCACAATGCAGAGATGGGAGCGGGAAGTGTTTGGGGAAAGGAGGGAGGTTTATCCCAAGGGAAAGATTTAGACCCACACTGTAGGTTATACACAGACAGCTTTTGACAATCTCATTCTCTTTTTCACTGGTTCTAGAGACATGAGTGGATTCTCTGGTCCATTTCTCCTGCTGGGAAGGATTCTCTCCAACTACCATGCTCATCTCACCATACTGGCTGCAGCCGTTTCCTTGTGGGTCAGGTATGGCAAATCCCACTTTCCCTTCCCTGCTGTCCAGCCCAATTTCTCAAATTTCTCTTGGCTCCTGAGATGTCATATATAATGGATTCATTTATTCTTTGGGCCTTGTTGTTAGAGGGGTCAGAGGAAGCATCAGACTAGTCTGCAATTTTGCTCCAGTTTTCTTGGTTATGAAACTAGAATAAAATTTCCTCTCAAGAAATGTTGTAAAGGTTAACTGATACACTAAATGAAATTTGGCTAGCATAACATCTGCTTCAGACAGCTGCCAGACACACCTATATACACGTACATTTTTAGTGTGTTTTCAACCCTTTGGTCATTTCAGTCTAAATAGTCTAGAATTTGGGGCATTCCCAATGAACCTCATTAAGCTTCACTTGGTGACTAGCATTAAAATATTTTGTTCAGGACTACCCTTAAGTACACGTGGTGAATTTGAGTAATTTTTTTTAAAGGCATTTTTTGGGACAAATGAATTAAAAAAACTACTCCCTATAAGCAATTTTTAAAAACAGGGGGCTCATTTCACAAAGCCTAGACTTATGGTGAGTAAATACTAGACTGGATTTGAGCCCTCACTCATCTCACCCTTGACAACTCTGCACTTCTTTCAGACAATATTATTGGGAGAGGAAGGAGTTACACTACCCAGATACATAAGGAGTCAGTAGGTCCCATCAAAGGATACAGTCAGAGACTGAGAACCCACCTCTTTCTGTGGTGTGGAGTTGAGTGAAGACATCTAATGCCATCTGCATCTCTAGGATTGGTGAACTAAGACTATCATAACCTTAGTTTCCCCACATTGCACAGCTTTTTGTGAATAAAGATTACAATAAAGATGGCAATATATATTTTCTTCTGTGTAACATAGGATACCAACTCCAAATCTCAACTTGTTTGTTAACTCTTGAAGTCCACAGGTGTCTACATGGGCTCAAAAGCAATTCTACCAGGTTCGGGTGCTTTTTAAAGTCTACCACATCCTTCCGTCCTTTCCTCACATCCCCGTTATTCGTGTTGGGTAACGAGGATCCACTTACAGAGAGAATCTCAGCACTTTAGAGATTACTACTATATCTGAGCACTCTCAGAACTGGTACTTCAAATGCTCTGCTTTGCTAGGTATCTTCAAAAGCTGGAGTTTTACTGTGTTCTCCACAGAGTGAGGAGGAAGTGAGTTGCATTCCTTCTGTGCCATGTTTCATCTCCTGAGCACCAAGGATGCCTATTTGTGCTCTACAAAGACCTTTGTATAAATAGCTCCTCAGTGTAAGTCCCTGGACCATGCCAGAGATATTACAGCCACCCAATTTTTGTCACTGTTTCCCTTTCTTCTGTTTTTCCCCTCTCACAACCAGCTGGTACAAAACTAGGCATATAAGCAAACTTGCACTGCGATATTTATGAATGGTGATGTGGGACTCAATTTGGGCTCATCTTGCTACGTAGTAAATCCAGCTCAAGTATTTGTGAACTCCTCACAGGATGTCCAACAGATGTGAGTTCTTGGGATACATTTTAAATGGAAGGTCAGTTGACCCGGCTGTGCAGAAATGCAGTCAAATAAGGACAGGTTTACTTTGAACATAGCTTTTTGTTGTTGTTGTTTTACAAAATGAAAGTCTCATTTTAAACAGATTTTAAAATTTGAATAAACAAAAAAGAAAAAAAGGAAAGAAAGAAAAGAATCACCAAAAATGCTGCTATGTTGACAAGATATCTACAAATATTTGGCTTAATTCTAGGATCTTATATAAATTATTTAAATAGTTCCTAAATTTAAAAAGTACAGGTTCTAGGTAACATTCTTCCGTTTTAACCTATTAACGTTCTTATATCCTTAATAACATCTATGTTTATTACTATATCCTTTGGTCTAAAATCAGTAAAGTTTATGTGTCAGGGTTGTATCCTCCACAATATTTATTTAACCTGTGTGCCCAACAAATAATCTGAGAAGCTGAACTATCTGAGGGAGAGTGGGGCATCAGGACTGGAGGAAGACTCATTAACTACCTGGCAATGTGCAGATAATACAACCCTTGTTTGCTGAAAGTGATGACTTAAGCACTCACTGGTGAAGATTAAAGACTACGGCTTTCAGTGTGAATTACTTTTTCCCTTTTTTCTCGGTTTTCTCTCTCTCACTACCGGCTGGTATAATACTAGGCATACAAGTAAAGACTATGGCTTTCAGTGTGGATTACACGTCAACATAAAGTAAACAAAATGCATACAAGTGGATGCACAAGTATGTTCATTATAAATGGAGAAAAGACTGGCATTGTCAAGGATTTTGTTTTACTGGTATTCACAATCAGCATCCATAAAAGCAGCAGTCAGGAAATTAACGGCGTATTGCACTGGGCAAATCTGCTGCAAAAGACCTCTTTAAATTGTTAAAAAGCAAAAATATCACTTCCTGAAGATCAAGGTGCACTTTACCTAAGCCGTGGTATTTTCAGTTGTCTCATATGCATGTAAAGGTGAATAATGAATAAGGAAGGCCAAAGAAGAATTGATCCCTTTGAATTATGGTGTTGTTGAAGAATACTGAATATAACAAGGACTGCCAGAATAGCAATATCTTCGGAGCAGCACAGTCAGAATGCGCCATAGAAGCAGTAATGGTGAAACCCTTTAGGACCAGTCCCTGGAGAAGGACATCATGCTTGATAAAGAAAGCCAAGCCAAGCGAAAAGTCAGTGAAAAAAAGGAATTCCCTCAATAAGATGATTTACACAGTGACTGCAACAATGGGTTCAAGCGTAACGATGATTGTGAGGATGGTACAGGACCAGGCAGTGTTTTGTTCTGCTATAAATAGGGTTACTGTGAGTCAGAACCAAGTCAATGGCACCTAACAACTACTCAGCATTTGTACCTCTATGACTCTAACATACCTCCCTCTAGTACCTCATCCTAGTCCACTGTGCCATCCATCATTGTCAGACATCTACTGATTATCCATTAAATGTAGTCCACCACCCACAGCAGTCCGTTGCCTAGTCTATCTTCTGTAGTCTATCACTCTATTCCACCTCCCCACTGGTTCACTACTCTAACAAATCTTTTTGTTAGTCTTTTCTCCCCTAGGTCTATCAGCTAGTCTGCCTCTCCCTCTTGTTACTGCAACAGCATCAGAATTGGTTTCTCTGTTTCTACAATGGCCAGTTCAGTTTTTTTTCTAGTTTAGCGGATGAGAAATCTTTTAAAAATATAAATCAGATTATTTTCATTTGCTTCTAGAATATCCAGAATCAAGTTCCCATCATGGTGCTGAAGTTTTCAAAGCCCTGTGTAGTTTAGACTCTGTCTACATCTGTGACTTTATCTACTGATACTTCTCCACTGCATGTTCTCCACTGCATGTTCTAATCCAACCATGATAACCCTCTTACTGTTCTTTGAAGGAGACAAACTCAATTCTGCCTTAGGACTTTTACAGTGGCTTCTCCTCTTCCAAAAGCCCTTCACTCAGCTCTCCATGTAAGCTCTTCTCTTACTTTAGTCTTTGCTCATACCGTCCAAAATAATTCTTCCCCCTTTACTTTCTTTCTCCCCCTGCATTATAATTTTTTTCATAGCACAAATCCTCTTAATATATGTAAGTGACACTAGATGTAAGTTTCATGAATCCTTCAGCATATCCCAAATAGCTAGAAAATGCCTGCACTTAATAGATGCCAAACAAATTAATATTTATTGAATATATAGCTAGGAGAATGCACGTAGTATTCTATTAAGACGTGTGCTTTTGATATCTACCGACAAACTGGCCTTCAGAAAGGTGTGTCTAATCTGTACCCAGTCTGTAGACAATGAAAGGACATTTATCTTGAAATGCCCTGCCCAATTATTTTCATGTTTATTTTCTCAAAAACACTACAAAATAATGTTCTTAAGTATGCCATTTTTTTCAGAAAGTAGATTGTTTCCTGTGTTTATTATTATTCTTTCTAGAAAATGACTCAATGTGATATAAAACTTTATGAATAATCAGATTTTTCTCCATAACTAAAACTTTGTTCTGTAATTATCTGATTGTGTGTGTAAAGGGGACAGTGGAAAGCTGAACAAAATCCATACAGATAAAACTTGATAAAATATGGCATATCAGAAGAAACTTGATCTGAACAAAAGGAAAGAAAACTCTTGATCTCAGAAATGAAACATATCTGACTTCAAATCCTAGAACCATCTTTTATTTATTGACCTTCCATGGATATTTTTAATACCTCATCAAGATGCAGTATCTTCATCTATGTTATGTAATTATCATTACATGCCTTCCTGATTTTAGGATTAAATAGAATACTAGGCATTAAAAGACTCTAGGACAGAGTCTGATGTACTTAATAAGCTAACCAAACCCACTGTCATCACGTTGGTTCCAACTCATAGCACCCCTAGAGGTCAGAGTAGAGCTGCCCCACAGTAAATTAAAGCTACTTTTAATCTTCATTCATATGGTACTGGGGAATACAGCTGTCCATTCAGAAGCCTTATATAGAAAGGATATATGGAATCAAGAACTGTCTTTCAATATCTGAATAATTGTTTTGGTGAAGGAAGAGGATACACAGTTTACCAGAACCTAGTCTATAAAGGAACTTAACTTCATCAGTATCATGTGTCCAGCAAGTAATAGGACTCCTCATGATGGATTGATCACACACCTGAAATTCTCAAGAACAGGCTGGAGTAACAATCTTAGATAAAACTAAATTCTGGATAATGTCACTCCTGAACAGGTATTAGTGACTGAAGCTCCTCCATTAATTCATCTCTGTGTTACTTGACTGTGACAAAGATATTTAAAGGAAGAATTTTCTTATGGCCTTTCAAACCATGTCTCTTAAATAGTCTCCACCGTGGATATGAAAACGTGGCTTTGGTATTTATGTGAAACTATGACACAAAATGAACCTCAATATTTCTCTTAAATATTTCAACAATTCACTGCAAGTGTGAAAAATGTCAGTATTCTTGCAGTCTTGTTTAATAATTTGTTGCTGTCCCTAAGTCCTTTGGTTGTCAGCAAAATGCAATATGAATAAATTCACTCCTTTTATTTGGGCATTCTCTAGGAAAGCCCAACCCATTTGCCCCTTCTTATTTTAATGCCTTCCCAGCTTTAGTAGGGAAACCCTGGTGGTGTAGTGGGTGAAGTGCTACGCTGGCTAACCAAAAGGTTGGCTGTTCAAATCCACTAGCTGCTCCTTGGAAACTCTATGGGGCAGTACTACTCTGACCTACAGGGTTGCTATGAGTCAGACTCAACTCAACGGCAGTGGGGTTTTTTGTTTGTTGTTTTTCAGTGGGCTCTTCAGTAGGGAAGACATGGAGTTAGGCAGCTCACTGGCTGGATAGCTTACACAAGCCAAGGGTTAAGTGGTATCTGCCTAGTCAATTGTACACTTATGCATTTTCTGAAAAATGACCCAGAAATATTTATAGTCTCACTCCCATGGTAAGATATTAGGAGGATTTACCTAGTCTTCTCAGTTAGAACATACACTGTAAGATAAAGAGACGTCTCTGCACTCTGTGAAAACATGGCACTGTTTAGTTTTGAGCAAGTTACTCTTTTTCAACTTCTGAGCATCATGATTGAGAGCGCAGGCTTTGAATCACACTGAACTGGGTCTAAGTCCGCACTCCATCACTCCCTAGCTTCCTGACCTAAGATGAATTACTTGACATTTGAGAGCCTGGACTTTCCTCATCCCTAAAATGACTGTTATCATAATCATTCATTCCTCATAGAGTCCTTGTAAGACTTAATTGCACTATTACATGTATAGTATTTACCCTAGTACCTAATACATTGTTAAATTCAATAAATGTTATGCTATTGTAATAACTAGCTAAGTATACCCTAGGCATAGTTCGTTTCTCAATTCTGTCTTAGTCAAATTCCTGTCCCCCAAGGCAGAAATATTTATTTAGTTAACAATATGTCACCAGGGTCTTACAATGAGTTGGGTATTTTGCAAATTATTGAGATATACTGACCTGAGGACAAATGTGTGTCTTCTTCGTCTGATTATCACCACTTGGAGACTTATCCTGAATTCCTTTATCTCTGATAATTCTGTTCCAGGTAAACAGTTACTAAAGTCATTTAATTCTATTGCCCAAATATCTCTCAGTCCTACCCTCTTCTTTCTCTCCATCTCACTCTCACCAACTCCCCAGTTCTAGCTTCATCATTTCTGACGTGAGTGATCTGAGCAGCACTTTCAGTACCTTCCTTGATGTCTACATACTGCTCTTAGTGACTTTCCAAGGTCAATCACAAGTCTTGCTACTATTTAAACAAACAGATGTTTACAAAATGTATTTTGGCTTCTTGATCAAAGTACTACAAAGAATATTTTTGAATGTGTTGGTGTACTGTTCAATTTTTTTGGTTTTAGTTTTGTTTTGTTTTTTGTGACAAGCTTATCTCAGTTGCAGAATCCAGGACATCTCTGTGAATGTTTTCTTCTACTAGATGCCAAGAGATACATAACCATCAGGCTTCTATTTTTGCCTAGGCTTCAAGGAAGCTCACTGCTAAATTTGGCACTTAATTAATATAACTTAACTAAACTGTTTTAGAAGTATACTTTTTTCTTGCTTTCCATTACTAACCTCTCTGTCCTATCTTCTCCATCTCTTGTTTTCCCTATTCAGTTAAAGGATTTGTAGCAAAAACGGCATACCAGATGTGGTAACAGAAGAAACATGCATTTAGGTATCATACAGTACTGTGTTTCAAGTTCGGCTTTCTCACTTACAGAAACCCTGGTAGCATAGTGGTCAGGAGCTGTGGATGCTAACAAAACTGTCAGCAGTTCAAATCTACTGGGTGCTCCTTGGAAACTGTATGGGAGAAGTTCCTCTCTGTCCTATTGGATTGCCACTAGTTGGAACTGACTCAACAGAATTGGTTTGGGTTATTTCTTTCATTTTGTCACTTACTAAATGTGCAAATCAGTTGCTTGTATATCAGTTATCACAAGTCAAATATCAGGAGATAATATACTGTAGAAATGGTTGTGAGGATTACATGTGGAAGAATTATGTATGTAAACACACCTGTCATAATGCTTGGAATTTAGTGGAGAGCTGTTTTTCAATTATATTTGTGTGTCCTCAAATCCTTTTGGAAAATGATAATCAGTGCATGAATATAAATGATAAAAAGATGAAATAGTAATAAAAAGATAGTGGATGATCAAATGCCTAACACATGAAAACAAGTCAGCTGTGCATGGCCTAGAATGACTTTGTAGGAAAGATGAAATACTGAGCTTTAAAGGATGCATATAATTTAGATCTATGAAAAAGAGAAAAAAATATATTCTAGGTGGTGAGAATATAGGGGGAAGAAGGAAGTAGAAAAACTCTAGGAAGGCAAACTCAATAGCAAGTTTATCAGTAAAACCACTGGAGTATACTTGATAAAAAAAATTCATGAAGCTCCTGGTTTTATATGGATCCGACTCGACGGCACTTGGCTGGCCCTGGTTTTATAATTGAGGGACGCTGCATACACAATGAAAATTTAGTTAATTTTCTGGGCTGTAAAGAAGGAAAAATAAAGGTGATATTTGCAATATATCTTTCCTTTCCCAAATTTCAAACCACTGAAGATGCATAGGATATAAACAGGGGTAGCTCTATGAATTTCCAAAATGGTCCATTCACCCTTTAGAAGCTAGGAAGCTGATTGACAAAGTTACGCAGCAAAGGAGCTGGACTGTGTGCTCAGCACCAGCTAGGGCTGCTTCTTGAGAAGGGAAGGGTGAGGTCCAGATCTCATAACAGGAAGAGGTAAAACATGGACCAAGTGCAAATCTTCCCTCACCCATCATGGTGCTCCTGCCTAGGCTGTTGACCATGTCTTCTGCACCCCCAAGTCACTGCGTTCTCTTCTAGTCCATCTGGGTGGATGAAAGCGAAGTTTGTTCAAAATATTTTTTATTATCTCCCTCCTGCTGACTCTTGGCCTATTTTAGAGCCAAAATTTATGGTAATCAACAAGACTGGATCATGTTTGCAGCATGTACCTTGGTCGTGGGTAGGCTGGATCTGAAACATCAGTAGAAAGGACATTTAGAGTCTATAGTGAAGTTGCCAGCTGAGTGTTTGGACTCAGATGGATCATGCCCAACACGTAAGTAGTTTTCTGTTCAGCATCCAGACATTTTGTGTTTTATCTATGTTTATTCAAAGTTCTGTAAATTTGCTGAAAGTTTATTGTGGGTAACTTCATATATACTAGAAAAAGACAGCCATTTTCACTTCCTGGGTGGTGATGGAACATTCCTTCCACAGGAAAATGTGTAGGTAGGATGAAGTATAATACCTCTTCCCTGGCAATAGAATGAAAGGAAATCCTGGAAGAACTGTAATAGATAATGTATTCTGAGAAGAATAATATGTTTTAACAGACAGATGATCTTTAACATAGTGTATTGAGAAGAATTCTGAAGCTAAATTCTTGTGAAGCATGAAAGAGGGTTATAATAGATTATTCATGTCTGCCATAGGCAAGAAAGGTGTTGGTTACACCAAACAGGCCACATATACACCTGTGATCTGACATATCCAGCCTTTTACTAATGGAAGAGAGTGACAGGGGCTAGAAAGCGGTCATCGGGTACAGAACTGAGATTTTCTGTCTTCACTTACACAATTTTTTTTTACAAAATGAATACATAACTATACTATATGTACATCTTTACAAAAAAAGAAGCAGGTGTATCATATATAACAAGATTAGTGGGAACTACAACTATAAAGAATTATTTCTTTTCCAAAGACTTAATTTAAAACATAACAGAAATTTGTACAGTGCAAATACAAGTTTAGAACTCTTTCAAGGTCTTCCCACTTTGAACAGGTTTATAGTTAGATTCCTCCCCTGAGCATATAGTAAATGAACAAAATTTCTAATCTGTATCAACCATCTAATATATGATAAACCCTCACTCCACCCCCCGACCCCCACCCTTGTTGCTGTCAAAGAGTCTTTTCTCCTGTACCTGAGTCTGTTTTTAAGCCCTTAAAGCAGGGGTCTCATACAATATTTGTCCTTTTGCTGCTGACTGATTTCACTCAGCATGATGTCTTCCAATTGAAACCAGGTTATGACACACTTCCTAAAATCATTATCATTTCAATCTTTATCATTTCATAGTGTTCCATTGTGTATATGAACCATAGTTTGTTTATCCATTCATCTGCTGATGGGCATCTGGGTTGATTCTATTTTTTTGCTCTTGTGGACTGTGCTGCAGTGAACATTTGTGTACATGTGTCTGTTCATGTGACAGCCTTTGTTTCTGAAGGATAAATTCCAAGGAGCAGGATTACTGAATCAAATGGTATGTCTATTTCCAGCCTTTTAAGGAACCGCCAGATTGCTTCCCAAAGAGGTTGTACTATTTTGTAATTCCACCAGCAGTGTAGGAGAGTTCCAGTCTCTCCACAGCCTCTCCAGCATTTGTTGTTTTGTGGTTTGGGGATTATGGCCAACCTTGTTGGGGTGAGATGGTATCTCATTGTAGTTTTGATTTGGATTTCTCTGATAGCTAATGATTATGAACATTTCCTTATGTGTCTTTTCGCTGCTGGGATGGCCACTCTTGTGAAGTGTCTGCCCATCTCCTTTGCCCATCACTTAATTGGGTTATTTACCTTTTTCTTGTTGATATTTTGCAGAATCTTGTAGATTATGGAGATCAGACATCGGTACAACATGTAGCTGCCAAATATTTTTTCCCATTCTGTAGGTGATCTTTTAACTCTTTTGATAAAGTTTTTGGATGAGCAAGTGTTCGATTCTTAGTAGTTCCCATTTATCTGTTTTCTCTTCTGTTGATCACGCTTTGTCAGATTTTGAAGTCTGTCTAAGCTGTGTATTAGAATATCCATCGTTGATTCTATTTTTTCTTACATTATCTTTATCTCTTTAGGTTTGATAGTTAGGTCTTTGCTCCATTTTGAGTTAGTTTTTTTGTGTAAGGTGTGAGATATGGGTCTTGTTACAGTTTTTTTTTTTTTTTTTTGCAGAAGGATATCCCATTTTGCCAACACCATTTGTTGAAGAGACTGTTTTTATACCAGTTTGCAATCTTAGGGCCTTTGTCAAATATTAACTGTTCATAAGAGGGTGGTAGCATCCATAGAGTCTCCAGTCTGTTCCATGGGTCTATATGTCTCTTTTTGTATGAGTATCAGGCTGTTTTGACCACTATAGCAGTGCCATAGGTTCTAAGGTCAGGTAGTCTGAGACTTCCTACTGTGTTCCTCTTCTTCAGTAGTGCTTACTTATCCAGGGTTTCTTCCCTTTCCAAACAGAGTTGGTGAGTTGTTTCTCCATCTCATTAAAAAATGACACTGGAATTTCTATTGGAATTGTATTGTATAAGCAGATTGCTTTAAGCAAAATAGACATTTTCACAACATTACGTCTTCCTATCCGTGAGCAGGGTAGGTTTCTCCAATTATGTAAGTCTCTTTCAGTTTCTTGCAGTAAGGTCTTGTAGTTCTCTCTGTGTAGTTTTCTTATTTCTCTATTTAGATTAATTCCAAAGTATTTTATCTTCTTGGGGGCTATAGTAAATGGTATTGATTTGGTGATTTCTTATTTGAAGAACTCTTGGTTGGTATAAAGGAATCCTACTGACTTACTTATGTTTATCTTATATCTTGATACTTTGCTGAACTCTTCTATTAGTTCCAGAAGTTTTCTTCTGGATTCCTTAAGATTATCTGTATATACAATCATATCACCTGTGAATAAGGAGATTTTTACGTCTTCATTGCCGATACGGATGCCCTTTATTTCTTTGTCTTGTCCAATTGCTTTTTCAGACGTGATATTTTCGGTATGAAAAAGAGGAGACACATTTTCTGTCTGTTGGTATTACCAAACACTCTTCAAGGCAAAACCCAAACTGTTAGTGAATAGGAGACTTTGTCCCATTCTAGAAGAAATGGCCCAGACTAGTCCCGCACACCTCCGGTAGCATTGTCACAGCACCTCAACTCTTAGCCACACTCCACAGGAAGAACTTGTGGATTCCCCATAGATGTTCTCAAGTTAGAAGGAAACACGCAACTCTTCTTGCCATTTTGTAATTGATGCTTGTTTGCAGAACAAGTAAACAAAACCCATATTTTGGTGCATCTGTGGGGATGTGGGTAGCTATTTTTTTTTTCCTGAGCTTATTCTATATTATGTAAAAAATAATTCTAGAAAGAGTGGCCCTGCCTTAATGCAGCAAGGAACGAGCCAGACCAAACACACTTGCAACTTATGGAAAAAGGCCAGAACAGGCATTAGTAGTGTTGGTCAGATGTGCTAGACAAGACAGGTATAGGAACAGAATTCTGCTTCCTGTGTTTTGTGATCACTCCATCTAATCCCACCCAAGAAATCTTTCTTAGTACTTCAAAGCCACCAGTGAACAGAAAGCTGCCCATATCCATTGTGTCTCAGTGTCTTGGCTTCTTTCTCCCTTGGTAGACTTGGAGCCAAATGGCTCAGAACTTTTTCCTCACTAATTCAGAGCATATTTTAAGTTTGTAGGGAAGCAACTCCCCAAATACTATGTATGTATACATATAAAGATAGGGTTTGATTTCAATTTTTAGGACCTTCTGTGTTTCCCGAGGAGGGGATACTTACTGATGCAACCTGAGATGGAGAGAAACAAGTCTAGTAATTCTAGAATATAAAATTCAAATGATGGAGAGTGAGCAGCCCAGTGAAGTACCAAGTAGATTGAACTTGACATTAAGTATGAATTCTAGCCTCATCTCCAACACATATCAAAAAGCTTTCTGTTCTTGGATGAGTTATTGCTTTCTGGGGACTGAGTTTCTCCTCTATAAACTCTTTGTACCATCTAGCCTCCTTACCCCATATGACCATTTGCTCATATAGAACCTCATACTCACTTACGGTGCTGTTGTTCCTGCACTGGATTATGATTTCGTATTTCTTACCTAGTGGATAGAAAGTGAGCTTCAGAGGCAGATTTTCATTGGCCTCCTGACTCTTCCACCCCCAGTGTATAACCTTGGATGAATAATTTAACCATGCCTAATTTGTTTAAACAAACAGTTCTGTCTTGGAAGAAGTATAACCAGAATGCTTCTTAGATGAAAAGATAGTAAGACTTCATTTCATTTACTTTGGACATGTTACCAGGAGGGACCAGTTTCTTGAGGATGACATCACACTTGATAGAGAAGGGGGTCTGGCAAAGGAGAGGAAGAGCTTCACTGCGGTGGACTGACACAATGACTGTTACGATGAACTCAAACATAGTGAAGATTGAGAATGGTACAGGACCAGACAGTGATTCTTTATGTTGTACGTAGAATTGCTAAGAGTCTGAACTGACTCGACAGTATCAGAAAACAACAATTTATATAAAGAGGGTAAAAAAATAGTGACAATAACGTCTACTTACCAAGGTTCTTTTGAAGATTAATAACTAGAGCACATACAAGGTCTCACAATTATGTTCACAAACTCATCAAAAAAAAGTGCTACATACCTCATTGCTGAATACCACTATGGTTGCCTTTGAAACACTCCCCTTGGGAAGCTATGTACCAGTGCCAGTGCCTAGTCTAGCCTTCAAAGCAATTCTGGAACTCTTTTTCTGGAATGGCCATCAGAGCTGTCATTGTATTACCCTTGATGTCCTGAATGTCATCAAAATGTCTTCCTTTCAATATTTCCTTTATCTTTAGGTAAAGAAAAAAATCACTGGGGTCCAGATCAGGTAAGCGGAGAGGGTGTTCCACTGCAGTTTTTTGTTTACCAGCTAACGACTCCCCCACAGAGAGCTATGCAATTAAGTTCATGACCTTGCCACCTTGCCACCATGCACAATGGCCATCCCAGAAAGAGTTCCAAAAGTACTTTGAAGGGTAGACTAGGTGCTGGCATCAGTGTATAGTTTCACAAGGGGAGTACTTTGAAGGTGACAACAGTGATATTCAGAAATGAGGTGTATAGCACTTAGACCAATTAAGTTTATAGATTTAGTTGTGGGACCTCATGTGTTGTTATTAGGTGCTTTTGAGTTGGTTCCAACTCATAGAGATCCTATGCACAACAGAAAGAAACACTGCCTGATCCAGCACACATACAGAAATGTCTAAATGAAGACATGTAGTAAGTCTTTGTTTGTCTTCCATTGCCTTAGTATCTAACACAAATCTGGCATCTCATGGGTAGCCCACAAGTTCTTGCTTGAATGAAAAAAGAGAAGGAGAAAGGAAAGAGAGAGAAGAGAGAACAAAGGGACAGAGGGAGAAAAGCAATGAGAGAGTAAGAGAAAAAGAAAGAAGGTAAGAGAAACAAAGGAAAGGAGGAGAAAAGTGAGGTTAAAGAGACGGAGAAAAATCAACTATGTCCTCTCCAATCGCCTCTTAGTTCTTAAAGGGCAGTCTATGTCCTTCATTTCTAGCACTAATATCATATTGTATGTATTCAATTAACGTTTGCTTACCAGTAATCGTTCATCTGTAAAATGGGGATAATTATACATGTGGTGTTTTAAGCTATAATAACTTCTACCAGGAGCTGATGAAATGTTGACTATGAAAGTATTCTGTAAATACAAGAGTCTTGATGTCTGAGTTAGTGTCTGCCATGCGATATGAAGCTACATTGTCCCCCCCGAAATACCAAGTTGCATCATTTAGTAAACTGGGGATTCACAGCTGAGCTACAGACATACGTGGACAAATTTCACAGAACTGTATGTTTGGAATGGATAAGCAAGGAAAGATTAGACCACGGGTTGGCTGAGAAAGAATGTATCATAAAAGAAGATGAGTCTTGGGATGGCAAGAGGACTTGGAAAGTAAAAAGGCAGGTGGCAGGCAAATAACTAGAATGGAAAGAATTGTCTAGCTATACTTTCTGTCACTTTGGGATACCTACAGCCCTTCTGTGGGTCTTCCCCAGATAAGGAAAGAAATGATCTCCTCCTTTTGCAAGAAAATGATGAGCTGCTACATGGAACTGGGAGCATGAGCCCTTGGATGAATAATTGGATATCTGTTCCTCATCTTAAAAATATGGCTATTTTAAGTCTCTTTGTATTGGGAGGTGGTTTTAATGTAAATATGTCTTCTGTTTTGTCCTGCGGCTTCTACGAAATGGTGACATTTAGGTTACTTAGAGTAGCAGGATTTTTGTACTGGTTTACTCAAAACTTACTGACGCAAAGTTATTATGCTTCCCAGGTTTGAGAGCCATACAATTTTGTATCTCACCAGGCTAGCAGTTTTTCCATAGGAGTGAGCAAAGGGTTTTGCTGTGGAGAACCAAATCTTCAAAAACAAAATAAAAATTTTACTGGGGCTGAAGGTGAATTCCCTTCCTAGAAAAGTAGTATATTCTTTACCAAACATGGATCCTCAAGTATTTCCTCATTTATAGGTGACAGTCCCCCAAGTCAAGCAATACATACTCTTGCCATCACCAAGTACTGTCAAGCTGATTTTGAGTCATGCCTCATATTGACACCACATGACAGAGAAGAACTGCACCGTAAGGTTTTCTAGGTTGCAGTCTTCATGGGAGCAGATTGCCAGGTCTTTTTCCTACAGAGCCCTGGGTAGGTTTGAACCACCAACATTTTTGGTTAACAGTTGAGCACTAAACTATTGCTCTAGCAATGTTCCTTAAGAAATATGTAGACTCTTACTTTAGTTATCTTGGTTTTCTCACATTTCATCTGGAAGAACAAGTTTCTTCTCTCCTGCCTGCTATCCAAGAACCTAGATGACCTCATAAGAAATAATGTTTTTCCAGTTGTAGCTTAAAACAAACAAAACAAAAACCCAAAACAGTTGCTCTTGAGTTGATTCTGACCGGTAGCAACCACGTGTGTTTCAGGGTAGAACTGTACTCCATAAGCTTTCCAATGGTTGTGATCTTCCCAGAGTACATTGCCAGGCCATTTTCCTGAGGTACTTCTGGGTAGATTCAAACCACCAACCTTTCACTTAGTAGCTGAGCACTTAACTGTTTTCACCACCCAGTGACTCTAGTCTGTGAAGTCCAGCCAAGTTGGCAGGGAGGTGTGTGTCCCAATGTCTGAGAGTACAGGATGTGGAGTATATATACCTATGATTAATGGACTCACAGTGATCTGGTTTCCAGCAATTCATGAATCCTTTCAGGCAGCAGATGCTTGTCTCTAAAATTAAGATAATCATAACTACCTCAACAAAGTGGGATTAAGTATATGTGACATAAAAAATAT
Source organism: Heterohyrax brucei (assembly GCA_028571685.1). Taxonomy (NCBI): domain Eukaryota; kingdom Metazoa; phylum Chordata; class Mammalia; order Hyracoidea; family Procaviidae; genus Heterohyrax; species Heterohyrax brucei. The sequence continues at coordinate 65,039,811 of CM053150.1, forward strand.
ATAAAATAATTACATCAGTACTTAGTAAGAATAAGTGCTCAATCAGTAATAGCAAACCAAGTTCAGAATTGAGATATAAGCTTAACAGCAGGACACAAAAAATAATTCTGTCCTACTGGAGGCTGGCTCTAATTCATGAAAATTTCTGAGTTCTTAATATCAACAAAACATTGTAAGGTTATAGCAATTATTGAGGCCACTTTGTTTTTTAATTACAAGAGCTCAAAGTTCACGAGATGAGCAAAATTAACAAGAGCATTTGTGAGACAGGGCTAAGAATAATTATACCCTTATAATGATAAGAACTGTTTTGTGCATTCAAAAGAAGAGAATTATTTTATCCAGGAAGATGGTCAGGATGATTTCACAAAACAAGAAATTTCATAGCAGCCCTGAAAGAAAGCTTGAGGTCTGGAAATACACAATATGAGTGAAGGAAAAAAGAGTATTTTAATTTGTAAAAGCAGAAAGTACAAAAATATATAAATTATGTGTGACAAAAGAACTATGAAATGAAGCTGAAATTTAGTGTAGAAGCCCAGGGCAGAAGATCTTAGGACACTGTTAATTCTAGAGGCAATGGGGAAGCATTACATTATCTTTCTTGAGTGAACTCTAAATTTTGTATCTGAATTTCTCACAATTGTAATATGATTCCCTGGCAGTTTGCGCTCAATAGTTGTTTGAATAAATGATGGAGGGACAAAAGAAGGGAAGAATAAATGCATGAAATAATGGTTAATGAAGATATATGCACCCAGCTTTCTTGTACTCATCGTTAATAAACTCATTGTTTATTCAGTCTTTTATAAGTATCAAATAAGTAGCTCAAGAAGCAGTACTACACGTTATTTGTGCTTTCAACTTGGCCAGAGTTCTCCCCCTTATCATAATATGCCCCGAGAAGGTCTTATTTCCCACCCGATTTCTATACATTCTATCTACTGGAAGTCAGAGGATTTTTTTTTTCCTTTGTCATTTTTTAATATTCCATAGTGTCCTGCAAGGTGTTTGGGAAAAAAAATTTCTAGTAAAGTTGCCGAATCATTGACTTCATTTTGACAAGGAGAACAGTTCTTTAAAAAGTTGGACCCCCAAAGCCAATTTTTATGTTTCCCAGAGCACTGCAACTGAGGCTGCTGCATCTAGCTATTAATACTCTAATGGAACATCGTGCCCTCTTACAAAGGGGAAATCAAACATTGTGCTGAGCTGATTAGAAGTGATGGCGTGGTGCTTCTTCCTGAGAACGGAAGTCCAGTAACCTCAAATACCAAGGACTATAAATCTCAGCAATATATAATGGTAATTGGTTTGAAAGGCCTAATCGACACAGAGAACAGAAGCCAAGTGCAGAATGCTCAGGACTGGAAGCTCCAGACCTCTGCTTCCTTCCAGAAGGAGATGTTTCATTTTCTCCTTCTGTGCTGGGAACAGCAATAAAAGATTTCAAAAGCTGAGCCTCATCTAAATGCCCAGTTCGGAATCCCTGACTCATCGTGATTAGGGTCTAGAATTCAAGTCCACCTACAGCACAGTAATCGAGGATGCAGAAAATGGGGATTCCTGATTATCATTTTAGATTGAGTTAGAATCTCTGAAATTGGGCCTGGTAATTACTATTTTAACAGTGATGTTTAAGGATCACTACTTCACAAGACCTTTCTTACACTCTATGTTAGAGGGAAAGCAGCCCTGACTTCGGATTTATCCAAATCATGTTCAAATCTCAGATCAGTCATCTGCACATTGATTGGCTTTATGCAATCTCTACCTTCTTTCCCTGTTTCCTTTGTGAAGTGAGGAAAATAATGGCTACCAGGCTAGATTCTTTTAAGGGTCTGAGATGACTAGTATATAAAAATACTAGAGGAGACTGTTGGGAGGATAGGACAAGTATGGAGCACAGAAGAGGGGTGTGCTGTCACTAGGCAGGGAGAGCAGTGGGAGCTGCATGTAGGTGAGCATGCAAATTTATATGGGAATGTACATTTTCGTTCAATCATAATTTAAAAAAAAAAAGAAGAAAAATCCTAGAGCATGGCAGATAGCCAGTAACATTGATCATAGATTTGAAACATGCACAGCTGTGGAGAGTAAGCATGACGGATTCAAGGTATGTACCCCTCAATTTGGTACTTAACAAGTCAAACCTGTTTTAAGCACAGAGGCTGATTAAGATACAAAGTGTTGGATGGACCTATGTTTGATTCCTACTTCCATTGTACAGTAGCAATAGAACTTAGGAAAGTCATTTTGCTTCTCTCTCAAACTCTAATTTATCATATGTAACATAAGTATAAAACCACCTGCCTGTTGGAGTTACTGTGAGGATTAGAGGTAATTATGGAATTTACTTGGCAGTCATGGATAGCTAATGCATGCAACTGGTGATGTTACTGTCTGACCCAAGACTGCGATAGTGTCTTATCACCTTCGTTAGCCAGACTTCCATTTTTTTGATAAAGACATGTAGAGTTTTCTGAATGACATGTGATGTGCCACAAAAGCTGAGATTTAAGTTCCCCTTTCCAAGTGCTTAGCTGCATAAGCACCCAGTAAAAGAAACTATTGAGTTATTACTGATGGTAACTAATAGTTATCATTAGTACAACTTTGAGGAGGTCATTTAACCTCTCTAAGAAGGGAAACCATGGGGGAAGAAGTACCAGATATGCAAGTGTCTCAGTTCAGAAGTAGCACATACGAGAGAGATATACTGAAAATGTGTGTGACGTAGGCTGTGGAATTCAAGAAAGGCTTCTCTCAGACCTGATGAATGAATGAAAATTGGCCAGGTGAAGAAGCATGAAACAAATTTCAGGTAGTGGGAACAGATGTGAACCTTTCTTCCAAATCTCACTAACTTGTTGTAGCAGTGGGTGCAGGGGTGGAGATCACTCAACTTGCACAGCAGGTCTAATGGAATATTCCAAAGCATCAGCTTAAAAATATAAATAAAATCATCCTGATAAATATGGCTATCAAGAACATTAGCAACTTACAGAGAACACAGTACCTCTAAGCACTTGAGCAGCATGGATGAACTTACAAATGTTTTATCTAATTATGAATATTATTTTTTCCTTTGGAATCCCCAGTGAGTCTTTCTGTATGAAGTCTTCTCAACCTGATTCAATCTACTAAATGTTTCTGAATGTGCTCTGTACTGCTCTTAAATTTATAACCATTTCCACAATTTCCCCAACCTCCTCAAAAACTGCAGAAATAGACTATGCGTGTGTAATCATAAATAAACATACAGACACACAGACATGCTTGCACAGACATAAGCACAGAGTAAGGAACTGTCACAAGGGGTAAGATGACTGTGCACCTTAATAGTTCAGACTCCAAGCTCCTTCTTTTATTGGTTGTGTGACCCAAACTCCTTTACATGACATTCAAAGACCTTTAGAATGGTCCGGAACCTATGATAATCTGAGAGCTAAGTATCGTCCATTATTCTTCCTTGCATTTCTTCTCTGTTATAGCTAGAACAAGCATTTGTAGATCACTGACATTCTTTCATTCCTTCAGTCTTTTGTATGATGTGAATACACATTACCTAAGATATTCTCCCTAAACACAGGTCTCTGTTCTCACTCTGACCTATACACACATTTTACTTCTACTCAGTCTTCAAAATGGTTATTGGCCTTCCTCATTAAGCTTTTCCTTCATTTTGTTTCTTACACACCATGTCACACCATGCTAGGTACCCATTCTCTAGGCCCCTTTCCTGTGCTTACCCCATTCACACCAATTGTGTATCTTCTAACGATCCATGTGCCTTCCTTTCTCACTGATCTACATAAATGCCATGGCATGGCAGAGTATATATTTTATTTAATTCCAGTACCAGCACAGTGTCTGATACATAGTGAGAATTTAATGCTTATTTATTAACTAAGTGACTTTTTAAATCATTTGTCTTCTCTGTGTCTTGGTTTTCTCACCCATGGAATCTGAGAAGTAACACTTTACTCAATTCATTCATCTTCCTATTAAATGACAAAACACATGTACAGTGCTTAGCAAAGAATCTGTCACATGGTAAGTGTACATGATTGATTAAGTCAACAAACATTTGAGTGCCTACTATATCCTGGACTGTGGGTATACTTTGCCAACAATGAAGTTTACTTACTCTATGAAGAGAAGTAATAATATAATAATCATGATGTGATTGGTACAGTATCAAAACAAATATCTATACATGTCTGCCTCTGTAATTATAATAATGATAGTAGTATAAATAACACAGCTTATGTTCTTGAAGAGTGATGAGAACAGTAATGAATGTGAAATTTGCAAACATTGGGGTCGTGAACAAGATGATAGTACTCAGTGCATAACCAATTATGAATTCCAAGGTCAGTGAATTTAATACATTTTATATCATTGCAAATGTTTGTTCTACTCTTGGGGAAGATTAAAAAAGGAGAAGAAGAAGATTCCTGTATTTGGCTCAGGAGCCTGCTTCTCTCCTTGCAGTGTGCATCAGACTAAATGTCACAAGAATATTTCAGCATATGGTGGTAAATATTTACACTCATTTTAAACAGATATTCCAAATACCTTATTTTCAGCAGAGGCCTAAACCTGATGGTAAAAGTCATGAATAGAGCTTTTTCATTCTCATCAAGTGAGAAGGGGCTTTTCAAGGATTCTTGCCTCCAGGGTACTCTATTTTTCTCCTTCCATTCTTCTTGGGTTGAGCTTTTGGAAAGCAGAACTGGCCCTCTGCCACAGAACTCTCTACCAAGTCACTTCAAATTATTGCTCTACAGTCCCTGAGAGCCAGTAGAAGATTCAGCTGTGATCTTGGGGGGGGGGGGGGGGGACTATAAAATAAAAAAGAAAAAAAACTCTAAAAATTATAATATGAAGAAGAAATCTTTGAGGAATTACAAAGTGCACAGTGTTGTAGCCTTGGGGTGCAAAGGGGGTGAATAAGGATGCAGCAGAGTAAGTTTCTCCTAAAAGGAATGAGAAATTATGTCAGGGAAAAACTGAAGATTGTACTTGTTCTCTGAGAATGTGGAGAGCAAAATGTACATCAGAGGGAGGACATGTGTATTGTGAATTGTTGCTGGGTTGACAGGTTGATACTGTACAAAGTTAGAGATACAGACATTTTTGTGTTTGAAGTATATTAGAGTGCTCTGTGTGTGTGTGTGTGTGTGTGTGTGTGTGCGTGTGTGTGTTCTGTAGGAAATTTTCCTTGTTTTCTAAACCCCCCTGATAGCAGAGGCCCTCCTTTGTAGGAAGGACATAAAGACTCTGTTAACAGAGAAAGAATAGAAACTAGCAGAAATCTCACCCTGAACTACTCAGCAACTCTGCACCAAAACTCACCCCATGGATCTGCTCTATCTTGAAGCAAGGAGGACAACTTTATGTCCTTTTACCAATCAGTTCTTGGTTGCAAGCTTCCCAAAAGGTCTGAGTTGAGGACTACCTCCAGTCTGTTTGACTAAGAGGACTTGGGAACTTTCTGGCTTTGAGTTTTATGAACTGCTCTGACGGAAAACCCACAACTGCTCAGGGACGGATGTACCAGCCTAGTGAAGGGAATCTGGGTGAGGTACCAACAGCATCTATGTAAACTGTGGTTAAAATCTACAAAGGAACAAATGAGAATATTAGAGTCAGTGCGAACAACTTTGCAAACAACACAAAGAAACAGATTGTTTCGCTTTGCATTTACTGAGAACCGACTATGCCAGAAATACTACCAGGTGCTGGGGATACATGCCAGAGAGACTCATGCTCCATCCTAAGACAATCATAGCAATAATTCTTATATTATGCACCTCCTGAGTGAGCAGTCCACTGCTAAGTATTACGGAGACAAGAAAGATTTATAAACTTGCTGTCATGGTTTGAACTATGTCCCCCCAAAAATGTGTATAGCCATTTGGCTGGTCCATCATTCTGAATATTTTGTGACTTTCCTGTGCTATACACTCTAATCTCCGCCTGTGGCTAATAGATAGGATGATCATGTTAAAAGAGGATTAGGGTGGGACTGCAACACCTTTGCTAGAGGAGTTTCCTGGGAGTATGGCTTGTACCACCTTTTATCCTTTCGTCCTATGGGAGTATGAAAAGAGAGGGAAGCAGAGTTGGAACTTCACACCATCAAGAAAGCAGCACCAGGAGTAGAGCATGTCTTTAAAACCTAAGATTCCAGTGCCAAGATGCTCTCTGACCAAAGACTGATGCAACACAAGGACTTTCCTCCAGAGCTGACAGGGAAAACATTCCCCTGGAGTGGACACCCTGACTGCAGACTTGTAACATACTGGACTGTGTAAGAATAAACTTTTCTTTGCTTAAGCCATCTCCTTGTGATATCTCTCTCTGTTAGAGCAGTACCAGATGACTCGGATCCGACTCGACGGCACTTGGCTTATTACTTCGGGGAAGATAATGAATAAAAATAATTTTTTTCAAGTGCTGCTCAGAAAACTCTTTGCTGTGGTCTTTCATCAAATATGAAACTATCAAGAAAAAAATTCTGAATTTCAGAGTGTGTCATTGGTCAGACTGGCTTTGCGTGGACATCCAAGAGGGGTGTGCCGACCCTCCTGGGGAAGTTATTGGTCAACTCCAGGAGGTAGGAACTATGCAAACCCAAGCAGACCTGTTTCACTATAGAGGTAATTTTATAAATTGCCACTTGAGCAGGAGCTAGAATTGTGGCAACTGAGGTAGAATAGCAGCTGTGAATCAGAAGAGGGTAGCACTAACAGAATCCAAGAGGGGGGTTAATTTGTGTCATAAACAGCATGTAAGTACATGTCTGCTACGTAGTAATAGCTTACAAATACTAATTATTGCTCCCTCTTCCATTTCATTTAAGAATTCTGTTTAAAATTATTGCATCTATGCCAGAGAAAATGGATTGAGAAGAGGAAAAAGAGACTCTTGGAGAACATTAGAGTAGAAAATAAAGTATTTGGGGATTATAAATTGTATCATTAGGAAAACTACATGAAAAAATCTATGTAAACTACTGAATACAATGTATAGTACCAAGTAAGGGCTCAATAACTGCTAGGTCTTATTTGAAGCATTTGGTAAATGAATGAGTAAATGATCAATAGAAGTCAATCTTTTGTAGAGATTAGACTCTAAGATACTAGAGTTGAATAGGATTATCTTAAAATCAAGTGCCATCTAGTTGACCTTGATTCATGACAATCCTACTCATGACAATCTCAGAGTAGAACTATGCTTCTTAGGATTTTAATTGCTGATTTTTTTTAGAATTAAATCACCATCTTTCTTTCCAGGTACCTCTGGGTAAACTGGAACTTCTAACCTTTTTGTTATTATTGAAGCACGTTAATTGTTTGCACCACTCAGATACTCCAAAGGAAATTTTAGACATTGCCTATTCTAACTTTCTCTTTTTATGGAAGTCTACATTGAGATCCATGTAGGGAGCAAATCACTTTTCTAAGGTCCAATGCCAACGGTTAACTGGTAGCCAGATACTTAAGGATGATGCATCATTTCCTAAAGTCTTGCTCCAATAACTCTCTATTGATAATAGCCCTGTAGTAGAAAGGAACTTGATAATTATAATAGTTATCATTTCTCTAATATCTAGAGTGTGTCAGGCACCTCACACTTGCCTGAGATATTTGTTATTCCCGTTCTCTGCACAGTAACTCTGATTCCAAGTGCTGAAGTATTGGCCTAGCTATTAAAAGACAGAGTCAGAAATTAAACAATTCTTCCTGTATCAAATGTTCTTACCATCTATCACTGTATTATCCATTCTGTGATGCTCAATGATGAATTTTACCTCTTGTCATCCTTGCAAGATTCATATGATGAGGAGGCACAAATTGCAAAACACAGAGCAAGAAATGGGCACAGATGACAGGCAAGAGGAACAAACTGTGGATCAGGAGAAAATTTAAAACCAAAATCCCCTCTCTCTCCATCTGCTGACTTTGCTATTTTTTACAAGAAAAAGTCCCTTCTGGGAAAGACTCACTCAACTCCAGATACTTTTCCAAGACATTCTTGGAGCTGAGGTTAGCATATCCAATTTGGCAGGGCAAAGTGTGATTTTAATTAGGCCATTTCCCTCATGGGGCGGAGGGCTGTGCTGGCTGAACTTCATAAAGGAGCCTGTGGGTGGGCAGTTTTCGCGGAGCGTGGAGGTGAGTAACGTTCAGGACAAGCCTCCCTGAGGGGCCTGGCTGTCGTTTTGTGAAATTCCCCCTATTCTTTCCTCCTTTTAAAGTAATTGGAAATTGCTGTACCTGGGGAGAGATGTGGCCTCCCTTGGATAGGAAAGGGCTTTGGAGCTTTTGGACCAGGGCCAGCTAATATCCAGGGCATTTGTTTTCCAGACACAGGGTCCCTATGTGGATCAGTTGTTCAGTTCAATCAGGTGTCCACCTTCCTTGCTCCTAGAATCCCTTTTGGGCCAAGAGAGATTGAATGTGCCACTTCCCAAGTGAAAAGTTCATGTTCCTCCTATTCATAAAATCATGTGGTCCAAGCCTTCTCTCCTGCAGTGTGTCTGCTGATTTAAGGCTTTTGACTTCTACGCTAGCACTTACAGAGATAAATTGCCTGCTGCCGACGATGTCTCTTCTCTGCTGGAGAAAACCCTGGCAGTGGGGTTTGTAGGTGGGCCTGGTCACTCAGGAAGGTCTGAACAAGAGCTCTGAAAAAGATGGAGACCAAGCAGCAACCAGAGAACCTGAGGCTTAAAAGAAAACCAAGAAGGACTCTCCACTAATACTTTTTGGTCTTTTACCCTTCTCTTAAGAGTAGACATTCACCTTGGTTTTAGGAGGACCTAGGGGAGCTTTCTGAAAAGGAAATCACATCTCATCAACTGTGTGCTTTAAATACTCAAATGAGTCCATAATATAGCCAGGTTACAGACCTCACCACGGAATTTTTCTCGTGTTATGAACCCAGTTAGCTCTCTAGCTTTGTTCTTTCTCCACACTCACTGTTTTAGCTTCCTAGTGCTGCTGTAAAAGAAATACCACAAAGTGTTCTTAACAAACAAATATTTGTTTTTTCACAGTTAGGAGGCTGAAAGTCTAGATTCAGGGTACTAGCTCTAGGTGAAGTCTTTCTGTCTGTTAGCTTTAAAGTTGTTGTTGTTAGGTACCATTGAGTTGATCCTGACTCATAGCAACTCCATAGAGTTTCTAAAGAGGACCTGTTGGATTTAATCTGCCGGCCTCTTGGTTAGCAGCCATCGCACCTAACCACCATGCTGCCAGGGTTTCCTGCATTTAAAGGAAGCTCTTTTTATTCTTTGGTTCCTTGGTGACATTCATGTGGCATGGTATCTGTCGTCTCATAACTCTACTTGCTGACATGCTTGTTTAACCTCTTTTTCATCTCAAAAGAGATTTACGCAAGGCATGCCCTGCACTAATCCTTCCTCATTAGCATAACAAGGCAACCCATTCCCAAAGGGGACTACAACCACAGACATAGAAGTTAGAATTTATAATATAGTTTAGGACAATGTATTTCAACCCATAACTCCTGCTGTCTGCAGTTCCTAAACTAAATCATATACCCAGGATTTTTATTCGTGGAGTTCCCTCTAACTTCAGCACTCTTCAGTGCATGTCTTTCTCTTGCAGTGAGCTCCCCTTCCCCTCTTCTTGTTCTGTACTTGCTAGGCTAAACTTGGCTTATTATTTACAGATCGTAGTAGGTGTTACCTGAAAAATCTTCCCTAAATACTTTTCCTCCATCTATAACTGGAGAACCTACCATATCCACCCAAATGACCTGCTTTGACATCTATTTTAGCATTTAACATACTATATTATAATAGCCCTGGTGGCACAGTAGTTGAGAGCTAGACTGTAAACAAATGCTTTAAAATCCATCATCCACTCCTTTGACGCCCTTTGGGGTAGCTTTGTTCTGTTCTATAGAGAGAGTCATTATGAGTTGAAATTGACTTGACAGCAATGACTTTGATTTTTTTTATGTTTCTTTTCTTTTTTAACTGTAATTGCCTTGTTAACTTGCTCTTTTCCATTAAATTGTAAGCTCAATGAAACTAAACACTATGTTTATGTTTTCTTTATCATTATATCCGTAGCACATGTTAGGTGTATTGTAAGCACATAATAAACATTTGTTGAATTACTGAGTGAGATCCTGGAGGGCATTCTGTAAAACTTACAATGATCGTTGTCATTTCTTGAGAACTAAATAAAAATCTGTTGCTTTTAAGTCAATTCCAACTCATAGCAACCCTCTAGGACAGAGTAGAACTGCCCCATAGAGTTTCCAAGGAGTGCCTGGTGGATTTAAACTGTCAACCTTTTGATTAGCAGCCACAGCATTTAACCATTATGCCACCAGGGTTTCTGGAAACTAGGTTTTTTTTTTTTTTTTTTAAATCAAGAAACTTCAGGATCTGTGGGATTGGTTCAGCTTTTCACCAGTAACAGAGAATTAGGTAGTTGGTAGTGGATGACATTTGGTCGTCCTAAGGCCGCTTATATTAAGTGTGGTAAGTGTAAGTGTGAGGATGTCATGTCAGTTCTAAAGTCTGGTCTGCGTAGTCTGCAGAGAAATATACATGAGCATGTAACCTGGTTGGATTCACTTGTATTCACCATATGCAACAAAGGGTCTAGAGGTAAAAATGCTGATAGAGATGAGCCTAGGCATAGATACATAAGTTTGCTCTACGGGAGAAAGCTGCCCTTCTGTGCTTTTCCAAGACAGAGTATTTGTTTGGCTGAGCCTAGAAAATGGTTCAGCTGGGATACAAACCAGGAGACAAAAGGTGGCTCTGGATAAAGATAAGTTTATCTGTAGATGAAATAACACAATAAGAAGAATAGCTGAGAGAAAAGAATCTTTCCAAAATAAATTTCCCAAGTGTTCCTTTTCCCCTTTGTACAGCATCCTAGACTTTATAGAACATAGACTCCTAAGGATCCTATGTAAGCTCAAAGTTGACTGATGTCCAGACCAAATCTTCATCAGTGTTATTTATAGGGATGAGAGAACATGCTGTGTTTACGTGGAGGTGGTTATAGTACTGGGATTCATGTTGGGATTTACAGCCATTGGACCGCTGACACTGGATGTCTAATCTCGTCAGCCCACCAAGATGTAGGTTATCTCTTTCACTTGTCTCTTTTTGGTCACATGAGTTTTTCATCAGGGAAAGGAGTAGAAGTGACAGAAATCTCCTCATTCCTTTGTGTTAGTTTCCTGAAACTACCATAATTAAATACCATAAACTGGGTAACTTAGAACAATAGAAATTTATTGCTTCCTTATGGCCTCACAGTGTGATGCCATACGTATGTATATGCTGGCAGTGACAGATGATCTGTTCCATGCCTCTCTCCTAGCTTCTGATGACTGCTGACAATCCTTGTTATTTTTCGGTTTATGAAAGCATGACTCCAGGCTTGGCCTCCTTCTTCACATGGCCATCTTCCTTCTGTTTGTAGGCCTCTTAATAAGGACATCAGTTTTTTTGGATTAGGGCCCACCCTACTTCATTATGACGTCTTGTTAACTAATTATGTCTGCAAAGACCGTTTCTAGATAAGGTCTCATTCACAAGTACTGAAGTTATAAATTAATTTGGGGGGGGCAGGGGGTTGCATTCCAACCTATAACACTCTTTTCTTTTAGGCAGCTATCATACCCCCTGAATTACCACAAATTAGCAAGAGTTCGTTCAAAAACAAATAGACACAGCCCTCAATATGTTCTACTATAATAATTGCCAAAGTGACTTCCACAGAGCACCTGTGCAGAGAGATGTTAACAGATGCTGAGTGAAAAAGTAATTCCTGGTTAAAAGTTTGGAAATGAAATATAGCCCACTCTTAGAAATTCTCATTGCATACAGGGATATTTGAGGTCCTGGTAACTCTTTTTAAAGAGGCCTATTTGATATTTCCACACTTATTAGCTCATGGAAATGAGCTTTTTTTTTCTTGTTCAAGAAATATGAAATTAATATACTGAAAACCTGTAAGGAAACTGTAGTACCTCATCTAAGAATGGTAAACTATATGTGTTTTTCTATTTTTACCCAGTATTCTGTTTATTAAAAAACAATGATGTATCCATTGGCTTGTCAAACTCTCACATTAGTTAACTAGTCATCTGTTACTGTAAGTATTTGTGACATGTGAGTTTTTTTGTATTGTTATGTTGTTTGGGATAAAAAGTAGTTATTAAGAACTATAAAATTAAATTTTACATTTATAGAATTTTCAGTAAAGACAAAACACTGATTTATGCATTGCCATGAAGTACAGTAATGATAACAATACTAGTAGTATAGATAGCAATGATAGTAATGGTAACCTTTTACTGATTCCCTAAATATAGATCAGAATTTGTGTTGGGTAATTCTACAACTCTTTTCTTATTTAAAACTTCCAACGTGCCTATGGAAAAAGTTTTAATAGTATCCTGATACTACAGAAGGGGAAAGTGAGATCCACATGTGTCATTTGCCTAAAGCCATATAAGGAAGAAGTAGTATAGTATCTCTGTTTACACAATTTGTGCTCTTGACCTTCAAGTAACAAGTTAACTGTCTCACAAGAGTAAAGAGGTTTACACAGACCTGATCTGACTTTGATGACTTCTGGGGAAATGGTGCTGATTATTCCCCCTGAAAACAGAGTGAATTCTCTTTACAGCCTATGCACAGAATTAAAGGAGACCCCACTCTCTCATAGCCTTGATATAAGCAGCAACATATAAGGCTGGGATGTACCAAATGCAATGCAGGCTTGGAGCGCTAGCTCCATGGATGAATATTCTCTGATAACATTCAAGAGAATAATTCATTGACAGTTGACAAAAAGCAAACTCCAATGAAGTGGCTTTGTATTGCCCAAATTAGAAGTTGAGTTTTAGGGTACAGTGATAGACCATAAGACACATATAATTGTAATTAATCTGAAAGGCATGTGAGAATTTACAGTGCAAGCAAAATGAACAGTATTGCTGAGACAACTTGGGATTCTGCAATGGGTAAAAGAGATATTCCTGGGTGTGGAAGCTCCATATGAGATATAAAGAATCTTTCATCTTCTCACTAACAAAAGGCATTTGTAAAAAACATTTCAGAGGCAAGACAGCTGCCTTCAAAGCAATAATCCTGTCTTGAATATCTGTTGTGTGATCTCTAGAGACTGAGTCAATAAGACTCCTATAATCCAAACCTCACTCCACCCCCAGCAGCCAGAATTATTTTTCTAAAACATGAATGGGATCATATCATTCCCTTCTCAGAAACTCAGTAGATTCTAATAATTTTCATTGTCACGAAGCCCCTTGTGAGCTATAGGACCCTAACCATCTGGTTCTTAGGTAACATCTCCAGCCATTTCTGCCACACTGCTCCCCACAAGCACCTTAACTTCCCTACCTGATTTAATTCTTTGTATGACTTGAAAACACCATGCACTCTCTTCATTTTGCACATGGCACTTATTTATCACTATTCCACTCTTTCTCGACTCTGCATGCCCACTTACTATAATTTTATTCTTTTAATCTGAGGGTTTTCCATTAATTGAACAACTTGTTCTAGGAAGGACCATGCCCAAGCTGAGGTAACTATCCAAATATACATGAAACTCTCCAATTTGCCTCAGTGCCCTCCCTCTATAGTGGGAGGAATAGTAAATAAACAAATGAGCTGGAACACTTTGAAAATGAATTCAATTTTCTGACAAAATAGGAAGTTCCCTAACACAGAAAATTTCTATAGAAATGCTAAAAGATAGAGGCCGTTACTGGTACATTCAGTAGCATCATATGCCCAGACTCTGAGGCAGGAGAGAAGCCAGTGGGGCTGGAATATAAGCAAAAGGGACACACACAGTCTTTACATGAAGCTGACAAGGTTTACAGGGACAAATTTGTAAGCACAGAAAGGATTTCAACTCTTCTCTAATAAATGGACTGCCATTTTGAGGTGTTAAACAAAAGAGTGACATGTTCAATGTGTGATTTTATCATTTTCTTTCATTTGTCCTAACAGCATTCTGAGGGACACCAATTATGTGTATGTCATATCTGCTTGGCTGTGTCCTATAAATATCATTTGTAATAATTTTTAAATGTTTTTCATCTTTTAACTCAGTTTACTTAAGCCTGCCTTCCATAGCTCTGATATTAATTCAATCTTTGAAGACAATCATTTTAATGCAGGTTTCCATGATGGCTTTATTCATCACTTTGATTGTATTACTGACTTTCCTTTCTTAGCTCATTCATCTAATTTTACATTTTACTCCTTCAGTTCATTTCGAGCTCTTAGTTCATATACTTTTGTACATATTTTATAAATTCATCAAAAATATTTGGTAACAATTTTTGATACTTGTTTTCTATGGTAAGAGCTTTTAGAATTTTAGAATTGCCTTCTCTCTGTAATATTTCTTGCCCCTTTTCTCTTTGGAGGTATTTCTCTATATTCCACGCCAACTCCTCTGATCTTACAGTCATCGTTGAATATGATTGGTTTCTTTTTCTTTGTTAGGTTTTGTAGAAAATTAATGACAATGGGCTGAGAAATGTCCAACTCACTGACTCACAGAATAACCATTTCTGATATGGAGTAGTATGTGTATCTCTGACAATGAAAGTTAGAATATAATGGGCCTTGAGAGTACCCTGGTGGCACAGTGGTTACTTATTATGGCTGCTACCAAAAGTATTATGGCTGTGGTTTGAATCCACCTGGTGCTTCTCAGAAACTCTGCGGAACAGTTCTACTCTACCCTATAGACACTTTCATTTATAAACATAAATGTTATATTTCTTTCTGTCATTGTCAGATATACACATGTGTTATATTTATAAACATAGATAAATATTTACATTTCTTTTTCTTGTTTTTTTTTCTGGTGACCAGGTAAATGGGCCAGAGTTACATTTGCTTTCACCTCAGAAAACTCACAAACACAGCTACGTGTTTTCTAAAAGTCACCCCTGGCTGCTTTGAGAATATGTTGATGGGAGACAAGACATGAAGTGAGGAACCTGTAAGTAGGCTATTAGAAAAGTGCCCATGAAAGAGGATGGCATTGGAGATGGAGCAAAGGGAATGCAGGGGAAATTGACAGGCTTTGACTATTGTTTCAGACTCTATCACCAGTAGCCTACAATCTTTTAAAGTGCTGTACTTATGTTTATCCACTTATAAATTCTCTGGCACCTAGACCATGCAACAAATAGGTATTAATAAATATTCATTTAACTCAGAGATAAGTGCATATTTTAATTAATTAAAATATTATCCTGAATTAAACATTTTTCATTTCTTTTTAGAATAGGCTTGGGTCATTGTAGGGAAATTTGCATTAGATCTTTCTCGAAGGGAACTACTATAAAATATAGCTGTTTTCACAAAAGCCCTAGAAATGCTTTCAAAATAACCTATGAGGGTAAGACACTTAGCTCTGAATGTCTGCTTCCACATTTAAAAAATAGATATGACAAGAATGTTTACTTGATGAGTTTTTACTAGGCTTAAGTGAGTACATACATAATGTGTTCCCAATAGGCCTGATTTGGTCCAGATATTCTGTTAAGGAGCTCAGACTTGCTCTTTCTCCTTTCCTTATGTAAAGAATCTCCAAAAAAAATTCAAATCCAGTGCCATAGAGTCTATTCCAACTCATAGCTACCCTATAGGACAGAGTAGAGCTGCTCTGTAGAGTTTCCAAGGAGCACTTGGTGGATTCAAACTGCAGCCATAATGCTTTTGGTAGTAGACATAATACTTAACCCCTGTGCCACCAGGGTACTCTCAAGCCCCATTGTATTCTCACCTTGGCCCTCTCATTTTAACTTTTACTTCTTTTTATCAGTCATTCTCACAAAGTTTAACAATTATATTTCTCTGTTCTTGTACCCTCGTGATACCAGCAACTATGCCATTTTATCTTAATATCTACCAGTACCTGAACATATCAGGTCTTTGATTTATTTTTCCATGAATAAAATAATTGATTCTGAGTTGCAAGTCGTTCCAATAATATCTGAGGAGGCAACTAATCCTTCCTGCCCCCTTTCTCAGAAATGTAAAGATTGCATTTAGGCCATCACATCCTTTGACACCTGGGTTGACAGAGTCTCATCAGTAACAGAAATAACCCCAGTATGTCCATATTTGGAAGAACACATTTCTCAGACATATGGGCTTCTATGAGCAAGAGTCACAAGCTATCATGTTTTGGTGAGTCATAAATGGCTTCAGTATCAACCAATTTCAGAAGAAGGGGAGAAAATGGTTTTAATTCATGAAAGAATACATTCCAGCGAAGGAAGGACATAGTTTTGAAGCAGAATACAGGCTCTTAGGAAAACAGACTCTGTAAATGTATAAAATGAAGAAAAAGGCATTATCATACAACAGTTAGGTTTTATTCCCCCTCCTTAGAAAATGTAGTTTGTTACTTAGTGAGCTTTTTCTTTTTTATTTGGGATATTGAATAGTTGTAACTAACCCACTGAAATCATGCTTTGTAAATGCTGGCATCCTACAAATCAATTTCACTTTCTTTAGTGGTGCCATATCTCATCCTAGCAAGACAGTCAGTTGGCAATTGTTTTCTGAACTCCTGCAGGGTTCTCAGCAGCACATTAAATGATGTATGCCTGGAAAGGGCCAGATGATCACTGAAAGTAGGGAGGGAAAGTGTCTACTGTTAGTCTAGTCACTGTTTTATCGAAGCTGGCAAAAGAACTATTGCCATTCCTGTAGCCTAGTAATGCCTTTTAGGAAAACGAGCACTTTTGTAAACTAATTTGTCCTTTTAACTGAATGTTTAGAACCAAACTAAATATTCAACTTATAATTTCACACATTGTTAATTATAATGAGAAAATTAGCTAGGTCTTTTTGAAGACTTACTGTGTGCCAGATACTTAGCATGTTATATCATTTCATTCTTATTTAAAGAAAAAATAAAGGAGGATAGAGGGTTGGAGCTCAATCTGATCAAAGAGATCAGGAAGAGTCAGAATTATCTCCTTTGATAGCTTCACTCCATTTTTTTTTATTGTGAATGAATGAAAATGTACATTCCCATATAAATTTGCATGCCCACTTATATGCAGCTCCCACTACTCTCTCTGCCCAGTGACAGCACACACTTCCTCTCTGCTCCATACATGTCTTATCCTCCCAAAAATCTCCTCTCTACCCACTCCTCCCCTTCCTCCAGTAAGAGGTCAGCAGGATGACATCCTATAGATGCATAGAACCATAAAGTGCACCCACGATGTGGTCACTCTGCGTCACCAAGTCCAATCCATTCCTGTCTGAGAGTTGACCTCCATTATGATTGATGGACTGGGGCAGCATCAGGGCCAGGACCCATGCTCCCAAGGAAACCCTGAGGCCCCTGTATCGTCAGTTGAGGTCTTTTCATGGAGATCTCAGGGTGCACCCTTCTTTATTCTCGTGTTGCCAGTGAGACTCAACTTTGTGAGCTCCAACATGGCTATCTCTGGTGGTGGCCGGGCACCATCTGGTACTTCCAGCCACATGTCAATGTAGTCACCCACTCACGTGGATCTCTCTGTCTTCTGGGTTCTCTTTCCCCCATGTCGTTTTGGTCCTTGGTGATCACCTGTTCCTGCTGAGTTGGGTCCATTCACCGTACCCTCAGATGGCAGCTTTTGAGACCCTAGACGCCACTCACCAATGTGGGAATGCTAGTTGTGCCAATTGGCCTCGATTTCCCCTGAGAGCATGGTCCCCAGCCCCTCTCCCCAGCTACTCTGTCCTTGCAATTTTGGGTTAAGATGGGAGAAGTAATCATGTTATGTTGAAGTCCAGTTAATATTGATCTTCTTTCTAATGTGTGCTGTCACTGATTTCACCCAACCAAATTTCTATCAACTATCTAATTTAAACCTCCGCCCACTCACTCTCCGTATGTCCCCACCCTTGCAGCCATCAAAGAGTCTTTTCTTCTATTCATGAGTCTATTTTCAAGTTCTTATTGTAGGAGTCTCATACAATATTTGTCCTTTTGTCGCTGACTACTTTCACTCAACGTAAAGTCCTCCAACTGAAACTAGCTTATGAGATGTTTCCTAAAATCATGGTTGTTCTTTATCATGTCATAGTGTTCCATTGAGTCTGTATACCATAGTTTACCTATCCATTCCTCTCTTGTTGGGCATCTGGGTTGATTCTATCTTTTTGCTGTTGTAGACTGTGCTGCGATAAACATTCGTGTGCATGTACCAGTTGGTGTGAATGGCCTTGATTCTGTACAATATATTCTGAGCAGTGGAAGTACTGGGTCAAATGTTATATCTAGATCCAGCTTTTTAAGGAAGTACCAGATTGCTTTCCACAGAGGCTGCACCATTTTGCAATCCCACCAACAGTGTAGGAGAGTTCCAATTTCTCCACAGCCTCTCCAGCATTTATTGTTTTGCGTTTTTTGAATCATGGCCAACCTTGTTGGGGTGAAATCGTATCTCATTGTAGTTTTGATTTCAATTTCTTTAATAGCTAATGATTGTTAGCCTGTTCGTGTGTGTTTTTTTTTGGCTGCCTGGATCTCCTCTTTAAAGAAGTGTCTGTCCCTTTCCTTTACCCATCATGTAACTGGATGATTTATCTTTTCCTTATTGATATTTTGTAGCACCTTGTAGATTATGGAGATCAGGTGTTGGTCTGACATGTAGTTGCCAAATATTTTTTCCCATTCTGTAGGTGGTCCTTTAATTCTATTAATAAAGTCTTTGGATGAACAAAAGTATTTGATTCTTAATAGTTTCTATTTATCTATTTTCTGTTGTTTGTGGTTTGTTTGACAGATTTTGAAGTCTGTCTACATTATGTATTAAAACATCCATTGTTGTTCCTGCTTTCACTTGGATGAGCTTTATAGTTTTAGATTTGATACTTAGGTCTTTTATCCAGTTTGAGTTGGTTTTTGTATAAGGTGTAAGAGATGGGTCTTGTTTCAGTTTATTGCAGATGGATATCCAATTTTGCCAGCACCATTTGTTGAAGCAATTGTTTTTTCCCCTGGTTTAATGTCTTAGGGCCTTCGTCAAATATCAACTGTTCATAGGCAGATGGTTTCATCTCTGGGATCTCAGTTCTGTTCCATTGATCGAACTGTCTCTTTTTGTACTACTACCATGCTGTTTTGACTACTGTGGCAGTGTAATAGGTTCTAAAGTTGGATAATGAGAGGTCTCCCAGTGTGATCTTCTTCTACAGTAGTGATTTACTTACCCAGGTTTCTTCCCTTTCCAAACAAAGTTAGTGATTTGTTTCTACATCTGATTAAAAAATGTCATAGGAATTTGTATTGGGATTGCATTACATAAGTAGATTGCTTTGGGGAAAACAGACATTTTCACAATGTTAAGCCTTCCTATCCATGAGCAGGATAGGTTTTTCCATTTATATAAGTCTCTCTTAGTTTCCTGTAGTAAGGACTTGTAGTTCTCTTTGTAAAGGTCTGTTATTTCTCTGGTTAGATTTATTTGTAGGTACTTTATCTTCTTAGAGGCTATAGTAAATGGTATTGATTTGGTGGTTTCTTCATTAATAATCTCATTGTTGGTATAAAGGAATCCTACTGATTTACTTATGTTTATCTTGTATCCTGAGACTTTGCTGAACTTTTCTTTCAGTTTGAGTAGCTTGCTTACGGATTCTTTAGAATTCTCTGCATATACAGTCACATCATCAGCAATAGGGAGATTTATACTTCTTCTTTGCCAATGCACATGGCCCTTATTTCTCGGTCTTGTCTAATTGCTCTGGCCAGAATTTCTAGTGCAATGTTGAATAGGAGAGGTGAAAGTGGACATTCTTGTCTAGTTCCTGTTCTCAAGGGAAACTGTTTCAGTCTGTCTGCATTCAGGATGATGTAGGCAGTTGGCTTTGTATAAATGACCCTTATTGTACTGAGGAATTGTCTGTCTATTCCTATTTTGCTGTGTGTTTTTAGCATGAATGGGTGTTGGACTTTATTAAATGACTTTTCTACATCAATGGACAAAATCAGATGGTTCTTGTCTTTTTGATACTTATGTGGTTAATCACATTAATTGTTTTTCTGATGTTGAACCAGCCTTGCATCCCTGCTATGAATCCAACTTGGTCATGATGAATTATTTTTTTGATATGTTGTTGTAGTCTACTGGCAAGAATTCTGTGGAAGACTTTTGCATCTAGATTCATGAGTGATATCGGTCTGCAGTTCTCCATTTTTGTTGCATCTTTTTGTGGCTTTGGTACCACAGTTATGCTGGCTTCACAGAAAGAATTTGGGAGTATTCCATCCCTTTCTATACTGTGAAATAGTCTCAGTAGTACTGGAGATAATGCTTCTCTAAAGCTTGGTAGAATTCTGTGGTGAAGCCATCTGGGGCGGGACATTTTTTGGTTGGTAGTTTTTGGAAAATTTTTTCAATTTCTTCCTTCATGATGGGTTTATTAAGTTGTTCTGCTTCACCTTGTAATAATTTGGGTAGGTGATATGAATCAAGGATTTTGTCCATTTCCTCTAGGTTTTCATATTTGTTAGAGTACAGTCTTTCATAGTATTCTGTTATCATATTTTTTATTTTTCTTGGATCTGTTATGACAGCTCCCCTCTCATTTCTTATTTGGGTTATTTCCTGTTTTTCTTTAGTAAGTTTAGCCAATGGCTTGTCAGTTTTGCTGATCCTTTCAAAATACCAGCCTTTGGTCTTTTCAATTTTTTCAATTGTTTTTCTGTTCTCTAATTCATTTAGTTCTGCTCTAATCTTTATGATCTGTTTTCTTCTAGTGCCTGAGGGGTTCCTCTGTTGTTTTCTCTCTAGGGTTGGTTCTTTGGTTTGGTTTCTTTCTTTCTTTCAGTTATGTGTATTTATGGAGATAAAATGACCTCTGAACACTGCTTTGGCTGTATCCCATGAGTTCAGGTAGGAAGTGTTTTCGTTCACATTGGAATCCATGGATTTCTTTATTTCATCCTTGATTTCTTCTATAACCCATGGCTTTTTGAGCAAGATGTTGTTCAGTTTACATGAGTTCCACTTTCTATCTATGTTTTTTCTGCTGTTGATTTTGACATTTATGGCTTTATGATCTGAGAAGATGCTTTACATTAATTTAATGGTATAGATTTTGTTGAGAATTGCTTTATGTCCTAACACATGGTTTATTCTGGAGAATATTCCATGTGCACTGGATAAGAAGGTGTAGTTGTCCATTGATGGATAGAAAGTTCTGTGTATGTTGATGAGGTCTAGTTGGTTAATTGTGGCAATAAGGTCTTATGTGTCTTCACTGAGATTTTTTTTCTAGACAATCTGTCCAATATTGAGAGTGGAGTGTTGAAGTTTTCAACTATTGTTGTGGAGTGATATGTTTCACTTTTGAGTGTAGTCAGTTTCTTTGATGTATTTGTCAAGTCATTATTGTCAAGTGCCATTGAGTAGGTACATCAATATTTAATATTGTTAAGTCCTGTTTGTGTATTGAATCTTTCAGCAGTAAATAATGCCCTTCCTTTTCCACAGTGGTGGATTTTACATTAAAATCTATTTTATCTGAGATTAGAATTGCCACCCCTGCTCTTCTTTGTTCATTGTCAGCTTGATATATGTTCTTCCATCCTTTAACTTTCAGTTTGTTCACATCTTTAAGTCTAAGGTGAGTTTCTTGCAGGCAACGTATGGTTGGGTCATGTCTTTTGATCCAAGATGTCACTCAATGTCTCTTTAATGGAGCTTTCAGTCCATTTACATCCAATGTGATAATTGATATGTATATGTTCAGTGCTGCCATTGTGATGTTAATTTTTGTGTTGATGTTTTCTCTGTTGTTCTTATTATTCTGTTTTGGGACATTATTATTTGTAAGTTGATTTTCCACCTTTTTTGGGGTTAGTTTCGTGGTTGTTGAAACTCCTGTAGTACATTTCTTGATTTGATATGTTGCATCTTTGTTATGCTTTGCAGCTGCTGCTATGATCCCACTTAATAAACTATGTATAAACCCACTTTCAGTTACTACCATTCTTATCATCTTCCTCTCCATCTGGAAGGACTATAATGACTGTAGTACATCCCTCTTTTTAATATGATGACATCATTGTTTTCATGATATGATCACTTGGATTATTTCTTTCACTCTTATAACTTTGATTGAGTTTGGAGCCTTCCTTAATTGAGTAGGATTCTGGGTGACGTGTCCTGTATTTGCTTCTAAAATATAAAGTTAGTGGGTTTGTTCTTCTAAGCCAAGAGATTCTTTCAGTGTTTCTTGTAGCTTTGGTTTGGTTTGGTTTTTACAAAGTCTCTGAGCTTCCGTTTATCTGCAAATGTCTTCATTTCATTTTCATATTTGAAAGATAGTTTTGCAGGGCATATAATTGTTGGTTGGAAGTTTTCCTTCAAGGCTTTGAATGTGCCATTCCACTGTCTCCATGCCAGCATTGTTTCTGCTGAGAAATCTGATGAAAACCTACAGGGTTTCCCTGTGAATGTTGAGTCTTCATGCCTTTAGGAGTTTCTGCTTATGTTTCATTTTGTTAAGCTTGATTGTGATATGTCTTGGAGTGTTTCTCTGAGATCTATATTGAGTGACATTTGATATGTATCTTGGATATCTGTATTTTCTTCTTTCGTAATTTCTGGGAAGTTTTCTCTCAGCAGCTCAGCCACAATACTCTCTGTTCTCAGATGTCTTGCCCTGTTCAGGAACTCCAATTAATCAGATTGTTCCTCTTAATAGAGTCCCACATGCTTCTTAACACTTTTTCATTTTTCTTGTTTCTTTTTTCTGATTTCTCCTCATAGATGCTGGAGTCAGTAGATCTGTTTTCCAAATCAGAAAGTCTATTTTCCATTTGTTCCATTCTGTTTTCTTGGCTTTGAGTGTAAGTTTCTATGTCTTTGAATTTGTTCTTGATCTGTTGGATTTCTGAGTACCGGCGTTCCACTGGATCAAACAGCTTGCTTAATTTTTCACTTTGCTCTGCTGCAGTTTGTCTGGCTGCTGCAGTTTGTATAAGTTCTAGAAGGTCTCTCTATATAATTCTTTTGTACTCACCTTCTGATAGTTTCAGAAAAGTGTCTTCATCTGGGAATTTCTGAGGTGGTTTCTTTCAGGGGCCTTCTGAAGCCATGCGTGATTTCTCAGTTACAGTTTTATCTAGAATTTGTTGCTTTTGGGGCATCATGTAAGTCAATAGAGGCTGGGAGAGATGCTGTGAGGATGGACCACAGTTGTTTCTCTAGGCCACCTTAAAACGAAAGGTAAAAAGTATCTGACAACTTCCAAAGTCAGTCAGGTTCCCACATGTATAGGGCCCTCTTCCCAGCTGGCAAAGAAAGCACCTCTATATCCAACCCCAGCTGTTATAAACTATCTCAAAATACAGAAAGGCTACTGGTCTGCTGGCCTCTGTTGTTGGGTGCCAGCTGTAGGTGATACTGTGTAGAATGTTGCTTTTCTGCTGGAAAAGCACTCTCCTCCAGGCAGACATTGCCTCCCAGCCCAGGAATTAGGTCCAGGTGAGGCTTCCATATGGGTAATCCACCTCCCAGTAGATCAAAGTGGCATCCCGCACAAGCTTGCTGCCTGGCTAGGTCCAGGCTATTCAGTGGCAGAGGTGGAAAGAGAGACCAAAAGTGTGGAGATGCAGAGAGTCCACAGCCTCTGTTGCCAGGACCCAGCCTTAGGCAACACTGTAGAAAATTGCTTCTCTGCCAGAAAAGCACTCTCCTCCAGGCAGGTGCTTTCTCCTAACCTAGGAACTAAGTCCAGCTTAGACTTCCTTATTGGTGTCTCTGCCTCCTAATGGATCAAGACAGCTTCCTGCACAAACTCACCACATGGCTGGGTCCAGACTACTCTATGGCTGAGGTGGAAAGAGAGGCCAAAGTGCCGAGATGCACAGGGTCCAAAACTGGGCTCTCAAAATACGGCAATCTCACTTGCCACTCCCACCAACAGTGCATCTGAGATTAGTGACTAGTCAAATCCCAGCTCCGCCCGCCAGGTAAGACACAGAAAAGAAAATTAAAATGGTGACTTTTCTTCCATCTGCACAAGCCCACGCTCATCAAGAGTGGGGTCAGAGACAGAGAGGAGGTTTTGTGTTCAGTGGTATGAAGTCCAAATGAACAACCCTATGCCATGTCCTAGGGCTCACTAGGTGTCCAGAAGGCTCCATTTAATTTTCAGTTCAAGTCTTGGTGTGTTTAGTCTGTCATCTTGACTCCACCCTGCACTTTATTCCATTCTTAATTAATTTTTTAAAATTTTATCAATATATTATATACTTTTTAAAGTGTGAAATATTTAAATAAGAAGCAATAGTCTCCTTTTCTAGCCTTGATTATCATTCTTGGAAAGGCATCCGTGTTTAACTCTTCTAGGTTTTTTTTGTTGTTGTAAAGATGTATTATTTTATTGTTGTACACATTTTTTGACTTCTTAATAGAAAGAGGGGATTTATATTTTGTCACAAGTTCAGATTCAGACATATCCTCTAGTCACATCTTTTCACATATAATTGTATTACACTTTCTGGATTAAACACTTGAAACAATATAAATGCTCCCTTACATATACAGATTAAAGGCCTTGCCCTGTCACCCAGCTTTGTTGAAGTCTATTGGCTAAAATTACATTCTGTACTCACATTATCATAGCTACATAAGTATTGTACATAGTAGAGTCTTTGCATTTTACAGTGCAATCACCCTGCAAGTTCAGTAGATCTGTAAATATTCTTCTAGTGTGATTAAAAAAATAAATTATTCAATGGTTTTTAAAATTTATTCATTTACATATGATCCTTTTCGAGTCCTCTGTCTTTTGGTTCCTGTGCAGACTGACTGTTCCCTTGGCCTGGGATTCTTTATTATCATGAAGATTCTCTCTGTTCTTCTTGTGCATTGGAATACTGATTTTATTGATTTTTATCTTTTGTTCTCTTTGTTTACTACCTCATACCCTGTGTGTGTGTATGTGCATTTAGTATACTCCATAATAGATTGTTGAATAAAAAGATTGATAAGAAGCAAATTCTTTGGGGCCATGCTTGTCTGAAATTCCCACGTGACAAATCTTATTTTATGGATAATTTGCAAGTAGAAATTTAACTTGCAAATCATTTTCCGTCAGAATTTCAAAGGCATCACACAACTGTCTTCTAATTCCCACTATTGTTTAGAAAAGTTAAATGGAGAATAAGTGTGTGGTATGTGTACTTTATGGTTTTATACACTTATAGAAGGCTATCCTACCGGTTTCTTTCTAGAAGGTAGAAGATAGGGTAAAGAGGAGGGAACAAGTGTTCATTGGGAGGATACTAGAAGTAGAGTGAAAAGGAGGAGTGTGCTGTCACAGGGTGAGGAGAACAGATAGAATTATAGAGAGGCCAGCCAAAAATTGACTTAGATTATATACTTTCACTTGATTATAGTAAAAGGAAAAGTTCAGTTCAATTGTTTCTCTGTGCTTTACATGAACCAATATATAGCATCATGATGTTGTTGTAGTTAGGTACTGTCAAGTCAGTTCTGACTCACAGCAACTTTATGTGCAACAGAACAAAACACTACCTAGTCTTGTATCATGTCCACAATGGTTTTTATGCTTAAGCCCATCATTGCAGCCACTGTGTCAATTCACCTCCTAAGTGTCTTCTTCTTTTTCACTGACCCTACACTCTACCAAGCATGATGTCCTTCTCTGAGTACAGATCCCTTCAGACAACATGTCCAAAGTATGTAAGACATAGTCTTGCTATCTTGGCTTCCAAGGAGCATTCTGGTTTTACTTTTTCCCAAACAGATCTGTTTGTTCTTTTGGCAGTCTGTGATAAATCCAATGTTCTTCACCAACACCACAATTCAAAGGCATCAATTCTTCTATCTTCCATATTCATTGTCCAGAATTCATATGCATGTCGTGCTATTGAAAACACCATGATTTAGGTCAGGTGCACTTTAGTATTCAAAGTGACATCTTTATTTTTCAATACCTTAAAGACATCCTTTGCAACAAATTTTCCCAAAGCAAAATGTCTTTGGATTTCTTGACTGCTGCTTCCATGGATGCTGATTTGGACCCAAGTAAAGTGAAATCCTTGGAAACCTCAATCTTTTCTCCATTTATTGTGCCACTTGTGAGGATTTTTGTTTCTTGAGGTTGAGATGCAATCCATACTGAAGGCTGCAGTGTTTCAAATCTTCTTCACTTTCAGCAAGAGAGGTTGTATTATCTGCCTAAGGCAACTTGTTAATGAGTCTTCCTCCAACCCTGACGCCTCATTCTTCTTCATATAGCTCAGTTTCTTGGATTATTTGCTCAGCATACAGATTGAAAAGGTATGGTGAAAGGATACAACCCTGATGCACACTTTTCCTGATTTGCAGTGTCTCATTGTTCTGTTTGTATGATTGCGTCTTGATCCATATACAGATTCCTTAAGTGTTCTGGAACAACCATTCTCCACAATGTTAACCATAATTTGTTGTGAACCACAAATCAAGTGCTTTTACATTGTCAAAGAAACACAAGAAACATCGTTCTGGTATTCTCTGCTTTCAGTCAAGATCTGTCTGACATCAACAATGATTGAAGTTGTCAAGGATTTCAGTTTACTTGGATCCACAATCATAGCTCATGGAAGCAGCCATCAAAAAATCAAATGACATATTGCATTGGGCAAATATTCTGTAATAGACCTCTCTAAAGTGTTAAAAAGTGAAGATGCCACTTTGAGGATGAAAGTGTGCCTGACCCAAACCATGACATTTTCTTTTTTTTAAAAAAAAGAAAAAAAATTTATTGTACTTTAAGTGAAAGTTTACAGTGAATCAGTTTGTCATCCAAAACTTGTACTCATTTCCTCTAGTTGTTCTCCCCACCCTGTGATAGCACACTCCTCCTTTCCACCCTATATTTTTCATGTCCATTCAAGCAGCTGCTGTCCCCTTCTGCCCTTTCATCTCACCTGTGGATAGGAGCTGCCCAGTTAGCCTCATGTGTCTACTTAAGCCAAGAAGCACATTCTTCACCAGTATCATTTTATGTCCTATAGTCTAGTCCAGTATTTGAAGAGTTGGTTTCAGGAGTGGTTTCCATTCCGGGCTAACAGAGAATCCAGGGACCGTGTTTTCTGGGGACCCTCTAGTCTGTCAAACTATCAAGTCTAGCATTCTTAATAGAGTTTGGGTTCTATAGACTCATTTTTCTCCTGCTTCATCAGGGATCCTATGTTGTATTCCCTGTCAGGAAAGTCATAGGCAGTGACCAGGCACTGTCTAATTCTTTTAGTTTCATGCTGACGTAGTCTCTGGATTATGTGGCCCTTTCTGTCTCTTGGGTTCATGTTTTCCTTGCGTCTTTGATGTCTTTGATTCTCACCTGTTCCAGGTAGGTTGGGATCAATTGATGCTACTCAGATGGCCACTTTCTAGCTTTTAAGACTCTAGATACCACTCACCGAACTGAGATACAGAACATTTAAAAAACTTGTTATGCCAGTTGACCTTGAGTCCTCTGAAACCACGGTCCCCAGACCGTGGCAATGCTACTGTGTCCTTCAAAGTGTTAGGTTGTACTTAGGAAAACTCTTAGCTTTTGTCATAGTCCAGCTGTGCTGACTTCCCTTCTACTGCATGCTGTCCCTCCCTTCACCTAACCCAACTCCTGTCTACCACCTACTCAATAAATAACCCTGTTCTCCTTCCCCATCCTTGTAACCATCAAAGACTGTTTTCTTCTGTGTTTAAACTTTTTCTTGAGTGCTTGTAATAGTGATCTCATACAATATTTGGCCTTTTGTAACTAATTTTGCTCAGCATAGTGCCTTCTGGATACCTCCATGTTATGAGATGTTTCCCAAGATCATCGGTCTTTGTCATTCAAGCCATGACATTTTCAGTTACCTCATGTGTATGTGAAAGCTGCACAATGATAAAGGGAAGAATGAAGAAAAATTGATGCCTTTGAATTATGGTTCTGGCAAAGAATGCTGAACATATCATGGACTGCCAAAAGCAGGAATAGTGAAACTTCATCTCACGTATTTTGCATATATAAAAAGATGGGACCAATTCCTGGAAAAGCACATCATGCTTGGTAAAGCAGATGCTCAGTGTAAAAGAGAAAGACCCTCAATGAGAGAGATTGACAAAGCGACTGCAACAATGGGCTTAAGCATAACAACTATTAGGAGGATAGCACAGGACCAGGCAGTATTTAGTTTTGTTTCACATAGGTAGTTATGAGTTGGAATTGACTCAATGGCACCTAACAACAATTTGGCTTATATAAAACCTTTTGCCCCTTTATTCTTTCAGAGGCTTTCAGAATCTTTTGTTCAAATTTGATATTCTGCAATTTCATTGTAATACATACATAGCATGATGTGAGCCTCTCTTGATCTGTTGCAAGTACTAGTTAACTTTTTCTGTAACAACACTGATACTAAACATTGTTAACGGTCCAAACTTTGAGTTCTATTCATCTCTGCATTGTGACATATTTAAGTAGCTACAGACAATATACTAATGGACATGAATGTGTTCCAATAAAATTTTACATAAAAATGAGTGAGAAGAGACTATTTCACTACAGTTTGCCACTCTTGATTTCTTGTGTTTTAGACCTACTCCCCAAAACTCCCTGCTGTTGAGTCACTTCCAACTCATAATGGCCCTACAGGACAGGTAGAACTACACCATATAATTTCTGAGGAGTACCTGGAAAGTTTGTACTGCTGACCTTTCGATTTGCAGCCAGAACACTTAACCACTAAGACACCAGGGTTTCCTTTAAACCTACTAGGTGCTTCAAAATCTGCACATTAATCCATGCTAGAGATACTCTCATAATCTTCCTCTAATATTTTACATTGCCTGTCTTCTTTTTCTGGAACTACAATTAAGCAGTTTATAGCATACTAAAATTCATCTTATTTATTTTCTTTATATTATCATTTGTTTAAATGCATTTTATATTATATCTGTTTAAATATTTATTCTGTTGCTATGTATTTAATTTCCAGGAGGTCCCTTTTATTCTCTGAATATTTTTGTCTTATAGTATCCCATCTTTTTCTTTGTTCGGTTGGTTAATTGTGTCAAAAGTATTTATTTATTTATTTATTGAGGATATTATACCTTGTTTTTCTCTCTCTTTTTTTAGTCTTTACTTTGGCTTCTACATAATTTCTATTTGGGGGGAGTTGTATTTCAGTTCATTTTGGTTTCTGTCTTTCATGTTATAGGGTTTAGTGAACGTCTGCAAATCCTTGAGTGTGCATTCATATGTAAGATTTAAGGTAATGAAAAACTAATTAGAATCTCTGGTTTTCATTCTGGAACTTCTGACTGGTGAGCCTCACTGAATGCCAATTGTGTGAAGACCTGATTATGTTATGTGGAGTTCCCCCCAAGTACACTATCTGTACGTTTTCTTAAGTTTGGTCTGTTTTAAGAGAGGATCTTCCATTGTCCTGACTTTGGGATGAGTATATCTATCAGGCTTCTATATGGAACAAAACTAAGTTAAAAAGAAAAGAATTAGAAATGTCACCTTTCAGTGTGCAAATTTTTATTTAGTTTCCCCTATTTTCAGTACATGTCTCATTTCAACCTCAGCTATGCCCTGGGTTCCCATGTCCAGAGAACTTGTGGCTCTGTATCTTGAGAGAGAAAACTTCTCATCTGTTGGATGGTTTGGGGAAGAGAAGCACCTGACACAGAAAATGTATCTGGAATAATAAAAGGCTTTTATAAAGACTTTCAACAAACCACCCTCTCCTTAACCCTTTGCTCATTCCTACCATCTGAGGTACTAACGAAGAAACAAACAAACAAAGAAAAAAGTGGCTGCCATGTGGTGGTGACTCCATGTGTGTCGAAGTAGACCTGCAATCTATAGGTTTTTAATTGCTGATTTTTTGGAAGAAGATAGCCATTCCTTTCTTCCAGTACACCTCTGTTTAACTGCCAAACTTTAGGTTAACAGCCAAGCATGTTAACAGTTTTCATCACTCAGGAATTCCTCTGTTGTGCCAGGTGCCTTCAGTCCCAAAACCATTCCAAGACTTTGTGTCAGAACTCAGCTTGCTACTTCTTGATTTCTTCATGCTTTTTTTAGGCAGTTAGTTTTAGCTTCCTGCTCTCCAATAATGCAGTTTTAATTCATCTGTCTGCTTCTTGTCTTCCAAAATTTTGTTGACATGTCTCATAGGTTTATACATTCTCTCTTTTTTTTCTGGGTACTTCTGGGTTTATAACATGTTGAGACTTTTACAGTCACAACAACGACATTTCAAAAATGTCCAAAGAAAAATGTGTGCATGTGATACACCATGCTTAAAATGAAAACAGTAAACATTAATTCCCCAATACATGCAACATACTTTTGAATACACAGAAATAAAGCATGAAGAAAATCATAGATGGTCTTTGTCCTCTGAAATTATTCATTATAGTAGAGGAATAGAATCCCTAAGTAGAGACATACATTGTTAAGTAGTTTAAATTAGGTATAAGAAACATTAAGCAAAATAAAGCTAAGTCAAGAGTTCAGGGGAAGTAGGGGGTGTGCACTTAGACCTGGGATCAGAAGGGTTCTCCCTGAGGAGGTGATATTTTAAAAAGAACCCAAATTATGTCAGGAAATGAGACATATTGGAAAATGGACAACTATATTTCTAAGTAGAAGAGTAAGCAATTGCAAAGGCCCCATGGTAATGATGAGCTTCATGCTCAAAACCCACAAATAAACAAGCCTGGCTGGAATGGAGTGAGCAAAAGCAGACGTTATAGACCACCAGTCAGAAAAGCCGAGACAACAGGTCATCATGAACTGTGGTAAGAAGCTCAGTATTTATTCTCAGTGAGATAGAATACCATCTGGCAGTATCAACCGAGGGAATGCCCAGATCTGACTTTCATTTTTAAAGTGTCCTTTTGTCACCATATTACAAATAGATTGTAGGAATATTACAGGGAAAATAGAAAGGCCTGTTGAATCCTACTGAAACAATCTAGGTCTGATATGGCACTGGAAAATGACCCCCTCATGTAGGAAGGCTGTAAAAATGGCTGGAGAGGTGTCTGACTTTCTCCAACCCCACAAGGGGAAGAAGAACCAAGATTAACAGCTCCAGGATGATTCCTATCAGGTGAAGATCGACACATTTCTCCTTTCCATTCAAAATACAGTTCTTCAATGAGGATAACTTCCTCTCAGCCTTGCTCACAGACATGCCTCTTACTGGCCCTCAGTCTCTGCACAAAGGCACTCAGCCTTGTCTCTCCATGGTCTAGGAAGCCCA
Organism: Heterohyrax brucei; assembly: GCA_028571685.1. Classification (NCBI taxonomy): domain Eukaryota; kingdom Metazoa; phylum Chordata; class Mammalia; order Hyracoidea; family Procaviidae; genus Heterohyrax; species Heterohyrax brucei. Next base: position 65,071,175 of record CM053150.1, read on the forward strand.
TTGCACCATTTCCTGCTACTGGGTCTCTTCTGTTGATTTCCCCTTCCTTTGTGGTGGTGAGCTCCTCCTCTTCTGTGGAGTTGGCTCTCCTTTAAGATGATATTGACCAGTCCCCTTGGATGGCAGCAATTACACCAGCACACAGTCCCACCCAGTCACTTGAGTGGCTGTTACTAGATTGTGGCCAGAAAAGTCACACAAAAGTAATTAATCCACTGCAATGTTCACTGCTGTCAAGTTGATTCCAAATCACAGTGACCCTATAGGGCAGAATATAACTTCACCATAGAGTTTGGTGGATTTGAACTACAGATCTTTTAATTAGCAGCCATATCACTTAACTATTATGACACTAGGGTTTGCAGCCCACTGCAATGACACTCAAAAAGCGACTGGGGGAGAGCTCTTCCTCAACATAGAGGCAGCTTTAGTGATGAGGATAGAGTAAACCTTTCAGGACTTTCATTTGCTGATATTCCATGACTCAAAATGAGAAGAAACAGCTGCAAACAGCCATTAATAATCAGAGCATGGAGTGTACAAATTATGGATCTAGGAAAATTGAAAGTTGTCAAAAATGAAACGCAATACTTGAAAATCGGTATCCTATGCATTAATGAGCTGAAATGGTTTGATATTGGCCAGTTCAAATCAAACAACAATATGGTCTACAAATTAAAGAGGAGTGGTAGCACATTCATAGTCAAAAAGAATATTTTAAGCTCTATCCTGAAGTACAATGCTGTCAGTGATAGGATAATACCCATACACCTACAAGTAAGACAGGTTAGTAATACTATTATTCAAATTTTCACACCAACCGCTAATGCCAAAGATGAGGAAACTGAAGATTTTCACCAACTTCTGCAATCTGAAATTGATCACACATGCAGTCAAGATGCACTGATAATTACTAGTGATTGGAGTACAAACACTGGGAACAAAGAAGAGTCAGGAATTAGAAAATATGCCATTGGTGATAGAAATGACACTGGAGATCACATGACAAAATTTTCTAAAACCAATGACCTATTCATTGGAAATACCCCTTTTCAACCACCTTGACAGCTGAACTTACCAGACAGTATACACAGGAATCACATAGACTACATCTATAGAAAGAGACAGTGGAGAAGCTTAACATCATTAGATTAAGGCCAGTGGCTGAGTGCAGAACAAACCGTCCATTGTTCATATGCAATTTGACATAGAAGAAAATGAAAAAAAAATCTACAGAAGCCAAAGTATATCACTGAGTATATCCCACCTAAATTAGAGACGATCTCAAGACAAAATTTGACAAACTGAACACTAATGACCTAAGACCAGAAAAGCTGTGTGATAGCAAGGCCATCGTACATGATACGTGGAGAAAGAAAAAGGTCATTGAAAAGACAGGAAAGAAAGAAAAGACTAAACTGGATGTGAGAAGAGCTACATGTAAGTAAACATTTACTGAAAATAACTCAAAAGTGGCTGCAGCAGTGCATCAACCAGAAATTCCAGACAGATTCAGAAGAGGATGTGGAAGGAGGGGTATCATGGCTGATTTTATGTGGATTTTGGCTGAAAGCAGAGGAAACCAGAAAGGTGTTTGCCTATGTATTATTGACTACGCAGAGACTTACAACTGTGTGGATTATAGTAAATTATAGCTAACATTTCAAAGAATGGGAATTCCAGAACACTTATTTGTGCTCATGTGGAAGTGGTGCATGGACTGAGAGGCATTCGTTTCAACAGACTGAGGGAATACTATGAGGTTTAAGATCAAGAAAGGTGTATGTAAGGGTTGTATCCTTTCACTACATTTATTCAGTCTGCATGCTGAGCAAATAATCTAAGAAGCCAGACTATATGAAGAAGAACACAGCAGCAGGTTTGGGGGAAGAAACATTAACAATATGTGATAATGCAGATGATACAACCTTCCTTGCTAAAAGTGAAGAAAACTTGAAACACTGATGAAGATCAAAGACTGCAGCTTTCAGAATGGGTTACATCTCAATGTAAAGAAAACAGAAATCTTCACAAATGGACTAATAAGCAACATCATGATAAATGTATAAAATATTGGCATTGTCAAGAGTTTCATTTTACAGCAAAGAATCAAGTGACATATTGCTATGGGCAAATCCACTACAAAAGACCTCTTTAAAGTGTTAAAAAGATGTCACCTTGAGGACTAAGGTGCAGTTGACCTAAGCCATGGTATTTTCAATTGTCTCATATGCATGTGAAAGCTGGTTGATGAATAAGGAAGACTGAAGAAGAATTGATGCCTTTGAACATGGTGCTGGTGAAAAGTCTTGAATATATCCTGGAGTGCCAGAATGAACAAATCTACCTTGGTAGAAGTATAGCCAGAATGCTCCTTGGAAGTGAGGATGGCAAAGCTTCATCTAATATATTTTGACATGTTATCGGGAGGGAGCAGTCCTTGGAGTAGAACTTTATGGTATTGGGTCAGTGAAAAAGAGGAAGTCCTTCAGTAAGGTGGATTGGCATAGTGGCTGCAACAATGGGCTGCAAAGTAGCAGTGATTCTGAAGATGGCACTGGACAGGGTGGTGTTTTGTTTTGTCATACATATGGTCACCATGAGTTGGAACCAACTCAGCAGCACCTAACAACAAGAGTCCAGGTAAAAGAAGGCAGTAAGGAGGAGGTAGTGAGTCAGTTTATGCATGATATAAATGGTGATTCCATCTGTGGACATAAAGAAGACTGGAAGAAAACAAGTTGAGGGGAGCAGAAAGACAAGAAGCTTCTCTTAGTACAGTCAAGCAAGAACTTAAATATCTTAATTTGAAAGTTAAGGAGTTAGATATTATACTAAAAACTGTGGGATCAGATGGGATTACTTAGTACATGGGTCAGCAAAATTCCTCAAGCCAAATCCAGCCATTGACTTTTTCATGAATAATGTTGTATTGTAACAAAATCACAGTCAAGTGTTTACGTGATGTGTGTGGCTTCATTTGCACTACAATGCAGAGTGAAGTAATTGTAATAGAAACCTTATGACCTGAAAAGCCTAAAATATTTACTGTTTAGCCCTTTACAGAGAAAGTTTTGCAGCCACTGAGGCAGGCCAAGCCAAGTGCTGTCGAGTCGGAGCAACTGAGGTAGGGGATAAAAAAAAAACCCAAACTCACTACTGTTGAGTTGAGTCTGACTCTTGGCAACTCTAGAGGTCAGAGTAGAACTGCCCCTAGAGTTTCCAAAGAGCACCTGGCAGATTTGAACAGCCAATCTTTTGGTTAGCAGAGGTTGCACTTAACCCACTATACCACCAGGGTAGGGGATGAGTATAGATAAAGAAGAAAAGAAGATAATAGTATTGAGCTCTAGGGTCCTCCAGTGTTTGCAGAATTGGAAGAGAGATCCTGCAAAAGTGAGAGAAGAAGCAGGCAGCAAGGAGAAGAAAACCAGGCAAGTATGGTGACCTACAAACAAGAAAAGACACTAAGCATAACAATGTATTTAACGCCAGCAGATGCTGCTGAAAGGTGAACTAAGATAAAGATTGAGAATTGATCACTGGATTTGACAAAATAAATTTCTGGAGGCCTTAGTAAGAGCAGTTTCTATGGAGTAACAAAGATAAAGTATAATTGAAGTGGATTCAGGAGAGAATGGAAGGTGACCAAGTAAAAAGGTTGAGTATAAATAATCTGCAAATAGTAGTAGCGTGCTCGATAAAGTGAACAGGAAAATGGTGTGGCCACTTAAAGGTGATGTGGAGTCAAATAGGTGACCCAAGTTTGTTTCCCAGGAAACAGACTTTGAAATGCAGATCGGTGTAGAAAAAGGTTATTAGATATTGCTTTCAGAATCAATATCTGTGGAAGATAAAGCAAAACCAGATGAAGGAAAAGTTGAACTGAGATGAAGTTCTAATAAAAACTTTAAAAAGCCACTCGAAAAGTTTAGGATCCATCTGGCCCTTCAGATATGTGCCTGGTTCCAGTGAGAGAGGAGGACCCATTTACATCCTCACTGATCAGTCATTGGATGAGGCCTGCCCCAGGAAGGTGGCGCTGTTCCACTAAAGCAACTCTTGAGGTGGCCTCACAACTGAGAGCTGCCTGCCTCTGGCATTTCCAACACCTAGGAGATGATGTCTTTCACTCACAAAGGCTAATCTGGGTGGCACATCACAGAATTCACATCAGAATAGATTTTTAATCGTGGGACTCACTGCTATCTTGTTCAGTCTCTATAATGTTTCTTTCAGATTGCCCTTCATAGTTCTGAAAACCATGAACTTTTGTTTGAGAATAGACACCAGCTGGACTCTTTTTTACATCGCATCCAAAAGGATGGGAAGTAATATCAATTTATTAGTGTAACCTGGCTTTCCTTCTATGAAGGACATTGACATGGCCAATTAACTTTTACTTAAAGAATTAAGGATAATGGTTTTGATCTAGGGATACTTCTCACATACTTCTGGTCCTCTTCCATAAAAATCTAACATAAAATAGATTAAATATAACATGAAATCAATGGCTATTATCTTTGGCCTTTGGAAATAGGGTTGGTTTAAGACTAAATTAGAGAAAGATGAATTTCCATATTCTTAATACCTCCTCTAAAATAATGTCTAATATTAGTCTTCTGTCTACTAAGTGTCCCTTATTTATAGCCTCTTTAGCATCAATTTGGAATCATAGGTAGAAAGAACCTCATTAGGCATCTCAAATTCAGCCATCTCCCTAGCACAAAGACACCTTCTGTAAATGATTTGGCTGATATCGCATATCTTGGCTTCCAGGCAGCAAAAATTGAGGATCTCAGCAAATGTTTCCTAGTATGGAGTAAAAATGGTTCCCCTTGTAATTTCCATTCCTCAGCTCTAGTTCTAAACTCACAGAGTGAATGTAATTTCTCTCCCGCCGGGAAGCCTTTCAGAAGTTTATACGTAACTTTTAGTTCTCTTCCCCTACCTATCCACAGATTTAATCTGCCAGCTGTATTGCATCACATGCTCTAAGACAGGGAGAGACTAAATTTTTGGCACATACGTGCACCTGAAACACAAAGAAATAGTATTTTCATCAACCTAGTAGCTGTCCTTTCCCATTTCCAATCTAAAATGGAGTGCTTGTTCTTGGTTAAGATTTAATCCTTACATCTCTTTCTGTGTCATGAAGATTCTCTCCATACAAAATCTTACCTGATAGATAACACTTACTAAACACTTACCTGTGACAGGTGCTGTACTGAGCACCTTACAACCATTTATCACAATCAAATTAGTAATTACAAGAAACCTAAAAGTAAATGCTTCTATTTACTTTATGGATGAGAAAACTAAGTCTGAAAGTTTAGGCAAGTTGGCCAAAGTCACAATTATTTGATGATGTTGTCAGGATTTGATCTCACATCTGTCTAATGCCAGAGTCTATGCTCCCTAACATGAGGCTATACTTCTCCTGTGTTCCCATTAGTCTAAATAACATGCAAATGCCAGTGGACCACCTAAACGACTGTCACTCCTCAGGCCTCCATTTTGAGCTTCGGAATCACATCCAGCTGCTCCTCAAAATCTTTCATTGATGGTCTCTCAGGCAACCACAATTTAAAATGCTGAACACAAACCTCATGGCATTTCACAACCTGCTAGTCATGCTCATCTTTCAGTACTCCTTCTGCTTGGTACATAGTGCCAACATCGATGGTTTCTCATACCTGAAAGATTTTCATTTACTTTTCAGTCATTCTCAGATACACACTGAATGCCTACTAGATTCCAGGAACCCCTGGAAGGGGCAGACGGTTAATATGCCTGTCAGTTAACCAAAAAGTTGAAGATTTGAGACCACTCAGAGGTACTTCAGAAGAAAGGATCTGCTTATATGTTTCCAGAAGCTCAGCCACTGAAATTACTATGGAGCACAGTTCTACCTGACACACCTGGGATGACCCCCAATCAGAACTGACTCCAAGGTAGCTGGAAGCTGGTGCTTACTCTAAGCATACAACTCTTTGATGGGCTTTGAACACATCACCTAATTTAATCCCCATGACAACTGCATGAGGTAGAATTGGTAGCATTCTCATGGACAAATGAGGAAACTGGGGCACTGAGATGTTGAGTAGCTTGTGTAGGACAAAGACTTCACCCAGATATCCTGACTCCAGTGTCTGTCTCTTCAATGAGTAAGCACCTAAATACCTTCTGCAGTCAGGGATTATACTGAACATCAGAAGAGCTGAAAGATTAAACAACTAGTCCTATAAATAAATAGGATGTTATAAACTGGCAAGTGGCAGGAAGGGAAATCAAACAGCATTATGAGAAAGGCAGGAATATTTAAAAGTGGTTGCTGTAGTACATCAACAGGGAACTGCCAGAAATTCAGGCTGGATTTAGAAGAGGGTATAGAACCAGGTATATTGCTGATGTCAAATGGATCCTAGCTGAAAGCAGAGACTGTCAGAAAGTTGTGTACCTGTGTTTTATTGACGATGCAAAGGCATTCAAGTATAAAAATAAAAAAGTTGACATCGAGTCCATTCTGGCTCATAGTGACCCTACAGGACAGGGTAGTACTTCCCCATGGAGTTTCCAAGGAGTGGCTGGTGAATTTGAACTGCCAATCCTTTGGTTAGCAGATGAGCTGTTAACCACCATGCTACCAGGGCTCAATTTGACTGTGTGCATCATAGCAAATTATGGATAACATTACAAAGAATAGGAGATCCAGAACACTTTTTTGTGCTCATGTGGAACCTGTACATAGACCAAGAGTCTGGAGGGCAGGGCCATTGTGTAGAATGTCTCAGAAAACGTAAGAGTATTTCCAAAGTTTGAGGGCTAATGTAATGTGTTCTGCTGACTTACATGTTGCCTGTTAATGCCTTGTTTCCCTGCAATTTCTCCCATTTGTAATGAAATGTCTAACTTGTGACTGTTCTGCCATTGTACCTTTGGAAGCAGATAGCTTGTATTCTAGGTTTCACAGATATAGGAGAGTTTTTGTATTTTGAACTTGAAATTGATTTATGACTTCTATCATATGGGATGAATGTGTTACATATTTCAATGATGTGATTTTTGGGATGTCAAAGGGTGGAATGAAAGGGAAGCAGGCTGAGAATTAGGAATCTCACAGCACCGAGAAAGCACCAGGAGAAGAGTGCATCTTCCAGACCTGAGGTTCCTGCACCAAGATGCCCCCTGGGCAAAGACTGATGCAATACCAGACTTTCCTCCCGAGCTGACTCGGGGCAAGCTTTCCCCTGGAGCCGACATCCTGAATTTGAACTTGTAGCCTACCAGACTGTGTAAGAATAAACCTTCCTTTCTTAAAGCCATCCACCGTGTGGTATTTCTGTTAGAGCAGTCCTAGCTGACCAAAATACTTAGTCTGTATGCTGAGTAAATACTTTGAGAAACTGAACTAAATGAAGAAGAATATGGCATCAGGATTGGAAGAAAAATCATGAGCAACTTATGTGTCTTAGTCATCTAGTGATACTATAAAAGAAATACCACAAGTGCATGGCTTTGACAAGGGAAATGTATTTTCTCACAGAAAAGCTGGCTAAAAGTCCAAATTCAGGGCATCAGCTGTAGGGGAAGACTTTCTCTGTTGACTGTGGAGAAAGGTCCTTTTCAGTCTTCTTGTGGACTGGGAGATTCTGAGGTGCAGGGACCCCAGGTCCTTTTTAAAGGATGTGCTCTGCTCCCAGCACTGCTTCTTGGTAGTGTGAAGATCCTCACCTCTCTGCTTGTTTCCCTTTCCTTTATATCCCAAATGACTTCCTTCAAGACATGATACAGTCTTACAGATTCAGTCCTGCCTCACCAACACAACTGCTGCTCGTTGTCCTTCATTAACATCATAGAGGCAGGGTTGACAACGTATAGAAACGTCACACCCAGGAGTCATGGCATAGCCCAATTGCTACGTATATTTCCATGGGGGATGTTGTGGCATGGGTGGAGCTCACAGTTTAATCCATGACACCGTAATATGCAGGTGATACAAGCTTGCTTGTTGAAAGTGAAGAGAACTTGAAGCACTTACTGATGAAGATCAAAGACTACAGCCTTCACTATGAATTATACTTCAACATAAAAAAGTAAAATCATCACAACTGGACCTATAAGCAACATCATGATAAGTGATTGACATTGAGAAGAGAATGACATCGTCAAGGATTTCCTTTTTCATGTATCCACAATCAATGGCCATGGAAATAGCAGTTAGGAAATCAATGATGAATTACACTGTGCAAATCTGCTGCAAAAGACCTTTGTAAAGTGTTAAAAAGCAAAGATGTCACTTTGAGCACTAAGGTGTGCCTAACCCACACCATCCACTTGCCTTACTTGCATGTGAAAGCTGGCAATGAATAAAGAAAACTGAAAAAGAATTGATGCCTTTGAGTTATGATATTGGCAAAGAATTTTGAACATACCATGGACTGCCAGAAGAATGAACAAGTGTATCTTGGAAGAAATACAGCGAGAATGCTCCTTGACAGTGAAGATGGCTACGCTTGATCACATGTATATTGGACATGCCGTCAGGAGAGACCAATCCCTGGAGACGGACATCATGTTTGGTAGAGGGTCAGAAAAAGTGAAAGACCTTCAATGAGATGGATTGACACAGTGGCTGCAATAATGGGTTCAAGCATAACAACAATTGTGAAGATGGCTCAGGACCACGCAGCGTTTCATTCCATTATGCATAAGGTTGTTATGGGTTGGAACTGACTGGATGGCACCTAACAACAACAACGTGAGAGTCTGGATGATAAGGTTTCCCTGGAGACGCTTAAACTGAGGCCTGATGAGGGAGTATGCCATTCATCTAGGTAAAGATAGCAGGGAAGGGAATGTCAAGATATGTGCATAAACATACACAAGACCTTGAGATGGAATCAGATTAGACATTTCCCTCTCCCTCAGACCTAGTGTCTAATCAATTCAAGAGCTGTTAAGGGCAGTTCCTGTCTTTTCACTTCTGGTTCTCTCTGTAAGGGGCCCTGTTGATGCAGTGGTTAAGTGCTTGGCTGCTGACTAAAGGTCAGTGGTTCAAATCCACCAACCCGTCGGCAGCAGAGATGTGGCAGTCTGCTTCTATGAAGATTACAGTGTTGGAAACCCAATGGGGCAGTTCCACTCCAGCCTATAGGGTTTCTGTGTGTGGGAATAGACTCTGTGTCCAGTCCAGACTCCCACACAACAGCCTTAGTTACAGTTTAAATGCAAATTTGACTGGGCATCTCAGCCTTTGAGAAGGTTCCCTTTGAATTCATAATACTTGCCATAGTGCTATGGGTATCTGAGATTTTAGTTGGTCTGGTATCCTTTATTTATCTTTGACATTTGTAATCCACACTCCGTGCCTTTTCCTTTGGTGAACCATTTACTTCAGGAAATTATGGTAGCTTTATAAATTGTAGGACTATCCTTGAGTGAGCATGTGACTATCAGGAGTGAGCATGTGACCAAGAATTATACAGTAATTGTACCAAATCTCCTTAGACACAACTGGTCTACCACAGTGGTTTTCAAGTTCTAGCCGCTATTGGAATCACCTAGAGGGCCTATTAGATCACAGATCGCACTCCTCAGAGTTTCTGATTCAGTTGGCCTAACTTGGGGCTCTAGAATTTACATTTACAACAAGTTCCAAGGTGATGCTGATGTTGATGCTAAAGGTCAAGTATAGGCCACAGCCAAAGCTACGAAGATTTATGTATATTAATTGAAGATAAGTTCTCTCTTTCCTCTGGAATAGATAGACAGATGTTTGGGTCTACCTGTGGCCCAAACCTCCCTATTTCTAACACCTGGAAAAAGATCATCTACAGTCAGAGGTGTTGTTAACTGCCAGCAAGCCCTTAACCCATGGTGACCCCGTGCCCAACAGGACTGAACTGTTATGATCCATAGGTTTCATCTGGCTAATTTTCAGAAGCATATTGCCAAACCTAGCTTCCTAGTTCATGTTAGCCTGGAAACCTAGCTTAAACCTGCTCAGCGTGTTAACAACTAAGGCACAAGTGGGCAGGGAAGGCGTGTTAGGTGCACTGGGGACAACTCAAACTCATATATGAAAGACAAATTCTACCATTGAATCACCACTGCCCCCTGCAGGATGAGATAACGTGACCAAAATGAAGAGGAAAACAGGTATCAGCATTAGGGAACGTTTGGTCAGCATGATTTGAGTCCCAAGGCCAGTGGCCCTGCTCTTTTTCAATATGAGTAAATATGTCCCACCTAACCAACTACCTCCACCATCCCCAGACCATGCATATCGGCCCTGATTATAAAAGCCTGGCCTTCAACACCCTAGCCTATTTCACTCTGTTCTACCCACATTTAACAGCCTGTCTGGTTTCCTTTGCCTCCCTCAGGGCCTTCACACATCTGTTTGGTTCTCTCCCAACACCCCTCACACCCTGTCAACCTGACTTCTATTTAGGTGCATTCAGGTCCGTGGGATATCCTTATCTCACCAAATAGGCAACATAAATTGGTCTATGCACTCACAACCAAAAAACCCACTGCCATCAGGTTGATTCCAATTCATAGTGATCCCGTAGGGCTTCCAAGACTGCAAATCTCTATGGAAGTAGTTTGAAACATCTTTCTCCTGCAGAGCCGCTGGTGATTTTGAACCACATACCTTTCAGTTAGCAGTCAGGCATTCATAGCACTAGCTTCCTTTGGGGCTTTGGATCAGTTGTTCCTTCTGGTTCAGACCCCTGCTGAGAATTGGCATTTCTAACAGATTCCTAGGAGATGCTACTGCTGCTGTCTAGGGACCAATTCTGAGGACCACTTAAAAAAAAAAAGGTTGCTATCCAATGATTGCGACTCATAGGAACCCTATAGAACAAAGTAGAGCCACTATTAGAGCCCAGATCAAAAACCCATTGACACAGATAGGATTGACCCTGATAGCACTGCTGTAGGATAGGATAGAACTACCCCATAGGGTGCCAGCCTTCAGGTCAGTAGCTGAGCTGTTAACTACCATGCCACCAGGACTCCGCTGGTAGAGCAGTGGTTCTGAAAATTTGTTAGACATAAGAATCACCTGAGGATCTTGTTAAAATGTAGATTCTGCTTCAGAACAACTGGGGTGGAAGTGCAAATTATCAGCAAGGATTCATCCCTACTCAAAACAGTTTGAAGCCCTGTTTTGTTAACTGTGTGGTATGTATGTATATATATGTAAGTATTTGTTTAATTAGTTGTAATTTACATCTCCTCCACTAGAATGTAAGACCCATTCTTATTTAAAACTTGGTTTTATGCCTTACTTATAATCAATTCAGCAACTACTGTGATGTTTGCTACAATATACATGCTCAATAAATTCCTGTTAAAAATAAATTACAAAACGAACAAAAATTGATAAATCAGTGAATCACTTAGCAAAACATAAAAAGTAAATTCACATTTATACATTGTTATAGAAGGATAAGCACAACCTATTTTAACCGGAAATAGCCTACCGAATATAGCCTAAGGGGGAAAACACAATAAAGTATACACACAGAAAAAACTTGGAAGCTCGGTCCATTAATTATGGTTACTTTTGAAAGTGAAATTATGGGTGATGGACTTTTAGTTTCTGCTTTATATATTTCAGTACTTCTTGAATGTCTTAAAATAAGCATAAATTACTTTAAATTAAGGAGCAATCGATACAAATGTTTTCATTTTGAAAAATAAATGCAGAGTTTAAAATGAAATACAAGCCTATAGAATGTGGTCTGACCAGAGCAGGTGAAAGATCACTATCACTTGCCAAGGTGGGGATGCTGGGCTTCTAATTTAAGATAGATTACACGCCAGGCCCTAGCAAGGTGTTTTCTGACCTCAGGTTAATTCTGGAAAGGTAATTACTCCCACCACTTAGCAGCCCACTCTCTGGAGGTTTTTCTGGACAGAGCATGTTTTTCAATACAAAGAAAAAATGAGCAGGACTTTAGGAGACTAAGCTTATAAGTGACCTTTTGTGGCTGGGCTATTTTAACACTCCCCCAACCTATCCCACTCATTGCATACAAGTATGTCTAACCAGGAAACCCTACCCGGAAAAATCAGGCCTCAGGTGGAAAGTGAGAGGTGGCATTCAGATTGGGAGAAAAGGATGTTATTGTTGGTGAATCACATCCGGTAGAAGCTTGAGGGGTAGCTGGCACCTCCCTGGCCTTGATTTTGCTGCCGATGTGACAGGAAGTTCACACTGAAGTCAGGGATGAGAGTCCATGGCTATTTGGGTAAGAGAGACTACACAGAGAAAGGACCAGATTCTTCAAGTAGTGGATTCTTATGCCATGCATTGTAGTGAATGGAATGAGGATTACAGGAGTAGGTTCATATGTGTGTTAGTTTGGTGAGAGCATGGCAAGACGGGGTTTAGATAGACCTGTAAATCAGATACTTCTTGGTACTAGTCCCAGGTCTGCTGTTAACTGGCTCTGGGACTGCAAGTAAATCATTTAACAACTTTGATCTTTTCTATTCCTGTTGTTGTTGTTTGGTGCCATCAAATCACTTCTGACTCATAGTGACCCTATGCACAACAGAACAAAACACTGCCCCCAGTCCTGCTTCATAGGAATCTTGGACCTGAGAGTGCTAAAATGCTACATCTAACCACCTCCTCACCAGCACATTGCTTAAATGGATATCACTGAGTATTAGATGAGCTGGATATAGTACTACTAAGAATCAAACATTTTTGCTCACCCAAAGGCTTTATCAAAAGAGTTAAAAGACCACCTACAGAATGGGAAAAAATATTTGAGATCGTATCTTATCCACCACAATGGTTTCTTAGGGTCAACAATAGGAATCGTATCTGTTTGTGTATATTTTTCCTATATGTTGAAAATCCTGCCTCTGTGATGTTAGCGAAGAATTGGTGGCAGTTGTGTTGATGAGTAGGACTCAATCTGTAAGATTATACTATGGTTTGAGGCAATCTCTTCGGCTATAAAGGAAAGGGAAGCAGAGTTGAGGACTTCATACCATCAAAAAAGAAGTTGTGCCAGGAACAGAACACACCTTTAGGACCTGGGGTCCCTGAGCCTAGAAGCTCCTAGTCCAGGGGAAGACTGATGGCAACACCTTCTTCCAGAGCCAACAGAAAAAACCTTCCCCTGGAATTGATGCCCAGAATCTGGATTAGCCTACTTTGCTGTGAGGAAATAAATTTCTCTTTGTTAAAGCCATCCACCTGTGGTACAGCAGCACTAGACAACTAAGGTAGGGGTCATTCTCACTCATCAGCTAACTGAACCTCATGAACTTGTCTAGTCACTCAGCTAGTGAGTGTAGAAGCTCTGTATTTCCAGATCCCATCTACAAACCATTGTGCAAAACTATCCTTCTTTAGTAAAGTGTTTCAGGAGGATCTCATCTTTTTCCCCTATGTATCAGAAATCAAACATCACTTAACATTGAGAAGCACATTTCGATTACCCTGAAGTTTGTACTGCTCCAGGCTTTCTGAAAAGTGTTCATTTTCTAGCGAATTCCAAAGAACCCCAGCTTGGGATTTGAAACTGAGGAACAGCTTGAAACATAACAGACGTTTTATGTACATTTCTGAAAGTGTGAGAGGTTTCAAAATATTTTAAGTTACTTGTCTAAGGGAAGAAGATAGAGGAAAATGAACAAGCCATGCTGGTTAATATTTGAATATAAACAGTTGTTAGAAGAACCTGCAGAGAATGTGGGTTGGGTGAATTTCTCTGCCTCTCTGCAGCGCGTCTCTAAGTCATAGAGATTCCATATTTCCAGTGTTCTTTTTGCTCAGTTCCCTTGCAGTTTCAGCCACAGACCTAAATCAGGCCTCAGCACTGCTATCCTCTGACTGTTTTCTACTTCTTTTACTAAATAGAAATTGGTTGCTATTGATTCCTTGCTTTTGCCACTCGTTTCCTCCAGGTCATCCATGGTTCCTCTTCCTTCTGATAGCTGAATTTGAAATTCAAGGTCTTTGTGATCTAGTTTCAGGACACAGTTTATACATTGTCTGCACTTGTTTTTCTCCTTTACCTGTTCTTTGCTCCAGCAAAACTTGAGTATTTTATCTTGTGTTCATTGAACATATCCTCTATCCTTTACACTTTTGCATAATCTACTCCTTTCCCCTGGGACACCCTCCTCTTTATGCCTACATTCTCAATCCCCACTTCACCCAAACAAAGCCTGAGTTGAGTGCTACCTCTCAGACGGCCTCTTACACTGATTTCATCCACTGAGGGTTGTTCTTAAGCTTCTGAACCCTAATCTATCAGCTGATTACTTTGCTGTGGCTCTTAGAATAGGAATCTTGGACCTAAGAGTGCTAAAATACTACATCTAACCACCTCCTCACCAGCACGTTGCTTAAATGGATATCACTGAGTGTCAGGTGAGCTGGATATACAACAAAAATGTTTTAAATCCTTTGCATTAGGAATAGCTATTGAATATTCACTCAGTATATATTTATCAGGCATCAGGAGCTGTGCTAGGACTTAGGGATCTCCATCAAAGTAACAGCTGAAGATCTGACAAAGCCCTCCATGACATAAGTCCTCCTCCACTGTGATTCTCACCACTGCCATCCAGCCACACTGACTTCCTTGCTGTTTCTTGAATATGCCTGGCATCCTCCTACCTCAAAGTTTTGTACTTATTCCTCCTCTGTCCAGCATTATATTTCTCTGCTTTCAACCTACCTCATCCTTCACCTACTTCTAGTTTTTGCTTAAATTCTTCCATGAGGTCTGCTCTGACTACAAAACTTAAAGGCGGCCACTCCCTGTCCCAACACTTCCTATCATCTCTCTGATTGGTTTTCCTCTGTGACAGTCATCTTCCCATGACTCAGTCTGAATTCTAATTGTCTTTTCATTGATTGTCTGACTCTACCACTAGAATATTAGATGCTTTGCCTGCTGCTGCACCTTCATATCTAGAAAAGTATGTTATATAATAGGAGTTCTATACATATTAGTTGAAAAAATAACATGCGCACTATACCTCTTATGGGCTAATTGGCAGAATAGGGTTGATTCAGTACTCAATATGAGAAGTATTCTGGTTGGGATGTAAACACAACTAATTCAGACAAAAATAGTCAGGGAAAATGAGCAAGTTGTTGTCCCCTCGTAAAAGAATCAAGTTTTCTAAGGGAACAGATGAATTAACAAATAAAAAACAAACAATGTGAAAATGACCTTGAAAAAGGCCAGCATAAATTTTCTTTTTGTTCATGTGTTATCTCTTTTACTTATCTGTAAGCTCACTGAAGACTTGATCCACAACAAATTCATCATTCTATCCTCATGCCCTTCTCATGCCTAGCAGCCAGGTACAGTGCCTAGAGATAGGGAGTGGGAGATTTCAGGAAGATGCTTGATGGATGAATGAATGTGTTCTGAAACACTCTCCAAACATGTGATCCCTCTCTTTAATGATATGATGCCATTGGTGATTTGGCTGTGAGATGATTGTATTTTCCTGTTTATCCATTTGGCTTGCACAGTAAGACAGGGATCTCACAGTCATTCACTTGCTGATATATGGTGTGATAAAAGCAGGCATCTGCCTGTGAGGTGCAGTTCTACATAATGCTATTCTGAGAAAAACAGGTCCAGTAAGCTGAGCTCACACCCATTACTGGAGATGTCTCCAAATTTATTACTGGAAATGGTGTTTTGAGGAGAGTTGACGACACAACTTTCTCTTGGTTTATTTCATCAGTGAGGATGTGGAAGTCATAAGATCACCTAAGTCATGAAAACCTTGCTGCCCTCTTCCACCCCCTGGCAGGCTGCTGGATTCTGAGGGAATGCAGCCTCCCTTAAGAGGACTGCCTCTCTTCAGAATATAGATGAGAGAACTGAGGTCCACAAAGGGTGAGTTATTGACCTAAAGTCGCTGAGTTACAGGAAGGCAGAGTCTGGACTAGAACTCATGCTAGCATGAGTGCAAGATTTAGTTTATTGACCTGCTGCTGTTCTGACTGTTCAAAATAGTTTTGTATCCAAAGCAAAGAATACTCAAGACAGACATCTCATTTAGCATAAGATGTGACTATTCGGAAATGGTTTCTTGTTACATGATGTTTGAAGATTTTCCCCTAAAGGTAAAGACTGGTTATATTGCAATAAATAGCTGATAGGCCACAGTAGTCTTCTCTATGTCTCTCTCTCTCACACACACGTACACCAATAATACTGTCTTAAATCACACTAGAGACAGTAATGAGACTACTACAAAGAAAACTCGTAACCAAAGAATCTCATCCTCACAAAGGACAAAGGTCCAGAGCATTTAACCTAACTTACCAATTGATGTATATTGAGTACCTAATCATTGGTTGCCTGCTACCAGTAACAGAATTTAATATCATTTGAATTTTTCAGTCTTTATAGTGCTCTGACTAATAGAACTATTTGCTAATATACAGCATAAAATTGTCTTTAATAAGTAGAAAATCAACAGATAAAGATGTCAAAACAAAAGTAATAAAAGCCAGAAAAAAGAAAGAAAAAAAATTCCGATACATTAAGCAGGTTTTGTGGCAGTGTTATATACTGATCAATTTGTTATTTCACTAATTCAACAGATACTATTATTACATATCTATCAGTGATCTGAGCCCTCTCTTGGTTGAAGAGTTGAATAAAACATGGCCACTGCCACTTTCTCTAAGGTGGTTTAGAAATCTGGTTCTAAGGTTACAGGTAGAAAAAGTAAACACCAAAGATTGACTCAAGCATTTATGGTGTCTGTAAGGACTGGAAAGTTGTGAGGACAGAGAAGGGGCTGTGATTCAGGGCAACAGAGATGTCCAAGAGTCCTGGCCAGGTCTTCAGATGCCCAGTCTGGACATCTAAGTTTAAATTCCCCAATATGGTATTCAAGATAGTTTGTCTAGCTGAGTTCAGCAACTGAAGTGTGAATTCCCCCAAAGACCAAGATTATGCCTATTTCATTCCTGTTTTTGCAATGACTAGCCAGACTTGACACTTATGTGATATTTATCACACATATCCTGAATTGTTGAATGAGACAATTGAAGATTTCTACAAAGCAGCAGGAAATCAAGGACCAAAATTATGTGGTTTAGACACAAAGTGCCAATAAAACAAAGTCAAAGAATTAGTGATGAATGGATTATCAAATGAGGCAGTTTGAGAGGGTAGGGTTTATGCTGGATTTTGATTAATGATAATCCGTCTCATCTGTTTGGTGATTTATAAAGCATTTCTGTAATCGCAGTGTCAATCTAGTTCACAATAAATAGTAAAGTTGACAGGGGTTATTGGTTCTCCCACTATTAACAGGAGCAACTAGCCCTGAAAAAGATTCACCCACAGATATAGCTCTCTGCTGTATTATTTGTGTTTTGTATTAGCCACTTCCCATTACCAGATTTTTAAGGTATTTCAAATGTGAGCAAAAATTAGACAGTATAGTAAATTGTTTCCAAAGACAGCTTCAGTAGTCCCACCATCCTTATAGGTCCACTCTTTTCCAATGTGTCTTATATGCTCCTCCCTTCAATTAAAACAAACAAATAAAAACTGCTCTTAAGTTGATTAGGACTCATAGAAACTCTATAGAACACATTAGAGCTGCCCCTTTATGGTTTCCAAATAGTGCCTGGTGAATTACCAGTATGCCACCAGGGTTTCCCCTCCTTCTAGTAAGTGGAGTTTATTTCTCTGCTCCTCAGATCTAGGGTTGGCTGTGTGATCAAAGCAGATGGTTGAAAAGTGCTTATGCCATATGGATCACACTCTTGTGTCTCCAGTTGGAACTTTGAGGCCACAGTGGGGACAAACTTGAGCTCACCTGCTGAAGAGATATTCAGATCAACAATCTGCCAGCTGCCGGACCTGAGAGGGAGGCCATCTGAATCTGAGTCTAAACAAATGCCAGTTTAATGCAGCTCTATTAATGACGTAATATTAATAACCTAAACTGAGACCAGCAGATGAACCACCCAACAAAAATTCAACCAAAATGCCAAAACCCATAGAACTGTGAGCCAGTGAAGTAGTGTTCTGAGTTCGTAAGTTCTAGAGTGGTTTGTTATATCATGATGGATAACTGATACAGAGGTGCCAAAGCCCATCACCCACAAAGACCTCTGTGAGCAGAGCTACAAGTCTTTGTGATAGTGGGCAGATGCATCTCACCCCTGACATATTTCTGGCTGTATATTTTTTCACCCCAATTAAACTCTCCCCCAAAATACCCCCTCATCTCCCTGCACAAGGACAAACGCTGAGCCCGGGAACACCCAGCCCTGCTGACTTCCCCCAACTGCACATCCCCACCCATGTGAACAGAATTATCCTTTTCCGAACAGTGTAAGAAAGGCATAGGGTGGGGGGCAGTAGGTGTTTACTGTCCCCGCAGGAGGAGATGGAATAAAGAGAAAATTAGGAACAAAGAGATTATAACCTTTAGAACCCTCCTCCTGTACCTTTTAACCTTGAGGTATGAGTAGGGCTGATTGAGCTCGGGGCATGTCAATTATCACCACAACACTCCTGCCTTGGGCCATTATCTAGAAAGCCTTGACAATTACAAGGATCACAAGGTTTTGGTTAGCTAATAGCTCATGTGGTCAGGGGGCAGGGTAAAAATCACATCACCTCAAGATCACGAGGTTTCGGTTTCACATTAGCCAATCACAAAGTTTTGGTTTCAAATTAACCAATAGGTGTGTGGTCAGTGGGCAGGGTAAAACTCACGTCACTTTGACTATAAAAACAATAAAGACAGACAGCGCTCTCTCTTGGTCGGGCTGCCTTTAAACCAAAAAACTCTTTCCTGTCTCTTTTAATTCTTTTCCCGCCGATGCCTTCCCTCCCTCCGTGTGGGACCCTGAAAAGATGCTGGGGCTGGCTCCCGGCACAGAGGATACCAGTAAAAACATGAAACAAGGTATAGAACCGTCTTAGATTTCTTATGCCATTTAAAGTAAATGGAAACAGAACAAAACTTGTCTTCTTGTTGTATAAAAAGGAAGAGGCACATGAAGTTTTATGGTGAAACTAAGCTGTCTGGAACTGTTCTGTGTTCTCGTTCAGAAAAAGATGGTGGATTAACCTTGAAAAGTACCCTTGTCTCTGCTATTATGAAGCTGCATAGCAAATTATGTATATGTAGGAGACTTGTAACTGGCATCCACTGAGATCTTTATCCCAGATACCCTGATCATCCATGACTCTCCAAATACAAGCATTGAAATAGAGAATGGTCAGCATTTAGAATCTACTTGATGAGAAACATCTTTCATTTCATCCACATTTATTGTAGCCAAATGACCTTAAATAATCTTAATATATGATTTTCATCTAGTCATAGAAATAGAAGAAAGGGAAAATGAACTATAAATGAAACCAACATATAACTCACAGTGCTCACTGAGATTCTTCTGAAAGCAAAAGGGAATACTGAAAATACTAAAAGAATTATCCAATGTTTTAAACATTTCTTTACTGCCTGACAAATTAGTTTATTGGAGAACGTACAGCATAGTTCTTTAGAAAAGCTACTTTCAAAAATTAAATTAGTTTTCAAAAATAGAATGTATGTCCACATACACTTACAGAAATTTTGAAATTCTGTGTATTGATCATCTGGAAAAAAGAAACAGAATCACTTCTTTTGTAAATATTTAGATAATGCAGTCAATTTTGAAGCCATATCTGTGTCTAATTTGTTAATTACTGGTATTTTTCTGAAGAAAGTTTTGGTTCTCAGAGCAGTCTTTTTAATTTTGATACTTTCACATAATTGCTTGCAGTATCTCTCATAGGTTTGTATTAAGGTTAAGAAATCTGAATTTTTATATGTATTTTATTTATTTATTGTGATTGAGAGGAAGTGTACAATCCAGTCCAAATTTGCATGCCTGCCTATGTGCAGCTCTACTGCTTTTCTTGCCCAGTGACAGCACACTTCCCCTTTCTGTTCTATACACGTCATATCTTCTTAACAATCTCCTGTCCCCAAATTTTTAACACCTTCAACTGACTCATCTCACTAGACCATAATATTGAGAAAAATGTCCTTCTACAGAGGCTGAGGTACCTGAAAAACTTAGAGCATTTTCTGCTAAGTATGGGGGATTATCAGTTCTACTTTTTCACATTGAAATGGGTAATAATTTCAGATCAGGTAAGTTGCAACCTTTTCCCTTTGATTTAGGCAGATACATTTTTCGATAAGTAGAAGATTAAATACAAGACTCATAAAATGATTCTTTTGAAAGTCCTGCTAAATTTGTATGTTATAAAACCGTAGTCCTTCTCAGTTTCATTCCAATCCAATGAAGAATATAAATTTACTGAATTAATAATAGGAGCTCCATGAAAAGACAGTCGCTACAAATCCAAAAAACAAACAAACTGATTGCCATTGAGCTGATTCTGACTCCCAGCAACCCCCTAAGACAGAATAGAACTGTCCCACAGGGTCCAAAGACAAGTTGGTGGATTCAAACTGCCAGCTTTTTGGCTAGCAACTGATCACTTAATCACTATGCCATCAGGGCTTCCACTACAAGTCTAGATACTTCTGAACTATATTAAATCACATTTTTTGCTATTGCCAAGTTCAGTCATCATCATCATCATCATCTAGCACAGACTTCCCAAAATCTCAAATCTCAAAAATCTTTTGAGGTAAAATTCTAATGTTTCTTTGACAGATTTAAATCCATTCCATGTAGCCAGTGATCTACCACTGGAATCCCACAGTGGATGGTAAATCTTAACAGATGTTTTATGAAAGGTATGAATGTCTTGTCAACTATCTGGAGAAATAGAATTTCAGTAGTATTTGATTTATTAAACATTTGCTTTCTTTTTATAATTTTGTTGCTTTTGAAGGATTTGTTGTCAAAAAGTGTTATGAAAAAATTAAAGCAACATATTGTTGTAGGTAAACAAAACTAATGATACAAAGAAAACTCTGGAGGCATGGTAATTAGGAGCTACAGTTGCTAACCAAAGAGTTGCCAGTTCAAATCCACCAGGCACTCCTTGGAAACCCTATAGGGCAATTCCACTATGTCCTGTAGGGCTGCTATGAGTCGGAATCAACTTGATGATAATGGATTTTGGTTAATGATATAAAAAAATGGCATTAACGGTACAATAAATGGTTAAAACTTCATAACAAGAGCATTAGTACTATTTTCTTTTGTAGTAATATGTTATTGTGCTTTAAGTGGAAGTCTACACTGCAAATTAGATTTCCTTTTAATAATTTCTCTTTGTATATTGTTCTGTGCCATTGGTTACAAGTTTTACAATGTGTCACCATCTCTTATTTCCGTTGAATTTGCTGTTTCCATTGCTCCGTCTCCCTTCCCCCTTCTTGCTTTTTTATCTTTGCTTTTAAGTGAGTGTTGACCACGTAGTCTTATGTAGTTTATTGTTTAAGGGAGTATATTAGTCACAGAGGATATTGTTTACTTTAAAAACCAATCTATTATTTGGTTGGAAGATGACTTACAGAAATAGCTTTGCATCCAAGTTTAATGTTATGTTAGGGCAGCGATCTCTATCAGTCCAATACTTCCGTATATTTTTAGGAATTTGGGTATCATTCTACATTTTTCTCCCATCCTGTTCAGGACTTGAGCTGTCCCTGGTCAGCAGTGGTAGCTGGGCATCATCTAGTTCTAGTCTCAGGTTAGAAGAGGCTATAGTTTTGTGGGCTATTAGTCTCTTGGAATAGTTTTTTCTTTAAACCTTTGACTTCTTCATTCTCTTTTGCTCCATACAAATTTTGACCAATAGCTGTATCTTAGACTGCCACTAGAAAGCTTTTAAGATCCCAGACACTACTCACCAAACTAAGACATAGAACATTATCTCTGTGAACTGTGTTGTGCCAGTTGACTAAGTTGTCCCCTGAGACTGATACCAAGCATCTTAGCTCAGTAAACCAATCTCTCAAATTGTTTTGATATGTCTAGGAAGCCACTGTAACTGTACCCCTATGTGGTTTGCAATATATATGGATATATATGCAACACAGACAAATATATGTAAACATAAGCCTATAGATACATCTATACATGCAATTGCATTTAGTTTTCTATGCCTTTCTGTACACATATATGCATAACTTTTGGTTGATTTTATTGTTGTTGCAAAATTATATAAATTATACCATTTACTGAAATTGTTCCTTTTTTCTCATTTGCTTATTGCTGCCTTTATTTAGCTGTCAAATTAGCTGACTTCATCCACATTTGATCTTGCCTTTGCCATCTTCAAAAGTAACAAATTTCTACTGTTTAGAAAGTGACTTCTCCCTCTCCCAGTCATCCCTGATAACCATCAGAGAACTTTACTTTGTGTGTATATAGCTATTCTTTATATAATAGTAGGACAATGCAATGTGTGTCTTTCTGTAATCAACTTATTTCATTCAGCGTGATGCTCTCCAAATTACTTCATGTTATATTTCATGGACTCTTCACTATTCTTTACAGTTGCACAGTATTCCACGGTATGTATGAGCCACAATTTGTCCGTTCATTCATCCATTGGTGGGAACTTAGGCTGTTTCCATCTTTTTGGTATTTTCAATCAATGCTGCAATTAACATAGCTGTGCATATGTCTATTAGTATCACTGCTGTTATATCTCTAAGTTATAGATCTAGGAGTAGAACTGCTAGATCATAAGATATTTTCATTTCTAGCTTTTGAAGTAGTGCTATACTGCTTTCCATAGTGGTTATACCATTTTACAGTCCTATCAGCAATCGGTAAGAGTTCTAACCCTCTGAGACCTCACAGAATTTGTTTTCTTTCTTGCTTTTTTCAGATCATTGACAGTTTTACAGGGATAAGCTATTATCTCATTGTAGTTTTGCTTTGCATCTTTCTAATGGTTAATGATTGTGAACATCTTTTCATGTATTTATTGGCTGCCTGAATGTCCTCTTTGATGAAGTACCTGTTCACATCATTTGCTCATTTTTTGATTGGATTGTTTCTTTGTTGTTGAGTTGTTGAAGTTTTTCTGTTATACTTTAAAGATTAGATACTTACCAGATTATGTCTTCACCAAAGATTTTTCCTAGTTTTTATGTTCCTTTTCTACTCTCTTGGTAAAGTCTTTTGATGACAGACCAATTTCTGCAGGAGGTCACTCAGTCTTTCTCACAAAGACTTCACGCGCACCTCACCTGTAACCATTATTTTTTGCTGACCCGCCTGGTCATTTCACCTATCATGGTTTTACTGTGTAGTACACCAAGTGGCCAGCAGGGGCAGCAGTGTTGAATTCTCTGGTGGCTTAGTTGTTAAGATCTATGACTGCTAACGAAAAGGTTGGCAGTTCAAGTCTACCAGGTACTTCTTGGAAACTCTGTGGGGCAATTCTATTCTGCCCTATAGTGTAGCTATGAGTCAGAATCAACTCGACAGCAACAGGTTTGTTTTTTTTTAGAACCCTATTGGCAACTCTGATGGCATGAGGCGTGTTACGACTAACCAAAAAGTCAGCAGTTTGAATCCACTTGTTGCTGTTTGGAAATTCTATGTGGCAGTTCTACTCTGTCATGTAGGGTCACTATGGACTGGATGGCAATGAGTTTGACTGGGATTTTTAAGAATCCTGGTGCTATAGTAGTTGAATATTCAGCGCTGCTAACCAAAAGGTCAACAGTTTGGATACACCAGCTACTTCTTGGAAACCTTATGGAGCCATTCTACTATGTCTTATAGGGTCACTATGTGTCAGAATGTATGTGACATCAACAGGTTTGGTTATTTTTTGTGAGAGACAGAAAGGATTTTATTCCACCTCACTACCACCCATGAGGAATTACTGTTTAGGTGCCAACTTAGAAGGGAGGTGTTGACTATTTTAAGTGTGGAAAGGATCATAAAATAAAGTAGATTTATGTGTGAGTATCATTCAAATTTAATTCTAAATGAAGAAAACCTCAGTGCACTACACGTGTGTCTCATATTGTACCGGATGCTGGCATGATGAAGTCTCATCTGCAGTGTGGAGGTCGTCCACCCTATCCCAGCTAATTTATTTATTCATTCATCCCAGCTAATTTAAATGCAACTGTTAATAATACTTCACTAAATAAATAAATAAATAGAAACAAATTGGAGAAAACAGGGTAGAATACTGAGACAAAAAAACCTAAATTGAGACTGCCCTAGGCAAATTGTTTATATAAACCTTTTCCTTCCAGGTGTTTCCTTTCTGGCTGTCACATTCAAGTAAATGACATCTGCCCTAAAACATTGTTGGCAATAGTAATACAAAAATTTGATCAATCTTTAATAGATAAGGGAAAAATTAGCATAGATACTGAGAACTGTAAAATGTTTATATTCTAACTCAAAATCAAACCATATTTTATGTACATTATGCATATGTGAAAAATATGTTCAGAAGCCCAGCCAAAGCCAAGTGCCTTTGAGTCAAAAGGGAAGAATCAATTGCTTCACGTTGTATGAGTGTAAAATGCAGGCAGGCTAAAATTCAGACTCTTGGCTCTTCTACTGTTTTTTGTTGTTTGTTTATTTTTGGTGGGTTTTATTGTTGTTTTTTAAGGTTTCAAATCACTTTCATGTGTACTCTGTAGTCAACATTCAAATTTCTCAGATTGAAATTCAAGGCCCGTCATGAACCTATTCCCATATGTCCCAACTGTCCCCATCAACCTGTTCCCATCTACTTTAATTCTAGGCTTATCTTCCTCAGGCCTTTCCTTTATGTTCTTTCTTCTAGCTAAATATGGTTATTTCCCATTCTTATGTAACATGTTTCATGTCTCTGTGACTTTGCAGATGCTATTTCTTCTGTCCAAATTTTCCTTTAGGTCGTGCATTGTATTGATTCAACAAATACTTATTGAATGTCCTTGATATACCAGACTCTGTGCTAGGCATTCTAATTCACCTCTCCATCCTCAGTTTCAAGCAAAGGGCCTAGATTATACTGGCTCACTGTGTTCGTAGTGAGTACATGAATGAATGAGGCAGTTTTTACGAACTTCACAACTGGGCTGGACTAGAGCAGGGTGAGGCAAGAAAATACTCCACGATCGCACAAGCAGAAAGCACAGAGGCAGTCACAGCACAGAGAACTTAGGAGATAGTAAAGAAGTAACAAGTTCCGCTAAGAGTGAAAAGATCTCACCTTCTCCCTCCTCAGCCTCTTAATCTTTGATCTCCTGTTTGCTGGTTGACTGCAGAAGATCAATACTATAAAACAAGTATGGGAAAGTGGGTGTTTTAGTCAGCTAGTGCTGCTCTAATAGAAATACCAGAGAATGGATGGCTTTAACAGAGGCAAGTTTATCCTTACACAGTCCGGTAGGCTACGAGTCCAAATTCAGGATGTCCACTCCAGGGACAGGCTTTCCCCCTTGTCGGCTCTGGAGGAAAGTACGGTATTGCATCAGTCATTGTCCAGCGAGCATCTTGGTGCAGGAACCTTAGGTCTCAAGGACACACTCTTCTCCCTGTACTGCTTGCTTGATGGTGTGAAGTTCCCAGTTCTCTGCTTGTTTCTCTTTCCTTTTATCTGTTGTAAGAGGAAAGGATTAAGGGTAGGGCAAGCCATACTCTACGGAAACTGCCTTTACAGTGGAGAGGGAGGTACTCCTATGAAGGGATTTACAGTCCCACCCCAATCCTTTAACATACAGCCCAGGAAAATCACACAATGGAGGACAATCACAAAATATTGGGAATCATGACCCAGCCACATGGCTACACATATTTTGGGGGGAACACAATTCAATCCAGGACAGTGTGCCTGTCTTCATGCCCACGTGATTGTTCTTACATCCCACCATTTACCCTCAAGAGTCTCAATGGCAAATAAAAACCAGACTGTGACAGAATGATAAATGACAGAATCGTTGGTGGAGACTTGACCCATCTTCAAGGACAAGCTTAAATACTACCTCTTGCAGGAAGCTTTCCTTCATACGCAGATCCATATCAAGAGGATGGAGTCTCTATCACCATTTGTGCCCTCCGTAATGCTTTATATCCATCTATCTTTTAGCATCTCTCTTTATCTTTGGACTTATATCTTGTATTTACAGGGATTTGGGGCTTCTTGCATCCTGACATTCCTTAACATGCTGTGCACTTTCCAAGGACTAAGTGCCAGGACTCTTTCATTTTTGTAGTGCTGGCAACATGTCCCGAGTGTCTGATAACTCAATTGGAAAATTTAATCTATTATTTGGATGCATTTTAGCTTCACCACTTTTACTCAGTTGCTTGCAAAACGTGGTAGTATCATTTCTCAGTTATGGGTAAGCCCTTGCTGTCGCTTCCTCACTGACCTCTAGCCACAGTGGTCTCTGGCTTCTGAAGCACACAAAACTTTCATCCACTTAATGTCCTTCCTGAAAATTGGTCTCTGTGCCTGAAATACCAGCTCCTCATCTGTGTACACTTGTGCCCACACATGTGCACTCACTCACTCACACACATACACAGAGACATGCCCTTTCTGCATGACCACCCCTAACTCAGCCTCTCAAATTTAAATTTCAGCTGCTTTGTGAGGCCCTCCTGAACCACTTTGTGTAAAGTTTATATTTCTTACTCACCAAAACACTATTGCATGCCAATATCCACTAACCCCTTCCTTTAGTGCATTTTCTTTTTGGTTTGTAATTGTATAGTTTGTCCACTTGCTTATCATCTATCTCCCCAATAATGTTAGAAGTCCATTAAGGACATGTATGTCTGTTTTAGTTACCATTGTATACCTGATGTCTAACAGTCTCTGAAATATAGTTGGTATTCAAATACACTTGTAGAATGCCTAAGCTCCTAAGTTTTTACAAAACTTGCTGATTAACTCTTACAAACCTAGAACTTGGGGACATGAGAGAGGCCCTTCTTATTTTACAGAGAAGCTGAGCTATGAGGATTTATTAACACCACACAATAAATCTGTGCTGATGCGGTTCTAACCTACTGAATCGTGGTCCATTATTGACAACCTGAGACCAGCAATCTTTCTCTAAACTCTAGTTAGTTTCCAGGTTGGAAACAAAGTTAACAAGTGCCTTTAATATGACTTTGACCAAGGACTTCTCAGGAGACACGTTGAGGGATCTCAAATGCCCACTTGAGCAAGCAGCCTTCCATCAGAAGCAGGCACGTGTTGCAGTCTCTGAAAGGGGAAACCTTCTCTGTGTCACAGCTGAAAGCACCACTCCGGATATTTAAAGCAAGTCCTCTTTTAAAAAATTAATGACTTGAAAGGATAGAGAAGAAGCTGTATGTGTAATGCAGAAAGTGGAGCTGGATGACCACAGCCCTGGTTGCTCTCCAGATGACATCATCATCAGTCTAGATAATAAATTTGTAACAATGTGGTGGAGTGAGATGGGACACAATTTCAATATAACTCAAAGGAACTGGTGACAACAGAATATAAAGGAAGGAATTTTTAAAAATGTGATGGGCATACAGTTTTTGATTCCCTGGGTAATTTGAGTAGCCAGAACAGAAGCCACAGCCATTCTGGCTTAGGGAGCATAGATGTTCCCAATTCATCAGAATAGGCAAGCTAGCAAGTGGACCCTTTCTATCACATGTCTGCTGGGAATGCCATTCTGATTTGAAAGTAGAAATGGGAGAGTGCTTGACCTATTTTCTCCCCAGGTCTGCCAGTCACTCGATGTTTTCCTGAGCATATAAGAAGACACGTTCCCAGAGAAGCTGCACACAATACAAAGCACACCATCTTTATTACGTCCTCTGGGATCAGTTAATGGCGATTTTTCTCTGTATTTGAGCTCCAGTCTGCTGTTCCTTACTTATATTGATTACGGCTATTTCAGATATGCTTAAGTTACCTGAAGGTATCTTGTTTTCAAATGTCTTTCATTTTATCTGTAGGGTTGAGATAGACTAGGGATTGTCACCTTCATTTAAGGTGACAAAGTCAGTTTCAATGTCTCATGTGATACATTACCTGTTTTTCCTTAAAAATTTACTCCTTCAAATATCTTGTAACGTGGTTTCAGCTGGAGGACATTATGTGGAGTGAAAGTAATCAGCAACAAAAGGACAAATATTATATGAGACCCCTATGATAAGAACTTAAATACAGACTTATGCATGGAAGAAAGGACTCTTGGATGGCTGCAAGGGTAGGGAAGGAGCGGGGGGGGGGGAGGCTTTAGATTAGATAGTTGATAGAAATTTGGTTCATGAAATCAGTGACGTCACATATTAGAAGGAAGATCAGTATTAACTGGACTTCAACACAACACGAGTACTCCTCCCAACTTAACCCAATATTGCAAGGACAGAGTAGCTGGGACAGAGAGCTGGGGACTGTGCTCTCAGGGGAAATCAAGGCCAATTGACACAACTAGCATTTTGCTTATGAGGGCTCTCTGCACCCCACATTGGTGAGTGGTGTCAGGAGTCTTAAAAGCTGCCAAGCTGCCACAGCAAATGGTCCTAACTCAACAGGAACAGATGATCACCGGGACCAAAACAACCTGGGGGAAAGAGAACCCAGAAGACAGAGAAACCCATGTGAGCGGGTCTCTACATCGACTGGTGACCAGAGGAACTGGATGGTGCCTGGCCACCACCAGTGATAGCCACGATGAAGTTTACTAAGTTGAGTCTCACTGGAAATACAAGAATAAATAGGGATGCACCCTGAGATCTCCACTATAAGACAGCAGTTGATGGTCCAGGGGCTTCGGGGTTCTCTGGGGAGACTGGCCACTGACCCTGATGAATCATAATGAAGGTCAACTCTTCGGAAATAGATTGGACTTGGCAACATAGAGTGATCATATCTTGTGGATGCTTTATGGTTCTACGTATCTATAGGATGTCATCCTGCTGACCTCTTACTGGAGGAAGGGGAGTGAGTGGAAAGGAGGGGATAGGAGACTGTTGGGAGCATAGGACATGTATGAAGCAGAGAGGAAGAGTGTGCTGTCACAGGGCAGGGAGAGCGGAAGTGGAATATGCAGAGTGGAAGCTGCATATAGGTGAGTGTGAAAATTTATATGGGAATGTACATTTGCATTCAACCATAATAAAAACAAATTTACTCCTAAACAAAAATGCCCAATAACTCTAAATATTTGAAAACAGGAAGAATGAGTGGGTGAATGAATGAACTAGTGAATAGGGTTGAAAAAATGATAAATGGAAGAATGAGTAAATGAATGAATTAACAATTTGAAAAAATGAGTGGGTGGTATAATTGTGAAGCACGTATCACCATCTCTTTTATATCCAAATCCAACAATTCTCTGATACATTCACAGTCCCAAAGATAGACTCACAGATGGTAGATACATATGTTACGATTCAGGCATCTCCTCAGCTGAGTGGTTGGTTTTGAAAGGCATACCTGCAGAGTTCTCATCTCTCTGTTGGCAAGTTAATCCACGCCGTCACTCTCTCCTGGTCTACTACAGTAAATTTGTAGCAGTGTCCCTACCATCACACTTGTGCCTCTCCAATACATTCTCCATAACCAGTCTAGAGTTTAAACATACTAATTGGTTTTTGTGACTTTCTTACCTAAAACTTACATGGTTTTTCACTGCTTCTCAGATGAAAACTGAAATCTTTCCATGGTCTACAAAGACCTGTGGAGTCTGCTGTCCGTTCTCTCTTGTCTGCTCCTTAAAGACACAGGATATTCTTGTTTGCTTTCTTCAGCCACACGGTCTTTTAATTTTGTTGAACACATTGTGGTCCCTTCTACCTCTGAGCCTTTACCTTTACTGTTTCTTCTACTTGGAATGCACGCATGCTTTAGGTTTCAGCTAAAAACTATCATTTAGTTCCAAGTTACTACTTCAGCAAAGTCTCTTAACCTACTTCCTCAGATAAAGTTAGCACACAGGCACGTACACACACACACACACACAACATCTTTTCTCATAATAACATCACACACACACTCTTCACTTGCTAGGCCATTTTTCCATTTATAACTGTCTGTGAATTTATGTACTGAAAGCTTAATTGATTGTGGGTGAGGGGGTACTTGTTTTACGTGTATTGCTTATTACCCTCAACAGAGGAATAGTACATGATCAGCAAACATTTGTTATATGGGTGAAACAAGCTTTATCTGAGATTTTATAATTTTGGTAATCAGAAATATTAGTTCAATTTTGGATAGCTTCCACACATCGCAGAGCACACCTCACAATCAAGATGATGTTGGTGATAATTATGATGATGACCACTTAACATTGACTGCATTGTGACTAGATAGCAAGGACTGAGCTGTTTCTGTATCTGTCTGCTTTAACTCTTACAAAAGTATTAAGAAAACTGAGGTTCAGAGAAGTGAATTACATTGCCCTAGGTCATACAGTTAGAAACTACCAGAGCTTGGATTTAAATCCAAATCTACCTACTCTGTTCTGCTTTCACAGTACACCACAGGACCTCTTCTTCTGACCATTTACAAGACCAGGAAATAAATTACTAACTCAAAAGATATACCCCGTGTGCATCAGGCAGGGAGTTATCGTTGTGGATAAAGGAGAAAAGGTCAGAAGGAGGAACATATCTTAGAAGAAAGAGGACTCTGTGTGATAGAGTGTTGGGTAGTGTTTTTCCTTTCTGGGTGAAATGTAGAACTGAAGCTCACTGATATTTTCTTGACAGTAAAAGCTGAATTATGATGATGTGTTAATATGTAGAAATAATAGAGCACAGGGTGTAAGTTGTAAGGAGGAGCAAGATATCTGTCTTTTGAGAATATTGCCAAATGGCTAGTGGAGAAAATTTAACTATAGTCAAACATCGGGTGAAAATGTCTCCACATCTGCAGCTTTATCCCTACCTACACCCACCCTAGGCTTAGTAAAATTCTCCCTGTGAAAATGTCTAAAACTAGTGAGAAGTGTTTTAAAAAAAATTAAATGATACTCTTCCTTTTTAGCTATCTTTTTTTCGTCTAAAGCATCTTAAACAGAATTTCATCCGGTCAGTTCCTTAATTTTTTAAAAACCTTTGAAAAAACTGTACATGGATTTTTCAATAAATATTCATGAATGAATGAAGTTGACGAATGAACTCTTTTGAGATGAAGGACTAGGTTAGCAAATAAATAACTTTGATATCATTGGAAAGAATGTTTAAACACCATAAGAAAGCAAGCTATTCTCAAGCACTTTACATACCAACTACTGATAAGCTTATTACAAATCACTCCTCTTTGTTTACTAAAATATGTCCCTAGAGACACCTACTTGGCAACTGTAGTTTAAATTAATATATCCTTTCTGAAGATAATCTGCATTTATTTTAAAACTTTGTGTAACTCAAAGCATTACAGATTCACAGTAATAGAGCTCTATTAGTCAGTATTCAGATTTCATAGTGTTGACATAAAGACTTCTACTTGAAAATCTACAGAAGTATGACCGAATCTTAAAGCTCTTTTTTTTTCCTCTTCCTCTCTCCATTTTTTCCTCCTCCATACCCCAGTTTGTAATGCTTAATTCTGCTTGCTGCAACTGCTGCTTCACACATGGTCCATTTAGAGATCCACAGGAGAAAGAAAGGATTGAGACCAACAATAACAAAATTAGATAGCATATCGGGTCTTAAGGTGAATAATTTAGATTCTAAAATACTAACCTTCGTTTGTTAAAGACTTGATTAAGATATTGTAGTAAGATGTCTGTTATTCATTTACCACTATGTAGGCACTGGAGAGATACGAGAAAGACGTAAAGAAGTATGTCTTTGGATCTTTAAGAGCTATTTTTGTTAGGGAAACAAGATCTTGATATCCATATTGATGTAGATCAGTGGCACTGTTGACCCCAGAGATATTTGGAAATATTTGGA
This sequence comes from Heterohyrax brucei, assembly GCA_028571685.1. Classification (NCBI taxonomy): domain Eukaryota; kingdom Metazoa; phylum Chordata; class Mammalia; order Hyracoidea; family Procaviidae; genus Heterohyrax; species Heterohyrax brucei. The sequence goes on from CM053150.1 coordinate 65,103,060, forward strand.
GATACCTTTGGTTGTCATCGACGGCACTTGGCTGGCTTGGTTTTGGTTGTCATAACCTGGGAGAGTCTTCCACTGGCATCTAGCGGATGTTGTTAAATGTCCCGCAGTGCTCAGACAGCACCCAACAACAAATATCTATCCTAAAACTATCAATAGTGGGCTCCGGCTTGATGACACTTGGCTTGGCTTGATATAAATTCACTGAAATATGAGATGCTTAAGGTAAGTATGGTCCCTGCGGTCTTCATTTCTGAATCTCTAGCACCTGGAAAGAGATTTGCATATTTAAGCAGTTATTCCATTTGGCTATTTTATGAATGAATCAGTGAATAAATGAATGAGCAGGACTGAGATAAAAAACAAAAGGATCATTAATCGGTATTTTGTTTATCTAACTAAACCACTTGTAATTACGGGGGCCAGAGATGTTTTTCACGTACAAGTTAATTTTTACACCATTAGTACCGCTATGGAGACCTGGGGGCACAGTGTTTCAGAGCTCTAACCAACAGTGTGATATTTGGATCTTGGTTGGCCTGATGATTAACTATGCAGCAGCTAACCAAATCAGTGGTTCAAATTCACCAGTCACTCAGCCATAGGTACAATCTGGCAATCTGCTCCTGGAAAGATAGATTTACATCCTAGGGAATCCTGTGAGGTTGTTACCCTGTCATATTGGGTCCCTGTATGTCAGAATCAACTTGATGGCACATAACAACAAGAACAACTGATGATGAGGCTGAAGATGCAGTGAGTTCAAATGAAAAAAAAATTAATAATAATCTTGTGACTGTAACATTTACCTGAATGTTAGTTATCACCTGAAAGGAATGTTATATGATGACTGATCTGCATATTAAGATTGAGCTTGAAGGTGACTTTCTGAGGCCATCCAGTGATTAAGTGATAAAAGCTACAAACAGCTTATTTCAAAGAGAATGGTATTGCTATAACTTTCTTGATAGTTCAGTCTCAAAAGGTCAGAGTTGACTCAATGACAACTATCAACAACACAACCAAAGGCCTTTAATTCAGGATTTGAAAAATCGGTTATGTAGGTTAGCCATCTTCAAAAATCCACTTCACCCATTTAGATTTTGGTTCCCAATTTCATGCTGCTCAGCCTGGCTATAGTCAACCAGCAGAAGGCAACCCAGCTTCCTTTCTCAGTTCTACTGTAGATTGGCAGAAGTGCTGAACTTTGATGAATTAACACCTTTTTGAGGCAGTGGTAATAAAAGACTGAACAAAACCATTGAGTTGCTAGCAATGCACAGAAGAATTCACTAGTTCCTAAAATAGAAAAATAAATGTTGCTATTGGCTGCTGTGATAATTAAGAGAATAAAGTTTCTAAAAGTAAACTTAAAGATTCCTTTTCCAATACAGCTGTGGTATAAATTGGAAGAAGAGTGACTTGCCCAGGGTCACACAATGGATCATGACAGAGAAAGAATTAAAATTCTCATTTCTTTGGTCTCTAGTGATGAACTAGCTATATAAACAAATAAATAACCATTCCCTAAGAAAACACTCTTAGGGCACTCATAATTTCACTTTGACGTTTGCTTTAAACACCGTCTAATTGTAGAGCTATGACTTGAATAGGAAGAGACAACACTTTTAAGACATCTGCCCCTAGTGTGTAGGTAGCATCTAAGACCCTAGCCAGGGACAGCTATAATCTCCTTGAACAACCCAATTTGACTACTTGCTTGGCTGCCACCAGCCAAACTTACAGTTTCAGAAGTGGGAATATGTGCACAGTAGGGAAGGAAACAAACTCATGCTCAAAGCTGAATTAAAGTTTGCTAAAATCAGCCCCAAATCCCTTTAGCTAATTGAAAATTGATGGAAGGGAGCTGCATTCTGCAACTGAGCAACAAAAGTGCCTCCAAAGGAGATCTTACCTCCCAGAGGTGAGCTGAGATCATTTCTGGGAATGTGGTCTCAGTGTTTATTTTTAGATCAATAAAATGGAGCTCATTGGTTAGTTACTTGGCACACGTCAATTATTTGGAAACTGTAGCTCTGAAAAGATGTTTTTCAGATTAATGCTCATTAATCTATTCTCCTCTATTATGAAAAAAAAAGGTGGTTAAGAAATCCATCGAACTCTATTTTTTATTCAAAAAATACTTATTAAATTGACTTCATTATGCCTGGGACTATGTTAAATGCTAAGAAATATAATAAATCAGATTAAGTCCCCTTACTTCTGACTGTGTAGGTAGAGATTTGAAAATGTAACTAACCATATTTTACTACTCTGTGAAGATGGAGCAGAAGTCAAGTTACCATGGGCATATACGGTAGGTTCAAGTTTCTGCCTTAGTTACTTAGTGCTGCCGTGGTGAAGTAGTTAAGAGTTACTGCTCCTAACCAAAAGAGCAGCCACTTGAATCCACCAGCTGCTCCTTTGAAACCCTGTGGAGCAGTTTTACTCTGTCCTATAGGATCACTAGAGTTGGAATCAATTCATGGTCAAAGGGCTGTAACAAAATGTCACAAGTGGCTAACTTTAAAGAGCACAAATTTCTTTGCTCATGGAAAGCTGGATGACCAAATTCAGTATGTGGTTCTAGGGAAAGGGAGGTCCTTCCTTGTCTATTTCAGCTTCTAGTAGTTTCCAACAATCCTTAGCATCTTGTAGATGTATCTGTCTCCTGTATCTATCTCTATAACTCATAGGTGATTGGGTTTAGTACCAATCCTACTCCAGCATGTTCTAATTAACATTTAAAACTTGAAAGGAAAAAAAAACTATTTTCAGACAGAATTACATGCACAGGTACAAGGATGAGGATTCCATCACATAATTTGGGATGAAGGTAACAATTTAGTCCATTAACAGTTATCTAGCCATTGTAGGATAAGATGGAGAAGGTTTCATCAAAGAAGTTACATTTCGAATGAAAACTGAAGTGAAAATTAGGGGAGAATGAGAACAGGAATGTTTAATTCAGAGGGAAAAGATATTTAGAAGGTATGAAAAGAGACCCGGCAACTCTGCAAATTGAAAGGACTTCCTATACCCGGAGTAAGGAGCTGAGGCTGTAGAAACAAGCTGGGTCTGGATCAGGAGGCTCCTTGAAGGTCACACCAAAAAGTCTTAGCGTTAGCCCAGGACAAATGAATGCAAAGAACAATCGGAGACAAGGGTGGTATAACGTTGTTGTCATTTTATAAAGATAGGTTGACTGCAGTGGAAAGAATTGAATGCATAGAGACACAGAGCTATTGCAGTAATCCCGGTAACAAACCGGACTCCATAAGACCAATACGGATAGGGACAAGTGACATTTCTAGAACTACTCAGGCAAGAAATTGTTGTGTGCCCTCCAGTTGATTCTAACTCATAAAAACCATATATAACAGAGTAGAACTGCCACATAGGGTTTCCAGAACTGTAATTATGGAAGAAGATCGCCAGCTCTTTTCTCCTGAAGAGTCTCCGGTGGTTCAAACCACCAACCTTTAGATTAACAGCAGAGTGCTTAAGCGTTGCACAACAAAGGCTCCTTTAACCAGGAAGAAACAGAGGAATTCAAAGGAGGTTAAATTTACTAACCAAAGGGAAGAGTGGCTGGAGAAGTTTTCTGAAGAAGGAGAAACACAATATCCTCAAGAACTAGGATAACTAGAAGGACATTTCAAGCGGAGGCAATCAGAGAGGAAGTTACGCATTGTTTTTAAGGAGCAATGAGTGGTTTTGTTTTAGGAAGAATCTTATATATCAGGCTTAGGAATTTGGAGAATGTACAATAGGTGGCAAGTGGGCCATTTAATAGTAAAGAAGTAATAAGTGGCTCATTTGTCCTGCTTACTATTTGTTTGTTTGTCTGCTTGCTTTTTGTCCTGTAAGCAAATGCTTTGTCCAAAAAAATGTGGCACACAAAGGAAGAAAACAAGAAAGGAAGGGAGGAAAGCACAAGCAGAAACTACAGCAGCAAAAGATACAGATTAATATTTTTTTACAATCTTGGCATTCTGAGATATTTTCCTAACATCAGTGATAGAAACCATGAAGTAAAATATGGATAGACATAAATACACCAATGATGAACTTCTGTATTGCCAAGAAGGAAAAACTGCCATCAATGTATTTAAAAGACAAATGCCAATAAGCTATCAATTGCTATTAAAAAATGAAACTCAACAATGACATGATCACATTCTGAAAAAGTGTGTAATTTAAAAAATGCTAGCTTGATTTTCAACAAAATGTGAAAAAAGTTATATTTTTGAGTTATGAGTAAAAAGAAATTTAAGTTTCCTTACTTGCATTTTTTCTAAAGTAAACATTCCTCATGTGAACATGTGTGTATGACTGTGTGAGCATACACCTACATGTTGAAATGACATGTGTTGAATCTTGAGATGGACCCCTAGAAAGTACTCAGTAATTGTTGCCTGTCTTTCAATCACTCATATATTTATTCAGAGATAATTAATGAGCATTGTGTGTATTTCACAATATGAAGTATCATGAACTGTTAACTAACATAAGCAGTGAAATCATTTCCATCATAAATCAAACAAGTATTGGTGAATGCCTTTTACATACAGCAAATATTGTGCTAACTACTCAGAACACAATGGTAAATAAGAGTCCCAGCAACCAAAGAGATGATACACAACATGGCGAGAAAGGTAGTTGTGTAAAGAAAACAAACAGAAAGAATAACTGTCTATGGTAGGCAAAGACTAGGAGCTGTATAAAGTGCTTTGTGTATAGAGAAGAGTGAGCAGTTAACTGCCCAGAAAAATCAAGGAAGACTTCCCAGAATAGATGACAACTGACTGGGGGTTTTGCCAGTCAGGAAATACAAAAGGGTAACAAAAGAGTTTTTCAGGCACAAAAAAATGGATGTAATCTTTTTTCCCCCTGGAAGATTGAAGCTTCTGGAAGAAGGAAAGTCTGAGACACCCCCTGATCCAAAAGGGAGCTGTCTTTCATGTCTTCAGCACTCTCCACCTAAGCATCCCACACTAGTCCAAAAATGACTGCTGTAGGAAAATAAATGAAGGAGCTCGTGTGGGTTTGGAAGGTGCTTTCCCTCTGAATCACTACTCCACAACACCCAAGGAGAACCTCAGAGAGTGGGGTTTCCCTAGCCCTGGCCAAAATAAAGATTTGTTCAAACCTAAGCTTTAGAGGGGAAAAATGGAAACTGTGTGTGTCTATGGCTGGAATAATCAACTTCATCTTTCTCAGTTCACTAGTGTTGTAGTATATAGATCTCAGAGAACATGGAGCAGCAGCATGGCTTTTGGAGTATCTAACATCAGGAATCCAAAATTTAAAAAAAGCTTTGGGTTGAGATTTTGGAGACGTTTGTTCTATTGTCAGTTCTACTCCTGTCTTGGTCAAGTGACATTCCTTCTCTAGGTCTCATTTTCTCCTATTACAAGTGGTAATTGGACTATACTGCCTTGTATGATTCTTTTTTAAAAAACATTTACTTGTTAATGAGAACACATACAGGAAAGTGTATACTGATTGAACAGTTTCTATATGTACCATTTAGAACAAAATTCACTGCCTTGAAATTGATTCCAATTCAAAGAGACCCTGTAGGACAGGGTAGAACTTCCCCATAGAGTTTCCAAGGAATGTCTGGTGGATTTGAACTGCCCAGCTTTTTGTTAGGAGATGTAGCACTTAACCACTGCACCACTAGGGTTTCCATGCTGTTTAGAGACAATATTTATGCTCTTCAAGTTGTCCAACTATTTGCACCTTCTTTTTGGGAAGCACTCCTCCCCCACTAACAGAAGTCCTCTGCCCCCAATGCTTCCTATGTAATTTTTTGAGTTGCTGTTATCAGTTTGATCCCATATCAAAAGTTCTTTTAAAGAATGTAATGCTCAAGGCAGATATTGAAACTAAACTATTGTTTGGTTTTAAGAGGACTTCAAGGGGTATTTCCAGTGTAAGGTTTAAAGATTATCTCAGGGAAACAGTTTCAAGGGTTCATCTAAACTTCATGAGTCCTAGAGTCTATGATAATTTGAAATTCTGTTCTGTATTTCCCCCTTTATAATCAGAATCTTTGATCAGAATGTTCTTGAACATAGAATTCTAGGAGTTTGTTTGAATGTGGTGCAGCCAAATGGATCTCTATAGATGGAGGCTAGCAGACTCAGACATTTTGACCAGCCCATGATGGGACTGACTTGTGAGTCCACAGCTTTGTAGACACTGACAGCCCTTTATAACTGAGGTACATTATAATAGTCATCCACAACTCTTCCCTTTTCTTGCTGTGCATTTTTGGAGCAGATTGTCCTTGCTGGTCTAAATGCTTTGGAATGAACTTTATGACTTACTGAACCAGTGACATGTGGGCAGAAGTAACAGCATGCCAACTTCAGCCTGAGCCCTGAAGAGGCATGACAAGTTTCCGCCAGCCTCTTGGAGCCTCTACCCTCTGCCATGAGAATGGCATTCCTCACAGAGACATTGCTTTATCAACCTGGGTCCTGGATGAAGACATGTAGAACAGACCTAAAGGCTTGCTAAGCCTGGAGTCTAGAATAGCCCAACAAAAATCAGCTAAATTTTAGACGACCTGTCTACAGGTGAACCTGAAATATATTTTCATGGCTGTAAGGCTCAGAGATTTGAGGGTTGTTTCCCTTTGGTGTATCTCAGCAGAAATGTGACTGATACGGTAACGCTCTTCGGGTTAGACTTTATGGGTTTCCCTACTGTGCCCTGAAATAGAAACTGTATTAGTTTCTTCTTGCTGCTGTAACAAATTACTGCAAAGTTAGTGGCTTAAATAACACAATTTTTATCTACCATTCTGGAAGTCAAGAGCTCAAAATGGATCACCCTGTGCTAAAATCAAAGTGTTGTAGGACTACATACCCTTAGGAGATTATAGGGAAGGGTCTGTGTCTTCACCTTTTTCAGCTTCTGGAGACTGCCTGAATTCCTTGGCTCATGGCCCCTTTTCTTCACCTTCAAGGTCAGCCATGTCAGAAGAAGAAAACTGAGGCTCAAAGAGGGAAGAGTACTTATTGACTAAGTGAGTTGGTGACAAAAAGCCAGTTCAACATCTGAAGAACAGTACTGGCCAATGGTATAACAGGTATAAAAGCTTTGAGGTAGACCTTGGTTTAGCTTTTTCAGAGTAGTACAAACACTGGTGTGTCTCTAGGGAAGTGAGTAACAGCAATCCTGATAATAGATGAGTTCCCCGAAGTAAGCAGAGGCCTGATTATGTGGGACTTTTTAGGATATGGGAGAAAGTTCACAGTTTATTTTTAGTAAGATGGGAAATCTTGGGAAGATTTTGAATAGAGCAGTAACATGATCTGACTTCTGTTTTCTAAATCATGAGATGTTGATAACCGACTGTGAACAAATAAGGCTATCCCAGGGAGACAGCTTAGAAGGCAGTTGCTGTGGTCTATGCGAAAGATGAGGATAACTTGGAATAGCATAGTAGTGGTAAAAATGGTCAGATTCAGAGCATATTTGAAGGTAATTTGGTTAAGATGTGGGGTTGAATTGGATGTAGAGTGTTACGGAATGAGAGGAATCAAGAATGACTCCTACATTTTTGGCCTAAGCAATGGGATAAAGAGTGATGCTATTCAATGAGAGTGGAAAACTACGTAGAAACCATGGTGGGGGAGTGGGCAGTAGAAATGATAAGTTAAAGTTTGGCCATATTAAATGTGCAATGTATGTTAGGTATTCAAGTGCAGGTTATCATATATATAGTTAAAGGTTCTGAATGAGGACCACGTGGGTGAGATCAATATAAACAGAAAAAAAATGTAGGAGTCATCCACATACCTACGGTATTTATGTAACCACCCAGTGAGTGTCCACAGGGAAGGGGCTGAGACTGAGGCCCAGTCTCCATACATCTCCAAGAGAGAAGCAGCGAGCAGTGAATGCTGAGAAGACAGTAGTGAAAGTAGGGGGAGCCAGCTGCACTGAGAAGTTACCAGTGGGAGAGCCAGCGGGAGACAGTATTTCAGGAAGGAAGGGGTTGGCCTATGGTGTCCAACAATGCAGTAGCACCCCACACCTGAAGATGTTTAGTATATCAGTGTGCCCTTCTGGAAAAAAGCCTCTAAGTTTGCTGAAACCATTTCCCACAGTTTTTGTCTAAACAAGATTTTTCTTGTTCATGTGAATTACCAGACCCTGCATACTCAGTTTGTGAGATGCTGGCCTAGATATAAGGAACAGAGAAGGACTAATTATCTTTAAGCACCATTTCCACCTCTCTCCCCTTCCTCTTAAGAAAGCTGCACGAAAATCTCAAAGAAAGACAAGAAGGCATGCATTTTTTCATATGTGTGTGGCCTTTCTGTCTGATTTCGATTAAGAAAGGCCTGGTTTCTTTGGGACGAGAAGACCTCACATATTAAAATGAAGCCACAAGCAAAATCCAAACCACAGCATTCAGAGGTTTTCTTGTCATCAGCCAGGTCTGAACCTTGGCACTGGTGTTTGAGAGAGCGTTATGTAGTTCTGGGCAAGACCTTGTCTGGCCTCAGCACCACCCCCCTTCCTGGAGTCCCAACTTCTACTGTTACTTAAAGAGAAGTGTCAGCAGTGATTTTTCTTTTTCAGATCATTGGCAAATGTTTGCTCAGATCTATTTTGGGGGCATGAGCTCAACGCTGCTGTCTTTTCTTCCCAAAGAATTCCAAGAGTGTTTCAAAAACATTTGTTTGTGTCCCTCTTTCTTTTTATCTCTCAGTTGCCCCGTTTTCTTTCCCTACTCTGTATTTCTGTCCTTTCTTTCTTAACCTACTTGGATTCAACATGGATTTTTTTCTCTATCATGGCATTGAAACGGCCTGTTGTAGCCAGTGCAGGGTGAACTGGTTCTGCCCCTTGGCTTTCTGGGCAATCATTTACACTGCAGACCAGAGTAGCTGCAAATGAGGTGGAAACTTCTGTTAGCTAGGTGAAAGGCAGAGATCATCTCTTTGCTCAGTACGAAGCTTATGTTTACTGATAATACACTACATGTGAGACGGGATGTTTGTTGAAGAACAAAAGGAAGGGCACCCAGAGAGCTGTTGAAAATATGAGGTATTAGATTCAATGCTTGTTACTGTACAAATATTCTTATTGAATCATTACAATTAACCTGTAAACTAAGTATCATTATCCCCATTTTACAACTGAGAACACTGAGGCATACTGAAGCAAAGACACTTGCCCCAAATCAATCAGAAGGGGGATATTACCTTAGACCTCGTTTTCTCTCTAGCCTAGGCTTTAACCACAACATGTGGCCTCAATGAGGACTGACAACAAAAACAGAAAATCATGGCTGTCTTCCAAGGGCTTAGAGTCACTAAAGGAAAGCTATTTAAGAACATAAATTAACATAAGATGCAACACCTATACCAAATCAAAGCATCCTAAATAATTGTTGTCAAATTGATTCCTACTCCAGGTGACCCCGTGTGATCTGAAGTAGAACTACCTCACAGGATTTTCTTGGCTGCAGTCTTCATAGCAGCAGATCACTAGGTCTTCCTTCTGTGGTGCCACTGGATGGACTCGTACCACCAACCTTTATTTTAGTCCTCCATTGCAGACCTTTTGTTCCATGTAGGAATCTTTTATATCTGCACCATTTTGGTCAAAATAGAGGTTAGGCACATCTCCCCTCTCGTTTTTTTGTTTGGTTGTTTATTTATGCATTTCCTATCTGCCAAGTACAATGTTAGACACTTGGCATGATCTCTGAAAGTTGAGACTACCTTTCCATATAATCTTTTGGTATAAAGAGAAAATGTATCCTTTCTTTCTTCCTTAGGTTAAAAATCCCTTCAGATGTCCTTCTCAGTGACCGACAATATTTTGTTGCTCATTTTGGCCACAGACACACATACCCTAGATCAGCATTTACTTTCAGGTTGTTTTTCTAGGCTGTTCTAATCTGACACCCTATAAACCTTAAAAAATTAGATATATTGAAGGTGATGCAAAAAGAACCTCTCTCTTCATCTAAAAACAACTCCTTCTTATTTTTTTTCTCTTCCTGGGTCAGAAGGTCTCCTCAATTTGGCATCGCAAAATAATGGGAATGAGAGAAGAAGCTTTTATTTCTGCTAGAAAAATGTGAGCAACTAACTCCAGTTTTGAATCACCTTCAAAAAAGCTAGACATTTGGTCCTTCAACGTTATGTTTCACTTGCAAAATACAGAGATGTCGATGTCTTGGTGAACTGCAGTAAATATCAGAGTCTTTCTGCTGGCCTGCTTTTAGCTCCCACCAGCAGCCTTGGTACTCAGCCAGCCTGTATTTCAATCCAAGGCAGCTGGCCACTGCTCCCTACAGGGCCCCTACCCCTTCCTGGAGAAAGATGGAAATGGTCTCCCTCTATCCATCCTATGTCACAAAAGAGATTACCCTAATTGACTGTTTGGTATCATGGCTTTCCATGCATTCCCTCTTGGCTTCAGACATGGGTCAAAAGGACTGCATAGAACCATAGAAAGAGTCTGAAGTGACCAAATAACAATAAAATCAAGATCAACAGTAAGAGTTATTTCTGAAAAGATGTTTATTGTATCACCACTTATGAAGACTTTCATTGTACACACAGCTAGGGAGGAATGAAAAGCCATGGGCTTACCTCCCTAGGAAGCTACCAATGCTTCTTTAATAGCCAGTACACCGATTTGTTCCTTTACCACCAATTTTGAGCTCTGAAGGGCACTCATATGCTCCATTGGAATATACTGGATGTATCAAATTAGTTCTATTAACCAGTTTATCCTCTAAATCTTTAACCAGACCCTGATGCATATGCATTCACTGGTATAAATGACTTAAAGCAATTTTAGAGATTGCATATTGGAACTGTAGTTACACTGAAAGGTGAGCCAGTCTCTGACCTTACTGCATTCCACAGTGTTAAATAATCTGCTAAATGGTTACAGCCTTTTAAAAAGGGGTACCCAGCATGCTCCTCTTGCCCCCTCCTACTCCCTTGCTCACTTGGAATTTGCCTTCAAACCAATTGCAGGGCCCATGAACGATAATGGGCCAAGGCAGGAGATGGGAAAGACAAGGTGTCCACTGAAGACTGAGCATGAAGGGAAACCCCAAGATGTGCTGTTTTCCAATCCTGCCCTTGACCTTGCTGTCACCTCTGTGTAGGATAGGCTCACTTTCACCCTGTCTTCTATGAAGCTTTTCCTGCTCACCCACCAAAGCTTTGGTTAGGTGCCTCATTATTTTCTTACCTCATCTTCTGTTTACCTCTATAAAAAAAAGTCACAACAGTGATAGTAACTAATATTGATTCCCATGTGCTGGATACTTTTCTAAATGTTTTATGAATATTAACTTATTTAATATGTGTAACAGTCCTATGCAGCAGATGTTACTGCTTACCTAATTTTACATTGGAAAAACCAAAGCAGAGATTGGTTCAATAAATGCTCAGGAATACAAAGAAGTAGGTGGTGGAGGTAGATTTAGCGGGATTTGATATAATCATAAAAACTAACACTCTCAAGTGCTAGTTATATTCTAAGTAGTCAGTTGTTTACATGCTTTATCCTGATTCATGTTCCTAGTGGTTCTGTATGGTAGAGATGACAGAGTAGCCCTCTTCTACAGATGTAAAAGTGAGTCATTTGCTTCAGCCCACACACTAAATAAACCTAGAATCAGGATTCAAATTCTGGTCTCCACTTCCAAAGCCCAGGCTCTTCCTCACATTGGCTTAACATATGAGGTCTGACAATTAAGTAACCTAATTGTTCTAAGCACTACATACCTCATTGCTGAATATCACTATGGCCACCTCTGAAGTACTCCCCTTGGAAAGCTATACATTGATGTCAGTTCCTAGTCCACCCTTTAAAGCAATTTGGAACTCTTTCTGGAATGGCCATTGCACACAACTGCACAGTGGCAAGTTCATTAACTTAATTGTACAGTTGTGTGTGAGGGAGTTTTTCACCAATAAGGAAATAACTGTATTGGAACACCCTCCCCACTCACCTGCTCTGGCCCCCAATAACTTTTTGCTTTACCCAGAGATAAAGGAAATATTGAGAGAAAGACATTTGGATGGCATTTAGCTAAAGCAGGAGCCTTATAGCTGTGGGCTCCCAATGCAATAGCTCTGATGGCCATTCCAGAAAAAGAATTCCAAAATTGCTTTGAAGGGTGAACTGGGCACTGGTATCAGTGCACATCTTCCCAAGGGGAGTACACTGAAGCTGACGGTAGTGATATTCAGCAACGAAACATGTAGTACTTTTTCTACCATGAGTTCACGAACCTAATTGGTAGTCCTCACATACCTTCATAGCAGCCTGCTGGCACTGTGTTTACATGTTTGGCTACTAACCAAAAGGTCACTCCTTCAAAACCCTAAGGTACAGTTCTACTCTGTCCTATGTGATTGCTATGAGTTGGAATCAACAGCGATGAATTTTTATGCCTTTATATTTGCTTATTTATTTTTCAAATAAGCGTTCCACATGTGAAATCTTTATCTGAGTCTCCTTTTTGTGCTTATTCTCCAAGCAATAGTTATCATTTGCCAGTTTTATAAATGCTTGCTATAGTTCCCTGAACTTAATATATTTTGAGGCTTAATCTCTGTTAAGTTTGTCTAATGTTGAGGGGGCTACCTTAGCTTTAGCCACGGATTTTCTCTTTTCTGCCTTCCTGAAAATGGATGGACATATAGAGACCTCCATCCACTCTGTATGCATGATGACTCACACACTTCATTTAATAGAGCCCCATTGTGCAATGCAGGTCTCTGTGTTGTGACGCAGAGACCATCCAACATCTGGACATGGTTGCATGTCATGCCTAAATTGTAGCAACAGCCCCGCTGAGTTTAAGGTTATCATAGTAGGCTTCAAAAGAGCTAAGACAGTAGTCAGAATATCCTAGTTTAACTCTATTTTCTGAATGTCTTACTATAGATAAATTACTTAACTTTGCTGTACCTTGGTTGCTTCATAAGAAAAATGGGGGTACTGCTTACCTTATAGTATTCCATGAGTATTTTATGAAATAATACTCATAAAGTACTTGACATAGTGCCAGGCTTTGAGTAAGCTGTCATAACCACTATCATGATTATGCATAGCTAAGCAATCTTTGCTTTTCTCCAAGTCATCTCAGCCGTATTCACAGCCATACGCCCCAGTCTGTTTAGTGTGCTATTGCACATGCTGTGCAATTTATTAGTGAGAAGCAAGAAGACTATTTCAATAATGACTTCAGATTTATTGAGTTCTTGCTATGTGCCAGGCAGTGTGCTAAATGCTTCATATAAATTAATGCCTATAATCTTCAACACACCCTATAAAGTAGGCACATCTATTATCCCTATTGTAAAAATGAGGAACAAAGTCTTACAGATGCTGAATAGCTTACCCAGGGCCATACGCATATAGTTAGTAAGCAGGGACCTGGGATTCCAATTGAGGTTCATAATTCCATAGCTGAGCCCTTAACCAACCTGGTATGCTAAGACGTCTCCATATAATCCTGGGTTGGGTCTCTTATTTTCAGAATGGGTGACAAAGAAGAGCAAACACTTGGAAGGTCAGATTTATCCAGCTGTAAGCAACATTTGGGACTTGGCTTGCCAACATGGAAATCTGTTTGTTTGCAAGCTTTTATGAGTAGTGTTGTTGAGTCTCTTCACTGGCCGTCTTCTGTGTATTCTTTACAGATGATCTTCATTGGACTTTTGGGTTCTGGGAAGCAGCTGGATAGTTTTCATAACTGCCTTTGCACTTTTCTGGCACAAATATCAAATGTTTATAATTTGACACAGATAAAATCTAGTGACTATTGATTAGACGCTTAACATAGCATTCTCAGGTATCCCTTCCATAATATTTTACTGTATCCCACTAGATAAACTTTCTTTGAAATTTTATTGACTATGTGATTAAAGGGGCTCCCAGTGTATATCAGAAGTACAATGTGGATGAAGCTCCTGCTGCCTACTTTGTGTCATTTCAATCAACATTTCCAGATAGATGTCCTTCTCAGCTCCCACAACCATCATGTTGAACATGGGTGCAGAGTTTGTACAGCTAACGTCAGGATGGGTCACTGCCTCCATTACAGGAAATGTGGCCAGCATGTGTCTTCCCATATGTTTCTTTCACTTCCAGGAAATTGGCGTTCTGATTTTTAATCATTTCATGTTCAGAAGGCAGTCCAACTGGAACAAAGAACACACATTCCAAAGTGGGCTTGCAACTTGGAAGAAGCATTTGAGTTTGTTCTGCATGGCAAAATGGCTCCAGTGAGGGGCCAAGAGGTCTCAAAAAGAAGGTACAACTTGAAAGATCATGAAGGTGGGTTGTTTTCCCACTGATTAACTGGATGGCATACATGCTCCTGAGATCTGGGCCAGGTTAAGGAGATGGCTTATGTTTTTTTTTGCTTATTTCACCCTTAGACAGGTGGTGCAAACAGATAGCGTACTTGGCTGCTAACTGAAAAGTTGGTGATTGAGTCCACTCAGAAGCTTGGTGATCTGATACCAATAAATCGCCTATTAAATAAAAAAATTTTAAAAAGTACGATAAAAAAAAAACAAAGAAAATCAAATCACCTATTAGAAACACTGTAGCACACAGTTCTGTTCCGAAACACATGGGGTTGTGTGAATTGGGGCCAAGTCAAAAACATCTGGTTTTTCTTGTTAGTTAGTCAATCTATTCAAATATGCCAGCCGTCATAAAGGTGGCACAGATGAGGCAACATCTTGTTTTGTTTACGTAAGGTGGCATGAGTTGGGGTTAGCACAATAGTAACTAACAACAATAATCAATTGGTGATCTTCCATCTAGAGTGATAAAAAGACTTTCATAAGTGAAACACAGGAAAAGAAGTGGGGAAAAACCATAGCTTAACATGCAGGAGGTATGAATTGCAGTCAGTCATAACTCCTAGTGCAATCTCTGCAAATCCTGCTGCAGTACTGTTGATTACTTCTGTGTGGCTTTTCTAGTCATGGTCTTGTAACTCTTCACCCAGGTGGTTGGTCGGCACCATGTGACGGGTATTCTAAGAAGCTTGGTCAATTTTGCCTTAAAGGGAGCCAATTTCGGAGTAGAGGAGGAGAAACCCATCACCACCAAGGAACGGAGAGACCCGGCAGCATAAGTTTCCCAGCCCATGGACAGAGAAAGCTGAGTGTCTTTGGGCAGAGACTGAGGGCCAGGGAGAGGCATGCCTGTGTGCACAGCTAGAGAGAGGCTATCTTTATGTAAGGACTCTGTGCTGAGTTTGCTCTTGAACCTCAATTATAGCTGTTGTTTCCCTAATAAACTCCCTAATTGTAAGTATGGTCTGTGAATTCTCTGTAGCCACTGCAATGAACTATCAAACCCAGTAGAGTGGAGAGTGTTGTGTGAGGGACAGCTGGTGTCGGAATCAGTAAAAATGATGGTAAGAGGAACCATGTCTGACCTCTACCTCATAGGAATCAGCCTTGGGCTGTTGATCATGGCTTTCCTTCCCCTTTGTGGGGTTGGAGGAAGTCAGACACTTACCCTAAACTGTTTTTACACCTGTTCCCTCTTTGACTGTCAAGTTTACCATCTGTAAATTGAGAAAGTGGGTCCTGAGATTGACTCTGAAACAAGTTTTCATTCTGTGTCAAGATCACATGAGAAGGTGTGTCCATCCCCTCACAGAGCAGTTCTAAAGATGTAATCTGTAATAACTAAGAGTGAAGATGAAAGGCGTGACTTTCAGCTCTGTTTTCAAGGAGAATAACCTCACCGCTCATTGGCCCAAGGGGGCAGCCAATGTTTCCAGAAGCCTGATGTTAACTGATCTCAAATCTGAACCCTTGTGAATTATAAGGCTAATTGTCCAATCAATCCTGGCTGAAATTCAGAACTCTTGTTGAGATTTAGGGGCTGGTGAGAAGGCTGAGCTTCAGGATTGCCGGAGATAATTCCTGTTGCCATGTTCTGGACTCACAGCAAGTCTCAGTTTAAAAAAAAAAGTCTGGCAATATTGTCAAGTAAAGGTAAGAGTAATCTGATCTGGATGTAAGGAATGCATTCAAGCTAGGTTCCAAATTAGCAACAGGCAAGTAGGGTTCAGTCCTTGATGTATTTTTAATATCTTATGAAAAGCTATTGCATTAGTTGTTTTTTAAGTGGGGGGGAGGGCTACACCCTCAAAAGTAATGACAAAATTTTTCTCCAGTACAGAGATAGGCTATATAGAGCTTTCTGACATTAGTTCGCCCAACTAGTAGTTGGTGGTTTTGCACCTTATTGCTGCTATTTATGGCTAGTGTTTAGGAATTAGGATTCATTCAACCTCGGCTATGTGTAGGGCAATTCAGTATCTCCAAGAGACAGTTCAAAATGTCATAATACTCCTAATGACTACTGTGTACACAGTGCTCACTTGTCACAATAATTCTGACTCTCTGGGTTTACTTTAAGCATGTAAAGAGTGACCATATATTGGATGCACTTTACAGTTCTATACATCTATAGGATATCATCCTGCTGATCTCATGCTGGAGGAAGGAGAGTGGGTGGAGAGGAGGGGAAAGGAGACAGTTGGAAGGATGAGATATGTATGAAGCAGAGAGGAATAGTGTGCTGTCGCCGAACAGGGAGAGCAGTGGAAGCTGCTTATAGGTGGGCATGTAAATTTATACGGGAATGCACATTTTCACTCAGTCATATGAAATAAAATAATATAAAAAATAATTTGTCCAATGGTTCACAGCTGATAGTTTCAGGACTCTAACTCAGTTCTATCTAATTTGGGAAGTCATACTAATTCTAGAACTATGTGCCTATAGGATGCCTGTGATTGTGAAGCGTTTCCACACTATTTACAGAATTTCTCCAGTGACGCTCACCCACTTCACTCAGCCGCAGTTGCAGAAATAGAGTTATCACCAATTGACTGATAAAGACAGCAACTGAGGAGTGAGTTTTGATACATTTTTAAGTTACTTAAAATATAGAATATAAATAACATATATTTATAAAGGCACTATCTTTTCATTGCTAAGACTTTGGAAAATCCAAAAAGTCACAAAGAAGAAAGTAGAAGTTGTTCCTCATAACCAGCATTTCTTTCCCTAAAATACTTACAGTCAAGTGCTCACATTCTGAAGTTAATAAGTTTTAGGTTCAAATTTCAGCTCAGGCACTTACTAGCTGAATGGGTTTGTATACAGAGGATGTGTGTTTTTGTTTATGTTGAATTTTCTGTTTTTCTTAGTCAACTTGTAAATTATGTTTTTTCTTTTTATTATGACCGAGTGAAAATGTACATTCCCGTATAAAGTTACATGCCCACCTATATGCAGCGTCCACTGCTCTCCCTGCCTGGTGACAGTAAGAAAATAAAAACAATAGCCAACATTTACTGTGACCAAACATTTTCTATTCTAGTATCTCATATGTGCAAACCCGTTTACTATTCACAATAGCTTTTTATGAGGTAGCTTCAAATGTTATCCCCCTTTTATTGATGAAGAAACTAAGGCACAAAGAGAAAATCATTTCCTAAGTCATACAGCAAGGAAATTGTGGAGCTGGGATTTGAACCCAGTGGTTTTGACTCTACTGGCTGCATTCTCAACCATTAATGACACTACTTCTGGTATTATTTAATATTATGATTGTTTCCTTCATACTTTTTATTTTTTAAAATTGGAAACACACTGCACATATTGTTTTGTTATCTGCTCTTTTCATAATAATACGCCTTGAACATGTTTCCAAGTTATTAAATACTTTTAGGGAACACAATTTCTCGATGTCTGCATGGTATTCAATTGAATGTCTAAAATGTGATTAACTTTGCCAAGTCTCTATTGTTTAGAATTTCAGATGTTTCTAATTTTTCACTGCTATAAACAATGCTGAGATGAACATCATTGTACATGCATTCTCTGGTTATTTCCTTTGGATAAATTCCTAGAAATAGAATTGCTCAGTCAAAAGGGCACACCACATTTTATATGGATATTTATGTGTTTCTTGTTACTGTTTGATTCTTGGGAAATTGAGGATCTCCTGTAATCTTACCACATCAGGCATACTACTGTGACAAGGAAACTATTAAAAGTCACAAAACTAGAATTAGGACATACACATTACATATAACCAGTGAGTCATCAGACCGGACTTTTTGCTAATTCATGGTTGAAAAATGTAATCGCTACTTTACCCTAAACATTGGCTCAACTCTACTCTAGAATCTGGAGACAATCTGATTTGTAGCCCAATGATGGAAATGGTGCTTTATTGAACAACTATTAAGTGTAAAGCACTGAATTATGTCCCCTAATGAGGCTCAGTTGGGCAATGAAAAACATATTTCACAGACAAGAAACTGAGAGGTTATGTGATTTTTCCGTTGTTACAGAGATAGTGAAAACCTCTTGGGTAGGTTCAGGCCTGCCTGACTCCCAGTATGCTCGTTCCATATGCCACCACATCACCTCGAAGTTCAACAGTTCTTTATCTGCTTTTGTCAGAGGAAATTTCACTATGATTTTGGGTCCTAGTCCCTGCATCTAGACTTCGGTCTAGGTATCTGAGGCATTTCTTGATGACTGACTGGTAATCTTCACCCAAGACCTGATAATAAGCCTAGGTCACTGGCTGATCCCAAGTGACTATGTGAATCTCTCTGCACTGTTACTGTCAAGCCCAAGAAATTAGGTTTGTATAGGTGATTGTCTTACATTCATTCACTTTAAAAAAAAAAAAAATTACTATTCTTTAAGTGAAAGTTTACAACCCAAGTCAATTTGTCATATAACAACTCTCTACACATGCATACACCTCTATACAACTCTTGCTGCTCTCCCCACCCTGGGACAGCATACTCCTCCTCCTTTCCACCCTCTGTCTCCTGTGTTCATTCAACTAACTCTTGTTCCATCCTCTCCATCCTCTCATCTCACTTCTATAGAGGAGCTGCTCCTGCAGTCTCATGTATATATTTAAGTTAAGAAACACACACTTCATCAGCATCACTCTGTATTTTATAGCTCAGTCCAGTCTTTGCCTGAAGAGTTGGCTTTAGTACTGGCTTCAGCTCTGGGCTAACATAAAGCCCAGGAACCATGTTATTGGACCTTCAACTCTGGTCTTTTGATAGAGTTCTAGCTCTACATTCCCAATTTTCTTCCACTATGTTGGGGACTATACATTATGTTTCCTGGCAGGGCAGTCATTGACGGTGGCCGGGTACCATTTTGTTCTTCTGGTCTCATGCTCCTGATCATATGGCCCCTTCTATCTCCTCGGATCATATTTTTTTCATCTTTGATGTCTTTCATTCTGCTCTACTCCAGGTGTACTGGGACTAATTGATGTTCCTTTAGATGGCATCTTGCTAGTTTGTAGGACCCCAGACACCCCTCATCAAAATGTGATGCAGAACATTTCCTTATAAAATCATAGTTATGCCAGCTGACCTAGATGCCCTCTGAAATCATGGTCCCCAGAACCCTGTCCCTACTATTCTGATGTTTGAAATGTTGGGTTATATTTAGGGAACCTCTTAGCTTTTGGTGTAGTTCAACAGTGTTAATTTCTGTTCTACTGTGTGCTGTCACTTTCTTTACTTAACCCGATTCCTATCTACTGTCTGATCTATGAAAACCTGTCTCCTACCCTCCTTCCCCCACCCTTATAATCATCAAGGGTTATTTTATTCTGTGCTTAAACCTTTTCTCGAGTCCTTATAGAGTAGTCTCATACTATATTTGTCGTTTTGTGATTGACTAATTTCACTCAGTATGATGTCTTCCAGGTGACTCCATGTTATCAGATGTTTCCAAGAATTGTCATTGTTCCTCATCTTTGCATAGCATTTGATTGTGTGTATACATCATGGTTTGTCTATCCATTTATCTGTTGATGGGCAGTTAGGTTGAGTCTATCTTTTTGCTATTGTGAACAGTGCTGCAGTAAACCTTGATGTGCATGTATCTATTCATGTGACAGCTCTTATTTCTCTAAGACATATTCCAAGGAGTTGGAATGCTGGATCATATGGGATTTCTATTTCTAGCATTTTGAGACAGTGCTGAATCAATTTCCAAAGTGATTGTACCATGTTAAATTCCTACCAGCTATATAGAAGAATTCCAGTTTTTTCACAACCTTGCTTTGTGTTTTTTTAGATTAATGACCACCTTGTTGGGGTGAGACAATGTCTCATTGTAGTTTTGATTTGGATTTTTTAAATGGCTGAGAATCGTGAGCATTTCCTCATGTATCTGTTAGCCTCCTGAATGTCTTCTTTGGTGAAGTGACTGTTCATATTTGTCCTTTTCTGCTGAAGTTTTGTAGTATCTTGTAGTTTGTGGAGATTAGACACCCATTAGATTCATGGTTGCCAAAAATGTTTTCCTAGTCTGCAGGTAGTCTTTTTACTTTTTTGGTAAAGTCTTTGGCCGAGCATTAAGTATTTTTTTTTTTTTTAAGAGTTCCCAGTTAATCTATTTTCTTTTCTGTGTTTGTGCATTGTTAGTAATCTTTGTAGTCTGTTTAGGCCATGTATTAGGGTTCCCAGCATTATCTCTATTTTTTCTCCATGATCATTATGATTTTAGATTTAGCTCTTTGATTCATTTTGAGTTAGTTTTTGTGAAAGGTGTGAGATAGGGGTACTGTTTCAATTTTTGTCAGATGAATATCCAATTTTGCCGGTACTATTTGTTGAAGGGACTGTTTTTTCCCTGGTTTATGGACTTTGGACCTTTGTCAGATATCAGCTGCTTGTAGATAGATGGTGTTATATCTGGATTCTCTATTCTATTCTGTTGGTCTAATGATCTATTTTTGTACTCATACCAGGCTGTTTTGACTACCATGGCAGTGTAACAGTTTCTAAAGTTAGGTAGTGTAAGGCCTCCCACTTTGTTCTTCTTCAGTAAAGTTATAATTATCCAGAGTTTCTTCACTTTCCATATGAAGTTGGTGATTTGTTTCTCCATCTCATTAAAAAATGGCATTGAAATTCGTATTGGGATTGTATTGTATCTATAGATTACTTTGGGTAGAATTGATATTTTCATGATATTAACTTCCTATCCTTGAGCAAGGTAAGTTTCTCCACTTATGTAGGTCTCTTGTAGTAGAGCCTTGTTATTTTCTTTGTATAGGTCTTTAACATCACTGATTAGATTTGTTCTAATCAGTTCTTATGTATTTTATCTTCTTGGGGGTTATTATAAATCATATTTATTTGGTGATTTCCTCTTTGATGATATCTTTGTTGCTTTAAAGGAATTCAACTGATGTATTCACGTTTATCTTGTATCCTGATACTTTATCGAACTCTTCTGTTAGTTCCAGTAGGTTTGTGTGTGTGTGTGTGAGAGAGAGAGACAGAGAGAGTGTTGTGCGTGGATTCTTTAGGGTTTTCTATGCATAAGATCATATCGTCCGCAATTAAGGATAGTTTTACTTCTTCTTTACCAATGTGGATGTCCTTTATTTCTTTATCTTGTCTGATTGCTCTGGCTAGAACCCCAAGCACAACACTGAATAAAAGTAGTGACCATGGGCATCTTCTTGAGTTTCCATTCTCAAGGGGAGTGCTTTCAGTCACTCTCAATTTTCATTCTCATTGACTTTGATCTCCCCAATTTCAGCTTTAAATGTCCCCTAATCCAGAACCCATCAGTCCCAGGCAAGCCAGGACAGATGGTCACTCTAAAAGATGTGTAATTAAACAAGGTCAGATATTCAAACACATTTCTTTATGAATCAGTTCATTTTTTTTACATTTACTCTTTTATGCTTTCATTCATACCTGATCACTAAGCAGCCATTTTTACCTACCCAGTACTCTAGCTGGGATTCAGATAGAGATAAAATGTGCTTTCTTTCCTCCCTCAGTTAAGAGTTTCCAGAGGAAAATCATAGGAAAATATAATTCCATTTTGGTATAAAGGCTACACTATAAATGTGAAACAAATACTAGGAGCACTGAGAGGCACTACAATTTTGGAAGGTTAGAGAAGGCTTCACAGAGAAAGGGACAGTTGTGCTGAGTATGGCTGGCTCTATAGAAGTTGGAAGAAGAAAGGAAAGGATGGTCACTAAGAGGACAAGGGTGTAGAGGTAGAGGAAATAGCAAGAAGAAATACTTGGAAATAAATGTATAGTTCATCTGGAAAACTATAACAAGTTAAGCATTGCTGGGACATGTAGTATGTAAAGTTCAGGAGTGCTAGAGCCCTAGTCAGAGACAGAAGAAAGACAAGTGGGGGATTTTGGGTGATTGAGATTACAAGGGGAAGCAGAAATGGGAAACACTTGTAGGGCATAATTTGGGAGGTAGGAAGGGAGAGTTGAAGCTGGTATTTTTGGGACTTGATTCACAAGCTAACAGTAAGCAATTTGTTCATGTATTATTTTATTTGTTCATCAAATAGGTACTTATTGAACACTGACTATGCACTGGTAACTGTTCTTAGCATTAGAAATACACTACTGAGCAGGAAAGAGGCAAAGGCTCTGCTTTCCTGCAACTAACATTCTAATATGGATTTGGTAGCCACAGACAAATACTTAAGTAACAGAATTAATTTCAGAAAGGGATAAAAAATAAAGGATGATGAGAAAGTAAGCAGTTAGATGGAAACTACTGATTGAGCTATCAGAACGCGCATCTCTAGAGAGAATGATATTTGGGTTGGAACCAGAACAATAGAAGAGTCAGATGTGATAAGATAGTGGAAGATTGTTTCAAGTGTAGGAAACAGCAAGAGCAAGACAAGAACAAGCTCAGTATATTGGAAAAATAGAAATAAAACCTGTGACGCTGGAAGGTGGACATGAAAGAAAGTTGACAGAGATGAAGTCTGAGAGATCACTAAGGATCAGATAAACTAAGGTGGCCTGGTAGACTGGAAAATACTAAAAGTTTATTAGTGAATAAGTGATGTCATACAGTCTGGGACTTTTACGTAGTGATGTCTGGGACAGGCACGCAGAGTCACGTCCTCCCCCTTAGACAACCGCCATTCAGGTTTCCTTATTATGACTCTCTAGCCTTATGACTATGAGACAGTTTTTTAACAGTATGTTAGAAGTACCAACTATATACCAGCCATGCTATTAATGATGGAGACATGACAGTGAAGACATAGATTTGTCTCCACAGAGCCCTGCCTCTCTGAATCTGGTTCCTGACCCAAAATTTGAGTGATAATAGTCCTCATATTGTAAAAATGTTGTGATGATCAACTGAGATTATGGCCCAAAACCCCAGCTCAGTACCTGGTTCCTAGAAAATAGTCAGTAAATGTTGAGCACTTTCCCTTTCTGTTGTAAAACTATTATCCATTAGGTCAGGTCAACGCCTATTTCTATTTTTACATAGAGCTGCTTTGTTCAGCTCAGTTAAGGTTTTTCAACAGAATGATTTCAAAATCTGTTCAGTAAATGATACACCCTTATTTCAGTCTTTCCATTACCATTTATAAGTTCCATGCATTGCAAGTTCATTCCAAGCCCCATTAATGTTGTCAAAAAAAGTAATTCATTATAAGGCTAGAAACATGAGTATGAGTGTCTTAGACATCTAGTGGTTCTATAACAGAGATACCACTAGTAGATGGCTTTAAAAACTGAAATTTTATTTCATCACAGTCTAGTAGGCTGAAAGCCCAAATTTAGGGTCTTAGCTCCCGAGAAAGGCTTCCTCTGCTGGCTTTGGAGGAAGGTCTTTATCGTGAATCTTCTCCTGGACTGAAAGCCTCTGATGTGCGGGGACTCCAGGGCCTTTTCAAAGGGCACACTCAGCTCCCAGCACTGCTTTCTTGGTGGTATGAGGTCCCCAACTCTTTGCTTGCCTCCCTTTCCTTTATATCCCATGAAGCTACCCCAAGGCACAGTACAATCCCAAACAGTGGATCTTGCCCCACTAATGTGGCTGCTGCATATCCTCCCTCATTAATATCATAGAGTCAGGGTTTATAACATGAAGGAACATCACACAATACTAGCAATCATGGCCCAGCCAAATTGCCATTCATGTTTTGGGGAAAACACAATCTAATCCATGACAATGACTGAAGGTCAGCATATCACTAGAAGTTTTACACTTCGGTGGCCAAGAGCATTGGAACACGTATATTCAGGACATAATTTGAAGAGGGTAGACTGATGCCAGGTGGAGAATCTCTTCTGATCTTAATTTTTGTTTATGTCATTGTTACACATAGCAGAATGAAATGTTGCCCACTTCTGCATCATCTTCATGACTATTGCTTTGTTTGAGTCTGTGTTACAGTCACTCTGTACTGTGAGTGCCTTTCAACCTGACCGGCTCAACTTCTAGCACTATATTGGACAATATTCAGTTGCTAATTTTCAGAAGTCTGGAATCTCTGCTGAAACCTGCACACCATGGGTGGACCCTGCTGGTATGTGAAATTCCAGTGACGTATCTTCCAGCATCATAGCAACACACAAGCCACCACAGGACAACAAACTGACAGATGGGTGGTAGTTAAGGCAGCATCTACTTATTGCACTCACAGGAGCCAGTATTTTGCAAGGTCGTGCATTATACATCATCTATTAGGAAGCTCACTTATTAACCAGGTCATTTCCAAATACAGCCACCTCTAAAGTCTTTTCCTGCACTTATTTTCCACAGTTTAGGAATGCTCAAAAAAGCGAATGATTGCTGATAGGTTTCAGGATTTCTTCCAGCTTGAGCAAACACCAAAGGTATTTGGAAGCTCCCCCAGCCAGTGTACATTCTCAGATTTAAAAATCTAGGATCATGAAACAACTTGTCAGTCCCTGCTGTGTCCAATGTTATATCACCAAGATGATGTGAACTAAAATTCTATCCTCAAGTCCTTTATATTCCTGTAAGTATACCTTCCTACTGCCTTCAAGCTAACACTCACACTGTAAACAGGGCCCAAAAGGCCTTTGGTCACCAGGCCACTGCCCCTTCTTCACACTAATTTTCCCTGTAGCTGAACAAAGGATTTCTTCTTCTCCAGATACCTCTTAGTCTTTATAGCCACTGTGATCATGTCTCTGTTTGAATTTGTCCCAGATAATTTCCCAGAAACAATCTGATGCAATGAAAAGTACATGAGTATCAAACACAGGCTGTGCTACTCACTTGCTGTTTGTTCAGTTTCCCTCTTTCAGCCTCAGTTTCCCTAGATATGACATGAGTGGGTAAGACTATATTATCTCTGTTTTTCCTTCTATCACTAATACTTTGGGATTCTAGAGCTAAATCAGATTGAACAGAGCATATCAAGTTATGTTACAGTGTGTCTTCTGAATGGAGAAAAATATACCTTTTGTCTCCTCAATTCTACTTGCCTGAAATGGTGAAGAGGAGCTCAGCAGAACTGGCCGTGTACCTTGTGCATGCTGTCTGTCTGCTTCTGTTCCCTGGTGGGCCTCTAATAGCATTTACTGAGGGCTCTCCTAGTACCTTCTTCAACTCCTACATCTTTACATCAACCTTGAGCACTCGGGATTATTATCTCCATGTTACCTATAAGTGGAGGCTCAGACAGATTGACTTAATTTGAGACTGCGTTGTAAATTCATGGAGTCAGATTGCAGATTAAGAGTCAGGTTCCTGGTAGGACAGCACAAACCTCTCCTAAACAGCCCAGATGCAGTTGCATAAGGAGATTAGAAGAGACGAGTCTGAGACTGAGATCTGTGCCAACACACGTTTACACTGACTGGCTTCCCTCTCCACAGGGAGGAGAGACTAGCTCTGTATGTGATATAGAGAAACCACAACAAGGCAATCCTTGGAACTATAAAATCAAATTAAATCAGAGGTTCTGGCTGAGGATTTAAACATCTTAGCCGCTCTAATTTCTCCAGAGATACTGGGAACCTCAGCCAACTCCCGTCATGCACTTCCTCCCCACTCATAGTGTGTTTTTGCCCCAGGTTTTCAACCTGGTTTAAGTTGAAGAGGAAAGAGATTCCCGGGCTCGAAGAAAAGAGCTTTCTGGGCTTGAGGAGAACATTCATCTACCAGCCTGCTTTGGTAACATACACTGGGAGAGCTGGGATACTGACGGGTCTTAAGGATGAACAAGGAAATTGGCTCATGTTTACTGAATATGGCTGCATTCTGAGAACTTTATATATGTTAATTCTGAGAGAAAAGTCATAAGGTAGGTTTTGTTTTCATCTCCAATTTAAAGATGAGGGTACTGAGGCTCAGAGAGATGTAGCCACTTTGCAGCTAGTAGAGTCATTTTCCAAATCCTAGTTCATATGACAGGAACATCTCTTCTTTTAAATAACATGACTAAACTATCTCCATCTCCCATCCTAGAATGTTTTCACTTGAGGATCCAAGGTAGTGCACTTTCCCTCAGACAACACGTTAGTTTATAGCTGCCTATGCTTTGGGGTTGGCAATGCACACGGATATTCTG
Organism: Heterohyrax brucei; assembly: GCA_028571685.1. NCBI lineage: Eukaryota > Metazoa > Chordata > Mammalia > Hyracoidea > Procaviidae > Heterohyrax > Heterohyrax brucei. Next base: position 65,129,513 of record CM053150.1, read on the forward strand.
ACATTTTTTCAAATGACAGTGACATGTATTTACTTAAACAAAAAATCACAGTGTAAATCACTTGGTGCAAAAATTGCATAATCCAAGCAAGAGATCTTGAATGTATTTTGTAGTCATTAAGGTGTGAAAAGGCACAGAGACTCTGTGCCAGTCTATCAAGGTTTGAAACTTTGCTCCCTCACTACCTACATAGCCTTGAATATGTTATCTAACCTCGCATCCTCTCTCTTTTAATCTTTAAAGATGAGGTGGTAATAATGTTGAGTATAACACAGTTATTGTTAACTACCATAGAGTTGGTCCCTGACTCATCAGCACCTCATGCACAATGTAATCAGACTATTGTAATCCGTGGGTTTTTCACTGGGTGATTTTTCAAAAATAAATTATAAATAACTTATTATATATAAAAACTTAAAGAGCATCTGACATATAAATAATAATATATGTGTCTGTTAATAATTTAAAAGCTTTATTGATATATAATTCACACTGTATAATTCATTCACTGAAAGTGTACAATTCAATTTTTTTTTAGTATCTTCACAGGATTGTGCAGTCATATCACAATCAACTTCAGAATATCATCATAACCCTAAAAAGAACCCTCCTATTATTAGCAGTCATTCCCAACCTCTCCCTCCCCCTGGTCCTAACAACCACTGAACCACTTACTGGCTCTATGGATTTGGCTCTGGCAGTAGGTATTTGAAAAAATGGAATAATTTAATGTGTAATATTTTATGACTGGTTTATTTTGTTTAGCATGATGCTTTCAAAGTTCATCCATACTGTAGCATGTATCACTACTTTGTTTCTTTTTATGGCCATATAATAGTCTATTGTGTGGATATACCACATTATTTATCTGTTCGTCAGTTGATAGACATTTGGGTTGTTTCCACTTTTTGGTTATCATGCATAATGTTGCTGTGAAATTCAAGTACAAGTTTTTATGTGGACAAGTGTTTTAATTTCAATTGGGTATACATTAAGAAGGGAATTGCTATGTCTTATAAAAACGCTCTTTAACCTTAACGTTAAATTTCTAGACCACTGTCTAAACTGGCTACACTATTTTGTATTCCCACCAGCAGTGCATAACAAGGGTTCCAATTGCTCTGTATCATTGTTTACACTCGTTATTTTCTATTTTTTTTTAATTTTGTAATCCTAATGATGATAAAGTGGCATCTAGTTGTGTTTTTGATCATCATTGCCCTAAAAGCTGCTGATGCTGAGCATCTTTTTATGTGCTCATTGAGCATTTATACAACTGCTTTGGAAAAAGGTCTGTTTAGATCCTTTGCCCATTTTTAAATTGTGTTTTTTGTCTCTTTGCTATTGAATTATGAGAGTTCTTTAGGTACAGTAGACATAAGTCCCTTTTTAGATATGTGATTTGCAGGTATCATATCACATTCTATAAGTCTTCTTTATGCTTTCTTAAATATGCCCTTTAAAACACCAAAGTTTTTAACTTTCATGGAGTTAAATTTGTCTTCTTCAAAATTTCTTTCTTTTGTCATTTGTGCATTTAGAGTCATAGCTAGGAAAGCTTTGCCTAATCTGAAGTCACAAACATTTAGTCTTATGTTTTCTCATAGAAGTTTTAGTTTTAGCTGTGACATTGAGGTTAGTGACTCAGTTTGATCTAATTTGAGAATTTAAGTTGATTTAATATGGTATGAGAAAGGAATCCAACCTTATTCTTTTACATGTACAGTTTGGGATATAAAACTGCCCAGCACCAGTTGTAAAAAAGTTTATTGTTTCCTCCATTGACATATCTTGACATTCTTACCAAAAAATTATAAATGTAAGCACTTATTCCTTAATTTCATTTTTGGATTATTTCCATTAGTTACATATATATGTATATATATAACTATATTTGTTTTAACCTATTTTAAAGTACTGCTAATAAAAACAAGCATATACTCAGAAAATTTCTAATATATGTTGGTTTTAGGTGCTGTTGAGTCAGTTCCTACTCATAGCAACCTGTGTACAACAGAACAAAATGCTTTCAAGTCCTGTATCATTTTCACAATTATTTTTATGCTTGAGCCCATTGTTACAGCTTCTGTGTCAATCCATCTCATTGCTTTTTGCTGACCCTCTGCTTTACCAAGTGTGATATCCTTCTCCAGGGACTGATGCTTCCTGATAACTTGTCCAAAGTACATATACTGTGTTCTCACCACTTTGGCTTCTAAGAAGTGTTCTGGCTATACTTCATCCAAAACATATTTGTTTGTTCTTTTGTTTGTACATGGTGTATTCAATATTCTTCACCAACACCATAATTCAAAGGCACTAATTCTTCTTCCTCATCTGTATTCATTGTTCAGTTTTCCCATGCACACGAGATGATTGTAAATATGACTTGGGTCAGGCACACCTTAGTCCTTAAACTAACATTTCTGCTTTTTAGCACTTTAAAAAGGTCTTGTGCCCAATCTTTTGATTTCTTGACTTCTGTTTCCATGGGTGTTGATTGTGTATACAGGTAAAATGAAGCACTTGACAAATTTAATCTTTTTCCTGTTTATCATAATGTTGCTTTTTGGTCCGGTTGTGAGAGTTTCTCTTCTTTCTTTCTTTCCTTCCTTCCTTCTCTCTCTCTCCCACTCTCTCTTTCTTTCTTTTTTTCTCTCTCTGTCTTTCTTTCTCTCTTTTTTCTCTTTCTCTCTTATATTGAGGTGTAATCCACACTGAAGGCTGTAGTCTTTGATTTCAGCAGTAAGTACTTCAAGTCCTCGCGAGTAAAGTTGTGTTATTCACATACGTCAGGCTGTTAGTGAGTCTTTCTGCAATCATTATGCCATATTCATATAGTCCAGCTTCTCAGATTATTTGCTTAGCATAAAGATTGAATAAATCCAGTGAAAGAATTATAACCCCAAATCACATCTTCCCTCACTGTAAACCATGCAGTTTCCCCATGTTCTGTTCCAACTATTGCCTCTTGGTCTATGTACAGCTTCCTGGTAAGCACTTTTAAATGTTCTGTGATTCTCAGTCTCTGCAACATTATCAGTAATTTGTTATGATACACACTGTCCAACATCTTTGCATAGTCAATAAAGTATGGGCAAACATCTTTACAGTATTCTCTGCTTTCACCTGGGATCCATCTGACAACAGCAATGATATTTCTGGCTCTACATCCTCTTCTAAATCTGGCTTGAATTTCTAGCAGTTCCTTGTCAATGTACTGTGCAGCCACTTTTGAGCAATCTTCAGCAAAATTTTACTTTCTTGTGGTATTAATGATACTCTTCCATAATTTATTCATTTGATTGGATCATCTTTCTTTGGAATAAGTGTAAATAAAAATCTCTTTCAGTTAGTTGGTCAGGTATCCATCTTCCAAATTTCTTGACACAGACAAGTGGGCACTTCCAGCTTTGCGTTCACTTGTTGAAACATCTCAGTTGCTATTCTGTGAATTCCTGGAGCCTTGTTTTTCACCAATGCCTTTCGTGCAGCTTAAATCTCTTTCTTCAGTGCCATTGGTTTCTGATCATGTGCTATCTCTTGAAATGCTTGAATGTCAACCAAATTGTTTTAGTATAGTGACCCTGTGTAATCCTTCCATCCTCTTTTGATGCCTCTATGTCATTTAAAATTTCCCCCTTAGAATCCTTCAGTACAGCAACTCAAGGCTTGAGTTTCTTCTTCAGTTCTTCCACCATGACAAATACTAAGCATGTTCTTCCTTTTTGGTTTTCTAACTTCAGTTATTTGCACATGTCATTACAATATTTATTTAGGCTGTCTTCTCAAGTCACTTTTTGAAATCTTCTGTTCAGCTCTTTTACACCATCATTACTTATGTTTGCTTTAGCTACTAGACAGTTAAGAGCAAGTTTCAGTCTTTGAAATAAAAATCAACCAATGAAAACCCTATGGATGACAACAGTGGGATCTTGTTATCCATGGAGACACCATAAATTGGTGTCAAACTTTACAGCAGCTGACAACAACATAATTAAGTTGGATTATATAAAATTATTGATACTATTTTTAACCTAGTTGACATCCTATCATTTTTGACCTTCAAAATGGAAATTCTATATAGTTAACTGAATAGCCAAAATTAACTGAAAATTTACTATACAGGTACAGTGTTTGGTGCTTAATTACGTTACTTAATTTAGCTCACAAATAACACTGCAGGGTCTATGTTATCCCAGATTAGATCTCTGGGTTGTTCAGCTTGCTAACTGAAGTCTGAAGGTTTGAGTCCACACAGAAGCACTTGAGAAGAAAAGCTTGTGACCTACTTCTGAAAAATCAGCCACTGACAGTCCCTTGGAGCATGGTTCCACTCTAACACACATGAGGTTGGCTTGAATTTGAATTGACTTAGTGGAAACTGATGGCAGAAGTCCTTATCTCTGAGCCTCAGAGAGCCTACGTAGTTGGCCCAGACACACACAAGTTGTAAATACAGAGCTGAGATTCAACCCAGGTAAATCTACCTCTTAGTTCATATATTTGGAGTTTTTCTTTACAAAATGCTAATATTCTTATTGTCTAAAATCAAGGGTTGCTGAGAGAAAAGGAATTATTATTCTTCCTTTGATCATGAACTTTGGGCTCAGTTCTGAATTTGTATACTTAAGTGTACTAATTGTTAGCTGATTGGCCTTACGTTGATTGCTTAACTTTTTCTCTGTAAAACAGGAATACAAATTCTGAAGCCTCAGGTAGTAAGGATCAAAAGAAAAGTGTGTGCATTGCATATGCCACAGTCCCTAATAGGTAGGAGACTTACAATAACCTGTATCTGTTATTTCTTTATTATTTTGGAACTCTGGTGGTACAGTGGTTAAGAGTATGGCTGTTAACCAAAAAGTCAGCAGTTTGAATCCACTAGCCTTCATCTGGAAACCCTATGGAACAATTCTGCTCTGTCCTTTGGGTCACAATGAGTTGAAATCACCTTAATAGCAACTGGCTTGATTTTTTTTTAATTATTATTTTAGAATGCTTCAGAGAGCTCAATGCTATTCATAATAATTGAATAATTTCATTTTCAACATGATCTGAAATGTCACATAAAGCCCTGATTATTATTACAGTTTTGCAGATTAGACTACTTATTTTTAAAGAGTTTAAGAAGTAGCCCCCCCCAAAAGATAGCAGTTACACAATAGAGCAGGGATTCAAACTTCTCTCTTTTGACTTAGTGTTTGATGCTACAATTAAAGGACTTGTTTGTATTATTAAGAAATATCTGGGAATCAAAACTGTGGTCCAGGTAGGCAATTTTCAAGCAAATAAATAAAGTCACCTTTTTTCTTCTCCATGTACATCTGAGCTGGCCCTTCGATCTGATTTGATTAATCACTTATGGCAGGGTTGAAGCTACAGAGCTTCCAAGGCTAAGTTTTAAGAGATCTTTAGCCTCTATCTTCACATTTTGCAATACTTCTTCTAAGAATGCAGCTGTCACGCTGTGAGTAAATGCAACTGTCCACATAGAGCAACCCATATGGAAAGGAATGAGGACTGTTTGCTGATAGGCCTAACTAAGCTTCCAGGCAACACCAAGTACCAAACCTAAAAGTGAGGCCGTTTGGGACCAGTTCTACCCATTGCCAAGTGAAACAGAAAAATCAGTCAACCAACCCTAGTCCAAAATCTTGGTCCACTGAATGGTGATCAAAGAAAACATTGCTGTTTTAAGTCACCAAGTCTGGGGGTAGATTGTTACATAAAAGTACACATACACCAGTTGTCATGAAGTCAGTTTCAACTGAGGACAACCCCATGTGTGTTAGAGTCATACTGTGCTTCATAAGGTTTTCAATGGCTATTTTTCAGAAGTAAATTTCCGAGCCTTTCTTCCAAAGTGTATCCGGGTGGAGTTGACCTGACAACCTTTTGTTTAGCAGTCAAGCATGTTAATTGTTTGCACCACCCACGCGCCACGATAAATAATAATAAATAGACTGAAATTCTCAGGTAGAACACATGTTAGGCTATTATTTGTTAGTTGACATGACTAAACAAATGCCTACATTTTCAATTTTGTTCAAGTATAAGCAAGATGCTGATTTTCAGTATCTTCCAGGAGTATCCAACAGAAGACAACCATATTCACCCAAACAGGTACCCTTGTATTCATCCGTCTATCCATTCATCCAACACATATTTACTGAATATCTGCTGTTTCAGGCACTGTGTTATGTGCTAGATAAATGAATACAGAAATAGAATCCTTGTCTCTTGAACGCCTATGTGAGTAAGGAAAAGGAACAGAAATTGGATTAAAAGTTGACAAACTGGAAAGAACCAGATGGCAGGAGTGCTTACCACTGAAAGTGCTAAGCATTTCCATATGTCAAGGTCAGCTGTCGCGTCAGAGACTACTTCTTCAGAATCCCGAGAAGTTGGCTTCTTCTATCCCAGTTACTTTACTGTTGTTGCATAATAAAAACCATCTCTTCCACCTACTGCCCACACACACAGAAAAAAAAAAAAAAAAGTAGACTAAGCAACAGTTGTATCATACTTTTGGGTTCTGTCCAATAGGACACAGAAAGTATGACTTGTCTCTGCTCTATGATGACTGAGACATCATCTGAGGAGACTCAAAAGTGAAGAATGACTTGACAGCTTGGGACTGGAACCATCTGAAACCATCTTCACTCATATATCTGGCATTTGATACTGGTTGTCAGTCAGGACCTTACATGGTTGTTAACCAGAGTCCCTACACATAGTCTCTTCATGTACTCTCTCCCCAAGGGCTACTTTGGGTTTCCTCATAGTATGGCAGTGGGATACCAAGAGAGAGAGTCTCAAGAGAAAACTGGTTTGAAGTTCCTCTGCTTTTTATGATCTAGCCTTGGAAGTTACGTGTGTCACCTCTATTTTAGTGACCAAGCAAATCCAAACCCTTTGCTGTCAAGTTTATTAAAACTCATAGTGACCCTATAGGGTAGAATAGAACTACCGCATCAGGTTTCCAAGGTGTGGCTGGTGGATTCAAACTCTGACCTTTTGATTAGCAGCCATGGTTCTTAACCACTGCATCACAAGAGTTCCCATCACAGTGACAAGACCACCACCCAAATTTAAGAAGTTGGAGAAGTGTCTAAGTCACATTAGAAGAACATGTAGAAAGGGAGAAGTTTTTTTGGTCAGTCTTAGAAAATATAATCCCTGTATATGTATGTCAAAGCACTGGTGAATTTAGATATTAAAAAATGGTGAAAATATATTTACAATCCTTAATTCACTCACATACTGAAGCCAACTAAAACTTTGAGAGATTTTGTGTCTCTTAGTGCCAGAATGCCTTAGAAGCAAATTTCAAATCTAGACATCAGTATACTTTCTTCCGAGTAAAGGATCAAGGAGATCTGCCTCTTTATTCATGGTAAGATGATAGAAATTCTTTGAATTGACAATTGTTCCTGAAAGAAAGCAACTATATCAAAGTAGGAAGTATTTATGAATACGTATACTTAAAAAAAAAAAAGTCCAAACCTTATTGTTCACCAAAGATATTCAATTTCTCAATACATTCACTGAATTTATCTCCAGGAAAACCTTCCTGATCTGAACTAGGTAACCCTGACCTATGCTCTTGTCTAACCTTGAGATTACCTCCACCATGACAATTATGCAATATATTGCAATGGTTTACTTATTTATTCACCTCCCTCATTAGATTGTGGATTCTATGGAGTTAGAATCCAGGTCTTATATCCTCAGTGCTTAATTATCTCCTTGTTTATAACACAGCATTATTGTTAGTTGCCATTGAGTAGATCCTACAAAATAGTAGCCACGGCCAAGCCAAGTGCCATCGAGTCAGATCCGACTCATGGCGACCCTGTAGTCTTTAATAAATATTTGCTGAATAAAAACATATAACTTTCAGTATTAACCTGTTGGGAAAAAAAATGTCCTATCTCTCACTAAATGTTTTTCTGAGTCCAGTTTTCACTATCTGTGACTACCATGTACCTAGTGAGATTTTTCCCGTTAGAACTATTCAAGTCATAGTGAAATCCTAAGGAAAGAAACAACTGAGTCTAAGAATGGGACTGAAAATGTGCAAGATAAGCCTGGAGTATCTTGCACTCGTAGAAAGTAAGGAAGAAAGTTAGAGCAACTGCACAATGATGGAAGTATGTCAAAGGGACACAGAAACCAACTGAAATAATCCTCAATGGCCAAAGCCAGAACAATCTGAGCAACAAAATAGTTTTAGGTTATAACACAAAACATGAAATAAATATCTATGAGCTCATACTCATAGAAATAAATGTTCGAATAGGTAAAAAGCTGAAAAAGAGACAAGTCACCCATGCAGAGGAATTCCAAACAAATTATAGGTATTCTGTCATCAAGAAGTTGGAGTGTAACTCCACCCTCTTTTCGTTGTGGACTATTCATCATGACTTCTTTTTGAAGGCTATAATGTGGAAAGGGGAAAAACAAAGAGTAACTTTACAGTAGAGAGGCCTGGCAAGCACTGCCTCGGCCAGATAATCAAGGTTAACAGCACCAGAGACAGGTCATGTTGATAGTACATAGCTTTGAAATTATGGGAACTCTGGATTACCCTCACAATTTTTCTATAAACCTAAAACAGCTAAAGTAATCAGTTTAGTGAAGTAAAATTCCAAGGAAATACACGTATTTAAAAGTCTGATTTGCTCAGTTGAAAACAGAAGCCATAACATCAAGACAGCTGAGCCGAGAAGTAAAGAGCTCTTTTAATCTTTTGACATGCGAAAGCACTAGCAAACTTCACATTATAATTCCTATCTTGTTCACTGAATGAATTACAGAAGGAGGATATAGAAGGTGGGCATGAAATTGTCTGAGAACTTTTGCCTTAAGGTCTGGTGCAAAAGACCGTCTGAAGTCTGGAGAAAAACAGTTTCAATCTATGTAAATATCAGGAAATTAAATTCCATATGTTGCGTGCCAGATGCTTTCAGCTGCCACAGCTGTGCACAAACTGTGAACAGAAAGTTCGGATTTGTCAAGCGAGAGAAGTGTCATTCTTAGCAAAGGAGAAGGCTATGGCTGCCAGTTGGAGGTCAAAGGTTAATATATATGAGTGACTTGATTCCAACAATCTGACAAGTTAAATCACTGGACAGTTGGGAATTCCATGTAAGGCTTAAAGTTGGAAGAATGTGTTAAAGGTGTCACAGTCTTTGGTATCAGAGATTACCAATAAACATATTGTTTATTCTAGAGACCATATTGAAAATGCATATGTTTGATGAGGACAAGGATAGAAGCGAGATCACCATTGTAATTAAACGTGGATGGTCATTATAAGAGAAAAGAATTACAGCAATGTAAAAGGAAGGCAATAGTAAAATGTGCTTACTGCAGATTAAAAATGATGAATTTGGAATAGCTTTTAAATTTTCAGCAAGCATCCCCACTCTTGCTTCTTCCTATCCATTTGGTTAAAATGCTTCTCCCCTCTGAAAGTATGGTTAATAGTGCAGAAATTAATAGTGGAGCATAAGCACCTAGGGACTGGACATAAGAAGTAACAAAAGTTATAAGTCTGATCATCTGTGATAGCTGGTGAACTTGGAGATCTAGGAAAGAGTCTAAGTTTTCAACTGAGGCTCTGAGAATCATGAGACAGATATTCTAACTAAATCTCTTTGACAAGTTTCCTAAGCAAATTGTTTCTAGGTTGTGGGGCATAAAACAACTTGGGTACTGGGGGTAAAATACCTGAATTTGAATCCCATCATGTTTACTTTGACACTTAATGAATAACTTCATCTCTCTGTACCTCAGTTTTTTCATCTACAAAATGGGCTTCTCATTCTGGTGTTGTGTAGAGCTAAAGCATTTAAAGACCGGCGCTTGGCTGGCCAATGTCTGGCACTTGCTCAGCAAACTGTATCTGTTCATGTTTTCTAAGACTGAGATCCCCAATGACAGAATGCTAGTCTAAAACCAACAGAGAAAACGTTGTAAAGAGTTGCTGTGAGATTTTCAATTTAATCTCCAACAAATCACTTACACAAGACTGGCATGATTTTGGAGATGTGGATATGGATTTAAGAAATGAGAAGCTCCTATGAGCCAATGGTATCAAAGTTACATTTCCAAAGTTATTGCCACCTGGTTGGAATAACAGGATATTCAGTCAAAAATATGTGAGCAGAATGTATCTGGAGCATTATCTGTAATTTTGATCAATTAATTTTAAGAGGTTTATGGATAGCTGGAGTCTCCAAATGAGATAGTAAGATCATGGAAATTCCAAATATCTTATTGTATGGAACAGTTGCAGGGGATTTTTTAACCATGATGAACAGATGATTCTTGGAGCACATGATGGCTGTCTCCAAACACTTGAAAAGTATCTCTGTGTGTATCAGTGAGACCACTGAGTGGCACTTTCAGCAATAGACTTGGGGTGAACATAAAAACATACTCCATGTCTTGTTTTCTTCTCTCTTCTGAAACTTCTAAAACTTCTGCCTCCATCTCATTCTCAGCTGATGACCTTGATTACTGTTTTACCAAGAAAATGGAACTAGTCAGGGGATAATTTTTGCACACTTCTGTCCTCACTTCAGCATGCTTTTCTACATCTGTATTGATAATTTGTGTTCTGATATACCATGCATTGGTGATCTTTAGGGTTCTTAGCCAAGGCCAAAATTTCTACCTGCCCACAAGACCCTCCCTTCTCTTTGTCTACTCAAAGCCATTGCTCAAAAAATTCTTCCCTTCTTCCTTCTGCATTCTTGATTTTCCCTCTCTCCAAGATCTTCCTATCACCATATACATTTACTATTATTTATTCAGTTAGCAACAACAAAAAGGATGTTTGATCCTATTTTTCTTTCTATCGAATATCACATTTTTCTTTTTCTTTGTGAGAAAACTTAAGTTTTCAGTTTCTCTTGATTCATTTTCTCTTGAACCCATTTCTGTGAAACTTTGACCCATAGTTCTTCACTGAAACAACTCTTTTGAAAGTGGTCGGTGATTGCCATATCACTAACTCAGTAATGATTTTCAGTCCTCTTACCTGACTTATCAGCAGCATTTGACAGTGCTGATCTCTTTCCTCTTTGAAACATTTTCTTCATTGTCTGCCAAGACACCCCATTTACCTAGTTTTCTTCCTTCCTCTCTGGACACTTCTCACTCTCTTTTGAAGATTTTCTTAGTCTCTTCTGTTCTAAACACTGAACACCTAGGACTCAATTCTAAGATAGTTTCTCTTTATGTCTACTTCCACACTGGTTAAGCTCATCTTGTTTCAGGCTTTTAAAATGCCAGCTCTGTGAAGGTGATCCCTGGATTTTACCCCAGACTGCAATATTACCCAACAACTTCAGACTTTTATACCTAGCTGCCAACCCGATATCTTCACCTAGATGTCTCATAAGCTTTTCAAAACTAACTGTCCAAAACTGTCTCATATATCACTACCCTACCATGCATCAAACTTGCTGTACCTATAATTTTCTATACTATAGCCTGTGGAAAGTCTATGCCCTCTTTTTCTCTGGCCAAATGCAATACAGTCATCCTTGAGCCCTTTCTCCCTGTCACACTGTGTGTCTAAATCCTCTTGCCTCTACATTTCTGATACACCTAGAATGAAATCACTTCTCAACACTTCCACTGCTATTTCCTTAGTCCAAACTACAATTTCCTCCAATATGAATAATTTCATAACCAGTGACTTAGTTAACCTGCCACCATCCTTATTCCCTTGAGTATATTCTCAATAGAGATTTGAACTGCCTCATTGTGGTAGGAAACACTGCTGATAATTTGCATTTTCACCATGCTATACTGAATCAGAATCTATACTTCAACAAGATTTCCAGGTGATTCTTATGTATAAGTTCCTGGAGACTTGTTAGAAATGAAAATTCTCTGCAAGGAACTTGTTAAAAATGAAAATTCCCAGCTGTGGTTGGAACCACAACAAGACAGTTTGAAACCCTAGTTCTCAACATAGTGGCCAGAGTAGTCTTCTTGAACTTTAGTCAGTCATTGGTGGTAATCCTGCAAAGGAACATCATATTTTACTCAGAAAGTCAAAGCCAAAATCCAGCCATGACCTAGAGATTCCAACCTGCTTTGCCCCAAATGTGTCCTTCTGTCCTAAGACTCTTCTTCTTTTTACTCTCTTCACTTTATCCTCAGCTTCCATTGGAAATCTCACCTTTGAGTCCTTATGTCTGTTTTTCTGTCTACACGGAACACTGTTCCTCTGAATAGTTTTGTGGGCTACTTCCTTCAAATATTAACATAAATGGCATCATCTCAATTTGACTCTATATTCCCACCCTATACAACCACTTATTTCCCAAACTCTCCAAAATTCCTCAACTCTTTTTCTGCCTTATTTTGTTCTACTTCGTACTTTCTACAATCTAACAAATTACAAATCTTATTTACTTGTTCTTTTTTTTCTGGCTCTTCCATACCATTAAGTACCAAGTGGATGGATAGCAATGCTTTGTCTATTGTTTGTTGATGCATCCTTAGCACCAAGAACAGCCTCTGGAATATAGTATGCTTTAAATAAATATTTAGCAAATGAATGGCTGGTTAGCTTCTTGTCACCAAGTCATGACATTTTCAAGGACGCTAAAGATAGAATTATCGCATAGGCTAGGTGTCTTCCAACTGTATGATTATATGAATGAGTGAGAGCTTAAGTTACTCAGAGATTTGTATAGGCTAGGCTAGGCTAGACTAGGCTAGGATAAAGGAACATGTCATAATATTTAAGCCTCAAAATAATCAAGAAATTGTAAGACAGCTTCATTTTATGGAAGAACCACTGGTCCAAGAGGTTGCAACTAATTTGTTTGCTGTTACTTGGATAGCAAGTGACAACAAAGAAAACTAATGGAAATAGATTTTTCCAGTAAAGCTCATTTTCCAATCAACCACACATAACCCTAACTTGAGTCTAGATTTATACAAAAATCTGTGGAAAATAACTATCTTTTTTCTCATAATGGGAATTTTAAAAAGATCTACTTTTTATTATTTCTGAAGAAATGTTTCCTGTAGCACGAACATGCATGTGATTTTTTAGCTATGCAAATTATTTTTAAAGAATTCTTACACCAATGTTTCCAAAGAAAAGGAAAATACACTATCATACTTTTATTTAAATTATTTTATGCATACAAGAGAGTACACAGAGCATTCAGAAACAGTCAGCTTTACTGCCCATAGGTGAGAGAGAGAAACCAGATCTCATGCAATACCCTTTACCAAGGGTTATAGCTTTGATCACAGGATGGTGAGGCAAGGAGGAAGACCCTTGACCAAATGGATTGACACAGTGGCCCAAATGATAGGCTCAAACATAAAAATGATCATAGATATGGTGCAAAACTGGGCAGTGTTTTGTTCTGCTGCATATAAGGTCACTATGAGTTGCAACTGACTTGATGTCACCTAACAACAACAATATAGAGAAGTTGAATTGCATATGAACATAAATAACAATATGCATGATATGTTGGAAAGAAAAGGATGGCATCAAGGAAACCATTATGGAGCAGTTTTACTTACCAAGCTAAGAGACCTAGTGACAGAAAGTGGTTATTAAAGTTTTCACAAAGCTGAACACAAGCTGCTTATGTCCAAGACCAGTGGGTCTGTGCTAAAGTATAATTAGGAACATTGATCGTGGTCACAGAGAAAGCAATTGTAACAAGGCCTATTGTGAGGGTTTTCTTGATAATTATATAACTAGAGACTGTTGATATTAGACAATACCTTGGAGTTCACCCAGCTTATCCTCCAATAAATGAATTAGTCTCCTCAACAAAATTCACAGAATATGATCTTCTAATCTCTGATTGAACATCTCCTGTGATGAGGACTGCACTCCAATTTCAGGGAAGTAAAGAGCCCTAGATTGGAACTCAATGACATGTGTTCACAACTAGCTTTAGTCCTATCTTAAATGTTGGAATGTGAACACTTTAGCTTAACTCTGTGTTTCTTCACCTGTTCATTAGAAATGATCCCTAGATTTCAGGGCTATTATGAAGATTAAATGAAATAAAGTATATGAAAATACTCAGCACTGTACCTGACACATAGTAGGCATTGTCTATTTTGTGACAGTCTCTCCTTTCAGAATACCTGTTAAAACTTCGTGCTTATATGACATTTCTGCTTTCATATGTGGCTAGTAGCTATAAAGTTTACTGTCTTGCTTATCAAATCTAACTAAGACCCACCCCCCAGAGATGCATAATCAAGTCATTTTGGCATGTGAAGTGAAATATGGCAAATGGTATTGCTATGATTATTCAGCTGCCAGGATGTTTTACATCAGTACTCAGTTGAGGGTTACATAGGAAGCTCTGGGGTAAATAAAATCAGTTTTTATGAACTTGCAAATGATTCATTTAACCTTATTCTTTAAAAGAAGAAAGCCTTCACCTTCCTTGCTCAGAAAGAATGCATGTTAAAAGGATTTGCCAACTTTTACATCCAGCAACTCAGGAAGTGCTTTTTCATATTTACTTTTTTCACAAATATGTGTTTCTGCTTAGCCAATGGACACATTCATAGAGATAAGAGAAATTTCAGAAATATTGCAATATTTTTATTGTGTTTGACAAATTTTTATCCCCACAAGAATGTTAGTTTTAATAAAGGTAGGTACTATGCATATATTCTTTGATGTGATATTACCTAATTAGTGCTTTGTCTAGAGTACTGGCTTGAGAATCCTTTAATAAAATAGCATTTTGCAAAATAAACTAATATTCTTATGACAAGTAAGTACTTTAAAAGTGATTTTCAGTCTAACAATGTTTTGTATTGTGGTGGGGAGTTGAGTGGGATGAAAAGACAGGTGTTCATACATTCGTATGTAAGTCTCGTTTCAGAATTTTATATAAAAACAAAACAACAAAAAACAGAAATGTCTAAAATAGGAACTCAATCAATGGAATAATATTCAGCCTATTAATATGATGACATAGATCTACACTCACTAACGTGAAAGGATGCTGAGAAAACACTTCTGACTTAAGAAAGGTGTTGTTACAATGGCATACCAATATATTTGTTGTATGATAGTAGAATTTGAACTGTTTTTATTTCCTTTTCTTTGATTATTCTATGTTTAGAAATGTTATATTTAAAAAAAATCTTTTCAACTGATTTTGGTTGCAGGAGGATCTCTCATCAGGACAAGAATGGCCTGTCTTTCCAACTTGTTATGAGTGTAGTATCTGCAGTTGGTGCTGTCTTACGCCAATTTCCTCCAAAATGTTTTATTGAAATATACTTTACCACGGTACCCCAATTTGGCCAGGATCATATTAAAAACTTCCAGATTTCCAGCCTTAATCATTTTATCATTTGTGCTTAACATAGTTCTCATTGAAAGACTTAGTTTAAACATATGTTAGGAAATGGTCTTACCTTGTCCTATCTGAAAGAAACCAAAAAAAAAATCTCTAATTCTTTCTCCCTCCTCTCCACCTACAGTACTCCCATCCTTTATAATGACGTTGGCATAAAATTCACATTGTTTCCAAGGGAAAAAAAGAAAAATAAAAAGGATCAAATTAGTAATTCCTTAGAAGAAAAAAAAATAGTGCATTATAAAAATTGTCTTAAGTCCGTGTTTTGATTATCGGGAGCTACAGAAATAGATTTAGGCGAAAAAAAAAAAGGCTCTGTGGCAAAAATAAAATGTGACGTTTGTTGATATTAATAACAAAATCAATTTGACAAACATGGAGTGTTGAGTTTTGTGGGGGCATATAGGGACAAATAGATCATCATCCTTGTCTTTGAGGTACTCTTATAATAGCTGGCAAAGACAGCTCTATAGATAAGTAAATCTGACACAAAATGGATTGTGAAAAGTTCAGCAATATAAACACACAAAAAATCTTACAAGGAACCAGAAGAAGAGGTATGCCTTCAGAGGCAATCACAGAAGGGTTCAGAAGGGAAATGTCTCTTGGAATGAGTTTTGAAGGAGGAGTTAGATTTTAAAGCATAAAGATAATGAAGGAAGAGTTTATAAATATATAATTTTATGAAAGAACTTGAAAAAATATGAATGTAGAAAGGTTCTTGACTTGTCTAGATTTAGAAGTAGTCCCTTGAGGGAGCAGTGTGTATGTAGGTTGTAATATAAAATGTAGCTGTTATTGTAGGTTCAGATAGGCCCTATATTTTAGGTAAAGTTTGGGTTTAACACATAGACAGTACTGAACCTTAAAAGTAGTATAACCAGAAAACCCACTGTCATTGATTTGATTCTGATTCATAGCAACCCTATAGGACAGAGTAGAATAGCTTCATAGAGTTTCAAAGCAGCACCTGGTAGAGCTGAACTGCTGACTTTTTGGTTAGTAGACATAGCACTTAACCAATGCACCACTATGGTTTCCATATGCCATATATATTGGAAGAAGGAGAGATCAGAGGCAAGACAGCCACCTAGGAAATAATTAAGATAAAGAATACAAGGATGCTGAGTGTCTGTACTGGTACACACACCAAAAAAGAGGACAGAAGGGTGGGGAGGATTTCATGTAAGTCATTAGGTTATCTAGTGCATTTTAACACTTGTAAAGAAAGCAACAAGCGACTCATTCA
Source organism: Heterohyrax brucei (assembly GCA_028571685.1). Lineage (NCBI taxonomy): Eukaryota > Metazoa > Chordata > Mammalia > Hyracoidea > Procaviidae > Heterohyrax > Heterohyrax brucei. Next base: position 65,146,154 of record CM053150.1, read on the forward strand.
CATAGCACAGATCTGATACAAACCTTTGGATGTTGTTCTCTTACTGCACAAGGGAACCAGAACACAGTAAAAGTGAGCTTGGTTAGAGTTTCTAGCAGGACTACCCGGATCACCTTCAGGACTTGTTTCCCAAATCCTGGGAGTTCTGCTTACTGTATGCTCTCTGGAGAAATGGCCTTCAGCTCAACAAGGCCACCTTGCCCAATAAAATGCCCTCATTGGAGGGACAGACTGCATCTGTGTCCGGTCCATGCTGGAATACAAAGACCCAGTCCCGAGTCATAACGCAAGATGACACCGCAGGGCCATCCCAGCTTCAGAACTTCTCGTGGTTTCAGCTGAGGCCTTGTTATGACTACAGCACTGTCCAACTTGTCTGTCTTCCCTATCCAGTTTTCTTTCCTTCCCCCACTGGTGCTGATCCCAAGAGATTTCCTAATAAACTTCCCACACACTAATCATCTTAGAGTCTGCTTCACAGTGTGTCTCAGACATTAAGTTCAAAAGTTCAATGTGTGATCAGGAAACATGTTCAAAAACAATGGTCACACAGGCAGTGTTTGGGATCAGACACTGAGGATAAGAAAGCCCTCCCATTAGTCTAAGTGATTAGCCTATTATTTAGTCAATAAATATTAACTGAGTGACTCTGCTCAGGTATCACTCTGTAAAACCTGGGAGTGTAAGAGGGATTAAGATGTGACCTTGCCCTGCACGGACCTCTGTTGTGTTCTCTGCTCAGCCCTTCTACCCAAGAATTACCTACCCAGCCCACAGCAGTGAGGTGTCCACTGGGGGATGCCACTCCCCGGCCAGAGCTGCTCACTTCACCAATGACACCTCACCAGCTTTAGGCCAATCAGGTTTATTCTCACAAGCATTTAGAATTCTTGAATTAAAATGTCTGATGATTGAGTAGATTTGGAGAGACTGAAAGGAAAGCTATGGAAGTCACCCTTCACAACCTTTTGTTGTTCCCTGGTTCCTTGACTTCCACTGTGTCTGTATAAGAAAGCCCCTTTTTCTTGGTTAGTACACTTAGCCTCAGTGGATTACTGCTATTGACCCCTGTTGTTGTTCGCCGCCACTCAGTTGGTTTTCAGCTAGTGATGCCATGTGACAGAGCAGAACTTCCTCATGGAGTTTACTAGGCAGTAATCATTGCAGAAGATCACCAGGTCTGTCTTGGAGCTACTGGGTGGGTTCAAATCACCCAACTTAAAATTAGCAGCCACTACCTAACTATTGCACCCCCAGTGCTCCTTCAACTTATTCTTCAGGCAGTGTCATAAATGACCCACAATCTCTGACTGAGACAGCAGTCAAAGTTACATTTTGGCTATATGGATACAGCTCTGAGACAGAGCATAGAGGAGGGTACCTACATGTCTCAAAACTGAGAAGGGTGTGGACATGTTTCAGAAAGACATTAGCTATAACAAGGAAAGAACAATTATGAGAACCTTCATGCAAGTAATTTGATGGCTCCAATCCCTCTTTTTAAAAAACAAACAACAACAAAGCAAGCAAACAAAAGAGAGGTGATTAGCAGAAAAAGACAGAAAGGAAAAAAATAAGCAGAACTTAACTCCACTGCTTTAGCCATTCTAAATTATCTGAGAGATTGATCACAAAATATATTTTATTCTCAGCATGCTAGTATGTTGGTATGTTGTCAGGATCACTTTATTTACCTAAAAAAAAAAAATTGAACATATTGGCATCATGGTAACCCTATAGGACAGAATACAATTGCTCTCCCCCTCCCACAGGGTTTCAGAGGAGCAGCTGTGTGGGTTTGAACTGCTGGCCTCTTGGTTAGCAGCAGTAATTCTTAACCACTGTGCAACCAGGGCTCCAAAAGCACAGATATGCATCAATAAAGTTTTACAAAGAATGTAATAGATTATCTACTGTATTTTATCAATTACAGTAGATAAAAAATGAGCTGACCTTAATGCACAGAAAGCACAGAGCCAAGCCCCATCAGCAAGTATCTTCTCCTCTCCTGACGTATACCTCCATGAAGATCACATAGCTCTTTACAACATAGTTTGACAAGCACTGATGTCATCCCACCCTTTCATTTCCCCCAACAAGAAAAAAGACTTTCTAGAAAGAGGTAACATGACGATGTATTAGTGAAGAAGCCCAGACTACAGCATGATTTCCACGTTACTCATTCTGAGGTTATTTTTGTTTGTTTGTTTATTCTCTTTCCTTATTAGGCTATTATTAGAAACAATTACATAAAGCCCATTGCATCTTTTATATAGCTCAGAGGCAAATGCTAAATAGATTGAAAGCACTGAAACAAAAATCTGCAGTTACAAATGTATCCATGTTTCTTACTTTTGCAGAACATCCAATAAAGCTGTCAGTACAGAGACAGGGGTGGGGGTGACAAAAATGTAAACCATCAGAAGAGGAAAAGCTAATATACTTTAAACAAGCTAACAAATGAAGCAATATATTAGAAAATAGTCAAACGCATCCAAAACATTAAATGGAAAAGCGCTTGTATCATAGAGAAGAAGATCCATAGTTTGTCAAATGTGTGTGTATTGCATTACGAAAAAGCACGGGAGGTGGTGCTGGTGATGAGGGTGATGAAAATGATGCTGCTGATGACAGTGACGACGATGATGACAACAGTGATGGTGGTTTTTGAAAAGCTGGCTGAAGTAAAAACCAGGCTGTGTTCTCAAAGAGCTGTTTGGGCTTTTAATTTATTAGCTCATGTTTCAACCACCAGCATCTGGTGTCTGAGACATGTGATATTACCTGGGTGATCAGGGAGTTTTGTTGTTGTTGTTCTTTTTAAAGTAACTAAGTCCCACCTCCTTTAAGTACGTGCCCTAAATATATAAATACAGCAGCTATTTTCTGAAATGTCTTGAAATGAGATAGCTATGCTAAAAACCAGTCTCCTAAAAACAAAGGAGATGAAGGAACCAGTCTCTGAAGGGCATACTTACCAAGGATAAAAATGATGTTGTACTCGTTGTTAGGATAATATGCAAGAATTGTTATGAAAAGATACACTCTGCCAAGGAAAGATTACGAGTGAAAGAGTGTGTGAGGCAGAGACAAGGACAGGAGCCCTGAATTGACCTGAGTTCCAATCTGTGTAATAGTGGAGTGGCCTTGTTCACATTCCCTTTCTGTCTCTTAATTATCTCCATCACTCCCCCTACCCACTATCTCTTCGTTCAGAGATAGAATACTATCTACTGGCCCAGGTGGTTTTGAGAATTGAGCTAAAGGTAACATTAAAAACAAAAACACTACGGTCAAGTCAATTCTGACTCACTGCAACCATGTGGGACAGAGTAGAACTGCTACCGCATAGAGTTTCCAAAGAGCGCCTGCAGATTTAAACTGCCAGCCTTTTGGCTTCCAGCTGTATCTCTTAACTACTGCACAATCTAGGTTTACCAAAGGTAGCATGGAGCTGTTAAAACAGTGGCTGGGATTTCTCTGATCGATAAAATGACCATCCATTCACCGTGTCAACATGATTCCAGTTTGTCTGTTACACTTATTAACAGTAGTTCTTCTTTCACTGTTAAAATGGCCTAGTTTGGATGTTGAGTTGAATTGTCACCCTATTTATTGGGAATGCTGAAGAAGATATGTGTATGTAACAAGGCAGAAAAATGCTATTAAATTACAATTTCAGGTGGGGGCGGAAATACAGGGAGAATGTTTTTTCAAGAAAAATGTTTAGAGGAAGAAAAGAGATTGTATTTCTCAGGCTCTCTAGAGCAGGAAACATCATTGGTTAAACTGCTCAACAGAAAGAGGGGGAAGTAGAACAGACTGCCTAAGAGGGAAGATAAAGAAAAAAAAAAAAACCAGAAAAAACAGGAGGAAGCAAAGAGGGAAGCTACTTGTGGGGAGTAGGTGACTGCTCTGTCATGTGGAGACAAAGATGAGTTGGAACATTTTGCTGTTAGTTCTGTTGGAGTAAATTTTCCTTCACAGGCTCCATCAACTCATTCAAGAAGGATGATCCACCTTATTCTCCAAAGCATTTAGAGACAGATTGAATTCATTTGAATTCAGCATGATCCTTGAGTTTCTCCCAAGGCTGTCCAGTTATATTCAGATAACTTATGCTTCAGAGGGGGGGCTGGAATGGTCAACTCTCAGACACAAAAAAGGCAGCATGCTCCCCATAGGTCAAGAAGACATCTTTCCCCACAATTTTTTAGGATATAAGCCTTCTTGGTTTTTCTAGAAAACAAAGAAAGCAAAATCGTAACATGTTTCAAGCAGTCAGAAACAGGCAGGTCCTCACCTAAACAGGAAAAACTTGAAGGATGAAAGTTTAAAAGTTAGCTAACATTTTTTTAATTTAGTGTGTGTCAGGCACTGTTCTAAGTGTGGGTATCTATCTGTCTACCTGTCTGTCTGTTTGCCTGTCTGTCTATCTATTTATACATACAGAGAGAGAGAGAGAGAGAGAGATACCCTGTTTGTTGTTAGTAGCCACTGAGTCAGGTCTGACTCATGATAACCTTATAGCAGAATGCAACATCATCTGATCCTGCATCGTTTTTGTGGTTGTTGATACGTTTGAGTCCACTGTTATCCTGTTGTGTCAATCCATCTCACTGAAGGTTTCCTTCTTTCTCACTGACCATTTACCAAATGTTATGTCCTGTCCTAGTGATTAGTTTTCCTTAATGGCATCTCCAAAGTAAATGAGCTGAAATACTGTTCTTGTTTCTGACAGCACTCTGGTTCTATTTCTTCTAAGACTGATTTGTTCCTTCTCCTCCTAGCAGTACATAGTACAGTTAGTATTCTTCACTAACACTACAATTCACATGTATCATTTTTTGCCTATTTCTTTTTCATTGCCCAGGTTTATACATACTCGTTGTTAGGTGCTTCCTAGTAGATTTCAACTCACAGCACCTGCAAGCCTCATGGGGTTTTCTAGGCGACATATATATTTTTATTCATCACAACCTACAGTGTAGGTTCTATTACTAATTCTGTTTTATAGATAAAAAGAAAGGTCATATAGCTAAAAAATAGCTAAATCAGTATTTTCTAATTTGGGGATTCTGGCTCAAAATACCAACCTCTTAAATACTGCAGCATATTTTTTTCTAGATAAGCTATGTAGTGAGAATGATGTTAGAAATCAGCAATATCTAGATTGAAGATGAGAGGATTCAGAGCAGACATCACTCCTGTCTTTTACTCTCTGACAAAGTATAATGGGAGGAGAGAACTAACTTAAGATACGGAAAATGGAAGGTTGTAAGAAGAAAAATACCCTTCAGCAAAAAAAGCTCTTCCAGCTCTTTAAGCCATGAGGCAAGTGTCTAGGCAGTCTCCAAGGCTGATACTGAATGATGGAGAATCATCTTGTCAAAGGTACCAAGGCTGGAGTTTCCACTGAGGGTAAGAGTGAACGGTTTCACTCCCAAATTACCAGCCCCTGTGAAGTCTGGCAAGCTATACACGTTAGTACTGTGAAGTATTCAGGGGCAAAAAGAAAAAGCAACCTGGCATATGTGCCTTAGATGATCTATTCATCAAATGCATAATTAAACCTGGCCCCACAAAGTTGTTTATTGTATATATGTTCTTCTATTTTATTACCTTTCACCGTTGACACAATGTATGCTAACCCCAGATTCTTGTTTCTGTTGTTGTCAGCTGCTTTTGAGTTGGCCACCAACTGGTGGTGATCCCATGCACAATGGAACAATTTTTAGTAGTAGATTACCAGGCCTTTCTTCACAGTTTTTCTTCACCTGGAAGTTTTGCTGAAACTTGTTCAGCACCAAAGCAATATGCAAGCCTCCAGTGACAGACGGGTAGTGGCTGCCCATTAGTTACAGTGGCTGGGAATTCAACGCAAGCCTCCTGAATTGTTGTTGTTGTTAGTTGCCGCTGAGCTAACCTGAACGCATGGAAATTCCACTTACAATGGAGTTAGACTGTCGTGATCCTCAGTTTTTATTTTGGAAGGCAAAAATTCTACCACCGAATCACCACTATCCTAGATTCTTATAGAGACTGAAATTAAATCATCACAGAAAGAAGCTTTTAGAGTTTTATTAAATGTTTTTGGAGAAGTATCTTACAAATTGCTATGAGTTATTTGGGCAACACAATTTGTTTTTATACATTCTATGGTACTAAGTTCTCCCTTAATGTTTTCCGGGATTTTGCCAAACTCAGAAAACTCACTCTTTGTCCTAGTGTCGGATGTCTGTGATCTTTCTGGCAGGGTGCTACAACTAGGAGTAGAAATGTTAATGTGAGATAGCTGCTGCATTCAAGGAGCACCTAGTCTTTTACAAAGAAAGGCAAGTCAATAGTCTCTCAGAAACACCCACAGTAAGGACTGTGAAAGCAATAAATGCAGGACACTGTGGAAGAGAAGGGGAGCCCTCCCAAAGGGGTGTTGCCATTGCTATGATAAGAAAAAATATAACTTTCTGTGTGTGTTGTGTGTTGTTAGGTATATTCCAATGACATGTGACGTAGTAGAAGACCTCCCTTTTATTTTCTAGGCTGTAATCTTTACAGAAGCAAATCACCAGGTTTTCTGACTGTGGAGCCGTTGGTTGTGTTCAACCTGCTGACCTTTTGGTTAACAGCTAAGTGTTTAACCACTATATTACCAGAGTTCACTATGAGTTGGAATTGACTTGATGGCACTCTACAGCAGTGTAACATTTTACGCTCTGTGGAACAGAAAGTCAGTTTGAGTTGCAAGAGCCATATCATATTTCAACAGCCTGAAATTTAAACCTGGTAATCAGCAAAGGGTAAAAGAAACATAACGATTGAAGTCTTATAGTTGCCCCTTATTGACTGATAACTTGAGGTAATATCAACTTGAGAGAACGTGCTGTTCTTTAAATGAAACTGAGTGTCTCTCTGACCAGGACCTCACAACAGCACCCATACCAAACAAATAACTATATGAATTACGTACGGAATCATGCAAAGATATTTTTCCTCCCTTTGCCAAGAGTGGTAATGTGGAAATTCACTTTTCATTGCAAGAAAACGAACCTCTGGATTTGGTTCTAACTGTCTCCTTGATGGGTCTTTTGATAGTAGGCAAATGAATAAGCCCTTTAAGTCTCTATTTTCAGGCCTAGAATGGGAGGTTTCATTTGATCCACACTTCTCAAGTTATGGATAGATGCTGATTTAATGAGATGATGTCTTTAAAACGACTGTAAACTGTGAAATGTTAACATAGTGGTTAGGAAATACTATTGATACAAATCTTACTGGTAAAAGAAAAAACAGTCAGTCTGGTTTGGGGGTGCTGTTACTTTCTGTTAATGAGCACTTCATTAATGGCAGTTTCTCACAAACTGAATCAGCCACCAGCCTCGAGGAACTGCCAAGTCACACTCTAACACTGCACTCTTTTATTTTCATTGTCACATTTTTCACTACTTGCTATCACTTGTTCATTCTTTTAATGTGTCTGTTTCCCAGAATTAGAATCTGAGTGGCACAATAGCGGTGACCTCACTTATTATATTCCATGCTCTATCTTCAGTGCCCAAGCAGTGCTGATCACAGAGGGAGCACTCCATGTGTAATGATGGAAGAAATAATTAAGTTATGAATAAACAAAACAGAATTTTTAAGGAATTAAGAAAAATCCAAAAGAAAGAGTTCTTCATGCCATTTTCCCAAATGAGACAGAGTGGTTAAGTACTTTGCCTAAGTTGTGAATTGCCTAAGACATAATGAAACTACTCTTTCTGACTTTAAATCCCATTTTATCTGGCAGCATCTAATCATTTTACCGTCAGCTGTTTGGCAGTTTGTCGTACTGTGTTGCTATGTATGTTGCTATGATGCTGGAAGCTGTGCTACCAATACTTCAGACACCAGCAGGGTCATCCATGGTGGACAGGTTTCAGTGGAGCTTCCAGAAAAAACAGACTGGGAAGAATGGCTTGGTGGTCTATTTCCGAACATTAATCAACAAGAAAACCTATGAGTCACAATAGAGTATCATCCGAAAAGTGATGGAAAGTTAGTCGCCTGTTGGACGGTACTTAAAATACACAGTGGCTGCAGTAATGGAACTGAGCAAGCCAACAAACGTGAAGATGATGTATGGGTGACATTTCATTGTGTTGTACCTGGGGTCACCACGCATCAGAACCAACTCAGTGACGATGAACAATAATCATTTTAAAAGATTTTCCATAAACATTATCAGTGGTTCTCATAACCACCAGACAAATGTCGTAGGAAGATATCATCTCCTTCTAAAAATGAAGACACCTCTTTCCTTCTTTTAAAAACCCTGAATGAGCACCTGTTTTGCACCAGTCACTGTCCTAGTTAGAGGTAGGGGGAATAAGACATGTAGGGCCTCTACTATCAAGGAGTATTTGGGCCAGCAATGGAAGCAGACAAGTCAACAGAGAAGGATGATGCAGGATGTACCCTGCCGTGACAGGAAAAACAAACTCATAGGGATGGTGCAGGACCAGAAAGCACTTTGCTTAGTTGTACACGGGATTGTCACTGCTCAGGGCCCACCCCATGGCAACTAACAACAACAAGCATTCCAAGAGGGAGTACTTTCCAGAATCTTGAAAGCAACAAGAGGTTACCAGGTAACAGTAGGAGGAATATATTTCAGATGGGTAACAGCATTGTAAAATCTCAGTGTCAAGAGACTTGGTGGGGAACTGCAAGCATTCTAGACTGACAGCCAGCCACGCCAAGTACACTGCAAATCAAAGTGGTGAGAAATGAGGGAATACAGGGTAAGAAGGAAACAGATCTTAATGGTAAATTCACATTCACATTTTAGGGGTCTGACTTCCTTTTCAATTAAATGCAGTGGCTAAACTCAATACTATTTAAGAAACTTTTAACTAAAAACACTTACGCAAAGTCAGAGCTATAAACTCTGGGATTTTTATCCTTAGAAAAAGCTTATAAAAAGTCCAAAATATGGTAAAAATCCAAATTTTTACTAAGAAATTAAAAGAGTATCGGAAGCCTCTTACATTTCTCCCCTTGTCCTCCATCTACTTCTCCTCCTGCCCTGGTCTTTGCTGACCAGTCACTGCATTGTAACAAGATGTATAGTGAAAGTCTGAGTGTGAAGAGGCTCTGCTGGGACCAAGATCTTTGATCAGATTTTCACTTTTACAATAGGTTAACATCTCAGTTCCCTCTCCATTCCCAGTACTCTGCTGAAATACCAAGAGACTGAGAGAAATCGAGACCACTGTCGCTGGTTTAAAGGAGCTCAGAATATAACAGGATAGGCAAGAGAAGAGACCATTGCAACTAAAAAAGTATAAAGATGGCATCAAGGAACAACACAGAGGGGATGTGAGGAATCTGACAAAAGTTCTTAACATAAGTGATTCCTAAAAATGATAGCTACTTGGACAATGGAATAGCAACCTGCAGCAGCACATCAAGTGCCAGCAGCATTCAATCAGGTGCCAATAACAAGCGGACACGCTAATAGGTGTAGAGTGGTGAGGTAGAGAAAGGGGATGGATTTCTCATACCTTAGCTGGCCTATTGAGACAGTCTGACAGCCTTTACTACCTCAATCCAATTTGTAGATTACTCTAAGACTTGTCCTGAAATGGAACCCTCGTTATTTCACAGATGAACCAAGGACTCATACATCTTTTCTTTGTTCATGTAGAACTCAGTGTACAACCACAGCCTCTTCTCCCTCAATTCCCCAGTTTAACTCCTCCAACACCATTGATGAGGATGCTCTTGAATTAACTTACACAAAAGGATTTTTTTTTTTTTCCTTTTTTGGATGATGTAACTAAGAAGGATGGGAATTAAACTAAAACCTCTAAGAGTGGTTTCTTCAAAAGTTATTGGCTGCTTTCAGGATCAGATCTTTCCAGCTTTAAGACCATGGGAAAAAGTACCTATCCTTCCTCAGCTGAAAAGAGGAGGAAAAAGCAGCCAAGAGCTTTGATTAGCTCTGTCACATGTCTACCTTCTACACCAGTCATTTTCTGGGTGGAATTCCGATTTTGGTTTAAATTGTTCTGAGTATCCAGCTTCAAAGAAATCCATGTGTTCAGTAAAAGTCATTGGCCATGAACCACATTTAAGAGTACTTGCAACTAATAAGGGAGAGGGGAGGCAGCTAGGGAAAAGAACAAATGGTTACTCAAGGAAAGAAGAAGGACAATTTAGGTATGGACACCAGTACAATTGGAAGTGCTGGGAATCCATCCTATGCCATTGCTTCCGACTCCTACCTGTAGCGATCTCTTATTCTTTTTACAGTACTACCTATGTCTCACATCCTATAAACTCTGGATTTAATCATGAACACGTATCTTGTGATCAGGTCTAAACATAGCTTCTAAGCTGGAAGATAATTGCTTTTGTGTACATAAAACAGGTTTCAGAAAACCCATGCACATTTCAACACCTCGATTCCTCATAGAGCTTGCTGCTGCATCTAAAAACCTTACTCAACACATAGTGTTAGTGAGTTTGCCTGGCTTTGTGACCCACAGTGAAGGAACAACAACCAGAACTGTGTGAGTGAGGAAGAAGGAAGGTACATTACTTAGAGGCGGCATGGACATTGAAAAAGAGGTGAAAACAAACAAAAAACAGAACTATTTGATCCCCTAAATGGGAAAGTAAAAATCTCTACACCACGCAGTAATGTCCTGAGAATGTCACTGTGGGTCTAGGAGACTTCCAGTCTCCAACACAGACTACTCACTGGTCCTGGGTTCTCGGTTACTGAAAGTGCAGCCGGGAAATTACTGAGTTTGGGATCATTGATGATTCTGATGAGGCCCTTGCCTACCTGACAGGTGATGGAAATCAGGGATTCCTTCTTTGTAGGGCATGACCAGGTCAGATTAGCTCATCTTGGGTGTAGATCAGGTTTTTAAAGTTAATTAGTGTGTTCAGATATTTTCAAGCTACCAGAGTCAGTGTCACCAAAAGAACTAAACAGCTGAACCTTTCTTCCAGTTTTTAGAAGACACACGTCAGTGTACAGGTTTGAGTGAGGAGTATGTTCCCTTGGCCTTCAGCCCAGGCCCCTTTATGACTCTGCCGGAGGTGGGGATATGTGGGAGGACACTGCTCATTGTGGCAAACCTCAGCTCCTTGGCGTGTCTGGCTCTGGCAACCACCAAAGGTTAAAATAATTTTAATAAAGTCTTAATGAACAGTTCAAAGCCTCAGAGTTATTTCTGGGCCAGTGGAGTCTAAGGCAAAGTTCTGGGATTAGTCCATTTTGGTCAAGCCATTTACCATCAGGGCTCATTAACCACTCACCTGTGAAACATTTGTAGATCACTAAAATAATATTTGTAGTAAACAAATAGTGTTCATCACGTGCCAAGGACGATGGTAAGCGTTTTGTAAAGATCATTGCATTTAATCATCAGAACAATGCTATCCCTATTTTACAGATGTGCACACTGAGGCTTAGAGAAGGTAAGCTAGTTTCCTAGGGTTACTCGGAGAGTAAATGGCAGTGAATGGACTCATATCCAAGCTAGTCTGGCTTCAGCTGGTGTGTTTTTGTTGCTGTGTATTATAAAGTCCTTACATATAAGTCAAATCCCATGTTAGTTCTGAGGACACAGAGCTAAATAAAATTGTGTTTCTATCAGTAAGCTGTTCACAGTCTCAGTGGAATAAGTAAGTAAATAATTACAATACAGTGCCATTTTAATAACATCCTAGCAAACATGCAAATGCTCTGAAAATACTGAGGAAGGCAACTAAGCCAGTCAGGGGATCAGAGAAGATTCCCTGGCAGAGGTGCTTCTATCAGGGTGATGAAGAATAAGTAAGACTTAGTTATTTGGGCAAAGAAGGAATGGAATGATCAAGGCATAAAGATTGGAGAACAGTATTTAAAGAATGTCCAAGTAATTTAGTAAAGCCTTAGACTGTATTAGGCACCCAGCAAAAGACTTAATCTGGAGAGAGCTCAAGGTCACATGGAAACCCTGGTGGCACAGTGGTTAAGTGCTGCATCTGCTAACCAAATGGTTGGCAGTTCAAATCTGCCAGCACTCCTCGAAAACTCTATGGAGCAATTCTACTTTGTCCTATAGGGTTGCTATGAGTCAGTATTGACTCAAAGAGTCTCACTCTGGCAGCACGTTTGGCAATGGATTGACAGCAGTGAGCCAAGGGCTGGGGCTCCACTTAGGAGCAGGGCAGACATGCGTGCTCATCCTATTGGCATCAAAAGGCACATTACCTGTGTGAAAAGCAGCACGTGTGGCCAAGTTTTGGTTCACATCACACTTGTTTTCTATCTGCTAGTTTTCACCTTAAAAGGTCCAGTGAGTCTCCTGTAGGTCCCTGCAAAGTTAGTCAGGCATAGAAACTGAAAAAAATATCCTAAAGTTTGGATTCCTGTGGTTGGAGCTGATTAAAACCACATTTGACAAAGTGTATGGAGGAAAATACACTGACAGTTGAAGGCAATGTGTCAGAAGGGATGTGAACGATTAGGTGCCTTCTTCTATATTGCCGTATCATATGTTGATCTAGAAACTGGCTTGCTGGAATTCCTCCTGATGCTAGGAGTATCAGGAATGATCATCACGCGTCACAGAAAGCCCCTTTTTAAACCCTCTCCAACTTCGGATGGGACAGTTAAGCTTTTCATGTCTTCAAGTGAAGCCACGTCTTTCCTCTCCCATAATGCCTATGAGTGTGGTAGTTTCACCTTGCTTTGCCTCCAATAGTCATGTAATAAATCACTCTGCTGGGAAAAAAGATATTGGTGAGACTGATTTATAAGAAAGGTGTATTGGTAGTTGGACAAAGATTTAAGGAAAACAACACGAAAATCTGCAGGTTTGGAGAGTAATTCTAGGGAAATGTCAGGAAAGGCAGTACAGATCATTAGAGACAGTATTTGAAGGCAAAAGAAGAGAAACTAACAGGTACATTAATCAGGGTGAGGGGTTTAACAACCACCGATTCTCTTATTCCTCATAGTAATACTGTGAGGTAAGTATTATTAAGCCTTTTTATGGAGGAGAAGGAGCCCTGGTGGTGCCTTGGTTAAGTGGTGACTAACCCAAAGGTCACTGGTTCCAAACCACCAGCTGCTCCAGGGGATAAAGATGTGGCAGTCTGCTTCCATAAAGATTACAGCCTTGGAAACCGTATCAGGGCACTTCTACTCTGTCCTACGTGATTTTTATGAGTTGGAATCAACTTGATGGCAATGGTTTTTATAGAGGAGAAATGGACACCTGAGAGTTAAATTGTGAAAAGACCCACACAACTATTACATGATGGAGATGGGTTTTGAACTCGTCTGTTAGACTCCCAACTTCTTATTCTTGAACTTACTACATAAACAGGGAAGCTATATTTTGGGAATTGGTGAATAAGATGTAGACTACATTGCCTGGAAAGTCTGATTGGAGAACTTTAATAGTATTCTAATTAAAGAGCTTGGAATTTTAGTCCTTACAATGTGGTTCAATCCAGTAAAACAAAAATATCACCACTGGAAAATGAAGTCACAGGAAAATCAGATCATTCTTCCCATAGACTCTTCAGCCCAAGACAATGCAAAACAACCAAGAATGATCAATCTCATCTTGAGGAAGAAGGGTGATACAGGAGGGGTGGTGGGAAGGTGAATGTCATTGCATCCCAAGTTTAAATTCTATCTTTCCCATTTTTTATCTGAGTGATTTTGATCATATATTTATTTTCTCTCTCATCCTCAGTTATTTTGTCTGTAAAGCGCAGATAACATCCCTGTTTCATTAAGTCTGTCATTAGAATTAAATGTAATTTAAAAAATAAGATAATAAAATGTCTAGCACAGGGCCTGTCAGGAACAGATGCTCAGAAATATGTCTGGTGACTTAAATTATTGACAGGATTAAATGATGATTGCAGTTATTAGCAGTAGTTTCATTGCTATTTCCACTACTGCTGGTATTGTTGCTACCTCTCAAGTCACTTGACTCCAATAAAGAGCTTGCCTTGATTACTTCTAATGAAAATTGAATGTCTAGCTCTTTCTTTGATTCTCCCCCTCCTCTACCCCTTGGCTTTTTTCCACTGAAACAGAAGGAGACCATCAGAGAAGAAATACATACACATACACACGATCATTTGACAGCCCCAATGGTGGAATGCATCTGCCAAAAAACCTACAGTGTTACACCAGGAGCAAACATGTGACTTTATTTTCCCCACCAGGATGAACTTGTGCTGTTACAGCAAAAACTGATCTTCTGTTTGTGGGAAATTATACACAGTTTCCTCTTGTCTGTGCTGGTGAAAATTCAAGTACAAAGTCTTGTTCACATATTTTCGCAAATGTTTACAACTTTATGTCTGTTAATTTTTTCCCCTATGAATATTTATTGAGCACCTATTATTTGCCAGACACGGGGATAGTCACGGGAATTTACATTAAGCAACAGCATACCTCATCCTTGTCTTTGTGAAGCTTGTAGTCTAGAGTATGATGGAGAAGCCAGCCAAACGAGCCAGCCAAGTGCCGTCGATAAATAGAAATCAAACATATGCATAAAATTGTGATTAGAGATAGGATGAGAAGGATAAGCAGTGCTTAAATAGGTAAAGAGGGAGAAGAAGTATCTTGATCACAGTAAAATTGTTTCTCACTTCTAATTATAAGAAAAGCTATAGAGAATTGTATTCTTTTAAAGAACTATCTGTATGGGACCAAACTGACAACAGCAACTCAACAAGTTGCACATATACTTATGGGGCAGTGAGTTAAAGAACAATTTGGAAAACAAAGGCGAGAATGCTGGCATGACTTGAACCATGTGAACTGGGGTATGTTTAACTGTGTGTATTTTCAACAAAAACAACATTTTTTTAATATTATAAATCATAAAGAATGAAAGACTGAAAAACTGTCCAAAGGGAAACATTATGATGAGTTAGAGCACAGGGCTTTGGCATCTGAATGGTCTGGATTTCAGTGCCAACTTGCCATTTTACATTGGTGACTGTGGAGCGCCCATACCCAAGTTTCACTGCAAATTATTTAAATCAGGATCTAAAACATTAATGCCCTTGATGGCCAGGCAGATAATTTAATTGAATCCAGTATGCTGAGAGGGAATTGAAGGACACACATTCCATTGAGGAGGAGCAGTTCCCGTCAATGGATGGCAGACGATGTCTCCAGATAGTGTTAAAAACAATAACAATGAGAAATCTGGATTTTTATGTGAGTCTCACCACTTTTCAATGTTGGCTTCTGATTCAAATTCTTTCAAAACTTATTGCAGTCCAAACAAAACACAACCATGGGTCAAATTCAGCCCATGGACCACTAGTTTACAAGCTATGATTTATATTTTAGAATCTTCACACATAGTTTGCATTGCCCTTCCCAGAGACAGAATCTCAGAGCTGGGTGGCCCTGGGAGACTATATAAATCTGTGGGTGACTCTTAGGTGTTGGTCCACTGACTAGCAAAATGAGAAGAGAACGTGGTGCACATTTTAATGTAACTGACCTGGCAAAACTAGAAATATGTTGCCTCTCTTGAATTTTAAATGGTACAGTCCATGAAAAGAAGTCTAGGAACAAGTGGGTCAGCACAACTACCTCATTTGATGGGTGAAAATCCTAAGATCCAAGAGTGCTAATTATTGAATCCAAATGTCAAATGCCAGAGCACACGCTTTTTCACTAAGGCACCCCACTTTACATGCTTTTCAACTTGCTCAGGAATATGATAAACCTCCTGCCTCTGGTGGCAAAACTGTCACCTCCTCCAGAGCAGAAGATACATCTTCTCCTCACGTGCTATTGCATAGGGACACACAGTCAGTGGTCTTTAATGACTTGTAACCCTGGTTCTTTCTCCATCACTTCTGGTGAAACTCTGCTAAATATTCAAAATTTTATGGAAGAGCCACTCAAGTCCCCACAGTTAAAATTGTACTTTATGTTTTCCTTCTCTGGGCTCTTAAGACACATTTCTCCCTTTTCGTTACAACCCTGAAGCCACTAGAGGGACAAATGGTAAATGCTCTCAGCTGCTAACCTAACGGTTGGAGATTTGTGTCCACCTAGAGGTGTCCCAGAAGTAAAGCTTGGTGATCTACTTCCCAAAAAACCAACCACTGAAAACCTTATGGAGGTCTCCTCTGACAAACACAGGGTTGCTGTAAATCAGAATCAACTAAATGAAAACTGATTATTATAGCCCCAGTTTTGTGCTAGAGTTTCCTTTGGTTTTTCTTTCCCTAGAAAGATGGGCAGTCAACGGGGGAGAGCCCGAGCCGTATTCAGCTCTACATCCCATCTACAAAGACGAGTTCAGTACCTTGCTTGCCTGACGAAAATACTGAATAAATACTATTGGATTGTTTTCCATTTAATGCTGTAATGCCAGCACGTAGTGGGTGCTTAATAAATACATTTCGATGGCTAATTCTACTAACAACTTAGCATGACACATGGAGTATGGTAAGTGCTTGATATAGTTCTTCAAATGATTAGATGAATGAATAATAGAAAAATTCCTGTCAGGGAAGGCACATTTTAGGGGAAATTTAAAGGAATTCCTAGAGACTTATACCTCCAATTCAAATATCCCCATTGTGAGATTTGACTAGGAGTTTGGTGCCCAGGAATCTCTCTCTGGCTGTTTTAAATAATGTGTTTTATTTTGTTACCATTACTGTACAGAGTAAAAAACTCATCAGTTCAGCAGTTACCATATTCATGACATTCTTCAAGTTGTACAACCATTCTTACCCTCCTTTTCAGAATTATTCTTCCAATATTAATGTGAACTCAACACACTCTAATTGTCTTATCCAACTCTTTGAGTTGTGGTCAGTTTCAGGCACTGTCTTTTAAGGCATGACCTGGACTACAGTGAGAGATATGAGGCTCTTTAAGTGCAAATCTAAGGAGGCAGTCACTCCCAAGGTTGTTCAGGTGCTGGCACTGTCCTTGTGACCCTGAGAGTAGCCACCTCACTTGCCTCATCCTCATCCCAGCCATAGTTGGAGGTATACTGTTAGTCCAGTATACTTTTTCTTATATCCTTGATATGGTTCCTACCTCGGGAGATTGGAAAGTACAGCAAGATCATTTACATTGCTCAGGAAAAAAAAAGTCAGTTATGTAAGTTTCATGTAATTCCTCTGACAGGTAACAGAATTCTGTCTTCCTACTATCCAACCCTGTACTACCCCAGCCCCTTCTCACATATGCATCCTGGCCCCTGATATCAGGAAAGAAAATTCAGTATAGCTAGACATCTTCAATTATGGTGTATGATTATTTGTGATATGGACAGACAGGGAAAGGGGACAAAAGCCTCAAATCATTTATGATATTCATAAAGCACATTTATGGGTAGTAACTAGGCTCAAGTCCCCCTAAATTCCTATAAAAATGAAGTAAATTTTAACAACTCCAGAAATAAAGCTGAGAGATGACCAAACATTACGTTCATTGGTGGCAGTTGTCTTTGGGTCCTACAGCTTGAGCAAAAAGATCTATATGTAGATTAAACTTGAATAGACAGATGCTAACTATCTATTGCTGTTGTTAGGTGCTGTCGAGTTGGTTCTGATACATAGTGATCCTATAGGTCAGAGTAGAACTGCCCCACAGAGTTTCCAAGGAGCGCCTGGCAGATTTGAACTGCTGACCTCTTGGTTTCCACTAACTACATAGCTTTTAAATAAATAAATAAAAGAATAGAGCTGAGAATACCTTGAAGCTAAGGATTCACAGCTGTATGAATTTCAGCATATTCCGGAAGTATGCCGCTGTGCCTTCTTAGGATATCCATTAACACTCAAGTTGTTCAAATAGTTCTTAGAGTCTTTCTTCTCTCCCAGCATTGACATTACTGTCTCAGCTCTAGTGGCCCTGCCACTTTCTGGTAGAACTATAGGTTGGGAGGGTAGTAAAGGTAGGGCTGAGTTGAGAATAATGGTAATGGTTGGAAAATACTAGTTGAGTATAGAAAGTTGCAGAGTAGCAAAGCTTATCTGTACCTATCAGTCAACCCTCAGAGTTAAGTCTTATAATAAATATGTTCCAAAGATATGCCCACACAGCAGGAAGCCCATCCGGAACCTCTGTCTCACAACCTAACGTACACATATGTAAAAAGCTTCACATTGCTGCACTGTATTCTGAGCAATTTTTTAAAATTTATTTTTTGTCTTACCAATTCTTTCTTCAATTGTGTCTAAACAGCTATTTAAAACTGTATGCTGATCTTTTAAATTTCAGAGCATAAGTTTGATTTTCAAGAACTTCCCTTTTGAAATAGTTTTCAACTTGATATGATATCAAGCCAGAAAAACTTGACAAGATATTGTTTCTCCTATCTGGATGAGTCAAAGTCTGAATTGTATTGAGGACCCCATCAAAGTATTTCTTGTTCAGTGCAAATGAATGTGGGTTAGATAAAAATGTATTTAGATAAATTTGTGCCTGGTCAAAACAATAACCAATAGTAGAATGTTTTTTGTTGTTGTTAGGTGCCAATGAGTCAGTTCTAACTTATAGCAACCCTATGAACAGCAAAATGAAACACTGCCCGGTCTCGCACCATGTCCACACTTGTTTTTATACTTAAGCCCATCGTTGAGGCCACTGTGTCAATCCATCTCATCAAGGGTCTTCCTCTTTTTCACTGACCCTCCACTCTACCAACCATGATGACCTCCTTCATGGCCTGATCTTTCCTTGACTACCTGTCCAAAGTATGTAAGACACAGTCTTGCCATCTTTGTTTCCAAGGAGCAGTTTGGTTGTATGTCTTCCAGAACAGATCTGCTTGTTCTTTTGTTGGTCCATGGTACACTCAACATTCTTCTCCAACACCACAGCTCAATGGCATCAATTCTTCTTCTGTCTTCTTTGTTCATTGTCCATCTTTCACACGCATATTATGCAACTGAGAAAATCATGGCTTGGGTTAAGTCTCACCTTAGTCCTCAAGGTGACAACTTTACTTTTCAATACCCTAAGGAGGTCCTTGACAGAATATTTTCCCAGTGTGATGTCTTTAGATTTCTTGACTGCTTCTTTCACGGATGTTGTTATGGAGCTACGTAAAATGAAATCCTTGACAACCTCAATCATTTCTCCACTTGTGACTAGGCTGCTTACTGGTCAAGTTGTGAGGATTTTTGTTTTCTTGATGTTGAGGTGCAACCCATACTAAAGGTTGTGGTCCTTGATCTTCATCAGTAGGTGTTTCAAGTCTTCTTCACTTCCAGCAAGTAAGGTGGTGTCGTCTGCATAACACAGGTTGTTAACGAGTCATCCTCCAATCCTGATGCCTTGTTCGTCTTCATGTGATCCATTTTCTCAGATTATTTGCTTGCCATACAGATTGAAAAGGTATGGTAAAAGGGCGCAACCCTGATGCACGCTTTTCCTGACTTAACCATGCAGTGTCCCACTGTTTCGTTTTCATGACTGCCTCTTGATCTGTATACAGATTCCTTAAGACTACAATTAAGTGTTCTGGAATTGCCATTCTCTGCAATGTTAGCCATAATTTATTATGATCCACGTAGTCAAATGCTTTGCATAGTCCATGAAACACAGGTGGTGTTTCTGGTATTCTGGTTTCTGGTTTCTCTGCTTTCAGCCAAGATCCATCTGATGTCAGCAATGATATCCCTAGTTCCTCATCCTCTTTGGCTTGCATTTCTGGCAGTTCCTTGTCAATATACTGCTGTAGTCACTTTTGAATGACCTTGAGCACAATTTTATTTGCATGTGATATTGAGTTATTGTTCGGTAATTTCCACACTTGATTCTATCACCTTTCTTTGGAATGGGTATAGATATGGATCTCTTCCAGTCAGTTGGCCAGACTGTTGTCCTGCAGATTTCTTAGCATAGATGAGTGAGTACTTCCAGCACTGCATCTGTTTGTTGAAATATCTCAATTGATATTTCATCAATTCCTGGAGCCCTGTTTTTTTACCAACGCTTTCAATGCAGCTTCAACTTCTTCCTTTAGTACCATCAGTTCCAGGTCATATGCTACCTCTTCAAATGCCTTAACATTAACCAGCAGACTAGAGGGAAAGTTCTAAAGGTGACTCTGAGAGCATGAGAATCAAGTTTAGTCCTACTCAAAATTTTTATCATGCTTTAAAGGTAACTGGAGAGGAAGAATCATTTATATACTGGACTACAGTCAGAATCCTAGAAGGTCTAATGGGCGAGTTCAACTAAGATATAGAACAACAGGCATATGATACTCTAGCTGTGAAAAGTAGCCTGCAGCATATTAAACTTGTCAGTCACTTTTTATCTTTAGCATGTGGCACACATGGACTGTCCCGGAGCAGTCCTTCACATTTCTGTGATTAGCTGCTGCTAGTCCTTCAGGTCTGTTTCAACACCACTTCTTCTAGTGTATCTTTTCTCATCACAGCTCCCAAAACTAGACTAGGTGTCCTTCTTCCCTTGAGGTATCAATTATACTCACTAATCCTTTTTATTCCACAGTTCAGTAAAATTCTGAATGGTAAGAATTATATACTTTTTAAGAATGATTTAAGAGCAAACAAAAGAACACAGCAAAACAGTCATTATATTAAGAGCTTACTCTGTCAGAAGTCTATAATAAGCTTCCCCATATATTTTGTCTTTTACTTCTTACAACACGCTTATGAAGTTGGGCATTTTTATATTTACATTACAGATGACAAGGAAACTCAGAGCAACTAAGGCAGTTTCTTCCCAAGATGGCTCAGCTAAGGGATGGAGCTGGGATCCAAGTAAGATCTGGATCCAAAGTTTATGCTCTTAATAATGGGTTATATTCTCTTTTCTATACCTGCTGTACTTTTAGAACAGTTGTAAATCACATATTTAATGAATAAATACATGGTAACTCCTTGGTATTAAAACAGTAACACTTCCCAAATGAGAAGGGAAATAAAATGTCCTGATTAAATATAATGTCCTGCCATAATTTTGCTGCATACCAAACTATCTCCAATCCTTCAACAATAATCCTTCTATTATAGCCTGTGATTCTGTGGGTCAGAAATTTAAGCAGGACTTAACTGGACAGTTCTTATGCTCTATATGATACAGCCGTGGCTTGTCTGCTCTGGGAGCTGCCTTGATGGGAAGTCTAGAAGGCTAAGCTTAACTGGGTCCCTCTCTCTCTTCATGAAGTCTCAAGGACTTTCAAGGTGTATCTCCAACAGAATAGTCCAAATTCTGACATGGTAGCTCTGGACTCCAAAAGACAGATCTGCCTGTCAACTTAACGACCAGGCCTAGAACTGGTGTGGCATCACTTCTGCTATATTCTATTGGTCAAAGCAGTCAGAGCTGGCCCAGACACCAAGAGAAGGGAAACAGACAGTGTAGCTCAGTCAGAGGAGTGTCAAAGATTTATAACCACCTTTATTTTACTATATATAGTAGATTAAATGAAAAAGTAGTATCAGTAAAAAAAAGGCCTTGAATTTCAGGTGCATGATCCTTATCTTCCAGACTACATCATGTCCTTCATCATGTACTTTTGTAGCACTTTTGTCCTTTTCTTCCACAGTTTTCATCACAGATGTGATTATGTGTTTCATTTGAGAACATTCGATTAAAGTCTGTTTTCCACTCTGGACTGTAAGCTTAATGAAGGCAAAGACTATTTCTGTTATATATGCCACTGTATACTTTCAGCACAGGCCCTAAGACACAACAGGCACTGAAGAAATATTTGTTGGATGTATAGATAGATGGTAAAAAGGATAGATGGATGCTTCTTCTACAAGTGGGACTAGAAGACATTAGCAAATCTAGACTTCAGTTCACTCTTGTGATATTTGAGTTTCTTTCTAGTTCTGACAACTGGAAAATCCCCGTCTTAGACATGTAAGGCTGCTTCGAGGAAAACGTGAGCTAGCAATGTGATAAGGATGTCAAGAACACTAATGGTATGTTAGATCCTTACAAACAAGATGTGGAATTCAGGACAAAGCCTGTTACACAATGTTCTGGTCTCTAACTGGAAATCACTTCCTCTTCTGGACACAGCAAATTTAGAAAAATATTGACAAAGACTGTCCAAGGGTCACTAAACTGATAGGTAAAGGGCTAAGAATTCACATAGAAAGGGAAGAAACTGGGAATGTTTAGCCACAGGAGAAGTGATCTAAGGCTCCTTATGAATGAATTTAAATTTTAAAGTTGATATCTTGAAGCAAAGGAGGTAAAATTGTTCTGTGTGAACTTCAGAAGGCAGGACTATGACCGACTAGTGGAAGCTTTATGAAAAGAAGTTTCTACCCCACAAAAATAAATTTCTACTTGGGGTAACTGCTGGGTAATGTAACAAGTTTTAGAGGGAGGTATGAGTTCACAAACACCAGACATAGTCAAGAAAATGCTTTCAATGCCTAAATATAGATGCTGAAAAGAGAATCAAAGCACAGTTAATGATTGGACCAGATGGCCTACACCCCCCAAGTGTGATGCTTGATGCTACAGGTGAAGCAAAATCAGGGATTTGGAGCAAGAAGGAATGGTGTACCAATCACAGCTCTAGCATACTAATGGGCTATTTTTCACGTAACTTTATCTCTCTAAGGTTAGACTAATAATATCTCTAATAGAGAATTTGTGAGAACTAAATAGAATAATGCATGTAAATGCCTGGCACTTCTAGTGAGGTATTATAAATGATAGATGTTTTCTATTTATTTTAATATTATTACATGAAAGAAAGAAGATAGTTAATGTTTTCTGAACACCTACCTTAAGGCAAACCACCTACAGTATTGCTTTCCCTGACTTTCACAGCTGGTAAATGCACTGAACATGTTATGTGGTACACTGTAAATACTCCTGTAACTGCTTGCACCTTAATTTTCTTTCTCATTTGTTTAATACCAGGAAAATGCCAAACTAAGGATTCTCTATAACAATAATACCACTGAAAATTTATAAAGCTTTTCATCTGTGTGCAGAAACCAAAAAATGCACTTGTTTGAATTTTGCAGCTCCCTAGAACAGGTAGAAAATTGTCTCCTACATTGTTTTAAAGAAACTCAGAAAAGTAGAGAGAGAGAAGCTTGTTTTGTATGAGCATTGCCTGTGGGCCCAGTGGTCGGTGAATGCTTCATTTAAAGAATCTCGTACCTGACAGTGTGAGTACTATTCCTACTTAAACTTTTAGATGCAGACACAGATACACAGAGCTGGCCCCGAGTTAACACAGCTGGCAAGTGATAAAGTTAAGATTTTTTTCACTTGAGCCAGTATGTTTCCAAAACCTGTGCCCTTCTGACCATATGGTCAGTTCAGTCTCTCTGAAATCACACAGTCAGCTTGCCACAGAGCTCATTAAGGGGAAAAAAAAAGTGACTGTCAAATTGATTCTGACTCGTAGCGACCCCATGTGTTGCGAGGCAGAGTTGCACTCCATAGGATTTTTATGGCTATGACCTTTCAGAAGCAGATCATCAGGCTTTTGCTCTGAAGTACTTTCAGGTCTTTTCAAACCACTAATCTTTTGTTAACTATTTGCACCACC
The DNA here is from genome assembly GCA_028571685.1 of Heterohyrax brucei. Classification (NCBI taxonomy): domain Eukaryota; kingdom Metazoa; phylum Chordata; class Mammalia; order Hyracoidea; family Procaviidae; genus Heterohyrax; species Heterohyrax brucei. The sequence continues at coordinate 65,169,718 of CM053150.1, forward strand.
AAGGAACTCCTACCAACAGTGTTGACTCACCCCAGTGCCTGTTTCACTACTGCACACTGCCTTTCTCCGCAGACAGATATCTACCTTGCTTTAAGTAATTTCCCAACAAGTCAGAAGATAAGAATCTTTTCCATCTGCTGCGCTTCTCCGTGACAGCATTGTAATAGTTTCTGAGTGAATCAATCAGATTTCAAATATTTAAAATTCATTGTGATCACCCCTTATGAAATCAACTAAATCCAAAGAACACGCTTGTCACTTTTTAAATCCCAAGAAATAAATCTATCTTTCACAAGAGAAAATATGGGTGCCATTTGCGGTTGAGTCATATAGCAACAGATGGAACTCAGCATGAGGCATAGAAATCCATGGGTGTTTCCTGGAGGAGATGCCAGTTGCCAGAAGAAAGCTGAATTGTGAGGCTGTTTTATAGCAATAAAAATAAACAACTTTATTCAAACATAATTAATCTTCCTAAAAATATTCTTCCTTCCTTGGTGTTTTTGTTTTTATCAGTGTTTGAGGTATCTCTTCCTGTATTTGAATCACTAAACACCTATTTTGATTTTTTTTTTTTAATGTTTTATGTTTAGATACAGGCGTGTCACTCCCCACTGAGAGGTTAGTCATTCTTTCTCTGGGTCACATCGGTGCATCCACCCATCTCCAATTCTATCTTTTCAGCCTCATTTATCCCCAAACCTTTCTGTCCACCTTCAACTACAGGTCATCCAGCTGCCAGCTGATCCATGTATATGGTTTATGCTATCCCATCTCTGAAGCTCTGTCCATGTGTCCTCCCCTCTAGTTCCCTTGCCTTCCTAGCTCCCTAATTAAGAAAAAAAAAAAAATCCCTCTGTCATCCATCGTCCTATCACTTTCTTGAAATAAACTTTTTAACGCTCAACTTCTCATTCACTAACAGATGTTTAGGCCGAAGAAGACCTTGCTTTTCTTTGTTTAATAGCCCATTGCCCGCCATATTGTTATAGATGTTTATTCACCTGAACTCTTCTGATTCTGTTATGTTTTGACATGAGAAAAGATGCAAATGCATTTCTAAAATGTGTTGAAAATCAGAGGACCAAAAAAGTAGGAAACCAGTATCTTTGGAGCACTTATTTTACACTAGGAATTCTGCTGTGTACTTTACAGATTTTACCTTATTGGATGCTCATAGAAGCCCTCTGACATAGATGCCCATCTTCCTGTTTAACAATTAGGGAATATTAGATTTAAAATGAGTTTGGGAAATCTTCCAAGAAATTACTCAACCGTGAAGTAAACAATAAATTATAGGATTAGGATCCAAATCTTTTTAACCCCAAATCCCTTATACTTCTAAAAGGAAAAAAAAAGTTCTGATTCATAATTACCTCATATATGTATCAGAGTAGAACCACTTTACAAAAGCTTTCAGTGGCTGATTTTTGGGAAGTAGAATGCAAAGCCTTTCTTCTAAGACACCTCTGGATAGACTCAAATCTCCAAATTTATAGTGAGCGATTGACTGTGTTTACCATTTGCACCACCCAGAGACTCTGGATGGTCTGTATGTCTGTTTATATTGCCTGTTTTTTAACTTGGTTTTAGTTCGTCTGATCTTATTTTATGGTGTGCCTGTTACGTTGTTATTGAACTGTGTATGGAAAGTTGTTAAACATGTTATTTTCCTGCAGAAAATATTTAACTGTTCAGTTGGCAGCAAAGGACATTAACCATTTGCACCATCCAGGGACTCCTGGTACTTCCAAAGACATGGTTATGTTCAACTTATTTCACTGAGTAAACCAAGAATATGAATACTGATCGTATGGTTTAGAAAACTTTAATTGTCTGAATTCCCATAGGAAATATTTTATCAACCTTGGTTTCGTGGCAACTTGGATTCTCAACATTGCCAGCCTAACATCTCAATGTCTGCTTGAAAGTTACCCTTCCCACTAACTTCTTCATTGTGTCTCCCTGATTTGTAAACCAAAAATGGAGAGATTGGTTAACTTACTGTTCCATAGGAGACCTGACCAACTGTTCCCTCTACCCATATGACTTAGGAAACGATATTAGGTTAAACTCCAACTAAGTTCACAACACTTCATAATCAAGAAGAAAACAAAAAAGAAGCAATTGTTTTTAAAAGACCTCAAAGATTTAAAAATCTAATTAGTCCCATCAAGTATACTTAAATCCATGATAGATAAAACTAATTGTTCGACTCCAGAGTAGGCTAGGAAGCGAATTCGTCATTTTGACAATTGGTAAATAAAGGAAACACTCCAGCTTTTATTCTGCCCCTCCTGTTTGTCCTCTGCCCCTCCCTCCATGAAATTCAGAGTCTTGTATGACTTAATATAATACATTTATTTGTTCTGTGATCACAGGTAAGGAGTTCTCCATCTCTCAGACTTGATTTGATCATATTTAAAAGCAGATGAGTGTGTCTTTGCCAAAGGCTGTTTATGAAGATTAAATAGAATAATTTGTAAAATAAAATAAAGTGCCTGAAATAGTGCTTCTGTGCAGGAAAGCCTCTGATGGCAGATCTGTTGGTTAGAGCAAAGTTTTAAAATACTGCTTTCTGACTGTGAAACAGACATAAATTAGGTATTAGAGCTCAAGGCAGATTTAAATACTTTAATTCAGTATGCTATTGAAGCTATAGTGCCCTGGTATAAACTCACAGACCAGTCCAAGAAATTCTAAAATAGTCATCATCAGATATAAAAAAGGTCCACACAAGGAATCACTGACCAGTAAAAGTGATACAAATCTTGTAGAATAAAACTAACAAATGTTTTCTCTTCTGAAACAGAAATTTATCTCTCTATCCAGAAAATGTCAAAATGCTATCAGGTACTATCAAAACAAGTATTAGGATTCATACTTCTGAAATCCACAAAATAGTCAGACAAATTTTTAGAAGGTCTGTAGTTTGGATGACTCCTGCTCTGGAAAAGAGATATCCCAAATGATCTAAGGTTCTTTCAATATGTGATAGAGACATATTGATGTGGAAATGTCAATATTATTCAGCATCTATTATTTGAAGGATGTTGTGCTATGTGGTAAAAATATATCATCTTTCTTTCACACACACACACACACACACACACACACAATCTAAGAATCTAGTAGCATGCTCCCAATTTTAGAAATGACAAACACTGAGCCTTGAGAATGTTGGATCACTTATCCAAAGCCATAGAACTAGAAAGATGTAGAACTTGGGTTTGAATTAGATGCTTGTAGTGATGATTTCTAAGCTATATACTTAATAATTTCTGAAGACACATCATGTCAACAATGTATGTAATAAAAATATACATGACACAACATATATTGGCCCAAAGCCACACAGCAGCTAGAGGATGCAGACAGAGCTTTGATGCAGTCAATTTGGTTGTAGAGACCTCCTAACCTATCTTCATACTCTTGTGATGCCTCTAAACAGAGCATCCTCTGGACCTCATTTCCTTAGAAATCAGGGAAGCGTGACTCTAAAGTTGAAAACACAAGTGACTGAGAATGAAAGACTATTTGGTAGCTGGACAACTTCAGTTCTTACTCCACTTTGAGAACTAAATTACTGTGTAACTGGAGCAAGACATTCACGCTTAAAATCTCAGTTTTTTTCCCAGTGGTTTTTAAACTGCAAAGAGAACACTTCAGGGCCCTTGAATTTCTGTGGGGTCTCAGAAGGGGCAGAGGTGGGACCAGTTAAATAATGTCATGAGAGACACGAAGGGGAAATAAAATATAATTGACTGAGGTTCCCAGTGTTTAATAATATATGCTTCATGTGTGTTATGTTCTTTAGTTTTTTCAGTGATCCATCATTTCCTCCATTTTACAGATCAGAGAAAAACAATGCTTAGGAAAAAAAAAAAGAATAAAATCAAAACAAGCAAGTCTGTTGCCATCAAATTGATTCTGACTCACAGAGATCCTTATAGACACTATAGGACAAATTGGAACTACCCCAGAGAGTTTCAAAGGATGGCCTGGTGGATTTGAACTGCTGGCCTGTTGGCTACTATGCTACCAAGTTTTCCAAGAAAATGAGTATAAGGGTTTAAACTCCAAGTCTTGCTCACTCCGAAGTCAACTGTTGATCTGATATTGATCCGTTACTGTCTCAGAAACATCTGGGTTTTAGAATGACAGTGCAATGCCTAGGGCTCACCATAGACCTATAGATTCAGGGTATCCCTGGATAGGCCACACGCATCTGCATTTCAGTGAGCTTTCTGGGTGGTTCTTACGCCCTTACCAAACCATGTTGTGAAAGAAACAGTGATTTGAGAACTAGTAGCCTTATGGCATGAATGCTGAAGTAACAAGAGACCAAATGGCCAGAGTCAGAGGAGGAAGACAATACGCATGCATGTGTGTGTGCTTGTGCATGTATGTCCACGTGGGAGGGCAGGCATGTCTTGCATGTGTACCTGTTTATGTGTGTGTTTTCTCGTTTGTGTATGATTGTGTATCTGTTCATTTGTTCTGTGAGTGAGCATACATATTTATCTAAGTACACGTGTATATGCCTTTGTGTGTATGTGTGTGTATGCATGCGTGTGCACGCATACATGCGTATACCTGTATGTGTTTGTGGTGTGTCTGCTGCTAAAAGACACTGACAAGAGAGGAGAAAGATAGCCTTACAGTCTGACTTGAATACCTAATCCTCCAAAAGACTTCTCAGATAGTCTATTCAAAAGCTCATCTCTTCAGTACTCTCCATCTCATCATTTAGCTTTGTTTTTCATTCTGACACACACCTTATATTCCTTGAATTACATTCCTGCTTGGTACATGTATTTATTGTCTCTCGGTCAAGTAGAATGTGAGCTCCATTAGGGCAGGAACTTTGTTTTGTTCGCTGTTATGTATCATCATCTCCACAGGGCCAGGTATGTTGCAGAACCTCGATAAATGCTTATTGAATGAGTGAATAAGGTTATGGGCCTCCAAAGAAACATGGCTTTGTAAGTTTGGAAAATACTCAAGAACTTGTCACAAAAGAAGAGTTAGACAGCTTCCTGCCCAGTAAAAAGGAAGGAGAGAAAGATTAGGGGGCTTCAAACGGAGCAGCCCAATGAAAAGAACCCAAGAAGTTTGTGCCTGAATCATAGCTTTACACCTAGGACCTTGAAAAAGTCATTTCTTTTTTCTAAAACTGTTTTCCCATAACACCACTTGGGGTGATTTGTGAAGCTAAATACGAAGATGCTTTAAAGGAACTAGTACAATGCTTAATAGTATGGAGATCCATAACATGTGCTCATTCCTTGGGGAGACAGTATAGTGAGGTGAATAGACTAGAGCACACGTATTTCTGATGTCAGACTGCTCACAGTTTTATTCTGGCTCTACCACTTCTCTACTGTGTGACCTCTATGAACCTCAGCTCTATTGTCTACAAAATCGAATAAAACTGTGCCTACCTTATCGGGTTTTTGGAAGAAGCAGATGACAAAATCGTTGGGAAATATTTAGCATTGTGCTTGGCTCAAATAAAACATTCATTAAGAGTTATCCAAATATTATGCTATTTTAATCCTTTCTTTCTGGGATTATTTAGGTAAATTCTCAACTCTTCACTTTGTATGTGTGAAGGCGGTGCAGCAAAGCCTTCCTTGTAAAAGCAACGATCCATGTACTGTTTGTATGACATCTACAAGTCTGAAGTCAACACAAAAACATCCAAATAAACTTTCCAGCAGTGCAGTCTTTTTAAGGGAGAATGTACCGCTAACTATATATCCTAGGTATTAAAAAGAAAAAAACAAACCACTGTTGAGTCAGATCCGACTCATAGCTACCTTAGAGGTCAGAGTAGAACCACCCATAGGGTTTCCAGAGAGCACCTGGCAGATATGAACTGCTGACCTTTCTCGGTTAGCAGATGTAGCATTTAACCCACTACATCACCGGGGTTTCTGTGTTAGCTATACATACCACTAATAGTCAGGGTGTTCACAACCAACTTCCTGGCTGCATGGAAACTTTCAAATAGAATCTTGGATGAAATGTCTACCCCAAACGGGACCGCAAGGAAAGGAGCCACTGAGATGACTCATACAGCCTTGAGGGAGTTTATTCCAGTGACATCATAACCTGAAAACCCTTTTTCTTTCCCCAGCCCTAACCCCATGGTGATTCACAGTGGGCAGCCATGTTTCAAAGGTGCCTCCTGCCAATCCCAAAATGAACCAAAAGGTCTACCTACTCCTCTATTAAACATCAATGTTCATTTAGCCAGATGTATCAGCTACTTAAAGAGCTACCTCTGTGGCCATGAGCTTCTCACGAGAGTTTTGCAAAAAACCAGATTGCTTGCCACTGAGTTGATTACAACTCATGGCAGCCCCATGAGTTTCAGAGTAAAAACACAGAGAGTTTTCAATGGCTGTGATCTTTTGTAAGCATATAGCCAGGTCTTTCTTCTGAGGCATCTCTGGGTGGGTCTGGACTGACAAGTTTTTGGCAAGCAGCCCAGTGGTTAACCACTTGAACAATGAGGAATTCCTTTAGCACAACAGAAGTCTTAGCCTGAAGATAAAAGAGGAAACTTACTGAGATCTTATTACCATTGTCTCTCTCTTCCCTGCTTCTATACTTCCTTCGAGTTACTAGGTCACTTATTTAATGTACCTCTTGTATCAATCAGGATGGGTTATGTTGCTGCAAATAGCTGCAAAAACTTAGTTGTCTAAGTTAAAAAAAAAAGTTTGTTTTTTGCTCATGTGTCTGCAGTTGGATCCAGGATGATGGAGCAAACATCAACTTTGTTTACTCACTTACTTTATTTTTTTTTAATATCTTGTTTAGGTGAAAATTTACAGAGCAAATTTATGTCCATTCAAAAATTTACACACAGTTTGTTTTGTGCCATTGGTTGCAAAGTCCTTCATGTGTAAGCCCTCTTTCCCCTTCCTACCTGGGTTCCCTGTGTCCATTTTCCCAGTTTTCCTGCCCTTGCCATCTGTCTGAACTTTGCTTTTGAACAAATGCTTTCTTTAGTTCTCATATAATTTACTGTTTTGAAGTATACATTCCTTACTGATGTTATTGTTCATTTTACAGGACTGACTGTTGTGCAGCTATAAGGTGATCTGTAGAATTAGTTTCAGTTCCAAGTTTGAAGCTTGCTCAGGAATTCCACCAGTCTCACTCAGACCAGTAAATGTGGTCTTATTTGTGAGTCTGAATTTTGTTCTACATTTCTGTCTCACACTGTCAATGACCTGCTATTGTGTTCCTGGTCAGAGAGCTTAGTAGTGGTAGCTAGATACCACCTTGTTCTTCTCTAGTCTCAGGCTAGGAGAGGTCATGATTCATGTAATTGTTAGTTCTCTGGACTAATTATTTCCTTAAGTCTTTGATTTTCTTTATTCATTTTGGTTTGAATGGGAAGAAACTAATTGTAACTTAAATGGCCACTTGCGAGTTTTTAAGACCACTAACCGGATTATGATAAGCCAGTTAACTTAGATGTCCCACAGCATAATGGTGTCTAACCCTCAAACCTAGAATCTCAGACCCAGGAGGTGTGTGATTACAGCTAAGAACTTTTCATGTCTATGTCCCTTGTGCATACCATCGCATACGTGGGTATATTTGCCGTGTATACACACACACACATATACAATAACGTATTTCCACACAAACTCCCACCCCTGTTCAGCTTACTTGTCTACCTATGCATCCACTTATATTTTACCATTATTACTTTTCTTGCAGGATTGTATTTGAATCAGTACTTACAATTATTGCAGTTTGTGCTTGCATATCTTTCAGTGTCTTCCTTTACCTTAATTACGTTGCTTTTGCTAGATGCTGTCACAGTGGTTCTGGCTCACTGCAGTCCTACATACAACAGAACAAAACACTGCCTGCTCCTACGCCATCTTCACAGTCATTGTTATGCTTGAGCCCATTATTGCAGCCAATGACTTTGTCAGTCCATCTCACTGAGAGACTTCCTCTTTTTTGCTGAGCCTCTACTTTATCAAGTATGATGTCCTTCTCCAGGGACTGATCCCTCCTGATAAGGTGTCCAAAGTATGTGAGATGTCTTCTCACCATCCTTGCTTCTAAGGAGCATTCTGCCTGTAATTCTTCCAATGCAAATTTGTTCGTTTTCTTGGCTGTTCACAGCATATTCAATATTATTCATCAATACCACAATTCAAAAGCATCAGTTCTTCAGTATTCCTTTTTTTTTGTCCAGCTTTCACAGGTATGTGTAAACTCCTTAGCTTGAGTTAAGTGCACCTTAGTCTTCAAGGTAACATCTTTGATTCTCAAGACTTTAAAGAGGTCTTCTGCAGTAGATTCATCTAACGTAATGTGTCTTTTTGATTTCTGACCCACTGCTTCCATGGGTGCTGACTGTTGATCCAAGTACCATGAAATCCTTCACAACTTCAATCTTTACTCTGTTTATTGTGATGCTGCTCAATTGGTCCAGTTATACGGACTTTTGTTTTCTTTGTCTTGAGGTGTAATCTGTATTGAAGGCTGTGGTCTTTGGTCTTCACCACTAAATGTTTCAAATCCTTTTCACTTTCAGGAAGCAAGATTGCATCACCTGAAAAACTCAGATTGTGAATGAGTCTTCTTCCAATCTTGATGAACCGTTACTCTTCTTGGAGTCCCCCTTCTTGGATTATTTGGCCAGGATACAGACTGAATAGGTATAGTGAAATGATACAGTTCTGACATATACCTTTCTTGACTTTAAACCACTGATTATCTCCTTGTTCTGTTTTCAGGACTGCTTTTTTTCTATATACAGGTTCTTTGTAAGCACTATTGAATGTCTTGGAGTTTCCATTCTTTGCAATGCTTTCATAACTTCTTATGATCCATGCAGCCAAACACCTTAGCATAGTCAATAAAACACAGATAAACATCTTCCTGGTATTCTCTCGTTTCAACTGAGAGCCATCTACATCAGTATTGATACTCCTTGTCCCACATATTCTTCTTAATCTGGCAAGGATGTCTGGAAGTTGTGTGTTAATACCCTGCTGTAGCCACTGTTGAATGACCCTTAGCAAAGTTTTACTTGCATGTCAGTCTCAATCCAAATTCCAATGGCATCACTTACTGAAGTGGAGAAATACATTATCATCTTCATATGGAAGGGGAAGAGGACAGTCCCAGACAAGTAAAACATTACTGAAGAAGAAGAAAGTGGTATACCTCACACTACCTGATTTTAGAACTTATTTTACCATCACAGTAGTCAAACTAGCTTGGTGCTGGTACAACAGAAGCAAAGACCAGTGGAACAGATTTGGGAATTCAGACATAAATTCATCCATCTATGAGAATCTACATAGTGATTAAGTGCTATGTCTGCTAACCAAATGGTTGGTGGTTCAAATCCATCAAGTGCTCCTTGGAAATTCCGTGGGACAGTTATACTCTGACCTATAGAGTTGTTATGAGTTGGAATCACGTGATGGCACTGGCTGTCTATCAGCAACTGATATTTGATGAAGGCTCAACATCCATCCAATGGTGAAAAGATAGTCTCTTTAACAAATAGTGTCGGCATAACTGAATATCAATCAGGAAAGAAGTGAAACAAGACCCATACCTTATACCATGCATAAAAATTAACTCAAAATGAATCAAAGAAATATGTATAAAATGATAAGATTATGTAAGAAAATAGAGATAACTCTAGGAGGCCTAATAAATGGCATAAACAGGATACAAAACATTACCAATAATGCACAAACATGAGAAGAGAAAATAGAAAATTGGATACTCCTAAAAATCAAACACACTTATCCAAAGACTTCACCAGAAGAGTAAAAAGACAACCTACAATTTGGTAACAAAATTTTTAGATATGACAGATCCGATCAGCATCTAACCTCTAAAATCTACAAGATACTGTAAAACCTCAACAACAAAAACGTACTCCATTTAAAAAAATGGGCAAAGGATTTGAATAGGCACTTTACCAAAGAAGGGATTCAGGTGGATCATAGATACACAAAGAAATGCTTATTATCATTAGCCATTAGAAAAGTGCAAATCAGAACTGCAATGATATACCCTTTCACCCCAGCAAGGCTGTCATTAATCCAAAAAATGCAAAATAATAAATTCAGGAGAATTTGTTGAGAGATCAGAACACTTATATAGTGGTGGGAATGTAAAATGTCACAACCACCTTGGAAATGGACTTGGTGCTTCCTTAAAAGGCTATAAATAGAAATGCCATACTATCCACCAACTCCACTCTTGGAATATATCCTAGATATTTATCTAGAACTGCCACACAAAAAAGATATATGTACATCAATGTTCATTGCAACACTGTTCACAATAGCAAAAAGATGTTAACAAGCCAGGTGCCCATCAATGGATGAATGGCTAAATAAATTATGGTATATTTGCACAACGGAATACTGCTGTTGTTAGGTGCCGTTGAGTCAGTTCCGTTTCATGGTGACCCTATGCACAACAGTGCGAAACACTGCCCAGTCCTGCACCATGCCCACAATGGTTTTTATGCTGGAGTCCACTGTTGCAACCACAGTGTCAATCTGTCTTGTTGAGGTTCTACCTCTTTTTTTACTGACCCTCCTCTCTAGCAAGCATGATGTCCTTCTTCAGAGACTTATCCTCCTAACAACATGTTCAAAGTATGTAACACACAGTCTGACCATCCTTGCTTGGAATGAGCGCGCTGGCTGTACTTCTTCCAGGACAGATCTGTTTGTCCTTCTGGCAGTCCAGGATATGTTCAGTATTCTTCTCCATCACTGCAGTCCAGAGGCATCATCAGTTTTTCTTCTGTCATCCTTATTTATTGTCCAGCTTTTGCATAAATACAATGAATGCCAGGGGCAGGGGTCTAGAGACTATGGTTTCAGGGGATATGTAGGTCAGTTGGCATAACAAAGTTTATTAAGAAAATGTTCTGTATCCTACTCTGCTAAATGGTGTCTCAGGTCCTAAAAGGTAGCAAGTAGCCATCTAAGAAGCGTTAATTGGTCCTACCAACACGGAGCAAAGGAGAATGAAGACGACCAGAAACACAGGGAAAATATTGGCCTGAGAAACTGACAAGGCCACATAAAACAGAGACTACATTGGCATGAAACTGGAAGACCTACACTGTGCCCCACTACCACCAGTGACCACCCTGACAGAGAACGCAATAAAGAGTTCTGATAGCATGGGAGAAAACTGGGGTGCAGAACTCAAACTCTAGTAAAAAGACTAGACTTGATGGTCTGACAGACTGGAGGGTCCCCAGAAGACACAAACCCCAGACTTTCTCTTATCACGTTACTAAAGCCATTTGAGAAACCAACTAATCAGACAAACGTTAAACTTGACTATGAGTTGACAAAGCAGCTGCAACAATGGGCTTAAGCATAAGAACAATTGCGGGCATGGCTCAAAACCAGGCAGTGTTTTGTTCTGTTGTGCATAAAGTCGCTATGAGTAGAACCAGTTTGAGGGCACCGATGGCACTTGGCTTGGCTAACAACAACATAAGACCTAAAATAATACTGTTGAATGGTATGCGTCTTGGCTCAAGCAGATAAATGTGACCAAATGGTTGGTTCCTGCCTAGAGGCAAGTTGAGAAGTTAAAAAGGGATAGGAGCTGCTTGAGTAGACACAGGAAATACAGAGTGGAGAGGGGGAGTGTGTTGTCACATTATAGAGAAAAAACTAGGGTCATTACAACGTGTTTGTAAAAAATTAAAACATTTTATTTGCAGATGATATTAATGATATTGTTCAATAATCTCACCGTTCTGTTGGATCACCTTTCTTGAGAACAGCCATTAGTATACATTGCTTCTAGTCAGTTGGCTAGGTAGCTGTCTTCCAAATTTCTTGGAATAGACAAGTGAAGCTTTCCAGTGCTGCATCTCTTTGTTGAAACACCTCAGTTGTTATTCCTGGAGACTTGTTTTTTTGCTAGTGCCTTCAGTGCTTCAGCATCCTCAGTTCCTGATCATACGCTATCTCCTGAAATGGCCAAGCATTTCTTTCTTATACAGCAACTCTGTGTATTCTCTATGTTCTCTTTTGATATTCTTGCATCATTTAATGTTTCTCCCCATAGAATCATTCCCCCTTGCAACTCAAGGCTTAAATTTTTTTCTTCACTTCTTTTAGTTTGAGAAATGTTGAGCATATTCTCCTCTTGTGGTTTTGTACCACCAACTCTTTGCACATGTCCTTGTAGTATGTTACTTGGTCTTCTCAACCAACCCTTTGAAGTCTTCCATTCAGTTACTTCATCATTTCTTCCTTTTACTTTAGCTGCTTCATGCTCAAGAGCAAGCTTCAGAGTCTCTTCTGGCATCCAATTTGTTCTTTTCTTTCTTTTTTGTCTTTTTAATGACCTCTTGCTTTCTTCGTATATGATGTCCTTCCACAACTAGTCTAGTTTTTGGCCCGCAGTGCTCAGTGTGCCAACTCTCTTCTTCAGATGGTCTCTAAATTCAGGTGGAATATATTCAAGGTCATACTTTGACTCTCATGAACTTTTTCTAATTTTCTTCAGTTTCAGCTGGAACTTGCATAAGAGCAATTGATGGTCTATTCTACCGTCAGCTTCTGGCCTTTTCTGACTGATGACACTGAGCTTTTCCATTGTCTCTTTCCACAGATACAGTTGATTTGATTCCTATATATTCCACCTGATGAGGTCCATGTGTGTAGTCACCACTTATTTTGGTGATAAAAAGGTATTCAAAATGCAGAAATCATTGGTTTTGCAAAATTCTATCATGCATTATACAGCATCATTTCTATTACCAAGACTGCATTTTCCAACTACTGATCTCCTTCTTCGTTTCCAACTCTCAAGTTGTAATTATCACCAGTAATTATCAGTGCATCTTAATTGCATGTTCAGTCAAGCTCAGAGTTCGGAAGCTGATAAAAATCTTCAATTTCTTCATCTTTGGCCCTAGTGATTGGTAGTAATAGTCTTAGGTGTCTACTATCTGGTTAGCGATTTTCCCTACGCTCTCTCATCCTGATAACCATCAAAGAAGGGTTCTGTGTGAAAAAGTTTTCTTGATTTCTTTTTCACAATAGTGATGTCATACAGTATTTGTCTCTTGTGATTGATTTATTTCACTCATCATGATTTCCTCCAGTTTTATCTATGGTGCAAGATGTTTTACAGATTCACCACTGTTCTTTAACATTGTGTAGTATTCCCTTGTGTTAATGTACCACAGTTTGCTTATACATTCATCCACTGATGATCATTTACACTATTTCCATCTTTTTGTTATTGTAAATAACATGCAGTCAACATAGGTGTGTATATGTCATGGCTGTTATTTCTCTAGGATATAAACCTGGGGCTAGGATGACTGCATTATATGGTATTTCTATTCCTACCTTTTTGAGGAAGCGCCATGTTGTTTTCCATAGTGGCTGTACTATTTTACATTTCCACCAACAGTGTATAAGAGTTCAAATTCCCCACAGTATTTGTTGTTTTCTGTGCCATTATTACTGGTATGAGGTGGTATCTCATTGTTTTGATTTGCATCTCTCTGTGGTTGTGTGCTGCCTGGATATCTTTTCGGTGCAGTGTCTGTTCCTGTCTTTGGCACATTTTGGTTTTTGTTGCTGAATCGTTAGAGTGTTCTATAAATTTTAGACATTAGATCCTTGTCGTATATGTCATAGCCATTTCTTTAACCAGTCTGTGGCTTTTTCTTTTTATTCTTCCAGAAAAGTCTTCTGATAGCATGTATATTTGATTTTTAGGAGTTTCCAATCATTTAGTTTATCTTCTGATGTTTGTACTTTTCATGTTACATTTGATTATCTATTTATGCCATAAGTTAGGGCTTCTAAGCTTGACTTTTTTTTTCTTCTGTGACCTCGACAGTTTTAGGTTTTACATTTAGTTCTTTGATCCACCCTGGGTTTGTTTTTTGGTATAGTGTGAAGTATAAATCCTATTTCATTTTCTGAAAGTAGATATCCATTTTTCATGGTCGCCAAGCCAAGTGCCGTCGAGTCGGATCTGACTCATGGCGACCCTAGGGGAGAGGGTAGAACTGGAGCTGTTTATTAAAATGACTCTCTCACCCTGTTTAATGGATTTTGACCTTTTGCCAAAGGTTAACTCTCCATAGGTGAATGAACCCAGCCAGCTGGGTTCTCCATTCTGTTCCATCAGTCTATATGCCTGTTGTTGTACCAGTAGCCAGCTGTTTTGATGACCTTGACTGAGATTAAGTTCTTCTTCAGTAATGTTTTATTTATCCAGGACCTCTTTCCTCTCTATAGAGGGTTAGTGGTTAGTTTTTCCATCTTGCTAAAGAATACTGTTGGAATTTGGATTGGGATTACATTGTCGTTTTCACAATGTTAAGTCTTCCTATCCGTGAAAATGGTATGCTTTTCCATTTGTCCAAGTCTCTTTTGGTAACTTGTAGTAGTATTTTGTAGTTTTCTTTGCATAAATCTTTTATGTCCCTAGTTAGGTTTATTCCCAAGTATATCTTTATGGGGCTATTGTTTTGCTGATTTCCTTTTGAGAGTTCTCTTGGTTAGTGTAATCTGACTGAGTTTTGTTTGTTAGTCTTGTACCCTGCTACTTTGCTAAATCCTTCTATTCCAGTATCTTTCTTGTAGAGTCTCTGTAATTTTCTACATAGAGGAGCATGAAATCTGTAAATAGGGATATTTGTAAATATCTGTAAATGCTTCTTCCTTAGTACCAATTTAGACTCTTTTTATTTCCCTATGTTGCCTTGTTGCTCTACTAAGACTTGCAGTATAATATTGAATAAAAGTTAATAAAAAAGAGCATCATTATCTAGTTTCCATTCTTAAGGTGACTGTGTTCAGTCTCACTCCATGGAGAATGATGTTGGCCATTGGTGTGGAATATATTCCTATAATTATGTTTAGGAATTTCTTTCCTATTTCTACTGTGCTTTTTTTTTTTTTCTTTTTTTTCTAATCAAGAATGGATGCTGGACTTTATCGAATACATTTTCTGCATCACTCAAGGTGATCATTTGATTCCTTTTCTTTGTTTTATTTAGGTAGTGAATTATATCAATTTTGTAATGTTAATTTATCATTGCTTACCTGATATGAATTCCTCTCGGTCATAGTGTAGCATTATTATCACTTTTGTAGGTGTTGAATTTTGTTGGCCAAGATTTTGTTGAGAATTTTTGAATCTATATTCATAAGGGATATTTGTTTATAATTTTCTTTTTTAGTGATGTTTTTGCCTGGCTTTGGTATCAGAGTTATATGGCTCCATAGAATGAATTCAGGAGCATTCCTTTTGTTTTTCAACGTTGTGGAATAATTTGTGTGGAACTGCTGTCACCTCTTCACTAAATGTTCAGTAGGATTCTCCAGTGAAGCTATTTGGGCTGAATTTCTTATTATTGTTGGGACATTCTTCAGTTTCTCCTTTCGTTATGGGTCTATTTAGATTTGCTACTTCAGTGCACATTATTTTAGGTAGGTTGTGTGTTTCTAGAGATTTATCTATTCTAAGTTTTCAGATTTGTTGAATACAATTTTTCATAGTATTCTATAATGATACTTTTATCTCAGTTCATTTTGGTATATTATCACCCATTTCATTTGCTATTTTCATTGTTTGCATCTTCTCCTTTTCCTTTGTCATTTTGACTGGTAGTCTTTCTTTTTTCCTTCCTTCCTGTCTTCCTTGCTTCCTTCCTTCCTTGCTTCCGTCCTTCTCTCAAAGAACCAACTTCTAGTCCTGTTCATTCTTTCTGTTGCTTTTCCATTTTCTACCTCATTTCTTTTTTGGTGTAATCTTTATTATTTCCTTTCTTCTGGTGACTTTAAACTTCTTGCTGTTCCCATATTTCTCCTTTTATCTTTGTAGTTGGAAAGTTTGATTATGATGTGTCTTGTTGACTTTCTTTTGGGAACTATCCTGTATGAGTTTCATGGAACTTCTTGGATGGAAACTTTCTTTTCTTTCATGATGTTAGCTAAGTTTTCTTCCAGCAGATCTTTGAAATTTCTCACTCTGATTATTTTTTTTCTTGGTCCCTGTCTTCCTGAACTCTAATTGTGCATAAGTTATTTCTCTTCATGATATCCCACATAACTCTTAAGCTTTTTCATTTCTTTCTATTGTTTTTTTCTGATCCTTGAACAAATTGATAGCAAGGGATTTGTTCTCTATTTCACTAATTCTCTCTTCAATTGTTTCAATTCTACTTCTATGCCCTTTAATTGAGTTATCTATTGTTGATATCTTGTTAGCCTTCTAGATCTCTAGTTGTTGTTTCTGAATGATTTTCAATTGTCTGTCTAATTTGTCATTGTGTTCTTGTATTGTTTTCCTGAATTCATTGAGGGTTTTGCTTCTGTTTTCCTTGATCTATTTAAGGACTCTGTTTATAAATCTTTTGAATTCCATACTTGGCAGTTCCATTGCCATCACTTCCTCAGGAAGGTTTTCTGCCCTTCATTTCAGTTACTTGGTTGAGCCATCTTGTCTTATTTCTTTATATGATTTGATATTGTCTGGTGTCTCTGAGACGTTAATGTGTTATTTTATTTCTGGTTTTGTTTTGCTTTGTTTTGGTGTATCAGAGCAGGCACTCTCTCTTATTAAGGGTCTGGGGGACAGGTGACTAGGAGTCATACAAGCACTCTCTCTGGTAGGTAAGAAGTGGGCAGGCATCTACAGAGGGGGAGATAAAATGGAAAAAGGAAGAGGCAGGAACTTTTCTATTGCTCCATGTTAACCGGGTGCCCTACCAGTCAGGTATTGCCACTGCAGGGTTGTCACATGTTTGGGTCCTGATTTCCTATTTGCTCTGTGTATCCCTGAATCCCTACAGCAGTCATCCTCTTTCCTGTACTTTCCTTCTGTAGCTCTTGTTCATGTCCTGTCCACCATGCTTCACTTCAGGTATGTCATTGCAGTTTCTCTGTCTCCTATTAAGAGTTCCATGATATTGTCTTGCCATGATCCTCACCCAGGGTCACTGCTGATTTTCTCTAAAATGCCCTGCTGTACTGGACCTGCCACCCGGACACCTTCACTCCAAATTTTTCTCCTTTTGCTGTTGTCATTCAACTTCCTTTCCCAGTCAGTGTGTAATCTAATTCTATATCCTTTCGTTTGATGCTTAGCATTCCAGAATTGTCATAAGCATCTGTTAAGCTTTGATTCTCAAGTATTTGCTGCAGAATGATGGCTTGGTGCATTTGAGTATGTCACCATCTTGAATCTTGGTTCACAGTCACCAAGTTTAAAAGTATTTGTTACCAAGTTAGAGGAAAAGGGTGCCTTGTGGGCCCCATGCTCAAAATAAAATTCTCATCCCAGACATGATACTCATATCTCATTATCCCAAACTAATTACTTGTTCCATTCACCTATAAAACCTTCACCCCCCTCGAAATCCATTATTGTAAAGTCACGTCCTCCTCATGATGATGCCATGTGTATCAGAGTAGAACAGTGCTCCAAAGTATTTTCAAGAACTGTGACATTTTAATGCCAGGAGAGTGAGCCCAGGTAATGTTTTCTGGATACAGAACTTCAACTAATGTTCGAAGGATGAATTGGCATAGACAAAACATATATTACTCATTTTTATACATCATTGTCCTGAACTAGTCTCATGCATTCCACTTGATCCCAAGAGGAATGAGAAGTGTGATCTTACCATGTGCTTAGAAAGCTTATCCAGTAATGTAATGAGAACAACCTGATAAGTAGCAGTAACATGTAGCCCAAGCATCAAACCTTGAGAAATGCTTCTATGTACAGAAAGGGAGTTACAAAAAGGGGGAGGGGGACAAGGAGTGAGATGGACAAACAATCTGACAGCTTATTTCAAGACAGATTCCCCTACCCCCACCTCGGTTTCTGATGACAGAAACACTCTTTCAGATTTCCCTTACTATTTTTTTTTTTCCTGAGTAGTCTACATAAGTCTCACTCACTGTTTACTGGTGAGGTAGGGAAGATGATTAAAGGAGTAAAACACATTGCTATGAAGTCAATTCTGAATGTCAGTGACCCTAAAGGGCAGAGTAGAACTGCCCCATAGATTTTCCAAAGAGCAGCTAGTAGACTAAAACTGTCAGTTTTTTGACTATCAGCTGAGCTCTTAACCATTACCACCAGGGCTCCGTTAGAGGAGTAGCAGAAGGATTACTGGAAACTCTGTGCTAGCCTAAGTTTGCTCATGATATTCTAATATGTCATCATTTTCCCCTCTTTCTCATCTAAGACCACATCTTCTCTTGGATGGAGACGCTGATTCACTATGTCTCCAGTCCTCACCTGTGTCACTCTTTCTTTCTGAAATTTCTCCTTGTTCTGACCAGTTTATGGTTGATGATTAACTTTTTCTTTCCCTCATGGTTTAAGAATGTTAGAGAATGTTGCCTCATTTGACCTTTGTGGCTTTCATTCTTGGTGTACTCTTGTGTAGACTTGGTGTGCACATTCACACAGCCCCACCTCTGGACAGCCTATTCACGTGTCTCCACCACTCTCAACATTTGTCCTGAAATCAACAACCCTGTTAGTTAAACCCATAGATCAGCTAAGGCAGTGTGACATAGGATAAAGTGCATATGATTTTTGGAATCAGATAGGCATGACTCTACCACTTTTAACACTATGGCCTTGAGTGAGTTACTTCTGACCTCATAAAAATCTTTTATTCCACTGTAGAATGGATTGATGACCCTGTATCTCATAGGGAAGTTGTGAGGATCATGTGAAAAGATGGAACCTAGTGCATGAATATCAGTTCCTCTTTCAGTTAACTATTATAGCATACAAAAACCACCCCAAAACACAGTGGCTTAACACAAAAGCAAGTTTTTTTTGCCCACGAGCATTAGGACTGCTAGTGCTGATCTGGCCAGGCTTAGATGATGACAGCTGTACTCATATATATGTTTGTAATCTACTGGTGGGTCACCTGGGACTAGCTAGTCTATGTGTCAGTGTCTGGCAGTTGGTAATTGTCAGCTAGGGCAACAAAGTTGACTGAACCTTGTGGCTAGGCTAGTCTTTATGGTATCTAGGTCAGAATCCAAGGTAGCAGAAGTGTGCAAAACCACTTGAGTCTAAGTTCAGAACTGACACAGTGTCACTTCTACCACCTTCTGCTGGCAAAGGAAATCTCAAAACCAACCTAGATTCAATGGTTAGAGAAATGGACTTCATTATTTGATGCTGGAAGTTGTGAATCAGCATTGGAGAGGTTGAGGATACAAGAAGGGGTGGAACACTGGAGCCATTTTTGCAAGCATTCTACCACCATTCAATTTTCTGTCTTCCTCTCTGAGGTTTTTCCTGTTCTACTGCAATATTGGCCTTCTTGAAGACAGGAACTATATATCTGTCTTAGTTATCTTAGTTAAAAGAAATATCATAAGTAGATGGCATTAACAAACAAATTTATTTTCTCACACCTTAAGAGGCTAGAAGTTCAAATTTTGGGTGCTGATTCTAGAGCAAGGCATTTTCTCTCTCTCAGCACTGGAGGAAGGTCCTTGTCTCTTAATCTTCTGCTCCTGAGCAATTGACATGTTGCTTGGCGGCTTGTCTTTCTTGCCCTATCTCTGTTTTTCTTGCTTTCTTTTTTTTATTATTATAACTGAGTGAAAATATACATTCCCATATAAATTTGCATGCCCACCTATGTGCAGCTTCCACTGCTCTCCCTGCCCGGTGACAGCACACTATTCATCTCTGCTCCATACATGACTCATCCTCCCAACAGTCTCCTTTCCCCTTCTCTCCAGCCACTCCCCTTCCTCCAGTCAGAGGTTAGCAGGGTGATATTCTATAGATGCACAGAACCATAAAATTCACCCAATATGTAGTCACTCTGCATTGCTAAGTCCAATCCCTTGCTGTCCGAAGAGTGGACCTTCATTATGATCCATGGGCAAGGACAGCATCAGGGCCAGGGGCCGTGTTCCCAGAGGAACCCCAAAGCCGCTGGACTGTCAACTGTGGTCTTTTAGTGGAGATCTCAGGGTGCACCCCTTTTTATTCTTGTATTGCCAGTGAGACTCAACTTTGTGAGCTCCACCATGGCTATCACTGGTGGTAGCCGGGCACCATCCAGTTCTTCTGGTCCCAAGTCTATGTAGACACCCACTCATGTTTGATCACTTTTATTTCTCAAAAGAGATAGACCCTAGACACAACCTATGTTAATCCTGCCTTATTAACATAACAAAGACAACTTATTCCCAAATGGGTTTCTAACTGCAGGCGTAGAGGGTAGAATTTATAACACTTGTCACTGGGGACACAGTTCAATCTATAATAATATTAATCATGTCTGTAGTCCATATTCCCTTAGCATTTAATAAACACCATCACTGTCACCACTACACTTTATTTAATGTTGAATATTCCAGTCTCTGTTTAAATCACTTTTCAATATATTACTTTGTCCTTAGAAATATTCTCCTATAACTACTACTCTCAATTGTCTCCCCACTTTCATTCACTTAATTATTTTTGTTGTTAGGTGCCCTCACACAAGTTCAGACTCACAACCAAACTATGTAGAACAGAACAAAAGACTGTCTGGTCCTGCCATATCCTCACAATTGCAGCTATGCTTGAGTCCATTGTTGTAGTCACTGTGACAATCCATCTCATTAAAAGTCTTTCTCTTTTTCATTGTCCCTCTGCTTTACCAAGCATGACGTCCTTCTTCAGGAACTGATCCCTCCTGATGACGTGTCCAAAGTACCTGAGACACAGTCTCTTATCTTTGCTTCTAAGGAACATTCTGATTGTACTTCTGAGACAGATTTGTTTGTCCTTTTGATAATCCACAGTACATTCAATGTTCTTTGCCAACACCACAATTCAAAGGCATAAATTCTTCTTTGATCCTTTTTATTCACTGTCCAGCTCTCACACACATATAAAGTGATAGAAAACATCATAGTTTGAGTCATGTGCACCTTAGTCACCAATGTGACATCTTTGCTTTTTAACACCATGCTTAGTAGGTGTCCAATAAAAATCTATTAAATGAGCTTTTACTCTGTCCCAAGGTAATCTGTGAGGTTAGCACCTGCTTTGTGATTCCTGGAGATGGGGCCAGAAGTGAGACAATGAGTCATTCGTTCTCATCTCTGAGTTCTCCCAGTACCCACCTCTGTGCCTCACTTGTCTCACCTCCAATTCACCCCACAGCCTTGTTAGCCTGGATTGAATTCAACCTCACCTAAAATCTTATAACACTTCTCATGTCTCACAGTGCCCATATTACTCACCTTGTTTACCCACATACTTCCCACTCCCCTCCATTAATTTTTTTGCTCATAATTCTCCCAGCCCTTTGCCTACGTAAGTTTATCACAGTTATTTTTCACAGAGTGGTATCATAAACCCTTATGCTTAGTCATGAAGAGCAATGATCATAACAATGTCTTTCTATTGCAAAATACTTATCCTAACATCTCATTTGATTTCTGGATCAATCTGCTGGACATGTGAGTCAGGTACAATAGTCTTTATCCCTTACTAGTTCTGAGACTTGCTAAAGTTGCATAATGTATCCAATCCTCAGTTTCTTCATCCTTTAGAAGTGGTTATTCACCTCCACACCACAGGTTTATTAGGAACATTAAATAAGATGATGCATATAAAATTCTGACACAGGCTGTTATTATTACTAAAAAATATGAATGAGGTAAGAGTGAGTCATGTTAGTCAATTGCTCAACTCTGCCCTGTTCAATCTTCATCATCTCTATGTGTCTATTATTCATTCCATGTCTGTCTACCAAAGATATAAACCTATTCCTTGTCTCATGTGCCGAATTTCAAGACGACCTTTCTAGCTCAGAGGGATAATTTAGAACATAAATAACATATTTTGTTCCCTACAGTATTTTTTTCTCCTCTTGTTTATAGATGTATATGTGCCAGAGGCAACAGTATTATAGGAAAATGTTGATAACCCCAAAAATCTAGGTAAGTTGACCATTGTATTGACTCTTTGGTCTCTGAACTCCTACTAGACTCAGCTTCTGAATGATGACTGTAGCAGCCTGGAATTGAATGCTAAGGGCACAAGTCAACTCAGACTTGTGACCTAAAGGTTTTGGAAGTTGATATTGCATGTTTTGGAGCTTTATTATTTTCTGAGATGGTATCAAAACTCACAGATTTTAGAGACAAACTTTAGACAAATCCTTTCTTCCCCTTTAATGTTTCATCTTCAGCAATGTTCTAAAAATAAGTGAAATATCTTCGTTCTATTTGTTTTGATTTCCTTGCTTCGAAGGAGGTTCACATCTATTTCTTTCTCCTTAGTCCTCTCAACATCTCTGTGAATTAACTAAATTGATTTTGTAGAACATTAGTAAAATTAGAGTCGGAGAAATATCAGTCAGAGAGGCAAGTTAACATATAAAGGTTGTGAAATAGTGATGGGAGAGCTGAAACTTAAATAAAGGTGTCCTGAAACCAATGTTCTGATACCCTAGCCCAGCCACTTCTTTGCCCCTATGTCTGTGATAGAATACAATGAAATGGGACCCAAACTGGTCTAATTAAGGAATTTCTTCCATACCCAGTTATACAAGAAAGCTTGTAAAGACTGATTTCTTCTTGAGGTTTGGAGACTTGGAAAGACCTGAATGAAACCATAGAAGACAGATAACTCTATGAACTAGCAAGAGAAGGAACTGAATAATTCAGTGAATGTTAATGGACTTTGCAGAACAGGCCAGTAATCTGTTCTCATTCTTAAATTGTATGGCCACCAAACCAGCACTCTTTTCTTCTTTAATTCCTTTGGGCAGCCTGGGAGGAAATGGGGCTCTTCCTAGATGGAAGCTTCTCAGGAGAAAGTAGCTTTCTGAGAAGCTTAGTGCAAATGCTGTGAGCTGGTTTACAAGGATGCTGGTGTGGCTAAGTAAGTTACCAAGAATCTGGAGTACTTATCTCCCTTTCAATCCATTGTTGTTTACCAGGGCAGCAGATACATGATAGATAGAGATATCATGATGTCAATTTCAACTTCTTATCTGTAAAATAAGGGGAATGTACTTTTGTCTCTGAGATCCCTTTGAATTTCAACATTTCATGGTACCTGGTTGCTTAGCTAAATAGACAATTCTTATCCACTTGTCTAATTTGGGTGAGACCATTTAGCATGGCCTTTATAACTATGTCTTTGGAATCAGACATGATTACAGCTCTGCCATGTATTATTTGCATCACTCATCTTTGGCATGTTGTGTGGTGTTACCTGCTGTCAAGTTTGTATCCAGCTGATGACAGTCTTACACAACAGCAGAATGAAATGTTCAAGTTGCAGACTGTATTGTTGTGATCTATAGGCTGATTTTTTGGAATTAAATAGTTAGGACTTTCTTCCTTATTTGTCTTAGTCTGGAAGTTGTTCTGATACCTGTTCAGCATCATATAAATGTAGTACTCTACTGACGGACAGTGGTGGCTGTGCATGAGATGCATTGGCTGCTAATCAAACACAAAAAAAGGCAGAAATTATACCATTGAACCAGCATTGCACCCTTGCACAGATTGCTTAATTTACTGAACCTCAGTTTCTTTGTAAAATGAGTGTAAGATGGCCTTTATCCTATGAACCATTGAAGTGATTGAATCAGCTTTTGCATGGAAATTTCTCTGTTGTAAAACTTAGCATATAGCACTCAAACTGTAACTGTCATTATTTTTCTATTAGTAATGTCTTTATTCTGATTTGTACTTCTTTTCTGCTTCTCTCTGAGCCCCTGAAGACACATCAAGATGCAAAATAAAATACCATTACTATGAACAACTTGGGCCTCCAGGAAGAGCAGATACTTCAAATCCTCATGGCCAACAGTCTTTAATATTTTGCATGGAGATCAACTCCCCAAAAGAAAGAGAAACATTTAATTTTGATACTCACAGAAATAAAGGTGAAGATTAGTCACAGATTTAAAACATTCAAAAGCCACTTGTGTTATTATCTTAGCAGCCAGGTAGCCAGTACTTCCACAGCTACTTAGCTAAGTGGATAGCAACTGACAAACTTCTCAGCAGAGTTCTCACTTGCAGATATATAAACCAAAGGAACTTTATTTGAAAAAAGCTCTTCTCGTGATTAAATTAAAGGTCTTTTACTTTCATGGAAACAACAGCTGCTTTAAAGAGAAATGTTGGGATGGCAAGGTCAAGATGACATAGTGGTCAAGCCCTTTCTGTGGTCCATCTCACAACACAGAGCCAAAAAAAAAAAAAAAAAAAAAAAACCAAACAAGTTAATTGGTTTTCAGTGACAGTCTAGGAGCCCTGACCATCAAGGACAACACTGAAGAGTTGGACTGAGCAGCATGGGGAAGGAAGGGATGGTTTAGAAGCAGCGAAGGTTTCTCAGACTTGACCTGGCCAACATCCTGTAGACTAGATCAGCCTGGCTCACAGGATGCATTATCTGAATCTGGAGAAATCAAAAAACAGAGAATCTACACAAGCCTCTGGAGCTGGTGGAAGGCAATGCTGGATCTACAAAAGTTAAGTGCAAGTGTTTACCCTACCACTGGAGATAAAAATAATCCTTCCCTGCACTGAGGAGAACTTCTTTCCCTTTTGCTTCAGCAACTGCCATGCCACTTGGGCTGGAAGTGGGACCATCCCCAAGCCATTTTCCTGACTTTGGAAAGGGAAAAAATTAACAAATAAATTACAAGCAGGAGAAAAATAATCTGCCAGCTCCCATAAATTGGGACCTCAGGGCAAACACAAACCACTGCTTATCCACAGGCATAAACAGTCCATAGATTTCAAATGCCTTTCACATCTGCTTAGAACTGTGCAGGTCCATTTCAGCATCATAGGCCCTTGAAGCATAGTATAGCAAGGTATATCCCATTTTCAGCTGCAATAGCTAGGGGAAGTGGCAGATTTATGACATTTGACATTTCCCTGCCCATTATCAGAGTCCTCATCTACCCACATCAGGGACCTGAGGATTTGTGGATCCAGCTACTCCTCTTAGCCACCCATTGAAAGGGTCCAAGAAGAAGTGGTGTTGCCATTGCTGAAAGCCAATAGCATTGGGTGCACAAAGTCTGGCTGCAAAATCCACCCACCTACATGCTCTAGGGAACAGGGATAAGCCTTCCACTCAGACACTAAGTGAAGCATCAGCCCCCTACCTTGCTCAGTACATAACCCCCTACTGCAGCCAGATAACTGTGCCTGCACATAGCACTGCTTGTCCAAGGCTATAGGTGAGACCCTGTACCATATATGTGGTAACCAACAACCTGGACACCTGAGCTGAATCCACACAAGAAAAGTAAACAGAGACCTGTGTTTGCATACCAGCTATCAGCTCCAACTACATAGTGACAGGTTATGAGAGCTTCAAAGGCACCGATAATGAAAGTAGCTCACATAGAGAGCCTATCTGGACATATTTTTTAAAAAAGAAGAAGAAACTAAGGCACAGTATGCAAACATAAAATAAATAAATGTAATAAGTTATGGCTGACCCACAGACAACTATCAATATCAAATCACATAAAGGCATGCCATGAAGACTTCAGCAAGCTACCAAAGAACCAGGAACTCTCCTAGAATAAAGGAATGCCATGGAATTACCAGAGTAGAATTCAAAAGGTTATGATACAAAGTTCTTCAAGAGATCAGGAAAAATATCAGAAAAAAATATTGACCAAGCCAAGGAACAGACAGACAAGACAATAGAGGAACTTGAGAAGGTTATACAAGAGCTAAATGACAAATTTAACAAGCTGCAAGAATCCATAGAGACACCACAAATAGAAATACAAAAGCTTAGCAATAAAATTTCAAAATTAAACAACTCAATAGAAAGTTATAGGAGATGGATTGAAGAACTGAAAGTCAGAATTGGTGAGATTGAAGTTGTAACACTTGGCACCAATTTATCAGAGCAAGACAATCAGATAAAAGAATTAAAAAAAATGAAGAAATCCTAATAATGATGTAGGACTCTGTAAAGTGGAATAACCTACAAGTGATAAGTACCAGAACAGGAGGGGATAACAGAAAATACAGAGAATTGTTGAAGACTTGTTGGCACAAAATTTCCCTGTTATCATGAAAGATGAGAAGACATCTATACAAGAAACCTATTCAATTCTACACAGAGTAGTTCCTTAAAGAAAATCAGCAAGATATACTGTAACAACACTTGCTAAAAGCAATGGAATTATAGAGATAAAGAAAGAATTTTGACAATGGCTAGGTAAAAACAAAAAGTTATCTGCAAAGGAAAGTCAATAAGACTAAGCTCTGACTATTGAACAGAGATCGTACAGGCAAGAAGGCAATGCAA
This sequence comes from Heterohyrax brucei, assembly GCA_028571685.1. NCBI lineage: Eukaryota > Metazoa > Chordata > Mammalia > Hyracoidea > Procaviidae > Heterohyrax > Heterohyrax brucei. Next base: position 65,196,091 of record CM053150.1, read on the forward strand.
TAACACATGAAACACCTCAAAGGAAAAAAATTGCCAGAATTTTACACACAGTAACACTGTTCCTCATATATGATAGTCAAATTAGGGCATTTCCAGATAAATAGAAATTGAGGGAATTTGTAAAAAAAAAAAAAAGAAAAGAAACAGAATTATAAGAAACTCTAAAGAGAGCCCTCTGGTGAGAGAATCATATCAGATAACAACCCAAGACAAGAACACAGGACAAAACAACTGGATAGGGAAGTCACAAAAATAAGTCAAAGACAAAATAATGAAAAAAGTGGAAAAAGAGATGTCAATATGTAGAAGATGACAACATTAAAACAAAAAAAAGAAGGACTGAATAATGTAGTGATGGAACTTTCATACACAGTGGAAGTTAAAGTGACGTGAAGAAAGGAAAGATTCATTTAAATTTAGAAAAATAGAGATGTTTTTAGTATACCACAGAGGAAACAATCCTACACATCAAAATAAAAACTAAGAGCGAATACAAAATCAATTACAATGAAAAAGACAAAAAGAAAATACATTAAGAGAAATATTACAGAATATTAACTGAAACAAAGAAACTGTCAACAACACAAAAAATACAGCAAAATTACAACATTGAACTCATGCTCATCAATAATCACAGTGAATATTTATGGACTAAATGCATCAATAAAAAGCCAGAGTGGAAGCATGGATAAATTAAACATGATCCATCTATATGGTACCTGCAAGAGATGCACCTTAAACTCAAAGACACAAATAAACTAAAACTTAAAGGATGGAAATGTTTACATCAAGGAAACAAAGAGCAGAAGTGACAAAATTGATGTATGACAAAATAGACTTTAAAGCAAAAATCATCAAAAAGAGTAGGAAGGACACTATATAATGATGAAAGACTCAACACACCATGAGGACATAAACATAATAAACTTATACATCCAATGACAAGGTTCCAAAACATGTAACACAAAGTCTAAAAGTATTAAAAAGAGAGAGTGCCACAGAAATATCAGGAGTCCAAAATACCACTACTGGTGAAAGACAGAACATCCAGAAAGAAGCTCAATCAACCAACTTGATCTCATAGACAGATGCAGACAATTCTAACCCAAAACTTCCGAATGTACTTTCTTTACCAAAACATATGGAACATTCTCCAGAATAGACCACATATTAAACCACAAAGCAAGCTTTAACAGAATCCAAAACATTGAAACGTTATAAAATATCTTTTCCCGTATAAAGCCAAAAAATAGAAGTCAGTAATAGAAAAAACAAGGAAAAAAAGAATCTAATCCATAGAAACTGAACAATGTCTACCTCAAATACCACTGGGTTTATAGAAGAAATCAAGTACGAAATAAAGAAAGTCACAGAATCAAATGAGAATAAAGACACATCCTACTAGAATCTTTGGGACGAAGCAAAAGCAGTGCTCAAAGGTCACTTATGACAACAAATATACATATCAAGCAATCAAAACATTAATCCTACAACTAGAACAAATGGAAAGAGCAAGATTTAAAAGAAAAAAGAAAACAAACCACAGACACCAGAAAAGAAAGAAAATAATGAAACTTAGATCAAGAATAAATTAAGTAGAGAATATAAAAAAAAAAAAAAAGAAAGCATTAGCAAGACTAGAAGCTGGTTCTCTGAAAGCATACCTTGCTCCTGAATAGGAAGACTCAACATTGTGAAAATTTCAACTCCATGCAAGGCAATCTACAGATCCAATGCAATCTATGGACACAATGCAATGCCAATCCAAATTCTAGTGACATTTTTTTTAGTGAGACAGAGAGACAAATCACCAGCTTCTTATGGAAATAGAAGAGGTCACAGATAAATAAAGGATTACTGCAGAAGAACAAGTGGGAGGCCTCTCACTACCTGATACTAAAACCTATTGTACCATCACAGTAGTCAAAACAGCCTGGTACTGGTACAACAACACAAATGTAGACTGATGGAACAGAATTGAGAATCCAGACATAAATTTGTGCACCTAGAGCAACTGACATTTGACAAAAGCCCAAAGTCCATTAACTGGGGAAAAGATAGTCTCCTTAACAAATAGTGTTGGCATGGCTATCTGTCAATCTGCAAAAAAATGAAATAAAACCCACGTCACATCATGTACAAATATGAACTCAATATGGATCAAAGACCTAAACGTAAGATCTAAAATGGTAAGGTCTTGGAAGAAAATAGGGATAACGCTACGAGTCCTAACATAAAGCAAAACAAACAAACAAACAAAAAACACTCTATAAATAACAATGCATAAAAACCAGACGATAAATAGATAACCGGGAGCTCCTAAAAATCGAACACTTGTGCTCATCCAAAGACTTCATTAAGAGTAAAAGGGCAAATTACAGACTTGGGGGAAAAAAATGGCTATGACATATCTGATCAGTGTTTAATCTCTAAAATATAGAAGATAAGGCAAACTTCAACAATAGAAGAAAAATACCTCAAAGAAAAAATGGACAAAGATTATGAACACTTGACAAAAGAAGGCATTTAGATGGCTGATAGATAGATGAGAAAATGTTCATGATCATTGGCCATTAAACCCAAACCCTCTGCCATAGAGTTGATTCTAACTCATAATGACTCTAAGGACAGAGTAAAACTGCCCCACAGAGTTTAAAAGAACTGCCTGGCAGATTCAAACTGCTGACCTTTCAGTTAGCAGACACATCATTTAGCCACTATGCCTGCAGGGCTTCCCATCATACAGTGCTTTTTCTTTTGAGACTAACTAATTTCACTCAGCATGATACCTTTCAGATTTACCCATGTTGTGAGATGTTCTGTGGATCTATCATGGTTCTTTCATTGTATAGTATTCAATCATGTGTATGTACCACAGTCTGTTTATCCACTTATCTACTGATAGCCAGCCAAGTTGTTTTTATCTTTTTGATATTGTGAACTGTGCTGCAATTAACATGGGTGTGGAAATATATATTTGTGTGATGGCCCTTATTTCTGTAAGACATAATCAAGGAATGAGATTGCTGGGTTGTATAGTACTTCTAGCTTTTCAAGGGTGTACCAAATAACTTTCCAAAGTGGTTATACCAGTCTGCATTCCCACTAGTGGTGTATAAGTATGCCAGTCTCTCCACAACCTCTCCAACATATATTCTTTTGTGTTTTTTTGGATGAGCGTTAGCCTTGTTGGAGTGAGATGATATCTCATTGTAGTTTTGATTTGCATCAAAATAACAAATGTTGGAGAGGTTGTGGAGAGACTGGAATAAGTACAGAAATAGAAGGTAGCACATAAATAGGTATTTGCACACCCATGTACATTGCAGCACAGTTCACAATACCACAAAGATAGAAACAACCTGGGTGACCATCAGTAGACAAATAGATAAACACATCATGGTACATACACACAATGGAATACTACACAGTGATAAAGAACAATGACAAATCCACAAAACGTCTCACAGCCTGGATAAATCTGGAAGGCATTATGCTGATTGAAATTAGTTAGTCTCAAAAGGACAACTATTGTATGAGACCACTATTACAAGAATCCAAGAAGAAGTTTAAACAAGTAGAAAACATTCTTTGATGCTTACCACAACAGAGAAAGAGGGAGAGGGAAATTCACTAACTAGGTAGTAGAGAAGAATTATGTCCCAACTCGGCTGGCAAAGGGAAGGAAAACATACAGCACAGGGGAAGTCAGTACCACTGGACTAAATCAAAAGCTAAAAATTGTCCTGAACACAACCAAGCATGTCAAAGGACAAAGCTGCCAAAGCTAGAGTCTGGGGACCACAGCTTCAGTGGACATCTAAAGTCAATTGGTATAACAATGTTTATTAAGAAAATGTTCTGCATTCTACTTTTGCGAGACACATCTGGGGTCTTAAAAGTTTGGGAGCAGCCAACAAAGATTTTTCAACTGGCCCCAATCCACTTGGAACAAAGGCGAACAAAGAACACCAAAGACACAGGGAAAACATGAGCCCAGGAGACAGAAAGGACCACGTACCAGAGCCTCCATCTGTCTGATACCAGAAGAACTAGGTAGTACATAGCTACCATTAACAACCATCCTGACAGGGAACAAAACAAAGAGCCTATGACAGAGCTGGAGAAAAGTGTAGTGTAGAAATCAAATTCAAATAAAAAGACAAGACTTAATGATCTGACTGGAACTGGAGGAACCCTCCAAGGCATGGCCTCTAGATGCTCTGTTAACCCAGAACTAAAACTATTTCCAAAGCCAACACGTAAAGTTTAGACTGGACTATAAAACATAAAATGATACTTATGAAGTGTATGTATCCTAGTTCAAGCAGATACAGGAGACTGAATGGGCAGCTCCTGTCCTGAGGCAGGATGAGAAGGCAGAAAGAGACAGGAGCTGGTCTAACAGATGCAGGAAACCTGAGAGGAAAAGGGAGTGTGCTGTAACACTATAGGGTTTGTAACTAGAGTTCCATAATAATACATCAATAAATGTTTGTATGAGCAAACATTGTATGAGCTGTAACCTTGCACCTACAGTACAGTAAAAAAAAAAAATAGTGGTGATTCTCAGCTTCCTTTACCTCTGTTGAGAGATCATACAAGAAGAGAGAAGCTTCCCTTTCCCAAATTTTTCCCCTTTTAGTTGTTCCTCTCTTCTCATTTTGCAGCTTTATCACCAGCTGCTCAGTTTTTTGCTTGTCACGTGTCCTTCTTAAACAGTAAAAACAGTCACCTGGGACTGTCTCCTTTATTTTTTTGACCACAAAAGTAAAGTATATCCTTTTATAAAATCCAAACAATAGATAAGTATTTTGTTGAAATGTAAAATCCTTTTTTATTCTTCACCTCTACAAGGTCACACACTGAAGACCATGAAGTATATGATGTATACCCTTCCATACCTTTTCTATAAAATTATAATTTAATGAGATAGAAAAATTATATTCAATGAAATTTATTATATAAAAGCATCTACTTACATTAGGAAATGAACTTCTAAAGTAAGAAAAGAACAGCTTCTGATTATGGCAAGAAGAGTTTGGGACAAAACGAACAGGAGATTTTGTTGATTAATCTGAAAATGGGGGAACAGGAGACTCGAGAATTTGAGGAAAGGGGACAGAAGTGACACTAAAGCCAAGCAAATGGCAGAAAGCCATCTTTATTTCAATGCCTTCCCCATACACTCAATGATAATTCTACAAACCTTCAGCAGCTTCAACAAAATAATAGAAGTCTTGGGTGTGAGTGATTCTTCTAGATAGAGGTAAGAGGACAGAGCACTGTATGGCAAGTTGAAGTGTGATAAGAATTGAAGCAGCATGAGTATAGGCAGAAACATAGATACAGAGAGAAACATAATGGGAAAATCTAGGCAACACAGAATTCATGGGGAAGGCTTTTAGGCTTAAGGTCCAGTGTTTGAGTTTGGGCCAAGGTTAACTATACTTCAAGTATGAAGGGGTCCCAGCTGATCACACACACACACACACACACATACACACACACACACACACACACACACCCTACGTATTTGTTCCAACTCATAGGGTCCTCTATACAAAACAGAGCAAAACTGACTAGATCTGCTCCATCTTCACATCATTGACCTTAAACCCATTGTTCCAGCCCCTACGTCAATCCATCTCGGTGAAGATCTTCCTTTTATTCATTGATGTCCTTCTCTAGAGACTAATGTCTCCTTACAACATGCCAAACGTCTGTGGGACAAAGTCTCTATCCTCACTTCTCAGGAGCATTCTGGCTATACTTCTTCCAACACAGATTTGTTCATTCTTTTGACATTCCATGGTATAGTCAGTACTGTTCACCAATACTGTAATTCAAAGGTATCATTTTTTTCATCTTCCATATTCATCATCCAGCTTTTGCATGCATATGAGGCAATTGAAAACACCTTAGTCTTCAAGGTGATATCTTTGCCTTTCCAAACTTTAAAGAGGTCTTTTAAAGCAGATTTGCTCAATGCAATATAGTTTTTGATTTATTAACTGCTGTGTCTGTGGATGGTAATTGTATATCCAAGTAAAACGAAATCTCTGGCAACTTCAGACTTTAAGAATGATGTTGCTTATGTGATCCGTTTGTGAGGATTTTTGTATTCTTTATGCTGAGGGATAATACTTACTGATGGCTATAGTCTTTGCTCTTCATCACTAAGTGCCTCAAGTCCTCTTCACTCCAAGCAAGCAAGGTTGTGTCTTCTGCATATCAGAGGTTGTTAATGAGTCTTCCTCCAGTCCTGATGCCCTGTTCTTCACATAGTCCAGCTTCTTGGATTATTTGCTCAGCGTAGAGATCGAATAAGTATGGTGAAAGGATACAACCCAGATGCACGCTTTTCTTGACTTAAATGGTTTGTCTTCTTATTCTGTGTATATCATCATGAGCACAATTAAGTGTTCTGGAATTCCCGTTCTTTGAAATGCTATCCATAATTTGTCATGATCCACACAGTCTAATGTTTTAAAGTAGCCAGTAAAATAAGGACAAACATCTTTCTGATATTCTGTGTTTTCAGCCAGGATCTACCTGACATTAGCAGTGACATCCCTCATTCCATGTCCTCTTCTGAATCCGGTTTGAATTTCTGGTAGTTCCCTGTCAGTGTACTGCTGCAACCATTTTATAATGATCTCCAGCAAAAGTTTACTTGCATGTGATAGTAATGATGTTGTTCAATAATTCTTCATTCTATTGTATCACCTTTCTTTGAAATAAGCAAAAATATGGATCTCTTCCAGTCAGTTGGCCAGATCGCTGTCTTCCACATTTCTTCACATAGATGAGTGAAGGCTTACAGTGTTGCATCTGTTTCTCGAAACATCTCAACTGATATTCTATCAAATCCTGGAGTCTTGATTTTTGGCCACTGCTTCAGTGTAGATTGGACTTCTTCCTTCAGTACCACTGGTTCTTGATCATATGCTGTCTTCTGTAATGGTTGAATGTCGATTTTTTTTTTTTTTTAAAGAGTGATTCTGTGTATTCCGTCTATCTTCTTTCATGGTCCCTGCATTGTTCAACATTTTGCCCATAGAATCCTTCAGTGTTGCAACTCGAAGCTTGAATTTTTTTCTTTTTTGTTATGACTCAGTGAAAATGTGCATTTCCATATAAATTTTCATGCCCACCTATATGTAGCTTCTACTGTTCTCCCTGCCCGGTGACAGTACACTATTCCTCTCTGCTCCATACATGACTCATCTTCCCAACAGTCTCCTTTCCCCTCATCTCCACCCACTTCCCTTCCTCCAGCCAGAGGTCAGCAGGATGATATCCTGTAGATGCATAGAACCATAAAGTGCATCCAATATATGGTCACTTCGCGTTACCAGGTCCAATCCATTGCTGTCTGAAGAGTGGACCTTCGTTATGATTTATGGGCAAGGACAGCATCAGGGCCAGGGGAACCCCTGTCCCAGGGGGACCCCGAAGCTGCTGGACCATCACTTGTGATCTTGTAGTGGAGATCTCAGGGTGCACCCCTTTATAGTCTTTCTTTTTCTTTATTTTTTTATTATGACTGAGTGAAAATGTACATTCCCGTATAAATTTACATGCCCACCTATATGTAGCTTCCACTGCTCTCCCTGCCTGGTGACAGCACACTATTCCTCTCTGCTCCATACATGTCTCATCCTCCCAATAGTCTCCTTTCCCCTCCTCTCCACCCACTCTCCTTCCTCCAATCAGAGGTTATATTCTTGTGTGCCAGTGAAACTCAACTTTGTGAGCTCCATCACAGCTATCACTGGTGGTGGCCGGGCACCATCTGGTTCTTCTGGTCACAAGTCAATGTACGCACCCACTCATGTGGGTCTCTCCATCTTCTGAGTTGTTGTTCCCCCATGTCATTTTGGTCCTCGGTGAGCACCCATTCCTGCTGAGTTGGGACCGTTCACTGTGCCCTTGGATGGCAGCTTGGCAGATTTAAGACCCCAGACACCACTCACCAATGTGGGGTGCAGAGAGACCTTTTAGCAAAACACTAGTTGTGCCAATTGGCCTCAATTTCGCCTAAGATCATGGTCTCCTGCCCCCTGCCCCAGCTACTCTGTCCTTGCAATACTGGGTTAAGATAGAAGGAGTACTCAAGTTATGTTGAAGTCCACTTCATATTGTTCTTGTTTCTAACATGTGAATTTTTTCTTTAGTTCTTTCTTATTGAGAAACGCCAAGCATATTCTTCCCTTTTGTTTCTCTAATGTCAGGTCTTTGCATGTGTGATTATAATAATACACACACACACACACACACACACACACACACACACACACACACACTGAGAGAGAAAGAGACCCTGGCAGCACAGTGGTTGAGAGCTCAGTTAGTAAGCCAAAAGTCAACAGTTCAAATCTACCAGCTGTCCTTGGAAACACTATGGGGCAATTCTGCCCTGTCCTATAGGGTTGCTGGAATTGACTCAGCAGCAATGAGGCCTTTTCTATTTATATGTATGTATACACACTCATGTATATATATATATATACATATAAATAACATACATGTGGATATACTTGCACATGCTTAAACAAAAAATTACCACTGAGTCAACTGAAACAGCAACAGTATAGGACAGAGTAGAATTACCACATAGTGTTTCCAAGGAGCATCTTTTGGATTTGAACTGCTGACTTTTTGGTTAGCAATTGTAGGTCTTAACCACTATGCCATCAAGGCTCCATAGGCACATGCTAGATATATGTGTATGTACGTAAGTCTACACATATTAATGGAAACCATGTTGTCATAGTGGTTAAGAGCTAAAACTGCTAACCAAAAGGTTGGCAGTTCAAATTCACCAAGCAATCCTGGGAAACTCTGTGGGACAGTACTACTCTGTCCTGTAGGTCACTATGAATGAAAACTGACTCTATAGCAACGGGTTTAGTTTTCTTGGGTTTTATAGATTTAATATATACACAGCATATATGTGTGTGTGTTTAGACATGTGTATACATGTGTGTGTACTTTATACAAATATATGCATATGCACACATAAATACAGATGCTAATTTTTAATGACTGATTTTTGCCCTCAGAAATATACCATGCATTTAATCTATAGCTCTTCACAAACATTTAGTGCTGTCTTACAGTGAGGCAGGAACCACATTAGAGGCAATGGGATACAGCCATGAAGAGTCTTTTTATATCCATACCAACAGATCCAAAGCATTCTTTTTTAATGGCCACTCGAATTCCACAGTGAAAAGTTTTGTTTTGTTCTGTTTTGATAACAATCTCCCCTAGTGATAGGCATTTCATTTTTTTTTTAGTCTTCTGATGTTATTATACACAATGCTCTAGAGTGTTTATATATTTACTCATATTTGGAAATATCTGTAACAGTTGCTTCCTTGAAGGAATTGGTGCACACGCATACTTTACAATTGGGTCAGTACTGCCAAATTCACTCCCAAAAGCCAATATTATGAAAAATATGTTATATTAAATGTCAAGTAACTCCAAAGACTATTGTAGAAGCAGAGCCCTTCTCAAGTCCTATCCAGAATATTGATGGTGATGATGAATCATAGTGCTCATTAACTCGATAAAAAGCTCTTAAAAAAAACTTGCTGCCATCAAATCATTTATGACTCATAGCAACCCTATAGGACAGAATAGAACTGCTTCATAGCATTTCCAAGGAGCAGCTGGTGGATTTGAAATGCTGGTCTCTTAACCACTGTGTCACCAAGACTCTGTAAAATCTCTAGGAAGGTGTTAAACTAAATGAAACAATAATTTCCCAAACATATTTGATTGTTAAGTCTTTAAATTAAAGCATACCTATTCTGAGAAACACTCTTGAGAATACTATCCTCACAGTACAGTGTCTATGTAACTCATCTGTAGAATCTAAGATGTTTGTCAGGGTTGTTTAATGTCACGTCCATGAAAAGATGGATGTAGATAACATCCCTCCTTCCATCCTTTGCTTGCAAATCTGCAGAAATTAGAGCTTACCCCATGGGCAGCCAAGCCCATCTTAGGATATATCTCTTGTTAGAAAATAGTTTGTTATATATTCAAAGCCATATATCCTTGTGAATTTTAATCACTGAAAGTTTCACAGAGTATATTGAATTTTACTTTCCTCTTAGGTTGCTGAAGTCAGTGACTACACCTTAGTCCATACTGCACCATATTATCCTATATTTAGCGGCCCATTTATTTTTCCAGCTCAAATCTTGTTTTGTTTGTTTGGCTTGTTTTGTTAATCTGTTTGCTTCTATTGCCTCATTGTCAGAATGATCTGCCTCTTTTACAAAACGTGATACCTGGATCTGTGACCTGTATTCCAGCATTTATACTGACTAGCATGTACCAGGGTAGATCTAGTCTCTCCCCTCCTCCAAACATTGCATTTATGTGAACACACTGTAGTTTGAAACATTGCATTTTTCAAATCATGTCACACTGTAAACTCCAAATGAACTCAATAACAAATCAAATGCCTAAGGATCCTTCACTTGGGGGGTGGAGGGGAGTGATGGTGGCAATTTCTGAAAAAAAGCAGACATAAAGGTGACTGTAATGTTTTGTTCAGTATATCACTGATCTCAAAGTAATATTTAAGTTGTGTTCTTCTGGCTTAAAGTGTACTCTGCATAGAGAAGCTAAGACATTAAAGAGAGAAAATGGAACATAAAGTAACAAGAAGAAACCTTGTTTGACAAAATGTGAAAGTATATACATGCACACACACATATATATACATAAAACCAAAAACCAAATCTACTACCGTCGAGTTGATTCCAACTCACAGTCACCCTATAGAACTGCTGACCTTTCAGTTAGCAGACACAGCGCCTAACCACTATACCACCAGGGATATACACATATATATATACATAAATACGTAAATATATGCACACGTATATATATGCATACCTTACAAGTATGTCCAAAAATAAGAATTTCCAATGAATATAAGAAAGGAATATACATATCATGACCTAATGTTTTTGCTATGTCATCTTTTAATCCTCATAACAAGAAGTGAATGTCACTTCCATTTTGCAGGTGCAGAAACTGAGGATTTGAGAAATTAAACTACTTGAGCGTGTCTAACCAACTGTTAGGTTATTGAATCAGGATTTCTGCCTCAGTATGATCAACTGGCTAATCTGATGCAAAAGACATTTTTAAAGTTTTAAAAAGTAAAGGTATCATTTTGATAACTCAGTTTCACCAGACCCAAGCCATAGTCTTTTCAGTTGCCTTATATGTACGTGAAAACTGGAGGATGAAAAAGAATGACAGAAGAATTTATGCATTAGAACTGTTGTATTGGTGAAGAATATTGAATGTCATGGACTGTCAGAAGAATGAACAAACCAGCCTTAGAAGAAAAATAACAAGAATTTTTTTTGCAGATGGAAGGATGGCAAAACTTTGGGCTTGCATCAGAAAATATCAATTGCCAGAAAAAGACACAATGTTCAGTAAAGTAACAAAAAGCAAGGGAAACCCTCACTGGCATGAATTGACACAATAATCAAAACAATGGACTCATACATACCAACAATCATGAAAATTGCCAGGACTGAGGAATATCTAATTCTACCATACATAAAGTCACCATGAGTTGAAGACGACTCACAAGCAACTAATAACAACAACATATTTGATCCTAAAACCCACGGCTCTCGAATTCCAAGACCTTTCAAGCAGAGACCCTAGATGAATCCACGTGTCATTGAGATGGACTAGAAACATCCAGCAAGAGCTGATTTTTGAGTGCGCCACAGAAGACGGCTGGGCAAGGAATAATTCTCAAAGATGCGGGATGGCCACGGTAACTGCCAGTAAATCAGCTCCTTTCAAGGCTTCCTTCTCGGGAAAGGAACTTTTTCTCACATCTTCTAATTTGAATTAATTCTGAGGACAGAAACCTTATTAGAACGCACATTTGTGACCTCCTGTTAAGCTGTCTTGAACTCTAGTATTTCTATTATCTGGTCTCCAGTTGAAATTCTTTTTTTTACTTTCTGTAACTTCATCAGATGCTGGGGACACTCCCTCACTGAAGGAGGAATTAGTTATGGCTTTGTCCAAAGGAGTTCTTGAACCACTGGCTGAAACATTCTCTAGTCCCATAGACAACACAGCAGAAGGAAGATGTTAAAGCAGTGACTGGTCAGAGGCTTGGCTTACAAATCAGTTGCTGCTCCTCTTCAGTCTCCTGTAACTGACAGAAGTGAACAGGTCTATAAACAAAAGGGGCCAGAAGATAAGCCGTTCCCTGTGGGATATGAAATATATAACTTATGCATTGCCTGGGAATGCCATAAGAAATTAATATTTGTTACAGAAACAGTGGAGCTGCATTAATACTTTAATGGTGAATGAATATTTAATCCAAAATTTTGGAAGGAAAGTGGACAAGACAACCATAGCAGTAACAGTTACACCACCTGGTTAGAGATGTTAACGATTCATTGGCTCTGTCAGTAGTAATAATGCCACACAGTGTGTCTATTATATAATTCCATTGAAATATTATAAGCTACTCTTCAGAATCAAAATTGGGGGAGTGCTGTTTAGTTTTTGAGAGGCAATGTAAAGCAATGAACGTAGTAAGCCTTTGAAATCAGGAGTGCCTGGAACTGAGAAGCAAGTTTGTGGTTAACATTGGCTATTCCGTCATGAATAAGACAATTCATGTCTTTGAGCCTTGTCTTTAGACAGGACTAGTATCTACTTTATAGGATGGTTGGTAGCATAAATTATCTATAAGAGTAATGGTTTCTTTTTGTGTCTTCTAAATTTTGCAATATGGTTTCAAATAAATAGCTTATGGGAATGTCCCATAACCTGGTCCATGTCTACTGCTCAGGTAATAAATTTTCATTTTCCTGTTCTCCCTAGATACTTGCTTATGTCTATCATCATTCTTTTTAGTGAAAATTTCTGTATATCATTTGGAAAAAATTAGTTTAATTAAACATTCTATGACCCTTAAAATAAAATTAAAATATATTTCTGGTACACAGTTTTTAAATGCATTAAGGTATCTCCATGTTATCCCACTGACAAGTCATGTTTATGGTATAGTTGTGGTAAGTCAATAAGCTTCTCCTGGTAGCTAATTTCACTCTTAGGCTAGAACATGGCATTACAGTGTGTGATCCCTCTCATGTCTCCTCCCTGGTCCCATTACACTTTACCCACATCTTTATGCTGCCACTTGAAACTTACTACAGTTTAATAGTTAAATGCATGGACTTTAGAAACAAGTAGTGCTTAGATACAAGTCCCTGCTTGGCCTTTTACTAGTAGGATGGTTGTGAACAAAGTACATCAGTCAACTCTCTAGGATGGAGGGTCTTCATTTGTAATGTTGGGACAATGATGTCTACCTCATTACCCTACTGAATTAAAGGGCATCTGTGAAATACACATATAAAATAAAGTATTTTGGGCCATTCTCCTTCTCCAGATGAATAAACTGAGACTCAGAGATTAAGTATTTTATCCAAGATCACTCAACAAGCACTAAAACCAGAAATTCCTGAATCCAAATCCAAATCCTGTGCACTGAATCTCTATAATACTAACGAGATCATCTTTTTAAACCCAAAGTTGTAGTCAAGAGTTACAATGTCATAGAATGTGTTCTCTGAAAGAAATAAGCCTCTATAGCTTATTGCTATGCTGTGGTATTAAAATGCAGTGTGGTAGCTGCTTGCCTCATGGGACCAATCTGGAACCTAGAAAACTGAGTGCAAGAGGCTCATGAAAACAGCTAGAAATAAGAGTCTGTTTTAGTCAGCTAGTGCTGACTACCACAAAGTGGGTGGCTTTAAAAGAGAAATGTTTATTCTTACACAGCCCAATAGTCTGCAAGTCCAAATTCAGGATGTCTACTCCAAGGAAAGTCATTCCCTCTGTTGGCTCTGGAGGAAAGTCCTTGTCTTGCTTCAGTCTTTGTTCAGGCAACATATTGGCACAGAAACCTCAGGTCTGAAGGACATGCTATACTCCCAGTGCTGCTTTCTTAATAGCGTGAGGTTCCCAACTCTCTGTTTGCTTCCCTCTCTTTTTATCCCCCATAGGATGAAAGGATAAAAGGTGGTACACACCACACTCCAGGTAACTCCCTTAGCAATGGTGTGACAGTCCCACCGTAATCCTCTTTTAACATATTCATCCTATCTATTAGCCACAGACAGAGATTAGGATGTATAGCATAGGAAAGTCACAAAACATGGGCAATGATGACCCACCCAAATGGCTACACATATTTTGGGGGGACGCAGTTCAATCCATAACAGAATCCTTTCATAAATTTTATTTATTTTATGAATTAAAGCACTAGAGAACTAATTAATCCTTTTCTCATATTGACTCTGAAAAAAAAAAGTATTTTAGTAGCAAGGTGTTTTTTGCTGTCTGAATCCTAAGACTCTAAATCTTGTTTCTTCACTCCTTAAGAGGAATGCAGATAATGATTGGCATCAGGACCTATTCAGTCCTTACTTTCCTAGGAAATTATTTAACTGAGAACATTAAGAAATGACCAAAAGGAGTATTTGTATAGAAAATCCCAGGAATTATACACACAGAAACTTCTATAGCTAGTGAGTGAAACAAAGTTGCAGGATACAGTCAATACACATACGTGTACACAGAAATCAATCACATTTATATGTACTAGTCATGAACAACTGGGAACAAAATCAAACAAAAACACTGCATACAGTAACTCAAAACTGAAGTTTCTAAGTATAAATATAACAAAACATGTCCAAGGTCTCTGTGTTGAAAACTACAAAACACTTGTGAAAGAAGTCCAAGGAAACCATCACTGGAGAGATATACCATGTTCATGGATTATAAGCCTCAACAAAATAAAAATGTCAGTTTTCCTTGAATTGATATAATTCCTATCAAATTCTAACAATACTTTTTATAGATACAGGTGAGTTGATACAAAAATTTATGTGTAAAGAAAAAAAATAGAATAGCTAAAATAGTTTTGAAAAAGAAGAATAAATTTGGGTAGATTTATTATGCTGCCTGATTTAAGACTTATTTTTTACTTAGAATAATCAAGGCAGTGTGGCATTGGTAGAAGGGCAGACACGTGGATGAATGGAAGAGAATAGAGAACTCAGAAACAGACCCACAAGAATACATTCAACTGATTTTTGATAAAAGTATAAAAACAATTCACTGGAAAAAATATAGTCGTTTCAACAAGTGGTTTTGGAACAACTGGACATGTGAAGGAGAAGGCCATGAGGGAAAAGGCATAATGGATGAATGCAAAATCAGAAAAACAACCTATAGAAGTAGGAATCTATAATCCTGTGCAAAAATTCTGGCTTTCTCAAAAATGAAAGGAATCATACAATTCCCTTCCTGATGTTGTACAAAAATGACCTGCACGTCTAATTTCATTTAATCACTACAAGAACCCTAGGAGGTAAGATTCATATCAGAAACAACAGAAATTACCTCTGCCTGCATTCCGTCAGACTGCTTCTGAGCTTTTTTTTTTTTTTTACAGACTTTTGTAAGACCCTACCACCTATGGTTGCAAATACAACTACTGGACACCTCTGCCTCAACTGAGAATCTCTTATTCTCCTATGTCTCATTCCTAATCCTGAACTATTCACTCAGTTTACAAAGTAGAAGCAGGTACATCCCTGCTACTTTAAATTTTCAGTGGCTGATTTTTCATAAGTAGATAGCCAGGGCTTTCTTCCAAGGTGCACTTGGGTGAACTTGAACTTCTAATGTTTGGCTTAGCAGCTGAATTTCATTAACCTTTTGCAACACCCAGGAACTACTTATAGTGAAACCCAAAAACTCAAATCAAGTTCATTGCTGTGGAGTCAATTCCAACTCATAGCAACATAGGACAGAGCAGAACTAACCCACATGGTTTTCAAGGCTGCAAATGTTTACAAAAGAATACCGCTACAACATTCTTCCATGAAACAGCCTGTGGGTTTGAACCATCACCCTTTCAGTTAGCAGCTGAGTGCTTAACCTCTGTATCACCAGGACTCTTTCTTATAGTGGAAAAGGAGTGAATATTCCCACTTTGGCTTTCCTATTCCCTCTAAGATTATCACTAAAGAGAAACCAAAAACCAAACTTACTGCTGATGAGTTGATTCAAGTTCACATGCATGGCAGACCAAAACAAAATAATAATTACTTACTCTACGCACTATCAGGAGCTCTGGTGCTGTAGTGACTAAGAGTTCAGCTACTATCCAAAATGTCAGCAGTTCAGTCCACCAGTTGCTTCTTGGGAACCCTAGGGAGCAGTTCTACTCTGTCCTATAGGATTCCCGTAAGTTGGAAGCAACTCAACAGCAATGAGTAGGTATTATTATCCCAATTTTACAAACCTAGGTTTCAAAGCTTAGAGAAGTATAGCAGTTTCTCTGAGGTCATATGGCTAGTTTGGGTATCTCTAGATTCTAGACTATGAAACTGAGTCTTTCTGAACGCAAAGCATAAGCTCTTCCCACCACAATTTTCACACAAAAGATTCTTGGTGATCTCATTGATACGATGTTTCTTAAATTCTCCTTCTTTACATAATGTGGGAGATATTTTTGTTGTCCCATACTTATCCTTGTTCTTACCATTTCCGTGCACATTGGCCTGAATTTCAACTGCCAGCACCTCCAGTTCTTGGTATGTGGGCTTTCTCTGGTCACTGGACCCACTCTGCTTATGCATGAGGCTGACCAGAAGTGTCATTGGAGAATTAACCTTTTGGGAGATGCCTTTGGCCACTGACTGTTAAATTTTGGTGTATAAATAACCCAGCTCCCTTGGTCTACCAGTAGAATAATTCCAAGATGCATGTCCTATACTGGTTTTTCCAGTTCCCTAGTGAAACTGAGTTCCGGTTGCCCACAAGGACAACTTAATTGATAACTTGCTTCATGGGCTTCCTTGCTTCACGTCGCCACTCTTCTGTCGTGTTTCCTTGAATTACTTCTCATATAATCACTTGCACTCCAATTCCAAATCTGCACTCAGAATCCGCCTCTGGGGATCTTGAACTAAGAAGTGTCGGATATTGTTCCTTATCCCTTAGCATTTATTGACAGCACAGGTGGTGCAAAGAAGTTGCTCTTGACTGCTAACTTAAAGGTTGACAGTTTGAACTCAGCCAGCAATATCATGAAAGAAAAGGCTTGATAATCTGCTTACCTTAAGACTACACTCTAGAAAACCACATAGTCTCTGGGACCATGGTCTCAGGGAACATTCAGCTCAAATGGCATAACACAGTTTATAAAGAAAATGTTCTACATTCTGCTTTGCTGAAAAGCATCTGGAGACTTAAAAGCTTGTAAGTGGCCATCTCAGATACTCCAGTGGTCTTACCCTGTCTGGAGCAAAGGAGAATGAAGAAAACCAAAGACAAATGGGAAGATTAGTCCAGGGGACTAATGGACCACAGCTACCACAGCCTCTACCAGACTGAGTTCAGTACAACTAGATGGTGCCCAGCTACCACCACTGACTGCTTTGGCAGGAATTACAACAATGTCCCAGATAGAGCCAAAAAAAAAAAATGTAGAACAAAATTCTAACTCACTAAAAAAGACCACACTTACCAGTCTGACAGAGCATGGCCAAGAGTGCAGCCTCTAGACACCCTTATAGCTCAGTAATGAAGCCATCCTGAGCTTCACCCTTCAATCAAAGATTAGACAAGCACATAAAACAAAATGAGACTAAATGTGTACACCAGCCCAGGGGCAAAAGCGAGAAGGCAGGAGGGGATATAGTGTGTCCTACAGGGAACTGACTGGATAGCAGTGGGTATGGTTTTGGCATCCCATAGGTAAGAAATTCTTTTTTTATTTTTTTATGTGTTGTTGTTAGGTGCTATCCGTAGTGATTCTCTGTAGGACAGAATGAAACACTGCTTGGTCCTGTGCCATCTCTGCAGTTGTTGAGTCCATTGTTACAGCTACTGTGTCTCTCCATCTAACTGATGGTCTCACTCTTTTTCATTGACCTCTTACTTGAACAAGCATGACATCTTTCTCCAGCAGTTTGAATCTACCAGCTGTTCCTCAGAAACCTTATGGACCAGTTTTACTCTAGCCTATAGCAGCTCTGTGAGAAGAATTGACTCTATATAGTGGGTTGGTTGGTTGGTTTTTTAAGCTTGAGTTCAATGCAGTACCTCATTTGATTTTTTGAATGCTACTTTCATGAGGATTTATAACTGATTCTAGAAGAACGAAATGTCTGACAAATTTGATTTCTTCACCATTTATCATGAAGCTGTCTATTAGTCCAGTTACAAGGATTTTTGTTTTCTTTATATTCAGTTATAATCCCTACCAAAGACTGTAATCTTTCACCTTCATCAGTAAATGCGTCAAGTCATCTTGGCTTTAGGCAGCCAAGGTCATGTCATCTGCACATCTTTGGTTGTTAATGAGTCTCCCTCCAATCCTGATGGACTGAATGGATCTTAGCTGAAATCAGAGAATACCAGAAACACGGTTAACTGTGTCTTATGGACTATGTGAAGACATTCAACTATGTGAAGCGTAACTAATTATGTATAAAGTTTCAAAGACTAGGAATTCCAGAATACATAATTGTGCTTATGTGGGATCTATACATGGAAGAGAACAAAGGGTACTGTGTGTTTTAAATTTATTATTATTATTTCTCTTCAACCTTTAGCATGCCAAGCCAAGTGCATACACACCTAAATAACTTCAGAGACGAGTGAGAGTTCACAGATCTATAGACCAACTGTTTTAAAACTATCTTCCACAAATTCTGGTATTTCAGGGGATCTTCAAGTGTTTCTGTGGCATAAAAAATAAACTGGTTCTACTCTAAGTATTAAGACATTACTATTGGGTCGCCAAGTTCATTGTTTTGGTACGGAACTCTGGTCACAATTTCTCTACTGGTTGAAAAGCATTCAGAGTTTCCAGCAAAAGTTTTTTAAAAAGTTCCATCATTTATTGCTACATTTGTACATCAGTGAGGACCTCCCAATACTGTGTTAGTGTAATGTGGTTCCAGATTTCTTGTTTTTATATTTATCATGAAAATAAATGTATGAAATAACTTTTACCAACAAATAGAGTGCGGCATTTTTTCTAATACATGTTGGGAATTTCAGTAAAAATGCTAATGAAAATAAACAAAAAGGTTTCCATAGCCATAAAAGTTTGTAAGCCATCCAAATGCTATCAAGTCAGCTCCAGTGCCTAGTGACTCCTGTATCTGCAGAACAGAATTGCACTCCATAGGATTTTTATGGCTGTGACTTTTTGGAAGTAGATTGTCAGGCCTTTCTTCCAACATGCTTCTGTATGTGTTCACACTGCCAAACTTTCAGTTAGTAGCTGAGTGTTTCACTGTTTGTGCCACCCAAGAATACCATTGACGTAGGTCAAACCAACACTCAATTACTAATTTTCCTCAACAGCATCTTGACATGTACGGTTAAACATGTCCAGTTAAAGAAAGCTTCTGCCTCCTAGAGAAATCTGCTTTATTTTAGGATATTTCTAAGTGCTATGAAGACTTATTTTTTCCTTCCTATTGTGCTGCAGTCTGCTTCCTTACAACTTCCATTCTTGGGTCCAGAAGAAATTTTGTCTCTTTAGTTTTTCAGTGCAGCCTTGGGACTGTGTTTGGGTTTTCCAGTGTTCTCCCAGAGGCAGACAAGAATCCTTGCAAGCTTTTGAACTCTGTGCCTTTTGGCACCCAGCAAGGAGAGGGTCCCCTTCTTCTCCAATGGTTGGCAGCAAGCCTCCTTTCTCCATTCCATCTGCAACATATAGGAAAGTGACAGCAAAGATATGGATTTCACAAAACTTAATCAGAGCCTTAAGTGAATCAACAGGGTGAGGGAGCAAGGGAGGATAGCAGGGGAGTTAGGGGTGCAGGGAAGGGGTAGGCAGCATTCCAGCCTCAGCACATATGGCAATAGTTTCATTGAAAGCTCAAGACAGTTCTTATTTCATGCAGCAACATTGCCCCAAGAAGCATGCAAGCCAAATATTTAATACATGAACTCTAAATCCAATTTTTCAGGTCTTCTCCTCTTCCTCTGATTTTCCTCCCACTACCCCCTCAGTGCTAGTTCCTCCTCCTTATTTTCACGAAGACTCCCTGCTCCCCTTGAAAGCTAGTGCAGTATGAATGGAATGTTTTGATTTACTACAGGCCCCCCTGAATTTTATTTTCCAGAATCAATTAATTTCTGCACATTCTGACAATTGACAGGTCAGGGGCAAGGACTGAGGGGAAGCGATGGTTGGATGGTGAAAATTTAGGGTCTAGCAGGGGGTGAGGCAAGTAGGAGAGTGGAGCTCCCTCATGAGGTTTAGCCAGGGGAAGATAAATTGCCCTTGTGCTGGGTGTTGAGAGAAAAGGACTTGAGAAGAGCATGGTACCTGAGAGAAACATTCGCATGCATGAGGGAGGTGTACTTAGCTGTCAATCACAGGGTTAAAGAAAAATTAAGTCAGCCTCATTCCAAGAAGACAAACAACTGGGAATTAGCCTTCCATGCTTCTCTGTCACCCTACCTCTACCCTGCCTGAGGTTGCCTGGGGCCATGAGGATGTTTTGTTGCCTGTCCATTTACTCCTTCAGATGTGTTTTCATTCTTGGGTGGGTATCAGTTTTTCTCAAGAGGAAATATTCAAGAACCCTGGTGGTAAATGTGAGATGTGCACCTTTTCTCTTCTGTCTTTCCTTTTTTGTTTTTGCTTTGTGTATTTTTTTACTTCACATTCTCCTATCCTTTCTTCTTTGAATTTTTGTTTAAACTTATTTATTTTGAGTGAGTGAAAGTGTACAATCCAGTATAAATTCATATGCCCACCTATGTGCAGCTCCTACTGCTATCTTAGCCTGGTGACAGCACATTCCTTCTTTCTGTTCTATACATGCCGTATCCTCTTAAGAATCTCCTGCCACCTTCTCCACCCTCTCTACTCCCCTATAGTAAGAGGCCAGTAGGACAACAAGTCGATTAAGTGCTACATCTGCTGAGGAAAATAGTTGGCAGTTCAAATCCACCGGGTGCTCCTTGGAAACTCTATGAGGCAGCTCTGCTCTGACCTCTAGGGTTGCCACAAGTCAGATCCAACTCAATGGCAGTGGGTTAACATAGTCATATGTTCAAGGTTCCAAAATTAACTAAATACATATTCTGTTCAAGACTTCTTGTTAACTACAATACGAAAGACTAGACTTGTAAGATGTGATACCATTCAATTCAAAAGACATTTATTTTCTTCCTGTGCTAGATACTGGGTCCAGAAGGATGAACACAACACTGACGTTGGCCCCAAGAAGTTTATTGCTATGCAAGAGAAAATAGACATAGCATTATTCATTTGTTTATTCATAGAAGCCATACATGAGGTTCCGGAACTGTTGGCCATTTTTCTATCAGTAGCATGAAAGACTGGGCCTGGCACATAGCTGACATAAAATACATACTTGATGATGAAAGTAGTGACCAAGACTAGACACTCTCCTCATTTCCCTCCAAGAACTGAGGCCTGGAATGATAACTGAATGGAGCAGTGGACATCCTAGGAGCCCTAGGATCTGGGATAGTGCTGTCAGATTTGACTAGGCACCAATAACAGACTAAACTATCCCTCTCAAAGATAAACAAGCACAGCTGGCCCTCACTCCTGCTGACTCACCCATTTGGAAGGACTGCAGGTACTGATGCCTTCTTTGTTATCCAGGAGGTAGGCACTGGGCTTTGGCTGCAAATACGCCCAAATATGGTGCTTAAGTCAACATCATATAGTACAGCAGAGAGACAGTACATGGGAAAGCCAAATATTGAGAGCCTGGCTGCTGACTGAGGGCACCACTGGCCTGCACCCTCTCTTTTCTGAGCTGTGCCATAGATTCTGCTGTTTCATGGCAGGAAGGGAAGTTTGGCTGGGACACTATCTTGGTCAGCTGGGAGGTGGAATCACCCAGCTGGGGGTCTTAGCTGAGGCCGACTGGCAAATGCTTTTCATGCAGTAAAGCGCTGTTTGACAAAATTCGCATCTAGATTTACAGGTGGGAACTGGCAGAGGATGGCAGAAAAGCCTTAGCCTCTCCCTAATTTGAACCATGTCATAGCATCTGGAGATGGCCTATGTGGTACTTTTGTTGTCAGCTGTAATGCAGGGCCTGCCATACCTGAGGGAATGACTATTTTGGGCAGCTTTTGGGTAGCTCTGTGATCAGAAGTGAAGTATCTTTTTAAATAAGACCACTTGGAGAACTGACTGCTGACAGGCCAGGCAGCATCTCCTCCACTCTTCACTTATCCACATCATATGGTTGGCTGATGGCCTCCTAGTGACTCCACAAGTAGGGTGCCCTCTTTGCCAGCCAGGAAGCAGAGCCTACCATCCCAGACAGTCCACCTGGGCCAGTCCCTAGAGTACATAGAGACTGCTGGTGACAAAATGCCCTATCAGAAGTACATCTCAGCTCCTGTTGAGGTAACACTAGAGAAATCAAACAGCTTTTAGATGGCACACAGAAAAGAGTCCACTTAAAGAAGCAGTCCACCATGGCTCCCGAAAACTCCCTAAATAAAGAATCAAAAAACTTCCAGATGGAGAAGACTTTCTAAAAACTATTGGAGGTTGAATACAAAAGAATTATGTATAGAGTCCTCCAAGAGATTAAACAAAATTCAGCAGAACAAAATGAAAACTTAAGTAAGCTATTGGAACTGATGGAAAATCAACTATTTGAAATCCAGCAGCTCAAAAACAAAATTGCAGAATTAGACAACTCAATCCAAAGGTAAAAGAGCAAAACTGAGGAAATGGAAGCCCAACTTAGTGACCTTAAGGACAGAGCAACTGGCACCAGCTTTTATGAGGAGAAATCAGTAAAAAGAAATAAGAAAAATGAAGAAGCATTAAGAAACTTTGGGGTTCTATTAAGAGGAATAATCTATGAATAATTGGAGTTCCTGAACAGGGAGGGATAGGTGAAAATACAGAAAGCACTGCTGTAGAGTTGCTGATAGAAAATATCCCTGAAATTATGAGAGAAGAGAATGTGGATATCCAAGAATTGTATTGAACACCACAAAAACTAGAGCCCAAAAGAAAGATCCCAACACATATTATAATCCAGCTTAATAAAATGAAACATAAACAGAGGCTCTTAAAGATAGTGAAGCTTATAGCAAAGCTAACATTCAGAGGGGAGCCCTGTGGGTTTTCATCTGACTTCTGCACAGAAACAATGTTGACAACAAAACAGTGGAATGACACATTCAAAGCCTTAAAGGAGAAAAACTTCCAACCAAGAATTATATTATTTTATATTATTATGTTATGTTATGTTGTGTTATTATATTATGTGTGTGCGTGTCCATATATATATATATATATATAACCCAATGTCATCAAATTGGATCTGACTCATATATTATACATTGTAAATGTGAAACCCTGGTGGTGTAATAGGTCAAGTGCTACCACTGCTAACCAAAAGGTCTGCAGTTGAAATCCACCAGGTGATCTTTGGATACTCTCTGAGGCAGTTCTACTCTGGCCTCTAGGGTTGTCATGAGTCAGACCTAACTCGAAGGCACTGGGTTCTTCTTCTTTTATGTTGTAAAATTGTCTCTCAAATATGATGGTGAAATTAAGACATTTGAAGATAAACAGAAGCTTAGCCAAAGCCAAGCCAAGTGTCGTCGAGTCAGATCCAACTCATGGTGACAGAAGCTTAGAGACTTTGTAAAAACGAAACCAAAAGTACAAGAAATGCTGAAAGAATTTCTTTGCTTGGAAAAACAAAAACATTAAGTGTATACCTAAGGAGACAATGCAGGACACAGCATTCAGAATCCTACGCAGTTAGGGAAGTCAATAAGCTCCATCAAGACTACATAAATAAAAGGAGGGAACCAGTGATCACAACACAAAAACTATGACATTGCTGCACTAAAAAGAAGGATATATTATGGTAGGTATAACCCTTTCAATTAAAACTTAAAAGATATGCAGAATTTAAAGTCTGGTTTAAACTTAGAATAGTAAGGGGAATCATAAGGGTAGCCAAAATCAAAATAACAATGTGACATGTTAAAACAAGAAACACAATATAGGAGTCTCAAGAAATGCAAAACCAACACTAAAAAAGATGAAAAGTCAACCCATAAAATAGAATGACCCAGAACAGAAAATTAAGAGTAACATAGAAAACTTCAACAACATAAAAATAAACACACTAAACACTTACCTATCAATAATTACACTGAGTGCAAACGCACTGAACACTCCAATAAAGAGATAAGTGATATAGTAGACCAAAAGACATCACTGATCTATATGTTGCTTACAACAAACACACCTAAGACTCAAAGATACAAATAAACTGAAAATCAATGGATGGAAAAATATATACCAAGCCAATGACATAAAAAGAAGAGCAAGAATGGCAATACTAATCTCTGATAAAATCGACTTTAATGTACAAGAATGGTCATTATTTATTGCTGAAAAATTCAATACATAAACAGGACTTAACAATATTAAATATTTGTGCACCCAATATCAGAGCATTTAAATACATTGAACAAACTCTGAAAACATTGAAAAATGGGATAGATCATTTCACAATAATAACTGGAGACTTCAACACTTCAAGTAATGAACAGACCACCCAGGAAAAAGAAAGCTAAAATACAGATCTCCTTGTGACAATTAATCAACTAGACCTTATAGACCTGTACAGAACTTTTTACCCATAAAGAGATAAGTACATCTTCTTTTCCAATACATATGGAACATTTTCCAGAATAGATCATGTGTTAGGACATAAACCAAGTCTAAGCAAACTACAAACCATTGAATTATTGCAAAACAACCTCTTGGACCATAAAGCCATAAAAGTTTAAATCAATAGCAGAAAAATCATAGGTAGAAATTTGAACTCAAAGAAATTGAACAACACTTTGTTAAAAAAGCCATGGATTATCGAAGAAATCAAGGATGAAAAAAAGAAATTTATGGAATCAAAAGAGAATGAAAACACATCCTACCAGAACCCACAATATGCAACAAAAGTGGTGCTCAGAGGTCAATTTATCTGCATAAATGCACATATTAGGAAGAAAGAAAGGACCCAAACCAAAGAATTAACCCTAGAGCTTGAACAAGTAGAAAGCGAGCAACAGAGGAACCCCTCAGTCACCAGAGGAAAACATCATAAAGATTAGAGCAAAACTAAATGAATTAGAAAATAGAAGAATGATTGAAAAAAAATTAACAAATCAAAAGCTGGTTCTTTGAAAAGATCAACAAAATTGATAAACCACTGGCTAAACTTACAAAAGAAAAACAGTAGAGGAAACAAATAATCCGAATAAAAAATGAGATGACAGATGTCATAATAGACTCAACTGAAATCAAAGGTATCGTAACAGAATATTATGAAAGACTATACTCTAACAGATTTGAAAACCTAGAGGAAATAGACAAATTTCTAGATTTATATTACCTACCAAAATTATCACAAGGAGAAGTAGAACAGCATAATAAACCCATCACAAAGAAAGAGGTTGAAAAGATAAGCACAAACCTACCAACCAAAAAAAGTCCTGGGCCAGATGGATTTACCAGAAAATTCTACCAAACTTTTAGAGAAGAGTTAACTCCAATATTATTGAGGCTCTTTCACAGCATAGAAAGGAATGGAATACTCCCAAATTCATTCTGTGAAGCCAGAATAATCCTGATACCAAAACCAAGGAAAGAGCCCACAAAAAAAAAGGAAAAGAAAATTGCAGAACAATAACACTCACTAACCTATATGCAAAAATCTTCAGCAAAATCCTAGCCAACAGAATTCAGCAGCATATTAAAAAAATAATTCATTATGACCAAGTTGGATTCATACTAATTTGGGATGCAAGACTGGTTCAACACCAGAAAAACAATTCATGTAATCAATGACATAAATAACACAAAGGATAAGAATCACCTGATTTTGTCAGCCGGTGCATAAAAGGCATTTGACAAAGTCCAACACCCATTCATGCTAAAAACTCAGCAAAATAAGACTAAAGGTGAAATTCCTCGAGGCAATAAGGGGCATCTACGCAAAGCTAACCGCCTATATCATCCTGAACGGAGAGAGACTGAAAGAATTCCCACTGAGAATGGGAACCAGATAAGAATGTCCACTCTCACCACTTCCACTCAAAATTGTGCTAGAGCAATTAGACAAGACAAGGAAATAAAGGAATCCACATCCACGAAGAAGTAAAAATCTCCCTAGTTGCAGATAATATGATTGCATATACAGAGAATCCCAAAGAATCCGTAAGTAAACTGCTGGAACTAATAGGGAGTTCAGCAAAGTATCAGGATATAAGATAAACATAAGTAAATCAATAAGATTCCTTTACATCGACAAAGAGATCATCAAAGATGAAATCACCAAATCAATATCATTTACTATAGCCCCCAAGAAGATAAAATACCTAGGAATAAATCTAATTACAGAAATAAGAGATCTATACAGAGAGAACTACAAGACCTTACTGCAAGAAACCATAACAGGTTTACATAAATGGAGAAACCTACCCTGCTGATGAATAGGAAGATCTAACATTGTGAAAATGTCTATTTTACCCAAAGCAATCTACATATACAATGCAATCCCAGTACAAATTTCAGAGTCATTTTTTAACAAGATGGAGAGACAGATCACCAACTTTGTCTGGAAAGGGAAGAAACTTTGGATAAGCAAAGCACCACTGAAGAAGAGGAACACAGTGGGAGGTCTCAGACTACCTGACCTTAGACAATATTACACAACCACAATAGTCAAAACAGCCTGGTACTGGTACAAACGAGACATATAGACCAATGGAGTAGAGTTGAGACCCCCGAGATGACATCATCCTTCTATGACAGTTGATATTTGACAAAGGCCCTAAGACATTAAACTGGGGTAAAAACAATCTCGTCGAAAAGTGGTGCTGGCAAAACGGGATATTCTTCCAAAAAAAATTGAAGCAAGACCCATGTCTCGTACCTAACACAAAAACTAAAGCAAAATGGATCAAAGACCTAAATATCAAACCTAAAAAGATAAATATCATGTAAGAAAAAAAGGGTTAACAATGGAAGCTCTAGTACACAGCTTAGACAGACTTCAAAATCTGACAAAGCACAATCAACAGAAGAGAAACTAGATACATGGGAACTACTAAGAATCAAACAATTTTGCTCATCCAAAGACCTTCTTAAGATAGTTAAAAGACCAGTTACAGAATGGGAAAAAATGTTTGGCAACTATGTGTTGGACCAACATCCGATCTCCAGAATCTACAATGTACTGCAAAATGTCAAAAATAAAAAGGCAAATAACCCAATTAAGCAATGGGCAAAGGAGATAGGCAGACACTTCTCTAGAAAGGACATCCAAGCAGTCAAAAGACACTTGAGGACATGCACACAATCATCAGCTGTCAGAGAAATCTAAATGAAAACTACAATGAGATACCATCTTACCCCAACAAGATTGGCCATAATCCAAAAAAACACAAAACAACAAATTCTGGAGAGGCTGTGGAGACATTGGAATTCTCCTATGCTGCTGGTGGGTAGTGTAGTACACTGTGTACTACAAAATGGTACAACCTCTTTGGAAAGCAATCTGGTACCTTTTTAAAAAGCTGGAAATAGATATATCATGTGATCCAGTAATCGCACTGCTCAGAATTTATCCTACAGAAACAAAGGCTGTCACACAAAAAGACAAGTACACGTGAATGTTCATTGGGGCACAATAAACATTGGAAAGTCTACAACAGCAAAAGGATGGAATCAGCCTACATGCCCATCAACAGATGAATGGATAAACGAACTATGGTACATACACTCAATGGAACACGATGCAAAGACAACAAATGATGATTTTAGGAAACAACCTAGTTTCGATGGCACTTGGCAACGTAGTTTCAATTGGAAGACATTATGCTAAGAGAAATCAGTCAGCAGCAAAAGGACAAATATTGTATGGGACCTCTGCTAGAAGAACTTAAAAATAGACTTATGTACAGAAAAAAAGACTCTGACAGCTACAAGGGCGGTGAGAAGGGGTGAGGGTTGTTCATAGATTAGATAATTGATAAAAATTCTGTTAGGTGAAAGTAGTGACAGTACACAGTAGAAAGCAGATCAATTTAATTGGACTTCAACATAAACTGAAAGCTCTTCTAATCTTAACCCAATACTGCAAGGATAGAGTAGCAGGGGCAGGGGCTGGAGACATGCTCTTGGGAGACATCGAGGTCAATTGGTGTAATTAACCTACTGCTAAGAGAGCCTTCTGCACCCCGTATTGGTGAGTGGCATCTGGAGTCTTAAAAGCCAGCAAGCTGCCGTCTGAGTACACTAAATGTTCCCATGTCAGCTGGAAAAGAACACCAATGACACAAGAATAAAAGAAACCGGGAGACAGAAGGACACAAGTAAATGAGAGATTGTATTAACATGTGACCAGAAGAACAAGATGATACCAGGCCACCACCAAAGGCAGCTGTGATGGGGCATACTATGCTGAGTCCCTGTGGCAACATGAGAGAAAGAAGGGTGCAGCTTAGGAACTCTACTAAAAGACCACAAGTGATGGTCTGATAGCCCGGCCAATCCCTGAGAACATGACCCTTAGACCTGCTGCTGCCCCATGTAGAAAACACTACTGAGGTCAGCTCTTCGAACAAAGATGGACTAGACTCAGGGACACAGCGTGGCCGTATGGTAGGTGTGCTTTATGGTTCTACACATTTATAGGAGGCTGTCCTACTGACCTCTTTCTCCACGAGACAGAAGAAGGTGGAGAGGAGGGTGCAGAAGCTTGTTAAGAAGAAACGACAAGTATAACATGAAAAGGAGGAATGTGGTCTCTTGGGGCAAGGAGAGCAGAGGAGCTTTAGATAGCGGAGCATGCAAAATAGATTTGGATTGTATACTTTTACTCAATCACAGTAAGATACATATATACATATATTTGATGATGAAAATAACTACCATTTATTAGAATACCTGCAATATATGAAGTATTTTACATGGTTCATTGTTAATGTTTCCTCCAATTCTGTAAAAAATAAAAGACACGGTTATTCACACATTACAGATGAGCAAGTGAATACGTACAGAAATTAGGCAGTCTGCCCATGGTAAAGGTCAGTAAGAAGTAAAATCAGTATGCTGATTCAAGTCATTCTAATGTCAATGCCGAATACTTTTCTACTTTTCCATGCTGCCTTTTTGCAAAAATATGTGAACAAAGACCATTAGGTATTAATCATTTCAAATTAATGGTGTCAAATTCTTGCTGATTCAAGAAACAAATATATTCCTATTACTAGAATGTCTAAATTATAGCACATTTTATAACGTGTGAACCTTTAGAATTAATGTATAAATATAGCAGGAATGACCACATATTCTACCAACCTGTAGTCACCTTGAATACCCAAATTTTGCTGTTTCAAAGACTCTCACTTGTGTGATCATAGGACTTTGGCCCCATTCACTAAAAACCTCTTTCCAATTATTTTTGGTGTGACCAGTGTATACTCAGTAGTAAGTTTACCCCTGTTCTATTCTGGCCCTCTAATTCATATCCTCTGCACAAAGTCTCTTGGGAGCAGCTGCTCACCATTACTGTGGCACTCATGATCCTGAATAAGGATGTTGTGCTTCTTCTCAGGATTATTCACACCAGATCCCCCAAAACACCCCTCTAAGGCTCTATTTATCACTCCCACTGCATACTGAAAGTGAATCACCAGGAGGCTCTGTACATAGTGCAACTCCGCAATCCACAGTGATAGACGTTCCACCTCATCATATGCTCCTGCATCTCTTTGACAGGGAGAAGAGAGCTTTTCCAGATGCCAAAGACTGCACCCTTTAGTGCACTTTTCATCAGAGCCAAATTTTATCCAGGCAACAAAGAAAGATAGCTCCATGTCTCAGAGGCACAGCTTGTGCCTTGAAACAAAGCTGCTTTTACACAGTAGACTGGTTATACAAACGGTGCAGTTTTTCACTCTTTCCTGTACCATAGTCCCTCATAGTATTCTCTCACACTGTCTCTGAGTTTAGACCATGTGTCTGTGTCTTGGTCATCTGGTACTGCTCTAGCAGAGATACCACAAGTGTATGGGTTTATCAAAGAGAAATTTATTCTGTCATAATCCAGTAGGCTGTGAGTCCAAATTTATGGTATCAGCTCCAGGTGAGGTCTTTCTCTGTTGGCTCTGGAAGAAGGTCCTTGTCATCCATCTTCCCCCTGAAATGGGAGCTTCTAAGGCACAGGGACATGCTATACTCCCAGCAGCTTTTCTTTTCTGGTAGTATAAAGTCCCTACCTCTCTCCATGCTTTCCTTTCATTTATATTTCAAGAAGTTGCCTCAAGGAACAATACAGTCTTACTCCTTGAATCCTGCTCCACAAACACAACTGCCACCCATCCTACCTCACTGTTTTAGTCAACTAGGGCTGCTCTAACAGAAATACCACAGAGTGGATGGTCTTAACAATGGAAAGCTTATTCTTACACAGTCTGGTAGGGCTACAAGTCCAAATTCAGGATGTCCACTCCAGGGGAAGGCTTTCCCCCTTCTTGGCTCTGGAGGAATGTCTGGTATTGCATCAGTCTTTGTCCAGGGAGTGTCTTGGTGCAGGAACTTCAGGTCTGAAGGACGTATTCTTCTTCCGGTGCTGCTTTCTTGACAGCATGAGGTTCCCAATTCTCTGCTTACTTCCCTTTCCTTTTATCTTTTGTAAGATGAAAGGATTAAGGGTGGTGAAATGCATACTCAAGGAAAACTCCCTTTACAGTGGAGCAAGCAGATGATGTTATGAAGGTATTTACAGTCCTACCCTAATCCTTTAATGTACAGCACAGCAAAATCACAAAATGGAGGACAGTCACAAAATATTGGGAATGACAGCCTAGGCACAGGGCAACACATATTTTGGGGGGACACAATTCAATCCATGACATGCATTAACACAGAGGCAGAACGTACAGCACAGAGGGACATCACACAATACCAGGAATCAAGGCATAGCCAAATTCCTACACAAGTTTTTGGAGGACACAATTCAATCCATAACAACCTGCCTTTGTCCAATGGAAACGTAATAAACAATGTAAGCAGAGGTCTGAAGAAATACTTACAAGAATATACCTGCATTAGCCTTCTAGAAGATGAGACATTTGAAGCTAAACCAGTTAATCCAGGTACAGCAATATTAGGTTCATTGCTAGCTATCCCATAATCAGGGAATCACCTGAGTGATTCCCAAGAAGGCCAAAAGCAGTGTACAACCAAGGACAGGCAAATTAAGCAGAACTGCCTAACAACTTTAAGGCTTGTCAGAAATAATACAAGGTTGTTTTAAACAACATTTGGAGATGAATTGTTATATAGCTAAGCCAAGCCAAGTGCCGTCAAGTCAGATAGCTCAGTGAAATGTTTCATAAATTAGTTTATGAAAAAAGATTGTCTAGCTCCTATGCCATCTGGAAAAAGGGCCATCTTCTCCTTTCCATTCTCCTATACTTCACTTCTTCTTTCCAACCCCTTCCTTAGAGGTGTACTGATAAAACTAATTTATGGCACTATCAGGAAGCAAATGACATTTACCTATTCTACTCTTCTTATCACACACTCTTATCTCTCTGTCCCCAATTTCTACATTCATCAAGGTACCAACCTGCCCTTTCTCCTTCACAAAGAGAAAAAATACAAACTCAAGACTCATTAATTAATTCATGCAAATACATGTCTATGAATCTACTAAATCCATTGCTTCATTAGGTATATATAGGCAGGGATAAATTTCTCTTAGGCTAAGCAAGCCTCTCCCTAGAGAAAAAAGAAACATATATAAATTCAATTATACACACCAATCTATCATTCATGTATACACTTCCACTTAGATGTGACTTATAAGAATTACACACAAATACACATAGCAAGATTGAATCAATAGGATGTAAATAAAAGAAATTGTCAAGAGTAAAGTCAAAGAAGATTGCATTATGTAGTAACAGATTTTTACCGCTGAGGGCTGATGTTATTACTCATTTTGCCCTTTATAATACCTTAGAATGACACATACCATCTCTGAACTCTAGCAGCTTCTTAATTACTGGTGTTTGAAGTGATAATGTTTTTGCGACTTCATCCTGCCTCATGATTTTGCCAAGGACACATGAAAAGTCCTGATTTCCTAGGAACTCCTTACCAATACTGGGTAGGTGACCTATCCCAGCTTTGCCAAAGACCACCCAATGGCATGAGAGTGAACAGGTCTTGCTTTTGCTGGCATGTTTCTGAGAAGCCCTTTTCCTTCAAGTTCATCCCTCTGCCACCACCAGACAGGCCCTCTTTTCATGGGATCCATGAACTTATCTTACCTATTACAACCCTGAACACCCAGAAGACATTATCTGCCTTCTTCTCTCAGGCAAAAAAAAAAAAAAAGACAAAGTTCTACATTACAAGAGCAATACTTTGCTTGTGAAGTATTAGACAATGACCAACACCAGGTATATGGGCACAGTAAAAGTGGACACACACGTTCTAATCACAGCTCTGCCACCAATTTACTTTGTGAACTTAGACAAGCTACTTCATGGGGCGTTTTACCCTAAAATATAGAATTGTGTTAAATGTTCTTTAAGATTCCATCTAACTTGAAAAACTATATAAATCAATCCTTTTGTTACCCAACCATGCCAAAGGCTTGAAGCAGTTCTGCTTGGGGGTTTAAATCTTGGGTTGTGCCTTAGGCCAGGTCCTCTAGAGAAGTAGGTAAATATATAGAAAAGGATATTTATATCAAGGAAATGACTCACACAATTGTAGAGGCTGGAACACCCTAAATCTGTGTATCAGGATAGAGGCTTCTTTTGATTAATGTAGCTGCATGGGCTGGCAAACCCAAGATCAGCAGGTCAGACAGCAGAGCTCTTGTTCACAGGCTGTGAAGGTCATGAATCCCACGATCAGCAGATCTTTCTCAAGTCCTAGGGACCAGAGATCAGACAAACAGAA
The DNA here is from genome assembly GCA_028571685.1 of Heterohyrax brucei. Taxonomy (NCBI): domain Eukaryota; kingdom Metazoa; phylum Chordata; class Mammalia; order Hyracoidea; family Procaviidae; genus Heterohyrax; species Heterohyrax brucei. The sequence goes on from CM053150.1 coordinate 65,229,233, forward strand.
AGCAACTGCAGGATACAGAGCAAGCAAAAGCCTGAAGTCCACTTATATTCAGATGCAGGCCACACACCCAAGGGAATTCCCTTTCAGTTGACTGACTACTCATAGCTGATCCCATCATAGGGGTGATCACATACAAACACTGAGAATCATGGTCTGGCCAAGTAGACACACAATTTTAACCATCACAGGCTCTATCAATATTCCCTTAGTCCAAGACACTATTCCAATGGTTAGCTAATTGGCTTCCTTGTTTTTATTTTTGTATTCTTTTAATTTATTCTTGACATAGATTCCAAAGTAATGTCTATAAACACAAAATATAGTGTTTGTTCTCTGAATTAAGCTCATCATTCATTTTCCACTAACTTTAAGAATAGAATTCAAACTCGTACCAGGTAAGAAGTGGCCCTCACTTAGATTGCCAACCTCATCCCTTTCCACTCTCCCATATGGGATCAGCACCCTCTAGCCATAACTTGGGATTCCAGTAAACCCAGATTCCTTCCATCTGTAGCAGATACCAGTGATGCCCTACCTATGTCCTTTCATCCACCAAGGACCCTCTTACTGCTTAGTGGACAGTTCTCTTACATACTGAAGACTTCTTGCTCAAACACCTGCATCTGTCTGTCTGAGGACTTTCTCTGGTTGCAGGATATATATAGTCCTCTTGCAGGGAAGGTCAGAAATACCATGGAGGGAATGTCCCAGAAGCAAAGTTCAACCAGTGAGAGATAAGATTTAGGCATGTAGATGTCACTGGCTTCACTAACCCTTGAAGAGAGTATTCTGAGATATGTTCTACACAGTCTCTCAGAGAGTCTCCAGAGAGACTGAGAGATTGAGCTTCTGATTTCTCTGTTCCAAATAATTTAGGCTAGAAGCCATCAGGTATAGCCCAAAACTGTCCAAGGTTGAGTGGGACTGTGTTCTGGCATATGGAGTTGGAGCCTTATTAGAGTGTGGATGGCTTCGCTGAAGCTCAGTATGGGCATTGGAGTCCAGAATAGAAGTGACTAAAGCAATCTGACAACTAAATGTAACTCCTAATCAAGGATTATATTACTTGATTAAAAACACTTTATGGAAATAATTGTATTTTGGTGATGTAGTAGCAGAGTCCACAGGACTGTTTCGTGAGACTTAGACAAGCCAGTCTGAATTCTGATCTACAGAACTGTGAAACAATAAGATTATTTTCAGGGAGCAGTCACTAAAATATTTAAGGCTATGGGGCATTAAACATGTTAAACAAAATTATAAATTATCAAATGAGCAAACATAATAAATGCCAAATGAAATCTAAGAATCCAAAACTGAACAGATAAATCTCATATGTGTGGTACACTGTATGATAGACCCCAAAGGTGCCCACGAGCTAATCCCTGAATTCTATAAATATGTTACATTACTTGGCAAAAGGACTTCAAAGATATAATTGATTTTCTTGAAAGAAGGAGATTATCCTGAATTATCCAGATGGAACCAATCTAATCACTTGAGCCATTAAAAACATACACTTCTCTAGTTAGTGGGAGAAGGATGCAAGGGAAGAGGAAGACAGGAGAAATTAGATAGAAGAGGAAGTCAGAGAGATTCAAAGCACGAGAAGGAGTCAGCCCACTGCTGCCAGATTTGATGATTAAGGGGGCCATGAGCCAGTGAATGCAAGCAGCCTCTAGAAGCTATAGACAATCCCAGGCTGACTGCCAGCAAGGAAGCAGGGGCCTCAGTCTTACAACCACATAGAACAGAATCCTGCCAACAACTTAAATGAGCCTGGAACTATATTCTCCCCTGTGAGCCTGCAGTAAGAACGTAGCCCTACTGACACCTGGATATCAGCCTTGTGAGACCTTAAGCAGAGTCCACAGGACTTTTTTGTGAGACCTAGCCAAGCCAAGTATGAACTCTGATCTACAGAACTGTGAGATAATAAGTTTATGTTTTTTTAAGCCACTGAGTTGGTAGTAACATTTTACAGCCATAGTGAAAAATTGATACAAGTGACAGAGCTCATCTGGGAAGACACTGTGAAGACATAAATCTTCAACCCCTTTGATCTATGCTGCTTGCTTTTTCCTCTTTAGAATCTCTCATCATACTTAAAAGTAAACCTGAATTTTAAAGAACACAAATTTTAAGGTTCAAATTGCCTCCATTTCTTGTTAAATCTCATTAGAGGTCTTGACCTGCCGTTGTCCAGTAGAGATGTGAAAGTCAGGCTGTAGCTTCATCAGGCTGATTTCCCCTCGAGTCCTGAGATGTACGTCTTGTACTACACTTTAAGAATGGATACATCCAACATGGAAAAGGAAACACAGCGGACATGGAGATATTTTAAAGTACCCTGGTGGCCAAGTAGTAAAAATGCTTGCCTGCTAACCAGAAGATCAGCAGCTGCCCTGCAGTAGAAAGATGTAGTCAGTCTGCTTCTATAAAGATACACAGCCTTGGAAACCCTACAGGGGAAGTTCTACTCTCTCATCTGGGGTCACTATGAGTTGCAATCAATTCAGTGGCACAGGACTTGGGCAAGCTCTCACCTGAAGTGTAAGGTGCTCGTGTAGAAAAACATGTCTGCGGGATTGTTTCAGGGCTGAGGAAACAGATACCTTTTTGGTCCCACAGAAGAGAAATTAAACTGATAGATCCATGTTCTAGACTGCATCATGTCAGGAGAAAGAAAGCAAAACATAAGAGGTGTTTGGAGTTAATTAGGGTGTTGTGTTGGTAAAGTGTGTCAAATCATGAAGGGCAGAAATTGTAGCACTTTGAGATGATTATAAATTGATTTGTATTCCCCCAAAATGTATGTGGAAGTCTTAACCCCTGAACTTAAAAACTAATTACCGTTTTTGGAAAAGAGAGTTCCTTTTTCTCTGTTAATGAGGTCCAAACAGTGTAGGGGAAACCCTCGTGGCACAATGGTTAAGTGCCACATCTGCTAACCAAAAGGTTGGCAGTTCAAATATGCCAGATGCTCCTTGGAAACTCTACGGGCCAGTTTCACTCTGTTCTGCAGGGTCACTATGAGTCAGAATCAACTTAGTGGACTGGGTTAGGTTTCTGGTTTACCGGTGCAGGATGGGTTCTAAACCTAATCGCTTTTGAGTGGTGTTATACATAGAGAGTAGGCCATGAGGCAAATTGTCTTCAAGCCAAGAAATGGCAAGGAACACCTGAGGCTGCTGATAAGGAGAGGCTTTGCTCTAAAAGCTGATGCTCTGACTTAGACTTCTAGAATCCAGAATTGTAAAACAAAAGAAGTTTCTGTACTTTAAAACTACCCAATCTGTAGTTTTTGTTACAACAAATATTAAATAACTAAGATAGAAAACTTAATCCAACGCTCTTGTGTTATTAGTGGGCAAACTAAGGCCCAAAGAATAGAATTTGCCATGTGACCTTTAAAGTATGAAATTCTGTTTAATTTATACCTATTTTGTGGAATTACAAAAGGTCCCTGGAAAATGCTCTCTAAAGAGAACATACAATAGCTAATCAAAGACATCAATACCCTCCTAATCCCCTCCCCAAAAAACCTGCTATCTTTGAGTCAATCCAACTCATAGTTACCCTATAGGATGCAGTAGAACTGTCCTATAGCACTTCCAAGGAGCACCTGGTAGATTCAGTCTAACGATTCTTGGTTAGCAGCCACAGCACTTGACAACTATGCCAGCAGTCCTCATCTCCCCTCCCCACTACACCCAGAAACCTAAATTCATTGCCGTCCATACAATTCAGACGCCTAGTGACTCTAAAGGACAGAGTAGTCTCCAAGGAGTGCCTAGTGAATTCAAACTGCCAAGCTTTTGGTTAGCAGCTATAGCTCTTAACCTTAATGGTATCAGAGTCCTCATCTCATTGATTCCTAACGCAGACTCTGGTTCACAGCACCTTTGTAGTGAACTACTCTTGCTGATCAGTTGTTGAAAATGTATGAGAGTTCTAGTTTTTTACTAGAATTCTAATTCTAATGAAAATTCTTCAGACTCCAGATGTGATTGCAGCGTTTGCACTGTGTCTTAAAAAAGGATTTATACACCGAAATTAGAGTCTAATCAAGGTGTTCAAATCTCATGTTACCTACTGAGGTATATTTCAATGTTCATTCACACAATACTTTAAAAATAAACAATAACAACAACATGAGTTCCTTCCAGCCTAAATACAGTACTATAGAAATGAATAAGAGGTTTCTAACCTCTATAAATGCCCAAGAAAATAACAATGGAGAAGACTGTTTTACTACACTGTAACATCAGTGCTGTAGGTGAAGGTGGCATACTGGGTAAATGCTAAGGCTGCCAATCAAAAGCTTACAGTTCAAATTCACCAGGAACTCCTTGGAAACTCAGTGGGGCAGTTCTACTCTGTCCTGTCAGGTCACTACAAATCAGAACTGACTTGACAACAATGGACTTGGTTTTATGATTGTCTTAGACTGGGTTCTCTGGAGAAGCAAAACCGATAACATATATAAATATGTGTAGAAAAAGATTTACATAAAGGAAACAGCTCATGTAATTGTAGAGAATAAAACATCCCAAATCCTGGGTCAGAATACAAGCCTCACACAGCCATGGAAGCTGGTGAACCCAAGGTTGGCAGGTCCAACATTAGATTTCCAGCTCACAGGCTGTGAAGGTCAGTGAATGCCAAGATGTTAGGTAAGACTGCGAGGTTTCTGATGATTCACATAGCTACAGGGGCTGGTGAACCCAGATTTCGCAGGTTGGGGAAGAGGATTCCTGCCTGCAGGCTGTGAAGATCAGTGAATCCCAAGAGCAGCTAGTTTAAGTCCCAAGAATCAAACATAAGAAGAAAAGAAAACAGCAGCTGCTAGATCTGCGACAAGCCAAAAAATCTTGGCAAAGTGAGCTGAGAGGAAGTGGGTCATAGAAGGCAAAGAGACAAAGGATGAGGGGGCTGTGAACCACCACTTTATACAGCTGCCAAAACACTGAGAATCATGGCCCAGTCAAGTTGACACACAGTCTTAATGATCACAGTCCACCCGTTGTCAACGTGGCATTTGTACATGTCTCCACATACCATACATAGCCTCTGAATAAACCCAAAGTTATACTTATGCCTAACATGATATAACTAACACAAGTACAACTGAAAATACATTAGCCACATTTACATCTTATATTTTACAAGAAAACAAAAAATTTCTGATGCACGCATACAAAGCAGAAATACTCATAACAGTTACAGTCCTTGTTTCTGCAACTGGTCATGTGGCTATAGCTGGTATTTAGAACTACCTTCTTCTACACCCATTCCATATTCCCTTTGCCCTCAGCAAGCACCTTAGGTGGTCATTGTTCTTGCCTGGTGGGATGACCCAAACCCTCTTTCCTGAAGGGTCTGGGTTATTAGTAGTTATATTGGAATTGGGTCCTATATTTTTCCACTGAATTTAATCACAGGACAGAGTAGTACTAAGAGGTGTCCTGAAGGATCTCCTGCATTCCAAACATACTTTTCTTTACCTCCATTATGTAATATCAATCCCATTTCCTCTTGGTCGTCAGGATCAATCACATCAGCCAGTATAGTAACTCCCTTTGCCTGTTTATCCAGAAGCATAAGGAACTCAAAGTGACCTGATGGCATTTTTAGTTTCCAGTTCAATTGAATCAGTGATGTGTCTACTGGTGGCAGCATTCCTCCCTTTGGAACTAAGACATTTAGTCTTAGCATAAGCATAAGGTCATGGGAACAGGAAGCAAAAATCTTTCAACTGGGTAGCTAGGGGTAGTAGTGAGTGGTGCCACTCCCATTTCCACCCTTTGATTCCTGGACTCATGAATCCTTGCTACGAGAGAAATAGCATCATATATTGAACACTGGTTTGGAGCATATACAACCTCCTGGAGAACATTCCTCTGACTCTGCAAGGTATTTCCATCTAGCTGGTGCTGCAGTTGTGTCTTTAGCAGGCCATTCCATCTTTCTATCAAGCCAGCTGCTTCAGGATCATGGGGAACATGGTAAGACCAGTGAATTCCATGAGCATGGGCCCACTGCAACACTTCACTTGCTGTGATGTGAGTCCCTTGATCAGAGGCACTGCTATGTGGGTTACCATGATGGTGGATAAGGCATTCTACACACCCATGGATGGTAGTTGTGGCAGAAGCATGGTGTGCATTGAAGGAAAATCCATATCCAAAGTAAGGCTATTCCAGTAAGAACAAAATGCTATCCTGTGCATGATGGAAGTGGTCGTATATAATTAGCCTGCCACCAGGTTGCTGTATGACCACTTCAAGGAATAGTGCATGTCAAGGACTCAGTGTTGGTCTTTACTGCTGGCAGATTGAGCACTCAGCAATGGGTACAGATAAGTTATCTTTGGTCCTGGGCCCATATCTTAGTTGTCTGGTACTGTTCTAACAAAAATACCACAGGTGGATGGTGTTAACAAAAAAAAGTTTGTTCTTACACAATTCAGTAGGCTACAAGTCTGAATTCAGAGTATTCACTCCAGGGAACGGCTTTCCCACTTTATGGGCTCTGGAGCAAGATCCTTGTGTTGCATGAATCTTTCTTTGGTCTGAGAGCATCTCAGCAGAAACCTCCAGTTCAGAGGGCATGTTCTGCTCCTGGTGCCACTTTCTTGATGGTATAAGGTCCCCAATTCTCTGCTTGTTTCCCTTTCCTTCTATGTTTTTTAGAGTGGTCCAAGCCATTGGAGCAGGGAGGTAAACTTAGGAAGGGTTTTATAGTCCCACCCTAATCCTCCTTAACATAGCCTATTAACCACAGGCAGAGATAAGGATTTGCAGCATTAGAAAATCTCAAAATGGAGAGCAATCACACAATACTGGTAATCACATCCCAGACAAATTACTACACACACTTCTGGGAGGACACAATTCACTCCGTGACAACTGGTTTACAGATGAGGGAAACAGAAGGTGCAGAGTCCTGAGACATAAAAGGGTAAGGAACATTGTATGTACAAAAACAGCTGCAATAGACAGACTAACATCCGATGAGACTGTGAAGATTCAGTGAGGCCATGTATGTCATGCTAAAAAGCTTATATTTTATTCTGAAACTAAGACGCGTTATTGCTGTCTGCTGCCATCAAGTCAATTTCTCCTCATGGCAAAGCCACATATACAGAGTAGAATTAATTCACTGGGTTTCAAGGCTATGGCCTTTTAGAAGCAGATCACCAAGACTGTCTTCCAAGGTGCTTTGGGGTATCTTCAAAATGCCAACCTTTCAGGCAGTAGATCAGTGCTTAACTTTTTGTGCCGGCCAGGACTCCTAGTGTGCATTAGAGGATATATTTAAAGAAGGGCGAGGATTAGGTAGTATTTTATTTTTAGAAAAGAAATTCTGATGCGATGGGGAAAATACACTTCCCACAGTCCCCTTAGCAACATTTACTTGTATGTTGTGCCAGAAACTGTTTTCCTCATTACAGTGTGTCCAGTGGGCTACTGATCTAGATATATAATATATAATATTAACCTTTTATGCTTGTTTTCAAATTATGTTTACATTGGCGGGGATTAAAATGTTTCTATGAATCATAAAGCAGAGGCAAAATTCAAATCCAGCTCTGACAGAGCCTTGGGGTAGTGTCCCCCAGTACCTCAGTGATTGCATAGTGTCCCCTTCGCCTGTCTTCCCAAGGCTTCTTCTGAATTACTTCTCAGCTGAATTTTTCTCTTTAAAATATGATAGACCTGGTCCATGTAAAACAAGAACCTATCCTTTTGTTTATACAAGCAAAAATGACAAAGAAGAAAGCGAGACCATTTCATACATCCCCACATCTTTATTTCTGCCAACATTCGAACTCAGGCTAACTCCTGTCCATTTTATTCTACTGAATCAGGGAAATTCTATCTCTCTTAGTATGTGTGGCCATACTAATAGGATCTCAGATAAAGGGGCAATCTTCCAGAAATCTGTCTCTCACCTACTCTTCTATATTTGGTATGAGACCACGGTCCCAGATATTTTCAAAGAAAGTAAGAGGGACCATTGGAAAGTTGAGCCAGTCCAGAGGTCTTGGTTGACCACTCTTAATCAGAAACCAGAGAGTTTCTGAGAGCTTGGTTCAAAGTAGTACTCTGGGAGCTTAGAGGTTGGTGAGATGGCACAAAAAGACAAACCATGTGAATAAACTAGAAGTGCAGTCAAAAACGAGTGTAATTATGAGTTGTAGAAAGTTAGAGCCTCCCTGGGGCTATAGAAGGATCAGCAAACAGACTTCCAAGCCTGGGAAGGGAATCACAAATGAGAGCAATGGATTGATTGATGACAAATAACAGCATTTTTGGTAGGTTGTAGACTCAAACCACACAATCCAACACAAAAGAGAAAAATTATCATCCAAGCCTCCTGATGGGTGGTGCAGTTAATACAGGCAAATTGAGTTACGTATTTAAAGTACTTTTATTTCCAAACTAAACTCTTATGGTTTCAAAACTAGTGATAGAGACTGCCATTCCCATTTTAAAGATGGGCAAGCTCACATTTATTGTGGTTCCTGACTTGGACACTTACGTTAATCAGTGCCAGAACCTGTGCCTAATGTTTCATGCTTACATAGGGTAACTTGCAGGTTTATGTTTTGAGATGAGGCATTCCTCCTCAATTTATTTCCAGTCTTCCTATTACTAAAAATATTGAAGAAATTGAAAACTATTTGTCAGAGATAATGCTGAAGGACTCAGTCCACAGACGACATTCCAAATGTTGTCATGATTGAAACACTTTTTTGGGGGTGCACTCTTGGAGTGTGATTCCTGGTTCTGTCGTTTCCCAGCCGTATGTTCTTGAGTAAGTTAATTACCTTCTCTGTGCTTCAGCTTTCTCCTTATAAAATTGGAATAATCATAATACTTTCACGTAGAGTTGTTTTGAGAAACATATTGCAAAATTAAAAAAAAAAACACTTGGAATAGTGCCTAGTGTCTGGTAAACATTTAATTTATGGACTATTAGAGCTATCAGAAAAATGGGATTCAATGACTAACTTCCAGTGCTGAGATTACGTGAGTCTACAAAGAGATCATGAAATCAGAAGATCTGATTGTACATATACTTGTAGTGGGAGTAGAGGTAGGGGTAGGGAGGAAGTGGAATAAAAAAAATTTAAAAAATCTAGTAAATAGTCAACTTATGCATTGGAAGTGGTAGACACAAACATTCCTGATTTCCATGAGTTCAAAATCCTTTTGAGAAGTTGAGAGCTGTTTAGACAAGTTGAGGGGCTAGGGAGCAAGACAAAAAAAGGAGGAGAGGAAGGGAGACAGAGCGAGAGAGAGGGAGGAGAAAAGGAGGAAGGGCTGGGGAGAAAAAAGACTAGACAAGTTAATGGGAGCTTCCATTTTGGAGGACCAAAATAGTTATCCAACAAGCATTTCCTGAGCATCTCCTGCATGCTGGAGGTGTCCTAAGTGCTAGAATACACAAAAGGTTGGAATGCAGTCAAAGTGGTAGCACTAAAGTAAGTCAGGGTAGACAGGTGGCACGCAGAAGAGACAGTTAATTCCGCTGGAGATAAGTCCAGGGCATTGTCATCTCTCATTTGAATCTCTACAACAATCTCCTAACTGGTTTCTCTACCTTGTCCTTCCTAACCAGAAGCTTTTGTTGTTGGTGGTTGCTCTTGAGTCAATTCTGACCCCACGCGACAGAGCAAAACTGTCCCACAGAGTTTACTAGGCTGGAATTTTTATAAAAGCAGATCACTAGGAAGCAGATTGTCAGATTTTTTTTCCATGGGTTTGAAGCACCAGATTTTGTGTTAAAAGCTGAGTGCTTAAATATTGCAGCATGATGATACGTACTGGCTGTCACTGCCTGCTTGTTGAACATTAATATGACTCACAAGGTCTCGCAGGATCTGATCCTGGTACACTTCTCTTGGTTCACTTTGCCTGTCATATGAACGGACTCCTTGTGTCAAACTTTGTTTCCTTTCTTGAATCTCTAATTCTCTCCCCTTCAGCCTTTCCCTTATACTGTTCCTTTCTTGGGAACAGGCCTTCCTTGGCCAAGCTTGGTTAAATGTGACTACTCATTATTTAGGCCTTGGCTTAGATAGAAATTTTTCCAGGAAGCATCTGGGACCCCCCACATATGGACACCCAAATCTGGATTAGATGACCCTTTTCTGAGCTCCCTCAGAGCTGTCTACTTTCATGCTGAAACACTTAGCACGAGGCATTCTAATGCTCCTCTGCCTCAAACTAAGGTTTAAGCCACCCACAGGCAATGCCAGGTTTATTTTTGTTCATCACTTACTCCCTGCACATGATACAGTCTCCAGCACACAGGTGGTATTCAATAAATGTTTGTTGTAGTACCCCTCTTTCTATGAATGGTGACCCAAGACCGTGTAAGCAACCCAACACCAGCCTCTGTAGTAGACGCAGCATTGCCCCCACTTCTGGTCTCCAGAGACCCTCCCAATTGCCCTTCTCTCCTGAAGCATCTGCCCTCTCCTATCCAAGCTTTCTCCCTTCCTCTTTTTCTGCCCATCCCATACTGGAGTTCTGGAATTTGTCTAATAAAGTCTTTGCTTTATTAGACTTACGGTCACTTTGAAGCTGTGGCTACACATGGTCACACAAACCCTGGCAAACAAGCTTCCAATCATCCAGATCCTTGGTGACCTGACAACAAAACATCTGGGCAACTGACTCATCTTGATTTTCTTTTCATCCACACTGCCTGAAGGTTGGGCACTGACTCCCTGATGCCGTGACAACTTGACTCCGGTCTCTTGAAATCATCAAGGGCTTGTACACATGGCTAAGGCTTTTTTAATCAGGGAACAGCTGGTTGTGGTGGGGGATCTATTTGTTGCACCCACTATTAATTAGTAACATTTTAGAAAGTAGTACAAGATGAGGGGAAAAAAGGGTTTATGACTGGGAGGGAGAATTGGAAGCCATATGTAAAAACTGTGGCCAATGAATATTGGATTGACAGGCGATGATGCAAAGATTCTCAGGTATAACAGAGATTTCTTCTCTAGGACTTCGCAGCTGTGAGTGAAAGTTTTAAAGGAAAGTTTTGTCAACTTTCTCTTTTATGTAAAAAAAGGGAAGTAGAACAATCTTTTTGTGGCTATTTTTCAACAAATATTTATTATGCACCTATATACTCTTTGCCAGTCCCTGAGCAAGGCATGGGAAGAAAAGTTAATTAGAAAAAATTCTTACTGTCAAGTGGTTTATAGTAAAATGTGGGAAAGAAGCAATAACTGGAAAATCATGATGATGTGATGGTACATATATGTACGGTGGGAGCAGAGATGCAGGGCACAATTTGTGGACCACAAACCTGGTGCTACCACTCATTGGTGAGATGACCTGCAGCAAATCTCTTAATCTACTTGGCCAGTTGGTAGTAAACCCACAGCGATCTAATATAGGCAATGTTTTGTAAACTGAAAATTGATTTGTGAATATTAATGACCATCATTCAACTTTCCCAAATTCAAAAGCACTATCCTGTAAGGTAATGAGCTTTTAGTCATTGGAAGTTTTTAAGAAAGCTAGAAATGGAACTCATGTGGTTCAGTGGTTAAAACACTCAGCTGATCAACAGGTTGGCAGTTTTAACCCACCATAGAAGAAAGATGTGGTGGTCTGCTTCCACAAAGATTTATTTAGACTTGGAAACCCTATGAGGGCGTTCTATTCTGTCTTATGTGATCGTTTTAAGTCAAAATCAACTCAACAGCAATGGACCTGGTTTTGGAAGGAAGCTAGATGACATTGTTAATAAAGGATGTTTTAAAAGAATTTCCTGCATATGTCTGAGGCTTCTCTTGTTTCTTATACCTTGCTTTAAATGTTATTGTTGTCATTAGATACCACTGAGTTGGCTACAACTCACGGTGACCTTATGCATAGCCGAATGAAACATTAACCTGGTCCTATGCCATCTTTGTGATTATTGATATGAGTGCGTTCATTGTTGCAGCCATTGTATGGCACATTCTAGCCTAGGTTACTCATCTCCTGGTATTATACTGAACAATGACATGTTTTCATGCATAAGATTTTCATGAACTAATTTTTAAAGGTAGCTTTCCTGGACACTCTTTCTTGTTTTAAATGAAACTAGTGAATTTGATTCTTATTCTAAACCATAAACAGTGTATGTCAAAATAAAGAAGCTGATAGCCGTTTGCCATGAAGAATAATCGCCTTCTACTGCTAGGATCAGGAGAGCCGCCTCTGGTCCTGTCCTGGCTGTGGTTTTCATGATTAAGAATACTTCAATCCAGATCACCACAACAATGAGAAGTGAGTTCCCTTTTCATTCAGTGTCTTATGGAAAATCTAGTTTTAGTGGGTGTTTTTCCAGCGTTTTGCAGTTCTTTCTTCTGTTTCATCTCTCTGTCATCACCTAACTCCTGTTGATTGTACCTCTTAAACATTTTTTAAAATAATTTATTTTGTTATATTTTGTTGTTGTTGAAAACATACACAGCAGAACATATACCAACTGAGCAATGTCTGTGTGCAGTTTAAAGGACACTGATTGCATTCTTCAAGTTGTGCAACGATTCTCACCCTCCTTTTCTGAATTGGTCTGCCACTGTTAATATTAACTCACTGCCCCTAAACTCCCGACCTAATATTTCAAGTTCATGTTGTCCACTTGATCCCGTATAGATAGCTCTTTGAAAGATTATAATGCTCTTGACAGACATTTTTTACTAATTAAGCTGAAATGATGTTTGGTTGAAAGAAGAATTCAAGGAATATTTTTGGTTTAAAATTTAAAGGTTATCTAATTTTTTATTCAGGGTTCATCTATTGTCTTTGTCAAGACTTAAATCATATCTCATATCAGTCCTTTGGTTTCTTGTCTTGTCTGTCCACTTCTAGTATGCAGCATAGTCCTTTCTTCAAATGCCAGAGTTATCCTTTAAAAATGCAAATCTGCTAATGTCGGTCCCTTATGTGAAAGCATTGCTTCCATTGGCCTCAGGAGTAAGTCCAAACTTGCAGAATGTGTAGTAGGAGTGACTTCTCTAGGTTGTTTTTTTTGTTGTTTGTTTGTTTTTTTGCTCAGTGTGCACATTATGCTATTTTCAACCAAAGCAACTGCACTTCTAAACCAAACTGTACGAGTCTTTCAATGGCATTTTGGCATATGCCACTCTCTGCCTTTTTCACTCATCATCTAAGCTAGAATCTGCCATCTCTCCCTTAAGTGCTATGACATTCTGTGTCCAGCTTTGTCAGAGCAGTTTTGATGCACGATCACACTCATACTTTACAGGATTTGTCTTCTCCTCTGGACTGTGAAGTCTTTGAGGACAAAGACAGTAGCCCCTTTGTTCAGTGTATTTATTAAGTTAAAAAATTGAAACTGTTCAACTACTATACGGTGCTAAAAAAACTGGCAAAATTGTATACCATTCTTAGGCTCTTTTATTCTCTCTGTAAGCATTTCCTGGCACTGAGCCTTGAGTCAAAGGTAAAAATCAAGCAAATTTCAAGACTCATCCCTTTTCTTTAAGTGGTTCACAATCTTTTGACAGAAGATTGCTAATTAGATTGTATAATTAGTGTCATCACAGAAATCTGAAGAATAATCAAGTGAGGTGAGATTTTTTTTCATTTTTCTGTGCCCTCTGGGAACATGGAAACCATGAGTATAAGAAATCATATCATGAACTAAGCATTTCTTCAAGAAGGAGATCATACCATTTACGTTCCTGTGGGACCAATGCACAGACAAGTTCTCAACCTTGACAAAAATCTCAGATCTCCTCATCAATGCTCAAGGGGTGACACGTAGTCAGTGCTTCCACCCTCTTCTTGTGGAAGCTGCGAGCCAGTGGCAATTCAGGCCACCAGGGGCCAGTCACGATGAGGGGAGATGATTCAAGGAGAATTTTCAGCCTTCAATAAGTCACCATCTGGATCTGTCAGATTTCTTTCCCCCAGGTAAAGAAGGTGTTGTTTGGAGTTCATTAATTCAGACAAACAACAGTAACAAAGCATATAATTGCTTTCAAGGATTTACCTGAGTGAGGGGGTGTTGTAACACACATGAATAACTTTCCTGAGAACGTAACAATTTACTGGAAAAGACATAAAGAGCACCATAATCACTCTTCAAGGACAAGATATACCAAAAATAATAATAAGTACTTTTAGAATGGAATGTTAATCTGTGCAGCAACATTTCCTTTGCATTCTAATGACGTACAACCCTTTGGATTAGAACACCTCACTACGGAGGTGCAAAAGGAACAATAGAATTATGATTGACAGTCAATAGGGTTTATTCATTGTCTTTATGAAAGTTCTAGGCTTTCCAAGTATTTTATTGGTGTGCCCCACCAAAAAAATTCAGCTGAACTAGTGCTATCAACAGAAATTGCAGTAGAGCATATTAGGCACTTACATAGGAGTCAGGAGACCTGGAGTCTTGTCCCGGTAAATCAGAGTAAGTTGAACTATCCCTCTGTTCCTCAGTTTTCCATTCTCTTAAATAGGGGTGGGGACTTAGCATCTGTGTCTTTATAGATCTTACTAGTTCAGTTACATATCTCTAAACAACAGTAGTACTACAGAATACTGTAGAAAACTATTCACAGAATTTCATTAGCTATCTCTCATACTGGTTGAGATCGAGAACATCTAACTCTGGGTTCTGTGGCAGTTCTCAAGAAAGGCCCTCTAATAAACCTTACTGCAGTTTGATGTTTATTAAAATACCTTTAATGTTCCTAAAAACGATGACAACCAAGTCAAACAAGCAACCTGGAAATATTCGTTATACAAGTACTACGACTATAACATATCGAATTAACTATACTAACTGTACTGAAATGAACTAGTTTACACAGTAGCATGGATCAGTACTTTGATTTTTTTACATTGATACTAGTAATGATTACTATGGCTATATTTATTATTTCTCTGTAGCTTTATTTTCTGTTTTGAAAACCTAGATTTATGTATGGTACTTCTTCGTAGGTAGAGAGAGCAAGTTACTCAGGTTTGAGTTCTCATCTGACAGGTAATACTGTGTGACTTCAAAGAATAATAGTTGTAAAGTTTACAGTATCAGTGCCTGCAAAAAGTGAGCAATCATTAAACATGAGATTAATTGTTGTCATTTGTGTGAGACCTGTGAGTTAGACAGGAAGAGGAATAGCTTAACATATGTCCGAGGTGGTCTTTTTGGAGCCAGTCTGTCCCCACTCCTGTGTTGTTTGTTTCTGTGAGAACATATTAAATAAGAAGAAAGAACAGCACTCGTCTTTGAGCCCATTGTCTCTCCCGTTGCCAGCCTCACTGCCAGTTGCCCCAGCAGTTCGGTCTTCAGTTTTCAATGTCGGTGTCTATTACAAAGGTTCTATTGCCGTAATCAAACTAATATTTAGCCTCCCCAGTAACAGAAAAAAAAAAAAAAAAAAGGCCAAACCTGTATTTACAGCAGTGTATAATGCCAGACCTTGTAACTATGCTTGGGCAAGGCATTCGGGAGCCACGTCAGCAGACACTGCACTTGCTAAGAGAGTGTGTCAGTTTCATTTCTACTTTCTGACACGACTAAGACGCGTGACACGGCACCGACAAAATGGCACCCAGGAACCCGAAGCTGCCACATTTGGGCACATCAAGTCTTAACTTCTGAGGTTACCTTCAGCTCCTACGGAGTTTGAAAATAAGTCCAACGAAAATAATGTTATTTCTCTTTTTCCTTGATGAAATATAGACTGAGAATGAATGAGTCCCTTTGGATAGAACGGAATTCCTTGGAACGAGCATCTGTGGTTGGAACTGTTCCTTGAAAAGTTGTGTAACTCTCTGCCCATCATTCTGTGGGTTTTGAACATTGGCAATGTCCCGGGTGCAGCATGAGATATAGGCAAGGAACAAGGGCAGCCACGTCTCTAGGCATGTATTCTGTGCCAGGCACTATGCCAGGGGCTTTAGAGCACTGTTGCATTTGTGCCTCACAATAACACTGTGAAGCAGGTAATTTTAAGCCTATTTACAGATAAGAAAATGGAGACCCATGAGAGAGGTGAGATAATTTGCCCATGGGGCATGCATCCTGTAAGTGGCCAAGCCAGAATTTAAACCCATACTTCTGGGCACCAGAGCTTGTTTCTAAGACACCAAATTTCTTCTCCAGGTCCTTACATCCTGCTTGGCCAGGGAGGGTATTTATATAAGAATGCAAAGCCAGAGAGCTGATTTCATGGAGTTACTGCTTTGTGACGGCACTTTTTGCATGTTGAATTATATCATTTTTATAACTCAACATTAGGAAGGAGATATTTTCACACCCAGCTCTCAGGTGGTGCAAGTGAGATACAGATGAACACAATGTCTTGCAAAAGGTTCATGGTGGAACAGCTGCTCAGGTATTTTCTCATGGAATTTATTTCAGGTTTGGGGAAATGTGGGTCTGTTACTAAGGGTGCATTAGTGGGGAGCAGTTAAGAATCAAAACTGTAGTCAAATGGCTCCGGTTGCAATCTTCATATAACCCCCAATGAACCAGTTAGCCTTCCTGGTAAATCTTAGGCTGTCACCCTCAAAGTGCGATAAAATTGAACTGATTGAGAAGATCTGACAAGCTAAAGCTGAGTTGAGTGCATTGCACATAGCAAACACCCTAAACCAAAACCAAAGTTGTAGCGTTTTGGTGGATTCTGACTTACAGAGACCCTACAGGACAGAGTACAGCTACCCAATAAGGTTTTTAAGGAGTGGCTGGTTGATTCAAAGAGCCAACCTTTTCATTAGCAGCTGAGATCTTAAGGGCCATGCCATCAGGGATCCAGGAAATACCCTAGATGTTCTATTTACTATATCATCGTCTTTACTGGAATCATCAGTTTTGTTGTCTACCAATTGTGGGAACCCAGAGAAACCAGTCAAAGTGGAGTAAACTCACAAATCAAGGAGAACATGAGAAATTCCAGGCTCATCACCTTTTATCCTAGGTCAGTCACTGGGTCTCCTGAGCTTCACAATAATCACCTTTAAAGTGGAACTAGAAAAGATTCCTGCTGTTTCATCTACTTTTCAGGGAGGTCCTGAATTTCAAATGAGAAAATGGATTGAAATCTAGCCCCTAAAATATGTGTCAACTCGACTGAGCCGTGATTCCCAGTGTTGTGTGTTTGTCCTTCACTTTGTGATCCATAATGATTATCCTATGTGTTGTAAATGTGTTAATGAAGCAGGAGTTGGTTATGTTAATGACACACGATTCAGTTATGTTAATGAGGTGGGACTCAGTCTACAGGATTAGCTTGTATTTTGAGTCAAAGATATAAAAGAGAAAAGCAAGCACAGAGGAGAGGGATCGCAGGCCACCAAGAAACAAATGCCAGGAGCACACAATGCATCCTTTGGACTTGGGATTCCTGTGCTGAGAAGCTCCTAGACAAGAGGA
Source organism: Heterohyrax brucei (assembly GCA_028571685.1). Taxonomy (NCBI): domain Eukaryota; kingdom Metazoa; phylum Chordata; class Mammalia; order Hyracoidea; family Procaviidae; genus Heterohyrax; species Heterohyrax brucei. The sequence continues at coordinate 65,246,675 of CM053150.1, forward strand.
AGACTGATGACAAGGACCTTCCCCCATAGCTAACAGAGAAAGAAAGCCTTTGCCTGGAGGTGGCATGTTGATTGGACTTCTAGACTACTAAAATGTGTGAGAATAAATTCCTGTTTGTTACAGTCATCCACTTGTATTTCTGCTACAGCAGCACTAGATAATTAAGATAGAAGAGAACATGATCTTTGTAAACTCTAAAGTAGACTGACTGTAGAAAGAGACATTGTTGATAACTCAGCTTTAAGTATTCTTTTTTCCTTTTTAATAGCTGTAGTTAACATATATTAGCACAGTGTAATTAACAGGTAAAAATTATCATGGTACACAAAAGGACAAATATTGTATGAGACCCCTATGAGAAGAACTTAAAAACAGGCTTGTGCACGAAAGGAAAGACTCTGATGGCTGCAAAGGTGTGGGGGGAGGATTTAGATTAGATAGTTAATAGAAATTTGGTTTGTTTGAAATCGGTGACAGCACACATTAGAAAGAAGATCAATATTAGCTGGACTTCAGCACAATTTGAGTACTCCTCTCATCTCAACCCAATATTTCAAGGAGAGAGTAGCTGGAGCAAGGGGCCGGGGATGTGCTCTCAGGCAAAATCGAGGCCAATTGGCACACCTAGCATTTTGCTAATGAGGGCTCTCTGCAGCCCACATTGGTGAGTCATACCTGGGGTCTTAAAAGCTACCAAGCTGCCATCTGAGGGTACAGCAAATGGTCCTAACTCAACAGGAAGGGATGATCACCGCGGACCAAAATTACATGGGTGAGGGAAGACCCAGAAGACAGAGAGACCCACGTGAATGGGTGTCTACATCAACATGACCAGAAGAACCAGATGGCGCCCGGCCACCACCAGTGATAGCCACGATAGAACTCACAAAATTGAATCTCACTGGCAACACAAGAATCAAAAGGGGTGCACCCTGAGATCTCCACTAAAAGGCTGCAATTGATGGTCCAGGGGCTTCAGGGTTCCCCTGGGACCATGGTCCCTGTCCCTGATGCTGTCCCGTACATAAGTCATAATGAAGGTCAACTTTTCAGACAGCAATGGATTAGACTTGGTGACACAGAGTGACCATATCTTGTGGGAAATTTATGGTTCTATGCATCTACAGGACCTCTTACTAGAGGTAGGGGAGTGGGTGGAGAGGAAGAGATAGGAGATTGTTGGGAGGATAGGATATGGATGGAGCAGAGAGGAAGGGTGTGCTGTCACCGGGCAGGGAGAGCAGTGGTAGCTGCATATATGTGAGCATGCGAATTTATGTGGGAATGTACATTTTCATTCAATCATAATAAAAAAAAAGAAAAAGAGAAAAAAATTATTATGGTGCACTTACAAAAACGGGTTAAACAGGGAATAACTGACAAACGTAGAAGATGCACATTATTTGCATAAATACAGTTTATGATATATGTAAATACGTATATATTTTCATGTATACTTATAATACATATATACACACACATACATTAAAAAAATAAAAGTCAAACCATACAACACAGATGGAGCAAGAAGTCCCTTTGACTCATTTCTGCTTTCTTCTCTGAGTCCCAGGAACCACTCACTATTTTGTCACACTTGCTTGTTTTTAGTTATTTAAAATTCTGCCTTTCTAACAAGACCAAGAGTGGCTTTCTATAAACTGGAGTGGTTGAAGGCTGAGTTCATTAAACACACTTCCTGAGTTTGAATGATGGCTCCCTTATTTACTAACATCATGGATAACAATATCATTAATTAATTGTATCAATACCTCATTCAAGTAAAAGTCCTTGCTGGAGAACAGTCAGAAGACGCTGCAGTAGTACATAGAGAGGAACTGCTAGAAATTAAAGTCAGATTTAGAAGAGAATGTGAATCAAGATATATCATTGCTGATGTCTGATGGATCATGGCTGACAGCATAGTATACCACAGAGACGTTTATCTATGTTTTATTGACTATGCAAAAGCATTCAACTATGTGGATCATAACTAATTATGGATAACATTTCCAGGAGTGGGAATTTCAGAACACTTAATTACGTTCATGAGGATCCTTCACTTAGATCAAGAAACAGCAATTCAAATAGAACAAAAGGATACTGCATGTTTTTAAGTTAAGAAAGGTATATATTAGGGTTGCACCCTTTCACCATACTTATTCAATCTGTATGCTGAGAAAATAATCTGAGAAGCTGGACTATACGAAGAAGAATGCAGCATCAGGATTGGAGGAAGACTAACAATCTGCAATATGCAGATGATACAAACTTGCTTGCTGAAAGTAAATATGACTTCAAGTACTTACTGATGATGATCAAAGACCATAGCCATCAGAACAGATTATACATCAACACAAAGGAAACAAAAATCTTCACAACCGGACCAAAAAGCAGCACTATGATAAAAGGAGAAAATATTGAAGTTGTAAAGGTGTTCCTTTTACTTGGATCCACAATCGATGCTCGTGGAAACAGGAGTCAAATCAAAAGAGCACCCCAATAGGCAAATCTGCTTCAAAAGACCTCTTTAGAGTGTAAATAAGCAAAGACATCACTTTAAGGACTCAGGTGTGCTTACCCCAAACCATGGTGTTTCTAATTGTGTCATATGTATGGAACAGCTGAAAAACAAATAAAGAAGAACAAAGAAGAAATGATGCATTTGAGTTACGGTATTAGTGAAGAATATTGCTTACACTGTGGACAGCCAATAGAATGAACAAATCAGTTCTGGAAGAAGTACAACCAGAATTCTCCTCAGCAGGAAGGATAGTAAGTCTTTGTCTTAAATACTTTGAATATGTTATCAGGACGGGCCAGCCCCTGGAGAAGGACATCATGCTTGGTAAAGCAGAGGGTCAGCGTAAAAGAGAAGACCCTCGATGACATAGTGACTACAAAAAGGGGCTCAAGCACAGCAACAATTATGAAGACAGCACAGGACTGGGCAGTGTTTGCTCTGTTGTACGTAGGGCAGCCGGGAGTCCAAACCAACTGGATGGAACCTAACAAGAATAGCAACTTAGCCTAACAAGAATAGCAACATTTGGGTAAGTTGCTATTCTCTCTGGTTCTTAATGCCCTCCTGTGCACAGTATTGGCATTAACGGTACCTAACTCAGAGTTTTGTGGTGAAGATTGAATAAGTTAACATGTTAAACATGTAAACAATGCCCAGAATTAAGTGAGCTTCAACACATAGTCATTAGTAGTTTTAATATTAACAATGAGCTCATGAAAACAGGCCATACTTGAATCTTTAGCATTAGCTCATTGCCTGGTACCCAGTGGGTTGTTAATAAATATTTGGGAATGCTACATTCATTTTACCCAGGGATGCTGCTAAGGATTGGGAAAACTTAGTAGAAAGAGTAGCAAACTAAGTAGTTTGCACTCCTTGAACACTTACACTGCATCAGAGAAGCCCAGTGTACTTACTGCATCTTGACTCACAGGAACCTTAAAGCACACATCTAGTTACTATTGCTCTCATTTTACCAAGGAAGGAACTGAGATGCAGACAAGTCAAATCTTCTACACGTGGCCACAAAGCCAAGATTCACACCCAAACAGTTTGAGCTCAGAGTCAGTTCTCCTCGTCTCTCTCCAGCCCTGCCTGTATCTCTCCATAAGAATTTGCTAAGAGAAGACACTGAGGAACTTGGGCCAGTAACAGTCACATAACGGTTTCCCACTTTTCTTTCTGTCCAAAGAGTGCCTATTCCTCCCCCTTAGAATGGTGAATGTCAGGATGTAAGACACGAGGATAAGTTAATATTGCCTTTGAGAACATACATGGGAAAGTGGCCTAGACAATTTCAGAAAGATGTTGAGACCATTTGGCTGATTGAACCCTGGCTGGCTGACAAGGCTGCTGTCCAGAGAGCCACTTCTAACCTTGCCAGCCAGCCAAGAGCCGTCGAGTCAGATCCAACTCATGGTGACCCTTAGAGCTACTTAATTTCAAGAAGCAGTCCACCATCCTGAACAATGTGGAGTGACACTAGAGTGCTAATGAGAATCAGAGAAGAACTGAGTGGGCAGGGCTTTTAGGGACATGCAGAGATTTTAGCTTGATGGCACACTGGATTCAGCGTGGTGATTGTCAACTCCATAAAACTAGATGTGAAATTGTTTACAAACCTAGGGTAATGTGGAAAATCGTTAACAATGGGTAAGTCACAGACACCAAATCATCAGTATAGCTATTGGTCCTCGAAGACAAAAAGATCAGTGGTCACAGAGAACAGTTGTACCAGGGCATGTTAGTTGGATATCAAACTAGGGTCTAGGTAAATTTCTACCTCCAAAGTTTTGACACATTCTCATAGGGGGAGGTAAAGAACTTTCCCTGTGTTGTCTAAGGTACCACAGTGGTATAACAGCAAGATTAAGAACAGAACTCTTTCAGTCTGTCTTGGGTACCTTATTGTCTTCACTGAAAATTGCAAGAACAAGTCCAAATGAATAGGGGAACTGGTCATTTCTCAACATGATGTTACAATATGCAGTGCAATTTTCAATATGTAAATGCAAATGCTCCTTTCTTCTGAGGACCTCAAAATACTCCTTAAGGCCATTGTCTAAGTTATTATTATCATTGCTTTTATTATTTATTAACGGTGTAAATTTAGTGCACAGACACATGGGCCAAGATAGTTTGTAGCCTGGATCCCCTCAGCATTGAATGGCTTTCTATCTTCTCGTCTGTTTCAATAGCATTGCCCATCGACCTCATAGTGGAGAGCTAGCCATTGCTGGTCCTCGATATCTATAACTGTAAGGACTGGCTAGGGGACTATTCAGTAGATCTTCAGTTATCTTGAAAGAACATTGAAATTTTCATTGCTCTATTTTATCCTGAAACAAACTAAAACCCTGTTGTTGTCTAGTTGGTTCTGAATCACAGTGACCCTATAGGACAGAGTGGAACTGCCCCATAAAGTTTCCAGGGAGTGCCTGGTGGATTTTAACTGCCTGCCTTTTAGTCAGTAGTTGTCACACTTAACCACTGTGTCACCAGCACTTTCATAGTTTATCCTAAGGTTTAGGTAAATGGTCTTTGGGGTCAGGCGTACGTGGGTTATGGTTGTTACAACATTTTAAGTTCTTTTTATTCTCTGTCAAATAGAGACAGTCTTATTACCTTCCTTTCAAGGTTGTTATAAAGTTCAAATGCTATAGCATATTAGCATTCAGCATGTAGTAAGCAAATGATACATGTCAAAGTTAGTAATAATAGCAGTGAGTGAAAAATCATACTAGAAAACTAGGCAAAATTTAGCACAGTGCCAGATATATAATAGTTAACTGATAAATAATTGTTCAATAAATATCTGAATTATCATTATCTTCAGGAAGAGAGCATAGTAGAAAGAATATGATTTGGAGGCCAGGAAAACCAGGAATTCTCAATTTGGAATGATTCAGATGTGTGCTCTTGAAAGAGTCCTTTCTCCTCTTAAGTCTTCTGCTGTAAAGTGAAAATGCTAGATTTAACAGGCCAAAAGTTTGGCAGTTCAAACTCACCCACAAATGCCTTGGAAGACAGGCATGGCAACTTGATTCTGAAAGGTCACAGCCTGGAAAATCCAATGGAGGACTGTTCTACTCTGCACACATGGGATTGCGATGAGTCAGTATTTACTGGATGACAACAGCAGCAACAAAGCACTTTCTACTAAAAAAAGGAAAAAAAAGAAAAGGATGTAGGTGGATGAAGTGTATACAAACATCCTTTCTATTTACCATCTAGCTGGGGAAACATCCACTAAAAAAACTGATGTTGAGTTGATTCCAAAACCATATAGGATAAAGTAGAACTGCCTCATAAGGTTCCAAGGAATAGCTGGTGGGTTTGAACGGCTAATGTTTTGATTAGCCCCACAGCTCTTAACCACTGCACTCTCAGGGCTCCAGTTATGTCTACATAGCAAGATAACTGGTAACTCAATGCTGTGCGTGACTGAATGGCTTGAGGTAAGATGTCAGAGCATTTTGGAGGAGTAAGAGATTAATTCTGACTCAGAGAGAGTGTGAGGAAGGTTTCCTGAAGAAACCAAAGCTTTCTTCAATTTGCTTTTAAGAATTTGAAGCTCTCAAGCTCAGATGAGGTGGAAGGAGCAAGGAAGTCACAAAGAGACAGGGGAAATGAAGGTTCAGCAGAGTTCATAGCATGTTCCCTGAGGCCCTACTCAGCACAAACATTGAAGGTAAATATCATGAGACAGCCCAAGGTAGAAACTCAGGTCTTGTTTTTAAGAAAATTATTATTATTATTTATTCTGATGAAAATATATACAATTAAATACTCACCAATTTAACAGTTTCCACATGTACAATTCAGTAACACTGATTACTTTTTCCTGTTGTATACAACACTTGTGGTTATCCTTTCTCAAATTATTCCCCCAACATTAACCAATTCAATGTGCTATAAGCAATGAGTCTCCCTTTTTTCTTCCTTTCCACCCCTGATAACCCCTGATAATCTTTGTGGTTTCTATATAATTGTTTATTTTCATCTTCAAGAATAATAAAACCTAATATAGAAAGGAAGAAAGAGATATAAGTCCAACAATGCTAGCCAAGCCAAGTGCCATCGAGTCAACAATACAGAAGGAAATAATAATAATAATAATAATCTGGGAATAATTTTTTGTTTACCTTTGACATTGTAAAGATGACACTGTGAAGCATGAGAATTCTACAACATTTACCTGTGGTCTTTCAGAACCTGCACATAGATCAAGAAAGAGGCCGTTGTTCCAACAGAACAAGGGGGTACTGTGTGGTTTAAAATTAGGGAACGTGTGCATCAGGGTTGTATCCTCTCAGCATTCTTATTCAATATGCACACTGAGCAAGTAATCCAAGAAGCTGGACTATATGAAGAAGAGCAGGGCATCAGGACTAGATGAATACTAATTAACAATACAACTGGACAACATGTGGATGACACAACATTGCTCGCTGTGAGGTGGACTTGAAGCATTTACTGATGAAGATCAAAGACCAGAGCCTTCAGTATGGATTGTACTTCAACATAAACAAAATCCTCACAACTGTACTAATAAGTAGCAGCAGGATAAAAGAGAAAAGATTGAAGTTGTCAAGGATTTCACTTTACGTGGATTCACAATCAATGCCCATGGAAGCAGCAATCAAGAAACCAAATGATCTAGTGCACTGGGAAAATCTGCTGCACAAGACCCCTTTAAAGTGTTAAAAAGTCCTTTGAGGACTAAGGCACATCTGACCCAGACCATGATATTTTCAATCACCTCATATGCATGCAAAAGCTGGACAACGAATAAGACAGGCAGAAGAAGATCTAATGTCCTTGAATCATGGTGTTGGCAAAGAACATCTACTGTACCATGGACTTTAAAAAGAATGAACAATTCTGTCTTGGAAGAAATGGAGCCAGAGGGCTTCCTGGAAGCAAAGATGTACTTTGGACAAATTATCAGGAAGAACTAGTCCCTGGAAAAGCACATGATGCTGTGTAAAGCAGAGGAATCAGCAAAAAAGAGGAACACTTTCAAAATTGACGCAGTGGCTGCAACAATGGGCTCAAACACTGCCATGATTGTGAGAACGGTACAGAACAGGGCAGGGTTTTGTTCTGTAGTATACGGGGTCACTGTGAGTCAGAATGGATTGGACAGCACCTAACACAACAATAATGCTTAATAAATAACAGTGTTAAAAGAAAGTGTGGAATTTACATTAAAAAAAAAACCTGCTGCCATTGAGTTGATTCCAACTCATAACAACCCTATAGGACAGAGTAGAACTGCCCTGTAATTGCTCAGCAGAGTTTCCAAGGAACACCTGGAGGATTCAAACTGTCAACTTTTTGGTTAGCAGCCATGGTATTTAACCACTATGACACTGGGGCATTTACATTAAGTTAGAGTAAAACCCATAAGTTGGTGTTCTGGTTTGGATCTATATCTTCTAGCTGGGTGATTTGGTAGAAATGTTTCCTCCTTTCTGAATTTGTTTTCTCGTCTTTAAAACAGACTGAGCAAACCAACCTAACCTTGTTGTGAGAACATTTGTCTCAAGTCAAGACATAGCATACAGAAGGTGCTCAAGAAGTAATATCATTCTTATTTGTTACAGGTTGAGTTCATGCTGGATTAGTTTCCCATGGAAAGGTCTTCACTGAAGAACAATTAATGGCAGGCTTTCAATACTGGTTCATATAAAAAGTGGCCAGCTAAACAGCGCTTCTGCAATTTCCGGAAAAAAAACAGAGTTGAAAGAATCGTCCATTCTGTGACTTAAGATGTCCTTTCAAGCCACAGGATACATTTATTCTGTAATTAGGCAGAACGGGTTATTAAATATTTTGTTTTCCACTGAACAGAATAGGGAAAAACATACCTATGGAAGAGAACGCCCACCACTGCCCATTTGAATTTCTTACACTGGTTACTGTTCCTCAACTTCTATGGGGTTATTTTCCTGATTCCCATTAAAACAATAGAAAGATTAAAGGTAGATTAGTGGCAGGTTAGCCAGGTAGCTAAGAATGTGGACTTTGGAGTGAGATACACTTGGATTAAAATGTGTTCCTAACACATAATGCTATAGGACCCAACCCACTTTCCTGAACCTTATGTTTTTTAATTCGCAAAATGGAGATAATGCAAAAAACTACAAGCTTTGAGGATTAGATGAAATAATATATGTAACAACGTAGAATAATATCTGTCCTAACAAATATACCCTGTTAGTATTAGGAAATACTGGTGACATAGTGGTGAAAAGCATGGCTTGTAACCAAAAGGTCAGAAGTTCAAATTCTCCAGCTACTCCTTGGAAACTCTATGAGGCAGTTCTACTCCATCCACAGGGTCATCATAAGTCAAAACTGATGGCAATGTTTTTGTGTGTTTGTTTGCTTTTTGTTTGTATGTTTTTTAAAGTATTCTTAGCAGTAAACAGTAAAAAATAAAAAAATTCTTAATTGTTATGTTTCTCCAACATTAATAATAAAAAATACTGAGAGAGTGAATTAGATGCCTTCATCTTAAACTAAAATTTTAAGTTTGCTGAAGAATTCCTTGTGCACCTAAGGTGAACAAAACAGGTTCTTTGGTGACAATCAAAGGTCTAGGATAGGAATCTAGAAATTCCTATTTCGGTTTGGTGTCATAAGCCTGCATGAAGTTAATTTAGTTAATTCTAGAGTCACCCATTTCTATACACAAAAAGTTTAGACTGTAGAGGGAAGCTCCACAGCTTGCTAGCCCCACTTCCAGCCAAAGCAACACTTATCCACCTACCTGCACCCCCCAGAATCCCAATGACTTTCTTTATGACTCTGAACTTGGACAGTCTCTATTTTATATCAAGGATTTTCTTTTCCCATAAGAAGGTCCCCATTGATGTTGAGTCAATTCTGACTCATAAGGACCCTATAGGACAGAATAGAACTGCCCCATAGAGTTTCCAAGGAGCACCTAGTGGGTTTGAACTGCTGACATTCATGTTAGCTGCAGCGCTTCTCCACTACACCACCAGGGTTTGCACCGTTACGTCACGAGTTTATAAATGCTAAAAATACTCATGCAGTTGAGAATAAATTTATTTTTAATATGATTTAAGAAGATAGGAGGGTAGACAGAAAATTGCTGAGCAGTTCAAATAGACTGAATTCAAATTTACTTTCTAAACTTGTGAAGAGAAAAGCTAAACATTTACAATGTCTAACACCTAGTAACTGCTCTTTACAGGGGAGTCTTTATTACTGCTGGCATGATTATTATCATCATCAACTTAACTATGTGTACTGAATTAACATCACTGAACTACTAATGGGTAGGTAAAAAAGCTAATGTTTATCCAACACCTACTAACCTATGTACTAGCCACTGCGCACTATGATATTCACTGTCTCATTTAATCTCTCAGATGATCCCATGAAATCTATAAAAATGAAGAGGGAAATACAAAAGGTTAAGTGGTTTTTCCTAGTCCCCAAGCTAGTATACAGAATGTTGAATCTGGATTGGCTTGATCCCAATCTTATCTCTACTACTTATTTTAATACCTCTGATTCAGTTGTCTCTCCTTGAACATGAGAATGATTGTTGGACTTTTTTTTTTTTTTTTTTTTTGGTAGGTTTGTGCCACAGTAGTTAAATGCCCCAGCTACTAACCAAAAGATCAACAGTTCAAATCCACCAAAGTGCTCCTTGGAAACTATAGGGCAGTTTTACTTTGTATGAATTGACTTGATGGTAGTGGGTTTGGTTTTGGTTTTCTGTGGGTTTGTTATGAAGGTTAGATGGGATCATTTCTATTAAGCAGTTAAACATTGTTTATGATACAGTGCATACTGAATAACTGTGAACTTTATTAGAAATGTCACATTATTTTTAGTGACACTTGGGCAGCTGACAGATGAACTTCACTTTGCCTGTGCGTTCATAGATGTATCCTCTAGGGAAGATGAAGCTGGCAAAATGAAGAAATTTAGTTGAATATTTTGAAGATCCAAATGTGTGAATAATACTGAGGTTGGCAACACAGGACAAACTAAAGAGCAAAAAGTAGAAGATGAGAGAGTTTTAAATTAAATTCTTATGAGCTAGCAGTTATATGCAAAGACCCGGGCTAGGCACTTGGAGACACACAAATACACATGCAATAGAATTTCTGTCCCAAACTGAAAGAGCCTTGGAAAGGCTAACAGATGAGTAACTAACTGTAATAATTGACTTCAGGAAGGACTGGTGGAGATTGAGAGGAAGCTCTACAAAAACCCAGAGGAGGGAGCACTGTAGGCTTGTAGGGGATGGATGTGGTTTGTGAGAAGTGCTTTTAACGGGTGACTGAACTGACTGTTGAGCTCTTTGTCCTTGAAGGGCTGGTCCTAATCTTGGTGGCAAGACATAAACGGGACATTAAGAACAATACGTGATCATATCTAATCCAGCTGCAGATTCAAAGAGACAGATAATGCTTGTTTTAGGAATCCTTAGACGAGAATAATCCTTCTGGCGTCAAGTAGGTAGGTAGGGCCCAGGCTCATTCCAAATGAAGCCTAAGAAAAGCCCACAGAGTCATAATAAGATTGATGGATTAGGAACACAGAGTGCTTATTTATTGAGCATGTACTATGTGTCACACAGCACATTAAGTTAGTCCTCGTGACAACTCCATAATAAGACCACCGAGACTCAGAGAAATTAGGCAACCTGCTGAAGGTCATAGGAACCCAGGTCAGTGTGACTCTGGAAAATGTACTTTGATCTATCTTGAACAGTTCAAACCCTTTTCAGTCTTTAGGGTCCTATTCAGATGTCACTCTTCTAACTTCCAGTAGACCCTTAGTCTCTGGCAGAATACCTTGCCTTTAGTCATTATTGAATAAAAACAAATGCCGAACAAATATATTGTAAGAGTGGAGAAACACAGTAAATGTATTTTTAGGACATAATATACGGTCACTATGAGTTGGAATTGACTCAATGGCAACAGATTGTAAATTTGATCCCTAGAAACTTAAGGAAGCCCCTGAGAAGGGTGGGCAGTAAGAAAAAGTAATTGACCAACTCTGGAATGACTGGTTGAGAAACATCACCATACTCCAATAACTGGGGGCTCCACGCAACTTCAGATTTGGCATGACCATAGGAATCTCCATCCCCTGTCGTTTCATTTTACATAAAAACATATTAAGGTCCAAAGATCCCACACAGGTCAGAACTAGAACCCAACTCAATTGACTGTCAGGTAATTGCCTTTTTACTACAAATGATGAGAAGCAAGAAAACAAATCCAAGAAAGATCAAATGATGGAATAATAGAGAAATAGCACTGTATAACACATTATTATATTACATAAAAATAAACAAGAATATCATGCGTGGATGAATGATTACCATAGGTCATGTACCAAAGTTATGATTCATCTAGTTGTATTCATTCCATTAAAAACAAATACATGATGTGTTCATATACAAAGAATGGCTTCTGATGTAGCCGCGTGAATATACATACTTGATACATAACAAATATACGTTCAACAAACAGATGAGGCTCTGCCAATTATTCCTAGTGAAGTAATGGAGCTGAAATGACTGTGTCATTTTCTTTACCAACCTACCATAGAAGAGGGAGGATAGTTTTTCCCTTGGACATTAATGTGTGTTTAAGACAATGAAACGTACTTGGTCCCTGACAAAAACAGAAGAATAAAAAGTATGCATATAGTTAACATTTTTATAGTTTACAATGTGTTATACCCCACAGCATATTTTGCCCTCAAATTAAATTCATGAAGCAGATATTCTTATTTTAAAGTTAAGGAAGTGAAGATGTAGACAAGTGAAATGACTCACTGGAGGGCAAAACACTTACACATGTTGGAGTGGATACTACATGAAAATCTCATATTCTGAATCCTATTCGGAGAGTTGATAAAATCCCAAATGTCTAGGAATGCTCAAAACTCTAGTAACAACATGGAAGCACTTTTCCCTGAAAGGAATACAGCTTCTGAATGCCTAATTGCTACAACTGATGTGAGTTAGTCATGTTTCAACTCATATTGGAGTAAGGAGGGATGTTTTGGATAATAAAATTTATGTAGCTTAACATAGGCCTTTTTTAAAATTATTAAATGGCAACCTCATGACTTTTATAGATCACTTGGAGTTGCAGAAGGTGAAAAACTTGCTTACGCAGCTTCCTTAACTCGTAGCACAGTATACCCATGATCCTCTTCTTCTAGCCTCATCTCTGTAAATACCTTTAGGATATATAGGCATTTGCATTATAGAACTGGTGAAACTGAGGTCAAACATTCTTGGCCTAAGATTACACGGCAAGTTCTTTCCAAACCAGAGTCTGGGATCTTCCATTTTCAAAATGGCGCTGTAATCCTTGCATACCACATTCTGACTCTTAAACAGGGGATATGAGTCATTTGCTCGTTCTACAAATCTGCTGCCTTCACCAACACACATTCTCCACTGGGTGTTCACTTTCCCCCAAGCTTGCTGAAATGATCACAGCCCCCAGGAAGGATCTGGAACAGCCCTGAGAACAGGAACACCCAGGGAAGAAAAGTCACACATTAAAAGAGTTAACTTCAGTTCATGCATCCATCATGCTATTCTCATGCAAACCTCACACCACATATTTTTATCATTACATTATTTGAGCAGACTAGTAGCTAGTAATCTGTAATCCATCACTGCTGACTTGTTTCACCTTATTAAAAACCGGGGGGGAAAAAAAAAGAAAAAGAAAGAACTGTTTTGCCATAAGGGGGAGCTTTTGAGTTCTATAAAGAGGGGGAAAAAAGAAGAAAAAGTATATTACATATATGTCCCAGTTCAAAAACAGATCTACAACGCGGCAAATGGCCATACCCTTACTTGTAACTCAAACCATATCAGAGGGCTTGGTGTGCTTACGTTGAAAAAACAAAATAAATGGAACTAATATTTCTCTCGTTCTTATATAAAAACTAATTACTAACAGCAAGCACACAATATCTTGAAGTTTATTCAGGAGAATTTAGAGACCCAGAATTCTGAAAGGCAAATGCCCTGGAAAATGTCTTTCCTCTTTTTTTATTCTGATGATATGATGAGGACTTTGGAGGTGACATTTGGGCTAGCTGAAGCCAGCATTTGGGGGCTCAAGAGGAGGGGAAGTGTTCATCATTGCATAACTGAAGAAATTCTAAGAAGTGAAAAGAGAATAGACAAGAGCAAAGAAAAAGGAGACAGGAACAGAGGATGAAGAGAGAGAAGGATGAGGGAGGAAGAGGGAGTGAGTCAGAGAGAGAGACACAGGCAGAAAGAAAGAGAAGCAGGGAGAGACAAAAAGAGAGGGAGAAAAAGAGAAGGAGAAAGAGCATTAAAAAAAAATTCTGAGAATCAAGTTTCAAGACTCTTTACGTGCTATAGAGAAGGATGAGGTTTACCAGCAAAGTGCAAAGAAGATCCCGAGAGGAGAGAGAGACTTCTCTCTCTCCTGGAGTAAAAGAATAATAATAATAAGGGAGGGGGATGGTGAAGAGAGGGGAAAAAAACAAGCAAAACAAAATAAATACAGGAATGTGTGTTTTTGAGTAAGAATGAGGGGAGCTGGGAGGACCGTAAGGGGGTGTGTACAGAATTTCATTAAATTGTTACTTTAAGATTGTCTTCTCAAAAAAAAAGGAGGGGGTGGAGAAGCGGGAGCGAAGGATAGGAGGAGAACGGCAAAGTGGAGGAAGGCTGGGTAGCTCGGCCTCTCCAAACTGATTGATTAGTCATGATCCCCGCAGTTTTAACAGGGACTCATTCAATTGGGAAGGTGGAGCGCTCGGGAGCAGATTAGCATACGCTTGTTTACTCATCTTCTGAGGGATTTTTTTCCCCCTCTTTCCTTTCATTTTGTGTAGAAAGAGGGAGGGGAGGGGTGACGGGGGGGGGGAGAAGGGGGCTGTGGCTTGTGTTATAAAGGACGCAAAAAATAAATAAATTAGAGCATCTTTGGGGGGGAGGGAATTCAGTGGATCAGTGTCTTAGAGAAGCTTTTTTAAAAAAAAAATTTAAAGCGAGAAACCATATAAAATAAAATGAAATAAAACGAGGAAGGCAACCAGCTGTTAGAGGGGGAAAATAAGGCAGATAAAGGAGCAGGGAGAGAAATTAATTGCCAGCCAGGAGGAGTTGAGTTGTATTTTTCAAAGGTGGGGGGAGTGGAGCACACACCTTGAGGAGGAAAGCGAGAAAGAAAAGAAAAAAGCAAGTGGAAGGGGGGGCTCGCCCAAGAAGGGTGAAGAAGCGAAGAAAGTCGAGGCGCCGAGGCTCCCAAAGCTGGCAGCTCCGGGCGGCGGTGCAGGGGCGAAGGGGGGGCGGGGGGGACCGTCGGACATGCGGCTCTGGAGTTGGGTGCTGCGCCTGGGGCTGCTGAGCGCCGCGCTGGGCTGCGGGCTGGCTGAGCGCCCCCGCCGAGCCCGGAGAGACCCGCGGGCTGGCCGCCCCCCGCGCCCTGCCGCCGGCCCGGCCACCTGCGCCACCCGGGCGGCCCGTGGCCGCCGCGCCTCGCCGCCGCCGCCGCCGCCGCCGCCGCCGCCGGGCGGTGCCTGGGAAGCCGTGCGCGTCCCCCGGCGGCGGCAGCAGCGGGAGGCGAGGGGAGCCGCCGAGGAGTCGAGCCCGCCGAGCCGGGCGCTCTATTTCAACGGGCGCGGCGAGCAGCTGCGCCTCCGGGCCGACCTCGAACTGCCCCGGGACGCGTTCACGCTGCAAGTGTGGCTCCGAGCGGAGGGGGGCCAGAGGTCTCCAGCGGTGATCACAGGTAGGCAAGGGCGCCCTGACGGGCGCTGAACCGTCCCCGCGACCCCAGGGGCGCGCGGGTGTCTGGGCGCGGGTAGCGGGACAGTCCGGGGCTTGCGGTTGTGTCTGTGTGGAAGCCTCCCCGCCAGCGGCACGGCGGCGCCCAGGACGAGCTGTAAGCCTCACTTTGCCCCATCTGCTGCATGGGCGCTCTCGGAAGGCTTAGGCAGCCGCCTGGCTTCCGAGCGAGAGCGTGAGGAGCGCTCCTAGCGGTCCTGAGACCCTCAGTGGAAGCTAGTCTCCGAGGAATCTCGTGCACGCAAACCGTACCCGGGGTGGTCAGACGGACTCCATCTCCTTTGGGATGGAGAGGAGGATGACCCAATTGGGATGCATGTTCAAAGCCTGTGGAGACTGTTGATTTCTTAGACTTTTTCATGGGGGGTGACCATCCTTTATTTGGTCTTATTACCCCAAAAGCCTGTTAAGGACAATATTGTTGTGAACTCCAAGACTTAGAAGTCCTCGAAATGTCCCCAAGTTGTTCTAGCTTTCTGCCTGCCTCTGGGATCCACCCCCACCCTCAATACACACACATAGACTGCCTTCCCATGTTCTCGGTTTTAAAGCCCATTGCCTGTCACTGGGGACTGGAGCGAGACTGTCCTTATGCACACCCTACCAGCCTCTACCCCTAACTGGGCTGTATAAAGGGGCACTTTTCTCATTTGGGACTTTTATGAGCCTGTAATGAATTTGAGTTCTCCCTCCTTGCCCTCCCTCTCTCTCCCCTTCGCCTTTCCTCAGCGAAGCCCGTAGTGAAATCGGACACTTTGCGAGGGTTGCAAACCTTAGAAATGCTCCAACATCCATTTTCCCCCCTCTAAATGAAATCTGTGGAAATGCCTTTAATAAAACTGGGGGGCGGACGGGGGCGGCGCTGAGGAGAGAAGGAAAGTTTTGCCTCTGCTGGCTGGGATATTCCCTTCCTGCACAAACAATCTTGCCGTGTCTTAAAGTGAGAGTAGGGGTTCCCCCTTCGCTATAGCCAGGAAACGTGTGGAGGCGTTTTTTGTTTTGTTTTGTTTTGTTTTGTGTTTTTTTTTGCTCCCACCCTGTTACACACTATCTTGGAAGGGTAAGCTCTGAACTTTTGGGCACATTCTGCTTCTTTCTGTCTTCCTGTCATCGTGGACATTCTCACATCTTCCGCTAAGTATCCCATTTACATGACGTCCCCTTCAGGAGACCCAAACTCAGCTGCCCTACAAAACAACGTGCCCCCTTTACCCATACTTTCCTGTTACCAAATCCAGTGCAAGTGAGTGACTTTTCCTCACACCTGACGTCATCGCATGCTATTTTCCCTCTTTATTCCATTCTACCCGCCCGCCCCCACGAGTAAGAGAGGGAAACTGAGCTCATGCACTGTTAGCCCCCAAGTCCTAGTCCCCGAGAGTGGAGCGTATATAGAGGAGAGGGGAGTTTATTCATAATAATGACGATGGTGAGCATTCAGGGCTGTGGTGTGTTTACTTCTTTCTCAGAATATGAAAAGCACAGAGCTTGCTGCTTGGAAATGATAAATAAAAACTACTAGGTCTCATTCTTCCGTCTTTACCTGTCTGTGCTATCAGTGATATGAAAGACTTTCCTCCAGCCAGTAGAGCTCAGGGTTATATAGGTACCAACAATGAAAAGGTGATAAAGGCATTTTAAAAAAGGAACAACAAAACAAAAACATAGTACCTGGGGTTCCACGGGAGGCTGCTTTGTAAGTGTCTGTAATTCAGACAAGGAGCCTCTCTTCACAACGTTCTCTCGAACACTCATTCACACTCGCACAAAGATTGTTGCAGTAAAATACTTTAATTGGATGGGGAGCGTTAGGTTATTATTGCTTGTATAAAATGCCTGGTCCATTTTATGTGTGGAAATAACATTCCTCTCAAAAAGGGGGGAAAAAAAGGTACTGCTGTCGTGTAGTCCCAGAAAGCCAGGAGCTTTTCTCCCGAGAATTCTGGTGGAGTTTTTTTTTTTCCCTCCCTTAATTGAGTACAAGCCAGATTTGGCAGTGTGTAAACACCTGGCTCTGAGCCAGAAAAGACTCATTCTGCATATCCTCCACATGGTACAGACTGTTGGACTAAAAAGAACCTGCTTCTCCTTGAATTAAAAAGCAAACAAACAGAGGTTCTTGGCAGAAGCCCCTTTTTTAGCTGCTTCCTTAGTGTAAGTTCGAGCTGGGAGAGGCACGGCGGAGGTGGGCGGTGTGGCCTGGGGTGCCAAGATTTGTCCTCCGGCTTTGACCTCGAGTGCCCAGTTTGCTACCTGACCTCTGCTGGCTTTCTCTGGCTGGGCATTGACACTTTCCTAGGAATCCTTGGTCAACTATCTTGAGAGAGCAGTCATCACCCAGCAGGGACCGCGCTGCTATTTCAGGCAGAGGGTTGCTGCCTTGCTGTCAGGCCAGGCTGCCTTACATCACTCTTTGCTGCAGGATTCAATTGGGTTTCGTAAAGGTCTAATTTTACGGTGCTGTTAACCGGGTCTGTCGTCTGGCAGAGGCAGGCCTCACTGCTCCTGGTAGGCGGGCCGTGCTTCCAGATCTGCCTGGGATGCTATTTCTGCCCCGGTTCAAACTTCACTGACACCAGCTCAGACAGGCTGTCGGAGAGGCAGAGGGAAGGAGGGAAGAAGGAGCAGTTTGCTTCTGAAGCTTGGAAAACATGCCTTTTATTTTTCCAAAATGGAAAGAGAAAAAAATATATTAATAAATAAAAAGAAAAGGCTTATGTAGGCAAAAACAAAGCCAAAGTTAGAAAGTGCTTTTGTGCAGGATTCTCTGGAGGGCCCACCAACGGTGGATGGTGGTTAAGACTGAAGAATCCTGTAAGGCTAATGGGCAAAAGATCCTAAGAGGTTACTCAGGCCACTTCCCTCTTGTGCCAAATGGGGAAACAGAGACACAGAGAGGGGAAAATATGTGATGGGTGACATGGCTTGTCGGTGACAGAAGCTAGGATTTAACCTGTGGCATGCCAGTTCCAGGCCTTACCCCCTGCGTGGCTGAGAGAACTGTCTCATAAACACTCTCACCTCTCACCCCACACAGACTCACCACCCAAGCATAGCCTTCATGCACAGCAATTTGTGCTCCCTTGCAAGTTGCAGGGTTTCTGACACATCCCTTTGCTTTTGTCACACACCAGACAGAATCCAGCATACATACCCACCTCTACCCCAACTTCCAGTTTGAAAAAAAGAAAAAGAAGAAAGAAAGAAAAAAAAAAAAGCCCAACAGACTCAATTTGCTCCATGGAGCAGAGGCCCTGAGCAGCAGTTAATCTTGTTAAAGTTTCTTCTGACGGGGTAGACACGTGAAATGCGGACCCCACAAATGCTGCTCTCTTTCTACCCCCATCCTGCTTTCCTTTCCCCCAGGCCTCTATGGTCTGGACTCCCTGCTCAGAAGGAGAAAGGGATTTACCTGAATCCCATCCAGCATCTCCGCTTGCCAGGCTTTCTTCTTTTGTTCTAAATATTGGACTGGATTGAGTTTGCTGGTTACTCAGAAAAGTTTTAATTTTTCTCTCTTTTGGGCCCCTCACCTCCTACTACCCAACTCACCACTTCTCAAAAAAGAAGAAGAAAAAAAAAAAGGGGTCAAAAGCCCCCAATTTCAGAATTGCTGTGACAGTCTATAGGCTTTAAGGAGCGTACATATAAACATGTTTCTTTTCCAACATGCATAGACACCCTGAGATCTAGAATGCTGCAGTGGTTACAACTCAGGTTATCTAAGTGTGAATTCACCTTGAACCGTTACTGGCTGTGTGACATTGGGCAAGTTAGTTGACTGCTCTGGACTTTGGGTTTCTTGTCTACAAGTGAAGATGGCACATGTCCCTGTCTCAGCATGGTTGTTGGGAGGAAATGAGCTCACACATGAAACTACTCATAACTAGCCTTAGGATGTAGTAAGCACTCAGAAAACTTGGTGCTCAATAGTACACATGATTTTCTAAAGATGTCAGTCTTAGCTTTATGGACAGCAGAAACTTCAACACAGGAAGCAGAAACTATCTCCAAGTGCCTTCCAGGAGCCAGATGCCAGGTGCTGTGCTAAGGGCTTGCCCTGTACTTGTATACTTCACCCTCAGGACAATTCTGGGAGGTGGGTATTATTGCTTCTGTTTTGCAAATGAGGAAACTGTCATCAGGGAGTTGAAGAGACTTGATTCAAAGTCCCATGGGTAGCCAGGTGTGGGCAGAGTCCGAGATGTGAACTGTAGTCCCAAGTGCCTTTTTCTTCTGCCACTAATCTTTTTGGAAAGAGAAGGCGTTACTTCAGTTCTATTCCTTAGTCATGTTTCACTACCTGTTTCCATTCCTTTCTGCATCGCTGTGTGCTGACTATATACCTATAGTTTAAAGAGGATGAAATCTGGGCATGAATCTCATGAGGAAATCTGGATTTGAGCTACCAGGTCTTTATGCCTTCTCATGTCATTCAGTGGAGAAAAAAGAAGATAGACCAAGCTTGGAATTTCTTTTGCCATTACTTACCATAGGATTTGAGTCCAGTCACTTCACTAAACTCTCATCCCTCATTTGTTTCATCTGTGAAATGGGTACAATGATATCAGACTATTTCAGTCAAATGTGTAAAAAATAGCAAGCTCATATTAGAGCTTTAGTCAGTGGTAGCTGAATCTGGCAAATAATCATACCTTCCTTTTTCATTTTGCTTGCTTTGCTTAGCAAAAAAATGGGGCCTGTTGGTGCATTATTAGGGCTTTCCCTTTTGAGTTGCTAGGGAGTCTGTCCAGAGTAGAGAGTGTATCTTGGAAACATTTAAATCCCCTCAAATCTCTCCTCTCAGTTTGGTCTCTTCTTCCTTGATCTGCTGGGACTGTGTCTTTGTAGTAGGAGGTGGAGAAGATCCTGGACCACGGAGAATTGTAAATAGGAAAACCAATGTGCATTAAGGGGGATTATAACCCACCCGGGATTGTAAACCAGACTGTGGGTCTACTGTCACATCCCTCTTGCTCCTTTCCCGGATGCCTGCAAACCCCTACTTTCTCCTGAGCAGGATGAACAGGGGTATTGCAGGCTGCAGAGCCCAAGGGAGCATCCACCCATGTACGTCTTCACAGAGGAAGGCAAACTTGATGCCTGGAAGGGTGGCACTCAAGAGTGTGGGCTGTGCATGGTTAGCCCAGGCATGGACTTGGCAGTTGTCTGGATCAAGCAGCTCATTGTACAACAGGGACATTGAAGACCAGGGCCACACAGAGACTACTAACTTAACTGCATTCACAGAATGTCACCTCTCAAAGGGGTCTGGTAGAACACTTGGTCCAGTAGCTCCCATCCTGGCTATACTTAAAATCGCTTTCAGAACTTTAAAAACAGGCTATATCTCAGAGACTCTGATATCATTAATGTGGGGTAGACCTAGGCACTGATGGTTTTCAAGGCTTCTCAGGTGATGTTGAGGGACAGTCAGTGGGGAGAAAGACTGATCCAATCTGATGTCTCTCTGTTCTACAGGTGGGTGAACTGAGGTCCAAAGGGACAGTGGTGTTTCCTGCTTACCCAGGTGGTTAGTTGCTGAGCCTTTAGAAAAATTCAGCTCTCCCAATTCTCAGGAACCAAAACAGTAGGAAAAGCACCTCTTCCATCTTCATTTCCCTATCCACCCCAAGCTCCGGAGATCCCTGACATTTCATGTTTCCACAGCCATTCCTGGGTTGTAAGCCACATTTTCTCCTCCTGTTGCCTCTTTTCAGTGTGACCGCTCTTGTAGGGGATCACACATTGAGTTCCGTGCACCTGATGAGTGGTTAGGAAAGGACCATCTGTAAATACAAGTAAGGAGTATGAAGAAGGAAGCTCAGTGTCCAGGCATTCACCACTTTGCCCTGGTGAATGGAAGATGTATGTTCCTCATTATTTGAAAGCCCCCCTCAAGCTTGAGACCCCCCCAAAAGCAGCAGTTGTAGTAGGCATCTCAGATGGGGAAGAGAGGAAGTACCTAGGTACAAAGGCTCCCTTTACAGGC
The DNA here is from genome assembly GCA_028571685.1 of Heterohyrax brucei. Classification (NCBI taxonomy): domain Eukaryota; kingdom Metazoa; phylum Chordata; class Mammalia; order Hyracoidea; family Procaviidae; genus Heterohyrax; species Heterohyrax brucei. Next base: position 65,268,041 of record CM053150.1, read on the forward strand.
AGCTTATTGCTGCGTCTAAGGTATCCTGGTGATGCAATAGTTAAGGACTTGACTGCTAACTGAAAGATCGGCACTTTGAAGCCACCAAGAGACCCAGGGATCTGATGCTGTAAATATTACAGCCTAGAAAACCCTCCAGGGCAGTTCTACTCTGTCTCATGAGGTCGCTGTGAGTCAAAAGCAACTTGCTGACGTCTAACAAGAACAACCACCTTGCTGTGTCTACCTGTGGCTGAGGGGCCAAAAATCCAGAGGCTCCATCTCTCCTTTAGCGGCTTCCCCTGCCCTGGGATTTCACTTTCTTCACTTTCCTCTCGCCTTCTCTTCCCTCTTCGACACTAGCAGCTCCTTTCTGTGTCTTCATGCTGTTACCAGCACTGGTCAGCTGTGATGCTGACGCTGGCGGTTAGTAACTGACTTGTCAGTATCAGCTCCTTGGCTTATTTGAAAACCTGAAGCTGAGAGTCAAGGGGTCTGAGCTCCCCTGGCTCAGCCTTCTCTGAGCCGTGTGACTTGGATACAGTGACTTAGCCACCAGCCCTCCGGGGAGAGAATTTTGGGTGTGGTTACGCTTGTCATCCTTACCTCAGGGAGTTGCTGTGAGGATCAGGCAAGTCAAAGGCAGCCAAAGATCTCCGTTAAGTTGAGAAATTCGTGCAAATATCAACAGTGGGAGAAGTCAGAAAGGGAAACGTGAGGAATTTGTGCAACCAAGGTCATTCCTGGAGAAACATCTTTGTTATCCTTATTTGCACTGCAAGTGGTAAATAAGGATCAAGTTAGGAAACCTTTTCACACCTGTGACCTCAATGTTGGGACTTCACAGGCCTGAGTGATTCCCACCACTTACCTGCTGTGTGACCTTGCCCTTGGTTTTCTCAGAGTGCAGGGTGAGGGTGGAGAGTAGAATAGGCGTTTTTACATTGTAGTGCTCATCATCAGAGAAGCACTTGGGGAGAGGCTGAAGGGCCGTACTCTGCCTCTCCCGTTATATTCCTTTCACCTTATTCTGCCTAAGTTGTGGAATTCCAAAAGATGTCATTTGAAGGATTCTGCAAGTTCTGAAGTTACAAAGAGTTTGAATGGTTGTGGACTCATAATAAAGAATTATTATAGATCTTTTTAGGCATAATAATGGTATTATTATTATATTCTCTTAAGAAAAAATAATCTTGAATGTACACTGGAGTAACTATGAGTAAAAGAGCATTGTGTCTATTTCTTTTATTTGTTACTTTAAATGCTCCAGAAAAAAATAAAATAAGATGTGTAGGGGGCAGTGTTAGATGAACCAAAATTGGCAAATGATAATGATTATTGCAAGCAGGTGATGGAAATGTGGAACTTCAGTGTATATTTCTCTCTGCTTTTGCGTGTGATTGAAAATTTCCATAATAAAAGTTAAAAAGAAATCAAAAGAGTTTGAGATTCACAGAAGGAAATGAAGTCTCAGATGCCTGTATGTTCTGTGAACTGATGAGTTTCTGAATAAAAACCAAGGCTTGGAGAGGGCTAGGTACTCTCAGAAGGTCACACAGAGACTTACTGCTAGAGTCAGACTGAGTCCAGGCTTTAGACACTGGACCGTCTTACCCGTGCACTTGTAAAGTCAAGTCAAAATTACCATCCAGGGAGAACTGAAAGGAAAGGAAGAAGAGGAGCCTTAGGGGGTGACCATGAAAGCTAGAAGTGGGAACTTGCTGGGCAGTAAAATGTTTGAGTAAGAAAACCCTTCACTGTGGGATTGGGACATAAATTCCCAGGGTAGGGCAATTGGTTAATGCCCTCAACTGCTAACTGAAAGGTTGAAGGTTTGAGTTTACCCAAAAGCCCCTTGGGAAGACAGCCTGGACATCTGCTTCTGAAGAATAATCATTGAAAACCCTATGGAGCATAGCTCTCCTCTGACACTCTTGTGGTCACCAGGAGTGGGAGCTGAGCTGATACCAATTATTTTGTCTTTGTTTATTTTTTATGGGACTTGCAAATGTTGCAAGATGTTTGGCATCCTTGGGCACGTGCACAAGAAACTTGTAGGATCCACCAGGCACTGAGACAGTCTAAAATGCTTATGTCCCCCAAACACATACACACACACACAGATCATTTCCCTATACCTTTAGTCCACTTTTTTCAGTTTCCTCCATCTCCAAGTGTCTGGGGTGACTACTAGAGGTCTGTACCTAGGGAAATGGCATGCAATCCTAGTGCTAGAAACAGTTGACAATATTAAGAAAAGAAGTATATTTTAACTGATGAACTATTGTAGTGGTGGATCACAGAGCTAAGGAGTCAAACTGCCCAAGCGTGAATTCCTGACTACTTCACTTCCTAGTTGTGTAACCTTGGGCAAGTTACCTAAAATCTCCAAGCTTCACTTTTCCTACCTGTAAAAATTCAAAAGTTCCTAGCTCTTAGGGTTCTTTTGAAGATTAACTGGGCCTCCGTGTGGAAAACACTTTGTAGGGTAATCAAAACCATGAGGAGGCACCCAGTAAACATTAACTGGTACTGGTATTATGTGTGTCTAGCCCTTGCCACACATCATTTCTAATTATCCCAATAACTCTATGAGTTAGACCTGTTTATCTCCTTTGGCAGAGTCCCTCCATTTCTGCTGAGAAAAGATGTATTCCTGTAGTCTTAGCATAAAAGAAATAAAAATGAAAGACCAAAGAACCTTCAAAACGTTGTTGTTTCATATTATGAAAGTAATGAGTATTCACTGTAAAGAATCTAAGAAATACAGATTAAAAACAAGGAATAAAGTAAAATTTGCCCATTCTCTCACTATGAATTCTACCAGTGTTTATTGAATTCCTCCTATGTTCCAGGTACAGTTTTAGGCCCCGGGTATGTCTCCGTAAATAGAAGAGGAAAATATTCCTGCCCAATTTATATTCTGAGGGTAGGAAGTAGAGACAGACTATGAATGAGTAAGGGCATGTGCCACATAACACCAGGTAAATATTTATGAAGAAACAGAGAAGGGAGTCTAAGGAATGCTGGGTTGCAAAAGGAATAAGATTTCAGTAGGTGGTCAGTAGGGACTATAAGGAGGGTGGCATTTCAGAAGAGACCTAAGAGCAGTGGGCTCTGTGGTCACCTCTGGGGGGGTTTTATGGAGAGTGGGAACAGCAAGTGTCAAGGCCTTACATTGGGAACATGCTTGATATGTTTGAGGAAAAGCCAGGCGACAAGTATGGATGAAACAGAGTGAGTAAGGGAGAAGGTAGCAGAAATTTATATCAGAAAGGTTGTAAGAGGGGCTGTTGGCCTGACGGGTGATAAGGTTGTTACAGAAACTTTGGCTTTAAGTTTCTTTAACAACATTAACCAGGCTCGTTTGTTCAAGAATTGTGTGAGTGACCAAATTCCTTATCCATACCCTGTCTCAGAAATGGAGGATGAAGGGATATTCATCAGGGATATTAGAAATAAAAGTTTTGCTCAGAGAAGGAGACTGGAGGGATTTTCTTTCCCAATCCATGTCTGGCACTGGATCTTTATACTCTTAAAGAGTCGTTGATCCGTACTCGTCCTGAAGAGGGAAGTTGGTTAGCAAGTACGGACGTATACAGCTGTCTTATGTATCTACACAGAAAGAACACCTACGTGGAGTGTGGGAGAATCACGGCTCAAGGAGTGTGGGAAGGCCGCAGTATGCTCAGGAAGGAAGAGCAGTGGACTGTGAGCTAGGAGATGTCTGTTCTAGACCAGTCTGTCATTAGCTTGCTGTGTGACTTTGGGCCTACCACTTTCTCTCAGCCATCCTTATCTGAACACTGAGGATGGGAAGGGTTTTACCTACCTTTGCCTTAGAGATCCCTTTATTAGAGATATTCTAGAATTCTCTAATCCCACCAGGATTGTCCTAAAACAAAGTTGTGAGGTTGACAACAGTTCCAGTTTTCCTAAGTTTTTTGGTTTGCTTTCCTCCACTAGGTGGTGTCTGTGCCTGTCACCCTCAGGGGCCAAGTGCCCACAGACTTTCTTCTGCTTCTGCCCCAGCAGCACTTTCTGGCAAAAGAGTATGGTGGTGCTCCACACTAAGGCATCACTGGCTGATAACAGCAGGAATGTTATTCTTCCTTGGACATGTACAATTGAATGACTCCCCAAAAAGCTTTGTGTCGGAAAGTACCATTGGCAAGATTTTAGTCAGAGACTAACTGAAGACACTATTTGGAGAAATATTGCTACTTCCCAATAGCTGGAAGCTAGCCTATTAATAATGTTACTAATAATAGCTACTGTAAGTATCTAGAAGACTGAGTAACCTTCCTGATGATCGTGTACTTGGCTAATGGTTAGAGTATTCCAATTTCATAATTTTTTACTATACAAATGCCATACTAGACAAATTCCTGGACATGAGAGTAGGCCACTGTCTCTTTCTTTCTTTCTTTCTTTCTTTTTGGCTTGCTTATGTTTTAATCCAATCACTTAAAACTTCAACTCTTTCTCGAATATGTAGCCATCTTTTAGACTGCTTTAGGAAGTCCTCAGTATCGTTAGTTCTGAAGTACCCCTCACTCCCTCACCATCCCTCCTTTTACTCTCCTTTTTTTTTTTTTTTGGAGAACTTGTATTTTAACGGTGGCAATAGGCATTACAAAATGATCACACAAATAATTATTTAATTATCTGTCAAGTACCACGAAAGAACAACAGGCATTCCACAACTTAACAACATATTCAATACATGACAAACTGTGCTTATGATCATTACCATTATTATTATTACCTTAGTACATCTTGTTAGTAATATGTACTATATAAAGTGCTGTAGGATATAATTTGCTGATGTTATTCTCAGAGATTCACTAGCAGATGTTCAAAGATACTGATAATAAAAGGAAATAAAATGAAAGCTAAAAAAGTTTATACCTCTTTTTTACTCTCCTTTTTCATTTCTCACATCCAATCCTATTTGTTTTTAGGCCAATTAGAGACTTTTCTTTAAGCAAATGAAAGAAAATATTTTAGTTCTCTATAATTATTTGTCACACTCCCAGGGGGCCATAGCACCTGAAAGAGTACGAGGGATGACTCTCATTTCCAAAAGACATGAAAGTCTCAGGTATCTGCCTATTTGGACAACACGGAAACAAAAAGTCTGGGAAAAGGTAGATTATCACTTGGGACTTGGTATCTAAGCATGTGGGTAGAGGAGCATGGATCTAAATGCAGAGCCTTGGCCCAGGCTGCTGTCTTCAGGTAATTGGTAGTCTAACCTTAACCCTTGTAGATAAGTTATCCCTATGTCTTTCTCATTTTCTCAATGCCTATTATGCTATAAATAGGAAATCTGCTTGGACAGAATATCACCAGATGTATTTATATGACGAGTTAGTTTCCCAGTGAGACTAGGAATCTTTCTGCTACAAAGACTGATGAGAGAATAGAGACACATATGGTAAAAGGCCAGTCAGAAACAAGAGGAACCTGCTCTAAGACTTGCAGAACACACACACGGAGTTCGTGAATGAATACACACTACAATCTTTTGTGCAGTAAAATTCATGTAAGCTCAAAGAATCCATGTGTGTGTGTAAGTTAGAAGGAATTGTTCGAGCCATTTGTGTTGTTGGTTTGTCTAAGTCAAGGACTGTATAAGATCTTCTGTCTTCTGAGTCTTGGACTAGGGCTTGATTCACTTGTCTTCTCACCTTGAACTTTTTCTTTTGGATTAATTAACATCTCTCTGCTTATGGCCATTATTTATCTCCAGACCCTACTGGGTTCCAGACTTGTAGACCCAGATGCCTACTGGAAATGCCAGTGTACACTTTAAATTCTACACATCCCAAACTGAATTTGTCATCTTTTAACCCAGATTCCCTGTCTCCTTAACTTGGTTGTTAGTTAACACTATTCATGTCTAGTCACTCTAGATACATCATTCTACGTGGCCAGTCGATCACCGATTCCTTTCTATCCTACCTTCTTAACATTTTTTTAGCCATCATTTTCTCTTCTGAGTTTTAAGTCTTCTTCATCTCTTATTTTGACTATTGCCCTACATCCCTTTCTTTTCTTAGTCTATACTCTCTTTAACCTATCTTCCATTATCTGACAGCTAGATTTTCCTGAAATACAAATCTGACTCTGTCACTTTAGCTAAAGGCCCTTTAATAGCATCTAAATTATTTTCAGTTCTCCTGATACTTCTGACTTTTCCACAAAATTTTCTCTTCTTTGCCTTCCTCCCGTATCCCCAAATACCTTTTAGTAGAACACTTATGCCTGGGATTCTACTCCAGATTTCTCTTTTCTAGAAAGCCTTCCTACTTCTTCCTCAAAGTGTAAATGGTCTCCTATACCCCTTATCCATTTGTCTACACTGTACCTTCTGCATACTTATATCAAACATTATTTTTTCCCTCCTGGAGGTCTTATCCGTCTTAACTCTTCTAGTCCCTAGCACAGTGCTTGGCCCGTAAGGAAGCTGTATGTGCATTGTGTAATAAATGGATGACTGGATAAAAGAACTGGCTAAACATCTAATGATTCTAGGAGAAAGAGCTCGGGAACCTCAGGCATGTTGCATTACGTAACCAAAGCACATGACCTAGCACGTGCGTCACACTCAAAAACATTACACAGTGGTTAATTCCATTTCCCCTTGAGCAAAGAAGTCAGAAGGGAAAAGAGATCTGGCCTTCCAAAACAGAGAGAGGAGGGAGACTGTGTATTTATGGGACAGCTTTTCTAATCCAAACCACATTTTTAAACCTTGGTCTTCTTTCTCAGTCTCTCGCCTGTTTGCAGATCATTTGTTTTGTGTGTGCATTGCAGCACATAATCCCAAGCCTTCCTTTCCTCCCAGATTTCCCCCTTTCTCCCTTATCAGTGTTCAACTGGGGCCTCGAGTGCCCTGTAGTCCTATCTGTTGCCTGGGTTTTCATCCATTTCCCTCCTGTCTGATAGGGGCCTTTCCGTCTGCTTCCCTTGATCTTGTGAGACCTTGTGGTGACCTCAAGATCTGGAATCCTCTATTTTCTGTTTATATACCCTTGGGAGAGAGTACACATTCTCAGCAGTAATAAGAGTAATAAAAGCAGCTCACTTATAATGAACACTTACTATGTGCTGGCATTGTGGTGAGTGCTACACTATGAACACACTGGAATTGGGTTTAGGAAGTCATGTGACTCACTGATGGCCCTGAGGCTAATGGGTGGTGGAAATGGGATTCAAATCCAGGCCAGTTTAATTTTATCTCTATCCTCAGGGCCTAGAACATTGCTTACAGTACAGTAGTTAGGCAGTAAATGTTCCATGAAAGGATGAATATAGGGATGAATTAATGAATGGATGAATGAATGAATTATTGTGCCTCCAGAGGCTAATATAAACATTTAAGAGAACTTGTACAGAACAAAACAGAACAGAAGAAAGAAGGAAAAAATCTGAGGAAACCTTGTAAGATTTCGGAGAATATTTTAGTTGTCGATGACTTTTGAACAGAATAGGCTATTTTCACCTATTAGAGCACGCCCCACCTTTACAGTAGTCTGCAGGGAAATGTACACTTGTTTCAAAGATGCTCGCTTCACCAACAACAACGTTTCTGGATTTGCCTTTTGGGCCTCAAACCTGGGGCATGTTCCCCTCAGTATGTTCACTTGCAATACAGTGCTGTCCTCCCATGGGGCCATGAAGCCTCCTGAGCAAAGTCTGTGGTGTGTTTGAGGAAGCACTCATGCTGAGGGAACTTTGGGGGTTCTGAGGAGAAAAGTGACTCTAGAGCAACAAGTCTGGTTTTGGACATGGCTCTAATTGGGGCCAGTTCATCCTTGGTGGTCACCAGCAAGTCCCCAATATGATGCCTTCACAGAACAACCCTTATTATGCTGATTAACTCTCATCTGTTAAAAGACTAAGGAACACAGTATCTTGTTCATCCATTTCCCAAAGTCTGAAGCTGAAAGGATGTGAAGAGTTCTTTATCGAATCGGCTCAGTTTACAGGTGGAGAGACTGAAGTCCAGGCAAGTTAAGTGGAACTGAATTGAGTGGGATACAGTGGAGTCAAGTGAAGCCATGCATTGGCAGCAAAATGAAAACTAGAATTCAAGACTCCTGAGTCTCACATCAGTGCTCTTTCCCCTGGATCACTTTGTTTTCCTGTATGGTGTGCAATGATAATTACATTTGTGAATTCATATGAGTGAACTCATCGAAGAGTTCACTAAAGGGCTCTTCAGTAACTACTTCTTGTGTGCCAAACTTCTGTCCTAAGCATTCTGTGAGACTGAATAGGGTCTGATGGGTTATTGTTGCTGTTAGATGTCATCCAGTCATTTCTAACTTGTGGCAACTCTGTAAGACAGAGTAGGACTTCCCTATAGGGTTTCCAAGGAGTGGCTGTTAGATTAAAAGTGCCAGCCATAGCTGGTTAGCAGCCATAGCTCTTGACCACTGTACCACCAGAGTTCTAGTATATTGGGAGAGATAAACGTTTCCTTCTTTCCATCTGTCTACTGTATTAGTTTCCTAATGCTGCTGTAACAAAATGCCCTACACTAGAAGAACATAAACTTACTGTCTTACAGTTTTGAAGGCTGGAAGTCTGAGATCAGGGTTCTTGCTGTGGTGGCTTCTTCTGAGGCTTTGAAGGACAATCTGTTCCATACTTCCCTTTTAGCTTCTGGTAGTGTCATGCCTTCCTCAGCTTGCAGCTGCAGTGTCAAATGACATCTACCCTCTCTGCTTGTCTGTATGTGTGCTGTCTTTTATTAGAATATCAGTCATGTAGGATTAGGATCCAGCCTACTCCAGTGTGATATATTAACCAAGCAGATAGTAACTTCTAAAGTTCTGTTTTCACACAGGGCCACTTTCACAGGTATAGGGGTTAGTACTTGCATATATTTCTCTGGGATACACAGTTGAATCCATAACACTGCTCATTTTAATTTATTTAACAGATATTTGTCTAGCAATCTTTATGAACCATGTGTTAAGCTAGGAGATAGATACTAAAAAGAACAAGACACAAGCCCATCCCTTGAGGAGCTCCTAGTCCTACTGGTGGAAGCAGACTGGTAAACAGATACATGACATCATGGTAACTGCTATAACTAAGCAATTAATAGAGTCCTAGGGAAGGAGAGATGCAAGCGGAAACACTGTCTTGCAGAACACTAGCATTTATCATGAGGGCTAGAGCTGTGCTATGATTTCAGAGACACAAAATCCCTTCTACCTTGAAAGCAGTAGTTCAGTGAAAAATAGGAAGATCCTTGATGAGATGCATTGGTACAATGGCTGAAACAGTGGATTCAAACACAACAAGGATGGTGAGGAGGGTGAAAAAGCCAAAAAGGCCACTGCCATTGAGTCACTTCCTACTCACAGTGACCCTATAGGTCAGAGTATAACTGCCCCATAGACTTTCCAAAGACCACCTGGTGGATGTGAATTGTCAACATTTTGGTTAGCAGACATAGCACTCGGCCACTATACCATCAAGAATGGCACGCGATCAGGCAATATTTTGTTCTGTTGTAAGGTCACTATTGAGTCAGAACTCATGTGACATCATCTGACAAAATCAACTTGGAAGGATCAGGAACTTATTTGTGAAGTAGATGGTGTCTGTATGTCTGGACTGTGTACTTTGTCCTTTCTTATGGATATAGTCACCTGTGTCATTTTAAACATAAAGTCATAAATCAAATGAGAACAATGCACATTTCTAGATTTATGTCTCAGTTGTGGACTCCCATCCAGAGTAGCTTCCAGGAGGCTGACACTAGAAATGATTGGGCAATTTAGTCTGTCGCCATCAGAATCAAGTCCAGACAGCTCCTCTTATTTCCCCCTCGCAGCACCTATCACACTGCACATTGTAGTTGCCTTCATGTCTCTTCCTACTTGTGTCTGAGCTCCCTAGGAGCAGAGACTGTGTCTGTTTTCATCTTGGCTTTAAGCTCACCACTTAGCATAGTACCAAGTGTGCCAGCAGGTGCTGAGTAAATGTCACTAAGTGCATGGGTGAATTGGAGATGGCTCCAAATAAGGAAGAAAATAGGATGACTGAAGTGGGTACTGTGGAGGAAAAGGGCTTTGAGAAGTGATAGCATGGGCCATATGAAAGGTGAATCAGTGAAGGCCAACATGCTGTGAATAGCCTTGAAAGTTAGATATGGTCTTGGTCTGTCTGAACTGATTGGTTGTCTCATCAAATATATACTTTTACCACTGTTCCCCATTATTCTGCCTCCTTTCCTTTTCTGTGAGTCAGTGTAGCATCTCTGCAGGTTTTAAGTCTTTTCCCTATGAATTTCCCTCAGCCTCTTCAACCCCATCCCTGGAGGGAGCTGCTGAGGAATGAGATATGGCTGTAGAGGGATACTAATGTTTCTTCTGCAACCCTCAAATGTATGTCAGAGATGTCCCCGGAGGATAAAAAGACAGGATAATATCAGGCTCCATAGCTCAGGACCTGACACATTGTAGAGAATCAGTAAATACTTGTGGGTGGCTATTTGGGTGAATAAATCAAGTAAATTGATTGAGCATCTAACCCAGTCTTCTCAGCTCACAGATGGAGAATTGGATGCCCAGGAAAAGTAAGATAATTATCTTAAGTTCCATCCCAATTTAGGGACAGAAAAGAACCACATCCCAGTTTTCCTGATTATTTCTTCCATCATGCCATATTGTCTGGGAATTTGGACCCAGCACTGTTCAATTCAGTCCTTAAAATTTCAAATCATTTAACCCTGTAATTGGATAAGACTCAACCCATCTTTCTACATCTAGGATGGCTGAGTCCAAAGAAGAAGTGAGATGTGTTCATAGTCTCACAGTAAGCAGAGATAGAATTAAGCCTTCAAAATACTTTCTGTGTGTCTCCATACATTCAACAGGTATGGAGTATTATCTGACAGTATCGCATAGTGGTTAAAGCGCTCAGCAGCTAACCAAAAGGTCAGCAGTGTGAATCCACCAGACACTCCACAGGAGAAAGATGTGGCAGTCTGCTTCTATAATTGTAGCCTTGGAAACCCTATGGGACAGTTCTTCTCTGTCCTACGGAGTCACATATGAGTCAAAATTGACTTGAAGGCAATTGTTTTCCATTTTTTATTTTTGGTATCTGGCACTGTTAAGAATATAGCAGGGAACAAGGCAGCTTAGGTCACTGCCCTATGGTGAGAAGAGAAAAACGTAATAGGCCAGTCAACAATTAGTGAAGTATTATGTACTAATTAATGTGCCCTGGTTGCACAGTGGTTAAGCACTCAGCTGCTAATGGAAAGGTCAAATGTTCAAACACACCAGCTTCTCCACAGGAGAAAGATGTGACAATTTGCTTCTGTCTGGATTACAATCTTGGAAACCCTATGTAGCAGTCATACTGTGACCTGTAGGATGGCTATGAGTTGGAATTGATTCAGTAGCAATGGGATATACTAAATGTGATATATGCTGTAAAAAAATCAGAAGAGAATGATTGAGTTAGAGGGACATTAGATTAGATGATCAAGGGATGTCTCGAGCTGAGGTTGCATGTCAAATGAGAAAGTCATGTGAAAAGATGGGGGAGAGGGTTCCAGAGGGAGAGAAAGCAGGAATAGCCAGGGCGAGGCCATGAGTCAGGGCAAGTTCAGCACAAGGAAGAAATAGAGGTACGAGCTGGGGGAGCAGTAGAAGACGTGTGTGTGGAGATAAAGGTGTCCCAGATTGTGAGTTCCTAATTTCAGTCTAGGAGTGCTAGCACATTATCAATAAGGTGGTTGTAGTGTCTGGTGTACTTTTCAAAAAATTACTTTGACTACTATAAAGATAATGTACTGCATAAAGCCAAGAGAAGAAGCTCAACTACAACGTTATCATTGTATAAATTGATTGTTAATAGCATTGTTATTTTAGTTATGACTTGGTATTTTGCTAATATTGCTGTCATTCATTTCCTTACTAAAATACCTAAATGGAACTAGTATGTTAGATCAACAGAGGAGAGGGCTCTTGCATTGAAGGATTTGGAGAAATCTGTGAATCCTAAGACATTTTCTGTAAAGATTTGGGGTTATGTGTATTTTTCTGAGCAGAAAGTCCATAGTTTCATCAGTTTCTGAAAGTGGTCTGTGATCCCCCAGTTGGTGACTTGAATGCTGAAAAACAGGGGACATATGAGGTCATTTCCTGAAGCTATTCCCAGCTCCAAAATCTGAACGCTTTAGGGGATCTGTGTGAATGAGAATGTTGATGTTGAGTTGTCATATTAGACTGAGGAATTGCACTTTCCTTCATCTGGCCTCTTCTTGAAGTAAATAAAATTTGGAACTTTTTTTCCTCTGAGGAGAAGGTAGTTTATTCCTTAGAAATATAATCTACAATTTTGTTTATTCTAATTCTGGTCTCTGAGTTTTAAAATAGGCAAGTATAGTTTAAATGTGGCCTGAGATGGTCTTCCTCATAATTATTAATTGTGGACTTTACCCATGAATTTATGACTCCATCCATCGAGTTGCCCTTCCATTCATCCACCCTTTCTTACATCTCTCCTTCTGTCTGTCCAACCATCACTCCTTCCTTCTCCTCTTCTATCACTCCCTCCCCCACTCCTTTCGTTGTGTCACCATTTATCTATCCATTTATCTATCCAACAATCCACCCTTCCATCATCCATCCACTTTTTCATCAATGTAGTATTTCATTTGTACTAGGCCTGGGTTAGAGTTAGAAGATTTCAATCCTTGTTCTTAGTCCACTGTGAGTCCTTGAGCAAATCCCCTGAGACAACTCCACCAAGATCTGAGTTTCGACAGGGTAGTTTGAAAACTGTTCATTTGAAAAGTACAAAACTACTTTGAAAAAAATTAAAGCACTGTGTCTACAGTTATATGATTTCAAGTATTGAAGGTAGTGTTCTGACTTTGAGTGTGGACTGGTAGGGCTTCTTTACTAGGAGTGATACTTGAGATCATTAACAGTTCCTATCCTTATCTAGAGATGGTGGAACACCAACACAGAATGTGAAATAAAGCCCTGCTGTTAGGAAAAGGCGAGCTTCATTAGTGGGAGCAGAGAAATAACCTTCCAGTCACTTAACTCCTGGGACTGTCTTTGCTGTCAAATTCCCAAGTCCTTACTTAGTGATTTTGAGCCCTCAGGATCCTGGCTACATGACTGTCCTGGAAGTATGATGTAGCAGGAAGCCCTTGAGTGGGTGGAGTTATTTCATTTTCTGAAGCATTTTCAACATGTAACTATCGTATTCCCACTAGCCTTGTAAAACAAACATTTTCATTTAATACAGTGAGGTCTTTGTGTTCTCAACAACAAACACATGGTCTAAAACTTGCAGACACAACCTGCCTTTTTCTCTGACCTTTCCTCCATCGCAACTCTGCTGAACCTTATAAAGCCCAATGTCAGCAGAAATACCTGTTTACAAACAAAGGCTCCAAAAAGACAATACCTATAGCTCAAACAGCCCTCTAAAACACACTCCTCCTCCCCTGGACTGTTCCTGGAATCCCTGTGAATGGTACATCACTAGCAACAGCTTTTGTGAAAGGCTGCCTGCCCTTCCATCTTTTCATCTGCTTTTATGTCTAGCTTCCTCTTTCTTCTGCCATTTCTTCATTAAAAAGGTGAAGATCCTGACTGGAGAGGTAGTCAGATACTGCCTTGGACCTCATGAATATCGGCGAAACAAAGCCCAGGCAATGAGTTTCTTGTAAACAGTAAGACAAACTTAAACACATCCAGTGCACAGTATTCTCTGATGTAGAAGCTGATTAAAAGAGGATTACTAATTGTGTGGATCTAATAGTCACATGATGATTATGCAGTTCTAGATAATTTTTCTAGGATTTTCAGAGACTGAGGGACCTTTATGCCACTTCCATAAACTTGAATCTACTGTAGATTCTTATTACAGACATATAGTAATGATAATAGCAAATATATTGAGAACATGTTATGTGCTAGGCACTGTTCTGAATGTTTCAGGTATATTAACTCTTTAATTCTTATAACAACTCTTTGAGGTTGGCATTTTTATTGTCCCAGTTTTCCAGGTGAGAAAACAGAGGTACAGAAAGGTTAAGTGACTTGTTCAAAATCATGTAGCAAGTGAGAGATAGACTTGGTCCCTGGAGTCCGTGTTCTAAGTGCAAGTCTGAATCACTTTAACCTTGAATTTGACTTCCTCCACAAACATTGTTTCCTACCATAATTTTTTCTAGTTTCTTACCCTCAGCGCTGTTGACATCCGGGCTGGGTAATACTCTGTTGTGGGGAGCTGTCAAGTGCATTGTAGGAAGTTTATCAGCATCCCTGACCTCTACCCACTAGATGTCAGTAGCATGCCCCCCCGACTTCTAGTTGTGAGAATGACAAATAAAGATGTCTCCAGATATTGCCAGATGTCTTGTAGGGGACACAAGGACAGAATTACCACCAGGTGGATGCCACTGCCTTCCACAGTTTCTTCTGTATTCCTTTTTTGTTTTCACATTTGGTTCCCCATGACCTTGCGGTGTCCTCTGGGCCCTTTTTTATTCCAAGGTCTTTCAATTCCTCACCATCTTCCTTAGCCTAAGAGGACACATTAGCCTGTGTGGCCTACTGATCTGTTTATTTTTATGCTTTTTGTTTGTTTTTTAGAAAAATAGTCACCACTTACAAATTTTCAATTTATGATCCCTCATGAGTCTTGAGTTAACAACTCAATTCTTTCCATGCATCCAACAGTTTTTTATTAGGTCTATCTTGTATCAGGTCCAAGGAAGGCACTGTGAATATGAAGTCAAAGAAGATACAATCCCTGCCCTCTAAGGAGTTTATGTGATAGGATATCAGAGCTGAGAAGGAGTTTAAAGGTCAGTTCCCCAGTCTCTCCCAGTTGAGTAGATGGGGAAATAGGTACCCAGAAGCTATATGATATCTGAGCAAGGTCAACCAGAGACCAGTGTCAAGGCTGAGTTAGATCATCAGCTACCCAGTGAAATGAAACTTAAATTCTGAGGCCCCAATTAACATCTACATACCCAGAGAGCTCCTTTGAATTGAGTCACATTCTAAAGTTGTCTAGTGGATAGTAATACAGTAGACAGTGAACATCCATCCTCTTTCTTCACTTTTACCTGCTTTCTACCTGCTTCACTAATAAATCTTAGGGCAGGGGGAAAAAAAAAAGAAGAATGACTCTAGGCCACCAAATCAGCACTTGAGTGACAATCTGGAGACCTTAGTCCTAGTCTGCTCTGTGACCTGGTCAATAAGAGTTTGGCCTAATCCTAGCTAGAGATCTCCCCTTCTGCCCCCATAGACTCCCTGCCTCAAAAAGCACTAAAACCGCCTTGTCTATAAAATAAACTTCAGACTTCTTGGCATGTCAAGAATGAAGTAGCAAGGACTCAGACAGCCCTTGCCACTTCATTTGTCTCTATTCTTTTGTGTACCTTCATGTCCATCAAAAGCATCTTGCTCATCTCTAGAGCCCCTTTTGGGTGGTTTCAGAGTTCTTGGCTTTTGCTCATGCTTCACCTTCTGCTAGAAGACCTTTGCATTCTCCCCTACTTGAATTGTACCCATATAAGCTTTATCCCTGTGCTCCTTTGCCAGGGAAACTACCTGAGTTTTGTCAGAATCAACTGAATCATGCTTTATTTCTTCTATTGAAAGTGGCCCCTCATCCTCATATAGTCAGTTTTCTCCAAGCCAGAAAAACATTAGTTGAAAATGTGAACTCTATGGTCTGATTGCCTGGGTTGGATCCCGCGTTCTGTCAGTTGATGGCAAATTACTGAGGCTTGTAAAAGTTACTCAGGCTTCCTGGGCCTCAGTTTCCTCATCTCCGAACTGTAGACCATAATAGTACCTCCCTGCTCTGGCTGTTGTGAAAGTTATCTGAATTAGTCTATGTAAAGAGCTTTGCAGGGTGCCCGGCACACAGAAAACTGTTGCTATATGTCAGCTGTATCACTGCTCCCCCTCTCCCAGAGAGTAATGCTGGATGGCACCGGCCCTCTGAAGCTGCGATAGGCCTGCCTGCCTGCTCGCATTTTCTCCTTATCTTCAGTGCCATCTCCTCTCCCTGAAAGGCTTACCTGGCTGCCTAAGCCAGGATGAGGTGATGGCATGCTCCCCCAAAAGAGGAGCTTTTGTCTCCAGAGCTCAGCCCACACTGTCTGGGGGTGCCTTTTACATAACTTGCTATGGGCCTGCATCAGCTGCGAAATTTACGTCATTTGGCTCGCCCACGTGGGAACCTTCCCCATCCCTCTCCATCCTTGGATTGGCTGCAGGTGTTCAGTGCTCCCTTCCAGGGCTATTTGGCAGATAAGCAGCTGAGATTCAAAGATGGGAACATGGTTGACTCAACCACAAGGCCCTGCAGGCACAGTGCCTGAGGTCCACAAGACCTTTAGGGGCCCACAGAAATGTTTCGATGTGCTGAAAAATCAGAAAACATAATAATTTGTTATAACATACATAATAAAATATTATTTTGTTGTTAGTTGCCCTTAAGATGATTCTGACTCATGGTAACACTATGTGTGCCACGTAGTACTCCACAGAGTTTTTAAGGCTGTGACCTTATAGAAGCAGATCACCTGATCTTTTGAAGTGTCTCTGGGTGGATTTGAGCTGCTAATCTTTTGGCTAGTAGTCTTAACCCTTAACCAGTTGTGCCACTTAGGGACTCTTAATCTAATATTATAATATGTAATGATGAATGCAGCCCAGGTTGTATTAATCTTTATGCCAATGTGATCATAAAATATAGTCTGAGAAATAGGTATGTCACAAGATGGAAAATAAAGTTCCTTACCCTCCAGACTTCCCTTGCCTATTGTTGTCTTTAGTGCAGTTAAATCAATTTGGGCCCACAGTGACCCCATGTGACAGAATAGAACTGTCCTTAGGGTTTTCTGGGCTGTAATTTTTGCAGGAGCAGGTCTTCAGGGCTTTCTTCTGCAGAGCCACTAGATGGGTCCGAATCACCAACCTTCTGGTTAGCAGCCAGGGGCTTAAACACTGTGTCACAAGGGCTCCTTTCCTTTCCTGTGCCCATGGTTTACTCACAGCAGTGATCTTGCTTGGATTCATGTAGGGATCTCAGAAAGAGAAAGTCTCTGTTCTTTCTAACGTGACTTTTTAAGTGGACAGATAGATGAGTTGATTCCATTTAGAAAATAATGTATAATACTACACTTCAATTTCAGATTCTCTTCTTGCAGGTTAATATAAAGTGACTGTAAAAGTCTGGTTAGTGGTGTGGATGGAGGTGATGAAGTATGTATCACACAGCAGGAAGTACGAAAAGAAGATATCAGCAGATACTGGATTGGGAATCAGAGTTCAAGTCCTGGTTCTTTCTCTCACACACAGTCTAATTTTGGTCAAGTTGCTTTCCCCTTCAGAGCCTCACTGGCCCCATTCATATGAACAGAATCATTATTTCTATCTTGCCCCCTTTAGAGGGTGAGCGTTGGGAGATACAGATGAAATAATTAAGATCTTCATTGACCTTAGAACTTCCAGGAAACTTAAGAGGCTTTCTGTACTGTTACAATTCACAGATTAGGTAGTCAATACAGGAAGACAAAGACCAAAGATTGACTGTAGCCTGCTGTTGTCAAGTTGGGTCCAACCCATAGCAACCCTAGAGGTCAGAGTAGACCTGCCCCATAGAGTTTCCAAGGAGCTCCTGGTGGATTTGAACTGCCAACCTGTTTTTGGTTAGCAGACGTGGCACTTAACACGCTACGGTCCCAGGGTTTCCCCCAAGACTGACTGCAGTAGGAAACAAACATTCAACCAACTTTGAAAGAATTCTAGCTTTTATTTACTCATAGAAAGCATAGTG
Source organism: Heterohyrax brucei (assembly GCA_028571685.1). Classification (NCBI taxonomy): domain Eukaryota; kingdom Metazoa; phylum Chordata; class Mammalia; order Hyracoidea; family Procaviidae; genus Heterohyrax; species Heterohyrax brucei. Next base: position 65,285,882 of record CM053150.1, read on the forward strand.
CCCTGGTTAAGAACCTGGTTTTATGGTCAGTGAGAGAGAGACTCTAATCCTATTTTTGTTAACAAATACTGTCACCGGGTCTGTTTCCTCAGATATAAAGTGGGATCAAAACAGTTTATAGAGCAGTTATAACAGTGCAATGAAATATTCCATGTAAATTTCTTGTTCTTGTACGTGCCTCATTACAAATGATGACTGTTTTTTTGTTTGTTTTTTTCTCACTCAGCTTATGTGGCTCTTAATGGCATTAGAGCAAATCAGAGTAGCCTTTCTGAGGATAATGTAAGGAGGCAGGTATGGTAATAATAGGTCTTCCTAACTGTGTAGTATCAACTCCTATTGTGTCTAAATTGCATCAACAAAAGGACTGATGCTAGTGCTAGGGAATATTAGGTCTCTTGTCTGAGGACACAGCATGGGTCTAGCCACTCTCTACACCTTGAATGTTCAGCCAAGGCACCATATAGTTGATGCTCATAAATACATGTTGACTCAATCAGTGAATATGTAAACTAATAAATCAGGCAGAACTTCAGGCTGTTAATTTGGAGAACAGAAGAGATGGGAGAATATAATCAAAACTTAGCTATCTTTCAAAACTATCCTAGAGTAAAAACCACAAACTAACTTTCAGGATTTCTGGAGATCAGATGTTGGACCACTGGGTGGAAAGGAGAGAGAAATCAATGTTGGCTTAGTCAAGGACAGCATTCAAAAATGCCAAGAGGTGCAAAGGTATCTTTAAGCAGTTGGGATTTGCTGTCTCAGGAAATGTAGAGTCATTTGTTGAGATGTTGGACATGTGATTCAAGCACAAAGCTGAGGTTCTAAAGGGAGTGAATGATAAGCAAACAAACAAACAAATAAAACCAGCAAATTAAGGGAACCTCAAACTGTGACTCTGTCTGGTTCTGTGAATGGTGGAGAGTAATGACCCCAGGCCGCTGTGAAGGATGCAGACAGCAAGATGTACCAATCCTTAATGGTTTTCTGGCAGGAGGTATCATTGTCTCTGACATTTGATGAAGTATCATTGTCTGAGGTTTGATGAAGTATCATTGTCTGAGGTGAATAGCAAGGGGAGCTTGTTGGCCCCCATGTCATCAAAATGACCAAAGGCAGACTCTCTTCTGCAGGCAGCTCCAACATCAGTAACACTGATTAGAGTGTGGTTAGTGCTACCAGTGGAGTGTTTTAGGGTGAAAAATCATAAGTGCATTCCTCTTCCTCTCCTTCATTCTTCCTTTCTCTTCTCCTTCCATTTCCTTTTCTTAGGTTGACATGCACTAATTTTTATTGTCAATGTATACAGAACAGAACAATGAATGGGTGCATCTCTGTTTCAGAAAAGAATGCCAGAATGAATAATAATAATAAAGAAGAATGATCCCAATTCCCAGTAAAAAGAAAGGAGATTTGTTATTAAAATAAAAAGTGTAGATAGCATTTATCACATGGTATGCAAATAAATGCTTGCATTTTGCATTAAATCTTCAGAATGGTGCTGTGCGTTAAGTGTTGTTGTGATCATGTTGCAGATGAGGAAACCATCAAGGAGATGGAGGTATTCTGCCCAAAGCAACACAGCTAATCAGAGACAGAGCTGGAAATTGGACAGATCAGCCTGACTCCAAAGTACACATTGTTTTATCTGCTTGTTATGTTGCCAATAACCCTGTGCCAAGTCCTAGTGCATTCATCACCTCATTACTCCCTTTAAACCATCAACAATTGGTGGTATCATCCCCATTTTACAGATGAGAAGACTAATACTAGGAGAGAAACCATGACTTTCCCAAGTCACGTAGCTAGTTAATGATAGAGCCAGGATTTGAAACCAGATTATTTACTCTGTAAGACCTTGACTTTTTCATATCATATCACATAGCCTAATTATATATGAGCCAACGGGCAAGCTAGAGACTCAGGAGCCACAGGGAAGCACAGGTTAATATCAAGAGCACTTTACCATTGCAAACACACTGTATATCAACATCCTTGGGTTTGGGAACCCTTAGGCATACCCATTCTGTCTTATATGTGGACATTCTTAAATAGAGTAAAAAGGAGATATTCATACATTTATACAAGCAATGAGACTGTTTATCTCTGGAATTCAAGTGGAAAAAACTGAGGCTCAGAGAGATCAATTAACTCATTCAAGGTCATACAGCTTATATAAAAGGTAAGTCGATCTCAGACTGGGCATGAAGTCAGGAGGCTTCCAGAAAGTAGCTCCAAGCAGAGAGACAGAATACAGGTAGGAGAGTGAATATGCTTTCCAGGGCTCCATGCTGTGCTGCAAAGAGAATTCTGGCCCCCACACTTTCACTTACATGACCAACACATTGGAGACACCTGAGCAAAATATTGCCCTGTGAACTGTTCTTGATATCATTGTCTCCTTTATACCAAGAGATAGGGATGTTCAGGATTCAGTATAACTTGGTGCAACCTTCTCACTCAGCATGATGTTATTTCAAGCCTTCTTCCTGCCACCTAGCCTAAGAGGAATTCTTTGAGCCAGGTAAGCCCAGAGGGATGAGGATACTGAGGGACAGTCCCTCAAGTACCCTCCTCAATGACATGCCAGCCTTCCTCTGAGTGCCTGGGGTCCAGTCCTGCAGGGTCATGTTGGTAGAGCTTCCCCCAACTGAATCAAGTGCAGGGACCATGGATATACTTAACCCAAATCTGTCTGTTTTAATCACTCTCCTCTGGACAGATAAAAGCTTTCTATAGGATTGCTCTCTCAAGCATTCCTCTGTGGCTTTGATACCAACGATTAAGTCATAGAAGGGAAAACAAAACAAAACAAAAAAGGGACCAGCTTCAACCTTTAGCTTTTAATTTTTTTAGCCTCCTGAAAGAAGCCAGATTGTTGACCTAAATTCCTCCTTTCATCACCGTATCCTCTCACCTCTGCTTGTATGCTCCTGGCAGATGTCCCACAGCTAGCAGACATCCTTAAATTGGAGGTCTGTAACTGCTCTCCTTCTCCTGACCTTACATCCCCCACAGTGAGAGCTGAGAATGGAATAATGCAAACCGTAAAAACAAGCAAACAAACAAAGATCATTGCTGTTGAGTCTACTGTGACTCATAACAACCTTGTGGACAAGAGTAGAACTGCCCCATAGGACTTCCAAATCTGTCATCTTTGTCACTCAGAGAAGCTGGTGAGTTCGAACCACCAACCTTTTGATTAACAGCCAAACACTCAACCACTATCTGATCCGGGCTCTCAGAGTCACAGAGAGTCTGAGCTGGGAGGGAAATCTGTCACCTTCTAGGTAACCTTCCCAACTGATAGAGAAGGGCACTGAGGAAGCTTAGAGAAGAGAGTTACTTTCCCTGTGATCCCTGGCACATCAGTGGCAAAGCTGTGGCTTAAGAACCTTGACCTTTAGTTGAGGGTGACTTCAACTGAAGAATACCTCCTGGATGAGAGTTGTGGCTTTGGAACCAGACAGATGTGAGTCAGACTCCCGATTCTACCACTTAACTAGCTGGAAGCCTTAGGGGAACATTGCGTAGCTTCTCCACACCTCAATTTCCTTATCTGTAAAAGGGGTAATAATAAAGCCCACCTCAAAAGCTTGTTATGAGCACTAAATGGGGTGTTTATGCTTAGCAGAGTGACTGCTAAATTGAAAGCTTTCAGAAAGTGTTTGTTATTATCATTATTTATTTGAAAACTATGCTTTTTCACAGACAGAAATGCCTGGGTAGAATTTTCTCTTCTCCCACAATCACGCTGTCAATGCGGGAGAACAAATAATAATGTAAACTTGAGTAAATTGACATCTTAGATGAAGATGAAAGAAGATCAGATGTTATCAGGGCTAATTTTATGTTGAGTTAAACTGTCTCAGGAAAAACATCCTGGAAAAAATACACAGGATGGCAGTATAGCAGGGATCCCCATCAACTCTGGAGAAATTGAACTTGAAATCGTAAGACCTGAATTGCATTTCTTTCTGTCACTTAGTGCTGTGTGACCTAGGGCAGGTAACCTTGCTTCTCTAAGTCTCAGTTTTATTATATGAAAATAGCTTCTACTTCAGAAAATTGTGGTGAGGTTTCGATGAGATACTTTAAAACAGCTACCAACGTGGACAGTACATAGCAAGTGCTCCAGGAAAGTACATTAAACCTGAAGCACAGAAGCTCTTCCTCTGTGAGCAGAGTTTCCTACATGTGGAGACCACACCACCAATTCTGTATCCTGCTAATATACTTTGCTCTGTTCACAATAAGACTAGTTGCTGTTGAGTAGATTCTGATGATAGAGACCCAATGTAGATCTCAGAGTGGGACTGTGTCCAATGAGGACACAGTTTTCAATGGCTGGTTTTATGGAAGTAGATTACCAGATCTTTCTTCCAAGTCACTGCTGGGTGGACTTGAACCTCCAACCTTTTCATTAGCAGCTGAGCATGTTACCATTTGCATCCCATAGGGATGCTTTGCTCACAGTAGAAAGTGAGAAATTGAGGCCTTGTGTTATAACCAGAGAACAGTTCTGAACTAGCTGAGGAGCAGTAGAAGACAGAATAGATTTTGAAGAGATTTTGGCAGGAAAGCTTAGAAAAAATGTGGCACTATGGTAAGAAAGACAGGAAGAGGCAATATAGAGTTTGACAACAACTTTAATAAAAAAGAATTTCAGTATTGATCCTGAAAGTCAGAACAGATCTGGGTCAGAAACTAACAGGCAAGGAGACTATCAGTGGAAGCCAAGATGCCAAAAGACAGGTTTAGAACAGCATCTGGACTCCAGGTAGACAATCTAAGCCAAGACTTACTGCTGTTGAGTCAATTCTGACTTATACTGATACTATAAACAACCAGGACCTTGCAAACTTTGGGTCCTGGTGACAATGGAAAAGCCAGGTAGAACATGTTTAGCACTGCTAAAAAGGAACCATGTATTCTTCTTTCATATTTAGGCCCAGGCAGAAGAATAGCATGAACAGTAGTCTCCTAGCTTACAGTTCAATTCAGCTTGATTATGTTGGTGCTGTAAGACTTACAGGAGTATGTTCAGAGGGTCAGTACCTTTAAACAGCATACAATCAAGTGTTGGCTACGTGGCATTTAATGGAGTGAAGTGATTTAGAACCTGATTCTGAAAGTCCTGAGTTCCAAGCTTTGTCTCTTCTAACCTTCATGAGCCTCAGTTTTCTCTGAAGAATGGATAATGCTGATATCTTTATTGTGAAGATTAAATGAGAGAATTAATATAGCACTCATGGTCCTTGTTAGTTGCCTCAGAGTCAGCTCTGACTTGTGAAGACCCCGTAACACAACACAGTGTGGCCTGGTCCTATGCCATCTTCATGGTCACTGACATTTTTTCAGTGTACTGGCAGCTACTGTTCCAATCCATTTTATTGAGCATTTCCCTAGCTTTTGTTGACCGACGACCAAACGCGATGTCACTTGCTTGTTGTTGAGTTGATTTCAACCATAGTAACCCTGTGTAACAGTGTAGAACTGTCTCATGGGGCATTCTAGGCTATAATCTTTATGGAAGTAATTCACTAGGTCTTTGTCCTGCAAGGCTGCTACATGAGTTCTAAGTGCTAACCTCCCTGTTAGCAGCTGAACACTACCTGCTGCATAACTAGGGCTCCTTGATGTCGCATTAGAATGTTCTAAGTAAAGGGTAACATGCTCATATAGAACAGGCAGAAATAAGGAAGTGCCCTTTCCTCCTTTTCTTTCTTTTTTCTTTCAATTGTAAATTCTGTGGAGCACCTGCAGTGTATCCTCCTCTGTGCTGGATGCTGGTGATTTAGAAATGAGTCCAACAGACACATATGTGGGGAATACAGATGTTGAATGAATAATTACAGTGGAGATGAGTACTAGGACAGGGAGGTGTATGATGAATATAGGGGAGAAACGTTTGTCTCTGTCTAGGTCAGAAGATGCCTTGGGAAATGTCTTTTAGGGTGGCCCAAACCTCAGCGTTCTTCCAGCATAGTCCTTTCCAAGGTTGTGGGAGCCTCCTCACATGGCTTCTGCCTTTGAACTTTCCTCTTTCGTGTATGTTCTTCATTTATGGGATTAGGTTGAATCAATCTTCTGGATGGATTTGAATTCCTTTCCACATTAACTAGTGGTGGGAAGACAGGAACACGTTAGAAAGGCCAGCCAACAGTTGACCAGGCTCAAGTGCCAGCTTTCTAGTGTCTCTGTTATGATCTGGGCCTCAACCTCTCCATCTGTGCAGGATATCCAGACATCTCACTGAGCTACAAAAGGGTTCTTGAATACTCATAGTGTCTAGTTCTGTGTACTGATAGGATCAAGACAGACCTGTACTAGGTATATGTGACTCGTGTGTGCAATTGTATGCAGCCTTGCATCTTACTACATGTGGGTATGGCCCCTGGAAGCATCCCATAGTCCCACACAGATGCTGCTGTCTTCAGACGCCCTCCAACTCTTCCTTTTAGTATGTCACTGTCCTATTGCAGAAAAGTGGGTAGGAGCAGAGTATAAGGAAGGGGAGGCGGCTGTGTACCCTGGAGAAAATTGTTTCAAGTCCTGTGTGGCGATGCCTAAGAGTTACAGTAATCTAAGCATGGAAGAACTGGAAACGACGAGGGATTCAGTTCAAATCAATACATATTTTTTGAGCAATTCCTATTTACACAGAGCCATTCTAACTGAACAAAAGAGCCCTTAAATTCTAGCAGAACATCAATTTAATCCAACCTCTCCTTTTGTAGAAAAGGGAAGTGAGACACAGTAGCATAAAAGGTATGTGTATGGTTTGTGACTTGTCCAGGGCAAGATCTCCTGCAAGGTGAGTCTGAAACTGGGGAACCTCCAGTTTAGGGCTTACAGTGCATTGACTTCCTCCCAGTGCCCTGAAATGTGACTAGTGTTGATGAAGTTATTTCCCTGTAGAAATAAGTCACCATCACCATTGCTATTCCCGCTCACCGCTACTGAAGCTTGGTGATTTCCTTCTGCCATTTACAGTCCAGGTAAACATGTCCCCTTGAACTTCTAGAGTCATTGCTTCAAGCCTCTCATTGTCCTTAATTTGTTTTCTCTCGGTTCCATTACAAACTCTCTTTTTTGCCCTTCCTCTGTAGCTCCTGGGACTGAGCCACCCCCTGCTCTTCAGTGCTGTGCTGCAAATCCTTGCCTTTCTTACTCCTTCCCCTCCTATCTCCACTGAAAACAAAGGTAGCCTGAGCATGAGCCCCAGACCCACAAAAGTTCTGAACTGGGGACACCCTGCAGATGTATAAACATTTTACCTTGCTAATCCAGCCCGCCATCTTCCAAAGGCAACAGGAAAACCAGAGACTGGGAGCCCCTGGGAAAATAAAAACCTGTGGAGCAAGAGAGAAAAGTGGAGAAAGGGAAAAAGTGATCCTGTTTCAAATGTTAATTTTCTCATTAGAAGACCCTTCTTTTTCTTCTTAAGGGGAAGGCAGTTACTCCGGGCAGTTAGCCATCAAAGGAAGAGAAGGTGAGCTGAGAGGTAGAGGGCTTAGAGTGTGGAGCCTCCAGGAGCCTTCGCTCTTGTTGATTCCCACTAGCAGGCAGCAACACTTACTTCTGGGGCAACGTATTCCAAATCAGAAATCAGATCTGTGGCTTTGGAGAAAGTCAGTGAGGAGGCAGCATTTAACATGTAGTCTCCTAATACCAGCTAAAGTAATAAAGATTTATGATTTCTAAGCAGAGTTTGCTAGTGGGTTTGAGGAACGTTTGAGTTGTTGGGAGGTGCTCTTGATATGTTGGGCAAGATGCCTTCGTGGTATTTTCTCTTTCTGCTATTTCTGTATTTTGTTTTTAGTGATTTCCTACTTTTCATACTTGACATCACTCTTGGACCTTTCAGCATCTTGGAAACGAACTCCCATTTGGGCAGCTACTGTATGCCAAAGATGGTATACCCCTATGCCTTTTAAGTACAACACATCTGAAAGATACTGAAGACTTAAAATCCGCAGAGATGGAATGACTTCACTCCAGCCATGCCACTAATAATTGCTCATTAGGAATCTATCTAAAGCAGAGTATTCCAAGTCCAAATATCTGTTCTTTGTAACCTACCAAGAACACACTCTGCCCTCTTATTCTGTATACCCTTTAGCCAGAAAAAAACAAAAACAAAGCAACCAGTGCTGTCCAGCTGATTCTGACTCATAGCAACCCTATAGGACAGAGTAAAACTGCTCCACAGAGTTTCCAAAGAGCACCTGGCAGATTCAAACTGTCACCCTTTGGGTTGGCAGACACAGTGCTTAACCACTATGCCACATAAATTGATGCCTCTGATTCTGTTGGCCCTCAAAGCCCCTACCCTTTCTCTTCTCCCATTCCATTTAGAATCATTAATGAGTTCACTCATTGGACACTTACTGAATGCCAGTCAAGTAGGGAAGAGATGAAAGCAAAAAGACAAAACCCCAAACCAAACTCAGTGTCATTGCATCGAATATAATTCATAGTCACATATGTGATAGTAGAACTGCCCCATAGGGCTTCCAAGGCTATAAATCTTTATGGAAGCACATCTTTTGCCTGTGGAGCAGCCTGTGGGTTTGAACCACCCACCTTTTAGTTACCAGCTATATACTTAATCAATGCCACTACAGCTCCTGTAAGAACACAAAGACCCCTAAAACAAGAGAACAGGTGTCAAGTTTCCTAAAAGTTAAACAAGTTCAGAGGAGAGACTGATCATTTCTCATAGGGCTGCTAGTAAGAACCTATTGGAAGAGGTAGTTTGTGCATTTGCTGTTGGGGTACCTGGAATCACAGAAAAGCAAACTTGGACAGAGCATGTAAAGGGGTCTTACTCAGTCCCCTGTTTTCTCAGCTGGAGAACCAAGCACAGGTACTTGGTATTTGGCCAAGGTCTCCCAGCCAGTGACAGCAGAATAACCCTGTGAGTAGACTGACCATTGCCTGAGGGCTGTTGTCCAGAGAGTGGGAGAAGCAGTGTGGGCAGGCTTGGCTGCCCAACTAAAACTGCCAGCTATGTCAGCTGCTAACAAAGACATTTGCACAAATTCTAAGGCCCGAGTGCCCACAAAGGAGAACAGACTGTGTGAGCCTCCTCCATTGATTTTGCTGGATGCTCTCCATGCTCATTTGATGAGCCCTAATGGCAGATGCAAACTCGAAGTTACGGTGACCGCAAAGATTATCCAGTTGAAAGTAGGGACTGTCCTTCTAAATAAGCATCTTTTATTCATTCCTGGCTCCCTGTCTTTCTTTTCCCACCTGGTCTCATACATCATCCTACTCAGAAAATACACTCTTAATTAAAAGGTTCTCTTCCCCATCCAGTAGCTTTGTCTGTGCCAAGGACATAGGGTGTATTCCAGACAAAATGGGGATAGGGAATGGGGAACAGTGAGTATGAAGATAATGATATCCAGAGGGAATCTGCTTAGCTAATTCCTGTGATTCATAGAGTAAGCCTAGAAGCTTCTTTTTAGAAACTTTCCAAGCACTCAACTAAAATTTGTGATACCTTCCAGGCAGGTGGTGTTGTCCAGATCTCTGTTGACATTGGTGAGGTAGGGGGAAGTTCTACAGAGTTAGCATAGAGAACAGTGAATTCCAGGATCTGATGGATCTCAAATCCATTTATCAACCTGTTGGCCCTGGGCCAGTCTCTTCATCACCTTTAGCGTCCGTCTTCTCATCTATTAAATAAGGAACTTACTATCACCCTTGCAGAAGTATTACTTAAATGAATTAGTGTGTGTAGACCTTAACAGCCTGTCCAAGAGGCTTGGTAGACTTTATTTCTTATTATGTAGGAGTTGCTAGCATTATGTTACATTAAAAGAGAGTTTTATTTATTTTTAATTTTGGCTTTAAGCAAACTTTTTGCCACTGAATCGATTCCATCTCACAGCAATTTTACGAGACAGTGTAGAACTACTTCAAAGAGTTTTCAAGGAGCAGATGGTGAATTCGAACTGCTGACCTTTTGATTAGCAGCCATCTCTTAACTACTGCAAAAAAGCATATTGACCTACTGCTCAGGAGTTTTCTCAGTGACTTTGTGTTGCTTGACAAATACCTTCCATTCTCTGAGTCTCGATTCCTTACCTATCAAGTTGAAATGATGATAGTTGGAATGATGATCTTTAAAAGCTATTTCAATTTGCTGTTAAGCCTGTCTGCCTTTCATCGGGGGTGACTGGACTTCTGCCTGAGCTAGAAGGCATTGGCTTTGCAGTACTTGACCCTCACTGTCCTAGGCCAGCTTTCCCAACATTTAATGCCACTGATGTTTTGATGACAGCTAATGGCACATGAGGAGGCCTGGTGGTGCTGTGGTTCTGCACTCACCTGCTAACTGAAAGGTCAGTGGTTCAAATCAGCCCTTCTGCAGAAAGATGTAGTAATCTGCTTCAGTAAAGATTTATGAGTTCAGACAATTAAGTGCATGAACTCATCCTAGAAAAAGTGCTACATACCTCATTGCTGAATGTCACTATGGTCAGCTTCGAAGTACCCACCTGGGGAAGCTCTGCAGTAATGCCGGTGTCTAGTCCACCCTTCAAAGCAATTTTGGGACTCTTTTTCTGAAATGACCATCAGAGCTCTCACTGTGTTACCCTTGAAGGCTTGAATGTCATCGAAATGTCTTTCTTTCAGTATTTCTCTTTGGGTGAAGAAAAAAGGCATTGGGGGCCTGATCAGGTAAGTAGGGAGGGTATTCCAGTACAGTTATTTGTTTACAGGCTAAAAACTCCCTCACAATTAAGTTATTGAACTTGCTACCTCACCATGGTGTGCAATGGCCATTCCAGAAAGAGTTCCAAAATTGCTTTGAAAGGTGGACTAGTTGCTAACACTGGTGCATAGCTTCCCAGGGAATATACTTCAAAGGTGACTGTAGTGACATTCAGAAGCCAAGCTGAGTGCCATCGAGTTGGATCCAATATTCAGCAATGAGAACAATTAAGTTTTCAAACTTAATTGTCAGACCTGGCATCGCCTTGGAAAGCTTTTGAGGTAGTTCTACTTTGACCTACTGGGCCATTATGAATCAAATTGACTAGGTGGCACTGGATTTGGCTGCTTTGGAGAATGGCAGATGTAGGAGCTGGTGACTCAATAGTTAAATGCTGAGCTGCTAACCAAAAGGTTGGCTGTTTGAACCCATCAGCCACTCTGCAGAAGAAAAAGGCTGCAGTCTGTTTCCATATATGTTATAGCCTTGGAAACCCTATGTGACCATTCTGCTCTGTCTCATAGGGGTGATGTGAGTTAGAATTGACTGGACAGCAAGGGTCTGGTTGTGTTTTTTTTTTAATTTATTTTTTTAATGGCAGATGTACACTGAAATTGATGATGAATTCAGTAGGGTCTGTCCTTCTAAGACAGCATTTTCTCTTCTTTCTCATCTCTCTGTCTTCTCTCACCTGGCCTCATGCATCAGCTGATATTTAAAACATACTTTTAATTATAAAGAACTTTTCCTCATCCCGTAGGTTTGTGTCAAAACCAACAGTATTCAAATCTTACTTTTATTATTACTGTTATTTCTTTTAGCTGATGTAACCAGTCTTTAGATAAAAATCTTCTTGTATACTTGATATTCAAAACCAGTGAAAGTGAAACTGCATGAAACGCAATTCCCTTGACCTCTTACTTCCCTTGCCCCTCGCCTTGCCCTTGGGGTGGTCCCGGAGGCACTCGTTAGTGACTGCTAGGATTCCACAGCACGTAGTTTCAAAACCACTGATGTAAAAAATTCTTGACACAGTATTTATCAGTGAAAATAGCTCCTTCATCTTCCCTCCCTTATTTATTCATCTTTCTCTTTTGGGGCCACCTAGGGCTGTATGACAAATGTTCTTATATCTCACGTGACCGAGGATGGGTCGTGGGCATTCACACCGTCAGTGACCAAGGCAACAGAGACCCGCGCTACTTTTTCTCCTTGAAGACAGACCGGGCCCGTCAGGTGACCACCATCAATGCCCACCGCAGCTACCTCCCAGGCCAGTGGGTATACCTAGCTGCCACATATGATGGGCAGCTGATGAAACTCTATGTGAATGGTGCCCAAGTGGCAACATCTGGGGAGCAAGTGGGTGGCATCTTCAGCCCGCTGACTCAGAAGTGTAAAGTGCTCATGTTGGGGGGCAGTGCTCTGAATCACAACTACCGGGGCTACATCGAGCACTTCCGTCTCTGGAAAGTGGCCAGGACTCAGCAGGAGATACTGTCTGACATGGAAACTTATGGTCTCCACACTCCCCTACCTCAGCTCCTCCTCCAGGAGAACTGGGACAATGTGAAGCGAACCTGGTCCCCCATGAAGGATGGCAGCAGCCCCCGAGTGGAACTCAGCAATGCCCATGGCTACCTGCTGGACACGAGTTTGGAGCCCCCTCTGTGTGGGCAGACCTTATGTGACAACGCAGAGGTCATTGCCAGCTACAACCAACTCCCACGTTTCCGCCAGCCAAAGGTGGTACATTACCGCGTGGTCAACCTTCACGATGACAGCCATGAGAACCCGACAGTAAGCCGCCAGCAGATTGACTTTCAGCATCGGCAGCTGGCTGAGGCCTTCAAACACTACAACATCTCCTGGGAGTTGGAAGTGCTGGAGGTCAGCAACTCCTCCCTCCGCCACCGCCTCATTCTGGCGAACTGTGATATCAGCAAGATCGGGGATGAGAACTGCGACCCAGAGTGCAACCATACACTGACTGGCCATGATGGTGGAGACTGCCGCCATCTGCGCCATCCTGCCTTCATGAAGAAGCAGCAGAATGGGGTGTGCGACATGGACTGCAACTATGAACGGTTCAACTTTGATGGAGGAGAGTGCTGTGACCCTGCCATCACAGATGTCACCAAGACTTGCTTTGATCCTGACTCTCCACACAGGTAAGACCCTAGTGGGCAGACAGTATCCGTTGAGAGCTGATCTCGATGCCTCCCATTTAATGAGCAAAGCATATGAGACCCATAGCAGTCAAGGGGATTTTCCAGTTCACGCAGGAGCTTAGTGACTAAACCAAAGCTATTACTCAAGTAATCATGGGGGCTCTATGTAAGCAAGATTCACTGCGAAGTAAGTATTGAGTGCTACTATGGGTTAAGCAGAAAGACTCAGAATCCTGCTTTCTCAGAGCTCAAACTCTAAAGTGGCATGAATTGAATGCAAACAGCCGTCATAGATATGCAGTAGAGTGGGATAACAGTGACTATTAAATTAGTTAAAGATAAATACAATTAAAAGTTCAGTTGCTAGTTCACACTAACATATTTCAAAGGCTCACTAGTCACATGTAGCTAGGAGCTCTTATATTGGACAACGAAGTATAGAACATAGAACATTTCCATCACCACAGAGCTTTCTATTGGCTAACACTGGTAAGGAATGAGCACTAGGGTCAGACAGTCTGGGTTCGGATCCCAGCTCTGCTTCTTCCTTGTGACCTCTCAGAACCCCCTTTGTCTAATCTGTAAAGTGAAAAGGGTGATGGTACCCACTTTGCTGAGTTGCTGTGAGGATCATTTGAGATGAGCGTGTAAGACACAGTCTCTCTTACAGTTGCTGGCAAAAAATTAACTATCGAGAAGTGTTATTTACTTATGCAAAGAAAGGTAGAGGGTGCGCTGTTTAAGGAATGTAGCAGAAGAGTAAAGAAAAGAGGTTGACTCTCAACTTGAAGATATCAAGAAAGTCTTCTTTGAAAGAGGTGGCATTTATGCTAGGTCATCAAGAATAGATATAATCTGGGCATGAGAGATTGTGTTGGTGTCTCAGTCATCTCGTATAGTGCTGCTATAACAGAAATACAAGTGGATGGCTTTAACACAGTGAAATTTCTATTGCCACAGTCCAGTAGGCTGCAAGTCCAAATTCAGGGCGTCTGCTCCAGGGGACGTTTTTCTCTTTTGGCTTGGGTGAAAGGCTGTCATCATCGATCTTCCCCTGGACTGGGAGCTTCTGAGGTGCAGAGACCCCAGATGCTTTCTGAAGGACATATTCTGCTCCTGGCACTGCTTCTTTCCTGATGGCACGAGGTCCTCAACACTCTCTGCTAGCTTTTTTGTTTTATACTTCAGGAGATTGTCTCAAGACACAATACAGTCTCACACATTGAGTCCTGCCCTAGCAACACAGCTACAGCCCATTGTCTCTTATTAACATCATAGAGGCAGAGTTTAGCATATGGAAATATCACACAGTACTAGAAATCATGGCCTAGCCAAATGTACTTGGGGACATAATTCAATTCATGACAGCTGGGGAAGAAGTGAGGACACACCATACAGAAGAAACAGCATACAAGGTCTGACAATTCAGTCTGCAAACTTAAATGTTCTAAGTTCTACCTACTTCATGGCTGAATATCATTACAGTCACCTTCAAAATATACCCCCTGGGAAGCTATGCACCAATGCTAGCACCTAGTCCATGCTTCAGAGCAATTTTATAGCTCTTTTTAGAATGGTGTTTGTGCACAGTGGGAAGGTGACAAGTTCGCAGACTTAGTTGTGTAGTTGTCTGTGAGGGAGTTTTTAGCCAGTAAACAAATAACTGTATTGGATTACCCTGCCTGTTCACCTGATCTAGCCTCCAGTGACTTTTTTTCTTTACCAGAGATAAAGAAAATATTGAAAGGAAGACATTTTGATGATGTTCAGGCCATCGGGGTAATACAATGACAGCTCTGAGGGCCATTCCGGAAAAAGAGTTCCAAAATTGCTTTGAAAGGTGGACTAGGCAATGGTGTTGGTGGATAGCTTCCCAAGGGGAATACTTTGAAGGTGACCGTACTAATATTCAGCAATGAGATGTGTAGCACTTTTTCTAGGATGAATTCGCTAACTTAAATTGGAGTCCTCATATAGTGCTGAAAATAGGATGAAACTGGGATTCTCTGTCTAAAACCTTATTTAGCCTGTCATGGGCTCTCAACTGTAACTAGCAAGCCTGGATGGAACCCTAAAGGTGAACTTATGGATGGTCTCATTGGGTAGGAGACCCGAAGGAACCAATTCGAAGTCAAAGAGGCAATCAGTGTCCACTCTCGTATATTTTCTAAATTCATGCTGGGCTTTTCTGTCCTGTTCACCATGCAGGACCCTGGACTTGCTGATGGCTCGAGCACATTTGCCGACCTCGGCAGGTTTTCTGCTGACTTTAATGTTTGTGTCTCTCAAAAGAGCAAGGGCCTCCCATACACAGACAAAATACCTATGTGCAAAGGAATGATGATGCTGGCAGGAGAATGTCATGCCTGGCAGCAAGCCAGAATGCATGTCAGCTCAGCCTCCTGGCACCAGCTGGGTCCCTGGACTCTCACCTTGGCTCAGAGACATGAGCAGGCCATGTGAGAGAAAGCCGTGGTGTGCAGCCACTCCCTTCCAGGTCACCATGCACTTTCATCTCTGGTCTCATTTGGACCTTGCCAGAACTTGGCAAGGAGGCAATTCTGAAGTTAATGTTTGCATTTGACAGATGGGATAATAGAGAACCTTAGCGACTGAAATGATTTGACCGAGGTAATGGGTCAGGGAAGTTGTTAGGCTAGGTCATAAATGCGAGTCTTTGAAGATCAGTGCAGTTTGTGCTGCGTTGAACTAGACTTCCAGGAGGGGCCTGTGAGCCCAAGCAAAATGAGGGTTCGAGAAGAGGCAGGGCTGTACATAACTAGGAGGCCTTCATCCATTTGCTTATTCATTGATCCATTTGCTCATTCATTCACTTGTGCAACAAATGTTTATTCAGAATGTGCCGAGTGCTAGAATCCAGCCAGAGAGTGGTGGATACCCTTACCCTACTTCAGTGAAAGAAACCTACGATTCAGAAAGATGAAGGGATTTACCCAAGGTCATCTAGCTAGTAAATACAGAACTTGGATTTGAACCCAGGTCTACTTATTCTAAAACTGCCACTGAAGAGGGATGTTTTTAAGCCCAAGGGATAATGAGAGGCAGAATTAAGTACTCTGATGACAGGCAAGATCACTTTACTAAAGCCTTGGGAGACAAATGCTGAATATGAAGATGTCAGGGACCAGGAAAGCTGGTCTTTGTGAGCACTGTGCTGGTGTGGAGGGGCCAGAGGGCCACAGGTTCCAGATCCCTCACCATCAGCAGACAATGTCAGCAGATCCCAGTGACCACCTCTTTTCTAAATCACAGAACTGCTGTTCCCAGAATTTCAGTGAGCTGCCATGTGCCAGTGATGTGACCGCTGGCACCAGAGCCTGTTTGTTTGCTGGCTGGGAAAGCTGTGTGCCTGGGTGAGCCCGGCCAGACGGCGCAGTCTCCTGATGGGTGGGGTCACTGGGTTCTGGCCCGATCGGCTCTGCTTTGCATGGAGAGAAAGTTGTGGAAGTTAGTGGAAAAGTATTCCCTTTGTGACTTTAATCAAAAATTAAGAAGGAGAGAAAAAGGAAAGCAGGGATGGAGGGAGAGAGAGAGGGAGGAAGGGAGGAAGGGTGAAAAGGAAGACCCCTGTAACAGAAGCATGAAAATTAGATTGACATTATCTAGGTGATTTTTAACAGAGAGCTGACCTTGATTCTCACCTAGGGCTCTTTTTTCTTTCTTCTTTGGTTCTTGCCTGCTCTTTCTTCTCTCTCTTACTCTTTCTCTCTGCTGTCCTTCTTTCCTGCTTTTCTTCTGTCCTCCCTCCTTCATGCTTCCGTATTTTGTAATGGGTAAAGACGTCATTCAAATTACTGGTTTTCAAGCTATCTATGATGAAAGACAGTTATATTTTTATTTTTCACTATATACTGGATATCAGTACCTTTGTAATATGTAATAAAATGAACTAACAAAAATGAAGTGCCTCAAGGGGTGGTACAGCAGTGTCAGGCTGCCACAAAAGCTTCTACTCTCAATTTCTGTACTTGTCTTGGACTAATAAGGATCAGTTCATGGACTGCTTACTTTGAGTAGCACTGAATGAAACTCATAAATTTATGAGTTTATGGAGTGGCTCCCTTGAGTAACAGAAGGCCTACCAGTAACACAGCCCGGGACATTGGCATCAGAGAAATAGTGTTTCTTTAACACAGTTAAATGTTTATTCTTTACCTAGTAGTCCTTGGACCTCTTGGTCTACGTTCTCAGGAATGCACACTTTAGAGGAAAATATTCAGTCTCAGCAGAGGGATTGCAGAAAACATCAAAATGGTATAAACTGTCAATCCTGGATACATCCTCAGGAGCTATGGTGTCTAACCATTTTATCCCTCAAAGAGGAAAACTGAGGCCATAGCTCACAGCATTCTGCTAGAGGCCAAGTGAGGAGAGCGCTGCAAGTTTCTCACTCCAGTTTTCTGCATAGCCTAGCTTCCCATTAATACCTCAATGTTCTTGTCAACCACAGACACCTGCCTCCTTGCATCAGTCCTCACTACCTTCTTCATAACTATTCTCAGGAGCTTAGAGTTGTGAAGTGTTGAGTGACTGAGTTTGGAAGACAATTGGTTAATAGCCTTGGGTTTCCATGAGCCACTTCAGAACGATTAGTGCCACTTTGGCAGTAGGTTTTCCTTATTAAGAGGAAATAATAAGGATGTGGCCAACTTAGCATGCATACAAAGAAGCCATGTCTTATAAAGCCATTTGAAGTTGTTTGGCATGGACAAGAAAATTCTCCCAGGACCACGGACATTGTTTTCAAGTCTCTGAAGGCCTGTCCTGAGGAAATGGGTTTCTATATGGTTTCCAAGCTGTGGTGGGGATCAGAGTGTTGCAATTACAGAGGGCAGCTTTGAGTTGAGTAACAGATGCTCTAGTGTCCAGTCAGAACTGTCCTTTGAGGGGAAAGCTTCCCTGCAGAGTGAGCGAGCTCCCTGTCCTCTGAGGCATACAAGCCAGCACTCATGGTCGTGCACAGGGAGGCTGTAGCAGAGACTACAGCGCTAATGAATAAGGTGGTCTTGATGGCTTTGGAGTTAAGTACTGAACAACTCAGCTTTTTACTTATTTCAGGTCATTTTAGGTAACCATATGGCTACTGTTTATATTTTCTTCAGTAGGCATTTATTGGACGTCAGCATTCTGCCAGCTTCTCTGTTATGTGCTGACAGTGCTGTGATTAGTTGACCATATTCTGCCATTGAGGGGTTTCCACTTTAGTGGGAAAGTCACATGCAAGCATAAGAAACTCTGATATGTGGTTTTGGGGGGGACACAGTTGGGCAGAGGGTATGGTGGGGGAGGTGGCAGATCTTCTGGAAGAGGTGAGATTGAGTTAGGCACTTGGGGAGGTGGAGACACAGACTGTATCAGTTGGGGTCTGGCAGGAAACAGATGAGATATTCAAGCAGAACAATTGAGAAGAGTTTAAGAAGGGCCAATTTACAATAGTATGTCAGGTTTCAAAAAAACCAACACAGTGGTACTGTATTCCAGGGTCAGCAACAGTGGGGAGCCTTTTCTACCCTGGACCTGTAGGAATGAGGGGAGGAAGTGGATTTGGAATCCAAAGAGAGTAGCTGTGTGGAGAGGAACTGTGGATCTCAGTAAAGGGAAGCAGTCAACTGACAGCCAGCTGGCCAGCCAGAAGAGTAAATTCTATGTTATCAGCTCATTTCTGTCTTCTGATGTCCTGCCAGTGCTCTCCATGGGTAAACTGAATTGGAAGTCAGAAGGCAAAGGGACCTACTGATGCTGCCCATAGAGGCTAGCCTCCCTCAGTGCAGAGCAGGGTAGACAAGGATAGAGAGTGGATCTGAAGGAGCAAGCAGAGCATGTCCATAATACAGAGATGTCCATCCACAGACTATACAGCATAAGCCAGGACAGTTAGATGGATGAGGGTGGAGCAGGCACAGGGACTCAGGAATCAGGCAGTATAACTGTGATTCACATGATGAGCAGGAAAGGGCTCAGTTTATCTCATCGAAGACTCCAATATCAGGCTAAATCCTTTCTCCTTCAATTCTTCCTCCCTGCCCCCTTCTTTTCTCTCTTTGTTCTGAGAAGTATTTGTTGAACACTTGTTCTGTTCCCTTTTGGAGATTACCATCAACTGAGTAAGACAGACAGCTCAGCATGTCATTGCAATAGCTGGTGAGAAAGAAGTACCCACAGAGTCAGCTGGGAGGAGCAGTTTGTGTGGGTAGCACTTTTTTCTATTCGATTGGCAGGTTAGGAAAAAAAACATTCCAGTAAACTTTGGTCATTCTTTGCAGAGATGAGTGTGAGCCAGGTAGCCAGAACTTCATCCGCAGTCATTAGTGAAATCTACACACAAGCTAGAATGCACTCTGAATGTCTGTTTATCAAAGGGAAAACTTGGATGTTAATAGAAGCCCCTCATCAGGAAAACTGAACCACTGACTTGTAAGCACTCCCACTCTGAGAAGATATTGCAGCACACCCACAGAGTTTCTTTTTGAACCCTTCTCAAACTGTGAGTTCTGGCACTGAACTTCACCTTTGTCCATGACTATCTATTCATATGGAATAGAATACATGGGGGCAAGAAAGGAAAAAAAAAAGATACGTTCCCAACATACTGTTGCACCATAGGGAGACATTTTCTTTATTTTTATTTTTTAATGAAACAAAGGGATTATCCTGAGGCCAGGATAATTATTTTTGGACCCAAGTTGACATTACTGGAGGTCTTTGGAAATGGCTGTGACACGTGAAGCTGCCTCTCTAACCACTCTGCTGGCAGCTATAGTCCTCTCAGTCTCTTCCTGTGACCCATGTCAAAGGTCATTAAATGGCTTATCTTCATTCATTGGGATTCCCCACATCTTTTGGGGATGATCCCATGGCACATACACTTCTCAATCCCCCAATTCCCTTGAAATCTGAAACAGATACATGTAATGAGGGACTGTCTGAGCAGAAATGAGTGTCTGCACAGAGAAGAGTCTCCTATCTTGCTGTAGGTGAGGAAACTGAGTTCCCAGTGAGAGCCAAGCACACTGACCCAGACTATACAGGGAGCAAGGCTGAGCTGAGATCAAAGGCCTCATCTTCCAGCCCTGTGCCATTCATTGAAGTCATCCTATGTTACCTTGATTTCTCCGAAGCTGAAAACTTGGATCTTGAAAAAGTTAGTAGTATGGTCATGCACAGTCTTACCCATAATTCGTATTTCATTAAGATGCTTTAGTATCCAAAAATTTGTAAGAATCCAAGATATCATCTTTGCCCTCAAGGTACTTTGTATTTTGTAGTTTACTGACAATTTTTTATAGTCACTCAAGAAATGACAAGATGGTTAATTTCCAAGGAACTATGCGGACTATGTAAGCGTCACAGGAGCTCTGAGAAAAGGCAGAATCATTATGGTTTGGAGAAGCTAGGCAAGATTTTCTGGTAGAGGAGATATACAAACAGTCATGCAGCATTCACAGGCTTTGTAATGACAGAAAAGAGCTTGGTGGATGGGCCAGACAGTGTGATGGGAGTCAAGGGACTGAGATGGACGGACATGTGTTGGGAGGGTGCAAGAAGAAGTGAGCCGGTGAGGGCTTCCTGCAGGCTGTTGTTTTTAACTGTTATTGCCAGTAACCAACTCAGGGTGACACCATGTATAGCAGCCTGAAATACTGTCTAGTCCTGCACTAACCCCATGATTGGTTGCCATTTGGATCATTGTGATCCACAGGGTTTTCATTGCCTGATTTTCAGAAAAAGATCACCAGACGTTTGTTCCTGGTTCATCTTAGTCTGAAAGCTCTGCTGACCTTTGTTCTGCATCATAGCAGCAAACAACTCCACTGTCAAATAGGTTGTGATTGTGCATGGGGGAATTGGCTGGGAATTAAACCCACGTCTCCTGTATGGATGAATTAAATATTCTGCTACGGAAGAACCAGTGTCCCAGATGCCATAATTTGCTCATTAGGTTGT
Organism: Heterohyrax brucei; assembly: GCA_028571685.1. Taxonomy (NCBI): domain Eukaryota; kingdom Metazoa; phylum Chordata; class Mammalia; order Hyracoidea; family Procaviidae; genus Heterohyrax; species Heterohyrax brucei. Next base: position 65,306,753 of record CM053150.1, read on the forward strand.
AGACCTGAAAGAGTTGTGAATAGATACAGAATGAAAGATGTGAGGGGACAGGTGGGATGGAGGGGAAAGTGGGACTCACTACTTAGGGGACACTGAGCTTCTGTGAAGAATGATGGGAAAATTTGGAAATGAATACTGATAGTAGACTAGTATCACTGAATGGCACATGTGTACCGTGTTGAAAGGGAAAATTACTTGTTACATATGTATTTGTCACAGTTTAAAAAAAGTCAGGGAAATGAGATTCTAGCCCTGGCTCTGCAGTTTCTTAGCTATTAGATCTTGTGTAAGTCTCTTAAGCTCTCTGACCCTCCATTTCCACATCCATGGGAAGAAACAGTAATCATATCTGACTGCCTAGATCACACAATTGCCGCGAGTATCACGTAAAATAATATCTCAGAAAGTTTTTCTGAGAAGAGTTAACCAGTATTCAGATGAAAGGGAGTGTGTTACTTCTTCAGTAACTTTCTTCATTCTTTTCCGGTAATCATGTAAAAGAAATTGCTTGGAATTTTATAATCGGGATATCAGGGTTTATTTCACGTGACTAATATTCATTACAGCAATAACAGGAGGCAGGTCTGGTGTAGTGGAAAAATCATGCATCTTGGAGACTGACCAGGGTTTGAATCTTGGCTCCACTATTCATGAGCCGTCTGATCTCTGCACATTACTCAATAAGAGTCACTAGTTTCTCATCTGCAAAAATTGGGTGATAACAGCTACCCTGTGACATGTAAGGAAACGTCAGTGGAGTCAGCTGTATGAAACAACTAGCATAGTGCCTGGCACATAGTAGGAGCTGGGAAAAAGTTTGCTCCTCTCTCGTATACATATGGCTACTCTCTCTCACCAGTCAGCACTGTTTTGCAGAAAATGACTTCCTTCAAGCTCCTAAGATAGCTCTGAATGAAACTGCAGGACATTTACCCAGATTACTTTCATTCTTAAAATGCTAACTTTTTTTTTTTTCAGGACTTGCCACAGAGTTGGTATTTTAAAATAAAGACCATGTAACATATCAGACTCATTGAGTTTACAACACTTGTTTATTTTGAAAATGATCCAAATGTCTAACTGTATTAGAGAACATATTTCCACATAGAACTGCAGCCTGTGTTGGAATTGGTCATAATTGGTGATGTGTCAGTTTGGTGGAAGTCCCTAGATTTTTGGCCATCTCCACCCCACCGTTCTACACATGTGCAGTTGAGCAGAGACACACAAACACACATGCAGGCATACTTAGACACATGCTTCCATTTTTTTCTGGATTCATTCTATCTGTACTCTTTTCTTCTGAACATAGTTGTCCAGTTTTACTCACAGGTTCCATCGGTACCCCTTCTGCATGTATGATTTTGGTGTTTGAGAACAGAATATAGGAATGAATGGAGAGCAAAGGGAGAATTGCTTGTGACCTCTAGAGATGAAATTAATAAGAACTCAAAGCAATCATCCATAAGAAACAATGGAATGTCAGTGCAGTCTAGTAAATAAATAAGAATTAGTTTTGAAGAGCTTTAGAGCTCATTTGAATCAACTCACTTACCAGTTCTATGATCTTGCACTTGTCTCTTTAGTAAAGACTCACTTGCCTACTCTTTGAAATGGGAGATGAAAGTAACACAGCCTAATGCACTGGCTGGTGTAGAGCATTCGATGAAGTAATCTATGATCCGTCCTTTAGAACAGTGCCTTCCACATAGTGAGCATTTCAAATAACAGTTGTTGCTGTTGGGGATTCCCTTCCCCATCTCTGGGAAATCTTCTGACCTCTTCCATGCACATCCCCCAATGCCTGGCACCTCTCAGTTCTGAGCCACCTCACGAGAACTGTAGGGCTGGGCTGGAAGTCAGATTACCTAATCCCTGTCCACTTTTAAGGGCCCTTGTGTTATGTAGACACCCACAGGTTCCAGTTTTAAAAGATTCGTTTTATTCCAAACACCCTGCACTAGTGAAATATTAATTTATTTTCCCCTGGAGATAACAGCATGCCACACTAAGTTTATGCTTTCTAATAAAAAGCAAAGATGTGTCTGAGATCCCAGACTGGGGCTTACTGAGTAAGCCATGTATGTCATGGAGGAAGAAACCAAAAACTGGGTGTCACCCATGACGCATAATGTGGACACACCACTCTGAGCAGTATAAGAGGCATAGCAAAGCGGCATCTGGCTTGGGACTGTTGCTGTAACACCAGCCTGTCTCCTCAGCATTTACAGATGAAAGCTGGAACCCAGGAGGAACCCCCAAGCATGTCTGGTTCCCTCATCCATTTTTTAGACATATATTTTCAGGAGCTTAGTACCCTGTTGAGGGCCCCAATGGGAGACAGCTGTGTTTTTTCCACCACTGAGTTTGGCCTGTTCAGCACTCTCATTTTTCTCTCTCCATCCACTAGTGACACTCACCACTGATGACAGCCTCAGCATTCGGTCAGATGCCCTTCCGGGTTAGGAAACCAAGTGGATCGGGATGTCAGTGAGGGTTGAATGGACTGATTACAGTACATTTTATTTTAGTGAAACATGTTTCGCTAAAGGGATTGCAGCTTGGCTGGTACCTTCAAACTCATAACTGGGTAGTTTTCCATCTCCTGAGAGGGAACCTCAACACCTATTTCACTTCCTGGAAACACAAAACTAGTGTGTGAATAACAGTACATCTCACTCACAGCTCCATTTTTTGGAGAAATATTCTGTCTTTCTGTTTCCTCCTCTGATTCTCCTTCGTTGTCTTTTACAATTCTGTGTTTTGGTGGGCTGATGATATGGGGTGGAGGCAAGGGCACTGTCTGCCTTTCAAGCTGCTAATGTTTGTGATTCCATCCCTTTGTGGTGTCAGACAGCTGGCTGTAGCGCTTGCCTTGTGCTTGACTGCTGCCTCCCAAACTATTTTTATGGTCACAGACAGCATTGGGAACTACAGCTCCACAGAAGCATGGAATGTCTCAGAATCTTACAGGGCATTAGAGTGAGTGCTTTCTTACAGAGATGCCTGTAGCTTGGCAAAAAATGCACGAGAAAGGGACTAGATTCTATCTGTAGCATTTGGATGAAGATGAAATAAGTCATTTCCTTTTCCTTGCCTCAAATGCTTCATCTGTCCAGTTAAGGATTCTAAGGTTTGCTCCTCCTCAGATGTTCTCAAATCAGATGTTGTAGTTCTAGTTCCAGGCTTGTGGGTCTAGAACTAGAATGCAGATGGAGGATTTAGTATTTAAAAATTTCAAATGAAGTCAAGCTCTGACACGTGGGACACCCAGAGAAATAAGAGATAGTCCTTGCCTTCAAGGACTTTATTAGGCCCTTTAACTAATGGAGTATGATGGGTTTGGGGTTGCCATGGAGAAAGGACTACGCTCTCAAACAAGTTGAAAAAATCTTTCTCATATTAGTCAAGTCCTGACAGTGGCCCAGTGATGATATCCTGGTCTTGGGTGGGCTGCGTGTCTGCTATTTTACTTCCCATAAGGCTCTGAATGCATCTTCTTTCCAAAAATCAATTGGTAGTTAATACTACTTTCAACAGCATGAAAAACAATGTCATGCTTTTCAGCATTCTTTTACTGTATGTGAACTTGTTGATTGTCACATGGCCCTTTGAGAGCTTCTATATTTTAACCCCAGAAGACACCAAAACATAGAGAAGCGACTAGACTTGTTCAAGGTCATCCAGAGACATTTATATGCACTGCAGCAACTGTATAATTTTAACTTTGGATAGATCTGCTACTTGCCTAAAGTCCAGTGATTGTATGAAGCCAGGGTCCAGACTAAATCCAGATATTGCCATAATGACACATGATATTGTAGTTCTTGGTTTATCCTTCCCAGACTTCATATTGTTCGGTTAGTCTTCACATCAGCTGTATGATTTTCATGGCTAAAACCCAGAGCTAAACTACATAGGATGGTAAGCTACCACCACTACCTAGAACACTATGGCTGCTACCACTTAAGAAATAGGTGTAATTTGTCTTTCTTCCATTGTGCTTCGTGTGTAAGACAAACCACAGCACTGTCATTGAGTGGTGTATATTCTGTTGACTGTGGTCAGTTGTGTTATTTATTAGTTGTGGTTTTGATATTCCAAGAAGCGAGTTAGATGGTGAGAAAAGAAAGCTTTAGACCTTGGAGTTGCATGGCTCAGTTGTGAAACAATAGTTTGTGACATGAGACAGTCACATCCTGGCTCTGGTACTTCCGTCACTCTTCAATTATTGCACATTCTTATTGAGCAGTAGATTCCACATGTCTTAATGGCTGCCCTGAGAATAAGTAAACTCGGAGCTCCTGGGGCTACCGAAGCAAGCGGAGATCTTAGAGAAGTGACTGTTTATCCAACAGTGTGTATGTGTGTGTGTGTGTACCTATCATGTGCCAAGCAGAGGGCTATGTACTAGAGATACAACAATGAATGGTGCTAAAGATGGACATGAAATTCATCATGTAATTCCTTCATGGAATTTCATGAATAAGGATAAGTAATTATTTGGATAAGTGTGATTCTTGTTGGTTTCTACTCATAGCAACCCTATGTACAACAGAATAAAACAATATCCAGTGCTGCACCATTCTCACAGTGATCGTTATGCTTGAGCTCATTGTGGCAGCCACTGTGTCAGTCCATCTTGTCAAGGGTCTTCCTTTTTTCCTGTGACCCTCTGCTTTACCAAGCATGATGGTCTTCTCCAGGGATTGATCCCTCCTGGTAACACTATCTTCCTCTCCTCCGATACAGATCCTCAGGATCCTCAGTCCCATCTATCTCCTGGTTGCATCATTGGAAGAAGGCCAGAATTATGTTAGGCCAGTGCCTTTCCTAGAGGTTGACCTTCTAGGCAATTCTATGGAGAACACAACCCAGAGAAACAAACTTCTTGCCAGGCCTAAGTTTTAGGGAAGCAATAAAGAGGGCTTTGTTGTGTAACTTCTGAGGCATAGGGAAAATACTACAATAACACAGGTCAGAAATTAGAGCCATCATTTCACCAACTCTTACATTTCTGCCCAGCGTCAAATTGTTCTCCACATCTGAATACTTCTACCTACGTATTCGTATGTTCACCCCCTTTTCTGCAAGCCACTGTAAATGTCTTCCTCCACAGTTTTATCCTTCCTATAGTTTATCTGCTGAATTCCTCTATACAGTTTTTTAGAAAATATATAGTATAATTTTGTTCTCCTCTGTAAAAGCTGGTAGATTCTTGTTAGAGCTTTCAAGACATGACCTGTTCTCCATAACCTGGTATATAAAGAAAAATCTTTCCTATTAAGGCCCATGATGACTGTTCTAGCCACATTTTGTGAAGTTCCTCATGTGTTTCCAACTCTGAATCTGTATCGGAGAACTTGTAGTTTCTCACTCCTCTCGTATTGTTTTAGGCTTTGAGGCTTGACAGAACCTCTACAACTTCCCTCTTTCCTATACTTGGTCCAATACTCAACTGAAGTTTATTCTTCTTGTAGAAACCTCAGTGATGTTTTTATTCACAATGAGCTGAGTGTCATTGCTCTATGTTCCCATCACATTTAGCACCTCTTCTATCATAAGATACTATAAGAGAAGATCAGAGACTAGTGATTAAGAATATGATCCTTGGTATCTAACAGGCTAAGGCCTTTATCCCACCTCTGACACCTATGAGTTGGGCATCCTTGGAAAAATGGTATCACCTCACTGAGCTTTGTTTGCTTCACCTATAAACTTGGAATATTTACACACAACTCTTTGGATTTTTGTAAGCACTGGAAAAGATGATAGTTTTTAAAAATGTACTTCAACAAAGTCTGCATGTTATAAGCTCTTCCCAATGTTAATAGTTACTATCACATTATGTTGTGATAACCTGACTACTTTGCTTTCTTGTTCCATAAAACCAATAACTGCTTGATAATGAAAATTGTTGCTTCTCTTTCATGTTTTTGCCCATTTCCTAGCTTAAAACATGGTGTATGATAGAATCTGATAAACATTAACAAATGAGTGAAGAAAAAGATGAATGTTTTGCAGAGAACAAGTTTAGAAAGAAGAGTAAATGAAAGCAGGCAGGGAGAGTGGTAGGGAAAAAAGGAGGTAATTAAGAAATGACTTATTCAATAAGTGAGTGAAATATCAATTTTTCAATTGCTCCTTAATTGGTGCTGTTACATTTTTTTACATTGTGTGTCAAGCATTTATGTAAAAGCTGTTATAAACGAATCATTTAGGATTCCAGGAATTTAATAAACTCTTCTAAGATTTCTTTTCCCCTTTTCTGTGTCTCCTTTTCCAGAGAAGAGAGACAGATTTAAGCATTTCTGACAATGAAACTAAGCAGGAGAATAAAGTTCAGATCGTTAGGGCCTCTGGGATAAAGGACAAAATCCAGGTTTTAGAACTGGTCACAGCTTGGAGAAAGCTTGTTATTTGGAAGAAGGATATGGATGCAATAAACATTCTGAGGTTTATCTCACTTTAATGACTTGCCTTGAGTGGCTTTGATCTTTAGATTTGATAATTATTTTCAAATGGTCTGGTGTGTTCTGAAAATGGAATAGTAGTTCAGGGATTTGAGAGCCTCCTTAGGAATGACAGGCTGCAATCAGAATTTGGAAATGGGCAGCGTTACAGGGCTTGGTCTGTCAGTTGGGAAAACAGGACAGCCTCAATGAGGGAGATAAACTTGTTGGGCCAGGGACAAGAACCAGGTATTCATTGTTGAAATGGGGACACAACAGATATTATGAGCTAAAGTCACTTTTCTCTGATTCTGTGAGCAAGCTAAAATGAGAATTACGTATTCTGGAGATTTTTCATATACTGGGCACTCTTCGACAGTTTTTATCTCACTTTTTCAGGCAGAATGTTATCATCTCCATTTTATAGATGATGCAGTTCGGATCCAGAGACACTGAGTCACTTGCAAAGGTTACAAGACCACTTAGTGGAAGAGGGAATTCTTAAAGCCCAGTCTGTCTGTCTCTTAGGATGCTTTATTTTCTAGCACCACACTGCCTTCTCTCATAGCCTGACAAACCTGTTACCAACCAGCCTCTAGCATTGAAATGGCTTGTACTTAGCCAAGGTTCAGCTCAGACAAGCCCTACCTCAAATTGACAGCATCAAGATATGACCATCCCTGAATCTAGTGTGAGTTCATCAAGGGTCTGGGGACTGGAATTTTGGCTTGGCGCTTCTCAAAGCTCTCCACAACTGTCACCCCTGCACTGGGAAAATCATTTCAAAAGTAATCTACTTTGGTAGAACTAGAAACTGAGACTAGTCATTCTTGACCTAGGCTCACTGTGTGACATATCCGTGACCCACCTTTAAGATGGAACAGCCAGTGTATTTAGCGTCTAGAGCTGGAACAACTCCAGCCTCCCACACTTTTTTTTCCATGGTTGCACTTAAGAAATTTATTGTTGTTGTTGTTGGTTTGCATTTTGAATGTAATTCCCTTTTGCTTCTCTTTCAGTGAAACAGGTCCTGACAGCCCTCTCATTCAGATTATTATAGAGTTGTACTATCTCAGGCCAGTGCATTTAGGAAATATGTTGTTGGCACTCACCAGCGAGGGAGATGCATAAAGAAAATATTCTAATGACAATTGAGTTGAAAGAGCTTTGATCTCCCTCCAGAACTGCACTCATGGCTTTGAAATGCTGTTTTGGCAGAGGGGTAAAGTCGGGGTGCCTTGGCACTGTCTGAAACTGGGCCCCCTGAAACAGATATTCCATGGAACCTTTTACATTTACAGTGGGATTCAGGTGTTTGGGTTTTGCAGAAAGAAAAAAAGACACTGAAGTTCCTCTTTTGAGAGAAGGCTGAGGGAGAGAATCTAAATTAGGAGGAAACTTCAAATCTAGCCCAACATTTCCCAAGGTGTGTTGCTTTTTCTGGTATTTGATTTTTGCCAAACATGAAGGAGTGGGAGAATTATAGCCAAATAGGTTAGGGAAACATTCAGACAATAAATGCTGTACTCCTGTTTTGCATAATAAAGCCTCTGAAAATTATGGCAATTAAAAACTATACACGCATATATATATGTAATGGATGTGTGTGTGTGTATGTGCATGCACGTGTGTGTGTATAAAATACGTATTTAACCTTATTTAACACATGTCCTAAACCCATTTGACTTGGAAACTCTTTTGCTTTGCATATTCATCTGTATTTTGTGGATTTAGCATCGATGATTTGGAAAACATTGGTCTCATTTACAAACTCAGTGAATAGTTGGAGACCCTGAGCTGCAGAGCAGGCAGTATGATGGGAAGAGTTCAGGAATTGCAGCAGTGCAGTTTCTACACTGGGGCACCCAGATGAAGGGGTGGAGTTGCAGTCTTCCTGTGATTCTCTCTCTGAACTATGAATCCTTGTGGGAAACTATGTCCACTTGAAGGAAGAGACAATTTTCCTACTTGATACAAAAGTGCTGCTGTACACAGACTAGTGCCTAAAGGTTCATTGCCAGGCCCTTCTTTGCCCCTTAATTGATGTATAACCGTAGACAAGTCGCTTTATTTCCTTGATCTCTGGTCTCCCTCATCTATAAACTTGCCTTACCTTGAGATTATGCAGTTTAACTGAGAGGTGCTCAATAGCTTCCAATCAGTGCTTGCTCTGTCCCTTGGAGGGAAGTTGCAGAGGACATAGATATGATAAAGGCTTGGCACCACCTACTAAAAGCTCATAGCCCGATGGAGAATGCAGATCCTTACATGGTTAAGGTAACACAAAGCAGGGTGATAAGTATTTGAATCAAAGTAGGGGCACACAAGAGGGAGAAATCATTTTTAGCTGATGAAGATAATGATTTTGATGTTGCTCATGATTATCATTGTGATAATAATTATGCTGTGACAATGTTTCATGATAATTAGTGAATGCCTTTCTGTGTTCTAGGCATTGAGCTAAACAGTCCATCTGTAGCACCTCTAGTTCCCCCAGCAATCCTGAGAGATAAGTGTCATCGTTCCCATTTTACAACTGAGAGCGGTTAGGGTAGGGTACATGGAATGCATCATGTTTAAGCTGGACTTTGCAGGTAGGGCAAGATCTTTAGAAGGCTGAGATCTAGGAAGAGGGATTGTAAGACAGAGTAGGGAAACTGATGGACATCTTAAGGAATGGGCATCATTGGGTACAGGATGGGCGGGGAAAACCAAGGGTTTGCAGGATGAGGAAACCATGAGAATGTGAGTGATTAGGGTGTTGTGAAGAGGAAAAAGGCTGGTTAGTGGGGAAGGGACTCTAAGAGATGAGACTGGGGGAGCCCTACAGAGGCAGATGATCATTTTGGCATCTTTCCCTGTAGGAGAAAATAGGCAATGAGGATAGGGAGGGGAGTGCTCTAGAAGCTCATGGTTTCTGTGTGCCAAGACTCTTCCGAGTTGTCTCCTTTAATCCTGCCTGTATCCTCCTAAACTAGCTGAGAGTGGACATAGATCTGTCTGTGCAGCTCTGGTTGGTACTGGCACCTAAATTAATAAACATACAAAGTTTCAGCATTGAACTGATTTTCTTGGTGGAGGGTTATGAATTTAAAAATAAAGTTGACCAATTTATGATATGTATGTAGACCAGCCTTCCTATGGTTTCAAAATAGGAAGCCTAGGGGCCCTGGGAAAGTCTTTTTCTTTCTCTCATCATCAATTCCCCAGCCTCTTTTGGAGAGCCCTTGTAATTTTGACCTGCTGTGCTTTCAGCTCCAGCCACTGCCAGAAGAGAATAAACATTAACTTAAAGGGACAGGAAGAGGGAGGAAGATAGCTACATGGACTCCTGTCCCCAAAGTGTGCCCCCAATACAGTTGGGAGACACATATCCTGGCACTGCATTGGTGAAAAGACTTGAGCTAACACAAGGAAAACTTGTAGCCACAGAGCTGTTTTCTCTAAGTATATGTAGGTCCCCCCAAGAGAGATGGCAAAGAGGGAAGGCAATGGAGCTAGGGGACTGGCTGGCTGCCTTGGGTTTCCTTTGGGAACCAGAGGCTTCCCAAAGTATGAAGGGAAAAAAAAAAAAAGCCCACATACAAGCAAGGGAGCAGCTCCAACATCCTACTCTCTGCTTCGGGCTAGGAGGAATTCCACTCCCTAACAAGATTGGCTTTTGCAATTACAACTGAATAAACATCCAATTAAAATGACTCCCCCACCCTTACTCACCCATCTCTTCCTCTCATGAATTTCTCTCATCCCTGAGGAACAGGGCAAAGAAGTGACTTCTTTAACGACATTTGTGTTCTCTGCTGAGAGAACGCTTGATAGAAATGGACAAATCAATTAGGAAATAACAAATAATGTGAAAGGGCTGATCCAAGAAAATCTCTGCTCCTCTGTGTTTTCATTCTCCTCCCACACATTGTTTTCCTTTTCACTGGATGAGTTTAGAAATAAGGGTGAGGTTGTAGAAAGAGTTGGATACATCTAGATTTGCATTTGGCCTTGTCACTAGTGCTGTGATTTCTGAACCTTTGCTCCTTATCGCACAATGAGAATAAATAAAAGAAAGAGCTAAACATTATTAGTCCCTGGGTGGTGCAAGTGGTTAACATGCTTGGTTGCTAATTGAAAGGTTGAAGGTTCAAGTCCACCCACATGTAACTCAGAAGGAAAGCCTAACAATCTACTTCTGAAAAATCAACCACTGTTGGAACTGTGGAACACAGTTCTACTCTGACATACATGGGGTCACCATGAGTCACAATCAGCTTTATGGCAACTGTTTTACATATCTATTAAAGATTTTCTATATGTTAGGGAATATTCTAAACACTTTACATATGTTGTTGTCTGGTGACATTGGGTTGGTTTCAACTCATAGTGACCCCATATGATGGAGTAGAACTGCTGCAGGAAGAGTGGCAGATACGGACAGGCAAAATGATTAGTACATTAGCATAGCATGAGGATGTGCCCTAGTAAGAGGTGGACCAATTCAGAGGTGATAAGGAAGGTTGAAATGAGGCGGGAGTCAGGCATATCTTTTGGGAGGAGTGACACCAGATGGTTCATCAGGGGGACGGACTGAGTGCAGAGTCCCTCCAAGAAGGAATGGCACGGGCCTTAGAGAGAGAGGGAAGAGAGACATCATTAAGGTGTGCTACTGGCCAGGCTCTGGGTGAGCACTGCCCCCATAAAAACATCATGAAAAGGAAAATACCACCTGAAGATCTGAAGATTCTTTAAGCTTCTCTTTCTTCTCTGAAAAAGGAGGACCAGGTAGTTCATTCCAATGTGTGTGAGGCAGCCACAATGACAACAATAACCTCACAGAGTTATTAAAAAATGACTGTTTATGTCATCATCAGATACCATCAAGTCAGCTCTGACTCATGGCAACCCCCTGTAATGAAGTAGAATTGCCCCATAGGTTTGTCTTGGCTGAAATCTTTATGAAAGCAAACCTTCCTCCTATGAAGCTGCTGGGTGGGTTTGAATCTCCAAGCTCTTGGTTAACAGCCAAGTACTTAACCATTTGTGCCACCTTAGAAAGGTTAAAATGGTTAATCGCTGCAAAATGTGGTCATAGGGACCCAACAAATATTAGATTCCATTATTTACATTGAATTTATTTCATCTACTATAGCAAGCTGCCTACTTGCTTATTTATATGCACTTTTGCTTCTTTTATTCATTGGTGCATTTCCTGCTATACTTGAAAATGGCTGAAAGCTGCTCATAAAAATCCCTTAAGTACATCACATAAAATGTGAACTGAAAGAAGCACAAGAAAAGGACAAACTCCTGTCTCTGTTTAGAAAATTAGTTATTTAATAATCAACCTATGACTGCTCCAAAGCAGAAGGCAATCCGTCACATTTACTGTTTCTGTTCTGATTGAAGAGTCTTAGCTCAGTAAGGGAGGTGTTCATATTCACTGAGAATCTAGGATGTGCTATTCTCTTTACATTTCTTACTCTTGCCAAAGAGGATCTATTCCATGTATTAAAAACTTCACTATTGTAGCCTAGGATGTTAGTTCACTTTGCAGATCTGTCGGTGTTTTATGACAGCTAACCCAAATCCCAATATCCTCTCTAGTCTATTTAACAGATAAAGACATAGAGGCTTATAGAATGCAGAATTGTCGATGGAGTCAGCATGGTGCCCTACTGAGGACAATGTAGGCTCCTGAGGTAGATGGAACTGACCTTGAACATCAGTTCTACAACTTTGGGCAACCTGTTTGATAACATTGGACCACATGTTCATCTTGAAAATGTAGTAAAAGCACCTGCTTGCAAGGCTAACACAGTGATGCAAAGTAGGTCTTCTAGTGCAGCTCTTGTGTTTGCCAGAGAAATAGTCCAGGGTCCATAGTGAATGAAGGAAGGAAGAAAGAAGCCAAGGCTCATTCCTCTTCCATTGTCTGTACTCTTGATCTCTACTCTTCTCATATGGCCCCGTCTTCAGACAACATAGTATATTCCTTAGATATATAGATAGTGATATTAAATAGATCTAAGTTCAAAACTTAATTCTTGGCAAATCAAACTTGTAAGGATTTAATTTTATTATCTGTAAAATGGGATCATCCCACTTACACTGTAGTATTATATGGTTGTCATGGATTGAATTGTGCCCCCCCAAGAACATGTGTGTTGATTTGACTTGGCTGTGAGTCCCAATAGGGTGCTATTCCTCCCATGTGTTGTGAATCCTTCCTCTGTGATAATTAATGATGGAGAAAGGGCAACAGTTGTGTTGGTGAGGCAGGCTCAAGCTACAAGCTGGTGGAATGTAAGGGAGAGAAGTGAGCCAAGGAAGCTGGGAACCTCATACCAAGAGAGAAGCACCGAGAGCAGAGCACGTCCTTTGGACTCGAGGTTCCTGTGCTGAGGTGCTCTCCCTGGATTTGGACTCAGCCTACTGTACTATGATAAATTCTCTTACTGAATGGACTTACAATTTATAACTGGATTTGCAGCTTACCAGACTGTGCCAATAAAGCTTCTCTTCATGAAGTCTTCTACTGATGGTGTTTTCTGTTAGAGCAGTACCAGGTGACTAAGACAATGGTGATGTTTTATACCTGCCATCTAATCTGTCTTACTTATTTGGAGAGTGCTTGTGATTTGAATGGTGGTTTTTTAGACAGTGATAACAGACAAGGTTCCTTTTCTTTTTCAGAGCCTACTTGGATGTTAATGAACTGAAGAGCATTCTTAGATTGGATGGATCAACACACCTCAATATCTTTTTTGCAAATTCCTCAGAAGAGGAGTTGGCAGGAGTAGCAACTTGGCCGTGGGACAAGGAAGCCCTAATGCACTTAGGTGAGTCTCAGAGGCTTACTCAGGGAGAAATTTGAACTGTTTAGTAATAAATTTAGTAGCAACAATAGTTATGATGATAAGGATGGTGGTGACAGCAAGGGTGATGGTGAACAATTTATTTATTTGTTACTTTTCAGTTTACACAGCTCTTAGATTTCTTATCTCATTACAACCACCAAGCAATGTAATGAAGAAAATAACACCTCATAAACTTTGTTTTACCAATGGAGAAACTGAGGCCCAGAGAAAGAATGAGACTTATCCAAGGTCACACAGAAATCAGTGGCAGAGCCAAAGTTGGAACTAAAGTTTCTTTCTCTTTATCTGTTAATTGCTTTCTCCTTATACCCCTGCCTCCTAGTTCATGGAGATGTCGTCTCAGCCTGGTAACCCCATTGTGCTGACACTAACCGTCCTGGGTTGGCTGGAAAGACACCAAAGAAGTAAGAGAAGTGAGTTGGTAGGAACTCTTTGTTCCTCCTTGTTCTACCCACCGGATACACCAGGAACTCTTCGTACATTCAAAGTTATCCATATCCATAAACAGAGTATATGTTTATGCAAACCAGTTACCAAAAGTCAGAATGACAATGGTTTCTGAACCAGGGTCTGTAACCAAACATTGTCGTTCTTTAGTTTTGGTTTTTCCATGCTGTCTTCCAGTACACACCTATATGTAATAGACATGTATTTTTTTAGCATAGATGCAATTTTGTATTCTTTTTTCATTTAATATCGTGCTATCAACATTTTTCCATGTTGTGGAAGTCTTCGCAATTACCTTGCATCCAATGTTTGTCACTTAACAGAAATGCAATATTTTTCACTCAGCTGAAAAGCATTCCTTTGGATTATTTCCATCTTTCTAAGCCAAGCCAAGTGCCATTGAATCTTTCTAAAGATGAAATTTTTAATGTTTACATAATATTCCATTGAGTGAGGGCACTATAATTTGTTTAACCGTTCTCCCCGTGGTGGAGTTTTTCCAGTATTTCTGACATTGAATAGTTATGATTTGATAAACATCTTCATCAGGAATGTTGAGAAAAACAAAAACATTGCCATCCAGCTGATTATGACTCATAGTGACCTTATAGGACAGAGTAGATCTGCCCCATAGAGTTTCCAGGGACTGCCCAGTGGATTTGAACTGCCAACCTTTCAATTAGCAGCCTTAGCATTTAACCACTATCCCACCAGGGTTTCCTTGGGACTGTTAGGGCTCAACAACTAACAGTGCTGAAAGTATCCTCAGGTCTATCTGGTCTCCCAGTAGCTGTATCTCTTAGAGTCCAGTGGCTACTCTAAGTTTACAATGTCTTGAAGATCACTGATTCTGCCTAATTTCAAGTAATGACATTGCACAGAGTTCAACCCTAGATTTACTTTCCTCCAGACCACTTTATTTTCCACTTGTTTTTTAAGTGAAACTGGTGTAAGTGTGCATGTGTGTGTGCATGTGTTATTGTGTTAGTAAATAGGGATAGATATAAAGATGACTATGTAATGGTTCCCAGTTGGGGAGATTTTGCCCCCAGGAGATGTTTGGTGACATCTGGAGACATGTTTAGCTGTTACTGGCATCTAGCAGGTAAAAGCCAAAAATTCTACAGTGCACAGTACAGCCTCCTACAACAAGGGATTATCCAGTCCAAATGTCAAAAATGCTGAGGCTAAGAAAGCCTGCGATAGATTATGGATGGATGGGTAGGTAGATAGACAAACAGGTAGAGCGGAAGACAAAGTACACCTTATGCAAACTTGAAGATGATCAGCTTATGCCACCTGTCTAGTGTGATGTGTGGGAATCACATTTGACCAGGAGCAAAGACACATGGTTGTTCTCAGCTGTGACTTAACTTAGCAGTATGCCTTTATGCCTCAGTCTCTTTGTTTTATGAGGTTTCAATTTCCTCAGAGTTTAAATAAGCAGGTTAGGCTAGATGGCTTTCGTGAATCCTCAGTCCTGAAATTTTGTTCTGTTGGAAAAGCAACTGGAAGGGCCATGATTAGAGTTTTAGAAGGGTTGAACAGCAGGTTTCTAAACTTATAAAAAGGTACTCCTGATAATTCCATGAATTTCAGAGATTGGCACAGGACCAGGAATATGGAAGGCTATAAATCCGTATCATGTTATAGTATTTCAGGATGATGTCAGTCTCAGACTATTTCACCTTTAAAGAGAAGCAATGAAATAGGACTCAGGCCCAGTGCTGTAGCTCTGTGGAAAGTGGTGAGTGGGGAGGTGATGAAGTAAAATGAACAGGACCAGCCTGGACACTAAATCTATAATCCCGTCATCATTTCTGGAAATATCTGTGGGGTCCCACACCCCTGTTACTTCAATGCCTCCACTTTAATGAGAGCTGGGACATCATCAGCACTATCATAGTTGCTTATTTTGGAGCCCAACAGAGGTTGGAAACTTTATACTTTCAAATACATCATTTCATTTTGATCCTCCCAGCCCTGTGGAGTACCTAGGACAGAAATTCCCAGAATCCCAGAAGATTCCTGGTGTGATGATGACAAAACTGAGATCAGAGTGACTTATTCGAAGCCTAAAGCTAATCTTTGGTGAAATCAGACCTGAGTGTTCAAAAGGCTGTTGGCTTCAAGGCTCTACCTATAGTCATCTCACATGAAGGAATGGGAATGGAAATGCAAAGAGGTGAAGTGACCTGCCCAGGGTAAGACAGCTGATGAAAAGAAGAGGCAAGTCTTGAGTCATTTTCTGATTCTAAAATGTGTGCACTCTATCACTAGACACAGACTGGGATTTCAAGAGCTCATAGAAGACGAGTCCCTGGAAAATCTTTCTTCTTGCTAATGACCATGGTTACCACTATTGGAGAGAGCCAGAGATCCTTTCATTCCCAGTCTACAGATGCTGGGGCTATATTAAGAGGAAACAAGTTGGCAATTCAAGAGTAAGGGTCCTTCTGGCAAACTGTTCTTCTCAGCACTCACTCCTACCCTGACTCTAGGATTCTCTTTATTCCACAAGTGTATCCTTGCTTCCCAAATTGTCTTCCTGACCACAGCTCTTCCATACTCCCAAGTGCATACAGTCATAGTTAGAATCTGTGAGCATAAAGACAAGTGAGGGTTTTGGCTCCATCTCTTCTTAGATGTGTGATCTTAAAAAACTCATCGAACCTTTGTTACTCATCTGTCTAGTAATAATCAGTGTCTGTTGAATAAATGAAGGCTTCTCTTGCTGATACTCCAAACACACAGTTGAACCCTCTATTTGAAATGACTTCTCATGGTATTCCCAACATAGAGTGTAACAGCCTTCATACAGAATCTGTCCCATGAGTGTATGTTGATAAGGAAAAAGGATTTTAGATCAGAAATGTACTAGGGAGGAGGAGATGATGTTATTGTCTAGAAATATTTCTTTCTAAAGAAAAATACTAAGTATCTTACCTTTATTTTGACCCATCTTGATTTTATTAGGACAAAGAAAGTCCACTGAATATCCTAATAGCTCCCTCAGAGATTTGCATATAGTAGACATTCCATACATGCATGCTGGGCTTAATTCCTGAAAGTCTACAGTAGAAAGAGTATAAATTGGGGATCACATCATCTTACCTTTAAACTCAGCTCTGTCAACTTATTAGCCATTTATTGTAAGAGTGATTTCAGTTTTTCAGCATCACTCTTCTTTTTTCTCCTTTTTTTTAAAATTATGACTCAGTGAAAATGTTCAGCTTCACTCTTATATCAAGACCATGAGAATAACAATACCCATCATAACAGCCTAGACCCAGTGTGACTTTGAGCCACTTCTTCTTCCCTCCAATTTGAATAGCAACTTAACCCAGGTCCTGCAGTCACCTCGGGTGCATCACTTCTCACTATTGTGGGGAACTCCACCTACCTACTCAGCCTATTTCAGTCCAAGAGATATATGGGTACAGTGTAAAATCTCAGCCTTACCTTCATAACTACTTTCACAAAACAGGTTTCCATAACTTTCATTAAGCAGAATCAAGTTAATTCTTGTTGTTAGTTGCCATCAAGTTGATTCTGTCTCCTGGTGACCCCATGTGTTGAGGAGGAGAACTACTCCATAGGGTTTTCTTGGCTATGATGTTTTTGGAGGCTGATTGCCATATTTTTCTTTTGTAGTACCACTATGTGTAAATAAATTTCATGTCTTAACATTCTCAGTTCTCCTTAGCTCAGTAAATGCATTCTTGTCCTGTTCCTTTTATTTCTCTTGCCTATAAGCCTAGCTTGTATTTCATAAGGTCAAAGTGAAATCAGCACGATGGTCCATATTGGAACCATAGAATATGAATTGTATTGCAACATAAAAGCCTAATGCTGAAAAAAAGTGGCTGTCTGATGCTTTAACTGGGAGAGGACTATGTGGAAACTAATATTGTGCAGTTACTGTTGTGCCAGCCACATTTCTGTGCATTGCATCCTTAGGAAAATATGTGGCAAGGTAGCTTTTATCATGGCCGTATTATAACTGAGGAAACAGAGACTCAGAAATGAAAAGTCAGTTTCCCAATCTCACACATCCGGTGTGAATCAGAACTTGGGTTTCAGGCAGGTCACACCGACTCCATCTGGGCTCTAGGCCGCCACCTCCCTGTCCCAAGAGATGGTGATCATAAGCAATAGCTTTGCAGTAGCACCAATCAAACCCAATTTATTGGAACCACATTTTTTTTTAACCCCCTTTCCCTGCTGTTACACCATCGTTCCTTGGAAAAATCCAGGGGTGGAAAGGGGTTTATGTTTCATATTATGATTGACAGAAAATAATTGAGAGAGAATTCCTGTCTCAATTTCTCTTTCTCCCTGCCCCTGCCTGCCCCTTCTCATACACACTCACACACACCGTGTGTGTGTGTGTGCATACATGCATGTGCACGCACACACACACACACACATACACCCCTACTCATACACCTTTATCTTTGTGCCACAAGCCTCAGAGCAGTTCAGAATTAATAGACTCTGTGAGCGTCATGACTGAGCAAGCTCACTCACCTGACAGTCAGGTTGGAGATCAAACTCTCTGATTCCTGCTCCATACCACAAGGCCCTGCTGCTTTACCACTCTTCTGTAAGATGCTTCTCTGCACCTAAAATCACTCCTTGTAAGGCTGCCCAGACCTCAGTTTTAACTTTCCCTTAAACACATTGGGGTTTTAAAGATTAATGCCTATTCTCTATTCCAGCCTCTGTTCCATCTTTCCAGTGCCTAAAGTGACATGCAACAAATAGAATTCATTGATTCTGCTGAGATTTGTTCCTCTTTTTCCCTGAACCAAGAGCAATGAATGATCTTCTATGACATGTGGCATACACCACTGCTTCCCAGATTAGAATGTACATACAAATCACCTAGGGATAGAATTTCTCAAAACACAGGTTCTGATTCTGTAGATGTGGGATGGGGCCCGAAATTCGGTATTTCTAATCAGCTTCCAGGTGATGCTGCTACTGATAGTTGAGGAATCACACTTAAAGCAGCAAGTGATTAGATAGCAAGTAAATCACTCGGTATGGATTAAGTGCTATGTTAGCTGCTCACATGTGATTAGGCTTCAGAAAATCTTGTTAAATGTGTCATCATTGAGCGAATATTCAACATGTTTAATGGGATGCCGTATTTCAGGCTCTGTGATAGGCATTGTCCCTGGAGGGTATAAATGCTTAACGTACTCAGTTGCTAACTGAAAAGTTGGAAGTTTGAGTCCACCCAGAGGTATCTCAGAAGAAAGGCTTGTCAATCTGCTTCAGAAGAACCAGCATTAAAAATGATATGGAGCAAATGTTCTACTTTAACACAAATAGGCTCACCATGAGTTGGAATTGACTCAACAGTAATTGATCTTTTAGTCTGTGTGTGTGTGTTAAGGCCGTAGCAGTAGAACTCAGGTTAAGAATCTTGACTTTAGAACTCAAGGGTCTTGTGTTCAAATTCCAAATTGACGCTTATTATCTGATCATGGGCCAATTACTTCACCGTTCTGAGGAATGGCACCTCTCATTGGTTTATGAGATGATTAGTTGAGGTTATACGTAGGAAATACTTAACACAGAGCCTGAGGATAGAGAGTAAACTCTCAAGAAATGTGGACTGTTATGTTCCCTGATATGGTGGTCATAACATGATGCTGCCCTGCTTGAGAGTTCCCTGTCGTAGAATACTAGCTGCATTTCAGAAGTAAAGAATGAGATTCAGAGACAGCAATTTATTTGCTCTACGTCACAAGGTAAATGAAACAAAATTAGGACTGGGGCCCAAGGTGGCTGGCACCGTAGTGTACAGAACATTAGTGAATGAATATATTCTTATTTTCTAAGGAAAAATGTTTCGGCAGAAAGGTATGCCAGCTCAGGAATCAGAATTCTTGAGTTCTAATCATATTCTCCCTCTAAATAGGTGGAAATCACCTTGGGTAAGTTAACTTGTCTCTGTCAACATCAGTGTTTTCATCTGAAAAATCTAGAGATTATACAAGAAGAGTGTTGAGACTCCATACGCTGATAACCCATGATTCATGTCACAAGTCAGAACAACTCCTGGGCAGTGGTGTCACAGGGTGGAGATGCCTGTGGTTATTTTGCACAATACCTTTTACCCTTGGTTGATTTAGGTATTATTGCACCAGGAAGCAGAGTGTGCAGCTTGCCTAACTGTCTGGCTTTCCTACTGCAGGTGGCATTGTCCTGAACCCGTCTTTCTATGGCATTCCTGGGCACACCCATACTATGATACATGAGATAGGACACAGCCTGGGCCTCTATCACATCTTTCGAGGCATCTCAGAAATCCAGTCCTGCAGTGACCCCTGCATGGAAACAGAACCTTCCTTTGAGACTGGAGACCTCTGCAGTGACACCAACCCAGCACCTAAACACAAGTTCTGTGGGGACCCAGGGCCGGGGAATGACACCTGTGGCTTTCATAGCTTCTTCAACACCCCTTATAACAACTTCATGAGCTATGCAGGTAAGACCTTTCTCTGTAGGGTTTTTGCTTGTAGGGTGATGGGCAGATGGCAGACCAAGGCATTGCCAAGCAATCAGGGCTGAGTGGTAGCTGTGAGCCCCAGTCCTGGCTTTGATACTTCCTGCAAAGGTAACCCTGAGCAAGTTGTTAACTTTCCTAAGGCTGAGATGTGCCTATCCACATAATGGAAACACTGTTTCTTCTGTGAGCCCCTAGGGGATTCAAAGAAGATATTGAATCTGAAAACTCTTCACAAAAGCACACTTTAGGTTACTGGAAGCTGACTGGGAACAAAAGTCATTAAATTCAGATGAAAGACCTAGCTCTGCCTCAGTGTACCGTAATGTCTTTGGATCTATCACATAGACTGTCTAGTCTCACTTTGCTCAAGAAAAGCAGATCTTTGGACTTGATCTCCAAAGCTCCTTCAAATTTTCCAGCTGTGTTTTTTGAAGCTGTCAATTGTTGAATTTTTTCTTTTTAGCTCAGGTAAAAAGCTTTAGGTAAGCATAAAACACACTGCTCTTTAAAAAATTAGTAGAACATGTTTGGTTTTGCAAATATACAATTATTGTGTAAAATTCAGCATGTATTTTCCGTAACTACCTACATCTGACCAAAGCCATTTTAGACCACCAGTGACAGTGTTAGGGGCTTATATCTAGGCTCTAGGATGCCCTGTGCTTCTCTTTAGCATGTTACACATCAAGGTCACCTCTAGACCATAGAGCACTTTTGACAAACTAGAAAAAGAACCCCATTCCTCTGAGCAGTCAGAGCCCTCACAAGTAGCCTTTTCAGCCAAGAATCCTGTGTGCAGCACAGTCTGCATAATTGCACATGGTAACCCAGCATAGAATTTCACTGGAATATCCAATTGGCCTGTCTTTTCCTTCCACTGGAAACCCTGGGGGTGTAGTGGTTAAGTGCTAAGGCTGCTAACCAAGTGTTTGGCAGTTTGAATCTACTAGTCACTCATTGGTAACTCTATGGGGCATTTGTACTCTGTCTTATAGGGTCACTATGAGTTGGAATTGGATCAACAGCAGTGGATTTGGGGGTTTCTTTCATTAGAACAATGAATTCTATAAAGTCAGATTACATTTTATATATTCTTAGTCACTAGCACAAGACCTGGTGCTTAATAAATGTGTGTTTTAGATAGGAAAGGAGAAACGTAGGGAGAGGGGGAAGAAAAGTAAATTCTGTTATAACAGATATATCAAATTCACTCTTAATCAGTAACAGTATTTTGACTTCTGTAACAATTTACTGTTTATTAGTACTTTGATATTCACCATCTCATTTAATTCTCACAATAAGCTTATAGAGTAGGGATTATTCCCATTTTATGGATAAGAAGACTGAATCTCACTAAAGTTATTTGCCCCAGGTCACACATCTAATAAATGGCTGAGTTGAAACAGAGACTTCAGGACTCTGATTCTAATTTTTTCCCATCCTACTCTGTGTCACTATTCAGAAGAGGTCTAAATGCTGGCTGAATAGAGAACGGAACAACCTGGGTGGCTTTCAAACTGTGTTCCACCAAAATGCCTCAGGTGACTGCACAGGGCACCTGCATGAGTGGGACCCTCAGTCCCTAACCCTGCTTGAAACTTGTTGCCCACATTTTATTTGAAGAAAGGATTTTACTCCTTAAACCCAGTGGATCCAGTGATCCATAATGAGCTTCTCTGTGTTCCCATTTGGGCTGATGACCTCTAAGGACCTCTGCAGCATCAGGTTCATACAGTTCAAACCTACAGTCTCTAGAAGGGTACACACTCCACCACCTGTGACACCACAAAGAAGCCTTAGGTTTAAGGCTCTAAAAAAGATCAGGGTGCTGGTTATTTCCTCAAAACCAAATTCCCAGTGGGCTCCTATTTCCTGGCCAGCAGACATCCCACATCCGGTGCCCTAGCCCCTCACACAGGCATGCTTACATTCCATTTCTGTAGCACCTTTCCTTGGCCAGCTCAATGCACATGGAAAATAAACAATAACATGAGTTTGGAAGTTTGCCGGCTTCTTAGGGGCCTAGGACCTGCCACTAGCTACCAGACCCCCATAAACGAAATCTTTTTCTTTTTTCCTTTTTGTTCCCCTTTGTACAGATCTAAAGGGTGATTGATTTACTGTTGTTTTTTTAACGGAACCCCTCAGCTCAGTGACCCATTAACAGCAGAACTAATTCACTGAGCTACGATAACAAACTTACACCCGCAAAAGCATATTCAAGGCAACCACGAGCTTTGAAATGTTTGTTTTCCTTAGGATCTCTGATAGATGAGGTGACAAAAGCAGCTGGATGAAATTCAAAATGCAGAACAGGATCAGGTTCTCAGGCTACAGAGAGAGGGATTCAGAGGGGCTCCGCAGTCAAGCAAGACGGTGGAGACACTGCTAACTACCTTTTTGGAGTTGTTTTTCCTTCCTGGGTGCTTTGTTCCCAAGTGGACTGGTCATTCACTAGGCAGGTCTTCTGTAGCATTGCCCAGTGGAACTTTCTGCAACAATGGACGTGCTCTGTATATGCACTTTCCAATATGGTAGCCACTTGCCACTCATGGCTATTAAGGACGTAAAATATGGCCAGTGCAACCGAGAAACTGAATTTTTAGTTTCAAACGATTTTAATTAAAGTCTAAGTAGCCACCCATGGATGGTTCCTGAACAGCAAAGATTCATGATAATTACTGAGTGCCTAAAATAGCATGCAAAAGCTGTACAATGAATAAGGAAGACAACAAGAATTGATGCCTTTGAATTGTGGTGTGGGAGAAGAATGTTGAATGTACCGTGGGCTGCCAAAAGAAACAACAGATCTGTTCTGGAAGAAGTACAGCCAGAGTGCTCCTTGGAAGCAAAGATGGCGAGACTGTGTCTTACATACTTTAGACATGTCAGGAAAACTCAGTCCTTAGAGAAGGACATCATGTGTGGTAAAGTAGAGTGTCAGTGAAAAAGAGAGACCTTCAACAAGATAAGTTGACACAGTGGCTGCAACAACAGGCTTAAGCATAGAAACAGTTGTGGGCATGGCATAGTATCGGGCGGTATTTTGTTCTGCAGTGCACAGGGTCGCTATGAGTCAGAAGCAATTCGACAGCACCCAAGAAAATAACAGCATGATGTCTCAGGTAAACCTTGGTTGCATGGTGGTTAAGGGCTACATCTGCTAACCAAAAAGTTCAGTTTGAATTTGCCAGGTGCTCCTTGGAAACCCTATGGAGTGCAGTTCTACTCTGTTGTATAGGATGGGGTCACTATGAGTTGAAATTGATTCTATGGCAATGCATTTGGTTTGGTATAATATCCCAGAATATAAGGATTCACAGGCTTAAGAATACAGAATAAGCTTATCCCATTGAATCATGACAAAAACTGAGTAGATCAAACCCAGAACACCAAAATTAGTTGTCTTCAAGTTGTTTCTGACTCCTGGCAACCCCATGTGTGTCAGAGTAGAACTGAGCTCCATGGGGTTTTCAGTAGCTGCTTTTTTTCAGAAATAAATTGCCAAGCCTTTATTTTATGGCAGCTCTGGGTGAACTCAAACTAGTGATCTTTTGGTTAGCATCAGTGTGGTAACCACTTTCATCATCCGGGGACTCCAAACCAATGAACAGGTACTGTCATTACTACACACATTTTATAGATGCAGAAAGCGGGACTCAGTAGCTGAAGTAGCTTGCTTAGGGTCACACAGATGAAACAAAACAGAGGTGAGGCTCAAACTCAAGTCTTTCTTACTTCAGTGGCCTTGTTAAACCCAGCACCATTTGAGTCAATTCTGACCCATAGCAGCCCTATAGAACAGAACAGAATTGCCACCATAGGGTTTTTAAGTGAGTAGCTGGTGGATTCAAACTACTGACCTTATGGTTAGCAGCTGAGTTCTTAACCACTGTGCCATGAGGGCTCTTCCACCCATGTGATTAGCCAGTAATTATCTGCCTAACTTTCCTGTATGGGCAGAGATTGAGAAAGTCTCAAACAGCGAGACCAAGAAGATACCTGGCAGGTGATGGGACCAAGCTTAGTTCAGCAGGCTGGACAAACCAGGAGGTATGGTCACACAGAGCTGCTGGATAAGCCTTCTTCAGCAGATAGAAGGACAGCAGCCCAGACTCTGCTTCCTGAAAATAATAGATTATAGTGAGCCAGGCAAGAGGACCCTGCGGTCAGGCCTTCTCTAGCTGGTGTAAGTGTGTTTTGTTAACATCTTTTTGTGTGTCAGAGCCTTTACATTGCTTTGGTGTAGCAAAGGAATATGTTCTCCAGTAGTTACTCAGTGGATATGTGGAAAGATTTAGTTTTAAGAATGTTTCTGGCCATGTTCTTTCTTCAAATGTTTTTAGGCATTTACCATGTGCTGTATGCAAAAGAGAAATGTTTCCATGAAAAAATAGAAGACACTTACACGGCCAGTGATAATGGGTTACTGAAGTATATCATGGGACATTCATAATATGGAATGTTATGTGGCCAGTGAAGATGATATGCAAGACCACTGAGGGACAGGAGCAGAGGTAGAGCAATGTAGTCATTCTGAGTATTAATTTTGGAGTAAGGAGACCAAACTTAAATATTCCACATCATAGATTTTCAACCCTAAGCTAAACAAACAAACAAAATCACCAAAGCCATTGCTGTGGAGATGATTCCAACTCACAGTGACCCTATAGAACACAATAGAACTGCCTAATAGAGTTTCCAAGGAGTGCCTGGTGAATTTGAACTGCCAACGTTTGCAGTCATAGCATTTAACCACCAGGGTTTCTTTTTTGACCTGAGGTAAGTTATTTCATTGGTACCAGGGAGGATAATTGTATTTACCTTGTATGATAGTAAGTATAGTCATACAGGTGTATCAGTTAGCACTGGCCTTGGTACCATAATTAGCACTCAGTAAAATCACAACTAGTAGGATTGTTTGATAACTATTTAAAGTTAAAAAAGCCCACGAAGTCTTACACCAGATGTAAGACTTATATACATGTATGTGATATATGTGTATATATATGATGACAAGAATTATAGAAACACACTGCAGATGTACACACATACCTACATATATATATATATATATACACATATATATATTAAATACTAATTATATTATCTTTACATAGTAGCTTTAGGGTACATTTATTTCTTTGTAATTATTTTTGGCATTTTCCAAATGTTCTATAATTTGTATCTGTAACTCTTATCATTTATTATTATCGTTATTTCAAACACAACAAAAAGGCAAGGATTTACATGAAGGGAAGTTAATTTATCCATGCACTACATATGGGTTAGCTTGTTAAATTTTCTTATCAGCCTTATGAGGCAGGCAACATCATTGTTCCCCTATTTTGGAGTGAATGAAAATGAAGCTCTCCAAGGTAAACATTTTGCCAACATCTTGCAGGGAGTGGAGGCACCAACTCTATCCCTGTGTGCCCTGCCAGGTACAGATGGAAATTTGTTCTTGAGAACAAGGCTTAGCTAGCAAAACCAGGGCGCTACATCAACAGCATGGAGACCCAGGCAGCATCCTGCACTGCTGAAGGCTCCAAAGTCCTTTCTGCTTAGAGACATGGTGAGGACAGAAGGCTGGGGCTGGCTGAGTGTGGAGACTGTGATCAAGTGGCTGCAAATGTCAGGAGGCGAGGCTTGTGAGGGCAGGAAGCCAAGGAGGCTGATTCTAGACATGAGCTAATTGAGACGGAGCATTTGTGATAAATGGAAACCCTTTGGAACCTCACCCAGGATTCTGATAGCAGTTAAGTCTCTCAGTGACGTGCCATGGAACAGATCTGCCCCTGGCTTCGGCCTTAAAGTTCTAGCACATCCTTCTTGCCTTAGGAAGTTCTATCATTTGTCTGTTTTTCAAACTTTTTATATTGGCACACACGGAAATGAGTAATTGTTGAGTTATAGAGGAAAAATATACTTCTTTGGTGGGGCAGGGAAGGAAGTGTATAGAGGAAAAGAGCAAGAACTTCTGCTTCTGTTCACCATTTATCCTGATTAAGTTCAATAACTCTGTGCTGTGGAGTTGATTTAAATATCCCAACCTATAGGTGTGAGAACCAAGTTTTAAAGTTACCTTTCTTTTTGCTTTTTATAAAGCCTGATTAATATCCTATTTCATGTCTGTGCCTTAAAGTATATAGTCATTCCCCTATTAGTATTCAGATGTATTATTTCCACTGCTATAAATAATGCTTCCACAAACATCTCTGTACATGTATTTGTTCCATGCATGTTCATGAGTATCTATCAGTCAACTTCCTAAATATGGTATTGCTAGATCAAAGAGAATGCATATTTTGCATTCTGTTTTCCCCCACCCCTACTTTCAGTTTTGCAATACTCAAACAGACACAGACACTCAGGTACACACACAATCTTCCTAATCACAAGATAGTGTTCTTTAAACACTTAACTATAGGCCAGGCATTGTCCTTAGTTCCTGAAATGTCCACTCTTGTTACCATTATGGTCTTCTCTTTAGAAATGAGGAAAAAAGGCATGGCTGCCTCATTTTGACTCCAGATCCTGCTCACACTATTCTAACCACCTGACAACACTTCCTTAGCCAGCATGCCCCTTTTCTGCAACTAGTCCACTCAGTTGCTTTTCAGAGGATTTCAGGATGAAGTGCAAAGTTCACAGTCACTGAAAAACAAAACCAAATAAACAACAACAACAAAAATACAACTACCTGATGACCTGGCCCTTCTCAGACTGAGCTATTTGAGGTCTATTCTCCAGGCCATAAGAAACCTATACTGTTTGGTTTCAAGGAGTTCCACAGCAGAATCTGGGCTTTGGGGGCTACAAGGAGTCATAGAATATTGGATTTCAAGGAGTTCCACAGTAGAATCTGGGCTTGAGGGAGGTCTATGTGTTTAGTTACTCTTTTAGAGTGCTTATGAATGGACATTTTGCTTCCTCCAGATTGTTAAAGACAGCCTCAAACCAAACAATAAAAATAAAAATAAAAATAAATTGTTTCCCTTGAGTTGGTTACAACATACAGTTATGGATGTGGGATAGAATAGAACTTCCCCCTAATGATTCCAGGGAGTGGTTGGTGGATTCGAGCTCCTGGCCTTTTGGTTAACAGTCAAGTTGTTAACCGTACTATGCCACCAGGGATCCCAAGTGTCTCCAGGACCCCGGAAAGGAGACTGTCAGATATCGCTGAGGGGATGAGAACCAGCTTCTTTGTGTAACCTCCCTCCTGCCTCTGTTCCTTCCTCAAGCGGGATTCACAAGGCTATGACCAAATGCCAAGCACCCGCCCAAACGTACTTTCTTTTCATTTGTTAAGGGAAGTGAGCTTGTGCTGTAGGATTCCCAGTGGCGAGTTTATTTTCATATCTAGACAGCCCTGTGCTCCTCTGTCTGGGGCCCAGCTGCAGAAGCCCTGGCCAGACGGACACCTCCGGGAAGTGGTGTTTTTGGAAACCAAGCCAAAATAGTGCTTTGCCCTGCCCTCAGGGCAGCTGAATGAAGCTGCTGGAGGAAGAGATGAGATGCAAGGCAAGCTCCTTCCCTGGAGCCTAGTCTTGGGTCATGGCCTTTAGTCTGAATCCTGAAAAACAGACATTAGTCTTGAAGGTCATTAGATCTAACAAAATCTTAGAGACTGTGTTCCAAACTCCTCTCAGACTCAGTCTCAGCTCAGTTATCAGGCCCTTCCAGGATACTTTATCCATACCAGCTCAGAAAGTAGTTCTGATAATCAGAAGCCCAGTCCTGGAGTGAGAAATGCATGGGTTCCAATCACAGATCTGCCCCTAGCTCTGTGCTCACCTTCTCTCAGCCTGAGTATCCTCACCTGTAAAACAGATAAAATAATAATATTTACTCCGCAAACAGTAGGAGGGTTAAGTATGGCCAAAACACAGGGTACCGTATCTGGCTCCTAGTAAGCAGTCCATGAATGTTACCTATAACGTCGTCTTCACAGTAACAGTACTGTGCAGGAGATGTTGGATGCTGAGGTGTGACGTAGCCTGTAGTGTTCCTGTCTTCTTGACTCTCTGGCTAGTTCTTTTTGTGTAGGAAAGCATGCCTCTGAGTTCCTTCCGGTTTCTTTTCCTACGATTCCTCAGTGACTTCTCCCAGTCGTCACCACGCAGTCTGGGCTACCTCAGAGACCTCCTTCTTTGGAAACCTTCCTTGTGTTTTGTCCTTTCACTGCATGCTATCTCGTTGCATTCAGCAGTGGTTGATCTCTCAGAGTGTAGTAGCCATCTAATAACCTTAATTCATACAATAAACTAGTCTTAACTACATAACTAAACTGGTATCTCCTCGAGAGCATGAACTTTCTAAGTTTCATTTTCCCATGCCCCTTGGCACAGGGCACAGAATATGTGGTAGACTCTCAGACAGCTAATCTGAAGCACAGTATCAGTGCATCAGTGAGTAGCTGAATTAATGAATTATGGGATGAAAAAATGTGAAAGGATGAGTGAGAGAACAAATAAGTGCGTAAACGAAAGATCGGTGAGTGAGTGAATAAGCAAGTGAAAGAGCACGTGATAGGTAATGGATGATTGGTGAAGGTGGGAAGGCATAAGGGAATGGGTGGCTTATTGGCCAGGGAATTTGGGGCCCATTGAAAGCAGCTTGCCTTGACCTTGTCCTTTGCCATTCCTTCTGCCTCAGTTTCAGGCTTACTTCTTCAGTTCTGTCCACTCTCCCTTTCTTGCTGTTTCATCTCACCTGTCTCTAGAAGTGATGACTACATAAATTTGTTCATAGATCATTAACTCTTGAGCATGGGAAGAGGCCAGCCTTGAGCTGGCAAGGGCTGGTGTGCTAGCTCTTTGGACACTGAGGGATGTTATAATTGTCTACCATGCTTGCCCTTGCAGCCTAGTTCTTACCTCTCCCTCTACCTGCTTGCAGATGACGACTGCACTGATTCCTTCACACCCAACCAAGTCGCCAGAATGCACTGTTACCTGGACCTGGTGTACCAGAGCTGGCAGCCCTCTAGGAAGCCTGCACCTATAGCCCTTGCCCCTCAGATTGTGGGCCACACAACGGACTCTGTGACCCTAGAGTGGTTTCCTCCCATTGATGGCCACTTCTTTGAAAGGTGAGTGTGGTCTGTGAAGTGTTGGCTCCTCTCTTTCTCTCCTGCCAAAAAGATGGAATTTTGGAGGAGAAGCAGCCTTGGAGAGGGATTTGACTGTTTTCTTTGTTCTTGTAATTATTATCTGGATACCCCACCACCTAACATAGTGAGTGGTACACACACTGTAACTTCTGGGTCAGAGAATAAAGGGATGTTTAATAATGAATAATGTACATTTTAAGTGAATGAGTGAATATATTGACAGAAACCTCATCTGGGACATAGGGTCTGGTTTCATCTCCGTTGTTGTCGATAGGTGCTTTCAAGTTGGTTCCAGCTCGTAGGGACGCTATGCACAACACAACAAAAGACCGCTTGGTCCTGCACCATGCCCACAATCGTTTTTATGCTTAAGCCCACCATTGCAGCCACTGTGTCAATCTGTCCATCCAGAGTCTTCCTGTTTTTCTGTGGCCTTCTACTGTACCAAGTATGATGTCCTTCTTCAGGGACTGATCCCTTCTGGCAACATATTCAAAGTGCATAAGATGCAGTCTTGCTATTTTTGTTTCCAAGGAGCTCTCTGGTGGTACGTCTTCCAGAATAAATCTGTTTGTTCTTTTTGCAGTCCATGGGACGTTCAATATTCTTCTCCAACACCACCATTTAAAGGCAGCAATTCTTCTTCTTTCTTCCTTGTTCGTTGTCCAACTTTCACAAGCATATGATAAAATTGAAAATACCATGGCGTGGGTCAGGCACACTTTAGTCTTCAAGGTAACATCTTTACTTTTGAATATTTTAGAGAAGTCCTTTGCAGCAGATTTTCCCAGTGCAATATGTCTTTTGATTTCTTGACTGCTGCTTCCATGGGCGTTGCTTGTGGACCCAAGTAAAATGAAATCCTTGACAACCTCAATTCTTTCTTCATTTATGATGATGTTATTTACTGGTCCAGTTGTGAGGATTTTTGTTTTCTTGATGTTGAGGTGCAATTCATACTGAAGGCCGTGGTCTTTGATGTTCATCACTAAGTATTTCAAATCTTCTTCACTTTCAGCAAGTAAGAAAGGTGGGATTATCTGTGTAATGCAGGATGTTAATGAGTCGTCCTCCAATCCTGATGCCTCGTTCTTCACATAATCCAGTTTCTCAGATTATTTGCTCAGCATACAGATTGAAAAGAATTTAGGTTATATACACACACGGAGAGACACATACATATATACGTGTATATATCTATAAACATACATTTGTATATTCAGAATATTTGCAGTGCCCAGTGTTTTCTTTGTAGAACTGCAGATAGGATATTTAGAAGCCCAGAGAGTGATACAGTGGAGCATAAGATACCTTATCTCTACTCTCCTGTCACCTATGAACTGTATGACCTTGAACATGTTAAACTCTCTTCCTGAGTCTTAGTCTCCTCCCCAGAAAAGTGGGACTAATATTACCTCAGTGACCTGAAATTATTGACCTAAATTAAATGGTCTCTTGTGGTACCTTTCAGGGTACTAAAACAGACTAAAACATTTACATGTACTTTGTAACTTAACTGTAATCAAGCACATTTGAGTATACTACAACCTCCTCCTTTCCATCTTGGGAATCTTTTTCCCATCTAGTAAAGATGATATAACATTGATGATAATGACAGTAGTAATGATTAATTAGTATTACTTTATTATTGTGGTTATTGCCATTTATCAAGTGCTTACTCTGTGCTAGATTCTGTACTAAATGCTTTATATTCAGGGTCTCATTTAATCCTTCTAATAACCCTACAAAAGGGGGATCATCTTCCTCCTTTGCCGGATAAGAAGGAAACTAGGCTGAAAGAGGCTCAGGCAATAGGAAGCAGAGGGGGCTGGGCTCCAACTAAAAGGTACTTCCATTAAGTCCTTCCAAAACGAGAGCTATGACGTTGTTCCCCTCCTCCAAAAGGAGCCACAAAAAGGTAATAAAAAGGTCTCATGTGTAGAAACACACCAAACACACTTGTGTGCCAGTACGTGTGTGTGTGTGTGTGTGTGTGTGTGTGTGTTTGTGTATGTCCGTATAAAAAAAATGTGGCTTATGGTCCTACATTACATTTTGGCTCTAATTTTTCACATCACCGTGAGTCTCTGAATTTGGAGGCTTCTTTTGGCAGCTAGATGAGTGCGATCACAGGAAAAGGAAGTATACTTCCAGGCCCTCTGCAGAAACCCCCCTTCTCTCTGCATCAAGCTGCTTCACTGGGAGCTCAGAGCTGGTTTGGGAAACCTCATGTGACACTTCAGAGCAGACTTTCCAGCGGCCCTTAGATTTATTTATTTTTTCTGTGGCAATGAGAAGTATCAGACTTTTGGTCAAACCTTGGCCTCCACTCCACTTAAAAATGGAAGTTTTGTAAATGAAACGTCTTGTGTGTGTATTCAATTTGTATTTCATAAAGCAGTTATTGTCCATTAAATAAATACCATCTGATTGTTGGAAACCCATTGGAGAGTTAATTGTTGTGTAATGAGATAGGTCTCTATTACACAGTGCCCTTGGCCTCAATCAATATGTTTTTAATAACCTATAGTCAGTTAGTACTTGAGGCTCGTACAATAGCTATTCTGTTCAGTCTAGCATTTCCTGACGGAGTTATCATATGTTAAATTAAAGCTGACATTTTAGAAACATGTCTAATTAAGGTTAACAGCTACATTGACCATAGGCTATGGCTAAAGGATGTTGGTCCACGGGTTCAATAAATTGTAAAGAAATGGAATTGCATTTTATGTATATCACCCTCCCATGCACACAGTTTATACTCATGCAAATTGGCTTAGTGCAAAGTGTGCAATCTTTGATGTCGTGTTCTCTGTGTTCCATTCTCAGCCTCACCATTCCCAGGCTGTGAGACCTTGGGCAATGCATCTCCCCTCTTTGATCCTCTGAGTCTTCTTCTATTAAAAAGTGCTAACCATGCACACTTCACCCAGCAGGAAGTTCAACAAGATGATGTCTGTGATATGCCCAGTACCACTGTCACACACTCTGCTGTCAGGCAATATTTACTCTCATCTTGTGCAAAGTTTTCCAGAGCTATTTAGCTACTTCAGAATTCTTTTTCCCTGCAAAACCTCTGGTGCTTTCCACGACATTCATCAATGCCAACCTCTCGCCCCTGGCCATCCTCATGTCCTCCTGCTGTTCCTCACAGCTGTGGTTCAAGAGAATACAAGGGTTTTTCTTAAAAAAACATATTTGGATCCTCCCACAGCCTGTGTCCTCACACATGGGCAACTGAATAAATAATTCAAGGCCACCCTGGTTTTTCTAACTCCTTTGCAAACATGTGTTGACTGGATGGTTTCAGTTATCTGAACAATTGGCTGTGGTATACTGGAAAGAGCACTGGACTGGGATTCAAGTGACCTGAGTGTGAGGTCTTTG
The DNA here is from genome assembly GCA_028571685.1 of Heterohyrax brucei. Classification (NCBI taxonomy): domain Eukaryota; kingdom Metazoa; phylum Chordata; class Mammalia; order Hyracoidea; family Procaviidae; genus Heterohyrax; species Heterohyrax brucei. Next base: position 65,339,549 of record CM053150.1, read on the forward strand.
TGACTTCATCCATTTCCTCTTCTTCCTCAGCCTCAGTCCTTCTACCTGGAAGCCGCTAGCTTCTCTCAGCTGATGTGCCTCTTTCAGCTGTCAGAACAGAGAAAAGGATTTGAGTGACTATATTTTGCAATTCTCCCAAGGATGCATAGGAGAAAACTTACTAACATAACTTGTATCATTCTAGATGCATAGAAGAGGAGTTAATTCATTATGTATGATTGATGCCTTCTTGTTGTGTGTCCTTGAGTCAATTCTGATTCACAGAGCAGTGCTCTCCAGTGGACTTTTCTGCAATAATAGAAATGTTCTATAGCTACACTGTCCAGTGTGATAACTGTTAACTACTTGTGGCTATGGAAAAATTGAAATGTGGCCAGTGCAACTGAGGAACTGGATTTTTTAATTTATTTAAATTTAAATAGTCACATGTGGCTGGTGGCTACCTTGTTGGGCAGTGCAGCCTTAGAACTTTAAGTCTTGACTATCCTACAGAACGTCAGTTGAGAAAGGCAGTCTCTTCTATTGTGTACATCTACACTCCTCTGATTTCACTACTCACATGTTGTGTGTACCCGTAAAAATCAAGTAAACACCAAAGTGAGAAACCACAGATTGTACTCTTTAGATGTGTAACTACACCACTTGACTTTGGTGAGGTACAAACTGACTTTCCAACGTATGGCCTTAGGGCAATTACTTTGTACTCGTGTACCTCAGTTTCTCAACTTGTGAAATGGAGACAGTATTCACAGTAACCAGCCTCACATTCTGTTTTGGTTGCTGCCTTTGCTTTTACCTTTGCTTTTTCCTCCCCAGTCATTCCTCATTCAGCATCCTGACCAGTCTTTTAAAAATGTGAATCGGATCATGTTCCTCTGTCTCTTAAAACACTCTAGTAGCTTCCCATAGTTTTCAGATATAATTTAAATGTGGTCTACGGGGTCTTTCATGACCCAGACTTTACGTAACTGTCCAGCTACCTGTCTTACCACTTTCCTTTGTTTGTAGCTCCTGGCACTTAGGCTTCTTTCAAGACCCTTATGAATAAAGCCATTTTTTTTTTCTGCTTAGGCTCCAAGAAGTGCTACCTAAAAATGTTTTTATGTCTATTATTTTTGTCGTTCTTCAGATGCTGGTACAAGTAGCATCCCCTAACAAAGACTTTCCATGACCACTCCAGTCGTAAATAGCCTAGCACACCCCTTTAATCTCATCCATTTCCTTTCCTTCTAGAATTAATCACAGTCTGTAAGTGTATGTATGTTCACCTGTCTGCTTATTGACCATTGCCTCCACTGGACTGCAAGCTCCATTCAGGCAGAAGCCATGTCTGATTTTTTCTCCTTTGTGGTCAATGGTAGTCATTGGTTGGTGCAAGTGGTTAATTTGCTTGTTCAACTGCCAACCAAAAGAGTTAGGTTCAAGTTCACCAAGAGGTACCTCAAAATAAAGGTCTAGAAATCTACTTCTGAAAAATTAGGCACTGAAAGCCCTGTGAAGCACAGTTCTACTGTGACACATGTAGGGTCACCGTCAGAATCAACACAGCAGCAACTGGTTTGTTTTTTCATTTCTGTATGATCAGTATCTAACTAGCTCCCAGGGACTAGTTAGTAGCTATCTGTTATATAGATAGATAAAACAAGTGAATGAATGAATCAACAAATAAATAAGATGGAATGTATTTTGTGAAATTGTGCAAACAAGCCATGTTACTCTCAGCTGGATGATATTTTATTCACTCATCAAAATATTTATTGGGAATCTAGGACAGGTTAAAAATTCAATAAAGTACAGGTAACTTTGTGTATCACACAATATGGAGTATCTAAAGGAAGTAGGAGAAAAAATGTTTCAGTCACCATTGAGGTCAGGGTGGTTCCTAATCACAAGACATTTATGATCTCATAGTGATCATAAAGCCAGTCATGTGACTTGGAGCTGCTATGCATGGACTGTGGTCATTGTGACAGAACTCTACCCACAGCTAGTGGTGCTGAGGAAATCTTTCTCTCCACCTCTTATTCCCTGACTACAAGTCTATTTGTATAATTTTATAATTACTAGTCCAAGAAGAATTCATACTTATTTATGATAATTAGAAAATTCAAAGACCAAGAAAAAATAAAACTAGGCAAAAAATTATCTTGTGTTTCACCACTCAGAATTAACTGCAAATAATATTTTGTTTCTTAAAGTTACTTGCATAGCACTGAGGCACTACTATAGGTTCCTTGAATACGAGTTTTTCACTTAACATTATCACTTACAAATTTTCCAGGAAATTGTGTAATCTTATAAATATTACTGTAATAGCTGCTTACCATTCCACTGAACAGATTAACTGTGGGTATTTAGTCATTCTACGAATGGGGACTGTTATTGTGCTTGCAAATATTTTGCCTAAGTAAAGTCTCACACTTAAAGTGATAAGGTTGAACAAACTCTGCAATTTGACCATCTGAACTAGGTTATTCAACAGTATTAGCATTTTGTCTGAGTGATGAGTATTCATTCATTTTTCTATTCAGCAGCATATGTTGATCATCACTATGTAACCTCTGAGGGAAAAGACAATGGTAAAATGTGGAACTTGCTCCCAATGGCATCACAGTCTATTGAGAAAGACCCATCTATCTACAGAAGCCCTCACTGATGAAATGATGTCCAAGGGAAACTTTGAAGGATGGGGAACACCATCCAGATGAAGCAAAGGAAGGAAAAGGCGTTGTAGATAGAAGAGTGTTCAGAGATAGATACAGGGTCATGGCAGAGCCTGGCAGTTGGGAATAACATGAAGTGATGAGAAATAAGGCTAGAGTGATATAGGGGGAAGCAGCTGGCAATGGCATTGAATATTATGTCATGTGGTATGAAGGGTTAGAGTCACCAAAGGAAGAACACAGTGACATAACCTGTTTAGATTTGGCTTTGAGATGATTTCCCTGGTTAGCTGTGTGGAGGAGGATTTCAGGAACCAGCAGACTGTGATTTTTACAAAAGGCTTTTCCTCTTTGTGTGATTCCAGGGGCATAGAGAACGTCCCTGTGAAGAGAGAGTCTTAAGGTTTGAGAGCTTGTGCCTCCATTGCCCCATTTCAAGTAGCTAAAGAATACAAATTCTTATAGAAAAGAAGAAAATAGTAATGTCAAGGCCATCACATTTTGAGAAGTAATGAGTTGGGCAGAGACATTTTTTAACATCTTCCCTGATTCAGCTGCCAGTTCCTCTGCAGAGGTGGCTCAGATTTGCAGTTTGGAGTCCACTGCAGTACAGGAGGAAAAGACTCATCCATCTTCCCTCACTACAACTGCCTCCCAAGCAAATGCCAAGTCTGGATAACCAGTAGGATCCCAGAAGCTGTTGTGGCCAAAGGGAGATTGAATCCAGATACAAAAAGACAGTGAGGAAAGTCACCATAATATTCCACTTCTGGGGCTCATTTTATTGAGGGGTTGGCTCACCTCTTGGAAAGATGCTAAAATTAATTAGATAGCATGGTCAGGAAACTGCTCTTGACTGTTAAATCTGAGAGTGACTCATCCATCCTTGAATGTCAGGGCTGGAAGCTTTTTAGACATCGTCTAGTCCAGCCTGCTCATTTTTTAGACTAAGGAACCATGCTTTCTTTATATTTAATGTCGAGGGCACAGAGTGGCAGCTGACACATGGTAGATACCTGATAAATATAGCTAACGGAGTAAATTTTGAGGACAAAGTAGGACAAGAGGTTTTCTCACAACACATAGCAAATTCCCAGTGGTGCTTTTCATGCCTCATGAAAGTGAGATTATACAGGTAGTAAGTCTCTGGCCTATTGATTGTTCTCCACTTAAAATTAGAGAAGTGTATCCACCATCAGAATAAAAACCAATTTATGCTTCTATAACAACATTCTTGCTGGGCAGTGGGTAGGAATTTCACTTACAGTCATTTTCTGGAATCTTTGGCATGTGTGAAAAGGAAAGAAGGTAAGAGAAGTATTGTGTCCTCTGCCCTATGGCCTTTGACCTAGGTGAGTCAGTGGCTCATTCATCTGTTCCTAAGTCGTTGCATTTTCCCTCTTTCCTTGGCCTCCTAGAGAATTGGGATCAGCATGTGACCTTTGTCTGGAAGGGAGAATCCTGGTGCAGTATGCTTTCAATGCCTCCTCTCCGATGCCTTGTGGCCCATCAGGACACTGGAGCCCTCGGGAAGCAGAAGGTAAGTTAGCTTGGAAGCTCACTTATAGATCAAAGTTATGAATAACAACTTTTTAATGTATGTGGAGTTTTATGACTTTTGATGGTCTTATACCATCTCATTTAATCTTGAGATTACCCTAGCCAAGCCGAGATTACCCTACAAGGCCAGTATTCGTGATTTCATTTGATGTTTTTTTTTATTATCTGCACTCTCTGAGGCATATTATTCCTACTTTATGTATGAAGAAATGAAAATATTGCTGTATTAAATAACTGTTCGAGGCCACAAACCTGACTAACATGTTATACATGTGTTTACAGATGTCTCTGGCCTCAATAGCCTGTAGGAACAGATGAGACCACATTAGCATCCATACGCATATGTGTGGCTTCAAAACATATGACTCTCTTCTTAGTTTCTCCCATATACTCTCCTTTCTGAGATTTGTTTACCTATAAGACACTTGATAAAAGCAACTAAAAATTGCCACTGTTGTAACCTCGCCCATGACCACATCCTTTCCTGCTTTGAGGGGGTAGGGAAAAAGTACCTCATGAGGGACCAGTGATCTCTTGCTTCCTTACAATGACATCCAATTCCAGGACTACTGTTTCCTGTAGAAATTGAGAGAATGCTTTTTGTTGAATGCTTTGCCCTGCTTGGTCACTGGGCTATGGTGCAATGTTACCTGGAACTTAAGGAAGCTTGTGGAAAATTGCCCATTCCAATTCATTCTTCCTTTCTTGACCCTTCACACCTGGTCCCTGAAGCCAGGTTGATTAAGAGATACCATAACATACTTTCCTCTGAGTCTTGCATCTCACCCTCCCCTGCTGTCGAAAAAATCACAGACAGAACACTTCCCCCCCCCCCCCAGTCCTTCCTGCTCCTGTGCAGACCAGCTTATGCCAACAGTCACTGGGTGGGGACACTATTACAGCAGTTCATTAGAGGGAGAGGAATCTGACTCCTCATTGAGGTTTCGTGAGAACTCCTCCTTTATCCTCTATATATTTAGAAAGAAGGTTGGAAAGAAAAAGCCATAGATAGAATAAAGCAAGGGAGAGGGATCAGAGAGGAAAGCAAAGGAGAAAAATGACGGCACTGTACTGTGTTATCTTCTAAAGTCACTTAAAATAAAAATGAAAGTGGAACTCAGAAACACTGAACAAATCCATCTGGAATGTAAAGCAAGAAGGATGTCTGGGAGAAACCCTCAGTTCAGCCTCACAGGACCACAATCTGTCAGACTTGGAAGGGACCCTAGGGTCATCTGATCCCAGTTCCCACCCAGGGCAGGAAACCCCTCTATGTCTCCCTTATTCAGGCTTCCTTAGCACGAGCTCGGACATTTTATTGGCCTCCCTCTTCCAGCTCCATTTGTTAGGAAGTTCTTGCTGAAATCTGCACTCATAATGTTTCTACTCAGCCATTATCCCTTTGGTTTCTCACAAAAGAGGGTATATATCTTTTACACCTGATAACATTTGGAGCACTTAATAGAGTAAGCTCAATTTACCTGTGACCACTGTGGGGACTATGTGCCTGGCACAGTAAATTACATATAAAATTTACCATTCTAAGCATCTTTAAGTGTGTAACTCAATGGCATTAACTATATCTGCAGTGTTGTACAACCATCACTACTATCTAATTCCAGCAACTTTTTAATCACCCCAATGAAACTTCATGCTCATTACAGTCTCCTCCCATCCCTCCTTCCCTCTAGCCACTGGCAGTTGCTAATCTACTTTCTATCTCCATGGATTCGCCTGTTCTGGTTATTTCATAGAAATAGAATTACACAATGTGTGACCTTGTGTGAGTGGCTTATTTCACTTAGCATGTTTTCCAAGTTCTTCCTATATTCCTTTTCATGACTGAATAATAATCCACTGCACGGTTCTACCACGTTTATTTATGCATTCATTTGCTGACAGGTATTTGCGTTGTTTCTACTTGTTGACTGTTGTTAATAGAGCTGCTGTGAGCATTTACCTCTGTTTATGCATTCTTGTGTTTTAAAGCTTTCTCAGTTTCAGTTTATAATGCAGTAACTGTCAATAGATATAATGCACATGAGTGGAAGCTCCTCAGTAATGTTTTCAAAGTTTAAATGAGCTTAAAGCATAAAGCGTGAGAGAGGTGAGATGGATAAAGGCCAGACCAGAAAGGTGTGGATCTACACCAAAGGCACCAAGAAGGCACTCATGAGTCTTAGCAAGGGCATGGCAGAGGATAATATTTGCCTGTTATAAAGGTTGCTCGAGCTGTTTTGTGGAGAAATAACTAGAGGAGGAGAGTGCTAGAAGGAAGGGCCAGCTAGGGAGCTGTTTCAGAAATCCACTTGGTGGTGGTGGCCTGGATGAAGTCAGAGGCAGCGAGAATGGAGAGAGACTATAAAAGTTAGAGATATGTGGGAGATACAGTTTGTAAGACTTTCCTCTGAGACTTCTCTAGTTAAAATCATATTGGTTTGTTCTACCACTTGTTTGAATGAAATAACTTCCAGACATCTTTCCACACCCCATCCAACCCACCTGTCAATTGGTTAAGCATGTTCCTGGTTTGTCCCTGACCTCTGAAAGTGTGACGTGCAGAACTGAATGCAACTGGAAACACTGATCCCCCTCACTCTCTGAGCTGACTCAGGCCTCCAAGGAAGCCCAGCAGCTCTGGGCTTTCCTTTAGGTTATATATATTTAGTACAAACAGGCCAAGAAAAGACACCATTCTTTTTTTAGTGCATCCTATTACAAGTGCTGTGATCCTCTTGGCTCAGACCATTTTAATATCTTTGAAAAAATAAACTGTCACTTGAGCCAAACTCTGCAATTTCTTTCTCAACTCATTTTCATCCTATTTATCTTTGCATGTTTAAGTTTTTGGACTTCTGAAACTAACATAAAACTCTCAAATCCATGAGCGATACCAAACGTATCAGTGGTGTTAGGTAAAGCATGCTGGAGGGATGATGAAGACAGCATCTTGGGCCCAGCTCTGCCATCAACTTTCTGCTCACCGTTGCTCAATGTGATTTGTGCCATCAAACTTGCTACAAAGCTGGTACCTTATTCACAAAACAAGCAGATGAACTGTGATGTCCTTTTCAGCTCTATTATCCTATGGAGCTGAAACTTTTTAACTCCAAATTAACAAGACAGAAAATTATTCATTTAAAAAGTATTTATTGAGCATCCACTCTATTCTATTAACAGCATCTCAAAGAAGGTAAATGCAGTCACAGAAAGTCTTGCCTTCAGCCTCAGTAAGTTTCTCTTGAGCTCAAGAGAAACACTGTTTTCTTTTCTCATATTCAAAACTGTATTCCGTAGATGACTGTTTCCTGACATAGCCAATAGCACATTACACTTGTAGCCAGGAATTAGATTGCTGGGTCTGACTGACTCAAAGCTCAAGTAAGATCACTTTTGCAAGCATATAATGCATTCCAAGTGTTGAGTTTTGCATGAGACATTAACACATGGTACCAGGCATTCATTTTTTGTTATTTGTGTGTGACTGATTTCTCCATTTTTTGACTAGAATATTTCAGGCATGCTGAAGTATTCATCTAGAAAGAAAACTTGGCATTACACTCTTGTAATGATATTTGTGTCAACAGCTACAGTGTATGTCTATATACACATATAATAAGGATCTGTGTAGTACTGCTGAGTCAAAATTGACTCAATAGCAATGAGTTTGGTTTGACTTTTATAGATATTTATAAAGTTGTATCAGCATAAGTATGTGTCCATATGTTTCCAAACACATATAAGGGCTTATTTCAAGTGGCCAACATACATATAAACTTATAATTTTTCAGCCACAACAACCCATACTTCTGTCAGTTTGTTGTACCATGGATGCTTGTGTGTTGTTGTAATGCTGGAAGCTATTAGCAGGTTCCTGTGGTGGACAAGTTTCAGCTGAGCTTCCAGACAAAGACAGACTAGGAAGAAGGACCTGGCAGTTTACTCTGAAAATCTTGTGAATAGCAGAAAATCTTATGAATAACAGTGTCCGACATAGAGCTAAAAGACAAATTTCAAGTTGGAAGGCACTCAAAATACAAGTGGGGGAAAGCTACCTCCTCAAAAGAGAGTCAATCTTAATGATCTCAATGGAGTCAAGCTTTTGAGACATTAATTTGCTGATGTGGCAAGACTCAGAATGACAAGAAACAGCTATACACATCTATTAATAATATGAACATGGAGTGTACAAAGTAGAATCTAGAAATATTACAAGTTGTCAGAAATGTAAAGGAACACATAAACATCCATATCCTAGGCATTAGTGAGCTGAAATGAACTGGTATTTACCATTTTTAATCAGATCATCATGTGATCTACTATGCCAGAAATGATAAAGAAGAATGGAGTTGCATTCATCATCAAAAAGAACATTTCAAGATCTATCCTGAAATGCAATGCTGTCAGTGATAGGATAATATCCATACACTAAAAGGAAGATGGTTTAATATGACTGTTATTCAAATTTATGCAACAACTACTAAGGCCAAAGATGAGGAAATAAAAGATTTTTACCAATATCTGCAGTCTGAAATTGACCAAATATGCATCAAGATGCACTGATAAACACTGGTGATTGGCATTTGAAAACTGGAAACAAAGAAAAAGGAGTAGTATTTGGAAAATATGACCTTGGTGATAGAAACAATGTCAGAGACTGCATGATAGAATTTTTTAAAAAGTGACTTCTTCTCTGTAAATACCTTCTAAAACAACATAAACAACCTTGCCAGATACAATGAACAGGAATCAGATTGACTACATCTGTGGAAAGAGACAGTGGAGAAACTCAATGTCATCAGTCAGAACAAGGCTGGGGCCAACTGTGGAACAAACCCTCAATTGCTCCTATGCAAGCTCAAGTTGAGGCTGAAGAAAATTAGAGCAAGTTCATAAGAACCAAAGTATGGCCTTGAGTATATGCCACTTGAATTTAAAGATAATTTCAAGAATAAATTTAACTCATTAAACAGTAATGACTGAAGACCAGATGAGTTGTGGAGTAACACCAGGGACATCACACCTGAAGAAAGCAAGAGGTCATTAAAAAGACAGGAAAGAAAGAAAACACTAAAATGGATGTTGGAAAGGACTCAGAGAATTGCTCTTGAATGCAGAGTAGCTAAAGTGAAAGGGGAAATGATAAAGTAAAAGAGCTCAACAGAAGATTTCAAAGGAAGGCTCAAGAAGACACAGTCAACTGTTATAATGAAATGTGCAAACTTACAGTTTGAAAACCAAAAGAGAAGAAAAGACTCAGTATTTCTCAAGATGAAAGAACTGAAGAAAAAATTCAAGACTGGAGAGGTAGTGAATGATTCCATGGGGAAAATGTTAAATGACATGGGAAGCACAAAATAGAGTCGGTCACTGTACTGGAAAGAATTGGATGACGTTCAAACATTTAAGGAGGTAGCATATAATAAAGAACCAATGGTACTGAAGGGAGAAGTCCAAGCTGCACATAAGGCCCAGGTGAAAAACATGTCTCCAAGAATTGATGGAATATCACTTGAGACATTTCAGCAAATAGATGCAGAGCTGAAAGTGCTCACTTGTCTATACCAAGACATTTGGAACATAGGTACCTGGCCAACTAACTGAATAAATCTATATTTATGCCTATTCCCAAGAAAGGTGATCCAAACAAACATAGAAATTATGAAAGAGTGCCATTAATGTCATACACAAGTAAAGTTTTGCTGAAGATCTTTCGAAAGTGATTGCGGCAGTACCTCAATAGGAAACCAACGGAAATTCAAGCTGGATTCAGAAGAGAAAGTGAAATGAGGGATATTATTGCTGACATCAACTGGATCTTGGCTGGAAGTAGAAAATACCAGAAAGATGTTTACCTGTGTTTTAGTGACTGTGGTGGAATTCAGCTGTTGGGATCATAACAAATTATGGATAACATTACCAAAAATGGGGATTCCAGAACACCTAATAGTGCTCATGCAGAACTCACACATTAACTAAGAGGCAGTAGTTCAAACAGAACAAAGGAATATTGCACTGTTTAAAGTCTGAAAAGGTGTGCATCAGGGTTGTATCCTGCATGGTACTTATTTGAACTGTGTACCTGTCAACAACCTGAAAAGCTGAACTGTATGAAGAAGAACATAGCATCAAAATTGGGACACTGAGAATGGAGAAAGACTCATTAACAATCTGCAGTATGCAACTGACACAACCTTGCTTGCTGAAAGTGAAGAGGACTTGGAGCATTTTACTGATGATGATCAAAACCACAGCCTTCAGTATAAATTACACCTTAAGATAAAGAAAACAAACATCCTCACAAATGAGCCTATGTCAACATCATGATAAACAAAGAAAAGATTGAATTTGCCAAAGGTTTCACTTTACTTGGATCCGTAATCAACACCCATGAAAGCAGCAGTCAAGAAATCAAACGGTGAATTGTATCGGGCAATTCTACTCCCAAAGACCTTTTTACAAATGTTAGAAAGCACAAATGTCACTTTAAGGACTAAGGTGCACCTGACCCAAGACATAGCATTTTCAGTCACTGCATATGCTTGCAAAAGTTTGACAATGAATAAAGAGAACCCCAGAGAAAGTGATGCCTTTGAGTTGTGGTGTTGAGGAAGAATATTGAATATAAAACAGACTCCTCGAAGAACAAGCAGTTCTGTCTTGGAAAAATTATAGCCACTGTCCTCCTTCGATGCTAGGATGGCATGACTTCCTATTATATTATCAAGAGAGACCAGTCCATGGGCAAGGACATCACGCTTGGTAAAGTAGAGCATCAGCCAAAAAGAGGAAGACCTTCACCTAGATGGATTGACGCAGTGGCTACAACAATGCTCTCAAGCATAATGACAGTTGTGAGGATGGCACAGGATTTGGCAGTATTTAGCTGTTCATTGCGTTATATAAGTTAGAACTGACTTGACAGCACCTAACAACAACAAACACCATGTATACAAAAAGATATGTGTGAATTATGGAGTAACTGAACCTTTGCTCCTCCCTCCCTCCCTCCTTTTATTCCTCAATCCCTCCCTCCCTTCTTCCCTTCCTTTTTCCTTTCCTTCCTCCCTTTTTTTCTTTCTTTTGTTCTTTCCCCAGTTAGTCCGCTTCTTCTTTCCTCCCTCCCCTTATTTTAACTTCCTTCCTTGACTTCCATCTTTACTGTCTTTTTTCTTTGGCTCAGCCCTCACTGCTGCACGTCACCACACATGCGTCAATCTCCTAGCGATCACGATTTCCCCTCCTTAGATCTGTCCTCATCTCCTCTGATGCTACGTTTTTCCAGGCAGTGACACCAGAAACAGACTAGATCCTCAACAATTATTTTTTAGATGGATGGATGGTTCAGTAACATATGTGCCTTCAAACAGTTTTCTAAAGCCATAAATCTTATGTCACTTGCTTAACTAAAATACCTCAGCAGCTCCCCATTGCACTCAGTAAAAAGTTCAATTTTCTTAACGTGATATGCAAGACTCTTTACATTCTGTGTTCTACTTGGTTTGCCAAGCTCATCACTTACTGATTTCTCATTGTACTCCAAAAGTTGTCTTAACTCATTCTTTCTCACTCCTATACCTCTGTGCAAATCTTGTCTTTCCTTGGAATGCCTCTTCTCAATATTTTCCTCAATTTCACCTTACTTTTTAGATCTCAGCTAATTTATTTTGAGGCATCAAAGACAGATTTTATACCATTTGATTTTCATAGAAATCCTGCAAACTAAGTATAATTTCAACTGAGAAGTAGTATAGCTGATATTTTGACCCATCTTATGTTGCTTTAAAGCTTAGGACACTGGTTGGGCGAACAGTATCACCTAATATTCTATATCCATTAGGGAGTTACTGGGACACCTGAGTCTCAGTTTTCTCTTTTGTAAAATGAATATCAGAAGACCTGTGTCATGGACTTATTGGTGGGATGAAAGGAGCTGAGCGTGTTGTATGCTTGACATACAGACAATTGTCACTATTCTCCAGAATTAGACTGAAGCCTGGTATTACTAAAGAAATTACTGCTTTGGTGATGAGTTGGACTGGATGACCCTAAGGGCCTTTTTATGCCTAAGAGTATGTTTCTAATAGCCAGAAGAATATAAGCTTTACTAAGATTTCTTCTCCTGTTTACTGACTTGAGCATAATGGCCTTAACTTACCTTTCTATCCTTTCGAAAATGTTTGATCTGTCTGTTGATTAACAAGAAACCAGGGAGGGATAATAAACCAAACACATTTGTCATCTTTACTCTCCATTGGCTTCCTGCTGCTGAAAATATATTTCTCTGGGAAAAGGAGAAAGACAGCAACATCCCCAGCCAGTTCTAGGAGAAAGTCTATGGAAGGGATGGAATGTTCACCTGGCACCCATCATCAGGCAGCAAGCCTCAGAATGACGTCAAGTGGAGAGCTGATCCGTCCAATCTCACCATCACAGATGCCATTCATGGCCATAAAATTATCCAACCTATTCTGGATCCCATCCAAAGCAATATGTGATCACAAGAATGAAGAGAAAACAAGATGACATGAAGGAGCTAATGAAATTTGTGTACCAGGCAGTCTTTAAAGGAGAACCCTACAAAGTTCAAGGGATTATCACTCCTCCTTCATAGATGGAATTTGAACTTGTGCCAAGTCCTGAAGCCAATGGCCTTCACAGCTGAAAGCCCAACAATCCTCAGGAGACGCAGTCACCGACTGAAATGCTTAGCTGCCGTGGAACCTAACTGCTTTATTTTAAATATGAGAAGAAGAAAACATGTGATGACAGATATAGAGTTAGTTAGCAGAATAATATGGCATGGATAATTATCCCTAATTCTGGAAAATAGGGTCAGTACTGTCACTGTCAATGCCACGACATCACCTGATATGGGAAAGCTTTCTAATATTTTGTATTCCTTCCCATCTGTTTTGATTATGAGTCAAACACTTAACTACTGAGCCACAAGAGCCTCATCCATTTACTTAGCACTACTGATGTACACTATGGAATCTGGAGTGAAATGCTGCTGGGCTAGATGCAATCCAGATTCTACTGTCAGAAGGGTCATGTGAGAAAATTCTGTGGAACACAATTCAGAACCTTTGTTCTTGTCCCAGCTCTGGCATCTAAGCAAGACATTTTCCCTACTGTGGCTTCCTCATAAGTCAAATGAAGATAATTGCATCTGTTTCACCTACCAGCAGAGTTTTATGTAGAACAGAAGGAGATAAGAGATGTCGAGGTCCTTGGGAGAAATAAAACAATGACGAGGCCACAGCAGAGCAAGTGGTTGAAAACAACTCTCACTGGGCTTGGGCCCTGATACTTACTCCCTCAACCTTCTCTGCTTTTCCTGTCATAACACATACCATGATCTACTGTCCTTTCTGCTTCTGTCTGGCTTCCTCACTAGCTGATAAGCTTTAGGAGATCAGGGAACATACCTGGAAGGTTCATGGCTGTGTCTGCAGAAACAAGCATAGTGTCTAGATGGTGATAACAGTAGAATTACTTGTAGTAAAATTAGTAAGTTAGGGTAGCATTATTTGACATGATATTAGTAAAAATAATAGTGCATGAAAAGTAGTATTTGTGTATTAATAGCCAAAATAAAACAGTTATGGTAAAGAAGTCATAGAAACTAAATTCATGGTAGTAGAATTATCAGATATGGTGGAACCATGAGAGGTAAAAGAGAGGTAATATCAGAAGGAAAGCACAGGGGCTACTGTAATTCTAATTACTTTGAGTGCAAAGTATACAACATTCTCCAAAGTAAACTCAGAAGTTTTCTTTGAGGGGTAGAAATAGGTGCAAGATTCCACTGGAGGGTTTGTCAGGATTCTGTCTGGTGAGATTGGACAAGTTCATTCAGTCACACACTTGGCCTTGCTGAACTCTACACAGCCAAGTTCAAAGATATGGAGAAGACATGACACTGCCTCAGAGTGTTTATCATTGAATGAGAAAAATTCATGCATTGTATAACATAAGCAAACACTGAATGATCCTGACCATTGATAACCCCCCCTCTCTTGGCTTTAATTTCACCTCTTGTCTATGTGACCTTAGTCAAATTACCTCACCTTGTCTCAGTTTCCCTCTCTGTAACTGCAAATGGTAACATAACCCCTTCACAGGCATTTTTCAAGAATCAAGTGTGTCAATATATGGCACATGGTGAGAATTCTTTCTCCGTGGAACTTGTTTGCACTTCTTCAATATGAAGTAAATATCTCTTTCTATTCTACTACCAGTAAGACTTTATATGTACCCCCTTTTAGATACCATGGCTTGAGAGAAATGACATAGGTTTTAGACTCAGATAAACCCAGGTACAAATGACCAATTCCTCCACATTAGTGATTAGCATTGAGCAAGTGACTTCACGCTCTAGCTCTTAATTCCTTGATGTTAAAATGGAGCTCATAATACCCACTTGTGTAGTGGGAATGTTTGTAGATGAAATAGTACCTACCAAGGTGCCTGTCCCTTAGTGGAAGTTTGTAAATGATCACTACATTTTTTTTTTTTTTCGTGGTAGTATCTGTTATATATGGCTCATCATCTCTCATGATGACAGTGACCTTCAGGTTAGACACCATGTAATATTTATCTGCATATTTTCAGCCCTTTTCTTAATAGCTCAAATTTAGTAGATGCTTTAAAAAACACAAAAGTGACAACAGAAGGAAACTCCAATTTTCTCTTCTAATGTTAAGCTTTAAATCAGTCGATTTGTTAAATAAATCCTATTGTGAGTGAAATAAATTATGGAAGAACTACACAAAGTAGAAAAAGAACATGGAAATAAACTCTGGAAAAAAAATAAGAGCAAAGATGAAGTGATTCTTGTAAGTTTGTAGGATAATGTGATTTTTTTCTCAGGTCATTTATACTACTCTTACTTTCCAAATTTGCTACATTGAAGTCAAATTACTTTCATAAAGAAAAATTGAAGCATTAATAATAATAATATTAAAACTCTGGCAATAAGTGTTATGGTACCTGGCAATAAGTGTTATAGCTTACAGAAGTGCAGCCCAGTAGAACTTTCTGTAATGATGGAAATATTCTACATTTGCACTATGCAATGCAATTGGTATCTGTGGCTTTTGAGCACTTGAAATGTAAGTAGTGTGACTGAAGAACTGAATTTTTAATTTTGTTCAACTTTAATTCTGATTTTAATTGTCATGTGTGAGTGGTAGCTACTGTATTAGACAGCACAGGTTTTAAGCAATCTACTGACTCAAAAACCAAGAAGCCGTGATTGAGATGCACATGACATAGTCAAATGAAGTAGAAATTCAAATTTTGATTCAGGATCTCGCACCATCATTTCTTAATTGGTGGCACTGGGAAAATTACTTAACCAGCCTTATTCATTCAACAGCAAAAGTCAACAAGTATTTAGTGCAGGCTTTCTGTGGGCTAGGCATTGTATTAAGTGGAGTATGACTGCATTGAGTGAAACAGAGCTATAAAAACAGAAGCAACACCAGCAAAAATGAAAACTCTCTTAAAGGACTTTTGTAATAATCAGATGAGCTCAACAATAGCTAGGAAATAATGCTTCATATACTGTGAAGTGCTGCCTTCAATGGAAGTCTATTACATGAATAAATGATACACACATGCCAACAACTCACAAAGTCAAGATAGCCAGGAACTCAATCGTTGGAAAGTAGACAAGAAGAAAAGCATCAGCTTAGGTGGAGAGGCTCATTTGTGCTTCACACCAAACTAAGAATCACTTCTAGCCAGCGGTTGCTGTGAATAAATGAGTAAAACAAGCCAAGGAAGGGTGGAGAGAATTTTGCTGTTATCCACATAGCTTCTTGTTCAGGCTTATTACATCTAAAATATCTTTGTTTTCGCTTTATTTTTCTCTTCTTCATCTCTACTATGTGGCTCCCCTCTTCTTTCTTTTCTGAACAGAGGCAAGGAGGAAAGAAGCATTCATAATCTGTGCTGGAATTGCTTTCCTACCTCCAGTGACTTTCTGGCTTTTCACATTGTGTTGCTTCCTGGTAGGCTACAACATTACCACCAAATATTTTCAGACAAAGATTGCTGCTACCCTTCTGCTTTAGAAATGTTCAGCACCTCAGGGCCACTCCATCACTGATGTTAAAAAAAAAAAAAGTAGCTAGCTACTAGAGCAACTTGAAGTTCTTCATCCTACTCTCACAGACTGACCTGTCTCTCTCACTGGACTCCTTTAAATAAATTAAAGCCAATGGTTACATTGAGTCCTGATTACTTTTCTCAACAGTGCAAAACAAAGCTCTCTGAGGGTCTAGGACTAGTGATCTCAGCAAAGAAAAATTCAGAAGTCACTGCGGGCTGAGATCAGTGGGGATGAGACATCCTCTCCCTGGGGAACAACTAGAAGAATCCCTCCTTTTTTCTCCCTCCTCCCTAATGAACTCTCCTCTTCCTGAGTCAGACTGGACAGAGCACAGAGAAGCTCCGTGGTATGGAATGACCTCATGTGGGGAAGGGGAGGAAAAGAGATAAGACGGCTCCAAGGCTGCCTTCCAGCTCTGCCTTTCATGGTTCTAGACAGTTTTCTCCCAGAATCTTCAGTCCAAGGCCAGATGATATCTAGGTTCACCTCCTCTTTAAGGGAGGTTTTCTGGCTCCTCTGATATTTCAAGTTGGTTGAACCAAAGGCAGTGTCACATGGATTCCAATCTATTTAATTGGTCTCTGCTGCCCGTATGGCAAGTAAAGAAAGGGATGGGTTTTACAGCAAGACCGAGTAGTTCTAATGCTTACCTTTATGCTTCAATCTGTGTCACCTTGGGTAATTCACTCTCAGTGGTGTGAAATGAGTCCTTGCAAGAATTCTTCTTCAACTGTGGGTTGAGTCCTTGCAAGAATTAAAGAAATTGATGGAATTTAGTGTGCCTCGTAGCAAATGTGTATCCCTTCTTTCCACCCTAGTCACCAAAGGCTCCATGTTGGAGATGAGGAAGGAAAGTTTGGACATGAACTCAATAGTAAGATTCTGACTTGAATGTATTTTTGACTAAATGTGTGTTGATTTATGCATGATCTGTGTTGCAGAAATAGGAGCAAGATAGATGCTGCACAGACAGCAGATTCATCAAGATATGAGGAATACTCTCTCTTCTCCCTCTGCCTGAGTTCTAGTTAGGCCAATCTCTCTTAAAGTCTGTAGGAAGCTCTGAGGATCAGATTGCAGGCCTATCCTCAGGAACTGATTCCCTCATCTGTTCTCCACAGGTCATCCAGATGTTGAACAACCCTGTAAGTCCAGTGTCCGCACCTGGAGCCCAAATTCAGCTGTCAACCCCCACACAGTCCCTCCAGCCTGCCCTGAGCCACAAGGCTGCTACCTTGAACTGGAATTCCGCTACCCATTGGTCCCTGAGTCTCTGACCATCTGGGTGACTTTTGTCTCCACTGACTGGGACTCTAGTGGGGCTGTCAATGACATCAAACTGTTGACTGTCAGTGGGAAGAACATCTCCCTGGGCCCTCAGAACGTCTTCTGTGATGTTCCTCTGACAATCAAACTCCTTGATGTGGGTGAGGAGGTGTATGGTATCCAGATCTACACACTGGATGAGCACCTGGAGATTGATGCTGCCATGCTGACCTCCATTGCAGACAGCCCACTTTGCCTTGAGTGTAAGCCCCTGCAGTATAAAGTGGTTCGGGACCCACCTCTCAAGTTAGACATGGCCTCTACCCTACACCTCAATAGAAGATTCATGGACATGTAAGTGCATTCTCTGGCTAGGGAGATGATTAAGTGGGTGGGGTGTGGAGGGATATAAAGAGGGCAGAGGGACCTCGACTAGAAGGAGAAAGGTCATCACAGCCAGACTAACTTCTGGTGATTCATCACCCGGTATTAGGTGCAGAAACAAGGCAGAGTTCAGCTGGTGGAAAGAATGATGGACAAGAAGCCAAGAGGCCTGTATCTAGGTGACAGCTCTGATGCTAAGCCTCATTGATCTCGTTAAAACTTAGTTTCCCCAACAATAAGATTAAGGAGGTTGGATGAGTTTAGCAATGAGAAAGTCATTTATTACCAATGAAAGTGAAAGAAGTTTGCTAATGATTTCCTTTCTGTGTCAAATTGAAGAAGATGCATGCATTCAGATTGCTTTTTCAATGGATGAGAAGAGAGTATAGTTAGAGTGGGTTGGCTGAGAATTGGGCACACTGCTGGGTATTCACATGAGAATTTTGCTGAAAACATCATCAATTGAAGTATTTTTTTGTTTGTTTTCTGAGGTGGGAGAGAGAATCAGACCCACTAGATCTTCAAAGATGCTTGCAACTCTAGGCCTCAGTAATTATTTTCTTTTTTTTCCTTGCTTATGGATAATTACAAGGTACTCTCACATCTTTTATGTAAGATGTTGCTTCTCTCATTCTATTAGTTTGTAAGCCATTTCTCTCTCACCTCTTCATTTCAACATCCTTGGGTTTATGTTTTATGAGATGAGGGAAGCCACCTTAGAATGAAGTTATAAGTGCTTTTACTGAATACCAAACCATGGGCTGAGTTCCTTACATCTTTTACTTGTTCCATCCTCTCAGCAACCACAGCCTTGTTATCACTGTCACTTTTAGAGGAAGAAACTACAGCTTAGTGATACGAAGTCACTTTTCTGGGATCACAGTTAGGAAAGTAACATCAGGATTTGAGTTCTGTCCTGATTGCAAAGGCTATGTGTTTAACTTGTGTTCAATTAGAGATGGGATGCCAACTTCTGCTTCAATCTGACAAATAAGGGACCTTTAGCCACCTGATTTGGGTACTAGGAATCTATGTAGTCAATCACTAAACATTTATTAAACACATACTATGTTCAAGAACAATGATTAGAAAGGTTTTGAGTATTGGAAAGCACAATAGTTGAGGAGTCAGATGTCTGGTGTTGGGTTACAGCCACTCCATCTACTAATGCTGATAAGTAATCAATCTCTTTGAGGCTTAGTTTTTAGTGCCATGTGATGAAAATGCTAACGTCACAAAGTAAGACCTAATCTCTCCTCTGTCGTCTTGAAAATATTTTCTAAGCCAATCATTAATAGAAACCAAGTTCTAGAGGAAACTTTTAATCTTTTTTAGAGACAGAACCATTTTCAAACACTTTCCCAGCACTTCCTTTTACATGCCAGCTTAATGTGCACATCACAAGAAAACCCGTGCCTATTCACTGACCCAGAGAGGAAGAACACTGATTTAAGAACTCGGAAGAGAACTCGTGGTTTGTGTTTGAGAGTGTACTTAAAATTTAAAGGATTGCCTTACCTTGAAAATATTAGTAGTTATGGAATACTGTGATGTTCCATAACTCTGTCTTTCTCCTCTCTTCACTAGTTTAGAATGATAAAGTTCTGTAAATATGTATCCACCTAAAATTTCTATATAGAACAAGAGAGAAGAAATAACAGATGTCTCAAAACCTCAGATTAAGCACTGCTTTCACTTGGGGGGGCGGGGCGCTGGAGTTATGAGCCTGAGAGAACTGACAGAAGTTGGTAAGTGGACAGTGTTGGAAATTAAACTGGAGAAGTTAACAGCTCTGTAACCCTAGGCAAATCATATATCCTCTCTGGTCCTCAGTGCCTCAAATATACAAGGAGGAAGATGCACTGAATTAGTGTTCTCAAATTTGGCTGTACACTGCACATACTGGGGCCACTGCAAAACTGCCTGCATCTCACTGGTTGCCTCAATATCCTCCGCTTTCCCATTCATTTAATTGGAGAGACTGTGGCCTGACCATCAGGACTATCACCAGGTGATTGTAATGTGCAACTTAGTAGCTAGTTAACTAATTGGTTTCTTAAAGTGTGTCTCCTGACCAGCAACATGAGCATCACCTGGAAACATGTTAGAAATGCAAATTCATAGGCTCCAGCCCACCTAAGGATTCAGAAACTTAAGGTGTAGGGCCCCTCCAGGTGATTTTAAAAATGGTTCAAGTTTAATAACCACTGTTCTGACGTAACCTTCTGAAAAACACAAATATCTCTACAGGCTCTTTCACTCATACAGTTACACATTCAGTTTACAAATATGTATTGAAAACATTCTCTATCTGAGTGTACTGGGAACTGAGAATTACAGGATGACTCAAATTCTGTTTCCTAAAACACATATGGTTTTGTGCTGGGTACTTTAGACACTTGGTAAAGATGGCTTCCAAATCACCGCTATTCGGATTCACACTCTTGAACACCATTTATTTTTCATTCATTCACCAGATCTTTCTTTGGTCCCTACTATGTGGCCAACAAGAGGCTCTGCCTGGTTGCTTATTGGTTAAAGCATTCAGGAGGTAACCAAAAGGTCAGTGGTTCAGACCTACCAGTCACTCGGCAGGAAGAAGATGTAGTAATCTGTTTTGATAAAGATTTGTAGCCTTGGAGACCCTATGGGGAAGCTCTGCTCTGACCTATAGGGTAGCTATCAGCTGAAATTGAATCAACAGCAACAGATTCAGTTTGGGTTTGGGTATGTGTCAAACAAGTCCCTGACTAGTATGAACTGCTGGTACTCTACTGCTACCTAAAATATTGTTGGCTCACGCACACTCTACACTTCAATGGAAGAAAGACCTGACAATCTGCTTCTGTAAAGATTACAGCCAAAAAAAAAAAAAAAGATCCTTAGAGTAGTTCTACTCTGTAACACATGGGATTGCCATGAGTCAGAACTGACTTAGATGGCAGCAGTGAATGTGCTAATCAAAAGGCTGAGCTGTGAAGCAATCCTTTTCTTCATGTCTCTTGTGTCTCAGGTTTATTGAAGACTGGGGCTGGGTTGGACTTCCTGACTTGAATGTTCTCAGAGACTCTGAAAAAAGCAAAATACATCACTTCAAGTCAAGCTAGCATTTCAGCTCCTTTATCTCTTAGTAGTTTGAGTTCTGAGTCCCACCACAAATACCTCTGTGTGTGTGTGTATGTGTGCACATGCTCACATGCACTTGTGTGTGTGTGTGTGTTTTGCTGCTTTCACATATTTTCCATATCAAATAAACTGGCTCTTTTACAAGTTCTATATAAAGACTGTTTTGGAGAAAAAGAGGAGAGGGGAAAAAATGCTTTCCCTTTCTTTCCTGACACAGCCATTGCATGATTCTCTTTAATTTTTGTCTTCATTTTTTTCTCTTAATAAAAATATTTCTTTTTTCTGTTGTCTGCACTGGCAATGGTTTCCCAAGGTATGACACTGATGAAGAAAGAAGCTCCTGTACTTACCCCATGAAAGCTTCTAGTGGACTGTTTACTTTTGGCCAGGGCAAGGGAGAAATGTCAAACTTCTCCCTTAAGCAGGCAGACACCCCTCCAGTGAACAAGAATGGTCACTATCAGAGGGAAAGTGGCCCAGCCCCAGCTCTACTCCCAGTTCACCTCATGATGTTAAGACACTTTGCACCATAAATTCAAGCCTCAGTTTTTCCATCTGTAAAATAAGGAGACAATGTTAAACTTTTCTGTGTGAATAGATGTAGTTCTTATGTAATGATGATTCATTCATTTTTGTCATGGTGGTGAAATAAATTCAGCAGAGTTTGTAAGAATTGGTACTCCTTGGTTTTGGATGCCCCAGTAAGATGTGTAGTTTGTGGGTAATAGTAATAACCACTTACTGAATATACTCCTGACTTCAAGTGCCTTACAAACACTAATACCATTTAGTTCTCACAATGGTATTTGGAAGCATGTAGGAAAACTAAAGCTCTAAGAAGTGATTTTCCCAACTTCTTGCAACTAGTAATGGCAGAACCAAGTTTAAAACTCAAGTCTAATTCTAAATACCACTTCCTTAATCCCACTTCTGGAGCTCTTGTGGCACGGTGGTTAAAGAGCTTGGCTGGTGATCAAAAGGTCAGCGGTTCAAATCCACCAGGTGCCTTCCTAAAACCCTGTGAGGCGGTTCTACTGTATCTCATAGAGTCATTATGAGTCAGATTTGATTTGGGTTCATTCCCACTTCTTATAGTTCTGACAGTCACTACATTGCCTTCTGTTGCTATGTTGTTATTCACTGTCACCACCCATTGCCACTGAGTTCCTTTGGGCTCATGACCACCTCATCTGTGTTACAGTAGAACTGTGATCCGTAGGGTTTTCAATGACTAATTTTTTCAGAAGTAGATCACAAGGCCTTTCTTCAGAGATACTTCAGGGTGGCCTGAAACTTGTAACCTTTTGGTTAACAGCTGAGAGTATTAATCATTTGTACTACTCAGAAACTCCCACTATAGCAATGCAAAGACAGAATTTTAGAGCTGAGAAATATGTCTAATGTGGCCAAAGTTCTAGATACAACAAGTAGGAGACACATGATTATAAATCACAGGCCACTAACCCATAATCATCTTCTGTGACCTGCTGTCAGGGTCTGGCAAACACAAATTGTTTTTGCTTGTGACTAAGAAGAGAGAGCAAGGAATTTTCTGTTTTCCAACTTGACTTTCTGCACCGAGCACCACACTTCTTGGGACTACATGGTATCCTCAGATTTCTATGAGATGCAGAGACTCCAGATAAAACAATGCCAAATCAAAACATTTTCTTAAAGAAAGTGAGGCTTAAAGCAAAGCAGGAACACTGAATAACATCTCGCTCTTGTTAGTCGTATACCTATCTGTCCTTCCATCTATCCATTAATCCATTCAGTCAGTATTTATCATACATGGCATTGGGGAATAGTGAGTCTTTCTTGAATAAGAGTCTGACCTCGTGGTTCTCACGCTGTATGGGAAAAGAGACAGATAAGCAAGCAATATAATAAGCAAGTAATAATATAAGCAGTATGATGATACTCTGATGGAAGAAACAGACACAATGTCAGAGGCTTCCAGCCCAAACTTGGAAAAATTGAGTTCTAAATTTAGGACTAGGATATAAACTCCCAGAAGACTAGATTTTTTGCCTATTCTTTGCCAATGCATTCCAAGCACCCAGAACAATTATGAGCACAAAGTAGGCACTTATTAAATATTTTTGAAGGAATCTTAAGATGAAGGATGGGAAGGAATTTAGCAGGTGAAGTGAAATAAGGAAGCTACAATTTGTTCAGCACCTACTATGTATCAAGAACCTATTAAGGACTTTACTTAGATAAACTTACTGAATTTAATCTTTAGAACAACCCCATGAGGTAGGCAGTCTTATCCCCCAATTACAGATCAGGGCCTGTAAATTAGATAGGAAATGTGAATTCCAGAAGTTTACACAGCTATTACGTGACAGAGCTGGATTTCTGCGTGAATCTATCAACTCCAGAGCCTGGGCTCTTACTCATTCTCTGGTTAAGCAAATATGTTTGTGTGGTCTATTCTATTTGTGCAGCTCACTAGTTGAGATCATCAGTTCAAGGCTAGAAGCACTTGTAGAAGTCATCTCTCCCAACTGGCCTATTTGTGTATCCCAGTTCATTCATACATTGATTCTTCTCTCACCTTCACACCTGTTAAGCCATGAACACAGTCTCTATTTTACCTCATCTCCTTGGCATCCACAATATAATTCTTGGGAGAAATAAGTGAACATAAGGAAAGGATATGTTTGTATAATCTGAATGAAAATGCTTGTGACTTTGATTCCAGTATTTACAGAGCATATCTCGGTTGCCTTCTGTTAGTCTCCAAACACTCGGCACCACCATGAATCAGCTGAAAAAACTGTAGTTCATCTGTTATTCATTCACTCAGCAAGTATTTATTGATTCCTACCACAAGCCCAACTCTTTTTCTAGGCACCAGAGACGCAAGGGTGAACAAAGCAACAGAGCAGCAATAGTCCTTGTCGTCACTGGTTCTCACAACATAGCTGTGGAAGACAGACAAGAACAATAGTAATGTAACATGAACAAATATCATGAACATAACGTAACATGAACAAATTCCAGTTAGGTAGGATGGAATGATTATAGACTGGTGGTCACAGAAAGCCTCTCTGGTGAAATGACGTGTGAACAGAGTCCAGAAATGTACCCTACTGGCTTTTGATGAAGGCTAGCTGAGCTGCAATCCCTGGGATCCCAATCAGTTTGGAACATGGGTACCTTAGGATATGATCCTTGGACCATGACCACATTTTGGATTGTACTATATTTAACTATGTTTGCAGTCTTTATTCTTACCTAGTTCAGTTCTCGAGTACAAAACGTATCATTTTCATGTAACATAGAATCGAAGCTCCTTGAGTGCTAGCTGAACAAATAAGTAACGAGGCAGTGTCAGCATAAAGTGGAACCTCTCAAAAGCCAAACCTCGTTCATGCTTCCAGCTTTTAACCATAACATTGACATGTGATGCCATATTAAGTCTCATAGGATTTAGAAAGTTTAGCTCAAATCAGGGTCCGCTGAAGGCCCAGGTAGCTTTTGCAGACTGTTTCCATGGGCTTTGGAAGGGGTTACTAGTTCGTGTTTTTTTTCCTCAGCACTGTTCTTTTCCTGGCTCTTTCTGTAGCTCACTCAGGCGTCCGTTGTTTACTCTTATGGGTGTTCATTTGCTAATTCATTCGCCAACCAGGTAATGAAAATCTAATACAATCAAGTTCAGGAATACTTGTTTTGTGTTTTATTAAGTGTCTTCTGTGCAATGCACTGAATTAGAACTAGGAATACAGCCATAGCTAAGGCAGACATGATCTCTGGCTCCTAGACCCATAGTCTGCAGGAAAAAGCCGACACAGGCCCAGGAGATTATACACCAGCATGGAAGGTGCTGATGCTTTAAACCAAGTGAACTGTCAGTAAGCGTTTGGCAAATGAGTGAGTGGATTGGTGTACTATATTCCATGACAGAAATTCATGCTCAGTCACAGATCAGATGTAGAAGTTTGATGAGGCAATGTAGTGATTTGGAAAACCTATCCACTATGGTTCTCAGATCTATTTCATTCCTTTTAACTCTTTTTGTTGTATTCCATGGTTTGGAAGTGCTACTTAGCTACACCTTTAATGATGGATGTTTATATTATTTCACATCTATTGTTATTGTAAATAAAGGTTACAGCATCCTTGGGTAAGCCTCCTATTCAGCATATGCAGGCATTTCTGTGGGGTCAATACTAAGACATGGGAGTACTGGGTCATGATCTATGGGACTTTTTCATTTTAGTGTATATAAATCTGTGACATCCTAAGAGACTAAACTGGCTTACACTTCACCATCAGTATAGTACTCATTGTTGTCAAGTCAATTTCAACTCATAGCAACCATATATGACAGATTAGAATTGGCCCACAGGGTTTCCGAGGCTGTAATCTTTAAAGAAGCAGACTGCCATGTCTTTCTCCAGTGGAGTAGCTGGTGAGTTTGAACCACTGGCCTTTCACTTAACACATGAGCACTTAACCACTGCACCACCATGACACCTTCTTAGTACGATAGGACCTGTTATTCTACATCTTCATAGCTATTTGACACAATGAAAATGCTTTATCCCTTCCCATCTGATGGGTAAAACATGACTTCTCACTGCTCTTCTCCTATTTTCTTGAGTGAGCCATCGTTTCAAATTTTCTGGTCGTTTACCTGTTAATATCCTTAATTTATGTCTTTAACCTCTCAAGACCTGAATTTTCCCATTTATTAAACTGAGATTTTAATGTCAGTCCTCCTACATACCATATCTCCCAGTGTTACTGAAATCCAGGGTGAAACAAGAAAGCAAGAGAGAGCTAACATTTGTAAAGAAATTACTCTGAGTCATCTTTTATGCACAGATAATATTTATCAGTGTTAATTTAGTCTGTGCCTTGTGCCAGGAACGTTCCATGCCGTATTCTCAAGATATATTGGTAAACATGAATCAGCCTAGTTTCTGTTCTCAGTGAAGCCTAAATTTGGTCACTGTATTCCCCACTCTTATATGAGGTAATACCAGTGATAGCACCTACTATTAGTAGCACTACTGTTACTACTGCTCATAACTACTACGTAGTGAATACTTCATATATGCCCAGTATGTTTTATAAGCCTTTTGTTGAAGTAAAGGCATGTGACCAATTTTGAGATGATGAAGCTGAAACTCAAAAATATAAACTCGCTCATTTAAGGTACCACTCACTTAAAGGTACCACAGTTAAAGATGCTAGGGCCAAATTTCTGTCTCCTTGCCTGGTCCCGGAGGGTATGCTTTGCAAACTAGAGAGCATAATTATTGCTTTGATTACTGGCAGAAGGCAAAGAAGCATCTTGATGGTAAAGAAAGTGGATGTTCAAAGTGGTGCTTCTTGTTTCCATGAAATAACAGAATAAACACACGAAAGAGCATAGGCAGCAAATTCTTTCAGTTGTGTTGTGAACATGTCATCAGATGAGGAGGTGGAGGAAGCTTCCGGAAGTGAGGGCACTATCACACCAGCATAGTTTCCAGTGACCTGTTGCTAAAATGTAGGATCCAGGTTGTATCCCTTCCTGAACAGTGCCTTCTCCCACTCCTGCCTAGCATGCCCTTGCCTGCATTCTGATGTCGTGCCCACCAGAGCAGATGAGCAGCCTCAGGAGGAAGAGCAGTTTCCCCAAGCTGGGAACAAATACCACTATTCCTAGTCCAGGTCAGCAGGACACATGGCCAGAATAGTCTCACTCTGTTTCCAAAAGTTGGTCATCATTCACCTATGACTTCTTTTTGTCAGTCTTAGGCCAAGTGCCTCTCAGGATGAAATATGAGCTCTGGAGATACTAGGGTCAGCAGAAAAACTTAGTGAAATCAACAGATCTTCAGACCTAGAAACAGTCACAGAAGTGTTGACTCTTTCCAAGTACTTTCATAATTAGGAACATGGAAAGAGTCCCTGTTTGCGGCTAACACCACCAGAGGTTCTTACCTAAATTGTTATGGATCAGTCTGTGTGTTACTGAGCTTTAAAATTGGTGGGATACTACAGCTTCTCTTTTATAGATGGAAAAACTGAGACCTACAGAAGACAAAATCCCTATTAATATATTCATTCATTCATTCAATGAGGTGTTCCTACTCCATATTGCTCTCTGTCCTGATGCTATGATCCTGAATTTTATAATCTAGTTGGAGAGCTAGGATGAATAATGACAAAAATAAAAATATAAGCACTAACTGTAAAGTATTATAAGAGGTTATAAAAAAAGTACAAGGAGCCCTGCCCGTGCGGTGGTTAAGCACTGGGCAGCTAAAGAAAAGGTTGTCAGTTCAAACCTACACAGTGGCTTTGCAAGAGAAAGACATGACAATCTGTTCATATACAGATTACAGCATAGGAAGGCCTATGGGGCAGTTCTACTCTGTCATACAGGGTCACTGAGTAGGAATCAACTCAATGGCATACAACAACAACATAGTTAGGCAACCTAATTTAAATGAAAAGGAGATGGAAGATGAAACTGGAGAGGCTTCAAGGGACAGATTATAAAGAGATTTGTGCCCATGTTAAGGAGTTTGAGATTATTTACTGGGAACTAAACCAGATTTGTGTTTATATAAAATTACCCCAGGTGTCCTGGGAAGAGATGATTCCGGAAGAGTGAGAGAGTTCAATTAGGGGTTACTGTCAAAGGATAAAACAGAGATTATGGTTATTTACCTAGAGAAACAAATATATTGGAGGTGCGTTTTAAAGATACTATCAATAGGACCTGGTGAAGCATTAAGTGTAAGAGGTTTAAAAAGAGGGAGCTGTTCCATGACTCTTAAATTTCTGTTTCGAGTGGCTGGAATGAAGGTTATCTTATTTACTGAGATTATTGTTGTTGTTGCATGCCATCAAGTTGATTCTGACTCATAGCAACTGTACAAGACAGAGTAGAATGGCCCCATAGGGTTTCCAGGGAGTTGATGGTAGTTTTGAACCACTGACCTTTTCGTTAGTAGCCTGAACTCTCTCTCTCTCTTTTTTTTTTTTTTTTGCTTTGCTTTTTAAGATCCTTGGCAACCTCTGCTTTATTAAGTGGGGTTTGCTCTCAGTCTTCATCTTTACTAATCAACAAAATTTGACACATCTGATCACTCCTTCCTCTTCATTTTTTTATTAGGATTAAGTGAAAATGTACAATCCCATATAAATTTGCATACCTGCCTACGTGCAGCTTCTACTGCTCTCCCTGCCTGCTGACAACACACTCCTCCTATCCATTTTATACATGTCATATCTTCCTAACAATCTATATTCCCTCCTCTCCACTCTCTCCTCTCCCAGTAAGAGGTCAGCAGGACAACATCCCATAGATGCGCAGAACCATAAAGTGCACACATGATATGGTCACTGTGTGACACCAAGTTCAATCCATTCCTATCTGAAGAGTTGACCTCCATTATGATTTATGGACAGGGATAGCATCAGGGCCAGGGGCCGTGCTCTCAGGGGAACTCTGAGACCCCTGGACCATCAATTGTGGTCTTTTAGTAGCAATCTTAGGGTGCACCCCATTTTAATTCTCATGTTGCCAGTGTGTCTCAACTTTGTGAGCTTCATCACGGCCATCGCTGGTGGTGGCCAAACACCATCCAGCTCTTCTGGTCACAAGTTAATGTAGTCACCCACTCTCATAGGTCTCTCTGTCTTTTGGGGTCTTTTTCCCCTGTATTGTTTTGGTCCTTGGTGATCATCTGTTCCTGCTGAGTTGGGACCATTTTGTGTACCTCAGATGGCAGCTTGGCAACTTTTAAGACCTCAGATGCCACTCACCAGTGTAGGGTGCAGAAGACTCTCATAGCAAAACGCTAGTTATGCCAGTTGGCCTTGATGTCCCCTGGGACCATGGTCCCCAGACCCCTGCCCCAGCTACTCTGTCCTTGCAATATTGGGTTAAGATGAGAAGGGTAATCATGTTTTGTTGAAGTCCAGTTAAAATTGATCTTCTTTCTAATGTGTACTGTCACTGATTTTACTCAACCAAATTTCGATCAACTATTTAATCTATACCACACCATCTGCCTCCCTCCTTCTCATGCTTGCAGCCATCAAAGAGTCGTTTCTTCTATGCATGAGTCTGTTTTAAAGTTCTTATTGTAGGGGTCTCATCCAATATTTATCCTGTTGCCACTTACTGCTTTCACTCAACATAATATCCTTCAATTGAAACCAGGTTATGAGATGCTTCCTAAAATCATCATTGTTCCTTATCATTGCATAGTATTCCTTTGAGTACATATACTATAGTTTACCTATCCATTCTTCTGTTGTTGGGCATCTATGTTGATTCCATCTTTTTGCTATTGTGGACTGTTCTGCAATTAACATTCATGTGCATGTATCTGTTGGTATGAATGCCTTTGATTCTGTAGGATGTATTCCGAGCAGTAGAACTACTGGGTCAAAAGGTATATCTGTTTCCAAGCAGCCTAAACTCTTAACCACTTTACTACCAGGGCTCCTTTCCTTAGTAGTAATATATTTTAATTCAGTGTCTTATTAAGGGTGAGGGTAAATCAGGAGTCCAATCTTAAAACTACTGTATCTGAGACACCCAAAAATCTTACAAGAAAAAATGCTGAGGGTGCTGTTGAATACAGAGGACTGGAGTTACTTGTAGCAGACCACAACTAATCCCACAGAGCCCATTTCGGCTCACAATATGCTAAGCTACTTCTCTGCAAAGCAACCAAATCTTATTCCATAACCATAAAGCTGCTATTTCTTCCTAAATGTTGTCTATCCTACTTTTTCTTCTGCAAAACTTTAAAGGAGATAAAACAATCTGCATACTGTTCGTGCTATCTGCATTCTTCTGTGTGAGAGATAAATAGCCAGATAGATAGGTAGAGCCAAGCCAGCCAAGTGAGGTTGAGTCAGATCCAACTCATGGTAGGTAGATAGATAGATAATAAAATATAAATTATAAATAATAAAACCAAATATGTTCTAGAAAATTGTGTATAGCTTGGTAATCCTTCCTAGTTTATCATGATTTTCAAAGGATTTCAGGAGCATTTTCCAATGTGTACTTGAATAAATACTGTAAAATGTATTAGGCCTTTCTCTATGTGATGATAGGAAAAGTTTATTAGTATTTAAAATGGGCCAACACAGTTCTGGGCTGTTGTTTGTAAAGCATAACCTCAGATAGATACCAGAACAACATCGAAAGTTAGGTATTTTTCCCATTTTATAGAAGATACTCAGAGAAGCTATGTAATGGCCCATAGACACTCAGCTGGTAAAATGATAAGTTTTGAATTTGATCTTGCATGACTTTACGTCAGAAGCTTTTTCTATTGTCCTTCATATTATTATACAAAGGTGATGATGATAAATGATATTTAGTAAGTAAATGATGGCTGTTTTAGGCTGGGTTCTCTAGAGAAGTACCTAACACATACACACACACATACATACAGAGAGAGAGAGAGAATGCTCATTTGATTGTAGATGCCGGAATGTCCCAAGTCTGTGGGTCAGACTGGCATCTTCCCAAGACTGGCAAATCAGACAGCAGGGCTCTTGTTCTCAATGAATCCCAAGACTGACAGGCAAGATAGCAGGCAAGCTGCTAGCTCAAATCCCTATAGGAAAGAGTAGAACTGCTCCATAGAGGTTTCAAGGAGTCACTGGTTGATTCAAACTGCCATCCTTTTGGTTAGCAGCCAAACACTTAACCACTGCTCCACAAGGGCTCTATTATTATGGAAGAGTAATAATGGTAGCTATCTTTCACTGACTATATACCAGATACTGCACTGAGTACCATAAAATACTGTATCTCATTTAATCTTTAAAAATATCATTTGAGCTTTTAAAATTAGTTTTATATTAAGAAATTGATATTTAGATACTTGAAGAAATTTCTTCCAGAAGTAGCTGTAGATAGATTCTTAACCTATTGTAAATACGCAATAAGATCATTAAGTGTATAACCTTATGACTGTCACAAAGAACAGATATGAAGAAACTTGAAAGGAAAGAAACTTACTAACCTGTAAGACTATTGGTTAGAACTTAGATAATCTTCCTCAGGGATGATTAGACACTCAAGCTATCTTAAAAACAAGCAAACAAAAATAAATATACATGGTATATATAGTGAGAGATGGAGAATTATGGTGCTAATCAAGGTTTTGAATGTATCGTGGGATACTGGAAGAATGAAGAAATCTATCTTGGAAGAAGTTCAGACAGAGTGCTCCTTAGAAGCAAGGATGGTGAGGCTTTGTCTCACATAGTCTGGACATGTTATCAGAAGGGACCAGTCCCTGGAGAAGGACAACATACTTGGTAAAGTGAGGGGTCAGTGAAAAAGAGGAAGACCCTAAATGCAAGACACTTAATGAATTGGATTGACCTAGGGGCTGCAACCCTAGGCTCAAGCATAACAATTGTGAAGATGACACAGGACTGGGCAGTGTTTCATTCTAATGTGCCTGAGGGCTGCTATGAGTTGGAATCGACTTGGCCACACCTAACAGCAATGATTACAGCCTTCAGTGTGGATTATACCTCAACATCAAGAAAACAAAAATCCTCGCAATTGGATCAATAAACAACATCATGATAAATGGAGAAATGATTGATGTTGTCAAGGATTTCATTTTACTTGGTTCCACTGTCAACATGCATGGAAACAGCAGTCAAGAAATCAAAAGACGAATTGCATTGGCAAAATCTGCTGCAAAACAACTCTTTAAAGTGTTAAAAAGGGGAGGTATCAGTTTGAAGACTAAGGCATGCCTAATCCAAGCCATGGTGTTTTCAATTCCATCACATGCATGTGAAAGCTGGAAAATGAATAAGGGAACCAGAAGAACTGAAACCTTTGAATTGTGGTGCTGGAAAACAATATTGAATACACTATGAGCTACCAAAGGAACAAACAAGTGTGTCCTAGAAGAAGTACAACTAGAGTGTTCCTTAGAAACAAGGATGGCAAAACTATGTCTTACGTACTTTGGACATGTTGTCAGGAGGGATCAATCCCTGGAGAAGGACATCATGCTTGGTAAAAGGTCAATGGAAAAAGAAGAAACCACTCGACAAGATGGACTGACACCATTGCCACGACAGTGGGCTGAAGCGTAGTGACGGAGGGTGGAGGACGAGGCAGTGTTATATTCTGTTGTATGCAGGGTCACTGTGAGTTAGAACCAACTCAGTGGCACTTAACAACAGCAAGACACACACATACATGGGTGTACAAATATACATAGATATATATGTTTATACACATTGTAGATTAGAAAGAAATTAAACATTACTACTTTGTCAAAGTAGGTGCTGAGTCTCAGGGGGCCAGTTGTACCAGAGTGCTGTAGTGGAAGTATCTCTATCCATTTGCAGGAAAAAAAAAAAAAAAAAAAAAGAGTAATTGTTCTTCTGAAAATTTCTATAGATTAATAGTTTTGTGGGATATTAATAGGCATTCTGAGGTAGAAAAAGAGAGTTGTGGTCAGCTAAGTTTGGTGAACGCTAGTTTGAGCTCTATTCTAATAAAGAGGCCCTTTCCCACAGAACTTCCCAGAACATGCTAATGGATGTGTGAATGTTCGTTGTGAATCTCCCAGCGGTTTAAGGAATGCCTTATGCAGCTTTTACTGACCTTATTTGACAGAGTAACCCTGTTTAACTCTGTTTTCTTGTTGTGTGTCTAGGACTGGTATTCCCAAGGAACATATATTGGAAAACAATGAATTAGTAAAATTAGGCTGCAGTGAGTGTCCTGGAGTCACCTTCTTCTTTGTTCTTTTGCTGTGTGGTCTAAGGTTAGGTAGAATGGACTGGACTTAGTTGTGCTGCTGCATTTCCTGAGTTTTAAGAAAACAAGTTAATAGAAAAGACAAAAGCGTCAGCTGTCAGAGAAATTACAGACTTAAGAAAAATGAAGAAATTTATCTCACACTGGGCATTGCCAAAATGAGTGGGCAATATCCACTCAGTCTGTGCTTTGAGACACTAAGAAATGTTAAGGCAAGTCTCAGTGGGTTCATATTAAAGCCCAAACCAAACTTGTTACCATTGAGTGAATTCGATCTCACAGCGGCCCTGTGGGACACCATAGAACTGTCCCACAGGATTTCAAAAAACAGGCGGTGTATTCAGTCTGCTACCCTTTAGGTTAGCAGCTGAACTTTTAATCACTATGCCACAAGGGTTTCTGAGTTTATATTAAATCTGTTGAAATAGAACTTCAAGCACTGTCTTAGAGGTACAAGATTTGGAATCAGGAGATCTGATTGCCAGGCCCAACCTACCACTGCCTTGCTGTGTGACTCTGACCAAGTATGTCCAACAGCTGGAGCTTCAATCCCTTCACCTGGAAGAAGTGGGCAAAGATTCTGCCCTCTACAATCTCATAATGGAGTGTCCTGAAGAAGTGATGAGATAATAGACTGCAAAAAGCATGTTACAATCTCAGGAACTATATGGATTTAAAAGTTCATGATTCCTTCTGTTGTTTGGTTTTCATTAGGCTTGCTCTTGGCCCAAAACAAGCCATAAAGTGGATGTATGGCAAACACACAGACATGCACAAACACACACACAAAATAGTTTCCCAGTAATCTAGAACCAGAGTTAATGTTGCTCAGTGCTGGATGAGAAGAAAGAAAATATAAATTGTCATTTAATCTCTGTAGCTGAGCTAAAGAAAGAATGAGAAAAGTGATGGAATCACTAGAGTAAGGAGACCTGAATTCCGGGACTGGTCTCTTGAAATTTTCCACTGTGTCTTTGATAAGATGACTCCTCATGCAGGCCTAAGTCTCCCTTCTATAAAATGAAGGCAGATTTGCAATCGGGAGTACTGAAGGACATTCCATTTCTAGTATGCTGTTCATTATCATGTTCAAGTTCAAACCTGTAAGGATGAAGGGAATGGGTTACGTGATGAGTTTGTAGAAAGTTTAGATTCCTATTTGGGGGACTGGCTACCTCTAAAGAATGCTTTGCAGATACTGAAGGGTTCACAGAGCCTTCTTGACCTTCTCTCTCTGTCTATGTATCTCTCTATCTTCAACTCTTTTTCTCTTTTGCCCTCAGTTTCCCTTGGTTTCCCAAGCTCTCCCTCTGAGACAATTTCAGAATATTTTGATATATTTTCTTTTTCAGTACCTTTTGACTTAACAGTAAGATATTAGAGGTAGGAGCTAGGTAACGTTTACTGCCTTATTACCTGCTTCTTATGCAAAGGCAGGCATCAAATAGGTGGTCCATTAATGATGGATAAATGAGCCAATTAATAAACCCTGTGATAAAGATTCACAGTAATGTTGATGTTTAGTAGATTGGATATTATTCTTTTAATTCATTAGTTCAAAGTTATTAACATGTAAGTTGACTGACTTATAAGTTAGTTATCAGAGGATCAAAGGACAAAAGAAGATTGCACAATATGGTCCTTCTTCCTCTTGAGGTGTCAGTTCTCCTAGCTTTAAAGTGAAGGGATTGGGCCATATGATGTAATTCAGCCTTCTATTCATTCAGCAAGCATTTATTTAGCAAAATTCTGGTGGCCTGGTGGTTAAGTGCTATGGATGCTAACCAAAAGGTTGGTAGTTCAAATCCATCAGGTGCTCCTTGAAAACTCTATGGGGGCAGTGCTAATCTGTCCTATAGGGTCACTATGAGTCAGCATTGACTCAGTGGTAACAAGTTTGGGTTTGGGTTTTTTTTAGCAGGCCCTGACCTAGGTCCTTGAGATAAATCAGACAGCAAGGGTCAGTCCCAGCCCTCTGGAAACATGGGCCAGTTAATGTGAGGGTTAGGCACAAAAACAAGGGATACAAACCACTGGGGAAGGGCTTAGGATAAGACAGGTACATGGGCTAAACCTCCTCACTCAGATTAAAGAATCTGTGAAGACCACTTGTAAGAGCTAGTATCTAAGCTAAGACCAAAAGATTTAGCCAGGAAAAAGGAGATAAGATTGCTAATGGTAGCTGAGGGATAGCATGTGAAGAGTGTGAGAAATGAGAAAGAAGAAGCTTAGAGTAGCAGGTCAGGATGGACAGGCCCAGAAAGCCGTGCAAAAGGGTCTGGGTCTCATCTTGAGGTGGTAGGAAGCCTTTGAGTGTCTTTCGGTAAGAGAAAATCATGGTTTAATTTGGTTTTAGAGCATCTCTTTGGCTTATGAACAGATAACTGGGTGGAGGTGGAGTTACAGAACAAATAGTAAGGTTAAGGAAAACAGTTGCAAAAACTGGAGCAGGTGATGAGGGTGATGGAATAGGGTAGCTGAGGTGGACTGGAGAGAACAGAGTGGGGTTCAGGGTTATTATTGGGCTAGAGATATTTAATGTTCGATCAGATGGAGGAGGCAGGTGAGTAAGTCATAGTAGACGCTTATGATACTTTCATCCTTAAAACAGAGAATGACAAAAGATAGATGTGTTTGGCCTGGGATGAGGAAGAGGAGGAAGAGTTCAAAAGTTCTTCCCAGTTGCCAGCATACAAATTGGAGGCAGATGTGTAGCATATCTTCACTCTGTAGAGATTAAGGAGCAGTTGAGGAACACGTGCGTGTATCGTGTGTGCATGTGTGTCTTGCAGGTAGGAAGATACATTGAGAATAAGGTCTCTGAGACCACCTGTTTTATTCATGTACTGGTTCTCAAAGCATAGTCCAATTTTCTAAAAAGGTCCCCCGGGTGGTCTTGGGGCTAATCTTCCATAGCACTAATACTTGTGACGTTACAAGGCCTGGGCTTTGTTTTCTACCCATGATTATTCATTCCCTCTTGGACTTTAATATAAGCCAGACACCACCTCACGACACCTCATGCAAAGCAATGCCAATCTGCTCTCCCATTCTGATGCTGGCTTTTACATTCTTATTGTCAGAGTGGGAAATTTTTTCTCTCTCTCTTTTTTTTTTTCCCCCTGGCTTCAGTATCTTATGAACTGAAAAGTTCAGAAACTTCCATCCAAAGATGTTAGTAAAAAATGCCAGGAAAGCTAGACTCTGTCATTAATTTGGTATGACCTGGGGCAAGTTATTCCCCTTTCTCTGGGCTTTTGTCTCTTCAGCCCATAGTAAAGAAGTTGGAGTAAGTAATATCTGAAGCTGTCCAATTCTGGTTTCCAAATTTCTGTTTCCTTCTTGAGCAAAATTTCTTGCATATAAACTCAGTCTCCAAGAAAATCTTAAGTAGAGAGAATTCCAACATACTCAAACCTTTTACTGTCTAGGAATTATACTCCAAAACGCTCAGATCTAGAAGGAGCATTAATGATCATTCAGGCCACACTGTCGCTTCACAAATAAAACTCGAGCACTTTCTCAAAGTCACACAGCCATTTGATGGCACAACCGGGAGTTGAACCTTGACTCCCAATCCACATGCCTGTTCCCCCGCAAAATAAGAGGACTGGAGTATAGCCAGACTTTGGAATTGAGATGTGAGTTCGGCTCTGTCTGATCGTGGAGAATTCTTTCCTTGATTGGGTGGAGTGAAATCATCAAGAGCTGACATCAGTAACGTCATGGCAGCTGGCGGGCAAAAGGGCTGGTATAGGAAATGAGAGAATGCATTTGGCCAAGCGCAGGGTCCACGTGACCCTCCAAGAACCCTCATTTCAAAACAAACTCAACCTTTCAGGTTCAAGTTCTCCATCTCATCAGAAACGTGACTTCCTGCTTCTAAGAAGCAAGGCTTGCAAAAGGACTCAGAAGACTTCATGGACATCAAATAGCTCTTACAAAATAGCGTTTTGATGAGTTAAGTGTAAATGAATCAGAAACATAAGGATTACATTTTCCCCAAGAGCACATGGGTTTCAAAATTGAGGGGAAGTGTAGTTTGCTAACTTCATGCCTGCTTTCACTGAACCCAAAGCATTCAGGAGAGGGTGGGGGGAGAAAAGAAAAGCACAGACCCTAAATAGTTTTAGATGTGATGCCAAATTCTAAAATGCTGTTGGACTCACCCTCTGCCAGTAAAAAAACTGCTGGCCACCCAGAGAGGCCACAGGGAGGAGAAAGGAGATTGCTTTTCCCACTCACCCCGGTCCCCAACAACTGTATTCAGTTAGTGCCGCTCAATCACCAGCTGTCACTAGGTTCCTCTGCTCAACTTGCTGGCTCTGTCTTGGCCTCGATTTTCACACTATCCTGCATGGCTTGTTTACCTCCAACTGTATCTGGTGTTTTGGCTCTCAGAGCCCTTGGCGACTGGTCAGCTTGTCACAAACCCCTGCTCTGTAATCAAGAGACCTGTCCATCACCAGCACAATGTTTGGGGAAACTGTCACACATCTCCATTGGTTGCATTTAGGAAAAACAAGAGTTCCTTGTAGATATTTTTCTCTCTCTCTTCTTTAATGTTATCCAGGTGTGGAGTTCCCCCAAACTGGTAAATGTCTTCCCTTCAAACCTCAGCTTGACACAAATAGCCAGTTAAATCTCAGGACTGCTGTTAACCTTATCCCAGGATTTGAAACTCTGAATCTTTTATACTTTCCATATTGTCCCTCTGTCTTTTCCCTTGTGTTTTATTTCATTGCACCAGGAAAGTAGAAAATCATTTCAACTGGTGGTAAAAGATGATTAAAACAGAGTAACAAAGGCCTGGGCTGCAAACTGTTTTATTAAATTTGCTACTGTGTTGTAAATTGGTACCAGGGCAAGTCTTTGGACAATTATATCAAAAGCTGCTGGAATTAATCAATTGCATGTATGTTTGTTCTTTTCTGGACCTTATAAAAAGTGAGGGCAGCATTGTCAGTAAAGAGAAAGTGAGTTTTGTTACCTGTGTGAAAGGTCTGACTCCAGTCAGGAAGGGATCTAAATGCCCAGCCAAGTCTCAGGTCCCTCTCGTCTCATTCTTCATTTGTTTCATCGACACTACAAGTTGGAGCTTACTGTGGTCATGGGGAGGAATAAGAGGATGGATATTGCAATACAAAAGGCCATTTTCCTAAACAAAGGTCCTTTCTTGGCAATGGAGTCTCAGTGCTGCAGCTTTACTTTAATATGGGAGTCAAAAGTGGAAAGTGGTTCAGTCTACTTAATTCCCTGGGCCCTGAAGGAGAGAAGATGGGTTTAGCTTGGGCTGTACGAAGGTGTGTATACTGCTTCGGTATTGCAGCTACTGTTAGACATCTAAGTTCTGACTTCCATAGTTTGGGGGATGTCCCAGTCGTGTAGTGCTACTGTAACAGAAATATCACAAGTAGATGGCTTTAATAAAGAAAAGTTTATTCTCTCGCAGTACAGTAGGCTAAAAATCCAGATTCAGGGCATCAGCTCCAAGGGAAGGCTTACTTAGTCTCTTGGCCTTCTCATCAGTGATCCTCTGGACTAAGAGCTTCTCCTTCTAGGAACCCTGGATCCAAAAGATGTACCCTGTTCCCTTCACTGCTTTCTTGGTGGTATGAGGTCCCCAGCTCTCTTCTGGCTTCTCTTTCCCTTTATCTATTGAGATATCAAAGGCTGAAGAATTTCTCTGATTGCAGAGAAATTCCCTTTGCATTGGATCAGGGGCATGACCTGAGTAAGAGTGTTATAATTCTACTTTAGTTTTCTTTAACATAAAATTACAATCACAGAATGGAAGACAACCACATAATATTGGGAATGATGGCCTAACCAAGTTGATACGTATTTAGAGGGACATAATTAGATCTATGATAGAGGAGTTGGAACAGAAAGGCTTAGGAAATCCTTGGATCCAGTCCCCTACGTTTACAACTTGGTTGCCCATTAGTGGATAGTTCAACCCCAGAAGCTTGCTTCAGAACCTTCTACTGTCTACTGGACAGTCTTAACATATCCTCCTGTAAAACCTGAGTACTTCTTTGGCTTACCCTGATGCTCAGTCTAAATGAGCTGTTCATTATCTAAAAAAGTGCATCAGCATTCCTGGTTTGTGTGTTCCTACTGCTCAAATAATCAAACTCCGTATGTATGTCTTTTCATTTTTTTCTCACATGTAGACTCTAACTATTAATTCATTTAACAGATATTGTTGAAAATGTATTTAGTGCTGGCCACTATGCTAGGCACAGAGACATGGCAGTGAAAGACTAAATTCGTTGTTGTTATTGGAGCACTTAACATACACCAGGAAAGACAGACATTCAATGACTGATTGCAGTAAGATGTGTTTAGCTTTGTATCGGACTATGAGGTGATAAAGACACCTATAACGAGGGAACCAAGCTAACCCACTATCAACACCGTAGATACAGTCCTTTCAGTATTTTCATATTTGATCTTATATTACAACCATACTGCTCTTGGCTTGATTTTTACCCTTTGAACTGCCTGAGACCAATGATAGTGTCTTCTTTATCTGTGAGTCCCACATATTGACTGACTTACCTGTAGCTCAGTGGATTTTTTTAATTATACAAGGAGGGCCAGAAAGAACACATGTGTCCAAAATCACAACAAAAATTAATGGAGTAACCGTTACCATTTTTCCTGACACGTGGTCCAAGGTCACACTAGATTGCCTTTCAAAATATCTCTTCACAATGGCATTCAGTACTTTCTGTCACAAGTCCTTGAATCCTTAACCATCCTCCCCTCCCTATGATAAAAACCAAGACCAAAGTAACTCTCAACCTAAAACAGAAATAAAGGGTTCTCTTGAGAATTCTGAGTGATACCTAGATGAAACTGGAATTAAGGAATACATGGTTTTTATGTATGGTAAAACACTGAGTAGATATAAGCTCAGTGTATAAATTTTAAGAAGTAAATTCTTTTGTGAAAACTAAACAGAGCTCTCAGATTATTCAGTGATGAAAGATATTTTGTTTTTCGTTCTCTTTAAACAAAATAGTATATGAAAACATATAGTATGGTGCCAAAAGTTGGTAGATACTCCATTTACACCTGCATCTTTCATTTTATGGTGAACATTTGATATCTCCACAATCAAGTACGCCTTTTGCACCTCTCTCCTCAAACTGTTAGCTATACAACTACCAAGATAATCTTCCATAAACATATCATTTTCCTGGAAAGTTAGTTCTCTCTTTCTCCTAACTTGACTTGTCCTTACCTTTCTATAGTCCAGACAGTAAATCTCCTTTTGGGAGTCTTCTTACATGCTCTTTGTCTCAGCCTTGTTAAGATAGCTTTCTTCTGTGCTACTACACATTTTACTGTGTGTTAAAGCCATCTACTTTAAATATCTTCTCTTCCCCAGGAGCCTATGAGTATCTTAAAGGCAGGACCATATTATATTTGTCTGTGTATCCCAGATATTTGTGGGTACTGAGAGGACTCTGTAAATGTTGTTTAGGTAAATAAATGAAAATCATATAAACATATTTATCCAAAATTTGATGGGAAAACCTCAAAACTATCAGTGTATTTAGCTATCATAATGTCAACTAACTGAATTTCCCTCTATGTACTCTTTTTTCATTAAAAATGAAGTAATGGTACAGATTTCTGACCTTATATTTATAGAAAAGTATATTTGTGCATACACATAAAAAGATATATAAAGGATGTCAACCAAAATGTTCCAGGAAGAAGTAGAAAAGGAGTATTTGAAAGTGGAGAGACCAAGTATTCCCCCATGAAATGAAAGATGCAGGCATAAATTGAAAATCTACCAAGTTTGGACACTATAAGTTTTTATATTATATTTTGTTTGAAGAGAACTAAGTCAATGAAATGATTTTTACATTTTTTAATTCTTTTATATACCCTTCTAATTTGTTAAAATAGCATGGAATCTTGACAATTAGGAAAAAAAACGGACCTATTATGATAATCCATTATTACTTTCTTATAAAGTAAAAAAGA
This sequence comes from Heterohyrax brucei, assembly GCA_028571685.1. Classification (NCBI taxonomy): domain Eukaryota; kingdom Metazoa; phylum Chordata; class Mammalia; order Hyracoidea; family Procaviidae; genus Heterohyrax; species Heterohyrax brucei. The sequence goes on from CM053150.1 coordinate 65,380,452, forward strand.
CAGCTTCCGACTCATAGATATGTTATGTTACTCTATGTTTCTACATTAAAAAAGTAAAGTAAAGTTGAACTGGAGCTGCAGTTCCCTAGAACACTTTACAGCCATTGAGGGAGATGGCCTTATTTTCATATAATTTTAGTGTCCTGTATTTGATTTCATATTAGTGCATGGCTTACACTGTGTGCTCATCCAAGGAGTTAGCTCAATGACACCAAAAAGTCAAGGATTCTAGAGTCAAACAGCCATGTTTTAAACCTTGCTTTATAATTATTATCTCTGTGTTCTTCAGCTAATCACTGAATTACAGTGAGCCTCAGCATGTTCAACTAAAAATGGAAACAATTCTACTCTACAGGTTTGTGTTAGTAGTGGAATGTAGAAATTTTATGACCAACTATTCTAAAACTATTTCTAATACAAATACCTATCTGGACATTCTAGGTGAGATGTATGTGATATAACTAGCAGTCCTTAAAATGCATGGCTGAGGTAAGAAAAGTAAGAAAGTATATTGTTGGAAGGGAGTGATGAAATGGAACTGAAAGGCAAGAAATCCCTTTAACAAATATTCTGTTGGCAGAGGGGCCAAGATGGCAGACTAAACACATCTCCTTAATTCCCTCTGAGAACTAAAGCCTGAGTTAATACTGAACAGAGCGTTCTGGACACCCAGGAAGCCCTAGGTTATGACATAGGGTTGTCAGATTGGACTACATGCCACTAAATGGGAAACTACCTCTCTCTGATGAGGCAGTACATGCTGAACCTCACTCCTACTGACTCATTGCTTGGGCAGACTGCAGCTACTGACACCATCTTTGTTATCTGGGAGTAGGGGGATGGGCACCAGCCAGCAAATATGCTGAACTGCAGTGCTAAAGTAAACAGTATATAGCACAACAGAGAGACAGTACATGGGATAGCCACATTTTGAGAGCCTGGCTGCTGACTTAGGGCACCACTACCCCTCCATTGTCTCTTTTCTGAGCTACACCATAGAATCTGTGATCTCACGGTGGAAAGGGCAGCTCTGCTGGGATGCCATTTTGGTCAGCTGTGAGGCAGAGTTACCCAACTGGGGGCCTCAGTGGAGGTTAATTCTCAATCTGAGAAACAGTACCAGGCTGGAAAATATTTTTCCAGCAGAAATGCTATGTAGGATAGTGCTGCCTTACAAGAGTGGCATGGTTGAGGATGGCAACGAGGCTGCAGTCCCTCCTAAATGAACTACATCATGCCACCTGGGAACAGCTGAAGTGATGCTTCCATTGTCAGCCAGAAGGCAGGGCCTTCCACACCTGACAGGCTGATATCAGCAGCTGTCGCTCAACTCCCAGCTTCTGAAAATAAGGCTGCCTGCAGAAATAACTGCCAAGTTGCCTGGCAGCATCTCTTCCAGCCTTTGCTGACCTGCATCATAGGGTCAATTGATGACCTCCACAGTGAATTCATAAATAGGGAGCTATCTTTTCCAGCCAGGAGGTAGAGCCTGCCACCTCAAAGTCTACTGGGGCCAGTGACTGCAGTGCAGAGATAGATTGCTGATGACCAACTCCCTTCTCAGAAGTAAACCTCAGCTCCTGTTGAGGTAACACCAGACCCTCTAGATGGCCCAAAGGCAACAAACCATTCCTAACCATTTAAAGAAACAGTCCACCATGGCTCCAGAAAACTCAAAATAAAGAACCAAAAAACTTCCCAGGTAAAGAAGCCTTTCTGAAACTCTCAGAGATTGAGTACAAAAGAATTATACATAGTCCCCTCCTAGAGATTAAACAAAATACAGCAGAGCAAAATGAAAAATTAAGCAAGCTATTTGAACTGATCAATCCAGGAGATCAATAATAAAATCACAGAACTAGACAATTCAATCCAAAGCCAAAGGAGCAGAATTGAGGAGATAGAAGTCAGACTTAGGAACTTTGAGGATAAAGCTACTGACAGCAGCATTTATGAGGAAAAATTGGTAAAAAGAAATAAGAAAAATGAAGAATCTTTTAGAAACATGTAAGACTGTATCAAGAGGGATAATATATGATTAATTGGAGTTCCTGAACAGTAAGGGCTAGCTGAAAACACAGAAAGTGTTGTTGTTGAGTTGCTTACAGAAAACTTGCCAGAAATTATAAAAGAGAACATAGATATCCAAGCTATGTATTGGACACCACAAAAACTAGACCCCAAAGGAAAGACATCAAGCCATATTATAATCAAGTTTAGCAAAAGGAAACATAAACAGATGCTCTTAAAGACAGCAAGCCTCAAAGCAAAGCTAACATTCAGAGGGAAACCTTGTAGGCTTTTGTCTGACTTCTCAGCAGAAATGATGTTGGCAAAGAGGTGATGGGATAACACATTCAAAACCTTGAAGGAGAAAAACTTCCAAACAAGAATTACATATCCTGCAAAACTGTCTCAGATGTGAAGATGAAATTAAGACATTCACAGATAAACAAAAGCTTAGAGACTTTGTAAAAACCAAACCAAAACTACAAGAAACAGTGAAAGAAAATCTTTATTTAGAAACACAAAACCATTAAGTGTATATTTAAGAAGTCAATGCAGGACACAGCATCCAGAATCCTACTCAGTTAAGGAAATCACAAAACTCAATCAAATCTACAATATTAAAAGAAGGGAACCAGTGATCGTATCATGAAAACTATGATACCAACACACTAAAAAGATGGATATACTACAGTAGTTATAGTCCTTTCCATAGAGAAAATGTTAAAAAATCGATATGCATAAATTAAAATTGAGTTTAAACTTAGTATATTAATGAGGATTATAGGAGCAGCCACAAAACACAACAGCAATGCAAGATATCAAAACAAGAAATGTAGTACAGGAGTCTCAACAAACACAAAACCTACACTGAAAAAGATGAAAAGTCAATCAATAAAGAAGAATGACCCAGAACAAAATATTAAGAGTAACATAGAAAACACCAACACAAAAATAAATACATCAAACTGACAGCACTGAACACGTACCTGTCAATAATATTCACAGTGGATGTAAATTGGCTGAATTACAGTGAATGTAAGTGGACTCCAATAAAGACACAATGAGTAACATGGCCTGTCTATAGGAAACACACCTTAGACTCAAAAATGTGAGCAAACTGAAAATTAAAGGATAGAATAATATATACAAAGCTAACAGCATAGAAAGAAGAACAGGTTACTAATATCAGATAAAATAGATTTTAATGTAGAATCCACCATTGTGGACAAGGCTGGTCACTAGTTATTGCTGAAAGGTTCAGTACACAAACAAAACTTAACAATATTCAATATTTATGCACCCAATACCAGAGCATCTAAATACATCAAACAAACACTGGTTACATTGGAAAATGAGATAGATGACTCCACAATAATAGTTAGAGACTTCAAAATACTCCACTTTCAGTAGTGGACAGATAATCCAAATAAAAGCTCACAAAGACACAGAAGATCTTACTGCAACAATTAACCAATTAGACCTCATTGATATATACAAAATTTTTATCCATCAACAGATAAATACACATTCTTCTCAAATGCACATGGATCATTTACCAGAATAAATCATGTGTTAGGACAGAAAACAAATCTCAACAAAATCCAAACCACTGAATTATTGCAAAGCATCTTCTCAGACCATAGAGCTGTAAAAGTTGAAATCAATAGCAAGAAAAACATAGAAATGTGAACTCATGGAGACTGAACAGCACCTTGCTCAAAAAGCCATGGAAATAAATAAATTTATGGAATCAAATGAGAATGAAAACACATGCTACTGGAACCTATAGGATAGAGCCTAAGCAGTGCTCAGAGGTCAATTAATCTCTATAAATGCAACATGTAGAAGAAAGAAAGGACCTAAACCAAAGAATTAACTCTAGAGCTTGAACGAATAGAAAAAGAACAACAGAGGAACCCCTCAGGACCCATAAGACAACAGGTCATAAAGATTAAAGCAGAACTAAATGAATTAGAGAATAGAAGAACCATTACAAAAATTAACAAAACCAAGAGATGGTTTTTTTAAAAGATCAACAAAATTGATAAACCACTGGCTAAACTTACAAAGAAAACAGAAGAGAAAACAAATAACCCAAATAAGAAATGATTTGGGAGATGTCACAACAGACCCAACTGAAATCACTAGTATCATAACAGAATACTATAGAAGACTGTACTCTTAACAGATTTGAAAACCTAGAGTAAATAGACAAATTTTCAGATTCATGTCACCTGCAAAAATCATCACAAGGAGGAGTGGAACAACTTAATAAACCCATTACAAAGGAAGAGATTGAAGAAGTCATCAAAAAAACTACCAACCAAAAGAAGTCCTGGCCCAGATGGCTTCCAGAGAATTCTACCAAACTTTTAGAGAAGCATTAACTCCAATACTACTGAGACTATTTCATAGCTCAGAAAGAGATAGAATACTCTTAAATTCATTCATGAAGCCAGCATAACCCTGATACCAAAGCCGGGGAAAGATTCCACTATAAAAGAAAACTACAAACCAAAATCACTCATGCGAAAATCAACAAAATCCTTGCTAATAGAGTTCAACAACACATTTAAAAAATAATTCATCGTAACCAAGTTAGATTCATACCAGGGTTACAGGGCTGGTTCCACATCAGAAAAATAATTAAAAACTCCTTACATAAAAACTAACTCAAATTGGATAAAAGACCGAAATATGAAACCTAAAATGATAAAGATCATGCAAGAAAAAATAGGATCAACAGTGGGAGTTTTAATACACAACTTAGACAGACTTCAAAATCTGACAAAGCACAACCAACAGAAGAGAAAATAGATAAATGTGAATTGCTAGAATCAAACAGTTTTGCTCATCCAAAGACTTTATCAAAAGAATTAAAAGACCACCTACAGAGTGGGAGAAAACATTTGGCAATTACATGTTGGAGCAACATGTGATCTCCATAATCTACAAGGTACTGCAAAAGATCAACAAGAAAAAGATAAATAACCCAATTAATCAATGGGCAAAGGAGATGTACAGACACTTCACCAAAGAGGACATCCAGGCAGCCTAATGACACATAAAGAAATGTTCATGATCATTAGCTATTAGAGAAATCCAAATCAAAACTGCAATGAGATACCATCTCACCCCAACAAGGTTGGCCATGATCCAAAAAATACAAAACAACAAATGCCAGAGAGGCTGTGGAGAGATTCGAACTCTCCTGCTGGTGGGACTGCAAAATGACACAACCTCTATGGAAAGCAGGTCCTTCCTTAAAAAGCTGGAAATAGATATACCATTTGATCCAGTAATCCTGCTTCTCAGAATATATCCTACAGAATCAAGGGCAGGCACACAAACAGATACATGCACATGAATGTTTTTTGCAGCACAGTCCACAACAGCAAAAAGATGGAATCAACACGTGCACCAGAATGTTTATTGCAGCACAGTTCACGATAGCAAAAATATGGAATCAACCCAGATGCCCAACAACAGAAGAATGGATAGGTAAACTATAGTATATATACTTAATGGAGCACTACGCAATGATAAAGAACAACGATGACTTCAGGAAACATCTCATGACCTGGTTTCAACTGGAAGACATTATGTTGAGTGAAAGTAGTCAGCGACAAAAGGACAAATATTGTGTGAGACCTCTACGATAAGATCTCAAAAACAGACTTGTGTATAGAAGAAAAGACTCTTGACAGATGTAAGGGAGGGGAGGGAGGGACGGAGGGAGAGGGGTTTAGATTAGATAGTTGCTAGGTATCTGGTTGGGTGAAATCGGTGACAGCACGCATTAGAAACAACAACAATATTAAGCGGACTTAAACATAACATGAGTACTCCTTCCATCTTAACCCAATATTGCAAGGATAGAGTAGCTGGGGCAGAGGGCAGGGGACCATGCTCCTAGGCGAAAGCGAGGCCAATTGGCACAACTAGCATTTTGCTAAGAGGGCTCTCTGCACCCCACGTTGGTGAGTGGCGTCTGGGGTCTTAAAAGCTGCCAAGCTGCCATTCGAGGGCACAGCAAATGGTTCCAACTCAGCAAGAACGCATGCTCACCGAGGACCAAAATGACACGGGGGAAAGACAACCCAGAAGACAAAGAGACCCACATGAGTGGGTGCCTACATCGACTTGGGACCAGAAGAACCAGATGGTGCCCGGCCACCACCAGTGATAGCCGCGATGGAGCTCACTAAGTTGAGTCTCACTGGCAACGCAAGAATAAAAAGGGGTGCACCCTGAGATCCCCACTAAAATACCTCAATTGATGGTCCAGTGGTTTCAGGGTTCCCCTGGGAGCATGGCCCCTTGCCCTGATGCTGCCGTTGACCATAAATCATAACGAACGTCCATGCTTCGGACAGGAATGGATTGGACTTGACAATGCAGTAACCATATATTGGATGCACTTTATGGTTCTATACATCTATAGGATGTCATCCTGATGACCTCTGGCTGGAATAAGGGGAGTGGGTGGAGAGGAGGGAAAAAAGAGACTGTTGGAAGAATGAGACATATATGGAGCAGAGAGGAATAGTGTGCTGTCACCGGGCAGGGAGAGCAGTGGAAGCTGCATATAGGTAGGTATGTAAATTTATACGGGAATGTACATTTTCACTCAGTTATATTAAATAAAAAATTATTTTTTAAAAAAAGATGGAATCAACATAGATGTCCAACAAAGATGAATGAATAACCAAACTATGATACATATACTGAATGAGACACTGTGCAATGATAAAGAACAATGATGATTTTAGGAAGTATCTCACAGCCTGGTTTCAATTATCAGACATTATGCTGAGTGAAATCTGTCAGTAACAAAAGGACAAATATTCTATGAAACTCCTAATAAAAGGATTTAAAAATAGACTTATGTACAGAAGAAAAGACTCTTTGACAGCTGTCAGGGTAGGGAGGGAGAAGGAGGGCTGGTCGCACATTAGATAGTTGATAGAAATTTGGTTGGGTAAAAGCAGTGACAGCACACAGTAGAAAAAAGATCAACTTAACTGGACTTCAACATAAACTGAAAACTCACCTTAACCTGATATTGCAAGGATAGAGTAGCATGGGAGGGGGTCAGGGGACAATGCTCTCAGGGGCCATTGAGGCCAGTTGGCATAACTAACCTATTGCTAAGAGAGTCTTGTGCACCCTATATTGATGAGTGACATCTGGGGTCTTAAAAGTTAGCAAGCTGCCATCTGAGGTAAACCAAATGGTCCGAAATCATTTAGAACATATGATCTCCAAGAACGATAAATGCACAAATTAAAAAGAGCCCAGGAGACAGAAGGACCCATGTGCATGTGTGACTGTATCAACATATGACCAGAAGAACCAGATAGTGCCCAGACCTCACCAAAGACAGCTGTGATGGGGCACAAAATGTTATGTCCCAATGGCAACATGGGAAAAACAGGGATTCACCTCAAGAACTCCACTAAAAGACCACGACTGATGATCTGATGGCCTGGAGGATTGCCTGGAAGTGTGTCCCCTAGACCTGCTGCCGCCCCTGATCAGAAAATATTATTGAGGTCTTTTCAGACAGGAATGGACTGGATGCAGGGAACAAATGTGACCATAAGGTGCATGTATTTTATAGTTCTACACATCAATAGGATGCTGTCCTACTGGCTTCTTACTAGGAGGGAGAGGAGAGTGTGAAGAGGAGGGACAGTGGATTGTTAAGAGGATATGATATATATAAAACAAAAAGAAGGAGTGTGCTGTCACCAGGCAAGGAGAGCATAAGCAGTTGCAGATGGGCAGATGTACAAATTTAATTTAGATTGTATACTTTTACTCAATCACAATAAATTATATTTAAAAAATATTCTGTAGCCCTTGTTCAGTAAGAGGGATCTATCAGTTTGGGCAGTTGAATAGCTTTAATATACTTGCTTAATCTAGGATTTGACCCTATGGCTTTACAAGGTAGAGAATTAGAAGTAAGGCCTTGAAAAATAAAGTTAGGACTCCTTAAGATACATACAGGTATACATTTAGTGAAAGGATGTATTAAGGATAGACAGATAGTTGTCAAGATAGAATGAAGATGCAAATATCTTCTTAACATACCCGTTGCTGTCAAGTTGATTCTGATGCTTAGTGACCCTATAGGGCAGAGTAGAACGGCCCCATGGGGTTTCCAAAGAGTGCCTGGTGGATTTGAACTGCCAATCTTTGGGTTAGCAGCTGAACTCTTAACCGCTGCATGATTCCCACAGATTAATACACACTGAACATGAGCTAACATGCCTAAATTATAAACACAAAAAAGTGAACAAGAGCAAAGATTAACAAGCAATAAAATTTTTTATTGAATTTTGAGTTTGGTAACAAGTATGCATGTTAATATTTTAGATTAGACAAGGAAATAAAATAAAGTAGAAAACATAACCTCTAAAGAGTAGATGGAAAAAGGAGGAAAGAATGAAAACAAAGAAAGCCAATAAATCCAAATGAAGACAAGAGAAGATGAAAAAAACAAGGAAAGGGTGTGATAAATAGAAAGCACAAACAATATGGAAGAAACAATTTCAACATAACAAGCAAACACTAATCAGAGTAAAGTCACCTGTATAAAGAAAGAGATGCTCACGTTGGTTTACACTAATGAAAAGTTCAAGGCAAAGGTGAAGAAAAAGATGGAAACATTGTGTATAAATACTAGTAAAAATAATATCATTAGACAAAGGAAGTAGTCAGGTACAATATATGAAAATGAAGTCACTTCATGATGATCAAAAAGATATACAGGCATACCTCATTTCATTATACTTCCCTTTACTGTGCTTCTCAGACTCTGTATTCTTTTTATGAATTAAAGATTTATAACAACCCTGTACTGAGCAAATGTATCAGTTCCATTCTTCCAACAGCATACACTCTGTGTCAGATTTTGGTAATTCTTACAATATTTCAAACTTTTCATTGTTATTACGTCTGTTATGGTGATCTGTAGTCAGTGATCTTTGATATTACTATTAACATTGTTTTGAGGCACCATGAACTATACTCATTTAAGTTGGCAAAGTTAAACAATCAATGTGTATATTCTGACTATGCCACTGACCGGCTGTTCCTCTGCCTCTCTCCCTCTCCTTGGGCCTCTCTATTCCCTGAGACACAACAATATTGAAATTAGACCAAATAATAAATCTACAAAGTCCTGGCAGTGTAGTGGTTAAGACCTTGACTACTAACCAAAAGGTCAGTAGTTCAGATCTTCCAGCTGCCCCTTGGAAATGTTATGGGACAGTTCTACTCTGTTCTGTAGGGTATTTTTGAGTTGGAATTAACTTGACAGCAATGAGTAATAACCCTACAATAGCCTCTAAGTGTTCAAGTAAAAAGAAGAGTTGCAGGTCTCTTATTTTATTTAAATCAAAAGTAAGAAATAATTAAGCTGAGGGAGGAAGGCATGTGGGAAGTTAAGATAGGCCAAAAGCTAGCCCTCTGGTGCCAGACACCTAGCCAGGTAGTGAATGCAAAGGAAAAGTTCTCAAAGGAAATTAAAGTGCTACTCTAGTGGATGTAGGTTGAGAAACAGCCTTATTGCTGCTACAGAGAAAGATTTAGAGTTTGGATAGAATATCAAACCAGCCACAACATCCCCCTTAAGCCAAAACTTAATCCAGAGCAACACCTTAATTCTCTTCAATTCTATGCAGCCTGAGAGAGGTAAGGAAGCTGAAGAAGAAAAGTTTGAAGCTAGTAGAGGTTGGTTCATGAGGTTTAAGGAAAGAAACATTCTCTTTGACGTAAAAGTACAAGATGGAATAACAAGTGCTGATATAGAAGCTGCAGCAGGTTATCCAGAAGATCTATGCTGAAGCCGGTCACCCACAAAGACCTCTGTGAGCAAAGCCATAAGCCTGTGTGATTGTGGACGGATGTATCTCAACATATTTCTGGCCGTATATTTTTCATCCTAATTAAACTCTTCTCAAAAATACCCCCTCATCTCCCGGCACAAGGACAAATGCTGAGCCCGGGAATGCCAAGGCCGGCCCAGCCCCGCTGACTTCCCCCAACTGCACACACCCCCCATGTGAAAAGAATTACCCTTCTTAGAACAGTTTAAGAAAGGCATAGGGTGGGGGATGGTAGGTGTTTACTGTCCCCACAGAAAGAGATAAAATAAAGAGCAAAGTAGGAACAAATAGAGATTATAACCTTTAGACCCCTCCTCCTGTACCTTTTAACCTTGAGGTATAGTTAGGGCTGATTGAGCTCGGGGCATAACTTTATTTTCGCTGTCAGTTATCACCACAACACACCTGCCTCGAGCCATTAGCTAGAAGGCCTTGACAATTAACAAGAAAAAAAACAAGACCACAAGGTTTTGGTTTCAAGTTAGCCAATAGCTTGTGTGGTCAGGGGGCAGCGTGAAAATCACGTCACCTCAAGTTAGCCAATAGCTTGTGTGGTCAGGGGGCGGGGTGAAAATCACATCACTCCAACTATAAAAAATAAAGAAAGACAGACCTTGATGAGCTGCCAGTTTCTCCAAAAACTCCTTTCTGTCTCCTTTCTCATTTCCTCCACCGACGCCACCCCAAAAACTTGTCGGGACTGGCTCCTGGCAGATCTAGCTATGATGATTGATGAAGGTCGTTACACTGAACAACAGATTTGCTATGTAGATGAAACAGCCTTAGATTGTGTCATGGATTGAATTGTGTCCCCCAAAAATATGAATATCAATTCAGCTAAGCCATGATTCATTTTATTGTGTGATAGTCCACAATTTTGTCATCTGATGTGATTTCCCTATGTATTGTGAATCCTGTCTCTGTGATGGTAATGAGATCAGAATAGTGGAAGATATGTCAGGGAGGCAGGACTCAATCTACAAGATTAGATTGTGTCTGAAGCCGATCTTTTCTGAGAAATAAAGAGAGAAGTGAGCAGAGAGATATGGGGACCTCATACTACCAAGAAAGAAGCAACAGGAGTATAGAATGTCCTTTGCACACAGGGTTCCTGCTCTGAGGAGCTCCTTCATCAAGGAAGACTGATGACAAGGAACTTTTCTAGAGCCCACAGAGAGAGAATGCCTTTACCTGGAGCTGGCACACAGAATTTGGACACCTAGTCTTCTAGACTATGAGAGAAGAAATTTCTTTTTTTAAGCCATCCACTTGCCGTATTTCTGTTATAGCAGCAATAGACTAAGACATATTGGAATAAGATGCCATCTAGGACTTTCATAGCTAGAGAGAAGTCAATGCCTAGTTTCAGTGCTTCAGTGGACAGGCCGACTCTTTTGTCAGGGGCTAACGCCAGTATTCATTTACTATTTGGAAAATCCTATGGACCCTAAGAATTATGCTAACTCTATTCTTCTTGTGCTCTATAAATGAAACAACAAAGCCTAGATAACAACACATGTGTTTACAACATGGTTTACTAGATATTTTAAGCCTACTGTTGAGGCCGACTGCTCAGAGAAAAATAATCCTCTCAAAAATTTTACTGCTCCTTGATAGTGCACCTGGTAACTCAAGAAGTCTAATGGAGATGGACAAAGAGACAAAAATTTTTGTTATGCCTGCTAATACAGCATTCACTCTGGAGCCCAGGGACAAAAGAGTAATTTGAACTTTCGAGTCTTATTATTTACAAAAAGCATTTTGTAAGGTTCTAGCTGCCGTAGGTAGTGATTCTTTTGATGGGTCTGTGAAAAGTAAATAAAAAACCTTCTATTCTAGATGACATTAAGAATATTCATAATTCATGGGAGGAGGTCAAAATGCTAATATTAACAAGCATTTGGAAGAAGCTGATTCCAACTCTCATGGGTGACTTTAAAGGATTCAAGACTTCAGTGGAAGAAGCAACTGCATATGTGGTGGAAACAGCAAGAGAGCCAGAATTAGATGTGGCACCTAAAGATGTGGCTGAATTGTTGCAATCTCAGGTGGAGTTGCTTCTTGTGGATGAGCAAAGAAAGTAGTTTCTTGAAATGGTATTGACTCCTGGTAAAGATGCTGTGAACATTGTTCAAATAACAAGAAAGCATCCAGCACATCACATAAACTTCACTGATAGAGCAGTGGCTGGGTTTGAGAAGACAGACTTCAATTTTGAAAGGCCCACTGTGGGTAAAATGCTATCAACTAGCATTATGTGCTACAGAGAAATCTTTTGTGAAAGGAAAAGTCAGCCGATGAAGCTAACTTCACTGTTGTTTTACTTTAAGAAATTTCAGCAGCTATCCCAGTTTTCAGAAACCAACAGCCTGATCAGTCAGTAGCCATCAATACCAAGGCAAGACCCTCCACCAGCAGAAGAGATTGTGATTTCCTAAAGGCTGATGATGGTTAGCATTTTTTAGCAGTAAAGTATTTATTATTATTATTATTATTTATTATGATTGAGTGAAAGTGTACAATCTGATTTACATTCACATGCCCACCTATGTGCAGCTCCTTCTGCTCTCCTTGCCTGGTGATAGCACACTCCTCTTTTCTGTTCCATACAAGTCATACCCTCCTAACAATCCCCTGTCCCCTCTTCTCCATCTTCTCCACTTCCCTCGAGGCCAGTAGGATGACATCCTATAAATGTATAGAACCATAAAGTGCACACACAGTATGGTCACTCTGTGTCACCAAGTCCAATCCATTCCTGTCCGAGGAGTTGACCTGAAATATTTGTAATTCAGGTATGTACATCTTTTTGACATGACGCTATTGCACACTTTCTAGACTACCAAAACAAAACAAAACAAAAAACAACCCACTGACTTCAAGTGGATTACAACTCATAGTAATCCTATAGGACAGAGTAGAACTGCCCCTTAGAATTTCCAAGGAACACCTCATGGATTTGAACTGCTGACCTAACCACTGTGCAACCAGGGTTTCCTAATGCACTTCAGAGTGAATATAATTTTTTTTACGTACTGGGAAACCCTCAAATTCATGTGACTTATGTTATTGTTGTGTTCAATTTATTATGGTAGTCTGGAGCCAAACCTGCAGTACCTCGGAGTTACACCTGTGTATTTTAAACTTGAATACACCAGACAATTTTGCCCCAGTATATACAATTCAAGCAGTCACTCTTACCAAAAAAAAAAAAGAGATAGATAAGTCCATAATAACATTAGAATATTTTACTACACATATTTCCCAAAAATTGACAGAGCAAGCAAACAATAAAAATTACCACAATTTAAATTTTGAACAACACAAAAAATGTATTTGACTTAATGAAAGTTTATAGAATGCTAGTACTGAATTCCCCTTGTTCCATTTGAACAGCTGCCTCTTGGCCTATGTAGAGGTTCCACATGAGCAAAATTCATTTTACTTCAGTCTACAATCAATGCATATGGAAGCAGCAGTCAGTAATTCAGACAACACATTGTGTTGGGTAAATCTGTGGCAGAAGACTTCTTGAAAGTGTTAAAAAGCAAAGATGTCACTTTGAAGACTAAATTGTGCCTGATCCAAGTCATGGTGTTTTCAGTCACTACATAAATGCATGTGAAAGCTGAACAATAAATAAGAAAGACAGAAAAAGAATTGATGCCTTTGAATTGTGGTGTTGGAGACAAATATTGAGTATAGTATAGGATGCTCTGGTGGCGTAGTCGGTTAAATGCTACATCTGCTTATCGAAAGGTTGACAGTTCAAATCTGCCAGATGTTCCTTGGAAACTCTATGGAGCAATGCTTCTACTTTGACCTCTAGGGTTGCTATGAGTTGGACCGAACTTGACAGCAGTGGGTTTTCTACGGACCGCCAAAAACCGAACAGATCTGTCTTGGAGGAAATCCAACCAGGGAGATCCTTTGAAACAAAGATGGTGAGACTATGTTTTACATATTTTGGACATGTGATCAGGAAGGATCAATCCCCAAAGAAGGACATCATGCTTGGTAAAATAGAAGACCAGGTTAAAAAAGGAAAACTTTCAACAGGATAGACTGACAAAGTGGTGCAACAGTGGCTCCAGCACAAGAAGTGTAAGGATGGCACAGGACTCAGCAGTGTTTAATCCTGTTGTATGTAGGGTTGGTACGAGTTGGAATTGACTCAAGGGCACCTAACAACAGCTGCATTACTGAATTAAAAGTGTAACTATTTTCTTCCAGGATGTGTATAATATTTATGTTTATTTTAACCATGTTCTAGACCTCACAACAAATCATAACACGTATTCAGAGTTATACAGAATATGGTTTCATAAATATATAAATGAAAAGATAAACTTTTGAGTTAGTTCAATTTATGGTGAAGAGGCAAAAATATAACATATAATAGTAGCCCCACTGCTGTTGAGTCAGTTCCAATTCATAGCAACCCTAGACATCAGAGTAGATCTGCCCCATAGAATTTCCAAGGAGCACCTGGCTGATTTGAACTGCCGATCTTTTGGTTAGCAGATGTAGAACATATAATATTAGCAAAGAGAATTCAGTGATGTGTTAAAGTTACGCACTCACACACATTGTATCAAAACTGAATTATCCCAGGAATGCGAGAGAACTTTAACATCTGATGATATATTAATATAATTCACAGTACTAACATACTAAAGGATTATCTTAATGAATGCAAATTAAAAAAAAGTTATAAGATCCTTTCATGATTAAAGAAAAACAAAACAAAACAGCCAACTGGGACTGTAAAGGAAAATTCTTAGTGTAATTAAGAGGAATCTGCTGAAAAATTATAGAATGACTGTGCTTACAGGTACAATATAAATAATACTCCTTTTGTTTACAGGGTCAAACTAAGGATACTCAGTGAGGCCATTCCATTGTTCCTAGCCTGTGTCACTAGACCATAAAAAGGAACAAAAAATATGGGGATTGAAATGGACGGATTCACTGTTACATAAAGAATACTACACAAATGGTTCATCTACATTTGGGAGGGAGGGTGGGAAATCCTTTATCTCACATTATTTTCTAACCTATATTGGAGGTAAATTGAAAGTATACATAAAAATAGAAACCTTAAAGCTATTGAAAAGAAATAGAGGAGACTATTTTATGACCTTGGAGTGAAGAAACCATTTATCCAACAAGAATAGCACAGGTCATAAAGGAAAAGACTAAAAATTCTATTCACAAGGCAGCATAAACACAGTGAAAGAAAAAAAAGTTATTTGAAATGGTATTTGTAATACCTTTCATTACAAAAGAGTAGCACCCAGTATACGTAAATACATGTACATTATCAATAAAGAAAATAACCCAGTTTAAAATAGGCAAGGTTATTAAGAGGCAGTCTTCATATATATAAGAAAAGATACTCAGGGTTGTCAGTCATCAGGGAAAGAGAAAACAAAACAATAATTAAATGCCATTTAATACCCATTAGCTTGACAAATAAATATTTGGCAGTCCAGGTTCTGGCGAGGACCTGAGATGAAGTAAGTCTGTTGGTAGCCATGTTAGTTGGTGCAACAGATTTAGAGAAATTTTTGACAGTATCTAATAAAGTAGTAATTGCTTCTAGTTGAGCAACACCACTTTAGATATATTTTCTTGAGAAAAATCTTACTCGTATATGAAATGACTTGAACATAAATATTTACAGCAATGTTGCTGAAAGTAACAAAAAATAATAATACTAATTATAGAGACCACCCCACCTCCCATGTATCAACATCTGTGATCTCAAAAACAATGCCGAGCAGAAACAAAATAATAAGCTGAATAAATGACAAGCTTAGTATTAAAATATCTGTAAAGTTTTCAAATATGCAAATAATGCACATGTTCAAGAAATATGAAAACATGCCTGGAAGAGGGGTAATGAAATATAGGAAGAACATCACACAGGTAGCTTTCAACTGATCCAGTAATTTTGGTTTATTTCACACCAAAAATAAAAGATTTGAGGACAATATGGTAAAATGTCATGATCTGACAAAGCTGGGTCGTAAGTCTGTGGACATTTGGTACAGAGTTCTCTGTGCTTTTCTATATGATTGAAATATTTTCCAGTTAAAACTGTAGTAACAGGGTGTGTAAAGCCCCTGGCGTATCAGGCTCAGTGAGTGATTGTTTTCTCACTTCCCACTCCTTGGCTGCAGCTGAGGTGCTAAGTGCCCAGGCATTACCCCCTATTCTTAGCCCAAGGCTGGACTGGAATTCTTCACTTTTCATGGGCCGGAGGCATCCTAGGTGGTCCTACCACATCTTCTAACTCAAACAATCTGCATGGTAGCTCTTGATCTACACCCATTCTCAGTACTGAATTTTAGCTGCTGAGGCAGCTTCTTGTCTGTAGAAATGCTCAAGACAGAGATATGCAACACTGCATCCCTCGTTACATGAGAACTATGAATTGTAGAGCTAATAATCACACCCTTCCCAGAGTCTTGTTTCATAAATCAAGAAATTAATGGTCAGAGAGAGGAAATGACCTACTCATGGGTAGTAGGTCAGTGATAGCCTTGAAACAACTTGTGTCTCTTGACTTCCAGATCTTTCCAATTAGTCTTTGCATGCAGACTCTATTTGCTTTAAAATTATCTGTTTTGACCTCTTTTATGCCTCCATTGTGAATTCATCACAGCTGGTGCATTCTACCTCTGGAAAACGTTGATTTGAGTTTGAGTTAGACTGACCTGGTTTGAGTGCCTGCCTCCTGACCAAAAATGGTATGACTATGGGCAGAGAAATTAGCCTTCTTAAGTTTTAGTTTTGTTCTCTGAAAAGGGGGAAGGTAATAATAATAATTTTCTAAAGAACTGTTGTTTTGATTAAATGAGATTATCCATACAAGATACTAGACATAGTACCTGGCATACAATAAATCACCAGCAGCAAATGTCAACTGTGATTTGCTATTATTATTCTAGAAGGTGGAATTTCAAAAGGTGTGCCAAATTATAGGGTATGATAATTGATCAGTACAATATGGAAACAATAGATCAACAAGGAGTACCCAAAGGACTCAGTGAGGGTTTCCTGTAGGAAGCAAAGTGTGATCTTTGCATACTGAACTGAAAGTGTTTCTCCCTTGGTCTTTCTAAAGTGATTTCATATTTCTCATTTTATGTTCTTAGGGATCTATGGCAAGAATGCTATGTCCTTTGTAAAAGACAGGAAGACTGAGAGCTAAAGAAAACTGAACTAACTTGTGTACAGATTTCAGATAGGTTTTAATTTGACCTATTATGAAATTAACTTCATATCAACACTTTAAGAAACAAGTATTTTTGCTGAGCACTACCTCTTTCTGTGTATATTAGTGCCGTTGGGAACCCTGGTGGCAAAGTGGGTAAGCTCTTGCCTGCTAACCAAAAGGTCAGTGGTTTGAACCCATCAGCCACTGCTGTGCTACTCTGCTTCCATGAATTTTACAGCCCTGGAGATTCTGTGAGGCAGTTCTGTTCTGTCCTAGAGATCACTATGAGTCAGAATGGACTAGACAGCAGTGAACAACTGTATTTCAGTATAAGACTGTTCTGGATTTGATGTACATTTACCATCAATATGAAATTTCTGAGAAGGAACACAAGGAAACCATATCAATGAAATAGCAATATTTTTTATTTCTAATTGCCAGAAATGCAAACCTGAGTCAGACACGTTATTTGAGATGGCTATGGAAAATAGATAACTAAAAGTTGGGAAAGTTCAAAGAAAAACAGAAAACACATTCAAAAGATGCATAAAACAACCCTTCAGAAACTAGCCAAACAATCCCATTTGCATGCTGAAATTTAAATTTTAAAGCTAGAAGGGGAAGATTGACCTGGTATGAATTTGGAAGAATTGGTGATTAAATGCAAAAAGTGTTTTTTTCCCCTTTTTTATTTAAGGTAACATTCAGAATTCTATGAAAGAAATCAGAATTGGGTAAAAACAACCATATTTCAGATGAAGTCCTGAACTTTTAGTTCCAAACAAGGGCAAATGAGAGGTTTCAGTTTGGTAACATGCTTCCATCACTGCTCTAAATGAGAAGCTTCTGAGCTGGGGAATGATGTTGGGTCAAGGAATATTCAAATGACACTGGCAAGACTGAAAAAAGGAGACAGACACTAGAGCAGAAAGACAGGCCAGGGGCTGTGTCAGCATCCGGGTTGAGGTGGTAGCATCAGCGGGGCTGCAGAGGGGTTAAAGTGGAAAGTGCCAGGTAAGGACACCTGACAGGGCTTAGGCTCTGCCTAGGAAACCAGAAGGGGAAGAATTTCAAGTGACGGAGTAAAACTTTCCAGGTAGTTTTAGGAGCAGCTGAAAGGAACAAACTTAACATCAATGTCCTAGTTTCAGACTGACCACACAATAGGTCCAGACCTTTGGCAAAGCCTTCCCAAAGCCACTGTCTCATCCACCTGAAAGAATCCTATTCTGTCTCAGTTCTTGTGTAAAGAACCAGTGGTTAACATTAATTCTTACTTTAAGCTAAAAAAAAAAATGTATTGCAGGAATTCTTCAGCAGAAAAAGGTAATCTTTATGGTACCTCTTGTCCCTGTCTTCCACTCTCCACTGCATAGACCTGTTGTCAGACTTCTGTGAGAATGCTACATGAGCCATTGCAAAAAGGGTAGAAAAAGGAGAATGACAAAAAATTTTTTCTATCCATTGGATGTGTGATACTAGTGGTTAGGAGGATCACTGTGCAGTAGTTACTGGGAGCCAGATCATGCCCCCGGTTAAAGACAAACCTTCTAGCTTTCAGTATTTTATAAGTTGTAATGGGCAAACTGGGAAGAGAACACGCTGCAAGACACTGACGGCATTCTAGTCAAATAATGTGGTAGAGAAAGGAGGTGAAAGCACTTGCCCATGAGTTCTCAGCCAGTAAGAAATGAAGCCAGGACTAAAATACATGCTTGCTTGCCCCAAAGTTGGTATTTACTGAGAAAGAGGAAGAGAAAAAAAAGGAGGAAGAGCAAAGTAGAGGGAGGAGAAAAGCATTCACAAATGTTGAGAGCACTGTAAATATTATCAAGCATAAATCATTCGTGACATGCACCATAAATGAAAAGCACAATATAAAGGAATTACTCTCTATACTCTTACCTTCTATCCCTAGTGGCCTGGAGGTAGCCTGAAGGTGGTTGTTCCATAGCATGGCCACATTTCTTTAATATAAAACAAATTCCCATATTTTAGAGCAAAAGGAATGAACAATGGACAGCATGTCATGTTTATCTTATGACTTTATATACCCTGTGGGAAAGTGACTCCCCAGACAAAATATTCCAGCTTTAGAGGAACCAGCCGAAAAAATATAAATCCATTAATCAAGAATTTGATGATACAGTCAGTAAGTTAAAAAAAAAAAAGAGGGGGGGAAGTCTAATAATAAATTGGCATTCCAGAAGTTTACAGGGTAGTTATACATAAATGCAATATCTCAAGACTTTTGTGCATTATTCACTTACTTAGTGTTCATTAACAGAGAATACTAAAAGAATCCCCAGGCACTTCTGTTCTACCTATAATGTTACTAGCTGCTCCAGAGCTGCTAAAACAAACTCCCTTTGGGGTGATAACCCAAACATTCTAAAGACTGTGTTCCTCACCAGAGCCCATCAGAGCTTATAAACTCCAACTCATCCTTATACTTAGAGCTAGAAGATAGTCTCTGTCCATCACCTCTGCACCTGTTATCTTGTGGCACTTATCCAAATATCCCCAGCCCTCACAGCAGCTGAAATAACAGATGGCCAAGAGAACTTGAGAGTTTTTTACATCATCCTTTTGTTTATGAAATCCCCCCAACTATGGAATCTGATAGGAATTCTCTTCATTATCATTTTGTGTGTGTGTGTTTTTTTCCCCCATGGCTTTTTTATTATTACAAACTAAATAATTGATGTGAGGGAGGTGAAAGAAGACTCATAATTCTCTTCGCAAATGATCGAGGTTGATGATGTGGTCATGTGGAACTGACATAAACACATCTTTACATTAGAGGATGGTGGACAGTAGCCGGGTTCGCTTGGTGGTAGAATGAGATCATGCAGGTAGTTGAGAGGGACTAGCTAAGGGAGGAGAGTAAGTAACCTGGAGTAAGGCTGGGTATTAGGAAGTCAGATCTAGGCATTGTACTAAAAGATCTTGAGTACAGAGAAGATGAGACTCGGAAAGAGATGAGGTTATTAAGACAGATATCTAAGATAAAGAATGTTGTTGCTAGTTACTGTCAGTTCTGACTAGGACAACCTCATGTGTGCAGAGTAAATCTGCTCCACAGTGTTTTCAAGTCTTTCACCTTTTAGAAACAGATCTGTCTTCTGAGGCACCTCTGACTGGGACTCAACACACCAACCTTTTCCTTAGTAGTCAAGCACTTAACCATTTGTACCACCCAGGGGCTCCTTCTAAGGTAAGGAATAAAGAGGCTTCAGAATATAGTGTATTATTTAGTAGCACATGGTCTTAAACAAGTTGCTTAACCTCTGTATGTCTCAGATTGATCATGCATAAAATAAACAGAATACTAGTACCTGTATAGGGTTGTTTTTATTCTCAAGTGAAAAAGTATGTGTAAAGTGCTTAGCCCAGGGCCTGACATTCATTGTGCTTACAGTTAATGGATATTGTTATTGTTATTGCTTTATTCAAGAGCAAGGGACACACAGAAGAGCAAGTGGCAGGGAGTAGGGAGATCACTGTATGCACAGAGAAAGGAAAGGCCTTGCTCAGGTGAAATATGTTTTGTTGTCAGGTCTTAAAATGAAGGGAAAAGATCAGATAAAGCCCAGAAATTCTGATACGGTGCTTTCTCTGCTCTCTTCCTTTCCTTATACCATTTACTTTTCTTGGATGGTTTTCTTCCAAACCCCTTCATTATGGGACATGTACCATGTGTTAGCTACCCACTGTGGATATTGTAAGGATTAAATGAAGATGAAGAATAGCTAGCAGTGCGCCTGGATAACAGTCAGTTAGTGTCCGTTTTCACTGGTATACTTTTTATCGTGGTCCTTAGGCTTAGCAGAGTGCCTTTTCCACGCTACACAGTCAAGGTTACTAGTAAACTTGGTGCCATACAATTTTGAAACGGAGCAATATGGATAGAATATACTCAAGGGGATCAGTCATATGTGTTATTTCCTCCTCTTATGCCTCCAGTCTTGTGTTTATGTAGCTAACACTATTTGTGTTTCCCAGGGATCTAAATCTTGGCAGTGTGTACCAGTACTGGGTCATCACCATTTCTGGAACTGAAGAGAGTGAGCCATCACCTGCTGCCATATACACCCATGGAAGTGGGTACTGTGGTGATGGAATTATTCAGAAGTAAGTAGATTTAACTAAAGAAAAGAGAGTGATGCTAATGTGGTCAAGTGATGGCTAGGATGCTGAACTGACTGTAAGATTCTCTTCCACATGTGAGCTAAGAGTTACCGGTGACCTCTAATAGTCTACCAGTTTGTTTGTAGATGTTTTGCTGGCTTCAAAAGAAAGTCAATGATTCCTTCTTCTTCTTTTTCTTCTACTTTTTAAAATATATACATTTCTCAAGTATGTAATGCAGTATGTGATTTAGATGATTCCTTAGAAGCAAAGATGGCAAGACTGTATCTTATATACTTTGACTGTGTTGTCAGGAGGGATCAGTCCCTGGAGAAGGACATGATGCTTCGTAAAGTAGAGGGTCAACAAAAAAGAGGAAGACCCTCAATGAGATAGCTTGACGCAGTGGCTACAGCAATGGGCTCAAGCAAAAAAACAATTGTGGACATGGTGCAAGACCGGGCAGTGTTTTGTTCTGTTGTGCAGAGTGTTGCTATGAGTCAGAACTGACTTCACGGAACCTAACAACAACAGTCTTTATGACTATATTATCATTATGTTCTTGTTCTCACTGGTTTTATGTGTGCTACACATCCTTTGTGTCCCAGCCAGCAGTCAGTTAACGGGACAGAGTTCGATTGAGTCAAAACATTTTTTAAATGTTTTGCTGGTGACCCTTACATTTGTTAAAATTGGATATATTTATTTTTACTTCTGTTATATCACCAATCTACAAAATGGGTCAAAAACTCAATGAAAATAGCAATGTAACTACTTTAACTAACTAGAATGTTGAAACCCAAAGTAGTAAACAGTACTGCAGAGTGAATAGTCAATGTGAATGTGAGTACACTGGGCAAATGAACCAGCAAATGTCAAGACTACACACAAGCAGACAAAAAGGAAACGTATGACGAGAAAATACACAGATGGATGTCAAAAGGTGAACTTTATTGGATTATCAGTTCATTCATCCCATTGTTTGCAAGGCAAGATGTTAGGCAAATGCTAAGTAGGGGCTAGAAACCATCAAAAATTTTTGCATTGTTAAAAAGAAGGAAACTGTTAAGATTTTTCTTTCAGAATAAGCACAAAAATACGTTCTGGGATAAAATTGAGTAATTTTGTCCTAAGATGTGAAGAAAAGACCAAAAACCTTAGTGACGTTGTTCAAAATTAAGTTTCTTATTACCAAAGTAGTGGTAAGTTACACTATTGTAAGAGACGTGTAAGACTATCAACAGCGTTTGTGTAGAGATTGGAAAACAAGCTATTGGCGAAATTCCTTCATTAAATGGCACTGTTGGATGTCACCTAATATCTGTGCAGTATGGAATTGAAATTACTCTTTCTATAGGGGGAGGCATGATGTTATGACAGAACTTGCTTCACACTTGGACAAAACCACTGATGTGCACAACACAACCTGCTCATAGGAGCAGTACCTGTATGAAGGAGAAGTAATGTTTGCGTTACAGGAGAAAAGCAATTTGATTTATTGCCAGTGACTCTGCTTTGAGATCAGAGATCCATCTGGCAGTACAGCAAGGAGGATGCCATAGTTCAAGTAAAAAGAGTTTGCCTGTGAATACCCATCCAGACATGTTATCAGTGACTGGGCAGCTGTATGTTTTCTGATTGAGACTTAACATTGACAGAAATATTAAATGTTGCAAATGACATTCAGATGAGGGCCAGTAAATTACTTCTTGACAACTAGCTATGCATAACGATTAGTAGCAGTGTGCAAGACTCAGCTCCTCATCCTACCGTATGCTGGCTAGTAGAGGAAGGCAGTAATGCAAGTTTTCGAAATAAAGAATGATATTTTTATGATTTCAAGTAGCCTGCTCAAGTGGTATATGTCAGGGATATATATTCAAGTTTTAAATGTCCTGCATGTATATTTTCAAAGCTTAATTGTCAATATTTTAGTATATTGAAAGCATGACATAAGATTTTCTAAGTGTTGGGGTATGGTGCAAATTATCTAATTGGCAAGAATCTGTCTCTTCAAGCATAGAAGATAAAAATCTTCACTTATCAGAGAATGAAATCAGTGATGTACTATTGTGTGTGTTTAAAATCCATACCCAAGTGCAGCAGTAGACTATGAAGGTAATGTTTCCAATACTGAATACAAAAAAAAACTGAAAGGAAGTTCTTGACTGTTCCCTCCCATGTTAAAAACATCAACTTCTAGTCTGATGCATCTACTGCCTGCTTGAACAACTGAGCACAGGGATCTTTAGGGATAAAACCCAACCCACTGCAATAGAGTCAATTCTGCCTCATAGCTACCCTATAGGTCAGAGTAGTACTGCCCGATGCCATTTCCAAGGAGTGCCTGGTAGATTCAAATGGCTGATCTTTTGGCTAGCAGACGTAGCATTTAACCCACTATGCCAGAGCCCTGTAATTTGTGAGTCCAAAATTGATCTGAATGTCCAACATGTCCAGGAAAGACTGGCAGACACTTCTGACAGCCTGTGATTGTGATCTGGTATTTCCTATCTTAGCACAAACAGTGGAAAAAGAATCTCACCAGATTTGGAATTTCATTTATAAACTGATCCATCCACCTTGGAGCCAGATATACATGCAATGGTAAAACATCACACACAGTGTCTTTCTTCTCGATGATCTAAAATGATTACTATTATTGTTATTCATTTTAAATAGCATTTTTTAATTTAGTATAGCTTTTTTTTCAGTATTTTTGCCTAAAACTGGTGTCCTACATGCACATCAAATACTTGTTAAGTTATTTATAGGTACAAAATACTTGTTGACATACTTTGTGGAAAACTGAATGTAAATTGTGGACACTTTCCTAAAAGGAGAAAAATACTTTGGGGCAAAGGAAAGATGTCATTCTAGGTAATAAGATTTTTTACAGGATGATACATACTAATATGTGATACATGTACTGGAATTTATAAGTAAATATGGATAAACTCAACACTCAGTGAGAATCCTAATGCATGAGCACTCAGTCATGGATAATCCACTGCAGCAGACGCTCCCAGTTTCATATACACCATCTCCTCGTTTATCAACATGGTTGGGTTCTAAAGACCACGTCGTTTTGTGATAGTTGGCCGTTTGATGAAAATGGAGGATGATCACATCAAAACACAAAATCAGGCTGTGGTGGTACCATAGGAAGCCAGGTTTCCCAAGCCTGTACTGTTGTCTGTTCTGCAGCTGCTTCTGGGCCCCCAGCTGCTCCATCACAGCCAACATTATTCTCCTGTCCCATCTTGGCATTCAGTAACCACCAGACATGCATTGTTCATGTGCAAAATAGAGAGTAGATGTTTTACTGTTGTCATAAATGAGAAATGTCAGATAAAGGGATAGTTAATGAGTGAGGAGTAGGTGTATAAAGACGAAAGCACTGGACAAGGAATCCAGAGACTTGGGTTGATACTATAGTAATGATATAAAACAAAATAGGAAGCCAAAGTAGCTGTCATTGAGTCAAATTTGACTAGGATGACCTGTACATATTGTAAAATAGAACTTTGCTCCACCAGGTTTTCATTGTCATGTGACCTTTTGAAAGCATGTAGCCAGGCCTTTCTTCTGAGGTGCTTCTGGGTGAATTCAAATCACCAAACTTCTGGTTAGTAGTTGAGTGCTTAACCATTTGTTTTACCGAGGGACTCAATAATAATAATAAGAGCCTCTAACTATAGTGAAGCACTGTGCTGAATTATTTTCTCCTTGAATATTTCTAACCTGTTTATCAGGTAGAGCTCATTATCATACCTTAGAGGAAAGATAACTAATGCACCAAGAGATTAACGGGTGTTTCTTAAGCTGATACACCCAGAAAGTAGTAGAACCAAGATGTAAACCCAAGGCCCACATTCTCTTCTGGATTCACCATTGCCTTGCCATTTGACTTGGTGTGCCTGCAAAACTAACTAGGGAAGGCTGCCCTGCGGCATCTGCATTGTCCCAGGCCCTGAACCAGGCACTGGCATGCTAGGATGATGAAGACTGTCACTGCTTGTGGCATCTCACATCCTGGTATGGGACACTCTCAGTTAACAGGCAAGAGCAGTCAGTTTGACAGACACTGTGATATATAGCACATGGTGTCTGTGGACACAGAGGAAACAACAACCTACCCCAGCCTGCGAAGCCAAAGAAGTTTTCTGAAAACCTCCCTATTTAACAAACATTAGATTGGTCATACCTAGAAGATATTTATGGTGACCCTAGCCTGGGTTAAAGGAAAAATAAAATCCCCAGATAACTCATGAAGTATCTAAAATGCCCAAGATCATCACCAGTTTCCTACCTGCAATATTCACTGGGCCCAACTTAAAAATGGGCTTCTTTGCTCATGGGTTTGTAGACAGGGAAGAACTTGGACAGCTCTTTGGAGACCAGTGCAGCCACCTTAAGGACCGATTGGAAGGCACTGTCCTGCTACTCTGACAACTCCTAGAAGCAACAAACATTCCTCTCTGTGCTAATTGCCTAGGTGAAAGGAAAAGTCTGAGGCCTCATCCATGCTGTGATAGGTACCAGCTGGTCTCCAAGGAAGTGGGGACAGCTGCCACACACACTGTGTGGACCTCCCAGGTCAACACAGGAATGGGAACTGTGATTGCCTGAACATCAACTATGTGCCCCACATTGTGCCAGCAGCTTTAAGTTACATGCCATTCTCACAACAACCCTAAAGAGTAGATGCGATTATCTCCATTTTAACAGGTGAGAAAATTGAGTCTCAGTATACAGAATGGCATTGTCCAGTGGATTTTTCTGTAATGAGGAAACTATATTCTGTGCAATCCAGTACAGTAAGTCACTAGTCACAGGTGGCTACTGAGCACTTGAAAGCTGACAAGTGTGAATGAGAAACTGGATTTTTAGTTATATGGGTCGCCATGAGTCGGATCTGACTTGACGGCACTTGGCTGGCTTGGCTTTCCTTTGTTATTGTTAGGTGCTGTCAAGCCAGTTGTAACTCATAGAGACCTTATTTACTATAACACAAAGTACTGCGCAGTCCTGCGCCATGGTCAAATCATTGTTATGCTTCAGCCCACTGTGGTAGCCACTGTGTCAGACCATCTCATAGAGAGTATTTCTCTTTGTCACTAACCGTCTCTACTTTGAGGAGGCAGCTCTTGCCCAGTTGTCTTTTGGGTGCCTCTCGTCATAGGGCACTCATCTTCTAGCACTGTGTCAGACAGTGTTCTGCTATTCATAAGGTTTTCACTGGACAGTTATTTTCAAAATTAGACTGCTGGGTCCTTCTTCCTAATATATCCTAGTCTGGAAGCTCTGCTGAAATGTGTCCACCACGGGTGACCCTGCTGGCGTGCAAATACCGGTGACATAGCTTCCAGCATCACAGCAACATGCAAGCCCCCACATACGACAAACTGATAGACACAGAATTGGTTTCAATTTAAATAAGAGTGTAGCTGGAGTTGCTGTATTATTACACAGCTCAGATAGAAAGATCAAGGGACTTGCCCAAGGTTACATGACTAGTTTGCAGCATGGCTTTCTATTTCTGAAAGAGTGAGAATTTTCCAGAAAGTAGCAATACATCCAGTTAGTGCTCCTCTTTCTCTTCTAGGTCTAGTTCTGATTGCCTCATTCATTATCTGCCCTTCCCAACCCTGGAAAAATCATCCTTAAGTGATGGAAATAATTCCAACAAAAACAAGAGGGGACATTTTTATTTCTTAGCAGCATAGTCCCAAAGGCCTTAGAGTTCTTGACATGATGAAATGACACACCCAACAGAGAAGCAAAACTTTCCCACCAGAAGATGAGTAAATCTGAGGGTGTGGAGAGAAAAGTCTTCACCTTTAAGTGTGTTGAAGGAGTAGAACAGTAAGGGACTGTTAAGACAAGGGAAATGAAGGGCCAGCATCTGTGTCATAAAAACCGAATCCACTGTCATGAATCCATTCTGATTCATAGTGACCCTATATGACAGAATAGAACTGCCCCATTGACTTTCCAAGGAGCACCCAGCAGACTCAAACTGCCGACTTTTTGGCTAGCAGCCGTTGCTCTTAACCACTAGGCCACCAGGGTTTCCAGTTGTATTACAGAATCTCCAAAATACTCTTCAGACTGATCATTTTAAAATTAGAAACACCAAAATGGCAGTGAGATTTCCTAGACATTAGGAGAGGAAGGTCTAGTCATTTTTCTGTTCATTCATTGATTTCTTAACCCTGCCTAACTGTTTTCTCATCAGAAACACAACAAGGCAAATGTAATAGTATTTTATAATCTACATCTTGTGTAAATCTCAGTTTGAAGATAAAGGAACAGAGACTCAGACAGAGAAAGGGGTTTGCCCAGGTCTCAGGAAAGTTCCTGGTGCAGTGGGAGACTTTTCCAGTCCAGCTACAATTTTAAAACAGATCTGACAACTTTTTCTTCTGTATTCACTCTACAGAGACCAAGGTGAAGAATGTGATGACATGAATAAATTCAATGGTGACGGTTGCTCTCTCTTCTGCCGACAGGAAGTTTCCTTCAATTGTGTTGGTAAGTCTTTGTCGCTTCTCTGGATCTGCCTGGAGAAGTGGACAGTGCCGAATGGTTCACCAGTTACCTCTTGGCAACCCCCTGTAGTGTGTCACAATAGAACTGGGCTCCATAGTTTTCAATGGCTGATTTTTTACTTTCTTTTGAGGCACTTCTGAGCAGACTCAAGCCACTAACCTGTTAGCCACTGAGAACATCAGCCATTGAATCACCCAGGAACTCCACAATAGTAATGATAAATATGACTAAATAATTCATTGCTTTATACTGCAAGTATTTATTGAGGGCCTGCAATGTCCAGTCACTGTTTTAGACACCAGGGAATATAATGGTGTAAAATGCTTGCCCTGGTGGAACTTAAATTCTCATGAATGATGGTGATGACAGATTAATCAAGCTTTATTTTACATACATTTTTGCTGTTCCTCACACTGTCTGTCAGGATGATTATTAGTTTAGATTTTTAAGGCTTTATTCTTACTTTAAAGATGAAAAAAACAAAAACCAGAGATTCTAAAACTTGTTCTGAGTGATGCAGCTCAGAAGTGATGGAAGGCAGAAGCAGGAGTAGCACCTGATTTGTCTATTTTTCAAGAGGGGGTTCAGTGCCTTTTGCCACTTAGCTTCTTCTATCTGGGACCCAGGAACCTAGCCCTGCGATCTCCTCTGCAGACACAGAACCTTGGGCAGTCTCTGACTGAGGGAGGACTAACAGATTAGCCTGTGTTTAGAAAGCAAATGTCCCTTTCCCACCTTTAGGGAGTCAGATGGGAGATTTGTTTTCCTCCTCCTTCTCTCCGAGTCTGGCTGATCTTGTTGTTTCAGCCCCACTTGGGAGGCCTGGGCCAGCCCGGGGCTGGTAAACAGACAGGGGCTGGGGGGCAGGGATGGAATTTTGAGCTGGCCCAGATGAGATCATACTTCCTTTAAGATGCAAATCGATACCTGAAGATCAAAGGTCCCTCAGCTAATCCCTGGGGCTGGAGGTGAAAACTAATCACAATTCATTTGCAAGTACAAAAGACAGAGGTGCTCTATCTGAAGAGGGAAGGGGCAGCTACAGAGGGGAAATGGGGATGAAAACATCGGTGGGAAGATTTCTCACTGAAAGGCAATTTTCTAGGAACTGAAGGGGAGAAGCGGTCATCGAGTCCTGACATCTGCAGTGCATTACACGGATGTGTTTAGACCTTCCTCCTAAATGACGAGCTCCATGAGGGTTAAGGCCATAAGTGTTTGTCTTTTAGTCCTGCTAAACACATATATATTGAGCACCTACTATCTGGCTTGGCACCAAATAAGGACTGAGCAGCACAATAGAGGTGTTCAATAAAGGAGTGTGGATGGAAGAAGGGGAGACAGAGCAAAAAGATAAGAAGGGAAAGGGAGTTGCCAGGCAGAGCCTTGAGGTTTTTAAGGGCAGAAGTTCTTTTTTATCCCCTCTCTTCTGTTGATTTGAGTGTGATTCATAGTAGAAGCTTGATATTTTTCTATGATATGGTGGGAAAAAAAACCTTGGGTTGAAATAAAGAGAACCAAACTCTCATCCCTCCTTTACTAAGAACTTGCAGTATATAGTTGACAAAGTGCCTTTTCTAGTCTGTGCCTCAATTTTACTTCCTATAAATGGAAAGGATTGGCTTAAGTTGTCTCTAAGAGCCCTCATTTGTGTTATTTTTGAGTTATTGACTGCTCATAATCATGGGTTCCCTTCAACCAAAGCCTGTGTTTACTATTATCCTCATGACAGCCAACCTTGATTCCTAGACCACGCTTGAAATATTTGCCTATTTCACCTCAATTATGGCAGGGAAGGGAAATCCTGATGGTGCAGTGGTTAAGTGCTACATCTGCTAAGCAAAAGTTTGGCAGTTCATAACCATGCCGTGGAAACTCTATGGGGCAATTCTGCTTGGACCTACAGAGTCACTATGAGTTGGAATCAACTTGAGGGCAGTGGCATCACAAGGCAAGGCAGGCAACCCTAGTTGTGAAGAGCTGCGGGTACTAATCAGGCGCTGGTCGGAAACTGAATATGTCAGTTGTCCCCTGTCCTGTGGGTCACTCACTATCAGCCAAGTTGGTGGCAATGGACTTGTTTTTTTTTTTTTTGGAAGGCAGGGATTTAGTTAAGCACTAATTTAAGTGCTTCTGGGAATAAAGTAGAATGCGGATGGAAACTGAAAAGGGATGTAAAGCCTGCAAAAGCCCTGACATTGATCTTCTGTATGCCTTCAGAACTATGCAACAGTATATAAAAATAAGGAAACACAAGTAGAAACTCATTGTCAGAAAGGCGTCCACAAGCTGTAGTCTGCAAGCCAACACTGGCTCACTGCCTTGTTATAAATAAAATTTTATTAGAACACATCCACACTCATTTGTTTATGGTCTAAGGTTGCTTTCACACTATGTGAACAGAGTTGACTAGTTGTGATAGAGGCCATATGCCACACAGAGCTTAAGTACTTACCTTCCGGATCAGGTGTGCAGAACTAGAACTCTACTAAAAAGACCAGACTTGATGGTCCAACTGACTGGAAAGTCTCCAGAAGACATAGCCCCTGGGTTATCTATTAGCCCAGAACTGAAACCATTCCAGAAGCCCACTCTTCAGATAAATATTGGACTAGAATTTAAGACATAAAGTGATACTGATGAAGAGTGTGCTTCTTGGCTTAAGTAGATACATGAGGCTACGTGAGCAGCTCTTGTCTAGAGGTGAGATGAGAGGGTACAGGGGGACAGGAGCTGGTTGAATGGACATGGGAAATACAAGGTGAAAAGGAGGAGTATACTGTCACAGGGTGTGGAGAGAAACTAGAGTTACAAAGTAGCATACGTGTAAGTTTTTGTATGACAGATTGACTTGGCCCTTTACAGCAAAAATTTGCCAACCCCTGGTCCATAGCTTTGGATAACTTGATGCTCTTGATTGTTTAGAGCTAGATGCAGAAAGGAGGTGAAAATCATGGCATAATTCACTATTTTTTAGGAAGAGAGTTTTAAGCATATAGTGGTGCGTACTGGGAAGGTTTGTTGAGAATAACACTGGACTGCTAGTCCAGCCTAGCATGATATGGACCTCACTTCCCTCCTGTATTTTAGTCTTTCTTCTGAAAAATGACTGGTTTGGACTAGATCAGTAGATTTCAAACTTTTTGAATTGAGTTACTTAAGATGAAATAAGTGACGGGGTAACCATGACAATGAGACTTGAACTCTTACATTGCCATTGTGTATGCTGTTGTTCTATGATAGGTTCTCAGTTTTCTGGTGATGGCAGTGTTATTCACTGAATACCTGTTACGTGCCAAGCGTGTTTATAAACCCTCATTCTCACAACATTCTCTTTTGTTGTCCTAGTTTTACAAAACAGGAAGTTGAGACACGGGAGGTTGGCTAAGGATGAGCAGTTAAGTGGTAGAGCTGAGACTGAAACTCAGAGTCTGACTCCAAAATTCACTATGGTAACAGCTGCCATTGAGTCAGCAAGGATTTAAGGTGACCCTCTGTGTGTCAGAGTAGAGCTGTGCTCTGAGGATTTTCAATGGATGAGTTTTTTGGAAACAGTCGACCAGATCTTTCTTCTGAGGCAGCATTTTTATTAGATGCTCTGAGTTGTTTGGAGCTGGATGCAGAGCCAAGCCAAGTGCCGTCGAGTCGGATCTGACTCATGGCGACCCTAGGGGCCAGAGAGGAGGTGAAAATTATGACAGTGCAGTGGTTAACTGCCTGCACTACCTAGGTACCACCTAGGTACTCCCTCTATGATACAAAATACCAAATCCATTGCTATCAAATGGATTCTTACTCATAGGGACTATATAGGACAGAGTAGAATTGCCCAATAGAGTTTTCAAGGAGTGACTAGTGGATGCAAACTGCTGACATTTTGGTTAGCAGTTGAGTTCTTAACCCCTGGGCATAAAAAGATAGATCCCGGTCTTGGAGACCTTTGATGGGTAAAGGAGGTACATGGTGCTAGAGAATAATTAATAAAATGAATTACGTGTAATAAAAAATTCTCATTGATGTGGGCAGTGTCCAGAAGAGGTTCTCTATTACTTTGCTATATTGAGTGGAGCTTTGTGTTATAGAAAGAACCTCATTTATGCTCCATATTGACCAT
Organism: Heterohyrax brucei; assembly: GCA_028571685.1. Classification (NCBI taxonomy): domain Eukaryota; kingdom Metazoa; phylum Chordata; class Mammalia; order Hyracoidea; family Procaviidae; genus Heterohyrax; species Heterohyrax brucei. The sequence goes on from CM053150.1 coordinate 65,412,385, forward strand.
TTAGAATCATGTTATAGAGATTCATAGAGACACAGCATTCCAGGATGAAAGAGACCAGTCTAGAGATCACAACTTCTGGGTTTACATTCCAAGGACAAATCTCATGGCTATTGAGTCTGGAAAAATTGTCTTCTTCTAAAAGAAGCTGCTGAAGAGTAGGCAGTGAACCTTTAACTCATAACAGACTCAGCTTTAATGAGTCAGAAAAATGGGATTGATATGTGCAAGGCTTTGCTGAGGTGGACATGGTTCTAGTTATTATGTTTGTCAAGACAGGGCTCAAGACTACAGCCAAGAGAACAGGCTTGAGTGAGGCTGACTTGGGTTCAGACCATGGCTTAGACATACTGCCTAGGCTAAGCTTCAATATTCTCATCCACATGATGTTAAAAATCCTAGAACCCATCTGTGGAAGATATTTACCAGTCTTCTAGATAATGTGCTGTCTGAATTTCCTTCCTAGATTCAGAGAATAACTGTCCTAATGGAGCAGAGCCCAACTTCCACTATAGAAGTTGAAATTCAAGAACCTAATTTTCCCAGCATCCCTTACAGCTAGAGTATGGATCCAAGAACTAAAACAGCTCCCTCTTCACCAAGCAAAAAAACAAAAAGAACAAAAAGTCAGACAGACCCGGGACTTTGAATCAGAAGCCAGTAGTGATAGAGAGAGAGAAAAATTGCTAAAATCATTTTGATGAGGATGGAGAAAGTGGCTGTCACTCGTGTCACTTTCCATAGTACCTGTGACAGCCACTTAGCACCAGTGCTAAAGTGACTGTGCTCAACAGTAATAGCTCTGGGACGGCTGCTCTCAGTCCTGGGGCATACCTGTTGGTTTGAATTTTGCCCAGAGCATTCAAGCCTTGCTCACTAGCCCTACCAGAGATTCTTCCTTAAGTATCCAATATTCCTTGAATAGTTTTGGTTTTGGTTTAAAATAGCCCAAATAGGTTTCTGTTGCTTGTCAATAAAAATCATGACTGAAAGCTATTGTCATAGGATGCTGTGAAGGTTGAATGCTATCTAGGTTTAGCCAGTTCGTTTCATGATAGACTTATTTGATGTGCATTGACTATTACTTTTCTCAGTGTGTGTGTGTGCGTGTATGTGTATTTTGGGAGGAGGATATTGTATCAGCAACAACCATCATTTATGAATACCCACTAGGTGGTGTGCCTTGTGCCATGCATCTTTGTTTAATGTGAGCCTCTGTGATGCTGTTATTTCCTGATGACGGGTATGAAACCTACTGTGACCTTTTATCTTGTCTAGGACTAAGAAGGAAACTCTGGTGGTATAGTCGATTAAGTGCTACATCTGCTAACCAAAAGGTTGGCAGTTCAAATCCACCAGGCTCTCCTTGGAAACCTATGGTGTGGTTCTATTCTGTCCTACAGGGTTACTATGAGTAGGACCGAACTTGTGAGCAGTGCATTTGGGGTTTTTAGGGCTAAGAAGTGTGATCTCATCTCCAGACTGTGAAGTAAGCCCTGCTTTTTCTACCTGGACACTGCCTACCCATTTGAGTGACTTGTTTGCCTGCCTCTCTCCCTCCTTCCTCCCTTCCTCCCTTCCTTCTTTCCCATCTTTCCTTTCCTTCCCTCCCTTCGTTCCTCTTTTCTTCCCTCCTTCCTTCCCTTCTTCCCTTTCTTGCCTCCTTCCTTCTTTTCCAAGTCTTTTCTTTTTGGTCACTGACCATTATAAGGGATAATGTTTTCCCTGGGCTTGGTAACATCAGTGTGAGAATAGGTGACAGATTTATGGTGACATCCCATTCGCTTTTCAGAAGCCCACACATCCGGAAGTATTCCCAAGGTGTCAATGTGTTATTGTGCAACACCCTGGGACTTCCCTTCCCCACTTTCCCACTCCCAGCGCCCTCACCCCCCCAACACATAATAAGTTGCTTGTTAAAATGAACACCACCCACAAGACTGCTTAGGCAATGCAGGCTACATTTCCCAGCAGTGTAGAAATTATCTTGTCCTTTTCCCCCCTTTTAAAATATAACATACCCCAGGCCTAAGGCTCCAGTTGGATGATAACTCCCCCCAATAGGCACTGGCTGGAGGCATTGTTCAGAAGTGTGGGGAATTCTGTTTCTAAAGCACTGAGTCATAAAATGCAGACAGGCTGCTGATAAAAGCTGAAGGAGGGAAGGTAATGGTCAAATTAGTCAGACAGAATGTGAAATGTCCCAAAAGGGGGTTATGCTTAGTAATATATCTTGAGCCAGTGCTGGAAATGTGCTACTTTCTGAGATGACATTTAATCCATAACAGAAGAGGAAATTGTGGAGAACTAGCCGGGCTACATTTTGATTTACCACTATAGGTTCATCAGTACATCTGGATCCAGGTCATGATTTGAACGTTGTGTTCTGGGCTGTGTGGCTTTCAAAAGGTAGCTGAGCATCTCTGGAAGCCTCAGCTTCTTCTGTTGTGAAGTGGGGCGCTAAGCTTTCTTTGTCCTACTGTTATTAAGGGATCCCTGATTTGACAAACAGATACTTAAAGGCTTTGGACAATTCAAATCCAACTTGATGTTGAAATATAGTTAGGAAAACAGAATACATCAGACTCCCAAGTTACCTTTCCCAGACTTGCATGCACTCTGTTTATCTCTTTTTCTCCCTACTTCCTCACCCCTCTTTTCTCTCCCCCACTTCCCTGCCATCAGCATCACTTTGTCTGTAGCCCCTGACATAGCATCCCCAGTGCTGTCTTCAAATAACTCAATTAGCCAATAACTCAATTAGCACCCTGCTGGCTCAAGTGTGTGAGACAGATGAGGGGAGGTGGAGGGATCAGTCTGTTACCCCACCAGTCACTGAAAGGAGGGACAGAGGTGGAAGGGTGTCACAGTGCCTTGTGGGCCCTCTGTCAGGCCGCCCTGCCTGCTCTCAGGCCAGGCGAGAAAGGAAAACGAGAAAATGAGTGGCCACCCCTTTTCGGTGGATGTTCTGATGAGACTCTTTAGAACAACAATGACTGTAAAGGAAAACAGCATCTGTTGGAAGAGCAGTGGGAGTGGAAGAAGGAGGAAGAATGAGCTCTTCTGGGAGTTGCATTTATTATTATTTTTCTTTCTAACAATGTGAAATCATAATAGAAGATCCACCTCTCACCTTATGAAAAAAATTAAAATAATAACAAAAACTAAAATATAACTCTTTCATTCATTCAGACCTCCGTCTGTGGAAAATATATGAACTTTCACCAAAATACTTTATTGAAATAAAGTTTCCCTTGGCTTGGGGGTGAGGGGAAGTTGTTGTCCGGTTAACTGCAACTCATGGTGACCCCTTGTGGATCAGAGTAGAACTGTCCATCATAGAATTTCCAGAGTCTGAATGTCTTAGTCTCCTAGTGTTACTGTGATAGGAATACCATATGCACATGTTTCTAACAAACAGAAATTTATTTTCCTACAGTTCAGGAGCCTATAAGTCAAATTCAGGGCATCATCTCTAGAGGAAGGTTTTCTCTCTCTGCCAGCTCTGAAGATCCTTGTCTGTTCTGAGCTTCGGCTACTGGGTAATCTTTATGTGGCTTGGTGTCTCTCTTCTCCCATCTCTGCTCGCTGGCTTGCTTATTTAATCTCTTAAATATTTGAAAAGGATTTGATCAAAGACACATCTGCATTAGTCCTGCCTCATTAATGCAGCAAAGACAATCCATTCCTGAATAGGATTACAATGACAGGCATAGAGGTTAGGAATTACAACAGATATTTTGCAGGGACATAATTCAAACTATAACATTCCATCCTTTGTCACCCCAAAGTACATGATTTCCCTACGTCAGAAACGCCCATCACATCATTCCAATAATTTTAACTCTAAGTAAAAAATCTCAATTTCTGAGTCATCTGAATGAAATATGGGTGAGACTTTAGGTGTGTTTCATCCTGGAGCACAAATCCTGTTCATCTGTGAACCTGTGAAAATACATTACAAATTATCAACTTCCAAAGTACAGTACTGAAACAAGTACAAAGCAGATATTTCCACTACAAATGGGATACTGGAGGGAAAGAAAGAATAACAGGCACCAAGCAAGTCCCAAACCCAGTAGAACAATTTACATTAGCTCTCAAGTCTTGAAAACAGTCCTCTCTTCTCTGTGACCATCTAAGCAATAGTTCTGTCCTCCAGATTCTGGGTATTAACTACATCCTGTGGATTCTGGGCAGAGGACCCTCGGCCCTAGGCTTTAGCTCTAGCTTCCAGTCCACTGGTATTGCACTTCTGCTCCCTTAGTTCTGGGTGACCCCATTCTTCTAGTTCATATGAGTGGTAAGCCCACCCCAAAGCCCCAACAGGCTCCATTTTTGTGTCCCATGGGCATGACAGTCTTGCACTCTCTGCTTTGGGCAGACACCTCCACCATCTTGGCGCAGCCCTGAAGTCTGGGACTAAGTTGGCATAGATCCTACTCTTTGAAACCTAGGAGGCTGTTGCCCCATCCTTTGGGATCTGGAAGACTGCAACCCCACCCTTTGAAACCCCAGAGGCCATGACCCCACTTTTTGAGACTGAGGTAACTCTGTTTTCCATGTTCCTTCCAACAGTTCTGCAGATCTCCAAGTTACTTCAGGGTCTTTTCTTTCCCTAGAGGACACTAGATGTAGCTCCTTTGACCTGTTTCCTGACTGTAGAATTCCAAGCAGCAGACAACATTCTTCCCATTCATTCTTAGTTGTCTTCAGGATAAGCTGATGGGTCTTATGTGTGGTAGTTGTTAGATCCATCAGTCACATATTTTACTGTAAAGCAACAAGGAGAAACCATGAAGACACTTTCAGAGTTTGCTTAAAAATCTCAGCCAGATATTCAGGTTCATCACTTACAAGTTCTACCTCCCACCAAACATTTGAACATAATTCAGACAAATTCCTTGCCACTACATAAAAAGCATCGCTGTCCTCCACAGTCCAGTCACATGTTCATCATTTTTTCTAAAGCCTCCCTGGAAGCACATTTAATGTTCACATTTCTAGAAACATTCTTTTGCTGTTGCCATATGTATTCTCTAGGATGATAGAGGCTTTCTCTGTAACTCTCCCCTCTCTTTCATCTGTGCACTCACCAGAATTGTCTTTGACACCCATAAATCTACTAACAGTCTCTTTAAGGCAACCTAAGTTTTTAACATTGGGTACCTTGAAACTCATCCAGCTGCTACCTATTACACAGTTCCAAAACTGCTTCCATATTTTAGGTGTCTGTTAAAGCTGCACCCTGTTCTTCCAGTACCAAATTCTGCTATAATGGAAATTCTACAAGTGGATGATTTAACAACCAAAAATCTATTTACTTGTAGTTTAGGACATTAGAAGTCCAAATTTAGGGTGATACCTCTAGAATGCTTTCTGTCTCTGCTGACTCTGGAGGAAGGTCCTTGTGTCTTCTGAGTTTCTGCTTCTAGGCAATCTTTCTGTGGTTTGCCATCTCACTGCCCATTTCTTCTTGCTATGTTGCTTGATTATTCCCTCATATTTGAAAAGGCATGGACTGAATATATACCTACAGTAATCCTGCCTCATTAACATAACAAAGATAATCTGTACCCCAAAGGAATTATAACCACAGCCAAAGCCAAGTGCCGTCGAGTCAGATCCAACAGGCAAACCCCCAAATCAAACCTGTTTCCATAAAGTTGATTCTGACTCATAGTGACCCTATAGAACGGAGTAGAACTGCCCCATAGTGTTTCTAAGAAGCAGCTGATGGATTCAAACTGCTGACGTTTTGCTTAAGAGCCGTATCTCTAAACTACTGCACTACCAAAGTTCCAGCCACAGGGTTAGAGATTAAAAATGACAACATGTATTTTGGGAGAACACGAGTCAATCCATGACACTGAATTTTTGTACTTAGATCGCAAATTCTTTCTTCTGAGATGCCTCTGTGTGTATTCAAACCACTAATCTTGTGGTTAGCAGCTGAGGGCTACCCAGGGATGCTAAGAGAGGCCCTTAAAAGAAGAAAAGGGAAATATTAGTGGTGAGCTTGATAGTAGTGGTGAAGGTGTTGATGATCAATGGGCAGCAACATGGAACCATGATTAAAGCAAAACTAATCCAAGTCCATTGCCATTGAGTTGATTCTGACTCATAGCTACCCTATATCCCTATATGATAGAGTAGAACTGTCCCATGGGAACTTCCAAAGAGTGGCTGGTAGAGTCAAACTGTCAGCTTTTTGGTTATCAGTCAAGCAGTGTGCAACTGCTTGGGTAAGAGCATGAGTTTGAGAACTAGAAACTAGACTATCTACTCAGGTACTTTTCATCTGTGCCTTGGTTTTCTCATCAGTAAAATTCATTAGTGATTGTTTCTACTTTTAAGATTCATTGCAAGTAAAGCATTTATAACAGTTTCTTGCACCTGGTACTGTTATACATGTACCTGCTGTTGCTATTATTTTTGTTACTGATATTTTTTTATTCTGATTATGTAAAAATGTACATTCCCATATAAATTTGCATGCCCACCTATATGCAGCTCCTACTGCTCTCCCTGCCTGGTGACAGCACACTCTTCCTTTCCACTCCGTACATGTCTTATCCTCCCAACAATCTGCTATCCCTCCTACCCACCCACTCCCCTGCCTCCAGTAGGAGGTCAGCAGGATGACATCTTATGGGTGTATAGAACCATGAAGTGCACACATGATATGGTCACTCTGTGTCACCAAGTCCAATCCATTCCTGTCTGAAGAGTTGACCTCCATTATGATTTATAGATAGAGGCATCATCAGGGCCAGGGGCCATGGGACGGGGGGCCAGGGACCATGCTGTCAGGGGAAATCAAAGCCAAACTATCACAACTAGCATTTTACTATGAAAGCCTTCTGCACCCCACGTTGGTGAGTAGCATCAAAGGTCTTACAAGCTACCATCTGAGGCTACAGCAATTGGTCCCAACTCAACAGGAACGGATGATCACCAAGGATAAAAACATCCTGGGGGAAAGAGAAACCAGAAGACAGAGAGAGCCACGTGAGGGGGTGACTATGTCAACTTATAACTGGAAGAACCAGATGGTGGCCAGCCACCACCAGTGACAGCCATGATGAAGCTCATGAAGTTGAGTCTCACTGGCAACACAAGAATAAAAAGGAGTACATCCTGAGATCTCCACTAAAAGACCACAATTGATGGTCCAGGGGCCTTGGAGTTCCCCTGGGAGCGTGGCCTCTGGGCCTGATGCTGCCCCTGTTACTGATATCATTAATTCAGAAGTTGTATCAATCCTGTCAGCAAGAAATGGGTTTGATTTTGGGGTTTGCCTGTAGTTATAATTCCTTTTGGGTATAGATTGTCTTTGGTGTGTTAATGAGGCAGAATTACTGTAGGTGTTTTATACTGTATATAAGATAAATAATATTATTATCTCAGTTTCATAAAGTAAAAAAAAGTCACTGAAAGTCAGTGAAATTAGGTAACTTGGCCAGGGTCACACAGTTGAAAATAGTAGAAGTGGGTTGAACCACACTGAGGCATTCTGCCAACTTAGTCATGAAGTTATTCTGTTTATTAAGTGCCCAATAATTTCAGCTTCTCTGCTAAGAATGCTTTTCATAAAATATTTCGCTCATCTTCCCAGCAACTCTCTGTAATCAGGATAATTATCCTCAGTTTGCTGATGAAGAGACAGAGACACTGAGAATTTAAGTGAATGCCGCTATCCCACCATACAACCAGAAAGGTCAGAAAAGGGATTTCAAGCCTTGTATGCCTACATTTAAAGACCATACTCTGTCTAATATCCAGATAAACTTCTGAGAAAGCAGGAGAGTGTTTCTCTTTTCTGCTCTTTTTGTTCTACTGCCATTGAGTTGTAACAGAAAAGTGAATGCATGTATCCTTCCTGTGACTTTTCCAAGAGTCATGAAAACAACTTTAAGTTATCACCCTATAAATATTCTACCATTGAAAAAACAAAACAAAACATGGCCCCACATAGGCTCATTCTATGTTTGGGGTTGAATTTTGGTTTTAATTCATCCATCCTTGTGGATCCTGGTGGCACAGTGGTTAAGAGCTCCACTGCTAACTAAAAGGTCACCAGTTCAAACCCACTCCCAGGAAATGCCACTGGGCAGTTTTACTCTGTCCTTTAGGGATCCCTACCATTTGAAATCATCTAGATGACAACAGAATGATTTATGCACAGCTAGTGGTCAAATTGTGTTTAGCATAATGTATGACACTTAAAAATCCTTGTCATGGCAAGATTTTGGAGAGAGCAGAGCGTGGGTTATCTCTGACATCTCCCATTCCCTCCCTGAATCTTCTGTAAAATGAACACAATTATGATACCTGTAGCTTCATTTAGAAAAGGAATGAAATAATGTCTTTGTATGGCAGTTACTGGGCATTCATTAATGCTAGTTATCTTTTGTTTCCTCTTCTCTTTCCTTCTCCGTCTACGTCTCAACTGTGGGTGATGCTAAGACTGACGACCCATTTCTGGGTCCAGACTCAGCTCTGTCCTAAATTGCTGTGGGCCTTCTTGTAAAGAGACTAAAACTCCTTGTTCTCAGTTTCCCTGGTTATAAAGTGATGGGAGTGAGTTCCATGAGCTCCCAGGGTCCTTTCAGCTTTAGCTTCTAGAATTTAAATCCCAGATTGTTATTGTTTTTAAACCGTGCATTTTAAAAGAAACGAGGGTTTGGGGAGGAGAAAGGAATTCCTTTAACCCAGAGGGTCAAAGGGGGTCACTGAGGGGACAAAAGAGCAGGAAAAGGAGGCGATGGGGCGGAAGGCTGACGAGCAGGGCAGGACCAAAGATCTGAAGTCCTCGGCCGGGAGGTCTGATGGATCCATTCAAACACTCTGGAGTCAGCACCGGTTAGGATCAAGCATACCATCCCGCCTCAGACCAGGGCTTACCACCTCCTTTGGAAACCTGGGAGGCCTACCCCACAGAGAGGCCAGGCTGGAATGAAAAGAAACAGGACAGCCTCTGACGCCAGAAAGGAGGAATTCTAGCCCTCAGCCCAGGTCGGCTTCCTGACTCTCAGGGAAGGGGTCAGGCTGGGGAACTGGCTTGGAGCTTATTTGAGTGAGAGGAACCAAGACCAAACTTTGATGTCTGTCTTTGAAAGGCTGCCGGAGTCCAAGGCAGGTGAATCTGGGTAGACAAGAACAAGAGGATCTTTGTGAGGTTTAAAGTGACCAGAAATATGTCTGCACATATGTGTGCCTAACTGTGCCTCTGTGCCCTTATGATTGAGGTAACCTAGGAAGTTGGGGGAGAGGCCTCCTAGACTGGAAGTCAGGGCCTTTTCATAGCTCCTGACTCTCTACTGTTTCTTGGAAGCCATATTGGGTTAGAAGGGACATTTAACATTCATGAGCTGTGAGCTTCACTTGAAGGGTGTGCCCTCGGGGGAAATTGAAATATTAAGCAAGTGAGAAATATAGACCTAATTGTATCCTCCTTTTCTTTCTGGACAGAGAAGTAATGTACTTAAAATAAATGATGGATGGGCAGTTGGGATTATATGAAAACCTTAGTGTTACAGCCTTCAGAGTTAAGTCAGCTGCTCTCTCTAGTGTTTGCGGTTAGACCCTGGCAGAAGGTGGTGCAAGTGGGCTGCTGGGTTGTGTCTTTGATTCATTCATCCATCCCACCTATGTATCAGTGATTGCTTTCTGCCAAACACTGTGCTAATGTGAGGGAAACAGCACTGAACAAGGAAGATCACGGAAGCTGGAAAAATAACACAGGTGATAAAATTGTTGTAAATGGAAATACTAGGAAATATATAGAAAACCCTGGTAGTATAGTGGTTAAGTGCTACAGCTGCTAACCAAAAGATCCACAGTTTAAATCTGCCAGGTGCCTTGGAAACTCAATGAGGCTGTTCTACTCTGATCTATAGGGTCACTGTCACTGTGTGTCAGAATCGACTCAACAACAGTGGGTCTGGTTTGGTTTGAGTTAGGAAATGTATAACTGGAGGACTTTGTTTACATGGAACCAGAACCAGTTGGTGTCGAGTTGGTTCCAATTCATGTTGACCCCATAGGTATCAGAATAGAATTGTGCTCCATAGAGTTTGTGATGCCTGATTTTTCAAAGTAGATCACCAGGCTTTTTTTTCTGGAGCACTTTTTGGTGGATTTGAACCTTTTGGTTAGTGGTCCAGCACTTAGTCTTTTGCCCCACTCAATTTAATGTTTTTTCTATGTTAACTCTTTTGGTTAGTAATGTCAACCCTAGGAAGTATATTTAACGTTGTGCAGGCTTTGTCACTAAGCTAATCCAGACCCAGAGATGTTATGTAATTTACCCATGACCCCACTAAGGGATTCTTGCTGGGGAAGCCTGGCTCTTATGCCCTCAGGCCTAGCAACTAATTTATGCTACCTCTCAGTCATTAAAGCTATCTGTTAAAATGTGTCCTCTCAAGAGCTGAACAGCTAGCAGCAAACAGATAATGAGAAGGGGAAACGATCGCAGTGCAAAAGAGGTCTTCACATAACAAAAGGATCCCAGGGTCTCTTTAAGAAACACTGTCTGAAGTGTTTGTTTACAGATCATTAAATACTTAACAGAGGGAGAAACTATACCGGGACTTTCCCTTAGCCACTACTGATTACCAAAAAGAAATTAAAATAGAGCAAATCTGAAATTATGATAATTTTTAAGCAACTGGGTTTTCAATTTTAATTTGCCAGACAGAATGATAAAATACTCTGTGTCCAAGGTCTGCCGCTGTGCTCTCAAGCACCACTGCTGCCTTCTCTGTCAGACAGTCAGCAGTTGAGATGGTCATGCAAAGACAGCTGGAAACAACAGGACTGATTGCATAGCATCTTAGCTTTTGTCTACATTAAGCACCTGACGCATACGAAGCTCTGTGCTGGGCAGGATGTGGACGGAAATGTCAAGAAGGAGAAAACTGAGTCCTTCCTTGTAGGGCTTCAGAAGACAAAGGCCGTTAATGATATGAAGGAGTTGGTGTGGGATGATCCTGGGAGGAAAATAAAAGCCCCTGGTTGGGTGTTTGCTTAGACTGGGAAAACACCCTCTGTTACTGGGCTCAGATAAGACCAGGCACAGTTCCTGTTTCGGTATTCTGCTGCTGTAAAGGTCCAGAATGAAGCTCTGTTGGGGTACAGTGAGTAGACTAGTCCCAAAGAAATTTACTGCAGGAAAATTATAAAAGTTGGGCAGTTAGATAGGCAGGTAAGAGTTAGGATCTGATTATGTAAGTGATGGTGGTGGTTTCTGGGCAGGAGTATGCATGCTAGGAGTAGTCTTTCAAGAAGATTAACCTCCTGGAGTGGGGTGCTCTTCAAGGGCTGAACAAAGCACTCTTGGCAAACTGTCCTGAAGAGAAATCAGAGTGATTGCAGCTTTCAACACCAGTCAGAAACCCAGCCCAAATTATCCACAAGATTGAGCTAAACTTGCAGCTGCCATTGGCGGGCTGTGAAAGGCTCTGGCTCAAGCTGGTGCCTCATTTCAGGAGTCCAAACCACACATATAACTTGAATTCAGCCTTCATTAACAATGAAAAGCCTGCACGAGTCTTAAATTCCTAAACTTTCCTATTTGTCCTTGGGTTTAGGCCAAGAGGATGCCTAAAAAGAGAAGGCGGGAGGTCGGGAGAGAAGTGGATGGGCCTGACAGTGAGTGAACTCTAGGCTTGGTCGCCTGAATGTCATTTCCCATTTTGGAAATGAGCAAAATGTTCCATCCGTAAGTGAGGATGTATTCTTTCATCCATTTATGAATTTATTCCTCATATATTTATTGAGTGCCTTGCACATGTTAAGTGCATGCTAGCCGTGGAGTTTACCAGATTGGCAGTGTTTGGGACAATTGCTACCATTCAGAACATGATCAATAAATAGTGACTATTCCAATTATTGGAAATCCTGATGTTGTGGTGATTAAATGCTACAGCTGCTCACCAAAAGGTTGCCAGTTCAAATCCACCAGATGCTGATTGGAACTATGGGGCAGTTTTATGCTGTCATGTAGGTTCGCTAATGAGTTGGAATCATTGACTTGATGGCAACAGATTTTTGTTTTTGTTTTTGTTTTATTGCAGTTGCTGGAGTCCTGGTAGCACAGTGGTACAGTTTGCTAACCCAGAGGTTGGCAGCTGGAATCTACCAGCTGCTCCTTGGGCTCTATGGGCAGTTCTGGTCAGTTCTACAGGGTTTCTGTGAGTTGGAATCAACTTGACAGCAATGGTTTTTGTTTAGTTTATTTCCAGTTTTAGAAATAATAATATAATATGACTCAGTGACTCACAAGTAGTGAGTATCCTGTAACTGTAAGCAATCAAGCAGAAACTTGAAAATCATCACTCAGGGTCTATTAAATAGTATGAATAAAAAGACATACTTCAGTATTTTTTCTCCCTAGACCTGTCTCACTGTTGAAATTCTGACCTCCCTCTCCCAGTTTTCATTAACTTGTCTGACCACTCCCATGTACTCCTGCCCACCTTTTAAATGTCAGCACCCTCCAAAATTCCGTAATGGGCCACTTCTCATTCTCCACTTCCTTCCTAAGTTTCTAAATGAAAGACTCCAGAATCCCTATCTTCAGTCTGGGGCCTTTTTATTGACCTATTGGCTTGTATATCTACGTGTTACATGTGGATGCCCCACAGGCACTCAGATTCAATGCATCCAATAGGAAATGCTGCTAACCAAAAAAGGCTGACAGTTTGAAGGTGCTCCTTGGAAACTGTCTGGGACAGTTCTACTCTGTCCTGTAGTATCGTCATGAGTCAGAATTGACTTAATGGAATTTTTTTTTTTTTTTAATAGGAAACTTAACCACCTTTCTTCCCAAACCTGCTGCAAGTCCTCTTTCTTCCTGGTGGCCCCTCTTTCTACCGATGGCACCACTAGACAACAGATATTTCATCTGGAAACTTCGGAAATATCCTGAACTCTTCCCTCTCTGCCACGTGCCACATCCAAACAGTCACCATTTTGTCAGTTTTACTTTGAAAACTCTCGTTCCCCAAATAGGTCATTCCTCTCTATCCATACTGTCCTGCTAATCTCCCTTCAGCCAGGGACCCCTCCACCTCCTTCCTGGATTTTCACGATAGAACTCCAGCAGGTTCCTAGTTTCGGGTCTTTGCCTGCCAAAACTGATGATTCTCAGGTTTCTGCTGATCTCTTACAGGGACAGGTTACTCTCTACCTGTGAGTCATACTACAATTATTATTTTTAATGACCATAATAATAATTTCAGCAAGCTTCCTAAAATACTAGTATCATTTTGCCACTCTTCATTTGAACGCATCTAGTGGCTCCACAACGCCTGTAAGGTAAATCTTAAATTCCTTGGCATGGCATTCCAGATCTGTATGATCTCACCCAGTCATTTGCACTTTATACTCCAATATTGTCATATGTTTTACACCTACCCACTTATTTCTAGCTTCTGTTTATTTGCTCCTATGGCCTCCTGCGTGGAATATGCTTCTCATTTCTTCTTTTCCAATTTCTAAACTGCAGCCCAGGTGATACCTCCAAAGGAAAACCTTCTCAAATCTGGGTAAAATTGGGCTCAAAAGCCCCTCTGCCCTTCTCCAGCATCTCATACACTTTAGCAGAATACTCTGCAGGCATCATTTGCTTGCTGCTGTCACTAGCATCTGAGCACTGGAGTTCTGAGACCTTGTAGAATTCATCTGTATTCTTCCCACGGCTTAGCTCAGGACTGGGCAAACAATTTGTGGTTCAGTAAAATAGAATAAATGAATGACTGAAAGATGTGTTTCTCAAGATGCAGTTTTATTTCTCAGGCAAAATATGTAGTAGAACTGTGGTGTTCTGCGGGGTCAAAGAAATTTGAATTACAGGGTTTCCTTCTACCTTGTAGCTCTGTCATCTAGGGCAGAGTATTACAGAGCACATTGTTAGTTTCATGTTCAGACATAGAATGAGGCTGAAATGCTGTGTTGGTGTGGCACAGAGCTAGTGTGCACTGCGTTAAGTGTTTGCCATTAATGGTATGATATTTTTTTACTTTCATGTAGAAACAACTCAATTGGTAACTTTCTCTATCTTAAGAGATAGAGACAGTACTAACAATGTTTATAACTCTTTGACAAAGTCCAGATGCTTTAAAATTTTCAAATAAGGAGTAGGCAGAACTAGTGAATTTGGTGATGACTTAGATGCCTGCCCCAAGAATCTCTGATAACCCCAAATGGAGCTGCTTTTGAATACTGAGTCTCTATCAGCTTCCAGTTTCCTTTTCAGAAGCCTAATTAACTAGTAACTGGAAAGGATGGCAGGTAATGCACCCCCCCCCCACCAGGCAGAGAATTCAAAAGCAAGTGGATGACTGTGTAAATAATGCTGCTTCAAGCAGCGTTTAAGCCAATGCTCTTTGTTAAGGAAATTGATGGCTTTGTAAGTACTGCGTCTGAACAGAGTACTTGAGCTGTAGACCCCCAGTCTCTCCTTGTAAGTTCCCTTTTAATGGACTGTAGGCTCTGATGCTGGGTCCAATGTACTCAATCACGTGCCAACAAAAACTCAGATACCACTTGAAAAAAAAAGGGAAAAGGTTTAACCAAAGCAGAAGTTGTTGAGCACAAGTTTAACTGAGGCACACAGTACCAGAGATGGACTGCTTCCCATGGAGACAGGGAGATTCCTGGTCTTCATAGAACTTTTCATGTTAGATGTGGCATTAGTTAGTTTCTACACAGTGTCTTATTTTGTCCACCTGACATCTGGAAAGATAGTCATTATTTCACCAGTTTTCCAAAGAGGAAACGGGCTCACAGATGAAGCGTCTTGCTCATTATCACTCAGCTAATTAGTGGAGATTCAGGATGGGACCGCAGCTCTATTAGACTCATCCCTAAGTATCACAAAATGGCAAAGCATCTAACGAAAATAGGGAACAAATCCTCCTCAGCATCTGCATCCACGTGGAAGACACGAATTGGGCAGCGTAGTTGGACAGAAGGACATGGTTTTGGAATCTAATTACTTTGATTCCTGATTCTGTAACTTATGAAACTGTAGATGATGACTTAGCTTCTTTAAACTTTGTTATCCTTGTCTGTAAAATGAAGCTGAGGATAGCAGCCAAACACATAGGGCAGTCTGAATGATGCAAACTGTAAACAGTGAAGAGCTCAACCTCTAGCCGAAAGGTTGGGGGTTTGAGCCCACTTGTAGCTTCCTTGGAAACCCTAGTAGTATAGTGGATTAAGTGTTATGGCTACTAACCAAAAGCTCAGCGGTTCAAATCTGCAGTATTCTCCTTGGAAACTCTATGGGGCAGTTCTACTCTGTCCTATAGGGTCACTATGAGTTAGTTGAAATCATCTCAACAGCACTAGGTTGTTTTTTGTTTGTTTGTTTTGTTTTGGTATAGGCTACTTGGGAGACAGTTCTGGTGGTCTGCTTCCAAAAGGTCACAGCTGGGAAAACCCTATGAAGCAGTAGAGTTGAAATGAGTCAAAATCAATTCAGTGGCAACTAACAACAGCCAAGAAATATTTAGCACAGCACCTCACATGTTGCAAATCATTCAGTGATTTATGATGTGGCAGACATAATTTTAAACCGAGACATAGCTGAAGCTATAAGAGGATCCTGGAAGCCAGCTAGTCCTGCTGGGGTAGATTCTCAAGAGAGGCTTTCCAGAGAAGTGCTTGTTTCAACTATAGATAAAGGACAAATGCGAATCAGTCACAGGAAAAACAGGAGCTAGTAATTTTGCAGGAAGTATTTGGTACATTTGCTCTCTGCCTGGAGCTTACTTGATAGTATATTAGAGAAGAAGAGAGAAAGTTTAGAGGTAGGCAAGAGCCAGACTGTAGCTTTTCAACCATGATCAAGACTTTGACAGAAAATGTTGAATGAAGAACTCAGTATCTTCTGAGACAAATGATTTCGCTTTCAGACCAACTTTTATTTTGTTACAAGACTCCCCAGTGTCCTCTCTGAGCCTTCCCATCTTCAGGTTACCCAACTCCGTGCCTATATGAGCATTGCTCAGCAAGATATTCCCTATCCTAGGCTTATCAGTATCCTAGGTTATCAGTGGCGTATTAACTGGTACTTCTAACCGTCACTGGTCCAACTAGGTATAGAGGGCACTTCTCTAGAATCTATTTGAAGTTTGCAGCCTTTTCATGCAATCTGCAGTCCCATATTCTTGTTTAGACAAATGTCTCCTCCATGCAGTGAGAAATGACCTCTGAGTGGCCACTATTCTGTAAAGCTTTGTATGAGTATGAACAGTTATAGTAGTCCCCATCAGGTCTTATCAAAATTAATGGTGGTTTTGACTGACATTTTGTGATGTTCCAGGTTGACTGTTCGGATTTTCCTCTCTTTTCTTCTTTCTTTGTTTTCTCCTTCTCTTTCTTCTTTGCTCCCTGCCTTCCTTCTTTTCTCCCTCCTCACCCCTTCCCTTCTTCCTTCTTTCTCTCCTTTTTTATTTTCTTTCTTTCTTATAGGGAAATGAAAAGAAGTATGCGCACATTTCTGTGAAGACAAAATACAGTTAAACAATACAGATCAAAGGACATATATATTCAAATTAACATAGGGCTGAATAGTAGCCCACCTATCAATGAAGAGAAAGAAAATCATCCCAATGCAGTCTTGATTATGTCTTAAGATTTCCCTGACTGTGCCCTTGGGTGCTCTGTTATCTGTATTAATACCTCTTAACCACTGTTTCATCGGGTCTCCAGTGTTTACATAACCCAAACCCAAAACATCTGTTGTTCCTTGATGGGGCATGCAATGTTGAGAAAAAGAGGGGGTGCCGCTCAAGAACTCTACTAAAAGACCACAGTTGATCTAACAGCCTGGGGGATCCACTGGGAGCAGGGCACTAGGCCTGCTGCTGCCACTGTCCACAAAACACTACTGAGGTCAACTCTTTGGACAAAAATGGACTGGACTCAGGGACACAATGTCACTATGTGTTGTGTGTACTTTATGGCTTTATGCATTTATAGGATAGTGTCCCACTGGCATCTTTCTAGATGGGAGAGAAGAGGGTAGAGAGGAGGGGACAAGAGATTGTTAAGAGGATACAACAAGTATAGAATGAAAAGGAGAAGTGTGCTGTCACCGGGCAAGGAGAGCAGAAGGAGCTACAGGCAGGCAAGCATAGAAAATTAATTTGGATTCTATACTTTCACTTAATCACAATAGTAAACAGTCTTGCTATTGAGTCAATTCTGATTCATAGTGACCCTATGGGACAGAGTAGAACTACCCCTGTAGAGTTTCCAAGAAACACCTTTGGTTAGCAGCCAAAGCACTGAACCACCACAGCACCAGATTTCTACTGTTTATATAGTGAATCTTAATTAGCCAATCAGAATTCTTGACCTCTAACAAATTAACTGTACAAGATTTGGCGTATTACTTGACTTTTTAAAAATTTTATTTGCCTTGTTTGAAAAACCAAGAATATGTTAGATGGTTCCGGGGTACTCTGGCAGGTTTACTTTTTACTAATTCATTCAACAAATACTAATTGTCTTCTATATACTGGCAACCTGGATACAACAGTGGACAAAAGGTGCTATGGTTCTGCTCTCCTGGAGCTGACATTCTGTTGGAGAGAGAATAGGGTGATCAGGAAAACATTTGAAAAGCAATCTAATGCTATGAAGGCAATAAAATTGACTAATAAGGGTAGAGAAGGAGTGCTGGTGGCTTGGCTGCTAATCAAGAGGTCAGTGGTTGGAATCCAGCAGCCGCTCTGTGGGAGAAAGACATGGCAGTCTGCTTCCTTAAGGATGGTAGCCTTGGAAATCCTGTGGGGGCCGTTCTCTGTGCTAGGGGCTCTGTGAGTTGGAGTCACCTCAACAGTGGTGAGACATGGTAGAGTGAAACTAGAGTGAAGATGTGAACCATTTTTTTATAGAGTGGTCAGCAAAGGTCCTGCTGGGGATGTAATGGTTGAAGTGAGACTTACTGATGATCTCAAGAGCTATGTGATGATATGGGGAAGGAGTGCTAGATTGTATCATTAATGGCAAAGTATAAAAATAACACTGCATTGAAATTTTCTGAAATATGTTTCTGCTGTTTATAGAATTATTTTATCTGATCAGAAAACCACATTCTGAAGTGAGTAGGAACAGTAATATTGACCTATTTTTTAATAAACAAAAGGAGTGAGACTCAGAATGATGATGTCTTCTCAGGTGCCAAAGAGCAAGCTAGTGACAGAGTTAAGGATCAGCTTTTCACTTCCCGTTCCTCATTCTTCTGTCATTTCTTAGTTGTCCTCCTTCCTGTTTTTCAGATTGGGTTCATCTGTACCTGTTTTCTTAGTCTTCATTTTCAGGCTGAAAAATTCACATCATGATTAAGCGGGAAAAATTCAAGAACCAAACACATTTTAATCAGTTGCTGCTGAGTGGACCCAACTTGTGGCAACTTCATGTGTGTCCGAGTAGAACTGTACTCCACAGGGATTTCTTTTTTTCTTGCTTGAAAATTTAATTCAAATTACCTTAGCTGCGAGTACTGCCGCACAGATTGAAAACTGAATGAAGAATGACCATACAGAAAAGACAATGAAAAATGCCAAGGAAGAAGTCTATCCTGGGCACTTAAAATCTTAATGAATGTTATATAAAAGGGACTAAATAGCACAAGCTTTCATTTCTCACTTTGCTTGCTCGATTGACAAGCTTTTTGGATAATCCAAGGAATTGTTTTGCTTAGCAATTTAAAAGCATGTCATATTTATAAAACTCCATAGGGTTTTCAATGCCTGGTTATTTTTTTAGAAGTAGATTGCCAAGCCTTTTTTCTGAGGCACCTGTTGGTAAACTTCAGATCTCTAATCTTTCAGTAGCAGCCAAGTTCATTAACTGTTTGTACCACCCAGGGACTCCAAAGGGTGACACAGTTGAAAGTGGTCACAAAGCTACTTGCTTTAACTCTCTTATTCTAAGAAGGGGAAACCTCAGCCCATAGAGACAAAGTGATTTGTCCCAAGTCATGGCATAGATTAGTGGGCGTGTATTCTAGACTCTAGGTCTCTTGACTTTGTATTCATAACTTCCTATTCGTGACTGTACCAGGCAGCCGACCTGGAGAGAGTACCCAATCTTTTCTTCTTCCTCTTTTCTCTTTTAGGAAAAAGCAAAGCTTTCTTCTTTCATATTAGGAGACGAGATCATGCAAAAATCCAGTGATACGTGATTTGTGATTTTAGTTATTTTTGATTACCTTCTTTTGCCACTTTTTGCACACACTGCATTATCAGTGCTTCAGCTTGTTTTCTTCCATTTCTTAGCTTATATTATCCAATCCAAATCCCATTGTGTTATTTCCTGCTCATACTTTTAAAGGCCTTTGGATCTTAGGTAACACTTTTCCTCCTATGCTTAAAATATCTCCGTATTTCATGACTGCTGTATAGTCCATTGTGTACTGAATTTCACCCCTTCCTCCATATTCTGAGATAACATTGGAATGTAAAAGACACCCACCTGAAAACCACTACGGTTTTCAACATTCTGTTCTGAATATGTGTCATTTATTAGGATTACTATCTTTGCCTACTATCTTTTTAGGCCATTCAAATAACTGTGCTGAATTTAAGATTGTATGAATCATTTTCAAGGTCCAGTTCATAAGACTGTCAAATGTCTTCATTAAATTTCAGTCTAGTCTATGCCACCTTTTCTATCCAGATATTCCATTTATTTTCAAATTTATTTAAGAAAGAAAATAAAGCAATATTTAAGACAGATGCTAAGGCATGATACCTCACAGGAAATAAACATTTTTATATGATACTTTATATGGAATTGGAATTTCTCCTCTAATATATGCTTGGATTTGTATGACTGCATTCTTGCTACTCTGTTCATAAAAAAATCTTTCTATAGAATAATTTACTGAAACAGGCTCAAGTCAGATATGAGGCATCTTCAAGCCAATGAATAACAGAACATTTAAGATTCCAAGAGGACTTTGTTAGTTTGTCATTTACTGAATACTTGCTATGGGGATGGCATTTTAAGTACTGGTGTTGGTTTTGTTATTATTGTTAGTTATTATTGACTTGATTCTAATTCATGGCAATACCATCTGTGCAGAATAGAACTATATATACTCCACAGGATTTTCAAGGCTGTGACCTTTCAGAAACAAATTGCAAAGTTTTACTTCCAAGGTTCCTCTGGGTGAATTTGAACCATTAGACTAATCTTTTGGTTAGCAGTCCAGTGCCTAACTATCCAGGGATCCCTTTCTTAAGAACTGGTGGTAGAAATATTAGTAAGACCAGGATGCGGGCTAGAAATATCTCACAATCCAGAAACTGGCATAAAGTCATTCATTCTTTGATAGTTGTTTACTAGCTTTTCAAGAAATGTATATATACCTGTCACATAATATATGCCCAAACACTTGATCCCAGAGAAAAAGAGGTAACTTTTAAGATGTGTTTCCATGAAATATTTTTAAAATTATTTTTAAAAATTTTTAAAATTATTTTAAAATTATTTTTTAAAAAGTTGTACTTCAGATGAAGGTTTACAGAGCAAACTACCTCCTCATTAAACAGATAATACATGTAACTCTTTTATGACATTAGTTAACAACTGTACATGTCAATACTGTCCCTTCTGAACCTTGTGTTTCTTATTGCCAGCTTTGCCACCCCCTTCTGCCTTCTAGTTCTTAACCCTGGACTGCTGTGCTGCTTCATCCTGTTTTTGTTTTATGGGCCTGTCTAATCTTTGGCTAAATGGTGAACCTCAGGAGTGACTTTATCACTGAGGTAAAAGATGTCCAGGGGCCATGCTCCCTAGTTTCTCTCAGGCCAGTAAGTCTGATCTTTCTTGTGAGTTACAATTTTGTTCCCTTATTCTCTCCAGCTCTGCCCAGGACCTTCTATTGTGTTTCCTGTCAGAGCAGTCACTGGCGGTAGCTGGGCACCATCTAATTGTACTGGACTCGGTCTGGTGGGAGCCACAGCAGTTGTGGCCCATAGTCCTTTGGACAAATCTTTTTCCCTTATGTCTTTAGTGTTACTCATTCTGCCTCCTGAATGTGTAAGACCAGTGGAGTATTTTAGATGGCCACTCACAGGGTTTTAAAACTCCAGACACTACTCAACAAAGTAGAACGTAGAACATTTCTTTATGAACTAAGCAATACCAATTGAGCTAGATATTCCATGAGACTGTAGTCCCCACAGGGAGTTGGGATATGCATGTGGAGTTTCCGTGACCTTGCTTTCTGCAAGCGGTGCTGGTTTCCCCACAGTTGTGTACTGTCGTACCCTTCACCAAAGTTACCACCTATTTGAAGTGAATCTATTTCATATTTTTTAACCACACCCTTCCCCTGGCTCATAGACTACAAAGATTGTTTCTTTTCGTGTTTAAACTTCTTTATAACTTTCCATAGTATTGATCTTGTACACTATTTGTCCTTTTGTGCTTGACTTATGGCATGCAGCATAATGCCATCCAGATTCATGCATATTGTAACATGCTTTGCAGATTTGCCATTGTTCTTTGTCTTGGCAGAGTGTTGTACTGCTTTGTGGGTGTGTACCACAGTTTGTTTCTCTATTCATCTGTTGAAGGGCATCTAGGTTGTTTCTATCTTTTTTGCTACTGTAAAGAGTACTGCAATGAACATGGGAATGCATCTACTCGTATGGCAGCTCTGGTTTCTCTAAGATATGTTCCTAGGAGCAGGATTGCTGGAACATTTGATATTTCTATTTCTAGCTTTCTAAAGAAGAACTATACTGTTTTCCAAAATAGTTGTATCATTTTGCATTCCCATTAGCAATACATAAGAGTTCTAATCTTCTTGCAGTCCCTCAAACATTTGTTACTTC
Source organism: Heterohyrax brucei (assembly GCA_028571685.1). Classification (NCBI taxonomy): domain Eukaryota; kingdom Metazoa; phylum Chordata; class Mammalia; order Hyracoidea; family Procaviidae; genus Heterohyrax; species Heterohyrax brucei. Next base: position 65,434,254 of record CM053150.1, read on the forward strand.
CTGGTTTTTGTTTGTTTGCTTGTCTGATTGATTGGTTCACGCCAGTAAGGCCAGGGTTTGCATTTTTGTAATGACTAGGGTCTGCAAGTATTTCCTCACATCTTATTAGTTGCTCGGATGTCTTCTTTTGTAATGTGTCTATCCATTTTCTTTTCCCATTTTTTTAATTGGATTATTTCTCTTTTTATTGTAGTGATGTTGTATTTTCCTGCAGATTTTGTCTGATTTGTAAAATCAATTTTTTTTCTCCACTCTGTAGGCCCTCTTTTTATTCTTTTGATGCAGTCTTTTGATGAGCGTTAAGTGTTTAATTTATAGATGATTCCAGTTATTTAGCTTATATTCTGGAGTTTGTGTGTTGTTAGTTTTGGTTTATATCCTAGTAATGCCATGCGTTAGGGCCTCTGTACTTGATCCTTTTTTTTGTTTCTCTTATGGTCTTTATAGGTTTTGGTTTTATATTTAGATTTTTTATCCATTTCAAATTAGCTTTTGTGCATGATGTGAGTTATGGGTCCTGTTTTACTTTTTTGGAAATGGACATCTAGTTTTGCTAACAACATTTGCTAAAATGACTATTTTCTCCCCATTTGATGGACTTTGGGCGTTTGTCAAAAATTAGGTGACCATAGATGGATGGATTTGCATCTGGTTCTCAATTTTGTTTCATTGATCCATGTATCTGTAACTATACAAGTACCAGTCTATTTTGACTACCGTATTTATATAGTAGATTCTGAGGTCAGGTAGTGTGCATCCTCCTACTGTATTCTTCTTCTTCAACAGGGCTTACTTACCCAGAGTCTCTACCCTTTTCATATAAAGTTAATAATTATTTTTTCCATCTCTTTAAAGAATCTTGTTGATATTTGGATCAGGATTGCATTGTAGAATGTTATTTTCACAGTGTTGAGTGTACTTTCTATGAACATGGTGTGCTCTTCCATTTATGTAGGTCTCTTTTGATTTCTTGCAGTAGTATTTTGTAGTTTTCTTTGTATACTTTTACTAGGGACTATTATAAATGGAGGAAAGCCTGGTGGTATAGTGGGTGAGTGCTGTGTCTACCAACCAAAAAGTCAGCAGTTCGAATATATCAAGTGCTCCTTGAAAACTCAATGGAGCAGTGCTACTCTGTCCTATGGGGTCACTATGAGTCAGAATCAACTTGATGGCAGTGGATTTTCAGTATAATTGGGGAAATCATGGTGGCATAATGGTTAAGTGCTACAACCTCTCACCAAAAATTTGGCAGTTCGAATCCACCAGGTGCTCTTTGGAAATGTTATGGAGCAGTTCTACTCTGTCCTATAGGGTCACTATGAGTCAGAATCAACTTGATGGCAACCAGTTTGGTTTGGTTTTAATTTGTTATAAGAGGTATCATGTTTCAGATGTTTTTTTCTTCATTCTCTTTATTGGTGTATAGGAATCCGACTGATTTTTATAGAAACATGATAAATATTTTTAGGCAGTGAGTACTACTGTGAATGATATAAAATAAATGTATATTACTGAATGGGGTGGAGAGATGAGAATGTGAGCTCACTAAGGACTGGTTTACTATTTCAAGAAGTTATATTTTAGTGAAACCTTAAATGTTGAAAAGAAGGAGCTTCTAAAAAGAGCCAAAATATGGATATGGTAGTGACCACATGGACAGAAATTTGAGGCTGTGCTGTGAGTGCTCAGTATTATAATCAATCTGAGTATGGAGCTAGAGTGACAATGTGAAACTGAATCCAGAGGGAATCTTCTTTTCCTACTGTTCTTGGTCTGTTAGATGGTACCTAGCTGTCATGATGAAGTGCAGAGATGAATTTCTGCCCTGCTTTGGTATGTGTCCAACTCTTGAAGGAACCAAAAACAAATTTAAGCTCTTCAGATTCAGTAGACTTAATTGACATCTGAAGCTTTCTAGTAGATTGATGATTCTTTAGGGGTTCTTCACACCCTGTCTTTTGTACTTCTGCAAAGGCTGATTTGGTTGATGAGGGTAAGAACAAACCCTATTTTGAAAAGAATTAAATGAAGTCAACAATGTCAGACGATGTGAAGGCTTTCGAAGACAGGTATAGAATAAAGATACTTCTCTTCAGAGAAAACACATGCCAATACAACCACCACCCTAGCCTTCCCTTTTGAAAACCTTCAGGAATTAAATACTCCAGTTTCTCCTCTTTGAAGAAGCTATTATTTGGACATAAAGATTGTGCATTTTTTGGTGTTTTTGTTGTTGTTGTTTGGATAAATTGTTATGTGGCATGAAGCTTGTGGGGTAGATTCATCCTTATACAAACAACAGAGCTTTGAAAAAAAATTCTTATTTAAAAAATAGTAATCTTTTGACCCAAAGAGAATATCATAATGCCAGTCACTGTTCCTTCAGCTAGAAATAGAAGCAGATGTTAATTACTTAGAAGTTGACCCATCATCCCAACAAGAAGCTTAAGTCAGGTAAATTCACCCATCATTTGAGTAGAGTACTGTTTTAGTTATTCAGTGCTACTGTAACAGAAATGCCACAGACGGCTTTAACAAAAAGTTTTTTCTCTTACAGTTTAGGAGGCTACAAGTCCAAATTCAGGGTACCAGTTCCAGGGGAAGGAAGGTTCTTATCGTCAATCTTCCCCTGGCCTAGGAGCTTCTCAGAAAAGAGACCTTGAGTCCAAAGGACACTTTCCAGGCCTAGCTGTTCTCACATAGTAGTAATGAAGTCACTCTCCTCTCTGCTTGCTTGTCTCTTTTATATCTCAAAAGATAGTGACTCAAGATAAAACCTAATCCATAGATTATGTCCCACCTTATTAACTTAACTGCCTGTAATCCTGCATCATAAACATAATAAAGATTAAGATTTATAACACATAGGTAATTGCATGAGATCACAAAATGAAAGGCAGTCAAACAGTACTGGGAATCAGGACCTAGCCAAGTTGACACATATTTTTGGATGACCCCAATCCTGCCAAGGAATTTGGAGAACTACCTGGCCAACTGACTGGAAGAGATCCATAGTTATGCGATTCCAAAGAAAGGTGATCCAACCAAATACAGAAACTACTGAACAATATCATTAATATCACACCCAAGTAAAATTTTGCTCAAGATCATTCAAAAGAAACTGTAACAGTATATTGACAGGAAACTGCCAGAAATTCAAGCTGGATTGAGAAGAGGACATGGAACCAAGTATATCACTGCTGATGTCTGATAGATCTTAGCTGAATGCAGAGAACACTGGAAAGATGTTTGCCTGTGTTTCATTGACTATGCAAAAATGTTTGACTGTGTGGATCATAACAATTATGGATAACATTGCATAAAATGGGAATTCCAGAACACTTAACTGTGCTTTTAAGAAATCTGTTTATGGATCACGATACAGTCATGTGAATGGAACAAGGAGACACTGCATGGTTCCAAGTCAGGAAAGGTGTGCATCAGGATTGTATCCTTTCACCATACCTTTTTAATATGTATGTTGAGAAAATAATCTGAGAAGCTGGATTATATGAAGAAGAATGAGGGATCAGGATTGGGGGATGGCTCGTTAACAACCTGTGTTACACAGATGATACCACCTTGCTTGCTGGAAGTGAAGAAGATTTAAAACAGTTACTGATGAAGACCAAGGGACACAGTCTTCAGTATGCATTGCATCTCAACATCAAGAAAACAAAAATCTTCACAAATGGACCAGTGAGCAGCATCATCATAAATGGAGAACAGATTGAGATTATCAAGGATTGCGTCTTTCTTGGGTCCATAATCAACATCCATGGAAGAAGCAGTCAAGAAATCAAAAGACACATTGCACTAGGATAGTCTACTGCCAAGGACCTCTTCAGAGTATTGAAAAGTGAAGACATCACCTTGAAGACTAAGGTGTGCCTGACCTAAGCCATGGTATTTTCAGTTGCATCATATGCATGCAAAAGCTGGATAATGAACAAAAAAGACAGAAGAAGAATTGACGTCTTTGAATTATGATGTTGGAGAAGAATGTTGAATGTACGTGCCATGGACTGCTGAAAGAACCAACAGATCTGTTCTGGAAGAAGTACAACGAGATGCTCCTTGGAAGCAAAGATGGCAAGACTGCATCTTACATACTTTGGACATGTTGTCAGGAGGGATCAGTCCCTGGAGAAGGACATCATGCTTGATAGAGCAGAGGGTCAGTGAAAAAGAGGAACACTCTCCATGAGATGGGTCAGCACAGAGGCAGCAACAATGGGCTTAAGCATAAAAATGATTGTGGACTTTGTGCAAGACCAGGCAGTGTGTCACTCTTCTGTGCCTACAGTCACTATGAGTCAGAGTCAACTTGACAGCACCTAACAACAACAATTAAATCCGCAACAGCTACCTAGTCTGTTTCAGAAGAATGTGCATTACAGTTGTTTGTCTCTTCCTTGAGTCCTAAACTAGATTCACCTCCTATGACTGAAAATTCTTATTTCCTTATTCAGAAGAAATAATTTTGTTTGTTTTCCCTCAAGAGACTGGAAGTGTGGTAGTCACAATAGCTTTATAAGTTAAATATATTCAGTAATTTGTGAACAGTGTAGTCCAAGATTCCCAAAAGTAACAGTGAAAATTGGTTGAGGGTAACAAACTACTTTGTTTCCAGAGTTACACACTGAAAACCAAGTCTGGTGAGATAGCATTATGCAATAGAAAAGTCATTGTATTGTAAATTCAAGAGCCAATATTCTGCTCTTAAAGTTTTCTCTGAAGGTGTCAGCAAAGCACTTCATAGGTAAAGTGAAATAATTACTTTCAGATCCGAGATCGTCATCAACAACAACTGTTTACTTATCACTTATTAAATGCTGAATGCGGGATGCTTTACCTGCATTTACCACTAGACTGACTATATATTCCGTGGATGTAAAGATGAGTTTTGGAAAAACAAAAATGAATAAACAAAAAAATTTACTCTAAGCCTACAGCTTATCCCAGTACTTGGCAACAGAAGCAACTAAGTAAATATCTTTGGTTATTGTATAATTGCATTGATTACTAACTAATTTGAGCCTCATAATGGACATTCTTTCAAATGAGGAAATTAAGACTTAAAAATTATAAGTAATTTGCCCCAAGTTAAAAAATAGTGAATGGCAGATTTGGTAAGCAAAATGAAGTTTTATGCCTCACTGCCCCAAGAGTGTAAAAATCAGTGTAATAACACAACTTTCCTGCTCAGAAAGTCTTCAAAGTTGCCCATTTTTAAACGTTAACAATTAAAATTCCTTATCATAGCATCGCAATCCTTCCTCAGTCTGGACTCACATCGGCCCTTTGACTCATCAGTTTCAGGACCCACGACAGTTCCTTAACCCCAATCATGGTAGGTTACTCATTAAATGAATGATTTTATGAATAAGAATCAGCACAGCTGGTTTCCAGGAGGCAGAGGTCAAGTGTATCTCTGCTTTCCAGCTTCTCTATCGTCTGACACCAGCCCCTCCTGTCCCCGCAGCACTTTCTCTATTTCTCTGCTGAATTCAGTAATTTGTTACAACATCACACAGGACTCCCAGAATCTTGTTGTGGTTATGTGGTTTATTAGGGTGGAGGATTGAACTCAGAAGTGACAGGAAAGGATAGAATTCAGATACAACTTATGGGCAACATGAAGAGGCAACTGGGTGAGGATAGAAATGCTCCCAAAGCAGAGGGCACAGTCTTCTGCAGGAAGCTCTTCTATCAGGGTTTTCTCCCTCAGGAAGTCTCACTTCCTGAGGACTTCTGTCGTTCTGTCCATTATTGATGACCAGGTGATCCCCTAGACCAACATCTACTCATTAATGCAAGTCTTTAAGTATGGTCAATGTAGCCCAGCTACTCAAAGGCTTATTTCACAGTGGCCAAAGACAAAGGACAAACTGCTTCAGGTAAAGTAACCTTAACTGCACACTTATGTACTCAAATATCGGTCCATTCTCATCCTTTGTTCATAGCCTTACACCTTATGTCTAAATCCTTGTCATCCCTCTCAGGGAAGATTTTCCCTATTTACTAATGCAGTATTTATTCCTTTCTATAGGGGTGACCAAATCTAATTCAGCAATGTATGCCCAGCACCAGCATAGACTCAGAGCAGGTATTCAGTAAATATTGATGAAATGAATTCATAGACTACACTAGTTGTCACATAGGAGCTAGAAGCTATCTTTAGCTGGAGGTGATAATTCATCTCATTCCTAAAATTTGCAGAATCTATGGTATTTTTTTTCAGTTGCCATTCATTGCTGAAATGACTGAAAATAAACTACTAGATTCTTAGTCTCAGAGGGCATCATGGGAAGATGCTTGAGAAGTAACCATTTGGGGGGTTTGTTTCAGAACAATTGCAATCCCAAGGTCAGAAGTGATAGTGAAGTGAAGATAATAAGTCTCTTCAGGAAAGTATGTTATTCCACTGCAAGAAAATGCCTCTCTTTTAATGAAACCTGGTTTGCAATACTGTCATGGTGTGGCCAATAACCATACTATGGAAAGTAGACCAGGGGTTGGTTAGTTTAGATTATTAATGATCATAATTGAATGAAAGACATCTTTTAGTTCTCGCTTGTCATTTGTTTTTTTCACGTACTCCACAGCCATTTATTCCCATCTCCTTCACTCTAGGTATTATGCTATGAGTTGAGAATAGAGATACGACTCGGTGATTTCTTCACAGAGATCCTCACTGCCTGGTGGAGCAGACTGACCCATAGGCAGGTTGTAAGTGAAGCTGTGATAGAAGAGATCTTTTAGAACACAGAAAAAATACTCTTTACTAGGCTGGAAATTAGGAGGAGAGAGTGAAGGATAGAAAAGACTTGCTAGAGGAGAAATGTTAACTGAATCTGAAGAACCGATAGGAGTTAGCAAACTGAAAGAGAAAGTAAGTTCCAGGCAGAAGAGCAACTCTTGCAAGCGCATAGAGGAGTGACTGGTTTTGAAAACTGCAGGAAGAGGCCAAGTTGTGGAGAGCCTTGTATACCAAGCTGAAGAAAATTATCATCTCCTATAATCAGTGAGAGTCTACCAAATTATTGTATACAAGGAAAGGATATGGTCATATTTGCATTTGGGGAAAAAGACTTACAGCCTAAATGTCCTGTATTGCTCCTACTGTCCCAAAGAATTAACATCATTTCAGTCTTTGTTTGACAAACACATCGGCTCAAGTTAATTTTTGAAGTGATTGATAAGTTATGACTGTCTGGTTTACTATGTGGATCACAACAACTTATGAGTAACAGTTCAAAGAATGGAAATTCCAGAATAGTTAATTGTGCTCATGAGAAACTGTACACAGATCAAGAGGCAGCCTTCAAACAGAAAAAGATGATATTGTATGGTTTAAAGTCAGGAAAGATGTGTGTCAGGGTTGTATCCTTTGATCATACTTATTCAGTCTGTATACTAAGCAGGTAATTTAACAAACTGGACTACAAGAAGAAGACTGTAGCATCGGAATTGGAGGAAGCATCATTAACAACTTATAATATGCAGAGGATACAACCTTGCTTGCTGAAAGTGAAGACGACTCAAACCACTTACTGATAAAAGTCAAAGGTTACAGACTTCAGTATGTATTACTGAACATAACACTCAACATAAAAAACAAAAAGCAAGCAAGCAAACAAACAAATGACAACAACAAAACCCCCTAAAGTTCTCACGACTGGACTAGTAAGCATCATCATGGAAAATGGAGAATATGTTGACATTGTCAAAGATTTTATTTTAATTGGATCTACAAGCACTGTGCATGGAAATGGTACTCAAGGAATCAAACAGTAGGGGATCATAGTTTTAGGGGACATCTAGGCTAATTGGCATAACTTTTTTTTTTAAGAAAGTGTTCTGCATACCACTTTGGTGAGTGGCAGCCTTGAAAGCTAACAATCTGCCATCTAAGTAACATCAACTGGTCCCAATCCATCTGGAGTGGAGGAGAATGGAGGGTGTCAAAAAGTGAGGAAAATATGAGCCCAACAGACAGAAAGTGCTGTATGATCCAGAGACTACATCAGCATGAGATCAGAACTAGATGGTGCCCAGCCACCACTGTTGGCTGCCCTAAAAGGGAACACAATGTGAATTTCCTGCTGTAGTAGGAGAAAAATAAATGCATAGAACTAGAACACTATTAAAAGACCACACTTGATGGTCTGTCAGACTGAAGGATTCCCTGAGGACATGGTCCCCAGACTCTCTGTTAGCCCAGAGCTGAAACCAGTACAGAAACCAACTCTTCAGTCAAAGATTGGACTGGACTATAAAACATAGAGTGATTCTGGGAGACTATACTTTGTGACTTAAATATATACATGAGGCTATCCAAGCAGCTTCTGTTTAGTGGTGAGATGAGAGGGCAGAGGGGGACATGAGTTGGTTGAATAGATATGCAGAGTAAAAGTGGAAAGGAGGAGAGTGCTGTCATGGGGAGGAAAGTTTCATATTGGTGTGGGCGTGGGGTTTCATGTCACAAATTGATTTGGGTTATAAACTTTCACTTAAGCACAATAATAAAAAATTTAGAAGGAAAGAAATCAAACAACATATTGCATTGGGCAGATCTACTATAAAAGACTTCCTTAAAGGGTTGAGCTGCTAAGATGTCACTTTAAGGTTTGAAGTGCACCTGACCTAAGCTATAGTACCTTCAGTCACCTCATATGCATGCCAAAGTTGAACAATGAATACAGAAGACTGAAGAAAAACTTACGGCTTTGTCTTGGGAGAAGTTCAGCTGGAATGCTCATTAGCAGCAAGAACGGTGAGATTTGTCTCATGTACATTGGACATGTTATCAGGAGGAGTCAGTGAAAAAGAGGAAGACTTTCAGCGTAATAGATTGGCAAAGTGGCTGCAAAATAATGGGCACAAGCATAGCAACAGTTGTGAGAAAGGTGCAGAGCCAGGCTGTGTTTCATTCTGTTGTGTATTAGATCACTATGAGGCAGTAACGACTCAACAGCAACTAACAACAACAACACCTGTCCTTTAGGGTCCTTAAACTGTGGTGAATCAGTGTGAAGTCTAGCTTCCTAGTGCAAACCATTCCTAAGATCTTGTACTGAGCTGACATAAGTAAATTTTTTGCCTTTTTGAGCAATGGGCTCTGCTCTTGTTTCTTCTACTCACTCATTCCAGGGATTCCAGTGATGTTGCAAGTTATGAAAGTGTCTAATCAATTTAAGTTAATTAGTGGTCACCTAGTTATGATGAGATAGTCCAACTATAAATATGTGCTTTCCTTTTTGCCTTTTTGGTTATTGCTTGCTTATATTACATGGAAAATAATCTGTGCACCCTCTTTGAGTCGTTTTTATACTTGATTCTTTAAGATGTAGTGTTGGGTAGGTAAAAGTAAAATCTTAAGCTAAGAAGACTTCTCTTCCAATAATTTCTTGTCCAAGTTTCATCAATAAGAGTAGACCCTGTGCCTTTAAGTCCTAGAATTACTTTCTCATGTCTTAGCCTATCATTACATGACTGAGGCAGTCTAAAAGATGATATTGTTTCCATTTCATAGATGGCGAGAGTGAGGCATGGGTAGGTGAAATACCATGCTCAAGATTACCCAGTAATCAGGGCAAAACCAGAAGCTTAAATTCAGTGTTTCTGACTTAAAAGATAAGAACTCTTAATAGCTCAAGCCCCAGCCTTTGCTTATATTCTAAGATAAATGCTTCTCATTTCCTTAAGACTTGGCTTTTTAAGCCTTCAAACGAGGCTAACAAGTCCTACCTATCTCAAAGAGTGTCTTTCAGAGATACCTCAGGAATGCAGAGGAATGACATTTTATCTTGATCTTTCAGACAGATGGCGATTGAAAATTAAGTCAACGAAAGGCGGCATCAACTGTGTCTGTCTACTTCCAGAGAAGCCATCTGTCTTGGGCTCTTGGAGCTGAGGTCATTTCTTACAAAAGAAAAAGAGTTTTCTGGCAGATGAAGTTCAACTGAAGAAGACAGATTTGGTTCATGCTGCTTCAGCCACATCAAGTCTCTTAGATAGAATGGATGTCTAAGTGTGTCACTAGTGAAAGCAAATTAACCTAAAATGAGCAGTTCTATCATTTAAAATCTAGTCTAAAGGAGCTTCTTAAAATGTGCAGTATGAACTCTATAAGGACAAGAGTACATACATACATTAAGGTTAGCTGAAGGTTATATACATTCAGTAAAGTTGCTGAAGGTTAGCCATTTGTTTATTCAGTGAGTATTTCTTGCAAGTCTACTAGGTCACACACACACATGTTGTGGTATGCCACTGAGTCAGTTTCGATGCGCAGTGTCCCTATATGACAGACTAGAACTACATCATAGGGTTTCTTAGACTGTAATATTTATGAAGGAGCCCTAGTGACACAGTGGGTAAGCACCCAGCTGCTAACCAGAAAATTGGTGGTTTGAGTCCACTAGCTCCTCTACGGGAGAAAGATATGACAGCCTGCCTCCATAAAGATCACAGCCTTGGAAACTGTATGAAGCAGTTCTGCTCTGTCCTGTAGGGTTTCTGTGAGCCAAAATTGCCTCAGTGGCAATGGATTTGGTTAGGTCTTTGGAATCTTTAAGGGAGAAGATGGACAGGTTTTTTTCTCTCGCAGAGTACTGGTTGGTTCCAAACATCATTCTTTTGAAGAACAGCCTACCAGTCAATCATTGCACCACCAGATCCTATTACACAGACACACACAGACACAGACCCACACACAGACACTCATGTACATATTCACATACACGTGCATATGCATTTACAGTACTCCCCAGTGGAATGCTTTATTATCAATGCCACTAGTCATGACTTGGCAGGTAGGCTGACAGTCTGCTCATTTGACCCTGGTATTGGCCTTAAATTCTTTTCACTACAAATAGCTTAGCTCTCAGCGTAAAGCATTCAAAAGCACCAAGTAAATTGATGTAATAAAAACAGGAAGGCTAATTTCATTTTATTGTTTTGTTGTTGCTGTCTTTGTTTTTCCTGGCCACACATTTGTATTCCATTCCTCACCCTGTTTTCTTCAGTGCTTGGAGCAGAGGGAGTAGAGAGGAAAAGAGAATTCCCCAGGTGAAGACTGGCAGATGCAACCAAAGGGCCCCCAGGACACTAGTAGCAAGAGAAACTGAATAGCCAAGTCCAGGATGTTATTCAAAAGAGGGATTCATAATAACTCTGTCAGCAGAATCTTAAGGGGAGAAACTAGGTGTCTTTTATCTGTCTGTTCTGTCTCTCTGTAACTGTGTCTCTGCCTATCTATCTATCTACCTATCTATCTATTAATTATCCATCTGTTTATCTATCTCTTACCTCTCCTTCATCCTCAGATTCTGCTGATGTTAAGCAGACAGATTTATTGAGGTCTTAAACATAATTAGGCAGAAATTAGTCTTTGTAAGAACTTGACTCCAGCCCCAGATCTGAAAGATCTCTTTGCTGAGGAAATGAATTAAGTCACCTTCATAAGAGATAAGATCTCATTATAATGTTGATCTGTTTGTCTTCATATTGGAGGAGGAGAAAGATGGTAGCAAGAGTCAGGCGATGCCATGATCTTTCCCTCAAGATACTGTGTTTTCAGCATTCTGCAAGTATTGTGTATGGGGGAAGATCTCTCCACTAGGCCCAAAAAGTTCAGGCTTCTATTTCTAATTCTACCGTGGACTCTTTTTGACGATATGGAAGCAAACTTTTCACCTCTCTGGGCTTCAGCTTTCCATTCGGTCAAGTGGACAAGGGCTGACATTCTATACATACTATCTTATGTAAACACTACAAAAACAGAGTAAATTTGCCTGCATTTTTTTTTTTTTTTTGGATGAGGAAAATGAATAAAAATTATTTTATTTAAGGCCTGTAACAGTTTATGGATACCCTAGTGGTATAGTGGTTAAGGGCTTCAGCAGCAGACCAAAAGGTTGGCAGTTCAAATCTGCCAGGCACTCCTTAGAAACCCTATAGGGAGATTCCACTCTGTCCTGTAAAGTCACTATGAGTCAAAATCCATATGAGTCAACTGCAATGGGGTTGGTTTTGGTTTTTATACAGTTTACAGATGGCAGAGTTAGGATTTGAATATAGGTTTTCCTGATGTCCAAAGTTGGGTGCTTTGCAATTTTTTTTTATTGGGTTTCTAAAGAGCAGAGTCTGAATTTATGGCTGGTCACTTTTGGATCGGGCCTAGGTTTTATTATATGTAAACTGGCCACATATACCAAGAGGTTGGAGCTACCGAGAAGTGCTGAGCCTGTGTTCTTTTCATGCTTGAACTGCCAGGCATGCTACCGGTCACTAGAGTTCTCAGCTGGCTCAACCTATCGTTAAATAATTGAATTATGATGAATTGATTTATTCTGGCTCTTTTGATAGCATTTCACTAAGTAAATTGTTTGTGGAAAAAAAACAAGGGATTTTGGAGCTTGGAAGGGGCTCAACATTCTACTGCCCTTGAATTGAATGACTCCTTTTTCGGATAGTCAGCATTGTAGAAATCCACTTCTATTTCTAACTGACTCAGGCTGTTTGTAGCTGGGGAAATGTTGCTTGAAAGTGTTTCAAGTACTGATTTTATAAGCTGATTTAATTAAGCCACATAGGGATATATCAGACCCCTTAGAAAAATATATTTTTTTCTCTTGATAATTATTTTTAAATGTTCAAAGCACTTTTATATTCTATAAGTTCTATGTCTATTCTGTAAGGTTATCCTGGCTAGGACTATCATTTCTGCTCTACACATGTGAAAACAAAGGCTGAGATGTGAAGCTAGTTATACAATGTTACATAGTCCATATAAGGGACAGAAGTCTAATTCTGTCCTGTAGCCCTAAATTCAGTGCCCTCTCCTGGGCTCCACTCTATTGTCATTTAAATAAGGGAAGGATGTTTTAGGTTAAGCACTATTCTTAAGGTAACTGTAATTCTGCTTTGCCTAGAGTATTCAAACTTTCCCTATGTCCTATTACCTGGACATAATTTTCAATAGCACTAATCTCATGCTCTAAGTGTACCAGTTTGCGGGATAAATTGTATGGTCACCCCAAGACACTGGGTAGAAACAAGATTTCAGGGACCTCACAGTCTTTCAGGGTAGCTGCAACCTGTAGACACAATGGTAGCAACATTTGATAAGTGTTTTTAAATGGAGGTCTTTCTAATATAGGAGCCCAGCTGGACAGAATATTTAGCTTTGTCTAGAAAAAGTTGGGATAGTATCACAGAATTGCTGACATTGTAGTTATATTAAATGATGGGAAGAGTGGTATCTTTCAGCTGGCCACATCCAGGTTTGCCAAGCCAAGCCACAGGTTTACTTTTGTGTTTTTCTGTGTTGCAATACCAAGAAGCACACATAGGTCATGCCTGCTTGGAGGGCATCCTGCTAGCTCTATGCTTCTGTGATCTTTGCCCTTGCAGCTAAGTGAGAATCATTGCAGCCACCTGTAGCTTTAAATCATTCCAAGCAGAGACCCTTGTATCTGAAATTATATGGACATAGATAACTCAGTTGGCCTTTAGCTGAAACTTACAGGGTATTCAACAAGCCCTTAAAAGCCTATAACATTAGACAGGAGGGACCTTTTATAAGCCCAGTAATCTAACTTACTCCTCTAAACTGATGAGTGAGCCCAGAAAGAGGAAAAAACTTACCTAAAGTAGCAGAGCAATTTCATTCCAGAGCTGGGACAGAAGCCAGGGTCTCTTGTGTGTCTGTTTACTCATTCTGCAAAACTGAAATCCTCTTTGGAGTTAAATCAACTCTAGCTTATTACTATGAATTGCTGTAATAGCAGATAACATACCCAAGACTTCAAAACTGAAAACTTGCATTGGATCCATCATTAACACCCTGTATGAACTTGAAGCAAGTTATTAAAGACACATGGAATCTCAGTGTTCTCATTTGAGAGATTAAAATAATAATTAAAATCTTTTCCTTTTTTTGTTATGATTGAGTGAAAATGTACATTCCCATTTAAATTTGCATGCCCACCTAGATGCAGCTCCCACTGCTCTCCCAGCTTGGTGACAGCACACTCTTCCTCTCCACTCCGTACGGGTCTTATCCTCCCAACAATCTTCTATCCCCTCCTCTCTACCCACTCGCCCACCTCCAGTAAGAGGTCAGCAGGACGACATCCTATGGATGCACGGAACCGTGAAGTGCACACATGATATGATCACTCTGTGTTGCCAAGTCCAATGCATTCCTGTCTGAAGAGTTGACCTCCATAATAATTAATATCTTCATGCCTTCCTGCCATGGTTATACTGAGGCTCACTTGGGTCTACTGTTTTCTTTTGTGTGCCCATGTCCTGCAGATGAGCCCAGCCGGTGCTATTTCCATGATGGCGATGGAGTATGTGAGGAGTTTGAACAGAAAACCAGCATTAAGGACTGTGGTGTTTACACTCCCCAGGGATTTCTGGATCAGTGGGCATCCAATGCTTCAGTATCCCACCAAGACCAACAGTGTCCCGGCTGGGTCATCATTGGCCAGCCAGCGGCATCTCAGGTAAGATCTCAGCCCATGTGTGACTGTTCCTGTAGACATTCCGAATCACTGCTATGTTCCTCAGGTTTGCCCATTTTGAGGATAGTGTTACTGAAAGTGACCAAAGATAATGCCATTTGTCAGGAGCTAAACATAGAATGGCTAAGGTAGGGAAACTCCGAATATTTTGGGTAAATACTGCGTTTCTATTTCCTTAAATATTATAATTAGTATCTGGGGGAGGAACTCCATTTTGGATATGCCAATGGAATTCAAATGAGTCAGAACATACTCTTTTGGGGGTATTCTGCTTATTTGGAGGTACCATGTTTTAAATTCCCTGGGTACTCTCCTATGAGTTGATGCTAACTCTGTGATTACTTTGCTGTGTGGTCTTGAACTAGTTAGCCCATTTTCCTGGGCCCTACTTTTTTCTCCTGTTTGAAATAGGGGGCAGTTGAACTTGATGATCTCCAAGGATTTCTCCATCTCTGAGGAGCTGTGACTCATTCCTCAGTCCCCGAATATACTATTTATGTTCCTCAGTTCTTCCCCAGAGGTCTGCTGCCTTAGTTGAGGGAGCTAGAGTGTTGAGCCACCAGAGATTGTGCAAGTGTAAGGAAGGCCATGCTATCCCCAGAGCCTCCTTTCCAATTACGCTGCTGAGCAAGCACCTGCCTTCCTCTGAGACTCTCATTTCCCAGGGACACGACTCAGTGCTTTCAACTACCTGGCCCAGTGGCCATTTCTAAGGCCTGTCTGTGTCCAGGAGTTATAGATGAGCCATAATTGTCAGCCATTCCTTTCGAATATTACTTCCCTGATTTGGAGTTAGTGGGACAGGATTGGTTTTTAGATAAAAGAGAGATTTCTTCTTCTTCTGGAGATCAATGAAGAATAATTGGGCAAGGTACAAGGTGGGCCCACTCATTTATTAACAATAGTGTTGATTTGATCATTGTGTTCATACATCTATTTGCTTATGTTTCAGTTTATTAATTCCTTGACTATTCATATGTATTTGCTTCTGAAAGCTCCGAGAATAGAAAGAAGTAAGAATATGACAGTCCCTGATACTTGTAATGCCATTCTTTTGAATGAGTGAATGAATGGCTGACTAAAGTTCATCCTCCCCCATACCAGCTCTGCACTTAGTTCTCTCCTCTGTGTTTGCAGCCATCACACTGAGCTCTAATGAACTGTGTCTGTGTCTGACTCCACTGTTAGGTTGCTAGTTCTTCAAAAACACATTTTATTCATTCTGGTCCTCTCATTTTCAAGCGCATTAACTACTAGGTGCTTGGGAGATGTTCATTTAGTTGACTGTAGGTAGACAACACACACATACACATAAGTACATAAACACAGGCAGACAGACACACACACACACAGCTATAGGTAAATGAACAACACTGAGTTAAAATGCTGAGGAACCACTTCTATCACATGAAATATCTTGCTTCAGAAACAACAGAGCAGGCCAGCAATGGAACCAACAATTGTGATTTCAACATTTGCATCCGTTTCCTAGGACTGTTTCTTAAAAATTCATTTGAACAAGGAATCAATAAACTCAGGATCTCTCACTGAGCAAGAGTTGAGGTAGCAGCTGTGCTTAAAAATCATCCAAAGGTTATTTCAACTAATGTGAGAAAAGAAGAGAAAGAAATTTCCAGCGTTAGCATTTGAAAAGAGACTTCACGGGGCAATTATTTTACTCCTGTAAGGAGGAGGCTGTCAAGAATTATGGGTGATTATCTCTTCCTAAACAAAAATCCAATTAAGAAAAATCGTTATAAAAACTAGCCGTTCGATCTACAAAGAGGAGATGAGGAAACAAAAATCATCCTATTGAATTATTCATTGTAACCAATTTTATTTTAATGAAATTGACTAGGTTCCATTACTCTGGGCTTGGACATAATCTTTGTTACAAGGAGACTTCAGCTGTAACTAAATTTGCCGTAATGAGATCAGCTCGCAGGAGAATACAGGGTCAAGAGAGGGGAGATCTGCACAGGCTGGGTACAGGACCAGGCAGAGGGTGGCCCAGAGAGTGGCAGAACAAAAGTCTCCTGAATTCCTCATCTGAAAAGCCAAGAAGTCATCCATACAACCATCACCACCCCTATCGTGCACATGCATGTGTGCACACACACCCACATACACAGATTCTGCATAATTTTGAGCAGAAGCTTTTGCTGAATTAGAAACCTAGCTCCCTTCCAACATCAAGGGAGGAGGAGGAAGAAGTGTAACTGTGGCCTTCATTACCTCAGACAGTGATTAGAAGAGGTTGATGGTTAATTTTCACCCTGTCAAGGCCTCCAGGGAAGAGCTGATGGCTGGAGAAGAGGTGCTGAGAGGCTCTTAGAAGTTAGGTTTAGGAGTTAGGTGGGAAGAGGTGCCACAGGCCCCTCCGTGTTCCTTCAAGACCAATCATACTCTTCTCTTCCTTTCTTCTTTCACACACAGATACACTCACATGAAAACTCATACATAAATAGACTGGGTATTGGCGTTAGTACAGAGAGTGAGTACCAGTGCAGATAGAGGAGAGTGAGGGAGAGAACTAGAAGTTATTGAGGTCCTATGAACACCAGTCATTGTGTTGGACACTTACAAACACCTTAAGACCAACCTTCCTGTAGTTCTTTAGCGTAAAAATTATTATCTATCATGAGGAAGCTGAGAGGTAGATTGGCTTATCTAGAGTCACGCAGCCCATAGTGGAGGATCCAGATTAGAAAGATGTCATGTGGAGCTTGGAAATTTAATGTCACATTCAAATGTTGGAAGCACTAGATGTTTGACAGTTTTTACCGGGAACCAAGCCGAAAGAATCATAGATGGGAAGATCTCAATCTTGGGTTCATCATGCAGATACCACAAAGTGCTTCTCATTGGGCAGACTCACAGTCACTTTGGATTCAGGCTGCTCCCACTCCCTGCCAAGGAAGCCAATCCATGATCCCATGATGTTCACTAGATGCTCCATTAACTTGGAATGATGAATGATCGCAGTTATTCCATTTCCTCTAAAACAACAGTTTTGTTCACTCTTTACCTTTCCCTGATGCTGTAAACATGACAAAGTCAAGTGTTTATTGGAGATGTGTGCCTAACCTGTGAAGGAAGCCAAAAAAGTGAAGCCTCTGACCTTTTCACGGCAAGCTTTAGAAGATATGACTATTCCTTCAATAGGAGCAGACTTGTTGGAAAAAGATTGTAAGTCCTTCTGGTGACTAATGCAAACAAGCAATACAAAGTCTCAGATATTGATTATATCAGCTATATCATTCTAGAGTATGGATTAGAACTTCAGCTTCAATTTTGTATAAACTCACCATTTTTAATGTTTGCAGTCTCTTAATATCCGTTCTCAAACAAGATTCCCAAATTTGGTTAGGGCTAAGCTATTGCCCCCTGAACATCGAGTCTGATTTCCAAACCTTATCAGAAGTATCAAAACTTCCTGGTTCTGCAAACTGGGCTGGACATTCTATAATAGGAGACATTCTTAGGATATTTTGGCCATACACCTTCCTAGCCCAGCTGGACTCAAGAAGTTCCTGAGACAGAACAAAAATGGAAATGAACTTAAAGAATGAAGTTATCTCTCTTCTGGGAACTTCAAACATGGTTCAGTTTAAGTACTTGAAAAGATCTTGTCTTGCTCTTATTTTGTCTCTGTGTTTTGCATTTCTCTAGTGCTTTACACCAAAGACTGCCAAAATGAGATGTAGCTATTTCCTTCATCCTGTCCACACCCCTAGGATTTCTACCAAAGTCCATTTCCTCTTATCCAAATAGGCATCTTCTTCCTTCCATAATGGCCTAAGGAGGAAACAGGGACTATTTGGAATGCACAATACTCTCCTAGGGATCACAGTCGTTCAGTTAACCAATTTATATGGTTAATCCTTAGGGCATGAAACATAGTCTAAGCATTTCTAAGGCCAAAGTAAAGAAACCTTCCTAAGACTGCGAACTGTCTGGAGTGGAATGGAGTGCCAATATTATGATATAGTAAACTCTTCATGCTACAATGGATTCAGGCTGAGCTTCTGACGAAATATAGGAGATTCCTGCCTCAGGTGAGACCTAGGCATCTCCACTTCCTTTGTAATTAATTCCCTGACTTTGTATTTCTCTTATTGGGTGTATTACTTCTTTGGCATTTCACTTTGAGTTGCTATTATCTGTTCCCTGGCACTGCCATATTATTTTTCCTCTTTAAAATACAAATCATGTTTTGTCTCATATTACAGCACTTTATGTATTAATTCATTTATTCATTGGATCAATCAAAGAGAGTATGTTTAAGTCTTATGCTGAGGTAATGGAGAGCACAGATATTAGCAGAATGAAATAGAAATCATGTTGATCTGGCTTTGCCCTCCTAGCTTCTTTTCTTACCTGAGAATCTTGAGAAAAAATCATCTTCTGAGACCTCAGTTTTCATTTCTGGAAAGTGGGAATGATAGCATCTACCTAGTGGAGATTAAGGAGTGAATGCAGAGGTACGGTTAGCTCTGTTCCCCCACCCCCACCTTACTGGGACATACAGATGTTAATGCCCTCCATCGTTCATATTAGGCCCCCTCACACCTCTTTCCTACTACAGAGATGGCCATAGTGACCCAAAAGTATCTCTGTCAGTGTTTGGTTGAGTTTAACACTGTTGTGCTATCAAGTGTCTCCTGCCTGCTGAAAACTCTACCAGACATTTTTGAGAAATGCCAAAGAATTTCTGTTCCTTTTACCGCTCTCTGAGAGCTTGTAGTTGCATTGGAGGGGTGTGCCCTACTGAAGATAACACCCAAAGACCCAAGAGTGAGAAATTCAGAGGAAGTTTCCTTGAGGAAGAAACTACATTGCCATCAGCTTACTTAGTCAGCAGGGATGAGAGCCAGTGTGTAGGGATTAGAAAATCCTTTGCCCACTTTTAGATGGTGTTAGGCAAATTATAAAATGAGACATTTATCAAGTGAACCCAAGCTCTGTGCCAAATTCCTTGAGTCCTTCTAATACTATTACTAAATAAGAATCAATGTTCTCGCTTTACAGATTGAGATAGGAAGGCTTAGAGAGCCCAGTGACTTGTTCCAGGGCTTACAGTTGTGAAGGGCAGAACCAGGATGTGCATCACTGTGCTCCTATTAAAAGCCTGATATGGGGTGAGGCAACTTAAACTCGTTTCAAGGGCTAACACGTTGAGAACAAGCTAGGTGAGCTGTGTCTTTTGGATCTTTTGATGTGTGGTATGTATTCAGACTCCTCTCCAATACTCCAAATGTTGCACCCGCTGTTTCAGCCAGTGGGTTCAGCCAGTTAATCATTCTTCTTTTAAGTTAAGCATGACTCTCTCCAGCGAGTCTTCTAAGATGTGTATGTGGAAATATGGGAGAAACACAAGAAATGTTTTAAGTTGTCAATTCTTAGCTTTTGGAAGGGTAGAAATGCCTAATTATTTCTGTGGTATGAGCCTGTGATATGAGGGTAAAAAAAAAAGTACAAAAGCACAAATAGGACAATTGTAGATGAAAGAAGAAACTGCTCAATTTATATTTTTGTCACAAGCCATGTACTGTCTACAGGAAACCTTGAAATGTCAGTAACAGAAAAACTGCAAGATGTGTATCTTCCTTGCTGGCTGCCATGTTTGAGCCTGGAAAGCAAGAACTGTTCACTGGTGTCTTCTTAATCTTTGTGTCCAGAGCAAAGGACTGGATACCAACTGGGTTCTCTGGATGCAAGGGCAAGACATCTTTCCGCTGGCATTTATGATACAATGTCAAGAGTGTTGGGACACTTTGAGAACAGTCAAAAACTATATCCTGTGGAAATGATTGCTAAAGTGTACCTAGAAAGATATAATGGGGAATGGCATAAGAGGAAGGTAGATAAGAACAGCATGGCATGCTCGTTGGGGACGTCGAGGCCAGTTGGCATAACTAGCCTATTGCTAAGAGTCTTCTCCACCTTATATTGGTGAATGGTGTCTAGGGTCTTAAAAGCTAGCAAGCTGCCATCTGAGGTACACCAGATTGTCCCAACTCAGCTGGAACAGATGATCACCAAGGATAACAATGACATGGGGGAAAGAGAACCCAGAGGACAGAAAGACCCACATGAATAGGTGACTATATCAACATGTGACCGAAAGAACCAGATGGTGCCCGGCCACCACCAGTGACAGCCATGATGGGGCTCACAAAGTTGAGTCCAGTGGCAACACGAGAATAAAAAGGGGTGCACCCTGAGAACTCCACTAAAAGACAGCAACTGATGGCCTGAAAGCCTGGGGGCTCCCCTGGGAGCATGGTCCCTAGACATGACGCTACCCCTGATCATAAATCATTACTGAGGTCAATTCTTCGGACAGGAATGGATTGGACTCAGGGACACAGAGTGACCATGTCGTGTGTGCACTTTATGGTTCTATGCATCTATAGGATGTAGTCCTACTGGCCTCTTACTAGAGGGGAATGGAGAGGGTGGAGAGGAGGGGACAGGAGATTGTTGAGAAAATATGACATATATAGAACAGAAATAAGGAGTGTGTTGTCACCAGGCAAGGAGAGCAGAATAATCTGCAAAGAGTTGGGCATGAAAATTTAGACTGGATTGTACACTTTCCCTCAATCAGTAAATAAATGAATGAGTGAATAAATAAATAAGAAGAGCATGGCAAAGAGAGTAGCAGAAACAAGGAAGAGAGAGACAGACAGGCAAAGAAAGAACATGAATGAAAAATCTAAAAAAAAAAAATTATTTTAAGGCCACTAAGGCATAAAGGGAAAGGAAGACCAAAGAAGAGCTGATGTGTTTGAATCATGGTGTTATCAAAGAATGTTGACTATTCTTTGTACTATCAGAAGAATAGATAAATTGGTCTTAGAAGAGATGCAACCAGAATGGTCCTTAGAAACAAAGATGGAGAGACATTATTTCTTACTTTGCACATGTGGTTAAGAAAAACCATTCCCTAGAGAGTGATTGAAAACAAGTGAGAACCTCAGTGGGATGATTTGACCCAGTAGCTGCAACAATGGACTCAAAAGTACCAACAGCCATGAAGATGGTGAAGTACTGGTAATGTTTTGTTCTGTTACACATTTAAGGTTACCACAGGTGGAAACTGACTCAGTGGCAACTAACAAGTTGAGTCATAAGCTGAGAAACACAGGAGGAGACATTCCATAGAAGCTTGGAATTTAGACTTTATCTTAAGGGCTATTAGGAGCTTTTCAGCTCTTTTAAGTAGGAATGGGCTTCTGTTGGGGCTGATGGTAACAGGGTTAGATGTTCAAAGAGAAGCGACATCTTTTAAATACTTCCTGTATACCAGACCCTATCTAGGGGTTCAAAGCATTTTTCCCCCATGTATTTCACAGCAGCCCCACAGGGAATTTTTAATCATTCCCTTTCCAGATTAAAGTGAGTCTCAGGAAAGATGAACCATCTTGCTTTTCCTCTTTTATCTACTTTCCTTTGCCATCACCAGGATGCTGGTAAAATGCATCACTTGGGAGTTTTCCACTGAGAAACAATTCCCCAGTGTTATTTGAATGATGTCATTTGCAAGGAACAGAGTGAAATCTTGGTTCAATACTCAGCAACGGTTGCTTCTAAGGGCTCATCCTTGCCTGTCTTCTCTGCCTGCCATTGCCTTCACCAAAGCATTCAAATTATCTCACTAGTGCATCATCTGCCAATAGTGGTGAAGAGAAGAGAGGAGAAGGGAACACAATGAAATATCAGAGAAAATTCCAAACAGTTTTCCCAAATACCCAAGGGATCTACTTACTCCTGGTGATTTCTGAATAATTTTCAAGAGTACATGTATGAGTCATCTAAGGAGACAGAACAGAAAGTACCGTGGTCTATTATACCCTGTCCTATCATTGCGGGCCACCCCAAATCCCACCAGGGAAGCAAAAACACTTTGTGGACAAGAAAAGGGCCCCCTGACCTAGTCACTGAACTAACCTGAACTTATCATGGAAATCCTGGGCTGGAAGAAATGTAAAAGCTTCCAGTAGTTACAGGATTCTGGCAAAGAAATCTACCAGACTTCTTTCCTCTTCCCTTCTGTCTGCATTCACTCTGTTTGTATTTCTTTAAACTTAGGAAGAGCCAGACGTTGTGATAGAACCTGGAGTATGGTCTGAAATACTTCAAGTAATGTGTGTTATCAAGAAAGAAGAGAAAGATTTAGAATAAGATTATCCTGATTTACATATCTAGGGTCCACACATCCCTCTTTGTGTGACTTCAGGCAAGCCAGTTCTCTTTGCCCCCAATTTCCTAATCTGTAAAATACGAGAAACTGCATTTACATTGCAGATGTTACCAATGATGAGACGTTGACCCAGAAATGTGGCTTTCCTTCTAGTCATAATTGACAATTTTTAAAATAATGTATTCCCTCTATCAGTGAAGTTTCTAATTAGGGACAAAGGGTGGTTTCTTTTTAAGGGAACAGTCTTTTGGACACAGAATTCTAAGCAGACAGAGACATTGAGTGTTTCCTGGATTTACTTCACTCAATTAAGATTTGACTTTGATTAAATAACTTTCTTGAACCTCTCCTTCTCATGTCTGTTTAAAATTATTCTAATATTCTGATTTCAAAATTAACAGAATCGTACTGTGAACCTACTGTGTCCAAAACGTCATTTTCTACAATGGGCAGAGGCTGAGATGAATCACACAACCATTACCCTTAGTGTGTAATTGTCCCATGACGAAATGAGGGCATTGATATAGGTACTTCTAATAATAGGCACAGGAGCCCTGGTGGCACAGTGATTAAACATTCCATTGTTAACCAAAAGATCAACAGTTCATATCCACCAGCCGCTCACTGGAAATCCTGTGGAGTCATCGGACTTGGTCCTATAGGGTCTCAATATACTTTGATGGTGACAGGTTTTTTGTTTTGTTTTTAAAATTAGGTGTGAATGTCAGCAAAGTGCTGTGATTCTTGGATAAGTAGAATCTGCCTTAGATGGTGTGTGCATGAAGGGGAGGGGTGGTTCTAAATAAAAGGGAAAGTTTCTTTTAAGATGGGTGTTTGGGAAAAATAAAGACTATAGAGTGGGAGTGTTGTTTCACGGATGTAGCATAGGCTTTAAAAATTTGCTTTGTTGCTTAATTAACTGTAGGTCTATGATAAATGACTTTACTACTCTGAGCCTCGGTTTTTCATCATCTGTGCAATGGGTCTACTGTCACTCTTGTGTGGTGAGTTTGAGGATCCAACGAGTTAACCTATGTAATGTGTATAGTACATGCCTACCTCTGGCAAGTATTCACATCACTGTTAAATCAAGCATGTTTTCCCCAAGCAGACTGAGTCTGAAGAAAAAATAAGATTTGCAAGAGGTAAAAGCAGTGAGGGATGGGCATAGTGTTTGTAAGTACACAACAGGACATGTGCTCATGAACAGAGAAAGTGCCCCATGGAGTCTCCAATTTGGACAATGAGTCTTAATTTCTTGCTTGCCATTTGACTCTTGACTTGAAGCCCAAGAACAAGCAAGGCTCTGTGGTTTGTTGCAGCTTCCACAGGTTCTTCATGGGAGCAGGTGTGGCCCTGCCAACCCACTGCACAGCCTATCTAGGAAAACACCTTGGCCTTTGATGTTCCCATTCCCCTCCACTCTGGCTCATCCTCATCTCTTTCTCTTTGCTCTCCACTCCCTCTTTTTCTAACTCCTTTAGCTTCAGGATGAACCACCTTCCTTCTATTCCTGCCATTCACTCAGGCTCCTTAAACCTCTTCTTCATTCCTATCTTTGATTTTCTTTTCTTTTTCTTTTTATTATTGTTGTTTGAAGTGGGGGCACCAGCGTTCAGCCAGCATGGCCTTTGCTGTGTAATCTAGTTTCATGTTCTGTACCCAAGAAACATGCAAAAAATGTAAACAGTACTCGTGCTCTGAGATTGTAATGATGTTTAGCAAGCAAGAGCCAGTCAAGCTTGCTGAGACCACTGCTCCAGCGGTATTGAGTTCTGTCCCGAAAACCACATGCTGGTTTCTCTAAGTCTAAAAGTAAACTTTCTCAAGCTAGTTCCAAAGGGCGGGGTTTCAAGGGGAGTTGGGGTTTGGCTGTGTGCAGGATTTTGTTTTTGTTTGTTCATGTGGGTTCATTTGTTTGTGTTTGCTTTGTGGGCTGCCTGCCTCCAGTCTGTATCCACTATCATTATTTTTTAAATTAACCTGCTGTATTTTGTCCATTGAATCTCAGTGCCAAGAGGCCCAGGATATATTTGTGCATGCCCATTTTCCAGGGAGAGATATGTTCAGAGAGGCACGTGAGAGGTACCCCTGCTTGGAGGTAGGCTTCTGTACCAGAGCAGTCCGTTCCACAAAGGCTTCCCTGGGGCTCCTGCTGGCCCTGGGGCCCTTTCCCAAATTGGACCCGTATGTACAGCTGGTGGAAGAGACCACCTGGCTGCTGTCTAACTTGCTCTCCATCCTGAGAGTGAGGCCCCTGGGGACAGCATGGGTTTCAGGACTGTGGTTACCACTTGGTGATGTCCACATTTGCAGTGCAGACCCTAGAAGCAGCTGGGGCCCAGGAAGAGCTTATTAGTTCAGTGTAATGGCAGGAGAGAGATACACTGGCATGCCTGGGAGCTATGGTTAGGAGTTGATGTTCCAAAGCGGAGACAGAATCATGTCAATTTCAACAGCCCAGGCTCCAGACCAGCTCTGTCCATTAGAACTTTCTGGGGTGATGGAAATCTTGTGTGTCTTCACTGTCCTATACAGTAGCCTCTAGTCATGTGATTCTGTTGAGGACTTAAAATATAGCTAGTGCAATCGAGGAACTGAGTTTTTAATTTGATTAATTTAATTTTAAATAGCCACACAGAGATAGTAGACTACTCTCTTGGACAGCACAAGTCTAGAATATTTCACATCTCAGTGCTACTGCTGACTGTGAGATCCCGGGAAAATTACTTAGACAAGGCTTAGTCTTCTGGTTTGTAAAATAAGAAACTCAAGTGGTGATTGTGAGGATTCATTATGGTAGTAGCCATAAATCATTTGAAACAGTACTTGGCATGTAGCAAGTGCTAACTAAATGCATTCAATTAAGTTAGTGCATTAAATTCTTATAATCATTAAATTAGGCAATCATTGAATTGCTATCATCATTAAGTTATTGCATTAAATCCTTGTGTGGGAATTGCATTCAAATTGCACAAAATAAAAAAAGAAAAAAAAGGAAAGTCCACAATTCTCACCCCTCTACCTGTAACTTGAGGAGTGAATCCAGTTCTGTCTAACTCTATTCTACCATACCACCTTTCCCCAAAACTGATTTTTAATAACATTTCTCTCTTTCCCAGAGTGTGATTATGACATACTAATCTTTTCCCTGTACGTTGTCTTAAAGTCTTTTCAATCTGTGTAAATCCTTACTGGCAAACTTTTGCCTTTGGAGTTATTTTTGCATAATTCACAAGAAATATTGGTCTCAATGATTTCTTACCTGTTAAGCTTCTCATTCTTGTTCCCTGTTGCCTTCAAAAATTCAAAGCCATTGTAGGCAAGGCCTCAAGTGATCTGGAACCAGTCTTTTTTTGTAGCCTGTTGCTCAGTATGCCTGTGCCAGGCAGTGGCCCTCCTTGCTATCCCCACACACGCCTGGCACTTCTGTTTCTGCTGCTTGGAATCACCTCCATTTGCTTCTTCACCTCTTTATAGTTTAGCTGCCCTTCATGGTCCAGTTCAAGTGGTATCCCTTTTGTACACCCTCCTTCAACCACCGCAGTCCACAAGGAGTCATTACACTTCTGATCTTACATAGCACTTCTGGAATCATCCAAAAGCCCTGAGCATAGGCTACCTTTTCTTTTGCATTTGCCTATGTCTACAGCTTCCTATTCCAAGTGGACTGGTAGAAGCATAAGGATTTGAGCTTCATCTGACACTTACAGGTGTTTGCAGTGCCTAGAACAGGGTCTACTACATGAGAATACTCAGAAAACATTCGTGGATTCTTTGAACGATGCTCTTGGAAATAATATCTCTGAGCGCTATGTCATTTATGATTGGATTCCATTTACAAATCCATGTCTGTAAGTGATTCCCTCATATTGCCAGGTTACATTCCCTTGTGAGTACAATAGATGACCACAGTGGGCAAGACTTTCCAAAATCCCCTGGTCCATTCTTTATGGTACAGGTGGGGCCATGGCTTTGCACCAGAAGAAGAAGTCCCAGAAGCCCATTCGGAGCCCAACCCCACATTCTTTTTGTTCTCTATGCCTCTGTGATCTCTGCTTCTGGAATGTTAGCTCCACCAGAACAAAGAGTATTTTGTTTGTTTGTTTGTTTTTTAAATGAATTCAGTTAACAATTTGCCAGACTTGAGAAGATGACTCCTCAAATTTCAGAACTAGATTTTTAAACCAAACAGCATTTTGAAATTACCAGAGAAGTCAATTATCTACTCATGTTAGACAGAGCAAATATCTTTCTGTAACAACTTGCCTTTAATTTTTTGAAAATATTTTGTTGTGTTTTCCTACTGAAGTCAACTCTTCCGACAAAAATGAACTGGACTCGGGGACACAAGGTGACCACATGATGTGTGTACTTTATGGTTCTATGCGTTTATAGGAGGCTGACCTACTGGTCTGTTTCTAGATTGGGGAGCAGAGGATGGAGAGGAGGGCACAGGAACTTGTTAAGAGTATACTACAAGTATAGAATCAAAAGGAGGAATGTGCTGCCATCAGGCAAGGAGGGCAGAAGAAGATGCAGATAGGTGAACATGAAAAATTGACTTAGATTGTATACGTTGGCTTCACCACAATTAAATTTTTTTTAAAAAAATCCTTAATTGTGTTTTAGGTTAAGGTTGACACAGCAAATAAGATTCTCACTGAACAATTTATATACAAATTGTTCTATGATGTTATTTACAATTTTTACCACACGTCAGCATTTTTGTTATTTCCATTTTGTTCTGTTTCTGTGGGTCTTGAGTCTCTCCCCCTTCTTACCTTCTCATCTTTGCTTTTGGATGCATGTTGGTTGTTTGTTTTAAGGAGCACATTACTTCATTACTTGTAGGTGGTACTGTTTGTTTTATAAGTCAATCTGTTACCTGGTTGAAAGGTGGCTTCTGGGTATAACTATGGTGCCAAGTTCAAAGGTATCTTAGGGCAATAGTCTCAGGGATTCCTCTAGTCCCTTGTGAGTCCAGTAGGTCTGCACTTTTGCAGGAACTTGAATTTTATTGTGCATTCCTCTCTCATTCTTTCTGGAACAAGGGGTTCTTTGTTATGACTGTTTGTGTTTGTTCACCCCTAAATTCTAGTGCTGAGAATAGGACCTGGCACATAATGCCAAATGTAATAAATGTTTGTGAATAAACCTGTACAGCACTCTGCTGACCATTTTGCCTGGAAAGTAGGAAACTGTTTCTGGGCCCCAGGATGAAGGCTCTGTCTCTCTTCTTCCTCTCATTCTGGAAAAGATTGGAGTCTCGGTGATGTTCTTCTGGCCAGATTGCTACAGAAACTGATGGAAACACAAAGACCTTCTTTCCTGTCTTGAGATTGTGGTTAATTTTCAGATACCTCTCAATGAGAGTTCCAGCACAAGATCCTATGAAGAAGTAAGAGAAGGAAAGAGGCAGAACAGAGAGGTAGAGGGGAAGAGAATGAAGGGATGTAGAATTAAGGGAAAAAGAAAAGAGTGACTAAACAATAACAATAAATAACAGCAATAACAATAACTTAGTACTACTAGTAATAATTGATAATCACTGTAGGAATAATATGAGTAGACTGTATATCAGGGCAATTACTTTATGCCAGGTATTCTGTTTAAGGTTTCACGCTGTTTTTTAGCACATTTAAACCTGCCAACCACCCTATAAGGTAACCAACATAACTTTTACTTGTTTACAGATGAGGAAATTGAAGTTCACAAAAGTTGAGTAACTTAGTCAAGTTTTTATAGCTGGCTCAGTGATGTCATGGGGCAGTCTACAATGTGAACCCAGGATTGTCTAGTTCTAAGAAGTAAGGAGGGGGGTGTGATGAAGGAGAACAATGTGAACTGCAGGTTTCTGGTGTGCAGGGTTGTATCAAAACACTTGCCTTGTGTAAGGACTCTCAATTCTCACAGTAATCCCCCAAAGTAAGAACTTTAATCCCATTTTGCAGTGGAAAAATGTAGGCTTGGTGAAGGGTTCAAGGTCATACTGTAAATGGCAGAAGCTAAGGTCAAACTCATCTGCTTTTGAATTTAAAGCCCATGTGACTTCCACTTCTTGGTGGAGGGTCCAAGTATAGAGATTGTTGAGGAGTCCACACTATGGATTCCAAATCATGACACAGTTGTTCCTGGGAACCATTGCTCAGAACAGCTGCTTCAACACCCTATTTTTGTGCAGATGTGTGCTGCCTTGGGCCAAGGCTGCTGCTGGGGGAAAGCGTCACTCTGAAAGGTCCATGTCCCTCAATGGAATTTGTTGATACATGGTAGACATGTAAGCCAGTGGTTTCTGTTAGACATCTGGTAGACAAAGTCTTCTATTTGCACACTGTGATCCCTATCCCAACCTCTGTGATCTGGAAAGAGAAGCCAGAGAGAAATGTCACCAGTGTCCTTAAGAATGAGAGCCCTTGTTGGAGCTGGAAGATCAGCAGGACACCTAGCTTTGCTAAAACCATAAGGAGTTCCAGGAATCATGGTTCTGTGTATGTCAGTGTATTTCACCCTGTGGAACTTCCTCCTAGCAGGAATTTGGCTCTGGACAGCCCTGGCAAGAGTGCCGTCTGCCTCTTCTTCAAAAGGAAGAATATCATAGTCAATCACACAGCAGCTTCCAGGCCTCGCTCTCCAAGGCCAGAGGGTTGCTGACTGCAGAACCCATGGAGTGTGACCTCCATGATCATCTAGGTATCTAGTGGGAGTTCCCTGCAGGTTTTGTGACTGGTACCTATTCTTGGATGCAACTTGAAATACCCAATTCCTAATGAGGAAAGCTGCAGGAAAAAAAGGAGAGAAGAGAACAACAACAACAAAAACCTGGCAACTCTTAGTTTTGTGAAGATGAGAAACTCTTGTTCTTTCAACACAGATATTTTTAAGAGAAAAATCACTTCACTTCTGTGACCTTTCTTCAATATGCCAGTGTGATCAAGATTGCCGTTAACCATTAACCACTGCTCAACTATTCCTCACCAAGGATTTCATTGCCCAGCAATGAACTAAGCTTAGATATAGTCTCCCCATTCCTGTTTAACCAATAAATATCCAAAAGCCCCAAGAGAAAGACTGGGAGAAGATCTGGGGACTTCTTAAAACATCTTTCTGTCTGAGTAGTTCTAAGCCTAAATGGTGGAGATTTGTATTTCAGTGATTTGCTCTAGACTTCACTGTACTTCACAGTTATACTCTAGAGCCATTGGTGAGAGTGTTTTCTATCAAAACTAATTGAATTTATGTCTGTAGTCTTTGAAATCTAAATGTGTAACAGGCAGTGTTTGGGTGTTGAGATTTAGAGGAGGCAGCATTGACACGCCATGTTCTAGAACTGTGGTGTTCTAGTCTAAAACTGGTAATATCTCAGTGCTCAGCATATTGTTCTAGAACTGGCAATGTTTCTGGACTCTGAAATCAAATTTATGATATTTTAGGATTCTTGTATGTAACTGGCGGTGGCTCAGTATTTTTATCTAACACTGGAAGTAGCTCTGTGTCCCAGTCTACAGTTGAATGAATAGCCTCATTGAGGCTAATCATAATCTGATCCAGAGTCTACACAGCTTTTATGTGCTGATCTAGAATTCATGAAATTGCATTAGCTTGTTTCAGTGCAAATATAATACAAGAGGTTTGAGAACACAGAAAGCTAGTGATGTACTTAAAACCAAACAAAAAGCCTCAGTGCTTAGAACTGTTTGCAGCAAGATTTAGCATCTTGGACTTTATTTTTCATGCTTGGGCTGTTGACATCACCTAAGAAACACGGTTTTCATGACTCAGCTGTGGCCCAGGTTTCCTTCTTCTCTGGCCTTTTTTCCTCCAGCACTTGCTCTCCAGAGCCCACTTGACATTAAGATTTTACATTTTCGACCTGGCCCTCAGACATGGATTCCCTCCATTGCTTCCTTCTCCATGTCCCTCTTCAGGCTGCACATGCCTCCAAAACGGACCTTACCGCTTTGTTCTATGAGTCTTCACTGACTTCGTTGTTCCTCTTCCTGCCCCCTAGGACTGGGAGCTATTTAATAGAAGGGATTTTATCACTATTGCTTTTTTTTTTCTGAGACCAATTTCCCACCTGTAGACCATGGAAGTAAGGAAGACACTGCATGGAAAGTGGTAAGTAAATGTGCATTGAATGAGCAACTGAATCAGTGTATGCATGAGGGAGAAATATAAGGGAAAAATATGACCTTTGGCTGGAAGAAAGCTGATTCTTCTAAAACAAAAGAGATCTCTGGAAGCTCCCAAACCCTTGTCTCTCACTCCTTAAGAATTTTGAGAAGGCCCTGCATCCCACTCTTAACACAGTCAGCATCTTACTCCTGGAGGAGGCACATGTGTCATTAAGTCACCCACGGACCATCTGGCTGGGGATCCCGTGCTTCTCCTCCACTATGGGGGATTACGTAAGCTGGACAGCAGCCTCCAGATGTTAGCAGTTTCTGCTCGTTTTATCCCCTCCCTTTTCAACAACAATAATAATAATTAAAACAAACACAGGCCTTGTCCCCCACCCGCATCCCTGAAATTACAAACAGGTGGGCCCAGATGCCTTTCCTGTATGAGATCTCCTTGTCATCTCCAAACCGAGCCACCAACCTTCAGCAAGGCCTGGCCAGCACAGAGCTGGACAACCACACAAGATGCCCTGGACCTGGGCCACTGGAGCCACAAGGGGAAATGGCCATGTCACGAGAAATCCCTATGCTGGAGCTTCCCTCTCTCTGGCCCCCACTCCCAAAACCTTGGCCTCCAACTTAAATGGATGTCTTTTGGAGGACTAGGTGGCTTAAGAGATTAGTAATGAGACCCCAAGTCTTTCAGAGCTGGGTCAGGAGTTCAGAGGCGGGCCTGGGTGACTGGTGAATGGCATAATTACGGAGACGGGGGAGCAGGCCTGTGGAGGGCCCGTGTGAAATGAGAGCCAGCTAGGCCTTTAAAGGGAGCAGTTGTCAACAGTACAAAAGCAGACCACCACATCCGACACTAATCACTCTCCCTTGTTAGAGGATTTACTGGCTCAAGGAGGCTGGCCACCCCCCTCCCTTGCCTCTTTAAAGTAGTTGTCTAGGGTTCAGGGTATAGGCTCAGCCCAGTGCCTGACTCTGTCATCTGTAAAATGGGGAGATAGTCCCTGTCTTGCTGAGCGGAGTTGTAAGAAGTAGCAGAACCACCATTCCATGCAATACCAATTGATGACCAATGTCATTATTCTAATTATTCCCACTACTATGCTGATTATTATTTCTTCGTCTTTGGCATCAGTTCCCACATCTACAAATGGAGATATGAGTCTCCCCTTCATAGTGACATAAGGATGGCATGGATGGAGATGAAAGCATCTGAATGTCTGTCATCATCACCATTTTTACCACTATCCTCAGTATGACCCTCAGTCACACTGTGTGGCCGTCATGTTCGTTATCTGTAGAATGGATTTGGAACAGAATATAGGTTCTGGAATGGCCCAAGCCAGGTTCAGACCTAGACTTTGCTACTTCTGCCGGTAGTGGACTTGGGAGACTGTTTTCCCTTTTGAACTGAGGATCTTCATCTGTAGAGCAGGTGAGAAGGAGAATGGTCCTTTTCAGAATGTAAAGATTCCACACCTGTGACATAGTATCTGGTCAGTTAATGATAGCAAGAAAACACTTTAGCTTTATCATTTTTCATTAATGCTTCCTCTGGCCTCTAGCATGACTCTTTCCTTTAGAAGAGTGTTGAAAAACTCCATTTATTTACTGCCTTCATCGATAAAATTAAGCAACTGAATGAGCAACTGCAAGGGTCATGTCCAGCTTTAGAATTCTATGATTCTAAACCATTTGTCCTCTAAGAAAGTTAGTACACTGTGGAACAGTGATGTCTTCATGATTTTTACAGTCCTTTTCAGTTGAAGGAATCCCTGTGGTGTAGTGGCTAAGTGCTGTGACTGCTAACCAGAAGGTCAGCAGTTTGAATCCACCAGAAGCACCTTGGAAGACGAGACAGTTCTACTCTCAGCTACAGAGTCACTATCAGTCAAAAACAGCTCAACGGCAATGAGTTTGGTTTTCTTGGTTCTTCCAGGTGAAAGCCTAGGCTTTGGCCTCTTAAATGCTTGATCAAATCAAAGATCTGTATCCCAAATCACAGTCTTTATACCTGCCTGCAGAATATTAGAGCCTTAAGGAGTATAGAGTGTCTACGTAGTTAGGGACAGACTTCGAGGGCAATGAGGTGCTAATTACCCTGGAGCTGAGCTCCAAGGCTGGAGAGCACCCGCTGCCAAGTTATCTTATCTGTAAATGTCTCCCCAGTGGAGGTCCTGAGGTCTTCTGCTATTTCTAGAGTTCTGCTGGGGAGGGAGCAGGCATCTCTCCATTGCCCACCCCCAGCACAAGAAGTGCTTCTTAGCTTGATTGTGTGATCATGCCAAACAATAAATCCTGAAATTGAAAGAAAGGCAGTCTGCCTCTCCCCCTCCTCTCTATCTCTTTATGGCAGGCATCAAAGGGAAGAGCTACTCTGGAGGCCTGGGGAAAGTGATAATTGTTTCTAATGGTTGGTAAAAAGAAAGCCTCTCTCTTTTTTCCCCCTCCTCCTCCTCTTCCTCCTCCTTCTCCTCTCTCTCTCTCTGCCCCCTCCCCTATTTCGTACCCCACCACCACTTCCCTAGCACCCATTGCTATTAACTATATAAAGTGAAGTTTGGAGGAGGGGATTGGAGGTTTGTGTGTGAGTGTGTGGTTGTGTTGTATACCCATTAATCCTCTGCAGGCCCTAGAGCTCTCTATGGTCATGGCTGATTTTGCAGTAAAGGCCATAAGAGGGGCCAGGGATGGATGGTAAAGGAGAGCGGTTGGGGAAAAGGAAGAATCCAGGTAGGGGAGAACCTTAAGTAGTACCCACTGGAGGCAGTGAGAGGAGCCCTGGGCTAAGATTTGGAACATTTGGGTTGCATTTGTTTGTTGTATGCGCTAATTGAGGCAATGCATGTAAAGCACGTGTAAGATAGACTACGATGTAATGAAAGATCAATGCTTGTTGTAGTTGTTGCTGGTTTGTATTTTATTCAACTAGTATTTGCTTAGTGCCCACTTTGGGCTTTCCCCTGCTCTTGATACTGGAGACTTACCAAGCAGGACCCTATTCTAGGAGCTAGGAGTTAACAGCCAAATTCAGGGATTGTAAATAGTGTTCATCAACTAGACTAATTCTAGCCTCTTGTGAGTGGCTCCCTGCAGAGGTTGGTTGAGAGGGATTCAGAGGTCTATGATCAGAGCCAAAGAAGGCACCATGTAATCAGCGACGCCTGTTCTGGTCATGGGCTAGGGGAGCGATAGCACCGATGTCATGTGGGCTCTACTGGTCCAGTGGCCTCAAGCCTGTTGTACTTCTTGTTAGCCATCAGCCTCAATTCCTCATCTGGGAGATGAGGTTAATGCTAACACATTTCTTACAGAATAGTTTCAAGCACTAGATGAACTAACACGTTCAAATGTGTTCAGAGTATATTACACTAATGAAAGAAATAGCTGTGAATACCACCTATTTTTTACCTTAGCAGGTTTATTGCACACCAACTGGGTGTGAGCCTGGGGTGATACAGTACCTTCCAGTGTTTGAGAATTGGTCCTGGGTCTTCTGATGCTTTCTCTGCGTCTCCCTACACAGTGATCTTGGCCTATGGAGACCAGCGCATCTAGGTCAAATACATCACCATTGAACTGCACATATAGCTTTGGAAGGGCCACTTCACTTCAACATAGGCAACACTTTGTGAGCCTCATCCAGTGACCTGCACTAGACTCTGATGAAAAGAGGAGATAAATCAGACCCAGCCACTGTCCTAAAGGCCAGTACGTGGACAGACAGATGGACAGGCCAGAAAGCACAAGGTGAATATGGATTATGCATAGCATGTAGGCCAAGAATTATTGGAAGGCTAAGCCTCAAGTTGGTAGGAAAACAGACTTTAAGTTAGACCAGTTTGGATTTGACTCCTCCCAAGCTCTGCCACTCAGCAACAGAGCGACCTTGGCAGGGTGGCCAGCATGCATCCAAACCGCAGAATCCTTATCACTGAAATGGGGACAAAAATGCTGATTTCTCAGGGTTATGTGGCTGCAATGAGGTAATATATGAGCAACACCATGTGCTGGTAGGCCTGTATGAGTTGGTTCCCGTTCCCTCCCTGGGGGAGCACTGAGAATGGAGCCAAAGTTCTGATAAGGAAGAGCAAAGCTGGCTTCATGGAGGTGTTTTTTATTTTACCTGGGCCATTCTATGTCTTGGTTTTCTGGAGGCTTTGTACAGCCATGACTTGATGTGTTGTCTTCTAGGTGACCTTCCCTTCTCCAGCCTTCACAGTCCTGGATCTTGGTGCTTTGCATCAAGGGACCAACTTCTGCCCCACTTGTAGCCTTGCAGTTCTTAGGGAAATAACTTGGCATTGGACCTGCAAGTCTGAGGTTAAAATGTGGCTTCAATAGAAATATTAGGAAACATTGCCTAGGGGAGGGGTGTGTGTGTGTGTGTGTGAGCATGCACATGTGCCCGTACACAGTTATGAATGTACACTCCCACCCCACCCCCACTTACACTGTTTCCTTTCCTCTTTTTCTATGTGGTCTATTCCAAGATCTCTTTGGGTGGAAAGAGAATATTGGAGAGGATGGGCTGCATGTTTGATGAACACTGCCTCCCTCCAGTGATTGACAGAAGGGCATGTAAATCCGTAAAAAGGAAACTGAATAGAAACCTCATGGCATCTCCCCTGTGTGGGAAAATACCAGAGCTCCCATTCCCCCTGTTCTCCCTCTGTCTCCCTGCCTTTGTGTACATCGTGTGTGGGTGGAAGATAAACTGGATTTAAAAAACCTTTGAAAGCAAGACATCGTTAACTCCTCTAATTGAAAGCAGTCTTCTGCAAAGGATGGGATTTGGAGGCGGTCGCTGGTGTAGTGACTGGCAGTGCACGGAGTGGACAACAGACTCCAAGTCCTGAAGCCACAGAGTCCCTGGGTCCTGAAGTCACCCACAGTCAACACCAGGCACCCTCCTTCACTGTGTACTGTACTTCCCTCTGGGTCTCTGTTTCCCCATCTGTAAAGCATGATGGTTGAATCATGATCTCTGAGGACCTTCCCTGCTCAGACATGTAATGATCTCCAACCTCTTTTTGCATCCTGCAGTGGTAGGCACAGAAAAAAATGAAAATTAAAACAAACAAACAAATACACATTGTGGAAGGACTGGAATAAACTTTCATTATCTTAGCCAGGAAAAGTGACTGTAAAATTCTCTGCTGGCCTCAAATTATTAGAGAAACAGGATCTGTGAGTGTCTGTGACCAGCACAATGCCTGTCTGGAGCATAGAGTGATTTTGTTTGTTTTCTTGCTTGTTTTACATCTCATTTCAGAATCAACAGTCTCTTAAGCAGCGTTTATTAGGAAGAGGCTGGAAGTCAAAGACTGGCAGGGTGTTAGAGCTAAAAAGCCCTTCACAGGTTAATTCAGTCTACTTTATTCTTTTGCAAATAGAAAGATGAAGGTAGAGAAAGTGAGCAATTAAGTCCTTTCTAGGAGGCAGGTCCTATGTCTCACAGTTTAGGGCTCTGTCCATCACATTGCTCTGCCCCAGGGCAAACCGATAAGGAACTACTTTCTGCTGCTTGGAGCAGCTTCTTTTTCAAGAGCCCCAGGAGAAGAAGGCAGCAAGGAGAAATCCCAAGTCAGTCCTCTGTGTGGCCAGGATTTGAGATTCATTGGCCTTAAATACAACCATTCTCTTATTAGATTTTTATAACAACTCCGATAGATGTATAAGTAGACTAGCAGGTTGGCATTTATGATTTAAAAAAATGTCAGCTGAGTTTCCCAAGGTTTGAATTCCAGTTGGACCACTAGTTATGTGACCTTTGGCAAGTTATGTGCCTTAATTACCTATCTGTGAAGTAGGTATAATGCTAGCACTTACTTCACAGAATTAATGTGAAGATTGCCTGATTTATTACCTACAGAGTCCTTAAAACTCTATGTAAAATAGAATAGGAACTCAGTATATGTTGCTGTTGTAACTATAATGATATTACTACTCACTGGGCATCTACTATGTCTCATGGACTGGACAATCTGCTGGGATTCTTTGGAGGATGGTAACAACCCCAATAGATGTATAAGTAGACTAGCAGGTTGGCATTTATGATTTAAAAATGTCAGCTGAGTTTCCCAAGGTTTGAATTCCAGTTGGACCACTAGTTATGTGACCTTTGGCAAGTTATGTTCTTACCTTGGAAATCTTTAGAGTTTAAAGGTGCAAGACCGGACTCAAAACAACTATAATCCAACTTGACAAGTGCTGTAACGAAGGTATGTATAAAGAACTGTATGGACACATAAGAGAGAGCAATTAATTCTGCCAGGGGGATGACTACGGGCTTTCAGAGAAGGGGTGATATTTGAGACTTGCTTTGAAGTGTGTGTAGTATTTCACAAAACGGGCAATGGGAAGGTCAGTATAAGGGGGGTGGCAGTCTGGGCACAGGCATCATTGGGGGTGGGGAGTTCATGGCATGTGAGAAAGTCCTCCAGGGAGAAGGGAGCACCACTGTAAATGCGTGTGGATGCCTGCCTGCTGGAAGGATGGAAGGGAGAGTGGCTGGCAATGAAGGTGGAAGTACAGCTTAAATCAGTACTTAAAAGCCTTTGTAAGTTGTGTCTAAGCAACTTACCATCCTGTAGGTCGTGAGGAGTCGTAGAGAAATTAATAAGGAGCAGAGTGCCGTGATTAGTTTCTGCTTTGGAAAGCTAATTACAAAGATAATTCGGAGCACAGAGTAAGTGTGGAAGGACTAGAGGCAGAGTGGTAACCAAATTCCTCCTTGTTTCTGAGGGGAAATTGAGGCGTGGGCCACAGAGAAAAGGGGTTGCTTTCCCTTTGGGGCAATATGAGGGTATGAGAAGCAGTGACCAGCCCAGCTTCCATAAAAAACCCGGGCCTTGGTTTCCTGCAGAAGAAAGAAACACAGAACTGGGGATACTGTTTGTAATCTCAGCGGAGATGCTTATATCCAGCAAAGGTAGGATTGAGAGGGTAGAGAACGTTAGTTAGGAAAGTGCATCAGTTTGGTTAGCTGGAAACAGTTTTATTTTCACAATAATATTTGTACATACCTAGTTTTGTGACCTTGGGCAAGACCCCTCTCTCCACTCCCTAGACCACTGCAAAGGAAATTTTCTCAGTAAATGATCTGTTCATATTCCATATAACTCTACAATCCTAGAATAAAACAAAGTATACAGGCGCTGCTACCAAGAGGAAGGTGAAGGAGAAAGTATAGGGAGACATCTCCCCTTGGTTACTGGGAAGAGCCATCCAAAGGTAAACTGAGTTACCTATATTGGAAGTAAGTACTGTGTCCATGAAATAATTCAGAAGCTGTTTGGTAATTCTTCCTCCAGCCCTGGGAGGACAAAAGTGATGGTGCTTGCCAGCCAGCCTATCTGCTCTTTTGCCTAGCAATGTTATCTGGATTTCATCTAAGCTGTATACTTTCTGGCACTGTGGAAAAGTAGGCTTCAACTATGGGAGATCCTCACTTTATCTCCCTTGGGGAATCCACAGCATAGAGACTGCTGGTGTTTCTAGAGCTTTCCTGATGCATTTCACAAGATTGTGAGTGATGTCAAGGGAAGGAACAGGTGATATTTGTACCAGTGTAACAGTGCAAAATACAGTCTCCTAATGTCTCTAGGGATGGGCATTTGGATAGAACCCAGTGCATTATCAGAATGATCTGTGTGTGCAAGGGTGGAACATGGGCAGAGCGGGGAACAGAATGACTCTGCATGAGACTTGAGAGCAATTCAGATTGGGAAGGAAGAGAAGACTGGGCAAGATTAAGAAGGTCAGGTGGTCTGGAGTCAGTGATACTGAAGAAAGTGAAAGATCAGAGATGATGAGTGAAGAGGAATTTGGGGTGGTATTGGGAAGAGCATCAGAGTCATCATGGGGTGTGTGATGTCGCTCTCTTGTCTTCCAAAAATTATTTTATTAAAATCTAAACTGCTTAGTAATGCTCTGTGGAGTTGGCTTTTGTTTTATGAATGCTCCCCTCAAAAAAGAAAAGAAAAATTGGTTGAAAATAGAGCATCCCTCTGAATAAGTGTCCTTGGAAGTCTGTCTGTGTCCTCAGGGGCCAACCCAGTGGCCTTTTCTTCTCAAAGCTTCGGAGACTAGCATGCCACATACTCGATAAATGGTGCTGAATGAACAAGTTCATGCAATGTCTATAAAAACAGGAGGCTCCTAAGTGCTTCTCCACTCTTCCCCTTCAGCCTCCCCAGGAGCATAGATCATTTTAAGATCAAATGGGGCTTTGGGCAAAGGTTCAGCTGGATTTGTTTGCTCCTCTCTGATCTACTTTGACCATCCCTGGTCAGGACTGAGGCCAGCCTGAAACAAACACAAAACTAAATAAGAAAACAAAAGAATAAAATAACAGCAGTGAGTTCCTCTAAAACCTTGTCTTGTGCTGATAGAGCTGAAGAGATAAAAAGAAATTGCATTTGAGCCATAGAGGCCTTTGTTCACGTTAGAGACTTCCCTGAATGCGTTAGATACAGAGATAAGCCTCCTCCTGCCCACCCCCCCCAGATGTGCTCTACCACACTCTGCTGAGAGACAGGCAGCTAAGAACACAAGGGGAAAGAATTCTAAAATGATACATGTCGAATTGCTGGCCTGGATTTCAAATGCCATAGATATTTTATGCAAAGTCTCGCACTGTTGTAAAGTGTAACACAATCCACTGGCAGGTCTGCCTGAGCTCCATTGCTGTTGTTTTTGAGAAAAATAAATAAACTTGGAAAAGTCTTCCAGCGCCTTAAAGTGGGAACCCTGTTGGCGCAGTGGTTGAGTGCTTAGCTACCAGCAGAAAGGTTGTCAGTTCTAACCCACCAGTGGCTCCTCTGGAGAAAGATGTGGCAGTTTGTATCCATAGCATTTAAAGCCTTGGAAACTCTATAGGGCAGTTCCAGTCTGTCCTACAGGGTCACTGTGAGTCAGAATTGATTCCATGTCAGTGAGTTTGGTTTTTTATTTTGTTTTAGGTTTTACCAATAGTTGCCTCTGTACAAGGATTCTCAACTCACTGCCATGGAGTCAATTCTGACTTATAGCAACCCTATAGACAGAATAGAACTACACCATAGAGTTTTCAAGGGGTAGCTGGTGGATTTGAACTGCTGACCTTCAGATAGCAGCCATAGCACTTAACCACTGTGACACCAGAGTTTCCATGGGGATTCTGTAAGGTTGAATAATTAGAACTATGACGTAACTCCTGGCCAAAGGGATGGTTGATTTTTGGACCTTATTCCCCTTAAGAAGCTACCTATGATATTGATGAAACTAATGCCTTATTCCTGTGAGACTCTTGGTGATGCAGTGGTTAAGTGCTATGGCTGCTAACTAGTTAGACTCTACCAGGTGATCCTTGGAAGCTCGATGAAGTAGTTTTCCTCCATCCTATAGGATTGCCGTGAGTCAGAATCAACTTGATGGCAATAGTTTTTTAGGTTTATTTATTTATTGGTGACTTATTCCCAATACCCATCATTTCTTAGGACTAGAGTGAGATGAACTCTTACAATAATTAGGTTGTGATCTCCATAGGGTTTCCTTTTGAAAGTAGATCACCAGGCCTCTCTTCTTGTGTACCTCTGGGTGGATTCACACCACCAACATTTTGGTTAGTAGCTGAGTACATAACATTTACACCATCCTTGAATGCAGTGAAGTGGGTTTTTCTTTTTAGATGAAATACAAGGTAATTCAAGATATAAAACTGGTGAATGGAGATCTTCAGGTTGAAAGCGTAGAAGGGAAACTAAGCAGACCTGTTGTACATCTTGGTGAACATGCTGACACCCCCAAGAAACTATAGGAATCCATAGAGGACATTTTGAGAACATATGATCTCTTCCAACATTCAAATGTTAAATTGAGACCCAAAGAGGAGAGTGAACTGGTCTATGGTTTTTCATCAAGTTTTCAGCAAGCTTGGCCAAGAACCAGGTTTCCTTAATCCAAAGTCATTCAACATTGCAGAACCTTCTGGGTGCCAACTTGTGATTCTCCAGAGTTAGTTAAGCAACTAATTTTCCTCCAGTTGAGGTTTCAGGAGTGAATTGATGAAGAAGTGAACACTAGAGGAAACCGGGTAAAGGGTATTCAGGAACTCTCTGCATTATCCTTGCAACTTTTCTGTAAAACTACTGCCCCCCCCCCCAATTTTTAATGTTTATTTTTAAAAAAAGCATTGGTGTTAGAAGTTCTAGATTGCAATGCCATTGTGTGTTTTTAGCTTGACTTCTGTTAGGGCCTTACTGTGGTAAAAAAGGCTGAGATTTTGTGCTTTCCAATAGCTCCCGGAAGTCAGAATTGTCCAAAGAAGTCATAGAGAGTAGGATATTTGAATCACTGAAAATTTATAGATGAGAGAGACATTCAGCTTGTTAAAAGGAGTCCTTGATGATGCTAAGGGCAAGACGAGTTGGCTGTCACAGAAGGTTCAAGTCTAGATCAGTTCACTGGGGACACTGTTTAGAAGCCCATCTTCAGGAGAATTCACACTGTACATTTCAGGTCTGTTTTTAATGGCTTTCTAACACTCGGCTTGGCAAGCCAATGTGTTGGAGGTTTTCGTTCCTTCCCCCTTCCATAAGATTATGTGGAATACTGTAATTGTCATATTTGCCTCCAGTCTGTTTTTGTAAGACAAATAACATACTACAGGTAAGGAGGAAGTCCCATCTGCTCCCTACTTCGTACAGTACCACTCTCCTTCCTTTCATGCAGAGACAACTACTACCCCTAATTTGATGTTTACTTTTCTACTCCACTTTTAATTCTTTTATAACTATCTGTATGAATCCTAGGAAACCCTGTGGCATTATGAATACCTGTGCAAAATATAGTTTCGCTTTGTGTGTCTTTTTAAAATTACATCATACTGAACTTGTCCACTTGCAACGTTTTCTTTTTCTACTCAGTGTTATGCTTTCAAGATTTTCTATGCTGAGATCTGTGAACTCACTAAGAGGGATTCCTTTTTGATTGGACAGGGACCATACTGAACCAGTTGTTAAGTAGTTTTAGTATAGTTCCTGGATATGAATCTAGGGCATTCTTCTTAATTTACTGTATAGAAATCTATCATTTGAATATTTCATATTCTATGCATTTCTCCCCAACAGATGAACATGTAGACAATCCCCGTCTTTTGCTACTATCAATAACACTAAAATGGGCATTTCTGATTCTTGTATAACTGTATGATGATGCTGTCTTCCTTCTCCATTTTCTTTCTGCCTCCCTCCCCCCTTTCCTATCTCCTTCATTTCTTTCTGTCTCTTTCTTTTCCTTTTTTATGTGGATGTGTATACTTTATTTAGCCTTGCTGGACTAGATTATCAACTTTTTATCCGTATTTGTTTGAAAGATCTTTAGAGCTCTCTTGGTCAGTCTTACTTTTCAGATGAAAAGCTTGAGACAGAGAGATGTGGCCCAAATTCACAGGGAAGTTTTGAGAGAGAAGCTACATTAGAGATAGAGGGAAAGCACTAATTTAAGACAAACTTAAGCCATAGTCCTGACCAACGTGAGAAACAACCCAGCTATTCTTATTCTTTTCCATCATAGCTCTTTCTTCGGTTTACAGTTTTATATGTACAGGTTAACATCTGTACACATTGCTAACTCTAAGCTCGTTAACAAATGTCTTGTCCACCTACAGCCCCAGAGTGCTTGGCAAATGTAGATAACCAATATTATTTAAATGAATGAACAAGTCGATAGATGAAATGACATGGGTATGCAGCTAACTCTGAAGTTCGAAGAATTCTGCTTGCATACACTTGCCTGTTGTTTCCTTTAACATCTATGGGTATATCTACCATTGAGAATAAATGTTTATGTATATGTACATATATAAATATAAAGATGCAGAGCTGATTTCCTCTGGTGACAGGGAAACCAGGGCTTACATTTCTGCTTTATCAAGAATGTAGCCCTGAGTATAGTTTACGGATTTGTCCCAAACTGGTAAGCTCAGCATTCTAGACTCTGAGAGCCAGCCCTTCAAATCACCTTTTTTGCCTTATTTCCTAAACTCTAATAATCTGTAAGTAATTTAATGCAACCTAACCATCCCAGAGTTCTGTTCTCCTTTGGATCACTGCTTCGGTTCTCTCTGCCTGCAATGCTCTTCTCCTGTTTCTGCCCTGTTCTTCCAGGTACAACTCAAATGCCAACTTTTCTTAAGATTTGTCTCCTCTAGAATTACCCTCTGTCACTTCTGCCACCAAAATATTTTATTTATTCTTTTCTAACAGCAATGGAGATGACCTGCTCTGCATTAGAGTATGTCCTCTGTTTATCCCTGTATCCTCTTGTGGTATCAAGAACAAAATAGATGGATGGTGAGGGTTTATCATATGAAATTTAACTGAACTTCTGAGACTTTCTAAAACATTGTTTTTTATCTTTATCGGTTTCCAGGTATGTAGAACCAAGGTGATAGATCTCAGTGAAGGCATTTCGCAGCACGCCTGGTATCCTTGCACCATGAGCTACCCATACTCCCAGCTGGCTCAGACCACATTCTGGCTCCGGGTAAGCCAATGCTCTAAGAACCTTGGGATCATCAGTAGTGCCTCAGAGCACACTGACTTCCTTGATCCTTTCTCAAGATGTTTTGTCTACCTACCCAAGGTGTTAGTTGTGAGGACGAGGAACAAAATCTTAGCATTGGGATGCTTCCTGATCTTTGGTATCTGCTGACTCTCAGTTTTGCAAAATATTTTGATACCCTTTACCTGCCTAGAACATCATATTCATTTTTCTAGACATTTTTAAATTGTCTTGTCCTCTTTGAAGTGTTTACTGATCTTTATGGAGTCCCTGGATGGCACAAACAGTTAAATATTTGTGTACTAAACAAAAAGTTAAAGATTTGGATTCACCTAGACCCACTTTGGAAGAAAGCCCTAGAAATCTACTTCAAAGATCACAGTCCTTGAAAACCCAGTGGAACACAGTTCTATTCTGATACACATAGGGTTGCCGTGAGTTGGAATCTACTTGCCAGAAACCAGTTTTCTGGAGACAAGTGATTTTCTCCCTCTAGTCTTATACATGTTGGATCATCTGCTTGTTATATGGGCACTTGTTACAGGCCATTACATAGCTGTCTGTGAATCCATATTCCTGACCACAGATTGTAGATTGTTTTGAATTTTGATTTGTGTGTCTCTGACCTACTTTGAACTCCACAGTGCCCATAAATGCAAACACCATGACTTATTTCACTTGATTTTCAGTATAGAGACTAGCATGGAAAAATGATAAACAATAATCAACACCATTTATTGTGATTGTAGTGTCTGTCGGGATGAGTACTAGACACTTTACACCCACTGTCTTACTGTAGCCTTGCAACAGTCCTGTGTTAGAGCTATTTTTATCCACTATTTAGAGATAAGGAAATTTAGACCCACAGAGCCATCCACCCACTCAATATCCCACAGTTAGGAAGGGGCAGGTCCAAGACAGGAATAAAGTTTCTGACCTCCAAGTCTGCACTCTAACTATCAGATCTAATTGCCTCTGCCTTTCCATCTTGGGCTGCTGAGGAGCCCACCATGTGACTGAGCACACAAGTGGCTGAGCCTCCTGTGTCTTCTGTGTTTCAGGCATATTTTTCTCAGCCAATGGTTGCTGCAGCTGTCATTGTCCATCTGGTAACTGATGGCACATATTATGGGGACCAAAAACAGGAAACTATCAGCATCCAGCTGCTTGATACCAAAGATCAAAGCCACGACCTAGGTAGGCATGTTCTTCTGGCTCTGGCTTTCTCTGTGCACCTGCTTCTATGTCTGTCTCACGGGCGGTTGTGAGAATCTGCTTAGAATGAGGTCCTTTCTCCTCTTTATTCTTTCTTGCTTCTTCTGTATTTGACATTCTAGTTGTCCTCAAATCAGGGTGTGGTTGTGTACTGAGAGAAACCTAGATGTGGCAGATAAGGAGACCAGAGTTCCATGACAGAGCTGGCTTCTACTGGAGACCTTTAACCTCAGGTGTTCTGTATGGTC
Organism: Heterohyrax brucei; assembly: GCA_028571685.1. Classification (NCBI taxonomy): domain Eukaryota; kingdom Metazoa; phylum Chordata; class Mammalia; order Hyracoidea; family Procaviidae; genus Heterohyrax; species Heterohyrax brucei. The sequence continues at coordinate 65,479,153 of CM053150.1, forward strand.
CTCAGAATTTACCCCGAGAAGGAGACCAAACAGGCACCATTTTGCTGTCTGGGATCAACACACTGAGTTCCAAAGAGAGGAAGTGAGAGACCTTAAGACACATAGCAAGTCAGGACAGAGGGCCCGGGTTTCTGGAATCATAACCCCTCGCTCTTTAAACTACACCCAGAGGCACCTATGAATGCCCCCAAACAGCAATCGGATCTTCAGCACAATCTCCAGAGAAATTCACAGTACAAGTAGCCATAAGAAAAGATGGGTGCCAGGGCTGGGAAGGAGGTAAGAGATCAGTCCTATGTTTTGAGAAGCTTCACTGAGAACAGGCCAGGTAGAGAGATGAGGGCCAAAGTTGGCACCTGCATCACCCGTCTGCATGTCCCCATGCAGTATGGTGGACAGGCAAGTGTCCAGACTGAAGTTGACTGCCAAGATTTGAATCCCGTCTCTGCCACTGGTTCATCATGATGAACACATGAACACTTTCCTTGATACCTCACTTAGAGCCTTGCTTTCCTTTTATGCATAACAGGGACAAGAATGTCACTGTGCGGGCCATGTGAAATTTAAATAAGATATTGTTTGATAGTGCTGTGACCACAAGACCCGGTGTGAAGAAATCCCCATTCCTTTTTCTGTTTCCAGTGTTCCCTGAAATGATCTGGGCAGCCATTCCGAGATGGAATTGCAGGCCAGCGCTGCCCATGAGGCCCCAGCTCTGTGCGTGGCTGCCCAGGGATTCAAAGCTGTGCCCACACCATTCCACAGAGAGCTCATTTCAAAAGCCGCAGGCAAGAGGTCATTTCAGGGTCAGGTAGAAGCCACAAGAGCAAGCAGGGTTTTTTTATTCTGTTTTGTTTTTATGTTTATTTATTTAGTTTTCAAGGCAAAGGGGAACATATTAATAAGGAAGAGAAAGAAAATCTCTCTGGGCTCATCTGGATTCCTGGGAAGTATCTCAAAGGGAGAAGCAAATGTTTTCATAGTTGTGCTGGCATTGCCCAGGGCTCCAAGGAGCGATTTTCAGTGAAGTAGGGGAAAATCTGGTTTCGAGGGATCCCTTGGATCCTGCTACTTGACACCTGAGGCTTCCGTGTTAGTCTGTTGTCGCTTCTCACCATGTCTGTGTCTCCTTCCTCAGCATCCTGGTGGCCCCCTCTGGGAGGCCTCACAAGTCTAAGGAACCAGAGGTCAGGTACGGTCCTGCTGGCCTCTGAGCTCCATGCTTTTTTGCACATGCCAATTTGCCAGGATCTGGTTAGGATGACTTTTTTTTTGAGATGCAGACACTGAGTTTTAGGGGCTTTCTTGGAGTCATATAATTAGCAGGTGACTGAATCAGGATTTGAGCTGAGGTCCACCTACCACCAAAGTCAGCGTCCTTTGTGTTAACTCCATCCCACCACTTCTTGTCCTCCCATCTCCCTGCCTCTCTCTCTTCTTGAAGACTAGGAACATCTTACCTATACTAGGAAGAATTTGGGGCTTCTGAGTGAGACCTGCTGTGATTCTGCTTCAGTTCTGTAGTCCCAGCCTGCAGTTCTCTGAGAAAGCCCCTTCCAGGTCATGATGCTCAGTCTCTTCTCTGTAGACTGAGCGTAGAGTTCGTGTAGGGTTGCTGAGAAGGTCACAGAAGTGAGCAGACTTTGTACCCTGCAAAGGGCCTGTTGCTATGAATTATTTCCGTCTTGTTCATGACTGACCAGGCAAGTAGCCTGGAAACTAGCAACTCAGACCCTCAAGCCCCAAGGCGGGAGGTGAGGGGCAGTGGTGCTTGGCTGAGAGGTGGCCATTTGTGGGAGGGAGAGAGGCTGTGGGCAGTAGGTGAAGGAAAAGCTTAGGAGGCAGGGAGGTAGGGGGATTGGAGAGATTTGGAACCAAGAAAAAAAGCCAGACAAAGAAACTTTCAATCAAACTCAAAATCCCCACTGGCTTCTCCAATGGTGCTTTTGTGCAGTGACATGAAAGGGTCTGGGGGCTTCGGGAAGGGCCCGTTAGGGAGGGCGTGACTGGCCTTGAGTAATGAGCCTGGCCCCTCGGCCCCTCTGTCTCCTCTGACAGGCCTCCATGTCTTGAGCTGCAGGAACAATCCCCTGATTATCCCTGTGGTCCATGACCTCAGCCAGCCCTTCTACCACAGCCGGGCGGTACGTGTGAGCTTCAGCTCGCCTCTGGTCGCCATCTCGGGGGTGGCCCTTCGTTCCTTCGACAACTTTGACCCTGTCACCCTGAGCAGCTGCCAGAGAGGGGAGACCTACAGCCCTGCTGAACAGAGGTAAGTCTTCCGTATTGGGGACCCTGGGCCTCTTTGTGCTGGGCCATCTCGTAGCCAAGTGGAGACAGTGCAAATCTGAAGCTGGGGAGCATTTATGTTGCTGTCAAGTCTATATATTGCTCCATCCTTCTGCCTCCGGTCGGCTCTGCCTTTGGGCTTGGAAGTCCACAGGTCTCCAGATTTCAGGAGTCAGAGAGGGAAGAAGGGATATGTATAGAACAAGAACTTCACAGATGACCTGGAATTGGGTCTCAGAGCTGACAATGTCTGGGCCTCAGTGTCCTCACGCTGGCAAAAAGAAGATAGGTGGATTTACTCTCTTTAGCGTTTCAAATACTAGACTATTCTTCCTAAGCGGCACAGGCAAAAGATACAGCTTTCACCGTTATGAGGGGAAGGAAGAGACTGGGCTTCTTCCTTGTTTACAAGGTATTTCATAGAACCTCTGTCTTCTCCAGGCCTAGCTCCTGAGATTCCCACAGTGGCCTATGAGCCTATATTTCTAAATTTAACTGCACAACACACATAATGCTGTTGATCTGATATCAGTGAATTCACCTAGCTTAGAGGTAAAAAGCAATGGTGCTTCCCAGAAAGAATACGAGCGTCGATGTTCTTCTTCGTAGACTTTGAATCTCCGCATTTCCACTATCTGACTGCATGCCTTTGGACAAGTCACTTCACTTTTCTCAGTCCCATTTTTCTATTTTGGAATAAAGGGATTGCACACTGTTACGAGCTCAGATGCTAAACCAAAGGTCAGCAGTTCAAATCTACCATCTGCTCTTTGGGAGCCCCATGGGGCAGTTCCGTTGTGTCTCATAGGTCATTATGAGTCAGAATCAACTTGATGGCTGTGGGTTTTCCTTTTAGTTGTGTGTTAGATGAAAATGCAAGCTGAAGTTAATTTCTCGTACAAACATTTACACACATGTTGTTATGTGACTCTAGTTGCAATCCCTATAATGTGCCACCCCGAGTTTCCCCTGCGCATGTACCCAGCTCCTTCTCTTCCCACTTCTGGACAGGAGCTGCCCATTTAGTACTATGTATCTACTAAAACTAAGGCACACACTCTTTGTATTATTTTTTTTTTTTTTTTATGTTTTATACTCCAGACTGTTCTTTGCCTGAACAGTTGGCTTCAGCAATGGTTTTCGTATGGGGTTAGTAGTGAGTCCAGGGAACATGGCTTCAGGGGTTCCTATAGTCACAGTCAGACCATTCGGTATGGTCTTTATATATGAATTTGGGTTAGGCACCACACTTTTCGCTCTGTCAGGGACTGTCTGTTGTGTTAGGGTAGTCATTGGTGGTAGCTGGATATCATTTAGTTCTGGTGTCAGGCTGATGGAGTTCCTGGTTTCTGTGGGCGTTTTATCTCATAAGCTAATTTTTTCCTTGTGTCTTTGGTGTTCTGCATTCTCCTTTGCTCCAAGTGAGCTGGGACCAATAAATGCATCTTAGATGGCATCCTCCATCCTCCTTAGAAGTAGGATATAGACATTTTCTTAATAAACTTTATTATGCCAGTTAACCTAGATGTCTCCTGTAACCAGTGTCCCCAGACCTTGACCCTACTACCTGCCCCTAGCAGTGTTTGGTTGTATTCAGGAAACTTCTACCTTTTGGGTTATTCCAGTAGTGCTGACTTCTCCCACACTGTGTGTTGTCCTGCATTTCACCAAAGATAATTCTGTGTCTCCTAGCTAATTAGTGATTTAGCCTTTCTCTACTCCCTACATTCATAAATGTTGAAGAATGTTTTCTGTGTTTAAACCTTTTCTTTAGTTCTTATAATGATAGTCTCATAGGATTTTTTTTTTCCTTTTGTGATTAATTTCACTCAGGATAATGCCTTCCAGATTTATCCATGTTGTGAGATGTTTCATAGATTAACTGTTGTTTATCATTGATAATATTCCATTGTGTGAATATACCATAACTTGCTTATCCATTCACCTGTTGAGGGGCACATAGATTGTTTCCATCATTTTGCTGTTGTGAACAGTGCTGCAATGAACATGATTGTGCATATATCTATTTGTGTAAAGGCTCTTATTTCCCTAGGATATATTCCAAGGAGTGGGATTACTGGATCATATGATACTTCTATTTCTAGCTTTTTAAGGAAGTGACAAATCGGTTTCCAAAGTATTTGTACTGTACAGTGTATAAGTGTTCCAGTTCTCCACAACCTCACCAACATTTACTATTGAGTGTTTTTTGGATTATTGTTAGTGTTGTTGAGGTAAGGTAATGTCTTATTGTAATTTTGATTTGCATTTCTCTAGTGGGTAATGATCATGAGCATTTCCTCATGTATCAGCTGTCTGTATATCTCCTTTGGTGAAGTGCCTGTTCATATCCTTTGCCCATTTTTTAATTGTGTGATTTGTCTTTCTTGCTGTTAAGGTTTTGCAGTAGCTTGCAGATTTTAGAGATTCGAACCTGATCAGTTATGCTGCAGGCAAACATTTTTTTCCAAGTCTGTAGGTTGTTTATTCACCCGCTTGGTGAAATCTTTTGATGAGCATGAGAGTTTGATTTTTAGGAGCTCCTAGTGATCTAGTTTCTATTTTGTTATTTGTTCATTGTTATTTATGGTTTGTATTCTGTTATACAGTGTATTAGGGCTCCTAACATTGTCTCTATACTTTTCTTCCGATCTTTATCCGTTTAGATTTTATATTTAGATCTTTGACCCACCTTGAGTTAGTCTTTGCCCATGGTATGAAGTATATGTCTTCTTTCTTTTTTTTTTTTTTTTTTTTGCAAGTGGATATCCAGTTATGCCAGCACCATTTGTTAAAGAGACTGTCTTTCCCCAGTTAACAGACTTTGGGCCTTTGTCAAATATCAGCTGCTGATAGGTGGTTTAATTTATGTTTGGATACTCAGTTTCTTTTCTATGTCTGTTTTTTGTACCAGTACCAAGTTATCTTGACTATCTTTGTTTTAAAATAGATTCTAAAATCAGATAGTATGAGACTTCTCCCTTTGACTTTCTTCTTTAGTAATGCTATACTTATCTGAGTCCTCATCCTTCTCCATATGAAGTTGATGATTTGTTTCTCCACTTCATTAAAAATGTGATTTGAGTTTGGATCAGAATTGCATTATAGCTATAGATCTCTTTGAATAGAATAAACATTCTGACAATGTTGGGTATTCCTATCCATGAACAAGGTGTATTGTGACTGCGTGGTTTCTGCTGAGTAGTCAGATCTTAGTCTGACTGTCCTTTATAGATTATTTTTTTCTTTCTCCCTAGCTACTCTTTCTGCCCTTGACTTTGGTTTTGGCAAGTTTGATTATAATATGTCTTGGTGGCTTTCCTTTGAGATCTACACTATGTGAGGTAGAATGTTTTGTATATGTCTATGAGATCCAGTTCATTTGGTTGTAGCATTTAGGCTCCTGTGTCATTATTGAGCTTCTTTTTGGAAGTTTGTCTGGAAAGATGTATTGACACCTTCTGCTATAATTGTGGAGCTGTTTCTCTTTTCCACGCTGCTAGAGTTTATGTATTTTTGAGCCTTGTTGTTGAGTACATAAATATTTATTACGGTTATGTCCTTCTGGTTTACTGACCCTTGTCTTCTGTGGTAGATTTTGATTTAAAGTCTGTTTTGTGAGAGATTAATTTGATTTCCACGTGTGCTCTGTTTTGATTACTTGCTTGATATGTTTTTTTTCCTACCTTTGAGTTTTAGTTTGTTTCTCTTTTAGCATATGGTATGTCTTTTGTAGGCAGCAGATACACAGATCATTTTTAAAATCCACTTTGTTACTGTCTCTTTAGTGGTGCATGCAGTCCATTTATATTCAGTGTTAATCATTGATAGATAGGAGTTTACTGCTGCCGTTTTGATGTATTTGGGTGTGTGTGTTCTGGACAGCTTCTTTGTTCCACTTAATTTTCAGTGCTGAGGCATTTTTCTTTATATGTTTTCTTTTCATCTCTTTCCTTGTGGTTGGTTTTACATTTGCTGAGTCTTCGTGTTTTCTTCTTTTTTATTTTGATGTGTAGCATTGTTAGTTCCTTCGTGTTCACCTTAATACTTACTCCCGTTGTTCTAAGTTTAAAGCAGTCTTTTATTTCCTTATATCACCTTCACTTCCTCTCCATGTGGAGGTTTGTAATTATATTGTTTTGTCTCTCTTTTTTGTTTTAATGTTGTCATCTCTTAGTCGGATCCGACTCGACGGCACTTGGCTGGCTACATATTGAGATCTCTGTTTGCCTGTTTTTAGTGTTTTAGTTTTTTATTTGTTGTTGTGATCTCCTTATCTGGGTTGGTATTTGGTTATTCTGTCTCATGTTCCAGCCTTGAGTTGTTACCTGCTGCTATTGGTTTTCTAACCAGAAGACTCTTTACTATTTCTTGTAAATTTTTTTTTTCTTTTGGTTTTTAATGGCTTTGGCTTAGCTTTAGTTTTTAAAAATTTACAAATTTAACTTCTGTTTATTTAGAAATATGATAATTTTATCATCATGTTTTAGAAAGAGTACTGCTAAATACATAATTCTTGACTGGAAGCTATTTTTCTTTTTCTTCCTCCAAGTCCTTATATGTGACTGCGTGGTTTCTGCTGAGTAGTCAGATCTTAGTCTGACTGTCCTTTATAGATTATTTTTTTCTTTCTCCCTAGCTACTCTTTCTCCCTTTGACTTTGGTTTTGGCAAGTTTGATTATAATATGTCTTGGTGGCTTTCCTTTGAGATCTACCCTATGTGAGGTTTGGTGAACTTCTTGGATAGATGTGTTTTCATCTTCTATGATATCTGCCACCCAATCTTCAGTAATTCTCTTTGCATTTTCTGTTATCCCCCTCTGCTGGTAATCCACTCACTCATAGGTTATTCCTCTTGATAGCCAAGCCAAGCCAAGTGCCGTCGAGTCTAGAGTGTCACACAATTCTCAGGTTTTCTTCGTTTCAAATTCTTTTATCTGATTTTTCTTCAAATAAATTTATGTCAAGCACTTTATTTTCAGTCTTACTAGTTCTGACTTCCATTGCTTCAGTTCTGCTCCTATGAGTGTCCATTGAGTTGTCAAATTCTGCAATTTTGTTGTTAATCTTTTAGACTTCTGTTTGTTGTGTCTCTGTAGATTGTTTCAGCCTGTTAAATTTGTCATCATGCACGTGTATAAACTTCTTAAGTTCCTCCATTGCTTAGTCTGTGTATTCCTTGGCTTAGTCTGCATTTTGCCAGATCTCCTTCCTGAACCCTTGAAGAACTTTCTATATTTCACAGTGATCTTTTGAATTCCATCTCTGATAACTCTTATCTTCTTCTGCAAGATTTTGTGATTTTTTGTTTTAGTCACTTTCAGAAGTCACTATGGTCTGTCTTTTTATGTGATTTGATATTGACTGTTTTCTCTGAACCATCTATAAGTTATTATATTCATTTATTTTATGTTTACCTCTTATGTCATAGCTTCTTGTTTTGTGTTGTTTTGCTATGCCCAGATAGTCTGGTCTTATGATCTACTTTGATTATTGGCATCTTCGAAGTTCTCATGTTGTATCACCATGTGGTTAGAGCAATTGTTAGGTATGTGAGCCTAAGAGTCTGTTTACTGTTCTTGTATAGATTCAGCTCAGGTGTCCAGGCTGTTGGTCACTAAGCATGTGGTGGAGGCTATCATTACAGTCCTAGACAGCTAGGGCTATATAGGGGTGATTACAGTAGGCACAAGCATCTGGCTGCAGTGAGGAGTTATTCTTGAAACAAGGTAGGGGGCTGGTGGCTGCTACTGCTAGTGCCTGGGTGGAAGGCATATCTCTATTCCCTAGAGCACATAAGTGGTTGGGTTTTGAAGCCAGATTTTGGGTACCCGATACTATTAGCTGAAGTACTGGGAGACATCATTTATTCTCCAACTCCAGTCAAGAGTGGCTAAGTGGAGTAGGTAGAGGTGCCAGTCCTTAGGCCTCTGCTATGGGTAGGGGCGGACCCTTGCTTAATGGGCAGGAAGATTTCTAAATGTCGCATATCTGCCAATCCCCCTTATCTACTGCAGTTGAAAATAGACTCATGGTATGTACCCTGATGTACTGTGCTAACGAGGTCCTACACTGTTGAGATGGGGCTCCACAGGTCTAGGCGGGGTATTCAAAGTCCGTGGACCCCTTATGCCTGTGCCTAGTCAAGGGGTCTTTGCCTGCCCTGAGTTCACAGGTTAAGGCAATGGCCAATTACTTTTACCTGTTTGTTACCTAGTTCCCTCTGCAAAGCCAGGGGAATGGCGCTGCGGAAATGACAGATCCCGCTTCTAGCCCAAGGAGCACAGCAGTCACTAAAGCTTGCCTAGGACTGGAGCAGAGTATGAAGGGGGCAGGTAAATGCGAGAGAGTTACTTCTCAGAGGGATAAAAAGTTTTTTTTATCCTACGTAGTAGGTTAGACACTTGTGCTTAACTTATGCAGAAACAGTGCCACTTCCCCCTCATTCTGGAGGCTTAAGCACACCCTCCACCACTCGTTTTCAACACTGTGGAAAACGCATCTCAAGTGTGGCTACTTGCCTAAACGTGAGCACACTGGCCAATACAGCATGGTGGATGCTGGCCAGGTCAGGTCTAGCAAATCTTCTCTGTTTCTGAATTGTCTCGACATCCTCCTGCTGCTCTGGGAAAGAACTGTCCAGGGTTGTACAACATTCAACATTTGACTGAGAGATTCAGAAGGAAAAAGAAAAGGTACGTGTCTACCCTTAATGTGAGGCCCTTGGAAGGCTATTCAGCCCTGTCCACTGTACCTGGGGGCAAGAAGAAGAAAGAAGTGTTAGGGATGGGGTGGAGAGGGGAGGTACACTAGCTTTTCCCATGCCCCTGCTACCACAGAGGACACAAAAGGTGGTTGCAAAATCAGCATTGTTTTGCACCCGCTGTCTCTGGCCTCTGTTGAGCAAAGTCTGTCGCAATCATGCAGAGGCAAAAAGAGCTCCTTAAATATCATTCCATGTTACATTTCACCCTAAGAGGGCTTTTTCGTGTCTGACCCTCTGGACTCTATAAAAACAAGTTAATTCTCAGAACCCAGGGAAACAATGTCAATGAAAAATGCAGATGAATCAGACCCTTTCTACAATACTTTCTGATCCTTCACAAGCCCTCCCAGATGTCCACAAGTTGACTAAGGCCAGCATTATCTTCTTTGAATTATTAATTCGTTTTCAACAGTTTCTGTGACCAAGTAAACAGTAAGAAGTGTTTCATCTCTGAAATAAGACTATGGATAAAATATCTCTTTGACTCATTGTGGAAGGAACATTAAACTGAGAAAAGCATTGTCCTGTCTGACCCCTTGGATGACTATGGCTCAGTTTCCCCATCTATCAATGATGATGTCAAATTGGATGTATTCCATGGCTCCTTCCATTTCTAATAATCTAATTCCTTAAAGCTAGGAGGAGTGGGGGAAACCCTGGTGGCGTAATAGGTTAAGTTCTGTGTCTGCTAACCAAAAGGTCAGCAGTCCAAATCTGCCAAGTGGCCCTTGGAAACTCTATAGGGCAGTTCTACCCTGACCTCTAGGGTCACTGTGAGTCGGACACAACTTGATGGCACTGGGTTTGTTGTTGTCATTGTTGTTGTTGTTTTGTTTTGGTTTAGGAGGAGTGGGAGGGAGGGGGAAAGAATCACCATTTGGTGAGCCTCTGGTAGGAGCATTCTTACTCATTATCACAGCCTGCCATTGAGGCATGGCTCAGAGAAGCAGAGTGAAGAAGTCAAAATCACCCAGATAGTGAGAGGCCATACCTTGCTTGCTCTGAATCTAAAACCCATGCTCTGCCTTGTAGAGCTAGTCACGCCTAGGAACAATGAAAGATTTTTCATGACTCCTCATATGAGCCTTTACTCAGTGAGCCTCTGAGAGAAATGACATATGCATAGCCCTGGGCTTTGGCTGGCCTGACCCTGAGCTTGGTCCAGGCTGGAGCAAGATGCCCTTTATGCCCCTGGGGAAAGGCCAGCAGCTGTTCTTGGGTTTCTGAAGAAGCATTTAACCAAACAAACAAGACTCTGTGAATGTGCAAATGCATTAAAGCAAACAATGCTTTAAGAGCAAAGGACGGAAAAATAGGCAACACTTTTATTTTTCTTCGTTTTCAAAACACAGTGGTAAATAAAGCCAAGTGCCATCGAATAGCATCATGTTTTATGGTACACCCTGGAGATAGTTGTAGCAGAAATATTGTGCTTAACCTCCAGCTGTCTGGAAGGTAGTGGAAGGTGATGACATTCCCCTCCTCCTCTTTCTCCTCCTGTCCACACCCCTTCTTCTGCTCTGTCTCCAGTCCTCTCTGTCTCCTCCCCTTCCATTCTTTCTTGCTTTCTGTTGTCCCTGCTTCTCTCCTGCCTCCCCTCTATCTCCTCCTCCTGGTTTCCTCTCTCACTTCTTTTCTCCTCATTTTCTTCTTCTTCTCCCGAGAGCAGCATGATTTTTAGTGGGCTACCATGGGAGAAGCATCGCTACACCAAAATCAATTCAGGTGCTATTTTGACCTAGATTCAAGGGTCTCTGGTCCCTGTGCAGGACTTGATAGGAATTCAGAGGTCCTAGAAAACAGAATCAGTTTTCAAATGAAAGGTCCAGTTGTAGAAATCTAACTAAATTCCCACGCAAATATGGTTGAGGAGAAGGCATGAGGTGAGGGGTCGTGGTGATGGTGGTGGCAGCAGTGGAGTAATGCTTCTTCAGTGAGAGAAGCGACAGCCCCAATATGGAGACTCCAGTGTTTGTGTCTCACACGTATGCATGCACATACACACATGTACATGTCACTTCGATCCACCCTTGTGGTTCTAAACAACAACTGAACAGTTTATTATAAAACTCAATGAGCCATGTGCTTGGAAAAATTATTTCCTTCTTTCTTTTCTCCTTCCCCTCCTTCTTCCCTCTTTCCCTCCCTCCCCTCCATTCTCTCTTCCTTTATTCCCTTCTTGCTTTTTTTCCTTTCTTCCACTTCTTTTATTTTTCGTACTCTCTTCTTCTGTGGTAAGCTCTTCTCACTTGCTACATGCTATCCTATACAGAGAGATGTAGTTGCCTATAGCTTTTAGAAGACCAACTTTGCGAGGAAATCAATTCGTCATGTGGCTAGATTAACTCCCTCAGCTGGGTGGACTTACACCGTGTTTGGGGGTCTGGAGCATGGCACTGTTACAGTCTGTACACTGATAGGACTTCAGATGTAGAGTATCCTATTGTATGAATACACAGGAATTTATCCTCTTGCTTTTTGAGAGAAATCTAAGCAGTTTCTGTTTTGTTGCCAGGATCTGTCTTGTGTGTATCTTGTATGTGTCTGGGTATTTCTGTAGAGATACCTCCCAAACTCATTCATGTCATAACCCACCTAGAAAATGACAGTATTTGTGAGGCACATTAGACCAAATAGAGGAAGTTTAGAGCCCAGAGGCTACTCATGGCCAGAGATCACTGGCCTCAGACTGCTGCCAATGACCTCTTCCAGCTTCTCCAGCCTATAAAGTGGTCCAGGCCTCTCCACATGTCCTTGACAACAATCTCTGGTCTGAGGCATGTACCTGCAAATGAAACTACAGTGTCATTCATATGCATATTCAGTTGCTCTGGAGACTGCCTGACTGTTCTACCATTCTCCAGGATTCTATACAACTCATAGCCAATCAGTGATCTATCAGAGTTCTTGTTCCTCCATATCCTTGTCATCATGTAAGACCCATCCAAGAGGCTATAAAATTATAGACTTCTGTTAACTTCCTAATAAAGCTGTGGCACCTGAAAGCTGTGAGAGTACAAACAGATCCCATAGTTCTGCATCTTCATTTGAGGTCAAAGCAAGAGAAGTGGGTTGCCTAATGTCACCCAGCAAGTCAAAGGCAAAACAAATATTTGAATCCCATTCTTGCAACTTTCAGAGCAAAACTTTCTCCTTTTCATCTGAGGTTTCAAAACTGGTGTCTGATAGACCACAGAAGGTGATACTCATTTTTATTTTGTTTTGCCCTCATTGATAATTTTCTTTGATACCCCGGTGGCGCAGTTGGTATGAGCTTCACACTAACCAAAAGGTCAGCAGTTCAAACCTACCAGCCTCTCCTTGGAAACAGTATGAGGCAGTTCTATTCTGTCTGATAGGGTCACTGTGAGTTGGAATTCACTTGATGACAGTGAAGTTTTTTGGTAATTATTTTCTTTAATCTGTTGCCAACATTTACATATCAACAGAGTTCATATTTAAAAACAGAATTCTCTGTGTTCTTAAAGAAATTTGGAGATCTAAAAAAACTAGGCCCTCAGTGTCACTAGGCCACCTGTGGCTGGGGGGGTCCTGATGCTGCTGCATTGGCTGGACAGATATTCTCCACCAAGGCATGTCTCCTGTAGCCCACCTTGCCTTGCAGATGGCCCACCTGATCTCTACAGCCTGTTGATCTTGCATTCGTATTCTACAGACTCTTGTCCTAACTGTCCTGCTATACCACTGGCTCCTAAAATTCTAGGGTAGAAGATCCTTTTGAGATCACTTCCCTAGAAGTCTCCTTTCTAAACAGAAAAATGAGCTCCTGCCACGGCAACTCTCAGTCTCACTTCCCAAGTCATCTTTCAGTGTTAATGCCAAGAGCTTTTTTCCCCTTCATTTTCTAGCCTGGAGCATGCTGTCTTTTTTGTAGTCCCCATCTGGGCAGCCCAGAATGATTTATAAACAACCTGCCTGTTATTATCTCCCCTTCCACATGGCATAATTGTGCTAAGTAGCAGACCACAGGAGTTCAAGCCGTGAGTCAAGGGCAGAACCAAGAAAAGAGCCCTCACCAGTCCCTTTAAACTTCTGGCTTTCTCTATCCTGGTCCAAGTATTGCCCCATTATTCTCTCTTAGGAAACCCTGATGGTGTAGTGTTTAAGTGCCATGGCTGCTAACTAAAAGGTTGGCAGTTCAGGTGCTCCTTGGAAACTCTATGGGACAGTTCTACTCTGCCATGTGGGGTGGCTATGAGTTGGAATCGACTCAAATCTCAATCATGATTGGAGTCCATTTGAATTGAAAGTGTGGGAAAAAGTAGGGGGTTGATGGTGTGATCACATAAGGAACCACCTCCAAATGGAACTGGAGTCTGTAAGTAAATATGTTTTAAAAAATAGAAGAAAAGAAAGTGCATCAATATCTGACTAGCTGTGGATCCAAGAGGTCTTCCTTCACCTTTGCCCAGATATAAGAACTTGGTCAATAAAGTTATTTGTGTCCCTTCTTCCATTCTCCATCAACCACCACCCTCCCCTGAGAGAAGTGTCTTAATTTATTTCATTTTGTTCTTGTTATTTTTAGTTGACTATCCATAACTCGACGGCACTTGGCTTTGGCTGTGGCATCCATAACTAGTGTTAAATACTTCTCTTTCTCTGAAGTTAGTGGCTTTCATTTTGTTTTGTTTTCCTTGTTCAATTTTTCTTGTGCACGTTTCAGAAATGACAGGGCTGTGTCAAATTTATTTGGGAGGGGCTGTTGGGTCATTGTTCATCATTCCTGAACAATGCATTCGCACAACTCTTTTCAACCAGCACAGGGAAGAGCAGAGACTTAGAGTACAGACAGACAGATCTGCATTGGTATCCTGTCCAAGCTGAGAGATTTTGGACAAGGAATTTAAACTTCATAAGCCCTAGCCTTGTCTTAAAAATGAGAATGATAATACCTCCCGGTATTGCAGTGAGTATGCAGTAACTTGATGTAGGTAAAACAGTGACCAATACGTAGCGCATATTACTTCCCTCTCCCTTTTTCTTTCTCTTGTTTGAGTCAGTAAGCCAGCCAGGTGCAGACAGATACACAGAAAACACAGTGATTCCTCCCCAAAATGTGTTTTACAAGACATTAGTCCTAAGAAATGTTTCTTAAAAAAAGTTTAGAAAATGATGGGCACCTTAGTCACCTGTGTGCTGGAATATTCGTGGTGCTGAGAAGTTCTGCAGTAAAGAGAGCTGACTGATCTTATTAATCCAATGCCCCCATACTCATTTGACCATGGAACCTTTTTTCAGGTAACTGACATGAGCATTCTGTGGAAAACTATGGGGAACACTGATTTAATTAATTGCCTAATCATGGCCAAGGAATATTCTCCTTTCGCAGCAGAAAGAGCCAGAGTAATCACTTTTTCATAGAGCTTTACAGTTTCTAAAACATTTTCTCATATACTGGCCTTGCTATTTTATAAATACACCAAGCTACAGTCCTGCCCCAGGGCCTTTGCGCCCTCTGCCTGGGGACTCTGTCTTCCCCAAAGCTTTGTATGACTGACCTCTTCATTTCATCCAGATCTTAGTTCACATGTTCCTTCCTTATAGAGCCTTCTCCAGACTCCTCTACATAAAATATTCTGTCCCTACATCAGTCACTTCTATGATTTTACCTTGTTTTAGTACTTTTGCTTCATGTACCTCTAACTGAAATGCTTTTATTTATTACTTTTATGTGACACGTATCCACATTTCTCAGATACAGAGGATGACAGGAATGTTATGTGTACTCTCCATTGCTGTATCTCTACTGTTTTGCATCAGTGTCTGGTTCACAATAAAGTACTCAGTCAAGATTTGTTGAATGGATAAATGAGTGACTTCTCATTTTGCTCTGTTGATAATTCTGAGAGATAAACAGTATTATCATTTCCATTTTACAGATAAGGAAACTGAACCTCAGGTTGTTATACAAATTTCCAACATCAAACAACATAAACAGCAGAGCTAAGACAGGAACCTGAATTTGCTGGACAGCTAAGCCCTGTTGTCTTCCCGTTCTGGAAAATAAACTTGTTAAGTTTGTCATTTTCCTATGAAGAACAACATTCATGTGCGTAGAACAACAGGAGAGGGCCCTCTTTGACCTTAAAAGTTGTCTTTCCCAAGGGCTCCCAGATCCCTGTGGACCGTCACAAGATGTGAGTCCAGGTGCCTTCTGGGAGTGCAAAGTGAGAATGACCAAACTGTAAGGCAACAGGTCAGAAGAGCAGCTTGGAAGCTGGTAGCTTATAGAGTAAATCTGTATAAATTGGAACCATGTGGTCTCCCCCAGTGCTTACACAATGTGAACAGATGCATTGTTGGGTGTCAAAGCCCTTGCGTTGACTCCAGAGTTACAACCTCTTCGTCGTCTCCACGTGGCTCAAGGCAGAGGCTGTCAGGCACAGAAGAGGAGGGTGAGTCAGAATATCTCAAGAAGGGTTACTGAACCCCTGATGTCTGGCATTTCAGGAGGAGTGAAGTGGGGAGCACAAAGCCTACCTCAGTGCCTCTTGAAACCTAAGTTAAACACTTATCGTTTCAGGAATATTTTACAATGTTAATTTTTGTCTGATATGTTTTGGAGGCTTTTAGCTCCCCAGCCCCATGCCACCTTATTCTTTGTTATACTTTTAGTAGATGGCAGAGCATGGAAAAGAGGCACCAGGTTTACTGGGTAATCCTGAAATGGGTACCAAGAAAAAACCGGAGATTTCTTCTTAAGCTGATTTGATTAGGCCACCAATTATTGCCTGCTTCCTACAAAGAAACAGAAACATAAAATCTTTGAGACTCTAGGTGCAGCTACCTATGTCCATCATGTGTGTTCTATCTGCTAGGTGTGGGTTAGACGTAGTCAGACAGGCAAAAGTTATCGAAAGCTCCCCTAAAGATTTTCAGTGTTAGGAAATGGCACCTCAACTCATCAAAAATGCTTTCAGAGCTATTGCATGACATTGCCACCATGTATTTATTGCTATTTAGGAAACATCTGCTATGCAAGGTATTTTTATTGGCACTGTGAAGTATACCAAGATGAAACAGGCATTATCTCTGCTCTCAAGGAAATTCTAGTTCAGGAGTATGAGGTGAGGTTAAAAATGAAAACTCTGGAGCCTCACGTCTGGGTGGGAATTACAGCTCTGCCACCAGCTAGCTATGCACACTTAAGCAGGTAACCTGATATTACTTAGCCCAAGTTTTTCCACCTGTAAAATGAGTAACACTTAGCTCATAGGGTTGTTGTGAGATGGAGTGAGCTCATGCATATGAGCAAGCAGTGAATAGTAACTAATATTACTATCTGCAGAACTATAAGGGGAAAGAACATCCAAGCACAGGGAACATGTTTCTGTTTGCTTCTAGAAGGACCAAGCACACATTGCAGCACAACGTAGGCATCCAGGGCCTATGTTTTCCGTACATGTAGCAACACTGTTAGAGAAAGTAGAGTAGGTTACCTTCAAGGGACCTCACCTGGACAACAGGGACACACTTCCTGTAGGAACAGATTACATGTAGGTAAGCTTCCTATAGAACAAGCTTACATGTAGCTTGTACTGAAGGATGAGAAGAATTCAGGCTGGCCGAGGAAGAACAGTAGCTGCAGCAAGAAGCAATGCATGTTCTTTGTGCCACCTTAGCAACATGTTATGAATGCCTTTATTTATAGAGAACTTCCACATCTCACCTCAGTTCATTTTCATGGCTCTTTGATATTGGCAGAATTTGAGAGCCCACTGATGCTCTGAGAGCTACCTTGTCCAAGTTCAGACAGCTAACAGGTGAAATTGCTGAGATACAGTGATAGCATTTATTGTTGATGTTAGTTGCCATCAAGTTGGCTCCAACTCATGGCCACCCATGTAGAACAGACTAAAACATCGCCTAGTCTTGTGCCATCGTCACCATCATTGGTGTGCTCCAGTCCATCGCTACGGGCCCTGTGTATCTTGAGTGCCTTCTCACCAAGGAAGTACATCTGTATCAGACAACATGCTGTTGTGATCTATAGTTTTTGTTGATTGATTTTCAGAAGTACATCTCCAGGCCTTTTTTTCTAGTCTGTCTTAGTCTGGATGTTCTCCTTAAACCTGTCCACTATGAGTGATTCTATTGGTACTTGAAATACTGTTGGTATAGCTTCTAGCATCATAGCAACAGACAAGCTACCACAGTATGACAATCTGTCAGGTGGGTGGTGGTTTCATAATATTAGGTACTATTTACTGAGTACTTAATGTTGGAGATTCTGAGGTTCTGCTGTGTGATTTTCCTGAACTGATTCAACTCTTACCATATCTCTTGAACATGAGCTCTGTCATAAAATGTAGACAGGCTTTCATTCAACTTAGTGCCTGGCAGCATGATACCATTTTCACAAATGGAAAAACTGAGTTCCTGAAAAGACTGAAGCTTGATAACATGCTCAGTCATCAAGTGATAGGATTTGAACCCTGGTTTGTGCTCTTAATGGTCAACTTTACTTTTGCCTCCAGAGTTTTCTTTGCCCAAGTCAGCTCCCCTTTTTACTTCTCAGTCTCAGCCCCCTAAAATTTTAGAGAGAGATACCCTTACTATTCACCATTCAGTTGGAGTGCAGTTGTTCTACTGGGAAAACTCCATCTTACCCTCTTGTTTCTTCCCTCCGCAGCTGCGTGCACTTTGCCTGTGAGGCCACTGACTGCCCAGAGCTGGCTGTGGAGAATGCCTCTCTTAACTGCTCCAGCAGTGACCGCTACCATGGTGCCCAGTGTACCGTGAGATGTCAGACAGGCTATGTGCTCCAGATACAGCGGGATGATGAGCTGATCAAGAGCCAGGTGTGTGCACATGTGGGGATCAGAGCCCCTTTGCAGCCAAAGGAAGGCTGACCAGGTGTTAATCCTGTTCTCTACTGTACCTTCAACACTTAGAATTGTGCTGCCACAAAGTAGATGCTCAATAAATTTTTTGAATGGATGGATGGATGAATAGAGTCTTTGTATAGGATGCAAATCTGGAATACTACAAGCCCAAGCATTTTGGAATGAAACCTTTACAGTCAGAACCATGCCCCAGTTGAATGGACTGCTTTAGGAAGAAGTGAGCCTTTTATAAGTGAAGTGTTCATTCCCTGCCAAGCATCTGTTCACTGTGAACCCAGCACCATGCTAGGTGCTAGAGAAAGAAAAGTCACTAAGCCATTAGGAGAAGGGAGGAGACAATTAATGAGTAATGACCTTACAACATGGTAAACACTAAAACTGGAAGTTCAGGGTACTGTCTAAGTACAAGGGAACTCCAGGAAAGCTGCCTAGAATAAGCAACATTAAAACTGAGAACAGGATAGATAAGCAAAAGTGTGCTGGGAAGGGTGGGGAGAGGGGAGGAAAGGAAAATGTGCTGAGGACATGGGCAGGAATATTATGTGGAAGCCGACTGGTGAGAAACGACTGCTGACATTACCCAAGAAATGAGGCTGGAGAGGTAAGCAGGGACCACCTGGGAAGACCCCATCAACATGGTCAGGATGTTTAGAGTTTATCTTAAGGGCAATAGGCAACTGTTGAAGGAAGTGACGTGATCAAATCATGGTGGACAGAGGGTCTTCTGGCTGTACATTTGGGGATGGATTACAGTCTAGCAGTAAAACAAGCAGTAGGGAGTCCCCTTGGGAGGTCTTCAAAGGCATTCGTGGGAGAGAGACTATATCCTGAGCAAGGCTGGTGTCAGCGAGTGGATCTGAGAGATGTGGCTGAATATTGCCTCAGCAGATGTTGCTGGAAGCTCTCAGGTGGGACAGGAGGCAGTGGGGCAAGAAAGCAGTTTAAGGGACCTTACAGCCCTGAAGTTTTAGACTCTAAAGCTCTATCACATGCAGCCTCCTCCAGGGCCCTGTTGGAACACTTCTCCTCTGTGGACCAAGTTTACGAGGCCTATTCTTTGTTGCTGGGAAGGTCTATTTGTACACATCTTCAGGGTTTGAATAGCTTCCCACCTGGGAGGTCTAAAGACCTCAATTGTTCTTCTTAGACACCTACTGCCGTGCATCAGACATGGCAGGCCTGAACTCCTGTGAAAACGATTAGGCTACTTTGGTAGTGAGGGGCCTCTGCTCCCTTTGATGTGTGTTTGAGAGGGGAAAATGTCTTTTGCTTTTAAGTCTCAAATCAAATTTGGCACCCCCTCTCCCTTGGGATCTGGTGGTCTCCTCCTCAAATGGAAGCCTCTGGGCTGCTGATGATTATCCCTCTTTTGGCTCCAACCTTGTTTCTGTTTCATGTCTATCTCTCTTGACTATGGAACCAGCAAATCTCAAAGCAGGGAGAAACTCTTTGGACAGTCCTTGGGTTTAATCTGCCTATTTAACAATGGGAGAAATAACACAAGGGAAGGAACTTACCCATGATCTCAGAGCACAGGGGACAAGAGTCCAGGTCCCAAAACAATGCCTACTTGTTGCTAGACACTGCAGTTAGTTAGCACCTGTACCCTCCTCTAGAGCCAAGAGTGAAGCAAAGATACAAAGGCCCTACAACTACACCATGTTCCAGAGTCTAAACCATCCCATCCTGTGAGGTCTCCAGGTATCAAGACTGTCATCAATAAAATTGAAGTAATAATCTAGGCAACTCTGTATGTAGCAATTGAGAACATAGACTTTGGGTTCACTTTCCGAATAGACTTTGGGTTCACTTTCCACTTAGCCTCTTCTCAGCTATGTAACCTGAGGCTAGCTAAACAATGTCTTTGAGACTTAGTTTCTACATCTGTAAAGTGGGGTCTAAAATAACAAATGCATACAGTTGGAATCATTAGCAATAAACTAAAGTTAAACACTAGATGTTGGTTTTCTGGGGCCTGAGTCATAGTCTAGAGAAAAAGGCTTTTCCTTACATCTAGAGCTCAGTCTGACACCCCCACTTACTGTTCCCATATCTGCCTTCCAGATAGGACCCAGTGTCACAGTG
The DNA here is from genome assembly GCA_028571685.1 of Heterohyrax brucei. Classification (NCBI taxonomy): domain Eukaryota; kingdom Metazoa; phylum Chordata; class Mammalia; order Hyracoidea; family Procaviidae; genus Heterohyrax; species Heterohyrax brucei. The sequence continues at coordinate 65,499,164 of CM053150.1, forward strand.
ACCTGCACCGAGGGCAAGTGGAATAAGCAGGTGGCATGTGAGCCAGTGGACTGCGGCGTCCCAGACCAGCACCACGTATATGCTGCTACATTCTCCTGTCTTGAGGGGACCACATTTGGGAGCAAGTGCTCCTTCCAGTGCCGACACCCTGCACAGTTGAAAGGTACTAGGGCCCTTTGATTCAGCTAGGCCTACTGCCTTGTGGGAAGCCAAGAGACTACTTCCAGGCTTTCCCTCTGGGCCTCGGACACTAAGGTTTGGATGCAATTTTGTATGTCCTCCTGATTTCTTTCCACCAAATGTATGTATGGAAACTGCTCTGCAGTACAGAAAGAAGTAAAAGAGTAAGAAAAGAGCAGAATATAGATAGAGATGATAGGGAAATCTTTTTGAACTTTGCAAAGAAGAAAAAGAAAGACAAAGAAAATTAAAAGAGAATAACATCTGGAACTGAGATGACTAGTTCTCTGTATGCTTAGATCCCAGCAAGCATACGAGGTAAGTGTTGACTTTATTTCCTTTTTCATGGAGGAGGGAACTAAACCTCAGAGAGAGTTTAAGGAACTTTCCCAAGGATACACTATTAGTAAGTGGTGGAGTCCACACTGGAAGCCAAGTCTGTCTTTCTCCAAAGCCAACTGTTAGTCTTTAAGGAGAGCCAGCTAGAGACAGAGGAGCGGATGTGGACTGAAGGCATTTAATGGTATCCTCCTGAGACAGACACTAGAAATAAGGAACTGAATAAAACATAGTCTGGCCATGTTGGAGAAGAGGCCAGATTTTGGAAATGAGTAAGAGGCTGGTCTTGGAATCTTAGAATGTCTGGGCTAGCAGTGTCCTTGGAGCTTATCAAGACTAACTGGATCATTGGAAAAATGGGAAAACTGAGGGCCAGAGGGATGAAGAATCTTATACAAAGTCACACAGCAAGTTGGTGGCATTATTGGATGAAAGTTCCTGACTTGTAGTCGAGCGTTCGAATCCCACAGTCTATATAATTCTCAGTGGTGCCAGAATCTCTCCTTAGCTTGGTTTATCAGGGGCAATATTGCTCTTCTATCAAATACCAAATAGACTATGTCACTTGAGCATGAGGGCTTTATCATTTTATACATTGTACATGAGTGGGCTTCTGAAGGGGAGGAAAGAGGTCTGGGAATTTCCTTAAACGTAGGTGTATTTTGTGTATGATGATTTCTGAGCATTTGGGGAATTGAAAAGACCAGTAATCCCACCAAATTTTCACATGGACTCCAAGACTACGAAAGATTAGGAACCCGTGTGGGATTATGAGTCCCTTGAGTGAACAATTGTGTCTAGTCCCTTTATATATTTTATCAGCAAGTACAGGAGCTGGAACATAATAAGAGTCAATAAAATGTGTGAGTGACTGGATGGATAAATTGGTGTAGGAAACACACAGTAAATGTTTATTCTAAAAAATGAATAAAAAATCTATCAATGCCATTAAATTGTGCCAAAGAAAGGAAGGAAACATTTCAAAAACATTTCTAATATAGTGTATTTTTGCACAAATAACATGTGCCTTCTACATTTGTTGGCCAATGGTGCCCTCCCCCAACCATGACGTATTTTCAAAAGTGCACTGTGCATTTTTTTTTTTTTTTTTACAGAAACATGTTTTTAAAAATTGGCATAGTGACACTTACAAAAATACCTCAAGGGGAAAGGCATGGTTGGCAAACCGACATAGAAGATACATGCTGTTAGCACAAAAATATGGTATATCCTTTCGGGTCCCCTCATTATTAACCCATGAAAATTGGAATAAAAAAGCATTAGACATTTCATTTAAGTACTCTAAGCATTTAGATCAGAGAGAGATGACGTGACTAGTGGAAATTGTAAACTCTCCAGCTTCTGGGCCATCTGAGTTCTTCTTTCAGCCCCTTTTGCCCAGCTGTGGAGTATATTAATAACTCCAGACTAGGAAATCATGCTTCTTCTTTCAATCAGAGGCCCTTGGGAAAGAGAGGTGTATAAATTAGCATTGATTATTACATCCCTCCTTGTGGCTAATAATAATTCTTAATCAAAATGATTTAGACCTTTGCCATTGCTTCTCTGCTGACTGTGGAGGGGAATGTGTGGCCCTGCTGTGTAAATGAAGCCCCAGGAGGATGATCATTTTGTTAGTTGTTGTTGATCCCAACTCTACTCTTCCTTTAAAAATACAAGTTGCCACTTTCATCCACTAGAACCAATTGATATTTCATGTCACTGGATCCCGAGCTCCATCTGGTGCACAAATTTCAGGTCTGAAGCTTTTTTGCCTGTATGTGCTGGAGCAAAGACTGGGAAAAAGCCTTGCTAACTCTCTCTTGGGCTTGTGAGTGCCACCTCCATTGCCCCTCTTTTCAAACCAGGAGGTAAAGAAGTGACTGCCTTCCTCAGGTAGTACCACTGTAAAAGGAGTGCCACACAAGTGGATGGCTTCAACAAAAAGAAGTTTATACCATCAGTCTAGTAGGCTAGAAGTCCCATTCATGGTGCCAGTTTCAGAGGATGCTTTCTCTCTCTCTTGGCACTAGAAGAAAGTCCTTATTATCAGTCTTCCTCTGATCTGGGAGCTGTGCAGGAACCTCAGGTGCAAAGGACACACTGCTCCCAGGATGCTTTCTTGGTGGTGTGAGATCCCATGTCTCTCTGCTCACTACCCTCTTTCATATCTCAAAAGAGGTCAGTATAAGACACAATGTAACCCTGTATATCTCAGCAATATAACTTGTCATCATTAATATCATAATGATGGGATTTACAACACACAGGAAAATTACATCCGATGACAAAATTGTGGATAATCACCTAATACTGGAACTCATGGCCCAGCTCAGTTGATATACATGTTTTTCTGGGGACACAACTCAGTCCATGACAGTGATCAAAACAACTCTGTTTTTCTTAATTATTTCATTTGCTCCCCTTCCTTCACTTCTAGTCTTAAATTTTCCTTTCACTGCAATGTAGTTTAAGCAACGACAGCAGCAGCTATGGACCAGGTATGGAATCAGAGAGACTGGTGGCACATTGCTGACTTTGCCCCTTACCCAGTGGTGTTAGAGGAAAAAAATTAACATTTATGAGCCTCAGTATCTTTATTTGTAAAGTAGGCCTATGAGTACACACATTGAAGAGTCTGTTGAGGATTAAAAGAAATAACCTAGAGCCAGAGTAAGCACTCAGTAAATGCTTCTTTTCTCCAAGGAGTGTGCTTGTGAGGACAAGTGTGATGGCTGATCAACCAATGAATTGCATTTCACCAAATGTGTGTCAACTTGGCTAGGCCGTAATTCCCAGCACTGCGTGATTGTCCACAATTTTGTCTTCTGATGTGATTTTCCTGTTTTGCAAATCCTACCCTTTTGACATTAATGAGGTGGCATTAGCAGCAGTTATGTCAGTAAAACAGGACTCAATCTTTATGATTGGGGTGTTATCTTGCATAAGTCTCTTTTGAGATATAAAAGAAGCAAGGAGAGAGACAAAGGGACCTTATGTCACCGAGAAAGTTTTGGAGGCAGAAGCGATAGTCGGGTATTTCAGAACCTAGTCTCTAACATCAGTAGTCTTCCCTCTACTGAGAACTCCAGATTTAGAAATGCTTTCAGCTATATCCTGAGTCATGTTCCCCAGAAAATACTGGTCGGTAGCAGTAAACAGAGATATAGAGTCAATGAAAGCCAATAAAGATCCATTCTAAAACCACTTAACCACTGGGGCTAACTAGAACTCTGTCCCTGTGAGGGAATTGTGGGAGACAGTGTAAAACACTTCCCAGAGATATTCCAACTCTAAAAATTGTTTGTCCACCAACTCCATCATTTGTTGAGTGCTGCTTCCTAGGGCATTAACTCCTCGATACTGTCAGCTTGTCCTGTGTGTGAGCTGGGCATGCATCCACAAACAGAATAAAAAGGCCCTAGGCAGAGACTTGCAGGTGCAAGTCTTCATAGTACAGAGGGGTAGGCCAAGAGGATGAGGTTAGAGCATAGATAGCATCTGTCATATCTTACTTTCTTCACATCTGCCTGGTGGGTGCAAGGTAGTGGCTAAAGCTGGGTATGGAAATACTGAATTCTGTGCAGTTCAATGTCTGTATCTCCTGGATTTTCTTTGTCACAAGGGTGGGGGTGGAAAGGGCATGTCCATGGTCCTGAATCACCAATTCCTGCTGGTTCTTCTCTTGACTGTGTCATGCTGCCAAATCCTATTTCTCTTTCCCAGAATTTCCATCCCTAGTTTGCAGTATCTCTGTTGGTTAACATTTTGCATTTTTTTTGCATTATTATACCACAAAGAACAGTGACTTTAATTTCACAGTTGATAATGTGCGTTGCTGAAACAAGATTTTTTTTTTAAAGTTCTAACACTTCTACAGATATTCTCTTCTTCTTGGGAAACTTGTTAAGGGTGTGCTCTGATATTTTTTACAGCTCTCCATCCCACTAAGCTTCTCTTATGTTTGAGCACCCCCAAAGTACTGCCCAGATTGCAAGGGCAGTATGAAAAGAAGCTGATAAGTCTCTGGTATTCTGGAAGCCTCTCTTCTTCTCTGGAAGACAAATGGCTCACCTTCTGTACATTTTACTCCTTCCACTTAGCTGTAGTTTACAGGGTGACAGTTTATACACATAGAAGCCTCTTCAGGGTTAACAGACAAACTGGTTTTTCCATATCACACTCAAAAAGGTAAAGAAAAGACATGGTAGAAAATAAGGGAAGCAGAGGAGATAACGTAAGATGGCAAACTATTCTGTCTCCTTTCTTTCTCATCCTGCTTTATTTTTCTCCATACCATTTACACTGCCTTCTAACACATCAAATAGCCTCCGTTCTCAGTACAGTTTGTGTATCTCTGTGTTGTTGTTAGCTGCCATCGAGCTGGTCCTCACTCATAGCGACTCTATGCACAACAGACCAAAACACTACCCAGTCTTGCATCATGTCCACAATCATTTTTATACTTAAGCCCATCGTTGAAGCCACTTTGTGTCAGTCCATCTCACTGAGGGTCTTCCTCTTTTTTGCTGACCCTCCACTCTACCAGTATAATGTCCTTCTCTAGGAACTAGTCCTTTCTAATAACATGTCCAAAGTATGTAAGATGCAATCTTGCCATCTTTGCTTCCAAGGAGCACTCTGGTTGTACTTCCTCCAGGACAGATCGTTTGTTCTTTTGGCAATCCATGGCACATTCAATATTCTTCTCCAACACCACAATTCAAAGGCATCAATTCTTCTGCCTTCCTTATTCATTGTCCAGCTTTTGTATGCATATAATGTAATTGAAAATACCATGGCCTGGGTAAGGTGCACCTTAGTCTTCAAAATGACATCTTGTCTTTTCATTACTGTCCATCCCACTAAAATATAAGCTTCAAAAGGGGAGAAGTTTTATTGGTTTTTGTCACCACCTTGACCTCAACATACAAAGCAGTAGCAGGTGTGTGTACCTGAATGAATGCTTGTTGAATGACTGAAGGCTTCAACTCCATGGTCTTTACTGATCGTAAAAGCTTAGAAGAAAGAGAAGAAGGAAGGAAGTTAAAAAAGCAAACAAGGAAATGCACAGCACTTTTCTGCACACTTTTCATGAATGTTCTTTCGTTTAACATTCTCATTGCTGCATTCTAAAAGGAAGGAACAATTGTTTTCTTTCCTCAGATAGGTGGGTTGTGGTGTGACTCTCTCAGAATGAGTAACACAGCTCTGCTGAATAGATAACACCACTTCCCATTAAAAACAACTGCCTTTGTTGTTACAAAAAACTAGTTTTGATTTCCTTTTGCTGTAAGAACTTGGGCAAGTCTTCATTTCTATGATCCTTCATTTCCAAGGGGAAATTGTCAGACTTGTCTCCCTGTCAGTTTTCAGAAGAAATGGGATGCCATATCTAAAGTGCTTACTACGTAGTAAGTGCTCAATAAATGTCAGCTGCCTCCATATCACTCCACTCCTCCCAATTAGATCTTCCAACCTTCCAATCCTGGAGCCTCCAACATGCTTCCAACCCTAGTTGTCAACCTCATTTAGTAATAAATGGGAAGAGGAGAAGTTGATTGAGAAATAAAAGTTTCAGCCTCTCCTTTAATTGCCTGATGGGGAGTTTGTGACAGTTTGTACCTTGATAATATACAGTCTGGCACTGAAAAGCCTAACTCCCTTGTTTTACTTTTGGTCTCAGTGTTCTCCATCAGGCCAGCTTCCCAGTGGTAATCAGCACATCTGTCAGAGCTGGCATGGGCTTCAGGGAAGTGCTGCTCATTCAGCTGCTTTGGCAAGGCTTCACTGAACACTGGGGCCTGCAAAAAAAAAAAAAAAAAAAAAAAAATCAAACTTCCAGAAAACACGATGCTCTATCTTCAGGCATCAGGGGGGCTGGGGCAATTACAGGGGCACAGGAAAGTGGGAACAGTGCCTTGAGGTCACATGGCACACTGATGTGGAAGCATTGAGTAGATTCTGATAGGAGCTTGCAAAGCCAATTATTAGAAGTCAAGTACCTTCATCACTGGACTTGTATGCCCCACCTAGAAAGCAAGGAGGATGGATTGAAGGATTGTGGAAGACTCTATCACTGCACAAGAGGTTTAGAATCAGAAGTCAGGAGATTTGAATTTGAATTCACTGCAGATTTGGAGCAAGCCACTTCCCTAATGTGGGCCACTCCTTTGTGGCAGTTTTCTTGATTTTCCTAGCCTTCTCAACTGTAAGTGGAAAGGTTTGGACTTTCACCTGGAAGATGCTCTGGCTCTTCAGGTCTCATTAAACCCAGACAAATCATGAGTTATCCTGGCTATCAGAGACCCCTCCTTCTGCTAACCCTGCCTCCCTGTGTCCTCCAGGCAACAACAGCCTCTTGACCTGCATGGAGGATGGGCTTTGGTCCTTTCCTGAGGCCCTGTGTGAGCTGATGTGCCTGGCTCCACCCCCAGTGCCCAATGCAGACCTCCAGACCACCCGGTGCCGGGACAACAAGCACAAGGTGGGCTCCTTCTGCAAGTACAAGTGCAAACCTGGATACCATGTGCCCAGCTCCTCTCGGAAGTCAAAAAAGTAAGTGGGGCTGGAAGCAAACTTTTGAATTCTGGGGAGGAGAGTTCGGTCTGCCTGCTTAACTGAAAGGAAGTGTTCATTTCCTTGCTGGAGGCAGTACTCACCCTTCCTCTTACTCTGTTCTGTGGTAAGTTAGGTGTACATTATCAGTCAAACAAAAGTAACTTGACTGCTGACTGCATATGTGACCTCAGGCAAGTGGCTTCATTTCTCTGGGCCTTTCAGTGTTACTCTGTCCTGTAAGTGCACTGTGAGTCAGAATCAACTTGATAGCAACAGGCTTGGTTAGGTTTTAAGATGAGGATAGTAACAGTTGTCACATAAGTTTCTTGTTGAGACTGAATGATGGTATATATGTAAAATGCTTGCAGAGTACCTGGCACATTGTGGTTGTTCATTCAATGGTGGCTATTAACATTATCCTTGCACCAACACCCCTCAGAACCTGTGGAAGAAAGTGGGAGAACAAAGGGCTTGTAGGGCTTGAATTGTATCTCAGCCTGCATGTAACTAGGCGTTCTCACACACATGCCTACTTCTGCTGAAATAATTCTGTGAATGAATTCTCCTTAATCCCTGCACATGTCTCTCACCACACAAAAGAAAGGTAGGGAGTCATGGATGAGAAAAGGAAATGAGAGGGCTGCTGGCTCCAGAGAAACTTGACTGTTTCAGTAGGGTGTTATTCTGTCCATTGGAACACTGAGTTGTCTCTTCTTTCATTGCTTCTTGAAGACGGGCCTTCAAGACACAGTGTACCCAAGACGGCAGCTGGCAGGAGGGAGCATGTGTTCCTGTAACCTGTGACCCACCTCCACCTAAGTTCCATGGGCTCTACCAGTGCACTAATGGCTTCCAGTTCAACAGCGAGTGTAGGATTAAGTGTGAAGATGGTGAGGCCTCCCAGGTAAGCCTCTTTGACTTTGACATCAGTACTTTGGTACTTCTCTGTCACCAAAGACCAGACTATACTTTAAGAACCGCTTTCTCCAGGAGGCTGTCTTATGTATTCCAGCATTGTATAATAACAGTATCACTGATACATAACTTCTAATTCTATTGTATTAAAACCTCTCTGAGCCTCATTTGTCTCCCCTTAATACCATACTATATTTGTTCAAAGACTGGTACCTTGGAGGTTTTATTTATTTATTTAATATTGGAACCTTTACAAAGGAAACCATATATGGAATCCAAGTTGACAAAACTGATCAAGGGTAAGTTGCTCTGACTGAAGCAGTCAGGGCTGTTTTGCCAGTTTGCTGCCACCGTCACCAGCCATGGTAGTTGCTGAGGTTTTTAACATCACAAAATCACCTCTGTTTTGAGACATCAATTGACTCCTCAAGCATAAAGTGAAAAAGAACCATATTTATCCCAGAACGCAGTTTTGAAAAAGCTGTGAAAGGGGAGAAGGGTGTGGCAAGGCTTGGAATTTATCTCAAACCCTGGTGGCACAGAGGGTTAATTAAGTGCTACATGTGCTAATCAAAAGGTCTACAGTTCAAATCTGCCAGGCGCTCCTTGGAAACTCTATGGGGCCATTCTACTCCGACCTTTAGGGTCTCTAGGACCCTCTAGGACCCGACTCAATGGCAGTGGGTTTTATATAGAACTGAAAGTCTGACACTGCTGCTTGTTGAAGCCGTTCTATGAATGAATGTTCTCTTGTCCCTAAATGTACCACTCACCATTAAAAAAGTCAAATAGGGAATTATGAATGGGAAAGGGAAATGAGAGGCCAACTGGCTGCAACAAAAACTTAGGTGTACAAGGAGCTCTACCTTGATAGCATGAATCAATTACGGTTGATACCTCAAGCCCGATGTTTCCCAGATGTTCAAGGATCATCAGCCAGATAAGGTCAGAGTTCAGTCAACTGGGCCCCAGTACAGGTGCTACTATCTTCACTCTTTAGTACCTGTTGCCATGAAGTTGATTCCAACTCACAGTGGCTCTAGAGTATAGAGTAGAACTGCCTCATAGAGTTCCAAGACTGTAATCTTCACAGAAGCAGACTGGCCTCTCTTTCTCCCATGGAGTAGCTGGTGGGTTCAAACTGCTGATCTTTCAGTTAACAACCAAGGGCTTAACCACCACATAGCCAGGGCTCCCGATTAGAGCCTAGCAAATACCAGGCACTGCCCTGGGCACCATGGTGAAAATGGTCAAAGATGAATTAAATGTACACACTTTCCTCAGTTCCCCAGACCATCGTCCTCAACTATATCCCCTCCTTCCATATGCATACAATTACCAAGTCTTTTCCGTTCTCCATCCAAGACATCTAAAGCTGCTCTCTTTTCTCTGTTCCCTGTGCTAACACCCTATCTCAGGACATCACCGTCTCTTTCCTGGGTCACCGTCAGCTTCTTACTCAGCTCCCTACTTTTGCTTCCCTGCCTCTCTCCAGTATATTCTCCACATTTCATCCTGTGTGCCTGGTTTGGAGTGTAAATCTGATCACCACTCCACTGCTTAAAAACCTTTAAGAACCAGTGACTCCCATTTCCCTTAGGACAAAATTTCACCTCCTGAGGGTAGCATTTGAGACCCCTGACTCTTGGCCAGTAGAATGATCTCCCATCTCATCTCTGCATTCTCTGCCTGAGAGAGTTCTCCCCTCACCTTTCTACCTGCCTGGTTCCACATTACCCTTCAAGATTCAGCTTGGGTATCCCTTCCTGTGGGCACATTTTCTGATGCCCTTCCTCCTGATGAGCTGAGTGCCTCTCCCCTGGGTTCCTCCTTCAGAGCATTGAGCACACAGTGCTGTAACTGTCATTTTCATTTCACTTTCTTCCACTAGGCTGTGGAGTTCTTGACCTTGTCTTTCTTTAATCTTGTGTATGCCTTCGGCACTTAGGACAGGGCTAGATGCCTCATAGGTGCTCAGGAAATGACGTTGAACTAAGGGCATTAAAGAGCCGCAATGACTATCTAGACCAATTTCTCATTTTCCAGATGAAGAAACTGAAACTCAGAGAGGTTACTTAACCACCTAAAGTGACACCACTGGTGCTGGCTGTGTGACAGTGAGAATCCAGGTCTACCCAGCTGTGGATAGACTGACTCAAACAGACATTCTCTGAAAATGCTGGCTTGTAAACTCACGGTCATCTGTGCCCCAAATCATTCTCATTCTTGACTATCTTGGAAGCAGAAGCCAGTGCCAGAACAAGCAAAGGCCAGAGATTACCATGGCCTCATGCAGCCTGATCAACTTCCTTCTCACTGCCTTACATAAAACTGTTGCTAACAGTTACCCAAACTGCTGAGGCAAATAACATTCTGGCTGTGCTCATGTTATCGAACTGAAACTCAGTCTGCCTGGGGCCTGCCAAGTAACTTTCATGGCCAGTTTGTATTTAAAGGAGAGGAAAATGTAAATTTATCAGACGACTCAGGCAGCTCTGTTTGGCAACTGGCATAGAGGCTATACTCAAAGGAGCAGGGTATTGCTTGTCAGCTCAAAGAATGAGGGCATGTGTGCCAAATGGGCTGCTAATACAATTGACGTTTCTAGTTTGTACTGAAAGTGAATTTCCTCTACCCTCAGAGCAGGGGCCTGGGAGCCAAATCTAGTATTCACCTCAAATCCCCTCTCACTGCCTGTAAACACAGCAGAGACGTACGGCCCAGATCATCTTGAATCTAACAGCTTGTATGGAAGAAGAATTTTTTGTGTCTCAAACAAGTTCCAGATCCGAGCAGGAGAGGATGGGCAGGGCAAGATATTGTAGGGGGAGCTACATGTTCCCTCCCACTGCCACTAAAAGCAGATTTAAAAATAACTTCTTCTTCTACTACATTCGTTCCTTGGGAGCCAGCAAGAGGCAGGATCTAACTTCTGAGTTTGAATCCAAGTTCCACCACTTAGAAGGTGGAGGACCTTGGGCAAGCTACTTAACTCTCTAAAATTCATTTTCCTCATTATAAGTTAGAAAGATATTATAGTATCTACCTCATAACTAATGTGTGAGTATTAAATGAAGTTAATGTAAGAAGCGTGTATCCATGAGCACTCTCTAAATTGTACAGTGTACAACCTATACAGCCACACATGACTACTCTGGGAAAGACACAATGAGCTGGCTTGATGTTAAGGTCACTTCCAGGCATAAGAATCCCTAATGCTCCATCCGGACTCCTAGAGGTTATAGAACCAAAGGCAATAGCTTGAAACCTAGTCCTCTTGCTGCTAGGCCAGTGACAACTCCAGATAGAGTAAGAAGCATCTATCCTTCCTAAGTCCAATGGGATGGGGAGGTCAATATGAGCCAAAGTGGGACTTAGCCTCTTGCTCAAATAAACCTGTACAATATAGTCTCCTAGTCCCTCTAAACCAGTATTGCAAAATGAAACTTTCTTTAATACTGAAAACATTCCCTATCTGTGCTGTCAGACATAAGGGCCACTAGCTACATTTGACTGTTGGAACACTTGAAACATGGCTAGAGTAACTGAAGAACTAAATGTTAAATTATAATCAATTTTAATTAATTAAAATTTAATTAAATAGGCACATGTAGTGGTGGCTACCATATTGGACAGTTCAACTCTAGGATGTAGTGTTCTTGCCCATCTAAACCAAGGTGAGGAACCTTAAATTTTTTTTTAATCTTTGGTGAGTGCCAAGCTGATGGTGCATACTTTCTCTTGTTTTGACAACTTGCAACAAATACTTGAAAAAGAAACAATATCTTCTTTTTACAGAGGAGAAAAGAAGGCTCTGGGATGGTAAAATTTCACCCATGCTTAGGTTATAAGTTAGTAAGTGGTGTTCTGACTCCACAGCTCTCCTCTTTTCACTGACCTCAACAGAGAGAGCAAGGATTTCCAGGACAGTCTAAGGATTCAAACCTCAGGCAGCCAGAAGGAAGCGTTAATTATCTCAGGACCTAATGCAGCTCAAATACCCCTGGGCTGTCCGAGGTGATAACTCAAACCCAGCTCCATGTGGAAAGCTTCATGAGGGCTTTGGAGGTGGTTAGGGGAGTGGGGTGTGCATGGGATAAGGATGTATTCTACAGGAGGTGCCTGCCCAAGGGCTGCTGTGGGAAAGACAAAGGCTAAAGGATGAAGTAGTGGTGGATTTCAGTAACTGAGCAGAGCAAGAGAGGAAGGGTGGGAGTGGAATCAGTAATACACCCAGTTAGTTGCGTGTAACTGCAGAAGATGGCTGTAAGAGCCTTTCAGCCACAGGTGGAGTGGATTGGTCCCTGTCTTTATGAGCTCTGCCATGGACACAATACAACTTGCACATATGAACAGTGTCTCATCAGAGAGGGGCAGCATCTTGTTATAGGGTTGCCAGTTGCCTGCCCAAACATTGCAGGACCTCCTAGAAGAACCACTAGAAAAAAATGTTACAGACCTATGTGAACTTAGAGCTGGGTAGGGACCCCCCACTGCAATCTACTTTTACTGCTGGTGAAACCACTAAAGCCCAGAGAGAGGAAGAGGCTTACCCTGAGTCACAGAGCAAGTTACTGGTAGAGCTAGGTTTTGAACTAAGTCCTAGGTTTCCTAACCACCTCACTGCACAAACCTCACTTTCTGCCCATTCTCTCTCTGGGGTTACACAGCACTACTGTAATTTACTTGGAGGAAACAAAATGAATGTGAAAGCATTGGCTGGCAACAGAGTTAAATCATTAAAAACAGCTTCAACTTACCGAGCACTTAATACATGCCAGTAGCTGCACCCGATGCTTTCCCCTGATCTCTTCAGCAAGCTCCACAACCCCTGGCTCTACTGTTTCATTTTACAGATGATAAAAGGTAAAGTGGTTTGCCCCATGTTTTACAGCTAGGAAATGTTGAAACTGAGATTCCTGCAACAGGCCAGACTGCTTCCAAAGTGTAATTCTTCCCACATTGCATACCTGGTTCTGCCTTACCCTGGTGCTGCCCTAATTTCTTCTAAATTATTTTAATATCTACTAAGAAGAATGTGTTTAATTCATTCTGTCTCCCTCTCTTCCATTGTGGTAAAAATGCGTAGACTTTTACTAGTCATGTGACCTGGTTCTGACACAGGATACCTCTATGACTTGGCCACAGTGCCTTCCCTTTCTGATTGGGTTGATTTTTGAAGTTCCCTTAGAGACAGTAAGGCAGAGGGGTTAAGAGTCTTAGAGAGCCCTGAATACCAGGCTTGAAATGCTTCACATAAACCAACTGACTCTACCAGGCAGTTTATAAAATTGAGTCCCTAACCAAAACCAAAAACACCCAAACCCCCTGCCATCAGGTCAATTCCATCTCCTAGTGACACTATACAGCAGAGTAGAACTGCCACATATGGTTGAATAACTTCCCCAACTCCAGACGGCTTGAAAGTTGCAGAGCTGAGATTTGAACCGACATGATTTGTCTCAAGTTCATGCTCCTGGACGTTACACGAGCAGCATCTAAAAACTCACTTTTTCACTTCCTAAATGAGCCATGGTTTCTGTAATTATAAAAGAAACAATTTCTATTCTACTATGTTGTTAAAGGGTGTTTTAAATGTATGTTAAACACATGATTCACAAAGGTGTTCAATGATGTAATTATGATAATTATATGCTTTCCAGCTCTTTGCTTCTCCATATAGCTATGGAGGTTAGAGAGAGTGCAACATGCTTGGTTGTTACAGATGGATGCTCAGGCATAGATTCAGTTCGTTGTCTTGGGGTATGCTCAGTCTTCTTGTGAGAGATTTCACCTTAACATGCAGAATTGTGTATCCAGAGCCAGATACACTAGGTAGATCCCCTGCCAATGCCTAGAAAAAGTGTTCTCTGATCTTCACAGATTGGATGCTCAACCAAACCAGGCTTCTGGTCACCCTAGCCTCAATCAGTAAGCAGGCATGGAGAGCATTTGCACCAGGTTGATGGACAAGTGCTGAGTATAGTAAGGTCCAATCCTAAAATAGGGTTTGAAACTGTAAAGCAGCTCCAGAGAGTCTGCCTGTTCCAAGGTTGCTAAAGGGCCAAGGTGTGGAGGTGGGCAAGTAAGAGAAGGGGGAAGGGACAAAGTGACCAATTTACAGGAAAGAAGGATATATGCATATCAATAGTTGCCCAGGAGCCTCTTTGGCTCATAGAGAACCCATATATGTGAGAGCAGTGCTGTGTCAGAAATGGATGGCCAGGCTGTCTTAGGCATCTAGTGTTGCTTTAACAGAAATACCACAAGTAGATGGCTTAAAAAAAAAAAAAATTATTTTGTCACAGTCTAGTAAGCTGGAAGTCCAAATTCAAGGTTATCAGCTCCAGGAGAAAACTTTCTCTACTGGCTCTGGAGGAAGTACCTTGTCATCAGTCTTCCCCTAGACTGGAAGCTTCTGAGATGCCGGGACCCTGGTCCTTTCCAAAGTATGCACTCTTCTCTTGGCACTGCTTTCTTGGCAGTATATGGTACAGGAACATCACAGGAATCACCAGGAATCATGGCATAGCCAAATGGCTACATACATTTCTACACATTTTGGGGAGGGACATAATTGAACCCATGACACAGAGCATTCTTTTGAGGTGACACTGGATGGACTGGAGCCTGTCAGTTAGTGATTGTACCACTGAGGGGCTCCATGTAACAATAGACGGGGCTAGAAATACAGTTGGGTTTAGACTTTGGAAGCCCAGGAATGCCAGTCCCTGAATTTACCTTGTTCTGAAGGCTAAGGTACCACATTTTTCAGGCATACTTAGCTGCATAAATTGGCAGATGAATTGGACAATAGAGAGAGTAACTAGAGACAGCAAAACCAGTCTTCATGCTTTCGCCTTCTATGGCGGGACCTACCCGGTTTGAAATTCCTTACGCAGATTCCAGCTAGTTCTAATACATTCTCTGCTACAAACTGAGATTTCTAGCCAGTCCTGGCCTACATAGTGCTGAGGTCTGCAAAACTTAAGGGGCTGGGGGCCAAGTGCATCACACGCCCAGGCCAAAGCTCCAGGAAATTGGGGTCAATTTCCTAATCCCCTGAGGGCCCAAGAGAATCATGGGGTCTGGAGCCTGGACTCTGGGGAGGGAGAGTCCAGGTTCTCTGAAGCCACATGAAGCTGCATGAACTTGCCCTAAGCTCACACTGAGCCTCTGGGAATGGACTCTGCAAGTTGCCTCGCAGCTGTGTCCTCAGGATGGGCCACTCTTCTCCCATGGCCAGGGACATTTCCACTGCAGTCGAATCCCCCTCCTGCTTGTCCAGGAGAGGCCTAGAGAGGGGCTCTTTTTCTCTTGCATCCTGTTTACTTGGAGCTTTTTTCTCAGATGAGGGATCTTTAGCCTGTATCAGCCCCTTTAATGAGTATATCCATTCCCTCAGTCGTGCATTCACTTCTTCTCTAACTCATTCGTTTCTTCATTGACTCACTTATTCCTTTTCTATGCATTCATTTGTTTTCTTGTTTATTAAAAAAGAAAATGGATCACTCTTCCTTTATACACCCCATCTATTCTTAAACACTTCTTGGATGAGCAAAAATATCTGAGTGAGTGAGTAAATGTCAGGAGACAGGACCTGTTAGGTGCTGTGGAAGGCTCTGTGGACACAGGGATGACTAGGGCACCATCCTAGGCTTTGGAGAGCTCATCATGTAGTTGGGGAACAGATGGTAAATAAAGAGTCAATGACCTGTGTGCCAGAAGGTAGAATGTCATTGGACTTGGAGTGGCATTAGGGCAGGATGGCATCTGCCCAATAAAAAGGTGTTTGCCAGGTAGACCAGTGGGGAAGGGGTCTTAGCAGACAGAAGGAGCAGCAAGTGTGAAAGCAGGGTGGTGTGAAACAGCATATGGTGCATTTAAGAATGCAGGTCATGCAAACCAAAGTTCAAGGTTGGTGGTGGTGCCACTGGGAGCAATAAACTGGAGAATTAAGCAGAGTTAAGATTGTGAGGGCTCTGGAGGCAGTCCCTGGGATTTGAAAGGGAAGCTGAAGGTCATAGGGAGCTATGGAATAGATTTCTGTACTAGTGGAGCTGGGTTAATTTCTTTGGCCTCATTCAGAGTTTCTCTTATTATAATCTTAAATGAGAGAGTATACAGTTGTTCTCACGTATCTCTTTCAAAAGATGGTCCCCCTACTCAGAACCATCTCCTGTGGGATAGATCCCAGACTCCTTAAGCTGATATCAAAGTTCTGTACCTTGTCTACTATACCAGCTAATTTCCCTCCACTCCCTCCCCTGAAGCACAGAATCAGAACCAAATCAGGCTCTCTAATGCTCATTCTTCTAATGCCTTTCCTTATCTTTGCTACTTGTTATTCTCCTCATCTTTGAAAACTCTTTTCTACATATTATTTTCTCTGAGAGGCTTCCCAGATTGTCCCCTTACTACCTCCAGCCCCTGGGTATGTACGACACCGGGGCATACTTGCCCAGCATCACTGAGCACCGCCACATTTGTGTTATGACTGGCTGTTCACATCACTCTCTTTTTACTTCTGCAACCTAGAGAGCTAAGTACAGAGTGGGCACTAATAAATGTTACTTGAATGTAGCGGCGGTCATGAAATGTCTGTAAAAAAAATACTTCGGAGGTTGAAAGAGAGGACTAGGAGGAGAAAGCAATCTCTTCAAGCTGCAGTTACCTAACACTTTGGAGTCCTGGTGGTACACTGGTTAAGAACTTGGCTTCTAACCAAAAGATCAGTGGTTCACATCCACTAGCTGCTCACTCCTTGGAAACCCTGTGGAGCAGTTCTTCTCGTCCTATAGAATCACTGTGAGTTGGAATTGACTCAATGGCAGTGATTTTTGTTTTTCATGAAATTGAGGAAGTGTACATTATTGCTTATTTTAAAGAAAAGGGAGAGCACAGATAGACGTATTCACACATCACACTCTCAGTGTCATTATTGCTTGAATGGAATGGAATGCAAGGGAAGAGGAAGGGAGAACAAGGAAAGGAAGTGGAAGGAAGGGGAGGTTCTCCGTCAAGCCTAATTAGCACATGGTGGATCTCTGACACAGGATGTTCTCATTGGTTGAGTGGAAACTGCCTTCGGTTACACCTCCCTGCTCATAACCAGCTCTAGGACTAGTACTCTTACCTGCGGGAGAGCCAGGTTGCAGAGGGGGCCCTACCTTCTATTAAAAACAAACAACACAAAGCAAAATTTTTATGATGAATGCTGTGATCAAAATTTTTGAAAGATGACTAAGTTAGGAGTTAGGAAATCTGAGTGCATGTCCCGCTGACTCTTTCGCAAGCCTTGAGCCCTGCACTGAGCTCTTAGTTTCCCCATCTGTAAAGAGGAAATGCTAACAATACCTCTTTCTTCCAAGGTGGCTGAATTTTACTGTTGTTAAGTAATTGTTTTGGAAAACTTTTCAGATCTCTGGAGAGATGAGGAATTGTTTCCTCTTTTATTCTGAGAGTTTTATCATATTGGAGCGTAGAGGCTGTCTTGGTCCTGACCATATTTCTGTGCTCAGGGACGGGGGAGCAACATCATCCACTGCCGGAAAGATGGCACTTGGAGCGGCTCCTTCCACGTCTGCAAGGAGATGCAAGGCCAGTGTTCTGCCCCAAACCAGCTCAACAGCAACCTCAAACTGCAGTGTCCCGATGGCTATGCCATAGGTATGATGGGCACATGTCGGAGTGGTGGGAGTGGGCTTGCCCTTTTGAGAGCTGAGGACTACTACCTGGGTGGTCATTGGGAACTTCTGCTCTGTAAGACTGCTGCCACTAAGGGAAAAAAGATGAGCCCAGACCCTGTCTTCCTGGAGCTCCCAGTCTACTGGGAGAGGTGGGGACACAGATATAAGCAAACATGGGCAGAGCAGTTGTTGATGAGTGTGCACTGTTACACAGGAGTACAGGAAAGATGACTGTACCTCAGGGGACACAGAAAACTCCCAGAGTGAAGACACTTATGCAGAAAGTTTTAGGAGCTTGCTGGGTAAGAAAAGGCATCCTGGGCAGACAGAACCCTGTGTCCACAGAGAAGGAGATGTGAAAGACCACACGGCATTGAGGAAAGCAACAGAGGTCTAGTGTGGCTGCTTTCATTATTAATCTTAAAATTTTTGTAACACTAGACATTCATGAATGCCTACTATCTATGAGGTCCTGCATCAGGTCCTTTAAAGGCATATCTGTTATCCTTTCAGTAACCTTTAACAGATGAGAAAATAGGGAAAAGAAGAGGTAAAGTGACTTGCCCGAAATCCTGATGCCTGTCCTACTCCAAAGCCCAAATTCTTTCCATGGCCTGTCAACAATATCCAAAATGAGCATAAAGAGCATTTTCAAAATCATACTGTTTACGTGGTGATAGGCTAGCTTGCAAAATGCTCACAATGAGGGCTGACAGTCTAGGGTTTGATGCCAGGTATTTGCCTGGTTGCAACCAGATATCTGAACAGATGCATTAATCATAGGCTCCAGATTTCCCGAGAAACTGGGAATGCATCGAGTGTTACCGCATTTAAGGGCAGTGATGCTGACCTCTTGGGCTGATTCCCTAATTGACCATGGTGACAAGCCCAGGGAAATGAATGTCATTTCTTATGGCCAGTATGATTTATGGAACTCTTCCCAGGGATGTCTGGAGCAGGTTATCTGTGTACACATTCACTCTCAGCCCTATAGGGCCCCAACATGCTCTTTACCTAGCAAGCCTTCTGGTTTACTGAGACTTGTCACTGCACATCCAGAAGTGAGGCCATGGTTGAAAGGCAGAAGGGTGTAGGGTTTCTCACTCTCCATCAGGGCTGACTAATTCCTTTTGAAGGTGGAAGCACATAGCCTAAAGAGCAGATTGCCTACCTACACTTTGAGTGGGAACCAGTACTCCTACACTTAGTCCAGGGCACATAACTCTTATGTGAATCAGAAAACAGAAAACCCTGTAGTTGCTCTCTCTTATGATTCAAAAGGCACATGAAGACCTTACAGAATTACCAGTTCGAAGGACCCTGACCAAGAAGGTTATGAGAAGTGGAATCTTGCAGGGCCTGTTGACCTAGGATTCTAGAAGGTCAGGGCTAACAGGTGTAGCAATGGTAAGCCGTATTGGCTGCTGTGTCCCAAGGTCTTCTTTTCTTCTACTCACCATTCCTGATGAGTGTGAGTAGGCACTGACATTCATGTCTGTGGTGAAGTCCCTACCATTAACTCAATCCGAATATAAAAGTGAATATTCACAATATTTGTGACTGGCAGAAGTGACCTTTATAAAAGCCTATGGAAACAGATTTCTTGTAAACTTATGTCTAGTGACATATGCAAAAATATTCACACATGCATAAATAAGCAAATATCAAATAAATACAAGATTTTATAACCTAACGCATACATCATGCAGCAAGCTGATGCCTACAATGTGCACATCAGCCAGATGTCACACAAAGACATTACCCACACAAACTCATCTATAATCAGATAATACATAAGTCATCACAGAGCACACACACATATATGCATCACACCAGTGCACATATGTGTCATAGGCACAGATCAATCTTATGCCTTCAAACATATCAAACACAGAGAAGGATCCACAAAAGATAAATATAGCTCCCAAATGTACACAAATATACCATGGGGCCACACTGTACATACATTGCATTCATTCATGTGCCACAGCCACACATAGATAAGTGATAATGCGTAGCTTTCCACTTCTCTTCAGGACTGTCTAGAGACAGGGGACAAGTTGTGATGGTGACATTCTTCTGTCTACTGAGCTTTTTCAAGGTCAAAGCAGAAAAAGACACTGAATCTGTGTTCCCTCCACTGTATGCAGTGTTCTCACTGCAGCCCAGATGCCTAGTCTATGAATATAGTAACTCATGGCAGGTGGCGGGGTGAGGACACGTTGGAAGAGAACAGAGATAGAAAAGACTATGAGAAAAAGAGACACTCAGGGAGGCAGGGATAAGGAGGGAGACACAGCAGGCTCCCTTCCCCCACTCCATAACTCCCTCTCCCTCCTCCCCTCCAAATGTCCCCCTTCTACTCCCTGAGCAGAACCCACTACATGGAGAGGGATTTCTTCTGAACCCTGTAAGCAAGGTGAAGTGTGTGTTGGACTTGAGAGCTGGAAGGTACATTCTTGGGTCACCCAGAGCAGCTCTTTCTGCTCTTGCCCTCACAGCAGCCTGGGGAGTGGCTTTGGTGGCAATGATGAGCCCTCAGAAAGTTGTTGCTGCTGCTGCTGCCACCGCTGCTGCTGCTGCCACCGCTGCTGCCACCATCCTTGTTTCTCCTGGGAAGGAGACTGGGGGAGGGGCTGGTGAGATCACTGCTCTGTAATGATGCCAATTACAGCTCATATATCACAACACAGTGGCCTGGTCCTGAAGCCCAAGAGCTAGCGGGAGGAGGGGAGAGGAGACTCAAGAAACTGAAATTAAGACATGAGGGCAGTTGCCTCCTGTTTGACCATGTTTCTTCCTTTTTCTCTCCCCTTGAGATAAGATAGCTTTTGTCTATTTCTGAGAAGCTGTGTTCTTTGTTTTCTAAAGAATATTATCATCCTGGCCCCAGCTCATTTCCTGAGTTCCCTTTGCTCTCTAAAAACTATTTTAGGACCAATCTCAAGATAAAACATCACCTACTAATTTTCTGTGTTTGGGGATTTTTCTCCGTCATTTTCACCACTTTTTTTTGTGTGTGTATTTTTGCTTTTCTTTTATTATTATTATGTTTTCTTACCTCTGTCCTTTCAGCCTCTTTCTCCCTTTCTCTTCTCTCTGAATGGCTACAGCATAAGGATAGCTGGCCTTGGAATTCACAGAGATAGGGGGGTTGGACCATACCCGCTAGCTCTGCTGCCTGAGCTCTGTGCGTTTTGTCCTTCATCTGTGAAATGGATGGGATGATAGCGTATTGTATGGCTGAACTTGCAGTGAAATGAGGTGATGTATGAAAACTACCTGGTGACGCCAAAAATATTCCCTTTTCTGGGCACAGTGCCCTGGCAGCAAAGAAAGTAAAAAGGTTCTAAACATCGTCCCTGAACCTGTCACCACATGTCTTTACAATTATGAGTTTCATAGACAGAAGAGACTGACAAGATGGGAACAGGTTAGATTAAAATATATACACACATATTCACACACACATATATACATAACGTCACACAGAGTGCACACTTGTACACATATACACAAGGGCTGCCAATTAAATTTGTGAACTCATTCTGGAAAAAGTGCTACTTATCTCACTGCTGAATAGCTGACTATCACTATGGTCACCTTTGAAGTGCTCCCTTGGAAAGCGATGTACCAATGCCCATGCCTAGTCTTCTCTTCAGAGAAATTTGGGAACTCTTTTTCTGGAACATTCATCAGAGCTGTCATCGTATTACCCTTGATGTCCTGAATGTCATCAAGGTGTCTTCCTTTCAATATTTCCTTTATCTTCAGGTAAAGAAAAAGTCATTGGGTACCAGATCAAGTGACTAGGGAGGGTGCTCAATACAGTTATTTGTTAACTGGCTAAAAACTCCCTCACAGATAACTATGTGATTAAGTTTGCGAACTTGGCACTGTGCACAATAGCCATCCAGAGAGAGTTCCAATATTACTTTGAAGGGTGGGCTAGGCACCGGCATTGCTGCATAGCTTTCCAAGGGGAGCACTTTGAAGGTGATCAGAGTCATATTCAGCAATCAGGTATGTAGCACTTAGAACAATGAAGTTTATGGACTTAATGGTTAAACCTTGTGTCTGTGTGTGTTTCTGTGTGTGTGTATACACATATATATATAGGAAGCACTGGTGGTGTAGTAATTAAGTGCTACAGCTGCTAACCGAAAAGTCAGCAGTTTGAATCTATCACGTGTTCCTTAGAAACTCTGTGAGGCAGTTCTGCTTTGTCCTGTAGGATTCCTATGAGCTGGAATTGACTCAACAGCAACAGGTATATATATATATGTATGTTTATGTACTTATATATGTATATGCATAGGGTTGTCATGAATCAGATCCAACTCGACAGCACTTGGCTTTGGCTGGCTATATGTACACACATTATATGTACCCACATTGCCTGGCACTGAGTCAATCTCAACCCATAGTGACCCTATAGCACAGAGTAGAACTGCCCCGTAGAGTTTCCTAGGCTATAATCTTCATAGAAGCAGATGCCATACTTTTCCTTCCATAGATTCAAACCATTGACCTTTGAGTTCACAGCCAAGCTGTTAACCACTGCTCCATGAAGTCTCCATATTGCATATGTTGTTATTATTAGGTACTGTCAAATCACTTCCAACTCATAGTGACCTTATGTACAACAGAAAGAAACACTGCCGAGTCCTGCACCATCCTCACAGTCATCGTTATGTTTGATTGCTTGATATATAATGACAAATCCATGTCATTGTGGGGTGACTTCTTTTTCACTGACCCTCTGCTTTACTGAGCATGATGTCCTTCTCCAGGGACTGATCGATCCCTTCTGGTAACATGTTCGAAGGATGTGAGACCAAATCTTACCATCTTTGCCTGTAATGAACATTCTGGCTGTACTTCTTCTAAAACACATTTTTTTTTCATTCTTCTGACAGTCCATCATATGTTTACTATTCCCCCCTTATACCATAATTCAAAGGCATAAGCACTACTTTAGTCTTCTTTATTCATTGGCCAGCTTTCACATGCATATGAAGCTACCAAAAAGGCCATGGCTTGGGTCACCTTAGTCCTTAAGTGAGATCTTTGCTTTTTAACACTTTAAGGAGGTATTTTGCAGCATATTTGTTCAATGTAATAATACAGCATTTGATTTTCTGGTTGCTGCTTCCCTGACTGTTGATTATGGATCCAAGTAAATTGAAATTCTTGACAACTTCAGTATTTTCTGTGTTCATCATGATTCTTCTTTTTTGTCTAGTTGTACATTCCACATTCCTGTTATTGACAGATGTTTACAGCTGTTTCTTGTCATTGTGAGTCATGCCATATCAACAAATGAAGGCCCCAAAACCTTGACTACATACACGTCATTTAGATGAACTCTATGTTGAGGAGGCAGCTCTTCCTCAGTCATATTCTGAATGCCTTCCAACCTAAGGGTCTCATCTTCCAGCACTGTATCAGATTTTTTTCATTGCTATTCATAAGATTTTCACTGGCTAAATTTTTAATAAGTAGACTGCCAGGTCCTTCTTCCCAGTCTGTCTTAGTCTGAAAGCTCCATTGAAACCTGACGTCCAAAGATGACCCTACTGGTGTTTGACATACTGATGGCAAAGCTTTCAGCATCACAGCAACACGAAAACCACCACAGTATATCAAACTGACAGACACATGATTAATACATTATATATACATGCATGCATACATTAAATATTAATAACAATATATTTGGAAGAGGATGTTTAGCATGGCTAATAGAATAGAATATTTAAAGAAAAGGCTTGATTTTCATGAAGTAAGTTCTTTTAATGTTTGAGGGTGGCCTTGGCATTGAAGCCAGGGGGTGGCTACATGACTTCTGTTGGGCTCTGGTCAGATTCTGACAGGTCATGTCTCTGCCTGCATAAATGAGCACCTCTCTGGAGTCCTGGAGACTTTTGTGGAACAGACTTGAATTTTTGAAGGCCTTATAATGTGTGAGGTCAGGATAGAGAATGAATGAGTAAAACTATAGTCAACTTGCCCCCACTTGTCTGTCAGTCTGTCATACTGTAAGAGCTGCTATTGCTGTGATGCCGGAAGCTATGCCACCAATAGGGCTACCCATGATGGACAGGTTTCCGCTAAGCTTCCAGACTAACATAGACTAGGAAGAAGGATCCAGCAGTCTACTTCTGAAGAGAATTAGGCGATAAAAACCTTATTAGTAGGAGCAGAATGTTGTCAGACATAGTGCCAGAAAATGAGCCCTCTAGATGAGAAGGTGCTCAAGAGACATCTGGGGAACAGCTGCCTCCTCAAAGTAGGGACAGCCTTAATGACGTGGATGGATTCAAGCTTTTGAGACCTTCATTTGCTGATGTGGCATGACTCAAAATAAGAAGAAACTACTGCAAACATCCATTAATAATCTGAATATGAAATGAATGAAGTATGCATCAGTGAATATGGGAAATTGTCAAAAATGAAGTGGAATTCATAAAAATTTATATCTTAGAAATCAGTGAGCTGAAATGGGCTGGTATTGGCCATTTTGAATTGGACAGTCATGTGGTCTACTATGCCAGGAATGACAACTTGAAGAAGAATGATGTTACATTCATCATCAAAAGAATTTCAAGATCTGTCCTAAAGTACAGTGCTATCAGTGATAGGATAATATTCATATGCCTATCAGGGAGGCCAGTTAATACAGCTATTATTCAAGTTTACATGCCAACCACTAAGACCAAAGATGAGGAAAAGTGAAGATTTTTCCCAGCTTCTGCAGTCTGAAATTGATTGAACATGCAATCAGGATGCATTAATAATTACTGGTGATTGGAATGTAAAAGGTAGAAACAAAGAAGGATTAGCAGTTGGAAAATATGGCCTTGGTGATATAAATGATACCAGAGATTGCATGACAGAATTTTTCAAGACTTCTTCATTGCAGATATCTTTGTTCACCAACATAAATGGCAACTTTATACATGGACCTTAACAGGTGATATACACAACAATCAAATCAGCTACATCTCTGGAAAGAGATGATGGAAAAGCTCAATATTATCTGTCAGGACAAGACCAGATGCTGACTGTGGGAGACACCATCAACTACTCATATGAAAATTCAAATGGAAACTGAAGAAAATTAGAACACTTCCACAAGATCCAAAGTATGACCTTGAGTGTATCCCACTTGACTTCAGAGATCTTCTCAAGAATAGATTTGATACGTTGAACACTAATGAGTGAAGACCAGATGATTTGTGGAATTACATCAAAGACATCATACATGAAGAAAGCAAGAGGTCATTAAAAAGACAGGAAAGAAAGAAAAGACCAAATTGGATGTCAAAGAAACTCTGAAACTGGCTCTTGAATATTAAGTAACTAAAGCAAAAGGAAGAAATTATAAAGTCAAAGAACTTAACAGAAGATTTCAAAGAGCAACTCAAGAAGACAAAATAAGTATATTATAAAGCTGGAGATAGAAAATCAATAGGGGAAAAACATGTTCTGCATTTCTCAAGCTAAAATAACTGAAGAAAAAATTCAAGCCTCGAGTTGCATAGTGAAGGGTTCTACAGGAAAAATATTAAACAGTGCAGGAAGCATCAAAAGAAGATGGAAGGAATACAGAGAGTCATTAAACCAAGAAAATTTGGTCAATGTTCAACCACAAGAGGTACCACATCAGGAACTGATGGTACTGAAGGAAGAAGTTAAAGCTGCATTGAAGGCACTGGCAAATAACAAGGCTGCACAAACTGATGGAATATTAATTAAGATACTTTAACAAATGGATACAGTGCTGGAAGTGCTAACTCATGTATGCCAAAAAATTTGGAAGACAGCTACCTGGATAATCAACTGGAGGAGATCAATATTATGCCTATTCCTGAGAAAGAAGATCCAACCAAATGCAGAAATTATTGAACATTATCACTAATATAACATGCAAGTAAAATTTTGCTAAAGATCACTCAAAAGCAACTGCAGCAGTATATTGACAGGGAACTGCCAGAGATTCAAGCCAGATTTAGAAGATAACATTAAACCAGGGGTATCATTTCTGATGTCAGATGGATCTTAGCTGAAAGCCAGGAATATCAGAAATATGTTTACCTATGTTTTATTGACTATGCAAAGGGATTTGACTGTGTGGATCGCAGTAAGTTATGGATAACATTTTGGAGAATGGGGTCCCAGAACACTTAATTGTGCTCATGAAGAATCTGAACAGAGCAATGGAACACTGCATGGTTTAAAGTCAAGAAAAGTGTACATCAGTGTTGTATCCTTTCACCATACCTTTTCAGTCTATATGCTGAGCAAATGATCTGAGAAGCTAGACTGTGTGAAGAAGAACATGTCAACAGAAATGCAGGAAGACTCATTATCAACATTATGCAGATAACAAAACCTTGCTTGCTAAAAGTGAAGAAGATTTGAAACACTGATAAAGATCAAAGACTACAGCCTTCAGGATGGATTGCACCTCAACATCAAGAAAAAATGCTCGCAATTGGACCAGTAAACAACATCATGATAAATTGAGAAAAGATTGAGGTTGTCTAGGATTTCGTTTTACTTGGTTCCACAGTCAACGCCCATGGAAGCAGCAGTCAAGAAATCAAGATACACATTGCATTGGAAAAATCTGCTGTAAAAGATCTCTTTAAGGTGTTGAAAAGTAAAGATGTCACCTTGAAGACTAAGGTGTGTCTGACTCAAGCCATGGTATTTTCAATCTCATTATTTGTGTATGAAAGCTGAACAGTGAATAAGAAAGACAGAAGAATTGATGCCTTTGAAATGTGTTGGACAAAATTACTGAATATACCATAGACTGCCAAAAGAACAAACAGATCTGTGGAAGAAGTACAACTAGAGTGTTCCTTGAAACCAAGATAGTCAGACTAGGTCTTACATACTTTCAACATGTTGTCAGGAAGTGTCAATCCCAGGAGAAGGACATCATACTTGGTAAAATAAAGGGCCAGTGAAAAAGAGAAAGACCCTCAACAAGATGGAGTGACACAGTAGCTAAAACAGTGAGCTTAAGCATAAAAACTATGGTGGGCATGGCCCAGGAGCAGGTAGTGTTTCATTCTGTTATGCACAGAGCTGCTGAGTTGGAACCAACTAGATGCCACCTAACAACAATGACATCATCAATTTGTGAATTCACAGCCAGAAAGTCAACTGTCTTCACCCAGAGATCCCTCAGCTCATGATGGCTTGTATGAACCATGTCACTGTTAGTCATCCATGCCTTCATTGGCTCAATACCTGATTTATTTTTTATTTATATATCCATTTATTCAACCATTTCCTTTTTCCCTCATCCATTTACATGCCCCCTTCCTCAGTCATAAGATTGCTAAATGCTTCTTCATCATTCACTCATTGATTCATGCACTCATTTGCTCATTCATTCACATATTTATTTCCTCAGTCGCTCAGTTGTTATTTCTTTCATTGATTTCACAGATATTTATTGAGTAACCACCATATGACAGACACAGTGCTAAGCTCTGACCGTAGAAGGGGAGCAAGACAGTACTGTCCTCATATAATTTACAGTCCAGCAGGGAAGAGAGCTGTAAACCTAGAAATCACAAAGCAAGTTGGAAATATTAATGCTGTTACTGGTGCCTATGAGGGTATTTAGGCTGTCAAAAGGCTGTTGAAGTCTTCTCTGAGGAAGTGACACCTTGACTGAAGTAAAAAGGATTCTTAGTAATGCACTAGGTGAAAAAGAGTGAGAAAGGTCTTCACAGGGTAAGAAAGGACCTGAATGAAGAGTGGGGACTAGCAAGATGGTGTTGCATTCATGGACTCATCTTTTACTTACTGAGCTCTCCTTAGGTGTCAGGCACTGGGTTAGACTCAGACATTCCCAGGTGAATCAGTCACCATTCCTGCCCTCCCAGGGGCAACTCTTTAACTGTGGAGAGGAGACACAGGAGTGTAATACCAATTCTGATACGAACCTAATCAGCACCCCAAAAGAGACAGATCCAGTGTAGTAGGCATTCAGAAGATGTAGTGATCAAAACAGAGGGTCCTGGACAGAGGTGGCAAAAAATGTAGAACACAATTTTAACTCACAAACGAAGACCACATTTGTTGGCCTGCCATAGAGTGAAGAAACCCTGAAAGTATGGTCCCCGGACATTCATTCAGCTCAGTAATGAAGTCACTCATGAGCTTCACTCTTCAGCCAAAGATTGGACAGAGCCATAAAACAAAATGAGACTTAAGAGTCACACCAGTTCAGGTGCAAAAACTGGAAGGCAGGAGGGATCAGGAAAATTGGTAATAGGTTGAGAAGCAAGCATGTTGAACTGTTGTGTTAATCAATGTTATAAAACAATACACATACAGTATTGTTTAATGAGAAATGACTTTGTTTTGTAAAGCTTCATCTAAAGTACAATTTTAAAAAAGCAGATGATGTAGTGATCAGCTATAGAAATCAGGACAGGCTTCTTATGATGTTTGAATTGGGGCTTGAAGAACTAAGAAGATTTGTCCATGGAAAGTCAGATCAGGAGGATGTTTCAGGAGAAGAGTGAATAATAGTCGTAAGTTAGAGGTGGGGGAGTGCAGAGAATAGATGGAAAACCAAATGTGGTTCAATTTACTTGGATCAACCAAAGGGTGAAGATAGTGGGAGATGGGACTGGGTAGAGGCTTTGAGTACCCAGCAAAAGGGTTGAAATTTGTCCTAGATTTGCAAAGCTTTGGACAGGTTTTCGAACAGAGGGGGAGCATGACCAAACTGGGATTAGGGCCAATTAGCATGGCAGTGGGTACCAACTAGATTGGAGACAAATGAACAGAGTCAGGGAGACTATAGGCAGCCTTCCCAGGGGATCTGATTCCTTCCTATTTGGGGGTAGTATGACCAAATACACTGAACTAGGGGTGGCAGCATCCACTCTGAGATGGACAGCACACGGCCACCAGGAGATGGATGGGCTGAGCCACCACCTTGTACTGTGCTTTCTCTCAGGGTCGGAGTGTGCCACCTCGTGCCTGGACCACAACAGCGAATCCATCATCCTGCCAATGAACGTGACTGTGCGTGACATCCCACACTGGCTGAATCCCACACGTGTGGAGGTGAGTGATGGGGTGAATTGGCCCTACCTATCAGCTAATGAGAAAGGTAAATGGCGTTGTTGAGAATGTCTTTCTCCTAGTCTCATATTAGTTTCTTTGCATATATTACCTTATTTAATCATCACACCTGTCCTGAGGAGCAGGGTCTTACACGCAATTGTTTTTCCAGTCCTAAAGTAATACTTTATGTTAAGCCCTATACTCCTATACTAAAGACCTCTTAATTGTTGTCTAATTGAATCCCGGGTACAGCCTAGGAATAAAAGGTTCTAGTATACCCTAGAGTCCCTAGAAGGTACATATGATTAATACACTTGGGTGCTAACTGAAGGTTGGAGATTAAAGTGTACCCAGAGGCATCTCAGAAGAAAGTCCTGGCAGTCTCCTTCCAAAACTCAGCCACTGAAAATCCTATGGATTGTGGTTCTACTCTGAAATAATTCAGGTCACTGTGAATCTGAATCGACTTGTACTTCACTGATGAAGGAACTCAGTTGCCATAGTGGTGAAGTGGTGAAGCAAGGTCAGTGGTTTGATCCCACCAGCTGCTGCATAGGAGAAAAATGTGGTGGTTGGCTTCCATAAAGATTAGTCTTGGAAGCCCTGTGGAGCAGTTTTACCTGCCCTGTAGGGTTCCTATGACTTGGACTCAATACCAATAAGATTTTACAGATGAGGACACTGAAGCACCAGGGCCACAGGTAAGTGGTGGCAGAACTAGGTCACAAACCTGTGTTTATCTGACCATGAAGACTATTCCCCTAAAGAAAGGGCTAGTATAAGCTCTTGGCAGACAGAGGCTACATGTCTAGTTTGCATCTCTCTTTCGCCATGCTTTACTTGTTTTGTGAAGCGTAGTTGCTGTGTGATTTAGAAGGTTTATTAACACCTATTATTTATGGAGCACCTATTATGTCGTAGTTTGTGTCCATTCCTTGGCACACACAAGTATAAGTTAAATAAACCTCAGCACAGTTGTATGAGTCAGGGGTCAGTGTCTGCATTTGATAGACATGGACACTGAGATCTCAGAAGGGAACTGTGATGAGCCCAGACTGAGGGCTGAAGCCCCAGCTTGATTCCAAATGCCATGGTCTCCCCACTGTGCCATGCTGGCATGACCTGGGCCAGATGATCACAGAGGACCCCTCCTGGTAACAGCCAGTGTTATTGCCCACTGACTTAGGGATTGGCCACCCCACTTTCCCTTGTGTTATACAATTGATTGGGGCCCCCAGAGCTGATGTGGGACTCAACTTCTGTCCTCTAGGGCATGATAGATCCCACACCTCAGGTACTGGATCTGGGCACTGGCTCTTCACCCTGGAGAAAGCTGGAGGAGCTTGGGTCAGGCAAGGCTTAGCTATGTCCATCTTCATGAGCCTTTCTGCCTGGGGTGTTGGGAGGCCTCCAGACCCAGGGAGCTGCTGTCTGCCTGCCTGCTTGCAGATCACTCTCTGGATAGGCAGAGCAGAATTCGATACTGGGTGTTCTGTTTCTCAGATGAGCTGAGGTCATGGATTGCGAGGCCTTACTCAGCACTCTGGGCAGAGACCTGGCACTGGACCTGGCAGACCCCTCCCTTCTGTACCCCAGCATTTTTCTCCCCTCTTCTTGCTGTCCTCTTTCTTCTCTTTCTACCTCTTGTACTGTCTCCATTTTTGTCTCTCCAGCTTTAGTTCTTTCTCTGCTTTATTCTCTCTCTCCTCCTTCTTGTGATATCTCTTTCACTTTGTTCTGCCTCCTCACCTCTCACACTCTTTCTGGTCTATCTCCATCTTCTCTGTCTCTCTGTCTGCCTCTGACTGTGTCATACACCCACAAGACAGCCCCATTCCCTGCCCTCATCTTCCTTTGCTTTCTCCACCTCAAAGTGCCTTTTCCCACTCCTAATGCCAAATCCCGACACAGTCCCACGTGGGCTCATCTCCTGTACACACCCAGCAGCACACAGAGCCTAGATGTCAGCATTCCAAGGACACTGAAGACCGTTGAGCAAAAGCTTCTCATTATACAGCTAGAGAAACTGAAGATCAGAGAGGCAGGGTCACACAGTAGACGGAGCTAGAACAGGTAGTCAGAACTCAAAAGAATGGTCACTCCACGCCACTGCTTCCCTTCCCCTTCCTTCACCTAACTCTAACTCTGACTTACCCCAAAGCAGATGAGCTACACTTTTGCACAGGATAGACACAGGAGAAGTCCCTCCAAGCCCAGTACCAAAGGCCTTTCTTAGCTTGGGATGCAGACTAAATTCCTAAGGCCTAGGTCCCACTCAAGGCCTTCTCTCTGGCCCAGGTGAATTCCTGCCTTTCCCTCTATGAGCCTTAGGCACTAAAGAGTTCAGTTATAATTCACTGTGAAATAAATCCACAAATCTAAAAGCCTTCAAGATCTGCCACCCCACCTCTTTCACCCCCCACTGCCCACCCGCTGCCTGCCCTCCCCAGCCCCCAGCTAGCTCCCTGGTCTGCCTGCCTTTATTGATGCCGGTCTACTGAGAGTGCCATAACGAGGTTCAGACCTCCACTGGTCTCCAGAGGCCTCATTATCCAGGAGGAAAAAAAACTGTGGTAGAAAAAAGGAGGAGTGCGAAGGGCAGAGATTGATGATTTCCAGGAATAAGGCAGAAAAGCTGGCCTCTGCTGCACCCTTGCCCCTGGTGCAGTGAGAGCTACAGAAATAGAGCTGCTGTGTAGGCGTTTCCAGGCCAGAGCAGACCTGGGTGGCTTCTCTCTTTCCAAGAGGCTGCCTCTGAGCACCAGGGCAAAGTAGAAGGTCGAGGTGAGGCTCTGCTCCAGCCCCTGCCATGTTTTTCCCAAAAGGTAAGAAGCTGAGAGGTGAGAACTGACATTTAGTGGATGCTTACTGCAGGTCATACCTGGGATCAAGCACTTTCCTGGGATGGAGGCAAGAAGGTAAAGGAAAAGGGAATTACCACTCATTGACAAATCTATGATATATAGCCACCATTTGTTAGGCAATTTCACCTATCCCCCACATTGTGTCCCCACCACACCCCAATTAGGTAAATATTACCAGAAGTTACACAGAGAAAGGCTGAGGCTCAGAGATGTTGTCAGATACCTAGTTCACATAACTTATGTGATTGTATCAGCTTTGGGACACAGTGCTAATGATGCTGCATTCCATCCTGCAAGGCATCCACCCTGCACATTTTAAATAATGAATACACGCGCAACACATTTATTCAAAGGAAACAGGATTCATCACTTGAAAAGGGAGCAGCACTGGGGAAAACCCGAGACAGGGACGGACTGCATCTCCATGGATGTTAAGTCCAGTCTGTCGGATAGATGGATGGAGACACACTTCATGCTCTGAGAGGAAATGAAGCCGTAGAAGGACAAATGAGGCTCCATTTCAGGAGTCTTCATTCTTGGGCACATTCATATAACCACTCATCTGACCCTTCTGTTTGTTTATTTACTCATTCACTAAACATCTGTTATGTACCTTTGTGGGGCAAGTGTTCTTCAGATACTAATACTACAGTGAGCAATGTCCAGGCTTTTAAAGAGCTTAACCAGAAGAAAGCCAGTAGCTCAGTGACTGATAAGAAAATGAAAAAAAAAAAAAAAAATGACATGATTCACTATCAGCAGATCCTATAAATCAAGGGAGAATGTCAAGAAGTAAAGAGGGCTCATCATAGAAAACACCCTGGAGGTAGGTGGTACCTGGGCCTCAGGATGAGAAAGCCTTCCTGAGAAGCCTTTTCGTGTGTCCTTGGCTCCACCTGGGGCCTTTCCCTGTGGGCTTTGTCTTTTAGACACTGTGGTTTAGAAGTAAGTCACTTACCTGCCACCTCCTACATCTGTCTAAAAACCTTTCTGAACTTTGGTCTTCCCATCAGTCAAATGAGTAAGCTATTTTATACTTACAGCTTCCTGGCCTAGGGAAATTTAACGGAGTGTTTAGAAGTTCAAAACATATATCTGGCCATCAGAGAGACATGAGGTTAATTCCTAAGTCTCTTATCACCTATGTGTGTGATTCAGGGCAAGTTGTTTGACTTCTCTGTGCCTCAGTTTCATTTTGTGTAAGTGAGAGTCATAAATAGTACTTATCGTATAGTTATAAGAGTTAGATGAAATGAAAACTCAGGCCTAGGGGTTGGAGAGTAGTAGTTACTCGTTGCAGGGTTCTGTGTTGATGATGAGAAAGATGATCTTGGTAGCATTGACTATGACCGTGGAGGTGATGGTGGTAGTGATGCTGATGGGGGTGATGATGGTGGTTGCAGCCAGAAGGAAAAAAAAATTATTCTTATCCACCAAGGGAGGAAATGAAAGCCTCCTTACAAAATCTGGTTTGGAAGAGTTCTAGCTGGGCTGGATGTCTCACAGGCATTAAGAGGAACAAGGCTGACATTTGAGGGGCTCCATCTGGGATTTCCCAACTTGTGGTATAAACAACCTGTTCTTTCCTTCAGCTCCCGTGGCCTGTGCCCTCTCCCAGGTCTTCTTGCACACAGAGAGGCCCTGTAGTGAGACAGGTGGGGCGTGCAGCCCTGAGTAGTAGTGGTAACTCCAAAAGCCTTGGAAAGATAAATAGGCTCATGCAGGTAGTGTAAAAGCTCTTTTTCTGAACTCACGTCAGGTAAACCTCAACTGGCAGATGTTTGTACAACCACACCATTACGCTCCTACAGATAGATTAAGTCAGCTCTCAAATAAATGGGGAGGGACAGGAATCAAATCCCTGGTGGACTCTAACCCTGGTGTTTGAGTCCACTTCTTGAACCATTACCAAATGCCCCTTCAACATCCCTGCACTGACCTGGAATAGACTTTGAGACCTAAAGATTCAAGTCTTTAGAGAATGAAAGCAGGTGATTCTCTCCATTTCTGGTCCCCAGGTTAACAAGCAGAAGGGAAGAAAGTAGTTTGAGCTGGAAGGGAGACAAGAACCACTGATACTACTTCAGCTGATCAACATGTATTTGTTGACTGTGTTCATTGTGATCCTAGGGGAAGACAGAAATGTCTAAAACCCAAGCCCTGCCCTCAAGAAACTTACAGAATTGGTCCTAGGTTAAACATTTCCATGTTATTTATCTCATTGCATCATCACCACAAGTCTATAGAATAGATTTGGATACCCATTTCACAGATGGGAGAAACAACCCTCAGAGTGGAAATTTACAAGGCAATTTCAAGTCAGAATTGTAACTACATCTATCCTACCTCAAAGCCTAGGTTCTTTCTCAGTACACCTTTTGTGTGTGTTAGGAAAGGTAGAGAGTGTCAAAAGATCAAGTTAAGCATGGCTAGAATTCATGTTGAGAAACTAATTCACATATCTTCAATATGTGTAAACTGTTCCAAGATCTTTGATTTAAGTCAGTCTGTGCTAAGCTTGTCCTCTAAACTAGACACTGTACGTGCAGACATGGAACAAAAAACAGTAATCCAATAATCTAGAAATTATTGTGTATGGGTAAAGTCATTTCTATCTTGAGATGGATCTACTCACTCATGAAATAAATACTTAATAGAACATCCTCTATGTGCCAGTCACTGATTGTAGGTATGGGAGAGCCAAAAGTGAATCAGAGGTGCTATGGGGCAGAGAAGAAAGGCACCCAATCCAACATTAAGCAGATCCCTGGAGTCATGTTCTTCCCTTTATTCCAAGCCTATCAAGAAACCTAATAATTACAGTTTGGCTTCCATATATGCATGCTCTCGAGATTTAGGCTGGTCATACCTTCTGGCCCATGTAACTGTTCATTTCTTAATTAAAAGTAATTAACTGGCACTCAGCCATGATAGCAATTCCTATCATATAGACTTCCACAGCTGGCGCTTGACAATGACCTCTTGCTGCAAGTCATTTACATCCAGATTATTTTATTTTTTTAAATCAATAATTGTAATTTGGCATAAAGATTAGACAGACGTCTATGATAGAAACTCTGGTGGCATAGTGGTTAAGTATTATGTCTGCTAATCGAATGGTTGGCGCTCCTTGGAAATCCTACAGAGCAGTTCTACTCTGACCTATAGGGTCACTATGAGTCAGAATCAACTTGATGGCAATGGGTTTTGCTTGGTTCATGATAGACTAGACAAGGGACCTACTAGAATTTTTATGTTACCTTCATTCAAGAGACTATTTTAACTTCCTACTTTTCTTGCATCACCTACTTTTAAAAATACCATCATGTTGGATTTTGTATCACAACCAGCCTTAAATCACTTAGGGGATGAAGGCTTAGTTTCAAGTTCTGGTTTCCTCAGCTGACATCTATGAAGTTTGGAGAATGTATTCTCCTTATGAGAAGGGAATAATGCCCACTGCATAGCATGGCAGTGAGACAAAGATAATGCAAAAAGTAATTAGCACCATGAGTGCACTATCAATACATTTTAGTTTCTATTATCATCATAGCAATGATTGTTGCTAAAGGAGGTTATATGTAAGTATATATGTGTGTGTGTACTCACACAGCTCTGCTTGAGGAGGTTAGGAAAAACACCACATAGAAATATGTCTAAAGCAGAAATTTAAAAGATAACAAAGGTTTCTTTAGGTGACAACATGGGGAAAGACTTTTCAGTATAGAGGAACAGTAAGAACAAAGACAATGGGTTATAAAAGTCTGGCAACCTCAGAAAGTAACAACATGAAGAGTTCTCTGTCTCCTTAGGCTGTGAACGAGCAGTTAGTACATTCATCCTCAGCTCACTTGCTCTCAAATTGCAGTGTGCATTGAATAGTCTGGTAATCAATTTGTAAAATGCAGAATCCCAAGCTCTAGTCTCTAAGACTTGGATTCATTAGGTCCAAAACGAGGCCAAGGAGACTGTCTTTTTAATTCCTTCCTGCGGTGATTCTGAAAAAAGTGATCCTTAGTTCACACTGAGAAACCCTGCTCCCATGCCCTCCCTACCTCCTCTTGCCGTAGCTGTACACACGTACACACTACACCCTACCTTCTACCATATCCCCAGCTCCACCCACAGTCAAAACATCAGCCAGGCATTTTCTGAAGGGCCTTTCTGATCATGTCTCCAACCCCCAATCCCACTTCTCAGCTCTGGTTCCTGCCAGGGAAACAGAATCATGACATGGGCACATAGAATGAATGTAAATATTATTTGACTCTTATGGCTCCTGTTATTGTAAGTATGTGGGTAAATGCTCCATGGAAAT
This sequence comes from Heterohyrax brucei, assembly GCA_028571685.1. Taxonomy (NCBI): domain Eukaryota; kingdom Metazoa; phylum Chordata; class Mammalia; order Hyracoidea; family Procaviidae; genus Heterohyrax; species Heterohyrax brucei. The sequence continues at coordinate 65,535,136 of CM053150.1, forward strand.
GCCAGGGTGAGGTCAGGACTTGGAAGTTCCAAGCAGAGGTGGGGTGGTGAAATGTGGTACAAGCAGCAGAGTGGCTCCTTCATAGCCCCAAATCTATGTGACCTCTTTCTCTCCTCCTGTCTGCAGAAAGTTGTCTGCACGGCTGGTCTCAAGTGGTATCCTCACCCTTCTCTGATTCACTGTGTCAAAGGTTGTGAGGTAAGTTTCAGAGGAAGATACTCCTCAGCTCCCTGTAAGTGATTCAACTGTTATTATTGTTATATTGATGAGCTGTGTATATCATGAACTGTGCTTACTAATTTTTGTTAATGCCCAGTGAATAGACAGACAGATTCTGCAATCCCATTTTTTAGATGATGGAACTGAGGTGCAGAGATAGTAGAAAAAACATAGCCAAGAATATAGTTTCTGGGTAACTGAGTAGGGACTCCACACCAGGCTTTTCTGGTCCCCAAATTTGTGTCTATATAACAATACAGCTGTAAAGGAGTGGAGGAGGGAAGACATCATGATTTAGAAGCTATAATAAACTAGGCATTTTACCAACAATATCATTAACCTTACAGAGCCACATGAGTCAGATTTTTTAAGTGCCTATTTAACTAATGATAGTCACCTGCAGGTCACCTGCTTCTTCCCACATCTTGGTTCCTGTACTCTCTTCAACTCCAGAAGTAGTACAGATACCTTAGGCCCAACCACTGAACTAAAAACAGAAGACCTTTTCTGACTCTTAAGTCTTCTGACTTCACATTTGAGTCATTCCTTGGAGTTTGGAATTTCAGAGCTGTGTCCCTGTGTATCAGTTACAAACAGGGGTGTACAGAGTTTGGGGATGTCAGCTGGGTTCTCCAGGGAGAGCCACCTGTGAGCCTCAAAGCACTTCTGTGCAACCGTGTGCTCCTCTGAGTTCTGCTCAATTGGCAGTGAAAAGGAGGCCCACCCAAGTCCCACCAGGTAGAATTCTGGGTTGTACAAATTGCTGTAGTTCTCCTACCCTACCCCCATCCCAGAGCCCATTCAGGGAAAATACAGACAGAAATGATCAGCTTGGCTCCCAGAAAACTTTGTATTTGATGAAACTCTTAGAGTATCAAAAACTAGAAGGGTTTTCCAGGATAATCTAGACCAGCTTTATTATTTTAAAGATGGGCGAACTGAGACCCGGGAAGTGGCCAGATCTAAAATTCGATGGAATACTAAAACTGGAAGAGCTCTTAACAGTAATATGGTCTCATGTGTCTGTTGTATATACTGGAAAATAACAGCCAGAGGACTGGCCCAAAGTTGCACACTGCTAAAGCATAAAATCAGGTCTCTTGAGGTCCAGGCCAATGCTTTCCTTTTCCTCCACTAGGCCAACCCCTGTTCGGGAGCCATTCCCTGACCTGTGTAAACGTCACAGGGTCCTTTCTGCTTGTTGGTTAGTGACTCCCTGTGGCATACTCTCAGGGCACTAAACATTGCAGTCTTTGAAAATACTCACTGTCAAACTTCAGCCAGGAACAGCAAAACCAAGGCAACATGCCGTAGCTTCCTTCCGTCTCATTGGATCAGTTCAGCATTTCAGGTAAAAAGAGACTTAGGTACCTAGGAACACATCCTGCTGAGTCAGCTGTCTGAGCAACCAGTATGACAGCAGAATTTGATCCTTCCCTTGACTCAGCACTGAGGCCTAAGAGACCCTCACCTGTCAGGCTCTGAGCCCTGCCAATGATGATTATCGCCTTCGCCCTTGCAGGTGCCCCTCGTCTATTCTTCTTTCCCTGCCTTAGAACGAATATTTTCCCTCTTATCTAAGGCTCAAAAGTGTGCTCAGAAGGGATACAAATGCTGGGACCAGACAGAAGCCACCAAAATGGAGTATCTAGAGGTAGCCAAGATGGGGAATAGATTTGGTGGTTCCCTGAGCCCTTTGCCCTCTGCCCTAAGTTGTGTTTCCACAGTGGTCACTCACTCACTTGTTATCAGAGCTTTGCTGAGTGCCTATTTTAGTCCTGACACAATTCTAGGTTTTGGGGATGCAATGATTTTGATCCAAGTGAAAACAGTAACTAAGTCTTTCCTGAGACATCTTGTTCCTTATCCATCCATTCAACCATCCATCCAACATTTTACTAAACAAATATTTACAAAATAAGTACTAGAAAATGTTTGTTTAATCAAATTACCTGGCATTTTGCTAGGAAATGTAGGGCACAAAAATGAGTGACACATATTCCCTACCCATGGGAAATTCACAGTAAAGGAGGTAGCCAATTAAAGAGACAGCGCTAAAATGACGTACCAAAAGCTATAACCAAAGCAAGTATAAAAGGCTGTAGAAGCACAAAGTAACTTGGGTTACAAGTAAAGAAAGTAAAAGAAGCCTTTGGAGAGGGGTTGATTTTTGAACTAGATCTTGAAGCATGATGAGCTGTTTGCCTTAGTATATTACTGGCAGAAGAACAGCACGAAAAATACCAGGGATGGGAGAAATCTCTAAGTAGCAAAAGTTTTCACATACTGGAAAGTGTCCGTCTTCCACCCTCATCTAATTAACTCATCTTTGTGATCTCAGCTCAAATGTCATTTCCTTAGGGGCACTTTCACCGAGCTCCCTAACTCAAATTGGACTACTCTATGTATTAACAGCATCATGTACCTCTCTTTCATATCTCTTATCAGAGTTGAAATTGGCCAATTGCGTGTGTGATTTTTTGATTAAATCTTGTCTCCTCACCAGGATGTAAGGTCTAGGAGAGGAATGGGTATATACTAACTTACTATTGTATTATTTTGCTTAAAACAATGCCTAACATGTAGTAAGATTCCATAACAAGGGCTGAGTGGAGGATGGATGGATGATAGAAGGATGGGTAGATGGACTGATGGATGGATGGTAGATGGATGAGGATGGATGGTCTTGGCTACCTGTCAGTGAAAAGGGCATTTATGGGAGAGTACTCAAAGATGAAAGGTGATTTTTTCCAGTGGCCAAACCAAAAAAAGAACACTCTTGTTTTAGCTTTTGTCCTCTTCTTTCTCTTCTACACCTTTACTGAGTCAATTTCTTTCATTCTAAAGAATAGAAATCAGTCTCCTGTATTAGTCTAGTCATATATGATATAGGGAGGAACATAAAAAGCAATGTCCACAAGTCGACCTCCCAAGCAGAGAGAAAAATAAGGAGCCTATCATTTGTTTGGTTTTTCTATGTGCTCCTCTACTCTAGTATGAATGGGATTGTGTGTTCAAAACAGCAGCCACCCAGCCATGTGTATGTGAACACACACATCTGAGCATAGTGCTTGCCTATTTTTAGCTCTGTCTTGCAAACATTGTTCTGTAGAGCATAATAGGGTAGTGATGAAGTGGAATCCGGCACCATGAACTGGAAACATGAAGGCTCTGTGGGTTAGCATTTGGAGCACAGATGCAAACACCAGGGATGCTACATGGGGTGGACTCTTTGTAAACTTGGTTGTCCCCACAGCTATCAGAATGGGAAGGAAAGGCTATTGGATCACATGTGTTGTGCTGCAATGTGATGGTCTTAGTAACTGGGGACATCTTTCCCGTCAGTGAGTCACTGCACATTAGAGACCTAAAGACATGCTTCACTTAGAGGAGTTTCAATTACATCTTATTTTTTTTTTAATGTTTTATTGAGATTGAGTGAAAGTATACAATCCATATTAAATTTCCATGCTGACCTCTCCGTAGCTCCTTCGGCTCTACTTGCCTGGTTGGTGACACAACACTCCTCCTTTTCACTCTATATATGTCTGTTCCTCTTAGCAATCTCCTGTCCCCTCCTCTCCAACCTCTCCTCTCCTGTCTAGTAACAAGCAAGTAGGACAGCATCCTATAGATGCATAGAACCATAAAGTATACGCACCTTATGGTCACATTGTGTTCCTGCATACAGTCCATTCCTGTCTGAAGAGTTAACCTCAATAATGTTTTATAGTCAAGGGCAGCAGCAGGTAAAGCGACCATGCTCTCAGGGGAACCCCCAGGCTGCCAGACCATCAACTGCGGTCTTTTAGTGGAGTTATTGAGGTGCACCCTTCTTTTTCCTGTGTTGCCACTGGGACTCAAGATTGTGTTCCCCATCACAGCTGTGTTTGGTGATGGCCGGGCACCATTTTGTTCTTCTGGTCACATGTTGATACAGTCACCTATTCATGTGGGTCCTTCTGTCTCCTAGGCTCTCTTTACCTCATGTCTGTTGTGCTTGATGATCATCTGTTCTGGCTGAGTTGAGACCATTTCGTGTACCTCAGATGGCAGTTTGCCAGCTTTTAAAACCCCAGATGCCACTCACCAATATGGGATGCAGGAGACTCTGTTAGCAATAGACTAGTTATGCCAGTTTGTCTTGATGTCCCCTGACACCATAGTCCCCAGATTCCCATCACTGCTATTCTACCCCTGCAATATCGGGTTAAGATTAGAAGAGTTTTCAGTTTATGTTGAGGTCCACTTAAGTTGATTTTCTTTCTTCTGTGTGTTGTCACTGCTTTTACCCAACCAAATTCTTATCAACTCTCTAATCCAATCTTGTTGAAGATTTTTGTATCTAGGTTCATGAGTGATATTGCTCTATAATTTTCTTTTTTAATGGGAACTTTCACTGACTTTGGTATCAGGGGTATGTTGGCTGCATAGAGTGAATTTGGAAGTGTTCCATCCTTCCTATGCTGTGAAATAGTCTCAGTAGTACTGGAGTTAACTCTTCTCTGAAAGTCTGGTAGAATTCTCTCCAGAGAATCCTAGGACTTTTTTGGTTCGTAGTTGTTTTTTTTTTTTTTTTTCTTTTTTTTTTTTTTGTGATTGAGTGAAAGTGTACAATCCAGTTTAAATTCGCATGCCCACCTATGTGGAGCTCCTACTGCTCTCCTTGCCCAGGGACAGCAAACTCCTCCTTTCTGTTCTATACATGTCGTATTCCCTTAACAATCTCCTGTCCCCTCTTCGCCACCCTCTCCACTCCCCTCTGGTAAGAGGCCCGTAGGATGACATCCTATAGATGCATAGAATAGATTGAACTCGGGACACAGAGTGACAATATTGTGTGTCCACTTTATGGTTCATAATTTTTTGATGACTTTTTCAATCTCTTCCTTTGTAATGGGTTTAGTAAGTTGTTCTGTTTCTCCTTGTGATAATTTTGGTAAGTGATATGAATCTAGAAATTTGTTTCCTCTAGGTTTTCAAATGTGTTAGAGTACAATCTTTCATAGTGTTCTGTTATGATACATTTGATTTCAGCTAGGTCTGTTGTAACATCTGTCATCTCATTTCTTATTTGGGTTATTTGTTTCCTCTCCTGGTTCTCTTTTGTAAGTTTAACCAATGGTTTATCAATTTTGTTAAACTTTTCAAAAAACCAGCTTTTGGTTTTGTTAATTTCTTCAATTGTTCTTCTATTCTGTGATTGATTTAGTTCTGCTCTGATCTTTTTTATCTGTTTCCTTCTGGTGCCCGAGGGATTCCTCTGTTACTCTCTTTCTACCTTTTCAAGCTGATAGGTTTAATTCTTTGGTTTGGGTCCTTTCTTCCTTCCAGATGTGTGCATTTATAGAGATAAATTGATTTCTGAGCACTGCTGTGGCTCCCCATAGGTTCTCATAGGAAATGTTTTCATTCTCATTGGGTTCCATAAATTGCTTTATTTTGTCCTTGATTTCTTCTATAACCCATGGCTTTTTGAGCAAGGTGTTGTTCAGTTTCCGTGAGTTCAAATGTCTATGTTTTTCTGCCGTTGATTTCAACTTTTATGGCTTTATGGTCTGAGAAGATGCTTTGCAATAATTCATTGGCTTGGATTTTGTTGAGACTTGCTTTATGTCCTAGCACATGGCCTGTTCTGGAAAATGTTCCGTGTGCATTGGAGAAGAAGGTGTGTTTATGTGCTGATGGATAAAAAGTCCTGTATATATCTATGAGGTCTGGTTGGTTAATTGTCACAGTAAGATCTTCTGTGTCTTTACTGAGCTTTTTTCTGGATGATCTGTCCATTACTGAAAGTGGAATATTGAAGTCTCCAACTATTACTGCGGGGTGATCTATCTCATTTTTCAATATGGTCAGTGTTCATTGAATGTAGATGGTCTGGTACTGAGTGCATAAATATTTAATATTGTTAAGTCCTCTTTTTGTATTGAACATTTCAATAATAAGTAGTGACTGTCCTTGTCCATGATGGTGGATTTTACATTAAAATCTATTTTATCTGAGATTAGTATGGCCACACCTGTTCTTCTTTGTATGTTGTTAGCTTGGAATATTCCATCCTTTAATTTTCAGTTTGTTCATATCTTTGAGTCTAAAGTGTGATTCTTGTAAGCAACATAAAGACAGATTGTGTCTTTTGATTCAGGATGTCACTTGTTGTGTTTTTATTGGAGCATTCAGTCCATTTACATTCAGTGTAATTATTGATAGATATGTGTGTAGTACTGTCATTTTGGTGTATTTATTTTTGTGTTGGTGTTTTGTATGTCTTAATATTCTGTTCTGGGTCAATCTTATTTATGGTTGACTTTTCATCTTTTCTGGTGTACATTTTATGTTTGCTGAGACTCCTGTATTATGTTTATTGTTTTGATTTGTTGAATTTTTATTGTGCTTTGTGGCTACCTCTGTGCTCCCGCTAATATTCTAAGTTGAAACCCAATTTTAACTTCTGCATATCTTTAACTTCCTCTCCATCTGAAAGGACTATAACAACTATAGTAAATCCTTCTTTTTAGTGTGATGGACTCATGGTTTTCATGATATGATCACTGATACTCTTCTTTTAATATTGTAGCTTTGAGTTTTGTGACTTCCCTGACTAGGATTGTGGATCCTGTGTTCTGCATTGCCTTCTTAAGTGTACACTTAATGGTTTTGTTTTTCTAAACAAAGGGTATGTTTCAGTATTTCTTGTAGTTTGGGTTTTGTTTTTACAAAGTCTCTAAGCCTCTGTTTATCTGTAAATGTCTTAATTTCATCTTCATATTTGAGAGACAGTTTTTCAGGATATAGAATTCTTAATTGGAAGTTTTTCCCTTCAAGGCTTTGAATGTGTCATCCCACTGCCTCTTTGCCAACATGAACTCTGCTGAGAAGTAGACGAAAGCCTACAGGGCTTCCCCTTAAATGTTAGTTTTGCTTTGAGCTTTGCTGTCTGTAAGAGCATCTGTTTGTTTTTCATTTTATTAAACTTGGTTATAATATGTCTTTGTGTCTTTTGGGGGGGTTCTGGTTTTTGTGGTGTTTGATAGTTGTCTTGGATATCTATGTTCTCTTCTTTCATACTTTCAGGGAAGTTTTCTGTCAGCAACTCAACAACAATACTCTGTGTTTTCAGCTATCCCTCACTGTTCAAGAACTCCAGTTAATTGTAGATTATTCCTCTTAATGGAGTCCCATGTGTTTCTTAATGCTTCCTCATTTTTCTTATTTCTTTTTACTGATTTTTCCTCATAAATGCTGCTGTCAGGAGCTCTACCCTCAGTGTCTCTATGTCTGACTTCCATCTCCTCAATTCTACTCTTTTGGCTTTGGATTGAATTGTCTAATTCTGTAATTTTGTTATTGATCTGCTGGATTTCAGATTGTTGTTCCATCAGTTCAAATAGCTTGCTTAATTTTTCATTTTGCTCTGCTGCATTTTGTTTAATTTCTAGGAGGGCTGTATATATAATTCTTTTATACTCAACCCCCAATAGTTTCAGAAAGGCTTCTTCATCTGAGAAGTTTTTTGGTTCTTTATTTTGGGAGTTTTCTGGAGCCATAGTAGACTGTTTCTTTAAATGTTTAGGACGGGTTTGTTGCCTTCAGGCCATCTAGAGACTCTGATGTTACCTCAGCATGGGCTGAGGTGTAGTTCTGAGGAAAGAGTTGGTCAACAGCCATCTCTGTGTACTCCAGTGAGTGGCCCTAGTGGACTCTCTGGGGTCACAGACTCCACATCCTGCCTGGGAAAGATGACTCTCTACTTAGGAATTCACTGGCAGGCTGTCAACTGACCCTGTGATGTTGGTCAGTAAAGGCTGGAAAAGATGCTGCTGGGCTGCTCAGCATTTATTTCCCCAGGCAGTGTATTTGAGAAGCTGGGCACTGACCAACAGTTGCCGAAATCATTTAGGCCATCAGGTGGGGTAAGCCCCACCTTCTGGCTGACAATGGAAGCAGTTCTTCTGCCATTCCCAGTTAGGGAAGGGTTACAGCCTTTCTGTCATTCTTGTCCAGGCCACTCCTGTACTGTAATACAGTCCTACACAGCCTTTCTGCTGGAAAAGCACTTTCTGGACTGGCACTGCCTCTCACCTTGGGAATTAACCACTGCTGAGGCCTCCAGTTGGATGAGTCCACCTCCCAGCTGATGGCATCTCGACCAAGCTGCCCTTCCTGCTGCAAAACCACAGAATGTATGGTGCAGCCCAAAAAAGAGGGTGGAGGGGCAGCAGTGCCCTCAGTCCACAGCTAGGATCTCAAAATGTGACTATCTCACATACTGTTTCTCTGCTGCACTGTATGTTATTTACTTTAGCATTGCAGTTTAGCATGTTTGTTGGCTCATTTCGCCCAAGCAGTGAGTCAGCAGGAGTGGTGTTCAGCATGCATTGCCTTGTCAGAGACAGGTAGTTTCTTGTTTAGTGGTGCGTAGTCCAATCTGGCAACTGTATGCCATATCCTAGGGCTTCCTGGGTGTCCAGAGTGCTCCATTCAGTTATCAGTCTAGGCCTTAGTTCTCAGAGGAAATGGAGGAGATGTGTGTCTAGTCTGCCGTCTTGACTCCGCCCCCTTAATTCCATCTTTATGTATTCAGGTGTCTCATAATATTGCATTTGACAGAGTAGTGGGTCCATTGTTTTGAGAAATCAGTGGACCAATCTTATACATATATTTCACTACTGGGAATCCTGAGGCTTAGAGAAAATAAGCCACTTAATGTAAATCAGCAAGTAACTACCCAGTTAATTGAGGTTTGAAAGATCAGAACCCATATTTTCTAAACCCCTGCCAACTTCCCTTTTAGCTCTGCCTATGCAATCATAGTCCATTTCAAAAACATCACCCAGGCCAATATTGGTGCTGGGGGGAGAAAAATGAACCAGATATTTCCCATGTCTTTGAACCAGCTACAGATATAAGCAAATCATAGGTTATAGTATGTTTAGTGATAGAATGGGGAAATACCAGTACCAAAGGAGTCACAGAGACTCCTAGGCTTCCCTTAAGATGGCACTGAGTTCAGATCAGTAATGACTTGATGTCTTCATCTTTTGAACATCTTTTGAAAGGAATAAGGGGAAGAAAAATAAATGTATGCTAGATGTAGCCTAGAGTAGTGAAGAAAACAACTTGGAATCAGTGTAGATTTTTATCACTATACTGCCTCTGCCAGTGTGATCTCAGCAAAGACCTTGCTTTCTCTGAGCCTCAAGGTCTTTATCTGTAGAGTCAGAATAGTAATGCCTGCCTTACGTGTTGTTCAGAGAGTTAAGCAAACAAAATAAACAAAAAGATAAAGCATGAACACTGAGTATGTTTGTATTCCTCTGTCAGAGGAAAAGGGATCCATGTAGACTATGGTGGCAAATTTCTTCCATTTTATCGTTATCATTCATAGAGGGTTTACAGTCAGCATCCTAATGTATTGGCATATATTCTACTGTAAATTATGTTTTTAATTTCTTACCAGGAAAAATAAGGAAAGAGGAGCTTGAAAACTTTACTATATTGCTTCAAGTAAAATGAACAGTCTCCTTCAGGAGGATGTAATTCTCTGAGGCTTTGCACACTCCAGTATCTCCTACAACAATTGTGCTCTAACTGGGAATAATTTGGCTAGATAATTCTAATTATTAGAAATGATAGTTTTTCTAAGAGGATGTTGTGATTTGAAGCTAGGTGGTCTGATTGTTGAGGTCTGTGAGAAGACAAATGACATTTAAAAGCCAATAGAGGCCTAGATGAAGCACTAGGGCCAGCTCCTCTCATGTCTGAATGCTAATGAGACCTCATTTTCTTTCTGCTTTGCTCCTTTTTTATAGCCCTTCATGGGAGACAATTACTGTGATGCCATCAACAACCGGGCCTTTTGCAACTACGATGGTGGGGACTGCTGTGCCTCCACAGTGAAGACCAAAAAGGTAGGCCCCTGCTTCCCTTGTCCACTGCATCCTCCATGCTTCCCTAGCTCACTAGGCCAATCAGTATAACGCCTACTTGCAGGAAGAATCCTTGTTGCTCAGGTTGCATCAGTATTGTGCCTTCAAGCTTTGTTTTATTTTATCCTTTATTGTTTTAGATAGTAGTTGAGCTAATATTATGTTCTAAGCCCTGAATGAAGTGTGAAGACTCATGGGTGATATATGTTGATATGGTCCCTTGCCAGGATCCATCTAAGATCAGCAGTGATATCCCTAGTTCCACATCCACTTTTGAATCTGGCTGGAGTAGTTGGCAATTCCTTGTCAGTAGTGTGCTGCAACTGTTTTTGAATGATCATCAGCAAACTTTTTGCTTGCATGTGATACTAATGATACTGTGCGATAATTTCTGCATTCTGTTGGAACACCTTTCTTTGGAATGGGCACAGATATGGATCTCTTCCATTTGGTTGGCTAGCTGTCTTTCAGATTTCTTGGAATAGACAAGTGTTTCCAGTGTTGCATCTGTTTGTTGAAACATCTCAATTGGTGTTGTCATTTCCTGGAGCCAATGCCTTCACTGTATCTTGGACCACTTCCTTCCATACCTTTGATCACATGTTACCTCCTGAAATGTTTTAATGTTGACCAATTATTTTTTGGTACAATGATTCTGTATGTTCCTTTCATCTTCTTTCAGTCCTTCCTGTGTCATTCAATATTTTGCCCATGTATTGTTGTTGTTAAGTGCTACCAAGTTGATTCTGACTCATAGTGACCCTATAGAACAACGTTGAACTGCCCTATAGGATTTCCAAAAAGCAGCTGGTGGATTTGAACTGCCAGCCTTTTGATTAACAGCAAACTCTTATACCACTACACCCCTAAGGTTCCACTTCAGGACAGATCTTGAAATGTTCTCTTTGGCAATGAATGTGATGCCATTCCTCTTAAATTTGTTATTTTCTACATAACAGGACATAAGATTATCTAATTCAAAATGTCCAACACCAACAGATTTCAGCTCACTAATGCCTCGAATATTGATCTTCAAGGGTTCCATTTTATTTTTTGAAACTTCCAGTTTTCCTAGATTCATACTTTTCACATTCCATGTTCTAACTACTCATATTAATAATGTTTGCAGCTGTTTCTTAGTTTGAGTCATGCCACATCAGCAGCTTAAATGTTCCCAAAGCTTTACTTGATCCATGTTGTTAAGGTTGATTCTACTTTGAGGAGGCACCTCTTCCTCAGTGGTATTCTGAGTGCTATTCAACCTGAGGGTTCACCTTCCACCACTATGTTGGACAATGTTCTGCTGCTATTCATGAGGTTTTCACTGGCCAATTGTTTTAGTAGTAGATCAGTCACCAAAGTCTTCTTCCTCATCTGTCTCGGTTTGGAAGCTCAGCTGAAACTTGTCTACCATGAGTGACCCTGCTGGCATTTGAAATACCAGTGGCTTGTGGCTTCCAGCATTGCCACATCTTACAGGGCACGTCTTACAAGCCACCACAGTACAACATAGTGACAGATGAGAAAACCGAAAACTAAACCCACTGCCACAGAGTCAATTCTGAGTCATAGTGACTCTACAGGCTGAGTAGAACTGCTCCACAGTTTCCAAGGAAACTGGTGGATTTGAACTGCCAACCTTTGATTAACTCCTTAGCACTTAACTACTCCACTAAACACTAACAGACGAGTGGTGATTTATTCACTTAGTACAGGAAATCATACATGTAAGAATTAACTGATATTAGTGTAAACTGCTCATTTGTATTTTTTTCTGTGTTATTGTTTATTATATGGTCATGATGTGTGATAATTTATGTAACTATACACCTTTGCCTTTTATTTTTAACTTTTAGGTTATTTCAGTTTCTCACAACTGTTAAGTAATGATGCTCTTGAACATCTTTGTACATAAATGCTTTTATAGTTCTCCTTATTGCTTCAAAATTGATTCTTAGGATTGAAAAGATTAGGATAAAATGTGTGATCATTTTAAGGCTCTTTATAACTATTGCCAAGTTAATATGGTATACAGTACTATCTATTTTACTGCAGTTTCAAAAGTGAATGAATGGTAAAGTTTGTGTTTTAAATAGAATTCTGTGTAGAACTGCAACACCTTATTTATTTGACACCATTGGATGAAGAAAGCACAGCTTTGATTAAATGAATTTTCCTACATACTATACAGTGTGTAGTAAAACATAAAAAAATAAAGCCTATTTATTGGGAAACATTCTAACATAAATTATTTCCTCCGGGTGCATAGTAGGTATATGAATTCACGTGGCTGAGTTTCAGATGCAGACTCCAAATACAATCTCATTAGTGTATATGTATATATACAAATATGCAATTTATTTTTTTTAAGAATATCATTTTGATAGGTACATTTGCAGTAATTTCAGACTCCAGGGCCCTGAGGTGAATGCTGACTCTTCACAAAGTGACCCAAATTCGGTTCCTCACTAGTTCTGAATGTGCTTTCTAGCTGTTGTGTGTTTAATTTTATTTTCCACCTGTATTGTAAATTCAGCAGTGGCTTTGAGTATTAAGAGATTCACTTCTTCCAGTTTCTGTTGCTCTTTCTTCCTTCTGTCTGAGCCTGCATGAGATGCATGTTCACTGAATATTTCTGCGTGCCCAGCTCTGGGTCAGGCTAGCTACTCCCGTTGTGTAACTTGTAGTCTGTGAGGGAGTCTGATATGCACCAATGAGGGTGTAGTTATATATTTAATCACCATTAAGGAAAGACAGTGAAGGAAGCATGCTGGGTCTTATGGAGAACAGTGAAAGAAGCAGCAAAGGCTTCCCTATGGAACTGATATTTACACTGAGGCCTGAAGAATGAGTACGAGTTTTACTGGTGATGGTCAATAGTGGCTGGGGTAGAGTGGAGAGACTCTGTTACACCTATGTATGAAAGACAAATTAGAGAGTCTAAAGGCCCTTCAAAGGAGGCTTGGTAGCGTAGTGATCAAAATGCCCAACTGCTAATCAAAAGGTTGATGGTTCAAACCCACCAGTAGCTCCAGAGAAGAAAGATGTGGCAGTCTGGTTCCATGAAGATTACAGCCTTGAAAATCCTATGGGGCAGTTCTACTCTGTTCTGTAGGATCTTTGAGTCAGAATCAACTCAACGCCATTGAGTTTGGAAGCCTCTCATAGAGCAGATAGGGCTTTGCTGTAGTTCTTTCAGTTGTTGAAAGGGTTTAGGAATTTCCTTAGACTGGAGATTTTTGGAGGTCTGACTTTTGGATAAAAGTGTCTTAGGTATTTGGGGGTAAGAAAAGTGTCTCAAATCAAAGTCACATTTCCTACAATTTAAACTTCCCTGTTCAACTTCTAAATAAACTCCAACTTCTTGAAATTTTTCTACTTTTTTCTTGTACATACTCAGTTACTCTGTGTGGTAGGCTGATTTGTAGGAAGTGCTAAGTGGAGAAGACAGACAATAATAATACAAGGGACCACTACATGAACTGCTGAGTACGTCAGACACAGTATCAGACACTCAGAATCCATTGCCATGAGATGTCAACCCTAACAAGTCCTCACTGTTACCCCATTAGACAGATGAACCAATGTGGGCTCAAAGTACTTATAGGACTCTCCTGAGTTCACTTAGCTAATGTGGCAAAACCCACATCTGAGGCTCTAGAGCTCAGCTCTTTCTCCTTCAAGGGCTGAGTCTCAGAAGAGTAAAGCACTGGGAAGACAGGACCTTGTCCTAAGCACACCTGGGCATGAGACTCCCAGTTCTGGTTGGAAACATTTCACTGTGAACCCAGACTGCCAGGGAATCCTGGGTATAGGACCCTTTTCCTTGGCTGAAGTGAAGGCAGCTTTTTAATCCAGCAGACAGTCTATGAGGTTTCCAGCCTTACCAGTCATCGCTGACATACCAGTTGGCCCAGATGTGAATTTCCCCTGGGTGTACACAGGGCAGAAGAAATTCTTAAGTTCTGTCTCCAGCTTTAACAGTAGGAAGCCCCTCAAAGTAAGAAGGGAGCTGACGGCTGGCCTCCTTCCTCTCATGCTCCTTCCCTTATCTGAGGGAGATGTTTAGCTGTCACTTGGTACCCTTAACCTCATTCCCTTGTTGTGGAAAAAATCTCCGCCCCTATGCAGCAGGATACAGGCCAGCACTCAGAAATTCACCCATACTACATATTTTCTTTAAGCATCTTCCTAAATTCCTTTATTTTAAATACTTACTATGTACTAGGCTGTGGGCTGGGATCTCTGGCCACACTACCAATCTCTTTAGATATCACCACCACCCAACAAAGCAGAAAATTGAGCCTGAGAGAGATGGAATCATTTGTGCAAGATGAGCCAGCTGTGTGGGATTTAGGATTTCCTGCCTCCAAAGAATAATAGTGGCTAATATTTATTGAGAGCTTACTATTTGCCGGGCATTGTGTTAACTGTTTTTGCATGTGTCATTTCATTTCATCAGCACTATAGCTCTGTTGTAGCTGTTTTCTTAAATCTTCATCTTATAGGTGATGAAACTAAGGCCCCAAAGAGTAAAGTCGCACAATCAGTTAAGTGGTAGAACTGAGATGCAAACCTAGCGAGTCTCAACCAGAGTGCCTGCCTTTAACCACTACTCTGAAACCTTGTGTATTATCCAAGAATCCTGCATTTCCCCTGATAGATGGGCTCCTTACTTTGTAGATCTCCTGGAATGGGGTCCTGGGCGTGAACTTCCAGCCCAGGGGCAAGTTCTCAGCACCATCTTCCAGACTTCCTTCTTGCCAACTCTCCACCTAAACTTCCAATCCCAGGGCTGGGGCCTTCAAATCCCTTGGCTCAGAGTAAGGTCTGTCTGTTCCCTCCATCCTCTCTCTCCTTGTTTGTCTGTACAGACACCAGCTGTTACCCACATCTGCCTCATGAGGTGACCTGTGCCCAGCTGGCAGACAAGAGCAAGACAGGGCAGGAAACTCTGTCTGACAGGGGTGTCCAGTTTCCCACCAGACACCTGCCTGCATTCAGGGTGAGGCAGACAGGAAAGGGCAGGACTAGCTTCTCAGGGTGTCAGTGTATTATTTTTCTTTCGGAGCCGTGGGGAGCCTCGAATACAGAGCAAATTACCAGAATAGTTTCTCAAAAAATTTATGTTTGTAACAACAAGAACAACGAAGTCACTTCATAATTAGAATCATTCTAAGCAAGCATATGTTAAAGATATGAGGGAGGAAGGGGGAACAACTTTAACATATTCAACATGCCAAGGCTTTCTGAGGTGTGGTGGCCTGGAATGCTAGTTATGGTCATGTTTTAGGCAACTGCCAAGACACTAATTCCAGAAGATGTCTGGGAAATTGGGGTGAGTTTCAGTTCTGTGACTTAATCGTTCTGTGACCTTAGGCAGGGCAGAGTCACCTTGCATTTTTATCTCTTGGTATTTCTATTAGCTTATTATGTCTAAGGATTCTCCGTGTGGTTTCCTGAGTAAGGTGATTATTGAGCAGGTTATGAAGGCAAGTTAGATCCAAAAACTCAAGAGAATGAGAAAAGGTTAATCCCAGTAGCATGCAAAAAAGATGGCACACCCAATTGCTGACACTCAGTGTAGGGCTGCCATATTTATTTGCTAAATCTGGCAAATCTACATAAGTGAGAAAATGTATTCTTAGGAATGGACGTTCAATGTAATATGTACCCTATTGCTATCAGGAGCCTAAGGTTTCTATAAGATATGTGAAGACAAGCAAAGTCACTGAATGGAGAGCAGCAATCTTAGCAGAGTGGTCCATAGCCTACATTGACAAAGAGGTGATGAGCAGCTTACAGAGCTGGAGATACTCACCAATGTCTATTCTCAACCCAGCAGCCAGAATGGTCATTTTAAAACAAGTTAGATAATATCAGACCTCTATGCAAAGCCCTGAAGTACTCCTATTTTACTCAGAGTCTTCTAATGGCCCACAGTTCCCACATGCTCTTCAGGCCTCCCGTACCTTTCTGACTTGATCACCCACAGTTCGTACTCATGCCTACCTGCTCAGCTCTGGCTACTCTAGACTGTTCCTTGTCCAGCCCAAGCATCCTCCTACCTTACAGCTGTTGTCAGTGGATGTTCTCTTAGCTGGAGCACTCTTCTCCACTCATCCAGCGAGTCACTCACTTATATCCTCCAAGTCTGCACAAGTGCCATGTTCTTGATGAGCCTCATAGGTACCACCCACCCTACATCACCTCCAGTACTTACACACTCATTTGTCTTGTTTTCCACTTTTTTCTTCCTTCTATAACACTTACTGGAAACCCTGGTGGTGTGGTTAAGTGCTGCCTCTGCTAACCAGAATGTTGGCAGCTCAGATTCACCAGGCATTTGTTGGAAACTATATGGGACAGTTCTACTCTGTCCTCTAAGGTCACTATGAATCAGAATTGATGGAAGTGTGTTTTGTTTTGTTTTGCTTTGTTCATAGTACTTATCACCATGACATATAATATGTATTTATAATTTCACCTTGCTAGGTTTCATGAGGGCAAGAACATGTATCTGTTTTGGTCACAAATGAATCCCAAGTTCCAAATTACCTCAATGTTTCATGTCCCATTGTAAGCACTCAATTATTGTTTGTTGAACGGGTGTGTGTAGGGTAGAACCTGCTGTATGAAAATACTGTTCTAGCCATGAGCAAGGTACATGGGTCCCAGCCACCCAGGGTTCTTGTCTTGTGGACTAGCAGTGGAAGGTTTAGAGTAAAATAAATCTGATGGGGACACATCAAGTGAAGAAGGTCGAGGAGGCTGCCCAGAGAAGACAGCTTTAAAGGTGAGAACTGAAAAGTACAGTAGGTCTTGTTCAGGTTAAAGGAGTAGAGGGAAGACATAGGTGAGGATGGGAAGAAGAGTATTTCTGGCAGAGGGCACAGTGTTGCAAATTCCTAGGCATAAGGGAGAACATTACATAAACTGTATTTCCTTGAGTATAGCCAGCATAAGGAGAAAAAGACAGAGATGAACCTGGAGGGACGAGCAGGTCTGGGACTTGAAGGATTTTATAAACCAAGACACGGGGAATGAGGGCACTAAAGGGTTCTGGTGAATTTTAAAGGAGTAGACAGCTTTTGGGAGGAAATAATGAATGCAGTGACTATGAAGAATGAATAAGACATAATCAGCAAGTGCTTAAGCAGACTAGACTAACTCTTCCTTGCCTAAAAATTACTAGCTGCTGGAGTGTTATGATCCTTTCCACTTGGGATACAGCCCTAACTTTTTCTTGTGGATGAAATAGATCCTCATTTTAATTTAGTCCTGTCAGGGTTGCTATGAGTCAGAATCAACCCAATGGTAATGGGTTTGGTTTTTGATTTTATAAGGAGTCAGACACTTCTAGCCCAAAACGTTATCATCGCCATCAGCTTAGCCAGTATCATCACCAACATTATTGCCACGCCATCAACACTAACATTGCCATCACTAATACCACGACCATCATCTTCACCAACATTACCGCTACTTTGTCAGCATCAACAGTGCCATCACTAACATTGCCAGCAGCAGCAGCAGCAGCATTTATTGAGCACATACTGGTGCCACATGCTATGCCAAGTGTTTTACCTGAATTTTGTATTTTATTTAAAATATTTTTATGTGGTAGGAATGTTATTACCTCCTTTTTGGTAACACAGAAACTGAAGCCAAAAAAGAGACATTGCCTTGTATTATACACAGTCAATAACAGAACAAGGATTCAAACTCATCTAGGCAAGTGATTTTTCTGATAAGCACTTTATCTACATTTAAACTAACTTCCATATTCATTGATTTATTCCATGTCCTTCAACAGGCACTGTATCTGGCTCTAAGCCCAAAAAGCTTGCCAAAATTGACATCACACTTTCATTTACTTCATCTCATTAAGTCTTTCTATCAATAACCCTGAGACTCTGCTCATTTACATATTGTACAGAGCAATTGTGATGGAGATGTTATGATCCGCAAAGCCTAAAATATATACCATCTTGAGATTTTCAGGAAAAGTTTGCCAACCCTTGCCTGATTACCCTGTTACTCAAAACATGGTTCAGTGGCGATCCACATTTAATATTGTCCATATTTAATATTGCAGGATCTCAGACCCCACCTGATTATTACTGTTCAGAAAATGCTCATCCCTCCAGGTTCACCTTTACCGTTCTTCCCTTATGCTGTGTCCTGGCTGTACTCAGGGAATTACAGTTTCTCTAATATTCTCCCTTATGTTTGGGGCTTTGCAACACTGTGCCCTCTGACAATATTTCCTAAGGCATAGTACTTTGGTTTGTATATGTGTGCAATTGAGTGTGTGAGCCTTATGGATCAGAGCTTTGAATAATCATTGTCTAAACAGCCACAGAAGATTAAAAGAAATTATGTACAATTTAGAGATTCTTGAAATGCTATCTCAGTTTAATAAGATTTCAAAATAGTATTATGAGGAAAAATTATAAAAGACTTTAGAATTCTGTGAGTTTCTTGGCTAATGCATCCATCCAGGGTATCTTTGCTTTTATGTGTCTTTAAATAGGCTATTTGACGACTCTCTGAGCTAGAATCAGGAGTCTTGGTAGTACGGTGGTTAATTCCTGGGTGGTTCAAACCTACCCAGCAACACTATGGGAAGAAAGTCCTGGCAATCTGCTTCCATAAAGTTTAACATACCCCCCCCCCAAACAAACTCATTGCCACTGAGTAAATTCTGACTCATACGGACCCTGTTTAAGATCATAATCAAAAAAATCTAGGGGGCAGTTCTGCACTGTCATGTGGGGTCTCTGTAAGTCAGACACAACCCGATGGCACAGAAGAGCAACAGCAACATAGAACTAGAAGGAGTTCCTAGGTGATGCAGACGGTTAACACTCTTGGGTGCTCTCTAAGGGGTTGGGGGTTCTAGTCCACCCAGGGATACCTCGGGGAGAGAGACAGGGCCATCTACTCCCAGAGGATCATCAAGGAAGACCCAGTGGGGCCAAGTCCTGTGCTGGCATGCACGAGGTCACCACGAGTCGAAGGAGACTCTCTTGGAGCTAGAAGTTCACTTGTAGAAAACCGATAGTCAGGAGAGTAATTCCTGTCCATAGACATAGAAATTGTGTCCAGTGGAATGCAGTTTATTGTCAATCTGGACCCACTGACCAGTTTGGCATCCACTTATAAATACATTATTAGATTGTAAAGTCTGATATTTTAAGATCTTTTTTGAACTGGTTATAATATCTTACTTCACTGATTCCCTCATTAATTACTAAATTAAGTAAAATCTTTGACACATTAAAAAAAAAAAAAAAAGACTGAGACTCAGGGTAAAATGACTTGCCCAAAGTCCCACAGCCAGAAGGTGGCAAAGTATCTAGCCATCAGCATTTGATGTCTCGTTTCTCCCCCTGTATGCTGTCTGCTTGTTACCTCCCCGTTATGTCTGAGTCAGAATCCAGCCCTGTCTGTCTCCCAGGCTGTCTCCCAGCCTCAGACAAGACCTGCAGCCAAGGCCTTGTGGCAGATTTGCCTGGACCTCATTCCTGATCTTCTCACACTTGTCCATGGAGGTGTTAGCCTGTACAACTTACCCAGAGGGAGCAAACTCCATGCACTATTTCCGGCCCAGAAAGAAAAGAGAGCATACTGGCCTTTAGTCACTGGCTAGCACTTTTTGACAGAACCCCAGAGTGGGTGGCCAGGCCGTTTATGGGGCATCTTAGCCACATGGTGCTAGAAATCCCTAAATGTAAACTGGCCACCGCAATGTTTGTGCTGTGGGTGGTAGATTTTCTTGGGGGGCTGTCTCCGGGAGAAGGTGGGAAGCTACATGAGGAGTCAGGGAATCTGATAATGAGGCTCAGAACACTCACTATATTGGGATCTAACTTCTCTCTTCATATCTCAGTTTCTTCCACTGTAAATAGGGGACCCTGCTCTGCCTACCTGCTAGGAGATGGTAGCTATGAGTGGTGCACACATATATGCCGATCCTAGGCCACTTGCCAGCCCTATGACCCACCTCTTGGCATAATAGTTTCCTCCAAGATACACAGTTAAGGTTGCTGGTAGGAATGAGTGAGAAAATGTACATTGAGCTTATCTCAGCGCCAGACACATAATTACGTCATAAAGGATACTGGCTATTAAAAAAGACAAAACAATCAGATTCACCAGGCTGTATCTTTTCCTTACTCTTACTTGCTGAAGGGCTGTTAGTCTTTGGAGTTGGGTCTCTAATCGTTTATCCTCCACTTATCTATTAGTAGTGAGGTCCAAGGCAAGTTTGTTTTGTCTTAAACATTGAGAAGCTCCTATCTTCTCATCTGCAAAATGAGCAACTAGTAACAGTAGCTGCATAAGGTTGTGTGGTATCGACAAGCTATTATATGAAAATCACATGGCTCAGGGAAGCCCATCAGGAAATATTCCCAAACCCAACCCAACCCACTGCTATCAAGTGAATTCTGACTCATAGCTACCTTATAAGACAGAATAGAACTCCCCACAGAGTTTCCAAGGAGTGTCTGATGGATTTGAGCTGCTGATCTTTAAGCTAATAGCTATAGTACTTAACCACTACTCCACCAGGTAATCCAGGAAGTGTTCACATTTATGAAAAATTAGTGCTCACTTCTGTGAATTTCTATGAACTGGCTTCATGGAGTTCCATTCCAGGTCAGAACAAGGAACATCTGGGAAAGTGGATGGTGCTGGTGATCTCCACCCGTCTCTTTCCTGCTTTAGGCCCTTGATCAGCCAGTAAGTTTGTGACTAGACAAAAAAACAAACCTGTGGTCGTAAGTGGATTCTGACTCAGAAACAGCCCTGCAGGACAGAGTAGAACTGCCCCATAGAGTTTCCAAGGAGTACCTGGTAGATTCAAACTGCTGACCTTGGTTAATGGCTAGCACTTCACCACTGCACTGCCAGGATTTCCTTGTAACTCGAGAAGACCCCCAAATAGTCTCAGTGTGGTCAGTTTTCAGGAAGGTGAGATTGAAGGTGGAAGGAGCAAACAAGACATTGTGCATCTGTTCTGTGCCAGGCACTGTGTGAGTTGGTTTGTAGACGACATTGTTCTATTGACACCTCCCTAGAAGTCTGGGAGGTCTTTAGGAAGACTACATATTAGAGATAGGGAAACTAAGTTTCACAGGACTCCAGAGACTTTCCCAAAGTCATGCAGTTCCTTCGTGGATCCCACAACCGATCCTGGGCTTGGCTGTCTCCCAAATTACGAACATATGGCAGAGACAAGGAAGCCTCTGAACCTGCCACCTCGAACCAAGCCTCCTGAATTCTGTCATATTCTGACTGGGTTTTCTTCCTTTAGTTTCCAGATGACATTCTTTTTAGAGAAATGGTGACACTGCTCAGGCTGACCAGGGGAGGGAAGAGTGGTCACACCAAGCCAACATAGCCAGAGTGACAAGATTGGTCTGAGCAGCTCCTTGGTGGCAGAGCCCTGTCAGCTGGTGGTTTCAGTAAAGCTGAGGGAACTAGGGATGACAGAAAGGGGAATATGCAAGACAGAGTTCTTAAGGGGAAGCCTCCATTTGCAGTTCCTTCCTAGACAAGTTATTGCCTTCTGCCTTCTCAGACTGAGAAGAACGTTCAGCCAAATGCACACTTAGAGACCATTAAGATGACTCTGAATGCACAGATGGGGAAACTGAAGCCAGAAAAGGGAAGTACCTTATGTAAAATCAGGTAGTAAGTAAGTTCAAGGGCAGAGACTTCCAGACATGCAACCTGCTTCTGTCTCTATGTGTTCATCTGCTCACCCATTCCTGGATCCACTGAATACTCACTATGTATGGTACAAAAAACTCAGGGCTTGGGATGTCATGTTCAACAACAGACAAGGTCACTGCCCAGACTGAGCTGACAGTGAACTGAAGAAGACATCAAGCAACTCGGGACAAAAATAAAGCAAAAACAAGATTCTGTGATGTGTAGTGAAGGTGATAATGCCATCTTTGGATGGTCCAGTGAGGGAGGAGGTGATGCTTGAGGTGAGATCTGAGGAGGAGAGGGAGTTGCCAGTGGAAGGGCATTTCAGGCAGAGAAACAATGATGGCTAACAATGTAAAAGCAAGAAAACACTTGGAGTATTTGCAGAACCAAAAGATTTCAAAAAATAAAATAAAAAGCCATAGAAAGTGAAGAGAAAAGAAGAACCAGGGAAGCTCTAAGAAGTATGTGGAGGTCAGATATTACAAGGTCTTGAACTTGTGGTAAGGCTTTGGTTTTTTATTCCAGAGGTAAAAGGGGCTAAACTGCTATCTGTGCAAGGTACATCACGAAATACAAGAGACACATCAAATGTGAAAATGTCCCTAATGGGTCCTAGAGCCCAATGGGAAAGTGTTACAGAGAGACTGGTAGAGAAGATATTAGAGGTAACTGGATCACTTTAATTCTAATTAGAATGTGGGCAAGGGTAGGTGAAGGGGAGGGAGAATGTGATAGGTGAACTGGGGACAAAGAGGTTGCCCAAGTCTGGGAAGGTGGAAGAGAGAGGATAGTAGACAGAGCAAAAAAGGTGTCCCAGCTGGTGAAGTGTGAGTTAGTGAGAAACTGAGATTCAGCACACAAGCATTCAACATTGAGTGTCTCCTAGATATTAGCCCGTGTGCTAAATTTTGCATGTTTCTTCATGTTTGGTTTTCATAGCACATGAAACATAGTATTCTTTCTCTTCTTATCTCCATCTTATAGATGTAAAAACCAAGGGTCATGGAAGTGAAAGTATTTTTCAAAGTCATTCAGCCAGAATGAAGCAAGTGGGGATTCCAGCCTGGTCTGTTACATGCTGGTGACAATACTCCTCCCACCCTTCCTCAGTTGCTTAAATTTAGAATTGATCCATACATGTCTCATCCTCCCAACAGTATCCTTTCCCCTCCTCTCCACCCACTCCCCTTCCTCTGGCCAGTGGTCAGCAGGATGATATCCTATAGATGCATAGAACCATAAAGATGGAGCAGAGAGGAATAGTGTGCTGTCATCAGGCAGGGAGAGCAGTGCATATAGGTGGGCATGTAAATTTATACGGGAATGTACATTTTCACTCAGTCATAATAAAAAAAAAAAATTGGAATTGGTAATGCCTTCAGTTTTTACCTTAAACTGGAGGGGTTTTTTTTCTATGTCTCTTCCAGTTCTAACAGTCTGTGCTTCTCTTGGAGGTAAAGAAATTGCAGGAGAATATTTCAGTAGATGCCACAGAAAGTAAATGTCTGACCAGGGGACAGCAAGTAGTTGTAAGACAGAGAAGCACTGCACAGAAGAAGAAAATGCTTACTCCAGCCTCAAGCACCTTTTAATTTAAATTTGAAGGAGTAACAAAGTGTAATAGCCATTAGTACAAAGGAAGAGAGAGTCAGAGAGAGAGATGGAAAAAGGAATAGAAATTTACTCATTCTGTGACTGAAGTCCTGGAGAAACCACAATGAACAAAATCAATATGGTCCCTGCCTCATCAGCCACAGAATTGGTGGGAGGACTGACAAAACAAGCCAACAAAAAAGTGGAGATTAGGTAGATAATAGAGACACAGAAGGATACAGGCCTGCAAACATACATAGATATAATGGAGCTCTTAGCATATGTCTAGTACTGTAAAACAAAAGTTTTATCTCACTCATCCCTCATTACAACCTCAGAAAGTGGGCACTGTCATCATTCCCTTGTGAAGGATAAGTCAACTGACACTCAAACACATTGTCACATGCCCCAGGTCACAGCCAAAGGAGATGAGAGAGCTGGGATTTATTTTGAAATCTTCCTGATGTTCAATTTCACATTTTAAATTATTGCAAATTTATTGCTTGAAGGGAGGGAGGAATGAAAGGAAGAAAGACAGAGACACAGAGAGACAAGAGTTAGATAATAGAAAATGAGGCCAGAAGTGCATGCATAAGAGAGACGGAGAGAGATGAGGATGCTCTCTGAGACTATGTGAGCACTTGGAGACCCTGGCCAGGCAGGAGGAGAATGAGGTCATTAAATCCATCTGCGCAGATGGGGACCCTCTGGGGAAAGTTGTATGCAAATATCATGATGCAATGAGGTGAAATTGGCTTGCCTTAGTGCAGGCTGGGACTCAAGCAAGGACTGCCCTCTGCTTTTTGGAAAGAATGATCATCGGCTGCACAGGGAAGACACTTGCTCTGCTGGGCTTTTCCTATCAGCTTCTAGAAATGAAAGCAGTCCCAAGGTCACAAGAGCATGTAAAGCCATGGACTAGGAGCTGGAACTCAGATCTCTTCTTTCTTTTTTTTTTTTTTCATGTTAAAATCTGCTTCTGAGCGCTTTCAAACCCATTTTGTGCAAAGCCTGTAGGTGAAATATTTCCTGCATGAGATATCAGGCCCCTAGAAGGTAATCTGAATTTGCCCAAGACATGCTTTGCTATTTGCATCACTGCCTCCTAAAGTCAAGTTGCCCTATACAATTAAGGAGCTCTGGTGGTGCAACAGTTAAGCACTCAGCTGCTCACCACCAACTTTGTCGTTTCAAGGAGGGCTTAGCATTTCTAACAAGTTCCCAGGAAGCTATGCACAAGAATCACCTATAACTTCCTAGGAAGCTGTTAGAAATTCAGATTCTCAGCAGGAGTTGGAACTAGAGGGAATAAGTTCCAAACCCTGGTTTGAACCCACCCAGCAGCTGCCCAAGAGAAAGAAGGATCTGGTGATTTGCTCTTGCCAGGATCACAGACTAGAAAACCCCATGGGGCAGTTCTGCTAGGTCACACGGGGTCACTATGAGTTACAATTGACTTGAGGACACCTAACAACAGCAACAACATGTAGAGAACTAGGTTGCTTTGTTTTGCTTTTTTAAAGATACTTTTATACTCTGTGGCACTTGATTATGACAATAGTCCTATCAATTGAATTTTCTGTTGTACAGTTATTAACCAACTTTGGCTTAATATAAATATATTCCAATTTTTCACCCATGATTTCATCTAGCCCCTGTGTTTATGTCACAGTGCCAGTTGAGTCTCATCATACCATTCTACAGATAGGGTTCTCAGGCTTACAGAGAAGTAGCTTGTCCTACTTCAAATGCTAGAATTGTCACTTACTACTTTGGACAAATGACTGCTCCTTTCTGAGCCTCAGTTTCCTCACCCATAAAAGGGTACTCATCTTATAGAGTTGTCAAAAGGATTCAGTGTTTTCTTGTTTGCAGAATACTAAGCATGTTGCCTGGTCCAAGTACTGTCACCATCTTACCCTCCACAGGAATTGCTACAGTGATAACTGATAATTTTGCTAAAAGTTATCACAGAGCTAGCAAACAGAACCACAACTTGAACTTGAATCTTCTGCTCCCTAAATCTAGTGATTGTCCTGTGTCCTACACTGCCTCTCTGAAAATTATTGCCTCAGACTCAAACCACCTGTGCTCACAGCTTATCTTTCTCTCTCTCAGGTCACCCCCTTCCCTATGTCCTGTGACCTACAAGGTGACTGTGCTTGTCGGGACCCCCAGGCCCAAGAACACAGCCGGAAAGACCTGCGGGGATACAGCCATGGCTAAGGAAGAACAAGGAGTTGTCAAAGCATTCCCAACGCCAGGACCCGCATCCCTCTGGTATTGATTTCACAGTCAGCTGCTCAATGGAATGGCCTCTCCACACCAGGGATCCTTAGCACTCAACCGGTCTGCCTTTAATTTCACCCAGGAAGGACTCACAGTGGGGCAGATGAACTAAGTCTTCCCATGTTCAGTGATGGAATGGAATCCCATCCCAAAGTTTAGCTGGATTTCAAATACAGCATGCTGTCACAGAGCCTCCTAAAATTCTAACCATTGTCACATGACCACAACAAGGAACATATTCTGTATCTAGGAGTGTGCACATCTGTGGTTAGAACACATGCATGCATACACACCCATACAAATACCTATATAAGGGCAGTTTTGCAGACTGAGTAGAGAGACTAGAACAAAACTCAGTCTTTCCTTTCCCAAGCTTCTAGCCAACAATGTCCTTGGGAAAAAGGATCTGTAGAAACTGCTAAGACCAGTTGTTGAGATGCCAAGATAGCTCACACCCTGGGGCATGCACACTTGTATGTCTTTTGGGATTGGCAGGTAAATGATCTCTGGCCACCTACCTTCCAGGAAACTAGGACCCAGGAAGAAATAAACAATCCAAGGTATGCAAAGTCCCCCAATTCTTCATCTGCCATGGGGATTTTACCCCAACTCCAAGGTTTGAGGCCAAGCTAGAAAATGCTTTAGATTAGAATGTCAAGATGTTAATACCAGCCCCCTGCTTGAGGCTTGAGGCTTGAGGTCATATTATCCCTCCAAAACTCACCTGTTCTCTGAATCCTGCCCTGGAACCACATTTGCTGCTACTTTTCCTGCTGCTCTACCCTATACATTGAGTAACCCAAGATGGTAGGACTAGTTTAGGAAAAATCCCACACAACCAAAAAGTCTGCCTTAAAAGTGACCCACATTCTTCCACAGCTCCTCACCTCTTAGTCCTTCTGTAAGAGAAAAACTTTCATTGGCCCCTGTGGTGAGCTACCTGCATGGGTAGCTTCTCATCCTGGAAGGGAGTTGAGGGACTTAAGATGCTGTAACCCTCATTGAGAACCCAGAACATCCAAGCCAGTGTTCAATTTTGTAATCAAGAGGAACAGTGTTAAATTTCCAAGAAGTTGGAGCCACCTAGAGACTGTTGGAATTGTAGGAACTCTTAGGTTATTATTCTCATCCCAGCTTTCCTAGCCCACCAGGCTAGAGTAGGCTTCAGTTCTGAGTACCTCACTGTTGCCCTGAGTAAGTCAAATTGTGGAGACAGTCAGTGTAGACTGTGGCCTACAGGGCCATCAGAGGGAAGTCAAAGAGCTCACAGCCTCAGTCCCCAACAACCCATCATGGTCACAGTGTTTCTCATATAGTCTTCTTGCTAACATTACTCTCTTCCACCTGTGATTGGGTAACCCTTCCCTCCCTCCAATATTTAGCCTCCAAAAGTTAAGAGGAAATTAATCTAATGTATATGAAACTCCCCATCTCTTTGGGGATACCTTTGTCTCTTTTTAATAGTCCTGGAGGCATAATGGTTAAGAACTTGGCTGTTAACCATAAGATTGGTAGTTTTAATCTAGCAGTCACTCCTTGGAAACCCTATGAGGCAGTTCTACTCTGTCCTATAGGGTCTCTATGAGTTGGAATCGACTTCACAGCAATGGATTTTTTGCCTCTTTTTAGCCAGTTGCCTGTCTACTCCCTTTGAATTAATATTGGGAGAGATGAATACAGAATGAGTTGGAGAGATTAGTTAAATATTCCATACCTTCTAAAACCTAGAACTGGGAAAGTGAGGAGATAGAAGGTTCTAAACTTGATGTATCACATAAGGACTGCTATAAATACAGTCATATCAAATTTGAGTAGAGACAACCAACAAACAGAATCTAGCATGGGAACGGGAACAATCAGGCATGTGCATTTCGCCTCCTCATTCCTGTATCCAGTGCAGACATTGTTCATCATTCATGACCCTTTATACTATGAAGACCAAAAAATAACTGCAGAAACCTTCTATGTCTATCACACTCAATAGCAATTACATGTTGATTGACAACACCTGAGAAGACATGTGTTGGCCATATCAACGTATTTTTAACATAGGTGCCCACAAGGAAGCAGTTTTTAGGTAGTGAACATGGCTTGTACCTTATTATAATGTCTGAGACTGGGTTCCAAAATAGAGAGGCTGCCACCACTGTTAAGGCCAGGATAAAATCCTGTATGTTTCCTCCTTACCAACCTATATTGCATTTATTTTCAAGATTTTTATGATTACCAGGACCAATTCTTAGAAAAATAATAATAATGATAGTATTTGAATCTCGATCCCATGTGGCTACCCTTCTCCTGTATCATAGAACTCTTGCCAACTCTAAAGGTCTCTCTCTCGTTCTAGTCTAATTATCAGTGTGTCACCTTTATAGTGTTAGCTGAGAAAGTTTGAGCTAGAAAAGATGACAATGTCAGCCTTCCGAGAGGTTTAATTACAAAAAGTTTTGATGGCCTAGAGATTACATCACAGAAGGTGGGGTTGCAGGAAACACAGAACCTTACAGGCTTCCCTTGTATCAGTCCTCATCTTCTTTCTTCCTCCCCTCTTAACTCTCATCTGGCCCCATACTCCCCAGCTTGGTGACCTTTCCTAGAATCTGACTCCTACCTACAGACTCACAGAGTGAGTTGAGTACTTCTAAGACCCACTCAGTCTCCTTACCGTCATTCACACTCATCACCACAAATTTGCCAAGGATGTTAGGCAAGAGGGACTACTTGATCTATGTTGACATGGGAGATGTAATTAATAGGTCTATTTCAAACTTTCTTGGAAGAGAGTCAGATCTATTCATGCAATGCACTGATTCCCAGTTTTGTTTTCTTCCTGGTAATAAACTCATTGGCTCATCCCTTCAGTCACCTTCAGTTTAGGACATTACACTACTCACAAGGAGGCAAGAATGAAGTTCAGGGGCCCTAAAAAAAACACTTGGGCATCCTGGATCTGAAGAAGTATTAGCCCACTAGCAGCAAGAAAGGAAAGATAAGATGGACAGTCCTCTAAACTCTGTCTTGGGAAGCATTTCCAAGCCAAATCCTAACTGCCTGCCCAGAGGACTTGTTTTACCCCCATTTATGTGCCAACAACCTTTTAAGGGAAAACAGTCCTTGGGAAGTTAATTTTAGTGGATAAATTCGAGTGTTAAGGTGAGGAGAGATCAACTATCATGAATAATAGGACTTTGAAGATGGAAGGTACCAGCTGCTACTCCTGGCTTCAGCATGTTGAGTCTCTGCCTAGATAGTTCTCTTGGTCTTATTCCCACCTTGGCCAATACTTCATTGCTGTTTGTTAAAAATAATCCTAACAGACAGACTTCAGCTACCTCCCTTCCAGGCTCAATTTAACTTGGTTTTAACTGTCAATTTGTTATAGGTCTTACCTGTGTTTGAAAAATAGAACAAGAAAGGAAGGAAGGAAATTGAAAAGTTAAAAAAAGGAAAGGAAGGAAACTATAAAGTCAAGTTCAAAGTTTTGGTAGTTTTTCATTTTTTTTTTGTTTTCTGGAACTACTTCAAGTAAGAAGACTAAAAAAAGAATTTGATGGTGACAAAGTTGTACAGCTAGAGATTAACAGGAGACAAGGAAATACAATGGAAATAAAAATGCATGATTAAAAACTAAGAGAAAAAGAAAAAAACTATTTTTGTGTTTCCTAAAGTTGTTCATTCTACAGGCTGAGTAGGTAGATAAAATCATAAAGATATTCCTAGAAGACATTGAGTGGGATTTTGTAATGCTGTCATTTTCTGTACATTGTAGTAGGTCCAGGAAATAAGTCTTTTTCTCCCTTGATATGTTGCTGTTGGGGAATGTTTTCGTTGATTTGTTTCGTGGCAATCAGTGGTAGTAGGGAGTAGGGAGGGCTTGATGTTGGCTTTACCAAATATTAAGGGGGCCATAGTGTATCATTGTGCTTTTCATGTTATAAAATGTTTGTATTTACCAGTATAACACTGGGCTTTATAAAAACTGCACTCAGAATCACTGCACAGTCCAACTTCCTAAAAAGCTGCTATATGACCAGACAGGTAATTCCAATGAGTTTTGAGAAAATAAAACAGACCATACCAAATCAAACAAACAACAACGGAAAAAAAAAAAAAAAAAAAAAAACCAGAAAAAATGAAATAATAAACAAGTGAAAGCTATGCTTTTAACTTAGTATAATTTTGCCAAATTGTTATCAACAGCTTGATTTTAAAACTATACGTATATATGTGATAGGCAAGAGAGGAATGATGTCCCAAGATTAAGAACCTAGGCTTCCTGATGCCAGGCAGTAATATATTTGCTCAGTGATCTTAAACAAGTCATCAATTTGCCTCTCCATTTGCCTCAGTTTCTCTAGCTACAAAATGGGGATAATAATATTTACCTACCTCACAGTGGGAGGGCAAGGGATTGTGAGGCCCTGGGGTTTTCAGTGGGCTGTGGCAATCTGTGGGAGTCAAGCTTGACACGAAGCCCATGGGTTATTTTTCAAGAACACACAGGTCCACTGACATTTAAGAAAGAAAAGGAGTGCTCATTTGCTAGCTCAAGTAATAAAGCTGGAGCTCCTGGGTTACTGGTCACCACCTTACTAGAGAGGCCTGTGTTTGGGGATATTTCAGTTTGTCGGTAAATTGGATTTTGTTTTCCGTCATTCTGGCCTTGACCAGTTCTATAGAATTTAATTAAAAGCCAATTACTTCCTACAGTGTAAAAGTCAGCTTACTGTCTTCTAATCAGACTTCCAGATCATTCCTACCTGTAGAGGGGAAGGAGTCCCTAAAATCCCCTTCTTCAACAGACACCTCACTTCTCTAACTTAAAATTCCACATCAAGTATTCTGTTTAAAGAACAGGTAGCCATCCAGATGCAAAATTCTGAGTGCAGACAACTCGGGGCTTCTTCAACTATACACCAGCAGTCAGTGAGGAGAATGTTGAACAATTATTGAGTTGCTTTCTTGGGTCTCTATAATCAATAACCTGTCTGCAGATATCTATCTATATAAAGATATTATATATATAAATATAAATTTACATATATATGCACATGTATATATTGTTGTACATATATGTGTGTATATATATACTTAAATGTAATATTTACAAAATAAAACTGTGATCTCGTCTAGAGAAAATGTATCCATATTGCAAACTGCTCTTCCATATTTATGTATCATATTATACCTTTTTATTATTGCTACAATTATTATGGTTATTTCTAATCATGATGATATTGAAATCTGTTTGGCACCTTTTGGGAACTATCAAAAAATGAGTCTCCATTGAAGTGCTTAAAATCTGTTCTCATGAGAATTATAGTGATCTACTGTAAAAAAGAAAAAAAAATTAAAAAAAGAAAGAAAACAACCTAAACACCAAAAATAAAACATGATTCCAATTCTTTTTCTGTACCTCACGTGCATAAATTTGCTGCTCCTATTTTGGGTTTTATTTTTTCCTGTTTATGTGTTTTTATGGATCTAAGTTAAGTCTTTCAGCAATATATAAAAATGTAAATAGTAAACTTTATTTATTAAGAATGTCATCTTTTTAATTTATATTTACACAATTGTTCATCTAATTTATTTTTTCTATACGGTTTTAAATACTTAGACATATTTTGCTGTTCATGATATTTTTATCCTGTTCTTGTGGATTTGTTTTTCCATACTGTTTTCTCTGGTCTCAATTACAGGTTGGATCTCACAAAAGAAAAAATAATAATAATAATGTCAAAGACAGAAATATTTTGCCACTGTTGATTACTATACCTTAAAGTTCTATATTATGAAAATATATAATAGCTTGTATGCTTCAATGTGTAGTGGTCTGGTTTTTGTCTGTTATGAAACTCTAAGGGACTCTGATATCTACACATAGAAGTGGAAAAGAACCCCAGGGCCAAGAATTAGATCAGTGGCCACACAGGATTGAACCCAGTGTACAGTCAGTCCTCTACATAATTAATTCCTGAAAAAAATCTCTGTCTTACATGTGTAAGAATTGAAAAACATTTTTAAACACTGTAGACCCAATAGAAGCCTTGGTGGCATAATGGTGAAGTGCTATAGCTGCTAACCAAGAGGTCAGCAGTTCAAATCTACCAGACACTCCTTAGAAACTCTATGGGCAGTTCCACTCTGACCTATAGATCTGCCATGAGTCCGACCAACTCTACCGCACCTAACAACAACAACAACAACATAAACCCAGTTCCATCAAGTTGATTCTGACTCATAGCGACCCTATAAGGTCAGTTTTCAGGACACTGAATCATATGAGGACTGCCAATTAAGTTTGTGATCTCATCCTAGAAAGAGTACTGCCTAACTCCTTGCTGAATATCACTACAGTCACTTGGAAGTACTCCCCTTGGTAAGCTAGGCACCGACACCAGCACTAGCCTACCCTTCAAAGTGATTTTGGAACTCTTTTTCTGGAATGGCCTTCAGAGCTGTCATCATATTACCGTTGATGTCCTGAATATCATCAAAATGTCTTCCTTTCAATATTGTCTTCATCTTTGGGTAAAGAAAAAAGTCATTCAGGGCCAGATCAGGTGACTAGGGATGGTGTTCCAATACAGTTATTTGTTTACTGGCAAAAAACTCCCTCACAGACAACTATACAAGTAAGTTCAAACTTGCCACCTTGCCACTGTGAGCAATGGCCATTCCAGAAAGAGTTCCAAAATTTCTTTGAAGGGTGGACTAGGCACTGGTGTTGGTGCATAGCTTTGAAGTTGACTGTAGTGGTATTCAGCAATGAAGTATGCAGCACTTAGAACAATTAAGTTCATGAACTGGTCACACCTCGTACATAATTTCCAGTTGTGCTTTGCCTTTCCAACATCTTTCAACAACTTCAAACATCATAGTTGGATATTCTGTCAAGCAGCTCACCACCTGAAGTAAAGCTGACAATAAGATTTTGTGCTTTTTTCAACCTGTCTAATGTATCTCATTTTTCAACTTATGGTAACTTCTTGGCAAGTTATTTAATTGGCTTAAGCTTTAGTTTTCCTGTCTATAAAATGGCAATAATAAAAGTGCTCACCCTCTAAGGCTGCCGCCAAGATTACATAAATATATGCAATTTATGTAATA
This sequence comes from Heterohyrax brucei, assembly GCA_028571685.1. Taxonomy (NCBI): domain Eukaryota; kingdom Metazoa; phylum Chordata; class Mammalia; order Hyracoidea; family Procaviidae; genus Heterohyrax; species Heterohyrax brucei. Next base: position 65,568,006 of record CM053150.1, read on the forward strand.
AATGTATAAATGTGCAATAAATATTTAAATGAATAAAGGGTTTAGAATAATGCCAGACATATGTTAGCCCTTGTTATGATTATTATGACAAGTATTAATTCACTTTTTTTCTGATTTCTACTTATTTTTATAAAACAGTGAAAACAAGATGCACTGAAGAAGTCAAGTGGTTTAATAACCATTGCATGGAGTAAAGTTACTCGATGTATACTGAGCTGTTGGTTGACAATACCACAGTTAGGCAACTCACGGTGTGTGTTTGCTGATACATGACAATTTCAAGTCTGCACAAAAAAGCAGTTTGGGGACACTGAGCTGAATTACATGTAATGGAAGTAAGAATTACCCACAGTACATTTTTAGACTTTTGCAATACAACTCACTGGTAGACATGAGGGAGATCACCAAAAAAAAAAAAAAAAAAATTGCTAAATTCTGCCAGACAAATGTTTATTTCAATAGTAAGATAAATGATTAAAGGAAATAGTTCATTTTTCCTCACTTTTAATCAGTTCACTGTCAAGATTGAAACAAGATTTAGAGGAGACATTCTTGAAATAAAGGCAAATATTTCTGAAATAGAAAGATTAAGACATGGAGTCTCACTTTGGCTTTTTTATTACTTGGTTGTATCTGAAGAAATAATGTTGTGGGGCAAAGTGTTTTCTCTCAGAACACAGGTGATCCCAGTTCTTGCGTCTTTCCCTTCCTTCTCCAACTCTAACACACACAGCTTCAGGTGTACATATCACCCCCCGTCTTCCTATCCACCCCTCCCACACAGAGTAGTTGAAAAGTTCACTGGACTTTAGTAACCTAATATGTCAAATGTAAAAACTCCTTACACTTCAAAGCAGAGAAATGTTCAGCATTTGTATTTATTTATATATGTTACCCACATTTAAAGTTTGTCTAATTAAGGAAAATATTATCAAAGTTTAAAAGGAAGAGGGTGGGTATCATGCTATGTTGGCATTGATAAACCTATGCAGCTCTTAACTTTCAATACCAGAAATAACAAACTAGGAAGAAAAATAATAGCCTCTCTGGCTCTCAGCTCAGAAGAAAACAAAACTTTCTTTGGGTGACTGTTTTAAATTCCGTGACGGAATGAGGTTTGGGGTGGAAAAGAGCAGTGACTGTCCAGAGGCATGAGCTAGGACTCAAGGGAAGAGGGTCCAAGTGCTGCATGCCACTGTGACCTTGGGCAAGTCACTTACCTTTGCTAAGATGCGCAGTTGGCAATGAGAAAAAAGCAGGAGAGTTTGTTTTAGTAAGGTGGATCCACACCTAAGCAAAAAAAAAAAAAAAAAAAAGAAGCATGACACTTTTAAGGTACTCAAAGAAAGACCTGTGTGCTTAGAAAGTGAGGGTGGAACAGTGGCATGGGACTTTTAATGAACTAAAAGACGTGTGTCCTTACAAAGTAAAGACAGAACAACGTTGTTCCAATAGAACGGTGAAGAGGTGATCAAGGGTCTGAGCCTTCCACAGCCTCACGGGCCAAAAGAAGAGTCAGGTTTACCTTAATGGCAATGTGGAGTTTTTGAAAGCTTTTAATGGAGATTAGCATAGTCAGATTCACAGTTGAGAAAGATCCCTCACTGGCAGTGTGATGGAGAGAGTGGAAGGCAGTGAGAACAGACACAGGGAGTTACGAAGGACATAGTGCAGTCCAGGAAAGAAATGATGGCTGTTTGGACAAAGTGATGATAGCGGACAGCCAGTGACATATTTTATCCTGTTAAAAGGTGGGATTGGATTAAGTGGTCTTTAGAGTCTCTAACACTTCATGATTCTATAAACCCATTGCATATTTCTGCTATTTACTTCCTGTGGATTTCTTTTTTAAATAATGAACTAACAGGCCAGGGAAAGCTAGCTGTTTTCTAAGATTGAACTACCAGCTAAGAGTCCCTTTGTGACACAAATGGTGAACATTCACTGCTAACTTAAAGGTTGGTGTCAAACCCACCTAGAGACACCTTGAAAGTAAGGTCTGGAGATCTGCTTCCAAAAGATCACATTTTTGAAAACCCTCCAGAGCAGTTCTACTCTGTAGTCATGAGGTCACTGTGAGTTCAATCAATGGTAACTGACAACAAGCCCAGCTGTCAGAAAATATAAAAATCTAAAATCATGTGATCGAGTTGTAGGTTTAGAAGTTCAAATAATATTCCTGATAGCTCCTGGGTGGTTTCATCATCATAATGTTTGAAGATGACAAGAAGGCTTTTGGAGAAAGGACCAGAATGGAGCCAGACGAGACACAATGTCAAGCTAGCCAAGTGCCGTCGAGTCGGATCACAATATCATAGCTATTTACATGTTGTGTTTTCCCGGGCAGTTGTTTTCCTCTTTGAGTTTCAGTAGCCTCATCTATGAGGAAGCTACTAAGGACAATGTGTCCTAATTTAAGCAAAGCACCTAGGAAAGTGCTGTCACAGCTGCTTTATATAGTAAGTACTCAGCGGATGTTGGTTGTTACCCCTCTGCCCTCCTCCACTTCTGCCCGGCCCCATTCCTGAATAAATATGACTCCTTAGCCACTGCAATCTGTACACCTGGGTAAGAGGTGAGGGCATGCAGTTCACCAGCCTCCAGCTCCCCAGTATTTAGAGGAAGAAAATGAGCATGAATCTTTTTTACTTCACCAAGACTGGGGATCTGTGATCCTTTAAATATGATTCTATCTCTGTGAACCGGACAAATGTCAGTTACATGCCCAAGAGATGGGACAAGTTCATAGTGAAGACAAATATAAAATTAAAATCTGCATTATGCTACTTTCTGGCTTGTGCTATGAGAGGGTAACAAGAAGAGCAGTACGTCTCTTTCATTAAGATGTGGAAGTGGGTCACGTTTTCTTATTCAGAAATCTCTAGCCTTTTTTTTTTATTATGACTGAGTGAAAATGTACATTCCCCTATAAATTTAGATACCCACCTATATGCAGCTTCCACTGCTCTCCCTGTCCGGTGACAGCACACTATTCCTCTCTGCTCCATACATGTCTCATCCTCCCAACAGCCCCCTTTCCCCTTCTCTCCACCCACTCTCCTTCCTCCAGCCAGAGATCAGCAGGATGATATCCCATAGATGTATAGAACCATAAAGTGCATCCAGTATATGGTCACTCTGCATCACCAAGTCCAACCCATTCGTGTCCAAAGAGTGGACCTCCATTATGATTTATAGGCAAGGGCAGCATCAGGGCCAGGGGCCATGCTCCCAGGGCAACCCCGAAGCCACTGGACCATTAACTGCAGTCTTTTAGTGGAGATCTCAGGGTGTACTCCTTTTTATTCTTGTGTTGACAGTGAGACTCAACTTAGTGAGCTCCATCACGGCTATCACTGGTGGTTGCTAGGCACCATCCAGTTCTTCCGGTCCCAAGTTGATGTAGGCACCCACCCATGTGGGTCTCTCTATCTTCTAGGTTGTCTTTACCCCATGTCATTTTGGTGCTTGGTGATCATCCATTCTTGCTGAGTTGGGACCATTTGCTGTGCCCTCGGATAGCAGCTTGGCAGCTTTTAAGACTCCAGATGCCACTCACCAATCTGGGCTGCAGAGAGCCTTCTTAGCAAAGTGCTAGTTGTGCCAACTGGCCTCGATTTCGGCTGAGCGTATGGTGCCCTGCCCCAGGCCCCAGCTACTCTGTCCTTGCAATACTGGGTTAAGATGGAAGGAGTAGTCAAGTTATGCTGAAGTCCATTTAATATTGTTCTTGTTTCTAATGCATGCTATCACCGATTTCACCCAACCAAATTTCTACCAACCATCTAATCTAAACCCTCACCCCCTCACACTCCCTCCCTCCCCTCCCGTGCAGCCATCAAAGAGTCTTTTCTTCTGTACATAAGTCTGTTTTTGAGATCTTATTGTAGGGGTCTCATACAATATTTGTCTTTTTGTCGCTGAGTACTTTCACTCAACATAATGTCTTCCAGTTGAACCCGGGTTATGAGATGTTTCCTGGAATCATCATTATTCTTTATCATTGCATAGTGCTCCACTGAGTATATGTACCGTAGTTTACCTATCTATTCCTCTGTTGTTGGGCATCTGGGTTGATTCCATCTTTTTACTATCATGGACTGTGCTGCGACAAACATTCTTGTGCACGTGTCCGTTGGTGTGAAAGGCCTTGATTCTGTAAGATATATTCCAAGTAGTGGAATTACTGGGTCAAATGGTATATCTATATCTATTTTTTTAAAGAAGCGCCAGATTGCTTTCCAAAGAGGCTGGACCATTTTGCAACCAACAGTGTAGGAGAGTTCCACTTACTCCACAGCCTCTCCAGCATTTATTGTTTTGTGTTTTTTGGACCATGGCCAACCTCATTGGGGTGAGATGGTATCTCATTGTAGCTTGATATGAATTTCTTTAATAACTAAAGATCGTGAACATGTCTGCATGTGTTTTTTGGCTGCCTGGATCTCCTCTTTAGCGAAATGTCTGTCCATCTCCTTTGCCCATCACTTAATTGGATGATTTATCTTCTTCTTATTGATATTTTCTAGTATCTTAGAGATTATCGAGATCAGGCATCAGTCTGACATAGAGTTCATAGAGTTGCCAAATATTTTTTCCCTTTCTGTAGGTGGCCTTGTAATTCTGTTAATAAAGTCTTTGGATGAGCAAAATTGTTTGAGTCTTAATAGTTCCCATTTGTCTACTTTCTCTTCTGTTGATTGTGGCTTGTTTGACAGATTTTGACATCTGTCTATGTTGTGTATTGAAACTTCCATTGTTATTCCTACCTTTTCTTAGATGAGCTTTATCGTTTTAGGTTTGATATCTAGGTCTTTTATCCACTTGGAGTTGTTTTTTTGTATAAGGTGTAAGATACGGATCTTGTTTCAATTTATTGTAGATGGATATTCAATTTTGCCAGCACCATTTGTTGAAGATACTGTTTTTATCCCAGTTTAATGACTTAGAGCCTTTGTCAAATATCAACTGTTCATAGGCAGATGGTGTCATCTCTGGGGTCTCAATTCTGTTCCATTGATCAATCTGTCTGTTCTTGTACCAGTACCAGGCTATTTTGGCCACTGTGGCCATGTAGTATATTCTAAGGTCAGGTAATGAGAGGCCTCCCAGTGTATTCTTCTTGTTTAGTAGTACCTTACTTATCTGGGGCTTCTTCCCTTCCCAAACAAAATTGGTGATTTGTTTCTCCATATCATTAGAAAATGATGCTGGAACTTGTATTGGGATTGTATTATATAAGTAGATTGCTTTGGGCACTTGGCTGGCTGGCTTGGGTAAAATAGACATTTTCACAATGTGAAGTCTTCCTATCCATGAACAGGGTAGATTCTTCCATTTATCTAAGTCTCTCTTAGTTTCTTGTAGTAAGGGCTTGTAGTTCTCTTTGTAAAGGTCTGTTATTTCTCTGGTTAGATTAATTCTTAGGTACTTTATCTTCTTAGGGGCTATAGTAAATGGTATTGATTTGATGATTTCTTCATTAACAGTTTCGTTGTTGGTACAAAGGAATCCTACTGATTTACTTATGTTTATCATGTATCCTGAGACTGCTGAACTCTTCTGTTTGAGTAGTTTACTTATAGATTCTGTGGGATTCTCTGCATAACAATCATATCATCTGCAAATAGGGAGATTTTGCCTTCTTTGCTGATGCAGATGTCCTTTATTTCTTGGTCTTGTCTAATTGCTCTGGCTAGAACTTCTAGTACAATGTTGAGTAGGAGAGTTGAGAGTGGGCATCCTTGTCTAGTTCCTGTCCTGAAGGAAAATTCTTTCATTCTCTCTCCATTCAGGATGACATAGGCAGTTGGCTTTGTACAATGGCCCTTATTGCATTGAGGAATTTTCCATCTATGCTTATTTTGCTAAGAGTTTTTAGCACGAGTGGGTATTGGACTTCATCAATGCCTTTTCTGCATCAATGGACAAAATCAGGTGATTCTTGTCTTTTGTGTTATTTATGTGGTTAATCACCTTTATTTTTTTTCTGATGTTGAACCAGCCTTGCATCCCTGGTATGAATCCCACTTGGTCATGATGGATTATTTTCTTGATATGTCATTGTATTCTACTGGCAAGAATTTTGTTGAAGATTTTCACAACTAGATTCATGAGTGATATTGGTCTGTAGTTCTCCTTTTTGGTTGGGTCTTTACCTGGCTTTGGTATCAGGGTTATACTGGCTTCATAGAATGAGTTTGGGAGTACTCCATCCCTTTCTACACTGTGAAATAGTCTCAGTAGTATTGGAGATAACTCTTCTCTAAAAGCTTGGTAGAATTCTGCAATGAAGCCATTTGGGCCCAGGCTTTTTTTGGTTGGCAGTGTTTTGATGACCTTTTCAATCTCTTCCTTTGTGATGTGTTTATTAAGTTGTTCTGGTTCAGCTTGTGATAATTTGAGTAGATGGTACAAATCAAGGAATTTGTCCATTTCCTTTAGGTTTTCAAATTTGTTAGAGTCTTTCATAGTATTCTGTTACAATATTTTTTATTTCTGTTGATCTGTTGTGACCACTCCCCTCTCATTTCTAATTTGGGCTATTTGTTTCCTTTCCTGCTTTTCTTTAGTAAGTTTAGCCAGTGGTGGGTCAATTTTGTTGATCTTTTCAAAAAAACCAGCTTTTGGTCTTTTCAATTTTTTCAAATGTTTTTCTATTCTCTAATTCATTTAGCTGTGCTCTAATCTTTATGATCTGGTTTCTTCTGGTGCCTGAGGAGTTCCTCTGTTGTTCTCTCTCTACTTGTTCAAGTTGTAGGGTTAGTTCCTTGATTTGATTTCTTTCTTCCTTACAGATCTGTGCATTTATGGAGATAAACAGACCTCTGAGCACTGCTTTCACTGTATCCCATAGGTTCTGGTAGGACGTGTTTTCATTCTCGTTGGAATCCATGAATTTCTTTATTTCATCCTTGATTTCTTCTATAACCCATGGTTTTTCTGAGCAAGGTGTTGTTCAGTTTCCAAGAGTTCCACTTTCTATCTGTGTTTTTTTGGCTATGGATTTTGACTTTTATTGCTTTATGATCTGAGAAGATGCTTTGCATCAATGGTATGGATTTTGTTGGGAATTGCGTTATGACCTAACACATGGTCAATTCTGGAGAATGTTCCATGTGCACTGGAGAAGAAGGTGTAGTTGTCTGTTCATGTCGATGAGGTTTAGCTGGTTAACTGTGGCAATGAGATCTTCTGTATCTTTACTGAGCTTTTTTCTAGATGATCTGTCCAGTATTGAGAGTGGGGTGTTGAAGTCTCCCACTATTATTGTGGAATGATCTAACTCTTTTTTGGGTGTAGTCAGTATTTCTTTGACTTATTTAGGTGGTCTGATACTAGGTGCATAAATATTTAATATAGTTAAGTCTTGCTTCTGTACTGAACCTTTCAGCAATAAATAGTGTCTATCTTTGTCCACAATGGTCAATTTTACATTAAAATTGATTTTGTCTGAGATTAGAATTGCCACATCTGCTCTTCTTTGTTCACTATTAGCTTGATATATATTCTTCCATCCTTTAATTTTCAGTTTGTTCCTATCTTTAGGTCTCAAGTGAGTTTCTTGTAGACAACACATGGATGGATCATGTCTTTTGATCCAAGATGTCACTCGATGTCTCTGTATTGGAGCATTCAGTCCATTCACATTCAATGTAATTATTGATAGGTATGTGTTCAGTGCTGCCATTGTGATATGTTTATTTTTGTGTTGAAGTTTTGTCTACTGTTCTTATTAGTCTGTTCTGGGACATTCTTTTTGTGAGTTGATTTGTCACTTTTTTCAGAGCTGGTTTTGTAGTTGTTGAGACTCCTGTGTTACATTTCTTGAAATGGTATGATACATCTTTGTTGTGCTTTACAGCTGCCCCTATGATCCCCCTTAATAAACTATATATAAACCCAGTTTTAATTACTACTAGTCTTGTCATCTTCCTCTCCATCTGGAAGGATTATAACAACTGTAGTACATCCTTTTTTTTTTTTTAATATGATGACACCATAGTTTTCATGATAATCACTGGATTGCTTCTTTCAGTATTAAAGCTGTGATTGAATTTGGAGCCTTCCCTAACTGAGTAGAATTCTGAATAATGTGTCGTTCTAAAATATAAAGTTAGTGGTTTTGTTCTTCTAAGTCAATGCCAAGAACTTCTTTCAGTATTTTTTGTGGTTTGGGTTTGGTTTTTACAAAGTTTCTGAGTTTCTGTTTATCTGGGAATGTCTTCATTTCATTTTCATATTTGAAAGATAGTTTTGCAGGATATATAATTCTTGGTTGGAACTTCTTCTCCTTCAAGGCTTTGAATGTGTCATACCACTGTCTCCATGCCAGCGTAGTTTCTGCTGAAAAATCTGATGAAAGCTTACAGAGTTTCCCTCTGAATGTTAGCTTTGCTTTGAGTCTTGCTGCCTTTAAGAGTTGCTGCTTATGTTTCATTTTGTTAAGCTTGATTACAATATGTTTTGGAGTCTTTCTCTTGAGATCTATATTGGGTGGCATATGATATGCATCTGATGTCTATATTCTCTTCCTTCATGATTTCTGGGAAGTTTTCTTTCAGCAGCTCAGCAACGATACTCTATGTGTTCTCAGGTGTCTCATCCTGTTCAGCGACTCCAATTAATCAAAGGTTGTTCCTCTTAATAAGTCCCACATGCTTCTTAATGCTTCTTCATTTTTCTGGTTTCTTTTTTCTGCTTTCTGCTCATAAACACTGGCATCAGTAGCTCTGTCTTCTAAGTCAGAAATTCTTTTTTCTATTTGTTCCATTCTGTTTTCTTGGCTTTGAATGGAAGTTTCTATGTCTTTGATTTTGTTCTTGATCTGTTGGATTTCAGAGTCCTGGTGTTCCATCAGATCAAACAGCCTGCTTAATTTTTCCTTTTGTTTTGCTGCATTTTGTATAAGATCTAGAAGGTCTCTGTATATAATCATTTTGCATTCACTTTCTGATGTTTTCAGAAAAGTTTCGTCATCTGGAAAACTCCTTCGTTGTTTTGTTTGGGAGCCTTCTGAGGCCATGAGTGATTTCTTTGTATGCCACAAGTGTGTGTTGCTTTTTGGGTCTATGTGAGTAAGAAGAGGCTGGGAGAGATACTGTGAGGATGGACTGAAGATGTTTCTCTAGGCTGTCTTTAAATGTAAAGCAAAATGTATCTGACCACTTCCCAAGTCAGTCAGGTTTTCAGGTGTAGAGGTCCCTCTTCCCAACTGGCAAAGTAAGCACCTCTATATATAACCCCAGGTGATACATACTAGTTCAAAATACAGCAGTGCTACTGCCCTGTTCGCCTCTGCTGACAAGTCCCAGCCTTAGGTGACACTGTGTAAACTACTGCTTTTCTGGAAGAAAAGTGCTTTCCTGTGGGCAGGCTCTGGCTCCCAAGCTAAGAAATAGGTCCAGCTGCAGCCACCATATCTTAGATGGCACCCTCCACACGGTCAGCAGACAAGAAGGACTAAAGGTGGCGAGAGGTAGTGATTCCTCCTCCTCTGTTGCAGGACCCCTACCATAGACAACCCTGTGTAAACTACTGCTTTTCTGTCGGAGAAGCACTGTCCTGTTTGCAGGTGCTGGCTCCCAGGCTAAGAATTAGGTCCCGCTAAAATCTCTGTATCCAACATGGCGCCCCACACACTGGCAGTGTGGTTCTGTACAAACCACACTGTGGCAGTGATAAAAAGACAGGCCCAAAGTGGCTAGATTAACAGAGTCCTAAGCCTGGCTCTCAAAATATGGGAATTTCACCTGCCTATCCCCTCAGCAGTGCATCTGAGTCTAGCCACTAGGCAAGACCCAGCTCTGCCTGTCGGCCAAGACAGAGAAAAAAATGTCAAAATGGTGTATTTACCTTCAGTCCGTGAGAGTCAGGGCTAGCCAGGAGCAGGAGTCAGTGAAAGAGAGGTTTTTTGTTCAGTGGTATAAAGTCCAAACTAACAGCCCTGTGCCATGTCCTGGGGGCTCACTAGGTGACCAGAAGGCTCCGTTTGATTACTAGTTCAGATCTTGGTTTCCAGAGGGATATAAAGAGACGTGTGCTTAGCCCACCATCTTGATTCCTGACTCTTTAGCCCATTTTTAAGATGTAGTGATTGGTGTAGTGATTAAGAACTATGACTGCTACCCAAAAGGCTGGCAGTTTGAATCCACCAGGCATTCGTTGGAAACCCTATAGGGCAGTTCTAAACTGTCCCATGAGGTGGAAATAACTCAACAGCCACAGGTTTGGGTTTTTTGGTTTTGGTGATACAGTGATTGTTATTCACTGAAATTTTCAGCAATTTGAACTCAAGAGTGGCTTCACAGGACAAAAGATCTGGTGACTTGCTCTTGTAAAGATCTGGTAGTCTTCTCTTGTAAAGATCTGGTGATCTGCTCCTGTAAAGATTTCAGCCTGAGAAACTCTGTGGCAGCCCTACTGTATCCTATAGGGTCCCTACGAGAACCAGCTAAACAGCACACAACAACAACAGTTCCCAGAATCAACTTCAGGACTTACAGCAACAGCAGCAGTCCCATTTTAAAGGAACTGAGGCTCTGAGTTGAAGTGATTTTTTTATAGTGAGCATCCCTCAATGCAAACCCCACTCTTGCAGATTTTAATATCTTATTATACTGGCTCTTCTCCTTTTTTTTTTTTTTTAAATATTGCATTGTGCTTTAGGTGCTAGTTTATAATCCAAGTCAATTTGCCATGTAAAATTGTGCACGTACACCACTATGCAACTTTAACTGTTCTCCCCAACCTGTGGCAGTACACTCCTTTCCATGCCGTGCTTTTCATATCTATTCTACCAATTCCTGTCCCTCTCTACCATCTCATCTCACTTCTAGATAGGAGCTGCTCAGACAGCCTCATGAATATGTTAAGCCAAGAAGCACAGTCTTCACCAGAATCACTCCATTTCACATAGTCCAGTACAGTCCTTCTCTGAAGAGCTGGCCTCTGTACTAGTTTCAGATTTGAGCTAATAGAGAATCAGGGGCCATGTCCCCAGAGGACCCTCAAGTCTGTCAGACTGTCAAGTCTGGTCTTTTAAAAGAGTTCCAGTTCCGCATACCCATTTTTCTCCTGCAGCATCAGGGATTTACACTGTGTTCCCTCTCAGGGCAGTTATTGGTGATGGCTGAGCACCTTCTGGTTCTTGACTTGTGCTGATGCAGTCTCCAGATCATATGACACCTTCTGTCTCCTGCACTCATATTTTCCTCATGTCTTTGATGTCTCTCACTCTCCTGTGCTCCAGGAGGATGGGGACTGACCTTTGCTTCTTAGATGGCTGTTGGCTAGATTTTAAGACCCAGATGACACTTACCAAAGTGGGATGCAGAAGATTTTCTTAAAAAAAAAAAAAAAACCTCCAGTAGATGTCCCCTAAAGCCATGGTCCCTAGACCTCTGCCCTAATACTCTGTCCTTCAAAATTTTGAGTTTTATTTAGAATACCTCTTAGCTTTTTGTATACTCCAGCTGTGCTGAACTCATTTCTACTGGGTACTTTTACTCCCTTCACGTAACCCAATTCTTATCTATTAGCTAATCTATAAATACTCCTCTCCCTCTCTCCCCATTCTTGCAACCATCAGACTATTTTCTTCTGTTTTTAAATCTTTTCTCGAGTCCTTGTAATAGTGATCTCAAGCAATATTTGTCCCTTTGCAACTGACATTTTTAATCAGCATAATGTCTTCCAAATGACTCCATGTTATCAGATGTTTCCTAAGATTATTGATGTTCTTTTATCATTAGATAGTATTCCATTGTGTGACTATACTATAGTTTGTTTATCCCTTCATCTGTCAGTGGACACCTGGGCTGATTCCATCTTTTTGCTATTGTTGATGTTACTGCAATAAACATTGCTGTGCATGTATCTATGCATGTGACAACCCTTATCTCTCTAGGACATACTCCAAGAAGTGGGACTGCTGGATCATATGGCATTTCTATTTCAAGCTTTTTAAAGAAGTCACTAATCAATTTCCAAAGTGGTTGTATCATTTTACATTCTCACTAGCAGTGTAAAGAGTTCCAGTCTCTCCACAACCTCTACAACATTTGTTGATTTGTGTTTTTTAGATCAATGCCAGCCTTGTTGGGATAAGACGGTATCTCATTGTAGTTTTGATCTGGGTTTCTCTAGTGGCTGATGATCATGAGCATTTCCTCATATATCTGTTATCTGCCTTGATGTCTTCCTTGGTGGAAAGCCTGTTCATATGCTTTGCCCATTTTTAATTGGTTCATTTTTCTTCTTGTTAATGTTTGCATTCCCCTGTAGACTCAGAAATTAGACATTGAATGGACTAGTAGTAGACAATTTTTCCCCCAGTCTGTAGATAATGGTTTTACTCTTTTGGTGAAGTCTTTGGATAAACCTAAGTGGTTGATTTTTAGGAGTTCCCAGTTATCTATTTTCTCTTCTGGTGTCTGTACATTGTTAGTGTTATTTTGTAGTCTGTTTATACCATATATTTGGGTTCCCAGCATTGTCTGTATTTTTTCTTCCATGATTTTTATTGTTTTAGATTTTATATTTAGGTCTTTGATCCATTTTGAGTTAGTTTTGAGCATGGCATGAGACATGAGTCTTGTTTCATTTTTTTTGAAAATGGTTATCCAGTTTTGCCAACACCATTTGTTACAGAGACTCTTTTTGGCCCAATTTATGAACTTTGAATCTTTGTTAAATACCAGCTGCTCATAAGTGTGTAATGCTATATCTGGATTCTTAATTATCTCACTGGTCTATATCTGTTTTTGTACAAGTACCAGGCTGTTTTGACTATCATGGCAGCGTAATAGAGTCTAAAGTCAGGTAGTGTAGGGCCTCCCACTTTATTCTTCTGTAGTGCTTTACACATCCACGGCTTCCTCTTTTTTCATATGAAATTGGTAATTTGTTTCTCCATCTCATTAAAAAATGCCATTGGAATTTGTTTTGCAATTGCATTGTATCTATAGATCACTTAGAGTAGAATAGACATTTTCATGATGTTAAGTTTTCCTATCCATAAGCAAGGTAGGTTTCTCTACTTAAGTAGGTATCTTGCAGTAGAATCTTGTAATTTGCTTTGTATAGATCTTTTGTGTCTCTGGTTAGATTTATTCCTATGTATTTTATCTTCTTTGTAAACAGTATTGATTTGGTGATTTCCTCTTTGATGGTATCTTTGTTTGTGTAAAGGAAGCCAACTGATTTATGCATGTTTGTTTTATATCCTGATACCATGTTGAGCTCTTCAGATAATTCCAGCAGTTTTTTTTTATTATTATTTAATATTACTGAGTAAAATAATTCCAGAAGTTTTTATGTGGATTTTCTGTGTATAAGATCATATCATCTCCAAATATACTTTTATTTCTTCCTTACCAATTTGGATGTCCTTTATTCCTTTATCTTGCCTGATTCCTCTGGCTAGAACCTTTAGCACAATGTTGCATAAAAGTGGTGGCTCTTCTTTTCTTGATGATCTTAGATTTGTTTGAGCCCAAAGAGCCATTATTTAAATACTCCAAGGGTAGAAATGTTTTTAATATAATGTCAGCGCAGATTTCCTGATAGTGTTTGCAGGGCTGGGTTTAGAAAAACTCTTAAGATGCAAATGGGTTCCAGGGGAAAGGGTGATACAGCCTTGCATGAGTCACCTCATCTCTTTGGACGTCAGTTACTTCATCCATAGCTGCCTGATATGGGAAGGCAAAGGACAATGGCAGTATAAATGATATATTTGCTTTCTGTGTTTAGTACTGTGTCTTCATTTGTAAAATGAGAAAATTGAAGGTTAGATTGGGGAGGAGATTCACCAAGATTACATATCATTGCAGCCAAAGATATCCACTTAAGCCTCACTAGGCTGTACTCTTTCTTGTCAAGATATTTCTTATCTAACTTGATCAAAAACATCATCATCTTTGTATTCTTTTTGAACAAATTACTAACTAGAAACCATTATAACCAACCATTATGTTAACTCCTTGGGCTGTAACTGGTACTAATTGAGTCTTTTTGTTTTGTTTTTTTGCTAGGAGTTGCCTTCCATGATTAGCAGAGACTTGGTTCCTTGAATGGCACTGGTCCTTGTTCCCAGACTTGTCAGGAGAATGTGTTGTGTGCATGTTTCTAGCTATCCTATCTTTTGCTCACTGGTTACTGGGGAAAGACAACTCCTCTGACAATCTTAAAGAGCACGGCATTTACTGAGCAGTCATCTTATATCCATTTTTTTAATATAATCCTAACAATAATGCTACAAAGAAAACATCTATAAGTCCACTTTGGATGACACTGTTGAGATCCAGAAAGGTGAGATACCTTGCCCAAGAGTATACCATTAATAAATAGCAGAGTCAGGATTTCAACCCAGGCCTGTCTAATTTACATACCTCTGCTTTCTTGTCCTCTGTCTGTCCCTTTTCCTGTGCCATCTCTCTCCTTGGAAGCCATGGCGGCATAGTGATTAAATGATCATTTGGTAACCAAAAGGTCAGCAGTTTGAATCCACCAGACTTCCTTAGATACTCTATGGAGCAGTTCTATGCTGTTCTATAGCATGGCTATGAGTCAGAATTGACTCAGTGGCAGTGGGTTTGATTTGGTTTTGGTTATCTCTCCTTATAAATGGGCAAAGAGTTTTGTTCCAGTATTCCCACTCTTCAAAAGAAATCTCTCTTTGTGCCTTCATCTTCCTGTTTTCTAAATTACTTTCTAGGACTTTTGTTTTTTAAGGCCCTTTACAGCTCTTATTCTTAATTTTTGATGGACATTTTGAAAAGTTCTAGATCTTAAAGGAGAGTTCACCTGAGGTGAAATGCAGAGGGTACAGAATGGGATAAAGTCCTTTTAGTTCACTTGGTGAGATACTGGCTTTGAGAGGATCATTTATGCTTTGTATGGAAAAGAAAAATTTTGCTTTGTAGATGGAAGAAATTCACTCCACAGTGAAAGGAGCCTTCAGGCAAGCGTTTGAAGCACCTAGAAGTGAAACATTAAGTTTACTTACAGCTCACCCAATTTCTGTATGTCTTCTTTTCCATTGCTTGAATGTCCAGATTCAATGCATATGGGCACTTGCAGGAGAGGAGGGCAAAGAAGAGATGAGAGGCTTCTTACAGGAAGTGGCTCTTAAGCTGAAGAGTAAATAGGATTTTAGGAAAGAGAAAGGAGGGTGTTACAGCTTAGGAAACTGCAGTTCCATTTAACCTTAGAACTCCATTATCTTCCTCATTTCATCTTTCTTCAAACATATGTGGGACACAGAGGTGGTGTCCTTGAAAAGAGTTTGTCCATCAGATATGGTGCTCCCCTGGGGCTCTTCACATGAACCTGTTCAGACTTTCTCAGAAAAGAAGCAGCTCGTTCTCCTCAAAATGCCCGTTGCAAGAAACACATTCTTTTTCAAGATTAAAACAAAACAAAACAAAAAACACATCAAGGTATCATAGACAACTCATAGGACGAGAATTGACTAGGTGTCCCTATTTCTCCAAGCCCTGAAACATAACAGGTCTACCTATCCCTCCATCTGTACACACACACAATCTATCAGCACAGATCAAAGGAGGCACAATTTCCAAGGACCAATTTTGAAACCTGTTTCCAAGGATCCAGAGGTAGATCTTCTTTTCTAGATTGTTAGAGCACCACCTAAGAGCTACACTGAAACCTTGATTATTTCTCTTCTGCTAGGGGAATGGTTTTCCCTCCAGTTGTTACAGTCTTTTCTCTATGTTGTTATTTTTGAAACATTTTTCAAGAAACTCCCTGCCAAATGTTTTCCTCTGAAACATCTGCAGTTCTAGTGTAAATCATTTTAGCACATACAAAAGTATCAGTTGTTGAGACTTCACTCACCTGTAAATTTAGGTCATCTTCAGCTCCTGAGATTTGTAAACAGGCTCACTTCTTCAAGAGTAGAGCAGTCCAAATTTTAGTTTGCCTAAGCCCTTCATGATGGGCTCTGCCTCTCTTGCTAGGCTTGTCTCTTGCTTCTACTCATTCACCTCCTACCCATCCATCACTTTATACTGCTGGTCAAACTGAACTTTTTTGTTACCTTCCCATGGCTTATCCTCTTTGTTCTGTGCTGTTCTCTCTATCTGAAATGCTTTCCCATATCAACACAAAGCTCACTCCTATTCTTTAACTCCCAGAAAGCCTGTGAATTCCTACTATGAGCAATCCCTAATTCTTTCATCATTACCTTAACCATACTACACATTAATTATCAGTTACTTCAGAAACACACAGAAGCTGCGCCTTATCCCTTATGCCTGTGTCCCTTGACTCACGGTAGGTCTTCTGTGATTGAGGAACAAATGAATAAACCTGGAGGAAGCCAGAGTTAAGTACTTTTCATTAAGAAAATTAGTTAATCCAATTAGTGATATAAACTGCAGGCTGTGACTAAACCAATTAAGAGAAAACAGTTTTTCAGCAGTTTAGAAATGCTTGCTAACACAAAAATCATGTGTAAACTAGCCAGTCTTCCTCAGTTGTTTATTGAAGCAGATACCCAAAGTTTGTATGAGTATATGTACACGAGGTCCGAGAATTAAGTCCAAAAACTTAATTGTTGTAAGTACTACATACCTCATTGCTGAATGTCACTGTAGTCACCTTCAAAGTACTCCCTTTGGGAAGCAATATGTGGATGCCAGCACCTAGTCCACCTTTTGAAGCAATTTTGGAACTCTTTTTGGAATGGCTATTGCCCATAGTGTCAAGTTCTCAAAGTTATTTGTAGAGTTGTTGGTGAAGGATTTTTTAGCCAGTAAACAAACAACTGTGTTGGAACACCCTCCCTACTCACCTGATCTGGCCCCAAATGAATTTAGAGAACCCAGTCTAAAACAACACCATGAACAATTTTTTAAATTAGTCACGTCAAAATGATAATATGTTTTATGTTTTGCATCAATGAAGTGTATTGTTGAATAAAATTTCCTTGTTCCTTTTTACATTCCAAAATATGGCACTAAAAAATCAAAAATTCTGTATGTGTCTTGCACTATATTTCTGTTGTGCAGCTAGCCACACTTGTCCACCTGTTCCTCCTCTCATAACCTATCACCCAGTCACACGGAATTATTCTTAGATCATCTACCCTTACAAGTTTTCGGTCTCTACTTAGCCGTTACATATCTAGAGCATCTAGAGAAGGCAAAAAGCCCTTCTCTACCTGGCTTACTCTTAATTCATCCTTTAGTCCAGAGTTTAGGCATTACTTCTCTGGAGTAGGTGCCGTATGTGTTCAGCCTCCCAAATCTGAGTTAGTGGGCCCTCCACTGTGACTTCATGATCCTCTCAGTTTCTTTCCATCACGGCATTGTTTATGCTGTTCAATTGACTCTTTTTGCTCCTGTGGATTGTAAACACCAAGAAGGAAGGAACTATTACTATAAACAGTACTATTACTATAAACAAGTACTATACTGAAGGAAAGGATAAAGGACCAAAGAAACAAACCCAATCCACTGCTGTCAAGTTGATTCTGACTCACAGGAGCCTAAAGGACAAAGTAGAACTTCCCCAGAGGGGTTCCAAGGCTGTAATCTTTTTATTTTTATTTATTTATTTATTTATATCATGACTGAGTGAAAATGTACATTCCTGTACAAATTTACATGCTCACTATATGCAACTTCCACTGCTCTCCCTGCCTGGTGACACCACACTATTCCTTTCTGCTCCATACCTGTCTCGTCCTCCCAACAGTCTCCTTTCCCCTTAGAGTAGACTGCCCATATTTCTCCTGCAGAGAGGCTGATGGGTTTGAACCACTGACATTTCAGTTAGCAGCTGAGCACTTAACCACTACACCACTAGGGCTTCTTAATAAAAGAAGGAAATTAATCACTACATCAATAACACATTACCCTCTACAACAGAGATCCACAATCTATGGTCTGCTTTCTGTAAATAAACTTCTATTGGATCACAGTTTTGCTCACTCTTTTGCATACACCTATGGTTTCTCTGTACAGCAGCAGTAAAGGTGAGTAGTTGTGGCGGGAGGCAGTATGGTCCACAAAACCTTAAATACTTAGCATATGTCCCTTTAAAGAAAATGTTTGCTGACCCTTCCTTGCCCTATAAAAATAGTACTCAAATTGTTCATGACATGTCTCTGCTTACCTATTCAGCCTTTTCTTATGGTTCTTTACAATGTCTCTCCATTTCAGGTATGTGGAAATCTCCAATATTTTTTTGTTCCTTCATCCCATCACCAGACCACACAGTAATTCTTGTCACTGTCTGTTATATGTGTTTACATACAAATCTTTTTCCTCTAGACTATGAAGTGCTTAATAGCAGGGACAACTTATTTGTCTTAGTTATCTCATGCTATTATAACAGAAATACCAAAAACAGATGGCTTTAACAAACAAAGCTTTATGCTCTCACAGTTTAGGAGATTGTAAGTCCAAATTCAGGGCACTAGCTTCAGGGGAAGTTTGTTGTTATCGATATTCCCCTAGTCCTTGGTCTTCCAGCTCTGGGGGAAGGTCCTTGTAATCAATATTTCCCCGGTCTAGAAGCTTCACAGCACAAGTACCTCAGGTCCAAAGGATGTGCTACTCATTCAAGCTCTTGTTTCCTGCTAGTATAAGACACCTCTCCTCTCTGCTCTATTCTCTCTTTTGTATCTCAGAAGACATTGACTCAAGATACAACCTACTCTTGAGTTGTAGATTGAGTTCTCCCTTGTTAATATGGCTGCCTCTATTCTTGCCTTGTTAATATCATAGACATTAGAATTCACAATGCATAGGATAATCACATCAAATCATAAAATAGGGAACATTTACACAATACTAGGAATCACAGGCTAGCCGAGTTAATACATATTTTGGGGGGAAACAATCCAATCCATAACATTATTTGTTTAACAAATGTGTATTTAGTACCTAAAATCAGGAAATGTGTCCAAGTTGTATTCTTTCACTGTATTTATTCAATCTGTATGCTAAGCAAATAATCTGAGAACCATTACTGTATAAAGAATACAACATCTGTATAAAGAACACAGCATACTGTATAAAGAACAAGGTTTGGATGAAGACTCACTACCAAACTACATTATGCAAATGACTCGACCTTGCTTGCTGAGAGTGAAGAGGATTTGAAGCACTTATTGATGAAAGTCAAAGACATACCTGTGGTATGGACTACACTTCAAAAGCAAGAAAATAGAAGTCCTCACAAGTGGACCAATAAGTTTAAGATCATGGTAAATGGAGAAAAGACAGGAGTTGTCAAAGGTTTCATTTTACTTCTATCCACAATCAACACCCATGGAAACAGCAGTCAAGAAATCAAATGACACATTGTATTGGTCAAAGCTGCCACCAAAGACCTCTTTAAAATGTTTAAAAAGAAAAATAAAACAAAAAAGTTACCATTTTAAGGACTAAGGTGCATCTGACCCAAACAATGGTATTTTCAGTCACCTCATATGCATATGAAAGCTGGAAAGTGAATAAGGAAGACTGAAGAGAAATTGATGCATTTGAGTTGTGGTGTTAGATATACCATAGAGAGCCAGAAGATCAAATGAATCTATTTTGGAAGCAGTACACTCAGAGTGCTTATTAGAGCAAGGCTACCGAGACTTCGTCTCACGTATTTGGACATGTTACTAGGAAGGACTACTCCCAGGAGAAGGATTTATACTTGGTAAAGTAGATGGTCAATGGGAAAGAGAAAGAACATCAATGAGATGAATTGACACAGTGGCTGTAACAATAAGATCAAGCATAAAAAATGATTATGAGAAAGGCATGGAACCAGGCAGTTTCATTCTGTTGTACGTAAGGTCACTAAGTGCCAAAAGTGACTAGACATCACCTAACAACAACAACAATACTATATTCATAAAATTCTTAGAACTGTGCCTGGTCCACAGTGAGTACTCTTTAAGTGTCATCTATTTTTGTTATTACTGTCATTGTTACTATTATTATCACCTAAGCAAGGATATATGACAATATTAGAGGTCTCACTGGTGAAATGGAAACAGTAATCTCGGTTATGCCCACTTTTCTATGGGAATCCAATTAGAGACATCAGTGAGAAGACTTTTGTAACCTGAAAGGTGCTCTCCAGATGTAAGACATGCTGATTATTATCATCCAGATGTGTGGGCCAAGCCATTGCAGGCACATCTGTGAGGAACAAACATCTGGAGGCCTGGCATTTCCTCATCCTCAGCCTCTGCCAATGTTTCCCCTCCCTACTCCAATTCCTTTGCACGCAGCCCCTGCTTCCACGGGGGAACAGCTTGCCAGTTCCTGGTTTGCAGCAAGAAGAATAACAGTCTTCCGTTTTCTATCCAGTATGGAAGTTCCACCTCTTAGCAGTTTCCATCATGTCAGAGTTGCACTGAGGGTCTAGTAAGGCTTCCTGTGGGAAAGAAGTAGGGTGTGGGGAGGGAGAGGGAAAGGGAATCCCTTTTACTGGGATTTCGCTAGCACCCCTAGGAATCTTTCCATCCTGTCACCATGCTCTAAGTGGGTCATGGCTACTGCTGGAAAGTGATTTTTTAAAAATAGGCCAATAGTAAAAGAATGCTCCATTGAATTAAAGCACATATCCATTGCACTCTTTTTTTTTAATCCCAACCATTTTTCTTCTTAAGATGCACAAACACAACAGTCTGGGTTAATTCTCAGAGCAGTTTTGGCACTGAAGCTGAGACCAACTTGTAGGGAGTTTCCAAAAGTAAGTCAGCTTAGTTCAGTACATGTTTAGCCTTAACCTTGTGCAAGGCACAGCGATCAGCACTAGATTATCAGAGGAGAATGGAACACTGTGTTATTCTCAGCGATTATACAGACTTTGGGGTAAACAGTCACAAAACCCTGAGTTGTCCATCACGTGGCAGGACTGGAGTCCCTGGGTGACACAAACAGTTAAGTGATCAACTGCTGACCGCAAGGTTGGTGATTCCAGCTCACCCAAAAGCACTACAGAAAAAAGGCCAGGGATCCACTTCTGGACTATCAGCCATTGAAAACCCTATGGAGCACAAGTCTACTCTGACACAGACAAGATTGCCACGAGTCAGAATTGACTAGACACAACTGGGTTTTAGCACCTGGAGTGCTCAGAGGAGGTAGCAGACAAGCCACTTGTATGTTGCCTGAGTCTAGCACATGATGAAGTACAGAGTAGACTTTCCATAGGAGCATCATGAATGAGCAAATGCACCCTATTTCTGCGAGTTCAAGGAAAACATCCATCATGGATTGCATTGTCACCCCAAAAATGTCTGTAGTCATTTGGCTAGGCCATGATTCCTGGTATTGTGTGAAGTTTCTATATGCTGTAAATGTTGCCTCTATGATGTTAATGAGGGAGGATGGGTGACAGTTGCGCTGGTAAGGAAGGACTCAGTGTGTAAGAATGTACTGTGCTTTGAGGAAATCTTTTGGAATATAAAAGAAACAGAAGCAAGCAGAGAGTGGGGGGACCTCGTACCACAAGAAGCAGTGCCAGGAGCAGAGAACAATCTTTGGAAAGGACCCAGGGTCCCTGTGCCTCAAAAGCTTGAAGTCCAGTGTAAGACTGATGACAAGGACCTTCCTCCAGAGCTGTCAGAGAAAGCCTTCCCCTGGAGATGACACCCTGAATTTGGACTTTCAGCCTAATGGACTGTGATCAAGTAAAATGTCTCTTTTTAAAGGCATCCACTTGTGGTATTTCTGTAATAGCAGCACTAGATGACTAAGACAGCATCCCAAAGAAAAGAGTCTTCAATCATGGTCAAATATAAATATCAAGTTTCATAGGTTCCAAGCAGCAGCAATAGAGTTGGCAAAAAGGAATCTTATTCTAAGTAAATGTTTGGAACACTTTACCCACAGCTTCCAAGTAAACACTGCTGAACAAGACTTTAAGTAGTTAGAAAGCCAGGGAGTTTCGAGGCTCAGTGGAAAGAAGATCCCCAAAATCGTATCCAAGATATACGGCAAGAACTCAAACTGCTTCTCTGTTTAAGATTCAGAGTCTTGGGAGTGTGACCCCAGATGGCCACACTTATGCCTTGTGCCTGGGAGATGAATGGAATCATCTGGAGTAGGGAAATTTGAAAATATATGTATTTTATTGTACTTTAAGTGGAAGTTTATAATCCAAATCAATTTGTCATATAAAACCCCACACCCACACTGCAATGCAAATCTAGTTACTCTTCCAACCCTGGGACAGTACAGTCCTATTTTTCACACTGTACTTACCACATCTATTTAGCCAATTCCTATACCCCTCTAATCTCTCATCTTGCACCTGGACAAGAGCTGTTCACAAAGTCTCAGGTATACATTTAAGCCAAGAAGTACCCTGTTCATCAGTGTCACTCTGTCTTATAGTCCAGTCTAACCTTTGAAGAGTCGGCTTTGGTACTGAATTCAGCTTTGGGCTAAAAGAGAGTTTGGATGCCGTGTCCTCAGGGGACCCTCCAGTCTGTCAGAACATCAAGTCTGGTCTTTTAGTAGAGTTCTAGTTCTGCACACTCATTTTTCTCCCACTATGTGAGGTACTCTATGTTATGTTTCTTGCCAGGGTAGTCATTGGCAGAGAAAGGGCACCATCTAGTTCTACTGATCTCGTGTTGATGAAGCCTCTGGATCATATGGCACCTTCTGTCTCCTGGGCTCTTATTTTCCTCATGTCTTTGATGTCCTTCATTGTCCTCTGCTCCAGGTAGATGGGGACCAACTGATGCTTCTTAGATGGCATCTAAGCCCAAAGTGGGATGTAAAATGTTTTCTTTAAAAAACTTACGCCAATTGATCTAGATGCCTCCTGAAACTATGGCCCCTGGATCCCTGCCCCTGCTACTCTGTCCTTCAAAATGTTGGTTGTATTTAGAGTATCTTCTAGCTTTTGGTATATATAGTCCAGCTATGCTAACCTCACTTCTACTGGGTACTGTCACTCCCTTCATATAACCCAATTCCTGTCTAGTATCTAATCTGTGAATACCCCTCTCCTTCCTTCACCACCCTTGCAACCATCAAAGACTGTGTCTTCTGTGCTTAAACATTTTCTGGAGTCTTTGTAATCATGGTCTTGTATGACATTTGTCATTTTGCAACTGATTAATTTCACTCAGCATAATGTCTTCCAGATGACTCCATGTTATGATATGTTTCCTAAGATAATCATTGTTCTTTTTCATTGTACAGATCTCCACTGTGTGAACATACCATACTTTGTTTATCCATTCATCTGGTGACAGATAACTAGATTGAGTCTACAGTTCTGCTATTGTGGACAGTGCTACAATAAACATTGGTGTGCATGTACCTATCCCTGTGGCAGCCCTTATTTCTCTACGAAATATTCCAAGAAGTGGGACTGCTGAATCATATGGTACTTCTGTTTCTAGCTTCTTAATAAACTATTAGTTCCAATAGTTTTTATTCAAGGATGTTTTAGAATTTTCAGGGTATAAGATCATATTATCTCAAGTAGAGATACTGTTACTTCTTCCTTACCAATGTCGATGTCCTTTATTTCTTTGTATTGACTGATTGCTCTGGCAAGAACCTTCAGCACAATTTTGAATAAAAGTGACCACAAAGGACATCGTTGTCCAGTTCCCATTCTCAAAGGTAATGCTTTCAGTCTCTCTCCACTTAGGGTGATGTTGGCTATTGGCTGTTGGCTTTGCATGGATGTCCCTTATTATGCTGATGCATTTCCATTATATTCCTATTCTGCTGAGAATTCTTAACATGAATGGATGCTGGACTTCGTGAAATGCCTTTCGAGCATCAGCTGATAAAATCAAGTGATTCTTGACTTTTATTTTATTTATGTGATTGATTACATTAACTGTTTTTCTAATGCTGAGCCACCCCTGCATCCCTGGTATGAATCCCACTTGGTCGCAGTGAATTATTTATTTGATACATCGTTGAGTTCTATTGGCTAGAATTTTGTTGAAGATCTGTCATCTAAGTTCATGAGATGTACTGGTCTGTAATTTTCCTTGTTTATGCTGTCTACCTGATTTCGTTACCAAGGTGATGCTGGCTTCATAGAAGGGATTCAGGAGTATTCTCTCTTTTTTTATGTTCTGAAATACCTCTAGTAATAGTGGTGATAACTCCTCTTTACAAGTCTGGTGGAATTTGCCAAGGAAGCTGCCAGAGTCAGGCCTTCTTTTGGCTGGGAGTTCCTAAATTACTTTTCAATCTCTTAGTTATAGGTTTAATTATTTGTTTTACTTTTGTTTGTATAAGTTTTGGTACTTACTGTGTTTCTAGGAATTTTGTCCATTTCCTCTAGCCTTTCATATTTATTAGGGTGCAATTTTTTACAGACTTCTGTTATGATTCTTTCAGTTTCAGTTGATCTATTGTGCTATTGCCCATCTCATTTCTTATTCAAGTTATTTGCTTCTTCTCTTGCTTTTCTTTTGTCAGTTTGGCCAAGGGTTTATCAGTTTTAGTGATCTTTTCAGAAAACCAAGTTTTGGTCTTATTATTTCCTCTGATCACTTTTATATTCTCTAATTAATTTGTTCTGCCCTAATGTTTATTATATGTTTTATTGTCTTTCCCAAGGGGTCTTTTGCTGCTGTCTTTCTACTTGTCTGAATTCTGGGATTAACTGTCTTATTTGGACATTTTCTTTTTTTGGATATGTGCATTTAAAAACTGGTCTCTGAGTTCTGCTTTTGCAGTGTCTCACAGGATCTAATTGTATGTTTTCATTCTCTTTTGAGTCTATGAATTTCTTTATTCTTGATTTCTTCTGTAACTCCATTGTTTTTAAGCAAGATGTTGTTCAGTTTCCATGTGTTTGATTTTTTTTCCTTCTTTTTTCTGTTATTGAGTTATACTTTTATGAATTTATGGTCTGAAAAGATGCTTTGTAATATTTCAATACTTCAAATTTTGTTAAGGATTGCTTTGTGGCCTAATTTATGGTCAGGTCTGGAGAAATTTCCATGAGGGCTGTATATATCTATGAAGTCAGGTTGGTTGACTGTGGCATTTAGATCCTCCATGTGTTTACTGAGCTTTTTCTAGATGTTCTGTCCTTCTCTGAGAGTGGTGTGTTGAAGTCTCCTACTATTTTTGTGGAGCTGTCTAATTCTGTTTTCAGTGCAGTTGGTGTTTGTTTTGTGTATTTTAGAGCTGTGTTTTGGGGTGCATAGATATTTAAAAGAGTCATGTCCTACTGGAGTACTGATTCTTTAATCGTTATAAAGTAGTCTTCCGTATCCAGTGTGGTGGATTTTATTTTAAATTCTATTTTATCAGAGATTAATATTGCCATTCCTGATCTGTTTTGAATTTTGTTGACTAGACTTTTTTTCGATCCTTTGAATTGTAGCTTGTTCATGTCTTTGAGTCTAAGGTGTGCCTCCTGTAGGCAGATGGGTTTTGTTTTTGTTTTAATCCAATCTGCCACTCTCCATCTCTTTATTGGTGTATTTAATCTATTTACATTCTGTGTGATTATTGGTAGGCATGACTGTAGTGCTGCCATTTTTTTTATGTGGCGTAGACAATTCCTTTTTTCCATTTAAATATTCTTTTTTGTCCCTTCTGTTAATTTTCTGTTGTTGAATCTTTATTATGTGTTTTCATGTTTTTCAGTGTTGGTGGCTTTGCATTTGCTGAGACTTCATCTTTTGTAGTTACCTTAATATTTATCTTTGTTTTTTTAAATTTAAACCAGTCCCTAATTTCTTCAGATTGCCTTGACTTCTTACCCATATGAAAGATTTAGAACTACAGTTTCTTTTAAGTCCCTCTTTTTTGTTATAATGTGTACATAATGTCATCTCTGCTTCCCTACTTATTTTCATGATCCTCCTATTTAGGTTGATCTTCAGTTGCTCTGTTCTGTGTTCTAGTCTTGAGTTGTTATCTGATATTATTGTTTTCTAACCATAGGCCTCCCTTTAGTATCTCTTGTAATTTTGGTTTGGTTTCTGCTAATTCCCTAACTTTCTGTTTATATGGAAATATCCTAATTTCATTATCCTATCTGAGGGACAGTTTTGCCAGATATATAATTTTTTTGCTGGCAATCATTTTCCTTCAAGGTCTTATGTATGTACTCCCATCACCTTCTTGCCTGCATGGCTTCTGCTGAGTAGTCTAACCTTAGTCTTACTGATTTTCCTGTGTAGGTTGTTTTTCATGTATCCTTAGCCACTTTTAAAATTGACTCCTTATCTTTAGTTTTGGCAAGCTTGATTATAATATATCTTGGTGTCTTTCTTTTGGGATCTATCTTGTGTGGAGTTCAATGAGAGTCTCAGATAGGTATCTTCTCATATTTCATATCAAGGAAGTTTTCTGTCAACAAATCTCTGACAATTCTCTATTTGCTGTTATTCCATCCCTTGGGGTACTCTTATCACTCATAGATTATTGCTTTTGATAGAGTCCCACACAATTCTTAGTGTTTCTTGATTCTTTTTAATTATTTTATCTGATTTTTCCTCAGACATGTTGATGCTATGTGCTTTAACTTCGGTGTCACTAATTTAGTTTTCATTTCTCTCAATTCTGCTCCTTTGGCTTTCTATTGAGTTATTTATTTCTGTAACTTTATTAATTTTCTGAGTTTTAATTCTTGCGACTGTATGCTTTCTTGCAGCTTGTTTGTCTTTATACTCTGCTGCACTTTGCCTCATCTCCTTCCTGATCTTTTGAAGAGCTCTAAATATTAAACTTTTGTATTCTATCTCTGATAATTCTTTTCCTCTGGGAAATATGAATCTTTGTTTTGGGAGCTTTCTGAAGCCTTTGTGGTCTGCCTGTTTAAGTGATTTGATATGGAATGTTGTCTCTGAGTGATTAGTAAGCTGTTGAATTTATTTTTTTTTATATTTCCTTACTGTGTTTGGGCTTCTTGATTTGTTTTGTTCTGAAATGTCCAAATAGGCTGCTCGTGTGTGTTAGTTTGGTTATTGGTGTTTTTGAAGCTCTAATGTTCGTTCACCAAGTGGTTAGAGCTGTTACTAGACATACAAGCTCAAGAGTCTGTTTACTTTTCTTGTAAGGATTCAGCTCAAGTGTCCAAGTAGTCAGTTACCCTATCTGTGGTGCAGGCTCTCACGTGCTGCTTTAGATGGGCAGGGGCTATTGCTGTAGCCACCAATCTCTGGCTGCAGCCACTAAAAGGACTATCTTTGAGGATGTCACATCCCCTTATGTCTGAATCTAGGTGAAGGAACAGTTTCTGTCCTGAATTTCCAGTTCAGGGAAGTCAACAGATTTTTTTCTTACCCTGTCCCCTGGTTTGTTAAATTGTTCCCTTTCTGAATCCTGGGAAATGGCTTAGGGAAGGCTTAAGGAGCCCTACTTCCCACTCACTTAATGAGATCAGACTTAAGAGCCTGGTGTGGTGCTGAAAAGAGAGGGGGAAATTCTGGGAGAAGAGAATGACGTATATTCTGAGGCAATGATTTAGATTCACTCACATTAGATTACATGTGAAGACTTAGCTTTTGATGATCTTGTGCCACTTCTCACTGGTTCTGTGGGCACAAACGTATTCTTTGCTCAGTTCACCATGCTGGCTGCATCCATTACCTGGTGGGTCAGTTACAGCTAATCCTGCTCTCCCTTTTCCATTGTTCAGTCTAATTTCTGAACTTTCCCTTTGATGTTCTGGGCTCCTAGAATATCAAATGTAACAGATTTATTTGTTTTTGGGGGGGTCTTTGTCATTACAGGGGTCAAACGAAGCATCTGACTTCTCTGCCATCCTGGCCCTCCTCTTGGACTAGGGCAATTTGACATTTTAAGTTCTACCAAGGCCATACTCAGAAATCCTCGGGTGGAGCATATAGTTAAGTACTTGACTGCTAACCACAAGTCTGAAAGGTTACCTCTATACAGAGGTCTCTCAGAAAAAAGGCCTGGCAACCTGCTCCAAAAGGCTACAGCTTTGAAAACCCTATAGATAGCATTTCTACACTACAAACATGGAGTCTATGAATCTGAATTGACGGCAATTGGTAGGTTTTTTTCAAGGCCATACACAGTAGGGAGAAGTGGTTCTCTGTCTCCTTCCCTCACAAAAAGTCAGGACAGTGTTGAGAAGGAGTAAATGTTCCTGAACTACTAAAAAAAAAATTAATAATAATAATAATTGGAACTGCTTGCTACAGCAATAATTAAATAGAAGAAATAAGATGGCAAGAGCATCCCTACATATAGAAACATCACAAGCAATGGTACACAGGTCTGGAAAAATAAGAGAGGGGCAAAAATTTTAAACAGCTTTGCATTACTTAGACCAAGAGTAATCAGAAAGGAATAAGGGCAGGACATGAAGATGCTTAAACTTAACTGTGTACTATGAAATGGTTGCAATAATGAAGCTACAGAATCCAGTGCCATGTTTGCCTGTGTCATTGCTGTTTGGAAATACTGGGTTGTTTATGCCCACTGTAGAGGGCTTCATTGTGTTCTGTGATGGTCACATCTCACTGACACTGGGATAAATAGATTAAACAAAGCCAAATACCATTAACCCAGTTACAGATGTAATTGGGCCATGAGCTTGGCCCATCCTTAACTTTAAGATTCACTTGGAAACTTAAAAACAACAAGGACAGAAAATGTCTGTGGCCTATGCCCCATACCCACAGCCACCCATGGAAACCTTACTGCCCAGTAATCACTCTTTGTTCTGTTTTTGTTTGTTAATTTTTGTTTTTGCATGCAAACCCCAGTATCTTATGTAACAGAACATGTGGTTGGGTGAGAAGCTCTCTCTCCCTGAAGTTAAGTTTTGCTTTCTGGTACTAGTAGTAGTACCAAGGGAATGGATAAGAGAAAACTAAAGAAAAAGGAAACCACAAGTTTTTATTGAGCATCTACTGTGTTCTAGGCACTATGCCAGACCCTTTCATATTCATAATCATATTTATAATGTCTCTTCCACAGCATCCCAGCAAATTAGAGTAATTCGATGATTCCTGTTTTTCTGAGGAGAAAACTAACTTCCAGACCTATAAAACTTCCATGTTTGGACAAGACAGGATTTGAACACAAATTTGCCTAACTTCAAAGACCTAGATTCCTTCCTCAGGTTTATTCTGTCTCTCAACGGCTCATTCTGTGTGTGTTTTGTTCCTTGTCACAGAGATCTGTGTCTCATCTTGGTTGTCTCTCAAATTTTATCTCTCTGGAGTCTTTGGAAGGAAACTTGATTGCACAGTGGTTAAGCACTCAACTCCTAACCTAAAGGTCAGTGGTTCAAACCTACCAGCTGCTCTGTGGAATAAAGATTTGGCAGTCTGCTTCTAATAAAAACACAGCTTTGGAAACCCTTTAGGGCACTTCTCCCTTGTTATATAGGGTAACTATGAGAGGGAATCAACTTGATAGCAGTTGGCTTGCTTTTTGTTTTTTGAAAGCTCTTAGCTGGCACAGTTAAGTGCTCAAAACCAAGCTACTCACTGAAATGTTGGCAGTTTGGTCTCAGTATAATCTCCATGTAGACTCACAGACTCTTTATGCTTAGGCTGAACTATTCCTTAGAAATCACTCAGACCCTTGGTTCTCCAACATAACATTCATCAGCACCACCCTGAGAAATTTACAAAAACATATTCTTAGACCTCTGCTAAGATCTATTCAATATGAATCTCAAGGCCTGGTGAGCTGGGAATCTGCATCTCCATCAAGTTACCAAGCCATTGGGATGGTCAGCCAACTCTAGAAAATATTTTTTCCAGTTCAGTTCTTCAAATCATACTGCATAGATCAAGATACAGAGAGGGGAAGACGTTTGCTAAGTTTCACAACCAATGGGTCATGGTTTTATTTTCCCATTTCCTCATAAAGACCCTCTAAGCATATTCTTCTTGCTTTGCCCTAGGAAGGCTGCTCATTGACTGTGCAGTTGAATAGCCTGCAAGTGAATAATGAAACTACGTCACCCCGATCATAAAACCTAGTGAACCACAAGCAGATTGGTGTTTGTGCTGCAAAGCTGCCTGGGGATGCTGGGCTGACTTGGCACTGGCCTTATTTCCTGAGGGGAGGTAAAGCTTTCTTCCTTGCCCCTCCCTACTTGTCCCAGACGTCAAGAAAGGGATGGCCCTGGGGTGACTTCAGGGTCAGGAAAGCACTGTAGATAAAATCAGAGAATATTCCACTCTGGTTCTGCCAGCTCCCTGGCCTTGGGGAGGAACTTCAACCTTTCTGGGCCTCGTCTCTTCATTCCTAAAATGGGAAAATTGACTTCTGGAAGACCTATTAGAACTGAGCTGTGGAGTCGCAGTGCCTTAAGTTAGAACTGTATCCCCAAGTCTTCTTAATAGCACAACTTCAGGGAAATCATATAATTTTTCTGAGCTTTGGGCCCTGCTCTGAAAAATAGGAATGTGGAGGACTATTCATGGTGTGTAAGTGAATTTAAATCAGCTCAGTAGTAACAGGTTTGGTTTGGCTTAGATGATAACTAGATGAGATACTGCAATGAAAGTGCATGACATGGCCTCTGGCCATGGGAAGTGCTCAACAAATGGTCGTTACTGCTCTTGGTGTATTTGAAGCATGTCATTCTAGTTTGAACTCAGAAGAGACACACTTCTGTGACGAACAGAGAAAATGCTGAGGCCTTACATTTGAACAGACTTTACCAATTCCTATGTAGACTGGCTCTTTCATTCCTTAGTGGGTCCTCAGCAAACCTGTAAATAGGCTGACAGGCATACTCAAGAGGGTCAAAGAAAAGAAGACCAAAAGCCTGTTCTGATGTGGAGAACCAAATCCATGTCTCAGTCTCAGTTTCCTCATCCATCAAGTATAGACAATGACTTCCATTCTGGAAGACTCAGATAAAAAGACTTTGAAACTATGTGAGTATATTATCAGCACATATTTTATGAGTCCCTGGGAGGTTAAGTGTTTGGCTACTACCAGAGAGGCTGGCAGTTCAAACCTACCCAGATGTCCTTCAGAAGACACACTGGCGATCTGCTTCCTCCAAAACGTCACAGACTTGAAAACTCTATGGATAAGTTCTACTGTGCACATTTGGGGTCACTGTAACTGAGAATTGGCTTGACCAGTACCTAATAACAACTATGGCCATGTGATTCTATCTATCCTGACCCCTGCAGACATAGAACATGACTCTGCCTAGGAGCTTATGAAGACTGTCAGTTAAGCTTGTGAACTCTTCCTAGAAAAAGTGCTACCTATCTTATTGCTGAATATCACTATAGTCACCATCAAAGCACTCCCCCTGGGAAGCTATGTACCAACACTAGCATTTAGTCCACCTTCAAATCAATTTTGGACTTCTCTCTGGAATGGCCATTGTGCATGGTGGTACAGTGGCAAGTTCACAAACTTAACTGTATAGTTGTCTGTGAGGGAGTTTTTAGCCAGTAAACAAATAATAGTATTGGAACATCCTCCCTACTCATCTGATCTGACCCCCAATGGCTTTTTTCTTTACTAGAAGATAAAGGAAATATTGAAAGGAAGAAGTTTTGATGACATCAAAGGACACCAAGGGTAATGCAGACAGCTCTGATGGCCATTATAGAAAAAGAGTTCCAAAATTGTTTTGAAGGGTGGACTAGACACTGGCATCAGTGTACAACTTCTCAAGGGGAGTACTATGAATATGACCATAGTGATGTTCAGCAATGAGCTATGTAGCACTTTTTTAGGATGAGTTAATCCTTGGCAGTCCTTGTAGATACCTAAAGGGGCAATTGGAACTTAGTGCTCAATGGCCTAAGTGAAAACATCTCAGAAATCTGGGACTGTGAGAGGTCAAAGGAGTCCCAAACCTGAAAGTGGGGAGGAGGGTGTAGTCAGAACAGTTTTTCTGGAAAAGTAACATCTCTTCCAGGAATTTACTTTGTAAACTTCAGTGTACACTATACACTATACATATATACAGAATATGTAGGACATTGAAGATATATAAAGCAAACCAACGAAAATGCTGTTGAGTTGATTATGATGCATAGCAACCCTAAGAGATAGTGTAGAACTGACCCATAGGGCTTCCAAGGAGTGACTGGTAGATTCAAAATGTCAACTTTTGGTTTAGCAGTCTGGGCTATTAACCACTGTACCACTAGGGCTCCACAGGCTATATGGGATAGATAGACAGACAGCGTAGAACTGACCCATAGGGCTTCCAAGGAGTGGCTGGTAGATTCAAAATGTCAACTTTTGGTTTAGCAGTCTGGGATATTAACCACTGTACCACTAGGGCTCCACAGGCTATATGGGATAGATAGACAGACAGAAACGTAGACAGATACATAGATAAACAGACAGATAGATAGATAAGGCAGACAGATAGATAGGTAGGTGGACAGATAGACACAGAGATCCTTTGGCCTTTTCCCCATTTCCTATCCTCTTCCAACTGGGGCTTTAGGGCTTGAGAATCCTAGAATACCAGAGCTGAAGTTTCCTCAGTATAGTTCTGGTCCATCCAACTTGTATAGGAAGGGACCTAAAGGGCAAGACTGTGGAGAGACTGCCTCAGGGTTCTACAGTTCCAGATGTCAGGGTTGGGCCAGAATCTGAATTCTCAACTTCCCATTTGGAGCACTCTTGCTAACTGCACTGACAAGTCCCCAGCTCCTCACTCTCTCTCTCTTTCTGTCTCTCTCTCTCTCACACACACACACCCCACATGGCTGCTTGTCCAGCAGAGCACACCTGTGGCCCTGTAACCTCCTCTGTTGCCAATGCTTGTAAAACAGGAAAACAGAGCAGCTTGGCTTCAGCTATAACATGTACAAACACACAGAGCAAAGTTTCCAAAGGGAGACAGACAGTGAGTGCCTTTCAGGGTCTGGAAGTTTTATGGGCAGAAGCCAATTAAAAAACACACACCCACACAAAGCCCGTGGGTACTGCTTGGCTGCTACCCTGTCTCCAGGCTCCATGCACACTGCATTGATTGCATAAATTGGATGGGCCACTATTCTCGAGGAATCCTGAGCATTCATGGTGCTACCTGAGAGCCCCCTTATTCAGAGGTCCCCTTATTTTAGACAACAAATTCAGTTCTCCTCTGTGTTAGCTTTCAGCTACATCCAGTGTAAGCTCCAAAGTACAGAAAGAATTTTACCTATACTATACCTTATGTTGCTCATAATCCTGTGAGAGAGGATGATTTTGAGCAAAGTGCTAGAACAGAGGTAGGGAATTCCCAGTGTACCAGAGAGGAGAGATTTATCAGCTCCCTCAAGAAGAGGAGAAAGTCCTCAGGCAACCAGTGAATGGCTTTGAGCCAGACTTGCCTGAGTGTATTTGTCATTCCTGGCAGAGAGAACAGTACATATGAAGGTTGAGAGTGGATGAATGAAAGCACACTGACAAGATGTTTCAGTGTGGCTGTAGAGTAAGGTGTTCAGTCCAAGAGGGACAACAATTACCATATATGTAGTACTTGTTAAGCACCAAATACTTTTCTAAAGATCCAACACATATAGACCCACTTAACAGATGTCTCTTAGAAGTAATACAACCAGAATGTTCCTTAGAAATAAGGATAGCAAGACCTGATTTATGCATATCATCAGGAAAGCTGTGTCCTTTTCTAAGGTTTGGTCTTTTCTGGGTCAGCAAAAGCAAGGGAAACCTTCAGTGAGAGACTGACACAATAGCCACAACAGTGGCCTCAAACATACCAGCAATCATGAAGACAACATAGGATGCAGTAAGGTTTTGATAAGAAGTAGGTAAGGTCACCTTCAGTTGGAGCTGACTTGACAGAAACTAACAACTATCCATTCTTTCCACAAGGCACATCTCCTGACACCCCACTTTCCCAAGCTGGAAGAGGAGAAATGGAGTTTAGTCACTTGCCCAGGGTGGTTGGACCCTTAGCAAACAGTGGCTTTTGTGGCCATAGCAAGGACTGAGTTTTCTTTTTTCTTTTTAATATTTCATTGTGCATTAATGGAAAGTTTACAGTTCGAGTCAATTTGTCATGCAAAAACTTACACATTGCTATGTAACTCTAGCTCTCTCCACATTGTGACATCACATTCCTCGTTTATACCCTGAATTTCCCATGTCCATTCATCCAGCTCCTGTGCTGCTCTGCCTTTTCATCTTGCCTCGGGACAAGAGCTGTACGGTTAGTCTCATGTATCTACTTAGTCAGGAAGCTTACTCTTTGCCAGTAGGCTTTTATGTTGTTTAGTCTAATCCAATTTTTGTCTGAACTGTTGGCTTCAAGAATGGTTTCCGTTTTTGGCTAAAAGAGTATCCATTAAGTCTCCTCTTTTTAATAGAGTTCTGGTTTTACATACTCATTTTTCTCAACTTTTTCAGGGACTCTTTTTGTTATATTGTCTGTCAGGGCAGTCATAGATGGTGGCCAGGCACCATCTAGATCTTCTAGTTTCACATTGATATAGTCTGTGGATTATGTGGTCCTTTTGTTTCTGAGGCTCATATTTTCTTTTTGTCTTTGATGAAAGACTGGAGTTTTTTCTAGAGCTCTAGAATTTTCTGTGGATGTAGTGTTACTGAAGAAGCTGAGATGCAGGGATCCCTGGTTCTTCGTCATTTCTGTATTAAGTATATACTTTGCCAAGTGGAGTCAATCATTCTGCTTTTGTCAAACTCAAGTACAGGTTGTAAAGATAACAGGGAGAGAGAAGCTAAAAATGTTTTTTGTACATAAGACATCATCTGATATAATGCCCTTAACACCTACATCTTCCCCAGTGTGGTGAGGGCACCACAGAATGTGAATAGTTCACTTAAAGTTACACAACCAATTTATTACAGAGGCAAGTCTAGAAGCCAGGCAGCTGAGAATAGTAGTTAAAACCACTGGATCTGGAGTCAAACCATCCTTGGATTAAAATTTTAGTTTTGCCACTTACTAGCTGAGAGGAGCCCTGGTAGCACAGTGATTAAATACTTAGATGCTAACTGAAAGGTTGGTAACTTGAACCTACCCAGTAGCTTCACAGGTGAAAGACTTGGGGATCCGTTCTTATAAAGATTGTTGTTGTTGTTGTTGTTAGGTGCCATTAAGTCAGTCTGGACTCACAGCAACCCTAGGTACAACAGAACAAAATATTGCCAGGCATTGTACCATGCTCACAATCACTGATGTACTTGAGCCCCCTGCTGCAACCACTGTGTCAATCCATCTTGCTGAGGGTCTTTCTTTCTTTCATGGACCCTATACTTCACCAAGCATAATCTCCTTCTCCAGGGTGGATCCCTCACGAAATGTTCATAGTATGTAAGATATAGTCTCACCATCTTTGCTTCTAAGGAACACTCTGATTGTACTTCTCCCAAGACAGCTCTGTTTGATCTTTTAGTAGCCCATGGTATGTATATTCAACATTCTTCTTCAACATCACAATTCAAAGGGGTTCATTTTTCTGTCTCCCTTATTTATTGTCCAGTTTCCTCAGGGATATGATGTGACTGAAAATACCATGGCTTGGGTCAGGTATATCTTAGGCTTCAAGGCAACCTCT
Source organism: Heterohyrax brucei (assembly GCA_028571685.1). Taxonomy (NCBI): domain Eukaryota; kingdom Metazoa; phylum Chordata; class Mammalia; order Hyracoidea; family Procaviidae; genus Heterohyrax; species Heterohyrax brucei. The sequence continues at coordinate 65,603,494 of CM053150.1, forward strand.
TTACTTCTGAACTCTTTAAAGAGGTCTTCTGCAACAGATTTACCCAGTGCAATGAGTCTCTTGATTTCTTGACTGGTACTTCCAAGGGTGTTCACTGTGGATCCAAGTAAAATGAAATTGTTCACAACTTCAATTTTTTTCTCAGTGTTTCATGATGTTGCTTATTGTTGCAGTTGTGAGTTTTGTTTTCTTGATGTTGAGCTGTAATGCATACTGAAGGCTGTGGTCTATGATCTTCATCAGTAAGTGTTTAATTAAAGTCCTCTTCACCTTTAGCAATGAAAACTGTGTCATATGCATAATGCCAGTTGTTAATGAGCATTCCTCCAATCTTTATCCCCTGTTATTCTTCATTTAGTCCAGCTTCTTGGATTATTTGCTCAGCATACAGATTGAATAATTAACTGGCCTTCCTTGTAGGCATATGGATATTATCTTATTACTGACAGTACTTTATTTCAGGACAGATTTTTTTTCTGATGATGGATGTGACACCATTCCTCTTCAAGTTTCTCATTCCCGGCATAGTAGACAATATGACTGTCTGATTCAAAATGGCCAATATTTCAGTTCACTAATGCCTAGGATATTGATTTATGTGTTCCATTTCATTTTTGATGATTTCCAATTTTCCTAGACTTATACTTCATACATTCCACATTCTGATTATTAAAAGATGTTTATAGTTCTTTATTGTTATTTTGAGTCATGTCACATCAACAAATGAACGTCTCAGTGGCTTTACTCTATCCATGGCATTAAGATCATCTCTACTTTGAGGAGGCAGCTGTTCCCCAGTCATCCTTTGAGTGCTTTCTAACCATGGGGGCTCTTTTTCTGGCACTATACCTGACAGTGTTCCACTGCTACTCATAAGATTTTTCACTGAGTAATTTTTTTCAGAAGTAGACTGCCAGGTCCTTCTTCCTAGTCTGTGTTAGTCTAGAAGCTCAGCTGAAACCTGTCTGCCATGGGTGACATTGCTGTTTTCTGTGTGCTGGTGGCATAGCTTCCAGCATCATAGCAACACACAGTCTTCCACAGTATAGCAAAAAGCTATGAAGGCCAAAGATGAAATAGAATATTTCTACCAGCTTCTGCAGCCTGAAATTCACCAAATATGCAATCTGGATACACTGATAATTAATGGTAATTATAATGTCAAAGAAGGATCAGTAGTTGGAAAATATAGCCTTGGTGACAGAAATGATGCCAGAGATCAAATGACAGAGTTTTGCAAAACCAAGGACATCTTCAATGCAGGTAACTTTTTTCATCAACATAAATGCTGACTATACACACGGACCTGGCCAGACAGAATACAAAGGAATCAAACTGACTACATCTGTGGAAAGAGATGATGGAAAAACTCAGTATCAGTAGTCAGAGCAAGATCAGGTGCTGACTGTGGCATAAACCATCAACTGGTCACATACAAGCGCAAACTGAAACTGAAGAAAATTAGAACAAGTGCATGAGAGCCAAAGTACAACATTTAGTATATCCCACCTGAGTTTAGAGACCATCTCAAGAACAGAGTTGAGGCATTGGGAACACTAATGAATAAAGACCAGACAAGCTGTGGTACAACATCAAAGATATCATCCATGAAGAAAGCAAGAGATCATTAAAAAGATAGGAAAGAAAGAAAAGATGAAATTGGATGTCGGAAGAGACTGAAATTTGCTTATGAACATTAAGTAAAGCGAAAGGAAGGAATGACAAAGTAAAAGAACTAAACAGAAGATTTCAAAGGGTGCCCGAGAGGACAAAGTTAATACTTTGTCTTAATGATATGTGCAAAGAACTGGAAATAGAAAACCAAAAGAGAAGAACACACTTTGCATTTCTCAAGCTGAAAGAACTAAAGAAAAAAATCAAGCCTCGAGTTGCAATAATGATGAATTCTATAGGGAAAGTGTTAAATGACTCAGGAAGCATCAAAAGAAGATGGAAGGAGTACACAGAGTTATTATCCCAGAATGAACTGGTCGACATTCAACCATTTCAAGGGGTAGCATATGATCAGGAACTGATGGCAACAAAAGAAGAAGATCAAGCTGCACTAAAGGCACTGGTGAAAAACAAGGCTCCAGGAACTGACGGACTGTCAACTGAAATGTTTCAACTAGCACATAAAGCACTAGAAGTGCTCACTTGTCTATGCCAAGAAATTTGGAAGACAGCTGGCCCACAGACAGAAAGAGATCCATATTTATGCCTGTTCCCAGGAAAGGTGATCCAAACAAATGTGAAAGTTATTGAATAATATCATTAATGTCACATGCAAGTAAAATTTTGCTAAGGATCATTCAAACGTGACAGCAACAGTATATTGACAGGGAATTGTCAGAAATTCAAGCTGGATTCTGAAGAGGATGTAGAACTAGGGTATCATTATTGATGTGAGGTGGCTCTTGACCGAAACCAGGCAATGCCAGAAAGATGTTCACCTGTGTTTCATTGACTACGCAAAGGCATTCAACTGTGTGAACCATAACAAATTATGGATAATATTTGTGGAGAATGAGAATTCCAGAACAATTAATTGTGTTCGTGAGAAATCTGTAAATGGATCAAGAAGCAGTCATGTGAACAAAACAAGGGAACACTGTGTGGTTTAAAGTCAGGAAAGGTGTATGTCAGGGTTGTTTGCTTTCACCAGACTTTTCAATCTGTATGCTGAGCAAATAACCCAAGGAGCTGGACTATACAAAGAAGAATGAGAATGAGACACGAAGATTGGAAGAAGACTCATTAATAACTTGTGTTATGCAGATGACACAACTCTGCTTATTGCAAGTAAAGAGGATTTGAAACACTTACTGATGAAGATCCAAGACTACAGCTTTCAGTATGGATTGCACCTCAACATCAAGAAAACACAAATCCTCACAACTGGACCAGTAAGCAGCAACATTATAAGCGGAGAAAAGACTGAAGTTGTCAAGGATTTCATTTTATTTGATCCACAATCAATGCCCATGGAAGCAGCAGTCAAGAAATCAAAAGATGCATCACATTGGGAAAATCTGCTGAAAGGTAAAAATGTCACCTTAAAGACTAAGGAGCCCCTGACCCAAGCCATGGCATTTTCAGTCACATCATAAGCATGAGAAAGCTGGACTATGACTAAAGAAAACAGAAGAACTAACACTTTTGAATTGTGGTCCTGGAGAAGAATGATGAATGTACCATGGACTGCCAAAAGCACAGACAGATTCTTTCTGGAAGAATTACAACCAGAGTGCTCCTTGGAAGGAAAGATAGCGAAACTGTGGCTCATGTACTTTGGACTTGTTGTCAGTAGGGATCAATCCCTGGAGAAGGACATCATGTTCGGTAAAGTGGAGGGTCAGCAAAAAAGAGGAAGGCCCTTAACAAGATGGATGGATCACAGTGGCTGCAGTGATGGGCTAAAGCATAAAAACGATTGTGGGCACTGCTCAGGACTGGACATTGTTTTGTTCTGTTGTGCATAGGGTCTCTGTGAGTTGGAACTGACTTAACGGCACCTAACAACAACATACAGATTGAATAGGTATGAAGAAAGACTACAATCTTGATGTACATCTTTCTTGACTTTACACCATGCAGAGTCCCCTTGTTCAGTTCACATGGCTGTCTCTTGATTCCTGTAGAGCTCCTTCATGAGCACAGTTAACTGTTCTGGAATTCCCATTCTTTGCAATGCTAACCAGTGTTTGCTATGATTCACACAATTGAATGTCTTTGCATAGTCAGTAAAACACGTGTAATGTCTTTCTGGTATTCTCTGCTTTCAGTCAAGATCCATCTGACATCAGCAATGATATTTCTGCTTCCATTGTCCCATTTTGAATCCAGTTTGAATTTCTGGAAGTTCCTGTCGATACACTGCTGTAGTTGCTCTTCAATGATCGTTAGCAAGAGTTTACCCACATGATATTAATGATATTATTTGATAATTTCTGAACACTGTTGGATCACCTTTCTTGGAAATGGGCATAAATATGGATCCCTTACAGTCAGCAGCTGTGCTCTAAATTTTTGACATAGACTAGGAAGAACTTGCAGCATTGCATTCATTTGTTGAAATATTTCAACTGATATTCCATCAATTCCCAGAGCCTTGTTTTTCACTAATATCTTCAATGCACCTTGGACTTCTTCCTTCAGTACCATCAGTTCCTGATCACATGCTACCTCTTAAAATGACTGAACATTGACCAATTCTGGGCTACAGTGACTGTATACTCCACCCATCTTTTGATGCTTCCTGCTTTGTTTAATATTTTCACTGTAGAATTCTTCACTATTTCATCTCAATGCTTGAATTTTTTCTTCAGTCATTTCATCTTAAGAAATGCAGATTGTGTTCTTCCCTTTTGGTTTTCTATTTCCAGCCCTTCATACATGCTTTAGCAATGCTTTGTCTTTTTGAGCTGCCATTTGAAACCTGTTCAGTTCTTTTACTTCATCATTTTTTCTTTTGGTTTAGCTTCTTAACTTTCAAGAGCAAGTTTCAGAGTCCTAGAAAACCCTATGAGGAAGTTCTACTCTGTCACACAGAGTCAGTATGACTGAGCAGCACCTAACAAAAACACAAGAGCTCTCTGAGATCACAAAGTTGGAAATCCAATGGAGTAGTTCTACTCTGCCTTATAGAGTCAACATGAATCAGAATTGACTTGATAGCAATGTTTTTTTTCAAATGTGGACGATAGTGTATATCTCACAACATTGTGGTAAAGAGTGTAGGAAATAATAAATGTAAAGAATCTAACTCACGGTAAGCTATCAATCAATTAAATGATGATAATAACAAATGAAAAAGAAGAATATGAATCCAGTACTCTTTCCAAAAGGGCAGTGCTCTTCCATAATATTCTGCATTGTTTTTACAAAAACTCTTCACTGTGGACCATACACTTGCTTTTGGAATTCGTTGCACATTTCGACACACACTGGTCTGTACATGGTTTCCACATACAAATCAAACTATATTCTTGGGTTGCATATGTTCCAATTACTATATCTGCATAATACAAATCAAGCCTCATTCTTGAAATATCCATTAAGCCCATGTAATATATAAGCCTCATCATGCCCCAGCTAGTTCTGTCCACCAGACACAGAGGGAAAGGAAGATCCAAGTCACAGGTCTTCTTAGTTAGCTAGTCCTGTGGAATGTGTTCTCTCAGCATCTTTCATTTCCAGACTCACAATTGCACTGGCCTTAGCTTAAGCTTCCTCATCTCCTTTCTCTTAAGAATACATATAATCTCCTATCTAGTCTCCAGGCCACCACCTCTTTCCTTTTGCCCAGTCTTCTACTTTGTTGTCAGAGGTCTCTGTTCAAAATGTACATATGGCCAGGCCATGCCTATGCTTTGGATCCAGTGGCTCTCAATGGTCAACATGATCTCACTGTGCCCACCTGCTGCTCACTGTTCCTCAAACATGGCATTCTCTTTCAGGGATGTATATGCTGATCTCTGCCCAAAAGCCTCTTTCTCTGCATCCTTCAACTATAAAGGCTTTACTGGGTAGTATTCTGTTCTGTTGTGTACACGGTAGCTGAGAGTCTGAAACAACAACAAAGACTCAGCTTCCAAAGCCAGAGTTCATTGCATTCATAATTTTTTTTAATTTTATTACAATTGAATGAAAATACATTTCCATATAAATTCACATGCTCACCTATATGCAGCTCCCATTGCTCTTCCTGCCTTGTGACAGCACACCCCTCCTCTCTGCTCCATACATTTGCTATCCTCCCAATAGTCTCCTGTCCCCTCCTGTTCACCCATTCCCATTCCTACAGCAAGAGGTCAGCAGGATGACACCCTATAGATGCACAGAACCATAAAATTCCCACAAGATACAGCCACTTTGCATCTTCAAGTCCAATCCATTACTGTCCAGAAAGTTGACTTTCATTATGATTTATAGAGAGGGGCAGCATCAGGGCCAGGGGCCATGCTCCCAGGGGAACCCCAAAGCCCCCAGACAATCAACTGTGGTCTTTTATTGGAGATCTCAGGGTACACCCTTATTTATTCTCTTGTTGCTAGTGAGACTCCACTTTGTGAGCCGATCGTGGCTATCACTGGTGGCGGCTGGGCACTATCTGGTTCTTCTGGTTACCAGTTGATGTCTGTCTTCTGGATTCTCTTTTCCCCATGTTGTTTTTGTCCTCAGTGGTCATCCATTCCTGTTGAGTTGGGACTATTTGCTGTACCCTCAGATGGAAGCTTGGCAGCTTTTAAGACCCCAGACATCACTCACTGATAAGGGGTGCAGAGAGTCCTCATTAGCAAAATGCTAGCTGTGCCAATTGGCCTCGATTTCACCTGAGAGCATGGTCCCTGGTCCCTGGCCCCAGCTACTCTGTCCTTGCAATACTGAGCTAAGATGAGAGGAGTACTCAAATTGTGCTGAAGTCCAGTTATTATTGATCTTCTTTCTAACGTGTGCTGTCACCAATTTCACCCAATCAAATTTCTAACAACTATCTAATCTAAACCCTCTCCCCTCCCCCTTCCCCTCTCCCCACTTTTGCAGTCATCAAAGAGTCTTTTCTTCTATGCATGAGTCTGTTTTTAAGTTCTTATTGTGGGGGTCTCATACAATATTTGTCCTCTTGTCACTGACTACTGTCACTCAGCATAATATCCTCTAGTTGAAACCAGGTTAAGAGATGTTTCCTGCTATCATCGCTGTTCTTTATCATTGCATAGTGTTCCATTGAGTATATATACCATAGTTTACCTATCTATTCCTCTGTTGTTGGGCATCTGGGTTGATTCCATCTTTTTGCTATTGTGGACTGTGTTGCGATGAACATTCGTGTGCGTGTATCAGTTGGTGTGAATGGCCTTGATTCTGTAGGATATATTACAAGCAGTGGGATTACTGGGTCAAATGGTATATCTATATCCATTTTTTTTTAAGGGAGCACCAGATTGCTTTCCAGAGAGGTTGTACCATTTTGCAATCCCACCAACAGTGTAGGAGAGTTTCAATCTCTCAACAGCCTCTCCAACATTTGTTGTTTTGCATTTTTTGGATCATGGCCAACCTTGTTGGGGTGAGATAGTATCTCATTGTCATTTTGATTTATTAATGTCTTTAATAGCTAATGATCATGAGCATGTCTCCATGTGTTTTTTGGCTGTTTGGATCTCCTCTTTAGAGAGATGTCTGTCCATCTCCTTTGTCCATCGCTTAACTGAATGATTTATTTTTTTCTTATTGATATTTTGTAGTGCCTTATAGATTATGGAGAACAGGTGTCAGTCTGACATGTAGTTGCCAAATATTTTTTTCTATTCTGTAGGTGACCTTTTAATTCTATTAATAAAGTCTTTGGATGAGCAAAAGTGATTGATTCTTAGTAGTTCCCATTTATCTACTTTCTCTTCTGATGATTGTGGCTTGTTTGACAGATTTTGAAGTCTGTCTACATTGTGTATTAAACCTTCCATTGTTGTTCCTACTTTTTCTTGGATGAGCTTTATCATTTTAGATTTGATATTTAGGTCTTTTACCCAGTTTGAGTTGGTTTTTGAATAAGATGTAAGATATGGGTCCTGTTTTAATTTAGTGCAGGTGGATGCCCAGTTTTGCCAGCACTATTTGTTGAAGAGATTGTTTTTACCCAGTTTAATGTCTTAAGTCCTTTGTCAAATATCAACTGCTCATAGGCAGATGATGTCATCTCTGGGGTCTTGATTCTGTTCCACTGATCTGTCTGTTTTTGTAACAGTAGCAGGCTGTTTTGACTACTGTGGCAGTGTAACAGGTTCTAAAGTTGGGTAATGAGAGGCCTCCTAGTGTGTTCTTCTTCTTTAGTAATGCTTTACTTATCCAGGGCTTCTTCCCTTCCCAGACAAAGTTGGTAATTTTTTCCTCAATCTCATTAAAAAATGTCCCTGGAACTTGTATTGGGATTGCAGTATATAAGTAGATTGCTTTGAGTAAAATAGACATTTTCACAATGTAAAGTCTTCCTATCCATGAGCAGGGTAGGTTTCTCCACTTATGTAAGTGTCTCTTAGTTTCTTGCAGTAAGAACTTGTAGTTCTCTTTGTAAAGGTCTGTTATTCCTCTGGTTAAATTTATTCCTAGGTACTTTATCTTCTTAGGGGCTGTAGTAAATGCTATTGACTTGGTGATTTCTTCCTTAATAATCTCGTTGTTGGTATAAAGGAATCCTACTCATTTACTTATGTTTATGTTGTATCCTGAGACTTTGCCAAACTCTTCTATCAGTCTGAGTAGTTTCCCTAGGATTTCTTCGGGGTTCTCTGCATATACAATCATACCATCTGCAAATAGGGAGATTTTTAGCTCTTCTTTGCCGATGCAGATGCCCTTTATTCCTTGGTCTTGTCTAACTGCTCTGGCTAGAACTTCTAGTACAGTGTTGAATAGGAAAGGTGAGAGTGGGCACCCTTGTCGAGTTCCTGTTCTTAAGGGAAACTGTTTCAGTCTTTCTCCATTCAGGATGATGTAAGCATTTGGCTTTGTATAAATGGCTCTTATTGCATTGAGGAATTTGCCATCTATTACTATTTTGCTGAGAGTTTTTAGCATGAATGGGTGTTGGACTTTATCAAATGCTTTTTCTGCATCAATAGACAAGATCAGGTGACTGCATTCATAATTTCTTTTTTTTAAAATTTTTATTTAATATGAAATGAGTGAAAATGTACATTCCTGTATAAATTTACATGCCCACCTATATGCAGCTTCCACTGCTCTCCCTGTCCAGTAACAGCACACTATTCCTCTGTGCTCCATACATGTCTCCTCCTCTCAACAGTCTCCCTTCCCCTCCTTTCCACCCACTCTCTTATACAAATAAACATCATCAGAAAACCTGTTTATTGAGAGCCTTTGTCTTCCAAACACTCAGTAATGTTAGATACATTGCCTAATTTAATCACATCAAGAGATCTTTGGGAAACTCTGGTAACATGGTGAAAAGTTGAAAGCATAGTGGTTAGATGCTACAGATGCAAACTGAAAGGTCAGCCGTCCATCAGGCATTCCTTAGAAACTCTATGGGACAGTTCTACTCTGTCTTATAGAGTCAGAATCTACTCAGCAGCATTGGGATTGGTTTTAGGGCTTGGGTAATGTGGTAATGAGGAGTTTAGTTTGACAACAAAAAGGTCAAGTTCAAATCTACCAGGCACTTCTTAAAAACCCTATGTGGCAGTTCTACTCTGCATACAGTGTTGCTATGAGTCAATGGCAATTTTGTATTCTTTTTTAAACAGCTCTTTGAGGTAGTATATATATCCCATTTTATAGACATAGACCAGGAGCCCTGGAGGTGCAGTTGTTACAGTCCTCAGTGGCTGGCCAAATGCTCAACCAGTTACAGGTCAAAAATCAATGGCAACAGGTTTGGTTTTGTTCCCTTTCTGTTTTTTTTTTTTTTTTTTCCTGGACTTATTTGTACTTCAAGACTTTTTCTAGCCTCCTTTCCTGTCACAGCAGGGCACACACAAATATACACACCTGTCTCAGAAAGCTCTGGCCTCTTATTCTTGGGAGCTTTATGACAGCTGGAAAGAGCTACAAGCTCCATGATGTCAGGAAAAGGAGGTCAAATCCAGAGAGGAATGCACAGGAGACAAGTGTGGGGACATGGAAGATGTCCTCAATGGCCAGCTACCTTTGGCAAAATGGACAGCATTCTGGATGCCACACCTGTTTCTGAGAGCCACAGAGAAGACCACAGATGTTTCCTCTGGACTCTTGCCATCACTTTAAGTTCCACCATCATGCCAACGTCCTGCAATTAGTTTTTTTATATCACTTATAGTTCATGTATTTCACAGGGTTAGTGAGTGATTAATTATTTCTTTAAATCAAGATTCCTTAGGCCTGTCCCAGCCAAGTTTCCAACAAACAAAAAAACAAAGCTATGTATCATACTAGGTAAATACAGCCACTGTCTCACTTAAAATGCACAACAACCCCACAAGGTAGGACTATCACTGAGTGTATTTGATTTGTATTGATGAGGAGACCAAGGCTCAGAGATCAAGTTACTTATTCAAGACTAAAAACTGAAGTGGTAAGTGATGGAGGAGCCAGAATTCAACCTTAATCAAGCTTAGATCACATCTCCAGCACATTGGGGAATTTAATTTTCTACAACTGTTGAGCTAATATTTTTCTCATTTTGCAGAAAGACAGTCGACAGCTACAGTAGCCGGATGACTCTGCAAAGACCCGGGACTCAGGAGTCAGGAATGGGTTTAGTCAGATGCATTTCAAACGGGGCTTGTCATATGAGAACCCAAATGAGTGGTAACTCCTTCAGTTTTACTTGCTTATTTATTTTCTGTAAAATGTTGTTCCTACTCTGAATGTACCATACCTGTAAGATCAACATCAATGCAATAGGATGAACATGTACATCTAATTTTCACCCACATATTTTCAGAAGCAATTCCAATAGTAACAAAACTTGTTGAAAGATCACCTTTAGCTTAGATTGCTGGAAGTTGAGTAGATTCCAGGCACCTGAGTCATTTGGAAGAATCTGCTTATTTTCTGTTTTTCTTCACTCATGTGGATCAGAATTCTGGAGGAAAAAACTTAACATGGTAGGCTTTCAGGAAGGGGATAGTCAATTTTACCAGCACTTACCAAAATTGAGAAGCAGCTATATTTTTAACCACTTATAATTTACCTATATTACGATGTTCTCCGCTTCTGAACTCCTACAGTGCCCTACTCTCTTAAGCAAGTGTCATCCTTCCATTGTGATATACCTGACCTATATCCCATTTTTTAAACTAGCTCACTTATCTGAGCTAATACCAGGACGTTAAAAATCGGCAGTGCTTCATTGTGCTTATTACTCTCCCAGGTGACACACTTGAATGTAGTTTCTATTTTAAAAGGAGATTCTAAAGGTTGAATGCCATCCTTCTAAGCACAGGTTGCAAACTGTTATCACCTCCTGGCTATGGCCACACTCTTCTTTGGGGTTTTCTCCAGTCCCCTCTCCTCCCTGCAGCTGGAATAATTTTTCTTAAACATAAAATTGACTATTTTATTATTTTGTTAAATTTCAGCAATGGCTCCCATTGCTTCATGGTAATATTAAGCACCTTCCACTGTCCTGCCTAGCTTGCAGCCTCACCTCTTGCTATTTCCTATTAGACTTCTAGTCACAGTGAAAGCATTTTCAGCCCCTGGAATGAGTTGTATTTTCTCTTACTCCTGGTTTTTTGCTCATGTTGTCCCTCTGCCTAAAGCACAAATCCCATGCCTCTCCCTTTGCTGGCTCATTTCTTATCATTCTCTGATATTATACACCATTTTCATAAGAAAGTATCCAGGACCCCTATAGTTGATCTCATTCAGCCATCAAGTCCAAGGAACCTTTGCTCATCCAGTGAAGAACTGGGCTACTCCTCTCTAATATCTACTCAACTCTCAGCTCCCAGAAGATAAGGAACTTCTCTGCCTGTAGTTGCAAGCTCAGAGCATGGCCTATAGTAGATACTAAGTAATATTTCTCAGTAAACAAAGAGGTCCCCCAAACACATACATTGGCAAGAAATACCACCCAAGCAGAAAGAGAGACAACAGGAATTTTTAATGCATGGAAAGTCCTGCAAGAACTATGGGCAGACCCACAGGGAGCAGGAAGAGGCAGGGGTCCTGAAAACTCAGTAACGCCCAGAAAAAAAAAGTCCTAAAGACCCAAGCTTCCTCACTGCAACAATCCTTGGGGCTTCCTTCCTGATGCTCAAGAGGTCAAACTGTGTCCCCCAGGGATCTAGGGCTAGAAGGAGGCTGATTGAGGCAGGAGAGAGGAAAGAAGAACAAAAGCCGTTTGGTCTCCACTTGAAAGCTCCTGCCTCCAGATTGACCACCATCCATACGAAAAGGTTAAAAATGAGACTTTGATAGAGCCAAATAACATCTTAGAAAAAAAAAGATAGAGAAATATGAATAATTCCAGTAGTCACAAAGGTCTCTGTCCGCTATCCACAGGAGAAAAAGTTTGCTTTGGCCTTGCTGGCGAGCATCATCCACCAGGCCCCTCCTCAGCTGTCCCCCAGCCCACCCAGGATCCACGTGTGTTCTGCTCCCCTTCCTGTGGAGAGTCTCTGTGCTCGTGGAGGGCAGCACCCTCCCTCACCGGCCCTTAGACTCCCCATACGTGTTTCGGGCCATGGACACCATCTTCTCTTCGCATGTGATTTTGGTGTCCTTGAGGATGCTGTACCAGACCATGCCCGCAGGCCGGACTTCCTCACTGCGGCAGAAAAGGTAGGGCACAGTGTCCACACGGCTCTGGATGTAGGCGCTTCTCAGGAGGCTGGAGCAGTGGCCGCTCACCCTCTCCAGCCGCCGCAGGATCAGGTGGGCCTTCCTGGAAAGCAGGAGAAGAAAATGATTCAGGAAGCCAAGAAGCAGGAGTCAGGCTCTTTGAGGCGGTGAGTAAAGATCAACAGACAAATGAGATATCCTTGTCCCCATTAATTCTCTTCCCACTCCTCCCATGAGTGTCATGTCAACCACTACTCAAAAATTACCATACAAAGTCCCTCTTTAATTACTCAGTGTGTAAAAATGATGGCAAAAGTATAACCTTTGATCCAGAATTTCACTTCCAAGATCCGGGAGTCCTTGAGTCAAAAGACAGTAGCCTTGGGACCCTAACCAACAGAAAGCCAAAGCCAAAGCCAAGTGTCATCAAGTCGAATCCGACTCTTGGCGACCCTACAGAAACTGTATAATAAAGTAGAAACAGAAGCAAAATACACAATTAAAATGTATTGACACTTATGTTGTGCTGACATAGGGTGAGAATTTTAAATATCTTTGTAGATTTCATTTAACTGTCACAACACTCTTAAAGTTATTGTTCTTTGCATCACTATGTCATAGGTGAGAAACCCAGGCCTCAGAGACACGATGTTACTTGACCAAGTTCAAACTTCAAATAAGTAGTGGAGTGGGACGTTTAAACATAGGCCTTGAGACTCAGAAAGTTTACTCTTAATTATTCAGCTTTTCTATTTCTCTCCTACTTCAGACTCTTCACTCCCAGTCATGGAATTTGGAAATGTTGCCCTTCGTGCCTAAATATACCTGTTCCTAATTATAATTTCCCTGTGTCTTATTTTTTCATCTCACCACCTTATAAGGTGGTGAAATTAAAGGTGAGAAATGTCCACAGCCTGGTATAGGCTCAATAGATGATAGTTATTGTTATGGTTTGAATTGTGTCCCCTCAAGATATGTGCTAGAAATCTAACCGTTACACCTATGGATGTCATACAATTTGAGAAGAGATTTTTCTTTGTAATGTTAAGCAGGTCATATCAGTGTATGGTGTGTCTTAACCTAATGACTTTTGGGTAGAGTAGCAAGCAAGCACAAATGGGGGAAAAATAGATGCCATGTGGAGATTGTCAAGGAAATGAGGAAGGCTGTGGCTAAAGCAGCTGTGATGAATTTTGTTGTTGTTGTTTTGTTTTTTCCCAGAGCAGACACAGACAGACAGAAGCAGTAATTGTGAGAGAGCAGACTAAGGGGAAGGCACTGCTGGACCAGAGAAAGGACTAAAAGTCCTTTCAAGGTTTCCTATGCTGCTACCTCATGAGGCTCAGAATTACGGAATGATCTTCTCTCAGTTAACTTTTATCAGACACCAAATAGTTACGGAAAGCCAACATGACTCTAGCAGAACCTGACCAGATCAATGGATACTTGCAGAAGACTTTTGCCCTAACAAAGGACTAGCTGTGATTATTTTTCACATGTTGTCTCATTTATTTATCATTATATATTTATTATTTATTATTGTACTTTAGATGAATATTTACAGAACTAACTCACTAAAGAATAAGTACACATATCATTTTAGGACACTGGTTATGAGCCCCATGACACTTCAACACTCTCACTTCTTGACCTTCGGTTCCCTATTACCAGACTTCCTGTCCCCTCCTGCTCTCTGTTCCTTGCCCCTAGGCTGGTGGGTCCCTTAAGTCTTGGCTTGTTTTATGAGCCTATCTAATCTTTGTCTAAAGGGGAACCTCAGGAGTGACTTCACTACTGAGCTGAAAGGGGGCTGAGGGACATACTTCAGAGTTTCTCCAGTCTGCCAGGCAAGTTAATCTTGTCGTTTTGAGACTTAGAACACAATTCTTCTCCAGCTCTGTCTGAAACCATCTACTGTGATCCCTGTCAGAGCAGGCAGTGGGGGTAGCCAGGCACCATCTAGTAGTGTTTGACTCATTCTGATGGAAGCTGAGGTAACTGTGGTTCATAAATCCTTTGGAGTAACCTTTTCCTTGCGTCTTTGGTCTTGGTCTTCTTCATTCTCCTAAAGGACTAACTATTAATGGCTATTTTGGACAGGTGAAATGACTGGCAGTGGGAAGTTAATCCTTCAAGCATGAAAGGGCTAATGGCTAGAAGAGCCAGGGGGCGACCTGTGGTGCAATGAATTACTTAGTATGGCCTGTCTGAGTTAACTAGTGCTGCTATAACAGAAATACCACAAGTGGATGGCTTTCGCAAATGAAACTTTATTCTCTCACAGTCGAGTAGGCTAGAAGTCCAAATTCAGGGAACCAGCTCCAAGGGAATGCTTTCTCTCTCTGTTGGTTCTGTGGGAAGATCTTTGCCATCAGTTTTCCCCAGTCAAGGAGCTTCTCAGCACAGAGAACTTGGATCCAAAGGATGTGCTATTCTCATGTTTCTTGGTGGTATGAGGTACCCATGTCTCTCTGCTTGATTCTCTCTTGTATTTCAAAAGGGATTGACTTAAGACACAACCTAATCTTGTAGATTGAGTCTTGCCTCATGAACATACTTGCTACTAATCTTGCCTTATTAACATCATAGACGTAGGGTTTACAACACATAGGATAACCGCATCAGATTAAAAATGGAAGACTATACTGAGAATCACTTCCTAGCCAAACCGATACATATTTTCAGGGAACACAATTCAATCTATAACATTCTACCCTTTGGTCCCCCCAATTCATGTCCTTGCCACATGTAAAACACATTCACCCTATCATATCACAGCAGAAGTCTTCATTCAACTCTGTCTTAGACATCTAGTGCTGCTATAACATAAATAGTACAATGCGATGTTTTAACAAAGAGAAATTTATTTCCCACAGAAAACGTAGGCTAAAAGTTCAAATTCAGGGCATTAGTCCAGGGGAAGGCTTGCTTTGCTGACTCTGGAGGAAGGTACTTGCTGTCAGCCTTCAGCTAGACTGGCTACTTCTGAGGTACAGAGACCTCAGGTCCAAAAGACATGCGGTGCTCCCAACACTGCTTCTTTCTTTATAGCGTAAGGTCTCCAACTCTCTGCAGGCTTCCCTTTCCTTTATATCCTAAGAGATTGCCTCAAGGCACAACACAATCTTGTGGATTTGAGTCCTGCCTCATGAACACAATTGCTGCCCATCCTCCCTTAGTAACATCACAGAGGCAGGATTTCTGTCTATTTGACGTCTATAATCCCACATATGGAATTATATTACAGCATATGGAAAAAAACACACACACAATACCAGGAATCATGGCCTAGTCAAATTGGTACACACATTTTCTGGGGGACATAATTTAATCCACAACAAACTCCAAGTCTAAAATCAAAAAAATTTCTTCTTCATCTGTGGTATCTAGAATACAAGTTATCTGCTTCCAAATTACAATGGCAATACAGGAACAAGCTGGTCATTTCCAGGACAAATGAGCACCAAGCAAGTCAGTAGAACACATTACATCCACTCTCAAGGCTTGAAAATAACTCTCTCTTCTCTGAGACCATTTAGACAACGGTGCTATCCTCCAGACTCTGGGTGTCAGGCACAGTGTCCAGATTCTGTGTGGAAGACCTTCAGCCTTGGGTGTCAGCTCCACTTCCAAAGGCCCACCGGTACAGCAACTCTGATAATTTGAATATGTGTGGCCCCATTCTCCTAGTCCTTCTGAATGGTGACTCCACTCATTGAGATCCTAGAGGTCATGGCCCTGTTCTGCTTCCTATGTTCCTTGTCCCTTCAGCTTCTGCCTCCTGGTTCTTGGGCCTTGTTTTAGTCAGCTAGGGCTGCTCTAACGGAAATACCACAGAGTGGATGGCTTTAACAAAGAAAGATTTATTCTTACACAGTCCGGTAGGTTGCAAGTCCATATTCAGGGCGTCCGCTCCAGGGAAAGACTTTCCCCTTGACGGCTCTGGAGGAAAGTCCGGTATTGCATCAGTCATTGTCCAGGGAGCGTCCTCACACAAGAACCTCTGGTCTGAAGGACGTGCTCTGCTCCCGGTGCTGCTTGCTTGATGGTAGCGAGGTTCTCAAATTGTCCTTGGTTCTTTTTCCTTTTATTCCTTGCAAGCTAAAAGCATTAAGGGTGGGGCAAGCCATGCTCCAGGGAAACTTCCCCCATAGCAGGAATTCACAGCCCCACCCTAATCCTTTAACATACAGGTTAGCAAAACCACACAATGGAGGACAGTCCCAAGATACTGGGAACCATATCCCAGCCACGTGGCTGCACACATTTTTGGGGGGACACAATTCAAACCATGACAGGCCTCTTGGCCCATTGGGCCTTACCACCTGTATGTGTTCTACTGGGGCACACATTCTAAAGCTCTTTAACTCTGCCACTAAGTGTCTGGAGGTGCCTCAGTCTGCCAATAAACTTTAACCAGAAGGTACTCAGATCTCTCGCTCAGCGGCACGGCAAGCCTAGCTTCACTGATAAGTGCCTTGAGGTACCTCACTCTGCCAGGAACCTTCCTGAACAAAGACACTCAGCTTTCTCACTCCATATGTAAGCTCCAGTGCAATCTCCTGGTTCTGCTGCTGCTGTTTCTCTGCTACTGCTTCTCACTGTCTGCAGTGCCTCTAGTGTAACAGTACTTCTCAGTTCTTTCTGAGTCCTCACCAGAATTGTCTTTGATGTTTACAATCCCACCAACAGTCTCTTTGAGGCAATCTAAATTTTTACTGTTCAGCACTTTAAAAATCTTCTAGACTCTATTCATTCACAGTTTCAAAACTGCTTCTAAATTTTAGGCATCTATCAGAAACCCTGGTGGCATCGTGGTTAAGTGCTCCATCTGCTAACCGAAAGGTTGGCAGTTCAAATTCACCATGTGCTCCTTGGAAACTCTAGGGAGGAGTTCTATTCTGCCCAACTGGGTCACTATTAGTCAGAATTGACTCCACAGCATTGGATTTGGTTTTTGGTTTATTTGAGCAGCACTCCACTATTAGTACCAAATTCTGTCCTAGCTATACAGCACTGCTGTAACTAAAATACTGCAAATGGGTAGCTTCAACAAACTGGGGTTTATTCTCTCACAAGCTAGTTAGCTAGAAGTCCAAATTCAACATGCCAGCTCCAGGGAAAGCTTGCTCTGTCATTTCTGGGGGAAGATCCTTGCCATCAATCTTCCCCTGGCCTAAGAGTTCACAGGGTAAGAACCCCAGGTCCAAAGGCATGCAGTGCTCTTAGTGCTACTTTCTTGGTGACACAGGTACCCACATCTCTCTGATCACTTTTATTTCTCAAAATAGATTGACGTAAGACAACCTAATCTTATAGATTTGAGTCCTGCCTCATTAAAATAACTACTACTAATCTCACCACATTAACATCATAGAGACAGGATTCATAACACACAGCAAAAATTACATCAGATGACAAAACGATGGACAATCATGCAGTACTTGGACCCTGCTGGTATTTGAATACCAATGACATAGCTTGCAGCTTCATAGTAACACACAAGCTCCTACAGCACAACAGACTGAAAAATGCATGGGGATTGACACAGTGACCCAAACAATGGGATCACGCTTAACAATGATTGTGAGGATGGCTCGGGACTAGGCAGTATTTCATTTAGCTGTATATGGTGTTGCTCTAAGTGTAAACTGACTCGACGGCACTTAATGACAACACGTGGTATTTCTGTTATAGACAGCTACTATTCTAAAGAATTATCATGTTGGATGCATACTACTCAGCAAGAATCTCTCCATATTATGGTGGTCACCACTAGAAATTTATCTAGAGCCCTTTATCTAGTACCAGTGAGGATCAGTGAGAGAATCCACGGTAGTCCAGAAAAGGACAGCTGGCATAGGTTTTTGAGATTCCATAGTCCACGGTTTCTCAACATTGATACTATTGTCATTTTGGCCTGAAAATTCTTTGTTGTGGGGACTGTCTTGTACGATGTTTAGGAGTATTTGGGGCCTCTACTTACTAAATTCTAATAGAACCTTTTACCTTTTGTGCAGAAATTCTAAATTTCCCACTTGGGGAAATATCACCCCTGGTTGGAAGCCCCTGAACTTAGCTTTTCCGGCTGTCTTTAAAGATGTGGAAACTGAGGCTTAGAGAGGGAAATAATTGTCCTTTCTCTGGTCACACCCACAAGTCAGCTTGAATGTCAGGGGGATTCACCTTCATGTGGAACCAACTCTTTGGTACATTCTTCTGCCTTCAAAATGCCAAGCAACCTGAAAGGCTGAATGAGGAGCTCTCTCCTGCTGCCCTTTCTGTGCCCCCTCTGAGACCCTGGGAGGAATAGCTAGCTGTTTTATGACAACAGACCCCACAAATGGGAGACTGTGTAAGGCACCTGCGTGGCAGCTGGTAAAGGAACAGTTTATGTGTGTATGTTTTGTGGGTACGATTTATGAGGTGCCTTTCAAAAAGTCCTCTTTGTATAGTTCAACACTTGGGTGGAATATTTTCTGAGGTGCCAAGAATTCATAGCTTCATAATCACACTCGAGTTGCGTTGCTGCTCTACTCAAACACCTCTCTCCTCTCCGGCAAATGCCATCCTTAGAGGAACCTGAGACATTTGTATCTCACTTCTTCTTGTTTGAATTTTTGCTCTGTTCCTCAATAGCTCTACGTCCATAGGAAATTCACATAACAGCTCTAAACTATTTCCCTTATTTGAAAAATGGGACTGGTGTGAGTTAAAGGAGATAAAATCTCCCATTGCTCATTTATTGAGAATTTATTATATGGAAGAGCTCCAAGTTTGATGGAATGATGGCCAAATGGAACGTTACATCACAACATTATATGGCATAAGTGATGACAAAAAGAGGCACACAAGAGGTAAAGAGGAAGGGGTAAAGAGGAAGGTGTATAGGTAGGATACAGAATACCCAAAAAGGCTTGCTAGTGAAAGTGCAACTTCTGTAGAGTCTTAAAATCAAATAGGAGTTAGGGAAAGGAGAAGGAAAAATTGTAAAAAGCAGGATAGATAAAGGAATAAAGACAAGATAATGCATACAGCTTTGGGGATTTATGGCTAGAATGCAGCCTGATGGTGGGCATTTGGTGTGATGAAACTAGAGAAATATGCAGAAGCCAGGCCACTAGAGTTGTGAAATCCAAGGACTGTTAGTACAGAGTTAGTATAATGTACTAACTCTGTACAATGTCAGTACAGAGCACTGTTAGTACAGACTCTAGAGTCTGACTCATGGGTTCAAATACTAGCTTAGTCACTTAGCAGAATGATCTTTTTTTTATTATGATTGAATGAAAATGTACATTCCCACATAAATTTGCGTGCTCACCTATATGCAGCTCCCACTGCTCTCCCTGCCCAGTGACAGCACACTATTCCTCTCTGCTCCATACATGTCTTATCCTCCCAATAGTCTCCTATCTCCTCCTCTCTACCCATTCCCCTTTCTCCAGTATGAGGTCAGCAGGACGACATCCTATAGATGCATAGAACCATAAAGTTCTAATAAATTATGGTTACTATTTGTTAAGAAGTCCAATCTATTGCTGTCCAAAGAGTTGACCTTCATTATGATTTATTGACGGGGCAGCATCAGGGCCAGGGACCATGCTCCCAGGGGAACCTTGAAGTCCGTGGACCATCAATTGAGGTCTTTTAGTGGAGATCTCAGGGTGCACCCCTATTTATTCTTGTGTTGCCAGGGACACTCAACTTTGTGAGCTCCACTGTGGCTATCAATTTTGGTGGCCAGGCTCCATCCAGTTCTCCTCGTCATAAGTCAATATAGACACCTGCTCAAGTGGGTCTCTCTGTCTTCTGGGTTCTCTTTCCTCCATGTCATTATGGACCTTGTTGATCACCTGTTCCTGGTGAGTTGGGACCATTTGCTGTACCCTCAGATGGAAGCTTGGCAGCTTTTAAGACCCCAGACACCACTCACCAATGTGGGGTGTGGAGAGTCCTCCTTAGCAAAACACTAGTTGTGCCAATTGGCCTCAATTTCCCCTGAGAGCATGGTCCCTGGTCCTCTGCCCCAGCTACTCTGTCCTTGCAATATGAGGATAAGATGGGAGGAGTACTCAAGTTGTGTTGAAGTCCAGTTAATATTGATCTTCTTAATAATGTGTGCTGTCACCGATTTCACCCAACCAAATTTCTAACAATTATCTAATCTAAACCCTCCCCCCCATCCTCCCACCCTCCACACCCTTGCAGCCATCAGAGTCTTTTCTTCTATGCATGAGTCTGATTTTAAGTTCTTATAGGAGGGGTTTCATCCAATATTTGTCCTTCTGTTGCTGACTACTTTCACTCAACATAATGTCCTCCAACTGAAACCAGGTTATTAAATGTTTCCTGAAATCATCGTTGTTCTTTATCATTGCATAGTGTTCCATTGAGTATATATCCAATAGTTTATCTATTCATTTCTCTGTTATTGGGCATCTGGGTTGATTCCATCTTTTAGCTATTGTGGACTGTTCTGCAACAAACATTCGTGTGCATGTATGCAGAGTGATCTTGAGTTCCCGATGTGTCTCAGTTTCCTAATCCAAAAAACGGGAATAAAATAGCCCATGAAGATCTGTTTTAAGATTTAAATAAGCAATAATCAGTCATTTACCAAATTCTCCTGATTCTCTGTTGCTAAATCTTCAGAATCAATTGTTCACATGATAAAATGAGATATAAATGATTAGACCCTTAAGGGAGCTGTGGTGGCACTGTGGTTTAGAGCTCAGCTGCTAACTCAAAGGTGAGCAGTTTACATTCACCAGCCACTCCTTGGAAACTATGGGTCAGTTCTATTCTGTCCTGTAGAGTGCCTAGTACTCAAAATCAACTTGAAGGCAACTGGTTTGGTTTGTTTCAGTTAACTTATTACAAACTTTCTACAAATGTTATCTATGTTTATTGTCTAGATGGCAAATGGGAGTGTTATCAAAGGATTTCAAAGCAGGAAAGTGACACTGGAGCAGAATGTTAAAGAGATATTTCTGGTTGTCTTGGGGACCATCAGGCTGGGCCAGCAAATAAGAAACCAGGTAAAGAGTTACAGGTGTTAACCATTTGCCATTGTTATCTTTAGGAATTTGGGCTTTATTTTGTCAGTGCACTTGACATCTTTCTGAACTAGTTTCCTCATCCATAAAAAGGGCATAGTGTATTGGCTACTTCATACACTATACTCAAAACTATAGAGTTACAGTGGGAATTAAACAACTCCACTGTCACTGAGTTGATGCTGACTTGTAGCAATCCTACAGGACAGGGTAGAACTGCCCCATAGAGTCCAAGGAGCACCTGGCAGATCTGAACTGCTGACCTTTTGGTTAGCAGTTGTAGCACTTAACCACCATGCCATCAGAGTTTCCATAGTGGGAATTAAATAAGTTAATACATGTAAAACCCTTAGAAAAGTGTTTGGTGCTTAGTAAGCACTTGGTATGCTAGAAAATAACATTGCTATCACTACCACCACCATCACCATTATCATCGTCCCCGCCACCATCATTGTTATTAGGTAACCCTTGAGTTCTAGGCTTTGAGGACTGATATGAACTGGTGGCATAGTGCATAAATGCTACTGCTGCTGACAGTTCAAATCCACCAGGTGGTTTTGAAAACCCTATAGGGCAATTCTACTCCATCTTATAGGGTTACTATGTGTTGGCATTGACTCAATGGCAGTGGGTCTGGTTTTTGGTTTTGGTGTGAGCCCCACATACCTTTAATGTCAAAAGGAGAATATAGACAAAAATATTACTAGCCTATAATTCAGGAGTTGAGTGCTGCATTGGAGAACATGCAGTGTGCTATGGGAATATATAAAGTTGGTATCTAATCAACTTAAGGACAGACAGTCTTCCCAGAGGATGTAAGAGCTAAGCTATGTCTTCAAAATGAAAGAAGTGTTTGCTATATATGAGAAAGGCAGAGGAAAAAGCCTATCCATAATTAGACTGGAGAAAGTATAATCCACCAGTTGTTTGAGAAGGCCCGTGCAGAAAGTAGGGAGGAGACTAGTGAGCTTGGCAGGGATCTGACCACTCAGACTCTTCTGAGCAATGCTGTAGTATCTAAATTTTATTCTTTGGGCAGTGAAGAGAGTGAAGAGCATTACCTGATATGGACAGTCACAAAAACAGACCACAAATGAAAAATGAACTTGGAAAGGGCAATTCCTCTGGCTCCTGCCCAAAAGCTTTATGTCCAAAGGCTGAAATATTTCCTCAGAGAGACTCTTAGAATTCAACTGGACCAAGCCTACCTGTGTATGGAAGAGGAAACTGAGCCTGAGGATGAGAAAATGATTTGCCAACGGAAACTCTTACATTATGAATAAAAGAAAAAGTAGAGCCAAGGCTCCTCATGGTATGGAGTTGAGATGAAGAAGTGTTTAGTCCTGCAGTCCCAGATTCAAATCCTAGCTCTATTACTCGGTATCTCTGGGTTATGAGCAAGTTTTTCAATACCCCTATCTCTTGGTTTCAACACTGGCAAAATGAGAATAACAGCAAAGTTATTAGGAGTATGGAATAACATGGGTAATTTAGGTGCTCTCGGTAAATGTTTGCAGTGATATACAATAGCATACTATTGAGGTTAACAAGACAGGCTTTAGAGTCCATTAGGGCAAATTACTTCAGTCCTCTGAGACATAGTTTACCTGTTGGCAAAATGAGAAAGTTGCTTTTAGCTGCCATCCAGTCAGCCCCCTGTGTGTGTCAGCCCCCTGTGTGTGTCAGCCCCTACCATGAACAACAGAATAAAACACTGCTTAGTCCTGTGCCATGTCCATGATCACTGTGGACTGGATAGTTATAAACCATAGGGTATTTATTGGCTGATTTTCAAAAGTAGGTTACCATAGTCCTTCTTAGTCTACAAGTTCTGCTGAACTTATTCTGTGTCATAACAACACGCACGTCTCCACTGACAGAAGGAGGTGCACATGAGGTGCACTAGCTGAGAACTTCAGAGCTGGGATCTCCCACATGGACAGCAAGAATTCCACTACTAAATCCTCAGTGCCTCATAAAACGGACCAAGTCATACCTACTTGGTAGAGTTGTTGGGCTGAAACGACACGACTGCCATAGACATCCAATACAGGATCTTTCACGTAAGGAATAAAAACATTGCCACAGAGTCAGTGACCCTGTAGAGTAGAACTGCCACATACAGTTTCCAAGGAGTGTCTGGTGGATTTGAACTGCCAATGCTTTGGTTAGTAGCCATAGCCCTTACCTACTACACTACCAGGGTTTCTGACCTTTTACATGATAGGCACTAAAACAATGTCAGTTTGCATAAGTGTCTCTTGCTTTTTCTCTACCACAGATGAGTCCTCAGCTTCAGGCTTATAACTGCACAACAAAGAGAGGCAGACTCAGAAGGTGGAGTCCTGGAAAAAGGATTGGAAGTACTTAGAGGCAAGTGAGGAGGGGGAGTAAGAGACACCAAAGACAAGAGCACTGGGTAATAAATTGTAGGCAGTGGAGACCCATAAATCAAAGGCCAGGCTTGCCCAAGCTTTCCTTCGAGAGGGAAATCATAGGTCAGGGTGACCACTTTTCTCAAACACCGGAAATGAAATCTTCCTCACGAGAGACAGGATCCAGGCCTGAGGGGTAGGAAGCAAGAGGTGATGGAGTGACACTTTACACTAATTTATTGTTGTATTAGCTGGTGAGTTTGGGATGGGGATGACTGGTAAAGGAGGCTCTTTCCAATGTTAGGGGCTGTATCTGGATGTTGCTTTTCCTGGAATTGTGGAACCTTTGACCAACCACTCTTCCCAATGCCATTACCCAATCAGCAGTTGACACAGTGATGGAACAGACCTAATTTCTAAGTGTGCTAGGGATGGAGAAAAAGAGGAAAGGCAGTAAGGAAACATTCCTGTTGGCCTCTTTCACTCCTCCCTGTCTCCTTGAATTGAGCTTAAATGTCTCTGTTAGCTGACCCCAAGTTTAATGAGAGCCGAGGGCATGACGCTGTTGCAAAAAAATGGAACACAACCTCCAGAAGTGAAGAGGGCAAATTAAGGGAAGTAATGACTTCATTGATGCTGCCGTGGACAGGCCACATCTGGAGAATCTTGGTCACTTCTGGTAAGAGGGACATATGCAAACACTAGCCAGACCATGATGCTGAATGCTGTCTCAAAAGCAAGCCTTCTGAGGAAGCATTAAAAGCAGGAATGGAGTATGTCCTCTAAAGAGGGGAAATGGTTATGTTGTTTTAGTAACTGAAGATAAGCAGAGGAATAACTGAGGGTCAGGGCTAATGGTGACCTTGATAGACTGAGTACTGGGTACATGCCTGATGCAATATATGTGCAATATCATCTTGACTATGACCCTCATCACAATTCTGCAGGATGTACTTCATTCCCAGGCTGAAAGTAGTAAAAGTGAGCCTCACGCCATTCATGTGATTGGACCAGGGAAGGGAATGTGAGTATGGGGTTCTGGATTTCTAGACACAAAAGCAACTAAGGATTATTGACGCAGCCAAGCCAAGCCAAGTGCCATCGAGTCCTATTGATGCAGCCATTACAAAAATAACAAAGAAGATTTTGACTCAATTTAATAAAAAACTTAAAAGTAGAATATTATGGGTTCCCAACCACTGGCAGTGATCAAAATAAGTATGTTTTAGAAAGCAATCAAATAGTAGTGAAATTGGAATTGGAGCTTTAGGTCATGTGATGTGCATCTGATGAGCCACATACGACTGAACCAGGTGTTACCCAATTGCCAACGCACTGATTTCCTGAGGTAAAAGGACTACATTTGTTGAAATTCCATTCATGCTTCAAAGTCCTGCTGAAATAGCTTTATGAAGTCTTCCAGATCTCCCTAGCTATCCTATGACATGTTTTCCCCTTCTGAAGCATTTTGCTTATTCCACTATTGAAATTCATAGTATATTCTCTCTTGTCTTAGTTGTATACATATCTTGAGACTCAGGGTGTCATATAGACAGAGCACCAGTGTGACATCAGAAGACACAGTTTTGAATTTGGGTTCTGACACTTACGAGCAATGTTACCTTGAAAGATTTACCTAAAGCATCTGATTCTCTGTTGATGATCTACAAGAATTAATTGTCCACATGATGAGATGAAATACAGATGACTAGGCTTTTAAGGGAACCCTAGTGGCACAGTGGTTAAGCGCTCAGAAGTACTAGTCGAAAGATTATTAGTTCAAAACCTTACGTGGCAGTTCTACTCTGTCCTCTAGGGTCACTCTGAGTCACAATGGACTGGATGGCAATTAGTTTGGTTTGGTTTGGTTTTGGTGGGCCCTTAAAAAACCACCAACTAACATTTCTCACCTGCTTCTGAGATTTTATTAATCCAAGAGTGGAATAATAAATGTGAATTGGCTTGAACTGAGGTAATTCTTAGCCCTTAGCTGTCAGAATACAGCAGTTCTCTAGCAGGTTCCCAAAGTAAATGAAAATACACACATGCATCATAAGAACCTCAAAACAGAATCAGATCAGTGGGTAAAAGGTTTATGCAAATTTATTTATAATGCAAAAAAGTCAGAAATCTAGTTGATCTTTAACAGAGGACTACATTGATGTGTGACACATTTAGAAAATACACATAAAAAGGAGACTACAAAAAAATGAAATACATTTATGTATGCATCATGGGGAAAAAAACGTGTACATTACATAGATTAAGTCGGAAAGGACAGATAAAAGAAAACAGAGACAATGAAGATGTGGTTGTGGAAGTAGGTATATCCTTAAGTGTGTGTTTGTCTTCCTGTCCAAATGTATGTCCACATCCATTCCATTTCTATACCCGGAAAGGCATGTGCACACTGTTAACGATTTTGTCTCTGAGGTAGGGTTGGGAGTATGAAATCAGAAATGAAAATCTTCAGTATTTTATACATTTCTGTATTGGTTGGATGTTATAGAATGAGCAATAATTACTTTTACAAAAAACACAGTCTAGATATTTCCATTTTGAAAGCATGCATATATACATGTGCAGTGTAAAGCAATTGTGATGAATTTGCACAACAAAGTCATGGCTTCTTGACTTTCCAGAAGTTCCCCAGGGTTACTTTTGTAATACCCACAGCAAATTTAGCCTCAGACGACCACCACCAACCACTGCCACCAAACAAAGCCAGAAGCTCAAGTGAATTTACTAACATCTGTACATATACCTGCAGTACTAAGTTTTATATGTTTGCATGTTTTTATATGTTTATATGTTCTTATATGTTTCAAAGCATCCAGGGAAAATGTTTGCATTGGCTTCCTGTCCTTCTCCTTCCCTAACAAGAGACTATAAGAGCTTCCTAAGAATTATTCCTCTTCTGGTGATGAGATCAACTGACTCATCTGACCTCAAACCATTTCAGTTTGTAGCTAGTAGGGACTTTAAGATAATAGTTAACGGTGGTATACTGACAATGCAGAAAATGATCCATGGACACCAATGCCACTTATTCCAAGTCACAGGGTGTTTTGTTGACAGAACTGAGCAGCTCAGTTTCCTTGTTGTCCAGCTTATTATTAGTACTATTATTATTTCAGTGAGTTGGGCTAAGTACAGTATTTCTCCATTATATTCAATTATAAGAGATGCCATTGATTTAATAACAGCCTTTCAAGAAAATAATACAACACTTAACATGCACATCCATTGTTAGATACACCCTAATTTCGGAAGTCTTAAAATGTGCACAAAAATTAAACTAAAAAAGTACAACTTCTATGAATATGGTCTTAGAGACTCTTGTTCCTAATGTCCTTGAAATTTTAAGAGTGCTGATGCAAGATAGTGAAATAGCTAATATAATTTTAAAGTGAAAAAATATACAATGACATTCTACACTAGCTTCTTTTCAGGGGGGCCACTGCAACTACAGTTCATAGTATATGCCAACTCATTTCAGATGGGAAAGTCTGCTTGCAGCACTATGTTGAGAAGATTCCAGGCTGAACCAAGGTCAGCGATTTCTGTGATCCATTAACAATGTCTGCCATTGAAGAAAGAAGGGTGACATCATAAATATACCATTCCTACTTTTGATGGATCAAATTCCCTGGAATCAAATCTCTTCAAGTGCTTGTTCTCTTTTTCCTAATTCTGTCATTTTAATCAAACATGACTTAGGATGAAGAAGCTCAAGAGTGATTAAGCATATTCTGACTGGAGCAAATTCTGGTCCCTGGCCACCAGTGAATTCAGTTTTTCAAAGGCTCCTAATAGAAACCTTATGGCTGGGACAGCTAGGTATCAGCGGGTCTTCTCTGAGCAGCTGTTTGCAGTAACCTGTGGTTGTCATGGGAATCAGCCTCTGGGGGACATTGGCTTGATAGATTTATTATGTAGAAGTAAGAAACATCCTTTTGTCACTAAATTTTATGGTGTATATGACCACAGGACCAGGAAGGAGTTGAAAACATTTGGGGGTTTGGTGATGGTACGCCTAGAGAATCCAAATAACAGTCACCCCATGATATTTTAGCCTTTGTGGAGCTCCTGGCATAAACTTTTACCACCCTAGCCACCCTGGGTCCTGAGAAACAGGATGCGCTGGGCTGGAGGTGAAATGATGCCCATAGTGTGCCTGTTCTCTGATCTCTATGACTTTCAGGGCTTGCTGGTTCCTTGACTTCTCAGCTGGAAGGTACTTCGAGGTAATATAACAAGTGGGTGACAAAGCCAGGACCTGAGCCCAGGGCACCTGGATACGGGAGAGTGTTCTTTCACAGTTTAACATTCTACATAACTGCTAACCATTGAAAGGTATGGCAAATGTACCCAATTTGTTCCCCCTGCTTAAAATCTTTAGATGGCTTCTGGAATAAAGAATCAATTCCTGAGCAGGTCTTACATGAGCCATCCTGATCTGGCCCCCAAGAAACACTCAAGTCTTGTTCTTTTTCCTTTCCCTTCACACGATGAACTCTGCTCCAATGAGATCCATGCTTCCTGAAGCATATTCCTTCTCACATCCTTGCTCTCCTGAACACAATGTTTCTTCTGATGAGAACACTCTCTCAGATCTACCTGGAGAACCCTGTCTATTCTTTGACTCTAAGCATAAACTTCACTCTCTCCCTGAGGAAGTATTCCGTGAGCCCCAAGTTGAGATTGGCTGTTCCAGCGACAGTATCTGCATCCAGAAAAGTGACAATTTTCAAAGGGAACTTTTTAGATGAGTAACAATAGTCTGACTCGATGGCACTTGGCTGTCTTGGCAACAACAGTCATCACCTGAGAGTTGGTTAGAAGTGCAGCATCCGAGGCCCATCCCAGACTACTGACTGAGAATTTCCACTTTAACTAGGTCCCTAGGTGATTCACATACAGATTGAAGTTTTTGAGGCACTGCTCCAAACCACTCTTCCTGCTGTCCCCTGTACAGCATGCTTCACGTCTCATGGTCTACTGCTCTTGACAACTGATCAGTCTTTTCCTACTGGATGCTGCGTACTGTCCGGGCAGGATCTGCCTTGTTCATTCCTGTATTTCCAGCCCCAGTACAGAGCCTGGCATATAGGAAGCACAGTGAATGAAGTAATGACTAAATCATTCAATAAAGTGACGTCTCTTTAAGTTTCCCAGTACTTGCAAGGGACTGGCATTTTTTTTGGAATGTTACTTGTGAGCTAGGTAGGGCTTAGAATTCATTGAATTCAGCTATTTCAAACTGTGATCTATAGATCCCTGGGAACCAAGGGAGACTTAAGGGACCTTTAGAGTTGTGGGGAGTTGAAGCAAAGGCCCAGCAGGTAGGGTACTGGCCATCCACTCTAGCCTTTGCTGAAACAGCTTTGCACTCACCTGTTCCACAGACTCATTCAGCAAATTATCCAATTACTAATTACTTAACATGTATTTAGAAGATTAAATACAACACAACCAGTCACTAACTATAGATAATTTACCTTGTCTTGGAGGTGTCAGACAATACACAGACACAGAAGCAATACAAGATACTAAAACTAATCAATGTGAATAAAAAGAAAAACAGCCAACGCCACTGCCTTCAAGTTAATTCTACTCATAGTGACCCTATAAGACCGAGTAGAAGTGGCCCATAGAGTTTCCAGGCAGTGCCTGGTGGATTTGAACTGTGCAGACATAGCACTTAAAAACTATACCAACAGAGTTTCCTAAATGTGATACAGAGAATTAAAATAATAAGTGTACAAGTAGAAACATTAGAGTATTCTCTGAGAAGGTGGCATTCCAGCTAAGATTTGGGGTTCCGTGTAAGACTTATCTACCAAAAATAAGTTACACTGATAAGACTGAAAAAAAAAGGATACCACTACACTAGCCCATCCAGATCATTTTGTGGATGAGGAGACTGAGGTCACGGAGGAGCTGAACCCAAGGTCAAACAGTGAGTTATTAGCAGTTCCAGGAAGGATGAAGGGAAGTGCTGGTTCAGTACAGAATTCTCCCCTTTCATGTCGGAGCCCTGGGTTCAGTTCCTGGCCAATGTACCTCATACAGAGGAACCATCATTTGTCAGTGGAAGCTTGTGTGTTGCTATGATGTCAAACAGGTTTCAGCAAAGCAAAACCTAAGACAGACTAAGATAAAAACACCTGGCAATGTATTTCTAAAAATCAGCCAACGAAAACCCTATGGATCATAATGATCTGATCTGCAAACATTCATGGGGTTGGCACAGGACAGGACAGTGCTTCTTTCCATTGGGCATGGAGTCATCATGAGTCAGTCGGGAGCCGATTTAACTGGCTGACAACAGTCAGGATTGATTAGGGTGCAGCTCTCTTGGTTCCTGTCAACATCTCAGTGTGGGGTGTTAGAGGATCTTCAGATGTCTTTCAGGAGGCTAGAAATACCAGGGGAGTAAATAGTCAGGTGATGTGGTTGAGGGGGGAGGTAGGAGCTGGTGAACAGTGGCTAGTGACTGGTTGGCCAGAGGTTAGTGGGTTATCGCAGTTCATTATGGCATGGGTTTCCCTGCCTCTGTGTGTGGTCATGCAGTTAAGGGAGATTTATGTCCTGGGGGGTCATAAAAGGTCCCAGCAGATTGTAAAGGCAAAGTCAGGAGTGGAGCTCTGGCTTTGCTTCCACCCAAACTCCCTGAGCCCTGTGAGAAAGCCCAATAAAGCGGAATGCCCAGCAGTGTCCACAGGCAAGGTAGCTGCCGAGATTACTCATGAAGCAGCTTTCTTCTGGGCCTCTCTCCTTCTGTCTGCCTGCATCTCCTTTCAGCCTTTATCTAAAGAACCTTCCTTTCATGTGAGGAGAAAGTTATTCTCCAGAACCTTAAGTTCTTAGAGGTCTGTAGTGGAGTGTTACAAAGGAGAACCAGCCTCCATATCAAAATTCAGTGCAACTCTTAGAAGCTCACTGAATTCCAAACATGTTATTTTAAGTCGATTTCAACACATGGTGACCCCGTGTGTTATGGAGTAGAATTGTGGCTCCATAAGATTTTCTTGGTTGTAATCTTAATGAAGTTGGATCTGGTGGAATAGTTGTTAAGCGCTATGTCTAATAACCAGAAGGTTGGCAGTTCAAATCTTCCAGGCACTCCTTGGAAACTCTGTGGAGCAGTTCTACTCTGTCCTATAGGGTCACTATGAGTTGGAATCAACTCAGTGGCATGAGGTTTGGGTTTGGGGTTTTAATCTTAAGGAAGCAGGTTACCAGGCCTTTTCCGACATGTCACTGCTGGATGGTTTTGAACCACAAACTTTTTTAAGATTTTCAAAAAAAACCAAACCCACTGCCGTTGAGTCAATTCTGACTCACAGTGACCCCATGGAGTTCCTAAGGCTGTGAATCTGTATAGAAGCACACTGCTACATCTTTCACCTGCAGAGCTGCTGGTAGTTTCAGTTCAAATCACCAACTTTTTGGTTAGCAACTGAATGTTTTGACTGCTGTGCCACCAGGGCACCTGTAAACAACAACAACAAAAAACCCAAAACAAATAAACAAACCCACTGCTGCTGAGTTTCTTGCGGCTCATGGTGACCCTATAAGACACGGTAGAACTATGCTATAATCTTTACAGAAGCAGACCGCCATATCTTTCTCCCCTGGAGTGGCTACTGGTTTCAAGACTCTGACCTTTTGACTAGCAGCTGAGCACAAATTATTCGCTCTACGCAGGGACAACTATTTCCTTATCATCCATAGAACAGGGAAGACACCCTACTTTGCTGAGCTTACAGGGTCATTTTGAAACTTTCACAAAGCGTTTCAAGAAGCCATGCAATTTCCTACAATGCTATGGCTGTTGCCCTACCTCAGGCTACCACACTATTTCCCTGATCTGTTACCTAATAGCCTCTGGGGCTTCTTTGTCTCCTTCTTACCCTGACACCACTACTCCATTCTTAGAACTTTAGTCACAGGGGTCTTTCTTGCAGGAAGGTCTGATGATATCCACTCCATGTGCAAAATACTTGAAAAGCTTCTTATTACTCTTGGGAGATAATCCAAACTCCTTAACCCTACTTAAAGGGCATTCAGGATCTGGCCCCTGCTGACCTCTCTCTTCTTATCTCGTATCACTCCTGCTGTCAGGCACTTTGCTCCAACAACATGGAAATTCTTTTGGTTCCTCCAAACACAGTGTTTACCAAAGTGTTGGAGTTCCCCTGGGGTTTGGGAAAGGATTTTGGGTGATACTCAAGACAGTGACAGACAGACCCAGTATTCAGCAACAATGAACCACATAAGAAGTGTTTGATCCACTGTTCATTTCTTCCCCTCTTTCAGATTAATTTAAGAAGAAAGTCTTGTTTGGTGCTGTGTTTTAATACTTCTCTAACACTTGTTAATGTTCCTTGAACAACACTGCTTTCTGTTTTTCTCCCATTGTCTTTAATTTTCAATTAAAGACAGATGGTAATATTTTTCTTTATAAGATGTGCTTTCTTTTCAAATATATGTTGAATAGGAAATGATTCTTTTGAGAAATACATAAGTAAAGTACTTGATATGGTGATATGGCAAAAAAATCATTAACATAGCAAGCAAATGATCAAAACTTGAGCAAAAACAAACTGTATTGTAACAGTCTTTCTCTGAGTACTTACCAGGCTAGTCCTTACCCTCAACACAACTTGGCTGTCTTCCTTCTCCCCATGCCTAACTGTTATTCACACTTTAAATCTCAGAGTCTCAACTCTGGGGACACTTTGGGTTGCCTAGTCTCGTTAGGTACCCAAATCTCACGTTCCCAAAGGGTGCTGTCTTTTCTGTTCTCATAACACTTATCTTATTCATTGCAATTGTGTATTTAATTACTGGCATTATTCAGTCAGCAGTAATTTATGTGCTGGTGGAGAAATTTTCTTTTTATTACTGCATCACCACAACCACCATGTAAGCAGTGCTACATAGCAAATATGTACAAAATGAATGAATGAATGCTGCTGTTAAATGTAAGGCATGAAATTCAACCACTATTTCATATACATACTGCTTTATGAAACCAGAAGACAGCAACTGTGACTTCACTAAGTTTGAAGTTATGATGGTATCTAGCACAGGTGGTGGTACAGTCACTCCTAAGAACAAAAGTAATGCTTAATTATGCTGAATTCACAAATATATTTAGTTATAGTTACTAATGGACTTTAGTCAAAATTATAGCTGTTTACTTTATTCCAGGAAAAACTCAAAGTTTAAAGGAGGTGTAAAAAGAGCCCTGAATTAAGAGTTACAGCTCCACCACTACACCACTCTGAAATTTTGGGTAGGATACATCCCCTTGAGGAGTCCAAGTTTTCCTATCTGTAAAACTACAGGTGGGAGGTGGAGAAAAGAGTGATTGAGCCAAAAAACATGGATCTCGCTCTTCTATCTGACATTTGAGGAGTCCAAGAAGCTCCATTTCCAAGATTCTTTCATTTTTCCAGCCTATTTCTCATCTTCAGCTCTGACATAACTAATGTGACCACTATTTCTATTTATTTGATAAAGTCCATTCTCAGTCTGTGGAAAACAAGAGCCCATTAAAGTCAGATGTAAGAAAGAAAAAAATGACCCTTCTACCCATACTCATAACTCCATACCTGGGCCCCAGCTCATCCTCGCTCCTCCAGACAAAGTCTCCAAACTTTTCATAGTGAGAGTTGTAGTGGTGCTGGACTCGAAACAGCATAGAAGCTGAGACCTCCATGAGAGTGTTATAAGCAGTCTGCTGCTCCTTTCCACTTGTGTACCCATTGTATAAATTGTAGATCTTGTCAGCTATCTCTGAGAAAGAAGAAATGGAGGCACAGATTACTGAACAGTAGAAAAAAATGAGGATGGAAACATGGCCTGCAACAAAAAAGACTGATACATGGTACTTCATGTGCAAGATGTTTGGGAGCAGACAAATCTTAGTTCCATCCTGAATATACTATAGACTGGTTGTGTTGTTTTTTAATCTATCAGCTAGA
This sequence comes from Heterohyrax brucei, assembly GCA_028571685.1. Classification (NCBI taxonomy): domain Eukaryota; kingdom Metazoa; phylum Chordata; class Mammalia; order Hyracoidea; family Procaviidae; genus Heterohyrax; species Heterohyrax brucei. The sequence goes on from CM053150.1 coordinate 65,637,217, forward strand.
GATAAATGATACTTACTCTGAAAATATATTGTGAAAATTAAGTTCAATAGTGGTTATAAACCACTAAAATAAAGTTAAAAACCTGTTGCCGTCAAGTTGGTTTTGACTCATGGCGACCTCATGTGTGTTAGAGTGGAACTGTGCCTCACGGGATTCTAAATGGCAGATTTTCCAGAAAGAGATCACCAGGGCTTTCTTCCAAGGAGCCTCTGGGTAGACTTGAAATGTCGACCTTTCAAATAGCAGCCCAGTGCATTCATTGTACCACTCAGGCACTCCAACATAGTTAGTGTTCATATTTGCTAGTTTGATCACTACTATAACTATTGTGCCCATGTTTTAAGAGAAAATTCTAAACAGAAGCAGAGACTCAAGCTGTGCTGAGCTCATCTCAATAGCCTCCTTCTAGATCTCCCTGCTTACAGCATCTCCTCTCTGTAATATTTCAAACATATTTCTGCAATCAGATCAGGCTAAATCTACATTCAAAAACTTTCAAAGAAACAACAAATGCTGGAGAGGCTGTGGAGAAAGTGGAACCCTCCTACACTGTTGGTGGGGTTGCAAAATGGTCCAGCCTCTTTGGAAGGCAATCTGGCACTTCCTTAAAAAAATGGATATCGATATACCGTTTGACCCAGTAATTCCACTACTTGGAATATATCCTACAGAATCAAGGCCTTTCACACCAACGGACACATGCACAAGAATGTTTATTGCAGCACAGTCCTTGATAGCAAAAAGATGGAATCAACTCAGATGCCCAACAATAGAGGAATGGATAGGTAAACTATGGTACATATACTCAATGGAGCACTACACAATGATAAAGAATAACGATGATTCCAGGAAACATCTCCTAACCTAGTTTCAAATGGAAGACATTATGTTGAGTGAAAGTAGTCAGCGACAAAGGGACAAATACTGTATGAGACCTCTACGATAAGATCCCCAAAACAGACTTGTGTATAGAAGAAAAGACTCTTTGACAGCTGCAAGGGAGGGGAGGGAGGGAGGGTGAGGGGGGGAGGGTTTAGTTTAGATAGTTTCTAGAAATCTAGTTGGGAGAAAGCGGTGATAGCACACATTAGAAACAAGAACAACATTAAGTGGACTTCAGCATAACTTGAGTACTCCTTCCATCTTAATACTGCAAGGATAGAGTAGCTGGGGCAGGGGGCAGGGGACCATGCTCTTAGGTGACTTTCAGGCCAATTGGCACAACTAGCGTTTTGCTAAGAGAGCTCTCTGCACCTCACATTGGTGAGTGGCGTCTGGGGTCTTAAAAGCTGCCAAGCTGCCATCCGAGGCACAGCAAATGGTCCCAACTCAGCAGGAATGGATGTTCACTGAGGACCAAAATGACATGCGGTAAAGACAACCGAGAAGACAGACAGACCCACAAGAGTGGGTGCCTACATCAACTTGGGACCGGAAGAACAAGATGGTGCCTGGCCACCACCAGTGATAGCCACGATGGAGCTCACAGAGAGGAGTCTCACTGGCAACACAAAAATAAAAAGGGTGCATCATAAGATCTCCACTAAAAGACCTCATTTGGTGGTCCAGCGGTTTTGGGGGTCCTCTGAGAGCATCGGATCCGACTCGACAGCACTTGGCTCTGGCTGAGAGCATGGCCCCCGGCCCTGATGCTGCCCTTTCCCATAAATTATAACAAAGGCCCACTCTTTGGACAGGAATGGATTGGACTTGGCAATGCAGAGTGACCATATATTGGAAGCACTTTATGGTTCTATACATCTATAGGATATCATCTTGCTGACCTCTGGCTGGAGGAAGGGGAGTGGATGGAGAGGAGGGGAAAGGAGGCTGTTGGGAGGATGAGACATGTATGGAGCAGAGAGGAATAGTGTGCAGTCACCAGACAGGGAGAGCAGTGGAAGCTGCATATAAGTGGGCATGTAAATTTATACGTGAATGTCCATTTTCACTCAGTTATGTTAAATAAAAAAATAAAAAAAAAACTTTCAAAGAAAATTCTGACTGATCTTCTGTTCACCATTCCAAGCCATTCTTACTAATTGATGTTCCTTAAACTCATCATGAGCTGATCCTCTAAATAGAAGGTATAGTCTTCTATTGGTGCACCTTCCTGGTGCAACAGTCCAACAGCCAGGTAGCTAAAGCAGAGATGGACCATGATTCATATTCTTGATGAAGAACTCCTGATTTCTGGCTCTGGAGTAAGGAGGGCAGACTTTGATGGCAGACTGTTTAGTGTGTTTCCTCTGACCCATATGGGAACTGCCCAAAGGACAGAAGCTTAAGTCTGGGCTAAACAACTGGAGTTCACACAAGACAGAGGAGGAAATGAAGAGCCAAAAATTAAAGACTCAGAGTTTCTTGCAGAAATTAATGCTTTCAAAAGCACTGTTTTTTCTTTTTTTTACAGATCAGATACAGAGTCATTAAAAGCCACATGCTTGTGCAGTGCTATACCCTGTAATATTCTAATGTTCCAGCTTCAACAAAAGATCACAGGCATTAAAAAAAAAAAAAAAACCTAGAAATGATGGCTCATTCAAAAAAATAAGACAAAGGAAGAGGAATTATATCTATGGAATACCAGATAACAGACATGGTTAGAAGAATTCAAAACAACAGTATTAAACACACTCGAAGAACTAACAAAACCAGGGATAAAGAACTAAACGAAATTAAAAAATGATACATCAACAAAATGAAAATATCAATAAAGAGATGCCAGCCAGCCAAGTGCCACTGAGTTGGATCTATAGTTCAAATCCACCATGCGATCCTTGAATACTACGGGAGTCAGTTCTACCCTGACCCCTAGGGTCACCATGAATAAAGAGATAGACACTATAAAAAATAATGAAACAAAAACAGTGTGGCTTAAAAATGTCACTAAATTTAAAAAATGCAACAGAAGGGTTCAAGTGCTGATTTGAAGCAAACACTGACAGAATTAAAGATAGGAATGAATGGTTCTACACTAACAGATGAAGACTTTTATATGCCACTTCCAATAATGCACAGAATCCCTAGAAAGAAAATTTATAAGGAAATAGAGAAATCTGAGCAACATAAGAAACCAAATAGACTCATGAGACATGTATAAAATACTTCAACCAACAACAGAACAATACACATTCTTTTCCAATACACACGGATCATTTTCCAGATAGACCATTTGCTAGGTCATTAAAGAAGTCTCAGTAAATGCAAAATGATTAAAATAACACACAGTATCTCTTTTATCACAGTGGAAAGAAGCTAGAAACTTGTAATAGAGCAAGAATATCCCAAATAGGTGGAATTTGGCAACACACTATTAAACAACAAATTATTCAAGGGAAAAATCAAGAGAGAAATCAGAAAATACTTAGAGGCAAATGAAAATGAAACTTTGACATATGAAAACTTATGAGATATGGCAAACACAGAGTTCACAGAAAAATTCATAATGGGAAACAACTGTATTAGAAAAGAAGAAAAATCTGAAATCAATAGCCTGAATTTACAACTCAAGGAAACAAAAAGAAGAGCAAACAAATCTCACAACCACCAGAATGAAAGAAATAACAGAAATAAATGAAATAGAGAATAGAAAAACAATAGAGAGAATCAATGAACCCAGGAGTTGGCTTTTTGAAAAGGTCAATAAAATTGACAAATCTTGACCTAAACTGATGAAGGAAATAAGAGAGAAGATGAAACTAACTAAAATCAGAAATGAAAGTGGGGACATTACAACTGACTAAAAGGGTCATAAAAGAACATTATGAACAAACGTACAACAAATTAGATACTTTAGGTGAAATGGACAAATTCCTATTGTTGTTGGTGTTAGGTGCCATGGAGTTGGTTCCAACTCGTAATGACCCTACATGCAACAAAATGAAACACTGCCCAGTCCTGCGCCATCCTCACATTGTTGTTATGCTTGGGCCTACGTTGCAGGTGCTGTGTCAGTTCATCTCGTTGAGGGGCTCCCTCCTTTTCACTGACTCTCTAATTTACCATTCATAATGTCCTTTCCCAGGGACCGATCCCTCTTGATAACATGTCCAACTTGATAACATGTCCAAAGTCTGTGAGACAAACTGACACCAACCTTGCTTCTAATGAATATTCTGGCTGCAATTATTTTTTTATTCTTCTGGCAGTCCATGGTATCGATTCCTCTTCAGTGTTCTTTATTCACTGTCCATCTTTCACATGATATGAGATGATTGAAAACACCATAGCTTAGTTCAGACATACCTTAGTCCTTAAAGTGAGATCTTTGCTTTTTAAAACTTTGAAGAGGTCTTTTCCAGCAGATCTGCCCAATGCAATGTGTCATTTGATTTATTGACTGCTGCCTTCATGGGCATTGACTATGGATCCGAGTAGAAAGAACTCCTTTACAACTTCAATATTTTCTTCATGTTTCATAAAGTTGCTTATTGGTCCAGTTGTGAGGATTTTTTTTTTTTTATTTGAGATGTAATCGATATTGAAGTCTGTGGTCTTTGATCTTCACCAATAAGTGTTTCAATTCTTCATTTTGAGCAAGTAAGGTTGTGTCATCTACATAACACAGGTTGTTAATGAGTCTTTCTCCCATTTTGATGCCACATTCTTCTTCAGATGGTCCAGCTTCTAAGATTATTTTCTCAGCATATAGACTGAATAAGTATGACAAAAGGATAACCCTAGCACATGTTTTGCTTGATTTTAAGCCATGCATTATCCTCTTGCTCTTTCTGAACAATTAACTGCCTCTTGGTCTAAGTACAGGCTCCTCATGAGCACAATTAAGTGTTCCAGAATTCCCATTATTAACACTGTTATGATCCACACAGCCGAATGCCTTTATACAGCAAATAAAACACAGGTAAACATCCTTCCGGTGTTGCTGTTTTCAGCTGAGATTCATCTGACATCACCAATGATATCCTTTCTTCCATGTCCTCTTCTGAATTCGGCTTAAATTTCTAGTAGTTCCCTGTCAGTGTACTGCTGCAACTACTTTTGAACGACCTTTGGTAAGATTTTAGTTGTGTGTGATATTAAGCTGTTTTGTATGTTTGTTTGTTTTTTAAATAACTTCCACATTCTGTTGGATCACCTTTCTTATGAATGGGCACAAATATAGACATCTTCTAGTTGATTGGCCAGGTAGCTGCCTTCCAACTTCTTGGCAGAGATGAATGAGCACCTGCAGCACCACATTTGTTTGCTGAAACATCTCAACTGGTATTCTCTCAATTCTCAGAGCCTCGTTTTTCATCAGTGCCTTCAGTGCAGTTTAATCTCTTCCTTCATAACCATTGGTTCTTGACCACATGCTATCTCCTGAAATGGCTGACCTTCAACCAATTCTTTTATTACAGTGGCTGTGTATATTCCTTGTATCTTCTGATAATGCCCCATAAAATTTCTATATTCATTCAAGTACAAATAGAAAATACCAGCCATCCAGTAACAACTGAAGAGACTAAACCCATAATCAAATATCTTCCAACAACAAGATCCAGATAGCTTCACTTGTAGAAATCACACCAATACTTCATAATTTCTTCTGAAAAATCAAAAAGAGATGGAACAGTTTCTAATTCATTCTATGAGGCTAGCATTATCCCGATACCAAAGCCAAAGATATCACTTGAAATTTATAGACCAAAATCCCTTATGAATACAGATGCAAAAATTCTCAGGAAAATATAAGCAAACAAAAAAATTTTTTTTTTAAAGGTTAGCACACCCCCCAAAAAGCATTTGGGTTTTATATGCCAGCAATGAATAATCTGGAAATGAAGTTAAGAAAGTAATTTTATTTACAAAAGCATCTAAAATAATAAAATACCTGGGAATAAATTTAACCTGGGAGGTGAAAGATTTGTACACTGAAAACTGCAAAACATTGATTAAAGAGAATTAAAAAGAACTAAAAATATATGAAAAAACATTCTGTGTTCATGGATTGAAGAAATTAATATTTTTAAGCTGTCAATATTACACAAAGCAATCTATAGATACAACACAATACTATCAATGTTCCAAAAGCTTTCTTCACAGAAATGGAAAAGCTAATCCTCAACTTAAATATGGAACTTCAATGAGGCCCGAATATCCAAAATAATTTTTAAAAAGAAAAACAAATTAGGAAACTCATACTTTCTAATTTTAAGAAGTACTATAAAACTATAACAGTCAAAATAGTCTGGTACTGGTATAATAGCAGACATGTAGTCCAATGGAATAGAATGAGACCTCAGAAGTAAATGCATATACATTTGGTCAATTGACTTTTGATAAAATACCAGTTCTTTCCAGTGAGGTAAAAGTAGTCTTTTGAATAAACAGTTCTGGTACAATGAGATCTCCACATGCAAAGGAATAAGCTGGAACCATACTTCACATCATATATGAAACCTAAATCAGAAAGGATCAACAATCTAAATGTAAGAATTAAAACCACAAAACTCTTAGGTTAAAAACAAAAGGATACAACTTTAGTACCTAGTTTTCAACAATAGATTCTTAGATGTAACATCAAACACACAAGCAACCCCAAAGAAGAAGAAAATAGATCAACTAGACTTCATCAAAATTAAATACATCAAATGCATATCAAATGACATTATCAAGAAAGTAAAGAGACAACCTACAGAACTGGAGAAAATATTTGGGAACTGCATTTCTGATGAGGATTTAATATCCAGAATATACAAACCATTCCTGTAATTCAACAAGAAAAAGACAAACAACCCAGTTTTTAAAAGGTTATTGGACAGATAGCTCTTCAAAGAAAACACTCAAATCGCCAATCAGCACAGGAAAAGATGCCCAACATGATGAGTCATTACAGAAATGCAAATCAAAGCATGAGATTATTCTGACCCATAGTGACTCTGTAGGACAGAGTAGAACTGCCCCATGGGGTTTCTAAGGAGTGCCTGGTAGATTTGAACTTGTGACCTTCTGGTCAGCAGTGAATTACTATACCACCAAGGTTTCCTCAGACCTACTAGGATGGCAAATCAGCAAAGGCATTTGACTGTGTGGATCATAACAAACTATGACTAACATTGCAGAGAATGGGAATTCTGGAACACTTAATTGTGCTCTTCAGGAATCTGTACGTGGATCGAGAGACAGCAACGCAAACAGGACAGGGGGACACTGCATGATTTAAAGTCAGGAAAGGGGTGCATCAGGATTGTATCTTTTCACCATATCTTTTCAATCTGTATATGGAGCAAATAGTCTGAGAAACTTGACTATATGAAGAAGAATGAGGCATCAGGATTGAAGGAAGACTCATTACCAATCTGTATTACGCAGATGACACAACTTTGCTTGCTGGAAGTGAAGAGGATTTTGAAACACCTAACTGACGAAGATCAAAGACCACGGCCCTCATTATAGATTGCACCTCAATATCAAGAAAACAAAAAGACTCACAACTGGACCAGTAAGCAACACCATGATACACAGAAAAAGGATTGACATTGTCAAGGATTTCCCTTTACCAGGTTCCACAATCAATGCCCATAGAAGCAGCAGCCAAGAAATCAAAAATACATTGCACTGAGAAAATCTGCTGCAAAGGACCTATTTCAGATATTGAAAAGATGTCACCCTGAGGACTAAGGTGCACCTTATTCAAGCAGTGGTATTTTCAATCCAATTATATGCATGTAAAAGCTGCACAATGAATAAGGAAGACAGAATACAAATTGATGCCTTTGAATTGTGGTGTTGCAGAAACTGTTGAATGCACCATGGACCACCAAAAGAACAAACAGATCTGTTCCAGAAGAAGTACAACCTGAGCGCTCCTTGGAAGCAAATATGGCAAGACTGCATCTCACATAGTTTAGACATGTGGTAAGGAAGGATCAGTGCCTGCTTGTTACAGCGGAGACTCAGTGAAAAAGAGGAAGACCCTCAAGGAGATCGACTGACACAGTGGCTGCAACGATGGATCTAAGCATAAAAACAAATGTGGGCATGGTGCAGGACCAGGCAGCGTTTCATTCTGTTGAGCACAGGCTCACTATGAATTGGGACCGACTTGAGGGCAGCTAACAACAACTGGAATAGCTATAATCAAAAAGACACAAAATAACTACTGTTGGTGCTGGAAAAAAAAACAAAACCAACTCAACGCCATCAAGTTGATTCCGACTCATAGAGACCCTATAGAACAGCACAAAACAGCTCCATAGATATTCCGAGGAGCGCCTGGCAGTTTGAAACTGCCAATCTTTTGGTTAGCAGAGGTAACACTTAACCACTATGCTGCTAGGGTTTCCAAAGACACTGCTATCAAGTTGATTCTGACTCACAGCAACCCTATAAGTCAAACTAGAACTACCCCATAGAGTTTCCAAGGAGAGACAGACAGATTTGAACTGTCAAATTTTGGCAGATGTAGCACTGAACTACCACACCACCAGGATTTCCACAGAAAAGTGGAAAACTTGAAATTCTCATCCGCTGTTGGTGGAATTTTAAAAATGATGCAGCCATTGTGAAAAGCAGGTTGGCAGTTTTTACAGAATTTAAACATGAAATTACATATAACCAAGCAATTACACCCCTATGTTTATATCAAGAAAACTTGAAAGCAGGGATTCAAATAGATGCTTTTAAACTATTTTTTGCTGCAGTATTAGTTACAATAGCCCAAAAGTAAAAAAACTCAAAAGTCCATTAGCAGATGGATAGAAAAACAAATGTAGCACACACACTTGTAGCATATGAAGTCTGACAATTAAGTCTGTGAACTTAGTTCTTCTAAGTATTACATATCTCATTGCTGAATATCAGTATGGTAGCCTTCAAAGTACTCCCCTTGGGAAGTTATGCACCAGTGCCAGTATCTAGTCTACCTTTAAAGCAATTTTGGAAATCCTTCTGGAATGGCCATCGTGCCTAGTGACATGATGGCAAATTCTTGAACTTACTTGTATAGTTGTCTATGAGGGAGTTTTTAGCCAGTACACAAATAACTGTATTGGAATACACTCCCTACTCACCTCATCTGGCTCTGAGTGACTTGTTTCTTTACCTGAAGATAAAGGCAATGATGAAAGGAAGACACTTTGATGACATTCAGAACATCAAGGGTAACATGATGACAGCTCAGATGGCCATTCCAGAAAAAGAATTCCAAAATTGCTTTGAAGGGTGGACTACGCACTGGTGACAGGACATAGCTTTCCAAGGGAAGTACTTCAAAGCTGACTGTAGTGATATCCAGCAATGAGGTATGTAGCACTTTTTCTAGGATGAGTTTGTGGACTTGTTGGTTCTTGTACACAAGTGATACTGTTTAATAATTTCTGCATTCTGTTGGGTCACTTTTCTTTGGGATGGGTACAAATATGGATCAGTTGTACTTGAATGGCTGGTCAGTTGACCAGGTAACTGTCTTTCAAATTTCTTGGCATACACAAGTGAGCATTTACAGAGCTGCATCTATTTGTTGAAATGTCTCAACAGGTATTCTGTCAATTTCCAGAGACTTCTTTTTCACCAATAGTTTCAGGGCAACTTGGTTCTTTTAGTACCATCGTTCTTGATAAATGCTACCTCCTGAAACAGCTGAACTTCCACCAATTCTTTTTTTAGCACAATGACTTTGTGTTTTCATCTTCTTTTGATGGTTCTCGTGCTGTTTAGTATTTTCTCTGTATAATTCTTCAATATTGTCCTTGATGACTTTCCATAAACCTGTCTAGTCTTCACTCATTAATATTCAGTGTGTGAAATCTATTCTTGAAGTAGTCTGTAAACTTAGATTAGGTATTTTCATGGTTGTATTTTAGCTCTTGTAAACTTGTTTTAATTTTCTTCAACTTCAACTTCAACTTCTGTACGAGCAATTGGTCTGATTCATGGTCAGCCCTGGCTTTGTTCTAACTGGTGATATGGAGATTTTACAAATGTAGTAGATCCATTTTCTGTATATTCCATCTGGTGAAGTTCAAGCACATACTCGCCACTTAGGCTGTCAAAAGAAGTAACTTGCAATGAAGAAGTCATCAGTCTTGCAAAATTCTATTGTGCGATCTCAAACATCATTTCTATTACCAAGGTTTTATTTCTCTTCTTCTTTGCTGACAACTTGTGTTGCAGCTGCCAGGGATTATCTTGAGTGTATATTTGATCAATTTCAGACTGCAGAAGTTGACCGAAATCTTCAGTTTCTTCACCTTTGGCCTTAGTGGTTGGTGTGTAAACCTGAATAACAGTCGTATTACCTGGTCCTCTTTGTAGGTGTATGGATATCCTATCTCTGACAGTGTTGTACTTTAGGATAGACTCTGAAATGCTCGTTTTGATGATGGATGCAATGCCATTTCTTTTCAATTTGTCATTCCTGGGATAGAAGACTATATGATTGTCTGATTCCAAATGGTTAATACCAATCCATTTCAGTCAACTAATGCCTGAGATGTCAATGTTTATGCACTCCATTTCATTTTTCACAATCTACAATTTTCCTAGATTGATACTTTTTGCATCCCACATTCTTATTAGTAATGGATGTTTGCAGCTGTTTCTTCCTATTTTGGGTCAAGCCACATCAGCAAACGAAAGCTTGACTCCATCTGCATCATTATGGTAGACTCTACTTTGAGAAGGTAGCCCTTCCCAAGCTTTCTTTTGAGTGCCTTCCAACCTGAGGGGGCTCATCTTCCAGCACTATATTCAACAGTGTTCCACTGCTCTTCATGTTTTCACTGGCTATTTTTTTCCAGAAGTAGACCACCTGTTCCTTCTTCCTAGTCTGTCTTGTTCTGGAACCTCAGCTGAAACCTGTCCACTGTGGATGACCCTGCTGGTATTTGAAATACTGGTGGTATAGCTTCAAGCACCACAACATCACACAAGCCTGCATGGTATAACAAACTGACAGACAAGTAGGGGATATGAAGCATCTAGAATAGGCAAATACATATAAACAGAAAGTTTTCTGTGGTGACAAAGAATGGTGGTGGGGGAAGGGTGAGTGTTTATGGGGTAATGAGTGTCTCTTGGGGGCCTTGGTGATGAATTGTTGAGAGCCCAGCTGCTGGCCCAAAGGTCAGCAGTTCAAATCTACTAACTGCATCTGAGAAACCCCACGGGGCTGTGCTACTCTGTCCTATAGGTTCACTATGTAACAGAACTGACTCAGTAGCAGTGGGTTTGGATTTTTGGAATATCTCTTAAAAGTTATGAAAAAATTGGAAACAGCAGTGATGACTACACAACAGGAGGAAATACAATTAATTTCACTGAATTGTGAGGTAAAAATGGCTGAAATGGCAAATGTTATATATTTTTATGCCCCATCCCCACAACAAAAAACAGTGACAATATCAAATGCTGGTAGGGATGTGAAAAAGTGGTTTACTCATATATTTCTCATGGGACTATAAAATAGTACAGCTACTCTGGGAAACAGAGAAGCAATCCTTTAAAAATCAAAGATGCATCCACTACATGACCCAGGGAAACCATGGTGGCATAACGGCTAAGTGCTATAGCTACTAAGCCACAGGTCAGCAGTTGGAATCCACCAGGTGTTCCCTGGGAACCTAATGGGCCAGTTCTACTCTGCCCTATAGGGTCACTATGAGTTAGCACTGACTTGACAGCAAGGGGTTTATGTTCCATAAATTGTACTCATGGGTGTTTGTTCTAAAGATACTAAAACTTAAGTTCACATAAAAAACTTGACACAAATGTTTGCAGATGCTTTATTTGTAATAGCTGAAACTTGTAAACAGCCCAGATGTCTTTCAATGGATGACTGGTTAAACAAACGGTGCATCCATCAACACTAAAAATGAACCACCTGTTGATACATGCAATAACCTGGATAAATTTACAGAGACATATTTCCAGTGAAAAAAATCAATCCTAAAAGGCTATGTATTGTTATTGTTTCATTTATATAACATTCTTGAAATGACAAAAGTATAGAAATGATGTCAGATTAGTGGTTGCCAGAGACTCAAGACTGGGTAGTAGTGGGAGGGAAGTGGGTGTGACTAAAAATGGCAACAGGACGGATATTTGTGGTGATGGAAATATTCTATATCTTGACTATATCAATATCATTATCTTGGCTGTGATATCATTCTATAGATTCTCAAGATGTTGCCACTGGGGAAACTGAGTAAATCTACATGGGATATCTGTTCTGTGTCTTACAACTACATGTGAATCTACAATTCTTTCAAAGTTAAAAAAACTAAATACCTATATAAAGTTGTTTGTTATCAGGTCAATTCTGACTCATAAGCCAAGCCAAGTGCCATCGAGTCAGATCCGACTCATGGTGACCATATATATATCTCTCCCAAAGTCACTGCTTACAGTAGTTGCTTCTGGGTGAATCCGGGGACTGGGTATCAGGAGGGGAGGAACATTTACTTTGCACTATTTTCTACTCTCTTTTTTAAATTTTCTCATTTATTTTAATATGTGCTATCTTAAAATTTATTTATAAAAAGACAACAACCAACAGGAAATCATCTTAAATCCTGTCATCTTTGAGACCGATTGCTCAACATCCCCTCTGTCCAGTATCACACAAAACATTTGTTAATGAGCTTAGCAGGATCATTTATAGAAATGTCAGTCTCTTCCACTATAATAAGCTCAAACCCAAACCCACTGCTATTGAAATAATTCTGGCCCGTAGCAACCCTATAGAACAGAGTAGAATTGTCCCATATGGTTTCCAAAGAAGGCCTGATAGATTTGAACTGCCCATCTTTTAGTTAGCAGCCATAGCTCTTAACCACTACACCACCAAAAGGGAGGGACCGTGTATCCAGTGCAATGCTTATTCCAAGACACTTAGGAAATATCTGCTCAACTTGAGGAGGGTCACTAGGTTGCATGAACTACGATTACATTTTTGCTATTCCTGATGTAAAAATGGCATCTATACATCTCCCAGAACTAAGTATATGAAAGATGTGATTTATCATTACATTTTGTGGGTGCCTTTACCTGATGTTTACAACTTCATAGACAAGGAGCAACAAAATGTTTAATCTTGCATGCTACTCTGACTGCATAGGATTCTGAAGTCAACACTGGACTAGACAGTAAAGTGTCTGCAGAATTCAGAAAGGGGATATGAGGAATTTACTTGGGAAGTGAAGAAGTGAGTTACCTACCTTCTGCCTTATTGTCATCCACCAGCGGACAGGCTGTTCTCAGAGTCACAGTGCTGAGCTCTGAGTGTCGCCCCCGTGTATCCACAGCATATAGAGTAAACCTGCAGCACAACAAGAAAACAGAGCACCAAGCTGTGATTTCAAAGAAGGTTCTGGAAGCAAGGAAGGAACACCAAAATCAAGGCACAGAAGTAGTAGCTAAATGAACCCAGGGATGCTCAGGCACTGACTATCTTCTGGGTACTTGAACTCAATCTTTTAATTTACCATTAAATAAACTTATAAGGCAAGCATTATTACAACCCCTAATTCACCAACGGAGAACTTGAGGCTAAAATTATTTATATATTTCCATGATCTTACGGATAATTAGGGACAGAGCAGGAGTTTAAAAGTTGGGATTCTGGCCACAGGGCCTGAAAAAAGAACCTCAGTATTACCCTGTATTTTTAAACACAGTTATCATATATGTTTTCTCACTTAAAACAAATTACTCATTGTACATCACCTATGCACTAGGAACTATTTTAAGTGCACAGATTACATGGATGAATAAGAAAATCAAGAACCTTACTTGCATGAAGCTAATCAAAAAGCAAACAAAAATAAGAATAATAAGTATAATGGGGGGACTATAATAAGCTAATATGAAAAAGAACAACCAGCGAGTGTAGGGGTGTCCTTCGGATAAGGTGGTCACAAAGGCCTCCATGAGGAGGAACGGTTTGAGTTGAGATCTCAAGGACATGAAAGAATAGGCTTATAGGAGGAAGATCTTGGGGGCAGAGGGGAAGAATGTTTCAAACAGGGAGATAAGCAAGTACAAAGGCCTTGGAGAGAGAAGGAGATGGACTTTGGGAGGAACAGAGAGCAGGTGTAAGTGAAGCCAAGTTGGATGTGGTAGAAGCCTGGTGGGGAGTTAGGCATCATGAAGGGGAATCTTGGCATTATTCCACGTATGAGGCATATCCCCACCTCTCTGTGATATCATTAGAAATCCGTTGCCCTACAGACAGGAGTGGTCTGTGCGGCCTTAGGAAAGGAGTACTGGGAAAGCAAGACTTGGTGTATTCATGTTCACTCCAAGACGCAGTATTTTTTTCTAGAGTAGCTTTCACTCTCTAGCCTACCTAAGAGGAGATGACAAGACTTCATCACTCCAGATCTTTAAGTTCTGTGGCTTTAAACAATGTTTAAGTGGTAGGCAGAGAAAAACTTCCATATAAGGTAAATCTTGGCGGCTGGGAAAAGTCTAGATAGAAGAGCTGAACATCTGAGTGTCTTTATTATGTGTCATGGATTGAAGTGTGTCACCCCAAAAATACTTGTAACAATTTAGCTGGGGCATGATTACCAATATTTTGTGGCTGCTCTCCATTTTGTGATTTTCCTATGCTGCAAAACCTAATCTCCGGCTGTGGTTAACAGACTGGCTTGTGGTAAGAGGATTAGGTTGGGACTGTAATACTCTTCCCTGCTCCAGTATAAAGGGATTTTCCCTGTAGTGTGGCTTGAACTGCCTTTTATTTTACAAGAGATAAAAGGAAAGGGAAGCATGTAGAGAATGGGCTACTTCACATTATCAAGAAAGCAGGTCCGGGAGCAGAGCACATCCTTCAGACCAGAGGTTCATGCATCGAGATGCTCTCCAACGAAAACAAGATTGACACAACACTAAGACTCTCCTCCAGAGACAGAGTGCATTCCCTGGAGCCGGCATCCTGGATTTGGACTTATAGCCTACTGAACTGTGTAAGAATAAACGTTTTCTTGTTAAAGCCATCTACTTGTGTTATTTCTGTTACAGCAGTACCAGACGACTAAGACACCATGACAGTCTCTCTCATCATCCTTCATATACAGAAACAATGATGTTAAGTCAGTAGAGGAGGTTCCTGTGTCAAGTAGAAGTCTCTGGGGTCTCAATGGTATCAGTGGTATTATTTCTTCTGGAGCTTCTCATGTTAAAAATGGGGACAAAAATTTTGCTTCATGTTATAAAATGGGCATTACACTATAATTGCTGAGTTGAGGAAAGTTGAATTCTTAACTGATTTACTGCCAAGCCAAGTGCCGTCGAGTCGGATCAGAGACTGAATAAATATGAGTAGTGTGTGCAAGTTAGTATGTGCTAAGACATTAGTGTAGGTCAAGTATTATTTTACCGGCAAAATCACAATTAATCCCCATCCTAAAACATGGGTACTATTACTCTATTTTATACATGAGGCTCAGAAGTGAAGAAACTTGCCCAGAATCACATAGTAACTACTGGGACTGGGACTGAGACTGGAACTGTGACTGGGACTAGAACTTTAAACCTAGGTATCTTAGGCTCCAGAATCCACACATTTAATCACTGTCAGCTATCACCTTTGATTAAAAATTCTATGGATATTAACTCTAAATACAATTCCACTAGCTTCATATGTTTAGCCCAAGCAACATATTTGTAATTTTATGGAGCCCTGATAAAATAGCCACCCTCATTATTCGCATCATCCAGAATGGGGAAGTTTAGATCAAAAATTTGAATACTTTGTCCACACTGACAGAGCTAGAAAATGAAGGCCCAAGACTTGTACCTTGATTTGTCTTACACTGAAACCCATACACTTTGCTCTCAGCTGCCATTTTGCTGCTTCAGCTCTGCTTACTGGTTTAAAGAGTCTACACCCGGTAATTTGCAAAGGCTACCCTCACCTGTGAAATGATTCCTATCCTACAAGCTGGGAAAAACAAGATTGAATGACATAATGCTCATATAGGTCTGACCAATCTTTACTTTTAAAAGCTTGCTTCTTGGTGTAGCGGAAGAGAAATGGGATACAGAACTTGAACTCTAGTGAAAAGAACAGATTTGATGACGTGACAGACTGTCCCCAGAAGACAGGTCCCCTGGACTCTCCATAATCCCAGAACTGAAAGCATTCCCAAAGCCAACTCTTCAGACAAAGACTTGACTGGATTATAAGACATAAAATGATACTGGTGAAGAGGGTGCTTCTTGGCTTAAGTAGATACATGAGACAAATTGGGCAGCACCTGTCTGGAGGCAAGACGGTATGGCAGAGAACAGGAGCTGGTTGAACAGACATGGGAAATACAGAGTGGAGAGGAGTGAGCTGTCAGTGTGGGGAGAGCAACTAAGCTTTTGTAGGACAAACTGACTTGTAAACTTTCGCTTAAAGCATAATAAAATAATAATACAAAGAAAGATAGCTTCTATTTTTGCTATTAGAGTAATGAAACCTATCACTGGAGGCCCCATGATGAAGCAGGCCTCAGGCCACCCTGCCACAGGGTGGAGAAAGGGGAGGTTGTGAACCTCACAGCACTAGGTCAAAAGTCATAAGGCCATGCGCTTTCTGCCTGTCTCAGCTGTAATTGTAGAACTGTTTTGGGAGACACATCTGAAAGCTGTTAGGGGACCAGGCCAGGCCTAAAGGGGCTCTTTGTAAGGGGGAGAAATTGGCAGCCCCTGAGGTGCAGAAAGAATAGAGATGTAAGGAGACTAGAGGGAGACACTGCAGAAAGACAGAGGGAGAGACAGAGAGACAGAGACTGAGGGCAGAGTCAGACTTCTGGGTTTCTCGGGGATCAGGAAGGGTATTAGCTATCCTCTTCACAGTTCTGCAGTCTTCTCTTTCCCCTCTGAGGCCAATCAAGGTTCACTGATAACTTGAGCTGAAACTCTTGATGTGTTACCTAACTCCCCATCTGTATTTTACAGATGGGGAAACTAAGACCCAAAGAGTGAAGAGATTTGGACCCACTACTATTTAGATCAGTCACTACCCACTGCCCCTTGGACAAATTAGCTGACTTACCTCCACTTCCACTAATGGAACATTTTTTAATTATGAAAGATACGCAATTTAAGAACTTGAAGCCCCAGGTCCAAACCTTTGCTATTTGTTCCTATCCTTTTCCTTGACCTTGTTGCAAAGGAAAGAGTGCTGGTGGCTGAAGTCTGAATTCAAGTCCCAGTTTTCCCACAGACTGACTGAGATCTTGGGTATCTAAAGCTCTGTGGTCTTCAGTGTATTGGAAAGTTGAAATGAAAAATAATGTGGGAAAGTATCTTGGAACTGGTTACTCAAAGGCAAAAAAAATTGTTTAATGTTTCTTTATTCTCCTTAGGACAAAGTTAAAAGCCCTCCCCATGGAACTCCCAGTCCAGCTCCTTTGTGTCAATTTGTTCAATGGCATTCTATCATTTAGCCTTATGTAAGTGCTCACGGGTATACTAGAGGCTTCTAACCAAAAGTTGGCAGTTCAAATCTACCAGCTGCTCCTTACAAACCCTGTGGGGGCAATTCTACTGTGTCCTATAAGGTTGTTATGAGTCGGATTTGGCTCAACAACACATAAGAACAAGTTTCTATCACAGATCTAGGCTTGTTGGCCAATCTCTGCTTCCTGTCTGTTTCACAGTAGAGCCATTTGATGATGGTTCTGGAACATGTACCCCATCTCTGCCTTTGATGCTGTGCCCTCTCTTGGATGCTCTTCTCCTTCTTCATTTCATCCACTTCACTTTGTCCTTAAAGCATCAACTCAAACCCCATCTCCTCTGGGAAGCCTGATTCAGCTCCTCTGAAGAGTTACTTAAACCTGCTTTCTTCTTGCATGATGTCCCATGGCTAAGTCACTTCCTATTCCCTTCTAATTTGCTTCCATGAATATATGAACAACTTTACAGTGAGAATATTTCTCTGCCCATCATTAAATCCCAAGCACATATGCTTAGTACACAGACATTCAGCAAATATTTCCCAGGATGACTGATTGAATGAATGAATGACTCAGTCAATAATGAAGTAATTTTAGAACTCAGTTTTCCCATCTGTAAAATGAATACAAGGTATTAAACTGAAGGGCTACTAAAAGTGATGGCTAACACCACGGCTTTGGAATCAGACAACTTAGTTTTAAATTCTGGCTCTTCATTTGTTGCCTGTGTGAGGTCTTGTCTCATTTTTCCCACTTGTAAAATGGGAAACATAATATTAAAAACTATTATATGATTAGTTGTTAGAATAAAGTGAGTTGCTGTATGGAAAATGCTTGGTATGATGCCTAGCATATGCTAGACATTCAATAAACTACAGTTGCTCTTCTTATTGTCATTAATGTCAGTGTGTCATGGACTGGATTGTGCCCTTCCCCCAGAAAATATGTGTGGTAATTTGGCCAGGCTGGGATTCTCTGTATTCTATGATTGCCCTCTATATTATGATTTTCTTATGTTGTAAATCTTAATCTCTGCCTGTGGTTCACAGAGTGGATTATGTTAGAGAGGATTAGGATGGGACTGTAAATCCCTTCCTAAGGTCAGCTCCCTGCTCCACTGGAGTTTCCCTGGAGTGTGGCTTGCACAACCTTTTTTTTTTAATCCTACAAGGGATAAAAGGAAAGGAAATCAAGCAGAGAGTTTGGAAACTCACACTATCAAGAAAGCAGCACCGGGAGAGGAGCACATCCTTCAGATCTGAGGTTCTTGTTCAAGATGTTCCCTGACCAGACTGATACAACACTAGGACTTCCCTCCAGAGCCAAAAGAGGGGAAGCCTTCCCCTGGAATGGACAGCCTGAATTTGGACTCATAGCCACTGGACTGTGAAAGAATAAACATTTCTCTTTTCAAGCCATCCACTTTGTGTAGTACCAGATGACTACAACAGAATTTGGTACCAAGAGTAGGGTGCCAATCTAACAAATACCCCAAATGTGAAAGTGGCTTTGAAACTGTGAATGGGTAGAAGACTCAGAACCAAAGAGAGCTATGACGACCAAAGAAGGTGCAGATGGTGAGAAACAACAGCTGCAGAACCAGACCAGTGTGAGACAGCACTGTAACCGGCCCACAGAGTGAGAGAGCTGAGTGCCTGTGCACAGAGGTCTCCTATGGAGTGGAGCGCCTCTGGGCACTTGAATCAATGAAGCTAGCCTTATTGACCCATAGAACAAGAGAGCTGAATGCCTGTGTGTAGGAGGCTTCCTAGCAGAGTGGGGTGCCACAGGGACCTTGAATGGGTGGAGCTACAGAGTTTTGGAACACTTGCCCCTGCAGGACAGATGCAGGCCTGAGGCCCAGGCCACGTGGCCACAGGAAGCAGAAGCTGAAGGGACAAAGAACATGAGAAGCTGAGCTGCCTCAGTCTCAAAAGGTATGGTCCTTAACACAGGAGGCTGAAAAGGTGGAGCCATGGTTTCCTATGTTTGTAAGGGTGGAACTGCCACTCAGTTGGGCTTTTGGTGAACCAAAAGCCAAGGGGGCAGAGTTGACGTCCAGGTGGGCCTAGAAGGTAGAGTTGGAACATAGAGCCAAGAAGTCTCCACTCAGAATCCAGAGAGTATGGCCAAAATCTAGTCTGGAGGGCAAAGCTAATGTGTAAATTGTCTCAGAGAACAGGATTATTTTCAAAGCTTTGGGAGCTAATATTATCTGTTTTGCTGGCTTGTTTGTTGCCTGTTTTACCTTCCTTCTCCCATTTGTAATGGAAATGTCTACCTTGTGCCTGCCATTGTACATTTGGAAGTGGATAGCTTATATTCTAGGTTTCACAGATGTAGAGGAATTTTTTAAATTTTGGATTTGGAACTCATTTAAGAATTTTACTCTTGTGTGGGATGAACATGTTTTTGCTATGACTTTTGCTAAGATGGGATGAATGCATTGTGTATTTCAAAGACGTGATTTTTGAGGGGGCTAAAGGGTGGAATGTCTTGGATTAAATTGTGTCTCCCCCAAAATATGTGTAGTAATTTAGCTGGGCTGAGATTCCCTATATTCTGTGATTGCCCTCTATTTGGAGATTTTCTTATACTATAAAACACTATGTCATTGCCCAAGTCTCTATTGACTCCCACCTTGAGAAGCTGTCCTACTGGAGATCAGAGGAGAGTGGGTAGAAAGGAAGCTGTTGTTGGTCCCATCCAAGACCCCCAGACCTCCTCACAGCAGGGGGAAAGAGAATGAAACTGAGAAGTTAATTGGCAGTGAGAGCTTCTCAAGGATCTGACAAGGGGTAAGAGCAGGGACAGAGCCCCAGAGGCCCACGTCAGGCCCAGGTCCCCGAGAGTACGGTAGAATGCGTTTGAAGTCTCCAGGCCAACGCCTGCTCTTCCCCAGCCGCCACATGATTTAGGCATTTTGGGGAGGCAAAAGTCTCCTCACTGATTTGAAGGGAAACAGATGTTTCCAGGCCAGAGGCCCTGGTCTTATAAAAGGCTCCTTTCCCCCACACAGCTTTGGCAAACAACTTCCTGTTAGTTCACACCCCCCCACACCCCCACCATCACTCCCCTTCCTGCCATTTTCAGCACAAAGTGACAGTTGCAGTGGTGGGAAAAACGCTGAGTCCCAGCTCCAGCTTTGCTCTGGGTCTGAGTAGCCAGATGACAAGAGAGAGCAAATTGTCCTTCTCTAGGTTTTAGTCTCCCTGTTTCTCTAGTGAAGGAATTAAATCAAGATAATCTCTGAGAGACACTTTTGATCTGATAGTCTAGAGGTTCAGCATTTTTTCCTGCTTACAGAATTGGTGTTATCCATTCACATTCTTTCTTTATTGAAGTCTAGGGCAAAAAAAGCATGGGTTTGTAAAGCAGGATGTTCAGGGTTTACATTTAGACTCCACCAGTTACTAGGCAAATTATGACTTAATAACTAAACTTCAATTTCTTAACCTGCAAAATGAGAACAATTTTTCACCTTGTGGGGTTAAGGAGATTAAACTAGAATTACATTTCTCTACTGGAGTTCCTGGGTGGTACAAACAGTTAAGCACCAAATTAACTGAAAACCCTGCAAAGTATTCTACTCTGCACACTTGGAATCACCATGAGTTAAAATCAATTCATAACTGATAACAAACTCATGCTGATAACAAACAGCACCCATATAGTAGGTTCCTTGTGAATAAAACTTGGCATTATACTTGTATGTCTTCCCTTGTCTAGATCCAGAGTAGGTATGAAATAATATTTCCAATTAATTGTTGGAGGCAAGACCGCTGAACACATCGGGTCTCCAAAGACTTGGGCTCTTTATGCAGCTTTGCTTGAACCTTCATGTGGGACAGTAGCCACAGCAGTAGACACACTATTCTCATTTTCATGATCACAATGAAACCGGGTATATAGTAGCTAAAATAGATAACTCCTGGAGTCTTGCTGCCTGAGTTCAGCTAATGGTTCTACAACCTTCTTTCTTTATGTCCTTGGATAAGTTGATTAATGTCTCTGTTCTTCAGTATCTTGCCTTTAAGATGAGAATATTACATATCTCAAAGGGATGTTGAGAAAAGTAAAGTACTTGAAGAAGCAACTGGCACATGGTAAGTGGCAAGTGCTAAAACCAAACCCACTGCCACTGAGTCAATTTCACTCCTAGTGACCCTATAGGACAGAGTAGAACTACTCCATAGAGTTTCTAAGGAGCACCTGGCTGAGATGAACTGCTGATCTTTTGGTTAGCAGATATAGCATATAACCACTATGCCACCAAGGTTTTCCAGTGTTAGCCAATATTTGATTTGCATCTCTCTCTCTCTCTGTGTGTGTGTGTGTATGTGTGAATTATTTATCTCTTCTATGGCAGCTTTGGAAACCCTGGTGGCCTAGTGGTTAAGTGCTATATCTACTAGCCAAAAGGTCAGCAGTTCAAATCTGCCAGGTGCTCCTTAGAAACTCTATGGAGCAGTTCTATTCTGACCTATAGGGTTGCTATGAGTTGAAATCGACTTGACAGCAGTGGATTTTATTTTTTGGATGGCAGCTTTAAGGATCCTTGGTAGCACAATGGTTAAGCACTTGGCTGCTAACCAAAATATCAGTGGTTCAAACCCACCAATGGTTCTGTAGGAGAAAAAACCTGGTGATCTGCCCCTACAAAGATTACAGCCTAGGAATCTCTCAGAGGCAGTTCTATTCTGTCCTATGAAGTTGCTATGATATAATCAACTTAACGGCACACAACAACAACATAGGGCCTATGTCCTTTCACCTTGAATGTGGGTGCAGTTATGACTGCTCTAAAAGAGCACAGTGGAAGGGATGTTATGTGACTTCCAAGGTGGAGTCAGGAGTGGTGATGCAGCTTTGGCCTTGTTCACTGAAACATTCTTGCCCTGATTCACCAAGCAAGGTATCTTACTACCCTAAGGACATTCTAAAGAGCCCTGGTAGCACAGTGGTTAAGTATTCAGCTGCTAACTGAAAGGCTGGCAGTTCAAACCCACCGGTTGCTCCAACAGACAAAGATGTGGCAGTTTACTCTTATAAAGATTAAAAAACAAACTCATGCTGTTGAGTCAATCGTGACGCATAGTGACACGATAGGATGAAGTAGAGCTGCCCCACAGAGTTTCCAAGGAGCACCTAGTGGATCTGAACTGCTGACTTTTTGGTTAGCAGTCATAGCCCTTAATCACTACACCACCAGGGTTTCTCTGCGTCAGCCCAGAAAATCTGAAGGAGCAGTTTTACTTTGTCCTATATGGTCACTATGAGTCATAATCGACACTCGATGATAACGTGTCTCTAAGGACATCCTGGTGTGAGGAAGCCAAGCCACATAGACAAGCCACATATAGGTACCTCAGAAGTTCTGTTTTCAAGTCATTGGAGCCCAAGTTCCAGATCTATGAATGAAGGAGCCTTCAGATAGTCTTAGTTCAAGCAGTTCAGTCACCTTTACCTTTTGAATCCGTCCAGTTGAGGACTCACATTTCATGCGGCAGAGACAAGCCAAACCTACTGTGCCCTATCTGAATTCCTGGGTACAGATTCCATCAGCATAATCAAATGGTTGCTTTAAGCCATTAAGTTCTAGGGTAATTTGTTTGGACAGCAATAGAACTGTAACAACTTCTAAGCATCTAGGTCAGGGGTCAGCAAAATATGCCCATGGGCCAATTCTGGTCTGCAGTATGTTTCTATAAATAAAGT
Organism: Heterohyrax brucei; assembly: GCA_028571685.1. Taxonomy (NCBI): domain Eukaryota; kingdom Metazoa; phylum Chordata; class Mammalia; order Hyracoidea; family Procaviidae; genus Heterohyrax; species Heterohyrax brucei. The sequence goes on from CM053150.1 coordinate 65,660,334, forward strand.
TTTAATGGAGCACAGCCATTCTTTTTTTTTTGAACACATTTTCTATAGCTGCTTTTGCACAATGGCATAGTTGAGTAGTTGTGACAGAGACCTAATGGCTCATGAAGCCTGCAATATTTACCATCTGGACCTCTAAGGAAAAAGTTTGCTGATCCATGATAGAGAATTTTGACAATATTTAATGTAGTCTCTTTTGCTTACATTATTTCCTTTGCTCCCAGGGTCAGAAATTATTTACATTTTGCAAAGAGCTCAGCAAGTTCACTTGACTTGGCCAAAGGTCACGCAGCTTTTCTGACTACATGTCTTATACCACAGCTGCCTGCTGGAGATCTGGACTCTAGTTTGGGTTCAGACACTGAATGAGTAGTGTGGCCTTGGGCAAATCTCACCCTGCTCCACCTTCAGTTTCTTAGTCTGCTAAATGAGGGCACTGGCCAAGACGGCTATCATAAGTCCAAAGTTTCCAAGTGTCTCAAGTTTCCCAAGGCTGGATGCTTACTGTCTACCAGGCAAAATCTCTGTTCTTCTTTAGTATAAACCCACTGCCATTGATTCCAAATCATAGTGACCTTATAGGAAAGAGTAGAACTGCCTAGTGGATTCAAACTGCCAACCTTTTTGTTAGCAGCCATAGCACTTACCCACTACACCACAAGGGATGTTAAAGTGAGACTGAAGTATGAACAAGCCAAGCACTGCTAGAGATACCTGTTTTATTCTACATGCAGCCCACCCACCTGAGTTCCAGAAATTAACCTTCCTGTCTCCCAACTCAGGTGACAGTCCATGCTCTTGGCAACATACATATTTACTTTCAGAGCCCAGCACAGAGAGACCATTCCGGTTTCTTCTTCCAAAACAACCCAGTCTGATGCATGATTGGGAGGTCCTGCCTGGACACAGAGATAAGGCAGTCTGGGGTTGGTCTCCAACAATCCAGTTGCCTCACATGCACTCCCTTCAGTCCCTCCAGCTACAGGAAGGAACAGGTCAAGAATCATGAGAGAGCAGTTCACAGAGAGGTCTGTGGGGAAGGCTAAGTTTAGGCTAAGGTGATAGGAATCCAGAATCTGTGTGAGAATCCTGCTGCCCTGCCTGTTAAGACTCCCAGATTTCACTGGGTGACACACTATTTCTTAGTGTCCAGGACATCAGAACTCGGAAAGGAATGGTAACTGACAGCATTCATATTTAAAATTACACAACCTTAGATTGATTTACAATTAAAATCTATTGAGTATATCTCCAACACCAGATTGAGGAAGAAGTAGTTAGCACAGCAGCCACATTCTGTGTGCCTCTAACCAGAGAAGCACCTGCCATGTGCCGGGCAGTCTGCTGAGCAGTGGAGAAACACAGAAGAACAAGGCAACCTCACGGAAAAGCAGGGATACAGCTGAGTGGACAAAAACATGGACTGCAATGCTACATGTGCTTCAATAAAAACGTATCCCTCCTTTATGTTTATTTCAGGTGTATCCTTTCTTCCTTCTGTTAAAGCAGTGAAATAAGCCTTGTATCTTGAGTTCAAGGGCAGCTCACAACCTCTTGTCAGCTCTATGAGAAAATGGAAAAGTGGTGACAATCCTTGCCTTTCCTACTCAGAAAGCCTTTAAAGAGTGAATAAGCCAAAGGATTTAGATATTTAAAAAAAATAATCATCTGTCTGGAATCATTCATTCAGTCATCAAGGATCATCTGATCCCTCTTGAAAAAAATTTCAAATTGGCACTTCGCTTGACTTTAGTAACAGTTCTTATCTTTCTCCTTTTTCTTCATTTCTTCTACCCTCCCTTCCCTGTCTCCTGGCCCTTTCCTTCACTTTCTCTTCCTTTTCTTCCTTCTTCTCCTCTTCTTTCCCCTCCTGACCCTGTCCTCTTTCTCAATTTCCTCTTTTTTCAAAGGGGTGACTACACGACAACACAGAACTGGGCTGATCATAATTCATAGCCGGAGAATATTCATCTTTTAGTATGTTGTTTTAGGGTTAAAGCAGACAGAGCCTAGTTTTATGGCTCCAAGTCAAAGAATAAATTAAACATGGAAGGCCCAATTGTGGCAGTGTAATAGGTGTTCCCACAATCTTTAAAGAAAAAATTTTTTTTTCTTATATCTTTATTATGTACTGGACAGAATATCTGAAATCCAGATGAAAATAGTAATTTTTAAATGACTTTAGTTACAGAATTTTTTTGAGGAAAGCATTAACTTATAAATACACCAAATTGAGGGAGATGACACAATTTGTAAGTTAAGCACTGTCATTACCTAGCTATGTTACTTTGGTCAGATTATTTAATTCCTCTGAGCCTCAATTACCTGTTGGTAATCTGAGGGAGATGCTGTGAGGACCGAATGATCATAACAGATGCGAAGGTGTCTTAGGGATTCCATATACCTCTCCTGAGCACCTACCTTGTATTAGACATAGTACTGGGAGCTTTGAAATAGTCTGTCTTTCATTCTCTTTACAACTGTATAAGAAGCATCCATTAGTAAAGTGATTTTACAAGAAGAAAAGTCAACCATGGAGATATGAATTAGCTTTCCTAAGGCTGCACAGATAGCAGCAGCAGTTCAGCCAGGCCTTGACATAATTCTTTAACTCAAAGTCTGGTGCTCTTTCCAAATAGATGGAATTATTAGGTATTCACTGGTCCCAACTGGGTCTTGAGCCATAGTTCAGAGGAAGTTAGAGTTGATTAGGAGGACACAAACTCCATGTTCCCAGGTTTTTACAAGAAAGAGATCTTACCACATAAATTCCACCACCTACTGCACACTTTTCAATACTGACACTGCTCCTCTTCCTATATTCAATTTTAAGGCTTTATTTTCCATAGCAGTGGGTTTAGTTTGGGTTTATAGTGTCTTTTGAGACTGCATTTTCCAAAGCCAAGACCAGAGGAGGGGAGACCAAGCAGAGGTCACCAACTTTGATTTATCCCGGGACACTAAATTAGATGACAATATAACATGTTTCTTATCTATTTCAGGCTGAGCTCAGCCCCAGCATCTTATGTGAACTCTGTGGAATGGAATAAGTCTTATGTTGGAGTCTGAAGAACAAAGTTTGTCCATGACCCTGCGTTTCTTATTCCAATCATCTCTTAGAGTTTATTTTCCATAGAAGTAAAATGGTGTTACTAGTCAGGGCTTCACAAGAATGTTAATGTTCTAGGTGTATTATACCTAGAACAGCGTTTGGCTCAGTAAGTGTTATCTTATCTTGCTTCTCCTGCTTATTCATGCTAAAAGATAAAGGGTAAACACTACTTTTTGAAAGCCAAGCCACTAAGCAAATGCAGCAGTCCTGGAGAGTACAGTACGCAGCAACAGCATTGGGATTCATAAAGTTTATTGAGAACCTCAGCCCAGCCACTGAGTTTGTAGGCAAGTCACACCATGTCTCTAAGCCTCTGTTCCCTCTTCTGTTAAGAGTGACAACCATCAGGCAGTTGCCCTCAAGTTAATTATGACTCATGGCAACTCCATGTTTGTCAGAGTAGCACTGTGCTCCATAGGGTTTTCAGTACCTGATTTTTTGAAAACAAATTGTAGGCTTTTTTCCCAAGTCATCTCTGGGTAGGCTTGTACTGACTGCCTACCTTTTGGTTAGCAGCCATGTGCATCAGTCTTTGCACTACCCAGGGACTCCTTTGACAAAAATACCTACTCTTAGAAGCAGTTTTGAAAGTCAGAAACTGCACAATGAAGCACGGCTGATCTGGGGTCTGGAACTGGGACTGTCTGACTGTAAAGCTTTGGCTTTACCCTTAATTGACACTGTGACCCAGGGTGAGATTTTTCCCCACAGATTTTGCTTTCTTTTCCTGTGAAGCAATGGGGTCACCAGACATCCTACCAAATGTTAACACCAATCCTTCACAAACTCTTCCAAAAAGTAGAAGAGGGAATACTTCCAATGCATTCAACAAGGTCAGCAGTATCCTAATATCAAAACTAGACAAAGACATCATAAAAAAAACAACAAAAAACTACAGTCCAGTATATGCTACAAATATAGACACAAATATCCTCAACTAAACACTAGCAAACCAAACCCAGAAACATATTAAAAAGATGATATGCTATGACCAAGCAGGAGCTTTCCCAGGAAGGAAAGATTGGCCTGGCACATGAAAATCAACCAATATAATACACCATATTAATAGAATTAAGGACAAAAAAGTACATAATCATGTCGACAGAAACAGAAAAAGCATTTAGCAAAATCCAACAGACTTTTATGATTAAAACATTTAAATTATAATAGAAGGGAACTTTTTTAACCAGATAAAGGGCACTTACTAAATACCTATTACTAACACCATACTAGGAGACCTGGTGGTGCAGTGGTTAAGAGTTTGGCTGCTAGCCAAAAGGTTTGCAGCTTGAACCCACCAGCTGTACACTGGAAACCATTTAGGGCAGTTATACCCTGTCCTGTAAGGTTGCTGTGTGTCAAAATTCACTCACTGGCAATGGCTTCTTTTGTTTTGGGTTAACATCATACTTCGTGGTGAAAGATTAGAGGCTTTTCCTCTACAATCAGAAATAACGCAAGACTGCTTTCATCATTTCTATTCAACATTGGATTAAAGTAATAGAGTAGAACTGCCCCATACAGTTTCCAAGGAATGCCTGGAGGGTTCAAACTGGTGACCTTTTGGTTAGCAGCCATAGCACCTAACCACCACACCACTAGAGTTTCCAGTAAAGTAACTAGGTAATAAAAAGAAATAAAAGGCACACAAATTGGAAAGGAAAATGTAAAACAACCTCTATTTGCAGAGGACATGATTTTTTATACAGAAGATTATAAGGAACCAACAAAAAAAAACTACTAAAACTATAACACAAGTTAAGGAAAGTCACAGAATTCAAGATTAATATACAAAAACCAACTGTATTTCTATACACTGTCAATTAACAACAAGAAAAGGTTAAAACACGATTCCATTTACGTTGTTAGGCACCGTCGAGTCAATTCGAATTTGTAGTGACCCTGTGCACGACAGGACCAAACATTGACCTACCCTGCGCCTTGCATACAATCCTTTTTGATTAAGCTCATTGTTGTAGCCACTGTGTCAATTCGTCTTGTTGAGGGTCTTCTTCTTTTTTGCTGATCCTCTACTTGACCAAGCACGATGTCTCTCCAGGGATTGATCCCTCCTGACAGCATGTCCAAAGTATGTAAGACACAGTCTTGTCATCTTTGCTTTCAAGGAGCATGCTGGTTGTCCTTCTTCTGGAACACATCTGTTTGTTCTTTTGACAGTCCAAAGCACATTTAATATTCTTCTCCAATATTGCAATTCAAAGACATCAATTCTTCTGTCTTCCTTATTCGTTGTCCAGCTTTCACATGCATATAATGTGATTAAAAATATCATGGCTTGGGTGGAAACCTTGTGGTGTAGTGGGTTAAGTGCTATGTCTGCTAAACAAAAGGTCAGCAGTTCAAATCCACCAGGCACTCCTTGGAAACTCTATGGGGCAGTTCTGCTCTGCCCTATAGGGTTGTTATGAGTCAAAATCAACTTGACAGTAGTGGGTTTGGTTTGGTTTGGTTTATGTCAGGAGCACCTTAGAGTCTTCAAGGTGACATCTTTACTTTTCAATATTTAGAGTTCCTTTGCAGCAGATTTTCCCAATGCGGTGCATCTTTTGGTTTCTTGACTGCTGCTTCCATGAGTACTGATTGCACAACTAAGTAAAGGGAAATCCTTGATAGGCTTAATCCTTTCTCTATTTATCATACTGTTGCTTACTGGTCCAGTTGTGAGGATTTTTTGTTTTCTTGGTGTTGAGGTACAACTGATACTGAAGCCTGTGATATTTGAACATCATCAGTAAGTGTTTAAAATCCTCTTCACTTTGGGCAAGCAAAGTTGTGTCGTCTGCATAATGTAGGTTGTTAATGACTCTTCCTCCAATCCTGATACCTCATTTTTTTTCATATAGTCCAGTTTCTCAGATTATTTGTTCCATGTACAGATTGAAAAAGTATGGTAAAAGGCTCTAACACTGACATACATCTTTCCTAACATTAAACCATGTACTGTTTTCTCGTTCTGTTTGCACTACTGCCTCTCGAGCCATGTACAGATTCTTCATGAGCACAATTAAGCATTCTGGAATGCCCATTCTCTGCAATGTTACCATAATTTATTATGATCCACACAGTCGAATGCCTTCTTTTACAGTCATTAAAACACAGCTAAACATCTTTATGGTATTCTCTGCTTTCAGCCCAGATCCATCTGAAACCAGGAACGATATCCCTGGTTCCATGTCCTCTTCTGAATCCAGTTAGAATTTCTGCTGTTCCATGTAAATATACTGTTTCAGTTGCTTTTGAATGATCTTTAGCAACATTTTACTTGCATGCTATAGTAAAGATATTGTTCAATAATTACTGCATTTGGTTGGATCACCTTTCTTGGGAATAGGCATAAATATGGATCCTTTCCAGCTTGTTAGCCAAGTAGCTGTTCTCCAAGTTCTTGGCACAGATGAATGAACACTTCCAATGCTGCATCCATTTCTTGAAACATCTCATTGGATATTCCATCAATTCTTGGAACCTTGCTTTTTTGCCAGTGCTTTCAATGAAGCTTTGACTTCTTCCTTCAGTAGCAATGGTTTCTGATCATATGCTACCCCTTGAAATGGTTGAACATTGATCATTTTTTACCCCCTGTATGACGACTCTGTGTTTTCCTTCCATCTTCTTTTGATGCTTCTTGAATCATTTAATATTTTCCCTGTAGAATCCTTCACTATTGCAATTTGAGCCTTGAATCTTTTCTTCTCTAAGCTTGAGAAATGCTGATCATGTTCTTCCATTTTTGTTTTCTATCTCCGGCTTTTTGCACAATCATTATGGTACTTTACTTTGTCTTTTTGAGTTGCCCTTTAAAATCTTCAGTTTCAGAGTCTCTTCTGACATCTAGTGTGGTCTTTTCTTTTTCTCCTGTCTTTTTAACAGTCTCTTATTTTCTTCATGAATGATGTATTTGATGTCATTCCACAACTCATCTGGTCTTCAGTCATTAGTGTCCAGTGCATCAAATCTATTCTTTAGATGGTCTCTAAACCGAGGTGGTGTATACGAGGTTTGATAACTAAGTCCACAAACTTAATTATTCTGTTACATACCTCATGGTATGTACTACAGTCACCTTCAAAGTACTCTCCTTGGGAAGCTATGCATAAATGCCAGAACTTAGTCCACCTTTCAAAGAATTATTTCTGGAACGGCCATTGCACATGGTGGCAAGGTCACAAACTTAATTGAATATTTGTTTCTAAGGGAGTTTTTAGCCAGTAGACAAATAACTATATTGGAATAGCCTCCCTTTTCACCTGATCTGGCTCCCAGTGACTTTTTTCTTCACCTGAAAATAAAGGAAATACTGAAAAGAAGACATTTTGGTGACATTCAGGGCATCAAGGGTAATATGATGACAGCTCTGATGGCCATTCCAGAAAAAGAGCTCTGAATTTGCTTTGAAGCGTGGACTAGGCACTGGCATCAGTGCATAGCTTCCCAAGGGGAATACTTCAAAGGTGACATTCAACAATGAGATACGTAGCGCTTTATCTAGGATGCATTCACGAACTTAATCAGCAGATCTCATATTAACTGGCCTTCCTTGTAGTCATATGAACATTATCCTGCTACTGACAGCACTGTACTTTAAGACAGATCTTGAAATATTCATTTTGACAATGAATGCAACACCATTCCTCTTCAAGATTTTATTCATGGCATAGTAGACCACATGATTGACCAATTCAAGATGGCCAATACGAGTTCATTTGAAGTCACTGATAGGTAGGATTTTTGACAACTTCCAATTTTTCTAGTTTCATACTTTGTACATCCTACATTCTGATTATTATGGGATGATGTTTCCTCTCATTTTGGCTCATGCTACAACAGCAAGTGAAGGTCCCAAAAGCTTTACTCCCTGCATGTCATTAACACTGACTCTACTTTGAGGAGACAGGTCTTCCCCAGTTGTCTTTTAAGTGCCTTACAACCTAAGGGGCTCATTTTCCGGCACTATATCGGACACTGTTCTACTGCTAGTCACAAGGTTTTCACTGGCTAATTCTTTTTGGAAGTAGACTGTAGGGTCCTTCCTTCTAGCTCGTCTTAGTCTGGAAGCTCAGGTGAAACCTGTTCAAAGTGGGTGACCCTGCCAAGCCAGCCAAGTGCTGTTGAGTCGGTCCTGCTGGTATCTAAATACCAGTATCACAGCTTTGAGTATCACAGCAACACATAAGCCTCCACAGATTACATTTATAGTAGCAGCAAATATAATATTTAGAAATAAATTTAACATTACAAGGGCCAATTTCTACATTAAAAACTTCAAAATATAATAGAACGAAATAAAAGAAAACCCAAATAAAGCAAAAGAAACCTTGTGTTCATGATCGAAAGACTTCATACTATTAAGAATGAAATACATCTAAATTGATCTATAGATTCAAACCCAATCCCATCAAAACCTTATCTGCCTTTTTTTTTTTTTTTTTTTTAACAGAAATTGACAGGCTGCTCTTATTATTTATATAAGAATGTAAAGAACCTGGAATAGCCAAAACTATCTTGGAAAGAAAAGGAGAGAATTCACAGTTCTCAACTATAAAATTTAACACATGGCCATAGTATTCAAGACTGTGTAATACTACCATAAAAACATACATAGACAAATGGAATAAAACTGATTGTCCAGAAATAAACCTATGCATTTATGATCAATTAGTTTTCTATAGGATTACCAATAAAATTCAACAGGAGAAATATTAATCTCTTCAATAAAATGTGCCAGGATAACTAGCTATCAAAAAAACCCAAAATGGAGTTGTACCCCTCACATCCCACCACACGCAAAGATTAACTGAACATGGATCAAACACCTAAGTGTAAAACTCTTAGAAGAAAACACAGGAATAAATCTTCATGATGTTGACAGACAATGGTTTCTTAGACATGATCTACAGAATGAGGGAAAATAATTGGAAAACACATAGCTGATAAGAGATTAATATCCTGAATACAAAAAGAACTTTTTGTGTAACTTTTTATATAATTCACCAACAAAAGGACAAACAACCTAATTAAAAACTGAGCAAAGGGCTTGAATGGACATTTCTTCAAAGAAGACATACAAATGGCCAACAAGCACATGAAATACACGTTCAGTATCATTAATCACTAGGGAAATGAAAATCCATACTACAGTGAGATACCACTTTACATCCACCAGGACAGCTATAATGAAAAGGACCTGAAATAACAAGCACTGATGAATATATAGAGAAACTGGAGTCCTTTCCATTGTTGGCAAGAATGTAAAATTATACATTCTCTGTGGAAAACAGTTTGGCAGTTACTCAAAAGTTTAAGCATAGAAATACTGTATGACCCAGTGACTCTACTTTTAGATACATATCCCAAAGAATTGAAAACAGGTGCTTGAACAAAGACTTAGACAGAAATATTCATGGCATCACTGTTCACAATAATGAGGTGATGGAAACAACCCAAATACCCATCATCCGATAAAGGATAAACAGAATGTGGCATATTTATACAAGGGAATATTACTTAACCATGAGACGGAATGAAGTATTGATACATGCTACAACTCACAGATGGATCTTGAAGATGTCATATTAAGTAAAAAAATCCAGGTTCAGTATGTCACACATTATATGATTTGTTTACATGAAAGGTCCAGGATATGCAAATTCCTAGAGACAAGAGTAGATTAGTGGCCTTTAGGGGATAGGAAAAGGGAAAAAGTGAAGTTACTGTTAATGGGTTTAGGTTTCTTTTTCAGATAATGAAGTCGATATGTAACTAGCGGTGACAACTGCAAAACTTTGTAAATACTCTTAAATTCACTAAATTGTATAGTTTATAAGGCTGGATTTTATGGTTTGTGAATTCTAGTTGAAACAAAGGTCTTTGAAATAATGGGGTCAGGTCAGAAGGACCCTCAGCAGGGTGCTGGCCTCTTGTATCTAGTTTTTTGATCTCTGAGTTTGATCCAGCACCACCTGCCTCAAACTCTTGTGTCATATTTCTCTCATGTAAAGTAGAAAAGAATCCTGGAATATAGGGGACCTTCAATGAAACCTTAAGTGGAAAGTTTCAGCTTTGACATATTGGTATATGCATTTATATCTGAAGACAGTAGCACAACTTTTCAAGCATTCAGTAGAGTGCAGGGGACACAGGCTTGGAAGTTGGAGATACCAAAACCAAACATGCTACTATGGAGTCATTTCCAACTCATGGTGACCCCTTGTGTTAGAGAGCATAATTGCTTCACAGAGTTTTCCTGGTTGTAATTTTTACTGAAGCAGATCATCAGGTTTCTTGTGTGTCCCTGCTGGGTGTGTTACAACCACCAATCTTAGGCTAGTAGTTGAGCACAAACCTTTTAAATATCATTTATGTTGCTTATAGGCTATATGATGCTGGCAAGTACTTTATCTCCTTCAGCCTCAATTTTCTTGTCAATGAAATAAGCAGACTTCCATGTGCCTCAAAGTGGTGTTAGGAGGAACTGTGTTTATTTCACTGACAAGAAAACTGATGCTGCAGGAGGCAAAATAGACAAGGTGACCTATGCCCAATGTTTGACAGATGGTAAAGGCTCAAAACATACTTAGAATTACTATTCTAAATGTTCATCATTTGCTTCTCCTATTTCTTTGCTAACCAGAAATGAGAAACTCTTTTACATCTACTGGAGCTTCACTCTGGACCCTTGGTTTGCTCCCCCAAAACTTCGGTGGCTCCTCTCTGCCTGGAATGTTCTCTCCCAAGCTCCTTCTCTGACTTCCTTCAAATCTTAGTGCAAATGTCTCCTTTTCAGTGAGATTCCCTTTTAGAGTTGTAGCCACATCCAACTGCCATGTTTCTGTCTAATACCATTTACCCAGCTCTGTTTCTTTCTTCAAAATGTTACGACTTTCTGATGCATTACTCAATTTACTGGTTTATTTTTTTCACCCTCTCACCTGGATACAAATTGCACAAGAACAGATTTAGGCTGTTTTAGTCAGTAGTACAGCTCTAGTGTCAAAAACTGCCACCTACGTGACCCAAATTAAACCAGATCTGCTGAGTCCATTCCCACTCATGGTGACCTCATGTGTTACAGAGTTGAACTTAGCTCCACAGGGCTTTTCTGGTTGTAATCTTCATAGAGGCAGATCACCAGATCTTTCTTCTACGATGCCTTTGATTAGTACCAACTTTTTGATTAGTAGTTTAGAGTATACTAGTTGTGTCACCCAAGGCCTCAGATATATGATAAACCAAAACACATTGTCATCAATTTGGTTCTGATTCATAGCAACCTTGTAGGACAGAGAAGCTGCCCACAGGGTTTCCAAGTAGTGGCCATTGGATTTGAACTGCTTACCATTTGGTTAGTAGTTGACTGTTGAAACACTATGACACTAGGACTCCACTTCAGTAAACATTTGTTGACTAAATGAATAAATAGGTGAAACTAGGCACTTGAGAGAAGTCCTTACGCAAATGGTTACGAGTTGGACTACAAACCAAAAGGCTGAAGGTTCACACCCACCCACAGGTGCCTTGGAAGTAAGCCCTGGTGATCTGTTTGTGAAAGGTCACAGTCTTGGAAACCTTACGGTGTGCAGCAGTCTTATGCACACATGGCTTCCCCATGAGTCAGACTCAACTCAGCGGCAGCTAGTAACAATGACACATCAACTTGAGGGTATTTTTCAAAATATGTTTTGAACAGTGCCTCAAACTACAATATGACCTCTTTCTTCTTCAGTTGTGGCCATGCGATTCTTCCTGGTCAATGGACTTTTGATGAAAGTAACAAGAATCACTTCTAGGTTAGAGAAGTTAAAGAGTTTTGTGCATCTTTCCCATTTCTCTCTTTCACTCCCATGGGAACTTCACAGACTATGCATTCCAGAATGTACATATCTCAGTAGGATCCCCTCAAGAGATGTGACATCCAGAGGAGGAGGAAGAAGCTCCCTGGAAGGTTCTGAGGGGGCCTTGCATGTATCAGCCTCAAGTTCCAGCACTCAAAACTGTTTTAGTCAGTGATACAGTTCCCGTGTAAAAAATCATGCCAGACATGTGATTCTAAGTTAAACCAAACCTGTTGAGTCCATTCTGACTCATGGCAACCCCATATGTTACAGAGTAGATTTAAGCTCCATAGTGCTTTCCTTGCTCTAATCTTCATGGAATTAGACCATCAGACCTTTCTTCTGTTGTGCCTTTGGTGTGGTAGGAGCCTCTAACCTTTTAAGCAATTTTGTCTACCCCTTCATTGAACTTGCGGCTCAGAGAAAGCAATCAACTTGTCCTTGAGGCTCAGAGAAAGCAATCAACTTGTCCTTGAGGCTCAGAGAAAGCAATCAACTTGTCTGAGGTCACACAATGCGTTAAACGCAAACCCAGGATTTAGACCCAGGCCTCCAGCCTTAAAGCAGTCTATTGTATAGAAAGTACAATGAGCAGATACACACTGAGGACCCAGAGGCAATGCTAAAAGAGTGTTGCCCTTCTCAGAGGTCTCAGCCACGCTCTACCCCATTTAACCATGCACTGTCACTGGAATCACCAGAATGCCTTTATGCTGGGCATTGTTTTGATTTGTCTTTTATCTCCTTTGGTGCTTGCTCTCTGGGCCACACCATTCTGGTCTGTGTGCCCACATGGCCAATTTACCACTTCTTCCAATGAGCTCTTACTTCTGGAGTAGTCACTTTGGGTAAGTACCTAGCACTACAGGGGTTTCATGCCTGATTCCTACTGTCCTGGGAAATTTACAAGGCAGGTGTCCCTGCCACTCCATTTACAGAGGTAAGAAAGCAGGATTAGTGTGGTGCAGTCTTGCAAAAGGATTTGTGCAAAGCAGAGGATTGGAACCTCAGTATGTTCTGCCCCACCCCAGAGTTATGTACACACTGACACGCTGTCACCTGGCTCCAGCCAGCAGGTCTAATCACTGCTTTGAACTCAAGCAACCCCAAACAACCTTCATCTAACATCTACAGAGCACCAGCCGCCGTCCAGCTCCTTTTGCCCTGTGAAGATAAGCCTCTCTGGTCGACTGGACACATTGGCCTAAACCTTGAGTTTCCAGAATGGGGGTAACAGGCTGGCAGAGCACAACTGGGGCATCTGGTCCTGATAAGCCCTCGCCACGGCTGGACAAGCTCTCAGAGACGTAAGACTTTGCGTAAGCAGGAGATTAGAAGAATACATGATGAAAATATTTATTTATTTTGTTTACAGGTATTGATATAAAAAGAGGTTCCCAGGAGAGATAAGACCCAGTGAGGCTTTCTGGGCCTTGACTTTGAATATATAATTGCCACAAAAATTACATTTGTATTAATAATAAATAATGACAATCAAAACTGTAGGAGTCAGCTGGTGGAAATCCTAAAAAAGCATGCAGGCAGGCAAGCAAGCAAAAAACAAACAACAGAAATACACCTTGCTGTTTGTAGTAATTAATACAAATTCAGGACAGTGGTTTTCACTTAGTAAGGGAAGCAGGAGCAGAATGTGACTGGGGACCAAGGCACAGTAGCCTTCAAGTATACCTTTAATTTTCTTTCTAGAGAAGAGATGAAAGATCTGAAGCAAATGCCACAGAGTAGTGACACATATTAAATTACCTGATGGATACATGGCTGTTGATTGTACTGTGACTATACTTTTCTGCATTTTATTTTAGTTTTTTTTTTTAATTTTTTTATTTAATATAACTGAGTGAAAATGTACATTCCCGTATAAATTTACATACCCACCTATATGCAGCTTCCACTGCGCTCCCTGCCCGGTGACAGCACACTGTTCCTCTCTGCTCCATATATGTCTTGTTCTCCCAACAGTCTCTTTTTTCCCTCCTCTCCACCCACTCTCCTTCCTCCAGCCAGGGGTCAGCAGGATGACATCCTATAGATGTACAGAACCATAAAGTGCATCCAATATATGGTCACTGCATCGCCAAGTCCAATCCATTCCTGTCCGAAGCACTGACCTTTGTTATGATTTATGGTCAAGGGCAGCATCAGGGTGAGGGGCCATGCTCCGAGGGGAACCCCGAAACCACTGGACCATCAATTGAGGTCTTTTAGTGGGGATCTCAGGGTGCACCCCTTTTTATTCTTGTGTTGCCAGTGAGACTCAACTTAGTGAGCTCCATCGCGGCTATCACTGGTGGTGGCCGGGCACCATCTGGTTCTTCCGGCCCCAAGTCAATGTAGGCACACACTGATGTGGGTCTCTTTGTCTTCTGGGTTGTCTTTCCACGATGTCATTTTGGTCCTCGGTGAGCATCCATTCCTGCTGAGTTGGGACAACTTGCTGTGCCCTCGAATGGCAGCTTGGCAGCTTTTAAGACCCCAGGCGCCACTCACCAACATGGGGTGCAGACAGCCCTCTTAGCAAAACGCTAGTTGTGCCAATTGGCCTCGCTTTCACCTAAGAGCATTGTCGCCCGCCCCCTGCCCCAGCTACTCTATCCTTGCAATATTGGATTAAGATGGAAGGAGTACTCATGTTATGTTTAAGTCCACTTAATATTGTTCTTGTTTCTAATGTGTGCTATCACTGATTTCACCCAACCAGATACCCAGCAACTTCCCCCCTCCCCTCCCTTGCAGCTGTCAAAGAGTCTTTTCTTCTATACACAAGTCTGTTTTTGAGATGTTATCGTAGAGGTCTCATACAGTATTTGTCCCTTTGTCGCTGACTACTTTCACTCAACATAATGTCTTCCAGTTGAAACCAGGTTAGGAGATGTTTCCTGGAATCATCGTTATTCTTTATCATTGCATAGTGTTCCACTGAGTATACATACCATAGTTTACCTATCCATTCCTCTGTTGTTGGGCATCTGGGTTGATTCCATCTTTTTGCTATCGTGGACTGTGCTGCGATGAACATTCTGGTGCATGTGTTCGTTGGTGTGAAAGGCCTTAATTCTGTAGGATATATTCCAAGTAGTGGAATTGTTGGGTCAAATGGCATATCAATATCCATTTTTTTAAGGAAGCGCCAGATTGCTTTCCAAAGAGGCTGGACCATTTTCCAACCTTTAATTTTCATAATAAAAACAAACTAACGAACACACCTCTGACAAATATCAGTGTACACTTTTCAAGCTTATTATGCAAATAGCCTTGAGAGGAAGACAAAGCAGTGCCTACATTTTACTTTGAGAAAATTTGACGTCTGTGGGGAGGCCAGTGGTGGTACCGGTGGGGAGTTCTTAGTCAAGGCCACATAGTGGGAGAGTGACCGAGCTGGTACTTCATCTTCCAGAGATCCTTGTACTGTGTTCACCTTGACTTTGAAGACAAAACTGTTACCTCTTGTACAGAACTCTTCAGAAGGTTTGGTCTGATTCAAGGACTGAGATTTCTGCTGACGTCCTTCTCAGCTAGATCTCACTCACCTCCACATTATCTGGCTCTCCAACAACAAGCCTTGGTGGCATTAGTTCAGCACCTAATGCTGAGTGGCTGCTGAGCCCAAACCACTGACCTTTTGGTCAGCAATCAAGCACTTAACCATTGCATCACCAGGTCTGGGTACAAGGCTGGAACATCTAGGCAATTCCTTACAGCAGCCTGCCTCATCAGCTTCTTTTCTCTATGGCCTGCTAACTTTTGCAGAATTTTGGTTGCTATGTCTCAGCGGGGCTTTCTACTTGCCCATTTTCCTCAGACAGAACAAAGTATGAGGTGAGGCAACGTGTGGAGTGGTTAAGTCTCAAGGGTGCGGCATTAAGAAGATCTATATATGAACCATGTTCTGTGCTTTAACCCCATAAGCCTCCATTTTCTCGTCTGTAAAATGGGCATAATAAGACTTTGAGGACATTGGTTTTTGTTTGTTTTGCTGACTCAGGCTTACCTGTTTTTTTTTTTTTTTTCCTCTGGAAGCAAGATGCATGTTAACATTTGAGAAACATTTCTCTGCCTCTCAAAGCTCTTTCTTTGATTTGAGTTTGTCATTTGTGTCCAAGAGCCCTAACTATATAAATACTCTTCAGAAAATTGTGTGAAGATTAAGCAAAATAATGTTTTTTAATCACACACTTCATCTCGAGAAATCGTGGAGGGGAGAGGTCATTACTGTTAATGGCACAGTAGTGGGCTCTTGTCCCAGAAAGAAGACTGTACTTCCCCTTGGCTGTGCATCTCAGCACAGGGAAAAGCAAACAAAACCTCTACCTCTGCCTTGTAACCTGGGTCAGGTCTCTCTCCACCAGGCCTAGAACCATATATTTATACTCTGGGAACACTTCATATCTGTTTAACCAGGACTAAGTGTTCTTTCCCCGAAGCCATGAATGACAGTGCTGTCACTGATCCTTTCTTGCTGTCTTCCCCTTGGCATATAAGTTCTCTGAGGGCAGAAACACATACTACTCTCCTTTCAACTTCACCAGCCCTTTATACAACAGTAAAACCAACCAACAAACAAAAAAACCCTAGAGTCAATTCCAAATAATAATAACCTATAAGACAGAGTAGAACTGCCCCACAGGGTTTCCAAGGAATGGCTGATGGATTTGAACGCTGATCTTTTAGTTATTAGTAGTAGCTCTTAACCACTGTACCACCTAGTAGCACCTTCCCCCCTCAATTTTTTCCCCCTTGTTTCAGAGACTGATGAGAGCCAAATCCTCATAGGAATTAGAAAGAGAATAATAAGGACTTCTGCCAACTTAACCAGGCGGTTTTTTACTTTTTATTATTTTTTCCGTCTGGAGGAAAGTTACAGTCCACAGTAGGTGTTTTTTATATGCTTTCTGATTTTGATCAGCAAGGCTGTACTTGGTTCGCTCAAGAGGCAGGAGGTCGAAGAGGAGATTTTAGACACAAGCAACAGGCAGAATAAACTTCATACACTCTGAGCAGCTGTCTCTGGGCATCGTTCACCCTCTCTCACCCTGTCCATCTGACACTTTGATTTGAACTACTTGCCTTCTCTGTTGTTCTCCTCTCTTCTAGACCTCAGTCTCCAGTCTCCAGTACCAGCTTCCTAACTGGCTTCCTCCAGGTCTGTCCCACCTGTCTATTGTCTGCTATTGGTATTTGGTCCAGAGGGATCTTGCTGAAGTACAAGCTTGACAGTTGCTGAAGCAGCAGGCTCAACTCTTTAACAGCTCCTCTGCTCTCAAGACAAAGTCCACACTTCTTATCCCAGTACCAAAGGTACTTTGTGATGTGACCCCTGCCAGCTTCCCCAGGCCCATTACCCAAATGTACTCCATTACATCCCAAACACTTGTATCCCAAATCCAAAT
The DNA here is from genome assembly GCA_028571685.1 of Heterohyrax brucei. Lineage (NCBI taxonomy): Eukaryota > Metazoa > Chordata > Mammalia > Hyracoidea > Procaviidae > Heterohyrax > Heterohyrax brucei. The sequence continues at coordinate 65,677,703 of CM053150.1, forward strand.
CCATAGCTGTCAGTTCAATTCCAATTCATAGCAACCCTATAGGACAGAGTAGAATTGTTCCATAGAGTTTCCACGGAGTGCCTGGCGGATTCGAACTGCTGATCTTTTGGTTAACAGCCCTAGGAATTAATCACTATGCCACCACGATTTCCTTGCATATGGTTTATAAATTTGCCATGATTCTCTGTTCTTCAATAACTTTTCACATACTACGCCCTCTCTTTGGGAAACCCTTTCCACATTACTCATTTTCTTCATTTAACAGACTCCAGTTCATCCTTTAAAGCATAACTAAACTGTCACCCTTTAGAACATGCTTTCACAGGGCCAAGGAACAGTCTGTCCTTTGAGCTCTCATGTCAGTGACTATATTTTATTGTGAGTTCCATGGGAGTAGGGGCCATGTTTTGTTCACCTCTGGGTTTCAGTGATTTACAGAGAGTAGACACTCATGAATTAATAGAAGAAATGGACAGCAATGCATATGCAAGGAAGGAGGCCACATTTGAGTGGGTTCTTGGAGAACAAGTGAGCTTTGGATAAGAAAAGAAAGGCTGGAGGAAGTCATCCCACCTGCCCCAAATTTCCTTGTTCCTTCAATCTTTTTTTCCATAGCTTATAATCTGTATGATGTAATAGAATTGAATCAGTCCACTAACTTTAATTGTCCTATGGCAAAGTAGTATGTGTACACATCCGGTTCCTCCTAGTAAAACAGGGAGTGTTTTAGAGCAGATACTGTCTCAATCCTCCTTCCTCTGTATATCTATCATAGGGCTTAAAATAATCAGTTGCCATTGAGTCAACCCCAACCCATGGTGATCCTATGTGGGTCAGAGTTAAACTGTGCTCCATAGGGTTTTCAGTAGATTATTTTTCAGAAGTAGATTGTCAGGTCTTTCTTCTGCAGTATCTCTGAGTCAACTTGAACATCTAACCTTCCACTAGCAGTCAAACTGATTAAGCATTTGCACCACCTACAGACTCCTTCTGGTGACATAGTAGTTAAATGCTACCACTGCTAGTTGAAAGATCGGCAGTTCAAATCCACCAGGTGATCCTTGGAAACTATGGGACAGTTCTACTCTGTCCTATAAGGTTGTTATGTGTAAGAAGTGACTTGATGGCAATGTTTTTTTTTTTTTTTTTTAAATGGACTCCTTATGAAATCCTGGCAGCATACTGGTTAAGAACTACAGATGCTAACCAAAAGTTCAGCAGTTCAAATCTATCAGGGGCTCTTGTAAACCATACAGGGCAGTTCTACTCAGTCCTGTAGGGTTGCTGTGAGTTGGCATTGATTCAGTGGTGATGGGTTTGGTTTGGCTTGTTACAGACTCTTTACTGTGCTTAACCAAACCAAACCAAACCCATTGCCATAAAGTTGATTTTAACTGATGGCAGTCCTATGGGACAGAGTAGGGTTTCCAAGAAGTGATTGGTGGATTTGAACTGCTGACCTTTTGGCTAGCAGCCAAGCTCTTAAACCACTGCACCACCAGTCTTCCTTACAGTACTTAGCAGAAAAGAATACAGATCACAAGTTTGAGATCAGAAGAGACCTGCTTTCAAACAGCAGCTGTGCCACTTACTGCCTCAGTCACTTTGGTCAATCTACTGAAACTATATGAGGCTTTATTTCTTTCTGTCTAATGTAAGGAAAATAAAAGTGCCTGCTTCATAGACTGTAGCTAGGATTAAATGTAATACTGCATGTGTTCATTAATCCAATAAACTCTTCTAAGTTTATCCAATAAACTTATGGAGTATACTCTACATGTGTGCTCACAGTGACCCTAGCTGGCACTTGGCTTGGCTGCATGTGTGCAGCTGACTGTACACAGATAAAACAACACAGATGTCCTTTTACCCTCACAGTCTGTCTAGTCTAACAGGGGAGGCAGGCATTAATACACAAGTAAACATGCCATTGCAAAGTGTGATCTTTGCAACAAAAAACAGGGATAGGGAACATACTTTTAATTTAGATATTCACATTACATGTCCCAAGGATGCCTTTCCAAGGAAGTAACATTTAGGCTGAGACTTGAAGGCTAAATAGGTGTTAACCATGAGAAGACTGGGAAAAAAGGAAACAGCATATGCCGTGATCTGGTAAGTGGAAGAGTGCCCAGTGTGGTGAGTGATAGCAAACAAACAAACAAACAAACAGAAACCAATCCATTGTCATCAAGTTGATTTCGACTAATAGAGACCCTATAGGACAGAGTAGAACTGCTTTATAGAGTTTCCAAAGAATGCCTGGTAAATTTGAACTGCTAGCCTTTTGGTTAGCAGCTGTAGCACTTAACCACTATGGCACCAGGCTCACTAAATGCTAATGTAACTTCTGTTGCGGAGGCCATGAAGGTCAATGACTAGGAAGGAGTTGGGTTCTGGAGCCAGACTATCTGGGTTCAAATCCTGGCTCTGCCACTGATCAGCAGCTGTATGACTTCAAGGGAATTTCCCAACTTCTCTGGGCTTTGGTTTTTTTCATCTGTGAAAAAGGGATAATAAAACAGTATTCTCACTGGGTTACTGAGTGGATTGAATGAAGTAACATATGTAAAACATTTAGAACAGTGCCTGGCACAATGAAAGCACTGTTTAAATAACACCTACTGATACCACTGATTATTTTCTTCACACTCAGAAGTATTTACGTGGACTCTCTTAAAAGGGAAAGACAAAGGCCTTGCCTGAGTAAGACTCATTAAAGCTAAGGATTGAAGAATAGGAAATACTAGGATAATGTCTATTAAAAGTGTCACAGACTAGATTTGCCTCTCTGTCAATTTGTCTAATCTTGGCCTCTAGGGTTGGAACACTTTGTGAAGTCCCTTGAGATGCCTCCAGGGGCCTTCTGTTGGCCTACCATTGGTTGTCTAGATTTGGACAAGAGTATCAAGATTCCTGGAAGAAAGTTATTATTCCAGGACTATGTACTATTCAAAAATTCACAGAATTAAAACAAAAACAAACAAACACAAAACATCTAAGGGGTTGTCTCTGCTTTTTTTTTTTTTAACGAGATGTTTTTCACTGATTTAATATCTATCCAGAAGCCAGTAAAACCGGTGTTTATTCGTGCTGTAGCTTCTGAGTGTCTTCCTTGATCCTGTTCTCGCTCTTACTCTCTCTCCTCTCCCTGTTACAGATATGATTAAGAAAGATCTATTTAATGGTATTAAGTTACTGCACATTGTGGAGGAGAGGTCTGGTGGGGGGGGCATGGCTGTGATAAGACTGAGAGAAGCTGGATACAGTTGTGGGAGTCAGGCAGGCAGCTTACCCACCCACCAACCTCTCCGAGGAAGACGGCTGGCTCCCTGGCCTCCTTGCTTGTTTTAATCTGTGAACGTTTCCCAGAAAGAAATAGTAACTTCTCCTTTTTCTGGCAGGGATGCCTGATGAAACTCCCTGAAAACAGGGCCTCTCCCTCCCCTTTAGGCTGGCCTCACACATGCTAATGCAAATCAGCTCTGACCCAGCCAGGGGTCTTCGGGAAGGCTGCCAGGAGCTTTAGAACAAACATGCAAAGAATGTTATTTCATTTCTGGCATCCTGGGGAAAGAGGGACAGTGAGAGGGAAGTTGGGCAGGGAAAGGGGGGGCCTGAGGGAATAAATATGAACGTTTACGGCAGGCAACAAACTTAGAGTAAATGGAAAAGATGAGAGAAAGTTAACACAAATAAAGAGCCCACTAGATATCAGAAACTGACATGAATTAGTTGAAAATGCAAGCCTACTGCTGTTAAGTCAGTTTGGACTCACAGAGACCTTACAGGGCAGAGGACAACTGCCCATAGGGCTTCCAAAGGCTGACTAGTGGATTTGAACTGCTGACCTTTTGGTTAGCAGGTAAGCTCTCATCCATTGCACCACTAGAGCTTCAAAATAACCACCGGTTATTTAGTTTTCATGTATATGCTATAATACCCATGGCTAGCCCTGGTAGCACAATTTTGAAGTACTCCACTGGCTAACTGAATGATTGTTAGTTTTAACCCATCCAAGCGCTCTGCAGCACCATGATTATAACCCAGAAAACCCTATGGGACATTTCCACTCTACCATACGGGGTCACCATGAGTTGAAATCCACCTACAGCACCTAAACAAACAACAACTGATGCCCCTACCCCCAATCTCTTCCATTCAAACTCTCTACTCCATCCAGCCAAAACAGTACTCATTCTAAAACCCAAACATGCCTCCTCGGTGCTGCTCAAAACCTGTCACTATTTCTTAGCTTATATCACTAAGCCTTGCATGTGCTGCCTCTCCAATGTCACGTAGGCTACATCTCAACAATCCTAAACCTTTGTTTTCCCATGAAGTCCCTTTAATTTCTTACCCCCTTGCCTTTGTGTCAGCTGTTCCCTCTGCCTGTGATGCAATTCCTTACTCGATTCTACATGTTCAACACTATCCAGTTTTCTAGTACTAATGTACCGCCTCAAAGGTACACTCCTTGTTGGAGATCACAGCCTCCTCTGAACTCCCATGCCTTTATCATCTTCATCGGGACAGATTACTCTCTCTCTCCAGGAGAACTGACTGCTTATAGTTTTATACCCAATGCTGGGCCAAGCTCTTCCAATTTAAGCTATAAGATCTCAAATTCCAGCTTGGCCACTACCTTAAGAGAGGAAGACGAGTGTGGAGCTTGGAGGCAGAAAGCCTGTGTTAGAATCATGGTTCAGCCACTTCCTAATTGAGTGACCTTGAGCAAGCCATTTAACTTTTCAGTCTTAGTTTCCTTATCTATATAAAAGGGACATTATGGTACTTACCTTTGTCGCTGTCAAGTGCCATCAAGTTGATTTGGATTCATAGTGACTTTACAGGATAGATTAGAATTATCCTACAGGATTTCCAAGGATGTCATCTTTACTAGGGAGCCCTGGTATGTAATGGTTGAGAAGCTGGACTGCTAACTAAAAAGGTGGCAGTTTGAATTCACCAGCTGCTCCTTGGAAATGCTATGGGGCAGTTCTACTCTGCATAATAGGGCCATAATTGACTCATTGCCAATGGAGTTTTTACTCTTTACAGGAACAGATGGGTAGGTCTTTTCTCCCAGAGATTCTGGTGGGTTCGAACCACCAAACTTTCAGTTAGCAGCAGAACGCTTACTTATTGCACCACCAGGGCGCTATACCAATCATAAACCAAAAAAACAAAAAAACAAATTTAATGCCACTGTGTTGTTTCTGACTCATAGCGACCCTACAGGACATAGTAGAACTGCCCTATGTGGTCTCCAAGGAACAACTGGTAGATTTGAACTCCTGATCTTTTGGTTAGTAGTCATAGCTGGTAACCACTGTGCTACCAGGGTTCTGTGTTTACCTTAGAGTGTATCAAACTGTGAGAATTCAAACAGTCATTGGATGGAAAGGTCTTAGCACAACACCTAGCATTTTGTAAGAGCTTGGTAAATAGTTAATGTTGATGGTGACTGCCAGTCAGAGACCATGTTACTATCATGTCTTGAGGTAATATCCACAAATGTTTATGTGAAGGATTGACTCCATTCATCCTTCAATAGCTATTACCAAGCTTTAGCATTTACTGAGTCAAGCACTTTCATTTCTTACTATAAATTTTCATTTTTTTCATTGTGTTTTAAGTGAAAGTTTATAGCATCGTGTGTGTTTTGGTTGTACAATTATAGTCAGTTTTTCATACAAAAACTTACACATACTTTGCCATGTGAGCCTAGCTACTATCCCTATACCATGACAGCACATTCCTCCCCTCCAATCCATATTTCTCAAGTCCACTTAACCAGCTCCTATACGTCTCTGTCATTTCCTTTCGCCTCTGGAAAGGAGCTGCCCAGTTAGTCTCCTGTGCCTGCCCAAGCCAAGAAACATATTCTTCACCAGTATCATGTTAGGCCATATATACCAGTGCAATCATTGTCTGAAGAACTGGCTTCCAGATGGTTTAAGTTCTGTGTTAACAGAGTCTAGGGGCCATGTCTTCCAAAGACCCTCGAGTTCATCAGCCCATCAAGTCTAGTCTTTTTACTAGAGTTTGAGTTTTGCATTTCACATTCCTCCCAATCCATCAAGGACTCTGTTGAGTTCCCTATATTGGCAGTCACTGGTGGTGGCCAAGTACTATCTAGTTCTTCTGGTCCCATGTTGATGTAGTCACTGGTATATGTGGCCTGTTCTGTCTCTTGAGCTCACTTTTTCCTTATTTTGTTGATGTTCTTCTTTCGCCTTTGTTCCAGGTGGGTTGAGACCAATTAACGTTTCTTAGATGGCTGTGTGCTAGCTTTTAAGACCTCAGATATTACTTAATAAAGTGGAATCCAGAGTATTTTCTTGAACAAAACTTTGATATGCCAGTTGTAACCTGGATATCCCCTGAAGCCATGGTCTCCAGACCCCTGATCCTGGAACCCTGAGGTGACCACTTTCCAACTGTGAGGTCATGTGTTAGAGACTCATAGCTTACTAAAGCATAGCTTCTAAAACCTTTAACCCTAAAGCATTGACAGTCTTGGTTTTCTAGGATTATGAGACCTATATCAGGAACTGGTTCAAGGAACAGTAGGAAAACAAAGAGGAAAGAAAGGTACTTTTCGTTTTATCAGATGTTTGGGGGAAACAACTCCCCGAATTGCTCACATTTCCTGTCCAAAGAGCTCCTGGGAAGTGCTCAGGGAAAGCAGAAATATGAGCAACTGTAAGTGGCCTGGGCAATCAGCCACTCATGAGTCCCCTAATGAAGACCTATTGAAGAAAAGCCTTATATGTACTTGACATATACTTGGCAATGAAAACCTACTGTGTGCTCAGCACTCTTTAGTTGGGAGATTTTCATGTGTTAACTGTTCTATAATTGCTTCACGATAAAAGTTTACTGTATAAAGTAACAGTATCCCCATTTTACAGATGTGGAATTGAGAGTCATAGAAAATAAGTGTCCTGTATAGCCAGACAGTACCTGAGATTTGAATTGATGCTAAGACAACTCAACTCAAAAACCCTAGGCTCTTACCTTCTAACACCTAAGGGAATCCAGGTATATGGATACTTGGATCCGGAGCAAGAGAACAGCAGGTTGACTATTGGGAAGACAAGACCCTTACTCAACCCAGAATTGATACTGGCTCTCGGGGTGATTTCAAGCAGACCCCATCCCTTCCCTGGGCTTGTGTTTCTCCTACAAAATGAGAAGGTTTGGGTCAATGGTGACTGAGGCCCCAAGCTCTACTATTCTGTGATTCAAATGTGAAAGCAGAACAGAGCTATTAGAAGGGGAGAACAGAAAGAAAAATGCCAGAAGTCTGGATTTTGTCTCACCTCTGACTCTACACATCATTAATGGTGATCCCCTGCAGTCTAACACCTTTCCAGTGATGATCTCAAGACTGCTAATGCAACAGCCTCTTTCACAGATGGGAGTGTGGGTGTGTGGGAGAAGGCCTGTCAGAGAACACTGACAAAGACACAGCTGAGGTGAGAGGAGGAGGGAGAGGCTGGAAGGCCTAACCCCTAGTCCTGTCCATTCCTATCTTTAGGAGTCCTCCAAGTCCTAAAGTCAAAACAGGAAATGACTTCTTCACCCAACTTCAATGTAACTAAAAGGAAATTGAGGTTAAGAAAGAAGAAGCTGTTAGACCAAGGCCCCAGGCAAATGGACAGCAAAGTTGGGCCCCGATTCTGGGTGGGGCTTTTCATCTTACCCTAGGAACTTCTCCACACACTGAGGTGTGTTTGTGTTTTTCCCTAACAAAGTGACCCGAAAGTTGAAGAAGGTGATCACAGCCTCCTGGTAAGAGTTCTGTATCAGGTGTTAAAACATGTATGTGTTAGATTCCGGCCTTGTTTTAATTGTGAAGCCTACAGATCTCTTGGAACTTCAGCTACTTCACCATACGCTGATATTTACCCTAGATTTTTGTTGTTAGGTGCTGTCCAGTTGCTTCAGACTCACAGTGACCTTGTGTACAACAGCAGGAAAAACTGCTCAGCCCTATGCCATGCTCACAGTCGTTGCTATGTTTGCGCTATTTGCAGCAGCCACTATGTCAATCCATTTCACTGAGGATCTTCTTTTTTTGCTAACCCTCTACTTTACCAAGCATGATGTCCTGCTCCATGACTGGTCTCTCCAAATCACGTGAGAAAAATCTTCACCATTCAGGCTGTACTTCTTCCAGGACAGATTTATCTGTTTTTCTGGCAATCCAGGGTACATTCAACATCCTTCCCCAACATCATAATTCAAAGGCATCAATTCTTCTCCAGTCTTCATTATTCATCATCCAGCTGAAAAATCACGGCTTGAGTCAGATATAATTCAGACCTCAAAACGACATTTTTGCTTTTTAACACTTTAAAGAGATTTTTTGCAGGAGATTTGGCCAATGTAAATTGGCATTTGATTTCTTGACTACTGTTTTAATAGACGTTGATTGCAGATCCAAGAACAACGAAATCCTTCACAACTTCAATGTTTTACCATTTATCACGACATTGCTTATTGGTTCAGTCATGAGGATTTTTGTTTTAACTACACTTTAACTATATTAAAGGCCTTAGTCTCTGATCTTGATCAGTGAGTGCTTCAAGTCCTCTTCACTTTCAGCAAGCAAGGTTGTATCATCTGCAAATTACAGGTTGTTAATGAGTTTTCCATCAAATCTGATGGCATATTCTTCTTTATACAGTCTAGGTTTTCAGATTACTCACTTAGCATACAGGCTAAATAAGTACAGTGAACGAATACAACCCTGATGCACACATTTCCTGGTTTTAAACCATGCAATATCCCCTTGCTCTACTTGAACTACTGCTTCTTGGTCAATATACTGGTTCTACATGAACATAATTAAATGTTCTATAATCTTCACAGTATTATCCAGTTTGTTATGATCCAGATGACTGAATTTCTTTGCATAGTCAATAGAACACAGGTAAACATCTTTGTTGCATTCTCTGTTTGCAGTCAAGATCTGACTGGCATCAGCGATGATAGCCCTCATTCCATGTTCTCTTCTGAATCTGGCTTGAAGTTCTGGCAGTTCTTTGTCAATCTATGGCTTCATCTGTTTTTTAATGATCTTCAAAATTTTACTTATACATGATGTTAATGATATTGTTCGATACTTTTCACATTGTGTTGTATCACCTTTCTTTGGAATGGACACAAAAGTGGATCTTTTACAGTCAGTTGCTCAGATAACTCGCTTCCAAATTTCTTGGCATAGACAAGTGAGTGATTCCACTGTTGCATCCTTTTATTGAAACATCTCACTTGGTATTTTGTCAATTCTTGGAGCCTTATTTTTCACCAATGCCTCCAGTGTAGCTTGGGCCTCTTCCTTCAGTACTACTGGTTCTTGATCATATCCAGAAATGTTTGAACATTGCCCACTGTTTTTAATTACAGTGACTCTATAAACAACTTTCATGTTCTTTTGAGGCTTTTCTTGTCATTCAGTATTTTGTCCATACAATTACTCAGTATTGAAACTTGAGGCTTGATTTATTTTCTTTAGTTCTATAAGCTTGAGAAATCCCTAGCATATTCTTTTCTTCTGGCTTTCTAAATCCAGGTCTTTGCACAATCCATTATAACATTTTACTTTGTCTTCTCAAGTCGTCCTTTGAAATCTTCTGTTCAGCTATTTTACATCATCATTTCTTCCATTTGCTTTGGCTGTGCTATGTTCAATAGCAAGTTTCAAGGTCTCTTCTGACATTCATTTTGGTCATTTATTTCTTCCCTATTTTTAATGACCTTTTATTTTTGCCATGTATGATGTCTTTATCTGGTCTTCAGCTGTCAGTGTTGAATGTGTTAGTGTTGAATACTGTTGAATCTATTTTTTTTATTATGATTGAATGAAAATGTATCTTCTCATATAAATTTGGATGTCCATCTATATACAGCTCCCACTGCTCTCCCTGCCCCATGACAGGACACTCTTCCTCTCTTCTCCATACATATCTTATCCTCCCAACAAACTCCTATCCCCTCCTTTCCACTCACTCCCCTTCCTCCAGTAAGAGGTCAGCAGGACAACAATCTATAGATGCATAGAACCATAAAGTATGCACACGATATGGTCACTCTATGTCTCCAAGTCCAATCGATTCCTGTCCAAGAGTTGACCTCCATTATGATTTATGGACAGGAGCAGCATCAGGGCCAGGGGACATGCACCCAAGGGAACTCCAAGACTTGTGGACCATCAGTTGTTGTCTTTTAATGGAGATCACATCTTGCACCCTTTTTTATTCTTGTGTTGCCAGCGAGACTCAACTTTGTGAGCTCCATCGCGGCTATCACTGATGGTGGCTGGGCACCATCTGGTTCTTCCCGTCACAAGTCGATGCGGTCACCCACTCACATGGGTCTCTCTGTCTTCTGGGTTCTCTTTGCCCCAGGTCACTTTGGACTTTGGTGATCATCCATTCCTGCTAAGTTGGGACCATTTGCTGTACCCTCAGATTGAAGCTTGGCAGCTTTTAAGACCCCAGATGCCACTCACCAAGGTGGGGTGCAGAAGGCTCTCTTAGCAAAATGCTAGTTGTGCCAGTTTGACCTTGGTTTCCCCTGAGAGCATGGTCTCTGCCCCCCCCCCCCAGCTACTCTGTCCTTGTAATACTGGATTAAGATGGGAGGAGTAATCATATTATGTTGTAGTCCAGTTAATACTGACTTTCTTTCTAACGTGTGCTGTCACAGATTTCACCCAAACACATTTCAATCAACTATCTAATGTAAGCCCTCACCCCCTCACCCTCCCTCCTTCCTCACCCTTGCAGCCATCAAAAGGTCTTTTCTTCTATGTACGAGTCTGTTCTTAAGTTCTTATCATAGGGGTCTCATACAATATTTGTCCTTTTATCACTCACTACTTTCACTCAACATAATGTGCTGGAGTTGAAACCAGGTTATGAGAGGTTTCCTGCAGTCATCGTTCTTTATCATTGTGTAGTGTTCCATTGAGTATATATACCATAGTTTACCTATCCATCCCTCTGTTGTTGGGCATCTGGGTTGATTTAATCTTTTTGCTACTGTGGACTGTGCTGTGATAAATATTCGTGTGCATGTATCAGTTGGTGTGAATGGCCTGGATTCTTTCAGTATTCCTTGTAGCTTTGGTTTGGTTTTTACAAATTCTCTGAGTTTCTGCTTCTCTGTGGATGTCTTAATTTCATTTTCATATTTGAAAGATAGTTTTGCAGGATATATAATTCTTTGTTGGAAGTTCTTCTCCTTCAGGGCTTTGAATGTGTCATCCCATTGTCTCCATGCCAGCACTGTTTCTGCTGAGAAATCTGACAAAAGCCTAGAGGGTTTCCCTCTGAATGTTAGCTTTGCTTTGAGTCTTGCTGCCTTTAAGAGTTTCTGCTTATGTTTCATTTTGCTAGCTTGATTATAAATATGTCTTGGAGTCTTTCTTTTGAGACCTATATTGAGTAGCTTTTGATACGCATCTTGGATATCTGTAGTCTCTTCTTTCATAATTTCTCAGAAGTTTTCTCTCAGCAGCTCAGCAACAACACTCTGTGTGATCTCAGCTGTCTTGCCCTGTTCAGAAACTCCAATTAAAGGTGGATTGTTCCTCTTATAGAGTCTCACATACTTCTTAATGCTTCTTCATTTCATTTGTTTCTTTTTTTCTGATTTCTGCTCCTAGATGCTGGAGTCAGTAGCTCTGTCTTCCAAATTAAGAAGTCTATTTTCCATTTGTTCCATTCTGTTTTCTTGGCTTTGAATTGGAGTTTCTATTTCTTTGATTTTGTTATTGATCTGTTGGTTTTCAGAGTATTGGTGTTCCATCAGATTAAACAGCTTGCTTAATGTTTCATTTTGCTCTGCTGTATTTTGTATAAGGTCTAGGAGGACTCTCTGTATAATCCTTTTGTACTAACCCTCCAATAGTTTCAGAAAAGTTTCTTCATCTGGGAAGTTCTGAGGTGCTTTCTTTTGGGGGCCTTCTGAAGCCATGGGTGATTTTTTGGCTACAGTTTTCTCCAGAGTTTGTTGTGTTTTGGGCATCATGTGAGCCAATAGAGACTGGGAGAGATGATGTGAGAATGGACCACAGTTGTTTCTCTAGGCCATCTTAAAATGAGAGGTAAAAAGTATGTGACAGCTTCCAAAGTCAGTCAGGTTTTCAGGTGTATAGGGCCCTCTTCCCAGCTGGCAAAGTAAACACCTCTATATCAAACCCCAGATGTTATAAACTAGCTCAAAACACAGAAAAGCTACTGCCTGCTGGCCTCTGCTGTTGAGCCCCAGCTATAGGTGACACTGTGTAGAATACTGTTTTTGTGCCAGAAAAGTGCTCTCCCCCGGGCAGGCACTGCCTCCCAGCCTAGGAACTAAGTCCAGCTGGGGCCTCTATATGGAGGTATCCGCCTTCCAGTGGAACAAGATGGTATCCTGCACAAGCCTGCCACCACCTCGGTATCAACCACTATATGGCAGAGGCAGAAAGAAATGTCAAATGTGCCGAGATGCACAGAGTACAAAGCCAGGCTCTGAAAACATGACAATTTCGCTTGCCAGTCCCACCAGCAGCATGTCTGAGAGTAGCTGATAGTCAAGTCCCACCTCTGCCTACTGGCTACGACAGAGAAAAAAAAATTAAAATGGTGAGTTATCTTTTGTCCGTGCAAGCCCGTGCTTATCGAGAGTGGTGTCAGCGAAATAGGAGAGGTTTTGCATTCAGTGGTAAGAAGTCCGAATCAACAGCCCTTTGCCAGATCCTGGGGCTCACTAGGCATACAGAAGACTGTTTAATTATCAGTTCACGTGTTGGTTTCCAGAGGGATTTAGGGAGACGTGTGTGTTCAGTCTGCCATCTTGACTCTGTCCCTGACCCCCGAATCTATTCTTAAAGACTAAGATGTAAGAATAAATCTAGTCTTAAATCTATTCTTGAGATCATCTTTAAATTCAGATGGGATATACTCAAGGTTAGATTTTGGCTCTGGTGGGCTTGTTTTCAATTTCTTTGGATTCAGTGTAAATTTACACAGAAGTAATTGATGCTCTTTTCTGCAGTTGGACCCTGGCTTTATTCTTACCGATGGTATTGATTTTTTCAGCATCTCTTACCACAGATGAAGTCTATCTTTTTTCCTATGTGTTCCATCTGGGAAGCATCATTGGTATAGTCATCACTTATGTTGGTGAAAAAAAGGTATTTCCAAGGAATAGGCCATTGGTCTTATAAAATCTTTAATGTGATTTCTGTCATTTCTATCACCAAGGTATCACCAACTTTCAATTCTTCCTTTTGGTTTTCAGCTTCTGCATTCCAATCACTAGTGATTATCAATGAATCTTGTTTTTTTTATTTTTATTTAACATGACTGAGTGAAAATGTACATTCACGTATAAATTTACATGCCCACCTATATGCAGCTTCCACTGCTCTCCCTGTCCGGTGACTGCACCCTATTCCTCTCTGCTCCATACATGTTTCATCCTCCGAACAGCCTCCTTTCCCCTCCTCTCCGTCCACTCCCCTTCCTCCAGCCAGAGGTCAGCAAGATGATATCTTATAGATGTATAGAACCATAAAGTGCTTCCAATGTATGGTCACTCTGCATTGCCAAGTCCAATCCATTCCTGTCCAAAGAGTGGACCTTTGTTATAATTTATGGGAAAGGGCAGCATCAGGGTCGGGGGCCATGCTCTAAGAGGAACTCCCAAACCGCTGGACCATCAGTTGAGGTCTTTTAGTGGAGATCTCATGATGCATCCCTTTTTATTCTTGTGTTGCCAGTGAGACTCCTCTATGTGAGCTCCATCATGGCTATCACTGGTGGTGCCAGGCACCATCCGGTTCTTCCGGTCCCAAGTCAATGTAGGTACCCGCTCTTCTGGGTCTCTCTGTCTTCTCGGTTGTCTTTACCGCATGTCATTTTAGTCCTCGGTAAGCATCCGTTCCTGCTGAGTTGGGACCATTTGCTGTGTCCTCGGATGGCAGCTTGGCAGCTTTTAAGACCCCAGACACCACTCACCAATGTGGGGTGCAGAGAGCTCTCTTAGCAAAACGCTAGTTGTGCCAGTTGGCCTGGAATTCGCCTAAGAGCATGGTCCCCTGCCCCCTACCCCCTGCCCCAGCTAATCTATCCTTGCAGTATTGAGTTAAGATGGAAGGAGTACTCAAGTTATGCTGAAGTCCACTTAATGTTGTTCTTGCTTCTAATGTGTGCTATCACTGCTTTCTCCCAACTAGATTTCTAGAAACTATCTAAACTAAACCCTCTCTCCCTCCCCTCCCTTGCAGCTGTCAAAGAGTCTTTTCTTCTATACACAAGTCTGTTTTTGAGATCTTATCGTAGAGGTCTCATATAGTATTTGTCCCTTTGTCGCTGACTACTTTCACTCAATATAATGTCTTCCAGTTGAAACCAGGTTAGGAGATGTTTCCTGGAATCATCGTTATTCTTTATCATTGCATAGTGCTCCATTGAGCATATGTACCATAGTTTACCTACCCATTCTTCTATTGTTGGGCATCTGGGTTGATTCCATCCTTTTGCTATTGTGGACTGTGCTGCGATGAACATTCTGGTGCATGTGTCCGTTGGTGTGAAAGGCCTTGATTCTGTAGGATATATTCCAAGTAGTGGAATTACTGGGTCAAATGGTATATCGATATCCATATTTTTAAGGAAGCGCCAGATTGCCTTCCAAAGAGGCTGGACCATTTTGCAACAGACCTCTGAGCACTGCTTTGGCTGTATCCCATAGGTTCTGGTAGAAGGTGTTTTCGTTCTCATTGGAATCCATGAATTTCTTTAATTCATCCTTGATTTCCTCTATAACCCATGTTTTTTTAAGCAAGATGTTGTTCAGTTTTCAAGAGTTCCACTTTCTATCTATGTTTTTTCTGCTATTGATTTCAACTTTTATGGCTTTATGATCTGAGAAGATGCTTTGCAGTAATTCAATGGTATGGATTTTGTTGAGCATTGCATTATGGCCTATCATGTGGTCAATCTGGAGAATGTTCGATGCGCACTGGAGAAGAAGGTGTAGTTGTTGTCTGTTGATGGGTGGAAACTTCTGTATATATCAATGAGGTTTAGTTGGTTAATTGTGGCAATGAGGGCTTCTATATCTTTACTGAGCTTTTTTCTAGATGATCTGTCTAGTAATGAGAGTGGAGTGTTGAAGTCTCCCACTATTATTGTGGAGTCATCTAACTCTCTTTTGAGCGTAATCAGTGTTTCTTCAACATATTTAGGTGCTCTGATATTAGGTGCATAAATATTTAATATAGTTATGTCTTGCTTGTGTACTGAACCTTTCAGCAATAAATAGTGTCCATCTTTGTCCACAATGGTGGATTTGACATTAAAATTGATTTTGTCTGAGATTAGAATTGCCACCCCTGCTCTTCTTTGTTCATTGTTAGCTTGATATATATTCTTCCATCCTTTAATTTTCAGTTTCTTCCTGTCTTTAGGTCTCAAGTGTGTTTCTTGCAGACAACACATGGATGGGTCGTGTCTTTTGATCCAAGATGACACTTGGTGTCTCTTTACTGGAGCATTCAGTCCATTCACATTCAATGTAATTATTGATAGGTATGTGTTCAGTGCTGCCATTGTGATCTGTTCATTTTTATGTTGATGTTTTCTCTGTTGTTCTTATTAGTCTGTTCTGGGACACTCTTTTGTGAGTTGATTTTTCACCTTTTTCAGAGCTGTTTTTATAGTTGTTAGAGACTCGTGTGTTACATTTTTTGAAATGGTATGATACATCTTTGTTGTGCTTTACAGCTGCCCCTATGAACCCCCTTAATAAACTATTTATAAAACCAATTTTAATTATTACCCGTCTAGTCATCTTCCTCTCCATCTGGAAGGACTATAACGACTGTAGTACATCCTTCTTTTTATTATGATGACACCACGATTTTAATGATGATCACTGGAATGCTTCTTTCCTTATCAAAGCTGTGATTTACTTTGGAGCCTTCCCTAAATAAGTAGAGTATTGAGTAGTGTGTCGTTCTAAAATATAAAGTTAGTGGTTTCATTCTTCTAAGCCAAAGCCAAGAACTTCTTTCAGTATTTCTTGTAGTTTGGGTTTGGTTTTTACAAAGTCTCTGAGTTTCTGTTTATCTGGGAATGTCTTAATTTCATTTTCGTATTTGTAAGATAGTTTTTCAGGATATATAATTTTTGGTTGGAAGTTCTTCTCCTTCAAGACTTTAAATGTGTCGTGCCACTGTCTCCGTGCCAGCATGGTTTCTGCTGAGAAATCTGATGAGAGCCTACAGGGTTTCCCTCTGAATGTTAGCTTTGCCTTGAGTCTTGCTGCCTTTAAGAGTTGCTGCTTATGTTTCATTTTGTTAAGCTTGATTATAACATGTTTTGGAGTTTTTCTTTTCAGATCTATATTGGGTGGCGTATGATATGCATCTGAGATGTCTATGTTCTCTTCCTTCATGATTTCTGGGAAGTTTTCTTTCAGCAGCTCAGCAACAATACTCTCTGTGTTGTCAGATGTCTCACCCTGTTCAGGGACTCCAATTAATCGAAGGTTGTTCCTCTTAATAGAGTCCCACATGCTTCTTAATATTTCTTCATTTTTCTTGTTTCTTTTTTCTGATTTCTGCTCATAGATGCTGGAGTCAGTAGCTCTGTCTTCCAAGTCAAAAATTCTTTTTTCCATTTGTTCCATTCTGTTTTCTTGGCTTTGCATGGAAGTTTCTATGTCTTTGATTTTCTTCTAGATCTGTTGGATTTCAGAGTACTGGTGTTCCATCAGATCGAACAACTTGCTTAATTTTTCATTTTGTTCTGCTGCATTTTGTATAAGGTCTAGAAGGGCTCTGTATACAGTCAATTTGTATTCACTTCCTGATGCTTTCATAAAAGTTTATTCATCTGGCAAACTCCTTGGTTGCTTTGTTTGGGAGCCTTCTGAAGCCATGAGTGATTGCTTGTATGCCACAATTGTCTGTTGCTTTTTGGGTCCCATGTGAGAATATAGAGGAGGCTGGAAGAGGTACTGTGAGGATGGATTGCAAATGTTTCTCTAGGCTGTCTTCAAATGTAAAGCAAAAGGTATCTGACCAGTTCACAAGTCAGTTAGGTTTTCAGGTGTAGAGGTCCCTCTTCTCATCTGACAAAGTAAGCGCCACTATATCCCACCCCAGATGATAACAAACTAGTTCAGAATACAGCAATGCTACTGCCCTGTTGGCCTCTGCCGACAGGGCCTAGCCTTAGCCAACACTGCGTCGAGTACTGGTTTTGTGATAGAAAAGCACTCTCCTGTGGGCAGGCTCTGGTTCCCAAGCTAAGAATTAGGTCCAGCTGTGGCCACCGTATCCAAGATGGCGTCCTCCACACAGGCAGCAGACAGAGGGGCTAAAGGTGCCAAGAGGTAGTGATTCCTCTGCTTGTGTTGCAGGGCACCCAACACAGGCAGCACTGTGCAAAATCACTACTTTTCTGTTGGAGAAGCGCTGTCCCGTTTGCAGGCGCTGGCTCCCAGGCTAAGAACGACGTCCCGCCAAAATCTCGGTACCAACATGGCGTCCTGCACACTGACTGCGAAGCTCCGCACAAACCCCGCTGAGGCAGCTACAAAACGAAAGGCTCAAAGTGGCTAGATTAACAGAGTCCCGAGCCTGGCTCTCAGAATATGGGAATTTCGCCTGCCTATCCCCCCAGCAGTGTATCTGAGTCCAGCCGCCAGGCGAGACCCAGCTCCGCCCCTGGCCAAGACAGAGAAAAAAGTCAAAATGGTGCGTTTACCTTTCGTCCGTGAGAGCCGGGGCTAGCCAGGAGCGGAAGTCAGCAAAAGAGAAGAGGTTTTTCGCTGAGTGGTATGAAGTTCCAATTAACAGCTCTGTGCCGTGTCCTGAGGCTGATTAGGTGATCAGAAGGCTCTGTTTGATTGTCAATTCAGGTCTTGGTTTCCAGAGGGATATAAGGAGACGTGGGCTTAGTCTGCCATCTTGACTCCGCCCCAATGAATCTTGATTACATATCTGATCAATTGCAGACTGAAGAAACTAAAAAAAATGTTCAATCTCTTCTTCATTGGCATTAGGAGTTGGTGCATAAATTTGAGTACTAGTCATATTAACTGATGTTTCTTGCATGCAAATGGATACTGACCCATCACAGAGTTGTGCTTCTGGACAGATCTTGAAATTTTTTCTGACAATGAATGTGATACCATTCTTCTTCAATGTACCATTCTCATCACAGGAGATCATACAATGTCCAACTCAAAATGGCCAATATCAGTCTATTTCAGCTTGTAATGCCTAGGATATTGATCTTTTTGCACTCTATTTCATATTTGATAACTTCCAAATATGCTAGATTCATACTTTGCATATGAATAATCACATTCTTATTAATGGATGTTGGCAGCTGTTTCTTCTCATTTTGTGTTGTACCACATCAGCAAATGATGGTCTTGAAAGCTTTACTCCATTACATCATTAAAGTCAACTCTACTTTGAAGAGGCAGTTCTTCTCCAGGTATATTCTGAGTGTCTTCCAACCTGAGGGGCTCATCTTCAGACACTGTATCAGACAGTGTTCTGCTGCTGTTCATAAGGTTTTAAGCAGCCAATTTTTTAGCAGTAGACTTCCAGGTGTTTCTTTCTAATATGTCTTAGTCTGGAAGCTTCACTGAAACCTTTCCACCATGGGTGACCCTACTGGTACTGGAAAAACTGTGGCATAGCTTCCGGTGTCACAGCAACATGCAAGCAACTACAGTATGATAAACACAGATGAGTGCTGGTGGCCTAGGTTGGAGATTCCAAATGAATGGTCTTCAGGTTAATTATTAACCAAGAAACTTAGTTTATTTGATCAATTTTAAGTTGGTTGCCTAACCAAAACCAAAACTGCTGCTGCTGAGTTGATTACAACATAGAACAACCCTCTGTGACAGAGTAGAACTGCCACAGAATTTCCAAGTAGTACCTAGGAGATTCTAACATCCAACGTTTTTGGTTAGTAGTTGTAGTTCTTAATCACAACATCACCAGGGTTTGCTTTCACTAATTAGAAGGGATCACTTAAACACCTAGATTTTGGTTTGAAGATTTGTCAGCAATGTATCTGCATTCTCACATGGTAACTATTAGCTGCAGCTGAGTATCTTTCATTTAGTTTTGAGTTTGCCCCCCGTCTCCACTATTCTCTATTATCCAGCATCTGGCACCCTGACCCACTGACATCACTTGTAACCAATTCCTTACCAAACACAGCTGAGTATTTCTCCAGTCTCCATCAGGGTCCCTGTCTCTCACTTAAGGCATCCATTGCCCCCTCAGATTGTCAGCCCTTTGAGGGCCAGCTATTGGAAAGGTTCTGACAGCAAGATGATGATATCTGCCTCCCTTGCACCTTTTGCCTCCAGTTCTGTTCTATGGGGTGACGGTAGACACGTCTATTCCCTCTGACCCTGCATAGATCTCTAGAGGGTCGAACGTAGTGGATCTATGCTCCTGTGTCTCATCTGAACTAGAATAAACCATCCAGGTCACTCAAATATTCCTCAGGGACCTCCTTTCTATATAGCCTTCTGTGACCTGCTTCCTCTCCCCTGAGCATCTTTCTAATACTTGTTCTTCCCCTTGCAAGTCAAATCCTCTTTGAAATCATAAAACTCATGCTGGCTACTCCAGTGACTGCTCTCAGAGCCCTAATATGGCTGACAGGGTCTTCACTGCCCCTCATCCTTCACAGCTACAGTCTCTGGTGCACTGTGTTTTCTCTGGTCTCCCAGGCTTCTCACAATCTGCCCTCTGCCTGAAACACTCTTTACCCATCCTTGACCTTTCTCTGGAAGACTCCGCAAGAATGCACCTACTGGCTGCATCAGTGGCTCTTGGTGTTCCCACAGCTCCTAGGCTTTCCTGTGACAGCACAGGGTAAAGGGTACTATAACTACCTGGTCCCTTCTCTGCCTACTGCCACCATTATGAGTTCCACAATGGCAGATACCACATTTGGTTTGGTTAGTTCTGCATCTCAAGAGCCTACTTTAATGTGAGGCACATAGATCTTTCCCTGAGCTCTCTGCCCTATAGTCAGTTATGAAAAATAGGAACAAAGCTATTTCTAGATGCTTCCAGAATCACTGTTTCTGCATGTTTCCAGGACTGAGCTGAGGCCATACTGCTCTACTTTGATCCACTACATACACCACTCAGGGTAACACTCACTGGGTCCACCAATGGGTCAGGACTCCACTTTTCCCCTCTACCCACACCAAATGGCTTTTCTGCCTTTGAACACAACTCAGCCTGATCTCCACACTATGATCACAGCTGTCACCACAAAGCACAGGTTAAAATACACCCAGTCCCTCCTCAAAAGCCTTTCCTGGCACCCACTGTCTAAAGAATAAAATCCAGCTCCTCCACTGGGCATTCAAGACCTAGCCTACCAGTGCAGCCTCAGCTCCATCCCTCCACTCTCCATGAGTTTGCACAAGCAGTCTGTACCCTGTCCCTCTGGAACCCTGGCTTGCCTCCCATTCCTGGATGAAATCCTGACGCAGTTAGAGGAAAGAAACAGCCTGCCGGAGAGTCCTCAGCAGGTTTTAGGAGCCTCACTGTCTGTCAGCTGAAAAACAGCGTTATTTTTCCTCCACAAGTCTCCCTTGGCTTTGGACACACTGCTGTATTTGCTTCTGGCTTGTGAACAGCTCTTCCCCTCTCTGGGGCCCCAACTGTGCACTTTGAAGAGGTCAACATGACCTGATGCTGGATGGAACTGAAACACTAGGCTGCCCTTCTTGCCCCCACCCCTGACCAATAGAACAGGGCACCACAGCCACAGAAAGTTTATATTCCACCTGTGTTTGGGGATATTACAGGCCCCCGGTCCCTGCTGAACTCTAAGACCTTTAGCCACACCCAATGGGTGGCTCACCCCAGAACCAGAACATAGGCATGAATCCTTGTAATGAGATAGGGTGGGGATGGGGAAAAGGCACAAGATAATGTAAGAAGGGAGACCCTGGGGTCAAGCAAGACAGACCGAGAAATACAAGGAAAAACAGGCAGAGACAGAAATGCGGGTATAGGAGAGGTGCATTTAGGGCACAAAATCACAGTGACGAGAAAGCACAAAACAGAAGACAGGAAAATGAAGAATCAGACTGAAACAATAAAGAAA
Organism: Heterohyrax brucei; assembly: GCA_028571685.1. Lineage (NCBI taxonomy): Eukaryota > Metazoa > Chordata > Mammalia > Hyracoidea > Procaviidae > Heterohyrax > Heterohyrax brucei. The sequence goes on from CM053150.1 coordinate 65,698,879, forward strand.
TGGACATAAGGGGAAAGAAAGGAGAGGGGTTGGAAAAACGAGAAGGAATCACAGAGGGAAGGAAACAAGAAAGGAGAGGAAAGAAAGGGCACTGAGGATGGGAGGATGGAAGAAGAGAGGGGAGACAAGACAGAAAAAGGCCACAAGAAAGATACACAGTGAGAAGGAAAAGCCAAAGAGAGCGGGACCGCAGATCTGTCGGGCCCCTCCTGGCTTCTGTCCCTGGCATGTCCTGGATCAACCTTGGGCCACAGCCGTAGCATGCGTTGGTCCCGAGCTTTCAGCCCAGACCCCTGGTCAGCATGGAAGCATTCCTCTGTGCACTTCTCTGTTCTCAGAGGAGCTAACGTCCCCTCGGCAGTTGGCCAGGCCACGTCTGGGACTTGGCTTAGCGGACACATTGAACAGATCGGGTCACTGAAGCTGAACAGAAGTATCTAGCCTTATGCTGAATGCAGCTCTTTCATCTGGACTCAGATCCTTGCCTGCCCAGTTGCCAGGGGCTGGGTCAGTCTCCTTGTCGCCATCATTTCCCGAGATGCACAGCTCCAGATTCAGGAGAAAGCACTGTGAGGTGGCCCCACTTAACCCTTCTTCAAATAGAGAAAGTAGGGCCTCAAAGTAGAAACGACTTGCCCAAGGCTACACAGCCCCTTAGGGCCAGAAGCAGGATGGTCCCCAGGTCTCTTACTTTCTATGTCTGGGGCCTCCTGTCCTCTGGCAAATACTTTTGAATGCCATCCCTAGAGGGTTCCTGATGACTTTCAAGCTATTTCCAGTAAATTCTGAGCTGATTCTTGGCATGAGGAGAGGAAATGAAGAGGGTAGGGTAGGAATGTAAATAAAGGAAAACATTGGGATTTCATCTAATGTATAATTATAGCATCTATGGTGGTGGCCCTGGCTGCTTCTGTGATGTGTGGCTCAAGCTATGCTTGAGAGGTGTTCTGGGGGGCAGTGGGGAGCCCAAAAATGCTCGATCCAAAGCTTCAAGCTTCCCTGCCTTTTGGAATAGTGTCTTGGAGCCAGAAGCCTGGACTTGTTTACAGAAGCACATGGGAGTCTAGAGACTCTGGGAAACAACTTAGCAGAGGAGAGTTGGGCACTTCAAAAATGCTACCGGAAGCATGTCTCCAAAGAGCAGTGGGGCTCTTCGTACAGAGTCAGCATTCAACTGCCTGTGTGGTACTGAAGGTATTAGAAGAATAGGACAAAGTCCGGAGTTCAGTGACAGCTGAATCAGCTTTTGGTGTGACAATTGAAAATCTGTTTTCCATATTGTTTCCAACCTATTTGAGGAAGGGTCTTTGCACCAAAAATTCCTTCCTGTGTGCTTCCACAGCATCTCCATCACCATTGAGACACATCCAGTTATTCTCATGAAAGCCCTGGTGGCATAGTGGTAAAGAACTATGACTGCTTAAGAATAAGGTCCACAATTCAAATCCACGAGGGGCTCTTTTGGAAACCCTACAGGGTAGTTCTACTCTTTGAGGTTGCTATGAGACGGAATCGACCTGATGGCAGTGGATAAGTCTTCTGATAATCTAATGTGATGATTGTTCAAGCTCTGGAAATAAATTGTCTGGGTTTGAAAATTGGCTGCTCTACTTACTAGGTTTGTGGTCCTGGCCAAGTTACCTATCCTCTCTGTTGATCTGTTGGATGAGGATAACAGTGGCTGTCTTAGATACTTGTTTTGAGGATAAAATTAGATGATACAGAGACAGAGACAGGCAGACAGGGACAGTACTAGACCTAGTCTGGCACATAGTAGATGCCCCTTGAATATTTTGTGAGAAAATAGGTTAGAGGGTTAAAACACGAGTGAAGGGGAGAACTCCGTAGATTCAGGATTTCTACATTGACTTGGGAATTTGTCCGAATCATCCAAGGAATATTTAGTATATTCTGAGTTGTGTCAGGTACTGTTCTAGGTACCAGAAATAAACGAAACAAACACAGACCACATTCTTCTGCAGCTGACGTTCTAGCGAGAGAAGATGGACAACAAACATGGAAGCAGATACTAAATCACTACAGCTTCAGTACGTACCATAGAGAAAATAAAGTAGGTTTCATGCTTCCATGTATGAGGCAGGAGGGATCGTCTATAGAGAATGTGATCAAGAAAGGCCTCTTTAATGAAGTGACATTAATCGTGGATCTCACCGATTACAAGAAAACCAATCATAGAAGAACTAGAGGAAGGACATCCCAGGGAAAGGGAAGAGCAGAAGCAAAGCCCTTAGGAACAGATTGGCATATCTCAGACAAGTGTGCCTGGAGAGTAATGATTAGAGGGGCCGTTGCCAGAGATGAAGGTTTAACTTGCTCTCCAATGCTGTGAACATAACGGTGTTGGGAAGGCAACCCCAGGTTCAGGAAAAGTACAAAATTACTAAACTAATAGTAAGAACAGTGGTTACTGCTACTGAACTCACCATTTAGCTAACACAGACAATGAGCCAGATGCTCTTTTGAGCTCTTTATGCACTTTAGTCCACTGAATCCTCATAATCCTATGAAAAAGTTTCTAATATGATTCCATTTTACAGATGAAAAAACTGAAGCAGAGAGAGGTGAAGGAACTTGCCCCAAATCACACAGTGCATATGTGTTGGAACTCTGACTTCAAAGGCCTAACTGAAAAATACATGCACATAGGTAGGTGTGCAGGGGGATAGGAGAACCTAGATTCTAAGGAATGAATTGTTCTTTCACTCTTCCTTGACAAACACAGATTTCGAAGCATTTTTTCATCTACTATTCAGTTTCTGCAACAACCTGGGAAGCATGACTAACATCATTTTCCAGATGAGAAAGATGAGGCATGAACTACCTCTCCTGGGATCATCAGACCGGAATTTGGATTTTCTGGTTCCCAAATCTGGTAGCAAACAGTATGGCTTGTAGTTAGAAAGCCTCTTCCACCACACCCTCACCAGGTACTTCTGACAACTCCACATGCCCGAGTAGACAAGAACATAGCCAGCCCTGGGGTACAGGGGCAAGGGGATCACTAAAATCTGCTTGGATATGGACCCTGGTTCTATCCTTTCTTGTCATGTTTACTTTGGACAAAATGTTTACTCTTTTAAGTTCAGTTTTCTCATCTGTGAAAAGGAAGAGGATAACGGCGTAGTACTGTATCCATAGAGTTATAGGAAGGACACTAAACGAAATAGCACTTGTAATAATCCTTAGCATGGTTCCTGGCACACAGAGAATGTTCAATAAATTATTACTACTGTTACCACTATTCAGAAAAGTCTGGAATTATTGAGAGCTAGAATGTTAGTTTGGCATCTCCAACCCTAACTCAGTGTGCAGATTTTGGAGATCTCTAAGTTTAACCTTTCCATTACACAAATGTGAACATCAGTGCTAGAGGAGGGGGAGGGATTAGCCTAAGGTCATACTGAGAGCAAGTACCAGGATCTTTGTCTGTCATGGATTAAGTTGTGTTCCCCCCCAAATGTGTGCATCAGTTTAGTTAGGCCCATGATTCCCACGATTGTGGGATTGGCCACCACTTGATGATATTTCCTGTGTGTTGTAAATTGTATCACTGTGATGGAATAAGATGGATTAATGGCAGTGATGCTGAGGAGGTCTACAAGATTGGATAGTGTCTGAAGCCAGCCTCTTTTGAGATATAAAAGGGAGAAGCAAGCAGAGAGACACAGGGACCTCATATCATCAAGAAAACAGCGCATGTGCTTCGGACCTCAGGTTCTTGTGCTGAGATGCTCCCAGATCAAAGAAAGACACACAACACAAGGATCTTCTTCTAGAGCCAACAGAGAAAAACCCATCCCCTGGAGATGACACCTTGATTCGGGCTTTAGCCTACCGGATTTCAAGAAGATAAATTTGTCTTTGTTCAAGCCATCTACTTGTGGTATTTCTGTTGTAGCCACACTAGAAGACTATGACACTGTCTAACTCATGATCTCAGATTCTTTGTTTCATAATATCTTCTCTTTGCCAAAGCCTCTGTTTTTTTTCTATACCTCCAACACTGCCAGCCCTGCTAAGAAGGATATTCCCCCCTTAAGCATCTGATTCCCCCTTAGATGCTGGCACGTGGCTGCAGTACCCAGGCTCCCTTGGCATTCCCTCCATAGAGCTGAGGCCAGAGAGGTGAGGGCAGGCCGCAGGAAAGACTCTGAATGTGTAAGAATGAGCCCCCACTCCAGAAATCGGGCCTGGAAGCTTCTGGCATGTTTGTTCACGACTCTTTGGCAACAATCCCCCCATTAGAGAAAGGCAAGGAAGTCGAGAGAAGACAGAGGCTAATCTTTGGGTAATAGGAAATTGGGGAGCAGATACAAGAAGGGTGCTTAGGCTTCTGGCCAGGCAATGGCACAGACCCCAGGCACCCAGCCTGGCCTGACCCACCTACCCTGTGTGGGAATTCCTGCTCAGGGTGACCCTTGGGCCCCAACCACCTAAAGGAGCAGGAGCTGGCACCACTGTTACATCTTCTGGGGATCTTCTCCCTCTGAAGGTCTTTGTTTGTTTTTGTTCAAAAGCCAAACAAACGAAGCAAACAAGGAAGTTCAATTTAAACAAGGTTCGGTGCTAATTTTTCTGTTTTGTTACACCAGGGTTAGCTTAGGACAGAAAATCAACCTTGACTTTCACTCCTCCAATTGGTCTCACCCTGTGATGCTGTGTACAGTTTTGTTGACAGGGGGCTGCAAAAGCAATTTGCCTTCTTAGGTCGGGTGGAGAGAGCGAGTAGGGCTAGAGGAGGGACAGACAAAGAGAGAAAGGTGGGGGAAACCAAGGCAAAGTAAGAAATAGGAGAGAATGAGATACACATGTGGAAACAAAAATTAAGAGAATGACAAACAGGCTAAGAAAGGCAAAAAAGGAATGATAGGAAGAATGAGAGACATACAAAGGCCTGAGGTTTCTGTGGCAAGATGCTCCCTGAACAAAGACTGATGCAACTCAAGGACTTTCCTCCAGAGCAGATAAGGCAGAAAGCCTTCCCCTGGAGTGGACATCCTGAATTTGGACTTGTAGCCTACTGGACTGTGGAAAGATAAACATTTCTCTTTTTAGAGCCATCTCCTCATGGTATTTCTGTTAGAGCAGCACTAGCTGACTAAAACAGCCCTCATAAGGCAAAATGGAAGTGAAAGAGGCAGACAAGTTAGTGAGGTGGGAGTCAAGGAGGTTGAGATGACGACAGAAGATACTAAATTCTATGGCAAAACTATGAAATCCCAGAAGTCTCCACCTGGAGTGACCCTAACAGTAACTCTATTTTAAAGACACTGAAACTGAGGAACAGAAGAGAAGATACGAGTGCTTTGTGCAAGGTCACAGAGGCAGAGATGGTGGCAGTGGGATGTGAACCCACATGTCCCAGATGAGAAAGTAGTCTTTCACACCTTTGCCACCTGAATCCCTGTATCATACCTTCTGACGGCATGGACTAATGGTCGCACCCAATGGTTCTTTGGTTCTTTCTGAGCCTCCTCTCCTCCGGCCTTGTCCTGGCTTTTCAACTTATTTCTCCTCCAAGGATCCTGAATGATCATTCTTTCCAGGGCTAGCAAGACCCCAACCTATATCACAGGGACCAATTCCTCCAGTATTATCCTAGGAAGAAAAAAGTACTGACATCCTGGGGTGCTTCAGGGAGAGGGAAGTAGGAGAAAGAAGGATCTAATGTTTCCTACAGACCTTCTATGAGCCAAGCCTTCTGGTAAACCTTCTTCGTGGAGTCTCTCCTTTTTCCAGGCAGAAACTATTGCATAGAACAGTGCAAAGTATTTTACTCCGGGGCAAGTTATCAATAAGTATGTGGCAGAATCAGATTCTGTACTCAGCCCAACCTGACCCCAAACCCTGCCCTGCTTCTATTGCCACACACGGCTTTTTGGCCCAAGAGGAAGAAAACATATTTTGGTAAGGAATGAGCAAGCAGAAAATGAGAAACTCCAAGAACTGACACTGAAACTACTTTAGAACGCGAGACTGAGTGGGTCAGACTTCACGGGAGGAGAGCCGCCAGTGGGATAAGAGACTGTTCCAAACAACACCCTGGCTCCTGGTCAGAGTGGCTCAGGTCCCAGAGCCATTAATAAAATCAATTTCAAAATGAAAGAAGAAGGAAAAAGAAGTGCTCTGAGTTAGGGACAAGCACATTTCCAAGAGAGAGGATGAAAGGAGGTTCCCCATTTCAAGAGATGGGAAAGAGGTGTGGCTGTCAGCCAGTGAGGAAAAGAAGGGGTCGGGGAAGTATTCATCACTTTTAAAGAACAGTATTGATTTGTCAGCTCTCAGTAGGAATTATTTTGGGGATGCCATAAAACATATCATTCCTGTCTATACAATGGGCCTGTAGGATTCCACACAGCTAAAGCTAAGTCCCCACCATGTCACTTAGAGACAGGATCACTGTTTCTGTCTCAGTGAATAGGAGCTACTTACGCAGGCTCTGTTCTTCTCGGTTAGATGCCACCTGTCCCAGTGGTCAGAGAATGGAGATAGGGATGGAAATGGAGACATTTGAAATGAACAGTTACTACACCGAGGACAGTGTCATGGATTGACTTGCAACCCCCAAAACGTGTGTGTATAGATTTGGCTAGGCCATGATTCCCAGAGTCGTGTGACTGTCCAATACGTTGTAAATCCTGCCTCTATGATATTAATGAGGGAGGATGGGCACTGGTTGCATTAGTGAGGCAGGATGCCATCTACAAGCTTGGATTGTATCTTGAGGCAATATCCTGAGACATAAAGGACAGTGAAACAAACTGCGAGTTGGGGACCTCATACCACCAGGAAAGAACTCCGAGAGCTGAGTAAAACACTTGGACTAAGGGTCCCCGTGCCTGAGAAGCTTCCACTTTAGGGGAAGATTGCCAACAAACCACTTCCTCAAGAGGCAACAAAGAAAGCCTTCCACTAGAGCTGATGCCACGGATTCGGACTTTTAGGCTACCTTTCTGTGACAAAAATAAACTTCTCTTTCTTAGCCATCCATTGGTGGCCTTTCTGTCACAGCAGCCCTAGTTAACTAAGACAGACAGCAACAACAACAGTGGTGACAGCTTGTACTAGATACTCACTAATGAGTGGTGAGCTTTTGTGCATTATCTCATCAAAGCCTCCTGGGGCCCCAGTGAGGAGGACACCAAATGATTCCCACTGTCACTGAGGAAGAACTGGAGGTGCAAAAGTTGAGAAACTCATCCACCATCACACAGCAGTAAGAGTCGGAGCAGAGATCTGAATCCAGGTCTCTTTGTCTCCAGTCTACGTGGTATGACGTGAGGTAGAGGCGAACCAGAGACTGTTATGGACTGAATTATGTTCACCCAAAACATGTTTCTACTTGGCGAGGCCATGAGTCCAAATACTGTGGATTATCCACCATGTTGTGATCTGAAGTGATTTTTCTATGTGTCGTAAATTCTACCTCTATGATGTTAATGAGGCGGGCTTGCCAGCAGTTATATTAATGAGGCAGGACACAATCTAGATGATTAGATTATGTCTTAAGTCAACCTCTTTTGAGATACAAAGGAGAGAAGCTAAATCAGAGAGACAGAAGAATCTCATACCACCAAGAAACAAGAGCCAGGGGAATACTGCATCCTTTGGACACAGGGTCCCTGCTCTGGGAAGCTCCTAGGTTGGGGAAGACTGATGAAAGGACCTTCCCCTAGAGTTTACGGATAGAGAAAGACATCCCCTGGAGCTACCACCTTGAATTTGGACTTCTAGTCTTCTAGACTGTGAGAGAATAAATTTTCCTTTGTTAAAGTCATCCACTTGTGGTATTTCTGTTATAGACAAGTAAGACCAATGACCATCAGGAAATCTTTCTACAGTGCCATTTTCTCCAAATAAACCAAAACCCAAACCAAATCAGTGGCCATAGAGTAGATGTAGAGTGACAAACAGGATGTAGATCACCCTCTGGGGTGTGGGAGTGGGGTTTGGGTCCCAATCCCACCACTCATTGTGAAAACTGTATTGTTGTTGGTAGCTGTCAAGCTGATTCCAACTCATAGTGACCTTATATGACAGAGTAGAACTTCCTCAGGGATTTTCTTGGCTATACTCTTTGTGGAAGCGGATCTCCAGATCCTTCTCTCATGGAAACATGCTTTCAAATCTCCAGTCTTTCCACCAGCAGCCTAGCATTTAACAGTTTGAAACACCAGGGATTCTAGGGATGACTGTAGTTATTTTTTATGATCTAAAGAACATACTACCTCCTCTGTGATGTTTACCCAGATACTCCACTGTAAGAGATCAAATAGCCTATTGTGCTTCAGGGACTGCATTCATCGAGCACCTCTTACTAGTTCAGCTGCTTTTGTTATTGTGTGGAAGATCAGACTTGGTCCCCAAGAGCTCAGAGTTAGTGCAGAGTCGAAATCAGAGAAGGCCCAATTCCCAGCCTATTTGTGATCTTCTTGATTTTGGTGCATAATTGCAGTGAGTGTTTACCAGTGAGCCAGAACATGTCAAGTGTTCAAAAAGGCACCATCATCTTTAGAAAAAATAATCCTTCAGATGTGAGGAAAGGACAAATGGAACGTATTTGGGGAGTAAGAGAGGTGCACAGATTGTAAGGGATTGATATTTACTGCACATACACTTTGAAATATTTTGCTATGGTGTTTCTTGTTTAATTCTCACACAACTCTACATTATAAATTTTATTATGTTTTACAAAGGCTAAAATTGAGGCTTATGGAACTAAACTGACTTATCTAAAACTACAACTAAAAACGTAAATGCTCCAGGTGATTCCACAGTCTGTGGCCTTTATATCAACATTAGGTTATAAGTTACCTGAGGATAGGAATGCAGTCCCATTCATACTTACAGTCCCTTGCACACTACTGGGGCATAGGAAAACCTCAGAAAATGCCTCTTGAGTTATTAAATGAGTGCTGACTATATAGATAAAAATGTGACTGAATGAAAGAAACAATGAATATAAGAATGGACGAAAAACTGTACCGACGAATGTGGTGGGTAGAACGACGCATGGATGAATGGATGGATAAGTGTGTGAATCAATCACTGATACATGAGTGAAAGAATGAATGAATGAGTTGAATAATTAGTGAATGAGGGTAAACATCTTAACAACTGCACTTCTCAGGTTGGAAAAGGAGGTGGCCTACAGTTTCCTAAATAGGGTACTTGAGAAGAGTTGGTCTGTAGAGTTATATATCATGCTTATGATGGCTGTACTGAGGTGAAGTACCACTAATCAGGGTGGGAAACACACACACACACACACAGAGAGACAGAATGAATCCCATTTCCCTTCTGAGACTGACAGATTAGTCTCAGAGTGACTTCTTCCTGCATCGTCAGAAGTTTGGAGGAAGGACCCCAGTGCACTCTACAAGGAGTGATGATGCCATAATTTCCAAGGTACTGGCTTCATCTACTAATAACAAAAAAGTGTATGTATTACAGGTATGCTAAATCTAATACTTTTCAGAGAAGACAGGGGAAAAAAAAAAAGCATACCAAGAGGAGACTTCTGCCTAGCCCTCCCTGGCAATATGACCTGTGATCTGGAACAAGCCACTTTCCCTCGCTAGACTGCAAATTCTTTATCAGTCAGAGGAATGGTTCTGAGTTTCTGGCCTCCCTGGCTCTTCAACATTTGCCACTAAACAGTTCTAAATCTTAGCGTCTCAGAATGCACACACAGGCTAGCCAACAAAAACCTTTGCAGGCCTGGACAGAGTTACTCACGCCTTTCTTCTTAGGCTTAAGATCAGCCTATCAGCTTCACGTTCCCCACACATCCATCATGTCTTACTTGTAGAGACCGTCAGGCTCCAGACACTTGAAGATGACGGAGTAGATACTGACTTCAGGGACCTCTCCATGGCTTCGACCAGCTGCTACGCAAGATGTACCCAGGCCAGAGAGTAAATCATCAGCAAAACTCAGGAATTCTCCTACAAGGAGACAAAGAAAAATGAGCTTCCCAGCTCAGGCTTAGTGAAAAGACATTCATGCTGCCATCCAAACCCATCCAATGTCTGGACACCAGTTAGCGGACAGAAAAAGCACAGGATCTGAAAATGGTCAAGTTATCACCTAGGCTCCCACAACCCTTTGCTTACATTTAGGCCTCTGTCTTCTCATCTGTCAAGCAGAGATACTAATACTTGCGTTTATAAGACTGTAGCAAGACTCAACTGAGGTAAATTATTGTATAATACCAATGCTCACAATGGCAGCAAGGCGACTAGGTACTGCATTGTCTTTCTGAGTAACCATTTTGGCTTTGGCACTGTCACCAGATTTTTCTTAAATCCTCAAGCAAGGCCCTTCTTTGTCGGAATTATACTTTCCTTCTTTGTATAACAAAGGATTTGAACTAGCTAAGGATTTACAACAGAGTTCACGTCACACAGCCACTCTCATGAACTCTTAGGATATTCCGAATGTTATGTTGAGATGGACATGAAGACTCAGTTCAGGCAAGGAGAAAAGAGTGCCATGAGCTGGCAATCACTGACGGTCATGAGTACAAAGAAGGAAGTGGAAGAATAAGTGCCACGTATTTGCAATCCCTGAACTTGATGCATTATAAAAGTCAACCTCTCATTGAATTTTAGGAAGGTAAGTAAAGAAGACTAGAAAGTAAAGAATGCTACAAAGAACAGATGGTTGTCTAGACTACAAAGAGTAGCTGAATATCTAGAATCCTGAGACCTAGTTTTAATTCTGCTAAGAATTTGCTGTATAGACTTGGCCAACTAAATGTCCATGTCAGCACCTTACTTTTCTTTTGTGTAAAGTGAAGGTGAGACAGTCAGTATTATAGTTCTAGGAAATATAACATAAAAGTGTAGATGTGCACAAAGATTAAGTTATGAAGATAACAAATACAGCAACACTGTTTACATGAGCAAGAATTTTGAAACAGCTAAATGTCCAACAATATAGTAATGGCAATCCCAATTACAACTTAATGCTGCAATGGGATATTTTGTCCCATTACAAACAATATTGTGAAAGAATGAGAAGTCACACAAAAATATATTTATGACTATCACTGACTTACGAAACAAACATTATTACAGAGTTATCCAAATTTTGGTAGAAATTTCTCATGTGTGTGTACTCAGAGAAAGGAAAAAAATACAGCAAATGCTTAATAGTGCTTTGTCTAGAGAGCAAGATAATGGAGATCTTTTCTCCCTTATTTTTGCTTATCTCTATTTTTTAAAATTATCTGCAAGAACCATACACTGCTTTGGAAACAAGGTGGAAAATCAATAAAATTTGCTTAAAAATAGATAAAGTAAATGAGCCAGACTAAATGACCTCTAAACTCTCTTCCAATTTTAAAATTGGGTGATTTAGGAGAAAAACTGGCATGTGGGATATTTTATACCACACAGCAAAAAACAATATGAGGCTTTGCAACCACTGCATCTTTGTTCCCCTTCATGTCTGATGTAAAGCCTTCCCTACCCTCTACTCGTCTATACCATCAGTAACACAGAAGAGGACAATGTTCATTCAACTGTATCTTCTCCATTTAGGTTTAAGGACAGCCCGCCATAATGTAACCACCACGGCGCAGTCATGCTGGCCAAATGTCTGAGGAGACTGAGACCCAAAGAAGCCCCAAGATGCCCTATCCTAGAGTATAAAAAAGACAACTCATTGCTGTTGAGTCAATTCTGACTCTAGCAACCCTATAAGACAGAGCAGAGTTTCCTGCATACAGTTTCCAATGAGCACCTGGTGGATTTGAACTGCTGACCTTTTGGTTAACAGCTGGAACACTTAATCATTATGCCACCAGAGTTTCCAAAAATAAAACAAAGGCCACTGCTGTCAAGCTGATTCTGAGAGTAGAACTGCCCCACAGAATTTCCAAGAAGCACCTAGTGGATTTGATCTGCTGACTTCTTGGGTAGCTGACACAGCACTTAACCACCAGGGAGTGGGCGGTCAGAATCTACAGAGCTCTTCTTGTTGGTCTGTCAAAGAAAAGTTGCATTCTTCACTCATAAGTGAACCCTGCCACACCGGTCTGACGGAACTGCCTGGATGGCTCTGGAATTCAGCTGGATAACAGCTCTATAATATATTGGTCCCCATGGTCCAATATAGCAGATCTGATAGGTAGTGGTTTTTGTTTTTCACTTTTTACAAAGAAAATGCACAGTTCACAGACTTGATATAGATGCCAGAGCAGATGTCTAAATCAAGCTCATGTTCCAAAACCAAACCAAACTAGGTGCTATCGAGTCGATTCTGACTCATAGTGATCCTATAGGACAGAGTGAAACTGCCCCATAGAGTTCCCTAGAAGCATCTGGTAGACTGGAACTGCCCACCTTTTGGTCAGCAGTCATAGCACTTAACTATTGTGCCACTAGGGTTTCCAAGTTAATGTTAGCAACATGCAGTTCTATTGTCTGACAGACTCGGGACTGAAGGCCATTTCCACCATTTTTTGCGAGTCACTTACCCTCTCAGTTTTCCTTGCTGTAAGAAGGGGTTAATAATAACTGTTATGGACTAGAAGTCCAGAAAAGATGACTGAGACTCTAGAAAGACATTGTTTTTCTACGAGAGGTTTTGCTGGAAAAGGAAGAGTAAACGACACTTTTTTTGTTACAAGTTTTGGCATATCCTGTTTCCCCTTGCAGTCTCTTATGTCAGCTTTTCCCATAGTACACTCATCAGTTAACACTACCTCCCTTCCAGTAGGTGCAGAGCAATGCAAGGCAGGGTGAAAAGAAAAGAAGGGAAAATGCATGGGACTGTTGACTAGATGAAGTGAGAGCCTTGTTACATTCTGTTTCTCAGAATTGAGTCCGGCTGTTCATATTTGTTTTCTTTGAGCTTTAATCCGTGTCTGTCTGCTTTTCAATTTGTTTCAAGATAGCCATGGAAAGAGCTGGCTCTTCACGAGGGAGGTGAGTACCCTTGGGGCCTATTAATAAACTATCTTGAAGCCAAAAGATGGCTGGTATTCATTTTCAAATGGGCATAGCTTTCTAAATGTTTTTATGGTTTTTAGAATAATTTGGGTCATAGATAAAAGTTCTACAAATGTATCAGGTCAGTAAGATCAGTACACACTTCTAAGGTTTATAGGTTTAGCTTAAGTGACAAAATTCAAGTAGATAACTAGTCACACTCAAAGGCATTGTAAGGGTACTTAGTATCCAGTTCTGTCGGGGACTTTATATGCTAATGACTGACTTTTAGGATACACCTTTTTCTTCTCCTCTTCCAGTCCTCACAGTAACCAAACACAGTGTTACTATCCCTGTTACACAACTCAAGAGAAACTGGCAAAGCTAGGAAGGCATAGAGGCAGACTTGAACCCCTGCCCTTCAAACTCCAAAGCAAAAATTTTTCTTTTATACTATGCTGCCTCCTAGAGAAAGTTTTAAAATGACACGGTTGGAGAGTGAGCTTTCTCAATTCTATTCACTTTGCAATTGATGCCACTTTCTTCGTTCCATGAGTTTAAGGAATGAGCCAATAAAAGAAATGGTCCCTGACCTTCTACAGCTTGTGATCTGACAACGGGAAGGGTTGTTAAATACATGAGCGGACCCACAAAGTAAACTGTGAGGTTGCTTTTCTTGGCACTCTATTTCAGAAGGTTTAAATGCAATCTAGATGGCAACAGGTACAGAAGGTGACGTTGTACTGTCATCCCTGACTTAGTAGACGGCGGCAGGACTGAGAAAACTCTGGGAGCTTCTGGATGCACAAACACAGGTCAGTGCAATTCAGCACATGCATTGTGCTCCACAGTATTCCAGGCTCCCCATTCGGCAGCTGTGCCATGTAATGAGCAATACTGTAATACACCGGCTAAGAGCCTGGGCTCGGAATTTACACTGCTTAGCTTTAAATCCTGGTATAGTGCTCCCTCACACACCTTGCCCTGGGCAAATTTCTTTAAGTGCTCTATGTCTGTTTCGTTATATATAAAAATGGGGATAATAACAGTATGTTACTTGCAGTACTGTTGGGAACACCACATGAGATACTATGTAAAAATCAATTGGCACAATGTTTGGCACAGGCTAAGAGCTCAAAGATACATTAGCTATCATGATTGTTTTTGTTGTTATTGTTGTTGCCATTGTAATAGAGAAGTAAAGAACCTTAACGATTATTTTTTTTACCCAATTTGCTTCTTTCACAGGTGATTAAACTGAAGCTCAGAGAAGCATGGTGTCATGTCCATGGCTGTGCATGGATAAGAGGTAGATTTGGAACAAAAACTTGGTCTTAAATTGATAAGACATATCAACCAGCCTAAAGGAAACCCTGGTTGCATAGTGGTTAAGAACTATGGTTGCTAACCAAAAGGTTGACAGTTCAAATCTACTGGGTGCTCCTTGGAAACACTATGAGGTAGTTCTCTGTCCTTTAGGGTTGCTATGAGTCAGAATTAACTTGATGGCAGCAGGTTTCGGTTTTATGACAGAAAAATTATTGAAAGTTGAGGAGCTTTCAAAACGGTGCCAGAAGTCCTTGATTATTAATTTCTGGCCACTTTATTCAAGATAGGAGCCCCCAGAGGTTAAGAGTTATGGCTGCTAACCAAAAGGCTGTTAGTTTGAATATACCAGCCATGCTGGCAAAACTTATGGAGCAGTTCTTCTTTATCTTATAGGATCACTCTGAGTTGGAATAGACTCAATGACAATGGATTTTATTCATGATTAATGTAATGTATATTTACTGGACATTTACTGTCTGCCTGACCAGTCATACTTTTCCATCTTCTTAAACTTGGAATCTCTGAGAAAGATAAAAAAATCCAGGGGAATCAGTAGAAGTTCAGTAGGCTTCCAGAATATAATATATTGGCAATCATGGTTTGCAAATTAGAATATACAGAACTCCAGAGTTAAGAAGGAGCATGAATTAAGGGAAAGGCTGGGGTCCTATATGCCTCATATCTACATCAACTTTGAGCCACAGCAACCCCAACTTGATTCGTTTAATATATTAAGAGCCCACATTTTGTGTGTGAAGTTCAAAATAAATTTGACTTAAAAGTTCTACTGCTTAAAAAAAAAGCCCTGTTGCACAGTGGTTAAGTTCATACCTGCTATGTGAGGGGTCAATGATTTGAACTCACCAATCACTCCATGGGAGAGAGGTGTGGCAGTCTGTTTCCCTAAAGATGACAGCCTTGGAAACTCTATGAGGCATTTGTTCTCTGTCCTATAGGGTTGCTGTCTGAGTTGGAAATGACTTGATGACAATGAACTTTTATTGCTTAAAACGTTTGTCCTAGGCTGCCTGCCACATTTCCCTTATTGCAAAAGTAGTGACCCAGGGAAGTCATGCTCTCATTTAAGGTGTCACAGCTACCTAGGAGCAGAGTCCATAGTTTGACCCAGATCTCTTGACTCTGAGTCCACGCACCTTTCAGTGGGCCATACTTGCCTACGAAACGTCTGTTGCCTCCTCCCTCGTTATTGTCATGGCCACATAGCAGGCCCTCCTAGGACCCAGGCTGCTGCCGCTGCCTCACCCATGCTGGACTAAGTCTCTAACATTCTTTTCCTGTTTTTCTTTCCTTGAAAACAGATAGAGAGTTGGGAGTCGCTGTACAGGAATGTGCCTGTTCCCCATTACAGCTCTTCTGGGGCTGTAACCCGAGTGGGCTTGGGCCAGGCCCCCACACATTTCCTTATCCACTCAGACGTGCACTCATTCTGTTTCACAGAAAAGGTTAACCACGATTCCGCTGAAGCTTCAGAACCAACTCAACAAAGCATAGAGCACGTTCTTCAAAGGCCCCACCCCGCCTCCATTCTCTCTCCCTCCCCTCTCATCGCTCTCTCAGTCCTTGCTCTCCCTGTTTTCCCTCTGGCTGGCTTTCTCCCCTCACCCTCTTGCTTCTGACTGAGTTGAGGTCACAGTCAAAGCCGGCCACAAGAGTAAATTGAAAACAGGTTGGGAGAAAAGCAGCAAAGAAATTCTAAAACGGAAGGGGCAGAAGCAGCAAGTTCTTTAGCTCAGGTGGGGAGAAAGGGCCCCAGCTCAGAGCTCCACACTCTTTTGAAGAAGCACCAAGGGGATTCAAAAGTTCTCCTGGGCCTGGCTTTTCTGACCTGCAGATCCTCCTTGTCATGGTGCCCAGGGTGAAGTGGAACTCTGCATCTCCCCAGCTCCCCTTCACTGGGCAAAGGCAGGAATCCCTGCTAAGACCTTGTCAAAATGCATCCTGGGGAGGCCTTATATCTATTAGCTGCTCTTTGGTTCATTTTTTTTTTTTCAAAACATGATAATATCTTAAGTGAAAGAATTAGTGAATGATGATTCTCACTTTCATTGTAATGGTAGTATGAGAAATTTGAGAGAATAGTCTGAGGGGCAGACCAGGCCTGATTTGGAAGCCTGTTTCTATTACTACTGATGCATTATTGTATCTAGGACAAGAAAATTAAACTCTTGGACACTGCTTCCACATCTGGAAAATAGAGATTACATCTATTTCTGAGAATTTGGTCAGGAATAAATGAGATGATATATGCAATATAACGGATACATGGTGGTTTACCATGTGAGTCCCTCCTACCCCTGCTACCTCATTCCTATTTAAAAACAAAAACAAAAACTCATGGCCTCCTCATATATGTCAGACTAGAAATGTACTTCACAGTGTTTTGAATAGGTGATTTTTCAGTAGATTACTAGGTCTTTCTTCCTAGGGCCTTTGTGTGGACTCAAATGTCCCATCTTCTGGGTAGCAGCCAAGCACCTTAACCATCCAGAGACCCCTCATCTCCTTAAAACCCACTGCTGCTGGGCTGATTCGGACTCTGACTCTATAGACAGGACAGAGTAGAACTGCACCACTAGGATTCCTCATTTACCAAAACCCACAGCCATCAAGTTGAGTCTGACTCAAAGCAACCCTACAGGACAGAGTAGAACTGCTCCATGGTGTTTTGAAGGAACATCTGGTAGATTTGAACAGCTGACCTTTTGGTTAGCAGATGTAGCACATAACTACTGCACCACCAGAGTTTCTGGACTCCTCATTAAGTTTTATCGACTTGTCTGATGGCAACATTTTTGGTGGTGAAATTCAGTTGCTTTTAGATACACTGTATATCATCTAAATCTCTGTAGCCTTCTTACTTTTTGCACAAGGAAATCAATTTGGAAAGAAGGGGAGGAGAAAAACAGGAAAAACAGGAAGCAGAGAAGAAAGAGAAATATTTATATAGTTCCTATTACACGGTCGCTATGAGTCGGATCCGACTCGATGGCACTTGGCTAGCTTGGCATTATATGCATTAGGAAAGCTAGATACTTTCAGCTAATTATCTTTATAAAATATTCACAACAACCCATGTTTTCATTAATAGACAATACAACCCAATGAATTAGGTTTATTGTGTTTTACAGATGAGCAAGCAGATTCAAGAGAGATTAAAAAACTTGCTTAACAGCATCTACCTAGGAATGATAGAATACATTTTAGGTACACTAGCTTGAACAAAGTCATCTGGAATGGAAAGACCTTGCTTTCCCCACTAAATCACATTTGCCTCCAGACCACGAGATGCTAAGACAGTAACTGTAGTTTGCTTTAAGTATCACCTCTGTCACAACAGAACACAGTATAGGGCTGGCTATGTAACCATTTACTGAATTCTGAGAAACTGAACTTCAGAGCCTAAAGCTGTATCTGCATTCATGTCCCCAATAGCAGCACCTAGCATTAGAACTTCTGCCGAGAAGAGTCAGGCTGCCTCCTGCATGATCTGTTTCGGAGTACATAAGCCTCACATGGGTACTGGAGAGAAGACACTGCTAACAAAATAAGAGCTCTGAAAAAGGCAACTATGATCTCGCAAATATCTATTAAGGGCACCCATGTACCAGGCATCTTCCGAAGGAACTTTCAGTAATCTTCATGTCAGCCCTCTAGTGGACAGCTGCTGTTGTGATCTGCTCTGGACCTAATTCTCCTCTTGTCGATAAACACAACTAAATGCAAACCTGCTGCCACATAGTTGATTCTAACTTGTGGTAACCCCATGTGGCACAGTGGGACTGTCCCACAGGGTTTTCTTGGCTATAGTCTTGACAGAAGCAGATCACCAGGCCTTTCTTTCATGGTGCCTCTGGGTAGGACTGAACTGCCAACCTCTAGGTTAGTAGTTGAGTGCAAACCATTTCTGCCACCCAGGGAGTATCTTCTGCCTATAGTAGCCACTTTTTCACTGAGGAACTAGCACTCTTCCAGTCTCAGCCTTTAGCATTCAGGTGGAGCTAAGATCCCCCTGTGCTCCAAAAAAGGGCATGTAATCAATGATCAGTTATTCTGTGCCAGGCTAGGGGGAAAAAAAAAAAGAAAGAAAGAAAGACTTATGATCCAGGCCTGGTCAATCAGATGAAGCCCAGATGACATCATTTGAAGACCTAAATCCAACTGTGTCTGAAGTGAGATTTACCACTTGTCATTTCAGATACGTAAGTGTTTTTCCTTTTTACGAAAGCTCCTTTCTATTCCTTTTCTGTTATTTGCAACCGGGAGTCCTACAAGGTAAGAATCCTATAAAGTCAATTTTATGATTGCCACATTACAAATGAAAAAGAAAAAAAAAAGGTTCACAAATCTTAAGCAAGTTGCGCAAGGTCACACCCCATCTAAGTAACAAAGCTGGAATTCAGATCCAGAGCTGTCAGGCTCCAAAACCCGAGCTTTTCCTGTCATAAAACACCAGCTAAGGCTGGGAATACAAAGATCTTATTATTCAGCACAATCATTCAGCTGAGTGTCTCCAAGGTCCTGCTTCCTCTGGTTCTGTCTACTCTGACCTCATTGCCTACCGCTCAGGCCACCCTGGCATTTTTCCTCTCCCTCGAACATATGAGGCTTGCTTCCACCATATGGGCTATCCTACGCACTATGGTCTCCATTCACGCAAGACTTGTCTCCACAGCTTTGAACAGCTCATTCCCTCTCCATATCCAGATCCCTCAGAAAGTCCTTCTCCAAGGATTAGGGTCTACTGGCCTAATAGTGTTTTTCGAGTTTCTGTTCTACCTCTTAGTTCAGTAAGTAGTGTCTGGGGGCCTTAAAAATTTGTGAGCAGCCACCCAAGATACAAAACTAGTCTGTATTCACACGGAACAGCAGAGGAAAAAGGAAATGTAGGAATGAGAGAAGAAAGTAGACTTCAGGTTTAACTATCTCTGTAAACTACTACCTCTATTACCCTGAGACCAGAATACATGGATGGTGCCTGGCTATCATTACCATATGTTTTGATCAAGTACCCAACAGATGGATCTGATCAACAGGAGGAAAAGTATGGAATAGAACTTCAAACTGATACAGAAGCCAGACTTGATGGCCATACTGAGACTGGGAGAACCCCTGAAAATTATGCCCAGAAACAATCTTTGTAACTTGAACCAAAACTATACCATGAAATCACTGTAAAACTAAACAGTTTGGCCTGATAAATAAAAACTGTTTGCCTTGAGCAGAGAACTCTTACAAAAAAATTATCTATATGAGCTTAATTTGACAACAATTAAAGCACAGATGAGAACTCTAAGAGGCAGGAAGCCTAAATCCATGGTGATGAAACAATATGGGTAGAGACAGTGACAATGATACCACAATATGAAATATGTAACCAATCTAGAAATCATGGATGGATATGTGTTTGGTTGTACATTGCCACCAAAAATAAATAAACCACATTTTTAAAAAGCAGAGGGAATAAAGAAAGGAAAGATCTTCTCCAAATACCCAACTGAAACCAGAATCATCTATCTTCTGTCTCCTTTCCCTGCTGTATTTCTCTTCATGAAATTTATCACTCTCTTTCAAACACTATCAATTACTGTATTATCTATATCCTCTGCTGTAATCTCCATAAGGCAGGGACTTTGTTGCATCACCACAGTGCCTGTAACACAACAGGTTCCCCATAAATATTTGTGTAGTGAGTGGATGTATCAACTTTGTATTGAACACAGAGCTGAGGGATGGGAACACCCACATAAAAAAGAATGTCTTAGGTTGGATTTACTGCAAAGCAGAGACTAAGACAAAGAGTTGAATGTATATAGTTTATGTAGAACGTGATCCCAGGAAGGAGTCTCTGGGTAGTGCTCTCTGCTGCTAACCAAAAGGTATGAAGTTGGAGTCCCTCCAAGCACACCTTGGAAGAAGGGTTTGCTGATCTACTTTAGTCAAACTAGTCGTTGAAAACTCTATGGAGCATTGTTCTACTCTGACATAGATTTGCCATGAGTTGGAATCAATTTGATGGTAACTAGCCAGGACTGATCACAGGAAGCAGAAGTGAGAGACAGAGAAGAATGGGACAGGAAAGGATGGAAAGTCAATAGAAACGGATCATCATGGGGTGCTGCTGTGACTGACAGGGCTCAATTCTGCATCTGAGATATGAAGATGTCTTCCTGAATTGCTGGCTTGAAAATTAGGGACCTGGATCACTTATCTACTGGATGGGAGCCTCCTCCACGAGTGTTACTTCCCCCCCCACATTTTAGCTGTGCTTGTTTGTGGTACAAAGAGTGCTTTAAACCTTGCAAAGAGTGGAAAGACAAGTGCATGCACTTGACATGGGTCTCTGAGAGCACAAGGTGAGTCTTGTGCACACAGAACTATGCACCACAATTGCAGCTGAAATTGACACAAGCCAACTGAATGTGTCTGGGCCCCAGAGCTACAAAGACTCAACCTCTACTTTTTAGGGGCTTATAGAAAGAGCAATTCCCTTTTTCTTCCTCACTGAGGGCTGGGACAAATCTTTAGCCCCATCGTTCAGTCTGTAGATAGTTATTGAACTACCAGGAAAAGGACTATAGGACTTGAGATACAACTCTGAATTACACAGGCAGAAACCCTTCCCTTATGGTGCCTACAGTTGAGCAAGAGAGTAATTACAATGGTTGCTTTTACAAGTGACCCACCAAGAGTTCTGAAATTTATTATTAATCTAGGATTTAATAATATTAGCCTCAGCATTAATATGCACTTGGCTAATTGAGCTTGCCCCTTTCTACAGTTGGATTAATTAGGCCATAAAAGCCCTCGTCATCTCCACCAGAATAAGGACAAATGATGCTAATGGATTTGGCTGGAGTGGGTATTGCTAACATGTGTGAGAGCAGCTGACGTGGGGACTGGACTGGGAGGAAAAGGAATGTCAAGGGAAACCCAAAGCCTCCCGGCTCCATCACCCTTCAAGGACCATGCTTTATGCTCATTGCCTTCCTGGCACTCATTCCCGGGGGGCATTCTTTCCTTTCTTTTCTATTTAAAATCACATTTCCAAATGCTATACTATTGTAAAGTGAAAAGATCGAACTGTACAAAATGTGCTTCTCATCAGATTCTCAGCTCATCTAAGGCATCCAGTCTTCTCTGGGCCAAACCCTTCATTCAGTGTCTCCCTCTCCCTGGAAAAATAAGAAGCCATGAATGTTGAGGGTGGACCCCCATAGTTCTTCTCATCAAAGCTGTAATGAAAAATATAGTTTCTCAGGACTGAGTTTATGTTTTTTTCTCTGTGCCAAGAAATAAGGGGCTGAGTGAACTGAGGCATGGTGTCTGAGCACACAGCAAAATGTCATCCTTAGCAAAGAAGAATTTAATCCCAGCCTAAGGCAGTTTCAAAGTCTATGAATTTTCTAGCACAACATGTAAAAAACAATTGTTGTTGAGTCTATTCAGATTTGTGGTATATCACATATCAGAGCAGAACTGTGTTCCCTAGAGTTTTCAATGATTCATTGTGCAGAAGTAGATTACCAGGCCTTTCTTCTGAGGCATCCCTAGGTGGATTTGAACTGCCAAGCTTATTTAGTTTGGTCTTCCCAGAAAACAGAACCTAAGAGGATGCCTTGGATGCAAGTGGTATATTAGGAAGGGGATCTTAGGAAGCAAGAGTGAGGGAAAGGAAAGAATGAAATAAAGAAGGTGGAAAAATCAATAGCTAGGTACATCATCAAGTTAGCCGCTGCAAGTGATGGGGCTCAGTTATGCAGGGACCTTCCGCATCACTACTTTCCCTCTACTTCCCTTCCTCCCAGTTCTCTGGCCTGAAAGTATTAGCTCCTTCCCCTGTCTTCACCCCTAGGTCTTCCTGGCACCTGTATATCCCTCTTCGACTGCAGAGCTACAGGTGTCCAGAACAGAGCAGTGAGGGCTAGGGCTCACTGTGCATCAACTTTTATCTGAGTTGGACAAAGCAACCACATGAGGTCAAAGAACCCTGCTCCAGAAGTGCGACACACTGGCCAAGATCATAGCATACAACTGAGTTTCCTTCTCTCTGCCAAAGCATGTGACCATAACAGAAAGGGAACTCAGGAAGCACTCTCCCAGCCGTCACCTGATCTGATGCTGCTGTTAACTCTAATGCTCCAGCTCCTCTTTCTTTTCTTTTCTTATCACTTGGCTTTCTCGGTCTTGGTCTCTCTGGGCCCTTTCTCCTGCTGTCTGACTCCTACTCCTCAGGCAACTTTCCTAATTAATATCATTGCTTCTGGATCTCAGCCTTACCCTGGAGCTTCTACCCAGCTGCCCCTCTGCTGCACCACCTCAATATCTGCACCAGTGGACATTAACCCTTTGACTCCTGTTTCCTTCTACAATGAGGACTGTCTTTCTCCTTCTACAGTTCTCTCCTTTTGTGAAGCACCTTCCAGTTTACAAGGCATGTCTATACCTCTTCCTCCTTGTATTATTTAACGCTCACAATTTGCTTAGGGAGATGGGCAGGATGAGATGGAGTGAAGCTTTTCATTTTACTAAAATGGAAAGAGAAATTCGGAAAAGGAAGTGTCTACCTGAAGAGGCAATACTGGAACTAGATGACACAATTCCTGACCCCTAATGCAGTGCCCATGAGTCAGAATCGACTCGATGGCAGCAGGTTTGATTTGGCTTTTAATGTAGTGCTAGAAAGCTCTGGCAGTAGAGTGATTACGTGCCACAGGTGCTAAACAAAAAGCCAGCTAAAGGCATTCCTTGGAAACTCTATGGTATAGTTCTACTCTGTCCTAAAGGGTAGCTATGAGTCAGCATTGACTCCATGGCAACGGGTTTGGTTTGGTTTGTTTTAATCCAATATTCAGAGTCCTGGTGGCTCAATGGTTAAGAGGTACAGCTGCTAACCAAAAGGTTGGCAGTTCAAACCCACCAGTTGCTCCTTGGAAACCTTAGGGTCACTACGAATCAGAATCGACTTGATGGTTACCAATTAATCCAGTGCTGAAGAGCCCTGACAGCACAGTGGTTAAGTGCTGGGTTGCTAACTTGAAAGGTCTGCCATTTGTCGCCACCAGCCACATCACAGGAGAAAGATAAGTGGCCATCTGTTTGTTTCCATTAAGGTTTATACCCTAGAAACACTACAGAATTTCTTAGTTTGCCCTAGGGGGTCACTAGGAGTCAGAATTCAGTCAACAGTAATGGGCTAACCCAGGGCTTGGAGGTCTTGCATGTTGCAAACATTTGAGCATTCAGCTACTAACCAAAAGGTGGGCACCTCGAATCTGCCCAGGTGCTTGAGGAGGAAAGTCTGGCAATCTACTTCCAAAAGATCATAGTCATTGAAAACTCACTGTAATGCAGTTCTGCTCTGGCATACATGGGATCTCCATCAATCAGAATTAACTTTTCAGCAACTACTTTTAACCCAATGTCTTAGTAACTACTGTGTGTTCTTGTTTCACTAAGTAGAATGTGAATGGCATCATGTCTAGTACAGCTTTGCAATCATCTTCTTGCAATGTCTGATGAGGCACACACACTTACTGAGCCTCTTCAAAGGTTTGCTGCTTTATACAATCAAATATGCCAAAACATCAATAACAAGTTTCCCTTACCCCCAAGTGCTCTTTGCCATCCAATCCATTCCAACTCATAGTGACCCTACAGCACAGAGTAGAACTGCTCCATAGAGTTTTCAAGGAGTGCTTAGAAGATTGAGACTGCCAAGCTTTTGTTTAGCCACTGTAACACTTAAAAGATACTAGTCACTTAATCACTATGCTACGATGGTTTCTGAATCTCCTTTGGGGAGGAGAAAGTAGCATAAAAGACAATATTGTGCCCAGCTTTGGTCTGAAGCCTGGCTTTGCTAAATGACTCTAAGCAAGTTACTTAATCTAGCCTAGGCTACTTTTCCTTATCTATAAAATGGGCATCCAAATACATACCTTAATGGAAACATAGTGAGAACTTTTGTAGACAATATATGCAAATCACTCATTACACTCCCTGGCATATAATAAACACTAGCAAATGGTAGCTTTATTGTTATTATTACTATTACCAAAAAAAAAAAAAAAAGCAAGCTAATGAAAACATTTCTATGGGTTAAGCACAGAAGAGAAATCCAACAAAGCAGGGAAAGCACATTATCCCCGAGTTTACCTGCTGCTCCTCCCAACAAGAATTGTGCAACTACATGCCCAGAGATTAAAAACTGCTGAATGCCCAAAGCTTCCCTCCTTCCTCTAAATATAAACCCCAAAGTTTGTGGCTAGCAGATAGCTGGGATGTCTTGAGTAGATAAGGGAACCTCTGTTTGTCTTTCTTCTTCTCCCCTAGGGTAGGCCCAAGCTTCAAACCCAAATTTGACCAGGACCCTGCAAGGGCAACCTCTGCGGACTCTATTATGGCCCCAGAGGGTGATCTAATGGGATTCTGAGGCCATGCCATTCCCATACCCACTTCCCCACCACGCTCACACATACTTGCACACACACATACACAAAAATGCACATACCCCTCCTGATTCCTGTAACCCTAGTGGCCTACTGGTTAAGTATTACAGCTGTTAACTGAAAGGTCAGCAGTTCAAATCCACCAGGTACTCCTTGGAAACTCTATGGAACAGTTTACTGTGTCCCATAGGGTTGCTACGAGTTGGAATTGACTCAACGGCAAAGGGTTTGGTTTGGTTTTTTCGGTCTCCTCATTCCACCCTCACAAACAGGCCCTAGAGCAGCAAGCCTCCAGAACAGCTGAAAGGAGGCTTGAGCAAAGATGAGTCAGGTTTTCTGGCCATTCCACAAGGCAGTGGTGAATCACTGAGAAGGAGGTGGGAGCCAGAAGGTGATAGAAGACATAGAGTTCCCAATGAGAGAGGGAGACAGGCAGATAGACAGATACTTGCAAGGGCACACAGGAATAGAGTCAGAGTCAGAAACAAAGTGTTGAGAAGACAGAGCCAGAGAGTCCCGAGACCAGATTCTCTAGTGGAGAAAGAAATGAAAAGACAGACAACAGTACAGAGAGCAATGGAGACACAAAGTCAGAGAAAAGTAGACAGAGATCAGAACAGAGAGACAAGAGATAAGGATACCAAGAACAAGAGAGAGAAGGAGGGAAGGAAGGAGGGAGAGAGGGAACCAGAGAGCAAGAGAGCCAGGGAGCCAGGGAGCCAGGGAGCGAGGGCTGGCTAGTGATTCTTCTGACTCCACTACACATAGCCTTACTTAGTCTCCATAACAGATGCAGCAGACCTTGGGCCCAAAGCATGGACTGACTTACTTTCTTCTTCAGCTTTAGCTCAAAACCAAGACAGACAGTCCAATGTGTCGCCTCCTCACGGCGTGACTGGAGGAGGGTCTCAGGGTCTCACTCAAATACCCCAGGGAGAGCTAACTCTGAGGAGATGCTCAGAGATCAGAAGATCCTCCACAGGAGACAGAAGTCTCAGATATTTGACCAGGGAAACTTGAACCCCCTCTGGCCCTACCTCTCTAGAGGTGAGTTACAGGAGTAACTCTGGGGTTACAGGAGTACAGAGAAGCCATTTCTACTTAGTTTCTCTCATCTGTCCTCCAACCTATACATTGCCTCCCCCCCCCACTCTGTTAAAATGAGTCCCTTGCTTTCCCATTTATATTAAAAATTTCCTTGAAATAGAGAAAAGGACAAGTTTTGTCTTCAGTCCACAATAAATGCTATAAAAGGTTTCTAAACTTGGAAAATGTGGCTGGTCAGTTTTTCCTGCTGTTTAATACCTGTTTTGTGTTACACAGAATGAGTAAACATAAGCTTCTAATTCATGACTAGGCTTCTGTATTTATAGCTTACATTTTGTATGTATAAAAACTGTACCCATGGCTGTTGCGTGGATTTTGACTTACAGTGACCCTATAGGACAAAGTAGAACCGTCCACAGAGTTTCTGAGGAGTGCCTGGTGGATTCAAACTGCCAGTCTTTTGGTTAGCAACTGCAGCACTGAATCACAACATTCCCAGGGCTACACATACACACACACACACGCACTCAAATACACAGTGACTTACGTGTGTGTGTGTGTGTGTGTGTGTGTGCATGTGTGAGCACATGCACATGCATGTAGAGCATGGGCACACAAAGATAAAGTGGCTACTCTGGTGAGAAGCAGTGGCTTTTTAACAGACTCTAACTTGGGACTAAGAGACAGACAAGCCAGTTTCAGTGTGTGTACATAATTCCTCAAATCCTCAAATATGTACAGCTTATGATGGTCTACAGAGTGCTCTCTTTCCTTCATTTGAACCTCATAATAACCTTATTAGGCAGACAGAGTAGGGTTATCACCCCCAGTTTATGGGTACCTGTGGCTGAGGTAGAGGCACCAAGAACCTACAAGTCTACAGTTGACAGTGTGTATCACAGCTCCTTCTCCCTACAGTCAGGTGGACTAATTTCAAGAGCACAAGTAGAACAGAGCCCATTACAGACCTGCAGGGCCCAGGGTCAAGGGAGATCAAGGTACTACCTGGTTTCAGCCTCATTTTATAGACTGGAAACCAGAGCCCAGGAAATCACTTCTGGTCCATTGTGCCTCTGTGCAAATCTGAGGCTAGAGGTGGGGACAAGGCACTTTCCTTCTACATTTCTGAAAACTGTCCTAACAACCTGATTTGTCAGAACAACACACTTAATCAATGATTAATAAGACAAGGTCAGGGCAGAGAGGGAGTGAAGAGAAAGGGAAGAGAAGGGCACATGAAACAGGGCTTATTCGGCCTTGATGGGGTCTAAGAGAAAAGCCATTTCACCTGAATAGTAACTAGTACTTGTTGAGCACTTAATCCTTTTCAATAAATTATAGTAATCCTTTGAGGGTAAAATATGTCTCTAAAGACTACCTGCATTTCTGCTTCACCTTCTCAATTAGTAATATTAATAAAATGAATAATAGTATCCACAGTTCAACTTATACACTTCTGGTAGGAACGTAAAATGGTATAACAACTTTGGAAATCAATCTGGTGCTTTCTTAAAATGCTAGAAATAGAAATACCATACCATCCAGCAATTCTGCTTCTTGGAATATATCCTAGGGAAATAAGAGCTGCCACACAAATAAATACATGTGCACCACTGTGCCTTACAGCACTGTCCACAATAGCAAAAAGATGGAATCAATCTAGACGCCCATCAACGGATGAGTGGATAAATGGAATCCTATGCAATAATAAAGAACAACAATGAATTTGGGAAACATTTCGTAATGTGAAGGAATCTGGAGGGCATTGTGCTGAGTGAAATTAGTCAGTTACAAAAGGACAAATACTATATGAGACCACCATTATATGGACTCAGGAAGAGGTTGAAATACAAAAGGAAACAGTCTTTGATGGTTATAAGTTTGGGGAGTTCGAGGGAAGGGCATTCAATAATTAGATAGTAACAAGTATTATTTTAGGTGAAGGGAGGAATAACACACAGTATAGGAGAAGTCAGCATAACTGGACTAAACCAAAGGCTAAGCTATTTCCTAAACAGAGCCAAATGCTTGGAAGGACAGAGTAGCAGGGGCAGGGATCTGAGGACCATGGTTTCAAGGCACATGTAGGTCAACTGGCATAACAAAGTTTATTAAGAAAATGCTCTGCATCCCACTTTGGTGAGTGGTGTCTGAGGTCTTAAAAACTTACCAGGTGGCCATCTAAGCAGCATCAACTGGTTTTAACCTGCCTGTAGCATCAAGTGTATTTTCTATTGTCATTCTCTTTCATTTCCAGATGTGCACTGGGGAATGAATTTTATCTAAGATTCTATCTCTTAGGTAAGAAGTTACAGTGGATGTGGGTGCCAGGAATGATTTCCTGATATGTTTTCCACTCAGACATTGGCCTTGCCAGGACAATCCCAAGGACTTATTGAATACTGTCCCTTAAGTAGAAGTACGGAGGAGAGTATACACATTTCAGACCAGGGAATAGCAGCCAAAAAGAGGCAGGAATTGATATCAACTGGGAAAAATGTGGGAAGAGAGCAGGAAAGAGATTGCTGTAGCCATCTCCAACATTCCAGAGAGCCAGGCATGAGGAGTCCAATTACTCTTTCCGAGTAATTTCCGTTCTATAAAAAGGTGATGACTTATTTCACTGCCCCAAGTTTTCCAGGTGCCTCCTGGGGACAGCCAAGTCCTCCAAAGGAGGGAGGGGCTCAATGGTTCTTGAGTTCCCTGGAGAGGAAAGAAAACTGGACTTGGACTTGAGCTGTTCTCCAGCCTACTTTCTGACTCACCTGTGCTCTCTGGATCTCAGACATCTCATCTATTAAATAAGTTCTTGGGCCTAGAGAAACTTGGTAGATTGGTTTGCAGAAGCTAGTTGAAGATGATGTCTAGAAAAACATGTGCCATATATTGAGTCCTTTGCTACAGGCTAGCCACTGTGCTGGGTGCTTCACATACATGATCTGTTTAATCCTTATAGAACTACTGTGAAGTTCATATTACTGTACTCATTTTGTAGCAAAGAAGCCAAAGTGTAAGAACAATGGATATGTGGAAACTTATACAGATAGTGAGTAACAGTCTTGAGACTAGAACCAAAAACTATCTGGGCTCTTAACAATTTGCCCCTTCAGTGCAAACTTGGAACATTATCACCAGACATTTCTGAGTGAGATACAAGGCCTTTAGAGACCACTGAAATCAATCTTCTGTTTCACAAGTGGAGAATCAGAGAGGAAAGTAATTCAAGGTCACATAGCAGGATAAAGACATGAGCTATTTAGAACTGCCAGTCTCTGGGTGGCACAAATGATTAAGCATTCGGCTACTAACCAGAAAGTTGATGTTCAAAGACTTCCAGAGATGTCTTAGAAGAAAGGGCTGGCAATCCATTTCTAGAAGATTAGAGCCATTGAAAACCCTATGGTATACAGTTCTACTCTGAAATACATGGGGTCATCATATGTCCAAATAGACTCCATAGCCACTAGCAATTAGAACTAGGACAGAATTGTCTACTAAACTAGAAGGTGAACAAACGTATCAATGATAGTCAGAGTCAATCATCTCTGCCCCATTTGAGAAGAAAGTGGGTAGCCTGTTGGCCTCAAGGACAGGAATTCCTGGGAAAAGTACACCTCCAATTTCCTCCCTGGGGCCTATATTCTTAGGACCTAGCAAAGCGCTGGTACACAGTGAGTATCTGAAATATCTCTGAATGAACGAATGACTGAATTCTCAGGCCAAATTCACAACTCTCTCCTTATGATTTTTGGTAATTTTCCACAATGGTACGTTTGTTCACATTACTATCTTGGTTTGAGATGTTCTTTCTGTTCTTCTGAAAATGATCTGAATCTTCAGGTTCCAAATAAAGCTCATCGTCATCCTCACAACCTTCCCTTTCCACACTAGTTCACAGAGACCTTACTAGCTCATAAACCTGGGCAAGTGTGTAAGTTTTCTGAACTTCAATTTTCCCATTCCATGCAAAAGAGAGAGTAACAGTCTCCAGGAAGATGCTGTCAGGATGAAGGATATCAAGTGAGTTTAGGGCAAGTATATATTAGACACTTACTACATAGTAGCAATATTGTCATGGTCATCTTCTTCATTATCATTTCACCTCATTCTACAGCCTGCTACACTATGCTCTACTTACTGTTCTAGGACATCAATTCCTGTTGAACGTTTCAACAGGATCAGCAGATCTGTTCAGTCAACAGCTTATTGTAGTGTGTGTGTGTGCGTGTGTGTATGTGCTTGGGTGCATATATCTATATGCCCATGCCCACATATGTGTTAAAGATCCACCATTTGTGAAGTCCTGCTCTATGTAGACATCATCAGCATCCTTGTCCATATACATGACACTTTACAGTTTATAATACATCATCTTTCCTGATTTATTTTGCTCCTAACAACACTTCTAAGAAGATGATGTCATTTTCAGTTTATAGATGAGGAAAGCTGAAGATCAGAAAGGAAAGCTGATTTGCTATAGCCGTAAGAGGAAGGTCTAGGATTACTGTGACAGATCCCATCCCTGCTAACTGCTTGTCAAACACTCTCCCCAGCATCTCCATACATGAAATAGAAGGATATTTAGAGGGCAGAAGTGTGCCAGAGAAGGCCGCGTTGGAGAGGAAGCAAAAAGCAAGGCTACGGGACAAGGAAAAGGCAAGTTGGAGACCTGAGCTGAGACGGAGTTGGGAAGACTCTCAAAGACTCTCAATTTCCTGGGGAGGAGTGCAGCGTGCAGGCTCAGCCCCTGCAGCGTTAGGGCCCTCTCACACTTCTCTTCACCTCTGAATTTTTAAACCAATTTCTTGATAAAGCCAAAATTTAAACAAATTTGCCTTTGGCTATCAACACCTATCTTGGCTTTTCCCTCTTTTTCTAACAAAATATAAAGGGAAAGCTTCAAGACCTCGTTTATGACAATGCAGTCTTAGCTATCACACTGAAAACATGAGCAATGAAAGAAAAATAGTAGACAAATTGGACTTCATCAAAATGAAAAAGCTATTGTGCATTAAAGGACTTTATCAACAAAATGAAGAGAGAGCCTACAGAATGGGAGAAAAGTACTTAAGGGCCACATACCTGATAAGGGTTTACTATCCAGAGTATAGAAAGAAGTCTGACAACTCAATAACAAAAAGACAAGGAACTCAGTTAAATAATGAGCATAAGATTTGCATAGACAATTCTCCAAAGAAGATATACAAATATGAGAAGATAGGCACATGAAAGGATTTTCAACATTAGTTATTAGTGAAATGCAAATTAAAATGACAATGGAGATACCACTTCACATCCACTAGAATGACTCTTCTCAGGAAAAAAAAAAAAAGGAAAATGGGAAGTATCTGCAAGCTGTGGAGAAAGGGAAATCATCATACATTGCTGGCAGGACTGTCAGGTGACATAGCCACTGTGGAAAACAGTGTGACAGTCCCTCAAAAACTCACAGCATAGAATTGTCACATGCCTAGCAATTCGACTCCTAGATTCAAGGTCCAACATCAGGAATTCAAAGAGATACTTGTATACCAACGTTCACTGCAGCATTATTTACAATAGTTGAAAGCCAGCAACAATCCAAATTTCTGTCAACAGATCAATGGATGAACAAAATATGGCATACACATGCAATGAGCTATTATTCATGCATAAAAAGGAATGAAGTTCTAATAGATGCTACATCATGGAAGAACCTTGAAAATATTATCCCAGTTGAAATAAGTCAGACACAAATAGAAATAATCCAGAGTAGGCAAACACATAGAGACCAAAGTGTACTTTCAGGACTTGCGGGCACTTGAGGTACAGGAAAATGTGGAGTCATTGTCTAGGGGACCTGAGTTTCTGTTTGGAAAAATGAAAAATATTGGAAATAGATAGTGGTGATGGTTGTGCAACAGAGTGAGTATAATTTGTGTCATTGAATTGTACACTTTGAAACGATTAGGATGGTGTGTTTGTTGTATATATTTTACCACAATTAAACAAAAGATAGAAATAAGAATTCAGAGTTGCTTCTTCAGATGATTTAAATGCTTTGAGATGTCTATTTTGATCTAAAGGAAAGAGGGGCAGTAAGAATTAGAAGGAAAAGACAAGCTTGCTTACTTTTCTAAGTTAACAACAAAAAAATCTGATCTCCAGCAGGATTGACTCAGCCTAGTTGGGGCAGTGTGGTGTACACAAAAGAACATGTTGATCTTGGATAAGAACTCAGAGACCTTCCGAGCCTTCATCTCTCAGCTACGAGACTGAAGGTCACAATGCCTTTCCCGCACAATTGTGAGGGCTGGCAACACTATATAGAAATTTCCTAACAATGCTTGGCCAAAAGTAGGCCCTAAATAATAGGGAACTCCTGTGATTTTGATAATGATGATTATTCAGGGAAGTTCTACCAATGAACACATAGGGACAGGGAGCAAAGAATAGGCTCAGACAGGATGGTCACCAGGTTTGGCTTGGGGAGACACAGGCACTTCCTATTTAACCAGGCCTTTGACGCCAGCTTCAAATGTTATTTTCTAAAGTCATAATTTGCTAAACCAAGCTGTTCATGGACCTTACTTCACAAATTATTACTTTGCTGTTTCAAAAGCTTCCCATAACGAGAACCAGCCCTATGTGAGGCAGACAGAGAAGCAGGGCTGAGTCCCATGAGGAAAGCATTCTCCCATGGATTATAGACACATGGACTATATTTTATGACCAGCGTTAGTTGGATTTTCAGTAAGGAGAAAAAGGTCAAACTGTTTAACAAAAACAACAAAAATTTGTAGTGGCACAACTTAGATTTAGACTGAGATCTGTCTTCTTCAAAACTTTATGGATGCTGCCTTCCCATTCGATTGACAGGCTATTTCTGATACAGGTTAGACTCCCTGATGACGGGAAAATAAAAATGATTCTTGGTGGGAAAAGTCTGGGAGATCCTATTTTTGAATGGCTTCCGCATATGTTCGACGGCACTTGGCTGGCTTGGCTCTGCATATGTCTGCACCTCCCACCAAAGTGGGAAAAATGGCTTTTTCAGTTTGTTAGTATTAGTAGGTGCCATGTAATGTGTACTTAGATTGATTCAAAGGTGAGCGACTTGCTGAAATACAGTACTTAACTATTTGAGCCAAAGACCTTAACTGCTATGAGTTTCATGGGAAAACGTGATCAAAGTTCCCTTCCACACTGAGGTGCCAGAAACACCTTCTCCGTGTGTGTTTTCATTGACTTCTTGTAGGCAGATAGGGTAATGGAAAGAGTTGTTATCTTTAGAGAGAGATGACATGAATTCCAGTCCCAGTTTTCCTGCTCTATTAGTTGAAGGGCCCTTAAACTCCTGAGTCTTGGTTTGCTTACCCATCAATCAAGCATAAAAATGTTTACTTCTTTGGGTTATTATGAGCTTAAAGGAAAATAACATTTGGAGAATCACTCTGAGAACTGTAAAGTCTCCCAGCAATTTCAAGCAGTTTTTAGTAACTTTCCAATCTGTTGGGCTCAGAGCCCCACCCCTACAATACGCTGGCATTTGTCTCTCAAAGTTGTAAGTCCAAGATGGCAAGACCTCTTTGTGGAGATGTGCCTGCTTCTTTTCTCTATGCAGCCTACATGTCTCTGCTCCACAGTGCCCTATTTCCGAAATCCATAAGCTCCAAGGAAAAGAAAATTAAAAGAGAGTGATGGTTACAACATATGTGGACAATATGTGGCCCAGACCACACATCTGCTCTGGGCCTTTTTGATAGAGTGTAGGCTGAGGGTGGAAGGCATGGCACAGAAGGAAGTACCAGAGTCCAGAGGCAGGTGACATCTCAGGTGAAGGGGTGGAATTTCTCTACCTCCTCTGTCCTATCCAGTGTAAGAACCTAAGCACCAGTGGAAGTTTTTATCCGGTATGACCACTTGTACATAGTATCTTATACATCATGCATCAGATTAAAACCCACATCCCAAAGCAGTGCATTTCATACACATTTCTGGTCTTTGGATCGGAGTGCTAACGGTAGGGTGACCCATAGCACTAAGCACAACAGAATAATTAAAACATGCCACCTGCATTCAACAGCAGTGGCAGAGGCAATACTAACAATTCCTGATAAACCAAAAGCATCTTTTTCTTTCAACCTGCAGGTATCAGTCCTAATGCAAAGCTCTTACCATACTCCTCCCCCGGTGCAAAGTCTTTAATAATTCTCCATGGTCCAGAAAAATATACTTCCAACCCCCTTCCCAGATTCACACTCCCCACAAAGCATCCTTGCTAGATTTGTCCTTACACAAACTGACAATTGTAAACCTCTGTGCTTTTTCCTGAGCTGTTGTTCTCTGAACTTGGTAGGGACTTTACCTCATCCCCATGCACCAACCCAGTATATTCCTGATTATTGAAATCTTACTTATTTTCCAAGTCCCAGCTCAAATGCTACCTTCTCTAAGAAACTGCTCTTGATCCAAAATTTGTTCTACAGCCACTTTCATCCTACACTTACACCTCCATTATTCTAACCCACAGTTATACCTCCATTATTCAAGGCTAATTTCATTCTACTAAAGGAGAACAAACATAGGACCAGACACTGGAGGACTCAGGTTAACATACCTGCCCCAGCACCTTCTACAGGCATGCCCGGCACGTCACTGAAAACTCTAAGAGCCTTTCCTTTCTTGTCTGTCATAATGGGGTTGATTATAATACTTATCTTCCAAGATTGGTGGGAGGGGTAAATGACTCAAGAGGTAGGAACATAAATTGTAATTTGGGAATTATGATAACTTTGTCATTGCAATTTTTAGTATGTCTCCTATTCTGGATTTTTTTTTTTAACGGTGGTGAAAACATACATACCAAAACATTCACCAATACAAGAACTTCCATGTTAATAATGCAATGATGTTGATTACATTTTTCACAATGTCTCATCATTATTGCAATCCTTTTCCAAAATGTTCCACCACCATGAACATAAACTCAGTGCTTCAGATAAAAATCTTTCCCTTTCCCCTTCCCTCCCACCACTGGTAACTACTAATAATCTTTGATTTTTATGCCTGTCAAGCCAAGTGCTATCGATTTGTATACATTTTTTTTTATTTCATGTAAGTAAGATCATATAGTATTTGTCCTTTTGTGATGAACTTATTTAAGTGCTTTCAAGGTTTATCCATGTTGTGGCATACATCAGAACTTCATTTTCCTTCATTCACAGCTGCATACTATTCCATTGAGGGTATGTATCAAATTTTGTTTATTCATTCATCTGTTGATAGACATTTCAGCTGTTTTCCAAACTGGCATTTTTAAGCTCCTGGTGAGCCCAGGCTGATTCATATCTGTGTTATAGGTGCTCAGATCCAATTTTGGCCCAGAGAAAGTGGTGAGAATAACTCTGATTAATGAAGGAATAGATGAGCAAACAAATTAGTCATGCTGGAAACAGGAAACAGGCCAGAAACTCCAATGAAAATTACCAATCCCTATCAACTAAATTAGGGATCCCTTTATATTCCTTCTTATAACACCAAATTTTCCCTATTCATAGTACCTATCCCAGTGTGATTTGCCTAATTGTGTGTTTTAATCTGTCTGTTCCATTTTAGAAGCCCCCAGTGGTGGGGGTCTTTTCTCTTTTACCTAGTGAACATCTAGCACCTAGGACAGCACATGGCATGGACCCAACCCCCAAATCAAACCCATTGCCTTCAAGTTGATTCCCACGGATAGAGACCTTACAGAAAACAGTAGAACTGTCTCATGGAGCTTCCAAGGAGCACCTGGAAGACAGGAAGTGCTGACCTTCTGGTCAGCAGCTGTAGCACTTAACCACCATGCCACCAGAGTTTCCACAGCACAGAATAGCACAAGATAATACCTGTTAAAAAATATGCACTTACTTTTATGTATAAAAACAAAATCTCACTCAGATAAAAGGGGAAGTCAAAGCCAAGTCTTTGAGTCAGTTCTCCACACAACAATGTATCAGCAGGAGCAGAGAAAAAACTTTCCCCACCCCACCCTTTAGCCTGGGTTAGAGATCCCAGTCTGTGTTCCCACTGCCCTTTCCACTTTGTTGTTGTTGTTAGGTGCCATTGAGTCACTTCTGACTCACAGCAACCCTACATATAACAGAAGAAAATGCCGTGTGGCCCTATGCCATTCTCACCATCACTGTTACGCCGGAGCCCACTGCTGCCTTACGGTATCCGTCCCTCTCACTGAGGTTCTTCCACTTTTTCACTGACTTTCTGCCTTACAAAGCATGATGTATTTTTCCAGGGACTAGTCTCCATGGTAACATGTACAAAATATGGGAGAAGAAGTCCCACCATCCCTGCTTCTAAGGAGCATTCTGGCTGTACTTCTTGCAAGACAGATTTGTTCATTCTTCTGGCAGTCCATAGTATAGTCAATATTTTTGGCCAACACCATAATTCAGAGGCATTGAATATTAGATGTTTCTTATTCATTGTCCTTGAATACTCTGGGGCTCAGCTCTACCCTGGCCCCTAGGGTCACTGTGAGTCAGATCCGACTCGATGGCACTTGGCTTTGGCTTATTCATTGTCCAGCTTCTGCAAGAATATTAGGTTAATGAAAATACCATGTCTTGGATCACGCACACCTCAGTCCCCAAAGGATATCTTTGCTTCTCAACAATTTAAGAGGTCTTCTGCAGCTTGCACTTTATTTTCATCTAAGCACTTATGATGCCGCACTGTATTTGTCACTGTCCTTGTCTGCATCTTCCTTAGGCATGATCTCCAGAGCAGAATCACTTTTCATTTGTCTGTATATTTTAATGTACAGCCATAGGTGCTAAAACACAGCAATACACAATAACCACACTTGTGAAGTTCTGCCTGGTGCATATGTGAAGTCCCCCTGCTTGCTAGTTATCATAGTTTGTTTTTATTTTTTTTTTTTAATTTTACTCAGCTTCTTTGTTTACCAAAAGGTCTCCATGTTTACACAATGGCAGAACAAACAGAACTGTGGTTTTGGTTTCCCAATTTGCATTTATGACTGCATATTCATTTGACAGTTCTATCATATTTCTGATAATTGCACATTCTTTGGCCCCCTTCTCCTGTCTAGCATGTGGACATTATACTGGACAGAGTGGCATGTGTAACATGTATGTGTGGTGGGGACATTGGTTGAAGCTGAAAACTGCAAACCAAACCAGCCAAGTGCCGTCGACTCAGATCCAACTCATGGCGATCCTAGGGGCCAGGATAGAACATGCAAAAAGCTCTGGGAGATACAGTACACTGCCCTTGAGTTTCCCAAGGCAGACAACGTAGCAGTGTCTTCAAGAAAAGGTATACATAAGGGTCAGACTCTGGAAATAGTACTTACCGGAAGTGTTAAATCAGAGAACTCCATTGACTATCACAGAATCCAGAAAGCTGAGAAAGATGCCAGGTAGGGAAATGGATATTATGTAGAGTAAAAAAAAAAAAAGCTTTTAGAGACAGGTATTGAGTGGATAATGGTGACAGTTCAAGCCAGAGAAGACCTGGGCCAGGGTGATTGAGATTCAGACAGTATCATTCGTAAACTCCTGGCACTTCTTCCATGTTATTTCAGCTAGTTATCACATAGATACCAACACTTGCAGCCTGCTATCATTTTGCAGAGGATGAAATTGAGGCTTAGAGAGAATTAGGAATTTTCCCAAGGTTGCACTGCTCCTGCATGGCCATGTCAGGATTTGAAACCTGACCTGGAAGAATTCAAACTTAGTATGCCAGCCATGTGCCATCGAGTTGGATCTTAGCATGGATGCCCCTATATGACACCACCTCCTGACAGAAGCTTAGGCTGTTTCTGCCTGATCTGCCAGCAGTGAGCTAGAGCTGGAGTTGCCAGTTCTGGATAAGGTAAATACACAAAAACAAGACCTACTGAAAAAGAATCTTCAGGACTGTGACTTCAGATTTTTAAAACATTCTCCAGGTGAGTCTCGTGTTGATGACAGAGAACCATGGGACTAGATGGGGCTCCAGAGAGCTGGAGTGTTTGCCTTGTGACTCCTAAGATTTCTTCAAATTCCTGAGCTGTGTGTCCCAGGTTACCCTGCTTATTGGTGGTCAGAGTGGAATTGCTTCATGTTGATATGAGGAAAAGTATGTAGACATATATTCCATGTGTAAATGATTCTAAAATGCCCACTTTATTGCACATAAGTATCTCTGAAATTGAAATAAGTCTTACAGTTAATGATGTCATACAACTCCTTTCAGGCAACCTGTAGTTGGCATTGTCTATACCTGTGTGATTGTAGCAGTCATTCCTACTGGTACACTTGGATAAGTACAACCTTTATGTATATGGGAGGAATATGAACCCTGAATGTTGTCTGACAAACTTCACTGGCAAGTCCTGGTAAGATCCAAAAGGCATGAGCATTAAAACTTGATGGGAAATCCCAGAGATAACAATGAAATTCTTTTCAAAAAAAAAAAAAAAAACCTACAGCAATAAAAAGAAATGCAGTCTTGATATACGCTTCAACAAAGATATACCCTGAAACCATTGCTAAGTGAAAAAAGTCCAGAATAGGGATACCTATACAGACAGGCAGTAGAGCAGTGATATCCTAGGGCTTGGGAGGAGGGGAAATGAGGAGCGACTCCTAATTGGAACAGGTTTTCCTTGGTATGTTGAAAGTATCCTAAAGTTGATTATGGAGAGAGCATACAATTCTTTGAATATACTAAAAACAAACTGTGTATATTAAATGGGCAGCCTGTATGGTATATAAATTATAGTTAAATAAAGTAGCTTAAAAAGTATAAGTGGAACAAAAATGAAATCTGGCATCTTTATCCCTTGGATGATAGAGAGGACAACTGTATATGGAAAGATACAGAATTCACTGGTCTCAAGTCAAAAAGTAGTTCAGAAAAGGCAGGCTCTGAATGTGAAGTCATTTTATAAATGTTTAAACATTTATTTTGCTTTGCATCACAAAAGTGATATACTACCAAAATCTATGTAGAATAAGAATAAAGTAACTTTTACTATATTTCTAGAACGTAAAAATCTAATTGATAGGAAAGCGTTGAGTTACAGTTTAGTTTGCAGCACTCTCTTTTCTTGGTCAGTGGCACCTCCAATAAGGTTCCTCCTATACTTCACAGTATCTTCATGTGATAAAATATAGTATGTATAGCTCAGTTACTTAAGGCTGATTTTCTAGTCAGTGGCTTGTTGTGAAATACTGGATATATCACTCATCTCTTCATTCTTAGGCTTTCATATCTCTGCAGTGGTTGCATTTGTTTCTAAGGATCCTCTAACATCTGAGATACTCTAATTCTCATTTCAGTCTTTATATGTCTCTGTTGGTAAACTCACCATTCATTAGGCCCTGCAGCAAATCACAGCTTTGAAATAGGAAGAAAAAATGCATATGTCACATATGCCCATATGTCATGAATTGAATTATGTCACCCCGCCCCCACAAGTGTGTGTATCAGTTTGGCTGCGCCATGATTCCCAGCACTGTATGATTGTCCACCGTTTTGTCATTTAATGGGATTTTCTCATGTGTTGTCAATTCTATCACAATGATTGAATAAGATGGATTAGTGGCCATTGTTTTGCTGAGGTCTACAAGATTGGACAGTGTTTTAAACCAATTTCCGTTCAGATATAAAAGAGATAAGTGAGCAGTGAGACACAGAGACCTTGTACCATCAAGAAATCAGTGTTGGGAGCAGAGTATATCCATTGGACCAGAAGCTCCTATGCTGAGAAGCTCCCAGATCAAAGACTAATGTATCACAAGGACCTTCCTCCACAGCAGAAAGAGAGAGAAAGCCTATCCCTGGAGCTGACACCTTGAATTTGGACTTGCAGTCTACTAGACTGTGAGAGAATAAATTTTTCTTTGTTAAAGCCATCTACTTGTGGTATCTGCGTTACAACAGCAGTAGGTGATCAAGATAACATCCACCTAAATTTACCTTCTACTGAAAGGAACATGCTAGAAGAGAAAGGTAAAAGTATATCTTGTACTTTCTCCCTTTGGATTATAAGTAGAGCTTCATCTCTTAATCTTCTCTGATGCCCAGGTCCCCAGAGGCCTGAGGATGAATAGAATAACACATCAGAGAGGGGAAACTCTTGGCCTATGGTCAAAATGTGTTCCCCATGGCAGCCAAGTACTTGGGCTGCTGCTTTGGCCCCTGGGCAAATTCTCCCTGGCATGTTATTGCTAGCCTCTAGATCTTAACTATGTTAAGAAATGTGCATTGACTAAATTAGCATGATCTCAAACTCATATAGTTCTGAAAGATTTGTCCATGTGTCTACATTTCTATTCTATAATGAATATCAAATAACTTTTACCATCATAAAAATAATTTCATATAATTTTAAACATTTTTCTTCTTATAAAAATAATATACATCCATTATACGAAATTTAGGATGAAAATATAAATTTGCCAGACTTAGCAAAAAGACAGCAACTGATAACACTATAACCCCTTGGTATATACTCTTCCAGTCATTTTCCAAGAAATAAATTCTACCCAATCTATAGCTCTGCTTTCTCACAACTTGCTCCAATATACACAGCAATGGACCCTCTTAGCCATGTTTTTCCTATGTAGCCCTGTCCCAATAATCATAGCTGCTTGAATCAAGAGTAAATACTTAACGCAAGGTGGTCCAATCATATTTTCCTCCCCCAGGAATGACAGCCAGCAGTACCCAGGCCTTGTATTCAGCAAATGTGCCTCAAAAGATCTCTTTAAACTGTTAAAAGGCAAAGATGTCACTTTAAGAACTAAAGTGCTCCTGACCCATGCCTTGATGTTTTGAACTGCCTCTTATGCATGTGAAAGCTGGACAACGAATAAGGAATACCTAAGAAGGATCCATGCTTTTGCATGAGGGCATTCTCAAAGAATATTGAATGCATCCCGGACTACCAGAAGAATGTATCCCGGACTACCAGAAGAACAAGTCTGTGCTGGAAGAAGCACAGCCAGAACACTCACTAGAAGTGAGGATGGTGAGACCCGTCTCACGTGTTCTGGACATGTTATTGAGAGGGACTAGTCCCTGGGGAAGGACACCATGCTTGGTAGATTAGAAGGCCCGCCATAAAAAAAGACCTTAAACAAGACGAATTAACATAGTGGCTACAACACTGGGCTCAAGCATAACAACTGCGAGACGACACAGGACTGGGCAGCGTTTCATTCTGTTGTACATAGGGCTTTACTGTGAGCTGCAGCTGACTCAAAGCCATCTAACAACAACAAAAAGTATCCAGCTGAAAAGATAGACAGCTGACTTAAACCTTGGCTGTAAACTTACAGAAGTGGATCACCAAGTCTTTCTTCCATAGTGCAGCTGGATGGATTCCAACCACTATCCTTTTGATTAGCACCTGAACACAAATGGTTTGTACCACCCAGGGATCTATATATCTGTCTACAAGGGAGCCTAATAAATTTTGTCTCTTAAACTGAATACCTTGCTTTATGATCAAATTAGTTAAAGTCAATATGTTTTTAGTCAAAGATCATTACAGAAGTGGCAGAAAAATAAGGCACTTTCAGTGTGAACTTTCAAGTAAGTTAGAAGCAGCTGAACAAAGCCGAGTTATAGATTCTGGGAAAAATAAAGGCTTGGGGCTATTAAAGTCATCATCAGTTCCACTCACCCAAGTGTTGTTTTAAAGAGTATTATTTTTGGTATAACCTAGACGTTCACCTTTTGAATCCTCCAGTCCAAATATGTACATATATACTGTGCTGGTCAGCAATATAGCATTTTTAAAAAATCTTTAAACTGAACATTGCCTATTCTATATATGTATCATAAGGACTATCTTAAAAGTTTTTTGATGAATAGAAAAGACTTAAAGGAAAGGAGGGAAGTTCTTCATATTCATAGGTCTCCGGATCACAACAAATGAAAAGTTTCTGCCATTAATCATGAACCACATCCTTTTGAAACAGATTGCCATGAAAGAGAAGCTTAAAATTGCTTGAAAAACAGAAGTTCAACAAGATAGGACTTCTTCAACACAGTAATTTACTACAATGCCATATCTTACACTGCTTAACTGAACCAGTGACCCCTTCCAAATCATGCTCCCTTAAGACAAGTATCTTTATTTTCTGGA
The DNA here is from genome assembly GCA_028571685.1 of Heterohyrax brucei. Taxonomy (NCBI): domain Eukaryota; kingdom Metazoa; phylum Chordata; class Mammalia; order Hyracoidea; family Procaviidae; genus Heterohyrax; species Heterohyrax brucei. The sequence continues at coordinate 65,740,830 of CM053150.1, forward strand.
TCTCCCTCTCCAGTGGCCTCTCTTGAATAATCATCCCCATCCACAGATGGTCAACATTATAATGGAATTTTGTTTTCCTCTCATGTAAATTTGGAGCTGATAGAAGCTTCTCAGCCCTGCGCTGGAACCTGATGACAAACCCACTGGTCCCAGGACTATCTGTGACGTCAGGATGATGCACCAAGGCTCCTGTTGATACCTTCTGCTGAATCACAAGGCCCAGTGGACAAGCACTGATGAGGACTTGGAGTTCAAATCTGTCACTGCCCCTAGCAAAGCCAGCATGACCAGAGCACATGATTAATTCCTTCACTGTCTTTTTTCCCCACTAAAAAATGGTGTAGATTAGTTCTAACAGATAATGGAGAATGGGTTAGCAAGACAGAATTCCCCACAGAAGCACTTGGGAAGGGTCTGCCAAACAGGACTTCATTTGTAAGCTAAGGGGGTTGCACTCAAAACTCCTCAAGGGCATTTTATGACTCTGAAATTATAGAAGACTATGACATTCTATGAAGTCTATGAACTTGGCACTGAGTAGGTCATACTAAGGAGTATGCAGTGTCTGGGGAGACGTGAAGTATCTGGATGGAAAATGAAGAGTTCTTTGGTATTCAAAGGGAAGACAGGAGGCAATGCTTAGCATCAAAAACCATTATTGGCAAAGGACATGGGTGTCTTAGACACAACAGATCTTCCCTTGAAACAGCCCACCTTTTTTTTCCTCAAATTTTTTATGGGTGATTTGCTATGTTTGCACATGCCAGGAAAAGGAAAGGGTGATTTGGAGCTCTGTATTTACACAGTTGATTTTATGTGTATTTGACAGTTCTATCACATTTCCAATAGTTGTACATTTTTGTCCCTTTCTTGTTTGGTTGACTGGTTCTTATGGGGTATTAGAAACTTACAATGGAACATAGTAAGGTCACAGACCTTATAACATTGACACCAAAGGTCACACTCTGGATCAGGCACTGGGGGCCAGGCTCCTTGACCACAGAAGTAAATACAACAGTGATTTTCCAGGAGCCAAATCTGTGGGAAACATGGCAAAGAAGATGAGACCAGGAGACATTTTTGTGGCTGTCTTAAGGATATAAAATGCTATGAAGCATAAAAAGGCCTCAGAGGGATTCCCCCATCTTTCTTCACAGCTGCAGAAACATTCTCCCTAGCTTGTTTTGGAATGGGAACCAGAAGCCCCTTGGCGAGAATGCCAATGCCTTGCTCCTGGCCCAGCTACCTGTTTCCCTGTATGCCCAAGAAAACATGACAGGCTCTGCTCCTCTGCAGCCTCAGGAACAGTTCCTTCCAGCTCCCCCACAGTTGTTGGACTGCAGTAACAGCTCCTGGCCCAGAGTTAGGCCAAGGGCCCAGATGAGCCAAGCTGCAGCTAGAGATGCCAGACCTGGCATGGGGGGGCCACCAGCCTGGGGCCACGGGCTATCCCCAGGAAAACAGAGAGTTTGAGAGGGCCTGGAATTCCAGCCCATAGCTGCGAATAGGTGCCAGTGGGTTTCTGTAACCTTTACACATGGCCTTGAAATGGCTGAGGAAGTGCCTTAAAGATTTATATTTGAAGTGTTGCTCTCAAAATTGGAGAATGAACTGTGGAGTGGAGTCTCCTCATGCACCCTACCAACTCTATACTCAATGTCTCTTTTAAGATGTCCCAGTTTATTCTTATTATCATAAATCAATCTTTTTCAGATGTTTTAAAGCAGTCACCTTCACCTTTCCAAAAAACTTTATAAGTCTTACATGCACACAGATAAAACTGGGGTCATCAGATTTTATCAGCACCTCTTCTCCCCCATGCCATCAGCCACTCCACTGCACAGTTTGCCGTTCCCTGAGTGCTAGCCACAGATCTCTTAAGCTCTGAGAAATCTTTCTGAGAGTTAAGGCTTAAAGAGTTTTATAAATAGCTGAAATCTTTCTTAAACTAAAATCCATTTTTAAATCAGCATTTTTTTTTAGAAGAATAAACCTATTTTTAAGACAAATTCACATCTAGACTGTGTCACAATGCATTCAACCAACATTTTATCAGTACAAGGTACAGGCCAATCCCAGATTTGCTAGGCAGTGGGGATGAAGACATTAAATAAGGCAGTTCTAACACCAAAATAAATGGAGGCCTTGTGGCACAGAGGTTAAGAGTTTGGCTGTTAACCAAAAGGTTAGCAGTTGGAATGCATCAGCTGCTTCTTGGAAACCTTATGGGACAGCTCTATCCTGTCCTATAGGGTAGCTATGAGTTAGAATCTTTTGGTTTTGTATAACAAAATATACTTTCTTCCTGAGTGGCTTTGAGAAAGTCCCTGTTTTTTGTATGTACTTGTGAAGTAAAAAAGTGCTCATAACATGAGGACTAATGATTATTGTCATGTGAGGTCCTTTCATTTTGTATTACAGGAAGCTGAGTTCCAGAGTAGGATACTGGACTCAAGACCAAACTCAAAAGCTGGTCTCTTGGCTTCTACCCGAGTATCCTTACAAATTTCCTGACTTTAGAGCTAAGGGAGAAGCTGGTAAGGGGAAAGAAAAGTGGGGATGGAAGTGATGCCTGATTCTTCAGATTCAAAGGTGAAGTACTGAAGATATTACATCTTAGATGAAGGTGCGAAAGGACTCCAGAGGTAAGGTACCCAGAGCTTAGCAGAAATGACACAGTAAATAATGATGACAGTCTGATATGTGCTGAGGTCCCATGACAGATAGAATATTCCCTCCTTCTTTCCATATGTAGAGCATTTTCATTGTCAGTATTGTGTTTGGTACTTTTAGCCTTGGTGTGTAGTGGTTAGAGCTATATCTGCTAACCAAAAGGCCAGCAGTTCAGATCCACCAGGCACTCTGGGAGGGAGCTGGAAACTGGGAAGCAGTTCCACTCTGACCTACAGGGTCGCTACGAATTGGAATCAGCTTGATGGCAGTGGCTTTGGGTGGTTTTAGCCAGGATCTAGGTTGTGTAGGAAGAACACCATCCCTGTTTCAGAGCTGAAGAAGCAGTGTTTTAAAGATGTCAGCTTGCTCAAGGTCAGACAACTGACAGGAAGCAGAGTGTAGACATGTAAATAACGGGTTTCGCGCTCCACATTTTCTCTTCTAGCTGAGTAAATATATTGTTAAAGATAGGCATGGATCTGAATTTTGATCTAGGAGTGTGAAAATGAAGTAGGAGATTTAAAGAAGGGAATTGAAATGCATAGAGCACATACTATCACCTAAAAACAAAGCAGTGTTATTGCTTTTTGTAACTAAACAGCAGAGTGGGGAAGACAGGGATGCAAATAGGTAAATATTCTAGTGTGACAAGTACTGTACCAGTGACAGATGCAGAGATTTCTTCAATTGTTAAAACAACCTATGTGATATTTTTATTCCCAACACTCTAAGGAGGAAACTGAGGTTCAGAGGAGCTAAATAACCAGCCCCAGGTCACGCAACTAGTACCAGGAGAAAGCAGGAATTGAACCCCTGTCATTTCTGATGCCAAAGCCTTTGATCTTTGTACTTCACCCAGCTGCCCTTCTATGAGAGCATCTGCAGGCATGCCGGCTGGATGGGGTAGGAATATTATTTCATTTATGTTTTATTTATGCAGTGCTATGATATTTATCTAGAAGCTTTCATCTGAGAGATGTGAAGTATTTTATAAACAGGTTCTTATTATTTCCTCAGTCCCCTTCCACTCTTGCACCTGAGTCCTTGGGAATCAGAGATTGCCAGGGATAGCCAAGGTCAGAAATGTGGACAGGTGTATGTGTGACGGTGGTTCTCCACATGTGGACACAGCTGTGTTTGGTGATAACAGCAATAATCTCTTACATTTGTATATCCCTCCACTGTTTACTATTCTCTTTCATGTCCAGCTTTCATTTGATCTTGATTCCAGTCACATGTGAGTGGCAGAGCAGGCAGCAATTTGCAGAAGAAACTGAGGCTCAAAAAGGTTGGTTAACTTGCCTGAAGGCACATGGTATGTCATTGATGAAGTGAGACGAAAACCTAGGTCTGTTGATTTATATTAAGACACTGTTGCTGAATGGCTGAGAGGCTGAAATTTGGAATCAGGCAGACCAGAGTTTAACTTCTGGATCTACTACATGCCTTGGGGATGTGTACCTGGGGTGGTGAACTTCATTTCTCCTTTTGCATCTCTTGGCCTGTAAAGTAGTCAAAGTAATCACTCTTACTCCAGTAAGTGGTGAAGAATTCAATGACATAATTTGTGTAAAGAGCTTATCATAGTGCCTGGCATGTAGTGGGAGCTCTGAATAACACAGCAACTACAGCTAAGACTCTGATGACGTAGTGGTTAAGTATTACATCTGCTAACCGAAAGGTAGGCAGTTTGAATCTACCAGGTGCTCCTTGGAAACTCTATGGAGAGGTTCTAGGTCTCCTATAGCCCCACTATGAGTTGGAACTGGCTCAACAGCAGTGTGTTTTTACACCTAAGACCCCAAATGAGGTCTCTTTCCACTATCACCACTGCCTGGGAGGAAGAATTGGAGTTTTCATACACTCACTGACAGGGTTTGGTGGGAGGCAGGTCAAGGTGTGAAGTTCTCCTGCATATGCTATCCAGGCTGAAGCGCCATGCCCAGTTCTCTCCCCTCTCAGGCCTGTGCATGGGGTGTATTCTCAGGCAGCCTGTTGGCAGGAGCTGCTGGTGTCATGTACTCTCTGACTTACCCCCAGAAAGTGCCCAGCCCACCTGTCTCTAGTCCTTGCCTCTGGCAGCCCCACTTTGCTTAGATGAAGCACAGCAAATCTGCGTCCTCAGGTGCTCTCCTCCTAGCTCCCCCACACTGGGATGTAGCCAAAGAAAACCAAAGTGCACTGTTTGTTTTCTAAGGCAGAGCCAGGAGCGATTCCCGTAAGACATTGCCTGGCTTAATGGAGCTGTGTTTGGGCCTTGCCTCTAAGCCAGGCTCTGGCAGTCAGGAGGCTGCTCTCCTGCCTGGCTCCACTGGAGGCGGCGGCATTTGCTTAAGGTGATTCAAAATCAGGGCCAAGGGGGGGCGGAGATGGCAGGAGGCTTGGTTCTGGTCCTGCCTGCTCACTCACCATGTGACTCTGGGCACGTCTCTTCCCCTCTCTGGACCTCAGTGCCTTCTAAATCAGTAATTCTCCACAAAGGCTGTAAAGGAGAATTATCTGGGGAGTTTTTAAATGTCATTGCCTGTCCTCCGGCCCCACAAATTCTCATCTAACTGGTCTGGTATGGGATCTGGACAACAGCATTTTTTAGATGCTCAATAGGTGATTCTGACAGGTCACCCGGGTCTAGATCCACAGTCCTGAATGATTTCTAAGTCATCCCCCATGAGCTTGGTCATTTAAATATTCTATCAAAAAGGTGAAGGAGTAGAAGTAGAGCATTCTAGTATGAGAAATTCTGAAGAGTCACTGCCTTTAAAACACCATCTAATCAAATTGTTTCACTGGACAGATAGAGAAACTGAGGCCCAGCAAGAAGGGTGAGTCACTGGTACCCAGGACCAGTAATTGAATCACACTATAAATAACAAAAATACAGATAGCATAATGAGTCAAATGAGAAAGAGAGAAGAGCTGAAAGTAAAGAAAGACAGAAAACCCAAACACCAAAATCAATGCTGTTGAGTAGATTCTGAATCATAGCGACCCTATAGGACAGAGTAGAACTGCTCCATAGAGTTTCCAAGGAGCACCTGGCAGATTTGAACTGCCAGCAATTTGTTTAGCACGCATAGCACTTAATCACTACGTCACCAGGGTTTTCAACAGAAAAGCAGAGGAAGGCTAATTTAAAAAAATAACGAACAGGGGAAGAAAAAAGGGGAGAAGGGAGAGGGGATAAGGGAGAGGGCAGACAGGAGAAACAGAAGCCAGGACAGGCGTATAAGCAGCTCAGAGAGTTCCCTTCAGCCAGGGCAGCACTGCACAGTTCGTATTGGGCAAACACTGCCCAGGCCAGAGCTGGATCCCAGCTGGGGCCCCGGGTTCCGGCTGCAGCACGCATGGGGGCGGTCGGGCTCACAGCTGCTGCTTCCTCACCCTGCTTCCAGCCTCTTGCTCAATCTAAGCAGCAGCCTGGATGGATGCTCCTTCACAAGGTGATCCCAGCAGAGCGGGCCCTGCAACATTTACGAAAGGCTTCTGGCAGGGAGTAGGGAACACATGGTACAGGAGACCCTGTGCTAAATAAGTGAGTGACTCACAAAGGGGCCCATCCTTTCCTGCTTCCTGGTCTTTGTTCAGTGCTCACTTCCAGTGAAATACCCATCCCCACAGACCCCCACCTAACACAACATTGGAGGCCTCCCGCCTCTGGTCCTCTAATGTCTCTTTACTCACCAATCCTTACCATGTGCATTACCCTGAGACTACTGACTCCTCCAAACGTGAGCTGAAGTTTCATGCCTTTGCATTTTTGCTTTTGATGTGTTCTCTCGCCCATCTAATTGAACTCTTAGGCATATTTCAAAGTCCCACTTAAAAAAAAATCAATATGAAGATGTTATTATTAGTAGCGTCAAGTCAATTTTCAACTCATAGTGACCACATGTGACAGAGTGAAACTGTCCCATAGGAATTTCTAGGCTATAATCTTTAAGGAAGCCGATCACCAGGTCTTTATCCCATGGATCTACTGGGTGGATTTGAACTGCCAACCTTTCATTTAGCATCCAAGTGCTTAATCATTGCACCACTACAGTTCCTTCTACATGAAGACGTCCCTACCTTAACACCACGTGTTTCAAATGGCTCTCTCATACTACACTGTCAGAAATCTCTCTATCTGTCATCTAGAGTCTTGTCTGACTTCTTCAGTACTTACTACCCTGGGCCTCATTAAAAACAAACAAATGAAAAACAACAACAACAACAAAATAAAAAAAACCACCATTGCTACTGAGTCAAGCCTAGAGGAGTAAGCAGAATGACCTCATAGAGCTTCCAAGGAGCACCAGGTGGATTGGAACTGCCAATCTTTCAGTTAGCAGCTATAACTCTTAATGACTACCCCACCAGGGTTAGTCCACAAAATTGGAAGCTCCCAGGTGCCTATATTTACTTCATTCTAAAGCATCTGGATATAAGCTGTGGAGTCATACAGATGTAGGTTTCAGTCTACCCATGACCCATTACCTGTCTGCTTCAAAGCACAGCATTCTCATCTGCAAAACACAGGTGTCAACAACTTCCTGGGGTTACTGTGGGCATCGACCAAGTTGTGTGAGAAGCACCTGGAACATAGCAGAAGCTTTAAAAATAGTTATTATTGTCATGAATCACCTATGTGATTCTCCACAGGGTACTGTAATGGTCTCTCCCAGAGTGACCCCTTGGAAATATGGCTTCCATTACTCAGCTGTAGCTCAGTTGCTTTCTGAAAACAGTGTGGAGAACGAGGAGAAGAGAAGGAAGAGAACACAAAAAGAAATCTTAGAATGCTGCAGCTACAATGATGGTGTTATCCTCTTACACTAATCAAGAAACAGGCTGAAACATCTCCTAACCTGGTTTCAACTGGAAGACATTATGTTGAGTGAGAGTAGTCAGCGACAAAAAGACAAATACTGTATGAGACCTCTATGATAAGATCTCAAAAACAGACTTGTGTATAGAAGAAAAGACTCTTCGACAGCTGCAAGGGAGGGGAGGGAGGGAGGGCGAGGTGGGGAGGGTTTAGTTTAGGTAGTTTCTAGAAATCTAGTTGGGAGAAAGCGGTGACAGCACACATTAGGAACAAGAACAACATTAAGTGGACTTCAGCATAACTTGAGTACTCCTTCCATCTTAACTCAATACTGCAAGGATAGAGTAGCTGGGGCAGGGGGTGGGGGACCATGCTCTTAGGCAAATTCCAGGCCAATTGGTACAACTAGCGTTTTGCTAAGAGAGCTCTCTGCATCCCACATTGGTGAGTGGCGTCTGGGGTCTTAAAAGCTGCCAAGCTGCCATCGGAGGACACAGCAAATGGTCCCAACTCAGCAGGAACGGATGCTCACCAAGGGCCAAAATGGCATGCGGTAAAGACAACCAAGAAGACAGAGAGACCCACAAGAGTGGGTGCCTACATCGACCTGGGACCGGAAGAACTGGATGGTGCCCGGCCACCACCAGTGATAGCCATGACGGAGCTCACAGAGAGGAGCCTCACTGGCAACACAAGAATAAAAAGAGGGGCATCATGAGATCTCCACTAAAAGACCTCAATTGATGGTCCAGCGGTTTTGGGGTTGCTCTGAGAGCATGGCCCCCGGCCCTGATGCTGCCCGTTCCCATAAATTATAACAAAGGCCCACTCTTTGGACAGGAATGGATTGGACTTGGCAATGCAGAGTAACCATATATTGGAAGCACTTTATGGTTCTATCATCTTGCTGACCTCTGGCTGGAGGAAGGGGAGTGGACGGAGAGGAGGGGAAAGGAGACTGTTGGGAGGATGAGACATGTATGGAGCAGAGAGGAATAGTGTGCAGTCACCGGACAGGGAGAGCAGTGGAAGCTGCATATAGGGGGGCATGTAAATTTACATGTGAATGTACATTTTCACTCAGTTATGTTAAATAAAAAAAAAAAAAGAAACAGGCTGACAGATTTGAAGCAACTTTGACACTCAGGACCTTACGCCTTCCCCACAATGGCCCTGTGAGATAGGCAGAAGTCCCTATGCTCACAAACCAGTGAAGGATGATGCTGGGTATGTCCCAATGAGGGTAGATTGGGATGAGGCCAAGGTGAATTAGAACTCAGTTCCTCCTCATCACTAAGGAGCCTAGTTTTGCTCTGAGGCTCTGTTGCCTGCCAGGAAAAGCAGCAGCTATGGCCGCATTAGGAGCAGGTGTCAGGTTCTGGGGCACAATGGAATCCAACTATGGGCCTAAAGGAAGCCAAATCCACCTGGGGAAGTCTTGCCTTTTCTTCTTTTCACAGGAAGCCAGGACATGGATGGTGAGAGAAGAGGACCATTTAAAGGGCCCAGGGAACTCTTGGGGTAAACGCTCAGTTGCCTCATCCTAAGGACTTCATATCATGGGGACTCTCAAGCATCAGTAGACTTAAGAATCACCTGAGAGCTATGTTAAAAATTGATTCAAAAAATTCTGATTTAGTAGTTTGGGGAATCAACCTGTAATATGCATTATGAACATGTGTCTCCATGGTGATTCTGATATATATGGACCACACTCTGAAAAACAATTTAGTCCATTTCCTGATCTGAACTACCCTTCCTCCTTCCACTCCAGCCTGTCCTTACATCAGAACTTCCCTTTACAGAGGAGATGAAATAAACCTGTGTGTTCCCCTTTCCATTTTTTCTCCTACCACCCGTTATTTTCCCTGCTCTGCTCCATCTCAGCCCCAGACAAAGAGAAGTGTATCTGAGAGAGCAGCAACACCTCTGCATCCCAGTCTTGACCATGGGGTCCTTGAAGCCTTCCTTTGGCCTCCTTTGGGACTTAGCTGTTGTGTTTCTTTGACTTGAGAATTGCTTCTTCTCCACTACTTTACATTTGGGGTACTGGCCCAACACCCACATAGTCAAGTACATAGTCAGTAGTTGTGGTTCACCCTTGGAGTCAGCATTCAGTCTTCCCTGTAAGTCTCCTCCTCCAGTCCAGCAACCATATAACACACACACACACACACACACACTCACCCCACACCACTATCACCAGTGTCAATGTCCTGTGGATTTTATTTTATGTCTTAGATTTTACCCTCCCTTCCATCCTCACTAACATCATTCTAGTTTAGTCCTCCTTCCTCCGTAGAATACTACAGTTCAGTGAAGCTGGAGGCTAGACTACAAGAAGGCTAGAGCAGACAAGGGCAAGAGCTGCCAGTCACAAGATATAGGAAGAGCTAGGGAGAATTAGGGGGAAGCACAGAAAAGGGAGAAGATTCTTGACCAAGTTTTTAGATCTGTCCAGAATGACACAGTCTAGAGAATGAAAAACCCTGCCACACACACACACAAATAATCAAGAAGATATATACGTCTGTATCTATGTATTCACACAAGCATATATATACACACAAACACATATATGTACATATGTATAAACTCCCAAAATACCCAGTGCTGTCTAGTCGATTCCAACTCATGGGAACCCTATAGGATAGAGTAGGACTGTTTTGTAGCATTTCCAAGGAGTGCCTGGTGGATTTGAACTGCTGACCTTTCGGTTAGCAGACATAGTACTTAACGACTAAATCACCAGGGTTTCTGTACATATGTATACATACATATATTCCATATATATATATGTATATATATATATACATACAGGCAATCACCAATTTATGACATATGCAAGTTACGGTGAATTGCTCTTATGGTTGTGAGATCTTTTTTGTACATCTTATCATTAATAACATATACAGACTACACTGTTATAATACATAATTTGCTAATATTATCATTCTCAGATGTTCAATGCTCTGATTTACTGTTCAAAATGCTGCTGTATAGCAGGCTAGGAAAGCCAACAACAAAAAGAGGTACTCAACTTATGTCAGAACTAACTTACAAGGGAGCCATCAGAACAGAACGGCATCATAAGTCACGGACTAGCTACATATGGACACCTATAGGTGTATATACATACATATATATGTCTGTATATGTTTATACTTATGTAAGCATAAACAATTTTAAACAGTTTTCACAGAAACAAAAGTATCCAGGAAGACTGTGCTCCCTTCTTACAGTAGTTGTTGGCACTCAGGATCCTTGTATCATTAAAGATTCTAAAGTTTTTTCGTCCAGTACATATGTGTATGGCAGGGGAAGCACGGATGACTGAGTAACAAACATTCTTATTCAGCTTCCTTCCCACGTCTCAGTCAATTTATCATCTAAAACAGGCATATTACTAGGACGAAAAGAAATAATGTGAGTTGTTTATTTTCAATTATTTTGTTTGGGAGTGTTGTGTTTGTGTGTCAGAGATCTATTTTGTCTGGATTTGAACTTAAAACACTAGTGTTTTTCACACTCTCCTGTATACTAACAGCCATTTATTCCTAATAAACTCTCATGGGAGAAGCTAACCACAAAGTAGTAGCAAGAGATGAGTGGGCTCAATCTCCTACCCACTGTAACTCATCCCCGTCAGGGATTCTTCAAATACCTCAAATCGTCCCTATGGCTCTAATAACACACTGGTGGAAACTGTAAATCTAGTTCAAACTCCTTATTTTGAAAATCAGTAAAAGCAGCACATTGGATCACTCAGCAAGCCAAAAATGACCAGTCGTGTGAGCCCTTGCCTCCACTCCTGCACCAGTATTCTTCCAGCTAAGAGTGTGCCAAGATGATAAGCCTAACTCAAGAATCAGATGGAACAAGGAAGATTCTAAGGCTGGTCCCCGAAACTTGGCATCACCTGGGACCAGACTGAGGGCCAGGCACTGCAGTCCAAGCTGTCATGGGCATAGCGAGTGAGTGTACCCAAATTTTTTAGGTCCATCAAGGGATTTAGGTGGGACTTTATAGCTTCCTTTGGAAATCTATAAAACTATTATCAATTTTTAATGAAATAAATGGGGAGAGTTCCAGTGGAGATGGCCAGCGGGGCTGAAGGTGATGAGGTCTGGGACACAGAAGATTAAGACCGCAATGGAGGAGAGAGCCAGGTAAGACAGAGTTGTAGACTTCTCTTGGCTGGGAACTGTAAGAGATTTCCAAGCCTTGGTCAGGCAAATCTTCCTCATGAAGAACAGGTTTTTCCTACCCCTGTTTCCACTTTTGTGTCTTTTCTTCTTCTTTTTAGTAAATGGTCAGTTCATTAGAGTAAGATTCTGTGATTCTGCAAATATGCCAGGAAAGAGGCCAAAGAATCTATTTTGATTCTAAAACAAGACTGATCAATAATCAGTCTGAAGTCATTTTCATTTTAGTTCCCAAATTAAAAATAAATAAAAAGATGCAACTTTAGATGTCTGTAGGCTTCACCTTCAAGGAGTCCCAGGGGAGCTGGTGAAACAGGAGTTAGGCGTTGTTTTCCTTCATTTTTCTCCTCTGGACCTCAGCTCTCCTCCGCTAATACATCGCCATGATCTTAAGTAGACATTTACTGATTGGTAACTATGTGTATGGAACAGTCTCGGAACCTGAGACTGAGTGGAGAGCACAAGTGTTCTGTTATCAAGACGCTTATAAGCATGTAACTCCAAATGCAGTGAAAAGAGCACTGGTTTGGGGATCAGAAAGCCTTGAATCCAAGTTTGACTTCTAATTTCCCAGGCTATAGAACTTGGGTGAAGCATTGCAACAGAGCCTCCCCTTCTCCCTTGTGAAGTTGGGATAATACCACCAACCTAGCACAGTGCCTGGACGCATTGTTCAGGGTTACAGCTCCCGCCTCCTCCACCCCCAACTCCACCCTGAAAAAATCTGGGAAACCAAATTTTGAATGAGTGTGGCTCTTGGCTCTCCAACCTTGGGCAAAATTTGAAGTTTAGAGAATTTCCCCGGAGGAACGAGGTATAGGCTACAAAGGGTCTCCTACTAGCTATGTTGTTCTTGTCAGCTGCTGTCAAGTTAATTCCAACTCATGGCAACCCCATGCATTTCAGAACTGCTGATACGGTTTGCAAGGCTGTGACCTTTTGAAGCAGTTCACCAGATCTGTTTTCCAAGGCACCTCTGAAAGAATTCAAACTGCCCATCTTTTGGCAAGTAGTTCAGTGCTTAACTATTTGTGCCACCTGGGGACTCATCCCACTAGCTATCAGTGGATGCAACTAAACATGTAAGATGCTTAATAAGTATTGAATGAAGGTATAATTACACTATTAGTAGTCCAATTTCAGTACGCTTCTGACTGATTGACTTTTTAGTTTTTAACAATCTATCACAGATCTAATCTTGTCACTAAAATACAAAACCCATTGCCTTTGAATCAACTTCTGACTCATAGTGACACTACAGTGCAGAAGAGAATTGCCCCACAGAGTTTCCAAGGAGTGTTTGGTGGATTTGAACTGCTGACCTTTTTGGTTGGCAGGTGAAGCACCTAACCACTACACCACCAGGGTTTCCTATCATTATAATAGCCACTTTATTTCATTTAATTCCAGTGTACTTTCTTAAGTAGTGGAGATGTCGAATAGTAGCTAAAATGCAAAAATCTAGCACTTAGTAATACACAAATCACAGAACATTCAGGTGGAAAAAATACATAACATGTTCTAGACAAAATCCTTATGCTATGAGACTGACTTCTGGAAAATAAATTATTCTTTCAAAGAGGCAACTTGCTGTGAGTTAAAGGTAGGGAAGGATGGCTCTGGAGTCTGGTTCATCCATTGGCACAGATTCATTGTGTGACCAGGAACCAGGCATTCCCTTGGAAAGGGGAGCTACATGGTATTTCCCCAAAGTATGGAACACGCCAGATTAAATCACTTAATGGAGATTTTTTTAAAAAGGAGCCCTTTCTAAATTTCTTTCAGTCCTTCATATTCAGTCTCAGAGAGTGGCTTGATACGGCACTAACATGTTCTAGACACTTCTCCTTTACCATTTGCCAATATCGTCTTCTTTCAAAAAAGAGAGCAGGGCTCTGGCTCAGAACCCTCTACAGGAAACAGCATCTATCTCAAATTTTATAATTTTTCCCACTATATTGAGTTTTAGAGTTATTTTCTATTTGTTGCAAATAGTCCTGGTTTTCCATTTCCTGGAAGTGATATAAAATTTTCATTTTTAAATCACTGATCTTAAAAACAACAAAAAAGGTGATTTCAGCCAGAACACATAAAATTAATACTATCCTAGACGTTGCAAAATTGTGAGGGTGATGCTTAAATAAGGGGTAGGTGAATTTGTACTCCATGGTTTTCTAAGAGGAAGGCTCTGGAATAATTTGTGCTCTCCAAACTGATGCTGCGAGCTATAACATTCTAATGAGGATCAAATGAACTTTAGTTTTCAGGATAGAGTTTCCGGGAAAACAAATTTGTGTAAAATGATATCCTAACCCTCAGGAGTAGCTATTCTCTGCAACCAGTTACTCTAAAGAAAGAGAAGTGGATATGCAGAGTAAGTCTTGTGAAGAGTTGTGTCCTTTAATGTTTGAGGCCACAGAAAACAGCCCACAGCTGCCCTGAGGCCACTGGCTGGGGCTCTGTGATTTCTCCAAGCTCCCCCGATCTGGGCCTCTGTGCTCCCTGGCCAGGAAAAAAGGCAAGGCCAGCTGCATAGGCTCGGCGCACTCATGTGCCGCTGGAGTCTCTGAGCCAAAGACCGTCAAGGACCAGAATTCAGGCCCTTCTCCTGCACTGCCACCCAGAAATATAATAGCAGAAATATAACAGATGAAGAGGGTGAAACCAGGACAACCCTAAATGGCAAAGAATGGGTTCAAGTGGGACAGGGATGGGCTTCCCTCTCTCTAGCTAGCCCACTCCAATCCCTCCCCATCAGGCTCATAGAAGATCCCTAACAGAAGCTGACTTTGGGGAAAGCCATTAGATAGTGCCTTGAAGTTACTGAAGAGAAGGAAGCAGTCCCCAGCTTTGGAGGGATAAGGTAAGAAGAAAAAAGATGGATTTCTCCATGGAACTGTTGGTCAGAGAAAAAGTAAGTGTGTCAGCTGAATTAAAAAAAAAAAATGGTAATGGAAAAACTGGATTTCCATCTGTTAAAAAAAAAACAACAATGAAACAGGACTCGTATCTCATACCATACATAATAAGAAGTAACTCAGAATGGATCAAACATCCAACAATCCCACTGTTTGGAATATGTCCTACAGATATAAGGGCTGCCACATGAACAGATACAGGCACATGAATGTTTATTGCAGTATTATCTGCAATGGCAAGAAGATGGAACCAACCTAGATGCCAATCAACAGATGAATGGATAAACAAACTATGCTACATTACACAGTGGAATACTATCCAATGATAATGAACAATGATGATTTTAGGAAGCATCTCATAACCTGGCATCAACTAGAAGGCGTTATGCTGAGTGAAATCAGATCAGCACTGTATGAGACCACTATTATAAGGATTTAAAAACTGACTGATGCACAGAAGAAAAGCCTCTTTGATGACTACAAGGGTGAAGAGGGAGGGAGGATATTGTTCATAGATTAAATAGTAGATACGAATTCAGTTAGGTGAAGGGAGTGACACTCAGTAGAAGGCAGGTCAGTGTAACTGAACTAGGCCATGAGCTGAAAGATTTTCTAAATTCAACCTAACATTTCAAATGATACAGTAGCAGGGACAGGGGTGGGGTCATGTTTTCAGGGGACATCGAGGTCAATTGGCATAATTTAGTCTTCTGCTAGGAAAGTCCTCTGCACCCCATATTGGTGAGTGGCATCTCGTCTTAAAAGCCAGCAGGCTGCCGTCTGAGGAACATCAATTGGTTGCAACCCACCTGGAACAGATGACAACTGAGAACATCAAAGACATGAGTTAAAATGAGCCCAGGAGACAGAAGGACCCATGTGATTCAGCAACCACATCAGCATGAGACCAGAAGAAGGAGATGTTGCCACCACCAAAGACAGCCTTGATAGGGTACACAACGTAGAGTCCCTGATGTTACACGAGAAAAAGAGGCATGCAGATCAAGAGCTCTACCAAAAGACCAGAGGATGCCCTGGGAACATGGCCCCTTGACTTGCTGCTGGCTCAGGCCTGAAACTGGTACTGAGGTCAACACCTCAGACAAAGAACGAAAATGAGTGAACACGTGGTATGTGCACTTTATGGTTTTATACAATTATAGGAGGCTGTCCTATCGGTATCTTTCTAGAGAGGAGAGGAGTGGTGGAGAGGAGGAGACAGGCATTCATTAGAATTTCACTAGAAGAGTGAAAAGGAAGAGTGTGGTGCCACAGTGTGAGAAGAGCAGATAGAATTGCAGAGAGACACACATGCAAACTTGACTTAATCACAAGAAAAAAAAAGATCAAATATCTAAATATAAAACATAAAATGATAAAGATTATGGAAGGAACAAGAAGGATAACACTAGCAGCCCTAAAATATGGTGCAAGTATAATACAAACCATAACTAATATATATAAGCTGATAATAGACAAACACCAGAAGATAAACTAGATAACTGGGAGCTCCTAAAAAGTTAATACTGTGATCACCAAACAACTGCACCAAAATTGTAAAAAGGCAGCCTACAGATTGTAAAAGCTAATTGCCCAACAAAGGTCAACTCTCATATCTATGGAATACTTCAGCACCTCAGCAACAAAAAGGCAACCCAATTAAAAAATAGGCAAAGGAAATGAGCAGACACTTCATCAAAGAAGACATTCAGTCAGCTACCAGGAACATGAAGAAATGCTCCTGATCATTAACCACCAGAGAAATGTAAATAAAAACTGCAGTGAGACACCATCTCACCTCAACATTATTGACACTGACCGAGAAACAGAAAATAACAAATATTGGACAGATTTTAAGGAAATCAGAATTCTTAGCACTGCTGGCGGGAATGTAAAATGGTACAACTACTATGAGAAATAATATGGTGACTCCTTATAAAAAAAAAGGGCCTTTGAGTCAATTCAGACTCATAGTGACCCTATAGGACAGAGAAGAACTACCCCACAGAGTTTCCAAGCAGCACCTGGCAAATCTGAACTGCTGACCTTCTGGTTAGCAGATGCAGCAGCTAACTACTACACCACCAGGGTTTCTCCTATGGTGACTCCTTGAGAAAGCTAAAAATAGAAATACCATACGATCCAGCAATCCCACTCCTACGGCAGTATCCTAGAGAAATAAGAACTATCACAGGAATAGCCATATACACACCCATGTTCACTGCAGCATTACCCACAAAAGCAAACAGATGGAAACAACCTAAGTGTCCATCAACAGGTAAACAGATAAATTATGGTACAATAGACAATGTAACACTACACAACAATAAAGAACAACAATGAATCTGTGAAACATCTCATGAAATGGATGAATCTGGAGGGCATTGCACTGAGTTAAATAAATCAAAAAAGAATAAATATTGCATGAGAAGACTATAAAAACTCAAGAACAGGTTTACACACATAAAGAAAATAATCTAACGGTCATAAGGATGGGAAGGGAAATCACTAAATAGACAGTTTAAAAAACAATGCTGTTGAGTCTATTTTCAACTCATAGTAACCCTACAGAGAGGAGCAGAACTGCCCCACAGTTTCCTAGGAGCACCTGGTGGATTCAAGCTACTGATCTTTCAATTAGAAGCCATAGCATTTAACCACTACACCATCAGGTTTTCCAAAGCAGTAATTTCTGTGAAGGGAAAGACAACACAATATATAGAGAAATTCAGCACAACTTGACCAAGACTAAGTCACAGAAACTTCTTAAACACATCCAAACTCCTTGATGGACTCAGTATCTGAGGGTGGGGACTTGGGACCATGGTCTTAGGGGACAACTAACTCCACTGGCATAGCATAGTTCATACAGAAAATGCCCCACATCCTACTTTGGTGATTAGCCTCTGGGTTATTAAAAGCTTGCAAGCAGCCATCTAGGATGCATCTCTTGGTTCCATTCTGTTTAGAGCAAAGACAAATGAACAAAACCAAAGACATAAGAAAAATACTAGTTCAAGGCACTAAGGGACCACATGAACCACAGCCTTCACCAATCTGAGCCTGAAGGATCTAGATAGTGTCTGCCTATCACGACTGACTGTGCACTGACTGGGATCACAATAGAGGACCCCAGGCAGAATGGGAGAAAAACAGAGAACACAACTCATATTCACAAAACTGGAAGAACCTCTGAGACTACGGCCCTGTGTACCCTTTTAACGCCTAACTGAAGCCACTCTGGAAGTCCACCTTTCAGTCAAGGACTAGACAGTTCTCTAAAACAAACATAACAGAACAAGTGAAGAGTATGCTTCTTAATGCAGTCAAGTATACAAGACCAAATAGACAACACCTGCCCTAAACCAAAGACAGTGCTGTCACATTATGGTGATTGCAACTAACATCAAAAGCAATTAGTATACACACTTTTCTTTTTTTATTGTAAAACTAATTTGCACTGTAAACTTTCTCCTAAAAAACAACAAAGTGAAAAACTCAGACAATTGAATGACAGGAGCTGTGTGGGCTGTGGTGTAAGGAAATGGCTCAAGGCATGGAGGTGTGGGAAGGGATGAGTGATTATTTAGGATACCAGCATCTTAGGGTAAGTTCCACAAGCTCTGGGATGCACAGGTGTGACTGTTCGTCCATCATGTACATACATCATAAACTCATATCAGGGCAACCCCAGATTGGGCAAAAATAATCTACATGTTTCTGTCCAATCATTCACTCAATGAACCCGTATTCAACAGCTACTGCAAACCTGGCTCTGAGCTAGGTACCGAGAACAAAGGAGAGAACATACCAGACCCTGTCCCTGCCCTCCTAGTACTTCACATTCTAGCAGCAAAGGCAAGACAATTTGAGTAAATAATTGTAATGACTAACTTGTGAA
This sequence comes from Heterohyrax brucei, assembly GCA_028571685.1. NCBI lineage: Eukaryota > Metazoa > Chordata > Mammalia > Hyracoidea > Procaviidae > Heterohyrax > Heterohyrax brucei. The sequence goes on from CM053150.1 coordinate 65,759,334, forward strand.
GAGAGCTCCAAGGCGAGTGCTCAAATTCTATCTCATCTCTGCTAAGAAGTTGGTGAGAGACTTATGGAAGTATCCTGAGTCTCTGGGCTTGAGTGTGTTATCTGATAAGCAGATGGGTCTAGATTTGTATTTTTTTACAGCCCTTACCTGTTGCTGTTAAGCCCATTCTGACTCATAGCAACTCTGTGTGTTACATAGTAGAACTGAGCTCCATAAGGATTTCTTGGCTGCTACCTTTATGGAAGCAGATAGCCAGGCCTTTCTTCTACAGTGCATCTGGGTAGGTTTTAACTGCCAACCTTTTGGTTAGGAGCCAAGCACACAAAATATTTGATCCATGCTCTTGGAGGATATCAAGGCCAACTGGCATAAACTGCCTATTGCTAAGAGTGTCTTCTGCACCTCATACTGCTGAGTGGAATCTAGAGTCTTAAAAGCCAGCAAGCTGCCATCTGAGTTACAACAAATGGTCCTACACATCTGGAACAGATGATCACCGAGAACAACAAACACATGAGGAAAAAAAGAGCTCAGGACACAGAAGGGCCCGTGTGAATAGGAGATTGCACCAACAAGAGACTAGAAGAACCAGGTGGTGCCCGGACATCATCAAAGACTGCCATGATGGGACACACAATGCTGAGTCCCAGTGGTAACACAAGAAAAAGAGGGGTGCACCACAAGAACTCTACTAAAAGACCACAACTGATAGTCTGATAGCCCAGGTGATCCCCCAGGAGCATGGTCCCTAGATCTGCTGCTGCCCCCGACCAGAAAACATTACTGAGTTCAACTCTTCAGACACAAATGGACTCAACTCGGGGACCCAATGTGACCACATGGTATGTGTACACTATAGTTCTATGCATTTATAGGATGCTATCCTACTGGTGCCTTCCTACATGGGAGAGAACAAGGTGGAGAGGAGGGGACAGGAGCTTGTTAAGAGGATATGACAAGTACAGAATGAAAAGGAGGAGTGTGGTGTCATGGGACAGACAGAGCAGAAAGAGCTGCAAACAGGCAGGCATGCAAAATTAATTTGGATTGTATGTTTTCAGTTAATCACAATGGAAAAGAAACAAAAAAGAATATTTGATCCATAAAAGAACCTTTCTGTAAGTCCTACAGGTTTTTCAAAGTGCCCAGGGGCTGCTGAGGAGGAGGCCAGGGTCCTAAGCTAAGTGCTTCTTTTTTTTTTTTTTTGTACATCATCTTTTCTAAATTATGTTTGAATGAAAAGTGTTGATATTATAAGAAAAGAAGAAGGCAGAGGATGAAAAGGAGAAGAAGGCTGACAAAGACTCAACTAGACTATCAAGATTCCTTCTGTCATATGAGTCCTACAATTAAGTTCGCAAACTCATCCTAGAAAAGCGCTACATACCTCATTACTGAATATGGTCAACTTTGAAGTACTGGTCTTGGTGAGCTATGCACTGCTGCCCACCTCTAGTCTACCCTTCAAAGCAATTTTGTAACTCTTTTTCTGGAATGACCATCAGAGCTGTCGTCATATTACCCTTGATGTCTTGACTGTCACCAAAATGCATTCCTTTCAATATTTCCTTTCTCTTTGGGTAAAGAAAAAATCATCGGGGGCCAGATTAGGTGAGTAAGGAAGGCATTCCTATACAGTTATTTGTTTAGTGTCTAAACACTGCCTCTCAGACATCTAGACAATTAATTTTGTGAACTTGCCACCATGCCACCATGCCACCATGCACAATGGCCATTCCAGAAAGAGTTCCAAAAATTTCTTTGAAGGGTGGACTAGGTGCTGGCGTTGGTGTATATCTTCCCAAGGCGAGTACTTCAAAGGAGACTGTAGCAATGAGATATGTAGCACTTAGAAAAATTAAGTTCGTGGACTTAATTGTCAGACCTTGTAGACAAGGTCACCATGAGTTAGAGCAGTCTAGAAGGCAACTAACAAGAGCAGCAAAACAAAACGAATAAGCTTAGTACAAAGGATTCACAGTAACAATATTAAGCTCTTGAAAGAATCGGAAACAAAAAAACCAAACCTGTTACTATCCAGTCAATTCTAACTCACAGTGACTCCGCAGAACCGAGTAGAACCGCCCCCTGAGGTTTCCTAGGCTATAAGCTTTACAGAAGCAGACTGCCACATCTTTCTTTCACAGAGAGGCTGATGGGTGCTAACTGCTAATCTTTCAGTTAACAGCAAAGTGCTTTAACCATCATGCCACCAGACAGGAGGTAAAATAGGAGTAGTTAAAAAAAGTTATTCAGCATCTACTATGAGTCACTTTGGCAGGTGTTTAGAACAGACCAGTCAACATAACACAACATTACTGCCTTTGTGGAAACAATCCTTATTCCCACCCTCCTTGTCTTCTTTATTGTTGACTGTCCTAGCTATCTAGTGCTGCTATAACAGAAATACCACAAGTGGATGGCTTTAAAAGCAAATTTATTTTCTTACCACTTAGCAGTCTACCAGTCTGAATTCAAGGTTCCAGCTCTAGGGGAAGGCTTTCTCTCTCTGTCAACTCTGGAGGATGGTCCTTATCTTCTCTGAGCTCCTGATTCTGGACAGTCTTCATGTGGCTTGGCATCTCTCTCAAGTGACTTCTCTCTCCCTAATGAGCTTTGTTTGTTCTCTTTTATATCTCAAAAGAGAGTGACTCAAGGAGCCTACACTAATCCTGCTTCATTAACACAACAAAGACAACCTATTCCCAAATGGAATTATAACCACAGGCATATCATTGCCTTCAAGTAGATTCTGACTCAGCAGCTGTGTAGGACAGAGAAGAATTGTCCCACAGGGTTTCCAAAGAGCAGCTGGTAGCCAATCTTTTGTATAGCACCCATAGCTCTTAATCACTATGTCACTAAGTCTCCAACCACAGGCCTACAGGTTAGGATTCATAGCACGTGTTTCGGGGGGAGGCACAGTGACAAAGGAGCTTCCTCCTGTATAAAGCCCAAGATCTATAGGCCTGGAGATGACTTCCCCTCTACTTCTCTTACAAGCTAAAGATTGCACTCAGAAGGACCCTTGAAAACTCCTCTTTGGAAACCTTTGTTTCACTGGAAAACCTCTTGTGCTGAGCTTACTCTTGTCCACAGACCCATTCAGAGAGCCAAGACCTCAAAACTCTCATCAGAGGAGATGGACAGAAAAATAATCCTGGGTGAGGCACTTCAACAAACAATGCTGAATACGTCTCCATGCCAGGCCCAGTGTTGCTGGCGCTGGTGAAAAATGATGGGACAGTCACTGCCCTGCCTTGGGAAGCACCCAGCCTAGTCGGGTAGCAGAGTCAGATTAACATTAATAGTGGACATATTAGATTCCTACCCCTGGTCGGATCCGACTTGACGGCACTTGGCTACAGTGGCTGTAACAAATGATTATGAACTTAGTAGCTTACACTAACAAACACATATTCTCTCAAAGTTCTAGAAGCTGCAAGTCTGAAATAAAGATGTCAACAGGGCCAAGGTCTCTTTAAAGCCTCTGGGAGAGGTTTCTTTCCAGCCAACTCTGAGATTCTGATAGTTGCTAATCCCTGGAATGTACTGGGCCACAGATACATATACTCCATTTTCCACCTCTGCTGTCACATGGTGTTTTTTTCTCCCTGTGTGTATGTGTCTAGATGCTCCACTTCTTGTAGTGACATTAGTCAGACTGGATGTAGGAGCCATGCTAACCGAGTATGACCTCATCTTAACTTGATTACATCTGTAAAGACCCTGTTTCCAAAGAGGGCACACTGATTGGCTGGACATGAGTTTTGGAAGGACACAATTCAACTGGGGATTATAGGTATTAGAACATAGAGTGTTTATTTTTCATCAGGCAGGAGTCTAAATGTTATTCTATACATTATTCTCATAACGTCCTCTAAGCTTCTAAAGACTCCATGAGGGAGATACTGTGGACATAGAGTCTCGTATGTGCAATTCTGAAATTCAAAAGCTACTCAAAACATTTTTATTTTTCCCACAACTCATTTGGAGGCAGATTCTGACTTGACTTAATTGCAGGCTATTAATAGTGCCTTTTTTTTTTATTAAACTCCACCTTCTGTGCTTATATAAGTAGACGTTTTCCTGCAGAAATACTAAGTCTTACACAAGGACCCAAGGGGAATGTTATGACATATAAGATACATACACAGCATTATCTTTCTACATGTTAAAAATACAAATTAAAAATCTAGCTCCCAAAACACATCTAACACCAAGGATTGGGGAGAAGGAATTGTGGACCTCTATTACTTTCCTCATTTTACAGATGAGCTGCAGTGAACATCAGTGATTTGCCCAGCTAGTAAGTAATAGGATCAGGATTTGAACCTGGGCAATATGACTTAACGAAGCACTGGAGATTCAGGGGTAGAGTTCCTGCCTTCTACCACTGCAGGAGACTTGGGTTCAACTCCCAGCTAACCTATCTCAAGCATAGTCACTACTCATCTGTCAGTAGATGCTGTTGCTATGTATGTTGCTATGAGTATGAACAGGTTGCAGTGTTGTTATTACACTGAACAAGTTTCAGTGAACTTCTAAACTATGATCCACTATGAAGAAAGGCTTGGCAATGTATTTTGGAAGGCCAGCCAACAGAAACCTTGTGGATCATAACATCTCCCTCTGTGTTGCATGGTGTTACCACGAGTTGTGGGCCAACTTGTTAGCAGCTACCAGCAACAGTCTGACTTAAGAACCTGTTTCACTGGTCTGTATGTTATTCTACCTTACTTACATCCTGGACAATTTCAGTGTGTCAGGTACTACAAATATATAGTTTTGTTTTTCATGTAATTCCCACAACTTAATAAAGCACAAACAGGTAGTTGCTATCATCACTGCTCTTTTGCTGACAGAGAAACAACTGAAAAATTTAGGCCATGTTACTTAGTAGGTACCAGCATAGGACTTGAACCCTGACCTGTCTGACTTCTGTTATCTTGTCCTTAACCACTGTATCATGTTTTTGCTACCATGGCCCAGTGAGGTCCAAATGGGCTGCATTACACAGGCATTATGTATTTCTCTGATTTCTAGAGATCCATTTTCTTGACTCCTTCCAATTCATTCCACAGTCAATAAAAGTTGATCATATCCCGAATTCACTCATTCCTTCAAAAAACATTTATTGGCAGGTCACTAAGATGACAGCAGTGAATAAAACAAAGTCTTGGTCTTAGGAAGCATAAAACCCTTTCCCAGATCTGCATCATATTTAGAATAAAATCCAAAAGCTTTAACATTAATCCAGGTCATCTAAGCTTCTGTATATTTTCTCCTCCTCTCTTCCTGTTAGTCCCTCACTTTCTCCTCTATTTACAGTAACTTGTCAGTTTTTCTATCCTTTTAGCTTCCTTCCACTTCAAGACCATAAAAATAGAAAACAGTAACCAAAAAAACTAAACCCATTGCTGTTGACTCAATTCTAACTCATAGCGACCCTAGGACAGAACAGAACAGCCACATAGGGTTTCCAAGGAACAGCTGTTGGATTCAAACTGCCAGCCTTTTGGTTAGCAGTCAAATGCTTAGTCTTTGCCCAAACAGGGCTCTCACAACACGTGGGAATTATTTTATCTACAATGGAGTTTGTATACTCAACTTATGTATTTATTTCACATGAGACTATTAAGTGACATGTTGTAAAGGTTAGACATTTTCTTGCTGGCATGTATCTCCACCAAAATGTCCATGACTGCTAGAGGGCATTCAAAAATATTTGTTGAATAAATGACGGCATCAACATTATGCCATGGGCATAGAATTTAAGTACAATGAAACCTGTGAAAGCCAGAACTTAAAAGGACTGTCTTGCTTTTCCAGGTCTCGTAAGTTTCCCACCTTTGACAGGGTACACAGCCTTATCACTTTTCTATTGTTCATTTTAGTGGAAAATATTTAAGTGTTCCTTCTCCAACAGGTTTGCACCTTGCAGGGGTTCTGGCTTTCACAGGTTTTCTGTATTAATATTTGGTCCTGGATGAGTGGAGGAGAGACAAAGCCAGCCAAGTGCCATCGCGTAGGACCTGACTCATGGCGACCCTAGGGGCCAGAGTAGAACTGACCCCCAGGGAAGATAATTAAGAAAGTGTCTGTGAAAAGGTGAAAATGATTTAAACCCTAAATCATACTAGAGTTTAACAGGCAAAGGAGCTGATACAGGTACCATATCGCAGAAATATGCACATATTCTGGAAAGATGAATATACGAGGATTTAGAAAGAACTTTGGGCAGTTTGTAAAATGAAGGCCAGAGAGAGTTTGCGGGAAATAAGGCAAAAAGGAAGAAAGGAAGGAGGGGAAGGGAAAGAGGGCTGGGGAAGGAAAAGAGAGAGGAAAAGCAAAAGGGAAAGGGACAAGTTTCTGCTTCCAGTTGACATTCCTTGAGCATAAATTCTCCAAAACACTCAATCCTGGGCTCTCGTCTCACTTTTCATGCTGCAATCAATATGCATTTGGTAACCTTTTTATGTCTGTCTCCTTACCATGCAAGGAAGTGGTTGTCAACAATAGCTATGACTTCTTCATCTTAGGCTCTCCTATGTCCACTAATACAGCCCTTGTGGAAACCCTGGGGTATAGTGGTTAAGGGCTATCGATGCTAACCAAAAGACTGGCAGCTCAAATCCACTGGGTACTTCTTTGGTACCTTATAGGACAGCTCTACTCTGTCCTACAGGGTTGCTATGAGTCAGAACTGACTTGACAACAGTGGGTTGGGTTGGGTTTTGGAGTGGTGGAAGTTCAGGAAATGTTCATGGACTTAGAGTGAACTGAACTCCAATACAGTGAATTGACGCTGAGTGAGTTACATTAAATTTACCTTTTAGCATCTTCAATTCCTAATGTTCTGTTGAATCACCAGGCTCATTCCAAATTTATGAAACAAGGGAAACTATCAAAAAGAAGGACAGAAATAGAGAACAGCTTGCAGAAAGACAAAGACAAAATGAGATGAAAAAAACAAGAGTATCCCCGTCAAAATCTAGAGGAGCCTACTTGCTCTTCCCACAAGCCCAAAGGAAGCAAAGAGAAAGATCCTATCCTTATGGGTATCAGACAGCGTCCATTACACACCACCTCTAATTTAATTTGTACAGAATGAACTGTTCTGCCAAACTTTTGTTGCGGAGAGTACTTGAGAAGGTAACTGTGGAGGAGAAAAAGGAAAAAGCCATGCCCTCTTCTTCCACAGGCTTGGGTCACGTGTATCCCCCTTTCCTTCCCTTGACTTTCTTCTGATTTTCATATTACACTCCTTTGTGTTTCAGTAGGAGTTTCTCACTGGCCATAAAATCTTAAGATTTGAAGTAATTTTTCTTCCCTGGAGCAACCTTTTTCTCAGCAGGCAAGCAGAAGGAGGAACCCAAACCCAAGGTGATGTGTGTATCACGAAGCTAGAGTGACAGAGGTTAAACCAAAGATGATTTTAGAAGTTATCAGATCAAAAAACCCATTGCTATCAAGTCAATTCTAGCTCATAGCAACCCTATACCACAGACCTCCATCAAGTGAGTTCCTATGAGATGCTCCTCTGAGGAAAGTTGCATCTTAGTGAAACATGTTTAGGAAACATTCCCACAATGCCTTTTTTTGAGATGCATAATACTCTATATTACAATCACAATACACCATATTAAAATTCCACCATATCATATTAAAATTTCTGAAAAATCCTTGAATAAATAAATCCATTTAAATTTGGATAACCAACCATTTTCTAAACTAATTGATCCCAGGACTCTTTGAATTTTCCAATCCTCATATATTAGCAACATATAGGACTAATGCACTCCAGAGTGTACTGGAGCACTTCCGTGAAAGACAGATGAACTTGATCTTGAAAAATCAAAGAAATCTTCTTGGAGAGTGGCAGACTTACGCAGGACCGTGATGGGTGAGAAGACATTGATTATGCCCAAGAGTGTGGGAAGTTTCAAAAATCTCATTTGTTCATAACTCATTCAATCAATGTGCAGTCAGTGACTATGCTGAGCTAGACAGTACACCTGGTGTTGACAACACAGATAACCAAAAGGCATGAGGCTTGCTCTCGAGAAAACTGTATTCCAGAGTGGGAAGTCAGATGTAAGCATACCATCAGAAAGTGATTCCTTTCCTTGAAATGAGCAAGGAGAAAGCTGAGATCTCACAATTAAGTAGAAGTTCTCCCAACTAAGTAATAAAAACAAAACAAAACAAAACACTGCCATCTAGTTGGGTCCAACTCATAGTGACCCTAGAGGTCAGAGTAGAACTGCCCCATACAGTTTCCAAGGATCACCTGGTGGATTTGAACTGAAACTAAGTAATAGAGAAAGAGATTTGAAATACAGGGAGCAACAGGAATAATGGCCTTCCTTCCATCCTTCAAATACAGAGTGCTCTTTTCTGCCTCAGGGCATTTGCACTTGACTGAGACAATTCTTCCAGGTCCCTCAGATCTTTGCTCAAATTGTTGCTTTTTTTTTTATTACTGTTAAAATTGTATAGCCCCCACACCCATTTCTAATACTCTACTTGCTCTTTTTCTCCTATAGCACAGATTCCTGACTGAGAAACTATGTATTTTGCTTCTGTTTGCTTTTATTCTGTATCTCTCCACTTCTAGAATCACCCTTTAGAGCTGTGTGAGTGGTACCCTGGAGGTGTGTAAATTTGTGACCTTACCCTCCAGAATATCAGTGCCATGAAGGCAAAGAGTTTGGGTCTTTTCTTCACTGCCATATCTCCAGCATGCCAGTGCCTGACATAGCAAGCACTCAATAGCTATCTGCTGAATAAGTGAGTAAAGGAATAAAAAGAAAACAAAGGCAGAAAAAAATAAACATTTGCTTAGCATAGTTGCCAACCACAAAAATTATAAAAAATACTATAGGGTTGATCCAATGACCATTTTACAGATGAGTAAACTGAAGCTTAGAAAAACAGAATGACTTAATACCCCAGAGCAAGTGAGCAGATGTGATGGATGAAATTGTGCCCTGCCCCCTCAAATACGTGTCTACTTGGCTAGTGATGATCGTCAGCATTGTGTTGTTGCATTTTGTGATCTGATGGGATTTTCCTGTGTTGTCAATCCTGACTTCTATAAAGTTAATGAGGTAGGGTAAGAGGCAGTTGTATTAGTGAGGTGGGACTCAATCTATATGATTAGGTTAGGATCGCCATCAGTGGGATCCGACTCAACAGCACTTGGCTTGGCTGAGTAAATCACTTTTGAGACGTAGAAAAGGGAATCGAGCAGAGAGGAAAGGGACCTCACACACAGAGGAAGAAGCAGCAGGAGTGGAGTACATCCTTGGGACCCAGAGAAGCCCCTAGACCAGGAGAACATAGATGACAAGGTCCATCCCCCAGAACTGATACAGACAGAAAGCTTTTGCTGGGACCTGGCAATCTTAATTTAAACTTCTAGCCTCCTAGACTATGTGAAAATCAATTTCTGATTGTTAAAGCTATCCATTTATGGTATTTCTTTTATAAACCCAAACAATATTCATTGGCATCAAGTTGATTCTGACTTACAGTGACCTATAGGACAGAGTGAAACTGCCCCCATAGGGTTTCTGGGGGCAGTTGGTGAATCGGAACTGTAAAACTTTTGGTTAGCAGCTGAGCTCTTAAACACTGCACCACCATGTCTGTCATAGTAGCACTAAACAACAAGCCCAGATTCAAACCTAGACCTTACTCAGTTTGTTCAAACGACTTGGACCTGATTGACTTTTAGTGATCTTGAGTCCTTGCACTTTACCTCAACGCACTTCTCACCTGAACTAAATATGCAGATTTCTGAGGTGGCCCAGGGTGCACGGAACTATTTGGGTTCCAGTCCTGGGACCAGTGAATAATGGCAAGGCATCCCTCATGACTGGGGATGACTCAGCAGACCAGAGCTGGGAAAATGAGCCCCTCTTCCCACCCCAAACGCCTCATTCATGCTCTGATGTCAGGCGCCTGGCTACCCCCATGCTGGGCCAGTTAATAGCTCACCCTATAAACTAGCGCATAACAAAGTCTACTGCAAGGCCATCACCACTCAGTCAGATTTGGCTGATCTCTGTGCTGGCCACATGATTAATTCCCACTGTGGTCCCCTGCCTGGGGTCATTCAGAAATCCTTCTGTTCTTGGCTAGGAGTCTAGGACTCACAGTGTTCATTAGGGGACTCAAGAGTCCCGCCTTCTTTTCCTCCTGCTCTTTTTCTTAGGCTGTTTTTCTTTTTTTTTCTTTACGAATTTGTTATAGGGTCATATATTCATCTATCTGTTTATTTACTTACTCATTTATTGCTATTACATTACTTACTCTACATTTTGTATTCATTCATATGTTGATCCATTCATTCTCTTAACCAAACTAGATACTCAGCCTTGCCATAATATCCCTTAGGGATATTACATGATTTTGGAGAAATCACTTAACCTCTCCAAGCATCATTGTCTTAACTGAAGGAAGTACGTAGGACCTGAACGACACAGACCTTCTAGACCACTTAGAACCGAAGGCCATGTCTACTCTCTAATAGCTTGATTTAAGAAGTATACAGCTGTAGTCCTAAAAGAGTTACTTACTTACTTACGGTCTAGAATGGTATTTCCATTTTTTTTTTTTTTAACTGTGACTCTTATTTTATATCCCAGCTAGTACACACATGCTGGTTTATGTGCCTGAAACACACACACACAACAGTTGCTGTCAAGTTGATTCCGACTCAGGGCGCTCTCACATGTGTCTGAGTGGAATATGTTCCATAGAGTTTTCAGCTTCTGCTTTTTCTTCTAAGGCACCTCTGTGTGGACTCCAACTGCCAACCTTTCTGCTAATTTATACCAGCCAAGGACTCCTGGAACACAAGCTTCATGAAACAGGACCTAACCTTACTACACACAGTACAATCTGTGTTTTTTTAGTTTTGTTTTTTAATGTAGGCTAAAATCCAGTATTATTTCACAATTCACTGTGGGTCATGACCTGACATTTGAAAAGTCTGGTCTAGAAGATCTAAGAAAGACTAGTAAGAAGTGCATATAATACATGCTAGAGACCTGCAAACGATCTTAATGCCCTACCCTCAGCATCTTCCAGATCTGACAGTGTAGACTCTGCCTCTTTAATGCCTCTTGATTGTCTTCCCTTCTCTGTATCACAGTCTGACTCCTTGTCTCCCTCATCAGCAAGCTTCCTGGTCTGACTCCCTTCCTTCTGTCTGACTTCTCCAGTCCATTCCCCAAATTGTAGCTAGTGATCTTTCTAAAATACGCATATGATGAAAAGTCTACAATAGGTCTTCAGGTATCTACAAGGAAGATGAATGCATCCAATTATGTGGACTTGTCTGGCCTTGATTCTTCCTCCAGTCATTTCTCACCAATTCTATTGTTTTATCCTATGTTGAATCCATGTTGAGTCACTTGCAATTCAGTGAGGGTCCCAAATTCTTTCTTATCTCCAGGCCTTTGCTTTGCAGTTTCCTCTGCCATTCCAGCTGGCTTTGTTCAAGGATCAGCTCAGTCAATTTATGTTCTTTAAAGCCTTGACTAACAAGACCCCCTCTCCATAATTTTGCTGTACACACTATCCTATATGCGTTTGTTGACATGTTGACCTCCCCTATACGGGTCCCATGCAGTCAAGGACCCCATCACCAACATCTCCACATCCCAGGATCTAGCACAATTTTTGGCACAGAACAGATGATTAGAAAATATACTTAAAGGAGTATGATGTGATCTAGACAGTATATATCCAACTGAGTTTTTGCTGTTAATACCTGTGGTTGTCATAAGGATGTACCTTGCGGAAATTCAAGAGTCCTAACCTGAGTGCCCTGAATTGCCACATTTGCACTGAGGCCACACTTCTTACAGGCTGCTCGCAGGACTGACAGGACACTGAAGCAGGAACACCCCTGGAAGACTCAGGATGCCTTTGAGGGTACACTTTGCCTCGAGGACTACTGAAGCCCTGTCCAAGTTTCCGGAGGCTGCACGGCAGTCTAGGATGCTTCAATCCCACCTCCTCTTCCCATCTCCTTCGCTCAGGTCAGACTTGCATTGTGGTCCGATGGCCTACTCAGCTTCCTGCTGTTTCCTCCCATCTTCTCTCATCCAGACCTTTCCCCAGATAAAATTATCAGATCTTTAATACCATCTTGACATCTGCTTCGACTCAGAGGACCTGGAATAGCAGATCATCCCCAGTAATCTAAACGAGGAACTGAAGTTCAGAGAGATCAGATGACTCATGAACAACTGACAAGGCTGAGGTTCAGTAGTATGCTGGTAAATGTTTAGTAATTGGCCCTCTTGCAGGAGTAAGGGGAGAGGCCCTAATTTGTAGCATTGTTGATTTTGAAGGTGTAAATACTTGCATACCACAGCCCATTTCACAGTATCATTGTGACTTCACTGAACTTGAACTTGAAGAGAGAAGTACGCAAATGTCCTCACAAGCCAATGTAAGCCCACTCCAGCACACCTGCAGGGCTGCCAGCCTGGGTTGCCATCTCTCTGCTGGGCAATCTTTCAACAGCCCTTCTGAGCTCTTCTTCACTCCTGAGTGCTCTTCTATCTTCTCAGGAGGAGCCCTGCAGGTTCACTGGGCTGGAAACCTTGCGAACACGCGGCTTCTCCATGTGTCCTGGTGAGAGTGGTGGGGGTGGCACAGGACAAGTGGGTGTCTCATGTTCCTAGGAATGTAGACTCTGCTAGGTGGAGAACGGTCATTTGTTCTGTTCTTAAAGAGGACTTGTGACTCCAGAAAGTCCTTGGATAATCCTTCTAACTGTGATGTGGAAGATGGACTACAGGAGAGAAGGCAGAAGCTAGGAAGTCCAGTAAGAGATAGTGGCAATGGCTTAAGAAACAGGAAGCCTGTCTGAAAGATAGTGGTGTGAGCGCTGTTTCATTAGGTGATGGAAGGCAGGAAGGGAGGGAGGGAAGGAGGAAAAGAGAGAAGGAGGAAGTTGCTGTAAACTCAATTCCAACTCATGGCAACTCTACATGTGTAGATACTGTGCTCCACAGGGTTTCCAAGCTGTGACCTCTTAGAAGCAGATCACCAGGCCTTTCTTCCTATGCACCTTTGGGTGAGTTCAAACCCCAAATCTCTCAGTTAGTAGTGGAGCACATAAATGTTTACAGAACCCAGTAATTCCCTATCCCACCTTAAAGTTGTAATTAAATAACTATCAAATGATAGAGCTGAAACTATAATTCAGGAACTTAGTCTCTTGACTAAGGACTAAGTATGCTGCTCTATGTGCCATTAAATAACTCCTAATAAGTCCCCAAATCTCGAATATATCCTTTTCATTTCTCTGGCCCAGATCAGGACAGAGATCAAGAAATACTCACTGTAAAAAGGAACCATTCTGAGATCTGTTTTGCAGATGGAATACCTGAGGTGCCCACCTTATTGGGGCAAGGCTGCTTAGTATTTCAGATCAGTGTCATACTGGTGGGCCAGCCCACAATGAGCTCATCACATAGATGGAGTGTTGGTGACGCTAAGCAGACTAAAGAGCAAAACATGCTAGAAAGAAATTTAAATATATTTGAGAACAAAGCAGCCATTAAGCTTCCCTTTCTGGAAATCTGAGTCTGTAGCCAAATCTCAGCAGACTGAGCTGGATAATTCCAGCATAAATCCCCTTGCTGAGTAAGAGGCAGATTCCACCAGAATAAACAACAATATCTGAGCACTAAAGCTTCCCAGCTTTACCAACAAGCCTTCCATTCTCAGTAAATCGTCTTTGTGGGGAAAATCTGGGTAGGTTATCTCATCATCCTAAATCTCATCCCTCTCTGAAGCTCAGGGCAACTATCACACAGTACTTGACTTTAGGTAGTGTCACACCTGAACTGAAGAAATTTAATGTCATCTAAGATGGAGCAGGGCCAAGACTACAGTGAATCAGCTAAGACTCAAGTGCTTGAGGGTAAGAGAGTACACCTAAACAAGGCAATCAACCAGAAGGCTGTTATCAATGTAACATGCTAGAGAGGTCCAGGATAAGGGCATTGTTACTTCTAAGTATCCCAAAAGTATCATTTCTAGGAAAAGTGAGGACTTTTGTTGCTGCCAACCAACCCCAGTCTGCACTACCCACACTGAAAGAAAAGCAGTCACGCCAAAGTTGGCTTAGAGATCAGCAAGCAGGGGAAGGAATGAGAAGTCAGGAACCATGGAGCTTAATAATCAATGCTGAGAAGATAATGTCCTTCTCACTCACCTTCTCTGTAAATTGAGGGTAACTGTCCCTGTCTGTATGTTAAGTTGGCAAGGAAGGTTACAATGAGGAGCAGTTAGGAGTGAGACCCAAGAGTCAGACAGGCCTGGTGTGTATCTTAACACTTATCACTTGCTTACTAGGCAACCCCAGGAAAGCCACTGCATCTCTCTGAGCTTGGTTTGCTCACATGTGAAAAGGACAAATAAAAGACCTGTTTCACAGAGGTGCTGTGAACAGCTAGTAAGGTAATACATGCAAAGTCTTTAGCATATTTCCTGGCATGACATTAAGTACTTAATAAACGTTCGGTATTATCATTTTAATGTGCTTGCCTTTATTGGAAAGGTTGGCAGTTGGAGACCATCCACAGACACCACAGAAGAAAGGAATGGCAGTTTACTTCTTAAAAGTGAACCACTGAGAATACTATGGAGCACCACTCTACTTTGACATACGTCGAATCACCAAAATTATGAACAACTGGTATAAATTTAAAGCAAAATGAAGCAGTAACAAATCAAGGCATGTTATTGGACCTCAACTATCCTACCCTCAAAATAAGGTCACTGGACATGTAAATGATGATCCTAAATGTTCCTTCTAACTCTGCTGTTATCTGACAACCCACACAGATACTTAGTGATACAGAAAAAATAGACACGCTCCAGACTATGTGAGCTGGAGAACAGAAATCCAGTTGTCCTCAGCCTCAATCTACGTTTATGAGTTCACCAGTTTTCCTGCCACTTCTCACCTACAGACATACCTAGGAAAATCCCAGAAGCTTGACATCTGGCTCCCTTGGGAGGCAGTGTGACGATAAAGCCATGGGCTGAATCACAGGAAGACAGCGGACCTCACCAAGAGCTTGAGGAACCAGCGCATCCCTGTCAGTATCTAAGCTTGAGAGCTGACGGCAGGTCCAAACACTGGAGGACATACACCATTGGGGGGAACCAGTAAGTTCACCCATGGCTTCCTCTTGTTAATGTGAGAGTTCCAAATATTCTCTTATGTCATATAACTCAGAGTCTCTTATTGCTTTGCCTGTTTTTCTCCCTTTCTCTCAATGCTTATTCAGTATCTGAAAAGCCATAAGAAATGCTTAATTATCACTATGTAGTGCAGACTACATGGGCTTTGAAGTCAGACTCCTTGGTTTTGATCTGGATTTCCTAACTGTGCTGCCTTGGGTAAGCACCCTATTAAATGCATTGCTGTCAAGTTGATTCTGACTCACAGTGACCTTATAGGACAGAGTAAAATGGTCCTATAGAGTTTCTAAGGAGCTTCTAGTGGATTCAAACTGCTGTTACCTTTGCTTAGCAGACATAGCTCTTAACTGCTATGCCACCAGGGTAGGCATTATAACACTTTTTGCCTCATTTTCTTCATCTGTAGCATAGAGATGATAATCCTGACTTTTCTTTGCTTGTTTTAATGAATTTTAACTGAGCTAATGGATATACAATGCCCAACCGAGCACATGGAGTGGGTCCTCAATTAGTCTTCATGTCCTCACTCCCTATTTCTTTAACATCATGAAGAGAACCAAATTCTATCTTACTTAACTCATTACCCTTCATTTGATAGGTTTAACATTCTACTTATCTATCTCTCAGGTAAACCTCGGTGGCATAGTGGTTAAGTGCTACGGCTGCTAAACAAAGGTGAGTAGTTCAAGTCTACCAGGTGCTCCTTGGAAACTCTATGGGGGCAGTTCTGCTCTGCCTATCAGGTCTCTATGAATTGGAATCAACTCGATGGCAGTGGATTTGGATTTTTTTGTTGTTGTTATCTCCCATGTTGCTGTTGCTATGTTGCTGTTGGCTGCCATGGAGTTGGTCCTTGACTCATGGCGATCCCATGCACAGCTGAACAAAACACTACCCAGTACTGATCCATCTTCATGATCAATTGCAGATCAGACCTTTGTGATCTCCAGGGTTTTCATTAGCTGATCTTCTGAAGTAGATCGTAGGCCTTTCTTCCTAGTCCTTCTTAGTCTAGAAGCTCTGCTGAAACCTGTTTAGCATTGCAGCAACATGCAAACCTCCACTGATAAATGGTCACTGCATAAGGTACTCTGTCTGACCCTCAAACCCAGGTATCCCACTTGGAAGGAGAATTCTACTGTGGAGGCACCAATGCGTCCTCTTTCCCATTAGACTTTCTGTTTTGGAATTTAAGGCTTGAGTCTCTTATTTTGGTGTCCCAATGTCCTGCATTCACTCTGCCAGGACGGGTACACAGAGAAGGTTTGCTGATCTGAGTCTTTTTCACTGAAAAGACTGTGATTTGAAGAAGTGAGTTTTACTTGCTTAGTTATGTAAGAAGAAAGTTTTCCTGAACTCTGTGACTTTCTGACCTTTCCTGTCTTTTCTGGCAGGATAAGCCCTCCCTGAATCACTCCAGTTTTAACTTTATTTAAAAAGAACAAAATAAAAGCACATCTGATTATTATAATTGCTGTCACTAAATTAAATGCCTGCAAAAACATTGAATTGGCATATTCATATTTACAGTGACCAAAAAAAAAAAAAAAAAAGAAAGCAAGAAAGAGTAGGTACCAAGCCTTGTTACATACAACCAAACACCTCATGGGATCTGGTTCCTTGGTTTAGAGGTTTAGATCTGTGGTTTCATGTAATGTCCCAGTTAACTGATCTAATATTGCCTTTAGTGCTTCTGTTCTGCCTTCTGGTTCATCTGATAGTGCGTGGGGTTTTAAAAGCTTGCAGGTAGCCATTTAGGGAACAACAGTTGTTCTCTCTTTACCTGGAACAACAGAAGAAAATCAGGAAGAGGAAAGGGATGTGGAAAATGTGGCTAATTGCCTCCATAAACAACAGCCTCCTTTGCCATGAAACCAGAAGAAATGGATAGTGCCTGGCTGCCATTATTGACATTTTGATCAAAGATTCCATATACAAGAATCCTGATCAAAAGGGGAAAAATGTAAAACAGAATTTTATTAAGTTTTGAAGGATAGATAACCCCCTGAAACTACTGCCCTGAAACAACCTCTAAGCCATAAACCAAAAATATCTCCTGAAGTCATCTTAAAACTCAGCAATAGTTTAGCCTAACTGTTAAAAAAAGGTCTGCCTTGAGCATTATGCTCCTTTAAGAACTATCTCTATGGAATCAAATAGAGAGAAAAACCTGAGATTATATAGGAACCTTAAAGGACAGCGAGTTTATGTTAATGAGAGAGGGATGACTCAGAAAATGAGACTGAGAAAGTTTGAACTACTTGAAAAATGTAATTAATGTCACTAAATTGTACATGTAGAAATGACTGAATTGGTATATGTTTTGCTGTGTAAAGTCTGAACAACAACAAAATAAAATTTAGAAGAAAAAACTCTTATTTAAAAGGCAAAAAATGATCTATATATTTATGTTGTTGTCTTTACATTGTATTTATCTGTCTGTCTATCTACCTGCTTTAAAAAGAGAGACTGGAGATCGATTTCCTGATAGTTTTGCTGTTTTTGCAGCTTTTGCTGCTTGGAGAAAGAAAGTCAGGCTTTGGACCAGAAGCAACTCACAGATGAGGATTCAAAGAGATGAAGTGGGCTGGGGGCAGAGTTCCCTGAGATGAACTGGAAGCTGCAGGGAGTCAGGGAGATGTGATTTGGTGCCTCTGAACCAGCTGAGACTGAGGCTCAAGTCTGGCCTGAGGCTGGTGGCTCGCTCTCCCTGGGGCACCATCAGCTCCTGCTGTAGCCGCCAAGTCTGTGTGGCCTCTCAAGGGCACCTTTCAAAATCACTAGCTATTTGCTACAGGGACAGTGGTGGTCGGGGGATGGAGTAGACAAACTGAACACTAGATCTGGTCTTGACCCTTCCTTCCCTCTGTCTCCTCCTTGCTCTCCTTTTTTCCGTGCTTCCCATGACTCTCGGCCCTGTTTTTTTTCCCTCTCCCATTTCTGGCCTCTCTAACTCTTCTCTTTCAGAAACATTTACTAAATTCCAGCAGTTTTGGATGCATGTGGATGTGTGCCCACATAACGAATGTGAACGCTGTGCGTGTGCTGTATGTGTATCAGAGTCGCACGACACTGCCATGTGTTTTGTGTGCCCATGTGTGCTGGGTGGATCTGCATGGTTTACAACATATGTCTTTGCAGTGTGCCCATAGGGAGGTGTCTATGTTTATGCACGTCACGTGCCTCTGTTGTTTTTCTATTATATGCCTCCGAGAGTGTCTGTCGCGTGTTGTCTGTGTGTAGTGTGTAATCCCCTTACCACGCATCTCTGTATGCGGTGTATGTCCACTGTGTACGTCTGTGTTTACCATGCAAGTGTAACTGTGAATCACTGTTTTTGTTTCTGCTTTCTGTGAAGGGACATAGCTTGCATGTCCTGCTCAGTGCTTGCCTCCAAACGTGTCTGCGTCTGTGTGTTGTCCTGGTTGGTGTTTAGCTGGGTGATAGGACTGAACTGTGTGTGCTAGACTGCACTCAGGTTGTGGTCCCCCTGCACCGTGTGTGACTCCGTCATCTCTTAGTAGCAGGCAGTGTGTGTGTGGGTTGCGTTGCAGTTACCATTTACGCGCACAAGGCGCATATTCGGCATGTTTCTCTGGGTCCCTTTCTCTGTGAAACGCGAGTCTGCGTGTTTGCCCTGCCAGCTCTTCCTCCCCTTCGGGTGCCCCAGCCTCGCTCCCTCCCCTGGCCTCCCTAGGCTGTGACCGCTCTCAGCTGACACCTCCGCTGCTCTGGCAACGGAGAACAGCCTGGAGAAAGGTCAGCTGGCCACCTCCTCCCCTGGCCGGCCCCTGGCTCTGCCGACCCCACTGTTGTGTGGTGTGGGAGCGCCCTCTGTGGGCTGCGTTGAACCACGACCAGCCTTCAAAACGGCCGGCTTCCTGCTTTCCACATCATCCCGGACACAGCTTCCAGCCTGGCTAACGGAGGGTCTTAGAAAGCAACTGGGTAGGAAGACCACAGAATTTATTGTTCAAAGCAGAACACTTTTGAGAAGCAAAGAATACACTATTAGCCACACTGATAGCCTGGGCATTTACCAGACATGCCCTGATTGATAGTAAGAAAAGTTTCCCTGAAGACTTCCTCAGACTACAGCCCCACGCAAAGTCTACAAAATGTTGCTGGCCTTCACTGATGAAAAGTGACTACTGCTCCCAATTCACATTCAAGTGAAGTTCAATCTCAAGTTCAAGCATACATGCTGACTTTGTTTTCCCCCAAGAATAATTTCCTAAGAGCTCCAACTCCCCTTTGTAGCAGAGACCCAAGGTTGAGACTCAAGTGTTCCAATTCTAGAAAGACAGAGGGCTGATGAAGCCTGAAAATTTTCCAGTGGGTTGAACAAAACGCGTATGTTCTTCACGTAGAAGAAGAAATAGGAATAGCCATGGATGTGCCCAGAACTTTCTAGGCCGGACTGGTGATGTGATTCTAAGAGCCTACACAGAAGGAGAAAGAGGCCATCCTCACACTCCTGCACAAAACAGGATGCAGAACTCTCAACAGCATCCATGCGGTAGGGAGAGCAGACACATTTATGGCTTCCTGACTTACACACAAAACAGATCTAAAAGTCACTATTTTATTGGAAAACATGGATTTGCATTGTACTCCTCTTGCTGCTGCTGCTTGAAGAGGAAGCTCTGATGTGAAGTGGCTCTTTCCATCAACTCAGTGTGACTTGGCCCAATGACTCCAATGTGTGTTTTTCAGAACACTACCTCTTAAGAGATGTTGGCAGTTATTTCTAGGTGTGGCTAATAAATGTTTGAAAAAAAATATAGGGTTTAACCCAATTAAACAGATTTCTTTCCCATAGGATATGTCAGTGACTGTAATATGACAAGTCTGTCACAGATTTCTAAGGAGAAAACCGTAAGTATTATATCCCAAGACAGACAGATAATAGAATTTGTATTACCCTCTCAGCAACTTGAAAGTGACGTGAATGGTTCCATGGTAAGGGTCTCACTTTCACAGCAGCAGACCTAGGTTCAACTCCCAGCCAATGTACCTCACGTGCAGCCACCAACAGCCAGTGGAAACTTGTGAGTGACTATGATGCTGAACAAGTTTTAGGAGCACTTTCAGCCTACGATGGACAAGGAAGAAAACCCTGGAGATCTGCTCCCCAAAATCAGCCAGTGAAAGCCCTGCGGATTAAAAAGGCTCAATCCTCAATCAGTCATGGAGGTGGGGCAAGACCAAGCAACATTTCACTCCATGGCACAAGAGGTAACCAAGAGTTGGGGGCCAACTTGATGGAAGCCAATAACAAAGTACTTTATGAGAGAAAATTCTAAATTTACACACCGGCAAAGCAAGACCCCATGTAGCATAAGACAATTACTATTAAGCTTCCACACACTGCAAGAACTGCAATCAGTGGCACTAGGAGTGCTACTCTATAAGATACATATTCTCCCACTTCACTAAAACTGCTCAGTGTGATATTACAGAATTTTAAAATGTGACCCCTGCCCATAAGAGCTACACATCATACTTAGACTTTTTAAAATACACATATAAAAAAGAAAAATATATATATGATAGTAAAAATAGTGGATGATAAATGGTTTAGAATGTTTAGAGATAAGTGTACTCAGTGAGAACTAGTGGTCAGAGAAAGCTTCCTGGAGGAGGTGAACTTAAATTTGGCTTTGAAGGATGGAGAAAATTTACTTCCATCAGGGATCAGCAAACTTTTACCTGCAAAGGGCCAGGTAGGCAATGTTGTCTGTTTTTTGGGCTATACAGTCTGGGTTCTAACTTTTCCACATGAAAGTAGCCATAGACCAAATAGGAATGAATAGCCATATCTGTGTTTCAATAAAACTTTATTTGTAAATCAGGGAGCCAAACCATGAACGCTAGTTTAGGATGACTCTGAGTTAGATGGAGAGAGGGGATGCCAAAAGCCACTGCTGATTCCAACTTACGTTGATCCTATACGTCAGAACAGAGCTGGCCCACAGAGCTTCCAAGAAGTACCTGGTGGATTTGAACTGCCGACCTTTCGGTTAGCAGTTGTAACATTTAAATAATACACCACCAGGGTTTCCACAAAGAGAAGAGGGAGGTTTTTTACAGATTAGACTATCTTGTGCAAAGCCTTTGAGCAGCATACTCCAGGACCAGAGCCAGGCTCCACACCTGCTCAAAACTGTACTCATTCTGTTTCCTACCCCATCCCAACCTCACCTCAGCTTATTCTAAACCCTGAGGGTGAGCTTACTGCAGCGATGTACAGAGAAAGCCTCCTACATTTTAGATAAGCGGAATAAACAGCTCATGGATCCCAGTGGAGGGTGCTAGTGAACATGTGCCTGGCTTTAGTTTGCTGGGAAAGCAGAGAATGACAACAAGCCTAGTCTCCTCTTGAAAAGGCCATCAGTTTTTTTTTCCCTCCTTTCAAGGAGACAAGGTTCTTGGCTGTTTCTACATATTGGATGTGGGCCATCTGTTCCTTTATAGATAACTAAGGCAATCTATAGAGGTCCCAGTTATATCAACACAATTAAACAAATGAACAAACAACAACAACAAAGTGACCTTGAGTTGACTGACTCATAGCAATCCTATAGGACACAGCAGAACTGTCCCAGAGCATTTCCAAGGAGCAGCCAGTGGATTCAAAATGCTGACATTTTGTTAAGCAGTCAAGCTCTTAACCTCTGATCTACCGGGGCTCCTTCAGCATAAGGGATCAGAACAATATCCCTCTGCTTTCTCCAGCATAGTTCTGATGGTGTTCTTCTTTTGCCTATTAAACTTCAGTGATGCTCCACCTGGTACAGAATCAAATTCCAGTACACCATTCTAGCATTCAAGGCACTATACATCAGACCTCAGTCTAAGATTCATACCTTATCCAGTCAACATCTTCTCCAGTTAAACCACCTTATCTCCGAGTCTGGGTCTATGTTTATACCTATACCTGATTTGCAAGTTTCATAATTCAGGCCTTTGCTTTGTACCTGGAGTGCCCTTCTCTCTTCTTCCTTTCACACAAGTCTTATCTTGTCCTTGAAGACTCCATCATAATCTCTCCTACTTTGGGAAGACATCCACGGTCCCCTCTAAATTATCACAACCCAATGTCCCTAGGTGGCACAAATGCTTAACACACTCACTGCTAACCAGAAGGTTGGCAGTTTAACTCCACCTAGAGGCAACTGTGAAGAAAGGCTGGGTAGTCTCCTGAAAACTCAGCCATTGACATCTGTATGGAGCACAGTTCCACTCTGATCCATGTTGGATCACTATGAGTTGGAGTCAACTTATCAACAACTGATTTTTAATGACTTTAATGTTTCTCATGAGCAGTATCTATTGCCTTAGCTTGTTTCATGTTTTCCAAAATGAACCTTATCACAACACAAACTAACTGCTTAGATTATTTAAGCTTTCTAGAAACTTTCAGAAGTATAGTAACATCTGAAAAGATGAAGATGGGTAAAACGGTGCCATGTATTGTGAGGAATGTAATTGCTTTGACGTGATTCAGTGGAGGGCCCCTATGGAGAAGTACAGAACATGCTAAATGCTATACCCTCTTTGAATCTTGACTTACAGATTGTCAGAGAAAAAGGAGTGGACCGCACATACCCACTAAGCACCTAGTTTGGCACACAGTAGGCAATCAATCCATTTTTGTTAAATTAATACAGGGCTAGTCTTGGGAACCCAGCCTGGGTTAACAAGTCCTAACCAGACTTGTTAACATTATTCATATAGGAAGGACACTGTGAAAGACAGTCCACCATACAAAGCTGGGGCGGGGGAGGCTTGGTCAGATGATCTCATAAGTGAAATCTTGAATCACTCCCCTCTCAAGGCATGTATGGAGTGTCTCCCTCTGAATACAGTCAGGAAATATGAGTGGATCATTTCCATAGTAAGCACGTGACCTAGGGTTGTGATAATTTGGAAGGGACCACAGATGTCTTCACAGAGCAAGAAGAATTATGGTGGAGACTTGAAGGACAGACGAGGCTTGTATGAAAGGAAGAGGAGAGAAGGGCATTCCAGATGCAAATGCAAAGGCCTGAAGTATGGAACTGGTAAGAGATGTAAGATGGGGAGTTAGCCTCTGAAAGGGCAAAATTGGCAATGTGCTGGAAAGAGAAAAGGACAAGGGTACCGGGGTGGGAGCTAAGTGTCCCCCTTGTCCTCACAATGACTTTGTCCCCCTTGGAAGCATTTTATAGAGTATCATAGGTGTTAGCTGGGAAGAACCCAAAAGGTCACTAAGCCCAATCCCTCTATAGACATTTGTGCCCCGTATGGCCCTAAGTTGAACTCTCCCAGCACAGGGAATCCATCCTCAGTGCAAGCAGCAAGTGTAAGCAATGCAAAGCGGAAGGTGAAACTAATCCCCTAAGAAGCACTTACCACATGCCAGATGCTGACTCAAATGCTACCTAGGTTGTTTCATTTAACACTCACGACAACCTAGTGAGTGGGGATTAATATCCCTATTTTATAATCCAGGAAATCGGGGCTAGGGGATGTTGAGTCACTCGACCTAATTACATATCTGGTAAGAAAGGAAGTTGGGATTCAAACTCAGGAGGATGGTCTACCACTCAGGCTCATGGCATTTAAGCCAAACAAGAAAAAGAGCTTCCAGTCAAACTAAGAAAAAGGCAAGACAGTTGAGGTAGCCCAGCAGGTGGCCAGGAGACAAATGGAATGACCAGGCCAGTGGGCATGGCTGCAAGAGGTGCATAAGAGGATGCCAAGATGTGGCGGG
Source organism: Heterohyrax brucei (assembly GCA_028571685.1). Lineage (NCBI taxonomy): Eukaryota > Metazoa > Chordata > Mammalia > Hyracoidea > Procaviidae > Heterohyrax > Heterohyrax brucei. Next base: position 65,783,335 of record CM053150.1, read on the forward strand.
AAGGAAGGAAGTGCTGGAGGACAGGATTAGGGCACGTTGAAAGGGCAGAGCTGCCAGTTCACGTGTTGTTGCTTCTCTGTGCCTGTGCCTGCCCACGATAAATGTTTAGGCACTCTCCCTGTCTCGCTCCCCTTTCCAAGTCTCCAACAAAAGAGACAGAGAAAGAGAGAGAGAGGGAGGAGGTCTCAGAAGAACAGGAGTGTCCTGCCTGGATCCCATAATCACACAAAACAGGCCCCACCCTTGATCCCCTACCAACACTCCATTGAAAGCCGTCAGAAAGCTCATCTTGTGTACCCTCACTTATAAAGCACTTTCTTCCTTTCAGCAACCTCTAAAGATCTTCTCTGGGTCAGGCACTATACATACAGGAAACAGCAATAACATACACCGAAAGGGTGCCTTCTGTGTGCCAGCACCTCCGCTAAGTGCTTGACATTGATTTCCCTGTTTAATCCTAACAAAACCTTTGAGAGACACAGACTGTCATTATTCCCACTGTACTGATGAGAAAATTGAGCCTCAGACAAATTGATCCAAAGTCACACACTGTCAGTGACAAAGCTGGGATGTAAAACCAGGACACATGCACAGAACCTCAAGGACTCTCCAGGAACTCACTTGCAGCCCTTTGGAAGGACTGGGTTCAGATGCTTCAGTGTGAAAGTGCAGCTCTGACCCTGGAGCAGCATCTCGGAAGCAAGTGAAGGGAAGAGAGGGAGGACGGGCCCTATGGAAAGTGTTTAATATACGCTTGGTGCTGAACACGGTTAGTTATGTTGGTTGCCTCCTTCACTTCCTTTCTCGATCCCCTGAAGAGAGGACTGTTGTTGTTAGGTGCTGCTGAATTGGTGCCAACTCACGCAACCCTATGCCCAACAGAACAAAACACTGCCTGGTCCTACACCCTCCTCACCATCTTTGCTATGCTTGAGCCCATTGTTTCAGTCATTGTGTCAGTCCATGTGGTCTAGGATCTTCCTCTTTTTTCACTGACCCTCTGCTTTACCAGGGACTGATCCCGCCTGATAACATGTTCTAAGTATGTGAGATGTAGTCTTGCCATCCTTGCTTACTCCAAGACAGATTTGTTCTTTTTGCCAAAAATAACAACAATAACAACAAAGCCCACTGCTATCAAGCTGATTCCGACTCATAGCAACCATACAGAGCATGGTAGCCCATGGTATATTCAAGATTCTTCTCCAATATCACAGTTCCAAACATCAATCTTTCTTTTGTCTTCCTTATTCATTGTCCAGTGTAAGCATGCATATGAAGTGATTGAAAACACCACATCTTGGGTCAGGTACAGCTTAGAGATGAGCAGTTGGGGCTCAGAGACTCCGCATCACTTCACCTGAAATTACAAATACAGCAGCTGGGGATTTTGTAGGTGAAACTTCTAAGAGTCTCTGGGTGAGGTGGGAGCTCTTGAAAAGGAATGGGTATGCAGGGACCTTTCAGCAGAGAGACTGCCACATGCAGTAGCAAGAGGTAAACATGATCAGGGCAGGGTAGGGGAAGTGAGGAGAGATGAGGCTAGATAGATAAGAAGGATGCAGTTCTTGGGGACCTTATAAACCATGCTAAGACATAGAAAAATTTTCACTGTAGCATTATTTATAATAGCAAAATGATGGAAAACAAACAATCAAACAAACAAACAAAAAAACCCTAAGTGTCCATTAACAGATGAATGGATAAAAAAATTATGGTACTTACGCAGAATGGAACAATATACAATAACAAATCCATGAAGCACACTTCTTAGTTTAATCAAGTATAGGAGAACAAAGTATAGGAGAACAAATGGGCAACCTCTGCCCAAAGCAAAGCGGAGAAATTAGGATGGGACAGGAAACCTGGGTAAATGGACACATGGAAGAGAGAGTGGAACAGGAGAGAGGGAGAGAGATGGTATTACGTGGGGGTTACAACCAATGTCACAAAACAATTTGTGTATAAAACTTTGGATGAGAGATTATTAGGTGCTGTAAACTTTCACCTAAAGTAAAATAATTAAAAGAAAAAAGATAAAGGGAACCTTATTATAAAGGCTATTATGAGTTTCAGAAACCTTCCTCTGACTGCAATGTGAAAAATGTACTGACGGGTTAATAGAGAAGTAGAAATGAAGACAGGGAAACTAGTTAGGAAAATATTGCAATAACCCAGGAAAGCAATGAGAGGACGGGCTAAGGTCAAGGCCATGTATCTACAGACAAGACAGGTTTCAGAGAGACTGCAATTAATTCCATCTTATTGGTTGGGAAATGGAAGTTCAGAAAGGCAAGTCACAGTCATTGTTAGAACTGAAACCAAACTCTGGTTTTCTAACTCTAAGGGCTCTTTCTGGAGCTATCTATATTCTTTATTCCATAATTTTCTCTTTTACTCACTGTTACTATTTAATGGTTTGAGCACTGACTATAGGCTACACACTGTGCAGCACATTTTAAGAATATTTTCAGTTTTTACAATAATACCCAGATATGACTTTTAAGGTCCTTATTTTGAAAATATAAAGGAAAAGTTCAGAAAGGCAATTAAAAATTGTATCTCTGAGCACATTACTAGAAAGTAGTAAAGGAAGGATTTGAAATCAGTCTGTCTGGTTCCACAGCTTGTGTTTTGTTTTGTTTTTTCTACCTTACCATGTCAGTCTCTAAAGCAGCAGCATTGCTTCTTTTTCCCTGTATTCTACCTCCATGTGCAGCTCCCCACCCCCTCCAAAATTGGATTTTTCAGACAGAAAAATACTGACCAAGGAAACATAGTATGTAATACATTCTTGGAGAAAGTTATTTTTATCCACAACATTTTCTCCTATTTGGAACAGTCACAGAAGTTTTTGATCAGCAGAAAAGCAGCCTGGAAATTTCATGCTTTAACAAGTTCCAAATATTTTTGTATTATTATTTACTTATTTTCTTAGGAAGTAAATTCCACACTTGGAGGAAGGGGAGGCCAAGTAATGGCACTCTCACAGGTTTCAATTTATTCTAGAGAAGCAAGACACCTGGAACAACCACAGCCTCCAGTTACTGATATCCTCTACACAGCTAGTGAGGCATTCATTGTTCACTGGTAGAATTCTCACTTTCCATGTGGGAGACTAGGTTTAGATTCCTATCTAAGGCACCTCATGATCACCTGGCTGTCAGTGGAGGCTTGCATATTGCTATGATGCTGAACAAGCTTCAGTAGAGTTTTCTGACTAAGACAAACTAGGAAGAAGGCCCTGGTGATACACTTCCAAAACTTCCAAAAACCCTAAAGGCAACAACAGTCTAACCGACACCAATGACGTCAGGCAGCAGTTTGTTCCGCTCTATATAGCGTCACCATGAATTGGGGGCCAACTGGACAGCAACTAATAAGAACAATGTGTATCTACTATACTCACTAGCTCATTTAACTGTCCCAGCAATCCCAGGAGTTGGGGACAATTATCTCAGTTGCACAGGTGGCATCAGTGGTGCCTAGAAAGAGGAAGTGACTTGCCCAATGCTACGCAGATGAAAACAGATGGAGTTCAAACACAGGATCTCTCGGGCGCAAAGACTGAACTGATTCTGCTGCAATCTGCCACTTTGTCCTCAAAGGGCAACTTAGTCCAGCTCTGTTGGTCCATGAATGGTTTTTTTTTTTTGATAAGGCATCACACACAGCAACCACCCAAGTACAGAGCGACTGGCAAGGAGCTGAGCACATGCCACCCCTCCCAAGCTTGGAACTTCTCCACCCGAGTATCTTGCTGTCCAAATTTCCACTATTGGTCATCTTTATTAAGATGTGGAAAGGGGACCGGACTGAGACTCAAGTCCTGTCATCTAATCCGGCTCCTCTAGGCCTGTGATGTGAGTCTCCAGGCGATTTCTTCCCCCTCGTTTGCCCTCCTTCTCAGCATCTGTATAACAAGGAAGACAAAAAGTGGTCCCTCCTTGTTTCACATGCTAGGATGTTACCATCCTCAAGTCTCAGAGGGAACACAGGGGCTAAGTTCCCAAAAGAGAGGTGAATAAATGCAAGACAGAAGGAAGCATGAGTGGGAAAACCTCAAATAAGGAGGGACCCCTGACAAAGGAGGCAAGAGATATTTCAAGGTGACAACTCTACCCTTTTGTCCACAGTCTCTCTGAAAAGTTACATCCAGATCAAGCATTCATGTCCCTTAGGAGAATGTCTGTTGGGAATTGATTGGAACTTGGAGTGGAAAAAGAGTAGTAGAAGACAGCAAGTGACAGATAGTCACTCTGAACATCCAGAGAGACCAGGCTATGTGCTAAAACTGGTCTTTGCTGCAAGACAGCCGAGCTGGTAGCACAAGGCAGCCAGACCCAGAGCCAGCCTGGTCTTCCCCTCTCTCTTTTCCCTCACTTCCATTTTCACATGAAAGCCATAAAAGATCCCAGAAATGGGAGGTGCACTTAATGGGTTTTTTTGGCACCAAGAAATTAATCTTTTCTAGACCAAGGGGAATTTTTTTTTTCTTTCCTAAAGATCTTTGGCAAACAGAAGCTAAATTGCTTCCAGACCTCATGAAAGGTATTTTGTGTGAACGAGGTGTGATTTACACTTCCTTTAATTAGTCTGAACCCTGGAAAAAGAGAGAAATAATAGAAAACAAGAGCTATGTGGAAAACAAGTCCAAACAGCCCTAAAATAACAGTTTTGTAAAAGCATCAGTTGAGGGTATTACAAGGAGACCAACAACAACAACAAAAAAATCCTTCTAATTCTGGGAGTAGAGCAATTACAAGTGAATTGAAGTTTTGTTGGACTCCTTTCCCTGGGGATGGGGGTGGGGATAAAGTTTGGCAGAAAGGAGCCTTAGTGTACTGAGTGAGTTTCAAGTTCTAGTTGACCTTCCTTCCGTTAAGCCTCTGTGTCTACTGAGGGCATTTGGGGTCTAGGGAGCCAGAGTCAGCGAGGAAAGAGGACAGCCGTGCTTCCAGTCTTGAACATTTCACATCTGACTTCTTTCTTGGCTGAATCACAACACAGCCTTGTGGAAGACACATGGCCTCTGGGCTCATAGACCTGGGTTCAAATTTTGGCTTTGCCATTTACTTTCAGAGGATTCTGGGCAACTCTCCAATCTGTTACCCATTTGCTTTGCAATTTCCTTTACATCTCTTTTCCTGGTGGCCTGGTCCTTCAATTTCCTGGTTGTTCCACAGAAATGCTTTTGCTTAGTCTCTTTTGCAAGCTTAGACTCACCTACCTAGCAGTTAGTTGTGCAAACTGCTCAAGGCTCAGTCCCAGGCCTCCTCCTCATGGTCAATTGTCACTATCAAAACAGTACAGCCACATACACTGTTTCACTTTTCATTTACAATATGATAACTCTCAAAGTTCTATCTGTAAGCCAGACTTCTTCCCTTGGTTCTAGCACTCATATAAAAAGGTATTACCACATCCTTACTTGGATATTTCCAAGTATCTCAGGCTCATTATATCCAAAACTGAACTGAGAGTCTTCTACCTTATTTCAGGTTCATTTTCTGAGGGCTTCTTCTCAATGAAGAACATCTCCATCCGTATAGATGACATCTTTCAGAACACTTTCTCCCTTATCATCTATAGCTAATATAATATCTGATCCAGTTGACTTTGTCTTTGCATTGGCATATTACATAACCAAGGCAATCTTATCCCATCTCTGTGAAAAATGGGAAAGTAGGGTAAGATGACCTCGGAGAATGCCCTTGTTCTGAACCTGCATGACAACTCATATGTTCATCTTCCCTCACACCTTCATCTTACTTGGCTCACTTATTATTTAGTCCTCACTCTGGACCAATCCATAGCCTGGCCCAGGAAACCTTGGAGGAGACTGAGTTTATTGAAACAATGTTAGACACAGCAAGAGTAGATTCTGTTATGAATTTCATCTTTATCTTCACCAATCCTATCCTTGTGACCAGTCTTCTCCCTTAAGCAAGAAAGTAAGGGGAGAGGGAGAAGGATTAAAACTAAAATTTACCATAACTCCTTTTGGGGTAAAAGGAACAGAACAGACAAAAATACATTCTATAAATAATTCCCTTTGGCCAAAATAACAATTTCACTTGACCTTGAGGATAGTTGAAGGACCCAGTGTACCATTCTACCTCCAGAATACTAGAAGTCATAAGGTTAGTTTCATTAATGATATCTCTGACCATATGACAAACTAAGGGGACTGGATTTAAGTTTTGGCTCTGCCTCTAACTCATTACTTGACCTGGGGTCAGCTCTTTTCTCTCTACAAGGCTCACTCTTCTCATCTATATATTGCACAGGTTGTATGCTGTGATTTACATGGCTATTAGAGCTCCAAAGTTTGCAGGATTTTATTATGGACTATGTAGAGAGTGAAGGAAGGCCCCAGGGATTCTCTTGTACAGCATCTCATGAAAGGATGAGTAATAATAGCAATGGCTGGAATTTATTGAGCACTAAATACACGTCACATACTAATACAAGGTGTTTTACATTTTCTTTCTCAGTTCATTCTCTTTGTCTCTCTCTCTCTTACACACACACACATACACACATGAAGTAGTTACATTATTATCATTCTCAATTAAGGGATAACCTGAGACAAAAGAGAAGTTAAGTGTTGCACCCAATGTCACATGGCTAGTAAGTACAGAACTAGGGTTTCAACCTCAACTGACTGATTCCAGGCCTGTATTGGACACTGCACTACCATTTACCTTTGGTTGTTGTCAGTGGTGGTGGTGGTATGCCTTCACATGTTCACTCATCCATTCATGCTACAAACACTCCTGACGATGTATTCTGTGCATGGAACTACACTAAACACAAGGAAGCATGAGAAGAAATCCATCAGGCAGTTCAGTTTGGCTAAAGAAATAAAGAACCACGACCAGTATGTTCAGGAAATTTATCTTTCTTTTCAAACCGCCACTCTGGTCATGGTCGCCCCTTAAAAGGCTTCAAAGGCTGCCATTTGAAAACAGGATGAAGTTCACACAACTTAGCCTGTTTCCTAATCCCTCGGTGATCAAGCTCCTGTCTCACTCACTGCTGACTTCATTTATTCAACAGTATTTCAGTGCCAACATGTGTCAGACATTGCAGCACCGTCTTGAGATGCAATGTTGAGTGACACTGACTTAAGTCTCTGCTCTACTGGAGCTTATAGCTCAGGGATATTGAGATACTAATCAAATAATCACACTGATAGACAATTAGGCATTCCTTCAAGCTTTCAGTAGTGCAGGGAGTCCCTAATCCTAGCACATACTCCAGTCCAGTCAGTGTATAATGATGCAGTTCACCTTGAAATCATTCGATGATCAGTTGACCTTTTCAGACTATGGTTTATCCTACTAATCAAGCAGAAATATCTGGCTTTCTAAAGAGATAGCATTACCCCTTTCATATATATTTTTTTAAATAGTTTTTTTTAACAACCAGCTAAGTCATCTTGGTATATAATACCTTCATGAAATAGTAGTTAAGTGCTACAGCCGTTAACTAAAAAGCTGGCAGCTCAAATCTACCAGATACTCCCTGGAAACTCTATGATGCAGTTCTACTTTGTGATACAGGATTGCTCTGAGATGGAATCAACTCGACAGCAATGAGTTGGTTTTTTTTTTTTGTTTGTTTCTACATAACACCGTAGAATGCTGACATCCCCTTTGTAGCAGTCACTGTGTTAAAAGTTACTGACTTCTTATCTGTGTCCCCAACTTGACTCAGAATGCCAAGAGGCCAAAGTTTATGTCTGTCTTTTTCACCAATGAATCTCCAGCACTTAGCACAGTGCTTGGCACATTGGATACATTCAGTAAACTTGCTGGTTTGATTGAATCATCCTTAACTACACAGAACATTAATTCAAAAAGAAAACTATAGCCAGCATGGATTCCCATTCACTCTGTTTACAGATGTGGAAAAAGAGCTGGAAAAGAGATGTAACTTTCCAAAGGCTACAGAACTATTTGGTAGCCTAACTGGAGTCAGAATCAAAGATAGTCTGATGCCCCAGACTCTTGCTATACCACACCCATTCATAAAACCTTGAGTTTGAAATGGCCAGGAAGATGACAGCCTCTGGGAAAAGCGCACATAGCAGAGGCCAAGTCTTTCCCGTCTTTGCTGTATCTAAATTTACATCATCAGAGTCACGATGTGGGCTGCTCCAGAGTTCCAGAAGTCCATCTGGTGGAAGAAGCCCCCACCAGCCCCTCAACAAGAGATTCAATCACTCTCTCTAACCCAAACTCTCCAAAGTACTATTTCCTATTATGTCTCAGTAACCAAATTTAACCCACCTTTATCTCAAGATTATATCTGTGAGCTCATAAAGACTCAATCACTCAGTTAAGTGAAGGGAAAATCTTATCCTCTCCAAGCAAAGTGAAATGTGACCTAACCCAGTTGCTAGGATTATGTCTCACTCAGGAAGCAGCAGAAGGGCTCAGAGAGAATGGGTGGGTCATTCACTACAGGGAATTTTCCCAGGGAAATTTGAGTAGTGCGGTCCTCTGATCTCAGTATTTCTGTCCCCAGAATGAAGCCTAAGGCAAAGTCCTGGCTTCAGGAACACCTCGGTGTAAAAAAAGTTGTCTTCTCCTTGCTCCAAACCCTGGGTTAATCTCCAGGCACGTAATGAATGAGTCTTATAACCAGATTCAGTGAATTCCAGAAGAAAGTGTGAGCCTCCAAAACCTACCCAATTAAGCTACTGTGCTTGGGTTAGGGGACATATGTTGAGTGTGAAAAAGGTTTCTTAATGAGCAAGGCCCTTTCCTTCTCTGACCCTTTGTTTCCCCAGCCTTAACGTGGACATTGATAGGAAGTTAACTTGGATAATATCTAAAGTCTCTTTCAATACTAACAACCTGTGGTTCTGAAATTGAAAGATACTTTGGGTTACTAGAAAGGGTACGGAGTATAAACAACTTGGGTTCAAACCCCAGTTCTGCCTTGGGTAAGTGAATTAATCTACCTGAACAACAGTTTTGTTGTTGTTGTTGTTCTATTTTGTTTTCCTTCTTCTTCTTCTTCTTTTAAGGAGGCCTGGTGGTGCAAAATGTTAAGCACTCTTAAGCAGTCAACTGTTAACTGAAGGGTTAGCAGATTGAATCCAGAAGCTCCCATGGAGAAACAACTGGCTATCTGCGTCTATAAAGGGCCAAGAAAGCCCCATGGGGACAGTTCTAATTTGTCATATGGTGTCTCTGTGAATTGACATTGATTCAACATCACCTAACAACAACAACAATTTCTAGTTTATACAGTTGCTGCAAGGATTTGATTGAATGTACTGAAGGTCCTTAACACAGTGTCTGAATGGTAATGATTCCTCTGAGAAGGTCTTTGGACTTTGTCTAACTACTGGCTGACTTCAATAACGACAGCTCTATGGATACAATGGTGACAGAGACTTTGAGTTTAGAAAGGAACCATGCTCTCAAGTTAAAGATACTGCATCAGCAATTACTCATGTACTAATCCCAATCAAAACCAAATCCATTGCTGTCAAGTGGATGCTGATTCACAGTGACTCTATAGTCCAGAGTAGAACTGTCCCATAGAGTTTCCAAGGAGTGTCTAGTAGCTTTGAACTGCTGACCTTTTGGTTAAAAGTTGTGGCACTTAACCACTACACCACCAGGGTTTCCAATCTGTATCCATTATCTCTTGTATTTAGGGACACACAGCATGCTTTGTTTGGACTACAGGCCACCAATTCACAGCTAGAGAGACCTTGATAGCTGCTGCGGAGTCAGTTTCAACTCATAGTACAATAGAACACAACATTTTCCAGACTTGTGCCATTGCAGCCAGAGTGGAACCTACTTTCCTAAAATCAACTACCCATATAAAATATCAGCACAGTTACAGGACAATGACATCTCCAGCCAAGGTTTGAGAAAATCATTCTTTCCCTGTGGAAGCTTATTAAGAGGGACCATGGTATGGACTCAGGTTAGACAACCTGGGATACAGGCTAACTTCTACTTGACTGAACTACGTAATTAAGTTTGAGCTACTCCCATTACCTTAGCCAGGTTTCAGTTGTCTCATTTATACAGTAGGGATGATATATAGCTTTCTAGTTATTGAAAGGATTGACTGAGGACTCGAAGTCTTTCCAAGGTGGCTGGTTAACAACAGAAGTACAAGTCCTTCCTAGTTAACTCTCAAATGAACTTCTTACTAGGTCTATATTCTTAGGTAAGTCACTTTTCCTTTCTGAGCAGCATTTACATGTCTGGAAAGCCAGTCAAAGGACACTGCACATTATAGGACAGTTGTGAGCAAATTGATGAGACAATGCATATAAAGGTTTTTTTAAAGAAGGCATTACTCAAAAGGAGATGATATATCAATGCCTTGACCAGTTTAGAGAAGCATCCCAGCAACTCCCTGTTAATCTCCCAGTTTTAAAGGGACTGTATTTTCATTTAGACAAGGGTGTGAACATCCTATTTCCATTTCTATCCTCTGAAAAGTTTTTTTTTTTTTCTTTTTTTCCCTTGTCATTTAGAGTGACCTGAGGGGAAACTGGCCAGACTGTTGTCCTAGGTCCAGAGTCTTACTACAAAAAACTAAAACCCCACCCAGAAACCTGAGTCAACTGAAGAATGAGGCACTGGGCATAAACTATGCCAAAAATATCCACCCTCTGCTTTCCAGGATCCCAAATGACACTGGTCATTGAAATCCCACCCCTCTAACTCAGAGGGAAAATTCAGCTCTGCTAAAGATGGATATGATGCCCAGCCTTAGTGTTCAAACCTTGTAAGATCCTTCCAAAACTGTGACCTTCTGTTGAAAGACTTGCTTTTGTTTGGTTGTATCTTGTAAAACCCTTTAGCAACATGTTTAGGACTTATAAAACAGGGCAGATTGAAAGTCTGGAACCAAAAGTCTCTGTTTATTCAATGAGCAGAGAAAACAGAGGTGGTATCTGCAGAGAAGATGGTGACCGCACCAGATTTCTGCAGCAAAGTTATTTCCACACCTGGAATTTCAGTTGGTTCCTGGAACCAGGAACAACTTCACGGTGAAAGTATAACCAGTCATTATTGTGGTAGTCTTTGGAACAGCAATGGGTTAAAAATGAACATAAATTGACCTTGGACAGATTATTTAATCTGCAGTACCCTCATCAGTAAAATGAGATGCTACACTTCCTGTCACATGGCTACTGGATATTATTATGTCACAGAGCTAAATAGTTGGTAATTTTCTTCTCTGTCACCTACTGATTTTTCTTAAATCGAGGAGTATAATTTACATAAAATAAAGTGCTTACTGTTCACACCTCAGCGTTTTTGAAAAATGGCTGGGTAATCTATTTTTATATCATCCATGTAAGCAGAGACCGAGGCAAGATAAATAAATAAAAGCATTCTTTTCATATCTAGGAAACACAGAGTTAGAAGCAAACAGACATGAATTGATCCAATAACTTTCTCTCTTTTTCTTGCATTGGGAAAATTGAGATTCAGGAATTGATTTGATAAGCTGGATGTGGAAGAAGTTCTTATAATTCTACAGTTATAGAACTGATCCAAATAATTAGTATACATACGTTCTGTGCTTACTATGGCCGAGGAAGACAGTTCCCCTCATCCTCCACAAATGCTTTATTATTAAAAGGTAGAAGACTGTGCTCAAGGATGTGTAGCTACAAGGAGCCTTCCATCTATGCTTTCATTAAGAAAGGTAGTTGTTAGATGCCACTGTGTCAGTTCCAACACACAGCAACCCAGTGTACGCCAGAACAAAACACTGCACAGTCCTGGGCCATCTTTATGACAATCGTTACACGTGAGCTCCTTGTCGCAGCCACTGTGTCAACTCATTTCATTCAGATGTTTTTCTTTTTCACTGACTTTCTATTTCACCAAGCATGATGGCCTCCAGGGACTGGTCCCTCCTAATAACGTGTTCAAAGTACATGAATCTTCACTATTAATGAGTTTTCTGGCTGTACTTCTTCCAAGACAGATTTGTTCATTCTTCTGGAAGTCCATAGTTACGGCAGCACCATAATTCAAAGGCATCAGTTCTTAGATCTTCCTTATCCATTGTCCAGCTTTTGCATGCATATGAGGCAACTGAAAATACCATGACTAGGGCAGGTACATTTTAGTCCTCAAAGTGACATCTTTGTTTTTTAACACTTTCAATAGTTTATCAGTTTTTTATTTTTTTGCAGCAGCAGATTTGCTCTATGCAATGTGCCTTTTGATTTTCTGGACTGTTGCTCACATGGGTGTTGTTTGTGGATCTAATGAAAACAAAATCCTCCATGACTTCAATTTTTTTTTTTTTTTTCTGCTATTTCTCAGTATGTTGCTTACTGGTCCAGGTGTAAGGTTTTTTGTTTTCTTTAGGTTGAGGTGTAATCCATACTGAAGGCTGTAATCTTTGATCCCCATCAGTAAGTGCTTCAAGATCCTTTTCATTTTCAGCAAACAAGGTTGTATAATTTGCAAATCCCAGACTGTTAATCAGTCTTCCTCCAATTCTGATGCCAAGTTCTTCTCTACATAGTCCAGCTTCTCAAATTATTTGCTCAGCATACATACAGGATACAGCGCTGACACACACCTTTCCTGTGTTCAAACCATGAAGTATCCCCTTGTTCTATCTGAACAACTCCATTTTAGTCTGTGTTCAGTCCCGCATGAGCACAACTAAGTGTTCCGGAATTCCCATTTTTCACAATGTTATCCATAATTTGTTATGATCTACATAGTCATATGTCTTTGCATAGTCAGTAATTAGCACAAGTAAACATCTTTCTGGTATTCCCTGCTGTTAGCCAAGATCCATCTGACATCATCAGTGATATCCCTCATTCTGCGTCTTCTCCTGAATCTTGCCTGAATTTTTGGCAGCATCCTGTCAATGTACTGTTTCAATCATTTTGAAGTCATCTGCCCTAAAATTTTACCTATGTGTGATAGAACAATATTGTTTGATAACTTCCCTGTTCTGTTGGATTATTTTTCTTTGGAGTGGGCACAGATATAGATGTCTTCTAGTTAGTTGGCCAGGTTTTAGTCTTGCAAATTTTTTGGCATAGACTAGTGAATGCTTCTAGAACTGCATCTGTTTGCGGACATATCTCAGTTGGTATCCCAGCACCTCCTGAAGTCTAGTTTTGTGCCAGTGCCTTCAGTGAATCCTGGATTTCTACCTTTAATATCCTTTATTCTTGATCACACGTTACCTCATGAAATGGCAAAACACTGACCAAACCCTTTTGGTGCAGTGACTCTGTATATTCCTTCCATCTTCTTTTGATACTTCCTGGGTTATCCAATATTTTACCCACAGAATCCTTCGATAATATAATACAAGGCTTAAGTTTTTTCTTCAGTTCTTTCACCTTGAGAAATGTCAGTTGTATTCTCTTGTGGTTTTATACCTCCAGGTTATATTACTTTCCCTCTGTCTTCTTGAGCTGCCCTTTGAAATCACCCGTTCAGCTGTTTTACTTCAGCACTTCTTTCTTTCACTTTAGCTAATCTGCTTTCAAGAGTAAGTTTCAGAGTCTTTTCTGACATTCATTTTGTTCTTTTCTTTCTTTACTGTCTTTTAAATGACCCTTTCTTTCTTCAACTATGATGTCCTCTGACAACTTGGCTGGTCCTCCCTCATTAGTATTCAGTGCAACAAGTCTATTCTTGAGACAGTATCTAAATTCAGGTGGGATATATGCTCAAGTTTGTACTTTGATCCTCATGGACTAGTTTTAATTTTTCATCTTCAGCTTTAACTTGTATATAAGCAACTGATGGTCTTCTCTCAGTCAGCCATCAGCTTTATTCTGACTGATGATACTGAGCTTCTCCGTCCCCTTTCCACAGATATAGTTGATTGTATCCCTGTGTATTCCACTCATTAAGGTCTGCATGAATATTTGCCATTCATGTTGTTGGTAAAAGATATTGGCAATGAAAAAGTCATTGGTCTTACAAAATTCTATCATGCAAACTACAGTATCATTGCTATCACCAACTCTATATTTTCTAACTCCCTATCCTAATTATTTGTTTAAAATTCATGCATTCTAATTACCAGTAAGTATCAGTGCATCCTGATTGCAGAAGGACTGCAAAAGTTGATAATAGACTTAAATTTCTTCAGGTTTCTCATTTGTGGTTGGTGCATAAATTTGAATGATAAAGAATTAACAGGTCTTCCTTGTAGACTTATGGATATTGTCCTATCACTGACAGTGCTGTAATTCAGAATAGATCTTGAAATGTTCTTTTCAATTCCTCTTCATATTGTCATTGACAGCATAGCAGACTATATTATTGTCTGATTCAAAATGACCAGTACCAGTCCATTTCAGCTCATTAAAGCCTAGGATATCCATCTTGATGCTTTGTATTTCACTCCTGACAACTCCCGGTTTTCCTAGATCCATACTTTGTACATTCCATGTTCTTATTTTTAATGGATGCTTTCAGGTATTTCTTCACATTTTAAGTTGTGCTACATCATTGAATGAAGGTCCCAAATGCTTGATTCCATTTGCACCATTAAGGTCAGCTTTATTTTGAGAAGGTAGCTCTTTCCTGATGTTTTTTTGAGTGCCTGCCTACCTGTGGGACTCATCTTCTGGCATTATGGAGGACAACGCTGTGCTGCTACTCATAAGGTTTTCAATGGGATTTTTTTTCTTTTTTTTAAATAGGCCACCAAGTCCTTCTTCCTAGTTTGTCATAGTCTGGAAGCTACACTGAAACCTTTCCACCATGGATGACCCTGCTGGAATCTGAAAGACTAGTGGCATAGCTTCCAACATCACAGCAACATGCAAAACACAACAGTACAACAAAATGGCAGACAAATTTAAGAAAAGTAGGTGTGATAAAAGTGTTCTGATGGTAGGAACAGATCGTAATTTAGATGTACTATTTCTAAAGTTGTGAAGCATATTGTACAGACAGTAAACAGAAATTCAGGAAATAATTGCTGAATAAACAATGAGTGTGTTGTCATGTAGATACCTTCATTATCTGGAGGGTACAAATATTTCTCTCTAATATTTAGATTAATTTCTCTCTCGGTTCACATGCACACACTGTTAAGATGTCTAGTGCCTCTCCTGAGGATAACTCATCTCCCTTTGGATTGAAATTTCAGAGGTTTTGCCAATCAAAGCTTCCTAATGCGTTGTAAAGAAAGAAAGGAAGAATTGCATTACGTCTGCAGTTTTTCTTTACTTGTAATTCTAGCCACTGACACATGGTGTCACTATTAAAAACAGGTGTTCCACATATCTCTAAGCCAGTCTTGCTGGAAGAGGAAGCATTAGAAAAGAGCCTTACATAAGCCCTAGCACTCCCCTGAGAAACGATCCCGGTACTGTGGCTACTAGAGGCCCAAGCTTAGGCTCCTAAGTCTACAACACTTTGGCTTATGTTTTAATCCTCATTCTCAAGTCACGCCCATTGTGCCAGTGTGGCTCTACATACTAGGATTCTGAGCCTGATACACAAGTCAGACTGCCTCCTTCCAGCTGAGTTCCCCTATATGCTGGGAAAATCTTAACCTTTGAGAGTCTAATAAAATACTTCACAAGAGTAAGCAATCAGAAGTTCTCCCATTTATCTCCGGCACTTCATGAATTTATAATGAAATTTTCATAGCTGCTCCACAGAGATCTGTGAGCTCCACATACCAAAGATCATTAAGGCAGCAGCCTTTCTCAGGTCACAAACTGCCCTCATTAATTTCTTCTCACAGTAATCAGTGGTCACTTACTGGCCTTACCTTTATCTATACAATTAAATGAAGTCTTTGTGAGGTCAGCTCCAAGGTAACTTGCTGTCTTTAGATTTCAAAAGAGCTGCCATCTTTTTAAATTATAGATTCATTTGTAAACAAAAATAATGGCAATAAACTATAACTCCATCCAATAATAGAAGTCAATCTCACAATATGGTGAACAAAAGAAGCTAGATACAATAGCCTGCATATTGTATAACTTTTTTTGTATATGAAGTTTACAAACAGGTATTGGAAGGTATGAGAAGTAAAGATAATCGTTCAACCATGAAGGAAGAGATTATAGCTGAAAGAAAGCACAGGTGGTCTTTTACAAGATTGGCCATATCTTGTTTTTGATTAGGGCATTGGTTACATGACTGCATCTCTTTGGGAAAATGTACGAAGCTTATGTTACTGCAGTTTTTTCTATGTGACTGTTATACTTTAATAAAGCATTCAAAAATGAATAAAAGGACTCTTCCAAAAAGAAATGAAAGAAGAGAGGATGTTGTGTATATTTACTATCCCTGGAGGCCTGAAGATCCCTGCTGGTATAATAGTTAAAAGCTCAGCTGCTAACTAAAACGCTGACAGTTTGAATCCACCAGCTGTTCTTTGGAAACCCTATGTGATAGTTCTACTCTGTCCTATAGTGTCACTGTAACTGGAATCAACCCAGTGCCAATGGGTTTGATTTTATTTTTCTAGAGACTTGGAGTCATAAAACTTTGGCATCTGAGGGGCCTCAGAGATGATCTTGTTCAACTTCCTCATTTCAGAGACAGAGAAATCAAGGCCCATAGAGGAGAGTATCTTACCCAAGGTCACAGAGGAACTCAGTGTCACAATCAGGTCTTCTGCCTCCAGGCCCATGGATCTTTGCCTTTCATAATGTTGCCTTCCTTCTTTGGATGAAACTGGGGAGATGCAGGTAAATATTATAGCACGCTACGCATCAGGTTTTAGGAGTAGGTCAAGAAAACTTGTCTGGCACTGATTAATCTCTGCCTTGCAAATGGCCTCAGCAGCTGGGACAAGGCAGATGTGGCCACACAAATGTGCTGCCTGTGACACATCGGTTGGAAGAGTGGGGAGGAGGCAGCTCTTAAGGGAAGGAACAAAAGGAAAGCTTGTTTGCCAGGAATGCACTGGGAATCAGAATTCCAGAAAGGTCATCCAGGGAGAAGCTGTGCCTGAACCCCAGAGAAGGCTGGGTACATTTGCTGACATTCCAAACATCTGTGCTTTTGCAAGGGAGATAAAAGAGAATCTGCTTCCTTGCCTCAAGGCATGATATATGGGCTTCAGAGGCCCTGGGTGTGGGCTGCTGTTGAAGGCATGATGCAGGGTTTGATGGATGAAGGTCGATGCAACTCTCTAGGCCACACATTAATAAAAGTTATCAAACTAGCCCCGCTGGTAGAGTAGAATGCTAATGCCATTCACCACATGGACGTCAAAGCCAGAGAATGTCTGGAGGGAGCTAACAAGCTTGATCCTTTTACCTTGATTCCACTTGTCCAAATTTGATCCTTTATTCTGCTGCCAATATCCCGCACAAGCCAAGACTGGCAGGGCATGTTCTAAACAACAACCACCCATGATACCTCACCTGCATTTAGCTGTTCTTAACTGAGAAGGAGAAGGTGGCTTCTAATCACAACTTAGGCCCATAAATACCTGCCATCACTGTTGACCAGAGAAGAGAGCCCCAATATCTCAGCCTGACTTTCAAGGTGGTCATCCATTTGACCCCAGATTCCAGTCTCTCATACTATACTCTGCCAGCTACCTTTCTTTTTCCATCTCAAGGCCTTTCTTGGTTTAACACTTTCCCCTTTAATTTCTTCTTCATTGTTTTCAACTATTGAACCCTTTCTCATTCTTCCAGGCTGTAGTCAAAAGCCACTTTCTTCGTGTAGGTCTTCCAGATTACCAGTTCCTCAGTCAAAACTAATGTTTCTTTCATTTTAAGTTTTCCAACTATTTAGTGTTATTTCAGTTTTTATCATGTTATTATGCAGTTGCCCTTCTTTTACATCAGACTTAATGCTCCAAAAGAAAAAAGGTAGTACTTACTATGTCCTCCAATGATTTCCAAAAACACAGCAATATCTCTGACCTGCCTATTTCTCTCAATACATGAGTTTTATAAAGGAGTATTAACAGAATCCTCAGGGTTCTCTACATGTTCCCTAGCCTCTGATTTTAGCCTCAGTTGCGGTACACAGATCTGGTGCAAGATCAAACTCACCTTACGCTGTTCTGGTAACTTGCACCTCAAGCACTGGCCAGGTATGTCTTTCTACTTTCTGTTCCATGGCCTTCTCGGGTGCTGTGGGAGCTCTCTCAAGTCACATGGGCAAACACAGCCCAGAATTATGTAGGGAATGATAACGTTGAAACAAATGAGGAAAGGAGCCAGTGGATAACTCAATTGTGTGTTTTTCTTTAGCTGGGTTTTGCTGCCTGTATTAGCACAGGAAAAGATGGAGAGTTATAAGTATACTACAGATGTCCTATAGGTAGCAGTTCTGGAAGGTACCCTGTCTCCTTCTAATGAGGTCCCTGTGGTCTCAAGCCCACATTTCTTCAACAATAATCTGTACTGGCTTTTATTCCTTCACGTCTCATTCTTCATGCTCCTTCATACTTGCTTCCTGTCTGTATTACCAAATAAACTGCCTGTTTTCAAACTTGCTTTCAGTCTCTTAGGGAAATCAACCTGAGAAAAAAATGATGCATATAACTAGAAGCTCCTTAAAGGCAAAAACCAGAACTTGTTCCTTTTCGCATTTTCCTATTGCCCATAACCAACTTTGGAATCTCTGGTGCTTCAGTGCTATGACTCCTAAACAAAAGATTGACAGCTCAAATCCAGCAAGTGCTCCTTGGACACTCAATGGGAAAGTTCTGCTGCATCCAATGGGGTCACTAGGAGTTGGAACTAATTCGGAGGCAGTGGGTATAGCCAACTTCAGCACATCGTAGATACTCAATTATTGTCTGTCTGCTCGAGATTGATTGGAGATATAAATTACATGGGGCAGGGCAAGATAGTGGACTAGATACATGTCTCCTCAATTCCCTCTGAGAACTAAGGCCTGGACTGATAACTGAACAGAGCACTCCAGACATCCAGGAAACCCTAGGAAACGGCATACAGTTGTTAGATTGGATTGCATGCCACTAAAAAGGAAACTACCTCTCTCTAACACAAGGCAGAGCATCCTGAGCCCTGCTTCTGCTGACTCACTCCTTAGGCAGACTGCAGCTACTCATACCTTCTTTGCTATCTGGGAGGCAGGGGATGGACAGGAGCCAGCAAGTATGCTG
Source organism: Heterohyrax brucei (assembly GCA_028571685.1). NCBI lineage: Eukaryota > Metazoa > Chordata > Mammalia > Hyracoidea > Procaviidae > Heterohyrax > Heterohyrax brucei. The sequence goes on from CM053150.1 coordinate 65,802,445, forward strand.
AACTTCAGTGCTAAAGTAAACAATGTATAGTGTAGCAAAGAGACAGTGAATTGGATAGCCATATTTTGAGAGCCTGGCTGCTGACTGAGGGTACACTACCCCTCCACCCTCTCTTTTCTGAGCTGCACCACAGATTCTGTGATTTCATGGTGAGAGGGGCAGCTCAGCAGGGATGAAATCTTGACTGGCTAGGAGGCAGAGTCACCTAACCAGGGGACTCAGCAGGTGCTAATTCCCAAGCTGAAAAGCAGTGTAAATCCAGGAAGTGCCTTTCTAGCAAAAAGGCTGGGTGCAGGACAGTGCTACCTTATGGGTGGGACCCAGCTGAGGACGTACATGATAGCTTCTTGGGGCAGCTCAAGAGGTGCTTCTGTTGTCAGCTAGAAGGTGGGGCCTGACACACGTGATGGCCTGATGGATTTCAGCATCTGCCAGACAGCGCCCAGCTTTTTAAAATAAGACTGCCTGGAGAAATAACTGCTGAGCAGCCCAGAGGCATCTTTTCTAGCCTTTACTGATCCACAGTAGGGCCATCTGATGGCCTTCCAGTGACTCCCATAAGTAGTGTGCTGTCTTTGCCAAACAGGAGGCAAAACCTGCCCACCTTAGAGAGTCCACTGTCACTGGGGTCAGTCACTAGAGTACACAGAGGTGACTGGTGACCAACTCCCTTCTCAGAACTATGCCTCAGCTCCTGTTGTGGTAATACTAGAGAAACTCAACAGCGTCTAGATGGTGTGAAGACAACAAGCCATTGCCACACTTAAAGAAACAGTCCAACATGGCTCTGGAAAACTCCCAAAATAAAGAATCAAAAAACTTCCCAGATGAAAAAGGCTTTCTGACACTATTGGAGGTCAAGCACAAAAGTGTTACACATAGAGCCTTCCTAGAGATTAAACAAAATGCAGCAGAGCAAATGAAAAATTAAGCAAGCTATTTGAACTGATGGAGCATTAATGATCTGAAATCCAAAATATCAGTAACAAAATTACAGAATTAGACAATTCAGTTCAAAGACAAAAGAGCAGAACTGAGGAGATGGACAGTAGACTTACTGACCTTGAGGATAGAGCAAGTGACACCAGCGTTTATGAAGAGAAATCAGACAAAAGAAATAAGAAAAATGAAGAAACATTAAAACACGTGGGACTCTATTAATAATCTACAATTAATTGTAGTTGCTAAACAGGGACAAATAGTTGAAAACACAGGGTATTGTTGTTGAGTTGCTCACAGACAGCTTCCCTAAAATTAAGAAAGAAGAGAACATAGACTTCCAAGATGTGTATCGAACACCATAAACTAGATCCCAAAAGAAAGGCACCAAGACATACTATAACGAAGCTAAATAAAATGAAACATAGAGGCTCTTAAAGGGAGTAAAGCTTAAAGCAAAGCTAACAGTTCGGACGTAAGCCCAGTTGATTTTCGTCTGGCTTCTTGGCAGAAATGACATTGGCAAGGAGCCAGAGGGATGACACATTCAAAGCCTTGAAGAAGAAAAATATCCAAGAATTATATATCCTGCAAAATTTTCCCTCAGATGCAAAGATGAAATTAAGACATTTGCAGATAAACAAACTTAAAGACTTTGTAAAAACCAAACCAAAATGACAAGAAATACTGAAAGAAGCTCTTTGCTTAGAAAAGTGAAAACATGAATGGTACATTTAAAAAGGCAATGCAGGACACAGCATCCAGAATCCTCCTCAGCTAAGGAAGTCACAAAACTCAATCGAAGCTACAATACTAAAAGAAGGGAACTAGTAATCATATCATGAAAACTACGACACCATCACACTAAAAAGAGTAGTTAAAGTCCTTTCAGATGGAGAGGAAGTTAAAAAGATATGCAGAAGTTAAAATTGGGTTTAAACTTAGATTATCAAGGAGGATCATTGGAGTAGCTTCAAACCACAATAACAATGCAACATATCAAAACAAGAAACATAATACAGGAGTCTCACCACACTGAAAACCAACACTGAAAAAGATGAAAATTCAACCTGTAAAGAAGAATGACCCAGAACAGAATATCAAGCACAACATAAAAAACACCAGCACAAAAGTAAATACGTCAAAATGACAGCACTAAACAATAGCTATCTATAATTACAGTGTAAACAAACTGAACACTCCAGTAATAAGACAGTAACTGACATTGTGGATCAAAAGATATGACCTATCTGTTGCTTACAAGAAACACACCTTAGACTCAGATATATGAACAAACTGAAAATTAAAGGATGAAATAATATATACCAAGCTAACAACATACATCATGCTAGATTCAGAAGAGGACATAGAACCAGGGATATCATCACTGATGTCAGATGGATCTTGGCTGAAAGCAAATAATACCAGTAAGATGTTTACATGTGTTTCCTTGACTATGGAAAAGCATTTGACTTTGTGAATCATACTACATTATGGCTAATATTGCAGAGAATGCAAATTCTAAAACAATTAATTGTACTCTTAAGGAAGCTGTACATGGATCAAGAGGCAATCATGTGAACAGAACAAGGGGACACCACATGGTTTAAAGTCAGGACAGGTGTGAGTCAGGGTTGTATCCTTTCACTATAGCTTTTCAATCTGTATGCCAAGCAAATAATCCAAGAAGCTGGATTCCATGAAGAAAGAGCATTCAGGATTTGAAGCCAACTCATTAACAACTTGAGTTATGCAGACGACACCACCTTTCTTGCTGGAAGTGAAGAAGATTTGAGACATTAACTGATGAAGCTTAAGGACCACAGCCTTCAGTACGGATTGGACCTCACCATAAAGAAACAACCCCTCACAACTGGACCAGTAAGCAACATCATCATAAATAGAGGAAACATTCAGGTTGTCAAGGATTTCATTTTACTTGGGTCTACAATCAAAGCTCATGGAAGCAGCAGTCAAGAAATTAAAAAAAAACAAAAAAACATTGCATTGGGAAAATCTGCTGCAAAGGCCCTCTTCAATGTATTCATAAGTAAAGATGTCACCTTGAAGATGACCACATGCTTCACTCAAGCCATGGTATTTTCAAATGCATCATATGCATGCGAAAGCTAGACAATGAACAAAGAAGACAGAAGAAAAATTGATGCCTTTAAGTTGTGGTGTTGGAGGAGAATGTTGAATGCACCATGGACCACCAAAAGAACAAACAGATCTGTTCTGGAAGAAGTACAACTAGAGCGCTCCTCAGAAGCAAAGACAGCAAGACTATGTCTTATATACTTTGCACATGTTGTCAGGAAGGATCAGTCCCTGGATAAGGACATCAAGCTTGGTAGAGTGTAGGGTCAGTGAACAAGAGGAAGATCCTTGAATAGATGGATTGACACAGTGGCTGCAACAATGGGCTTAAGCAAAAAAAAAAAAAAAAAAAAAAAAAATTGCGGAGAAAGCATAAAGCCAAGCAGTGTTTCATTCTGTTGTTCATAGGGTTGCTATGAGTCAGAATTGATCCAATGGCACCTAACAATAACAAGATACAAAGAAGAGCAGGTGTGGTAATTCTAATTTAATCTCAGATAAAATGGATTTTAATGTAAAATCCACCATCGTGGACAAGCATGGTCACTATTTATTGCTGAAAGGTTTAATACAAAAGCAGGACTTAACAATACTAAATATTTATAGACCCAATGCCATACCATCTAAATTGAACAAACACTGACTACATTGAAAAATGAGATGGATCACTCCACAGTAATAGTTGGAGACTTCAACACTCCACTTTCAGTAACAGATACTTGATCCAGAAAAAAGCTCAGTAATGACACAGAAGATCTTATTGCAACAATTATCCAAGTAGACTTCATCTACATATAAAGATTTTTTTATCCATCAACAGATAAGTACACCTTCTTCTCCAATGCACATGGAACATTTTCCAGAATAGATCATTTGTTAGGACATAAACCAATTTTCAACAAGATCCAAACCATTGAATTATTGCAAAGCACCTTCTTGGACCATAAAGCCATAAAAGTCAAAACCAATAGCAGAAAAAACAGGTAGAAATTTGAACTCATGGAAACTGAACAACACACCTTTCTTAAAAAGCCATAGGTTATAGAAGAAATCAAGGATGAAATCAAGAAATTTACAGAATGAGAATGAAAACACATCCTATCAGAAACTATGGGATAGAGCCAAAGCAGTGCCGAGAGGTCAGTTTACCTCTGTAAGTGCACACATCTGGAAGGCAGAAAGGACTCAAACCAAAGAATTAACCCTACAGCTTGAACAAGTGGAAAGAAAGCAACACAGGAACCCCTCAGGCACCAGAGGAAAACAGATAACAAAGATCAGAGCAGAACCAAATGAACTACAGAATAAAAGAACAATTGAAAAAAATTAATAAAACCCAAAGTCATTTTTTGAAAAGATCAACAAAATTGATAAACCATTGGCTAAGCTTACAAAAGAAAAACAGGAGAGGAAACAAATAACCCAAATAAGAAATGAGACGAGAAATGTCACAACAGATCCAACTGAAATCAAAAGCATCATAATAGAACACTGCAAAAGACTGTACTCTAACAGATTTGAAAACCTAGAGGAAATTGACAATGTTTTAGATTCATATCAGCTATCAAAATTATCACAAGGAGAAGTAGAAGAACTTAATAAACTTATCACAAAGGAAGAGACTGAAAAAGTAATAAAAAAACCTACCAATCAAAAATAATGTCCTGGCCCAGACGGCTTCATTGCACAATTCTACCAAACTTGTAGAGAAGAGTTAACTCCAGTACTACTGAGACTATTTCACAGCATAGAAAGGGGTGGAATACTCCCAAATTCGTTCTATGAAGTCAGCATAACCCTGATATCAAAGCCAGGGAAAGATCCCACAAAAAAGGAAAATTACAGACCAATATCACTTATGAATCTAGATAGAAAAATATTCAACAAAATCCTTGGCAATAGAATTCAACAACATAACAAAAAATAATTAATCATGACCAAGTTGAATTCATACCAGGGATGCAAGGCTGGTTCAGCATCAGAAAAACAATTAATACGATCAACCACATAAATAACACAAAAGATAAGAATGCCCTGATTGCTTCAATTGATGCAGAAAAAGCATTCGACAAAGTCCAACCCCCGTTCATGCTAAAAAATTCTCAGCAAAATTGGAATAGAAGGGAAATTCCTCAGCGCAGTAAGGAGCATCTACATAAAGCTCACCGCCTACATCATCCTGAATGGAGAGAGACTGAAAGAATTCCCCCTGAGAATGAGAACTAGACAAAAATGCCCACTCACACCACTTCTATTCAGTATTTTATTAGAAGTTCTACCCAGGAGAATTAGACAAGAAAAGGAATAAAGGGCATCCACATTGGCAAAGAAGAAGTAAAAATCTCCCTGTTTGCACATGATGTGATTGTATTTGCAGAGAACCCTAAAAAATCCATAAGTAAACTACTTGAACTAATAGAAGAGTTCAGCAAAGAATCACGATACATAAGATAAACATAAGTAAATCAGTAGGTTATCTTTATACCAACAGAGATAATAAAAGAAGAAATCACCAAATCAATACCATTTACTATGGCCCCAAGAAGATAAAATACCTAGGAATCAATCCAACTAGAGAAATAAGAGACCTATAGAAAGAGAACTACAAGTACTTACTTCAAGAAACCAAGAGAGACTTACATAAACAGAGAAACCTACCCTGCTCATGTACAGGAAGATGTAACATTGTAAAAATGTCTATTTTTCCCAAAGCAATATACAATATATGTATACAATACAATCCCAATACAAATTTCAATGTCTTTTTTTTAATGAGACAGAGAAACAAATCCAACTTTGTTTGAAAAGGGGAGAAACCCTGAATAAGTAAAGCACTACTGAAGAGGAGGAACACAGTGGGAGGCCTCATACTATCCAACCTTAGAACCTATTACAGAGACCCCAGAGATGCCACCACCCTCTCATGAATAGCTGATACTCAACAAAGGCCCTAAGATTGTGAACTGGGGTAAAAATAGTCTGTTTAATGAATGATGCTGGCAAAATTGGATATCCATCTGCAAAAAAATTGAAACAGGACCTATGTCTCATATCTGACACAAAAACTAACTTAAACTGGAGCAAAGTCTTAAATACCAAATGTAAAATAAAGATCAATGCAATAAAAAATAGGATCAACAATGGAAATGTTAATACACAGATTAGACTTCAAAATCTGAGAAACAAAGCACAATCAACAAAGGAGAAAATACATAAATGGGAACTACTAAGTATCAAATACTTTTGCTCACCTAAAGACTTTATCAAAAGAATTAAAAGACCACCTACAGAATAGGAAGAAATATTTGGCAACTGCATGTCAGACTGACATCTGATCTCCATAGTCTACGAGGAACTGCAAAATGTCACCAACAAAACAGGTATATAATGTAATTAAGCGATAGGCAAAGGAGATGGGCAGACACTGCCCCAAGCACCAAAGAGGACACTTAGGCAGCCAAAAGACACATGAGGAAATGCTCACGATCATTAGCTATTAAAGAAATCTGAATCAAAACTGCAATGAGATTTCATCTTACCCCAAGAAGATGGGCCATGACCCCCAAAACACAAAACAACAAATGCTGGAGAGGCTATGGAGAGATTGGAACTGTCCTACACTGGTGGTGGGATTGAAAAATGGTATATATCATTTTGATCCAGTAATCCCACTGCTCAGAATATATCCTACAGAATCAAGGGCAGTCACATGAAGAGATACATGCACATGAATGTTTATTGCAGCACAGTTTACAATAGCAAAAAGATGGAACAACCCCAGACACCCAATAACAGAAGAATGGATAAACAAACTGTGGTACTTATACTCAATGGAACACTACGTAATGATAAAAAACAATGATGATTTTAGGAAGCATTTGATAACCTGGTTTCAATTGAAAGACATTATGCTGAGTGAAATCAGCAGCAAAAGGACAAATACTCTATGGGACCCCTACCCTAAGGACATAAAAATAGACAAGCATAGATGGAAAAACTCTTTGACGGCTGGAAAGCCTGGGGAGGTGGGGAGAGGGTTGGTCATAGATTAGATAGTTGATAGAAATTTGATTGGGTGAAAGGAGTGACAACACATATTAGAAAGAAGATTAAGATCAATTTAAACAGACTTCAACATAAACAGAAAACCCTTATAATCTTAACCCAATATTGCAAGGATAGAGTAGCAGGGGCTGGGGTTTGGGGCCCATGCTGTCAGGGACATTGAGATCAATTCGCATAACTAGGCTATTTCTAAGAGAGTCTTCTGTACCCCATATTAGTGAGTGTCATCTGGTGTCTTAAAATCTAGCAAGCTGTCATTTGAGGTACACAAAATGGTCCCAACTCAACCGAGACAGATGTTTACCAAGAATAACAAAGACACAAGGAAAAAAGAGCCTAGAATACAGAAGGACCCATGTGAATAGGTGTCTATATCAACATGTCACGCGAAGAAGCAGATGGTACCCAGCCACCACCAAAGACAGCCATGATGTGGCATATAATGTTGAGTCCCAGCAGTAACACAAGAAAATGGGGGATGTATCTCAAGAACACCACTAAAAACAGCAGTTGATGGTCTGGTGCCCTTAGGGTTCTCTTGGAAGCATGGCCTCTAGACCTGCTGCTGACCCTGACCAGAAAACATTACTGAGGTCCACTCTTCGGACAAGAATGGACTGGACTTGGGGACACAATGTAACCATACGGTGTATGTACTTTCTGGTTCTATGCATCTATAGGATGCTGTCCTGCTGGTCTCTTACTAGAAGGGACAGGAGAGAGTAGAGAGGAGGGGACTGGAAATTGTTACGAGGACATGACACGTATAGAACAAAAAGGAGGAGTGTGCTGTCACCAGGCAAGGAGAGCAGGAGCTGCAGATATGAGGACATGCAAATTTAATTTGGATTGCATACTTTGACTCAATCTCAATAATAAAAAAGGAAAATGTAAATCATACATATCAACTTAGCATGTGGAGAAAAGGCCCATTTGTGAACTATATAATTATTAAGATTGTTGTCCATGCCGCTAATTTTAGGTGAAAAACATCAAGAGACTACAGTCTTGCTAACATTGAGGTTGTTCTATCACTTTAAGTTCAGCCCATGGACCATAGTCATGAGATCTCATTTTTGTTGTCCCACATTTCCTCATCCCAGAGGCCTAGAATTCCACTGAGAAGCTCAGCTGCTGCAGAACAGCCAAATCTAAGCTGTGATTCTTCATGCACATGATGACAGCCCATTTGAACCTAGTGCACTAAACATGACAACCTGAAACCTCTGCCCCAAGAAATGACCAAAGTGGCTTACAGCTGAAATATCCTGATTTCTGCCTTGAAAACAACACTCAGTTCCTGCTATAAAAGCACATCCTCTAATATTTTATTTCTTTTCATTCTATTCTCTCTTTTCTTTCATTAGTTTTTTTGTTAATCCTTTCCCCGTCAGAGGTTCCTTGGAGGCTGTCAAGAGTAGGAATGTACAGCAGGGACTCTTGAGTGAGAAAATATTGGGTCCAAGTCCTAACTGTGTCATTTAATAACTAGATGTCTTAGGTGGAACCCTCTCCATGAAGGTAGCCATAGGATTAAGACCAGAATACTAAGAAGGAAAGAATTCCTGGGTGGTTCAAAAGGTTACACACTGAAATACTAACTGAAGGGCTGTCAGTTTGAAGCCACCCCAATACCCTTCAGAAGACAGACCTTATAATCTGCTTCCAAAAGACCACAACCATGAAAACACTATGGGGGCATTTCTACTCTGCAACATATGGGTCACCATGAGTCACAGGTGACTTGATAGTACCTGGTTTGGTTTTGGTTTACTATGAAGGAGCTAGCAATCAAAAGAATTGGGGAAGAAGCCTTTCTGAAACTATCAGAGGGTGAGTACAAAAGGATTATATAGAGAGCCCTCCTAGACTTTATACAAAGCACAGTAGAGAAGAATGAAAAGTTAAGCAAGCTGTTTGATCTGATGGAACACCAGTACTCTGAAATACAACACACCAAGAACAAAATCAAAGACATAGAAAATTCAGTTCAAAGCCAAGAAAATAGAATTGAACAAACGGAAAATAGACTTTCTGACTTGGAAGACAGACCTACTGACTCTGTAATCTACAAGGAGAAATCAGAAAAAAGAAACAAGAAAAATGAAGACACATTAAGAAGCATGTAGGACTCTATTAAGAGGAACAATCTATGATTAATTGGAGTTTCTGAACAGGGTGGAATGTCTGAGAACATAGAGTATTGTGGCTAAGCTGCTGACAGAAAACCTCCCAGAAATTATGAAAGAAGAGAATATAGATATCCAAGATGCATATTGAATGCCACTGAATCTAGATCCTGAAAGAAAGACTCCAAGACATATCAGAGTGAAGCTTAACAACATGAAACACAAACAGAAACTCTTACATGCAGCAAGACTCAAAGCAAAGCTAACATTCAGAGGGAAACCCTGTGGGCTTTCGTCTGATTTCTCAGCAGAAACGATGCCTTGAAGGAAAAGAACTTCCAACCAAGATTTATATATCCTGCAAAACTATCTTTCAAATACAAAAATGAAATCAAGACATTCAAAGATAAACATCAACTCAGAAACTTTGTAAAAACCAAACCAAAGCTACAAGAAATACTGAAAAAAGTTCTTGTCTTATAAGAACAAAACCTAACTTTATATTTTAGGAAGAAATACAGGACACATCATTCAGAAACCTATTGAGCTAGAGATTGCTTCAAACTCAATCAAAGCTGTAATATTAAAAGAAGTGATTCAGTGATCATATCATGAAAACTATGATGCCATCATATTAAAAACAGGGATGTACTACAGTCATTATAGTGCTTCCAGATGAAAAGGAAGTTAGTAAGACCTGTAGTAGTTAAAATTGTGTTCAAACATAGACTATTGAGGAGGATCACAGGGGCAGCTGCAAAGCACAATAAAGATGCAACTTACCAGATCAAGAAACGTAATACAGGAGTCTCAACAACCACAAAACCAACAGCGAAAAAGGTAAAAATCAACTCATAAAGAAGAATGCCCCAGAACACAATAATAACAGAGACAACATCAACACAAATATAAACATGTCACAATGACAGCACTAAACACATACCTATCAAAATTACATTGATTGTGAATGGACTGGATGCTTCAGGAAGGAGACAAAGAGTGGCATCTTGAATCAAAAGGCACAACCCATCCATATGTTGCTTACAAGAAACTCATCTTAGACTTAAAGACATGAAGAATCTGAAAATTAAAGGATGGAAGAATATACATCAAGCTAACAATACACAAAAAAGAGCAGGCGTGGCAATATTAATCTCAGATAAAATAGAATTTAATGTAAAATCCACCATCGTGGACAAGGATGGACACTATTTACTGCTGAAAGGTTCAATACATAAGTAGGACTTAACAATAATAAATATTTATGCACCAATACTACAGCATCTGAATACATCAAAGAAACACTGACTACACTCAAAAATGTGGTAGATCACTTCACAATAATAGTGGGAGACTTCAACATTCCACTCTCAACATTGGACAGATCATCTAGAAAAAAGCCAAATAGAGACCAAGAAGATCTTATTGACACACTCAACTAGACCTCACTGACATATACAGAACTTTCTATCCATCAGCAGACAACTACACCACCTTCTCCAGTGTACATAGAACATTTTCCAGAATATACTATGTGTTAGGACATAAAGCAAGTTTCAACAAAATCCATATCTTGAATTATCACAAGCATCTCCTCAGACCACAAAGCCATTAAGGTTGAAATCAATAGCAGAAAAAAACACAGATAGAAAGCAGAACACATGGAAACTGAACAACATCTTACTTGAAAAGCCATGCATTATAGAAGAAATCAAGGATGAAATAAAGAAATTGATGGATTCCAACAAGAATGAAAACGTTTCTTACCAGAACTTATGGGATACAGCCCAGCAGTACTCAGAGATTAGTTTATCTGTATAAATGCACACATCTGGAAGTGAGAAAGAAACCAAAGATCTAACCCCACAGCTAGACCAGGTAGAAAGAGAGCAACAGAGGAACCCCTCAGGCACCATGAGAAAACAGATCGTAAAGATTAGAGCAGAACTAAATAAATTAGAGAAGAATAATTGAAAAAATTGAAAAGACCAAAAGCAGGTTTTGTTTTTTTTTAAAGATCAACAAAATTGACAAACCGTTGCCTAAAATTGCAAAAGAAAGACAGGAAAGGAAACAAACAATCCAAATAAGAAAGGAGAGGTGAGTTGTCACAATGGATCCATCAGAAATCAAAAATCTCATAAGAGAATACTAGAGAAATATGTGCTCTAATGAATTTGAAAATCTAGAGGAAATGGACAAATTCTTAGATTCATATCACCTACCAAAATTGTCAAAAGGTGAAGCAGAACAACTTAATAAACCCATTATGAAGGAAGAGATTGAAAAAGTCATCAAAGAACTACCAACCAAAAAAAGCCCTGGCCCAGATGGCTTCACTGCAGAATTCTTCCAAGCTTTTAGAGAAGAGGTATCTCCAAAACTACTGAGACCATTTAACAGCATAGAAAGGATGGAGTACTCCCAAATTAATTCTATGAATCCAGCATAACCCTAATATCAAAGCCACAGAAAGTCCCAACAAAAAAGGAGAACTGCAGGCCAATTTCACTCATGGACCTTGATGCAAAAATCTTCAACAAAATTCTTGCCAACCAAATACAACAACACATCAAAAAAATAATTCATCATGACCAAGTTGGATTCATAGCAGGGATGCAATGCTGGTTTAACATCAGAAACACAATTCATGTGGTCAACCACATAAATAATGCAAAACACAAGAATCGCCTGATTTTGTCTATTGATGCAGAAAAGACATTCGACAAAGTCCAACTCCCATTCATGCTAAAAACTCTCCGTAAAATAGGCATAGACAGCAAATTCCTCAGTGCAATGAGGGCCATTTATACAAAGCCAGCTGCCTACATCATCCTGAATGGAGAGAGACTGAAACAATTCCCCTTGAGAACGGGAACCAGACAAGGATGCCCACTCTCACTTCTCCTACCCAACATCATACTAGAAGTTCTAGCCAGAGCAATTAGACAAGATCACGGAATAAAGGGCATCTGCACTGGCAAAGAAGAAGTCAAAAATCTCCCTATTTGCAGATGATATGATTATATATGCAGAAAATCCTAAAGAATCCATAAGTAAACTACTCAGACTGACAGAAGAGTTCAGCAAAGTGTTAGGATACAAGATAAAGGTAAGTAAATCAGTAGGATTACTTTATACCAACAATGAGATAATTAAAGAAGAAATCACCAAATCAATACCCATTTACTATAGCCCCCAAGAAGATAAAATACCTATGAACAAATCTAACCAGAGAAATAACAGACCTTTTCAAAGAGAACTACCACACCCTATTACAAGAAACTAAGAGAGAGTTACATAAATGGGGAAACCTACCCTGTTCATGGATAGGAAGACTTAACATTGTGAAAATGTTTGTTTTACCCAAAGCACTTTACTTATATAATGCAATCCCAATACAAATTCCTGTGACAGTTTTTAATGGGAATGAGAAACAAATCACCAACTTTGGAAAGAGAAGAAGCCCAGAAAACAAAGCATTACTGAAAAAGAAGAACACACTGGGAGGCCATTCACTACTCAACTCTAGAACCTATTACACTGCCACAGTGGTCAAAACAGCCTGGTACTAGTACAAAAAGAGACAGATCAGTGGAACACAACTGAGACTCCAGAGGTGATACTGTCCTCCTATGAGCATTTGATATTTGACAAATGCCCTAAGACATTAAACTGGGGTAAAAACAATCTCTTTAACAAATGATGCTGGCAAAATTAGATATCTGTCTGTAATAAATTGAAACAAGACTCATATCTCACACATTATACAAAAACCGACTTAAACTGGATAAAAGACCTAAATATCAAACCTAAAATGATAAAGCTTATCCAAGAAAAATTAGGATACATAACATAGACAGACTTCAAAATCTGACAAACAAACCACAATTGACAGAAGAGAAAATAGATCACTAGGAATTATTCAGAATCAAACACTTTTGCACATCCAAAGACTTTATCAATAGAATTAAAAGACCACCTACAGAACGGGAAAAAATATTTGGCAACTATGTGTCAGACGGATGCCTGATCTCCATAATCTATAAGGTACTACAAAATATCAGTAAGAAAAAGATAAATAATCCAATTAAGCAGTGGGCAAAGTAGACTGACAGATGCTTCTCTAAAGAGGAAATCCAGATAGCCAAAAAACACATGCAGAAATGCTTACAATCACTAGCTATTAAAGAAATTCAAATCAATGAGATACCATCTCACTGCAAGAATGTTGGCCAGGATCCAAACAATGCAAAACAACAAACACTGGGGAGGCTGTGGAGAAACTGGAACACTCCTACACTGTTTTTGGGATTGCAAAACAGTGCAACCTCTTTGGAAAGCAATCTGGCACTTCCTCAAAAAGCTGGAAATAGATGTACCATTTGACCCAGTAATTCCATTGCTTGGAATATACTCTACACAATCAAGGCTATTCACACCAACTGATACATATACAAGAATGTTTACTGCAGCACAGTCCACGATAGCAAAAAGATGGAATCAACCCAGATGCCCAACAATGGAAGAACTGGTAGGTAACCTACGGTATGTATATATACTCAATGGAACACTATGCAATGATAAAGAATGATGATGATTTTAAGAAGCATCTCATAACCTAGTTTTAACTGGAAGACATTATGTTGAGTGAAAGTAGTCACTGGCAAAAGGACAAATACTGTACAAGACCTCCACTGTAAGAACTTAAAAACAGACTCATGCATAGAAGAATAGACTTTTTGACAGCCACAAGGGTGGGAAGGGAGGGGGGGAGAAGTTGGGGTATTGATTAGACAGTAGATAGTTGATAGAAAGTTGGTTAGGTGAAATCTGCGACAGCACATATTAGAAAGAAGTTCAATCTTAACTGAACTTCAACATAATATGATTACTCCTCCCATCTTAACCCAATATTGCAAGGAAGAGTAGCTGTGGTGGGAGGCCAGGGACTATGCTCTCAGGGGACATCGATGGCAATTGGCACAACCAGTGTTTTGCTAAGAGAGTCTTCTTCACCCCAAATTGGTGAGCGGTGTCTAGGGTCTTAAAAGCTGCCAAGGTGCCATCTGAGGTATACCAAGTGGTCCCAGCTCAGCAGGAATGGATGATCTGCAAAACAACATGGGGCAAAGAAAACCCAGAAGAGAGAGAGACACATGTCAGCAGGTGACTACATCGACATGTGACTGGAAGAACCGGATGGTGCCTGGCCACCACCAGTGACAGCTGTGATGGGGCTCACAAAGTGGAGTCTCACAGGCAACACGAAAATAAAAAGGAGGGAACCCTGAGATCTCCACTAAAAGACCACAAATGGTAGTTCAGGGGCCTTGGGGTTCTCCTGGGAGCATGGCCCCTGGCCCTGATGCTGCCGCTGCCCATAAATCATAATGAAGGTTAACTCTTTGGACAGAAATAGATTGGACTTGGTGACACAGAGTGACCATATCATGTGTACACTTTATGGTTCTATGCATCTGTAGGATGTCATCCAGCTGACCACTTATTGGACATAGGGGAGTGGGTGGAGAGGAGGGTTTAGACTGTTAGGAGGATATGACATGTACAGAATGGAGAGGAGGAGTGTGCTGTTACTGGGTAGGGAGAACAGTGGGAGCCGCTTATTGGAGGGTATGCAAATTTATATGGGATTATACATTTTCAGGCAATCATAAAAAAAAGAAATACTAAATTCATCACAAAATTATTGCGAAGATTAAATGAGTTTCACACAGGCCCTCTACTTCATTCTTTCACTCATTTAATGGATACCCACTAAGCTCCTACTGTAAACCACACTCTGCTGGGACACTATGAAAAAAATTATATAGTGAAGAACCAGACAGACACTCATTGAATTGGAAGCCTTGTGGGACACAGGTACCCATTCAATGATAGACGCAAGTTTGACGAGGTATTTCTGTCACCACTGAGCAGAGTCAGCTCAGATTCTTCTGCCTGTGTTAGGGGCATACAACAGACAAAACTATTATGAACATATGGTAAATATGAGATTCTCAACAACAGATTTTCCCTTCCCCTGGTGTAAGTTAGATATGACACATTAAAATATTCACAGGAGCCAGGGACGTAATACAGACATAATTGGCTGGATGTCGGAAAACTTGGAGAGGGGAAATACAGCAAAGTTTACATGCCTTCCTAAGTGGACAACTCCTGCCTAGTGCTGCATTGTGGGAAATAAGGTCAAGGTTGCCAGAACTTTTTTCAAGCCAAGGATTCAGATTTTCACGGAAAAATCTTCCACACTTCAAATGGCCACGACTTGCTCAAATATTTAACAACACTATTTAACAATATTTAACACTGGATCCCTGGTGGCATGGTGGTTAAAAGCTCTGCTGGTAAACAAGAAGCTGGAAGCTAGAATCCACCAGCTGCTCTTTGGAAACATTATGGGACAGTTCTACTGTCCCAAATAGTTACAATGAGTTGGAATTGACTTATTAGCAATGGAATTTTCAACGGATTTCATGTGGTCATTGGTTTGCTACTTTTATTGGCCTTAAACCATGTTATTTTGCTTTAACCTCCATTGTCTTTTAAAGTCTCTTAATTATCTCTTAATTGTCTCTTTTTTGTACCCATTTCAACAATTCTGGTCTGAGTGACCCATCAGCTCTTGCAATCACCTTCTAATTTGTCTCCATGGTAGTCCTTGTACTTTCTCTCTTGCAGGTCTCAATACTAAAGCCAGAGTCACCTCTTAAAATTATAACTTTACATCATACATCGTGCCTAGCATAATGCCTAGTATACAATAGACATTTGAATATTTGGTGAATAGATAATCTGAGTTTATAGGTGTCACTCTCTTGATTTAAATCTTTCAATAATTTCCCACGACTCTTCTAACTAAATAGAAAAAAGTTAACATGGGCTACAGGGTTCTATGTAGTTGTTCCTTCCTCTCTAGTCTTCTGCCTACTCTTAAAATCATCAGTTTTCTTTCCTACGTGGACTTTTATACTTAGCTCTCAGCTTAAAAGTTACTTACCCTAGTCCTCAGATTTCATTGAGCCCCGTGTTATGAGGCCTAACAATTAAGTCTGCGAATTCAATTGTTCTAAGTGCTACATACCTCATTGCTGAATATCACAGTGGTCACTTCTCTTGGGAAGCTACACACCAACACCAACAATAGTCTACCCTTAAAAGAAATTTTAGAACTCTTTCTGGAATGGCTATTGCACACAGTAGCACTGTGGCAAGTTTGTGAATTTAAATGTATAGTTGTCTGTGAAGGAGTTTTTAGCCAGTAAACAAATACCTGTATTGGAACACTTCCCCTACTCACCTGATCTAGCTCCCAGTGACTTTTTCCTTTACCTGAAGATAAAGTGAATATTGTAAGGAAGACATTTTGATGACATTCATGACATCAAGGGTAATACAATAGCAGTTCTGATCGCCATTCCAGGAAAAGAGTTCCAAAATTGCTTGGAAAGGTGAACTAGGCACTGGCGTCAGCACATAGCTTCCCACGGGGAGTACTTCAAAGGTGACTGTAGTAATACTGAACAATGAAGTATATAGTACTTTTTCTAGGATGAGTTTGTGAACTTATCTAGCAACACTGGTAGTTATATAGTGCTGCTGTAACAGAAATACCATGAGTGGATGGCTTTAAAAGTAGATGTTTATTCTCTCACAGTCCAGTAGATTAGATGTTTAGCTTCAGGGGAAGGCTCTCTCTCTCTGTGTTGTCTCTGGAGGAAGGTCCTTGTCACCAATTTTTCAGTGGTCTAGGAACTTCTCCAGTGCCCCAGGTCCAAAGCACATGCTCTGCTCCTGGTACTACATTCTTGGTAATACGAGATCTCCCTCTGTCTCTGCTCACTTCTCCATCTTATGTCTCAAAAGAGATTGACCCAAGACACAAACTGATCTTGTAGATTGAGTCCTGTCTCATTAACACAGCTGCCTCTATTCCTGCCTCATTAACATCACAGAGGTAGGACCTACAACACGTAGGAAAACCACAAATGAGGAAACAGTGGACAGTCACACAGTACTGTGAATCATGACTTGGTCAAATTAATACACATTTTGGGAGTCACAGTTCAATCTGTAATGTTCCACCCTTTGCCCCCCAATTCATGTCATTGCCACATGTAAAACATACTCATTCCAACACATTGTAACAAAAGTCTTAAATCAATCTCAAGTTCAAAATCTCATCTTTTGCAAATTTATTCTTTATCTGTGAATCTGTTTTTGACATTTCATTCCCTTACTCACTGCCAGTATAATGCCAGCCAGAGGTAAGAAGTCCCTGGATCTGAAGATGAAGAACGGCTGAGTGGTCTTTCCTATGAAACTTCCTGGCCAAAGAAAGAATTCTTTGTGGTATCTTAACCTAGTAGACTAGTTAAACTGCTACAGGACTATAATTAAAAGGAGCCTGGTGGCATGATGGTTAAAGTGCTTGATGCCTAACTTAAAGATCAGTGATTCAAAAGAACCAGAGGCTCCAAGGGAGAAAATTCTGGTAATCTGCTTCCTTAAAGACTGTTCAAAAACCATACCCAACCTCTTCCCATCCAGTCAATTCTGACTCATCATGAACCTATAGGACAGAGTAGAGCTGTCCCATAGGGTTTTAAAGACTGTAATCTTTAGTGAAATGTATCATCAGGTCTTTTCTCCCATGGAGCCACTGGGTAGGTTTGAATCACTCACTTTTCAGTTAACAGCTGAGTGCTCAACCACTGCACCACCAATATTCCTCCCTGTAAATGCTGCAGCATAGGAAACCTTATAGGGCAGTTCTAGTGTTACATATAGGGTCACTATGAATGGGAGTCAACTTGACATCACACAACAGGACTAGAGCCAGACTGCTCCTGCCCCCTGGTGAAGCGGCTGATGTGAAACTCAAGTATCTTCATCATGCTGATTCTCCCTGCTTTACTACTCTGCCCTAATATTACTTACTCTGAAATCCTCTGATATTTTATGCAAGAGTCATACATGTCTATACCATGTTTCCCAAAATGCATTCCCCATACGTGCATACTATAAGTTTTACAACAATTAAAAGAAAAAAAAAGAAAGCAAATGAAAATCTATATCTCACCACTGTTGTGACCAACAAATAAAATGGTATATGATGGATGTATGGGAGATAGAAACCGTACTGCCATAGTGGTTAATTGTTATTCCTGCTAACCAAAAGGTTGGTAGTTGGAATCTACTGGGTACTCCTTGGAAACTCTGTGGGGCAGTTTTCCTCTGTCCTATAGGGTTACTATGAGTTGGAACTGACTTTATGGCAGTGGTTTTGGTTTTTTTGGGTGTGTATGTGAGATGGCCTGGCACATCACAGAGAATACACAATAATCATTCATTCTTCTTTTCCTTGCATTCTTCTTTGAAAATATACACAATATTGAATATAAGGGTAAACCAGAGGAAAAAAGAAAATTTGATAGCCCTTGATATTTAAGAAACTGAGTCTGTAGCAATACTAGTAACAGTGAGAGTAAAGGAACACCAGGAAAGGAGAAAATTAGTAGAAGATGATAACAAGTTTAGATCTGAATGTGATGAGTCTGAATTGTATGTGATGTATAATAAAATCAGAATGCTGGTGGCATAGTGATTAAAGGTTATGGCAAGATATGGATGCTAACCTAAAAGGTTGACAGTCTGAATCTGCCAGTTGCTCCTAGGCAACTCTATGGGGCAGTTCTACCCTGTCTATAGGGCTGCTATGATTAAGAACTGGCTTAATGGTGTCTAACAACAACAACACAGTCAGCTGAATATGGGTAGGAGCTCAGAGGAACAAAGTTGAGATAGAAATGTAAGAGTAATGAATATACTGACTATAATTAAGAAAGCAGCTGTGGTAGCCCAGAAAGAAAACATTTAGATTGAGAACAGGTACAGGAACAAGCCCTAAGGACGTTTAAAATATAAAGGACCTAGTAAGGGAAGCTGAGTTGGAGTCAGAGAGGAGGTAGTAAACTAGAAGAATGTGGTGACAAAGAAACCAACGTAGCAAATATTGTAGAAGAAAATGGCAAACCTTGAAGAACGCTTGAAAATATCAAGCAAATTTATACTAAAAACCAATTAACAGAAAAATCCAAACCAAAAAAGAGCAAACAAACAAATACACAAAATTTCATTATAGCTAATGACACAGAGGTCATAGATGTCTGGGGAGAAAAATGTTTCAGTAACTTGGTGGAAGCAGGTGACAAATCTAAGCAAGTGGAAGAAAGCAGACAGTGAAGAAGTAGCCAGCGATTGTAGACCATACTTTCGAAAGTGGATGTGTTAACCGGGAAGAACAGGGCTACTCAGGGCAGTGGAAGATGAAGTGCCATATCTGATTCTTTAAGAAAAAAAAACAAACTTGTGAGTATGTACAAAAATTGATTGAAATAATCGACTAAATAGAGAGAGATTGGAAAAATGGAATAAGGCAAGATAACTAATACTTAAAAGTGTCATAAGAATTTAGGAGCCTACAGTGACACAATAGTTCAGTTCTCAGCTGCTAACCAAATGGCTGGGTGTTTATACTCACCTGGCAGCTCTGCAGCAAAAAGACCTGGTGATTTCCTTTTGCCACGATCTGTTGGTATGTGTTGCCAGCTTGACTGTAACACATAGTGATCCTACAAGAAAATCCCATGGGCAATTCTGCTTTGTTACCTGGGGTTGCCATGTGTAAGACATGACTTGATGGCACCCAACAATAGCAACAAGATCTAGTTTAATAGAAGGATTAACTTTAGAGAGGAGAAAGGGCACCTCCTGTATCTGACAGTGAGGGGTCGAGTACGAATATAGGTGTCCAAAGTTTTATGAAAGGAAGCTGCATTACTCCCTACTCAGTTATTCTCTAAGAACGAGGAGACTAAGTCATCTGCTGGAAAATGAGGAGGGAAAGAACATCTTGGGTTTGAGGATGATGAAGAATCCAATGGGTTGAGAGCAGAAACATAGTAAGATTGCCTGATGGCATTAAAATCCCAGTTGAAATGGGTGACTGATAGCCATACTAGTACTGATATTCTCAATCATGTGTTTTTCTCTAGCTATCTGACTGTGCTGCTGTGTCCAGCATACGTGCCTGGCTGAGCAGGGCAGTGAAAGTAAAGAAAGGCAGGAGAAATGAGGAAATTGGTAAGAAAAGTGATTAAAGATAAGCCATGGATTCTACCATGGAAAGTGAGTTGACTAAAGAAGAGTTGGACTGACAGATGGAGAAAATGGTGATGCTGAAGGGCAGAAAGTACTGAGAAGTTAAAGTACAAGTATGGTTAAGAGTAGGGACTCTATAAACAGGCAGGAAAAGGCATTATAATTAGAGAGGAGAATGCCACACTAATGATTTGTGATGGGGCAATATCATGTGAAGGTAAAGTTCTGGGTTTAACCTAGCAGTGGGTAGTGGAGGCCAAAGGGAGGAAAGCTCACTGAGATAAGGATGTCAAGGAACAGACAGACTCCTTTGTTGGACTGGCATCCACCAAGACCTTCAAGTCTCCTGTGGTGATGACAAGGGTACAGTCAAGGAGAAAGCTCTTTGTTTAACACAGGGGCTGCCATCTTTCTTGGATGCAAGAAAGTGAAAGCTGAAAGTGACCACACCTTTTCAGGGAGGGACTACAGCAAACACAGACATAAGGCCGGATGGATTTACTCTTGACAAGGCCTCAGGTGGGAAGGAAGGTTCCTATTTATCATAATTCTCCCCTGGCCTGGAAAATGATTCTGGGAAGTGTGAAAGCCAAGTAATTTTTCTTACATTAGCATCTATGTTGGGAAACTGATAGTAAAGACAAGCATGACAAGAGATGGCAGCAGGGACAAAGTGTGATTTGAAGACCAGTATTTTCTGCCAGGAGGTGAGCTCCAGGTGGGAGGTTGGTAGACTTGAGTATAAGCAGTTTATTACAGGGACAGAATTTCAGACAATTAATTCACTTCTAGATAGCCTTTGCTGACCCCAGTGAATGGAACTGGAACACTCTCTGCTGTGTTCCTTCAGCATCTAAGTTTTCCCAACACCTGTATATTATATGATAATTTCTTGATAAATTGCATCTTTGAAACTCTGTAAGAGCAGCAATCATACCTGTCCAGCTACCATTCTATGCCCTCAGTGCCTGGGCCACAGTAAGGGCTCTGTACATATTAGTGGGAAGAACGGCTGTGCTTTGTGAACTATAAGGAATTCTGTGATACTGAGGGCAGGGTGGGTGGCAAGGGGGATGGAGAGACTGAAGGCCCTCCAAGTAACTTTTCCCTTTGGAGCCCCTTTACTTTAGAAACCTCTCACCCAAAAAACAGCTGGAGTAGCAGAAAACATTTTCTGAAGTCCTAATATCAATTCCAGATGTTTGCAGTCATGTCAGTTAGTACTTTACCCTGTAAAACATATTTCTGTATCCCCCCTGCCTCCCTCCATTCTAGCTGACGGAGTGGGGCCCAGTCTTCAATGACATCACCACCCTCAAGTTGGTCCATGGCAGGCAGATGGCAGATGGGTGAGAGCCCCTCTAGCTTCTCAGACAAAAAGCATCGCTCTGCAAGCTATGGCCCAAGCTGCTTGAGAGTTATGGGTAATGTTCACAAGATTACATAAACAGCTCCAATGTAATTGCTGTACCACGGCTTCTGCCTCTGCCACCATTGTTTTCTTGGCCAGCTGGGGGGAGAAGAGAGGCCTTATTGTCTCTCGCCTTGAGCTATTTCCCACACGAATTCACTTCCATAAACAGCCTGTTCACTGAGCAGCTCTTCAGTCTAAGGCCAAACATGGGATGGCTGTGTATTGGGGGGGGGGGGTGTCTTTTTTAGTTGTAGATTAGACTTAGTGGTAAACAAGGAGAGAAGATGGTATAAGATAGGCCTGGGGGTGCCTAGAGATGTCTTCTGACCATTCTGGACACTTTTCCTAACTTAAATCTGAGTATAGGTGGGAAGGCTGGGACAGGTTGAAGAGACAGAGACAAGAAGAGGAGACAGACAGTGACATGGAATGGAAAGACAAAAGAGACAGAAAAAGGTAAGACATACACATACAGAAAAAGAAAGAAGGAGAAGGAGAGAAAGGGAGAGTCCAGAAAGAACAGAGAAAATAAGAAACAGAGACAAGAATTGAGAGTTGGTAGGAGAGAAGCCTAGAACTGCCCAGCTG
Source organism: Heterohyrax brucei (assembly GCA_028571685.1). Lineage (NCBI taxonomy): Eukaryota > Metazoa > Chordata > Mammalia > Hyracoidea > Procaviidae > Heterohyrax > Heterohyrax brucei. The sequence continues at coordinate 65,824,864 of CM053150.1, forward strand.
GGAAAAGGTCCATCAGGCTCCCAGATGCCAGGACACAAATGAGCACTGACAAGATCCAAACACTGTTGCCTTTCGTGAGAAGGTGTAGGGATGGTAAAGAGGGTCTGTTGCTTCTGTGGAAGCCAACAGAGACGGCAGGCTTTCCAGCCCTGAACCAAACCAGGCATCCTTTGGTGAATGAGACTTCCACTTTTAAGGAAATTTTTAAATCTTTTTAAGATGACCCAAGAAAAGGTGGGAGAGTGTGGTAGAAAGATCACCAAACTCAGAAACAGGAGACTACGGTGGCAGGTATGCCCCTTTCCATTCTTGATCTCACTCTTCTGATCCTTACAATGAGGCAGTTAGACTCAATGCTAAATCTCTTTCTACTTTAAACTTTGGGGATTCTCAGATGATAGCAAATATGTAAGTAGACAAAGAAGGAACATGTCTGAAGGACTACATTGATTACAAGGTCAGAGGCCTGTAGATACCATCCAGGCAGCCAGATACTTCTCCCTTTTCCAGCCACACAGATGTCCTGCTGTTTGTTGTCATAGAGTCAATTCCAGCTCATAGCGATCCCATGTGTTAACAGGGTGAAATTGCTCCATAGAATTTTCTTGGCTATAATCTTTACAGAAGGGGACTGTCAGGTCTTTTCTTCCATTGTGCTGCTATGTGGGTTTGAACCATCAGCATTCAGGTCAGCAGTCAAGCACAAACTGCACTACTTAGAGACCTTCACTGGTGCCCTAGATTCCCTTATTTCCATCCACTTCTCAGTTTATGGTCACCCAAAGCAAACCACACCAGAGGTTTGGTCAAAAGATCTTTGGTTTTGGTAGGGAGGACAGGTAATGTTCTAACCCTGCTGTTGCCACTGACTCACTGTGTGTGTGATCTCTAGACACATCCCTCCCCTCCCTGGGCCTTTTTCACCATAGGTCAAATAGAGGATTTAGAATCATTAAATCTGCTTGTGCCTTAGCCCCCTCTTACTCCCACCTTCTGTGTCTACCCCAGCTCAGGGGGCTGAAACCCATGCCAATTACTCAGATGAGGCCACATGGGAAAACCAGACGTCTGTTTTTAATATTGATGACAGATTAGCATGCAGGGAATCCAGCCACCCCCTGAAAACATGCCCCGTTCATTTCTGTTCAAAACAACTGGAACAGGAGGCTACTTTTGCTTGGCTTTTCCAACAGAGCCCCAGCACTGACAGGCCGGTACCTTCTCTAAAGGAAACAAAGAGGGAGCCCAACCAAGAGGTGGGGGCAAGGGTAGAAGACAGAGAGGGAGGAGACGGCATTTTAACAGTTAGTTCAAAAAGGTGTCAAACAGATGGGAGCCATAAAGTGAATGCATGTGTGTGTGCGTGACAGACAAAGGGAGAGAGAGACAGAGACAGAGAAAGAGAAAGAAAAAAAAGAGAGAATATGTGCATGCCTATGCACACAGGCACATGAACTCGTGAATAAATAAGTTATTCCAGCACTACACTCAGCTGCAGGCAAAACTCCAGAGTGATCAAAAGAAAAACCTACACTTCCCTATTCTGGCTTCACCTGATCAAAAGCAAGTAATCCTAACATTATACTAAATGAGTCTTAAACTTTATTTACTTATTTTTTTTCTAATATTTATTTTTCTGCTGTATTTTTTTTCTCTTATTTTATGGAAATAGGAGCAAATTAACAAAATTTATTAGTACCTACTGTGTGCCGGGAAGCCCTGGTGGTATAGTGGTTAAATGCTACAGCTGCTAACCACAGATCAGCAGTTCAAATCCACCAAGTGCTCCCTGGAAACTCTATGGAGCAGTTCTACTCTGTCTATAGGGTCACTATGAGCTGGAATAGACTCTATGACACTGGGTTTGGTTACCACATGCCAAGAGTTGTGCTATATTTTATCTTTAAAACAGCTTGAGAAGTGCTTCCTTCCTCCCCTATTACACAGATAAGGAAAGTGAGAACTAGAAAAGATGTTAACTGGCCATTGGTGAGTTCAAACTGCCAAACTGTTGGCTGAGTGCTTTAACTACTGTGCCACCAGAGTCTCAGTGAATCAGGTTTTCCAAAGCTCATAGTCCATCATTTAGCTTACAACCTCCAAGAAAAACTCAAGTGAATGGAAGTTTCAACTCTGGGCTGAGTTCACTCTTTAGAGAGTGAAGACTTGGTAAAGGTGGCATGAAGCTAAACAGATAAGGTGAATGATTCAGAAATCTACTTCTAATCATCTAAAATAACAAGTGATCAGGAAACATTTTAGAAGGCCTCTACACTTGGCACTATGTATATACTTGTGTTGTTAGGTGCCATCGAGTCAATTCCAACTCATAGAGACCCTATGAAAAACAGAACAAAGCACTGCCCAGTCCTGCGCTATGTCCACTTTTTATGCTTAAGCCCATTGTTACGTCCACTGTGTCAATCCATCTCATCAAGGGTCTTCCTCTTTTTCACTGACCCTCCACTCTACTGAGCATGATGCCCTTCTCCAAGAATTGATCTTTCCTGACATGTCCGAAGTAGGTATATACTTAGTGCCAGAAAAAAACAAAACCAATTCTGCTGCCATCCAGTCAACTGACTCATAGAAACCCTTTAGAGTAGGGTAGAACTGCCCCATAGAGTTTCCAAAGACTGCCTCGTGGATTTGAATCGCTGGCCTTTTGGTTAGCAGCCATAGCACTAAACTACTACACCAGCAAAGTTTCCATACTTAGTATTAGGTCACCTCTAGTACTATGTAACAACTCATTTGATCCTAGTATTCCAGAAATTGATGAGAGTTCAAAAATGAAGACACGTACATTCCTACACATACATATTTCAGTCAATACAAAATACGTATATCAGGAACTCTGCAAATATGCACAGTTCATTTGGGAAATTCACAGCCCCAAAATGATAATTATCCATCTAAGAACTCAGGAATAGAATAGTAGGGAGAAAGAAAGCTCCCATGAGGGAAGAAGACTTAAAAGAATCTGTAAAGATGCTGGCAGCCATGTCATTGTCTTCAACCTTCTAAGTGGCTACAGAAAGAAGAATGGTTCATAACTATGCTATATAACTTCAGACCTGGAAACTAAGATGCTTTACTTTAATAGAAAAACAGAATTATAGGTTAAAAGCAGTAGATACTAGGGAATCAAGAGGAATAAACTTAGATTTCCACTTCCGGACAAAATGGAATAACAGGGGCTGAATTTATTTACTCCCCATCTGAAAAAAGAAAACAAAAAAAAAAAAAAAGGAAAAGAAAACATATAAAGCAAACTTTCAAGACACCAGAAATAAGACAACAAAACACAGAACTCCTGAGAAGCAACAAAACAGAGATCCTGAGACATGGGAAACAAATTAGGTGAACCCTGTAGCTGTTCAAACTTACTGCCCTTTACAGAGTTTGCAGGGTGCAGTGCACGGAAAGGGAGCCCACGTGGAGCCTGGCAAACTGACTGTGTTGAGAAGACAGAGCAGAACAGTAGAGTCAACAGGACAGAGTAATGGAGAAGCAAGAACTGCACAGAGAAAATTCAAGAGATGTGTAGAGGGTCCTCTTTGAGACACACAAGTGAACAAACTATCTGATGCTCAGAGGATTAAAGGTAACAGTGTCTGGTTGTCATTCAGGAGCCAAAAATGGTGGCTGTTTCTACCAAGCACTAGGAAGCCTCATAATTCAAGGGTTATTATAGAGAACATGCAGAAGAGTCTTTCCTCAGTAGTGAAGAGTAATTTGCCCTAACTAAACACTGCCATGGTTCTTCTTAAATAATCTCAAAAGGAGGAACCAAAGGAACCGAATTGTTTCCATGTAACTGAAGTGTATCCCAGAGTTCAAAAACATTTATTGAAATATCTGTATTTTTATACAGAGCATGTAACAAGACAAAATAACCTAGCATGCAACGAAGCAGGAAATGTGACCTATAAAGAGGAGAAAAATCAATCTATCAGAACCAACAAAGAACTGACACAAATGTTAGAATTTACAGGCAAGGACATTTAAACAGTTATTGTAACAGTTTTCCATATATTGGAAAAGTTAAGCAGAGACATGGAATATATTAACAAAACCCAAATTGAACAAAAAAGTAGAATATACTTTATGGTTCCATTGTTATAAAACTCCACAAAATATCCACATCAGCTAATCTGTTGGGTCAAAATGCAGATCAGTAGTTGTGGGGGGATGAGCAATAGACAGGGATTGCAAAGGAGCATTAGGAAATTTTTTACGGTGATAGATATGCTTACTATCGTGATGGTTTCGTGTGTGCATACATATGTCAAAACTTACCAACTTGTACCTTATACATACATATGGTTTGTGTCTTCATGGCATTCAAAAAAGAATCACCTAACAGAGACAAACCAAACCAAACCTATGGCTGTCCAGTCAGTTCTGACTCATAGTGACCCTATAGGATGGAGCACAACTCCTGCACAGAGTTTTCAAGGAGCACCTGGCAGATTTGAATTGCTGACCTTCAGGTTAGCAGATGTGGCAGTTAACCACTATGCCACCAGGGTATCAAACCTAAAGCAGAGCTGGGTAAAAATGGCTATTATTAATTATCTATAATATATGGTAGACTCCAGTGGCACAAACAGTTAGGCCTTGGCTGCTAACTAAAAGGTCAATCATTCAAACCCACTAGTAGCTCTGTGGGAGAAAGACCTGGTGATCTACTTCCATAAAGGTTTCAGCCTAGGAAACCCTATGGGACAATTCTACTCTGTTATATAGGGTGACTATGAGTCAGAATAGACTTGATGGCACCCAACATGCGAGGTGTTTCCATGTAATTTAATCTTCACAGTGATTCTGTGAGTTAATGATTTTCCCTGCCTTCTTCTCACCTCCAAAAATAGTGAAATGACAGTCAGAGTAAAGGTTAATTTCCCAGGTTCACAGAATCAGTATGTAATGGAATGATGGCAAAGAATTCAGGTGTCTGACTTCAAAGCTCCTACACTTTCCACTACACTATGCTGTTTGAAAAAACACCCGCCTCCACCCAAAGAATGGCCAAGTTTAGAAAGAAGTGACCTTTCCGTCACTGGAAGGATGTAAGCAAAGTAGATTTTGAAGGGTGTATCGAAATGTTAAAGGGGAAAAGGACCAGGTGATCGCTAAGATCGTTCCAAGCCTGAACATTTCTCCTGATATTTAAAGAGTTACTTCAAGGCATAGAATGGAATATGCCACAAAATAAAAATAAAAACTAAAAAAAAAAGAAAAGGTAGAAATAGTGAGTGACCAGAGAGAACAGAGTGAAAATTTAGTGCTAAAATGTTCAAGAAGATTCCGTGAAAGAAATAGTGCTTGAGTTCTGACTTAGAGGCTGCATGATACATAAGAACGAACACTGTGTGGAAAATAAGACTGACCTAGTTATAAACCCGGCTCTACCATTAACTGATCCCAGCATTTTGGGAAAGTCATATACCTCTCTGGGTTTCACTGTCTTTATCCGTAAAACCAGGCTGGTAATTGTCCTAACCTTACACAGCTTTTTAATTCTGAAAAGAATGACATACTACAGAGATGGGGAGCATCATTGTTAGTTGCTGTTGAGTCATTTCTGACTTGTGGTGAGCCCACGTCTGTCAGAGGGGAACTGTGTTCCATAGCGTTTTCAATGGCTGATTTTTTGGAAGTATATTACTAGGCCTTTCTTCCAAAGAACAGCTAGGTGGACTTGAATCTCAAGCCTTTTGGTTAACAATTAAATACATTAAATGTTTGCATCACCCAGGAAATCATTAGAAGATCTTCTTTCCCTTTAGTGACCTATCATCTAAAAGAACCTGTCATTATAAAACAGCACTCCAGAAAGACATTCATATAAACCATCAAGTCACAACAATCTAGAAATAAAAACTCATACAAATTAACATAAACACACAAATTAACACAAACATACATACACTTTTACACAGATGCATGTACTCAGACATACAGTCTTGCACCAGTATACAGTTACACACACAGTTAAAAGATGGAAAGAATTAACAAAGCTTTAAAGGCAAAGCCAGCTGCCCAATTACTTTTCTGTGGCTAGATCCTCATTAAAAAGTGATTCTTAGGGCCTGTCCATCCCTTGTCAGCCAATTGCATCGAGCCACATTAATTCCAGTGCAACTGACCTGACTTCTGTTGCCTATCATCTTGACCCTTCTCTCTCTGGTCTATTTGACATTCACAGCTTCACTGGCCACTTTTTTCCCAGTTTCAGAGGAAGCAAAGCAAAAATTAGCCCAGAAAAGAAAAGGGGGGTGGGGGAGAAAACAAGGTGAAGAGAGAGAAAGAAAAAGACAAGGAAACAGTAGAGTTCCTTTCATTCATTCATTCTTAATTCATTCAATAAACATTTGAATGCCAAGCCATGTGGCAGATGTTGGGAATTTAACCATGATCAAGACAGATGAGTCATCTTTGCTTCTTGACTACACAATCTACTGTCAGATACATACCAAGTGGTAACCAAGTAATTACATACTTTTTAATTCTTTCAATAATATATTCTTTGTTCATTTATTTCCAAAAATAAGATTAAAGCAGAAAGCTTAAGGAGTTATCACCAGATAGATAACCTTGAGTTAGTCTCCATTCCTGAAACTGTAGAATGAGCACAGTTTATGTTACTGTGATAATTCAGTGGGATGCTGAACAAAGCACTTAGCTCAGTGCCTGGCACAGAGCATAGATGCCCAACTGATGTTTTCTAGTTGGGAAAGTACATTGACTGAATGGAGGTTTAACAGACAGAGAATAATGTTAGTCTCCAGTGCATGTTCAGCTTCTTGGCAGAGTCAGTGGTTTAGAAGACTTTAGAGACAGCACTGAGTTTCAATAAAATGAGCCCTCTCATGAGCCACTTTGCCATCTTCTCCTGCATACGTGAATCATTTCCAACTGTCCCCAGCATCCGCTAATGAAGATGTCACAGGACATCTCACTGGAAAGAGCAACTGTCTTAAGTCCCTCATTTCAGTACCAGAGATAATATATTTATACACCGAAGTCTTCAAACATGTGACCTACAGGCTGTTCCAAACAGAGAAAGATCAAATCCTCTGCAGAATCAATTAATCCTTTGATACATGTCTTTGAAGGTCCAATTTAGAGTATCAGAAATTCTCTCCAATTATACTGCCATTCCTGCTCAAAATCCTTTCAAAAAAAATCACACAGGAATGGGCATTAAGTGACAATCACTGAAGAATGGGTCTTTGCAATGCCTTTCCAAGTCAGATGACACAAAGTCTCCAAAGGCAGTGAAAAAATCCCAGTTTTCTCTCTCTGTCACACTATTCTGACAAAACAGGAAGTCATGGGCTCTTCTACCTACCAGTGTAGAGGTCAGTATCAGTGTATTCATCCACTTTCTTGTGCTGCAGAATGTAGTCGGAAACCTTGGTCCCAATAGCTGGCTGAACATCCACCCATTCCAATGAGACCACAGTGCTGGAGGGCTCTACTGTTGGGGACAGCCGCAGCCTACAGGGGTGACAGAGAAGGTTGCTAGTTTGCCAGGAAGCTTTTTCTGGGCCCTAAAAGTATCTGCATGTATGAAGATTAAATCACAGGCTTTAGATTGGGTTCAAATCTTGATTCTGTCTACCACCAACCTATTGTATAGCCATACACAAGTATTTCACCTTTCAGAGAGGAGAGTTCCTCATCCATAAAATGGGGAGAAGTACTACCTTTTAAAATTTAGGTAGAGTTCAGTAAGTTAATCCAAGCATATCATAAATGCTTACTGAAGTTAAATTGACAGTGCCTTCAAACACAGTCACTTTCCATCTTTCTTCCATTCTCTCAATTCCCCAATACATTAGTTAGTTGTTTAATATTCTCAGGTAAATATTGTCTCAAAGAGGACAGGAATCCTGGGATGAATCTTTTTATACAGCAAGAAATAACAGAAGGATTGAAGGTTAGAACTGGAATACTCTTTAGAGATAATGAAATAGAATCCCCTCATTTCACAGAAGGGGAAAGTAAGGCACAGCAAAAGGAAATTATTTGTACAAGGTCACACAGACAGTTGGGGACAGAACCATATGGTAACTTTGCTTATTCCCAGGTCTCCTTCCTTTACACTGAACTACCTTAAAATGTGATTCTTCTCACCCCACAGAGGTGTATCACGTGACTCTGATTTTCCCAGTATTGGTTCCCACCCACCCATCCCATATTCCTCATACCACTCTCCCTCTTAATCACATTTCTCCAAACAAGACAGTTTTCCTGTTTCCTCAAACCATGAAGTTCTCACATCAGGGCCTTTAACTATGCTGTTTCTTCTGCCTGGAACGCAATTTTCTTGCCATTTGTTGCTTAGATAACGTCTACAGTACTTCAAGTCGCATCAGAGAGGCTTCCCTTATTATTTCTCCTCCCTTCCAATTGAAGCATATCCCCATTCTTCTCTCCATTAGCACATCTTTGGTCTTCTTTCATGATTTTCTTATTTACAGTTTTAAGCTGTATCTATTTTCCTTTGTTGCCTTTGCTATAGATCTCCCCTATCAAACTGTCAGCTCCCTAAGTACCCGGGCTATACTGTCTTGTTCACTGTGTATTCCCATTATCTGACATGTATAACCTGTTTGCAATTATTTGTTGAACAGATGAATAAAATGAAATCGTTTCAGAGAGGTTTTATATTTCACTTTTCTCTATAGTCCTAGTACCTAGTACAAGAACTGACAAAGCTATAATCCTCATTCAGTAAATCTTTGCGAACTGGTTGAGAGAAGGAAACAATCATGGAATAGTGGGATGACTCAAAACAGCCCACTGCAATGTTAGCGTCTACACCTCAGCCGTTTCTTTTCTTTCCTCAAGAAAGAAGTGGCCCGTAAACTACAGGGATCTGATTAGGCACCCTGGGAACAGAAAGAAGTCATGCCCTGGGCTACTAGGGCAAGGGGAGGAATCTACGAAAACTGGGGAGTCAAAGGAAGAGGGGCCATACATACGTACACCGGCTGTGGGAGGGGGCTGCAGTTGGGGAGACCGTTGGCATCAAAGGCGCTAAGGTCACATCTGCACCAGTCATCGATTACGTCCCCTTTCCCTGAGCACCAGTAGGAGCTCATCAGTGCATTCTTGAAGGCCTGGAATAAAGGAGGAAAGAAGAGAGAATGATGACAGTGGCAGAGAGACTGAGAGTGAATATGCTCATGGCCATGCTGGCAATCAACCAGTGCTTCAAAGCAGTCTCCTAAGCACAGGAGGCCATCTCTTGCCTTAACCTCTGGTAACCTACAAGCAGGTTCTCCTGTCCTGAGCCATTCCCTACCCAACAGCCAGAATGATCACTGAGAAACAAGAGTATCAAAAAGCACTGGGAGCCTCCACTGGGCCAGGCACTCTACAGTCATTAACTTATTTTATCTTCACAATAATCCCACAAAATATGTATTATTGTTATCATTTCCCACTTTACAAATTGAAAAACTGAGGCAGATAGAAGGTATATAACTTGCCTGAGGCTCACACATAGTTAATAAGTAACATCTTGCTATATTGCTTCTCACAGAAATCCATCTCACTGTCCTGTCTAAAAACCTTCAGAGACTCCTCAGTGGCACTCAGGATAATGTCTAAACTCTTGCTCTCACCCCTGGACAGCATCAACAGTCTCATTTCTCCAACTCCCATCATTTTCCTTTATATTCTACTATCCACCCTCATGCAGCCACAAGCACTTCCACCAACAGTGAATTTCTGTTTATTTATTTAAGCATTCAGCTTCTAATTAACAGTTTGGTGGTTCAAACCCACCAGCAGCTCCATGGAACAAAGACCTGACAGTGTTTCTGTAAAAATCACAGACAAAAAATAAAATAAAACAGCTATGGGGCAATTTTAATCTGTCACAAGGGGTTGCTGTGAGTTGGAATCAACTTGACAGAACTCAAAAACAACTAAATCAGGGGACAGAAAAGGATTTCTGTAAAGGGCCAGATGGCAAAAATTTTTGGCTTTGCTGCTAGGCAATCTCTGCCACTGGGTATTGGTGGTTTAGTGGTAGAAGTCTCGCCTTCCATGTGGGAGGCAGGAATTTGAGAGGTTAGATAGTAAACTAGCAGGCCTGAGTTTATGTTATTAAGGAAGAAACAATTCAGTAAAAGAGGGTAAGGATGTAATCAGTGTCACCGAATTGTATATGCAGGAATTAATAAATTGTTGCATGTTTTACTCTATATTTTCAAAAACAAAAGTAATAAAATATGTTATTAAATATATATATGTGTAGAAATACATACATATTTATCTATATATTTGCGATGACTACAAAGAGCTGGCCTCGAAGGACTAAAATTATATACTCTCCGCAGTCCAACCATATTGGTTTAGTGTTTTTCTAGGTGTAACATATAACTGGAAAAAAAGGTAAACTGTAATAATGAAGACTGTGCTGCTAGTTGTTGTTAGGTTCCATCAAATCAATTTCTACTCATAGCAACTATATGTACAACAGAACAAAACACTGCCCAGTCCTGTGCCACCTTCGCACTCACTACTATGTTTGAGCCCCTCATTGCGGCCACTGTGTCAACCCGTCTCTTCCTCTTTTCTTGCTGATCCTCTACCTTACACAGTATGATGTCTGTCTCCAGGGACTAGACTCTCCGATAACATGTCCAAAGTACGTGAGACCAAGTCTCACTGCCCTCGCTTTCAAGGAGGCCTCGGGCTGCACTTCTTCCAAGACAGGCCTGTGCATTCTTCTGCCAGTCTACGGTATAATCAATACTCTTCTCCAACACCATAATTTAAAAGCATTCATTCTTCTTCAGCCTTCCTTATTTATTGCTCAACTTTTGCATGCATATTAGGTGACAGAAAATACCATAGCTTGGGTCAGGCACACGTTAGTCCCCAAAGTAACAGCTTTTGTTTTTCAACACTTTAAAAACATCTTTTGCAGCAGATTTACTCAATGCAATATGTCATCCAATTTTCTGACTGCTGCTTCCATGGCTGCAGACTGTGGACCCAAGTAAAACAAAATCCTTGACAATATTATCTTTTCTCCATTTGTCATGAAGTGGCTTACTGGTCCAGCTGCAAGGATTATTGTTTTATTTATGTTCAGGTGCAATCTGTGCTGACTCAATGCTTCTGGCCAGTTTGTTGTACTGTGGTGGCTTCCCTGTTGCTGTGACACTGAAATTTATGTCATCAGTATTTTAAATAACAGCTGGGTCATCAATGGTGAACAGACTTCAGCAGAGTTTCTAGACTAAGACAGACTAGGAAGACTACTTCTGGGGTAAAAAAAGATGGCTAGGAAAAAAAAAACCTTATGAATAGCAGTGGAATATTCTCTGGTATAGTGTCTGAAGATGAACCCCTCAGGTAGAAAGGCACTCAAAAACACAAGTAGGGAACAACTGCCACCTCAAGGTAGAGTTAACCTTAATGATGTGATGGAGGGAAGCTTTCAGAGCCTTCATTTGTTAATGTGACATGACTCAAAATGAGAATGAACAGTTGAAAATATCCATTAGTTATAAAAACATGGACTGTGAAAAGTATGAATCTAAGAGAACTGGAAGTCCTCAAAAATGAAATGGATCATGTAAAGACTGATATCCTAGGTACTGGTATTGGCCATTCTGAATCAGACAATCATATGGTCTACAATGCTGGAGATGACAAATTGAAGAGGAATGATGTAGCATTCATTGTCAAAAACAACATTTTGAGATCCATTCTGAAGTATAATGCTGTCAGTTACAGGATAACATCCATAGACATACAAGGAAGACCAATCAATACAACTATCTTCACACTTATGAACTAACCACTAACGCTTAAGATGAAGAAACTGAAGATTTTCACTAACTTCTGCAGTATGAAATGTATCAAACATGCAATCAAGTTTCTTTGATAATTCTTAGAGATTGGAATTCAAAAGCTGAAAACAAAGAAAAAGGATCTGTAGTTGGAAAATATGGCCTTAGTGATATAAATGACACTAGAGGTCACATGACAGGAATTTTGAAGAACCAATGACTTTGTTGCAAATACATTTTTCAACAACATAAACAGAGACCATACTGTGTACTCGGTGGAGATGAAATACACGGGAATAAAATTGATTACATCTGTGGAAAGTGAACAGGGAAGTTCAATATCATCAGTCAGAACAAAGCGAAGGTCTGACTGTGAAACAGATCATCAATTGCTCCTATGCAAGTTCAACTGAAGGTTGAAGAAAATCCAGAGCCAAAATACGACCTTGTATATAGCTCACTTGAATTTAGAGACCTTCTCAAGAGTAGATCTGTACATTGAACAGTAATGATCAAAGATCAGACTAGCTGTGGGATGACATCAAGGACATCATACATAAAGAAAGCAATAAGTAATTAAAAAGACAAGGAAGAAAGAAAAGACCAATACATGTATCATAGGAGACTCTGAAACTTGTTCTTGCACATACATTAGCTAAAACAAACAGAAGTAATGAAGTTAAAAAAAGCTAAACAGACTATTGCAAAGGGCAACACAAGAAGACAAAGTAAATTACTGTAATAAAGTGTGCAAAGGTCTGTAGTTGGAAAACTAAGAGGAAGAACATACTCGGCATTACTCAAACTGAAAGAACAGAAGAAAAAAAACTCAATACTGCAATGCTGAAAGATTCTATGGGGAAAATATTGAGCAATGAAGAAGTATGAAAAGAAGATGGAAGGAAATACAGAGTAACTATATCAAAAAGAATTAGTCAACATTCAATCATTTCAGAAGGTAGCAAGATCAAGAAATGATGGTACTGAAGGAAAAAGTCCAAGCCACACTGAAAGGAACTGTAACAACAACAACAACAAAACTCCAGGAATTAATAGAATACCAACTGAGATGTTTCAACTAATGGATGCAGCACTTCAGGTGTTCACTAATCTATGTCAAGAAGTTTGGAAGACAGCTTCTTGGTCAATATACTGGAAGAGATCTAATATTTGTTCCCATTCCAAAGAACGGTGATCCAACAAGATGCAGAAATTGTCACAAAAAAACCCATTAATTTTCTCATGTAAAATTTTGCTGAATCTAACTTCAAAACAGCTGTAGCAGTCCATCAAGAGGACACTACCAGAAGTTCAAGCCAGATTCAGAGAACATGGAATGATGGATATGATTGCTAATGTCAGAAGGATCTTAGCTAAAAGTAGAGAATACCAGAAAGATGTTATCCTGTGTTTTATTGATTATGAAAGGTGTTCAGCTGTGTAGATAATAACAAATTATTGATAATAATACAAAGAACAAGAATTCCAGAACACTTAATTGTGCTCAGGAGGGACCTGCAGGTGACCAATACTCAGTCATCTGGACAGAATAAGGGTGGTTTACATACGTGGTTTAAAGCCAGGAAAGGTGTGTGTAAGGTTGTATTCCTTCACCATACTTATTCAAACTACATGCTAAGCAAATAATATGACAACCTGGAAAAGAATAGGGTATGAGGATTAAAGGAAGACTCATTAATAATCTGTGATACGGAGACGATGCAACCTTTCTTGCTGAAAGAGAAAAGGACTTGATGAAGATCAAAGACTGATGAAGAAAAAGACTACACCTTCAGAATGGACTGCACCTTAACATAAAGAAAAAAAAAGCCCTCATAATTGCAATAATAAGCAACATTATGATAAACAGAAAAAACATTGAAGTTGTCAAGGATTTATCTTACTTGGGTCCACATTCAACATTCACGTAAGCAGTAGTCAAGAAATCAGATGATGTATTGCATTTAGTAAATCTGCTGCAAAAGACTTCTTTAAAGTATGGAAAAGCAAGTATGTCACTTTGAAGACTACATGACCCAAGTTGTGATATTTTCAATAGTCTTGCATGCACAGGAAAGTTGAACAATGAATAAGGAAGACCAAAGAAGAACTGATGCCTTTGAATTATGATGCTGGCAAAGACTATTGAACATACCATGAACTGACAGACAGACAAACGAATCTTTCATGGAAGAAGTATAACCAGTGTGCTCCTTAGAAGCAAGGATGGTGAGACTTGGTCTCACATACTTCGGACACGTCATCAAGAAGGACCAGTCATTGAAGAAGAACATAATACTTGGTAGAGGGTCAGCGGAAAAGATGAAGATCCTCGGTGAGATGGATTAACAGAGTAGCTACAATGGGGTCAAAGACAGTAAAGGCTGTGAGAATGCTGTAGGGCTGGGCAGTGTTTACTTCTAGTCTACCTAAGGTCCCTGTAAATCAGAATTGACACTGGACAACTCCTAACAATTCACTTAGAGTGTTGTAGTCTTCTACCGTCATCAGTAAGTGCTTCAGGTCCTCTCCACATGAGCAAGCAAGGCTGTGTCATCAACCTGACACAGGTTGTTAGTGAGTCTTCCACCAATCCTAATGCCCTGTTCTTCATGTAATCCATCTTCTCATATTATTTGTTCAGCATATAATGTTCAGATTATTTGTTCAGCACATGATGTTCAACAGACTGAGTAAGTACAGTGAAAGGATAGACGCTGACACACACCTTTCCTGGTTTTAAATCACTCAGTATTCCCTTGTTCTGCTTGAATGACTGCCTCTTGGTCTACGTCCAGCCTTCACAGGAACACAATGAAGTGCTCTAGAAATCCCATTCTTCACGATGTTATCCACAATTTGGTATGACTACCACAGTCAAATGCCTTTTCATAGTCAATAAAAGACAGACAAATATCTTTCTGGTATTCTCTGTTTTCAGTAAAGATTCATCTAACATCAGTGATAATATCCTTTACTCTGTCCCCTTCTGAGTCTGGCTAGAGCTTCTGAGCAATGCTTTTGGAATTATATTCATGAAAATTTTACTTGTGTGTGATCATTAAAGATACTATTCAAGAATTCTGCTTTCTTTTAATTATCTTTCTTTGGAATGGGCACAAATATGGATCTCCGTAAGTGAGTTTTTCAGGCAGCTATTCCGAATTTCTTACCATAGACAAGTGATCACCTCCAAAGATGTACCCATTAGTTGAAACATCTCAATTGGTATTTCATCAGTACCTGGAGTCCCCTACTCCCACCCCAATCCCCACTGTTTTTCCACCAAAGCCATGCATGCAGCTTGGACTTCCTCCATTAGTACCATCAGTTCTTGATTATGCACTATCTTCTGAAATGGTTGAATGTTGATCGATTTTTTTGTGTACAATGAATCCATGTTTTCTTCTACCTTCTTTTAATGCTTCTTGAATCATTCAGTATTTTCCCCCATAGAATACTTCAATAAAATACTTCAATAAAAACTCAAGGTTTAAATTTTTCTTCATTGCTTTTAGCTTGAGAAATGCCAAGTGTGTTCTTTCCTTTTGATTTTCTCACTCCAGGACTCTGCAAATTTCATTATAGTAGATATTTTCTCTTCTTGAGCCTCCTTTTGAAATCTTCTGTTCAGCATTTTTAACTCAATAGTTTTTCCATTAGCTTTAGCTGCTGTACTTATTTCAAGAGCAAGTTTCAGAGTCTCTTCTGTCACCCATTTTGGTCTTCTCTTTCTTCCCTGTCATTTTAATTACTTTGTGCTTTTTTAGGAGTATGATGTCCTTGATGTCATCCTACAGTTTATCTGGTCTTCAGTGATCAGTGTTAAATGTATCAAATCTTTTCTTGGGAAGGTCTCTAAATTCACATGGGATATACACAAAGTCATATTTAGGTTCTCATTAATCGTCTTAATTCTCTTCAGCTTGAACTTAAACTTGCATACGAGCAAGTTAGTATACTGTGTCATACTGTGGTAGCTAGCCCACTGGTGTTTCCAATACCAGCAGAGTTACCCATGGTGTATGGGTTTTAGGGGAGCTTCCAGATTAAGACAGACTAGGAGGGAGGACTTGGCAATCTACTTATGAAAAATGGACAGTGAAAAATATATGAATAATACTGGAATGTCTGCTACAGTGCTGGAAGATGAGCCAATCACGTTGGAAGGTATTCAAAATATGACTGGGGAAGAGGTGCCTCCTCAAAGTAGAGTCAACCCTAATGATGCAGATAAATTAAAACTTTTACAACTCTTATTTGCTGACATGGTAGGAGTTAAAATGAGAAGAAACAGCTGCAAATATCCATTAATAATTAGACTGTGGATTGCACAAAGTAAGAATCTAGGAAAGCTGGAAGTCCTCTAAAATGAAATGGACCACATAAATATTGATATCCTAGGTACTGGTGAACTGAAATGGACTGGACTGGCCATTCTGAGTCAGATAATCATATAGCCTACTATGCTGGGAATGACAAATGGAAGAGGAATGAGGAAGCATTAATTGTCATCTCAAGGTCTATCCTGAAGTACAATGCTGTCAGTGATACTATAACAGCCATAAGCCTAAAATACGATTATTATTCAAATTTATGTACAGCAACTATTGCCAAAGATGAAGAAATGTAAGATTTTTACCAACTTCTGCAGTCTAAAATTGATAAAATATGCAATCAAAAGTACTGGTAATTCCTAGTGATTGGAATGTGAAAGTTGGAAACATAGAAGAAAGATGTGTAGCTGGAAAAATATCGCCTTGTTGATAGAAATGACGCTTGGGATCTTATGATAGAATTTTGCAAGACAAATGAGTTATTCACTGCGAACACCTTTTTTTTAAACAATATAAATGGCGACTCCACACATGGACCTCACCAGATGGAAAATACAGGAATTAAATCAACTACACATGTGGAAAGAAATGATGGCTGTTGCTAGTTGTAATAATAATAAGAATGCAAACATCAAGTCATGCAGTGAGGCCTGTTTCCTGTTTAACTCTAACGGTCCTATAAAGCAGACAATGAAGAATAGGAAAGTTTTTAAGCACAAGGGCTTTGCCTCTTACTAAAATGTTGACCTGTGGTACACTGGTTACTTAACTATGTCCACAACTCCAAAACCACAGTTAGCATTAATACTTTTATCACTGAGTTGATCAGGAAGGATTACATGTGATCGGACATGTAAATGATTCTGGCACAGGGCCCAGCACACAGTAGGTACTTAACCAGTATTAGCAATTATTAACACATTCTATAAAGCATACAAGCTTTCAAGTCAGACATACTTCAGTTCCAGCCCCAGCTCTACCACATATTAGTCATGTAACCAAATTACTTTATCTCCTTAAGTCTCGGTTTCTTTATCTGTAAAATGGAGAGTCCAGGTTACTGAGCTCAAGAAAGTCAATAAAATGTCTGTTCCAGCGTCTTGCAGATGGTAAAGAATACTCTTCCTACGATGTGCCATAATTCATGCTGGGAACAAAGTCCATTTGCCTACCAGCACCTGAAGGAGGCACTGTCAGGAGGACAGAAACCTGATGGCAGAGCAAGAGGTCACGGTGACTCTCAGACTTTTTCTCCCTCTATTTGCAGATTTTCCCCCTTAGTGAAATTAAGGTGCACAACTGATCATGGCTGACACTTCTGTAACATCTCTAGACAGTTCTAACACCTTAATTACCATAATTAATTAATTAATTAATTACCATTATGGTAATTAAGGTGACATCCAGAGCCATAGGTCAAAGTGACACAGATGGTAGGAGATTACACTGGACTCAGGCATGGGGAGGAGAGAGAACATACTGTTTTGCATGTGCATATATGTATGTGTTTTTATTTTTGAAGGCGTGTGCATGTGCACATGCACACATGTATGGTTTTTTGTAATAAATAAGAGTCAGCTTGTGGAAAACAAAACAGGAAACCTCTCTGGACTTTGTGAGTTTCACCAGCCAAGCAGCTCTTGGGAAGAAATCCTGCCGATGAGTATCTCCATCCACCGGCTTCTTCCCAGACGCTGAGGAACAGAATGCGGACTGGTGCAATGGCCAGACAAACTCTGGACAGAGCACAGACACACACTGATAAAAGGCTGACATCAAACAAGGAGACCTCACAAGGCAGCAGAAGCCAGCACTGTGTCAGCACAGGATCATGCTTCCCTTATGTTTTCAGTCCTTGCAACACTCCGTCCAGAATCCAATTAGCTCCCAGGGGAGGAGAATCATAGAACGTTCCAGTTTCAAGGGAATCTGTAAATCATCTCATCTAATCCATTTTACAGATACAGTGGCCCAAAAGGGCTACAAAGGTGATAGAGTGATCTGATGATAAAACTATTCCTCCATTTAGTCCTCAAAATTACCCCTTCAAGGGAATGATGTCCTATTCCCATTTACATGAAAGAGTAGGAACTTGACCTGAAGTCCATGTGAATCCCGGCATCCTTGATCTTTCTAGGTCACACAGGAGCAGTAGATATCAAGATTTCAATCCAAAACATCCTTTTCAGCTGCTCTGCTGGGTCACATGCTTGTGTGTATATATACATGTGTGTGCTTCCTGTACATCCCTGTGTGTGTGTGTGTGTGTGTGTGTGTGTGTGTGTTTTCAGAAGAAACAAGACCATACACTGAAAGTATTGTTGACTCCTGGCTTCTAAGTAAATGGAAGGACCTAGGAAAAAAAATCTGCACTTAATACAAGGGCTCCATTTGCATGGTCATTGGTTTTCATAACAAAGAAGGTTTGCATTTCCACAACTTGTAAATGGTTCCAACTTCTGGCTAATTAGCTAGCAAACCAAGCTGGGCAGGAGGAGAAAACAGCCACAAAAATGTTAAGCAATCAAAATAAACTAAGATTTATTCATGACTCTGTTACTTTCCTAAGTGAATTTACACAAGTGATTCCTTTCTCTAAAACTCAGTTTCCCCATCCATAAAGAGATGGAGCAGGAGATATATTTTTGAAGCTTTATTTTAGTTCAATAAGCATCACTGAACTTCTTCATGCTATGGGCCGTCTAGATGCTCAGAAAGGAGACGAACAAGGCCTAATCTCTAACTTCAAAGGGCTCATGGTTTAACGGTGAAGACACATGCAAACAAACAATTACAATTACTATGGTGCAGATGTTATGAAGTAATCCACACAGGAGGCTGTGGCAATACAAAGGAAGAGGCCCTTCCACCTCCCAAAGCTACAGCAATGTCTTAGGAATCTGAAACTTTAAGTAAGGACTCTATATATGATTAAAATATTTAGAATCATTCATATAGAATGTTACTAAGCCCACAAATTAAATTCCATACTCTGTACTTCTAATGACTATGTTTTTTAACTCACAGGCTAAAACAAAGTCTGTTATTTTTGATACTGAGATGGTTCTGGTTTGTATGATTCCCCAAAAGCATTTCCTAGAGTTCTCACTCAAAGCCTAAGAAGTTTTGTTTTTACCATAGTGCTCAGAAGCTTGGTCATTTAGTCACCCTATGCTTACCCAATGAGGAGGGGGCAGAGCCTTCCAGGGGCAGAAATAATCTCTTACCCCTTTCATCTTCTGGCAGTTATGTGGGGTCTGAAACAGTGCTCAGTATGTAACATAAATCAATCAACTGTTGAACTGAATTAAAAGTTCACACAGAATACTGAATGAGGCAAAACAAATTATAAATGATAAAAGCAAAGAGAATGTGCATGTGAGAGAGAGCTTGCCCAAGACCGCTTATTTCCGATGTCAGTGCATGGCACCACCATGGATTTTGTTCCACCAACAACAAACGTACTGGGCAGCATCAGCTGCCTTCCCCTCTCCCCTCATAACCAATCTCAAAATGAAGATCTCTTCCCCAAACCCATTACTGTCTCCCTACTAAAGGTAAGTAATGCTTCTTGCCCTGGCCCTCCCAGGATCTGGCCTCTTTTCCAGTATCACCTTTTACCACTTCTCACAGCTTTCAAGTATAACACTGCTTTCTTGATTTCTCCAAGATTTTCACAACCTTCTGCTTAAAGCCTCTACTTCTTTGCCTCACATTCAGAGCCCTCTGTTTTTCTCCCCAGGCTACTTTTCCTATCCCTTTCCCACTGCTTCCAGTCTCTGTTCCAGAGTCCCTTAAACCTTTTCTCATGTGATGCCTTCAGTCTAGAACATTCTCTTCCACTTCTTTTTCCTTGCCAATCTCCAGGAAATGTTTTCTGTTCACCACAATCTAAGAGATTTTGTTTCTCCTTCTCCTCATTCAATTTTTTCCTCTTTCACATCTCCTTGCAATTTGTTTGTGTTTCCCTGGTGACTATCAAACTATGAATTTCTCCAGGGCAAGGTCATATACTTGATTCATCTCAGCGTCTCCAACTCTAAGCAATAAAGCTAACACACAGTAGGATCTCAAAATGCACAGTAGGATGTCCAGCCAAGGATGAAACTTGTGTATTACTGTTGTTTTTCTCTTCCAGAAAAAAAAACAAAAAGCAAAAAAGATGCCAGAAATGCAGCTGGTAGTTATAAAAATGGTAAATTACTTTGAAATCATTGAACCAGGGTTGAGAAGGATACAGAAGTAGAGTCCCACTTAGAAGCTGTTATCATTACTGCTGCAGAGAGATTTGGTTGGTCAGACTTTTTTTGTGCTCAGGAAATGTCTGGATATCTAAAATAAGAAGTTCCTAAAGCCACAGAGGAGCACTGGTGATACACTGATAAAGTACTACAGCTACAAACCGAAATGTTGGCAGTTTGGCTACACCAGCACCTCATTTGAAACTCTATGGGGTAATTCTACTCTGTTCCAGTGAGTTTCTGTGAGTCGGGGTTGACTAGATGGCAATGGATTTAGTTTTTTTGGTTAGGGCTCTAGAGAAAGATGGGAAGAAGGGAAAGTGGCTGATGTCTAGCTTAGTAGGAAGACTAATTCCTGAGCCCATGCTGACTCTAAGTTTGAATGATTGGGAAAGACTAGGATTGATGAATAGAGAAAGGACTGGAGAACATATCAGTAGCAGTACATGTGTAGAAGAAATTGTGGTATCTAGTCTTGCCTGGAATTCTAGGATAGGGCCCACTTGGTCCATCTGTCATGTGGTCACCAGCATCCCCTTTGTAGTAGATTCAGAAGATGCCAATCACTCATTCACTTGGTGGATACAGGAGCTAGAGACCAAGGGCTGGAGCCCAGTCTTTTGGGCTGGACCAAGACATGCTGGTATGCCCTGGCAGTGAGAAAGAGACCGACTGGTTACCCTGTTACAGATCAAAGAATGTATAACTAAGCAGCATCTGTGAGGACACATTCAGAGAGCTAAGCAGGAGTGTTATGCCCAAATAGAGCAGGAAGGCAAATGTGAAGACTTGAAAATACAACCCTAATATTCTTAGATATTCTTCCCATTGTGAGGTGGCCTCTAGGCTCTCTTCCCTTTGGATTGGAGTTCTACAATTGCTTGATCAAAAGAAGTGATGCTATAGAAATTTACAGGCCCACGTCTAAAGAAACTGGTAAGTTCTTCTGGCTTCTTAAGATGCTCACTCTTGGAACCCAATCACCATACTATAACGAAGCCCTAAACATATGGAGAGGCCACATGGAAGTATTGCAGCCAGGCAACTCAGCTAAGATCCCAGACAACAGTGAGAATCATCTAGTAGAAACTAAGTAGGGAAGCCATTGAGATGACTCCAGTCACAGTTGCCATCCAACTGCAATCACATGAGAGACTCTTCTGAGCATTAACCACCCAGGTGAGCCCAGTCAACTCCCACAATGTAAAGCATGTGAATAAGTCCTATAGGAAGAGGATATGCGGTACGAAAAGAAGACAGAGCCTAAAACTGGCAAATCCCAGAGAACACCTGTGTTTTCTGACCAGCTGGCTGTGTCACCTCACTAAATTGCCTCCCCTTGTGAAGTTTTGGTCATCACCTGTAATTTCTTCATATTGAACATTCAGATTACAGCCTTGTTGGCCCCACTAATTGTCTGAATTGGATTGTTTTTTCTCAAAGCTGGCCACAATTTTTGCATTGTCTTAAAAATTTCCCATCATAGATATAATGCCAGGAATCCTTTAAAAATTCCCATCAGCTAGCAGTCTCTCTACAGAGGAGGACAAAGTGGCAGTGAATAAGCCACTGATAGTTTTTGAAGATAGAGAGAAGCAGAATGAAGAGAACAGACATCTACTAAGTGGCTCCTTATTCTACCACTGTTGCTAGGGAATTTGCTTGTTATTTGGCAGTTTTTATTGTCTGCATACTACAGATAAGAAAATGTAGGATCAGAAAGGAAGATACTAACCCAAAGTCATCCAAATAGAACTCAGTAGAGCTGGGAGTCTACTTTGGACTCTGAACTACAAATCCCCAGCTCTGGCCTGAACCTCACTCATCCCACCTCTCAGATTCAGCCTCTAAGTCTCCATTCACAAGGCCACACAGGGAAGACATACTAGCTGGCAAAGACCAATTTCCTATATGAGAAATTGTGCAGCTCAGCTTATGGCTCTACAAATCATAGAAATGACAACTAATTTCCCATCAGGATAAGATTAGCTTTGCAAGCCATTCTCCTCTGAACGATGAGAGCCTGATAGAACACCTTGTTAAACTGGGTGACAAGAGGAAGACATTTGAGCTGGTGAAACACCCTTCTTGCCACACTTAACTCTGCTAATGAAAAAATATTAGGGAAATAAATATATGACCCACTGAGAAGCTCCCGCACAGGGCTCTGTCATCTATCTGGTTCCCAAGATGTACAGAGACAAGATGAGAGCATAATATGATCCTCAGGTAAGGGACTGTTTTTCTTCTCAGATAATCCCATATTTCATATTTTATAGTTCCCATCCATCTCACACAGAGGATGAAGTGCTAAGTTTTAATGCGCTAAAAATAATAGCAAACATTTTTGAGCATCACTATAAGTCACAGTGCCTAGTGGGTTTTCTTTGTTCTTGTTTCATAATTTAGATAAGTTCTCAGTGTTTTGCATATAGGAAGTTATTTAACTTGCACAGTAACATTATGAATTAGAAGCAGACAACATTTCATTCTGCTATATAAGGTCAACATGAATTGTGGCCAACTGAGCACCAATTAACAATAACAAGAACAACATTCCCATTATAAAGATGATGAGACCGAGGTCCTAGGGAGTTTGGGTTCTGCTCTTATGTCACATACTATTTGACAGAGTAAAATTCAAACTCAAATTTCTTAAATTCTAAAGCCTAAAATACTTAATCATTATGAGCTACTTTAATCATTACAATAAGCCCTTATTTCAGGTTGCACTGTCTCCACACATTTTAATTGCATAGTAGATGAAGGTTTACAGAACAAACTAGTTTGTCATTAAACAGTTGGTACATACCTTGCTTTATAACACTGGCTAATAATCCCATGACATGTCAACATTCTCCCCTCTCAGTCCTGGGTTCTTCCAGCTTTTCTGCCCTCTGCTGCCTTCTTGTCCTTGCCCCTGGCCTGGTGTGCCCCTTAAGTCTGGTTTTATTTTATTAGCCTGTCTAATGTTTGGTTGAAGGGTGAACCTTTGGGGTGACTTCATTATTAAGCTAAAAGTTTGTCCAGGGGTCCTACTCTCAGGGTTTCTCCAGTCTCTGTCAGGCCATCCACTCCATCTTTTTTTAAAAATTGAAACTTGAAAAAGTTGGAGGCTCAAGTGATTAAGTGACTTGCTCAAAGTCACAAATCTGGAATGATTTGAAGTTAGGCTTCAAACACAGGTCTGATTCCAAAGATTGAATCTTTTTCTCTGTCCTAGTCTTTTTCCTTAATATTAAAGACAGGCATGTGTGAAGGGACAGGGTTTCCCCTCACAAAAAGACAGGGTGGCAGGTAGACTTGCTCTGGCTGTTCTAAGTCCGTTACTGGTCAGAAAACATTCTAAAACGTATTTCTAGGGACATGAGTCCAAAGAGATACTAACTGACACAGAGTTAAGGAAAATGGAGGGGAGGTAATTTTCCTTTTGATCAAATTATTCTGAGAAAGACTAGATTAAAAAATCAAATAGACTACTCTACCATATGGCTTTTTAGAGGTGCTAATGGTAATGTGCACTGACAGGCCCCAAGAGGGTAATATATAGAGTCCAACAATTCCCACACATGTTTATCCATAAAACATTTTTCCCCCAATTAGTATCTAGATGTTTGGTACTCTGCAGCCTCCACTTCCCCAAGGATGTGCAAACGTAGACTTGAGGCTTGCTGCAAAGTCCTCTGGGAGACAAAAGTTGAACTGGAAGGAAAGCCCATCCAGTTCTCCCAATGAACACAACTATAACCAAGTTAACGCTCCTGCTTGGACCTCAGTTATAATTTCCGAGACCATGGCATTCTCACAAAACCATGAATGCTGTTCCAGCTCGTCTTGAATCACCCCCAGTATACAGCTCAGGAACCTGCTCTGGTTTCCAGACCATGGCCTGGGTTGCTGTGGTTATATGAGCCCATCATAACTCTGGCCTGCTGGCCTCAGATTGTGTCACATCTCATCTGACTTCTAGGGGGCAGTTTTGATGCCTTTGGGCTGATGTCAGACCTCCCCAGCATTACCTCTTGTCATCACCCTCTTCATACTGGTCTCCAGCCATGCTTGTCTCACTTCTAGTCTATTTACATGTGATTTCCTTCCCTTAGAGCATTCCTCCCACATCTGATAATTTCCTCCACCACTCACGCATCAGTTCTCAGCTCAGAGACCACCTCTGCCAGGCAGCATTCCCTGACCCCTTAAAGCTGGATAGATATCTTTTTTTTTTGGTATATCTTCCCCCAATTTCCTCCTATAGTAAAACTTATTCCATTGTATTATGTTTTACTATATACTTTACTGATATTTTGTTACTTATCTGTCTCTTTTAATAGGCTGTGTACAAATCAAGGTTAGGGGTTCTGTCTGCCTTGCTTACTACTTAATCTTAGTGCCCAGTGGACAGCAGGATCTCTGTAATTTGTTAATCAATTGGCCAGTCATAAATTATTTAATGTCAGGAATTCTAATCCCAGGATATTTCTGTCCCTTCTCTCCTACTGGTTGGCTTGGCAGATTTCCTCTGCTCAGGGCCTTGGAGTAATCCAGTATTCTTGATGTCTGGCATCTCCCACCACTCTGCAGCTTCATTCTTGACAACAGCCCAAAAGAGCCATCAGTCAAAGATCTTGACTTTAAAACCTTCCACAACTTCCAATAAAACATGGAAGGGGGTTTTCAGAGATTTCCTTCAATACACCCTGAATATCCAAGGAGACAAGTGCTAAGTGTCTTTGAATTATTTTTTGTTAACTTAAATAGTTATGAAAACTGAAATAGAACTGTTCCATACAGTTTCCAAAGAGTGCCTGGTAGATTCAAACTGCTGACTACTATGCTATCAGGGTTTCCACATAGACTTAGGTTGGTTTAAATATTAAAACAATGGAATCTATCCCAAAATGTTTCTCACAGTATAGTCTCTGGATTTTGAACACCATTAATGACCTAAAACACCTGTTAGAAATTCATACATCCAGACTCAACTCAGACCCACTGAACCACAATCCTTTGGAGAGGTGATCTAGAATCTGTGCTCCAACCAACCTCCAGGTGGGTGTTGTGTACTGGTAAGTTGAGTTTGTTGTCATTATCTGACCTTCTATCAACTCATCTCCTCTGACTTTATATATATCCTAACATATAACAGTGTAGCCTCCTGAATCTGAGCACTCTAGTTTGAGAAAAACAACAACAACAACAAAAACCTTACAGAATTTTAATGGGCATCTTTTAAGCACTAGATATAAAGGTACGGTTTGGTGGCCATATTTGAACTAAATAATCCTGTTGCTTTAACAACAACAACAACAAACAACAAAAGCAACAACAAAAAACTCTACTCCGGCTCATAACAACTACATAGGACAGAGTAGAACAGCCCTATAGTGTTGCCAAGGCTCTTATCTTTACAGAAGTAGACTACCACGTCTTTCTTTTTGGTTAACATCTGAACAGTTAATCCTTGCACCACCAGGGCTCCTTTCTTGTTTCTTTAGCCATGGTTATTCGGACCAAAGTTGATAACCTGATCCAAACTGGACCAATCAGAGTTTTTCCTGGGAATTTAGATTTACTGGTCTCTTGGAATACTTAAACTGGTATAAGCTATAAAGCTCATTTTAGCAGGGCTGGGCTTGTCATATTGAGCTACATACATAGAAACTGAAAAAGATGAGAGAGAGAAGGGAAGAGAGAGAAAAATAATGACAACAAACTCAAGTGCAGAGAAAAGCAAAGGTGATACACATCAGGGTTACTGCTGAGAACGGCCACCTGAATGCTGATAACTCAGCTACATACTCTGACCTTGAGAAGTCACCATTTTATTATAATAATTTCCCTTTTTGTTTAATAAGGTTCAGTAGATTTCTATTTCTTATGACTAAAAGAATTTTAACTGAGTATTAGTCAAAACTGCTTCTTAGCCTGGCACACAAGACTTTTCACAAGGTGATTTAAAACAGTCCCTCTGGCTTCATATCCTATAATCATAGTCTGTTTCATGTTTATAGGAACATGTCAGCTATACTGAACCACTTGGCATGTCCCAGATAGTCAGCAAACATGGTTTGCCTCCACCTATAATGTCTTTCCTCCATACTATAATTAGATCATACTCATTCTTTAAGACATACTACAACCACAGTCTTCTATGGATATCCTTTCCTGATCTCCCAGTAGAACTCAAGGTCCCACTATATCTTAGACCCATCTGTTAGTGAACTTATCATCTTTTATTGAATTATTTATTTGTATGTCTATTCTCTCCACTGGATTATGGATTTTTTTGCCTTATTGGTATCAGAATCCCCTTGCAAAAGGCCTGGCCCAAAGTAGATGCTTCCTAAATGATTATTGTATGAGTAAGTTAATGAATAAGTACTAAATTCTGAGGACTAGCAGATTGGTAGCTCTCTGGTGTCTCCGTGATCCTAGTGGACTTGCTCAGTCATCAGGACAATAGATTGCACTTACATTGTTCCAAACCATCTCTAGACCATTTGTTCTGCCTGTCACAGAGCTGATAGCAATTGTAAGAGTGATGAATAGCAGACTAATTATGAGCAATAGGAAACATCGGTTATAACTCCAGGGAGAAGACATAGCCATATCAGTAGTCTTATCCATCTAACCACAAGTCATCTTCCCAAGGCATCTTGCCCTGTGACCTTGAACTTCCAAGGGCTTCTCAGTTCTTCAGAGGATAGCTGTTCTTCAGAGGATAGCTCCTCCTCTTGGTCACTGTCGTATAAGGTGTTGCTCCTGCCCTCCTGAGTCCTGGAAGGTGAGACCTGGACAAAGCCCACACACTTTTCCTAAGGGAATTTTATCAAGGATCTCAGCCCCACCCAAAAGACAAGACCTGTCTTCTAAGGCATGACATCTCCTGACAGATAGTAACTCTTCTTCCCTGCAGTGAGAACATCTGGAGATGAGAGGGGATGGGAAGATTTCAAGTAGAGAATTTGTCCAAGATTGTAGAGTTGATGTGGCTAAATAACAGCTTAAATTAATGGTGAGTTACTTCGTGAAAGACTACAAAATTTCTCTTCTGTGGCCACTGGTGACTTCACTTTTCCAGTCCGCCCATTTTCCCTCAGGAGTTATTATCTGAGGGCAATTTCTCCTGTTGGTGAGCCTGCTATGGTTGAGACTATGGGTGGGGTGGCAAAAAACAAAGTCAGAGAACTAGAAGGGACATGCTCTAGTCTAGATTCATAATGAGTTTACCGTTGTCTTTGAAAAAGAGACTTATAAATTTGGCTAAGGAAGTAAAGAACAGAGATGATTCCTGGCACATTCATTGCAGCCACATTTCTAACATGGGAAGTTGAATAAAACTGAGATTTACAAAAAAAAAAAAAAAAAAAAAAAAGCCAGACTTACTAGTCTGACAGAAACTGGATGAACCCCCAAGACTATGGCCCCAGACATATTACTAACTCAGAACTAAAGCCACTCCAGAAGTCCAGCTTTCAGCCAAAGATTAGACAGGCCTACATAACAAATAACAACACACATGAGAAACACGTGTCTTAGTTCAATTAAGTATATAAGAAAAATGTGCAACACCTGCTGAAAAGCAAAGAGAAGAAGGCAAGAATGGACAGGAAACCTAGACAATGGATGTGAGGACCACTGGGTATAAAGAGAAAGGGAAAAGATGCTGACATATTGTGGGGATTGCAACCAATGTTGCAAAACAATCTGTGCACAAATTTTTGAATGAGAAACTAATTTGCACTGTAAACTTCTACCTAAAGCACAACAAAAAATAAACTGGGCAAAAGACACGATCACAGACTTCACTTCACCAAGGAGAACATTCAAGTGGCCAACAAACACATGAAAAGATATTAGGGACCATTAGCCATTGACAAAGACAGACAAACCCAGTGCTCTGATAGTGACTCCACAGGACAGAGTAGAACTGCCTCATGGTGTTTCTAAAGTGCACCTGGTGGATTTGAACTGTGAACTTTTGGTTAGCACTATGCCACCAGAGTTTCTCATTAGCCATTAGAGAGATGCAAATGAAACCTATAATGAGATAACATCTTACCCTGCATTACAGCACTGTTCAAAAATAAAAATAAAAATGGGATGGAGTCAAGATGGCAGACTAGACACACATCTCCCCAAATCCCTCTGGAAACCAAGGCCTGAAATGATAATTAATTAGAGCCTTCTGGACACCTAGTGAGCCCTAGGACACGGCATAGGGCTATCTATTTGGTCTACACACCACTGAGCAGGAAGCTTCTTCTCATTGGCTGACCCCCACCCTTGTTGAGTTCCGGCTCTCACTGACTGAAGGTAAATTGTCATTTTGGTTTTTTTTCTCTGTCTTGGCCAGCAGGAGGGGCTGGGATTACTGGCGGCAAGGCTCAGATGCACTGCTGATGAGATCGGCAAACACAGTCACCACATTTTGGGGGCCTGGCCTTGGGGTCTGTGCAGCTTGGTGCCTCTGTCTTCACTCTCTCTCGGAATCTCCAAATCTGCCACTGAATAGCCTTTTCTGAGGCAGGCAGAGGAACTAGTGTGAGACGCTATCTTGATTCATTAGGAGGTGGAGTTTCTTATATGGAGGACTCAGCTGCATCTAATTCCCAGGCTGGGAGGCAGTGCCTGCAAGGAGAGTACTTTTCTAGCACTAAAGCAGTCTTTTAAATAGAGGTGCTTACTTTGCCAGCTGGAAAGAGGGACAAAGCCTCACTAATAGAGAAATAACATCAGTGCATCTGGACGGCTTGTCTTACAGCCTTTACTGTCTCACCTTATGGGGTCAGCTGATGGCTCCCCATTGAGTCTATAAGCAGGGCTGTGTCTTAGCCAATCAGGAGGTGGAGCCTGCTACCCCAGAGATTGCACTAAGCCAAGCCACTGGGGTACATAGAAGTATCTGGTGATCAATGTTCTTTTCAGACTGAGCTTTCAATCTCGTTAAAGTAACACCAGAGAAACAAAACAACCTCCAGAAGCCCCCAAATCAACAAACTTTGGACCTGAACATTAGGAAAAATTCACTTATGGCTTGAGAACACTCACAAAAGATCCAAAGTACTTCCCAGATGAAGAAGCCTTTCTGAAACTATCAGAGGGCAAGTACAAAAGGATTACATAGAGAGCCCTCCTAGACTTTAACAGCAGAGAAGAATGAAAAATTAAGCAAGCTGTTTGATCTGATGGAACACCAGTACTTTGAAATCCAACATACCAAGAACAAGATCAAAGAGATAGAAAATTCAGTTCAAAGCCAAGAAAACAGAATTGAACAAATGGAAAATAGACTTTCTGACTTGGAAGACAGAACTACTGACTCCAGCATCAATGAGGAGAAATCAGAAAAAAGAAAAAAGAAAAACAAAGAAGCATTAAGAAGCATGTGGGACTCTATTAAGAGGAACAATCTACAATTAATTGGAATTTCTGAACAGGGTGGGACACCTGAGAATACAGAGAGTATTGTGGCTGAGCTGCTGGCAGAAAACCTCCCAGAAATTATGAAAGAACAGAATATGGATATCCTAGATGCATACTGAATGCCACTCAGCATAGATCCCAAAAGAAAGACTCCAAGACATATTATAGTCAAGTTTAACAACATGAAATGCAAGCAGAAACTCTTAACAGCAGCAAGACTCAAAGTAAAGCTAACATTTGGAGGGAAACCCTGTGGGCTTTTGTCAGATTTCTCAGCAGAAACAATGTTGGCACAGAGACAATGGAATGACACATTCAAAGCCCTGAAGGAGAAGAACTTCCAACCAAGAATTACATATCCTGCAAAACTATCTTTCAAATATGAAAATGAAATCAAGGCATTTGCAGATAAACAGAAACTCAGAGACTTTGCAAAAACCAAATCAAAGCTACAAGAAATACTGAAAGAAGCTCTTGGCTTAGAAGAATAAAGCCATTAATTTTATATTTTAGGAGGAAATACAAGACATCATCCAGAAACCTACTCAGTTAGGGAAGGTGCCAAACTCAGTCAAAGCTGTAATATTAAAAGAAGTGATCCAGTGATCATATCATGAACTATGATGTCATAATACTAAAAAGAGGGGTGTACTACAGTCATTATTGTCCTTCCAGATGGAGAGGAGGCTAATAAGTCTTGTAGTAGTTAAAATTGGGTCTAAATATAGACTTTTAAGGGAGAACACAGGGGCAGTGTCAAACCACAATGCAACATATCAAATCAAGAAATGTAATACAGGAGTCTCAACAACCACAAAACCAACCCTGAAAAAGGTGAAAAATCAACTCATAAAGAAGAATGTTCCTAAATAGAATAATAAGAACAATAGAGAAAACATCAAAACAAAAATAAACATATCACAATGACAGCACTAAACACGTACCTATCAATAATCACATTGAATGTGAATGAGTTGAACTTTCCAGTAAAGAGACAACAAGTGGCATCTTGGATCAAAAGACACAACATGTCCATATATTGCTTACAAGAAACTCACCTTAGATTTACAAGTGTGAACAAACTGAAAATGAAAGGATGGAAGAATATATATCAAGCTAACAATACACAAAGAAAAGCAGGTATAGCAATACTAATTTCAGGTAAAACTGATTTTAATGTAAAATCCACCATCGTGGACAAGGATGGACACTATTGACAAAAGGTTCAATACATAAGCATGACTTAACAATATTAAATATTTATGCACCCAATACTACAGCATCTAAATACATCAAAGAAACACTGACTACACTCAAAAACGAGATAGATCACTCCACAGTAATAGTGGGAGACTTCAACACTCCACTCTCAATATTGGATGGATTGTTTAGAAAAAAGCTCAATAAGCACACAGAAGATCTTATTGCCACAATTAACCGACTAGACCTCATCGACGTATACAGAACTTTCTGACCATCAGCAGACAACTACACCTCCTTCTCCAGTGCACATGGAACATTTTCAAGAATAGACCATTTCTTAGGATGTAAAGGAAATTGCAACAAAATCCATACCACTGAATTATTGCAAAGCATCTTCTCAGACCATAAAGTCATAAAAGTCAAAATCAGTAGGAGAATAAACAGACAGAAATTGGAACTCATGGAAACTGAACAATGTCTGGCTCAAAAAGGGATGGGTTATAGAAGAAATCAAGGATGAAATAAAGAAATGTATGGATTCCAATGAGAATGACAACACTTCCTACCAGAAATTATGGAATATAGCCAAAGCAGTGCTCAGGGGTCACTTCATCTCTGTAAATATACACAGCCAGAAGAAAGAAAGAATCCAAAACAAAGAACTAACCCTACAGCTTGAACAAGTAGAGAGAGACCAACAGAGGAACCCCATAGGCACCAGAAGAAAATAGATCATAAAGATTAGAGCAGAACTAAACAAATTAGAGAACAGAAGGACAATTCAAAAATTTGAAAAGATCAAAACCTGGTTTTTTGAAAAGATCAACAAAATTGACAAACCACTGGCTAAACTTACTAAAGAAAAACAGGAAAGGAAACAAATAACCCAAATAAGAAATGAAAGGGGAGTTGCCACAACAGATCCAACAGAAAAAAATGGATATAGATATACCATTTGACCCAGTAATTCCACGATACTTGGGATATATCCTACAGAATCAAGGCCTTTCACACCAACGGACACATGCACAAGAATGTTTATCGCAGCACAGTCCACAATAGCAAAAAGATGAAATCAACCCAGATGCCCAACAACAGAGGAATGGACAAGTAAACTATGGTATATATACTCAATGGAGCACTATGCAATGATAAAGAACAATGATTCCAGGAAACATCTCCTAACCTGGTTTCAACTGGAAGACATTATGTTGAGTGAAAGTAGTCAGCGACAAAAGGACAAATATTGTATGAGACCTCTATGACAAGATCTCAAAAACAGACTTATGTATAGAAGAAAAGACTCTTTGATGGCTGCAAGGGAAAGGAGAGAGGGAGGGCGAGAGGGGGAGGGTTTAGATAGTTGGTAGAAATTTGCTTGGGTGAAATCGGTAATAGCACACATTAGAAACAAGAACAATATTAAGTGGACTTCAACATAACTTGAATACTCCTTCCATCTTAACCGAATACTGTAAGGACAGAGTAGATGGGGCAGGGGGCAGGGGACCATGCTCTTAGGCGAAATCAAGGCCAATTGGCATAACTAGCATTTTGCTAAGAGGGCTCTCTGCATCCCACATTGGTGAGTGGCATCTGGGGTCTTAAAAGCTGCCACACTGCCATCTGAGGGCACAGCAAATGGTCCCAACTCAGCAGGAATGGATGCTCACCGAGGACCAAAATGACATCGTGGAAAGACAACCCAGAAGATAGAGAGACCCACATGAGTGGTTGCCTACACTGACTTGGGACCCGAAGAACCAGAGGGTGCCCAGCCACCACCAGTGACAGCCGTGATGGAGCTCACTAGGTTGAGTCTCACTGGCAACACAAGAATAAAAAGGGGTGCACCCTGAGATCTCCACTAAAAGACCACCATTGATGGTCCAGCAGCTTTGGGGTTCCCCTGGGAGCATGGCCCCTGGCCCTGATGCTGCCCTTGTCCATAAATCATAATGAAGGTCCACTCTTCAGACACAAATGGATTGGACTTGGTGACGCAGAGTGACCATATTTGGGATGCACTTTATGGTTCTATGCATCTATATGACATCATCCTGCTGACCTCTGGCTGGTTAAGTGGGTGGAGAGGAGGGGAAAGGAGACTGTTGGGAGGATGAACATGTATGGAGCAGAGAGGAAGAGTGTGCTGTCACCGGGCAGGGAGAGCAGTGGAAGCTGCATATAGGTGAGCATTTACATTTATATGTGAACAGACATTTTCACTCAGACATTAAAAAGAAAAAAATTAGGAACAACAATGGAAGGTTTAATACACAACTTAGACAGACTACAAAATCTGACAAAGAAACCACAAACAACAGAAGAGAAAACAGATCAATAGAAACTGCTAAGAATCAAACACTTTTGCTCATCCAGAGATTTTATCAATAGAATTAAAAGGCCACCTACAGAACAGGAAAAAATATTTGGCAACTGTGTGTCAGACCAATGCCTGATCTCCATAATCTATAAAGTACTATAAACATCAATAAGAAAAAGATAAATCATCCAATTAAGTGACGGGCAAAGGAGATGAACTGACACTTCTCTTAAGAGGAGATCCAGGAAGCCAATGAAGACATGTGGACATGCTCATGATCATTAGCTATTAAGGAAATTAAAATCAAAACTATGATGAGATACCATCTCACCTCAACAAGGTTGGCCAGGATCCAAAAAATGCAAAACAACAAATGCTGGAGAGGCTGTGGAAAAACTGGAACTCTCCAACACTGTTGGTAGGATTGCAAAATGGTGCAACCGCTTTGGAAAGCAATCTGCCAAACCCATATACATACTCACACAAATTCACATATTTGATAACTGAATGAATATTGACAAAGCTCTGAACTTTGATATTCTCTAGAGGAAAGCAGATTTATGAACATCATAATAAAGTTGTTACAAAACAACAACAACAACAAACCACTGCTGTTGAGTTGAGTCTGGCTCATAGCAACCCTAGAGGTGAGAGTGGAACTGCTTCATAGAGTTTCCAAGGAGTGCCTGGTAGATTTGAATTGCCGGCCTTTTGGTTAGCAGACATAGCACTTAACCCACTATACCACCAGGGCGTCTGATAAAGTTGTTGGGCACACTTATTTACAGAGAAAAAAGATTATAGCACATGCACATTCATTTACAGTTATTTTTGTTCTTTTCAGATATTTTTCCTTTGGAAAAAATGTTACAGGAACCAAGTATCAGAAATCAAAAAACCAAACCCACTGCCATCAATTTGATTCCAACTCACAGCGACCCTATAGTAGGGTAGGAAAGCTCCATAGAGCTTCCAAGGAGTAGCTGGCAGATTTGAACTGCCAGCCTTTTGGTTAGCAGACACAGCGCTTAACCACTATGCCACCAGGGTATCCCCAAGTATCAGAGGCATTAAAATTATCATTGGGAAAGTACATTTTTCCAATTTCTGTAAACTGGCTTTTTTTAAATTTTTTATTTTTGAATCACAGGTTTCCTGAGGGTATATCAATTACTATGTATTGTGTATGTGGTAGATACTATTTACTGTATATATGTGGTAGATACTTTAATGAGATGCAAGAGCAAAAGGAGAAGAGATGAGGAGAAAAAGAAAGCAAAGATGGAAAATATGAAAAATAAAAGGAGAATAAACAGAAAAGAAGGTAGAAGTGGTATTGATTAGCTTTTAATCATAGTAGACATTGATGAGTGCCCTAATGCATAATGTTACTTAACCCAGCAACAGCTCTCTGAGTTAAATAGTATTATCATCTTCCTTGTGATTCTCAGTCATTATACCTCCAAAGCATGTGACAAAGTGAGAACTTCTGATTTATCTGATTCTTACACTGCCTTTTCTTTACATCAATCATCTCATATAATATTCAGAACCACTCAATGAAGTAGTTTTTCCTATTATCCTTATCTTACCAATAAGAATGTGAAGTCACCTGTGGGATGAATTCTCTCTGTCTGGTATCTCATTAACAAACCATAAAATCTTACTTGTAAGTCTATTTATCTTAAATGTAGCTAGTTACTTCCTAAATATAAAAGTAAATAAACCTATATTTATATCTATACCTGCATTTCCTGCAGCTCTATTCAAAAGAGAAGTCTACATGTTCGAGAAACAACCAGGTAAGAAATAAAGTGCACGGATGAGCAGAGCCCCACTAACTTGTACCCTCCACCAGGGTGGAATTACCCACTACACAAGGTACACATGGGCTTACATGTGCATACTTGGTAATCTGCAGTGAAAAACTGCACCTCTTCAACCCATGTGGAGATCTGTAAGTAAACACAAGTAAGCCCAGGGTACTTTGCTTAATGAAAGCCAGTGTATAAATTGCTACTGGTTCATTTGCCCATCTCCACTTCCAGTAACTACTACGTTTCCATTTCCTGGTGTTCCCTATGATTTTCCTCCCTCCCTTCGTCCGTCCCTCCCTCCCTCCCTTTAAGTCTGAGATCTTCAGAGACTTTCAGATAGGTGGGATTTGCTTTTCTAAAATAAAGTTTAAAGAGGTTCTTGAGCTGAGCTCATATAAAGTCTTTGTTGAGTTTCGAGACAAGAAATTCAGTTAGATGTTGGGGACAGATCACAGATTTCAAGAGGATGAGAAGTGACTAAGAGATGTGAAAGCAGAAAGAAGTTCTGCCATCAAGAAAACATGAAGACGAAGACAGTGACAGGAGGGACTCAAAATCTGAGAAGTGATATTTGATGACAGAGCAAACTTGACCACGTTGAGGTGTAGAAGAAAGGGGTGGTGATGAGGGAGGCTCTATAGCTTACCTGTTGAGACCACATGGTATCAGACAAAGCTTGTTTTAAATCCTGGCTCCACAGGTACTGGCTAGGTGAAAAAGGCTTGGCAAGTGTTGATCATCACTGAAACTAGAAAGTGACAGGCACACAGAGCCATTCTTTATAAGCTTCATGCATGTTATACTATTCTTAACTAAATTGGTTTGGGCATGAATTGTTGGAGACCCACAGACTTAACAATACTTCCCCAAAATGAGAAAATCTGGAGAAGATACTAAGAAGGAGAAGAAACCGATGGCCTAAGGACAAGTCACATCCTTCTATGCCCCCTTCCCAGTTACCCTACCTCTCAACCCCTCACTAGGACTTGACTTTATAGCCTAAAATCCTTTTCCGCAGGGATACCAAGAATAATGTGACTTTGTTGACCAGAGAAGGCACCAAATAAACTAAACAACTGTGCAATGGTACAAGGTCAAGCTGCTTTCAATTGCATATGCCTGATGAATTGGGAGACACATCTGGAATGACTATTTTTCTTCATAGATTAGAGAAAAATAGAAAAAGAGAGAGTTGGATTGTTTATGAATTCTCTGCGGGCCCTTAGCATCCCTGCTGACTGAAGTTGCCTAATGACCCAAGAAAAGCCCCCCTGTGAACAGGGCTGAGCTCCAACAGGGATGAGGTCTGCAGCCTGCGCTGTTCCTGGAAGCCCATCACCGCCCTGGCTGGGGAATCTTTGCATGACACCCTTAGATAAATGACAGTGGTGTGATGAATGAGTGGATGTTGGACAGCTGGAAAAGAGATTCCAGCTCTGCTTCTGATAATTGGTAGCCCTGTGTAATCTCGGGGATTGGTAGATACCCTCTGTGAGCCTCAGTTTCTTTATTTGTAAAGTGAAGATAAACATTACTACATTTGTAAGCCTATTGAGAGGATTAACAGAGACAGTGTATGTCAGAACATCTTGTAAGAATACCAGTGTAAGTTGGTGACTTTTTTTCACTTACTCATTCATTTTCTTTAAAAATCTATTCATTGAATCTGTACTCTGTGTAAGGTATCTTACTAGGTGCTGTGTAAAAGCTGGTCCAGTCTCTAGTCTTCAGAGTTTGTACTCTAATGGAAGACACAGGCATTAATTAAGTAATCATACAAATACATTTGAAAGATATATTTACAAACTACAATGACTGCTATGGAAGAAAGACAAAAAGGCTCAAGAAAACAAGTAAACAGAGAGATCTGATCAAATTAAGGAATTTCAATAATCAAACAGATGAGTAGCAGTTAACTTTGGAAAAGAAGGAAGGGGGTACGGCTGCAGGACGTTACAATGTGCAAAGACTCTTTGTCGGACAAAGCATGGCATTCTCAAGAATCTGGAAGAAGATCACTGCAACCGGAGTGCACAAAGTGAGGGCTGTAGGGGTACCAGAGGGGTCCTAAGAAGCTGGAAGGATCCACTTTATGTATTCCTCTGGATGCAGGAAAACAATGGATTGAAAGGGAGAAGGGTCAGTGTTAGCCGGTTAACAGGGCACTGCAATATCCCAGGCACACTTTCTTGGACCAGGCTGGGTAATGTAAAAATATTGGAATGAGAAGGAAGGGGGAGGTGGGGAGAGATGCACACAGAAAGGAAGAAAAAGTCTATCAAAGGTATCTGGGTTATAAGAACTGAGATAGAAAAACTGTGAGGAATCAAGGCAAGGCCATTCTCAGCTAATGAAGTGGAATGGTCTGCAAAGATTGCAATGGAGGAGAAATCACTGTATTTCTACTGGATGTTAGCAGCCAATCTTGGATTGTAGAGGACTATAAAATGAATGAGAGCTGAAGAAGTGTAGCCAGCAGATGTAGTGATCTTTTTCAAAAGAAGTTGAAAAATCAAATAAAGAAACAAAGTGACAGTAACTGAATGAGTCAAAATAATATATTGATGGTGTCTTTACTACACACTGGACTTCTGTTTATCACATTTTATTTAAAAAGCTGAAGGCAAGTGGTTAGTAGAGAAAGAGCATGGCAAAGTGAGAAAAAGCTCAGGTTTTGAAGACAGCAGAACTGAGTTCAAGTCCTGACTCCAGCAGTTCCTGTCTGTAAGACCTTGGGGCCAGTGACTTGATTTCTCCGTGTCTCAGGTTTCACATTTGGAAATGAGGGCTATCAGTTTTCACCCCATGAGGCTGATGACAGGGTTCAGTGAGCTAAGTGCTTGAGCTAAATTCCTGGCACAATTTAAGTGCTCAGTGAATGGTGATTATTATTAAAATCACAGGCAGAAGACATTCTGCTGCTCCTTTTTTATTGCACTCAATAGCTGATTTCAGTGTCCCATGAAAAAAAAAAATGCTCTACTCTCTGATATGCAAAAAAAAACTTTGCATCTTCTAAGACTGGGTGTCTTGCATGTGTTATTCAATCTGGTAGAGTCTTGTGATCCCATGAATTAGCTATGTTTTCCAGTTTTGCAAGTAGGCAAGCCAAGCATTAAGTTCCTCTTTTGTAATTGACCATGAGCCTGCTGAGTAATATGTGGATTATTTCCTCTCTTTCTCTTTGATCTTCTCTATTGCCTGACAGTCTGGTTCCTGGCCAGTTCACCTCCTTCTCAGAACGCACCAAGATGGTGAGGAAGTGGCCCACAATAGCAAAGAAGATTTAAGCTAGATTATAAGAAGTACTTGACTTTCTTAATCCCAAAGCAAGTAATTCCCTGAAAAGCTTTTAAAATGGGAAAGGATTAGGAGCCAGAGTTTGCAGTAATGGCTCTCAAGCTCAATGGGTATTAGACTCTTCTGGGGAACTTGTGAAAATAAAATCCCAGCCCTCCTGCCCCACAGAAACAGAATCAATAGGTCTGAGAGGGAGGCCAGGAATCTGCACTGTTAAAAAACACTTCTCCCATCCTAAAACAGTTGTTGAGTAAAGTCTAACTCATGGTGACTCCATGTGTGTCCGTGTAGAATTGTGTTCTATCTGGTTTTTAATGACTGACTTTTCAGAGTTAGATTTTCAGATCTTTCTCAGGGGCCCCTTAGGTGAACTCCAATTTGCCAACCTTTCAGCTAGCAGCTAACGCATGTCCATTTGCACCATTGTGAGACACTCTGGCATCTGGATCTCTGCTTTCTTCTGGGCACTTCCGAACTCCCTTATACTTCTCTCTCTCTTTCTTTTTAATACCTTTGGTATATTATTTACTATGCTGGATATTCTTTTTATGTCTCCTCCATCCACACACATTCTGGCAGAAATTAAGTTTATAGAGGGTGGCGATACATTACCTGTTTTATCCTTTGATGTATTTCCATTGCCTAAAACAGTGACTTCCCATAGGAGGACCTCAGTGGATATTTTTAAAAAATTATTTTAATGGAACCCCCAGCCTCCACAGCCAGCTCATGCATAGACTTGTGCAGTAGACCTGGAACTAACTAATCCTTTCATTTGAGTGTTCTACAACATCTGTATCAAGAACACTGAGAAAATTTGGTGATGCCAAATATGATGGATAAGGCTATTCATCAACTTGTCTAGGCCGTGATTCTCAGTGGTTTGGCAGATATTATGTAATCATCCTCCATTTTGTGATCTGACGGGAAGAACCATTTGTTCATCTGAAAGGGGGAGTTTCCTTGGGGGGTGTGGCCTGAATCCAAATTATATGAATGTTCAAGCAAAGCTTGTTCTTTCTGTTTTCTTTTTTTTTTATTATGATTGAATGAAAAGCTTGTTCTTCTTGATACTGCTCCTGTCTCATCATCCTCTGATCTCTTATTCTTGGAACATGAGCCAGCAGCCTGCCACCTAACCTGCAGATTTTGGATTCTTCAGCTTTGAGTCCCTTGGGATCACATGACCCAGGAGAAGTCTCCAGCCTGCCACCCGATCTGCAGGTTTTGGGTTTGCCAGCTCCTGCAATTTAATTAAGCCCCTGCAACCACATAAGGCAGGAGAAGCCTCCAGCCTGCAGCTTGACCCACAGATTTGGGACTTATCAGCCTTCCCAACTATATGAGCCACTTCCTTAAAAAAAACAAAACAAACAAACAACAACAAAAAAAAACACCTCTCTAGATAGGTACCTAGATAAACCAAAAAACCTAGTGCTACTGAGTCAATTATGACTTATAGTGGCCCTACAGGACAGAGCAGGACTGCTCCATCGAGTTTCCGAGGAGCACCTGGTGGATTTGAACTGCTGACCTTTTTTTGTTAGTAGACATAGCACTTACCCACTATGCCACTAGAGTTTTCAAACAGATAGTTAGATATAGGTATATACACACAGATTTATATATATACTTCATTGGTTTTACTCCTCTAGAGAATCTAGTCTAAGACACTGTGGACCTGCTGCCCAGGGAAAATCATTCAAATAGCATAAAATTCTATGTAAAGTTTCTGGGGATAGACATCAAAAGACCCTCTAAAGTCAGGGATCCATGAACCTCAGATTAATAACTCTTCCCATAAAACTGACACTGATCCCTTTTATTCTTTGCTGCTGTAGTGACTGGCCTTAAACTCACGCCTAGATCTCTTTATCCTTGGTGCTCTGAAGGGCTCCCTGTTGTTTATGGAGTATCCAAATCCTCCGACTCACCATGTAAAGTCATCCACAGTTCAGTCTTTCACATATGACCTTCTCAGTTTTACCTCATCCAAATCTTTCAGGCCTGAAAGCTTTGGAATCCTATCTCCTGGATTTGATTTCACTTAGATGATTCAACTTAGGTGATCTTAGGTAAATTATTTAACCTCTCTGAAGCCTCAGGTTATCTTTATTTGTGAACCAAGCACAATGGTGCCTACCACAAATGTGCGGTAAAGCGATACGGTGAGTAAACATATACTAAGACATGTAAAACCAAGATCCATGGCCATGGAGGTGATTCTACTCATAGCAACCTTACAGGACAAAGTAGAACCGCCCTATACGGTTTCAAAGGAGCAACCAGTGCATTTAAACTGTTGACTTTTTGGTTAGCAGTAGAATGCTAACTGTGCTATCAGGGCTCCATAATAGTAGTATTCCCTCACTAGTTGTTGAATGATTAAATGAGATAAGGCAATGTTTGGGGCAAATAATATACATCTGGCGATACCGTCTTCATCATCATTGACTTGCCTCAAACTGTGGTACTATCTGACCCTATCTGCCTTCCCTGCCCCAAGAATCTTTTCCAGATTTCCCCTCTCGGAATTTGTCTGCTGTTCTTCTAACACTGTTGGAATGTCTATTATGTTATTTGAAATAAATCATGTATTAATGTAGCATATGAAAGTGATTATAGTTGCTTATGTGGTTTCTGCCTCATCCACCAGACTGTGAACTCCTTGAAGACATAGTCTGTGTCTCATTCTCTTCTCTATTACGTTTCTTAAGCACAGTATCTGGCATGTATTAGGCACCCGATTCACTGTGATGGCAGTCACGGTGTTTTTATCGTGATGCTGGTGGTGGTGGTAGTGTTGATGGTGTTAGGGGTGGTGGTTGGCAGCTGTGGTCTGTTGATGTTGATAATGGTGCTGGGAGCAGTAATGGTAACGGTGGTGGTGACAATGACGGAGGTAATAATCATAGGTAGGGGGCTCGACTGTTATTTTTTGCATAACAGTCATCTGGAAGTCTCTTCTCAGTTTCAGCCAAGAAATGGAAATGGAGCAAACAAGTCTGTTTGGCAAAGTGAGAGGATCTGCTTGAAGGTCAGAGAACCACAACAAGACCAAAATTATACACGGCTCTTCCTTGGACAGCATGAAACAAAAGAAGCTCACAGTCTTAGAAGTCAGGACTAGAAAAGGACTAAGGAAAAATCACCCATATCCGTAGAGGATTCCATAGAATACTACTGCAAGTAGTCTCTTACTTTTCCTACTTAAGATGCCTGTGAGGAAAATTACCAGCACCCATCTCACAGACAAAGAAACTGAGTCTTGGGGAGATGAAAGATACCTCTGAGGGGGTCAGAAGTCAACTCTGACTACTTCAAATTCAGATTTAGCTCTGTGACACAGAACAAGCCATCCCTCATCTCTAGGCCTTAGTTTTTCTATCTGTAAAACAAACAGGTTGATCGGTAAAAAAGCAAGATGTGGTTTTAATACCGTTCTGTACCCTTAAATCCTTTGTTATTCAGATAGTGTACAAGATACATACATTTGTGTGTGTGTGTGTGTGTGTGTGTGTGTATACATATATATGTGTATGTATGTATATATTTCTTTTCTCAAAACTAAGTTTAAGGGGTGAAACCAGTGTTGTCTCTTGACAGAAACTAAATTACAGGCCACAGAATATTTCTTCCAACCTGAAAATATTTCCCTTATTTATCCAGAATAGAATTTAGTTCTGGCCCGATTTCAGAGCCAAAGGGGATCTTGGATGAAATATAGTCCATACTTCTTCTTATACAGATACAGAAGGAGAGATCTAAACAGTAGAAGTATCATATTCAGTGCCATACAGCAATCAAGGATGGAGTCTAGTTTGGATTCCAGGTGTCCTAGTTTTCTGGTTTTCCCAGAGAAAACTCCCCAACCCCAATTCAATAGGGGTAAACACTACAATGTCTATTTTAGCCGAGCCAAGTGCTGCCAAGTTGGATCCAACTCATGGTGACCCTAGGGGCCAGGGTAGATAAAATTAAGGTCAATAAAGGGCAGGGATGGGATTCAAATCCGTTTCTGTCTGGCTCTCACCATGACAAAATTCTCTCTTGCACTTGGAGCTCCTTGTTCACTTATAAGCTAAATTAAAACCATTCAAAGTCCAGTACATTAAGCAGCAGTAGTATCAAACCAAACTGTGGTTTGGGAGTGTGTAAGGGTCAGTTAACAGGAGGAGGGAGGAGATTTACACATGAATCAAATCCTTCATTTTAAATAAATTTTTCCTGCTTTGCTTATGTA
The DNA here is from genome assembly GCA_028571685.1 of Heterohyrax brucei. Lineage (NCBI taxonomy): Eukaryota > Metazoa > Chordata > Mammalia > Hyracoidea > Procaviidae > Heterohyrax > Heterohyrax brucei. Next base: position 65,867,585 of record CM053150.1, read on the forward strand.
AAATCACAGTGTAAACTATAATTGAAGGCTCTTTCCAGCTCAGGCAGAAGGTAAAATCTTTTCCCGCATTCACAGGGATGAATCTGAGGAGATCCCAACCACCTAAGGACACGGTCCCCAACAGTGGCCAAATTCATCAAGTGTAGACCCTAACCCTGATTCTGAATTTGTGGCCAAACTGCTCCAACAACCTCAGATAAGTCACACCTGCTCCTCTTTGAGACTCACTGATCATGATGTGAAGTGGAACTGAGAGCTGACAGAGTTCCTCAAATAACACAGAGTCATAGGGTCTCCCGTAGAATGGTTCTGCTCTGAATTGGAAGACTCACAGGAGAAGGAAATCCTTCTCTTTATATGTAACTCCATCACCTCTATCCCTGACTTACAGAGTATGAGTCCCCACAATGTGTACAAAGTAAGGAAATGCTCCTAAAATCCCTCCATTGGTGGTCTATACTTTGAGGTTAACCATTTATTTCTTCTGTATAAAATGTGGACTTTCTAATATAAATTCCAGAGTACTTTGGGTATCCACAAAGTTATCAAGTACCACCTAGAAGAGGAGGTATTAAAGGAAAGAAAAATAAGGGGCAATTACCCACAAATTTTATCCTTAATATCTTCATAGAAGCATTTTTTCATCACAGGCTATGTGCCAGGCATTCTGCACCTGCATTCATTATTTTCTTGGATCCTCATGATGTAGGGATCATGAAACCAGATTTTATAAACGTGGAAACTGAGGGTTGCCAAAGTCATTCAACAGTGTGTAAGGGGTTGAGTCGGGGTTCCTACCCACGCCCGTAAGAGCACAGAGCCTGCACTATCTGCCCTAACATGGAAAATGTTTATGAAATGGATCTCAGAAACTTACTCAACTTGTTTTACAGCTAGATAAAGAGGGATCCAGAAAAGGAAAAGGACTTGAACAAGGACTCACTATGAGTCCAAGCTCAGGCCTCACTGCCACTTTAAGGTTTTTCGTGTTTTATTCGCCTGGCTTCTGCTCAAGCTGCAGGGAAAGGCAGAGAGACGGAGACATTGCCATTGAGTCAATTTCAACTAATATAGACCCTGTAGGTCAGAGTAGAACTGCCACACAGGGTTTCCAAGGAGCGCTCGGTAGATTTAAACTGGTGACCTTTTAGTCAGCAGATGTAGCACTTAACCACTACGTTACTGCAGGGGTAAGGGAAGAGAAATGGTTTCGGGATGAAGTGGAAAATACAAATGATGGAGAAAGTAGGAGTGACTACTTTCTCCTCATGCCACCTCTTTTTGTGGCCATATTTCCTTCCTCCAGGATCATTCCACATTTGTACTGGGCCTATCCTACCCACTCCTACCAAAACTTGCCTCCCTTGGAAATGTCCAAAGCACCAGAGACCCCTCCCAAAGCCTGCTGCCATCAAGTCAATTCCGATACATAGCAGTGATACAAGACAGAGTAGAACTGCTCCACAGAGTTTCCAAGGAACAGCCGATGAACTTGAACTGCTGACCTCCTGGTCAGTAGCTGAGTTCTTATCTACTGTGCCACCAGGGCTCCACTACTTGCTACTACAAAACTCTTAACAGACTTGTCATTGTGGTTTGAGGACAAGGAAAAGAAACTGAATACTCGGCCAACTCCAACATTTATCTGCAGGGGAAAATAAGAGACGAACTTGGACCTGAGAGGGTAATGCACGTGGCTGACTCATCTGTCCTAACCCCTCCGTAGCTCCTCCACTCTAGGGCCTAGTGGCTCACCATCGCTTCCATAGTTCTGCCTGGTCTGGCCCTGCTCACCTCTTCAGTTGAATTTTCCATGGACTTTCCCATAACCCTATGCACTAGCCTCAGTGACCTGCATTCACTTCCTCAAATGGGTCATGTTTGCTCCTTCTTTAGGCCTTTGCAGGAGCTGGGTCTCAAACCAGTCTTCCTCATTCATGGTAAACGCACATGTGCCCATAGTACTGAACTGAAATGTCACTTCTTCAGGGAAGCCTCCTTTGGCTCCACAAAACTTGTTATGTACCCTCAACCCACTGGCCTGGATTTTTCCTCAGGGCTTTGCAAGATGTATTTACTTTTTAGGTGGTTCACCATGAGTTGGATCTGACTTGACGGCACTTGGCTTGGCTTTATCTCACTAATATCTGTCTTCTCCACAAGTCTGTAAACTCCGTGAAGATAAAAAAACACCTCCATTTGTCATGTTCTTAAATTCACAGTGCATTAATACAGTACTTGGCACATGAACCTATTAATGTCAGATAGATTCCAACTCATTGCAACCCTGTGGGGACCATATAGGACACAGAACAACTGCCCCTTAGAATTTCCAAGGAGTTCCAGGTGGATTTGAACTGCTGGCCTTTCAGGTAGCAGCCATAGCTCTTAACCACTACTCCACCAGGGTTTCCACTTGGCATTTAATAAGTGCTTAAAAATAGTTATTGAATTAATGAATGAATGACTAGGGCTTCCAGCATGCCAGATTTCCCATAAGTGAACAGTGACATCTAGTGGTCACTTGTACACTCCTGTGATTCTCCAGGACTGCAGGATTTACCAGTCTCAGAAAGAATCTATGGGATTTTCAAGAAATCAGGTACTTTGATCATGCTGAGGGCATCTAGTACGGGATTCTTATCCAGAAAAACCTGGCTCTTTGACAAACAGAAAAGGAATTACCACTCCCCATGCTGCTGCAAGTGCACATCTGGCAAAAGACCTGGCATACAGGTAGTATGAGAAGAGAGAGGACCAGAGTGAGGACTGTTGGGGAAAGTTCACATGGCAAGTGAATGAGCACATTCATTTTTTCATGTACCAAGGCGTGGAGAGTCCACATCTATACAGCTATCCAACATGTGGCAATAGTCTTCCAATTGATCTTCCTGCTTCCACTCTTAATTTCCACAACCGACAAACCATTCTCACTCTGTATGTTAACTCTTTTACGAAAATTTTTTTCTGCATACCAGTAAACCCTTTTCTTCCTTTTTGTCCCTTCCTCTGGCTCTCCAATAACCTATTTAAGCAGCATAAGAAGTCTGACAATTAAGTTCGTGAATTTAACTGTTCTAAGTGCTATATACCTCACTGCTAAATATCACTACAGTCACCTTCCAAGTACTCCCCTTGGGAAGCTGTGTGCTGATGCCAGTGCACAGCAATTTTGGAACTCTTTTTCTGGAACGGCCATCAGAGCTGTCATTGCACTACTCTGGATGTCCCAAATGTCATCCAAACATCTTCCTTTCAATATTCCCTTTATCTTTGGATAAATAAAAAAGTCATTGGGGGTCATATCAGGTGAGCAGTGGGGGTGTTCCAATACTGTTATTTGTTTACTGGCTAAAAACTCCCTCATAGATGACTACACAATTAAGTTCTCAAACTGGCTACCATGCCACTATGTGCAATGGCCATTCCAGACAAAGTTCCAAAATTGTTGTGAAGGATGGACTAGGCATTGGCATCAGCACATAGCTTCCCAAGGGTAGTACTTCAAAGCTGACTATAGTGACATTCAGCAATGAGGTATGCAGCACTTAGAACAATGAAGTTCACAGACTTAATTATCAGACCCGATGTGTGTGTATATATGTGTGTGTGTCTATCTGTATGTGTATATAAACCCACTGCTGCTGAGTCCATTCCAACTCATAACAACACTATAGGACAGGGTAGAACTGCCCCATAGAGTTCCCGAGGAGTGCCTGGTGAATTTGAACTGCCAATCTTTTGGTGAGCAGCTGTAGCACTTAACCATTACACCACCACAGTTTCCACGTGGATATATGCACATATATTATATATTACATATAATAACTGTGAGTTTGGAGACCTCGTGTGCACAGAACTAGATTATTCCTAATGCTCGGTTTATGACTCAAGCTCGTTATTGGACCATGCGTGGTTAGGCTTTGTTCATTCATTCATTCAGTTAGCTGGTTTTAATAGTTCAGTCAACTCTCACAAGTAGACCATACAACATGCTAAGGAGGAACTTGTATATCTAACACATGCTCCCTGTGTGTATGTCTAACATATGCCCCTCATGCCATTACCCTGCCTCCTCTGCTCTACATACTCCCTCAGGCCGTTATTCTGCTGCCCCTACTTTGAATCTTGTGTTTGTCATTTTCTTGTCTCCCTTTTGAAACTCTGGGTGGTGCAATGCTAAGCGTTCAGACAGCAACCAAAATGTTGGAGGCCCAGACTCATCCATTGGCTCTGCAGGCAAAAGACATAGCAATTGGCTTCTATAAAAAAATATAGCTATGAAAACTCTGTGGTTTTTATTTGCAGGGGAAACTGATTGACTCAATGTCACCCAAAAATACCCTATCTGTATTTACTACTGAAAGTTAGCATAGGTGCCTGTGTATATATTAGTTTAAAAAATTTAGGGGAGGAGTATCATGCCATGTATACTCTTTAGGTCATACTCAGGTTTGACTTAGTGTTTGGGCCAGTGGCACTCACCTCCTTGGTGCCATTGTCTTGGATGAGGGTGTAAAGAGGGACCACACGGTTGATTTCCAGCAGCACGGGTGTAGGGCTCAGCTGCTCCTTGCCTGGCCGGCGGCAGAGGTGGCAGGTGGATGGACAACGGCCCTTCTCCTCACAGCGGATCTCCACCCCTGAGATTAGCTGGTCGTCTGATAGCATCTGGGCTGTCAGCAGACCAGAGAGGTAAGTGATGAAGGGCATGGACTTCAGCTCCTTCTTGCTGCCCAGTTCTGTAGTTTCTGGAGAGGTGAGAAACAGGAAGCAGGAGAGGTAAATTCACAGTCTAGACTGTGGGCTAAAGAGAGGATAATCCTGTTAGAAGGCAAAAATGGCAAGAAAGTCATCTGCTTTCTCCATGCCTTGGAGAACAGACCAAATGGTATCTTGTTCTACCATTCACCTCCAGTATTTTCTTTTCTTCTCCGTGCTTCAGTTCTGCCATGTTTAAAATGGCTAGGTTGGACTAGAAGATTCTCTAAGGGCCTTCCTTGCAAGATGTAATATTCAAGGATTTGGGGTTTTCTCCTCCCCCCAACTAGAATTCCTTTCTGTCAACTTATACAAGCCTTATGTTTCATTTAAAAATTTGCTCCAGTTCTGTGTTTTCCATGAAGCTTCATATAATGGGGGAAACAAGTTTGAAGTCAAATAGTTTGCTATTAAAGTTTCAGTTCTTCTTCAAAATAGCTTTGCAATCTTGGGAAAGTCACTTAATATCCAGGAGTTTCTGGTGATCAATTCTGGAAAACAGGGTTAACAATACCAACCAAATTGGTTTGCTATGGATGGCAAACGAAACAGGAGGAGTTGGAACCATCTGAAAAAGAGGAGACACACAATAAACTACTTCCATTTTATTTCTCTTCTTGCCTGTCACCCTGTTCAAACTTGTTTTCCTGCCTTCCTTCCTAGGAACCCTGAGATCTGATCCATGACATGTTCCATTTTGTCATTTTGTGCATTCCTTTCTTGAATAATACGACTAGTATTTCCCATGTCTGTACTTTTGCTCACCTTGGTCCTCCTGCTTTGAATGCCCTCTCTCTCTCCCAGCTTCTCCAAATCTTGTCCATCTCTTAATGTCCCATCCTGATGTTACACTCTTCAGGAAATCTTTCCTCATTGAACCAATGCTCCTCACAGAATAAGCATTTCTACTTGTAAGAAATGATCTTGGGAAGTCCACTAAATTCCTTTCCCCTACCCCTTTTCTGTGATCTCTACAACCACATTATCAGCTCCTGGGGACCAGCTCCCTCTTTAATGCCTAACATGGTGCTAGAGACATACTTGAGGCTCAGTTAAACAGGGAGACTGTAGAACTCTTAACAGTTTGTGAAATTCATAATCTAGTCTAAATTCTCCAAAATTCTTCTGAGGAACTCTATGGATTCCAGGAAACATCTAATCGGCTTCTGGGGGGCAAGAGGGAAACTGAGCAGGCAGAAATCTAAACCCCCAACTTGGATTCAAATAAAGCAGTTCCCCTTTTGTCAGTTTTACTGACTGGCCTACTATGTAAGATTTCATCAGATGAAAAGGGTTCTATAACTATATCCAAAAGTTTGGAGGAGCAAGGTGATTTGCACAACCCAGAAGATTCTTTTTACAGAACAGACTATGGCTATGGTGTCCTCAAGGCTGGGTAATGCACATTCTATGTGGCAAATTAGGGTGACCCTGTACTAAGGTGCAGAGTTGTTCTAGATGCCAGCTTCTTCCAAGCCTGGAGAAGTCAAGGCAAGTTCCTGCATCTGCAAAAGCAAGGGTACTTCAGCACTGAGGACTAGGAGAGAAAGTAGGGCTGTCTCCTGCCCTTGTTGTCAGCTTGCAGTGACATGCAGCTGATCTGGAAATGGAATTGCCATTTAGAAATAGAAATAAATGCAGCCTTCATTCATTATTCTCTGGCCCCAGGGCCTGGGATCTGGGCTCCACCTTTTCTGTCTGGCTGTCAGCAAATGCTTATGAGCACCAGATCAAAGTCTCCAGAGTAGGAAGGCAAGGTGGATTCCAGCTAACCAATCCTTCAGGGGGATTAAAGAAGCGTAGCTACTGAGATAAACAAAACAAGGCTGTGAAGAAGGCATCTCAGTAGCTGGGGAGACAGCCTTATTATACACAGACATGTTCAAAGAAGAAGATGATGACAAATTTTGGAACTGCAGACCAGAGAGATAGTTTTGGAGAAGGGTAACTTCACACCTGGAAGAGAGCAGCCATTTGGGGTAGAAGGTTAGAGGGAAGTCAGAGCTGTGTGGACATTAGAGATCAGTTAGATCACACTTCACACTTTAGCCCAGGAGTCAGCAAACTGTGACCCAGAGATCAAATCCAGTCCACTGCTTGCTTTGTTTTTTTTTTACATATATATATATATACACACACTGCAATACATCCACATCCATTCATTTATGTATTATCTATGTCTACAATTTTACGTAGTTGCAACAGAGACACACAGCCCTCAAAGCCAAAACAACTACCTGAACCTTTATGAAAATAGGCTGCTAACCTTTACTTTAGCCTCGCGTCTAACTCGAGGGCGAGGGGGAAACTGAAGTTAAGAGAAAGGATCCACCTGAGGTCACACACAAGGGGTATATGGTCAAACGGTGAACTGGTTTAAGCAATAACTGTATAGTCCAAAAGGTCACTAATACCTTGGATTGTGAATCCTCAAGGGGTAAAAAAAGGGTAGAGCACCTTTTCTCCATAGAGGAAACTATTGAAAGAATACACTTTTGAAAATAGGGATCTTGTACAATTATCTCAGTTTAAATAGGGAGAAATTATATCTCAAAGTCTTGCTGAGGTCACTCAGTGATTTTGTGGTCCTATCAGTATACTCCAGTATTCTGATAATCAATTCATTACTTAAACTACTGTCAATTTTATTTTAAAACACAAAGGGCATGTTCCTCTTAGCACCTTGCCATACACACTTAATTGGGAAAGAAGGTAACCTAGAACTGGGAGTAAAAATTCCCTTGATCAAATAAACAAACAAACCAAAAACACAAACACTGATAGACATCAAGTTTAAGACGTTCACTATCCATTTAACAGTAAAACAAGCTGTACATCTTTGCTGATCTGCTTCTGTCCAAAAAAATCTCTTGCATTTTCCCACAGCTGTATCCCAACAAGCAGGTTTGGGTTTGGGGTGAGATAGAAAGTGCTTCACTAGTTAAAAGCCCTTAAGTCAGGCTGGAAACTACCCTGAATTGAGGCTCTGGATCAAGGAGCTCAGGCTGCAGTGGGTGGCTCCGTCAGATTATCTATCCCAGTCCCAACTCTTAACAGGTGAAGACACTGAAACCTAAACAGAGAAAAGATCTCACCTCTCAACTGCATACACATTTACTAACAATGCTTGTTCTCTTAGAGACTGTGTCATGCTGAAGTTACGACCCGGTAGGGCATTACAACACAGAAGACTATTAGCCATTCCATTAATTATTCCTATGCAGGCATTAAAGTTGCAAAAGTTAATTGCCTGTCATGGATTGAACTGTGTCCCCAAAAATGTTCATAGCAGTTGGGCTAGGCCATGGTTTCTTGTATTGTGTCATGTTCCTGTGTTCTGTAAACCTGGCCTCTGTGATGTTAATAAGGGAGGGTATAGCAGTTGTGTGGGTGGAAGGGCAGGACTCAGTGTGTAGGTCTGTAATGCCCTGTCAGGAACTCTCTTAAGATATGAAAGAAAGAAGCTAGCAGAGAGAGTTGGGGGCCTCATACTATCAAAAAAGTAACACTAGGAGCAGAGTGAATCCTTTGGAGAGGACTGAGGTCCCTGAGCCTCAGAAGCTCCCAGTCCAGGGGAAGACTGATGACAATGACCTCCCTCCAGAGCCAACAGAGAAAGACTTCCCTGGAGCTGATGACCTGAATTTGGACTTGTAGCCTACTGGACTGTGACAGAATAAAATTGTCTTTCTAAAGCCACTCACTTGTGGTATTTCTGTTATAATAGTACTAGGCAACTAAAACACCTCTTATACAACTCCACCCTTTGGCTAGAAAAGTGTAGATACCGTATTCCCATCCTGCTCAAAACTCTTTTATGGCCCTTGGCTGCTCTTTGGATAAAGATCAAAACTCATGAAGACCCCGTCTAAGTCGTGTGCCTTCTCCAGGCCATCCTTTATCCTGAGCCCTTGAGCTCTCTTCCTCTCAGCTTTATTGACCTTTACATACTTGAAAACAGCCTGCTTCTTTTCCTCTCAGTCTTGGTACCTACTTTTCCCTCTGCACAGAATCTTCCCGTCATCCCACCCTATCTCCTGCCCTCCCCTAGCTAACTTTCACTCACGTGTCGGATCATAGTTCCAATGCCAATCAATTTTTCGAGAAAGCTTTTCCTGTTCTTTACCCCCATGTCACCAAGCTGTGTTAAAACCAAACCAAACCCAGAGCTACTGAGTCAGTTCCAAAGCACAGTGACCCTATAGGGTAGCAGAGAACTACCTCACAGGGCTAAGTTGTAATATTTACAGAAGCAGACTTACACATCTTTCATGCAAGGAGCTGGGTGAGTTCAAACTCCTGACCTTGTAGTTAGTAGCCCAGCGCTTCAACTACAGGACCATCAGACCACCTCTCCATTCTACATTAGGACTTCCTTTAAGAGCCTCATAGCATTCTATTCTCTCTATAACCTGTTAATATCTCAATATTATATGCTCCAGGAGCCAAAAGCAGTGGCAGTTTTGCTGCTGCCCATGCCCTTACCCACCGCCCGGCACACAGTAAGGTTTCAGTAACCCTCTGTTGCATATATACCGGATGCCTACACCCTGGTCATTGTGCTGTGCACCAAAGCAGTGATTACTATAAAAGCCAAGATTTGTGAATTTCAAGGATGACAGAATTCACTGGTGGCTTGTAATGAAGACACAGCTCTTCCCAAATTAAAATAAGCTATTCCAATGGAAAGGTCAACGGACAAATAGCTGATCAATTTGCCAGTTGTTCTGACTTCCTCTGTATTTTCACATAGGCCTTCACCATTGAGGAAATGAGAGAGTTAGGTTAAAGCAAGCTGCTTTTAATGGGCCAAGGATAAAAAACAGTTTTGAAGAGACTTATCCTGTGCTCACATTTCCCATCCTTCTGAACAATGCTTCCAAAATAGGATCATGTCTGGTTTCAAGCCCAATTCAGTTCCAATGACACTACAACCCATTCATTTGAGAACCTGCCAACTGAACTCTCTTTTTTCTTCTCCCAAATTCCTGCTGGGTATTATTTTGTTGCCACTAACAGAAAAAAAAAAAAAAAGCCTCAGTTGAAGTGACAACTCCTTGTTGGGAGGGCAGCCAGGGCTTTTCGGCAGGAGGTGATGGCACCACTTGCCCTCATCCAGAAAACAAAACAAAAGCATCCGACTAAGGGCTTCTGGGAGAGCCAAGGCTGCACGGATGTTTGTTCAATATTCAGCAACAGTGCAGGGCGCTGCCGCCCTAGTATGACAGGCTTGCTTTGGCAACAGGCTTGCACTTGCAGCATTTTAAAGGCTCCACAGGGACCAGAGGAGCTCAAATTAGAAATGTTAAGGGTGGGGGAAAGATGGAGAGACTTTTAGATCATAAAGAACGGCCTTCATTACAGCAATGGCCTCCCTGGAGTTGTTGAAATGGGATCACTTCTTAGGCGGAGTTACTATCTCCTTTTGGAGGAAAGCAAATGCTTGCAGGCCTGACTCAAGAACCTACACAGATACCCTTAACAAAGAGAAAGTTGCAGCTGAAACACCATCTGCAAGGCCTGCCCCTCTGTGTTGTGCAATCTGAACTTTTCAGCAGCTTTAACAGGCAAAGTTCAGTATCGCCAGTATATCGTTTATAAATAACATCAGTTGGCATTGAGTTGTTTGTGACTGACAGTGATCCCACGTGTGTCAGAGTACATCTGTGCTGCATAGAGTTTTAAATAACTGATTTTTAAGGAGTAGGTCACCAGGCCTTTCTTCCAAGATGTCTTTGGGTAGACTCCAACCTCCAACCTTTTGGTTAGTACCCAAGTGTGTTAACTATTTAAACAACCCATGGTAGTACTAACTAAGAAGGTTAGTGGTGGGGATTAAATAAGGTGCCTGGCATAGATTAACCTCTCGAAAAATACTAGCTGTTATTGTTGTAGTTATTATCATCATTATGACATTATGAGCCTCAAAGGCCAAGGGTCTTTTGGTGGGTTTTTTTTTTTTTTTTTTTTGGTTGTAGTAGCAGGATGCGAAATCAGAAATTTTTATGACTACACTGACACAATGGAAGTAACATCCCAAAACCTGGCCCTTGAAAGGAGACCCTGCTGGCACCATGGTTCATTGCCATGGCTGCTCAACAAAATGTTTGCAGAAAGGCACTCCCTGGAAAGTCTATGGAGCAGTTCTCCTCTGTCCTACAGGGGTATTACAAGTCAGAATCTACTCAATGGCAGTGGGTTTTTTGGCTCATATATGCACCTTTACAAAAGAGAGAAGTCTTGACTACCTTCACAACTCCAGAAACCTCATTCAGAAGAAAGGTATAAAAAAGGTCAGAGAGGAGAAGGGTAAGATTTAGGGAAGGTTTCCCTTGACACAATCTATTATTACGCTTAGAATCTCCAGTATCCTGCAGGAGACTTGTAGAGCATGCTACCTTCTAAACTACAGAGTTTTATGAGAGAGGGCCTCAAGAGCACCAGTTGGAGAACTTGCCATGTGTTCTCTGTGATTGGGAAGAATGAATTAGCATCTTACTCCATGTGAAAAGCTCTCTGGTCCTGTGGCAGCAGAACAGGAATGGCTGCACTAGGGTTAGCCCAAGTTCCCAAAAGTGACCTGGGTCAAAGTATCCCAGTGTTTTCTATGCCAGATGTCGGTCACATAAGTGGAAAACTAGCTGACCTCAGACTTTTTTCAGTCCTGCTTAAAAGAAATTCTAACAAAGGGTGAGGGGTCCCCCAGAGTGAGATGAGCAGCCAGAAAGACAGCTGCTAGAGCAGGAACATCAGCAGCCAAGCAAACAGACATTTTGTCTCCCCAGGTCTTGTGAGTAATCCCTTATACCGGGAAAATCACAAAAAGCCTATGAAGAACCAACTTTAAAAATCTGCCAGGACCAGAGAACAGTCTGCCTAAGAAGGGACCAGCAGAAGCATGGCTCTCTTGTTTCATACTATCCCTTCCTCCTTCTCCCTTGACCCTAGAGGAAGGGAAAGATGATGCGAAAGATGGAAAACATGACAGTGATGGGCCGAGTCCCATCTCCTAATGCCTCCACTGGAAAGGACAAGGAGATCTGATTTGGCATCTTAAAACTTCGATTAAAATCTTGGACTGGACATCCTAATTTCTGATTTGAGGCTATGTTAGCAATGTAAAATGTCTGTAGCACTGGTACATAAAAGTGGTATTAGATTAGATATGGGCTGCTAAGATTTTCATTTAGGGGCAGAGGAAGATTCTTCTAATGGATATGCTAAAAGGAGTATGGGAACCAACTAACACAGACTTTAGAGCACAAACATACATATGTAATGTTCTGATTACTTTTAACACACCTTCTAAATCATCACCATAGTGCCCATCACACTCCTAGTTGTAGTGAATATACTAATTAGATTAGTAAATTTATCTGTCTCCCTCCCTAAACCGTGAGCTCCACAAGAGCAAGACCCACTGCAGGTTTAACAACCATTCACACTGCCAGCAGAGTTTACTGTCTGACATGGGGTAGACTGCTTGCAAGTAAGTATCTAAAAAATGAGTATGTGAATCCAATGCCTTTTTCTCTGTAATCCCTTCCATTCATAAAACAGAGTCAAACCTGCTGACTGTACTTACCACAACAGCACTGGATATAGATGATCTTAACCTTATTTCACTGATATACAAATGGAAGCTCAGAGTGGTAAAGTAACTTGCCCAAGGGCACATAGCTAGTAACTAGTCTAGCTATTTATACCCAGTTCTATTGTTACTTCCACTGTTCATTTTCCATTTAGGAAAAAAAAATCCACATTAATTCTCACTCCTGGTAATGAGTCATTTCTGTTCAAAATATTTGGGCTTTCCTGGTTCCTGCTAGCCCCACTCCCTATCTTATTTACCTCCTGCCCTTGCAGCAGACAACATTCCCAGCCTCTCCTACCCCTTTTCATAGGTTCGTAAAATCTCATTGGTGGAAGGCATTGGAAAGGTCACCTGGCCAGAAAGCCCATCTAATGTCTCATTCACCACCAAATCGTTCTTCAACTTCTTGAATAACTTCTAATAATGTGGGACTCATTATGTTTTTAGGTCCCCAGACCACTGCAAGACTGGCTTCCCATCCAGGAACTGTACTTCTCATCCTAATCTGACCCAGACCCAAAGTTACACACATTATAGACTTCATTTGAACATCTTTGCAATACTTTAGCCTGCCTGGTACTTGGGCATTCTGCTAAGATTAACTGACTTATTAGGTAGATAAAGTACATAGCTCCAGGAATTGTGGAGCATTATTGAGTGGTATCTGATATGGTATATAATTCTGACTGCATATTTGAGAAATGGAAAGAGAAGCAGCAATGAAGACTCCAACAAAGAAAACAAGACAGATTTATAAAACTGCCAAATCTTAAGGAATTGATTTCCTGATCTAATGTAGTTCATCTGCTTCTTCTCTAAATGTACAGTAATAAGCACAGTCACATAGGTGGCAGCTATAAGCACAATGGCTTAACTGAATTGGAGTTTCAGCTCTTTCATTTTTTAGCTGTGTGACTTTGGATAAGTTAATCAACTTCTCTGAGATCATTTTCTCTTTCTTTCAAAATGTGGATAACATTGGGACCTAAATCTTGCATTACCTGAAGTACTAATGAAGAGCAGAACCCAGTGAAGAATCTACAAATTCTGGGGTATTAAGAGATACACTAGAAGTTATTTCCATCTCTTGACTTTCACCTCAGGAATTATTTGATTTTTATGTCTGCCTGAATCTGTAAATCTTTCCTTGTAACCTTTCCTAGTGTTTGAATCATACTGTCAGGAATTTCTGTTTAAACTACCTTGATTCCTAGTTATTGGAACCCAGCAGACCAGGGTAGAAATGAGTGACTAAAGTCCAATACTAATGAGTCAACTACCTATTTTCAAATGCAGAGCAAGTAACTTCACCTGCCTAACTTTTCTTTCCTTGCAGATTCTTTCATGGGCTCCTAGGAGGAAGCAAACAAGAGCTGTTGCTCTAGGTAATTTACACATACGTTATCACAGAGTCCTCACCATCACCCTGCCGAATAGGAACTGCTATACTCCCTTATAGGGCAATAAAGGCACGGAGGCATAAAGTACAATCTACAACAGGTTATCTGTCTTGCTGTCCAGTAAATTCTGATTCACAGCAACCCTATAGGACACAGCAGAGCTGCCTCATAGGATTTCCAAGGAGCAGCTGGTAGATCTGAACTGTCAACATTTTCATGAACAGCAGAGTTCCTATGCACTGAGCAGCCAGATCTCTACTGCGTAGAACATGGGTCAGCAAACTATAGCCCAATTCATTTACATATTGCTTTTGGCTTCTTTTGCACTACAGTGGCAGAATTGCACATTGGTGACAGAGACCATACCATCAGCAAAGCCTAACACATTTACTATCTAGCCCTTCAGGTAAAGGTGGTTAGTTTCCTGAGGAAGCCCATATACTCTGTTGGGGCAGAGAAGACTCTTTCACACTGCCTAGTGGCCCGGTGGCCAATGTCCTGGCTAACGTCAGGGAGCATTTAGCATTGAAGTCTATCATTTAGTCCTGCCCCTTGACACAAGGTGGGCTGTAGCATTTCTGGGAGGTTGAAGAAAGACCATGTGTGATCTCCTGCTGCCCTCTAGTGCCTGTTCAGGATGATTGCTCTTGGTAAAAATCTGGTCTGATCCTTCATACCAACGAATGTTCACTGTGCGTAGGACAACTTGTTAGTCTTTGAAGACAGCAGGGAAGACAGTAAATGCTTAGCTGTGACCCAAGAAAGGATGGTGTAATGACTAAAAGAGTGCTAAATAAGGACTTGCTGGGAAGCCTTCTTCAGGGCCAGGTTTGATGCTATATTCTGAGGGCAGAAATATGATTGATGGTTTATTCCTATCCTAACAAAGCCAAGTGCTTCTTGGAAGCTCTATGTGGCAGTTCTACTCTGTCCTATAGGGTCACTATGAGTCAGAATTGATAACACTATTTTAAAAAAAATTTTTTTCTATTTTTTAACCAAAGCCAAATCAAGCCCACTGCCATCAAGTTAATTCTGACTCCTAGTGACCCTATAGACAGAATAGAACTGCCCCATAGTATTTCCAAGGAGCACCTGTCAGATTTAGGCTGACACTCTTTGGGATAGCAGCAGTAGCACTTATCCACTACAGCACCAGGGTCTTCATTCCTACCCTAGTGGTACTCAAATGTGACAATTTGTTTGAGTGTATTGGCTAGGAAAGAAAAGTCAAAGAGAATGAGAGACTAAAGACATACCAGAGAGAAGAGATAATTAATGGGGCAGAATATTGAAGAACACTGGAGAAGATGAACTCCCAGGTAGCAGTGGAAAGGATGTGGTCTGAATATCAGACAGAGCTAGACCTGAATTTCAGTTTAGTCAAAACTAAGCATTAGACCAGTCCCTCTGTGTACAGTTGTACTGCTTGTGTCCTGCATAAAGGTGCCAAGAGCAAACAGGTGACTGGAGACTGAATCCAGCCTCACTTTCACTCACCATGACTATGCCCATGGGATTAAGACCATCTGGAAAGGGAACCTTTTGGGTCCAACTCATAGTAACCATAGAGGTCACAGTAGAACTGCCCCATAGAGTTTGCAAGGAGCACTTGGCGGGTTTAAACTGCAACCTTTCAGTTTGCAGACATAGCACTTAACCCGCTACGCCACCAGGGTTTCCTAATTTGCACAGAAGGTGATATATGGGCTACCCACAGTCCTGCATGTGACTATGGACAAGCTACTTCCTCTGTCCGAGTCTCCGCTTTTCTATGTGGAAAATGGGATTCATATATAAGATACTAGAGAGTTGTGAGAATTTAAGATCATGCATGCCACGTCAGATACTTACTAACCACACAAGAGATTTCAGTTTTCACTATTACTGTTGCCAAAGCTGCTGTAACAATACAGTTTACTTTTGAGACATACTGAGGTAAGTATTTTAAAAAGGGAGAAGATGAAAAGGAAACTCACATATTCTGAGCTATTCTCTAAAGCACAAGCCACTGTGGAGTGCACTGAATCCTTCCCATGTTGCTTTGCACTGGGAATATTACATTTTTTTATGAGCATATTTTACAGCTGAGTAAACAGGTTCTTAAGGTGACAGGTTGTGGCCAAAGCTCCTTTTCTGTCTAATAGATCACAGAAAATCAATGGGAGGTTTGCCTACTCTTCCTTGGGACCCAATTCTTCTTCTTTCTCAAAAACTCTGCTCAAAACTTGCTCTCTCAAGGAAGGATTCTAAGATTCCACTAAAACCAAACCCACTACCTTTGAGTTGATCCCAACTCACAGCAACCCTATAGGCCAGAGTAGAACTGCTTGGTAGAGTTTCTAAGGAACACCTGGCAAATTCAAACTGCCAACATTTTGGTTAGTAGATGTATCACTCCACCTGGGTTTCTGATTCTAAAATTAGTTCCCAATTCCTTCCTCCTTCTTCTAGTAGCTGCTCAAGGCTAGGAAGAAATTCCCAGAGAGATCATTCCTGGACAGGGCTTAGGGAACAAGAGGCTTCCAAGATACAAATACTCAGCTTTAGATGAAGATTATCAAACTGTCCTGCTTGGAGATGGTCTTCAGGCAACAGAACAGGTCTATGAGGCATACCAGGCCATGCAATAGGAGGATGTGATGTTCAGACATCCAGCGGGGAGTGTACCTGGGGATGTAGACAGCTGGAAGCTGTGGAGGCTTTGGTAACCACAGCCAACAGGAACCAAAGGTCACCCTCTCACTGCTTTCCTGGGGGACTCAGAGTCAGGCTTTTGTATGTCTAAATCCTTATTTTCATCAGAATCTTAACAATATCCCGACCAAAATATCACCGTTAAGGACACTGGAAGGCATTACCTTTGGAGAACACTTTCATGATAAGTTACTTCTCTGATTAGCTGCCTTCTTCACCATAGCTGTACTACCAGGGACTGGGATTAGTGAGCCCACCCACCAAAAAGCCAAGCCAAGTGCCGTCGAGTCGGATCCGACTCATGGCGACCAAAAACATTAAAAAAAAATAAAGACCTGAAACTCTTCAGTAGTTCCTAGTCTCATGTTTGAGAGAATCAGTATAATTAATATTAATAATAGCTCCAATTTTACAGGCACATATTTCAGGCCAGAGGTTCTGCTATTTGCTTGGCATACATGATCTCATCTGGTCTTCAGAAACCCCCAAAACAAGACTAGGATTTGTTCATTTTTAAAGCTAAGGGAATAGGAGCTCACAGAGATGAAATCAGCAGCCCAGGTAGAGCCAGATTGCAGCCTCAATCTGTCTACTTCTAAGGTCTAAGTTCTGGGCAGCTATACATTCTAGAACTTGTACATACTATTTCTTCTGCGATTTCATCACAGTGTAACAATAAAACTCTTAAAGTAACAATTTATGGACTACCTAGAGGAAAGTGTTGAAAAATCACAATATTTCACACAGTGGTAGTTAAAAGGAAATTAGGACAATTTTTATATATGATATGGAGTAATGCCAAACATGGAAACCATGGTGGTGTAATGGTTAAGTACTGACGCTGCTAACTGAAAAGTCAGCAGCTGGAATCCACTAGGGGCTCCCTGAAAACCCAATGGGACTGTTCTACTCTGTCCTATAGGTTTGCTATAAGTCAGAGTAGACTTGATGGCAGTGGGGTTTTTTTTTATTTTGGTTAATCTCAAATATATTTTATTAAATGAGGAAAGCAAAGTGCAAAGCAGTGTTTACAGTTCTTCCCTCTGTATAAGAAAAAGGGGGTACACATATATACATATGAGATATACACATATTTTTGACAAAGAAATACTGAAAAGATTAACCAAAATAATTACTTACAGAAGGAAGAAGGAAACAGGGCAGAGGGAGCAAGGCTCACAGTCAAAGGTTTTTAGTGGATATTGTTTTAAAGCTTTAGCTTTGGAACCATATAAAAGTTTTACATAAGAAGACTGCCAATTAAGTTTGTGAATTCATCCTAGAAAAAGTGCTACATACATCACTGCTGAATGTCACTATGGTCACCTTTGAAGTACTCTCTTTGAGAAGCTGTGCACTGGGATCAGTGTCTAGTCCATACTTCCAAACAATTTTGGAACTCTTTTTCTGGGATGGCCAATGGAGCTGTTGTGGTATTACCTTTGATGTTCTTAATGTCATTAAAATATCTTCCTTTCAGTATTTCCTTTATCTTCACATAAAGAGAAAAGTCACTGGGAGCCCAATCAGGTGAGGAGGGGGCAGTGTTCCAATACAGTTATTTGTTTATTGGCTAAAATCTCCCCCCCCAGACAACTACATAATTACGTTTGCAAACTTGCCATCTTGCCACTGGGCACAAAGGCCATTCCAGAAAGAGTTCCAAAATTGCTTTGAAGGGAGGACTAGGCACTAGTATCTGTGGATAGCTTCCCAAGGAGAGTACTTCAGAATTGACGGTAGTGATATTCAACAATGAGGTATGCAGTGTTTAGGACAATTAAGTTCAAAGACTTAATTGTCAGACTCTGTATTAAGAAAAAAATAAAAGGAAGAAAATAGTCTCAATGAATTACATATAAATTGAACAAATATATCTAACACACAAAAAAAATAATTATTTCAAGTGGCTTTCAAGAACAACAGTGATGTTACATACCTAATGAGAAATATTTCAAAGACAAAATGATATGCAAGTAAATCTTCAACTAAATTTAATGGTCTGGCTACTAATTATATTGGTTTCTTATTCTGAAACTACTATATGTGTATTATGGACTGAAGAATTATGTCACTGTCATTATGAACTAAGATAACTAGTTATTTATATTCACTTCTGCTGATAAATTTGTTATTGGTATGTGTTAATAATATTAGTCTAATAATAATAATATTAGTTTATATTACTAGTATAAGAGATGATCTACATAAACATAAAGTCAAGTTAAGAAACATTCTGGACACTGAAATTCAAAGTGGAAATCAACATAAACTTACAATTTATTTATGACTCAAAAAAAGAATAAAAGAAAATACTCTAGAACTTGGTCCACTGAAAGGCCCACAAGTAAGGACAATGTACCAGCAATAGACACCAATAACATCCACATTTTTCCACTAAAAGGAACTAAGAATTTTTAGGAAAATTTATGATTTCAATTTGGGGACAGGCATGGTATGAACTGATCCTAGGATGTTCTAGGCCAAGAAAGCAAACTGTCCGTCAAGTAGAATCATTTCAAAGTGATGTCAGAAAAAAAAGGGATGTCAAAAAAGAGGTTATAACTAAGATTGGACAGTTTGGTCCCCAAAATGAATAATGACAATTGATAGAAATATGGCAAATAAATTCCCATGAAATCATAATTCAAACTAAAACCAAAATTGTGTCAAAGAATACTTGATTCTGTTAAAGTAAAAACAAAGAGATTTATTGAGCATGATGCAATTCTCAAATTGGGGAAACACAAGGCAGGGACGAATCTACCATGTACTCCAAGGCAGCAGAGTGCTTTTATAGCAAAGATGAGGAAAAGATGCACATGATGGTCACGGAACCAAAGCCACTGCCACTGAGTCAGGTCCTACTCATAGAGACCTTATAGGTCAGAGTAGAACTGCTCCATAGAGTTTCCAAGGGGTGCCTAGTGGGTGTGAATTGCTGACCTTCAGGTTAGCAGAGTAGCACTTAACCCACTATACCACCAGGGTTTTGGTCACAAGGTGGGTACATATCTGCAACTCTATCTTCAACTACCTTTTTTCCTGGAACATCATGAGGAGGTCTTTCTCCTATAATCACATTCCTGACCCCTCCCTTATATAGTAAGAGCAGCTCAGCCAAACTCCTGACCCCCATTCTTATTTGCTTTAATAGTGGCTTGGGTTAAAAGCCAGGCCAGGTAAACTAAAGGATTGATACAGGGCCATGGTCTTCTGGTAGCACCCAGCCAGCGGCTCAAGGCTATAAGCATATGAATGGAAAGAAGACAAGGTTATAGTCTTAAGAATGCAGAAGCAAGAGCTTGTAACAAAATGGAGTTTGAGTCAAACCTTGTGTCAGCTGTTTTATTAAGCCAAATGCCTTAGTTTTAGAGGTTCGCTAGCACAAACTCAAGCTAAACCAACTAACCAAAAAAAGAACAACACTTACTGGACACAGTCACAGATTGAATTGTCTCCCCAATGTCCCCCCAAAACTGTGTGCATTGATTTGGCTAGGCCATGATTCCTGGTATTGTGTGCTGTTTCTACAGGTTGTAAATCCTGCCTCTAGGATGTTAATTAGGGAAGATGGGCACCAGTTGTGTTGGTGAAGCAGGAGTCAATTGGTAAGACTGTACTCAGCCTTGAGGCAACCTCTTGAGATATAAAAGAAAGAAGCTAGCACAGAAATTTGGAGACCTGATACCACCAAGAAGCAGTGTCAGGAGGAGAGTATAACCCTTAAGGATCCACAGTCCATGTGCCTCAGAAGCTCCCACTACAGGGGAAGATTAATGACAAGGACCTTCCTCCAGAGCCAACAGAGAAAGCCTTCCCCTGCAGCTGGTAACCTGAATTTGGACTTGTAGCCTACTGGACCGTGACAGAGTAAAAATTCTCCTTTTAAAAGTCAGACATTTGCAGTATTTCTGCTATGACAGCCAGCCAGCTAGGCACTATCGGATATTGCTAAGGAAATTGGCTTATTATTCTGAAAATTGATCCATTAAAGAGAGAGAATTACACATTAGTCATACTTTTGTCTTAAAACTGTATTTCACAGTAACCACAATTTTCTTTATGGAAATTGTATTCCTTTTCTTGGGCTGCCATAACAAATTACTAAAAACCAAAAAACAATGGGCATTTATTCTGTCACTGTTCTGGAGGCTAGAAGTTTGCAGTTAAATGTGGGGAGGGCCATGTTCTGTCTGACGGCTCTAGGAAGGTATATGTTCCTGGGCTTTCTCACAGCTTCATATACTGTCAACAATCCTTGGAGTTTCTTTGCTTGTAGAAACATGACTTCAAACTTGACGTTTATTGTTACATGACATTTTCCTTTGTGCTTTTGTCTGTTCCCCTCTTCTTATTAGGACACCAGGTATATCAGGGACCACCCTAACCCTACATGATCTCATTTCCAAAAAAGTTCAGATTCACAGTGACTAGGGGCTAGGACTTGCACATATCTTTTGGAGGAGAACAGTTAAACCAATAACAGAATATTGTGGCTAATAAAAGCAGAATGAATAAGAAAATTATAGGGGTTTATAGTCTTCATCAGGAGACAGAAGTGGTCCTTGAGACAAAAAAAAGTTATGAATCCTTTGAAGAGAAACAATTTCAACCACACCATGAGGAAGTAATCAGCTAATCCGCAATGTAGAAAAGCATAAGAGGAAAAAAAATTGATGTCTTCAACAAAGAATGGCATGGAAGTAACTAATATATATTAAAGTAACTAATACATATTAAAGAAGTAACTAATATATATTAAAAGAGACTATGGAGACATCAAAAAGTGGAGCGTGTAAGCACTGTAATCCTTATTTAAAAACACCCATTGTGAAATGATACTTTTTTGAGGCAATTAAGGAAATCTGAATATGAACTGTTAAGTGTGATGATGTTGAAGTTATGTTAAAAAATAATTTAGAGATACACAACGAGGTATTTACAGAAGGAATGATATGATATCTGGGATTTGCTTCAAAAGACTCCAACAACAACAACAAAATAAATTGGGTGTGAGGGATAGCAGAAGCAAAGTTGGCAAAATATTGACAGCAGTTACAACTAGGTGATGGGCACACAGGGATCCCTTAAACCATTCTCTCTCTTTGTGTTGTATGCTTGAAATCTTCCTTAATAAAACATTAAGAAAAGAAAGCTGTCAGGAGGAATACACACAATTAGTAGAGGCCATTATTGCTGTTTCACTCTCTAAATTATGTACCACTTTGCTTGATTCTTGTAAATCTGTTTTCCCTTATATTTTGTTTTAAACAAAAAACAATAAAAATTTTCTTCTCTGGGGAATATAAAATAGAAAAATGGCAGAATAGCGAAATGAGAAGACGGGGGCGGTGGGAGAGGGACTGGTAGTAGTCTTCCTATTGTCCTTGTATGCTGTTTAGTCAGTTCTGACTTAGAGCCAGAAACTTATTGGACAGCATAGCACTGCCCCACAGAGTTTCCCAGGCTGTGCTCTTTGCAGGAGCAGACCACCAGGTCTTTTCACCCAGAACAGCTGGTGGGTTTCAGTCTCTACCTGTTGGTTAGCAGGAAAGCACTTTACCTATTGCAACACCAGGGCTCTTTTTAGCCCACCTTTAGGGACACTGAAAATCCTGCTGGCATAGTTGCGAAGTGCCATAGACTGCTAACCAAAAGGTCAGCAAGGTGCTCCTTGGAAACTTTACAGGCAGTTCTACTCTGTCCTATAGGGTCACTGAGCCACAAGCGACTTGATAGGAATGAGTCTGGTTGATTTTGGTAGGGAACATAATGTCAATTAATGGGCAAGTTATAGCAGCCACTAAGAAAGAGAAAAGCTGGCTGAATTTTGGAAGCAAGAGATTTAGGAAATCTAGTTCAGGCTTGAGAAAGTATGAGATTTAACAGGATCAAGGCTCACTTAGCATCAGTTGAGTTGAAGTTGCTGGCACTATATAGGAAGGTTCTCTGGGCAAGCCTTCAGTGCTGCTAACACTTATTAAGCACATACTCAGCCAGCGTTTAATTACTGCTAACCTTTGGCCATCCACACTAGTTTCCACTATCACAAACTGGATAAAGCTACTTGCACATAAAGCAATTCCTGCTCTTCCCTGACACTGTTGCTTGGAACAGCTCTTTCATGAGGTTTCGCCTTGACAGGCTTACACTCTGATCAGAATGACAGTGAAGATTTGCTCTTTATTCCACGACTTCTTAAGCACCATCAGCTCCTTCTCTCTTATACCAAATCTTAATAAATAAAATAAAATAGCTAGTGTGATAAAACTTGGGCATGGTCTTTCAGTGATGGTTTGAGGTATATCCTCAGCCTGATAAACCTGGGTTTATATTCCAACTCTATACTTCCTAGGTAATGACTATAAGAAACCTATTGAATCTTTCAGAGTCTTGCCTGAATCTTTGCAAGATGGAGCTATTGGTAGCTACTTGAATAGTTACAGGTGGAACTAATTGTGACTTGTGACAAGATACGTGAAATGCCTGGCATATTTGCTTGTGCTCAAAAAACAGCAACTCTTACCTGACTGAAACCGGAGTCATTCTGTCGTTACAAAAACTCTGGGCCACACTTGACATGTGATTTGCCTAAGGTCACATTTCAGAATGTGACTCACTCAGCAATTCTTATATGCTAGGCTCTGTGCTAGCAGAGGTGACTACGGACAGGCATTGTCCTTCAGGGAGCTCACAGTCCACTGGTAAGGATCATCAGTAAGTATATTATAAAGCTCAGCTTTATACACCTTTTGTAAGAACTCACAGACTTGAAAGTCCCGGGGCTTGCTTAATTTGCAGTGAACACCTCAGAACTCCCAAAAGTCCAGGAAGGTCGGAGAAGCAAACAGCCAGCTTCCCTAGCCCTCTGAGATTTTGTCTGTATTGACTAGCTGCCACTTTTGTGTAAAACCTATTCTGGGTTGTTTAGTCCCAGACTGGGATCCCTCCTCAGTCCAGCAGTTACTCAACCTCTTTTTGACCTATCTGCTAAAATCCCACTAGCAAGTTCATCACTGGGGCCTAAGACTCCAGAAACACTAGGTTTGCTCGAAGGATGCCATGAAGTACACCATGTCAGGCTCCTGCTGGACTTAATCTGTGAAATGTTGGGGGTTGTGTCTTATGAAATTAGCAGTTGAGAGGATATGAGAGCTGATATGAATTTTTGTTTTTAAAAGCAGCTACCATTAAGTACAAACCATTGTACTTCTATAATCTCAGTTAATCTTTACAGCAAAGCTCATTTCCATTTAGAGATTTAAAAAATAATAAAGAAGGAAGGTTCCAAGATGTTGTTGTTGTCAGGTACCTTTGAGTTGGTTCTGCGTGTGACACAATGACACACTGCCCGATCCTGCACTGTGCCGACCATCATTTTTGTGCTTAAACCCATTGTTACAACCATGGGGTCAATCCATCTCCTTGAGGATCTCCCTCTTTTTCACTGGCCCTCTAGTTTACCGACCATGATGACCTTCTCCAGGGATTGATCCCTCCTGATGACATGTCCAAAGTATGTAAGATGTGGTCTCACCACTCTTACTTCTAAAGGGCACTCTTGTTGTACTCCTTTCAGAGCAGGTCTGCTTTTTCTTCTGGCAGTCCTTGGCATGTGCAATATTCTTCTCTAACACCACAATTCAAAGGTGTCAATCCTTTTTCTGTCTTCCTTATTTATTATCCAGCTTTCATACACACATGATGTGACTGCAAGTACCATGGCACGGATCAGGAGCGCTTTAGTCTCTGAGGTGACATCTTTACTCTTCAACACTTAAATAGGTCTTTTGCAGCACACTTTCACAAGGCGATGTGTTTTTTGATTTCTTGACTGCTGCTTCCATAGGTGTTGACTGTGGAATCAAACAAAATGAAATCCTTGACAACTTCTCAACCTTTTCTCCATCTATCATGATGTTGCTTACTGGTCCAGTTGTGAGGAGTTATGTTTTCTTGATGTGTTGAGGTGCAAGCCATACTGAAGGCTGTGGTCTTTGATCTCCATCAGTGTTTCAAATCCTCCTCACTTTCAGCAAGAATTGAGTAGATTCTGGCCTCTGACACTAATCATCATGTGGCCGTGTTATTCAACCACATAGGCATCAGTGTGGCCTTTTCTCACTCGGTCACCGTGAAGATTAAGTGAGCTAGGTATAAGAAGTCTCTACTGGTCAGAATCCACTTGATGGCAGTCAGTTTTTTTTAGTATATGAAATGCTTATTACAGCTGCAGTCACACATTAAGTGCTCAAAAGATGTTAGTTCTATAATCCTTGTTGGTTGTCATGTTCAGGGTCACATAATGCCGAAATCCGGCAACTGATTAGACCCCAAGTGACCTGGTTCGGTTTCCAGAGATGGAGCTAGCAAGTTCAATCTCCCAACAGTTGGCAAACTGGGCTCCCCCTCCCCCAAAGCACACAAGGATGCAACCTTTTTGGAACAAATGGCAGAAAAGTTTATCAAGGGAAAGTATGTTCCATCAAGGGCACAGGGTCAGTTTCCATGAAGGGAGAAACAATCCAGTATAGATTTTAGGGGTCCTTCTTACTGACAAAAGCAGGAGGTGATGTCATAGATAGGAGGCAGTTTTGATTGGGTTTGAGGCTACATGTTGCCACTTCACAACTGCTGTGAGAAATTGTTATATTTGCATCACAAACCGCCAGGGAGAACTGTTGGTTTGTGGCAGATCAGGTTCCCTTCGAAACCTTATCAATACCGTATGTGTTCTACAATGTAAACCACGACCTTTGTTATCCCTAGAAAATAATAGATTGTTGAGTAAAATATGCGCCGGCAGTGATCAGGTTCCCTAGCTAACCCCGTCAACAGCGAAATGGGATTACAATCGCAAGCTCATTCTACTTCTAAACTGTATAGCATTGCTCTTAGCTTTATAGTATCTATGGCAAGTTCAGGGGCAGGTAACTGGCCCCAAACAATCTAAGGGGCCACAGATTGTGGTCAAGCAATAGGTCATACTGCATTCCACCTAGAAAGAACTTAACCTTCTCTGGCCCTTTCTCCCACAAATAGACTTGGTTGGGTTCCTGGGCACCCTCGATAAGGTTATCTAGGGAACCTAATCGCTGCCATTTGAAGGATAGTTACAGATACAGTAGTTTGTTCCTGGCAGTTTGTGGTGCAAATGTAACAGTTCTCTCCTGACAATGATACAAATGTAACAATTCTCCTGGCAGTTGTTCACACGGTAGCCTCAAACCCAGAACTAAGAACCAAGTTACTACCTCCCCCTCCCATTTATGACATCAGTCCCTGCATTTGCCAATGAAGAGCAACCCCCAAATCTATACTGAGTGTTTTCTCCACATGGGGAGACTGACCTGTTCCCTTTTTGGAATGTACTTTCCCTTAATAAACTTCTCTGCCATTTGCTTCCAAAAAGGTTGCACCCTCCTGTGCTTTGAGGGAGGGGGAGCCCAGTTTGCCACCTGTTGGGAGGCCGAACTTGCTAGCTCCATCTCCCTAACTGAACCAGGTCACTTGGGGTCTAATCAGCTGCAAGAACAGGAGCTGTAGGGTGTGTCTACACCTACTGCTGCTATCAGCCTCCTAGGTGAATTGGTGAAAAACTCCATAATAGAAAACTGTTTATCAGATAAACTTGTCTCTAATATGCAGGGTGTCACAGAAACATGGAAACCAAGTCCTGCCCTTCTAAGAAATTCAGCTTCTCTGCTTGCCACAGAGTAAAAATTTTATTCTTTCCTTAACCCCTTTCTTGAATTGGAAAGCTGAGGTTCAGAGAGGCCTTTCTGTGAGTTACCAAGGCTCGAAGGAGGACCACTACCAGAGGTCACCTTTTAATGAAGGGGGTTTGGAGTCAATCACATGCGGGCTGGTTTGGCTCCTGACTCTATGAGCGGATCTGGTTGGGCCCCTTGTGCCCTTAGGCCTCAGTTTCTTCATCTATACAGTGGGGACAGAAAGCTGGATTAACTGTTGCGGACATTCCCAGTTCTCAAAGAGCGTTAGCTCCTACCCAGCCGTGGAGCACCGAGCTAAGTAGAGTTAGCCAGACTACAAGCCCCAGCATGCCCCAAGGGGCGGGGCTCAGTGACTGACAGAAAGTTTTGCCAATTGCAGCCAGCCAAGGGGTGCGTGACGGCGCGTGCGCAGAGGGCAGCGGGCGGGTGGGCTGGCGGCGGTGGACACGTCGGAGCCACGGGAGGTCAGGTAGGGGGCGGGAAGGAGGGTCGGGGACAAGGGACCCTGGTGGGAGTCTCCGACAAAGGCTGAGCGGCGGGGCACGGGGCTGTGCTGGTGTGTAGCGGCTGGGCTTGCGCCCGACAAGCAGGGTCTGGGATCGGATCTGAGGGGCAGGACTGGGGTGGGGGTGGGGCTGTGAGGGGCAGATTGGGAGAGAAATTCGATGGGGTTGACCATCTCAGAGGAGATCCAGCGCTGGGGGCAGGTGCCGGGGGTGGTGTGTGAAGATTTGCGGTGCAGCATCTCAGGAGGTATGAGGTAATGTGGGGACCCTAAGAGGAGACGGGGTGCAGCATCTGTTAGGTGTTGGGGAATCTGAGGGCCTTGGAGGAGTTTGGGGTGCGGGATTTCAACGATAGGAGGACATTGGGCCTGCATGAGTTTTAGGGTGCAGAATCTCAGGACATTTGAGAAATCTTGGAATGCTAGGCATTTGTTTGGGGTGGGGCAAGATGTGAGATCAAAAGAGGCTGAGTCTGGAGCTATCCAATTTGCTAAAGAGGGAGGATTTACCTGAGTAGGTTCTGGGAAATACTGAAGGGAGGGAGTTCTTGGAGGAACCGGAGAGAAGCAACATCTTGTTAGCAAAAAGAAGAGACCTAGCTAAGATTTGAAAGCAGCATATGACATGGGGTGGGTGAAAGAGGGAGGAGCAAGGTTTGATGGCACGGAGCCTGATGGACTACAGAGAATGGGGGATAAGATCCAGAGAGGGCAGAAATCTGAGGTGTGGGGTCAGGGTGTTTAGAAGGAGCTGGGGTGCAGGTTGAAGGCTGCAGAGATTTGGAAAGAGGAATTAAAGGACTTTTATCAGAGAGATTTGGGATGCATGGGTGAGGAATTGGTGAAGTTTGCAATGTAGACGCCAAAAGGTTACACTTTTGTATTGGAACAGGTTTGGAATAGGTTTTGGAGAAGACTTGAACAGGCTGTAGAGTTAAACGACTTTGAATAGGTTTGTGGGTTGGCAACTTCCACTGCTAAAATAATTTTCCTGAAATCTACATGGATGGGGTGCAACCAGAGTTTGAGGACCCAATGACTTAGAAGTTATATGGAAGTGTACATAGGTGTATGATGAGTTCAGGGGTTCAGGAATGAAGTCATAGATCTTGAGAGATCAGGACTCCTGAGGAAGTGTGATTCTTCCTCAGAGGGGCAAAAAGATCCCTTGTGAGGCTGACTTGGTACAGCACTAACTGCACTCCGACATTGAGCCAGGTGAAAGTAGTCGGCTTTGTGGGAAGAAGATAGTGGTCAAAGGGAGGATAAAGCAGGAAACTTCAAGGTCATCCTCCTATATCCCATCTTGCTTGTCTCTTCCTCAAGCTGTGGAGGTGCTAGTAGATAGTGTGTGAGATGTCCAGAGTAATAAATGAAACATTATCTCAAGCTTTATTTTCATCAGCTAAGTAAAGTGGATTGAATTGGATCATTTTATCAAAACAAGTAAACACAAAAGAACCCAGGCCTGTTGCCATTGACTCAGTTCCGACTCATAGCCACCCCATGTAAGACCTATTAAAGCTCAAAGAGTTGCTCTGTGAATGAGATGTTTGGGCTGGGATATGAGCAATGAAAATGGAGCTCATAGTTGCGCATTTAATCTTTTGCATGTCTCTAGAGCAGTGTTTTTTAACCAGGGATGATTTTGTCCAGCAGGGTACATCTGGGAATGTCTGAAGACCCTTTTTTGCGTGTCAGAATAGGGTTTTGGGGTATTACTGGCACCTAGTAGGAAGAGGCCAGGAATGCTACTGACTTCTCGCAAGGCACAGAACTGCCCCCCAAACAAAGAAGTAGCCAGCTAAAAATGTCAGTAGTGCCAGAGTTAGGAAACTGGACTATAGAGTTACATCCTAGGTTCATATGTTGGCTCTATTTCTTTTGATTTAGTGTTCTGGAGTGAATTACCTAATCTGTTTGCCTTGACTCTTCATTGTAAAATGGGGCTCATAAAAGGACTTACATCACAGCATTATTGTGTAAATTGATGAAATGAGTCAAGGATGCCTCTTGTGGTACATAGCAAATGTTCAATAAACTTAGTTTTTATATTTACTTTTTTCAGTTTACACAACAGTCTTATTAAGTATGTCAGTTATATTCAGTTTTACATGAGAGAAAACTAAAGCGAGGAAAGGGAAGCAACTTGTCTAAGGTTTCAGAGCTAGGCCTGTATCCAGATATCTGTAACTGTGTATTTCCTTTTCCTTGCTTCCTTTTTGTGGGGGCCTGCTTAGTCTTATTACCTTATTCCATTTCCCACTAAAGTAAAGGAGGATTGTCCAGTAGGTATCAATGAATATCAAACAGAACTGTAGGAGGGGTATTCAATATGGTTAGATAGGGAGTAACCCTGGACTTTGTTCTTGGTTTGCTATTAGACCAGGACCAGTGGGTGGATAAGGGGAGGGGTTTAGGTTAGCAAGCAGGATGAGGTACAAGGGACTGGAGGGTAAGGTATGGAGGCCACCGTCTCAGAAAAACTCCACAGGGAGAAGCAGGAAGCTGAAGGCAGTCAAACTCTGAAGGAGAGTAATTAATTACTGTTCTGAATAATCTTTTTCCCCTGGGACAGAATAGCCACACTGGCTCTCACAGCTCAAAGACTAAGCTCTATACAGCATTGATGTAGCCAGTATAGGAACAGCTGGGTTGGATCCAAGGGCAAGAGACTTAGTTAGGATACCTCATCCAACTCCAAGGAAAATATGCAATGAAAATTGAATTGGCCTGGGAAACAGAGGCCTGAAGTCCAGAGTCCTCTCCTGCTAATTTACTCTGAGTCCTTGCACCAGCACTTGTCCTGTCTGCTGCAATCTGTTAAAAATATGAATGGCTAGCATTTATCACTTACGATGTGCTAAGTGTAAGAGCCCAGGTGGCACAGTGGTTATGGCACTTGGCTGCTAACCAGAAGGTCAGTGGTTCTAATCTAACAGCCGCTGTGTAGGAGAAAGATGCCACAATCTGCTTTTGTAAAGATTTACAGCCTTGGAAACCCTATGAGGCAGTTCTATTCTGTCTTGTAGGGTTGCTGTGCATTGAGTTGACTGGATGGCAGTGGAATATGTCAAGTATATGTATACCACATACATTATCTCAGATAATCTTGACAATGATCTTGTCAACAACTGAGTTTTTATTACCCATTTTATAGATGACAAAACTATGTTAAATGACTCACCGAAAGCCGTATGGCAAGTGGCAAAGCTGGGATGAGAATCCTGGTCTGTTCAAAATTATAGTAGTTTTATTAGATAGGCTTTTCCAACTCTACAAGTGCAAGTGTCTGTATCTGGAGCCCATACATCTAAACTTCTGGGTGGTAGACAGATGTTTAGAAGGGACCCTTAAAGTGGGTTATTGTCCATGCATACCTGTGGCACTCCCTCCATTATGTCTTGTGGTGGAATATTTAGATTTAAACATCACCCATAGGTACCTTTCCCAGCCTCTCAGGTAGATGAGGCATGGACAGCCAGATCAGCCTGGGAACTATAAAACATATCTTTTTAATCAGTGTGATTTTATGGCTTGGAGTCAGCACTCCTGGATTTGAACCCCTATTCTACTACTAACCATGTTCGAAACATTGAAAACATTATTTCTCTGATCCTCTCTGTTATAAGCCAAGCCAGCCAAGTGCCGTTGAGTCGGATCCGACTCATGGCGACCAGTATTTGATACAGCTATTATGAGAGTGAGAGACGATGTATGAAAGGTGCCTTTAACAATGAATGGCAGTTGTTTTATGAGAGGAAGGCAATGATGGAAGGGAACTGGGTTGCTGTGACAGATTTTAGTGACCCTGAGCAGCTTCTGTCAGTTTCTCCCAGATTCTCATGTCCTCATACTTTCTCCAGCATCTTACTAAAAACAAAAACCCAAACCCATTGCTGTTGAGTCCATATAGGACAGAGTAGAACTGCCTCATAAAGTTTCTAAAGAATAGTTGGTGGATTCAGCCTACTGAACTTTTGGTTAGTAACCAGATGCTTAACCACTGTGCCACCAGGGCTCATGATAAATGGACACAAGCTGAGTGTAGAGACAGGACCTGAAGGATAACTGAGTTGGCTGAGGTGCATTGGAGGTGCCCCAAGAGAAGACTGTTGATTTTTCTCTTGACCTTTATCTTCTAAATTACAATGGCAGCATTATTACTACACAATGTTTGTACAAGATGCAGTGGAACCTTTTTAGGTCCTTCAGTGTTACAGGAAGAAAAAGAGATGAGGGAAGCATTTTTCTAGCAAACCCAATTATTGCTAACATTTTATTTTCCATAAACATATTTCCATGAGTTGTTCTTTGTGTCCCAGATGGGCTCAGCTTGGGAGTCTTGTCTGTGTAAGTCTCTGCTTACTGAGTTTATCTTAGCTCTCTGCAGGTGCCGTAAATGCCCTGAGTAATCTAAGCTGCATCAGGGGACACACACAGCCATGAGTGCACAGCTGGGTGAGTGTCCGGTGGTGACCTTGCTGACTTCTTTAAATCACTTGTGCTGTCCACGCCCACAGACTGACTGTGAATAGCGTGGACATGGTTATGTACTTGATGAGCATTTCTTTAATCCAGGAGAGATACAGTTTTGAAAGTCAAATGTGAAAAGAGATGTGATAAACTTTGCAAAAATAAACAAACAAAAAAACAAACTAGAGAGTATATCATTAGTGGATGGATCTTTTCTGTCTTGTGGAAAAAAGTGAAGTGCTACTTTTACATATTTTCTGCATTTTAGGAAAAGAGCTTTTTTCCTGTGTGTCTTTGCTCCAGATTGTATCCTCTCTGCCTTTCAGTATGCTTAATGTATAGTAGGTCCTTAGTAAATACTTGTTTAATGGATTGCATAGTTGAGGTTCTCCAGTTTTGCCCATGGTTTAGGTCCCCAAAGTGCTGATATCAGTATGAGAGTCATTTAGAGAACTACCCCATGGTGGGGACTCAAACATTAGATGATGATTTTGAAACCTTACACAGTTTGCCTGTTGAAATGTACCTATTCATTTCTTCTCATGGGCTGGGTTCTGGCAGTGGCTGCTGCTAAAAACCATTATTTGCTGCACAGTTAATTGTTTTCCTGGCTCAGTACTGGGCTAAGTGTTTTATGTGCATAATCTCTTTAATCTTCACAATGATGCTGTGAAGTAGGTACTATTGTAAAACTCCTTTTCGTAGATTAAATAAAGAACAAAGTATCTCTCACATGTCTGCACTATAAGTGATACAAGACCAAAATAGCAGACCTGTTGCCATTAAGATTCTCATAGTGACCCTGTTGGACAGAGTAGAACTGCCTCAGTGGGTTTCCAGGGAGCACCTGGTGTATTTGAACTGCCAGTCTCTTGATTCGCTGCTGTAGCTCTTAACCACTATGCCAAACGGGATTTCACAGTGGTATAAAACCAAACCAAACCCACTGCTCTCAAGTCAGTTCCTAATCATAATGACCCTATAGGACAGAGGAAATCTCCATAGTTTCCAGAGAGTGCCTGGCAGATTCAAACTGCCGACCTTATGGTTAGCAGACATAACACTTAACCAGTATGCCACCAGGGGTTCTGTAGTGGTGTGTGGGTGGGTGTGTGTGTGTGTGACAACCCACTGCCATCGAGTCAGTTCTGACTCATAGTGACCCTGTAGGTCAGAACAGAACTGCTGCATAGAATTTCCAAGGAGTACCTGGTGGATTTGAACTGCTGTCCTTTTGGTTAGCATATGTAGCCACCAGGGTTTCTGTAAGTGGTACGAAGGGATTAAAATCCAGAAAGACTAGACTGAAACAATTTCCCTTGAGAACAGGAACTAGACAAGGATGCCCACTCTCACCTCTGCTACTCAACATTGCTCTGAAATCCAGAAAGACTGATTCCTAAGCCCAGTTTCGTCATCTGTACGTTCAGTCATAGTTCAATGATGGGATTGATGAGGTCTGACTTTCCTTTGCCTGGTCTCAGTTTCCTCCTTTGTAATAGTGAAAACCAGTTACCAGGAGAGAGCAGTCCCTAGTGGGGGACATTATGCCTGGTAAAACAGACAGTAAAAAAAGAGTAGATCTCCAGCGTGAGGTGGATTTATACAGCGGCTGCAATGTTGGGTTCAAGCATAACAATTATGACAGTGGCACAGGACCTGGCAATGTTGCATTCTGTTGCACTTAAGGTTGCTATGAGTGGAAACTGACTCCATAGCACCTAGCAACGAACACATAATGGGAACATTGGAGTAACGTCCTCCTTGAGATCACTTCAGTTCTAGCATTACATATTTAGCCCCTGCTAGAAGGAGCCCTGGAAACTCTGGTAGTGTAGTGGTTAAGTGCTACAGCTGCTAACCAAAAGTCAGCAGTTCCAGTCCACTGGGTGCTCCTTGGAAACTCCATGGAGCAGTTCTACTCAGTCCTGTGGGGTTGCTATGAGTTGGAATTGACTTGACAGCAGTGAGTTTTTGGTTTTTTAGAAGAAGCCCTGGTGGTACAGTGGTTAAGAACTTGGCTGCTAACCAGAAAGTTGGCAATTCAAATCCAGTGGCCACTTTTTGGAAACCCTAATGGGCAGTTGTGTTCTGTCTGTAGGGTTGCTATTTGCCATAATCAATTCAGTGGCAGTGATTGCTCTTTTTTGGAGGGGAGGCTTTAAGAGCTAGAGGATCTCTTGTGGCACACTGTTTAAAGCTCTTGGCTGCTAACCAAGAGGTTGGTTATTTAAACTCACCACCCTCTCCAGAAGAGAAGGATGTGGCAGTCCGCTTCCGTAAAGATTTACAGCCCCGGAACCCCTGTGAGGCAGTTCTGCGCTATCCTGTAAGGTCACTATGAGTCAAAATTGACTAGACGACAGTGGATTTAGTAGGTAGAGTGAACTGCAGCAGCTTGTTTTGTGAATAGGAGATATTCTGGATGCATTTGCCCATCAGTTTCTAGCATAGACATCTAATAGCATCCTCCTTCAGATCCCTCCAGAGATGGCCAGTTTTCTTTCATTAATCTTTATTTGCCTTTGCATGGCATGAAAGGAAAGGCTCTGTGTTGTTTCAAAATTCACTATGTAAACTAGGTGTTTTATT
Source organism: Heterohyrax brucei (assembly GCA_028571685.1). NCBI lineage: Eukaryota > Metazoa > Chordata > Mammalia > Hyracoidea > Procaviidae > Heterohyrax > Heterohyrax brucei. The sequence continues at coordinate 65,901,347 of CM053150.1, forward strand.
AGTATTAGTCACTTTATTGTTAATATCTTTTTTCGTTGTTACTATAATAAAACAGCAGCCTTTCACTGAATTCTCTGGCATTTATGCCTAGTCATCACTGCAGCCTTTTTACAAATTAAAAAAAAAAAAAAAAAACAGGCTTAGAGAGGTTAAATGACTTGTCTACTTGGCCACCAGTTGAAAATGACAGTGTTAAGATTTGAACCCAGTTCTGTCTGCCTCCAGGATCCATAGTTTTCTTTTTTTTCCTGTTACACATGTTACTAATTTCATACACTAGGGAAAAACCAGTGGTGTTAGATGCTGGCTAGATCGGGCTTGGGGTATATTACAGAGCTTTCCTGAGACTCAGAGAGTCAGAATAGATACAGCTTAAGAGATAGATTCTAATATGGAAATGAAGAGATGGACTGGTATCACTATGGACAGTGCAGTGTTTATCATGAAATCAAAGGGTGGGGGTAAATGAGGTGAGATGGCAGGAGCTGAATGTAGGACGTGCAACAGGAAATAGAAGTTCAAGCCATCATGGAGACAGCCAAGATCATAAATAGCATGTTGGGAGTTCATTCTGGACAATTGCAGATTTTGTAGTTGGCAAAAAATGGGCAGCTAATTTAAGGACTTCAGATGGGAACATAGTTCTTTTCATCTGTCTAGTCTTTAGGGAAACAGAGGTCAAAGTGACCTCTGTCTAGGGCATTCACTCATATTCTGCACAGAGAAGAGAGGCTATATCTGTGACTCAGCTCCAGTTCAGGCTGCGATCTTTCAGAAAGCACTGTTCAAGGTCTTAGAAATGGGAGAAGTGATTTAGGCTTTTTCCAGGTCTATCTCCATGTGTGATATGTTAGTGATGAGAACTCAGGTTTCCCTGGCAAAGCATAGCAGCTTTGGGCAGGGATCCTTGACATTTTTCTGCCTCAGAGAACCTGGTAAAGCTACAGGCAGCTGAGATAATTTGGGGTATGGATGTGGGCATAGTAAATCCATCTTTTAAAAGTGGATGGCTTAGACAAGGAGGTGGGCTGATCTTCCAGAAAGCTGGGGAAAGAATCTGCTGGTATTTGTATGAGTTGGCAGACTTATTTAGTTAACCGATCTGCATTGCCAGCTTTGAGAGGAACAGATGTCCCTGTGCATTGTAAGGTAACATGCTTGGGATCCACACACCAAATGGTGCTCTCAGTATGGTAGTCCAGATGATACAAGAGAGGGCTGAAACTATTGGTATAGAACTGAGACTGTTTGTATCGATTTTAAGTTATGGTTTCTGTTGCACCAGGCAAAGGTATTTTAAGAATTCAGCATTCAGTTTCAGGTAGTCACATGAGACTCCATAGTTACATGATATATATTAATTTGTTAACTTCATTGAGACATAGGTGTCAGTCATAATGGGCTGCAAGGCTGTTCTGTGGGAATGGTTCACCCAGCTAATAAATCATTCTAACCCACTCCATAACAGATGAATCTCATAACAATATTATTGTCCCCTCTTCCTTGTGGAAAAAAAGTAAGACCATTTCCCAGAGCAAGCTTTAGTGGACACTACCTGATAAGTGTTATATGACAGTTAAAAAAGAAAAAATGAAAAACAAAAACTTGAGGTAATGCTGAGTTGAATGAAGTTAAAAATAACTTTACTGCAGGATTCCTGAAAACTTTTAATATTGCTGATATGTATTTAACAGAAGGAAAATATAGGTTGTGGTTTTATCAAATCTACTCACCCAAAGCAGTTTCCCTTCCAGCAGAAGGTGGGATTGAGTTTAGATTAATTATGCATGTCTGGTGTTGAATACAGAGTTCCAAAGCTAAGTTATGTTTTGTTGTAATGTATACCTTTGCTTTGAGTCTGCCTTTTCTCTGTATGTGGAGAAATTGTTGATCACATGTGCAGCTCCCTTTTGTCCTTCTGGGTTGTCCTTAAAGCCAAGCTACCTTGCCCTTCACCTTCTCCTTCTCCGTGATGGTTGGGTATCTGCAGATCATGAGACTGCACAGGTGCAGCTGTAGGACTTCCATTAAGAAGGGCTGACTTTATCCATGATCTGTTCTTATTTTGGGCACACATTGACAGTGACATAAGGCTGTAAAACCCTAAGATCTCTGGAGCTGTACTTGATGGGAATGGGCCCTGTATAGACTGTTTCATGAAGATATGGGGATTGAGCAGTGTTGGGGTATTTATTGCTATGTATTAGGTGAAGTAGTAGGTGTCCCAAGCTAGAATAAACTTTTGATAAGGCACTATCAGTTTTTTAAATCAAGCTGGCTTGTGTCTTTGGCCATTTTTAGCTCTTCCTTGTCTCCTCCCTCCTACCAGTCCAGCTTTCACATCCTAACTGATTGTACTTCTGGAATTTTGTTCAAATGCATCTTCTTTCCATTTCCATTCCTGCACCCTAGTTCAGGCTCCACATTACCTTTCCCAGACTATTTTGTAATAATGTCCAAACTAGTTTCTCTTGTTTTTTCCCTCACTTTATTCCAGCTTTGCAGTTCTCTGCTCCCCAGACTTCATAGCCTCACTGTGTTCTTTGGGATGAAGTTCACAAGTGTCATTTGGGTCCTGACCACCTTTTATAATCATCTCTGTTTGTTTCCAGATGTGTTACTCTTTTTCCCCATGTACTCCCACAGTTCTAACTTAAGAATGAGAGAAAAGAGAATTAACATTAATTGGATGTTTCTAGTGTGGAGCAGTATCTTAGCACTATCTGCATTATCACATTTGATCTTTATACCAACCATGTGAAGGCTGAATATTCTCTGTTGTCTTTCTAATACATTGCACTTCTTGCTCTATCACCTGCTTTCCAACCTTTGAAAGTCCTTGCTCTGTGCCTAGGACTCCTTTTCTTCCATCTCCATATCCCATATCAAATACCGTGTCCTTTCTGAAAATTTAACCTTCCTTCAAATTAGAATGAGTTGTTCTTAATCTTCATCAGACTTCATACTAATTTCATTTATGATGCTACTTCCTCCCTGGGTTTTTATTTATATACTTGCCTTGGCTTTTCTACTGAAGTTGGAAAATTTGACGGTCAAAATCTGTGTCTTGAAACCTTAATACCCAGTAGACTTGGATGAACAGATAGGTGAGTAGGTAGACTAGATGAATGGAAAACACACATTTTTGGGTCTAGTGCTTTACTGATCACTTAAAAGCTAATCATAACTTTCTGTTTTTCTGTATACTTCCTAGGCTGCTAAACATACCCAGATAGACTCTTAGATTGAATGCTTTTGCTCATGCGTTCTATTTGCCTAAAATGCCTGTATCTCTCACTGTCATTTTTTTCAATATCTCAGATATATCACCACTTCTGCAACACATCTTCTGGTTCATCTAGGCAGAAATCAATTACTCCATCCATTGTATTCCCTCTATTATACTTATGTCTTTTACTGTAGATGCTTTTTCTGTTTTTTTCTTGTAATAAAAACTGTAAGCTTTCACAAAATTTAAAAATAATTATTAACATTTATTACACCCATACTGCTTGCCAGGTGCTATGCTAAGTGTGCCATAGTCATCATGTTATTTAGTCCTGATCGCAACCATATAAAATAGACACTGTCATTAATTCTGTGTTACAGATGGATAGCAGGAAAATTGAACTTTGGGAAATTTAAGTTACACTTCCCTAAGGTCCCTCTCATATAAGAAAGTATCAGACATGAATTCCTGAGGCCTGACTCCAGAACCTGAATTCCTTTCCACTATGCAGTACCTGGAAACCCTGGTAGTGTAGTGGTTAAGTTAGTGCTAGGTCTGCTAACCAAAAGATGTGCAGTTCAGATCTGCCAGGCACTCCTTGGAAGTCTTATGGTGCAGTCCTACTCTGCCCTTTAGGATCGCTGTGAGTCAGAATGGCAGTGGGTTTGGGTAGGTTTATGCAGTGCCTTGTCTGCAGTATTACCTTGTCTGTCACAGTCATTTAACAGGTCGTATTAGGTGCTATCAAGTCATTCTTGACCCACAGTGATCTTATATGACAGAGTAGAACTGCTGCATAGGGTTTTCTTGGCTATAGTCTTTATAGAAGCAAATTGCCAGGTCTTTTCTCTCGTGGAACTGCTGCTGGGTTTCAACCACTAACCTTCTGGGTGGCAGTCAAGCATCTGAAGCATTTGTACCACGTGGGCTCCTGTAATACACAGTAGGTGTCAATAAACAGTTGTTAAATAAACAGAATGATTGAATGAGTGATTGTAGCCCTCCTGTAATTATTTCCTGAGTGAATTAATTCAGGTAGGTAGTGGGAAATGAATAACGGTTTCTTTCTTTCTTTAGCAGGAATTTGAGCCGTGGGGCATGAATACAGGTGGTAAGCTATTCAGTTCCGGCTGTGTTAGCAGAAGCCTTCCAAGGAGTAGTGATGGCTGCAGCGGCAGCTTCTCACCTGAACCTGGATGCCCTCCGGGAAGTGCTGGAATGCCCCATCTGCATGGAGTCCTTCACGGAGGAGCAGCTCCGGCCCAAGCTCCTGCACTGTGGCCACACCATTTGCCGCCAATGCCTAGAGAAGCTACTGGCCAGTAGCATCAATGGTGTCCGCTGTCCCTTCTGCAGTAAGATCACTCGCATAACCAGCCTGACTCAGCTGACCGACAACCTGACGGTGCTGAAGATCATTGACACAGCGGGGCTCAGTGAGGCCGTGGGGCTGCTCATGTGCCGCTCCTGTGGGCGGCGGCTGCCGCGGCAGTTCTGCCGGACCTGTGGCGTGGTTTTGTGTGAGCCTTGCCGGGAGGCTGACCACCCACCTCCTGGCCACTGTACGCTCCCCGTTAAAGAGGCAGCCGAGGAGCGGCGTCGAGATTTCGGAGAGAAGTTGGCCCGTCTGCGGGAGCTTATGGGGGAGCTGCAGCGGCGAAAGGTCGCCCTGGAAGGTGTCTCTAAGGACCTGCAGTCAAGGTACAAAGCAGTTCTCCAAGAGTACGGGCATGAGGAGCGCAGAATCCAGGAGGAGCTGGCTCGCTCTCGGAAGTTCTTCACGGGCTCTTTGACTGAGGTGGAGAAGTCCAACAGTCAAGTGGTAGAGGAGCAGAGTTACCTGCTTAACATCGCCGAAGTGCAGGCTGTGTCTCGCTGTGACTACTTCCTGGCCAAGATCAAGCAAGCTGATGTAGCTCTGCTGGAGGAAAGAGCAGATGAGGAGGAGCCAGAGCTCACTGCCAACCTGCCCCGGGAGCTCACCCTGCAGGATGTGGAGCTGCTGAAGGTGGGCCATGTCGGGCCCCTGCAGATCGGCCAGGCCGTTAAGAAGCCCCGGACAGTCAACATGGAAGATTCCTGGGCCATGGAGGCTGCAGCTGCGGCTGCCTCCACGTCTGTTACTTTTAGAGAGATGGACATGAGCCCTGAGGAAGTGGCAGCGAGCCCGAGGTCCTCACCTGCTAAGCAGCGGGTTCCTGAGACGGCTGCCAATATCCAGCAGTGTCTCTTTCTCAAGAAGATGGGAGCCAAAGGAAGCACTCCAGGCATGTTCAACCTTCCCGTCAGTCTCTATGTGACCGGCCAAGGAGAAGTGCTCGTTGCTGATCGTGGCAACTACCGTATACAGGTCTTCACCCGCAAGGGCTTCTTGAAGGAGATCCGCCGAAGCCCCAGCGGCATCGATAGCTTTGTGCTGAGTTTCCTTGGGGCCGATTTGCCCAATCTCACTCCTCTGTCTGTGGCCATGAACTGCCATGGGCTAATTGGTGTGACTGACAGCTATGACAACTCCCTGAAGGTGTACACCTTGGATGGCCACTGTGTGGCCTGTCACAGAAGCCAGCTGAGCAAACCGTGGGGCGTCACAGCCTTGCCATCTGGCCAGTTTGTGGTGACTGATGTGGAAGGTGGAAAGCTCTGGTGCTTCACTGTTGACCGAGGAGCAGGGGTCGTCAAATACAGCTGTCTCTGCAGTGCCGTGCGGCCCAAGTTTGTCACCTGTGATTCTGAGGGTACTATCTACTTCACCCAGGGCTTAGGCCTCAACCTCGAGAACCGGCAGAATGAGCACCACCTGGAAGGTGGCTTTTCCATTGGCTCTGTGGGCCCTGATGGGCAGCTGGGTCGCCAGATTAGCCACTTCTTCTCAGAAAACGAGGATTTCCGCTGCATTGCTGGCATGTGTGTGGATGCTCGTGGTGACCTTATTGTGGCTGACAGTAGTCGCAAGGAAATTCTCCACTTCCCCAAGGGTGGAGGCTATAGTGTCCTTATTCGAGAGGGGCTTACCTGTCCAGTGGGCATTGCCCTCACTCCTAAGGGGCAACTGCTGGTCTTGGACTGCTGGGATCATTGCATCAAGATCTACAGCTACCACCTGAGGAGATATTCCACCCCTTAGAAAAGACATAGCCAGTTCTTCTCAGACAACTTCCTTCCCCTTATCATTGGTTATTGGTGGTATTGTAGAGTAGACTCAGCCTGTGTCCTGACTCCAGCTGGCTAGTCCAAGAAATTTAGAAGCTCTGTCTTCCAGTGTTTTTTTAATCTGTATTATTTTTCCCCCTGAATTTAGAGCTGTAACAATGCATTTCCTCACTAGGACACATGGTAGGGTTAGTCGGAATTTAATTAGACATTAAGCACCTCCAAGGCTTCAGCAGAGAGCACTGCCTTCGCCTTTTTGTAGACAGAAATTTGCCCCTGTATTGAACCCTTGTTGGTTTTCCTTTCTGTGAACTTAGGTGTCTCTGGTCCATTTCCTTCCTCCAACAACGTGCTTCACCTTTGACGCTTTCTTCAGTTCTAGCTGCATTCTGTCTGCATGCTCAAGTGGGAGCCACTCCACTTTTCAGTGGTATTTCAGACATCATTCCCCTGTGGCATTACGCCTCAAGTCTGATCACCTTCACCAGTGTGAAAGCTCATTAAATGCCACCAAGGGAGAGACACTGTCCTTTTGGGAAGCAGTGCCTCTCGGCTGGGGGATTTGTGCCGTCTTGGATTGGTCTCTAATTGTTGATGGGACAAAGAATGGACTGACCTGAGGTGGTGGTTGTTGAAGACTCTGGCCTGAAAATTGCTTGCCTTTTAAAGGAGCATATGGATTTGGGTTACAGCAAAGTACAGAAAGATGGAAATACGCAAACATGGATGCTAATATAGTCAGCAAAGACCCCTGGATAGTCATCATTTTGCGTACTGCCTTTCCACTGACCTGTGCTAAGAGTTGTCTGAGAAACTGTACAGCATATACCGGGGTCAGCAAAGTGGGGAGGTGGACACATCTCATTTTCAATACTGAAAAACTGTTGGGTCTTTACTGGTTTTTTCTCTAAGGGGGTATACAGTACTGGTTTTGGCATTTATTTCCATTCCTGTTCATGCATTAAATAATTGATAACAGTTTCTTCTCAACTGGTGTTCATACTTTTTAATTAAATGTGGGATTTGAGGGGTGATGAGGGAGAACCTTTGTACTGTGCCAGTTTCCTTCTGTATCCTAACATTGCATCTTTTGAGAAGCATAACCATCAGAGGGATCTACGTCAGTCAAAATCCAGCCCAAAGCATTGTTATGTAAAGATAATCCATAGCTCATTCCTACATTCGTGTATTCGGAATCAATCTCCAGGATATAAAGTCTCCAACTTTGAACTGAGCCCCTGTGTCCTGTTCTGTTCTTAGAATTACAGTTATAAAAGGGAGAGAGGCTGTGCTTTTAAGACAGGCTTGTAGGTGAAGCAATTTCTGATGTGGTTTCTCAGGCTTTGGACTGAGCAACCTACCTCGCTTTTGTGGTGCAGGTGTTAGGGCAACCCAAAGAGCTGTGCCTTTGCTTTCACTCAAACAAAATCTGCTCTGCTGAGCTACTCAAAGTGAGTTTTTTGTTCTTTGTTCTTTTTTTGGGGGGGGGTTTTGCTTCTGTTGTGATAGCTGTCAAAGGAGAGGATAGGAGGTAATTAAAGTGGTGTTGAACTAGTTTGTCTTTTTATTTCTCATCTGGAGAAAGCCCCATGTTCTGATTATGAAATTACATCTGATTTCCAAAGACTGTGTAATTAAGAGGAAATTGATTCAATTAAAAGTGCATCACAAATGACTCCACTAGTTATTAAAGCCACTTTATCTGTGGTGCACCCAACAGCAGGAGATCTGTCTTTGCTATCAGTGGGGGACTTAACTGAGGCAGGAACACTGGCCGAGGCCTTTGGCATGTGATTTGCAGCTGAAGAACTGAATATAATATTATGGGCTGGCATGAACTAAATGAGGCCAGGGCTCCTCCAGCTCCAGATGTTTTTGGAAGGAAGTCCCATCACTGATAGTCATCCAGTATTTATATCTGTCCCCATCTCTGAACCACACTCATGCCCTGGCCCTCAAGTACTGTAGTACTGAGAGTAAGTTTGGACTGAATATTCTTTATTTCTTTTTCCTCTATGATGTGACTATTTTAGACTGTGTTTATTACAATTTTTAGTTACCTACCATGTTGACTGATTACATAGTATGGCCCCAAGAAACTAATTTGCTCAATTATATAATACATTTTTTTTTGTTTTTATTTTTTTGTAGAAGGCAGGAGTAGTTTTATTCTAATGAAGTTTTGGATACAAATATATCATGTAAAATAGTCCAAAGGACAGCTACTCTGGTTGAAATGGGCTTGTATGCATTGTCCCCTCACCTCCTAATCTCCCATACCATCACTGTACAACTCATGACTTTCTACAGACTTTCTGATAACCAGTGGACTACAATATTGCTAATATCTCTCCACTTTATTGCTTTGTGGCCTTTGGCAAGATAGGTTAAATGTAACCTATCTTAGCTGTATTTCTTCATCTGAAAAGTAAGCAACATGACCCCTGTGTCCAGAAGCATGTAAAAAAATTGAAATCACATGTGAAAACACCTAGCTCAGTTCTTGGTTTCCGTAAATATAGTTGGTTTCAATGAATATAGTTACTGTCTTTCTGAGTTAGTCACACGGGTCCTTGGTGATGTAAGGCTGTTCGGTTGTGCCAAATAATACCTTCCCTTTTATCTTACAAGTTCCTACTTTGCAATCAAAACCTTTCTCAGGCATTTCCTGCTCTTGCCCACTGTCTCCAAATAAATCTGATTACCTGTTCCTTTCTACTATCTCTCTACCTATTTCATGTTTCTATTATGGTATAAATCACACTGTGTTACAATTCTGTATCCACATGCCTAGATTCCTACCAATCTGTGTTTTGTAATCTTTAGCAATGGTACCTAATGTATGTATACCCCAAACCTAACCAAACCCACTCCTGTCGAGTCAGTTCTGACTCAAAGTGACCCTATAGGCAGAGTAGAACTGCCCAAAGAGTTTCCAAGGAGCACCTGGCAGATTCTAACTGCTGACTTTTTTGGTTAGCACAGGTAGCACTTAACCACTACGTCATCAGGGTTTCCAGTATACCGATATCCTTATTTCACTGATGGCAGTAGTAGGCGCTCTAGTACCTATTGAGTCTTGCTAGCACAGCTTGCTACCCTTGGACAAAAAGGAATTTCCAGGTAAGCCCTGCTTCAAGTTGTATGGAAATCTAAATGCAAACAAAAATGATTTACAGGTGGAAGCCTCTGCTTTTAGTATCTAGAGTTCAAGGTTTTGGAGCCATGGGGTGGACTGCCTCATTTTATTCAGCATATATTCATTCCATATTTATTAAACACCTTCTGTGGGCCAGGAAACCGTGGTGGCATAGGGGGTTAAGTGCTACGTCTGCTAACCAAAAGGTTGGCAGTCAAATCCACCAGGTGCCCTTCTTGGAAGCTGTGGGGCAGTTCTGCTGACATCTAGGGTGGTTATGAGTCGGACCTGAATTGATGGCAGTGGGTTTGGTTTTTGGTTTCTGTTGGCCAAGTGCTATGGCAGTTGTTGAGAAAAGAAAAATAAACAATGATAAATGTTACTGTGTCTGCTCTCTGAAACTACTTCATGTTCTTTGTGAAGTGTTTGAAATCTATTCTCTTGCCCCAGATAGCCTCCAAGGGCAGGTGTAGATATTACCTGAATGACTGAGGGTCAGTCCCAGTGCATTCTCAGTCGTTGATCAGCAGAGGGACACTCCCTTATTGCACTCAGTGGGATAAACTTGGTTTGAGTCTTAGAGTGAACTTGTGTGCAGATGTGTTCAAGTGGTTGTACTTTTGATCTAGTACTAATTAATGGTCTCTTAAAAGTGCAGTGTTACTTAGCTCTGGCAGAAGGGAATGGAGCACACAGCCTGGTGTGAGACTCAGTGCTTTATTTTGCATCTGACTAGGATGCGGCTTTACACTCAGGACATGTAGCCCCTCAAGGCAATCTCAGAACAAATTACAGATAGGAAATGGTGAGTGCCAGGATGAATTTTACAAGCAGAGCAGTGGTGAGGTAGGATGCTGTCTAGCAAAATACATACTCAGATTTCAGACCTATGGCTTTATCTTGTTGATATTCATGGAACCCTGGCCAAGTCTAGAGTTAGGCAGCTAAGAGACTGGCAATGTATTCTCCAGTGGTAAGGTCACTGGACTTGGAGTCAGCCCTGGGTCTGAATCATAGCTCTGCTTAACTAGCAGTGTTAACCTCAGGTGATCAGCACTTCCATGGATCAGATTCCTTTTCTGTAAAAGAGGAAGTTGGGCTAATCACTGAAGTCCCTTCTAACTGTGTGGTTGTAATTAATTTGTTTTCAGGCTAGAATTGTGGTTGAATTTTCCCCCATTGTGTTTGCAAAGCCTTTGATATAATGTGTTTGCTTTGAAATAGTAGAAAGAGCCTACACTTTAGAATTAACCTCCACTTTTGTCCAGTTGCATACTTTGCCCTTAATATTGTGATTTGGGGTTACTTTTAGCTGTTATCACCCTAGCGATCTACAATTTCTTTCTGTAATAAAAGGAAACGACAGTTTATATTCTAAAGGCTGTTGTGTGAATTAGAAGATACGAAGTGCAGTAGTATGTGTAAATGTCCCTAATTCAGAAAATATGAGTAGACTTGTAGGGAACAGATGTTTCCTTCACCTCATGGTGACCCGATGGAGATCCTTCAAGTGTCTCTGCTAAGAGACTTCAAGTCTGAATCTCACCTTCTTAATTAAAAAGTCTATGAGAGAAAGATAGGGATTGCTGGAGGGGCAGAGACCAAAGTTAAAGCCATATTTTCACTAGGAAAGCCAGCACATAATACCTGAAGGCTAATTATTTGATAAATTAGGATGGTGTCTTTCTTGTGTCATTGTGAGAGGTGAGCTGGAGTCAAGGTTAACAAAGATTATGTGTGTGTATTACAACATAGAAGTACATGTTTAGCTATTCCTGTAGATAGGTAGCTTAGATAATTATAAAAATAAGGCATACATCTTACTGTTGACTGGAGATATTAACTTGGTGGCTCACACGACCTTTGTAAGTAGGAAGGCTTGAATTGCATCTTGATGCCCCCACTTCTTAGCTCTATGACCTTTATGTCATTTGGCCCCTCTGACCCTTAGTTTCTTATTAGTAATATCAAGTTAACTGTTTCTGATTTTATTGCATTATTGTGAAGAGATGATGGACGTAAAACACTTCCAGATGATCAGGCATTTCATAAACCTTTAGAAGTGGTATGAGTCACAATCAACACCAGCAGGTTTTTTTTAGAAGTAGTAAATATTTGTAAATTAAAAGGAGTTAAATGTTTTCTTAAGTTTAGTTTTGTGACAGAAGGATACTATGAAACTAGTGAGAAAAAGTCTGTGTTCCCCTAAAAGAAAATTATTTAGTAACTCACTAAAATCTTCACTGAACACACGAAGAATTTGTATGAGTATGTGTTCAAGTCAAAATACATGTCTTTCATGTACAGACACAAGCAGGATTTTATTTTGCTGATTCACTGAGTTTACCTGGTTATAACTGTCATGATACAGTGCATCTTTTCACCCCATATTAAAATGAGATTTCATGTGTTCATTCACTTATTAAACATATAAAAGCCATGTATTGTTTATAAGTGTATGAGTAACACAGGAGCTGTGGCGGCAGAGTGGCTAAAGCACTTGATTGCTAGCTGAAAGACTGTTTCAGATCCACCAGTTGCTCCTCAGAGAAAGATGGGACAGTTTGCTTCTCTAAAGTGAATAGCCTTGGAAACATTATGGCACATTGTACTCTGTCCTGTAGTACCACGAAGAGCCAGAATTGACATGATGGCAACAGTTTTTGTTTTTGTTTTCTAATGACTAATGAATGCAAAGGTAAGTCAGTCATGTATTCTCTGGTCAGGGAGCTTATAATCTAGCTGTGGAACTAAGGCATAGAAACAGTTGGTAGCAATATAATGAGGAATAAGAAATGATACAAGATAGAAATGAAGTGCCAAGTATATGAGAAAAGATTATTTCTAATTGAGAGGATCTGGTGCTGAAGGGCCTTGGAAGTAGAGAAAACAGCATGAACAAAGGTACAACCTTAAGGCTAACAGAGAAGTTTATTTTACTCAAGAGGCATTAGAGAAATTTAAAAGGTCTAAAATAATCTATTTGTCCATGGCTCTTCTTTTAAGTAATAAGATAAATGGTTTGCTTCTCTCTTGCCACCCCCAGGCCACATGACTCATTCTCTACTGGAAGTTAACTACGGTTTAATAAGGCTATTATTCTGACACTGGTAGCAGGGTGTGGATCAGAATCTCCTTAGAGCCCTGGGGGTAGGGGTAAGGTGGAGGGAGAAAGTGTAATTTGAAAATGAAACCCCTATATTCTAATAGACCTCTTTACTGAGAATAATTGATTGACACTAGCTCAGAAATAAATTTTCTACCTTCACTCTTCTAAAATTGTGAAATAATACCAAATTGCTCCCACTCAGAAGTCTGAACCAAGTAAGGCTTACAGTCTCCTTGTAACTTTGTGCTGAAGCAGCTCCTCTGTAGACAGGGGCTAGGAAGGTGGAGAGGAGGAGACAGGAGTTGTCTCCTGTCTGAATACAGGAGGTACAGGGTGGAAAGCAGGAGTGCACTGTCACAAGGCTTGGAGAGCAGCTCGGGTTTCACTGAGGTGTGTGTATGGGGTTTTGTATGGCTAATTGAATTGTAAACTTTCACATAATCACATTAAAATATTTAAAAAAATAAAGAATATTGTTTGATGTCTTGCTGAAAGATGAGCCCCTAGGTAAGGGGATACATAATGTGACTAGAGACTAGGTGCCTCAGACAGACCACGGATCATGAGGACAGCAGGAGGCTGGGCAGTGCTGCATTGTTTTATATGAGGTTGCCTCCTGTGACAACCCACTCAGTGGCAACTAACAACAAGGACAACAGAGCCAGGAGAATATGATTTAGATTCATGTCTGGGGAAGGGAAATAAGTTTTGTAGATGTATACATTTTGCTGATTCCCTTCACTGTGGATCCACTGTCTGATTACAGAATGCAGAACCAGCAACACAGGCTCTCCTCAGCGCCCTCAGAGGGAACACATGTGATGTACACATCATAACATTCCTCTGAGATTTTACTGTGGATGCTAGCTACCTGAAGACACAGGTGAGATGCAAGGAGTTAGGTAGTGGGGGCGGAGAGGAAGTAGCAGCATGTTTCTGGGATTACTGGTGCTGATGCTAGTTTCCTAGTCATGGTAGAGTTAGTGTGGCTTTCTAGCAAGGCAGTTAGTGTGGAGGACTCTGGGAGTTCTTCCTGGAAGTTCAGTCTGGAACCTTCTGTTCCCTGTGTCTCCATAGTTGTGCAAACTTCCTATTACTACTTCAGTTTACTACTTCCTGTTTAGCCAAAAAAGACTTAAACCATTCCCCCTTCCTCCTCCCACAGTTCTGGGCAAGTTGAGAACAGTCTGTAGGGCTGTTTTTGATGTTGAGAGAAAGTTCAAACCATACAAGTGCTAGCCTGTAAGTGGGAATAACTCCACCCACCTGCTCTCCCCACCCGTTACCTCCAGCCACCATAAAAGCCAAGCCAGTGCCATCTCCCTGCTCTCAAGCCATTTTAGACCTGATTGGGAGCCACCTCTGCTCTCCCAGAAAGCTTCATTATGTCAGTAATAAGCCTTTGCATGGCCTTTGGGTGTTAGTAAGGCACCATCTGTCTAAATATTTGAGCCAAATGTAGGGGCCCATGAGGGGGTTCACAGCACGACGAAAGGGTGACAAGTTTTGAGCTGAATACTGAAAGCAACTTCTTAATAAACACAAATGTATATTTAATTTCTGAGTAACCACATGAGTAAAACCACATGTGTTTTCAAAATGACATTTAACATTTAACCTTAAAAGTATTATTCCCAAGGATCTAACATTTGTCTGGCAAATTGAATGATTTGATAAAAGTGTTGGAAACCTTGGTGGTCTAGTGATGAAGAGCTACGTCTAACCAAAAGGTCGGCAGTTCCAGGTGTCCCTTGGAAACTAGGGAGCAGTTCCACTCTGTCACATGAGTCGGAATCAACTTGATGGCAGCGAGTTTGGGGCTTTTTTTTTTTTTGGTAAAAATGTTAGAAATAAATATCTTGTGATTTGAGGTGGGTATTACTCCATCTAATCTAAGATTCAGCAGCTGGATCTAGGAGAATAAAACTTGCACTAATTGATACATTGCAAGCATGGTAACATACAAACAAGCACATATATCCTGGGCCTTTAATTACTTGTTAGCTAAATGAAAGCTAATGATTAAAAACAGAGATCTGCAAAGCAAATGTTCTTCCCTTCTGCTCTGGTGGCTATGGCCACATATGCCTGCTTTCCTCCATGCTGAAGTGGGAGCCCTGACTCCAGCTGCCATCATATATACAAGGACTGCTAACGTTCCATGGCGTTTCACTAAGAGCTAAACTGGCTGAAAAGGAGCAGCAAGGATAGTGTGTGAAATTAAAGCCTCTTTAAATGAAACCACAAACAATGCTGAGTGTGGAAGGGAAAAGTAAAGACAGAAATTGCAAAAGGACATTTTGTGTCTCCTCTGGAAGACCTTCAATTAATTACCTGTGCCATTTAATCTTAAATCTGCATTTTTTCAGGTCTCACTTCTCTGTTGATCATCAGACTGGTATCCACCCAGTTGCTCACTTTATAATGCCATTTGTGTATCCCTTAGGAACCTCAGACACAGCATTTTCAAAGCTGAATTCAGCTCCTCCACCTCTGCTCCTCTTTGTCCCACCAAAGGAACACCAGCGTCAATCTTGGACCTTAAGTCAGAAACCTTAGAACCATCTCTTACTGTCTCCCCTGGTCCCCACCATGCAGTTACACAGTTCTGTTCATTTTACCAACTTAATTATTTTTCATATCTTTTTGTTCTTCATCCTTATGGCTACCAAATTTTAAGCTATTATTTTTCTTCCAGAACACTGATACAAATCTGTCACTCATCTTCCTGGCTCTAATCTAGCATACCTACAAACTACCTCCCATCCTAGTTGGCACCCTATCCCATATGAGCCAGAGTCAAACTGTTAAAGGCAAATACTACCAAAGCATGAAAAACCTTCAAATGACCTCCAGTTATTCCTACTAAAGATACAAATTTCTTAACCTGGTCCATAAGTCGCAGAGCGATTTGCTTCTTACCTGTCTCTGGTTTATCTCACCCCTGCTCCTATCCTGCCCCATTCTGCCCTAAAACTCTTCTCCATCTACCTTTCCCCTCCTCCACTTTCTCTGAGGCCTTTTTTTGTACCTGCTTTTGCTGCCTGAAACACTTTCCCTCTCCTTATCCACTTGTGTCAGGCTAACTCTTAGACTCCTTCAGATCTTCTATAAAGCCTTTTCTCCTTCACCACACATTTTGAGTCAGATGTGCATGATAGATACACATTGCATTGTAATTTCCTCGTTAGTTACATCTTTCCCAGCCTAGGCTGAGCTTTGTGAAATCAGGGCAACATCTAATATAGTGCTTCCTCCACAGTATCTAGCATTGTGTCTAACACATAGTAGGCACTAAAATCATAGCTGAATAAAACCAGGGCAGAGGGGGAGCTTGGCTCATATGCTGATATATGTAAACACCTGGGGTTACATTTAGCACCAGATGGTTATTGCACTTACTGCCCTTCCTAACAGCTGCCTCCGTGAATCACTAACTAGCTGCAACAAAAAACCTGGCTGGTTCACAAGGTGGACTTTCTCTTCTTTGGAAAATCCTCTCAACTATAAAATGTTGAGTACCATTCTCGACTTGACTCAAACTTTGTCTTAGTACAAAGTTATCATAGGAAAGAAGGCTTAAAAAAGATGCCTTCCATTGTAATGAGACATGAGTTATATATATCTCAGGAAAGCTGTTATCCCCCCTCCCAAAAAGAATTTAACTAGAGAAATAAGAGATCTTTACAAAGAGAACCACAAGACCTTACTAGAAGAAGCTAAGAGAGACCTACATAAATGACATAATCTACACTGCTCATGGGTAGGAGGACTCAACATTGTGAAAATGCTTATTTTACCCAAAGCAATCTACTCACATAATGTAATCCCAATACAAATTCCAGCAACATTTTTTAATGATATGGAGAAACAAATCAACTTTTTGTTTGGAAAGGGGAGAAACTTTGGATAAGTAAAGCACTGCTGAAGAAGAAGAACATACTGGGAGGTCTCTCTCTACTTGACTTTAGAAGCTACTACACTGCCACAGTAGTCAAAACAGCCGGGTGCTTGTACAAAAAGAGACATATAGACCAATGGAGCAGAGTTGAGACCCCAGAGATGCCACCATCCTCTTATGAACAACTGATATTTGACAAAGGCCCCAAGATCTTAAACTGGGATAAGAACAGTCTCTTTAACAAATGGTGCTGGCAAAATTGGATATCCATCTGCAAAAAACTGAAACAAGGCCTGTTTCTCACACCTTATATAAAAACCAACTCAAAGTGGATAAAAGACCTAAATATCAAATCTAAAACGATAAAGCTCATCCAAGATAAAATAGGATCAACAATGGAACTTGTAATACACGATGTTGACAGACTTCATCAACAGAAAACAGATAAATGGGAACTACTGAGAATCAAACACTTTTGCTCATCCAAAGACTTCATCAAAAGAATTAAAAGACCACCTACAGAATGGGAAAAAATATTTGGCAACTATATGTCAGACCAATGCCTCATCTCCATAATCTATAACATATTACAAAATATCAACAAGAAAAGGATAAATAATCCAATTAAGTGATAGGTGAAGGAGATAGACATTTCTCTAAAGAGGATATCCAGGGAGCTGAAAGACACATGCAGAATTGCTCACAATCATTAGCTATTAAAGAAATTCAAATCAAAACTACAGTGAGATACCATCTCACCCCAACAAGGTTGGCCATGATCCAGAAAACACAAAACAACAAATGCTGGAAAGGCTGTGGAGAAATTGGAACTCACCTATACTGTTGGTGGGACTGCAAAATGGTACAACCTCTGTGGAAAACAATCTGGTGCTTCCTTAAAAAGCTGGAAATAGATACACCATCTGATCCTGTAATTCCACTGCTTGGAATTTATCCTTCAGAAACAAAGGTTGAACAGACACATGAACAGACACATGTACTCGAATGTTTGTTGCAATGCAGTCCACAACAGCAAAAAGTTGGAATCAACTCCGATGCCCATCAACAGACGAATGGATAAGGAAACTATGGTACATATACTCAACAGAACACTATGCTATGAGAAAAAACAATGACAGTTTTAGAAAACATCTCATAACATGGTCTCATTTGGAAGAGATCATGGTGAGTGAAATCAGTCAATGTCAAATGACAAATTTTGTATGAGACCCCCATTACAAGGACTTAACAAGAGAATTATCTACAGAAGAAACTGTTGGCTACATGGGTGGGTGGTAGGCTGAGGGTTTATCATAGATGAGATAATTGATAGATATTAGAAATTTTATTCTTTTACTGTAATTAATAAAAACAAAGAAAGAAATGTTAAATAAAAAGCTACTTTTGGGCACGCGGTGTGTTGAAGTACATCTCAACACATGTGGTGGGCATGGGAGGGAAATGAGCTAGATTGAGTCCTAAACATGTCACTAATTTATGAGTCATAATTGATTCAGTGGTAATAGGTTGTGGTTTTGTTGTTGTTTCTGGTTATAATCAAATTGCTTCTCCCTGGGACTCCATTTTCCCCACTTATATTAATCTCTGTATTAAATGGAAGATCATTCCCTCTGTAAATTTCCATGATTCTGGTGTACCAGACATCATGGACTTCTTGGGCCAAGATCTCCAAAGGGAGCCTTCCATCTCCCTGGGCAGTTGCGGAATGAGTGTAAACAAAAGTGGTACAACCCCTAGAACCCCAAGCAGGAGCCCCCAGGGTCTAGTGGAGGAATGTCTGATGGAAATAACCAAGGTCAGCTCCAACCCAGTAGATCATTGGTTAAGTCAATCCTTAAGACCTGGTTCAGAACCTGCATCCTGAACCAGACGATAGTGTTGCTAGGAGACAAGGGTCTGGAGTCAGCTGGCTTGCCTCAAGCAGGTTTGAATCATGCTGGCTCTGCCTCTTTTTAAGGGCCCCTAGTGGTCAAGATCTACAGCTGCTAACAGGCTGGCAGTTTCTATCCACGAGCTGCTCCTTGGCAACCCTATGGAGCAGTTCTACTCTGACATATATGGTTGTTATGAGTCAGGATCAACTTGACGGCAATGGATTCAGTTTCTGATTGGTGGCACAGTGGTTGAGTGTGGCCCCTAATGAAAAGGTCATGATTTGAAGCCACCAGTGACTCCAGAGAAGAGATCTGGTGATCTGCTCCCATAAAGATGATCGCCCAGGGAATCTTGTGGGGCAATTCTATTCTTTCGTATAGGGTCGCTGTGAATTGGAATCAGTGGGAATGGGATCTGCCTCTTTACTCATGCTACCTGACTGCAAACTTCTCGTTGTAGGGGAAGAGAAATGTCTCTTGGAGAGAACACTGCTTTTGGCGTGCCCACTGTGGCTAACTAATGGCAAAGTGTAAACAGGAAGAGGATTGGACAAGGAAAGATGGAAAAGAGAGAAGGCACAAGAGACTACTACTGTGTGCCTTTGGGTTAGATATTTTAACCCTTCTGAGTCTCCGTTTCCTACAGATAAAAATACTAACTTTAGAAGGTTGTTTTTAGGATTAAGTGAGATTGTGTGTTGGGAGTTCCTTTACATCACTGCCCCCCTCAAATAAATAAACTACATTAAAAAAATAAATGTAAAATAAAGAACAAACAAAAACCAATGTCCACAAGAAAAAAGTGGTACACCCTGAGAACTCTACTAAAAGCAATAGATGGTCCGAAGGTCTGGGGGTTTCCCTGGGGGTATAGCCCCTAGACCTGATGTTACCTCTGTTCAGAAATCATTATTGAGATCAACTCCTTGGACAGGAATGGATTGGACTTGGTGACACAGAGTGACCATATTGTGTGTGCACTTTATGGTTCAGTGCATCTATAGGATATCGTCCCACTGGCCTCTTACTAGAGGGGAGTAGAGAGGGTGGAGAAGGGACAGGAGATTGTTAAGGGGTTACAATGTGTATAGAACAGAAAAGAGGAGTGTGCATTCATTGGGCAAGGAGAGCAGTAGGAGTTGCCCGTAGGTGGGTATGCAAATTTAAACTGGACTGTACACTTTCACTCAACCACAAAATAAGATATAAAAAAAAACAAAACAAACATTGCTGTCAAGTCTATTCCAACTCATAGTGAACCTATAGGACAGAGTAGAAATGCCCCGTAGAATTCCAAGGAGTGCTTGGTGGGTCTGAACTGCTGACCTTTTGGTTAGCAGCTGTAGCTCCTAGGGCAGAATCCTGCCTCTACCTTGTAGCAGTTATGTGACCTTGAGCAGATGAATTTTCTCATGTGGAAGATGGAGATAGTAATCTGGATTTCATAGGGCTGTTATGAAGATGACAGGCAATAATTAATTGCCCAGTAGTAGGAACTCAACACATGTGGGTCATTGTTGCCCTCTCTTACTGCATCTTCAACCCAAACACATTGAAACCACTTGGTATCTAGCTGTTTCAACATGCCCAGCCATAACTTACTTTAGAAAGTCTGGCAGGAAGAGCACTTATGTCTTAGATTGCTGTGCCCAGCATTGGGAAGAATGGTATTGTTTATCCTTTTTTGTTTTGGAAAACTGATGATAGTGATCATAATCATTGCCTTAATTGTCTCATAATAATAATGAATGATTATAATAGCTAGTGATTCCTGAAAATTTGTTACATTCCAGCTACGTATAATGAGTATTTATGCACCTCGTTTCATTTAATTCTTACAATACTGTCAGGCAAGCATTATTATACCTATTTTAAAGGTAAATAAATTGAGGCTTAGGCAAACAAGTCACATGTATGGCCAGTAGGAGACATGAATCATGCATCGCCTGACATGTGTGTTGTTATTTGTTGGAAGTTACACCTTTGGTAAGGAGGATAGGGCCACAATGACTTACATGCATTTACATGCTTTTATTGTGGGCCAGTTCACTACATGATCTCATGTCATCTTCATAACAACTCTATGAGGTCCAGATCCCCAGGTGCCCCTCAAGCTGACCGTTGTTTTTACTTGATGTGTTTGGAGATTCAGCTGTTCCTGTTCATGCCAGTTCTCAGCTGTTGACAGAGGCAACGGCAGTTTCTCTAACTACTTGGGAGACAAATACAAAAACCTAACGAAGAAAGCAACAACTGATGAGGAATATCTGGGCAGCTAAGAGGATGCAGGCAGCATTGTTCCTAACTGGAACAAAGGACTTAGCAGTCCCCAAAGGTGTCAGGCTTTCCCATACAACCAGCTTTGTATCCTGTGTTCCCTTGCCTTAGTCCCCTTTCTCTCCACTCTTCCAGATGTCAAATGCCTACCCACTCTCCAAGGCTCTGCTTGGACATCTTCTCCCCTAAGGAATCTTTCCAGCCCATTCCTGCCTGGGTTAGGTGCCATTCTCACAGTCTTTCCCCTACCCTTCACCACCACAAACTTCTCCTTTACTCTGCTGCAGCACTTCTTCAAACCCAAACCAAACCCACTGCCACTGAGTTGATTCTGACTCATAGCGACCCTACAGAATAGAGCAGAACTGCTCCATAGTTTCCCAGGAGTGCTTGGCGGGTTCGAACTGCCAACCTTTTGGTTAGCAGACGTACCATTTAACCACTATGCCACCAGAGTTTTAAACACTTATCAGAGGGTTGTATTTGTCAGTTAATCTGTTAGTCTTCTCATTTGGTAAGAGCAGGGACAGTCTGATTTGTACCACAGAGAGCTCTGTGTGTGAGGGTTGTTCTCAGGGCTGATAGGGTAGACCTGGGGGAGGCAAAAGCTCCAGTATCAGTATCTGTGCTTCCCTCCTGACCATTCTGGTCTCACTAGCAGCTAGAGGCAGAAAAAGAACAAAGACTCCACATTCTCAGTGCAAGATTTCAAGAAGGGTGAGTCATCCTGCTCTCTCAGCCCCTGCATTCCTTTACTGGGACTATGACAGTGAGAGGAGTGTCCTTGGCCCCTCTTTGGACAGGATCAGTGTGACTAGTTTACAACTGTGTCAGTCTCTTGTTGCTGCCTCTAACACAATGCAGACAGTTGCCAGTGCTTAAGGAACTCCTGTAATTGTGTGTGTGTGTGTGTGCATACATATTCCCTGAAGTAAGAAAATGGTCAGTCTGGCAAATAAGTGAGTGTCATCTATGGGTATGAAGGGAGCTTTGGTAACCTAGAATTTTCTTATTTGCTTTAAGTGTTTAGAATTGGGGAGACCAAAAAAAAAAAAAAAAAAAATGCTTCTACCTGGTTACTCAATTTCCTCTTTCACAGACATAGATTCCAGTTGATTATATAAGCTTACCTCAACTTTCCCATCTGTAGAACAGAACACGAGTGGAAAATACTGGGCATATGGGTCATTATTGTTTATTCTCACACTCATGAAAGACATTGCTAAGCAATCGTTGTTCTTTCCCACTAAGCCTAGTCCTGACACCACAGGCTATCACTTTAAGATGTGGATTCCCAGCAGTCCTGATTCCACCTGGTCATAATTGGTACCTGCAACAAAACTCTGGCCTGGCTAGATGCTTGCTGAAGCCCCTTCCAGCTTTGGCTTTTTAGATTTTGGCTTTACGGTACAAGGTTTGGGAAGTAGGTTATGGCAAGGAGTCTGGCAAATAAAGAGAGTATTTCCAATGCTACACCAACTGCAGCACCTAACTGAGTCTTTGCATTCTTCAGGTCTTCTAACTATGGATGAGAGAAACAGAATAGGAGAGCCAGTGGGTTCTTTGGGTTTGATGCTGACATCTAAGAGTTCTCAGATGGTGCTGTGTTTTAGCTGGATGAGTACTGACTGGATGATTAAAGTGACCTGGGTGTAAGTCCTGCTCTGCCATGGTCCCTGGTGTGAACGCTGACAAGTCCCCCCACCTCTCTGAGCTTTAGTTTCCTCAAGTGTTTAGATGCAGACAACAGTGTCTGCCTTACAGGCTTGTTGTGAGGAGTAAATTGGATGAAATAGTGTACATGAAAGTGCTCTGTGCATTGCTCTGCACTAAGCACATGCTAAGGATTGTTATTCTTGATGTGCACCAATAGGAAAATGACTAGGGAGTTCTGTTCCAGATGGACTCAGTCTAAACCGGGAACAAATGCTTTTTTCTGGTAATTTCATCTAGTGGAAATGGCAGCCTCGTGGGCCTACTTGTGTTTAATGAACCACATCTTGTATTGTCTTTTTGCAGGGTTCTGAGGAGTCATGAGCTGGCGGTCTCCTCTGGTGTGCGGTAGGCCATAATGTCCAGCTCATATTTAACCCTCTCTGGTCTCCCTTCTCTCTCCACGAAAAATCACCACTTCAGAGCACAAATGATTGACAGAAGCTAAGGAACAAGGGGAGGGGAAATGGATATTTACTTCTACTGGGATGGAACTTCCACCAGCATGTTAGGGAGCATGGGAGCATGGGAGCCTGGACTAGTGCAGGCCAGCACCTATCCAGGTTGGAATCCTTTAGCCCATGTTATAATTGAGGAATGTGCGGGTCAGAAGTGATGGACTTGAGGTCACACAGCTAGTAAACTGAGAAGCCAGGTTTATCTGAACCCAAAGCCAGTGACCTCAGACTCTATTTCTTTCCATCAGTGATCTTTATCACTTTTCTTGTCAGAGAACCCTTTGAGGCTGCAGGAGAGCTATGGAAACTTTATTCCCAAATAAAATACAAACATAGACATAATATTTTGCCTGTGATACTATGGCACTTATGATCCTCCTAGGCTCACACAGTCATTTCAATAAGCACTACTGAATGTTATCTATATGCCAGACACTGGCTGGACCCTTAGTGGCACAGTAATTAAAAGCTCAGCTGCTAACTAAAAGGTTAATAGTTTGAATCCACTACTGGCTCCTTGGAAACACTATGGAGCAGTTCTGCTCTATCCTATAGAGTCACTATTGGTTGGAATCAACATGACAGCAATGTGTTTGGTTGACCAGGTTTGATTAGACATATACCACAATGGTTAGCCAAGCAGACACGGTCCCTGCCTTCAGGGAGCTTATTGTTTACTGAAAGAGAGACGGGCAATAAAAATAAAACAACTAATGAATGTGGATTTACAGATAGGCTTGTATTGTGTCCCTAAGGAATAGCATGAAATAATGTGACACAGGTTTCTGACTTAGCCTAAAGCTTCTTATACGGTTTTCGGAGGAAATGAAGTTTCAGCTGTGATGTGAAACGGTTCAGAGCTAAAGTGAGGCAGAAGTTTGAATTGCAAGACTGCTGCTTATCCTAGGACTGAGGGAAGGTCAGTATGGTTGAAAGCATGAGGGGAAATAGGGCTGAAGAGGTTGGCCGGGGACAGCTTAGATCAGACAAGGCATTAAGGTGATAGGGAGGAGTTTGGAAATTAACCCCAGGGCAGTGACAAGGCGCCAAACAGGCTTTCAGCTGGAGAATGGAATGATGGCATCTTCATTTCAGAAGCATCCCCAGAGCTGTTTTGTGCTTTGCACTGAAGGGGCTGTAGTGGACGCTGGGACTCCAGACAGGACCCCAGCATGGGAGTTTAAGCCAGCTGTAGTGGTGGTTTAGGCTATGGGGGCGGTGGCAGTGAGATGGAAAGAAGTAGGCAAATTCAAGAGCTATTTGGGAATTAAAGTTGATAGGACATGGGATGGTTTGGAAATGGAGACGTGACAAGGGAGAGGTGTTAAGAACCACTAGGTTTTCTGCTTTGACTCTAGACAGAAAAATATGTTTTTCACTGAAATAGGGAACGCCAGAAAAGAACCTGAGACAGCGGCGGAATTCCTACTTTCCATGTGAAAGACCTGGTTTGATTTCTGGCCAAGGCACTTCACGCACAGCTGCCACCTTCCCATCAGTGGGTACCTGTGTGTTGCAGTGGTACTGAACAGGTTTCAGCCAAGCTTCCATACAGAGATAGACTAGTAAGAAAGGCATGGCCATGTATTTCCCAAGATAAGCCAAGGAAAACCCTAAGGGTCATACCAATCTGATCGTGTTGTACATGGGGCCACCAGGAGTTGGGGGGCTATGGATATAGCGTGAGGTCGTGCAGGCAGGGGAGATTGTAAGACAGCAAACATCAGAAGAAAACAGAGAGCTGGAGGTATAAAAACGGAGCCGTGATGATCAGGCAGGCAAAATAGTGTGTAGGGTGATGCTATTCAGTCATATGCATCCCTTCCTAATGGAGTCAGTTTTGCTGTTTCCCAATGCATGTTGGGGATGAGCTTGGCTAAAGCACCAGGCTAACACTGGGCTGGGGGGCAAAGGGTGAGGGGTGCCTTGTCACTCCAGTACCTGCACAAATACTTCGAGAATGCTGGTACCAAGGGGCTTGAGAAAAAAGCAATGTTAGCCCAGCCAGAAGGGTATATAAGATTGTACTCCTTTGTTAAGTGGTAGTGGAGTGCACCTCTGGGTCCAGCTTCCAGTCCAATATCCTGTATGTAAATCCATAAGTAAACCATACATCTGGATGACTGCTTCTGGAGTCTGTTTTTGATTTTCTGGAGACACCACCAACCTTGGGTCTGGATGCTGCAAAGTTTTTACGTATGTCTGTGCTTCCCCACAGAGACAGTCTAGGAAGAGGGGCTATAGGACTGGGCCATGAGGGATACAACATCACTGATTTGGTAGAGGAAATGGATGAGCCTTCAGAGGAGCCAGAAAAGGAATAAGCCCAACGGGAGGTAGGAGGTCAGGAAGATATGCTATTACAGAGGCCAGCACAGAAAGTGCCTCTTACAGGAAGTGGTCATCTCTGAAATGTTGCTGAAAGGACAAGTAAGATGGGAACTGAAGAATGTTCCCAGGTTGTTGAACCCCTAGGGGTATATAACTTTAACTGTGCAGGTCACAGCTTGTGAGACAGTCTGCTTTCATGTCTGCTGTCTGTCTGAAGCAAGTGCCCTCAGGAGACTGAAAGCTCTGGAGAATTTTCCAGCTTACATCTGCCTCTTAGCCACACCTGTTCTCACAAGAGGGGGTGACACGTGACTATGTCTTTCTCTTCTCCCTCCACCACCCCGACCCTAGCGCTGCCTTTCAAACTGCCAAAATGCCTTCAAAAAGTAATCTAAAATGTTTCAATTGACATTAAAAACTGCATTGCAATTTAAACAGAAATGCATAAATGCATTCCCACAGACAGTCTAGGGGAATTAGAATGGAAAAGAAAACACCTTTTAAAAGTGGTGACAGGCATTTATCTGTGGGGACATCTCGATACCATGGGTTGTCCCCATCTAAACTCTGCAGTAGTACAACCTTTGCGTGGAAAATGTCCTTTCACAGGAGCCACCAAGTCACTGAACTTGGAAAGGCATATTAATCGCATATATTCTCCTATTTCTCTCTCCATTTCTCTTGGTAGATTTTGTCTTGCCTTTGTCTATCCCTGTGTCTCTCTGTTTCCTCTTCCCTTAGTCTCTCACACACATGTATGCACACATACATGCACAGCATGAAGAATTCCTTCATACACACACACCCTTTTGCTTCCACAGTCATTTTCTCCATGAAGAAGAAAGCCACTGAAAACTCAGGCAGCCTATCTGGCAAATTGTGCTGCGCCTATCCCTAACCTCCCAGGGTAAAGGGTAGCAGGGGATAACAAAAGTTGCAACATCATGGGGCCCTTGTGCTGTCTCCCTAGACCAGCTCTGAAGCCGTCCTCCCTCCACTGGCTCTGCTGCTGCACTGACCACATTGCAGCCCTCCACACCCTGGGCTAACCGACCCTTGCTGTTGGTCATAGATTATCTCTGACAAAGACTAAACCAAACCCACTGCTGTTGAATCCATTCCAACTCATAGCAACCTTTTAAGACAGAGGAGAACTGCCCCATAGTTTCCAAGGAGTGCCTGGTAGACTGGAACTGGTGACCTTTTGATTAGCAGCCGTAGCTCTTAGCTACTACACCACTAGGGTTTCTAACTCTGACAAAGATGGGAATAAATTAGCAGCCATGTTACCACAGCCATGCAGCATCTATGTGTGCCTGTGGGTGCATTCACTCACACACACACACACATGCATATGCACACACACTTGCAGAAGTATAGTACCCCAAGTAGTTGTGCCAGCCATGAAAAGAGGGGTGTCCAGTTAGGTGCCCAGCTCCCAAGTCGTCATTCAGTCTGCCTATTATTCACACAATGACCCTGAACTGAACTGTACATGTGGGTAAGCGGAGCTCAGAGTGTAGCAAGTGTTTAAGATCACATAGCTGATAAGCAGTACGGGAGGAATTAGAACCCAAGTCCTTCTGACTGCAAAGCCCATGTTTTATCTTTAAATGAAGCAATGTGTTTATCCAAGGTAGTCAGAGAGTGCAACTCAATACAGAGAGCATCATTCATGACACATGGCTCATGTATCAAGGTCACTGCTAAGAAGAATGTGAATATCAAGTCAAGGAGGTGAAGTGGAGCTCCCACTGGGTGAAAGGTAGCTTCTCAAAATACAGGAGTATCAAGAGCAGAAAAGTGTTTACTGTAAGAAGTAAACCAGGGCAAGAGACTCAGAACTCCACACAGTGCTTGAGGCATGGCCCAGGGGCAGAGGCAATGGGTTGAAGGAACTGGAGAGGTGGAACAGCTTCCATGCGAACCATGCCTGGAAGTTGGTGCTCCAGGGATGACCTTTGCTACTCTAGTTGTTTCCTATGGCCCAGTTCTTCCTGGCTTCTGCCAGTCTCCATCTAATAAGTGCTCCAGTCCCCTCTAGACTGATGGAAAGACCAGAATACCCACCTGGTTGAAGAAATTCTATCTCCCTGTTGGGATCTTTCCAGTCCTTCTCGTATACTCCAAAACCAGAGTCGTCGAGTCAATCCCAACTCATAGCGACCCTATAGGTCAGGGTAGGACTGTTCTGTAGAGTTTCCAAGGAGCACCTGGTGGCTTTGAACTGCTGACCTTTTGGTTAGTGGACATAGTACTTAACCATTATGCCACCAGGGTTTCCTCCTGTATGCTCAGGACAGAATGTCATTCCTCCTTTCTGCATCTGAGGAAAAATCTTTCTAGTTGTCACAGTCCTTGTTTTCCTGATCCCCATGATGCCAGAATGCTCCAAGAGTGATCTAGACAGCCATTCCCAATTGATCAGAATGGCCCATGAGAGAAAAGCTACGGACCATTGAATGACAGGAACAGGGTTTACTGCCATGGACTAACCCCATCCCTCTTCCCAAATATTTACCAGTGATTGGAAAAAAAAAAAAAAAAAAAAGTCTATGACTAAACTACGGAACACGGGAAG
The DNA here is from genome assembly GCA_028571685.1 of Heterohyrax brucei. Taxonomy (NCBI): domain Eukaryota; kingdom Metazoa; phylum Chordata; class Mammalia; order Hyracoidea; family Procaviidae; genus Heterohyrax; species Heterohyrax brucei. The sequence goes on from CM053150.1 coordinate 65,929,130, forward strand.
ACCAAAACAGTCTGTTAATGAAGAAGGCAGGGGCACAGACTGTGTCTTATTCACTGCTGTACTCCACACCCGACAGAGTCTGGCCAAGGGGAACCACTCAGGAAATCACTTGGTCAACTTAAGGTCACTGAAGAATTAATGAATGACATAGTGACTTTCCCCCTGTGGACTGTACACTTTTAAACACTTAGGGGAGTGAGACTAAAATAAACCATCAGTGGGAGATAACTTCAGTCAGACACATTGACCCCATCTTCCTTGGCTTTCCAGAAGTGCCCCAGAATGTGACAGTGGCCAGACCCTTACTGGTAGGACACCTGGAAGGGCTAGGGTATTTGGTTCTCTTGTCTAAGGACACTGGACCTTGGGTGAAGGGAACACTGGAACTCAGGCTGGGATCCAAACATCACTGCCTTCACTAGAACAAACTCTGTGACCCTGAAAAGACCCTTTCCTTTTCTGGGCCAGTTTTCCTTCTTTGATGGGAGGATCAAAGGAAGGTCATTTGTAAACTGCAAAGGGCTGCCCAAATCCCTATGTTTGCCACACATATCTTATTTCATCTCTTCTCCCAGCCTTGGTTCTTCCAATCCAGGTGATACCTGTTCATTGTCTGGTGCTAAATACAGATTTCAAAGAACGTTGCAGCGCCCACCGTTTCCAGATTGAAAAGATGTTGCAGGAACTGTTTTTGTGAAATATGTGGTTCACAAGGAGAAATAAGAGCTGAGGTCACATGTTAGCCAGAGCTGGGACCAAGACTAGAATCTTCAGTGGATGCCCACAATTTTTACTGTATTTAAAGCTACTTTTTTTTTCACATACCTAGTATATGCTAGGCATTTTATCTGAATCACTTACATTCATCCTTCCAAAAGCCGTGAGAGAGATTACACCTTTTACTTAACATAGGAATTTGAGGCTTAGAAGTGACTTTGCCCAATGTAACGTAAGTAGTCTATAAGAAGAGGCCTCAGGACTTGAAATCAATCTGTCCCATTCCAATGTCCCATTCTCTCTTTATCATACAAGCTCTGCCCCCAGAGTTATCAGCATCCAAACCCAGAGTCATCCTGATCTGGTTTCCAACGGGCCCTTCTGTAGCAGATGTCAATGATACACAATTGATGCTTCAGGAGAGAAAGGATGCCAGCTATTTCAGAGCCCAAAGAGTTCTTTCAATTCTATAGGAGTAGATTCCCAACTTCTCACCTCTCTCCTTCCTAGCATCACTCTCAAATGAAAATAAATACAACCAGAATGTGTGAGGTAGAATCTTAGGTGGCACAGCAGTAGACACAGAACCAAAAAACCTCAGTGTATCCTGAAGGTCACTGCCTTAGGCTCTTCTTGGGAGTAAAGTTGGATGGTAGAAAGAAAGGGGTAAGAGGTAGGGGTGCTTTTTCTACTAGAATCCCAGAGAGGAAAGCTTACCACTCCATATTTACCGAGCAAGTTTGTGGCAAAACCAGACCTTTAACAGTGAGGTCACAGCTACTGTTTTAGGATTCTTTCCATACCACGACCACCCCCCGTCCCATATTACTTGTAACAGATTCTGGGCATTCACTGTGTAAAGAACAGGATGTTAATGGAGTGAAACAGTCAATGGCCTGGAAGCTGCCAGGAATGGAGACGGAGGTGGGATTTGGCACCAGAGTGGTGTCCCAGGCTCCAAATGCAGGATGAGGCAAATGAGTTCAGTGGCCACAGTGATTGTGGTGCGCTTATAAACATAACCTAATTGTATTACTTCAAAGTCCTGAAGCTTATTGCCCTGCTTAATGATGCGTCACATTATTTATAGGGTAGCGCAATGAGACTTCTGTTGATTTAATGCACTTCCTTAAAGACCGTCATTGTCACAGCCATAAAACGGAGCTATTCCCAGACAACTCAATTATGTCCCTTGTGCCCATAAACCAGAGCCCTGGTGGCCCAGTAGTTAAGAGCTCGGCTGCTAACCAAAAGGTAGGCAGTTGGAATCCACCAACTGCTCCTTAAAAACTGTATGGAACAGTTCTACCCTGTCCTGTAGAGTTGCTGTGAGTCGGAATTGACTCAGCGATGATGGCAGGAAGGGGCTAAACTGTGACTGGGGGTACAAGACCCTCAGAGACACGGAGAGGGGTCTGAAAAGGGCAGAGGCAGGTGGGCCAGGGGCTTGATCTAGTCAGAATGCATGGCAGTATGGAAGGCCACAGTTGGGGTATGTAGAGCAACCATGTGTGGTCTTGGCCCTTAATCTATGAGTAAGCCTTTTTCTCCCTTTGGGCCTTAGTTCTTCTAACTGTGAAATGGAGCACTGAGCTTAATAAAGCCAATTCTGTCTCCCACATTTTGTGGTTTCATGATTACAGTTGATTCAGTGCGGGGGGCAGACAATGGCTAGAGCAGATTTGAGGAAACGAAGTGGCTCGAATAACAGGCAAGCAAGTTTTTAACATTTCTTCTCAGCCTTTCCTTCAGCCAAGGGCCTTTCTTTTGAAACTAATTGGTAATAATAGTAATAATGATAGTAGGAGACCCTTTCGTCTAATTTAAAAAGGGAAAAGTCATGAGCTTTTGCATCAAGCAAATCTTTGGTTCTAGTCCTGGCCCTGCTAGTTAGTAGCTGTTTGCCTGTGGACACTGAGTTGGCACACGTGAAACTCATTTTGTCATGTGAGAAATAAGGGCACAAATACATGGATCTACTAAAAACGCATGTATATGTGTGTGTGTGTACATACAATATTTCTACTTCATCTAAATTCTGTTAGAGAAATTGTGTACCTTTCATGTAGAAGATAGACAAGAATAGCTACTTATATAAATGTCCATTCTACAGGAAGGAAAACTGTGGTAGGAAGGGCATGACTTGCCTGGTGGGTGGCAGAGACTGATCTCCTGTACCAGGTCTGGGAGATTCTAATTCTGATAACAGCTGTGAATCAGAAGGCAATAAGATCTGGTGACCTTCCCTGAGGATAAAAGCCTCTCTGTGAGAGAGACTTCAAGCTGCACCCTCAGACATGCAATGGTCTCTTCCAGGAGAAGTGAGGTCCTTCTTGGGTTCTCCCAAGAAGCCTGGAGAGAAAAACGTGTCAAGAAGATAGCACCATTACCGCCCTCTCCAGCAGTTGTTTCCAGGAGAGCGATGGAAAATAAAGAGCCTGTTATAAAAGGGCAGAATCCTGGAGTCCAGTGGACCATCTCTGAAAATGCCCGCACTGAGCAAGTCCTGAGAAATCAGCACGGATGACCACCTCATTCTGCCCACGGTGAGACTGAAGCTCAGACTTCCTAGACCACGCGGCTTGGACTTGGTAGAGCCCAGATTTAGCTGCAAGAGAGGTCAGGTATCTCCCCAGCCTCCTTACCTCTATGTCCCTCCTGGCCACCTCCTCCAGGCTTACCTTTCTGATACTGGAGCCACAGCTGCTGCTGGACCTTCTTGCTGGGGAAGTGGATGATGCAGGTGAGCTCTGAGCCATAGAGGGCCTCTGCAATGTAGTGGGAGCCGTAGTGCTGGATGAAGGACAGCAGCTCCTCCCGACTGCTCTCCTTGGTCAGGATCTTGAGGACATTGGTGAACTCTGGGCAGGGAAGAACATGTGGACGTATCAGACTTGGGGGGCTGGTTGACAGGAAGTGGAACATTGGCAGGAGGCCCTTTACAGCTTGGATTTTGCACCTTACTCCTGTCACCACAGTGGTAGCACAGTGGCTACTCTAGTCCAAATGTCTACATAATTCCCCCACTTACATACTATGGATTTGGTCTCTCTGGCGGACACACAAGAAACCATCCATCCTATATACACAGGGCACTATCCAAGAGAAAACTGGAAGAAGAGGAAGGACTAAAGCTTGGTGACATACCACGAGACCTTGAAAGTCATAATCAAGAAGCCTGAGCTATTATCTTCTGAGAAATCAACATGGCCCAGGCATTCTGCTAGATGTTTCCCCTACTTTTTCTCATTTAACCTTGTCACAACACTATAATCCTGATGACAACAACCCTCACTATGTAGATGAGCAGGCCAAACCTCAGTGTTAACAACTCGTGTACGTTCTCTAGCTAGAGGAGCTAGAATTCAAACTCACTTCTGTCCTCACTCCAAAGTCCATGCTTCCTTTACTGTACCGAGTAAACCAGTACTTACATTGTTCTTTGTGGAGTCCTGGGCCACCATCTGCCCAGGTTCAACACATGTATCCAGTCTGCAGATGTGATCCATAGCCTAACTTCCTGTAATATCACATCCTTTTCTATCTCTGCTGTTGCCTTCTTAAAACTTGTGCCTTCTCTCTCCCCAGACTGCTACAAGATCCTCCTTGCTGTTTTATTTCCCTCTCCTCCTATGCCAAAGAGCCTTCTAAGTCTTCTAAGTCTTCAGCGCCCAGCATGGGGCCTGCACACCAACTGATGGGTGGATAACGGCTGCTTTCCTTCCCTCTCCTTTCTCAAACACACAGGACAAAGCTATTCTTCAGGGAGTGTTAGAATGTTCCTGGACTCCCTCTGGACCCAAGGTCCTTAACTGGGCACCCAAGGGCTCAAAGTCATCTCCCATGAGCCATCTATACCAGGCTTTAGCTCTAACCAAGTCAGTTTTCTTATTTCCCTTGAGTGTGACCTGTGATTTCCACCATCCTTTCCTCACTCCCAGCCTCCACACTCCCAGCACACACACCCACACACACCCACCCTCTATGTGAACTGCCTCCCCACTTTCACCCTAAGTCACATCCACACTTTAAGGACATAGGAAGTCACCCCTTCCCAAGGTGATATTTTACACTATACTGGCCAGGGGTGCCTACTCTCTCCACCTTCAACATACCCCCTCCTTGAAGGCAGAAGCCCTGTCTCATTTGCTTATGAATCTGCACATGTCAGCCCTTTACTCCCCAGCCCAGTTTGTGGTAGTTCTCTGGACATGGTGGACATACCTACTATGATTAGTATAAAAAAAAACAAGTTTATGCCAGGTTAAAGTTAAAAAACAACAGCAACAAAGAACTCCTCTCCAACATTAAAACATGGACTCCAATTTGCCAGCATTTGCTTTACAAAGAGGCTTTTCAAGAGCACAATTATTGATTAATTAAAGCAGATACACCCTTGTAGTTCTAATAGGAACTTCACAGTCTCATTCAGAAGTGCAGTGTGAGGAGGTAGTAGGCAAAACAGAAACAGGACTCAAAGAATGGGCACTTGATTGGAACAATCCCTCTCCATCAGCCTGTTAATTCATGCAACTGGGAAATTAATGCAGCAGTGTTCATAATGAGATGGTTTCTGTGAAGTAATAAATAACAACACCATGGTGGCTTTTTATCCAAGTAGACAAAAGTGCAGACAAATCCCTGCTCTGCTTCCTGTCCTGGTACTTACTAGCTGTGTGACCTTGGACAAGTCACTTAACCTCTCTGACCCTCCGTTTCCTTATCAGAGAAAGCATGGGAATAAATAATGTCTTCCTTACAGGGGTCTTGTAAATCATACATATAAAACATTATAAAGTGCTTGGTTGATATGGGAAATAATTACTATTTATGCTTTCCAGGGAGTGAAGTTTCCCACTTTTCAGGCTAAAAAGGCTCCAGTTTGCTGATTGTACAAAGTAAGGTTAACAAAGAAAAGAACTTGTGGATAATTAGGAGGCATTCAGACAACAGAGCAGGGTGATGTTATGAGTGAGAACCAGGTAGAAAACCCTAGGCCAGGCCTCATCTCTCTGGAGTCCTTCCTTCTGTCTTTCATGTTTTATGATTTTTTTTTTTTTTTTATTCCTTCATCAAACATGAGCACCAATAAGACACTAATCTTCTGCTGGTTCTGGAAATACAGAATGCAGATATAAGTAGGATGAGAGCCTTACCCAGAGTTCTTAGATCAGTGAAGGGAGATAGACAAGATTCAGATATAAAACTGGCACTTGTCAGTGCTTTAGTAGAGGTATTCAGAGCAGTGGAAATGCCCTGAGTCATTCTGAGGAGGGCCGGGAGCTGTGTAGATATCACAGGGTGCTGCAGAGTACACTCCTGTGCCAAGAGATCAAGGCAGAGGTTGCAGCACGGACAAAGTGGGAGGCACAAAGGAACACATCCCATTTCCAGAGGTTCCGATCATCCCCATTAGCTGGATGTTAGGATCCATGTGGATAAAGGGTGGGCAGTGTGTGTGAATGTGCTGTTGATGATTGCTGTGCAGGAGAAGCATGGGAAAGAAACCTGCCAGGGAAAAACAGAGAAGTTGGTTCCCGAAAAGAACTTAAAATTCACAAGCCTGAAATACTTCAAGAAAGGTGGCTTAGATTGTCATATCCCCCTTCTCTCTTACTAATCCTCTGCACCCAGTTCAGATGGCACTTCATCCAGGAAGCCTCTTTGTCTCTCTCGTCTTTGCCACTTTTGTCCCATTATGGCACTGATCCTATTGCAGTGTACCAACATAACTCAGTTTGCTTTTCAGCTTGTCCTTCTCACGAGCTGCTGGATGGCAGGGAAGGCACTGCCTCACTCCCTCAGCATCCTCTGTGCCAGCACAGGGCCTGGCATACCCAAGGTCCTTGGGAACACGTTCTGAATGGCACCAAGTTCCCTGGATGCCCAAGTTGGGTCCTCACCTGCCGAGAGGGTGATGGTGCTGAGCTTCACGCGGTAGAGGTTGCTCCGGACCCGCCACTGCTGCACCATGGGGTAGCCCATGGCCTCGTCATACCTGATGTCTCCTGCGAGAGGAAATAAGACAGTCATGGGACCCCAGTGTGTAGAGGCCTCTCACGATAACCTCTGGCCACTGGGCAATGGCCTCCTCTTTTAGGCCAGTAGAGGCTCAAATGGAGGGTGCAGGCCGTCAATGAGTTCAACAGTTTTATCCAGGCACCAATCCCAGGCTTCTGATCTTAGCCCCAACCCTGCTATTTCTTTGTTCAACAGCAAAGAACTTTCACTCTGCAAACAAGAGCAAAATCAAATTTAAGTCACTTCTATACCTGACCGAGTTACACACTGGTAACTTACTTCCCAGGAGGCACTGAACATACATGTACCTCAGTTTTCTCATCTGATACTGCAGATACTTGCCAAGCCAAGCCAAGTGCTGCCCTTATTCTGTGGGCACACTGTAAGAGTCAAAGAAGATAATAAAAGTGGAAGCACTCTGGTAACTTAGAAGGGCTGTGTGAGTAGAACAGGGTCAGCAAACCACAACCAAATCATTTACATACTGCTTATGGCTGCTTTGGCAGTACAATGGCAGAGTTGTATATTGGTGACAGACGAAACCATCCACAAGACCTAATACATTTCCCATCTAGCCTCTTACAGAGCTGGCTTACCTTTGGTGTAGACCATTGCTTCCATATATGTGAACATGGAATGTTCCTAGGTCTTAGGCAGAACAGGCAAGTACATACATAAAAGGCTCATTTCAGGTAAGATTGGAAAACACAGGTAAAACAATGTTAAACAAGACTTTTGAAAAATTATCATTTCTCAGCTTTTTGAGTAAGCTAACGTGCATTTCAAAGTTCCATGAAAGCACTGTATGCAGCAGCGTCTTTGATGTTGTCAGGTGTCATGGAGTTGATTTTAATTCATAGTGACCCCACGTGGCAGAGCAGAACTGCCCCCATAGGATTTTCTTGGCTGTAATTTTTTTTCAGAAGCATACTGCTAGGTCTTTCCACCTCAGAGCTGCTGGGTGGGTTTGAACCACCAACCTTGAGGTTAGCAACAAAGAGCTTAACTACTGTACCATGAGCACTCTCCTTCTTTGACCTTGAGACCTCCATTTGTCGAAAAGGTCCACTCAAACTTATGTTCCACAAGATGCATTTTGGGAAACATGATTATGGACAAAAATAGACATAAAGCAAAACAAAATGCTAACAAATGGTTAACTTTGGGTGGTGAGTATATGAATGATTATTTTCAGATTAATATTCATCTCTATTTTCTAGTTTCTCTACCTAAAGAACCCTCTCTTTAATAATCAGAAAAAATGATCCATAAAAAAGAAATGCTAGTCACATCAGCAGTTGTTATTATTGTTATGTATCTGTGCTTTCTAGTGCCTCTGCAAATGGCAGGCACATTCCTATCCTTTCTGTTGTCCCCTGGTGAGGAGGCACTTTACAGAGATATTTGATACCAAGATTAAAATGAGAATCTCATTGGAACAAATGATTTCTTCCTGGACATTACTGCAGTATTAAAGTTGTCCATTACTGTCAACAATTTTTTTCTTCCTTAGCCTTTTCAGGAATAATATAATTTTTTTTAGAGGCTTTCATTTTAAAGTAAAATATTCATGATCCCCAAAGATATGTCCACTGGAGCGAGGGTGTTTTGTTATAAATATGTCCTCTCTGTTTATCTGTGCTGCCTCTCCTGTCGTTCCTTCACAGACCCTGGGAGAGGGGAGGGACGGGGAGGAAAAGAAGGCCAGGGCCCTGCTTCTGACTCCTAGCAGAGAAAACAGCCTGCACAGGAAAACTCTGACACCAGGGCCCACTGGCTACTGCGGGTCTGCCTGTAACTGCTGCATTTTCAGAGCTGGGTTGGAGGGGCTATCAGCAAATGAGCCTTATCCCTGACAGAGGGAGGCAGGACATTTTGATGCACGCTACTGATGCAGTTCTTTTCACTTAGTGTCATCATGGGCAAAGGGTAAAGTACTTCTGATCATCAAGTAATTTATAAAACTGTCCTCCTTGCCCTTTACATCATCCCTGAGTCTCCCCCTCTCCCCCAAGTGATCTTCACTCATCCCTTGCTCTCCTCCATCCCTGATCCTTCTGGAATATAAGCTCCTCCAATGGAATGTCAGCTTCTTGAAGGTGAAGCCTTAGTCTGTATTATGCCTGCTTCTCCGCTAGAGCGTGACACACAGTGAAAATAAAAACAAAAAAAAAATTGCTGTCTTGGATCAAATCAAATTGTGTTTCCTCCAAAATGATTGTTGCAATTTTGATAGGGAACCATGCCAGGTATTGTGAGATGTTCCTACACACTGTAAGTCCTATTAAATGAAGGAGGATGGGTGGCAGTTGTGTTGATGGGGCAGGACCCCATAGGTAAGACTGTATTGTACCTTAAGACTATCTTTTGAGATACAAAACTAAGCACAGATTTGGGGACCTCATAGTACTAAGAAGCAGTGCAAAGAGCAGATCGTGTCCTCTGTAAAGGACCCAGGTTCCCTGTGCTTCAGAAGCTCATGGTTTAGGGGACCATTAACAACAAGGACCTTCATCCAGAGCCACCAGAGAAAGCCTTCTCCTGGAGCTGATGCCCTGAATTTGGACTTGCAGCCTACTAGACTGGGACAGAATAAAATTTCTCTTGTTAAAGCTACCCACTTGTGGTATTTCTGTTACAGCAGCACTAGATGTCTAAGACAATTGCCACTGAGCTGATTGTGTTTCAGCAGTCCCTGAAGGACAGAGTACAGCTGCCCCATAGGCTTTCCAAGGAGCAGCTGAGGACAGAGTACAATTGCCCTATAAGGTTTCCAAGAAGCAGTGGATAGATTCAAACTGTGGACCTTTTGGTTAGCAGCCAAGCACTTAAGCACTGTACCATCAGAGTTCCACAGGAGGCTTGCAATAAATACCCACTGACTCATTCACTTCTATCCTGATTCTGATCATAAACCTACCCCTGATCCTCATCTTACCTGCCTCCATCCCAGATCCCTACCTGGGAAATAGGGCCAGGGTACAGCTCTAGGATGCATGCCAAGTGTCTTCCTGATAATTTCTAAAATATATGTGCTCTGGAAATGTAAGTTATTTTCTTAGGACACATGCAGGGATCCCTGAGTCAGAACAAATAACTGTAACAATTCCTGCAACAAGTGGATAATCACAATGCGCCAAATAGTTTACATGTATAATCTCTACTTCTCTCACAACAATCCTGAAAAATAAAGGTCATGTCTCCATTTTTTGGAAGGGGGAACTGAGGCTCAGGAAAGCAAACTGCACAAGGCCACACAGGGAACAGTGACTGATCCAGAGTCCTTTCCGTTCCAGCACAGCATCTCTCCAGGGGCCAAGGAAAGGTCTACTTTAGGAGGTGGTGAACTCCCTAATAGAGCGGGTATCCAAAGAAGAATGGTTCAGCAGGGATCCTGCAGTCTCAGTTTCTCATTGGTAAGGATGAGACTACAGACTATCTTAACTTTGAAATGCTACAATGTTTGGTAAAATTAAAGAGGACTCAGCAGTTTTTAGACACTTACTGCAAAGCACTTTTCATCATTTCCCAGAAGGTTGAATGGGCTAATATGCACTTTGAAGCTCTATGGAAGGGTAATGTGCAGCAGCCTCTCTGACCATGTAAAGGTAGTTATCCGCTGCTGTCGAGTCAGATGATCTGATCTGATCAACAGCTAGGCCCTTCTTTGGAGCAGAACTGGGCAGGGAGGTGACAGCAGATAAAGCATCAGCTTTGGCATTAAGACTATCAGGGCTTAAGTCCTGACTCAACTATAAAGGAGCCATGTGGCCTTGGACAAGTTATATGACCTCTTGAACCAATTTAAATAGGGACAACAATGCCCTTGAGTGGCTGCATGTATCAACATATGCAAGCTGCCTGGTGCCACCTAGGAAGCTCTCTACATATGCAGGCTCTCTCACTGTCCACACCATTTACAGGAAAAGCTCATGGAGACTGCACATGCCCAAGGGCTCCCAGAGATTGCAAGAGATGGATGGGACCTAAACCTAAGGCTGTGACATTGCAGGAGTCTTGCTTGGGGGAGAATTTCTGTCTCAGAGAGACAGCTCCATGATCCCACAGTTTGGCCATCTCCCTGGGCAGTGATGAGGTACCCAACTACTGTATCACAGAGGCAGGACCAGGGCCCTTACATTTTAGGAAAGTCCCCAAGAAAAAGAATATGGGAATAACTGGCAAAAGACTGGGAGAGCAGATGGGTAACCTTGGGGGGCACAGAAAGAATGGGGCATCAGAAAAGTCTGCAAATACAGCTTCATAGTAAGGGAGACAGATGGTGGGAGTGGGGAACACTGCAGAGTGGAGTGTGAAGGGCAAAAGACTTGGAGTCATGGCACCCAGTTTTTACTCCTGGCAGATCTGCTGTGTGACCATGGTCCCTTCACTTCCTGAGTCTGGACTGCCCATCTACCAAATGGGAATAATAATACTAACCCCAGAGGATGGCCATGAACAACAACAAGCTGTGTAACTAAAGTTCTGTTCAAGGCGGATTGGCTGTGGTGTGAGAAGTCCATTATTTTACTTTAGACAGATTCAAAGATGAACCAAAACAAACAAACAAAAACACTGAAAGTGAAAAACGTAAAGAAAGAAAATATAAAGTAATTGTTAATGACAGTGAAAAATGCTGTTGAGACACAGTCAGGCACAGGGTTCAAGACTTCTAATCAAGTAGGACAATAGGCTCCTCCCTCCCAGATTGGCCCTACCCATTGTCTGGAGTCTTAGGAAGCCCCTAGATTAGTTTAGGCGGTAGCTTCTGCCCAAGAAATGGTACGTCTCTTTCCCATCCCATCCTTCACAAAGAGATAGGCCTGGCTGGCCCATCTTGGTTCTGCTGCTGATGGACTGTGCACAACGAGAGCCTTGGTGTGTGGTTAGGGGGACTGAGGAGGGCCCCACATCTGTCTTACCAGTGAGCAACTGGAGGTCTGGGAGGGGCTCAGAGAGGACCCCCCGGCACTGCTCCTCCACCGGCAGAGGGATCACCAACAGCCCATCGGCCAGCTGGGGAAAGTCCTTGATGAAGTTGTTCTCCCTGTAGAGAGGAGCAGAGAGACTGCCAAAATGAGGAGATGGGGGCTGCTGGGGAGCTGCAGGGCGGGGAGATACCTGAACAAGAAACCAGCAGAACGACCGACTGCTCTCTCTGTCCCCCCTCCATGGGTGATCTGCCTTGCTGTAACACCTCAGGCTCCCTGAACACCAGCTCTGAGAACATGGGAGTTAACACAGGATCTGGAATTAGACAAGCTGGCGTGTGAACCTACCCTCACTACAAGCTGCATGGTCTTGAGCAAGCTACTGTGCCTCTCGGAACCTCAGTTTCATTGTCTGTAAATGAAGACTTAGATCCCAGGACTACTGTAATCACTTAATGAAATAAAGCTGCCAGTTACTTAAGACACTGTCACTCTGTAAACCGCACGTGGCTGCTAACCGTTCCTCTGTATAAGCAGTAACAACAGGAAGGATGATGTGAGGGAACCAGGAACAGTGTGGACTGCTAAAATGAGTGGATTTGGGGTTTTTTGTTATGTAGTCAGTGTAGAAGGGCCCTAGGAGATCTTCTGAATCAAACTTTTTCTTAGTGGGGATGAGACTTGCTTAAGAGACAGAAAACAACAACAAAAAACCCGGAGGGTTAGACACAAACCCAAGTCGGCCAAGCTAGTGTTCTTCCCATTGCCCTAACTTCTTCAGGGACCTCTATCCCTTCCCTGTAGGGCCATCCCAGGGAACAGCAGGCATACACTGTCTGGGTGACCTCAGAAGAGACAACCCTGAACAGAGGTCACTTTTAGTGAACCTGTAAATTTAAGTGTGCTTGTCTCTGTGGAAGACCAGGCCTGTCTGTGGAATCTATGAGTGCATCACTGGGAGGCAGGTTTCCATCTTCTACTCAAAACCAAAGTCACTGCCATCAAGTTGATTCTGATTCATAGTGACCCTATAGGACACAGCAGAACTGCCCCATAGGGTTTCCAAGGAGCACCTGGTAGATTTGAATTGTCAGCCTTTTGTTTAGCAGCTGTAGCACTTAACCACTATGCAACCAGGGTTTCCACCAAACCAACCAAACCCATTGCTGTTGATTTGATTCCAACTCACAGAGACCCTATAGAGCAGGGTAGAACTGCCTCATAGAGTTTCCAAGGAGTGTCTGGTGGATTTGAACTGTTGATCTTTTGGTTAGCAGGTGTAGCACTTAACCACTACGCCACAGACTAGCCTAAATGAGAGGTGCCAACAGAGGCGATGAACTTCCTGTAACTTGTAGTGTGCAATCAGGAAACTCGATAGCCATTTGGCACGCTTGGTGTCAAGAGCATTGCTATATTAAAATCTTTTTTTGAGGTCCCTTCATTACTCAGAGATCCTCAGAGTTAGTGACACTAATTACAGTCTGGATGGAAGGAGGTGCAGGGGGACATGGAGAGGAACAAAGGAGGAAGTTTATCATTTTCACTGTGGTACCGGGTGTGGGCAACCCTGACATGAAAACCAGAAAGAGGAAAACAAGAACATACAATGCCAAGGTCATGCCTCTGAAGCGTGCATCTCGAGCCATTCAAAAGCAGCTGTAAAAGCATCCGGTGGCCTAGATCACTATCTCATCTGTACTTGACCTCAATCTCTCCCATCCCAGGCACCTGAAAAACTCATCACTGATACACTCATTTAGTGAGTATATCTGACTCTGTATGTCTGACTTCTGAGAGAGATCCGAGTCCAGAGCAGAAACCATCATCTCCATCACCAACATCACCAGTGTCACCACTACCATCACTGTCATCTATGACTGATATTTATTCGACAGCACTTGGCTTTATAATTTACAAGGATCTGGCTAAGCACTTTAGTTATGATTTATCATTTAATATTCACAACAACCTTGCAAAATATTTATTATTACCTTTATTATTATCTTCATTTTACAGATGAGAAAAATGAGGTCTAGAGTTAACAGGTTGTAGAGTTTGGATTTGAAACGAGGTCTGACGGTGAGCAAAGTGAAGGACAGGTGAGGTAAGGGTGCCTGACGGTGCATTCATTGTCTACATTTGTACCTTTAGGTGTGCTACTCTGGGTCTGTGTGTGGGACCAGGTCTGTCTGTGGAGTCCTACTTGTTTCTATCTGAGCGTGCATGTGATTTGGACTTCTCCCTAGGTATTTGGGGTTGGCCTTTGGTTTGTCTGCAAACCTGGGAGTGTGGGACAGCCATGTAAATACAAAAAGGTCAGGGCTATTGGATGTATCACCAAGTAATATTAGTGTTAGCCAGGATCGAAGGAATTACGTTTACTCTGGCTCCCTTGTGAGGTGATTTCTTGGCACTCCAGATCTTCCCTTAAAGATGGAGCCACGTGAGGGGTGCTCCCGTGTCTCAGCCGTTCAGGTAACAGACAGTGAGCACACACCACGGGTGAAGCCTGAGCTGAGTGCTGGGACTTAGATTTAGCTCAGATTCTCTTCCTGACCTCAATGCCTCCCTAGCACAGTGAGGGAGAAACACATGTGGCTAATGCATAATAATCAGTGTGGTATGCTACCAGAAATTTGGGGGGGAGGGGGGGCGGACTAGATGCTTGTTGGCAAGTGTGCCTTCCTCTTGAGACTCTAAGCACTTGTTTCATAAGTGAGGGGGTGGCAGTGGTTCTGAAGCCTAGGGCTCAATGCTGCCCATACCACACCCCAGCTGTGGAACCTAGAGGAAACCACTCAAATCTCAGTTTTCTTATCTGTAAAAAAAATGGGGGTCACTATAGCAATAGGGTCACTATAAGTTGGAATCCACTTGATGGCAGTGGATTCTGGGTTTTGGGTAATACTACTCAGCCTGCCGTAATGAAATAGCAATAATAATAGTAGCCTTTTATTGAGCACTTACTATGCACCATGTAGTATTTCAAGTACTTGAAATGAGTTCTCATCACAACTCTATAAGGGAAGTGCCATAATGTCCCTAGTTTAGAGATGGAGATGGTGAAGCACAGACTAGTTATTAACTACTCAAGGCCATACAGCAGGGGCATGGTACATCCCCGGCAGTCTGTCTCATGGAGCCATGCTCCCCACACCTGTTCAGTGGGGAAACAGAGGCTCCAAGAAGTGAAGTCATTTTCCTGGACTGCATGAATTTGGGAAGTGTGATCAAGGCTATCTTTTTTCACTTTACCATCAGAGGGTGTCTGTTTCAAATCATATCTTAAAATATTTTCTTACATTGCAGAGGAGTGAGGCAGTGGTGCCCCCTCTACCCCTACGTCCTTCTATCCCTCTGATTCTGGAAAACCCAGGAAGCACAGTGGGCAACTCAAGACAGAGAGGCTAGGCTTATGAGGACCCTTCTGCTTGGAGGAAGGTACTCTGAGCTTCTGGGGAGCCGGGAGGGTCCTGAGCAAGCACTTACTAGGACAACTTAAGAACGAGTGAGAAGACATATTGGGTGGGCATTAGCAGGGCAGTTTGGGAGGGAGGGTGATGAGGATGAAACATTGAATGGCAAGATAGCAACAGCAAAGATCAAGGACCATCTCTGGGCATTGGGCCGCACGTAGCTGCGGCCTGGGCCAGAGCCATAAGTTATTCATGAACTCTGCCACCAGAGGGCGCCTAGGGCCTTCACATCAATCAGCTCTTCAAGGCCCCTGAACATTGACAAAACTGCTGGAAAAGTTCTGATGAGCTGAGAACCTCAGACAGAACACTAGATAGACATGCTTCAGAAACCACCCAGCTAGGAAGGGTGACCAAGGAGGTAGGCAGGCTGTTAGCTGAAGGTCAGCCCATCTGAGAACAGGTTCAGATGCTCGGAACTCAGGGGTCCGTGTGTGTGTGCGTGTGTTTGTGTGGCATGAATGCATAATAACAAGTACTGGGTAACTAACCCTAACAATAGGCAGAAGGATGAATATTTATTGATCATTAGTTATATGCTAGGTACATATTTCAACTTTGTAACAATTTTGCAAGATAACTATTGTTACTATTGCATTTAAATAAAGGTAAGGATGTTCGTGGAAGATAAATAACTTGTCCAACCGGAGTCCAGGAAATGGACAGTGACTGTGACCACGTTCTAACCAATCTAGTTTAGCTTGGTGCCTGGTACTCAGTAGATGCATGCTCAGTGAATCAGTCCAAAGCCTGTGCTCTTGATTGCTGAGGACAGCCACATTCATTTAGAGAGGAGACCAGGCAGTTCTGCGGTTGTGTGTCCCCAGGGAAGAGTGAGAGTCTGTGTTTGCATATGAGCTACACCGTGTCTGTGTGTGTGTGCATAAGTGAATCGTACGTTTCAAATAGCAACAGGACCCTTGTTTCTTCAGATAAGAATCTCCCAGGAGGTTATCTATGAGAATGGTTCAATCTCACTTGGAAATAATTTATCAGCTTTTTAATAGTAGATGCTGGTCTCCAGGCACTCAGAGGAATGCTGGGAGGGAAATGGGTCATTCATTCCACAAGCACTTACAGTACAAATGGTTAATGTGCTCAGCTGGTAACTGAAAGGTTGAAAGTTGAGAGGCACCTTGCAAGAAAACCCTGGAGCTCTACTTCTGAAAAAGTTAGCATTAAAGATCCTATGGAGCCTAGTCCTACTCAGACACAGTTGTGGTCACAATGAAATGAAATCAACTAGATAGAAAGTGGTTTGATTACCATGTCCCAGTGACTGTTCTAGGCACTGAGGACACAGCAGTGGAAACTCAGGAGACACCCCAATCATGAAGACCAGGAGAGAATACAGACGCCGTAGGATGGGCTGCCTTTAAGATCTAACCCTGCCTGTTCCTTCTCCCCCACCTGTTAAGGCAATGCCCCTGCCCTCCTGTTCCGCAGTTGCACTGACCTTCTTGGAGTCCCTGTAGTGGGGCATGCTCCCCTCCTCCATGGGGCCTCCCTTGAAATTTCCCTCTCTCCAAAACATTTCCTTCCTCTGTACCTGGCCAGCTCATCACTCAGACCACACAGCAGGGCACTGCCTCTGAGAGCTCCCCGGCTGTACATTGTCACCACTGTCTTCCTCTGTTCTTCCACAGACGGCATCACATTTCCCAACTACAGACAGACTCACAGGAGGCCCCACTAGAATGAAAGTACCATGTGGGCCAAGATTATGCCTGTCCTAATTACTTCTGCGTCACTTCTGTCTCCCCGGGAGACCTAGAACAGAGCCTGGCACAAGGTAGATACTCAACGAACATTCACTGAGGAAATATGGCAGGAGACCCAGATATAACAGTAACGTGGTCATGACCTACACATTTTTTAAAAAAACATACATACAGTATAAACTTCGTCATTTTAACCATTTTCCATATTCAAGTGGACAATCAGTGGTATTAATCATACGATGGTATGTAACCATCACTGTTTGTTTCCAAAACATAATCACTCGCATCACAAATTCTGTATTCCTTACACAATAATTATGCATTCCCACTCCACCCCAGTCTTTGGTGACTACTGGTCTACTTTCTATCTTTCTGCCTTTGTCTATTCTGAATCTCATATAAATGGGATCACACAATATATGTCCTTTAGTATCTGACTTATTTCACTTAGCATAATGTTTTCAAGGTTCCTCTATGAATAACTTCCATCTGTTGCTAGTGCCCTTTCTGGTAGTTTGCTCGGGGTCACTTCCAGCATGTTTCAGCATCCAAGGAGTACTGGGAATTTAAGTCTAAAATTCCAGCTCTTCCATAGGAAGCTTCAAAATTGTATTTCCTTTCCTCCTTTAATTTCATAAGGACTCAGACCCTGGCTCCCATGGAGTTCAGGGAGAAAGGGCCAGGGGTCACTGAGCTGGTGCAGACTAGATGGAAAAGATGAACTCCCTGAATAGGTTAATGAGGCCTTCCACTCATGGTGAGCTGAGTGTGTGTGTGTGTGTGTTCACAATGGGGGAGAGGCAAGGTGGGGAGAGTGGGTTGAGGAATGCCAGTAGGAAGTAAGCTACCCAGTTTAACAGTTTTTCAACTTCCCTCAGTTGGAAAATGTCTTTTCTTTCATTTTACTTGTGTGAATCCTTGTGAATAGATTCCAGAAGCAGCCTTGGGTCCTTGGTGGTGGAGAGAGTGTGGTCTTGGAAAGCATCCAGACATGGATCCAAATCCTGGCCTTGCCATTTACTGGTTCTATGACCTTGGGGAAGTCATTTACACTTTCCAGCCTCACTAACTTTATCTGCAAAATACAGATAGTGAATTTTGGGTCAAGGGCTTGGAGGATGTTTATCTGATATGCTTTAGAAAATGTTATTTTTGATGCCAGGTCCTTCTGCTGAACCCCACACTAGTTTCTGACTTTGTCTTCAAGCCTCAGAATGCACAGATGGTGCCTGGCTCACAACACGTACCCTATGGGCATCTGCTGGACCTTGTGTGGAGGCCAGGGGTAGGTTCCCTACCCTGTACAGGACGTGCTCAAGAACTCTAAGCCACGCAAAGCTACAGGGCACGGCCCTGAGGACACACCGCCCCTGGCTGCCTTTGGATCAGTGCTGCTGCCAGCAACCGCAAGCCAGGGTGGCCGGGCTCCCTTCCGCCCCACCTCATCCCGAGGTCTTTGTTCCCTCCTTCCCTCCTCCATTTAAGAATATGTGTGAGTGTTTTGGATACATTAATACACAGCCACCAGCATGCAAGAGCCTGTCACCCCTCAGTTCTGGGGAAATTAGCATTTAAATTGAGGTATTTCAGCGAGGTAAATCACCCTAGAGCCAACCAGAGCTGTCTGCAAGTCTTTGCTTAGAGGAAGGAAGGAAAGGAGTCTTGGCCCAGTTGCTGAGAGTTTGTAGGGAGGAGGGTCCACTCTCCCTGTCCAGCTCTCTGAATCTCTCCAGGCTGCCCAGAAGCCTCCAGAAAGCTTGATATCAAGCTTCCAGTGCCACTGAGGATATCTCCCCTGCTTTAAACCTTGCCCCACCCCTGCGCCTCCAAATGAACTGAGCCTTACTGCCAAACGAGACAGATGACTTTGGCGGAGATGTGGTTTCCTTCAAATCAAGAAGCTGAGAGACCTGTGTTCTCATTTTGGTTCTGTGTCCCTCTCTGGGGGTATCATTTGGAGAAGCTACTCTCAATCTCTGGAATGGACGGTTGGGGGCTGGTGCAATATACTTCTTTTTTGTGACCCTCTGGTTGGGGGACATGCTGGGCTAGACTTTGTAGCTGACCTGTAGGTACCAGATTCAATAAACCTATTGTCATCAAATTGATTCTGACTCATAATGACCCTATAGGACAGAGTAGAACTGCCACACAGAGTTTCCAATGATCACCTAGTGGATTTGAATTGCTGAACTTTTGGTTAGACTCCACTGTAGTCGACCCCATAAGGCAGAGTAGAACTGCTCCATAGTTTCCAAGGAGTACCTGGCAGAGCGTAACCACTGTATCACCAGGGTTACCCAACAGGGTCCAGCGGTACTGGGCACCCTCAGCCCATCGCCTTTGCAGGGGACAGTTGGAAACCTTGATTGTCTGTGATATGATTGTCAATTATGAGTCTTTGTTTAAGTTTTCTGGTCTAGCACCCTAGACTTATTTATTCATTCAAACTTTAATCAATTAATTCAACACATCTTTACTATTATATGCTAGACATTGGGTATACAACAACGAAAAAGACATTTTTGGCTCTCAAGTTATGCATAGTAAAGTAGAATACACGTGTGCAAACATCTCCTACATGTGTGTGCAAATGTGTGTAAGATGAATACTGTCTTGGAAATTACTAAACTGAAACACTTGTCACTCTCCTAAGTCATATTTGTCTGTGGCTCCCCGTGCCTAAATCAATGGCATTCACATCTTCATTGGAAGAGCAGACACCATCTAGAATCTGAAAAGGAGGTCACTGCTCAGCTTTGCATCTCAAAGCTGACTTTATAGCTCTCTAGCTAGACAATACTTTTGCAAGCCAGCTTGTGCCAGAGCAAAGGTTCCCTTATATATCAAAAGCCAGGCCTGGTGACTCAGATCACAGTGTTCTATTTTAATGTACAGATGGAGCAGACTATGACTTCAGGGAGTTCCCGCCAGACAGAAAAAGGAAGTAAAAAGCCCTTCTTTCTGCCACTGGTGTCACAGGAACCGCTGAGGAGAGAAGCTAAGAGACCAAGAATTCAGACACGAGTATGTTGACAAACCTTCCGTTTTTTTGGAAGCCAGTTCCTGACCCCACCACACTCATCCTCAGTGCAAGGGGAGTGGCAACAAGTGCTTCAGACGGCGAGAGAGAGTTTGTGGGAAATCTCGGTGTAGAACAGCTGGGGCAATCAGTTTTGCTTACCCAGACAGAGTACAGTTTGGGGAGTCTGTGACTTCTTGATTCTACCAGCCAATGGAAGCTCCCTGGCAGGATAGCAGTGGCTGAGGGTGAGGCCAGAAGTAGTCTCCTGCGTCCTGAACCCACACAGTAGGGAGAACAGAGCAGTCATGATTTCCTGGTATGATTTCCCAGTCCCTATGAAGGCAGTGGAAACGCTGGTGGTACAGTGGTTAGGTGCTACAACTGCTAACTAGAAGGCTGGCAGTTCAAATCTGCCAGGTACTCCTTGAAAGCTCTATGGGGCAGTACTACTCTGTCCATAGGGTCACTGTGATTTGGGATCAAGTCAGCGGCAGTGGGTTTGGTTTTTGCGTGGGCTTTATGAAGGCAATGATGGTAGACTTGTTAGGCCTGAGACTCAAGGGAGCTTCAAAATATGGGAATCTTATGACCTTGTACTTCTGCAGTGGGTTCTAAGACACTGACTCTCCATCCATAGCACAGTGGATACACTGAAAGGGCCCAGAATCATGCTCCAATAAGAGATCCCATAGTGAATGCCAGAGATGACCCAATATACCACGTTTGTTCCTGAGTCCTCCCCCCACCAGCATTGTCACACACAGTGCCAAGTTGGGAGGGAGGGGAAATGGTTGCTGAAGGAAAAAAAAAACAAGGCTGCTGGGAAGTTCGACTTTGAATAAACTACATATTTACCCTGAAGAGAATGTTTCACGTTCTTAATTGGCAAATAGAAATACTTTTTTGCTATTGGTGTGTTGGAAGCTTTAGGGGAAGATAATGTGAGCCATGGAAAAACAAGAAAATGATAGCATTTTGTACAACTGAGCTGTAGTCAACAAATCTTTGAAGTTTTTTCTTATGCAAACCTGGTTATCAGTTAAAGTGATGACGTTTAAGGTTAATAGAAGAAGAATAGGGTCTAAGGTAGGACAGCTGGAGATCACCTGACACTCTTCCACTGAAGACCCAGTTATTTTTTTTCTTTTACTTTTCAATAACAGGGGGCATGCTCAATCATTGTGTCTGAATTTTTGGTAGGTAATATGATTTTTATTTTATGCCTGATCCCACTCATCATGCCTTCAAAGTCTAAAGGTACGTATATTACCCTTTCACACCTCAAATTCTACCCCTAAAGACCAGAGGTACATATATGTAGCAAATTAAAAAATTAAAAAGTTTGTATTTTTTCTTACTGAAAATTCAGTGAGTCAGCACCACCTCACACAATACCCTGCAAAATAAACAAACAAAAAACCCCCAGTAATTTATGGCACACAACGGCTTTTTCTGTTTCAGACTTACACGGGGTAGCAAGTATCATTAGTGGTATTATACCCCCCCAAAAGAAAACCATTGCTAATTCTAACTCACAGTAGAAGCCCCATAGGTTTCCCAAGGGGTGGCTGGCGGAGTCAAACTGCTGACCTTTTGGTTAGCAGCCAAGCTCTTAACCACTGCGCCAAGAAACCCCAGAGGCAGAAAATGTAAGTGACAGCTGTGTGTACCACAGGACATGAAAAGGTTAAGTCGGCTAGGATTGTTCCCAGGAGGTGGTGAGACAATAGATTTGGAGGGGTTACCCAGGGAGAGAACAGAGACAACAAGCTGAAGCCACCTCCAGAAAAGAAAGAGCAGAAGAAGAGCAAGAGTCCAAAGGATGCGTTGTGTGTATGTGTGTGAGAGAGAGAGAAAGAAAGAAAGAAGGAGCAGAGTGAGGAATACTCATATAACGCATTCTGGAAACTGCAGAAACCTGAGATTCCAGATGGCTAAAGCATAACATGAAAGGCAGAAATGAGACTGAGCAGGGAAAGTAAATGGGAATAACATCTTAAGAGTCTTCTTAGTTACACTAAGGGGTGTGGACCTGTAGACCCCATGGAGAGTTGTTTTTGTTTTTTTAAAATTCATTTAATGTTTTTATTGTGATTAAGTGAAAGTTTACAATCCAAGTCAATTTTCCATATCAAACCCTGAGTACCCACTTCTCTGCAACTCTATCTGCTCTTCTCACCCTGTGACAGTACACTCCTTTCCATCTTTACTTCCAATATCCACTCAACCAATACTTGTCCCCTCCTTTCCACCATCTCTACTCTCTCCTCTCCCACCTAATAAGAAACCAATAGACAGCCTCCTGCATATATTAAACCATAAAGTACACACACTACATGCATCACTCTGTGTCCCAAGTCCAGTCCATTCTTTGTCTGAAGTGTTGGCTTTGGTACTGGTTTCACCGCTGAACCAACAGCAAGTCTAGTGATGGCCATGTTCTCTGGAGATCCCAGGGAGGGTTCCAAGCATGACAGTGGCACCATATCAGTCTGGAGTTTTAGAAAGACTGCCTGACTACATTATGGAGAATGGATTGGGAAAGGAACGAGACTGGAGACAGCCCGTTTATGAGGCTTTGCAGTAAGCCAGACAGGAAATGATGGAGTAACTATAGAGTATAATCTAGGGCAGAGATGCACCTTTCAGAGAAGAACTGGGAAATGGAACTAGCAGGTTTTGGTCATCAACTGCATGTAGTGGGGAGTGAAAGGACTTGCAAGTAACGCCAGGAAGTTCTGAGCCTGAGCAGACAAGTGATAATAGCCATGGAAAACTGAACTACGGATTAGGAAGTAAGGGCAAGTACACCTGTGTCTACCTTGCTTGTTGAGTAATCTACCACGGGGTCCACCTGAGAAGTACTAGGACTTCCTTCTGCCTTTGCCAGCTGCCATCCCATTTCTAGTCACCTGCTAGGTGGGATGACCTGCAGGAAAAGGGCTGTACCTCAAACAAAGCCCCAGCATCTCCTGTAAACTCAGCCACTTTCTGGAGGCCACCATCTCTGCAACAGCAGAATATAGCTTGTGACCTGGGCTTCTGGGGCTGCTTCCATGATCATGGATGTACAGTTGCTTCACTAGCTGTCCAGTGGCCCACACATATGTGGCTGTTCTTATCTCAGCTCTCTACTCAGAAATGCTGAACATTGTTCTTTCCATTTGATGGGCTAAGAGATACAGGTTGGGCAAACAAGTGACTTATATAAGGCCTCCTAGGTTTTCTGTATGTCTGTCTGCAGGACTAGGACTGGCTACCAACGTATATTTCTGATGTGTAACTCCAAGACTCTTCCATGTTCCTTGCACATTCTTTGCATGTTCCCCAAGGTTAAAGAGGGCCACTTTACATGACAGGTGCCCCCTTTGAAATCTGAACTCATTCAAAGCAGAGGCTGTGTCTGATTTATCCTTCCAACTTCTGCAAAGCCTCCGTGGGGCTTCCCAGACAGAACATATGGGTTATCTTCTCCAGGAAGCCATCCTGAGCCTCTTCATTGGAAGGGATGTCTGTCTGCTTCTCCCATAGTTCACTTTGGCTCTAATCTCAAGACAATGAACTCTGCCAGGATGGTGGTTCACTGCATGCCTATCTTAGTCCCAGACTCTGTAGTTCCCAGTTGCAAGAATCTGGCTGATGTCCCCTGCTCCGAGGCCTTCCCTCCCCACTACCCTGGTGTCAGTATCTAGCACAGACCCAACACATAATCACTGTCATTTCTGGTTTAGGCTTCCATCCTCTTGTGGGGACAACTGCAACAGCCTGCTAACTGTGTACTTTGCATTCAGCTTTGCAGCCTCCAATCCGTTCACCACCCTGCAGCAAGAGTGAATCTCTAAAACGACAGCCCTAATTCACAATACCATTGGCTCCACGTATTAGTTTCCTATTGCTGCCACAACAGATTAGTTCACTGGCTTAAGACAATACGCAATTATTATATTGCAATTCTGGAGGTCAGAAGTCTAACACAGACCTTACAGGCTAAAATCAAAGTGCTGGCAGAACTGTCTTCAGTCTAGATGTGCTAGTGGACAGTCTTTGCTTTGCCTTTTCCAGCATTCAGACACTACCCATGTTTCTTGGCTCATGGCCCTTCCCTTCAAAGCTGAGTCCAGCTCTTCTCACATCACCTGACTTTGATGTCTTCTGCATCCCTCTTCTACTTTTAAGGACCTTTGTGATGATCCTGGGCCCATCTAGACAATCCAGGGTAGTTCCCCCATCTCATGATTAGCCACTGTACCCTTAGTTCCCCTTTGCCACGTAAGGCAGCACATTCATAAATTCCAGGAAGTGCTATGTGAGCATTGCTGGGAGGCCGCTATGCTGCCAGCCACATTCCAGCTTTGCGTCTTTTCCAGGAGGACTTTGTCAATGCCTCTCCATTTATTTGGGGGTGACCATAGCACCTTTGTTTCCATGGTACCTTGTCTTTCTCCTCCCCTAGGATTTTCACACTGGACTCCTGTCTCCTGTTCACTTGCAGTCTCCCTCACTGGACTATGAGCACTTGAGGGCAAGTGTCTAGTCTGTCTAATTGCCTGCTGTGCATCCAACCTGGTCCACTGGCTGACATACACGCTGAGTCCATGAAGTGATTATTCAATGTATGAATTAATGTCTCTTTGGTGAGTGGAAATGGGGGCTGGAGGTAGCAATCCATTCAGCTGCAACATAGTAATCTCTCTTCTGGGGGGGCTGGTTCATACCTTATTCATCTCTGCCTCTCTTCCCCCCTTTCCCTTTGTTCCCCAGGCATCTAGCATGCAAAATAGTATCATTATTAGAGCTAGTATTTATTGATTATTTACAATGTGGTAGGGAGCATTCCAGGACTCTGTGCATGTTATCTCATTTCACCCTCATAACCACTCTACAAGGTAAGTACTGTTATTCTTTTTGCTTTCTTAAATGGGGGAGAAAAAGTACAGAGAAACTTAGCCCACAGAGCCAGTAACCTGGGATTTGAATAGTTCCAACTCCATGTCCTCAAAAACAATGCAAAAGACACTAGTAAATGTTTGTTTTTGCCCCTAAATGAAAAGCTATAAAGCAAAGGTTGGCTCACTGAAAACATTAGTGCTGCATGAATGTTCCAGATGGATGAGCTCATTAATAGCAGTAATTGCCCTTGATTGCATGCATAGCATATGTTAAGTACCCTGCAGGGTTCATTTCCAACCTTCTCAACAATATAGTGAGATGGGTATGATTATCCTCATGATGAAAGTGAAGAAACTGGGGCTCAGAGAGGTGAAGCCAACTTCTTAGGGTCACACCAAACCTAATTTGCACTTTCTAGATCCATTCCAGCACCTGTCTTCCCAGCCATGCTCACACCTTTCTCTCTCTCTTGCTCCACCTTCTTTCCTGCACCAATGAAACCAGCTTCTGTTAAGTCCAGCATAACTTATGGTGACCCCACGTGTATCAGAGCAGAACTGTGCCTCCACAGGGTTTCAATAGCTGACTCCTCAGAAGTAGATCTCCAGGCCTTTCTTTTGAGGCACTTCGGGATGAACTGAAACAACCCAAATTTGGTTAGCTTAGTCGCCATGAGTCGGATCCGACTCGACGGCACTTGGCTCGGCTATCAACCATTTGCACCTAGTGACTTACACACACACATATGTGCATACACACACACACACACACACACACACACACACACACACACACACACACACACAAGTGTAGGCACACACTTTGTGAAGGAAGCCTGGGTTACACATCACACACGCCTCTCAAAATGCAAGAGCCACTTTCAGCCATGGCACCAGACTCACTTAAGAATTCCAGGCATGGCTGTTACTAACTCCTGCCCTAGTAATTGCGATCCCTGAAATTGAAAGAAATTGCAGGCTAGAGAAACATTATCTTCTCCTCAGCTGCTTCGCCCTCTATCTCCCTGCCTGTATGTGTCAGCACCAGGACTCCTGTCCTGTCACAACACATGGAACGAGCAGAGCTGCTGTCACTGGGGCCTATGGAACAGCTTCCATCTTTCCCCTCCAGTCCTCAAGGGAGGGAATCAGAGGCCCTGATACCTTGCGATTAAACTCGAGAGCTGCGGTGGGGAATGGGAGATCTCCAGCATCATCAACTGACATCATTTTCTGACAAAGCACTGTCATTATTTCTGTTTTTCAGAAGCATAAATGAGCTTCAAGGAGGGAACTTGGCCTTGCCCCAGATCACACTGGTAAGATGCAGCCAAGTAGCGATTCAAACCCAAAGCCTGTTTCCTGAAGCAGGTCTGCAAGGTCTGCTTAAAAATCTCTTTGTCCCAGGTGGCAGCTGAGCTCTCTGCTTCAGGAGCACCTTTTAGCCTGCTCTCTCTATCCAACCCTTAGCCCTGAGACTGCCAGTTCCCATTGGGTCAATTCTGACTTACAGTGGCCCTATGTGTTGCAGAGTAGAACTGTGCTCCATAAAGTTTTCACGGCTCTGACACTTCCAAAGCAGACGGCCAGAGTTTTCTTCCAAGGCACTTCTGGGTGGGTTTGAATCACTAATCTTTCAGTTCACAGCCAAGGACTTAACTGTTTGTGTTACTCAGGGACAGCTCTGAGACCACAGGCTCCATAATTACTTCCTTCAATCCCTGAGGAGTCCAGCTACTTATTTTAGCCAAGACCAAGGAAGCAGTCAACAGCCTCATGCCTGTAAAGACTTTTCAGATCCAGTTAAAATCTGCATTTTGTGGTGGTTGGGCATTTTCTGGTCAGGGCCCCTCTACTTCATACCATGCCACTGTATGCACCCCCCAAAGTACTTGTGTGCAGTCTCACCATCCCTCACCTGCTCTTAATCCTGCCCCGGACTGGAAGCCAGGATGCTCAAGTCCTTAGTAGCTGGGCCACTAACTTGCTGTGTGTTCTTGAGAAAGTCATTGTTCATCTCTGGGACTT
This sequence comes from Heterohyrax brucei, assembly GCA_028571685.1. Taxonomy (NCBI): domain Eukaryota; kingdom Metazoa; phylum Chordata; class Mammalia; order Hyracoidea; family Procaviidae; genus Heterohyrax; species Heterohyrax brucei. The sequence goes on from CM053150.1 coordinate 65,955,941, forward strand.
TTTCAGCGCTGCCTCTCTCTGGTTCTTTGACTGACTCAGGTGTCCCCCAGATGACTCCAGCACACAGAGCAAAAGCAGAGCTGCTGAGATGGAGACCTGCTGTCTTCTCTCTCATGTTTTTTTGGAAGCAGTCTTTGAAGTCAGACACACCTGAGGTTGCATCCCGGTTCTAATTCCCACCCATTCTTTGGCTGGACAGAACATTTAAGCTTTTCTTGGTATGAAGAGTCCTGGGATGGTACAAATAATTAATTGTTTGCATACTAACTGGAAGGTTGGTGCTTCAAATCCACTCAGGTGAGAAAGAATTAATGCTGTGTGGCCAGTTAAAAATACGTCTTTTCTCTTCTCTCTTTCCAGCCCTCCCTAACACTGTATTAGGCCTGTAGATGTTTGTGAAGTTGAACCTTTCGTAGTTTGGATTCCAAATTTAAGGAAAAGACATGCTTCAAAACTCATAAATCAAACCAAAGACAGGAGAAATAAAAGACTCATTTTACCTGGCCACATAAGCCTAAGAAGAAAGCATGGTGATAAGCTTTCAAAAGACCACAGCCTCAAAAGCGCTATGGAATGTCTTTCTATGCTGACACATGTGAGGCTGTCATGAGATGGAAGTGATCCAGTGGCAACTGACTTGGCTTTTGGTAGCCTCGTTAGAAGAATGAGAATAATAATAATCCTTGCCTCACAGACTTGTGCAACGATTAAAACAGCCTACACTATGAATTGCTTAGCAGAAGGTCTGAGGATAGTAAGCTGTCAGTAAATGGTAACTTTTGCTAGACAGCAAAGCACCACTCTAGTGCATTCTTCTCTGATGTCCTCAACAACCACTAGTCTTAATTAGGAACAAGAAGGATGCATATTTTAGAGCTGGAATAGACCTCAAACCCTTTTCTTCTACCCTTGGCCAGAAAGTAAATACAGCTTGCCCAAGCACGTGGTAGAGCTATAATGAGGACTCAGGATCCGTGACTACTAATTTGGGGTTCTTTTCATTATATCATGAATTTCTTTGTTAGCCTGTGAATGTAATTCTTTCTTAACGGCAGGTGGCACAGTGGTTAAGAGATTGGCTGCTAACCAAAAGGTCAACAGTTTGAATCTACTAGCTGCTCCTTGAAAACTCTGGGGCAGTTCTACTCTGCTCTGTAGAGTCAGTGTAAGTCAGAAATTACTCAACAGCAATGGGTTGGGAGTTTTTGGTAACTGCATAACCTACACTCCACCCCTGGTAGAACCGTTCATGCCAGTGGTGATCCGTTGACAATCTGACTTCCCCCACAGCTTCAGCGAACACTGGTGTGAGTTTCCCTGTTTCTCCCACTTGGAGAACAAGATCTGTATCTTCTCTCTTCTTTTCTAGCCCCCCTAACACTGTATTAAGCCCACAGATGTTTGACAGTTACTTGTGAAGTTGAACCTTCAGTAGGTTAGGTTCCAAATTAAAGGAAAAAAAAACAACATGTTTCGAAACTCCTAACTCAAGCCAACAAATAGGAAAAATAAAAGGCACATTTTAAATGGCCGCACAGCATCAATTCATTTGTAACTTCATTTCTGGTAGTAGACGGTGAGAACATTTTCTTTTTTATTTAACATTTTAAAGCCTAGCCATGAGGTAGGCTTTGAAATCAGAGCAGGTGGCTTAGGGAATAGATGGTTTTGGTGTAAGTTGGTGGCTGCAGTCACATGTCTGAGGGTTTCTCCTTTTCTTTTTGTCTTCCCCACTGTCCCTGGGGCACCTTGGAAGACTTTTCATATAGCTACCCCTAATGAGCTTTGGAAAATGAGAAGACTGCTGCAGTAGGAAAAAAATCTAACAGCAATACCTTTCTTGTTCACTTTCTCTCTTCTTCTCTCTCTTTTTTATTAGTCGTTGGAAATGGAGAAAGAAAACACACAAAGGCAGTAGGAAAGGAGCAATGTTTGCACGTGCTTTCTGCACCACTGCGCTAATGAGGAGTCCTGACCATCTCTTATATCCCTTCTTGCTCGGTTTCAACAGTGGCCAAACCCAGAGCCCAGACAGCATGGATATTAGCCAATTCCTATTACAAGTGGGGTGAAGTGCATGTACTGTTACATGGCATTTGGAAAGCGTTTTTAAGTGCTTCATAAAACCAATGAGTGTCAAAACTTACAAGAATCTAGAAAAACAGAGGTTCAGTAAATGAATGCAATTTTTGACCTTTTCCAAATCTGACATCAAAACGTAAGTGGCTCTAGGCTCTAAGACCCTGAATTTGGCTCCAAGCCTTGCTAGTCAATGGTCATGAATTTATGCAATCACATGATTACAACAAGCCTCAGGTTTGCCTGGAATAATACCAACCATGCTCATAGTGAGAGGACCTCAGACACTGTCTCTTATCCAGAATGTGATCTTAAGCAAGTTACTTAATTTTGGGAGTTTCAGTTTCCTCATTTCTAAAATTAAGCCATAAAAACTACCAACTTTTGCTAATGAAAATATTAGCAGTTCCTCAATGATGATTTTGGGAAACATCTCATAACCTGGTTTCAGCTGGAGGACATTATTATTATTATTTTTTATTTAACATAACTGAGTGAAAATGTACACTCACGTATAAATTTACATGCCCACCTATATGCAGCTTCCCCTGCTCTCCCTGTCCGGTGACTGCACACTCTTCCTCTCTGCTCCATACATGTCTCATCCTCCCAACAACCTCCTTTCCTCTCTTCTCTGTCCACTCCTCTTCCTCCAACCAGAGGTCAGCAAGATGATATCCTGTAGATGTATAGAATCACAAAGTGCTTCCAATATATGGTCACTGTGCATTGCCAAGCCCAATCCATTCCTGTCCAAAGAGTGGACTTTTGTTATAATTTATGGGAAAGGTCAGCATCAGGGCCGGGGTCCATGCTCTCAGAGGAACCCCCAAACTGCTGGACCATCAATTGAGGTCTTTGAATGGAGATCTCATGATGCACCCCTTTTTATTCTTGTGTTGCCAGTGAGACTCCTCTCTGTGAGCTCCATCGTGGCTATCACTGGTGGTGGCCGGGCACCATCCGGTTCTTCCGGTCCCAAGTCTATGTAGGCACTCACTCATGTGGGTCTCTGTATCTTCTGGGTTGTCTTAACCCCATGTCATTTTGGTCCTCGGTGATCATCCGTTCCTGCTGAGTTGGGACCATTTGCTGTGCCCTCGGATGGCAGCTTGGCAGCTTTTAAGACCCCAGACGCCACTCACCAATGTGGGGTGCAGAGAGCTCTCTTAGCAAAACGCTAGTTGTGCCAATTGGCCTGGAATTCACCTAAGAGCATGGTCCCCCGCCCCCTGCCCCAGCTACTCTATCCTTGCAGTATTGAGTCAAGATGGAAGGAGTACTCAAGTTATGCTGAAGTCCACTTAATGTTGCTGTTTCTAATGTGTGCTATCACCACTTTCTTCAGCTGGAGGACATTATGTTGAGTGAGAGTAGTCAGCGACACAAGGACAAATATTGTATGAGACCCCTACGATAAGAACTTAAAAGCAGACTCATGCATAACAGAAAAGACTCTCTGACGGCTGCTAGGGTGGGGAAGGTGGGAAGGCGAGGGGGAAGGGTTTAGATTAGATAGTTGTTAGAAATTTGATTGGGTGAAATCGGTGATAGCACACATTAGTAAGAAGATCTATATTAACTAGACTTCGGTACAACTTGAGTACTCCTCCCATCTTAACCCAATACTGCCAGGACAGAGTAGCTGGGGTGGGGGGGGGGCGAGGGCCATGCTCTCAGGTGCAATGGAGGCCAACTGGCAAAACTAGTGTTTTGCTAAGAGAGCTCTCTGCACCCCACATTAGTGAGTGGCATCTGGGGTCTTAAAAGCTACCAAGCTGCCATCTGAGGGTACAGCAAATGGTCCCAACTTAGTAGAAATGGATGATCACCAAGGACCAAAATGACACAAGGGAAAGAGAACCCAGAAGACAGAGAGACCCACATGAGTGGGTGACTACATCGATTTGTGACTGGAGGAACTGTATGGTGCCAGGCCACCACCAGTGATAGCCGTGATGGAACTCACAAAGTTGAATCTCACTGGCAACACAAGAATAAATAGGGGTGCACCCTGAGATCTCCACTAAAAATCACAATTGATGGTCCAGGGGCTTTGGGGTTCCCCTGGGAGCACAGCCCCTGGCCCTGTCCATAAATCATAATGAAGGTCAACTCTTCGGACAGAAATGGATTGGACTCGGCGACACAGAGTGACCATATTTCATGGGCACTTTATGGTTCTATGCATCTATAGGATATTGTCCTGCTGACCTCCTACTGGAGGAAGGGGAGTGGGTAGAGAGGAGGAGATCAGAGACTGTTGGGAGGATAGGACATGTATGGAGCAGAGACGAAGAGTGTGCTGTCACCGGGCAGGGAGAGCAGTGGGAGCTGCATATAGGTGAGCATGCAAATTTATATGAGAATGTATATTGTCATTCAATCATGATTAAGGAAAAAAAGAATGAAAAAATATTAGCACTTCCAGTCTATCACATGCTCCTGGGAAACTCGATGGGACTGTTCTACTCTGTCATACAGGGTTGCTATAAGTCAGAGATGACTCTATGACCATGTGTTTTGGTTTTATAGACTCAATAAATATAAATAGCCTTGATATATTTAACTGGAGACCCTGGGTGATGCAAATGGTTAACATGCTTGGTTGATAACTGAGAGGTTTGTGGTTTGAGTCCAACCAGAGGCACCTTGGATGGAAGGCTTGCTGATCTTCTTCCCCAAAATCAGCCACTGAAAACTCTACAAAGCTGAGTTATACTCTGACATACAGGAGTTGCCATGAGTTGGCCTTGACTCAATGATGAATTTTAAATATACATATATATGTGTACGTGTGTATACACACACATATATATGTATAGCTGTGTTACGGTTACTATTGTTAGTAACTATTCATTTCCTGGTAAGAAGGATCTTGCAAGGATGATTGTGGGTCAAAGGAGTAGTAGGTGAGTCTTGCCCTATCTCTTGCATCTTTGGGGAAGATGTCATATTTTACTAAGTCTTCTTTTCCTCACTTCTAATATGTGCAAAATACAGTAAAGCTTGTGAAAGCCAGAACCTGTGTAAGGTGAAAGAAAACCTGTCAGAAAATGAAAACTCGTATATTTTCCACTAAAATGAGCAATAGAAAAATGGTAAGACTGCATCCTGTCAAAGGACAAAAATTTTCAAGACCCAGAAAAAGAAGGCAGTCTCATCAAGTTCTTGCTCTTGCAAGTTTCACAGTAAGAGCACCAGCATTGTTTCATTGTTTTGGAATTAAGTGAGATGATGCATGGAACATTTTTACCTGGGACATCATACTCTGTTCTCCATAAATGTGTACAGTTTATTTGATTAATATTATTATTATTACTAATAGAACCATGGCTTACGCTTACAAATTAATATGCTTAGGCTGTGATAGCTGTACTAAATTCTGTTTAGAACACGGGTTGGCAAACTACAGTCCTCTAGATGAACCTGGGCCCATGTCTGTTTTTGTAAATAAAGTTTTATTGGAACGCAGCCACACTCACTCATTAACATATTGTTATGGCTGTTTTCCTGACCCAGTGGCAGAGTTGAGTAGTTTAATGGAGACCATATGGCCAGAAAAACTTAAAATCTGAAAAAATGTTGGCTGCACCCTATTGTAAAGTGTTCTAAGCTAGAAATAACATTAGAAGTCATTTAGCTCAATCACTTAGTAAGGGATAGAGTTCTTGGCACTATTACTATCCCGAGTGAAAACATCTTCTAGTCACACCTCTCCGTCTAGCATGAACTGCTACACATTAATGTCAACATTAAAAATCGATCTGTGTTCTTGCTCTACTACTCCTTTGACCCACAATCATCCTTTGTGATACAGAATGATCACATCAGAGTAGAACCTGCATTACTCATCACTCATAACCACTTTCTGAACCATTTTCCTTGACCCAATCCCATCCTGCTTCTGAACCTTCTGGCTACTGACCCCTGCCCTTAGCCCCTACTTCTGATTTTTACTTTCAGTGCTAGACCCAAGTGCACCAGCTATGGCCCTAGCTCCTTTGGCCCTATTTAAACGAAACATACTCTGGTAGGTCCCCAAGGATATCCAGTCCTAAGGTCCTAGAATGTCACCTTATACAGCAAAAGGGACTCTGCAGATGTGATGAAACTAAGGATCTTAAAATGGTGAAATTATCCTGGATTAGCCAGGTGAGCCCTAATGCTATCACATGTGTCCTTACAGGAGGGAGACACAAGGAAATTTGACTACAGAAGGAGTGGAAGGTGATCTGAAAATGGAGCAGATATTGGAATGATGTGGCTATAAACAAAGGAATGCTGGAAGCCATCAGAAGTTGGGAGAGACGAAGAATGGATTCTCTCCTGCAGCCTTTGGAAGAAGCCCTGCTGATACTTTGATTTTAGCTATGTAAGACTCAGTTTGGACTTCTGGCATCCAGCACTCTGAGAGAATAATATGTATTATCTTGAGCTACCAAGTTTGTGGTAATTTGTTACAGTAGCCACAGGAAAATTAATATACATACTTTCTCAGGTAAATATCATTTTTGGTTTATTCTGGTCTCAGACCCTATTCATTCAAGCACCCACTCCAGAGCTCTTAGGGAGGATTTACCAACATTTATTTGTCTGTGTGACTTGCATACACTGCTTAACTTATATTAAACTCAATTTCTTCATCTGTAAACAGAGATAAAATTACCAACCTTCTAGGATCATTGTGAGGATTTTAAAGGGCATTTATAAAGTAAAGAAGGCACTTTCTGGAATAAAGTAGGTTATTAATGTTTTCAATAGGTGATAGTAACAAATGCTATCATTAACTGTTTGGGGTTCTCAAGTGATACCCTTTTCTCAGTGCCTGTGAAGGTTTCTGGAAAACATGGTTTAGGACTTAGCTCTAACCCTAATTCAAGAAATTTGTACCAGCATGGTTTCTGCTGAGAACTCTGACAAAAGCCTACAGGGTTTCCCTCTGAATGTTAGCTCTGCTTTGAGTCTTGCTGCCTTTAAGAGTTGCTGCTTATGTTTCATTTTGTTAAGCTTGCCACAGGGCAAATGAATGAATATATCGATGCTGTTAAAAAAAGAGGGTTCTTGTAAAAACAGTATATTCAACAAATGGTGCTGGCAAAATTGGATATCCATCTGCAATAAATTGAAACAAGATCCATATCTTACACCTTATACAAAAACGAACTCCAACTGGATAAAATACCTAAATATCAAACCTAAAACAATAAAGCTCATCCAAGAAAAGGTAGGATCAACAATGGAAGGTTTAATACACAATGTAGACAGACTTCAAAATCTGCCAAACAAACCACAATCAACAGAAGAGAAAATAGATAAATGGGAACTATTAAGAATCAAACACTTTTGCTCATCCAAAGACTTTATTAATAGAATTAAAAGGCCACCTACAGAATGGGAAAAAATATTTGACAACTCTATGTCAGACCAACGCCTGATCTCCGTAATCTATAAGATACTACAAAATATCAATAAGAAGAAGACAAATCATCCAATTAAGCAATGGGCAAAGGAGATGGACAGACATTTCTCTAAAGAGGAGACCCAGGCAGCCAAAAAAAAATTTGTACCAGCCAATTCCTTCCTCAGTCCTTAGTATCTCGAGCCATCTGTGGAACACTTAGAATGAATGAATGAATGAATAAATGAATAAATAAATAAGCATGGTCATGACTGAGTCCAGTACTGTTATTTGGCACTTAAGAGAGACTGAGTGGCTTACCTTCAGAAAAGTTAAGTGATTAAGTCAAGGTCACACAGCTAATAAGTGACAACTCTGGGATATGAGTCTAGGATTCCAGTGTGCTGTCCAACACTGTCTGTCACCTGCTAGGCCTGTCTCTCCAACTCTTCTATCTAAAATTAAAGTACTTCTACCTACAGCTAATCTGGGTGAAGTTGGCTTCCATCCATAAGGCCGGTGCCCCTCCTTTCTTTTTTGGGGGACTTCCTTTCCCCAGCAAAGCTGCTGGTGAGGAGACAGATGGGAGGATTCCAGGCAGGTGGTGGGAAGCCTGGAGTCTCTGTGCCTCATGTTGGAGAATGTGGTGGTACACCTAATAGTCCTTCTCCCTCCCCCCGGGAAACCAGGAAACCAGTGCTTACCCAGAGTGCCTTCCCCGCTCTGTCAGCAATCCAGACCATATGGTTAATTAGCTAAAATTTGCGACCGCATCTGTGATGCTATTTCTCTTTTTGGCATGTGTGAACTTAATTACTGAAGCTACAGGAAGCTCCTGGCCCACAGGGAGCATGGTGGGCATAGAGGTTACAGAGCCTACCCTCAGCTCAGGAGGTAGGATGACTGGGTGGTAGAGGATCTGAGCATGGAGGATAGAGACGGTTTTTGGATTGGCTGAATAGGGGGTCTTTTTGGTGGTTACATCAAAGCTGAGGCACAATGCCATCAGGACTCCCATCTGTGCTGGCAAGAGCCCTTAGAAAAGAGGCCAACTTCCCTGATGGTAGAATGGAGAGTTCATTCCCTGGTGACCCCACTGCACGTCAAATGCCATCCTTGGTTACTCCAGAGATTGTTTTTTATACCAAAACAGGGCCTATAACATGGAAAACAAACAAACAAACAAACAAAAAAAAAAACTGCCATTCAGTCGATTCCGACTCATAGCAACCCTACAGGACAGAGAAGAACTGCTCCATAAAGTCTCCAAGGAGCACCTGGTGGATTAGAACTGGTGACCTTTTGGCTAGTAGATGTAGCACTTAACCACTTCACCACCAGGGTTTCTGATAACATAAAGGGGTCCAATAAAAATGGCTGATTGGTCCAATGAATGAATGTTTCCTTGTAAGCGTGTTTGTTCCTCTCTAGACTGGAGGGCATAAAATTTGCATCCTATTGTTTTGTTAAGGATTTAAAAGAAAAAAAAACCAAAACCCACTGCCACTGAGTCAATTCTGACTCATAGTGACCCTAAGGAATGAAACAAATTGCTCTTAAGATTTCTGAGGAGCGGCTGGTAGATTCAAATTGCCCACCTTTTGGTGTGTAGACAATCTCTTAACTACCACACCACCAGGGCTTCTGTTAAGGATTACATATAGCAAAGCATATATCAAAGCATCTGGCACATGGCAGGTATTCTACAAGTACTTGTTGCATGAAAGGTTGAATAGCAGAATCCAAGACTCATTTTTAAAGTCAGAAAACTGGGCGAAATCTGAGAGAGAAAAATCTAGTTCAAACCTCTCATTGTGCCACAGTTTTCCTCATCTATAAGATGGGTACAATAAACATACTCCCTTATCATTTAGGAATTAAAAGCTATAACATATACAAAATTCTTAGGATAGGGCTTGGAATGTAGTCAGCACTTCATAGATATTGTTGCTGCTATTGTTGTGCACAGCAATAAAATGAAAAGACTTACTGCTAGAGAGGAAAAGAATCTTGCTGAAAGAACAAGAGTACTTTACGGTATAAACTGGACTACAACTCAGGTCCCCTCCTCTCAGCCCATACAAACACTTTTTGAGTATCATGGACCTCTTTACAGGCCCACAGTTCCAGGGTTAATAGGAGAGATGTGTGCCACCTCCCAGGGGTCACTAGTATGATGTGGAAGATAGAGTCCACTCCTTTGTAGGACACCAGGCTAAGACATAAATCAGAATTCAGGGATGAATGCTTTAGGCAGCACTGGATAGAAGTCTTGTCCATTAGTGGGTCTTTACGGCTCCAGGCATATGGTTTTGCAGATTCTTGGAAGGCAAGGTTTGCAAACTGAGGCTGAAACCCAGCTTGCTCTGCTAGCCAAGCTGTGTGTCCATTCATGGGTGTGTCTGCCCAGAAAAGCTCCTTTTCCTAAATTCATCTATAGATGCTACATTGCAGGCTTTCTCTAGGTTAAGTGGACAGCTTGAAGGGAGGAGAATTTGAAGCCCCCAAAACAGTGAGGAGAGCTGGAATGAGGTCTTTATTCCTGACGCCTAATACGGTGAGGAGCCCCAGTGGCATGACTTAGAAGGTGCTCAAGGAAATACACGTTGGATGAATAAATTATTTCACTCTTAAATCTATCCTATACCCTAGCATGTGGTATGGGCTCAGGGGTGCTGGATTACTGTACAACTGAGTAGCAGAAGGGCATGTCACAGATATGATGATGTCCTAGACATGTGGCACCCTGCACTAATAGTGGCAGATTTATTGAGCAGTGACTCTGTGCCAGGCATCATATGAAGAACTGTATACGCATGATCCCCTAAATCTCACAACAAACTTATACAGAAGGTGCTACCATGATTTGTAATTTATAGATGAGGAAACTGAGGTTTGCTCAAACTAATGGACTTGCTCATGGTCACACAGCTCTTAAGAAGCAATATGTTTCATTGCCTCCTATGTCCTGTCTAACCACCATGCTCTTCTCCATTGGGTGGCTGGTCATTGGGTGGCTAGTGAGGTATTAGGAGTCTTACCCTTCCCTCATCTGCTATGCTTGTTCTCTCTGTTTTTCACAAGGCTCACCCCTGCACTTCTTTCAAGCCTCTGCTCAAGTCTCACCTCCTCCAAGAAGGCTTCCATGACTACCTCTTACTTAAAAAAAAAAAAAAAAGCTCCAATTCCTTCCCCTGCTTTATTTTTGCTTCACATCACTCACCCCCAGCAGACATACGTGCAGATTTTCTTTCAGCTGGCTTTGCTTCCCCATCCCTTCTCAAAAGGCTAGCTCTTCAAGGGGAAGAACCTTACCTATCTTGCTAAGTACCGTTTTCCAATATCCAGAACAATACCTGAAGCATAAAAGTGTTCAACTTGTCTTTATGAAATGATTGAAAGGATGACTGAAGAACCTGGGGACATTATTTAAATGGCTGTTTAATTTCTGATTTTTTTTCTTTTTTCTGTCTCATTCTGGGCCTCAGTTTCTTCCTCACTCAGACAAGGGTAATCATGTCACACTTGGCACCTCACCGAGGCATGGGGGAAGGACCATCAGGAAATGTTCAGGAGCTCAACAAAATAGAAGAGATAAGATTACTATACACCTGTACCCACACCAAACAGATCTTTTGCCCTGTCCAAGTATGGAAGCCCAGGTCATGGTCAAGGCATACTAGGGCTTGGATGTATAGAATAGCCTTAAAATTGCAGCATTTGCCTCACCCAGGGCAAGAACCTATCCTAGCTAACGTAAGTGTATGTGGGGACAGGGAAACAGGAGGTGTCTTTTCTGCTACCACCACTTTGTGACCACTTAACATTGGTTGAGTCACTTCTCAGATGACTGCTTTTCAAAACAGAAGTAATGGTTAACACTCATTTTAGAAGGGAGTTCCCAGAATCCAATGAGATAATGAGTTTGCATTCATTTTGCGAAATAGAAAGCTCAATCCCAATGGCAAGTCCTACCCTTAGGAATGTATAATCCAGACCAGGCAGTTTAGACCTGATGGACAAGCAGCAGCCATGGAGAACTGGGGGCAGTACGGAAACACACTAAGAGGTCTTCTTTGGTAAGCCAATCTGGTAGTGTGTACAGGCAGGCTGGGCTGTCCTGGCTCCTTTTTTCCCTCTGGATTGTGTCTGGGGGAGGGGGAGGGGAGAAAGGTAGAGTCTGCAAGATGGGGAAATCCCCCTTCTACAGCTTGCAGAGGGGATGGGGGTGGCGGGGAATGGGCCTGGGTGACAGGCACCATTTGTGCCACCCTGATTAGCTGGGAAAATGCAAATCTGCACTTCCTTCGCCGCAGCAGCTAACAAGATAATGAATATTTTCATCAGCTGCAGAGAATACAAACATCTGTAGGAACACCAAACCTACTTTCAGGGATGGGGGGGAGAGGAGGACGCGGAGGTGGGGAAATGCTGCTTCTTGGCAGTTTTAGGGAAGAGATATGCTGAGCTGTGGGGAAGGTGGCTGGGAGGCGGAAGCTCCAGCTGGTACCTCCTGTGCACAGCACAGTGAGGAACAAATAACTGTCCACCAGTCCCTGTTTATCCCAGATTGGGGCATTTTTTGTAGGTGGACTTTGTTCGTCATCTGTCTATCTACCTATACCTACATACACTCACCACCCCACCCCCTTCCCACTTAACATTTCAACAAACATTTACTGAACCCTATTATGCATCAGGCATGAAGCTAGGTTCTCTGTACAGAGGGAAAGATGATATCTTTTGCCTTCAAGAAGCTCATTCATTCACTGATGCATTAACTATCAAATAACTATTCATGAGGCACTTACTATGTGTTTTGTACTCGTGATCTAGATGGATGGGGACACAGACCTGTAAACTGGCACCCCACTGAAAAAGGACTCTGAGGAGGGCCTCTTAATCTTCCTGGGGAAGAGATAGTGAAGGAAGACGTCTAGAGGAGGCGACAGACTCCAGACATAAACCAAGGATAAATCAGAGTATGTTGGGCAGAAAAACTGGCAGAGCATTTCAGATAGAGGGAAAAGCATGTACAAAGCTAAGGTACCACGAAGAGGATTTTCAGGGAATTCAGAGAATTATAAGCAACTCCCACCACTCACCTGTCAGTTTGTTGTACTGTGGGTTTGTGCATTGCTATCATTGTGGAAGCTATGCCACTAACATTTCAAGTATCAGCAGGGTCACCTGTGGTGGACAGGCTTCAGAGGAGCTTCTATACTAAGACAGACTAGAAAGAAAGGTCTGGTGATCTACTTCCAAAATTTAGCCATTGAAAACCCTGTATATAGGCATAATGCTAAGTGAAATAAATCAAGCCGATAAGGTCAACTATTGCATGATCCCTCTTTCACAAAAAGACAAGAACAGATAAACATATAAAGAGAAAAAAAAAAACCCTATGTACAATGTCTATCGCTAGAAAAGAACATCATACTTTGTAAAGTACAGGGTCAGAAAAAAGAGGGAAACTCTCAGTGCAATGAATTGACACAAGAGCCACAGCAACAGACTTAAACAGACCAATAATCATGGAGATGGAGTGGGACAACAATAACAACATAAGCAGCTCAGCAGAAATAGACAGCAGAGGACAAGGCGAAGGCAGGCAGCTGACGTAGCCCTGTTATGCAGAGTCTTCTCTACGAGGCTAAAAAGACTGGGCCCTATCCTGTACACAAAAGCGGGCCACCAAAGAGCTCTGAGCAGGGGTGTGACTTGGTCAGATCAGAATTTTGGGAAGATGACTCTGGCTGCTGCATGGAGAATGGACTGGGATGGACTGGGGATGAGTCAGGTAGAATTTCAGGATTCCAGTGAGAGACAGTGTGGATCACAGGCAATATTCAGAAGAGCGTGGAGACAAAACTTTCGAGCCCTGGCAGAGATCTGCACAATCTGACTGATAGCTTTGCCAGTTAACTGTCTCTGTGACTTGGCAATGATAACTCAGTTCCCTGAGCTTCAGGGGCTACTAATACATCCTTCATGGAGTTTTCAGTGAAGAACAAACGCGATAATGTACGTCAAAGTGACCTACAAGGTCTAAGGCACTGTAGTAGAAGTATCAGTTATCAGTTATTTAATTACGCAGCACTGCTGGGTCTAATCATTGCTCCACTCTGCTGTCTTCTGTTCCCACAGCTGGCATCCAGAAAAGGAAAATAGCACTGAATTAGAGGCTCAACGTCCCAGTTTTGTCTCTTGCCATCCATGGTCTCAGAAAGTCCCTGGATCTCTTTGCTTCAGTTACTTCATCTCCAAAATGTGGAGAATACTCTTCTCATTGCCTATTTTTCAGAGTGACCATGGATTAATCTAGACAGCTGACATTCAAGGTCTTTGAAAAACACCAATCTTAAGCAAAATAAGGGAGAAAGTAAGAAGAAATCAAAATCACTGAGAGCTTTTCACCGTCTTCATATTTCAGATCAGTGACTGGCAAACCCCAGCCTGCAGGACAAACTGAGTCCACTGCCTGATTCTGAATAGACTAGGGGGTATTAATGATTTTTACATATTTAAGTGGTTATAAGAAAATCAAAAGAAGAATATTCTGCATGACACATAAAAATCATGATTCAAAATTCAACGTCCATAATTAAAACGTATTGAAGCAACACACCCACCATCTAAACCTCTTTCACACTGCACCAGCAGAGGTGATGACTCCTTGCAACCAAAACCACGCAGCTGCAAAGCCTAAAGTATTTACTATCTGACCATTTATAGAAAAAAGCTTGATGACCTCTACTTGAGATCCATTACTACAACTCTGTGACTTAGATATTTTTTTTTACTCTCTGCATTCTACAGATGAAGAAACTAAGGCTCAGAGAAATTGCATTACTTGCCTTTACATAGCACAGAATGAGAACTGCTTCCAGGCTGTGACTACTTTATTCTTAAGCCCATTCTCTTTCCGCCTCAACATAATGTCTCCGTAATAAACCTATTTTCCTTTTTCCATGAAGACACTCCTCAAATTGTCATGGGCTAGTGTAGGCTATCTTCCCAATGTGACTACAAACTGTGTGAACCAGAGGTTGAGACTGCTTTATTTATCGCTGTTTCTGTAATGTCTAACACTTTGCTTGACATGCAGAAGGGAAAAAAAATTAAGCCTGTTGCTCTGGTGTTGACTGCAAGTCATAGGGAACCCATGTATTTCAGAGCAGAACAGAGCTCCACGGGATACTGAAGAGTTGTAACTCTGGTAGTGTAGTCATTACGTGCTGCAGCTGCTAACCAAAAGGCTGGCCATTCAAATCCATCTGGTTCTCCTTGGAAACTCAATGGAGCAGTTCTACTCTGTCCTATAGGGTCACTATGAGTCGGAAGGGACTCGATGGCAATGAGTTTGGTTCGGTTTTATCATACAGAGAAGCATCTGGGTGGTGCAAATGGTAGAGTACTTCACTACTAACAGAAAGGTCTCCAGTTTGAATCCAAAAAGAGACACCTTGGAAGAAAGGCCTTAGCAATTTGCATCCAAAATCTCATAGCGCTGAAAACTCCATAGAGAGCTGGTCTACTCTGACACCATGGGATCACCATAAGTCACAACTGACTCAAAAACAATGGGGTGGGCTTTGTTTTGGAATTTTCTGGAAGTAGACTGCCCAGCTTTTCTTCTATGGCACTGGTGGGTGGATTGGAGCCACCAATTTCCTGGTTAGTAGCCAAGAGCCTAATTGTTTCTGTTAGTGAAACAATCATTGGCATGTTGGACAGAATAGGCAGCTGGGGTAGTTCATTTATTTCATCACATTTCTCTGCAGTATTTATAAGTATCTGCTATAAATGTATATGATACACTCCTTTTCTCCTTTTCCATTTGGAAATGAGTATAAGTTTGACCCCATGGACAGTGATGTGCAGACTTGAGCACACCTCTATTCACAGTTTCTCAATAGGCAGTCAGTGTCTGCTGTTTTACTGCACACTGCTCCTGCAATCAATAATGGCCCATCTCTTCCTCTGGCTACAAAGGGCTCAGGGCCCTTGAACTCACTGCTATCCAGTTCACTATGTTTTACAGTGGGGCAGAGTCAAGATGGCAGACTAAACCCATGTCTCCCTAAATCCCTCTGGAAACCAAGACCTGATACGATAGTTAAACGGAACCTCCTGAACACCTAGTAAACCCTGGGATGTGGCATAGGGCTCTTAATTTGGACTTCATACCACTAAACGCAAAACCTCCTCTTTTTCACTGAACCCATGTGAGCACAGGCTTGCACAGACTGAAGGTAACTCACCATTTTGATTTTTTTTCCTCTGTCTTAGCTGGTGGGCAGAACTGGGACTTGACTAGCTGCTGGTCTTGGAAGCACTGCTGGTGGGACTGGCAAGTGTAACTGTCAGGTTCTGAGAGTCTGGCTTTGGACTCCATATACCTCAGCTCCTCTGGCCTATTGGAAAATGGAGAGGCCCTAGCAGAGGCCCTGGCTGGACTTGGTTCTTAGGCTGGGAGGTGGCTCCTGCCAGGGGAGAGCGCTTTTCTAGCAGGGAGGCAGTGTTTTGCACAGTGTTGCTGGAGGCCAGGGCCCAGTGGCAGAGGCTGTAAACTCTGGGCATTTCAGCACTGTTGGCCTTTCCGGCTGGCAAGCTTACGTGAGATGCCATCTTATTTTCCTGGGAGGTGGGGTCATACATACGGAAGCCTCAGCTGGATCTAATTCCTGGGCTGAGAGGCAGTTCCTACCCAGAAGAGACTGCTTTTCCAACAGAAAAGCAGAGTTCTACATAATATCGTCTACAGCTGGGGCCTGACAGCAGAGGCCAGCAGGTCAGTAGCCTTTCTGTGTTCTGAGCTAGTTTATGACATTGGATGTTCAATATAGAGGTGCTTACTTTGCCAGCTGGGAAGAGAGATGTATATACCTGAAAACCTGACTGACTTTGGAAGGTGTCAAACACTTTTTGCTAGAGAAACAACCGTGGTACATCTTCAGAGCATCTCTCCCAGCCTCTATTGACACACATGATGCCCCAAAAGCAGCAGACGTTGGAGAGGACGGTAACCCAGAAGTCACCAATGGTGTCAGACGGCCCCCAAAAGAAACTACCTCAGAACTTCCCAGATGAAGAAGCTTTTCTGAAACTATCAGAAGGTGACTACAAAAGGATTATATAGAGAGCCCTCCTAGACTTTATACAAAATGCAACAGAGCAAAACAAAAAATTAAGCAAGCTGTTCAATCTGATGGAACATCAGTACTCGGAAATCCAACAGATCAAAAACAAAAGCAAAGACAGAAACTTCAATTCAAAGCCAAGAAAACAGAATGGAATAAATGGAAAAGAGAATTTCTGATTTCGAAGACAGAGCCACTGACTCCAGCATCTATGAGGAGAAATCAGAAAAAAAGAAACAGGAAAAATGAAGAAGCATTAAGAAACATGTGGGACTCTATTAGGAAGAACAATCTATGATTAACTGGAGCTCCTGAACAGGGCGAGACACCTGAGAACACAGAGAGTATTGTGGCTGAGCTGATGACAGAAAACTTCCCAGAAATTATGAAAGAAGAGAATATAGATATCCAAGATATGTATCAAACACCACTTAATATAGATCTCAGTAGAAAGAGTCCAAGACATATTATAATCAAGCTCAACAAAATGAAACACAAGCAGAAACTCTTAAAGGCAGCAAGACTCAAAGCAAAACTAACATTCAGAGGGAAACCCTGTAGGCTTTCATCGTATTTCATTGCAGAAATGATGCTGGCACAGAGACAGTGGCATGACACATTCAGAGCCTTGATGGAGAAGAAGTTCCAACCAAAAATTATATATCCTGAAAAACTATCTTTTAAATATGAAAATGAAATTAAGACATTTGCAGATAAACAGAAACTCAAAGATTTTGTAAAAACCAAACCAAAGCTACAAGAAATACTGAAAGAATCTCTTGGCTTGGAAGAACAAAACTGCTAACTTCATATTTTAGAAAGACACATTATCCAGAATCCTAGTCAGTTAGGGAAGTCTCCAAACACAATCAAAGATATAATAGTGAAAACTATGTAAACTATGTTATCATCATATTAAAAAGAGGGGTATGTAAACTATGATATCATCATATTAAAAAGAGGGGTGTACTACAGTCGTTACAGCCCTTCCCGATGAAGAGGAAGTTGACAAGACTGATAGCAATAAAAATTGGGGTTATATACAGTTTATTAAGCGGGATCATGGGGCAGCTGTACAGCACAATAAAGAAGCAACAGACCATATCAAGAAATGTAATACAGGAGTCTCAATAACTACAAAACCAACCCTGAAAATGGTGAAAAATCAACTGGCAAAGAAGGAGGTTGCAGAACAGATTAATAAGAGCAACAGAGGAAACATCAACTCAAAAATAAGCATATCACGATGGCAGCACTGAACACATACCTATCAATAATTACATTGAATGTGAATGGACTGAATGCTCCAGTAAAGAGACATGGAGTAACATCTTGGATCAAAAGACATGACCTATCTATATGTTGCCTACAAGAAAGTCACCTTAGACCTAAAGATATGAACAAACTGAAAATCAAAGGATGGAAGAATATATATCAAGCTAACAATGAGCAAAAAAGAGCAGGTGTGGCAATTCTAATCTCAGATAAAATCAATTTTAATGTAAAGTCCACCATCGTGGACAAGGATGGACACTATTTCTTACTGAAAGGTTCAATATACATGCAGGACTTAGCAATATTAAATATTTATGCACCTAATGTTAGAGCACCTATATACATCAAAGAAACACTAACTACACTCAAAAAGGACATAGAACACACTACAATAATAGTAGGAGACTTCAACACTCCACTCTCAATACTGGACAGATCATCTAGAAAAAAGCTCAGTAAAGATACAATTAACCATCTAGACCTCATCAACATCTATAGAACTTTCTATCCATCAGTGGACAACTACACCTTCTTCTCCAGTGCACATGGAACATTCTCCAGAATAGACCATGTATTAGGACATAAAGCAATTCTCAACAAAACCCATACCATTGAATTAATGCAAAGCATCTTCTCAGATCATAAAGCCATAAAAGTCAAAATCAATAGCAGAAAAAACATAGATACAAAGCAGAACTCCTGGAAACTGAACAACACCTTGCTCAAAAACCCATGGGTTAGAGAAGAAATCAAGGATGAAATAAAGAAATTCACGGATTCCAACGAGAACAAAAACGCTTCCTACCAGAACCTATGGGATACAGCCAAAGCAGTGCTCAGAGGTCAGTTTATCTCCATAAATGCACACATCTGGAAGGAAGAAAGAAACCAAAGAACCGACCTTACAGCTTGAACAGATAGAGAGAGAACAACAGAGGAACTCCTCAGGCACCAGAAAGAAAACAGATCATACAGATCAGAGGAGAACTAAATGAATTAGAGAATAGAAGAACAATTGAAAAAATTGAAGACTATTGTGTCTTATAGCAACCCCACGGAACAGAGCAGAACTGCCTCACAGAGTTTCTAAGGAGCAGCCAATAGATCTGAACTGCCAACTTTTTGGTTAGCAGCCATAGCACTTAACCACTATGCCACCAGGGTTTCCAGGGCCTCTGAAGGCCATCTTCAGATATGCAGAATTTCTACTTATTTAGACAAATTCCATCATTTACATTTCTTGCAGTCATGCACAAGAATAGCCACTGAGTGTGGAGCAGTGCAGGAAAACACTGCCTGTGCTTGTGTGGTAATATGGAGTCAGGTGGGCCTGCATTTTATTCTCAATTCTAACAGTGATTTGCTGTGTGATCTAGGGTGAGATCCTTCACTTTTCTGAGTTTCAGTTTCCTTACTGGAAAAATCAGATGTTAAAGCCCAATACCAGAGCTATGGAGAGAACAAAACAGGATAATAGAGAAAGTGCCTTGCCATACCTGGATCATGTAGATTCTCAGTAAGTACTACTATCATTTACTTTTCTACAACATTCAAGGCACTGAACAAGGCTCTTATGAATGGGACATGGAGTAGGGGTGAGGGAGAGACAAACAACCAACTACAGCACAAAGCAGAATAAGATAGACTGCAGGTGAAGCTCCATTGGAAGGGGAAACAAGAATGTAGCTTTTACTGAGGATCTCTTGAGGACCAAATACTGTTCTAGGCACTTTGCTTATATAACCTATTTATTTTTGTATCATTCCTAGTAAACTACAAATGTGCTCTTCATTATAAATAAGCAGTTGCTGTCAAGTCAATTCTTTTTCATGGCAAACCCATGTATACCAGCCAACAAGTGTGCTTCATTAGATTTTTTGCAAGTAGATCACCAGGCCTTCCTTCTGAAGGACCTCTGGGTGAATCTGAACTTTCAACCTGTCAGTCAGCAGCTGATGCGTTAATGGTTTTCACAAACCAAGGACTCCTGTTTACTTCATTACATAGATAAGAAAGCTGTTATAGAGATATTAAGTAACTTGTCTGAGGCCACACAGCTTGTGTAGCAGATACTATGAGGCTCCATCCATATCTTCCTTAAAGGAAGAATTTTTCTCACCCAGCTGCTGGATGTGCTGTCCTCAGGCAGCCTTCAGAGACTGTCTCAGCAGCAGAAAACTTCCTCACCCAATGTTCTGTCCCTCCATGAGATGACTAGATCCATTACTGGTCATTGCAAGGGCAGAAGGGTGGCCAGGACATCTCAGCTCAACTTGGAACAGTGCTGAAGGGCCATTGCAGCCCAGAGGTCCCAATAAGGTGAGCAAGGCTGCTTTTTGCACCTACATGGTAGCTCAACTTCTTCACTGTCCTTCCTTACCAAAGGGTGAATCCCCAGAACACTCTTGAATAAGCATCTTATTTGTTGAGTTCAGATTCTGCTTCCCTGGCAACCCATCTTGGCACAGTAGCTGGTAAGTGATAGAGGTGGCATTTGAACCCATGTCCATTTAGTTTTATATTTTAGCTTCTCTCTGTGGACAATGGCACAATTATTTAAATCATTCATTAATTCATCAGTTTCTTCAACAAATGCTTTCTGTGTTTTCCAAAAATTGTATTCCTCTCCTTAATTCCTGTCTTGAAGAAGCTCAGCACACAATCCATTTATATTTGTTTGTGATATAATTATCTCCCCCAGCTTTGTGTAAATGCTGGCATCTGGACATTTTAACTGCCCTCTGATATTTTAATTGGAAATTGAGGGTGGCATACATTTTCCATAATGATAAAGGATTAATGCAGGCCTCCATCTGGTCCTCAATTCTTTGACAAAGCCCCCATTGCTCCTTTTGTGTCTGCTTTGTCTGCACTCAGCCCAGCACCACCTCTCTGGATTTTGTATCCTTTTTCCTCTCATTTAATTCTGTAACAATCATCTTTATCTTTGAGAGACTCTGTGTGAAACGCACATGCCTCTGTATCATGCCTGCTAATGACAAATCTGATGACTGAGACACCATGGGGCTGAATTAGGGTAATTCAGCCCCGAAGTTTCTTTCCGAGTAGAGGCCAAGTACTACCTAAGAGCACCAGTCTGATGTAGCACAGCAAGCCTAATGAACTTTTCCTTGTCAAGAAAGCCCCTATACTCCCTCCTTTCACACTGTGTTTCTTCCAGGCCCACTGCAGCCAAACCTGTAAATGCTCATGCTACCTGAGTCCTGGACAAGCCCAGGTCTTGAGGCAATGCAAAGTTCCTGATACCCCAGCCAGCGTTTGGAGTTAAATCAGCACTCTGGACAGTACCAGCTGCCTCCCCTCTGGCTAGCTTGATGCTTCTGTGAAGCCAGTACGTCAGGGACTTGGAGTGTAAACTGATTTGACCTTTCTGGAGGCTACAAGGCATTGGGTACCAACATTTAAATAGGCATACCTTTTGCCCAAGAGGTTCTGCTTTCAGGGATTTGTACTAAGATAATCAGTCAGACGAGCACAGCTGTATTTACAAGGATGCTTATCATAACATAGTTTATGGTAGTGAAAAGCTGGGAAAAAATCTAAATGTCTATCAATAGGGAATTGATTAAATAAATTACAAGTCTGGATAATGGAATACTGTGCCAGCATTGAAAAAAAGGCAACATAGTTGATCTCTGAAAATTAGTAAGGGAAGATCTCTAGGGGATATTGTTAAGTTAAGAAAAAAAAAATACATGCTGCCCTAGTTATGTAAATTTTCTCTATGTAATATGAGACTCTGAGCACAGCGGGACATTCAGAAGGAGGTTAACTAAAATGTGAAAGTGGTTGCCAGCAAAATGATACATCAGCAGATTAGTAACTTCTTAATTTTTAAATATTGCTTAGATTTTCTTTAAGAATATGTGTTAACTTTATGGGAAGGGGAGGATACAGGCTGTGGCCCTAAACTCACTGCTGTCAAGTCAATCCAACTCACAGCAAACCTACAGGACAGAGTAGAATTGCTCCATAGGGTTTCCAAGGACTGCCTAGCAGATTTGAACTGCCAAAATTTTGGTTAATACACAGCACTTCACCACTATACCATATGATTTTCCCTTTCAGTTCTAAAGAAAAGGGGATAATATTATTTATTAAAAAGACCATTAAAATATTAAATAAACGTGTCTTTAAGGTGCTCAGAACAGAGTCTAACACAGGACCAAGACCCAAAATATCAAACCCATTGCCATTGAGTTGATTCCAACTCATAGTGACCCTACAGGAACAGAGTAGAACTGTCCCATAGGGTTCCAAGTCTGTAAATCTTTAAGAAAGCAGACTGCCACATCTTACTCCCATGGAGCAGTTGGTAGGTTTAAACTGTTGGGCTTTTAGCTAGCACCTGAGCACTTTAACAGCATCACCACCACAGCTCCTCTAATACAGGATAAGCCTCAGTAAATGGTCAACAATAAAGAGACTTGGTTTCTCAGTGGTTAAAGCCCTCAGCTGCTAACTGAAACATTGGTGGTTTGAACTCACCAGCCAGTAGGGTTGGTTGGAACTGAATCTATGGCAATGGGTTGGTTTGTTTGTTTTTTGTAGTAGTAATAGTAGTTATCAAGAAGGAAGAATGGAACAGACATCCTGGAAAAATGGCCTAGAACTATGACAGACACTGAAATAACCCTTTAAAGGAGCAATTTTGCTAGAAAAGGACAGAGGATTGAATTTGGGGGCTTTAGAGTGAATGTAACTTAGGGTCCAATTTCATCCCTTCTACCCCACAGCCAGACACATACATATATACACAAAAACAAACACATTCACATTGAAGTGCACACGAACACCCACATAAATGCATATGTTCACACTAGCATACACTTAAACACATGTACACACAAGCACACTCACACACAAATATGCATTTGATTTCATACACAAGCATACATATAAGCATATGCATTCACTTCTTTTATCTACAAACACACACATGAATGCACTCATACAAATGCATACACAGAAACACACACAAGTGCACTCATACTCATAAACGTATACACAGAAACACACAGTGGCACATATGGCAGGAGAGAGGGAGAATTAAGTCTGAAAAACTGACCACCCCCCAACTTGCTCATACCCATACCTCTGATCAGAGGCTCTGGTTGCTGTTTGCTAGCTCCTGGAGATTTTCTCCCTGTGAGGAATGGGAGGGGTTTCTTTGGAGAGACTGGGGTGGTTGTTCAGGTTTAATTAAACCTGACACCCAGAGACAAGCTTGGAGGATGCACTGTAAGATACATTCTGCTGAACTAGGAACCCCTGTTCTCCAGCCTTACATGGGCCCGACAAAACATTTCAAATCGAAGGAGAACAAAAGGAACAGAGGAAGCTGACAGCTCCTAATAGCACAGTGACAAAGAGACACTAATAAAGAGTGTGTCTGTGAGAGATGAGCGACTCCAGAGACAGAGACTGTGAGCCTTCTCCAAAGGGATGTTGGCAATGCACAAGACTTCCTTCTGGTGTTTTCTCTCCTTTGTGCATCACAGTACCAGGAGAAACTCCTGGTGAATTATGGTCAGAGTCCTGCTCTGTGAGTGGAAGTCCTTGCAACCAGCACTGTCAGATGGGGTTGTAGGAAACCCTGCTAGTTCAGTGGTTAAGAGTTATGGCTGCTAACCAAAAAGTTGGCAGTCCAAATCCACCAGTCACTCTTTGGAAACTTTATGGGCAGTCCTACTCTGTCTTATAGGGTCGCTATGAGTCAAAATTGACTGGACTGAAATGGAGCTGGTCTGGATGGGTGGGGTCAAAATTGTGTGGAGCACAGTGCAGTGGAGTTATGTGGAAAAAAGGGGGAGAGGGAGGAAAGGAGAGAGAAAGAAGGAGAGAAGGAGAAACAGGGGAAGCAGAGTAGGAGAAAAATGTTCTATTTCCACTTGTGTATCTGCATTAAAGGAGAATTTGTTATTGTTATAGACAGCCTGGAATCCCTGGTGGCATAGTGGTTAAGAGCTTTGTCTGCTAACCATAAGGTCAGCAGTTTGAACCCACTAGGATCTTCTTGGGAACTCTATAGGACAGTTCTACTCTGTCCTACAGGGTAGCTATGAGTTGAAATTGACACAAAGGCAAGGGTTATAGACAGCCTATGCATTGTTGATGGTTCAAGTTCTGTTTCAAAACAAAAGCTGAGACAAAAGTACCTTTGTGCCAAGCCTTTTGCACAGAAGATCACAACAAAACAAAACAAAGACACTGTCTTCAGGAGTACACAGAAGTAAAATGACAGTTATATTGCAAACCCCCAAATCCAATTTTCACCACCCCTACCTCTGCGAATTCTAGCAAAACTGGCCCTTGAGTTAATCCCACTGTTTCTAACTTCTTACCTCTTATCATCTACCCAACTCGTTCCAGTCAGGCTTTTAACATTCTTCTCACATGCCCTAACTTACCACAAGAAACCCTGGTGGCTAAGTGCTGTGTCTGTTAACTAAAAGGCCAGCAGTTCAAATCCACCAGGTACTTCTTAGAAACTCTATGGAGCAGTTCTACTCTGTCCTATAGAGTCACTATGAGTTGGAATCGACTCAACAGCAGTGAGTTTTTGGTTTTGGTTACCCTTACTGCCACTATCAGTGTCTTCCAGTTTCTAAAACCCACAGGTCAGTTTTCTGCCTTGGTTTCAGGTGAGCCCGAAGCAGCATGTTACACAGATGAGCAAAGCCTCCTCACGAAGCATGTTCTCCTGGAGTCTCCATCTGGTGTTGCCTCCCATCTCCTCGGCCACTCCTTCTGTCCCCTCTAGTCTGTCCTTGGCTCTCTTCACTATCTACAGTCTCTCTGAATAATCTCATCTAAAATGGTTAGTAGAAAACTCATCTATATGCTGGTGACTACTCTGAGATAATGTTCCACGACTATTCATAAAGTTTTTACTGGCCGTTTTTTTAAGAAGTACATTACTAGGACTTTATTCTTAGTTGCCTTAGTGTGGAAGCTCTGCTGAAAGCTGTCCACCATGAGTGACTCTGCCAGTATTTGAAACACCAGTAGCATACCCTACAGCATCACATTAACACGCAGCCACCATAGTACAACAAACTGATAGATGAAGGGCAGTTCTAGCCTACAGCACCTAATATTCTCAGGTAGTCTTCCATTCAGCTACTAACCCGACCCATTCCTATTTAGATCAGATAAGACAGGCCATGTTCAGAGTAGTGTAGCTGTAAACTTGTCTATGCCAAGAAATTTGGAAGACAGCTACTTGGTCAACTGACTGGAAGCAATCCAAATCTGTGCTCATTCCAAAGAAAGGTAATCTAATAGAATGTGGAGATCATGGAGCAATATCATCACGATTGCACACAAATAAAACTCTACTGAAGATTATTCAAAAACAGTTGCAGCAGTACATTGACAGAATTGCTAGGAATTTAAGCCAGATTCAGAAGAGGACATGGAATGAGGGACATTGTTGTTGATGTCAGACAGATCTTGGCTAAAAGCAGAGAATACCAGAAAGATGTTTACCTGCATTTTACTGACAATGCAAAAACATTTGACTGTGTGTGTCATACCAAATTACAGATAACAACCCAAAGAATGAGAATTCCAGATGCGCTCATGTAGAAGAACCTGTATCAGACCAAGAGGTCATTGTTTATAAACAGAACAAAGGAAAATGGCATGATTTAAATTCAAGAAAGGTGTCTGAAAAGACTGCGACTTTTTGCCGTACTTATCAAGCTGTATGCCAAGCAAACAATCCAAGAAAGTGGACTACATGAAGAAGAACAGGGCATCAGAACTGGAGGAAGACTCATTAACAACCCGTGATATGCAGGTGGTACAACCTTGCTTGCCGAATAGTGAAGAAGACTTAACGAAGATCAAGGACCACAGCCTTCCGTATGCATTACACCTCAATATAAAGAAAACAAAAATCCTCACAACTGTACCAATAAGCAACATCATGACAAATGGAGAAAAGACTGGAGTTATTAAGAATTTCATTTTACTTGGATCCACAATCAATGCCAATGGAAGCAGCAGCAGTCAAAAAATCAAATGTGGGCCTGACCCAAATCATGACATTTTCACTTGCCTCATATGCATAGAAAAGGTGAACAACAAATAAGAAGGCTGAAGAACTGATGTCTTTGAATTATGGTGTTGGCAAAATATACTGAATATACTATTGTCTTAGTTATCTAAAACCCCAAAACCCAACTCACTGCTGTTGAGTCAGTTCTAACTTACAGTGACTCCAAAAAGTTTCTGGGGCTATAAATGGAATGTGGCAGCAGACTGCCACATCTTTCTCCCATGGAGTCACTTCATGGTTTCAAACTGCCAATGTTTTTGTTAGTGGTTAATTGTGAGTGCTGTTGTAATAGAAATACCACAAACAAATGGCTTTTAAAAATAGAAAATTCATTTTGTCACAGTTCAGGACTTGAGAAGTCTGCATTCAGTGCACCAGCTCCAAGGGAGAGCTTTCTTCCTCTGCTAGCTCTTGAGGAAGGTCCTTGTCTTGGTCTAAGAACTTCTCAGTGCAGTGACCTTAGGACTGAAGAACACACTCTGCTGTTGGTTATTCTTTCTTAGCGGCATGCAGTCCTCTTCTCCCTGCTCATTTCTCTCTATCTCAAAAGAGATTAATTCAAGATACAGCCTCATCCTGCAGAGTACATGCTGTCTCAATAACATAATTGCATATAATCTTGCTTCATAAATATCATAAAAACTCATTGCTATGGAGTGGATTGACTCATAGCGACCCCATAGGACAGCAGAGAACTGCTCCACAGAGTTTCCAGGAAGTGCCTGGTGGATTCAAACTGTTGTTATTTTACTTCTGTGTAGTCCTACTTAAGTGTTAGCTACATGAAGACAATGTCTTTCTCTATTTTGTTTTGTTTTGATCTTCTGTGCAGAAGGCTTGGCACTACACCACCAGGGTTTCCATGGTTTGGATTTATAACACATAGGATAATCACATCAGGTCACAAAATGCTGAATAACCACACAAAACTGGGAATACTGCCACAGCCAAGTTGGCACACATTTTGGAGGGACATGATTTATAACAACCATGAATTGCCAGAAGAACAAATTTATTTTGGAGGAAGTACATCTGGAACATTCCTTAGTAGCCAGGATGGTGAGACTTTGTCTCCTGTACTTTTGACATGTAATCAGGAGGGCCAGGTCCTGGAGGAAGACAGGCCAGGTCCTGGAGAAAGACACCACAGTTGGTAAAGGGTTAACAGAAAAAGAAGAAGACCCTCAATGAGCTAGATTGCTACAGTGACTCTAATAATGGGTTCAAAGACTTCAGTGATTATGAGGATGGCATAGGGCTGGGCAGTGTTTCACTCTGTTGTGCACGGTGTTACTAAGAGGTGGAGCCACCTTAAGGACACCTAACAGCAGCAACATCCTGAGATACGCTATACCCATCTTTGGCTCAAAAGAAAGACCCTGGCTGGGGATGCAGATATGTATGATAGCTTATGTACAACACTATCAGAGTACTCCTTAGAAACAGAATGGCAAGACTTCAGTTACTTTATTTTGGACATGTCATTAGGAAAGACCCACTGCTAGAAAAGGGCATTGTGGTTGGTCATCTTGAGGCTCACTGAAACTAAGAGCTCAATGAGATAGACTGACAACAGTGACTGCAACAAAGGACACAAACATAACAATGATCATGAAGATGACATAGGACTGGGTAGCATTTCTTTCTGTTACATGTAAGGGGGTATGACTCAGAGCCAACTCAATGGCAACTGACAACAATGGTCATGGGATGCCTTGATAGTGTATAGCCTACGAAGAGTGTATAGTGAGAGAGGACAAAGCCCCCAATAGGCTGAGAAATATCCAATCAGGCTGAAAGGAAACTATGAGCAGAAACCAAGGGAGAGGTATCAAGAAAAATGAACAATGACACTAAATAAAGGAAAGAGTTGGCGTAAGGTGAAGAGTGAAACCTACGTTATGGGTGTAACCAGGAACAGGCACACTTGTGTCCTTGGTAGAAGCACGCAGTTCCTGTGGAGTGATGGCTTCAGGAGCAGACTGTGGTGGGCAGAGGAGTGAGTGGGAAGTGAGGAAGCAGAAACCATTTGCACAGCCTTCCCTTTCTAGAAGTCTGGCCGTGAGTGGAAGACAGACGGTAGTAGCTAGAAGGCAATTCAAAGTTTGGGAGTGGGGTGAGATGTGGAGAGATGAACATATTTATAGGCTGAGGGGAAAGAGTGTAGAGACAGACATTTAAGACAAAAGGGAGGGCCATTGATTAATTCAGGTTGCTTAAGATACTGGCGGGGGTGGGTGTCTTCAGGCAGTAGAGGCAACATCGCTTCCTCTAAAGCAGGAGGGAGATGTCAGAATGTGTGTGCATACATCTGAAGAAGGTTTGGAAATTGTATCTTTTCATGACTGATAGGCTCACATTTTAAAATAGAAAAGGGAGAAAGGAAGGCTAATGTTATTTGGAAAAGGGTTCTAGAGGTTTGAAAAAAAAAAAAAAAAACAGTGGGGGGAATGGCAAGAAGGAAGAGAGCAACAAGGTAGCTTCCCAACAGTGCTGAGGACACTGAAGATACTGGAGACCATGCTGGAAGGAAGACGGCTAGCGAGGCTGACGAGGACTGGAGATCTATGTAAGACCACCCCTTCCCTCACCTGCATCTTCTCCAGGAAAGCAAAACCACAACAGCCTCCACTGTCATGGTGCCAGGTGCCTTACCTATAGTATCTCTTTTTCAGGGTAGTGCTGCAAACCTGTTAAATAGTCCAACTTTACCGCTGAGTAACTCAAGTCCCAGAGAAGTGATATAATTTGCCCAAGGTTTCATAGCCTGACTCTAAAGTTCTGGTTCTTTCTCTTTCTCTATACTTTGTCACAACCTTTGAGACTTTGCATCAGCTCTTATTCCCCCTGAGCTTTCACTTGTCTTTGATAAACAGTTCCAAGCTTTGAAGACTTTCTTGCAGGACTTTGTTTCCAGTCCCTTCCTTCTGCTAGCTTCCCCTCCAGTTTGTTAGTTTCTCAGTCTTGAACAAGTGTACTCACACCAACTTTTTCAAAGTGGTAATGAGTTCCCTAAGGGGAAGCCAAGAGTCCTCTGTAAAAAGTTCTCCATCAGAAGTCTCTGGCAGGTTTACCCATGGACACATTCACATGCTTCAATCTAGTTTCATCCCTAAAACAACCTGCCAACTAAGAGGACCTTCAAGGAGCCAAGGGGGTTGAAATGGGTATTATATGACCACATCTCCAGCCGTCCCTCCAAAAACTCATCTCCATGCTCCAGAAAGACCAAACCATCTGCAAGGCTTCCTTCCCACTTTCTGTGTACTCTTTTTTTTTTTTTTTTTAACCTGCTGATCTCTCCATTGCACTGTCTTTCCCTAACAACTACTCACCCTTCAAGATCCAACTTAGGAGTCACCTTCTGTCAGAAATATCCCAGGGGACCAAGGCTCTATCAAGTGTCCCCTGTACTTCATCCTTAGTCTTTCATAACACAGAAGACGCAGAGCATGATGAGCAAAAGTGGGCTGGTGGACTTATTAGCCAGACTGGATAAGACCTGGTTCAGGGGACTTAGCACTGCTTGTCTCACTTAGCCTTTTAATATTTGCTCAGCTGTAGAATGGGGATAGTGAATACCTACCTCAGAGGGTTGCTGTGAAGAAGAAATGAGGTGATCCACAGAAAGTGCCTGACACAGTGTTTAGCACATGATAAATGGTGGCTGCTACTTTTATCAAAGAGTGCTATATTTAGTTTATTCTTGTATCTTCCCCATGATCCCAAGAGTTCTTAGAAGGCTGGGATAGCCCCTGTTCATATGTCAGTCTCTAGGATCTCATACAGACTCTGGCACAGTAGGGGCTCATGAATAAGTAAATGGACAAAGCCAAGATGTCTCAGTATCTGCTGTCCTTGGGAATCACATTTTCTGAAAGGATCTCAGTCATTTCCATTTTATCTTAAAAGAAGATGAAGGGTAAAATAGATCTTCTTCTTCCTTTGAAGGGCAGGAGACCTTCCCTAAGGACTCACCAGATGGTTAGGAGACTTACAGGCTTAAGTATCAGACTTCATGCAGAACCATGGACAGCAGTAATGGCCACACACAGCTGCAGTATGGTCACTTCCAGTCAGAAGAGGTCAAAGCCAAGAGGTCAGGCAGCTAAGAGTGTAGACACCAAGAGAAACTCTAAGTCATGTGTAGTGGTGTGGATTCTTCTAACAAAGGCCGCCAGTGCTTGTGGTAAAGTTTTTCTTGTTTATAGCTGACTGCCAATGTAATAGCTTCAGGGTCTTTTCTTATTGTTTGGTGTTCATGCCATTACATTTATGAAAAACATTAAATATCTCCCTTTCTCTGAAACATCACGATCCTAGGCTTTCTAGCAGGTCTGTGGAAGGTGATGAAGAACTCAATTAGAGCACTGCAAACCCTGAATAGGTTTCAGGAGGCCAAAGCTAAGAGCAAAGAGGTAGAGGTCAGGTCAGGCAAAGGCCTGTAATCTAGCTGAGTCAGTGAGTTAGAAGTATGATCTCTGCCATGAGAGCTCCTGCTTAGAAAACTGTGACAGCCAGAAGTTCATTGGGGGGGTGGTAATGATCAACCCCATCTTCAGGACTGCCTTGCTTCTCAACCACCATCTCACCAGCTCTCTTCTCTCTACACCTGAGCCATGTGACTCCAGTAGTCATGTGGGGACCAGAGTTTGGTGTCAATTCCAACTCTTTAAGATCTGCTCTTGAGTGATATACTTCCTGATTAAGGGAACAGGGTCCCACCTCCCTTCCTGTCATTAAACTGTCAAGTCTTCTTTGTAACCCCTTTTCTCCCTCGTGACCTTTCTCCCTCATGACCTTTTCTCCCTCAGGTCCCCAGTCATGGGGGCCAGGCATGGCTCCAGGAACAGGAAATTTAAGAACCCCATAGTCAGAGCTCTGGGTAAGCAGCTTTGCATAAGCATCCAATAAAGCATTCACTGAGGGACATGGTCATTATTTCCTTATAGACCTATCTTTCCTGCTAACCTGAGGCTTTTCTAGAAGGAGTAAGGATGCAAGAAGATAAGGAGAAATAAAGCAATGCATGGGGAAGAAATTAGGCTAGCTGATGGTTTCACTCTCGTCCTTGGGAACAGGGATTCTCATCACTCTATTTCCTCACATACTTGTCTTGACAACCTGCACAGCACATCCCACTCTTTTGACCACTCCTGACCACTATCCTTCTGGGAATTAGAACCCTACCCCTAAACCGTCATCCCACATCTGGGTCTTTTAACCTTTGTAACATGTGATTCCCATTGTAAAAATGTGGGCCCGATGCTCAGCCCACATATACCTACACAGCCCTAAGGGACTTGTCTTGGACTTACTTTATCAACTTTTTACAGTTAAACTTTACTTTATGGAAGCTTCTTGTCATGGAGCTTATATTACTGCTGTGACTTTATCCCAGAGATCAATGAATTCTAGGGAGGAAATGTTGTAATATAGTGGGGAGGTCATGAGGGAGAAAAGGGGTTACAAAGAAGAATTGACAGTTTAATAACAGGAAGAGAGGTGAGACCCTGTTCCCTTATCAGGAAGTAGCATTCAAGGACAGATCTTAAAGAGCTGGAAATGACACCAAACTCAGAATTCAGCTGAGGAAGAAGGGAAGAAAAAGAATGCATTTGAGTATATACCACATACCAAGCACTGTGAGATGACATTTATGGTCTCATGTAATGTTGCCTTCACCACTTGCTGAAATCCTCGGGGCGCAGTAGTTAAGGGCTACAGCTGCTAACCAACAAGTTCCCAGTTGAAATCCACCAGGCACGCCTTGGAAACTCTAGAGGCAGTTCAACTCTGTTCTACAGGACTGCTCTGAGTTACAGACAATTCAGTGGCAATGGGCTTGGTTTGGGTTTTATGTCTATATTATTAAGTAAAATAATATAAGCAAAGCTCTTAGTCTTGCACCAGGGGCAGCACTGATTAAATGCTGATCACTGTTATTAATTACTCTTTTCCAGAGGGCAGTTTTTACCTCCAGATCTCCTGTCCATGCAGGCATCCTGCATCTCATTAGAGTACCTTTTCCTCCACCCTGATGTATATGACCCTGACCCTTTTAAAACAGCACTAGAGACAATAGCAGTAGTAGGAACTGTTGTCCTCACTTTACATTATCAGAAAATTTACGTTCAGAGAGGTTAAGAATCTTGGTCAATATCACAGAGCAGTTGAGAGTTAGAGCCCAGAATGGAAGCAGCTCTGTCTGACTGAAAAGCTCTTTCCCCCTCCCACAGAGCCAGATCTCTAGCCTACATACACTGAGAATGTCCCCACACTTCCAATTGTTGCCTGTCCCAAACTAGCCCTACATACCCCAAATTTCCAAGAAATAACTGTCTTTTGCAGTTTTTGAGAGAGAGAACTGCTTTTGTGGCTCCTCCCACCAGAAAAGTTATAGAATCACAGGGCACCATACCGGCGACCTCCTGGAGCACTAGTTTTCAGATTTCTTTTCTTTATTGCTAGCAAAAGCCATGTTTGGAACTTTAATATGAAATAAACACTAGCAAGGCAGTGTCCAGCCCCATCCACCTGGATGGGACTCCTGAGGCTTATCTGCAGACTTCATGCTCCTCCAAGGAATCTGTCTGATCCATTATGACTCCTTATTTGTAGATGAGGAGGCTAGGATCCAAGAAGGGACTTGCCCAAGGTAACCAAGGAACAAGAACTACCACTGTTGTCTCTAGTGCTCTCTGTTTTAAAGGGGTCAGGTCATATGCATTAGGGTGGAGGAAGAGGTACCCTGTGGATATGCAGGAGGCCTGTGTGGACGTGAGATCGGGATGTGAAAACTGCCTTGTGGAAAAGAACAATTAATAACACTGATCAGCATTTAATCAGTGTCTCCCCTGGTGCTTGGTGCAGGCCTAAGAGCTTTGCTTATATTATTTCATTTAATCTTGTGTGTAGATGGTGACCACAATAAGCACATATGGGAAAAACAAAAACAAAAACAGCTGCCATAGCTGCCACAGAGTCAACTCTGACTCGTGGACCACTCTTCAGAACAGTGTTCCTTGAGGTTCTCAGTGGCTAAGGTTTTGGATGTAAATCACCAGATCTTTTTTCTGACTTGCCTCTGGGTAGACTTGAGCCTCCAACCTTTGAGATAACTGAGCCACTGAATATCGGTTCCGGCCTAGGGCTTAAACAAATGAAGTAAGATTTGATCCCCGGCTACCTAGCTGCAGAACACAGCTTTTAACCCGTCGCTCCTTGAATACTCTGGGGGTCAGTTCCTCTCTGGCCCCTAGGGTCGCCATGAGTTGGATCTAACTCAACAGCATTTGGCTTTGGCTTGGCTATAGTGTCTTCCTAGGAATAAGAATACAGTCCCTACAGCAAGGGAAGGCTAGAAGCCTGTTCATATTTACCAACATCTCCTTCCTAACTCTCCTCCTCTCCTGCCAATATCCCAGCAAATGCTCTCCAAGAACAGATGTCTCACTGCCTCACTGTGACCGCCAACACGCAGGGTCTTGAGTATCAATGCACACTCCCTATGCTCCCTCCAACAAACCCGCAGGCACCAATATACACCATGCAGGCATGCGCTCATGCATAATGCATGACGCCGTGGTCTCAAATCCTGCTAAATTGAGATTCAGTCAGCTGTTGGGTCTGGAGACACAACTAGCGCCTGCGTCATTAGCTGAGCTCTGAAAGCCATCATTACTTGCAGCCACTGTGGCTGAGTCACTGAGACCGACAGCAGGTAATAAAATTACAGAGACACACAATAACGGGGAATGGAGTGGGACTTGGGCCGTAAAGAGGACTACCTGTTATCAGATCTTGAAGGGTGATATGTAAACAAGGAGCTTCAGGCCACCTAGTCCCTTGGTGGAAGATAATAAACGGCCCAATTATAACCGCCACACTCTGAGGTTGCAAAGGAGAGAAAGCAGGGGAAAAAAAATCAATAAAATTAATTTAATGTGGACTCGTCCTTTATGTTTGTTTTCCCCATATAGACCTGCTCATCTCGCCTCCACATACTGTCTAACCCAGAGGGCAGAGGAAACAAAAAAAGGCAAGCTAGGACTTCAGGCATATTGGACTCTGACATTTTAGAGAATTCCAGGACTAGCAGAGGCTTTAAAATCTAGCCCTCATGTTACAGGGGATGATGCAGATTTTCTGTATGTCACTGTGTGCGTTGTAATCCACCAGGGTGCTCAGTTGAAAGGTCGATGGGAACTGAAATCCACTCTATGCGGGCAAAATGTGGTCCTTGTATAAGGTCATATCCACCCCCAATAAACAGGTGATTCACAAGGAAAAGTCACAAATAGAGCCAATGCATTACACTGAACAAGAAATCCGAAGGCCTAAATTCTGTATTCTCTCATCTGTAAAGAAAGGGCATTAGCTTAGGTGCAGGGACAGGGCTAATTACCTAAAATTAGGCACCAATTACCCACCAGCTAGAACTAAGAGTATGAAGCGTTTTGTCGTAATCATTTCAGAAACTCCACATGAGGCTCACTTAGTCCCATTTTACAGACAGTTAAAAAAAAAAAAAGTGAAGCTGAGAGGGATGATGTCACTTGCCCTAGGTCACACAACACAGGAGTGTTAAAGCCAGGATTGCAACCTAAATGCATCTGGGTTTGAAACCTGTGTGCTTTCCCCACATAGACACTATGTCAGAACTGACTCTTCAGCACCTAACAACAACATATGTAAAATGGCTTTGGTTATTGGATTGAGGGGCAGTAGTGAGAAACAAACAAGAGGGGAAAACCATCCAACAGGAGTTGATGGGTCTGCGCAGGAGAAGGCAACATTGGGAGTGACAGCGCAGAAACTGACCAGATGCAGAACGGGCTTTCCAAGGAGGTTAATGAGAGGTAATCCTGAAAAATCACTGTCCAGTAAGCCTGGTATCAATATTTAGTAAAATAATTGGACAAATGTGCACAGAGAAAATCTGTAAGCATCCAGGAGATAATAGAATAGTGAGCAATAAGGAGCACTGAAAGTTCATGCAGAACAAATCATCCTGGACAACTTGATAGCTTTTCTTGACAAAATTACAAAATTAGCAGATGAAGGAGATGTAGTAAAGGTTATAGATCTGAGAGCTCCAGGAAAATATCGAATAGTGTCATGTGTGATGTTCAACTTGCCAAATTAATTCAAATTGCTTCTGATTCAAGCTGTGCAGTGTGGATTAGTGTTATTATTGAATCTGGTTGAAGAATAGCACCATCAGTGCTGATACATGGAATTGTCCCAAGGGTCAGGAGAAAGAGGCTTTCTCACCTTCATCTGTGGCCTGAAGGGAGCTGTCAGAGGGCCAGTGGGACCACAGATAGGAAATACAGCATCTGCAAGGCAGAGAAAGATCCTGGGGTGCCAAGGGGAGGGGACATTTTCGAAGATATTTAATTGTCATATCCACTCCATAGGGCAAGTATCATTGCCATCAATCATCCTCACTTAGATTATGAGGAACTGAGGGTCAGAAAGGGAGTGTAATTTACCAAAAGTTGTACAGATGGAGGGGCACACCTGGGTTCTAACCCATGTGTGTCTGACCGCAATGGATAGCATACTTTCCTCTATGCCCACTGGTTTTAACCTTTGGTGTGCATCAGAATTATCGCGGGGAGGTGCGTACTTGTTAAAACATTGATTGCTGGGTCCCAACTCCAGAGTTTCTGATTCTTTAAAAAGTTTAGAGTGGGGCCTGAGAATCTGCGTGTCTATCAAGCTCCCAAATCCTTTGCCTTCCAGTCGATTCCAACTCACAGTGACCTATAGGACAGAGCACAACTGCCCCATAAAGTTTCCAAGGTGAGTCTGGTGAATTTGAACTGTAGCACTTAACCAGTATACTACCAGGGGTACCTTCAAGCTGCCAGGTGCTGCTAACGCTGCTGGTCCAGGGATCACATTTTGAGAAGCTCTGCTTTAGTTCAGATACCAATTCACATATGAATTGCCTAGAAATCTTATTAAAATGCAGATTCTGGTTCAGTGTGTCTTCTTGGGATTATTGGAGGGGGTGATTTGTATTTATAGTAAGCTCCCAGGAGGTGTCCATGAAGTTAGTATGCAGACCACACTTTTGAGTAGCAAACATCTATGCTGTAATTCTGGAAAACAGGAAATCTAGAAAGATTAATACCACAGCTGACGAGTTTACTCTGGAATCCAAAGAAAAGGGAAACAAATCTTAAAACAAAAGACAAAATGAGCTGTAGCAAGGACATAATTACAAAGACCTGAGTTCAAATTGTGATCTTTCGAACAACTTCTTCAACCTTTTCAAGCCTCAATTTCCTTACTTGAACAAACAATAGAATTCTTTCTATAGTGATTATATTTTATTATTAGTCCTTGTTATAGATTGAACTGTGTCCTCTGAAATCATGAGTCATGACTCCCAGTATTGTCTACCATTTTGTCATCTGTTGTGATTTCCCTGTGTGTTGTAAATCCTATCTTTATGATGTAATAAGATGGATTAGTGGCAGTTAAACTGATGAGATCTACATGATTAGATAGTATCTGCAGGCAATCTCTTTTGAGTTACAAAAGGTAGAAGTGAGCAGAGAGACATGGGGATTTAATACCAGCAAGAAAACAGCTCATCCTTTGGACACAAGGTTCCTGCCCTGAGATGCTCCCAGGGCAAGGAAAGAGTAACAACAAGGCCTTCCTCCAGAGATGACACAGACGGAAAGCTGTCCCCTGGGGCCAGCACCCTCAATTCAGACTTCAAGCTTACCAGATGACGAGAGAATAAATTTCTTTTTGTTAAAGCAATCTACTCTCAGTGTTTCTGTTGTAGTGGCGCTAGATGGCTAAGACAGCCCTTACTACTGAAACTTCATGGCATGCTCAGAAAAACATCCAAGTGATAATACTTTGGCAACCTCTGAAAACAACTGTGAAGATGTTCTCTATGGAGTTGGTCAACATTTCTTGTACGGGGGGTGAACGGGATGACATTGTTCTCCAGATGCAATGTTAACTAGTCCCTCTAGCCTTTGATGAGTGCCAATACCTCCTGCCACGCCTGAGCTCTTAATTACTATGCTATATTCACTGAATAGATATGGTCATTGTATTCATTAGTAACCATCATTTAGATCCTAGCATTTCAGGGGAGTGCTGTGGGAGAAACCAATTTAAAAGGTGTGAGAAGCAACTGGGAAGAAGTCGAAACAGATATTCTATCAAGAGTTTGTCTATCAAGAGTTTGTCCCTCAAGCAGAGGAAAGAGAAGGTGGTAACTAAAGGGAGGTTTAGAACTGAGTCCTAGACAAAGCACCAGGAGACTCCTCAAAAGGACAGGCTTGTCTATCATTACAGATTGCTTCCATTTCTCTTTCCTCGGTTGTCTTCATCTTTGTTGTCTCCACCAAGACAGTGAGCTTATTTATTGTACTGCTGTAAACAACAGGACCGAGCACAGGACCTACCACAGTGTACTGGCTATATTAATGCCTTCAGTTTGAACGCCAGCCTCTTTAAAGTGGATTCACACAGGCAAATGGATTTCACTTTTTCCTGGAGGAGGGAGAAGCAGAGTAGCTGAGTCTACTAGCAGCTAGTGCAGCTGATTAGGTCCTGGAAGGTCAGCATTAGGGAGGGATGATTTGACCGTGAGAGCCAAGAAGATAAACTAAGTCAAAGCTGGTGAGGGAACTACAGCTTCAAACACGATGAAATTAAGTTCAAGCATAAACAGGAGGCAGGATCAAACTCAGACCCAAGGAACAAACGTCACATGCCTACATCCCTTGGATCTCTGCACAATTTCCTGGCAATTTGCATTGCACCAACAGCCCCAGCAGAGAAAATGGCCTTATGGGTATAGAGAAAATGAAGGTTTTAGCTTCAGGGGGTTGGGCTTTATTAGAACTGTTATTAGTCTGTTGTGCAAAAAGCTCATCTGAAACTCACTGGAGATCTCAAAAGAGTTGCACTTTTTAAAAAATAATTGCATTCCTTACACTGACTCCTTAGCTTTCTTGATGCTGTCTGAGTACTGAATCTACTATAAGTATGTGGTAAGGGATGGCTCCCGCTCACTTGTCATTTGTCATTCGAGTTCAGGGCCAGATGCCTGCAGTTGATGTCCTACACACTACTGAAGGGAAGAAAAGAGACCCGACATGGGGCAAATGCCTACCTTTTTGCAAGTGCTTTGACATGTAATATTATATATCACAACAACCAAAGGCACCTGAGGGTTAGAGACTTCAAACGGCTTTTACAAGGTCACACAGCTAGTTAGTGGCAGAGTGAGCATTCAGACTCCATTCAGTCTAACTCGAAAGACTATTCTCTTGCCAAAGCCCCATGCTACCTACCAACATAGCCATATTTTTGTGACAAAAGGAATCTCTCATTTCAAGTTGGCAACCTGGGATTTGGGAAAGGTTGGGAAGGAGGGAGCTAGGGGGAGAAAGAGAGAGGAGAAACAATCACTCCATGCCAGTTTCAGACACGAAGATCACTCCAGCTGTCAGCCGACCCCACAATCACCGTGGAGTTTTACTAAGGAACAAGAGTTGTAGAGGAATGAAGTGACAGATTTAAAATTAACTTGCCGAACTTCCCATCAATATTGTGACAGTCCCCAAGTACCAGTTCAGTGACCCAGTGCACCAACTTGACAATATTAACATAACTTGTCAGAACAAAAGCTTCCCCTTTGTCTTTTCAAGAGGAGCTAATTTTGGGGGGACCAGCATTCTTCTCTATGCCTTTTTTGGCACCTCTGTGACGGGGTCCTTTGGGCCAATGCAACAACGTGTGTTCATACACCTTTATGCTTCTCCCATTTGCCTGGGGTTTGCCATCCAAGGCAAAAGACCTAAGTCAGAAAGGTGCTGTTCTCCTTTTGGCTTACATCAGGTGAAAAGAGACCAGTAAAAAGACACCCACATACTGGCTATTTTCTAAACACCACCTTGAGTTCCCTATAGTCTTTATGTTAAGAATAAAAATTAATGATGGCAAATGCAAACAAATCAGCTTTGAAGTAACGTGTTCTTCGTACCTCCTCTCATCAGCCCACCAGCACTGCAGACCCTGGCTTTCCCTCATCTGTTGAGCCTCTCTCTTTTCACCTAACAGTCTCCTACTTGCCCTTCACACATGAACTCAGACATGATTTCCAGAGGAATACCTACCTGGAGTCCTTAATCCCATGTAGTCCTCGTCATTTGCCACCAGAACAGTTAAACTTCCACATATTACACTGCATGGCTCATTTTACTGAATTTTACTTGAATAAGCATCTTCCTTTTGTTAGTCTAGGATGAGCTCACTTGATATTTTATCACGTGAGCTGGGCCACTTCTGTCTTAAATAAGTGCTAAACTGGACAGGACCCTAAGACTACAGTTGAATTCAATTCCAGAATCCAGAAATGCCCTAGTCAGATTGGGTTATGGTCAACCTACACATACAGGCATATACTGCCATGGTCAAGCTCTCTTTGCATCTTTAGTACCTTGCATGGTGATTAGCACTTAGTGGTATGTGACACTTGTTGGATGAATGAGTGAATGCATTAAATGGGTTTGTTTGTGTGTGTGTGTGTGTGTGTTCTTTTAATAAGTCCTACTGTTCAAGTTCACAGAATCCTCTCTGACTCCCCTCTCCTTTCTTTTAATTTATTGAGCACCTTCTATGCATCAGATTCTATTAATATTTATCACTGGGCTTAGAAATAAACATCCTTGAGGGTACAAAAGGGAAATTGCTAATATGTACTGAGCGTCTACTATGGGTCAGTTGCTTTAGACCACTATGTATTCTTTAGCCAGGTGCTCAATCTAAGAAGTTGTTAATATATTCACCCTTTACAAAAAAAGACAGAGAAGTTCAGAGGGGTCATGCGATTTGATCATGATCACATAGTTACGAGCAGCAGACGTTGATTTCAATTCCAAGTCAGCATTAGTTCAAAGGCATCATCTCATCATTAAACTATGCTACTGTCTCAGCTTCACAGACTGAAACTGAAATATAAGCTACTAGGATGAAGGGAGGCTCCTGATCTGCAGTTGGCCATAGAAGTTTTTCTGACCCACAGAATCTCACACACTTTATACACAGCCTTAAAAAAAAATCTGATTCCAACTTGAAGTTACCATAAAAGGAGCCCTTAATACTGTAGATACTGTGCTTGTGAGACAAGCAGATGAGATAGGAGGCATAACATAGCACCGGGCCCCTGTCTTGTATGAGCAACATCCCCTCCTTCTTGAAGCGTTATGTTTTAAACTCACTGGTAATACCCTGGGAAAAGAACGGCAGCATGGGCAAGGCAGGTCTCATAACTGTTTGTTTTTCAGTTTCTTTTAGATCACTGAGTGGGACCAGACAGTGCCAGGCATTGGTCCTCTTATCCCAATAACCGACTTCAAAGGAAGACCTTGAAACACAGACCGTCTTGCTGACCACTTCACCACATTCCTCATGATTATCTCACCCTTGCACCTGTACACAGCTTCCCCTTCTGGCAGGGGACAGAAAGACTTTAGAGAAAGCTAGTCCCCTCTGTCTCCTGTATATTGATGCCCAATAAACCCTCTTGATTATTCACCTCCCCGAGTCTCAGTATTGGCTTTGTGGCAAGTGGCATGAATCTATGTTTTACAGTAACACTGGGTCTTGGGAATTCATAATGATGAGAAGTCAAAAAGGGTCCTGGCTCTTGGCGCAGAAGGAGCAGTAGACTTAAAGAGTGATATAAATATTGATTTAATTTATATTTACGTAAGTATTTCAGAGGAAAAATAATATGAGGACCAGATGTAGGTTTTTTAAATAATAATTTTCACTGATAAGGAAACTGAGGGTTGGGTGAATCAATGATTGAGGTCCCAGTGCTGTGATGGTGTGATGACGGATGCAGAACATGATGATAATCACTGAATTGTACAGGTGAAACATTTTGAAATGCTGAACGCTTTACTATACAGGTATGCATATATAGGAAACCCTGGTGGTGTAGTGGTTAAGTGCTATGGCTGCTGACCAAAAGGTCAGCAGTTCAAGTCCACCAGGGACTCCTTGGAAACTCAATGGTCAGTTCTACTCTGTCCAATAGAGTCACTATGAGTTGGAATCAGTTCAGTGGCAATAGGTTTGGCTTTTTAAAAAAATATGTACATATCATATGGACAGACAGACACGCAGGCATATATATACATCTCACAAAAAAGCTCGCATTTCAGAGAGCAGGATTTGAACCTAGATCTCCTTGACCCCAAAGTCTATGCTGTACTTCCTTTACCCTATTGCCTCCAGAACCACCAGTCCAAAAACAAGCAGTTAGAAAAACATTAGTGAAACACAGCAAATTCCTTGTCATCATTTTTTAAACTCTTTAAATTTTATAAGCAGAATGAAGTTGGCTCTTTTCCATAAAACCATTGTGGGAATTAAAGAAAAGACAGGATCTAGAGCACTTTGAAGAGTGTCTGGCCCATAAATATATGCTCAGTAAATAACAATTATCCTCACTTAATCCTATTAAGTGGTATTGACTTACTAAGTGAGTCTCGTGGTCCATCACACACAGAAAGCTGTGCAGTGTCAGAGCAGTTGCAATAGGGGCCTGGCTTTGAAACCCGCTCCACTGCCGACTGCCACCACACTCCAGTCCCTAAAACTAGTATGTGCTAGGGATGAAGTGGAATGAGTATCTGTGTGTTCATAAGAAAGGAAGGACAGATATTTGCCTACGGCTTTGGAACCAGACTGCCTAAAGTCAAATTCCAGCTCTACATTTACAAGCTGAATGATGTTGAGAAAATAATTTAACCTCTTGGTGCCTCAAGGAAACCCCAGTGGTGTGGTTAAGAACTGTAGCTGCTAACCAAAAGATTGGCAGTTTGAATCTATAACATACACGGTGGAAACCATCTGAGACAACTCTGCTCTCCCCAGTAGGGTTACTATTAGTTGCAATCAAGCTGATGGCAAAGCA
Organism: Heterohyrax brucei; assembly: GCA_028571685.1. Taxonomy (NCBI): domain Eukaryota; kingdom Metazoa; phylum Chordata; class Mammalia; order Hyracoidea; family Procaviidae; genus Heterohyrax; species Heterohyrax brucei. Next base: position 65,997,898 of record CM053150.1, read on the forward strand.
TTTGGTTTGTAGTTTTGGTGCTTAGTATCATCATCTGGTAAAATAAAATATTGAACAGATAGCACAGTTTGATCACAATTTTATAAGAACAGAATGGATTTAAACCTGTGATTATGCTCCATGGATTCACCTCTGATGTCAATAGGAGATTGCTGTCACTCTCCTTTACTGACAGCTCTTCATCTCTCTGACCTGTAAACATGGGAGCCCCAGGGCTTGGCCTCTCTTCTTCTCTGTCTGCTCCCTATTCAATTTCCTCCCTTCTGTTTCTTTCACATCACCTCTGTGCTAAATGGAAACAGCCCCAGTAGTCCAGTGGTTAACGGCTCAGCTGCTAATCAAATGTGGTTCAAACCCACCAGGCACTTTGCAGGAGAAAGATCTGGAAGTCTGCTTCCATAAAGATTACAGCCTCAGAAGCCCTCTGAGGCAGATCTTCTCTATCCTATAGTGTCGCTATAAATTGAAATCAACTCAATGACTGAGTACATGATAAATTATCTGAAATCTACATCTCTGTCTTCTGAACTGATACATTCATCTGGTTTCTTGACATCTACCTGAGGATATGCAGTGGGCATGATCAGATACTGGTTACTGAAGCAGGACAGGGGTATCTGGGGTTTCATTACAGTATTGTCTACCTTTACAAATGATTAAAATTTTTCACAATCAAATTTTACTTTTTATTGGCAAGTGCACACTGAACAAAGTTTATTATTGGTTTCTAGGAGTGGGTGGGAGTGACAGGAAAGGAGAACTCATTGCTTAGGGGCAATTAGCTTCCACTAAGGGTGATGGAAAAATTTAGAATCAGATAATGGTGATGACTGAACAACATGATGAACCTAATTAATGTCACTGAATGGTACATGTGAAGAATGTTGAAATGGCAAATGTTTTGTTCCATATATATTTATCACACTAAAAAAAGTTCATTTTTTTAACCATGGAAACCAAATCTCTAGTTCTACTTTCCTTCCTTCCAACTGATCCTCCCGTGATCTTTCTCCTCTCTATAAAAGCAGGGAGACAACAACTCAGCTCCTCCTTATCAGTGAATTCTATTTCTCTCCTGCAGAATAAGGAGCCTAATGAGAGTTAAGTGCTCAGCTATGAACCAAGAAGTTGGCAGTTTGAACCCAGTCAGTGGCTCCACAAGGGAAAGACTTGATGATCTGCTTCTGTAAAGATTACAGCCAACAAAACCTTATAGGGGAGTTCTTCTGTGTCCTGGGGTCACTATGAGTTGAAAATACCTCAATGGTGCCTAACAGCAGCCTTCGGAAAATACCCTGAATTGGACCATCTCATGCTATGAGGATGTACCAAACATGCATCAGTTTTTACTTGGAACACCAAAATCCTTTGTAACTGCTTTCTCTGCTTCTGCTCTGCTCACTAAGGTCCCTTCTTCACATTCCAGCTGGAACAGGCCTTTTAAAACATAAGTTGGATCTTGGTTTTCTTCTGCTTTCACCATGAATTGACTTCTCTCACTCACAGTAAAACTCAAAGTACTGTATGTATACTGTATATACAGTGACTCACACTCCCTGGTTCAACAGACATTATCTTGTTAGTTGTAGCCTTCTCTCCTACTACTCTCTGCCTCTTTAACTATGTTCTATACACTTGAGATTCTTTCTGTTCAGGAAAGATGCCAAAGTATTTGAACTTACTGTCCCTGCTACCTGGATATCTGCATGGTTCACTCCCTCATTTTGTTAAGGTCTTTCCACAAATGTCGCCTTCTCAAATGGGTCTTCCACATCCACTCTGTATAAAATAGAACCCTCCACCTAGTATTTCCTAGTTCCGTTCCCTTGCTTTCCTTCACAGTGTATACCAGTTGCCATCAAGCTGACTCCCACTCATGGCAACTCCATGTGTATCAGAGGAGAACTAGGCTTCCCAGGGTTTTCAGTGGCTGTGCTTTTCAGAAGTTGATCACGAGACCTTTCTGCTGTGACACCTTGGGTTGGACTCTAACTTTCACCTTTCAGTTAGCAGATGAATGCATTGACTATTTGTGCCGCTCAGGGACTATAGATTCTCATTAATTCCTACGAAATACTTTGGGAATAACAGAACCTTTGCATGGTATCTCAGCCCTCCCTTGGAGTAACTCTAGGTCTCTGGATTACAGGGTGTTTCTTTTCCTCCTAGCCTACACGGCATCCATGAAGCAGCTTTAAGCTCACAGGAAGAGCTGGGAACTGCACGAAGGAGAATAGGTCGGTCCCTCAGGTGTAAAGGTCTTTCAGAATCACCAGGTGCTCACTGAATTAACCAGGCCTTGGCTACCCTAAGGCCTGCAGCTTTGGCTCCTGGTTTGTGTCTGCTAATTAACTGCCTACTTAATACGCTCCTCTGAGAATCTTAGGAGACATAAAAATAAATGCTCAATTTGGACTCTTACAAGCCACCTTTGAGGTGTTCCACTAGATTATCATTAATAGTAATTATTCAGGGACGATGTGAGATAAAACCCCAGCCACTGCCCTTGAAGCTATCTGTATTAATTCACACCCAATAAACGGCAATCATATTTTGCATTAGAATTGTTACTAAATACATTTCTATTCAGGGCATCTCCTCAAAGTGGAAATATTTCCCTAAAAATTAATTTTCTTGATACATATGCGTAGGCTTATTAATGTGAGCTTAGAATAGACTTACTTTTTCATTTTTCTGGGAGGAATACAAAAGAAGCAATGCTGGTGAATTTGCATTTAACATGGTCCCAAGTGTGATGGGTATATATTCCAAAACAAAATATCTGAGTCAGTGATATCTCATAGCTTCTCAGATCTCCTTTAGGAAAATGTTGCTAACATTTGCACACATCCTTACAGTTTACCGAGCATTTTAACACGACTTTCTCATACCTCCCCCTTTGCCTGTTACTCTTCTGGGAAGTTGATTTTCTGTATCCTGACTTTGCGGTGAGCAAGCAGAGGCTCAAGGAGGTCATGGGTGGAGCAAAATGGTTAAGAGCTCAACTACTCGTGGAAAGGTTGGTAGTTCCAAACAGCTCAGAAATGCTTTAGGAGACAGCCCTGATAATCTGCTTTCAAAGGTCACACAGCCTTGAAAAACCTATGTTGCAGTTCTACTTTACAGGCTCAGGTCTCATGGCTAGTAATAATCCAGTCACTTGGGAGCCTGAATAACCCTTTCTAAATGCTCACCCTTGGCCACGGCTTACCTCTACAATCCTATCTCCCCACTACTGTCTTCAGGCTCTGGGCACCAGTCACTGTGACATTTTTTATGTCTGCAGACACTGTGTTCTCACTTGCCTGGAATGCTCTTCCACAACTCTGTTACACTTATCCACCAGGTCCTACGGGGCACCTCCTCCAGGAAGTCTTCCCTGCTGACACCCACACCAAAGCCATGCCAGGTGCCTCCACTACAATCCCTTAGTGCCATCCTTCCCTCCACCAAAGCACACAGCACAGTGTAATGTGTGCTTGTTCAGCCATTCTTCTGTGTAAGAGTACAGACTTTGACTCTTATCCATCTTGTCATTGTTGCCATAGAATTGATTCCAGCTAATGGTGACTCCATGTGTTACAGAGTAGAACTGCTCCTTGGATGTAATTTTAACTGAAGTAATTTGCCAGATCTTTCTTTTGTGATACCACTGGGTGGGTTTGAACCACCAACCTTTAGGTTGGCAATCAAGAACAAACCATTTGCACCACCTAGAGATCTTCCTCTTTTCATACCTACTGCTTATTGCATGCCTGAGACATAACAGGTGCTCAGTAAAAACTTGTTAAGAAACAAATGAAAGCAAGTAGTAAAGCCAGGACTAGACCCTCTGACCTCAGGTGGCCCCCACTGTGTAATTAATAAAACAAAACAATAACAACTTCAGAGGAATGATTTCTTCTGAGAGTAGCACGCCAATATTGTTTTAATATGAATACAAATACAGATGAACTTCAGTGCTGTGTGCTCCATTCATTAAGGATGCAGAATGCCTGGCCAGGAGCTGGGCTGACTTGTACCTTTTGGAGTGTTTACTTACCAAAGAGATTGCTAAGCACATTAGTATGTTTGCAGTGTAAACAAGATCACAGGAAAATGGCAGAAGATACTTACGAGAACAAACTGCCTGGAGTCACTTCGGAAGCACCCATTATGAACAAACAATCACTGTGCTAATTACAGCTGCTCTGCTAATTACAATTACTGTGCTAATTACAATCTATCCATATCTGTTCGGTAGGTTCCCTATGGGACTTTTCCTTCTGAACACTTAGACCAACTTGAGTTACTACCTGCATTTGAGTATAGTGAACTTGCGGCTCTTGAAAAAATTGGCTTGGCTCGGATGTCTCAGTGATTTGGATGGGTTTCCCTCTCCTAGAAAAAGAACATCGTCAGGGATTGTGAAGCCAGAAAATTAAAAACAAAACTCACAAGAGGGAAGGGAGCTGTGACAAGAAGTGAAACGGACCCTGTTGTTTTTGTTGCTTTCACACCTTTTGCAGGCTAGAGACACAATCCTAGCTTACTTTGAAAAGGTTCAAAACATGCTCTGCATAATTTGTTGTGCTCATTAAATGACCATGTTCAGAATATTTAGAGATGGGAACATTGAGAATAAAACAACAAAAAGAGGGGAAAAAAAGTGGATAGCCTTAATTCCTCTCTTACTATAATTAGCAAGAGAGACCTTGTTTAATAATAGTTTGCCATTTCCTGTTCCCCACACAAAACAAAAGGTATATTCCACTTGGTCTCAATTTTACTTCTTTCTTGCTGTCCCCAATTAAATGGATGAGGGTTTATGGCATGAGAGTTTTGTCCCCGTGCTTCAGAGTAATAAAGCTTCATCACATCACGTCCTCTCCCATCTGGATTTCTGTCTTCTGTTTTTCATGGAGTTTCTCCTTCACCTTTGATCTAAAGCAGACTGCAGCCCTGCTCTCTGCTGGTAGGCAGCTCTCCGCCACATCCCATGATGGCTAATACTGCAGTGCTGGCACGTAAAGGTGGCTCCGATCTGGGCACCCAACCGTGGCTTTGGAACATGCGAGTCAGGAGCCTGCCTTGAGCAAATGCTGCCCCCACTGGCATGGATGCATGGAGCATCCCTGTCCCCATCAGTAAGCAGCGTGGATGACTGCAGAGAATAAGTTGTGCTATACCATGCACCGGGTGCCTGATGAATTTCAGGATAGGAATGGGCACCCTGGGCTGCTAGAAATCGAAAGCACATTCTCTACATTTGGTCACCCTATAGAGAATTATGGGAGGAAAACTAGGTGAGACTCCATGGTTCTGTAGTGCCATTGGCTTTAAGACTTGGCTCCTGCTTTCAAACAGTAAAGGAAGGACAATCCTTCTTCACTCTGAGGTGTAACTTAAGGAGTATCAGTTCACTCCTTAAAAAATTCATTTTGTGCTAGTGCATATGGTAAATACACTCAGCTGCTAACCAAAAGGGTGGAAGTTCGAGTTCACACACTGTTGCCTCAGAAAAAAAGACCTGGTGATCTACTTAAAAAATCAGACATTGAAACCAATGGAGTGTAGTTCTACACCGACATACAAGAGGTGGCCATGCATGGGAACTGACTGGACTGTAGCTGGACACCTTATTCAGAGCCTGGCCCTCAGAGCAGCAACATCAGCCTTACCTGATGGCTCAGTTGAAGTCAGAGTCTCAGTCCTTACTTGAGAACTAGTGGATCAGAAACTGCATTATTTGCATTTTAGTGGGAACTACTGGTGATGTATATTGAGAAGCACTGGTGTACTGCATGTGTACTGAGTTCTGACTGTAAGCAGCAATGAGGAAAATGCCTACCTTTAGTAGGATGCTCAAGTCTGACAATGATGAGGATGATGACAATGACGTATTATTTGCTCTCCTGCTCTTTGAAAATCACATAGTTTGGGATCACACATACATACTCAATCAAGTACACATTTTCTGCAGGCTGTGGGGGCGTGGTCAGAAGGCGGGCTTTAACTCTGGCTCCATCACTTACCACCTGTGTGACTGGAGCCTGAGTGCCAGTTCTCTCAAGTAAAACAACATGTTAGCCCACTTGCTCTTTCCACCTGTATCATGGCACAAAAATCTGTGCCATTCCAAGCCTCCAGGACAGGCTCAGAATTTTTATTTATACATTTTTTACAATTCTCAATCATTCCTAAAGGTATTGGGAAGTGGACCAGAAAGTGATGAGGCTGTACCAGGGGGTAGGGAATCAGGAAAGGTAGAAGGTGATTGAGGCAAAAGGACAAATTTTGTATGAGACCACTATTATAAGGACACAACAAATCATTTGAAAATAGAAGAAATCAATATTGGACAGTTACAAGGGTGGGGAGGGAGAGAGGGAGAGACAGGGAGAGGGATTTTTTACAAATTAGATCATGGTTACAATTAGGGGTGGATGTAGGATGTGTCAGCACACACTAGAAGTCGATACCCACAACGACTCAACCTCAAAACCAAATTGTCTTCTTAATGTGGACCATCTCTTTGGAAGGACAGAGAAATAGGGTCTGGGAAGAGGGGACCACACTCTCAGGGGACATCCAGACTAACTGGCATACCCAAGGTTTTTCTCTCTGTCTTTCAAGACATTGCTCCCCATACTACCTGGGAGAGTGGCAACTAGGGTCTTAAAAGCTAGCAAGCTGCCATCTAAATAGCATCAAATAGTCTCAATCCACCTGGGCCTGAGGTAAATGGTGGATATTGGGGACAGTAGAAAAATATGAGTTCACTGGATAGAAGGGGCCATACAAGCCATAGCCTGCTTCAGCATGGGATCAGAAGAACTAGATGGTGCCCAGCCACCACCAATGACAGCCTGGATAGGGTACATGGTACAGAACTCTAGACACAATAGGTGACGGAGTAGACAGCAGAGCTAGAACTATACCAAAAGACTACAAACTCAAACTGGACTCTCTAACCCCAAACTGCATCCAGCACTAGGGACAGCTTCCCAGACAAAGACTGTCCTGGACTATACAAAACATAGAATGATAGTGGAGGCAAACAAACCCATAAACAGGTACAAGGAGTTATCTAAGAGGCTCTTTGCTGGAGCCAAGCTGATTGGGTGAGGAGGGCCAGATCTTGGTCAAAAGGTCATAGGAAGTTCTGAACAAAAGAGGAAGTGTGCTGTCATGGTCGTGGGGTGGTGCAGCTGGAATAGAATGGCAGTGAAAGGTCTGGGTGTTTTACTGTTACATGATATTGTATGTAAAATTGTTCTTATTTCACAATGAAAAACATCGAGAAGAAATACTTAAAAACAAAAAAAGAAAGAGAGAAAAATGGTAAGGGAGCAAGACTGATGAAGTTCAGCCTGGTATGGCTTACTAGTTAGGCTTCATTCTGCCTAAATCGGGTCTCTTTCCAATTGGTCAGCACCACTTCTACACTAATCATTAAATATTCTGAATATCACCCCAGAGGTGGGAGATTAACAACATACCACTAGAACCTTTGGATGTGGGCCCAGCACCATTATCAAATCCCACACAGTAAACATAACCATCTAAATCTCACATTCCTAATTTGATAAACTGAGCTATAGACACTTCAGACAGGAACAACGAGGCAGCCCTATAGTACACAGGTGATACAATGAATAGGAGAGATGCTGTCTTTCCCAAGACTGTATAAACATCTGGTAGAGTGGAAGCCTTCAGCTACTGCCCGTTCCACATGACTGGCTGTGCTGTCCACCTCCTCCAGATTCACAGGGCATGAAAGGCTGCAAGTCTTTCCCTACCCTGGGCATTTCACCAAGGCCCTGTCTTCACCAAAATGTGTGTTGCTTGCAGGAAGTTGGGAGGATGACTTTGGCCTCAGTTCAGAGATACATTTTTGTGGAAATGCAACAAAATCATCTTAATTTGCTGTACAGCTTTTGTAATTGGATGGAAAGAAACAGAATTGAGGCAGTGCAAGCAAAGATTATTGTGTGCCGTGGCTTTTGCTTATTAGTGTGTCAAATCCTCCCCATAGCCATAGAGGATACTTGGAGGTAAAGCCTTATTTTACAGCTAAAGATCAGGAGGTTTAAAGAGAGAAAGACATTTGTCCAAGGGCAAACAGCTAGGAAATAGCAGAAGTAGGGTGTGGAACCCACAGCTTCTCATGGCACCCTATCCCTCTGGTTAAGGTCCCAGCCTTATGAGAACTAGCTTCCTATAGAATTATGCAAGTAATTACTATCTAGGCAAGCTCATTTAATCATCACAACAATACCACGAACTGGGAATTATTATCGTCATGCATATTTTACACATGGGTAAATTGAGACGTAAATAAATAGTGCATCCAAGGTCACACAGTTTGTAAAACACAAGATGGGACTCTGACTCGAGAGCCTGGCCTCTTAAACACCAGGCCAACAGCTTCCAAAATTACTGGAGACATCATTTGAACTACCTGGAAATATATGTAAGATGTTCATTTTTCTAGGTCCTTTACCTGCTGACAAATGACTGGCCAGATGATTCATAGGATTAAATGACTAGGAAAGGAAGCCTTCACTAGCACCTGGTCATGTGGCTTGCGTAAAAAGAAGCCTGAGGTCAAGGTGTCTCAGTCCTTGCCTCAATTCTGCCCTAACCTTTTTAACTTACAAAGGAGGCAGCAGAAACTGCAACTGGAGTGTCCAACATGATACGGCAGGTAGCAGCAGAAAAGGAATGGAAATTCAGCTGTCTGATTTTAGGCTCTATGGCACACTTGACATGTTGGCCACGACTTCTGGACAAAATATGTCCAGAAACCTTGGAAAAACTGAGACAGAAATGTGATTCTTCATAGGTCCCAGAACTTCAGAAAAAAATCGACCCTTGACTCTTAGAATCCAGCTTCTGATTACTTCCCTCAATCTACTTCCAGTATCTCACCAATAAGGCCCTAAAGAAGATTGCCTACACCTGTATCTCCAGGTAGAAAGCTGAAGACTTTGATAAGAGCCAGCATATTACTGAATAGAGATGTTTACAAATATCCTTGAAAATCATAAGCTAATACTGTCTATTAGTTAATTATCTCTCCACTATCAGCTTTTGTTGTTTTCTCTTGTTATAATAAGAGCATGGTACACTACAAAACATCCAGAACTGGGAGTACAGAAAAGCAGCTTCTAGGCTTGGCTTCCGCATTAATTCTTTATTGGACCTTAGCCTTGGTGCTACCATCCATACAGTGTGGAGTTTGGATTCTATGTATTCAAGCCTTCAGAGAGAATGGATTTAGCAAAATCCAAAAGATTGGAGGTCTAGAGGCCTTGCTTATTCATTTGTTAGCTGTTTGACTATTGGTAATTCACTTTATTTCTCTGAGCCTCCAGTACCTCATCTATAAAATGGGAAGGTCTGTACAAGCTTCTCCAAGGTCCCCTCCAGCTATGATGTCTATGGGTACTGGGGGATGAAATGAAGGATACTGACAAGTGGAGAAGAGGAGCTCTTGTTACAGTGCTCAGAGGGGCAATTTATAGTGGAAGAGAGTCAGAAATCAAAAATGTGCTACTATTAAGTGGCTTTTTAGCATTAGATACAGGTACTGTCATTTCCAAGAAAGTAGCCTAATCTCTGACAAACTTGTCTGTCAGTTTGTCATACTGTGGTGGCCTGGGTGTTGCTGTGATGCTGGGAGCTATGTCACTGGTATTTTAAATACTAGTAGGGTCACCCATGAGGACAGCTTTCAGTGGTGTTTTCAGATTAAGATACACTACGAAGAAGGACCTGGAAGTCTACTTCTTTAAAAACTGGCCAGTGAAAACCTTATAAATATCAGTGGAATACTGCCTTACACAATGCCAGAAGAACATGAGCCACTCGGGTTGAAAGGCATTCAAAATACTACTGGCAAGAGCTGCATCTTTAGAGTTGACTTTAAAACATGGATAGAGTTAAGTGTTCAGTACTTTCATTTTCAGATACGGCATGACTCCAGATAAGAACAATCACAAACATCCATTAATAATAGGTATGTGGAATGTATGAAGTACAAATTTAGGAAAACTGGAAGCTGTCAAAAATGAAATGGAATGTATGAACACTGATATCCTAAGCACCAGTGAATTGCAATTGAAAAGAAATGTCATTGTCAAAAAAAAAACATTTTGACATCTATTATGAAGTACAATGCTGTCAATGAGTGGATAATATTCATATGCCTTCAAGGAACACCAGTTAATATCACTTTTTAAATTTATACACCAGCCAAAGATGAACAAATTGAAAAATTTTATCAACTTCTAAAGTATAAATTTGATCAAACACTCAATCAAGACAGCATTGATAATTAATAGTGATTTGAAAGGGAAGGCTGGAAACAAAAGAGGTTCTGTGGTTTGAAAGTATGGCCTCGGTAATACAAAGGATGCTGGATATCATGAAAAGAAATTTGCAAGACCAAAAAAACTATTCATTGGAAATACTTTTTTTTTAAGGAAAAAACTATACACAGTGACTATATATGTGTATACATATATATGTGTATACACAGTGACTATATATGTGTATGCATATATATGTATATGTATGCATATATATGCATATATGCATATATATGTGTGCATATATATGTGTACACAGTGACTATATATATGTATTTCACCAGGTGAAATACACAGGAATCAAATGAACTACATCTGTGGAAAGAGAGGATGGAGACACTCAAGACCAAGGGCAAAGCACACCATCAACTGCTTACATGTAAGCTCAAGGTTAAACTGAAGAAAATTAAAACAAGTCCACAAGAGCCAAAGTATGATCTTGAGTATATCCCATCTAAATTTAGAGATCATCTCAAGAATAAGATTTGATGTACTGAACACTAACGACACCCCACAGATGAGTTGTGGGAGGACATCAACGACAACATACATGAAGAAAGAACAAAGTCATTTTTTTAAAAAAAAGGGAGGGGGGACCAAAATGGGCATCAGAAGAAATTCACAAACTTGCTCTTGAATATACAATACCTAAAGTGCATAAAATAAAAGATGAAGATTAAAAGAGCTGAACAGAAGATTTTAAAGCACAGCTCAAGAAAACAACAGTGAAGTATTATGATTAATCATGCAAAGACCTGGAGTTAGAAAACTAAAAGGGAAGAACTCATTTGGCATTTTTCAAACTGAAAGAACTGAAGAAAAAAATCAAGCCTCAAATTGCAACTATAACCTACTCTATTGGCAAAATGCTGAATGATGCAGGAAACATCAGAAGAAGATGGAACAAACACACAGAGTCACTGTACCAAAAAGAATCGGTCGGCATTCAGCAGTTTCAGGAGGTGGCGTATGATGAAGGACCAATACAACTGAATGGAGATATCCCAGTTGCATTGAAGGCATTGGTGGAAAACAAGGTTCTATGAATTAATGGAATATCAATTGAGGTCTTTCAACAACTGGATGCAATGCTGGAAGTGCTCACTCATTTATGACAAGAAATTTGGAAGAAAACCACCTGGTCAAATGACTTGAAGAGATCCTTAACCTGTGTCCATTCCAAAGGAAAGTGATCCAACAGAATGTGGCAATTATCAAACAATATAATTAATATTACACTTAAGTAAAATTTTGCTGAAGATGATTCAAAACTATGTGCAGCAGTACCTTGACAGGGAACTGCCAGAATTCAAGCTAGACTCAGAAGATCTGGAATGAGGATATCACTGTTGGTATCCCTTGGTTGAAAGTAAAGAACACTAGGGAGAATCTTTACCTGTGTTTAAATGACTATGCAAAGGTATTTGACTGTGTGAATCATAACAAATTATGGATAACACTATGAAGAATGGGAATTCCAGAATGAGGAACCTGTACATAGACCACTTAGGCAGTCATTCAAACAGAACAATGGAATACTGCATTGTTTAAAATTAGGAAAGGTGTGCATCAGGGCTGCATGCTTTCAGAATACTTGTTGAATTTGTATTGAATAATCTGAGAAGCTGGACTACATGAAAGAGACGCAGTATCAGGACTGGAGGAAGACTCATCAACAACCTGTGACATGCAGATGATACAACCTTGCTTGCAGAACGTGAAGAGGACTTAAAGCACTTACCGAAGAAGACAAAATACTATGAACTTTGTTGTGAATTACACCTTAACATAAAGAAAACAAAAATCCTTGCAAATGGACCAATAAAGCAACATCATGATAGATAGGGAAAAAAATTGAAGTTGTCAAGGATTTCATTTTACTTGGATCCATAATCAACACCCATAGAAGCTGCAGTCAAGATATCAAATAACATACTGCATTGGGCAAATTGCTTCAAAAGACCTCTTTAAAGTGTTAGAAAGCAAAGATATCAATTTGGGGACTAAGGGGACCAGACCCAAGCCACAGTGTTTTAATATGCATTCAAAAAAGTAGCCAATGAAATAAAGAAGACTGAAGAAGAACTGATGCCTTTGAAATATGGTATTGGCAAAGACTACTGAACACCGCATGGACTGCCAGACCAAGGAACAAATCTGTATTGGAAGAAGTATGGCTAGCTTGCTCCTTGGAAGCAAGGATGGTGAGAGACTTCACCTTATGTACTTTGGACATGTTATCATGAGGGACTGTCCCTGGAGAAGGACGTCATGCTTGGTAAGACAGAGGGTCAGCAAAAAGGAGGAAAACCTTCCACAAAAATGGATTGACACAGTGGATGCCACAATGGACTGAAACACAACAATTACGAGGATGGCACAGGACCAGGTGGTGTTTCATTTTATTTTACCTAATGTTGCTATGAGTGGAAACCAACTTGATGGCACCTGACAACAGAAACAACAGCCTAGCCTTCCTGTGCCTCAGTGTGGTAGACAGTGTTGATGTCCCACAGAAATTTTTGAGCCTCTGCTCCTGTGTACTTAGAACAATTGCATTTCCTTACTAAACCGTCTGGGAGGAGCTTGACCATGATATTTGCTTTCCCAATGATATGTGAGCATAATGATAAGTAATAATGAGCTACTTCCACTATCATCATACCCATGGAAACCCAGGTCCCCAATACTACAGTGAGTGAGACCCCTACCATCCATGAGCGAGATATGATATGAAGAACAAACTTTTTGTGCCTACCCATTGGGAGTTGTTTTCAATCAAGGAACAACATATCCATTTACAATATACAGTCATCTTCATTTTTTGTAAAGTCAAGCTGTTAACACCTACTTTGCAACAAGTATTGAAAAGATTAAATGAGAAAGCACAAATTATGTGGTATAGAATCTGGTACATAAAAAAATACTTACATGACAGGAGAGTCCAAAAGAAGCATGTCTACTTAACCATTGCCCAGGAAGGGCCTAGAAAAAGTATAGGCCAAAATAGCCTGAGAAGCTACTTAATAAGATCTGACTTATTATCCTCAGGTAGTGAACAAATGGGTACCACCAACGAGGACCAGATTTCCTAGGATCCTTAAACAGAGACCTTCTGTCTCAACAGGAGTGGGTTAGGGTGCCACATCCTAAAATCCCACATCCTACCTGAAACAGTTCTCTTTATGATATACAATATGCACATTTGATAAGAAGACCAGATTGAGAAATGACTTTTTAGCAAAAGGAGCCTCTCATGCTCTCTGTAGGTCATTTTTGCAGGCCTGTGAGTATGTCTGCTGTCTTATTTTCGATAAGACTTTCGCAAAATCTACCATGCTTATTCACTCAGCCCCCATTCCCAAGCAACCTCTTCTCACTGTCATTTCTGAAACTGCAGGCTCAGTATAGTTCTTCGCAGATATTTATCTCAACCTTTGCAATCTGTGTACCCAAAGCTGACCTCTCTTTCTTATGGGAATGAAGTAAGATGGATGGGGATAGAAGAAGAGTAAAAAAAAATCAGATACTACCAACCTTTGATGAGCTTATCTCGTGCCAACAGTCTTTGCCAGTTCTCACACTGATCAAAATGAAAGGAAGGGGATTCTGATACTGACCCTGCAGGCATCGTTCAGGACAACCAAGTGCACCGAGAGGGATTACAAACATCAAGGTGAAACCTCAGTTACTGAGTTTAAGAGCCATTCCAGAGTGAGATCATTGGCTAGCCATTCGGTAAACTGCCTCACAAAATGGTTTTCACGTCCATTTATGTCCATTTGAACCTGATTTTCAACCCAGTGCTCTTTCCCAGCATCCTCCAGCCTCATAAAACAGCCTTTGTTCCCTCCCTGGCAATAAATTACACTGTGACTTTATCATAAACTCTGTCTCCTTTCACGTATTAGGTATGTCCTTTGACTCCTCTGTCTTCACCCCTTCCCAATTCCCCCAACTCTCTCTATCCTTTTTTCTTTAATCCTATCCACTGCTGACCACTTCTGTCATTGTAGCAAATATATAAGAAATTATTTCCCTTCTCAACACTCTTCATGTGTACAGTTTGGCTACTTAGTTGTAATTATCACACTGTTCAACTACTAACATTTTCTGTTTCCAAATTTTCTTATCAAGCTTAATAGGAGATCACTGTACTCTAATCAGTGAGTCCCCCTTTTCCTTTTACACCTTCCTGCTCCTGGTAACCACTAACAAACTTTGGTTTCTGTATACTTGCTTATTCCAGATGTTTTGTACAAAAGGAACTGTAACTTTCTTTGTGCTAGCTACCCCTCCTCTGTCATGCAGCCTCTCCTTTACTATCTCCTCTGTCCTTGTCTTTCTTCATGTCTCTGCCTTGTCTCTCTGCCTGCTGCTTCTATACGTCACTCTTACCCAATCGTTGTCTTATTGCGTGAGTCTGTTACTATGCTCCATTCCCAGTTGTCACACATGGTGGGCAACTCCTGGACTGCTCTGGAGTCCTCAACACCCTCAGATGTCCCTCTACCAGAGACACCCTGGAGCCTGCACTGTGCAACCTGAGGAGGTGACTTCACCCAGGGATGGACTTTGCCTAAGATCTATTCTTAGTTATGGATTTGGCATCCTCATAGGGCACCTGAGTCTCCTCCCCACTAAAATCAGGTGCAGGACAGTTGAGTCTCCTCACCAAGCAATAATGTGGGGAATGCACAAGTTGCATATGTCCCTTAGAGCAGAACCAGAAACCAGGAGATCACTGGTTTGAGAGTCAGAGATTACTCTCAATTTCAGATTGGATCAGAACACTGTGCATATGCAACAAGTTATACCCTTTTCTGGGACTCAGGCTCTCCATTTGTATAAGTGGTCAAATCTGAACTAATTAATCTTCAAGAGTTTATTTAGAGACTTTAAGTTTTGAGTATTTTTTAAAAATAAAGCATAAACCCAGCCTGCTCTTTCAGAAATGAAGAGAGGAAATGAAAATGCAGACGTCTCTATGTCCAGGTTGTTGGGTCAGACAGTGTGGACAGGGGCAGCGAGGAGGGCAGAATGCAATTGTAACTGTCACATAGGAGACTCTTTAGCTGATAGAGATTCTGAAATCCCAGGCTAGGCATTGTCAGGAAATGAGGCATACGGCAGGACCACTGGTGGCAGGAGCCTTCTGGCTACTCTTAAGGGCTGCACGGGAGATTACTTGGAGGAAGGCTGAAGGGACAGAAGTAGGAGAAGGTGAGAAACAACTGCCTTTGATAGTGAAAAACTTAGAAAAAGGATTTCCTTCTGAAATCTGAAAGACAAAAGAGCCTCAGCTTCCCACCCTGAAACCCCACTGTCTGGGGCTCAGGAAGGGAGACTTGAAAAAGCTAAATTTAGACTCATCACAAGCAGCTTGCCTTCCCACAGTGGAGGGAGTCAACTAACTAAGCGTGTGGCTCTGAGAGTTGATACAGGCTAGGGATAGAAATACTTGGAAAGAAAGTTTAAGTGAAGCCGAGGTGGAGAGAGCTTAAACGTAATGGGTTAGTGTAATACAACGGTAATCTGGGGAGTCCCCTAAATCTTGAGGCTGTTATCTATCAAAAGACAAAAGCCTGCAAATTTATGCATTTTATTTTACTCCTTTTCCTGAACAAATCAGTTAAGTCACAGACACTGGCTATTCAGAGATTTGCCAAGACTGAGAGCTTTGGAACAACGACCAGAGTTTTTAAAGAAGAAGGAAGATGCCTTGGCCAGCCTTAAAGGCACCATGCTCTCTAAATGACCAGTCTGTTGGCAGTGAGGAAACACCACCTTGGACAATCAGATCTGAGATCATGGGCTAGCTCTGCAGTGACCTGCTTTGTAATCTTAGCCAAGCTCTTTCAGCATATGTAAAATAAGATCCCAGGATTCCACTATGCCAGAGTTCTTTTCAGTTTCAGCACCTTATCACCTCCTTTTAGAACCAGCTCATCTTCACACAAGAGGGAGGGAATGAATGCATTTTGTCATTTATCACATGTCAGTCACTAACAGTTGTTGTGAGAATTCAAACAACATAAAGCATCTGATGTGCCTGTTACAGTGGCTGGCATGTGATAAAAATACCCCCTTTTAAAGACGTCAAAGTCACTGCCGTTAAGTCAATTCTGACTCACAGCAACCTTATAGGTCAGAGTAGAACTGCCCCATAGAGTTTCCAAGGAGTGCCTGGCAGATCTGAACCACTGATCTTTTGGTTAGCAGATGTAGCACTGAGCCACTAGGCCACCAGGGTTTCCTTTTAAAGATGAGGCAGTAACAATATACATTTCATCAGCAAAATCAAGGTTTGAAGCCAGGTCTATCTGGAGGTGCGGTCTGTTTTGCTGACTTCTTCATCCTGTGTATACATTTGTCTGGGCCTTTGAGGACTACCCCCCTGGACAGGAAGTACCCTAACAGCTCTTTACCCTACTAAGAGGTTTCGCTGTTCACATCACTTCAAATCGGAGTTCTCATGCTTTTTTCTCTGAAAGCCTTTCATCATGCCTTCCATTTCTTTCCAAAAGCCTCTGCAAAGGCTTTTTGGAAACCATTGGCACTCCTCAGTACAGAGCTTTGCAAATCAAATTTTCTTTTCTTTTCTTCTCCCCCAACTGTGTGTGTCATTTTACAAGCATGCAAATTCCTTCCTCAAAAGCAGGGACAATTTCTTTTGCCAAGCAGCCTTGTCCTAGCCATTATGATGCTTAAAATAAAGTTTAACAGATTAAAATTGTAAGAAATTAGCATTGTAGAATCTCAGCATTAAAGTACATCTAGAGTTTAAACAGATTATCCTTATATTTCTCCCAAAGTATCTTCAACTAATTATCATTTAGCTTCTGCTTGAGCATCTGAGTCATGGAATAAACCTTTTACTGGGAACCAACAGAACTGACTCTGCCACTAGATTGTACATGGCTGTCAGTCACTTTTATCAAATATTGAAATTTTCTCAAACTTACCCCTCACTTTTAACAGCTCACCAGGCCTTGTCCACTATAGTTCACAGCTCTCTCCCAATAATGAGAAATATTTTGCTCTAGTATTGTTTCCATCATTTTGGGAAAAGCCATTGACACCTCTCCCATGGCTTTTATAACCAAAAAACCAAATCTGTTGCTGTCTAACGGATTCTGACTCATAGTGACCCTATAGGACATGGGAGGACTGTTTCACAGAGTTTCCACAAAGAGCCTGGTAGATTCAAACTGCCAATGTTTTGGTTAGCAGTCATACCATTAACCACTATGCTGCCACGGTTTCCATAGCTTCTAAAAAAAAAAAAATCAAAAACCAAACCCACTGCTGTCAAGTCAGCAACCCTAGAGGTCAGAGTAGAACTACCCCATGGAGTTTCCAAGGACCGTCTAGCAGATTTGAACTGCTGACCTTGTTTTACTTAGCAGACCTAGCACTTAACCCACTACGCCACCAGGGTTTTCATTGCTTCTACAGTACACTTCTAAATGATCCCCTACTTCCACTCTCCCCTCCACCTTCATTTCACTCTATTTTCCACACAGCAACCACAATGTTGTAAAATGCATGCAATCATGACATAGTCCCTTCCTTTCACCATTGAAGAGTTCTCCCATTGCTCTTAGAATAAATACTTGGACTAGAAGACCTCATGATCTGCTACTGCTTACCCTTCCGGTTTCATTGCCTACTGCTCTTCTTTGTCTTTTTCATCTTCGACCATATAGGCCTTCTTCATTTCTGAAACTAACCAAGTTCTATTCCTTCTTAGGACACTGGAATCTTCTGTTTGAACTATTTTCTAACTCATATTTCAGGGGGCAGGGATGGAGGGTGGAGAGAGAGAGATGGAGGGAGAGAGGGCGAAGGATGGAGAAGACACAGAGAAAAGTATTTTAAAAATGTTTAGAAAAACATTAATTCTGGGTATTTCTGGGTATCCACAAAGTAAATTCCAGTGCTTTCTAATATACCAGAGGCAGCCTCATCATTCTTCTGCAAAGAAATTAAACCCCACTGTTAATCACTTTCCTGAAAAACCTATATCTTTAGTTCATACCACCTACAGCAATTTAAGTAAATACCTAAGAGCAACTCCCCACCCTACCCCCTGCCACTCTGTCCATAGACACACACTATACCTAAGAACCACAGGGTCTGGAGTCATTTCTAGGTCATTCACCCTTGCATTGCCAATAACCAGGTAGTCCCCAGGACACAGTGGGTGCTCAAAGTAGATGTCTTAACCACATAGATTAACAGTTTCTATATATATATAAAAAAAAAAATCTCAAAGGAGAATTCTTTTTTCCATTCTAAAGAATTCACATTTCCATTCTAGTTGTCAACTGTCTTTAACTATAAAATAAGAGCAAAGGGGTAAGGCTTTGGAATCAGTCAAGACTTAAATCTGTTCTAACTCACAAGCACACACAAAAAAGATCAGACTTACTGGTCCGACACAGAGTGGAAAAACCCCTGCTGTATGGTCCTGGATAGCTTTATAAGGTGAGTACTGATGTTATTCCTGAGGTTCACTATTCAGCCAGAGATTACATAGGCTCATAAAACAGTAAGGGATTAAATGGACCCGTCTGGGGGCAAGGAAGGGAAGGTAAGAAGGGACAGGAAAGGTAGTAATGGAATCCAAGTCAATAAGGGGAGAATGCTGACATGTCCTGGGTTGGCAACCAGTGTCACGAAACAATGCTGTTGTCATTTTTATGTACTGTCAAGTCAGTTACACATTATAGCAACCCTCTATGACTGAGTTTCCAAGAAATGGCTGGTGGATTTGAACTGCCAACATTTTGTTTAGCAGTCTGAGTTCTTACCTACTGTATGAGTTGTTTAATGAGAACCTAGTTTGCTCTGTAAAATTTTATCTAAAGAAAAAGAAAACAAACAAACCAAAAAAAGACATCTGGATTCTAACTCTGCCTCTCACTAAGCTGTGACCTTGGAAATGTCACTTAAATTCTACAACCTTGATTTTTCAGTTACAGAACAGAGGCTACAGTGCCTTATCAACGTCCTAACAGTGATGGTAAAATGACTTCATCTGGCTCTCTTACTCCTAGAAGGGGGTTTTGGAAAAGTTACTTGGCATTTCTGCTTCTCCTTCACATAAAGAGGATGATAACAGCTCTTGCCTCACAGGGTCAATGAGAGGATTAAATAAGTCAATGTATGGAAAATGCTTAAAACAGCTCTTTGCATGTGAAAATTAATGCTAGTTGTTATTTTTATCATTAAAAATGCTTGCTGAAAAGCTTGACATGTCATAAACCTTAAAAAATGGTGGTCATTATTGCCACTCCCTATGACACTAACCACATTATTAACAGGATAATGAGATGGGCATGATGACAATCACAATAACATGTTTCTTACCAGTGCTGCCTTCCACCAATCTAACTTCAAATAACAGGAGGGCACCTACTTTTCAATATGGCCCATTTCATTTGCATGCAAAACTGACTAAATGATAGTTTTTTTAAAAAAAACCACTTTTTAAGATAATCTTCTCTTATGCATTAAACATGTTTTTTAATTCTATTAAAGTTTTCAAGATTTTGAAGACTAAATCTCACCTACATTCTGTGTTTTCAAGACAGAAAAACTGTAGTTTCTTCAACTGCCCCAGGAAGCTTTTCACAACTAGCCTGAATGTCTGATCCTCGTATAACTTGACCAACTGAGTCACATTCTGTTCCCTCTCATCTGAGAGTAGTCTCATTTTCTAATTGCTCATGCACCTCTGTATTCATTAACACGGAAAGAGGATCTTGGCCTATTGTTGAGGTTCAAAAAGTATTTCCTCTAAACAGCTTTACTGAGATTGTGTGTGTGTGTGTGTGTGTGTGTGTTTGTGTATGTGTACAGAGAGAGAGAAAAGAAAGAAGTGAGTGTTTTAACAATGCTCAGGAAAATGTTAATTTTGTGTATTTCTGGATGATGAAATTTTTATTTTCTACTTCATTAAATGTCTTTATTTTTGCACTGCCTGAATAGGCTTCAAAGGACACTTTATTTTTTTAATAGACTGTAAAGATTAATTAAAAAATTAAATTCCATTAACTGTACTTACAGCATGATTTAAGACTGAATTTAAAATATATGGACGGAGTCAGGAAAATGGGGATGGGAGGAGAACAGAGCTGGAGCAGTGAAGAGAAACCTCACAGAATGAGCTTTACTGACTCTAACTCTCCATAAATGGCCATTAGTCAAAGTGCGGAAATGTTAAACAGCATTACAGGCTGCCATTCCATGGCTTCCTTCCCCTGTCCAGCTTTTGCGTCAGTGACTTAAAACAGTGCACAAGTGACCGTCTCATACCTAAAGGTCATCTGGAACACTTGGCCTTGGTTCACATGCTGGGTCCGGTTGTTGTAACCATGTAGCATCTCTCCAAAGAGGGTGTCGTTGAATTTGGACTCAGGTTTCAGGCACTTGGGGCCCTCGCAGACATCTGACAGCATCAGGCAGGATTTTCCATCAGGAGCCAGCTTGTATTCCTCCACACAACTGCATGATAAAACAGAGCCAAGAGTTAGCCCAGCATCCTGGATGCCCCCAGTGGGGATGACCTAAAACCAAGGCCTTTTACCTGAAAAACAGGCCAGATTTCAGGGATGTAGACAGTTATTCTGGCTGCAATGTATCTAGGGCACAGGTGTCTAGAGAGATGCACATTAATCGTGCAAATTGGTAAACTCAAGGAAGTCATTTGTGACATTCTGGAGGAGCCAAGGGAAAAAACAGCGTGCACATCCATGCACAGAGTAAATTTAAAGTACTGTTTCCTATGCACACACAGACTTAAAAAAGCATGACAGACCAATTCGCAGGGAATTATCAATCGACTTCTCAAACTAGAATTTATTCCCAGTTTAGCCGTCAACCAAGGTTGAAGACTGTAGGAAAAAAATAAAAAAGTTTATTGCCCTTGTAATGCAGAGGTGATCTTTTCAGAACCACAGACAGCGCACAGAACAGCAGCCAGTGCTTCTGCTCAATTAGCAATGTTAGCAGCCTTCACTGGGCTCTAATCACCCAATCTTGACAACCAGAAGGGCCCTTGACATGCCTTTGAGGCTTTGCAGCAGGGTTGGTCTCCACTAAGAATCAAACAGACGTTTGAGTAGAATGTGTAAGTAATCTGCACAACTTCCTAATGTTTGCAATGGGAACAGAATGCCTTACAGAAGAGTAGAGATGGGAGAGAGAAAGCAGAGGCTTCAGTCCTTGAAAGATCGATCCAGATGCTGAACTTGTTATTTGTTAATGGTCCTGGTGTTGGGGAATAGGGGCAGAGTGCACATAAATAAGATTGACAAGAGAATGGGCTATATAATTTGAGAAACTGGGCATAAAATTCATCTTTCCTGTCTGAATCAAGGCAAGCCATCTAGTTAACCTCTTTGATCTTCGGTTTCCATATCTGTAAAGCAGGGTAAACACTCCTGCTCTACCCTAATTCAATAGGCTACTTTGTGGTCACATGGTTCACTGGCTTTGAAAACAGGAATGTGATGCAATTTACAAAGTAATTATCATAGTAGTAGCAGTGGTGGTAATGTTGATGGTAGTAGTAGCAGTTTCTACTTATTGAGCACATACTATCTACGTGGTTTAACTTTATCTTCTAACTGTGATTTAAAAAAGTATCATCATTTCTGTTTTACAGATAAGCAGAAAGATAATTCAAGAAATAAAGCAGAGTAGGCATTCTAACTCAGGTCTGCTTAACAACAAAGGCTGCTTTTTCAACTCTTGTCTCCCTTAGATTCAGTGGTTGCCGTTTGCATGCTATGATCCTGCTTAGGTTGTGTTGGAGGCAATATAAAGCAGGTAGTCTAGTATTTGCCTTCCATCCATGGGGTAGAGTGGAGATCCATTGACCCTGCCTGTAAATGGCCTCAGTAACTCCTAATGGGACACAGGAGAGCCTATGTGAGATGGCTTGGGAAGAAACTGTACCCAGCTCACAGGAACCAATAATTGATGCTAGAAATAAAGAACCTAACTGTAGGCAGGAAGTAGACAGGCAGATCAGAAAGCAGATAGGCAGAGCAGGAAGCTTGCCCTGAGATACCAATAAGGAAAAACCAGGAGCATTACACATATGAAGCAAGCTGTCAGCCTCTCCTTACTGCCTTTTAACCGCCCACCCCCTGCCCCCGCGAAGTACACTGATGCACTGCTTGACTATCTAACGCTCTCCAGCTCCTGCCCAATGTATAGGGAATATCTCTTGTGTCTTAGTCATCTAGTGCTGTTATAACAGAGATATTACAAGTGGTTGGCTTTAATAAAGAGAAGTTGAGGATAAAAGTCCCAATTCAGGGTGTCAGCTCTAGGGGAAAGCTTTCTTTGTCGGATCTGAAGGAAGGTCTTTATCCTCAATCTTCCCCTGGACTGGGAGCTTTGGAGGTACAGGGACAGCAGATCTAAAGGACACCCTCTGCTCTTGGCACAGCCATACTTTTTTCTTCCTTTCATCTCTTTGCTTGCTTTCCTTTTCTTTATACCCTAAGAAGCTGCCTCGAGATACAATATAATCTTACATGTAGAGTCCCCTCCACTTGCTACCCATCTTCCCTCATTAACATGACGTAGGCATGATTTGGAACATATAGGAATATCATAAAATACTAGGAATGATGGAAAGAACAGCCCAACTGCTACACACAGTTTTTGGGTGGACACAATTTAATCCATGACATTTTGGTAGGAGGACCTGTTCTGATCTGCTACCTACTTGCTAAAATGTCTGGTCAAGTCTATTCCCCTTTCTTTTTGCATCTGTTAAACAGAATTAACTTCCTTTATACTGTTGTGTTCTAGGTGGTTGTCTCAGTTACAGAGTGCTGCTGTAGCAGAAATACTACAAGTAAATGTTTTCAATAAATGGAAATTTGTTTTGAGGGGGTGGAGTCAAGGTGACGGACTAAGTACACGTCTCCTTATATCCCTCTGGAAACCAAGACCTGAACTGACAATCAAACAGAGCCTTCTGATCACCTAATCAACCTCAGGGCACGGCACAGAGCTGTTAATTGGGACTTCACACCACTAAGCAAAAAAACCTCCTCTCTTTCGCTGACTCCCGCTCCTGGCTAGCCCCGGCTCTCACGGATGGAAGGTAAACGCACCATTGTGACTTTCTTTTTCCTCGGACTCGGCTGGCGGGTGGAGCTGGGTCTTGCCTGGCGGCTGGACTCAGACACGCTGCTGGGGGGATAGGCAGGCGAAATTCCCATATTCTGAGAGCCAGGCTTGGGACTCTGTTAATCTAGCCATTTTGAGCCTTTTGTTTTGTAGCTACCTCAGTGGAGTTTGTGCGGAGCTTTGTGGTCAGGGTGTGGGACGCCATGTTGGTACCGAGATTTTAGCGGGACCTCGTTCTTAGCCTGGGAGCCAGCGCCTACAAACGGGACAGCGCTTCTCCAACAGAAAAGTAGTGATTTTGCACAGTGCTGCCTATGTTGGGGGCCCTGCAACAGAAGCAGAGGAATCACTGCCTCTTGGCACTTTTAGCCCCTCTGTCTGCTGCCTGTGTGGAGGGTGCCATCTTGGATATGGTGGCCACAGCTGGACCTAATTCTTAGCTTGGGAGCCAGAGCCTGCCCATAGGAGAGTGCTTTTCTATCACAAAACCAGTACTCGACCCAGTGTTGGCTAAGGCTAGGCCCTGTCAGCAGAGGCCAACAGGGCAGTACCATTGCTGTATTCTGAACTAGTTTGTTATCATCTGGGGTTGGATATAGTGGCGTTTACTTTGTCAGATGAGAGGAAGGACCTCTACACCTGAAAACCTAACTGACTTGTGAACTGGTCAGATACTTTTTGCTTTACATTTGAAGACAGCCTAGAGAAACATTTGCAATCCATCCTCACAGTACCTTCCAGCCTCTATATACTCACATGGGACCCAAAAATCAACAGACAATTGTGGCATACAAGCAATCACTAATGGCTTCAGAAGGCTCCCAAACAAAGCAACCAAGGAGTTTTCCAGATGAAGAAACTTTTATGAAAGCATCAGGAAGTGAACACAAATTGATTATATACAGAGCCCTTCTAGACCTTATACAAAATGCAGCAGAACAAAATGAAAAATGAAGCAAGTTGTTTGATCTGATGGAAAACCAGTACTCTGAAATCCAACAGATCAAGAACAAAATCAAAGACATAGAAACTTCCATGCAAAGCCAAGAAAACAGAATGGAACAAATGGAAAAATGAATTTCTGACTTGGAAGACAGAGCTACTGATGCCAGCGTCTATGAGCAGAAATCAGAAAAAAGAAATAAGAAAAATGAAGAAACATTAAGAAGCATGTGGGACTCTATGAAGAGGAACAACCTTCGATTAACTGGAGTCCCTGAACAGGGTGAGACATCTGAGAACACAGAGAGTATTGTTGCTGAGCTGCTGAAAGAAAACTTCCCAGAAATCATGAAGGAAGAGAATATAGACATCTCAGATTCATATCGTACGCCACCCAATATAGATCTCAAAAGAAAGACTCCAAGACATATTATAATCAAGCTTAACAAAATGAAACATAAACAGCAACTCTTAAAGGCAGCAAGACTCAAAGCAAAGCTAACATTCAGAGGGAAACCCTGTAGGCTCTCGTCAGATTTCTCAGCAGAAACCACGCTGGCACAGAGACAGTGGCACAACACATTCAAAGTCCTGAAGGAGAAGAACTTCCAACCCAGAATTATATATCCTGCAAAACTATCTTTCAAATATGAAATGAAATTAAGACATTCCCAGATAAACAGAAACTCAGAGACTTTGTAAAAACCAAATAAAAACTACAAGAAATACTGAAAGAAGTTCTTGGCTTTGGCTTAGAAGAACAAAACCACTAACTTTATATTTTAGAATGACACACTACTCAATACTCACTTAGGGAAGGCTCCAAAGTAAATCACAGCTTTGATATGGAAAGAAGCAATCCAGTGATCATCATGAAAACTATGGTGTCATCATAATAAAAAGAAGGATGTACTACAGTCGTTACAGTCCTTCCAGACGGAGAGGAAGATGGCAAGACTGGCAGTAATTAAAATTGGGTTTATAAATAGTTTATTAAGGTTGTTCATAGGGGCAGCTGTAAAGTACAACAAAGATGTATCATACCATTCCAAGAAATCTAACACACGAGTCTCAACAACTATAAAACCAGCTCTGAAAAAGGTGAAAAATCAACTGACAAAAGAGTGCCCCAGAACAGACTAATAAGAACAATAGAGAAAATATCAACATAAAAATAAACATATCACAATGGCAGCAGTGAACACATACCTATCAATAATTACATTGAATGTGAGTGGACTGAATGCTCCAGCAAAGAGACACCGAGTGTCATCTTGGATCAAAAGACAGGACTCATCCATATGTTGTCTACAAGAAACTCACTTGAGACCTAAAGACAGGAACAAACTGAAAATTAAAGGATGCCAAGCCGAAGTTGAGTGCCGTCGAGTCGGATCCGACTCATGGCGCAAGGAACAAACTGAAAATTAAAGGATGGAAGAATATATATCAAGCTAACAATGAACAAGAAAGAGCAGGGGTGGCAATTCTAATCTCAGACAAAATCAATTTTAATGTCAAATCCACCATCGGGGACAAAGATGGACACTATTGATTGCTGAAAGGTTCAGTACACAAGCAAGACTTAACTATATTGAATATTTATGCACCTAATGTCAGAGCACTTAAATATGTTCAAGAAACACTGACTACGCTCAAAAGAGAGTTAGATGACTGCACAATAACAGTGGGAGACTTTAACACTCCACTCTCATTACTAGACAGATCATCTAGAAAAAAGCTCAGTAAAGATACAGAAGACCTCACTGACACAATTAACCAACTAAACCTCATTGATATATACAGAACTTTCCACCCAGCAGCAGACAACTACACCTTCTTCTTCAGTGCACATGGAACATTCTCCAGAATTGACCATGTGATAGGCCATAACACACTGCTCAACAAAATCCATACCGTTGAATTACTGCAAAGCATCTTCTCAGATCATAAAGCCATAAAAGTTGAAATCAGTAGCAGAAGAAACATAGATAGAAAGTGGAACTCTTGGAAACTGAATAACATCTTGCTCCAAAAAACATGGGTTATAGAGGAAATCAAGGATGAATTAAAGAAATTCATGGATTCCAATGAGAACGAAAACACTTCCTACCAGAACCTATGGGATACAGCCAAAGCAGTGCTCACAGGTCTGTTTATCTCCATAAATGCACACATCGGGAAGGAAGAAAGAAACCAAATCAAGGAACTAACTCTACAGCTTGAACAAGTAGAAAGAGAACAACAGAGGAACCCCTCAGGCACCAGAAGAAAGGAGATCATAAAGATTAGAGCAGAGCTAAATGAATTAGAGAATAGAAAAACAATTGAAAAAATTGAAAAGACCAAAAGCTAGTTTTTTGAAAAGATCAACAAAATTGATAAACCACTGGCTAAACTTACTAAAGAAAAGCAGGAAAGGAAACAAATAACCCAAATTAGAAATGAGAGGGGAGTTGTCACCACAGATGCAACAGAAATCAAAAATATAACAGAATACTATGAAAGACTGTACTCTAACAAATTTGAAAACCTAGGGGAAATGGACCAAATCCTTGACTCATACCACCTACCCAAATTATCACAACGTGAAGCAGAACAACTTAATAAACCCATCACAAAGGAAGAAATTGAAAAGGTCATCAAAACACTGCCAACAAAAGAAGTCCAGATGGCTTCACAGCAGAATTCTACCAAGCATTTAGAGAAGAGTTATCCCCAATACTACTGAGACTGTTTCACAGTATAGAAAGGGATGGAGTACTCCCAAACACATTGTATGAAGCCAGCATAACCTTGATACCTAAGTCAGGGAAAGATCCAACAAAGACAGAGAACTACAGACCGATATCACTCATGAACCTAGATGCAAAAATCTTCAACAAAATTCTTGCCAACAGAATACAACAACATATCAAGAAAATAATCCATCATGACCAAGTGGGATTCATACCAGGGATGCAAGGCTGGTTCAACATCAGGAAAACAATTAATGTCATTAACCACATAAATAACACAAAAGACAAGAATCACCTGATTTTGTCCATTGATGCAGAAAAGGCATTTGATAAAGTCCAACACTCATTCATGCTAAAAACTCTTAGCAAAATGGGCATAGATGGCAAATTCCCGAACACAATAAGGGCCATTTATACAAAGCCAATTGTCCACATCATCCTGAATGGAGAGAGACTGAAAGACTTTCCCTTGAGATCAGGAACTAGACAAGGATGCCCACTCTCACCTCTCCTATTCAACATTTTGCTAGAAGTTCTAGCCAGAGCAATTAGACAAGATGAAGAAATAAAGGGCATCTTCATCCGCAAAGAGAAGTTAAAATCTCCCTGTTCGTAGATGATATGATTGTATATGCAGAGAACCCCAAGGAATCTATAAGTAAGCTACTCAAACTGATAGAAGAGTTCAGCAAAGTCTCAGGATACAAGATAAATATAAGTAAATCAGTAGGATTCCTTTATACCAACAACGAGACTGTTAAGGAGGAAATTATTAAATCAATACCATTTACGATAGCTCCTAAGAATATAAAGTACCTAGGAATTAATCTAACCAGAGAAACAACAGACCTTTACAAAGAGAACTACAAGCCCTTACTACAAGAAACTAAGAGATACTTAGATAAATGGAAAAACCTCCCCTGCTCATAGATGGGAAGACTTAACATTGTGAAAATGTCTATTTTACCCAAAGCAATTTATTTATATGATGCAATCCCAATACAAGTTCCAGCATCATTTTTTAATGAGATGGAGAAACAAATCACCAATTTTGTTTCGAAAGGAAAGAAGTCTCGGATAAGTAAGGCACTACTAAAGAAGAAGAACACACTGGGAGGCCTCTCATTACCCGACCTTAGAACATATTACACTGCCACAGTGGTCAAAACAGCCTGGTACTGGTACAAGAACAGACAGATGGATCAATGGAACAGAATGGAGACCCCAGGGATGACACCATCTGCCTATGAACAGTTGATAATCGACAAAGGCACTAAGACATTAAACTGGGGTAAAAACAGTCTCTTCAACAAATGGTGCTGGCAAAATTGGTTATCCATCTGCAATAAACTGAATCAAGATCCATATCTTACACCTTATACAAAAACCAACTCCAACTGGATAAAAGACCTAAATATCAAACCTAAAACGATAAAGCTCATCCAAGAAAAGGTAGGAACAATAATGGAAGTTTTAATACACAATGAGGACAGACTCCAAAATCTGTCAAACAAACCTCAATCAACAGAAGAGAAAATAGATAAATGGGAACTATTAAGAAGCAAACACTTTTGCTCATCCAAAGACTTTATTAATAGAGTTAAAAGAACACCCACAGAATGGGAAAAAATATTTGGCAACTCTATGTCAGACCGATGCCTGATCTCCATAATCTATAAGATACTACAAAATATCAAGAAGAAGAAGATAAACCATCCAATTAAGCGATGGGCAAAGGAGATGGACAGAAACTTCACTAAAGAGGAGATCCAGGCAGCCAAAAAACACATGCGGACATGTTCATGATCTTCAGTTATTAAAGAAATTCAAATCAAGACAACAATGAGATACCATCTCACTCCAACAAGATTGGCCATGATCCAGAAAACACAAAACAACAAATGCTGGAGAGGCTGTAGAGAAAGTGGAACCCTCCTACACTGTTGGTGGGGTTGCAAAATGGTCCAGTCTCTTTGGAAGGCAATCTGGTGCTTCCTTAAAAAAATGGATATCGATATACCATTTGACCAGTAATTCCACTACTTGGAATGTATCCTACAGAATCAAGGCCTTTCACACCAACGGATACATGCACCAGAATGTTTACCGCAGCACAGTCCACGATAGCAAAAAGATGGAATCAACCCAGATGCCCAACAATAGAAGAATGGATAGGTAAAATATGGTACATATACTCAATGGAGCACTACGCAATGATAAAGAATAACGATGATTCCAGGAAACATCTCCTAACCTGGTTTCAACTGGAAGACATTATGTTGAGTGAAAGTAGTCAGCGACAAATGGACAAATACTGTATGAGACCTCTACGATAAGATCTCAATAACAGACTTGTGTATAGAAGAAAAGACTCTTTGACAGCTACAAGGGAGGGGAGCGAGGGAGGGTGAGGGGGGGAGGGTTCAGTTTAGATAGTTACTAGAATTCTAGTTGGGAGAAAGCAGTGATAGCACACATTAGAAACAAGAACAACATTAAGTGGACTTCAGCATAACTTGAGTACTCTTCCATCTTAACTCAATACTGCAAGGATAGAGTAGCTGGGGCAGGGGTCGGGGGACCATGCTCTTAGGTGAATTCCAGGCCAATTGGCACAGCTAGCGTTTTGCTAAGAGAGCTCTCTGCACCCCACACTGGTGAGTGTCATCTGGGGTCTTAAAAGCTCCCAAGCTGCCATCCGAGGACACAGCAAATGGTCCCAATTCAGCAGGAACGGATTCTCACCGAGGACCAAAATGACATGCAGTAAAGACAACCGAGAAGACAGAGAGACCCACAAGAGTGGGTGCCTACATCGACTTGCGACCGGAAGAACTGGATGGTGCCTGGCCACCACCAGTGGTAGCCACGATGGAGCTCATAGAGAGGAGTCTCACTGGCAACAGAAGAATAATAAGGGGTGCATCATGAGATCTCCACTAAAAGACCTCAATTGATGGTCCAGCGGTTTTTTGGGTTTCTCTGAGAGCATGGCCCCCGGCCCTGATGCTGCCCGTTCCCATAAATTATAACAAAGGTCCACTCTTTGGACAGGAATGGATTGGACTTGGCAAGGCAGAGTGACCATATATTGAAAGCACTTTATGGTTCTATACATCTATACTATATCATCTTGCTGACCTCTGGCTGGAGGAAGGGAGTGGATGGAAAGGAGGGGAAAGGAGGGTGTTGGGAGGATGAGACATGTATGGAGCAGAGAGGAATAGTGTGCAGTCACCGGACAGGGAGAGCAGTGGAAGCTGCATACAGGTGGGCATGTAAATTTATATGTGAAAGTACATTTTCATTCAGTTATGTTAAATAAAAATAAATAATAAAAAGAAGAAATTTGTTTTCTCATAGTTTGGGAGGCTAGATATTCAAGTTCAAGTCTCTAGCTTTAGGGAGCCAGGAGCTCTGGTGGTACAATGGTTAAATCGCTTGACTGCTAACCAAAGACTGATGGTTGGAAACCTCCAGGGATTCTGTTGCTGAAAGGTGTGTCTGTCTGCTGCTGTAGAGACTCACAGCCTTGGAAACCCTGTAGGGTTGCTGTGAGTCAGAATCTATTCCACAACAGTGGGTTTGGGTTGGGTTTGGCTTTAGGGAAAGGTTTTTTTCTTTCTGTTGGCTGTGGGAGAGGTCTTTGTCTCTTCAGCTTGTTTCCTAGTTCCTTGGTTGCTTCCCTTTCCTTTATACCCTAAGAGGCTGCCTCAAGGTACAGTATAATCTTACATGTAGAGGCCCCCCCCCCACTTGCTACCCACTGGGTTTGGCATCTATCTTCCCTCATCTCTGCTTGCTCATTTGCTTGCTTAACCTTTTTGACATCTCAAAAGAGACTGATTCAAGACATAAACTACATTAATCCTGTCTCATTAACCTAACAAATACAATCCATTCCCAAACTAGATTATAATCACAGGCACAGAAGTTAGGGCACACAACACTTATGTTGGGAGACAAAATTCAAACCGTAACAGTGGCACAATGGTTTAACATACTTGGCTGCTAACTGAAAGGTTGGAGGTTCAAGTCCACCCAGAGGCATATTGGTAGAAAGGCCTGGTGATCTACTTCTTAAAAATCAGTCAATGAAAACCCTATGACGCATAGTTTTACTCTGACACATATGGGGTCACTAGGAGTTGGAATCAACTTGATAGCAACTGGTTTACTAGTTTCATACAGTTGCAATGTAAATGAAACGCACATATATGGAAGTGCAGAATATATACTAAGTGTTCAATAACGTTTAGTACTATCCATTCTGAGGCCCTGGTTGCACAGTGGTTAAGATCTTGGCAGCTAATCAAAAGGTCGGTAGTTTGAATCCACTAGCCACTCCTTGGAAACTCTATGGGACAGCTCTTCTCCATCCAATAGAGTCAATATGAGTAATAGATTTGATGGCAATGGGCGTTTTAGTCCTGTCCACTCATCCCAGGAATATTCCAGAAGAGACGGAGAAATGCTTTACTAGCTAGAGTTCTTTGTCCCTCTGTCTCTGTCTCTCTCACACAAACACATGTACATATGTTCCTGTAAACTTTCTCTATAGAACTAAGAGATATTTTGTCTGTCAATGATTAAATATAAAGTCTACAAGTAAAATATGGATGTTTTTCATTTGTACTCCACACATAATTTTAACTCCCATCCTAGAGGTCATCACTGTTAGCTGCTATGTGTTCTTCTATGTATACATATATGGTGTGAGTGTGTGGGTGTGTATGTGTATACAGTAACTTACAAACTCAGAAATACAGTACACATTGTTGTAAGACACATACTTGCAGCAATTCTTGGAGCTCTTTCAAGTCAGAATACAAATAGATTTATATTTTTAATGGTTATTTGGCACCACACAGTATAAATATACCATAATGCTTTTAACTAATCCTTACTGGTGAGTATTTTGTTTGTTTATAGCTATTTGTTATTACAAATAGTGCCATAATGAAGACTTTGTACATACATCATTATGCATGTGTGTGTTTCTATAAAACAGATTCTTAGAAGAGGAATTGCTGGGTCAATGTTTTACGAATTTGAAAATTCTGATGGATCCACTAAATGGGGTTCTGCCAGCTTACAGCCCTATCACTGATGAGTGAAAGGGCCCGTTTCTCCACATCTTTCATGTTCATGATTGCCAATTTGGGGTGGGAAAAAATAACTTATTTTTTGTCTGGGTTTGCGTTGCCCTGATGACTAGGGAGGTTCATTATCTTTTTCTGTCGTAGTCATTTGTATTCCTTCTGAAGACTGTTCATGTTCTTTGTCCATTTTTCTATTGAAATATTTGTCTTTTTAAAAATTGGCTGGTATATACCGTATTTATTTTCAGGATAGTTATCCCTCATTTTCCATATATATTGAAATTTTCTAGTCTATGCTTTTACTGTAATTGTGCTTTTGATGCCTTATAATCTCTGAGTTCTGATCCTTTCTTCCTTCTGAATTTTGTTAAATGCTTAGGAAGCCACAGACAATGAGATAATATGTCTCTACTTTTCTAATATTTTTTAAAGTTTTTTTTCTTTGGTTTTCAATCTGCACAGACTTTATTTTTCTGCATGTGGGCAGGGCTCTTTTAACACATCTTTTTTTAATGGCTAGTCAATCTAATGCTGAGGTGTTCATCCTTTTACCAACTAGTTTGAAATGCCAACCTTACATATACTAAATTCCTGTGTATCGCACATGAAAAGATACATTCTTATTTAGTTATCTATTTCTGTAGTAATGTTACACTATTGTAATTATTAGATCATTACTGTCTGTTTTGGATATAGCAAAGAAAGTCTCTTCTCTCTTACCTGCATTGATACTCCATTTAAAAATTTCATAAATGTTTTAATATCTTTTTTCTTTCAGGTGAATTTTAGAATTAGCTTGTCAAATTCCACATAAAACCTTAGTGGAATTCTGGGTGGGATGCATTGAATTTTCAGACTAAATTGAGAAGTGCTGTTTTCTTTCTTTTTCACCTTAGAAATACCTATCAGTAGTCTAGTCTGTGCTGGGCATTGCTGACATCATGTCATAGACAGTGTCACGTATGCTTACCACATGGTGTCTTCTTCCTGGCTGCACCCTGTAGACTACATACTTAAGCCTCCCTTGTAGTCGAGTTGTGGGAGGTGGTGGTAGGATGTGAATGGATTTTGAGCAATGGACTTTGGGCTTTAGAGATCTAAGTCACTGCTGGACCTAGCTCTATGCAAAGCATCTTGTGTGATTCACAAGACCTCTCTTTCCTTGCAAAGCCATGTCTGAGACTGTGTGTTCCAGATGCAGACTGTCACATAAAGAGGGCCATCTGACTCACAGTGTACCTTGCATGAACAAGAAATACACATTTGTATGCAAACTTCTGGTTTGCAAGGCTTCATTTGATACAGAGACATCTCATATCCTAACTAATACAGGATTTTTACACTTAACCAGATGCTGTCAAGCACATTTTGACTCATGGCAAACCTGTATGTGTCAGGGTAGAACTGCGCTCCACGGGGTTTTCGATGGTTGACTTCTCCGAAGCAGACAATCAGGCCTTTCTTCTAAGGCACACCCGGGTGGACTCCGAGCAACTCTTCTGGTTAGCAGCCAAGCACATTCACCTTCTGCACCACCCAGAGACCCCCTTTATAGTTGCGTCTTTCCATTCAGGAACAGTACTTGCATCTCTGTTGATCAGGCGTTCCTTTATCAGGTAAGCCTTCAGTAAAGTTTTATAGCTTTTGTCATAAACTACACGTGAACATGAAAGATGTGGGGAAACAGGCCCTCTCACTCATCACTGAAGGGCTTATAAACTGGTAGAGCCTCTACAGACTGCCATTTAGTAGATCTATCAAAATTTTAAAATTTGTAAAAACAGCAAAGCAATCCTTCTTCTAAGAATCTGTTTTATAGACTTATGAATGTCTTGTGGGACTTATTCATAGGTATTTATGTGAGGCACTACACTTCAGAGATTACAAGTACGTGGCTTTGGACTCAGACTACCAGAACCCAAATCCTGATTTTACCACATCCTGGCTGTGTTGGACAGCTGCTTAACTTCACTGTACATCACTTCCTTAGATGTTCCCACTGCACCGAGCCACTGGGAGGATTAAAGGACTTAAAGCACAGTGAACTCCTTGTAGAATAATGTATTCTATTATTTCTATTTTACTTCAGGAACAGGATCAGTTTTTCCCTCACATTTTCCCTTTTATTTTATAATTAGCTATCACTGATATGGAGGGGTGCTATTACTGATTTTCATTGTTTGGTTTTGCACTTTATCAGCATAAAGAATCCATCAGTTCTAATACAACTACCAGATGTGTCTACATAAATGAGCATATATTTGTTCAGTTGGGATATTAGAATTGTGCAAGGACTATGAAATAAAAACAAAAAACTATCCACCCTCCATCTCTGGATCAGTTTATATAACAAAGAAATTATCCATTCTTTGATTATCTGATAGAACTTACCCACAAAATCATACAGTTTTGATGCCTTTTTTTCCAATGGTAGATATTTAGCTGTCATTATTTATTTGCAAGTTATCTGTTTAGTTAAGATTTTCTACAGCATGTTGAGTCAAACTTGGCAATTTATATTTCCTAAGAAAATGATGCATTTTATCAATGCTTTCAAATTCATTGGTATAAAGTTGTACAGCATATTCTCATTAAATTTGTTTTATCTTTTGTGCTTCTATAGTTATATCCCAAGTTGATTCTTAATGCGTATTCTCTGTATACTTTGAACTGTCTATTGTATTTTATTGATGAGGCTCTTTTTCTTTTCTATTTCATTTATTTCAGTTTTTATTTGTATTAATTCCTTTCTGTTGTATTTTTTAACTTTGTTCTAATTATTTTTCTGGCTTCTTGGGCTGAATGCTTCATTTATCTTCCATCTTTCTTGCTTATAAATGCCACGGAGCTTTTGACTAGCACTTTGCCTGTATATCAGGAGTTTGATATGTGGCCTTTCTGCTTCTGTTCATTCCTGCAAACATGATGATTTAAGCTGAGTGTTTTCCTTTCCTAAGTGTTACTTGGAAGGTTGAGAGGTTTGTTTTTTGCCATTCCAAATAGATTTATTTTTTAGATCTTTCTCATTAATTTTTTATATTGTTTAATTCTAGTGTACAAATTTAATTTTTATAATGTTTATTTTGAAGAATTCATTGAGATTTCATGCCCCTTATTTAAAGAAGATACCAAATGTGAAGTCCAGATTTTGAAACTAATTAGATCTGAATTCAAACAGATGCTGCACTACTAAGGAGCTATATGAACCTGATCACGTCTATTAACTTTCCTAGGCTTCAGTTTCATAATGTGTTAAATAGAGATGCTAATAATTCCTGTTATGGGGCTGACGTGAGAATTAAGGTAACATGTTTCAAGGATAAAACTGCTTTGAGCATGTAGAAGTTAATATTGCCTTAGCTATTGTGACTAATATTATTACTATTAATATTTATGAGTATTATTTGGTCTACTATCCCTTTTATACTTCTTAGGATGTGCATGTTAATTTGTAGTAGTTCTCAGATGCTACTTTCTGGCTCTACTAGATCTAGGTTTCTTAGCCAACACAGTTGACAGTCCTTGACTCTTTTTATTTTTCTTCTCTTCAAAATGAATAATTGGGAACTTATATGCCAGTTGCTGGAAATAATTTATACATAAAATTTACACATGCATGCAAACATATGCAATTATTATACACAATAATTCAAACACATGTATCACATATATGTGGTCCTACATGCACATGGTGTATATGCATGTGTATGTATATGTACATGAACAAAGCTCATCACTGCTTTCATGTAGCACAGTCTGGTGACCTGACTTGGACCTTATTAAATCCTGTAGCAAAAAGGCGGATTATTGCTGTTGAGTGTGGTCAAGTCATTCTGACTAACAGTGACCCTGTAGGTCAGAGCAGAACTGCTCCATAGTGTTTCCAAAGAGTGTCCAGTGGATTCGAACTACCTAGCTTTCGGTTATCAGATGTAACACTTAACCATTATGCCACCAGCATGTCTGCGGAGTGACCAGTGAGTTTAAATTGTCAACCTTTCAGTTTGTAGCTCAGCATTTTAACAATTGTGCCACCAAGGCTTCTATGAGATGGATAGCCATATCTTAATCCCCCAAATCTGTGAATATGGCAAAAAAGACTTTAGAGACAGGACTAAATTAAAATTTTAAAATGGGAAGATTATTCTACCCTCCCTGTGACAGCACACTCCTCCTTTCCACCCTGTACAGCCTCCTGAGCATATTTAAGCCAAGCAGCACACTCTTTGCCCGCATCACTCTATGTCTTACAGTCCAGCCCAATCTCTGAAGGATTGGCTTCAGTACTGCTTTCAGCTCTGGGTTAATAGTCAAGGGACCATATCCTCAGGGGATGCTCCAGGATGTCAGACCATCGAGTCTGGCCTTTTAATAGAGTTATAGTTTTGCACACACATTTTCTCCAACTACTTCAGGGACTCAATGTTGTATTCCCTGCCAGAGTAGTCACAGGTGATGGCTGGGCACCATCTAGTTCTTCTGCTCTCATGATGATGTAGTCTCCAGATCATTATGGCCCCTTCTGTCCCTTGGGCTCATATTTTCTTCACATCTTTGATGTCCTTCATTCTTCTCTGCTCCAGGTGGGTTGGGACCAACTGATGCCACTTGGATGGCTACTTGCTAGCTTTTATAATAACCCCACATGTCACACACCAAAGTGGGATGCAGAATGTTTTATTTTTTTTTTTAAAAAAAAACTTAGTTATACCAATTGATTTAGACGTCCTCTGAAACCATGGTCCTTAGACCCCTGTGTCCCTGCTACTGTCCTTTAAAATGTTGGGTTATATTTATGAAATCTCTTAGCTTTTCATTTAGTCCAGCTGTACTGACCTCCCTTCTACTGTGTGCTGTCACTCCCTTTACCTATCCTAATTCCTATGTAGTATCTAATTAATGAATACTCCTCTCCCTCCCTTCCCATCAAAGATTATTTTCTTTTGTGCTTACGCCTTTTCTTGAGTCCTTATAATAGTAGTCTCACACAATATTTGTTTGTTTACATTCTACTAATTTCAGTCAGCATAATATCTTCCAGATGACTCCATGTTATGAGATGTTCCCAAGATCATCATTGTTCCTTATCATTGCATAGTATTTTGCTATGTGAAGATGGGTGCCCAGGTTGATTCTATATTTAGGCTATTGCGGACAGTACTGCAATAAACATTAGTGTGCATGTACCTGTTTGTGTGACAACCTTTATTTGTTTCTGTAAGATATATTCCAAGAAGTGGGATTGATGACTCATGTCGTATTTCTACATCTAAGTCTTTTAAGACAGTGCCAAATTGATTTCCAAAGTGGTTGTATCATTTTACATTCCCATCAGCAGTTAGAAGTGTTCTAGTCTCTCCACAACCTCTACAACATATATTATTTTATGTTTTTTAAATTAATGCCAGCCTTTTGGGGGGTGAGACAGTACCTCAATGTAGTTTTGATTTGGATTTCTTGAATGGCTAATGACCGTGAGCATTTCCTCATGTATCTGTTAGCATCCTGGATGTCTTCCTTGGTGTGGTGCCTTTTCATATCCTTCATCCATGTTTTAACTGGGTTATTTGTCTTTTTCTTGTTGAACTTTTGCAGTACCTTGCAGATTATGAAAATTAGATGCTGATCAGATTTGTGGTAGTCAATTTTTTTTTTCCCCAGTCTGTAGGTTGTCTTTTTACTCTCTTAAGGAAGTCTTTAGAAGAGTGTAAGTGCTTGATTTTTAGGAGTTATCTATTTTCTCTTCTGGTGGTTGTGGATTGTTAGTAACGTTACATAGTCTGTTTATGCCATGTATTAGGGCTCCCCATATTGTTCCTATTTTTTTTCTTCCATGATATTTACTGCTTTAGATTTTATATTTAGGTCATTGGTCCACTTTGAGTTAGTTTTTGTGCATGGTGTGAGATATGCATCTTGTTTCATTTCCAAAGAATAACTGATACATTTGGATTATAGTGTCAGAAAGGAATATTGATTATACCATGACTGCCAAAAGAATGAACAGATCTTTCTTGGTAGAAGTACAGCCAGAATGTTCCTTAGAAACAAGGATGGCAAGTCTCTGAATCACTTTAGGCATGTTATCAGGAGATACCAGTCCTTGGAGAAGGACATCACGCTTGGTAAAGTAGAGGACAAGCGAAAAAGACAAATAATGTTAACAAGAAGGACTGAGACAGAGACTACACCTATGGGCTCACACATAACAACAGTTGTGAGGATGGCTCAGGACCGGGCAGTACTTCATTCTGTTGTACTTTGAGTTGCTATGAGTCAGAGCTGACTAGACGGCACCTAACAGCAGTAACAGTCTGGGTGGACCCAATGGAACCCTAAGAGTAGAAGAGAGAGGCAAGAACGTCAGCATCAATGAAAGAGGTGTGACAATGAAAGCAGGGAAGCGAATGAGAAAGAGTGAGAGATTTATACAAAGGTGTGCTGATGACGTTGAAGACAGAGGAAGGGGCCATGAGCCAAGGAATACAGGCAGCCCTAGAAGCTGGAAAAGCCAGGAAAACTACTTTCCTCTAGAGTTACCAGAAGGCATGTAGCCTGGCTGACATCTTAAATTTAGCTATTTTAACCTGCAGAATGGCAAGATCATAACATTTGTGCTATTTTAAGCCACTGAATTTGTGCTAAGTTATTATAGCAGCAATAGGAAACTAACATATAGCCATGAGGTTTTTTTTTTTTTTAAGGTGAAAAAACTGAGGTTTAGAGAAGTAAACAGCTTGACAGTGGTGTTATATCTAGTCAAAGTGGTGCTAGGAATTAGTCCCGGGAGTTCATATTGAGGTGTGTATATATGAATGTGAGTGTGTGTATATGATTTTAATCACATCACAACTGTCAGTTCATGGTGACTTTCTTTTGTTTAGGGGTGAGAAAAGATTGTGGCTTAGCAGGAGAGGAAGCGGGGAGAAAGACCTGTAGTATACTTAGTGAGGCCTTGGAGATGCAGCAAGAGAAAAAGCAGGAACTTATAAAGGCAAATGATCTTCTCAGCTTTGAAATGTGAACAACTCTCTCTCCCAAACCACCTGAGGGCACAGGATGATTTATGCAAAGGTCTGTTTAGTTGCTGGTTTCCTTTTTTTAATTTTATTTTTGTACCATGCCCCATAATTATACAGCTCCTTTAGAACATTCTGTCGTCTGAGACATTTTCTTACAGAAATTCTAAAGAGCGTAGGCTCACAGGAAACTAGCCAAGATCTGCATGAAACTATATTTATACATACGCCAAAATGAAAAACATAAAATAAGAACAAAGATACAAACTGGGCATTTTAGATGAAGGCAAAGAATGTGTTACCCTTCACACACCCATCATGTTATAGACAAAACTAGAACGAGATGGGGCTTCACAGACTGTACCATAAAACCTTATGTGTTTAGTCAAGAGCATGTTTCATCTAATCCTCACAGCCATGTTGTAAGATGAGTATTTTCATTCCAATACAGCCACTGAGGACCCTAAGGCGTGGGATATTTAAGCTCCTTGACTGAGGTCACACGAGCAGTTTGGAGCAGCCAAGGCCTTGATGTGGGTCTCCTTGCCCCTAATCCAGTGCTCTTTCCACCTCAGTACAGACAACGCCTCCATTTGCTGGTTTACTAAAAGAAGAAATTATGACTCAGAAATAGCATTATGTGCAAATTCTCAGAGTAAGGTATTTATTTAGTTATACATTCACGAGTCCATTTATTTATTAATTTATTGAAAGTCTGTGGAAACAAAATTATTTACATCGTATGTGTATATATGTAATTCAGAATTGGTAGAATATCATACATTTCTCTATTGTACGACTTGTCAGAGCCTTAAACCCTAACTGTGTGTCATCGAGTTGTCTTTGACTCACAGTGACCCTGTAGGATAGACTGTAACTGCCCCAATAAGGTTTCCAAGGAGCAGCAGGTAGATTTAAATTGCTGGCCTCTTGGTTAGTAGCTGAGCCCCTAACCACTGAGCAACCAGGGTGCCTTAGTAAACCTAGATACATGAAAACTGGAGGAGAGATACTTAAGAGTTTTCAAGCTCCATTGTGGGTGGTAATCCCAGTGTTACCCTCTAAATGATTGAAAGACCCCTTTGGGCCTCAG
This sequence comes from Heterohyrax brucei, assembly GCA_028571685.1. Classification (NCBI taxonomy): domain Eukaryota; kingdom Metazoa; phylum Chordata; class Mammalia; order Hyracoidea; family Procaviidae; genus Heterohyrax; species Heterohyrax brucei. The sequence goes on from CM053150.1 coordinate 66,038,305, forward strand.
TTTCCTCCTCTAAATGACTGGAAGAACACTGAAATTTCACAAATGTTGGTGACATCTCATCTCCCATTATCTCTTATATAAGAGACAATCCTTTGAGCACATTTTGAGCAGCAAAACAAAACAGCATAAGCTTCCTTTCTCAGGCAAAGACAAGTATAGTATCCAGCATGTTTTTTCTGTTTACTTCAGTTGCCAAGAAGCACATAGCTAAATTGATTTCACGTTCAGTAATTTTTCTATTTCAGGATCCTGAAACCATTTTCATCCTTTCCCCCTCACAAATGGCTTCTGATCAGTCCTACCTTTATATTAATGATTTACCATATGTTCAATCTAAGTGAACAAAATAAAATTCTTCTGAAAGTGGGCATGTTTAAGGGTTTGTTTGGTATACATTGTAAACACCCCAAAATGAAACAGACCAACTTGGTTGCTTCGTAACTTGCCAAGGTCTTCATGAAAGGTGATGCTCCATCACCTGTAAGAATCATTCCAAATGTTTCTGCTTAGTAAGCAATGACTTTACCAACCCGTCTGGGTTCACCTGTTCCTCTCTAGCATGCTGACACTTGTTCTCTGTCCGCATCATTCAGGACCAAGAGAGGCTCAGCCTTCTGTGTCAGTACTCCCTTTCCTCCATGTGGGCAAACACTGTGCTCAATGCTTCTTTGCATTCTCTGCATCTCACAAAAGACCTGGCACAGAGTAGGTACTCAACAGATCTTAGGCAGATGAATTTCTAGTTCAATAATTCTACTTATGAAGAAGTCCTTCAGACCAGTAGTGGGAAATGGTAACAGGGACAGGTGACTAAGACCCAAACCCAAACCAAACCCAATCCACTGCTGTTGAGTCAATTCTGACTCATAGTATCCCCATAAAACAGACTAGAACTGCCCCATAAAGTACCCAAGGAACACAGTCAACCTTTTGGTTAGCAGCCATAGCACTTAAGCACTGTACCACCAGTCCCTGGTTATAAAGAGCTGCAGTGTGGCTGGGATCAGACAAGAAGCAGAGCAATCAAAACAGAGATCGACAGGTACTACAGGGGGCGGCACAGAAGGCTGTGAGACCCCAGAGAAAAAATACTCAGTTTGCGAGTTCAGCCTGATTGTTGTTGTGGTTAGGTGCTGTTGAGTGGATTTTGACTATGGTGACCTCATATGACAGGTTACAAGTACCCCATAGTGTTTCCTTTGCTGTGATCTTCTTGGAAGCAAATCACCAGGTCTTTTTCCAGTGGAGACACTGGGTATATTCTAACTGTCACCATTTCAGTGAATAGCTGAATGCTTACTTCTCCTGGGGGCTGACTATCAGGGTGGCTAGCCAGATGTTCAGTCTGCAAGGGGTGTCAGCATTACAGCGGAACACATTAGAATAAAAAGCAAAACATAAATGCCCCTCTCCCTTGTAAAAGGGTCCTATGGGTAGAAATACAAAGAAAACTAAATTGGAAAGATAAAATCTATTTATGGGACCGATTTGATAAGTATTAACAGGACATTAAACAGTATTCTTTTGAAAGCCAAAGCATTAGTACCCAGCTCTAGGACAACTGCATATCTCACTGTGAGACTCATGTGAGATTCTGGGAAGACTTGCTGTTGAAGATGAGGCCAACCGTAAGACCTGAAGGGGAAATGGAGCTGTCGAAGATGAAAGGGTAACAAACAAATTGGCAGCCTAGTGGTGGAGGCCAGTGTAGAGAGGAGGAAGGGAAGGGGTGAGGACAGAGGGAACAGTATTTTCAAAACTCTTGAAGCTGAAGCCAACAGACTTAATTCAGAAAGGTGTAGTCCAAAATGCAGCTGGAAAGTTCAGTCAGTGAACAACAACTTTGGTCATGTTGATTAGGGAGTTTTATCTAATAATGAGCACCCACTTTGAACCAGGTACTTTTCTTGGTGCTGACAAAAGAGTAAGGGTCCCTGAGTGGTAATTGTAAATAGTTAACGCGCTAAGATGCTAATGCCAAGGTTGGATGTTTGAGGCTGCCTAGAGGCCCTGGTGGTGCAGTGGTTAAGAGGTTGGCTGCCTACCAAAAGGTCACCAGTTGTAATCCACCAGTTGCTCCTTGGAAGCCCTATGGGACAGTTCTACTCTGTCCTGTAGAGCTGCTATGAGATGAATCAGTGTGATGCAACAGGTTAGAGGCACCAGAGGGAGAAGCAGAGGACTCCTGTTAATCAACTTTCCGACAGTCACTGGAAACCCTGTGAAACACAGTTCTACTCCAACATACACAGGGCTTCCATGAGCCTGAATTGATTCAGTGGTAACTGGTTGAGGATAGAGCAGAAAAGGAGACATACATTTCAGCGACTGAATGAATAAATGAGATGGCTTGGCTTACAACTACTAGAGTCATGGTGACTTAGTGGTAAGAGTTCAGCTGCTAACCAAAAGGTCAGTACTGTGAATCTGCCAGATGCTCCCTGGAAACTCTATGGGGTAGTTCTACTCAGTCCTATAAGGTTGCTATGAGTTAGAATCAACCAGAGAGCAACAAGTTTGTCTTTTGGAGGGTTTTTTGTTTGTTTGTTTGTTCTCTTGATGGTAAAATGAATGCCACTAAAGCTCCCTTGAAGAATTGTTATGAAAACTAAAAGCATTTATACCAGTCTTTGCATGCAGGGAGGGCCAAATTAATGTTAGCTACTATTATTAAACTGACTGCAAATGGGTTTATTAAACTTGTTCCTAACCAGGAAACTCTTAAAAAGGTCACAGAGCTTTCAGCAAATTGGTTAGGTCCCCTTAGAGGTACAGTTTGTTTTCTCTGTTAAATTCAACAGCATTCCATACCAACTGTCTCATAAGGACCTGCTAATAGCTTTCATTGTTTTGTTTACGGTGCCTCCAGCAAGTGTTGGTCACTTCTTATTTGCACCCTTAATAAACAATTTTCAAAGCTTGTTGAAACTGTAGTAAGTTTTAGGAAAGCTGGGTCGTATTTTCTTTCTTGCCCCGTACCATCACTATCTGGATGAGCTGTAGCAGCTCACAAAACACTCCTGCCCATTTTATGATTTTCAGAGCTCTTTCATGGTGAAGGTTAGTTTGTCCTGTCTGACAGACCCCGAAACCAAGAGGTCTAGCATCTCAGGTCCTGAGCTAGTGGGATAAAATCATCATCGTGATCATTCATTTTAGTTACGTTACTTAACTAAACATCCAGTTTTAACGTGCTGGGCATTGTTACAAAGCACCTGACCTATATTACTGCAATTTATCCTCATGACAAGGCTATCAAAACCAAACCAAACCCTCTGCCTTTGATTTGATCCTGACTCATAGGTAGGGACCCTAGAGGATAGAGCGGAAGTACCCCTTATGGTTTCTGAGCCTGTCAATCTATCTGGAAGCAGACCGTCACATCTTTCTCCTGTGCAGCTGTGGGTACGTTTGGACTACCTGACTTTGGGTTCCAGCTGAATACTTAACCACTGTTGCCACCACGGCTCCTGTAACACGTCCACAGGCAGACAGTATTATTATTGTCACTGTTTTACAGGTGAGGCACAGAGACGTTAAGTAGCTTATTCAAGGAGACGCAGAAAATTGGCAGTGAGCTACACTACCAGCTGTATGACCTTGGGCACTTTACTTACGCTTAATGGGTAGTGAACATAGCAAACTTTATCATCTTCAAAACTACTACTGTATGAAGCCAGTAACCAGGTTCTATCAAGTCAATTTTGGCTCCCGGCGACTACAACGTGCATCAGAATAGGACTGTGCCCTCATAGTATTTTAAATGGCTGAGTTTTCAGAAGCAGACCACAAGGACTTCCTTCTGAAGCACTTCTGGGCAAACTCAAACCTCTAACCTTTCAGTTAGCAGCTGAGCACATTAACTATCTGTCCCACTCAGGGACTCCACTGCTACCTGAGGTCAGTATCAATGAAATTTTAAAGATGGGAAACTAAACCTCAGAGGGGCTGAGAGACTTGTCCAATCAAAGGCTAACAGAAATAGAGCTAGGATTAGAATCCGAGTCCACTGACTCCACAGACCCTCTAACTGCTGTAAGGCACTGCTCATGAAAGGTGGTGACAGGTTTCAATGTCAAAATTCTTTGGAGCTATTGGTGCTGCTGTTGTTATTTGCTAGGGAAGGACACTCACTTCCCTTAGCGCTTGGGGGGAAAAATAACAATAAGAACACAGCTGCTTCTGTATGCAAGCCTGTAGATCTAAGGCCATGAATAATTTACTCAACAGGGCCCTGCAATCACTTAAGCTGAAGAGAGACGGCTATAAATTCAAGCCTGCACGCATTAATTTATCTCTTATTTATTTTACTGATACATATCTTGGACCTCCAGAGAGTTGCTCCAACACCTGCTCCAACACACCTGCAGCCCCAAGTGAAACGGGGGCAGGGAGGGAGAGCCGGAAATCAGCCCTGAAAGGAGTAAGAGACTCTGTAGATTAGAGAGAGCCCTGGTGGTACAGTGGTTAAGAGCTACAGCAGCTAAGAAAAAGGTGGGCAGTGAGAATCTACCAGCCTCTCTTAGGAAACCCTCTGTGGCAGTTCTAAAAATTTACTATGTCCCATAGGGTCACTGGAAACCCTGGTGGCACAGTGGCTAAGTGCTACGGCTGCTACCATAAGGTTGTCAGTTCAAATGTGCCAAGTACTCCTTGGAAACTCTATGGTGCAGCTCTACTCTGTCTATAAGGTCATTATGACTTGGAACTGACTTAACAGAAACTTTCTTTCTTAAGACTAGAACAGTCTACATTCCATTAAGTTTCTGGTAATCTGACATTAAATCCGTGAACTGCCTTCCTCCCTTTACTTTTTTTTCTCTGTGTGTCTATCTGTTTAAGACTGACAAGGTTGCTAGATGTCTTATTCTGCTTTTTTGTGTTAGTGGAGAGTGTGGTGAACATACTTGAGTCTTTAACAACAGACACTCACAAGACCAAAGATAATCTTTCTGAATCACAGACTGTCAAAGATGAGCAAAAATTCACATAGGAAGATGTAATCACGAAGGGAGTGTAGAGGAAGAGAAAGAGTACTTTCTCCTTTTTTTGCTGGTTTTGAGTGACTGCAGAAGATCAAACACTGCCATGTGCTTTCCAAGGCAATTGTGACTTCCACTGCAATCCTCAGTCTGAAAACCAAGGTGTGCAGAAAGAATCCTTGCCTTCCATTGTCAAAAGATCTAATTTCACAGGTAATCAAACTGTGTTTCAGAGAAAGAAAGTGACTTATCCAAGATCACTCAGTAAGGTGCTCACAAAGCACCCCCTCTTCAGCAGCTCATGGCAATTTTCAAACAACTAGAAATCTCAGCATGAGTATAATCCACATGGTTTTTGGAGATTTACCGCACAGCTTCCTTTACCTGCTTCCCTTCTTTCCCAGTTAATAATCCTTGCAGATATGGGCGACTGGGCATAGACAGGCTACCCATGGAACTCACACTGCTAAGCTCCTGCAGGTATGGAGTTCAACGATGGAACTAAGTTTGTGCTTTTAAGCACCACAACCCATGCTTTTTTAGTAAATACTTTCATGATGCCTGATTTTGTCTCCAAGTCTTCCTGTGCAAGGCTTCAGGGGAGACAGAAAAGGTGTTGGGCTGTCCGCAGAAAAAATCCTGACTGCATGTTGCAATGCAGGCATGGATTTAGTTAATTTTATTCTTCCAGTTTTCTTTCCAATACCCAACACAAGCTTATACTCTTGCCTTTTGCCTCATGGGCTGAAAAAGCAGCAGCAGAAAGGTCATTTCTTAGAAAGTCAGGCCCAGACTACTTTCCCATGTACCCTTTTTCCCTACCACTAAGAAGGCATGCCAGGCCTTGGGGGCAACGACTCACCCACAGAACATGAAGATGGTGCTGGAGGAGGCGTCGTAGGGCAAAGGCAGGGTCTGCTGCAGGCACAGCTGCTCACAACCGCCGTTAAAGCCATCGGAGCAGTCGATGCCTTTGGAGTGATCATAGCAGCCTGAGCCGTCCTTCATGGGCCTCAGCTCCTCAGGGCACTGCTCAGAGAGAGGAGAGGGCAACAGTGTGGTTATGGCTGAGGAGTGATGGCCCCATCATGCCCTCTCCTCCCACCTTCTGTAAAGGGTATATGTGGGAAACTGAGACAGGTTCAAAGTCCTGCTTGACTACTTAATATCCATGTAGCCTTGGACAAGATCATTACCTCTTTGAACCTCAGTGCCCTCGCCTATAGAACAGGGCTTTTGATAGCATCTGCCTGTTGAGAGTTGTGAGAAGAAAGAGGAGTAATGTTGGCAATTTGTTTAGAACACTGGGGCTCACACAGCAACCCCCAAACAAACGTTAGCTGTTATCAATACTGATGTGAATCCCACTGCGATACAAGTGGTTAACTGCTCACCTGCTAACTGAAACGTTGGAAGTATGACGTTACCCAGAGACACACAGAAAAAAGATCTTGAGATCTGTTTCCAAAACATCAGCCACTGAAAACCCTACTACAGAGCACAGTTCCACTCTGACATAAATGGGGTCACCATGAGTTAGGACAGACTGAGTGGGGAACGATCTATTAACAATGATATTGCTTGAACCATGATTACTATCATTCTATATGATCTCTAAGGCCTGGTTGCACAGTGGTTAAGCATGTGGTTGCTAACCAAAAGGTCAGCAGTTTGAATCCACCAGCTAGTCCTTGGAAATCCTGTGTTGCGGTGCTACCTTGTTCTATAGGGTCCCTATGAGTTTGAATTGATTTGACAGGAACATGTTTGGTTTTCATACATTCTCTGCTATAAGGGTCACTTAGAGAACCAGTCTGGAATATTTTAAAGGGCCTCTGTCAGTATGAGTTTAAATCCTAGCTTTTCCCCTTTTTCATTGTGTGACCTGAAGCAAGTTCCGCTACCTCTCTTCATCATCTATTAAACAGCCACAACACCTACAGATTTGTTGTGAAGCTTAAATCACATTGTTCAGGTGCACCCCTCATGTCTTAGTTACCTAGTCCTGCTGTAACAGAAATACCACAAATGGGTGATTTTAACAAACAGAAAAGTATTTTCTCATAGTTTAAAAACTCGTTGCCATCAAGTCAATTCTGACTGATGGTGACCCTATAGGGCAGACAAGAATGTGCCACAGGGCTTTCAAGCAGCACCTGGTAGATTCAAACTGGTGATCTTTCTGTTAGCAGCCAAGCTCTTAACCACTGTACCACCAGGCTTTCCCCTAGAGCTGGCACCATGAACTCAGAGGCTAGAGGGCTAGAATTCTGATTTGATTCAAACTCACAGTGACTCTACGGGACAGAGTAGAATTGCCCCATAGCGTTTCCAAGGAGTAGCTAGTGGATTAAAACTGCTGAGCTTTAAGTTAGCAGCCCAATGTTTAACCACTTTGCCAGCTCTAGGGTAAGGCTTTCTCTCTCTGTTGCTCTGGAGGAAGATCTTTTTTTCTTGTGCTTCTTGGCCAAATTCATGTGACTTGGCATATCTTTTCCCCCATCTCTGCAAGCTCACTAATTTCTTTTTTTTTTTCTTATTATGATTGAATGAAAATGTACATTCCTATATAAATTTGCATGCCCACCTATATGCAGCTTCCTGGTGACAGCACACTCTTCCTCTCTGCTCCATACATGTCCCATCCTCCGAACAGCCTCCTTTCCCCTCCTCTCCACCCACTTCCCTTCTTCTAGTAAGAAGTCAGCAGGATGACATCCTATAGATAGATGCATAGAACCATAAAGTGCCCACAAGATATGGCCACTCTGCATTGCCAAGTCCAAGCCATCGCTGTCTGAAAAGTTGATCTTCATCATGATTTATGGATGGGGCAGCATCAGGGCCAGGGGCCATGCTCCCAGGGAACCCAGAAGCCCCTGGACCATCAATTGTGGTCTTTTCTCACTATTTTCTTGAACCTCTTTTATATTTCCAAAAAAATTAAGACATACGCTACACTAATATTATCTTACTAACATAACAAAGAAAACCTGTTCCCAAATGGGATTATAACCACTAACCGGGTTAAGATTTACAAGACATATTTTGTCTGGGAGAGAGGCACAATGCAATCTGCAACTCTTTACTTCAGAAGTTGGCACACAGTTGGAAACTCATAAGATGTGAACTCTCTTCTTTCTTGTCTTAAATGCATCTCGTTTCCATCCTTGTCTCTGGAACCCTCATAGACACTCCCACATACTCTCAACTGGAGCATGCAAAGGTCTCCTAACCAGTTGCTTGTTTTTAGTCTGGCCTCTTCCAAACCATCTTTCTTACTAGTCACTAGAGTGATATTTCCAAACAGAAACCACTTCCTAACTTATAAAATGAATAATTTAAAAAATGTATTGCATTTTTCTTAAGCTAATTGTCAGGGTCTTCTGAATTATGAGTTCAGATTCTGTCCAGCCAGTGAACACTGCTCCCCCTAACCACACTGGCTATCCTCGGGTCCCTAAACAATTTCCCATGAGTCAAGCCTACAGGCGTTTGCACCTTTGGTGGCCTCAGCGAGAGTGTTGTTCTCAGCTTCCTGTATCTGGCACATGCTAAGTGCTCTGTGAATGGAAGATCTTGGACTGTGAGTAACCAGTTAAGGAGATGCCATCTAGTCAACCCTGACTCACAGTGATCTCATACGTGTCAGAATAGAACTGCTCTTCATAGGACTTTCAGTGGTTGATTTTCTTGGACATAGATCTCCAGTTCTTTCTTCCAAGACTCCTCTGGGTAGACTCAAATGGCTAACTTTTTGGTTAGCAGCCAAGCATGTTAACCATTTGAACCACTCAGGGACTCCAAACTGTGGGTACAACTGACTATTTGCTTAACTTAGTCTTCTATCATTTGAGGCAACTGGGCTCACCTTCTAAAAGCCAGCAGATTGAGAAGCAGTTCCAACCCTCCTGTCTCAGTGGGAGAAAACTAAGTACTAGGTTTTAATTCAGTCACTGTGCTGGCATTTCCTGTCCACAAAGATTAACATTCAGAGCCCAGCATTTCTCATCCATCACTGGACACTGCTGATTAAAATGTCCTCCCACTGTGGGCCCCCCTTTACCCCTTTACTTGAACCAATCTCGAGCCCTGCTTCTAAGCTCTGGTTCTGAACCACATCAATGATAAAATACACACACAAAATTTAATTTAAAAATAAAACAAAATACAAAAACACAAAAAAGTCAGCCCTCTTGAAAATTAAATTTTGCTTAAGAAGACCTTGTAGTTAGAAATGCATGAGAGTGTTCTCGGAGACATTTGAGGCTGGCGCCAGGAAGGCTGATGGAGAAAGTAGGTTATAAATGGCCTTTGTCAAGCTGCAGAAAGGTTATGAAATGGCTACATTTTGTACTTAAAAAGAAAAATCAATTTTCCATGCGAGTGAAATGCTGTACATATTAATACAGGTGCACAGGCGGGCCCTGCTAATCTCTGAACATACACTGACAGGAAGGAGGGGACCTGGTCACAGGCTTATTTTGGGGTCATTTGCTAGGTCTAGGGACTGGGTTCTGTGTAGCCACAGAATGGCTGACTTTCTCAGTAAGTGATGGGATGTCCAGAAAATTAGACATCATTCCCTCTCATTTCCCAAGGATTTCCCATCAGTTCTTTCTTTAAAACAAAGTATACTATAAAATTCTGATGTGCTACATCTGCTAATCAAAAGATCACCAGTTTGAGTTTCCCAGGTGCTCCTTGGGAACTCTACGGAGCAGTTCTACTCTGTCCTATAGGGTTGCTATGAGTCAGAATTGATTCGATGGCAGTGTGGTGCTCTTTTTTTTGCTATTCTTTTCTTATAAAATAGGTACTATCCAAACACCTTGCATTTTTAGTGATTTAATCCTTTGAGCAAATACATGACATAGTTCGGAAGCTTGATAATGGTCCCCAAGGATGTGTCCACATGCTAATCCGTGGAATCTGTGAATGTGACCTTATATGGTAAAGTTTGTGTAGATGTGATTAAAGCTCCCGTGACGAGGAAATGATCCTGGATTATTCAAGTGCTCCCTGAAACCTGTCCCAAATGTCCTTGTAAGAGAGAGACAGAGAGATTAGGTACAAACAGAGGAGAAGGGAATGTGAAGACAGGCACAGAGACTGAAGGGATGCAGCCACAGTTACAGAAGGAGGAAGAATGCCAGGAGCTGCCAGGAGCTGAAAGGGAAAAGGAATAGGCTCTTTCCAAGAATCTCTGGAGGGAGACGACCCTGCTGACCCCTTGATTTGAAACTTCCGACCTCCAGAAGTACGATATACTAAATTTCCATTGTTTAAACCCCAAAAGAAAAACAAAAAAGGAAACCCACTGTTGTCAATTCCGACTCATAGTGACCCCATAATGTCCTCAAGGCTATACATCTCTATGGAAGTAGTTTGCGGTACTTTGTTACAGCAGCCACGGAAACAGAAAAAGGTTGGTACTATCTTTCATGGATTGAATTGTGTTCCCCCCAAAACCTGTGTAGTAATTTAGCTAGGCCATGATTCCTGGTATTGTGTGAGGTACCTCCATGCTGTAAATCCTGTTCTATGTTAATGAGGGAGGAGAGGTGGAAGTTGGGTTGGTGGGGCAGGATTCACTGTGTAAGATTGTTGTACGCTTTGAGACAGTCACTTGAGCTTTGAAGGAAAGAAACTAGCAGACAGAGTTGGGACCAGGAAGCTGTGTGGGAAGCTGAGTGCATCCTCTGAAAAGAACTGATGTCCCTGCGCCCCGGACATTCCCAGTCCGGTATACTACCGATGACAAGGGCCTTCCTTCAGCTCCAGCAAAGAAAGCCTTCCCCTGGAGCTGATACCCTGAATTTGGACTTTCAGCTTACTGGACTGTGACAAATAAAATTTCTCCTTCTAAAACCATCAACTTGCGGTATTTTGGTTGTAACAGCACTAGATGGCCCCATCATTATGTTCATTTCACAGAGGGAAAACTGAGGAGGGAGGTACAGAGCTCAGAGGTGGCAGGGCCAGGCTTCTGAGGATTCTTGACTCTGTAGCTCATAACTGCCTCCTGGGCAAGCTGCTTTATGCCGATGTCATTTATTAATAATTTCCAGGATTTGGATGTTGAAACAAGGGTTAAAGTTAATTGAACCTACTATAGTGGGTTGAATGATGGTCCCTATATAGATATGCCTACCTCTTAACCCCTGGAAACTTTGAACATGATTTTATTTGGAAAAGGTTTGCAGATACAATTAAGAATCCTCAGACAAAATTATCTGGATTAACCCAAAACCAAAGCCCTTGATGTTGAGCTGATTCCAACTCACAGCAGCCCTATAGGCCCCAAACACAACGACAAGTACCCTTATAAGAGGAAAAGGTACAGAGAGCAGAAGTGGTGTTGGGAAGTGGGAGGCAGAAATTGAAGGTATGGAGCCACAAGCCAAAGAAAAGCATGGAGTCACTCAAAGCTGGAAGAGGCCAGGCGGGATTCTCTGCTAGAGACTACCAAAGGATGGTGGAACCAGAGGCTGAAAAGGTGGGGTGGGGAGAGGGGAATCTAAGATGAGGGCCTGAGAGGCATTGTTTCAGACCACCCCCCACCCGCAGGGAGAACATGACCTCCACCTTCCACAAGCCCCAGGTGGAGATGCTGGGACAGCACTCTCAGAGGCACCACTACAAATTTAGTAAACTAACGGCTATGAATAGAACCTCTACTCTTGATAATTGAGCTCTAATCAGTGATAAAAGAAGTAAGCAAGAGGCCAGGGAAGTAACTTGTTTTTGAGCCTTCTTTCAGATTGCTGGCCAGATGAGGTCTAACACCACTTTGTTCTCCTTGATGTCTGTCTGGTGATGGCCAGTGAGGTTGCAAAGCAGTCCAACTGCTCATGTTTACCTCTACAACAGCACAAAGCTTCTCCCTTTGAAAACCCTGATCTTGTCTGACAAATGCAGACTGGCTTCGAGGACAAGAATGCCCTGTCTCTTTGCAATACTGGTTTACAAATTAAAACTTTGATTGTTTTACCTCAACCCTTTGTCTCAGAGATTGGCTTTTGAGGCAGGTAGCGTGAACCCAGAGTTTTGTCCAGGAGCAACAGTAGCCCTGCTCACACCAATTTCAGACTTCTGCCCTCCAGAGTTACAAGAAAACACATTTCTATGGTCGTAAGAGGTTTTTATTCTAGCAGCCATCGGAAATAATATATCTCATTAATTTTGTACCTGAGGTCCAGAGAGTAGAAGAACATTGTCTTAGTCATCTAGTGCTGCTTTAATAGAAATACCACAAGTGGATGGCTTTAACAAAAATAAATTTATTTCCTCAGAGTAAAGTAGGATAAGAGTTAGATTCCGGGAGTCAGCCCCAAAGGAAGATTTTCTCTGCTGGCTCTGGAGGAAGGTCCTTGTCATCAGTCCTCCCCTGGACTGGAAGCTTTTGAGGTGCAGGGACCCTGGGTCCAAAGTAGGTGCTCTGCTCCTGGCACTGCTTCTTTTCTGATGGCATGAGGTCATCCAGTCTCTGTTTGCTTCCTTTTCCTTTTTATCCCAAGAGATTGCCCCAAGGCACAAAGCAAACTGACACAGTGAGTCCTGCACTACCAACAAAACTACTAACCATTCTTCCTCATTAACAGCACAGAGACACAGTTTACAGCACAGAGGAACATCACACAATATCAGGAATCATGGGCCAGCCAAATCTCTACACACATTTTTAGGGGATACAATTCAATCCCTAACAAGCATCACTTCAAACCACTTAGCAGGGCAGTGGAGGATACAGAACGGAGTTCCCATGTTCCACCTCGGTGATCTACCCACTGCACTCACTACCCTTTGAAGTCTTTTAGAAGTGGAAACAAAGTTGCACGTACTTTAGTCCTTTTACCCCAAACGATTATCTAGGGAAAGCTGAGGCTCCAAAGAGAAAGCGATGTGAGCAGCATCCACAAGAAATTAAAGGTAGAGCTACAATTAAACCTAGGCTTGATCTCTGAATATGGGAATAGTGTTCTGAGTAAATTAATTTATGCTTCTGTCCTGCTACCAGCATCACTCAGTCTTGATTACTGTAGTCACATAATAGTCTAGAAATCAGGTGGACTGGTTCCTCCTATTTTATTCTTCTTTCTCAAAATAGTTTTAGCTACTCTAGTTCCTTTGCCTTTCTATATTCATTTTTGAATAATCTTGTCTATCTGTAAAAAAAACATTGACAAGATTTGGGTAGTAATTGTACTGAAACTACGTATCAATTTGGAAAAAAATTAACAACTCAACATTATGTTGAGTTTTCCATTGCATGAACACAATATCTCTCTACTCATTTAGTTCTTTGATTTCTGTTAGTGCTTTGACAATTTTAGCATAAATGTCCCATATGTATTTTGTTAGATCTATATCATATCTATATCATGTATTGCATTTTGTTGAGCAACCATAAATAGTATCATTGCTAGTATATAGCATATATAGTAGTATATAATGGATTTTTGTAGGTTTATCTTGTATCCTGAAAGCTTACTGAACTTACACATCATTTTTAGGAGGTTTTTTTTTTTTTTTTTTTTTTTTTAATTTCTTGAGATTTTCTATGTAGACAACTAGATCATCTGCAAATAGGGAGAGTTTGCTTCTTCCTTTTTGATCTGTATGTCTTTTATTTCTTCTCTTTCCTTACTGTGCTGGGTGGAACTTCAGGATTACATTGAATACGAATGGTGAGTGTGGACATTTTTGTATTGTTTTTGGTATCAGGGAGGAAACATCTAGTCTTTTATTGTAATTATAACATTATAAGCAGATTTTTATTAAATGTTCTTTTTTTTATTTAACATAACTGAGTGAAAATGTACATTCACATGAAAATTTACATGCCCCCCTATATGCAGCTTCCACTGCTCTCCCTGTCTGGTGACTGCACACTATTCCTCTCTGCTCCATACATGTCTCATCCTCCCAACAGCCTCCTTTCCCCTCCTCTCCGTCCACTCCCCTTCCTCCAGCCAGAGGTCAGCAAGATGATATCCTATAGATGTATATAACCATAAAGTGCTTCCAACATATGGTTACTCTGCATTGCCAAGTCCATTCCATTACTGTCCAAAGAGTGGACCTTTGTTATAATTTATGGGAAAGGGCAGCATCAGGGCCGGGGGCCATGCTCTCAGAGGAACCCCCAAACCGCTGGACCATCAATTGAGGTCTTTTAGTGGAGATCTCATGATGCACCTCTTTTTATTCTTGTGTTGCCAGTGAGGCTCCTCTCTGTGAGCTTCGTCATGGCTATCACTGGTGGTGGCCGGGCACCATCCGGTTCTTCTGGTCCCAGGTCGATGTAGGCACCCACTCTTGTGGGTCCCTCTGTCTTCTCGGTTGTCTTTACCGCATGCCATTTTGGCCCTCAGTGAGCATCCGTTCCTGCTGAGTTGGGACCATTTGCTGTGTCCTCGGATGGCAGCTTGGCAGCTTTTAAGACCCCAGATGCCACTCACCAATGTGGGGTGCAGAGAGCTCTCTTAGCAAAATGCTAGTTGTGCCAATTGGCCTGGAATTCACCTAAGAGCATGGTCCCCCGCCCCCCGTCCCAGCTACTCTATCCTTGCAGTATTGAGTTAAGATGGAAGGAGTACTCAAGTTATGCTGAAGTCCACTTAATGTTGTTCTTGTTTCTAATGTGTGCTGTCACCGCTTTCTCCCAGCTAGATTTCTAGTAACTACCTAAACTAAACCCTCCCCCCCCTTGCCCTCCCACCCTCCCTCCCCTCCCTTGCAGCTGTCAAAGAGTCTTCTTCTATACACAAGTCTGTTTTTGCGATCTTACCGTAGAGGTCTCATACAGTAGTTGTCCCTTTGTCGCTGACTACTCTCACTCAACATAATGTCTTCCAGTTGAAACCAGGTTAGGAGATGTTTCCTGGAACCATCGTTATTCTTTATCATTGCGTAGTGCTCCACTGAGTATATGTACCACAGTTTACCTATCCATTCTTCTATTGTTGGGCATCTGGGTTGATTCCACCTTTTTATTATTGTGGACTGTGCCGCGATAAACATTCTTGTGCATGTGTCCGTTGGTGTGAAAGGCCTTGAATCTGTAGGATATATTCCAAGTAGTGGAATTACTGGGTCAAATGGTATATCAATATCCATTTTTTTAAGGAAGCGCCAGATTGCCTTCCAAAGAGGCTGTAAATGTTCTTTATTATTTGAGAAATTCTTCCTTACTCCTATTTTTCTTTTTTAATCATGAATGGGTGCTGAATTTTGTCAAATGTTTTTTCTGCATTAACTGGTATGAGTAGGTGATTTTTCTTCTTTGACTTGTTATACATTCATTGATTTTCAAACACCAGTTCAACCTGGCATCCCCAGAATGCACCCGTTTTAGTAATTCTATGCTGTTCTTTTTTATATACTGCTGAATTCTATTTCCAAGATTTTGTTAAGAATTTTGAGATTATATTCATGAGAGTACAGGTATTGTTCTACAGTTTATTTTATTTTTTTCTGGTTTACTTTGTCTGATTTTGCTATCAGGGTAATATTACCTTCACAAATTGGAGTATTTTTCTCCTATTCTATTATCTAGATAATATCATGTAGAACTGCTGTAAATTCTTTAATACTCAGTAGAATTCTCCAGTGAAACAATTTATCTATACTGTTAAATTTATATGCATAGAATTATTCATAGTATTCAGTTCTGACCCTTTTGATGTCTGCAGAGTCTGTAGTTGTATCCCGTGTTTCACTCCTGATACTGGTGAATTTGTTTCTTTTCTTTTTCTTCTGTCAGTTTTGCTCGAAGTTTTTCAATCTTACTGACCTTTCCTAAGAACCAGCTGTTTGTTTCATTGATTTTCTCTATGCTTTTCTGTTTTCAATTCCATTGATTTCCTTCCTTCTGCTTGCTTTGAGGTTTTTCTACTCTCCTTTTTTCCCTAGGCTACTGAAGTAGGAGCTTAGATTGTTGATTTGAGACTCCTGTTGTCTAATGCGTGTATTTAATGTTAATACATTTCCTTCTCATTAAATATAAAGACATAGATACATTAAAGATAAGGATGGATCTCTTCCTTTGCTGTGTCCCACAAATTTGGATATGTTGAATCTTCATTTCATTCACTTTAATAGGTTTTTTCAAAGTCTTTTTAGACTTTCTCTTTGACCCATACGTTATTTAGAGGTGTGTTGTTTAATTTCCAAGTGCTTGGGGGGATTTCCGTGTTAATTGTTCTGTTACAGCTTTCTAGTTTGATTACATTATATAGAAGAACACTCTTCATATAGTTTAAGTTCTTTAAATTTGTTGAGGTTTGTTTCACGGCCCAAGAGATGGTCTATCCTGGTATATGTTCTTTGAGCACTCAAATGTGTTTTCTATGCTGCTTTTGCACAGAAAACTGAATGATGGGGCTAATTATTTATTTATGTGCTGAACTTCTGTCACTTGTTCTACCAGTTTACCAGTTGTTGGGAGAGTGGTGTTGAAGTCTGTAACCAAAAATTGTGGGTTCACCTATTTCTCCTTGGAGTCTTATGGTTATGCTTCACATACCGTGGAAACAGCTTTATTATTTGTTGCCTATACATTTAGGATGGTGAGCCACAGCTGCTAACCAAAAAACTCTGCAGTATGAATCTGCAGGCATTCTTGGAAACCCTGTTGGGTCATTTTACTCTGCCCTATAGGGTTGCTACGAGTCAGAATCAACTTTGTGGCAATGGGTTGGTTTTTCTGCTATGTCTTCTCACTGGACAATGATTTTTCATTATATGATGTCCTTCTTTGGTAATTTTCCCTGGTCTAAGACACATTTTATATAAATATAGCCATTTCTATTTTACTTTGGTTTACTTGATATATACTTTCCACCTCTTTAGCTTCAACCTGCCTATATCATTATAATTGGCATTAACACCTTATAGACAGAATACCGTTGTGTTGCATTTTCCAATCCACTCTAATAATTTCTATTTCTATATAATTGGTATTTTAAAAAGAAAACCCAATCCATTTCCACTGAGTTGATTCTGACTCACAGCAACCCTATAGGACAGAGTAGAACCTCAGACCTTTTGGTTAGCAGCTGTAGCTCACCATCCTAAATGTATACGTAACAAATAAAAAAGCTATATCCACAATACATGAAGCATAAACATAAAACTCCAAGGAGAAACAGATGAATCCACAATTTTGAGTTGCAGACTCCAACACCATCCCCCCAACAACTGGTAAACTGGTAGAGCAAGTGACAGAAATTTAAAAAAAATAAAAAAGAGTAACAACTTCATTCAATATTCTGTGCAAAAGCAGCATCAAAAACACATTCTTTTCAAGTAGAACTGTTCCACACAGTTTCCAAAGAGCATCTGGTAGGTACAAATTGCCAACCTTTCTGTTAACAGGCAGAACATTTATCCATTATATTATCAGGGTTTCCACAATTGGGATACATAATTATTGATATGTTAAGGCTTAAGCCACTGCTGTCAAGTTTATTTTGACTCTGAGCAACCCTACAGGACAGAGTAGAACAGCCCCACAGGGTTCTAGGCTGTAAGCTTTACAAAGTAGACTGGCACATCCTTCCCCCAAGGAGCGGCCGGTGGGTTCTAACCGCAGCCCGTGGGTTCTAACCGCAGCCCAGCGCTTAGCCACAATGCCACCAGGATGCCATGTTTAGGGTTTATCTCTACCATTTTACCTGCTGTTTTCTGACTGTCCCTTGGCTTTCATTTCTCTGTTTTCTTTTCCTGTGGATTACTTCATATTTTCAGAATTCCACTTCTATTACTCTACAGTATGTTTGAGTGCATCTTCTTGTGTAACTATTTTTAATGGCTGTTCTAGGTGTATAATAAGAGGTCTGACAATTAAGCCCTTAATTGTTCTAAGAACTACATACCTCACTGCTGAATATCACTACAGTCGCCTTTGAAGCAGTCCCCTTGAGAAGCTATGTACCAGTGCCAGTTCCTAGTCCATTCCTTAAAAGCAATTTTGGAACTCTTTCTGGAGTAGCACAGTGACAAGATGGCAAGTTTGTAAACTTAACTGTATAGTTTTCTGTGAGGAAGTTTTCCTCTAGTCAACCAATAACTGTATTGGAACACTCTCCCTATGGATATGGCCCCTCAGTGATGTTTTTCTTTACCCTATGATGAAAGAAATATGGAAAGGAAGACATTTGGATGATAGTCAGGATATCAAGGGTAATACGAGGACAGCTCTGACCGTCAATCCAGAAAAACAGTTCCAAAATTGCTCTGAAGGGTGGGTTAGGCACTGGCATTGGTGCGTAGCTTCCCAAGGGGAGTACTTCAAAGGTGAGTGACAGCAGTATATTCAGCAATGAGGTATGTAGCACTTTTTCTAAGATGATTTCACAAACTTGACAGTCCTCATATGTACACAACTTAGCATAGCCTGCTGGTGTTGGTATTTTACCAGTTCAAGTGATGATGTCAAAAACTTTGTGTCTCTTTACCCAACACCTCCACTCACAGTATAATTTTCTAAACTATTACCTCTACATCTAATGTCAGCTGGATCTTGGCTAAAAGCAGAGAATACCAGAAAGATGTTTACCTGTGTTTCACTGACTGTGCAAAGGCATTTGACTGTGAGGATCATGACAAATTATGGCTAACATTGTGTAAAATGGGAATTCCAGAATACTTACTTATGAACTTAAGGAAACCGTATATGGATCAAGAGGCAGTTGTGCAAGCAAAACAAGAGGACACTGCATGGTTTCTAGTCAGGAAAAGTGTGAGTCAGGTTGTATTCTTTCACCATACCTTTTCAATCTGTATGTCAAGCAAATAGTCTGAGAAGCTGGATTATACAAAGAAGAATGAGGCATTAGGATTGGAGGACAGCTTGTTAGTAACCTGTGCTATACAGATTACACCAATGTACTTGCTGAAAGTGACGAAGACTTGAAACACTTACAGATGAATACCAAGGACCACAGCCTTCAGTATATGGACTGCACCTCAACATCAAGAAAACAAAAATTCTGACAACTGGGTCAGTAAACAACATCATGATAAACAGAGAAAGGATTGAGTTGTCAAGGATTTTATTTTACTTGGGTCCACAATCAACACTCACAGAAGCAGCCATCAAGAAAACAAGACGTATTGCTTTGGGAAAATCGGCTGCAAAGGGTCTCTTTAAATATTGAAAAGTAAAGACATCACCTTGAAGACTAAAGTGTGCCTGACCCAAGCCATGTTATTTTCAATCTCATCATATGCATGTGAAAGCTGGACAGTGAACAAAGAAGATAGAAGGAGAACAGATGCCTTTGAATTGTGGTGTTGGAGAAGGATGGTGAATGAACCATGGGCCGCCAAAAGCACAAACAGATCTGTTCTGTAAGCAAAGATGGCATGACTGTGTTTTGCATGCTTTGCACGTGTTGTCAGGAAGCATCAGTTCCTAGAGCAGGACATCACACTTGGTACAGTGGATCGTCAGTGAAACAGAGGAAGACCCTAGACAAGATGGATTGACACAGTAGCCACAACAATGGGCTTAAACACAACAATTGTAGACATGGTGTAAGACCGGGCAGTTTCATTCTGTTGTGCATAAGGTCACTATGAGTTGGAACTGATTCAAGGGCACCTAACAACACAACATCACCTCTTCACACATTTACAAGAAGACAGCATTAGTACTTTTGCTTTAACCACCAAACATAATTTAGAATACTTAAGAAAAAAAGAAAAAAAAAGTCCATTGCATTTACGTGCTTGCTACTAGGCTTCATTACCCTAGCAGGGAAGGGTGAGGTCTTTAGTTGCTGCTAGATAGGGGTGGAAGCGTAGATTCCTCAGGCCTCCACTACTCATTAAGGCCCAGGCACACTATTCACCTTCCTCTGACCCTGCTCCACTGGGAGATTGGGTAGGCTCATTACAAACTCACCGGGTAAGGGTAGAAGTCCAACTCTCTACTTGGCCTTTGCTGGCATGGGTTGGTATGTGTCTACGGTTTCTCTTGGTTATATTCAGCTGGCGTACTGCAGTTTTTGTCTGAAAGTTTTCTGCCTTGCTAGGCTTTCACTTTCTTGGCCTTCTGGCTAAACTGAACAGGCTTTTGCTATGGTTTTCATTGCCTGGACTCATTAGCGTCTCTGCATTTCAGCTTCAGAACTGACCACCATGCCAGTGCTTGGGAATGTCCAAACACACAAACCCACTGCTGTTGAGGCAATTCGCACTCATAGTGACCCTACAGACAGAGAGTGAACTGCCCCACAGAGTTTCCAAGGAGCTTCTAGCAGATTTGAACTGCTGACCTTTTGGTCAGCAATCCTAGCATTTAACTACTACACCACCATCGTTTCCATATAATGTCCAGGGGTTTTAACTGAGCTTAGCAGGAGGAATAGGGAAAAGTATTTTTGCACAGCCCTGCAGCTAAGAATGCTTTTTAGCATTTTCAAAAAGGTTGTTTTTTTTTTTTTAAAAAAAAAAAGAAAAAGGGAACACGAGACCAAAAAACAAAAAAAAACAAAACAGTATGTGACCTCCAAAGTTAAACTAGTTTCCATATGGCCTTTATAGAAAAGTTTGCTGACCCCTGATTTCAGCCACGAGAAGGCACCTGGAGTTTATTCCAAGTGCAACTAGGAGCCAATAGATGATTGTAGGTAGGGGAGTGATGTGATTTGATTTGTGATTTTGAAGAAATATTGAATTCAATTATCTCTAAGCACTTTCTCTGAGGTGCAAAGGCAGGCTCCCAGGAGGCAGGCTCTGTGGGACGTGGAGTAGGTGTGAGAAAGGGGGACGGTCCTTCTAATGATGACTGCGTCCTTGGAGGCTTGCTGGAGGTTTTATAGTAAGTGAGAGAGCTGGGCGGCCCACTCAGGCCAGCCTCAGCCCAGGCAGGCTCCAGGGCTCACAGCCTCCATCCTCCTCTGCGTCCGGGAGGAGAGCCACAGGGTGCCAGTGAGTGCTGAGGCCTTGAGGATCTGAACAGGCTGAGAGGCTGGGGGATCCTCAGCTGTTCCCGTGATAGCCTGGGCCTACTCCCCTCCCTGCAGCCTCCTTCTCCATTCCCTGCACAAGCTCCTTTTCCTTTTTAGGCAGACTTTTCACTGTCACCAAGCCATTTGTTTCTGTTTGTAATTATGCATTTTAATGTTTATTAATTATGGAATGTAAATTGCTTCAAGTGCAAAAATTGTAATGAGCAACTCCACCACCCAAGCCCCAGGTCTAGAAGGTGGGCCAGCTGTTTGGAGCCTGACAAGGATAAACAAACAACTTACAAAATAGAATAACTTTTCCTGCAGCCTGCGTGAATTGTAGTGTAAATAAGCCTGGAGGAATTCCTTGTGGTGGTGAAGGAGAAACCCTGTCTTTCCCTCAGGCCCTAGGAGATACCAGCAAATAAACTTTTCCACAACCAGGCATCTGACAAGCAGGGTGGTGTAAAGAAAAACAAGAAAAAAGGTCTTGCACCCAGGAACCAGCCTTCAGCAAATTGCTCAGCTTCCCTGAACCTCCGCTTCTCCATATGGAGGACTGCACTAACAAAGAAATCACGCAAAAAGCAGGGGTACATCAGGGCATAAAGGAGGCTGGAGGAAGTAACTCAGATCCTGGCAGGGCCTGGAGTCCCTGGGTGCTGCACACGGTGAACAACCTCAGCTGTGAACCCAAAGGTTGGAGATTGGAAAGGTTGAGATTTGAGTCTACCCAGAGGCACCTCAGAAGATAGGTCTGGCAATCCAACTTTCAAAAAAGCAGCCATTGGAAACTCTGTGGAGCACTGTTCTCATCTGATGCAACATGGGGCCCCCACGAATTGGCGTTGACTCCACAGAAACTGGCAGCAGGTCCTTGTGAAACAAACTGTCTAGAAAGAATGCCTGTCTGGAGAGCCTGACTTTCAGTTCTGCCTGGCCAGTCTCTAACTGGCTGGTGACTTCAGACAAACACACCCCAGCCCTGAGTCTGCGGCCTCTACTATGAAACGAAGGCACTGAATAACAGAAACCTGGAGAATCCTTTCACTGCTAAATGGCCTGGATTTTGTCAAAGCAACTATAGATTATGAAAAGGGGAGAACTAACTTTCAAGTATTTGAGAGGAGAATAAGGAATTTTCTTTGATCCGAGTCGACAGCACTTGGCACTTGGTTGGCAATGCATGCTTTAAGAAATTACAAGGATGTCTCCAAACATTCCTGATCATGGGAAAATCATGTTCTGCTTCAGGGGCTCAGCAAGTATCTGATTTCTCTAAGTGTCATCACTATCCCAAGTGTAACAATAGTACTCCCTCCAAATAACGGTATTCCTGAGATAACAGCACTGCCTCCTAACAATAGTGCCACCTCATTAGATCACAGCAAAGGTTAAAATGTGGAAGATACGGCACATTACCAGTCATAAATAGGATATCCACAACAGTGAGAGATGGCTCACCAAGCCACTTGCTTGTTTGTCCTTGTGCCTCAGTTTCCACATCGGCAAGGTCTGACAATTAAGTCCTTGAACTCAATTGTCCTAAGTCCTACACTGCTGAGTATCACTACAGTCACCTTCAAAGTACACCTCTTGGGAAGCTATGCACCGACACCAGCACCTAGTCCACCCTTCAGAGCAATTCTGGAACTCTTTCTGGAATGGCCATTGCTATTCCAAGTTCACAAATTTAATTGTTTAGTTGTCTGTGAGGAAGTAGACACAACCTATCACAAACATCTTTTGTTTTTCCCAGCAATGTGAAGGTAGAACCAGTATCATTCTGCCCACTTTGCAGCTGAGAAATCTGAAGACTGGAGAGACCAGGCGACTTGTCTGAGGCCACACAGCATGCATCAGACTGTGCCTCCTGATGCAAAGCTACCTAACTGCAAATGCAGTGTTCCTTCCCCTGTGCTACATGGAGGTCACCTGTCTGTGACATCATTCACAATGGCTAGTTCTACAGAGTGCTTCTGAAAACTTTGTGGGGAGGGCCCTAGGATGGGTTAGGAGGGAACCTGGGTGCTTTGCAGACAGGCTTCTGGCAGCACAGTTTTGGGGGCCTGGATCAGAAACAGCTCCCAAGGAAGGAGAGAAGGGAGGGAAGCATGAAAGGAAATAAAACGGACATTTACTGAGTACCTAATGTATGCTGGACATTTCACAATATGCTATTTCTTTAACTCTCTACAGCTAAACCCAGAGGCGTCTCTAAGACGTACCCATTTAAGTGGCA
Source organism: Heterohyrax brucei (assembly GCA_028571685.1). Taxonomy (NCBI): domain Eukaryota; kingdom Metazoa; phylum Chordata; class Mammalia; order Hyracoidea; family Procaviidae; genus Heterohyrax; species Heterohyrax brucei. Next base: position 66,061,491 of record CM053150.1, read on the forward strand.
GCGTTACTGAGGATCACGCATGGTAAGCAAGGGTTGTAGAGCTGTTCAATACGAACCATCGTTTTGGTTACAGACTGAGGAGGCCTGTCCTACTTGTTTCAGGAGGCCTCTGGCATATTGCCTAGAATGGAAGTGAATGGGAGGGACCTGCCGGTTTCCAGTTCCCAGCCCTCTCCTGCTCAGCCTGAATCTGTCAGCCAGGCCAGCTAGCCCGTCTATTATTGCCAACATTGATTTGAACAACCAGGCCAGTGGAGAGCTCATAATTACAGGGAGTTTTAATCAACTCATGCCATTTCAGCTGCTGCTTGATTTGTGCTGGGCTGTGATGCTGACATGGTGGGAAGGGGTTTCTGTCTTACAGGCCTGAAAGGGAAGTATGGCCTTTAGCCATACAGAACTGAGTTCTAATGCTGGTTGGCTTTACCATCTATTATTTGTAACGGATTACCACCACCAGCCAGTGTGATGAATTCAATTATGTCCCCCAAGATGTGTTCTGGAATCCATGTCCAAAATGCACAATGGATCACAGGGACAAATGTTGTTGTTAGATGCCATCAAGTCATTTCTAACTCCCAGCTACTCTGTGCAGCAGGACAAAACAGACAAGAATAATGTGGGATGGTGGAGCAAGTGCCACCAGGGGGCCTTCAACCTCAGAGTGGAGAAGGCAGAGCCTGTCCCCAGCTTCCAGGAGAGCTCCCAGGCATAGAACCCAACCCACCAACCTGCCTCCTCAATCCCTCCAGCCTGGATCTGGAAACACTGGGGCAACGCTCAATACTACCTGTTCTTTGCAGTGTCCAACCTCAGGACCTTTGCCCATGCTCTGTCCTCAGCTGGGCATGCCCTTTCCTCTTCCTAAAGGAATCCTATTTATCCTGCCGGTTTCAGCTCAGACAGTCCTCCTAAAAGGAAGCCTAGAAAACAGAAAGACACAGTCTGATCCAGATACTGCTATTTCCTAGCTGTGAGACTTTGGGCAAGTCACTGTACCTCTGATCTATGTTTCCCACCTTTAAAATAGATGTAATAATAACTGCCTCCAGTTGTTGCTATGAACACTCAGTACATCACAGATGAGAAATCCCTGTGTGGTAGTTTGTTCTTCCTTTTGATGTCACAAATCAGAAAGAATCAATTCTCCTTTTCTCCCACTTTGATTATTCCTCTTCTCTAGTGCAAACTTTCCTCTGTCAGGCAGGGTGGTTTCTGGCTCATGATCTGTCTCTCCATCAGATTACAGGCTATTTGAGGAAAAAAACCTCACAACTGCATTGCCTCTTCTCAGCACCATCCAGCCAGCACGTAAGACAGAAACCACTTGGTCTGAAAGGGAAGCATGGCCTTTAGGCATATAGAACTGAGTTCTAATGCTGGTTGGCTTTACCATCTATTAGTTGTAATGGATCGCCATTGCCAGCCAGTGTGATGAATTCAATTGCGTCCCCCAAGATGTGTTCTGGAATCCATGTCCATATACCTGCAGATGTCATCTTGTTTGGGACCATATTAGTGTAGGGTGCATTCTAAACCTGGTCACTTTTGAGTTCTAAACAGAGCAGACTAGACACAGAGGCAAGCACATTCTGGGGAAGACAGATGCCATGTCAGCAACCATGAGAACCTAGGACTGCTCAGAGCTACCAACAAGGAAGTCATCAACCAGGCAGACAACTCTGATTTGGACTTCTAACTTCCAGAAACCATGAGAAAGTAAATTTCTGTTCATTCACGCCATCCACTTGTGGTATTTCTGTTTCAGAAGCACTAGGTAAATGAGACAGCTGGTTACTTCATAAATACTTCTGAGACTCAATTTTCTCAGTATAAAATGGGCTTAGTTATACCTACCCAGTAATTATAATAATAAAATCAGTATACTTAGTATAAGTATAAGCAGCACATACTGCTCTGTGTGTGGAGGGGGAGAAGTTAAGACTCTTAATGTGCCCAACACAATGCTTGGCACACAGCAAACCCTTAATTGTTGTAAAGGCTGTTATTATGGTTATTATCACTCTTATTATTTTGTACTTGGTAAATATTTGTTGGAATATAAGAAAATGCCTGGTTATATTTCTTAGTTTTGGCTTGAATTCCAGTGAAATACCAGCAGGCCACCTCCACATGTCAGCCATCTGTACAACCTTTAATACAGACATATTAAAGCCATAAAAAATGGAAATTAAAATGTTCTGAACATCTACTACGTAGGGACACTATGCTACTATTATCTTTATAGTACTTTGCTGAATTTCCACAACAATTCTCTGAGCCTTCTATTACAAGCCGGTACATTAGTCTCCTAGGACACCTGTACCAAAGTATCACACATTGTTGGCTTAAAACAATAGAAGCGTATCATCTCACTGTTGTGGAGGACAGAAGTCTGCAATCAGCGTGTCAGCAGGTGTTGACTCCTTCTTTGGGTTTGGAGGAAGAATTTGTTCCATAGTTGTCTCTGAGCTTCTAGTGACAGCCAGTAATCCTTGTTATTTCTTGATTTGTGGCAGTGTACCTCCAATCTCCACCTCTATCTTCAAGTGGTTTTTCTCTTGTCTGTCTATCTATCTGTCTCTGTAGTTCTCCTCCTCTTTTTATCAGGACACCAGCCCTGGTGGACTATGGCCCAACCTACTCTAGCATGACCGCATGTTAACTAACTAGTTCTGCAAAGATGTTTCCAAGTAAGGTCTCATTCACAGGCACTGGTGGTTAGGAATTGAATGTCTCTTTTTGAGGGACACAAATCAACTCACGACAGCTCAGTTTTACAGAACAGAAAACTGAGGCTTACAGACCAGAGGTGTTGTCCCATGTCACTCATCTTGCAGGCAGCAGAGCCAGGGTAAAAATGTTGGTGTTCTTCCCACTGCAACACATTAATCCTTTCCTTTGTAGACACAAAAAGGAGAGAGTGTGGCTGTTCTTGACTTCAACAGAAATCTAGACCAGCTAGAGGGATGCAGCTAAATCTCAGGAGAATGACAAGTCATGGCTTAAGAAGGTTTATCACCAAGACTAATACCAAAAGGGTAATATGTCACTGGATGCACCAGTTTGCTCATGCATACATTGATCATGGATAGTTTTGCAAACATACAGTTGCTTGCCTTGCCTTATTCGTTAGAGCAACCCCAGAACATTAGCAGATACCACTTCGAGTGTATCCCTTCCCTTCTCTAGCTCACAATCTTCCCACCTGTTTAGTGAGGAAGACGGTAGCAGGCATCCAAAGGTATTTCCTGCTTGGACATTTTGTAGTTCTTTGCATGGAGCAGAAAGACGCTTCAAGAGATTTCCAAGGAGTTCCAAAGGCACTCCAAGGGCAGAAGGTGCTGGACGGTGGCAGGGCCTGTCCTGAGGCATCTTGAGGAATGGTGGTGGTTCCAGTGTGAAAGCCTTGTGAACACATTTGTCACTTACCCCTACAGTCTCTTACAAAAGCTGGTCAGCCCTGCTGGAGCAGCGTCCAGGCCTTCTTTATCTCCCTTCAGGCTTTGCACAAAGTAGGTGATTCATTCAGAGCAGGTATTCAACTCAGCAACATCTACTCAGAGTCTATGGCCCACCAGGACATCACATGGATGGAACCTCAGCCTAAACCCTCAAGGAAAAACTAGTCTAATGCAAGTGATCTTGGGGTGTGGGGGAAAACAAATAGTCGCAATTTATAGACCTGTGGAGTCTTATATGGCAAAAATAACCACAGAGGGCTGAGAGAGGGGACACCAAGGAACGCTTCTTCGCCAAGTAACCCTGCCAGGCATCCTGAAAAATGCCTATTCAATAACTGCTGATGATAATAAACAGCCTTTGTATGGACCATTAATAATAATAATAGCTAACACTTAATAGCGCTTAACGTGTGCCAGGCACTGTTGTAAATGTGTTATGAATATTAACTCATAATGTTCACAGCACCCTGACAGTCTAAGTACTATTATCCTCATTTTATAAGAAAGGAAACTGAGGCATTAAAAACTTAAGTAACTTGTCCCAAGGTCACAGGGCAAGTAAATGGCAGAGCATGGATATCAAGTCATGTTATTATACTACCTTTCATAAGCACCTTAAGGCTCATAAAGTACTTTCCCATCCGTTACACTGTTTCTGCCTCACTTGATTAGAAGATAGGGATTCAGCTCTCATTTGGCAAAAAGGGAACCTAATGTAAAAAGACATAGATGACCTTCCAAGGTCACATGATGAGTGGGTGCAGGTGGAGCTGAGACTCCAGTCAGGTCTGTCGCCTCCACACTGGATGAGGGTGGGCTCAGTGGAGACAAATACTTTCTATTGCCAAGGCAGGGGTTTGAGCCATTTTTCACCTGGGTTCAGGCAGTTTGTGGTTTAAGGTTCTGAGAGGGAAATGGACATCTACTGTGCGCTCCCCATATCCTTAATACTCTGGTAGACTACAGTATTTTATTTGAGCTCTAGCCACTCCGAAAAGGATGCACTATTACTGTCCCAGTCACCGATAGTAAATTGAGTCTTTGAGAGAGAAGTGATGTGTTTCAGACCAACATTATGCATTACCTGAATTTATTGCTGCTTGCAGAAGTCTCCTGTCCTATTCCCTTGGTGAGTGGCACAGAACTAAGGGAATTTTGGCTGGGATCCTTCATAAAGTATAGGTGCTATACATTTGTGTGCAAGGAGGCTCTTGGGAAAAATGACTTATTCTGGCATATAAGAATACTTACTATGGAGTGAAGTACCTTCTTAACCACCAAACATGAATGAACTCATTCCAGCCCTAGGCAGCAGATACCATTACTGTCTCTATCCTGAAGGTTAATTAATGTGCCCACAGTCACACAATCAGTAAGCTGCAAAACTAGGTAATCTGGCACCAGAACATCTTTATCTAACCTCCTGGCTCTACTGTTTCATACAATAAGCACGTAAGGTAGGTATTATTAGTTTACCCTTTTATATACAATAAGACTAAGGCACAGACCAGGAGTTCCTTGGTTGTGTAAACAGTTAAGGGCTTGAATACTAGCTAAAAAAGTGGCAGTTTGAAACCATCCAGAGATGCTTCGTAGACATACCTGGCGATCTGCTTCTGAAAGATCAGAGCTTTGAAAACCCTGTGAGCACAGATCTACTCTTTAAACATGGGGCTGCCATGAATTAGAATGGACTTCACAGCAACTAACAACAGGAAGAGGATGCAGAGAAATTTAAAGCAAACTTTCCCAATATTACACAGTAAGTGACAGAGCTGGGATTTGAACCTAGACAGCTTGATTCCCAAGACCTCTGTCTTACCCACTGCAGTGTCCAGTAGTCAGTAACTTACCCAAGGGGAGGAGCAGGCAGGAGAGAGGGCAGGATAGAGACATGGACATGTACATGCCTGCTAGGTTTAACTGGGTGCTTCCGCTTCCCTGTTCTTTGTAAGTAAAAACCCAATTTGTAGCTCAAGGCTCCATCCTCACACCGAATCTCCTCATTGATCACCCTGATGCTGCGTCAGAAATGATTTTATAAGCCAGTTGGCTTTGTAAAGCACGGAACAGCAGCCATTGAGCATATGTTTCTGCTGCTATATATTTATTCAGCTTATGTCGAGTTTAATTTTGAGAGGTTTGCATATTTTATTTTTTTTTGTTGCAGAGAGCAACTTAAAAGAAAGAAGAAAAAAAACCATACCCATGAATTAGGACAGATGTCATATATGTTGGACCCTAGGGTGACTGGAAAGGATGAAGTTCTTGAAAGTTTAGTGTTCAGGGCAGAGAGTTAGTGAAGAGGGAAACTCAAGATGCTAAGAATCAAGCACCCATTCTGACACTCTCACGTCCCTGCAACTAAGAGCAAGGGACTAAACATCCAGCCCCAGGGTGGGGCCCTTCAAGTCTTTAATTCCCAAACCCGTCTGATCTCGTTCTCTAACTACTAAATATTGGTCAGGCACTGTAACCATCCCTCATACCTCGTTTTGCAATTCCACACTGAGGTACCATTGTATGTTTGAGGAAACTTAGAAGTAATTGCCTAAACAACTAACAGAGCAGGGATCTGGGCACTCGGAAGTCTACTTCCATATCTAGTGCTCTAAACTTCCCACACCTTAATCTAGTAGTTACTACAGTCCAGGAGATGTGGGCTCATATCCCAAGGCTTCCACTTCCTGCCTGTGTGATGTTGGGCATGTCACTTGCCTTCCTGTGTTGGCCTCCACATTTGCAAAATAAAGATGGCAATACCATTTTGTTGGGTTCTGTGAAATTCAAAGTTATACTTCAAAGGAGCTCAACATCTTAAATTAATATGGGATCCAAATCCATAAACCAAATCTATTGTCAAGCCAATTCTGACTCATAGTGACCCTACAAAACAGAGTACAACTGCTCCACAGAGTTTCCAAGGAATGTCTGGTGAATTTCAACTGCTGATCTTTTGGTTTTTGCAGCTGTAGCACTTAATCACAACAGCACCAAGGCTCCCAAGGGACTCAGAAAAGCCAAAATAACTTTGAAAGACAAGAGTAAGTTGGAGGATCACACTTTCCAATTTCAGAACTACTACAAAGCTAAAGTAATTAAATCAGAACAGACATATAGACCTATGGAACAGAGTTGAGAGTCCATAAATAAATCCATACATGTGTGGCCAAATTATTTTTGACCAGGGTGCCAATACTGGTCTATAGGGAAAGAATTATCTCTTTAACAAATGGTGCTAGGAAAACTAAATTTCCACAAACAAAAGTATGAAGTTGGACCCCTATCTCAGATCCTATACAAAAACATAACTCAAAATAGGTCAAAGATTTCAACATAAAAGTTGAAAGTATAAAACTCTTAGAAGACAATATAGAAGTAATCTTCAGAACCTTAGAGTTGGCAATCAACTCTTATATGTGATTCCAAAAGCACAAAGTGGCAACGCAGATAAACTAAAATTCATGAACATTCGTAACTCTTGTACTGCTAAAAACAATTATCTAGGAAGTGGAAAGACAATGTACAAAAAGAGAGAAAATATTGCAAACCATGTATCTAATAAGGTCTAGTATCCAGAATATATAAAGAACTCTTACTACTCAACAATAAAAAACAAACAACTTAATTAAAATAATGAAGAAAGGATTTGAATAGGCATTTCTCCAAGGAAGATACGCAAATGACCAAAAATACATGAAAAGATGCTCAGCACTATTAGTTAATAGAGGAATGAAAGTCGAAAATTCAATATAACTTCACACGTATAACTTCACACCCCCTAGTATGGTTATAGTTAAAACAAAAGAAAAGAACGTATGTGATGAAGATGGTGAAGACACTGTTGCCCTTTTCCATTGCTGGTGGTTATGCAAAATGGTGTAGCTGCTGTGGACAGTCTGTTGAATTCTCATTAAGTTAAACATAAAATTACTGTATGACCCAGCAATTCCACTCAGAAATATATTCCCCAAATAATTAAAACAGATTTTTGAATAACTGTTCACAGTAGAACTATTCCCAATAGCAATAAAGTGGAAACAACCAGAATGTCCAATAATGAGTGAATGGATAAACAGAACATGGTATACTCATATAATAGATTATCATTCAGACATAAAAAGAAATTAGCTATTAATAAATGCTGCAACATAGAAGTCAGACACAAAAGGTGGCACACTACATAATTCCATTTATGCGAATAGTCAGAATAAGTATACATCCATAGAGAAAGAAAGCAGACTAGTGGTTTCCAAGGGTGGAAGGGAAGAGGAAAAGGAGAGTGAGTGTTTAATGGGTATGGGGTCTTGTTTATGGGTGATGAAAATATTTTGGAACTAGACAGAGGTGATCACTGCACAACACTGTGAGTATACTAAGTGTCACTGTGTTGTACACTTTAAAATGGTTAATTTTATGTTACATGAATTTCATTTCAATTAAAAAAATAAAAAAGTAACTCAAGACATTTGTTCTCTTCCTTTCTACCCCCACCCACTATCTAAAAGGTTCTCCTCTCACCCAAGATGAACTCGGGATGTGACATTTTAAAATGTTGCTTAGAAAAAGCCTGCGAGGTTGAAGACCAGCTGGAGAAAAAAATAATACACTTGCGTGGGTTCCCAGATTCAAAGGCGGGGAAGCGCAGCCCAGAGCAGAGTCTACATCAGAGAAAATCACTATGAAACGAAGACATTTATACTTTAAGTGTGTCAAACAGAGAGATCCATGTGTGATTCTGGAAGGTAGGAGTCAAAATGTCATTTTCTAGTTATGTAAATAAAGTGTGAACTTTTTATTGGCCAGGACACATTTCACTCTTGCAACTTCAGAGCCTGGCAGAGTGTCTGGCACATAGTAGGTACTCAGATGTTGAGGTCTGAATGCAGATACAATTCTAATAAAACAACAGACCAGCTGATCACCAATTTTTGCTTCAATAAAAGCAGAGAATCAGTTTTACTTTGTTTGGTAAGGTGTTATATACGATAGGAAATCCATCACCAACAATTTAAAATAAAATAATAGTTCCATGCATATATAGGTGGGAAAAATAATGAAAACAACTAGCATGAAAGTCTGGGCCCTGGCTATTTTCACAGGGGAGGGTTGAGACTAACATGGGAAAAGGACACAGTGTGGGGTAGTCGGGGGGAGCTTATGAGTTACCAGCAGTATTCTAACTCTTGACTTGGCTGGTGGTCAGATGAGTATTGCTTAATTACTCTTGATGAACCAGTACATATGTATTTTACTGTTATTATTGTTGTGTGTCATCAAGCTGATTTTCAACTCATTGTGACCCCATATGACAGAATGTAACTACACAATAGGGTTTTCTGTAATCTTTAAAGGAGCAGATCACTCAATCTGTCTCCCACGAAGCCAGTGGGTGGGTTTGAACCACCAAGTTTTCAGTTAGTAGCCAAGTGCTTAACTGTTGTGCCACCACAGCTCCTACATGTTTCATATATTTTTCTGTATGGGTGATTGTTTTCCTTCATTCTACTTTTTCTGTATTGCAAAAATTATGGTAGATGCATATAATGTTTTAGAATTGTTAAAAAAATAAAGCTCTTATTTGAAATGCTGTGTTACCCAAACACAACAAAACAACACAAAACAAAAAAAACCCAGTGCTGTCAAGTTGGGCGAAGCGACAACAAAAACACCTAGGTTGGTTCTACTGTTCCTGCCTAAAATTCTTCCATAAAAAGAACTCTACTTCCTCCCGAGGACTTACTGTGCATCAGCACTGTCCACAATAGGTGCCTATCAGCAGATGAATGGATGAATAGACTAGTATTGTGCAATGATAAAGAACAACAACGACCTTAGGAATCATCTCATAACACGGTAGAATCTGGAAGACATTATGTTGAGTGAAATTACTTAGTGGCAAAGGACAAAATTGTGAGACCATTATTATAAGGACTTAAGAAAAGGTCTAGACAGATTTTCAAAAGGAGTCTTTGATGGAGTAGGGAGGGAGGGAACATTCACTGACTAGACACTAGATAGGAATTGGGTTAGATGAAGAGACAGCTAGCACACAGTAGAAGGGAGGTCAGCATGACTGGACTAAACCTAAATCTGAGAGGTTGCCTAAATCTAACTCAACACTTCAAAGGAATAATGAGTGAGGCAGCATTCTGGGGACCATGATTTCAGGGGACATCTAGGTAAACTGGCATAACAAAGTTTTTTTAAGAAAACGTTCTGCATGCCACTTTCGTGAGTAGCATCTGTGGTCTTAAAAGCTAGCAAGTTGCCATCTAAGTTGCATCAATTTGTCCCAATGCACTGGGAGCAGAGAAAAATGACAGACATCAAAGCCATGTGAAAATATAAGCCCAAGAGACAGGAGGGCCATATAATCCAGAGACTACATTCACATAAGAACCAAGAACTAGAAGGTGCCTGACTACCACCAATGTCTAACCTGACAGGGAGTGCAATAGAGAACATACTGGGAGCAAAATAAGTGTGCAGAACCACAACTCTATTAAAAAGACCAGACTTGATAGTCTGATAGATTGGAAGATCCCTGGAAGATACAGCCCCCAGATTCTCTGTAAGCCCAGAGTTGAAACCATTCCTGAAACAAAGTCTTCAAAAACTGGACTAGACTATAGTGCATAAAATGACAGTGATGAAGAGTGTGCCTCTTGGCTTAAATATATACATGAGCCTAACTGGGCAATGCCTATCCAGAGGTGAGATCTGAAGACAGACAGGGACAGATACTGGTTGAATGGACACAGGAAACAACAGCATAGAAAGGAAGAGCATAATGTCACCGGATGAGGAGGGCAGCTTGAGTTACATAGCAGTGTTTGCGCAAGTTTTGTATGACAGATTGGCTTGGGTTGTAAACTTTCTCTTAAAGCACAATAAAATATTAACAGCAACAAAAAAGATTCAGTGTGGATGAAAGAACAGCTCCACCATGGGTGTGGGGGTGTGGAGGGCACTGGATGTTGTTTAGGCCAATCCTCATGGAGTTCTCTCCATGGACCAATCAAGGATAGCTTTGACTCATAAACAGATATGGAGAAAGGAAAACCCCAGAGAGACTCACGTTGAACTCAGAATATAAGGACAGCAAATTAAGTTTGCAAACATCCTAGAAAAATTATACTACATATCTCACTGCTGAATATCACCACAGTCACTTCGAAGTACTCTCTGTGGGAAGCTTAACACCAACGCCAATGCCTAGTCCATCCATCAAAGCAGTTTTGGAACTCTTTCTCTAGAATGGCCATCAAAGCTGTCATCATATTACCCTCGAAGTCCTGAATGTCATTGAAATGTCTTCCTTTCAACATTTCCTTTATCTTTGGGTAAAGAAAAATGCCATTTGGGGGCCAGATCAGGTGAGCAAGGGAGGGTGTTCCAATACAGTTACTTGTTTATCAGCTGAAAACTTCCTCACAGACAACTAGACGATTAAGTTCGAGAACTTGCCATCTTATCAACATGAACAATGGCCATTCCAAAAAGAGTTCCAAAATTGCCTTGAAGAGTGGACTAGCTGCTGGCATCAGTGCATAGCTTCCCAAAGGGAGTACTTTGAAGGTGACTGTAGTAATATTTAACAGTGAGGTAGGTAGCGCTTAGAACAATTAAGTTCATGGTCTTAATAGTCAGACCTCATACACAGGAAGGGTAAGGGACTTAGCTAAGGATGAAAAATATGCAAATGTAGGTTTTTTATTATCTTAATTATGAAGGTCTGTGAACTGGCCACTTACTTCTGAAAATCAGCCAGTGCAAAGCCTGTGGATCACAATGGTCTGATCAGCAGCAGAGCATGGGCTGGTGAAGGATTGAGAAACATTTCCTTCTACAGTGCGTGGGGTCATCACAAGTCAGGGATGACTCAACAACAGCTAACAACAACAAAGCACCATCTCCATGATTGTCCACTTCTAAAATCACCCTTTCCTTTCAGTGATGGTGAAGAAAACACCGGAAGACTAAGAAAAGCCACAAAAGGATATTATGCTTCCCAGCTCACCACATTCCTTCCCACTCAACAAGAATTATCCCTAAGAAGGGGGGTATGTCACAGAATTGGTCTAATTGGTGCCTCACTATTGATAATGGGCCCTGGCAACAACATCATGAGGTGCAGGAATCATCCATCATTTCCAACTAAGAAAAGAGAGGCTCAGATAAATTCAGCTATTTGCTCAGTCACATAACTTTTGGCTGATAAAAATGAGAGTTCAACCCAACATTGTATGAAATCAAAAACCCATCGCCACACAGAGTCAGTTGTGACTCATAGTGACCCTATAAGACACAGTAGAACTGCACTATAGAGTGCCTAGTGAATTCAAGGAGTGCCTAGTGAATTCAAGCAGCTGATCTTCTGGTTAGCAGGCATAGTATTTAACCACTCTGCCACAAGGGATTCCAGCATTGTGTACCCACTGCTGTTGAATCAATTCTGACTCACAGTGACCCTATAGGGTAGAGTAGAACTGCCCCATAGAGCTTCCAGGGAGCACTTGGTGTAGTTGAACTGTTGACCTTTTGGTTAGCAGCTGGAGAACTTAAGAACTATGCAACCAGGGTTTCTTTGTACCATAACTAACTAATCTGGGCTGTTTCCACTATAGCAGAATTCTGATTAACAAGCCCATCTCCCTCCAGGACTGTATGCCCCTCCGCCCAGACAGTATTTTCTCAGTGAGGATGAGGGCTGGAGCACATTTCATGACATTTTTTCACAGCTGTCTCCCTTAAGGTCATGGAATTTCAAGACTGCGGTTGGTGTCAAAAGTCCAATTATTCTTATTCTTGAACTACAAATTAATTGTTTGCCATCCCAAGACAGCTAGTATAGGCTCCAAAAATATCTAGGCCAATGGTGAAAGGTTTATGAAGACAGAGGTCTGGGAGAAGCGGGAACACATAGCAAAAAGAATAACTTTCTGTTTTCTGAAAAGATCAACAAAACTGACAAACCACTGGCTAAACTTACTAAAGAAAAGCAGGAAAGGAAACAAATAGCCCAAATTAGAAATGAGAGGGGAGTTGTCACAACACACCCAACGGAAATCAAAAATATAACAGAATACTATGAAAAACTGTACTGCAACAAATTTGAAAACCTAGGGGAAATGGACAAGTTCCATGACTCATACCACCTACTCAAATTATCACAATGTGAAGCAGAACAACTTAATAAACCCATCACAAAGGAAGAGATTGAAAAGGTCATCAAAACACTGCCAACCAAAAAAAGTCTGGGCCCAGATGGCTTCACAGCAGAATTCTACCAATCATTTACAGAAGAGTTATCTCCAACACTACTGAGACTATTTCACAGTATAGAAAGGGATGGAGTACTCCCAAACTCATTCTATGAAGCCAGCATAACCCTGATACCTAAGCCAGGGAAAGAACCAACAAAGAAAGAGAACTACAGACCGATATCACTCATGAATCTAGATGCAAAAATCTTCAACAAAATTCTTGCCAATAGAATACAACAACATATTAAGAAAATAATCCATCATGACCAAGTGGGATTAATACCAGGGATGTAAGGCTGGTTCAACATCAGAAAAACAATTAATGTGATTAACCACATAAATAACACAAAAGACAAGGATCACCTGATTTTGTCCATTGATGCCGAAAAGGCATTTGATAAAGTCCAACACCCATTCATGTTAAAAACTCTTAGCAAAATGGGCATAGACGGGAAATTCCTCAACATAATAATGGCCATTTATACAAAGCCAATTGCCCACATCATCCTGAATAGAGAGAGACTGAAAGACTTTCCCTTGAGATCAGGAACTAGACAAGGATGCCCATTCTCACCTTTCCTATTCAACATTGTGCTAGAAGTTCTAGCCAGAGCAATTAGACAAGACCAAGAAATAAACGGCATCTGCATCGGCAAAGAGGAAGTTAAAATCTCCCTGTTTGCAGATGATTTGGTTGTATATGCAAAGAACCCCAAGGAATCTATAAGTAAGCTACTCAAACTGATAGAAGAGTTCAGCAAAGTCTCATGATACAAGATAAACATAAGTAAATCAGTAGGATTCCTTTATACCAACAACGAGACTGTTAAGAAGGAAATTATCAAATTAATATGATTTATGATAGCCCCTAAGAAGATAAAGTACCTAGGAATTAATCTAACTAGAGAAACAACAGACCTTTACAAAGATCACTACAACCCCTTACTACAAGAAACTAAGAGAGACTTAGATAAATGGAAAAACCTACCCTGCTCATGGATAGGAAGACTTAACATTGTGAAAATGTCTATTTTACCAAAAGCAATTTATTTATATAATGCAATCCCAATAGAAGTTCCTGCATCATTTTTTAATGAGATGGAGAAACAAATCACCAATTTTGTTTGGAAATGGAAGAAGCCCCAGATAAGTAAGGTACTACTAAAGAAGAAGAACATACTGGGAGGTCTCTCATTACCTGACCTTAGAACATAACTACATTGCCACAGTGGTCAAAACAGCCTGGTACTGGTACAAGAATAGACAGATTGATCAGCGGAACAGAATTGAGACCCCAGAGATGACACCATCTGCCTATGAACAGTTGATATTCGACAAAGGCCCTAAGACATTAAACTGGGGTAAAAACAGTCTCTTCAACAAATGGTGCTGGCAAAATTGGTTATTCATCTGCAATAAACTGAATCAAGATCCATATCTTACACCTTACACAAAAACCAACTCCAACTGGGTAAAAGACCTAAACAGCAAACCTAAAACGATAAAGCTCATTCAAGAAAAGGTAGGAACAACAATGGAATTTTTAATACACAGTGAGGACAGACTCCAAAATCTGTCAAAGAAACCTCAATCAACTGAAGAGAAAATAGATAAATGGGAACCATTAAGAATCAAACACTTTTGCTCATCCAAAGACTTTACTAATAGAATTAAAAGAACACCCACAGAGTGGGAAAAAATATTTGGCAACTCTATGTCAGATCGACTCCTGATCTCCATAATCTATAAGATACTACAAAATATCAATAAGAAGAAGATAAACCATCCAATTAAGCAATGGGCAAAGGAGATGGACAGAAACTTCACTAAAGAGGAGATCCAGGCAGCCAAAAAACACATGCAGACATGTTCACGATCTTTAGTTATTAAAGAAATTCAAATCAAGACGGCAATGAGATACCATCTCACCCCAAGAAGATTGGCCATGATCCAGAAAACACCAAACAACAAATGCTGGAGAGGCTGTGGAGAAAGTGGAATCCTCCTACACTGTTGGTGGGGTTGCAAAATGGTCCAGTCCCTTTGGAAAGCAATCTTGCACTTCCTTAAAAAAATGGATATCGATATACCATTTGACCCAGTAATTCCACTACTTGGAATGTATCCTACAGAATCAAGCCCTTTCACACTAACAGACACATGCACGAGAATGTTTATCGCAGCACAGTCCATGACAGCAAAAAAGATGGAATCAACCCAGATGCACAGCAATAGAAGAATGGATAGGTAAACTATGGTACATATACTCAATGGAGCACTATGCAATGATAAAGAATAACGATGATTCCAGGAAACATCTCCTACCCTGGTTTCAACTGGAAGACATTATGTTGAGTGAAAGTAGTCAGCGACAAATGGACAAATACTGTATGAGACCTCTACGATAAGATCTCAAAAACAGACTTGTGTATAGAAGGAAAGACTCTTTGACAGCTGCAAGGGAGGAGAGGAAGGGAGGGTGAGGGGGGAGGGCTTAGTTTAGATAGTTGCTAGAAATCTGATTGGGAGAAAGCGGTGACAGCACACATTAGAAACAAGAACAACATTAAGCGGACTTCAGCATAACTTGAGTACTCCTTCCATCTTAACCCAATACTGCAAGGATAGAGTGGCTGGGGCAGGGGGCAGGAGACCATGCTCTTAGGCGAAATCGAGGCCAATTGGCACAACTAGCGTTTTGCTAAGAGAGCTCTCTGCACCCCACATTGGTGAGTGGCATCTGGGGTCTTAAAAGCCGCCAAACTGCCATCCGAGGACACAGCAAATGGGCCCAACTCAGCAGGAAAGGATGCTGACCAATGACCAAAATAACATGCGGTAAAGACAACCTAGAAGACAAAGAGACCCGCGAGAGTGGGTGCCTTCATCGACTTGGGACCGGAAGAACCGGATGGTGCCCGGCCACCACCAGTGATAGCCACGATGGCGCTCACTAGGTTGAGTCTCACTGGCAACACAAGAATAAAGAAGGGTGCATCCTGAGATCTCCACTAAAAGACCTTAACTGATGGTCCAGAGGTTTCGGGGTTCCCCTGAGAGCATGGCCCCCGGCCCTGATGCTGCCCTTGCCCATAAATTATAATGAAGGTCCACTCTTTGGACAGGAATGGATTGGACTTGGCAATGCAGAGTAACCATATACTGGTTGCACTTTATGGTTCTACACATCTATAGGCTATCATCCTGCTGACCTCTAGCTGGAGGAAGGAGAGTGGGTGGAGAGGAGGGGAAAGGAGGCTGTTGGGAGGATGAGACATGTATGAGCAGAGAGGAGTAGTGTGCTGTCACCGGACAGGGAGAGCAGTGGAAGCTGCATATAGGTGGGCATGTAAATTTATATGGGAACGTACATTTTCACTCAGTCATGTTAAATAAAAAAGAAAAAAAAAAAGAATAACTTTCTCTATTAGTACTCTATGGCTGCCAAACAAATTATCATAAATTTGGAGGCTTAAAATAACAGAGTTTTTTTCTCTCACATTTCTCGAGGCCAGTGTTTAAAATCAGTGTCACTGAGTGAAAATCAAGGTGTTGTCACGGCTACACTCCTTTCAGAGTAACTGTTCTCTCTGTCTTCTGCAGCTTCTGGTGGCTGCCCGAATGCATTGTTTTGTGGCTCTATCATCCTGGTCTTCGCCTTTGCCTCCAAGTGGCTTCCTCCTCTTTGTCTGGACTCTCCTCTGCCTTCCTTTAAAAAGGCCCTGGTGAAGGCATTCAGGGCCCACCTGCATAAACCAAGAGAATGTCTCCATCTCTCAGTCCTTGGTCACATTGCAAAGACCCTTTTCCCCAGTAAGATAGATTTACAGTCCTCAGGGATGAGGATGTGACAATCTTTCGGGACAGCCACTTCTCAGGCCACCAAAAGCCAAAAGCCACTGCTGTAGCATTGACCTCAACACATAATGACCCTATAGGTCTGAGTAGAACTGCCCCGTAGAGTTTCCAAGGAGTGCCTGGGAGATGTGAAGTGTTGACCGTGCGGTTAGCAGATGTAGCACTTAACCACTAAGCTACCAGGGTTTCCTTTAGGCTACTACACTTTGTAAATTAATAGTAGTGATGAAGATAATGTAATTTGTTGTCCATGTATCTCCAAGAATTATGGTAAAAGAAAGATGTTAGTACTAGATGGCAGAGTCAAAAACTGGGACTCAGGATCACTAGGTTCCAGTCATGCATAGTCCTCCTGTTCTTTACCCTCATCTATATTTTTGACACAGGCAGAAGGAGCTTTAGAGTAGTTAATACCAAGCTAAGGAGCTGGCTGTCTTCACAAGAAGGATAGAAAGATAAAATGCTGTTTGAAAAGACCTTAGAAAGACATATGTTCCTGACATAGAAAGATGCCCCAAAGAGATGCAACTGTTTGCTTTTTATGTTCCCATTTTTAAACTTACACATATAAATTCTCCTATTTGCATATGCATAGGGGAAAAATATATAGTCGGATGTATATATAGACCAAATGCTGGCACAGCTATCTCGAAGGTAGACAAGCAATAGTGAAAGATGACCTTAATTTTTTCTTTCTTTCTTTGTACATTTCAACAGTGCTTGAATTTGTTTTATTTCATTTTATAATTAACACGAACTACTTTAGAAAAAAGTATTGGAAAAAAAAGAAGAAGAGAGACTGGACAGCATGTAACACCCTACTGAGGTAATTTTTCTATTATTATAACTAAGATGAACATCCTTCTTCCAGTTTTTCACTTTAGGGCTAAGCAGAATGTATCCAGTTACCAGCTTTTGGACACCTCTGGTGTCATGCACAGGCACTCAGCACAGCTCTTGAGCACTCTACAGTCAGTCTCTAGCCCCCTCATGACCTCGAGGAGGAGATGGTGGCCCTGCTGCCTCACAGACTCATCTCTGCACTGTCCCCTGCATTTGGACTCTCCCTTGCAGTCAGCTTGTACACTTCATCAGGCTCCATTCCCTAAAGTACTGCTTTTATGTTGTCACTTCCCTCCTCAAGGCCAAACACCCCAGCCTGCCCTTGAACTCTATCCTGGGAGCAAACTAGCATGGCTGCACAAGGATAGTCTAGGAAGCTAGAAACATTCTTGCTTTTTCTTTTTAAACTCTGTCTATTCTTTCACCAAAATCACAGCACATTAATGTCATAAGAAAACTGTCTTTGTAGACTTGCTGCAAATCTATTCCAAGGAAATAGCCCAAAGCACAGAATGGGTCATTGCCAAAGATGCCCAGAAACGCATTACTTATAACAGACTCAAACTGGAAGCCACCAACATGTCCAATAAATAAGACACAGTAAATTATGATATATTCCCCTCAGTGGAATATGAGGCAGTCATTACAATGATATTTGTGAAGAATTTGCCTTTGTTAGTGCTCCTTGGAAGCAAAGATGGCAAGACTGTGTCTTTTATACTTTAGGATGTTGCCAGGAGGGACTAATACCTGGTGAAGGACATCATGCTTTGTAAAGCAGAGGGTCAACAACAGAGAGGAAGACCTTCAGAGGGACTGACACAGTGGATGCAACAACGCACGGAAGCATAGACACTCTTGTGGGGGTGGTGCGGGACCAGGCAGTCTTTTATCTTTTTGTGCACAGGATTGCTGTGAGTCAGAAACCGATGAGATGACCCCTAACAACTACAGCAACAGAGATGGGATAACTGCAATCAGACTGCTTGGCTTAGATTTCCTGCTCTAGAACTTCCTGTCTTTGTAAGCCTGTGACCCTGACTTATGTCTTTGTGGCCTCAGTCTCCCTGTCGGTAAGGAAAGGAACAATGAGGCTCTTTGAACCTGGGACATAGGGCAACTCACATAATTTAGGCTCTTATTATTGCCACCACCATCATCATCACCTTCATCCCTGCATGAGATATCAGAGAATAATGATGGTAGCAACTATGCTGCACGCCCACTTAGTTCCAGATGCTGGCACACTGTATATGCATTATCTCAGGATGCCCTAAGAGCAGTCTGTCAGGTAAGTGTCATTACCCTCCTTTTACTCAACAGGAAGCCACGATACAGAGGCCTTAAGTAACTTGTCTCAAGATTACACAGCCAGTGAGAAGAACTACTTTTGGCCAAGGTCCCTGTGACTCCAGAAACTTCTCTCTTAAGTACTACACTGACTTCCTAATGGTCAGGGGGAAGAAGGAGGGGACCAACTGCTTTCCCTATGCATGTTCTTCTACGGAGGCATCTTTCCAACGGTAAAAAAAGTATGTGAAGCAGGTGTATGAAACACACAATTAAAATGTTGGCTGTCAAACTAGAAACCTGTAAAGAATGCAGACAGAAAGATGAAGGTCTTTTTCCCGTATCTTTGCTTTCCCAACAATCAATGAATTAAGCACCACTTTCCACAACAGGCTGCCCTCCTCTCTCCTCAGGTGCTCCACAGAAAACTACAGCCTTCCAGAAGGGTATGAGAAGTCACAGATTGCCTGGCTTGGAAGGAACTTTAGCAACGTATTAGTCCCTCCCCATGCTGGTCCTAAGCTCCCTCCCTAGACTCAAGGTAACTGTCCACATAGACCCTTCCTTCACTGAAGTAAGCGATTTACTCCGTGTTTGCCGCCAACAGGTGGCAGAACCAATCTGGTGCACTCATCTTCTACCTCCAATTCAAGTTTCCTTTTACCCACACGGCACGGCTCCAGTAATCAAAGTGTAAAACCCATCACCTTGGAAGGGTGGGACTGGTTCCCTGACTTTAACAGATAATGACTTCCATACAATAAAACCAGCTTACCAGAAAAATCCATCAGACCCAGCTAGTCAGAGTCCAGCAGAAATTAAATGAGAAAACAAAAACAAAGGAGGCTTCAAATGTCACGGGAAGAACAGAAGTTTTAATGTCATACAGAGGTGCATAGGCTTTATGAGAATGCTACACATCATAATCATAGAAGCCCCATGCTGGTCCTTTGCTGACTTGGAAGACAGGAGGGCTCTCCTAGTGCTCACAAACAAAACGTGCAAATGCACGGCTGCCAATCCAGGGCCAGAGAGACAATCTGGCATCCTGCTCTCCTTTAAGAACAAATCAGGAGTCTGCAAGAAGGGTCTTTAACAAAAGATGGGGAACTAGGATACTCCCATATGGAATCGTGGTACCCCAGGGGTGACTGGTAGAAGTGATGCTTGGAGTTCAGAGGGTGCCCCAAGTCTCTGCAGCCCAATTTACCTCTGGAGCTCATGAGCAAATCTCAGTGAAGATTTCTAAAAAAGTGTCTGAGATTGTGAAGGGGAGAGCTTGCAGAAATACTGGGGTTCTGCTGGACACTTCAGAGAAGCCAGCCCACACCCCAGCTCTGTGCACCGATGTCCAGGGTGGCCTTACGGGAGCATGTCCTGTGCAGCAGTGCAAGGCCACCCCCAGAAGGGCCCCATGCTTGGTTTGAGGTCCATCTGCTGCTGTCTGGAAATTGTTAATAATGTTTTAACAAAGACGCTACACTTATATTTGTTGTGGGCTCACCAGTTACACAGCCTGTCCTGCTAATACACCTTTGTTTTCTCCAGCTTTCTGGTCCTCCCCATCTCCAGGCCATAGCTTGTAGCTTCCTAAATGTAAGCTTTTGTAGGTTAAAGTATTCTGGAGCTCCTTTAGCCTCCTCCCACCCCCACTCCGTGTGCCTCTCAGGAGCCCTGGTGGCACAGTTGTTAAGTGCTATGTTTGCTAACCAGGAGGCTGGCAGTTCAAATCTCCCAGGTACTCCTCGGAAACTGTATAGAGCAGTTCTACTCTGTCCTATAGCGCTGCTAGGAGTCAGAATCAGCTTGACAGCAGTGGGTTTGTTTTCTTTGGTTCTTTTGTGCCTCTCTGAATGAAAGCTTGGATTTGGGAGTAACAGCAGAGAGGGATGTAGTTGACCTGGGGAGGCTGGAGCTTAGGCCCTGACCCTGCCCATGCCAAACTTGCTATGTGACTTTTGATAAATCACCACCCCTTCTGAGCTCACTTCCTATCTGTGTAACTTCCACGTTGCTGAGGCCTTACCAAGTGATGGTTCCCAGGTAAGGCCATCCCCTTGTGAAAGCTTTGCCTTCCTCTTCCTCATCTTTCTGAGATGTGAAATCAGGTCCTACAGCAGCCCTGTCCTCACTGAGTCCAGGCCTGGAGCCCTTACTGACAGGTGATAGACATTTCAGGATAGGTAGGCTCTGACCCACAAGCTGGGCTACCGTGGAGACCAGCTGAGAAACTAAGCATCTGTTTCTCCTTGTTGTCTGAGCTATTCATTTGGGCTCTCTGTCTCTTATCCTTTGAATTTCTAAAGACAGGCTGCCTATCTTGTAGGACTGATGTCAACATCCCATGACTCAAAGCCAAAACATCTAGGCCAATTTGACTTAGTTCATTTCACTGAGCATTTACTAAGCATCTACTATACTCAGGAAGAAGAAGAGGTCAGGGATCATCAGATGTTTAGGGGCTTAAGGTGAACACAGTCACTCATACAAGCAGCTCTTCTAAGTGCCATAAGAGAGCTGTCAATTCCTGCACGTAACAAGGCTAACAGCCTCAGTGTGTCTGGGAAGGTCTTCCAGCCAGACCTTCACAGGTGACTCTGGACCAGGTAGGTGAGCAGTTAGGGAGGGAAGGGCACACTGCATGTGGAAGAGCATGAGCATAGATAAAGAAGTGCAGAACTTCAGCTGGATCTAATGGGTGCTGACGGCATGCCAGGGGGAGGAGTGATGATGAACATGTACAAATGCCTACTGGGTGCCAACCACTGGCTTGTCTCTTTGTATCTGACTCTCCTGTCATCCTAGAGGAAACTGGGTGCGGCAGAGTTGAGTGCTAAGTCTGGCTAACCAAAAGGTCAGCAGTTGAAATCGACCGCGTGCTTCTTCGAAACTCTACAGACTGGTTCTAGGCTGTACCACAGGGTTGCTGTAAGTAGAATCAATTCGGCAGCAGTGGGTTTACTATCCTGGAATAGGTGACTGACCTCTAGCCTCATTCCCTTCAGGTAAACATTCAGTCCACACTCACTTCAATGCCCCTCTAGGCTCAGGACCGAGATACCTGCTACCTACACTGCTGGGAGCACTGAAGGTAAACAGTTCAAAACTGAATCCCCTCCACAAAGCAAAGGCTGTGGCTGAACAAAGCCACCTGGTCCAAGGTCACATCTACCTGCCATCACCCACTTCCAAAAGCTGATCAATACTTGGAAGTGAGGGGACAAAGACCCAGTACCTTTGCCTCAATTCAGGACAGCTTTGAAGGGCCATCCAACTTCAGAGTTCCTGTGAGATCTTCTGAAGCCTTCGACGTGAGTGCATCAGAGCCCAGCTCTCTCAACCCAATCCTGTTTTCTTCATGCTCCATCAGGTGTTCATCCCCAAAGCACTTCAAATTAATAAATGCCTGGCAAGCAAATTCCCACCCCAGAATTGGCTTCCTGGGCAATCTGACTTGTGACAAGCCACAGTGGCTGAGAACATCTCAGCAGTGTAATGGAAGTTATACTAGTATTCTGTTGTCCACATTTTCTGGACCTCTGTTACAAATTCATATGAATTCTGTTACAGATTGAATTATGTCTCCACAAACTATGTGTTGGAATCCTAACCCCTACACATCTTGATATAATTCCATTTGGAAATACAGTTTTCTTTATTATGTTTATAAGGCCATAGGGTAGTCCCTAAACCTAATCACTATTGAATTATAAAAATAGCAAATTAGACACAGGAAGAGATGAATTAGGGCACAGGAAGAGATGAACACAGTAGGTGTGATCATCATTTGAGCATTTAGCCTACCGGGGGAAAAAAAAAAACACAATACATTGCCATCAAACGGATTTCAACTCATAGCGACAGAGCAGAAGTCCCTGAGTGATTTTCCAAGGAGTGATGGGTGGATTCAACCTGCTGACCTTTTAGTTAGTAGCTGAGCTCTTACCCACTGTACCATCAGGGCTCCTTTTTAGCCTACAGAACTGAGAAAATAAAATTCTGTTACTTATAGCTACCCACTTGTAGTACTTCTATTATAGCAGTGCCAGGAAACGAAGACAAATTCCAATTTGCTAGGTTTCCCAGAACAAATTTTGTGCCTCTAGTGAAAGCATGCTTACTAAAAATCTTGAGATGGAATTTCTGTTGATAGGCAACATGGTCAAGCTCCATGGCTCATTCTCAGTTCTTAAGCCTTGGGAATTTGTACCATTTGACCTCTAATCCCTTGTCTTTTTAGCCCTGAAAAATTCATAACAACTAAAAGTGTATTATCCAGTAAGCAAGGTAAGCACAGACTTACTTGTGCTTAGTAACTAATTTATACTGAACAATTTCACATGAGTTTTATCACATCATGGTGACACTACAGATTAGTAGGTAAGCACAAGTAAATCCATGCTTACGTTACTTATGGGGTAATCTGACCCATATGGGACTGTAAATTTGAAAAGAGGCTTTGACTCTGCAGGAAGGGCCTGTGGGGTTAAGAGAGAGACAGATACCAGCCATACCCAGAATCTGAATCACTGATAGGGTGAAAACTGTGATTTTCTTCAGTGCAGATGATCTGGTAAGCTAAGAAAGCACAGTCTTTACCTTGCCTATTAGCTAATTCACACCTATGCAACCGTCTGTTCCTGAATTCTGCATTTCTATTTCATGTCACCAGAGATCTTTCAGGAACAAAAGTCTTCTAATGTCTCATCTGGAAAAGTCTTCAGGAGATGTATTATCCAGCCTCGGCAGGATACAGGTGGGTCAAATGATACCCAGGAAGGGGGTGGCTAGCCCAAAGTTAAGCACTGACAGTGAGGCAGGCCTCCAGGCTTCCACTTCTACCTTAGGTCATTCTTCTCAAGGAATCTTTGCAGCATTAACCAATCAACAGATGGCAACCTTTACTGGTGTTAACTCCCTCCTTTTCACTGCCCCCAGAAATCTGAGCTCTGTATGCTAAGAATAGACCAATGACAACTATGATCTCTCTCTTTCCTGACTATTCAGTGTTCATCTCCTTGTACCCTCCTCTGTATCTAAGAGATCCCGAGGAGGAAGCGCAAACACTGAACATAGAAAGAAGGTGAGAAGAGGAAGCACCCCCTTCCTTCATGCTCCCTGACACTGTGACGTTTGCTGTACCCCTGGGAACTGTCCTTGCCTCTGGAAGTTGCCATGCAATGAGTTGTTCAGAGAACGGGCTTTCGAGTTAGACTAGGGTTAAAATTTCTGCTCTGTCTATCTGGCAGATTAGATTTGGGCAAGTTTCTCAAATATATTTCCTGAGTCTGATTCCTCATGGATAAAATAGGAATAATAATTTGCCAGGTTCATAACATGGTTGTGAGTATTCATTGGGATGATAATTTTCAAGCACTTAGCCCAGGGCCTGGCATATAATCAGCTCCCAAATTGTCCCTATATGCACTTTCAGGTGGAGAATTCTCTATATGTAGGTCTTTGGGTGGTACACACAGTTTAGCACTTGAGCACTAGAAGGAAAGCTGACAGTTCAAACCTACCAGTGGAATTTCTGAAGACAGATTTGGCATTGCACTTTGTAAAAGGCACAGCCTTGAAAACCCTACAGAGTAGCTCTACCCTGCACAATTGGAGTGACCATGAGTCAGAAGAGACTCAAAAGCGCTTAACAAGAAAATTATTCCTAAGTATTAGTGTTATCAGTAATAATGTCTGAATTAGCACTGCTGATGAAGGAACATATAGAGAACACTCTATGTGTGGATCTGGTTGATCACAGGACAGGCAAACTTTCATCAGGTACCATATGTGGGATATTCCATCCTTTAAATACTGTTTCCCAATCCAAGAGTCTCTGAAATAGTTTTCATAAAGATATCTTGCCTCCTGGCTTTGCATCTTTAGAACTGTTTTTAAAAACTTTAAAAAGTGGCAAGCATCATTCCTCTAATTTTGGATTCTGGCAGAACCTGTGCCCATTTTACTCCGAATCTGTCACAAGCCTCCTCACAAATCTGCAGTGATGGCCTCAACCTTAAGAGTCCATTTCTGGGGATGATGGACCATTCTGCCAGGCCCTGACCCTGCTGCTCCTCACTCCTGCTACCCCAGCACAGAAGGGCCAGGTGCCTGCACAAACGAGGCCAGGCTTCCCCTGGTCAGCAGTGCTTGGGATGCACTCCAGAGTGATTTCTCACTACGCCAACTCTCCTTGTGGGTTTTCCTGTCCCTCTTGAGTTTACTTTCCCTTAATTATAGCCCAATTTAGTCATTAAAAGAGGTAGAGGAAGGATGAAGGATGGATAAAAGCAGCGGATCTTCCTCCAGTTGGACTACATCATGAGAGGTGCCTGACCTATAAGAAATGACAATTCTTATCTTTGTTCATCTTGACTTTTATAAACGCAGCATTTTGTTGTCACCTGCCAGCATCTCAGGGCAAGCAGGGATCCTATGGTCCTTCTCACTATCTGGGAAGCCAGATGGTTTTCTAGGTCAAAATGGAAAATATAAAGCGGGGTGGTGGTGGGTAGTGGTGGTGACTGGGTGATTGGCAGGGGCTAGAAGAGTGTGGTGCAGTTTGGGATTAGCTGAGAATTCAGAACTGGGCTCAGCACTGACACTAGAGATACTTCCTAAAAGATACCATCACTCCTAGGATCCAGTGACTATGCAAATGCCTCTGACTTCCTCAACTCTGTTTCACAAGGAAGCTCCTTAGCCAACAAGCAATGCCCTTCCTTTCCAGCCTCCTTTCCCACTATTCCTCTCCTCAAATGGAAATAATAATATTACCCAACTCATAGGATTATGATGAAAATTAAATTGGTTAAAATAAGCAAAATGCTTAGAACAGTGCCTGGTCCACAGTAATTATGAGTAGCTGTTCTTATGTTACTATACTAGCCTTTTTCTTCTGTTAAATGGATATAATAATACCCATTTGGGAGGAAAGTTATAAGCATTACCTGCTATGAATCCTCCTCCCCACTTCTTCCCAGTAGTCACACCAATCCTTTTAGATACTTCCATGCAGAGACACAAAGTAATTTATTCACAGTCATGCTGCAACCCTGCTAAAGTCTAGGCTGGCACTTGAAAGAGTTTGTAAAGCTAGGTATGCTCCTGTTTTGTTATCTCCTACTCCATCTGCAGTGCTGGATACAGAAGTGTTGCTAAATAAACATCTGGAGTAATATAGTGGCAAAGCTCATACCACAAGGCCACTATTTTAACTGGGTAACTGGGAGGCAGAAGCCTTTCGCTTTAGTCTTGATTCCATCAGTCTCCTTAAATGAATTTGAGCAATTTCTGCATCTTTCTAGGCTTTTGTTTTTCTATCTATGTAATTGGGAAGGTAAGAATATCTTGGTAAGAATATCTCAGTAAGGGTATTTCTAGATATCTTTCAAATATCCTGGGTAAGAATATCCCTGGGATCCCTTCATGCTTTGGCAGTCCTTGTCTAAGAGTCCATGACTGTAGGTAAGCGGGTGGATTAAGATAGCCACACATTCTTGACTACTTCTCTACTGACATACGAATCTGGAATTTGGGTTGGCCTTACTGGTCTGCCTGACTAATAGAATGCGGTGGAAATGACAACTTGGGATTTCTGAGGCTAAATTCTAAGAAGGCTTGAAACTTTGGCCTTAGCTTTTGGAAACCTGATCTTGGGATATTGCTTTGCAAGCCCAGCCTCTGCACTGTTCAAAGTCCAAGCCAAATGGAGAGGGCATGTCAACAATACTATTTGCAATCACCAAGACAGCTAGTTTCAAGTGGAAGCTACCTCCATCCCAGCACCAGACAGATAAATAAGTGAAGAGGACATCTTGGAGACAAACTCTCCAGCTCCACACAGTCCAGCTGACACAGACAAGCCACTCAACTGAGCCCTTGCCCGACTCCTGATCCACAAAACTGTGAACTACTACAACAAACAGTTGTTTTCATGAAGTCACTGAGTTTTAGGACAGTTCGTCATACAATGAGAGATCATTGGAATAGTGCAGGTAAGCTGTCCTTTTACATTTCAAAAGGGACAGAATAGGCTGCATTCCAATCATCAAATTGTCTGATACTGTTTTTGTTAGGTGACCTCAAGTCAGTTCCAAGTCATGGTGATCTTGTGTACAATAAAACAAGATACTGCCCAGTCTGTGCCATCCTAATGTTCATAGCTTGTTCTGAGCTCATTGTTGCAGCCACTGTGTTAAACCTCACTGACAGCCTTCCTCTTTGCCACTGACCCTCTACTATGTCTTCCACCTTAGCTACATCAACCCAGAATGCCCTACCCAACCCAGAATGCCCTACCCAACCCAGAATACCCTACCCAACCCAGAATGCCCTACCCAACCCAGAATGCCCTACCCAACCCAGAATGCCCTACGTGATGTTCTTCTCCAGAGACTGATCCCTCCCTATAACATGTTCAGAGTGGGTGAGACAAAGTCTTGCCATCCTTGCATTTAAGGAGGATTCTGGCTATACTTCACCCATGACAGATTGGTTCATTCTTCTGGCACTCCACAGTATATTCAATATTCTTTGCCAACATTGTAATTCAAAGGAGTCAATTCTTTGGCTTTCCTTATTCATTGTCCAGCTTTCAAATGCGCATGAGGCAATTGAAAACAGTCTATCAACAGGAAACTGTCTGATATTAGGTCAAACATATGGCACACTCCAGGTTGGGAAAACCAGGATAACACAAAGGAAGAACACGACTGAAGCACTTCAAGGGACAGCCATTACTGAGAGCTGGGGTGCCACTTTCCTCAACATGGTATCACGATTAAGTGTCTACAGTTTTCTTTGTTTTTCTCCTCTATTTTGATGAAACCTTTGCAATGTTTACATTGCCACACAAAAGAAATGGAACCATGGCTTACATTTCACAATGTGCCTTATTGACATCATTATATTTGATATATTTATAACATTTCTAGTACATAACAGTTTTCTTTTTTTTATTCTGGAAGACACTGAAGAGGAACATAGTTCCCTCTGTTTTCCCATGCTTCTTTCATTACTACTCCTTCAATTCCTAGTCAAGAGGTGAAGGTCTCCCTATAAAGAACTGAAAATAATAGAAAATCCTTTATAGATTATCTACTGTATCACCTCCCTCTCTATACTATCTTTTACCTTATATTACTTTTCTATTGTAACAAATTATCACAAACTTAGTGACTTAAAACAACATAAATTCATTATATTTCTTAAATTAAAGGTCCAACATCGGTCTCATTGAACTAAAATCAAAGTGTTGGCAAGGCTGTGTTTCCTTCTGGAGCCTCTAGTGCTGAAATCCTTTCTTTGCCTTTTTCAAAGTCCTGCTGCTACAGAGGTTAAACCCTCGCTGTTAACAAATAGTTGGCAGTTCAAACCCACCAGCAACTCCGAGGGAAAGAGATGTGGCAGTCTGCTTCCGTAAAGACTACAGCTTTGGGTAGGCATTCTGGGTTGATATAGCTAAGGTGGCTTGTGACCTGTGTCCTCCACTTGCCCCACTGCCCAGGCCACTGTGCTAGTAGCCACTCAGCACTGCCCTGTGTCCCGTGGGGGTTGAGACCTGGGGCTCTGCACCTGGTCTCAATGTTCAGGCCGATTCCTCGTAAGAGTTACACAGTTATGCCACCAGTATTAGGTTGTACCTTCATTTACTTTAGAGAGAATTAAGGGTTATATTCTTCACATCTTAAGACTCCATGACAAGATTGACCCAGAAAAGCTTGCAGTAAATTCCCATTTTGTAAAAGACCTGGGCTTAGACAATTTGGGCCAAATAGAGATTATCATGGCCATGGAGGATAAACTTGGGTTTGAAACTCTTATACAGATGCAGGAAAATTAATGTTGATTATATTTAAGATAAGAAGGATATATATGAATAAAATATCAGACCACCATTCTTCCCTAAGGGAAGACTCAGATGACTCTGGAGAATCTAGAAGTGAAAAGGCATACAGACAGCATTGCTGACTTTGACACAGTACTTCTATTAAACTTGTATTTAAATTTTCTAAGTGTGTTGCCTTTGAAAATAAATCTATAAAACTGGAACAGAAAAAGGAAAACAACAAAAAGAGATTATAGGCTTAGAAATCCCATGAAGACTACAGTCTTGTAGACTCTATGGGGCAGTTCTATTTTGCCCTGTAAGATTACCATGAGTTGAAATCAACCTCATGACAATGGGTTTGGTTTCCTGGGTTTAAAGACTACTTCCAGAGACATTCTTTGGTTTGTGGTCCACTTCTGTCACCTTAAAAGTTTGCAGTGTTGCATCTCTCTAATTACTCTTTCACTTTCCTCTTTCATATTCAAGGATTACATTGAGGAGCCTTGGTTGCCTAGTGGTTAAAGTGCTCCGCTCCTAACTGAAAGGTCAGTGGCTTAAACCCACCACACACTCCATTTGAAAAAGATGTAGCAGTCTGTTTCCAGAAAGATTTACAGCGTTGGAAATCCTATGGGGCAATTCTCTCTGTCCAGTAGGGTCTCTGTGAGTCAGAACTGACTCAAGGGCAATGGATTTGGTTTAGGTTTGGATGATTACATTGGGCCTACCCTGGTAATCAGGACAGTCTCCCTGCTGTAAGGGTAGCTGACTAGCAATTCCATTTCCAACCTGCCACATAAGGTACCTGTGATGATTAAGACTGTATACCAATTTGATTGGGCCATGATTCTCAGGGTTTTGACAGTCACATATTCCTGTGATCACTGCCCTGTTGAGATTTGGGATCCCAGATTTGATATGGGACCACCCCTATGATGGTATCTGCTATGAATAGCCAATCAATTCAAGTGGAGTTCCCTTAGGAATGTGGCCTGCATTGAGTACGGGCAGATGTATAGGTAAGGCTGGAGGGTTTCTGCTTCTGGATCTTGCAGCTGATTCCTGCTATTTCTGCTCTCCAGTTCTTAGAATTGGAGCTGGCAGCTTACTGCTGTCATGCCTGCCAATCTTGGGATTTATGGGCAGGCCAGAGAGCCTACCAATCTTGGGTTCATAAGCCCCTTTCCTGACCCTTAGACTTGGGGTGTTCCAGCCTCTACAACTGCATGAGCCATTTCCATGATATAAATTTCTCTCTCTCTCTCTAGGTATACATTTATACGTTTTACTAATTTTGCCTCTCTAGAGAACCCAACCTAAGATAGTACCATAACATATTCACAATGTCTAGGGATTACGACTGAGACATTGTAGGTGAGGGTAGTGGGGGGCAGGAAGGATTATTTTGCCTGTCTCACATCCTATGACCTTCCCTAATTTGGGTAGTTACACTTGAGTCTGAATTACCCAGGAGAAGATTTCCATAACGGAACCAAAAAAAAAATCGAAGAAAAAGTAAAATAGAAGTTGAGCTTCTAAAGCAAGGTCTAAGATAGAAGGTGTAAATAATAATAATGCCAGAAAAAGGAGAGTTATAGCCAAGGGCCAGATAAGATAGTAGGTGTTAGAATTAACAAATGATGGCTTAAAAATGGCTGCCTTATCCCCAGTACTTAACATTCAGGAAGAAGTGAGAGAGAGAAAATCTACAATGACAAGAATTAGTGTCCACTACCAATGGATGGGGAAACCTTGGTGGCATACTGTTTAAGTGCTACAGCTGCTAACCAAAAGGTGGCCCTTCAAATCCACCAGGTGTTCCTTGGAAACTATATGGGGCAGTTCTACTCTGTGCTACTGGGTCACTATGAGTTTGAATAAGCATTACAGAAAATTACACATGTTGTGCTTCTGAAATTGTGTGGCCCTCACATATCATGTGTACTACATCAATATATCAGTAATTGTGATCTAATCATCTCACACATAAATGGTACTTTGTAGATCTCAAATCATTGCCAGTATATTTTTTGATTTTCTGAAAATCCATGAACTTACGAACTGTTTACCTTTGAAACATTTTTAAGAAAAGAGTTCACTGAGGTCAATACAGATTCAAAAGCTAGTCAGTGACCAAGTCAGGACTGAAATCCAACTCACGCAAGCCAGGTTCCTTCCATGGTTTCGTGCTTTCATTTTGTCTCGGGTCTACAGCAATTCAAACCCAAATCACCCCGGTAGCTGAGAATGAGACTGAAGATCAGAGATGGTATTGATCCTCCCTCCTGACACCTGGCTGTAAGATCCTGGAAAGTCATTATGTCTTCGGAGTCTCGTGTCCATACTAGTGAGGAGGTCTATATATGCCCACGGTTGTTGTGCAGATGAGTTATTGAACATGGCTACACTCTGGGAACTCCAAAGTGTTTGAAAAAAATAAGGCATTATTATTTTCATACTGGATGGAGTTTATTGGGGTGGGGAGACTATGAGAACAAAGTTGTTCTTTGCATGCATTATGGAGAGTTTACAAAGAAATAAGAGATTCTAAATCTCAGTATAAAAGTGGCTATTCCCCTGGTCTATTCCAAAGACACAGAGAAAAGCTTGCCTCACATCCATAGAAGCCCAGAGTTGCAGCTTTAATGTTAGATCTTTAATCTGGAGAGGAAGGTTTTCGACAACCTCAGCTAACTGTTGAATTTTCCCTTAACTTTCAGGGAACTCGTTTTCTTGTTCTCTCGATCTGTTTTTTGATTTGTTTTTCGACTTTTTTCCAGTTTATGTTAATGACAGGGAGAGAGACCTGCTGCTTTTACACACACGCACACACACAAGCACTCACACATTCTCTTTCTGTCCTCTCTGCATTCAGAAATTTCATTTATCTGAGACTCCTCAAGGATAAGGAGTGCAAATAATTGAGAAAAGAGAAGAGATGGAAAAAGAAGAAAGAGCCAGATAACTTAATCCTTTCAGAAAAATCAGCTTCCTCTTTTGGAGGCATCACTGATGTGGGACGTGCTTTGGAGTTCTCTTTGGTACCGGAAAGGCATCACGACTTGGCCAAGTCTCCCTCCCCTTAACTGGGCCTCAGTTTTCCAATATGCAAAATAAAGGGGTAGGGTGCAACGTTCTGAAACAGGCAGCTGCTGATGTGTGGCCACCCAACACCAACAACTTCTCTTCCTGCTGGTTACACCTGCTTTTCCTTTGGAGGCTCTGCTCTGCCTTCTCCCTGCTCAGCACAAGGGTTTGAGGTACACCTAGCTCCTGGCCCAAGCTCCAGGTATGACTGGTTCTGGGGTTGGCCCAGTCCTTTTACCTAACCTGAGTGGTTGGCTCAGGAATAGGCATGAGAACTAAGCTAGCCCAACAACGCTGAGTCCTTCAGACCTCGGCAGGTCAAGGGAAGAGATGTTTTTTTATCTTCTGAGACACTGAGCTGTCCTGCACAGTGCTGAGGAAAGCAGAGCTTAGAAGAAAAGAGGGCAGATATCAATTACATTGTTTTGTTTCTCAACCTAACAATGCTTGGAATTCCTCTGTTATTTGAGTCAGTATATTTGCTCTTTTGCTTAAACTAGTTTGAGTTGAGTTTTTGTCACTAGTGACCCAAAGAATCCTAACCAATTGGAGACAAATAATCTCCAATTATTTACCTACCTCTGAGTATCTGTTTATCTTTGAATCAAAATACAGTCTCAGTATATCTCCTCATGTTATAGAAACTTCTTCTTTGTACTGGTCTCTTGGCCTTTGTCTATTTCTCCAGCTGGTGTGTAGGTTCTCTAAGGGTAGACTGCATACTCTAGTTCCCTCAGATCTCTTTCAGAGATCCTAACCAAGAGCAGGCTACCTGACCCCATCTCTCTCCCTTCTTGCCCTCCTTCTTTGTTCCTCATTTACTGTAATAGGTAATGTTGGAGGTGATCCACATCAACTGTGTCCCTGAGTTCTGAGTTTGCTTAGCAGAGATAAACTTGAAAATCTATCTGTGCTATAAAGTGTTATAGATGACGTAACAGATCTGGGTACAGAAAACAATGATGATCCCTAGAACCATCTCCAAAGGAAAGGTTTCAAAAGGAGACACATCTGGAAATACATATATTGGCTTGCCACACGGGTTGGAAGAACAATCTGTTCTAGGCAGAATGAATGTCATGGGCAAAGGCCACAAGGCATTAAATAGGCAAACATGTTCAGAGAATGGCATCTAATTAGCTCCACTGGCCACTGTAGAATGAAGTACAGTGATGAGGTATGTGACTACAAAGGGAAGAAGGGACCAAATCAAGAAGAGCACCGAATGCCAGGCTAAGGAGTTAAATCTGTAGGGCAATGATTCTCAAGTACGCTTCCAAGATATCCTAATACGCAAGATACCCTAATACACACGCATACACACAAACACACACACATGTTGGAAATCCAGGTTCCTCAAACATACTTCTTTTTATAGGATTAAAACGTCTAAGGGTAGGCTGTGAAATCAGCATTTTAAACAAACACCCTAGGCAATTCCTATAAAACAAACCGTCATGTTTGAGATTCCTGCAGTAGGCAGTGGGGAGCCTCATATATCTTCTTCTGTGTCCTTATTCTACACTTGATACTAAAACCCCATGCAAACAATGGCTGTCTCATCCTCCCCTCTGCACTTTGCCCCGAGTCATCACCACTCTTCTCATAATTTATGTTGGTCCATCTTTTGGAGCCAGTTTCAGAACCAACTTTCCCAGAATGCTTTCCACAAACTCTAAGTTTCAAAGGAAATCTCTTCCTGACCATGCCAAAGCATACACTCTCCATACTATTTACACCTTATTGACATGTACCCTACTATGTTCACTGAGGCAAGACATGCCACTCCCAAACAGACTGTAAGCTTCCTAAGGCCAGCGTTTCTCCAGGATCTAACACTGGGTACTTAAGTTCTTACAACCCATTTCACTTTTCCAGCAGTTCCATGAGGTAGTCTAGTTATCCCACTTTACAGAGAAGGAAACCAAGGCTCCAAATGGCAGCTTCATGTACAGAAGGCTACATAGGCAGGTAGTATGAGCAGCAACACCTTCCTTGTCCGGCTCCTCTCTACAGGCGGCAGACTCCAGAAGGTGGTCATGGTACCTGGCCAGCACCTGGCCAGTGAGCACCTGGCCAATGAGCACTTACCACACATCCTGAGGAGTCCACCTGGCGGTCAGACACACACTTGAAGTTGCGAGTGCAGCCCCCGTTATTCCGGGAGCAGTCACGAACTGGCCCAAAGGAGGACAGCAGGTCGTTGATAGTTTCAAAGTACGTGGACAGCATCGCTTCTTCCCTTGGAGAGAAAGTGGATGATTAAACTCCGAAAAGATATGACTCACTAGATTTAAAAAAACAATAATTATATTTGATGCCATCATTTCTTATGTTTGTAATGAGGAAAGCAGTAGAAATAAATATTTAAAAGTAAAAAAAACCACAATTTTTTTAAAAAGTCACCAAGAGCTAGGCCATCCCTTGCCATAGTACTTGAGTATAATTGAGACAAACAGAAATGGACTTAGAACTTTGTACTTTTTACTTCATCAATCCTCAGAATTCTGGAGCGTGGGTACGTGATTTCCATTTTACCGAGTGAACTGTAGCTCACAGAGAGGTGAAGAGTCCTGTTGAAGGCCACCCGGATCAATGCAACAGAACTGACGGTTGTATCACACACTCTACCTGAGTCCAAAGATAAAGCTCTGCCCACTACTCAACTCTTGCATTACACGCATTTCTACAGATTCCAGAGTTCCCCATAGCAACTCTGAAAATGAACACAAGCCTATTATTCCCACTTTACGGATATAAGACTGAAGCTATTGAAGTTTTGGAACATACTCTAAATCGCATGCTTACCCCAAGTCACAGCCTATAAACAACAGAGCCAAGAAACAAACAGTGATCTGTCAGACCTCAGTAAACTACTTTTCAGATTATTGCATACACGTCACATCATCAAGAAGGATAGCAACAACCACCAGAAAGGTCATGGCGTTCAGGCAAATGAACAATTCCTCCCCAGTGAGGCTCTCAAAGGATAGGACTAGACTAGATACCATAACCCACAGGTCTATCAAAATGCTAGTAGTTGGAAGCTACTGTGAGAAATTACTAAATGCTGGTTTCTGAGACTATTGTTGCTGTGCTAGTGAGTCAATTTTTGACTTACAGCAACCCCATGTGACAGAGTAGAAATGCCACATGGCATTTTCTAGGCAGATCATCAAGTTTTCTCCCACAGAGTCACTGGGTAGGTTTGGACTGCTAACCTTGAGGTTAGTAGACAAGTGCTTAACTGTTACATCACCAGGGCTCCCAGGATATCCTAACACTGGGACATCTAGGTTGCCCATGATTGCATAAAATATAAAGGGGATGCCAGAATTGCAAGCATTGGGAAGAGACTTTGTGTTCTTTCATGACACATGTTTAATGAAGTCCAGAGCTCTGTAAGAAGGGTGCATGTAAGGCTGTGTAGCAGGAGGGGGCCAATGGACACTACTTTTGGTGTCTCTGGATCATTCTTCACCTTTTTTCCTATTTTTTACTTCTCAGCTTGGAATTCTAGGTTTTGATCTCTTAGTTCATTTCTTATCTCCACTGTTAGAGCCTTCTAACTCATCTTTCACACTGACTGCCAATGAACTTGGTGAAAATCCCAGCTCTGATCAGCTATTCCTCTACTCAGTAGCTCCTCATTAATTAAAACAGAAAACCTACATTAATTACCTTGGCATTCAAAGCTCTTCATAATTTGTTCTCCACCTCCCTGTTTGGGTATGTCTACCTTGTCTTTGTATTCTTTATTCGCTAACCACAGGCCTCTTCTCATCCACTGAACATAAAATGTTAGGTCAGAGTCCCTGGAAAGAGACTTTGAGATGGAGAGTTGCATGCAGGGGTTTATTGGAAAGCTCTCTTGAAAGATATACCTGTAGGAAGTGAGGAAGACAAGACTGGGCAAAAGAGGAGGTTGACTTGGAACGTGGTTGGATCTGAAGCATCAGTTGATCCTGCAGGAAGTTCAAGACCTGGGGCAGCACTTCAGGAACAATGCCAGTGGAAGCAAGGGATTCAGCTCTCTGAGTTCTTATCAGCCACTCATTGGCCTACAGCTGCCTTCCCTGTGGCTGCAGGCTAAAGGCAGTGGCTGAAGCCGTGGGACATTAGCTGCTGACATTCAGAGCTTAAGGTGAGCAGCCCTGAGGAAAGGAATCTAGGTTATATACCTTCCCCACTCTGAATCCTTTTACTCCTGCTCTTCTGTCTGG
This sequence comes from Heterohyrax brucei, assembly GCA_028571685.1. Lineage (NCBI taxonomy): Eukaryota > Metazoa > Chordata > Mammalia > Hyracoidea > Procaviidae > Heterohyrax > Heterohyrax brucei. Next base: position 66,097,357 of record CM053150.1, read on the forward strand.
GATGCTTATCTGTAACTTCTGTACCTAATGGAATCATAGGAAGCTTCCAAAACTCTGTGCAAATGCATTCCATCATTCATAATGCATATTGCATAGTTTAAGGAGGCCCTAATGGGTGCAAAGGGTTAAGTGCTCAGCTGTTCAGTTGGTGGTTCAAACTTACCCAGTGGCTAATAGAAGAAAGCCTGGCAATCTATTCCTGTAAAGATTTCAGCCTATGGGGCAGTTCTCATCTGTCACATGTGACCACTATGAATAGGAATCGACTCAACAGCCCCTAACAACAACACGCACCAGCCATTGTTCTGGGCACTGGGGACACAGTAGTGATGTCAGTCTTTACATACACAGAGTTTACTGTCACCTCTCTTCTGGATTCTTTTCTTCTTCCTCCAGCTAGAATTAACTCCTTTTGCCTTTGAGCAATTTGCTTAGACTGGTTATCCTACTGATCTTAATCATCAGAACTAAGGGCTCCCAGAATGACTGTGAGGTTTCAGAGAGCAGACTCAAGATTTACTCACCCTTCTTTACCACTAGCATAGGGCCTAGTAAGAATATTTGCTAAATAAAAGCTTCTCAAGTAAAAGAAATAAATATCGTGGGACATGGATATAGTCTCCTCCAGTAGGTAGTTCTGTTAAGACAAGGCGATTGTCTCTCTAATAGGATACTGTCTTCCCACTTCTGTGTTCCCCTTCCAAACCCTCTGTGTTCAGGGCTGGAATACAGACACAAAGAAGAAGGGGAAGAGCAGCCAGGAGAATCCCCCAGCTTCTTAATTCCATGCAGAGTGAGGATGGGGTGCCAGGTTTATGGGGGAAAGAGAATGAACAGTTCCTCAAATGAAGCTCCCAAGGGAGGTGCCACTTTTGAGTCATAGAAGAGCTGAAGATCCTGGGAAGACATTGCCATCAAGGCTAAGCCTATTAAAATATTAACACTTCTTAGAGGGTTACAAATAAATGGCGGGTAGAGGAGCTGAAGAGAGAGGAAAGGATGATTTGAGACAGGGAGGGTGTGAGAAACACAAAGCATGTAGAGAAATGGCTGGAACAAATGAATGACAACTGAGGAGCAGAGAAACAGCCATCCAGAAGTAGCTAGATGGAAAGATGAACAGATGATCAACAGACAATCTACACATACATGCATAGATACACTGATGCATAAACAATAAAGACAGAAAAAGACACATGGAGGAGTCTCATACTGAAAGAAAGATGAGAAGTCAAGAAGCTGGAAGCAGAGAAAAGTGCCAAAAGATAAAGAAAAATAACAGAGACAGAACAAAAGAAAGAAAGAGGGAGAAATAGGAGTAATGAACAGAGATCCACGGAGAAGCATAAAATAGAATGTTAAGACAACAAACATGTACATGGACGGAAATGCTTTAGTCAGCTAATGCTGCTCTAACTGAAATGCTGTGAGTTTTATTTTGTCACAGTCCAGAGGGCTAAAAGTCCCAATTCAGGGTGTCAGCTCTGGGGGAAGGCTTTCTCTGCTGGATCTGAAGGAAGGTCCTGTCATCAGTTCTCCCCTGGACTAGAAGCTTCCGAGGTGCAGAGACCCTGATCCTTCCTAAAGGTTTCACTCTGCTTCCAGCACTACTTCTTGGTGGTATGAGGTCTCCCAATCTCTCCACTAGCTTCTTTCCTTCCTATCTTAAGAGACTGCCTCAAAGCACAGAACAATCTTACACACTTAGTCCTGCTGTACCACACAACTGACACCCATTCACCCCTATTAACATCATACAGGAGGCTGGATTTACAACACGGAAGACATCACACAATACCAGGAATCATGGCCCAGCTAAATGGCCACAGAGTCTTGGGAGAACACAAGTCAATCCATGACAGGAAGCAAGGAGAGTACAGTAGTGAGAGGAGGCAGGAGAGAAGGAAGGGAGAGAAGGGAGAGAGGAAACACAAGAAATGTGAGAGAGCAGGAAGACAGGAAAGAAAGTGAAGAGAAAGATTGAGTGGAAAAGAACACACACAGAACAGAGATAGGAAACTGTGCTATGAAACAGAAAGAAGAATGAAATAAACCCCCTTCCGCTCAAAAGTCACCTTCTAGTAGAACTTAGCTTAGGTTATACAAATAAAGAGTCTGTTGGCTTTTAAACCGACTGTTGCAGAATAAACATCAGTTATGTGAAGGGGACATTACTTAAAACACAAAGACTTGACACAATGGCTGTTACTGAGTCAAGAAAAGTGATTGTGTCAGGTAAGGAAATGAAGAATCTGGGCAGAGAGAAAGAGCTCATAGCAGATGCTGGCATTTTCTTCAGTCAAGGACTCAATCCCTCATTCTTGCTGCTGAGTCCAGGGTTTTGGGTTTGCTGGCTCTCAGAGTTGCCTCAATGGCAAGTGGTGAAGGGATCAGTGGGATGGGACCAGGCAGAGACGGAGTGGGATGATGAGCCTCACACTAGACAATCAGGAGACTTAGGTCAAAGAGAGTCCCAGCTTTGCCAGACATCAGTATAATCACTAACATCATCTTTAGCATCGAAGATTTCTTCAGCACCCGCTGTGTGCCAAGAACTGTCCTCAGTTCTTTATCTGTGCTACTTCCTTTACTGTTGACAACAGCCCTATGACGTTCACAGTCTTAATCCTGTTGTGCAGCTGGAGAAAGTGGGTTCTGGGGAAGGTGCTCTGGTTCACACAGTCAGGGAGCAGTGAGGCCAGGGACTGCATTCAGACCTTCCTGCCTTACCGCCCGAGGTCCACACACCACGGTTAGGCTGCCTTCTATGTTCTGTGTCCTTGGGCAAGTCAGAGCTGTCCTAAGGGGAGAGGTGGGGAATCTGTGTCCAGTTCTCCCGCGTCTTAGAGAATGAAGGCAGAACGAAGAAGGCAGAGTCTGTATGCTCTCTGTGTTCCTTCCACAGCCTGACCCCTGACCTGTACATGTGGTCCACACCAGCCTCAATCCATGTAGAATGAAATGAAGAAACACAGTAGGTTACAAGCAGTACACTTGCCCTTTAATGTCATATAAATTTGCCCTCACTATGAAATGACTGAACCAACCCCTACTCACAACAAATTTTTCATCATAATCATCTTCACTTGCTGTACATGTAGTTTTGAAATCATCAAAAAGGCTTCATGTCTTTTCTTGCTCTACAACAAACAAATACAAACCCATTGCCACTGAGTTAACTGGCATAGCTACTAGGTGTTTGTGGCCACTAGCCAAAAGGTTGGCAGCTTGTTTCAATCAGTCGCTCCTTGGAAACTCTATGGAGCAGTTCTACTTTGTCTGACGGGTCACCATGAGTCACTGTGAGTTTTGCATTGAAGTCAGGCTCAGTAAGAACTGTATGTCCCCATTCTGACTTACCTAAAAATTTGACTTTAAGACACAGTTAGGAACAAATTTCATTCTTGACCTGGGGATTGCCTGTACTTTCTAGGGTTGCCATAACCAATTACCTCAGTCTTCTGATCTGTAAAATGGGAATGATAATCAGTCTTTCTCACAAGCTCATAGTATTATTGTGAGAATACAACAAGTTGCATAAAAATGTGTTCTGCAAAACCTAAGACCCAGTGTAAATGACCTCATCATTTGCTCACTCAGCAAATACTTCAATATCTGTTGTGCACCAGGTACTAAGCTAACTGATTCTGGCTCTGTTTTTATCTCTCTATTCCTGCTTCCACATTTCTTAAGTTTAGATGTTGTTTAAAATATTCTCCAAGTACCTCTCAAGCTCTGACATCCTAATTCTTTGTGTCTGAAAATAACTAGTTTCAAAACTGTGTCAGACAGACCTCACAAGGCTGAGTGAGGATGCCATCTCCTCATTACTTGATTGCTCAAGTGCAAATACATTACTTGGCTCCCATTTGGTCAAGACAGCCTGAGCCCCACGCAGGGTGGGCATCAAGCAGGGCTGCTGAGAACAGATGCTGACATGGCCCGCTGTTAATAAACACCAGGAAAGGTCTGTGTCATTCACAGAGAAGTGTGAATGGATGACTCAGGGCAGAGACAGTGACAAGCCTCCCATGATGCAGACTAATTATTCCCTGATAACTATGGGAAGCCCTCTTTTCAGAGCTCCCAGGGTGCAAGAGACCTAGGGCAGTTGCTTGATAAGAAAGCAAGCTATCCCCTCCCTGACCCATCCCAAGCTGGGGTTTAAGCAACCTTCTCAGCACCCAGCAGCAGGGGCAATGGTGTAGAAGAGCAGGTAGGAGGGCGGGCGTGTCCAGAGGCCCAGCTTCACTGGTACATGGCCTCGGGCAAGTCACTTAACCTCTGTGAGCCTCCCTTTTTAAATCTGAAATATAAGCATATTAACACTTAACTATTAGAGTTAACATGAGGAATAAATTAGATAACGCATGTAAAATGCCCCAAATGCAGTCAGTGCGGAACAGCTGCTGGTAATCAGTACCATTCAGTGTCCCTCAAAGTTGCAAGTCTCATACCTGGAGAATTTAATGAGCTCAATGCTAGAGAAGAGGAAGACAATATGGGCTTTTCTATTGTCCACTTACTCATTTAATTTTTTTCATTGGTGTCTAATTTGTTCTAGCACTGGGCTAGTCCTTGAGGGACATATCAATGGATGTAGCATAGCAACTGTTGGGAGGGCAGGGAAAACAAGACCAAACAAAATAACAACAACAAAAACAGAGCAATAAAACTGGGGCCATTAGACCACAAAGAAGTAGCCCCCAGTCCAGACCTGGGAAGGCGAGGAGAAGACTTTTCCAGAAGTTGATAGAGAACCGGAGACACACATGATGAGCAGAACTTAGCCAAAGGAAACAGGATGGTGTGGGGTAAAGTCATGACAGGCCCAGAGAACAGAACTTGCTAAGGCCTGGAGGTAGGAGGGAGCACGCCCTGAGGGAGGGAACCTCAAGCAAAACAGGGAGACTAGAGTGTTGTGAGAGTGTGGCAAAGGTTAGAGATGGCTTTGTGGGCTCAGCCATGGTGATTATGAACTTGACCCTGAGAGCTATGGGCTGCCACTGAAGGTTCTAATAGCAAGGGTATATCACAGATTTTTATGGTATAAAAAAAAAAAATCATAGCAACAACCACAACAATATAGTTAGTCCTTGGGCATTCATTATACACCATGAAATGTATTAAGCAAGTATCTACTCATTCAGTTCTCATAAATATAGGGCATAGTAAGTAATATTATCATCCCCATTTTATGGAAAAGGAAATCAAGTCACCATTTTGAGGATTAACCTGTTCAAAACCTGCCAAAAATAATATAAGTAAAGCATTAGCTCAGTGCCTGGAATACAGTAACTGCTTTGTAAAGGTTAGTTGACATAGGACTTCTCGCAGATGACTATGAATGAGCGACAGGGAGGTGGATCTGGTTTTCCAGAAGCCACGGCTATTCAGCAATGAGAATGCCACCCCCCGAGGTACTGCTGCTGGCCACTGCAGGTATGCAGGCAGAGAACGGGGGCTATTTTCTGGGATGGTTGTTGAGGGAGTAAACTCCAGGGAAAGGAATGCCCTGCACTGTGATGACAGAAACAGGGACCGATGTTTACTGAAGCAGCCCTGGTGGCTCAACAGTTAGCCACTCAGCTGCAAACTGAAGGGTCTGCAGTTAGAACTCACCAGCCGCTCTGTGGGAGAGAAGATCAGCTATCTACTCCCATGAAATTCTATGGGGCAGTTCTCCTCAGTCCTCGAGGGTCACTGTGAGTTGATACTAACTCACAACATTTGTTGAGGACTCACGAGTTAAGAAGGAGTCCCTGAGGGCTGTAAAGAGTTAACATGCTTGCCTGCTAACTGAAAGGTTAGAGCATGTGAGTCCACCCCCATGCAGTCAGAAGAAAGAGCAGGCAATCTACGGCTGAAAAATTAGCCATTACAAACCCGAGGCAGCACAGTTCTACTCTGATACACAGGAGGTCACCAAGAGGAAGAGTCAATTCGATGGCAACAAAAATCGCATCATTTAATTGTCACTATAGTCCTATATGATAATGCAATGATTAACCTTGTTTTGTTGATTAAAAAAGAAATGTACATACTCAACACACACAACCTAGTGCTTACAGAGTAAAAGGCCTTGTGCAGCACAGTCAGTGAAAGTGGCAGAGCCATGGTTCTTCCCTGGGTGTATCTAGTTAATCCTGCTAGTTTCCCACCCTCGTCTTTAAGATCCTTTCCCATGCAGAGGACTCTGGGACTGATGTTCCAGGTGGCACTTAGATTTCCCCTTCCACTAGCAATTATGGTGAGCACTAATTTAGGTCAAGAATGTATATTGCTGTGCTGAGTGATCTCAATAGCTTCCTGTAAGTGTCTTGTGCCCTTAGTAGATTATACACTCTCTGTGTGCTGAGAATCCTCTTTGCTCATTGGGCATGCCACACCTGTTCAATGAATCAGTCCTGGAGGTAAAGGAGAAGGGGATCGATAAAGCCCCCTCTGCTCTGTAGTCTTGGGAACAAACAAAAAGAATTGTGAGTGTCCATCTGCGACATGGAACAATAGCATTCAACTCACAAGGTCTTGTGAAGGTTCAGTCAGATAAGACATGTAAAAAAACCCTCAGCAGCAGCATCAGGCCACAACCAAGCCCTCCCTAGAGGGCAAAAGGACATGACAACATTAGTTGATTTGGAAATGCAGTTGTTCATTTAACAAATATTTGCCCAGCACTCACCACGGGGCCTGGATGTTAGGCATACAGAAAAGAGAGAACAGACACGGGCTGTGCTTAAAGACTTACAGTCCAGTTAACGGAACTGAGTCACTTAACAAGTATTTGCAAGTTTTTCTTACTCTTCTCCCTTCTCTCTCTCCCTTTCCTGTTTCTCGCTCTCTCTTACACACACACTGCCTCTGTCATCTTTGACTATCCTTATACATTTATATCTGTAATACAAATAAAGGAGTTTTGGGGCCCAACAGTTAAGCACTTGATTGCTAACTGAAAGATTGTGGTTTGAACCCTACCCAGCTGCTCCATGAGAGAAAGACCCAGTGATCTGCTCCCACAACAATTCAACAAAAACAAAACCAAACCATTGTCACTGAGATGCTTCTGACTTACAGGGACCCTATAGGACAGAAAAGAATTGCCACACAGAGTTTCCAAGGAGTGGTTGGCTGATGTGAATGGGCGATCTTTTGGTTAGCAGCCAAGTTGTTAAGCACAGCGCCACATAAAGATTATAAGCCAGAAAACTCTGTGGGGCCAGTTCTATTGTCACATGAGTCAGAATTGACTCAATGGTACCTCACAACAACATAATTACAAACTGTAACAAATGTTTAAAAATACAAGACGGGATGAGAGCACATGGCAGAGGGCACAATCTACCCGAGCGAAAGACAGTTCCCTGGGGAATATAAGGCCCTGAAGCCAAAACAGCCCGTGGCCTTTGACACTGGGCACTTTCCCAAGTTGTTCCTCAGGTGTGCCACCTCTATCCCAGCACGTAGTGACTGAAATGACCATCACTCCTCTGGCAAAAAGCCACGACCTGCTCCTTTTACTTGCTCTCACTATTCAGCCGTAGCAATTCTCCTCTTCACTCAGCTCTCCTTCTTCTGCCTTTGGCAAAATCCATCGTTACTTTAAAAAGGAAGCCCCCAAAGCCCCCAGATCAGTGCAGCACAGGACTGCTTCACTCAGGTAATGCTCACAAGAAGGCACTGCGCGCTCTGCACAGCTCACAGCTGGGGGGAAGCTCATCCAGCAGGCTCCAGGCGGGGAGAATACACGGTTCTCAGGCGTGGCTGCTCGGGAAGTTAGCACCTTGCCCCAGATGGGACGCGCTGTGCTCCCCAGTGAGGACTGGAGGACCTGGTGGCCTGGGGCAGCACAGGGGTGGCCTCAGGCATACACCGCGACCATTCCAGAGTAAACCAGGCTGTTCTTTAGCAGGAAGAACATCTGCTTGGACTTTTGAGGTGTTGGATGTGGGTCAAGCTCTGTCCAGCTCTGCCTCCCTTTGCTATGTGGGGCCCTTTACTTCTCTTTAAGCTTCGAGTTCTCCACCTACACAGTGACGTGGTGGTCTCTAAGCATCCTTCTAGTCACATTTCTGGTAACATTCTGTATCTTTACCAACAGGCCGACAATGGTACTTTATTCTCAGAGATGAGGTAGGAATGTAAGAATGGAGACAGAGACAGAGAAGGAGAGACCGAGGGAAGCTTTTATAACCATGGGTTCACACCTGAGGAAATCAGTGGCTGTGTAGTCTGCAGGGAAATGACAAATACAGCCACCATTACTACGAGGAAGCTCTGAGCTCCTACCTCAGATCCTGCCACATATTAGCCAGGTGAACTTTAGTGACCTGTTTCACCTCTTCAAGTCTCAGTTTCCTCATCATGCAGAAATCAAGAACAATACACCTAACAGCAGATATTCAGAAACCTAAAATCTCAGGGTCACCAGGAGGATGACACAGGGTAACAATAGCTCTGTGAGGGAGGAGCACGGGCTTTGTCATGCTCACTGCTGCACTTTCAGCGCTGCAGCTCATTGCACAGGTGCCCAGATTTTCACTGGATGGATGAGTGACTGCAAATGTATATGAAACACTCTGAGCACATAACGAAGCCCAACACACATTTGCTTTTATTGTTCTGGCAACTGTTACTAACCACAGCTTGTTTTTAATCAATCCTGAAAGTTTCTGAATCCTGAGAACAGCAGTTCTTAATCTGGTGCCAAGGATCCCTTTAATAATCTGGTGAAATTTATGAGCCACATCTTAGAACAATGCCTTTAAGCGCATAAAATCAAGCACAAAGAGCATTGCAAAAGAAGCCATTTATCAAAATATGTTTTAAAAAGCCAGTTATATTATAACAATATATGTGCCTCTTTATCGACATGTTGAAAGAAAAAGATATAATAGTACATGTGATAATGGCCATAAATTTGAAAGAAGGATGAGCATAAGCTGTATTTTAAGACATTTATGATGAATGAAAAATCATATAAAACTATACGTGATTTCTGCCAGTGACAAACACACAGGCACTGTTAACACTTCCATGCTTGTTTTTATAATCAAATTTCAATGAGAAGTCTGTAAAAAATAAGATATAGTAATTTTCCAATGCAATGTCATGGGCCTTCGGCATGTACCTCATGTTAAAAACCCTTGCCTAGAATGCTACTTCAGTGGGGAAATCTGATCCTTGAATACCTATGGCTGTGTGAATGTAGTCAGATGCTTGGTCTAGCTATGAAGAGACGAAAAATTAAAACTCAGTGGATCCGACTCAACGGCACTTGGCTTTTGGCTTTATGAGCACACCAGAATAATTCCTTCTTGGAAGAACACATGCAGTGTGGTGAAAGGAGAAACGATTGTGGCTTCAGGACATTTGTACAAAGTATTAGGGTGTGCCTTTGCACAAGTCTCCCCTATCTGAGCCATGGTTTCCTACGAGTGTCACTGCAGTGTTTCTTGGCAGGGTGGCTGGCAGACTGGAGGAGGGAAACAAAGAAAGGAGAAAAGCTTTGGGCAAATATATAAGTACTACCCCTCTGTGTTTACCTCCTGATCTGTTTAGGGTGACAGACATTTAGCACAGACACTTACACTTTGTAAAAAGTTCCAGAAGTTCAGAGAGATGGTGGTAGACATCCCTTCTGGTTTCCAGCCTCATTAAGATCCCCCATAGCTGGTGCTTATCACACTTACCCTGCTGACAAAGCTCTCTGCTCTTTCAAGACTGTTGTGGACTGATTTGTGTCTACTCAAAATATATATTGAAGTCCTAACCTGTGAATGATGACTTTGTTTGGAAACGGGTTTTTTTTTTTTTTTTTTTTTTTTTTAACTTTTTTATCAGTCAAGTTAAAAGAGGTCATACCAGAGTAGGTGGATCCTAACCCTGATCTCTTGAGTTGTATCTTAAAAAAGGAGAGGACAGGGAAAAAGTCTTGCAAACAAGTTGAGACACTATGCAAATATCTGTCTATACAGAAAACGATGAGAAAACGATGCCTTAAAATGCCTGAGGCCACCAGCAGCTAAAGAGACTAGGCAAGTCTGTCCTTAGAGATGACAGCAGGATAGCACTGCCTTATTGATGCCTTGAATTCTGATTTCTCACCTCTGTAAAAATATAATTTTCTGTTCTTTTCTGTGGCCTTAAGAAACAGAAGTCTTATCTTTTCTTTCATTCATCCAAGACAAATGCATCACATTCTCTACAGCCCCATTGAGTATTGAATGTTTATCACTACTAATAATAGAATAGCCAAGATATTACTACTCTTATATTCCACTTTGGTAAGTACTTGACCTGCATCATCTCATGTAACCCTCAGAGCAACCCTGTAAGTGACATACATGCAACCCCACTCACAGATGCGAAAACTGAGGTTAGAGGAAATGCAGAGTTTGGCTTCAGATCATATAACCATTCAAGATTCAAAACTAGCTAAGTCTGACTTTAAAGTTAGAGGCATTTTTAACCTCCATATCACCCTATAATCTATTTCAACCATTTCAATCAGCATTTATAGGCCAGTCTCACTGTGAGTAATCTAACAGGCAGCCCAGGGTGGAGATGGGTATGGGATATTTGAGCAGAGAAGGAATGATGGAAAGCAGGAGGGACTGAGAAGACAGTGGGATTTATTTCTTCCTAAACTGAGTGTAAAAAGGCTGGGATGACAGTTACTCTGTGCTGCACCTCCAGGGCACACACCTCAGTGACACTTAATACGAGAAGTGAATGTTTATTGAACAAATGGATGGATGAATGGATGCATACACAAACAATGAAAGAACTCATCGGGGAATTAATGAATGAACCAATACCTCTGGCCTAGTATTCTGGTAAATAAGCTTTAGATGAAACTAAACTTTCAAGAGCTTCATGGCCCTGTACCCCGCTGCCTGCTCTTAACGGGAATTACAGGAACACAGTCTTTGGGGAGTTGAGAAAAAGAAAGCAAAGGTCACCTTGAAGTGCTCTGCTTCTTAAGACCCCTAGGATCCCAATATAATTGATAGGGTCACAGTGTTCCCCAGATTCAACATTCACAAGAACAGTCTCCAGCCTGAAAGTTTTCAGTCCGCAGATGTACTTTCCAGAGGCATTCTTGTCGCTCTGGGCACCTCACGACTAAAGACAAACCACAGTCCTGTACTCTCCAGGCTTCCGCTCATGGCCAGGTTCTACCTTGTGGGACGGGATACAGAGGGAAATTCAGTAAAGATCCTGACAGGGAATAGATAGAAGCTGTCTGGGAAATGTAGAGCAGCAGGGACAACCTAAAGCTAGACAGATATTTGTCACTCCTAAGTGTTTCTGACCAAGATGGCAGACTAGAATACTGGGAAGCGCACTAGACTGGAGGTGTGGCAACTTGGATTCCAAATAGATTCTGCCACTCACTTGTGATTACGGGCAAGTACCTTCTGGTCCTCAATTTCCTCATCTGTTAAAAATTAGTTCAACTTAATGTTCCCTTTTAAATAAAATCCTCCCTTACTACATACAGATTACTATTTTGTTTGACAGTTGTTGGAACAAAGGAAAGAAAGAAATGGAGGAAGAAAGCAGTTTGAGGCATCAGAAGGCATTCATGGTTGGAGTGAGAAGCATCTGAATTAGTATGCCAGCTCTGCCTCATGGACCTTGTGAGAGGACCTTGCTCCAGGACCTTGTGAGAATCCCTAGATCTCATTGACCCCAGCTTCCTTTTGGTGAAATAATCATTATAGCACCTAAGTCTCAGAACTGACATGAAAAAAATGAGATAATCCACCTAAATCACCCCACACACGGCTGGGCACAGAACAAGAGGCAGGTCAGTGTAGCTTCCTTGTTACTGCCCTTCTCAGGCAGCACCTGGGGTGGCTACTGTCCTTTCCTGGCATTGATAGGTTAGAAGAGAATGCAATTTTCCTGAGACTACAGCTTATGTGGAATAGAAGGTACCTATTTATGCCTACCATGAATTTGTTTATTTTACAAAACAAATCCCAGGAAGAAAAAGTCATGTTCGGTCTGTCAACTACTTGCAAAAAATTTAGTAGTAGAGAGTGAGTTATGGTAATTAAATACTACTTAATTCATTTGCTGAAAAAGAATTATTGCTGCCTTGAAGTATCAAGGTTATTTGCTGTATAATTTAATGAATGGGATTTTGATGTGGTGAAAATCACTAGTTAATTGCTCTCTGATCATCAATAATTGCAAGACTGCTAGATATGCAAAACCTGAAACAAGGACTCCTAATTTCTTTAGGAACAACGCAATAATTATCCTTCCATCTATCTATCTATCCCCTCATCCATCTATAAATATATTGATCCTTTCATCTATCTATCCACTATGCAGATGTTTATTGAGTGCCTACTATGCCTGGCAATGTGCCATATGCTGTAGGAAATGAAGTTATGAATAAATCATGGTCTCTGCCCGCAACAAAGCCAGCAGTCTTTAAGAGCAGAGAATACATGGAACACATGTGTAAGTTCAGAGAAGTTAATTTTCAACACGGCATTAGTAGACTGGGTAGGGATTGGTTGGTAGTTCAAGCAAGACCTTTTTTTGTATCTTTGAAGTTTTGTACTGTGTGTATATATATGCCTATTCAAAAATAAATAAATACTTAAAAAAATCAGTGATGGCACTCAGGCAGGAGGAAAAGGAGAAGGAGAGAGGAGGAAGACTGCTATCTGAGCTAGTATCATGAGTAGTACAGGCACATGTAAAAAGCCTGGATTGCAAAGATTTTCATGACAACATGAAAATCTTAAGTTTAAAATACTCATCAAAAGTTTGTCTAAATTTGAATCTACACTTATTTGACAAGAAGATATTATTTTTCACTAGTCAAGTTGGAATTATTTTTTCCTCCAAATGATAACCCTCAGTGCTGGATGAGGGAGTAGTGAAATGCTATTTTTCCTGTTCCGCCTGTGGGTGTATAAATTGCCAAATGTATGGAAAGCAATTTGGCAAAAGGTATTGAGACATTTGACGTGTTCATATTCTTCAGTCCAACGATTACACTAATGAATTCTAAGGAGAAAATGTCAATGTGGGTGAAGATGCATGCACAAAGATGTTAATAACTGCACTGTCTATAATGAGGAAAGATCGAAATGACCTAAATATCCAACACAGAGGATATGTTTATGATTACAATTCATTCACAAAACAGGATATTATGTGAAAATTAAAAATTATGATTTCTAAGCGTAACTAATAGTATGGAAAATTTTTATGTTATAATTTAAAAAAAACCAAACCAAACTCATTGTTGCTGAATCGATTCTGACTCACTATGAGTATACAGGATAGAGTGGAACTGCCCCATAGAGTTTCCAAGGAGTGCCTGGTGCATCTGAACTGCTGACTGTTCCGTTAGCAGAACAGCTCTTATCCATGACCCCACTAGAGTTCTGGTGTAATACTAAGTTCTTTGGGGGGGGGGGGACAAGAAAATACTATATACACACCAACACATAATATAATAGGAAAATACAATAGGACAGAAAATATAGTAGGAAAAAACAAAAAGATTTCAAGTTGTAGGTAGCATTTAACTGGAATGGATATCTGGAGATGGGGTAGAACTGCAGTGAATAGCCTTATATTTGTTCATACAATATCCATATCCCTTTCTTTTGTTAATAACATACTCATTTAGTTTTGTGGAAATTAATACACTGTATGAGTCAGAATCCATTCAATGGCAACAGGTGTTTGGTTTTATGTTCCATTTACACATACAAACTGTATATAACGTTGTAGATTTAACAGTCAAAGTGTCTTGACTTCTCTGGCCTAAAGGTTAAGTGAGTGAACTGACAACTTGGCCAATGAGATTTTTGTTCTTGGGAATCTGAAGCTTAAAGAGTGACGTGAAGATTGAGAATCTGGATGGAACTCAGTTGGTCCAAAAGTATTCATGGCCCTCTACTTCTTGGAAGTCCTTCAAGGTATCACTGTACAGTAAGTCTACTTTAGCTTGATGACTACTGCCAGAAACAACAGACAGCCACTGGGGAGGTCTCTGAGAGGGGACTGATATAAATAGAGCTGTGTCTTCAATTGGCTAAGAAATACTTTAGTTCAGAGTGTCCAGATTTGGTTCAGGCTGTCCTGAGTTATGTCAACACAAGGAACAGACAAAGGTTCTGGGCCTTTTGAGGAAGAATGTTCAGAGAATGCCGAGATTCAAATGGCCAAGACCAAGAGGTTTATCTTGTGTCATATGATAGAGGTTAGGAGAGGGCAGAGAGAAGGGAGAAGGGCCTGTCTTCATCCAGAAGAGTTGGTGCAAAGAAGGGAGAAAGAGGAAGGGTAAAGAGTTCTCCTTGAGGCCAATTAATAGATTGGCTTAGTAAATTCAGTCTCACAGTTAGACAAGCAAGTTTTATCTATAAGTCCATGTCTCTTACAAATTCAGGCCCTAAGCTTGAGGACCTGTGCTGCCTAGGAGAAGGTACAGAAGAATCTAGGGAAAGTGGCTTAAAGTCCCCTGATGTCTAGTAATGAATAGTCCCCTCTTTTCTGGGCCTTGGTTCCCCTATTTTCTACACAATTGTTGGTCTATTTACATTCATTTATTCAATAAATGCCTATTGAATACCTACTAATATCATTGACTGCTAGGGAGGCTGATGCTGGAAAGTAAGGAAAACTGGTCCTTTCTCATGCCAAAAGAGTAGGTGGGATCTGTAAATAAGAGCTGTGTTACTCCAGGGAGGATAGAGGACTCCTCACTTCTAGGGTTATTCCCTTGTCTCTGCCTATTTAGGGTCTGGGCATCTGGCAGCAAAAAGTCAAGTCCCAACCACAGACCTGCTGTCAGAGACATCTGCAACTTGGGAAGATCCAGTTAGTCGCCCAGAGGCTGGCTTTCCCAGTGTTGTTCTAGACAAGGCAGCCTGCAAGTGGCTCAGAAAAGGAAGAGGGAGGGGAAGGACAGAGAAGGAAAAAGTGCAGGACTGTCAAGAACCTCAAGGCAGACTCTGTGCAAGCAAAATGGGAGAACATACTCTGCCTGCAATTATTATTATCCTTTTTTTAGGTGGTGGAACTGATTAGACATTTCAGAAGCATCAGCAGATATTTACTGAGAATCAGTTACATGTCCAGTACAGCAAAGATGGCTGTGCATAAAATGAAGGCCCTTCCCTAGTGGGTCCCTAGGTGGTGCAAATGGTTAACTCAGTTGCTAACCAGAAAGGTGGAAGTCTGAGTTCACCCAGAAGAGCCTTGGAAGAAAGGCCGGGTGATCTACCTCAAAAAGTCAGCCACTGAAAGCCCTCTGGGGCACAGTTTCACTCTGACATACACTGGGTTTTCATGAATTGAAAATGAATAGACGGCAACTGAAAATCCTGGTAGTTAAGTGCTAGTGGCTGCTAACTAAGTCAGCAGTTCAAATCCTCCAGGTGCCCCTTGGAAACTCTATGGGGCAGTTCTACTCTATCCTATAGGGTCGCTATGAGTTGGAATCCACTCAACAGTGGTGGGTTTTGATGACAACTGTGTTTCTCCTTAAAGGGTTTACATTCTGGTAAGGAGAGATCATGAAACAAAAGACATGAAAGACTTACACAGCTTACACAGCCAAAATTCAGTATGGCAGAAGAGCTGTGGGAGTGCTGGAAAGGGACAATATGACATGATACGACGATTTAGTCAGGTGGTCAGGAATGACCTCCTTGATGAGATCATTTCAGTATAGGGTCACCAAGATCATCGAAGGATAGTGAATGCTGAGTCATTATCACAGTATCTGACATACAGCAAACGCTCAATAAATTGCCACTGTTGTTGCTGGTAATTATGTTCTAAGTTCCTTATCTAAACATGGAAACATTAAGGCCTAGACCATTTCTGTTGCTATTGTTAGGTGCAGTTGACTTGTTTTTGACTCACAGAGACCACATGTAACAGAGCAGAACCATCGCACAGGGTTTTCTCATCTGTAATTTTTAGAGAAGTAGATTGTCCTATCTTTTTCCTGTGGAGCCACTGGGTGGGTTTGAAATGCTAACCTTTCTGTTAGCAGCCAAGTGTTTAACTATCTGCACCACTACAGTTATTGAAAAGATTAAATTTGGAAATATGCCTCAGTAAATCTACAGGACAACCAAATTCAAGAGATGATTACTGAGTACCAGCTATGTGCTAGGGAAGACATACATCAACTCTCATGTAAATATATACGCTATTACATCAGAGGAACCGAGACAGTGATTCCTGGGCTGAGGGGCTGAGCTGTTCTGAACTGGGTTGGGAAAGCCTGCCTGAGGAGATGGCTTTAGAGCAGACAAATGGAGGATGCATGGGACAGAACCAGGCTGGTGAAAGCATGTTACAAGCAGAGAGAAGAGCAGGTACAAAGGCCCAGAGACAGGAGTGGAGTCAGTCATTAAAGAAGCATCATGATCCTTTAATCACAGAGTGTCTTAGAAGCGACAGCAAGGACTTTGGGCTTTACGGTAGATGTTGTGGAGTATATGAGTGGTGTGAACAGTTAGTTTAGTTGGCTGCTATTCAAATAGTTGGAGGTTCAAGTCCACCTAAAGACACCTGAGAAGAAAGACTTGGTGATCTGCATCTAAGAAATCAGCCATTGAAAAGCCTACAAAGGGCAGTTTCACTCTGCACAGACAAGGTTGACAAGAATCAGAATCAACTTGATGACAACAGGGTTTTTTGCAGCAGGGGAACTGGAGTTCGAGCGCAGAGTGCAATAATATTTACATTTTATTTATTTTAAGTTTTTACATTTTAAAGGGATAATCCTGAGCTCTGTGTATGGATAACACAGCATGTACCACTTTATGTGAAAAAATAGTAAAAATAATTCCCTTTGATGCATTATGAGATTAGAGATGATATACATTAAGTCTCTGGCACTTACTCCAAAATCTATTCATTAGATGCCTACTATGTGCAAACAGTGTAGAGAGTCACTACTTCTTGATCTCAGGGACTTTCAGATGATTATACTGGCACAGAGTAGATGCTCAATGAATTATTGCTATTTTATATGAAATAATATACAATATTGTTACGTATATATGAACAACACCACATTCATGTTTTCATTTCTCGTATCTGAAAAGTGACAGTGGAAAAACACTAGAGATTCATTTCTGAGGAGAAGGAGGTCCCAAAGAAAAAAGAAAAAAACAGAGGAAATAATGTAAGAGGGAGCAAGGACTTGTCATTTCTCATCACCACATTTTTAATATGTGGTACAAAGGGTTAATGATTAACATGCTTGGCCGATAACCAAAAGGCTGAAAGGTCCCCCAGAGATGCCTCAGAAGGAAGACCTGACGGTGTACTTTCAAAATGAAATCAGCCCATGTAGGTCAAATTGCATAGCTAAGTTTTTTTCTTTTTTCTTAAGAAAATGGTCTGCATCCCAATTTAGTGAGATGCATCAGGGGTCTTAAATGCTAGCAAGCTGCCACTTAAGGAGCATTAACTGGTCCGAATCCAGATGAAACAGAGGAGAATGAAAGACATCAAAAACAGGCGGAAAATGTGAGCCCAGGAGACAGAAAGGGCCAAATGACCCCAAGATTATACCAGTATGAGACCAGAAGAACCAGATGGTGCTCAGCCACCTCCACTGTCTGCCTTGACATACAACACAACAAAGACTCTCTGAAGTAGTGTGAGAAAAAGGAGGGTACAGATCTAGAATTCTGTTAGAAGACCAGACTTGATGATCCCACATCCTGGAGGGTCCTCTGGGAACATGGTCCCTGGTCTTGCTCCTAGTCCAGAGTGGAAAGCAGCTCTGCAGACAACTCTTCAGACAGTAATTCGACTAGACTGTAAGACACGAGGCTATTGGAGGAGCCCCCTCTAGTAATGAGATGGGAGGGTGCAGGGGAGGGCACAGGAGTTGGTTGAAAGAATATAAAAAGTACAGAGAGTAAAGGAGGTGTGTGCTGTCACAGGGTTGCAAGAGCAGCTGGAATTGCAAAGTGGTGCCTGCGTGGGGTTTTATATGGCAAATTGACTTCCATTGTGAACTTTCACTTAAAAACCCAAAACTAAACACAGAGCTGTTGAGTCAGTTCTGACTCACAGTGACCCTACAGAACAGAGAGAACTGCTCCAGAGCGTTTCCAAGGAGCACCAGGTGGATTTGAACTGCCAACCTTTCAGTTAGCAGACACAGCACTTAATCACTACACCACCAGGGTTTCCATAAACTAAATCACAATAAGACATCATCTAAAATGAATCAGCCATTGAAAAGCCTATGGAGTACAGTTCTACTCTGACACATGAGGTTACCATAAGTGAAAATTAATTCTATAGAAATTATATATTCATATGCCTACCTGGTGGACTCCTATGTACTCAGGTTTCAGGGCTCAGGTCAATGATCTGGCCTCTTCTCCATGACAAGAGGTCTTCCCTGAGCAGCAACTCTCTTTCCACCTCCCTGGCTCCTGGCTCCGTCTATACCAAGGCACCTCTCATTATATTTGAGTGCTCATTTGTTCATGAGGTTTATCCCTCTCACTTCTTTGTGCATCCTTACTAGTTGGCACAGGTTCTGCCACATGGCTGGTATAATACACATTTGCAGAAGAAAGAGAGGGAAGAAGGGAAAGTGGGAAACAAATCTAATTCTCTCCTCCTTCTTTTCCCAGTAACATTAAGCTCATTTCAACCAGCAAGTGCTGACTTTATTGATCAACATTTCTGAGGTATTGAACTCAGTGTCTATTGATAGAAATAACTGGCAAGCAGGCAGAGCAAGAGAGAAATGTGCTGACAGCCAGTAAATCACAGCCCTGGTATCTGAATGCCTGTCTGTGCCAAGGGGGACAATCATTAATTTCCTGTTCCTTCACACTTACATTTCTAGGGTTGACTGACAAGTTCATTTCTGGGATTCATCAGACCCTTTATAAATAAACTCCTTCTTATACTGTGTTTCTAACCGCACCTGCCACCCAGATGATTGGCTGCCAGGGACTCATATAAACATTTCAAATTGCCAGCAATAGCTCAACACAGTAGTTAAAGGAAATCTTCAAGTATCTATACGATATAATCAAGAGGACCCACATGCCAGGCATCACAACTCCATGCACAGAACCAAAGAGTATTTGATCCACTACCCCTCGCCTTTAAACAAATGATACCAAGTACTGAACTACAAAATGGTCTATCGGCACACAAATGTGCAATAAATTTCCCTGTCCAAGCTGCGTGGTTCTGAGTAAGTCACTTGACGTCTCTGAGCTTCAGTTTCTTGCCTAGAAATGGGATAAAGTTTTAACAGTACTGTTGGTAAGAAAGACTGCAGGTAACAGGAACAACCATATATAAAGCTCTGTAGAAATGGGAGGCAGTGATGGTTCAGTAGTGGCATTCTCAGTCTTCCATGTTGGAGCCCTGGGTTTGGTTCCCAACCAGTACCCCTCAAGCACAGCTATCACTTGCCTATCAGTGCATCTTGGGTGTTGCTATGATTCTAAACAGGTTTCAGCAGAGCTTCCAGACAAAGACAGATTAGGGAGAAAGGTCTGGTGATCTCCTTCTAACAATCAGCCACTGGAAGCTGTATGGATCACATTTGGTTCAATCTCCAACCCATCAAGGGATGTCACAGGACTGGGCAGCTTCCCCTGAAGTTGTGCACAGAGGGCTCCTGAGCTGCTGACCAACTCTGAGGTAGCTAACAGTAAGAACAGGAAGGAGGAATCTTCTAATATTATCTCAGGACCAGCCTCAGGACTGCTCTTAATTATCTCCATCGACTAGACAAGGAAATAGTATCTCCAAGAAGCCGAAGCTGGTGGGTGACAGAGTTGGAATATTAACCCTGTTTTGTCTGAGGCAGCTGCCGATAGAAAGAAAATTTATCATTAATCATATTTACGATTTTACTCCTACACCTGGCTAAAAATTCCAGTTAACACCAGAGGCCTTGAGGTCAGCATAGGAAGGAGTTCAGCTCTCTTCTGGATGTCACAAAAACAAATCCACGCCAGCACATTTGGAAATAATTTTGAGGCCTCTGGAGTCATCAAAGGAAAGTCCTTAAAACTCAAATGCCTGATATTGATGCATCTAATGTATTAGTTGTTCAGGGTTTTGGCCAATAATTGCCAGAGGCACCTTGATGTTCATATTAGTAGACAGTTTCTCTTAAAGATTGTGTTTTGAAAAATTTTGAGTAGTTCTAAGTATTAACTACCCATGAAAGCAGCAGTCAAGAAATCAAATGACATATTACACTGGGCAAATCTGCCGCAAAAGATTTCTTTAAAATGTTAAAAGGCAAAGATGTCATTTTGAGGACTAAGACTGACCTGACCCAAGCCATGGTATTTTCAATTTCCTCATATGCATGCAGAAGCTGGACAATGAATAAGGGAGACAGAAGAATAATTCATGTATTTGAATTATGGTGTTGGCACAGAATACTGAACATATCATGGACTACCAGAAGAATGAACAAGTCTGTCTTGAAGGAAGTATAGCCAGAATGCTCCCTAGAGGGGGAGGATTCTAAGACTTCATCTTTAGTAGTCTGGGTATGCTAGCAGGAAGCACTAACCCCTGGGAAGGACATTATGTTTGGAAAAGCACAGGGTCAGCAAAAATGAGGAAAACTCTCAATGAGATGGACTGGCACAGTGGCTACAACAATGGGCTCAAATACAGCAATGACTATGGAGATGGCACAGGACTGGGCAGTGTTTTCCTCTGTTCTGCACTGAGTCACCATGAGTCACAACTGACTCAACAGTACCTAACAACAATTACTAACCTGGGCAGGAACACTTCTCTGATGAAAGACATCAATCATATATGGTGGAGCTTTGTAGCTGAGGCATGAGACATTTCACTTTTATTTATTCAACAGACAGTGACTGAATTAGACACAATGGCTCTTTTGCAACTTTTCTTAGAGTGGGGAAAATAAATGTTAATACGATCATAACGGTCTTCATCAAGTGTTTACTACACATCGAACAGTGTGAAGCACTTAGGATGTGCTGTTTTCCGACAACACCATAAAATAGAAACTTTGCTGCTCACATTTTGAAGAAAAAAGAAAAAAAAAAAAGGCCATCAAGTCAATTCTGACTCTTAATCCTATAGAACAGAGTACAACTGTCCCATAAGGGTTTCCAAGACTGTAAGCCTTTACAGAAGCAAATGGTTACATCTTTCTCCTGCAGGGTGGCTGGTAGGTTCAAACCACCAACCTTTTAGTTAGCAGCTGAGCTCTTAACCACTGCACCACCAGGGTCCTACCCTCATTGTATAGAGGAGGATACCGAGGGACACGCAGTGAACAGCAAGTACACACGCGAGGTCTCAGGGAATATCAATGGAAGATCTAGGATTTAAATGCCAGCAGCGGTATGAGTCGGGTTTGACTCCATAACAAGGGGGTTATGAGTTCTAGGCTGTGTAACAAGCACAGTCAAACCCCAAATCAAAATCCATTGCTGTGGATTCAATTCTGACTCATAGTAACCCTACAGGACCAAGTAGCACTGCCCCATAGGGTTTCCAAGGCCGTTAATATCTACAGAAGTAAACTGTCACATTTTTCTGCCAGAGAGCAGCTGGTAGGTTCAAACTGCCAACCTTTTGGTTAGCAACTGAGTGCTCAACCACTGTGCCATCAAGGCTCCTAGAAGTATGATGGTGTCGCTTAATTAACTGTTGGATCTGGGCATTGAGGTGAGGTTTTTATAGCTTGGTGACGGCCCATGGCAATTCAGTGCACTCTCCTTTCTACTTTTGCATATGCTTATAATTTTCCATAACTATATATATATATATGTATACACTTGGCTTGGCTTGGCATACAATGTATATATATTTTAAGTGCAGTAGTGCAGGTTCCTAAACCAGACTGTCAAAGTTTTCATTATGAACTAGGAACAATAACAAGAGTCTGTGGATGGCGTAAAATGTTAAATGCTCTCCTGCTACCCAAAAGATTGAAGCTTCAAACCCACTCAGAGGCCCCTGGAAAGAAAGGCCTGGAGATCTCCTCTGAAAAGGTCCCAGACTTGAAAGCCACATGGAACATAGTTCTACTCTGCATACATGGGGTCGACATGAGTTGGAATTGACTCAATGGCAACTGGAATACTTTTTTCTTAATATCACCTTCCTCATGGAGTTGGTGTGATGATTAATGACTTAATAAAGGTAAAGCATTAGAACCAGATACATTGTAAGTACTTAAGACTTGTTAGATATGATTTGTTGTAACAGCTAACGGGAAAGCCTGCGGTGCTTACAGGGTCAAGCAATTAAAGCCATCCCTACAGACTTCTGAATATATAAGGCAACTCTCTCACCCATTTTCCTGAGAAGATTTCTAAGAGTTGTTTCATCTGTCTGAGTATATACACACGTGTGTGTGAGTGTGTGTGTATATATAGTTTCAAAATGTAGATAAAGCAGTCAGATGTCTATTTATAGCATTTTTAACTTAGTCACCCATACCTATTTAAAATCACATTACATAAGCTATAATAAATTTAGAAAACTGTTTGCCCATTCTTTCATTACAATAAAATAATTTTACTCCGTTACTGTTGTTGTGTGCTGTCCAGTCTATTTCAACTCACTGCAACCGTTGTGACAGAGAAGAATTGTCCCATGAGGTTTCTTAGGCTATAATCTTTGTTTTCTTTTGTTTTGCTTTGTTCTTATGTAAAAAGAGAAATTTTATTCTGTCACAGTCCAGTAGGCTACAAGCCCAAATTCAAGGCATCAGCTCCAAGGGAAGGCTTTCTCTGCTAGCTCTGGAGAAGGTTTTTGTTGCCAGTCTTTCCCTGGACCGGGAGCTTCTGAGGTACAGGGCGCCTGAGTCCAAATGATAGCCTCTGCTTCCATTGCTTCTTTCTTGGTGGTATAAGGTCTCCCCTAGGCTATAATCCTTACAGAAGCAGATCATCAGGTCTTTCTCCTATGGAGCTGATGGGTTCAAACCATCAACTTCCATTAGCAGCTAAGTGCTTAACCACTGTGTGCCCAGGGCTCCTTTATTCCACCTGAAACCCACACAGAACGTACAGCCATCCAGCTGCCATCTAGGTGATTCTCAATCTACAGGACAGAGTAGAAGTGTCCCACAATGTTTCCTAGGCTATAATCTTGAAGCAAGCATCCTGCCGTATCCATTCTTCTATGCAGAGGCTGGCTGGTTCAAACTGCAGAACTTTTAAGTTAGTAAGCACTTTAATTACTGTGCTACCACAGCTAATCACATAAAATCCTAGATAGAGTCTAAGGTATTTCCCTAAGCAGTTGTTGTTTAAAATAGTCAAGAAAGCATTCTTCATTTGTAGGACCTGGTAAGAATCCACAGCAACCTGTCTTTTTTTAGCCCACAGGTCACTTTGTAGATAAATGCCTCCCTTGTACACAAACATTTACTGTTATGTGGTCCGAGGGTGGATGTTTCAGTCTTAAAGAGGCTAAAAGGAGAGGAGTGGCAAAACTGGGTGGGGCCATTGGAAGCCTGGGGTGTTGACAGCTTTGAAAGTAAGTGGGTGAAAGCAGATGAGAAAAGGCAGACAAGGTCAGGAGTGACTCCACATTCTCTGTGTTCAGCTCACTGACTTTTAATCATTTTTTTTATTATAAAAGTAATACATCGCTGTTGTAAGGCACTTAGACAACACTGAAAATTTAAAAGAAAAACAAATCCATTAATCCCACTGCCCAGAGAGAATTGCAGTTTGTTATTTTGGTAACTTTGATCCAAGCCTGAATGCTCTTCCCCTAGATAAGCTCCTGCCTTAAAGGTCACCTGCTCAATGCCATCAGATGACAAACTAATATTACGGTTGCCACATCTACCAAATAAAAATACAGGACACACAGTTACAATTGAATTTCAGATAAATAATGGACACTTTTTTTAGTATAAACATGTCCCAAATGTCCCAATTATCCACTGATTGCCCAAATTTCAAATTTAACTAGACATTCAGTACTTCACTTGGCAACCCTTTATGTGGCTTGTACCTCTGCTGCTACCTGCTTTTCCTGCCCTCCCAATCTTGTTTACCTGCTTTTTGTTCCATGACACATATACCTTCCAAAGCTTAACATAATTTATTTTATTACATCTGTTATTTAGTTTCTGCTTCTTGCCATTAGAATACGAATTGTGCAGAGGCAAGGATTTTTACCTCTTTTACTCAGTGAAGGATCTCCAACATCTACTAAAGGACACAACACAGACACTAATCTTAGCATCCTAGTACACAGATACCTTAGCAGTCTTCTTTTTTTTTTTTTTCTTTCTTAACATTATTGCTTGAATATTCTAGGGGTCAGTCCTACTCTGGCCCCTAGGGTCTCCATGAGTCAGATCTGACTCAATGGCACTTGGCTGGCTGGTTAACATTTTTCCACAGAATTTTCTATACACTCTTTGTTGTTGTTCAAAAGCATGATTTTACGGCTATTTAATATTCTGTTTGAATGTTGCCCAAGTAAATTAACCAACTGCCTGCTACTTCTGGTTGTCTCAACTTTTCTCAGGTTTAATTAATGCCAATTAACTGGAAGGATTGCAGGTAGTTTAGGTTCTGCCTACTCTGAATCAGGATCCAGGTGCACCTCTGGTTCCACTTTCTTACAGCTGTGTGATCTTGAACAAGTCACTGCCTTTCCTAGGCTCAGTTTCTCCAGGCGGTAAAACGGGCTTGTAACAGACCGACCTCCTGGGGTTGTTTGAATTAAATGAGATGAAGCATTAAGGTTCATAGCTTGGCTAGGCTCAGAGTGACCACTTGGTTTAACACCTGCTGTGATTATTGCCATTAGTATCATTCTATCCCCCAATTCTGATCAATTCTGTAACGCAATAAGGCCCAAACCTATAGATTTCCAAGCAGGCAAAGTATCTCCCTTCCTAGGTCCTTAGTTCCCTTTATCCCTCAAGTCAACACTCAGGTTGACTCCCGCTGAGTCAGAGATTCCCAGGTTTTCTTGGCATACACCCCTTCCCTTGGTTGTTATTGTTGTTGGGGCCTTTGAGTCAATTCAACTCACAGCAATATTATAAGGGATGGTATAACTGCCCTATAGAGGTTTCTTGACTGCAATCTTTCAGGAAGAATGCTGCTACAAGAAGAAGAGTAAGGTTGACAGACAGAGTGGTTTGGCACAGAATTGACAAGGGTGACAGTTTTTATGCAGTGAGTAGAATTGCTCCTGAAGTCATATTAACTCTTTGAGTCCCTTATGGCACTCAAAAGCATAATGGCACAATCAACTTGACCACACATACATACGGAATACTCCACCCAAAGCCAGCCAAGTACATTTTCTTTTCCAGTGCACATGGGATATTCTTCAGAATGGACCATGTATCAGGCCACAAAGCAAGCTTTAACAAAAGTAACAGCACTGACATATTACAAAGCATCTTTCACACCCTAACGCCACAAAACTAAAAGTCAATCAAAGAGAAAGGAAGAAAATATCAGAACTGGACAACATCTTACTAAAAAACTACTGGGTTATAGAAGAAATCAAGGGCTGAATAAATAAATTCACAGAATTAAATGAGAATGAAAACACATCCTACCAGTGGTCAATTTATCTCAATAAATGCACACACCCCCAAATAAGAAAGAGTCTGAATCAAAACATTAATCCAACAACTTGAACAAGTAGAAAGTGAGCAGCAAAAGAACCTCTTGGGTATCAGAAGAAAGCAAACAATTAGAGCAGAACTAAGTGGATTAGAGAATAGAAAAATGATTGACAGCAAAAAAACACATGCAGACATGCTTGTGATCATTACCTATTAAAGAAATGCAAATCAAAACTATAATGAGATTCCATCTCACCCCAACAAGGCTGGAGAGGATCCAAAAAACACACAACAACAAACGCTGGAGAGGCTGTGGAGAAACTGGAACTCTCCTACACTGTTGATGGGATTGCAAAATGGTGCAACCTCTTTGAAAAGCAATCTGCTGCTACCTTAAAATAATGGATATAGATATGTCATTTGACCCAGTAATTCCACTGTTTGGAATATATCCTGCAGAAACAAGGCCATTCATACCAACTGATACATGTACACAAATGTTTATTGCAGCACAGTCCACAACAGCAAAAAGACAGAATCAACCCAGATGCCAACAACAGAATGGATAGGTAAACTATGGTATATACACTCAATGGAAAACTATGCAATGATAAAGAACAACGATGATTCAGGAAACATCTCATAACCTGGTTTCAATTGGAGG
The DNA here is from genome assembly GCA_028571685.1 of Heterohyrax brucei. Classification (NCBI taxonomy): domain Eukaryota; kingdom Metazoa; phylum Chordata; class Mammalia; order Hyracoidea; family Procaviidae; genus Heterohyrax; species Heterohyrax brucei. The sequence goes on from CM053150.1 coordinate 66,123,624, forward strand.
ACATTATGATGAGTGAAAGTAGTCAGTGACAAAAGTACAAGTACTGTACGAGACCCCTATGACAAGAACTTACAAACAGACTCATGCATAGAAAAAAAGACTCTTTGATGGCTGCAAGGGTGGGGGGACAGGAGGGTTGGGGAGAGGGCTTAGATTAGATAGTTGATAGAAACTTAGTTGCGTGAAATCTGGAACAGGACACATTAGAAAGAAGATCAATGTTAACTGGACTTCAACATAACACGATTACAACGACAGAGTAGCTGGGGCAGGGGGGCCAGGAGCCATGGTCTCAGGGCAAATAGAGGCCAATGGATACAACCAGCATTTTGCTAAGAGAGCCCTCTGCACTCCATACCAGTGAGTGTTGTCTGGGGTCTTAAAAGCTGCCAGGCTGCCATCTGAGGGTACAGCAAATGGTCTCAACTTAGCAGGAATGGAAGATCACCAAGCACCAAAATGACATGTGGGGAAGAGAAATCAGAAGACAGAGAGACCCACATGAGTGGATGACTACACTGATTTGTGACTAGAAGAACCGAATGGTGCCTAGCCACCATCAGTGATAGCTGTGATAGAGCTCACCAAGTTGAGTCTCACTGGCAACACAAGAATAGAAAGGGGTGTACCCTGAGATCTCCACTAAAAGACCACAAATGATGGCCCAGGGCCTCAGGGTTCCCCTGGGAGCATGGATCCAGGCCCTGATGCTGCCCATGTCCATAAATCATAATAGACATCAACTCTTGGACAGGAACAGATTGGACTTGGTGACACAGAGTGACCATATATATCATGTGTGCACTTTATGGTTCTATGCATCTATAGGATGTTGTCTGCTGACCTATTTCTGGAGGAAGGGGAGTGGATGGAGAGGAGGGGATAGGAAATTTTTGGAGGATAAGACATGTACAGCGCAGACAGGAAGAGTGTGCTGTCACCTTGCACAGGGAGCAGTGGGAGCTGCATATAGATAGGCATGAAAATTTATACAGGAATGTACATTTTCATTCAATCATAATTTAAAAAAAAGAGGAAGAAAATAAAAATGATTGAAAGAGTTAATGGTACTAAAAGCTAGTTCTTTGAAAAGATCAACAAAATGGCTAAATCATTGGTTAATCTGACAAAAGAACAACAGGAGAGGAAGCAAATAATCTGTGTAAGAAATGAGAAGGGTGATATCACAACAAAACCAACCAAAAACTTTAAAAATCATAACAATATTAAGAAAAATTATACTGCAACAATTTTGAAAACCTAGAGGAAATGGACAAACTTCTAGAAACATACTAAATACCTAAATTAACACAAACAGTGGGAGAACAACTAAATAAGCCCATCACAAAGGAAGAGATTGAAAAGGTAATTAAAAAATTCCCAACAAAAAGAAAGCACTGGACCTGATGGTTTCACAGTAGAATTCTACCAAACTTTCACAGAAGAGTTAACATCTCTATTACTAAAGGTATTTCAGAACATAGAATAGGATGGAACACTCCCAAATTCATTCTACAAAGCAAGCAAAATCCTGAAACTAAAACCAGGTTAAGACCACACAAAAAATGAGAAGTTCAATGTTAGCACAATGTTGAATAAAAGTGATGACAAAAGGCAATCTTGTTTGGTTCCCTTGAGAATGGGAACCAAACAAGGTTGCCCTTTGTCATCACTTTTATTCAACATTGTGTTGAATGTTCTAGCCAGAGTGGTAAAGCAAGAAATAAAAGGCATCTAAATTGGTAAAGAAGAAATAAAAGTATCTCTCATCAATGCGAGTGTCCTGGATTTGTTTGGTTGGTTATTTACAGATGGTATGATTTTACATATAGAAAATCCTAAAGAATACACACATACACACACACATGAGAGAGAGAGAGAGAGAGAGAACCAAAAAACTACTGAAATAGAAGAGATCAGCAAATTACCAGGATACAAGATAAACATATGAAACTCAGCTGGCTTCCTTTATATCAACAAAGAGAACAAAAAAAAATCAAGAGGAAATCACTAAAGCAACATCATTTATAGTAGCCCCCAAGCAGATAAAATACTTAGGAATAAATTTAACAAGAGATGCAAAAGACCTATAAATTTACAAATAAAATTATAAGGTTCTATTGAAAGAAACCAACAGAGACCTACATAAGTGGAAAAACCTACCTTGCTCATGGATAGGAAGACTCAACATCATGAAAATTCTACCCAATATTCATATTCTACCTGAAGCAACCTACATATACAATATAATCCAAATTCAAATTCTACCGGCATTTCTTAATGACATGGAGAAACAAATCATTAACTTTATATGAAAAGGGAGGAAGCCTCAAGTAAGTAAGTAAAACATTACCGAAGAAGAGGAACAAAGTGGGACACCTCACACTATCTAACTCTAGAATCTATTATCCTGCCATGGCAGTCAAAACAGCCTAGTATTGTTACTAAAACAGATGCATAGATCTATGAAACTGAATTGAGAATTCGGACAAAAAGTCACCTACAAGCAGCTGATATTTTACAAAGCCTGAAAGTCCATAAACAAATAGTACTGGCCTAACTGGATATCTACCTGAAAAAGAAAAAGCTCTGTATCTCACACCATACACAGAAACTAACTCAAAATGGATGAAAGACCTAAATATAAAATCTAAAATGATAAAAATCATAGAAGATAAAATAGGGACAAGGCTGAGAGCCCTAACACACTACATAAGCAGACAACAAAATATTATTAACAAAGTACAAACACCAGAAGATAAAATAGATAACTGGGAACTCCTAAAAATCAAACACTTATGCTCATCCAATGCTTCACAAAAAGAGTAAAAGGATTACCTACAGACTGGGAAGGAATTCTGACTACCACAAATACAATTAGTGTCTAATCTCCATAATCTACAAGCTACTGCAAAACCTCAAGGAAAGGATAAATAATCCAATTAAAAAACGGACTAAGACTATGAACAGATACTACACCAAAGAAGAAATCCAGGATGCTAACAGATATGTTGAGTAAACATTCACAATAATTAGCCATTAGTGAAATCTAAAGCAAAACCACCATGAGATACCACCTAATACCAACAAGGCTGGCATTAATCCAAAAAATACAAAAAAAAAAAAAAAAAGAAAAAAATGTTGGAGAGAGTATGGAAGAACTGGAATTCCTCTTCACTACCAGTGAAAACACAAAATGGTACAACTACTTTGGAAATCAATTTGGCAATTTCTCAAAAAGCTACAAATAGAAATGTCACATGATCCAGCAGTGCCACTTCTTGGAATATATCTTACAAAAATAAGGGCTGTCACATGAACAGATACAAGCACACCAATGTTTACTGAAGCACTGCCCACAATAGCAAAGAAATCAAATCAACTTAGGGCTCATCAATGGATGAAGAGATAAACAAAATGGCATATTCACACAATGCAATACTATTAAATAATAAAGAACAATGATGATCTTGGGAAACATCTGATAACATGGAGTCATCTGAAAGACATTATACTGAGGGAAATTAGTTGCAAAGTGAAAAATATGGTATGTGATCACTATTTTAAGAACTTAAGTAAAGGTTGGGGCCCAGAAAAAAATAATCTTTGATGGCTACAGGATGGGGAGGAAGAGAGGGTCATTCATAGATTAGACAGTTGATAGGAATTGGGTTAAGTGAAGGAAGCGACAGCACACAGTAGAAGGGAGGTTACCAAAACTAGACTATGCCAAAAGCTACAACATTTTCTAAATACAACCCAACATTTTGAAGGACAGAGTAACAGTGATGTGGGCTTGGGACCATGGTTTCAGGGGACATCTACACTAACCGGCACAACTAAGCTTTCTTTTTTTTGAGAAAGTATTCTGCATACTACTTTGGTGAGTGGCATCTGAGTTCTTAATAGCTAGCAAGCTGCCATCTAAGTAGTGTCAACTGATGCTCACCCACCTGGAGCAGAGTAGAACGAAGTACACCAAACACTTGAGGAAAATATAAACCCAGCAGAGAGAAGGGGCCACATGATCCAGACTATATCAGCACAAGACCAGCAAAACTAGATGGTGCCCGGGCACCATCAATGACTGTCCTGACAGGGAATACAACTTAAAGTCAATGATATTGTGCAGGAAAAATGTGTGCATAGAACTAGAGTTCTGTTAAAAACCACATTTAATGGTTCATCAGACTAGAGGGTTCCCCGAGGACGTGGCCCTGAACTCCGTAAGCCTAGAGGTAAAACCAGTACTGAAGTCAATTTTTCAGACAAAGACTGGACAGGACTATAAGACACAGAGTGATGTTGGCAAAGAATATGCTTCTTGACTTAAATAAATACATGAGGTTGTCTGAGTAGCTCTTGTCCAGGGTATAGATGAGAGGGTGGAGGTGGTTGGGAGTTGGGTTGAATGGATGCGGGAAGTACAGGAAGAAAGGAGTGCACTATGGGGCTGGGGGGAGGGGGCAGGGGGGAGCACCTAGAGTTGCATAGTGGTGTGTGTGCAGGTTTTATATGGAAAAATGATTTGAACTGTAAACTTTCACTTAAAGTACAATAAAATATATATATATATTTAAATAAAGTAAAACAAAAAGCTAGAAACAGAAATACCATAGGATCCAGCAATCTCACTTCTTGGAATATATCCTAGGGAAATAAGGGCTGTCACACTAATAGATACACCCACTCCAATGTTTGGTGCAGCACTGTCCACAACAGCAGAAAGATGGTACCAACCTAAGTGCCCAACAACAGATGAATGGATAAACAAACTGTGGTATAGTCACACAATGGAATACTATGCAATGATAAAGAATAACTATGATCTTTGGAAATATCTCATAATATGGAGGCATCTGGAAGACATGCTGAGTCAAATTACTTGCAAAAGGACAAATACATGAGATTACTATTATAAAGACTCAAAAATTGGTTTAAACACAGAGGAAAACAGTCTGATGGTTACAACTCTAGGGTTATTCATTGATTAGGAACTGGGATAGGTGAAAGCAGGGATAGGGCTCAGCAGAATGGAGGTCACCACAGCTAAAGCTGTTTCCTAAATATAATCAAATTCTTCAAACAACAGAGTAGCAGGAGCCGGAGTCTGGGAACCACGGTTTCTGGGAGCATCTAGGTCAACTGGCATAAAAAGTCTTTTTTAAGAAATGTTCTGCATTCCACTTTGGTGAGTCGCATCTGAGGTCTTAAAAGCTGGCAAGCAGCCATCTAAGCAGCATCAATTGGTCCCAACCCACCTGGAGCAGAGAAGAATGAGAGATATCAAAGACCTAGAGAAAATATGAGCTCAAGAGACAGAAAGGGCCATATGATCCAGAGACTCCATCAGTATGAAACGAGCAGAACTAGACGGTGCTCAGCCACCACCAATGACAGTCCTGACAGAGCATACAACACAGAGGCCCTGATGTATGGGGGAAAAAAAATGGGTGTGCAGACCTAGAACTCTATTAAAAATACCAGACTTCATGTTCCAAACACACTAGATTCCTGGAAAACATGGCCCCCATATTCTATGTTAGCCCACAGTTGAAACCATCCCCAAAGACATTTCTTAAGACTAAGATTGGACTAGGCTATGAGACATAAAATTAGACTGGTCAAGAGTGTGCTTCTTGGATTAAGCACATATATGAGGCTCACTGGGCAGCTAGTGTTCAGAGGTGAGATGAGAGGGCAAAGGGGGACAGGAACTGGTTGAATCGACCTAGAAATACAGGGTGGAAAGGAGGAATGTGCTGACGCAAGGTAGGGAAAGCAAGTAGTGTTAATACCAGTGTGTGTGCAAGTTTTTTCTCTCACTTTTTCAATTGTGATTAAGTGAAAGTTTGTGATCCAAGACAACTTCCCTTATAAACCCCATGTACTGAACTCTCTGGAACTCTATTTGCTTTCCTTGCCCTGTGACAGCCACTCTCCTTTTCCTCTCTTCCAGTATCCACTCCACCAACACTTATCCCCTCCTTTCCACTCTCTCCTTTCCCCTCTAAAAAGAAACCAATAGGACAGCCTCATACATATATTAAACCATAAAGTACACACACCACCTGCATCACTCTGTGTCTTCAGCAGATCCGTTACATTCTTTGTCTGAGTGTTTGCCTCAGTACTGCTTTCAGCTTTGGGCTAGCAGTAAGACTAGGGGCCGTGCTCCCAGGGGCCCCTCAAGGGCGTCAGACTATGAAGTCTGTCCTTTGAATAGAGTTATAGATCAGCACAGCCCTTTCCCTCACATTATGTCAGGGACTCTACATTGTGTTCTCTGTCACGGCTGTCTTGTGTACAAGTTTTTGTATGACAAACTGGCTTGGATTGTAAATTTTCACTGAAAGCACATTTTTTTTTTTTTTTAAAGTAGAAAGCCCACTTTCGTTATCAGTGCCATTATAAATTACCTGACGATATAGGGTCAGGGAATTTTGTGATTGATCATTCTTCTGCATATATGAAGTTTAAGTATAAAGGTTACTGTGAGTAAAATGTATGTGATAGCTTGGGTCAGAAAAATACAAACCAAACACATTGCTGTCAAGTTAATTCTGACTCATAGAAAAAACCTTTGAGCTGTGAACTGCCTGGGTGAATTCTCCACTAGGGAAGGAAATCCTAGTGGCATAGTTAACGGAAGCAGCCATTAAATATTTTCAACCCAAGTGGTACAATGGTTAAGTGCTACAGCTGCTAACCAAAAGATTAAAAGTTCAAGTCCACCAGAAGCTCCTTGGAAACTCTGTGGGGCAATTCTCCTCTGTCCTATAGGGTTGCTATGAGTCAGAATCAACTTGACAGCAGTGTTTGTTTGTCATCCCCCCCCCCCCGTTGATCATGGATTACAGGTTTTGGTTAAGATAAAAAAGAGAGCAAGTATGTTTATTTCTTTGTCTACCCAGGCTAGTAATCAATATTGATTATGTTGTTAGGTGCCACTGAGTCAGTCTGAACTCATAATGACCCCAGGCACAATAGAATGAAACATGTCTTAGTCCTGCACCATGCCCACAATTGTTATGCTTGAGCCCATTGTTGCAGCCAGTGTGCCAACCCCTCTTTTTGAGGACCTTCCACTTTTGTGCTGACCCTCTCCTTCACCCAGCATGATATCCTTCTCCAGGGATGGATCCCTCCTGACAACAACTCTACTCTCTCCTATACAGTCACTATGAGTCAGAATCGACTCAGTGGCAGTGGGTTAGTCTCACCATCCCTGCTTTGAAGGAACACTCTGGTTGTATTTCTTCCAAGACAGATCTGTTCATTCTTTTGGCAGTCCATGCTATATTCACTATTCTTCTCCAATACTACAATTCCAAGGTGTCAATTCTTCTTCTGTCTTCTTTATTTATTGTCCAGCTTTCACGTGTGTAAGATACAACTGAAAATACCATGGCTTGAGTCAGGTGCTTCTTAGTCTTCAAGGTGACATCTTTGCTTTTCAACATCTCAAAGAGGTCTTTTGCAGCAGATTTAGTCTTCAAGGTGACATCTTTGCTTTTCAACATCTCAAAGAGGTCTTTTGCAGCAGATTTGCTCAACACAATGCCTCTTTTGATTTCTTGACTGTTGCTTCCATGGATGTTGATTGCGGATCTAAGTCAAACGAAATCTTTGACAACCTCCTTCTTTTTTTCCATTTACCATAATATTGCTTATTTGTTCAGTTGAGAGGATTTTCATTTTCTTTTTAACATTTTATTGTACTTCAAATGAAAGTTTACAACCTAAGTCAATTTGTCATACAAAACTTACACACATTGCTACGTAAGTACAGCTGCTCTTCCCGCACTGCAATAGTACACTGCCTGCAGATTCCTCATAAGCACAATTAAATGTTCTGGAATTCCCATTCTCTGCAATGTTATCGATAATTTGTTATGATCCGCACAACTGAACACCTTTGCCTAGTCAACAAAATACAAGAAAACTTTCTGGGATTCTCTGCTTTCAGCTAGGATCCATTTCACATGAACAATGATATCCCTGGTTCCACGTCTTCTTCTGAATCCTGCCTGAATTCCCACAAATTTCCTGTTAATACACCACTGCGGCTGCTTTTGAATGATCTTTAGCAAAATTTTACTTGCATGTGATACTAGTGACATTGTTTGATAATTTCTGCATTCGGTTGGATCCTCTTTTTTGGGAATAGGCATGAATATGGATCTCTTCCAGTCAATTGGCCAGGTAGCTGTCCTCCAAATTTTTTGGCACAGAGGAGGGAGCACTTTCAGCCCTGTTACTTTTTGCTGAAACCTCTCAGTGAATAGTCCATCAATTCCTGGGGCCTTGTTTTTTGCCAGTGTCTTCAGCGCAGCTTGGACTTCTTCCTTCACTATGCCATCAGTTCCTGATCATATGCTACCTGTCGAAATGGTAGGATTTCAACCAGTTCTTTTTGGTACCATGACTGTGTATTACTTCTATCTTCTTTTGATGCTTCCTGAGTTATTTAATATTTTCCCTGTAGAAGGCTTCACTATTGCAACTCGAGGCTTGAATTTTATTCTTCAGTTTTTTTTCAACTTGAGAAATTCACAGAGTGTTCTTCCATTTTGTTTTTCTAACTACAGATCTTGGCACATGTCATTAATGTCATTATAGTACTTTACTTTGTCTCTTTCAGCCACCGTTTGGAATCTTCTGCTCAGTTCTTTTACATCATCATTTCTTCCTTTTGTTTTAGCTATTTGGTGTTCCACAGCAAGTTTCAGAGTCTGTTCTGATACCCAATTTGGTCTTTTCTTTCTTTCCTTTTAATGACCTCTTGCTTTCTTCATGAATGCTGTCTTTGATGTCACTCCACAATACATCTGGTCTTTGGTCATTAGTAGTTCAATGTGTTAACTCTATTCTTGAGATGGCCGCTAAACTCAGGAGGTATAGACTGAAGGTAGTACTTTGGCTCTCATGGTCTTTTTCTAATTTTCTTCATTTTCAATTTGAATTTGCATATAAGCAATTGATGCTTTATGCTGCAACCAGCAGGTGGCCTTGTTCTGATGGGTGATATGGAGTTTTTGCACAGATGTAGTTGATATGATTCCTGTGTGTTCCATCTGGGGAAGTCCATCTAGGTAAGTCCATGTCCATTTATGTTGGTGAAGAAAAAGGTTTTGCAACAAAGAATTCATTGGTCTTGCAACATTGTATTATGCAATCTCTGGCACTATTTCTATTATGAAGACCATGTTTTCTAGCTACTGATCCTTCTTTGTTGCCAACTTTTGGATTTCAATCATTAGTAGTTATCAATGTATCCTGACTGCATTTTCGATCAATTTCAGACTGCAGAAGCTGGTAAAAACCTTCAATTGCTTCGTCTTTGGCCTTGTTGGTTGGTGTGTAATTTTGAACAACAGTCATATTAACTGGTCCTCCATGTAGGTCTATGGATATTACCTTATCACTGAGAGAACTGTATAGAAGGATAGCTCTTGAAATGTTTTTTTTTCTGACAATGAATGCAACACCATTTCTCTTGGAGTTGTCACTTCTGGCACAGTAGACCATATGATAACCTGACTCAGGATGGCCAATACCAGTCCATTTCTGCTCACTAATGCCTAGGATATTGATGTTTATGTGTTCCATTTCATTTTTGACCTTTTCCAATTTTCCTAGATTCATACTTCATAAGTCTATGTTTTGATTACTACTGGATGTTTGCAGCTGTTTCTTCTCCTTTTGAGTCATGTCATATCAACAAATGAAGGTTTCAAAAGCTTGACTTCACCCATGTCATTAAAGTTGACTTTACTTTGAGGGGGTAACTCTTCTTCAGTCATCTTTCGAGGGTCATCCAATCTGGAGGGGGAGGGCCTCTTCTTTCATCACTGTATCAGATATATGTCTGTCAGTTTGTTGTACTGTAGGGGCCTGTGTGTTGCTGTGATGCTGGAAGCTATGCCACCAGGGGGACCCATGCTGGACAGGTTTTAGCTGAGCTTTCAAACTAGGACATACTAGGAAGAAGGACCCAGCAGTCTACTTCTGAAAATAATTAGTCAGGAAAAATCTTATGTTTAGCAGTAGAACAAGTAATCAACGGGAACTAAATATTGTAATTACTGGTCTTTTTCCTACAGAAAGGCTGGGGGATCATTTGAAGCAACAACCTTTCACTTAGCAGCCAAACAGTGAACTACTACTCATGAAGGCTTGGTTAGAGTTCCTTTTTCATCAGCACACTTACCACCTTAGCTTACAATGATCTGGTTTGCTTGTTTCTCACTCCCTTTAAAGTGATCATCTCGAGAGCAGTAGCTACTGATCTTCCCTACCTCCCTTCCAAGAGATGTTGACCTACAGCCTTCTCCTTCTTGACATTGTTCAGACACTGGCTGCCAAGGGCGACTCATACCAAACAGAAATGCACGCACCGGTTTCAGTACAGAAGACTTGTGGGGCTTCCTTCTTGGGTTTTATTCTGATTTTGCAAAAGGAAGTAAAAGGTATGGATGGGATGAAAGGTAATCAAATTCATTCAATGGTGGCTGAAAGAACTGTAAATAGCCCTTTCTAAAGAAACAATTGCTTAAAAGTCAGACAGCAACAATGACATGAGAATAGGAAACTTCACCCTTAGTGTTTTATATCCACAGTCTTATAGGGTCACTGTGAGTCAGGAATCCACTCCACAGCAGTGAATTTGTTTTTGTTTGTTATCTGTAATTCTGACAACAATCCCAATGACAGATACAATTTATTATTTACTATTCTCATTTTACAGATGATCCAAGGCATTAAATAGTCACTTACTAGCTGAAAGACTGTCAGTTCAAATCCATCCAGAGACACCTGGATCTGCTTCCAGAAAGGTCACGGCCTGGAAAAACCCTTGGTAGCGGTTGTACTCTGTACACATGGGGTGACCATGAGACAGGATCAACTTGAAGACAACTAACAACAACAACAAACAGAGGTTCAAGGGTTTGCCTTGTGCAAGGTCACAATCAAAGGAGGAGCTGGGATTAGAACGCAAGGACTATCTCACACCAAAAGCCCTGTAAAACTTAAGGATTTGATGTTCTGCAGTGGTTGCTAGGATGTGAAAGTAAGTGGCTTTTCAGAAGTGCTCTTGGTCATATTATTTATTTATTGCAAGGTATTTTATCTTTTCTGTATGTACAGAAGTAGCCCTGGAGACAGAATGTTTGTGTAGAGTACCCTGAGACTCAGCACATACTGAACACAAACTTAATATATTCAGTTTGTACTTCCCAAGTACCTGGGAATCAAGTTTTAGATGACAGTTCATCTAAGTGGTGCTAAGTCTCTAGTCTTAAAAGAGCAGGAGTGAAATCTAGGCAAGGAGAGGTGAGTCACAACTGGATCCTAGAAGGCTTTCTGCAGTCAGTGGCATCCCATAAAGACTTTAATAACTAGGACGTAGTTTCCACAGAATCAAATTCACCCATATTAAACAGGATAGCAAATGAAGATTGAATTGATTTTCTGCTTGGGTCAATAAATAAGATAAATTGACCAGAAAAGCAAAATACTGATCAAAGTGCACTGAACATCAACATTTACTAAGAGCAGAGGGAAGAGAAATATATATATCAGAAAAATGGAAATGCCAATAGAGCGCCAGGGCACTGACTTGGTTTCCAGTTAAGGTCTCTGTTTAAGATTTAGCATTTCAGTCAGGCCTTTAAAAAGAGAGAAAGTAGAATTAAGTTATTATAATAAAACTTCATTTAGTTGAGCTGATTGCTGGGAAGGCCAATTAAATTATCAAAAAAAAAAAAAAAAAATCATTGGGTTAAAACTCACAGACATAGGACAGTACAAAGAGCACCGAACTGGAAGTCAAGAGAGTTGAATCAGTGGACTGTGACTTGTTAAGGGGAGAAAATCATCCATTATTAACTTTATATTCCCTTTGCCCAGCATAGAACCGCAGAAGTAGATGGAGTCTTTGATTGAATTCTGTGAAGAATAGACCTGGAGTTAAAGATTTGGGTACCTAGAGTTCATATAGGAGCTCTCACAGTAGTGCAGTGGTTATGTGTTGGCCTGCTAAATGAAAGGTCATTTGTTCAAACTCACCAGCTTCTCTGCAGACAGAGACGTGTCAGGGTGCTTTCCTAAAGACTTACAGCCTTTGAAACCCTTTGGGGCAGTTCTAATCTGCTTACAGGCTTTCTGTGAGTCAGATTTGACCTGAAGGCAAAGAGTTTAGTTGATTTGGGGGTACCCTGGGTGCCATAAATGGTTAAGCATGCAGTTATGGACCAAAAGTTAGCAGTTCAAGTCTACCCAGAGGGTCTTTGGAAGAAAGGCCTGGTAATCTACTTCTGAAAAATCAGCCATTGAAAAATCCCATGGAATGTAGGCCCACTCTAAACACAGGTGTCATTGTGAATCAGAACTGACTCGACAGCAATTGGTTTTAGTTGATTTGGCAGGTGACCCAGAAAGCATGTGACGGGAATGAAAAATGAGATAAAGAAGGGAGGAACACCAACAAGGGTGTCTTAATGAATAGGTTAACATGGGGCTCAATCTTGCTGGGTTCCCTTTGAGAGGTGATATAGAATACATTTTAAAATCTTTCTACCAAAGAAAAAGGAAACAGTATTTTTCCACCAATTCTCTGTCCCTCATTTCTGAAAGGTCATGCTTAGAGAAACTGCCTCCCAACAGAGATTTAGGAATGTGTAGTGAGTCCATAAAGCTTCAGGTCATTGCTGCCAATAGCCCAGACAAGACGGGAGGGACAGAGCTAAGCATCAATGCCAGCCAGAGAGAGGTCTTTGTGGCAGGACCACGGTCAAGCCATTCAGCCCTCTGGGCAACTGCATTCAAATTCCAAAAAGTATGGTTTGGATCATCACACTCCCTCCAAGACTGTCAGTAATTCTGAAAAGCCAGATGGCCATACACAGAACTGAGGATTAGAAGCCCTTCAGGAAACCACTTTTCATACAGATAAAAATGATCTACAATGAGCCTTCTACTTGTTTGCTTTTAAGTGTGAGCTTTTCAAGGGCTTTAACATGCACCCAGAGATATATATGTACATCTATATGCACTGAGGCATTGTTTGTAATAGCACAGAACTGGAGGCAACTTAAATATCCTTTAATCGAGACAGAGCTGAAAAATTAGTGTATTCATATACTGGAAATGTTCTCCTGCAGTCAAAAGGAGTGAACTAAATCTCTATGTGCCAACATGGGTAGAGCTCAAAAAATATTTCTGAGTGAAAAAGTAAGATGCCAAATGTTATACATAGTAAGACACCATTTTAAGAAAATAAAAGACACATTATTGGGTAGATTACATGTACGGAAAAGCTATTTTTAAAGGACTGCAAAGTGACAACACAAACTCATTTAAAGTTATTTTTGAAAGATGTGGAAAGATAAAAACCTATTTATATGAGAGGCCACTTTTGAGGATGGGAAAGCAGGAACAAAGGAAGGAGGAGACTAGCAATGATGAACATGGGTTGGGTAGTTGTTATGATTTGAATAGTGTCCCCTAAAAACACATGTTAGAATCCTAAACCTGTGCCTATGGATGTAATTCCACTTGGGACAGAGCTTTCTTCATTCTATTAGTGAGACCATATCAGGGCAAGGTTTGTCTTAAACCTGATCAACATTGATATCAAAGCAGTAGATTAGGAACAGAAGCAAGCAAGCACAAATGGGCAAAAGGTGGATGCTAGGTGGGGATCTGCAAGGAAAGCCCAGAAGAACACTAGAGAAGCTGCTGTTATTACTAGGTACTAGTGAGTCAGTTCCAACTGATTGTGACCCTATCTACAACAGGTCAAAACACTGCTGGGTCCCGCACCATCCTCTTATCCATTGTTACGCTTAAGCCCATTATTAAAAGAACTATGTCAATTCAGTTCATTGAGGGTCTTCTTTTCTTTTGCTTGATCTTTTACTTTACCAAGCCTGATATTCTTCTCCAGGGTCCAGTCCCTCCTAACAGGTCGAACGAGAGACAAAATATCCCCATCTCCACTTCTAAGGAGCATTCTGGCTGTACTTCTTCCAAGACAGATTTGTATGTTCTTCTGGCAGTCAATGGTACATTCAATATTCTTTGCCAACACTGTAATTCAAAGCTGAGACAAGAATTTTCCCTCATAGCAGACAGAGAGCCTTCTCCTAGAGCTGGTGTCTTGGATTTGGAATTCTAGCCTCTTAAACTGTGAAAACAACAACAAAAAAACAAAAAACAAAAGAAAAGAAATTTCTGACCCTTAAAGCCACGCTCTTGGAGTACTCCATCATGGCAACACTAGGAAACTAAGAGTAATAAAAGTGAGCTTAGCTTTAGTGATATTGTTTTAATTTATAAAAGCAGAATGGATTTTACATATTTGAAACTAAAACAAAGAAGTCTAGTACAGAGTCTGGTATTGCAGGAGGCTATGTAGTCATGTGGAAAGAGCTCACAAAATGGAGTCAAAAAGATCTGGTAATCCTAGGAAATAACTTCACTGCTATTAGCCTCTTTCTCCCCAGTTGTGAAACACAATGCTGACCTCACAAAGCTGGGTGTGGAGGGATGGGATGGCTTCTGTCTGGAGCATAATTTGTATTCACCTTCTGTTGGTTCCCTGCTCTCTTGAAAACAGGGCATGGACTTTCTAGCTACATTTCTTTCTTTTCTTATTTTTAAAAAATATTTTATTGTGCTTTAAGTGAAAGTTTACAATCAAAGTCCATTTGTCATACAGAAACTTGCACTCCCACTGCTTTGTAACTCTAGCTGCTCTCCACACCCTGTGACAGTATATTCCTCCTTTCCATCCTGTTTCCCATGTCCATTCAAACCACTCCTGTCTCCCCCTACCCTCTGATCTCACTTCTGGACAAGAGCTGACCGTTAGTCTCATGTCTCTACTTAAGTCAAGAAGTATGCTCTTTGCCAGTATCATTTTATGTCTTATAGTCTAATTCAATCTTTATCTGGAGTAGACTTTGGGAGTAATTTCAGCTCTAGACTAACACAGTCTGGGGACAATATCTTCCAGGGATCCTCCAGTTAGACCACCAAGTCCAGTCTTTTTAACACAGTTGGAGTTCTGCATCCCCATTTTTCTCCCCCTATGTCAGGGATGCTATGTTGTATTCCCTGTCAGGGCAGTTGTTAGTTTTATTACCAAGGTGCCCTTCCACAATGACCATAACAGGCAGTGGTGTAAAGTCAAAGTGTCACTCTATAGGTCTGAGGTAGAACTACCGGGTTTAAGTGCCATCAGGAGAAGCTGCTAGAACAGACAAGTGTCTTCTGAAATTGTGCACTAAGCTTTCTGTGTGTTGTACTTTTTCTTAGCCAGTCCTTCACCTGGAAACCTATGCCCTCCCCCAGTGTTCACAAGCCTACATTCTGTTTTTCTCTATGTAGCCTTCATGCATAAACCTCCATAAAAATAATAATGTTTATGATAGTAATAGTAGCTACCATTTACAGACAGCATTAGTTACCAGGGATCAGGCTGAGTTCTTGATTTATATTATCTCATCTAATTCTCAGGCAAACCTCAGAGACAGGCATCAGTATTCCTATTCTGGAAACCCTGACAGTGTAGTGGTGAAGTGCTCCAGCTGCTAACCAAGAGGTCAGCAGTTCAAATCCACTAGGCGTTCCTTGGAAATTTTATGGGGCAGCTCTACTCTGAACTATTGAGTTGCTATGAGTCGAAACTGACTTGATGGCACCTAACAGCAACAACATTCCTATTTTATGCAAAGAACAAAAGTTCAGAGAGTGTGGAGGGATGTGAACTGAGAGAGTGTTGCTCTTTTCCAGGGACTTTATTTTTGACCTCCTGCTCCATTATCATGTTTATGGCTTTTTTCTCAAAGGTTTCTGTTGGTGCATGATTTGTAGAGGGACCCCTTATCAGCGATGTTCCTTGTTGGCTGTTTCCCTGTTTAACCCTCAGAAACAGAAAAATCTAAAAGTTAAAGTACCAGTCAAGAAGAAAAGGTAGACCCCATAACACTATCTAAAGCACTAAATGAGAACCATTCTTCAAAGGGTGGTAGAACTGTCACCTTCTGTGCAGGAGACCCAGGTTCAATTCCTGACCAAGGCACCTCGTGTGTAGCTAGCACCTGTCTGTCAGTGGAGACTTGCAGGTTACTACAATGCTGAACTGATTTCAGTGGCACTTTGAGACTAAGGCAGACTAGGAGGAAAGTCTTGGTGATCTACATCTCAAAACTCAGCTAGCAAAAACTCTGTGGATCCCAGTGGCATGTTCCCTCTGTGCATGGGCTTTTCATGAGTTGAGGCTGACTCACTGGCAGTTACTGGTTATAACAACAAGAATTCTTCAAGGAAGAATTCCTAGAATGTAGACAAGGCACAAGGCCCACCTTCTCTATGAGCTAATTCCACAGGGCAGATGAGGAGTGTCATGGATTGAATTGTGTCCCCCCCCAAAAGATATGTACAGACATTTGGCTGGGTTGTGTTTACCAGTATTTTGTGATTGCCCTCCATTTCATGATACTCCTATGCTGTATGTTAAATAGGATTAGGGTGGGACTGCAAAGCCCTTCCCAAGGTCACCTCCCTGCTCCACTGTAAGGGAACTTCCCTGGAGTGTGGCTTGTGCCACCTTTTATCCTACAAGAGATAAAAGGAAAGGGAGGAACCTCACACCATCAAGAAAGCAGCACCGGGAGTGGAGTGTGTCCTTCAGACCAGAGGTTCCTGAGCCAAGATGCTCCCTGAACCAAGGCTGACAGAACACAAGGATCTTCCTCCAGAGTTGACAGAGGGAAAGATTTCCCCTGGAGCAGATGCTCTGAATTTGGAGTTGCAGCCCACTGGATGGTGTGAGAATAAACTTTTCTGTGCTAAAGTCATCCACTTGTGGCATTTCTGTTAGAGCAGTACCAGATGACTAAAACAAAGAGGAAGAATTAACACCAAGCCAACAATGCAGCACCTCATGGTTACACCCTATACATATGTGTATTTTTTCCCTTTTTTATTCTCACTTCTTATCTTTCTCCTTTTGTTTCTCAGGTGCCAAGACGAAAGAAGTGTGAAGTAGCAATAAAGCGACTCTGCAAAGCAGCCAGGAGCCAGAATCTTTTCTCAAGGGTCTCTTCTTTGCTGTTGTTTGCTCCAGGTTTGCCAGAGGGTGAAACAACTTACTATATCACACAAAGAACTCAGCTTTTCTTTGTTTATTTTTTAAACTAGACTTCCTGAAAACTAAGAAAGAAATGTGAAGAAATTTGTCCAAAACTAGACATAGTGTCAGTGGACACAGTTGTAATTTGAACTGAGTTCTATCTCTGAAACCTCTCTCTCCTTTTTCCTTCCTGGCTGTGAAGACTGGGCATGCATGTTTCTGTCATGAGGTTACATTATTATTATGGCAATTTTACTTTATCTCTTTGAGATGTCTGTATTGATGTACATCAACCATACCACTGAAAGGAGGATCCAGCATGGGTTCATCTCTGTCTTCCAGGGAGCTCAGCATCACGCCAAGAATATATAGGAAGTGCTTGCTCAGTAAAGAAGGGAACAAGCGGATGATCCATGCATTATTTCTGTGTGCTGATTCCTAAGTTTTTCTTCACATGACATCGCAGAGCAGACAGCGTGGTGATGTGGAAGGGGTGACTCTCACTTGCCCCCAGGAATCTTCTCCCTCTTCCTCCACGTTCAGCCTCATGAATACCTGCAAATTGTTCATGTCTCAGATGAACTGAACTTGCGCATGGTTCTTCCCCTTTCCCCCATGGTTGGTGATTTCTGCTGGGTGTTCAGGATCCTGTCCCTCCACCATGCTGGTCAGCATCACACTAGATTGCGGGTGTTGTTTGCTTGTTCCTCTCATTAGATTGTACATGGCTGAGGACAGGAGTAGTGACCCTCTTCTTTCCAGTATGGTCTGGTGCCTCTCACAGGGCCTGGCATAAAGTAGAGCTTCAATGACTCTTAGAGATCTGAGTGTCTGCATGACAAAGAATCTCCCCAAGCTGTAGGAGCATCAGGTGTCAAGGCTGTCACAGGTATTGACAATGCCATATGGGATGACATTGTCCTAAGGCCACATGTGGTTTATTATAAGGCCCTAGGCAGATTAGAGTAGACCCAGAGGTAGCAGGCAAGCCTGCACTACTTAGATCCTGAGCAGACTGCTCATGTTAAAGAGGCCATGTTTGTGGGGTGGATATACAGTGTCACCCAGGACACAGCAATCTGTTCTTCAACCCCGACTATGACACTTAAAAGCTATAGGACTTTAGCCAGATTACTTAAGCTCCTTGGGCCTCAGTTTCCTCATCTATAAGTGAGATTAATCAAATCACCTCTTTCAGAGAATTAAATGAGCTAATACAGGCAAAATTCTGGGAATAATATGGCATAGCTTAAGTGCTATAAGAAAACGTCAGCTGCTATAAATCTGCCCATGAAATAGTGTCTGTCTGTTCCCTAAAGCAAGAAGGCCTGATCCATTTCCATTTCTTCTTCTTCTTTTTTTTTAAAAATCCACATGACAAAACTGGATGACAAAAATAAACACAAGTTTAAGACTGCATGATGAACAACCTTCAATTCTGCTGGTGCATTTTTACGGTAACATGGTGATGTCAAAGCTCCCCCGGTGTCTGTAACTCTCTGTGACTAGAAGGCCCAGGCCAAACACCTCCAGCCCTCTGAACTTCCTCCCTTCAGCTTTCCCTAAAACCCCTTAAAAGCCCCTTCAAGGTGCTACCTTTGCAGAGAACTAGGAGCAAAACCAGCCTACTTAAACCCTCCCCCTCCACCGAGGCTGCTTGTCACAAACTCTTTCCTTGTGGAGCCTTGGCTATTTTAGGAAACTGAAAAGCCAGCCCAGGGAGCTAATCTTGGGCTTCACTTCTTGGGGGGCCCTGGGTATGCAGTCGGAGGTAGACTTTCCTGTATAGGAGAACATGTGTTCCCTTTGAAAAGTTGTAGCGGAAATAAATGTGCAACCTATTGTAGGCTGTAAGGAGCTACCAGCGGGAGTTGGTGTGATACAAAAGGGGCATTTGTAACGGCACAAAACACTTAACGCTTTACCAAGACATGCACAGGCTATATAAAAGGAGATGAGGGCTGATGAGTTCGCCAGGAAAGCAACGTGCCCTGAATGCCGGACGACCAATCATGCTGCCCAAACACAGTCTTCACCTTCAAAGATGCCACTGGCTTCTCCAGTGCAAGAGAGAGCGTTTGAAGGCAGGTACAAAAAAGCCAGGCCTGTCCTTTCTGTACAACCCACTCAAGCACTTTTCTTTGTCTCTCTAAGCAGATACGCCCGCCCCTAATATTTGCAGTGCCCAGGGCAGCAGTACAAATTGAGGCCCATATACAATAGGATGACATATTTAAAAGTTACACATTAAAAGGAAGGAGATCTGGTGATGCAGTGGTTAAGCACTCAGCTGCTGATCAAAAGATCAGCAATGCAAACCCACCACTCACTGGAGACAAAGATGTGGCAGCTGTAAAAGTCATAGCTTTCAAAACTGCTAGGGAAGTTCTACTCTGTCCTGCAGGCTGCCGGTAAGCTGGAATCGACTTGACAACAACCAGCTGGTTTGGGGGTTTTACATTAAGGTAATAAAATGATAACTAGATGTGTTTTATCATCCTCAGAAATGTTAGTGGCGGTGCAGTTGCAGTTCAAATCCACCAGGCACTTCTTAGAGACCCTATAGGGCAGTTCTGCTCTGACCTATAGGGTTGTTATGAGTTGAGTGACTCAGTGGGATCTCTTCTTTTTTTTTTTTTAATCCCCCTAAATTGACAAATACACCTTCATAACAACCTGGAAGACTAAGTTCAAAATTAGCCTCCCCAGGCACTGGCAACCCTGGAGGAATAGTGGTTAAGTGCCACAGCTGCTAACAAAAGGCCAGAAGTTGAAAACCACCAGGTACTCCTGGTAAACTCTGGGGCATTTCTGCTGTGTCCTATAGGGTCACTCTGAGTTGAAACTGACTCAACAGCAGCGAGTTTGGCTTCAATTTTAGGTGACTCAAAAGATTTGTTATTAGGGAGTCAAGATGGCGGACTAGGGACACATCTCTTTCTATCCGTCTGGAAACCAAGACCTGAATTGACAATCAAACAGAGCCTTCTGAGCACCCAATCAGCCTCAGGCCACGGCACAGAGCTGTTAATTGGGACTTTATATCATTCAGCAAAAAACCTCCTCTCTCTCGTTGACTCCCGCTCCTGGCTAGCCCCGGCTCTCACGGACGGAAGGTAAACGCACCATTTTGACTTTTTTTTCCTCAGTCTCGGCTGGCGGGCGGAGCTGGGCCTTGCCCGGCGGCTGGACTCAGACACGCTGCTGGAGGGACAGGCAGGCAAAATTCCCATGTTCTGAGAGCCAGGCTCGGGACTCTGTTAATCTAGACACTTTGAGCCTTTCGTTTTGTAACTGCCTCAGTGGGGTTTGTGCGGAACTCCGTGGTCAGGGTGCGGGACGCCATGTTGGTACCGAGATTTTAGCGGGACCTCGTTCTTAGCCTGGGAGACAGCGCCTGCAAACGGGACAGTGCTTCTCCGTCAGAAAAGTAGTGATTTTGCATAGTGCTGCCTACATTGGGGGCCCTACAACAGAAGCAGAGGAATCGCTGCCTCTGGGAATCTTTAGCCCCTCTGTCTGCTGCCTGTGTGGAGGACGCCATCTTGGGTACAGTGGCCGCAACTGGACCTAATTCTTAGCTTGGGAGCCAGAGCCTGCCCACAAGAGAGCGCTTTTCTATCACAAAACCAGTACTTGACGCAGTGTTGGATAAGGCTAGGCCCTGTCAGCAGAGGCCACCAGGGAACTAGCAGTGCTGTATTCTGAACTAGTTTGTTATCATCTGGGGTTGGATACAGTGGCGCTTACTTTGTCAGATGGGAAGAGGGACCTCTACACCTGAAAACCTAACTGACTTGTGAACCAGTCAGATACCTTTTGCTTTACATTTGAAGACAGCCTAGAGAAACATTTGCAATCCATCCTCACAGTACCTCTGCCAGCCTCTATAAACTCACATGGGACCCAAAAAGCAACAGACAATTGTGGCATACAAGCAATCACTCATGGCTTCAGAAGGCTCCCAAACAAAGCAACCAAGGAGTTTTCCAGATGAAGAAACTTTTATGAAAGCATCAGGAAGTGAATACAAATTGATTATATACAGGGCCCTTCTAGAGCTTATACAAAATGCAGCAGAACAAAATGGAAAATGAAGCAAGTTGTACGATCTGATGGAACACCAGTACTCTGAAATCCAAAAGATCAAGAAGAAAATCAAAGACATAGAAGCTTCCATGCAAACCCAAGAAAACAGAATTGAACAAATGGAAAAAAGAATTCTGACTTGGAAGACAGAGCTACTGATGCCAGTGTCTATGAGCAGAAATCAGAAAAAAAGAAACAAGAAAAATGAAGAAACATTAAGAAGCATGTGGGACTCTATTAAGAGGAACAACCTTCAATTAACTGGAGTCCCTGAACAGGGTGAGACATCTGAGAACACAGAGAGTATTGTTGCTGAGCTGCTTACAGAAAACTTCCCAGAAATCATGAAGGAAGAGAATATAGACATCTCAGATGCATATCGTACGCCACCCAATATAGATCTCAAAAGAAAGACTCCAGGACATATTATAATCAAGCTTAACAAAATGAAACATAAGCAGAAACTCTTAAAGGCAGCAAGACTCAAGGCAAAGCTAACATTCAGAGGGAAACCTTGTAGGCTCTCGTCAGATTTCTCAGCAGAAACCATGCTGGCACGGAGACAGTGGCATGACACATTCAAAGTCTTGAAGGAGAAAAACTTCCAACCAAGAATTATATATCCTGCAAAACTGTCTTTCAAACACGAAAATGAAATTAAGATATTTCCAGATAAACAGAAACTCAGAGACTTTGTAAAAACCAAACCCAAACTACAAGAAATACTGAAAGAAGTTCTTGGCTTTGGCTTAGAAGAATGAAAATACTAACTTTATATTTTAGAACAACACACTACTCAATACTCATTTAGGGAAGGCTCCAAAGTAAATCACAGCTTTGATTTGGAAAGAAGCAGTCCAGTGATCATCATGAAAACTATGGTGTCATCATAATAAAAAGAGGAATGTACTACAGTCGTTATAGTCCTTCCAGATGGAGAGGAAGATGACCAGACTGGTAGTAATTAAAATTGGGTTTATAAATAGTTTATTAAGGTGGTTCATAGGGGGAGCTGTAAAGCACCATAAAGATGTATCATACCATTTCAAGAAATCTAACACACGAGCCTCAAAAACTATAAAACCAGCTCTGAAAAAGGTGAAAAATCAACTCACAAAAAAGAGTGTCTCAGAACAGACTAATAAGAATAACAGAGAAAACATCAACATAAAAATAAACATATCACAATGGCAGCAGTGAACACATACCTATCAATAATTACATTGAATGTGAATGGACTGAATGCTCCGGTAAAGAGACACCGAGTGTCATCTTGGATCAAAAGACACGACCCATCCATATGTTGTCTACAAGAAACTCACTTGAGACCTAAGCCAAGGCAGGAACAAACTGAAAATTAAAGGTTGGAAGAATATATATCAAGCTAACAATGAACAAAGAAGAGCAGAGGTGGCAATTCTAATCTCAGACAAAATCAATTTTAATGTCAAATCCACCATCGTGGACAAAGATGGGCACTATTTACTGCTGAAAGGTTCAGTACACAAGCAAGACTTAACTATATTAAACATTTATGCAGCTAATGTCAGAGCACCTAAATATGTCGAAGAAACACTGACTATGCTCAAAAGAGAGTTAGATGACTCTACAATAGTAGTGGGAGACTTTAACACTCCACTCTCATCACTAGACAGATGATCTAGAAAAAAGCTCAGTAAAGATACAGAAGACCACATTGACACAATTAACCAACTAAACCTCATTGATATATACAGAACTTTCCACCCAGCAGCAGACAACTACACCTTCTTCTCCAGTGCACATGGAACATTCTCCAGAATTGACCATGTGATAGGCCATAATGCAATGCTCAACAAAATCCATACCATTGAATTATTGCAAAGCATCTTCTCAGATCATAAAGCCATCAAAGTTGAAATCAATAGCAGAAAAAACAGAGATAGAAAGCGGAACTCTTGGAAACTGAACAACATCTTGCTCAAAAAAACATGGGTTATAGAGGAAATCAGGGATCAATTAAAGAAATTCATGGATTCCAATGAGAACGAAAACACTTCCTACCAGAACCTATGGGATACAGCCAAAGCAGTGCTCAGAGGTCTATTTATCTCCATAAATGCACACATCGGGAAGGAAGAAAGAAACCAAATCAAAGAACTAACTCTACAGCTTGAACAAGTAGAAAGAGAACAACAGAGGAACCCCTCGGGCACCAGAAGAAAGGAGATCATAAAGATTAGAGCAGAGCTAAATGAATTAGAGAATAGAAAAACAATTGAAAAAATTGAAAAGACCAAAAGCTGGTTTTTTGAAAAGATCAACAAAATTGATAAACCACTGGCTAACCTTACTAAAGAAAAGCAGGAAAGGAAACAAATAACCCAAATTAGAAATGTGAAGGGAGGTGTCACCACAGATGCAACAGAAATCAAAAACATCATAACAGAATACTATGAAAGACTGTACTCTAAAAAATTGGAAAACCTAGGGGAAATGGACCAATTCCTTGACTCATACCACCTACCCAAATTATTACAACATGAAGCAGAATAACTTAATAAACCCATCACAAAGGAAGAGATTGAAAAGGTCATCAAAACACTGCCAACCCAAAATGTCCGGGCCCAGATGGCTTCACGGCAGAATTCTACCAAGCATTTAGAGAAGAGTTATCCCCAATACTACTGAAACTATTTCACAGTATAGAAAGGGATAAAGTACTCCGAAACTCACTCTATGAAGCCAGCATGACCCTGATACCTAAGCCCGGGAAAGATCCAACAAAGACAGAGAACTACAGACCGATATCACTCATGAACTTAGATGCAAAAATCTTCAACAAAATTCTAGGCAACAGAATACAACAACATATCAAGAAAATAATCCATCATGACCAAGTGGGATTCACACCAGGGATGCAAGTCTGGTTCAACATCAGGAAAACAATTAATGTGATTAACCACATAAATAACACAAAAGACAAAGATCACCTGATTTTGTCCATTGATGCCGAAAAGGCATTTGATAAAGTCCAACACCCATTCATGCTAAAAACTCTTAGCAAAATGGGCATAGATGGCACATTCCTGAACACAATAAGGGCCATTTATACAAAGCCAATTGCCCACATCATCCTGAATGGAGAGAAACTGAAAGACTTTCCCTTGAGATCAGAAACTAGACAAGGATGCCCACTGTCACCTCTCCTATTCAAAATTGTGCTAGAAGTTCTAGCCAGAGCAATTAGACAAGATGAACAAATAAAGGGCATCTGCATCGGCAGAGAGGAAGTTAAAATCTCCCTGTTCGCAGATGATATGATTGTATATGCAGAGAACCCCAAGGAATCTATAAGTAAGTTACTCAAACTGATAGAAGAGTTCAGCAAAGTCTCAGGATACAAGATAAACATAAGTAAGTCAGTAGGATTCCTTTATACCAACAACGAGACTGTTAAGGAAGAAATTATCAAATCTATACCATTTGTGATAGCCCCTAAGAAGATAAAGTACCTAGGAATTAATCTAACCTGAGAAACAACAGACCTTTACAAAGAGAACTACAAGCCCTTACTACAAGAAACTAAGAGAGACTTAGATAAATGGAAAAACCTACCCTGCTCATGGATAGGAAGACTTAACATTGTGAAAATGTCTATTTTACCCAAAGCAATTTATTTATATAATGCAATCCCAATACAAGTTCCAGCATTATTTTTTTAACAAGATGGAGAAACAAATCACCGATTTTGTTTGGAAAGGGAAAAAGCCTCAGATAAGAAAGGTACTACTAAAGAAGAAGAACACACTGGGAGGCCTCTCATTACCCGACCTTAGAACATACTACACTGCCACAGTGGTCAAAACAGCCTGGTAGTGATACAAGAACAGACAGACTGATCAATGGAACAGAATGGAGACCCCAGAGATGACACCATCTGCCTATGAACAGTTGATATTCGACAAAGGCCCTAAGACATTAAACTAGGGTAAAAACAGCATCTTCAACAAATGGTGCTGGCAAAATTGGTTATCCATCTGCAATAAACTGAATCAAGATCCATATCTTACACCTTATACAAAAACCAACTCCAACTGGATAAAAGACCTAAATATCAAACCTAAAACGATAAAGCTCATCCAAGAAAAGGTAGGAACAACAATGGAAGTTTTAATACACAATGAGGACAGACTCCAAAATCTGTCAAAGAAACCTCAATCAACAGAAGAGAAAGTAGATAAATGGAAACTATTAAGAATCAAACACTTTTGCTCATCCAAAGACTTTATTAATAGAATTAAAAGAATACCCACAGAGTGGGAAAAAATATTTGACAACTCTATGTCAGATCGACGCCTGATCTCCATAATCTATAAGATACTACAAAATATCAATAAGAAGAAGATAAACCATCCAATTAAGCGATGGGCAAAGGAGATGGACAGATACTTCACTAAAGAGGAGATCCAGGCAGCCAAAAAACACATGCGGACATGTTCACGATCTTTAGCTATTATAGAAATTCAAATCAAGACAACAATGAGATACCATCTCACCCCAACAAGATTGGCCATGGTCCAGAAAACACAAAACAACAAATGCTGGAGAGGCTGTGGAGAAAGTGGAACCCTCCTACGCTGTTGGTGGGGTTGCAAAATGGTCCAGCCTCTTTGGAAGGCAATCTGGTGCTTCCTTAAAAAAATGGATATTGATATACCATTTGACCCAGTAATTCCACTACTTGGAATGTATCCTACAGATTCAAGGCCTTTCACACCAACGGACACATGCACCAGAATGTTTATCGCAGCACAGTCCACAATAGCAAAAAGGTGGAATCAACCTAGATGCCCAACAATAGAAGAATGGATAGGTAAACTGTGGTACATATACTCAATGGAGCACTACGCAATGATAAAGAATAACGATGATTCCAGGAAACATCTCCTAACCTGGTTTCAACTGGAAGACATTATGTTGAGTGAGAGTAGTCAGCGACAGAAGGACAAATACTGTATGAGACCTCTACGATAAGATCTCAAAAACAGACTTGTGTATAGAAGAAAAGACTCTTTGACAGCTGCAAGGGAGGGGAGGGAGGGAGGGAGGGCAAGAGGGGGAGGGTTTAGT
Organism: Heterohyrax brucei; assembly: GCA_028571685.1. NCBI lineage: Eukaryota > Metazoa > Chordata > Mammalia > Hyracoidea > Procaviidae > Heterohyrax > Heterohyrax brucei. Next base: position 66,149,968 of record CM053150.1, read on the forward strand.
TTAGGTAGTTACTAGAAATCTAGTTGGGAGAAAGCGGTGACAGCACACATTAGGAACAAGAACAACATTAAGTGGATTCAGCATAACTTGAGTACTCCTTCCATCTTAACTCAATACCGCAAGGATAGAGTAGCTGGGGCGGGGGACGGGGGACCATGCTCTTAGGCGAATTCCAGGCCAATTGGCACAACTAGCATTTTGCTAAGAGAGCTCTATGCACCCCTCATTGGTGAGTGGCGTCTGGGGTCTTAAAAGCTGCCAAGCTGCCATCCGAGGACACAGCAAATGGTCCCAATTCAGCAGGAACAGATGCTCACCGAGGGCCAAAATGGCATGCGATAAAGACAACCGAGAAGACAGAGAGACCCACAAGAGTTGGTGCCTACATCGTCCTGGGACTGGAAGAACCGGATGGTGCCCGGCCACCACAAGTGATAGTCATGACCGAGCTCACAGAGAGGAGCCTCACTGGCAACACAAGAATAAAAAGAGGTGCATCATGAGATCTCCACTAAAAGACCTCAATTGATGGTCCAGAGGTTTTGGGGTTCCTCTGAGAGCATGGCCCCCAGCCCTGATGCTGCCCATTCCCATAAATTATAACAAAGGTCCACTCTTTGGACAGGAATGGAATGGACTTGGCAATGCAGAGTAACCATATGTTGGAAGCACTTTATGGTTCTATACATCTATAGGATATCATCTTGCTGACCTCTGGCTGGAGGAAGGGGAGTGGACAGAGAGGAGGGGAAAGGAGACTGTTGGGAATATGAGACATGTATGGAGCAGAGAGGAACAGTGTGCAGTCACCGGACAGGGAGAGCAGTGGAAGCTGCATATAGGGGGGCATGTAAATTTACATGTGAATGTACATTTTTACTCAATTATGTTAAATAAAAAAAAAAAAAAAGAAAGATTTGTTATTAGTTACTAACTTCCAGGTTGGTGGTTTGAACCCATCTGGAAGTACGATGCCACAAAAAAAGAAAATAAAAATCCCTGATGACCTACTGCCATAAAAACTATGATTGGTGTGAGGTGCCATCGAGTTGATTCTAACTTACAGCAACCTTAGATACAACAGAAAGCCAAAAAGGATGACTGCCAAGAAACCCTAGTAAAGTCCATCCCTACTGTGCGACACATGGGGTTACCACGGATTGGAATTGACTCCCCACAAGTTCTTTTGTTTTTTTTCAACATTTGGACTCCTCAGATATATAGACCAGAACACAGCCAGAGGAGAGAGAATGGTGACAATCAAGGTGCTCAAGAGGCACCCAGATAAGCTTGGGTAGCATGGGATAATTGATTCCGTAGTGGCATTTTAGCTTTAAGAGGCTAGAAATGAAATTCCATCACTGAGGAGACATTTAGAAAAGGTTTCTGCCCGTAGATCAAACCTGTTTTTCAAAGTTCACTCATTTCACCTTTTCACTCCTGCCCTCTCTCCACAGGGATACAGAAGAAGCAGATCTGCCTAAGTCCAGGGAATGTTCTCCTGTGTGCCAGGCCTTGAGCTGGGTGCTAGAGGTCAACAGCGGAGGCTGCATACAGCCTGGCTCAGGGAGCTCACAGGCTGATGGGGAGACAACCCTCAGGCCCACGTGAACTTGTTAAGTACCACGTGATAAAGACTGAAGTAGACAACTAGGTACAACACAGACATCTAGGTAGATGAGTCCTGGGAAGTCAGCCCAGAAGGGGAGGTGCCAAAGCCAAGTGCTGTCGAGTTGGATCCCAGTCACAGACGAAATGTTTTATTAAATATCAGAAGAGGAAATAATAGCAGAACCCTCTATTCAAACATTTATTTATGTGAAATCTGGAGATGAGAATTCAAGAGTGCGCTGCTGCTCTGCTGGGCTGAAGTACAGTGGAAGTGGGGTGTACAGATTCAAGCCCTCCAAATCTCCTCTGATTCCCCTCCTGTCTTACTTATATAGTACTATTGTATCAGCAATATCACAGGTATTTCTAAGCTGAGAGAATAAATTTATGTTTCTCCACTTTCTATTTTTCTATTCTCCATCTTAAGCATTTCTATTTTAATTATTTTACTAGCTTATAGTCATGGTTGGTCACAGTTTTAAGTTTTCTATTGTACCCAGGGATGAATTATTCAATAAGCAATGTAAGCACATGCTTGGATGTAAACCAAACAGCGGTATCATTTATCCAAAGCAAGGACTTACAGACACCAAACAGACAGAAGACAAAGAATAATGAGAACCACAGTAGAAGGGAATTATCATGGACTGAACTGTGTTCCCCTCAAAATGTGTGTGACTGTTTGGTTGAGTCAAGATTCTCAGTACTCTGTGACATTCCTTTATGTTATAAACCCTGCCCTTACGATATTAATGAGGGAGGGTGGGCAGCAGTTGTGTTGGTTGTGTAGGACTCACAGTGTAAGACTTTTGTGCCTTGAGACAGCCTCTTGAGATACAAATGAAAGAAGCTAGCAGAGAGATTTGGGGATCTCATACCTCCAAGAAAGAAAACAACTCCAGGAGCTTAGCTTGTCCTTTGGAAAGGACGTGCCGTGCCCGTGAATTAAAGGCTTACAGGTCAGGGGAAGACCGACAACAGGGACTTTCCTCCAGAGGCAGGAGAAAAAGCCTTCCCCTGGAACTGGCACCCTGGATTTGGACTTTTAGCCTACTGGACAGTGACAAAATAAAATTTCCCTTTTTAAAGCCATCCACTTGTGGTATTTCTGTTAAAGCAGCACTGGCTGACTGAGACAGGAATTTGGGGGCACTAAATGAAATTGCTATCAGCTCAGCACATGAAAATGTGCTAGCCGGAAAGAACATTGACACAGAGTCATGCTGGTGCCCACTTGCAAGTTTGTTTAAACTATGAAGCCCCATCACTTCAATACCTTCATTAACTTATGTCTTGTATGGTATCCTCCTTTATAGCTGAAATTCCTTATTTTGGTAGGTCTCTTAGAAGCATACCATTTCTTTCTAATAACCAAGAGGTGAGGCTAGGTTGTCAAGGTTAACTCATGCTACATCTACTCAACAGGCAACTGGATCCAACACGAGTGGTTACTGGCAAGCAATGGATTATATTAATTGGTGACAGGTTTCTAATCCATTTTGAGAGAAATGTCTTATATATCCACATCTGCTGGTTAAGCTACTCCAGCCAGGATGGTGAGCAATGCTCTTTGCCAGGATACAAATTCATATGAGAACTTCAGTCCCAGATGACACACAAAAGCAAGAGACTCAGCTAAGTTGAACAATGCAATTAATTCAATCAAATTACTTTTAACTGTATAGCATTTAGGTACAGGGTTATCCTTAAGTTTTGAGAACAATAATATTTATTACTTTAAAATATGTTTCATACACACATAGATACAATTTAACATACATTTAATATAATACTAACATGACTAATAATTTAGTATAATGCCAGCTGTGATCATTAAGGTTGTGTGTCAACTTGGCCGCGTCATGATTCTTAGTGGTTTGGCAGTTATGATGTAATCTGGCCGTCTTATAAAGATGTGATCATCTCCATGATGACATCTGATATAATATGATCACGTCCATGATGAGATCTGTCATGAGTAGCCAATCAGTGAGTTTCCTTGGGAGTATAGCCTGTATGCAATATGTGTGGACTTCCTGGGGAAGTACATTTACTCTTGCTCTGCTCAGGATCCCGAATTTGGCTTATCAGCATGTGACCTCCAGTTCTTGAGACTTTGGCAGCAGCTTGCTGTCTTACCTGATCTTGAATTCATCAGACTTTACAGCCTTGAGCCAGCAATCTGCCATCTGACCTGTAGATCTTGGGTTCTTCAACCCCTGTGGCTACATGAGTCAGTAGAAGCCTCCAGCCAGATGCCAGACGCCTGATGCACGGACCCATGGACTTGAGACTGCCAGCCCCTACAACTGTGTGGGCCGTTCTTTTTTAGATAAATCTCTCTCTGTATATGTTTATATAATTTATTGGTTTTACTTCTCTGGAGAATCCAGTGTAAAACACTAACTTAACAAATGTCCAAAAATACTGGAAATATTCTTACTTCCCTAACATGAAAAGTTTTAATTTATTTATCACATCAGTTTCCTTTTTTATTGTTTCTACATAGGACATAGTGCTCGATATTAGTCTATATATGCTAATAAATGAGGTATTAGGCCCACTGTTGTTGTTGTGAGGGGCCATCAAGTCAGTTCTGACTCACAGCAATGCTGTATGTACAACAGAACAAAACACTGCCCAGTCCTGAACCATGCTCACATTGCTTGTTTGAGTTCCGTGTTGCAGCACTGTGTCAGTCCACCTTGTTTAGGGTCGTCTTCATTTTTACTGACCCTCTACTTTACCAAGCATGATGTAATTCTTCAGAGACTAATCTCTCCTAATAACATGTCTGAGCCAAGCCAAGTGCCGTCAAGTCAGATCTGACTCAGGGCGACATGTCTGAAGTTTGTGCAATTAAGAGAATACAAAATTTAATATTTATTTATCATGCAAAAATGTTCTTATTTTGCAACCATGATTGTGTTTCTAAATTCACCTTCCAAAAGAGCCGAGAGTTTGGCTATACTTAATGAAGAATGAATGCAAGCACCCAAGAAATCATTGCAGCCTTATCCCAATACCTTAAATATAAACTTTGACGGAGAAATGTGACGGTTTCATTCTTATACGAGAACTAAGTTTACAGATTCAGGAAAGGAAACTTTTACTCACGTAGGCATGTATGGCTCCATCACAGATGATAAAATAAAAAAGCATACTTCCCAATGCTGAAATTGCTTTATGCATATTCTTAACTTTAATAACAAACCAACAGCAGAATGCTATTCTCCTCCTTAAAGAAACTCAAAAACCCTAAGAGTACAAAAAATGTTCAAGAAAGACTCAATTCATTATCTTTATTACATACAGAAGTAGACACTGATTGGTAGCTCAAATGAGACAAAATCAGTGAAGAATTTGTAAGAACAAAGAATAGAGAGAAATATTTTTAATTATAATATGTTAGAAACGAAAAACCTATCGAAAGATGAAATATAGTAATTTGTTGTAATATTTGTTTTCTGGTCATTCAACTTTCTTTTATGACATCTTTTCATTTGTTCACTTACAGTTATAGCATTTATTATAAAACCAACATAAAAATTGAAGAATTAGCCACTTAAACTAAATTGGAGAAAGTCAGTTTATTTGCAGTGAGAGATCAACAAAATTTTGCATTGACTGCTGAAATTACTAAGCTCATTGATGCATTTTGTTTGTAGAATATTCTTTTCGTAGAAAACACGGTTCATAGGAAAAATCTTAGTATGCCATATCCACTAAAAATTTTATAATCAAGTCCACCCCATTCCGCTAAAATGGCACATGCCACTTTTGTGCTCAATCACTGTAATAGTCACATTTAAAAGGAAGGCACAGAGTGGATAGCCAAAGACATAAACATACATGGATATATAAATGGGTATACACATACCCTGGTGGCATAGTGGGTTAAATGCTATGTCTGCTAACCAAAAGGTAGGCAGTTTAAATCGGCCAGGCACTCCTTGGAAACTCTATAGGGCAGTTCTACTTAGACCACCTACAGGGTCACCATGAGTTGGACATGACTCCACGGCAGGGGATTTTTATGTATATATGTATGCATATGAGGTCCAACAACAAACGAAGTCCATGAAGTTAATTTAAACTTAAGTGCTACGTACCTCACCTCATTGCTAAATATCAATACGGTCACTTTGGAAGTACTCCCCTTGGGAAGCTACAGACCAATGCCAGTGCCTAGTCTACCCTTCAAAGCAACTTTGGAACTCTTTCTGGAATGGCGACCTTGTGGTCCGACTCGATGGCACTTGGCTTGGCTTGGCTTCTGGAATGGCGATTGCACACAGTGGCAAGGCATCAAGTTTATGAACCTAATTGTGTAGTTATCTGTGAGGGATTTTTTAGCCAGCAAATAATAACTGCATTGGAACACTTTGCCTACTCATCCAACCTGGGCCCCCAATGACTTTTTTCTTTATCCCAAATAAAGGAAATATTGAAAGGAAGACATTTTGATGACATTCAGGACATTATGGGTAATATGACAACAGCTCTCATAGCCATTCAAGAAAAAGAGTTCCAAAGTTTCTTTGAAGGGTGGGCTAGGCACTAGCACCAAAGTATAGCTTCCCAAAGTGAGTACTTCCAAGGTGATTGTAGTGATTTGCAGCAGTGAGGTATACAGCACTTTTTCTAGGATGAGTTTGCAAACTTAACTGGCAGCCCTTGCGTGTGTGTGTGTATACACATATACACATCTATAATGTATGTAATGTATGTGTATACATATGTATATAGTATATATATATAATGCATAATGTATGTGTACACATACACACACACACACACACAAGCAAACCAAATCGAACCCACTGATGTTCAGTCAACTGTCCTATATAGTTTCCAAGGAGTACCTGGTAGATTCGAACTGCCAACCCTGTCAACTTCTTGGACACCAGCCATAGCTCTTGACCACTACACTACAAGAGTTTCTCACACACACACACACACACACACACACACACATTGTGTATATATCCACTTCACATTTACCAATATAGTTAGATTCTAGAGATTGAATTGCCATGTGAAAATCAGTGTTAGGTGAAAATACAGTATGCCACATAGATAACAAATTGGAAGATGACTATATCATTGCATAACTGCCAAGCCACTGAGACTCATGGGCCAGCTAAGTTGACATATAATCTCAACCATCACAGCCAGCATCATTCTTGCCTTACACTTCTACACTGGTTATTACCAGATGTACCTACACCATTAATGCACAAAACAGTCAGATAAATAGATTTTTTAATACTGTTGTAAGTGCAAAATATCAGATAACAAGATAGTCAATAAGTGAGAAGTATATGTGTGTGCATATATATCTATATAAACATGTATCTATATATGAGGGCTGCCAATTAAGTTCACAAACTCATCCTAGAAAAAATGTTACACACCTATGGTCACCTTTTAAGTACTCCCCTCAGGAAACGATGCACCAACACCAGCACCTAGTCCACCCTTCAAAGCAATTTTGGAACTCTTTTTCTAGAATGGCCATCAGAGTTGTTGTCATATTACTCTTGATGTTTTCGAATGTCATCAAAATGTCTTCCTTTCCATATTTCCTTTATCTTTGGGTAAATAAAAAAGTCAATGGAGCCCAGGTCAGGTGAATCGGGAGGGTCTTCCAATACAGTTATTAGTTTACTGGCTAAAAACTCCCCCACAGACAAGTATATGATTAAGGTCACATACTTGCCCATGCTTTGAAGAGTGGACTAGGCACTGGCATCAGTGCATAGCTTTCTAAGGGGAGTACTTCCAACGTGACTGTAGTGATATTCAGCAATGAGGTATGTTGCACTTAGAACAAGTTTATGAACATAATTGTCAGAACTTGTATATGAGTATATGTAAACATGTATTTACATATGTGTGTATGTGTGTATATACACATAAATCTCATATATCCTGTATGAATGTGTGAGTAAGCACAGGAGGCTGTACCACAGATTATCAGCTTTTAGAGCCCTCATATGCCTTAATCCAGCCCTGATTGTACCTAACCCTCAGAGTAAACTTATCAAGTAGTTGCTGTGATTCCCTTTATGTAGGTTAGAAAATTGATACTCAGAAAGGTTAAATGACTTGCCCAAGATGAGGCAGTGAAACACGAATTAGAACCTTCCACATGTACTTGCCAACAATAACAAGCTCAATAATTTGCAGGACTAGTTCCCTTTCTAACTGGCCTGTGGTCACAGAATGGGCTAAGGCATTCCCTCAGTGCAGTTTGGAAGCCTATGCCCCAGACTCTCCTTGGAGGTGTGTGTTGGGAGACAATGCAACTCAGTCTTCTGTCTGGGTCCCATGCACAGTAATACAGAATGAGTGGCAGACCCACATAAAGGTCTCTGAGGCTGGCTCCAGGAAGTCACAGCTGACTGAAATCTCAGACCCAGGAAATCTTAGATCCTCCTCCCCTTCATCCTCATGATCATTGCCATCTTTAGCCTGAATAAGGAAGCTCTCCCTCTCTCTAGTCTCAAATCTCCAAAGGCTCTCTGTGTAGGAGTGCGCTGCACCTTCATCTGGAAAAGCAGGCCTGCTGTCATGGGCTCTCCCACTGGCACTAAGCTTTGCTAAATGGGGCCCATAACTCTAGAAGTGGCTGTATTTTAGGGACCAAGCGTGGTTCAGAAAGACGGATGGTGGGTAATATCTGCTACCAACACCTGTACTGTGCACAGGGATCCACTTGGCAGAAAGGTGCTTTGTAAGACCAAGATCATTACCATTTGAACTAGAACACAGAATATAGTAGAAGTGGTAAACAATGGAAGCAGTGGGCAGAAGGGGGGTTCACACACAAGCTGGAAAGTAAGACATCCAGGAATTCCTGTGCTACAAGAGCTCAGTCCACAAATTAGAAGACCTGGGTCCTAAGCCTCCACTTTGCCACTAATTGAGGGGGCTAGGGCAAGTCAACTCTCCCTCCTTGAGCCTCCGACTCCCATCCATATACAGGATGCTGATGAGCTCAAAAGTCTTAACTTTCTCAGTTACCTGTGGCTTCAGGAGGCACTCATTAGAGATAATCTCACTCAACAATGAGACTGGATTCACTTCTTTGAATACCAGGAATTATTAGCTGAGTGCTGATCCCTAACCTCTATTTAAGGGCTGTGGAACCTCCAAATCAAACCATTTAAGCATGTAGACTCAAGTGTCCTGGGCAATGGAAAGGGAGCAGGCTAGAGAGCCGGATGGACCTTGGTCCCAATACTGCCACAGAACCTGTAGGTTAATACAAGGATGGCTAATTAAATTCACAAACTCGTCCCAGAAAAAGTACTACACACCTCATTGCTGAATATAACTACAGCCACCTTTGAAGTACTTCCCTTGGGAAGCTATGCACTGACGCCAGCACCTAATCCACTCTTCAAAGCAGTTTTGGAACTCTTTTTCTAGAATGGCCATCAGAACTATCATGTTATTATCCTGAATATCATCAAAGTGTTTCCTTTCAATATTTCTTTTATCTTTGGGCAAAGGAAAAAAAAAAAAAAACAAAACTCACTGGGGGCCAGATCAGGTGAATAGGGATGGTGTTCCAATACAGTTATTTCTTTACTGGCTAAAAACTCCCTCACAGACAACAAGATAATTAAATTTGCAAACTTCCTACCATACCACCACACACAATGCCATTCCAGAGAGTTCCAAAATTGCTTTGAAGGATAGACTAGACACTGGCAGTGGTGCATAGCTTCCCAAGGGGAGTACTTTGAAGGTGGCCACAGTGATATTCAGCAGGGAGATATGTAGCTAGCCAACCAAGCCAAGTGCCGTCGAGTCGGCACTTAAAACAATTAAGTTCTCGGACTTAATTGTCTGATTTTGTACATTTGAGTCAACACTTAGACAAGGAAGGAACGACAAAAGGACCTAGAATAAAATGAAACTCGACTTTGGAGTTCAGCAGATGAGGGAAAGAATAATAGCATGGCTACTTGTTTGTGCTATAAACTTGGGCAAGCTGCATTTATTCTATGGTCCAGCCTATCTCCTCATCTGTAAAATGAGGATAAAAATATGTAGCTTTTAGAGCTAATGTAAGCATTAAAATGACATTTAATACAAATTAATAACCTGTAAATAGTTAGGACAGAGCCAGGCATGTAACTGACTGAATAGAGGCTACTACTGCCATCCTCCTCTTCCTCCTCCTCCTCCTCATCACTGCCATCTTTAGTCTGCATGAGGAAGCTCTCTCTCTGTCTCTCTGTCTCTCTGTCTCTCTGTCTCTCTCTCTCTGTCAGGTCTCTCTAGGTCCCTGTGGGACCCCACAGCAAAAGGAAAGAAGACACAAGATCAGCAGATATAAGTACGCTATAAAGAGAAGGTATGAAAAGGGAGAGTGAGAGCTATTATGTATTGTTGTTGTTATGTGCCGCCAAGTCAGTTCCAACTCACAGTGACCCTGTGAACAACAGAACAAAATAACGCCAGGCCCTGAGCCATGCCCACCATCGTTTTCGTGCTTAAAACCGTTGTTGCAGTCACTGCGTCACTCCATCTTCTTGAGGGTTTCCCTCTTTTTGGCTGACCCTCTACTTTGCCAACCATAGCGTCCTTTACCAGGAATTGATCCCTCCAGACAACATGCCCTAAGCATGTAAGATGTAGTCTCGCAATCCTTTCTTCCAGGGAACAATCTCGCTGTACTTCTTCTGAAACGGATTCATTTGTTGTTTTGGCAGTCCATGGTATGTTCAATATCCTTCTCCAACACCACAGTCCAAAGGTATCAATTTTTCTCTCTTTCTTATTCATTAGGCATTTCCTATTAATTTGTTCATGTTGTTGCTGTGTGTTGTCCAGTAGATTTCAACTCAGAGTGACCCTATAGGACACAGTAGGAGTGTTTCACAGGGTTTCCAAGCTGTCATCTTTATGGAAGCAGACTGCCACATCTTTCTCCCAAGGAGAAGCAGGGATGTGTGAACAACTGACTTTTCGATTGGCAGCTGCGCCCTTAACCATTGCATCACCAGGGCTCTTTTATCTCTTCCTAGCAGTCACTGTTGTTTGAAAGCCTAGACATACAGAATTGAATACAACACAAATATATACTATGTGATACTGCGTGAATTTATAACATGTCAGGCAGTAAAAGTTCTATGAAGAAAAGTAGGGCTGGGGGAGAGAGCCGCATGCGCATGATGAGTCTGATGGCAGCTAGTTTAGACAAGGCAGTCAGGGGACATGACAGTGAAGCGATGAGCCAGCTACTTTAAATGTCCAGGAGAAGAGCATTCCTCAAAAGGCACTGCAAGCTCAAAGACCTTGAAGCAGAACTGGGCTTGGAGTGCTAGAAAGACAACAAACAGGCCAGGGATTGGAGCAGAGTGAGTGATGGGATGGTAGGAAGTGACTGAAAAAGGCAAGCACCAGACTAGAAAGGGCCTCATGGGCTGTGGAAAGGACATTGGATTCATTCTAATTGTGCTGGAAAAGCCACTGGGGTTTCTGAGCAGGGAGTAACATGATACAATTGTTACTTCAAAATGGTCACTCTAGAGTTTGTACGGAAAAGGGGCTGTGGCAGGCTGGGTAAGAGGGAAGCAGGGAACAGTCACGGGGTCTTGGCTTGAACTATGGAGACTGAGTGAGGGTACTGAGACATGTCTGAACAATACATTACGGATTTGGCCTGAGTAATCTGAATACTAGGAAGGCGTGTATGTTAGTGCCATTGCCAGGAAGGGACAGATGTGGGAGGAGCAGGTTTAGGGAATAATAAAAGATCAGTTTCAGACATGTTACACTGGATATGTCTATTAGCCATCCATATGGAGGCATTTATAAAATGGGGCTGGAGCTACGTGGCATTTAAAACCAATGCACTGAACAAAAACACCATGAGACTGAGCGTGGAGGGCCAGGCTTCGGTGACTTCCAGCATTTAGAGGTCAGGAAGTAGGGAGAAGCCTGCAGAGGAGAATAAGCAAGAGTTGACTGTGGGGAAGGCAGAAAACCAGAACACGCTGTCTTAGAGCCCACATAAAGAAAGCGTTTCTAGCAGGAGGCAGTGACCAGCTATGTTCCACAAGAGTCCAGCCAATGGCAACTGAGAATTGATTCTTAGTTTCAAAGGTCACTGAGGACCCTGCCAATGAGGTTTTGGTCCGGTACTGTGGAAGGAGTCTGGCTGAGTGAATTCAGGGGACCGACGGTGAAGGATTGAAGGTGATGAATACAGATTGCTTTTGGAGTATTATGCTGTAAAGCGGATAGTGAATCCAAATGGATTTAGAGGGTTCCAGAGCTTTTTTTTCTGTTTTAAAAGGCAGGAGATATTGTACCTTGTCTATGCTGGACATGCATAGAAAGGAAAAACTGCAAGAGCAGAGCCTGCGATGGATCTGGTGCCTGTGTGCAAGGACAACCCAGATTTTGACACTTGAGCTGACATAATTTGGAGAGGTCTCTTTAAGGAAAAAAAAAAGCAAAGCTGAGTGTTTAAAATTAGGATTAGAAGTGAATGTTTATTTAGTATAAAAAAAGAAATCACAACAAGCACTGTTCTGAAATGTCTGAGGCCAGGATTTCTAAACCTTGACACGAATGACATTTTGGGCCAGATAATTCTTTGTTGTTGGGAGACTCTCACGTGCATTTTAAGATGTTCAGCAGAATCTATGGCCCATATCCACTAGATACCCCTCCCACTCTGTTGTGACAATCAAAATGTCTCTAGATATTGCCAGCTATTGTCCATCCAGATACTGCCCAGTCCACGTCGCCTAGAGAACCACTGCTTTAGGAAATTCAATTGAAATACTTTGATAGAAATGTTTAATCTCTAACATTCTACAACATCCAGTAGCCCCCAGTTCTTCTACGATGCAGGCCAGTGAAGAGGCCTAAAGCTTGAATTTCCTTAGCTCCCAAACTCACTAATCCATTGTCACACAGTTGGTAAATAGAATGTGATCCAAATAGGGGACTATTCCACAAAATACCTGATCAGTGTCCCTTGTAACCACCAAAATCTTGAAGAAAACAAAAACAAACAAGAACAAAAACAACAACAACTAAAAAGAAAAAACTAAGAACCTGTAATAGACCAGAAGAGACAAAGGCAATGAAACAATACTGCAATGTGTGTCCTGGATGAGCTTCAGGAACAAAAACAAGATATTGGCTGAAAAAGCTGTGAAATCTGAATAAAGTCTGGAATTTAGTCAGTAGGGATGTACCAACGTTGGATCCTTAGTCTGGGCAATTAAATCATGGTTATGTTAGAGAAAAACGGGTAAGGTGTATATGGACACTCTCTGTTCTATTATCTCTGAACTTTTTCTGTAAATCTAAAATTATCTCAAAAGAAACAAAATTAACAACAACAGTACACCACCACGTGATGGACTCTCTTGCGGGATTGTAACTCCTGGAAGCTTTGCTTCTCTTGTGATCTTCAGGGAACTCAGCTCTGCAGGATATTATGTTATTCAATGTGACCACATCTAAGGCCTTTGCTTTCTGGTTTCACACCTGCACATGTCCTCCAGCCTCAAGGCAGCTGGTACAGTAGAACAAGACAGCTTTTCACCCAGGTAAATGCTGGTTGAGTCCCATTTCCCTCGTTTGCTGTGTGTTTGAAGTCACTTTCTGTCTCAAAGCTGTGATGTTCTGCGTATGCAAAGTGCAACCAATAATTTTTCTCTCTCATAGGTCTGGAGTGAGACTCAAACAGGTGACAGACACGAGCACAGCCCTTAACACTCAGTGGGCATTCAGTAACACGAGGTCTGCCTTCTTTCTTCTTAAAAGAATCAGGTGCTCAGCCAGTCTTTTTCTTTCTGTCAAGAACCTTTTATGTGTAATTTACAGGCTAGTTTAGGTGGTTGAATTTTAAATAATTTACAGCTTGGCTGTTAATATTTGTAGTTGTTCAATTCTTCCAATAAAACATTTAGGGATTTCTTTCCCCCACCCATTCCAAGTCTGTTTTGCCTGGAGAATGATTTGTTTTCCCAAATCTAGAGCTCAGCTGCTCTGTATTTTTTTTTCTGCATCTAACATGATCTAGGGCTGTGGCCAAGGTGAGAGATGTGAGCTTGGGTTTTGCTGGGAAGAGAGAGGCAGGCAGGGATGCCAATTTATCTGTGGCTGAGGGTTCATTTCTTTAGGGACTGCATGGTGGTTACAAGCATGGACTTCTGTATCACAGCCAGGTTGGAACTTACTTCTGCCATTTTCTTGCTGAGTGATTTCACACAGGTAACAACCTTTCTGGGTCTTCGTTTTCTTATACACAAAATGGGAATAACAGTACTCTGCTTTGCCTGATTTGCTTTTGGATCTTTAAATTCTGCTGATATCATAGTCATTGTTTCTTTTTTCTCACCCAGCTTCAACCACTACCTTGTACATTTGATGGGACAAACAAGACTCCCCACTGGCTTTGATCTCCCCTGACCTTGGTTTGGACTATTGCTATAGGAACATAGTCTGTTTCTTGGATCCCACAAAAAGCCCACTGGCTTCATCCTTTCTCCATACCCTGGGGCTTGGCAAAGGGGAAGGATGATTTCGGCACACAGAGGCATTCTCTTGAAGGAGGCCCTAGTTCCCTCTGGAAGAGGCAGAGGGGTCTCAATTGAAACACGAGGCAAGTTTCACAGGTGCCAATTGTATTGTTCAAAGAATATACTTCTGTTTATAGCACTTATATTTCATTCTCTACTGCCAAAATGGAGACACATGCTGGGATTCTGCATTCATAATTGGGGAAGAACAGATGGGTGAGACGCAGTTGGAAGTAATACCGTCATTAAAATAATCTATACTGCTCGTAACTCTTGGGTGTGTGCGAGAAGGTGAGTGGAGCCACATGAACTGAGATGCCTCATATCCATTCGTCATGGAAATTATCCATTCCTTATGCCACATAGGGTCTGAAATTTCACATTTTCTCTTAGTATACTTTGGTGGATGTGTCTCTAGCTTAGGGCCTGGAAGCTGAGAAAAGCAACAGATAGGTGGCCAAGTTTCCTGAAGTAAAGAATATTATGGAGAGTTGGATAAAGAGAACAGCACCAGTAGGTGTACAGAGGTTGGGAAACATAGAGTGTTTTAGTTCAAGTAAATCTTCAACCTCTTGAAGACCAACAGCTCTGAATTACCAGCCATTTCAGCAAAGACATCTAATTCCTGAGTCTTTTTTCCTCTTTGTACTATATAGGTCAATTCTAAAACTAAGTTTATTCCAGGCCTGTTGTTTGATTATTAATAATGACAGTAATTATAACAATGTTGTTATAATGTGCCATCAAGCCAATTCTGACTCATAGTGACCTTAGAGGACAGAGTAGAATTACTCTATACAGTTACCAAGGCTGCAAATCTTTACAGAAGCAGATTGCCACATCTTTCTCCCATGGAGCAGCTGGTGGATTAGAATCTCTGAATTTTGGTTGGGAGTTGAATAGTTAACCACTGTACCACCAGCCAAGCCAGGGCTCCCTAATAATAATGGTCACATAATAATAACATCATTTGTTAAATAATGTAACTACCCTTTCCTGAGGGCCTACTTTGTGCCAGACACCGTAAAGTACTTTGTCTATATTATTTCATTGACAATCATCAGAAGCTTGTCAGTTACATACTGATCTTATGGGGCAGTGCTACTTTGTCCTATAGAGTTGCTATGAGTCAGGGTTCAACTCGACTAGTAGCCCTCAGAAATGGTCCCTAACCAGCAGTTTTAGCACTGTCTGGGGACTTGTTAGAAATGCATATTTTCAGCAAGAGTTTGAACCAGAGGAAACAGGTTTAAAGCCCTGATTTGAACCCAGTTATTTGGTCTACATGACTTTAAAAACCTTTGTGTTTACAACACATTTCTTCCAATACTAGGAAAAGCAGATATGGTCTTCCTCCCTGTTTCACCTCAACCCCCCCTATACTCTACTTCCCCTTTTTTCACTGATTCAAGATTTCTCAACAGTTTAGGAAAGGTCTTTGTCCCTGTACTTTGGGCCCTAAACGTGCTAGTTTCTCTATGGACCAATAAGCTATAACACAATAAATGGAGGAAACACTGATGTTGTCAAGGATTTAATTTTACTTGAATGCACAATCCGCACTGACAAAGGCAGCAGTCAAAAAGTCAAAGGACATATTACATAGGGCAAATCTACTATATAAGACTTCCTTAAAATGTTAAAAAGAAAAGCCATCACTCTGAGAAGTAAAATGCACCTGACCCAAGCCATGCTATTTCCAGTTACCTCATATGCATGTGAAAGCTGAAAAAAAAAAGATCAAAGAATGGATGGTTTTGAATTATGATGTTGACAAAGAATACGGACTATATCATGGGCTTTGAAGAATTAAAAAAAAAAAAAAATTGTCTTGGAAGAAGTATGGCCAGAATGCTTCTTAGAAGTGAGGATGCCAAGACTTTGTCTTTTGGCCTTTTAAGATTTTATCAGGAGAGATCAGTCCCTGAAGAAGGACATCATGTTAATAAAGTAGAAGACACGTGAAATAGAGGAAGGCCTTCAACCACACAGACTGACACAATGGCTCTAACAATGGACTCAAGCATAGCAATGATCATGAGGATGGCATAGGTCTGGGCAGCATTTTCTTCTGTTGTACATAGCGTTGGTATGAGTTGGAACCAACTCCACAGTACCTGAAACAACTTTAAAGAGGCATGGCCTTCTACCTGGAGTTTGTTGGAAATTCATAATCTTAGGCTTCATCCTAAACCCCTAAATCAGAACAAGATTTGTTTGCACACTGATGAGTGATAAGCCCTGCAAAGGAGAAAACAAGGTAGAAGAGCAGGGTAAAGTGTGTTGGTTAGTCACTTAATTATTTAACTAAATCAGTAACATTATCTGAACAACTACTTTTAAATATAGTATACCAGGTACTATGTGAAGCACTAGAATTCTGGGGGTGAACACAGTAGATATGGTGCCTGCCCTAAAGGAGCCCCCAGACCCACACAGACGGACAAAGCACCTGAACCTCCCAGAGTGGAGGAAAGAGCTACTCATTGGCCTGGAGAAGAGGCAGGATTTTTAGTAGGCAGTGACCAGGAGCCAAAGATAAAGGAGGAACTTAATTAAAGGGACTTTCTGCTATATGACCAGTCTGGATTCAGGTAGAAGGATTAGGCAGTTGTTGCAACAATGCAGGCTAAAAAATGCAAGCAGGTCAGTATTCCCACTCTCTCCTGTAAGTCAGTGCCATAGCGAAAAGCCTTCTCGGAAAAAAAACAGCAGGTGAAGAATGTGTGGCTAAGATAGCAGAGTAGTCAGAGACTTCCTGTGATCTCTTTAACAACAAAGATGCAACATGAAAACAAAACAAAACAAATTATTGAATTATATATGATATTATAGGAGTCCTGAACATCAAAGAGAAAGTTAAGAAATTAGACTGAGCAACAAGAATTGAGAGTAGGTCCCAAAATACCTAGGACTAATCAGACCTAATCCAACAGAATTCATACTCCACAGGAGGACTGGTAGTGGTGAGTAAGGCAGTGACATTCACAGACCCTTTTCTTCAGTGGAAAGGACCAAGTCATGGAAAAATCAGCGAAAACCAGCTTTCAATGATCAAAAGCTAAGAGGCTTGCATCTAACCTGCTGCACAAGAATCTAATACTTTCCTTGGGGCTAAACTTCTTTCCCTTTTCCCAGCATTTCCCCCTTACTTCTCTGCAATACACCAGGTTCCATATTCTGATACACTACTTAGGTCAACAGAAAGATCCTTTATGCACTCACTGAGCCATTCTCCCAGACTTGGAAAGCCAAGCCAAGTGCCGTCGAGTTGGATATGACTCATGGTGCCCCTAGGGTCACCATGACTTGGAAAGGGAGATTAATTAATAAATAGGGGGGAAAAAATCTGCAGCAAGCCTAATCTGGGAACTCAGGGAAGAAACAGATCCTTTGCGTGGACACATGCATGAGGAATCCATGACTCTGAAAGCCTTTCAGCAATGCATACAGTATCTAGGGAAGCAATCATCCTGAAGCAAAAGTTATCTACCTACTCACATGAAAGGACAGGGCTAAGCCTACCTCACTGGTACTTAGGGATGGCTGTCAGCTTCTTACCTTTCTTAGCATGTGCAGTCAGTTACTTGTGCCTGCACCAATCACTCCTGACCATCTACAACTGTACGGGAGAGCTTACATCACACACTTGCTGACTGACTACCTGACACCTGAGCTGAACACATACAGGAGAAGTAAATGACTGCCTGTGCCCACAAGCCTAGTAACAACTCTTAACCACTTGGTGAAAGGATAGTAGAACCTTTAAGGCACTAATAATCAAACTAGCTTACATGTCCAGCCTATCTAAGCATTTAACACAAAACAAAACAAGAAATTAGAACACAGTAAGCCAATATAAATATAACAACCTACTGATGGCTCATAAACAACAGTTAATATCAAACAGCTTAAAGAGGCAGACAACAAGGGCTTCAGAAAGCTCTCAAAACAAAGAATTAAGAAATTTTCCAGATACAGAAAATCTGGAATTATTGGAGGCAGAATATAAAAGATTAATATTTACAGCTCTTCTAGAGATTATGAAGGATGTCAGGCAAAACACAGCATAGTATAATGAAAAATTGAACAGGCTCAAGGAAATCCTTGAGAGACAGCAATCAGAAATTCATCAGATTAATAATAAAATTATACAACTAGGCAACTCAATAGAAAGTTAAAGGAGCAAAATTGATGCAGTGGAATGCAGAATTAGTGAGATGGAAGAGAAAACATTAACACCAATACATTTGAAGAAAAATTAGATAAAAATTAAAAAAAGAAGAAGAAATATTAAGAGTTATGTAAGAGTCTTTCAAGAGGAAAACTTTATGAAAGATTGGAGTACCAGAACAGGAGAAGATAACAGAAAATATAGAGAGAACTGGTGAAGATTTGTTTACAGAAAACTTCCCATACATCATGAAAGATGAGAAGATATCTATCCAAGATGCTCAGCAAACTCAATGCAAAGTGGATCACAAAAGAAAACACCAAGACATAATCATAATCAAATTTACTGAAACTAAAGATAAGGAGATAATTTTAAAGTGTTGGGGTAAACAAAAAATAACCAACAAAGGTGAGTCAATGAGACTAAGCTTTGACTAAGAAAAACCTTGCAGGCAAGAAGGCAGTAGGATGACACACACAAAGCCTTGAAAGAAAAACATTGTCAGCCAAGAATTATATATTAAATAAAACTGTTTCTCAAATATGATGGTGAAATTAGGATATTTCCAGATAAACAGGAATTTAAGGGATTTCTAAAAATGAAAGCAAAATTACAAGAAACACTAAAGGTAGTCCTTCAGTTAGACAGTCAATAACATCAGATAATAGACCAAGACCAGAATGCAGCACACAGCAAACAGATATCAACCCTGATAGGGAAATTACACAAATAAATTAAAGCTAAAACACTGAAAATAGTGAAACAGATATCGATATGTAAACGATGACAAAGTTTTAACCAAAAAAGGGACACAAAAACTACAGTCATGTATTTTTCATATGGAAAGAAGTCAAGGGAATACAAAGAAATTAAATGACTGGTTTGAATTTAGAAAAATAGAGGTAACTATTAAGGTAATTACAAGGAAAATTAACAATCCTACACATCAAAATAAAAAAAAGAGACACATGAAGCCTCAGCAAATACAAAACCAACAACTATGAAAAAGGTGAGAAGAAAACACATAAAGAAACATTACTTGGCACAAAAAATAAAGTGGAACAAAAAGTGTCAACACTGCATAAAAAAAATTCCAAATGACAGCACCAAATTCATACCTATCAATAATAAAGCTGAATGCAAATAGATTAGATGCACTAATAAAGAGATAGAGAATGACAGAATGGATGAAAAACACAGTCCACCTATATGCTGAAAGACAGAAACAAAAACTCAAAGGATAGAAAAAATATATACCAAGCAAACAACATTCTAAAAAACAGCAGGAGTTGCAGTATTAATTTCTGATGCAATAGACATTAAAGTAAAATCCACCACAGTGAACAAGGAAGGACAATACATAATGATTATAGGGTCAACATATAAGGAGGACATAACCATATTAACTGTGTATGCACCGAATAACAGGGCCCCTCCACAGTAATAGTAAGAGACCTCAACACACTACTTTCAGTGAAGGACAGAACATTCAGAAAGAAGCTCAATAAAAGCACAGAAGATCTAAATGTCACAATCAACCAACTTGACCTTATACACCTCATACACCCACCAGCAGCCAAGTATATTTTCTTCTCCAGAATAGATCACATATTAGTCCACAGAGCAAGCTATAACAAAATCCAAAGCACTGAAATACTGCAAAGCATCTTTTCAGATCATAAAGCTATAAAAGTAGAAATCAGTAACAGAAAAAGCAAGGAAAAAAAATCAAACAAGCAGAAACTGAACAGTACCTTGTTCAAAAACTACTGAGTTATAGCCAAAATAGAGGACAAAATAAAAAAAACAAACAAGAATGCAACAGCATCTTGCCAGAACCTTGGAGACACAGGAAAAGCAGTTCTCAGAGGTCAATCCATTTCAATAAATGCACACATCCAAAAAGAAAGGACCCAATTTGAAGCATTAACCCTACAACTTAAACAAGCAGAAAGAGAACAATAAGAGAACCCTTTGGGCACATGAAGAAAGCAAATAATAAAAATCAGAGCACAACTAAATGAATTAGAGAATAAAAGAAGGATATATTTAAAATCACCCAAAGCTTTGAAAAGATCAACAAAATAGATAAAACCATTGGCAAAACTGACAAAAGAAAAACAGGAGAGGAAGTAAATAACCCAAATAAGAAATGAAATGGATGATACCACAAGAGACCGAACTAAAATATAAAAAATCATAACAGAGTACTACGAAAAACTGTACTCTAACAAATTTGAAAACCTAAAGGAAATAGAAAGATTTCTAGAAATACACTACCTACTTAAGCTAACACAGAGCTAGAATAACTAAATAAACCAAAATTAAAAGAAGAAATTGAAAAGGTAATTTAAAAACTCGCAACAAAAAAATCCCTGGTCCAGATGGCTTCACTGGAGAATTCTACCACATTTCCAGAGAAGAGTTAATATCACTATTACTAAAGTTATTTCAAAGCACAGAAAAGCATGTGATACTCCCAAACCCATTCTACAAAGCCAGCATAAGCCCGATACTCAAACCATGTAAATATGCCACAAAAGAGGAAAATTATAGACCAGTATCTCTCACAAACTTAGATGCAAAAATCTTCAACAAAATTCTGGCCAACAGAATTCAATGATATAGCAAATAAATAATTTACCACGACCAAGTGTGATTCATTCCAGGGATGCAGTGATAGTTCAACATTAGGCAAACAATCAACATAATCAATCCCATAAGTAAGAGACAAGAACCACCTGATCTTATCAAGTGATGCAGAAAAGGTCTTTGAAAAAATCCAGTACTCATTTGTGTTAGAAACTCTCAGAAAAATAGGAATAGAATGGAAATTTCTCAACATAATCAAGGGTAACTATACAAAGCCAAGAGCCAACATCATTCTAATTTGAGAGAGTCTAAAAGCATTCCCCTTCAGAAGGGGAACCAGACAAGAATGCCCTTTGTCACTATTTTTATTCAACATTGTGCTGGAAGTTCTAGCCAGAGCAATCAGGCAAGATAAAGAAATAAAGGGCAACCAAATTGGGAAGGAAGAGCAAAAATACCTCTATTTGCTAAAGACGTGATCTTATACACAGAAAACCCAAAGCAATACACAAACAAACAACAGCAACAACAACAACAGCAACAAAAACTCAACGTACTGGAACTAATAGAAGAATTCAGCAAATTATCAGAATGGCTGATAAACAGAAATTGGTTGGATTCCTCTATACCATCAAAGAAAATGTCAAAGAGGAAATTATCAATTTAATACCATCTACAATAGCCCAAGAGGGGGGGGGGGACAATTTAGGAATAAATCAAACTAGAGATGTGAAAGACATATACAAAGAAAAAACTACATGACACCGCTGGCAGGAAACCAGTAGATCCACCAGACTCATAGGAGCAGGGCCAGCTGGCTGTAATTATAAGGAAGCTGTCAATAATTTTAATTGCATAAAAGACAAAGAGTTGTTCTCCAGTTCCTGTAAGAAGCAGGATTAATGAGGAATGATTTTACAGGGGACAATATGAATGGGGCAGCTGGAGAGATGAAAAGAAAGTTAAAACGCGAACACCCGACTTTCAGGATCCTTAAAAAAAATCCGATGTCAAAACCCCACCTAACTCTTTTAAACCCCTGCCATGTTCATGTCGTCTTTTTACTTAAAAGTGCATGTGGTCTATGTACTACACTAAGCCTTTGACCATGCATTGCTTCATTTCACTCTCACAACTAGAACATCAACTCCATGAAGGCAAGAGAAGTTTTGTCTGGTTTGTTCACTGTTGTATTCTCATGTCTGAGAATAGTACCAGGTCCCAAACAGTGATTATGTATTTGGTGAAATAATGAAAAACCATCTGAGGTTGCTACTGTGACTATCCACATTTTACAGATGAATAAAGGAGAGCTCCTACAGGTTAAGTTACTTGCCTAAGGTCATGTCTCTAATAAGGAGTTGTTATGGCTAGGTTGTGTTCCCCTAATAATGTATGTAGCAGTGTGGCTCGGCCACAAGTCCTACTTGTCCTACATTTTGTGATTTTCCTATGTTGCAAATGCTAATCTCTGTGTGTTTAATAGGGCAAGATTGGATCACATTAAAGAGGATTAGGGTGGAACCGTAACATCCTTACTAAGATGGCTTCTCTGATCCAATATAAAAGGTGCTTCGCTGGGGTATGGCTTGCAACATCTTTTATTGTTTTATCCTACAAGAGATAAAAGGAAAAGGAAGCAATCAGAAAGTGGGGAACCTCATACTACCAAGAAAGCAAAGCTGGGAGCACAGCATGTCCTTTGGACCTGAAGTTCCTGTGTTGAAATGCTCCCACACCAAGGGAAGACCGATGACAAGGATCTTCCTCCAGGGCTGACCGAGAGAAATCCTTTCACTTGAACTGAAACCCTGAATTCAAACTTCTAGCCTACTAGACTGTGTGAGAATAAACTTCTCTTTGTTAAAGCCATCAACTTGTGGTATTTCTGCTATTGCAGCCCTTGATGACTAAGACAGGAGTAGATTCAGGATTCTGGTCTATCAGATCTCAAAACCCTGCCTATTTCAGATCATCTGCTCACTCATGTTCTGTATCTATCCTTCTCTGCTTTAACGTTCAAGGCTTCTTTGTCTGGTGTATTGCTGTTCTAGAGCTACCTCCTGTCAATTTTCCCTATCCACTTTTTCAAGAGATAAGACTTCTCTACCCATCACCTTCAAGTCAACCCTGACTCATAGCAACCCCATGTGCTGAAGTAGTATATTCCATAGGGTTTTCAAGGCTGTGACCTTTTAGAAGCAGGTTACCTGGCTTTCTGCCTCTGCATGGGTTCCAACCACCAACCTTTCAGCTGATAGTCAATCACTTAATCTTCTGCACCAGACAGTTGACTCCTAGGATGTCTCTAGGAACTGCATTATACACGGCCCCTGTCCTTTGCCGAGTCAAGTCACCTTCCTCAAGAAGGCAACTCATTATCTGCCCTCAGCTGAACCTGAGCACTTTTTACCTGCAATTACTCTTTTTTTTACAGAGGAGGTACCTATAACAAATCATAAGCTTCTCAAGAAAGGCTCTGCATCTCACTCATTTCGTGTATTGCCACAATGCCTCATTCAATTTGGTGAGGCCACGATTCTCAGTTGTCCCTCCATTTTGTGATAGTAATATTTTTAGTTTGTTTTACTTTTTATTACTACTATTATTATTTTAACTGTGACTAAGTGAATGTTCACAGTCCAAGTCAATGTGCCATATAAAACCCGGATACATGCCTCTATGAAACTCTATCTGCTCCCCTCACCCTGTGACAGCCCACTCTTCCTTTCCACTGTGCACTTCCGGTATCTACTCAACCTACACTTGTCCCCTTCTCTCCACCTTCCCCTCTCCCCTCTAAAGAGGAACCAGGTGGATAGCCTCATATATATATTAAGCCAAGAAGTACACACACCACCTGTATCACTCTATATCCCATAGTCCAGTCCAGTTGTTGTCTGAAGGGTTGTCTTCAGGACTGGTTTCAGCTCTGGGCTAGCAGCAAATCCCAGGGCCATGTTCTCAGGGGATCCTCTGGGATGCCAGACCACCGAGTCTGGTATTTTATAGTGTCCTGCGCTGCATTCCCCTTTTTCTCATGCAACATCAGGGATTCTACATTGTGTTCCCTGTCAGGGCAATCTTTGTTGGTGGCCAGGCACCATCCAGTACTTCCAGTTTCAAGCTGATGTAGTCTCCCAATCATTCAGACACTTCTGTCTGCTGGGCTCATATCATCATGTCTTTGATGTTCTTGGTTTTCATCTATTCCAGGTGCACTGAGACCAACTGATGTTCCTTAGATGATAGCTTGCTGGCTTTTAAGACTCCAGGCACTACTCACCAATATGAGATGCAGAAAAATTTCTTAGAATAAAACGATTTATGTCAATTGACTTGGATGTCCCCTGAAACCAGACCCTGTTACTCTGTCTTTCAAAATGTTGGGTTGTTATGATTGCAATTTTATCTTAAAGAAGCTTAGAGTGAGACTGTGACACACTGTCTAAGGTCACATCTCTGGTCCAATGTAAAGAGAGTTTTTCTGGGGTGTAAGATACACCACATTGTATCCTACAAATGATGAAAGGGAAGTATACAGGGGATGAGGACCTCATACCACCATCAGGAGCACAGCATGTCCTTCCAACTCAGCGTTCCTGCAAAGAGAAACTCCTAGTCCAGGGGGAGGTTGACAAGAACCTTCTTTCAGAGCCAACAAAGACAAAAAGCCTTCCCTCTGGAGCTGAGACTGTGAACTGGGACTTGTAACCTACTAGACTGTGAGAAAATAATTTGTCGTTGTTCTCGTTAAAGACAATCACTTGTAGTATATCTGCTGGGTTAGCACTAGATGACTAAGACACCAGTATAGCCAAAATAGTACAATTTCAACATGTAATCAATATGAAAAAAAAAAAAAAAAAGATATTTGATGTTATTTTTTCCAATTAAGTCTTTAAAATACAGTGCATATTTTGTTAATCTGGATTGGCCACATGTCAAGTGGTCAGTTGCCAACTGTTGCAAGTGGATATTAAATCAGATAGTTATAATTACAGATAGTTAACAAATCTCATGCACAAACACAGTTTATACAGAAAAACTGCACACATTCCCCTAGCACTTAGTAGAATGTATACCACATATGTCCCTGAGTGGTGCAAATGGTTAATGCACTCAGCTGATGAACTGAAGGAAGACTGGCAGTTTGTATCCACCTGAAGCATCTCAAAAGAAAGGCCTGTAAATGTATTTCTGAAAAATCATTGGTGTATGCCTTCAAGTTGATTCTGACTCTAAGCAACACTGTAGGACAGAGTAGTACTACCCCTTAGGGTTTCCTAGGCTGTGATCTTTTGGGAACAGATCAACAGGCCTTTTCTCCTACTGAGTCCCTGGCAGGCTCCAATCACTGACCTTTCAGTTAGCAGCTGACTGTACCACCACTGTACCACCAAAGCTCCTCTTCTGACTCACTGCTAGAGATTGAATTGTGCCCCTCACTCCAAAAAATATGTATTGTAAATTCTAACCTCTACGCCTATGGTTATAACCCCATTAGATAATGGCTTCTTTGTTATGTTAATGAGACAGGATTAGCGTAGCATATGTCATAAATCAATCTCTTTTGAGACATAAAAGACATACATATTAAGCTGATTACGGACAAAGATGGAGGAAGACAGATGCCAAGTGGCATGAACATCACCCTGGAGCAGAAGTTCAAAGGGACAAGAACTCCCCTCTAGAGCCGAAAAACAAAAAACGTCTTCTCCTAGAGGTGGCACCCTGATTCTGACTTCTAGCCTTTCCTAAACAGTGAGGACCTTTGTTAAAGCCACTAAGCATTGGTTTTCTGTCATTTTGTCAGAGTAGCAATAGACAACTGAGACATACATCACGAGGTCACCACGAGTCACAATCAACTCAACAGTAACTGTGTTCACTGGTGTCATATACACCCCTATTTAACCACTAGAACCCTAATTATCTTTCAGTAGGTATTATTTTTAAGAGGGAATTTTTAATCAATATTTGTTTTACACATGACTAGTTGAACCCTCGGAATCACTGATTCAGAGTGAAATTTGGCCATACCTGTCAAATTTACATTATGTAAACTTTTATCATCTAATTCCACTTGAGGGAACTTAAAAGCACTCAAACAAGGCCACAGAAATACATGTAAGAAGCTGTTGCCTATAACAATTTTTACAAATATAAAAAACGATGGTAGCTGAAAGGCTTGCACTTTAAGGGTGATTAAGCATCATATTATGTCTGTGCTGTGGAATATTAAGCAGCTATGGAAAAGAATATTGTGGATCTGTGTGAACTGACATGAAGACAATGTGAAGACTTTGTATTCCACAGAAAAAGCAAGGATCAGAAAAAACATGCAGCACAATCACATTTGGGTTAAAGCTCTCTTCTTAAAAGCATGTCGGCAGATCAGCAAGCATGTTGACCAAATTCTGTTAACAAGCAGGTACTTTTGGCATGGGCTATAAATTTGGCGACTGAAGGAGATTTTTGCTTTTTCACTCCAAAAATGCTTCTTTCACTATTATCATTATTATTTGAATTTGAGTGACATTAACCAATAAATTCACAGGAAAGGAAGGAGGGAAGAGACTTACCAGGGTATAGGCAGTACAGGAAGGGGTTTATTTTTATTGAATGTCTATTCTGTTTACTGAGTACCTATCTACTGAGAATGTGTTAGGATCTTTGTATATATATATATATATATATACACCTCACACTTCATAACTGAACCTAAGAAGTAAGGTTTAGCATTGCCCCTTCATGGATGAAGACATTAAAGCTCAGACTGAAACACAGACTGCCTGAATATCAAGCTTGTGCTCTACTTTCACAGAAATTAACACTTAGAACCTAATCACAGTCCTCATTTTGTGAATAAGGACATGGGGACTGGAGGCTGCAGCGTGTCATGTGCAAGCTCATCCAACTCTAGGTCACCCAACACCTGGAAACTCCGTCCTGTGCTGCAGCCTTGCCCTCCACTGCTTCTCACATCCTGAGGTTATCACCTCAACCAGCTAGTTGGATGGCAGGTCCTTTCCATTGTCTTCTTTGCCCCCAGGTTTGGGCTAATCACATTTCCAACCAGTAAAATCAGTTGTCATCTAATCAATTCTGACTCATGGAGACTCCGTATGTATCAGAATAGAAGTGTGTTCCATAAGGTTTCCGATGCCTGATTTTTCAGAAGTAGATCACCAGGCCTTTCTTCCCAGGTGCCTCTGCGTGGATTGAAACTTCTAGCCTTTAGGTTGGCAGCTGATTATGTTAACCTTTTACATCACCCAGGAACTCTGATCATGTTTCCAGACACTCCTGAACTCCACAGAGGAGGTTCACTCCTACACAGTCCCACCCAGCACTTACAGAGTGTCTCTTGATCCCTTGCCTTTCGAGATGGAGCTGCCCTGGCCAAATCACACTTTGCCTGGATCAAAGCGGCACCATGTGCACTTTCTGAGAAAAGATGAGTGAGCAGTAGGAAGCTATAGGAAACTTCTGAAACTAGACTTGATGTTCATTTATCAGCATGGCATAGGGGTCCAGCAATCATGAGGTTTTCTCCCTGGGGGTGTAGATTCCTTCAGGGTTTTTAATGGGTGGTTGGTCTACGCTGGGAGACAGCAATCTCAAAATGAACTAAGGAAAAAAAAAAACCTACTACCATTGAGTCAACTCCTACTCATACTGACCTCAGTAGACAGAGAAGAAATGTCCCCCTAGGGTTTCCAAGGCTGTAAAATTTTAGGGAAGCAGTCTCTTACATCTTTCTCCTGAGAAGCACATGGTGGGTATGAACCACTGACCTTTGGTTAGAGCTGAGCAGTTAACTATGCCATCAGGGCTCCTTCAGAACCCATACAAATCCCAATAGCTCATACATAAGGCTTCAACTCAGATATTTCTTTTTTTTGTTGTTCATATTTTCTCTTTGGTCCTTCTACAGCCTGCACAGCACATCTGCTCTTCTACAGACCTCTGCTTCTTCCTTCTTTGATTCCCTGCCTTCCTGTTACCAGGTCCAATTTCAATACCTTTACCTTCAGAATACAAATGCTGGTAAATTTGGCTTCAGCTGTTTGAATACAAAGCTTTAGGGCCAATACCAAGGGTTTTAAGTGCATTGCCTTTTTTTAAAAATGCTTTCACAGATTCCATGAGCTGCATACCCCTTTTTCATTCCCAGTTTATAGATGAGAAATCCTAGATTTGGAGAAATTATCTTATCCACACAAAGTCACCCAGAGAGTAACAAGGCTGAGATTTGAACCCAGGTGTGGCTGGCTCGAGTGGCACAAACAGTTAACCCACTTGGCTGCTTAACAGAAGGATGGAGGTCCAGGTGCACCCAGAGGCATCTAAGAAGAAAGGCCTGGTGATCTACTTATGAAAACACAGTCATTGAAATGTCTATGGAGCACAGCTCTATTCTGATATACAGGCAGACACCATGAGTTGGAACTGAGTTGATGGCAAAGTAATTACTGGTGGCTGATTCCAAAACCACCATCTCTTAATCATATTATCAGATAATAGCCGAGAGAGACACTGAGTTAGTTGCACATAGCTTACTATAAACGAAGCAGAGAGCCAAGAGACGATTACCATATTTTTTTGGAGTATGCCTTGGAAATTAAGGGGTAAGTGGGTTGGATAGGTGGCCTCCAAAACATACAATGTATACGTTATTAGAGTAAAAATACGGTATTCAGAAGTAAAAGTAAAAGCAAGATTTGTAGGAGCCAGCCAGATTTGTAGGAGAGCAGGAAAAAGAAGAGAACAAACACTTACAAACCTCTGAGAACAGTGAATTGTGGTTACAAGGTTTGAGTATATTAAGCAGCTGGAATCTAGCAAAAAGGTCAGCTTGGGCAGTCTGTACTTGAAAAAGCCAAAAAGAAGAACCAAAACAAAAAAACAGTTTTGGGTGTTTGCAGACTGTCCAGCAAAATCTGACTGTTTAGCTGAGAAGTGTAGGTGGCAGGCTATCTCTTGACAGATGCAGGGTCCTCGCATCAGCATCTCTGCCAGGACTCCACCGCTTCTCTCATCAGGACCTCTCCCTAGGGTGCACCAGGTCTTAACTTCCCTCTTGTTAGGGTGCTAAGGCAGCTAATGCATGGGTAGCCCTGAGCATGGGGACGTGTTTTACCATCAATCTGTCCAAAAGGTAGGGCTATTTTTAGCCTTACCATCATGTGGCTTCTTATTCTTTTAAAATTTATTTTTGCTAAGAAGGAGCAGTTAAATCTTGTTCTCCTGGTTTTCAAGTTACTGCTTTCGCCAGCCCCACTAATTCACTTGTGTAACAACATAGTCATGAGTATGCATAGAGTGCACTGTTTGGATTGATCGGCCCCATTTATTAGAATTGTCTTGGGTGCAGTGAATTGATTAGTTACAACAGAAGTCTGTACCAGCCAGTCCTCCCTTTGGCACTGTGTCTGGCTCTAACTCCTTGCATGCTCAAGTGTTATCTCTCCTCTAGACAAGAGCATCTCAGGGTAGTGGATCTTTTCTGATGCATCCTGTTTCCCAAGTCCCAGGATCATGCTATGTAGACATTTAAGGAATATTCTTGGAAATGAGTGATCGAAAACACCATTGTACTGTCCTATTGCTACATACGACTAGCTGTCAGT
Organism: Heterohyrax brucei; assembly: GCA_028571685.1. Taxonomy (NCBI): domain Eukaryota; kingdom Metazoa; phylum Chordata; class Mammalia; order Hyracoidea; family Procaviidae; genus Heterohyrax; species Heterohyrax brucei. The sequence continues at coordinate 66,179,544 of CM053150.1, forward strand.
GCAACAGCACCCTAAGGTGTGCTTCTCCAGCTAGGAAACCAGTTGGGTTTCCTAGTTCTGGCCAGAGATACCTCTACACTGCTTTCCCAACAGTGCAACAGTACACCATAATCCCCTCCTTGCTTTCAACTTGCAGAAGTTCAGCATTTCCTATGACATTCTTCCTGGCTTCCCTGGTGTCTGTCATTTCCAAATAACACTGAAACAGCTAACATTCACTGAGTTTATACTACTTGGCAAACGCTTTACATATAATATTTTACTGGATCCTCACAACTACCTCCTAAGTAGATGTATTAATATCTAGTTTATGTAAGAGCAAACTGAGGCTCAGAGAAGTGACTTCAGAATCCTTCAAGAAATAACTGAAATGCAAGCTCAGGTGCAACAGACACCAAAGTTCAGAAGTTTAATCATTATAATCTATTTCATCTTCAAATAGAGACATAGATGAATTTCGTCAGACATTCAAGTGAAACCATACATATAAATTTGAATACATTCATGGGCAGTCATATGCTGCTGAACTAGCATTTACTCACAAGTCTTGATGGTAACGGTGCTTCTCTGCTACTCGTATATGTACCTGCAGTATTAGCAGTAGATATTCAACCTTCCCATGTACAAGGCGGAGGGCTATGAACTGCTCAGGGTGAAAAGCCGTATGTGCTGTAAATAATGTTGTTATTGGGAGATTCTAACTCATAAAGACCCTATAAAACAGAACAGAACTGCCCCCACAGGATTCTCTAGGCTGTAAATCTTTACATGAGTAGACTGCCAGGTCTTTACTCCCGCAGAGCCACTGAGCAGGCTGGAACTGCCAACCTTCAGTTAGTAGCTGCCTGCTCAACCATTGTGTGTGTCACCAGGGCTCTCATATACAAATCATATCCCCATGAATTTACAAAGAAACAGAGACATGAGAGGGGGGAAAAAGAACAGCAAAAGCTACATAAGGGGCTTAACTATTAGAATACCTTTAGAGCGACAAAGGCTTGTGTAGACTCAAAGACGATTTGAGGGAAGGTAAAGGAAAGTGACATTTATTGAGTAGACACTGTATGTATTAAATGTATTAAATGCCCAATGTATTAAATGCATTAAATATAACAGTAGTCATCTTTAAACAGACATATACTACGGATTCTTCATATATACTACGATTTTTCATATATTATCTATTACCCTCAAAACAAGTCAGTAAAAAAGGAATTTTTATCTCTAGTTTACAAATGAAGAAAATGAGGTACAGACAGATGGATTTTTTTTTCCCCCGTAATACACAGCCATTATGTTACACAGCCAAAACTGGAATCAAGGTCTGTCTAGGTATAAAGGCTCTGCTCTTTCTGCTAGACACCCTGTCTGCATTTTTGACATCTCTTGCAAGAGGGATGATAAGACAGAACTGACTCACGGTACCAGGTGGAGACCACTGAGATGGACCACTTGGTGGATGTCCAATACTTGCCACTCACCAAAGCATCTTCACCTTCCAATTATATCCATCTTATTATCCCATTACTGGGTAGACAGGAAGCAGCAAAATCTCAGAATTGGAAAGGATCTTGAAACTAAGATGTTTACAAAAAGTAAGGAAGGCTTTGTGGGGTAGCAATTGAGCTGGGCCAGAAAGGCTAGTAGGGTTTTATGGCAGACCTCAGGAAAGTTTCTCAGGAGAGAGGTCTTCATGAGTAGAGGTGTGAAGAAGTGGCTATGTGGCATCCACATGACGGATAGAAAAAGCCACTGGCTTTTGAGGGGATATGACTAGAATCTCAAGTTAAACCTACAATGTCTGACTATGGTAGCCTTCTTGCTTTGAGTCAAGGGTGCTGACCCTGCAGAGTGCACCCTCCAGAAAGTAAATGCTGAGAAGAGGCATTGAGTCTATTTTGTTGTTAGCTCCATCAAGTCAGTTTCTCATTCATGGTAACCCAATATTATGGAGAAGAACTGCTCCCAGGGACTTTCTAGGCTGTAATCTTCAGTGAAGCAATTTGCACCAGGTGTTTACTCTACAGAGGTGCTGAGTGGGTTCGAACTGCCAAATTTGGGGTTAACAGATGACTGCAAACTGCTTGTACAACCAAGGCTTCAAGTATATTTCAGGGAGGCACTTTGAAAGCAAGTACACTTGCCCCAATCAGGGAATACTCTTGCTCCTCAAACATCACCTCTGTGTTTTGTGGGGATCTCTGCCAAACCTGGGGAAATAAAGTTCATGGGGCCTTCAGGAGACAAAATGGCACTTGTTCTCCACTGTCTAATTTGATCAGGCCATTGGTGACTAATTGAATTACGCTGGCCCACAAACTGATAGACAGCTGCTAAAAATGGTTATTGCATTATTAATTTGCTCCAGCAATTTCACATTAAACCTATACTGTTAATAATTTCCCCCTTCTATTTCTTCCCTCTTAATTAGACTATTTAAAACTTTGAAGGAATAGTCTTCCCATGCTAAATGGAGGCATCAGGCAAATTACATTTTTGATTGAATACTTCTCTGATAGGCCAGCAAATGAGACTGTTGAGTTGTTAATTATTGTCAGAGTTCCACACGATGCTTGCTAATGAGGCAGTCAATCTCAGCTGTCAGTCCCCAAATATTAATGGAGGCTGATGGGACGTACTGGGAAGGATGTTTGTTGGAGGTCCGGAGGGTCCAGCCTGGTTATATATGGAAGGTCAATGTCTTCCTCTTGCTAGAACTAATGAGAACCTGTGATAAGTGTGGAAGTGTATGCGCACAGAGGAGAAATAAGCCAGAACTGAATCATGGTACCAGGTGGGTACCACTGAGATGGTCCGCTGGGTTGACATCCAATATTTGTCACTAATGACTTAGCCTTGGAGAACTTACTAGCAATGTTGTGTTTTTGGAGGTTCTTGGGAACTTAAAGGTATGAAAAGGTACCTGATGAGCAGCTAGGAGAAGGTCTACATCTTGAGACAGAGTGACTGAGTCCAGGGTTCAATGCTGACTGACATCTTGGGATTTAGGCCTAACTTCAGTAGTTGTCATGTTGGTGAGGATCAAGGAAGGTGCCAGATTTCATTTAGCCGACTAGAGGTGGCAAAGAGGGGATTCTATCTCAGACAGGGCATCAGAAAATGCTATATCTAGTTTGAGACAAAGGCAAAGCTCTGTAGAAGGGCAAGGCAGGGTGAGAAATTGGATTTGATTCAATAAATATTTACTGAGCATTTTCTAATGCAAGTTAAGGACTTCAAGTTCCCTGTGCAAACTCCCAAGGCAGAATTTTTTTTTTTTGATTCAACTTTAAGTACTGCATTAATTTCACAACTGCCCTCTCCCCCTCCCTTCCATTAGACTACTTACTAAGTGTTATGGATTGAATTGTGTCCCCCCAGAAATGTGTGCAGCCATTTGGTTAGACCTTGATTCCTGGTATTGTTATTTTCTTCCATGTCCTAGATATTCCGTCTATGATGTTAATGAAGGAGCATGCGTGGCAGTTGTATTGGCTGGGCAGGACTCAGTGTATAATATTGTTTTGTGCCTTGATCAATCTCTTCAGATATAAAGGGAAGCTGGCAGAGGGTGTTAGGACCTTATACCACCAAGAAGTAATGTCAGGATCAGGGTGTGTCCTTTGAAAAAGATGTGGAGTCCTGTATCTCTGAAGCTCCCAGTCCAGGGAAAGATGGACAACAAAGACCTTCCTCCAGAGCCAACAGAGAGAGAATTCCCCTGGAGCTAAAACCCTGAATTTGGACTTGTAGCTTACTGGACTGTGACAGAATAAAATTTCTATTTTTAAAGTCACCCACTTACAGCATGTCTGCTATACCAGCAGTTGTTGACCAAAATAGTAAGTCTCACAAATTCTCCTTCAGCAGTGCATCAAGAAATCAATCTGTTTTCCACACCATTTCCCCTCTCTGACTCCCAGACCATTTCATTATTCACTGTGTAACTGCCCACTTATGTTCCTGGTCGGAGACCTTCTGCAGGCCTGGAAGAACCTGCACTGGTCCCATCATGACATCTCCAATTTCATCTTCTCTCGCTTCTGTCTGGCTCGTTCTGTTCAGTCAGATTCTTCCTGAAGCACATCAGGCATATCAGGCCCCTTCTCTCATTTCAGAGCCATGGTGCCCAGTCATGATGGCCCTTAGCCTTTCTGAGATGTTGTTTCACTACCTGTAAAAAGTAGTATCAACCTTCTGTGATATACCTATTAAGATTCTGGCACACAGAAGATAGTCATACACCAATTTCCTTCTTCAGTATCCCTTCGATAAGCCCATCATTGCAACTAATTTTCATCTTTACTCTTAATCTCTGTCTATCTGCTGTTCCTTTAATCTCATTCATTTTATGATGTAAATATGGACTACAGATGGTTGAGGTTGGCATGGAAAGGCTATCTACAACTGTCTTAATTATCTAGTGCTGCTGTAATGAAAATACCACAAACAGGTGCACCTAACAAACAGAAATGTATTTGCTCACAGTTTAGGAGGCTAGACATCTGAATTCAAGGTGCTGGTTTTAGGGGAAGGCTTTCTGTCTTTATTGAGTCTGGAGAAAGGTCTTTATCTCTTTCAAGCTTCTGCACCTAGGTGATGTTCATGTGCCTTGGTATCTCCTCCCTCTCTGCTTGATCTTCTGCTTGTTTAATCTCTTTTATATTTCACAAGAGGTTGACTTAAAATATAACCTACATGAATACTGCCTCATTAACAAGAAAAAATATTCTCAATTAGGATTATAACCACAGCCAGCCAAGTGCCCCCGAGTTGGATCTGACTAGGCACTCCCTAAAAAACCCACTGCCTTCCAGTCATGTCCTACTCATAGTGACCCTCCAGGACAGAGTAAAACTGCCCCATGGAGTTTCCAAGGAGCACCTGTTGGATTTGAACTGATGACTTCTTGGTTAGCAGATGTAGCACTTAACCCACTACATTGCCAGAGTTTCCAACCACAGGTATAGGTGTTAGGATTTATAATACATTGTTTTGGCCGGAAACAATTCCATCTGTAACATCAAGATTCTGGCATCAATTGGGGGAAGGGACTGATCCTTAAAATGGGGACTTCTCTCCCACCACATGGGAAAAGAGTCACTGAAGGCAGATTCTTAATATGGGGGGAACAGCAGGCAACAAGTCTGTGAATTTGTTCAGGACTTAACTGATTTTTAGACTTCACTCTGCAATGTAGTAGTGAAACATTTATTGACAGCTTGCTGGGTATAAGACACTCTTTTAGGTACTAGAATACCACGGACCACAAAACAGGCAAGATCTCTGCCCACATATTATTTGTATTCTATTTTGGGAGACAAAGAACCAACGACTAAAGAAATAAATAAACATAATGATTTCAGAAAATGATAAGAAGTATGTGGATGATATCTTTTAAGGGATAAGCTGACAGGAGCAGGATGGTGGGAAAGGCGTACGTGGGGTTGGACAATGTCAGGGAAATAATTAATATGTAGTTGTGAGCTGGGACCTCAATAATAAACCAAAGCTGAAAAGCAAGCCCACTGCTGCTGTACCAGTTCCAACTCACAGCAACCCTATAAGACAGAATACAACTGCCCTGTAGAGCTTCCAAGAAGCACCTGGTGGATTCGAACTCCCAAGCTTCCGGTTAGCAGATGTAGCACTCAACCACTGTGCCACCAAGGTTTCCTCAATAATAAGAATCAACATTGGGAGGTGAGCATTCCAGGTCAAAAGAAAAGCAAGTACAAAGGGCCTCAGAAGAAAAATTGCTTGGCAAGGTTCAGGTACAGAAATAAAGCCAAATTTGGTGAATAGTACTAAATCAGGTGGGAATGTGATATGGTGTTTATTTACACATAAGACCTTGGAGGCCACGGTAACAAGCTTAGATGTGAAATCAAGGGCAATGAGGAGCCAGTGGGGTTTCAAGCAATGGAATGGCATGACTGACTTCATGTGCTTTTAAAATAGTACCACTGAGCAACTCTTATATGTGAAACTCAGTGCCAAATGGTGATGTACAATGATGAATTAGATAGCCACTTTCCTCTCAGAGCCTGCATCTGATGTGGATATGGATGCACAGCCAGTTATCTGATGTAAGGACAATCAGCTTGCTGGTAGACCCCAGTGGCTGCTCTTTCCTTTCTCCAGAGTAACAGATATTTTAAAGTGGCATCTGTCTGCCCCAAATCAATGTGGCATTTTCTAACTTTTCTTGAAGATTGCTGAATCCATGAGATTACTTTCTGGCTAATAGGATATATGCAGATGTACACATGTATTACAACAGCTCCAGGGGTTCTCCGTTAAGGCATAGTAGCCTTTAATCTGCTGTGCTTCCTCCACCTCCATTCTGCTGCTTAGAACATGCAAACCACTGTTGGAAGATGTCTCTAGAGAAAGCTAGACCTCAAGGACGGAGGAGGAGAAATCTGGCAATGGCTTGGAATTCTAAGCCCTTCATGGCAAAAAGAGTTCCATTGCTAGCCCTGAGTTCCTACCTCTGAACTTTTACCCAAGAGAAAAGCAGAAACATACTCACATACCCATTGCTGATGAGGCAATTCCAGCTCGTAGCAACTCTCTTATTTGGGTTCTCGGCAATTGTAAAGTAACTTAATCCTAACATCTTACATATATGTGAGGCATTTGTGGTCCTGTGCTAAAATTCTCATCTTCCACATTAGACACCTGAATTTCATTTTCAGCAAATGAACCTTACGCATGGCCACCACTCATCAGTCAGTGGAAGCTTGTGTGTTACTATGATGCTGAACAGACTAAGGTGGACTAAGAGGAAAGATCTGACCATCTCGTTTCAAAACTTAGATAATGAGAACTCCATGGATCATGACAATCTGACCCCCAACCAATCATGGAGATGTTTCAGGCCCAGACAGCATTTTCTTCTGTTTTGCATGGTACAACTATGAACTAGAGACCATCTCTAAGGCAGCTAACAATAAGCTAGCAAAGAATTGCATGTACTAATAAAAAGGTTTTTTTTTTTTCCCCCCCTCAAACAGGCATTCAGAAGAAAAAGGAGCTAATTGTAGCCCCTTTAAGATAAACGGCCTACAATGACTCTGAGCTCCCCTTCTGCTTTCTTCTCATCAGTTGTGCTCCGCAGCTTCACGGCAATGCTGCAGAGACAGCAACACTGGCTTCCTCTACAGCGCTGGGATGGTTTTGTTTGTTTCCTGGCCTCTCCCCAGCCCACTTCAAGCAGAGAGGAGAGGAGCCAGAGTGCAGGTGAGCACGAGGTGGTCCCTTCCCACAGAGAAGCAGACAGATTCTGTCTCATGTTTATGAGGCAGACAGGCCAAGATAAGTCTGGATTGGAAACAAGGGCACTTAAGCAATTAAACCAGAACATTCGTTTCACAAGGGGAGGAGGAGACAGAGAGGAAAACAGAACCTAATGAAACAGAGATGGCAACCTTATTGAAACTATTACTTATTAGAAAAGATTGTTCCTGCATTTTATTAAGGAAAAGAAAAAGGCCAAGGGAAATCCAGCATTTACTAAAATAGCACCACGTAAACATAAAAGGTGGAACATACTAATTACATTGGATTCTATGAAAATACTCACAGGATGTTCAAAAAGGCAAAAAGAATATTGAAAGGATGATATGGGACAATTTACTCAACTTTTTGGGTCTGCTCTGTCTTCTGGCTAAATGACGTCTTCAGACAGAGTTTACAGTCAAAGAATTTAACAATGACTACTTGGGTGGAGCCACCAATCAACCAGTTAAAATAAGGTGGAGTCCTGGAACCCGCTGTTGTGTCAGGTGGGACATGGGACAATTTGCTCAACTGTTCGGAACCCTCTGTCTTGTGGGTAAACAATGTCTTTAGGCAGAGCTGTAGTCAAAGAATTTAACAATGACTACTTGGATGGTGCCACCAATCAACCAGTTAAAATTTGGTGGAGTCCCAGAACCCTCTGTTCTGTCAAACGTTACTCCTTCATTCCCTTGGTCATGGGAAGTTCAGAGGGAGGGTTCTAGCAGACAGACTGGGCCCGTCAGAGGCACTTAAGGGCTTGGGCAGCAGCTATCTGAGAGCAGTCCAAATGCACTTCAATATTTTAACCATCACCAAAGTGTACTGTCACATACCTGCTGAATATGAGACCTACTTCCACAAATATGAAGCGATTGCTCCAAAGAGATGCCTTGATGCCTTGGATAAAAAAAAAATCTCATTTCTTTTCTCAACAGCCTCCGAGGTGCCAATGCTCTGCAAGTTTTCTTCCAAGCCCCCTAATGGGCCCTGGAATACCCATCAAGAACAATGCCAGCTGCAGCTAGTGCACACGAAACACTTTGCAATTAACAGAGCTGAGTGTGCCATTAAGACAACCTTATGAGGAAGGCAGTACCCCCAAGCAAGCCTCGGAGTATAATGAAGTTAGGTTGGTAAATAGCTAAGTGATGGCCTCGTAGAAAAATGGCTTTTGAATTCACTTAGCTCCACAGGCTGAGGTATGGTGCAGACAAATGACGGCTAGTCCATTATTTTCTGCTGACATTCATATGCACTTCCATATATGGTGGCTTTTGTAAAAACAGGTTTAGTTATCAAGAGTCAAGCTGTTATGCTTTCACATTTGTAGCTTTTTTTTTCCTGTTCTAGTTGAGCAAACTTGGGGAAGTTAATTAACTTCTCCGAGCCTTCATTTTTCTCACCTGTAAAGGGTGTGGGGACTAACATTACCTACCAAATGTTCCTAGCCCTCACCTTTTAAATAAAACCAAGAAGGTCATTCCACCATGAAATACACCGGGGAATTAGAGCTGAAACAAGTTATGGCTGGACAGCATGGGTGTTAGAGCCATATGAGCCAGACTGAACTTCAGTCCTGTCCCTGCTATTTGGAGCACTGGTGGCACAGTGGCTAAGCATCTGACTGCTAACAGAAAGGTCAGAACCCATGTAAACAGCAGTCAAGAAATCAAAAGACACATTGTATTGGGAAAGTCTGCTGCACAAGGCCTTTTTAAAGTGTCGAAAGCAAAGATGTCACCTTGAAGACTAAATAAGATACTCCTGACCCAAACGATGGTATTTTCAGTTGCATCATATGAATCCTAAAGCTGGAAGTGAATGAAGAAGACAGAAGCAGAACTGATGCCTTTGAATTATGGTGACAGAGGAGAATATTGGATATACTATGGACTGCCAAAAGAAGAAACAGATCTGTTTTGGAAGAAGAACAACCTGTGTACTCTGTGGAAGCAAGGACAGCATGATGTGGACATGTTGCTGGAAGGGATCAATTCCTGAAGAAGGACATCATGCTGGGGAAAGTAGCAGGAGAGGGAAAAAGAGGAAGACCCTCAACAAGATAGACTCATACAGTGGCTGCAACACTGAGCTCAAGCATAAAAACAATTGTGGGCATGGCACAGGGCTGCACAGGTTTTCCTTATGTTGCATATAGATAGGGTTACTATCTGTTGGAGCTGATTTGATGTCATCTAACAAAAACAAGAAGGACCAGCAGTTCCAATCCTGTAGCCGCTCCTTTGTGACCCTATGGGACAATTCTTCTCTACTCTACAGGATCACTATAAGATGGAAGCAATTCAACAGCATCAGGTTCTCTGCTATTTTATTGGTTGTGTAATCTACTGGGCAGGTAACTTAATATCTCTGAGCCTCATTGTCTTCATCTTTAAAATGGGAATAATACAGCCTACTTTATAGAATTATTGTAAAGATTAAATAAGGTAGGGGCCTACCCAAAAGAAAGTGTCAAAAAGCAAAGACATCACCTTGAAGACTAAATAAGCAACATCATGATAAATGCAGAAAAAATTAAAGTTGTAAAGAATTTTACTTGGATCTACAATCAACACTCATAGAAGCAGTAATGGAGAAATCAAAAGATGCATTGCATTGGGCAAATCTGCTGCAAAAGACCTTTTCAAAGTGATGAAAAGCAAAGAAGTCACCTTAAGGATGGAGGTGCACCTTACCCAAGCCATGGTGTTTTCAACTGCCTTCATATGTATTTTAAAGCTGGACAACGATGAAGGAAGACAGAAGAAGAAATGATGTGTTTGAATTATGGTGTAGGCAAACAATACTGAATATATCCTGGACTGCTAGAAGAACGAACAAATCTGTCTTAGAAGAAGTGCAGCCAGAATGTTCCCTAGAAGCAAGGATGTCAAGACTTCATCTCACATACTTAGGGCATGTTATCAGGAAAGACTGATCGCTGGAGAAGGATACTGTGCTTGGCCAAAGGGTCAGTGAAAAAGGTCAAGACTCTCAATGAGATGCATTGACACAGTGGCTGCAACAATGGACTCAAGTCTAACAGAATCATGAGGATGTCACAGAACCAGGCACTGTTTCATTTTATTGTACCCAGGGTTGCTATGAGTCAGAACTGACTCAACCATACCTGACAACAACACACAATAGATGGCATTTAGTAAACATGAGGGTTTTTTTTTTCCCCCCAGGGATTTCCATTGTTTCAGAAATATGTCCCTCCCCTGGTTACAATTGTGCTATGGGATGATCCAGGCAAAAATTAAGACTTCTAATCTTACAGTCTAAGGTACCCATCTTGCCACCTAGCAAAATAAGATTCAAATTATTTCTCTTAACTTTTACCCATTGTGTGATCAGGACAACTTATGCTGCTTCTGTGTATAGTTTCCATATCTTCATAGTAAGCATATGATAACTCCCCTACCTGGGAATACACACGCTCTATTTTGTTGTTCTGAGCATATTGCTTAATACATTCCACGTACTGTCCTTATATTTTACAATTGTAACTCACTAAATTCAGTCCTCATGTCAACTGTTTGAGTAGGTACTATTTTTATCTCCATTTATAGATGAGAAGCTGAGAGAAAGATGCTTGATGACTTACTTGGGGTCAACTGAGTAGCTGATGGCATATCTGTGATTTGATCCCAATATAATCTAGTTTTGCTGTCTTTGCTCTTAAACACCAAGCTGTGTGGCTATTACCACCACCATAACCACTGCTACAATCACAATCACAATCATCACCATCCTCATAATCATCACCACAATCACAGCATAACCATTACTACAACCACTGCCAAGCACCACCACTACCCTCATAATCAACATCACAATCAAAGCCACAACCCCCACTAACACTACAACCTAGTAACCTACACACTCAAAACCACAGTTATAACCACTGTGACAATCACTTGGAAACCTTGGTGGCACAGTGGTTAAATGTCACAGCTGCTAACCAAAAAGGTTGGCAGTTTGAATATGCCAGGTGCTCCTTAGGAACGCTATGGGCAGTTCTATTCTGTCCTATAGGGTCCCTATAAGTTGGAAATACCTTGACAGCACCGAAAAAAAAAAAAAAAAAAGAAAAACACCACCACTAGCATCACCACCATCATCAGCATAACCATAACTACAACCACACTTATCAATGATGTTAATCAGCGGGTACTTCTCAGGTGCCAAGCATTTGACATGCATAGCCTCATTTTCTTCTCACACTTCTACAGAGGGTATTAAGTGACTTGCCCTAGGTCATTCTGTTAGCAGTTGCTGGTGATTGAACTTGATTCTGGGCCCCTCTGGCCCCAAAGCACATGCCCTTAGGCACTTTATTAGATTAGTGAAACTGGGAAAGCACCCAGCACACCATCAGGCATATAACTGACATTCACCAAAAGCCATTTCTCTCTTCCAAGAATTTTCAAGCTATAAAGGTTGGGTTTTCCGACAGCCCTGGAGCACTTTGGTATCAATCTTTTCCACTTGTCTAATTTGAAGGGTGGACTGGAGGCTTCAGATAACAAATAATTCCCACACATCTCTACCTTGTTCTCATTTAGCACAACTCTGCCCAAGGCTTGGCACCTTGTTTATGTCTTTGGAAAAAGAGGAATGGTCAGCAAAGGTGAGCAGCATAGCCCTGCCTACCTCCCTTGAGGCAAGACAAACTGTTGGATGTGAGAACTCATTGACAGGGAAGTTAAGACTACACTCCAGTGCCATCTAGATAATTTCAACTCAGAGATCCCATAGGACAGAGTAGAACTGCCTCATAGGCTTTCTAAATAGCAGCTGGTAGATCTGAAGTGCCGAGTTTTGGTTGGCAACCACAGATCTCAATGCAGTGCCACTGGGGGCCTGAATGACCCATCATTTGTTTGGCTGTATCTGTCAATCTCTATGCTGGCTGTCAATCTCTAATTTGGTTTAATTTTATAATCACAGGCTTAGTAACTCACAGCAGAATTTTGGGTTCCACCAGTTCTAAGCCACCCATTTTGCGTTCTCCCATTTGATCCATCTTCCACACCGAGTCAGACAACGATTCTAGAGGAAAGCTAGTGATTTTCTCACATTCTTAAACTCTTTTAATGGCTTTTGGTTGTTCTCAAGAGGAAGACCAGAGTCCTGGACATAACCTACAGATTATTCATGGTTGGCTCCTGAACTAACCATTCTCCTCACCTTCCTTCTCCTCCATCCTCTCTTCTTTCCTGACATCAACTTCTGCCCCAGTCACTCAGAATGACTTGGGTTCCCCTGAGCATTCCAGGCTGTTGTTACCCCTTTGCCTTCATCTGGCTCTTCTTGCTTTCCCTCCAGATCTTACCAGGACTTCACCTGAACAGTTCAAACATGGATAGGGTGCCATTCCCTAGACCTTCCTTTACTGCCGCTGTTTCATTCCGGCAATAAGGCCATCAACCGGCTATAGTCTAACACCTGATGCACAGTAGATGTATTTTCCACAAATATTTAATGGTCGATGCATAAATAACAGAGTGTTTCCAAGGATTAAATACTACATTATTGGGGGGGGGGTGGTAAGGCAGACGGGAGTAAACAAATGAGTAGAAAAAACTACGTTTAAGTTTTTGGACAAAATAATCACACAAATAAAACAGAATAGTATTATTTTTGACTGTTCCTCTCTAGCAGCCCTGCTGGTGCAATGGTTAAGAACTTGGCTACTATCCAAAAGGTCACAGTTCAAATCTATCAGCAGCTCTTTGGAAATCCTATGGGGCAGTTCCGAACTACCAAGCTAGACCCAACATTTGTGATATAACTATGGCATTTTCTGCCCTTAAGGAACCTACTGTGTAATGAAACAGACAGATGCACCAAAACTAAGCTCTCACAATTTGTTTCAGCCATTTGAGGACCTACTGTGTACCAAGCCCATGTGATACATTGTTTCTAATTTTTTCTCTGCAAACTGTAAGATGGCTATTGGTCCCATTTTTATTGATGAGGAAACTGAAGTTTTCTGTGTTCAGTCATTTATTTAGTGGATTAATATAAATATGAACTGCCACTCCTGAAAATCTGTGTTCTTTTTACTGTACTACCTTAATTTACATTCCACTGTGCTGTTAATATGCTTGAATAGCAGGTGGTGCATTTGCAATCATTTTTATGCATTGCTTCATTTCAATCTCACAAAGCACTGTGTGTGGTGTAGACTAGGAGGCCGTTACAATCTTCAATTTGCAAACAGGAAAACTGATACCCAAAGAGGCTTAGATGACACTCTTCAGGTCATGTATTAATGCAAACAGGAACAGAGCCCAGGGATGGCAGAGTCTTTTCCTTGGCACTTACTAGTAAGTATGCCCTCCAAAATCATGCACCTCCAGTTACAAACATGTAACTCCTGCTGTCCACATGAAACACTGACATTGCTTTCTGAGGGCAGCTCAATGACACTGCCCGAGAGCTGAATGATTGCAGTTTCCCAGGTACCAGGGGACCTTGGGAAGGGCCTGTGTCCCTGAGCAGTGCTTACACTGTTTGCTCTGCGGTCTTTATCCATTGCTCCCTTTCAGCTGATATCTGACAGGACCCTGGAGACCAGAGCTAGCTCTCAGCTCTGTTTGAGGACAGTGCATTGGTTCAGACCACAGTTGGCTGTCTGGATCTCAACATATTATCAAAATGTTGTTTTCCTTAGACTTGCAACAATTTATCACTCTAAGTACTTGTGGGGATTATGGCAGAGGAGATCTGGTCACCTCTAGAAATACTGTTTGCTATTGAAACAAAAATAAATATTCCCAGAAAAGAATCTTCCTGCTCCTTTGTGCTTCTTAATGTTTTATTTCCATAATCCAGTGTATATTTCCTGTCTCTGCTATGTGTCAATAGGCACCCCAGTGGCACAGGGTTAAATTTGTGGCTGCTAAGTGAAAGGCTGGTGATTTCAACCCACCAGCTGCTCTCAGGGAGAAAGATACAGCAACCTCTTTCCATAAAGATTACCATGGGGTGGTCCTACTCTGTTCTTTAGGGTAGCTATGACTCAGCATTGACTTGACAGCAATGGATTTTTTAACTGTGTGTCAAATACTCTGATTACATTCAAAGAAACAATATGAATGAGATCAGGACCTTTTCTTTAAGGATAGCTTCTCTATTAAAAAGGACACATCTGTTAGGGTAGAGTGAAGATGGCAGACTAAGCACACGTCTCCTTACATCTCTCTGGAAACCAAGGCCTGAAGTGATAATCAAACACAGCCTTCTGGTCACCTAAGTGAGTCCCAGGACACAGCACAGGACTATTAATTTGGACCTCATACCACTGAACAAAAAACCACCTCTCTTTCACTGATTCACGCTCCTGGCTAGCCCTGGCTCTCATGGACCGAAGGTAATGCACTATTGTCACTTTTTTTTTCTCTGTCTTGGCCAGTGGGCAGAGCCAGGTCTTGCCTAGCAGCTGGTCTCAGAGGCACTGCTGGTGGGACACGCAGGTGAAATTGCCATATTTTGAGAGCCAGGCTTAGGAATCTATACATCTGGCCAATTTGGGCCTCTCTTTTTATCTCTGTCATAGCGTGGTTTGTGTGGAACCGTGAGGCCTATGTGCGGGAGGCCATGTTGGATATGGAGATTTTAGCGGGACCTAATTCTTAACCTGGGGGCCAGCGCTTATAAACAGGACAGGGCTTCTCCAACAGAAAAACAGTAGTTTACACAGTGTCACCTATGGTGGGGGTCCAGCAACAGAGGCTGAGGACTCACTACGTCTCGGTACCTTTAGCTTGTCTATCCGCTGACTGTGTGGAGGGTGACATTGTAGATACGGTGGCCACAGCCGGACCTAATTCTTAGCTTAGGAGCCACAGCCTGCTCACAGGAAAAGCAGTAGTTTACACAGTGTTGCCTAAGGCAGGGCCCTGTCACCAGAGGCCAACAGGGCAGTAGCATTGCTGTATTTTGAACTAGTTCGTATCATCTGGGGTTGGATACAGAGGTGCTTACTTTGCCAGTTGGGAAGAGGTACCTCTACACCTGAAAACTTGACTGACTTGGGAAGTGGTCAGATATTTTGTTTTTCATTTTAAGATGGTCTAGAGAAACATCTATAGTCCATACTCACAGTATCTCTCCCAGCCTCTACTTACTCACATGAAACCCAAAAAGCAACAGACACTTGTGGCAAACAAGAAGTCACCCATGGCTTCAGAAGGCTCCCAAATAAAACAACCAAGGAGTTTTCCAGATGAAGAAACTTTTCTGAAATCATCAGAAAATGAATACACAAAGGATTATATACAGAGCCCTTCTAGACCTTATACAAAATGCAGCAGAACAAAAGGAAAAATTAAGCAAGCTGTTTGATCTGATGCAACACCAGGACTCTGAAACCCAACAGATCAAGAACAAAATCAAAGACATAGAAACTTCCATTCAAAGCCAAGAAAACAGAATGGAACAAATGGAAAAAAAAAAAAAAATTATGACTGGGAAGACAGAGCTACTGACACAAATGAGCAGAAATCAGAAAAAAGAAACAAGAAAAATGAAGAAGCATTAAGAAGCATGTGGGACTCTATTAAGTGGAACAACCTTTCATTAATTGGAGTCCCTGAACAGGATGAGACACCTGAGAACACAGAGAGTATTGTTGCTGAGCTGCTGAAAGAAAACTTCCCAGAAATCATGAAGGAAGAGAATATAGATTTCCTAGATGCATGTCGTACGCCACCCAATATAGATCTCAAAAGAAAGACTCCAAGACATATTACAATCAAGCTTAACAAAATGAAACATAAGCAGCAACTCTTAAAGGCACCAAGACTCAAAGCAAAGCTAACATTCAGAGGGAAACCCTGTAGGCTTGTGTCAGATTTCTCAGCAGAAACCATGCTGGGACGGAGACAGTAACATGACACATTCAAAGCCTTGAAGGAAAAGAACGTCCAATCAAGAATTACATATCCTGCAAAACTATCTTTCTAATATGAAAATGTAATTAAGACATTCCCAGATAAAGAGAAACTCAGAGACTTTGTAAAAACCAAACAAAAACTACAAGAAATACTGAAAGAAGTTCTTGGCTTTGGCTTAGAAGAACGAAACCACTAACTTTATATTTTAGAACGACACATTATTTAGAACTCTACTCAGCTAGCAAAGGCTCCAAAGTCAATCACAGCTTTAATACTGAAAGAATCCAGTGATTACAATGAAAACTATGGTGCCATCATATTAAAAAGAGGGATGTACTACTGTCGTTATAGTCCTTCCAGATGGAGAGGAAGATGACAAGACTGGTAGTAATTAAAATTGGGTTTATATATAGTTTATTAAGGGGGGGTCTTGGGGCAGCCATAAAGCACAACAAAGATGCAACATACCATATCAAGAAATGTAACACAGGATTCTCAACAACTACAAAACCAGCTCTGAAAAAGGTGAAAAATCAACTCACAAAAGAATGTCCCAGAACAGACTAATAAGAACAACAGAGAAAACATCAACACAAAAATAAACATATCACAATGGCAGCAGTGAACACAAGCCTATCAATAATTACACTGAATGTCAATAGACTGAATGCTCCAGTAGAGACACATCTAGTGACATCTTGGATCAAAAGACACGACCCATCCATATGATGTCTACAAGAAACTCACTTGAGACTTAAAGATAGAAACAAACTTAAAATTAAAGGATGGAAGAATATATATCAAGCTCACAATGAACAAAAAAGAACAGGTGTGGCAATTCTAATCTCAGACAAAATCAATTTTAATGTCAAATCCACCATTGTGGACAATGGTGGACACTATTGCTGAAAGGTTCACTACACAAGGAAAACTTAACTATATTAAATATTTATGCACCTAATATCAGAGCACCTAAATATGTCGAAGAAACACTGACTACACTCAAAAAACAGTTAGATCACTCCACAATAACAGTGGGAGACTTCAACACTCTACTCTCAATACTGGACAGATCATCTAGAAAAAAGTTCAGTAAAGATACAGAAGACCTCACTGACACAATTAACCAACTAAACCTCATTGATATATACAGAACTTTACACCCACCAGCAGGCAATGACACCTTCTTCTCCAATGCACATGGAACATTCTCCAGAATTGACCATGTGACAGGCCATAATGCAATGCTCAACAAAATCCATACAATTGCATTAATGCAAAGCATCTTCTCAGACCATAAAGACATAAAAGTTGAAATCAATAGCAGAAAAAACATAGATAGAAAGTGGAACTCTTGGAAACTGAACAACATCTTGCTCAAAAAACAATGGGTTATAGAAGAAATCAAGGATGAAATACAGAAGTACATGGATTCCAATGACAATGAAAACACTTCCTACCAAAACCTATGGGATACAGCGAAAGCACAGCTCAGAGGTCTGTTTATCTCCATAAATGGACACATCTGGAAGGAAGAAAGAAACCAAATCAAGGAACGAACCCTACAGCTTGAACAAGTAGAGAGAGAACAATAGAGGAACCCCTCAGGCAACAAAAGAAAATAGATCACACAGATCAGAGCAGAGCTAAATGAGTTAGAGAACAGAAAAACAATTGAAAAAGTTCAAAAGACCAAAAGCTGATTTTTTTTGAAAAGATCAACAAAATTGACAAACCCCTGGCTAAACTTACTAAAGAAAAGCCGGAAAGGAAACAAATAACCCAAATTAGAAATGAGAGGGGAGTGGTCACAACACACCCAACAGAAATCAAAAATATCGTAACAGAATACTATGAAAGACTGTACTGCAACAAATTTGAAAACCTAGAGGAAATGGACAAATTCCTTGATTCATATCACCTACCAAAATTATCACAAGGTGAAGCAGAACAACTTAATAAACCCATCACAAAGGAAGAGATTGCAAAAGTCATCCAAAAACTGCCAACCAAAAAAGCCAGGGCCCAGATGGCTTCACTGCAGAATTCTACCAAGCGTTTACAGAAGAGTTATCTCCAATACTACCGAGACTATTTCACAGTATAGAAAGGGATGGAGTACTCTGAAACTCATTCTATGAAGCCAGCATAACCCTAATACCAAAGCCAGGGAAAGACCCAACAGAAAAGGAGAACTACAGACCGATATCATTCATGAATCTAGATGCAAAAATCTTCAACAAAATTCTTGTCAATAGAATACTGCAACATATTAAAAAAATAATCCATCATGACCAAGTTGGATTCATACCAGGGATGCAAAGCTGGTTCAACAACAGTAAAACAATGTGGCGAACCACATAAATATCACAAAACACAAGAATCACCTGATTTTGTCCATAGATGCAGAAAAGGCATTTGATAAAGTCCAACATCCATTCATGCTAAAAACCCTTAGCAAAATAGGCATAGATGGAAAATTCCTCAACGCAATAAGGGCCACTTATACAAAACCAACTGCTTATGTCATCCTGAATGGAGAGAGACTGAAGGCATTTCCCTCGAGAACAGGAACTAGACAAGGACTCTCACTCTCACCTCTCCTATTTGACATTGTACTAGAAGTTCTAGCCAGAGCAATTAGACAAGACCAAGGAACAAAGGGCATCTGCATTGGCAAAGAAGAAGTCAAAATCTCCCTGTTTGCTGAAGATATGATTGTATATGCAGAGAATTCCAAAGAATCTATATGTAAACTACTCCAAAGTCTCATGATACAAGATAAATATAAGTAAATCAGTCGGATTCCTTTATACCAACAGTGAGACTGTTAACGAAGAAATCATCAAATCAATACCATTTACTATAGCCCCTAAGAAGATAAAGTACCTAGGAATTAATCTAACCAGAGAAATAACAGACTTTTACAAAGAGAACTACAACCCCTTAGTACAAGAAACTAAGAGAGACTTAGATAAATGGAGAAACCTACCCTGCTCATGGATAGGAAGACTTAACATTGCAAAAACGTCTATTTTACCCAAAGCAATCTACTTATATAATGCAATCCCAACACAAGTTCCAGTGCCAATTTTTAATGAGATAGAGAAACAAATGGTCCCATTTCAGCAGGAGCAGATGCTCACCGAGGACCAAAATGACAACCCAGAAGACAGAGAGACCCACATGAGTGTGTGCCTACATCGACTTGAGACCAGAACAACCAGATGGTGCCTGGCCACCACCAGTGATAGCCACGACGGAGTTTACAAAGTTGAGTCTCACTGGCAACACAACAATAAAAAGGGGTGCACTCTGAGATCTCCACTAAAAGACTGCAACGGATGGTCCAGCAGCTTTGGGGTTTCCCTGGGAGCATGGGCCCTGGCCTTTATGCTACCCTTGCCCATAAATCAGAACGAAGGTCCACTCTTCAGACAGCAAGTGATTGGACCTGGCGACGCAGAGTGACTATATAATGGGTGTACTTTATGGTTCTATACATCTATAGGATATCATCCTGCTGACCTCTGGCTGGAGGAAGGGGAGTGGATGGACAAGAGGGGAAAGGAGACTGTTGGGAGGATGAGACATGTATGGAGCAGAGAGGAATAGTGTGCTGTCACCGGGCAGGGAGAGCAGTGGGAGCTGCATATAGGTGAGCATGCAAATTTATCTGGGAATGTATATTTTCACTAAGTTACAATACAAAAATGTAACATAAAATAAACACGAAGTAAATTTAAAAAAAGGCACATCTGTGAAAAATCAGCACTAACAAGAAAGTTAATTCAGCAAAGTGGTAAGGAACTCAGGCTTTGACAGTGGGTCAGCCATGGGTTCAATTCCCAGTTCTATCACTTACGACCATCGTATCAATTGTCCAGTGACTTCACCTCATAGAGTCTCAAGTAGAGTCTCAATTTTCTTATTCAGTGTAACAAAGATAAGGAAAACATCCAATCTCATGGTACTATTAATGAATGAAATGAGACACCATATGGAAAATCTTTTGATAAAACACTTGTTGCCATCGAGTCAGTTCTGACACATAGAAGCCGTATAAGACTGGCTAGAACTGGCTGGAGGCATTTCTAAGCAGTGGCTGGTGAATTTGAACTGCTGACCTTTTGGTTAGCAGCTAAGTTTTTAATCACTGCACCACCAGGGCTCCAAAACTAAACCAATTGCCACTGAGTCAACTCTGACCCATAGCAACCCTACAGGACAGAGTAGAACTGCCCCATAGAGTTTCCAAGGAGCACCTGGCAGACCTGAATTGCCAGCTTTTTAATTGCCAGCTTTTTGATTAGCAGCTGCAACTTTTTTTTCTAATATTTTATTGTGCTTTAAGTTTACAATCCAAGTCACTGGTCATAAAAAAACTTACATACCCACTGCTATATAACTCTAGCTGCTCTCCCCACCCTGTGACAGCACACTCCTCTTTTCTACTGTGTATTTCCTATGTCCACCCAACCAGCTATTGTTCCTTTCTGTCCTCTCACCTTGCTTCTGGACAGGAGCTGCTCAGTCAGCCTCAAGTATATACTGAAACCACAAAGCACACTCTTCGCCAGTATCATTTTATGTCTTTTAGTCTAATCCAATCTTTGTTTGAAGAGTTAGCAGCTGTGGCTTTTAACTACCAGGCCACCAGGGTCACTGACTCCGTACTGCTGTTCAGTCAGGTCCAACTCATAGTGACCCTAGAAGTTGGCATAGAACTGCCCATAGAGTTTCCAAGAAGCACCTGGTGGATTTGAACTGCTAACCTTTTAGTTAGCAGATGTAGTGCTTAACCCACTACACTACCAGGGTCTCCTGGTAGCTAGTAAACAATTAATGTTCGATAAAAATAATCTCCCCTCCTTTCCTTTCTCCTTTTCTTCTTCTGGGCCTCAACAAGACCAACAATTCCTCAAGAATGGATTTGATGACTTTCCTCTTTGTAGCCCCCATCCTTTGATAGACATAATTACAGCCAAGAAAACTCTATGGGGCAGTTCTACTCTGTCACATGGGTTTGCTGTGAGTTGTGATAATTTGAAAGCAGCCACCAGATCAAGTGCATTTTAGACAGTTACATTCAGAAATAAAATCATTCACATCATTTCTTTCCTTATTTTTACTTTTTCCAATTTGACAACATTAAGAAACAAAAACAAACAAAGCCTCTCATAGAACTTTACTACATATAGGCCCAATGCTGAGTGTTAAGAGAAAGAGATTGAATAAAACACTGACCCTGCTTTCATGAAGCCCCCAGTCCACAGGGCCAGGGTGAAGGGAAGAAATAAGAAAAAAGCAATTAGTTTTCATGATGATTCAGCTAGGAAATGACTAGCAAATAGAAGAAAACTGAGACTACCAGCCCGAGATAACAAGATTTGGTTACAGCATGCTGTTTAGCCCTGTATTTGACCCTGTTTAGCCCTGTATTTGACCCTGTTTACCTTCTTAGTACTTTGAAGTCTGTGCTTTAAGTGCTTTAAGGATAATCTGGGGTACTGGGGTTTTGCCCTGACTTTTTTGTTCTTTCTCCCTGGAATAATTTAAGATTTACAGAAGAGTTTCAAAGACAGTTTAGAGAATTCCTATCTAACCTTCACTTAGTTTCCCCTAACGCTGACATCTTACATAACCACTGTACATTTATCAAAACTAAGAAATCAACTTTGGCACAACATCAATAAAATTATGTTACTCTAGATGCAGACTGCCTCCTCATTAGAATAACTTCTAATGATATCAAACGGTATTAGAATTAGACATCCAATTTGCAACTAGTGGATCTGACCTAGTAAAAGAGAGTAAGGTACTCATCTGTACAACATCAACAGTGAAAACACAGAAGTAAGAAGACTAGTCTAGCAGACAAAAGACTTAGACTCCAATCCTAGCTTTACTACTGACTGTACCAACTGTAACACTTTTATAATTCTCCAATTAAAAAAAAATAGTGAGGATGAGGGCTAGGGACTATGGTCTCAGAGGACATCTAGGTCAACTGATACAAAATAGTTCATAAAGAAAATGTACTACATCCTGCTTTGATGTATAACATCTAGAGTTTTCCAGAAGCTTGTGAGTGGCCATCTAACACACACCTATCGGTCCTAGCATGTTTGAGGCAAAGGAGAATGAAGAAAATCATAGATAAAGACACAACGAAAATATTAGTCCAGAGGACTAATGAATCACAGTGTCCACGAGTCTTAGCTGAGAAGAACTAGCGGATGCCTAGCTACTGTTCTGACAGAGATCACAACAGAGGATTTCAGACAGCGCAGGAGAAAAACATAGGACAAAATTGAAAGTCACAAAAATAAGACCAGACTTACTGGTCTCAACAGATTGGAGGAATCTGAGACCATAGCTTCGAAACACCCTACAAACTCAAAACTGAAGACTCTCTCACAGTCCACCTTTTATCTGAAGACTAGACTGGCCTATAAAACAAACAATGACACATGTGAGGAATCTGCTTATTAATTCAGCCAAGCATATGAGACCAAAGAGGGAAAACCTGCCTAAAAGCAAAGATAAGAAGGCAGGAAGGGACAGGAAACCTGTGTGAATGGACACTGAGAACCCAAGGTAGAAAGGGACGGGGGAAGAGCACTGGCATATTACGGGGATTTCAACTACTGTCACAGAATAATTTGTGTTTAAATTTTTTGAATGAAAAACTAACTTGTGCCATAAACGTTCATCTAAAACACAATAAAAATTCTAACATATATAAAAATAAAAAAAATCTAACTTGATAAGCTAAAAGAATCCCTTCAAACTCTAGCAGTCTGCAGAAAGCCAAGGAGAAGAACACACACACACACACACACACACACATACACAGAGTGCCCATGAAGAACAGCTTGTGAGGGCTTGCCCAAGAAAGTTTCCTGTCTGTACCTCGAGAAGCTAGTCAGGGACAAATATTATGACATTCAGAGAACATTTCTAGACTCCATGAAGAGTGAGTAAGATTGAAACGATGATAGGCCATGACCAGACCAACAGAAAGCAAGGAGTTGAAGGAACAACAGGTGTCCTTAGCTCCGCAACAATAATGATGAAAGGCTGTATCTGATGAACTTGACTTTTAATTGCTGAATGGACTGTAGCAACTCACACCTATTATCTTCCTGAGTCTGCTCTTCCTTGTGCCATTTTCACACCCTCTTCTGGATGGACACAAGCTACAGGAACGTCAGCCCACTTCCACTAGTGGGTTGAAGCCAGAATTACAACCACTATGCTTGAGTTTCTTAACAAATCTAAATGTATACCACCATGAGCCAAGTTCTATTTCTAGTAGGTATGAACTAGGAGTTAAAGAAGCAGCAGGCACGGTCCTAAACAGCAAGGAATCACAGACTGGAATGAGTGGGCAAATGGAACCATGCATAGGCACAAACTAATTGTTACCAAATTGTACCTGACTCACGGAGACCCTATGCATGTCAGAGTAGAATTGTCCTTTACAAGGTTTTCAATGGCTGATTCTTCTTCAGGTATAGACTGCCAGGACTTTCTTCACAGATGCCTTTAGGTGAACTCAAACCTTCAACCTTTTGGTTACCAGCTGAGTGCTTAATCATTGGCACCACTCAGGAGTTCCACATAAAAAACGAAACCCAGTGCCAACAAGTTGATTCCAACTCATAGTGACTCTATAGGGCACAGCAGAGCTGCTCTGTAGAGTTCCCAAGGAGTATCTGGCAGATTTGAACTGCCGACCTTTTGGTTAGCAGACATAGCACTTAGCCACTATGCCACCAGGGTTTCTGGGGCTCCATATGGCTCTTAAAAATAAGGAAGAAGAAAAGAAAACGAGGCAGATTTATCTTCTTGACACATTTTTGACTGTGTAGTTTGAAGTATGAAGAACAGCAATGCTTCCTTAATTTCTTCAAGATATTATCTGTATCTTCCATATTTCTTCTACTAAACATACATTTTATCAAATTCTCCTGATTTATGATTTAACTGTTACACTTAGTGCTGGTGTCACAGTCCCAAGCAACACACACACACATGCACACAGGCATACACAATACATATCATCCCTCCTCCTGCATCTTATATGTTTTTAAGTCTTTGTCTCCCTTCAATTCACCGCATCCTACCTTTTTCCTCATGAAGCCCTTAACGAACACCCCATACCCCACTGATCACTCCCTTCCATTAAGAGTTTCTACCATCCCTGAGGCTGCTTACCAATTCATGTGGAACTCAATGTGAGAAAATGCAAAGTCATCCTTTGATAGATTCTGTGGACATCAAAAGCATCTTTGAACTAGACAGTGTCTGTTTATTTCCTCCACCCCTAGCTCAAAGCGCCGTCTCCTTCTTTTATTCTTTTAAAATTCTCTGATAACAATTATTGGTTTTCTGTAGCCACTAGGCAAAATTAATAAATTCCTCAGCCATATAACTTTCTTGAAACCTAATAATGATCTTTGACTATTAGCACTGGGATGAAGGAGGAAGACAATAAAAAGAAGCAAGGAAGGAGAAGGCAACTGGGGGTACGAGGGACTGGGAAAATCAAATCAATCTATTCCAGGAGTGCTATTCATTCAGGTTAGGGATTTGAGTAAGACAGAAGATCTTAGATTATAAGACTTAGGGTGGAAAGACTGTGGGGAAGGAAGAGGCTATAGTAGACAAGACTGGTGATTGATCCAGGGTCTCTGCAAACCACATGACTGATATACCCCCTTCCTCTGCAAAAGTTTTCCCAATACCACCCACTCCCTACTCCAAACCTGGTATAGAGACCACAGGCTTCAAACCGCCTGAGTGACTGACTGCAAGGATATATCCTGCCCCAAATGAGATCACCTTTATATTTCAAAGTGGAGAAAAAAGAGGATCAAAGTTCTCCAACATGTATTAAGCCAGTGTAGGATATGGCGAGGGAAGATGGATGATGCCAGAAGATACAGACTAACTGTTGCTGTATCTTTGAAAGAGACTGATGTACATGTTAGAAGGCCATGGGTGGAATATAAACAGGTTTTGGAATCAGACAGCTCAGTGTCTGATTCATTGAACTATCACCTGCTAGATGTATAGCATCAGAAAGTCACTTAACTTCTCAGAGACTTAGTTTCTTACTGTGCGAAATGGGTTTCATACCCTCTTCTTGTTTTGCCTGTATGGCCTGTTTTGAGGAACAAATGAGGTAATCTCAAGGTGGATGTCTCATAAAGACATCCAAGTCAGGTTGATAAGGTTTTTATTTCTTCGGGGAAGATGCTTCTCACTTTCCCAAAAGGACCACATTGCAGATCTCGCTGAATAATTAACGTGCAGACAACTCGGATTTTCCATCTTGATGACTTTCTCTTTCTGCCTCTGCCAATGTGTATCCCAGATCCAGAGACACTCTCTCCTGAAGGGAGAGACACGCTGCATTTTTTTGTCACTCTTGAAGATATCTAGACAGAGATTTCTTTGTCCTAAATTTGGCCAAAGCAGACTCATCACTCAAATAATAAAAGTTTCAACCATATAATATTTTTAAATTCTTGGATCAAAGAATTTTTTCCCCATGAACTAATGGAAAGTAAATTGCCAACAAGATGACCCATCACCCCAGACACTTTTGTGTGTGTGTTTTTCTTTAAACAAAAAGAATCTCCTATATAACAACAATACAACCATCAAAATCAGAAAATTAAGACTGTTATGTCACTATCATGGAATCCTTAAACTTCATTCAAGCTTTGCCTGATATCCTTTATAGAAAGGATCCAGGTAAGAAATATGTGTTGCCTTTAGATATCATGTCTTTTCATCTTCTTCAGTCTGGAGGACCTTTAGTCTCTCATGACTTTGACACTTTTGAGGATTACAGGTCAGTCATTTTGTATCATTCCCTTTGATTTGTCTGGTATTTCCTTATGATTCTATTTAGGTACTGTATCTTTGAGAGGACTATCATAGAAGTCATATTTCTTCCTCAGGGTGTCCTATTAGGTGGAATATGGTTTTGATTTATCCCGTTTCTGGTGATATTAACTTTATTGATTCAGTGATGGTATTGTCTGCTAGTTCCAGTCTTCTCCACTGTAAAGTAACTTCTCCCACCTTTTGTAATTATTATTTTGTGAGGAGGTCCTTTTGCACTGGAATCAATTTTACAGCCATGCTTTATTATTATTATTACCTTTAAAACTATGCAAATATTTCTTTCCTTATTAAATATTCAGCATATTCATGTATTAATTTCTATAAGTATGAGTCTTTCTCTATTTTATAAAATATTACATTGTTTACATTATTTATTATTTATTTATTATTTTATAAAATATTAGAAAATATTTCTACTTTATAAAATATTACCATAATGATTTATTTTGATCTCAGATTGTAATTTGGCCACAGCTTCTTCAAGTTGGCTGCTGCATCTTGGGATGTGTTCCCAGTTTTCTGACTTCCTTTTGACACAATAAAATGTTTCATTTTTTATTTTTCTTGTCCCAGCCTTGGAATCAGCATTTTTTTCAAGGAGCTCTACTTCCTTTCAGTGAAAATGGTATTTAGAAAGCATTATCTGGAGACTAGGGGAGTCTTAATACAGGGGAGTCCCTTAATATAGGGGAGTGAGGTGGATGATTGCTACGAAGCACTCTCTTTCATCAGAATTTTGTTTAGATTTGTGTGTGTGAGTGACAGAGAGGCAGAAAAGTGTGCATTTTGGTTCTTTTTATAAAATTACAGCCATAATTTGACTAGTTCTTTCTCACAATATAATCCAGCAAACTGGTAATAAATATACTGCAAAAAAAGGGATCCCAGTCAACTGAGTTTCCACACACTGACTTTCTATTAGACCTGAATACACCTCTGTGCCTAGTGGCCATTCAAAAGGACTATGTAGTCATGGAGCACTTATTTATGAGGTGTCAGTCTTGGTGCTAGCATTATTTGTTGCTTCTAAGTGCTATAACCAATACATTTTTTAAAAAATTACTTTAGTGCTCTACAACATATTTATTATAACGTTTGAAAACATGTTAGATAAATACTGATCTCTCTCACTCATAGACCAGAACTGTGTAGAGTTAGAAGAACTGTGTAGAGTTATAAAGAAATAATTCTTAAAAAGAAAATAAGCAAGAAAGCCTCCATAATCCCTGGAATTCTTATGTACCCACCAATAAGCTGTGCGAGTGGCTGTACCTGGATTATATTTTGAGAAGAACTAATTTAATCGTGGTTGTAATTATATAAAAAATCCAAAATGCACACCTCCCTCTCTCTCTTTCTCTCTCTCTCTCACACACACACACACACACACACACACACCATCTTTCTTCACCTAGACTAACCACTTGGATAACGTCTTAGGCTGGGTTCTCTAGAGAAGAAAAATCAGTACAGCACACACACACACACACGGTGTGGTTAAGGCAAAGTATTTATCTATTTGTCTATACCAGAACTGTGTTATATATAAATAATAATATGCAAATAATATGAATAATTATATACATATATACATATAAAAACACAGTTCTGGTGTAGACAAATACAGACTTTGCCCTAACCACAGCACATGTCAGACTTGATCAATCATACAACTCAATATCCTTTATTAATTACTGTCTCAGTAAGGGACATATGCTCCCAGATGGGCCAATCAGAATCCTTCCCTGAGATTTTATATAGCACACAGAGGAAGATAAATACTTCCCGTTTGTTTTATGTTCAAGATAAAAGAATGCGTGTCTGCAGCTCCTGATGTTCATGCCCCGCACTCTATGGGTTAGAAATAATGCTGTCAACACAGAGACAGGAAGCGAGATAAAAGAGCTCTATTTCTCTTGATACTGCTATATGTGAGCCCATCAGGATCACAATCATCTCTAATCATGTGAATCAATACATTTCCATTTGTGGTTATGATAGTTGGAACTGGTTCCTGTCCGCCTACTAAGAGAGTCTGGTTTCTAGTACAAAAATAAGAGAGTAAGAAAGTTTAATCAATAGAACAAAGCCCTTCAATAAGCTGGAGTGTGGAGACCCAGAAACGAGGCAGAAAAAAATTGCCTTAGAAAGAAGAGGAATACATCCTCAAGATTAGTGGGAGAGGGTTTGATGTTGATTAAGCTCAGTTGTTTAGTTGGTGGTAGTAGCTGAAGAAGTGCCTAAAGATAAAGTGAATGAGGATCTGTGAGCGCTAACTATCACCCCACCGTCCTCCGTTGCACTAAAGAAAGCCTGCCACAATGTAAGTGAAGGCAACTATTGTACTTGTGATTTGAAGCCACAAAGAAAGAATACCTCCAAAATACAAAATATTTTCCAACTTGCCTAATTTGACTATACACCAAAACTGGTGCCACAGAGTCGATTCTGACTCATAGCGACCCACGACAGTAGAACTGCCCCGTAAAATTTCCAAGGAGCACCTGGCAGATGTGAACTGCTAACTTTTTGGTTAGCAGATGTAACACTTAACTACTATGCCACCACGGTTTGACTATAGTTAGTATTACATTTCTTGCAAGCAGGGACAGATTATCCAATAAGCAAGGTGTGCACGGGCTTACTTGTGCTTATATAGTAACCTGTAGGACACATTTTCACAAGAGTCTCACCACAATGACGAGGTGAAAACAAGTGCAATCGTGCACTACAGATTAGCATGTAAGCACAAGTATGCCCATGCCCACCTTGCTTACTGGTTAATCTGCTCCCGCTTGCAAGTCATCTAAACACTCATCTGGACATATCTGTAGGTTGAAGTCCTGTAGTTTTAAACACTGTTAGACAGAATAACTGGAGTAATTTGACCCTTTTTAGTGTTATGTCTCTTACAGCTTACTCAAGAAGTAATCTGAACAAACCTGTGGGCTGAGCCACTATAAATGAGAATTACTGCAAACACTGAAATAACAGTAGATGGGAGAATTCCGTGAACTACCTAAAATAGTATACTTTGATTGCCTTTTACCTTATTCTTAATGCTATTGAGCATTAGAGAGGAACTAAGATTTGTATAAAATATTCCAACTATTACTATCACTGGATGGATAGTGTCTATGTCTGACTCCAGAGCCACTTCAGACCTCATTAATTCAATCCTAACTTTGTTTCTCATGAAGCCTACAAACAGTCTCAGTTTCCTTCTCATTATAGTGTTCTAGAGAGTATAAAACTGGCCTACAAGATGCAACTCTTTTGCTATTATTGATTGGTTTAAAAGTCCTTGCGATTTGTCCCTGCTCCTTTCCTGGTGAGGCAGCAATGGCCCCAAGATCTGGCAAGGCCACAAAGGACTCTGAAGCAGCCTGGAGCACATGGCATCTATTTTAGCATCCCTGCTCTCTCATTAAAAGGAGGTGAGATGGTGATGAGAAGCACAGGCCATGAGGCCTCAGGCTTTTATCTCTGGCAATGATATGGGCAGCATGACATGCAGGGTAATGAATTGCCCTCTTTGCAGAAATGAATAAGTTGTGGTTGGTGATGCAATGATCAATTTGCTCCATAACGTTAAGCGGCCCATTCATCATCCACACCCGCTGTCAGGAGCCCGGGCCACTGATGTTGGCCTCAAGTCTCCGCCTCAGCTGGCTGAGCAATAGCCTTTGGCACTGCCTCTTCATGGCTCAAGGCTGTCTTTGATCACCACTTCCAATGAGAGGGCCTGATGTCTGCTTACACAGGTGACTCCAGAAAGATGGACATCCACCCAAACCCAGGCCAGTGACAGACATATAAAGTGAAGGGCCCTTGGACAGGGGCCTAGGTGCCCTCTCTCACTGTCCTACACTGTCACCTTGGTTCAATGCAGTGTCATCTCTGGGCCTCAGCTTCTCTGAGAAGGAAGGAATCATAGTCAGATCTCCTCCAGCTCTGACAAAATAAATCTTCCACAAATATTTGTTAGATGAATAAAAGTTTGTGATTTTTAGCTCCTCCATCCACTGGAGCAAATAAGAGAATTTATTAACTGTCAGCTGTTTGGTATAAACAAATCAATCCATTCACCTATCATGGCAACCAAAAAGAAAGTTTTAAGTATTATAGCTTATTGAAGACGAAACTGGTGCCACGACAGGTTAAGTGAGGCCTCCAAAGCTACACAGAGAAGTAGTTACGACTGAGACCACATCTGCCAGATTCCAGAACCCTTGCCCTTTCTACTGGGAATCATTTTTTTTTTTTTATAGAGTATGGACCATTAAGACAACCTAACAAAGTCAATTTCTGGATAGTTCTGCAGGTAATCAGGTGCTGGTAGGATCTTTTGCCTGCTCAGAGGACGGCTGGGAAGCCCAGGATGAAATCTTAATTCTCAGTTTCCGGTTTCCATTTTCAAGCCCCTGGTTGGGACTAGAGTAACAGAGTCTGGGCAGCTGGCCAACAGGAACGG
Organism: Heterohyrax brucei; assembly: GCA_028571685.1. Lineage (NCBI taxonomy): Eukaryota > Metazoa > Chordata > Mammalia > Hyracoidea > Procaviidae > Heterohyrax > Heterohyrax brucei. Next base: position 66,210,138 of record CM053150.1, read on the forward strand.
TGAGAGGCTTTCTCATGTTCTTTGGGGTAGCAGCTACCTATGGGATATTTACTTTTTTTCTTAATAAGTGTTTGGTATTCTGTATTTTACATCTTCGAAGGGCCAGGCCCTTTGATAGGTACTCACCACTGTGCCTAAGTCTTCTATCATTTGGCCCTCATGACAATTTGATGAAGTTAGCTAGGTTTTTTTTTTTTTTTTGGATAGAATAATGAAGCTAAGGAGATAAATCATCTGCCCACAGTCATCTAGCTCACCAGTGACAGAGATTTAACTCAACTTTGGATCTATCACCTGGAGGAAATTTCTGGCAATTTAGTGGAGTGGAGTGGGCAGCAAAATGGGCTCAGAACTGGAGGTCCTATTGTGCTCTATCCTGTTGACTTATCTACGGTGTGAGCTCAGACAGGTTACACATAGTTCCTTCTCCCATGCCACAGCTTTCTCCATTTGTAAAACAGTAAGAATTCTAATAACATTAGTTACCTTGTATTTGACTCTTGCTTTGGTTTACTGTGAGCTGAACTCTGGATATTTCATTTTATTTTAATCTTTAAAATAACTCTATGATATAAACATGATTATTCTCATTTTATGGGTTAGATAACTGACGCTAGAAAGGAGAGATAACTTATCCAGGTCACAAAGTTAGTACATGGCAGGGCCATATCCCAACTCTCTGGCCTTGTAGTCCAAGTTTTCAGCAACTGAATTACTTCAGAATAAAACTGCCCAGTCTTTAACATTCACATGAATCACCTTGGTATCTAGTAAAAATGCATTCTAGTTTGAGTCCTGAGATTCTGCATTTGTAATAAACAGGGAATGCTGATGCTGTTAGTCCTAAGACTACACCTGGAATAACAAGGTTCTAAAATCTAGAGCATGCAAATTTATTCTATAAAGGGCCATACTGTATGTATTTTAGTTTAGTAGGGTAAACAATACGTTTCTGAACACTGCCACTATAGTGGGAAAACATCCACTGACAATATATAAATGAATGGATGTAGCTATGTTCCAAAAAATCTTTAATTACACAAAGCAGGTAATAGGTCGAACTGGCTTGTGGGCTACAGTTGGCAACACCTGAGATAGTTTCCAGCTCAATTAGCTTCCAAAATCTCCAATAATTGTCCTTCTATACTCATGATTTTGAATATTCTAATACAGAGGTTCCCAAAGTCTGGTCTATGAATCAGTAGCCCAACTATAACCGAAGATCTCATAAGATACACAAAGACAGGGGCCCCCAGCTTGGACCTATTGAATCAGAAAATCTGTGAGTGAGCCCAGCAATCTGTGTTTCAGTAAGCCTTCCAGATGATTCATATGTGCAATACACCTTGAAAATCATCAAGAAAGGAACATCTGGCTCCTTCCATGTAGTAGAGAATAAGAAGACAACAGAGAGTGGAGGTAAGAACACGAGGCCTGGTATCAGGCGGACCTGCAGTCAGATACTGACGAGCTCTGGGATCATGGCCAAGTAGCTTACCCTCTTCAGCTCAACCTTGGTTTCTTCGTTTGTGACACCAGCAAGAAAATCACAAAACTGCCTCTCTCTGAAGACGAGGAGTCAATGAAATGAAATGATGTTGGTAAAACATTTGGCCTAGTCCTCAGTTCATGCAAAGTGCTGGAGGTCATTATCAGCAGTTTTAAAGAGAATTTGTGGCACAATGCTTAGGCACTCAGCTGCCAGCTCAAAACTGGTGGACAACCCACGAGCAACTCTATGGGAGAAAAGACTGGGTGAGCTATTCCAGTAAAGATTAAACCCCACTGTTGTTGAGTCCATTCTGACTCACAGTGACCCCACAGGACACAGCAGAACTGCCCCATAAGGTTTCCAAGGCTGTAAATCTTTACTGGAGCAGAACGTCACATCTTTCACCCACAGATCAGCTGGTAGGTTTGAACCCCTGATCTTTCAGGTAGCAAGCGGACCAGCTTAACCACTGCACCACCAAGGCTCCTTCTGAAAGATTATGCAACCTAGTAAGACTGATGGCTGCTAACTAAAAGGTCAGCAGTTTGAATTTAGCAGCTGTTCCCTTGGAAACGCTAGAGGACAGTTCTATTCTGTCCTATAGGGTCACTGGGAGTCACAATCAACTCGATGATAATGCATTCAATGATAAACCCTATGGAGAAGTTCTGTTGTGTCCTCTAGTGTTGCTGTGAGTCAGAATCTACTCAACAATGTATGACAACAGTATCGGCAGTATTTTGAGGACAAAGTCTCTAAATACTCACAGATGGACTCGCATAAAATGTCAGCTGCAAGCAGCAAGGGAATTGCAGGTTTGAGGGCAGAAATGGTGCATAAGCACAAACACGTTGTGACCAAAGATACTACACAGCCATGGGCTTAGCTGCTACCCAGTCAAGAGTCAGCATATCCCACTCCATTCTCATGGGTACTCTAACTAATGAATGCTTGTCAGTAGTTAGAACAAACTCTAATTCGGATCTTCGGAGCAGGCTTCTGGTCTGGAAGATACACTCTTGGTTGAGGCCCTGTTCCAGAACAACCCAAATCCATTGTTGCTGAGTCAATTCTGATTCATAAGAAAAAGTACAAGTTTAGGATCCGGGTGGGCAGAGATTTGAATCCCCTTACGGTCACTGTGAGTTGGATATGACTCAGTAGCAGCGGATTTGGTTTTCTGCTCTACGTTTTGCTGTGCGGTCTTGGGCAAGTGGCTTCACATTTCTGAGCTTTAGTTCTTTCAACTGGGAGTAATTAAAAAAGAAAGTCCGTGTCCATATGCCAGCCTAGGGCAAGATGAGGTACAACATCGGTATTTTTTAAAATTATGTTTCCATAATTTCAGGCTTACTGGAAAATCTCTTACCACTTCTATTGAACATTGTACTGCAGGTTCTACCCAGGAATATTAGCTAAGAAATAGAAATAAAAGACTTTGGATTGGACAGAAAGTAGCAAAATTATGTCTATTCACATACCTCATGATCTTGCATATAGAAAATTCTAAGCAATCTACACACAGATACACACACAAACTAGCAGAACTAAGTTTATCCAGGTTGCAGTACACACAGTCAGTATAAAAGACAAGTGTATTTCTGTATACTAGAAGTGAATAGCCTAAAAATTAAGTTAAGGAAACAATTTCATTTACAGTAGTATCAAAAAGAATGAGATACTAAGTTGTACAGGACTTTCACACTGAAAACTGTGAAACATGGTTAGCTGAAATTAAAGAAAACATAAACAAATGGAAAGACATCCCTAGTTCATGGACCTATGATTTAATTAACATTGTTAAGATGACGGTACTCCTAAGTTGATCTACAGATTCAATACAATTAAGATTTTACAACATTTGCTTTTTCTTTATTTATCTGTCTGTCTACCTACCTGTCTACCTACCTACCTGCCTATATTTGTCCATACCCTGGTAGTTCAGTGGTTAAGGTCAGCAGTTTGAATCCACCAAGTGCTCCTCAGAAATGCTGTAAGGCAGTTCTACCTTGTCCCATAGGTTTAGTATGACAGAATTAACTCGATGGCCAACAGATTTTTTTTTTTAAATCTGTAACTGTATATCTACATGTGTGTCTAGTATGCATACCTGAATGTTATTTTCAGGACTGTATGAAAGTAAGTGGCTGACATGCTACCTCTTCACCCATAAAGGCTTCAGTGTGTATTTTCTAAAACCAGGACATTATATATCTACATCAAGGGATAATCATGATATGACCCTATCATTTAATCTGCAGGCCTACTCAAATTTCTTCGGGTGTCCTGTTAACGTTCGTTACTGCGAAAGAAAGTCACGGATGATCCACTGCATTCAGCTGTCGCGGTGTTCTTGGTCCCCTTAATTTGGGCAGTTCTTCCGTCTTCTTAGTCTTATACAACTATGATATTTTTACAGAGATAGGTCTTCTGTTTTGTAGAACATCTCTCAGTTTGCACTTATCTGAAGTTTCCTTGGATTAGATTTAGGTTAGGTGTTTTTGGTAAGAATGTCAGGGAAGTGAAGTTGGGGATTCCTCAGTACATCTTGTCAAGAGGCATGTGATACTGATTTGTGATGTTACTGGCAATATGAACATTGATCATTTGTGGAAGGCAGCATTTATTGACCATGTTTCTCTGCTGCAAAGTTATTATATTTTCCTTTTCAATTAATACATAATTTGCATAAAGATAGGCTCAAGCTACATAAAACTCATGTTTTTCTTCCAAACTTTCACCAAGCAGTTCTAGCCTACATCCAAGTTTCTTAAGTCATGTTGGGTTATACTAATTTATAATCCGAGTGTGAGGGTCATTCACCTAAGCTGTCTTAAGGACGAAAGACCTGACCTCCTGGAAGAAGAGATACTTAAAGTCTGAAGGATAAGTAGTAATAAAGAAGGTAAAACCAGGAAATTGGAAGAGGGAAGGATATTCTGGGTTCTAACTAGACCTGGAGTCAGTGAGTAAAAAATATTCAGAGAAAGGAACCCAGTTCAGCTGGCCAGAGTATAGACTGCAACATGGGACATAGGCAGGAAGTGTCAGCAATAGCACGTAAGAAGTATGGCTTTTCATAAAGGCAAAGTAAAACCATAAAATGCTTTCAATCAGGGAAATGGCATAACCAGATTTTTGTGATGGGAAAAAAAATACACTCTTTTGACTGCTACCTGGGGGTAGTATTTGAGGACAGCAAGATTGCAAGGAGGGAAGTATGGAGACAATGGTGGTGTCCAGTGAGAGGACCTGGTGTCCTGGCAGTTCACCTGGGGAGAAGAGCCTGAGAAAGATCTAGCAGCGCTGCACGGTAACCACAAAGTGGAGATGTCAGACGCTGTGCACACACTAAGAAAGGTGCATTCCTAGAGAATGTAGCATTGCGGATGAGCAGGAGGCACCCGGATGAAGATGCTCATGGCCCCTGCATTCTAGGTAGGAGGAACAAGAGGTATAAGGGACTAAAAGAACCTGAGAAAGCTGTAGCTTCTAGGAGACAGCTTGGGATGTAATTGGAGAAAGAAGCAGGTGCCATGAGTGTCAGACAGCAAGTTGGGGCTTTATCTTCATGGCAACAGAGAGCAATGGAAGGTTCCAAAGCAAGTCTGCAGCTTAGAGAAACTGCTCAGGCTGCAGGCGGAGGATGACTTGGTGGACTGAGGTTGGGCAGGGAGAAAGAAAATCTAATAGTCTGATTCCCAAACATGCACAGTGACAATGTGTCTTGGTGCTTGACAAGTGGGAGCTATCACCACAACTCAGCTCAAGGAGGATGCTGAGCAGAACCTTTGGGGTCTTTGTAAGCTCTAATTGGGGTCTTTTCTGTAAGCCTGTGGGGTAGAGGTTAAAGGAAGAAGCAAATACTTAATCTACATAGAAGAAAGAGAGGAAAACAACCTGTTGGCTGAGGATAAGAGGAGGGGAAGAAGAGCAAGCACCTTGCTCCAGTGCAGAATGAAGACAAATGGGCAGTGAGTTTCAGAGAATACATCCTTTTTCCAGAACACTTGCCTCTCCATCAGGGCCCTGCAAAGGCTTGTCAGACGGGAGCACTGCTTTTGTGCCTTTGCAGGCTGCGCTCCCGTTACCATGGCAATGGGGCCATAAGTCATGTCTGCTGCTGCTGCACAGAGGCGCTGTGATTTATGCCCGCCCGGCTGGGATTGTAAACTTTTTTTTAATGTTCAAAATCCGTCACAGCAAGGTGTCTCTGGCTTGCTTTGGAGAAGGGGGGACATTGTCAGACCTTGCTCAACTCCCTGCCCATGATGCTCCTTGTCTTCCCACAGCTGGGGCCACAGAACTAAGCCAGCCAGGCTCTGCACAGCTCCCTCTGACCTCAGGGGGCAAGGCTGTCAAATGCCTCATGTTGATGCTCATTCCTGGGGCCAGGTTACTATTTTATTCCTGATCCCAGTTCCTTATCCTGTCTTCCCAGACAAATTCACTCCATACAAGCTTTTCTCTTCATGCTTTATATGTTAATTTAATAATCTGCTCTATGCCCCAGCCTCTCTAAAACTAGGTCTCTACAGGTGTGTCACAGAAACCAGATGGACTTCAAACAGTATCTTTGGAACCTCAACTTTCTCTGTTTAGTGGGGTGAACAGCCTTCATCTATGGCAGGCTTTCTCAGCCTTGGTACTATGGATATTTTGGGCTGGATGATTCTTTATAGCAAGGACTGAGCTGGGCACTGTAGGACATTTATTAACATCCCTTACCACACTCACTAGATTACCCCCTGCCTCCTGTTGCAGTAACTACCAACATTTCCAGACATTGTCAAATGTCTCCTAGGGGGCAAAGTCACCCCCGGTTGAGAGTCACTGATTCTGGGCACGAGTCAAGCATTAACAGAGTGCCAGCACCAAGCATTCATTCATTAGTCATTCTTTCTTTTTCCCATCTCTTCTCTCACAAATGGAAGCACTAGTTCTAGACCCTGGACCTGGGACCAGCACCTGTTATTTGCAGGCTGACTTCATAGCAGCCAACGGTTATCTATACTTTCCCTGCTCCGTTGTGTTTTGGGCATCTCCTTCAGATACCTGGAAGTGAAATGCCCAAATCCCACCACTTTAAATGATATAGAAAGACAGCTCAAGGGGAGGAATCTAAACTTTCAAAAAGGAAAAGCCGAAGTCTAGGCCGTTCAACTTTGTTTTGGCACTATGTCTTAGCCATTCTTGGCCCTTCTCTCTTCTGCGACTCCTGTCTTAGTTATCTAGTGCTGCTAGAACAGAAATACCACACACAGCTTTAATGAACAGAAATGTATTCTCTCAGTCTAGGATGCTAAAGGTCTGAAATCAGGGTGCCAGCTTCAGAGGAAGGCTTTCTCTCTCTGTTAGCTATCACGGAAAGTAATTGTCATCAATCTTCCCCTGATCTAAGAGCTTCTTGGGTGCAGGAACCCCAACTCCAAAGCATGTCTTCCATTCCTGGTTTTTCACTGCTGGTGGCATAAGGTCCCTCATCTCTCTATTGGCTTCTCGTTTTTATCATCTCAAGTAATTGACTCAAGAAACAAGGTGAAACCTGATCTTACATACTGAGCTCTGCCTTATTAACATAATGGTCTCTAATTCTGCCTCATTAACATCAAGAGGCAGGATGTAGAACACATGGGAAAATCACAACAGATAACAAAACGGTAGACACCACACAATACTGGGAATCATGGCCTAACCAAGCTAACACACATTTTTGGAGGACACAGTTCAATTCATGACAACTCTAGTAAGTGTCTGGGTCTTTTGTCCTTCTAAATCTTGTAATTTTTTAAATCTTGTAAAGTTATATCTAAGTTCCACTTAGCCTCTACTATATGCCAGATACTGTGTTAACTGTTTTAAATGCATCATCATGACAACAATGCTTTAAAACCCATTTCACAGATGAAGGGCATGAGGCTTTTCATTTTGACCTGTAGCACTCTCAGCTTTCATCGACAGCCGAATTTTCTTATTCCAAGACCAGGTCCTATTGGATACAAAGCCATGGATGTCCCTGGCTGTCTTCTGAGGAAACTTCCAGATGTTGTGATCGCACCGCTGGACAGGACACCCTCACAGCTAGCTAACTTGCCCCTAGCATTGATACAGCTTCAGTGCAAGACGCCAGATCCATGTTAGGAGTCCTCTCAGGCTGTTCTATTTCAATGCAGTTAATTGAGTCCTGCTGTTCTTGGGATCTAGGTGGCAGGGATGAACCAAAAATGAGCCCTAAAGGAAAGTAGGGAGGGAGACATGTGGAGCAGCGATTCTGTACCCGGAAAGCCTGTGAAGTGTCTGGGTTGGATTGCTGGGACTGGCTGGGGTGGTCATGCGGACTTCTCTTCATTTGTTCTTCCTTACTTTTGAAGAGTCTTTGAGCCACATTCTCATGAGTCAGTCACCATGAACTTATCGAGTACTTAGTAAATGCAAAGCCTGAAAATGGGAGGGTGGGGAGTGTACAAAAAGGCACGAGTCATAATCCTTTCCTGAAAAAAGAGTTTGAAGACTCTGATGAGAGAATCACCTATTGGGTTAAAGTCTAGGTTAAATAAGGGCAACATAATAACAACCATAATAGCAAACTTCTTTGTGCCAAAGGTCACATGAACTTACTTCATCTGCAACAGAGACCCTATAAAGTAGGCACAAGTTATCTCTGTTTTTCAAATATGGAAACTGAGGCATATGGTGGTGACCCAGATGGTAAGTCACAGCTCTGGAAGGTGAGTCACAGCATCTGATCCCAGAGCCTATGCTGCCTACGACTAGGCTATGCTGGGCTAAAGTGGAATACTACGTACTTTTTTTTTTCTCTCTGTCTCTCTCTCATTTCTTTTTCATCTTTGCTAATTCCTTTTCCTCCTCAACCAATTCTAAGTCACTTGTCCCTCCTCTGGAATATCTAGATATGGTCATCACATTCTATCTCAATCCATCATCGGCCGTGAAGTGCTGTCTTCCACAATTGTCAAGGAGACAGAATAAGGAGCTCAGCAGCTGGCATGACTATTAAGTTGGCTCTTCTCCCACTGCTAAACAATGTGTGTACACTCTGAAGGAGGTCCCTTGGGCACTAAATCTTCCCTCTGGTGTCTCGTTTAACCTGTGCAACCTCTCAGCCTCAGTGGACTAATGCGGCATTTCTTGAACTGTGTCTCCAGCAACATCAGACCTGAACCCACTGCTAGGCAAATAGTATTAAGAGGCTGTACCATGTAGACTTCTCTTCCAGAAAGATTCACAATGCTCATTCACATATTCAAGTTGCTGGGAAAGCTGCCACTGAGGAAATCAATGTAACAACTTCATTTATACTGGGTTTCTCAAACCTTTTAAATTAGGGAACCTTCCTTTTTCATTTTGTCACATTTACTAACTCCAAAATACTGGCATTCTTTGAAACCACTCTGAGACACTATGAATTGTTATAACCCGAAACGGTAAACATTGTGAGGCAGAAGTTTTGATAGTGGTGTTTTAATGCTGGGAATATTTGTATGCAAGGGGACTCAGTGATGCTCAGAGATCACGCAATTTATTGGTAATATCAAAATACTCCATGGCAATACAAATACGGCCACATCAAATTGTCTTCAGCAAATGTTCTGGGTCCTTTCTCCCAATCATTTACTGTGCTTAGAACTAGAAATGCAACAGTAGTTCAAATTCAGACCTTGAACTCAAGGAATATATAGCCTGCCAGGGAGAACGGGGGTGGGAGTATACATCTACAGCTAATGTAGCCTCTACTGTAATGCAATGCAGTCAGATGTCCCATCATGAAGCAGGAAATATTCTGGCAACATGAACAAAGCAATGAAGTGTGGTGGGGGTAGTTCTGGCAGACGAGAGGAGGGCACAGCCGGGCAAGGCTGTTCAGAAGAAGTGCTATTTCTGAAAGGCTGTGATGGATAAGGAAGAGCATGCCAAGTACACAGGGGACTGTGTGAGTCTTACGATGTTTCATGCACAGAGACAGTAGCGACAGAAGCCGATGACAGGAAACTACATGGCCTTTTGAGGAAACATCAAAAAGGGACATCGTTGGAGGCAAAGTTGTGAGGGATGGTGGCTAGATCTTGAAATGCTAATGCACACCAAGTGACAGAGTTTAGCTTTAGGTAGGGATAAGTATGGCCCAATTTACAGGGGATGGGTTAGGCATGCATGCAGTAGTTGCGGTGCGGGTAGAAGCTGAAAGCAGTGAGGTCATTTAGGAGATGAGGGTCTGAGTGACAGTGAAGAACAAAGGTGAAGACATTTTGAAGGTAGGTGGGAGTTTGTGCTGAATCTTTTCTGTTTGTCCCTCCAGACTCACTCTCGTGCTGTCCTCACCCTACAATCTGAGTTCTATAGACTGTCCCGATAGACTCTCCTACGTGGCTTTGCAGTGGTTTCGGAAGGTCTGGAAGGTGGTTTGGACCTCTAGCTCCTTTCCTGCAGGAGCATTGCATTATCTTCATGCCACAGCCTTCATGAGGTAGCTTGATCCATAGAGTTCGTTTCCCACATCTGGGTAACCTCACCCTCAGGCTGACCTATTGGTACTAGCCACCAGGTGATACATATCCCAGGTTGTTTTTCTCCTAGTTTCCCCAAACTTTGTGACTATTCTATTAAAACTCTCCCAGCTTGAGCATGCCATTGCTTTCCTGCTGGGATTCTGCTTGATTTTGGTTTCCTTGGTAAGTGAGAGGAAACAGAGTTAAGTCTAATGCACAGATCGATTCACTGAAAACATGTGAATTATATTTCTGACCAGATGGGACTGTTGTCTGTGTGTATGTGTATGCTGTTGAGTGGTAAGTAGGTGGGGGTTGGAACTTATCGAACAGAGTAAGAAACATGGTAGAAAACATGCAGTGTGCTCAGCCCCAACAAGAGCATCTTGCTGTTACTCTACAGTCAATTCCATTTCATGGTCACCCCATGTGTGCACAGCAGAACTGTTTCATAGGGTTTTCAAGTCTGTGACCTTTCAGCAGTATATCACCAGGCCTGTCTTCCGCAGCACCTCTGATGGGTTCAGATCACCAACCTTCTGGTCAAGTACTTAACTGTTAGTGCCACAGAGAGACTCCAAGTGGTTCTTAAAAGACCAAGTATTTGTTCATCTTAGTTTAGCTTGGTGATCACTGCCCCTGATTTATTGTTTGCATGATCTACAGCATGGCCTATTCAAATGAGACCAGAGTGAGAAGTTCTAGAAAACACTGTGAAACTACAGCAAGGAAGACCGCAGCAGGCTATGATACACCCACAGGCAAAGGGTGCATTCTGTCAGTTTAGGATGGCACATGTGATAGTAGAAGAACAAAGATTATGATTTAGAAGGTTTCTCCCAGGTTGTGAGTTTGCAAATTGTTTAAACTTGCTTTTGGAACTGTAGGATGCAGTTCACAGTCCTTGTTATGTGGGTGGTTTGTTTACAGCTTAAAGCTTTCCATTTTTAATACAAATGACAATGACAGTGCCTGACATATCCAGGAAGCACTGACATGGAGGCCTCAACTCTGCTACAACCCAGAAATCTATTTCAGTACCCTTATTGGCACCACAATGAGATTATCCAAATATACCCCCTGAGATAACAGATTGATGGGTGAAAACTTCTGGGCATGACAGCTTCATTTCTAATTCGTCCATAACACTTCCATCTTCATGACTATCTTTCCTGTGCATCTCATCAACCAAAAATCTCTCTTCATTTTACAGGGGAACACAATCATCAAGCTGTCAGACTGAAAAGTGGAAGGATCCCTACATGCAACCTAGTTCAAAGGCAATAAATACTGACCGTCTTGCCATGACTCCTTCACCTGATACCCAAAGCACACATCCTGAATTGATCGCCACTTTTTTCCCAGCTGAGTCTGTCTGTCTGTTGCCTCAGGAATCTTTCCAACATAGTACCCTAGGCAGCACTTACCAATTTATCTAGGCTGGAACACGAGATGTCTGCTATCTGCCGTCTTTGATTTTGTCCAATCCCTAAGATAGATGGGTAAACTGAAGCCCATGGAGATTTTGAAGACATGAATTAGAGTAGATGTTAACCCAAGATCTCTCCATTTCTTTCCATAGGTCTATCTACACTTTGTGATCCAGCCTCCCTAATCACATATGACTGACCCAGAGCTAGGTTCCCAATCCATGCTGGGCCAATAAGATTCTTTCTCTATGATTTTTCAAAATGCAGAACCAGGAAAAGAATTACTCACTTTACTATGAGTCAACCCAAGTTTGGAGACTGCTACCACAGGGAGAAGGAAGTTGGTTTGCAGTAGGTGAGAATAAAGCCATCATAGAGTGAGGTACAGATAAAAGACTGAATCCTAATATGTGATTCTCATAGCTTCCTTATCTCTGTGGCTGACTTCTCATTCTTCCCATGGAATCCTTCCAATACAGTCATCATTAAGCTAATTTTATTTGGGTTTCCAGCCTCTGAAACCAAAAACGTCCTAATGTAGAGTGGGAAGGGCTTCTAGGATACAAGGACGGCATGGTGGCATGAGGTCTTGCGGTCGGAAGTCCTGTGTTTAAATACCAACTCTTCCCCTTACTGAGTATTCTCCTTAGTGCTTAAGAAGGTCAATTTCTACGTCTGTGAAATGGAGAATAAAAATAGCTATGGTTCTATATTTCTATAGGATATCAGCCCGCTGACCTCTGGTGGGAGGAAGGAGAGTGGGTGGAAAGGAGGGGAAAGGACACTGTTGGGAGGATGAGACATGTATGGAGCAGAGAGGAATAGTGTGCTGTCACCGGACAGGGAGAGCAGTGGAAGCTGCATACAGGTGGGCATGTAAATTTATACAGGAATGTACATTTTCACTCAGTGATATCAAATAAAAATAAGAAAAAAATGCAGCCTTGATCTAGGAAGACAGAGTAAGAAGCACCCACCAGAAGCTCCTGCCCAGTACAGCACTATCCAAAATAGCACATATGCCCACCTTCAGTGCAGAGTCATGCCTTACACCCAGGTATCCTGTTACCCTGTCCAGTGTTATAGAAAAAAAAAATTACTTTCATGTTTCTCTGTCTTCCTTCTTTAATCTAAAGACCTACGTACCCGTTCGAACATCAGAAGTCCCATTTGAAAAGTGTTTAACTTCTAATGCAGATATAACAAGTCGTTTCTCAGTTTCACTGTATCTGCAAAGACTTCTATAATTCAACATCAAATATTTATTATTACATTTATTAAAGTTTTAATAATTTAGCATCTCCTGCATATAAGATAGAAGCTTAGCTAACTGGTTTCCCTTTATCCAACCTAGGTCACTTCAATATTTATATTCCAAAGTCTCCATTTGAGTTTCATTTAGCAGAGGCTGTGTCTTGGGTCCTCTACCTGAGTTGACAGCTGGAGCATTCTGCGACCTCCCCAGTGGCAAAGACTAACAGAAATCTGGTATTGAACTGTGTTTGAAGAGATTTACCGAGCCTGGGCAGAAACTCATCCTAATAGACTTCACTTTTATTATGATCGCTAAATAAAATAAGGGGAAATATGCATGTCTCCAGGCTCACTGGCTGAATGACAGTCAGTGAGGCTGTGAGATGGGTGAGTATGGAATACACCATTAGCTAGAGAGAGCAGAGGTCTTTATAGGAATGCTTATAGCAGAGAGCAGAGCTAATGTGAGGGACCTCGTCCTCCTCAAAGGCATGAGAGGTGGTGATGAGGGTGAGCTCAAATTGCTGAACTAAAATTCCACAATCCTAGCAGTCAGTGCCAGGTAGGCCCCTTGTTTTCCCGCTGTCTCCCCTTTTCCTATTAATATCTCATCTTCCACTTGCACAAAGAACAAGCACACTCAGTATACTTAGCCAAGCCAAGCCAAGTGCTGTCGAGTCGGATCTTAAGGGTCAACAAAAACTAAGAATTTGAAATGGGATTCCATTGAAGAATCCAGATCAAAAGGTGATAAAAAAAAATTACAAAGAATCAGAATTAGAAATTCTGAATGGAATTGAGACCTTCTGGAACCTCTTGATGATTATAAGCAATATCACTGAATTGTACATGTAGAATTTGCTTTGAAAATTTTCACAAAAATGAAATTAAAAGAAAGAAAAGAACTTTGGCACAAAAAAGAAAACATCCAGTGAGCCTACCCTTCAATTTTACTGAAATACAACAGAGAATTCCTCCACATCAACAAAAGATAGCATGTCCTGAACTGTCTCCAAATGGCTCAGATTCAAATCCTCACTACCTGTATTATACTGTGAAAACAGTTGAAGTCTGTGTGCATTCATCTCCCCACCTGTAAATAATGGTAACTGTGTCACTGGGTTTCCTATGAAAAGTCATGAATAAATATTTTGAGGAATAGTAGCAATCATCATTCCAATTTATAGATATGAAACTGACGCTCAGAAAGTTGAAGTAACTTAGCCCAAGGTCAGCTACACAGTGGCACAGCTGACAGCCTGTCTCTACAACCCCAACTATTATTTTTTGCCCCATACTCTTCTCCTATGTGTTTTGAGCAGGCAGGTAGGTTGCTGATTGAAGTTCTCTTGCCATTTGGTTGCGGAACATTTGTGTGAGCAATTTGTGAGATAAAAAGAGAGAAAAAGCAAATGGTTTTGAGATTCTGTCTGATAAGGGCTGCAGACACCCACCTCTACATCAACGTCCCCACTGAGAAGGGAAGTACACTTCTAGGTTGCTCTGTGAAGCACGCACACAGAGAGACAGATGGACACACACAGAGACTCTAACAAAATCTTCTGACGTTGTAGGGGAAGTAGAGACAAGAAGTCTCAGTCTTGTTCATAGAATGGAAATATCCTTGAGCATAAAAGAATGACACAACCTCGCATCAGTGGACTTCCTGCCAGACTCTGTAGCCCAGTTGCTTCCCAGTTCCAGTGCTCCTGTGTAATGTACCAACTACTGCTTTGGCCTAGCCTGATTCCTGTTGCTCAACATTCTCGCTGCCGTTCCATTCCTCTGCCACTACCACTGATGACTAAATTGATCAAGAGGAAAGATTCACACATATCTTATCTCCACTACTCTGTATCTTTTTTTAATTACATGAGCCTACTGTATCATATGGCTACCTCTTTACTTGTAACACAATGACTATTACTATTAAAACCTGCCAGTTACAGATTGGACTGTGTCCCCCAAGAAGGGTGTGTTGACTTGGCCAGTCTATAGTGCCCCGAATTATGTGACTGTCCACCACTTTATCATCTATTGTGATTTTCCTGTGTTACCAACCCTACCTCTGTGATGTTGATGGGGCGGAAATGGCAGCATTTTTATTAGTGACACAGGACTCATTCTATATGATTATGTCATGTCTTAGGTCAACATCTTTTGTCTTATAAAAGGCAGGTGAAACACAGAGGAACCTCAAACAGCCAAGAAACAGGAGCTAGGAAACAGCATGTCTCTGGACCTGGTGTCTTTGAGTTGAGAAGCTCCTAGACCAGGGGAAGACTGATGACAAGGATCCTCCCCTGGAGTCAACAGAAACACAAAGCCTTCCCCTGGAGCTGGCATCCTGAATTCGGACTTCTCACCTCCTAGCTGTGAGGGAATTCACTTCTCTTTGTTAAAGGCATTCACCTGTGATACTTCTGTCACAGCAGCATTAGATGACTAAGTCACTGCCACTCATTAAACATCAATTACATGTAGCATGCTGCACTAGTTACTCTACATGTGTTTTGTGTTTTTTATAACAACCATACAAAGGAAGTACAAGAATCTCCATCTTTCAAGTCAGGCAACTGAGGCTCCAACAAACAAACTGCCTTGACTCATATAATTCATGTAGAAAACTGTAGAGTTAGGATTTAAATCTAGTTGGGTATAATTCCAAATTCTGTGCTGTATTTTTCCCACACCATGTCATCTTATGGTCTTTATATTTAAAGAACCTAGCACAGTCCATTTCACACAGAGAAGTACCTAGCATGTGTTTGCTGAGAACTCTCCACAATCAGGATTTCACCGTAAGAGGCACTGCCCACTTTTCCAGACTGCACAGTAGCTGACTAGGGACACTGCCTGGGCCCAAACCAGATCCAGGTATCTGGAGCTCTCACATAGCAACATCTGCTGGGGATGCTGTGGTGAAGAACATACTACCCTAAATCACCCTTGGAGTCTTTGCTGACTCCTCTAGTCTAGGTGACCCACAACTGGGAAAAGAGAAAGAAAAGAGGAGAAAATATTATGCCCACTCGTGTCTCCTCACTACATCCTCGGCCATGTGCCCCCTGGTACTACCTGCCAGACAAACGGACCAAGAAGCCCCCAATCAGGCATCCCACTTCAACACCTTGCATCTTGCTCATGGCGAGAACATTTGTATGTTTTTCATATCCATTCACTGCTTTTCCTGATCTTCCTTCAGGAAACTAACTTGTTTTTAATCTTAATCCACAGTTTAACCCCCTCACTCTTGTTGGTTTCAAGGCTGAGTCATTGACTCTAGTCTGGCTAATTAAAGCATTTTATCCCTCTAGGCCAAACAGAGGCATCATGGCATAGAGATAAGAAGAATGGACTCAGGAGCCAGATCCTTAAATTAATTACATCTACAAACATCTTTCCAAATAAGGTAACATTTACAGGTTCCACGACTAAGGATCTCATATTTTTGAACCGTATTATCAGCCTATCTCGGTGGAATCAGAGAACCTGCATGTCTAACAAGACTGTAGGTGATGCTGATGCTACTGGTCCAGTGTCAATGTTTTCATAAGCAATGACCCAGTGGATTTCTACTTATACTAGAAACTTGGCTCAGAGATATTCTCCTCTGGGAGGTCTTTAGCCCTTAGGTAGTACTGGACTCCTCCACCTTTGTGTCCTTTCTCTGCCTTGAACTTTCTTTCAATCCTTTCCAATTGCCATAAAGTATGACATCTTTTCATTTCCAATTTTTTCTCATTTAATAGACTGAGATTCTTGTTTTATCATTTTTATAGCTCCAATACTTAGCCTGGCATATAGTAGGGGTTCAATAAATTCTCAGTGCTTGGAATTGAAAGGCAAAAAGAACAAGAAGACATTCTTAATTATGTTCAGAACTAACTCAGTGTGGAAACTGTCATCCAAGCGAGCAATGCTACCTGCATTCTGATATCCCCATTATTCTTCCAACATCATATGGGAACTAACAGTATTCTGTCATTTCGTTTTCATTGATTTGAGATTACAGAAAAATCGCTGAGGGGCTCCAAAACCTGGGCTTTGTGCATGCTTATTATTCCAATTATAATAGCTACCCCTGCACCACTTTTATAAGAAGAATCAGCTCTAGGTGAAAATGTAAAGAAGCCCCAGTATGTAGCAGAGAAGCCATGCTTCTCTCTCCACGAGAGGCTTTTATCTATCATGTCAGTCTCTTGTTCCATGCTCCTTGCTACACCATGAGATTCCTGAAAGCAGAGGTGGGTCTTATTCATCTCTGTATTCCTACAGTGCCTGGCACAGTGCCTGGCACACAGGAGAAACTCAGCAAAGGCTTACAGAATTCAAAGGAATCTGTATCTCTACCTGTATAGCTGAAATCATTAATGTTTCAAACGTTAAAAATCTCATTGCTGGCAGCTTCCTAGTAGGACAGGCTGGAGGGTGAGAACTGTTCAAGGAAGAGTTCTCTTCGTTAACCCTTGGACCCTTCAGTCTTAAAAGCCTTCCCTCCTGCCTCAGATTCCACACAGTCAGTCCTACCCATAATTCCAGATTAACTGTCAGGGTTCTTTTGCCTAAAGTCTCTTCCCAATTTCCTTTGTCAAACATTCTTTCTCACTTTTGCACCCCCCAGGACATTCCGCATGTATCTTACGTGTAACTCTTCTTGCAGTCTTCAGATTTACCCACATACATAATCTACCACACTGTACAACACATTATACACTTTAATAGTAATTTCTCCCCAAAACTCCACTTAATGTAAGCCCTCCAATCTAAGGTTTTAAGCTGCATCTATAGCTTTTCATCAAAAGAAAGAGAAACAAAAATAATTATGTTACATTAACAAGCAAATTACTACTGATTATAGTGTTTCACCATGTGCCAAATGCAGTACTTCACATGTATTATGCCATTTAATCTTCACCATTCTCTTATATGACATAGCTTTCTATTTCTATTATCCACAAGAAGAAACAGGAAACAGAGTCATAATACAATATTCCCAGGCTCATGGAGTAAGCAAGTGGTGGAGCTAGGATTTGAACTTAGGCAGTCTAGTTTGGCCTCGCAGCCTATGAATTTAGAACAAAGAAAAAAGAATTTCATGTTTAGTCAAAATGCAACACACACAGAGAAAAGTGCAAAAATCATCACTGCACAACTTGGTGAGTTTTCTGAGTTGACAGCACCTTTGCAGCCACTACTCAAGATGAAGAAATCAAACGTAACCAGCATCACATAAGTCCTTTTATGTCTCTCCCTTAGTCACGGAGTTATCTCTTACTTTCCATTATACTAGCATTGAAGGTTCATTTTTGATCCTTATATAAACATATATTCATCTTTGGTGTCTGGCTTCCATAATTCAACATTATGTTCTGAACTCCACCCAGCATGTTGTGTGTAGTTCCTGTGTTCCCTGTTCCTTCATATTTATCATTAATTGTATTCCACTGTGTGACTATTCCATAGTTTACCTACTTACTTTTTGATAATGTATATTTGTCTGTTTCTAAACTTTTGGTCACTTCAAGTAAGTGCTACTCTTAGTATTTTTATATGCATTATTTGTGGTACACACATACACATTTCTAGAAATATGCATTTCTATAAGTGGAACTGATAGGCTATGGGATATAGGTATGTCCAACTTCAGTAAACACTGCCCAATAAAAATGCAGAATGATAATACCAATTTACCTTCCCACAATCAGGTGGGGTATGAGAGTTCCAGTTGCTCCAAATCCTGTCAACATTTGTTATCATCAGTTACTTTAGATTTAGCCACCCTAGTGAGTCAGTGTATATATGTTTAACTGCTAAGTTTTCTGCCACTCATAGTGTGAGGTCACATGCTTTTCTAAAAATTTTTCAAAGACTAAAAACAAATGCACACACATATATGATACAAAAAATACCAAAGAATCAATTGACAAAACGCTTTCAAACCTTGCCTTCCAATTCTGCTGGAATGCTTACTTTAGTCTTCACTCTGACTGCTGTTCCACACAGTCTATCCTCTAATCTTTCTTTCAGTGTTATTGGCAATCTATAACTATAATCTATTGTTCATTAATTTACAACACATCATCGGACTGGAACTTTCTAATTCTTTAAGTGCCCGTGATACGCTTGCCTGGACGATGTCATGTCAAACAAGGTCTATTAGTGCAGCCTGGAAAA
This sequence comes from Heterohyrax brucei, assembly GCA_028571685.1. Classification (NCBI taxonomy): domain Eukaryota; kingdom Metazoa; phylum Chordata; class Mammalia; order Hyracoidea; family Procaviidae; genus Heterohyrax; species Heterohyrax brucei. Next base: position 66,228,998 of record CM053150.1, read on the forward strand.
CTCAATCTACACAGTGTAGATTCTTTGAATGGTGATGACTGTAACCACTTTTATCCACCGTTGCAGTAAGACCAAAAGGCTTGTGTGAGATAAAATAAAGGTAAGATTTAAAGGCTGTCTGTGGCTGTTCCCTGTCCAAACTAAAGCATATAGGCACCTCAAGCAGGGAAATAATTTAGTGCCTTCACACCAACATTTTTCACATTTGTGAACATTAATTTAAAGGAGTATCTTAGTGGTTTGTAGAGAAAGGGTTGAACAGGAGGACCAATGGGAGTAGAAAGTCATCTTCTTTCCCATCCTGGGTAACCTTGCTCTGGCCCCAACTTGGCAAAAACATTCTCTCCAGGGAACTAGGCACAGCAGTCTTAGAAGGGGTTCAAGAAAACATCTAATTGTTATTGCAGTATGCCCTCTGAGGATTTTACCCTTCCAATTTATTACAGCATTCATTCCAACCACATAAAATACACTCCCTGCAATACATTTTTATACTTAACACTTTCTCAACTTTTTTTTCTTTTTCTTTTTTTTTGCAAAAGTGTTTTATAGCTTGTTATAGATTGATATTCTGGACACCTACCCAGCTAGCTAGATATTTAATATAACATAGGGTAGAACAGAATCAGGTGACTTTAGTCATTTTAGGGATAACAGTTGCTCTTAGCAGAAACATGACATTGACCATGCCAGGGCACTAGACAGTTCAAGGTTGAAAGATACCTCGCCATTACCTAGTATATACTCATTCTGACACTTCTGTCCCACTATCACCAGTTTCTACTTGAAAGTGATGATGAAGAGAAACTAAACTTTATCTCAAATAAGTGTATGGCATCACCGCGAGTGTATCATACCAGTATTTACATAGCTTCTACAATTTAGTCATCACAACAAGTCTTGGGAAGTATTGTAATGAAATGGTTAAGAAATGTTGGCTCTGGAGCCAGACAGATCAGGGGTTAAAGTTTGTTGTCATCTTCTACTAGCGAAGGCATCACCTTTATGCATCAGATTATTATTATTATTTGATATGTAAAGTGAAATACAATAGCATCGTCTCATGGGGTTGATGTAAGGATGTCATGACATAATATTAGTAGTTATTGACACACAGGAAATGATTAAAGGATATGAATTATCATTATATCCTGTAATAGAGATTCTGCTACTATCCCTATTTTATAGACAAAGACATAGAAAGAAACTTAGAGAGCTGAATTTGGCTAAGATCACAAACTCATGCATGACACAGAAGAGATTCTAATCCACACCTGTCCATCTCTAGACTGAGTGTTGTCATCAGCCCATGTGACAGGTATATTTTCTATGTCTTCACTTGACTCACTAACATAATGTCAATTGTAGAAAATGCTGGAGAAAGCTTCATAGGCCTTCTTTCAGATAAAGTCGTGCAGTTTTTTCAAGACTCATCTTTTAACCAGATGGTCTTTTCTCTGTCTTTATATAATATAGAGAGACCTTAATTAATAGGCTACCAAGGTCTCATTTACTTCAATGTTATTAAAAAGAAAGAGAGAAAAAACGGAAATAATGATAGTCTACCACGAGTCATTTTGGGGGGGGGTGCTGTGAACCCATCTTAATTCCTGCTTCATTTCCTAAATATCTAAGTATCCAGTTGCCATTCATTTGACTCTGACTTATGGGGCTCTAATGCGTGTCAGAGTATATATAATGATGCTCCCTAGTTTTCAACAGTTGATTTTTTTGGAAGCAGACTGTCAGCCATTTCTTCCAAGGTACTGCTATATGAATTCAAATCTCCAACTTTTCAGCCAACAGACAAAGGTGTTAATTATTTGCACTATCCAGAGACTACTCATTTCTTAAATGTTACTCTCTTAATAATCTGTTCTTTTTGAAGTGAACCATTCTGGAAGATGTTAATAGAGTGAAAAAGAATGTTAGGTTATCTCTCCAAGTGGAAGTATAAAAGGTGGGAATAAAGAAATTGCACAGCAGGAGAGGTGGGTTCTAGGAACCTTCTATCAAGGTATTGTACACATTTTGATAATGTCTTGATTTAGAATGGCCCAAGGGCAGCCATGGAGTAGCAGTTACAGTGGTCGCCGGGAGTCAGGATGGCCAGATTTTATTAGTTTTAATTCAGGAGTCAAAAATCTGTGTACAAGTCAGTCTTAAAAGTAAGGCCCGAGTCCATTTTTGGTGACATCTCAATTTCTGGAGTGATTCTCCTAATCAAATACAGCAGGGAAAACAAAACAAAACACTAGGAAGCTTCAGAACAGTGTTAGGATCAGGTCTAACAATACTGGTTTAATTAAATCAATAAACATTTAGTAGATGTCCAATATACTGGGAACTGGGGAGTAAAAAACTAAATAACTTATTTTCGTTGATCTTGAGAGGTTCACTACATAATGGGACAGAATGATATATAATCAACTAATTACAACACAGTAGAGTTAGTCTATAATGAAGTTAATGACAAGGTCCAAGGAACATAAAGAGGAATGAAGCCTCCATCTCTTCATGAATAAAGAACAAAGAATTTGATTGGACACTAAGATTCATACATTTAGCCAAAAGCCAGTCACTACCATTAGAATCACAATAGAAAGCCTAATATTCTCCAATAGTTTGTCTGTATGACTCCTGAAATACCATTAAGTGTATTTTTTTAATAAGATTATTAACAATACCATGAGGAGCTGGAAACCCTGATGGGGTAGTGCGTTAAGTGCTGCATACGTCTGCTACTCGAAAAGTTGGCAGTTCAAATCTACCAGGCGCTCCTTGGGAATTCTGTGAGACAGTTCCATTCTGACCTCTAGGGTCACTATGAGTCGGACCTGACTCAACAGCAGTGTGTGTGTGTGTGTGTGTGTGTGTGTGTGTGTTTTAATGATGAGCTAGATGATATGTTAGCTTGTCTTGTATTTTATGTAAACCCAAAGAGAGAGCAGTTACATTAGACTCTAAGGCACTGAGGTATATACCAGTGGAGAAAACCTTGAGAAGTCAGGCTTATTTGAAAGTGTCTTTTACATCATCCGCTAGGTAGGTGCCTATTTCAACATTATGGAGAGCACTCCTTCACATATGTTTTGCAGTCCTCAAATACAGACGCTTCCACTGTTCATAGAAGTCCTTGGTGTAGGATACTGTAGATGATCTCCCTACCTGACATCTGCAGGGTCTTCTGTGACGAGCACATCAGTCTTACAGCTAGCCAGCGGGTTGATAGACAGCTCCACCGGTGGAACCACAAAGCTTTTGCTGACAGGAAGCCAGAGTCCTTGGCCCAAGCTGAAAGTAGACCTGTAATGTAAGAGTTTCCATTGGGGGACTCCCTGGGAAAAAACAAAACAAAAAGGGGCTCCTCCTCCCAGCCATCCCAGGCTTTTTTCTTATTTTCCCATCAAACTAGAGATCCCTACATTCTTTAAGGCACAGTTATGGCTAACTATGCACAGACTTGGATAAGTATTTCTTAAATTCATTAATTGTTTAGCCAACACATTGCTTTTCTTCTCCTAAGTACCTCTCCTGTAAACAGTGGACTCTGTGAGGACTGGGGCTATTTCAACTTTGTCTTCTCAGGAGTCCTGATACCCACCAAGAGTTTCACAAGTGACTGCTGTGTCAGAAGGGGTAGTCTACCACAAAGGTTAAGAGCATGGCCGCTGAGTTCATTTAGCTACAATCTGATTCTGAGCTTTGTCCCTTAATTTGTTACATGTCTTTATCTGTTTAAGTATTGGCGTTTCACAAAGATTTCACAGATGTGGTGGGAAGAGGGACTGTGTCCACAAAACAGTCTTAAACAATGGACTAGATAATCAGTAGTGTCTCCCCTAGTTCAGGTAGCTCAGTCTATAAGTCTAGATGCCAGACAATTGGGAGTGAGATTCCCATAGCAACCAGGGCCGTAATTGTTTGTTAGTGTCACTGAGCGTTCCTTTTTACTTAATGCAGCCCAGAGGCCCACAGGTACAACAGACTCAAGCTGCATCACCACATCTCCCTCCTGGACTCTTCCTCACTCCCCGCATTATGCCTCAACATGATGGTCAACTCACCTGAGAATCTTCTCAGGGGCTTGCTCCCCTGTCACAAGATCATAGCCCCTTTCAAGCGTCGTGTAAGGCCAAGGTCTGTAGTGCGAACGGGAGGAGAAGAAAAGGGGAGAAGAGATACTGTTAGTCAGATGCAGCTGGGATTCACACATGGACACTGCTTAACAAGAGCTTTACAATCTCAGAAGTAATTAGTGGGCCGGCTTATTTACAATTATAAAAGAATGTCTCCATTTTACAGAAAACTCCTGTGCCCATTTTGAAGTTTATGTATTAAAATTTGTATTTGGAAGAGTGACATAAATGTCAACCTCCATTCTCTGGAAGATTCAACAGTCATGCACCCATAATACAAAAGGTGATTCAGTGGGAAAGTAGGATTCACTTCCTATTGAATTTTGCAGGAGCCTAACTGTTTCAGGGAAAGAGTTCTCTTTATGGAGAGGTTTTAGGCTCCTGGTAGCAACACAGAAGACACGGGGATGAGTATTTCACAGTTCCTGCCCTGATGATGTCCTTTGCCACTTACCCCTCGCTCTGTCCCCAGTCACTGCGCACACAAAGGTGTCTGTGAACTGGGTCGGGGGCAAATCCTTCATGACAGCTGCATTCTCCTGTTAGAGAAAAAAGAATCTTATCAAATGTTGCCTTCCCAAACTATTAGCTTTCTCCTTGTTTTCCTGGGAAATAAGGTGAGCTGCTTATTTTAGAACAGGCCTGTGGAAAGAGGGCATTCTGGCCCACTTGCCACAGTGGTTAGCATCACTCATTCATTCACTCATGTATTCATTCAACAAACCCATTACACATGCCGTACCATGTACTCTGCTAGACACTCGGGTTACAGAGATCAAACCTGGACTTGGAAATGAAGGAAACAGGAAGTAACCAAGTGGCTGCAAATGGAGGTCTAATTTAAAAAAAATAAAAATATATATATTATTATAACTTGCACTTACACTAAAACTATAATCGAAAGATGATATTCTCTCTGCCTGAATGACCAAGTCTTATTCCTTCATAAATTTCACATCAAATTCCACATTATCAAAGAAGTCCCTCCCTCCCAGTCCATTTTGAAAAAAAAAATTACTTTTGTTTCCAGTCATCTAGTCTTACTTAGTTTTTTGCTATTGCTCATTTTTAAATTAATTTTCCTGTCTCTCTTCCCCTTCTCTCACCTTCCCATCTGTCCCCTTCTTCTCCCTTCCCCTGCCTGCTTTCCCCCCTTGTCTTCTTCTTTCCTCTCCTCTCCTTCTTTGCCCTTCAAGTTCTTTGCATCTATCCATCTATACATCCATTCCATCTTTTATTTCTGGCTATGACTTAAATCTGGTTACACAAATGATTGTTAGGCTTGCATACAGTCTGAAGTATATTCCCCCACAGCCAACACATGTCCCCTTTCCTAGCATGTCTTTAGAGTTCAGAATCCTGGGAGAGTTTCAGAAGCCCTCTGCCGTACCTTTTAGCTGTGATTAGTCCTGCTCTACTGTACAATCCTTAAGGTTAGAGATTTTTTTTATTAATTATATATTGCTTTTTTTTCCTAAACTGTATTTGCACAGTATTCATAGATAATGTACCAAAACATATATATTTTATAAAAAATAAGTTTAGGAAACACTGCATCTTGGCAGTGGGGCATGATTGTTCATGAGGTTGATGTGTATCGTTTTTCCCATGCTCAGCTCACCTTGGAAACCTTGTTGCTGGAGCAAGGCACATCATTCTCATTCTGTGGAACATACCTTGGTAAACATTTGAAAGAGAATCCCTTAGCTGAATGCCTAGAGCAGAGAAACTGCTCAATAGGTTTGAATTCAATAAACAATTATCTGTTGAGGCTCATATAAATTTCCAGGCCATCACTTTTGAGTTGCCTTCTCCCTCACCATTTGTTGACCACACTCACACACCCAGAGGAGCCCGCAACCCTCTGATTCTACAGTGATTCTGAGCAGTCTCACCCAAAGTTTTTCAACCATGTTCCACGGAAATGCATCTATCAGTGGAGGAGATTTGGGGACTTTGAAAAGTTTAGATTTTCATTTCCTTTAAAAAGTTTTACTTTTCAGTATCTTTAAAAATAAAAATGGATGACACACAGATGTTCCATGTCAGCATTTAGGGCACTGGAGAGCACTGTCACAGTGACCCAGGTTGCTAGGTAAACATATTTTGAGAGGCCTCAGGAAAAAGCAAAAACAAAACAAAGCAAAACTTCTGTCATCTGTTTCACTGAAGAGGATACTGAGGCTGTGAACCAAGGTGCTAACAAGCTCATGCTACTTGGAGCAACATCCCTTGAGAATCAGGATTTTCTGAACACTGTGCAACTGAAATAAAACACAGCAGCAAAAAGGATATTAGAGTAACATAGGTTCTATGACTATCACCTGTAGTAACTCCAGATTTCAACGTGTCTGTATTCTTCAAAGGCTCCTTGAGTGGTACAGTTAACATGCTCGACTACTAACTGAAAGCTTAGCAGAGGTTTGAGTCCACTCATAGGCACCTTGGATGACAGGTCTGGCAACATGCCTCTGAAAAAGCAACCCCTGAAAACCCTATGGAGCACCCTCCTCCTCTGACATTCATGGGTTCACCATGACTTGGAATCAGCTCAGCAGCAACTAGGGCTGGCACCAATAGTCATCAAACAAACCTTACCATATTTACTAATTGACTGTAAATATTAATCTATTTGCCATTATATAAAACATCAGGAATATTAAATAAAAAACTCCAATTTGTTTTATGTATTACAATTTTTAGGGCCCTGCTGGCACAATGGTTAACAGTTCAACTATTAACCAAAAGGTTGGCAGTTTGAATCCACCATCCATTCCTTGGAAACCCAGGGCAGTTGTACTCTGTCGTATAGGGTCGCTATGAGTCAGAATTGACTTGATGGCAGTGTATATATTTGTGTTTCTGTGTTTTATTGCAATTCTGGTTAATCTTTGTATTTTTAGAACTTAACAAGTTATCTGGCAAAAAATACAAGCTTAATAAACATGGTTCAACTGAAACAGCAGTGACAGAGCATACAGAATGAGTCAAAATATTCAAAATGTTCAAAACAAGGCTTTTAAGAGAGCGAAGGAGGAGGAGAAGGAAGACAAGGGAAAGTGGAAGGAAGAGAGAGAGAGAGCAATAAGTATCTCTTTAATACACACCCAGGGGGCTGCTGAGACCTGCTTGAGGACCTCCACAGAAGGAATGCGCTGTAACTACACGTAACCTCATGAACTGATCATCGCCAGAGGTAAAAGAATGGAGGGAAATGGCTGAGATCCTTGAGATCTCGATGGGTGTAATTTACCAAGTAGGGGAGGGGTTGCTATTCACTAATGGTGTGTTAAAATGCAACAGTCTCTTCATGAAATATTCACCACTTTAAACACGTCTAATATTAAAGATTAAAAGTCCTGAGATTTGTCCTCGAGACTCCAAGGACTGATTTATGATCTGCCACAAGCCACAGGTCTCATGATTCATAACAGGAGAGGTAAAAATGACCACCTCTGGCAAAGGGACAGGAAGTCAGGCTGTGGTGGGGAAACAGGGGTGGAGAAGGTGGCTCTGTTCTTTGTGGAAAGGGCAAGAACTGAGGTCCCTGTCACCCCTATTAGTGACTGCAGGAAAGGGCAAGTTCTCCCCAAACCCTCCTTTTTGGGAATATTGGTGACAATGAGAAAAGCATTCAGAAAAAGGGTATAACTTTATTTTTCTCTTTTCTCCTAGTGTGCTTACTAGGCAATTTTCCCCTGTCTGCAAACAGATCATTAATTACTGACAGTCATTATAAGCAAACATGTATTTTGCAAATAAGAGGAATCTATCCTGTGGGCTCCCTGCAGCTTCTTGGAGAAGCACATGAATTGTAGAAGCAGACAGATCTGGGTTTCAGTCTTCACTTTCCCATTCCCTAGCAGTGTGATCTTGGGGAAGTTAATTCACCTCTTTGACCTCAGTTTTCTAATCTGTAGAATGGGAGTAATAGTAATGTGTTGCTCACAGAGGTGGTGTAAGAATAAACAGTTGGTAAACTCCCTTCCTTTCCCTTTCATTTCAAGTTTGTAACTGCCTCCTGGTATAGGTTCACATAATAACTCTAGGGGAATTGGGTAAATAATTTTATTCTCTCTGGGCCTTAGTTATTCCATCTGTAAAATGGACTGCTGGGGCAGACAGATGTTTAATAATTCTGAGAGCCAGTGAGAGTCTGTTGTGCTGTCTTCATTGCCTTACAAATCCATAACTTTGTTCTCTGTATATCATTTGTTTTAGCCTGAGCTGTGATAACCATTAGCAGGGTGCTGGGTGTCTCTGGAAAGGTCATCATCAATGCCATGACTATTGGCTTTACTGACACCTGTTTGCCACTTTCCTGCCAAGGCTGACAAAGTACACGTCTTCAGGGACATGTGCAGACATGGATTTCACATGCTAACTGTGAACGTCCATGCTCCCTGACCCCTGCCATGACAAACTTCCGGACAGTGGAAGCTCCTTGAAAGAAGAGATTTCACCATCTTGCTTCCAACTGCACACCCAGGACCCGCTGCACTGCCTGTCACATTGTAGATAGTCAGTAAACAGACGTCTGAATACATGAAGATACATATTTCACAATAGTAATGTCTATGTCAATAGGGGAGGCAATTTACCTTTTTTTTTTATTTGCCTATTTTCCCCACCAAGCTGAAGCTCTCTTCATTACAGAAACCTCAACTTAATCATCTCTGTATCCCAGTAATTAGGGAAATGCCTGACACAGGATAGGCAACTCATTTGCTGAATAAAGAATGAACATACAAATATAATGTAATTGTCATGAATTACAGACTGAGTTCATTTAGAATATTAATGATCCTTGTGATGACTAGGAGAGACTTTCTTACATCTAAGACAGGCGTTTGCCCAGGAAAGGTACACTGTAAACATGAATGGTGACGAAACGTCTATAACAGAATTCTGTTTCACATCAGAGCCGAAAGACCTTTAAAGATTATGCAGCTCAAATCTTCCCAGCTTCCTTTTTCAGTCAAGCTCAGAGATGAAAGGGATTTGGCCAAAGTCACTGACTGTTCAAGACTTTGGGCCAGCCCAGAATCAGAACACAAGGCCTTTGGTCCCAACTTTAGTGTCCTTTCCACTGCACTGGAAGCACTGAGCCTTCAACACACCCAAAGATATTTTTCAGAAAAAAACTGTTTTTCCTTTGTACTCTGACATTTCTGAATTCCTATAATAAGAATGTATTGAACTAATAAGCAGAATTTTTTTTAAAAAGTAAAACAAAATTGAAATATCCTTAAGGAAATTCAAATACACATTTATATGTAATAGATAACACAGACTTAAAAAAAGAAAATACCATCATCTCTTCATTAAAGCAGTTCCCATAAGGGAATTCAATTAACTGAATTTTTGTTGTGCTAATTACTAGAACTCTGTATTATCAACTACAGCCGAGTTGCACTGCTTTTAAAATAGTTACTATTTTTGTCTTTTAGGGCCTATTTATTGGTTTCTCATTTTACATTATATGGGATCTTATTCCATAAACTCTTGGGTAAAAACAAAAGAATCTCTGGATTATAAAAATCTGATTTTATATTGTGTGGTGCTCTCATAAGCCATATCAAAGTGGACAGGTTATTCATCATAATCATAAAAAGAAGTAGGATTGGTGACATTGATGACTGCAGGGCTTGGAATCACATTGTTTTAGATTCAAATTCTGGATTTGCCACTTAGACCTTGAATGCACTTGAACAAATCAGTTCACCTCTCTCAGTCTGCTTTCTAGTCTGTATTTCTGTGATTATTAGTATCCGTCCAGTTGCCCCTCAACTCATGGTGACCCCCATGTCCAGTGGAAAGGAACACTGGCTGGTCCTGTGCCATCCTGATGATCAGCTGCAGATTGAATTGTTGTGATCCACGGAGTTTTCACTGGTTGATTTTTATAAGCAGATCACCAGGCCGCTCTGCTGAAACCTGTTCAGTATCACAGCAACATGCAAAGCACCAACTGTATTAACAGACAGGTGGTAGTTACACATGAGGTGTACTGGCTGAGAACTGAGAGATTTCTCCCAGTGAGTGACCACTCACTACTTGGTTCTTTATCCACGGAGAGGCTGTTATCATATATCAGATAGAACTAAGTAATTATATATACACATATAATACATACGTATGCGTGCATGCGCGTGCACGCACACATACACACATGGTTTCATTTACTTTGTTGTCATTCTTGAGAATATCTACCAGCTTAATAGTTTCTACATGTACCATTTAGTAATACTGCTTACATTCTTTGTTGTGGCTTCTCACCCTCCTTTTTTGAGTTGTTCCTCCCCCATTAGCGTAAATTCACTGCCTCTAAGGTTCCTATCTAATCTGCTGATTTGCTGTTGTCAGTTTGATGCCACATAGATCTTTCTTAAAGAAGCATAATGCTCAAGGTAGACATTTTTTACTAGTTAAGCTAAATTATTCCCAAAAGAAGACTTCAGGAAATATTTTTGGTTTAAGGTTTGAAGATTATCTCTCAAGGAAATAGTTTCAGGATTCACCAAATCTTCATGATTCCTGAAAGTCTGGAGTCCATTAAAATTTGAAACTCTGTTCTACATTTCCCCCTTTTGATCAGGATTCATCTATGGATACCTTGATCAAAATGTTCAGTTATGGTAGCTGGCTACCACCCAGTTCTTTTGATCTTATGGCAAAGGAGGCAGTTGTTACGGAGGTAATTAGCCACATATTCCATGTCCTCCTCCTATTCTTGACTGTCCTTCTCCCCCTGTTGCTACAGATGAAGAACAACAAATTGTGCCACTGTCAAGCTTTGAAGACCTCAGGCACTCCACAGCAAATTAGGAAGTAGAACAGAGGCACTAACCATGTTGCTGTTGGGTGCCATCAAGTCAGTTCTGACTCACAGCAACCCTATGTACAACTGAATGAAACACTACCCAGTCCTGCATCATCTTCATAATTGTTGCTATGCTTGAGCCCATTGTGTCACTGTGTCAATCCATCTCATTCATCAGGGGTCTTCCTCTTTCTCACTGACCCTCTACTTTACCAAGAATCACTGGTCCCTCCTGAATACATGTCCAAAGTCCATTCTCACTTCTAAGGAGCACTCTGATTGTACTTTCTTCAAGACAGACTTATTCATTCTTCTGGCAGTCTGTGGTTTATTAAATATTCTTTGCCAACACCATAATTCAAATGCATTAAGTCTTCTTCCACCCTCCTTATTCACCGTTCAGCTTTCACACATACATGATACAAATGAAAATACCATTGCTTGGGTCAGGCGTATCACAGTCCTCAAAGTGACACTTTTGCTTCTTAACATAACTTTAAAGAACTCTTTTGCAACAGATTTGCTGATGCACACATTGATTTCTTCACTGCTGCCTCTATGGATGTTGATTTTGGACCCAAATAAAATGAAATCTTTGCTGATTTCAATATTTTCTGTTTATCATGATATTGTCACTAAACACATTCTTAGGGAAATTAATTGGGGTGTCTCATGAAACCCTGACCCCAAATCTCTAAAAAAGGAAACCAAATCCCATGGGGCTTTTGGTTGTACACAGTCAGACTCAACAGGTGCTCCTTTTTTTCTTTTTTTATCATTGTTGTAAATATATACATCACACAATTTTTGCCATTTCACCTTTTTACAGGCGTATGACTTATTGCCAGCAATTACAATAACTGGCTGTACAACCCTGCCCTTAATCAATATGATATTTCTATCACTGTTAACTCTCCTTTCCCCCTTCTTCCTGCTCCTGGTAACTGCTGATAAATTTGTTCTCTCTATATATTTGTCTTTTCCATAAGTGAGGTCATATAATAGTTAATCATTTGTGACGAATTTATTTCACTTGACACAATGTTTTCTACCTCCATTCACAGTGCAGCACAGACTTCCCTTCTCCTACTGGCTGTGCAGCATTCCATTGTGTATATGCACCACATTTTGTTTATCTATCCATCTGCTGATGGGCATGTAGGTTGTTTCCACTTTTTGGGTATTATTAATAGTGCAGCAGTGAACACTGGTGAACAAACTTCTGTTTGAGACTCTGCTTTCAGGTCTTTTGTGCAGATACCTAGGAATGAAATTCCTGTTTTTAATTTTTTGGAGGAACAGACACATTGTTATCCACACAGCTATACTATTTTGCATTTCCACCAGCAATGAGTAAGGGTGCCAATTTCCCCATATCCTTACTAACATTTTTTGTTTTCTCTTTTTTAAATCCGAGGCATCCAACTGGGAGTGAAATGTTATCTTATCATGGTTTTTGACTTGCATCTATCTGATAGCTAATGATGCTGATCATCTTTTCCTATGCATTTGGTGGCCATCTGAATGTTCTCTTGGGTGAAATAGCTATTCAACTCCTTTGCCCATTTTATGATTGGATTACTTGTGTTTTTGTTACTAAAGTGTAGAAGTTGTATGCATATATTTTGGTTATTAAAATTCTTATCAACTGTATGGCTTCCAAAAATATTCTCCTAGTTGGTAGGATGTTTTTTCAATTTTTGGTAAAGTCTTTTGATGACCACAAGGTTTTCATTTCCATGCAGTCTCATGTATTTATTTTGCATTTTTCTGTTTGTGTTTTTGTTACTATATTAGATAACCCATCCTTAAAAGCTTGTCTTGAGAGCACTGCCCTTGTGAATTTTCTTCAAAGAATTCTCTGGTTTCAATTTGAATTTGTTTTTATGTACAGTATAAAGCATGGATCCTGTTTCTTTCCTGCATGTGGAAATCTAATTTTCCTAGTACCATTTATTGAAAAAGATTCTTTTTTCTCTACTGAATGGACTTTGTGCCCTTGTCAAAAATCAGCTAACTATAGGTGCATAGGTTTACTTTTAAACTCTCAGTTCTACTCCACTGGTCTGTGTATCTATTGCTATTTTACTGGTACCAGGCAGTTTTAATAACTGTAGCTCTATAGTATATTTTAAAATGAGAAAGTATGGTTCTTCCTATTTTGTTCTTCTGCTTCATCCATTCAGGACCTCCTGCCATTATATATGAAGTTCAAGATTGATTTTTCTATTTCTGTAAAGAAGGCTGTTGGAATTTTTAACTGGGATTGCACTGAATCTATAGATCACACTGAGTTATACTGACATCTTAACAACAGTAAGCCTTCCAATCCATGAACATGGAACATCTTTCTGTTTATGCAAGTCTTCTTTAATCTCTTTCAGCAGTATTTTATAGTGTTCATTGTAGAAGTCCTTCCTATCAAGGATACAGTTATTTTGGAAAAGTACTCAGCAAACTCAATCTTTGCCACATTTCTGCTTGCTGTTAAACATTTTGTTACCATTGTTCCTTGGTGGTAAAGGCCCATTCAGATACTTGTTTTAATGGGAAGAAAAGGTTCTTTAAAAGATTCTTGGAATTCTAAGGCACATCCTTTGATAAGCCAAATGGACCTCCGTTTCTCTTACCTGTTAGTTTGGGGCAATGCCAATGAGATCATCTCCAAGACTGGCCCCTGAATTTCCAGAAACAGCTACATCTGTTTCCTGCACCTATAACTATTTGTTCTGAAGGTACAAATATTGACCAGAGCATCAACCAGAGGTCTCTGCCTCTTCTGTCTCCACAGCTCAGAGGAGCTCACTGCATGGCCATGAAAATGCTAGATGAGTGTAAAACCTTCTTCCTCTGCCTGCCTAGCTGTCTGGCTGCCTTTCTTCCACTCTGTCATCCTCTTTAGGATTCCATTTTCACTTGCTTTCAACTCAGTCATCACTTATCACCACAGGCCAGGGACACTGCCTATTGTTCACTTTCCTATTTACTTTTCTTGTCACTGTGGCTTGGAAAGACACTTCTCTGAGCCCTCAGAGCATAAAGCATGGGTTGTTTTCTTGTTCTGACTCTATGAGCCACCTTGGGCCTCTTCTCCTCTGTGTCCTTGGAGTTCAGCTCAGGGCCCAGGCACGAGGTGGGAGAGGAAACAGACATAATGTCACTGAGGACCTGCTTGTAGCAGAAGTGCTGAATAGTTGACATATGCCATTTCATATCATCCATCACTAGTACCACAAAGAAGATACTAGTGTCTTCAGTGTAAAACAGGGAAACTGAAGTCAGGAGTAGGATCAGGATAGACCTGCTGCAAGAAGCTTCACAGAGCCCTCAGGAAACTCTCAGAGATGGAAATAACAAGGAAAAACACCATTAATTTGGCAATTAGCATGTACTAGACACCAAGGACTAAGGTGCACCTGACCTAAGCCATGGGATTTTCAGTCACTTCACATGCATGCAAAAACTGGCCAATGAATAAGGAAGCCTGCAAAAGAATAGATGCTTCTGAGTTACAGTGCTGGAGAATAATACTGAATATACTCTGGATTGTCCTAAGAACGAACCGAGCCGTCTTGGGAAAATTTTAGCCAAAACACTCCTTAGAAGCTAAGATTGCAAGACTTGGTCTCACATACTCTGGAAACATCATCAGTTCCTAAAGAAGGACATCATACTTGGTAAAGCAGAGGGTCAGCAAAAAAGAGGAAGACCCTCAGTGGGATGAATCATTACAGCAACTGCAACAACGGAGGACCGGGCGGTGTCTCATTCTGTTGTACACAGCCTCACTGAGTCAGAATCAACTCAAGGACACCTAACTGTGAAAAAGACATTGAGGGTCAGGGAAGAAGTAAGAACCTTCAGTCCACCCACACTTACAATAGTTTCCTTCCTGCTGATTTGTAACACACTGCTCTTCCTAATTTCCCCTGTTCAAATGGAAATACTTTATCTGAGGACTTTATTGCTAGCCGGTGTAACTCACGGTGGTAGTAGCATCCTATCCCTGCTAACTGAGCACCTACTGTGTGCTGGCCTTACCTACACCACTTGTGGTGTCTGTAAAAACATGGGAGGAAGACAGTTCCACTTGGTATGTTATGAAGCTAAAACACAGAGAGGATGACTCAGGTCCAGAAGGTGCCAAGCTGTTGAGTAGAGGCATAAACCTCCAAGGCCAGATTATTCTGACTTTTCCCAAACCATGAAATATTTTTCTGTGGACATATTTTGGAAGAGTAGGGAAAAAGGCACAGGAATGGGAGATTAGAGATAATGAAGAAAAACTTAGTGACCTCATGTTGGACTGAACAGTTGGTCTTAAGACCTCATTTCTCTATAGCAATATGTGATTTCATCTTTGCCATGGCTGATGGTAGGGAGAGTGAACTTTCTTCCCCCATCACTTGTCTCTAGTCTTGGCATACAACTTACTTTACACAATGGGATAGTAGCTGATATAACATGAACTGATGCTTGAAATGTGTTTATATGTTTTGACTTGTTCTTGCCTTTTACCATGAGAAAAACATGCTCCAGGTAGCCACTGTTCAAAGACGATGAGAGACATGTGGAACAGATGTGAATTCACTGCAAGCATGAAGCCAAGTGCAGTGAGTCTTGACTGGAGCAGTCCACCCACAGATGTGAAACTTGGGAAAAGGCTTATGTTGTGTGACAATAAAATGTGTTTGGCTGTTATGCAGTGTTGTCATGGCAAAAGTTGCTGATGCACCTCAAAGCTTCACATGCCTACCTATACAAATGATAGTCCCATTTTCCTGAAAGTCTTGGAAAAATTCTGATGTAATCATGTTTTATCCCCATCATTCAAATTGCACTTGAACTCTAGTAACTGTACTTCTCAGTACCCATTCCTTCCCACCTCTTGTCATAGTTACTTCCCTAGTTCAGGCTCTCAGCACTACATGAGAATAAGTCTTATTGCTGGTGACTCGACTTTCAGTGACCCTGAATCTGATTTGATGGATGGCCACTTTCTACAAATAACAGCTGCATTCATGACCTGTCCCAAAAGCCTCCATGCCTTCCAGTTGTTTTCAGTATAGAGTTCATACTAACTGGTCAAGCATTCAAGGTCATCCATGACAGGTCATAGCCAATCTTTCCAATCTTAACAAGAGAGTTTCTTGAAGGCTCTACAAAGCAGGTCTATCCTGGTTCTACTCTACGAACAAATAAGTACCTAAACACTGGACAAGGCTACGGCTAATGTATGTAGATCACAGGTTAAAAAGGAGTAAGGAGACAAGGAAAAATTAAGTACAGAAATGATTATTAGACTAAGAAATGAAATGATTTGAATAACTTTGAATACAGGCAGTGTCATTGGGAACACATTTTATAATATTGACCCTAAGTTAACGACAGAAGCTTGAGCAATTAACTCTCCTTTCCTAGGTCTCAGTCTTCTTATCTGTAAAATGAGCAGGTAGTCCTCAGATATCTCTGAATGCCCTTTGAGAATCTGTTCAAGTTCCAGTCCTTGCTTCCTCTTCTTTCATACTGTGATCTTACCTATTGGTGCTGGCATCTCCCTGGGAGCTAGAGGTAGGTCACTTATTTGAGGGACTAGGAAATAGAGGTTTGGGGGACAAAGAAACACAACTGAGGTGAAACAAAAGAATATAATGTGGGCCTTTCTCAGGTGAGGAAAACTTCTTTAGAAATCCCTTTGGTTAAATGCAATGTGGGAAGTGGGCCTGCTAACCTTCCCTCTCTGGCACAGTTTCTCTGTACAATGAAAAGATTGATCTTAATGACATCTCAGTAACCTCAAATGACTCTGATGTCTCTTCCTTTTCTTAAACAGCTAGAGTGAGATGTTCCAGCTGTGCTTTGCCTATAGCACTTGAGACAAGCTTGGATGCCTGCATGTTAGCTGCCAGCCCCTAATTGCCATTCATCAGCATGCCTATGAGAGCAAGAAGCAAAAATAATCAGAGGTGAAAAGGTTCTGGCAGCAGAGGCTGGTGATAGGGTCTGATGGAGATCAGAGTCATTAATCAAGGCTACATGAAGACTAATTGGTGATGACTTAGGTCTACTGGGCAGCTGATGTCTGAAGGCCCCAGGCTGCAGAGGCCACCAGCCAGGCCGCATCTGGGCTGCTCGTTTAGAGTCTTCGCCAAAGAAATCCCTCTCTCCTGGATTTGCTCCCCATCTCTCTAGCCTTCTTCTCCCCTGACTGTACCTCACACACAATTATCTATGAATTAGATTCTGGAAGAAAAGCATATGGGGAACACGACTCCCTCAAAACTGTGGTTGATTGAGGACAAAGAGGAGGTGAAAACATCTCACGAAACAGCCTGCAAGAGATACAGACACAGACATCTCCAAAACCCAGCAAGGTTTTAGTATACCAGTGTGACAGTATCTAACACGGATGCACAGAGCTGGGCCCACTGGGGCAATGCACTCTTTCTTCTGCACTCATCTTGCACCCCAGAGCCCTGTACTATCTCAGCTTCTCCAATAAACTTGGAAGGGGCGCAGAGAGCCAAGGGAAACAGCCTGGTGAAAGGAAAAGGGAATCAGCTTGGGAAAAACATCAATTTGAGGTGGAATTGTCAATTTATTAATTACTGGCTGTGTGACTTAGATAAATCACTGGACCTCTCTGGGCCTGTTTCCTCATCAGAACATGGAAGACTTATGCCCAGTTTTAAAAAGTATCCCAAGTGGTGATACTGATGTATGGAAAGCAATGACCACAGTTCCAGGTGTGTAGACAGCATTCAGTAAATAGAAGTTGTATTATCGTTATTATTGTCTCTGCCAGCATGGCTATTGCTGTCATTGCTGGTGTTAGACTGGGCCCCCCAGGCCCTGTGTCCCCTGTGGCGTGGTGCTCTTGCTCTTCTTGGTTCCCTCTCTGGCTTTCTGCTATGTGAAGTCCTCTCCTTTTCCTCCCTGTGTGATTCTTGCCTCATTTTCACTGCAGACCTTACTTCTTCAGACCGGATGCCGTTTTTCACAGTTTTCTGTGCCTGGCAGATGAAATACTGGGGCCTAGAGATAGATCCATCTAATTCTCTGCCCTCAAGCAGCTGACACTCAAGCAGGGGACACTAAGCAGAAAACATACTACCGTTTCCAGGTGTGCTTTTAGCTAGAAGGAGAGTCTATGCAAAGAGACTCCAGAGCCAGAGGAGGGAGAGTTGAACTCTGCCTCACTGTCACGAGATAACTAGGGAAGAGGAAAGACTAGGACAACAGGAGGAAATACAAAGTGGTTATCACGTATATCAGAGCGCTTTATGTATGTATATCAGTGCACGAGATCGTCACAACAGCCCATGAGGTGGTGGTTTGGTTCCATCACTGACCCTGTCTAACTGACAAAGAGACTAAAGCACCAAACGTAGAACCCATTGCTGTAGAGTCGATTGTGATACATTGTGACCCTATAGGAAAGAGTAGAACTGTCCCATAGAGTTTTCAAGGAGCATCGAACTGCTGACCTTTTGGTTAGCAGCCACAGTATTTAACCACTGTGCCACCAGGGCACGGAGAGCTTCAATAACTTCCTTGCTTACGGTCACAGAGCTAGGAGTGTTAGAGCCAGGACTGGAATCCAGCCAGCCTGACTGCAGAGGTTGTGCTGGTCTGTCACACCACACCCCTGCACCCTGGCATGTACCGCCACCCTCTCAAGGAGAGTTAGGAGGTTTCCAGACAGAAGGGAGAACAGGTACAAAGGCAGGTTACAATGCAAAAGGAAACAGTGGCTTCTGTCTGTGTTACAAGCACCAGAGGCAGAATCAGGGGACTTGAAGGGCATGGAGAAACCCAGCCCTCACTCCAGTGACACGGGAAAGCAGCCTCAAGGAGCTGCCACATCTCCTCTGTGACATTAAAAAAATCAAAACAGAAACCAACTACTTCTGTCAAATTGATTCTGACCTATAGCAACCCTATACAACAGGGTAGAACTGTCCTGCAGAGTTTCAAAGGTTATTGTCTTTCCAGAAGCTGACTTCCACATCTTCCTCTTGCAGTGTGGCTGGTGGGTTAAAACTGCTGACTTTTTGGTTAGTGGCCAAGCACATAACCACTGTGTGACCATGGCTCCTTTCTATAAAACACGGACATTGCAACATGCTGAATTCAAGTGTGGTGAGTGAACAGGGGCAGTTTAAGGTAGAAAAGATAAACACTACAGTTAGAATAGGTGCTGAACTCTGCATTTGCCACCTAATGGCTCTGTGACTTTGTAAACCCGCGTCTTTGTCCAAGACTTAGTTTCCTCATCTCTAAAACGTAGGAAAATAACACCTGCCCTCCAACTGAACAACATGAAGAGTGCCTGATTCTCAGTGTAAAACAAATTAAACAAACAAACAAAAATACTGCAGTCAATTCTGACTCATAGCAACCCTACAGGACAGAGAAGAACTGCCCCATAGTGTTTTCTATGTGATTTCAAAATGCTAACCTTTTGGTTATCAGCTAAGCTCTTCTTAGTCACTGTAACACACCAGGACTCCAAATAGATTGCAGCAATATCACCTGCTACCACTCCAGTTGTTATTACAGAGCTGGTTACCTTAACACTCTTTCCTGACCAGGGCTTTTATTCTAGACGCCTTAGTTACAATGTAGGAAACAGAAAGACTATACAATGCTTATGGAGTTTGTTAAGCATGACTGATCCAGCATTTCTCATTCAATCTGGCCAGCCATTCTGGAAAGCAAAAACTAAGTGTCATCCTGATTTCACAGGCAAAGAAAGGGAAGCTCCCAGAAGCTGAACGACTAGCCCTAATGCACACAGCAAGAAACGGACAGGGTAGGGTGTGAATCCAGGTCTGCCTGACACTGAAGTTAGAAGTCTCCCCTAGCCCTCACATTACATAGTATGAAAGAGGCCACCTTGACTTTGTCTCACTCAAAATAATCCACCTTCATGACTCGGCCGCCCCCAGGGTCGCCACGAGTTGGATCTGATTCAATGGCACTTGGCTGGCTCATGATTCTACCAGACCACGTAGCAGACCCCTGCTGGAGCTTAAAGGGATGTAAGATGAGATGAGGTGATGTGGTTATCAATACCATGGAACTCCAGAGCTCTGTTTTCCCTGGACTTGCTTTCTGGGTATCCTGGCTTGAGCAGTTTCATTTCTCCGAGCCTCATCCCCTCAACCCAGAAGATGGAACATAAGCCCTGTCCCACTCTCACACAGGGGGCTGCTGTGAGGATAGGATACATATTCAAACTGTTCAGAACCCATGATAATTAACAATGCAATGGTTCCCTGCTTGAACAAAACCTGAAACAGTACAGTGAAATACAAGAAAAATAAAAATAAATTAAGCAAGAGGTAATTACTCATTTTGCAAAAGGGTTCTTCACAGAAGAGACTCATTGAAGTTTTTTTTGTTCTGTTTTCATTTTCTTTTATACTTCAGCTGTCTTTGTGTATTTAAAATCAAACTTTTTTTACAAAACAAAGCAAAAAATAAATGATTTTGCAGATGTGCTCTCTAAGTATGGCAGGGCATACTTGTCTATCTGTCCTGTCCATGTCACTGATGGCATAAAGCAAAGTGGTTCAAATACCCATCGGGGGTAGGGATCACAAGAGTGAGGAGTCTTTGCCTGGATCCAGTCACGAATTTGGGGGAAACGAGGAAAACCTGTGGACAGAATGTAAGTGGTTCATTGTTTCAGAGGTCCCCTCATCATAGTGACCTAAGCTTCTACTGTGGGCAGATGGTCAATGTCATGCCAGTTTCCCTGAGAAACTAGAGAATACCATTTCCAGGCCCTTCCATCTGGAATATTATACCATTTCACAAAATGTGTTAGGCTCAGCTGAACCCAACTAATTTTCACTTGGCTAATCACATTCCTAATGATACTCATATTCAGTTTTCTTGCTTTCCTGTCTCCTCCTTTCCTTCCTCTGTTCTCTGCCTCCCTCCCCCACTGCCACCTCCCCCACATCTCTCCCTGTTTATGCGTATGTGTGTTTGCGTAGCTGTCTCACTTTCTCTCTTTGGTCTCTGTCCCTGCCTACCTCTATGTGCACCTCTGCCTTCCTCGCTGCCACTGTCTGTTTCTGTCTCTCTTGCTCTGGTAGCACTCTGTGGCTCAAACAGCTTGAGTTTACGGTAAGAAAGTTCCAAGTTAAATTCCCAGATCTACCTTGATTTCCTTACCCATAAACAAGAAACAAAAATAGTTGTCTGTTTACATCAAAGTACTGGTATGAAAATCAACTAAGATACTGTATGTAAAAGTGCCTATTGTGTTATGGTTAGGTACCACTGCGTTGATTTCTGACTCATAGTGACCCCATGTGACAGAATAGTCAGACAGAATAGTCACATAGACAGAAACACTGTCCCACAGTGTTTCCTAGACTGTACTTTTTATGGGAAAAGATGACTTGGTCATTTTCCTGAAGAGATATCAACCTTTCATTTAACAGTCTAGCATTTAACCATTGGCCCCAGAGCTCCATAAAACACAAAATATGTATACTTCCTTTTAATTCCACCCCTTTACCCTTCTTCCTCTTGTTCTTAACTTCTCCTATTTTCCTTCTTCCTCTCCTTTTCCCTTCTGTTCTCATCCTGCCTAGGCTCTCTGCCCTCTCTCACATGCACATGTACCATGGCCTCCTGTCCCAATCAGTCCCTACTTTCTCGCAATAATTTAATTATAGTACAGAGCAGGTTCCCATTACTAAGACTCACATTATTTTTACAAAGCATGTCACAGTACACTTAATAGTATACGACGGTATATCATAGCAAACCATTAAAATAAAGCAATACATGTCCAAGAGGCCCAGACCAACCTTCCCTGGGGAATCAGAATTTACTGTTAGGTCAACCCTCTAGACCACCTGGGAAGTTCGAATAGGCTATTCACATCTGACCGGGCCTGTATTATGCAGGACCTGTAGAATTCCAGAATCCTCTATCTTCTAGAAGAGTCTCGAAGTGATCAATATATAATGCATACACCCGTGCCCCCATGCACACACTGCTCCCTGTTAGAAATCCATCTACTGTTTTATGTTGTCACCTCTGTAGGACTAAGACTGCTCCATAGAGTTTCCTAGGCTGTAAATCTTCTTCTTCTTCTTTTTCTGTTTTTAGATTTGTAGCTTATTTCAATTATTTAATCAATCTTAAGTTCATATTTTATTTTTACTGTACTTTAGATAAAGCTTTAAAGAGCAAGTTAGTTTCTCATTAAACAATAATATACATACTGTTTTGCAACATCAGTTGCCAAACTCACGCCATATCAACACTCTTTTCTTCTCAACCCTCAGTTCCCCATTCAACTCTCCTTTCCTCTTTTGCCTTCTCTTCCTTGCCCCTGGGCTGGTATGCCTATTTAGTGGTATGCCTATTCATTTTATTTTATATGCCTTTCTAATCTTTGGCTAAAGCGCGAACCTCAGGGGTCACTTCAGTACTGAGTTAAATGAGTATCCAGGGTCCATACTTTTGGGGTTTCTCCACTCTCTGTCAGGCCAGGAACTCTAGTCTTGTGTTTGTGTGTGTGTGTCTGTGTTACAATTTTGTTCTGTTTTTCTCCAGCCGTCTGGGCCCCTCGACTGTAATCCCCATCAGAGCAGTCTGTGATGGTAGCCAAACCCCGTCCAGCTCTGCCGGACCCCGTCTGGTAGAGGCTGGGCACTTGTGATCTATTAGTCCTTTGGACTAATCTTCCCCTCGTGTCTTTCATTTTCTTCATTCTTTCCTGCTCTCGATGGAGTTGAACTAGTGAGTATCATACATACATGGCCACTCATAAACTTTTATGGAAAAAGAACGTCAGGTCTTTTTTTCCCACGGAGTGGATGGTGGATTCAAACTGCAGACCCTTTGGTTAGCAGCTGAGGACTTAACCACTGAACCACCACGGTTCCTTTAGCTAAGTTTAAATTATAACATTATTCAGTACCGCACTCAAAAGGATTCAAACTGTAGACCCTTTGGTTAGCAGATAAGTACTTAACCGCTGAACCACCACGGTTCCTTTAGCTAAGTTTAAATTATAACATTATACAGTACCACGTTCAAAAGGCTGGAATATACACATTCCTCCTCTTCAGGGTTTTTAACCATCTACATTGAAAAGAAAACAGCCTTCAGTTAAGCAGGAGAAGTGAGAATTGGGTGGTGCAGCGGGCTGGCTCGGTATTAAACTCATACACACTGCAGGTGAGTCGATTCTGACCCACAGTGACCCTACCAGCAGAGCAGAACTGCCCCGCAGAGTTTCCAAGGAGTGCCTGAAGGATCTGAACTGCTGATCTGGTTAGCAGCCACAGCACTTAACCACTACACCACCAGGGTTCCCTGGCTCCCTAAAGATGGCATCAAATAGCCAGAAAATCCCCGCAGGATGGTTTAGCACTTAAATGGTTTTGTGAGGCTCCTTCCACACATACATACATAACACTGCCACTGTACTTTCTATTTCATCATGATTAAGTCTTTTGTATGTTAAGCACTGCCAACACTCAGGGGTTCTTTTTGCCCCTAATTTAATAATCCCCTATTGCTGAACACTTGCATTCACCACATAATACACTGAGTCCTTTATACTGACTATAATCTTCATAATAACCTATCAAAGGTGAACGCTTTTTCCTCTTATTAAAAAAGAGCAGGAGATTGAGACATGGGGGAAATTAAATGATTTGCTCAAAATCCCATCAGTAGTAAGGGACAGAGCCAAGATTTTACCACAGGTCTGTCCGACTTTAATGGCTATTCTCTTTCTGTTTTGTTGATGGCCTCTCCAACAAAACAAAGCAGAGTTCCTTGGGGGTGGTGGCAGTGCCTCTGCTGTTTCTGTCCCTGGTGCCTACCTCATTCTTGGGGCCCAGTCAATGTTTGTGAAATACAGACATTAATGAAGGCTTATGGGAGCTGGCCGGGCCCCAGGTGCACTGCACAAAAACTCTTGTTTTCATGAATAAATATACCTGGTCCAGCTCTGCAAAACAAGCCTGCCAAAGCATTCCCAGAGGTATTCTGTAAAAGATTCTTGAAGGCAGTAACTCAATCTGAATCAAGTACTGGCATGAGGGTCTGGAGACCTTTGTTTGGTTACTAACTTTCTGAGTGACCTGGACAAAGCGCTGGCCCTCTCTGAATGTCAGTCTCATGAGGTGCAGAATGAAGGGGTTGGACTAGAAGATCTGTAGGGTTCCTCCCAGTTCTGGCCCTCTGTGTTCTACGACCCTCTAACTTGCCACAGCTAGAAGAGCCTTTCAAAGCACCAAAAGAGGAGGGCTGGAGAGATAGCTGTCATGAATTAGTAACTTTTCCCTCCCCAAAGAATTCACAAACTTAGAGTAAGCTAGAGATTCACAGAAAACCTCTGAATTGGCAACAGGCCTGGGACTAGGGTGAGGTAGGCAAGGTGCCTTGGGTGTAAAATTGAAGGCAGCACTCAGCGTCCTATGAGTGCAGGACTGGCACCTAAGAGGGAGTGTCTTCTTAAAGTTTGCTCACTGGCCTCAGTCTATTCCAGTACTGCTTAGCACAATCCAGGATCCCGACGTAGCACTTCAGCAAAGCTCTACTCAGCCCCCTTGCTTGTATCCCATTGTATTTCTCTCCCTACCCAAAGTCATCAGTGTCTTTGGCACGAGTCCTACTTTTAGAGACACTGTGAAAATAGCCTAGCCCAAACACAGGTAGGTAACATGGCAAACAGAGACATCATCTCAGACATCAAACTGTGCAGCATCTTCTGCTCAATCTCCCCCACATTAAACACTCTTTCCTTTTATTAAAAAGAAGAGCAGGGAATTGAGACTTGGAAGGAAATTAAATATTTGCTCAAAATTCTACCAACAGTAAGGAAGAGGGCCACGACTTTAAATCCAGTCTGTCTGACTTCAATGGCTGCATTAAATAATTGGAGGGAAAGAAATGCAGTATCTGGATTCTGATTGCTGCTCTTCACTCTCACTGCCATCACCCTGGCCCAAGCTACCAATATTTCTGGACCGGATTATTGCATCTATTTTTCAACACGCTTCTTTTGCTACCACACTTGCCTCTGTCCTGCAAACTTCTCTCAATAGAGCAACCAGAGTGGTCAGGTTAAACTATATTAAGTCAGATGGCCTCACTTTTCTGCTCAGAATCCTCCAGCGGCTCCCCCTTGTGTAGTCAGTGTTCTTACAACACTGTGAAGTCCTATAGGCTCTGGTCTTCTGACTTCTTTCTGATCTAACTTCTGCTACCCCCCTATCACCTAGGGCAGCTCAGCCACATACTTTCCCTGTTCTGTCTCAAATACCCAGAGAATGGCCCCTTCAAACCCTTGTTCTGGCTGTCCCCTCCTCCCACAGATAGACACAAAACATGTTCTTGTTTCCTCATCTTTTCAGTGTTTTCCTGACTAGCAGACTTAAGTCTGCAGTCATCCTTTTCTTCAGATTCCTCTTCCTAAAACATTTTTTTCACAGCAGTTGTCATTTTTGAAATATGTAATACAGCTTCTTTGCTTATTCCTCCTCTTATTTTAAATGTTCATCCCCTCTACCCCACTAGAGTGTGAGTTCCATGATGACAGACTTTTGTCTGTTTTGCTCATTATGTCACTGTCATGGATTGAACTGTGTCCCTCCTAAAAATCTGAGTAGTTGTTCGGCTGTGCCATGTTTCATAGTATTGTGCGATGTTCCTCCACGTTGTAAATTCTGCTTCTGTGATGTTAATGAGGGAGGATGGGTGGCAACTAAGTTGGTGTGCAGGACTTAATATGTAAGATTATATTATTTTACGTCAATTAATTCACACCTAAGTTTAAATAGACACATATGGCTAGTAGCTGTGTTCCAATCATTCTTTTGCTTCATGATCTAACTGTAGTCCCTGTCTATCCAGGGAGGCTTCTCTGATGGCTGAAGTTTAAAGTAACAATTTTTTTCCTTTCTGATTCTCTCATATTAATGTCATTAAGTCCATGTTTTGGATGACAACTACAACCAAAGTCAAAGCTTATTGAATTCTATGTGCCATGTATTGTGCTGAGTATTTAATATGCTTTATCTAGATCAATCCTCTAAAGATTTTTGTATTTTTACTACCAGTGCTTTAGAGCTGAGAAAAACAAAGGTACAGAGAGTAAATAAAGTGGCCAGCATCACATAAATCCTAAGCAGAAGAGCTGGGATTTTAATCCCAGTCATTTTGAATCTAGAGCCCAAGCTCCTGACCAGCACGAAATGCTGCCTCTTATTAAATATAGAAACTTGTACTGGTCCTAAATTGTCTGTGTGTATATGTTGTCTACCCTTCTAGAGACAAAGAACAATTTGCCATCATCTTTGTACATTCTACAAAGTTAGAATTGGGCATAGTATTAGATTTCAATCCAGATTTTTAGTACACAGAATTATAAAGTATTACAAGTATGTTTAGAAGCTTTTTTGAATGCCCCCCCAACCCCAGAAAACAATAAGACACATGACTATTGTACTGAGAAAATCTGCTGTAAAAAGACCATTTTAAAGTGTTAAAAAGCAAAGATGTCACTTTAAGGACTAAGGTGTGCCTGCCCCAAGCCATGGTGTTTTCAACACCTCCCATGCATTGGAAAGCTGGACAATGAATAAGGAAGACCAAAGAAGAACTGTCATCTTTGAATTATGTGTTAGCAAGGAGAATTGAATATATGATAGACAGCCATAAGAATGAACTAATCTGTCTTAGAAGTAGTCACAATGCTCCTTAGAAGCAAGGATGGCAAGTTTGACACAGTTGTTGTAATTAATGTGCTCAAGATTCACACCAACATGAACGTTCATCACAACACAGTCCACAATAGCAAAAAGATGGAATCAACCCAGATGCCCATCAACAGAGGAATGGATAGGTAAATTTCAGTATATATACTCAGTGGAACACTACACAATGATAAAGAACAATGATGATTTTAGGAAACATCTCTTAACTTGGTTTCAATTGGAGGACATCATGCTGAGTGAAAGTAGTCAGCAACAAAAAGACAAACACTGTATGAGACTCCTACTGTAAGAACTTAAAAACAGACTCACACATAGAAGAGATGACTCTTTGAAAGCTGCAAGGGTGGGAAGGGACAGAGGGTGGGAAGGGAGGAAGAGTGGGAAGGAAGAGTTTAGATTAGATAGTTAATAGAAATTTGGTTGGGTGAAATCGGTGACAGCACACATTAGAAAGAAGATCAGTAATAACTGGACTTCAACACAATTTGAGTACTCCTCCCATCCTAACCCAATATTGCAAGGACAGAGTAGCTGGGGAGGGGGGCCAGGGACCACACTGTCAGGCAAAATTGAGGCCAATTGGCATAGCTAGCATTTTGCTAATGAGGGGTCTCATCAGTGGGCAGCGTCTGGGGTCTTAAAAGCTGTCAAGCTGCCATCTGAGGGTACAGCAAATGGTCCCAACTCAACAGGAATGGATGATCACCAAGGACCAGAACAACATGGGGAAGAGAACCCACAAGACAGAAAGACCCACTGACCCACATGAGTGGGTCCTACATCGACTCGTGACCAAAAGAACTGGATGGTGCCTGGCCACCACCAGTGATACTCACGATGGAGCTCACAAAGTGGAATCTTACTGGCAACAAGAGAATAAATGGGGTGCACCCTGAGATTTCCAATAAAAGACCACACTTGATGGTCCGGGGGCTTCAGGGTTCCCCTAGGAACATTGCCCCTAGCTCTGATGCTGCCCCTGTCCATAAATCACAATGAAGGTCAACTTTTCAGACAGCAATGGATTGGACTTGGTAACGCAGAGTGACTGTATCTTGTGGGAATTTTATGGTTCTATGCATCTATAGGATGTCATACTGCTGACCTCTTGCTGGAGGAAGGGGAGTGGGTGGAGAGGAGGGGAAAGGAGACTGTTGGGAGGATGAGACATGGATGGAGCAGAGAGGAGGGTTGTGCTGTCACCGGGCAGGGAGAGCAGTGGGAGCTGCATATAGGTGAGCATGCAAATTTATCTGGGAATGTACATTTTCATCCAATTATAATAAAAAATAATAATAAAAAAAAGAGTACCAACAATTGTGGCCATGGCACCGAACAGGTCAGTTGTTTCATTCTCTTGTACACAGGGTCACTATGAATAGAAACTGACTTCACAGTACTTAATAACAACATACGTAACGAACATATTCGTTGAGTATAACTGAACATAATCTCTAATTTAAATCCAGTAGATTATATTTGAGATGATAACATCTGGTCTTAAAAGTTGGAGCTCTCCTCATTTTTTGGTACTGCCCCCAAAGATAATCATCAGAGATGTCACAGAATATCACAAATTGTCTTACATGAGAATTTGCAATCTGAGATTTTACTTCTTCCACAACCACTTTCTTTCAAGTGGAGAAAGCAACGGTCACTTTGTACTTTTAAGTGGACTGACAAGTTCCCAGCAAGGAACTTTTCAGGGTCTCGTTTGTAGCCCATTCTAAACATCTTATCCTTCCCAGTTTTTGCTGTCACAAGGTCTCTGAAATTTTTATTACCTCATCTTTGACACAGATTTTCCTTTTTTTAAAGGATCTCAACCTTCTCTGACAACGCGGCATTTTACAGCACATTTAAACCAAATATAGCAAGACTCCCAAACAGAGACATAAAATGGGTTCTTTGCAGCTCACAAATGCTGTCAGTTACTTTTTGCCTTTTTCCCTTGCCCCCAGTACAACTGGGTCCTTTTATTTTTTTAAGTCAACTTATTCTGTGAATTCCAACATATTCATACCTGCTTCTGAGAATTCTCTGCAAATACCTATCAAGAGAAGAATGCCTCTCTCTTTAGTGCTAAGCAAATTCTTGCACACACGGGCTTACTGAAACAATGGATGGTCTTTCAGTCTGTGTCCAAATCCCAGATGTGATACTTAATAAATATGACTTGGGGAATGTCAATCAACTACTGTAAGGCACAGCTTCTTTTATGGAAAATGAAGGCAATAAGAACTACCTAAAAGTGTTGTTACAATGATCAAGATGGTTCTATAAAATCACAGCATGGTGCTTGGTACACTGTTAAGTGAACAATAAATCACAGATGTCATTACTACAGTTATTCAAGTAGTTCCTGATACTTCACCCAAAGTCTGCCCTATTGCTTTTAACTAGCAGCTATATCTGGATACTTTCTAGTCACTCTCATCTACTACTTATAGATAATAGAGCCTGGACCCATCTGATGAGATAAACATACTCTTATGATTAACTGAGTCACTTTACAGAACTTAAGCAGAAAAACCTATATTTGCTGTTGTTATCTGGCATGGCTGAATAATAAGATATGCCATTCATTAACTGACATTACATTTAGGTGAGTATTGTTAAATTCAGGTTCTGGTCAAGTTCAGAACCAAGGAATGATGAGGTGCACAGTACTGTAGATTCTAAAGATCAGCCTGATTCCATGGAGGACCTGATTTTCCTAGTTGAGGCCCATGGAAATAGCAACACAGTTGGAGATGGGCTAATTCTGAACAGACAAAGGACAGATCTTACTTTGCATTCAAGACAGACAAAAGGCATCCCTGCTCAAGGAAAAAGATCCATTCCAGAAGAGAATCAACTATATTAAATAAAGGTTTAGTCTGCATACGCTTGGGATTGACTCTTATTATTCAGCCCCGAAGAACTAACTATGCATGATACTGAAACTGCACTCTACACTACCCATTCACCAAGCTTTGTCCATTCAGCAAATGGAACTTCTATTTTTTTATTACTCTTTCCCTCCTTTCCTCCCTCCTTTCCTTTTGTCCTTCTTCTCACCCTTCCTTCCTTTCTAGAAAATATGTATTTATACAGAATATATTTCACTCCCTGAGAAAAATAACCAAAAGAATAGAAGACCCAGTCTTTACCAGTATCATTTAAAAATATATCCTCCCTAACCTGCCAGCAAGTTGGCTGTCTATAGATAGGTCCCAACTCATTTAACTGTTCATCTCAGCTACACTCTGTCTTATTTCAACCCTACATGCCCTGTTAAGCCTCCCATATTGCAATCTCCTTCAAGGAAGGGATGCTCTCCATCCCGTACTTTTTTGGACTTTAGAGCCCCATAAAGTCCTTGTATCCTTTTACATTTTCATAACACAGGGCTCAGGAAATAACAGAAACTATCTATAAACATTAGAGATATTCAGTATACTGTAAGATAGCTATATGACATAACTGCACACACTGTGTCTCATTTCATATCCTATTACAAATGAAAAGTGGCTGCTGAAGACATGAAAATAAACTGAATATGATGGTGAACATAACTGGTTTGTATCAAGTGTGAAAGGAAAACTCAATCTACTTTAAATGCCATTTACAAATTGTTTCAATCTTACTTACAATCTATTAGTCTTAAAAGGTCATAAAGCACAGATCCTGAGTTGGGAATCTCTTAGGAACTATTTGGGGCTGTAATTTTTATCTTGGCATCGTGGCTTAAGGACTAGGTCTGCTAGCCAAAAGGTCGGCAGTTCAAATCCACCTGTCACTCCTTGGAAACTCTGTGGGGCAGTTCTACTCTGACCTCTAGGTTTGCTATGAACTGGACCTGACTCTACAGCAGTGGGTTTGGGATTTTTTTTTTTTTTTCTTAAATAACTCACTGACATTCGCCAACTGACTTGGCCTTGGTGATCCTCAGTCTCCTCATCAGTATCAGGCCAGTTCATTTTTAGGACCACTTCTTGCTCTAAAACTGCATTTTCATTCAAACTCTTGTTAAATAACAGGACTATGAAGTTCCCAGAATGTGGCACATTAAGGTCAAGTGGAAAATCTATGGCAAAACTCGAACCCTGGATTTAGAACACACAACTCTGTTGCTTAAGTTTAAAAAGTCTTATAATAACTAAATGAAAGACCAGCAAATACAAATGTCCAGTATATTTTAAGTTTCTCCATCAGGTGGGCAGCTCTAAAGGATAGAAAACATATTTTATTTTCTTCTCACACAATCTAATGTAGTTGAACATTGCTGAATTAAATGTGTCTCATGAAAAATTTACTGAATTAATAAGTGAAGACACAAATGACTGAATAATTGATTACAAAAGAAAGAGTAGACACCATGTATTAAGTGCCCATCATTTAATAGGCACTATGGTAAGTGCATTTTAAATCTCATTTTTCATTTTATCCTCACAACTCTGTAATTTGCTTCCTCATGTCTGTGTTCATTTAAAAAAAAAAAAATGAGGCTGCACACCTTGAGTAACTTGTTCAAGCCTCACAAAAAATAAATGTAGAAGCAAGGACTTGAACTTCGTCCTAACTCTAAAGGATACTCTGTATCACTAAACATTTGAATGAATGAATGAATACATGAAAGAGTAACTTAGTCTCTAAATGAATTAATTTTCTGTTGTTACTTGTCAATGTGTATCCGGCCATAATGCCATATTCTCTATAAAGAAATCTGTATGACATCACACATGTATAGAACTTTAATAAAACTGTTTCACCATAGGATATTGCCCATGATAATGTTTCTGAGAGTCAAGGTCTAATCACTTAACTTGTTTGGTACTGTGCTTTCCCAGCCTCTAGTAAGCAGTCCTTGAGTGTGTACTTGCTGGCCACGAGGAGACGAAAACTAATGGCAGTGCATTCTGGAAAGGAACATAATGCCACCTTCTGGTGGCATTTTCAGGCCTTCACCAAGTCCCTTTTCACCTTGGTCCTTGAATGATGTTTTTTCATACCATCCAATAGTTTGTTGGTATATGACTAGTTTTCTGATTTGTATCATTTCTCATTTTGTTGGTATAAATGCCCTCACCATAGTGAACTTTCAAGCTATCAATGTGACATCACTAAACACAGAGTTGGGAAGAGATGCTAAAAATGAACTCTCTTGAGTCTACTCTGTGGTCGGTGCTACCCATTAAAAACCCTCAGGGAAAAACACCTGAGCTACGTCCTAGCTTAAAATCAGGAATTCCTGGCCAAGTTCACCCATGCTTCAAGACCCTGCTATATTCTTCAGCAAATAGCAGAATCTCCCTCACTTTATAGCTCCTTCTCTGTCACTTGGGAGGAACGAGCTTTCTTATTGACACATTCCAAGAAAGTTACAAGGCATGATGACTAAAAATTTTACTCTATGACTCTGTCTGGTTGTACAGTATCCTCTCCCCTCCTCTCCACCCTCTTCTCTCTCATCTAGAAATAAACTAGTAGGACAGCCTCCCATAAATTTGTAAAGCCATAAAGTATACACACCGTATGCTCACACTATGTCGCAGAGTCCACTCGATTCTTGTCAGAAGAGCTGATCTCAGTGCTGATTTCAGTTCAGGGCCAGCAGCAAGTCTAGAGACCATGTTCCCAGGGAACCCTCCAGGCTGTCAGGCCATCAGTTCTGGTCTTTTAGAAGAATTCTTCCACTGCACACCTCTTTTTCTCGTGTTGCCTTGGGGACTCGCTCTTGCATTCCCCCTCACAGCTGCCTTCTAGTTCTTCTGGTCTCATGCTGAAGCAATGGATCCTTCTCCCTCCTGGGCTCATTCTTCCTCATGTCTTTGATGTTCCTCAGTCATGATCTATTCCAGAAGGGTTGGGACCATTTGGTGTACCTCAGATGGCAGTTTGCTAGCTTTTAAGACCTCAATTGCCATGCACCAAAGTGGGGTGCAGAAGACTCTCTTAGCTAAAGATTAGCTATGTCAATTAAACTCAACGTCCCCTGAAAACATGGTCCTCAGGCCCCTGTCACTGCTACTCTGTACTTTGAAATACTGGGCTGACTTTAGAAAACCTTTCAGTTTATGCTGTAGCCCCATTATGCTGATCTGCTCTCTACTGCGTGCTGTCACTCCTGTCACCTAACCAAATTCCTATTGACTATTTAAACTAGGAAAATCCTTTTTCTTCCCTCCCTACCCCTGTAGCCACCAAAGACTCCTTTCTTCTGTACATTTTTAAGTCCTTATAGCAGTGGTCTCATACAATACTTCTCCTTTTGCAGCTGACTGGTTTCACTCAGCATAGTATCTTTTAGTTGAAACCAGGTTGAGATGTTTCCTAAAATCATCAGTCTTTATTATTGCATAGTGTTCCACCGTGTGGATGTGCCATAGCTTGTTTATCCCTTCATCTGTTGAAGGGTACCTATGTTGATTCCATCTTTTTGCTATTTTGGACTGTATTGCAATAAACAATCGTGTGCATGTATCTATTCGTATGACTGCCTTTATTTCTGTAGGATATATTTTGAGTAGTGGGATTGCTGGATCATATGGTATTTCTATTTCTAGCTTTTTAGGGAAATGCCAAATTGCCTTCCAAAGAAGTTGTACCATTTTGCATTCCCACCAGCAGTGCAGGGGAGTTACAATCTCTTCACAGCCTCTCTAGCACTTGTTGTTCTATATTTTTTGGACAATTGCCAACCTCATTGGGGTGAGATGGTATCTCATTGTAGTTTTGATTTGGATTTCCTCAAACAGCTAATGATGATGAGCATTTCCTCACATATCTTGTAGCTGCCCAGATGTCTTCTTTGGTGAAATGTCTGTCCATCTCCTTTGTCCACTAAAACTAAGTCATTTTTAACAGATTAAAGACCTAAAAAGTATACAGGATTTGAGTGTACAGTTTTTCCATGACTTCTCCCAAAGTATAAGTCCTGATAGTAGGCATAAGGAGAAGGCATGGCTGTTTCATCAGCTAGAAATAGAAATACCATATGATCCAGCAATCCCACTACTCAGAATATATCCTACAGAAATAAAGGCAGTCGCACGAACAGATACATGCACACGAATGCTCCCAGAAACAGATGGACAGATGTCAATGGCAATTTGTTTCAGTGGTTAATATAGTGTCATTAAATTCTTTGAAGGTTCTCAAATGCTTGAGACCCTTAACATTTCTATGCTCTCTTCCCATCTTACCTTTACAACTTCATCCTTTCAACTCCCCCAGCATTCTGTTTCATCTCATGTCCAGTGCCTGCTCCAGATGACAACACAATTATGCTACTCTCTGGAATCATTCCCAATTGTTTCCCTCTTTTTTTTTTTTTTTTTTTTTTAATTTACAGATCCCTTTGCCTAAAGCATTCTTGCTACTAATATGCCCCATCAATTCTGGAAGACTCAGCTATAAATGGTCACCTCTTCCATGATATGATGTATCTCCTGAAATCAAATTCTAGACTGTCTCCTGTTTTTCAGACACGAGACAGTTTGTTAATGCCTCATTCTTGATTTGTCCCATATTGTGTACTTTTAAATAACTATACATGTGAAAATTCTCTTTACCTGTGAGTACGTGAAGACCCTGAATGCAGAAACATTGTCCAATTTGCCTGTGATTCCCAGAGCACTTGACACAGATTTATGAGTTGGAAATTTGGAATATCTTTATTAAATTGATTCTAAAAAAATTGAAGTAACTTGTATGAACTGAGTCTTAATCAAGTCACATGAAAATATATACAGGTATATCATATTCTCATTTACACTTCTTAACTATTGACATGTTTTATGTCTTTATGCCTTGAGTGACTTATGTGAGTAAGGTGCATTGCTGGACACTGTGGAAGGAGACAGAGATGAGCAGCACACAGTCCCTGGCTTTAAGGAATTCACATTTGAGCAGCAGTGACAAGCTTCCAAACAATAACTCTAATTTTAGTCAGGTTTTTAGTCATCAGAGAGCCCTGATGATCCTGCAGAAGAACTTATCCATCCTATCAACAAGCCTAAGTTAGCAAAATTTTGCAAGGAAGACAATTAAAACATAAAAGGTATTCCAGGTAGAGGGAGGAGCCTGAACTCTAGCCAGAATGTGTAGACACTGCATAGGGTGTTTGAAGGAAATTAGTGGAGAATACAAAGAGGAATAATATTAGAAATGTGCCTGAACAAAGAATGAAACCAGATCATTGTAGAAGTCAACTGACTGGCTACTAGACAGCTCTGCGTGGTAAGATTTTTTTAGATCAGGATTATATTTAATCTGAGTGCATGTGTATGCAGATACAGAGGAAGAAACTAGAACTGGGCATAAAACTGTTTCAAAGAGCATGGAAAAGGAGATTTCCTCTCTTCTTCCTCCCTCCTGTCTTCCGTCTCTATGATGATGTTAAGTCAGGTGGTATGCTAAGGTTCTGAAACACAAAGTTGGACAAAGAGAAACACTTTGCACTCCCAATCGTTCTCCCAAAAGACTGCAGTGTGGCAACAGATCCAAATGAATACAGAGCAATAATATACACTGCAGGGAGAGAAAAAACACAACAGACAGAAACACAGAGGGCTACAAGAACTCAACGTACGAACCCTTAATCCAATCAGTACAGGACTGGGGTTCAGAGAATGCCTCTAGCAGGAAATATTGTTAGATTGTATTATAGAAAATATAAAGGAGCTCCTGCTCCCAAGTAGAAGTGGGAGAAATGCATTTAGGTGGGAAGTCAGCCCATAAAGAGGGCTAGAGGCATGAGAGGGCACAGGGCCTTTAGGGAACTACAAGTGACTGGTGTCACTAGAGCAACTCTGGTGGTATAACAGTTAAGTGATAAAGACGCTAACCAAATGGTCAGCAGTTCAAATCCAGCAGGCGCTCCTTGGAAATTCTATGTGGCATTTCTACTCTGCCTTACAGGGTCACTATGAGTCAGAACTGACTTGACGGCAATGGGTTTGGCTTTAGGTGTGGGTGTGCTAGAACTCTATGAAGGCCACTCTACTCTGTCCTATAGTGTCCCTAGGAGTCAGAATCAACTCAACAGCAATTTTTTTTGGCATGGCTAGGGAAACCCTGGTGATAGTGGGTGAGAGCTATGGCTGTTAACTAAGACGTTGGTGGTACAAATCCACTACGTGCTCTCTGAAACTCTAGGGGCAGTTCTGCTCTGTCCTATAGGATCACATGAGTCACAGTTGACTCAATAGCAATGAGGTTGGAACACAGCTAGAAGATAAGACGACAGAGTGAGCCTGGTATTCCTGGGATAACAAAATTTATAAATTCGGTAACTGGGCCTTTCACTGTAAGCACAGAGTTGAAAGACATGAGGCCCTGGTGGATAAGTGGGAGAATTTTTGTCTTTCATGCAGCACACCCAGGTTCAATTCCTAGTCAATGCACCTCATGTGAAGTTACCACCTATCTGTCAGTGGAGACCTACACGCTGCCATGGTGCAGAACAGGTTTCAGCGGGGCTTCCAGACAAAGAAAACCTTATGGTTCACAATGATCTAATTCACAACTGACCATAGGAAGGGCATAAGACCAGGCAGTATTTTGTTCCTTTCTGCATGGCATCACTATGAGTTGGGGTTAACCTCATGAGAGCTGACAACACTGTCATTTGGTAGGAAGAGTGTTCAGAGCTTTGCTGCATCAGATATAGTCCTGAGGCCAGAAGTATTGGCAATGACCAAAAGCATTGCCAAAGCAGAATGTTAGGCCCCATTCCAGATTTACGGAGGCTCAAGAACTATTGGTTTATAGCATGGGCACCAGGAATTAAATACTGATTCTGTCATCTTCTGGCTGTGTGACCTTCGTCCCGCCACTGTTATTCTCTGGGAATCTGTATCCATAGCATAAAATTAAAGAGATAGAACCACTGGAGTCTAGTGACATTTCCAGTTCTATAATGTGTGTGTGCTTATGTGTGTGATTAATTCTACAGGATGAGAGTGGAAAAGCTGGTTATCTTCAAAACTGGCAAACACTTGCCTGCTCTCAGGATGACCCACTGTTTGGAATTATGCTCTCAAGCCTACAGCTGATGGAGAGATGACCTTGAGCCATAAGCTCACACTCAAAAGCACATTAGTTGGGGAACCAGAAGGTCAAACCCTCAGGCAATCACCACTCTGCCAATTTGGGCTGCAAGGAGGGAGACCACAAGGCAAAACAATAGTTCTCTTCATTCCCTCCCATCAGTACTGTTATTTCCTTTTTAAGAAAAGAAAAAAAAAAAACCTGAAGGGATCAGATCGGAGGCACATAAATCCACAAAGGGTAATCTGACTATTGAGTGGGGAACAATCAAGAATGTGTGTTGTATGAATGGATGCGTGTGTGTGCATGTGCGTGTTTAACAGGCTACTGGTTAAGGTAATAGTGCATTAAATACCTAAAAGTCTCGATAAAAGAAAGAAACTTTAGTTGTCTGGTCATTTGATATACTACAGCTGAGATAAACTTTGCAAATAACTCTTTCTGTTATTGTTCTGGAAATCCTGGTTGTGTTAGCGGTTAAGTGCTACATCTGCTAACCAAAAGGTCGGCAGTTCAAGTCCAACAGGTGCTCCTTGGAAACTCTATGTGGCAGTTCTACTCTGTTCTGTAAGGCCACTATGAGTTGGAATCGACTCGATGGCAGCAGGTCTGGTTTTTGTGTTATGTTGTTCTTGTGTGTCATTGATTCAACTCTGACTCTTAGCAACCCTGTAACATGGAGTAGAACAGACCAATAGGGTTTCCAAGGAGCTACTGATAGATTCCAACTGCTAAGCAACTGCAGCTCTTAACCACTGTGCTACCAAGGCTCCCCGTATAGGCTTATGGAAAAGCTGCAAAAATGAGTCATAGCAGGCTCACACACACACGCATGCACACACACACACACACACACACACACACACACACACACTGCAGTCAAATTGATTCTGACTCACAGTGACCCTGCAAAACAGGGTAGAACTGCCACCTAAGTTTCCACAGAGCAGCTGGTGGATTTGAACTGCCAACCTTCTGGTTAGCAGCTTTAGCACTTAACCACTATGTCAACAGAGTTTCCTAGAAGATAGCAGGGCTTAGAAAGCCAACCCCTGACCCTGCAGAGACATAAGAGTTAGCCTAGAGAAGCCCCTTCTTACTTCTGAACTCATGGTCCATTGAAAAGTGTAGGAGTCCTTGGGGAGAGGAAACAAACCCTTGACCTGGATCAATAGGATCCATTAGTTCTACATAGAGACATCACCATGCACTAATGCAGTGAGTCTTTCAGTCAAGCTGGTCAGATTCTTGTTGGGAAGATGAATGATGCTCCAGAGCCAAGCAAGAGATACAAACTAGAAATTTTCTGGCAGTATGAGACCGTGGGATGAGCAGAGAATGGGGGTATAAAGAGACAAGGAGTTCTAATCTCAGCCACATTTCTAATTTGCTTTGAGATCTTAGAAAGTCCCTTTCTTCTTTAACTTCAATTTTGGTGTTTGTGGACAACAATTTCTACCACTTATTGAGTAACAATTATGTGTAGGACATCATCCATTTACTATTTACTATTTACTATTTATACATAACAGTCTCATGGCTATAAATATCTACATGCTGTTGACTCACAGATTGTCTTCTCCACTTAACAAATGGATTTGAATTTGACTAAGGGATCTAAATGTCCATTCTCCATTTCCAAAACAGTCTTCTAGATCCCAGCTGTGACAACCTTGGTCCTCCTACAGCATCCTCTGTCTCAGCAAATGATAACCCCATTTGTCCTGCTGTTCAAACCAAACCAAACCAAACAACTTGGAACACTCCCTCATTTTCTCTGTTTCTCACATCCCACACCCAGTAACAAATCCTGTCAAATCTACACTCAAAATACATCTAGAATCTGATAGTCAGATTTCTTCTTCTCTTAGTGCTGTGGTCCATGCTAGTACAACAAGTTCTTGCCTAGATTAAAGTAAGTGTCCTTGACCTCGCCCTACCATTAATCACCACAAGGCAGCCAGAGTGGTCCTTTAAAATGTGAGCCACATCACGTGGTTTGTTTCCTTTCTGTTTTTGTGCAGAATACTCCAGTGGCTTCCTTTCTCTCTATAGTCCGCATAGCCTTACTGACCTTAGGGATAGCTGCCTGCCCATCCTATCACTTCTCTTGATTTCACCTACTCCAAGCTTTCCTCTTCCAGCCATGCTGGTACCCCTGTTGGGTCTGAACAAATGACATGTTTACGTGCTCCTGTTGCAGAGCTCTGGCTCTTGCCATTCCCACTGTCTAGAATACTCTTCCTCAGTTACTTTCTTCAGGTGCCTGCTCATACGCCATCTTCTCAAAGACACCATTCCCGACCAGCTTCTGTATAAAGGCCACCTCATTCTCGTTTCCCCAGCCCTCCTTACTCTTCGCACTTTGCTTCATTCCTCTCTTTTCAGCATTTGCCATCACTTGACAGAATACATACATATTTACCTGTCTGCAGTAAAAACAAAAACCAAACCCACTGCCACTGAGTTGATTCTGACTCATAGAGACCCTATAGGAGAGAGCAGAACTACCCTATAGAGTTTCCAAGGAGTGCCTGGTGAATTCAAACAGCTGACCATTTGGTTGGCACCATAGATAGTTCTTGACCATTATGCCACCTGACAGAAACTCTGTGTAACTATGCCGTCCTAAAAGACTGTCACTAATTGCATGTGACTACATCACACTTAACATGACATTAGCGTGACTGGATAATTTTAATTTTAATTTTAATTAGTCACAGACTGCTAGTAGCTACAGTACTGGATGGTGCACTCTCTCCTACTAGAATTCAAACTTAATTAAGGCAAGACTTTTGCCTAGTTTATTCACTGCTGCATCCCCAGTGCCTAGAAAAGGGCCCAGCACTGTATGGATATCTGTTGAATGACTGAATACATTAGTAGCTAAAAGCTTTCTATGCATTATTTCATTTAATCATAATGAGCCTGTGGGCTTGACGCTACTTTCATTCTCAGTTTACATAAAAGAAACAGGGATTCAGAAAGACGAAGTATCTTGCTAGAAAACACTCGACTAGTAAGAGGCAGAAACAGGATCTGAACTCGCACACATCAGATACCTTGCTTCGCTGGAGCTGGACTAGATACCGCCTGCGGTCCCTCCCGAATCTGAGAGTCTGTGGTTCCCTAAGCACTTAACTCCTCTTCACTCACTTGTAGCACTGTAGATTGAAGACGGACCCTGGTGGTGAAGTGGTTAAGTGCTCTGGCTGCTAACGAAAGCGCGGG
Source organism: Heterohyrax brucei (assembly GCA_028571685.1). Lineage (NCBI taxonomy): Eukaryota > Metazoa > Chordata > Mammalia > Hyracoidea > Procaviidae > Heterohyrax > Heterohyrax brucei. The sequence goes on from CM053150.1 coordinate 66,268,990, forward strand.
CAGTTTTAGTCCACCAGGCACTCCTTGGAAACCCTATGGGACAGTTCTACTCTGTCCCATAGGCTGGCTATGAGTCAGAATTGACTAGATGGCAGTAGGGTTTTGGGTGGGTTACATAAAATATCTGATTTCTTTTCTAGTCTGTCCCCTAGGTAGCCCAGGTGAAGAGCCTTGCGGACTGGTGAATTACTCAGAATCTATGACCTTTAGGCACCCTTCAGCCCACACCTTTCCTCTTCCTCCCCCCACCAGCCCACCCCCGCAGCTTACCAGTCTCTGGGTCGCAGAGTTGCTCGCAGGCATCTGTGGTCCTCTGTCCACAGAGATCCCTCACCCATGGTGAGGTGGCATTGATCTGGTAGTACAGGGACAGCTTGGCCGGGTTTAACCAGTCGGAGATATCCAGGTAGCTCCCTTCACTCACCACGAAGCTGCTCCCTGTGGGTGAACAGAGAGAAAGACAGCTACTTTCTCTCCGATTTTACAACACACATTGGTCTTGTTGCCAGTGCTGCAAGCCAGGAACACAAGCGGGTACATATAACACAGCCATAGCCCCATCTCCTGTTCTCACTTGTATATAAACATAAACAGAGTGTTTACCATACTCCCCAGTCATGGTGTCAGAAGCCAGTCTTCAGATAGAGACAAATCAGACATGAGACAGTTCATTCTAGTGGTTAAGACTGAGGACCTTAGGACCCAGGTGACATGGTTTCACATTCTGCTTCTACCCTTAGGCTGTGTGACCTTAGGTAAGTCACTAAACACCTCTGGCCTTGGTGACATCCCTGTAAATGGAAATACTGCAAACCCACCTCACAGGTTTGTTGTAAGAATGGAATAAATTAATATACGCAAAGTGCTGAGCTGGTATCTGACTTGTTTTTAATAAAATATGGATTAAATACTACATTTTAAAAGAAAAAAAAAAAGAAGTGACGATGTGTTACCCAGGTATTCAATGCACACAGGGCAGGTGGGTGATAGCAACCATACAGACTGTGCATATTGTCCAACCCTCAGACCTAGCTTTTTTTTTTTTGATTTTGATTTTGAAAGCAAGAGAGACAAGGTCAATGACATCTCAAACTGCCCCAAGGAAAAAAGTAGCATCGTGCAATGTAAACAATGCCTCAGTATTGGGAAACAAGAGGGCAAAGTGGAGTCTGTGGTGAACTTGACATTGCAGGCTCCATAAGAATGGAACAGCTGTGACACGGCTCCAGACAGTTCTGGCCACATGGGACCAGTGCTGCTAGATCTTCAGATGTTCTTTGAAAGAGGCTGAAAATTCAGATTTTCATTATAATCACACAGCTTTCCAATGATAATTGCTTAGGCAAAAGACTCAAGCATTGCAATCTTTGTTCTAATGTGTTCCTGTTTAATCCATATATATCTACATATCTGATCACTGTGAATCAAAATCAACTTGATAAGAGGTTTTTATATATGTGCACTGTATATATAGATACATGCATACATCTATATGTTTACATCTATTACCCACTGCCGTCAAGTCTGAATGCAACCCATAGCGACCCTGTAGGACAGAGTAGAACTGCTCCATAGAGTTTCCAAGGAGCATCTGGCGGATTCAAACTGTCAAACTTTGGGTTAGCAGCTGTAGCGCTGTAGCACTTAACCACTACACCACTAGGGTTTCCTTACATGTATATACATGCACATACAATTTATACATGTCTGTGTGTATAACAAATAGTTTTTTTTTTTTTTTAGCAAAGGATAGAAGCCCATAATTTAGAGTGTTCACACACTGTACATAAATGCTAAGTGTATGCATGTAGCAATTAAGCAGATGTAAAAAAAAGAGCTGAAACAGGACCAGGCTTCATGATGGCAGAATTAGAGAGTGATTCTAGATTCACAGCTAATCTAGTGACCTCAGCTGTAGGAGATTTCAGACTGTGTTTTGCAATGAATCTGACTCAGCTTCTCTCTCTGAGTCTACCTCTCTTCACCTCACTAGCAAACAGCAAAAAAAAATGGCATACAATTTCAAAAAGAGGGGACTAATGGACTCAGGTAAGAAGTAGCAAATTAGTTTGACAGTCTCCTCTGTCACGTCACATCAGACCTTCTGGCTGACCTATGGTTGGGTTCTTCTTGGTGCGAGTGTCCAGAGATGGTCCGGTAGGTGATGGCAAGAGAGGCAGGGTCGTATCAGGCCTTACCTAGCTGCCAGAGGTAAAACAAGTTGTGTCAGAAGGTAAGGGCTTGGCAGACAATGATTATCTCCTTTAATGTATACAAGTACTATGGTTTTTATCTACCCTGTGGAATGAGTTCCTAAGTAAAGCACAAGGACAGTGCGAGCTTTTGTGAGGATGAAAGAGTCTATGTAAAGCAGAAAGAACTGATAGTATCAGGCTGTGAGATAAGGAAATGGCCACATTTGAAATTGGCCCTAAAGTCCTTGGCAGCTAAAGGAAGAAAAAAAAAAAAAAAAGTCTGTGGGATTCCGTATTTCAAATTTCTGGCAAGAGAAGATATGCAAATCTATCTGCAAAGCCATATTTCTCCCCCTGGAACTAAGCCCAAGCAGAAACATGTCACATGGGTCCTTGTGCAAGGCACTGAACATCAGTATCGACTACATATTTTTCTTTTTAAAAGCACAGTCATGCTGTTTAAATGGATAATTCTTGTATTTATTCTCACTGAAGACTGAAGGATGGATATTGAATTGTGTCCCAGGGCTGAGCTTGGCTAATCTTAGTGCTTCAAGAAAGCTATACTGTGCAGCAACAGAGAATACAGTCAGCAAAGACATGGATTCAAATCCTCATTCTAATAGTTAGTAGATCTATAAACTTGGACAAGAAAACAAGTCCTCCATTACCACACAGGAAAACCTTTCATGAGGTTAATATGAGAATTAAATGAGACAATGTGTCTGTCTTAGATCAGGTTCCTCGGAAAATGGACTGCAAGACAGAGACTGAATGCAGGAAGCTTGGGGAATGTCTTAGTTTCTTAGTGCTGCTGTAATATAAAAACTGTAACAGAAATACTACAAGTGGGTGCCTCTAAATAAGAGAAATTTATTTCTCATAGTCCAGGAGGCTGGAGGCTCAAACCCAGAGTATGCATCTAAGGGGAGAACCTTCCCTACCCATTTCAGCTTCCAACAGTTGGCAGTCCTTAGAGTTCCTGGGCTTGCAGATGCATCTGCTGCTATCATCATCAGACAGCTTCGGACCTCCCTTTGCTTGCTCGTGCCTGTGTGCATCCTATTACTTATAAATCAGCAGTGACTAGGTTTAGGACACATCCTACAGTGATAGGACCTTATAAACATAACAAAATCTTACTCCCAAATGTGATGACATCCACAGGCATCAGGTTGTTCTTGCTGTTGCCAGGTGATGGTTCCAACTCATAGTAGTCCTATGCACAGCAGAATGAAACACTGCCCTGTCCTGTGCCACCCTCATAATTGCTGCTACGCCTAAACCCACTGCTTTAGCCAATGTGTCAGTCCATCTCTGAGAGTCTTCCTTTTTTTTGCTGACCTTCTACTTTACCAAGCATGACATCCTTCCTGATAACATGTCCAAAGTATATGCAAAGAGCCTTGCCATCCTTGCTTCTAAGGAGCATTCTGGTTGCACTTCTTTCAAGATAGATTTATTCTTTCTTTTAGCAGTTCATAGCATATTCAATATTCTTTGCCAACACCATAATTCAAAAGTGTCAATTCTTCTTTGATCTTCTTTATTTATATATAGGTAGAGGGTTAGGATTCCAATATACATGTATACACACACTCATATATACATGCAATATGTACATATGTGTGTGTATGTATATATATGTCTGTATACACACACACATAGACACATATGTGGGTGCATAATTCAATCCATAACATGGGAAAATTCCTGAGAATAACATTTTACAGAGATGAGCAAAGTGGTATGGGAAGTAGGTATTTGCACTTGTTGAAATGCCCCTTTCAGTGGATGATACTGTCCCAAAAGGTCTCAGCTGACTGGTAAATCACCAACATTCCTCACAACTGAGGGAATAAGTGTCTACATCCCGACAGTGATCCTGGGTGAAGCATTACAACAGATACTACAGCATATGAATTATCTCACACAATGTAAAATCTCAATTAGTAGCAACTATTTTGATTGTCATTTGTATTTCTTACGAACTTGAAGGCTCTAAGTGCAAAAACAGTTAACAGATTTCTCTCAGATATGAGTTACTTTGCAAGAGTTTAGATGGAGAACAGGTTACCCTTAACTTCTCTAAAAAGATGGCACACAGGCTTACACTGGTGGGGTAATGGCAGCAGGAAACAATTGTCCTTTTAGCTGGAAAGAATGTATTACACAGTGTGGTCAGTTAATCCTTAAACAGTCTCACAGGTTAGGTACTTTCTCCTTTCTACAAAAGAGAAATAAGAGGCCCAGAGAGAAAATGATCTGGACAATATATACAGCTAGTAAATGGCAAAACTAGAAATAGAACTCAGGTTTTTCAGCATCCAAAGCTGGTGCTGACACATCCTTCCAACTGTCTAGAGAATCGCTATCAGACAAAGTTGCTTTCTATGATTGTTTCATTCTGCCTCGGAATTCTGTGCATTCCTCTCTAGAAGGTAAAGCATAATGTTGGATGGTTTTCCTTTTTCAGTCTATCATAGACTGATTCCCCAAGTGGAAGAGGTTATGACTGGTTGTTGTGATTATTAGGTACTATCTAGTTGATTTTAACTCAGACTGCCCACCTGTGACAATGCAGAACTTTCCCATAGAGTTTTCTTGGCTGTAAGGTCTTTCTCCTCAGAAGCCATTGGGTAAATTAAGCACTTAACCACTGCATCACCAGGTCTCCTTCATGACTTAGTAGTCCTTATCTGTTCAGTTCTTGGTAAAATGTCTGGCACATACTATGAGTTTAGTGAATGTTTGTCAAGTCAATTAATTAAATCAAAGTTCCATGTCTGGCTAGAGGGAGGTTCAACTCACTTCAACACAGGATTATGAAGCAGGAATGCCTTTGTCCTGATTCCACAGTTTATTTCTTTTCTTCTTGTAACATCCAGAATCTAAGATTAGCCATTCAGAGTCGCCCCAGTTCCAACCCAAAACTTCAACTTCACTACCATGGCTCCTGCTCTCTACATAGGCTTGTGATATGAATGGTTAAAGCAGAAAGACTAGTAGAGGCATGAGACAGAAAGTAAGAAGACACAACTTTGTTCAAAATTTAACTACTAAGACTTTATCTATGTTTTTATTTAAGTGACATTTATTATCCCCCTCTCAGTGCACGAGAAATAGAGATGAATGAGAAATGGATCCAATCTCTGGAGAGTATCATGGACTAACAAGAGAGATCAAATATGTATACAGACAGCTATAATTCAACACAGAGTAAGGGAAAAGTCCCTGGGTGATGTAAATTGTTTCTACTTTCCTATTAACTGAAAGTTTGGCAGGTCAAACCCACCCACATGGTGTAGAGGAAGAAAGGCCTAGAGATCTGCTTCCAGAAGTCAAGAAAACCCTCTTGAACAGTTCCACTCTGCAATACACTGGGTCAACATGAGTCAAAATCAATTCAACAACTAGAATTGGACAATGTGGAAAGAGCTTCTTGAAAAATGACATAGGTTAACTTTGGAGATAAAGGCAAGCAACAAAGGGTTGGTGGGTCATAGAAGAATCATGGAAGAGTTGGCCTTTAAGCTAGACCTTGAAAGATGAAAAGAATGACAAATGAAGTGAAAGAAACAAAGCCCAATGAGCTGTCTTCTCTAGAACATACCACGTGGCCTTTGTCCCTTAAGGACTGACTCTGGAACCACCAAGTCCTCACCTTATTCTCTTTACTACCTACCAGGTATTTCATGCAACTAGCTCCCATATATGTTGTGCTGGAGATTCATTCATTTATTCATTCACTCATTTATATATTTGTTCATGTAACACACAAAGCATCTACTGCAAGCAAACCTCTGTCCCAGGCTTTGTATAAGTAACATAGTTTCACTTCACCAAGACTTTATAACTGAGGTATGGCGACCGACCACGGATGGCAACGCTAAGGCAAAAGTGTTTTGCTTTTTCTTTCCTATTTTCGAATTAGGAACAACCATAGTGTTTTTAGGATGGACTGCAGGTTTAAAAGATCTTGGGGCTCTTGGGCCATGGGTGTGTATGCGTGTGCGCGCACACACACGCACGCATGCAGAAAGAAAGGTCAAAGACTGACAAACATCTTTATCTGAGTAAATTCTCGCAGTGTCTGGGGAATAAAAATGACACAGAAAAGAAGTGAACGTTTATTTTTCATGTGTCTCATGTTTTCCTAACTTTCCTCTGGACCCCTTGTTTGATTTCCTTGACTTTCGATCAAAAGTATCTTCCCTTTGTGGGTGCTCTGAGATTCTGTTCTGTGCTCAAATAGCTCTCCCCAGAGAGCAATGACTGAAAAGAATCTCTGCCAAAATCTCAACTTCAAAATGTCATGTTCTCTTATTTTTAAAATATATATATACATATATATATATATATATATATATTTCTCCCACTGGCTTGTGGAAATATACATCATCTAATTAGCCAAATGGATTTTCAGTTCAGCCCAATCATTTCCTTATCTAGCATCTGAAGCCCGCTGTTGCTCAGGGGACTGCACAGGCACGGAGGTCCTCATTAACTCTGATCTTCAATTACATTGATTATAAGCCTGTTTCTGCAATTCTGCAGCATAGATCAGGGGTAAGCTAGGCAGCTCAGGCCACTCTTTAGTGTTATCTGAGAAGCCACAGCCACAAAGGTCCCCAAAGAAACAGAAAGCTACAAACGAGAATTAAAAATTCCACAGAGGGAGGTATCACCAGACAGAACTCTGCCTGGAGAGCCAGACAGCACCTGTAAATTCCTTTCATTACACCTCCAGTCAGGAGACAGACCTCTGAGAACCACAGAGAGGATATTTCAAAAGAAGACTCTGGTCACAGTGGTGATCCAGGAGCTAAGGACTGAAAGATCACATGGCTGAATAATCGCCTTCAAAAATGAAGCGCAGGAACTTCGGGGAGCTTAAAGAATTCCTTTTTTTGCTTCTTTTGGATAAAAAATAACCAAAGGTTTCCTTCCTTCTATTAGAAACCCTGGTGTTACAAGTGCTGCATCTGCTAACCAAAAGGTCAACAGTTCGAATCTGCCAGGCGCTCCTTAGGAACTCTATGGAGCAATTCTGTTCTGTCGTATATGGTTGCTATAAGTCAGAAACAACTTGACAGCAGTGGGTTTGTTCTTATTTTTATGCTTTGTTTTGTTTTTTTTTCCTTCTGTTACATCATGAAGCATCCCTGTTCCCCTCCATCCCTAGATCCCATCTGTCAGGGTCTTGGACTCAGGAGAAATGTTTTCCCCAGGCAGAGAAGGACAAATGAACTCTGTGACAGAACAGAGATGAGAATTCCATCAACTCTTAGCCCAACAGGCCTGTGAAGAATGCATTCATCTGTACCCCTCTTCCTAGTCCACAAGTGACAAGTCAGGCTTGAATACATTTCACACACCTACTCTCAATCATGAGCTATTTAAGGAGTGAGAGACCAAGCTCTGCAGAAATGGGGACTGGTTGTTTTTAACAGCATGAAGGTTTGTCAGAATGAGCAGAGGGGGCCAGTATCTGGGAGTTCTGAACTGAGACAGCATTGGCTCCTCTGGTCACTATGGACAGGAGTGGCAGTCTCACTTACCGCTGTTTATGAGACTGTGATCAGCTGCCACCTCTATGATTTCACGTCTTGGTCTGCCCCTTCCAGCTTTCCCCCTTTCTACCATTACCATCTCCCTTTTCCTTTGACCAGCTTTAAACTCTTATAGCTGATTGTCTCTACTTAGGCTTACTTTGACAACAAATATCTTTTAAGCTATCCATTTGCTTCATTTATTAACCGTATGTGTGTGTGTGTGAGAGAGAGAGAGAGCGCATGAATATCTCTATTATGGATCTCTTTGGCAGTATGGTAAAACATATGATTCCTTGTCAGAATAAAATTTTCAAAAGTGTAAAACAAAATGCAGAGCATTGTAAAGGTAACAAATTGCTGAAATACAATCTTAGCTATGGATATCTCGAGGGATTCTGGATCCCAGTATAAAAACTCTGATCTATGTGCATCTATCACTCAGATGCCAAGTCTGCTGCCTGGCCTGGTTCTGAACATTTCCACTATCACTAGATGAACAGAGGGAGTGGCAGAGGGATTACAATGCATGTGAAATTCTGCTAAAGTATATGAATATGATACAAATAACAAGTAGAAGGAAGGTAAGAAAACACTTGAGAAACTCCAATATGAATTTAACTAAGGGGACAATTTTAAAGAGGATTGACCTTTCCCCTTTTGATCATTCTACATGAAATTGAAATCTGCTGTGGCAATCATGTGACAGATCACAACTGAATGATGCTGTATTAGTTTCCCAGGATGGCTGTAACCAAGTACCACCAACTAGGTGGCATAAAACAACAGAAATGTATTCTCCCACATTTTTTGAGGCTAGAAGCCCAAGTTTAAGGTATTGGTAAGCCCATACTCCCTCTGAAATCTCTAGAGGATAAGTCTTCCCTTCATCTCTACAGCTTTGGGTGATTCCAGGCCATGCCTTGGCTTCTGACAGCATCACGCCAGTCGGTGTCTTCATCTTTCTGTGTCCATCTTCCCTTTGTATCCTATCTTTCTTCTCATCTCATAAAGACACCAGCCCTACTGGATTGATGACCCACTCTACTCCACTATGACATCATCTTAAGTACATCTGCACCAAATCCCACTTGATAATTTTGGTGATGGGAAAGGTAATGCTGGATGTGGTGAAGTGAGTACAACTTCACCAAGGGAAATGATGACACTAAGAGGTACACCAGAATAAGTGACATTATTGGTAAATGCCAAATCTATTTCCAAATAAGGCCACATCCTGAAGTTCTGGAATGGATATTACTCTGTAGGGGCAGGCACTAACTTATCCACCTCAGATGGGTAAGGAAGTTCTGTGATTTAACTTTAAGGAATATTAGAAAACATTAGCCATGGAAACATTTATGAATAGCAGTGAAATATTGTCAGATATAATGCTGGAAAACAAGCCCTCCCTACCCCCCACCCTCAGGCTGAAAGGCACTTAGAAGATGACTGAGGAAGACCTGCCTCCTCGAAGTCGAGGCAACCTTAATAATTTGGATAGACTAATGCCTTTGAGATCTTCATTTGCTGATGTGTCATAACTCAAAATGAGAAACATCCATTAATAATCAGAACATGGAATGTATGAAATATGAATCTAGGAAAACTGGAAAACATCAAAAATGAAACAGAACACACACCCATCACCATCCTAGGCATTTAGTGAGCTGAAATGGATCAGTACTGTCCATTTTGAATCAGACAATCATATGGTCTACCATGCTAGGAACAAAAACTTGAAGAGGGGCAGTGCTGCATTTATCACCAAAAAGAACATTTCAAGACCTGCCCTGAAGTACAGCACTCCCAGTGATAGGATAACATCCACATGCCTACAGAGGAGGCCAGTTAATATGACCATTATTTAAATTTACTCACCAACCATTAAGGCCAAAAATGAAGAGATGGAAGATTTTCACAAGCTTCTGCAGTCTGAAATTGATCAAACATGCAAACAGGATGCATTGATGATTACTGGTGACTGGAATGCAAAAGTTGGAAAAAAAGAAGAAGGATCAGTAGTTGGAAAACATGGTCTTGGTGATAGAAATAATGGCAGAGATCACATGACAGAATTTTGAAAGACTAATGACTTCTCCACTCCAAATACCTTTTCTTAACCAACAAAAATGGTGACTGCACACATGGACCTCACCAGATGGACTACATAGGAACCAAACTGATTACATCTGTGGAAAAAGAAGATGGAAGAGATCCATATCAGCAGTCAGAAAAAGACCATGTGCAAACCGTGGCACAGATAATCAATCACTCATATGCAAATTCTAATGGAAACTGAAGAAAATTAGAACAAGTCCACGAGAGCCAAAGTATGACCTTGAGTATATACCTCCTGAGTTTAAAGACAGTCTCAAGAACACATATGACATGTTGATCACTAATGACTGAAGACCAGACAAACTGTGGAATGATAGCAAAGGCATCATCCGTGAAGAGAGCAAGAGGTCATTAAAAAGACAGGAAAGAAAGAAAAGAACAAATTGGATATCAAAAGAGACTCTGAAACTTGCTCTTCAATGTTGAGCAGCTAAAGTGAAAGGAAAGAATGGTGAAGTAAAAGATGTAAACAGAAGATTTCAAAGAGCAGCTCGCGAAGACAAAAGAAAGTATTATAATGACATATGCAAAGAGCTGGAAATGGAAAACTAGAGAGGAAGACCACATTCTGCACTTCTCAAGCTGAAAGAACTGAAGAAAAACTTCAAGCCTCAAGTTGCAATAGTGAAGGATTCTACAGGGAAAATATTAAATGATACAGGGAGCATCAAAAGAAGATGGAAGGAATCCACGGAGTCATTATACAAGAAAGAACTGGTTGATGTTGAGCCATTTGAAGAGGTAGCATACGATCGGGAACTGATGGTATTACTGAAGGAAAACACTGAAGCTGCATGAAGGCATTGGTAAAAAAAACAACGCTCCAGGAATTGGTAGAATATCAACTGAGATATTTCAACAAACAGATGCAGCACTGAAAGTGCTCAATTATCTATGCCAAGAAATTTGGAGGGCAGCTATCTGGCCAGCTGACTGCAAGAGATCCATATTTATGCACACTCTGATAAAAGCTGATCCAACCAAATGTGGAAACTACCAAACAATATCGTTGGTATCAGACACAAGTAAAATTTTGCTAAAGATCATTCAAAAGTGACTGCAACAGCATATTGACAAGGAACTGCCAGAAATTCAAGCCGAATTCAGAAGAGGATGTGGAACCTGGGATATCATTGCTGATGTCACAAGGATCTTGGCTGAAAGTAAAGAATACCAGAAAGAGGTTTACTTGTGCTTCATTGACTATGCAAAGGCATGGTAGATCATAACAAATTATGGCTAACATTGTGTAGAATATGAATTCCAGAACACTTAGTTCTCTTAAGAAATCTGTAAAACACAAGTAAACACAAGTGTAACAAGTAAACACTTGTGTAAACACAAGTCTGTCTAAATCCCTCTGGAAACTAAGACCTGAATTGATAATTAAATGGAGCCTTCTCAACACTTAGTTAGCCCTAGGACATGGCATATTGATGTTAATGTGGACTTCATAGCACTGAAAGGAAAACCTCCTCTCTTTCACTGACCCTGCTCTTTGCAAGAGCTGGCTTTCATAGACCAAAGGTAACTCACCATTTTAACTTTTTTTTCCCTTTGGCTGTCTTAGCTGGTGGGCAGAACTGGGACTTGACTAGCAGCTAACCTCAGAAGTACTGCTAGTGGAATCGGCAGGTGAAAGTGCCATATTTTGAGAGCCTGGCTTTGGACTCTTTGCATCTCGGCACCTTTAGCCTCTCTTTCCACATAGCTTGTATGGAGGGAGGTGCTGAGCTTGTGTGGGATGCCATCTTGTTGCAACAGGAAGCAGCGACACCCATATGGAGGCACCAGCTGGACCTAGCTCCTAGGCTAGGGGGCAGTAACAGCCCAGAAGACAGCGGTTTTCCAGCAGAAAAGCAGTATTTTACACAGTATTTTACACAGCTGGGGCCCAGCAACAGATGCTGTGGACTCTGTGCATCTTGGCACCTTTGGCCTCTCTTTATACCTACGACATAGAGTAGCCTGGACCCAGCCAGGTGGCAAGCTTGTGCGGGACATCATCTTGTTCCACTGGGGGGTGGAATACCCTTACAGAGGCCTCAGTTGGATCTAATTCCTGGGCTGGAAGGCAGCACCTACCCAAAGCACAACACTTTTCTGGCAGAAAGCAGGATTCTACACAGTGTCACCTACAGCTGGGGCCTAACAGCAGAGGCCAGCAGGGCAGTCAAAGCCAAGTACTGTAGAGTCAGATCCAACTCATGGTAGCCTTTCTGTGTTTTGAGCTATTTAATAACATCTGGGGTTCGATATAGAGGTGTTTACTTTCTCAGCTGGGACAAGGGACCCATACACATGAAAACCTGACTGATTTTGGAAATTGTCAGATACCTTTTACCTGTCATTTTAAGATGCGTAGAGAAACAACTGCAGTCCATCCTCACAGCATCTCTCCAAGCCTCTATTGACTCACATGATGCCCACAAAGCAACAAACTCGGGAGAAAACCATAATCAAGAAATCATCCATGGCTTCAGAAGGCCCCCAAAACAAAGCACCACAAAACTTCCCAGATGAAGAAACCTTTCTGAAACTATTGGAAGGTGCATACAAAAGTATTATTTATAGAGCCCTTGTAGACCTTAAAAAAAATGCAGCAGAGCAAAATGAAAAATTAAGCAAGCTGTTCAATCTAATGGAGTAGCAGTACTCTGAGGTCCAACAGATCAAGAACAAAGCCAAAGACAGAGAAACTTCAATTCAAAGCCAAGAAAGCAGAATGGGACAAATGGAAAACAGACTTTCTGATTTGGAAGACAGAGCTACAGACTCCAGCATCTATGAGGAAAAATTAGAAAAAAAGAAACAAGAAAAAGGAAGAAGCATTAAGAAGCATGTGGGACTCTATTAAGAGGAACAATCTACTATTAATTGGAGTTCCTGAAAAGGGTGAGACACCTGAGAACACAGAGTATTGTTGCTCAGCTACTGACAGAAAAATTTCCAGAAATTATGAAAGAAGAGAATATAGAATGCAAGATACACACTGAACACCACTCAATATAGATCTCAAAAGAAAGACTCCAAGATACTATAATCAAGCTTAACAAATCAAGCATAAGCAGAAACTCTTAACAGCAGCAAGACTCAAAGAAAAGCTAACATTCAGAGGGAAAACCTTTAGGCTTTCACCAAATTTCTCAGCAGAAACAATGCTGTCACGAAGAAAGCTGCATGACACTTGAAGCAGAAGGACTTCCAACCAAGAATTATATATCCTGCAAAACTATCTTTCGAATATGAAAATGAAATCACACCATTCACAGATAAATAGAAACTCAAGAGACTCTGTAAAAACCAAACCAAAGCTACAAGAAATACTGGAAGAATCCCTTGGCTTAGAAGAATAAAACCATATTTTAGAAGCAAATACAGGACACATCACCCAGAATCCTACTCAGGGAAGTCTCCACCCTCAATCAAAGCTATAATAGTGAAAGAAATAATCCAGTGATCATATCATGAAAACTATGATGTCATCATATTAAAAAAAAAGGATGTACTACAGTCGTTATACTCCTTCCACATGGAGAGGAAGTTGATAAGAATGGTAGTAATTAAAATTGGGTTTATACATAGTTTATTAAGGGGGATCATAGCGGCAGCCGTAAAGCACAATAAAGATCCAATATATCAAGTCAAGAAATGTACTACAGGAGTCTCAGCAACCAACCCTGAAAAAGGCGAAAAATCAACTCACAAAGAGGAATGTCCTAGAACAGATTAATAAGAACAACAGAGAAAATATCAACACAAAAATAAACATATGACAATGGCAGCACTGAACATACATCTAGCAATAATTACATTGAATGCAAATGGACTGAATGCTCCAGTCAAGAGACATCAAGTGACTTCTTAGATCATAAGGCACAGCCTATCCACGTTACCTGCAAGAAACTCACCTCAGACTTAATGATATCAACAAACCAAAAATTAAAGAATGGAAGAATATATATCAAGTTAACAATACACAAAGAAAAGGAGGTGTGGTAATTCTAATCTCAGATAAAATAGATTTTAATGCATTGCTCACCATCAAGGACAAGGATAGACACTATTTACTGCTGAAAGGTTCAATACACAAGCAAGACTTAACAATATTAAATACTTATGCACCTAATATTAGAGCACCTAAATACATTAAAGAAACACTGACTATACTCAAAAATGAGATAGATCACTTCATAATAATAGTGGGAGACTTCAACACTCCACTCTGAATATTGGACAGATCATCTAGAAAAAAGCTCAAGAAAGACACAGAAGACCTTATTGCCACAATTAACAAACTAGACCTCATCAACATATACAGAACTTTCTATCTATCAGCGGACAACTACACCTTCTTTGCCAGTGCACATGGAACATTCTCCAGAATCGGCCATGTGTTAGGACATAAAGTAGTTCTCAACAAAATCCATACCACTGAATAAACGCAAAGCATTTTCTCAGAGCTTAAAGTCATAAAAGTCAAAATCAATAGCAAAAAAAATATAGAGAGACAAAGTAAAATTCATGGAAACTGAACAACATTTTCCTCAAAAAGCCATGGGTTATAGAAGAAATCAAGGATGATATAAAGAAATGTATGCATTCCAATGAGAATGAATACACTTCCAACTGGAACCTAGGGGATACAGCCAAAGCAGTGTTCAGAGGTCAGTGTATCTCCAGAAATGCACACATCTGGAAGGAAGAAAGAAACCAAATCAAAGAACTAACCCTACAGAATGAACAAGTAGAGAGAGAACAACAGAGGAACCCCTCAGGCAGCAGAAGAAAAAAGATAATAAACATTAGAGTAGAACTAAACAAATTAGAGCATAGAAAAACAATTGAAAAAATTGAAAAGACCAAAAGCTGTTTTTTTCAAAAGATCAACAAAATAGACTACCATTGGCTAAACTTACTACAGAAAAACAGGAAAGGAAACAAATAATCCAAATAAGAAAAGAGAGAGGAGTTGTCACAACAGATCCAACAGAAATCAAAAATATCATAACAGAATACTACGAAAGACTGTACTCTAACATATTCGAAAACCTAGAGGAACTGGAAAACTTCCTTGATTCATATCAGCTACCCAAATTATCACAAGGTGAGCAGAACAAATTAATAAACCCATCACAAAGGAAGAGATTGCAAAAGTCATCAAAAACTGCCAACCAAAAAAAGCCTGGGCCCAGACGGCTTCACAGCAGAATTCAACCAAGCCTTTAGAGAAAAGTTATCTCCAATACTACTGAGACTATTTCACAGTATAAAAAGGGATGGAATAGTCCCAAATTCATTCTATGAATCTAGCATAACCCTGGTACCAAAGCCAGGGAAAGACCGCAAAAGGAGAACTACAGACAGATACCACTCATGAACCTAGATGCAAAAATCTTTAACAAAATTCTTATCAACAGAATACAACAACAAATCAAAAAAATAATCCATCATGATCAGGTTGGATTTATACCAGGGATGCAAGTCTGGTTCAGAATCAGAAAAACAATTAATGTGATCAACCACATAAATAACATAAAAGACAAGAATCACCTGATTTTGTCTATTGATGCAGAAAAGACATTTGATAAAGTCCAACCCCCACTCACACTAAAAACTCAGAGCAAAATAGGAATACATGGCAAATTCCTTAATGCACTAAGGTCCATTTATAGAAAGCCAACTGCCTACATCATCCTGAATGGAGAGAGACTGAAACAATTTTCCTTGAGAACAGGAACTAGACATTGATACCCACTCTCACCTCTCCTATTTAACATTGTACTAGAAGTTCTAGCCATAGCAATTAGACAAGATCAAGAAATAAAGGGCAACAGCATCAGTAAAGAAGTAAAAGTCTCCCTATTTGCAGATGATATTATCGCACACACAGAGAACCATAAAGAATTCATAAGTGAACTACTCAAGCTGATAGAAGAGTTCAGTAAAGTCTCAGGTTACAAGATAAATGTAAGCAAATCAGTAGGATTCCTTTATACCAACAACAAGATTATTAAGCAAGAAACCACCAAATCAATATCATTTATTACAGCCCCTGAGAAGATATAGTACCTAGGAATAAATCTAACCAGAGAAATAACAGACCTTTACAAAGAGAACTACAAGTCCTTGCTACAAAAAACTAAGAGAGACTTACAAAAATGGAGAAACTTAACCTGCTCATCGATAGAAAGACTTAGCATTGTGAAAATGTATATTTTACCCAAAGCAATCTGCTTATATAATGAAATCCCAATACAAATCCCTGGGACATTTTTTAATGAGATGGAGAAACAAGTTACCAACTTTGTTTGGAAAGGGAAGAATCCCCGGATAAGTAAAGCACTACTGAAGAAGAACATACTGGGAAGCCTCTCCCCACCCGATTTTAGAACCTATTACACTGCCACAGTACACAAAACAGCCTGGTACTGGTACAAAAAAAGACAGATTAATGGAACAGAACTGAGACCTCAGAGATGACACTATCTTCCTATGAACAGTTGATATTCGACACAGGGCCTAAGAGATTAAACTGGGGTAAAAACAATCTCTTCAACAAATGGTGCTGGCAAAATTGGATATCCATCTGTAATAAACTGAAACAAGACCCATATCTTACACCTTATACAAAAGCCAACTGAAACTGTATAAAAGACCTAAATATCAAACCTAGAACGATAAAGCTCATCCAAGAAAAATTAGGAACAATGCAAGTTTTAATACACAACTTAGACAGACTTCAAAGTCTGTCAAGCAAACCACAATCAACAGAAGAAAAAATAGATAAATCGGAACTACTAAGAAATAAACACTTTTGCTCATCCAAATACTTTATTAATAGAATTAAAAGACCAGCTATATAATGGGAAGAAATATTTGGCAATTATATGTCAGATGAACATCTGATCTCCATAATCTATAATGTACTACAAAATATCAATAAGAAAAAAATCACCCAACTGAGGAACAGGCAAAGGAAATAGACTGACACTTCTCTAAAGATGAGATCCAGGGAGCCAAAAGCCACATGCGAACATGCTCAGGATCATTAGCTATTATAGAAATTCAAATCAAAACTACAATGAGATACCATCTCACCCTAACAAGGTTGGCCAGGATCCAAAGAAAATGCAAAACAATAAATGCTGGAGAGGCTGTAGAGAAACCAGAGCTCTCTTACACTGTTGGTGGGATTGCAAAATGGTGGAATCCCTTTGGAAAGCAAAAGGGGGCTTCCTTAAAAAGCTCGATCTAGATATGCCATTTGACACAGTAATTGCACTGCTCAGAATATATCCTACAGAATCAAGGCGACTCACACCAACTAATACCTGCACACAAATGTTTATCGCAGCACAGTCCACAATAGCGAAAAGATGGAATCAACCCAGATGCCCAACAGAGGACTGGATAAACTACAGTATATATACTAAATGGAACACTATGCAATGATGAAGAACAACGACTATTTTAGGAAACATTTCATAGCCTGGTTTCAATTTGAGGACATTGAGTGAAAGTAGTCAGTGAAGTAAGGACAGGTATTGTATGAAATCCCTATAATAAGAACTTAAAAACACACTCATGTATAGAAGAAAAGACTCTTTGATGGCTGCAAGGGTGGGGAGGGAAAGAGGGTGAGGGGGGAGGCTCTAGGTTAGGCTGTTGATAGAAATTTGGTTAGGTGAAATCTGTGACAACACACATTAGAAAGAAGATCAGTATTAACTGGACTTCAACATAACATGAGTACTCCTTCCATCCTAACCCAATATTGCAAGGACAGAGTAGCTGGGGTGGAGGGGAGGGGGAACATGCTCTCAGGGGAAACTGAGGCCAATTGACACAAGTAGCATTTTGCTAGGAGGGCCCTCTGCACGCCACATTGGTGAGTGGCATCTGGGGTCTTAGAAGCTGCCAAGCTGCCATCTGAGACAGAGACACCCACGTGACTGGGTGACTACATCAACCTGTGACCAGAAGAACAAGATGGTGCCCAGCCACCACCAGTGATAGCTGTGATGGAGCTCACAAAGTTGAGTCTCACTGGCAACACAAGAATAAAAAGGGGTGCACCCCGAGATCTCCACTAAAAGACTGGACTTAGTGGTCCAAGGGCTTAAGTGTTCCCCTGGGAGCATGGCACCTGGCTCTGATGCTGTCCCTGTCCATAAATTGTAATAGAGGTCAGCTCTTCAGACAGGAATGGATTGGACTTGGCAGCACAAAGTGACCACATATGTGTGCAGTTTATGGTTTTATGCATCTATAGGATGTTATCCTGCTGAACACTTACTGGAGGAAGGAGAGTGGGCGGAGAGTTGGGGATAGGAGATTGTTGGGAGGATAAGACATGTATGGAGCAGAGAGGAAGGGTGTGCTGTCACTGGGCAGGGAGAGTAGTGGAAGTTGCATATAGGTGGGCATGAAAATTTATATTGGAATGTATATTTTCATTCAACCGTAATAAAAAAATAAAAAGAATAATAAAAATATCTGTATATGGATCAAGAGGCAGTTGTACAAACAGAGCAAGGGGAAACTACATGGATGCAAGTCCGAAAAGATTTATGTCGGGGTTGTATCCTTTCACTATACCTTTTTAATCTGTATGCCAAGGAAATAACCCAAGAAGCTAGATTCCATAAGAAGAATGAGGCATCAGGATTGGAGGATGACTCATTAACAACCTGCAGTACATAGGCGACACCACCTTACTCGCTGGAAGTGAAGAAGTTTTGCGACACTTACTGATGAAGATCAAGGGCCACAGCCTTCAGTATGGATTGCACCTCAACATCAAGAAAACAAAAATCCTCACAACTCGATCAGTAAGCTACATCCTGATAAATGGAGAAAGTACTGAAGTTGTCAAGGATTTCATTTTACTTGGGTCCACAATCAACATACATGGTAGCAGCATTGCACTGGGAAAATCTGCTGCAAGGGCCACTTTAAATTATTCAAAAGTAAAGATGTCACCTTGAAGACTAAAGTGCACCTGACCCAAGACATGGTATTTTCAATCGCATCATATGCATGCTAAAGCTGGGCAATGAATAAAGAAGATAGAAGAACTGATGCCTTTGAATTGTGGTGTTTGAGAAGAATGTTGAATATAGCATGGACTGCCAAAAGAGGAAACAGGTCCGTTCTGGAAAAAGTACAACCACAGTGCTCCTTGGAAGCAAAACTGGCAAGACTGCATCTTACATACTTTGGACATGTTGTCAGGATGGATCAGTCCCTGGAGAAGGACATCATGCTTGGTAAAGTGGAGGGTCAGCAAAACGGAGGAAGACCAGCAATGAGATGGATTGACACAGTGGCTGCAACAAGGGGCTTAAGCATAAAAACAACTGTAGATATGTACAAGACCAGGCAGTGTTTTGTTCTGTTGTGTATTGGGTTAGTATGAGTCAGAACCAACTCAACACAACCTAATAACAGTAACACTAGAAAACACTGAGTCCCTCCAACCCAATGTTTCTTAAACTTTTTCATTCTTTTTTTTTTTTTTAAATCACCCCCTAAGGAGCCTATGTCTTTAATTATCCCTTTCATGAAATGTGAATACCATGATGTTTGCACCATTTACATACTATTTTTACACTGTGTACTATACATACAAACAGTAACTTTTTTCTCCTTGAGAATCAATTTTTGCTCTTTCTTGAATGATATCATCCTATTAAGGTACGTGATCTAGTCAGATGCTCTCTTTTAAAAATAAGAAAACTAAGAACTAAGGAAAAGGAGGGACATGCCCACCATTCTATTACAGAAATGTCAACAACTAGAACCTCAACTTTGGACTCCTAAGCTTTTAGCACTGTGCAGGAAGAAAGGATCAGAGAGAGGAACAGTCTTCCTCAAGACCACATAGCTGAAAAGTATCAGAGCCAGATCAGAATCCACATGCCACAACTTGTAGCACAGGACTCATTTCAGTATGTTACACTGACAATGAAGAAGAGACCCACAGAGGTAAGTGGGATGTGATGAGGCTAGACTTTCCTCCCTGGGAGCAGGACACACTGGTAACAATCAAAGGTCCATGTCATGGAAGAAGCCATCCAGAGCTCACAGTTAGATGTCCCACATAAAGAAACATACAGAGGAAAAGGCCATTGGTATTGTGAGTATTTTAAGACAGAAAAGTATTGATTCCAAATAAAATATCAAAGCCATCTTCCTCCCAACAGAGGTTCCTCTAAAGTGCCAAATCCACATTTGCTCCAGGTAATTGTGTTTTTATCATTTTCTGTCTTTCCTACGTCAGATTTTGATGAGAGTCTGGCTAGAACAGATTGCCATAGAATTTCATGTGACTTAATGTATCCCTGGCTTAACATCAAAGTTGAGTAGGGGTGCCTGAGTCTGAACAAAACAGCTTTGAAACTTCAACATTTAAAAAATTTATTTTTTCCCCCAGAGATACAACAATTTGGCACCAATTTAGGCAACAGGATTAAAAAACAAAGTCACGAATTACTTCTCATTTTTCTTCTACTTGTCAATTTTTTTTAAAGGAGAAATTTGGTTAAAGACTGAAATCAGCTATTTATTTTTAAGTGAAGAGTTTATCCTTTCTTTCATCAGTGCTTCATTGGGAATTCATGCATCAGACCCAATCTCAATGCTGGATTTCTTTTTGATCTAAGATCAATGCTTCCTTAAATGAACGTGGTGGACAGTTACACCCAGAACTCAAAGGTCCTTTAGCTCTGGCTTCAAAATATTTAAAAAATACCTCCCTCTCTGTCACAGAAAAATCACTAGGGTTGGTGTCACCCAGTGTGGTAACTTATGGTGCCACTTCTCACAGACTCCCTCTCATAGACTTCCTCCAGCACCAGACCATCGAGAATCCTTAAAACATTTATCACCAACTTTAATCATAGAATAACAAGTGATATTGTGGTCAAGAGCTTAAACATAATATTTCTTAGATTATATGAACACTAAGAGCAAAGCTGTTTTGTTAAATCTTTCCATACTGAATTACATTATTAGTTACACATTATTAGTAACTGAGTCAAAGATACTTTTTATTTTCCTCCTTCTTTTCCTTTAATTATTGTATCAGTCTCAAAAAATATTGATATAGATTCACAAATACTAATTACCACAATATTATAGCTAAAACACTATAAAATTTGACAAAATCAGTGACTTTAAAAATACTGGCAGCAATGGAAGCAACAGTACAGGCTTAGAGCATGTAGCCACTATAACTGGGTAGTAACGACAGCTCTGACTGGAGCACATTGGTTAAAAAAGCAAATTAACATAGAGTTTTAGCCTGGTAGATATACTGTTATACATAAGCTGGAATTACAAAAACAAATGGTTTTGTCATTGTAACTAACTACAGGGATATTTTTATTTAAATCATAATTTCTGCTGAAACACTGCACAAAAATTTTATAACACTCATTTTAAAGTTGTCTCCTCTGATGCTGTTGCAGTCTACATCTCCCTAGGCATGTCACTGCTCTGTCAGCTGCCCAAGTTAGACATGACCTTGGATGTGTGGAAATGGGCTAAACTCCAGAGTCACACAGATTTGAATGAAATCCTAGCACAGTCACTTAGTAGCTGTGTGACCCTGTAACAAATCATTTAGTCTCAGTAAGCTTCCTCCATTCCTTTATCTCTATAATGGGTACAACACTTGACAGGGATTCTGTTATCATTAAAAGAAACTCATTTAAATTGGGATAGTGCCTGGCTAGGACTTCAGTGTTGTACTGTTTATTCTAGAAGGTACAATTTAGATAGCAAACAGTGCATTCAACATGTAATTATATGCATATCCATATACAGAATATATGTTATTGTGTATTTTATATAGGTTTCTTTTCATTTTGAGTCATGCCACATCAGCAATATAGGTCCTGGAAGCTTTTTTCCAACCATGTCATTAAGATCAGCTCTGCTTTAAGAAGGCAGCACTTCCCCAGTTGCATTTTGAGCCCCTTCCAACCTAAGCATCTCTCTCCCAGCACTATTGCAGACAATGTTTTGCTGTTGTGTTCAAAATTTTTTCAGAAGTAGGCTGCAGGTTCTTCTTCCTAGTCTGTCTTAGTCTGGAAGCTCCAGTGAAACCCGTGCACCATGGGCAATACTGCCGGTATTTGAAATGCTGGTGGCAGAGCTTCCAGCATCACAGCAACAGGCAAGGCACCACAGGATGACAAACCAACACTTTGTGCATTGACAAATGTACTGCAAAAGATATATTTAGAGAATTGAAAGCAAAGATGTTGCTCTGAGGACTAAGGTGCACCCATGGTATTCTCATCTCCCTCATACGCAAACCCTGGTGGTGTAGTGGTTAAGAGCTACGGCTGCTAACCAAAAGGTTGGCAGTTCAAATTCATCAGGTGTTCCCTGGAAACTCTGTGGAGGCAGTTCTACTTTGTCTTACAGGATCACTGTGAGTCAGAATTGACTCGATGGCAATGGCCTAATATGTATGCAAAAGTTGGACAATAAACAAAGAAGATCAAATAAGAATTGATGTCTCTGAAATTACGGTGCTGGTGAAGAATACTGAATATAACACGGATGGCCAGAAGAACAAACAAACCTGTCTTGGAAACACCACAGCTAGAATGCTGCTTAGAAACAAACACGGTGAAATTTAATCTCACATAATTTGGACACATTATTAGGAGCAACCAGTCCCTGGAGAACAATATCATACTTGGTACAGTGGAAAGTCAGTGAAAGAGACAAAGCTGTCAACGAGCAGGACTGACAGAGGCTACAATGATGGACTCAAGTATAACAACAATTGTGAGCGTGGCACAGGACTGCAAAGTGTTTCATTCTGTTGTACTAGTGTCTTTATTTGTCAGAACTGAGTCAATGGCACCTAACACCACCAGCACCACTTTATACACGTGTATATAATTGTTACCCTGCTTACCTGATGGTGTTTCCTCACTTAACTGATGCTATTCTATTATCCTCCTTACCTAATGCTGTTACCCTCTTTACGTGATGCTGTTATCTGCCTTACCTGATGCTGTTATCCTCCTTACCTGATGATGTTATTCCCCTTACCTGATCCTATAACCCTCCATCAGGGAAGGAAAGAATGAACAGCCCCCACTTGTCTGTCAGTGGAGGCTTGCTTGTCACTGTGATGCAGGAAGCTATGCTACTGGTATTTAGGTACCAGCAGGGTTAACCATGGTAGACAAGTTTTAGCTGAGCTTCCAGACTAAGACAGACTAGGAAGAAGGACTTAGGAGTCTAATTCTGAAAGGCATTAGCCAGGGAAAACTTTCGAATAGCAGTGGAACACTGCCAGATATGGTGCCGGAAACTGAGTCCCGCAGGTTGGAAGGCACTTGGAAGATGAGTGGGGAAGTGTTGCCCCCTTGCAGTAGAGTTGACCTTAATGATGTGAATGGAGTAAGACTTCTGGGATCTCTGTTTGCTGATGTGGGATGACTCAAAGTAATTAGAAACAGCTACAAACATCCATTAATAATTGGGACATGGACTGTACAAAGTATGAATCTATGAAAATTGGAAATTGTCAATAGTACACGGAATGCACAAACATTGACATCCTAGGCATTAGTGAGCTGAAATGGACTGGTTTTAGTCATTTTGAATCTGACAATCACATGGTCTACTACGCTGAGAACCAAAATTTGAAGAGGAACGGTGTTGCATTCACCATCAAAAAGAACATTTCAAGACCAGTCCTGAGGTACAGTGCTGTCAGTGATAGTATAATATCCACACACCCACAAAGAAGGCCAGTTAATATGACTATTATTCAAATTTACACACCAAACACTAAAAAGGCCAAAGATGAAGAGGCTGAAGATTTTTATCAGCTTCTGCAGTCTGAAATTGATTGAACACACAATCAGGATGCATTGATAATCACTGGTGACTGGAATGCAAAAGTTGGAAACAAAGAAGGATCAGTAGTTGGGAAATATGGCCTTGGTGACAGAAATAATGTCAGAGATCGTATAATATAATTTGCAAGACTAATAACTCTTTCATGACAAATACTTTTTTTAACCAACACAAACAGCAACTATACACATGGACCTCACCAGATGGAATACACAGGGACCAAAATGATTACATCTGTGGAAAAAGAAGATGGAAAAGATCTATGTCAGCAGTTAGAACAAGACCAGGTTCTGACTGCAGCACAGATCATCAATTACTCATATGGAAATTCAAATGGAAACTAGAGAAAATTAAAACAAGTTCATGAGAGTAGAAGTATGACCTTGAGTATATTCCTCCTGAGTTTAAAGAACAGATGATGTGTTGATCACTAATGACTGAAGACCAGACGAACTGTGGAATGACATCAAAGATATCATCCATGAAGAGAGCAAGAAGTCATTAAAAAGACAGGAAAGAAAGAAAAGAACAAACTGAATGTCAAAAGAGACCCTGAAACTTGCTCTTGAATGTCGAGTAGCTAAAGCAAAAGGAAGGGATGGCAAAGTAAAAGATCTAAACAGAAGATTTCAAAGAGCAGCTCAAGAAGACAAAAAAAAGTATTATAATGGCGTATGCAAAGAGCTAGAAATGGAAAACCAGAGGGGAAGAACACGCTCTGCATTTCTGAAGCTGAAAGAACTGAAGAAAAAATTTAAGCCTGAAGTTGCAATAGTGAAGGATTCTACAGGGAAAATATTAAGCAACTCAGGGAGCATCGAAAGATGGAAGGAACACACAGTCATTATACCAGAAAGAATTAATCCATGTTCAGCCATTTGAATAGGCAGCATATGATCAGGAACGAATGGTACTGAAGGAAGACGTTAAAGCTGCACTGAAGGCACTGGCAAAAAACAAGGCTCCACGATTTGATGGAATATCAATTGAGATATTTCAACAAACAGATGCAGCACTGAAAGTGCTCACTCGTCTGTGCCAAGAAATTTGGAGGGCAGCTACCTGGCCAGCTGACTGCAAGAGATCCATATTTATGCCCATATCAAAGAAAGGTGATCCAACCGAATTTGGAAATTACCAAACAATATCGTTGGTATCAGACACAAGTAAAATTTTGCTCAAGATCATTCAAAAGTGACAGCAACAGTAAACTGACAAGGAACTGACAGAAATTCAAGCTGGATTCAGAAGATGATGTGAAACCAGGGATATCATTGCTGATGCCACAAGGATCTCGGCTCAAAGCAAAGAACACCAGAAAGATGTTTACTTGCATTTCATTGACTATGCAAAAGCATTCGATGGTGTGGACTATAGTAAATTAAGACTAATGCTGAGGAGAATGGGAATTCTAGAACACTGCATTGTGCTCTTAAAGAATCTATACATGGATCAAGGGGCAGTTGTGTGAACAGAACAAGGGGACACTGCATGGTTTCAAGTCACGAAAGGTGTGCGTCAGGGTTGTATCTTTCCACCATACCTTCTTAATCTGTTGATAGGTTGAGCAAATAATCTGAGAAGCTGGATTCTGTGAAGAAGAAAGAGCCTTCAGGATTGGAGGATGACTCATTAACAACCTGGGTTGTGCAGGCGACATCACCTTACTTGCTGGAAGTGAAGAAGATTTGAGACACTTACTGGTGAAGATAAAGGACCACAGCCTTCAGTATGGATTGCACCTCAACATCAAGAAAACAAAAATTCTCACAACTCGACCAGTAAGCAACATCTTGATAAATGGAGAAAGGACTGAAGTTGTCAAGGATTTCATTTTACTTGGGTCCACAATCAATGCCCACAGTAGCAGCAGTCAAGAAATCAAAAGATGCATTGCATTGGAAAAATTTGCTGCAAAGGAACTCTCTAAAGTATTGAAAAGTAAAGACATCACTTTGAAGATTAAAGTGTGCCTGATCGAAGCCATGGTATTCTCAATCACATCATATACACGTGAAAGTTGAACAGTGAACAAAGAAGACAGAAAGAGTTGATGCCCTTGAATTGTGGTGTTGGGGAAGAATTTTGAATGTAGCATGGACTGCCAAAATAACAAACAGATCTTTTCTGGAAGCAAAAATGGCAAGACTGCATCTTACATATTTTGGATGTGTTGTCAGGAAGGATCAAGCCCTGGAGAAGGACATCATGCTTGGTAGAGCAGAGGGTCAGCGTAAAAGAGGAAGACCTTTGATGACGTGGACTGACACAGTGGGTGTGACAATCAGCTGAAACATAAAAATGATTGTGGACACGGCGCAAGACTGGGCAGTTTGGTTCTGTTGTTTGCAGGTTCGCTATGAGTCAGAACCAACTTAACAGCACCTAACAAAAACATATAATTGTATAATTACAGTACAGTGGTTAAGCGCTTGGCTGTTAACCGAAAGGTTGAACCATCATGCAGCTCCATGGGAGAAAGATGTGGCAGTTTGCTTTTGTAAAGATCACAGTCTTGGAAATCCCAATGGGAGCAGTCCTACTATACCCTATAGGGTTGCAGTAAGTCGTAATCGACTTGACTGCAATGAGTTTGTTTGATGCGCATGTATACATATGAATGCATATATACATTGTTGTCGATGTGTGCCATTCACCCAATGCCAACTCAGAGCCACATATTTGTCCTTTGAGCAGCTGATGGGGTAGAATTACAACCTTTGTTAGTAGCTGAGCACTTAACCACTGCACCACCAAAGTTCCTATACATGCATGCAAGTGTGTGTAATTTTGTAAATGAATGATGACTCCTGGAACTGCACTATATGGCACCCTACTGGGGACACAGTGAGATATCAATTTCATTAAAAAGGAGGCCTTATGCTCTCACCTACTCAGTCTATGCTCAGTTGTGACTCCTATCTTATGACAGAAACATCTTGTGTTGTCATGGTTTCCCTGGGTGAGTTGAGTAGACAGGAACAAGAGATTCTACCTTAAGTCTTATGGTAGGACCAAGGAAATATTATAAATATCCTTGCAGAATGCCTGGCACATACTAAGCTCAGTAAATTTGGAATGAAATACAAAATACGTGGCTGAGACATTACAGGCTAAGTGATTCAATACACAAGCAAATGGACCTCGTGACTCTTGCAGACCCCGCAGCCTGACGACCTGCCCTGCCCTGCCCCACCTGTTGGGCTGGTCCTTTTCTATGAGATGTGCTTCTTTTTGCTTTCCCAGGAAATCTGCATTAACTTCGGGGGCTGTTTGGCAAGGACGGCTCACAACTGTGGCCACTAAGAATAACCACATCAGCAATTTCTCCCCGGATCTGTTTCATTACTAGACTTTGGGTTTGATGCCAGCCAATCAAATTAGGCCCAGGCACCTGACTGCTTCGGTGAGCTCTAGCTCTGTGTGTGCGCAGGTGTGCACACATTCACACACAAGCATGCATTCTCTCTCTGGATCTCTTGTCCTCTATTGTCTTTTCTTCTCTTTTGTCTAGAAATGGCTTCAGTGGAAACAGCCCAAACCTTAGATTTGGCAGACCAGGATTCAAAAGATGGTCTTACCACTTATCATTTACCTGACCATGGAAAATGCTTAATATTTCTTTCTTCAGCTCCCTCATCTAAAACAGGACAAATAATACTTAACTTGCATTGTTTGCATGAATATCAAATGCAGTTATGACTGTGCTTGACTCACAGAACACACATCAAACGGGAGTTTTTACTACTGCTGCTGCTATTAATCTAATTGATCTTAGAAATAACCCTGGAGGGTAGTCACTATTTTTATCTCCATTCTAGAGACACCTGAAGCTCAAAGGAGTTAAAGTGACACGTCTAGATTGCACAGCTAGAAAGTAGGAGATGCCACACAAAAACTCAGTTCTGCCCATTTCTGAGCCCAGAGCTTGTGTTTTTAACACATCCTGCCGCCAGTTCTCAGTTCATGAAAGAGCCGTCCATATAACTGGGATTTTTTTTTTTTTTATTTGCTTCTGTCAAATTCATCTCTGGCTACTTCTGTAAGTACTAATCTTCTCGTGGAGGTAGCTGAAAACATAAATCAGATGATGTTACGAGAGAAAGAGAGAGAGAGATGGAGATGGCAGGAAGAAGGTGATATAATATTGTAATTCAATACTTAATATTTCCAAAGACATGTAATACATCCTCATGATATTTCCAAGAGATATTTTCTGGAAACTGGACAATAATTCAAATTAATGTGAATCCTAAATCTAATTGTTTTATGATGCTACAAAGGACTACACAGGGTAAAGCTTCTAAAAGTCAGAGGTGTCAAAAGTCATGGTGATGGAACAGAGTCCACTGTCTGGCACAGATGAGAACAGCTGCCTGAATATGTAATACCGGGACTTAGAGCAACATAACACAGAAGATCTGCAGCTTGGCCACACAGCATTCTCAACAATCAGCTCTTCACCAAGCAAGCCATACTATGAATTCTGGGAAACAGAAAAGCAGATACAGCTTTTCTCTGAGGGGCAAATGAAGACCTTGGGGCTCAAAGAGGATACAGCCAGAATGAGACCTTCATTTCTAACACATGACACCTGCAGGGTAAACTCTTCGTTTCTGGAGAATTGGTGGGGCATACTCTGAAGGAGCCTGGATCTAGAATGAATCTAGAACTACACAGAGCTGGTTAGACAATAGCTTTGTCATTTATCAACTGGTGGGCTTTATGATGATTATTTTACTCTATCACTGAACCTTGAGCTCTTTTTCTGCAAAATGGGGACAATGACACATATCACAAACTCCTATGTGTAAAGACACCAAAATGGTTCATGAGGAAAGAATGGAATCAAGAATATAGATAATCTTATCTCAGGTTTGAGAAAACAAAGAGCAATACAGTGTGTATATGCATGTGTGTGGCAAAAGTCCTGTAAGCAGAGACCCCAGAATATCAAAGAGTCATCAACCTAGTAAATAAAGATAAGAAATATGAAAAAGGGTACACGGACTATTTCATTTATTCTTGTAATTATTTCTGTAATTAAAATAGTGACAACAATACCACTCCTGCTGTTACTACCACCATCACTACGACCAGGACTATTACAACCACAGTGACTACTACAGCAGTTTCAGAGGGCTTGGGGAACAAAAAATCATGCACTAGATATAAAATTATAATATTACCTCAAACACACAGCAGGGGTCCTGAAAGCACTCGCTATTTCTTTCTTTGTCCCTGGCAACTGAAGAGTACGGCCTTCCCTCTCTTGGCATAGAAAAGAAACACAACCAGAATATCCCTTAGAAGCAATGATGGTGAGACTTGCTTACTTTGGACATGTCACCAGACGTGATAGAGCATAGGACCAACAAAAATGACAGAAGTCCTCAATGGCATGGAATAACCCACTAGCTGAAAAAATGGGCTCAAACATACCAATGATGGTGCAGACAGTAGTGGACCAGGTATCCTTCAGTTACACATAATGCTGCCATGATTCAGAGCCAAATCAATGGCAGCTAACAGCATAACAATCTCTGGAATGAGATGAGGCATGGAGAGAAGGGAAGTCACACACATGTAGGGATCAATTGTGGTCCCAGCTCCATGCTTTTGCTCAGGTCATTCCCATTTCCTGCTGTGCCCTACTCACCACACCTATCCTCCCAGGCCCAGCCAAAGGCAAACTCTTCCTTCTCTGGTCCTCTCCCATGGAAGTGGCCTGTCCTTCTCTACTCCTGACATAGGTGGTGTATTCACATTTCACCTCTCCTTAGACAACAGCGTCACTACTGATGCACCGGAATACTTTCTGGGTACTCTTTCTAAGTATCTACTATGTGGCAAGACTTAGGACTGTGCAGATCAGCATACTGATGTCTTACCTACCTCAGAAGGACTGAGGTTTTTGAGAGAGGATCCATATCTAATTCATCTTTGAACCGCCATCTTGAAATACAGTGCTGAGCCTTTAGAAGTCCCTTAGAAAACATTTTTTAATGAAGAGGCCAAAAGAGGGGTGAATGGTGCTTCCTACTGGCTGTTTGGAAAATGAAACTATTCCTTGCTGTCAAGAGAAATAGAAGAAACAACAGTTGCCTCTACACTCTCCAGGGCTCTCTCATATTACAGCTTGAGATTCACTAATGGGCCTTGATCATAGGCAATTTTTGCTTAGCCTCAGAGTCTTCATGGCAATTGTATATCCAATATCTCATTTGATCATCACAGCAAGAGATG
The DNA here is from genome assembly GCA_028571685.1 of Heterohyrax brucei. NCBI lineage: Eukaryota > Metazoa > Chordata > Mammalia > Hyracoidea > Procaviidae > Heterohyrax > Heterohyrax brucei. Next base: position 66,298,997 of record CM053150.1, read on the forward strand.
GTAGGGGCTCCAGGATGAGACAGTAATACTGAGCAATTGTGTGGCCTTGAGAAAGCTTAATATTCTTTGGAACTTATTTGCAAAAAAGACAGAAACGAATACAAGAGCTATTTATATGATACTTATAGCATTATTGTCAGAACAAAATAAGTTAGTGAATATATTTTTTAGAGTCATTGGCATTCAGTTCAATTAAACCCTGTGAATATAAATATATGTTCTAGGGAGTTGTCATCATTCTCATGTCACAAAGGAAGAAGTTGAAGCCTGCAAAGGAGAGGTTTCTTGCCCCAGGTTACACACAATTATTTAATTGCAGGCTTGGGACTGGAATCCAGACATTTATGCTTCAGCTACTGAGTTTCATCTACTGTTGCACTGCTTTACAACATGCTGGTTACTGTGTTGAACTTCTCAGTGTACTTCTTCATATAGTCAAATACTGATTGATCACTGCATGTGTGACAATTATTGGGTATTCGGTAGGGAACAAAAAAGACACAGCCCTTGGCCATAGAGAGTGTATAACACTGAGGAGGAGATGAGGATTTACAAACTAAGTGAACAGACACATTTATGATTATAAATAAGTATGAGTACAGTGGAGAAAGGAATAAGATTCTGTGTGAACCTAAAAGGTTGTGTGTGTGTGTGTGTGTGTGTGTGTGTGTGCGCGCGCGCACATGCACTATTTGGCACTAGACTCTTTGGAAAGGACTCATTGAAACAGTCACATTTAGACTGAGACCTGAAGGTTGAGAAAGAAAGAAAGAAGTGTGTGTGCATACGTGTCGGCAAGCAGAAGGGTAGAGGAAAATGTCAGCCAACTAATGGAAATGGACCATACCTTGCAAAAGGAACAAGATTTGTAAGTTTCAGAGATGGAACAGGCTTGGTTTCATTTTCAGTGGGAACTCACAGTATAGCCAATGATGCTAGCTAGCTACAGCAGAGGTCCCACAGGGCATCTGGTGTGTAGTCACGCACTTGCTTTCAAACTTAATTTTCCTTTCTGGGATGCCAAGTATCTGAAAGAGCACTGCTAAATATCCTAACTATGAATTTGTGAGTCAAAAGCAAAGCCCATGCTGCCATCTCACAGTTTACACAACAGGAATGGACATTAGCAGAGGCCACACAAAAGAGCAAACTTCAACCAACGTAATTTCCCTTTTGAAAAGAACGAGACAATTGCCTACCTTCTCTGTTAAATTCATTTAGATGTTGAGGACCGCGGTCTTTTATACAGAGAATCAAGCAGAGTGTGTAAGAATGGCAACACAGGGTCAGGTGGCCATCGGCACGCTGTGGCCCTGCTGCTAGCCAAGTGATAATGATCCAGTTAAGTGGGCTTTGATTTCTCAGGGTAAAAATGTGGATAACAATCTCACAGGACTGTGGGAGGTAGTCTATGCAAATTAAATTTCTGTGGTTTCAAATTACTCACTTTCAATGTAAACGAGGTAATACACATCGAGTGCTTACAGCAGAACCTGGCACATCATAAAAGCTTAATATATGTTAGCTATTCTTATACTATTTCTAACTGCATCTACATGATAATCCTATTGTGAAATACACGGAAATGTTACCTTATTCAAATACAGTTTGTCGAAAACAAACACACTAACCAAGACTCACTGTTTGAATAACGTATTAGCTTTGGAAATAGCAGTGTAAACAAAAGCCCATTCTATGACTCCTTCTTGTCTTCATAATTGTCTGTTCCTGCTCTGGACCTCAGCCAGGAGTCAGTCTTTAGCCGTGGCAAGAAACACACACATCAGATCCTGTGTGTATACCAACTAGAGCACACAGCTCCTGTCGCCTCTGAAGACTGCAAAGGAATGACATTAAAAGTGAGTGATTTGAAATAACTGAAACTTAATTAAAAACAAAATTAAAAGTTGTTCCAAGCCTGGCGCTTCAGCCAGCAAGACTCAGAGGAAATTAGTAAGTGCTACTAATAGCGGGATCCAATTCACAAGCCTCTATGAGACGGTTGGAGGAAAGAAGATGCACACTCTTTAGATGAAACGATTAAAGATCACTTCTGAGAAATAATTGCAAACAGCATCCTGGGGCAAAAAAGGGACATTACTTGCTGATACGCTTTTTTTTTTTTGCCATTTCCATTATACAAAAATGCTCTGAGATCCCCAAGTAGAATCTTTAATGGCAACACAGAGGGCCACCGACTTTGAAAACTAGATGTCAGTGAGTGGGGGTGGGGATGAGTTACTGATACAGCATGAAATGGGGGCACATTCCATTAAAAAAAAAAAAAACTAAAAACAACTATCTCCCATTGCCTGATGTTCTACTTTATCAATTTATTTATCCTCGGAAACTTGAAATTCTCAAATTGCTTAATAAAACTCTGATGCCCCTCAAGAATCAGGCCAGTAAAGTGAACCATAAGCTAGGGGTTATGGAGTAGGCATTAAGATAAGTAAATGAGGTAGTTACTGCAATGCCATGTGGATGGAGACAGAATGGGTGGCGGGGCTGTGTCAAGACACTGCACAGGGTCAGGAGCAACAGGTCAATTTGTCTTCAGGTTCTCAAGGTAGCCCAGAGACAGGTACAGGGGAAGTAAAAATGAGGTCAAGAACACAGAAGATGTAGGCAAAGACCTGCTGGCAATAATGAGGGAGGAAAGGAGTACAACTTTGGTGTGACCAGAGCTGAGGTGCTAAAATTCTGCATGAGTACTAACTGGCCAGGAATGGGTGGATCAGCATGATTAACACACACAGTTGGGGTAGACAGCAATTCTTATGTTATTTGGGATAAGGCAAGCCCAGCTTGAGTTTGCTGGGCTGACCTCTTCAGAGCTCAGTCTCACTGATCCTCTTTTCTTACCCATGTAAGGATAACCAGTTGCTGTGCAGTTATCCGTGACTCATAGAGACTCCATGTATGTCAAAGTAAATTTGTTGTCCATAGGGTTTTCAAAAGACTGACTTCTGAAAAGAAGGTCACTAGGCTTTTCCTCCAGGGTGTTTCTGGGTAGACTTGGTAGTAGACAAGCATGTTAACCTTCTGCACCACCCAGAACACCATAGAGGCAACAAGAATGCCTATTGCATAGAAGATCTAGCCCGTGCTCACCTTGTACCTCACTCAATCCCCTCTTATGGCACTGACCTTGTTCTAGCTCTTCTACCACCTTAAGTCACCCCAGGGGCTTTGAATTTTTTCTTCTCCCTACTCGGCACACACTTTCTTTCTTTGAACCTTTTGCCTCTCAAGTTAAATACCATCTTTTCACAGAAGTAATCCCTGACCACTTGACCTGAGCACCCCATCCCAATTCCCATCTTGCTTTCATCACTTTACTCCCTCTGTTTGCATCACAGCAGCTCCCACAAGCTGCCACTACTTATTTAATCATTTTGGTAAAAGGCTTTATTGTCTTTCTCCCTGCTGGGAAGGAAAGCACCAGGAAGGCAGGACCACGTCTACCTTTTTCAGCACAACATCTCTATTGCTCCAGGACACAGAATTAACATCCAAAAGAATATTTGCTTAACGGGTGAATGAGCACTGTAAGAATTAAATAAGATATTACAGATAAAACACCTAGTATACTTCCTGCAACATGGAAGCAAGTGATAAATTTAGCTATTTTTATAATTTTCTAGAATGAATAGTGAGCTTCCACCCAATGAGCAGAAGTATGGGTACTGAAAAAAGAACTGGAAGACTCCAAATGTCAACATGCTGTCCTCACATCGTGCTTGGAACATCCAAGCCACTCAATATAGCACAGGGATGTGCTTGTCCTAGAAATGGATCTTACTGGGATATGATGGTGAGGAGGGAGTGGAACCGGCTGCTGCAGAGGGCTGATGCAGCAGGTTGCTCAAGGAAGAGGCTGTGACCAGATCCCCTTTGCACAAACTGATCTCATCTTATACACAGAATAGTTCTTCAAGGAGAATGAAGAATCTGTCCAGGCTCAACTTGTCCTCTAAGGCTCAATTCAGTTTCCTCCTTCTTTAAGAATCTTTGGTGATCTACCTCCATCAGTGAGAATTTTCTTCTGTCTCCCATCCTGTCCCTGTAGCAGCTTTGGAAATGATGCCCCTTGTTTGCTGCTCTCAAGATTGGTTTAAAAGAGTCCATTTCATTGTCTATCATATGACTTAATGCTGGACTTCAGAATAAAACTGCAATAGTGATTGATCACAACAACAATGTTAGATGTTTCAGATTTGTTTTTCTTTTTGAGCATGTTCTTTGTCTTGAATTAGGAAAGGATCTAAATGTACTGAGCTCCTATTCTAATGTTGGGTATTAAGACACTTAAGTCGAGGTTATGGAGGTGGAAGACAGAGACCCTACCTGATAGCAGTGTGTGGTTCAGCCTGGCCACAACTAGATGAACAGTTATAATAGTCATCAGGGTTGCCATGGAGATAAAATAGGGAATACAGAGCAAGGGCACCAGTCTCACCTGAAAAGTCAGAGAAGGCTTCCTCAAAGTGGCCACATGGCAGGTATGTGCTGAAGCCCTAAAAGGCAGCAGCTAGGTAGAGTACAGGGTTGTAGAGATCTAGGCAAAGGCAAAAGAATGTTTACAAAAGAACAAAAGAGAGCCTGAGCCTTCTGGAAGTGTCTCTAACAGTCTACAGTTTAGAGAATTGTCATGCTGGCCACTTTGCAACACGTCCATGTTATGCCCTCACCCCTGTACCTATGTGTTCCCTCTTTAGCTAGTAGAAATCCTTATTTTTAACTGATCCCATATTTTAAATGTGGCACTTGCTCCGCTCACTTGGCTTCTGCTTCTATAGCAAGTCCTGTGTCCCACACATTTAGGCTGCACTTGAGTCTGCAGGAAAGGGCCACCCTGGGAGCTGTCAGACCCCCAGGCAAGGGTGAACTATACAATAATTAGGGCATGCACAGACTTACTTGTGCTTACTAATCTGTGGTGTACAATTTGAACTGTATCTTGGTGAAAACAAGTGAAGCTGTTCACTACAGAGTAACACAAGTAAGCCTGTGCGTCTATGCTTACTGGTTAATACGCTCTTGCCCCCAGGTCATGCCAGCACTGGTGTGGCAACCAGATGTAATAACCTTCTCTATCTTTTTTCCTTCATCCTTCTAGAATACTGCAGTGAAACAGCACCTGAAATATTACTCCAACATTTCAAACCTTCAGGAGAGCAGACTTCAGAAATCTGGTGAATTAATTTTGTTCACAAAGCACAGTGACATCTCCTACTAATAATCTTCATCCAGACAGGATCTGTAAGGTCCTCATACTGTGTTCTTCAAAGTTGCTTGCATTTTTCTTCCCCTGTGCATGCAGCCAAGAAGTAGGCATGTGATTCTTGATCTCATAAAGAGAAGCTATGGCAAGAGCAAAAATGGTAGTAACTGCTCACACTCAACTGTGTTTACCACAGGCTCGGGCCTTGCAGGGAACCAACTTTTAATTCTCACCATAAAAGTCTGAGTTTAGGAGCTGTTTGTATCCCTGCTTGTGAGAAGGCGGAGCTGAGCCACAGAGAAGGTGGAGCCGGGATTTGGACCCATGCACACCGGCACTGGTGCTGACATCCTTGACCATCACTCTCCATCGCCTTGTAGATAAAAGGATGTTTAGTTGCATTTTGTTATTTCAGCATCCATAGTCACCAGCCTCTCAGGACACCAGGAAGTAATTACCAAGTTACCTTTAATTTCTTCCTCTCTTTGACTCTGACTTGCAATTAGTCCTTGATTTTCTAGCTCTGCTGAAACACCCTTATCTTCATTCCCACCCTTCTACAGCCCTTGTTCAAACATTATAATGTGGACTAAATAAAGCAGTCCCCTAAAGGCTTCCTTGTCTCTGGCTTTGATCCCTGGAGCTCACTTCTTGTGACCAATCAGCAAATCTTTTCTGAGGTAGCATTGTTGTTTGCTGCCCAGGAGTTTCCACAGATTCATGGGGACCCCGTGTACGATGGGATGGGGTTGTTGTGACGCACAGGGTTTCCACTGGTACATTTTTGCACAGAGATCAACAGGATTTTCTTCCTAGTCTTTCTTAAAATCTAGAGGCTTCAATGAAACCTGACTCAGTGTCAAAACAGCATGGGTCGGATGGCAGTGCATGAAGTGAACTGGTTGGCAATCGAACCCGTATCTCCTGCACAGAAGGGGAAAATTCTACCATGGAAGCACCAATTCCTACCGGAAGCAACATTAGCAGGGGCTCATGCTTACTATTTTTACCACACTCTAAGAACCTGGTACGCGCTTTGTATACAGCCACTGGTTCTTTGGGTGCTTTACTCTGATTGTTCATGTTTCACAGATGAGATAACTGAAATCTTAGGGAGATTATATAATAAACTGAAGACTACACAGCTAGGGAATATCTGAGCTAGGTCTGAAACCCAGAAAGTGTGATTCTACTGCTCAGACTTAACCAAACTAGCCACTGAATAAACAGTTATAAGTATTGAGTCCAAAAAAGAAACGTTCTGGACTGTTTACCAGGGAGATCTAACTTAGACTAGCAGAGTGACAAGGATGTTGATAAAAACTAATGTTACTACATAGTCCCTGTTTGTCAAATACCCTCTCAACGCTTCATAGATATTACCTCACTTAGTTCTCACAACCATAAGAGGGAAGTATTATTATTATCCTCATTCTACAGACGAAGGGGAAAAAAGTCCAGAAGGACTAATACCATGCCTAATGTCAAACAGCTAGTAATTCATCAAGCTGGGATTTGAAACCAAGTATGTCTGACCCTGCAGCCTGAAGTGGTTGTATACAATGCACTTCTCTGCTGTTAGAACACAGCTTGTTAATCACCAACTTGTGTTGCTTCTTGTAAAGCAACTGCCACTCCCTGGTTTGAAAATTTTCCAGTAGTCCCATGACATTACTCTCTTACTGCTTCCACAAAGACTGCTGTCTTGTATTAGGATCCTGCTCTTCTCATCTTTCCCTCCCCTTAGTCCAGTCCATGCCGAGGGAGGCCCAGTCACTCTAGACCCTATCTGCGCTTGCCACACCTTTGACTGGAAAACAGTCCTCATTCCATCCTCCGTCTTCCCCGCTCTGTAATACAAGTGCTCATTCTCATTCCCAATCCCTGTTCATTCAACTCCCTCCCAATAGAACAAGAGCCAGCCCAAACTGCTCTTGGTCTCTGAAGCTTCACCCAGATCTTCTCAGGTGAAAATGCTTTAGGTTTCCCTGGCAACCTTGCTGAATCTTACCTCCGTGTCTCTCACAGTACAAATTATGATCTACCTTCTATTGTAGTTGTTTTGCTTTATAGCCGTCCTATATCTTAAATAACATTCATGGTGCCTTTGGGGGCAAGATTTGCATTTGCTGAACACCTATTTTATGCCATTGTCACACCACTGTATTTCATCCTCATCACAACCTCACGAAGCAAGGACTATTAGCTCTCCTTTTTATGGGAAAGTAATGGTTCAGATGGGGAAATTGATGGTTCAGAGAGGAAAGGTGACTGGTACAGGATCTACAGCTTGTAAGTAGAAGAGCATGGATTTCAAAGTGAGATTTTCTGATTCTAAAATCTGTGTCCTTTTCCCCACCTCACTCGTGAATGCTGATTGTGTCTGAGTTCATCCCAAAGTGTGAGCCCTGACTCTGAGCAGGCCCTCTGCAAATGTCAGCTGAAAGTCAGAGTGTACGGATCCACTGAGAAAGCCCAAATGGATCCAGGGCTAAAGTGCAGCAGGGAGTAAACAGAGGCTTCAGGGATGGTCCAGGCCCAGGCGATGACTGCAGCTGAGAGTGAACGGCCCAAGCCTTTAGCAGAGGCTCACAAAGATGCCAGCTGCTGCCAGAAAACCCAAGATGAAGCAGATACAGATATATTTGGCTTGGATAACCCAGAGAGGTCGGCTGGGAAGGAAACTCAAACAGCAAGGCTCCACTGGCCATCAGGGATGTTAAAGGGGGTAGGTTTTAATTATCCCTTCCATCTCATCATGCTCCCCGCCCCCCCGAATATGATACATTCTCAGCCTCCTATAATCATGTCTGCCTGTGATGTTCAAGGTCCCTTGGCAGCTGAGGCTGGGAATCTAGAGGTTGGAGGCATCTTTCCACCAAGACCTGTACTCCCAACCACTTCCTTTTGTATTCAGGCAGCCTTAGAAACCTGCACTCACTACGGGAGTTTGGCTATGAGCCTTCTAAGCTTCCTTCAAATGGCAACTTGTGGGCTGTGATAAGTTTGCTTAGCAGTCTCTGCTCCTGACATCCTTGCTCAGGAAGCTGTCTGGCTGCAGACAGACCCAAACCGGGGTCTAGAGGAGGAGGAATGGGAACTCTGTTGCATCAGGATTTGGGAGGTCATGTACTTCATGAGATAAGTAAAGATGGGAAAGAGGAATACAAGATTTGCACATCAGCATTTCTCATTCTGGTTCGGAATGTTAGATTTTAAACATCATCTTGTTTCCCTCCTACATTTTAGAGTGGAGGAGTAGAGATTTGTCCAAAATCACGGCAAATCTGTGCAGAGTTGCAACACAGTCTTAGTCACCTTCTCCTCTACCACATCCTGCTAAACTGAAAACATTCTGCCAAATCACTTCCTGCCTATGACATTGAAATGGCCATGTACCTCTATAGGCTCTCACTTTAAGTTGCAAAGGGTATATAATTGGATCTACTTCATGATGTAATTAGCACTGGGCCTGGCACTTAGCATGTGTTCCTTAAATGTCACCAATTATTACTGTTGTTATTATTATCATAACCACTGGGAGGTCTGAACAGCAGCAGGGTCTATGTAAAGGCAATGACCAGTGCCCATGCTCCTCTCTGGATGTCTGCCATTATTCTTTACCCAGACCCAAAACCTAAGCCCACTGCTGCTGAGCTCATTCCAAATCACACAGAGGTAAATATCAATAGTCAGGTGGCACTTCATCAAGATATCTGCTCAGCATCACTCTCCATCTCCAGCCTGGCACACTTCACTGCCTGTCATCTCCAGTCTCCCAAGCCCCCAGCAAAATTCCCAGTAGAGCTCCTAACCGTGCTACACTTAATCCTCTTTTTTCTGAGTGTCTCCTTCCACTACTAAACTTTTTTTTTTAATTTCACTGTACTTCAGGTGACATTTTACAGCACAAAATAGCTTCTCATTAGAAATTTATATACAAACTGTCTTGTGATATTGGTTGTAATTCCCATAATGTGTCAGCACTCTCTTCCTTTTCCTTTTTGCACCCTAGGTTCCCTGTATCCATTTGTTCAGTTTTCCTGTTCCTTCCTGCCTTCTCCTCTTTGTTCTTGGGCAGGTGCTACCCATTTGGTCTCCTACACTTGACGGACCAAAGAGGCACTATTGTTTGTATAAGTCTGTCTAATCTTTGACTAAAAGTAGACTTTATGGGTTGGTTTCAGTTTTGAGTTAGCAGGGTTACTGGGGGTCGTAGTCTCAAGGATTCCTTCAATGTTTGTCAAATCAGTAAGTCTGATCTTTTAGTGTGTGAATTTGAATTTTGTTCTACATTTGTTTCTTGCTCTGTCTGAGATCCTATATCATGATCCTTTTCAGAATGATCGGTGAAAGTCGCCTGGTATCACCTAGTTCTTCTGGTCTCAGACCCATGGAGGCTGTAGTTACTGTAGTTCATTAGTCCTCTAGAGCACTATTTTCCTTGTATCTTTGGTTTTCTTCATCCTCCTTTGTTCCAAATGTGGTGGGACCAATGGATGTGTTTTATAAGGCTGCTCAAAAGCTTTTAGGACCTCCAAATACTACTCACCAAAGTAGGATGTAGAACATTTTCTTATGTTGTCCCAATTGACCTAGAAGTCTACCAAGACCATGCCCAAAGCTAGGGACTTTTTGAGGTCACAGATTTGTGTTGCATCTCTCTCTGCATGTCTAACATCTCAGTATCCCAGGTGAGAATATTTGTTAATCACAGGAAGGGAGAGAAGAAGAGAGAGAAGAAAACAAATGCTATGTAAGAATAAGGGAGTGGTATTATCAGAAGTGTACAGGAACAAGAAGGGATCAGTCCCTGGAGAAGGATATTATGCTTGGTAAAGTAGAATGTCAGTGAGAAAGGATGATCCTCAATGAGATGAAGTCACACACTAGCTGGAACAGTGGGCTCAGGGGTAACAATTATCATGAGGATGGCACAAGACCAGGCAGTGTTTTATTCTGTTGTACACAGGATCACTCTGAGGTAGAACTGACCTGCTGGCACTTAACAACAACATAAAAACAAGAGGGTGGTGCAAATTGTTAATGCACTTAGGTGGTAACTGAAAGGTCGGAGGTTTGAGTCCACTCAGTGGTGTCTGGAAGGAAAGGCTTGATGAAGTACTTCTGAAAAGTCAATCACTGAAAAACCTGTGGAGCACAGTTCTATCCTGACACACATGATGTGTCTTCAATGGGAATCAATTTGACAACAACTGATTTTTTGGTTTCAGTTATTATTAATGACTTATTAACTATTTAGCCAAACCAGCCTCCCTAACACTGAACCTCTTACTTACCCGGCCTTACCCCCAAACCCCATACTCACCCTTCTATTGTCTCTAAAAAGTAACGAAGTTATGGATAAACAACAAGAGAAAAGCACAGAGTACTCCAAATCAAGTCTACTTTCACAGATAACAAGGTGCTGCCATTCTTGTCAGTCCACTTACCACTGTTTTGAGGCAGGCAGTATTAATGTCGATTTTGAATAAAAAAACCTGGGGCACAGAGAGATGGAGTCTTACCTGCAAGATCATAAAACTAAAAAGCAAAGAGCTGGGACCAGAAGCCACATCTGGATCTTCGATAGACGAACATACGTCTCTATCATGCTTCCTTCTCTCTCTCTATCCCATGTACTGTCCCGTGGCCCAAAGCTTTGACACTTTTCAAACATCAAGAGAATAATAAAAACACCAAGATGATAACAACAGAACATCTAAGACTAAATACTCAAGCTCCATCTTATCAGAACCTACCCAACATTCTCACTTTGCAGTTGAGAAGTCAACAGGGCTTTCCACTCGAAACAGCGGAATGAAAGTATTAATGAGATGAAATTAGGTTTCCCTACTTCTTGAAATAATCTTCTGTCCCTAATTTCTAAAAAAAACATATTTTTGGACACAGTCTGCTATTAAAACACAAAAAATTACTCTCTAATTTTGGATGTCAAGCTCAGTTATCTCTTTGCTTAAGGAAAGAAATTAGTAACAATTCATTTTGGTCTGAAGCCAAGCTAACAACTTAGTCCAGAGTGTCATTAAAAATCCCAGCCCAACTGGCTCTCGTGATATATTTAAAAGCTAAATATTTTCAGCTGTTGGAAATGGTTTTCCTGTGTTTGTTCTCCTTTAAACCCCTTGTCACTCGTAACCTGGGGATCATTTACTATTTAAAGTGGATATGACTTGGCAGCACTTTTTCCTTCCATGGTTTTCAGAAGAAAGCTTCCATGCTTAAAGAGAGGTATCCACATCTGCCAGCAACAGCTCCAGGCCCATTGCTGAGCCAGTTATCCATTAAGTATAAGAAGAGGAAAAAGGAAAAAAAGTTTTCAGAGTTTATAATTATATTACCATTTTCATTACAGATCTCATTTTAATTCTGATGGAAACCTTACCTTACATTCTCCCCGAACTCTCTCACATATAGTTAAGTCTAGGTTGGAGTTCAACCTATTTTCCTGATTTCAGCATATTAATATGGTTTATTAGTATTTCATTGCCACCTGGGTATCCTGAATCTCAGTTCAATTTATATTTTCCTCTATTCCTGAGCTCCAGAATAAGGCTTGTTTCATTTCAGTGTTGGAAAGAGAAAGGTGAGTTTGATTACAGTTTACCATCTTTAGGGATAGGAGCAAAGGCCTTGGGAGGTAAAGTTAATAACAAAAGAGGAGGTAGCCTCATATTTCTTGCACTGCCATTACCAGGATATATCTTCTTGAGGCATCTGGGTCCACCAGTCTGCCCCCCTCCCTCACTTGTTTCTTTTAAAGCCACAATTTATTAAATGTCTACTAGGAGCCCAAATCTCTGTTAAGTATCACAGCAGATTAGGTATGAATAAGCTGTCGCCCTTGTCCTTCAGGAAATTTAAGTCTAGTCAATGAAATCACTTTTTTTTTTTTTTTCCATTCAACGAATGATTTTGAGGGGTATAAATTCTGTTGGGGGCACTGTCCTAGGATACTGAAAATAATTTGTGATGCAAACATGGTCTGTGTCTTTGCAGAGGGTAAAATCTAGTGGGAAAGGCCATTGTTGACTAGATAACTACACAATTATAAATTGAGATGAGTAGAATAAATAAAAAGAACATAATTCAAGAGCAATGACTAGGAAGGAAAACTAACAAAGCCTGGAATGTAGAAAAGAAAGGTCGGTTGCTTATAAAGTGAAATTTGTACAGAGGACAGTGTGGTGGTACGCAGAAATTTTCACTCAAAGTAAACAGTATGTGCAAAGGCCCTAAGTAGAAAGCAGCAAAGGACATTAAAAAATCAATGTGGAGAGAGAGTGGTGTGAGCCGAGGTTAGACAGACAGGAGTCATTTAATGATTTTATGAGAAGATGCAGTATGTTGAGATTTGCATTTTAAATGATTCTTCTGTTTCAAGTATTGAGATAACATCAGTGGACACTAGAATTAACATAAAAAGGGCAGTTCTTAGGATAGCTGCAGTTGCCCTAATAACACATCTATAGCAAAAAAAGTAATGAAAAGTAGAACATGGAACCATTATAAAAGTATAAATACAGTTCTACAGAGCTTTTGAGGAAGGAGTAACATTTGCTGAATGGCAAAATCATTGAGAAAAAGTTTCATGGATGAAGAAGACAACTGAGTTAGGCTTCAGAGGATGGATAAGTTTGCAAAATATGGAAATATGGAAAGTTACTGACGTGGACAGCTATGCATAAGGCAAGTGGAACAGACACAAGGCGAGACAGCCCATTTGTCTAAATAGCATCAACAGTGTACACAGGAATTAAGAAAGAAAAAGGCAGAGACCGCATTATAGAGCACTTGCACACCTGAACTTGCTCCAGAATGCTCAGAGATCTGCAATTAAATTAAATATTGTAAAACAAAGCCCCAGATGGTTTCAGAGGACAAGATATACAAGGGAATCACTCTTTCTAGACAAGTATTTTGGTAGTCTGTAGCTGGGTACCCACTTTCAGTGTGGTGTAATAATCCCTTCTAAGAGTTGAAAACACTCCTCCCACATATCTGAGTCACTGTAAACTAATTCTATAGCCAGTTACGAACCTTTCTTCATTAGAGGCATGAAACCTCAAATAGTTCACTCTCCAGTGTTGTAATAATAGTAAGTGGGGGTGGAAGCACAGAAAGGCAGATTAAGACTGGTTACACACAATCCTGTGCTCAAAATGAACTACATATTGCATATTAATGATTCCAGCCCTCTTAATATGTGGTCTGAAGGGTAGGCACTTCCATTTGATGATTTCACAGCCTCAGAGGGAGTCCTCAGTCTCCAAGTATCTCAGTTATCAGGAAGAAAAATATACAGTTTTATGTGTATGTGTCTCTCTCTCACTTTCTCTCTCTCTCTGTGCATGCATTTAGCTAAGTAAAGTGATCAAGGCTTATCCCTGGCCCTCACCTATTTATGAGTCTCACCTCATTTCACAGCCTAGACAAAGACTGAGCAAACCTCACAAAGAGACAGTAAAAATCAAAAATATATCCAAACCATTGCCACTAAGTGAATCCAACTCACAGAGATCCTACAGGACAAAGAAGCACTGACTACATAGAGTTTCCAAGGAGTTCCTGGTGGATTCGAACTGCCAGTCTTATGGTTAGCAGTGTTAGCATAACCACTATTCCACTTGGTATCAAACAATATTATTATTATCAGTAACAAGAAAAATAGATTCTGCAAAAAAAAAAAAAAAAAAATGCAAACAACAAAAATAACACTTTATACTCTGATCAAATAATTGAATCAGAATATCCCAAGCCAAACGCATCCCTTCTCTTTTACAGCTTCATAGAAATGTCATCACCTATTTTCAAGAAATTCCCTATGATGGGGAACTCATTACTTTACAATGACCCCCTTGTAATCTTAAAAAAATACTATCACAACTACTAACATTTATGCAATTTATTGAGTCATTACTAGTTCCCAGGTACTGAGCTAAAAGCTTCATGAACATTATTTCATTTATTCTTTATAATAATTCTATAAGATAAGTACTGCTATTATCCCCACATTATAGACAATGAGACTGAAGCTTGAAAAGGTGAAGTGACTGGCACAAAGTCACACAGCTAATAGTAGAGGAAAATATTTCCAGAGTAAAGTTATATTTTCCCCCACTCTGGCCACTACCACCACCGCTGCTGTTCTAGTTTACTTCTCAGGGTCTCCCAGAACAAGCCTGTTGCCAAGACGAATAAAACTTACCAAGATCTATCTCTTCTCTGGAAGCTTGGGGCATGGAAATACCTTGGACTAGATGGGAGTAGGATCAGTTAGACTCTCACTTTCATCCTTTTGTTTACTGTTCTTTCGATGTGTTAACCTGGCCAAATCACTTGTCATCTCTGAGCTCTACTTTCCATGTCTACAAAAGGAGAATGTTAGGTCCTGCCTCACAAATTTTCTATTACAATTAAATGATGAAACTCATGTTGAACACTGCCAGATATAACAGGCATGCTTAATAATATCAGGCTTAATTCCTGTTTATGTTTCTTAATTTTTCTGATAGAATGAGTCTTTTTCACCATTTCATTAAGAGATCACTGACTATCTGTAGTATTTTTGCAATCTCTTAATGCCAAGTTGTCTTCTTTGGATATGTTCTAACTTATCATTCACAGATCACAGTACTTTAGGTGTAGCGTTAATTGCATAAGCTGTGTGATTGGGGCTAGTATGTTATAAAGCCTTAAGGGTGAGACTAATTCATATTTTAAGAATACTAAGATGGATCATGAAGCATTTCCTTTAATACAATTTTGATAGAGCCAAAGACGAAGGAGCCCAAAGTTCCTTATCAGGGCTCCAAGAGTCCTCCACGAGTTATCCTATCTGTTAAATGGATGGAACCTAACACACACATACATATAGATATAGTTTCCAATCTTCTTTTATGGAATCATCTGGAGTTTTTGTTAAGAAACTTGAACTCTACTCACAAAGAATCTGATGCATTAGTTCTTGGAATGATTTCTCCATATGATCTAAACGCAGATACCAATTGTCATGGACTGAATTGTATCCCCCCAAAAATAGGTGTAGCCATGTGGCTGGGCCATGATTCCCATTATCTTGTGACTGTCCTCCATTTGGTGGTTTGCCTATGCTGCATGTTAAAGGATTAGGGTAGGGCTATATATCCCTTCATAGGATTACTTCCCTGCTCCACTGTAAAGGGAGTTTCCCTGGAGTATGGCTTGCCCCACCCTTAATCCTTTCATCCTACCAGAGATAAAAGGACAGAGAAGCAGGCAGAGAATTGGGAACCTCGTACCATCACGCAAGCAGCACCGGGAGCGCGTCCTGCAGACTTGAGGTTCCTGTGCCAAGATGTTTCCTGGACAAAGACTGATGCAATACTGGACTTGCCTCATGAGCCAACAAGGGGGAAAGCCTTCCCCTGGAGCAGACACCCTGAATATGGACTCGCAGCCCACCAGACTATGTAAAAGTCCTTTGTTAAAGCCATCCATTCTGTGGTATTCCTGTTAAAGCAGCCCTAGCTGACTGAAACACTAATATACCACATCTGTAGAAAGAATGCTAAACCCAGTAAGCTAGGAGTCAAATCCATTCCATCTCTTCACTGTGTCATAGCTAGCTGTTCACTTCTCAGCAGGGCAAATAACCACTGATGGCCTTGCAGAGGTCTGCACTAAGAGGAGGAAATTTGTCAAGGGCTCTGATGGGAGGCTGTTGTCAGTACGTGTTGCTCTTGCCAGCTGGGCTCTGGACAAGTAGTGTGTGGTGCTGACCTCTTCATCATAATGGGCAGTAAGCATCAAGTATAACTATGCAGTGAAACAAGGAAAATTTCGTTTTCTTTCCGAACATTACTTCTCTCCCTCCAATGTTTCAACACCATGGACAGCTCAGTGCTCAAGGCTGGCTTGTATACTTGTGTACTAAAAAAGGGTGTGTGGTTTGGTAGTTGAGAGAGGAAATTCACGGTACAAATGAAGAAGGAAGAGAGTTGTCATGGCCACGATCCTTGGGTGATGTGGCCTTAAATGGAGCTCTTCTCATTTTAGGGGAGTTGCTTTCATCCTGAAAGGTTTTACTCTTATTACTATGAGTGTGTCTGTTTAATTCATTTTTAACTTAACCAATTAGATGGGGATCTATATTATAAAGAGGTGGGCTTGGCATACATATGTGTATGTATACACCTCTTTATAATACAGATTCCCATCATGAGTCGGATCCGACTCAACGGCACTTGGCTTTGGCCTACACATATGTGTAAAAAACCTTAAAAAACCCCCATCGAATCACACACTTAACATCCAAGTTACTTATAACATTTATGTTAAATGTCCATACATTTAAAAAATACTAATGCCATGTGATGACAACAGGTCAGGGAAAAAGACACAGAATAGGAGACAGACACATTGCTTCTTTCTCTCCCCTCTGTGTAACTCTCTCCCCCACCCATTTCTCTAAGAATCAAAACTAGAAACCCCAGTAGTGCAATCCATAAAAACTGGTCCTTGATGGAAGCTTCCTACCTTCACAGTCAACTAGATTCAATTTCTCTCAAAGTCCTACTTTCCCTATCTGTCAAATGGGTTAATAAAAATCACCCTGGAGAGTGACTGCGGGAATGGCATGAGCAATGCATACAGAGCATCAGACCCGCAGGAAGCACTGACATCTTGCAGGCGAACGTTCTTAGAAACATTGCTCACTCCCAAACAATGGAGATCTACAAGTGTTAACATTTTCAAGCACTAAAGTCAGTTGCAGTTGAGGAGAGAAGCCTTTCCTTCACAATAGCTACTTTCATTTTGTTTAGTTTCCTATATCTTGTTAACGTGAAACATTCCAGCTTCTGAAGTCTCTGCCTCTATGGATTGTTTTAAGGGTAAGAGTAATAATAGCTACCATCTATTAAGCAACTGCAATGTTTTAGATACTTTACTAGGCATTTTACATATATCATTCAATTTTCTCAAATTAACTCTGTTTTCAGATGAGGAAAATGAGACATGGTGAACTGAGTAGTCTCTCCTAGGTTACACAGCAAATAAGCAATAGAAGTGAGATTTGACACTAAACCTTATTTCAAAAGCTTCATTTTTGATCACGGCATTGTAGCACGTGGAACAGGAGATTCAAATACGACTTGATAAGGAGTTGACATTTTGGGCTGGGTCCTCACACTGTGGCCTGTGCTTGCTCCATCACATGCCCAGCACTTGCACAAACCAGGATTATCCCTAATTTCCTCTGATCTCCTTGTAGTCTGTGCTGCAGTCTTTCTGGACTCACACTCCCTTTATGATTAGACAATTAATAGACAGATCACATCTAAACATTTACAATTTTACTTTAATTCAAACTCAGTTCATTTCCTTCACACACACACACACACACACACACACACACATTTAACTCCACCATGGACCAATCCCTGTGGTAGTCACCAAGGATATAATATTGTCCACACAACTACTACCTTCCCATAGATTCTAGACTAGTGGGAAAACCAGATTAGTCCACAGGTAGTTGTAAAGTTCTAAGTCCACAATAAAGTTCAGAATAGGGACCAGAGAGAAAAGACATCTTTTAACTCACTATAGATATAGATATGTATATGTATATGTATATGTATATGTATATGTATATGTATATGTATATGTATATGTATATGTATATGTATATGTATATGTATATGTATATGTATACATATATGTATTAATCCTTTGAAGACACATCAACATTATTTTGTGGCTATCCTGGGCAATCACCCCTAATGTTGCTATTTCCCAGTGACATGCCATCTGAAAATCAGATAAACAAAAGAAGGGGTTGTACTCATCACAACAACCCTACAAGACAGGCACTGCAGTTGAACCAATTTTATAGGTGCAGAGATTGATGTTCAGAAACAGTTGGTCATTCGTCTGATCACCGGAGTGGCTGATAAGAGAACAAATATTTGAATTCAAGGCTGTTATTATTCTAAACTGTATGTTCTTAGTCATTAAGTTATTTTACTATGATTTCGACCTTAGCTTTAACCTTAATCCTAATCTTAACACTGTAGTGGCAAGGAGGAAACAAGATTCTGGAGAAACAGGCACCATGATACCTGTCTAGAGTATGTAAACTGGAACAACTTTTCTGAAGGGCACTTTAGCAATAGATATCAAGTACCTTAATCAGTCTCTTGGACCATGCTTTGTGAATGACTATAGTGTCTCACTAATTCAAATTAATTGAGTGAAGAGTAGAATGTAAGATACTTATAAAACAGATTTACAAGGAAAGAGACAGGAGTACTCTCCAGGTAATTCCAAGAAAGCTCCTATCATCTTCCCTGTCATATGTTTTTAATTACAGATATTCTTCTGGGAAGGATATTTGTAGTTTGGAAAAATATCCACAAAGACAATAAGACCCAGTAGCTTCTCTGAAGTAGTTCAATCTTTACTTCTGTAATCACATTTGAATTCTTTGCTTATTTAACAAGCACTATTATTTTGGAGCCCTGGTGACACAGTGATTAAGAGCTCAGCTGCTAACCAAAAGGCTGGCAGTTTGAATCCACTAGGTTCCCCTTGAAACCGTATGGGGCAGTTCTACTCTATCATACAGGGTTACTAGGTGTTGCAACCAACTCAGTGGTAATAGGTTAGGTTTTTGGTTTATTCTTGCTTATAGAGTAAAAACAATATTTTATTTAATTCAAATAATCTGGGACTGTAAGCAACACTAAGGCAAGATAGGATGTTCTTTTCTCTTCCTGCAAAGAATTCAGAGTTTGGTCATGCATGGATGACATCTGACCAGCCAAGGAAGCAAGGTGCTGACTAAGTGTGGGACATTCTGATGCTTAGCTCTTACCATCTGCGATGAAGTGCTCAGGCACATGCAGAGTCACCTTCACAGTGAGTGGACAGGACATCTGGCTGCCACACACCATGGCCAGGATGCAGGAGCTCACAGCAATCAGTGTCAAGGCTGTCTTGTTCACTGGGCTTTTCAGCAAACCTAACAACATAAGCACACACAAAGATACATAATTCCATGAGGCCAGGAAATGGGCATGGCACAGAGATTAGGACTCCTGTTGATTTTCAAATGGGAAGCTAGAAAGAGAGACCATGTTTTTCAACCACTGTTCTTGCAGCACTGACCCAGGGGCTCCTGGCTGGGTCTTGGTTTAATTCTCTGCACAATGGGCTTATGATTCCGTGTGATAAAGTTAAAAGAAACTACTTCCCTAAAATTGTGGCAGTTCTCACATCTCCCCTGACAATCAGACAAACTGCTTTGATAATCATTAGATGATATTAAACTCTTGACTTTCAAGTGAGAAGATACCGTGCTGCTGAGTTTACTAGGGCTAATAGAATGAACAAGGAGCTCTGGTGGTATGGTGGCTACACGTTCAGATGCTAGATGAAAGGTCAGAGGTTCAAACCCACCAGCTGCTCCAACAGAAAGAGATGCAGTAGTCTGTTTCAGTAATGATTATAGCCTTGGATTATAGTCTGTCCTATGGGATCACACGAGTCAAAACAGACTTGACAACAAAGGACAAGGGACAGTAGAATGAGTATAAGGTTTGGAACTAGACAACCCTGGGTTCAGATGAGGGCATTAGATCTCACTGGCTATGTGATCTGCTTCATTCTCTTGTCTTATTTGTATCATGAACGAACAAACAAAATAACTGTTGCTACTGAGTCAGTCTCAACTCATATCAACCTCATGTGTGTCACAGAAGAACTCTACTCCACACCGTTTTCAATAGCTGATTTTTTCCAAGCAGGTCAACAGATCTTTCTTTGGAAATAATTCTGGATAGATTCAAACCTTCAACGTTTCAGTTAGCAACTAAGCATGTTGACCACTGACACTGAACAATTCATAGGGCTATTATGGCAATTATGTGGTATGATTATATAGTGCCTGCTATCCAGAATGGTTTCATAGAGATTAGTTCTAATCGATTTCAAAAGCATTTACTAAACACCTACTATGTAAGATGCATACAAAGTTGGGTAATAATAGTCCTTTTTTTAAAAAAAAATTATTATTATGATTGAATGAAAATGTACATTCCCATATACATTGCATGCTCACCTATAAGCAGCTCCCACTGCTCTTCCTGCCCGGTGACAGCACATTCTTCCTCTCTACTCCATACATGTCTTTTATCCTCCCAACAATCTTCCATCCCCTACTCTCCACCCACTCCCCTTCCTCCAGTAAGAGGTCAGCAGGACAACACTGTATGGATACATTAGAACCATAAAGTGCACACACGATATGGTCACTCTGTGTCGCCAAGTCAAATCCATTCCTGTCTCAGAGTTGACCTCCATTATGATTTATGGGCAGGGGCAGCATCAGGGCCAGGGGCCATGCTCCCAGGGGAATTCCGAGGCCCATGGACCATCAATTGCGGTCTTTTAATGGAGCTCTCAGAGTGCACCCTTTTGTATTCTTGTGTTGTCACTGAGACTCAACTTTGTGAGCTCTATCACGGCTATCACTGGTGGTGACCCAGCACCATCCAGTTCTTCTGCTCACAAGTTGATGTAGTCACCCACTCACGTGGGTCTCTTCATCTTCTGGGTTCTCTTTCCCCTGTGTCATTTTGGTCCTTGGTGATCATCCGTTCGTGCTAAGTTGGGACGTTTGCTGTATCCTCAGATGGCAGGTTGGCAGCTTTTAAGACCTCAGAGGCCACTCAACAGTGTGGGGTGCAGAGGGAAGAATAGTTCTTATTGTTCAGGAGCTTAAAGACAGGAGGCAAGGGCATGGTAAGCCGCAACTAATTAGAATCCAAGGCAAGTTTTGCTAAGAGCTAGGAATGAAGGCAGAGGATGCAGAAGAGTTTTGTCTGGGAAAATTAAAGACAATTTCACAGATGCAGGAGAATGAGTAAATTGGATTTGCATGGCCAAGAGAGCACTGAGCCAGCAAAGAACTTCCATGGAATCAGTCCTGAGTCTGCTTTGTTTCTGATTCTTTCAGCTTTGCTATTCTATCCACTTTCAAGAGTCTCATTATCATTTTTAAAGCAATGCCTCCTGAAATTTTCATTACGTGCCCAGGCTCCTCTTTGAACAATAAATCACTTTATCTTCAACCTTCCCAGGCATCTTTCCATAGACATCCTTTGGGCATGCCAAATGCAGCAAGTTCAAAACTGAATACACTATCTTGCTCTTAAAACTTCTTCCTCTTCTTGTGCTTCTCAACTTATTGAAAGTTCCAACCATTTAGACAAGCTAGAAACTGACACATTGCCTTTCAGTTGTGTCTTCCTAGACAGCCAATTTAATGGCTATTTTGTCCCATGTACTCTACTCCTCAGCATTTTCAACTCATTCCTTTCATCTCATCAATTTTTCCATTTCCCTGTGGGATGACGGAGGCATGGATACATCTGATCCCTCCATGCTATAATCCCTTCATCTGTTTTACAACATATGGCCACAGGATGCAATCCATACTCTTAGCCTGACTTCTGAGGTTTTTCATGAAAGTTCCTAAATTCACATTTCCTGAAGCCTTCTCCTTCCTGAACCAGGTGCTGGCAGGACTGCATTACTGCAGTGCTCCTGTCATCAACACTCACAATCATGCTAATATTAGCGTAGGTTGCTTCTTTTGCATAGAACTCTACTCATTTCCTTGTCCATTCATCACTCTTTGAAATTCACCATAGATGTAACTTCATCATTTTCTATGTAGACAAACTGCTTACATTAATCATTCTTCCCAAAGTACCTTATTGAAACACTAGTGTTCAATAACTAGATGGCAAACTCCATGACAGTAAGCATCATCTCTTGCTCAATTGGATCCCAGTGACTAGTACAGTCTCTGGCACAAAGAACTCAGTAAGTGCACCCAGGGATAACAGAAAAGGCATTAACAATCAGCGCTGTATAAATGCTGACCAATAAGAAAGCATGCTAGCCATAAACAATGACAATAACATATTGGGGGGGGATCCCAGCAAACCCTGTAACAGACAACTTCAGGAGCAGCTGCCGTCTATTAAGAAACCACGCGCTGCTTGGGAGAAGGAATCTCAACTTCACCAGCATTGTGGCCCCTATGCTGAGCTCACTGCCTGGCACCTAGAAGTTGCTTAATATAATAACAGAGATCTTATCTGTATTGTTCCTCCTTTTATTCCCAGCCCATAGCATATGGTAGAGGCTAGAGCATTCATGGAAACCATCTATGTGTTGCTGTTGAATGCTTGTTAAATGTTAAGAGGTGATAAAATAAAAAGATGCTTCTGCTGTCAGGAGATGGGAAATAACTAACACCTAAAAGCATCACAGAAAAAAAAGGCAGGTTTTTATCTCTCTTCCAGATGCTACGAAAAGCCATCTTAAATTCTAATACTATAAACAATTTAGTAATTAAATAGCTTAAGGAAGCCCATACAATGTTGTATATTAGAATGAGTATGGATTCTGGGCTGGTGCCTTACACAAGCCATGGTTCTCCAAACTTACGGAGTTAACATTACCACCAAATAGCAGCTGGTAGCAGCACAGAGTTTATACCCCATACAGTCTGTTTTGTGGGAAGAATATTTGAGGATAAGTCCAACAGGAAACATTTTTTTGGTCAAGTGAACAGGCCCAGAGGCTGAGATAAAAAAGGTAGTTAGGGAATCTCAGGGTCTCAGGGGAGGAGAATGCCCTGGGTGGTGAGTCATGGATGAGTGTGCCCTGTGGCTCTGAGGAAGTATGTCACACACCAGGTTCAGACATCAGTGGAAATGAACGTGACCAGTACATCCCTTTCACTAGCCAGCGGGCTACCAGAAATACCATCCAGGCCCCACAAGCACTGACTGCTTGTGTGGGAGAAAAGGATAGAGCGGAAGAGTGGAGATGCTCATGTCATCCTCCTAGGGCCATGCTGGGTTCATGGTATCCACAGTGTCTCATCGAACTGTCACAGAATTCCAGAGTCCTTAAGAGTCAATGTGGGAAGTTAAGTCACTTTAGCTGTTGGCCCCTTGTTTTCTCACAGGAAAATAGAGTTTAAAATGACTTATCCTTCAAGAAATTTGTAAAACCAAATGAGGAAGCAAATGTCAAGGCCCAGCACAGATTCTGACACATAATGGGCTGTTGGTTAAACACTCAACTACAAACTGAAAGTTTGGTGGTTTGGACCCACCAAGAGGTACTGTGGGAGAAAGAGCTGAACATACTAGATACTGAGTTATTTTCTGCTGAGACAAAGACTACAACAATGAAGAGAGGGGTGTACGAAGAAGGAAAGAGTTGATTAGAGAATGTGAATGAGCTGTGTCCTGGGATAACCACTTACTCAGAGAGTGCTTATATCACCATGGTTTTCTCTGAAGTCCAGTAAGAAGAAGAAAGCACACAGGCCAAGTCTGCACTGAGGCCAGATGCCCACAGAGCAGCCATTGGGGCTTGGGGAGTTGCTATGGTAACTCAACCTGGTAAAACTGCACAGTGGGCCTCAGACAAGGGTGACATCGTAAGCATTCCTGCCCTAGGGCACTGAGCAACAGCATGCCACTTAGTTCTGAGCCTAGACAGTGGCAAGGTAGGAATTATCCACCCCATAATCTCCATCTCTTCCCCATCGAGGCTCTGTACTTTATTGACAGAAACAGAGATCGGAAAGAGAATTTCCATTTGTTGAGTGCTTTCGATGATTCAGGCACCGTTGTTAGCACTGACAGTCATTCATTCAATCACCCCCATTCATAAGTCACCCAATTTTTATTGAGTATCAGTTTCCTCCAGGCATTGTTCTAGGCACAAGGGATATGATAGTGAACAAAGTAGTCAATGTCTTTGCTCATATGATGCTTCCATTTTAGTGGGGGAGAAATGATCTTGTTTTATCTTTATAGCAAACTGTTGATACTATCATTAATTTACAGGCGAGCAGACACAGAGAGATTACATGACTGGCCTAAGGCCACTCACGCTGTTGGTGACAGAGTTGGGATCAAACTCAGTTCCCTTTCACCTTTTCCCCTATATCACACTCTTCCCTATTTTACCAGGGACAAAGGATTGCAGCATGGCAGTATACAGTTGCAGAAAGCGCATGGGCTTCAGAGCCAGATAATCCTACAGTCAAATTTTGCCTTAACCACAAAATCTCTGTGACAATTGCCAGTTGACTTACTCTTCATGGAACAATGTCTTTACCCAAAAAAGGGAGACAGTGATCTCTTTTCAGAGCTGACACAATGATAAAATAAAATAACAGACTTAATTGGCAAAAAAGAAGTGCTCATTCAATGATAGTTCCAGATAACACCTTGAGCATTCTCAGATGGCAAAGACCATGGTCCCTCTGGTACACACCCAGGCTGACAGTTTCCTCCCCATCACTCGCAGTGAAGTGAATCATGCTGCAGGAATAGAATTCCACCAGGGCATATTGATTGCTGGGACTGGAGAAAGTTAATAATCTAATTTTCCTTTCACTTCCCCTCCCTCTTACCCGTCAGTGACTCTCATGGCAGCAGGGAATGACATCGAATGCATTGCTTGAGAAATTCAACCGGAAATAACTTGGCATTGTTGATCCACATGCTGCCTATAATTTGAGGTTTGATTGATTCTCGGTTTGGAAATGCCAGGTTGAGAGAAGAAAATCAAATTTAAGTTAAATTTGGAATTGAATCAATCACATTTTACAATGAAGAAAATAGATCTAACCCCATCAGACCACTGTGCGTGGAAAACTTAGAAATGCTATGTTCCCGTTGATTCCTTCCTCCTGATATCCCCCAAGGCAAGACAGACTAAGTTCTGAGCTGAGAGGGCCCTTCTTTCTCAGGGATGAGGGAAAGGGATTCTAGAAACTCAGGACATTTGGGTGGAAGACCACAAGAGGTAAACAAAGCCATTTAGCATAGGTGGAGGGGGCCAGGCTTTGACTCCATACAGAGAAGTTTAAATCCAAGCTCTTTTATTCCTTAGCTGTCTAACCTTTGATAAAGTATTCAAACTCTCAGGGACTCAGTTTTCAAATCTATAAAATGGTAATGATAATCCCTAGCCAGTAGAGGATTCAATGGATGAGGTCAAAGCTACAGCACTAAGCATAGTCCCTGATCCAGAGCTAGAGCTCAGTAAACTCTAGGTCTCTTTCCATTTATCTCATTCCTCAAAATTCCACTACCCAATAGTTGGTGTCTACGCAGGCATCATCAGAACTTGTGATGATTTTCCCTACACTGAGATTCTGGCTTTTACACTTTGTTGCTGGCCATGAACAAGTCACTTTTTCCCTGAGAGCTTCACTCAATGTCCTTTCTAACAGTTAATTCATTCAGTAAGTGGACACATAAATTCTACTATGAGCCAGACTTTATATTTTGTGGCCTATTACATCTCCAGTGTCTAAAAGCCTGCTTGAATAGAGTAGGTGCTCAATAAACATAAACTTGAATGAATGGATGAAAAAATGCTAAAATGTTGTTCCCTTTTCTACCAAGAGGCGTCAGTATTAAAATATTGCTACTGGTTCTTTTCTAGCCAAACATATTCAGTCCTTTTCTCTGACAAGGATTCGTCCCTGCCAGGACAGAAATCATACAGAAAGTCTTTGTTAAGGATTCCTATCTTTCTGCATATCAGGGTGACTACTGTGGATTGCCAGCTCACCTCATTAACCTCACTGACTGCCACATGGGATTCCCACAGCACCTGAGCTCCAGCACCTACATGCCTCTCTGTTGTATTTCTGGAAACTAAAATTGGGACACATTGTCTGACAAGTACAAGTGTCATACTGGAGGAAGCAGAAAAGAACGTTTGAAATTAGGGCTTCCTCAGAAACCTTAGAGTATGTGGTCCCATGCTCTCAGCCTCCCTCTTCCACTGGGATTCTCCACTCACTGCTGAAGTGCAAGGTCTCCATGTGGAGCCTCCTCCCTGCTTCTCACCCACCTGGGTCCACATCTCTCACCAGCCCCTCTCCCTGTCTTTGTCATGGGCCAGTGTCCCGTGCTCTGATTGTGATACTCTAAAATCCATGATATCCTTAAATCACACATGTTTTCCCAATCAGTCATCATTTGTAATATGTTTTAGAATAAGATCTATGCAAGTGTTCATTAAACCCTTGCTTGCATACATCTAGAAACAGCAAATTCAACTCCTGGCATGCAGTAATTCTAGTCTGATAGTTTAACACATGAAACAACCCTAGAATTTCACTCCTAGGAGCTAAAAGCTCTTCTGTCCCCTTTGATATCTCCTCCCCAGGGCAGCTACTCAGTCAAAGGCATCAATTATATTGCCTTGAGTTTTCTTTCCACTAAACCAAATACTGCTAGTTTTATTTTTCTGAAGCCATATTTTCAGTCTTTTTATTATAATTTACATACATTTGCTTTTCTCAAAATGGTTTTCCTAATAAAAGATGTCACCATTACCATCACCACCATACCGCTAGCACTAACACTTATAATTATGTTCCAGACCACATAACTCTTAAATTAGTCATGTAGTATCTCATTTAATCTTCACAGAAAAACAATGAGCTGGTTTATATTACTGCTCACATTTTACACATAAGGAAGCAGAGGCTACCACTTGTCAAAGTCCCTGAAAACTCAAAACTAACAGGGCTGAAATGGAAACTGGTCTGTCTAAAGAGGCTTCAGAGTTCACACTTTAAACCACAGTGCTCCACAACTGCTCAATGAACATGCTAGACGTGGTGTGAGCAGAGTAGAGATGGCACGCACTGCCCAGCTGCTTGCAGACTTCAGCTTGCCCTGACCCCACAGATGTTCATCACAGTGCAAGAGCTCTGGTCTCAGCATCCTAACTGCTGTTGACCACAGGTCTTCAGAGAACCTGTCCTCATCATCAGAGGGAACTTTTCAAGGAAAGCCAAATATGAACACAGCTAGCTAGAGGCCTGTTGTTCCTCCTCCCTCAGCCCCAGGTCCCGGAATGCCTTTCAAACAGAAAGTACTACGCAGTCTCAACAATTCATATGTGACCTGGGGTCGAATCATTTTCTGTGAGGCCAACCCAGGCACACCTTTCACTTGCTTTGCTCCATGGATAAGGTGCGTTTCTGCAGCGTAGGCTGGGACTGTATAAAGCCACTGGCAGCAGATACTGAATGGGCCTGTAGACAGACTAGAAATTTCGATCTCCCTGTAACAGTTACAGGTAGCAATGCCTGAAAATGCAAAGGTAATTTCAGGGTGAAAAGGACATGATGATAATGGTTTTAGCAATGAAGAGCCATTTTTTTCCTCAGTTTTTATTAACTTATAATTTTTTTTTTCCAAATATCTCATTCACTCTTCACTAAAACCCTAGGAAGCAGAGATTGTCGTTACCTGCATTATAACCAAATCAGGCAAGAATAGTTGCTTTCCAGTCAATTCTGACTCATGGCAATCCCATCTGTGTTAGGAGGGAACTGTACTCCATAGGGATCTCAACGGCTGTGATCTTTCAGAAGCAGATCACCAGGCCTTTCTTCCAAGGCCCCTCTGGACTTGAACTGCCTCTGGTTAGAGGCCAAATGCTTACCTATTTACAAGATGTAGGGAGGGACTTACTACCCCTAGTATATAAATGACAACTCAGAGACTTAATGTGGAACTCCTATTCACTTACCATAGCAATCACTATGCCTCAGAGCTGTATCCCCTGACTCTTAAGTCTAGTGCTCTTCTATGACACTGCGCTGAGTGCCTAGCCAAGATTTCACCAGCCAGAGTATGACAGTATCATTAGAACTCAATGACTCCTGCCTCTGACACACTGCTCACACGAGTGAATCCAAATGTCTAAAGAGTTACATAGCATTTCCTACAAAATAAGGGGCACCTTATAAGAACATTTTCCATGTTCAAAAAATTCTGGGACATGGTACATTCTGTATCCCCTCCTATAGTGCTAGAGTGTGCATCTGGTACTAAAATCTCTGAAAAAGGCTATACTAAGATCTGTTTAGAAGAACTTAACCTGATATTCCCCAAAGGTACTGATATATTGCAAAACCATTATCCCATGGAAAAAGTAGGTTAAACAATAAGCTAGTTTAATAGCTTATACAATGAATGTCATTAGTAATAATAGCAGCTTCCAACAATTAAAGGTTGCCTAAATGCCACACGCTGCACTACAGACTTTATGTGTATTCTTCTATTTAACATTCTTTAGAGCTATGCAAAGCAGAGGTTACTACTTCCATTAAATAAAAATGAAAAAACTGACAAGGTTTAGCCACTGGAAAATGATACAGGAAAGAAGATAGGATGGCCAGTCTTGTTTGATTCCACTACTTGTTCCCTTCTGGTTCCTAAGTATTAGAAGAAAATGGAGTCTCAGAATCACAGGAAAATATGGGCAAAGAAGGAAATGACGCAGATAAAAAAGGCCAGTTCGGGGGGTTAAAGATTATTGAACTCATAGTTAGCAGGCTGATGGAATGCATTAGGAGTTAGGAAAAATAGACACTGCACTCAACAGATACAATTGGAGTGTATTTGATGAGAAACAGTGGACATGAATTAAAGAGCTTTAGAAAGGCTCAGAAATCAAAGACAAAGAAAGGGGACGAGAAGGTGGCTCTTGGGTTTCAGATTCAGAAGAGATCATCAGCTGCTACTGTCTTACAAAAATTTCTCTTTGAAGACACTGGCACATTACCCTTGAGTCAGACCACTTTGGTTGCAGGCTGTTTAGATGGGTCACCACAGTCAGTCCATTCTGGCGATGGATAGGTGAGTGGCACAGAGAAGCTAAGGACCAGCTAGTGTGTCCTAAGGGACAGAACAAAAGTCTGAAGTTTACATAGTGACCAAAGAAAATCAAGACAAATCATCACTCATCTCCATGAAAGACACATTTCTAGCTCCTCTGTTCCCAGAATTTGCTTTAAAAAGCAATTGTTCCTGTCTCCTAAAACATGCTATTGGGCTCTAGCTCAGGTTCTTTGGCAGCATGAAAAACAAAATGATGCCTGCATGTAGCACCTGGAAACTCTGGTGGTGCAGTGGTTAAGTGCTATACCTGTTAACCAAAAGGTCAGTAGTTTGAATTCACCAGATGCTCCTTGGAAACTCTATGAGGTTAGTGCTATTCTGTCCTATAGGGTCACTATGAGTTGGAATCACCTTGACAGCAATGTGTGTGTGCGCGCGTGCCTGCGCGTGTACGCCTGCATGTCTGCATGTGTGTGTGTGTGTGTGTGTGTGTGTAAGCACCTGCTAGGCCTCGTGTGATGCCCCCTTATCTATATAATCCCTTCTATCCAATATGCCACCATAAGCAATACGTAACACTGTCATTAATTGCCCAATGGAGAGAACTGAAGTTCAGAGCATTTAACTAACATGTCCATGTCTCAGAATTAGTAGAGGCCAGAGATGGAATTTTAATTGGGAACCCACTGACCACCAAAATCAAGTTTCTTCTGTTGTACACATGGCCTCTAATGTTAAACATAGTTTTCTCACATTGCCATTCTGTCCTTATGCGTGATGAAGGGCCTTGCAGCTCTTGAGACTACCAAGAGCTTCAGCCTGGGGAAGCAGGTCCCAAAACTCATGCTCATTGCTCAAACCTTCACTCCAGCCAAGGAAGGCTCTGGTGTCCTGCGGCGGTCAAGGACTCTGCCCTTTCTCAGGTGTACAGGTTTGTCTGTGAAGCACTAATAGAATAAACATGCCTTTCTCCAGCTCTTTAAATAGAGGGGCTTTCTGATCTGGTTTTTCAATTCATTGCCTTCTCTTCAGACTGCTAACATTTCAGCAAAAGCACGTTTGCATTGTGTTTAAACAGCCATCTGGAGATAAACAGCTTTGCCTTTAGACCTTTGAGGAGGGAATACAGAAAAGGATAAAAGAAGAATAAAATAACAGAGGAAAAATGTTCTGTGAAGCATTTCTGCCAAAACACATTTCCACTCAAGGCCTCTACCTATTCCATGCTGACACGGGGGCCTAAACGTCTCCCAAGGCTTGCTGTCTCCAATACACTACCTCTAAGAGAACAATAGCGGTCTTAGCCCAGAGGGCATTCTACACTAACTTGCAGCCTGGCTCTTTTACAGGGAGAAAGTGCTTGAGGCTGTGCAAAAGAGTTCTGTTCTGGGAGTCTGAAACTCTAATATGAATACTGGCTATACCATTTTTGACTGTGCAATCTCAAGCAAATCTCTTTCCCTTTCTGGACTTCCTTCTCCCTGTCTACAGCAGAAAAAAACAAAATACTATCCATTCAACAAATACTGAGAGCCCACTATCACTGAGCAAGCTAGAAGCTGAGGATAGGCCTGTGGCATCCAGGACCTCAGTGTCCAGTGGAGCGGCAGGCCCATGCAGAGAGGGGGTCACCCTTCTGGTGGTAGCCAGCAGGGCAGAGGGGACCACTCATACAGGTACGGGCATTCAGGGAAAGCTTCCCAAAAGCTGAGGCTTGTAAAGTACCTGACAGAGAAAAAGGAACATGTTTTCAGGAGAACGGAACAGTAAGGATGTTCACGCCATTACACACAGCCTGGATGGGAGGAACATCTGTACCCTGTATGGGCAGAAGCCAGAGACAGAAGGAGGGAGCAGCTCCAAAAAGAAACCACGGTCCATGGTCCATGGTCCATGGTCCATTACGAGCGGAGATGGCTGGGTCTTAAATGATGCTTCCAGTCCTTTCAGGCCAGCCCTCTCCTGCTACTGTGAAAAGCTGGAATACATCTTCACTCAAACACTCTGTTAACCAGATGGTACTCCAAAGGGGTAAGCTGTCAGGTAGAGCAGGATCTGACAACCTTGCCACAAAGGATGGGACCTGTCACATCTACCTCTGGAGATGAGAGAAGGAGCGTCACTTGGATTAGAGGCAGAAATCTTTGTTTGCTAGGACAGTCTGTGAGAACAGCTGAGGATGTTTATACTAGAGAAGGCTGACGAACATCCTTTACAGAACTGAAGACCATGAAGGCTATGATGAACTGTTCTTCAGGTATATGCACGTGAACAAGCACATGTGATCTGAAATCAATTACAGATTGGGCTTAGAAAAAGGGAAGATGTCAGGAGGACCATGGTAAGCAGTGTCTAAAATGGCTCCAATGCCACTTCCAAGACGGGTTACAAAGGACTGTCACTTCCATTTTGTTCACTTTCTCTCTGGCTTTTTTCCCCCCAATGCATTTTTTTTTTAAATATTATTTCAAGTCGGTTTAGGTGAAAGTTTATTCCATAATTCCCCTTGGAAAAATTTTACACAGATTTGTCCATGACATTGGTTACAATTTTTACAGTGCATACATTCTCATTATTTCCATCTTGTTTGTTTTGTTTCCACTTAACTATCTTCTCTTTCCCTCCTTGCCTCCTCATTTTGCTTTTGGGTAACTGTTGACCATTTGGTCTCATACAATTAACTGTTTAAGGAAGCATATCACTCACAGGTGGACACTACTCATCTTCTAAACCAATCTATTATCTGGCTGAGGTGACATGACGAAACAGCTTCAATTCCAAGTTCTAAGGGCATCCCAGAGCAATAGTCTCCAAGGTTTCTCTAGTCTCTACGGGTCCAGTAAGTCTGGATTGTTTTAGGAATTTTGTTCTTTCTCCCATTCTGTCTGGAGCCTTCTACTCTGTCTCAGGTCCAAAAAATCTGTAGTGGTATCTGGACACCATCTAGTTCTTCTGGTCTCAGCTGAGAAGAGGTTGTGGTTCTTGTGGGCTGTTAGTCCCTTGGATTTGTTTCTTCTTTGAGGTTTTGGCTTTCTTCATCCTCTTTTGCTGTATCTAAGTAGTGATCAATAGCCTGAGATCTCTCAGGCTATTCTTGATTCTTGCTCTGTGAAGCCAGATGCCAAGTTGTGAGCAGCTCTCTAGGGAAGACCACAAGGTGCTGAGGGCAGTCTCTGGCCAACACACAGCAAAGCACTGAGGCCCTCAGCTAATAGCCCTGAGGGAACTAGAGACTATCAACCCCGACTTGAGTGAGTTGGGAAGCTTATTCCTCCTCCCAGTTGAGTCTTGTAATAACTGCAGTCCCCGCTGATACCTCAAGGGAGCTGTTTTAGTCAGCTAGTGCCGCTCTAACAGAAATACCACAGAGCGGATGGCTTCAGCAAAGGAAGGTTTATTCTTACACAGTCCAGTAGGTTGCAAGTCCATATTCAGAGTGTCCACTCCAGGGGAAGGCTTTCCCCTTGTCTGCTCTGGAGGAAAGCCTGGTATTGCATCAGTCTTTGTCCAGGGAGTGTCTTGGCGCAGGAACCTCAGGTCTCAAGGACGTGCTCTTCTCCCGGTGCACATTTCTTGATGGTGCGAGGTTCCCAATTCTCCTTGTTTCTTTTTCCCTTTTTATCTCTTGCAGGCTGAAAGCATTAAGGGTGGGGCAAGCCATACTCCAGGGAAACTCCCCCTACAGCAAAGCAGGAAGTAATCCTATGCAGGAATTTACAGTCCCACCCCAACCCTTCAACATACAGTTTAGCGAAACCACACAATGGAGGACAGTCCCAAGATACTGGGAACCATATCCCAGCCGCGTGGCTACATATATTTTTGGGGGGACACAATTCAACCCATGACAGGAGCTTTGTAAGAAACTCTGAGCTGACAGACCCAGTTCCATGGTGCATAGGCACCAGACCCACAGACAATGTGAGATAATAAATGTTTATCATCCTTAGCTGCTAATTTGGGGGTAATCGGTTATTCAGCAATAGATAACGTGGTATGGGGACTGACTTAAATGGATAATTGAAAGAAGCTGAAAAGTTTTTATCCCTATTTGGAAACTCACAGATTTTCAAGTTTAGAAAACACTCTTGGCACCAAAATTTATTTAATAACATTCCCTGATCACTTGCTGTGTGCTAGACCCTGAGCAAGTCACTGGATTTGCAAAGGAGCCAGACACAAACCCTACTCTTGAGGAGTGGATAATCAGAAGGAGATAAGGTCAGGAGCAAGCATGGTGGCATAGAATATGATTGCACAGAATAACCATGTTTTCAAATACCATCAAATCAGTGTTTGACTCCTAGAAACCCATGTGACAGAGCAGAACTACCCCATTCAATTTTCTATGCTGTGATCTTTACAATAGAGAACGTCCAATCATTCACCCATGAAGCTACTTGGGTGGGCTTGGACTGCCAACTTTTCAGCTAGTAGTCAAGGGCTTAACTACTGCACCATGAGGGCTCTTTGTTAGTTGTTTCCTAAAGGTTTCACAGTGTAGTACGAGATGAGAAGAAGAGCCTCTGAAGGTCACTTGATAGAATCTGAGCTGGCTTCCCAGAGGAGGACAGATGCAGGCTGCTTTCTCTGATTTCTACCAAGGCAGCTTTCCCTACACAAGACCTTCCATTCACAAACCAATCTCAAAAGCAATGCTGATGAAGTGGAAGGCTTGTGAACTCTGCAATCAGACAAATTAAGTTTGAAGCTCAGCTCAATAATTTTTTAACACTGAACTCAGAAAGTCAATATAAAGGAACAGCTATGAACATGGCCCTTGGAGTCCCACACTGCTGAGTTCCAGCACTAGTGCCACCCATTACTAGTTGAGAGATGTCAGAACAGGGATTTGATTTTTCTAAGCCACAATGTCCCTGTTTGTAAAACAGGAATAACTTTAAAATGCCTACTTGACATGATTATTTGAGCTAAAGCAAGAAGTTTTTAGCAGAATGTCTAATAATCAGGCTTCAAAATTGTTAGCTATTGTTGCTGGTAGAGTTACTTAACTTTTTCATGCCTGTTTACACACAGCAAGCCCTCAGCACATTGTTTGGTATACACTCATTGTTTTATAACTGTCAGCTGCTATTTCATTATTATGATTATTGGCAGAAGCCCCAAGTCCAGTGAATTCTCACAGAGACTTCCACTCTGAGGGTTGACCAGCAACAACGCATCCAAGTCACACAGCTTCATATATTTATAGAAATGCTCCCCTACCTCCATCCTAGGGCTCCCAGGCTCCTTGTACAGAGGTAGAGGGGTACAGATTATTTCTGCAGGTAAGGCTGTGCCAAGGCATCATTAAGGTAGAGATAGCAAGGACAAGGTAATGGTGAGTTCCCTACGGAACTGTAATTCAATTCCTACACACACCTGGAGCTTCCCAGCTTGCCATTAAACTCATGAGACAGCAATAATAGTAACAACATTAGCACATATTTATTTATAAAATGCCCACACCTGAACAGCCTGACGAGCTAAAATAGAAAGCCTACTAAATTTTGTACAACTCTAAGTACATATGTCAGGATATGAATATATGCGTAAGTGTATGCGAATTGAAATCAGAAGGTAGGTATGCTTAGAGGAGAAGTAAAAACAGCCCTGGGAATCATAACTGTGAATTTCTTCTCCCATTTAAGTCATCACCGGGGACGAGCTTTAAGAATGCTGTTCCCTCTTTGGTATCACAGTAGTCAGCAGCTCAAAGAATGAAAACTGTCTGAGCCAAAGTCAGCAGGGTTCAGACTCCAGATTGAGTGACTGACAGCTGCATGACCTTGGTCCAGTCATTGCTGGTATCAGGTTCCTCAAACCTTGAAATGGGAACAAGAACTACTTGCTCCTACTCAAAGTCTAGTGTGGGAGCTAGACAGTCTCTCTCCTTTCATTTATCCTTGAAAGTACAAAGGACAAGTGTATGAAAATTTATTGTTGTTATAGACTAATCTCCTCATTACGGAACCTGGTGGCACAATGGTTAAGTGTTCGGCTGTTACCCAAAAGTTGGCATTTCAAATCCACACAGTGGCTCCTTGGGAAAACCCTGGTGGTATGATCGTGTAAAGATCAGTCTAGGACACCCCGCAGGGCAGTTTTACTCTGTCACATGGGGTTGCTATGAGTCAAAAAAATCAACTCTACAGCACTTGACAACAATAATCTCCCAGATGACCATATGCAAATTTGATTCCGTGAAGTCCTTTAACCCAGTAAAGAGGAAAGTACAATTTGTCTCCTTCATGTGATTTCATGTTCTTCGGGGGCATAGGTCCAGTCTCATTTTCTCTAGCACAAGATCTGACCCAGAGTAACAGCTCAACTTATATTTGGTTATTGAATAAGTAAATAAATGCACAGAGCTTTCTATCAATCACTAATTTCATAGAGACAAGAAAGACTTTGTGGGACCTGAGGAGGGAAAATAAAATGTTATGACTTCCTTGGTGCTAAGGATGAGGTCAGTATAAGTTCCAGCTAAGGTATCACTTTGTCTTAAGATAAAAAAAAAAATACTCATAGGTGCCATAATTAAGCGCTTACTCTTGTTGAACTCTGGACTAAGTACTGTACATAAAATAATCTCATCTAACCCTTTCAGCCATCCTTTTGCATTTGTAACTACACAGCCCATTTTACAGAGGAGAAAATTTGCCCATATAAGTTAGATCACTTATCTAAGATCATAGAACTAATAAAATTTGGTCCCAAGATGACTGACTCCTGAGTACAGCCTTTGAAACTCTTGTCACACTGTCTCCCAGTAACAGCCTTCTGACTCCTGAGAGATTACCTCCAGGCACAGCTAAATCTTCATGCAGAGACTCTTAGCCAGACACTGCTAGGCACAGGGGACCAAAAGAGAACCAGACATGGCCCTGCTCTCATGAAATTTGTAGTCTGGTGGGAGTGGGAATGTGACAGGCATGAATTCATTGCTATGCTCTCTAATTCATGTCCAGGATGGAAAACAGGGTGTGACTGATGAAAGGCCTCTTTTAGGGAGGAACATTTAAACCTACCCCTGAGGGAGGAGGAGAAGCAGCCAGGAGATGGTGGGAAGCAAGGTCTACCAAGCAGCAGAGACAGAATATACAAAGGCCCTGAGAGTATATATGGCAAGTCCGTGAACTTAATTGTTCTAAGTGCTATACACCTCACTGCTGAATATCACTATGGTCACCTTCCAAGGACTTCCCTTGGGAAGCTATGTGCTCATGTCAGTGTCTAGCCCACCCTTCAAACCAATTTTGGAACTCTTTCTGGAATGGCCATTGTTCATGGTGGCACAGTGGCAAGTTTGTAAACTTAACTGTATAGTTGTCTGTGAGACAGTTTTTAGCCAGTAAACAAATAACTGTATTGGAACACTCTCCCTGCTTACCTGACCTGGCCCCCAGTGACTTTTCTCCTGACCTGAAATAAAGGAAATATTGAAAGGAAGACAGTTGGATGACATTCAGAACATCAAGGGTAAGACGACTACAGCACTGATATCCATACCAGAAAAAGAGTTCTAAAATTGCTTTGAAGGGTGGACTAGGTTCTTGCATCAGTGTATAGCTTCCCAATGGAAGTACTCTGAAGGTGACACAGTGATATTCAGTGATGACATATGAAGTACTACTTTCTCTAGGATGAGTTCGTGAACTTAATTGTCCTACCTCATATATCTGAAGAGATTCGGGAAGGCCAGTCAGGTTAGAAACGATGGGTGATTAGGAGTTGGGACTAGTACAGTGGTACAAAACATTGAAGGCCAAGTTCAGGAGTTGGGCCTTTATCAAGACAGAAGAAGGGAGCCAGTGGAAGCCACTGAGAAAGGAAGAGGCACAGGAAGTTTATGTCCTGATGTTAATACTTGCTGTTTCAGAGGAATGTCACAGTCAGAGGAACAGTGAGGAAAAAACACGATGTGCCTTGATCATGCTAGAAGAAAGTCATCTAGTAGAAGGTACAGTTACAGGCACAGTTGCTGGACTTGTGATAGAGCAGCTTCTCCAGGAATTAGAATGGGTAGGGAGGGCTGGACAGTATTTTGACATCTGCACTCAAACTCCATTGCCAGGCAGCTTTTCTTCAACCAGTCATCTCACTGATGCCATGAGCTACCTAACAAGTACACAGGTTCTACTAGTAAGAGGATTTTGTGTCATTAATACAGGGCTGAAAGCATTGTTTTCTACTCTACACAGCTTTGACTATTTCTTAATCATTTAATTATTCTTTAATTAACAAACACTTATAGATAGAGTTCCTGTACGGGCAAACCCTATTCTAGGCACTAGAGCCTCAGAAGATGGTAAGTCCTAGCAGATGTTTCCCTGGTTCCTGTGGTGTGGGTGGAGCAACGATGTGTTGGAGCTGGATCTAATCAGCTTATATGAGCCACTTGTTCAATATTTAGGGACGTTACATGGTAGTTGTCAAGACTAGCAGCTTGAGTTCAGCCTCAGGACAAGAATTTATATCACAGAAATTGGCAAATGCTACAGATCAGCATCCCTCCTCCCCTTCCAGAGAGGTTGTTTTCCAGCAGATCACTGGATTGGGCCAGGTTAACTCAATGGGACCAGCAGCATCATAGTTTTTCTTCCAAGTCTGGGGAAAGTAGAAATACCTGTAGAAACTTGGGTCACAGTTACCTATGATAACATCACTCCTTTATTTGAGAACGTCAAGGCCAGACATTTGGAGTCTGGCAGACCTGGATTTGTATCCTCCTACCAGCATTTCACTGGTCATCCAAATCTCAACTTGCTTTACCTCTGTGATGGGAATCCTTAAGTTTTAACTGGAAATAATGCATACACAGTATAAGACTTATAAGTGCTTTACACAATGCATAATACTGAGTAAGCACTCAATAAGTAATACCTGTTACTGCTGTAGTTCTTCTTTACCTTATGGTTTTCTAGTCTATCCTCTTATCCCATTTTATGCTCGAGTATTCTTAATAGCATCCAGTCTTCACTTACATACTTCCTGGAATAGGCTTCCCACAGTTC
The DNA here is from genome assembly GCA_028571685.1 of Heterohyrax brucei. Taxonomy (NCBI): domain Eukaryota; kingdom Metazoa; phylum Chordata; class Mammalia; order Hyracoidea; family Procaviidae; genus Heterohyrax; species Heterohyrax brucei. Next base: position 66,336,997 of record CM053150.1, read on the forward strand.
TCACTGCCAGCTCTTTCTCCCTTTAGTCAGCTATGGCTATAGGAAAGGAAAGTCCTTTCAAAATTTTCCAAGGGAGCAGTAACATTTCCCCCAATAGTCTTCATTTATTTAAGAATATGAGGTCTGACAATTAAGTCTTTGAACTTAATTGTTCTAAATACTACATACCTCATTGCTGAATATCACTACAGTCACCCTTGAAGTACTCCCCTTGGGAAAGCTATGCACCGACACCAGAGCGTAGTCCACCCTTCAGAGCTATTTGGAACTCTTTCTGGAATGGCCATTGAGCATGGTGACAAGGTGGCATGCCTGCAAACTTAATTGTATAGTTGTCTGTGGGGGAGTTTTTAGCCAATAAACAAGTAACTGTATTGGAATATCCTCACCTACTCACTCGATCTGGCCCCTAATGATTTTTTTCTTTACCCCAAGATAAAGGTGATACTGAAACGAAAACATCCGGATGACATTCAGGACATCAAGGGTAATACAACAGCAGCTCTGATGGCCATCCCAGAAAAAGAGTTCCAAAACTGCTTTGAAGGGTAGACTACGCACTGGCATCAGTGCATAGCTTCCCAAGGGGAGTACTTCCAAGGTGACCACAGTAATACTTAGCAATGAGGTATGAAGTATTTTTTTGAGGATGACTTCGCAAATTTAATTGGCAATCCCCATATGCTATACCACCATATCTACATAGAAGTTAGATTATTCGGGTTGCTCAAGGTCACAGACCAGAAGAATTTATAATATAATTATTTAAGTTACTTCAACTCTGAGAGCTGGCTCTGGAGCCAGAAGATCTGGGTTCCAATTCCAGTGTGATATTTACCAGCTGTGCAGCTACAAGCAAGCTATGTGGCCTCTCTTTGCCTCAGTGCCCTGCTGCTTTGTGTATTGTAATTCATACGTTTTTGCCAAAATTAAATTACTTAACGTATACTGCATGCTTAAAATAGTGCCTAAGTATAGGCACTGTCTTGGATTCAACTGTGTCCCCTCACAAATGTGTGTAGCCATTCGGCTGGCCATCATTCCCAATCTTCTGTGATTTTCCTATGCTGTACATCTTAATCTCTGTGGCTAACAGGATTATTACATTAAAAGAGGATTAGGGTGGGACTGTAACACCCTTGCTAAGGGATTTTCCCTGGAGTGTGGCTTGCACCACCCTTTATCCTTAATAAGAGATAAAAGGAAAGAGAAGCAAGCAGAAAGCTGGGAACCTCACACCATCAAGAAAGAAGTACCAAGAGAAGAGCGTGTCTTTCAAACCTGAGGTTTGTGGGTCTATTTGCTCCCTGACCAAGGACACATGCAACACAAGGACTTTCCTCCACAGCCAACAGAGAGAAAGCCCTTCCCCTGTAGCGGGCACCCTTAATACAGACTTGCAACCTACTTGACTGTGTAAGAATAAACTTTTGCTAAAGCCATCCACTTGTGATATTTCTGTTAGAGCAGTACCAGAGGAATAAAACAGGCCCTAATATGAAATATGAACTACAAATGCCTCATGAAACAGAGGAGGTAATATTGTTCTGGAGTACCTCTGCTCTGCTTTCTGGTAAATTCTGGGGAGTGAAATATAAATAGGTAATAGAACTGTACATATCAGCCATGTACAGCAAAGTACAACAATGACAGGTGACATTTTGAAAAGAAAGAAGCGGAGATAGAGGATGCAGAGCTACCTGTCTAAAAGAAGTACACGTTTTGTGCAAAGACCAGTCATCAGAGTCCAAAACTTGGGGCCACTGTAGCTCCCCACGAGTGCACTGTTCACCTTTCCCTGCCTCAAAAAAAAGGGAATAATGGGCATACTTATTATCAGGGATTAAATTGTGTTTCCCCCAAAATCTGTAGTGATTTGGCTGGGCTAGGAATCCTGGTACTGTGTGATGTTCCTCTGTGTTGGAATTCCTGCCTGTATGATGTTAATGAGGGTAGCTCTGCTTCAACTGAGTTGATGGGGCAGAATTTAATATGTGGGAGTATATTCTGGGTTGGGGCAGCCTCTTGGGACCTGAGAGAAAGGCAGGCTAGCTGAGTTGTGGACCTCTAACTGTCAGAAAGAAAGACACGCTGGGAGCTGAGCACAACCTTTGGAAAAGACTGGGGTCTCTGTTCCTCAGAAGCTTCCAGTCCAGGGAAAGATTGACAAGGACCTTCCTCCAGGGCCAGGAGCTGACATCCTGAATTTGGACTTCAGCTTATTGGTCTGTGACACATAAAGTTTCTTTTTCTAAAAGTCATCTACTTGTGGTATTTCTGTTAAAGCAGCACTAGATGACTAAAACACCTTTCTCACAGGTTGTAGTCATTACTCAAACTAGCTTATGTAATGTGTCTACCAGAGGTCATTGGTAGTTCAGATGCAAGATTCTTACCCTCTGTGAGAAGAGCTGAGTTTGATTCCTGGCCAGTGTGCTTCATGAGCAGCTACCACCATGTCTACCAGTGGCGGCTTGCCCACTGCTGTGACATTGACAAGCCTTCAGCAAAGCTTCCTGACTAAGACAGACTAGGAAGAAAGGCCTTGATGATCTGTTTCTGAAAAACTGGCCAAGGAAAACCCTATAAATCACAATAGTCCAAACTGCAAGTGATCACAGGGATGATACACGACCAGGCAGCATTTTGTTCTGTTGTATATAGGGATCATCTGCTCCAGAAAGTTTCCAAGGAGTACCTGGAAGACTTGAAATGCCAGCCTTATGGTAAGCAGACATGATACTTCACCACTATGCCATTAGGGTTTCCACTATTAAGGAAACAACAGTGTATCTAGTACAGAGTCTAGAATATGGTAAACGTTCCACAAGTTGCTGACTTGAGAGTAAATAAATGTGCCTTATGTCTCCAGAAGATCCAGCTGTGTCCAGGTGTGGGACTGGAACAGCCCATTTTCATGCTTATCCCTTTCCTCTGTGTTATCTTCCCCAGAAACCCCAGAGCTTTACAAACTGAATTTTTCCTTACTCACATTCAATCCAATTCCAATTCAATTTATTGTGCTCTTTTTCTTTATGTATAGACCAAAAAAAGATACATATATATATATGCTCTGTTGATGCATAGTTAAATCTTTTTTTTTTTTTTTTTTTGAAAGCACTTGCATAGTCTCCTATGGGAGAGGCTACCTGTCTGTTTTGAAGTGCTATCTGCACACTGATAATGCAGAAGGAGCTTAAGTGTCCAGCTTGAGCCCCTGACCTATGGAAAAGAGTCAAAGAGGTAAATCTCCAAGTTGGTGGGAGGCTGTAACTTGTGTATTACAAATGCACACACTATGTGATTTCTTGTATAAATTATTAATGTTGGTCTGAGCTGTGGCATGTTTATTTCCTGAACAAGGAAATAAATACTGCCATCCTTGTGCTTTCAGTGGTAGAGTGATGAGAGGCAGAAGGACCCCAATTCACATTCTTCAGAAGACCTCTTGTTCCTGTATAAGGAGAGAAGAGGAAGGGTAAGAGACCTGAAGGATGGGAGAAAAGAAAAGAAAAGAGAATAATTGGAAAACTACTCATTATGTGCCTTCTAGGACTATCTTTTCTTTACCCACTCGACCTTGCTTAAACTTGATTACAGTGTTGTCAGTATTTCTGCTACAAATCAAGGGAAGGAGCTCAGAAAACTGTATTACTGGCCCAGAGCCATCTAGCTGGCAAGTGGTGGTGCAGGGATTTGGAGCCAGGTTTGAGTCCAATGGAAGAGTCCTCCTCCCTGCAGCACAATGGACTCAGCATAGCGAGGAACCCAATCTGCTCCAGCAGGGCCAGCCCTAAAGCTAGGCTGATGAATGGCCCCACCTACCCCCGGTGACACAGTCTGGGATTTACAAGGCATCAGCCTGCCACCCACTTACATGTGGGACCCACCACTAATCAGTGTATCTTCTCACTTCAAATGCCAAGGCTGCTGCCTCTAGACAGTCACCCCTAAACCACGCACCAGACTTACGACCTGAGGGGAGTCACCTTCAGTACTGCCTGAGCCTTACTGAGCAGACACAGTGAAGCCCCCCGGCTCAGAATACCCTGTGGAGCTTGTTAAGAATACAGTTGCCCTTGGCTCTACCTAGTGAAAGACCTAGTGAGTCAGAATGTCGGGGGGGGGGACCCAGATATCTGATTTTTAAATAAGTTCCTCAGGTGATTTTTTTTTTTAATTTTTACTTTTTATTGTTAACTATTGTTCCTGCAGATGAAAAGTTAGAGACTAGCTCTTAAAAACCAGACAGCAGCTACACATTCAGTGAAATCTATATTGAATCCCTTGGTCTTGTCCTTGGGTGCACATAAGTGTCGCTGCTTGCAAAGCAGTAGTGGTGGTGGCATATATGTGTGCCTGCACATGTGTGCATCTGTACACGTGTGTTTAAACTACCCTGGCACTCTAGAGAAACACATAAGATGCATCTCTTTAAAATTAACTTCATAAGGGATATTTATTATCATTAAAGTAACACTGTTTGTAGTTCTCATCTGTGGCACGTTAATTAGCCTTATAGGTAAGACTGAAAAATTAAGCCTTTATTCTTAACCCTCTCAGTTTGAAGGAAGACTGTGGATCCAGAAAAGTTCTGTGGGGTAAGCCTTAGGGTCACACTACCACTTTTACTATTGCCATGCCGGAAACACACTACTGCATCATTGTTGTGTGCCATCACAGTGACCCTGCAGCATACAGCAGAAATGCCTGTAGAGTTTCCTAGGCTACAATGGTTACGTGAGCAGACTGTCAGGTCTCTTCTTCTGGGGAGCCATCGGTGACTGTGAATGTCTGACCTTTCTTTCAGTTAGCAGCTGTGCACTTGACCATTTCACCATCAGGCTCCTATAACACACTAGCAAAACCAAAAGACCAAAGCCACTGCCATCAAGTCAATTCTGACTCATAGCAACCCTAGACTGAGTAGAACAGCCCCAAAGCATTTCCAAGGAGCGCCTGGTGGATTTGAATTGCCGATCTTTTGGCTAGCAGCTGTAGCACTTAGCCACGGTGCCACCAGGGTTCCCACTAAAATGGGGGTTAAACAGAGGGTGCACCCTAGCCTCAGAAGCTAATCAGTTCTGTTTTTTCTTTCCTTACTCCAAATGCATTCAAAATTAATAACAATTTTTGTGGAATAGCCTTAGAAAGCAACCACACCAGTTCATGCAGATTTTCATTAAGTACTTACTATGTTACTATGTCAGGTGTAATACTAATTCAAATACGTTACATAGTAAAGTGCCAGCTAGGGCTACCCTGAAGAACAGGCAGCTGTAACCTTGACAGTCTTCAGGTGCATTTCTTCAGGTGAAAGAGCTGTTTGGGATTCTTCTGGAAACCTGAGCATCTCAATGTATTCTAAAATTTTGGATCCATAAGATACTAAGTAAACGTTTGTGAGCCATTCTGGGAATCTTCCTAGTTAAAGTGTTGTTACTATGAGGAATCACACACCATGTGCCAAAAGATCTTACAAACAACTTAGGTGTCCATCAGCAGACGAGTGGATAAAAAATTTAGGCCACATCCACCCAATGGAATACTACAAAATGATAAAGAACAATGATGAACCTGACAAACATCTCATAATATGGATGAATCTGCAGGGCATTGCACCGAGTGAATTAAGTCAATCACAAAAGGACAAATATTGTAAGAGACCACTATTTTAAAAACCCTCAAAATGGTTTATACAGAGAAAAAACAAACAAATGATCTTTGATGGTTACAATGGAAAAGAGAGGTGGGAAAGGGGAAATCACTAACTAGGTAAGTGTTAATTTTGGTGAAAGGAAGGGTAATATACAATACAGGGAAGTCAGTACAACTTGACCAAGGCAAAATCATAGAAGCATCCTAGACACATCCAAATACCTTAAGAGACTGAGCTATTGGGACTGACAGCTGGGGACCATGGTCTTGCAGAATGTCTAGGTCAACTGGCATAAGACAGTTCATAAAAAAAATGCTTTGTATTTTATTTTGTTGAATATTTCCTGGGGTCTTAAAAGCTCATGAACAGCCATTTAAAATACCTCTATTGTTCCCATCACATTCAGAGCAAAGGAGAATGAAGAACACGAAAGACAGGAAAACATGAGTCCGAAGGCCTGGCAGACTGGCTGCATGAAACACAGCCTCTACCTGCTGGAGCACAGAAGGAGACAGTGCCCGGCTGCCTCCACCTACCTCTCTGATGGGGATCACAGTAGAAGCTTTCAGACAGAGTGGGAGAAAATGTTCAACAAGATTCAAATTCTCTCTCTCTCTCTCTCTCTCTCTCTCTCTCTCTCTCTCACACACACACACACACACACACACACAACTAGATTCACTGCTCTGACAGAAACTGGAGGCATCCCTGAGACTATGGTCCCCAGAACTGAAGCTGCTCCGCAAGTCTACATTTCAGCCAAAGCTTAGAAAGGCCCACAACACAACCACCACTAGACATGAGAAATGTGCTTCTCCATTCAGTCATGTACATGAGACCAAATGGGCAATACCTGCCCAGAAGTAGAGACAAGAGGACAGGGAGGGACAGGAAATCTGGATGAATGGTCATAAGGAGCCCAGCGTGGAAAGGGAAAGGGGAAGAGAGCTGACAGCATGGGGACTACAACCAACATCACAAAACTATTTGTGTATCAATTTTTTAATGGAAAACTAATTTGTTTTGCAAATTTCCACCTAAGACATAACATTTTTTTTTTTTTTTTTAAATATCTTACAAACAAATTGCTGGCAACTCAGTGGGCTCCTATAATCAGCTCTTTGGGGCTGCAGAGCAAAAGCTTACTGGGGGTGTTGTGAGCTACTGGATTACAATGCCACACAAAAGCAGAGTTCACTGTGAGCTATAAATAGTATGCCAAGTGACCCGAACAGGCTCTCCCATCCACTGGGTCTGCTCCAACAGCTTTCTCTTTGAGATACATGAAAGCAGCGGAAAGAATTGTTTTCCCGAGAGCTTTTTGGCTGCCCTGAGTATGTCAAGGGACTTTGCTGTTTCTAATTATCTCTCTTTATGTTCAGGCTGAGACTCGTTAATACAATAAACTGGAGTTTCCAGGATGTGCTCACCATGTAGGAACATCTGAAGGTGTTTTACAAGCAGACAATCATGTTAAATCAAATCAAGTACCAATTAAAGATTAACAGCAGTGTTAGAGAGCTGTTACCACGGTCCAGCAAAGGCCTTTGGGGCAGCTGGTGCCTCCTCCTAGCAGCTACAGTCCAGCTTTCACCCAAATTATTATTTTGGGATGTACTGGACTCAACAGTCTTTGCTTGAGCCTGAGGTCCTAGAATACCAATTCTGGACAGATGTTAGTGCTCATCCCAGATGTGGCCCCTCATGCTTCAAATGGGGGAAATTGAGGTCTAGAGAAAAGAAGTGACTCAGGATCACCTATTATCAAGAATCTAAGTTCCTAGAGATGTACTACAGAGTCCCCGGTCTTTGGCATGGGCCGCATCTGGATGCTATCTAACATCTCTGAATCTTTTCTCTGGTGTCCTTTTATGGTGGGCTGAATTGTGGACCCCAAAAGGCCACTGAGAAGTTCAGAAAGCGATCTTGTTTGGAAATAAGTTTTTTTGCAAATGTAATTTAATTAAGCATCTCAAGATAAGACTCTTGGATTTTGTGTGAATATGAAATCCAATGACAGAGAAAGGCAGAAAGATGTTTGAGACAGAGATACACAGAGAAGAAGACCATGTGAAGACAAGCACAGAGATTAGAGTCAGGGGTCTACAAGCCAAGGAACATCAAGGGTTGCCCACAGCCACTAGAATCCAGAAGAGGCATGGAGTGAATTCTTCCTTAGAGCATCCAGAAGCAATCAACCCTGGCAGCATCTTAATTTCAGATTACTGGCCTCTATTCTCTAGAATAGAGAATAAATTTCTATTGTTTAAGCCACCAGGTTGTGGTAATTGGTATGGCAGCCACAGAAATCTCGTATGCCTCTCCTTCTACAATGTTCTTCCTCACCGCTTCCACATGATAAGTACCTATTTTTTCTCAAGACTTAGGTTCGGTATGCCTATCCGGAGTTTGAGTGTCTTTCTGATAGAACCTCCAGGTAGAATTAACTCCAACCTCCTTGTTCCTAAGAATATCTAACCCATTAAGTTTACCAAAGCATCTGTAACACTTTCGGTTCTTATTCACTTTTTTTTCCACCAGAATCTGATTTTATCTTGAACAAAAACTATACCTGATTCATTTCTGATCCCCCAAACCACGCATACCCTTGGCCCATGCAGGATCTTAGGAAATGTCTGTTGAGTGAATGCAAGCATAAATGAGTGACTTAATCCTTGCTCTGTGTCTTCCTTTCCAATTAGAGAATTTCATACCCACTTTGGGGCCTGGTGGCACATGTTAAGCTTTATCTTCGTACTTCCCTATCAACTTCCTCACCCCCAACTTGAAGTCTACTAAAACATAAATTCAGGGATTTTTCAGGCCCAGAAAAGAGGCATTACAATGTTGAAGATACAGCACCAGCTTTGGGGTCAAACAAATCCCAAGTACATATCCTGCCAGATTCTCCCACTTTCTAGCAAGTAATCACTCTAAATTTTCAAGTCCTCATCTGTTAAATGTAGGCAAATGATTAAACAAGTTCAACCAAAAAAAAAACAAACAAACAAACAAACAAAACCAGTGCCATTGATGAGTTTGGTCCAATTTATACTGACCCTACAGGTCAGAGAAGAACTGCCCCATGGAGTTTCCAAGGAGAACCTGATGGATTTGAATTGCCAATCTTTTGGTTGGCAGACGCAGCACTTAACCCACCACGTCACCAGAGTTGCACACGCAATCAGGACAATAGCTCCTTTATTCTCACTTAAAGACCTGATTAAGACCATGATGCCCCAGACTAAGACCTTGAAGCCAAGAGAAGTGAATTGCTCAGAGTTGTACAGACAACAGGTGCTACTGCAGGTCTTGAACCCAGGATTATCCAAATACATGTTCTCAAATATTCATTATACAGAATCCCAGGGCTCTCCATTGCTCCCCCCCCCATAAGATTGGTTCCAATCACTTTTCTAAGTAATAAAAATTATCCTATTGTTTCCACAAATGAAGCCTCCCCAAAACAAACCAGATTCTTGAATTTATTTTGTCCCATCTCCAAGCTCCCTGGGAGGCCTCTAAATCTGTATCTCATACAGTCTCCTCAAGTCTCAGCTAGTTTGAGACATTGTGAATCGTAATGCTGGGAGTATGAAAACAAATGCCTTCTGTCCAAACTACCGTCTTTCAATTACAGACCACTCTCTCCATTTGGAAGAGCTTCCCTTTGGATGCAGACATCCTGCAGTCTGGCACTAGTTAGAACTGAAGGGAAATAGAGTGGGAGTGGAGACAGGGAGAGACAGAACGAAGAAGAGAGAGAGAGGAGAGGGGAAGAAGGACAAGGACTATGCAATCTTCAATCTGAATCCACACCTAGATCTTGTGTAGTTCAAGGCCCCTTACAGAACAGTTCCAGGGGTACTGTTCTCATGGGCTATGGACTGGCATCTGAGGAGTTAAATGGTGGCTCCTGGAGCAGCAGATTGCAATAAGCTTGATGTAGTCTAACTTTTTTTTAAAACAAACAAACAAACAAAAAAAACAGTGGATGAAATCAAGAGACATTAAGTAACTTCAGGAGCAAGATAATAATGGAAAAGCCAGGAAATCTGACTTCTAACCCAGTGTTCTGCAACATACAGCAGGTTAAACCTGTTCTCACTGAGTTGATTCCAGCTCACAGTGACCCCATTTGTTGCAGAGTAAAGCTACTCCATGGGGTTTTCTTGAATCAGATTACCAGGCATTTCTTCCTTGGAACCCCTGGGTAGATACGAACTGCCAACCACTAGAGTAGTAATCTAGTGTGAAATATTTGTGCCACCCAAGGATCTGCACATGAGGTTAATGAGGTTAGGTATACATTTTTTTTTTTTTTTTTTTAAAGAAGAGGTACAGACAAAGGAATATTGGCAGGAAAAAAGAAAATCAGTTGAGACTTGAATGAGGGAAAAGGAGAGAAAAAGGGGATAGAGAGATGGATGCAGACCAAGAAGGCATCTACGAAGGACAAACGGAGAACATGAAGACAGGAGGAGAAACGTGTTAGACAACACGGAAAACCAAAGGCAGCATAGTGCAGGAAAAAAGACAAATGAAAAGAGAAAAGAGGGAGACTACAGTGGAGAAAAACACCAAACAAACAAGGTGAGCTAGCTATTTTGTCACTTCCTAAACAACATGCTTTAATGTATTCCCATTCCTTCTATCCAGCAAAGCTTGGTTGGTCTTCAGGTGTTCTGTCACCATGAGTCTGTCAGCACATTTCTCTGTCTCTAGGGAAGCCTTCTGCTTGGACTGCCCTTCCTTTTTCTTCTCTCCCATCTTGGATATTGCCGGGCTCATCTCACTTAGCTTTTTAAGATCTCATCTCCTGTAGGAAATTACCCCCTTCATGTTTCTTAGTGCCCATCCTTTATCCCAGCCAGGGCTAGTAGGCTCTCCTCTGTTTTCAAACACCCCATAATCTCCCATTTTATTATTTATCACAATGAACTGTAAATCTGTTTTAATGTCACCCTCTTCCCCTTAACAGAGAAATTTCCCAGGACCAGGGGCTACATTTGATTCATTTTACATATACCATAACTACGCAAGGTAAAGAATAAACTGCACACTCAGTGTAAGTCTGATGAATGAATGAATAGGCAAACTAGTGAACATTTCCACCTCTCAGAGAAGTGAAAAATTATCTCTAACAACCATGCGGGGCACATCTAGGTAACTCCAGTAACGGGCAATTGGGGAGCAGATAGAGTGTTTTTTTTTTTTTTTTTTTTTTTTTTTTTCCTGTTACCAAGACCTCACTAAAACAGAGAAGGCAAGAGAGATTCTTCTAGACTTCACCAGGTAAAGCTGTAAATGGGACAAAGCCTTCCCTGGTCGATTAAAGACTAAAATGAAACTCAGAAAAATGGAACTCTAGTCTGCAGAACTGGTTAGCTCTGTGGCCTGGGGACATCACTCATCACTACAAGGCAACAGTTCACTCCGTTCACACTAGCCCAGGCAGATGGCCATTATTATTGCTGGTTCTCACCTGCCAGGAATAGATGGATGACTGGGCAATAAAGGACCCTAACAATATATGGAATGAGGCTATCTAGGATTCTTAATTTAAGTGGCAACATTTAATGAATATATAAACTAACTATCCAAATCTGTAGTTGTAGAACTGATTTTGAGTCATGATAACCCCATGTGTTACACAGAAGAACTGCCCCATAGGATTTTCTCAGTTGTAATCTTTACGGAAGCAGATTGCCAGGCCTTTCTTCCATGGTACTGCTGGGTAGGTCTGAACTGCCAAGCCTCTGGTTAGTAGTGAAGTGCAAGCTGCTTACATGGTCCAAAGACCTTACTGAAAACCTTCTAAGTGTAAAGTCCAATTCTAGGTACTAGTGATATGGGTATCACTACCTCAGGTATGCAGTTTTCCAGAGGGGGAATGGGGACAGATATGAGTAGCCATGATTTTTTAAAAAAAGCAACAAGGATTTGATAATATAAGAGATATAGGTAATATGCCACAGTGACATTTTTTCTGGAGGGTTCAGAAGGTATTATAGAAAAGTGGTGACATTTATTCCAACCGGGTCTGGAAGGACAGTCAGGTTTTACTAGACAGAGTAGGGTCAAAACGGCACCATAGGCTGAGGAAGTATCACCAACAAACACTAAACCAATAAAAATCCACTGCCATCGAGTTAATTCCAATTCATGGTGACCCTATAGAACAGAGCAGAACTGCTCCACAGAATTTTCAAGGAATGCCTAGTGCATCTGAACTGCCAACCTTTTAGTTAGCAATGGTGGCACCTAACCACTACCTACCAGGGTTTTCCCAACAAACACTAGCAGGCAAAAACTTGCAGGGTGTGTTTGTAGAAGTAGGAATATGGGATGTCATGAAATTTAAGGCTAACATGAATAGCAGGTAATATATGTCAGAACAGTAGACACAGTAAAGGCAGTGCAGGTATGGCAAGCTACCCTGATGGAGCAGGGTGCCTGGACTAAGCTAAGGGTTGTGTCTACAGTATCTCACTGAGTTGCAAACACACACACACACACACACACACACACACATGTATTGATAGACACATACATACATATACACATACATGTATATATGTATATATATATATATATGGAGATTTTAGGTGTATGGTTAAGGGCTTGGCTACCAACCAAAAGGTTGACACAGGCACCTCAAAAGAAGACCTAAGTGATCTGTTTCCAACCAAGCACTGTCACTGAAAACCCTTTGGACTGCAGTTCTACTCTGACAAACATGGGATGACCATAAATTAGAATCAATTCAACGGCAGCCAATTTGGTCTGTGTGCACGTACACACACAGCTGCCATCAAGTTGACTCCAACTCATGGGTAACATCATGTCCAACAGAACAAACCACTGTCCAATCCGGCATCATCCTTATGATTGCTGGCACATTCAAACTCATCTTCATGGCTATTGTGCCGATCCATCTCGTCAAGCATTTCTCTGAGTCCTCCTCGCCCATTACTTCACCAAACGTCAGATTTTCCCCAGAGGCTGATCTTTGCTCTTGACATGGCCAAAGTATGGAAGTAAGGCAGTGTTCTCTTGTGATCTATAAAGTTTTCACTGGCTGATTTTTAGAAGTGGATCACCAGGTTGTTCTTTCTAGTCTGTATTAGTCTGAAAGCTCCATTCAAAATCTGTGTAGCATGAGTGACCCTGCTGGTATTTCAAATATCCATAACACAGCTTCCAATGTGTCAGCAACACACAAACCACCACAATATGACAACTGAAAGATGAGTGACAGATATACACACATACACACAGATAGAGAGAGACACAGACAGTTAATACAAAACATAGAAGGATTAAATAGCATGTTCAAGCTTAATAGGCAAGGTCACCAGAGTCTATACTCAGGTCTGTCCATTTCCAAAGACAATGCTTTCAAAGGCTGTGCTACACCTCCTTCATTGCCAGGCTAAGAAGATCAGAATTTATCAGAAGCCAAGAGGGAGCCATAAAAGTTACCTGAGAGAATGACACGATTTAACAAACATTTTCAGAAGATGACTAGCACCACTCGTACCCCAGCAGCTTTGGCTGGTATCTGTCTTCCTATTCCTAATGAATCCCCCTTCTGGAATAAATAAAAGTGGACACGGTCCATTTGTAGCAGTCCCCAAATCTCCCTGAGGAGCACAGGACTGGCCCACCCCCTCTGACAAAAGCTGCAGCCTCTTCTGTCCTCAGGGAGTGATTTATCAGAAAGGCGTCAGGGCCTCTGCCCAGCAGTCTGCGATCCAAGGCTGGTGGTCCAACTGAGTTTTTAATTAGCTGAGAGAGGGAAGAGTCAAGCCCTCTCTGAGGGAAGAGAGAGAGACACCAAGAAGGGTCATAAATCCAGAACCAAGGACCCATTGACTGGAGTCTGGCTGTGGCGGAGGGATGGAGGGGGTTGAGAATGGGTGGCAGGAGGAAAGGCATTTGAGGAAGAAGGGAGAAGGGAAGGAGGAAGGGAGAGATGGACAGATAAATTCTCATTTTCTTTTTTCTTTGCTTTGTCATTGTCCCCCTTGCTTTTTGGCCCAGATGCTACAGTGACGAATGGAATTGGGACCACCTCTTAGAATGGAGTGCCTGGGGCTGTACCTTTTTCTAGATTGACTACGTGACAAGAAGTCAGGGCACCTTAGTTTCAGCTCTAACCTGATCACTTAGTTGCTATGTGATTTGAGTGAAAAATTACAAGAAACACGTGGAGGCTTTGGAATTAGACACAAGCTGAAATCTCCTCCAAGATCCTTACTAAACCTGTTATTTGGACAAGTTGCTTTCCCACTCTGTGCCTCAGGTTACCATTTGTAAAACCAAGAAAATATCTCAGATTTCAAGGATTAAATAACATAGGTAAATTGGCTGGCATACAATGAGTGCTCAGTAAATAACAGCTACTTGCTCTCTCTCTCTTTCTCTCCCCCTCCTTTTCCTGGGCTTCAGTTTTCCCCACCTGCAAGTACAAAGCTGTGTCACATGACCTTAAGAGCTTTTTTTCAGCATTGATTTCCTACTGAATACTTTTAGCTATATACAAGAAAACCTGGGCACGGTAAGAAACAACATCATTGTCATATCAAAACTGGAGGGACACACATTGAAGAAGAAAGGTGCAAATCTACTCTTTGCAGAGGCCAAGAAGGCAGGGCTGAGGCTAATTTAGGATGGAATATTGAGAAACACATCCTTCACACTAGCATAAATAAGATTATTCTCAGTCAGAGACACTGCCTGCCTCAACAGTGAGTGAGTTCTCCATTCCTGGAGGAATTCAAACGAAAGGTGGACAATAACCTGGGGTGGATGTCCTGAAAGAGATTCAAACATTTGTTGGGGTACTAGGATTTTCCCTTTGAGGTTCTTGTCATAGATTGCATTGTGTCTTCCCAAAAATATGTGTAGCAATTTGGCTGGGCCATGGTTCCCAGTATTGTGTGACTGTCCCCCATTTTGTGATTTTCTATGTTGTAAATCTTGATCTCTGCTTGTGATTAATAGGGCAAGATTGGATTATGTCAAAGAGGATTAGGGTGAAGCTGTAACACCCTTATTAAGGGAGCTTCCCTACAGTGTGGTTTGCATCACTCCTTATCCTACAAGAGAAGAAAGGAAAGCAAGAAGAGAATTTGGGACCTCATACCATCAGTAAAGCAGCACCAAGAACACAGTACGTCCTTTGGATCTGAGTTTCCTGTACAGAGATACTCTCAGATCAAAGGAAGACTGATTAAACACTAGGACTTTCCTCCAGAGCCCACAGAGAGAGTGCATACCTCTGGAGCCAGCAGCCTGAATTGGAACTTCTAGCTTAGTGGACTGTGAGAGAATAAATCTTCTTTGCTAAGGCCATCTGCTTGTGGTATTTCTGTTAGGGCAGTAGCAGATGACTAAGACAGTCTATATCAGCCCTGAGCACACCAGGGAACACTGCCTAAGGGTATTCACTTATGATACAGCTTCTCATTTAAGATAGGGGGCATTAACATCTCCAATTTACAGATAAAAAATAAGATGCAAAGGACTTGCATCACTTGCTCAAGGTTGTGCCCACAAAGTCAGTGGTAGGGACAGGAGCTTCGGTAAGGCTAACTCCAACACTGATCTCTCACTTCGACACAAGCAGCCTTCCGCCTCTGAGTTTATACTGATGAGCGCCTGAGTCTGGCTCATATTGACTGCAGCTGCCCCTTCTTTCCTCCCCAACCTCGGTCTATCTCCCTCCTGCTCCTCCACATGTATTTACCCTGGGCTGCCTGGTAACAAACAGCTCGTTACCATGCGGAGGGCGACAGTCGGGCGATTAGTGAAATTTGTTACCCATGCGTCTCGGAACAAAATTAAATTAAAAGTGCTGCTTCACTGTCAAGATAAGGGCCAAGCTGCTGAGATAATTTTTCACTCTCAAACACTCAATTACCCAGTGAGGCTGGATCAGATACAATCAAAGAAACAGGGGTGGGGGGAAGGAAGAAAAAGAAAGAAAAAAAGAGAGGCAGGACCTCCAAGAACAGAGGTAAGAGTTGTTATCTCCCTCTCTGGCCAGGGATGTTAAAGAGGCTGTTGCCATGGCGATGGGGCCGGACTACAGGCAGCAGGTAGGTGGGTGTGGCCTGTGGCTATATCTTGTAATAACCTCAGTGATACTGCCGCTATTGCCGCTGCCCCTGCCTTAGGTCGGATGGTGTTGTTTCTCACTTGAATTATTACAACGGCCCCCCTCACACACTGGTCTCCCATGCCCCACACTTGTCCCTCTTCACAGCAGCTTTCCTTAAAGCTACAGTACTCATCCTACCACACAAATCTGAATACAGCACTTTTTTTGCAACTCTTTGATAGTTTCTCCTTGTCATCATAATAAATGCCAAATTACTTATCCAGGGCCATCTCTCTCCTGTGTCCTTCAAATTTTACATTACAGTAAAATGAACCGAATTTATCAATCTTGCCCTCCTTTATTCAACGGGAAGTTTTTGAGAGCCTACAGTATGCTAGAAGGCTCCCGGTAGTACAAACAGTTAAGCACTCAACTATTAGCAAAAAATTGGTGGTTTTACCTACCAGGAGTGCACTGGGTAACAGGCCTGACAATCTGCTTCTGAAAGGTCACAGCCTTAAAAACCCTATAGTGTGGTTCTGCTCTGCAAACATGGGTTGCCATGAGTCAGAACTGACTTGATAGCAATTGACTCACAGCAATAACAACAGTATGCCAGGTATTCTGCTTGCTCCCATTCTTTTACACTCGTCCCTTTATCTGGAATGATCTCCTCCAGCTCTTCAATATCATTTTGCTCTTAAAACTCAGGTCAGATATCTCTCCCTGCAACACGCCTCCCGTGATTCCACCAAGCTGTCCGGTATCCTTCTTTGCTCCCCAACTCACTACTTTCTTCTACCACACTTTTCACATTCTATTGCAAAGGCCCATTGGATTGTCTTGCCTACCAGTCTGTGAGACTTGAAAGGGCAGACACCCTACTCCACTCATTTCTGCACTCCCAGGGCCCAAAGAGTGGGGTTTCTGCACTCAGGTCTTGTGAATCAAAATTGCCTTAGATTTAAACGCAGCAGTGTGCACTGGAGATCTGTCTCTTTAAGAAACCAGAGGTATCTCTTGTCTCCTCATTCCCAGGTCTCCATTTTGTTCCCCTCCTGTGGAAAAGCATCCTTGATTTGTAGACCCTACACATCCCAGTTTATTAAACAACAGTCTGTGGTGATGCATTAGGTTTCCATTGGCTAATTTTCTGGGGTAAATTGTCAGGACGTTCTTCCTCATCTGTCTCAGTCTAGAAGCTCTGCTGAAATTTATCCAAGTGGGTGACCCTGCTGGTACTGAAAATGCTGTTGGCATACCTTCTAGCATCATAGCAACAATACCAAAGTAGGACAAACTGACAAATGGTGATACAATAGCTGCAACGATGGACTCTAGCATACCAACAATCACAAAGACGGTGCAGGACTGGGTAACGTTTTGTTATATGTAAGGTGCCAGGAGTCAGAGGTGACTAGATAGAAACTGACAATAATACATATCTCAAGACCCTAACTCTATACCTCCTTGGCTACTAACACATGGCTTACACTACATAATCTTACATTTGTTTAAAAACAAAAATGTATTTTCATGCAGTTGGAATCACACAACTGCAGACTCAAAAAGGACATTATACAATTATAATCAATTTCACTAAAGAGACACTAAAACCAAAGAAGTTGATGGATCTGATGGTCTCCGTGAGTTCCTATCCCTGCCAGCCCCTCCAGCTAGCCTGAAAATGTGTTGAGGGCAGGGGCTGTCAGTCTTATCCACCTTTGTGTAGATTCTCATGGCAGTGATTCTCAATTGTGGCTATACTTGGAGCTCCTAAAAGATCAAAAAAAAAAAAAAAAAATGTTTCTAGGCTCTAGGCTCTCTCCAAAACATATTAAATCAAGGCCCAACTATTTGTTATTTGAACCCAAGTGCATTTGCAATGTTTATAAGGTAGAGAATCATGCTAAAAGGGAAAACTGTGCTTTACTGAAAACATCATGCTTCAAGAACAGGAGCTAAGGATAAGATCCCTAAATATATATATAGATATTACTTACATTTAAATAATTACTTTTGATTCTTCTTTATCCTAATTCATTCCTCCCCCCATTATGCAAAGATTAATTACTTGTCTCTAGAAATTCCAAGATCAGATACACAATGATTTGAATGATTACTGAATGAGCAATGTGTTTCAAGATTTCAAGTCAATCTAAAGATATAACAGACTTTGAGATTATCTGACCTAGCTACTAAGATAGCCTCCCATATATAGCGCAGGCTGACCTGATGTTACCATTTGTCCATCACTTGTCACCCACCAGGAACTGTGCAAAATATTTTATTTGTATTCTTTCATTAAAACCTTAAACCACTCACAGAAGAAGAAAGTGTGGATGTGACCACTATACAGCTGAGGAATGTCAGGCTCTTAGAGGGGCTTTCACAAGGTCACACCACCAGGACCTGAACTAGGTGTGTTGGACTCCAAGGCAAACACTGCACACTGGATCGCCTCCAGGAAATTTACCCACTTCAAATGCTTTTTTGAATTAAAACCACAAAACTAAACCCACTGCCACTGAGTTGATTCAGACTCATGGTGACCCCATAGACAGAGAACTTCCCCAAAGAGTTTCCAAGGAGTACCTGGTAGACCTGAACTACCAACCTCTTCGTTCGCAGTTGTAGCACTTAACCACTATGCCACCAGGGTTTCCTTTTGGGAATAGGCAAAGTATAAATTTAATAGCAAAGTATAAATTTAATAGCATAAATAAATATGTGCATACACAATGTATCTGTGATTTACTCACATATTTTCTCTCCCTCTGTGTATACCTATTCTTTACATTTCATTTTATTTATTTATTTTATTTATTGTGATTGAGTGAAAGTGTACAATCCAGTAGAAGTTTGCATGCCCACCTATATGCAGCTCTCCTGCTCTCCCTGCCCAGTGATAGCACACTCCTCCTTTCTGTTCTGTACATGTCACATCCTCCTAACAACCTCCCGTTCGGTCCTCTCCACACTCTCCCCGCCCTCTAGTAAGAGGCCAGCAGGACAACATCCTATAGATGCATAGAACCATCAAGTGCACAGACAAATGGTCACTCTGTATCACCGAGTCCAATCCATTCCTGTCTAAAGAGTTGATCTCAGTAATGATTTATGAACAGGTGCAGCATCAGGACCAGGTGCCATGCTCCCTTGGGAACCCTGAGGCCCCTGGACCATCAACTGAAGTCTTTCAGTGGAGTTCTCAGAGTGCACCAGTTTTTATTTTTGTGTTCCAGTGAGACTCAACTTTGTGAGCCCCATCATGGCTATTACTGGTGGTGGCCAGGCACCATCCGGTTCCTCCAGTCACATGACAATGTAGTCACCAAATTATGTGGGTCTCTCTGTCTTCTGGATTTTCTTTCTCCCCTGTCATGTTGGCTGGCTGGCTGGCTGTCATTTTGGTCCTTGGTGAGGACCAAACCAATAGGTCCTGCTGAGTTGGGACATTTGGTGTACCTCAGATGGCAGTGTGTTAGCTTTTAAGACACCAACATGGGGCTACTCACATATGTTTTAATGAAGTGTCCTATTTTTCCTTAAAAGCAATCTCTGTTGTTTGTAAATTCTTCCCTTCTTAGAAAAATCATTCTTCATTGATTCTCTGGCTACGTACTATTTCATCAAGTTGATGTATGATAATTTACTTAGCCATTCCCCAACAGCTAGGCATTTAGGTTTCTTCTAATTTTTCAGTATTACAGATAATGCTACAGCGGCTATCTTTAGGCCCAGAGCTTCATGAAGAATGTGTAAAGTCATGGAAAAAATATGGTTGTGATATAATTTTGAGAGAAAAAAAAGTGCAAATGTGTGTGTTGATTACAGATGCAATGGTTGGAATGAGTATGCATATCAATGAGGATGGGAAAAGACTGCACTGAGCATTTTGGTCTAAATGGTTTTTGTTTGGGTCTATTTATTTTTCTTTGTCAATATTATTATTTTTACATGCAGAAAGGAAGTTAAAAATAATGAATGCACCACCACCAATGGCTGAAATATCTCAGTGGGGGGATAAGCTTGGAAGTCAGTGCCCTTGACTTCTTCAACAGACAGAAACCAAGGTGCTTCTTGATGGTTAGGGCCACATTTTGTGAATTCCTGATTTTTCAAAAGGCAACACTGTTCCTGGACACTACAGTGTGCACTGAATGAATAAGATCACAGAATTTCAGAGCTTGAAGAGGGCTCAGATCTAATTTACTTTAATACCCCAATTCAATGAATGGAGAGCCAAAGGGACTTGTTCAAGTTTCCACAGTATTCAAGTGCCAGAGCTAGGTCTGACCCTAGTCTTTCTAAGCCTACTGTAATTAGAAGAGTTAAATGGTTAGCAAACTTGCTCAATACAGACTAAGAAAGAATAGTCTTCTGCCAGTCCAACACAGAATGGCTTTGGCTCAGTGACATGAGTTGTTATGTGTCATTATGCATATTTAGTGGGTTTCAATTCTCAGCTACTGACACTCTCTGGGTCCATGTAACCTGCATCTCTTAAGGTAGTCTCCTGACAAATGCCTTTAAGCTGTGGCCTATTTCATTCACCTGAAACACTTCAGGTGGTTTGAGTGTATCTGAGATTTGAGAGAACAACATACATATTCAACACAGGATGCCTGACTGGGGTGTATATCTTCAGTCTCCTCAGTGTTCAGTCTATATCTTTTCATGCCTCTATTTATCTAAAACAGCCCTCAAGTTTCCCACCCCGATGCATACCTTCTGTAACCCCTCCCATGAGTGTGGATGAGACTGTAAATATGATGGGATATCCCTCTTATGATTTGGTTATATTATGTGATAAAGGTGAATGGATTTTTCAGACATAAGTGACTTTGACTTAATCAAAAAGTTTTTCTTGGGTGGGGGTGGAGTCAAGTGGCAGACTAAGCACACGTCTCCCTAAATCCCTCTAGAAACCAAGACCTGAATTGATAATTAAACGGAGCCTTCCAGACATCTAGAGAGACCTAGGACACGGCATAGGGCTAATAATTTGGACTTCAAACCACTGAATGGAAAACCTCCTCTCTTTAGCTGACTCCTGCTCCTGGCCAGTACTGACTTTCACAGACCAAAAGTAACTTAACATTTTGACTGTTTTTCTTTCTCTCTCTTGGCCAACCGGCGGAGGTGGGTCTTGACTAGCAGTTAGTCTCAGACACACCACTGGTGGGATCAGCAGGTGAAATTGTCATATTTTGAGAGCCTGGCTTAGGACTCTGTGCATGTCTCCACCATTGGTCTGTCTTTCTGCCTCTGCCATAGTGCAGTTTGCACAGAGGTGCCAGGTGGCAAGCTTGTGTGGGATGCCATCTTGAATACCAATGCTTAAGTGAGACCTTATTCCTAGGCTCAGAGGCAGCGCTTGACTGTATCAGACCACTTTGCTGGCAGAAAAGCAATATTTTACACAGTGCCGTCTATGGCTGGGGCCTGTCAGCAGATGCCAACAGGGCTGTAGCCTTGCTGCATTTTGAACTAGTTCATAACACCTGGGGTTGGATATAGAGCTGCTTACTTTGCAAGCTGGGAAGAGGGCCCTGTACACCTGAAAACCTGACTGACTGGGAAGTGGTCAGATACATTTTACCTTTCATTTTAAGACGAATTAGAGAAACAACTGTTGTCCATCCTCACAGCATCTCTCCCAGCCTGTATTCACTCACATGAAGCCCCCAAAGGCAACAGACACTGGAGAAAATGGTAACCAGAAAATCACTCATGGCTTCAGTAGGCCCTCAAGTGAAACAACCAAAGAGCTTTCCGGATGAAGAAACTTTTCTGAAATTATCAGAGGGTGAATACAAAAGGATTATACAGAGAGCCCTCCTAGACCTTATACAAAATGCAGCAGAGCAAAATGAAAAATTAAGTAAGCTGCTCCATCAGATGGAACACCAGGACTCTGAAATCCAACAAATCAAGAACAAAATCAAAGACATAGAAACTTCAATTCAAAGCCAAGAAAACAGAATGGAACAAATGGAAAAAAGAATTTCTGACTTGAAGACAGAGCTACTGATACAAATGAACAGAAATCAGAAAAAAAGAAACAAGAAAAATGAAGAAGCATTAAGAAGCATGTGGGACTCTGTTAAGACGAACAACCTAAGATTAATTAGAGTCCCTGAACAAGGCAAGACACCTGAGGACACAGAGTATCGTTGCTGACCTACTGAAAGAGAACTTTCCAGAAATCATGAAGGACGAGAACATAGATATCCAAGATGCATATTGAATGCCACTCAATATAGATTTCAAAAGACTCCAAGACATATTATAATCAAGCTTAACAAAATGAAACATAAGCAACAATTCTTAAAGGCAGCAAGACTCAAAGCAAAGCTAACATTCAGAGGGAAACCCTGTAGGCTTTCATCAGATTTCTCAGCAGAAACAATGCTGGCATGGAGACAGTGGCATGACATATTCAAAGCCTTGAAGCAGAAGAACTTCTAACCAAGAATTTTATATCCTGCAAAACTATCTTTCAAATATGAAAATGAAATTATGACAGTCACAGATAAACAGAAACTCAGACTTTGTAAAAACCAAACCAAATCTACAAAAAATTCTGAAAGAATCTCTTGGCTTTGGCTTAGAAGAACAAAACCATTAATTTTATATTTTAGAAGGACACACTTTCCAGAATCCTACTTAGTTAGGGAAGGCTCTAAACTCAGTCAAAGCTATAATAGTGAAAGATATAATCCAGTGATCATGTCATGAAAACTAAGATGTCATCATATTAAAAAGAGGGATGTACTATGGTTGTTACACTCCTTCCAGATGGACAGGAAGTTGACAAGACTGGTAGTAATTCAAATTGAGTTTATACATAGTTTATTAAGTTGGATCATAGGGGCAGCTGTAAAGCACGGTAAAGAAGCAACATACCAGATCAAGAAATGTACTACAGCAGTCTCAACAACCACAAAACCAACCCTGAAGAAGGTGAAAATGCAATTCACAAAGAATGTCACAGAACAGATTAATAGGAACAACAGAGAAAACATCAACACAAAAATAAACATATCACAATGGCAGCACTGAACACATACCTATCAATAATTACACTGACTGTGAATAGACTGAGTGTTCCAGTAAAGAGACATCGAGTGACATCTTGGACCAAAAGACACAACCCATCCCTACGTTGCCTACAAGAAACTCACCTTAGACTTAAAGATATTAACAAGCTGAAAAAAAAGCTTTTTCTTGGAGGGTCTGACCTAATCAGGTGAACCCTTAAAAGGAACTGGACCCTTCCAGAAGAAAGAAATTCAAAATATAAGACAGTTTCTCTCCCTCTAGCCTGAAGGGGTAAACAGCCATGTTGTGAGCAGTCTGTGGAAGGGGCCATGCAGCAAGGACCTGATTTCAGAACAGACTCTTTTTTTTTTTGCTATGACTGAACAAAAATGTACACTGCCATATAAATTTGCATGCCCACCTATATGCAGCTCCCACTGCTCTCCCTGCCCAGTGATAGCACACTCTTCCTCTCTACTCCATACATGTCCTATCTTCCCAACAATCTCCTATCACTTCCTCTCCACCCACTCCTCTACCTCCAGTAAGAGGTCAGCAGGACAACATCCTATAGATGCATAGAACCATAAAGTGCACACATGATATGGTCACTCAGTGTTGCCAAGTCCAATCCATTCCTGTCTAAGAGTTGATCTCCAACATGATTTATGGACGGGACAGCATCAGGGATAGGGTCCATGCTCCTAGGGGAACCCCGAAGCCCATGGATCATCAACTGTGGTCTTTTAATGGAGATCTCAGTGTGCACCCCTTTTTATTCTTGTGTTGACAAGTGAGACTCAACTTTGAGAGATCCATAACAGCTATCACTGGTGGTGGCCGGGTACCATCCAGTTCTTCTGGTCACAAGTCAGTGCAGTCAGAACAGACTCTTAATGCTGAGTGCAGTTCCCAGACAACAGCTAGCAAAGAAATAGGTACTGCAATCAATCACATGAACTTGGAAGATAACGCTGAGCCTCAGCTGAGATCAAAGCCCTGTCAGTATCTTGAATGCAGCCATGTAAGAGCTGAAGCAGAGAATCTAGATACAGTATAACTGGACTTTTGAACACCATAACTCTCAGATAATAACTAGATGCTGTTTGAAGCTGCTAAGTCTGTGGTAATGTGTTAGGTAGCAGTACCAACCATACCCATAGAGTGATGACTTCAAACTCTCTCCCCAGCTAGACCTCTCCTGAGCACATGTAGTTCTCGCCTCAAAACCTGCTCTCCCCCTGTCCCCAGCTGTGTGACCCCCCCCAGCTCCTAAGCCAGGAACCAATGCTCATCTTCAGGCATCCTCAGTGGCTCCCTTTCTTATCACCAGTCAGTCATCAGGCTCTGCTAATGGTCCCTTCAGCATGTTTCTGGTATCCACGCATGCTCACTGGAGGCTCCCATTATATCTCAAAATCCTCCATTCCCCAGTCTTTTCTCCTTCCAGTTCTTCTTCCACAACAAAAGCCACGATCTTACCCAAATAGAAACAGAATGATGGATCCCTTTTCCTAAAAAAAAAATAAAACTTTTTGATCACCTATTTCACACAGATTCTCTTCTGAACACATGGTAGTGTCTTGGGTTAGCTCCTGGCCACCTCGCATTCATTCGGCAGGTATATATGCGTCAGTGTTAGCTCCTCAAAGGCTCTCTGCGACTCCCTCCACTTACATTAGTATCCACTTTTCCTTGCAGGCAGTGATCACAGTTTGAAGTGATGTATTTATTTACGTGTTTTTTCTGAACTATCAGTCTTCACCCGTCCTTTCTACCTGTCAAGACTGTATCCTTTCTGAAAGCACACATACTGTTGGTTTATTTCCTACTGTATGTATATAGATGTGGTCCTTAGCATAGAGTCTGGAATAAAATTAGACATTTAATTAACATTAATTGATTAAATGAGTGATTAAATGAATGCACATGGCCTTCAAAGCCTGTCCCAATATAGCTCAACTCACCCTCCCAGCCTTTTTTCTCAACGTCTTCGTTCATACACAATATACCCTACTGACACAAAAACTGTAAAACAGGAGTCCCCCCCAAAAAACCAAATCCACTGTCGTTGAGTTGGGTCTGACTCCCAGCAACCCTAGAGGTCAGAGTAGAACTGCCCCCTAGAGTTTCCAAGGAGTGTCTGGCAGAATTGCATTGCTGATCTTTTGGTTAGCAGACATAGCACTGAACCCACGATGTCACCAGACTTTCCAAAGCAGGACCGTTACTTCCATTTTGGAGATGGGGAGATTGTGCCCTGGTAAGGTAGAGTAGCTTGCCCAGTTTCACCGAATCAATAAACAGCAGAGTCCTGGATGTCAACACTTTATACAAATCTGTGTTACTTGCCACACAGCAGGGGTTTGTGACCAATAAATTCACCTCTTTATCTGAAAAAGCATTTTTCAGGGGCAAGAGACTCTTGGCCATCCCAGAGGACAGGCAAGAAAGGAGATGACAGAGTGTTCATCCTTGGGGGCAGGAAGCAGAGAGTCACAATAGCTCACTGTAAGGAAAAGGGGTGGGGGGAGAATCCTGCTGAGCCTAGTAGAAAAACAAGCAAGCCAGAGAGACTGATTATTCCTTCTCGCTAGTGTAAGCAACTAAAAACGACATGTTTGCTTTATCGCCTTTGGTCTCCCATTTGATTCCTGACAGCTGTCTCCCTCCCTTCCATGCCGGGCTGTCAGGTGCTGAGCTGGCTGGCATCGCAAAGGAGGACGGGAACTGAGAGCAATTTAAGCAATATTTCAGGGACTGTTGTGGGGATGCGGAGGGAGTTTCTGAAGTTATCTGGCTCTACCCCTGCCTCCAAGGAGCCCTCATTTGCCAAGGCTGCTTTATGTACCTGCAAGTTTGGGTAAAGGCAGTTTGGTAGGGACCTTTAAGAGAAATAGAGAGAGAGAGAGAGAGAGAGAGAAGAAGAAGAAGAAAAAAAAAGAGCAATGTATTTCCTTTGAGGTTTGAGGAAACGGAGAGAAGAAAGACATCAGGCAGGAGCTTTTTCAGCCCATAACAATTTCTGAATATGTAATTTTCTCTTCTCTAATGTCTCTTTAAACAGGGCTAACTGCAGACATAGATCAAAGCTAGGTTTCTGCATTTAACTATTTTTTCAGCAAGAGAAATCCAAACTCCCAGTCTCATCTTCCCATGAGGAAATGGAGAATCTCTTGAGAAAGCTTCTATGAGCTTATTGGAACCTCCTGGACATTCCAGAAATGCCCATCTAGATATCTACCTACTACTGCAAATCACAAACCACTAACCACCAGAGGAGGAAAGATTTACCATGCTTTCCCAGGGGACAGTCTTAGAATAAGGTTACAACAGTCTTTGCAGTGAAGTGGAACTGGGTTCAAGACCCAGTCATGCTAATTTTTTCTATGACAGTGGAGAAAGTACTCTGCCTCATTGTTTTATCTTTTCAAATATGGAAATGATGACAATAACTAATCTCATAGGAAGGTCGGTGAATCTGCAATGGTCCTAGGTGACAATAAGTGGTTGTTATGCACTGTTATTCCTCTTGTAATTTTTTTATCAACTTGCTTAAACAAAGGGAATACACTGGATGGAAGCTCAATTCCAGAATGGGAACAGAGACCTGCTCTTGAATAATACCTCAAGGAAGCTACAGAGAGGTGATTCTCAACCCTGGCTAAAAATCAGAATTGGGAGGGTATTTGATACCAATGCCTGGACCCCTTGGCCTGAGACTCCTATTTTGTGAAAAGCTCTCTAAGTGATTCTGAGGTTCATTCAGGGCAGAGAACTATTACTATCCTACCTCCTGCAGTCCTCTTCACCACCTAGTTTAGGCCACCCACCCTGTGTTGGCTCAGGCCTGACCCAGGTTTTAGATCTCATCATTTCCTCAAACGGGAAGAACCAGAAGGTCTGACCTGCCATTCAAACCCTAAACACCTAGTCCTCTAGCTGCCCTTGTCTTCTGGTTATGAAAAGCAATCCTCTCCCTGGGACCTTGGACTTTGCGCTTTGCTTTGTCCGCTGCCTAGTGAATCATCCTCTAAGAAAGATTCTGGATTGTTCAGGCTATTTCTGGAAAACAATTCTTCATTCCTAACCTGTGGTTAAACTCCTACTTCCTACTGACCATTCTCCCCAGGGGTATGCTATTAAACGTTTAACAACTAGCTTTCTACTCGCAGTGTTTATTGATTTCCATGATAAATTTCCTGAGACTATCAATATGACATTATTCACAGCAGAACTGGGCAGAGATGAACACAATCAGCTTGCACAAAGTGGTAAGAGCTGGCATCAGAACACTTCTGCAGGTTCTACCTGTTATGTGTTTTCCTTCATGACCAAACACCAAACACCAAACACCCCACTGCTGATGGTGTCCTAGGAAGGTTGGTCCCCTTGGATGCTGCTTTTTGTCCTCCATGTCAAACTAGTTTCTCAGTATTTGGGCTGATTCTAATTCCAGCCCTCATAGGCTGATTGTACCTGGAAAGTTGACAGTTGATACTGGGAAGTTCTCACAGGCCAGGTTTCTTCACCAGCACAGACAAGGGGAGCCTTCTTCCATCTCTGCTGAGTGTGTACCATATACCAGGCACTGAATCAGGAACTTGGCACACATTATTTCACACACCCCTGCCCCCACTTATATAATCTATAGGGCTGCTATGAGTCAAAACTGATTCGATGGCCGTGGGTTTGGTTTGGGTTTTCATATAATGGTTTTACCAGGTTTTGAACCAAAAAACCTGGGTTCAAATCTCAGCTCCCCTTGAAGCCTCAGATAAGTGAGCTCTCTAAGTCTCCATTTCCTCATCCATAACATGGAGATAAAACAGTTCCTTTTACATGGAATTGTTTAGGATGACATGAGATGATGTCCATAATGGGTGTAGCCCAGCATGGAGGGAATCTAATGAATCAACTATGGTTTCTCTTGTTCTCTTTGTCTTTCTTTCTTCTCTACATTTCTACCAAGAGCTACTGTTGACTCTCTAGTACCCTGCAAAAATACCCCTGCGATCAGCTTCTTGGAAAATGATAAACATTAGAGACAAATTGATCTGGATTTAATCAGCCTGTAAAGCCCTTGTAATCAGAAGAACCTGGAAGAGAGGCTCAGGCTTGGGGAGTAGGGTGTCAAGTGTGGGACAAAAAACAAACCAAACTCATTGCTGTTGAGATGACTCTGACTCAGTAGTGACTCTGTAGGAGAGAAGAGAACTGCCCCATAGGTTTCCAAGGAGTGGTGGGAGGATTTCACCTGCTAAGAAAAATTTGTGAAACATATAGTTTTATCTTTTTGGCTAATAAACAGGAAGCTATGACTCAAAACTTTGCCCCAAATCTCATAACTAAACAGGGGTACATTCAGGATTAAAAGCCAAGTCTTAGCCTTCCCAGTATTTTCATGAGACTATCTTGCTTGGTTCTTCCTTCCTGTTCCTGCTTCTCTCCTTTCCTCTTAGGTGCAGCAGAACTCTTGTTCCTTGGCTTTCTGCCTTGGCCTAACTTACCCCTGATTTCCCTACTCCTAGGTCTGGGCCCTGAGATAACCAGATACACCCACCCCCACAAAGGGGTTGATCAGTTCAACTATGTACCCTCCAGCCGACCTTTTACCTAAAAACTTTAGTAGTGCTATCCTCTTTGAAAACCACATGGTATTTCAATACAGCTGGGTACAGAGAACCAGATCCACTGGGCAAAGAAGACTGAGCAAAGTAAGAACCCAGGAGCTTTGTTTTCACCCCACAGCTTCCCCATTTCAGGATAACTTGTTCTAAATCCAGAGCCCTTGATGGCATAGTGATTAAACATTCAGCTGCTAACTAAAAGTTCAGCAGTTCAAATTGATTAGCATATAAGCATTCCTTGGAAACTCTATGAGGCACTTTCACTCTGTCCTGTAGGGTCACTAGAAACTTTGGTGGTATAGTGGGTTAAGTGCTACATCTGCTAACCAAAAGCTTGGCAGTTCAAATCTGCCACCTGCTCCTTGGAAACTGTAAGGCAGCTCTACTCTGACCTATAGGGTTGCTATGAGTTGGACACAATTCGACAGCACTGAGTTTTTGTTTTGTTTTGTTTTGTTTTTTAAATAGGGCCACTATGACTCACAATCTATTCAGTGGCAATGGATTTGGTTTATTTTTTGTCCCATGCCTGACACCAACATCCTACAAGCCTGGACTTCTCCTCTAGGCCATACAAAAGCTTTAAAGACTGACTGAATTCAGATGGATTTGTCACCAATATTTACTCTTTTCTGAGAAGCTGGTCCTAGATACATGCCCTGCAGGCTGCCAGAGGGAAAACAGTAGGTGTAAGCAAGGCTGTCTTTGGTCAAGGAGCAGAGGGTGGTGAAGGGAAAATCTGCATTAGAATGTCCCTAAGAGACCAGACCCAACAAGTTCCTGCTCTTAACTAAATGGCCCACACACCCTGTCTTCAACCCCAACCCCCCACCTACCTCCCAGCCCTTCCCCACTTCCCCACTCCCTCCTCACCCCCAGCCATAGTAAGACTGACTTGGAAAGAGACCTTGGAGCTGTGCCTGGCTCCGGCTCTGATTCCCTGTACTTATTGGATACCATTCAGGGAACAGTGAGCACACAGCAGGCATACTCAGCTAAGTGTTTCCTTTACGTACATTATCTCATTTAATCCTCACCATAAGCCTACAGAAGCATAGAAAGCCAGATATTTGACTTATCCTCTAACACAGCAACAAAAGCATCTGAGGATCAAAGGAAAGATGGGTTTCTTCCTAGGTTACACAGCAGGGAAATGGTAGAGCAGGGGTTTGAACCCGACACTTCTCATTCCAAAGACTCCAACCAGTCTAGAAGGACTATCACCTATCCTTAATGTCTACCTCGGCTTGGGAACCATTTCAAATTTTCATAAAGTTGCAACAATAAGAACACAAAAAGCATCCATGACCCTTAGCGCAGATTCACTTATATTAATATTTGCTCCACGCACTTTATCACTTGTGGAACAATTTAACCTTGGCCAAAATGTTCCACTTGTTGAAATTTTGGCTTCTACATGCATAAAATTATAAAGATTGGATGTGATTATCTTTAAGACAGAAAATATCCTGTGGTTGAATGAAGAGAGGAATAAAAGACAAAGTAGTTAACTTCAACAGTTATTAAGGTCGGTTCCTTCTGCTTTTACCCTCTTCTCCAGTCCTTTCCACACAGACGTAGACTTGAGCTCCATCTGCTTTCTGGCCAACTCTCCCCATCTCTACACTGGGGCAGTACACACTCTCTGCCTCCACACCTTTTCAGGTGGTGGTATGTGGCAACTCTGCTTTCACTCATCCCTATTTCTTGGACTCTGTTCCATCTGGGCACTCTTGGCTTATATTTCAGAATGATCTCCTACATTCAATACCCAAAGTTCTCTTTTGCAGAGAAAAATTCTAGCTTGAATTTTCCCCTTACTTCCCCCTATAATACGCTTAAAGAGTACACACACGTGTGTGTGTGTGTGTGTGTGTAGGGAATCATGAAAGAAAACATTCACACACATACATACGTGAGCACAAAGTTGTGCTTACAGTTCATAAATTCTTATCACTACAGAAAATCACAGTTTGAGAACTGCCAAGTTAAAACAAGCAGCTAAAACAAAGAAATAAGCAAAAATAGGGGACATTCATGCCCTGGTTCTCTCTGTTGGATATTAACAATAAAGCCTCAGGGCTAGGAGTAAGAAAGCCAGCATTTCCAGGGCTGGCTAAGTAACCTGAAAACCAGAAGAGTGAGATTTCACAAGGAAAAGACACTTGCCCAAGGCCACCAGCCACCTATGCTGAGCTGGGGTGGGAGTGTCCATGCTGAGTGCTTGCATTGCTGAAATCTTCCAGCAGATGTGGCTGCTTCATCTCCTACTCAGCTCTGGGCCTGGGGCTGGACATGCCATCTGGACTTTCAATTATACACTAAGCTCGTCTTGATCAGCACTGCTTCTCTGAGTGGGCTGCATCCCCCCAAAGGAGACTAGCACTTCCCATAGGTTGGGGGCCAGCTCAGTTTCCAATACTGCCCAGCATCATGCTTCATGATGTTGTTGATTTCCCAACTACAGGCAACAGTGAAAAGAGCTTCAGACTTGATAACCTGAAGCATAAATATTCTTGTTTTACAGATAGAAAAACTGAGGTCCAGAGGGGGTACAAGCTTTCTAAGAGTTACTGAGTGAGTTAATAACACGACAGGGACTCCAGACACACCTCTTGGATGGGAGTTCAGTGTTCTTTGCTGCACAGAGTATCACCTCCAGCTAATAAAGGTAAAATTTTGCCCAGCAGTAACCTATCTCCATCAGCTAACTCTTCAGTAGTCAATTCTGTAGAATACTGTCAGAATTGGGAAACCCTGAACAAGTGATGAAACACGTGTTTATTTACTTGAGCAAAAACAGAGCTCTTTGCTTTGCAAATAGGCTCCTTTAGGCAGCAAGATCATGTGCAGTCTCAAGAAGCCCTGGGAAATGCACTCATGCTTCCTGAACCAGACCTATAGGTAAGGGCTAAATCAATAATGAAAATGATTTAGCAAAAGGGCCAGCAAACTATTCTTGCAAGTGAAATCTGGTCCATTATCTGTTTTTGCAAAAAAGGTTTCATTGGGACACAATTATGCTTGCTCATTTACGTATCATCTATGTCAGCTTTCATGATGAAATAGCAGAGTTGAGTAGTTGCAACAGAAATGATATATCCTGCAAAGCCAAAATATTAACTGTTCATTCACAGAAAAAAATGATGCTGACCTTTGATTTGGAGAAGCCTGACAAACACATCAATTTTGTTTTTCAGTCTTCTGTTTCCTAGTTCCTTTGTCTTCCTGCCCTCTATCACCACCCCAGTCCATCCTATGGGTTACCACAGTATTCCCTTCTGAGGAGAGGCTCTACCTGACTACTTCAGAGACCCCTTTATAACTGTTAATTTTTCTTACAATGAACTAGAGGTTTAGAGAGCCAGTGCCTACTCTGGGATTAAACTGTAACTCTTTAACACAATATAGCCTATTACCCAAACTGGGATTTTAACTGCTTTGGGGTGTGCTCAGAATGTTTTATAGGGAAGGGGAATGGGGGAGACAAGAATAAATACTTCTGAGCACCTTCCAATGAGCCCCAGAAACTCCTACCTCTAGACTTGCTCACTGTGTGAGGTAGGTGTCAATAGCTCCCTTTTATACAGAGGTTAAAAGCCCACGCAGAGCTACACAGTGGGGAAGAGAGAAATTCATGATTTATAGTCAGGTATGGCTGATTTTAAAGCCAGTTTGGATACGTCTGCTAGACAAAAGGTCGGCAGTTCAAATCCGCCAGGCTTTCTTTGGAAATTCTATGGGGCAGTTCTACTCTGCCTTCTAGGGTCACTATGAGTCGGACCTGACTTGAAAGCAGTGGTTTGGTTTGGTTTGGGGTTTAATCTCAGAGAATGTACTAAGGAGACCTACCTAGGTAGTAAAACCTGTTAGGAGGTTCCTTTTTCCTCCGAACCTTCGCCCGTCATCAGCCTCAGGTATATCCTTCTCTGCAATGAAGACTCTTAGCCTTAGAACATTGATTTAGAAAATTAGTGGCAAAGCTGAAATTGGAAGCCATAATCCTGTCATTGTCAGGTTACCCTAAACCCAGCTCCCTTTTGACCACTTCAAAGATAGCAATGTTTGAATGTATTGATACAAGCCTACATACCTATAGATTTGGGGAACAGCACTCAGATGCCATTTTCAGATGGAACTGAAGGGAGTATGGTGAATTAACCTGGAGCCCCAAAGGCTATTAGAGAAGCATTCTTAACCAATTTAGGGAGTCAGTGTTCCCGAGCATGTTTATCTTTTTCTTCCTCCACTTCACTGTATTTCCATATTCCCCTCTGTTACAGTCAGCCTGGCTCCCATGGCCCTCGGCAGAACATATGCAACTACTAACTCACTGCGTTTGCTAAGAAAAAAGCTAACAGAGGCAGAAGAAGGAACTAGGGAGGATGGGGACTCAGGAGTACACACTCTCTTCAAAAGAGCAAGAAAAGGGAAAAGCACTGGACATAGGAAATAAAAAGAGGATTCTCACAGGTGAGCAGTCTGCAAAGTTGAGGTGGAACTGTAGGCCAAGCACAATTCAAGATCAGTGATTCTCATAGATAAATAGAGCCCCACTAACATTTGAGGGAGACTGGATCTTAGAGATCAAGTTCAATCTGTCCTCTTTGTTGCTCTCCCATGCTCTAGATAAGAAAACAGAGGCCTGGACAAGTAGTGTGACTTAGCCAGGGTCACACAGCAAGTCAGCAGTAGATCTGAGATAGGGTTGTTTTACAGACTCATTCCACTGACTACCTCTATAGCTTAGCTCAGCAAAAACTTCTCAAAATTAGCATGGTACAACAGAAGAATTTTTAGAATTAAGAAACCTGGGTTCAAATTGTAGTTCTACCATTTACTAGCTGTAAGATCTAACAAGAAATTTAACTTACTTAGGCCCTACTTGGGGAACCTTGGTGGTGCAGGGTTTAAGTGCTTGGCTGCTAACTGTAAGGCTGGCAGGTTGCACCACCTGCTGCTCCATGTGAGACATGTGGCAGTCTGATTCTACAAAGATTCACAGCCCTGGAAGCCCCATGGAGCTTGTTGTATTCTGTCCTATAATGTTGTAATGAGTATAAGTGTCTCATAGTTTTTGGTTTTGATTTTTTTCCCCACAGTCTTGGGATGGGTGTGTTCCCAACGCCTAGACAGAAGAGTGTCCGACATGTAGTTGTGGCCTGTTGCTGAATCATGGTGACCCCAGGCACAAGAAACACAATGCTGCCCACCCTTGCACCATCCCCACAACAGGTGGTGGACTGGGCCACTGTGATCCATAGGATTTCCACTGAATGATATTTTGGAATTAGATTGCCAAGTCTTTCTTCCTAGTCTACCTTAGTCCATGAGCTCCAGTGAACCCTGTTCAGCACCATAACAACACTGAAGCCTCCACTAACAGACAGGTGGTGGCTGTGCATGAACGAGGTGTATTGGCTAGGAACTGAACATGGGGTTTTCAACACAGGAGGACCCTTCTACTGAAATATCAATGCCTCACCACTAGCCATGTAGTTAGCATTTAATAAATATCCGTGGTAATGAAGGGAAGAAAGGAGGGAGTGGGACAGGAGGAAGAGAAGAAGGGAAGATGGGAAAGAAGGAAGGAAGGAGAGGGGAGAGAGGGAAGAGAAGGAGGGAAGGAAGTGGAAGGAAGGGCTCATTACAGAATAGCAGGAAAAACAGCACTGTGACACGAGGTGAAAGCTGATGAGGTAAAGAGAAAATAAAACAAGGTCAAGCAAAGAGAGGAGACAGAAAGGGGAAGAGAATAAAAAGTACAGTGAGGAATAAAGAGAAGGAGGTAGGGATACAGCAAGGAGGGAACCACAGAGGAAGTAAAAGAGAAGGAAAAAAATAACAGAAAAAAAGAGGGGGGAGCAGGGAGGACAAAACACAAACCAACAAGCAAACCCAGGATCGGAAGGAGGAAGAGAAAGATGTGACAGAAATAAAAGGTAGAGGAATACGGATGTACTATTAGTGCAAACACTATAGGTTTTTCTGTTTGTCATACTGTGGTGGCTTGTGCGTTGCTCTGATGCCAGAAGCTGTGCCACTGGTACGGAACACACCAACAAAGTTACCCATCTCAGATAAAATTCAGAAGACTTCAGACTACGACACACTAGGAAGAAGGTTCTGGCAAGCTACTTCTTAGATAATCAGAGAAAAACTTAAGAAAGGCAGTAAAACATTGTCTGAAAGAGCTGGAAGATGAGTTCCTCAGTTTGGAAATCCAAACCCATTCCCATCGAGTCAATTTCTGACTCATACTGACTCTATAAAGTAGGGCAGAACTGCCTCACAGAGTTTCCAAGGAGCACCTGGTAGACCTGAACAGTTGGCCTTTTGGTTAGCAGCCACAGAACTTAACCACTACCCCACTTAGTTTGGAAGGCATTCAAAATGTGACTGGTGAAGAGCTGCCTCTTCAAAGTCAAATCAACCTTAATAATGCAGATAGAGAAATGTTTTGAGATCTTCATTTACTGAATTGGCATGACTCAAAATGAGAAAAAAACATATGCAAGCATTCATTAATAGTCACAACATGCAACGTGCAAGGTATAAATCTAGGAAAATTGAAAGTCATCAAAAGTGAAATGGAATACACTGGCATTAGCGTTACTGTCCATTATGAATTAGAAAATCATACAGTCCCCTATGACAGGAATGACAACTGAAGAGGAATGGTGTCACATGCATTTTCAGAAAGAACATTTTAAGATCTATCCTATAGTACTATGCTGTCAGTGATAGGATAGTATTTATACGTCTATAAGAAAAACCAATTAAGAGAAATCAGTATTCAAATTATATAGCAAACATTAAAGCCAAAGAAGAGGAAATTGAAGATTTTTAGCAAATTTTAAAGTCAGAAATTGATCAAACATGCAACTAAGATTCATTTATAATTACTGGTGACTGAAATGCAGAAATTGTAAACAAGAAGATGAATCAGTCGTAGGTATATGGGGCCTGACAATTAAGTTTGCAAACTCATCCTAGAAAAAGTGCTACACACCTTATTACTGAATATCACTACAGCATCTTCAAAGTACTCCCCTTGGAAAGCTATGCACCAATGGCAGTAGCCAGTCCACCCTTCAAAGCAATTTTGGAACTCTTTTTTGGGAATGGCCATCAAAGCTATCATTGGATTGCCCTTGATGTACTCAATGTCATCAAAACATCTTTTCAATATTTCCTTTATCTTTGGGTAAAGAAAAAAGTCATGGGGGACCAGATATTAGGTGAATAGAGAGGGTACACCAATACAGTTATTTGTTTACTGTCTAAAAACTCCCTCACAGACAACTACACAAGTCCATGAACTTGCCACTGTGCAATGGCTATTCCAGAAAGAGCTCCAAAATTGCTTCGAAGGGTAGACTAAGCACTGCATTGGTGCATAGCTTCCCAGGTAACTGTAGTGGTATTCAGCAACGAGGTTATGTAGCATTTAGAATGTTTGTGGACTTAATTGTCAGACCTCGTATATGGCTTTGGTGATAGAAATGATGCTGGAGATTACATGATAGAATTTTACAAGACCAATGGCTTCTTCATTACAAAGACTTTTCTCAATGACATAAATGGTGACTATATACATGCACTTCACCATATGGGACACAAAAGAATCATACTGATTACATTTGTGGAAAGAAACAATTTCATCAGTCAGAAAAAGAACAGGGGCCAACTGTTGAAGAGCTCACCAATTGTTCATATGCAAATTCAAGGTGAAGCTGATGGAAATGAGAACAAGTCAACCGTAGACAAATTATGACCTTGAGTATATTCCACCTGAATTTAGAAACCATTTCAAGAACAGATCTGATGCACTGAATACTAATGATCAAACACAAGACTAGTTGCAGAATGACATCAACATCATCATACATGAAGAGAGTGAAAGGTCATTAAAAGGACAAAAAAGCAAGAAAAGACTGAAATGGATGTCAGAAGTGAGTTTGAAACTTGCTCCTGAATGTTGAGTAGCTAAAGTTTAACAAAGAAGTGATGAAGTAAAAGAGCTGAGCAGAATATTTCAAAGGGCAGGTGAAGAAGACAAAATAATTACAATGAAATGTGCAAAGACCTAGAATTAGAAAAAGGAAGAACACACTCAGCAATTCTCAAGCTAAAAGAATTGAAATAAGAATTTAAGCTCTAGTTGCAATACTAAAGGACCCCTTGGCAAAAAATATCAAATGATACAGGAACTATTGTTTGAAGAAGAAGATGGAAGGAATATATATAGTTATGGTACTAAAAAAC
Source organism: Heterohyrax brucei (assembly GCA_028571685.1). NCBI lineage: Eukaryota > Metazoa > Chordata > Mammalia > Hyracoidea > Procaviidae > Heterohyrax > Heterohyrax brucei. The sequence goes on from CM053150.1 coordinate 66,373,709, forward strand.
ACTGATTGACAGTCAACCATTTCAAGAGGTAGCATATGATCAAGAACCAGTGATACTGAGCAAAGAAGTCCAAACTGCACTTAAGGAAATGGTAAAAAACAAGGATCTAGGAATTGGCAGAATACCAACTGAGATGTTTCAACAAATAGATACAGCATGGGATGTGCTCCCTTGTCTATGTCAAGAAATTTTGACGACAGCTTCCAGGCTAGCCAACTTGAAGACATACATATTTGTGCCCATTCCAAAGAAAGGAGATAGAACAGGATGGGTAAATTATGGAACACTATCATTAATATCACACACAAGTAAAATTTTGCTGTAGATCAGCAGGAAATTGCCAGGAGTTCAAGTCAAATTCAGAAGAGGACATGGAATAAGAGATACCACTGCTGATGTCAGATGGATCTTCGCTCAAAGTAGAAAATACCATAAAGATGTCTACCTGTGTTTTATTGACTATGCAAAGGTATTCAACTATGTGGATGATAACAAATCATGAATAACACTATGAAGAATGGGAATTTCACAATACCCAATCATGCTCACGAGTAGTCTGTACATAGATCAAGATGCAGTCATTCAAACGGAACAAGGGGGATACTGTGTGAGTTTAAAGTCAGAAAAGGTATATGGCAGGGTTGTATCCTGTCACAACACTTATTCTATCTGTGTTGAGCAAGTAATACAAGAATCTGGACTATACGAACAAGAATAGGGCATCAGGATTGAAAGATGACTAATTCACACCCTGCGATATGCAGATGATACAACATTGCTGGCAGAAAGTGAAGAGGAGTTGAAGCACTTAACTGATGAAGATGAAAGACTAGCACCTTCAGCAGGGATTGCACCGCAACACAAGGAAAACTAAAAGCTTCACAACTGGGCCAATAACCAACATCATGAAAAACAGAAAGAGACTGAAATTGTCCAGGATTTCATTTTATTTTGATTCCCCAATCAATACCAAGGTCAGGAAATCAAAGGACATGTGTCATTGGGCAAGTTTGCTGCAAAAGACTTCTTCAAAGTGTTGTAAAGCAAAGATGTTACTTCAAGAACTAAGGTGTGCCTGACCTATGCTGTGGTGTTTTCAATTGTTTTATATACATGCAAAGGCGGGACAATAAAAAGAAAGAACTGAATTTCGGTGTTAACAAAGAATACGGATTATACCATGGACTGCCAGAAGCGTGAACAATTCTTTCTTGGAAGACATACAGCCAAAGTGTTCCTTAGAAATTTCTATACTTAGGACACATTATCAAGAGGGACCAGTCCCTGGAGGACATATGCTTGGTAAAGCGGACAGTGACAGGAAACAGGAAGACCTTTGATGAGACAGACTGATACCATGGCTGCAATGATGCACTTAAACCTAGCAATGAGTGTGAAAATGGCACACAGTCAGGCAATGTTTTGTTCTGTTGTACACAGGGTCACTGTGTGTTGGGACTCACCTGCACCTAACAGCAACAGCATTAGTGGAAAATAAGGAGAAAAAGAGAGACAAAGCAAGCAGCTTTGGCATTCAGAGGGCCAGGTAAAGGAAGAGCAGTCCCTGCCCCCTTGCTGCTCTGCAAACACAGCTGGTCTTCTGGAGTGTATGGAGGTACTGGGCCAAAACATTTATCTAGTATACCATGGTTTGCTTTGGCTTTTTTTTTAGCTTTAACTCTGATTTACAAGGGACGCATTCAGTGATGAATGTTTTTCCAATTAGCTGTAAATAGCTTGGTCATGCAAAGAAGACACACTGACTTACCCAGCCCTAATTCTGGCTGCTGGAAGGACAGAGGGAAAGGGCAGGTCAAGATTCATTGATCACACACTTACAAATTCCCAATGCGGCAGATACCAGAAAGCTGAGAGGTGGGAAGGAGTGGGAGAACGTGAGAGGTAGGCCCAATTATCTGAATGGCTGCAGAGGCTGCTGAAGCTTCCCAGGTGATATGTCAGGGGAGACAGTCCCCAGAGAGGGCCTTTTCAATGACAGGGACTGAGGGTAGGAAGAAATGGAAATATAACAAGAAGTTAACCGTATCAACTTGATTTTGCCCTTATTATACATACCTTAACTAAATTTCACCCCTAATCCTATAAGGCCCATTTTACAGATAGGAAAAGTGGAGCATGCTGCTGTTGTCAGCTGCCAAGAAGTTGCCCTTGACTGATGGCAACCTCATGCACAACAGCATCAGGCTGCTGTGATGACTTTCACCAGACTTTTCATCCGCATCTGTCGTCGTCTGGATGCTCTGCTGAAATGTGTTCACCATCACAGGAACACGAAAGGCTCCCTGGTAGAGATGGTGGCTGGCTGCATTCCAGGTGCGTTGACTGTATGGAAAGTGAGAATTCTACCGCTGACACCAGTGCCTCTAAGTGAAACCTAAACACACTATTGTTGATTCCATTCTAACTCACAGCAACCCTACAGGACAATGGAGAAATACCCCATAGGGTTTCTGAGACTGTAATTTTTTGCAGAAGTAGACTGCCACATCTGTATTCTGCAGAGCAACTGGTCAGTTCAAATCACAGACCTTTCAGTTAGCAGCTAAGCATTTAACCACTATGCCCACCAGGGCTCCCTAAATGAAGCCTAGGAAAGCTAAATAACTTCCTTAAGTTCTTACAGCTAGTAAATGATAGGATTACAATCTAGACTCAGGTTTCTTAATTCTAAAGGTGTATCCTGCTGTGTTTTGGAGAAAAGACTTCCACTTTCTAAAACTTACAAAGTCACTCATAACTTACAAATTGATGGTTCTGCTTGTTAATTCAACCATTACTCAAACATAATAAATAGAATCCCTGACTTTCCAGAGACATTTCAGTTGATCTGTGTAATTTTACTGAGAGGTTGAAAATCCTTTTGCTCCTTTTCCATAGGCATTCCAGAGGTGCAAAGGGCAGCCAATGCACTGCGCCCACTTTTGCACTCACCTTCCCTTAATATATTGGTGAGCAAAAGCAGCTCAGAGATGCTATGTGATCCGTGCACTTTGGTGGCTTACTCTTCCATGGATAGAGTTCATGCAGAACAGTTTGCTAAGGAATATCGCTTTCCCTGCCCCAGCCACTTCTTCTGCTCACTTTGCATGGGTGGGAAGCCATCAATCCTGCAACATGCTTTCATCAGCTTCCTAAATGTTTTAAAGCAGATATTAACTTCTTTCTGATCAATAGTCAGAGCCCATGGATGTGGCCCTAATCATTAGCATAGAATGCATGTTTAACTCAGGTCCTCTTCCAAGAATGTGATCGTGAACTTGCTGCTTTTGTGTCCTTATAAAACGCTCAGTAATGTGAAATTACATTGACAGGTGATTGCTTGAAATAGGCTATATTTTACCTAAAGGGCAAGTTTAATCATCAGAGAACTGTGAACCTGGAGTTTCAATCGTACGGAGTTCAGCTCTAGCATTTTTATAGCACCTTGCACTTAGTGCTAGTGTGAGAAATACTCATTGATGGTTATTTCATCTCTTGAAGATAACATCTAAGAAAGTCATACTGTGTCCTATTTCTTGGGACCAACTAGAGAATGTTCTGGCCTCAATATCAGATAGTTTTGTGAACAAATGCTTGGTTCTATCCCACCAACTCTAGGAATTATACTGATCATTGTGTTTCCTTTTCTGTACCTTGGCTGCTAGGAACCTCCTTCTAAGAAGTCCACAGCACAGTATGGCATAAATTAACTTGTATCAGTGTAGCCTGAACTTGAATCTTTATTCTTATTTTCCTTTTAATCTAATTCCCTTGGTTATTTCATTTCTTCTACTGAATATTTTTTTTTTAAGTGCATAAAATTTAAAACCTTGCCCAAATCTCCAAGGAATGAGATGTGAAGAAAGTAAATAAAGAATGGAAGGGCAAAGGATATAATGTAAGCCAGTCACCAGTCTAGCAAGGGGGCTAAATACTGAGCTTGCAACTAGGGAGAAAACCAGATTCAGTGCTGGTCATTGTGCTACGGGTCAGAATTGACTCAATGGAAAAGGGTTTATTGAGCACAAAACCTGTTTCCCAGGCTTTCCTACTACAAACCATCATCCTGAAATTTCCATGGCAGTATGGATTCAGGCCTCCATTACCTTTGCTGCGGCGACGACTGCGGTACTGTTCTGTGTAGAATGTCAGCTGTGTTTCATCGTCTGCCTCTGAACCGGACGTCCCTTTGGTTCTCCCAAAGCTAATTCCCCCTGCAAGGAAGCAAAAGCTATCAGTCATCCTTCCAGGCCTTCTGAAGACTGTTAAATCCCTCAACCATCCTAAGATCAGCAACCACATCCCCCAGACTTCTCTCTGTAAATCTCAAATGGCCCAGGAGGCTGCATGATGAATGAAAAGTGTTCAGGCTCCGTAGTGAGGCAGAACTAGGTTCCAACCATGGCTTGGCAGCATCCTAGCCACGTGACCTTGAGAGGAAACACCCTATCTTTCTGATGAGCCCTGGGTGTTTATTTCAAAAATAGGTTCAATAACTATTAACCTTGTGGGATTGGTTTGGAGATTAAAAGAGATATGATATATAAAATTCCGGGTCCATGGTGAGTACTAAATAATTGATAGCTGTTTTTGCTTATTATTATGAGTCTACCTCTAAGAAAATACTCCAGGCAACGTAATTTCACAAACATTTCAATCAAATGCTTACTATATGCCAGGCACCAGGGAAACAAAAGATAAATACGGCCAGGTCTTTCCCAGCTAGGTGATCATAAGCTGGTCAGGGGGACAAATGGGATCCTAAGGAGCTTTAAATGTAATTTATGCCTTATGTTTACCATGCAATGTGGTACTAGGGACATGGAGGCGAATGAAATCCATCACATCAAAGAGGATCTGCAAAGGTTTTGTGAAGAAAGGAAGATTTAACTCAGGACTTGAATGACAGAGGGGGTTTCAGAGGTAGAAAAAGGCATTTAAAGAGAGGAACCAACTAAGGCAAAACCCAGGGATGGAGATCGTGAGGTTCCATTGTGTTGAGCACTGGCTAGGAAGGAGACAGAGCCGCACAGTGGAGAACCCTGAATGCCAGACTGAGTACCAGGGTTTTAAGTAGGTTCCATGTTGTGGTGGCTCCTGAGCAAGAGAATGTGTTGATCAGCTGTGTGTGCCGGAAAGGACACTCCAGTGGCACAGAGAACTTGGAATGCATTCTGAGCATTTAGGAGGCTCACTGATCACCCAGCTACAAGCAGATGATGTCCAGGGTGAGGGCAGGGATAATGAGTTGGGGAGACGGGATGGATGCAAGAGGAGCTTCAGAGATAAACTCAGAGAATCATGAGGGAGAAAAGAGCAATGCACTTACATGCCATGAGTTAATTACAAAGATGATAGAAAAATGGCTACAAACAAATCTACCAACATTGCTGGTGCTGTTGTTAGTTGCTGTGTAGTTGGTCCCAACTCATGGCAACCTCACGTACAATGGGATCAGACCACTGTCATCCATAGGGTTTCACTAGCTGGTATCTTTAGAAGTAAATTGACAGACTTTCCTTCCTAGTCCATCTTAGTGTAGAAGCCCCCCCGAAACTTGTCCCACATCACAGCAACACTCGAGTCTCCTCTGATTTGTGGCTGTACATGAGGTGCACTGTCCAGGAATCAAGCCGAGGTCTCCCACATGGAAAGCAACAATTCTAACACTGAACCACCAAATGGCTCATATGTCAATCTTAACAGTAGTTAATTGTGGAGGGAACATGGACAATTCTTTATTTTCATCTCTTTTTCTGTATTTTGTTATTTATTAAATTTTAAGAAAAAACATACAGAAAGAAAGAGAATAAAAAATTGGCTAACTCTTCACATAGACAAGAAAAAGCAAGGGCAGCACTTCAGAGCACACTGAAGGGATGAGTGGATGGGCAGGGGAGAATAGGGACTTTGTATGAAAAAGAAATGTTCAGTCAGTGGAGCTTCAGATATCTACTTGAGTAGACTATACCTGGGAGAATATTCAAGAATCTTGTACAAGAAGTTGCTTACAGGAGGGAGAGTTAAGTGGCTAGAGGACAAAGGTGGGAGGGAGGTTACTTTTCCCTATAAATCCTTTGTATTTTTTGAATCAAACATCATATGAACACACCACTTATTCCAAAATTCCACCTGAAGAAGAGAAGAATATACATTAGTTGGAAAAGCTATTCAATTCACCAAAGGATTTACTATGTAATTTTCTCCAGCAGGGCATCTGAAATGATGTTCAATTCAGTGTGCAGCCACTATTTCTTCAATATGATTATGGTGCCTTCATTCATTCTAGCAATAATGTACTATCCAGCAATCTACAATGTGCCTCCAAGATTTGTATCTATTATTGCATAAAATTCTCGTAACAATATACAAGGTGGGGCACATAGCTGGTTCACTGGTAAAGTTCTCACCTTCCATGTAGAAGACCCCAGTTTTGATTCACAGCCAATGCAACATCTGTATAATCTGAACCCATTTCCCAGTGTTTCTGTGACACTGAACAGGTCTCAGCAGAGCTTCCAGACAAAGAAAGATCAGAAAGAAAGGCTTGAAAATCTCTTTCTGAAAATTAGCCATGAAAACTCTATGGATTATGATCCAAATGCTTTGTGAATGGGGTCATCATGAGTTTGGGGTCTACTCGACAACATCAAACAACATTAACACCAGTTAATAAACTAGATCATAAAATAAATATTTGTTTTGGCAAAGTTGTTAACCTAAGGACACCTAGCTGATGAAGAGGGAATCAAGATTCTGGGCTATTCTGTCCAGCTCTCAACGGTAGACTCCACAGTATACAAACTGCTTTTCTGGAAACAACTCAGGGGAGACCTTGGGAGAATAGATTCGTCCTTCCAGCTTCTAGTCCCCCACCAAGTATACTGTAATGAAGATTGTATGCAATAAAGTATAAATCTTGAAGGCACAAAGTAGATTGTTGGATAGTAGATTCTTCCTAAGTACAGTAGTATGAACTGTCTACGTATCACTGCATTTCAAACTCATGTTACCCCAGAGGATATTACTGTTCCCATTTTAGAGAAGAGACAACTGAAGTTCAGAAGAGAAAAATGATTTTCTATTAAGGAGTGAAGCTGCAGTTTGAATCCAGTTATATCTGTTGCTTAAGCTCATATTCTTAACTATGAAGTGACACAGACTCTACTGCTACATAAAATAGAAATATTAATACCTAGCCCTCCTTCCTTTATACAGTTTATTTGCCTATTAGAGGTGGGAAGGCACAATGGACAACAATGCTTGGCATTTCCTCCCAAATGTGGCCTCAGCTATGTCTCTCCCTGACTTAGCCCCAATACTTCTGAACTCATAGCAATGAAATAAAGCAGGCATGCAGCCAGTAAGAGACTCCTGGCCCCACCTGAGGCATGTCCTCATTTAAAATCTCACATCTGAAACAGATTTGGCAGAGATCCCATGAAACTTCTGGAAGAAGCAGGAGATCAGAGATCACCAGAGGCAAATACGGCTTTGTAAATTGCAATTACAGTATTTTACTATTACGTAAAAAAAAGAAGAAAGAAAGAAAGAAATTATTATTGAGTACATGTTAAAGGCCAGGATCTAGGAACAGGAGAGAAGGACAAACAGATCACAGATTCCACTGAACTATTTAATCTTTTGTAAAAGAGACTATGATGAAAAATGGTGGTCTTGAGACTCCATCAAACAACAGCCATGATCCCTGCTCTCAAGGAACTGTGAGTCTCATTGGTTTATGTTGTTAGCTGCTGCTGTGTTGATGGAGATGTCATGGCATCAGTGCCAATTCATGACTACCTTACATACAGCAGAACAAAATATTGCCCTGTCCTGTATCATCCCCACAATCACATTTGAGTCCATTACTATGGCTACTATGCCAATTGTCTTAGTCACCTGGTACTGCTCTAACAGAAAATTCCACGAGTGGAAGGTTTCACAAGGAGAAGCTTTAGTCACACAGTCCAGTAAACTACAAATCCATTTATAAATTGTAAGTCCATTCAGTAAGAGAATTTATCACAGTCCAGTAGGCTGAGCCCAAATCCAGTGAGAGCATCTCAGCACAGGAACATCAGGTCCAAAGGATGTGCTCTGTTCTCAGTGCTTCTGTCTTGGTGGTATGAGGTTTCCAACTTCCTTGGCTCACTTCTCTCCCTTTCAAGCTTGTAGCTTCAGTCCTGCCTCACTAATACAACTGCAAACCATTCTCTATCATCAGTATCACAGAGGCAGGATTCACAACACATGGGAGGAATGGCACCACATTGGGACTCGTAACCAAGTCAAATCAACACATACATTTTTGGGGAGACACAATTCAAACCATGACATCCCACCTTTTGACAATGCAAAAATCACCATTAGAACATACAAAATATAGTCATTCATAGCATAGCAACAGTTTTCATTCATAACACATCAACTGTTTTCATTCATAACATAGCAACATTTTTCATTTGTAACATAGCAACAGTTTCCATTCATAACATAGTTAACAGTTTTCATTCATAGCATACACCAAACAGATTCTCAGAATACATTTAGCCTTCATGGCTTCAAAAACATTCTTCCATACTCTGAGACATTTCATAACCATTCTCTTCAAACTTTAGGCATTGGTCACACTCTACAGATTCTCAGTGGAGGCCCCTGGGCTTCAGTCCAGCTTTCTAGGCCCACTTGGACAGCACTCTGCCCCCTTGGCTTTAGGTGCACCGTAAGACTAACTGAGTGGCAATTCCACTACCACAAACACAGAAAGCCCTGGCTCCACCCTTTCATGGCCGTAATTTCTGAACTGAGGCAGCTCAGCCTCTCACTAACCTTGGGCCACAACTCACATCTTCATCAACTTGTCTCAGCTTCTGCTTCCAATGGCCTCATGGCCTGGGCCTCAAGCCCACATTTGCCCTACAGGAGCAAATTTTCCAAAGCTCTGTAGCTCTGTAGCTCCACCGATTCAAGTGCTTGGAGGCACCCCACTCCATCAAGTAGCCTCCTGCACACAGGCACTCAGCTATCTTGTTCTGTGGGTCAGCAAGCCTAGCTCGATCTGTGCAAATGCCCAGAGGCACCTCACTCTGCCAGGAAGCCTTCTACACACAGGCATTCAGTATTCCTGCTCCATGGGTCAGCTCCTTGTTTTGCTGCTTTCCTTACCATCTGCTATGCTCTCACGTGCTACCAGTTCTCTTGGGTAACTTCTTTCAGCCATTCACAGTTTCAAAACAAAAAGTTCTACATTTTAGGTATTTGTTAGAGCAGTAATCCACTCCCAGTACCAAATTCTGTCTTAGTCACCTGGTACTGCTCTAACAGAAAATACCATGAGTGGAAGGCTTAGCAAGGAGAGGCTTTAGTGACACAGTCCAGTAAGCTACACATCCATTTATAAACTGTAAGTCCGTTCAGTAAGAGAATTTATCACCATCCAGTAGCCAAAGCCAGCCAAGTCCGTCGCTGAGTCCAAATCCAGTGACAGCATCTCAGCACAGGAACATCAGGTCCAAAGGACATGCTCTGCTCACTGCACTTCTGTCTGGGTAGTGCAAAGTTCCTAACTTCCTAGGCTCACTTCTCTCCCTTATACTCTACAAGCTTGTAGCTTTGGTCCTACCTCACTAACACAATTGCAAACCATTCTCCAACATCAGTATCTCAGAGGCAGGATTCACAACACATGGGAGGAATGGCACCATATCGGGACTCCTAACCAAGTCAAATCAACATATACATTTTTGGGGGGACACAATTAAATGTGTCCTCACTGAAGGTCTCCCACATCCTTGTTGGCCCTCTACTTCAGCAAACATAATGTTCTCTTCCAGAGACTGATACTTCTGATGACGTATTGGACAATGTTCTGTTGTGATATGTAAGTTTTCACTGGCTGATTTTTGGAAGTACGTTGCCATCATTTTCTTCATAGTCTGATACCTTTCTACCATGGATGGCCTTTGATGGTATTTGAAATATCAGTGGCATAGCAACATGCAAGCCACTGCAGTATAACAAAGTGACAGATGGGTGGTGCAGTTGGTTTATATAATGGTTTAATCCATGAACTACAGCAAGTAATGCACTTCAGGAAAAATAAATTATCATGTTAGGGTCATATATGAGTTCTAATTCTGTTTCCAAATAATTAGCTATGTTCTCCTGGTCCAGGCACCTAACCTCTATGAGCCCACCTTTAAAAGATGGACCATAATTCTAGTTTACATACATGGTCATTATGAGGGAAACAGATCTCAACATTTAGTTCAGAGAAAAAAATGGGTTAAATGTTGACATGAATTTATGGAATGTTTGCATGGACTAAACAGCAGAAAAGGAAGCATTGTAGTGTGTACATGGTGGCTTCTATGCCTGATGAGGCATCATGGGGAAGTGGCAGCCATCCAAGGCATGAAGCCCCTGAGTGCATACATAACCAGAAGAGGACACAAGTCAATTATAAATGGACTTGGAGATGATTCAGATATCTGGAAATGGATCCACTCTGTTTGCATTTAAGATTGAAATTGGTGATTTAGTACACTAAAACATAGCCATAAATTGCATAAGCTGCTTGGGTATCCTATTTAGGGGCTGAAGGAAAGTGAGAAAAGTCAACGACAGGCAAGAGAAAAGAAGAGGCTATCTGCTGGAACCAGCAGCTTCTCAGCCAGAGTTCCTTGGGTCTCTGGTTCTTCTGGTCCTGAATGGTAGTACGTAGTCAACATACCATGATAAGATAAAAACTGCACTGGGCACTTTATATACAACATCCCACCTACATCATACAACAAGTCTGAGAAGCAAGAATCATCATTTTACAGATGCACGGTCCAAAGATCTTGTCGTTGCTTGTACGTGATTACTCACAGTCAAATGGAAGAGTCAATACCTGAAACTAGCTTTGTGTAATTCATGAATCTTCTATTCTCATGAAAAGATACTCATAATAAAAGACATTTTAAGTCATTGTCATTCACAAGTCAAAATCACAATAAGATACCATGTCAAATCCACTAGGTTAGTCATAATAAAAACAAACAAAAAACTGGAAAATAACAAATGTTGGTGAAGATGTGAAGAAACTGGAACCCTCATATATCATAAATGTGAATGTAAAATGGTCAGCTGCTATAGAAAGCAATTTAGCCTTTCCTGATGGTGACAGTTGAACAACATGATGAACAGAATTAATGTCACTAAATTGTACTGTTGGTCCTCCGTACCTGCGGGTTCCGCATCCACAGATTAAACTACAGATCAAAAATACTTAGGGTGGGGAGGTGGCCGAAGAAAAGTTCTAAAAAGAAAAATTTGAATTTGCTAAATGCCAAGCTCTATGATGAATCCAAGCAAACAAAATGATACATAGGCATACCCTGCTGTAGCCTCCCATCATTTCAGTCTCTCTCCAGCACTCCTTGTTCGAGCACTATTAATTCATTTGTTCCTTGTGTTATGTGCACTCTTTGTTCTGTTATTTACATAGCATTTACATTGAATTATATAAATAACCTAGAGATGCTTTCAAGTGTACAGAGGATGAGCATAGGCTATATGCAGAAATTATACTCTATTATATAAGAATCTTGGGCATCTAAGGATTTTGGTTATCTACAGAGGTCCTGGAATCAACCCTCCATGGACACAGAGGTATAACTGTATGTGTGGAGAATAATGAAGTGGCAAATGTTTTGTTAGATATATATTTACTACAATTTTAAAAAAGAAAAAAAAACCCACTGCCATTTAGTCAGTTCTGACTCACAGCAACCAGATAACCCAAATCCACTGTCACCAAGTCAATTCTAACTCATAGGGATCCTACAGGACAGAGTAAAACTCTCCCCTAAAATTTCAAAGGAGCACCTGGTAGATGAGAACTGCTGACTTTCTGGTTAGCAGCCACAGCACTTAACTACTACACTACCAGGGTTTTCTAGAATTACCATATATATGATCCAGCAATTATACTTCTTGCATATACCAAAAGAAACAAAAATGGGTATTGAAATAAAACTTCTAAATGCATACTCATAGCAGTATTGTTAACATGACCAAAAGATGGACAATCCAAATGTACATCAATTGATGAACAGTAGATAAAACATGACATAACCACAAAATGGAATACTATTTGGCAATGAAAATGAATAAAATACTGATATGTGGTTTATTTCTGAATTTTGAATTGTATTCTATTTGCCTATATCACTATTCTTATAGTAAGCAAACACTGGTCTAAGTATGTGGATTTACAGTGTGTTTTGAAACTGTGAGCTCTGGTGGAGCAGTGATTCAGAGCTATGACTGCTAAACAGAAAGGCAGCAGTTTGTGTCCACCAATTCTCCTTGGAAGCCCTATGGGACAATGCTACGCTGCCCTATAGTGTTGCTGTAAGTCCACTTCAGCTCAACAGCAACAGATATGGTTTCAGTTTTGTGATTTCATGACTTGAATGACTGGTTTTCCCACTTCTACAAAAAAGGTATTAAAATTTTGATAAGGATTGTACTGAATCTGTAAATAACTGCATTGGGTAGTACTGATATCTTAAAATATTAAGTCTTCCAATACATGAACACAGAAAGCCTTTCCAGTTCTTTATAGCATCTTATGCATGAGAATCAACTGGATAGCAATAGATTAGCTTTTTCTTTTTTAACTTCTTTCAGCATACAGATTATCCTTGTACAAGTTTTGTCTTCCTCTTTTCTTGTTAAGTTTATTTTTTCCCTTGATTTCTTTTTTCAGATTATTCATTTCTGGTGAATACAGCTGCTTTTTGTGTGTTAACCTCATACCCTGCAAACTTGGCTGAATTCATTTTTTAGTTCTAACAGCTCTCTTGTGGATTATTTGCAATATTCTATATTTAGGACCATGTCATCTGCAAATACAGAGGCAGTTTTATTTCTTCCTTTCCAATCTGGATGAATTTTATTTGTTTTTCTTGTCTGATTACTCTGGCTAGAATTTCCAATAAAATGTCGAATAGCAGTGATGAAAGCAGGCATTCTTGTCTTGTTCCTGATCTTTGGGAGGACACTTTCAGTGTTACAACTGAGTATAACGCTAGCTGTGTGAGTGTGTGTTTAATAAAAGTCATTTATCATGCTGAAGCATCACCATTCTACTCCTACTATTCTGACTGTTTGTATCCTTGCAAAGTGTTGGATTTTGTCAAATACTTTTTCTTCATCAACTGAAATGATCGCATGGCTCTTTTCCTTTGTCTATTAATGTGTAATATTACATAATTAACTTTCTTATGTTAGATCACCTTTACATTCCTGAGATAAATCTGAGCTGGTCATGGTTGTTAATGGTTAATTTGGTTATGTGAATGTTACCTCAATTTGAAAAAAAACTAAGCAAAATTAAACAAAAATCCCCCAAAACAGTTCTGTTCTCTTTGTCACATCACAACAGTGATGACAGAGCCATAGAATGAGGAAACAGAGAGGGAAAATCGGAGTACAGAAGAGACCCTACAGAGCTATGTCTAAAGAGGACCACAGCTACAGTTTCCTGATTCCTAGCCCAGTGTCTAAGGGTAAAGAGAGTGGCAGATTGGTCTCTCCTGTAACCAGTGGTAACCCCAAATAGTCACAACAAAAAAGCACACTAACTTGTTCATTCATTCATTCATTCAACAGTTACTTATTAAGTACTCAGTACAAACAGAACTGGAAACCCTGGAGAGGTAGTGGTCAAGTGCTACATCTCCTATTCAGTTCGAATTCACCAGATGCTCCATGGGAACTCTATGGGGAAGGTCTACTCTCTGCTATAGATGTAACTCTGTTCTAGGCATGAAAGATAAAGCAGTGAAGAAAAAAGATGAAAATTCACTGCCATTTCAGCAAGTTTATTTTCTGATGGGAGAAGCACTGAAGATGTGATGCTAAGTCCTCTATGTAGTAATTATTATCTGATTTTGATAATACATAAACTGAGATATACACAGGTATTTAGTTGGTCCCTGGAGATGATATAAGCATCTGGTGGTGAACTAGAGATCTGACCCGATTGCTCTGGGGCAAATAGGCATCCAAACAACCTGAAAGTCAGATTATGGGAAAGACTGGAGCAGGAGCCAGGATGCAAAGTCTTCACTGGCCCATGAAAGTTACTCATCATTCTTTACTAATCTCACTGGGCTGCCTGCCCTGTTCACAAAGCTGCTCTACCAGCCTTTGGCAGGCCTACCCCTCCACAAGCCACCTCCTGTTCTTGCTATCATGATGGATGGCGGTGACATGTTCAATTATTCAGGCTCCATGTCTTCCTGGAGCTGGTGACAGCGATATTGCATTTTTAGATTGCCCAGAACTGCACTAGATAGAGAAATATGTGGCTCAGGAATGTAAAAACCCATCTGATCCCCAACTGTCCGGGGAATACAAAAAGCACCAGTCATGGGAAAAGGACAAAAGCAGATCAAACTTCCCACATGCCCTAAACAACACAACTCACATTTTTTCTGAGCTCTAGGGCAAAACCACAGATATTTTGAGCATCCACCCCTTGGAAATGGTTTGACTACAATAACTATACATCATTGGGCACCTGAGGAAGGCTAGCCACTGTCTACCAGGAACACACATTCACAACTACACCTTATCCTCTGAATGTGGAAACACAGAATGCAAGAGGTACACAAACGTTCATAGCAGCACTATTCACAACAGATACAAAAGATGTCCTTACATACAGCCAAACACCTAGCAAGTGATAAAACCTGGGTTCAAATCCTGACCTGAACAGGTTTATCTAATTCTCCAGGAACGAAGAGTCTGTAGTATTCTTGGGATTCATGCTGGATTTTTAAAACTAATCATTATGATTAAAAAATATTTATAGTAAAATATAATTAAACATGATTGTTTATAAATTTGTGGGAAAATGCACATACTCTAGAGGCCCACTTACAAAGTACCAAGAAAAAATGATGTCGTATCTCCAAAACTGGCATTCATCAGACTATTAAATACAATGACGTATTTACTGACATGTAACCTACCTGTGATACACTGTTGAATGAAACAGTATACAGAGAAGAATGCAAAGAGGGATTACAGTATACACACTTGGTGACATCTGGTGTGAATCCTACTGTCTGAATGAATATGTGCATGTCTGTAACTATATATACATGTATATATACAAATAAAGTAAAATAGCCATTCCTACACATTCATAATCTAAAGTTATGAACTAAAGTTACAAAAGCATATCACAAAACTAAGTATAAAAATTTCACTTTCTTATACTGTTTTAAAAATGTCCCCACCTACTGCACTGAGTCATTTTCAACTGATAACAACTTCATAGGGTTTCTGAGGCTGTAAAACTTGTATCAAAGTCAACTATCACATCTTTCTCCCCAGGAGCTACTGGCAGTTTGGAACTACCGATCTTTTGGTTACAAGTAGAATGCTTTAACCACTGCACCGCCAGAGCCCCTGTAAGAATGCACACACATATAAAATATGTAAATGTGTATGTGTACACATATGTATATATTTTATGTGTAAAATACATACATATATAGCACCTTAATATGTCTTTCAGTATATTTTTTTCTCTTTCTGTGTATATGTACATGTATATAAAATATATACATAGACACACAGAGAGAAAACCATACTGAAAGACATATTGACGTGCTACAGTGGTTACTCACTAGGTAGTAAAACTTGGAGTATTTTAAATAATTTTCTCACTGTTACTAAGCCTGCATTTTAGAATTTTTTTTCCAATGAACATCTAATGCTTTAGAAATAAGAAAAAAAATCAGTAAAAGTTACATTTTTAAGTAAGCTATCTTTATGGCTTCTGTATATGTCTACTCCTCATTTGACTTTTATGTAATATGGCCATGTCATAGGGAGATTGCCCCATTGCCCAAGAACGAAAGCATTACAATTTATCCCCAATTTTTGTCCTCAAACTTCTCACCCAAGGGTGAGAAGCTCTTTAGTCAAGCTTAACTTACTATCTCATGAAAGCAAAGTTTTACTATATGTAATAGTCCTCTAATATTGTTCCATGTGACTGAATGTATTTGCTAACAATAGCTATAAAATTTTTTCCCATTCTACATGCTCTTCTGCAATGTGACTTTTACCACTCACATATCAAAGGTGGAAACTAATTGCTCTCTCTTTGAATCTGGTTTAACTATAGGAAAAAACAATTACTTCAAACTGACTATTGTTACTACTTGTTTTTAATCATGCATTTACATGTGGTTTCCACAGCTAGATTTCAGTGTTTATAACTTGACTGTATCAAGTGAGTTTAAAGAAAAAATATGCACACAGTGGTTCATTCATTTACGTTAAAAATGCATATATTGAGATTCCACTATGTGTCTGACACTTTTGCTATAATTTACATATATACCAGAAATGTGTCTGCATTTACAGACATCTAAATCTATATCTAGTAACTAACATCTCCATCTACATGTATTATCTGTAGCTATTCCACCTAAATGTTAACAGTGATTTTCTCAAAATACCAAGATTGTTTTCTTCTTTTTGTTAAGCTTATTTTTTTTTTTTACTATTTCTTGGAAAAATGAACATAAATTGCTTGTGAAATCAAAATAAAGCCAAGTAAAATGTCACAAGCATTATACCATGTCAATAAGTATTTGCCTCCGACATCATTTAAATGTCTCCAAACTATTCTACTAAATTAATGCATCATCATTATTTAACCACTTCCCTAATGTTTAAATTTTATATTGATTCCAAATTTTCAGTCTAATATCGCATAAGACATTCTTACAGGTAAATCTTTTTACAAATCCCTTTGCATACCTGGGTAGAATTTTCTTGGGTCAAAAAATGGAATTGCTGGGTCAAGGGATATGAGAATATTTCAAGTTCTTAATCTCTGTTTTAAAGATATCTTCTGGAAAGTTTAATATCAACTTCATCCTAATTAGGTGTGTATTAGAGTGACTGCATACTACATCTTCCATAACTCTAATTACTCTTCTCAGTTTTTAGTGATTTTGATATGTATTCTGTATTTCAGATTTATTGTATCAGCTTCTTTTCAGCCTATGCCAGTTTGCTCAAATTCTTTTTGAAATACAATGTCTAGAGCTAGGCATGATAATCCAGGTGTGATCCAACCTGCACAGAGGAGAAATGGGCTATCATCGCCTTTTCTCTGAACACAAGACTTAAAACAATGCAGCTCAGAACAGTTGCGGCTTTACTGGCTGCTGACTTGTACTCAATACGCCTTCATTTCTTTGTTCACATGTACTTCAAATAAATCTGGTTTCTCCCATCATGTATTTGTGAAACGATTTTTCAAAATCAAAGAAGAGAACATCTTATGCTACTGAATTATATCTACATCTCAGCCTTTTTTTCTAGTTTCCCAAGACATTTTTGTCTTAATCCTGTAAGCTCATGTTTTCACTGTTGCTTGACTACACACCTATGAACTGGAAGAACATGAAAAGGAGTGGCGGCTGGGTGAGAAAAGAAAGGAACCAGTAGTTACCACGGGCCGACTCTGTGTCAAGGAATAGAAGCTAGAGATTCACATGTTTAAATCATTTGACATACGTAAGAGTATAATTAAGTAGATATTAATATCCTTGTTTTAAATATGAAAAAAATGATTTCAGGATTTTTTTTCCTTGGACAAAGTCACACAGTCAGTAAGGAGAAAGGATAGTTTAGGAAATCTGTGATCCTTGCTATTACTACTATCCTAGGTCAGGTGTGCCTTTAGCTAAAGCATGGATGTCAGTGTCAAAAGAGAACGAAGCTAAGACTAGAACTTGACAGCTCATAGCTAGAATTCCTTAACGAACATGTAATTGAATCAAAACAACAACAACAACATGTGACTATACTATTAAACAGCCTACAATTTCCCCCTTAGGAGACAAAAAAAAAATATTGTTCATTCCACAAACATCTGTTGAGAGTCTAATATATGTCAGGAAGAGGATACATACTAGTGAATGAAACAGAAATACTTCCTATCATCATAGAGGTCAGTTAATCCAGATGAGAGACTATACAAGCAAACACATACACCTTCATCTGGTTACAAAGTTTCAGTTGTTCCATGCAATGGGACAGTTTTTTTTTTTTTGGCTAAATTTTACTTTGTTGTTGGAAATATACATTGCAGACATACATCAACCCAACAGTATCTACATGTATAATTTAGCACATTAATGACATTCTTCAAAGTGCAACCATTCTCACTCTCCTTTTCTGAAGTGTTCTTTCCTCATTAACATAAACTCAGTGCCTCCTAAAGTTACTGTTATGGATTGCACAGGAGCCCCCAAAATCTATGTCACTGTGGCTAGGCCACAATCCCCTGTATTGTGATTGTTCACTGTTTTTATCTGATGAGATTTTCCCCCTGTGTTGTAAACACTACCTCTATGATGTTACTGAGGCAGGGTAACGGGAAGTTATGTTAATGAGGCAGACTCAACTGACAAGAGTCATTTATGTCCTAGGGAAACCTCTTTTCAGATATAAGAAAGAAACAGAAAGGGGGGAACCTCATATTACTAAGACAACAGCTTCTAGAGTACAGCATGTGCTTAGGGCCAGAGGTTTTTGTGCTGATAAGCTCCCAGACCGGTAGAAGTATAATAAGGATCTTTCCTCAAAGTCAACAGACAAGGGAAACTTTCCCCTAGAGATGGTACCCTGAATTTGGACTTCTAGCCTGCGAGTCTGTGAGAGAATAAAGTTTTGTTTGCTAAAGCCATTCACTTACATATTTATATTGTAGCAACCTTACACAACTAAGTTACCATTTTATCTTTTGATTGGCTGTTGTCACTCTGACCCCATATAGCTAGTTCTTAAAAGAACATAACGCTGAAAGCACACTTTTTTACTAAACCCCAAAACCAAACCCACTGCTATCCAGTCGATTCTGTAAAAAAGAGTTTCCACTTTTTTATTTCAAAAACCCAAACCCAGTGCCAACAAGTCAATGCCAACTCATAGCAACCCTACAGGACAGAGTAGAACTGCCCTATAGTTTCCAAGAAGCACCTGGTGGACTTGAACTGCCGACTTTTTGGTTAGCAGTCATAGGACTTACCCAGTGCCCTGAGAATTTCCAATTAGCTAAGCTTAACTTCTGTTCAGTTTTAAGATGATTTAAAGGGATACTTTGGGTTTAAGGGTTAAAGTTTATCTCAGGGCAAAAGTCTCAAGGGTTCATCCATGCTCCACAGCTCCAGAAAGTATAGAGTTCATGAGATTTTGAAATTCTAGCCCACATTCTCCCCCTTTCAATCAGGATCCGGGTACGGAATCTTTGATCAAAATATTCACTAACGACAGCCAGACACCATCCAATTCTTCTGGTCTTATGGTAAAAGAGACTGTCGTTCATGGAGGCAAGCAGAGGCACATTCCATATTCTTCTATTCTTGGCTTTATCTCTTCTGTTGTTCCAGGTGAACTGAGACCATTTGTTGTACCTTAGATTGTGGCATGCAAGCTTTTAAGACCCTGGGCACTACGCAACTAACTAGTAGGTAGAACAGATCACTAAAGCATAATTAGATCAATTAATGGTATGTTTCATGAAATTATGACTCCAAACCTCCAAACAAAGGATCCAAATCCTATGAGCTATTTGCTCTTACAGAAGCAACCTCAGCAACTACTCTTTCTTTTTGCTGTTGTAAATGCAAGGACAGACCATTAAGTTCAAGAACCCTTCCTTAAAAAAAGGTGCTACATACCTCATTGCTGAATGCCTCTAGGGTTACCTTCAAAGTATTCCGTTTGGGAAGCTATGCACCAATATCAGAGCCTAGTCCACCCTTCAAAGCAATTTTGGAACTGTTTTTCTGGAATGGCTATCAGGGCAGTCCTTGTGTTATCCTTGATGTTCTCGATGTCACCCAAATGTCTTCCTTTCAATATTTCCTTTATCTTCAGGTAAAGAAAAGAGTCACTGGGGGTCAGATCAGGTGAGTAGTGAGGGTGTTCCAATACAGTTACAGGTTTCTCCCTCAGAGAGGTGTGAGAATTTGCCACTGTGCCACGGTGTGCAAAAGCCATTCCAGAAAGCGTTCCAAAATTGTTTTCAAGAGTGGACTAGGTGCCGGTGTTAATGCATAGCTTCCCAAGGGGAATACTTGGAAGGTGACCATAGTGATATTCAGCAATAAGATACGTAGCACTTAGAACAATTAAGTTTGTGGACTTAATTGTCAAAATTTGTATATCAATCACATAACTTTAGCCAATTCAACTTTTTGCAGATGTACAACTTCTCCACAGAACTATAATAGCTGACTATACAAACTTACCCTTAATTAATGTGAATTTTCTGCCCTTCCTCCCACCCCTGGTAACTACTAATAAACTTTAGTCTCCATATATTTGCCTTACTTTCTTTTTATGTAAGTGAAGTCATACAACAGTTGTTATTTTGTGATTGGTTTAGTCACTCAGAATAACGTCTTCAAGCTCCATCCATACTGTATCATGCATTAAGATTTCATTTTTCCAAATAGCCAAGTAGTATTCTACTGTATATATGCATCCCATTTTGTTTATCATTTCTATTGGGAATTTAGGTTATTTCCACATTCTGGCTATTGTGAATGGTGCTGCAGTGAACACTGGTTTACGGGTCTCTTTTTGGGTCTCTGCTTTCAAGTCTTTTGGGTATACACCTATGAACGGAATTCAAATCACATGGTACTTCTATACAAAAGCCATTTAAAGGCTCCCTTTATTTTTGTTTTCATTTAAACTTGCCCACTGTGTACTGACAAATTTGAAGTCCTAACCTTAATGAGAGTATTTTGATAGATCTAGGCAAATCTGTTACACATTTTTGGCTTTCCTGCACAAATACATCTTCTCTCACTATGCTTCCAAGTTTCTTCCCTCATTGTAGCTATCTGTGATTATTACAGATTGGTTCAGAACTCCATTTTTTAGAGTATCCCTCTTTGCAGTAGCTATATTTCATTTTAGAATCTCTGGCTATGAAACCAGAAAAATTTCTTCCTTGGCATTAAAAAATATGTATACATGGGTTCATAAATTTGGGGTTATAATTTTTCATCTTCTGAATTAGAAACTCTCTCCCCTGTTTGATAACATCCAGTGCTGGCACGGGTTTTGTAAAATGGTCATTCTCCTAAATTGCTGCAAGCAGTGCAAATTTGCACAGCGCTTTTGGGAAGCAATTTCATAAAATAGAAAAACAGCTTAAAAATGTCTATCCCTTTTGACCCACTTCTGGGAATTCACCCTAAGGAAACTATCCTAAATGCAGGAAAGGCTTTATATACCTTTATACTCACTGAAATGTTATTTATATATACTGTAAAATGGATAATAATCTTATTATCCAACTTGAGGAAAATGGTTAATGATGTTGGAATATTAGCTGACTTAACTGTTGTGTTGTTAGCTGTCTTCAAGTCTGCACTGTCTTATGGCAACCTCAAGCTCAAAAGAATGAAACATTGCCTGGTCCTGGGCCACCTGTATAACAATTGGCAGGCTTGAGTCGATTGTTATGGTCACTGCATATTTAAAATAACTTCTACTCAAGTGTGCCCATCTTCCATCACTTTATAATATCCTGCACTTGGCTTGGCGTTCTGATCCATAAGGTTTTCATTAGCTAATTTTCAGAAGCATATCACCAGACCTTTCTTCTTTGTCTCTCTTAGTCTGGAAGCGTTGACAAAATCAGTTCACCATGGCTGACCACTGGTATTTGAAATATGAGTGGCATAGCTTCCAGTATCATAGTAATATAAAAGCCAACACAATATGACACACTGACAGAAAAGTGGTGAGAACTGACTTTGATGATGAAGAAATGTCATTATAGAAAACATGTATGAACCAATATAAATTATAAGAAAAAGAAACATCTATATTAATAACTCTATTAAGCTGAATATAGAACATACTTTGCTTACAGTATGGAGGAATAAGGTGTTACCAAACCTATTCTGCCGATAACAGCAATAAACCCTGGATGAAAAGAAGAAAAAAAGACTACCCATGGATTCTGGAAAGTAAATGAACGATGATCATTTATGCAAAGGAGTTGAAATTTGGAGGTAACAGTCAGCATACAGACAATTTCTCAGTATTGAAACTTGGCCTTGAGGGTTGGTCACAGTTATAGGAAGGCTCACAGCAAATAAAAGACCAAGAAACATTTTGCTGTTTCTGGAGGGAGGGCCCAGGGGTGGATCCCAAGCCAAGCAATGCATCAAAGATTGAAGAAGGAGTCCAGTAAAAGAGAAAGGCAGAGAAGATGAACCCATAATTTATATGAAATCTTTGCCCAGTTCTCTGCTTGACCTTTGAACCACATATATGCCCAGAACACTACAAGCAGCCCAGCTAAAGATAACAAAATGATTGAGACTGGATTTGCTATTCACCACAGGCAAGGCAATTTTTAGTTGGAGTCTAACTAACTTAATTGCTTTCCAAAACAAATATATCAAAATTCTTTAATGAAATAGAAAGGATGGAGAAGAGAGGACAGGAGAACAGAAAAGAGGAGTATGCTGTCACCAGGCAAGGAGAACAGCAGGAGCCGCACATAGGCAGGATTATGAATTTAAACTGCATTGTACACTTTCACTCAGTCACAATAATAAAATAAAATAATAACAGGATTCAAGTCTTCATATAATACATTTAAGGTTAATAATTCAATCCAAAATTACTTAATACATTGTGAACTAGGAAAGTTTGATACTTTCCCAAGGATATCAGCAAAGGCCCATCCTAAGATAGCCCACATGTTAGAGTTATCAGATATCATGGATTGAATTATGTCTCTCTGAAATGATTATCAGCTAGCTAGTCAAGGATTCCCAGTATTGCATACATCACTTTGTCATCGATGTGAGTTTCGTACGTGTTGTAAATTCTACCTCTGTGACGTTATTAGGGTCACCATGAGTCAGAATTAACTCAATGGCAACAAAGTTTGTTTTCATTTTTGGTATGATTTTGACGAGGTGGGATTTGCAGCAGTTATGCTAATGAGGCAGGACTCAATCTAAAATATTAGGTTGTGCTGTAGGTCAACCTCTTTTGAGATGGAAAAGAGAAAAATGAGTAGGCAGTCATAGAAGCCTCATACCACCAAGAAACAAGAGCTAGGAGAATAGCATGTCCTTTTGTCCGACGGTCCCTGGATCAAGAAACTCTTGGACTGGGGAAGACTGATGACAAGGACCTTCCTAAGAACCAACAGAGACAGAAAGCCTTCTTCTAGTGCTGACACCCTTAATTCTAGCCTACTAAACTCTCACAGAATAAATTTGTTT
The DNA here is from genome assembly GCA_028571685.1 of Heterohyrax brucei. Lineage (NCBI taxonomy): Eukaryota > Metazoa > Chordata > Mammalia > Hyracoidea > Procaviidae > Heterohyrax > Heterohyrax brucei. The sequence continues at coordinate 66,397,066 of CM053150.1, forward strand.
GTTGAAGTTATCCACTTGTGGTATTTCTGATACAGTGACACTAGATAACCAAGACATTAGACAATGACTTTCATATAACTATTATATTTGGCTCAATTAGGGTAAATGAAACAATGTTCACAGCAAATGAAAATATTAGGAAAAATAGCAAGGAAATAAATATAAATACCAGTGAATTCTAGAAGTGAAGATTCAAACAAACTGACAGAATATTTTTTTAAAAATCACTGGATAGGGTTAACAGAATGGATATTGCACAGAAAATAACCACTGGCTTTGAAGGCAGATTCAAAAAAATTGTCTGATATGAAGATAGGAAAGACTTAAAAAAAAAACCAAACTGTCTATGGGACTCATGGAATAATATCAAAAGGTCTAAAAACTAGGGAGTTATGGAAAAAAATCAGCCAAATTTAGCAAATGATAAAAACAAATTCATAAAACTCAACATCAAATAAGATAGATGTGAAAAACAAATCAAAACATGCCTATGGATGAGGTCTGACAAGTCCACGAACTTAATTATTCTAAGTGCTATATATCTCACTGGTGAATATCACTATGATCAACGTCCAAGTACTCCCCTTGGGAAGTGATGCATTGACGCCAGCACCTAGTCCACCCTTCAGAGCAATTTTGGAACTCTTTCTGGAATGGCCATGGTGCACGATCTCACAGTGGCCAGTCTGTAAGCTTCATTGTATAGTTGTCTATGAGGGAGTTTTTAGCCAGTAAACAAATAACTGTATTGGAACACCTGCCCCCCACTCACTTGATGTGGTCCCCAGTGACTATTTCCTTTACCCAAATATAAAGGAAACATTGAAAGGAAGACATTTTGATGATATTCCACATCAAAGATAATACGATAACAGTTCTGATGGCCATTCCAGAAAGAGTTCCAAAATTGCTTTGAAGGGTGGATTAGGCACTGGTATTGGTACATCACTTTCCAAGGGGAGCACTTTGAAGGTGACTGTAGTGATATTCAGCAATGAGGTACATAGCACTTTTTCTAGGATAAGTTAACTAACTTAATCATCAGTCCTTGTATATTATACTAAACTGCTGAAAACCAAACCTACAGTGACATCTTTACTCTAGTCATTGCAGTAAGAGAAGGAAAGGAAAGAAAAAGCTTAAGAATTAGAAAGGAAGAATTGAGAATATCTTTTTTGTAGACAGCATGATTGTTATGAACAGAATCCTGTGGAATCTACAATACAAATATTAGGACTAAGAAGTCTGTTTAGCATGGTTGAAAGATAGTAAGATAAAAACCAAACCAAACCCACTGTCATCCAATCAATTCTGAGTCATGGAGACTCTATAGACAGAGCAGAATGGCCCCAAAGGGTTTCAAAAGAAATCTTGGTGTATTTGAATTGCTGGACTTTTGGTTAGCAGATGTAGCACTTAACCACTTTGCCAATAGGGTTTCCAATAAGATAAATAAACACAAATCAACTGTATTTTTATATACTGGTCACAAACAGGAGCCCTAGTGGCACAGTGGTTAAGAACTATAGCAAGTTATGGCTGCCAGCCAAAGTTGGCAGTTTGAATCCAGCAGCTTCTCTTTGGAAACCCTACAGGGCAGGTCTACTCTGTCTTATAGGGTTGCTATGAGTCAGAACCGACTTGATGACAATGGGTTTGTTTGGTCACAAACAACTGGAATATAAAATTCCAAAATAAGCTCCATTTTCAGTGTTGTTCACAACAGTGAAAAAAAAAAATCTTAAAGTGCTTAGTAATAAATTTAACAAAAGGAAAGAAAGATTTCTTCAATGAAAACAACAGAACACATGCAAGAGAAGACATAAATAAATGGAGAGACGTATCATGTGTGGATTGAAAGACTAAGTATTGGTAAGAAGTAATATATCTTCACTTTTGTCTACAGATTTAATGCAATCTTAGTTATCTGACTCAATGGCACTTGGCTGGCTGCAGTTATAACCCCAGGAAAAATTTCTTATTTTTATTATGATTGAGTGAAAATGTACGTTCCCACTGCTCTCCCTGCCCAGTGACAGCACACTCTTCCTCTCCATTCTACACATGTCATATGCTCCTAACAATCCCCATTCCCTCCTCTCTACTCTCTTCCACACCTCCAGTAAGAGGTCAGTAGGACAACATCCTATAGATGCATAGAACCACAAAGTGCACACACAAGATGGTCACTCTGTGTCTCCAAGTCCAATCCACTGCCGTCCAAAGAGGTGACCTCCATTATAATTTATGGACAGGGGCAGCATCACGGCCAGGGACCATGCTACCAGGGAAACCCCAAGGCCCCTGGACCATCAACTGTGGTCTTTTGGTAGAGATCTCAGGGTGCACCCCTTTTTATTCTTGGGTTGCCAGTGAGACTCAGCTTTGTGACCTCCATCACGGCTATCACTGGTGGTAGCCAGGCACCATCCAGTTCTTCTGGTCACAAGTCGATGTTGTCACCCACTCATGAGGGTCTCTCTGTCTTCTGGGTTCTTTCTCCCTCATGTCGTTTTGGTTCAGGAAACATTTTTTTTTTTTTGACAGAATTTGACAATATAACTCCAAAATTTACTCAGGATGGGAAAATAACCCAAAGCAATGGAAGTAATTTTAAAATAGAACAAAACTGTAAGACTTTATCTACTTGTTTTTAGGACTTAAATTACAGTAATCAAGACAATGTGATACTGGCTAAAGGCAGGCATACAGATCAATGAAAAACAAGAGAGTTCAGAAACATACACAATTGGTTTTTCAAAGAAATTTGTCAGAAGAAAGTCTTTCCAACAAATGGTGCTGGAGCAACTGGATAGATAAGTTCCAAAATAAATGTACATAGACTCATGGCTCATATCACATGCAAATATTAAGGCAAAAGGGATAGTACAACTAAATACAAAAGCTGAAACTGGAAATCCCGTAGGAGAAAATAGCATAGAAATCTTTGTGATCTCAGGAGTAGGCAATAACTTTGTAGACGGGAAACCAAATGCATGAACCATGAAAGAAAACAATATATACACTGGTCTTTATAAAAATGGAAAAATTTTGCTTCTCAAAAAATATAACTAAGAAAAGGAAAACACACAGTACAAAATGGAAGACAAATGTAATACATTTATCAGACTGAAGACTTGTATTCAGAATATATTAGAAAAACCCTTACAACTTGATAATACGGAGACCAAAAAAAACAATTAAAAAACTGGCAAAAGATGTGAAGAAATGACTTCAAAAGCACAGCATATGAATGGGAATAAGCACATGAAAAGATCCTCAACCTGGTTAGTCATCACAGAAATACGAATTAAATCACAAAGAGATACCATTAAACAATTATTAAAATGGTTATTTTTTAAAAAAGAAAGACTGGCCCAACCAATTCCGACAAAGTTTGGAGCAACTGAGACTCATTATGCTGCTGAGAATATAAAATCATGCATTTAATTGCGGGGGGTGGGGTACTCTCTGGCAGTTTCTCCAAGTTAAACTCATAAAAAAACACATGTTCCTGACAATAGAAGTGAAAAATTTGTCCTAAAAAAACTTGTACATGAAGGTCCATAGAATCTTCACTCACAGTAGCCAAAACAACCAAACCATTATATATCAACAGGTCAGTAAATCGCAGCGTATCCAAACAATGGAACACTAATGAGTATTCCAAAGGAGCTAACGAAAAGTGCAACAACATATATGAAACTCAAATCATGCTGAATGAAAGATGTCAGACACAGAGAAGTAAAAATGATATTATTCCATTTATGTGAAATTCTAGAAAAAGCAAAAACCAATCAATAGTGACAAAAGACACACCACAGTGATTGCCTAACGCTGGACAGAAAACGAGGCATATACTGTCAACAAAAGGAAACAAGAAATCTTTCAGGGGTGATGGAAATGTTTGATGGTGTATAAATTTTCCAAAGCTCATTGAATTGCATCCTTTACATTGCTGCAGTTTATTGTATATACATTATAACAAATTAAAGTTGATTTAAAAGTTGCATATGGAAACATAAAGTTTATGAAGAAATTTTAGCAAAATTTAAATGGTAACATTTAGATGACAGTGTTACAGGAAACTTTTTCTGCTTGTACTTATGGGAATTTTACCAACTTTCTTTAATGAACATACATCACTTTAAATTAAAAAAAAAAAAAGAAAGAAAAACAGTCTACGGCATTTGTCAGATTAATGTCAGCCTTCTGTGTCTGGCATGACTTACCCTGCATGACTAAGACAAACATTTCAGTCTTAGACAACTTGTTACCCATGTCAGACTTAAGGACAAAGAGGTAATACCAGAGGGGCAAATCCTCACATTTTAGTCATGAAACTGGAACAGAGGAAATTCAATAATTTATTGGAAATTTTGTCTTTAGCAAAACAATTCTTCCTGCAACTATACAGAGAACTGAGTCTCTTGCCAACGCACTGCATTAGCTCTGAATTGTTTTGTGTATTCAAAATTGATCACGGGTATTTCAAACAGCAGCAAGGTCAGCCTTGTGGAGAGGTTTCAGTGGAACTCCCAGACAAAAACAGCGTAGAAACAAAGATCTGGTGACCTACTTCTAAAAAACCGGTCAACAAAAAACTTATGAACAGCAGCAGAGCATTATCTGAAGGATGGCACAAGACTGGACAGCATTTACATCTGTAGTACACAGTCACTATGAGCTGGAGCCTACTAAACGGTACCTAATAATAATCACATAACTCACTGCTGTTGAGTCAATTCTGACTCACTACCCTATAGTGTAGGTAATTTTATATGCCTATAAAACTATTTTATTTAGGATCAGAATAACTAAATTTGAAATTTGGTCTTTTTATTCTATGATAATATGGTGGTTCTAACAACGGCCTCTAAATTCTTCGGCATATCTCGCATTAAGAGGCAGAGTCTAGGTTTCCTCCTCTTGAGTCTGGGAAAGTTTGTTACGCCTTTGACCAACAAGGACTGCCAGGTATGGTGCTATGTGGCTTCCAAGGCTGTCACAAAAAGCTTTGCAGCTTCCCCTGGTTCTCTGTGGAGGCTCGCTCTGAGGGAAGCCATTCACAACTCAAGAAACCTACTAGCCTGACTGTCACAAGAACAGCTACATGCACACAAATGTTTATTGCAGCACTATCTACAATATCAAAAAGACAGAATCAACCTACATGCCCATCAACACATGAATGGATAAACAAACTACACTATATTCACACAGTGGAACACTACGCAATGATAAAGAACAACAATGATTTTAAGAAACATCTCAAAACTTGGAGTCATCTGAAAGACATGGTAAATGAAATCAGTCAGCTGCAAAAAGACCAGTATTGCATGAGGCCACCACTACAAGGACTTAAGAAAAGGCTCACGCGTAGAAGGAAAGTAATCTTTGTCAGCTACGAGGATGAGGAGGGAGGGAGAGGGTTATTCACAGATTAGACAGTTGATACAAATTTGTTTAGGTGAAGGGATTAACAGCAAGCATTAGAAGGGAGGTCAAGACAACTGGATTACACCATAAGCCAAAAGGTTTTCTAAATATAATCCAGGATTTTAAAGGACAGAATAGCAGGGACAGGGGTCTGGGGACCATGGTTTCACGGGACATCAAGGTCATTTGGCACAGCAGTTTTTTTTCTAAGAAATGGTTCTGCATCCCATATTGGTGAGTGGTGCCTTGGGTCTTAAACGACAGCAAGCTGCCATCCAAAGAACATCAAGTATTTCCAAACCACCTGGAGAAGATGAAAACCAAGAACATCAAAGACATGAGGAAAATATGAGCCCAGGAGACAAAAGGGTCTATATGATTGGGAGATTACATCAGCATGAGACCAGCCAACCAAGTGCCAAGTGCCTCAGAGAAACTAAATGGTGTCTGGCTACCACCAAAGACTGCCCTGATAGAAGACACCATGTAGATAAGAGTCCTTGACAAACCACAAAAAAAGAGGAGGACAGATCTAGAATTCTATTAAAAGACAAGACTTGATGGTCTGACACCCCAGAGGGTCCCCTGAGAATATAACCCCTGGACTTGCCGCTAGCCCAGAGCTGAAGCCAGCTCTTCAGACAAAGACTGGACTGAACTATGGGACACAGAGTAATGCAGTTGGTGTGGGTACTTCTTGGTTTAATATATATGAGGCTGTCCAACTTATTCCTCTTTAGAAGGGAGACAGGAGGTTGGAGAGGAGACACCAAGTGTTGACCGAGTGGATACCAGAAGTACAAGGTGGAAAGGAGTACTGTGCTGTTGTGCTAGAACTAAAGAAAGTTCATTCCACCCTCACTGACAGCCAAAATTCAGAGACGGCATGGGGTTCCATGCTTTATTTTCAGATGGCCAGCAGATCTGGGGGACAGCGAGCACAGTTTCTCCAAAAAACTTTCCCAATGTGGGTTACATTTGTAGGGGTTTTTATAGTCAAAATTCAAGATGAGATGGGTTTGTCACAGAACAATAGAAGTTACAAGATTTCATTACAAAAGTTTCACTACATTTGACAAACAGTGTGAACTGCCCAAAAGTTTGTCAAGGATAGTCAAGCAGAGTAAACCCAAAGTTTCTCACAGGATAATCAAACAGAGTAAACTATCATTACAGTATAAGGTTTTAAGGTTTCATTACATCTAACAAGCAATGCGGATTGTCTAAAAGTTTGTCAAGGAAAATCAAACAGAGTAAACTCAAAGTTTGTCACAGGATAATAAAACAGAGTGAAGTACCATTACATTACAAGGTTTTAAGGTTTCATTACATCTAACAAACTGTGAATTGTCCAAAAGTTTGTCAAGGAAAATCAGAGTAAACCATGCAAAAAATTTTGACTTCTCCCTGAGGTCTTCATAAACCCTATCTTTAGAGACAGGGAAGGAAAGTAGACGTGTTAGTCTGGTTATTAACACAGAAAATAGAATGTAGCTTACTAACTTCAGTGGCCTCTGTAGGCCTCTCACCTTCATCATCACTGTCATAGGGTGTGGAGAGCAGACAGAGTTGCACAGAGGCATGTGTTTGGGGTTTTATATGGCAAATTGACTTTTACTTAATCACAATAAAAGTAAAAAAAAAAAAAAAGATATTTTCTAGCTTGAGATTATCCTTTTGGAAGGGCCACATATCACTTAACAGACTAACTTGGCTCCCAGTTGACAATTAGCATCAGCTGCTAGTGGATCCGACTCGACGGCACTTGGCCTACTTGGCTTGGCTAGTGGATCATTGAATGGTCTGTTTTGTACATTCAGCCCACTTGGACTTTTAGATAACTGCAGCCACGCCTGGTATTTTATCGTAAACACACGAGAGACCACACAGTAGAACAGCTCAATATGAATTCCTTACCCACAAAATTGTGGAGGAGAGTTACTAGTTTTAACAGTTTTTATATAATTTGTTATGCAGCAACTGCTATGAAAGTGATACTGAGTAAATCACTTAACCTCTTCAAAACTCTGTCTCTCATCTCTAAAGGAGGAATAATATTTACTCGATAGTGCTATGTCGAGGTTTAAATGAGATGATCTAGGTAAAGGAATGTCAAAAACCTTGGAACACTGAACTAATACTGATTGTTTTATTTTATTTCCTTGTTAACTCAATGTATTTGTTGAATAGTTACTATATGTCAAGCCCTGTACAGTAGGATAGGAGTACAATTGTGAATAAGATATAGTCCCCCCGACCAAAGAACTCACATGCAGACAGAGGAAGCCTTAAAGAAACCAGATGATGAAAAATATGAGTGCTAAGTGCCATCCCAGAAGTAAGCACAGAAGCTGCGGACACACGTGGCAGGGACTTGCTCCTACTCTCTTGGGGGTGTTAGAGAAAGCGACTGAGGTAAAAGCTTCGATACATGGCAGTGGACAGAGGCATGACAGTGGAGGAAAGACAAGTGAACAAGAGAAATGAAGCAGCAGACTCAGTTCTGTAGCAAGTGAATGGAACCTTGAAAAAGACTGTTGCCAGCTGCTCAGGGGAAAGGGTTTCCTGTGACCTATGTGCGCCTTGGTGAAAACAGCCATTTCTGAGCCATAATGGAGGACACTACAGTGCCTGTCTACCATGCAACATACTGACCACTTGAGAATAAAAAATGAACAAGCATGCAGGTAATTAAGAACAGCAGACTCAAACAACTGCTACCTTGAATAATAATTCTCATTTTGTAGTATCAAAACAACACACAAGTTTAAAGTACAAGGTTTCAACTGATATTTCTCTTTTTGCACAACACAAGAATAGAAGGATGATAATTCGGGGAGGCAACTGGGAAGCTTGGGTCCTAAATCTTTGCTCAGCCCCTCTTCCCAAGTCAGGTTGATGCAGGAATTCACTTGCCTTCCACGGCCTAATGGTTGTCCTATGGCTGGCAGTTATTCCTGGATGGTCATAAGCATGATTCTTCTTTTCTTTTGAAATAATCTTTTGTTTTACTTTTTTTTTTAATTTTATTTATTTTGTTGTTATTGTTGATAACACACACAGCAAAACATACATCAGTTCAACTGTTTCTACAATTCACTGACCAATCATTACATTCTTTGAGTTCTGCTATAACTCTCATTGTCTTTTCTGAGTTATTCCTCTCCCATTAACATAAGTTCACTGCCTCCTAAGATTCCTATCTAATCTTTTGAATTGCTATTGTCGCTTTGATCCCATATAGGTAGTTTTTACAAAGGCTTAATGCTCAAGGTAGACATGTTTTACTAGCTAAGCTAGAGTATTAGGTTTTTAGGAAGGTTTCAGAAATATACTTGATCTAAGGTTTAAAGATTATCTCAGGGGGACAGTTTCAGGGGTTCATGATGCTTCTATGGCTTCCAAAAAGTCTGGAGTCCATTAGAATTTGAAATTCTGTTCCATGTTTCCTCCTCTTTTGATCAGGATTCTTCTACAGATTCTTGGATCAATATGCCCAGGATTGGTAGTTGGGCACCATCCAGTTCTTTTGATGTCACAGCAAAGGAGGCAGCTGTTCATAGAGGTGAGCATGATTATTCTTAGAAAGTATTTATTTGTGTGAAGGTGTATGTTGGAGAAGGGCCGTGATATAAGAAAATAAAAGAACTCCCCCATTCATCATTTAATTAGGCTCATTTAATAGCCCATAATATAAACAGAATGTCACACAATGGACACATAAAGCCACATGTCTAGGAGATGACAATAAGAGTGGATTTAAAATCACCTCTTGAATCTTGCACCCAGTACTCTTCCCATATACCTCTTCCTATGATAACTCTCAAGAATGGTGACTGCTGGTAACAATGGTGATAATTTTCAATGCAATCAGGGCCTCAGCCAGTGAGAAAGACAAGAAAGGGGCCTCTATCTAACATGGGGAGCCTAACTTTCTCCTTAGCTGAGAAAGGTTCTGAAGTCCACAGTTGTTGGTGGCAGACAGATGAAGGATTGTTTACAAACATCAAATACAATTAGCTCAGATCCAAGTGAAACAGATTAAATCCAATTTGCTATTTGTATTCCTTTTCTTTCTTGAACAAGTTTAACATTTTAAACTGCTCTGCGAAAGGAACAAAAAAGGAAAGGAAAAAACAGAAAGAAGAAAAAAGAAAGCAGCTCTTTAATACCCAGAGCTGGGCCAATAAAGCTATTTTAGTTAAGTTTGGAGGGTTTCCCTATTTTTTGTTAAGAATGCTATCCAGGTAGAACTCCTTTTTCAAAAATATAAATAAATATAAATAAAACATAATTCTCCCCATCCCATTCCAAAGGCACAAAAGGTCAGATGATTTTACTGTTATTCAAAGGAATTCACTCATGGGTTATCTGGAAAGACCAGTAAACCAGAATTTAGGAATCCTGGATCTTCACCCTGGTTCTATCAAAGTTGCTGTACGACTTCAGCGAGGTCATTTAATTTCTCTACTTTCTAAGAAGAGAGAAAAATAATTCTATATTCACCACGTATATTGCAAAGCTACTATTGGGTTCATATGTGAAAGCTTCACATGGGCTAGTCAGAATTCTTCATCATCCATCATAAACCTGCTACTCTGTCAGTCTTGGCCATTTCAGAAAATGTCATTTCTAGCCATACACTCAGACCAAAACTGGTCTGAGTAACATAAGAGTTACCACAAATCCATCTCTTTCTCTCCCAAAGAGCCAATCCATATGCAAGTCTTTACTATAAAACACAGCCTACATTCTGATCATTCCTGATCACCTCTGTAGTTACAACCTTGGATTAAGCTACCATCTTCCATTTGACTATGACATGCATTCTGCCCCCTCCTTGCTTCCAGCTCTATATTACAAAACCTGTTCTGCAAGCAATAGCTGGAGAGGTCACTTAGGAATGTAAATCAAACTGTCATTGTTCTGTTTGTAAGTCCCCAATGGCTGCTCACGAATTTTAGCACAACACTCCCAAACCCTCCCCACACTCCCCACACTAGATCCTAATCATGTTAATCCCGCACTGTTCTTCACTCCTATCTCTTCCCATCCTCCTTCCCACAGCAGTCCACCTACCTTGTCCATCTTACTGGGCAACAAACACAATAAACTTGTTCCTGATTCATGGTAAGGGCATTACTCTTCCCCCTGTCCGAAACGGCTCTTGTCTACTTTATGCAGGTCCCTTCTCAAATGTCATTTCCTCAAAGAACTCTTCCCTGACCTTCCTATCTATCTACTTCCTCCAACTCCATCACGCTCTTATCTCTGCCTTGCAATATTTTTTCTTCATAGCACTTCTTACTTGAAGTGCTGTTATGTCTTTGTTTTTCACCTCTCTCTTCCATTAGAATAGAAATTTTAAGACATTAGGACTTCTGCCTTTCCACCACCGCGCCCCAACACGTGCCCAGAGCATGTAGGCATTCAATAAATGTTTGTAGAATAAATGACTAGATACTGCATGTAAAAAATCTCAAAAAGAAAGCTGCAGAGCTGAAATAAAAAATCATAAATTATCAACTTTGCTTGCCCACTACTAAGAGAAGAGATTTACATAAAGATTTGTAAAATGTCTTGCAAACACATAAACTTTTCAAGAACTCATGCATTTTGTTAAGTGCGGAACTCTCTGGGGAAATGAAAGAAATGAATTTCATCCTACTAGACATGGTGCATTATTTTCCAAATTGCTCTGGACTGCTCAGAGAATGGCTTCAGGATTACAGAGTGCGAATATAAGGCTTGTGATTGCCCTTACTGAGGATCTGATGAGCTTCCCCACCATTCTGATAGGAAGACAAGAACATGGCCTCCGAAGATCCTTATTCCTCTCTTCAGCACTCCTCTCATTTTACTTCCTAGACATTGGTTCCAGAGTTTTTCACTTCACAGTCCTTAACAAAGCTCACCCTTCAGAATCGAATTTACGACAGTGGATTTGGTTTGGTTTGGATTTTACACCTGTAGGAAGAATATGATTAAAGACTAGATTTGGATTTCAACCTCTTTCCTACTGTTTGACTTAAGCAAATTACTTCTCTGAGTCTTTTTTGATTTGTTTTATAATACAAAAATATCTTCCTATCTTGCCAGCTCTTCTTTGAGATGAAGAATTTGAAGGAGATTGACATGAATTAGATGATCCTATTGTGATATGTTTCTTATCCTGAATTTCATAGAAAGGTATTGGGGACTGACCTTTGAAGCTTTTCTATGGGTGGCTTTTGGCAGATGCAGGTGAATCACTAAAATGGCCCTGGAACTAGAAAATGTAATTCCATTACAATTCCACAGATATTACTTCACATTAAAGGAACTGATGCCTTTTTAGAGATTCTGTAATTGTAAAATGCTGGACAATTGCAAAATATCTTGGCAGAATGCAGTGCACTGAAATGGCAGAAGGCTGGGGCTCTAAGGAAATATTTATTATATGGCAGTTTGGTGAATGAGTAAAACTTATATCTTTCCACACACATTAAGAACTCTTTCTACAAATCATGCCCCCTGAAAAATGTGTGCATCAGTTTGGCTGGGCCATGATTCTTGGTCTGGTGTGATTTTCCTATTTGTTGTAAATTTCTGTCTTTATGGTGTTAATAAGAAAAGATGAGCAGTAGTTGCGTTGGGGGACAAGATTCAATGTGTAAGATTGTATTGTGCCTTGACGCAGTATCTTGGGGTATAAAGGAAAGGGAATCAAGCACAGAGTTGGGAACCTAATACCCCAGTAAAGAAGCATGTGAAGCAGAGCATGTCCTTTGGACTTGAGGTCTCTGTGCCTCAGAATTTCCCAGACTGGAGGAAAATTGCTGACAAAGATCTTTCTCCACAGTCAACAGAGAATGCTTCCCCAAGACCTGATTCTCTGAATTTAGACTTTAGCCTACTTTACTATTTCAGAAAACAAATTTCTCTTTGTTAAAGTCATCCACTTACAGTATTTCTGTTATAGCAGCACTAGATGACTAAGACTACAAGTGAATTTCTGCTGTACACCCAGATTTCAGGCTCACACCAGTCCTCAGACATGAACCTATTGACTAAAGGAGGTTCTGGGTTTCCATGGAGGACTCTGTATCACCACAGCAGCTGTATACTTTATTGGTCCTCCATTACTTGGATATCCACATACTGGGTTAAAATGAACATCCAGACAGCTCAAAGACAGTTGGTACAGGGTTCCAAAGGACACTGGTACTCACAAGCCCAACATGCAATCATTGCACCCCGCCACTTAGAGTGGATTGTGTATGGACGCTTGTAGTGTAGTCATTACATGCTACAGTTGCTTGCCAAAAGGATGACAGTCTGAATTCACCAGGCATTCCTTGGGAATTCTACGAGGCAGTTTCACTCTGTCCTAGAGGGTTGCTATAAGTTAGAACTGACTCAACGGCAACAGATTTGGTCCTCTTTGGTTTTTTGACCTGTTTCAGTCAGGACTAAAACTTATATTTTAAATGGAAGTCTAGCTACTGGTGGGATAATCATTTTCAAGACCCCAAGTGTATGACTGAAAAGGACATGCTTAGTAGTTGGCAGAACCCTCCTCCCAATCTCTTTTTGGTCTTTGGAAAAATGAGAGCTTTGGAAAATGATTTCCCCCCCTGCCTCCACCCAGAGAGAAGACCAAAAAGAGTATCTTATCCTGAGTGTAACAGAAACTGTTAGTACTACTCTTCAATATATAAGAGATGCAGGGATGGTGGTTTCCATCACATCTCTATTTAACTCACCAGTTTGGTCTCTTCAAAATTCAGATAGATCCAGATAGATGACAGTGAGCTACCACAAACTCAAACAAAAAGTGGTGGCAGCAACAGACACTGTATGGAGTTTGTAACAAATGCCAGCGTAGATGCCTAAACCTTCAGAAGATGACACCATCTTCAGCAAAAAACTATGCGTCTGGGGCAGAATAAAAATTTCTGGTCCTATCAGGGACTATGAGGCCATCATTGACTAAATTCTGGGAGAACCACCAAATCAGGTAGTAGAGTGCCAGTTTCACCATAAAACGCAAGTGGCCATCCAAAATCAGGTCAAGGAAAGTTAGAGGACACAAGTAAACTGCAAACACAGATGGCCCCAAGCCCTGCCTCTCATCACGGTCGTACTGGTGCCTTTTGTCCAACTTATACTTATGTCCACTAGGTGCAGAGGGGTTAATAATTTACTAATAGTGGAGGAAGACTGGCATATGGATACAAGGCAAATATGGACCAATACAACGGGTAGAACCTCTAAGTATGTACCTAGTCATTCATTTTGTGTGCAAAGAGAAGAGACTGATGGCCAAGAGACACAAGGTTGCTGTTTTGACTGGCTGTTCAGGGCCCTACATGGAAAAAGACTGGAAGAACAATGACAGGGATATCTCAGGAGGCAGGTATACAGATAGACTTACATGAGGGGCATTCAGAGTAAAAATCTTTGTATTCAGTGTTAGTGTTCACCACACAGTATTTACCACAAAAGATATAGTGAATAATCTAAAAGATATAGTGAATAGTGAATAATCAAATAGATAGGATGATATGATGTCAGCCAGTCCGTATCATCAGGAAACCCTGTGCTGGCACAATGGCTGCCACTGACACAGGCTTGCTGTCGTAAGGCCTTGCACCAAGATACCTGTTTTACAACAAAGACATTACGACAATGGTCCTACGACCATGGAATCTGCTGGTTCTATCGCACACTTGACTACCCAAAGGCTGTCTGCCCGACAGACATATGTAAATGCCTTTTAAAGACACAGTTAATGAGCTGTAGTAAATTCTTCTCTTAGAGTCTGTCTCCTGGGGAAAGTTCTCCCTAAGACGTAATTTAGACAGGAAGGTGAAGATCTGGTAGGAGTTGGATAAAGAAAGAGTAGAGGTAGGGCATTCAGGCAAAGGGAACACCATAAGCAGCAGCACTTGAGGTGAAAAACAGTGTGGGGTGGTGTCTTAGTTTTGGCTTCTCTAGAGAAGCAAAGCCAGCCAAATACACACACACACACACATATATTTATGTATATATTTTTTTAAAAAAATAAAAATAAAAAACACCACTGCCATTAATTTCAACTTATAGTAACCACAGAAAACACAGCAGGACTGCCCCATACAGTTTCCCAGGAGCACCTGGTGGGTTCAAACAGCCAAACTTTTGGTTAGCAGCCATGACTCTTAACCACTGCACCACCAGGGTTTCCTAATATATGTGCATATGCATGTGTGTATATATACATATTTATCCCAAGGAAATGGGTCACATAGTAGTAGAGCGTGGTAAGTTCCAAGTCCATTGGACAGGTGTCAGGTGTCAGGCTTCTCTTGATTCTTGCAGCTGCAGGGGCTGGTGAACCCAAGATCAGCAGATCAGACAGCAGGCTGCTGGCTCATGAGCTGTGGAGGCTACTGAACACCAAAACTGGTAGGTAATATGGCAGGCCACTGACTCACAGGCTGTGGAGGCTGATGAATCTCAAAATCAACAGGCAATCTGGTAAGCTACTGGATGAAGTCTCAACAGCTAAAAGTCAGATGATGAGGAGCAACATGTGAGATTCTGAGCAAAAGTTAGCCTTGCTTGAACATCCATTTAAATACTGAAAGGTCACATCCCAAAGAAATTCCCCTTTCGACTGATCGGTGGCTCATAACTGATTTCATCATGGAGATAATTACATCAGATTATGAAACAGAGGAAGACTACATCATTACACAACTGTCAAATTACATAATTGCCAAATTATTTACAACTGCAAAGCCACTGAGAATCAAGGCCCAGACAAAGTGATACAGAACTTTAACCATCACAGAAGGCCAGGTCATGGCTACAAAGCTAACCAGCAAAGCAAAGCATGGGTAAAGAAGAGCTGTGAGGGGTGAATTGGGGCAAGATGTTGATCAAACTGTAGGCCTGATCCCATGGGCAATGTCATGGATTGCATTGTGTGCCCCTAAAAATACGTGTAGTCATGTGCCTGGGCCATGATTTTCTATATTTTGGCTGTCTTCCATTTTGTGACTTTTTTATGTTGCATGTTAAAGGATTAGGGTGGGACTGTAAATCTCTTCATAAGATTACCTCCCTGTTCTACTGTAAAGAGAACTTCTCTGGAGTCTGGCTTGGCCCATCCTTAATCTTTTTGTCTTATACGAGGTAAAAGGAAAGAGAAGAAAGTAGAGAATTGGGAACCTCACACTATTAAGTAAGCAGAACTGGGAGAAGAGCACATCTTTCAGACCTGAGGTTCTTGTGCCAAGATGTTCTCTGGACAAAGACTGATACAATACTGGATTTTCTTCCAGAGTTGACAAGGGGGAAAGCCTTCTCTTGGAGCAGACATCTTGAATTTGGAATTGTAAAGTACTGGACTGTGTAAGAATAAACCTTCTCTTGTTAAAGCCATCCACTCCGTGGTATTTCTGTTAGAGCAGCACTAGCTGACTAAAACAGAATTTGGTACCAGGAGTGGGGTGCCCTTCTAGCAAATACCTAAACTGTGGAAGCCATTTTGAAACTATGAGTAGATAGAACATTCAGAAAGAACCACAGAGAACTGTTAACACTGAAAAAGGTGCAGATGGTAAGAATCGAACAACAGAGGACCAGTAGCAGCAGCAGCAGAACCAGACGCAGCACTGGAGCCAACCCATGGAGCAAGAGAGCTAAGTGCCTGTGCACAGAGTTTTCCTGATGGAACAGGGTACCTCTGAGCACTTAAATTAGTGGAGCTAGCCTTGCTGACCCACAGAGCAAGACAGCTGAGAGCCTTTGTGCAAGATGCTTTCCAGCAAGAGTAGGGTGACTTTGGGGACTTGAAACAGTGGAACTATAGAGCTTTTGAACACTTGCCCGGGCAGAGCAAATGTGGGCCTGAGGCCTGGGTCTCGTGGCCATAGGAAACAGAAGCTGAGGAGACAAAAAGTGTGAGAATCTGAGCTGCCTCAGTCTCAAAAGGTGTGACAATGACCTCAGGGGTTTGAAAGGGTGGGACCATGGCATCCTGTGTTTACAAGAGTGGAACTACCACTCAGTTGGGCTTAGGGTGCACCTAAATATGGGCCTTGAAGGCAGAGCTGTAGTGCATGGCTGGGGATCTCCACTCAGAATCCAGAGAGTGTGGCCAATACCTCAAGTCTGGAGGACAGGGCCATTGTGTAAAATGTCTCAAAAAGTGAAAGATTACTCTCAAAGCTTTGAGGACTAATACAACGTGTTCTGCTGACTTACTGGTTGTCTGTTAATGTCTTCTTTCCCTACAATTTCTCCCATTTATAATGGAATGGCTGAATTTATTCGTATTCTGCCCTTGTGCCTTTGAAAACAAATAGCTTACATTCTAGGATTCACAGATGTAAAGAAATTTTCGAATTTTGGACACAGAACTGATTTAAGACTTCTGTCACATGGGATGGACATTTCACTATGATGAATGTGTTACATGTTTCAGTGTTGATTTTGGGGGTGTCAAAGGGTGAGATGTCATGGATTCAATTGTGTACCTCTCAAAATACCTGTAGCCATGTGCTTGGGCCATGATTCCCTGTATTCTATGATTGCCCTCCCTTTTGTGACTTTCCAATGCAGTATGTTAAAAGATTAGGGTGGGACTGTAAACCCCTTCATAAGATTACCTCCCTGTTCCACTGTAAAGGGAGTTTCCCTGGAGCGTGGCTTGGCTCACCCTTAATCCTTTTGCCTTACAAAAGATAAAAGGAAAGAAAAGAAAGCAGAGAATTAGGAACCTCACATCATCAAGCAAGCAGAACTGGAGAAGAGTGCATCCTTCAGACCTGAGGTTTCTGCACCAAGATACTCCCTGGACAAAGACTGATACAATACTGGACTTTCCTCCAGAGCCAACAAGGGGGAAAGCCTTCCCCTGGAGCAGACATCCTGAATTTGGACTTGAAACCTACTGGACTGTGTAAGAATAAACCTTCCTTTGTTAAAGCCATCCACTCTGTGGTATTTCTGTTAGAGCAGCACTAGCTGACTAAAACAGGTAATGTGGACCCACTGGGTGCTTATAATCCCATCCTCCTTCTTATTTGTTCAGCACTGGCTTTAAGAAATCCAAAAGGCAGCCCTCGCCGTGGTTATCAGTTGGCCATGAAGCCCCTGGGTAAAGTAAATAGTTAACATGTGAGGTTGCTAACCAAATATTGGCAGTTGGAGTTCCCTTGAGGACTGGGAAACTTCTCGTTTCATTTTTAGTGGTTTAGACACATGCATAACTCAACACACCACCGAAAACACGTCCAGGTCCCTGGAGCCTGCTTACAAAGCTTTCAGCTTTCAACTACTTTTAAGCTGACTTTGATTACCCACTTAAAACAGAGCAGTACCAAAAAAGAGAGACCAATGAGTAGAACAAAGCTACAGAAGGGCTTGCAATCAGCGGCCTGCAGGATTTCTCTAACTCTGAGATTCCTCAACTGAGGGAGCCAAGGGGGGGAATGTATTTCCCAGGGCAGTGGGTCTTTCAGTTAATCATGCATCAAAATCACCTGATGGCTTGTTAAGACAAAGATTGTGGGGTCCTATGTACTAGTAGCAGTGTCCAGTAATCTGCATTTCTATCATGTTCTCATGGGACTGGTACTGCTGGCTCAGGAAACACCCTCTATCACAGTCATGGAGCAACAGGAACTCAGGGGCAGAACCTGTGGGTGCCACTCCAAGCTCAACAATCCATGTTCTAGCAGCCTGCTTCAGTGAGGGGACTGACAGGTGTTGCAGTTGAGATTCTGGGTTTTGAAGTTAGACCTGGTCCATAGCAGGCTCTGCTACCAGCCACCTGTGTGATCTTTTGCAAGTGGACCCCACCTCATGAGCCTCAATTCTCTCATCTGCCCTCCTACCTCACAGGAATATTGTGAGGATTTAATTAGGTAGGAAACCCTGAGGGCATAATGGTTAAGTGCTACATCAGCTAACCTGTCCTATAGGGTTGCTATGAGTTATAATTAACTTGACAGCAGTGGGATTTTGGGGAGTGAATTAGCTATCATCTGGAAAAAGAAAAAAAAAAGGAGATTGTGGTACTTGGCACACAGTAAGCCATTGGTTAATAAGGGCATGGTGAAAAACCATGATGATGCTAGTGTTTTGTAAACTGTCAAGTGCTAGCCAAATATATGAGACTGTGTTTGACTGGCTTCCAGCCATTTCTTTTCAACAGAAATATTCATCTTTGGGGACTCAGGAAACATTAGAAGGCAAGCAAAAAAAAAGCTATTCCCTCTATAATTGGGCTCCTCTCCACATTCCTCTTCTTGGCATCCTTCTCTGTGGTCATCAGTCAACTTGTTTAAATCTGGACTTGGACTTCCTTAGGAATCAATTCCACATTTTCTTACCCACAGAACCTCAGATCAGCTCTGTGCCAAAAGAAGGAGTACCAATATCCTTTCCTATGATATCGGTCTATAATGTGTCTGTACATGCTTCTGTAGGCTGATGTAGTAACCACAGTGGTTCGCACAATGCCTGGTGCATAATACTTGGACAAACTACACTTGCTGAATTAAACTTAAAGGCATAAAGGAGACTGGTGCGATTTATAGACTCCATGTCTGTCACAGAGTCAATGTGTGACCTTAAGCAAGGCACCCTCTGTCTCTATGCCTCAGTTTTTCACCTGTAAAAATTATTTCTCAGACTCCTTCCAGCTTAAGATTACAGCTACAGTATAATGGGCAGAGATCTGAACTGCGAGTTAGTGTATCAGAGTTAAGGGACCAGATCTGCCACTAACTTTCCAAAAAGAAATTGCTTTCTCTCTCCGTACCTCTGTTTTTCAATCTATATGATAGGATGATTTCTAATTACACAGATCCTACCCTGCTGTTTTAAATTTTTACACTCTTTCATTTTAGGTCTTTTAAAGGTTCAAGTCAAGGCCTTTGAGCGGTTACTAGAATGGTAAGAGAAGTGTCTTTCCATCTATCCTGAAACATTCACATTTTACTAGAAGCCTCTGGGATCTTGTTGAAAGAAATTTCCCATAAAAACTCACTGCAATAATGATCATTAATATTGCATGTGATCATTAAATTAAGTAGCATCATATTACTCTCAGTTCAGATTCTGTCTTTCAGATAAGTCTGCTGATGCATTAACAAAACAAATTCAGGCAAGGGCAGACTTCTCTTTGAGTCATATCCTTAGATCTTCCCTATATATGCCTTTGAACTCTGAAGAGAGGTAGCTCAAGATAGTGAAGACAGTATTGGATTTGACTTCAGAAGATGGCTTCGAGGCCAAGTTCTTCTACTTCCTAGTTGTGCAACCAGTGCTCAGTTACTCAACGTCTCTGTGCCTCAGTTTCCTTATCTGTGAATGCTTCTCTGCTCACCTCAGGGTTGTTGCACAGATCACCCAAGATAATGGTTGTGAAAATGTGTTGTAAACTGTTAAGCTCTCTATAAACAGAAGGCATTGTCATTATGGTAATAAGAAGCAAATGGTACATGAATATTTCACAAGCACGGACTGGGACAGATTATTTGCAAAGTATTCCCATCTAATGGGGTTTTATAAGTACACACTCTCTCGTCTTATTACAAACTTCCTAATAATCTCTTTTCAAATCTTATCTTCAAACTCTCTGTCTCCCCTGTCATTTCATCTTAATATTTTCTCTCTGTCATAGCTATTTATTATTGAACTCTGGATGGAATTAGAGGAGGCAGTTGTTTAGAAAAATATACACGTGTGTATTTCATATAAAGACATAAAATGCAGCTAGGGCACATCAATTCTAAACCAAGATATTAAAAAGTATACATCTTCATGCTGAGTGTGTTGGAACTACTGATATTAGTGATACTTAGTTGGAAATTGGAAACCCTGATGGTATAGTAGTTTAGTGCTGTGGCTACTGACCAAAAGGGTGGCAGTTCAAATCCAGCAGAAGTTATTCGGAAACTCTATGAGACAGTTCTACTCTGTCCTATAGAGTTGCTGTGAGTTGGAATCAACTCAACAGCAGTGGGTTCGGTTGGGTTTTTAGCTGGAAATTATGTTTAACTACTTCATCCCTCTATGTGGCCTCAAATCTGATCACACATAGCATTAATCTAGAGAAGAAAGAAATGAGACAGGCTCAATGAATTTTTCCTTTTTCATCTTTAAAAAAAATATGAGTTTGACAAAGCCTTTTGGAGTCTCTCTCGGCTAAAAAAGAAATCCTTTTGCCATTAACTGTTCCTGCAGAGAAAGCTCGCGAGCTGCAAGATCATGATGAGGGTAAGCATTAATTAAATCTAACTGTGAACGAATAATTACGTGCACATATCCGTCAGGGCGAGTTGTCACTATCCAGCAACAAAGTTGGATACAAACTCCATCAGCAGAACTGTCAGGCGGCTGTTAAAAGGATATAAATGTGTCCCAAAAGGATCATTTCATTTAGGGGGGAAAAATTGGATTGCAAAGGATTAACGAGGCGAGGGGTTTGTGTTTTCAATTGGATGTAAAGCACAAACCAAGTAAGTTGTGGTATCATCATTTAACCTTAATGTTTAGCTGCATTTGGATTTCTAATACATGGCGGGTACAATTAGAGCTTGTACATCAAACCAACATTTTCTGACGTGAAATGAGATTAAAGGTTTTTTATTTTTAAGTTAAATTGCACAAAAGTTTCCAAAAAAATCCAATTCACACAGATGGCATATTCTTAATAATAATTAATCAACAAAATGACTGTAAATCCCATCAAGTTAATTATGGGATCCTGGAAAGGGCTCTCTTTTGTTGTTGCCTCTGTTTCTACCAAGTAGAAGGCTATGCTCTGAGGTCCGTGTGCAAAGACCTCACACAGATGCTGTGAATGCAGGTCTAGGAGGCACACAGAGCAAGCAGGCGGAGTCCCAATGCAGGAGACAGTGCGGTGGCATCAGAAGTGAACCATTCGAGTTTGCAAGCCGGTTCCACCCCTGACTAATTATGTGAGCTTGGATGTCCCTGAACATCAATTTCCTTTACAAAATATAAACTAAAGGAGAGTGGTTAGAATAATAGGAGTCCCTGGGTGATGTGCCTGCTGCTAACTGAAAGGTTGATGGTTCAAGTCTGCCCAGAGGCACTATGGAAGAAAGGCCTGGTGACAGACTTGAAACATCAGCCACTGAAATCCCTGTGAAGCATAGTTCTACTGTCACATCCATGGGATTGTGATGAGAATCAACCAGACAGCAATTCAGCTGTTGCAGCTGCAATAACACACGTGAAAGCACCCAGAACTGTGACTGGCACAAACTAGGTGGCCAATGACTGCTGTTGCTTATTATCAGATACATGTTCAAACATAGGAAACAACAAAATCAAATCACGATATGTGACTCAGGATCTCTTCTTCTCGTAACTGTATTATTACTAGCAAGGTCACAGAAAGTGATGGTTTCCAGCCAAGCCAAAGGATCACAAGCCTGACCTGTTTCATTGCAGGCTTGGTGTACCACTACAAGAACCAACACCAATGTCGTTTCCTCCAAAGCCCTTGTAACAATATGTGCTGTTATACTTGAACATTTTACTGATGGGCTATCTGTTTCTACCTCCATACCTTGAACATTTAAAGGGGTGGGGACCACATTATCTGCTTTCCTGCTGCAGTCTCAGGGCCCAGCACGGTGTCTCACTGCTGGTAGGCATTTACATTATATAATGAAGGAAAGTCAAGTTGGAGAACCTGAGCAGGGAGTTCAGCTTAAGACAGAAGCAGTAGGAGTATACAGAATCTGGGATGAAGATTCACAGCAGCAGCACTAGAGAACAGTTAAAAATGTTTTTGGCCTGTGGTGCTGGAATATCTGCTCTGAATAGTACAGCTGTGACCACAGATGCTGACCTTACTTGGAGTGAAAGAAGAGACTATTTTGGAGATACTAGCCATTCGGGGATGTCGCAATTTTCTGTGTAACCACCTAGTCTTGAATTCTTTATGCTTTGTCCAAGTTTTCTGAAGAGTTATTTCCATGTTGTCCTGCCTGAAGTCAGAATGACTTCTTCAAGACCCATCTCCATACAGAAATCTATGGAAGTTGACACTAATATCACAACACTTCACTAAAGGGTTCATACCAATGCTTCTTAGACAACTCCCATGGCAAAGTAACATAGCTGACAAATACACAGAGAGGGTAGATGTGACAACTGTTGTTCCACACATGTCCCAACTAGACTATACATAAGTATCTTTCCAGTAGATATCCTGACAAAATGGACCATCTCCATGGTCTGCAAGAGAAACCTGAGAAATAGGATTGAAATAACAGGCCATTATTTTGCTTCACGGTTGACCGTTTTTCTGGAAGTATTTCCCTATGACCGCAATCTCTCCTACCACCTCCATCTAACCCCCTTTCCCAAACAAAAGCAAAACTAAAAGAAAATGAGTGCATAAAAAGTGCTTCTACACAGAGTGAGCATGTGGTGTGTGTATTTTATGGTTTTATACATTTATTGGAGATTGTCCTACTGGTTTCTTTCTAGAGAGAAGAGAAGGTGGAGAGGAGGGGACAGGTGTTTGTTAAGTGGATACAAGAAGTAAAGAGTAAAAAGGAGTGTGCTGTTACAGAGTGAGGAGAGCAGATAGAGTTGTAGGCAGGCAGGCATGCAAAACTGACTTAGATTGAATACTTTCACTTAATCAGAACAATAATAATAATAAAGAGTGCTTCTCCCTTCTCCCATCTCTGGTTTGTATGAAATGTCTTCTGGCTGTACAGAAATTAAGCCACATTTAGTCATACAAGTTAGAAATGGCCATCATTAAATATAAAATTTCAGAAAATTGTGCCATAGCCAAAAAATCGAGGGTATAAGATGTCAAGATCCACAGAGAAAATTTCTCACTTCTTGATTAAAATCTTCAACTTCTAACTGTTGAGTGCAGAATTTTACATATGTCCATTTGATTACATGTTTAATAGTACAGTTCAATTTTTCTGTATTGTTATTCTATTCACTTGGTCTAATCAAAAGAAATCTATGTTTCCCACTTTGACTATGTATTCATCAATTTCATTCTTTTTCTTTACACATTTTAAGCTATGTAAGTATGGACTGTTTCTTTTATGATTAACTAATGATGTTCGTTATTCCTAAAGATTTTTGTTTGTTTTTTGTTGTGGTTGTAAAGTTTGTTTTGACATGTATCTATTTTTTCACAAGTTTTTCTTTGGTTAGCATTTGCCTAGTATATAATTTTTCTTTTCCTTCACTGTCAAACTTTTCTGTCTTTGCATTTAAGGATCTGCTATAAACAGCATATAACTGTTTTGTTTTTTAAATGTAATTTGAGCATTTCTGAATTTAAACTTGCAAATTGTATCTGTGATTGCTGATGCTTCTGGACTTACTTCTGCCACATATCCTCTGTGTTTTCCCTTATTTGTGCCTCTTCTACTTTTACTCTGCATCCCACCTCAACCCACCTCCACCTCGAGTCTCTATGACATCAGTTCATAAACTCATAGCTGGAGCTTTACATTGTCTCCCTGACAACTGGGGAACAGGAAGAAGGCCACTGTCATCTTTGTCTGCCATGTTGCTAAAAGTTTACTATACCCCTTGTCTGCTTTTTTTCCATGAAATGATGGGAGTGTTTATATATCAGCCTTGTTGTCACTGGTACCATGGAGTATATCTTCAACACCTAGTGCCCCAAATGATAGAGCAGAACTGCCCCATAGAGTTTCCTAGGGCTGTAATCTTTATGAAAGTAGATCATCAGTCTTTCTGTAGCTCTGCAGCTCTGCAGCTCTGCAGCTCTGCAATGGTGAATCACCATTTCACTTAGCACCTGTGTATCACCAGGGCTCCTTAATATAACAGCATACAAAATATATTCTAGATCTGGGGCTCCCCCTAAAAGATTGGAGCCCAGCATATAAATATAGAATAGGAATTTTATAAAAGAGCCCTACTGCTCAGTGGCCCCCTCCTCTTCCTGAGTACTTATTTAGAGCATAGTTTCAAAATCCTTGCTAATGTTCATGTACTCTACCCAAATCCTTAGGATGCATTTCAAACATGAGGAAATACAAACTTTTCTGTGTAATCTATGAAGCGACTTGCCAATTTGACTGTAACTGAATTAGAAAAGAAATGCTAACAATGTGTTTGCCAGCTTCTATGTGTTCACCAATATTTCTCCTTGCTAATATACTCACAATTTTGTGTGTTCAAATGGCATGGAAAGAGGACCACTTCTGAAAATAAATATCTTAGTCATCTAGTGCTGCTATAACATAAATATCACAAGTGGATGGCTTTAACAACAGGAATTTATTTTGTCACAGTCAGGTAAGCTGCAAGTCAAAATGCAGGACATCAGCTCCAGTGGAAGGCTTTCTCTGTTGGCTCTAGAGGAAGGTCACTTTTCTCTTAGACTGAGAGCTTCTGAGGCACAGGGATTCCTGGTTCAAAGGACACACTCTTGTCCCAGTACTACTTCTTTCTTGATGGTATAAAGTCTCCAACTCACTGCTTGCTTCCGTTTCCTTTATACTCCTAGAGATTGCCTCAAGGCACAATACAATCTTACACTCTGAGTCCTACCCCACCAACATAACTCCTTCCATCCCTCATTAACATTACAGAGGCAGGGTTTATAGCATATAGGAATACCACACAATACCAGGAATCAAGACCTAGGCAAATTGCTACACATTTTTGGGGGGACACAATTCCATCCATGGCTCTAGGGGACTTGAATTCCGCTCCTGGGCCTGCTAGCTTCTCTGTGTGGCATTGATGAGTCTCCCCCTCCATCATTTTCCACATCTACAGGCAGACAGCTCCGCTCTCATCTACCTTTCCATCAATGACAGACTGAGAGAGCATATTACCCTCATTTTGCGCTTGGGGGCCTAGGGCAACCATAATTCTGAGACACCATAGTCATATGGCAATTAAGGGCTAGATAAGGATTCTCTTAACAACCCCGAGATGACCCCTTAGACTGTTGTTATGCGTTCTTCTCAAGTTGATTCCAGCTCATGGTGACCCCATGTGTGTAGAATAAAACTGCTCCACGGGGTTTTCAAGGCTGTGAATTTTCATAAGTAGATCATCAGGCTTCTCTTCCGAGGCACCACTTGGTGGGTTTGAACTGCCAGCCTTTAATCTAACAGTCTAGTGCTAAACCACTTATGCCACATAGGGATTCCCATCTTCAGAGTAGAAGGGAACATGTGTCCCAAATTGGGCCACACTTCCTGTTTTTGTATGGCCCATGAGTTAAGGATGGTTTTTACATTTTTAAATAGCTGAAACAAATTAAAAGAAGATAAATACTCCAAGACATATGAAACCTATATGAAATTCACATTTCAAGGCTCCCAAATAAACTCCACTCTTATTGTTAGAAGATCTCTATTACAAGTTCCTAGAGAAGGACACCATGCTTAGTAAAGAAGGTCAGCAAAAAACAGGAAGACCTTCAATGAGATGGACTGACATTGTTGCTGCGACACTGGGCTTAAGCATAGCAACAATGATGAGGATTGAGCAGGACCTGGCAGTATTTTCTCCTGTAGCACAAAAGGTTGCTACGAGTCAGAACCAACTTGAAGGCATCTAACAACAACAGCTTTTACAAGTACAGTACTCTATAATTATTATCATATTTTGAATTTCTTCTTTTTTTATATAAGAGCCTACATATCCTTGAGTTCATCTCTTGGCCCACAAGCCCTAAAATATTTACTACCTAACCCTTCACAGAAGAATTTTACTGAACTTGTACTAGGCCACTGAAAGAATGAAATAAGGATTAAAATCCACCACGTGTCCACACACAATAAGTCAGGTTGTATTTAACTGTAGTTTGGGGTCTAAACCTCTTCAACCCTACCAAAGAGAATGAGAGCAAGAGAAGTAAAAGAGTACAGTCTTAGGATCAGCTATAAAACGGTTAGAATCTGGAGTCAGGTCCTCCCTTACAGAAGTCCCATCTCATCTCTGAGCCTCAGTTTTCTAATCAGTAAACTTGAAACAATTAGGGCTGCTATGAGTTAGAATCAACTCCATGGATTCCTTAGTTCAGGTATTCCTCAGCAACATATATATTTAGTTCAAAGAGTTTTATCGGTCCAAGTTCTCATATAAAATCATTGTTGGTTTTCTTCTTGTTAGGTGCCTCTATCAGATTTGACACATAATGACTCTATGTACAACAAAACAAAACACTGTACAGTCCCACGCCACCCTCACAACCATTGCTATGTGTATGTCCAGTGTTGCAGCCACTGTGTCAAGCCATCTCACTAGGGGTCTTCCCCTTTTTTGATGACCCCCTACTTCACCAAGCATGATGCCCTTCTCCAGAACTGACGCCTCCTAACAACATCCAAAATACAACAGATGCAGTCTCTCCATCTGTTCTTCAGAGGAGCATTCTGGTTGTACATCTTTCAAGACAGATTTGCTTGTTCTTTTGGCAGTCCATGGTATATTCAGTATTTTTCTCCAATGCTACAATTCAAAGGTATTAATTCTTCTTCTATCTTGTTTATTTATCATCTAGTTTTCACACACATAGAAGGTGACTGCAACACCATAGCTTGGGTCAGATACACCTTAATCCTCAAGGTGACATCTTTGCTTTTTGACACCTGGAAGAGATCTTTTGTAGCAAATGTTCCCAATACAATGAATTGTCTGATTTCTTGACTGTGGGATCCAAGTAAAATGAAATCTGACAACCTCAATCAGTATTTGCCAAAGTCATTGTAAAAGTCTGCTGGGCCTTCCACCAATAATCCCTTGACTCTAGGATGGACTCATGACTTGCTTTAAACAATAAAATGAAGCTGAAGGGATGTTATGTCCCTTCTGAGCTTAAGCCTCAAAAGATCTTGCAGCTCCTATCCTTGGAAGCTCTACCATGTGAGCCAGCCTAGGAAAGCGTACTGGAGGCTGAAAGACCACATGGAGAAAAAACTAATACCCCTCAGTTTAATAGTCTGTCCTTAGCTGACCAAGTGATCCACCACAGCTGGATGATGAAGTCAACTGAGCCTGCCCCACTCAAGCCAGAAGAACTGCCTATGAGAGGCCAGTCCAAACGCCGAACTTAACTGAACAGCTAAATAAATGGTTGTTGTTTTTAAGTTACTAAGTTTTGTGTGTTTTATCATCCAACAAAAGCTAACTGACATAATACTGTATCACTCCAATAAATGAAATAACCTAGAGTTGTGCCAGGTCCTCCATGACCTGGACCCACAGTCTCCCTCTAC
Source organism: Heterohyrax brucei (assembly GCA_028571685.1). Classification (NCBI taxonomy): domain Eukaryota; kingdom Metazoa; phylum Chordata; class Mammalia; order Hyracoidea; family Procaviidae; genus Heterohyrax; species Heterohyrax brucei. The sequence goes on from CM053150.1 coordinate 66,424,767, forward strand.
AGCCTAAGCTACTGGCATTTGGTTATATCTTGTTAGGTGCCTCTATCCCCCACCAGGAAAAACAGAATTGACTGAAAGTCCCATGACCCATTCAGATGAACAAGGAAAACTGCCTGGAGGAGACACACATTTTCAGGAATGCAAACTTCTCTGAAAGACATCAGGGAAGATTTATGGATGCAGCTGTGTGCTTTAACTGCAAAGTAGCCATTGATGCAGCTGTGTGCTGTAACTGCAAAGCAGCCATCCCATGCCTAAGTCCAATGCAGCCTGGGGAATTCCTGGGCTGACAGTGGTGCTGAGCCTCCCTCTTGGGAGGGACCTGTGGTCAAGAGAGAGAAAGAGAGAGCACCAGGGAAAAGGCTCATTAAGCAAAGATGCGTTCCATCCTCTATTCTTGGTGCCAACTCTGATTCCAACACAGAGATAACCTATATAGTGCTTAAACGGAGTATTTCCACAAGCATCTAGCACTAATAGTAATTAATGGCAGGTATAATCACGCCCCAGCAATTGGTAATAGAATCCCGAGGCAACTAAGTGACTTTCCAGAAGACTCACTGCATGTAAGGCAGAACTGAGATTGAAACCAGAGTTTTTAACTCCAAATTCTGCACTGGTCACTAGACAACAATCCTTCCCAATCAAACCTATAATCAAATATTATCTGAATTAGAGGAGAGCTGTGGAAATCACACAGTCCATCATGTCTGTTTTCAAATTAACAACAACAAAGATTTATTAGGTTTTTATCACATTCAGTGCAGCCTGCTGAGCATTTACATACATTAACTATAATCCTCCCAAACTCCCTATGAAGTAACCAATCTGGTGTATTTTGCAAATAAGGTAACGAGTGAAGTTTTAGTGTGTAAGTGATTTCCCAAAGTTGAATACGTCAGTGGCAGAGCCGAGCTATGAATCCATCGCTGTCTTATTCCAAAACCTAAGCTCATTGCACAAAGCCACACTGCATCTTTCTAAGGATACTGAGGCCTGGAGAGGTACAAGTCTTATTCAGGATCATGTAGTCACTCAATCATCCATTAATTAATCAAGCATTAACTGAGCATTTGCTGTGGGTCAGCAGCCAGGCTAGTCCATATGAACAAAGGCAGGGCCTACATGTGGTTGCTCTACTTGCAAAAATTAACTAGTGGATAAGACAAGATGTAGTAATAACAAAAAGTAATAACAACTGGGAAACCCTGGTGGTGTAGTGGGTTAAATGCTGCTGACCAAAAAGTTGGCAGTTCAAATCCACCAGGCATTCCATGGAAACTCTATTAGACAGTTGTGCTCTGACCTCTAGGATCACCATGAGTTGGACCTGACTCAGTGGTAGCGGTAATAATAACAAGTATCACAAAAAAGATAAGAAGAGGCTATCGAGCTTGAAGGAACTTTCATTTAGGAGAAACCTGAAAGGGCCTCTTGGAGAAAGCAGCTTTAATGCTTTGCTCTGAAGGAAGGACAGGCTTTGGGGTGGGTAGGTGCGTGATCAAGCAGGGGACTGATCAAGCAGGGGACATGGCACAAAAGTGGAGAAATGAGGAGTCACTTCATCATTGGCTGAGGTACCTTGAGTCCCTAATCAGTCATCTTTCATTCCCCTGTAAGTACCTCATGGCATCAAGTTGAACTTCATTTTTTTTTTTTGCTGTTCTATATATACACACATAATTAAATCCATAAACTTAATTGTTCTGAGTGCTACATACATCATTGCTGAGTACTACTATGATCACCTTCGAAGTACTCCCCTTGAGAAGCTATGCACTGATGCCAGCACCCAGTTCACCCTTCAAAGCAATTTTGGAACTCTTTTCTGGAACGGCCATCAGAGCTGTCATTGTATAACCCTTGATGTCCAGAACATCACCAAAATGTCTTTCTTTCAATATTTCCTTTATCTTTGGGTAAAGAAAAAAGTCACTGGCGGCCAGATCAGGTGAGTTGGGAGGGTGTTCCAATATAGTTATTTTTCTCCTGGCTAAACAATCCCTCACAGACAACCACACAATTAAGTTTGCAAATTTGCCACCATGGCACCATGCACAATGGCCACTCCAGAAAGAGTTCCAAAATTGCTGTGAAGGGTGACTAGGCTTTGGCATTTGCGCATAGCTTCCCAAGGGGAGTACTTCAAAGGTGACCATAGTGATATTCAGAAATGAGGTATGTATTACTTCCAACAATTAACTTCATGGATTTAATTATCAGGCTGTGTGTGTGTGTGTGTGTGTGTGTGTACACACACAAATATATATGCAGTCTTCCAGTTAAGTCTGTGAACTCATCCTAGAAAATGAGGTGTCTTTACAACATTGGTTATCAACACCACAACATGCCCACACTCTCTCTTTTCAAACTTCCGTTCCCTATTACCAGCTTTCCTGTGCCCTTCTGTCTTTTAGTTCTTGCCCCTGTGCTGGTGTGGTCTTTTAGTCTTTTTGTTTCATGGGCCTCTCTAATCTTTGGCTGATGGGTGATACTGAGGAGTGACTTCATTATTGAGCTAGAAAAAGCGTCCAGGGGCCATACTTTGCAGCTTCTCCAGTCCCTCAGGCTAGTAAGTCTGGTCTTCTTTTGAGAGTCAGTATTTTGTTATACACTTTTCTCCAGCTTTGTCTGTGACCTTCTATTTTGCTCTCTGTTACAGGATTCAGTGGTGAGAGCTGGACACCATCTAGCTGTGCAAGACTCAGTCTGGTGAAGGCCAGGGTAGTTGTGGTCTGTTAGTCCTTTGGACAAAATCTTTACCCTGTGTCTTTAGCTTTCTAAAAGAGTGAGACCAGTAGAGTATCTGAGATGGCTGCTCACAGGCTTTTAAGACCCCAGACACCACTAACCAAAATAAAATGCAAAACATTTTCTTTGTAAACTGTTATTCTGATTGAGCTAGATGGTCCCTGAGACCAGGGTCCCAACAGCCCTCAGCCCTGTAATTTGGTTTTTCAGGAAGTTTAGATGTCTCTATGGAGTTTTCATGACCTTGCCTTAGACAAGTTGTGCTGGCTTCTGCAGGACTGCATACCGTCTTACCCTTTACCAAAATTACTGCTTACCTACTGTCTATCAGTGCTTTGTTATCTCCACCCCACCCCTCTCTCATAAACATCAAAGGTTGCTTCTTTTGGCATGTGAAGAAAGCAATTTTTTTAAATAGTGGTCTCAGTTGGTCTTTTGTGATGACTGATTTCACCCAGCACAAAGCCCTCCAGATGCAACTGTGTTATAAGATGCTTCACAGATTCATCATTCTTCATATTGTTACTGGTATGTACCATTATTTGTTTATCCAGTCATCTGTCAGTGGGCATCTAGATTGTTTTCATCTGTTGGCTATTGTAAACAACACTGCAATGAACACTTTTGTCCATACGTCTATTTGTGTGGCAGCTCTGATTTTTCTGTGACGCACTCCTAGGAGCAGGGTTGTTGGATTATATCCCACCCACTGCCATCGAGTCGGGTCCAACTCATACAGTATTTCTATTTCTAGCTTTCTACGAAAGCACCATATTGTTTCCCAAAATGGTTGTACCATTGTGCATCCAATCAGGAGTACACAGATTCCCAGTATCCCCATAACCTCTCCAGCATTTGTTATTTTCTTTTTGTATTTGTGCCAGTAATCCTGGGTGAGATGGCATCTCACTGCACTTTTGATTTGCATTTCCCTAATGGCTAGTGATCACAAGTGTTTCCTCATGTGTCTTTTAGCCACTTCCAGGTCTTCTTTGGTGAAGTGTTTGCTCATTTCCTTTACCCATCTCTTCATTGGATTATTTGTCTTTTTGCTGTAGAGGTGGTGGTTCTTCCTGGAGGTTTTAGAGATTAGACTTTTGTTGGATTTATTATAGTTAAAGCATTTTTGCCAGTGTGTCGGTTTTCTTTTTACTTTTTTGGTGAAGTCTTTTGATGAGCCTAAGTGCTTAGTTTTTAGAATATCCCAATTATCTAGTTTACATTCTGGAGTTTGTGTGTTGTTTACTTATGGTTTATGTATGAGGTGCAACAATTAAATCCAAAAACTTAATTGTTCTAAGTGCTACATACCTAACTGCTGAATATCAGTATGGTCACATTTGAAGTACTCCCCTTGGAAAGCTATGCACTGACATGAGAACCCAGTTCACACAGCAAAGTAATTTTGGAACTCTTTCTGGAATGGTCATTGTACACGATGGCATGATGGCAAGTCTATGAACTTAATTGTATAGATGTTTGTGAGGGAGTTTTTAGCCAGTAAACAAATAACTGTATTAGAACACCCTCCAAACTTACCTGTTATGGCCCCCAATGACTTCTTCCTTTACCTGAATATAAAGGAAATACTGAAAGGAAGACATTTGGATGACATTCAGGACATCAAAGGTAACATGATGGCAGCTCCAGTGGCCATTCCAGAAAGAGTTCCAAAATTACTGTGAAGGGTGGACTAGGCACTGGTATCAGTGTGTAGTTTCCCAAGAAGGGTACTTCAAAAGTGAACGCAGTGATAGTCAGCAATGAGGTATGTAGCACTTTTTCTAGGATGAGTTTGCAAACTTAATGGGCAGTCCTTATACTGTTAATGCCATGTATTAGGGGCTATAGGGTTGATCCATTTTATTCTATGATCTTTACAGCTTTGGGTTTTATGTTTAGGTCTCTGTTCTATTTTGAATTAGTTGTTGTGTATGGTGTGAGGTATGGTTCCTATTTCTTTCTCTTTTATTTATTTATTTGCAAATGGACATACAGTTTTGCCGGCACCTTTGTTAAACAGACCATCTTTTCCCCATTTGATACATTTTGGACACTTGTCAAAGATCAAATGACCACAGGTGGATGGATTTACCACTGAGTTCTCAATTTTGTTCCATTGGTCAATTTATGTCACTGTATCAGTGACACATTGTTTTGACTACTGTAGCTAGTAGTAGGTTCTGAAGTCAGGTAATACTAGTCCTCCTACTTTATTCTTCTTCAGTAGCGCTTTACTTATCTGGGGCCTCTTCCCTTTCCATAGAAAGTTAGTGATAAGTTTTTTCCTCTCTTTATAGAAAGTTGTTGGTATTCAGATCAGGGTTCCATTATATTTATAAATTGCTTTCAATAGAACTGTCATTTTCAAGATGTTGAATCTAACTATCCATGAGCGTGGTATGTTTTTCCATTTATGTAGCCCTTTTGTGGTTTCTTGCAGTAGTGTTTTGTAGTTTTCTTTGCATAGGTCCTTTACAATCCTGGCTAGATTTATTCCTAAGTATTTTATTTTTTTAGAGGCTATTACAAATAGTGTTTTACTGATTGCCTTTTCATCATTCTCTTCATGGATGCACAGGAATACAACTGATTATGTATGTTTATATTGTATCCTGTGACTGCTGAATCTTTTTATCAGTTCCAGTTATTTTGTGGTGGAATTCTTTGATTTTCTATGGATACTATCATATCATCCACGAATAAGGACTGTTGAACACCTTCATTACCAACCTGAATACCTTCAGTTTCTTCTTCTTGGTCTAGCTAGGACTTCTAATACAACGTTATATAGGAGTGGTGATAAATAGCATCTTTGTCTTGATGATATATTTTCAAAACTTCCTTTTGTAACAGGCACAGTGAGGCCCACCAATAGTCCTTGATAGGGAAGAAAGAGTCCTAAGGGGGCTAAAAGATTGTGGAGGACAAAGACTGTAACCAAACGGACAAAGATTGTGACCAAATGAACAAAGACTGATCCTGGGACTGCTTGTTCAGTATTTAAGCAGCAAAAACTCAAGAAGGCAAGTCATTTAAAGCTACAAATGTTTCTAAGAATGTTTCCCAAATTAGCCAGTTACTAACAAAAAGTGAGGAGGAAAACAAAAAAAACCTAAGCGTAAGCCTGCCTTTTGGGGACAGTGTCCCACAAAGAGCATGTCCATGCTTTGTCAGAGAGGATAATGGAGCCAGAATGTGTTTCCCTTTTCCAGTAGAGGACATGGCTGGAAGCACAGGAACAGTGGAGGGCTTACCTCTGACAGTGGGTCTGGGGCCTGTCCACTCCAGTAACATCTGCCTTGTACTTATTTTATCCCAGATATTCCCACAGTGCTTTGTGCAATTTCATCCCCAAGTGTCTTTCCTTTACCAAGAATGCCTTCTTTACATCTCTCCCAACTTTAACACCAATGAATTCTTCAAGTGTGATTTCCTCCTTTGAAGACTTCTTTAGCTAAATACCCCAGGCCAACTCACACCACTTTCAAATACCCAGTGTGGCATAAGTGTTTAGTCCTCTGCTTCCTTTGCTACATTGCAAAGGCTTGGTAGAAGAGGTCAGAGAAGCATATGCTATAAATGTATGGCATGATAAAAAAAAAAAAAAAAAAAGTTGAGTAAATACCTTAGAAAGTACACAGAGTACTTGAACAGTGCCATAACCATTAGGGATGCTGCTCTGGAGGACATGGCACTTGTTTCCTTGGACCAGACAGAGTCTGGATGGGCCATTCCTGACTTTATTATATCACGGGGGATACCTACAAGTATCCTGTAGCTCCTGCACATCTTCAGAACAGTACTGATGATAAAAAAATTCTTGCTAATGTGGAAAAAATGCTATGGCTTCCTTCTGCTGCCTGGGCTAGGTTGGTGTAATGTCACAACTGGAAGCTATTATCCAGAGTAGCTAAGACTAGAACTCAAGTATGTCACTGGGGAACCAAAATGTATACACTGAATTCAGATTGTCTGGGCTCTGAGTTCACAGATCTATTAGCTGGGTACATTTGAACAAGTCACTGAACCTGTGCAAGATGAGTTTCCTCTTTGTAAAATGGAGATAATTGCAATACTTACCTTATGGGGTTAATGAGTATTTTAAATAAAATACATGATAAGCACAATGTCCAGAACACTCTAAGTACGTTTCCAATTACTCCTTTCCCTCCTTTCCTTCTTTCCTCCGCTTCCATCTATCCATCCATCCATGTGTCCATCCATCCACCCATCCATCCTTTGATCCATCCATGCATCCATGCATCCATGCATCCATCGACTAATAAATTACCCTTTTCAAGTCAGTTACTATCACATGCTGTCTTAGTCACTGGGGAGAAAGACATCATTGTTCCTCCCATCATGGGTCTGTCTGTTGAGAAGGAACCAGATGTGTGCACATATCCTTATGACGGAATGTGATGAGAGCTGCGATCGGAAGTGCACTGGGACTGCGGTTGCCCAGAGAAAGGAGTAGCTCATTCAGCCAGGGTTAGGGCTGATGATGGGGAATGCTTTACAGAAAAGATTTTGAAGCTGAATTTTGAAAGATGAGCAGCAATTTGCTTCATGGAGAAGGGATAAGTGTGGAAATTGATAAGGACTTCCGGGCTGATCATGACCTACACACCAACTTAGAAAGCAAAGCATGATGCAGGAAGATGAAAATGGTCAGAGGCTGCAGAATACAATGGCTAAAGTTTGGAACTATCTGGACATAGGTTGCAGGCAAGGTTAGGAAGGAGGTGTATGCAGCAGAATCTGGAAAATATTTAATCCTAGCAAACAGTGTGTTCTTCACCCTATAGACTTTTACCTCCAAAACTGGGTGAAAGTATCTCTCAGGAGTAATAATAATGACTAAAGTAAACCTATCAGTAAGATCACTGTAAGTATACTGAATAATAAAATAAAAGAGCACATATGTTCAGCAGGCACCTTTCACTTAGTCCTGCGTGAGGTGCTTTGAAGGTATTCTCTCATTCAGTGCTATGGTAATCCCCTAAGGATGGTATTATTTATAGGGCCACTCTGAGTCAGAAATAGCTCAGTAGCAATGTTTCTTTTGTTTTTTGTTTTTAATTTTGTTTTATAATCAACATAATCCTTGTGCTCTTTCCTGGGGCAGGTATATGACTTGCATACCTGCGCACATGCTAACTAACTCAACTGACAAGTAATATAGCATAGTTTAAGCTAAGGTAATCATGTACATATGATAAAATAGAACAGCATAAAATTGTTTTTAAGATGCAATATGGAATTTGGGTCTTATGACTGGTATCTTTCATGCATAGCTGAAGACCCTTTGGGAATATGTTCCCTCTCATGATTAGAACAATCTCCCTGTAAAAGCTTGAGAAGCCTCCAATTATAGCAACAGAGGAGCAGAAAAATGTCTTCAAAATATCAGTCCAGCTACCAGGCAGAAGATGGATTAATGAGCGGCAAGGCTAGATGAAGAGGGTGCTGCAATGATCTGAATGAGGGATAATGAAATCTCAACCAGAAGCCAATGAGGAGATGAATTTGTGAGACCTTGAAGGCCAAATAGGCAAGACTTGATGACAGTGATAACATTAAAATTAAAACCTAAACCGGGTGCCCTTAAGTCAGTTCCAAGCCATGGTGAGCCCACGTGTGTCAGAGTAGAACTGTGCTTCAATGGCTGATTTTTCGGAGGTAGATCACTAGGTCTTTCTACCCCTGGGTAGACTTGAACTCCAACCTTTTGGTTAGCCATCAACTGCATAAATATTATCCAGGAAAACCACTGCCATACCTGAGCAGTCATTTTCAACTCAAAATGACCCTGTGGGACAGAACAGAACCACACCACAGGGTTTCTGAGGAATGGCTGGTGGATTCCATCTTCCGACCTTTTGGTTAGTAGATGAACACTTAACCACTCTGCCACTTTTTACTGAGGCTCAACTATGCGCCAAGCACTAAACTAAGTAAACACTACCTATATGTAATGTTTGTATGATAAGTGCTATTTTATGGATTATAAAACAGAGGCTAAAAAGGTCTTATCATTTTTCTTAAGATCATTCATTTTGACCACAGTGGTGTTGAACTGAAATGTAAAATTTGATTTAAAAAAAATCCTTTCTTTTAATGCTTGAACTTTAAGAGGCCCCTCTTCACATCCAAACAAATCATTTTGTGCTTTATTCAAATGCCAAAGCCTCCTTTTCACTGCCCATCCACATTGGGGAATGACTACTTAGCAGCTGCCTCATAAAACCCTGTCACAAACAGGAAGGCAGTAATTAAGTCCTCCTCTCGCCTTCCTCTCTTTGGCTAAGGATGATGCATTTCAGCATCCATCAGTCCTCTCAGGAGGAATAGTAGCTGCAAAAACACATTGGAGCTGCTTTTAACCATGTGCTCAATTCCATGACATTGGTTCTCGGCTACCCATTCCATCTGCTGGAAACCACTGGGCATCATGGACTGGGCGTGGAGCCTAATGAAGCAGAGAAAGACCAGGTGCTCCCACTCTGGGCCAAAAGGCCCATGACCACCTTAGTGGCAGGGAGAAGGGAAAGACAGCATAAGCCTAGGAATTTATCTGGGAGTTTTGATGGTCAGTGAAAGCTAAACAAGCACTTCCAAAGTAATATTTCTATGGACACTTCTCTTCCATAAGATGTTAAATGATCCATTTGGAAAACAGTCTGTGATCGGAAAGTTGCGCAGACAATAAGCTAAACAAAGCTGTCCAGCTTTCTTTACTGCAGCACCCCTCAGTATTTCTAATAGGCTGAGATGCTTTGGGAAATCACCAAGTGGAAGACGGAGTGTTTTGCGTTGCCAAGTCTTTCTGACCATGGAGTCTTTTGTCCAAGAAAATCAGAAAATCTGTGGTAGACAAGTTGAGAAACAGAGCTGACATATGCTATACTTACCCCATTTCTGAAAAAAAAAAAATCTTATTATCCAACGCTGCAAGCAAAAATGCAAGCACAGTGTTACTAAATCATTTTTGAAAACTGCTTTAACAGCATCTACTTGTGCACACTGAATGTACTGACAGTGATTCCACCTATGGGGACAGGGGGAGAAGGATCCCCTAAAGATCCACACCAGGAGGCTTTGGCTCACCAGGGATCTACCTACACCACCACTTTGAAAGTTATACAACAGCATTTTCCAGTGATGCTGAATATTAATATACTTTTTTATTAAGAAAAAAAATTGTTAAGCACTTTCTATGTATTGGGCTCAGAAATATGAACCTTATGTTTTAGAAAGGAAGATAGTAAACAACCAAATAAATATGATTTTAGGCTAAGCTAGTACTAGGAAAGAAGTAAAAACGGGTTATCTAACTGCAAGTCCTGGTGGCGAAGTGGTTAGGAGCTATGGCTGCTAACCAAAGACCAGTAGTTCTAATGAACCAGCTACTCCTTGGAAACCCTCTGGAGTAGTTCTGCTCCAGCCTATAGCATTGCTGTGAGTCGGAACTGATTCCGTGGCACCTAACAACATGTCAGGGTTCGACAGGCACACAACTTTAAACAGTGTAGTCATGATGGACAGCCCTATGGTGCTGATGTCTCAGCTGGGAGCTAAAATGTAAGAAGAGGGCAGCCATGAGAACTGCTGGGAGAGCAAGGGGGAACAGGAAGCAGAAGGAGCAATGACTTTTCAAGCTCCCAAGAGGTGAGCCATTTGCTGTATTCCTGCAACATGTAGGAAGGCAGTTTGGCTAGACCACATGGAACTGCAGAGTGAATGATACTAGAGGAGACAGCACGCACCAGGTCATGCAAGGCTATAAGCCACAGTGAGTAGTTTGGATTTAATTCTAAGGATAATGGTGGCACAGTGGTTCAGTGCTTGGCTGCTAACCTAAAGGATGGTGGTTCAAATACTCTAGCTGCTCCCCAGAAGAGAAGACCTGGCAACCTGTTCTCATAAAGATTTAAGGCAAGGAAACCCTATGGAGCAGCTCTACTCTGTCCTATAAGGGAGCTACGAGTTGGAATCAATACAACAATTGAAAGATTTTAGGCAAAAGATGAGCTTATCTAGTTTATATTTCTAAAAAGACTACTGCGACTGATTTGGGGAGACTAAATCAAAATGAGGCAGGTACAGGAGAAGGTTCCGGAACAACACTGGCAATAATGAGGATGAATAGAAGAAAAGCAGGATCAAGACACATTTTTAAAATACAAATGAATTTCCTGATGCATTAGCTGTCTAAGTCCTCATCTAATTTATAAATTAAAATAACCTGATATCTACCTACAGTTCAGTCCAAACAGTACAGTTTTGTTTTTTCATTCTGTCAGTATGGAATTTTTTCTTCTAACTGAAGCAAGTTTATATTTAACAAGATGTTTGCTATTTCAGTATTGCTTACAAGCTCCCCTCCCCCGCCAAAAAAGTTACCATAAAGTCAATTCCAATTCACAGCAGTCCTGTAGGACAGAGCAGAACTGCCCCACAGGGTTTCCAAGAAGCAGCTAGGGGAATTTAAACTGCCGACCTTTTGGTTAGCAGCCATAATACTTAACCACTGTACCACCGGGTCTCCAAAAACTTCACTGGCAGTCGTGGGATTTAGATGTACAATTCAGTGATATCATGTCCATCATGTTGTACACCCACTGCCATGACTCATTCCTAACTTTTCCCATTACTCTGAGCAGAAGCGCAGTAACTCCCTCTTTCCTCCTCTTTTCTACCAGGGTAGCCATAAGCAAACATCAATCTCTGTGCATTTTCCTATTTTAGATTTCAATTAATTCTAATTTTAGAATTTCCTCTAATAGGAGGACTGAGACAAATTCAGGAATGAAAGTTTTATGCAAACAAACAAAAAAGTGGTTTGTGTGGCACCGTTTATGGTGGTGAAATGTTAAAAACAGCCTACACGCCTAAGAAAATCAAGGTGTGAAAAAAAGATATTTTTGAAGATTTTAATGCCATACACATTTTTAGGATATGATACAAAACACATGAATTCAAGCTTATAACGATAAGGGGGTAAACTACAGACTTGGAGTCAAGTGTGTTGATGGTGTGTGTATATGTGTATGTAGGGAAGAAGCCGGAGAGATTCTTAGGAAAAGGTGAAAGATTGAAAACAGACAAGGCCAAGCAAGAATAGGAGTGGCCCTGAATATCTAACTCAGAAAGAATGTAAGCTAGCATTACTGACTTCCTGATACATGCTGGTTAGACATTACGAGGTAACATATAGCCTACACTAGTCATAAATCCTCAAAGCAACCCTTAGATGTAGGGACTGACATTCCTATTTTACAGAAGAGGAAACAAAGACTCAAAGAGATATTCTGTGAGTCTTGACAAGCCCCAAACTTGAAACTCCCTGGGATGGGGCTGGCCTCTGCTCTGTATCCCTCCGCCACCATTGACACCTGGGTTTTACACATGCGTTCCATGAAGGAACCTCAACTATCTTCTTCTGTCTTAATTTATGGCCTTAGTTAACCTGTGATCTTGGTGTTTCACATCACAGGGTTAAAGCCTACACATCCTCTCAACAAACACCAAGTATCTGTCACGTGTCAGGCACTGATTTAGGCCCTGGAACACACAGATGAGTCAAACAACAAGACAGTTACTACCGCCAAAGGACTCTTTATAATGGAGGAGACAACCAATAAACAAGAAATCATAATTACACAAAAATGAAATCAGTACTTGTCATGGATTGTCAAAAACACCTGTCAGGTTAGCTAGGCCATGATTCCCAGTATTGTGTGGCTATCCTCCATTTTGATACCCGATATAAATTTCCTGTGTGTTGTAAATCCTAATTTCTGCCTGTAGTTAATTAATAAGGTGAGATTAGGTTATGTTAAAGAGCATTAGGGTGGGATGTAAGACACTTTCTTAGGACATAATTTGATCCTGTACAAGGGGAGTTCCCCTGAGGGGTGGCCAGTATCACCTTTTTTATAAGAGATAAAAGGAAAAGCCAGCACAGAGAAAGGGACCTCATCACTACCACAGAAGAAGAGTCAGAAGTGCACATGTCCTGTCAATCCAGGGCCCCTATGCTGAGAAGCTCCTAGCCTGGGGAAGACTGAAGAAAAGGACCTTCTTCCAGAGCCAAGACAGAAAGAACGTCTCTCCCTATAGTAAGTACCCTGAATTCAGATGTCTAGCCTCCTAGACTGTGAGAAAATAAATTTCTAGCTGTTAAAGCTATCCACTTGTGCTATTTCTGTTACAGCAGCACTAGATAACTATTACTGTACTTAATACATGTGTAAAAAAATCCTAGGAATTCAGAGGGGATTTTCACGGTGACAATCAGTGATATCTTCATGGAAATGTGCCATTTAAATTAAGCCTGGAAAGATAGATAGGGCTTTGCCAGTATAAAATATAATGATTAAGACCATAAGTTAAGAACCCAGACTGCTTGATTCTCTCTGGATCCACCATTTACCAAGCTGTTTCCTTGGATAAGTTACTGTGGCTCAGAGACTTCATCCATAAAATGAGAATGACCACTGTACTTGCCTCATAGGATTTCTACGAGGATCTAATGAGATAAGATGCTCATAGCATTTAGGCTGCTGCCTCGAAGGGAATTAAGTTTTCAATAAAGGACAATGATTATTGATAGAAGTCACATAGAGAATTCCATAGAGAGGAAATGACATAGGAAAGAACATTAAAGTGGGAAGGCAGGGTTTCAGAAGAGACGACAAACATACAGAGCTCTGTGTGGCCCTGAATGTCATGCCCATAAGCCCCAACACCTCTGAAGGTACTGGATAACTGTTGAAGCTTTGGGAGAAGGGGAACGACATAAGAAGGGTCAAGTTACAGGAAATGGAGAAGTGACAAGGAGGAAGAAGAGAGTCCAGTTGGAGCCTATAGAATGGAATGGGGAAAAATGGGGTTTAGAAGTTAAGCAATGATAAGGGTGTTCCTTCCACATACAGTCATTCAGAGAAGCAAGGGAAGACGATGATGATAATACAGAGAGGAAAAAAGGAGGAGGCAGAGAAGACTGGGAAGAACTATTTTTAAATTGGTTTCTGAGTCAGATATTTTGCTATGATACAACAACTTTGTGAGACAGAAGAGCCTTGGGGAAGCAGACGGACCTACCCAAAGTTACATTATTGGAAAGCAGCAGAACTGAAATCTGAATCCAGTTCTATCAAATTTGTAGCATTCCTGCCCATGAACACTATATTATATAGTCCATTAAAGACTATGCCACAACTCATGTTCTTAGCTCCCAGCCTGAGGATGCCTTCTTCAAGTTCATTCTGACTCTCTTACTCTCTCAAGAATGACAGAAGCTACAATTTAAAAGACATCTAGTATGTGCCATGCTCCATGCTAGGCACTTTCTATCATTAATTACCCCCAAAATATGTGATCCATTCCAGGTCTCAGAAGAGGCATGTGGGACTCAGAGAATTTAGCCAAACAGCTGTCATCACAGGTCTGCAGTCTTTGAGGTCTCTCTTGACATGATTTATTGAGGAGACAGGGTCATGAGTTTTATGATCACAAGGAAGCCAAGAAGGAGGGTACAGCTCTCTTCCCAGCATTTTTGGAACCTGGGGCAGCCTATTCGCTTCCTGACAAGAGGTGTTGGGGCCTACCTCGAGACTTGCTCCTCCGCCTCCGCTTCCCCGCCGACAGGCTGCGTGGAGCTGGTTGCAGCTGACCAATCTCGATGGGTGTGTTAGCGCGGAAACTCTCCTTGAACTTCTGCATCAGGGACTCCACTGTCTCCTGCGTCGCCTCAGCTGCTGCTATAGGGTGGGCAACGGGGCTGACGTTAGGATTAGGCTCAGCCCTTCAAGGACTGCTACTGGCCACCCTGAGTTCCTAGAACTCCCTCCCTGACCCAATGCTAACCCAGAATTACAACCCATTAGTCCTAGCACATAGGTTACCTATTCAGTTATTAGTTTATTTATTCAAAATCTTCTGTGGTCCAAGCACTTATGCTAGACCTTTAAAAGATGGTGGTAAAATGTAGGCAGAGTCTATGATTCAAGTGATTTGTAGTTTGGTAGGGTATATATCCAAGCAATCCCAGCACCGTGTGCTACTTCTGTGACAGAAAACTACAAAGAAAGTAACAAGACAGCACAAGGATGGGTCATCTCATTCATCCTAGAAATCAAGGGGGGCTTCCTGGAGGAGACACTATCCAGGTGGAAACCTTAAGGATGAGTAGGAATCAGCAAAGCAAAGAAGATCCGGTTGGAGTTTGTCTAGAAAGATTTGACAATAGAGTGCCCTGGGTAAAAGGAGAAGTATATGCAAAGCTTGGAAGCCAGACACAGCACGATGCTTGCATCAACAGAAAGTTGCTCAGTGTAGCTACAAAAGGGCATGCAAAGATGGAGCTATAGGAGACACGGCTGCAGAGGTAAGAATATCTGATAAATTACATTTAAGAGTCTAGATTTTTACCCAAAGGGCAACAGGCTGTCATAGAAAGGTTTCACAAAGTAAACGGACATCCCTAAATTCAGTCACTCTGATAGCAACTACTAACTGCAGTATGAAGAATGTAATTAGAGGCAGAGGGAGGGGCTGCCAGAGAGGATTTTGCACAAGCTTGAACCAGGTAGTGGCAGTAAAAGTGAAGAGAGAAGTCAATCAACATTTTCAGAAATAAAGTTGCCTTAGAGTGTGCAAACAGATAAGCACTGAACTACCTACAGAAAGGTCCATAGTTCAAACCCACTCCAAGATACCTTAGAAGAAAGGCCAAGTGATCTGCTTGTGAAGGGTCACAGCCTTGAAAACTCTGTGACGGGTAAGTCCATTCTGACACACGTGAGGTTCCAATAAGTTGGAAATGACTCAAGAGCAACTTGTTTGGTTTGGTTTTTGGTGCCAATGTAGATTATTCAATACCATGTCTCCATTTTACTGAGGGAAACTGAGGCCCCCAAACAAAGGATTTAACTTCCTGTATGCTAGTTAAGTGGCAGAGTCAGGGCTAGGTCTCAGTTCTTTGCATCCCCAGACCAACGTTCCACTCTCAGCAATCCCTCCTAATGATCTGTTAGGAGCTACATAACCCCAAAGTTTTAAATTTGAGACTAGCAGAAATGCTCCAGGAAATGGAGACAGAGAGGTCAGAAGGGGAGAGAGAAAAAAGATGGAAGATAAAAGGATAAACAACGGAAAAGCTTGAAAAGGAAGTAGAGAGGCCACATAAAAAGCAACAAGAGGAAACCAGAAAGAAGAAAAGGAAATTTGCTGAATGGCCTCAGTGCTTCTGAGAAAGTCTCCTAAGAGAGTTGTGACTTTGAAATCTTCAAACTCAGCCCTCCCTCTGTCTCTGACTCTAGAGGCTGGAAAATTTCTTCTTCAGTTTGTGCTGCGTGCTGTACAAGGCCAGGAGATGAGACATGCAAAAGATTCCTGTTTCTTTGAAGGGGCTTTCACCGAAATGCACATAGAAGGCACCTGAATATCCCAACATCAATCCTAATGAGTTCCTGCTTTTCTAGGAAGGCTTTTCAGCTTAAATAGATGTGGCAGCTCATACCCAGAGGATTGGTCTTTGAATTGGGCTCTGGGAGAAACCCTGTCTTTGGAGAGGTAAGGGGAAATTGTGTTTTCTAAGGACAAGAGAATTGGCAAAGAGTATGAACCATCTGGTGGCATTATAGCTTCCTCACTTGCCTCTCCTGCTACCTCTTTTCCATAATATCTTGTTAGGTCTACTTGAAGGTAAATCAAGAAGATGTCATATGTGGCCTCCCTACTCCAAGTCTGTGATGCATCAACGCCCCCAGGACCCTCCAACAGAAGTGTGTGAAGTGCAATGCTGAGAAGCACTGGCATGCCCAATTCTGATGCATTAGAGTCAGAGAGAAAAGCAATTTGCCTCAAAGTATAAGAGCAGGATATACCGAGGTCAAGCACCCAAAGGAAACCAAAGTGTGGAATTTCCAAGGAAGGAAGTCAGAAAGTCTGTCTGCATTCACTCATCCATCTCTACACTTGCTCATTCACTCATGCAACATGTATTTTTGAAACAACTGTCATGCACCTGTGCTGAGCACATCAGACAGAGCAGTGAAAAAACAGGCAGCAAACACTGCCGTCCTGATGCTTGCCATGCAGATAGAGACCAATATTAATAAAACAAATGACAGGTAGATGTAAACTTTTTAAGTGCTACGTACTATGAAGGAACGGTGAATGATGCCAAGAGGTTATTTTAAAGGAATATGATTATGTTTGAGAAAATTATAGAAACTTGCCCGATGGAAGTGAGTAGTGAGACTAAATTCTGAAAGAATATGAATTACTCAGGCATGGAAAAGGGTAACAGGGTATAGGATGGAGTAAGGTAAGGAGAGGAGAGCATACAGGAAGAGGGAAAACTAGGAAAAGGCCCTATAGGGAAAAGAATAGATAGAAAATGCTAACAGAGCTAAACACTGAAATCAAGGGACGCGAACTGACGCTGGAGAGGTGAAAGAGCTCTAGAGGGCCTTTGGGCTTTGATAAGAATGGACTGTGCAAAAGGTTGTAGACAGGAGAGTGACTAGGTCAGATTTGCCTTTAGGGAAAATCATGCTGGCAGCAGAGAAAAATGTGGGTAAATTGGAGAGTTATTTTGTAGATAAAACTCACTCTCAATGTGGTCACTGGAACTGGTGGATGAGGGACAGAGGAGTCTGAACATGATTCCTTGTGTGCTACAGTGGTGATATCTCTTATTGGGAGGAGAACACCTGGAGAGCTCTTATCTGAGAGAAGAAAACATGAGTTTGGTTTAGATATGAAAAGTATGGGTAGGGTGTCTTTGAGACACCTGAGCAGAGATGACTAGACAGTACAGTTTGCAGGTCAGACACTCACAAGAGAGAGGTAAGCTTTGTAGAGAATTTATCCATGCATTCCACTTAAAGGGCAGTATAGCCTAACAGTTAATAATATGAGTTTCAGAACAGCTTAGGTAACAGAACACACATTATTCCTGATCTCTACTGGCTGTTCTCCATGTGCACCCTCAAATCCATTCCTGACCTCTCAATGCCTTCTCATCCTATTCCATGTCTGGGGGTGGATTCTATGGTCTCTTTTGCTCCTGGCTGCTAGCTGGGCTCAGCCGAGTGGATGCTCTGGCCGGACACAAGACATGTCCTGCACTGTGCTTTTCCTGCTTCTGCACCATATTTCTGATAGAGACTGACTCTCAACAATGACAGCTTCTGTCAGAAGCTCTTACAGCTCTAGTTTCCATGGTTTCCAGTATAACTGTTTCATCTCTTTGCCCCTTCAGTTCTAAGGGGTAGTACTGGCTTCTTGATATTTCTTACCTCCAGTGCCTCAGGAACCTCATGTTTATGTCTTAATCATGCCTATGCCTCTGTAAATAGTTGTTTTACTGAATGCTCTTCAAAATTCCAGCTGAGGGTGACTTCTTTGTCCAGATAGGACTTTGATTGATACACCATCTCTCTTTTTTGTCATAGCTTTGACATTCAGCAGTTCCTAAAGGTCAGTCTCCTCCATCCTGTTATTTCTGCTTTATTTTCCCCTAAGTGGATACAGATTTGACTAGCCATGGGGACAGAAGGCTATAGAAAGGGAAGGTTTGCTCCCCTGAGCTGCATGGGGTTCTGATCCTGGCTGCAGCAAATCCCTTCCATCCATTTGACTGCTCTTGCCTCATGACAGTGCCAACCCCAGAGAGGAATAGAGAGGAAAATGTTCTTGCACACCCTTCCATGGCCTATTTCATCCTGGACATCCCTTCTTCATCCTTCTTGACCCCATGAGGTAGCTCTTATCAATACCAGTATATCCAGTTGTCCAAACAAGCCACATTACCTGCTGGTACCCACTGAGCTCTGCCTCCCCGGAGTGGCAAAATACTCACCCGTTCCCTGGATGAACACAACAGATGGTGCTTGATCTGAGTATCACGGCAGGCCCAGGAAAGGGCGGGGGAGGAGTGGAAAAATCACCTCTTTCTAATTGACATACGAGAAATTGTCAAGCTTAATGGGAAAGAACCACTAGGGCCTGAGGAGAGGAACTCTGGTTCCCAAGCTGAGATAGAGAGGAAAAGGGAGGAGGAAGAGCTAGCATGAGCAGAAGACAAACTCTGCAGGATAATCAAAGGCAGGGCAAAAGAAGGGTGTCGGCAAAGAAAAGGAAGGTGGGGAGAAGGCATGAAAAAACAAAGAGAGAACAGAGGGGGGAAGGAGCAGAAAGGACAAGAGAGAAGACAGAAAAGCAGCGTGAGAAGAGAAAGGAGAAGTCAGATAAAAAGATGGACTTTGAGTCACTTTGCAAATGGAGAAGAGGTGTGTCAGTTCCCAGATACCAAGCAAGCATCAGTCCGGGCCTGACTCTACAGAGTAGGCACTGCATGCTATGTCTACACTGATCCTTAACAACTGTACACTCTAAACTGTCATCCAACTTTTTCTCCCCTACAGATCCTTGATGCTCTATACAGACATTCATATAGGTCTAGGTTCAAGTTCCTTTTTGCTTTTACCACCCTCTTTGATTTTCCTAGAATAATTCTATCTGTGCAAAACTTGAGCATCAGCTCTTTCCCCGGCAAGGGTCTGGTATTTGCATATCTCTTCTCATTTATTCCTCCTAATAAACTTAAAAAAAAGATAAGGACACCAAAGCCCAGAGACATTAATGTTTCAGGGACATACAGCTTAGAAATGGGAGAGCTGAGATTTAATCTCAGTTTATGGGGATTCTGATGCTCTCGCTCCATCCACCACACCATGCTACACACAGTTACTGTCCTTCCTAGTGGTAAAGATGGGGATCTCAACTTTGGATAAGACTTCTCTGGGCCTGCAGTGTCACTCTGATACCACCTGGCACCCTGTCAGATCATCTGGATGGGGAGACCCAAGCACTTCAGCCAAGCAGATAGCAATTGGCTCAACTTGACAGGACTGGCCAGTTCTGCCACAGGAACCTCAGTCAGTGTTGATGTCCAAGATGCTTCCGCTTTGTGGTCCCAAGCTCAGCTCATGTCCCATTTCATCAGTTCTGTGTCATTAGAGAACTCTGTTCAGGAAATCAAGCACCAGGTGGCACTGCTTGGCCATACCAACTAGTACAAATAATAATGCCTGCTCAGGTCCCGATTTTACCTCTCCTGCCATGTGTCCTTGAGCCAATCTCTTCCATTTTCCAACACTCAGTTTCCTTCTCATTAAAATGTCTGCAGGGTTATTGGGAAGATTACATGTTGTTATACATATAACATATACATATACATATAAAGGAAACCCTGGTGATATAGTGGTTGAGCACTATAGCTGCTAACCAAAAGCACAGCAGTTCAAATTTACCAGGAGCTCCTTAAAAATTTCATGGTGCAGTTCTACTTTATGCTATATGTTGATATGAGTTGGAATCAACTCAATGACAACGTGTTTTTTACACACCTAAACTGTCTTTCAAAGAACACCTAGAATATAGTAAGTGCTCAAGAAAGAGCAGTCATTGCCCATTTTCCTCTCACTAACTCTTTACCTTCATGACTGGTCATTCCATTCATTCACCCATTCATTCATTTTTCATGAATTCACTTTGAAAGCCATCTGTGTTATGAAGCACCCACTCTAGAAATGCTCTTAGAGATCACACTTCTGTTTCTCAGGTGTGAAAACTGAGACACTGGGAAAAAGATGTAATGACAAAAGTCAATAAAAATCCAAGGCCCATCAATTAAGTCTCTTATTTTTACTACTCTTTCCCACTTTCCCAGTTTCTAGGATAATTTTAACCTCAACCACCAGCTGTGTTCAGACTTTGCACTAGGGCATACTCAACTGCAAGAAGTAAGCGGAAGAAGCTAAGAGAAGACATTGTGGTCCTAAACTGCACCCTAGCTGGGAAGATCTACTGTAAATGCCAAGAAAAATCAAATTTTCAGTTATGAGATTCCAGTCTAAAATTACAACTTTCCACGTAATATAGAAAGGAGTCTCCTGTTCAAGAAAAGAAAAAATAAATAAATAAGAAAGACAACAACATGATGCCTTAGATGAGAATGCTGTGCTACTCGAACAAATTTAAAATCCATCTACAGATTTTAAAAAATGGCCCTCCCTTTCCCATTCTCAGGGATAAAGAATTGATGGATAGAACTTTCACACTTTTTGGTTTTCCTCTCATACATTTTCTCTTAAACCTTTGGTGCCTGGTACAGCTTATCTTCAAGTAAGTGCCAGCAGACAAGACGAATGAACAAAGAGCAACCAATATAAATTGGAAAACTTGAGAATGGCCTTTTCTTACACACACGATCTTGGGCCTGTCAGTTAGTACTGCAGACTTGTAGGGTGGTCATAATTCCTGCTGGGAGAACCGCACCGAGTGTGAATGATGGGATTAAATCTAGTAATAGCTTTCTCTGTTCTGTGAAGAACACAACACCTTCTATATTCTCTAAAGCTGGTTGCATAGCTCCCAGCCAGGACACAGATGGTCTCTCAGATTCCTTCCAACCTACCAACTTATAGTTCTAAAAAGTAAATAAATGTGCTCCCAAAAGATGAATACAAAAACCACACTAACCACAATCCTCTACCTATAAAGCATTTTCACATCTCCTAACTAGGGATACCCTTAGAATCTACAGAGCCCAGAGGGGAAAGGAGGATTTCTTAGGGCCATGCTGGAGTTGGAGTTATAGGCTTATAAGACCTGTGCAAGGGAGAAAGTGTCAAGCAGTCACTGTCGCAAGATACGGCCAATTCAAAGACTTGGTCACTTTACTGTCACTTTGACAAAAGGGGCATAAATGGAAAGGCTTTGGAATCACGTACAGTTTGAAACATCAGCATATTTCTTACTAGCTTCAGGACTTGGGCAAGTCTCAGTTTCCCCAAGTATTACAATGAAGTTCGTAGTTTCAAATTTATAGAGATGCTTTTGAATTAAATGAGATGTTAACATGTTCATCACAATGCCTAATGTAGAACACACACTTTAAACATGAGAGTTAAGAATTATCATTGATAAAAATATCTTAAGCCATTGATTTTAAGAAATCTAGACCTTCTGCTCCCCTGGAAAGTTAGTTATGTGTTTGTCAAGAATATAAAGGAAGTTACAATCACTAGCCAGATACTCTTCCTAGATTCATCCCTTTTGTGACATCACACAAAAGCTATATTATGTGGCTCAGCACTCGTTGTGACTGTAGAGCCACCAATATTTTATAATTGGTGTTCTCCATTCAACACCACTAGTGGGTGCTATATCCTCAGGTAGGTTTGGGGGACAAAGTGATTATTGGACATTGTTAATTCTTTAAAGGAGCACACTGTTTAGTGAGAGAGACAGGTAAACATAACGAGAATAGAGTATGCTAGGAAAGGTGTTGCCTTGAAGATTAAGGTGTCCCTGACCCAAGCTGAGGTAGTTAAAATTACATCTTATGCATGCAAAAGCTGGACAATGAATAAGGAAGACAGAAGAAGATTTGATGTCTTTGAATTGTGGTGTTGGAGAAGAACATTGAATATAACATGGACTACCAAAGATGGTGAGACTATAACTTAAATACTTTGGACATCATGTGAGAAGGGATCAATCCTTGTAGAAGAACAGCAGTCGTGATAAAGTGGAGGTCAGTGAAGAAAAGGAAGACCCTCAAGAAGATGGATTGACACATCAGCTACAGCTACAAGAATGGGCTCAAGTGTAACAACGACTGTGGGCACGATGCAGGACAGGGCCATGGTTCATTCTGTTGTGCCTGGGCTCAACAACAACAAGTGCTTGGGTACAGAAGGAAGTGCAAAGTGACAAGAGAACACTGAAGATGTGACCAGAAATCCCTTTGGGGAGTGAGAAGGTTACGGAGGATTCCTAGAGGAAGTGCCAGTTGATCTGGTACTTACAGAAGGTGGAATCAGGTAAGACAGGTGACATGAAGAGTAACATGAGCTGGGTCAAACAGCAAGGAGAACACAGGATATCCCACACGGTTTGGTTCTTCTAGAGCTGAGAGTAAGAGATGATTTTATTGCCAAGAGAATTCATCTTCAAGCTAGGAAAGAAAGTCCAGTTTTTCCTCCTTCTTACCACCTCCTTACCAAGACCATAGTTCAGCAAGCCCATCTCTTTAAGAGTCCTGTCATTCTAGATACCCTGAGTGCAGGCATCCTGGTGGTATAACTGCTTAAGTAGTCAGCTGGTAACCGAAAAGGTGGGTGGCTCAAACCTACCTGGTGGCTCTTTGGAAGAAAGATCTAGTTACTTGCTTCTGTAAAGATTATAGTTGAGGAAACCCTACGGGCCACAGCTACTCTGTCGTATGGGATAGTTATGAGTCAGAATTGACTCAACAGCATTTAACAGCAATAACAAGTGGCTACACACAGACAAATCCAAGTCAGGCAGACTTGGATTTGAACTCTATGCTATTACTACTCACTATGTAAATACTGTTTCATAACTTCTCTGAGACCCAGTCCCTCATGTGTAAAGCCTATAAAATATAAATATCCCTCAAGAACTGCGGGGGGGATTTTTCAGTCGTTAAAATTCAATGCCATAATATATGCAAAGTGCTCAGCACAGTACCCAAAACGGATTAAGCAATCAATGACGTACAGCTTTTATTATCATTATTGTTATCCAGCTTAAGTGAGATAAGCCTGCAGAGGGTCTTGCTCAAACTGAAAACTAAAATATTACTATGTTTTCTGTTTCCCTTCTGAGTAACTCATTGCTGCTGACCAAAAACTGTGAACTCTGACTCCCCACTGTCATCTCAGGCTCAGATTTTACCATCATTTGCAGTCCCCACTCCACTTTGGCCAAATCTCATCATGGCTACACTCCAAATCTTGTCATAACCCAGGACTTGATATGGCTGCACCATTATCTTGTAAGTACAGCTTCTGCTTATGGCCCTCTCTCTACTTTCAATCACTATTCTGTGATTTTCATCAAGTTTGTGCTTTGACTTCTAAGAGACCACCAAACCAAGCCAAAATGGATAAAAGACTTAAATATGAAATCTAAAACAATAAAGCCTATCCATGCAAAAACAGGATCAACAATGGAAGTTTTAATATACAACACAGATAGACTTCAAAAAGTGACAAACAAAGCACAATCAATGGAATAGAAACTAGACAAAGTGGGAATTACTGAGAATCAAACACTTCTGTTCACCCAAAAACTTTATCAAAAGAATTAAAAGATCACCCAAAAAGTGGAAAAAAATATTTGGCAACTATATGTCAGACTGACATCTGATCTCCATAATCTACAAAGTACTACAAAATATCAACAAGAAAAGGATAAACAATCCAATTAAGCAGTGGGTGAAGGCAATGGACCAACACTTCCCTAAAGATGACATCCAGGCAGCCAAAAGACATATGCAGACACGCTCATGATCATTAGATACTAAAGAAACTCAAATCAAAACAACGATGAGATATCATCTCACCCCAACAAGGTTGGCCATGATCCAAAAAACACAAAACAACAAAAGCTGGAAAGGGTGTGGAGAAATTGGAACTCTTCTACACTGTTGGCGGGATTGCAAAATAGTACAGTCTCTTTGGAAAGCAATCTGGTGCTTCCTTAAAAAGCTGGAAACAGACATACCATTTCACCCAGTAATCCTACTGCTTGGAGTATATCCTACAGAAGCAATGGCATTCACATGAACAGATACATGTACACAAATGTTTATTGAAGCACAGTCTACAATAGCAAAAATACAGAATCAACCCAGATGCCCAAGATCAGATGAATGGATAAATTAACTATGGTATATATACACAACAGAACACTATGCAATGATAAAGAACAATGATGATTTTAGGAAGCATCTCATAACCTGGTTTCAAGTGAAAGACATCAT
Source organism: Heterohyrax brucei (assembly GCA_028571685.1). Lineage (NCBI taxonomy): Eukaryota > Metazoa > Chordata > Mammalia > Hyracoidea > Procaviidae > Heterohyrax > Heterohyrax brucei. The sequence continues at coordinate 66,449,395 of CM053150.1, forward strand.
GTTGAGTGAAATTAGTCAGCGGCACAAGGACAAATATTGTATGAGACCCCTATGATAAGGACGTGAAAACAGATTCATGTACACCAGAAAAGACTCTTTGACTGCTACAAGGGAGGGAAGGGATGGAAGGAGAGGGCTGGTTCTAGATCAGACAGTTGACAGAAATTTGGTTGGGTGAATTTAGTGATAGCACACATTAGAAAGAAGATCAGTTTAACTGAACTTCAACATAACCTGAAAATTCTTCCAATCTTAACCCAATATGGCAAGGACAGAGTAGTAGGGGCAGAGGTCCGGGAACCATGCTCTCAGGGGACATCGAGGCCAACTGACATAACTAGCCTATTGCTAAGAGAGTCTTCTCCACTCCATCTTGGTGAGTGGTTTCTAGGGTCTTAAAAGCTAGCAAGCTGCCATCTGATGTACACCAAATGTTACCAACTCAGCAGGAACAGATGATCACCAAGGACAAAATGAAATGGGGGAAAGAGAACCCAGAAGACAGAAAGACCCACGTGAATGCGTGACTACATCAACATGTGAGCAGAAGAATCAGATGGTGCCTGGCCACCTCCAGTGACAGCTGTGATGCAGCTCACAAAGATGAGTCCTAGTGGCAACTCAAGAACAAGCAGGGGTGTACCCTGAGAACTCCACAAAAAGACCACAATTGATGGTCCAACGGCCTGGGGGTTACCCTGAGAGTATGGCCCCCAGACCTGATGCTGCCCCTGATCATAGATCTTTTCTGAGGTCAACTCCTTACATAGAAATGGCTTGTGCACAGAGTGACCATATTGTGTGTGCACTTGATGTTTCTATGCATCTATAGGATGTCATCCTACTGGCCTCTTACTAGCAGCAAGCAGAGAGGGTGGAGAAGAGGGGACAAGAGATTTGTTAAGAGGATAGGACTTGTATAGAGGAGAAAGGAAGAGCGTGCTGTCACCAGGCAAGTAGAGCAGCAGAAGCTGCACACAGGCAGGTGGGTATGTGAATTTAAACCAGATTGTACACTTTCACTCAATCATAATAAAAAAAAAAAATAGCAAGAATGGCAAGACTTCGGCTAGCTTTCTGTGGACACATCATCAGGAAAGACCAAGAGCTAGAAAAGGACACCATGGTTTGCAAAATCAGAGGGTCTGTGAAAATGAAGGAAACTTTCAATGACACAGATTAATGCAACAGCTGCAACAGTGGACTCAATTATAAGAAGTACTACGAAGATGGCACAGGACTGAACAATGTTAAGTTCTATTATCCATAAGTTCACCATGAACTGAAGCTAACTCGATAAGAAGCAACAACACCATGTGTGTGGAAATCATCACGTATCAGTTACAAGCCTGGGCTTCAAAACACGTCATGTATTTCTGCTCACATACTGACATCTGCCACCACCAAGAAGAAGACCTGTCACAGCTATCCTGCTGGTATCAGTAGGATGAGCGACATATGGTAGATTCACGAATTTGTAGCATGAAGCAGAGTTATCCTAGATCCTACAGCCTAGGTCACTGACCCCAACAAATCTGTAGATGATAAGCAAACCCAGCTGAAATAAACACAGCACCTTATCCAATGCTCAGACACATGACAGATGTTTACTACTGGATGCCACCGAGATTTTGTAGCTATGTGTTAAGGTAGCATTATTTCAGTAATGCTCTTGTTATACAAAATCTTTTAAGATACATACTATTACTTCCACTTTACAAATGGATAAAACAAGGCAAACAGAAGTTATTCAATTTGTTGAGGGTCATAAAATTGTAAATAGCTGTAAATAGTGCTGAACAGACATCCTTAAATGCTACTTCATGGCTTGTTTCACTGTGGGACAAATTAACATGATTTCCGGAGCTGATGTCCACACTAGACTAGATGAGAAGAAGAGGCTCCCACTCAGTTAGCCTTGTCTTTAGAGGAATATCAGTGATAATTCTGAGGATGATCCTACAGATGACACCCACCTGAAACCGGTAACCCCCTTCAGCAGCATACACTATCAGTGTATCATTTCACAGCTTTTGGGGGCATACCATGATAGCTAAATGATGAACAAATGTTTCAAGGTAGTATACGACTGGGTACTAAACAAGAGATATAAAAATATAAATTTAGATGAGTATACTACTGATCCATGATATGGTGGGTGTTTGGTAGAGAGCAGAATGTGGAATTTACAGAATTTTCACTCCTTCTGCTGGCAGATTTTCCACCCATCTTTCTTTAAACTAAGGCAAACCTTCGTAGTGCAATAGGGCGGTTATAAATTTAAACATACACAAGTCAACTATAGCAAATGGCAGGGATTTGAGAGTGAAATTAATGCAGTCACATTACAAATATGTCCTATTTCTCAATATTGAACTCTTAAAAATAGACTGGCTATATAGAGAGACAATAATGGATTGAGGCTCAGTTGGCGTTACTTACTATTAGGCTCGAGATTGTCCATTTAATGAATTACAATATCAATGTACCATTTCTCTGTGACAGTAAGAAAAAGTTTGCTTTACTATTCATAATTACATGCCATCACCACACAAAAACCCAATCAGAAAGCCAGAGCATAAGTCTAGGGGTACAACAGAGAATCCCAACTGGAGACTCAGAAGATCTGGAGGCAGAAGATCCAGCTCAGCTGCCAAGTGACTTCGGACACCCCACAAAGCCTGTCTGAGTTCCAGGAAATAAAGGTTTCTGTGAGACGCGCATAAAAGCATTTGGTGAGCTTGACTACTATAACACTTTGAAATATTGCCCCTTCTCTACTATTAGTAAAGAATGCAGTTCTAAACTCCACTCTTTATGTCCTTAATTAGCAACAGTATACATGCAAGGAAACCCTGGTATTGTAGTGGGTTAAGTGCTGTATTTGCTAACCAAAAGGTTGGCAGTTCAAATCTGCCCGGCACTCGTTGGAAACTCTATGGGGCAGTTCCACTCTGACCTACAGGGTTGCTAAGATTTGGAACCAACCTGATGGCAGTGCGTTTTGTTTTTGGTTTTACACGTGTGAAGGGGTGGGACAAAACAACATGATAAAGACATAGTGCAGATTCTTTTGTTACTATCTACACCAAAGTTCAAAGCCGGGACCTGCCTATTAGCATCTGCTCACTCTTGAGTACAATGGCATAGCATCATTGAGCCTCAGTTTTCCTTCACTTACAAAATGGAAATAAGGATACCCACAAGAAAGTTTTAAATAAGCACAACAGTGATATCATTTGACTCACATTTGTTGAGTGTCTACTCTATGTGAAGTACCATAGCCTCATATACTACTCATCAGAAGTCTAAAAAATAGGTGGCATTGTCATCTCTATTATAGGCACAGAGCCAGATATGGAACCAAAGCTTGTCTGATTCTGGTGATCTAAATCACTACTACAATTATGAAAAGAGCAGGAGAAGCAAAAGAAGGTAGAGAGCTGGGGGGACAAGGGATCAGCTGGGGAGTGTATCAAGCATCTGGGGGGATGATTCGCTGTGAATATGGGATCACCTATTCTGCCTTGGTTAAATCTGCTTCAGCTAAGCACCGTGAATACTTGTCTCCTCTATTCCTTTCCCAGGGAACAGCCAAAAAATTGAGCTAAGACAGTAAAAGAGGACTGGAAATCACATCTTTAGTGGAGCAGAACAAATTCCTCCTCTGATGTTTTTGGTAAAATAATAAAGATCCATCTTCGGGAGCCATTTGCACAGGGAGCTTCATGTGTACGGGTTGATGAGTCTTGAGGAATGCTCTCCTTTTCTTCAACGTGCACAATGAGGTGGAGAAATGTGATAAAAGAAAGAGGGAGAGACAAAGACAGAGAAGCTGTGTTGGAATCTCCAAACCCGTCTCACATCACAGTAACACCATAGATTTTCATAGCCCTCAAAGGAGGTTTGTAATCCAGCCACCGTTCAGGTAACAAGATAGTCTAGGATTATAAATTGCCATGTACTATCTGCCTTCTCCTCCTTACCCATTATCTCTGATATAAATCTTCAGATGCTGAACCACATATAAATGAATTAGGGATAGATACTCAATCAGGTTTTTTGGTATATTCACCAGCCATTTAACTTTATATGAACACTCTCATCTAGGTCTTAGCAGTGGTTAAGGTTATGTGTCAACTTGGTTGGGCTGTGATTCTTAGTGGTTTGGCAGTTATGTGATGATACAGTTTGGCAGTTCTATAACAATGTAATTTGGCAGTTACATAGTGATATAATCATACTGCATTCTGTGATCTGATGTAGTCACATCCTATTTTGTGATCTGATATAAGTAGCCTATCAGGTGAAAAGGACGTTTCCTTCACAGTGTAGCCTGCATTAAATATATGTTTATATATATACACAGATGTTCTGGCAGAGCTCACTCTGAAACCTGCAGCTGACTTGTCATCTTCTGTTCTCTCGTTTTGGGGACAAGAGTGAGCAGCTTGCTGACTGGCCAGTAGCTCTTGGAATTTGCCAGCTCCTGCAATCCCCTGAGTCAGTAGCCTTCTGCCTCACCTGACAATTTGGGGTTAATCAGCTTATGCAGCCATATGAGAACTGAAGAAGTCTCTAGCTTAATCCTTGACCCATGGATTTGGGCCTCCCCAACCGCATAAGCAATTTCATTGAGATAAATCTCTCCCTCCACTACATACGTATGCATACATACATGCACGATTCATTGGTTTCTGCCTCTAGAGAAGCCTAAGACAGTGTCCTCCTTTCTTCTCTCCTCACTTCTGTGATTTTTCATTCAAGAGTTCAGGTAGCAGAGAGCTCAGTATCAGTTAACAGTGATGTGATTGCAGAGAAAGCAACATGTCTTCTTTGGTTATCTTTATAGAAGCATATAATCTGGAATTCAGAAGGGAGAAGATCCCCTCTATATAGATCAGACCAGAACTAGAGGACTGTATTGAGATTTGAGTGCGACATGAAGGCTACAGTCCAGATCTGAGAAGCCAGATTGATTTGAAGGCTTATTACATGCTACATGAGAAACAACAAGACTTTCTGAGGGTGTACAAGTTAGTTATCTTCAATTATATGAAGAACTGTAGTCTGAGTAGCATTTCAAATACTAATATTTAACATTCATATTGTGATACCTCATCCTATTTTCCACTCTCTATGTAGTACATATATTATTATTATTATAAGAGGAGATATTATTGAATGTTTATACTGGACCAGACATCTGCAGAAGTGTTTTGAAGATATAATTTCACATAAATCTCAGTAATGTAATCTCTATTCATATCCCTTGTACAGATGGGAAAACTGAGCATAAGAACGGTTAAGGTTCCTGACTAAATAATAATTTAGGGTACTACTGACCATGAGCCGGATCCCACGCAACGGCACTTGGCTGGCTTGGCTACTACTGACATTTAAGGCTGGGAATTCTTTGTTCGGGGGTGGTTCCATGTATTGTACAGCAGGATGTTTGGCATCCTCCTTAGCCTCTACCCACTAGATGTCAGTAGCTTCCTCCCCGAGCTGTGACAAGTCAAAGAGTCTCCAGATAATATCAAGTATTTCTGAGGGAATAAAATCATCCCTAGTTAAGAATCATTGGCCTGAGGTAACCTAGCTTGTAAGTGGAAAGGTGAGAAGCGAAACTGAGCTGTGTCTGATACTGAGATCCATGATCTTAAAAATATTTGATTAAAAATAATAAACAGATTGACTTTATGAGCCCACTATCTCATAGAATGTTCTAAATTCAGAAAGAAGAGCTTATACTGGTAGCTAAGTTCTCTGGAACAGGAAGTAATCAGGTAGAGAGTGACACACTGCAGAAACACACAGAAGAGATTCAAACATTAAATAAAAGTGGACTAAATGGTGAGTGTGAACACTTAGTACCTTTCAAGTCCATCATCTGTGAATAAAGTTCTTATTTTTAACCTAAGTGTCTTTTAATAATTGCAGGGCAGGAGAAAAAAAAAATAACCTAGTTTGAAACATCTTCTCTTTCATGAAATCCTGAACAAAATCATCTCACTCTTACATGTGAAGAATTAGGAAGATTTCATTCTTTACTCCCTTTCTTCACCCCCAAAACACACACACAAACAGATACACATACATGCACACGCAGAGTTGCAGACGTTGTCTGTGCCTCTGGGCTCAGAAACAACTGATCTGTTATCTGGTGAGAGGCAGAAGAAAGCTGAGATATGATAACAAGTCAGCAGCAGCAAATTGGCAAGTCTCCACTGGTCTGTAATGAGTTAATGATGCCTAAGAAAGGAAGACATCCACAGGAGAGGAGTTCACAGCCTCCCACTTGCCTTTTTTCACGGCCAGAGCATATATCCCCTGAGCTGTATCTGAACACAAATGAGGAAAGTGGAGGGGAGACAGGCACACCTCTAGCAGTTAGAGACTGAAATAAAAAAAGACATGTGGATCTAAGTCAGTAGGTAATCTACTGGAAGCCAATCATCCAGATGGCATTTCAGAGTCCATTCTCAAAACAGCCTGATGATATAAGGAACTATACCAAGATGCAGTTTAATTAAACCTGGACTGAGTTGGGTTGAATATCAAAAAGAATTCTTCAATTAACTGGTGACTCATGCACCAGGGGAAAAAAATAGTCAAGAGGAAAGTGCATTGTTCCAGATCCAGAAAGCCAAGAACAGAGATATGCCTATCTGTATGGTTGACTACTATTCACTTGCAAAAACACAGGGACTGAACCAATACCTTGATGCTGGTGTGACATATCAAAGAAGGATGAGAGAGATTCTGAGCAGCATATATAGAGATAGAGACTTTCAAAGTCATCTTCCATTCATGAAATGATGAGTCACTTTGTATAACAAGAGTTCAGTGTCCTTAGAAGGATGCTATAGTAGGTGAGATGACAAACAGGGGAATGTTACAGCAGATGAGGTGACAGAGTTTGGACCACATCATGTAAGCACCTAAACGTCAGTCGAAACATCTGAACTTCAATCTGCGAAATAGGGGTACATGGAAGGTACAAGCAAAGGAGTGACACTGTCGGATACGTACTTAAGATCAACATGACAATCATTACAGAAGAGATATTTTACTGGAACGAATGGATGATGTTGATAAAAAGTGCTGAAATACATTAAATCACTCAGTGCTAGAAACTGTGCTAAGCATTTTATCTAATTATTCAACTTAGTACTCACAACACACTTATGAGGTAAGTACTTCAATTATGTCCTCTTTATAGAAGATAAATTCAAGCTTAGAATTCAAATTGTGCTCATGGTCCCAGCGCTAACTATTGGAGGAAACTAGATACCAATTCAAGTCTAACTCTAGTAACTACACTTATTCAAACAGGTTATTTAAGGGCAAACAATAGCAAATGAAAGTCTTAACTACAGCAATGTTAAAAGAAACAGAAAACAGAAATATAATTGACCAAAAAAATATTAAGCATTAGAACACATACAAATGATAGGACTTGGGTATCAGCTGGAGGATACAGAGGGAAGTCAGATGCCTCCTGGTTTTCCGCTGGGAAGGTCATACAATGAGACGATTTCAGGAGTAACTAGCTCTTCACTAGAAGCAGTCAGGGTGGTATAGTAGTTGAATCCTCAGCTGCTAACTCAAAGGTTGTCAGTTGGAACCCACTAGCCACTCTGCAGGAGAAAGACGTGTTAGTCTGCTTCTATAAAGAGTGTGGTTTCGAAAACTGTATGAGACAGTTCTACTCTGTCCTATAGGGTTATTATGAGTCAGAACTGACTCAATGGTAACAGAGGGGTTTGGGTTTGGGTTTCACTTCACATACCGAAATATACCCAGAAGTTGTCTGGTTGTTCCCTTTCTTAATTATGGAAGGACAACTTGTCTATAATGCGTTCCTTACCAGGATCAACTTGAATACAGAATTAAGACAGAATACTCAATACAAAAAAAACAATACAAGTCATGGCATCAAGAAATGTTTGTATCCTACAATTGGCCATGGTGGATGAGTGGCAGCAGGGCAGAGGTCACCAGGCAAGACCATGCCTTGGACTCTGAGATTTGGGAAGGACCAGAGAGAGTTCAGGCAACAGCCAGGGACAGCACTGGTTTAATAAGCAGAAGGGCTTGGGGAAGACAGACCCTGAAACACACCTAAACACAATTCATGCAAATATTTACATTTGCTTTCAGTTTGCTTATCATGAATATTTCAGCGGCTTTAACCTGTAAGTCCAATCTTTGCAGTGTCATTGTTCTTCTACTTGCCAAATATACTGCTTGCTCTGAGCTGTTAGCCCAACTTCAGCAAAGTCAGAATCCCTTTTCTCACCTTGCCCTCCTGGTTGTGTCTGACCCTCCTTATTTCATCCTCTCTGCAGTCATAGCCCTCATTCACTCACAAGCTAATTGTCTCCACCGATGTGTGCAAACGAACCATTTATGGGAAATGCCATGGAATGTTAATTTCATTTGGAATTGGGTAATTGCAAAAAGTGCTTCCTTTTTTTATTTTATAGAATGAATGAGTATTGTATTAATAGTGCTATTTCCAATTACGACCACAATCGCAGGCCTGTCGTCTGCTAACTATGGGTTATTTTTTTCACGGAGGATTTTTCTGAATTGTTTTCTTTTTAAATCCCACCCCTTCTCTCTCCTTCACATCACTGTAATTAAGATAATGCACAATAATTATAAACACATATTGGAAGCTCAAATGTCAACACGGACTATCGAACTAGTGTTCTGTGCTTGTTATAATCTCTCAAGCAAAAGAACCAAAAAAAAAAAAAAGTGTTCCTAGTTCCCACTGATGGAGAAGTATGAAGGCTGCAAAGTTGGCAAGGAACTGGCCAGAGCACTCCAGAAAACCTGGCAAGACTCCATGTCTAGTGAGCCAAGGGAGCTTGCTCAGATATTTCCACAAGACAACCAGGAAGCATGCTCCAAGTCTGAGCATGTTGAGAAGAAAATTTATTGACCATCTTACACCTGTCGAGTGTTTCACAAACATGATCTGATTTCCTCAACAAGGCAACTCCAGAAGTTAATTTTCTATCACTATTTTATGAAGGAAGAAACTGAGAATCTAAGAAGCTAAGGAAGTTAGACAAAGGGGAGAGCGAGAACGCGCAGCTGAGATTGACTCCAATTCTAGTGTTACCTAGCCATTGCTATGAAGAACCACTTCCAGTTTTCTCATTAAAAGCTTTGTACATCCATGTGTATGTGGGTAGCACAGGGGTCAGATTATTAGGCTGTGTTAAGTTTAGCACAGCTTCCAGCCTAAGATGGGTAGGAAGAAAGACTCAGCAATCTGCTTCAGAAAATCAATCAAAGAAAACCTTATGGATCACAACAGTCCAAAGCTACTGTGCATGAGGTTGTCATGAATCACAGGCTGACTCAATGGCAGCTGACAAAAATAAGAAGGATGATGGTGGTGATGAGCATTTTCTTAGCCTACAGATTTCCTTGGGGAATGTATATAAAAGCAACTCTTATAAAAGCAGACAGTAAAGCGCTGGGAGATCAAAGGAGGAGGAAGCACTTCCGTCTAAGGCAAACCGGCACACATTCTTCACGAACTGATTCTAAACTGATCCTTGAAAACCCTGTAAGAGTCCTATTGGTGGAGTGGGGGAAGCAAAACCATAGAAAGCAGGAATAAAAGAAGAAAATGTAGAGGGATAAAAGGGACAAACAACACAGTTACAAGTGACAAATAACGCTTTTATTTCTTTTAGAACCTTTCGGTTTATCTAAGCCATTCCAGATTTATTACATTAATTGATTTTTTTAAATTTAATATAACTGAGTGAAAATGTACATTCCTTGAGATCTTCACTAATTGATTCTTATAATAATCACAAATGATATATACAAAAAAATTGCTGTTGAGTCAATTCCGACTCATAGCCACCAGATAGAACAGAGTGTCACTGCCCAGAGTTTTCAAGGAGCACCTGGTAGATTTGAATTGCTCACCTTTTAGCTAGCAGCCACAGCATTTTAGGACTACACCACCAGGATGAACGATGCATAGAATAGTTATTTTTGCCACTTTATAAATGCAGAAGCAAGGGCTCAAAGACAGTGTATCAATTAACTTGGTAACCAGATGAACAATGGAAATTTCAGCTGAGATCTCAAGGTAACACGTTAGACATCAAAATGAGTTGGAGACAGATCACCTAGGAGGCCATGTGAAAAGCAGGTACACAAGAGCCAGTTAGCAAAACAATTAAACACCATCAGAGGAATGAGAGGTGACTTTTAAAGAAAGAATATATGGGGGATTCCTCGGGAAAGCACATTACTGTGAACCTGGCTTCTACTGGAAGAGGAAGTGGGTAATAGAGAAAGCGGATCCTTTTAACAATCCTACAGAAGGGCTCTTCCAAGGTTAATTAGAGAACTTTACATATCTAGAGGTTTGGTGTCCTACTGCCACCAAAGAAATGCAAAGGGAGAGAAATGGGCTGGACCAGCTGCTCCTACAAGAGCAAAGCAGAGGTACTGATAAGGGGACCAAGCTGCATTTCCAGATGTTACTCAATGGTCTCAGTAGGAAAGTAAGTCACAGAAAAATGGTGTGGGGCTGGGCTGAAAAACATCACAACTACTAAGAGCAAGGGCTCTAAGCCAGATTTGTTTCCTTGTTAGCTGCTGTCTAGGTGGCCTCCTGGCTCATGGCAGCCCCATGCACAAGAGAATGAAACACTGTACTGTGTCAACCCTGTGATCTGTTGCAGACTGCATTGTGATTCTTAAGGTTTTCATTGGCTGATATTCAGAAGCAGATGCCCAGACTTCTCTTCCTAGCCTGTCCCAGTCTGAAAGCTCCACTAACATCTATCTGTTTAGCATCATAGCAACATGCAAGCCTTCAGTGACAGATGATTGGCAGCTATGCTTATGGTGAATTGCCAGGAAAGAAACCTAGGTCTCCTGTAAGGGAGCAGATGATAGTGTTACCACTAAACCACTAAGCCAGACTGCCTGGGTTCAAATCCTGGATAACTGATGCTCTAACTGTGAGATCTTGGGCAAGCTCCTTAAGCTGTCTGAGGCTCAGTTTCTTTACCTGCAAAATAGAGATAATAACCACGCCTACACAAGACAATATGAAGGAGCCCTGGTAGTATAAGGTTAAGCTCTAGGCTGCTAACTGAAAGTCTGGCTGTTTGAATTCACCTAGAAGCTCCACAGGAGAAAGATGGAGCAACGTGCTCCAGTAAAAATTACAGCCTAGAAAACCCCATGGGACAGTTTCACTCCATCACAAGGGGTCGCTATTAGTTGACAATGGATTCGGCAGCAGTTAATAACAACAGGGAGCTATGAGGATTAAGTGAGTACATCTCTGTAAAGTATTCTGTACACTGTAAATGCCACACAAGATTGCGCTACCAAAACTGTAAGTTCTGTAGAATAGAGCTGCAGGGAGGGGTCAAAAGACCTCATCAGAAATAAGCTGGAGAAATCACTGGATTTGGAGAAATGATACATCACATCACACTGAGGGACACCAGGAGAGGGATCATTAATAACAGGGGATGGCCCCTGTATCCAGGAGGGTATTAACTGGTAAGCACGGTACGCACAGGCTTACTTGTGTTTTTGATGTAGCAAAAAACAGGTGAAATTGTGCCCTACAGAGTAGCAGGTAAGCACAAGAAAGTTCACGTGTATACTGCTTACTGGGTAGTCCATCCTTACCTGCATTTGTCAGGTTTTCTAGAGAAATACAATCAATAAGATATTGGAAACTTACATAGGATTTGATGCTGAAGTCTTAAGGCAAAATTTCTTTTCCAGGTAACCTCAGTCTTTAAGGCTTTCAACTGATTGGATGAGGTCCACCCATAACATCAAGGGTAATCTTCTTTACTTCAGTTCAACTGGTTATGAATATTAACCACCTCTTCAAAAGACCTTCCCAGAAATACCTCAAAAAAGGTTTGACTGTACAAATGGGTGCTATAGCCTTGACCAGACGACATCTAAGATCAACCATCACAGTCTTTAAGGAACCCATAATAATGTCCACAAAGAGCCAGCTATAACATCTACTAGGCTCACTGAAGGGGAAGTCAAGTTATTATAGTATGAAACGAGACATTTGCTTACTTTTCCTCCGTCCTCCTTGTCACCCAAGCCCCAGCTGAGTTAGAAACAATAGATAAACAGCAGTGCAAGACGAAAGTGAGAAAGAGAGAAGTAAGCAATTTGGCCCACCTTGCTCAGTCACCAAGACAGCTGCAGCCCTGGTTGGAAGAGAAGAGGTTCACCTTTGAATCGAGGCTGTGGGACTGATTATTCTGTGACACTGGGCATTTCTGAGTTGAGATAGTATTCTGCCAACTAAAGTGACTGCTTGACTTTTTGTTATCTAATGCTGATCAGGAAACCCTGGTGGTGTAGTGGTTAAGTACTATGGCTGCCCACCAGGCACTCCTGGGATAGCTATGGGGCAGTTCTACTATGTCCTATAGAGTCCCTGCGAGTCAAAATCAACTCACTGGCAATGAGTTTGGTTTTTGGTTTAATGGTGTTCAAAAGAGTTGTTAAACTATCAAAGTTTTAATACAGGGGCAGAACGGCAACTAAGAACATTCAACAGACTTTAAGGTGTGATAGGAGACAAAACCAAGACATTTTGTGCTTGTGTCTTAAGGGTCATTCTTGCATAGCACACTGTGTTACACATTTTGTTGCATTTATTCTTTTACTACATGTATACAACTTTTCCCACTTCACTTAGGAGTCTCAGTATTTTTGTTTCTTTTTGTTTTTTTATTTCAACGGGTCATCACAACATATTACTAAGTCAAAAAGTACTCTTTGATTGAAATCTGTATTTGTCGACCCAGAAGCCATTCTTCATAACCATGCATAGTCTATATATATATATATATATATATATATATATATATATATAATATTTTTGCTAAATAATGTACTTTCTTACCTTTACGTCAAGTCTGAACTGACCATGAACAAGTCTTTCTTCTACTAGGTTAGATATTTAGCTATTTGCTCCCATCTTATCATGAACTCCTGCTCTTATATTACTTCATATTTGTAATGATGTATGGTTTCCACCTTTCCTAACAGAGCACCACACGGGTAAAGATCACGTTTGTACAATTTACTACTATTCTTGCAACAACCAGCATAGTGCCTGGTACATAGTAAAACCATTGCCACTAAGCTAATTCTGACTCACAGAGACCTCATGTGTGCTACCACTGCACTCCATGTGGTTTTCAATGGCTGTGATATTTCAGAAGAAGATCACCAGGACTTTTTCCCGAGTTACCTCTGGATGGATCTGAATTGCCAATCTTTCAGTTAGTAGCTGAATACTTAGCAATGTGTGACATCCAGGGACTCTAGCACATACAAGGTAGTCAATTTATGTCTGATGAATGAATGAATATAAAACTAGTACTCATATCATCATTACTCTAAGTTTCAATGGACTGATTTTCTCAGGTTAGGTGATTCTTGATTTATAAACTATGAGCTTAATGAATAAAACTCTGCTTTTAAATAAAGCACTATAAAAGAGACAAAGACGTGTCCCTTGGCTTTTACAATCAATTTGAGAAGAATCAGCCCTTAGAGGTACATGAAACCTTCAAAACTATCATTTATAGATGGAGAAACTGAGTCCTAAAGCATGGAAATGGCATCTGAGGCAGGGTCATTATGGGAAGACAGCTGGGCACCCACCTGTAAGTCCAGTACTCTTTCTGCTGCCCCCAGCTGGCCGAAAAGTTCTTCGGCCCCTCATGAATGATTGTTTTTATGGATTCACACTCCAGACCATCACCTAGTCAGACTGTGGCTGGGTGTAAATGAAAAAGTGAACAGGAGCTGGGAGGAAACTTCCATTCTGGCATTAATGAGCACTTGGCAGAATCCCAGCCTAACGTTGCGTGAAGTTTGGGAAAGATCAATAACTATCAAGCCAAAACAGATCTTCAGCCTCTCAGCCTCCCAGGCCCCTGCCTCCAGACCCTCCAGGGAGCCAGGGAGCCCTGAAGTGTGTTATTCATGGCTGGATTTGAGGGCAGTAATGAAACATCTTTATGAAGCATGGGCCTGAGTCAGAGCTGTGGAAGTTTCTCTGGGCACAAGAGACAGGACTCCCTGACTTTGCCACCGGGTACCAGGCCTTGGTAAAACCAGCCTTGGCTCTTCTGCTGTGAACTGTAATGGGAACTCTCTTCATCCCCCAATAGGGCATCTGATGCTCAGCAGATCTGAAGCAGGACAAACACCGATGACCACGATTTATCACATGTTTTACCTATGTGTCCAGGTGCATCTATGGATTGTCTCATTTACTTCCCACCAAAATTCTCTGAGCTAAACACCTTCTTAGTACAGCCATTTTATGAATGAGTAAACTGACACTCAGAAAGGTTAAATTACTAGCATAGACTAGAAGAAGAATTTGAACACACAACCTGATGTCGGAACTCACACTTATAGTCACTGAGCTTCATAACTTGGTTATATTACAACAGCTTGTGGTGGGGAAGGAGTCATCATATCTTCCTCAAAATGCCTCTTCTGTGTTGTCCTGGAGTTTCTGGGTGGTGCAAATGGTTAACATGCTTGACTGCTTTCTGGAATGACGATTGCACATTGTGGCACAGTGGCAAGTTCATGAACTAACCGTATAGTCGTCTGTGAGGGAATTTTTAGCCATTGAACAAATAACTATATTGGAACACCCTACCTACTCACCTAATATGCCCCCAATAACTTTTTCTTTAGCCAAAGATAAAGAAAATATTGACAGGAGGACAATGTGATGACATTCAGGACATCAAAGGTAATACAATAACAGCTCTGATGGCCATTCCAGAAACAGAGTTCCGAAATTGCTTTGTAGGGTAGACTAGGTGTTGGTGTCACTGCATAGCTTCCCACGGGGAGTACTTCAAAGGCAACTATAGTGATATTAAACAGTGAGACATGTAGCAGTTTTTCTAGGATAAGTTCGCAAACTTAATTGTCAGACCGATATTTTTCAAACTTTTTCCTTAAAACCGTCTTGCCCAATCCTTGCCTATTCCACCACATGCATTTGCACTACTATGTAGAATGTGTGTGTGTGTGTGTGTGTGTGTGTGTGTGTGTAATTTTGTTGAATACTTACCATGTGTTTTATATAATTTTAGCACTTTAGAATGATATTCTACTTTGGCCTCTGCAACGTAGGTACTGCTACTCTTGCCTCATCTGAGGAAATGTCTCAGGGAAGTGAAATCAGTCCCTGAAGCTCACATTCCCAGCAAATAGCAAGCCTAAGATTCTGAGGGAAAGGCCTGTGATGTTTTCAAAATGTGCTAGTATAGTCCTATCTCACTGTCCTAACTTGAAATGATTCTGTCACTGCTGAACGCCAACTGCTCTTTTTTTGCTCCCCTCTCATGGAATTTAGCATTTCACAGACTGAAGGTTTGACAGTCACTCACATCAACAATTACTTGGGTTTTGAGACTATGAGTTCCTAACAGCAAAGGTCATGTAATTCATCCACATTCCCCATAAGCCCTTTATGTGGCACTCGGCACACTATGTTGGGGTTGTTAGGTATCACTGAGTCAGCTCCAATTCATATTGACCCTATGCATAACAGAAGAGAACACTGCCTGGTCCTGTGCCAGCCTTACCATTGTTGGTATTTTGGATACCACTGGTACAGCCACTGTGTTGATCTCTCTCTCTTTGAGGTCTTCTTCTTTTTCAGTGACTCTCTATTAAGCATAATGTTCTTCTTCAAAGGCTGGTCTCTCCTGATAACATGCCCATAACTACATGAGATGAAGCCTCATCCTTACTTCTGAGAAACATTCTGGTTGTACTTCTTCCAAGACAGATTTGTTCCCTTTTCTGGCAGTCTACAGTATATTTAATATTCTTCACTAACACCATAATTCAAAAGCGAACACTGTAGCTATTTAAAATTCTACTAGCAAACCCTCATCCCCTTTTTCCATGTCGTCAGCTGTGATTTGCTGAGCAAGTTACTTCACGCTTCTGAACTTTCCTCTCCGTGTCTAACTAAATGGGAAACACCACCTTCCCATAAAATTAGTTTGAAGATGAAATGAGAAACTAGATGTAAAATACCTCATATAATATCTAACACAACGTAAACCTCCAGTTTAAAAAAAAAAAAAAAATCAGTGATCATGGGAGCATCTACACTTAAGGAACACGTGGATTATCTGACGTTTCTAAACCTCTGGAACGTTACCCTGGCGTAAAAAAATATCTTTGGGATCAAATAAAGAACAAATGCACTTTTCAATTAGTATGCTTAATAAACATTTCTTAATTTACTTGTTAACTGATCTCTCCATACATAGGCATTGGGTCTTATCAATGAAAATAATGATGCTGACAATGATGCTAGCAAAGATCTGGTAAAGCTTTAAACTGTACTAATTTCAAGTTCAGGTGTGGAGTGGAGGAGGAAAACTGAAAACATAGATGCTGGAATAGAGACTGAAAGCTTCAGTTCAGGGGAGGAGCCAAGGACAGCAAGGCTCCCTTCTCTGACTCTGCTCAGCCTCTGGTTTGCCTCCAGGTCTTCTTCCTCTCCACTCTCACCCTCTCCAATCCATCCTCCACACAGTAGCAGGTGTGATTTTCTCAAAGTGCAAATACGATCTTTGGATTCATCAGTTTAAAGACCTTTTGTGGGTTTCCACTGTCCTAAGGAAAAAGCCTTTACATGGCTCAAAAGAAAGGCCCTTTATGTCTTGGTCCATAAACCCTGCTGATCATTTACTACTTTCTGCTGCTTTGTGAGAAGCCAGACTATATGAAGAAGAACGAGGCATCAGGATTACAGGAAGACTCACTAACAACCTGCATCATACAGATAACCCAACCCTGCTTGCTGTAAATGAAGAGGATTTGAAACACTGATAAAAATCAAAGACCAAAGCCTTAAGTATGGATTACACCTCAACATCAAGAGAAGAAAAATCTTCACAATTGAACCAGTAAGCAACATCTAGATTTCGTTTTACTTGGCTCCACAATCAACATCCATGGAGGCAGCAGTCAAGAAATCAAAAAGATGCATTGCATTTGGAAAATCTGCTGCAAGGACCTCTTTAAAGTGTTAAAAAGTAAAGATGTCACCTTGAAGACTAAGGTGCACCTGACACAAGCCATGATATTTTCAATCACATCATACACATGCAAAAGCTGGACAGTGAATAAGGAAGACAGAAGAAGAATTGATGCCTTTAAATTGTGGTGTTAGAGAAGAACCAACAGATAGGTTCTTGAAGAAGTACAACTAGAGTGCTCCTTGGAAGCAAAGACGGCGAGTCTATGTCTTAGATACTTTGGTCATGTTGTCAGGAGGAGTCAGTCCCTGGAGAAGGACATCATGCTTGGTAGAGTGAAGGGTGAGTGAAAAAAAGAAGACCCTAAACAAGATGGATTGACACAATGCTGGCTACAAGGGGCTTAAGCATGAAGACAATCGTGGGCATGGTACAAGGTTGGGCATGTTTCATTCTGTTGCACATAGGGTCACTGTGAGTCATAACTGACTTGAGAGCACTTGACAACACTCCACATCCAGCCTACCCAAATTTCTCCCAGTTCATTCAGCAGCCTGTCTGTCCTCTCTTCCACCTCAGACCCCTCCTTCACGATTACTCCCCTAGCTAAGTGCCCTTCATGCTTCAGATCTCAGGTAGTTCTCTGTTCATCACAGATTTCCTTGCTGATCCTTTCAGCTAGGCAAGTCCCCCATTCATGGCCGATAAAACTCAACACCAATCCTGTTGCCGTCGAGTACTCTGACTCATAAGGACCCCACAGGATGGAGAAGAACCGCGCTGCACATGGTGTCTGAGGCTGTGCATCTTTACAGAAGCAGACTGTCACATCTTTCTCCTGCAAAGCAACTAGTGAACTTGAACGGTCACCCTTCTGCTTAGCAGTGGAGCCCTTAACCACTGCACCACCAGGGTTCCTTAAGTGGTTCATACTTATTCATCTTATTGTCATCAAGTTAATTCTGACTCATAGTGACCCTATAGGTCAGAGTAGAACTGCCCCATTGAGTTTCCAAGGAGCGCCTAGTGGATCTGAACTGCTGACCTTTTGGTTAGCAGACATAGCACTTAACCACTCTGTCATCAAGGTTTCCAAAATGGTTCACAGAATCATCTAATTCTTCCCTCTTAATACATGCCTACAGTTCAATATCTCATTCCTCACACACTGCAAAACTCCCTGGAATCAAGATAAAGCTGTAAAGTCCAGCACTGTGCCAGGGACATAATGTGCTGCTTGACTCCTTTCTTCTATCTCAGTTTCTTCAAATATGAAGTGATGTTCAAGACATCCATTCTGTCTGCCACCCTTGGTTCATGTGAACACAAAAGGACACGTATAGAAGAGTAATTTTGTAATTCCTAGTTGTTGTGCATATAACAGATACTGGTCTTACGGTTATTATTAATTTAAAGAGATGATCAAAAGGCAAAACCAAATTATACCACAAGATAACTAGAAATCTTGAGAGATAAGACAGGTGTATTCAGAAAAATCCTGTAAACTAAGCCCTCAATTCAAAAAAATTCCTTGACAAATGGAATATAATCTGTCTGTCTATCTACCTATCTTATTAGTCTGACCCTGAAAATTCCTTGGCAAGTGAAATTCTGATCCTGAAAACCCCTGCATTCCCTAACAAGTGGTATTCTCTCACTGACATACACCTATGTGTCTAGTTGTCTATCTGGATCATGCTGATGATAGTCATTTTTTCTCTCCAAGCATTTTTCCCTAATTGCTAAATTCTGATGCATTTAAGAAGCAATGAGATCCATATAATGCTGAGTTATCCTCAGTTAAATCACTAAAACACTATTTGGCAAGTACTTTCTGATGTCTACAAGTTTTTGGAATCATTTACATAATTTCCTAAAATCTTGGAGTTTTTCTTCTTCTATTTTAACCCAACTTTCCTGAACACAATGCCACAGTAAGGCAAAAAGCAATGCCAAAACACGATACTCAAAATAACGTGGGGGCATGAACTCACACATCAAGAAATAGCTTTCTGGGAGTCTGGAAAGGCAGCTGCAAACATTGCCTTTCTCAAACTAAAATGTGGTAAACGTAACAGACTGAAAATCAGAGAAGACAAACGTAGACAGAAAGCACCTACTATAAAACAGCTCTGGATAAGGCAGGCATTGATCCCACTCTCGAGAACTTATATTCTAGAAAAGGAAAAGCAGACATCAAATCAATTTTTCAAATAACAAACTATAGGATGATGGAGGAAGAAAGAAAATGATGGGCATACAGATACTTTATAACCTGAAAATGCTGCTCACATGAAATTAACGAGAATAAAACTCATTTTATCAATATTTTAATTTCTACAAGGAAATGGATATCTGATGCCTGGCTATGGACCCAGTCCCCTATGGCAACCTGATGTAGTATGGGAGTTCTTATATTTGGAGAACGGAGCCCTGGTGACACCATGTTTACTGCTTAGCTGCTAAATGAAAGGTTAGCAGTCTGAATCCACCTAGCAGCTCAGCAGGAGAAAGACCTGGCAATCCTCTACCATAAAGATCATAGCCTAGAAAACCCTACAGGGCAGTTTGCTCTGTAACACATGGGGTTACTATACGTCAACTCAAAAATTAGCCTGCTAGCACCCGACAACAACATACTTGGTGGAGGAGCTTGGTACCTTCAAGAACGGAAAGAAAGTGAGAGCTCTTTCCTTACTAAGAAAAAAAAAAATGCTCAGTGCAGGACAACTGTCCATATTTCTCACTGGTTTCCAGGCACAAATGTCCTGAAGTTCACCCATGGGACTCAGACTAGGAACTCCAGGTTTAGTAGAAAGAACTGAGTCACTATAATGATCCCTTTCCAACCCATTGGACTATAACTCGTAGTAAAATACATTGATTTATGTCACTAGCCAACCAAACCAAAGTTGCACGAAGTGACACTAATGTGATATAGTGTGATGATTTCCACCCCCTCATCTTATTTGCTGCAGTTTGGTATTTCATGTTATAAAAACATATTAAGTTGAGCCTATTTAGATTTGAACAAGGTTTAAAGAACTACAAGTAACAATGTGAGTCTTGTCTCTATCAATTCATTCCTGCTATGATCCTGGGTAAGGCATTCCCGTGATCTCTGAGTCTCAGTTTCCTCAACTGTAAAATGGGGATAATAATCCGTACCTTAAGATTTTAGAGAATTAAAATGTTATTATGGAAAAGCACTAAGTAGATTGTCTGGCACAGAATAGGTGTTCAATAAATGACAGTGATTATAAACAGCAGCTGCTAATGGAAGAATTAGAGCATACCTAAATCCCTCTTGCAAAAGGAAAAAAAGAAGACCAAAAAAAAAAAAATCTCATTCATTTTCTACCCCGGGGGGTCTTTCTGTCTTCCAAATGTAGCTATTTGCTGTGGGGAGGTAAACACAGTCCAAATGCCTCTGTTTGCTGTGACAGGATTTATAAATAAGTAAAACGCTTTATCAAACATTTATAGTTGCATGTGCGAGTCAAAAAAAAAAAGAAGGCATAAAGGCACGTGGGCTTGGGTTTATTTATAGTGACTCCCTGTTTTCTCTCTCCAGCCACAATTTCACAGCTTAGCTTTCATTTGCTTATGATTGTTCTTGGATAAACTTCACTTCCAAGCAGAGGGTATTAATTATTAAAACAGAGACCAGAAAAAACAGCCCACGCTGTTCCCTCTAGACAATGACAGGATGATGCAGCAGAAGGAAGCTACCAGAAGAAGTCCTTGGAATTACCAACACATGTTTTCAAACAGAGCCAATCCTTGGCAGAAGTCATCTGAATAAACATTCTGTGGACGCCTACTATGTGCAGTGTGGAGCTATGCCAGACACAACGGGTGCTGAGGGGCAAAGATGGCACAGAGGAAAGACATGGTTTCTCATTTCTCCCCCAGGGAAGGGAGAGAGCTCCCAGAAAAGGGAGGAAGAAGGTACCTAAGCACCAGAGTATAACGATGCCTCTGAGCAAAGTCCCTTAAGAATGGGAGAACTGAAGGAACCCCTTTCAGGAGGCATTCTCTGCAGAAAGGGCTGCTTTGAGTGAGGCAGTCTGGGGTTCAAATGCCTGATCCAGAACTTGTTGACTCTGTGATCTTAAATATGTCACAGTAATCTCATTTGTGACATGAGAGTGATTATATCTCACCGGCAAAATCATCACAGAACTAAACATGAAAATCCATCGAAATGCCGGACAAGTTGTAAGCCTTCATTAAACGGGATCTATTTAATCATAACAATACTGGATCTAACACAGTGTCCACCAGGCACTCTTTGGAAACCATACAAGGCAGTTCTACTCTGTCCTGTAGCATTGCTATGACTTGACAACAATGGGTACACTCACATAGTAGATGCTAAATAAATACTACTTCCTCCTTTCCTTTGCTAGGGATTATTATTTTGGCTCCAAATTGCCCTTACCTTTCAGCAATGCCCATTGTAATATGCTTGCATATTACAGATACCTTGCCTCTCTCATTTAAGTATATTCCTCTGACTTGACCCAGGTCTTGGCCTACACCACAATTTATGTATTAATTCATTTACTCATTCCCTAAACATTGATAGTGCTGCATGACAATACTGGTGTAGGCACTTGGGATACAGCCAAGAAGAAAGACAGGACCCCTACCTGCACAAAGCTTTCATTCTAATGGGGGAAAGTGTGGCCATAAATCAACGAATAAGTAAAACACAGATATGTCAGATGGTGAGAAACACTAAAGAGAAAGATAAGGCCGCAGAAAGGGATAGAAGTGCTGGGATAGGCAGTGCTATTTAAGATAAGGAGACCAGAGAAGGCTTCACGGAGAACGCAAGATCTGAACAGAGAGCCACAGATGTCACTGAGTCTGGTGGACCTCTAAGGGAAGGGAATCTCTGAAGAGGGAACAGCAGCTGAAAATGTCCTGAGGCTAAACATGTTTGGCCTCAGACCAGCTCTCACTCTGGTCTTGGGGAAGGAGGGAGGGAGCAGAGTGATTTGATTTTGCAAAACAACTCTGCTTTTCCCACACACTAATATAAGCAATCAGCACCTTGCCAGGTGATGTTTATCCAAAGCCTACATTAGAGTCCACAAATATATTTACAAAGAGACAGAAGCTCTGCTATGTGCCCTGCTGTCAGTAAGTCCTAGGGAGGGAATATGGCACTAGGCTTCAAAGGGCTAGTGAATGTACCACCACCAAGTCATTCTCGGTTTCTGAGTTCTACAAAGATGTGAGCTCTTGGTAACATCCAAGAGCACACACTTTGGAAAAATCACTGACTGGGTGAGGAGGATTGGTGGTGCAATGGTTAAGTCCTTGGCTGCTAATGGACAGGTCAGAGGTTCAAACCTACCAGCTGCTCCATTGGAAAAAGACTTAATGATCTGCTTTTGTAAAAACTACAGCCCAGGAAACCTCATAGGGAATTCTATTTTGTCAAGAAGCCCTGGAGCTGCTCTGGTTATGTGCTTGGCTGCTAAGAGAAACACAGACTATTTAAACCTACCAGCCACCTCCTGGGAGAAAGATGTGGCAGTCTGCTTCTGTAAAGGCTACAGCCTTGGGAACCCTACTGGGCAGTTCTGCTCTGTCCTGCAGGGTTGCTGTACAGCTCAACAACAATACATTAGGTTTTGTTTTATGCTAGGCCTTGCAGAAGGAATTCAAACTAACTATGACTCGAAACAATCAGAAAAAGAGAAACAAAAAAGAAACATGGAATGGAAATGGTCTCACAGCTCAATAAATTTGAAATTCTCACAGATATGAAATGTCTCCCAGAATACAAGTGAGAGGGCCTAGTGAACACGACACTATCCAGATGTTCATATTTGAAGAACACAAACTTCAGAGGAGTCTGACTGTCCTCCTGGCCTAGCTGCGCATCGTGGGCAAGGTTCCTTTACTTCTGTATGTAGGAATTTCTCCATTTATAAAATCAGGGTAACAATGGAACTTATTTCAAAGGAATGGTGTCCAAACAGAGTTAATATAGATAAATGTTCAGCACAGCACTTGGTTGGCATAAACTATCATGAAAGTTAGCCAGCGTTGGGGATAATGGATATATAAATGTTTGTAAATACATAAAATGGAATGCTCCACAGCAATACAAATGCATAAGTTATTAATACCTGAAACAACATGGATGAATCTCAGAGATGACAGGCTGAATGAAAAGAAGCCAACCACCACAGAATCCACACTGTAGGAGCCCACATACATAAAGAATAGTAAAAACTAACTGATGACAGAAGAAGTCAGAACAGTGATTTTCTCTAGGAAGGCACAAGAAGGAACTTAAGGGGTATTGGCAATAGCCCATCACATAACTGTCTAGCAGAATTTTCTGGGATGATAGAACTGTTCATATTCTGTACAGCATAATACAGTGGTCACTAGTCTCATGTGACTATTGGGTAACTGAAATGTGGCTTGTGAGACTGAGGAACTTGATACTTAAGTTTATTTTATAGCAATCTTGTAGGACTGAGTACAATGGCCCCAATGAGTTTCCAAGGAGTGGCTAGTAGATTCAAACTGCTAACCTTTTGATTACCAGCCAAACATTTAAACACTGTGTGACCAGGGCCTCAAATACATTTAATCGTTACTAATTTAAATGTAAACAGCTCCTTGCAGCTGATGGCCAGTGTATTGAGTGGGAAAGGTCTTGGCCCACACAGTGGTTACACAAGTGGATGCATACTTTAAAAAAAAAAAATCAAGTAAATATACACTTCAGATTTTTTTCCATTTCACTATGGGTTGTCCTTCAAAAGTTGTTGCTAGGTGCTGTCACGTTGGTTCTGACTCATAGTGACCCTATGAACAACAGAACGAAACCCTGCCTGGTCTCGTGCCATGGCCACAGTCATTTTTATACTTAAGCCCATTTTTGCAGCCATTGTATCAATCCATCTCATTGAGGGTTTTCTTCTTTTCGCTGACCCTCCACTCTACCAAGCATGATGTCCTTCTCCTGGGACTGATCCCTCCAAACAACACATCCAAAGTCTGTAAGACACAGAGTTGCCATCTTTTCTTCCAAGGAGCACTCTGGTTATACTTCTTCCAGAACAGATCTGTTTGTTCTTCTAGCAATCCATGGTACATTCAACATTCTTCTCCAGCACAATTCAAAGGCATCAATTCTTCTTCTATCTTCTTTGTTCATGGTTCAGCTTTTGCATGCATATAATGTGACTGAAAATACCATGGCTTGGGTAAGGGGCACTTCAGTCTTCAAGGTGACATCTTTACTTGCAATACTTTAAAGAGATCCTTTGCAGCAGATTTTCCCAATGCAATGTGTCTTTTGATTTCTTGACTGCTGCTTCCATGGGTGTTGATTGTGGAACCAAGTAAAATGAAATCCTTGACAACCTCAGTCCTTTCTCCATTTATCAATATGTTGCGTACTGGTACAGTTGTCAGGATTTCTGTTTCTTGATGCTGACGTGCAATCCATACCAAAAGCTGTAGTCTTTGACCTTCATCAGTAAATGTTTCAAGTCTTCTTCACTCCCAGGAAGTAAGGTGGTGTCATCTGTGTAACAGAGGTTGTTAATGAGTTGTCCTCCAATCCTGATGCCTTGTTCTTCTTTGTGTGATATAGCTTCTCATATTATTTGCTCAGCATACACATTGAAAAGTTACGGTAAAAGGATACAACCCTGACACAAACCTTCCCTGACTTTAAGCAGTGTAGTGTCTCTTTGTTCTGTGCTCATGACTGCCTCTTGATCCATATACAGATTCCTCAAGAGCACAATTAAGTGTTCCAGAATTCCCATTTTGCACAATGTTAGCCATGATTTGTTATGATCCACACAGTCAAATACTTTTGCACAGTCAGTGAAGCACAGGTTAAACATCTTTCTGGTATTCTCTGCTTTCAGCCAAGACCCATTTGACATCAGCAACGATATCGCTGGTTCCACATCCTCTTCTGAATCCAACTTGAATTTCTGGCAGTTTCTTATCAATACACTGCTGCAGTCACATTTGAATGATCTTGAGCAAAATTTTACTTGTGTCTGATAATAATGATATTGTTTGGTAATTCCCTCATTCAGTTGGATCACTTTTCTTTGGAACGGGAATAAATATGGGTATCTTCCAATCAGCTGGCCAGGTAGCTGTTCTCCAAATTTCTTGGCATAGACAAGTGAGCCTTTCCAGCGCTGCATCTGTTTGCTGAAATATCTCAATTGATATTCCATCAATTCCTGCCGCCTTGGTTTTTGCCAGTGCCTTCACTGCAACTTTGACTTCTTCCTTCGGTACCATCGGTTCCTGATCATATGCTACCTCTTCAAACAGCTGAACATTGACCAGTTCTTTCTGGTATAATGATGCCGTGTATTCCTTCCATCTTCTTTTAATGCTCCCTGAGTTATTTCAAAAGTTAGCTAATATTAGTAGTTTAACTGAATTAAATCACAGGATCCTCACAAGTTCAAGGTAACATAGGCAAGACAATTGTCTCCACTTCTGCAGATGCTAAACTGAGGCTCAGAGAAGTGGACATGATTTATAAGGGATCATACAGCTTGTAAGTGACAGAGTAGGTAAGAAGTCCATCCCAATTCCCTCTTCTCAATAACGGGACAAAGATAATTCAAAATTACCTGCTGCAATTATTTCCTCCCATCAATCCATATTTATTGAGAACCCACTAAGTGCCAGGCACTGTTCTAGGTGTTTTAAACTGAGCAATGGGCATAGCAGGGAAAAGTCTCAGCTTTCATGGAACTTGCATTAAAAATCTGTCCTCACTTTTGGCCACTATTTCAGGATTCATCACCTGAGGTCACTCTGGTCATGAGCCAAACTTGTACACAGTGGACATGTCTAAATACTTATTGGTTGCTCATTTTCTTTCACATAATCTTAGATTCAAATTCTGTACACTGTCTGAACCTTTTCTGTGCCTCAATTTTTTTTTTACTTATTAAGAACAAAAAGCAAAGAAGAGAGGAAGGAAAGAAGGGAGGGGGAGGGAGAGAAAAAAGGAAGGAAGGATGTGGGAGGGAGGAAGCAAGGAAGGAAACTTGCTGCTGTTAAATTGATTTCAACTCATAGTTACCCTACAGGACACAGCAGAACTGCCCCTATGGTGTAATGGATCACATTTGTGGTGCCTTTCTATCCATAGTCGTGGAACCCCCACCCAAATGATGAGGTGTGAGTGTGTGATGCAGTAATGGTGGCCCACCACAGGGATTGATCAGTTTTGTCATCCTCCTGGGCTTTAAATAAGTTACCCCAGAGATGGAAAAAAGATAGGATCCCCACATAGTCAGGGGAGAACACCCAGGAGCCAGCATATGCTCTGGACCCAGGATCCCTGTGCTGAGAAGCTCCCAGAACCAGGAGAGAGAGATGAAGAGCTGTAACACTGAAGGCAGAGAGAAACGGCAGCAGAGCCAGCAACAGAGATCCAGCACAAGAGACAGTGTGGTAGAGCTCCCAGTCCACACAGAGAGAAAGGTGAGTGCCTTCAGGCAGGGGCCTAGGGCCAGCGAAAGGCATGCTTGTGAGCACGGCTGGGAAGAGTCTGTCCTGATGGAAGAACTGTCTCCTGAGTGTTCCTAAGACTGAACTGTAACTATTTCTTCCCTATTAAGTCCCATAATTTTAAGTATGATCTGTGAATTCTGTGTGGCCATTGCAAGTAATTACCGAATCAGCAGAGAAGTAGAGAGCACTATGGGAGGGATGGTTGGTGTCAGAATTGGTAAAGATGGTAGAGAGAGGAGGCATTTTTGACCTTGGCCTCACAGGAATCAGCCTCGGGCTATTGATTTTGATTCTTCCACATTGTGGGTAAATCTGGCAGCTTACTAGTTAAGTGCTTCAGCTTCTAACCAAAAGATTGGCAGTTCAAATCTACTGCTTCTTGTAAACTCTATGGAGAGGTTCCACTCTGGCCTATAGGGTCACTGCACGTCACAACTGACCTGATGCTAATGAGTTTTTTGTTCTTTTCCCTTTTATGAAGTTAGAGGAGGTCAAACATTGCCCCCATGCCATTTTTTCAGTTCCATATGGTTTCCGAGGTTCGTAGAAGCTGACTGTCATTCTCCCTGAGAGTGGCTGGTGGGTTTGAACCACTGAAGTATCAGTTACTGTGTAAACACACACACATATGCACACACATAAGCTGAGCATTTAATCACTGAACCACCAGGGCATTTTATTTACAAAAGAAAGGATAAATGAAGATAGACTGGTGAAACACTAACTAAAAGAAAGCTAGTATATCGATAGTAAGACAAATAGATTCTAAGGTAAAAAGCATCACCAGCAATAAAGATTTTCATTATTTAATGGTTAAAATCAATTCCCAGAAAGCGGAGGCAGGGAATAGCAATCTAAAAATTTATTCACTTAGCAACACAGCCCCAAATACTCAAAAACAAAAATTGGCAGAAATAAGCAAAATTGGCCAATGTACAATCTGAGTGGATGTTTTTAACACAGCTGTATCAGAATTGACAACAACAACAAAAATCCCATAGAGAAAAAATCAGTTACAAACATTCAGGTCAATAAAATTAACAGGTAGGATCCAATGGCTATAGTTGAAAACTTCCTCCTGATAATTTGAAAACTGAGGTTGTTTTTCAAGCTCCCAGGAATTATTTCAAAAAGCAGTCCCGTCTCAGAGTACAAAGGAAGCCTCGCAAAAAAATAATCACATTCATGCCACATTCTGTCACAAAATACAATCGACTCAATGCCCATAACAAACAGTTATATAGACATATGTTTATATTACATAATAAGTGGCTTACAGAAAGCCAAAATATGCAAAATGTTTAGAACTAAATATCCACATACACTGCATAGAAAAAATGTGAAAGCTAGCAACAAGCAATACTTAGCAGACAGCTATAACCTTTTAAAAATTTTATTTTTGCTGTTATTGTTTAGAATAAAGACAGCAGAACATACAATAATTTGCGCATGTAAAATTCATGGCACTGATTGCATTCTTGAAGATGTGGAACCATTCTCACCACCCTTTTCTAAATTGTTCCTCCCTTATTAACACAAACTCACTGTCCCTACATTTCTCATCTAACCTTTCGAGTTGCTGTTGTCAATTTGATCTCAAATAGATCTTAAAAGAACACAAAGTTCAAGGTAGACATTCTTTACTAGTTCAGTTAAACTACTGTTCGGGAACAGTTACAATCTTTAATGAAGATATTGGGAAAGACGAAGATTGGAAATGAATGAGCTAGATGTTAAATCCAAGAAGTTAAAGAAGGATCACATAGAACTATACACGATGTAGAAAGAAGGAAATAATGATACAGAAAAGAAAGGACATAGAGTATTAACAAATCCTGTGCTACTTCTTTTAAAAGTTTAATAAAATAGATGAAACATCAAAAACAGTGAGAGAAGTAGCCCAAGTAAGCACTGTTTGGAATAAAATGGGGAGATCACTGCAGAAATGGTAGAGAATTGTGATTATACGAATAGGTACATGCAGACACACATACATACATATATATATGCACATGCATATACATTACTATTTACTAGTATTTAGCAAACATCATTAAAAATATAATGAATGAAATCCATAAATGAGAAAACACAGACCAGGAAATCAATGATTTTCAGGAAAAGTGTCAAATACCAACACTTATTTGAGAAGAAATAGAAAGCTGAAAGAGCCACTTAAATGACTGTATCAGTAGTAAGAAATTTATCAACCAAACAACAAACAAAAATAACAGGAAAAGATAAATTAAAGAATCATTTCTCATCAACTTTATGAGATATTCCACATTTCCTATAATAGTTATGCATACAAATAGTTATATATAACAACATCATAGCAGAAAAGGAAAAGCTGTATAAAACTCATGTTTTATGTAGCTGGGTAATGCTGATGTTCAAAGGTGGTAGAGAATGTAAGGATGATTTATTAACAGTAAACATAATCCTGTAACGTACCATACAATCAGGTTAAAGGGGAAAATATATGATGATTTTACTTGATTTAATCCCCACTCATGATTTTTAAAACTCTTAGTAAACTGGGAATAGAAGGGAAATTATATTCTCAGAAGCTTACAAATTTTTACTATTTGATTATATACCCAAACCTACAGAAACATCATGCATAATATAGAATTTGAGGATTATTGCCTTTAAATTCAGGCATAAGAAACTGACATTCTCTGTCACCACTTTCACTCACCAGTGAATGGGAAGCCAGCTTATAAGTGCAGTAAGACAAAAGAAAAATGCAAGAAATACAAATTTGCAAAATGAAGATTATTGGCAAATAATGATTTTTTTCTATCTGAAAGTGAAACAAATCTAAAGCAAGACTAAAACAATGCAGCACATTTAAGTCAATGAAAAATAGTATTTATAAATGCAAAGAGAAAAGATGTAACTTGCAATAGTAACAAAAGTGATGTTTTTAGGAATTAGATATTAATGAAAGGGATGTGATATGTTGGGTAGATTGGATTTACCTTTGAATGGTTTAAGAAAAAAAAGATGTGTGTTTAGCACAGGGACAGCTATGCCACCAGCACCACTCACTAATTGCTCAAGGCAAGCAGAGAAGGAAAGACACCTATGTCCTGGAAGGGACTAAACCAGAGGGACACAGTTCTCTGGTCTTGCTGGCAGGACAAGGGAGGGTGCTCACAACCTGCCCAGCCCGGCATCAGATCCTTTACCCTCAGATCTAACTAAATGAAGGGCTCAAAGAAGGAGCAGGCCAGGGAATCAAAGCACCAAGTACTTGCAAAACAGCATCTGAAGAGGCAGAGGACTGGACTCAGCTGGGCTGTGTGGATGAACTAGGCCTTAATTATTAGACACACACCACTGTAGCCTGGTTGCTTCTGGTTTGACCACCTAGGGCAGGACTGGCTCTGTGGGAGGCTGATGACTGAGGATTTGTATTAAGCTGTCCCCAGCCCTCCCCCAGCCCTCCGCACTGAGGTTTTCACGTCATTTTGTCCTGCTTGTTCCCTCATCCTATTGTGAACATGGTTGGCCAAGCAAACAGTTTCCTCCACATGAGTGGTAACAGCAGTAACTTACATTTGCAAAAGCTTTTACGAGCTGCATTTTACATCATTAGCTCTTTGTTTTTATTTATTCCACTAATATAAACCGGGGGCTTACTACGTCTCAGGAACAATTCTAAGTGGTAAGGATAGAGCATATGTGAACAGACCTACATTCCAGCTCTCAAGGAGCTTACGTTCTAATTCAGGGAGGGGCAACAATACACATGTGTATATACATACGCATATATGCATATATATATGGAAACAGATATATAGACATGTGTGCATAAATATGTATAGTGTTATTATAATATGCCATACATTTGTATATGTGGAGCCCTGGTGGTAACCTAGTTAATAGCTTGGATGCTATCCCAAAGGTCAGTAGTTTCAATCCAGTAGCTACTCACTGGAAACCCAGTGGGGCAGTTCTGCTCTGTCTTATAAGGTCACTATGAGGTGGAATGGACTCAGTCACAGTGAGTTTGGTTTGGGGGTTATAGGTATATATCTGTAAACATATATTATTCTTAGGTGCTATTGAGATGATTTCGATTCATAAAACCGTATGTAGCAGAGTAGAATTGCTCCATAGTTTTTCTAGGCTGTAATCTTTACAGGAATAAATGACCATGTCTTTCTCCTACAGAGTGGCTGGTCGCAGCGAGGCTCAAACTGCCCATCTTTTGGTAGCCAGCCACGCACTAAATCACTGTGCCACCATGGCTGTGTGTGTGTGCATGTGTGCACACGCACACATATATGCGCGCACGCACACATATATGCGCGCACGCACATTCAAAACCAAAGACAAAAATCCCACTATGGTCAATTCCAACTCATGGTAACCTCACATGTATAGAGTAGAACTGCATTTCATAACGTTTTCAAAGATGTGACCTTTCAGAAGCAAACTGCCAGGCCTTTATTCTGAGGCACTTTCAGGTGAGTTCCAACTACTAATCTTTTGGTTAGTAGCTGAGCCCTTATCTGTCTGTGTCTGTGTCACCCCAGGATAGACACACACACACACACACATTTATATACACACGTATGTATATCTAAATAATGAAAATTGCTGGTGGAACAGCGGTTAAGTGCTTGGCTGCTAACCAACAGGTCAGTAGTTTGAGCCTACCAGCTGCACTGAAGGAAAAAGATGAGGATGTCATCTTCTTTAAAGAGTTACAGCCTTGGAAACCCTGTGGAGCAGATCTACTCTGTCCTATAGGGGCCTCTACAAGTTACAACTAGCTCCGCGGCAGTGGGCTTGTAGATGTACTTATGCGTGTATGTGTATGTACCTATACATACACGGATATATGAATAAGCGAAACTAAACCAAACCCCTTACCGTCAAGTTGATTCCAACTCTTAGCAGTGCTATAGGACAGAGTAGAACTGCCCCATAGTTTCCAGGGAGTGACTGGATTCAAACTGCTGACACTTTGGTTAGCAGCCATAGTTCTTAACCACTATAGCAGCAGAGTTTCCATGTACATGTGTATACACACACACATATGTTTACAAATATATATACATACATATACACACATAGATACTTATGAATATACACACAAACATGAGGTCTGACAAGTCTGCGAACTGAAATGTTCTAAGAGCCACATGCCTCATTGCTCAGTATCACTATGGTCACCTTTAAAGTACTCCCTTGGGAAGCTAGGCACCAACACCAGCATCTAATCCACCCATCAAAGCAATTTTGGAACCCTTTCTGGAATGGCCATTGCACATGGTGCCAAGTTTGTGAACTAATCGTGTAGTTGTCTGTGAGAGAGTTTTTAGCCAGTAAACAAATAACTGTACTGGAACATCCTGACTACTCACCTAATCTGGCCCCAATGACTTTTTTCTTTACCCGAACATAAAGGAAATATTATAAGACATTTGGATGGCATTCAGGATATCAAGGGTAATATGATGACAGATCTGATGGCCATTCCAGAAAAAGAGTTCCAAAATTGCTTTGAAAGGTATACTAGGCACTGATGTCAGTGCATATCTTCCCAAGGGCAGTATTTTGAAGGTGACCATAGTGATATTCAGCAATGAGCTATGTAGCAGTTAGAACAATTCAGTTCGCAGACTTGTCGTACTTTATATAGTGAGTTGGAGATAAGTGACCTAGCATATTGTCATCTCCTACATGATGAAGCAGAACACTTAGAATAAGACGCTGTTATGAATTGCATTGTGTCTCCCCAAAAATGTATGCACTGATTTGACTCAGCTATGAGTCCCAGTGTGGTGCCATTCCTCCCCTGTGTTGTGAACCCTGCCTCTGTAATGTTGATGGGGTAAAATGGGCAGCTGTTGTGCTGGTGAAGCAGGACTCACGCTACTGGCTTGTGGGATACAAGGGAGAGAAGTGAACAGAGTAAGCTGGGAATCTCATACCACCAAGAAGGCAGCAGCCAAAGCAGAGCACATCCTTTGGACCTGAGGTTCCTGTGTGGAGATGTGTTCACTGAATTTGGACTCAGCCTATCAGACTATGATAATTTCTTTTATTGAATGGACTTGTAACTCATAAATGGATTTGTGGCTCACTGGACTGTAACAATAAGGTTTCTTTTTGGGAAACTATCCATTCGTGGTATTTTCTGTTGGAGCAGTACCAGGCAACTAAAAGAGATATCGTCCTAACGTGAGGCTCCGTTGTCTGCACTGACAGGAAGGGATTAATGATATTCTCCTTGCTCCTTAAAAGACAACATTCTTCTTTTTCTTCCCTGTTGCCTCTTCTTCTTTACACCTCCTTCTTGCCTGGTAACTCCTCTGTTTCTCCAAATAAATAAAAGTGCCATCATAAGGAAATCAGAGGTTCTCTCCCCTGGTTGCTGGCCTAGAGAGTACTGACAAGGCCTTGGTGACTTATTCTTAAGTCCCCAACTCCAGGTTCCCTTTATGCCCCACTGCAGATCTGCCATTTATATCTCTGTTGAAAACTGCTGTTTAGGAACCTATCTTGTCTCCCCTTCACTTCATTTTGTGATCTCCTTGCCTCTGACACTTTCTTCCTCCCTGCACTCCCTACACAAGGATATAGGAAGTAGAAAGTGGATGTACCACTGCAACGCCTTTAACAGATGGGGAAACTGAGGCCCAGAGGGGGGTGTTGAAAGCACAATGTAAATCACAGCATAGATTTGAATAAAACACAGGGAAGCTCAATCCTGTGTGCCTACTGTAGCACCCTAGGTCCTTACCTCTCATATGCATCACAGGGTCAGTATTTCATTGCTCTTCCTGTCCCTACTCTGTTCTAAACACCTGATGTGGGCTGTCTGACTTACTTATCACAACAACTTATGGCCTGAGTATATTCATATGCCTGTTTCATAGATAAGGAACCTTAAAGGTTGCCCACAGTTGTATAGCTGGCAAACATCAGAGTCAAAATTGAATACTGTCCACCCTCTCAGACTTAGGACACACTGCTGAAATGACCAGTTTATTCAGTTCTCTCTCATATACCCATGAGTTTAGCAAAGGTGTTAATTACAACTCCCATAATACGACATCCTGAATAGTGGTGGTGGTCTCTACAAAGAGTGTGCAACTGGCAAACGGGCATTGAATGAATAAAATACTCCTTTCTTCCATTTCTCCTCCCCAACATCTCAGATAGCAAGACAGTAACCTATTTACCATTCAGTTGATTATGACATGGTGACTTCAACAAGTGTTAGAGTTGAACCATGTTCCATGAGGTTTTCAATGGCTGAGTTGCTGGAAGTAGATCACCATGGCTTTATTCCAAGGAACCACTGTAGTAGACTTGAATCTCCTAAGTTTCTGTTGGCAGGTGAGTGCATTAACTATATGTAACAGCCAGGAACTTTAACAAGATGTTACGGTGGCTACAAAACACACTTTGGAATCAGATAGAAACAGGCTCCGATCCTGACTCTCCTACTTCTTAATGCTTAATACTTCTTAATAGCCTCTCTGGGTCTCATTTTTCCCATCTGTAAAATGGGGCTGATGATGGTATACCACACAGGGCAATACAGAAATCTATCAAAAGTGCTTACAGTCATGTCTGAAACTCAATGAACAGCAGGTACTCAACAAATATTTGTTATGATGGCTATTATTATTCAGTGTGTTCCTTCTCTTGCCCGTCTCTTTCTCCACCGCTCCACTCTTTAATCAAGAGGCATGTTCTTTCAGCAAGAGTCCTGCAGGATCTGTGAAGGCCGAGAGGGGAGCATGACCATGCCAGTCCACTGAGCCCAGCACCTTCCTTTCCCATTCCATGCTACCGTCTCCAAGCTGTGAAATGGAGTCTTTGCTTGACCGGGCCCCCAAGTTGTCAGAAGGCTGCCAATTTCACAGTTCATGAGGCTGCTGTTTCACCCTGATTAATGGGGTGCCAGCAGCCAAGGGTAGGGCCATGACACCAGTCATATGGGTCTCTGTCTCCTAGCCATGCTTCCTGAGAAGGGGAAAGCAGGCCAGCCTCATGCATATTTATGCAGGGAGAGAAATGATTTTGTACTGCATGCTTTCCAAAAAAAACTAAATAAGATTTCACCCAAGTCTTGTGTATTTTTCTCTATGAACTCAGCATGCTTCAGGGAAAAAAGCACACACACACACACACAGAGTTATGAAAAACTAAAAACACTTTACACCAATGATCCAAGCAGGGGGAGAGCAGAGCATTCTCATGCCTAGGATGACCCAGGGGACACAGGAGATATTAAACCCTGGAGCACAGACAGAGCTATTCTGAAATTAATCCAGTTCCACCCCGTAACCCAGGGGAATTAGAACTGATAAAGTCCAGTCTCAGCTGGGCACCCAAGGTCTGCCTTGCCACCGTCTCCATCACGTCTCCTGGTGCACCCCATCCCTCACACTCTGGCGTAGCTGCTCTTTATCCCCTGTGAAAGCAAACCAGAATCAGCGTCCATGGTGTTCTCCTTGGTGGACAGAGGAGAAAAACTTGCTTCTGAGGCCAACTCCAGTCCCTGTATTTCAGTCCTGTAACCTCTGGGAGGCCACGCGAGCTTTTTCTGCCTCAGTTTCTCCATCTATACATAATAGATCATCAAGGCACAATCTCTCTCACCCCACTCCAACCACACCAGCCTTCTGGGTCCTCCAATGGGACAAGGTCCTTCTTTGCAAAAGTCACTTTCGCTGTAGACTTCTCCTCATTTCACTCTTCATTTGGCTGAACTCTCCATCTTCTGACTCCAGTGGAATTCTTCCTGTCTCAGGAAAGACTGGCTGGAGTTCCCAGTAGAGTTCAGTGCCGTATTTCCCTTAGATCTCTGAGACTGTTTCCTTCACAGCAGCTTTGTGTTAATAACATTAGCAGTCGTGACATTAGTTGGTTTGGGTCTCGAGTCTCTCTTCCCCATAAGGAGAAAACAAAGTACAGGACAGGAGTCAAGAGGGAAGGGGTCATGTCAGCCAGTCCCCAGGGGGCATGAAGACAGGGATCATGTCAGCCAGTCCCCAGCAGGCATATTAGTAGGAGCTATGTTGGTTAGAGGTCAATGCTCTGTCCTCGTGAGTATTTCACATCAGGGATGCATAAACTGATTATTTTTCCATTTTAGAGATGGAGACCCAAAAGACAGATACTTAGTCATGTGCCTAATGTAACTAAAAGCTACAGAATCAAAAATACCAAATGCTGTTGAGTCAATGCCGACTCACAGCGACATAGTACAGAGTAGAACTGCTCCATAGTCTCCCAGAAGCACCTGGTAGATTTGAACTGCTGACCTTTTTGGTTTGCAGATACAGCACGTATCCACTACACCACCAGGGTTTCCACTGAGCTAGCAGATATCAACAGTTTACACAGGTAGCCTAGCTCAAGAACCCCACTCTTAACCATCAAGTTTTAATGAGATCTTAGTTCCATCCTTTTCCCATTCCTCTGGGAGAGTTCTCAGCCTTAACTGCCCTGGTTGAAGCCACTCACCCACAAACTCTTGCTGTATGTACTAGCCTTACCTTCTTACATCTAACAACCACAATCCCCTTTCAGCAATCCCATGCCTATGCAATTGGGATTTTAAAATGTAGCCCTCAATACAAAACATTCCCTACCTTCCTCTGGCTCTTTTACAGGTGGAGAGTCAATCTAATTTCCTAATAGATATGAGAATGCATGCAGAAATTTCTTTCTCCTCCAGGTCCTTCATAAAGAAACTCAAATTGCAGGGCCAAACACACCTAACACCCTTAGGTGCCCTCACAGAATGCTGGTGTCACCATGTTCCTGTGATACATACAAATTAGGAGCCAGAAGAGGGTATAGAGACAGCATAGTCCACCCAAACCAAAGCCCAAACCTGTTGCCATTGAGTCTATTCTGACTCACAGCAACTCTACACTACAGAGTAGAACTGCTCCACAGAATTTCCAAAGAGTGCTGATTTGAGTCACTGACCATTTGATTACCACCAGATGTAGCACTCAACCACTGCACCACAGGGGTTTCCACGGTCCATGTGGTCACATGCAAACAGTCAGACTGAGGCCCAGGGAGGAGGGCCCAGGCTCCCTGATGCCGCTCCAGTGCCCTTCCTTCTGCATCCCCTGCTTCATCTCCCAGAAGAGCCATGGGCACAGCAGTCAATGTCAAGGACACAGCTGGATGGGATGGAGCTGCACTGAGCTGAAGCAGGCTGCCTGTCTGTCCACTGGGCTGGGCTGCTTTCCTGGGTGATGAACAGCGCCAATCAGGCAGCACTTAACATAATTATAATGAAGTAGCTGCATCTGGTCTCTGAAGGCTTCATTCACCAAGGAAATCATGAAGAAGTGATGTCTCTCTTTGCTGACCTCCTTGAAACACTAACTGGAACAGCCCAGGAGGCAGGAGGCTACAGGCATGGGTTTGAGACTACCCTCAGCTATGTATTAGCCAAGTCAGAAATGTCAGTTACTAACATTGCTTTCACCTTCTATATCAAAGAGGTATTTGGTAGACGTTATGGATTGAATTGTGTACCCTCCGTCTCCTCCCAAAAGCTGGGCTGAAGTCCTAAACCCGTTTGGAAATAGGGTCTCAGAAGATGCTATCACTTAGTTTACCATAGGTTCACACTGCCAGAGAGCAGGTGTTAATCCTGTATGATCAGTATTTTCGTGAACAAGGAGAAGATACACAGACACAGGACAACAGAAAGACACCATGCGATGTGGCAGCTGCAAAACAAGGAACCCTGGGAGCTGGGAGAAGCTAGGAGAGAATCATGGAACAGATTTTCCCTCAACGTCTCAGAGACAGTCACCTGGCCAACACCCTGGTCTCAGACTTTCAGCTTCCAAAACTATAAGACAATAAATGTCTGCTCTTATCAGCCACCAGTTTGTGCTATTTGGTTACAGCAGTACTAGGGAACGAATACAAAAGGTCAGAGCTTGCACCCCAGAAAATTTTCCTCTGTTCCTATTAAAGACTGTCCTGACTTTTCTAATAACCTCTCCACTGAAGAAAAAAAGAGCCCTGGTAGCCTAATGGTTAAGCACTTGGCTGCTAACTGAAAGTCTGGCTGTTCAAACACAGTAGCAGTGCCACAGGAGAAAAGACCTGGCAATCTGTTCTGGTAAAGATCTCAGCCTAAGAGCACACTTTGACTCTTCCTTACAGAGTCGCTATGTGTCAGAACTGACTAAATGGAACATAACAACAACTGCATCGCCCTCCACACCACTGTTAATGCTAATCGGACAGCAGTACCAAGTTCTGGCCCCACGCCCACCAAGTTCATGCCGTATGTACTTCCATGGCCCCAGAATTCCGGCGGAAAGGAGTAGAAACTCAAGAACGGAGTACAGACTTGTATGGGTAATATGCAAATACTGACTGCTAGCTACTCCTTATATAGATCAGAAGACAGGGATGGAAGAGGATATGATTTTCCCAAGATCATTAATATTTGTGCCAGGTGGCCCCTGTACCAAGCTTTTCATAAGCTATCTCATTTCTTTCTCAAAACCCCCTTCAGAGGAAGACATTAAATCAGTTTCACAGATGAAGTATCTGAGGATTATGAAGGTTATTTAAATTGTCCAAGATTGAGCCACCAGGAGGGAAAGAATTCATACCCATCTCTGCTCCTATTCCACAACCACCATACCACCACCAGCAATTTTCCAGAAAACCCAGCCATTACAGTTTTGCTTTGGTTCATAGACTAGCTTCTGTTTAAACATTTGAGTAAGTTAAAGGGCGGTTAAAAAAATCTTGACTTCTTTTAAACTCACTGGAGGGGCACTAGATAGTGAAAGGAATCCTACAGTGAATGCTTTTGTAAAAAAATCATTTAGGAAAATAATCTGTCAATCCCTGATTTATCTTTTGCTGAACTGAGCTCTTCACAAACTAGGCCTTTTTGAAGCAAAGCACACCAGCTCTGCTCTGAGCAGATGGGCCTCCCACAGTTCTGGACAGGATGTGATGCTTTGAGGGCCTGTCATGTCCACAGATGCCCGCTTGAATGAGAAGTAGCTGCAGGTGTTTCATAAACCATTGAGTGCCTTGACTCCAGTGTCTTGGGCAAAGCTGATAGGAACAGAATTCCAAGTGTGAGCAGAGGTAGGCAGTCCCAGATTAGCTTGTGGGTGGCGATGTGGCTTGGTGTGAGGTTCTGCCCATTCCCAAAACAAAACACACAACTGTTGGGTGAATTTTAACTCACAG
This sequence comes from Heterohyrax brucei, assembly GCA_028571685.1. Lineage (NCBI taxonomy): Eukaryota > Metazoa > Chordata > Mammalia > Hyracoidea > Procaviidae > Heterohyrax > Heterohyrax brucei. Next base: position 66,488,250 of record CM053150.1, read on the forward strand.
TGACCCTGTAGGACAGAGCAGAACTGTCCTATAGGGCTCCCAAAGCTGTGATATTTATGGAAGCAGAATGCCCCATCTTTATCCCATGGAGCAGCTGGTGGGTTTGAATCACCTACCTTTTAGTTAGCAACCAAGTACTTTAATCACTGCATCACCAAGACCTCCTACTCTGCTCCTTAGGACAGTCAATACTGGGTAGAGACAAATCTTCTTGTAGGGTTTTTAACTGGGAGATACAAGAAGATAGTCAGGAGCAGAGAACACATATTAAGAGCAATGGAGAGGAGATAGACACAACAGACGCAGCATCTGTGAAGTGATCGAAGCCATAGGTAGGTACAGTTTAGAGGTAAAGAGAGGTGATCACAAACAGAGGCAAAAGAGGAACACATGCACAACACACATACAACATACACACACCACACACACACATACACACACAGACACTTGGATGGCAAATCAGAAACAAAGTGCCAATTCTTATTCAATTCTGAGCCATTACTTTCTCCATCAGTCCTGAGACTGTTTTCTTACCACTCCTGGTCCCCGTGTTCTCAAACAATAAAGGTAACAGACAGTCCTGCTGAAAAGCCACGACTTCAGAGTCACATAGACCGAGGTACCAATTCTGGCTCTAACAAGTGACCTGAGGCAAGTTCCCAGAGCCCCTCTGGCTGCAGTTTCATCAACTGGAGAGGGGGAAGTTAGAGCTATTGACCACACAGATTATTTTGTGAGGGTTAAATGTGTAAATATTTTTAACTGCTAACCACAGAGCCTCACCCATCCAGGGTATCTAATAGTTACTGTGATTACAATAGAAAGCAAGACTCTACCAGCTGAACTAAATATTCTGTTGAGAATTGAACAAGCTAAATTAAAATCAGGACTTTAAACTGGTTGGTTCAATTCTGAACACTAGCTGAGAATTTTCATTTCTAGCAAGTTTCCAGGATGTTATATGTAAGAAACACCTTGGTCACATAGTGGTTAAGAGTTAACCAAAAGGTTGGCAGTTTGAATCCACCAGGCATTCCTTGGAGCAGTTCTACTCTGTCCTATAGGGTCATTATGTTCAAAATTGACTTGATGGCAAATGGTAACAGGTGTTTGGGAAGTATTACTAAAATGTTGCTTCTGATTCAGTATAGTGTGGTAAAAATGCACAGTCTCATCAGGTAACTTATCAGAAAAGCAAAATCTTAGCAGGAGTTCAAACCAGAATGAACTAGTTTGAAGCCCTGATTAAATATCTGTTAGTCATTCACTGACTTTACTCACTCAGTTGATCTATTCACTCAACAATTATTTATTCGTCATCTGCTCTTACGCCAGGTAATGTTGTAAACATTAAGTGTACAATATTGAACAAAACAGGCAAAATCTGTTTTCATGGCAGTTGCATGCCCAAGAAGGAAAGAAACAATAGACAAACACACAGATACGTGCAAAGGCTATGTAGAAAAAAGAAAGTATGGTCAAGGAGAATAAAAAGTGTGGTTTGTGCAAGTGATTATATGTGATGTGCTTGTTTTATATGGCGAAGATGACATATGAGAAGACTTGGAAGGAGTACGGGAATAAATCATGCAGCAGCCTGGGGGAAAGAACTATTCAAGAAGATGGAACAGTGATGCAACTGCCCTGCAGTAGCTCCCTCAAAATAAATCCTTACTGAAACCAAAAAACCAAAGCCACTGCTGTCGAGTTGATTCCAATTCATAGAAACCCTATAGGACAGAGTAGAACTGCCCAACAGAGTTTCCAAGGAGTGCCTGGTGGATCTGAGCTGCCAGTCTTTGGGTTAGCAGTCATAGCACTTCATAGCACTTAACCACTATATGTATCACAAAGGTTTCCCAAATCCTTACAGGCAAAGATATAAATGTAGCAATAACATTGTCATCCTATTTGTGTATAGAATTTTACACTTTACATAAAGCATTTGGCTCTATTAATCGTTTGGTTTACCCCATATTCAAGTGAAACTGGAGGGAGTGATGTCATCTCTACCTTTCTAATGTGACAACTAAGATTAGAGCAAGGTTTCTCAATCTCAGCACTACAGAAATTTTGAGCTAGATCATTCTTTGTTGAAAGGTAGTTGTCTGTATTGTAGGGTGTCTAGCAGCATCCTGGCCTCCACCAATTAAATTCCAGTAGTATTACTCTGTCACGACATTCGTCTTATCTGCGTGCCATGTAGGTCCCTAGATGGCGCAAATGTTGTGCAGAAGAGAAACAGCACTCAATACATGACCAACTTGGAAATTCCAGAAGCAATGTTTCTATAGATTATTGACTGTCAGGGCATTTATATTTCATAAGTTGCACAGGATGGCACCTCAACATAAAGAAAACAAAAATTCTCACATCTGGATCAAAAGAAACACCACAGTAAACAGAAGATATTGAAACTGCCAAGCATTTCATTTTACTTGGATCTACAATCAACATCCATGGAAGCAGCAGTCAGGGAATTAAATGACGGAGGCTGCTGCAAAAGGCATCTTTAAAGTGTTAAACAGTTTAAAAAAAAAAAAAAAAAAGTCACTCTGAGAACTAAGATGCACCTGACCCATGCCACACATTTTTGTTTGCCCCATATGAAGCTGGACAATGAGAAAGGAAGACCAAAGAAGAACTGCGGTCTTTGAATGATGGTGTAGGCAAAGAATATTGAATATACCACAGAGCACAAGAAAAATAAGCAAATATGTCTTGGAAGAAAGACAGCAGAATGCTCCTTGGGAGCAAGGATGGCAAGACTTGATCTCGCGTATTTGGGACGTGCTATCAGGAGGGATCAGTCCTTGGAGAAGGATATTGTGCCCGGCCAAGTAAAGGATCAGTGAAAAAAGCAAGACCCAAATGAGATGGCTTGACACAGTGGCTGCAACAAACTGGCTCAAACACCGATTGTAAGGGTGGCACAGGATCAGGCAGTGTTCTGTTCTATCACTTAACAACAATACAATAGGAGCCCAGAACTTGCTGACTAGGTGATCTCTCCATCTGTTCTGTGTGGGCAGGCAGCCACTGTGCCTGCTTGAGTACCAGTGCATCACCTTTCCCCAGGGGCCCAGAGCCTCAGAGGTGAACTTCAAGGCTCACCCTACTTTCATAATCCAGCTAGTCAACTCCTCTCACACACCTGAAACACAGGGGCAGAAAAGCCTACCTGTCAGACAGCCTAACACCTATATAGGAGACTCCCAGCTCCTAAATAACGGCTTGTGGGAGGAGACAAAAAAACAAGAGGCTTTCAGGCTATAAAGGCAAAAGAAACAACTCCACTCAGTGTTCAAAGGACACAGCATGGGCAGGCTCAGGAGAGGTGCTGTGTGACTACCTTCAGGGACCAAACTAGTCCCTCCTGGCCAGTGATCCATTCAATCATTTCACACATATTGGGTTGTCTTCTACAATGTGTCCCTGAGTAGTGTAGACTCTTAACCTACCCAGCTGTTAACCAAAAAGTTGGCATTAAAGTCCATCAAGAGGTACCTGGGAAGAGAGGCCTGATGATCTACTTTGAAAATATCAACCATTAAAAACACTGTGCAGCAAGTAGAGTTCAATTCTGACACACGTGAGATTGCTGTAAGTTGAAGCTGACTCAACAGCAACTGGTTCCGGTTGACAGTGTGTCAGATGAAGGCCCACCACATACATCCAGGATTGGATAGAAAAAAGCACGCCTTTGGAAGTGAGGAAATCTTGGTGGCATAGTAGTGAAATGCTATGTCTGTGAACCAAAAGGTCAGCAGTGTGAGTCCAGCAGGTGCATCTTGGAAACTCTACGGAGCAGTTCTACTCTGTCCTATAGGCTCACTATGAGTCGGAATCACCTTAATGGCAATGGGTTTAGCTTTTTAGTTTCCTGGAAGAGTGTGGCAACGTAGAATGCTATCAGCTGAAGAGCTACATGGTCTATATTAGACTTCACCCTACCCACCACGGAACCCACATAAGCTGTATTAATTTGAGGTATAGCTTCAGATAAATTCCTTCCCCTCAGGGGACCTCTGTTTGCTTAACACAATGAGCAATCCATAGAAAATAACAACCATGCTTTCTGTTTACTAAGTCAAAGCACGGAGCTAAGTATTTTATATATGAGCTCCTCAAATTTTCACAAGAACCCTACAGTAGAAGTAATATAATTCCCACTTTACCAGGTAAAGAGACTGCGTCTCAGAGACAGTAGTCACTTGTACTGGTTATCACACTTCATGATTTGAAATGACAAGACCCGACTGAGTATGTCTGACTAGAGAGCTGGGATTCTTAAATAATTTCTACTCCTCTGCCAAAAGCCTCAAAGGTCTCTTGGTCTCTGATTTGCTTTAAAATGGTATTTACCTGGTTGGAAACAGAAAATTCAAAAAACAAATAAATAAAAAGGAAGATTTAGTAAAAGACCAGCACTGATGGTCTGACAGCCTAGAGGGTCCCCTGAGAGCACGGCCCCTAGACCTGCCGCCAGCCCAGACCTGAATCCAGCACTAAAGCCAACACTTCGGACAAAGAATGGACTGGACTTGGAGACACAGAACAATACACACGGAGTGTGTATTTTATGGTTTAACATACATATGAGGCTGTCCTACTTGTTTCTTTCTAGAGGTGGAGAGGAGGGGGACAAGTATTGTTTGAGTGGATGCTGGAATAAAGAGTGAAAATGAAGAGGGTGCTGTCACAGGGTGAGGAGAGCAGACAGAGTCATAGACAGGCAGGTACCTGGGGTTTTATATGGAAAACTGACTTGGATTGTAAACTTTCACTTAATCACAATACAAAAAATGTTTCTTAGAAAAGGAACAAAGAGAAGATGCTGTCCTTTCCTGACAATAACAGGACCTCCTGCCCCTTCAACTGTGGGGAGTGGAGGTACACAGATCTTCTGGGAAGTTCTAGAGATTCTGATGTTCTCCCATACTTGATAAACAAAAATTGTTTGTTTCCACTGCTTAGCAGCAACGGCTACCTTCTTCCCCTGGGAGAAGACACTAAGTGTCTGAAGGGGCTAGGCAGGATTCAGGTTATGGAAGTGGGTTGGGTGAGACCTTTCATAAATTAAAGAGAGTACTCATTCAACTCCTGCCATGTGGTCACAGGCAGAGACTGTGCTAAGAGTTCTCAGACCTTCTGCTAACTGATGCAGAAATGTGGATTATGACGTGAAATTTCCTGTTACACATAAATGTTGACAATTTGTTCAAAAATGTCCAACACATTATGTATGCAAACAAAACAAAAAAATTCCATCTGGGGGCTGAGTATTACCCATGAATTTCTAGAGTGCTATCTTACTCTCCAGCCTCCCCAGCATTATACTTCCTGAAGGTCAACTTCATATCTAAATCCTGTCTCCTCATTTGGGCCCTAATTGTTCATCATCATTGCAAGAAATCAACTCCTCTATTTTCCAGTGTTTTCTCATCACACATTGAGCAAAAGGCAATGTTCTTACCTACCAAACCCACATGATCTTGTTTCCAGTATCACTCTGACCCAATTAATTCTGCTTTTCTCTTCCCAGGCTTTTCCTTCCTATACCTTGAGCTCTTAGAGCACACTGTTATCATAGGACCTTTACGCTCACTATTCTCTCTTTCCTTAAAACCTCAATTAGTTTATGGCTTCACCTACTACAGATAGTTCCTCAAACATCACTTTATCAGTGAAGCATTTCCTAAGGGTTCTATTTCCCTTCTTTTAAAAAAAAAAAAAAATCCCCACTGCAGTCATCATTGTTTCATACATATTTTTCTTGTTCAGTTGCTTCTTATCTTTCTGTACCAGCAAGGGAAACCCTGCTGGCATAGTAGTTATGTGCTACAGCTGCTAACCAAAATATCAGCAGTTCAAATCCACCAGGTGCTCCCTGGAAACTATGCAGCAGCACTACTCTGTTCTTCAGGATCACTGTGAGTTGGAATCAACTCACTGACAGCAGGTTTGGCTTTGTTTTTTGTACTAGTAAGTAAGCTCAGTGAAAATACATACGTGTCTGTTTTATTTGCTGGTTTACTCTCAGTTCTATCAAACAGTTTCTGGCACATAGTAGGCATTTAACCTTTGTTGAATGAATCAGTGAATGAATGTTTCTTTACTCAACAAGTATTTAGGGTGACTTCTTGATACAAGGATGCTGACTTAAATATGTATAAAGAACTTTAAAACCTTCAGACCATTTGACCCAGTAATTCTCCCCCTTGGAATATACCCTGAGGAAATAAAACTGAATAGAGAGAGGAATAAAAAAAAGGCTAAAAATGTTTGTTGCTGCTGAATATAAAACAGCAGGGAAAAAATGAAAGCAACTGAAATGTCCTCCAATAAATAAATTACGAGGTTGTCATAAGACAGAATCATAAGCAACTTGAAACGCTTATGATATAATATGAAGTAGTGATGTAATATATAAACAATAAATTGGTTTTCACTTTCAATATGTAAAATACACAAGGCGAAGAATGATAGGAAAAAACTGCAAAAGCATTACTGTGGCTGTCAAATAGGACCATCTGAAAAATAGCTTTTTGTTTGCTTCTTTATGTTTCTCCTTGATTTTTGAGTTTTCTATAATAAGCACATATAACTTCTATAACTAGAGAGTGTTAGGAAAAACAAAGACCAATTATAATTCTTGGTAACAATAGTGATTTATGCCACCTCCAGAGTGGATGAAGGTTTCCAGCCAGAGGCAGGCCAATTCCCTGCAGGACACAAGGAAGCTGAGCTATCCTGGAGTCTCTTTGTGACAGTTCCCCACTGGGTGATTTCCAGCCATTTTCAGGGGGCCAGGACAGAAGGTACACAGTCCCCTAGCTGCTGGGAAATTGCTCCAGCTCTGATCAATCAGGGAGCAGTATCTTCAGTCCCTGACATTTATCAAACCTCCTTCACCCTCATCTGTCACCGCGCGGTGGGGCTGCCTTGCTGGGCACAGTCTAATCAAGTCAGAATTGCCCCAGGGGTCTCTGGAGATCGGTCTTTAAGGAAGCAGGGAGAACGGGGAGACGGGCAGACAGGAAGACGGCGGGAGGACGACTAGGGTGGACGGAGAAAGAACAATGATCACAGACGTCCATTTGTTTTGCTATCACGGCAATTAATGCTGGGAAGTGACATTTTAAGGGGCTCTGGTGACAGCTTTGGTGACATTCCTGTTTGTGATTCCATGACAAATCTCTGTCTATATCTTATTTTACAGAGTGTGGAGACAGCTCAGAGGATGGCTGTCTGGGGATGACACCCTCCTGTCTAACTGAGCAATGCTGGCTCCCTCTCTGCCTGAGTGGAGGCATTTAGACATCGAGGCCAGAGTCCAGGAGGAGAAACAAAAGGGCACCGAAAGGGAGAGAAATCAAAACGAAAAGGCTTTGCTGCAGAGTCACAGTTGGGCTCTGCTGACTCCACCACATGGCATGATTAATTGAAGCAAAAAAGGAACAGTCCACCATTCCACAAGTGGCATTTGTTTCACACTTTGGTTGGGGAGAAAAGAAAAATAAAAAATGAAAGAGAACTTCCCAGTTTTGAATGCTTTCCAACTGGCTAGCTCTAAAGAGTTTGCTTTCAAAATAAAACACAGATGTTGCCCCCTCTGGTTTCTAAGTGATCCTGAAAAGAAAATGGAATAAAAGAACAGACTTCACTCAAATTTTACAACCTGAGAATTAGAAGGGATTGCTTAAACAGTATCTGTTCTCCAACTCTGTTACACTCAGCTTGCCAAATGACACCTTGTCTTTGTGTGGATACTTTCAAAGATGATATATTTACAGTCTTTAAGATTAAAGGGGTAGGTGGTAACAGACATAACCAGGTACCTATCAAATGACACTCAGAATATTGCAGAGACATAGGGTGGCCAAAGACAGCAGTGAACCTGAATTCAAGGGACACGTGCTTAGCACAGCTCCAACACCAAATGTGCTGTGTGATGCAAGGTGGATGAGCTCATCTCTCTGAGTCTACAGAAGGTCCCTTATTCATTAAAAGTGCTTGAGAACACACAGAGTATACCATAGAGTGTTTAGAATGACATTCTATAAATGTTAATAGCCTAAATAAAATAAACAAGACGGTGGAAAATAAATTACTGTTTTATATACCTCTAAGCTGTGAGCTTCTAGGAAAAGATCATTTCCCATTTGGCTTTCAGTCTTCTGCATTAAACAGTTTCTGGCACAGAGGAGGTGTTCATTAAATGTTTGCAAAATAAGCAAATTAATGACTGAATGATGGGGCGAATAGTGATGGAAAGGTACATCCAAGAAATGATATAGCAACAAAAATACCAACCCATCTCTCTCTGTGGCGCACGGGTCTGTGAAGATGGGTGATGAAGGTGCAGAGGTGGTCCAGGGACATCAAACAGGCCTTGCAAAAGTATGTTTTGCACATAGAATTCAAAAAAACTCTTGGAACAGAGAAAGTGGCAAGATCACTTCACAAGAGCAGTCTGGTGACAAAAAATGATTGCCGAAGTTTTTTCTTTTTCAAGGTGTAAAACCTATCATTGCAAAAGAATCTTACATGGAGTCCTAATACACATGAACAAGTTTTAAGCAGGTCTGCTCTGGTTAAAAAAACCCTGGTGACATGCACAGTGGTTAAGTGCTATATCTGCTACCCAAAAGGTTAGCAGTTTGAATCCTCTGGGCACTCCATGGAAACTCTATGGGGCAGTGCTACTCTGTCCTATAGGGTTGCTGTGAGTTGGAATTTACTCAGCAGCAGTGGATTTGGTTTGGTTTTGGCTTTCGCTCCAGTTAAAGCGACTCTGCTCATTTACCATTTCTCTTGTCCCCAAGGTTGCCCTGGCAGCATCCCCATGGTTTACAAAGTATAAGGAACTGTTAAGATGGGAGGTGTTGCAGGTGGTAGGGGATAGTTCCCTGCTGCAGCTCCAGACCAGCTAGGAAGAAGGTGTTGAGCTAGGCTTGAAGGTGTGGTTCCCATGCAGCAGGGAGCAGGTTGGGGGAATCTTCCCTGAGGCAAAAGGTGAGTAACCTAAGAAGGCAGAAGCTGCACAGTGGTAGCTCCCTCTAGGAGGTCAAGTTGAAGGAGAGAAGTTCGGAGATGGTGAGACCAGTGGGCTATAGAGTTGGTGAGTGACACTAAGAGACTGACCACAGGTTCAGCAGGGCTCAGACATACAGCACTCCTGTGAGGCCTGCCTGTCTCAGCCACCATTCCAAACCACTACATCAATTCCTTACCATGACTCCTTTGAATAACCTTCATCCTTCAGGTCTTAGGGCAAGGAGTACCTCCAGGAAGTCATCCCACATCCAGCCTGTCAGGGATCAGCCCAGCCATAAACCTTCCATCACTTTATTGGCCTCTCTCAGGAAGAAGTTTCTAAACTCCAGGCTACAACTCATTCAGAAACTGTGTAATCAACTTAGTGGTTCACAAAAGCATTAAAAATATGAGGTGGAAAAGCTCAGAAAATCTCAAGAGTATGTCACATGTAATAAGAGTCAGTATCCTTTTGGAGATATCCACAAACATTCATGTACTGGTATGGGGTCTCAGTATAAAATATACTTATTATTGGGATTGGTGTTCAGTTTTTTTTATAAAGACAGTCCTAAGCAATATAACTTGCTAGCATCTCAGCCCATATGTTACCTTTTCTGCTCACATAAAGGACAGAATTAACACGTTGTGTTATCTTCAGAACTTACTTGGGTTTTGGAATCAGACACAGCTGGGATCAAATTATGGCTTGATTAGTTTTAGCTATGTAACTTTTAGACTAACTCTAAATTTTAATGAAAATAACTCCTTCCTTGTGAAGTGGATTGGAATATTCAACAAATCATTAATTTGGAAACAATGAAGCATGTCTAGTTCACAAGTAGACTAAGAATACGATGGGAAAGTTACAAGCCTGTGGACAAGGACAAGACAGCCATCTATCTAATCATGAATTTGCCCATTCCTCCATCTTCCCATTCAACACATATTTACTAAGTAGCTGCTACATTCCAGGTGCTCTGTTAAGGAAAAAAATGAACTCGAAAGCTCTAATACCTGATGTCATGGAACATTCGGTGTAGTAGGGAAATTAAAACACTTAATAAACAAATAGAGTAATAAGTTATTATTGGAGTAACAAATAGGGACAATAACAGAAGACAATAGAGAAGAATCCACATCAAGAAGACAGCTTTGTTTTACGAGGAGTATTTCAGCTGAGAGCCAAATGACAAGAAGCCAGCCATGCCATGACTGATTCTGGAAGAAAAGAGGTTTTCTTCCCTGCTCCCCCTGACAAAGGATTGTATGGCATACACACAGGATCTGTGATAGAATAGGGCTTCAGAACTATGAAGAACAGAGAGGCAGCCAGTTTGGCTGGAGCATATACTGTGTGTCAAGAGCAATGAGACGACATTGGTAAGGTAATCCAGACCATGCAGAAACTTGTAAACTATGGCAAGGAACAAGAATTTAATCACAGGGAAGTAGGAAACCATGGGAAGGCTTTAAACATGAAATTGTTACGATCAGAGAAATGCTAACAGCAGCTTTGGTGTAGACAATGGATAAGGAGTTGGAGGCAACAGGAAACAGGAAACAAGGAGATCAACATGGAAGGACGTGAGGATAAGAGGTCTGCAGGGATGCGGGGGGAAGAGGAGTGGTTTGGCTGGAGGAGAGGACGAATGGACACGGGGTGGGAGGGCAGGGGGAAAACTGAAGGGGGCTGGAAACACAGGTGTCTCGAAGTGATAAAGTTTGAACGGCAAACTAAGGCACTGAATGAAAGGGTGGCTGTGAAAAATAGCTGGAAAATGTGTAGACTTCTACACAAGGTGGCATCTGCATGGAATCACAGACAGTGTCAGAGGGGGAGCTAATGAAGAACTTCTTAGTCCTGAGCCATCCTAAAGTGCTCTACTGACACCAAACATGAATTCTCTGCACCCTTGGGAACCACAAAAAACACTCCAAAGAAATAGGATCTCCCTGTTGCAAAGTCCCATCTGCCAAATTAGAAGCTCAAAATTACTGTGTAGCATGCTTCCTGTCTCAGAGAACAGATGCTAATTACTCATTTTTTTCTTATCAGATCAGTGGGTGACACCAGCTCATGTTGGTCGCTATGCTTCAGCCATCCTTGGAATTTCAAGTGCTCTGTGCCTTCCCAAGGATTATCAATCCCAGAGTAGTGTGATGTGCTTGAGTCTTAGCTGAAGAATGGTTAAGGTTGTGTGCCAACTACACTAAGCCATCATTCTCAACAGTGTGACACTCACATGATGTTGTGATGACTTCCATGAGATTTGATATGATGTGACCACCGTTACAATGGAATTGGCTGTGAGTTCCCAATCAGTTGACAGAGAATTTCCTTGTGTATGTGGACCGTATTGAATGTAAGTGGACATTCTGGCAAGGCTTGTAGGCATTTGTTCTTCCTGGATCCTGCAGCTGGTTCCTGTTTGTCTGACCTCTGATTCTTGGAACTTGAGCTAGAAGTTTACCTGCAGTCTTGCCTGCCAATCTTGGGATTCCTTGATTTTCACAGTCTATGACCAAGAGCCCTGCTCTCCAACCTGCTAACCTTAGGTTTGCCAGCCATTATGGCAATTGAATCAGGAGAAGGCTCTTTCCTGATCCATAAACTTGGGAAGTTTCAGCATCTACAACTGAGTGAGGCATTTCCTCAATAGATAGCTCTCTCTGTATATGTTTATATATGCTTTACTAGTTTTGTTCCTCTACAGAATGAAGCCTAAAACACTAGCTCTAACCCTGATCAATCCACCTCTGGGGCTAGAATTGTAAACCTGGCTCCACCACTTTCTAGCTGTGTGACCTTGGACAAGTTACTTAACATCTCTGTTTCAGTTTCTTTCTTTGCTGAGTGGGGGCAATACTAGCTAGTACCTACTTCACAGGGTTATTGTGGGGTTAAATTACATATTTCATTGAAAACACTCAGAATAGGGCCTGGATCATAGTACTTAACTCAGTAGAGGTCAGATATCATTAGCTTCAGCATTAGCATGATTAGTTTCTTATCCAACTCTTTTATCCACCTTCTAATTCGGGTTGATTGTAAATGGCTCTATGAGACACAGGAGAGCAGTTGAGTACTTAGAATCATTTAACAAAAAGTCTCTCTACCCCACCTCTCAACAAAGTTCTTACTTGATCTGAGGCTTCCAGGTCCCTATTTGTGAGCAATAGCAAGGCTCAGCCTTCTGACTGCATGTAAGAGAGTATAGTACCCTGACTCATCATCTCTAGGAACACTTCTGGTATCTGATGCCATGTCTCTTTATTATCTCCACCTTAGGCCCTGAACTGATGTAGATGAGCACAAAAAGTTTTTGCTGTGTATCATTTCACTGAAAGACTCATCATGCAAGATAACTATGAAGACTGATTTGGGGCTAAGAAATTGGCCAAATTAATACTTGGATCAATGTTAATTACAAGAGAGAGAGAAAAACAGAAAATTGCACATTATAAAGTAATGGAAACGATGCTAATAAGCCACCACCCATCCGTCAGTTTGCTGTACTGTCATAGCTTACGTGTTGCTCTGATGGTGTAAGCTATGTTACTAGTATTTCAAATACCACCAAGATTGCCCATGATGGTCAGGTTTCAGGAGAGTTTCCAGACTAAGTCAGACTATGATGAAAGGCCTATCGATCTACTTCTAAAAATTCAGAAACCAACCAAACCAACCAAACCTGTCACCTTCGAGTCAATGCTAACTTACAGCAATCCTACAGGATACAGCAGAACTTCCCCACAGGGTTTTCAAGGAGCAGCTGGTGGATTAAAACTGCTGACTTTCTGGACAGAAGCCAAGTTCTTAACCACTGAACAACTAATGAAACCTTATACAGAATGACAGTACCCTGTGTGACTCCCTTGCTTTAGATACTTCATCAGGAGGGCTAGAGGAAGACATCATGTTTGGTGAAGGACAGAGCCAGCAAGGGAGAGGGAGACCCTTGGTGAAACGAATCAGCAAAATTGCTGCAACAATGGATTTGATCAACAGGAATCAACAGAAGATGCAGGATCAGGTAGTATTTCATTCTGATGTATGTAGGGTTACCATGAGTCAGAGTTGCCTCAATGGCTGTCTATCTACATGAATAAAGACCACAGGGGTTCATAAAAAATAATTAAATAGTTCATGTGATGAAGTTGTGGGTCACGTGGATTTGTGTATGACAGTATATATAGTCCCCCCTTGAGAGTATAAACAGATTTTTTAAAATTAATAAATATGGTGGTAGCTACAAAATTATAAAGGTATGTGCCTCTGACACAGAAATTCTGCTTTTAGGTATCTATCCATACTATGACAATATTCTCACACTTCACACAAATATATATACAGAAAGAAAGAGAGAGAGAGGTTTATTTTTTCTTTTTGGGAGGATTTCTCAAAAAAATATTTTCTCACGCTTTAAGTGAAAGTTTACAGTCCAAGTCAATTTGCTATATAAAACCCTGCACACACATCACTATGCAACTCTAGCTGCTCTCCCAACACTGTTACAACACACTCCTACTTTCCACTGTGTATTTCCCATAGAAGACATTTTTTCCTTGAAGAGTTGTTTGCAATTATGGTCAAAATGAAAAGGTATTCAAGTAAGTGTTGATACATTTACATTGTGAGATCCTATATAGCCTTCAAAAAGAATACAGTAGGTATACATGGAGAGATCGTGCTTATACATAGTTTAGTAAAACTGTCAAATTTCTGAAGAATGATACATGTGGGTGATGTGACCCTCAACTGCTTTTGTCTAGGCACAAATATACATATACATACTCATGCCTATAAATGTATACTGGAAACCTTGGTGGTATAATGGTTAAGTGCTATGTCTGCTGAACAAAAAGTCAGCAGTTCAAATCCACCAGAAACTGCTTGAAAACTCTGTGGGGCAGTTCTGCTCTGTCCTATAGGGTCATTATGAGTCATAATCAACTTGAAAACAATGCATTTATATGTGTGTGTATGTGCATGTTTGTATTCTGTGGATATTAGAAAATGCTAGAACACAAATCAAACTATTATTGAGCAATTGCTTTGGGTCCTGCAGTGACAACTCAGTTGTATTTTTTTCTTTTTTTCTCTCCTTCTCTTCACCCCTTTTCCCTTCCTTCCTGCCTTTCTTTTTTACTTTCTCCTCTTGTCCTCTCTTCCTTCTGTTAAAAGAGCACAAATTTATTACACAAAAATGACACAGAATTAAGTAAACCTAATATCCATTCTGCTATCCCTTATCCCATCTTTCATTAAAGTGATAAATATGTTACTTTGATTTCCTTGAGCTTCCATGCACAAATTTAAGGAGGGAGAAGGGGAGATGGAATTAACATGGGTCGAATTTCTACTCCGTACCAAGTACACTGCTGAGCTTCCACATATTGGCACATTTAAGCTCTCAACAACTCTCTAAGGTAGAACCAGGGATGATATTCAATATACTTTACAACATCTGTGGCACAGGCACTAACTATCTAGGAATGACACAGTACTGGAGTAGCATCACAAAGCCACCCAATGCTTGTTCAGGAAGGACCCTGAAAAAGGATTGGGACCAGCAGGCAATAGGAGGGCACTGTGGACTCAGGGCAGTGAGCTCCTGACCAACTGGGACAGAAAAACTAACAAAGGGTCCAGTCACACCAATGTGTATCAGCTGAATGTTAGCCCTGTTCAGTACAATATTTTGAGACCTGGGATTCTGTTATGAATTAATTGTGTTCCCTAAAATCTATGTTGAAGTCCTAAGCTCTGGTGCCCCTCAATGTGATCTTGTTTATAAACAGGGTCTTTGAAGATGTGATCAGTTAAAATGAGGTCACACTGCAGCAGGATAGGTCTAACCCAACCTGAGTGATGTCTTCTACAAGAGAAGAGACAGAGACAGAGGGAGGATGACTCTATGAAGACGAAGTTTTGCTGCAGCCACAAGCCAAGGAATGGCTGCAGCTACCAGAAGCTGGACTAGAACAGAAAGGGTCATCCTCTAGAACATTTAGAGAGAACATGCTTTACCTGACACAGACTGGTGTTTCTGGTCTCCAAAACTGCACGACAATAAATGTGCGCTCCTATAAGCTCCCTAGTTTGCGCTATTTTGTTCCATAAGCCCTGGAAACTAAAACCTTAAGCAGCTGTCACTTTGAAGAGAAATTTTGTCCCCCTGGTCTCTAGACTGTCCCCTATACTATTTGAAGGTCTAAGCTGACAACTAGGCTCTATGGGAACTTGAGTATGAGGAGTCTGAATTTATAGGCAAATTCTAAGTGTGAAGTGTGCCAGAGGGATTAGCCCTTGACAGTATAATTTCAAAGAGCTGTAGACTTGCTGTTATGTGGACTACGCAGCCTCTGAATACCTGCCCACTCGTGACAAAACCCATGCCTCCACCCAGGTGGCAGGAGCATCAGACGGTGCTCTCCCCGAGGGCCACCTGAGGGAACTGATCATGATCATGCATTTCTTCTGAGCCATTGCTTTAGTTCTGCTGCGATGTGCCGGTGGAACTGTCCTTTCTGCCCAGGCAAGGCAGGCCCCGGTCCTCAGAGATCATACTGGTTGCCATCAGGTTGACTGTGACTCACAGCAACCCTACTCAGATCAGAGTAGAACTGTGCTCCGTAGAGTTTTCAGTGGCTGATTTTTCAGAAGTGGATCACCAGGCCTTTCTTCTGAGGTTCCTCTGGGTAGATCTGAACCCCCAAATTCTGTATTAGTGGCTGAGAATGTTAACCTACTGCACAACCCAGAAACTCCTTAGGGAATCTATCAAACCAAACCCACTGCCAAGTTGATTCTGGCTTATACCAATCCCTGCAGGACGGAGTAAAACTGCTCCATAGAGTTTCCCAGGCCGTAATCTTTACTAAAGCAGACTGCCACATGTTTCTCCTGTAGAGCAACTGGCAGATTTGAGTCACTGACTATTAAATTAGAAGTTGAGTGCTGTAATCACTGCACTACTAGGGCTTGTTTGAGGACCACTAGGCTGTAGAAACTGCCCAGCTCCTAGCACCCACCATCCACCATCAGGATGAGCACTACTCTGCCTGGAGTCACCACAGGTGTTTTCACTACTTACATCTTGCCTAGGTTTCCTCTGCTTCTGCCCTGATGGGATCTAAGAGAGTCCAGATCCAAGCTTGCTTTGTTTTATTTTAAATTTTACTCAGAAATTAAAAAAAAAAAAATCATTGTTGAAGGCAGCCGAGTTCAAGAACTAGAAGTTCAGGGTGGCAAAGGGACTTTTCCAAGGCTAAAGAGGCTGGTGAACTGAGGAATGAGTTTCAAATCTGTCTCTACTCTAGCAGGCTGCCTTGCAGGGACTGTGTCTAACTCCTCATGCATCTAATGCTCCTTCTCTTTGGACTACTTCTGTTATGTACTTCTTAATGCTGCTGTTGAGATTTCAGAGTATTGGGGCCCGGCTTGAGTACAGGTCGAATAGAGTTGTGCTTAAAAGAAAGCCTAAGAGAAAAAGCCATCTCCAAACTAACGGGGCCTCACAGGTCTGAAATTGTGTAGGCTCCTCTCCAATGGGAGATGCACTCTGTTCAACTGGTTGAGGCTTAGTCTTGTGTGTTCTTTGGACCTAGTACACAACCTGGTAATAGAAGTGAGGAGTTGTGACTCAAAAACAGAGAAGGGAAATATACAAGACATTTCGGAGAAACATGTAGGCTGGTGGGTGGGGTTTAGGAGCAGAAGGAGAGATATAGTATGGCTAGATTGTGGAAGGTCTTGCAAGCACAGAGAACACTAGGGCCTGTGGTCTACAGATACAGCTCCAGGGCACTTGAATTATCACATAACACATTCTGACTTAGGTATTTCACACACATTTGATTTTTCTATTTAATTCTTCTAATAGCCCTTCAGTGAGGACATGGAGTTTCAGAGGGTTGAATTCTCACTTGTCCACGCTCACTGCTATAGGTCGAATAATGGTTGTTCCCCAAAGATACCTGTGTCCAAATCTTAGAATGATACCAATGTATCAGATGGGAGTCTGCAGATGTGATTAAGGATCTTGAGATTGTCCTGAATTATCCAGACAGGGCCACTATAATCATATGAGTCCTTACCAGAGGAAGGCAGGAAAGTCAGCAGGAGAAGAGACATGACAACAGAAGCAAAGGTCAGAGTTACATGGAGAAAGGAGACACAAAACCAGGTGGTTTCCAGAAGCTAGAGAAGCAAATCACACAGATTCTCCCCCAGAACCTCCGGAGGAACACAACCCTACTGATGCCTTGATTTTGGCCTAGTGAGACCCATTTCAAGTTTCTGATCTCCAGTACTTTAAGATAATGAATTTGCATCATTTTAAGCCCCTAAATTTATGGTAATTTGTTACAGTCACTGTCATGGATTGAATTATGTCCCCCACAAAATGTGTGTAGCCATGTGGCCGGGCCATGATTCCCAGTATCTAGTGACTGCCCTCCATTGTGTGGTTTTCCTATACTGTATGTTAAAGGATTAGGGTGGGCCTGTAAATCCCTTTATAAGATCACCTCCCTGTTGCACTGTAAAGGGAGTTTCTCTGGAGTGTGGCTGGCCCCACCTTTAATCTTTTTGTCCTACAAGGGATAAAAGAAAGAGAAGCAAGCGGAATTGGGAATCTCATACCACCAAGAAAGCAGCACCGGGAATAGAGCGTGTCTTTTAGATCCGAGGTTCCTGTGCCAAGATGCCCCCTGGACAAAGACTGATGCAATACTGGACTTTCCTCCAGAGCTGACAAGGGGGAAAGCCTTCTCCTGGAGTGGGCATCCTGAATACGGACTTGTAGCCTACCAGACTGTGTAAGAATAAACCTTCCTTTGTTAAAGCCATCCACTCTGTGTTATTTCTGTTAGAGAAGCCCTAGCTGACTAAAACAGTCACTATGAGAATCCAGTACAGTACCCTGTAAGCAACAGAGGAAGGATATGAACCTAGATAAAGAAGACTTCAAAACATGTGCTCTTCCTGCCTGCATCACTCTCCTCCCTCCCTGCAACTTCTAAGCTTGACAAAAACTTCTCCTTTATAAGACACCCCAGATCTTCCTATTTGCCCACTGAGCATCATGGAAAGATGGCTCTGAGATGGAGAGCCTTATGAGTAGGAGTGGCTTTCTTTAGAGTTCAGAGCTCCAGGACTATGCCTAAGCAATGAAAGTTTCTCCTGGATCAAGGAAGCAGTGGAAAATGTTATTTTAAATGGAATCTTCAGGCCAAACATTTAACCCATCATTAGCATAAAGGCCACAAAGTCAATGAAAAGGAAGAAAAGAACTGTCAGACTCACGAAAATAAGTCAGATTTACTGATATGACAGAGACTAGAGAAACTCTGACAGTATGGCCCCTGATACCATTTAACTCAGCAGTGGAGTCATTCCCAAGGTTGATCCTTCAGTCAATGTTAAACAGGCCCATAAGACACAACGAGACTGAATGGGTACACCAGCCCAGTGACAAACACAAGAAAGCAGGAGGAAAAGCAAGGACAGGAAAGATGGCCATGAGGAACTCAAGCAAGAAGGTCAAAATGCTGACATGTCAGAAGGTTGGTAACCAACGTCATAAAACAATATGTATATTCATTGTTCAATGAGAAACTCATTTGCTCTGTAAACTTTCATCTAAAGTACAATTTTAAAAAAAAGGAAAACTCACAGAGATCAAACTGACACACAAATAACTTAATTGCTCACCAACACAAAACATAGTGCTTACAAAGGAGAGAAGAAAAAATGAAACCCTTAACCACATATCCTCTATAATGTTTAGCATAAAGTAATAAAATATATGCTACATATGATAAGAAGCAGAAAAAGTAACTGAAAAGTGAAAGAGAAATAATCAACAAAATCAGACCCATAAATGACATATATTATGAAAGGGGCAGACCAGCGCATTAAACAGCTATTACTAATATGTTAACAACATATAATAAAAGATGAGCATAATAAAGAGCTCAGAAAAGAAAACAGAAAAAAAAAAACTGTACCTTTGTAGCATGTTATTAATGGAAAATAGATACATTTACTTATAATTATGTAGCTGGAGCTATAAACAAGTAGCTCATATGGTCATAAGTAAATGCCTATATCCAAACAGATAATTATTCCCCCAAAGGGAAAGAAGAGATGGGTCTTAGGACAGTATGTATGACAAAGAACTAGGGCTTTTAGTATCAATACTTCCAATAAGAGCCAGCACCAGCTGTCAAAAACACATATGACTGACAGGTGCATCACCAGAAGCATGGCAGCCAGAAAAAGGAGATGAAAGTCTTATTTTTCTAGGCACTGCAACATGTCCACCTTGATAAAGAAGAGTGCCAGCTCAGATGTTGTTCTAGATGTGTGAAAATTAGAATCTCTTCATCTAGAGAATACCGACCAGAATGGTGACATATCTGAAAGATATTTCACTTTAGAGCAGCAGAAGTTGTGATTATTTATCTGATTTTCAGAAGTTGCAGGTGTCTTTTTTGGCTGCTGTCAAAGTTTTTAAGAGCTACATCGATAAAGAAAGACTTGTTTTCTTTGTGGTGGTAGATATAAGGAAATAGACTTGAGTTCATTATAAAGAGAAACCTAATAGCCAGTAGGGTCTGAAAATGGAATAGACAGTCTCCTAGTTAGTAAGATCACTGTCAAGGGAGGCAATCAAAAAACAACAGAGAGGTTTTAGATGAGATACCTCTTTATGTCCCTCACAACTCCAATTCTAGAAACACTGATACTCTTTTTAATCAATTACTATTGAGAGAAGAGACAAGAAAAACTCGGATACCTCAATAAATAGGTTGGGCATTAAGTCCCAATATCTCAGCTCAGAAGCCACTGCCCCCATCCCCAACTCTCTAGCTCCTGTACCTCTTCCTGGATCCCCTAAAGGCCTCTAAGAAGGGGGAATATGACAAAGAGGACTCACCTTTCTTCTCAAAGTCTGCCTTGTTTTCCACTGGTCGGCCCAGGCTGTCGAGGGTGTGGGTCACCTGGCTGCCAAACTCTTCCTCATGAGACACGTGGTTGGCCCGCCGGGGCGGATCGTCATCTTCCTCATAGTCGTAATCATCGAGGATGGGGGTCTCCCGGATGGGCACGCCGATGACGGAATTGTGGGCCTGCAGCCGGGAGGAGCGGAAGCTCTCCCGGGCCTGGGGCCCAAGCAACACAGAGGGGATGTAGTGGATCTCATGAGTGGCTTCTGTGCTTGCGCTCTTCTGGGGAATGCGGCGTCGCTTCTGCCAGCGCCGCTGGGCATACAGGGCCACAGTAAACACGAGCAGGAGAAGCAACAGCGCGATGAGGCCACCCTGGAGGAGGAGGAGGAAAGCAGAACAAGCAAGTGGGAAGCTGTTCTGGCGAAAAGAGGGTCAGAGGGGCTTTACCTGTCCATCACACTCTGTCCAGATGCTAGATATGGCTCAGAGCCTTAGGAATCACCAGCCACAGCTTTGAAGTCAGACATCACAATTCTCAAATCGGGCTTTCCCGTAAGCAAGCTGTGTGACCTTGGACTAACTGGTTGGCTTCTGGGAGCCAACTTGACACATGTATAGGGAACACTGACATTTCCTGCTGTATTGTCTTCACAAAGTTGCCACAAGGAGTGAATGAGATGACGGCTGTAACAGGGCAACTCAGACTCCTCAACACCGGGAAACGCCTGGACTCTGGCTTCTCCAGGTGAGTGTCAGAACCCTGATTCTGCCTGCCACGCTGCATGTGAACCCAAGAGACTTGCATACCTCTCTCAGCCTTACTTCCTCATCTCTGGAATGCGTCCTCTGCAGACTCAAGTGATAGCAGCCTCTATTCCACCCTGCTGCAACTGTATTCTAGACTTGTTACATGAATTTCCCCACAGGACTCCCCGAGTGGTGCACCTTATACACTTGGCTGCTAACCCAAAGGCTGCAGTTTGGGGTCTACCCAGAGGTGCCTCAAAAGAAAACCTTGATGACCTACTTCTGAAAAAAATCAGCCTCTGAAGACTGAAAGGAGCACAGTATTCCACTGGCACACATGGAGTGGCTGGGAGTCAGATGTGACTTGACAGCACCTAGACTGGGTCTCACTGATATACACATTATTTTTTCATCATTATCAGAAACTCTAGTCTTTTAATCTCTGATTTCTAACAAGGGGCCTCAGATAAACTAGGTACTTCATACATATTTTGAATTAATATAAATAAATGGATGATTTTTAAAAGGGCACCTTTCTAGAGTTCCTTTGAATCAGTAGTTTAAGATAAACTGAAGGCTTTATTTTTTTAAAAAAATAATAAATCCAACTCATACATATTTGATTGAGTTTGAGTACTAGGAGTTAATTTGAAATACACTAAATTGTTTATCAGCATATTTTACATGACTCATGAATATCTTGGCCTGTGGGTTTCTTGAGGGTAAACGCTGATTCTAAAACACGTCTATATTTCAGGGGCTTAAAATGGAAGTTTGCATTCTCCTGGCCCCCTCAGTCACCTGGTGCTCAGAAACCTCTCTGATTAATAAAAACAGAATTTACCTTGCTTTCCTTCACTTTATGTAGTACTTCACATTTGGGAGTTTGGTGGGCACTTTGCTGAGCCCTTGGTTGTGCACTCCTTTTATGAAGGAAGGGTCAGCGCATTAAGAGAACAGCAGTGGGGGGAGTCAAAATGGTGGACTAAACACAAGTCTCCCTAAATCCCTCAGGAAACCAAGGCCTGAAGTGATAATTAAATGGAGCCTTTTGGACAACCAGTGAGCCCTAGGACACAGCATAGGGCTGTCTATCTGGTCTACATACCACTGAGTGGGAAGCTTCTTCTCTATCGCAAACCCCCACCCTTGGTGGGTCCTGGCTCTTGTGGACTGAGGGTAAAACTCCATTTTAACCTTTTTTTTCCCTCTCTCTTAGCTGGAAGGAGGGGCTGAGGTGAGTGGCAGCAAGGCTCAGACTCACTGCTGATGAGATCAGCAGCAGAGTTACCACATTTTGAGAGTCCAGTCTTGGAATCTGTGCAGCTCGACACCTGTGACTTCTCTCTCTCAGAATCTCTGAATCTGCACCACTGAATAGCCTTTTTGGAGGCAGGAGGCGGAGCTTGTGCAGGACACCATCTTGAATCATTGGGAGGTGGAGTTTCCTATACAGAAGCCTCAGCTGGACCTAATTCCTAGGATCTGACCTAGTTCCTAGTGCTTGTCTGCAGAGTGCTTTTTCAGCAGTAAGCAGTCTTTGATATAGAGGTGCTTACTTTCCAAGCTGGGAAGAGGGACTTGCAGACCTGAAAGCCTGATTAATTTTGGAAGCTATCAGATACCTTTTACCTTTCAATAGAGAAATAATGGCAGGACATCCAGATGACATCTCTTCCAGGCTTTACTGTCTTACATTTTAGGGTCATCTGACGGTTCTCCAATGATGCTAGAAGTTGAGTCTTTACCAATCAGGAGGGCAAGCCTGCTACCCCAGAGATTCCACTGAGCCCACTCACTGGAATACACACAGGTGTCTCGTGATCAACTTCCTTTTCAGTCTGAGTTTTAGATTCTGTTAAAGAAACATTGGAGAAACAAAACAACCTCCAGATGCCCCCAAAGCAACAAACTTTGACCAGAACATTAGAAATAATTCACCTGTGGCTTCATAAAGCCCACAAAAGAAAGATCCAAAGAAATTCCCAGGCAAAGAAGCCTTTCTGAAACTATGGGAGGGTTAGTACAAAAGGATTGTATAGAGAGCCCTCCTAGACCTTATACAAAGTGCAGCACAGCAAAATGAAAAATTAAGCAAGCTGTTTGATCTGATGGAACACCAGTACTCTGAAATCTTACAGACAAATAGCAAAATCAAAGAGATAGAAATTCAGTTCAAAGACAAGAAAACAGAATTGAACAAATGGAAAATAGATGTTCTGACACAGAAGACAGAGCTACTGCCTCTAGCATCTATGAAGAGAAATCAGAAAAAAGAAACAAGAAAAATGAAGAAGCATTAAGAAGCACGTGGGAACACTCTATGATTAACTGGAGTTTCTGAACAGGGTGGGACACCTGAGAACACAGAGAGTATTGTGGCTGAGCTGCTGACACAAAATGTTCCAAAATTCATGAAAGAAGAGAATATAGATATCCAAGATGCAAATCAAACACTACTCAATGTAGATCCCAAATGAAAGATTCAAAGATGTATTATAATCAAGCTTAAAAAAATGAAACACAAGCAAAAACTCTTAAAGGTAGTAAGATTCAAAAAGCAAAAGTAACATTCAGAGGGAAACCCTGTATGCTTTCTTCTGATATCTCAGCAGACACAATTATATATCCTGCAAAACTATCTTTCAAATATGAAAATGAAATCAAGACATTTGCAGACGAACAGAAACTTAAGAGACTTTGTAAAAACCAAACCAAAGCTACAAGAAATAGTGAAAGAAGC
Source organism: Heterohyrax brucei (assembly GCA_028571685.1). Classification (NCBI taxonomy): domain Eukaryota; kingdom Metazoa; phylum Chordata; class Mammalia; order Hyracoidea; family Procaviidae; genus Heterohyrax; species Heterohyrax brucei. Next base: position 66,511,741 of record CM053150.1, read on the forward strand.
TCTTGGCTTAGAACAAAATCATTAACTTTATACTTTAGGAGGAAATATAGGATACAGCATCCAGAAACCTATTCAGTTAGGGAAGGCTCCAAACTCAATCAAAGCCGTAATATTAAAAGAAGTGATCCTGAGACCATATCATGAAAACTATGATGTTATCATATTAAAAAGAGGGATGTATTACAGTCATTATAGTCTTCCCACATGGAGAGGAAGTCAATAAGACTCGTAGTAGTTAAAATGGGGTTCAAACATAGACTATGAAGGGAGATCACAGTGGCAGCCGCAAAGTACAATAAAGATGCAACATATCAAATCAAGAAATGTAATACGGGAGTCCCAGAAACCACAAAACAAACCCTGAAACAGGTGAAAATTCAACTCACAAAGAAGGTCTGAGAACAGAATAAGAACAACAGAGAAAACATCAACACAAAAATAAATGTATCACAATGACAGCACAAAACACATACCTATGAATAATTACATTGAATGTGAATGGACTGAACACTCCAGTAAACAGACAACGAGTGGCATCTAGTATTAAAAGACACGACCCATCCATATGTTGCTTACAAGAAACTCATTTCAGACTTAAAGATATGAACAAACTGAAAATTAAAGGATGGAAGAATATATATCAAGCTAACAATACACAAACAAGAGCAGGTGTGGCAATACTAATCTCAGAGACAGTAGATTTTAATGTAAAATCCACCACTGTGGACAAGGATGGACACTGCTGCTGAAAGGTTCAATACACAAGCAGGACTTAACAATATTAAATATTTATGCACCCAATACTAGAGCATCTAAGTACACTGAAGAAACACAGACTGCACTCAAAAACAAGACAGATCACTCCACAAAAACAGTGGAAGACTTCAACACTCCACTCTCAATACTGGACAGATTTTCTAGGAAAAAAGATCAACAAAATTCACAAACCATTGGCTAAGCTCACTAAAGAAAAACAAGAAAGGAAACAAATAACACAAATAAGAAATGAGAGGGGAGTTGTCACAACAGATACAGCAGACATAAAAAATATCATAACAGAATACTACAAAAGTCTGTACTCTAACAAATGGGAAAGCCTAGAGGAAACGGACAAATTCTTACATTCGTATTACCTACCAAAATTATCACAAGGTAAAGCAGAAAATCTTAATAATCGCATCACAAAGGAAGAGATTGAAAAAGTCATTAAAAAACTAGCAACCCAAAAAAGCCCTGGCCCGGATGGCTTCTCCACAGAATTCTACCAAGCTTTTACAGAGAGTTATCTCCAATGCAACTGAGACTATTGCACAGCATAGAATGGAATACTCCCAAGTGCATTCTATGAAGCCAGCATAACTCTGACACTAAAGCCAGGGAAAGACCCAATGAAAAAGGAGAACTATAGACCAATTTTACTCATGAATCTAGACCCAAAAATCTGCAACAAAATTCTTGCCAACAGAATATAGCAACACATTAAAAAGATAATTCGTCACGAGCAAGTTGGATTCATAACAGGGATGCAAGGCTCGTTCGGCATCAAAAAAACAATTACTTTGATCAACCGCATAAATATTACAAGACAAGAATCATCGGATCTTGCCTATTGATGCAGAAAAGCCATTTGATAAAGTGCAACACCCATTCATGCCAAAAACTTTCAGCAAAATAGGAATAGATGGCAAATTCCTCAATGCAATAAGGGCCACTTATACAAAGCCAACTGCCTACACCATCCTGAATGGAGAGAGACTGAAACAATCCCCCTTGAGAAAGAGAACTAGACAAAGATGCCCACTCACACCTCTCCTATTCAACATTGTACTAGAAGTTCTAGCCACAGCAACTAGACAAGACCAAGAAATAAAGGGCATCTGCACTGGCAGAGAAGAAGTAAAAGTCTCCCTATTTGCAGATGATATGATTGTATATGCAGAGAATCCTGAAGAATCCATAAGAAAGCTACTCAAATCAACAGAAGAGTTCAGCAAAGTGTCAGGATACAAGATAAACATAGTATATCAGTAGGATTCCTTTATACCAACAATGAAATTATTAAAGAAGAAATCACTCAATCAATACCATTTACTATAGCCTCCAAGAAGATAAAATACCTACAAATAAATCTAACCGAGAAATTACAGACCTTTACAAAGAGAAGTACGACACCTTACTATAAGAAATTAAGAGAAACTTACATAAATGAAGAAACCTACCCTGCTCATGGATAGGAAGACTTAACATTGTGAAGATGTCTGTTTTACCCAAAGCAATTTACTTATGCAATGCAATCCCAATACAAATCCCTGGGACATTTTTTAATGAGATGGAGAAACAAATCACCAACCTTGTTTGGAAAGGGAAGAAGCCCCGATAAGCAAAGCACTACTAAAGAAGAAGAACACAGTGGAAGGCCTTTCACTACCCGAATTTAGAAACTATTAAGCTGCCACAGTGGTCAAAACAGCCTGGTAGGGGTACAAAAAGAGACAGATAGATCAATGGAACAGAATTGAGGACCCAGAGAAGGCACCAGCCTCCTGTGAACAGTAGATATTTGCCAAAGGCCCTAAGACATTAAACTAGGGTAAAAACAATCTCTTCAACAAATGGTGCTGGCAAAATTCAATATCCATCTGCAATAAATTGAAAGCCAAGAAGACCCATATCTCACACCTTATACAAAAACTGGACAAAAGACCTAAATATCAAATCTAAAATGATAAAGTTCATCCAAGAAAAATTAGGATCAACAATGTAACTTTTAATACACAACACAGACTTCCAAATCTGACAAAGAAACCACAATCAACAGAAGAGAAAATAGATCAATGGGAATTACTAAGGGTCAAACACTTTTGCTCATCCAAAGACTTTATCAATAGAATGAAAAAATGACCTACTAAATGGGTAAAAAATATTTGGCAACTGTGATCTATAAGGTACTACAACATGTCAATAAAAAAAAGATAAATAATCCAATTAAGCAATGGGCAAAGGAAAGAGGCAGCCAAAAAAATACATGCAGACATGCTCATGATCACTAGCTACTAAAGAAATTGAAATCACAACTACAGTGAGATACCATCTCACCCCAACCAGGTTGGCCATAATCTGAAAAAACACAAAACAAGAAATGCTGGAGAGGCTGTGGAGAAATTGACACTCTTCTACACTGTCGGTGGGATTGCAAAATGGTTCAACCTCTTTGGAAAGCAATCTGGTACTTCTTTAAAAAACTGGATCTAGATATACCATTTGACCCAGTAATTCCACTGCTTGGAATATATCCTACAGAATCAAGGCCATTCACACCAAATGATACAGGCACAAGAACGTTTATTGCAGCACAGTCCACAATAGCAAAATTATGGAATCAACCCACATGCCCAACAACAGAGGAATGGATCTGTAAACTATGGTATATATACTCAATGGAACACTATCCAATGATAAAGAACAATGATGATTTTGAGAAGCATCTCATATAACCTGGTTTCAATTGGAAGACATTAAGCTGAGTAAAAGTAATCAGTGGCAAAAGGACAACTACTCTATGAGACCCCTACTATAAGAACTTAAAAACAGACTCACACATAGAAGAAAAGACTCTTTGAGGGTTGCAAGGTGGAGAGGATGGGAGGCAGAGGGTGGGGTATTGATTAGATGGTTGACAGAAGTTTCGATGGGTGAAATCTGGGACAGCATACATTAGAAAGAAGATCAATTTTAAATGGATTTCAACATAACATGATTACTCCGGATGGTGCCCGGCCACCACCAGTGATAGCTGTGATGGGGCTCACAAAGTTGAGTCTTACTGGCAACACGAAAATAAAAAGGGGTGCACCCCAAGATCTTCACTGAAAGACCGCAACTGATGATCCAGGGGCCTCGGAGTTGCCCTGGGAGCATGGTCCCTGGCCCTGATGCTGTCCCTGTCCATAAATCATAATGCAGGTCAACTCTTCAGACAGAAATGGATTGGGCTTGGTGACAGACAGTGACCATATCATGTGTGCACTTTACAGTTCTCTGCATCTATAGGATGTCAACCGGCTGACCTCTTACTGGACGTGGGAGAGAAGGTGGAGAGGAAGGTATAGGAGATTGTTAGGAGGATAAGACATGTACAGAACAGAGAAGAGGTGTATGCTGTCACCGGGCAGGAAGAACAGTGGAGCCGCTCATTGACAGGTAAGCAAATTTATATGGGATTGTACATTTTCACTCAATCATAATTTAAAAAAAAAGAGAGAGAGAATGGGGGCAGCTCTAGTGGCACAGCTGTTGAGAGCTATGGCTGTTAACCAGAAGGTCAGTAGTTGGAATCCTTCAGCCACTCCTTGGTAACCCTATGGGGCAGTTCTACCCTGTCCTATAGGGTCGCTATGAGTGAGAACTGACTAGACTGAAACAGGAACTAAGGCTCAGTAAAATCGAGTGACTCGGAAACTCATAGGATGAATGTAGAGCAAGATCCAAGTTTTGTTATTTGTTTTGTATTTACTGAAAAGACTGAGTATTTTCATACTGTCAGTGTCATTTACCCAACCTGTTTGGTTGACCGCTTTCTTCATTATAATTTCACTGAAAGCAAGAACAACTTCTTTAACTACTTGCATAGTGTCTAACAAACGTGGCTATCTTCTGTTATCCAGTGCTGCTGTAACAGAAATACTACAAGTGGATGCCTTTGACAAAGAGAAATTTATTTTCCCACAGAAAAGCAGGCTAAAAATCCAAATTCTGGGTGCTAGCTCCAGGGGAAGGCTTTCTCTGTTGGCTCTGGAGGAAGGTCCTTGTCATCAAATTTCCCGTAGGCCGCGAGATTCTGAGGTGCAAGAATCCAAGACCCTTTCCAAGAGAGGTGCTCTGCTCCTGGCACTGCTTCTTTCTTGATAGTATGAGGTCCCCAACTCTCTGCAGGCTTCCCTTTCCTTTATATCCCAAGAGATTGCCTCAAAGGACAACACAATCTCACAGATTGAGTCCAACCCCACTAACACAACCAATGCCCATCCTCCCTCATAAACTGCATAGAGACAGGGTTTACAGCATATAGGAATATCACACAGTACCAGGAATCATGGGCTTGCCAAATTGCTACACACATTTTTTGAGGGACACAATTCAATTCATGAAAATGGCAGACGTAAACTGTGACTACACTTGGGAAAGAAGGTGACTGCTCTGCAGCATACCTGTTTAGGCCAAGAAGAACAATCATGACTAAAGTGACTGTGCGATCTTCCTGAATGCTCCAACACTGGGAAATGGCCTTGTTCTGTTTGTTAAGTAACCTAGAGCCTCTCACTTTCATATGAGGGGCTAGCACGGGGTGAGTGGCAGTCAGGCGTGGCTCACAGCACTGGGGTAGAGGCCAGAACTCTGCCTTCACTTCAGTAATAAGCTACTCTGGGATCCCAAGAAGAACTCTCTGGATGTCAGAACTTAATAACAAACACATAAACCAAACAGCACTACAGGCCAGTGTATTTCTGTATATACGTATGTGTTTATTACGAGCTGTAGAAACATGTCTAATACATCTGTGTGTGTTACTTTTTTAATCTCTGAAGTCCTAGAAACACAAGAATAGATATATTTTGTCCTATAGAACATATGATATTGATTGTTTTGTATCTGGTAATCGTGTGACATGGCATTACCTTTTTTTGCATCAGAAATAAGAAAGAAAGGAGACAGAGGAAGGGAGGGAGGACGAGTGATAAGACAAGAAATAATATGAAAAAAGAATGAAGAGAGAAATGAGGCAGGAAGAACACCAAGATTTGATAAACAGATGAGCAGACCCTTTCTTTCCTACTTTTACTTAACCCTACTTTATTTGAAAATTCTCTTTAAAAAAAAATCCTGTGTTGGGATTATAGAAGCCCTGCTGGCATAGTGGTTAACTGCTACAGCTGCTAATCAAAAGGCTAGTAGTTCCAATGCACCAGGCTCTCCCTGGAAACCTTAGGGGGTAGTTCTATTCTGTCATTTAGGGTGGCTGTGAGTCAGAATCAACTCAAGGACAATGGGTTTGGTTTGGTTTGGGTTTTATGAGAAGTCTAACTTAAAGACTAAATTAACCCAGAAGCTGTGACCTGGTCTAGTTCACTTTCCCTTTCATAACCTTGGTTTTGTCCTTGTTTAAGTAAGGGTCACATTCATAACTGTTGCTACACTGGGTCATTGTGAGGAACAAATGAGATGCTTGTCAAGTGCTTACTACTGTATGGGGCACCAGGTAACTGCTCAAAAATTGTTGGCTATTATTGCCAATGGCATTCAGCAAGTGCATGTATTTAGTGTTTAATAAATGAATAAATAGTTGAATGAATGAATGACTTGTTCTTTTGTCCCTCAGTGACTACAAAACTTGTCCATATCCTTCTCAATCTGGGCCATTTTATATATGCTCTATCATTTACCTTTACACCCACGCAGGTTAGGTGCCACTGTCCAATGTTAAGTGAGGACACTTAAGCATAGAGACAGGAGTCATTTCCCCAAAGTCATACAGGTGAAAGTCACACTAACTTCAACATGACGACAAGCTGGGGGCTGGGAAGTGACAGGAACATCAAAAGCCTAATTTGCCCCTGCCCACCCTGATTTCTGCCTGCTTAAATTACCTAGGCTATTCTAGACATAGACTCTCCAGCCTAAAAGGACTTCTAGAAAGGAGGAGACAGAGAGACTCCTCCTGCTTTGGTGGGAGCTGAGTTTGAAGTTCTCTTTAGCTCAGTGATCTACTGATTGCTATTTGCCATGAGTTCAGTTCAGGGGTTCCCACCTTCAGCTCTGCTACAGATGAGAGCGCCACTGTCAAAACTTAGAAAAGGAAGAGTTCTAATACTCAAGGGCTCAGTGTGTTGTTAACCTACTAAAACAGATGCCCCGGACCTGGGGTCCTAGAGGGCTCTCACTGAGCATCATCCAAATACTGGTCACCCAGACCATATTAGAAGTACCTCTTTGACTAGCCCTACCTTGCCAGACCTTGGAAACAAGTAGAGTCAGGGAAGTCAGAATACGCTTGAGACACAGGAAAAAGTTCCGGTTCTTTACCATGTGGCCTTGGGCTATCAGGCCGTCTTTGGACCATCAGTTTATTTACCTGTAAATTGGATTTGGCACTACTTGCAATCATACAATACACCATTAGACACAGGTTAGGGACTCAGAAAGACATGGTTTAAATTTCATACTGCCACATATAATCCAGGTGATTTTAGGCAATGGAATTAATCCCTGAATCACAATTTTCTAATCCACAGAACTGGGTCAAAATTTCCTTTTTGGGTGTGGGGTGGAGGGGGCAATTTAGAAATGAGTTAATGAATACAGAGTGTATAGCTCAGTGCCTGGTACATGGGACACTCGTGATACAGGAACTCTCTCGTTCACGAAACCCATGGGATTGTTGTGTAAATGTAATCTGGAAACGGATGTGAGGTTCCTCACAAACCAAATGATGCTGCACACAAGAAAAGGGGCCCAAAACAACCATATGATCACCTCTGTCCTGGTGGGAAGAGTTTGTGGGTGGCACAATCAGTTAAACACTCAACCAGTAACCAAGAGTTCGGTGGTTTGAATCCACCCAGAAGCACCTCAGTAGAAAAGTCTGGTAATCTGCTTCCAAAAGGTCACAGGCTTGCAAGCCCTAAGGAGTAGCTCTACTCTGCACACAGGGGTTTACCATGAGTTGGAATTGGCTTGTTGGGAAGCAGTTTGGTTTGGTTTTGGTCCTAGCAGGAAAGCAGACGAGTAATTTGGAATCAGGAAGAAACTATTCAGCATTCAACTGGGTTGGCCTAGGCAGCTGGACTCGTCCACACCCACAGGGTTATACTTAGACTTCTTTATCAGCTTCCTTCACCAAGGGTAAGCAAACAGAAAAGCAGGCACAGCTGGGAGTTAAGCAGAGGCAGTGCATCAAAGTCACCGAGTACACACAGTGGAGCAAGCACAGGGCCTGGCAGCAGAGAAAAAGCTGCAGGGCAAATGGAGAGCCACAGAGGGAGGAAAAGTCACAGGGGAGAACACTGAATTTTTAGAAAGTAAGTTAAGAAGAGGCCAACGCTTTCAGGGTAGTAAACTGAGATTCTGCAGACCTGAGGGACACTTCAGTGCCAAATCTGATTTGGGCTATGTTCACTCTACGACAGCCCCAGACAGACAAGGTTGCAGAAATGGCTGTGAGTTCCAGAAATTAAAATGCCCATCTATTATTGTTTCTGTGAGGTTCAGCCAGTAAAGATTTGGGGGTGATTACTTTACCTTCATTTTTATGAGTGTGAGCACTCCACCAAATTGTGAGACAGGAAGTAGGGACAAGATGAGGGAGGGAATATATGCCTGCATATTCTGGAACCTTCTGGAACCTTCCTTATGGAAGGCCTCTCGAGCATATCAGCCTGCAAATCTTATTCTGTCACTGACAGTGGGTCTCAGGTTAACTAGTGGAGTCAGAAAAGAACAAAGGTCAGAGATGACAAAGGCAGTACAAACTGATGGGCAAACTGAGTGTCTGGGTCCAGACAGGACAGTGTGAGAAAAACTCTGACAAGCTGATATGATACTTCAGCCAGTTGGGCTGCAGTAGGCTCATCTTTAAAATGGTGCTGTGAATTTTCAATATGACAGGTTGTGTTGAGCATTAAACTAAACAACAAAAGGTTTCAGAAAGAAGGTCTGGTACAAAAAAGGTGAGAAACATCAGCCTCACGCCATCTACCTATCCCTCTAACCCAAACCAATTCCTTCATTCTCCTTGCTAGAAACATATGCTGGCTCCCCAAGTCTTCTGAACGATGTTCAGCCCTTCATGACAGGATCCCCAATTCCTTTTCCTGCCTCAGCTCCTCACAAGCCCCATCTCACACTTTACCATAAAACCATACTGAGCAATCAGTATTCTCTCAGTACAGTGCTTTGTATCTATATCTGCTGCACCCTTAGATTAGAGCACTGTCTCACACATTCCCTGTACTTGCTCAATAATGCCCCCCTAAACTCCAGTCAACCCAGAACCTCCCAATGTGATCCTATTTGGAAATAAGGTCTTTGCAGATGTGGTTAGTCAAGATGAGGTCATACTGGATTAGCGTGGGCTCTAAACCCAATGACTTGTGTTCTTAGAAGGTCCATTAGTAGCACAGTTTTGCACTTGATTGTGGTGTAGTGGTTAAATGTTAGGGCTGCTAACCAAAAGGTCAGTAGTTATAATCTACCAGATGCTCCTTGGAAACTTTACAGATCTACTTTGTCCTAGAAGGTTACTATGAATTGGAAATCAGCTTAGTAGAAATGGGTTTGTTTTGGGTGATCCAAACTAAAGAAACTCTAGAATCACAATAGTTAAGAGCTTGGCTATTAACCCAAAGTTAGGCAGTTCAAATCCACCACCTGCTACTTGACAATGCTATGAGCTCTGCTTGTCCTATAGGGTTACTACAAGTTGGAATTGACTCAGTGACGATGGATCTGGTTTTTATTGGTTTGCTAATCTAAATGTTTGCAGTTCCATCCCACCTAGTACCACAGAAGAAAGGCCTAGTGATCTGCTTCAATAAAGATTATAGCCAAGAAAACTGTATGAAACAGTTCTATTCTGTGACACATGGGATCATCATGAGTTAGAAGTGACTTGAAAGCAATGTTTTGTGCATAGAGGCTGTTCTTACAAGAGGAGAGGATACATGGGAAGAAGATGACCATATAAAGATGGAGGCAGAGATTGGAATAATGCATCTACAAAGATCCAGGCACACCAGAAACAAAAAGAGGCACAGAATAGATGTTCTCTCAGAGCCTCCAGAAAGAACCAAGACACCCTGATTTTAGATTTGTGGCCTCTTGAACTGTTAGAAAATACACTTCTCTTGTTTTTAGCCACTCAAACAGCCAGACCCATTGCTTTCAAGTTGATTCCAATGCATAGCAACCTCAAAGGATAGTAGAACTGCCCCATAGGGTTTCCAAGGATCAGCTGATGGATTCAAACTGCTGATCTATTTGGTTAGCAGCCAAATTCTTCACCACTGTGCCACTAAGGCACAAGGTCTGCAGTAATTTGTGGTAATTTCTGTTCTGGGAAACACACACATTCTCCACTTGCTGACCTCAATTGACCTAGACATCTCAACTTGGATGAGGAGCACCTTTTCCTCTTCAAGTTGGGGTGAAGCCATCCTCTCTTCTCTCACAGCTCCAAGCCCCAAAAAACCCATGGCCATTAAGTCAATTCCAACTCACAGTGACCCCATAGGACAGAGGAGAACTGTCCCATCGAGTTTCTAAGGAGCACATGATAAGTTCCAGTGGCCGACCTTTTGGTTAACAGACACAGCACTTAACCACTATACCACCAGGATTTGCACAGCTCCCAGTTACCAGTTATTCAGCTGCATTGCTATGATCTCATCAACTGACTGATCACTCTCCCATTCAAGAACCTCAGCTCCCTGAGGATAGGAGCCCTGCCTTGTGCCTTGCCTAGGATGCAATCTTTGGCCCAGAGACAAACAAACAACAATAAAGTAGCAACAACAACAAAACAAGTTGCCATAGTCAATTCTGACTCATGTTTCAGAGTAGAACTGTTCTTCATTGGGTTTTCATAGCTGTGGCCTTTCAGACGCAGATTGCCATGACTAACTTCCAAGGTTCCTCCCCCCAAAAATCTCCACTGCCATTGAGTCAATTCCAACTCCTAGCAACCCTACAGACAAAGTAGAACTGTCCAGAGTTTCCAAGGAGTACCCTGAGGATTTTGAACTCCTGATCTTCTGGTTAGCAGCCATGACAATTGACCACTATGCCACCAACCTTTCTGTCAATTGCTGAACCACTTAACTGTTTGTGCCACCCAGAGTACTGGCTTAGAGACAGTATGTAACGAATACCCAGAAGCCTAAAATCTAGAACAGACTGCCAGAGAAATGCAAATTCAACAGTTCTTGTATTAGCGCTCACCTCAGCCTCTGCTGTGCATCTGATGAAATCTCTTATGATCCCTCTGTGCTACTCTGCCTTTATCCTGATGTTAGTGCTTTCAACTTATATGCTTACAATACCAAAAATGAAATAGAGATTTAAAAAACAACAACAACAAAAAACCCTCAAAACAACACATCAAGAGAGCCAGCCTTTTGACAAGTCAAACTCAGAATGCCATTCAGCATGGCCTCATTTTAGTCTGTTTTCCACATTAAAATATCCAGGCATGGGTGAAGGATCCAGAGAAAGGAAAGAAAGGGATAATGTGAGGAATGCTTTAGTTGACAATGTGTCATTCGGAAACTGATTATTTCTGTCTCCGGCCTTTTTAATATTCCCTCACAACGGCCAAACCGTGAAGGGATTTGGTAGTCTAAGACTGGATTTATAATACTCTGTTCAGCGGTGATAAGAACACAGGCCTTTAATCCTCAGAGCTGTGAACATGCATATTCTCCCAAATAATGTCCTTCTCTTCCTGCCACTTGTTTCTGGTCCTCATCAGCCAGAATCATGATGGCTGAGGATCGGTGATGTCCACTGGGTATTCTCCTCATCATTCGCCTGGTGACAGGGCTAACGGAGAAAGGGGCTGGGACTCTGAGTCTTCCAAGAAGTCCCCTTTCCAGCCTCAGTCTATGTTGAGGCTAGAAGAATTACTAGAAAATAGCCTAAACTCTTAGTGTTACACATAATGAGACTGGGGCTCCGGCAATGGAAGTAAGTGACTTGACCAAGTTACAGAACACCTTAGAACAGGACTAGAGGCAGAATATGTAGCACACACTTTCCATCCAAAGCTACTAAGAAATCCCACAAATGCTGATAATTTGACCTGAAAAATTCAAGCTTCCCTTCCTCTTCATCTGTCTTAGTCAGCTGGGGCCGCTCTAACAGAAATAACACAGAGTGGATGGCTTTAACAAAGGAAGGTTTATTCTTACACAGCCTGGTAGGCTATGAGTCCAAACTCAGGAAGTCCGCTCCAGGGGAAGGTTCTCTCCCTTGTCGGCTCTGTGATTTCCCAGATGTTACTTTTTGTTACTATTCTCAACTCATCTTTCATGTCATAAGTAAGGCACAGCTGCAAACAGGTCCCCACCCCCTTGACTAAGCTACAGAGTCCAGTTAAGAATTTTGTCACTCAGGCACCCCACTTTGAGGATTACTGCTATGGCTTGAATTGCCAAAAAATGTGTCTGGCCAACTTGGCTAGGCCATGATTCCCACTATAACATGTTAGTCCACCATTCTGGGATCTCATGAGACTATTCTATGTGTTGTAAATCCTACTCCTATGATGTTAATAAGGCAGAGTTACAGGCAGTTATGATAACGAGGCAGGACTCAATCTACGGGACCAGACTGTAGTTTGAGTAGTCTCTTTCGAGATATAAAAGAGAGAAGCGAGCAGTGAGGAGGGTGACCTCATACCACCATGAAAGAAATACCAGGAGCAAAGTGTATCCTTTTGACCTGGAGTTCCTACACTGAGAAGCTCCTAGACCAGGGAAAGACTGATGTCAAGACCTTCCCCCAAAGCCAACAGAGAGAAAGAGCCTTTACTGGAGCTGGTGGCCTGAATTTGCACTTCTATCCTCCCAGACTATGATGGAATGAATTTAGATTTGTTAAATCCATCCACTTGTGGTATTTCTGTTACAGCAGCACTAGATAGCTAAGACTGTAACTAAGACAAATACCTAATCTAACACCCTTCTCAAAATTTCTGCTTCATCTATCCATGCAAAGAACCCTACAGAGCACCTAGTATACAGCAAGCATATAAGTAAAGTATCCAACCACACTGGAACTCACTGCTCCTATTGAGCATCACACAATTTTGGCCCACCCAGAGTTCGCCACCCCAATGCAACAAACTTTGTAAACTCTTCTAGAATCAACTCTCTCCACACTCAGCCCAAAGGAATCTATTTATCCTCTCAACTCCACAGGAGATCATCTGACCTTCATTAGGCAGTATTAGCATTTTCTACTTTGCACTACAATTATTGATACTCATTAGTTAGCTACCCAACTAAATAATTATACCCGTTGCACTGGTGAAAAAATGGAGGTCCAGAAGAGAAACTGTCTTCCTCCACACAACAAGGCAGCAAATACATGTGATGAGAACTCCTAAGTGTGTAAGTTCCCAGTAGACTGCAGGTCCAACTCATAGACTGGGAATGTCCACTGGAGTTCAGACAGTATCTGAAGAATAAGATTATAACACATGTCAGAACCAGACTATAAAGGGAATGCTCTTTCTTTAAGCACTGAGGATGCAGGAAGTTTTATTTAAAAACCACAGAGTGACAAAACCAGCTGTGTAACATGTGAAGATCACACTGAATGTGGTGGAAAGAGTAGGAACACAGAACATCCAGTAAGATGTTAACAATAGTCTAAAAGTGTGGCTCTGAAATGGGGGTAATCCAACCCTGCCACCTTCCCTTCCCCGCTACCCTGGAGATATCTGGCAGTCTAGAAACATTTTTGGTCACCACAACCGGATAGAATGTACAATTGGCATCTACTGGATAGAGGCCAGGGAAGATGCAAATATCCTGCAATTCACAAGATAGCCTCACACAACAAAAAATTATATTGTCCTAAATGTCAATCATACAGTGATTGAAAAACTTAGGTCTAGAAGAGAGGTAATGGTAACTGGAATGAGGGTAACTGATGTGGGTATTCAGCGAAGGAGGAAGATACAACATACTGACAGCAGGATGGGCAGTGTTGGTGTCTGATTGGCAGGGCAGAGAAAAGGAAAGAAGAAAGTGCTGACAATGACACTGAGGTCCAGATTCTGTCACTGTATTACACAAGAGTATATCTATGTATTCATTTTTCCCTCAGTTCCCAAGAGGTTGTGCCAGAGGTTATCCCAGCTTATAATCAAATGAAGAGATCTGTTTATGTGGTATGGACAATTAGGAGAAGATAAACGTACAACAGATTCCGCTATCCACACACACGCATATACACACATACATGTATGTATTATATGTATATAAATATATATACACACACACAAACATAACACATATGTACTCACATCTGTTTAACAATAATCATAGTTATCTTTATATGTCTATGATTAGTTATATTTATCTTTTTGCCTCTGGACAGATATGTGGTGACCTATTTAAGAAAGTCCCATTAGAGAAAATGAAACATTCTTTTTTCCTTTTAAAAAAGCCATCTCCCTATCATGTATCTATTAGAGACACTATTTTTACCCCCAAGATAATATCAAGGGAATAAAGTGAAAACACATTGGTTGTTTAGAACGTATTCATTCCCTCACCTCCCCCACTCCTCCCTGCCCCAGCTCAACCTTCCGTACTCATTCTTAGATTAGATCAGATTGGGACTAACGCCTGAGAGATCATTCAGAATACCACAGACATGTACTAAAGGGAAAACTAGTGAACAGCAGGACACCAGCACTTGCCCAGGAGTTAGATCCAGGTTTCAGCCACGGCTATACTAACTTTTAGTTATGTGTCTTTAGGTAAGTCACCTGAGTTTCTTCATCTAGGAACTGGGTTATTAATATATAACTAAGAGAGTTTTATGAGGATTAAGTGCGATTGATAGTATAACACATTTTGCATAATGAGAGGCATGCTAGTAGTCCTCAGGAAATTCTCGTATTTTTATGGATGCAGGGCCTTGTTTCCTGAAAAATTAGATACAAATTAGTGGTCAAATCTACACTGTGCTATGAGATATTCTTTATACAGTTTTCCAGCCCCAATCGCATGATTACTCCTGCCCTCTCATTGCCATTTCCAAGCTGTGTGACCTTGACTGTAATGTGTCCCTTCCAAGCTAGGTGATCTCGACTGTAACGCATGGCTTCTTTGGAGATAGGTGAGTTCTGATGGTTTCTACCACTCATTACAACCCTAATATTCTAATATTCTAGGAAATTAGAAAGGCAAAGCTGAGCATGAAAGCATTTTGCACAGACAAAGTGCAAATATTCTTATGACACCCTGCCTGCTATATTGGATATACATGTCCTAAGTCAGTTAAGCACCCTATATCTATCTCTATCTCTATCTCTATCTCCATCTCTATATCTATCACATAATCTCTCATCACTGTGCTTTTTCTCACATTGGTTCCTTCTCCCACTTTTTCGTCTGCTCCTTCAAGCCATATCTTTTGGGTCACACATGAGCTCCTAATGCACCTTCCTGAAAACCCGTTTTCTCTGGATGTGTTATGTTGCCACCTGTCAGGCCCACAATGATCCCTGCTCCTTTCTATAAGAACACATGGCAAGTTTCATTAGTTTGGTTACCCTCCCATCGCCCTGGGCAGCCCTGGAGGGCATCCTTAATCATCTCTGTGTTCCCCAAACTTTGCCCTTCTCTGACACTGAACATAATGCATTATATATTTGTTGTGCTTCTGTACCAAGAGACAGAAGAGGGAAAGACAGTGTTTTATTTATTTCTGAATGAATCTCAGTGACACATGGCCCATAATAGATCCGTAAGTGCTTGCTGAAAAGTATGAATGAATGAATGGATCCATTACAAACGCCTCCTTAAGGGTAGATGACTGAAATATATCTGTCTGGCACTTCTCCACTGGTATGTGACAGAGGGCTGAGAATCACCCACATGAGCCAGTTCGCAGAAATCAGTATCCCACTCCACAGCCTCAGGTGGCCTCTCAAGCTGTCTCACATCACACACTGTAAAGATGGAGGATGGGAGAAAGCAACTGCAAGAGGATTGGTTTTCTCCCTATTCTCTGAGTCATGAAGATAAACAAACGAACCTGGGTGACATGCATGTAGTAATTGATTTATTCGTTCGCCAGAGGAAGGACAAACCTAGTACTGGACAGAATCAAGTTTAAATTCTTTCTCTGCCACTTACCAGTGGTGTGACCTTAGCGAATTCTCTCTGTGATGTTCAGTTACCATCATTCACCAAAAAAGCCTACTGTGAGGGTTACATAAGATAGTGTATGTGAAATATGTTACACAGCTGTTGGCACGGAGAAAACATTCCAAAGTGGTAGCTATTGGTACAGTTGTTGCCACTATTAT
The DNA here is from genome assembly GCA_028571685.1 of Heterohyrax brucei. Lineage (NCBI taxonomy): Eukaryota > Metazoa > Chordata > Mammalia > Hyracoidea > Procaviidae > Heterohyrax > Heterohyrax brucei. Next base: position 66,527,840 of record CM053150.1, read on the forward strand.
TGTTAGGCTCTGACCTTGTTCCAAACCTCTGCTATGTGCTAGAAACAGGCAGATATGTCCTTGAAGAACTCACAGTCAGTTTGGGGAAATAAATGAGTAAGCAGATAATTACTGTAATGCATAGTTCAACAAGCTCTGTGCCAGAGGGAAGCACAGTAAGGGGCAGAGAGTTTCTCACAGCTTCCAAGTGCCAAAAAACAGAAGAAGTGGGAATAAAAAGGACTTCCTTGCCATTCAGATTATATAAGTCAGGTTCCAAGTGGTAGGGTGGTGACCCATTCTATCAAATGTTGTTTTGGGTACCACAAAATCAATTCTGACTCACAGCCACTCCATGTAAAAGAGAACAATTACCCCCATAGAGTTTTCTTGGCTATAATCTTAACAGAAGCAGATTGCCAAGTCTTTCTCCTCTAGAGCCTCTAGGTAGATTCAGAATTGCCAACCTCTCGGTTAGTAGCCAAGTACTTTATCATCTGCACCACCAGGCTCCTTCCAAACAAGTGTACTCACACCAACATTGTGATAGAAAGACTAGGTAACCTACCAAATAGCACAAAAGTTAATGGATCAGGCTCCAGTGTCCAAAGGTCGGGGTCTGAGTACCCACTCTGTCACTGACCGACTTTGAAGCCTTGGGTAAACTACTGAACATTTCTGAGCCTCTACTTTCTCATCTGAAAACTGAGGCTAGCAGAATGAGGATATTGTGAGAATTAAATAGGAAAACGAACAAAAGGCACTCTGCATAGTGTCTAGAATGCAGTTTGTGCTCAGTAACTGGTGATTAAAAAGCAAATTCTAGCAGACAAAAGCTAGGGAGAAAGAAATCAGGAAACTCTCAGCCTGAGTCCTGGTCCTGTCCCTTATAAACTAAAGAAGTGTGCAGAACATTCACAGGCCCTCATATACAATTTCTTTTTTTTTAGCCAGGTGGACACAGCAGCAGGTGAGTTAGATACTCTTAAAATTCCATTTAACAGATAACAAAACTGAGCTTCCAAAAGATGATGCTGCCCAAAGAAGCAGTCTTTTAGTGCCAGGGCACACATCTGGTTCCAGAATTCAAAGTCCTTCAGCTGCACAATGTTCTGACAACCTCGAAACTCCTATTTCCATGGAAAAGTCTGTGATATGTGGAGCCTGTAGGCTTGGCTCAGTGCACCATTTTCTGGAGAGGTCCCTAAAACTTAGCCAATGACAGAGGCTTCTGCAGAGGAAAGGCCAGCTAAGACTAAGGAGAAGCTAGAGGCTGCTGACTGCTTAGAGCCTGGCTGACGCTTCTATTGTTATTGAGTCAATTCAGCCCCATAGAGACCTTGCAGGGCTAGCAGAACTGCCACATAGGGTTTCCATGCAGTAATTTTTACAGAAGCAGACTGCCACATCTTTCTCCTGTGGAATGGCTGGTGGGTTAGAACTGCTTACCATTTGGTTAGCAGAGAGCTTAATCACTGTACCACCAGGCCTCCTTAGGTTGATGCTTAAGATAACTTTCATGGCAGCAGGAAGCTTCTGAAGCAAGTGGCAACATACAAGTCAGCCTGATGCTGGCTTCTCTATAAATCATGAGTGGAGAAATCTAAGTTCGCTGTGAGAATGGGGGAATGGGGTGCTGGCCTGTCACTAAGATAGGCTTCCAATTGCACTCCCTCTAGAACAGTGTCTATGACCTCTGTCTTGATTCCAGGATCTCTCTGTCCCCTTTCCTTGCTTGCCAAGCCAAGTGCCTCTCTCTGCTATTATATGATACATTAAAGTGTTAACATTGTAGCCATAATAGAATGGAGGTTCCAGAGGGCAGGACTTTGGTTTTCTTTTGCTTTTCTTTCTGATATATTCACAGCTGAAAATAGCATTCAGTAGCTGACTGATGCTTAATAAATATTTCTGGATGGATAGACCAAGAAAAGACACACGGATAGACGAATGCACGAGTACATATATGGACATCTCCCCAAACAACCTCAAGCATGACAACAACTGCGGGCATTGTGCGGGACTGGACAGTGTTTTACTCTGTTGTGCACCAGGTCACTATGAGTTGGAACCAACTGGATGACACCTAACAACAATATCCCCAAACAGCCTCGTACCTCCTTAAGGGAAAGAGATGGGTCTGAATTGTCTGGAGTCATTCAAATATAGCCTAGGACACTAGAAGGCACTGAGTGAATTAAAAACAAACAAACGCAAACAAATCTTGCTGTTACCCCGTGGGAGCTCTGGCTACAGAAGTCATTGTGAGGCGAAAGTAATAACTGGCTACGTCTTCTTGACAAATTGGGCAATGGACAAAAGCTGTCCTTAATTCAAAGCCCAGGAGACACCGTACAAGAAAGTAAAGCAGTCGGGGAACATCAGACCCAACTGCTATTTATGCAAAATCACCTCCACATAAACCAAACTGATGGCTATTCTTATATATGGAAAGAAATAATAAAACTTGAAGTGAAAGGAAAAGGGGCATCCACGATGTAGCTCAAAGATCACTGGTTTGGGCTCAAATTCTGGGCTGTCACTGCCTAGCTGTAAAGCCCTAGGTCAGGTCCTTCACTTTACGAGCCTCAGTTTCCTCAGTTTTAAAATAATCATGGTAACAAGTGTGCTTTTTTCTCTCCGTGTAATAATCTCTTTTATAATCATGCCTACAAAAGAACTTTATACATTTCAAAGTGATTCACAGCTATCAGAGCTTACTAAAATAAGTGTTGTTAAGGAGAGGAAAGAAACATCATCAGTATTAACTTGGACAGAGACTAACAAGCTACAAAAAAGCAAAGCTGCAAATACAGAGGCTTTCCAATATTTCTGATGCCTCCATCCATTTACCCATTACACTTCTTCAAAACCTATTGCAAGTCACACCATAGGGGTCTGTTATAGAAACTGTTTTGCTGCCATTTCTCAGTATTGGTGATGGAGCTGCCAATTGCCTTGAAGGCATGTTATAACGGCCTGAGAATGTCCCCTCCCAGGCCTGATCAAGAAAACCCCAGGGAAGTTAGTTACTAGGGGCACAGAGTCAAGCACAAGATGCTAAGCAAAGAGAAGGGAAAGGAAAGATGCCTCCATGGGAGGCTGGTTCCTGCAATGACAACAAGCAGCAGAAGCTGGCCAAGTGTTCACAGGGATGACCTGGTATGATTGACTCTTTCCTCTTCACCTTACTGCTTCTAAGTTTTTAAAAACATACAATTCAGTATTTCCTGGGTACTCCAAGTTAGTAGAGAGATGTTCTCAGCCACCTATCATCTTACTGTTAATAACCTCTTCTGAACTCAAAGACCTGTCCACTCTTTCCAACAGTAGGCAACTCTGGACAGGAAAATCCAGAGGAAGCTGGTAGGTGATATTTTCTTTCATACTTCAGAGAACATCACAACTGTAACAGTGATAACCTTTCACTTCTCCACCCCAGGTACGAATGATGAAAAGTTCAAAATTTCTTCCCTGGGATTTTTCTGTACCTAGTAGACCTGATTATAGGCGTCAATTCTAGGAGCTCCAGGTTCTGCTCTCCATCTCCTTCCTAAGAACCTGCATCTATATTGTTCCAAAACCAGTCCTGAAATCCAGCTCCAGATGACTTTCCAAGGCTGGATGGTTTCCTTAGCTTAGGTCCACAGTAAAGTCCAGGGTCCAAAAAATCAGCCTTTGCTAACTTAGAAGAGACAGTGACTGTTCCCCCAAACCAGTAACTCATGAAAACAAATTATTTGGGGGCTGATGGTTACTGAAGCCTAGCTGCTGGAAAGATGACATCTGGGAGAAGAATTGTCTAAAGTATAGATGAAGAAAGGGCTAGATTAAATCCCCAGGCTATAGGGCCACCCCTTTCCTATACCGGTGACGGGAAGGGCTCCATCAGGAACAGTTGGCCTTCTCAGGGCCTTGTACCTTTTGAATCAAACAGAATGACCTGGAGGAACAGGTGGACATGAGATAGACTTCCCCAGAGAAAGTCCCTATTTCTGAACGTTATTTTGATCCTGAGTCTTCATAGATGCTAAGGAAGGCTATCTGGGCCCATTATTTATATCCAGTGGTTTCTTAAATCATCCACAGTATGTGAATGGAGATGGCTTAGCTAGGAAAAGAAGGACTAAGAGGATGAAGTAGACTTCTTTTTCTATCCTGCCATGGTTATGGTATGGTAGAGAGCAAGCACTACATGCACTGTGGAAACACAGGATTAGAACCAATGAGGAGAAATTCAGGGAAATTGCTTTGGACTTAAATAACAACAATAATAAACATTTATTCTTGCCACAGCAAACCCAACTTAACTTTTCAAGACACAGCTTATGTGTCTTCTTCTCTAGCCTCCCTTACCACAATCCCCTGTGTGGCTCAACAACAGACTCCCAGTTTGTCATTCCCTTAAGAACCACATAGGGAATGATCATTAAAAATACTTATCCCTGGGAACTATTAAGAATCAAACACTTTTGCTGATCCAAAGACTTTATTAATAGAATTAAAAGAACACCCACAGAGTGGGAAAAAATATTTGGCAACTCTATGTCAGATCGACTCCTGATCTCCATAATCCATAAGATACTACAAAATATCAATAAGAAGAATATAAACCATCCAATTAAGCGATGGGCAAAGGAGATGGACAGAAATTTCACTAAAGAGGAGATCCAGGCAGCCAAAAAACACATGCGGACATGTTCATGATCTTTAGTTATTAAAGAAATTCAAATCAAGACAACAATGAGATACCATCTCACCCCAACAAGATTGGCCATGATCCAGAAAACACAAAACAACAAATGCTCGAGAGGCTGTGGAGAAAGTGGAACCCTCCTACACTGTTGGTGGGGTTGCAAAATGGTCCAGCCTCTTTGGAAGGCAATCTGGCACTTCCTTAACAAAATGGATATTGATATACCATTTGACCCAGTAATTCCACTACTTGGAATATATCCTACAGATTCAAGACCTTTCACACCAACGGACACATGCACCAGAATGTTTACCGCAGCACAGTCCACGATAGCAAAAAGATGGAATCAACCCAGATGCCCAACAATAGAAGAATGGATAGGTAAACTATAGTACATATACTGAATGGAGCACTACTCAATGATAAAGAATAATGATGATTCCCGGAAACATCTCCTAACCTGGTTTCAACTGGAAGACATTATGTTGAGTGAAAGTAGTCAGCGACAAAGGGATAAATACTGTATGAGACCTCTACGATAAGACCTCAAAAACAGACTTGTGTATAGAAGAAAAGACTCTTTGACAGCTGCAAGGGAGGGAAGAGAGGGAGGGCGAGTGGGGGAGGGTTTAGTTTAGATAGTTACTAGAAATCTAGTTGGGAGAAAGCGGTGATAGTACACATTAGAAACAAGAACAACATTAAGTGGACTTCAGCATAACTTGAGTACTCCTTCCATCTTGACTCAATACTGCAAGGATAGAGTAGCTGGGGCAGGGGGCGGGGGACCATGCTCTTAAGCGAATTCCAGGCCAATTGGCACAACTAGCGTTTTGCTAAGAGGGCTCTCTGCACCCCACATTGGTGAGTGGTGTCTGTGGTCTTAAAAGCTGCCAAGCTGCTATCCGAGGACACAGCAAATGGTCCCAACTCAGCAGGAACAGATGCTCACTGAGGACCAAAATGACATGCGGTAAGGACAAACGAGAAGACAGAGAGACCCACAAGAGTGGGTGCCTACATCAACTTGGGAACGGAAGAACCGGATGGTGCCTGGCCACCACCAGTGATAGCCACGATGGAGCTCACAGAGAGGAGTCTCACTGGCAACACAAGAATAAAAAGGGGTGCATCATGAGATCTCCACTAAAAGACCTCAATTGATGGTCCAGCGGTTTTGGGGTTCCTCTGAGAGCATGGCCCCCTGCCCTGATGCTGCCCTTTCCCATAAATTATAACAAAGGTCCACTCTTTGGACAGGAATGGATTGGACTTGGCAATGCAGAGTGACCGCATATTGGAAGCACTTTGTGGTTCTAAACATCTACAGGATATCATCTTGCTGACCTCTGGCTGGAGGAAGGGGAGGGGACGGAGAGGAGGGGAAAGGAGGTTGTTGGGAGGATGAGACATGTATGGAGCAGAGAGGAATAGTGTGCAGTCACCGGACAGGGAGAGCAGTGGAAGCTGCATATAGGTGGGCATGTAAATTTATAAGTGAATGTACATTTTCACTCAGTTATGTTAAATAAAAATTAAAAAAAAGAAAATTAAAAGAAAAATACTTATCCCTGGACCTTACTCATCCCTACAGAATCCTATTTTAAGGGGACCCTTCTCATCAGGTAGGTTGAAGGTTTGCTAGCCTAGTAGTTAAAGCACAGGCTTTGGAGTAGAACATAAGTGTCTTCAAATTCTACCTACACAGAGCACTCTCTGGTTGAATGGACCAGGTAGGTCAACTGATTCTTTGTGCCTCAGCTACTCTGTCTATACAGTGATATTAACAGTGCTTTCTCATTTTTTTCTCCATTACTCTCAACTAGCTACTGACTCATAACAACTCCACAGGACAGAGTAGAAGTGACCCACAAGGTTTCCAAGGAATGGCTGATAGATGTGAATTGCTGAGCTTCCAGTTAATGGTCAAGCTCTTAGCCACTGTGCAACCAGCGCTCCACTGTCTACCTGAGGATTAAATAAGCTAGGACATTCAGCAGAGTAAAACAACAGAAATTCTTAAGAGAATGCTATCACTATTGATAAAAGCCTAACTATCCATATGTCCCTTATCTCACACTTGGGCATGTGTTTGCCTACAAACATGTATCTCTCTGCTTGACTGTTTATTTCTCATTCATATGTGCCAAATTCAACTTTGCAGTTAAAGGAAGAACTCTGAATTACCTGACTGGTGAGTTTGAAGTAAGGACTTGGACTCTGTTTCTTTCTGTCTGGGAGCCTGCTGTCTCCGCACTGTCCCTCAATTCCCTGAGAGACAAAGCCTGTGTTCACTTGTCTAGGGGGGCAGATCTTCATGTGAGGAAAGCCAGGGGCCCAACACTTATTCTGGGTGAGGAAGTGCCCATTTTGCCATCTCTTCCGAACTAACCTATCTTTACAGTAAAGATCAACATGTTCATCTCCATCTGCTTTAGGCTTTTATCTACTCTTTCAGGATGTCTTGAATTCAGGTAGAGAATATACAATGTTTCCTCAAACCTAGCCATTACCTGGTCCTTGGAAGTCCTAAGTAAACCATTCTGTTATTATTGTATTTACCAGAAATCCTATTGTCTCTACTTCCTTTGTAAGGAATTGTTTGTTTTTGTCATTGCTGGTTTGTTTTTTTTCTCTCTCTGAAAGTATTTGTGTCTTCCCTCACTTTATCGATAGACTTCTGAAATTTTGCCACAATGCAATCACGAGTGTTTTTTTTTCTTTCTTGTTTTCTTTTTATTCTTCTTTCATTGTATTTGGCACTTGGTGGATCCTTTCAACTTGAACATTTTCTCCTTTATTTACCTCACGAAAGAGTTCTGGCATTATTTCCATTCTCTTCTGGGTTCTCTTTCCTTTGATGTCAGAAAGCTGAATTTCTTCTTCTTTTTTGTTTTTCTTTTGTTTTAATAGCCAACAGGATAACTGTGGTTTTTGTAAAATATTTTATTATGCTTTAAGTGAAAGTTTACAGTCCAAGTCAATTTGTCATACAAACTCTGCACACACACTGGCTGCTCTCCCCACCGTGTGACAGCACACTCCTCCTTTCCACCCTGTATTCCCTGTGTCCAGTCAACCAGCTCCTTTCCTCCTCTACCCTCTCATCTCACCTCTAGACAGGAGCTACTCAGTTAGCTTCATATATATACTTAATCAAAGAAGCACACTCTTCACCAGTATCATTTTAAGTTTCATGGTCTTGTCCACTCTTTGTCTGAAGCCCTGGCTTTACAATGGTTTCAACTCTGGGCTAACAGACAGTCCAGGAGCATGTCTTCCCGGCATCCTCCAGCTTGTTAAACCATCAAGTCTGGTCTTTCAACAGAGTTCTAGTTCTGCACACCCATTTTTTTTTTCTTGCTACATCAGGGGCTCTATGCTGTCTCCTCTGTCAGGGCAGACACTGGGGGTAGGTGGGCATCATCTAGTTCTTCCAGTCTCATGCAGATGTCGTCTCTGGATTATACGGCCCATTTTTGTCTCTTGGACTCATATTTTCCTTACACTTTTACTGTCTTTTATTCTTCTCTGCTCTGGGTGGGTTGGGACAAACTAATGCTTCTTAGATGGTTGCTTGCTAGCTTTCAAGACCAGAGATGCCAGTCACTACAGTGGGATGCAGGAAGTTTTCTTTAAAAACTTTAGTTATACCAACTGACCTAGATGTACCCTGAAACCATGGTCCCCTGCTACTATGTCCGTCGAAGTGCTGGGTTCTATATAGGAAGTTTCTTAGCTTTTGGAATAGTCCAGCTGTGCTGACTTCCATTCTACTGTGTGCTGTCCCTCCCTTCATCTAACCCAATTCCTATCTACTATCTAATCAATTAATACCCTCTTCCCTCCCTCCTCAACCTTGTAACCATCAAAGACTGTTTTCTTCTGTGTTTAAACTTTGTCTTCATTCCTTAAAATAGTGATCTCACACAATATTTGTCTTTTTGCAACTAATTCACTCAGCACAATGTCTTCCAGATTCCTCTATACCATGTGATGTTTCCCAAGGTCGTTATTGTTCTTTATCATTGCATAGTATTCCACTCTGTGCATGTACCATAGTTTTGTATCTATTCATCTGCTGATGGGCACCTAGGTTGATCCCATCTTTTTGGTAGTGTAGACAGTGCTGCAGTACACACTGGTGTGAGTGTATCTATTCATGTGATAATTCTCCTTTCTTTAGGACATATTCCAGGGAGTGAGATTGCTGGGTCACATGGTATTTCCGTTTCTAGCTTTTTATGAAAGTGCGAAATCAATTTCCAGCATGGTGGTACCATTTTACATTCCCACCAGCAGTGTACAAGTGTTCCCATCGCTCCACAGCCTCTCCAACATCTATTACTTTTATTTATTTTATTTTATTTTTTTAATTACTGTCAGCCTTGTTGGGCTGAGATGGTATCTCATTGTATTTCTGGTTTGGATTTCTCTAATGGCTATTAATCAGGAGCATTTCCTCATGTATCTGTCAGCTGCCTAGATATTTTCTTTGGTGACATGCCCATTCATATCCTTGGCCTATTTTTAATTGGATGGTCCTTTTCTTGTTGAGGTTTTATAGTATCTTATAGATAATGGAGTTTTGATGCTGATCAGATTTGTGGTAGTGAAACGTTTTTTCCCAGTCTGTAGGTTGTCCTTTGTCTTTTAGTGAAGTCTTTGGATGAGCATAAGTGTTTTATTTTTAAGATTTCCAGATTAACTATTTTTTCTCCTATGGTTTATGCATTATTAATAACATTTTGTAGTTTGTTCATGTCATATATTAGAGCTCTTGGCATTGTCCCTACTTTTTCTTCCATGATCTTTATTGTTTTAGATTTTATATTTAGGTCTTTGATCCATTTTGAGTTCATTTTTGTTCATGGTATGAGATATAGCTCTTGGTCAATGTTTTTGCAGATGGATATCCAGTTATGGCAATGTCCAGTTTATGGACTCTGGGCCTTTGTCCAATATCAGTTGTTCATAGACGGATGATGCAACATCTGGATTCTCAATTCTGTTCCACTGATCTGTGTATCTGTTTTTGTACCAGTGCCAGGCTATTTTGACTACTGTGGCAGTGCCATAGGTTCTAAAGTCAGGTAGTGTGAGGTCTCGCACTTTGTTCTTCTTCAGTAATGATCAAGTCACATTTCTGGGGAATCAACAAGGGTTCCTGTTAGGTGGGTTGGGTGTGCCAGCATTTCAAGAGCAGAGAACAGGCTGGGAATGAAACTCCTGAAGAAACCAGGAAGGAGACATTGTCCCCAGTTCCCCAGGGGCACTTAATTGTCCCTCAGAAGCCGATTCTGTGGGTTTTGGGAAAAATGTTGAACATAAACTAGCATCAGGCCCTCAGTGGACACCAGGAACTAGTAATGTAATCCTCTTAAATAGCTCACAGGCCAGTTTCTCAATCTCCTATAGCCTCCTTTTCCCATCAGTAAAGTGACAACAATAATTTACCTTATTTGATTCCCAGGGTGTTTAGAAGAATCAAGGGAGATGATGTGCATACAAAAGCTTAGACATGTATTAAGTGTCACATACATATATATGTGTGTATACACACAACACACATATAATTAAACTATACTTTCAAAATGATCAGTATATAATCAAGACTGAAACCTGCTAAACAAATTCCTGCACCTCCTTCAAGATTAAGTTGAAATATGCCTGTTCCTATTTATTTGAATTGGCACCTATAAAACTGGCATGAATTTAGAATCATTCTTTAAAAAGGAAAAATAAATTAAAAAGGATATATTTAAACAGGGCAGAGCAGTTCTTACCGAGAGCAAGATGCACTGACAATGACAAGGCAAACAGCATCGGCACGTTTTCCAACTCTTACTCTGGATTATAGATGTTCATTGAATATTAATGGCAGGGAACATGACCTTCTTAAATTTTTGTCTTTTTCTGATAGATACATACATACATACATACATACATATATGTTGGTTAATACATGCAAATTAAATGCACATGTGTTAAAACTCTGCCACTATCCAATGCACTTTGTGTTGATCTTAGGAACTGAATATCTCATAAGATTCCATTTGTACCACAGCTCCCTGCTAGAAGTGTTGAAGGGCCATAGCTGTCCTCAACAGCCGAGTATCTTTGGAGTGTGCTGTATTCCAAGGCTGGGTAGTAGGAAGAGAAGGTGATAGGATAAGGTGGGAGTTGTGTAAATGGGGGATGGGGGGAAGTGGTGGGGGGGAAGGGTGAGTGGCCAGAACTAACTCCTCTCCTCTATGGACCAGAGAAATTATCAGGGGTTGAAAAGGCCACCTCAAGAAGGGACAAATTGTTTGGGTTGGAGGGCAGGCAAATAACTCAGCAGAAACAAAACATGTTCAGACCACAGTGCCTTAATGCTGCCTCCCCCTTCCCTCCCAAGCCTTCCCAGTATCATCTAATCCCTCCTGAGGAGGCCAAGTGTCTCACAGCATGCTGAACAGATGTTTGACACAGGCTGAAGTGGATGCCAGTGGAAGCAACATGTTCATCTTTCCCAACTAAAACCCCAACTTTCACAGTGGATAACCAAACTATGGTGTACCCACACAACAGAATATTACACAATGATAAAGAACAACAATGAATTTGGGAAACATCTCATATAATGGAAGAATCTATGAGACACTATGCTGAGGAAAATTAGTCAATTGTAAGATGACAAATATTGTATGTGATCACTATTATAAGGATGCAAAAATTGGTTTAGACACAGAAGAAAACATTCTTCGATGGTTACGGGGGTGGTGAGAGGGAGTGAAGTATTCACTACTGAGATAATTGCCAAGAATTATTTTAGGTGAAGGGAGAGACAGCACACAGCAGAAGAGAAGTCAGCACAAATGGACTAAACCCAAAACTTAAAAGTATTCTAAATCAAACCAGACACTTCCAGGGACACAGTGCCAGGGTCACAAGTCTGAGACATGGTTTCAGGTGACATCTATGTCAATTGGCATAACAAAGTTTTTTAAGCAAATGTTCTGATCCCACTTTGGTAAGTGGTACCTGGGGTCTTAAAAGCTACAAGTGGTCACCTAAGAAGCATTAATTGATGTCATCCCGCCTGGAGCAAAGGAAAAAGAAGAATATCAAACACAAGGAAAAGGCCACATACCAGAGACTACATCAACATGAGACTAAAAGTTCTAGATGGTGTCCAGCCACCACCAAAGATTGCTGTTACAGGGAACTCAGAGTCCCTGATGGTGTGGGAGAAATACGGGGTGCAGAACCCAAACTCTAATAAAAAGACCTGACTTGACAGTATGACAAACTAGAGGACCCCCAGAAGCTGTGCCCATAGGATCTCTGTTAGTCCAGAACTGAAACCATTCCAGAAGCCAATTCACCAGAGAAAGACTGACTTGGTCTATAAAGCATAAAATGACCCTGGTGAAGAGTGTGCTTTTTGGCTTGGCAGATACAGGAGAGTAACAGGGCAGCTCCTGTTCCGAGGTGAGAAAGGCTGACAGAGGAGCATAGAAGCTGGTTAAATGGGCATGGGAAATACGAGGTGGAGGAGAGAAGTGTCCTGTGTCACAGTACCAAGAGAGTAGCTAGACTGACATGGGAAAGTGCATGGAAGTTTTGGTATTAGAAACTGACTGTAACTATAAACTTTCACTTAAGACACAATGAAAAAAATAAAAATTTATAAAGTAAACAGAATTCCAACTTTCCAAATGTCAGACATGGACAGAAACATGGAAATCCTAACATGGGTCAATATAATTATAATCACTATTGCTTGTGAGTTGTTTCTTTTAAAAAAATCTTAATTGTAAACATTTCTGAATAAAACCATTAAAAAAAGGAACTGTTGTTCAAATGGTGGTTCCATAAAAACCAAACCCATTGTCACTGAGTTGACTGAGTCTGTAGGACACAGAACTGCTCCACGGAGTTTCCATTGAGTGGCTGGTGAATCAAAGTTGCTAATCTTTTAGTTAGCAGTTGAGCTCTTAACCATTGCACCACTAGAACCCCATGAAGAAGGACTAGAAAAAAGAACTCTTGTTTTGTAAATAGAAACATGAAGAATGAGAGAGGAAAAGTATCCTTTCTAGGTCACAACCCAGCCAGTGGCAGAGATAGGACTGAAAGAGACTCCTGGGCCACCAATTCTAGGCTTGTTTTCACGATCAGACAAAAGCCAGCAAGCCATTTATAAAGCATGTGTTGGTTTGACAAAATGAATAAAATTTTGACAGCTTCATTCAAATCACTGGTGTTTGTTGTGTTGCAGTGAATTAGAAAGGAAAAAAAAAGGAAAATCCTGTTTCCAAAGCCCCTACTGCATGTTATACACTGACACTGCCATATTAAGTACATTATCTAACTAAAGCTATCCTCAAAGCAATCTGTGAGGTCAGTGTTAACATACCCATTTTTCAGATAAAACTCAATGAGTCAAGCAGTTTGGTCACACGTCACAAAGCCAACCTGTGGTGGACTCTTTATCAGACTCCAAAGAAAATTTGAGAGATTCAGTTTTCCAGAAAAATCTCCTCCCATCTCAAAGTGTATTACCATACCTGACAAACAACAATATAGAACCAACCAGGACACAATAGCACAGCACCATTTGCATGGCACTTCAGTTTAAAAGCCTTTTCCCTCTACTAGTAGTCACCTCCTTCAAGAATCTATGCACTGCAGGGTTGGAACTATGGTGAAGCCATGGAGGCATTTACCTTACATGCAACATTTAAGGGAGCACCCAAATCTCAGTAATCCAGGTAAATCATACTTGACTGCAATATTTTTAAACAATCAAAATTAATGCATCTTCAGTTTGTTTTGTTTCCTTTTTACCTCCTTTTTAAATTTTGCATCCCAGGTGAATGAGGCCCAGTCCCTTACCCTAGCCTCAGAGCTATATTTCACAGCCCTGTGAAATCAGAAAAAAATGTATTTTGATACCAATTTTACAGACAAATGAGTCTCTGAGACATTAAATAACATTTTCAAGGAACTAAAGGCTGATTTTTCTGACTCTGGGTCTTAAGATCATCTTAATCCAGCGAAAAGCCTCTCAGCTCTGGGAATCAATTGATGTAGATGTGACAGGGCTGAGAAGAAAGGTCATCCCTATTACAGACATAACAAAACTGAGACACAGAGAAGCCAAACAAGTTGTCCAAGGACCCATGACTATTGTGTGGCAGAACTCAGAAATAACATGAATTCTGATGGGACCCGAAACCACAGACTGCTTCCCATTGTTACTGAAGCATGAAGATGAAAATGTTCCTGAATAATGCACAGAAACACTAAGCTACTGAACGAGCCCACAGACAGCCACACTCTTAGAATAATGGTAATTACACCCCATGCTTAACATCAACCTGGGAAGTCACAAAGGCTACAGTCCTGAACACAAAGGGATTGACGTACCCCAGGTCCTGAACTTTGGTCCTTTGGCCTATCCATGTGTGTCTGTGTCCAGGGGAAGGGGCTGAGTTCCCTGGACACTCACTGGGAGGCGGTAGGATATCAGGGATGCAGGTCAAAACGACAGAATTCAAGCCTATGCCTGCACGACTCTAAGAGGCTTTCCTGATGAATGATGTTGGTCAAGTTCTTTCCCCTTTCAGAGCTTCAGTTTTCACAACTATAAAAGAAAAAACTGTACTAGATGGCTCCCAAAGATCTTCCCAGTGCAAAGCATCTTACTAGTCTACAAACTGATAAATTCATGGCCAACACCAACATCACAACCTCTTCAACCATGCCCTTCTCAGCTGGCCCGGTGGCCTTTCCTGAGCACTCCCAGTGACTACAAATTCATTATTTCTTGGCAGTGTAACAAGCTGGAAGGAATTCTGAATAACTGTTTCATGGACCAGTTGGGTAACTTAAGAGTGAATTTTCCTCTATGAGCATCAGTTTCATCATCAGAGCAACAGCGATGCTGGCACCCCTCTCAAGGACTGTTGTAAAGACTCAGTGAGTTCATGTATGTGAAGTTCCTGCCATCTACTAGCAACTCAAAAAACACTGGCTTCATTCATCTCCAGGTTGTGGGGCTGCAACCTTTTAAAAGCAAACAGTTAAAAGGAAAAATAATAATGACGATGATGATGCTTTATTCTCACGCAGATATTTAACTTGTTCTCATTTCCAGCTGTAAGCTCAAGGACCCATCAGGTCAGGAGTTCTTCTACACAGAATCTTAGAAAAATCTTACATGCATCGTTTAATCAATATGATAGCTGAGGCCCAGAGAGTTCATCTGCTTTGTCTAAGGTCACAAAGCAAAGCAGCTGTAGATTCAGGAATCCTGAATCTACAAGCTTGTAAAATCTTCACTTCCATAAGAGAGATAGGCCGTGCTCTCAACAGAATCGCCCCATGGCAAAAGACAGCTGAGTCTTTTCAATCAATCCAGCTCTCATTTCCTAGCATCTCTGAAAAGCCAGGCACTGGGTGGGGTATTTGATGCACAGAGATGAACAAATGGCCCTCCTCCCCAGGTGATTAAAAGTAGGGGGGTGGGGAGGTGGTGAGGCCTGTGCATACATTTTTATAAAACAACTCTCTGCACTTCTTTGTTCCTCCTCTCTGTAAAAGGCCCAGAGAAGCAGACAGATGTTGGCAACATCTGTGCCATTGTTGTTGGAGCAGCAAGTGGCTCTGGAGGAAAGAAGATGTTGGTGTTAAGAATAATAATAAAGAACTAACATCTGCATAGCTCTTCCTCCTGTTTCAGGAGACATCCTCATCCCATTCCATCCCATCCCATCTCACTCCCACTCATTAACCCATGTGATACACACAGCAGCTCCCCAAAAGCCACACAGAATCATTTCCTTTTCTTAGAAGGCAAACTGAGGTTCAGAGAAGTTAAACTATGTGCACCAATCACAGGGCTAATGGGGAACTAGAGCTCACAGGTAGTCTCATGACTCCTCAGCTCACACTCATTACTTCTGCCAGGCATAGGCCTGGGCTGTAAGCAAATACAGGAACTAACACGGCCCTGCCTCTACATTTAACAAAAAGTTTCCTGTGTGCTTAGTCTCCACAGTTAACAAAAGTTTTCTGTGTGCTTACTAGATTCTAGGCCTGGTCTCATGTGGTTTCTATGCTTACCTTGGTTTTCCTAACACTGTGAGGTAAGCATTACATTCATCCCTATTTCATGGATGTAGAAGTCAAGGCTCAGAGAGTTCAGACAGATTGGTTATGGTCACACCAGTGAGGGAAACTTTCCACAGATGGAATGGGCAGTACAGCGGCAGGGCCCAAGCATCAGGATACCTGTTTCTATGCCCTGCATCCTTTACAAACTGCATGACATTCTTGGCAAATGGCAGCACTGGGATTTGAATCTAAAGCCAGGGGGCCCCGAATGTCCCTGTGTATGTGATGGTGGAAGGACATTTGGGAACGCTTTAAGATGGAGGAACTGAACCTTGCAAAAATCGAATTCTTTCAGGCAGAGAGGCTAAAGAAAAACACAGTACAGGCTGAAGAATCCTTCATGGATTACGCCCTGGACATCTGTCCCTGGAACATGTGAGTGGTGTGTTTGGAGCAAGGTAAGGGAAGGGGATAGAATGAAGAGATGCAAGTATACCACAGAACCAAACTGAAGTGCCAGGAGAACAGGCAGTGAGAACTGTCAACTGCAACTATAAAGTCAAAGCAGAAAAGGGAGTTACTCTTAGATAAAAGTGTGAGACTTGGACTTCAGTGTGCATGCCTGTTCTTTAATTACGTGTGTCTCTCTGCAGCTCTTCCTCTCTGACAAGGATCCCGGGAAAGATTTCTCAGGCTTACCTAATCCAATCTTCATTTTATAAATCACAGTCTGAGACCCAGAGAAAGGAAAAGACTTGCCTAAGTCCACACAGCACCCCAGGAACTTGACATAGGGTCCAACCAAGGCTTTCTGCCTCCAAGACAGACATTCTTTTCAGGCACTCCACCAGCATCTCTCAGCCCTCCTTTTCTGCTTACAGTCAAGCTTTAGTAGAAGGTCTGGAGTCTCTGGGTAGTGTAAACAGTTCAGAAATTCAGCTCCTAACGAAAAGGTTGGAAGTTGGAAGTTAGAGGCACCTTGGAAAAAAGTCTGGTGACCTACTTTCAAAAAATCAGCCACTGAAAACCATATGAAGCACACAGCTCTATGCTAACACACATGGGTTCACCGTGTCTCACAGTTAGTTAACTCAATGGCAACTACAATTGAAGCACAACAGTTCATCTCCCATCCCACACTGTCTCAGTCTTAGATAGAATTCTTCTTTCCATCTATGCCTTTCTCGGCTGGCTCTTCGTCCACCATAAAAGAGCCACTTCATATGAAAAAGAGAAAGGACAATTCTTTTCATGATAGCTGCTCTTTCCAAGCCTAAGGCCATTCAAAGGCAGTGATACCATTAGCTCTGACATGAACTGAAACAAACAAACAAAACTTCACTGAGGTGAATTTGTTCTTTTGATGCTTTCCAGAGTTGACACAGTAGCTCTTCAGAGTCTGCATGACTCATGAGGTCTTTTGAATGGCTTCATTTGGGTCCACTTTCTGCTTGAAGAAATTTTGACAACTATACTCCTTTAACCTAGGCATGTTTTCTAAACGATCCTTCTCATTTCATTCAAGCTAGAGGTCATTTTTACATTTGTGTCAGTGCAAGCAGCGAAGTGAGCATTATATGACACAAACGGCCCCAATACAAATACCTGCAGAGAACTTCAGTGGAGCAGTGAGCAAGGTGCAACAAAGCAGACAATGCGGAGTGGTGTGGACTAGGGCAAATTAGCACACACATGATCTTTCTAAAAGAGTATTACCTACTCAGATCTAGCCAATTTCTACCTTCAAAGGCTTGCGGATTCATTGTATACAGACCGTCTAATTAAAAATGAATCAAGGGGAGAAGTCAAGATGGCACACTAAACACACATCCCCCCAAGTCCCTCTGGAAACCAAGGCCTGAATTGATAATTAAATGGAGCCTTATGAACACCTGGTGAGCCCTAGGACATGGCACAGGGCTGTCCATCTGTTCTACATACCACTGAGCAGGAAACTTCTTCTTTCACCAATCCCCACTCCTGTTGAGTCCCAGCTCACACAGACTAAAGGTAAATCACCATTTTTACTTTTTTTTTTGTCCTCTGTCTTAGCCAGCAGGAGGGGCTGAGGTGACTGGCAGTAAGGCTCCGATAGACTGTTGATGAGATTAGCAAGCATAGTCTCCACATTCTGAGAGCCCAGCCTTGGAATCTGTGCAATTCAGCACCTCCGACCTCTCTCTCTCAGAATCCCCAAATCTCTGCCATTGAATAGCCCTTTCCTAGGTAGAAGGGGGAACTTGTGTGGGACACCATCTTGAATCACTGGGAGGCAGAGTTTCCTATACAGAGACCTCAGCTGGACCTAATTCCCAGGCTGGGAGGCAGTGCCTGCCCAGAGAGCATTTTTCTGGTGGTAAAGCAGTCTTTGATACAGAGGTGCTTACTTTGCCAGCTAGAAAGAGGGACATGCACACCTGAAAGCCTGACTAATTTTGGAAGCTGTCAGATACTTTTTACCTTTCAACAGAAAAATTACTGGCATCCAGATGGCATCTCTTCTAGCCTTTACTGTCTCACACTATAGGGTCAGCTGACAGCTCCCCAGTGGCTCTATAAGTGGGACTGTTTCTTTGGCAACCAGGAGGTAGTGCCTGCTATCCCAGAGATGCCACTGAGCCAAGCCACTGGAGTATATAGAGGTGTCTGGTGATCAACTTCCTTTTCAGACTGAGCTTTAGATCCCATTAAAGTAACACCAGAGAAACAAAACAACTTCCAGATGCCCAAAAAACAACAATCTTTGGACAGGAACATTAGGAAGAATTCACCTATGGCTTCAGAAGACCCAGAAGGAAAGATCCAAAGAACTTCCCAGATGAAGAAGCCTTTCTGAAACGACGTGAGGGTGAGTACAAAAGCATTATATACAGAGCCCTCCTAGACCTTATACAAAATGCAGCAGAGCAAAATGAAGAATTAAGTCAGCTGTCTGACCTGATGGAACACCAGTACTCTGAAATCCAACAGATCAATAACAAAATCAGAGATAAAAAATTCAGTTCAAAGCCAAGAAAATAGAATTGAACACAAGGAAAACAGACTTTCTGACCTGAAGACAGAGCTACTGACTCCAGCATCTATGAGGAGAAATCAGAAAAAAAGAAACAAGGAAAATGAAGAAGCATTAAGAAGCATGTGGGACTCTATTAAGAGGAACAATCTATGATTAATTGGAGTTCCTGAACAGGGTAGGACACTTGAGAACACAGAGAGTATTGTGGCTGAGCTGCTGACCGAAAATGTCCCAAGATTTATGAAAGAAAAGAATATAGATACCCAAGATGCATACTGAAAACCACTTAATATAGATCCCAAAAGAAAGACTCCAAGACATACTATAATCAAGATTAAAAAAATGAAACACAAGCATAAACTTTCTTTTTAACAGATTGTTGACATGAATTTATTCAGTTCTTAGGTTTCTCTCAGCAAAAAAAAAAAAAAAAAATTGGGTTGGAAATCTCTCCCCTCTTTGAAAGAAGGAAGCTATTTTACTTAATTGGATCCTACAAAAACCCAAACTAAACCTGTCCCCATAGAGTTGGTTGTATCTCATGCTGCCCTACTAGGACACAGTCAAACTGCCTCATAGGATTTCCAGTGAGCAGATGATATAGTCGAACTGTTGATCTTTTGCACAACAGCCAGTAGCTCTCAACCACTATTCCACCAGGGCCTCTGTCGTTCAAGGGGAAATGAGAAGTAGGAAAAGACTTCATCTCAGAGGCACTTGGGTCATTTTGGCCATATTCTACCTTAGTTTTGTTTATTATTGTGAAATGGGAAAGAGAAGACTTAAATACATTTCTAGGTGCATTTTTTTTTTGCACTTTACAAGCATAAACTCTTACAGGCAGTAAGACTCAAAGCAAAGCTAACATTCGCAAGAAACCCTGTTGGCTTTTGTCAGATTTCTCAGCAGAAACAAAACTGGCGTGGAGACAACGGGATGACACATTCAAAGCCTTGAAGGAGAAGAACTTCCAGCCAAGAATTATATATCCTCCAAAACAATCTTTCAAATATAAAAATGAAATCAAGGCATTTGCAGATGAACAGAAACTCAGAGACTTTGTGAAAACCACACCAAAGCTACAAGAAATACTGGAAGAAGCTCTTGGCTTAGAAGAACAGAACTATTAATTTTATATTTTAGAGGGAAATACAGGGCACATCATCCAGAAACCTATTCAGTTAGGGAAGGCTCCAAACTCAGTCAAAGCTGTAATATTAAAAGAAGTGATCTAGTGATCATATCATGAAAACTATATCATCGTATTAAAAAGTAAAATGTACTACAGCCATTATAGGCCTTCCACATGGAGAGGAACATAATAAGACTTATAGTAGTTAAAATTGGGTTCAAACATAGACTATTAAGGGGGATCACAGGGGCAGCTTCAAAGCACAATAAAAATGCAACGTATCAAATCCAGAAACATAATACAGGAGTCTCAACAACCACAAAACCAACCCTGAAAAAGAATAAGAGTAACAGAGAAAATCAACACAAAAAACAAACCTATCACAATCACAGCACTAAACACATATGGATCAATAATTACATTGCATGTGAGTGGATTGAATGCTCCAGTAAAGAGACAAGTGGCATCTTCGATCAAGAGATATGACCTATCCATGTGTTGCTTACAAGAAACTCACCTTAGACTTAAAGATATGAACAAACAGAAAATTAAAGGATGGAAGAATATATATCAAGCTCACAATACACAAATAAGAGCAGGTGTGGCAACACTAATCTCAGATAAAATAGATATTAATGTAAAATCCACCACCGTGAACAAGGAGAGACACTAATTATTGCTGAAAGGTTCAATACACAAGCAGGACTTAACAACATTAAATATTTATGCACCCAACACTACAGCATCTAAATACATCAAAGAAACACTGACTATACTCAAAAACAAGATAGATCACTTCACAATAACAGTGGGAGACTTCAATACTCCACTGTCACTATGGAACAGATCATCTAGAAAAAAGCTCAGTAAAGACACAGAAGATCTTATTGCCACAATTAACCAACTAGACCTCACTGACATATATAGAACTTTCTATCATCAGCAGACCTTCTTCTCCAGTGCACATGGAACATTCTCCTGAATACACCATGCATTGGGACATAAATCAAATCTCGACAAAATCCATATCATTGAATTATTGCAAAGCATCTTCTCAGGGCATAAAGCCATTAAAGTTGAGATCAATAGCAGGAAAAACAGAAAGTGGAATTCATGGAAACTGAATAACACCTTGCTCAAAAAGCCATGAGTTATAGAAGAAATCAAGGATGAAATAAAGAAATTTATGGATTCCAATTAATAGAAAATACCTCTTACTCGGATGTATGGGATATAGCCAGAGCAGTGCTCAGGTCAGTTTATCTCTATAAATGCATACACCCAGAAGCAAGAAAGAACCCAAACCAAAAATCTAACCCTACAGCTCGAGCAACTAGGGATAGAGCAAAAGTGGAAACTCTCAGGCTCCAGACGAAAACAGATCATAAAGATTACAGCAGAACTAAACGTATTAGAGAAAAGAAAAATAATTGAAAAAATTGAAAAGATCAAAAGCTGGTTTGCTGAAAAGATGAACCAAATTGACAAATCATTGGCTAAATTTGCTAAAGAAAAACAGGAAGGGAAACAAACAACTCAAATAAGAAAGGAGAGGGGTGTTGTCACAACAGATCCAAAAGAAATAAAAAAAATATCATAACAGAATACTATGAAAGAATGTACTGTAACAAATTTGAAAACCTAGAGGAAATGGACAAATTCTTAGATTCATATCACCTACCAAAATAATCACAAGGTGAAGCAGAACAACTTAACAAACTCACCACAAAGGAAGAGATTGAAAAAGTCATCCAAAAACTACCAACCAAAAAAATCCTTGGCACAGATGGCCTCACTGCAGAATTCTACCAAGCCTTTAGAGAAGAATGATCTCCAATACTACTGAGACTATTGCACAGCACAGAAAAGGATGGAATACTCCCAAATTCATTCTACGAAGTGAGCATAACTCTGATACCAAAGCCAGGGGAAGATCCAACAAAAAAGAAGTACAGACCAATTTCACTCATGAATCTAGACACAAAAATCTTCAACAAAATTCTTGCCAATAGAATACAACAACATATTAAAAAAATAATTAATCACAACCAAGTTGGATTCATACCGGGGATGCAAGGCTGGTTCGACATCAGAAAAACAATTAACGGGATCAACCACATAAATAACGCAAAAGAAAAGACTCACCTGATTTTGTCTGTTGATGTAGAAAAGGGTTTTGAGAAAGTCCAACATCAATTCATGCTAAAAACTCTCAGCAAAATAGGAATAGATGGCAAATTCCTCAGTGCAATAAGGGCCATTTACACAAAGCCAAGTGTCTACAACATCCTGAATGGAGAGAGACTGAAACAATTCCCCTTGAGAATGAGAACTAGAAAACTATGCCCACTCTCACTTCTCCTATTCAACAATGTACTAGAAGTTCTAGCCAGAGAAATTGGACAAGACCAAGAAATAAAGGGCATCGGCATCAGCAAAGAGGAAGTATAAACCTCTTTACTTGCAGATGATATGATTGCACATACAGAGAATCCTAAGGAATCCTTAAGTAAGCCACTCAAATTGATAGAAGAGTTCAGCACAGTGTCAGGAGACAAGACAAGTATAAGTAAATCAGTAGGATTCCTTTATACCAACAATGAAATTTCTAAAGAATAAATCACCAAATAAGTACCATTTACGATAGCCTCCAAGAAGATAAAACACCTAGGAATAAATCTAACCAGAGAAATAACAAACCTTTACAAAGAGAATTATACCTTACTACAAGAAACTAAGAGAGACTTACATAAACGGAGAAACCTACCATGCTCATGGATAGGAAGACTTAACATGGTGAAAATGTCTATTTTACCCAAAGAAATTCGTTTACACAATGCAATCCCAATACAAATCCCTGAGAGATTTTTTAATGAGATGGAGAAGCAAATCACCAACTTTGTTTGGAAAGGTAAGAAGCCCTGGATAAGCAAAGCACTACTGAAGAAGAAGAACACACTAGTAGGCCTTTCACTACCCGAATTTAGAAACTATTAAACTGCCACAGTAGTCAAAATAATCTGGTACTAGTGCAAACAGAGACAGATAGACTAAGGGAAGAGAACTGAGACCCCAGAGATTATTACACCATCCTACTATGAACAGTTGATATTCAACAAAGGCCCTAAGACATTAAAATGGGGTAAAAACAATCTCTTCAACAAATGTTGCAGCAAAATTAGATACCCATCTGCAATAAAGATCCATATCTCACACCATATCCAAAAAATAAGTCACACTGGATACAAGATCTAAATATCAAATCTAAAATGATAAAGCTCATCCAAGAAAAATTAGGATCAACAATGGAAATTGTAATACTCAAAGTAGACATACTTCCAAATCTGACAAACAAACCACAATCAAAAGAAGAGAAATAGATCAATAGGAACTGATAAGAATCAAACACTTTTGCTCATCCAAAGAGTTTATCAATAGAACGAAAAGACCACCTACAGAACGGGAAAAAGTACTGGGCAACTATATGTCAGACCAACATCTGATCTCCATAATCTATAAGGTACTACAAAGTATCAATGAGAAACAGACAAATCATCCAATTGTATGATGGGCAAAAGGAGATGGACAGACACTTCTCTAAACAGGAGATCCAGGCAGCCAAAAATCACATGCAGACATGCTCATGATCATTAGCTATTAAAGAGATGCAGATCAAAGCTACAATGAGATACCATCTCACTGCAACAAGGTTGGCTATGATCCAAAAAATGAAAAACAACAAATGCTGGAGAGGCTGTGGAGAAACTGGAACTTTCCTACACTGTTGTGGAGATTGTACAATGGTGAAACCACTTTGGGAAGCAATCTGACACTTTCTTAAAAAGTTAGAAATAAATATACCATTTGACTCTGTAATTCCACTGCTTGGAATATACCCTACAGAATCAAGGCTATTCACATCAACTGATACACGTACAAGAATGTTTACTGCAGCACACTCCTCGATGGCAAAAAGGATGGAATCAACCCAGAAGCCCAACAACAGAGGAATGGATAGGTACTCAATGAAACACTATGCAATGATAAAGAACAATGATGTTTTTAGGAAGCATCTCACAACCCGGTTTCAGTTGGAAGACATTATGTTGAATGAATGTAGTCAGCGACAAAAGAACAAATATTGTATGAGACCCCTACTGGAAGAACTTACAAACAGACTCATGCATAGAAGAAAATACTCTTTGATGGCTGCAAGGGTGGTGAGGGTGGGAGGGAGAGGTTGGGGTATTGATTAGATGGTTGATAGAAATTTGGTTGAGTGAAATCTGGGACAGCACACATTAGAAGGAAGATCAACTTTAACTGGACTTCAACATAACATTATTACTCCTCCCATCTTAACCCAATACTGCAAGGACAGAGTAGCTGAGGTTAGGGCCTGGAGACCATGCTCTCAGGGGACATTGAGGCCAGCTGGCATAACTTCTGTTTTGCTAAGGAAGTCTTCCGCACCTCAAATTGGTTAGTGGCATCTGAGGTCTTAAAAGCTGCCAAGCTGCTATCTGAGGTACACCAAATTGTCCCAACTGAGCAGGAATGGACATTCTCCAAGGATCAAAACAACAAGTGGCAAAAAGAACCCAGAAGACAGAGAGATCCACATGAGTGGGTGACTATATCGACATGTGACTGGAAGAACCAGATGGTGCCCAGCCACCACCAGTGATAGCTGTGATGGGGTTCACAAAGTTGAGTCTCACTGGCAACATGAAAATAAAAGGGGGTGCACACTGATCTCTCCACTAAAAGACTGCAATTGATGATCCATGGGCCTCAGGGTTACCCTGTGAGCATGGCCCCTGGCCTTGATGCTGCCCCTGTCCATAAATCATAATGGAGGTCAACTCTTCAGACAGAAGTGGATTGGACTTGGTGACACAGAGTGACCATATCATGTGTGCACTTCATAGTTCTATGCATCCATAGGATGTCATCTGGCTGACCTCTTACTGGATGCAAGAGAGAGTGGAGAAGAAGGGATAGCATATTGTTAGGAGGATATAACATGTACAGAACGGACAGGAGGACTGTGCTGTCACTGGGCAGGGAGAGCAGTAGGAGCCACTCATTGGTGGGTAAGCAAATTTATATGGGATTGCATATTTTCACTCAATCATAATAAATTAAATAAATAAATACATAGACAAAATGAATTTATATTTATACCTGAATTCTAACTTTCAAATTTTGGCCATCTATTTTTTTTTATTATTATTATTTTTAAACTCAGTGACATAACTATAGATCAAATGAGGCCCATCTATGGCACTGATATGGTCTTTGGGGCTCTAGTTTGTAAGATATATTCTACAGGGTCCTGTTAGTTTCATTTAACTTGGAGTTAACTTTGACATTTGCATTACTATAAATCCTCTTTAAAGCGCGTTTCCCATTTGGAACGGTTCCCCTGGACTTAGCTGCTGTATCCTCCTAAGCATTCCTATAGATTGCTGGTCGGAAAATTGGCAAGTTTCCACCTAAAGGCTGTAACCTACAAATACATCTCCAACCTCCATTCCTTTTACACTCTGCTGGTGGATATAATTAAGTTTCTTTCTGCACCAAACGAGCCCTGAGTTCTTAGCATCTGATGTACTTAATGGATGGAAGTCTGGGAGAGTCTGAACAGGCAAGAATAACATGGAAATGGAAAGAGATATGCAAGCCAGAAGTATCATAAAGGTTTTATAGTCTTTTGTTAGAAAAGTGTAAGTGATGTTACGATCTCACCCTTTCTGTGTAGTAAATGCTTTATGGTGCCCTGCTCAGCTATGTACATACAGGTGGCCTGGAGACAAGGCTAACAGCTTAGCCACAGCAAGGAGGCCATTCTCGGGAGGAGGTGAGTGGGCCTGAGGATGACCGGGGGAACATTTCATTAAGGAACCTACTCTCCCAGGGTATCATGGGAAGACTTCCCTAAAGGAGTACGTCAGCACACATCATATGGTCCCTGTTGGTATATGGAAACAGACACACAAGGCTGAGGCTGCCTGGGACTGTATGGTGCTATGTTGGGCAAAAACAGATCTCAGAAAACCACAGCAAGCCTAGTTCCTGTACGTCTCCCTCAGTGTGGCTCTGCAGATGGAAGACACTAACTCTAGGCTGCTAGACTGCTCCTTTATTCATTCATTCCTTCAATAAACATTGAGTAAAATCTGTCATCATCAATGTCACCATCATGATCATCATCACTATGATTTACTTAGCATCTACTGTGTTTCAGGCCCTAGGTGGCACCAACAGTTAAGCACTTGGCTACTAACTAAAAGACGGGCAGTTCAACCCTCCCAGTGGCTCCTAGAAAGAAAGGCCTAGCAAGCTATTTCCCAGCGGTCACAGCCATTGCAAACTCTATGGAGCACAGTTCCACTCTGATACACATGGGATCACGAGTCAGAATTAACTTGGCAGCAACTGGTATATTTCATGCCCTTTCAAAGATAATCCTCTTTATTTCTTACAAGAAATCACCAGAGAAAATATTGCTACTCCCTTTAGGGTCGCCATGAGTCGGATCCGACTCAACGGCACTTGGCTTGGCTTTATTAATATGGAAACTGAGGCTCAGCCATGTCATATAATATGGCCAAGGTCACAGATCTAATGAAAGGCAGAGCTGGGGTATGCAACTGGGCTGCCTGATTCCCTAGACTGTGGTTTTCTCACTACAAAACACTACCTTCATAGTAGTCTAATACTTTAATTTTTGTTGACAAGTCATCTGAGTCTCATAACAAGCCAAGCCAAGCGCCATCGTGTCAGAGAAGACACAATTATTGTTATTTAACAGAAGGCAGATTAAGTCTCAGATAAGTTGAACAACTTTCCAGAGGCCACACAGCAATTCAACAAGTCTCAAGCAAAAGGCTACTCATTCCCACACCAGAATTGTTTAAAAGAGGATCTAACACCCACTTCTGTGGCTCTGCCAGTGATTATAACAACAATGATCCTAAAAGATAAACAAACGCTAACTGTCACTGAATCAATTCCAACTCATAGACTCTATAAGACAGAGCAGAACTGGACCACAGACTTTCTAAAGACCCTGGTGGATTTGAACTTCTGACCTTTTGGTTAGCAGCTGCTGCACTGAACCACTACACCACCAACATCTAAAAGACATCGATTACTGTTGCTTCACTGTATGCCAGAAGTCTTGCAAAGCAGTCTTACAGAATTCACTCATTTATCTTCACACAAGGTAACTACGACTATTACCATAAACACAAAACTAGGGCTCAGGTTCAGGAAAGGTAAACAAACCTCGCCAGAGCTACACAGCTAGGATAACAGTAGAGCTAGCATTTATACTAAGGTTTACCTGACCTGAATTCTTAACCTTCCCCACCATGTTCGGAGAAGGCCTTGTAAGAAATAACGACGTTGAATCAGACTCAGACACTCTGGCAAAGGCTTCAAGGTGAGTGAATACCCTTCCTTAGTAACAGACCTTGGTTTCATGTAAATTAGCATATCCCCAGCTAACACCTGCACCTCAGTCACGTGACTACATTCTGGCCAACAAGATGGAAGTATACATGTTGCAAGAAACTTGCAGAAAAGGGCTTAAAGGGAGCTGCTTCTGCTGGGAGCTGTATTGCATTTTGCCCTTTCTTTTTCCTCCCTTCTTGCTGCAAGGGACTCGAATGGTGGGCACATTTTCTGCAGCCATCTTGAGTCAAGAGAATGAAGGTCACTCATTAGCATGGTAGAGAAGATAGAAAGAAAAACAAACGGACGTAGAGCCCTTGAAGACACTGTGGAGTGGATAGGCCAGCCTTAGTTTTCCTATCATCAGGTTTCTTTTGTGGGGTGGAGTAGGGGGATAAAATCAACTACATCTCATTTAAGGCATTCTTATTTGGTTTGGTTGGATAAATGCATCTAGTCCTAATGCCAATTGCTAGAGAGCTGTCTGAAACAAGGTGCGAGTCCTGCAGGGAAGATGAACATGCAGCAAACAGATAACCACAACTCAAACAGATTGTGGCTATAGCCACCAAGCAAGGTGAGAAAGGGGCTACATTTGTCAGTCCGTGGCCTCTGTTTAAGAGCCGGACAGAAAAATCCCGACCGGGTCCTGATCTTTGTGTAATGGCAATGGATAAGCTGTCCATTCTGAAATGCAAATGCATCTGTTTCAATTAGATGTGCCCAGTACTAGGATTGTAACCAATTAATCCTGCCCATCTGAAGGCCGATTAGTCGGAATATTTGGGTAAGTGGAGAATAACAGGCTAATAAGCTGCTATCTGAATGTTGTTGCACATCTTTTTTTTTTTTTTTTTTTTTGATCTCAGCATCTGTGACTAATCTTCAAGTGGCGGGAGGCCCAGTTTGCAGAGCAGCAGAGGGA
This sequence comes from Heterohyrax brucei, assembly GCA_028571685.1. Lineage (NCBI taxonomy): Eukaryota > Metazoa > Chordata > Mammalia > Hyracoidea > Procaviidae > Heterohyrax > Heterohyrax brucei. The sequence goes on from CM053150.1 coordinate 66,556,155, forward strand.
CAGGGCTTAGAGGCGCCTGGGCTTCAGCAGCTGGAGCCAGCTCTGGGTAGCCCTCTGCTCTGGTATGTGGACCCAGGTGGCTGAGGCTCTCTCTCTAACACACCCTTCTGGTTACTGAGTGCTTGAGACAGTCAATGCAGCCACAGAGACTGGACGTAAGGCTAAGAGGTAGGAGGGCAAGGGGGCAAGGGGCCCAGGGGCAGGAGGCTATGGTTATCATCTCAGGTCCACTCAAGCAGGTCCCTTCTTCTCTATGGACTTCAGTTTGCTCATTTCAAAATCATTTAAACTAAAGAAGCAAAAGGGCTTATAAAGGAGATCATAACAGGATGCTTAGTGGAATCTACCTAGAACTTGAGAGAAAAGAATGGAATAGAATAACCTTGTACCAGTCTTATTACTGCTGCCTAGCATTTGCTCCTCCTCTCCAGACCTCGTACATTCTTTCCACCACTCTGTCCAGCTAAATTCTTACTATTCTTTAGGTCTCTTCCTCCCCTGACAAAATTTCTCAGCTACCTACTACATGGGGCTCTCTGTATTTCCCAGCATCCTGTGCTTCCGGTATCTTAAAATATATTCTGTTCTACAAAAGCTGAATACATATTGGTCTACTTCTTGTGGGGCAATTCCATTCCATCCTGAAGGGTAATTACGAGTCAGAATTGACTCAATGGCAACAGGTTTGGTTGGGTTTTGTCCCCATATTCAACTCTACGCTCCATAACGTTGCCTTGGCACAAAGCACGGCACAGAAAAGGCAAATTAAAAATGATTTTTCTAAAGTCTTGTTCTACCCATCCCACTGAACAGACAAAGAAGCAAAGGGAATAAAGAATTGTATATATAAAAAAGGAATACTCTGTAAATCTCTAAATTGATATACAAATCTAGAGAATTAGGAGTAATGAAAAGTCCTTGAAGGTACAGAAAGAAAGCATTTCCATTTTTCTAAGAGCTTCACACTTGCTCAATGTGTCACCAATAATTACTCTGGCTTTTCCTTCTCTCCTCTGCTGTAATTAAAACATAGTATCTTCATTAGGGGGAGGTGCAAAGTCCAGAGCAGCAGAAAAAAATGCAGTGTGTAACTCCCGCAGCAAGGGTTATGAGGCCCTGGACAAATCACACCTCTGTACAATAGAATAAAACTCTCCACTGTCAAGCTCATAGGGCTGCTGTGAGAATAAAATGCAGTTAATGTATATAAAATGGCTTGTAATCATACAACGTTATGAAAGTGTCACATCAGTAGCTTCCTGCTGGCATCTGTCCCAAGCAGACAGGAGATACCGGAATGCTGATTTCTGTTCCTTAAATCCTGATGAAGAGGACAGAGGTACAGGAGAATGTGAGGTGATGTGCCATTTCTCCAATTATTCCCTAAATATTTACTGAGCACCTACTACATGCACGGAGAATAGGGAATACAAGGTGAATAAGGTATGCCCTTCCTGCAAAGAACTTCAAGTCTGATGCTGGGTGTGAAGGAAAGAGGAGTACGGGCAGTGGACAAACGATTACCTTACAACCCAGTAAGTCCAGAGGGTTGTGAGCTGCTGGACTGGAAAGAAGGTAGACCCTAACCTTGGGGTTACTGCTCAGAACTGATCCTGAGGGAACTCCTAGAGCAGACAAAGGTGCATGCATCCTATCCTGTGAGGGCCTTTGAGAAGGGAAACAAACCAGTCCAACAAACATTCTGGGACCAGGTAAGGAAGGAAGAGCACAGATAAGACAGAACATAACCATGCAGTGGAGTCTATTCCGAATTTTAGAGAGAAGAATGATAAAAGAAGAACCATAATACAAAGGGAGTGATAAATAAAGGAAAACCTGGGAGGAATGTTAATTGAAAATGTGAGGAAAGAACGTGTAATAAGAAACATGTAAAGATAAAGACAGAAAAAGCAAGGATTAATGGCTTGCCTCCTTATCTTGAGGACTTTTGGTGCTGTCTTATACTTACACCATTTATCACCCAGGCTGTGGTCCTGGCTGCAAGAATGAAACCTGCCAGAAAAAAAAAAAAAAAGATGCTGTGTCCAAAGGACCAGAGCCAGAGCCCTGCTGGGGTAGTGATAGAGCTCAAGTACTAACCAAAAGATGGGCAGTTTGAATCCATCAGCCGGTCCTTGGAAACCCTGTGTGGCAGTACTACTTTGTCCTATGAGCTGGGATCAACTCATGGGTTTGGCTTTTGTCTGTTTTTGCCAAAAGATGAAATCTGCAGGGAGAATGCACAAAGGAGGATCTGATCCCAGCTCTGGTGTGTCCCCCAGTGACTGAGGAGGGGAGAGTTACCTAACCTTTCTTGTTTGCAGTCTCTTCATCTGGTATAGAGAGACAGCAACACTCACCTCACTGGAATGACAGGAGTGCTAAAGGAAAGGATGTATGGATCTTCTAACATAGAGCCTGAAGGAGTGAGCCCTGGTGGCACAGTGGTTAAAGTACTTGACTGCTAATCAAAAGTCAGTGGTTCAAAGCCATTAGCTGCCCTGCAGAAGAAAGATGGGATAGTCTGCTTCTGTACTGATTTACAGCCTTGGAAACTCTAAGGAGAAGTTCTAATTTGTTCTATGGTATCACCATCACTGTAAATTGAAATCAATTTGATAGCAATGAGTTTGGTTCTTAATACAGAGCCTAAGAGAGAAAACTGTCTTGTCCTTTCCTTTACCCATCCCAATGCCTAGGTCCTGATTCAGGTACAGCAAACAGTAACGAGCACTCACTATACAGTAGGCATGCCTTGCAAGCATTGATAATCAAAGAGCTTGCTGTTCTACTGAACAGTCAGCATTGCCAGGAAGTAGGCAGAGACACATCATTCCTACTATGCAAAAGAAGGACCTAAGCCTGAGAGCAGGCAAGAGACTGAGTCTTGCACGGAACTTGGATCTTCATGCGTGCCCAAACCTCTATGTCTCAGTCATAACCGGGAAAGTTCTTGAGCTGTGATCCCAGGCTGGCTCCATGTTTCAGAAGAGCCTTTTCCCAGTGATTACAGATATAGGCACAGCCCTGTATGCAGTCTGTTCCCAATGCTTGGTACGTCCCTAAACGTTCCCTGCCTCCACAGCTGGTCATTTCAACCTAGACAAAAAAATTTGGCAGATTGTGCTGATTGTTTGTTCTGCCAAGAATCAACCAGTTGTGTAAACCTAAAGAAAAGGATTTCATCTCTTTGGACTTTGATTTCCTCATCAACAAAATGGGAAAATGCTCTCCAATCCTGCTGACCTCATAAAAGCCACTGCTGTCAAGTTGATTCTGACACAGTTACCCAATAAGACAGAGTACAACTGTTCCATAGGTTTACAAACGAACAGCTGGTAATTTAAACTACTGACTTCTTGGTTAGCTGTCATAACTTTCAACCACTGTACCACCAGGGGTTTGCTGACTTCACAATGGGCCATTTTTAGGATCAAATGAGAGTATATGTGGAAGGATTTTCATAAATAAAAACACAGTGCATTTGACAAGGCTACTCTTTAACCAGAACCATAAAAGAGAGTCTGTATTCTTGCCAATCGACTTAAAAACCAAACCCAAATTCTTTCCTACTGAGTCAATTCTGACTCATAGCATCCCTATAGGACAGAGCAGAACTGCTCCACAGTTTCTAAGAGCAGTTGGTAGATGTGAACTGCTAAATATTGAGTTAGAAACTGAGCTATTTAACGACTGTGCCAACAAGGCTCCGAGTTGACTTAAGTAGAGTTAAATAAGAGTGAGTGTTACAAGCAGAGGGAATAACATGAGCAAGGACTTGATGGTGAAGTTCAGAACATTTAGTACAGGCATAAAACATAAAGTGATGAGTGGCAGAAGACAAAGTCAGTGAAGGCATTTCCTGGTGTGAATAGTGAAGAGCCTTGGAATAAGGATAAGGAGTTAGTGGCTCCCATTCCCTTAAGGGGAGCCTGGACAATTCCAAGTTAAGGGCAAGATACGAGCAGATACCCATTCAGTTGATGAACCAGCTTCTTGGCCCTTGTCCATTTATCTGGAACATCAACAAGAACAGGTCTATGTTGTCTGCACCTTTCTATATACAAAGACTGCAGCAGGAAGGTAGCATGTGGCATAGACTTCAAACAGGTCATGTAGAGAAGGTAAGAGGCATATGAGACATAGTGCCAACACCATGCCTTCAAATTCAAGGTCAGCATCTTCCACACTGTCCTGTAAAACACTCTACATTCTGTCCCTCCAGTCAGAGACAGGATTTTAGCTGGATGGACTCTCAGGTTGCCTCACTGCTGATGGTACGATTTTTGGCAAGGTTCTTCCCTCTTGAGGCCACAGTTTCCCTGCCTGTACAACAGGAGCGCTCATTGATTATATACACCTCTAGCAGGTGACAAATCTTACTTTCAAATGAAACAAGGAGTATTTAAAACACCTTCTATTGTGACCAACTTCTGCAAGTCACATTTGTTAAAAAAATAAAGAGCATAGCTATGGCTTGGTGATTCGTAACTGCCCGAGTACTATTAAGTTCTTCGAGCGCCTGCATGGAAAGAAAGAGAAGGGAGAGAAAAGTCAATAAAACCATAAAAGGAAGAAGGGAAAGGAAGAGTTCAGGAAGGTCTATTCTTCCCAGTCTAAAATCTCAGAGAGTGCTAACTGCTTCGTTCTGTCCTTCCCACTTAACTCCAGCTCTGTCTCCATACCACCTGTCTTCTTTCCTTCCTCAATTTAGTACTAGAAATAGAAGGCTTTATTTTCACTCAAATCATCCTTTTACAGATTGTGCAACCTGGAAAACTATTTAATATCATTTTGCCCAGAGGTTTTCAAACTCAGTTTCAGAGTAGAACTCTGTTTAAATGAAATTTTGCACTCCAAGACCAACATACAACATCTGTAAGTGCAACATTTCTATACTAGCAAGCGTGCAAAGCCTTTCCTCTCCTCACTCCTCCACCACCTTCCACCCTGACCTCGGAGCACCGCCAGAGATCCCTGAGGTTCCAGGAAGCATGATTTAAAAACCACTGAGCTATTTCCCATCCCTACTCCACACACACAATTTTAAAGTTAGAGGAGAGGCTGAAACCCAGATTGAAGAAGGTATTGCTCAAGTCACCTGGCTGGAAGTCAACAGTCGGGTTAAGGATCCAGGTCTCAGCTACTCATGCCACTGTCCCATTTGCCTTCTTTGCCTCTGCCTGTTGAGACTTGGCCTCAAGAGCCCTCCAAGGTGATCTTCTCCACAGAGAATCCACCACCTCCTCATCTTCTGACTCCCTTTCCTTAGAGAATCAACTCACTAACCGCCCACGCTCAGTGCCGACACCACCTTTTAGAAGCAGATGTGTCAGCTTCACCTGATGCGGCAGACATGTTCTCTGAGCCTGGGGCTTTTCCCTGTTGCCCGCCCCCGCAGGGATTTCTGAGCCCAGATAGGACCCGAAGGATTCCTCTGAATTCCTCTCCTCTACTCCCACCACACATGCGCACATACATGCATGCATGTACGGGCATCCCTATACACTCTCATGATACAAACTATAGAAGCTAGCAGAGCCTGCAGCGGGCCGGAGTCAGAGACCAGGTGTGAGTGCTGCTTCCATCCTCCTTCAGCCTGGCTGATCCGGTTGGACACGTGTTTCTTTACCCCATTGATCTCCCTACCTCCCATAAATATGTCCCTCTTACCACACAAGTTTATTGTGAAGATCAAGGGCAATATTGGAGGCAGGACTGATAATCTGTAAAGCATTTAATACGTGTAAGGAATTACATTATTTGCTAGCTTTTTTTTTTTTATCATTTTTCCCTTGAACAGAACACTTCCATCAATTTCAGTTAATATTTTACAAGTGCTTCCATTTGTCTGCTAATTTATTAATGGATACTTTTCTCAAAGGGTGTTTGTACTCATCTGATCCTGTCTTGCTAAAAAAAAAAAAAAAAAAAAAAAAAAGAGCATCCATACATTCAGTAATTCAACAAACATTTAAGGAGCACCTGGGCTGCAAACTGAAATGTCAGCAGTTCAAATCCACCAGCCACTCCTTGGAAATCCTATAGGACAGTTCTACCTCATCCAACAGGGTTGGTATCAGTAGGAAATGACTTGCTAACAGCTTTTCTTTTTGACTATGTATTAAAAACTGGGCTCCAATTGCCCTCACAAAGCTCCCAGTCTCAAGAAGAAACAAATACCGTTAATCTTGCAGCAGTACTACAAAAGGAGGAGACACAGAGATGTAGCAGCACCTGGGAGAGCCATAACCTGATTTGCAGGTTGGGGGATTACAAGAGGAAGTGATGAGGTGATGTTCTAAAGGGTGAACTGGAGTAATCCAGGTAAAGGGGGTGGGAAGGAGACATGATAAACGAAAGCAGATGATCATCTCAATGGAAGGAAGGGCTGGTGGAAAGGCTCAGGGATCAGAGGGAGAATGACATGAGTGGGCTTCAGGTGGGTCAGTGTGGCTGGATCAGGCAGGCAGGGGTCAGAGATGAGGCTGGGGCACGAAAAAATAGGGGTCAAAGCATGAGCAGTCTGCAATCGAAGCTAAGAAGTAAGAACCATCACAGTAACTTCCTTTCACTGAGAAGGAAACTGAGGGTCAAGGACATGACTTGCCTAAGACACAAATTGAAAGTGATGGTTGTCAATACATGTCTGTCACTCTGCCTAGAATTCTACTGTCTCCAGATATCTTCATGGCTTGATCATGCACCTGGCTTATTCAGGCCACCAAACAAATGCAACTTTTTAAGAGAAGTGCTTCCTTGTCACTTAATTTATAAAACACCATTTATTATTGACTGATGAGAGCATATAAATGGGCTTATTTATACATTGACTTCCTCTCCAATAAAAACATAACTCCATAAGCATAGGGATTTGGTTCTAGTCATACTATATGTCCAAGGACACATGAAAGTAACACAGCAAATATTTAATGAATGCAATGAATGACTCTCAATCCATCCAAGCCTTTCCAGTGCTCAGCTATATCAAGTCCTTATGGATAATACACAGACACTGACATTTTTATTATTACCTTCAAAAGGTTAACATGATAGGATTTGGCTTCAGAAAGTCCATGTTTGTAGCACTGTGGACACTTAATCAGAGGCATGAATCTGGAGCCTGAGAGAATAGCTAGAAATTATCTGCATTAATCTCAGCCAGAGGAAATACTAATTCACACCACTAGTATCAAGAGACACAGTGAGGAAAGGCCCCCCCGATGGACCCGAATCTCCAGGTAGATCATCAGGCCAAGAGTTGGAAGCCTGCTAAGAGAATATGTCACAGAAGGAAAGCTGTATCTCTAAGAAATTAGAGGTGTTCCCATTTTGAATACTATACACGGAAGTGACTAGAATAGTCTTTCCCATTAAATTCTTCCAGAACAATGTCCAATAAAATTATATTCTCTATGTGTTGGAGGAGAAGTATCTCTGCAAAAGGAAAAAAGAAGATTTTTGAATTGCCAAATGATTATGAAGTCCTAAATAGATGTCTAAATCATATGAAATCTTTGCCAAGCACATTCGACATTCAGGGAGAACAATTTCTCAAAGGATGGTACCTGAGGGGTAAGTAGCTCACAGCAACTACAGCCTCCCTATTCTGGGGACATGCATGGTCACCTGTGGCTAGATCTGAGAAGCAGAACTAAAAGGTATGGTTTTCATTTCAAAAATCTTGGACAGAAATTAATAAGGGGTTGCAAATACCTAGCTCAACTGCATTCATTCACTTGATCATTTATTCATTTAATCATCCAATTGATCACAGAGTCATCTGGTGCTTTCTGACCTCCTCAACGTGTCAACCACAGTGCTAGACACCAAGGACATAGCAGGCTCAGTTTCGGTCCATATGGTATGAATGGTCCAATGTTTCCCATTTACATTCTTTATGAAAGAGAGGACAGTACAAAATAATCAAATCATCCATTTGGTGGTAGAGAGTTTTTATATCTGCCAGAGATATAAAGCACTTAATCATTCACTCTAGGATACTGTTATCACTACACTCACTTGTCAAATAATGAAGTTGGGGTTCAAAGAAGTTTAGAAATTTGTCAAAGATGGTGTTGTCTCCCCCCTGCTATGAGGCTCCCTGCATTACAGAATGAGCTGGCATGTTAGGAACACAAATTTGAACTCATGTCAGGTTTTGCCAAAACCCTTCCACGTCTTCTGATGCAGCACTGTAACTTTCCAGACACTGGGCTGGGAAGTCAGAGTCCTGGAGTGAGCTCCAGCATCAGTATAGTGTGGCCTGAAGCACTTGCAGCAGTGCCTGGCTGTCAGAACATACTATATGCTGTTACTTGTTGCTAATCTTGCCATTATTATTAACAGGAACATTGCTTCACCTCTGAGTCACAGCATCCTCCTGGGAGAAATGGGAACACTATGGCATCACAGAGTTTTGGCAGAATTAGAAGATTTAAAGAAATTATGTAGAGTGTCCTCAGTACACTGCCTGGCATGTCGAGTGGTTATCAGTACCAGATTCAGAGTCCCTGGCTACCAGTGAGAGGCACTTCTGCAGCCCTAGAGGGGAAATCCGGTCATGGACACAGGCAAGACCCCTTGATAAGGCTTGTCTTCCTCCTTACATCTGAAAGAATTGATTCAGAGGCTTGTGGCAATCTCCCAGATCTATTTTACCATCCCAGGTTCTCCCAGCAAAGGCAAGGGTGGGGCAAGGAGAAGGAGGTACTGGGTCATGATGCCAAGAATAGCAATAGCCTCCAGAATGCCCTGTGGCTATCAGAGTCCAGCCTAGGGACCATTTCCACACACCAAGACTCATCAATGTCCTCTCCCTCCTGCCATGAGGCTCCCTGTGTTAGAGAATGAGCTGGTATGTCAGGAATTCAGCACCCCTCCTCCAGTCTAATTCAGCACTGACACTAAGGAAGGTGCCTCCATTTACTAAGAGCCTGTGCTATGAGACGTTTCTGTCTCCTGTTTTGCATATGCTCCCCATTCGTATTCTCATCACATGTCTAAAACATCAGAATTACCTGCTCCCCTTAGGAGCAAAATAAAAAGGAATGACAGAAAAAAAAAAAAGAAAGAAAGAAAAAAAAAAAAAAATAGAATCCAGGAAGTTTAATAGTTTATTGCTAGTCCTTTGTCCCTGTGACCAGGAATTATCTGATGTATGTGTCACTGCAACCACGATGGGCAAGTCAGGACATGACAGAAAAGGGTTTGGAACTATGATGACTCTAACTCCCTCTGATGCCTTCTTGTCATAGAATGAGGTTGAGCTCAGGATGTGAGACAACTGGCTTCAGAGGTCCAGTTGCCTGAGCAGGTCCCATGCCTTCTGTTTCCCACTCTATTTAGCTACACAGGCAGAAGTTGTTTATCTGTATTAACTGCCTACTTAGGGAAATCTTTCTGAGTCAGCTTATTTCAACTGTAGAATTACGAGGTCTAACAATGAAGTTCACAAACTCATCTTAGAAAAAAGCACTACAGATTTCATTGCTGAAGATCACTACAGTCATCTTTGAAGTAATCCCCTTGAGAAGCTATGCACCAATGCCAGAGCCTAGTCCACCCTCCAAAGCAACTTTGGAACTCTTTTCTGGAATGGCCATCAGAGCTGCCATTCTATTACTCTCAATGTCCTAAATGTCATCAAACCATCTTCCTTTTAATATTTCCTTTATTTTCAGGTAAAGAAAAAAGTCACTGGGGCCCAGATCAGGTGAGTAGGGAGGGTATCTCAATACAGTTATTTGTTTACTGGCTAAAAGCTCCCACAGAGACAATTATACTATTAAGTTTACTTCCTTGCTACTGTGAAACCACGCACAATGGCCATTTCAGAAAGAGTTCCAAAATTGCTTTCAAGGGTGGACTAGGCAGTGGCATTGGTGCACAGCTTCTTAGGGGGAGTACTTGGAAGGTGACCATAGTAATATTCAGTAATGAAGCATGTAGCATTTAGAACATTTAAGTTGGTGGACTTCATTGTCAGACCTCATATGACCTCTGTTCCTCACTCAGAATAGGCAACTAACATATATAAAGAGTATAAACCCTTCAGACAAACAGGCAAGATGGGGGTGTGGACAAGGGTTCCAACTCCAGTTCTGTTTTGACTATGATTTAGTTTCTGGGGCAAACAACTCTGCCTTTTTGATCCTCCATTTCTCCCATCTGTCAAATGTATATGTTAATATTTGTATCAGAGGATGGTGTCAAGAATAAATGACATGATGAACTAAAGTACTTAGCAAGCATTCCAAAAACCAAACCAAGTCCACTGCCATAAAGTCAATTCTGACTCCTAGCAACCCTATAGAAAGAGTAGAATTGCCTCAGAGAGTTTCCAAGACATGCCTGGCAGACTTGAACTGCTGACCTTCTGGTTAACAGCCACAGCACTTAACCACTACACTACTAGCATTTCCAGGCATTCCATAAGTGACAGCAATTGTGGAGGTGGGTAATAATAATAAGAGCTACTATTCATTGAGCACTTCCAATTTGCAAGCCCTACTCTGAACCCTGAAGCCCTCATTGGCACTGTGGTTAACAGCTTAGATGCTAACCAAAAGATTGGCAGTTTGAATCCATCAGCTACTCCTTAGAAGCTGATTGAACAGTTCTACTCTGTCCTATAGGGTCATAGTGACTTGGGATTGACTCAAAAGTAATGTGTTTGGATTGATCTGGGCTTTTAAACATTAATGTAATGATTAATATCATTAAGTAGAACTTATTAGTTTTTAAAAAACAAATTATTTGCCATTGAGTCAATTCTAACTTATAGTGACTGCATGTGTTATAGAGCAGAACTGCTCCCATAAGAGAAACAGATGGCCAGAACTTTCTACCATGGATGGTTTCAAATCACCAACGTTAAGTTTCCATATTTCTTTAAATCTACTCTATACTTCAGCAACCATATTTTATAGAAACTGCTGTCACATAACCTTAAGTATATTCCACCTGAATTTAGAGACTATCTCAAGAGTAGGTTTGACACATTGAACATCAATGACCAAAGACCAGATGACTTGCAAGATGACATCAAGGACATCATACATTAAAAGTAAAAGGTCAATTTAAAGACAGGAAAGAAAGAAAAGACCAAAATGGATGTCAGAAGAGACTCTGAAACTTACTCTTGAACATAAAGTAACTAAAATGAACATAAGAAATGATCACATAAAAGAGCTGAACAGAAGATTTCAAAGGGCAGCTTGAGAACACAAACTAAATTATTATAATGGAATGTGCAAAGACCTAAAGTTAGAAGACCGAAAAGGAAGACTATACTTGCATTTCTCAAGTTGAAGGAACTGAAGAAAAATTTAAGACCTACGTTGCAATATTAAAGGATTCTACAGGGAAAATAGTAATGACACAGGAAGAATCAAAAGAAGATGGAAGAATAAGCATAGTCACTCTACAAAAAGAACTGGTTGGTGTTCACTCATTTCAATACACGATCAACAACCAGTGGTACTGAATAAAGAAGCCCACAGTGAACTGAAGTCACTGATGATAAACAGGGCTCCAGGAACTGGACACAAATCGAGATGTTTCCACAAACAGATATAACACCAGAAGTACTCATTTGTCTATGCCAAGAAGTTTAGGAGACAACTACCGGGCCAACTGACTGAAAGTGATCCACATTTGTGCCTATTCCAATTCAGAAATTATGAAACAATACAACTAATGTCACACACAAGTAAATTTTTGCTGAAACCCATTTTTGTCAAGTTCATTCTGATTCATAGCAGTCCTACGGGACAGAGTAGAACTGCTACATATGGTTTCCAAGGAGTGAAAAATGATTACAGCAATACATCCATAGCAAAATTCCAGAAATTCAAGCTAGATTCAGAAGAGGGTGTAGAACACATGATATCACTACTGATGTCACATGAATCTTGGCTGAAAGCAGAGAATACCAGAAAAATATTTAACAGTGTTTTACTGACAATGCAAAGGCTGAAAGTGAAAGGACTTGGAGCACTTACCGATGAAGATAAAAGATACAGCCTTCAGTATGGATTACGCCTCAGTATAATGAAAACAAAAATCCTCTTAAGTGGACCAATAACTTAACATCATGACAAATAGAGAAAAAACTGAAGTTGTCACGGATTTCATCTTACTTGCATCCATAATCAATGCCCATGGGACAGTCAAGAAATCAAAAGATGCATGGCATTTGGCAAAGGTGCTGTAAAATAACTTTTTTTTTTGAGTATGAGGGAATTTCTTTATTCTGAGACAGTAGAGGATAATTGAGCGTTTAAAGGGGTCACTGCTGTTAGTGCCATCAAGCTGGTTCCAGCTCATAATGACCCTGTATGCAACAGAATGAAACACGGCCTGGTCATGTGCCATCTGTAAAAGACTTCTGAAAAGCAAAGATGTTGCCTTGAAGACTAAGGTGTGCCTGAACCAAGTCATGGTGTTTTCCATCACCTCACACACATATGAAAGCTGGACAATGAACAAGGAAGACCAGAGTTCATGCTTTGAATTTTGGTGTTGGTGAAGAAAACCAAACATAGCAGGCAGTACCAGAAGAACCAATAAATGTGTCTTTGAAAAAGTACAGCTAGAATGCTCATTGGAATCAAAGATTCCATCATAAATACTTTGGACACATTATCAAAAGGGAGCTTTCCCTGGAGAAGGACACCATGCTTGGTGAAGTAGAGGGTCAAGAAAAAAAAAGGAAGACCCTCAAAGAGATGGACTGATGTAGTAGTTGCAACAATGGGTTCTAGTATAACAATGATTGTGTGGCTGGCACAGGACCAGGCAGTGTTTCCTGCTGTGCCTAGGTTTCCTATAAGCCTAAACTGATCTGATGGCACATCACAACAACAGCAAGAAGAATGAACAAATGTGTCTTGGAAGAAGTACAGCCAGAGTGATCCTCAGAAGAGAGAATGGTGAGACTTTATCTCATGTATTTTGGACATGTTATCAGGAGGGACCACAACATGGTGAAGAGCATCATTCTTAGTAGAGGGTCAGTTTAAAAAAAAGGAAAAGGACGACTCTCAATGAGTTGAATTGGGACAGTGACTGTCACCAATGAGATCAAATGTAACAACTATACTGTGGATGGCACAGGACTGCGTAGTGTTTTATTCTGGCGTATAGAGTCTCTAGGAGTTAGAACTGATTACACGGCACCTAATAACTGCCACAAAGCTTAGTGTCTCCTCAGCTTTTTAATTTGACCAACAGATCTTGAGGTGTTATGAAGGCTGAGGCCCAGGGTTAAGGGATGGGGACAGGAATAAATCATAGTTCTCACCTTGGTCAGAGAGCTTAGTCTAAAGTTAGGAGATAAAACAAAGACACTAGTGACTCATAATAATAATAACAATAATAAAATGTCATTTACTTCCCACTGGAGTCCACAATGATAATCTATATAACTGTGTATATATGTATCTGTGTGTCTTACATAGCTGATCAAAAATTTCACCAAATGGAACTTGCATTTACTATAACAGATGTATTCTAAGATGTTCTATTTTACTCTTGTTATTCCACTTCACCCTTTTAGATTCTAGTCTATCATTTTTATTCTTTTTTATTCTATTCGGATCCATTCTGTTTCTTTCTATTCTATTTTGTTATTTTCTCTTCCATTCGTTATTTTATGTCCTTTTCTATTTCACTTAAAAATGCTTGCTGTGAGCAACTAAATGTTTCACCATCAATTAGTCTTACCCAGATTTCAGATAACATTGACACAAAGAAGTTGTTCTCAAGTTTTTTTACATGCAGGGTATTCTCTCGAAGTTCAATCAGAGCTAACTCAAGTATCATAAACACAGGTAGCTGAATTTAACTGAAGTAGGGCCCAGAACTCTTTTTGTAGCCACCTCCCTTGTCCTGGAACCTCTAGGCATCCATGAGAGCTAATCAGGGTTGATATTAATCATAAAGAGGACTCTTTGGCTTCCAGAAGCATGCTCCAGAGAAAGGAAGAGGATAAATTACATTTCTAATTCAATGGCTTTATGTGTGTGTTATTTGTCAGGTGCCTCTTGTGTGCCAGGCCCTAAGCTATGGCTGGAATACAGCAGAAAACAAGACGATTCCTCACTCTTGCCAAGCTTATATCAAATGCCTACCATGTGCTAAAGCATGTTACACACATCATCTGATTAAATCCTCTCTGTCCCCTAGAAGGATGATTGGTTTCGTATACATTTCACAAACTAAAAAGATAAATAAACAAAACAGGCTCAGAATCAGTCCAAGGTCATACATTAATAAATGCCAGAATTGAGGCTTCTTTATATCTAGATAGTTTACATCACAGATTTTTTACTTCTATCTGGAAGAATTTGAGAAAGATTAGTTTCCGAGAGGTCACTTCTGAGATGAATCTAGCCATAGGGATGAAAGTCCTCCCACTCATTTACTCCCTAAAATAAACAAAACAATGTGAGTAACATGCAGGCAGAATGCTGGGATGCAAGGCAGGCTTGGAAAACACTGACAAGCGAAATCTGGCAGGAACATAGACTATATAAGGGAAAGAATTTCCATGTCTCTTGGAAGCAACGTAGAGCAAGGGAAGACAAGGAGGAAGAAGGAGGCTCAGCTCCCTCTTGCAGCAGTGGTTGGCTTGAGGCCTCAAAGGCAAGTCCCACACTGAAGGGTGGGTTTGACAGCCCTCTGGCAGGGATTGAGCTTCAGCCTGAATGCAGAAAGGACACAGCTCGTGACTAGGAAAAAAGGATTTCTTTAGAAGCACAGATCTAGAGATAGTCACATATCTAAAATAAAGCATAATTGCTTTGCATTAGAATGATGTCCAAAAAATAAAATCATCTCATTTGGATCACTAACAAAACACTGCTTTATTCTCTGTTTTACCTGATGCTCTCAACAGGCCCATGTGGCAGGCAGAGCAAGGATGATCATATTGCTCATTGCATGATGAGATAACAGAGACTCTGAGCACTGGGGATTCTGATATTCAGTTCATAATGGTGCCTCAACTAAGGCTGACACTACAGGCCTGTGAGGTCTTCTGCCATCCTTCCAGTGAGCTTGTTTCCTTTTCCTTGAGCAGGTGCTGCTATGTAAGTGAGGCAGCACATACACTGATTCTTGGAATCCTAAGGCATCTGGAGCTGGCACACACATCAGAAATTCTGCTCTTTCCAAAATGGCATTAGAAAGAAACTTCATCACCAAGAAATGCTTTTTGGAGAGATTCAGTCACATCTCACTTAACCATTAGTGGGTCTTGGACTCAGTCCAATCTTGGGAAAGAAAAGAAAAATAAAAAAACAGTGACTTCAAACTATAAGAATATGAACTTTACTGAGGGTGGAAGGTTATAGGGTACAATGTAATGGATTGCTTTTTTGTGGTCTTTCCAGCTATGGTCTTTTTAACTCTCACTCAAATGACTGTGCAGGATTGTGTGAAACGATAATTGCAGAACACCAAAGGGATGGGTTAGTTTTTTCAAAGGGAGCTTATTTCAGACCAGCAGGAAAGACATGGCATCAGGAGATGGCACAGTGGGCTTCCCAGCCCAAAGAGAAAGAAAGTCGAATGCCTCTGGGCAGATGGAGGGCAAGGAGAGACATACCTATGAGCAAGTTGAGAAGAGGCTGTCCTCATGGAAGAACTGTAACTTGAGCATTTTTTTAGCCTGAATTTGAACTCTTAACTTTCTTAATAAACTCTGTAATTGTTGAGTACGGTCTGTGAGTTCTGTGTGACCACTGCAGTGAGAGAGAGTGCTGTGGGAGGGATGGTTAGTGTCAGAAGTGGTAAAGATGGCAGAGAGAGGAACCATAGCTGACCCCAGCTTCAGAGCAACCAGTAGTTCTTGGTTTGGAGTCGTCTGCATCCCATATTGGTGAGTGGCATCTGGGGTCTGAAAAGCTAGCAAGCTGCCATCTGAGGTACACCAAATGTTCACAGCTCAGCCAGAACAGATGATCACCAAGAACACCAAAGACGTGAGAAAAAAAGAGCCCAGGAGACAGTGTAAATGTGAGACTGTATCAACATGTGATAGACCAACCAGATGGTGCCCGGCCACCACCAAAGATAGCTATGATGGGGCACACGATGTTGAGTCCTGTGCCAACATGAGAAGAAAGAGGGATACAGCTCAAAAACTCTATTAAAAGACCACAATTGATGGTCCAGTGACCCGGGGAATCCACTGGGAGCAGGGCTCTAGATCAGCTGTTGCTCCTGTCTAGAAAACACTACTGAGGTCAACTCTTCAGACAGAAATGGACTAGACAAGGTGACCATATGGTGTGTATACTTCATGGCTCCATGCATTTATTGGAGGCTATCCTACTGGTTTCTTTCTAGATGGGAGAGAAGAGGGTCGAGAGGATGGGGCAAGAACTTGCTAACAGGATATAAGTCAAAACGAAAAGGAGGAGCGTGCTGTCATGGGGCAAGGAGAGCAGAGGAGCTGTAGATAGGCAGCCATGCAAAACTGATCTGAATTGTGTATTTTCATTTAATTCGATTTAAACAAAAAAGAAAAAACAGTTCTTGGTTGTTATTCTTCATTCTGAGGTTGGAGGATGTCAGATAGTGCCCTCACGCTGTTTTAACAGGGGTTGGGGAAGGTACACAAGAGTTAGGCTTAACTTTACTGATACTACTATGTGAATTGCATGTTGGATAACTTATTCCATCATGAAAAGCTATGAGTGGTTAAGCACTGGTATCCCATCTTAAAGCCTTTGATGTTGTTCGGTGCTGCTGAAACTATCGTTCAACTCATAGTGACCTCATGTAATAGGGTAGAACTGTCCCATGCGGTTTTCTAGGTTGTAACTTCCATGGAAACAGATCTTCAGGTCTTTGTCCTGTGTTAGAATCACCAGTCTTCAGGTTATCAGCCAAGCGCTTAACTGCTGCTGCACCAGGGTTCCTTAACTGAGGCCTAGAGAGGTTAAAAGACTTTTCCAGGTCAAACAACCAGTGAATTGGATTTTTAACCTAGCCTATGTTCATTTCACCTCATCATTTTATGCTGACTTTTGATTTCAGGCATGAGAGTGGAAAATCTAGACTGCAGTTAAAGTAGCAATAAAATATGCAGAAAAAGTAAGAGAAGGAAAAGGGGAGGAAGAAAAAACAAAGAAGAAGAGAAAGTGTCACTACTCTTTGTCCCATGACTAATAATTGTCTACCACTACTATCTAACTCAGCCCCTTTCAGTCTGTAGATGAGTTTTGTATTCAACGTCATATTTGATCCATAAAACAATGATGTGAAGGAGAGAGCACACAATCACTGTCTATGCATCTATGAGGTAGGGAGGCTGAGATTCAGAGTGGTTAAGTAATTTTTCAAGGCGTAGTTAGTAACAGACCTGAAAGGGAATTCATCCAAGATAAAAGACTTTGAACAATATTCCTTGAAATGTGTATTTTGTTTTGAATCATCACTCAAGCAAGAAACATTTTTTAATTTGTACCCACTGTATGCACTCACACCCATGCATACAAACCATCCATTGAAAGCTTCAGAAACAAGGCTTGCCCTGACAATCTCCATAGTCACTAGTCTCATCTATTCTGTTTCATTCTATTCCATTTTTGGAATAGAAACACTGGTCCTGACTTATTAAATAAGTTTCATGTCTTACTAATGGCCCAAACACTGGAGTTAGGAGAAAAATCATTGACTTTCAGGGAAAGATGAGAGCTAGTTTAAAGGGCTCAAGAGACTTCAACGTGAAAGAAAAAATAGATCAGTACTCCACTGCTAAAGATGGCAGAACTAAGACCAAAGGGTGGAAATTGTATGAAGACAAATTTTAGGTCAGCATAAAGAGGTCTTTCTCGTAGCAAAAAACAGCCCCAAAATAGAAAAACTGCTTTAGGAAGTAGTGAGCTCCCTGTCACTAGTCATGTTAACTGAAGCCTGAAGATCACTTAACAAGGATGCTGTACGTGGAATTGAAGGTGACCTCCAAGTTTCTTTCTAGGCCAGAGGCACAGTTTTATGTCTTTTGCTCATTTTTTACCCCGTGACAGCAGCCACCACAGGAAATTCTGGCTTTGATGTCTCAGCCAGAGAACACAGAGGGAAAAACAGAGGTGCTGAATTTTGATTCCACTAGAAAACAGGGAAATAATATATACACCCCTTGCTGTTCTCAGAAAACAGAAGAAGTGAGAAGCAAAACAAAAGTCTAGAACAGAAATCAAGGTACAAAAGAGCATAGGAAACCAGGAAAAAAAAAAAGATAGATTTTTTTTTAGACTGCTCTTTTCTCATGTTGAGACTCAGGCTAGCCTCACTTTTCCCAGTTATACAGTGGCGATATAGTTGAACTATTTAAGTTCTCTGATTTTATTAGGTATTCCTTGTTTCCTTATTCCTGAGTCCCCTGGCCATCTCTCACAAGACCAGCACAGCAGCTGAAAGCAGCTGAGGAGGGTAAAAGGAGAAACCTAGAGTAGTTTAGCCTCTCCTTTGGATGGACAATGGGAGGAATGATTATGCCCTGTCCCCATGGTCCTGTGCTGACTTAGAGAGTCTCATCCCATCAAATGCATGGGTCATGGAGTTCAATTCATTAATTTTGGTGGTTGAGGGAGGCTGACAGGTCTGGTGCTGACATGAATAATGATGGATCACTGGGAGAGGGCCCACAATATCTGCAGCGTAATCATACCCAGACCATCTCCTCGGGAATTAATGTAGGGCAAGTGCTTTCCATCCAATCAGACGCCGTTGCAATTTAATGTTGCAAGTTGGTACCACACAGCTCAGCTTCTCAAAGCACAAGTCAGACTGAAACTGGGTTACTCGTCTATTCCATTTTGTTGCTCATTTGGAGGCGTCTGCCTGGTCAATCTATGCTCGGCAGCTTGCAAAAGGAGAAGTAGCTAGAATGTGGCAGGAAGAATTCAAACAGAAATATCCAAAGACCAGAACAGGCATTCCTGCTCGGCTCCTTCCTAGTCATGTTTCTAGGATGCATGCTTTTTGTCTTGCTTATGAAGACCTGCAGTTTCCCCAGTGCGTGTAGGATAAACCTGAGGTCTTTGCCATCTAACTTTTCTACGCTCGTGTCCCACCCTGCTTCTGTAAGCCACAACAACCTCCTTCCGGTACTGAAAAAATATGTTTCTCACATTTTGACAGCGCTTGGCTTTGGCTGGCTCACATTTTGAAGTCTCTGTGTATTTGTACTGCTCTGCCTTCTGCCTGGCATGTCTTTGTTTGCTCCCGTTTGTTTATCATTTTATCTGCATCTACCATCCAGTAATTCAGAGAGCAGTATCATCCAAAAAAAGGCACATACCAAACTACCACTTGAGAGGCGGGACTGTGTATTTCACTTCTTTCTCAGAGTACATTCTGAATTAAAAGAAAAAGAAATAACACTGCTGTCGAGTAGATTCTGACTGATAGTGACCCTGTAGGATACAGCAGAACTGCCCATAGAGTTTCCAAGGAGTGCCTAGTGAATTTGAACTGCTGACCTTTTGTTCAGCAGCCCTAACACTTAACCACTACGACATTCGCCAAGCCAAGTGGCGTCGAGTCGGATCGACATTAGGGTTTCCTATATCTTATAAAAGTACAATAAATGAATGAGCAAATGTAAATGTTTGAACAAAATACTCCAAGTTTCTGATGCTTGGTTTTCTCAGCCAGAAACTGAGAACAATAAAATTAGCTCCTCCATAGATGTTATTGTGGCTACCTGTGAAGGACGCTTTCCTTTTAAGCCCTTCCATCTTTGCAGTGCTTTTCAGAGTCCTGCTTAGGTAAAATTGTCATCGTACACTCTGGTCCTCCAAAGTGCTGCCATTAGTTCCCTCCACTTCACTTGCTCTGTGGATCAGTTTCCTCTTATGTTTGTTGTCGAATACTGAATCATGGGGTATTGGGAAGATTAATTTCATTCATTTATTATTGCCTTCAATACAGGTATCAAATGGGAATTACTGGAACTATACAAATGTGGAAGTGACTGCTATAAAATGGAATACAGCATGCTCAATAAAAGTTCTCTACATTTCTTTATATCCTACTCCTTCTCTACTTATTTCCCTTCCCTGTTAACCTGCCTACCTTCATTTCTTCTCTTTTGGGCCCCTTTTCTCTTGAATTTTCCCTAAAGTGTAATTTTAGAATTATCATGCCCTTCGAGGGGGCAGCTCAGCTTCCATCTCTGTAGACAAACCTCTGGAATCATCTACTCCTTCTATAGAACACAGAAGTGCTGAGCAGTGATTCCAACTCTGTCAACTGTTACGTATGGTGATTTGTAAACCTCTTTGAGTAACCTGTCATGTGAACAGAGGGGAGAGCATTATTACTAATTAAGTGAACTGGGAGTCTCTGCTCTTTTTCTAAACATCCATTATGAAAAACACAGCATGTCATTCCAGTCCCCCTCTTAGTAAACAAATACCAAGGTTGAAGGTAGATCTGAAGCAAAGTCTCTGTTCTAAATTTGACTTTTTGGTAATATGGTGCATATCCCTTAGCACAAATAGAAAGTTCCCCAACACTCTTTAGAAACTACACATCCTGTCTGGGATTGGTTTAAAAAGCGATAATGTGGAAACGAGTCAAATGGCTCAGGAATTACGATGTCCTGAGGTAGTCTCTGAATTTACTCACCACAGTGGGGAAGTCGAGAGCTCCAGAGAGTGACCCTGTACAGGGAATTTACGGGAACTGTACTTCACAATTCTCCACTGCTAACTAACTGGGTGGCCAGACATTTCTCTCTGAACTTTGGCTTTCTATGAAATTAGCCTAGTTTAGTTCAACAAAATAAGAGCTGGCACCCACCATGGTCTTCTAGGCATGTAGTATGGCATCAAGGATACAGAGACAAATAATATATATCTTAAATGGCCTGAGAAGACTGAATTTGAAAGTACACCATGTTATAAAGTGTCTGGATACTCTATAGTTCTTTTGAGAAACTGTATGTACATATATACATAATTCCAGAGATTAAATGGAAGAATGAAGACAATATGATTCATAAATCTCTCTGATGCAAACTCACCTAGTGTCCAATATAAAAGAAACATTTTTCTAGGCACTGCAGGCACAGCAGGGAATATAACTAAGTCCCTGCTCTCATGAAGTGTACATTCTAGCAGCAAGTCACTTCTGAGAGGGAAGACAGGAATTCTGAGATTTTTCACCCAGCTAAAGATACACTCAATGTGGGCCGTTGGTTACAAAAAAGGACTAAGACCAGTGCGGCTGTGTTCAGTAGCAAAAACTGGGTCAAGCTGCAGTCTGGCCATCTGCTGATTCAGCACCTCGGACAGTGCCTTGCACAGTTTAAAATACTTGCGACCTTGCTATTGCAGCTCATCTACTCAATCTGATCTGGGACTGAAGGGCATTAAACCAAAAAGCCAAATCTGTTGTTGTTGAGTCAATTCTGACTCACAGTAACCCTGTAGGTGGAGGAGAACAGTTCTGTAGGGTTTCAAATGTTCAAAATCTGTAAAGAAGCAGACTGTCACATCTTTCTCCCGCAGACTGACCTGGTGGGTTTTAACCACCTTAAAACACCAGGTGTCTATGCAAGATCTAATTACACTTTCATGACTACTCTGGATTGTTCAATTGTTGTCTATATCACCAAAGGCTTCCCCAGTAAGCATCCAGCTGAGCTCCTGTTTGGACACTATGGACTCTAAAGACTGAAAGAAAAAAAAATAATAGTAATACCACGTACATCATGTCTCCTAAAATGTCTCCCATGACTCTTTCCCATCCCTACCTCTGCTTTCTATCTCTTCCACCATTTGTAGCCCTAAGCTGTGCATTTGACTGGAAATGTATCACTCAAGGCACCTGTGGTGGAGTAAAATTGGTTAGGATTTCATGGCTCCATCCAATTTCAGCTAGCAGCAGGCAAAGAGGGGAAAATGTTCAGTTATATGCAGCTCTGTACTCTACTTTTCTCAAAGTTCTAGAATAATGGTGGTTTAGTATAATTACCCTAGTGAACTCTGTCCCTTTGGAATTACTTGCTGAAGGCTCACTGAATCTTTTGGGACATGAACTTAAAAATGCCCTATTTTCTTTGTTTCTTAAAGTCATTTAAGCTTTCTTTCTTATCACTATTATCCTAGTGGCCTCCATGATCTGGCAATCAGAACATTATATGGGGAAGATAATAAATTTGAGCCTAAGAAGCCCCAGGAGCTCATCCAGGAATAGAGGGGAACCTTCATGTCATTACAAGGGCTCACCTGTGGTTAGGTAGAGTCATAGTCTTCAAAAATAAAAAGAATAGTAAAAAGAATTAGCAGTCTCTCATTCCATCACCTGCTTAAAACTGAATATCCCCATCCCACACTATGATTTGTTTTTTCATCTCTTTTTTCCTCTTCATCTATAACAGGGACTTAATTTTTCTTTCATGAACATTTTGGTCATGTTGTCTGAGTTCATTCAGTTGGCCCAAGTATAGGTACAGGAGTGACGCTGACCCAGTGAATCAATTCGAGTATAACAAATCAAGTACCATAGTTCTGTGTTCATGGTAGGCAGACTAATTCCATCAAAGGTGTCTATGCTTTTACTCCCAGAACCTCTGTATATGTTGGTAAATTGGATTACATAGAAAGACTGAAATAAATTTTAGCGTTATTAAACCTGGAGGTGAGATTATCCTGGATTATCCGGGTTAAACAAATGAATCCACAAGGATCCTATCTTTGTAGACAGAAAAAGACAGCCATGAGCAAATGAATGCAGGCAACCTCTAGAAGCTAGAGAGGGCATGGAAACAAATTCCTAGTCTCCAAAAGGAATGAAACCATGCTGACTAATTTTAAACTTCTGAACTAGAGATCTATAAGATAATACACTTCTGTCAAGTCATGAAGTTGGCGGCAATATATTATAGCAGCCATATAAAACTAATACAGGGGGGGATAAATGAGTAAACAATAATTTGTCCAGGCACTTATGTTAAAATTAAGAAGCACTCCTTCCCACCCTAACCCCACCCATACCACCCCTACTAGAGATGCTCATCTGGTATAAAATAAGCCTACAAGCACTGACAATAACACTACCATGACTGAGGATGGAGTTTGTCCAAGAATGGAACCTACCTAGAGGAAAAATGAATCAGAGATCAAAGACAGATTTGTGATAACTTTGTACATACAATTTGATCTATCCATTCCTGAAAGAAGAGGCAGCCTACATACTTCAGTTCCTTGAGGAAATAAAGACCTTATTTCACCTTTATCCAGTTTGAGTTGGATTTGTATCACTCGCCAAAGGGAGAGGGAAAAACAGCCTGTCACAGTTTGGTGGAATAAACACCACCTCCTGAAATATCCTATTCTAATTTTGGATTATTTTGTTATTGTTCCCTTTTAAACAGAGCTGGAATTTGCTTCCATGTGGCTTTTACTCTAGATTGTTACATCCTCAGGACAAGTTTAACTCTCACACCCCCTTGGGCAATGTTCATGGTTTGAAGCAGTAATCCCCACCAAGATCCTTGAGTCTTCTCTTCACCTGCTTACATCCTCCCAGTTATTTTTACAATTGATGTAATACAGTTTTGAACACTCTCACTAATCTATGGTTAACCTTCCCTGGACACATTCAATTCTGATATTTTTTTCTTAAAAATAATACCATAGTTGAGCAAAATATTCCAAGAAATGACTAAACAGATCACAACATCCTCGTTCTAGGTGGGATGCTTGTATTGAAGAAATACAAATTGAAAAATAAAAGTTTGTTTGTTTGTTTGTTTTTCTATCCATATCATACTGCTATTTCACTCAGCATTTACTCTCCAATAAAATCTATATGCTTTTCCCAGGTGTTGCTGAGTCGTTTCTCTACCTCTCTATCTATGCTCACGCAGTCCTTATGACTCATGTTTTGAACTGCATATAGGTTTTCAGAGTTATATTTTCTGAATTGCATCATGTCATAAAGCAGGTAGTGAGTAAAACAGAGGCTTTAAATTCAGACCAAAATGAATTCAAACCCTGGCTCCACCAATAACAGTTTTATGACCTTGAGTACTTGCATAAGCTCTCCAAATCTTAACTTCCTCATGATACAATAATAATGATACTTTCCTCAGAGAATTTTTGTAGGAATAAATAAGATAATGTATGGAGAATGTCTGGCATAGTTCCTGGCATCTACCAATTTTCAAAAAATGGCACCTATTATCACATTCAATCAGAAAAAAAAAAAAAAAGCACATTCAGCTGGGATATTCTGCTTCTGCACATGCAAGCAGAGACAACGGTGGAAGAAGAGAAAGGAAGACAGCTGATGAAAACACAACTACCTTCGCCATATTCTGGGCTTACATCCAAAGTCAAAAGAGGGTATGTCTAGAAAACAGGTGTCAAGTCTCCTAAACACTGTTAAGTTAAACATTTATTTTGAAAAAGAGACCAGGTAGGCAGCAAGCATAAAAATTTCTTTATGATATCCTGGATATCATACACATAATGGAGAAAGAAAAGTGTCTTGTAATTTGGTATCTCAGAAACAAAAGTCAGTAAGGGCTTTGGTTACATCTAAGGTAACCTGTGCCCCATACAAGAATACAGGCTCAGAAAAAGAGTGTTTTGCCTTGTTACAACCAGAAAATTTGTTTCAGACCCAAAATTGGAAGTTTATCCTACCTTCTGCACCCAGAAGGCTCCTTGATCAAAGAGGTTGTAGGAGCAACCCATTTAGTTTGTTTTTCCCCAGAAGTCAGGGGTTTGAGCTTAAGTAGTTTTTTTCTGAAGTGGTTCCAGGAAACCTTATCAGGGAAGTGAAGGAAATGAGGCAGGGCAGGAAGGAAAGCCAATAAAGGGTATGTTATTAAGCTACATACTACTGTTCCCAACAGGAGGCTTAACCTCCTGGGGTACTCTGAGAACAACAGTAAACATGCCTTAGAGTTATCCCTCTGTAGTGACAAACCTATGGAGGATTGAATAAATCAACTTCCAACAATCAACATCTGGGCTGCACTTGAAAGGTCAGTAATGCCCAGTACTCTGGCCTGGCCCAGACATGGACACAGCGGAAGCTAGCAGCCAGAGAGAGCCCCTAGCCAAACAATCACATATACTGCAAGTTGGAAATTGGACCAACATTCATGGGAATGATTAAGTGCTGAAGAGATATAGCTGGACACCAACAATGTCTACTACAAAGTCGAAATAAAAATGAGACAGAGTCAGTCATGGAATGCACCTAAACAAAATAATCACCCATGAACTAGCCCATGAACAAATTAAGAATCAGTTACTTTTACCCGTGTCCTAAGATGTGCAAGGTACAGAGAAAACATCTGAGTAAACAATCACTTTGCTGACACAAGTAGCCACATCCCTAAACAGCAGCTCCTCAAAATCAGAAAGAATTCTAGGAAAAGTGGGTAGGAAACCGCCTAAAATTTTAATGGCTAAGAAACATCTGGAGCCATGGTGGCATAGTGGTTAATAGCTTGGTGGCTAACCAAGAGGTTGGAAGTTTGAATCTACCAGTGACGCCTTGGAAAGCCAGAGGCAATTTTACCTCTTTCTAATAAGGCTGCTATGAGCTAGAACCAACTCCAGAGCAACAGGTTTGGTTTTCACCTTTTGGAAGGAATATTCAAACATTTTTAGGTTCTTACATGCTAACTCCAGAGACCTGCTAGCACAGTGATTCAGAGCTGGTTGCTAACCAAAAGGTCAGTGGGTCAAATCCACCAGCAGCCCCCAGGAAGCCCTATGGGGCAGATTTATTCAGACCTAGAGGATCGTTATGAGTTGGAATTGACTTGACGGCACCTGACAACAACAATATGGTAACTCTATTGTCCTGTCTTGAATGCTTCCTATCAATTTCAATCCTGCAAAGGCCATCACTTCCATGAGATTTGCTTTAACAGCTAAATAAGATGATACCTCCCACAGGTCCACTCCAGGTACCCCAGGTTATAGCTGCCTTTGGCCCTTGATACACATCCCAACACTCCCTCATTATTGAGCTTGGAGTTGGCCCACACTTTTGCATCAAGATCTTCTGGAGGTGGAGTCAAGATGGTGGACTAAATGCACGTCTCCCTAAACCCCTCTGGAAACCAAGACCGGAAGTGATAGTAAAACGGGGCCTTCAGGACACCTAGTGAGCCCCGGGATGTGGCACAGGGCTGTTAATTTGGACTTCATACCACTGAACGAAAAACCTCCTCTTTTTCACTGGCCCCTCTCAGCAAGCACAGGCTTGCACAGACCAAAGGTAACTCACCATTTTGATTTTTTTTTTCCCTCTGTCTTGGCCAGCAGGCAGAACTTGGACTTGACTGGCTGCTGGTCTGGAACGCACTGCTGGTGGGACTGGCAAGCATAACTGTGAGGTTCTGAGAGCCTAGCTTTGGACTCCATACACCTTGGCTCCTCTGGCCTGTTGGCAAGGGGAGAGGCCCAGAGTTCCTGGGCTGGGAGGCGGTGCCTGCCAGGGGGGCAGCACTCTTCTGGTGGGGAGACGGCATTTTGACCTGTGTCATCTGGGGCCATGGCCCAGCGGTGGGGGCTGTGGACTCTGGGCATTTGAGTAATCTTGGCATCTCTTTCTGCCACGAGTCTGATCCCAGCCAGCTGGCGAGCATATGAGGGACGCCATCTTGTTTTGCTGGGAGGCAGGGTCTTCCATACAGAAGCCTCAGCTGGACCTAATTCCTCAGCTGGGAGGCAGTTCCTACGCAGAAGAGACTGCTTTTCCAACAGAAAAGCAGAATTCTACACAGCATCACCTGCAGTTGGGGCCCAACAGCAGAGGCCAGCAGGCCAGTAGCCTTTCTGGATTTTGAGCTAGTTTATAACATCTGGTGTTCAATATAGAGGTGCTTACTTTGCCAGCTGGGAAGAGGGAAGTTTACACCTGAAAGCTGACTGACTTTGGAAGTTGCCAAACACTTTCTACTTCCTATCTTAAGATGGCATAGAGAAATAACAGTGGTACATCTTCACAGCATCTCTCCCGCCTCTATTAACTCACATGAAGCCCAAAATGCAGCAAACATTGGAGAGGACGGTAACCTGGAAGTCACCAATAGCCAAGAGAGCCCCCAAAAGAAACTTCCTCAGAACTTCTCAAATGAAGAAGCTTTTCTGAAACTATCAGAAAGTGAACATAAAAGGATTATTTAGAGAGCCCTACTAGACCTTATACAAAATGCAGCAAAGCAAAACAAAAAACTAAGGAAGCTGTTCTACCTGATGGAACATCAGTACTCTGAAAGCCAACAAATCAGGAACAAAATCAAAGACATAGAAATTTCACTTCAAAGTTACGAAAACAGTATGGAACAAATGGAAAAGAGAATTTCTGATCTGGGAGACAGAGTCACTGACTCCTGTATCTGTGAGGAGAAATCAGAAAAAAAGAAACAAGAAAAATGAAGAAGCATTAAGAAGCATGTGGGACTCTATTAGGAAGAACAATCTATGATTAACTGGAGCTCCTGAACAGGGCGAGACACCTGAGAACACAGAGAGTATTGTGGCTGAGCTGATGACAGAAAACTTCCCAGAAATTATGAAAGAAGAGAATATAGATATCCAAGATATGTATCAAACACCACTTAATATAGATTCAATAGAAAGAGTCCAAGACATATTATAATCAAGCTCAACAAAATGAAACATAAGCAGAAACTCTTAAAGGCAGCAAGACTCAAAGCAAAGCTAACATTCAGAGGGAAACCCTATTGGCTTTCATCATATTTCTCTGCAGAAATGATGCTGGCACAGAGACAGTGGCGTGATACATTCAAAGCCTTGAAGGAGAAAAACTTCCAACCAAGAATTGCATATCCTGCAAAACTATCTTTCAAATATGAAAATGAAAGGAAGACATTCCCAGATAAACAGAAACTCAGAGACTTTATAAAAATGAAACCAAAGATACAAGAAATACTGAATGAATCTCTTGGCTTGGAAGAACAAAACCACTAACTTTATATTTTAGAAGAACACATTATCCAGAAGCCTACTGAGTTAGAGAAGGCTCCAAACACAATGAAAGCTATAATAGTGAAAGAAACTATCTGGTGATCATATCATGTAAACTATGATATCATCGTACTAAAAAGAGGGATGTATTACAGTTGTTATAGTCCTTTCCGATGGAGAGCAAGTTGACAAGACTAGTAGCAATCAAAATTTGGGTTATATATAGTTTATTAAGTGGGATCATACAAGCAGCCGTAAAGCACAATAAAGAAGCAAAATACCATATCAAGAAATGTAATACAAGAGTTTCAACAACCACAAAACCAACCCTGAAAATAAACATATCATAATGGCAGCACTGAACACATACCTATCAATAATTACATTGAATGTAAATGGACTGAACGCTCCAGTAAAGAGATATCGAGTGACACCTTGGATCAAAAGACATGACCCATCTATATGCTGCCTGCAAGAAACTCACCTTAGACCTAAAGGTATGAACAAACTGAAAATCAAAGGATGGAAGAATATATATCAAGCTAACAATGAACAAAGAAGAGCAAGTGTGGCAATCCTAATCTCAGATAAAATCAATTTTAATGTAAAATCCACCATCAAGGACAAAGATGGACACTAGTTATTACTAAAAGTTTCAATACACAAGCAAGACTTAACAACACTAAATATTTATGCACCTACTATTACAGCACCTAAATATGTCAAAGAAACACTGACTACACTTAAAAAGGAGACAGACTACTCCACAACAATAGTAGAAGCCTTCAACACTCCACTCTCAATACTGGACAGATTGTCTAGAAAAAAGTTCAATAAAGACACAGAAGACCTTATTGCCACAATAAACCATCTAGAACTCATCAACACATATAGAACTTTCTGTCCATCAGCGGATAACTACACCTTCTTCTCCAGTGCACACGGAGCATTCTCCAGAATGGACCATGTGTTAGGACATAAAGCAATTTTCAACAAAATCCATACCATTGAATTAATGCAAAGCATCTTCTCAAAGCAGAAAGCCATAAAAGTTGAAATCAACAGCAGAAAAAACACAGATAGAAAGCAGCACTCATGGAAACTAAACAACACCTTGCTGAAAAAAACCATGGGTTATAGAAGAAATCAAGGATGAAATAAAGAAATTCATGGATTCCAATGAGAATGAAAACACTTCCTACCAGACCCTATGGGATGCAGCTAAAGCAGTGCTCAGAGGTCAGTTTATCTTCATAGATGCACACATCTAGAAGGAGGAAGGAAACCAAATCAAGAACTGACCCTATAGCTTGAACAAGTAAAGAGAGAACAACAGAGCAACCCTTCAGGCACCAGAAGAAAACAGATGAGAAAGATCAGAGCAGAACTAAATGAATTAGAGAATAGAAGAACAACTGAAAACACCAAAAGCTGGTTTTTGAAAAGATCAACAAAATTGACAAAACATTGGCTAAACTTACTAAAGAAAAAGAGGAAAGGAAACAACCCAAATAAGAAATGAGAGGGGAGATGTCACAACAGATTCAAAAGAAATCAAAAATATCATAGCTGAATACTATGAAAGGCTGTATTATAACAAATTTGAAAACCTAGAGGAAATGGACAAATTCTTGGATGCATATCACCTATCAAAATTATCACAATGTGACGCAGAACAACTTACTAAACCAATCACAAAGCAAGAGATTGAAAAAGTCATCAAAAACCTGCCAACCAAAAAAGCCCAGGCCCAGATGGCTTCACTGCAGAATTCTACCAAGCTTTTAGAGAAGTTATCTCCAGTACTACTGAGACTATTTCACAGTATAGAAAATGATGAAATACTCCCAAATTCATTCTATGAAGCCAACATAACTCAGGTACCAAAGCCAGGGAAAGACCCATCAAAAAAGAAGAACTGCAGACTGATAGCACTCATGAATCTAGATGTAAAAATCTTCAACAAAATTCATGCCAATAGAATACAACAACATATCAAAAAAATAATCCATCGTGACCAAACTGGGTTCATACCAGGGATGCAAGGCTGGTTCAACATCAGAAAAACAATTAATATGATCAACCACATAAATACCACAAAAGACAAGAATCACCTGATCTTGTCTATTGATGCAGGAAATCCGTTTGATAAAGTCCAACACCCATTCATGCAAAAATTTCTCAGCAAAATAGGAATAGATGGCTAATTCAATAAGGGCCATTTATACAAAGCCAACTGCCTACATCATCCTGAATGGAGAGAGACTGAAACAGTTTCCTTTGAGAACAGGAACTAGACAAGGATGCCCACTCTCACCTTTCCTATTCAACATTGTACTAGAAGTTCTAGCCAGAGCAATTAGACAAGACCAAGGAACAAACAGCATCTGCATTGGCAAAGAAGAACTAAAAATCTCCCTATTTGCAGATGATATGATTGTATATGCAGAGGATTCCAAGGAATCCATAAGGAAATTACTCAAACTGATAGAGGAGTTCGGCAAAGTCTCAAGATACAAGATAAACATAAGTAAATCAGTAGGATTCCTTTATACAAACCACGAGACTGTTAATGAAGAAAGCATCAAATCAATACTATTTACTATAGCCTCTAAGAAGATAAAGTACCTAGGAATTAATCTAACCAGAGAAATAACAGACCTTTACAAAGAGAACTGCAAGCCCTTACTACAAGAAACTAAGAGAAATTTAGATAAATGGAGAAACCTACCCTACTCATTCACTTATATAATGCAATCCCAATACAAGTTCCAGCATCATTTTTTAATGAGATGGAGAAACAAATTACCAATTTTGTTTGGAAAGGGAAGAAGAGCACACCAGGAGGCCTCTCATTACCAGACCTTATAACCTATTACACTGCCACAGTAGTCAAAACAGCCTGGTACTGGTACCAAAACAAACAGATAGATCAGTGGAACAGACCTGAGACCCCAGAGATGACATCATCTGCCTATGAACAGTTGATATTTGACAAAGGCCCTAAGACATTAAATTGGGGTAAAAACAATCTCTTCAACAAATGGTGCTGGCAAAATTGGATGACCATCTGCACTAAATTAAAACAAGACCCATATCTTACACCTTATACAAAAACCAACTCCAACTAGATAAAAGACCTAAATATCAAATCTAAAGCGATAACACTCATCCAAGAAAAAGTAGGAACAACAATCAAAAGTTTAATACACAATGTAGATGGCCTTCAAAATCTGTCAAACAAACCACAAACAATAGAAGAGAAAATACATAAACAGGAACTACTAAGAATCAACCACTTTTGCTCATCCGAAGACTTTATTAATAGAATTAAAAGGCCACCTACAGAATGGGAAAAAATATTTGACAACTCTAAGTCAGACCGACACCTGATCGCCATAACCTATAAGGTACTACAAAATATCAATAAGAAAAAGATAAATCATCCAATTAAACAATGCGCAAAGAGATGGACAGACACTTCTCTAAAGAGGACATCCAGGCAGCCAAAAACCACATGCAGACATGCTCACAATCATTAGCTATTAAAGAAATTCAAATCAAAATGACAATGAGATAGTATCTTACCCCAAAAGTTTGGCCATGATCCAAAAAAAGCAAAACACTAAATGCTGGAGAGACTGTGGAGAGATTGGAACTCTCCTATTGTCCAACCTCTTTGGAAAGCAATCTGGCGCTACCTTAAAATAATGGATATAGATGTACCATTTGACCCAGTAGTTCCAGTGCTTGGAATATACCCTGCAGGATCAAGGCCATTCACAACAACTGATACATGCACACGAATGTTCATCGCAGCACAGCCCACAATAGCAAAAATATGGAATTAACCCAGATGCCCAACAACAGAAGAATGGATAGGTAAACTATGTTAAATATACTCAATGGAACACTCTGCAGTGATAAAGAATAACGATGATAGCAGAAAAATCTCTTAACCTGGTTTTAACAAATATATTCAGTGAAAGTAGTCAGCGACAGAAGGACAAATATTGTATGAGACGCCTACAATAAGAACTTAAAAGCAGACTCATGCATAACAGAGAAGACTCGTTGACTGCTGCAAGGGTGAGGAGGGTGGGAGGGCGGAGGGGGAGGGTTTAGATTAGATAGTTGTTAGAAATTTGATTGGGTGAAAATGGTGACAGCACATATTAGTAAGAAGATCAACATTAACAGGACTTCAACACAACTTGTGTACTCCTCCCATCTTAACCCAATATTGCAAGGACAGAGTAGCTGGAGCATGGGGCTGAGGACTGTGTTCTCAGGGGAAATCAAGGCCAACTGGCACAACTAGCATTTTGCTGATGCAGTCTCTCCACACCCCACAACGGTAAGTGGCGTCTGGGGTCTTAAAATCTGCCAAGCTGCCATCTCAGGGTACAGCAAATGGTCCCAACTTAGCAGGAACAGATGATCAGCAATGTCCATAACAACATGGAGGAAAGAGAATTCAGAAGACAGAGAGACCCATGTAAGTATATGTCTACATCAACTTGTGAATGGAAGCAGCAGATGGTGCCCAGCCACCACCAGTGATAGTCACGATGGAACTCACAAAGTTGAGTCTCACTGGCAACACAAGTATAAATAGGGGTGCACCCTGAGATCTCCACTAAAAGACTGCAACTGATGGTCCAGGAGCCTCAGAGTTCTCCTGGGAGCAAGGCCCCTGGCCCTCTTGCTGCCCCTATCTGTAAATCATAATTAAGTTCAACTTTTCAGACAGCAATGGACTGGACTTGGTGATACACAGCGACCATATTGTGTGGGCACCTTATGGTTGTAGGCATCTATAGGAGGTCATCCTGTTCACCTCATACTGAAGGAAGGGTAATGGGTGGAGAGAAGAAGATAGGAGACTGTTGGGAAGATAAGACATGTATGGAGCAGAGAGGAAGAGTGTGCTGTCACCGTGCAGGGAGAGCAGTAGAAGCTGCATGCAGATCAGTATGGAAATTTATAAGAGAATGCACATTTTCATTCAATCATCATCATCATAATAATAAGATCTTATAGCAAATCACCAAGGATTCAAGCTATTTAAAGGGATCACTCAAAGCAAAGGACATAGCCAAAGGAAGCATCTTTACCTCTTTTCCTCTCTAAATGTCATGGAATCAATTAACAAGCACACCTACAAAAGGAAACACACACACACAGAGGGAAAATCTGTGAGGTCAAGAAACTTGTCTTTACCAATTTCCAAAACCAGATATTTTTAAGATGAAATCTTAAAAGGAAAAAAACAAAAACAAATGAATGAGTTAGATGTTACTGCATTGCTCCACACTGACTTCTCCCAATGGGATTAAAAGAATCTCTCTCAGTATCAGAGTATGACCATTATTGATGGTGCCATGGTGAGGCCAATGAGAAAGCATCCATACTGCAATGAGGTTACAACGCTAGTGAGTACAGTCATTCTTGACACCTACCCTGACCTACGTCTAGCACCTAGAAAAGAGCTTGGCTTTAGTAAACATGTACTCGTGTTTCTTCTAGTCTTCTTTTTTCTCTTATGTATTTTTGTTTTGGTTTTGCTTTAAAAATTCTCTTTCTCCACTCCAGTAATAAATTGCTGCAGGCAAGATCCACTCATGAGTGCAAAAATTAGTGAGGAAAACATTTATGGCAAAACTCAAATATTTGCATAGCCTCAAGGTATCTCCCCAACTCCTAGGCTCTTTAGGAGGTGGTGCTTAGTTCTCCTCCTTTGAGTGTTTGCTGCATTTAGTAAGTTGCACCTAACAAATAGGATACGAAACAAAACTTAGTAATTTTAGAGCTAATGAACTTGATAGCCACAGCTTTAATCCCGTAACCAAAGTTAATTTCACCAGGGATGAATCCTGTTGATATGATGTAGCCTCAACAATATGCAATGGGAAGGGCACCTTACTTATTTTTCCCCCAAATCCCAAATCAGACAAACACATATTTAGGGACAGCCTACAAAACTCCTGACCAATAATCTTCAAAAGTGTCAAAGTGATGATAAACAGGGAAAGACTGAGGAGGAGAGATTGAGGAGACATGGCAAATGAATGTATTGCTGGATTCTAGATCAGATGCTGAAAGGGAAAAATCCTATCAGTGGAAAACCTGGGGGGAATATGAATGAAGTCTTTAGTTAATAGTGTTGCACTAATGTTAAAGTCTTAGCTTTGACAAGTATAATATAGTTAACTTGGAGGGAACCAGGGTAAAGGATATATAGAAATTCTCTGATTGTCAACTCTCTGTATTGTTTCTGTAAACCTAAAAAACTAAAGTTATTTCCCAAAAAGAATACACGACTACAAAAATAATTCTGTCTCAAAAGACCCATATGAAGGGGCAACTATATCAGCACATTACCAGAAGAACCAGATGGTGCCCAGCCACCACCAATGACAGCCGTGATGGGGCTCACAATGTTGACTCCCAGTGGCAACAGAGAAAAAAAGTGGTGGACCCTAAGTACTCCACTAAAAGCCTGCAACTGATGTTCGAAAGCCTGAGAGTTCCCCTGTGTGGACCCTAGACCTGATGCTGCCCCTGATCATAGACCATTACTGAGGTCAACTCTTCAGATAGGAATAGAATGGACTTGGGGACACAGAGTGACCATGTCACGTGTGCACTTGATTTGTCTATGCATCTATAGGTTGTCCTACTGACCTCTTACTAGAGGGGAGTGGGGAGAGTGGAGAGGAGGGGACAGGAGATTGTTAAGGGGATATGACATGTATGGAACAGAAAGGAGGAGTGTGCAGTCACCAGGCAAGGAGAGCAGAGGGTGCTGCAGATAAGGTGGGCATGAAAATTTGAATTGTATGGTAAACTTCCACTCAACCACAATTAAAAATTCTGTCTCTCAGCCAGACAATAGAAAGCCCTCAGATAGGATACCAGATTGCTGGCTTCAGCCTTCAGTGCTCACTGACTGCTGATGTCTTCAGTAAGACTCTTGTCCTCTCAAAGCTCATGAATAGGGTAGGTTTAATAGTTCTAAGTGATATCCCTGAGGTCACAGCTTTGGTGGTATGTAGGGTGAAACAAAAGGAGCTGAAGTCCTGCCCCTCACCCTCTAAAATTTCCAGACACAGTTGATCCACTTTGATCCGCTATATATAAGACTTAGGTGCCCACATAAATGGTTTCATTTGGTGAAAGGCTTGTGCTATAAAATGTTGAATGCTGCAAGAACAGATGATTTGTAATTTCCCTTAATAAACTTACACTCATTGCCCCTCCTTCCCTCGTGGCCTTCCCTGCATTATCTAAGAATGACCTAAATAGTCTGTTGTACTTTCTCTTCCTTCTCCTGTCCATGACCTTCCAGTGGGCTGCAGCCATGTCTGCCTGCCTGTGTTGATCAGTCCCAGGCCCTGTCTTGGGGTAGAGTAGATAATATTATGTGTGTCAATGTTAGGTAGGATGTTAAGCATCTGATAATCTCTCGAAAAGTGAGTGGGTGTGGGACACAGCCCCAACCCCAGTGTCTTGCCAGTGTCATCTACTAGAAAGAGACTCAGAGGCACAAGTTGTAAATTATTGACTGATACCCAAATCATTTTAAGACCTGGATCAATCTCCCCTTCCTCCAGGAAGTCTTCCCTTCCTTGATCACACAAGCTTGAATGAATTTCTTCCTCCTCTGTGTGGCTACCAGCTTTAGATTGTACCTCAGATCCATGCTACCTGGTATTCCCTGAGTATTTGTCTCAACATTGTTATCCAAATGCTAATTAGGCATTGAAACTTGCATCCTGGATAATCTCCTGCAGTGCCTAACACAGTGCATGTGCATATGAAACACCAAGTGAAAGCTGAAGAAATGAATGAATGAATAAATGAAAAAGCTGCAAGGCTCCTTCTTTTAAAGGGATCAAAACAGAAGAGTCCCAAAGATCAGGTCTGAACCCTAGCTCTGCCAGTTGCTACCATGTGGCCTTAGGTTGCTTAGTGTCCCTGGGGCCACAAGCTTCATGCTGGCCTCTCTGTTTGTAAGTATTTTGAGAGACCCCATACCAGATGACAATTCTAAGCTCTAGGACAGTGGTGTGACACAGTGGTTAGGTTGTTCAAGAAATACAGCAGAATAAATAAGTTAAATGGAACCTCTCCAAGCTTCAGTTTCCCATCTGTAAAATAACACTACAAATACCTACCTTGCATCACTGAGGAAAGATTAAACAGCAAAACCTAGAACAGCATTCAGCACTATGGCTGCTGCATGGCAATTGCTCAATAAGTGTTTGTTTCTCTTGCAGTCTGTTCCCATCAGATACTTTCTCCAATAATGGAACTGACTTCAGCACTTTTCCCCAGCCATGTGCTTCATTATGGAGGCCAAATTAAGAATCTAAGATGCTTACATTCGAAAGAAAGCCAAAGATGCTAGACCACAGAGTGAGGCATGGGTATAAGGTATTCACAGTAGCTCTGCTAAGAAAACATCGAGGCCCCCAGTTGAGAGAAAAACACAGTATCATTAGCATAACAGGTGTCTTTGCTACAAGAATGACACTTTAAAGACAAATCCCCCCAATGCATTCCCTAAACACAGGAGTGCATATTTAATTACACTTAATGTCATCTTTTTCCTCCAGATCTGTGCCTGCATGGAATGCATCATCCCACAAACTTGAGAAGGTTTGCATAGACACAGCTGGAATCCAGAAGTGCCTCTCAGCTCCAGTAACCAAAAGAGAAATGTCAACAGTGGTGCTTCAAAGAAGGACCCATGGGCTTTCTTTGTTTGCTTGAAGAATGCTCAGGTGAAGGAAAAGGATGGGGTGGGAAGCACATTGTACATACTGGGGTTCAAGGGAGCACAGCCTCACTCAGTGCCAGGTACCGGCCTGACCCCCATCACAGGTTATTACTAAGGCACACAGCAAACAAAATCACATATCATCATCAACACCATGACTCACATTAAGGGAAACTGAGCTTCAAGCCACTCAGTAATATGACTGAGTAGCTTGGAGGAGAACCCTGCTCTTTCCAACTCCAAGTCCATAACCACCCCACTCTACCCACTGTCCCAACGGCTTTTGCTCTCAGAGGGTACATGTTCCGTGACACACATCAAAACTTTGTTTTGCACGCATCCCCTCATGGAATCTTTGTACCCATTTATAGAAGATGAACTGAGACTCAAACAAACCAACTAACTTGCCAAAAGTCACAGCAGAGGTGCTAGAAAATCTGAGATTTAAACATAATTTGCCTATCTCTTTTCCTCAATGCCATGCTAATTTGCTCTATGAGCCTGAAGTAGAGAGCTCCCTACTTTGGGCAATGGCTTTCCTCATTTTTAAAATTAGGGTCTTGTAAGCAAAGACTCTGAAGCTTCCTTTTACCTCCAGTATGCCATGATTTTATGATCTTTGTCATGAGATTTTCCTTATTTGACATCACAGGAGATCCCTTTAATTATCCCCAGGAGATGCCAAACTATCTGGTATAAGGAGGTTGGTCTTTACCGTGGAATATCTTATCTTGGGCATGAGGAACCTCATCCATAACGCATGGCTAGTGATAAGCAGAAGATGCGCAACATCATTGCCTAAACATCCAAGGATGCTTTTGAGGATAAAATATCATGGTAGATGTCTGAACAGTCATGAAATTGCCAAACACCATACAAATATTAGCAATTATCATTATTATTGCTAAAGTACAGAGCATTGTTTGAGGGTGATTAATTTCTTTGTCCACATACAGTTGATTCATGAAAGCAGACATAGTCCTCACTGGCCCACATGTGAGAATTCCTGCTCTACAAGGGCCTCACTTCAAATTTCCTCACTCAGTTTTTAGCAGATACTTTCAAAGTGCTTATCAGAATGGTGAGAAAACACTGCCATAACACAGTAGTTAAAGTTATAGAGTGTAGGGTCCCACAGTCCATGGATCAAGTCTAAGTTTTGTCAATTCTCCCGAAAAGTTTGCCCTCTGAGATTCCTCACGTGCAAAAGAGGGTAGCATAGCCTCCCCAGTGAGCCGTTGTGGACGGTGTATGAGGCAATGGTATGTAAAGCATTTAGTACCGCTCCTGACATAGAAAAAGAAAGCTTTGCAGCGTTTGTTATTATTCATACCAAAATTTTACCAATTCACATACTGCAGCAGCAAAGCCAGGACAGAGCTGATCACAGGATCCCACAGAAGTGGGACAATAAGAGGGCTGAGGAGTCACATTGCAATGGCCATTTCTCCCCGCTCTGCTCCAACACGTGAGTACCCTTTCACGTAGTGTTAAAGGGTAAAAAATGCATTTGCTTAAAATCCATCTGCTTTTTATAACTTCCAGAGACAGAAATCTGCATGGGCAGCAGTTCTCTGCCGCTCTTAATTAATTCCTAAACAAAGACCTCTCTGGCAGCAGCACAGCTTATGAAGCCGGATGACCTCCTGGCACAGAAATGATGACACAGATGTTGTTGCTGCTTCACAACCTCATTTCTCACTTTGTACTACTTGGAGAGACTAGCCATTTCTTCACTTTCCGAGGAGCAGGAGATGGTCCCTGAGGAGGGTCTGAGAACCCTGCTGTCACCTCCCATGGCTGCAGGCCTTCCTCAACTTGGAGCCACCAGCAGTTGCCTGGGATAAAGCAGGCCAGAGAAACATAGTGTGTCATTGATCAAAGAGATTCTCATGTTGAAGACACTCTAATCTGTCGGGTGGTTGGCAGGCTGCCAGGAACAGTAATCCCAATCACCCTGAATTAAACATCTATTTTTGTGTCAGGTACTATACTAGGCGTTCTGCCTGTATTACCTCATTTCATTTGGCATGATCTTTTAAGATATGGGAAACTGGTAGCACAGTGGTTAAAAGCTATGGCTGTTAACCAAACGGTCAGCAGTTCAAACCCACCAATCTCTCCTTGGAGACAGTAAATGGCAGTCCTATTCCCCCCTACAGGGTCACTGTGAGTTGGAAATGACTCAAGAGCAATCACTTTGGGTTTTGTTTTGATTCTAAATATGAGTTGTTATCTTAAATTCAAGTCAAGGAAACAGGGCATTGGAGATATTAAAAGAATTATCCAAGTGTCCACAGTCCTATAGTTGCTATTTATAGTACACTGGAGCCCTGCTGGTCTGGTAATTAACAGCTTGGCTGCTAACCAAAAGTCAGCAGTTCAAACCCACTGGCCACTTCTTGGAAGCTCTATAGGGCAGTTCTACTCTGTCCCACTGGGTTGCTATGTGTTGGAAATGACTTGACAGCAGCATATTTGTTTTTTTTTGGTTTTGATAGGGAAGTTGCCAAGCACTTCCTTCTCATTAACTTGTTGAGACTGCACCTCACCACAGTGAGGTCTAGCAGGCTTGAGGACTGTTTCCAGGTCATGTAGGTAGTAAGTGTCGGCACAGAGACTTCACAAGGTGTAGGCCCCTGTCCCCAGCATTGCCTGATACTCCAATTATTCTGATTTTAATCAGTGTACTAGGGGGCACTGGTGGACTGGTGGCAGAATTTTCACCTTCCATATGGGAAACGATTGTTCAGTGCAACTCTCAGTGGAGGCTTCCATTCAGGTTTCAGCAAAGCTTCCAGACTAAGACCAACTAGAAAAAAAAAAAACAATTTGATATATTTTCAAAAATCAGCTAATGAAAAATTTATGATCACAACATTTGGCTCCGACAGTCATGGGGTCACTATGAGTCAGGGGCTGACTCTGTGTCAGCTAGCAACAATAATCGATATATGAGTGGGTACAGCACAGACCTAGACTCCAAGTTTTGAGCAGTTGTGTAAACTTGAGCAATCCCACTTCCTTTGTACATAGGAGGAACAAGTTTTTAAATTCTTCATCTGTAAATAATCACTAACAGGTCGAGTTTGTATAAAATTTAATGAGTTAATGTGTGACACAGTGCATTACATGAGTATGTGCCTTATAGTAGACCAGTCAAATAAAAATAATTGCCTTAACTACATGGACAATATTATTAGTATCTCTCCCTATAACCTTTGAATCTGTATTTAGTGGCATTATATTATGGAAATGTCATAAATGCAATATACGACAAGATCGTTCAACCGCCTAAGTCTCCACCCATTCATCTATTAGTTTACTGAGTGACTATTACACGCCAAGAACTTCCTCTCTCTTTAAAAAATCTCTGATCTTTTCTCTCCTTTTTTCCCTTTCATCCATCCTGTTCTCTTTCTACTCTATGATCATTTCTTCTACTCTGCTTTTCTCATCAGTTCTTTCAACTTTGCACCCAGTGCAAAAGAGGACAAGTCTGGGAAGAAAGAAGACATTTATTAGAGCTCTCCAGGTCCCTCAACTATTTGGTTTGGGGAGGGGTAGTAAACACAATTCCCTGCCACTGTGAATCTCAAAAGCAAGAGTCAGCTGAATGTTCAGCCCAAATTTTACCGAAGACCTTAAGCTAATTCATCTGCAGGACTTCAGCGAAAAATCCACGAATGGTCCCACCTTCCACAGTATGGCAGTGATTCAAAGGTTTGTCCTCCTGGCACTGACCATCTGCCTGAACACCAACATCCCCTCCTCTCTTTTAGGCTCAGTTTCCTCTGCTATAATATGATGTTAACAAGAACATCTACTTTGTCAAGAGGTTATAATGAGATACAAAATGGGGATGCATTCTACTCAGGTTAAAGGGTCAAGAATGTCTGAGTTTTAAGAATAGGTACAATACAGTGAGAATTTATTTACCAGGCAAAAGCTGTGGAACTTGACATAGATGCTTCCATTCCTCACAATGATTTTATTATGAAAGGTAGCCTATTTCACATTTGTAAAAATCAATGCTCACAGAGGGTGAGTAGCTAGCCCAAGACCACACAGTTAACAAAGAAAGGCTGAGAGATCCAGGACCAGCTGATTTCCTTTCTCCCCTCAGCCATCCTGCTACAGGCACTGTAATAGCCCAGTCCTGCCCTGCAGGTAACCCTCCCTCACCCAAGATTATCTACAATGAAGGGAGCAGGAGCTGCCCCACACCTCTGCTGCAGACAGCCTCTCATTGCTCTAAGTACCACCTAAACAAAGCCTCTGGTGCAGGCGCCGACATATTTCACTCCCTATTAAGGAAAGCCAAGACAGGGCAGGCCTCTAGACGCTTCATTAGGGGAACATCAGGACACATAAGGACCGTAATAAAAGATGAACTGAAGATGGTGTCCACGGGGAAAGTCCTTGGCCACTCTTCCTTAAGCCCTGGCTGAAGTTTATAGAAGGGCAGCCTGGGGACATGGAGGGCTGAGGACAAGGACAGATGGGTATAAGCAAGGGCTTTGCAGCCAGTGTCTAGAGCCCAGCTCAGCCTCTCCCTAGCTGTGTGACCATCGGCCAGAGCATTTAACTCTATGAACCTCAAGAGTTCAATCTTTAGGAGGGAGAAAGCTATACCTGCTTGACAGGGATTCATGAGAATTAAAGGCAGTAATACATTTAAGTAATCGTAATGTCAAAATAATAATTTGAAAAATTAGAGGGTCAAGGCTGTGATTCTCCCACTGCTGGTCTGAATGAGCTGTAGGTCAACAATCCTCTGTTTTTGATATCCACAAACACTAGCTGCAGAAGTTTTCATAATGCAGACTGCCCAGACCCCGACTCCAGATGTTCAGATCTGGCAATCTGTGGTAGAACCCAGGAAACTGCCTTTTAAGCCACTTGAAACAATTCTGATACAGCCATATCTTGTTCCACGTCTTCTAAAAGATCAACAGTAACAGTAAAAATAGTATAAGGGAGTTCGTAAACATCCTAATGCAGAGTGGCAATGTGAGAGGCTTTAGAATCAAGATACTTGGTTTCAAATCTTACACTGCTTGGGCCAAATACTTAATATCCAAAATGGAAACCGTTAGCCTGAAGAATAGCTTTCAGGATTAAGTAAAACAGCGCACATAAAGCTCCCAGCATATTCTCAGGCTTACAGCAAACACTCAGTATTATTCTTATGATAGATTGATTTTCACCAAGCCCTTGAAAGGAATTCATAACCCCAAAAGTACGGAAACTCAGGGGTGGAAGTGGGGGCATACAAAAGAATTCCTACCTCGATTACAACCTCACATTTTATTTAATCAAGCAATTTACAGGGGGCAAAAATAATTAGTGGTTTTAAATGCTTTTATACAAGCAGGAGCTGCAATCATAATAAATCATCTCTGACATATGCCCAGCTCCACCAAGTGACAGATGACAAACAAAAGCAGGACAAGGTCCTCCATCACAGGCAGAATCATTGAGTTAATGGAAGAATTATTGCTTCTGAAATCCACTCCAGTCCTATTGAGGGGAATGTTCCAATTTATCAAAGCCAAATGAACATTAATTGCAGCAGTCTGGTAAGTTTTGCAGCCGCTATGACCTTCATTGAATTTTAATCCAAAACAGATAAGATTTCCTTCTACACAAAAGGAAACAACACAATTAGCTCAAAATGACAACTAGATTATGAAGTCGGCACACACAAGCAACACACACGCATCCACACTCACACACACACCCTGTTGAAAATATTGATTCTACTTGAGTTAAGATTCAGTACAAAACAGGTAGGCCAAGCAAAGGTAAATAAATACAATCACACATCTGCATCTCTTCTCTACTCCCCCCGCCCCTCCTCCAGCTTCATTCAGGAGAGAAATTTTGAAGGGAAAAGAAGCCAAGATGGAGAAGGTGGCAAGCAGTAAGGAAGACAGAATTTCTGTTAACTGCTGTAATTAATGTTATGTCTCATCGGGGAGGGATTAGAAAAAAACAGAGAGGAGGAAGAAAAAACAAGTATTATTTTGCTATTAAAGACGCCCTTGAGCTGGGGAACATTAGCAGCAGAAGTTTGAATTGGGTAATTGTTTGACTGTGGCGGAGGATTTGCAGACAGGATGATTACCGCCATGAAGTGAAATATAGTTGTGTGCTGAACCTATGCTGTTCACAGCTCTCTCTGTGTGGCATGAAAGCCTTGTGCTGAGTGCACATAACAGCTGGAGCAGGCAGTGGGGTGGGGTGTGGAGCAGACAGACTGACATGTACACATGCGCACACATACATGCTTGCACATAAACACACGCGCGTGAACACACACACAGCATCAAGAAACCTGGACTGGAAGTTCAGCTCCATCATCAGCTTGCCACTTGACATTGTCAAGTCAATTTTTCAGCTTCAGGGGCTTTACTTTTGTGTTCGTGTTCACTCTGACATAAAGCTATTCTATTAGGTGACTTTTAAGACTTTTTATTTTTGAGAATGAAATCAGAAATTTCTGCTCTCATTCCTTCTAAATACCCATGGTCAGGAAAACATATCCACCTTAACAATACACAGAGTCCAAGTGACTGCAAGATTTTAATGGTCATCCCTTAAAAGATCCCTCTCCATCTTTGGCCCTCTACAAAGGGAAATACTGTAGAGACTTCAGTTGAAATCAGAAATTTCATTTAAATTGTGAGCTCTGATACTGGCCATTTAATCTTAAAAGAGATATGTCTTAACTTCCTGGGATTAGTTCCATCATTTATAAAATAGGAACAGTATAACAGGAATATCAATTATATTAATGATATGAACTATTGGTGATTCAGTGGCAGAATTCTCACTTTCCACACAGGAGTCCCAGGCTCCATTCCCAGCAAACGTAATTCACATGCAGCTAACACCCATTTGCCAGTGGAGGTTTGCATGTTCCTATGATGCTGAACATGTTTCAACAGAGTGTCCAAACTAAGAAAAGACCAGGAAGAAAGGCTTGGCAATCTACATCTAAAATTGCCAAGGAAAACCTTATGGATCCCAACAGTCCAATCTCCAAACAACGATGAGATGGTGTAGGACCACGCAGCACTTCATCCCTCTGTGTGTGGAGTTGCCATAACGGCAGCCAACAACAATGCAACATTTATATAGAGTCTGTATGAGCTACCTCATTTTTATTCCATAATGTTGGCATTACCATTATCACTAATTTACAGTAGAGAAAACTCAGGCATAGAGAAGGAAGTCAGCTAGTGTCTCACCGCAAGTTCAGTTGTGGGGCCCCAATTGTAGCCTAGGAAGTCTGTCTCCAGAGATTATTAATTTTTCTTTTTTTACTTTTATTTTGAGAGAATTATAGACTCACCTGTGGAAACTGGAAGTTATCTAGTGGACTCTGGCTCACAGTGACACAAGGTGCATCAGAGTAGAACTCTGCTGCATAGAGTTTTCCGTGGCTAATTTTTTGGAAGTAGATCACCAGGCCTTTCTTCTGAGGTACCTTTGGATAGATGTGAACTTCCAACCTTTGCTTTAGTGCCAAGAACACTAAGCATTCGTCCTACCTAGGGACTATTGGCCAGTTATTTTGTAGAATATCCCTCACTTTGGATTTGTCTGATGTTTTCTCATAAATAGAATAAAGTTAAGCATTTTTCGAGGACTACCATAGAAATGACATGTGACATCTGTAGAGCAAAATATTAGGAATTCA
This sequence comes from Heterohyrax brucei, assembly GCA_028571685.1. Classification (NCBI taxonomy): domain Eukaryota; kingdom Metazoa; phylum Chordata; class Mammalia; order Hyracoidea; family Procaviidae; genus Heterohyrax; species Heterohyrax brucei. The sequence continues at coordinate 66,600,634 of CM053150.1, forward strand.
CCACTACTATTGCTAATCTCCATCAGCTGGTTACGGGAGTGAGTGCATCAAATAAAAAACTAAAAACCCAAACCCAGTGCCGTCGAGTCAATGCTGACTCATAGAGACACTCTACTGGACAGAGCAGAACTGCCCATAGAGTTTCCAAGGAGCAACTGGAAGATTTGAACGGCTGACCTTTTGATTAGCAGCTGTAGCAATAAACCACAACACCACCAGGGGAATGGCGGCCCTCAAAAAGATATGCTTATGCCTTATTGTCGTTAGGTGCTGTCAAGTCAGTTCCAACTCATAGCCACTGACCCTACAGCTCAGAGCAGAACTGCCCACAGGGTTTCCAAGGAGCATCTGAAGGATCTTAACTATTGACCACTTGGTTAGCAGCCATAGCACTTCGTCACTATGCCACCAGGGTTTCCTTAGTGCCCTGAATCTGTGAGTATTACTTACTTCAAGGAAAAAAAAAATTATAAACATAATTAAATTCAGGATCTTGAGAGGACAAGATCACCCCAGACTATCCAACAGGCTGTTAAGTCCAATGACAGCTAACCTTAAAAGAGACACACAGAGGAGAAGACATGAACATGCGACGATGGAGGCAGAGATTAGAACGATGCAACGACAAGCCCAGGAATGCCGGCAGCCACCAGGAGTGGGAAAAGGCAACGAATGGATTCTCTAGGGAAGGTGGCCGTGCCAGTGCCTTGATTTCCAACTTCTGGCCTCCAGAACTGTGAACAAATAAATTTTTTTGATTTACAAAGCCAAGTTTATGATAAGTTGTACTGTAGCTTCAGGGAAGTCATATAAGTGGTATTGTCAGCTTTCTTGACTGTAAAGTTACTATTTTCCTTTCATAATTAAAACATATCTAGAGGAAGACATTCTGGTACTATGCAAATATTCTGTTCCTCTTGATCCATCAATTTTAGCATACCTCAATGGATCTAGCCTGTAGCAATTAGGGCCGTGGCGATGGCCGAATGACGATTTCTATTTCATTCTTTCCTTTCACATGTGTTAACTGGAATGCTACTATAAAGAAAAGCTATCTCTTCTCCCCTATGTATTTATTTAGTTCATTATTTATATCAGCATTTTAAAGTAAATCTTATTAATAACTCCTGACCAGTTTAGCAAAAAAGGATTTCCGTGAAGGCAAGCCCAACAAAGAATTAGGATTTTTATTTTTTTTAAGGCAAAAGAATCTTCACTGAGCACTGTGCTAAGCATCAAGAAATTAACCCTGATTCAATACTATTAACTAAATGGCAGCTCTCTGCACGTCTCTTACCACTCATTTCTCACCCCATGAATGTGGTATTAACAGTTAGGAACTACTTGCTGGGAAGCATACTCCACCCCATGATGATCTTATGTGTGCCTGAGTAGAACTCTACTCTGTAGGGCTTTCAACGGCTGACTTCTCAGAAGCAGATTACCAGGCCTTTCTTCCGAGGTACCTCTGGGTGGACTCAAACCTCCAATCTTTAGCTTAGTGACTGAGTGTTTACTATATATACCACCATATTAAATAAATGAGCTTTATTTAATACTCTGGAGAAAGCGTGACTAAGAAAGAGTGAATAACATGCCTACGGACAAGGGACAATCAAAAGAGGAGACATGACTTGAATTCACACCTATCTAATCTAAATCTGTATTATTTCCAACCAAACCAAGCTGTGTTCTGAAGAGAAAAGATAGGAGAGGAGAAGGATACCTTTGTCATTTCACTCTGGCTCAACACATCTCAACTGAGTGTACTTCTTGACTCCGCCTAACTGGGTAGGGACGGAGCGCAGAGGACAATGGGACCCACAAACAGAAGTTAAGAACAGGCCCTGTGGAAATAAATTGGGCTCTAGTCACCACCTTGGCATTTTCTTGTGGTTTGACCTGCACAAGCCATATTAAATAAATGAGCTTTATTTAATGCTCAGGAGAAAGTGTGGCTGAGAAACAGTGAGCAACACACCTATGGACAAAGGACAGTAAGAGGAGGGGACACGGCTCGAATTCACAACTGTCTAATCTAAACCTGCATTATTTCCAACCAAACCAAGCTGTGTTCTGAGGAGAACAGATAGGAGAGGAGAAGGATTAATTGAGGGGTGAAGTGGAAATGCCAAAGAGCCCAAAATTAAGTTGTCCTCCCATTTTTACTGTGGGCTGATTCGGGGCATGCCTGACAGGAAGTGAAGAGTGTGAACAGCACCCATGTGCACTCTCCTCATACTCGTTTTATGCTGTTTTTAGGAAACCATAGAAAAGCCCCTGGCTCTGGAAAGAAAAGGAGCCCTGGTGACACAGTGGTTAAGCTGCTAACCCAAAGCTCAGTGGTTAGGACTCCCCAGCCTCCACAGCAAAAATTGTGGCAGTCAGCTTCATCAAGATTACAGGCCTAGAAACCCTATGGGGCAGATCTACTCTATCCTAAATGGTCACCATGAGTTGAAATTGACTCGAAAACAACAGGGGTTTTCTTTTTCGTTTTTTCCTGCAAGGCAAGTAAGTTGTGAGCAGAGAAAGCTGGAGCAGAGGAGAATGGCCACAGAGAGGCTATTCTCCTTGACTCTCCTGCCAACCTGTCTGGCACTGTCCTAATTTGCTCTTCTCCCGTCTCTGGATCTCTCCTCTCCCTTCTCCAGGATTTCTTCCCCTCTGCTGACTCTCCTAAGGCCCAAGTGCTGGATGCCCCAGCCTCCAGGCCCTCTAGGATTTCTGCTGGGTGGTGTTTCTGTCAGCCTTGATTCCTCCTCATCTTCTACGTCCCCCCTAGTGACTGCCTCCTCCCAATTCCCCATCCACTGCTCCTTCCCGGGATTGGGCTTATCTCTCTCTCTTCTTCTCATGCCTCTCTCCATTTCTCTCTCTTTTTGTGTATGTTACTTCCTTTCTTTTTTTTTTTTAATATATTCTACCTATTTCCTCTTTGTCACTGCTTTTATTGCCAAATTCTTTTTCTATCTACTGCTTCTGATTTTCCTTTATTTTGTTACGTTTCTATCATTGGCATTGGCTCCCTTTCTTCCGTTCTCACTTTATTTCTGTCTCTGGTGGTTTCTATATACCTAGCATAGAATAGGCACTCAGTAAATATTGGCTGGGGTCTACGTTTTGTGACTCTGTCTCTGTCCTCGTTCCCCACCCCCCGCCCCCCGACCCCTGACCCCTGTCTCCATTACTCAGATTTATGTTTCCCTGGTCACACTCTCATCATGCACTTCTGCCTCAGCTAAAAGTTTCAAAGGAACCGACTTCAGGCCCTCTTCTTCTTAGTTGCTTCTTGCCAGGGGCAGGATATCTTTGCCATTCCACTCTGGCTCAACACATTTCATCTGAGGGTACTCCTTGACCCAGCCTAACTGGGCAGGGATGGAGCACGGAGGACAACGGGACCAGCAAATAGAAGTCAAGAACAGGCCCTGTGGAAACAAATTAGGCTTTAGTCCCTGCTTTGGCCTTTTCTTGTGGTTTGACCTTCACAAGCCATATCCATTTTCTGAGCAACGTTTTCCCCATCTGTAAGATAAGTGAAGAGTATATTCTATTACAGTTTGAAATTCTTCCCACCCCCACTCATGTAAAGAACTGCATATCCATGTCACCAGCTTTGGGCTTGGTCGTACAACATGCTTTGGTCAATGCAACATGAGAAAACTCCTATCTGTGCATCTTTAGTTCCTTCTGGCTCTCTTGTTCTTTCCCACATACCTGGAACTGGGACTGCCCTTCATCTAAAGCCCCAGGATGAAAGGACACACAGAGCTGAGCACAGTGCTAACAGGTACTGTTTGGGCTGTCACTGAGGTTTGTGGAAATTTGTTTGTGATAAACGAATGCAAAATGACTAATTTTTAAGAACTGGATTCTTGGAGGTCTATAATGCTTCCAGATTTAACATTTACAACACTTTTTTTTTTTTTTTTTAGATCTATTGCTTTTGGGAAAATGTAGCCAAATGCTTTCATGTGCATTATCTTAATTTGATGTTATAACTTTATGTCCACTTTGTTCAAAGAGGTGAAACGACTTTTCCAAACCTCTAAAGCTGGTATATGGTAGCATCAAGCTTAAAGCCAGGTCTCTTGACCCGCAAATTCCATTCTCCCTGTGCTTTCCTATGCTGCATCTCTAAATGCCGTGGCAGAAAAACCAAGTTTTCTATGGCAGAAGCCATGACTTATTCCCCTAATTTGCTCATAAGGCCGGCTAGAGACTGGCAGGCTTTTCAAGAATCCTTGTTGAGATGATCAAGGTTAAGATACAAGGCTCATGAACTTCCTGATTTAAAAAATTCCATGTTCTAAAGAAAAAAAACATATACATACGAATGTGGTTCATGGAGTAAACGGCCCATTTATGCAAAAATGGGCCGTGATTACCAATAACAGCAATCACCACTAGGTCAATTCTGACTCATAGTGACCCCACGTGTGTTGGAGTAGAACTCTGTTCCACAGGTTTTTCAAGAGCTACTTTTTGAGAAGTAGATCACCAGGCCTTTTTTCAAAGGTGCCTCTCGGTAGACTGGACCTTTCAAATTTACAGTTAGCAGCTTGATCACTTTAACCATTTGCTCCACTCAGGAACTCCAAAAATGGGCTCAGAATATTTGAACTGTCAAATTTCAATATGCCTTGGCAACTGCTATAAGCTTTATCACTTCAATTTACTAATAGGGCAATGACAGTGAAAAAGGCAATGTGGCTTGCCTGAAGCCATGAAGCACATTAGAGACACCGGAGTCCAGATCACAATCTCTTGTAGTATAACTTTTTTTTTCCACCACTAGATTTTTGCCACTTTCCCTTTCAAAATAACCCCTCTAATCAGGATTGGAAACTCTGGTGGCATAGTGTTTAAGTACTATGTCTGCTAACCAAAAGGTTGGCAGTTTGAATCCACCACGTGCTCTTTGGAAACTCTATGGGGAAGTTCTACTCTGTTCCACAGGGTCACTACAAGTAGAATTGACTCAGCGTCAAAGGGTTTGGTTTTTTGGTGGTGGTCGTTGTTTGGTTTGGGATCTACAGGTTCTGTCTTGGTTTCACCTTTCCCAGGTACCTGCCAGGTGTTCTATAATAATATCAATAGGAAATAGAACAGTGACATCATTTATAGTAGCAGAGTCACGCATTTACAAAGCACTTACTGTGTGTCATATAGTATTTTATGTGCATGATGTATTTCATCTTAGGTAATCCTCACAACAGCCCTCTGAGGTACAGAAACATAAAGATCAAACGTGACCAAGTTACATGTCTAGTAAGTCAATTATGGAGTGACAATGTGAATCTCTGGACACTGAGTCCTGAGTTCTTGAGAGTTAGTTACCTTCTCTGTGTCTGTCTTTTCTCAACAGTAGGACAAAAGTAATTATACCAATTGAATGGGAGTTATTACAAGACTTCAATGATTTCAATATGTGTCAAATACTTAGAACATTGTTATGGATTGAGTTGTGTTCCCCTAAAAAATATGTGTAGCAATTTGGCTAGGCCATGATTCCCAGCGTTGAGTGATGCTCCTATATGACACAAATCTTGCCTCTATGATGTTAATGAGGGAGGACAGGTGGCAGTTGTGTCAGTGGGGCAGGACTCAATGTATAAGGCTGTATTGTCCCTTGAGGCAATATCTTGGGATAAAAAGTAAAGAGAATCATGTAAAAAGTTGGCAGACCTCACACCATCAAGAAAACGCACTGAGAGCACAGTACATCCTTCAGACTTGAGGTGCCTGCACTGAAATGTTCTAGACCAAAGAAAGACTGATAATACAAGGACCTTCTTCCAGTGCCAACAGAGAGGGAATGTGTTTCCCTGGAGCCAGCACCCTAAATTCAGACTTTCAGCCTACTGGACTGTGTAAAACCAAATTTTTAAGTACAACCATCTACTTGTGGCATTTCTGTTACAGCAGTCTAACAGAAGACATACTAAGCACTTTGATATTGCTTCTTACCATTATTGTCCCAAGATTCTTCACTGTCTTTTTTATTTTCCCATAACTTTTTCTCTTTCTCTAAATATGTGGTCCCCAGAAGTAAACACAACATTTCAGGTATGATCTAAAATCTCTGTTGTTCCAAAAACTAGCTTTTTTGTAAATACATATTAACATGTAGGACCATTTTTATGAGTCAGATGTCACAGCTGACTCATTCTGAGTTTGTGGTTGTTTTTTTTTGTTTGTTTGTTTGTTTTTTCTTTTCCCTTTCTTTTCGTTTTCTAGCAGATGTGGTTTTCATCATTATGTTTAGTGGGCAAATCAATGATTGCTACATGGCTGGCTGACTGAATCAACAGTAGAAGGAATGAATGAAATGCTGGGAATGAATAAGTATAATGGTTGAGGAAATGATCTATAGTCATTGTCCACAGAAAGTTTTAAAAAGTACTAATGCAATACGACACAGATCCTTTAAACAAAGCTACTGATTGAGAATTGTAATACTGATTTCTTATACAGGTAGTCCCTGACTTATGATGTATTCAAGGTAAAAACAAATGGCACTTACGAATGTCCCCTTTTATTTTTTACATCTCACTGTTCGTAATCTGTACTGCATACAATGTTGTATCTATGTTGCCGGTATTATCATTCTCATGCCAACCTCCAGAGACAGAGACTGTATTTATGAAGACACTGACAGTAAAGTCAAAAATAACGAAAACTTATGTCTGAACTGATTTAACACAGAGTAACTGGAACAGAACCCTGTCTTAAGTCAGGGACTAGCTGAACATATGTTCCTCAAGATATTTTTCTGTATATTAAAGAATCACAGACCTTCTAAGCTTGAAAGAACTGTAATTGTCATCAAATTGACTACCTGATCAATTTTTCCTCAAATCCTGATGAATAGAGCCTCTGACCTCAGTGGGCATAACCCTGGGGACTAGGAACCCACTAACCATGACCCAGTGAACCTCACAGTTGCAAAACTCAGACACTTGGAAAGTCTTGTTCTGCCATGGATAGAATGTTGCTCCCTGTGCACCCTCTTGTTGGTATCCCTACTACAACTATGCAGCATTTCCTGTGGTATGATCCTTTAGAAAGAAATGTGTCTTCAAAGTCTTCTCTTTTTCCATTTCAAGCAAATCTTATTTCTTTTCATCCCTTTCTTAAACCATTTTGTCACCAAAAGGACAAAAAGGAATGAAAACAAACAAACAAGCCATGAAGGAAGATATTGATCTGAAATAGTTTCTATCCAATAGCTTTGGTCCACATCTTTAAGACAAGACACATCATATTAAAATGGTATGATATTTTTCACAGTTCAGGAAAGCAAGTTGTATGAGTGAATACAGTCACATGACTAACCCTCTATGCAACAGCTGTGTGTGCTGAAAGAAGTTGTGATCAAGGCCATAATTAAATATATTTTGAAGTGCCAATGTAACACAAACAACCAAAACAACAACAAAAACCTACCGACAATAACATCTACATACCAAAAAATAAGTAAAAAGTTCTGATCACTTTGGGTAGAATTTCTTTGCATTTAACCTCATTGCCATCTGAAGCAGGCCAACTCTCGTTGATTTCTAAGTAAGGAAACTGAAGGGATCTCTTCCCCTACCATTCACATTTGCATATCTAGTTCCCAAAAGAAGCTGGTGGTAGTGAAATAACTGTGATCCTTGTGCTGGGGGTCAATACAAAGAGTATCTAAGAGCAGGAGAGCAGGAGTCAAGCTCCAGGTTCTCTTCTGACTCTGCACTGCAGCCCTCTTCCGTTTTCCTTTTCTCCTATTTATAAATTGCTGGCATGGGCAACTCCTTTCTCCCTAAGTGACACGTTTCCAAGTTCTATTAAGTGTTTCGAGAATTGTGAATGAATATTCAATAAATAACAAGCAGGATAGACCCTAAGTGCAGTGAACATTTTAATAATGGCTACTGCTTTTTGATCAATTACTAGACATCAGGTACCATGCTGTGCAGAATCGTGTGTAAGAGCACAGATTCTCTATTTGGACAGACAGGTACTGGAGTCCCAGCTTTAAAACTTAATGGTGGTGAGCACTTGAGCATGCTGCAAAACTCTAAGAACTCCCAGGTTCTTCATCTGTAAATCAAGGACAATAACTATGCCAAACTCATAGGAGCATTACAAAAACTAAATGTATTTCATCTTACATAATCCTCCCAACGACCCTCTGAGGTCAGTAGAAAATTCCAGTAATGGCAGCCATTATAGTCACTATGCCTGGCACTTGCTTATGTGACTGTATTTGATACTTAGAATTAAGAAGCATTAGTAAATATTATCCCAGTTTCACAAATGATCAAGTTGATCTGTGAAAGGTCAAAGTGCTAGGACAGAACCACGGCTCCACGTTGCAGTTGACTTACAATCATCAACTCTTCCAACATATTTCATGGATTCCATGAAGGTGAGAGGCTAACAATTCACTCCTGAAATTTTAGAATTTAAGCTAGAACTAGTGCACACTGAAGAAAGTAGTGACTGGCTAGAGACTCTGGTGTCAGCCCATACAATGTGAAATATAGGTTTTACCTTTTAATCTGGAGGTGATCAAGATCCGACAAAAATAGCTATTTTTAAACATCTGCGTTTCCTCATCTATGAAACAAGCATAATAATAGTATCTACTTAAAATGCATTGTAAGGATTAGATATACTAATGCATTAAAAAAACCGCAACAGTGACTGACATACAGTGAACATCCAATAAATGTTAGGTCTTGTGATTATTTGTCTAGAACAAACGACAAAATAGAATAAACATAAGACTAAACTCAGTGTCTTCTTAGCCTTAGACACTGCTGCAATTGTAAATATTAATGGTGCCTGGGTGGCACAAATGGTGAAACGGTGGCTAGGCTACTAACAGAAAAGTTGGTGGTTCAACTCTATCCAGAGGTCTAGGAAGAAAAGCCTCATGATCTATGTCAAGAGTTCACAGCAACTAGAAAGTCGATAGAGCACAGTCTTTGTGACACGCAAGGAGTAGCCAAAAATCACAATACAATGTCACAGCAATTGCTTTGTTTTTACTTTTGTTTTTGGCTAGCTACTGTCATGGATTGAATTACGTCCCTCAAAAACTGTGTGCAGCAATTTGGCTAGGCCCAAAATTCCTGTCATTGTGTGATGTTCCTAGATATCGTAAATCCTGCCTCTATGATGTTAATGAGGGAGTATGGGCGGCTGCCATATTGGTGGGACAGGACTCAATCTGCAAGAGCATCTACTGTGTCTTGTGGCAATCGCTTGGGATGTAAAGGACAGGGAAGCAAGTAGAGAGTTGGAGACTTCACACTACCAAGACAGCAGTGCCAGGAGCAGAGCACATCTTTTCGACTTGAGGTCCTTGTGCCTCAGAAGCTTACTCTAGAGCCAGTAGAGAAAGCCTTCCCTTGGAGCCGATGCTCAGATTTTGGACTTGCAGCCTACTGGACTGTGACAGAACAAAATTTATCTTTGTTAAAGCTATCCACTTGTGGTATCTCTGTTATAGCAGTACTAGAGGACTAAGACAGTTACTAGGTGATGTAGTGGTTAAGTGCTACATCTGCTAACCAAAAGGTCAGCAGCTAAAATCCATCAGGCACTCCTTGGAAACTCTATGCGGTAGTTCACACTGTCCTATAGGGTTGCTGTGAGTCAGAATCAACTCAGTGGCAGTGGGCTTGGTGTTTTGGTTTTCATTTTTATATTACTTTTACTGCTGTCAAAAACCCCCGAGACTGGCATAACCGTTTTTCTTTCACAGATGAGCAAAATGAGGCTCAGAGTGCTAAATAGCAGAAGAGACAAATCTCGACTTGCAGAGATTTTGAGACATTTAGGTCTTATTCACCTCTTCTTTCCAAACCAAACTTACCAAGCAGAAGAGAAGGGTGAGTGTCTTAGGCTGAGATCTCTAGAAAAGCAAAACTAGTGAAGTGTGTATCTACAGAGAGAGAGATTTAACTCAAGGAAATGGCTCATGTGGTTGTAAAGGCTAGGAAGTCCCAAATCCATGGGTCAGACAAGAGGCAGCTGGCCCATAAAGTGGCAGAAAGTTGACAAGTCAGGTCAGATGGCAGGCTGTTGGCTCACAAGGCTGTAGAAGTTATGAAATCAGGTCAGACACCAGACTGCTAGCTCACAGGGATGTGGAAGCTGGTGAATCCCAGAATCAGTAGGTCAGCTGACAGGCTGGTAGCTCAAGTTCCAAGAACTAGAGGTCAGACAATGATGAGCCAGATGCAGAATCCAGGTCAAGAGACAGCTTTGCGAGTGCACGCAGATACACTGGATGTAGGCCACACCCTCAAGGAAAATCCCCTTATTTGAGAAAGGTGGTGACTTGGGTAAGTGTGACAGGAGTATGGCTGTGACTTGAGGAAAGCCGTTTAGTAAAGGTGTGATTCAAGATATCCTCTCCACTAATCCCAATTACAGCCCTAATCCTGTCTCATAAACAGATAGATGTTTAGGATTTATAACACAAAATTACACAATATCACTAAATGGAGGAAAATTACATCAGATCGTAAAATGAAGGACAATTATACAATATCAGTTATCATGGCCTAGCCAAGTTGACACCTAAAACTAACCACAACAGCAAGGAAGATCTACACTCCTTGGGGAGGCAATCTGATACAATGGAATGAACACTGGGCCTGCAGGCAGAGAAAACCCATTCAAAACTCATTTATAATTGAGAGAATACTACCTAGGTTATTGGGTTACAGAGGGATATATGTAAATAAATGCTGTTTCCAGAACACTGAAAATGTTTCATACCCATTAGTCAATCTGGTATCTAACTCTCCAATGATATGAACAAGAGCAACCAAATACCCCATGAGAAAATCAGCAAGTACTCTGAGATGGTGTTTATAAACTTGCAGCCAAAAGTTAGCTTGCAGGCACCCATTTGGCTGAGTGTGTGGCTAAATATATACATATATATAAAAAAGTCTATCACACTCATTCCACGAATAACACAAAGGCCTTGATTTGTTCCTCCACGTGATGAGCATGCATTAGGTCCAAAATTAACACTGCTGTCTGGCTGGGCTATGCGTGTGTTTCCCAGAAAGAGAAAACTTACAAGCTCTTGCTCAGCCCTAATCAGAATGTCTAGTGCAGGGTGTTACTTGCAGATGAACAAGAAGAACAGAGACCAAAACCCAAGGTCTGTTCTGTTGCAGACTCTCCATAAATATGTGTTGACTGTTGAGTGAAGGAATCACAGAAGAGGTGTGGAGGTGGCCTCACTTTTCTGTGTGGCCTTAAACTAGTGTCTTCACCTGTTTGAACCATGACTTCCTGATACATAAGTGGAGAAAAAGAGTTCCCACCTTCATGCATCTGGCAGCATCACACTGAAGGAAAAAATAATGCAACCGTGGCTTTGAAGAGTAAAAAAGCATTAGGGGGTTTGAGGAGGTATTATTATCAGATCTCTCCCTGAGCTCATTAGATCCTCTACTTGTGCATACTCAATTTGTTTTCCTCTATCCACTATGCAAAGACATTAATTACAGCTTTTTCAAGAAACCATTTTATTCTACCACTGAAGTGATTGCAACCCTAGCAGCAATCCCTGAGAAGGTGACAGACTCAGAGAGCTGTAGATCGGGGCCAACAGAGGTTGAAGGCCACCATCTCTCTGCCCACAACATCATCTCTAATGTGGAGGTGACATGGCTAACATCATGCCTGCTTAGTGCCAGCCTAATAGGATAATGCCCAACAGGAGCCCAGCACAGCGCTAGACTACCAACAGACACTCATTAAATTCTTTCATTGAGAAAACACAAGGTATAGATGACACAGTTCAGGTTTTGAAACCACATTTGCTTGGGATCAGATATTGAAGAGTGGCTAGCTAGTTACATGACCTTGGTAAGCTCCTCTGCTTAGTATTCACAATTATATATTACTGTGAATAATGGAAAGGCCGCCTTGTGAAATCCCACAGACTAACCGTAGCTCAGCTCCAAGGGCTACCACACAATATCTATGCTGTAAGGGTTGTGGCACAAGTTAAAGAACCAGGCACATCAAGGGTATTTGCAAAGGGCAGCCCCATTCCAATTTTATTTGTGCACTCATTCCTGGAAAGGCCAGTTATATTTTGAAGCACTGAATCTCAGCCCCCAACAAGGCAGTTCAAGCACATGACAGATGTTAAACAGCTATTCTCAGGGATGTCAGCCAAAAGGCCAAAGAGTTGGAGACCCTTTATTTTCTTCTTTGATGCACAATTAGTTTGTCACAGCTGACAGATGATGGATGGGTATACATCAGTCCCAGTGACACCATGGAATCCATCTGACCTTCTTTTTATCATTCTAACCTCTCACACGTGGCCAGCTCTTCCCCTCTTTCCCTCTTCCCCTCCATCTGCTGGCAATCCCCCACCATCCCCTCTGTCTCTCTGCCTTATCTCCCCTAGCCCCCACTGGGTCCCCAATCACTCACCATCACGGAAATGTGGAGAATGTGCATCTGCTCCTCTACAATCTCTGAGGGCTCCTGGAGAGTGGGGGCAGTGGCCTGGGCCAGCTGCCCAGAGCTGCTCATGGAGACATGGAAGTACAAGGTGCCATTCTCCAGCCACTGCTGTCTCCAGTGCACCAGTGAGATGTCCGCCGCTGTGCCCGACATCTCTGCAAGACAAGACCCAAGGGGCAGTGAGCTGCATGACCGGCCTTGATACTCTGGGGAGAGAAGGAGCCATGGGTATTCAGGGGCTCAGAGGGTACCTACTTTGTGCCAATACTTTTCTTTATATCAAACCTATACACCAAAGTATGTAACTTGTCTTTTATGTATAGGCTAACTGTGACAAATACATGTCCCCAAGTAACAGAGCTAGTAACTGGCAGAGCCAGGACTTGAACCCAGGCATATCTGATGCCACAGTTGATGACCTTTTTATAAGACCACGCATAATAAGGTAAGTCATTCTTTTCAAACAGTAGACTCAAACTAAGCAAGAGGGCACAAGCACTTAACATTCTTCTATGGCCATGCAACTAGAAGAATACATGCAAAGAAATGTGGGAAAGGAATGGAAGTTCAGAGTGCAAATGCCTTAGAAGCTGAGACGGACATATTCACGGCATAAGTACAGAACCTCAGAGCTGAGAAGGCTCAAGAGAGCATTGGGCGCAGCCACGGTGTCTCAGGCTCACTTTGCGTGGGAAAGGAGCTCAATTAAGGGTTGTTCTGGGTATCCTTCCTGCTTCAGTCACAGCAGCTCCTTTTTCAGGGGGCAGGCATCATATATATTGTACTCCCAAACCAAAGAATTTGAGCAAAACATTTTTGTGGCTTGAAAATATTTGAGAAATCATAGACACACCACAATATTCTCATATAATCAATGGAAAGTTTGGAATTCCTAGTAAATTATTAAGTTGAGTCTCCTGATTTGAGCTTTCTAACTTTGGGAAACCCTGGTGGTGTAGTGGTTAACATCTGAGGCAGCTAATCAAAGGCAAGCAGTTCAATTCCACCAGCAGCTCCTTGGAAACCTTTGATGTAATTCTACTCTGTCCTGTTGGGTTGCTGTAAGTTGGAATTGACTCAACAACAATTTTTTTTAACCTTATGCCATATCCAGTTTTTCCTTCTGCAGATACTTTTAAAAACAATGATTATTCAATGATATTACCATGCAAAATTATCACTCCAATATAGTTCATGATTAGGTAAAAAGCGCAATGGCATAAGGCCCCCAAAGTGTCACTGCACTGTGATCATGTAAATGTCCTAGGAGAACAAGGTCTACTCAGTGCCTCTCATGAATAAATGGAAGGCGAGGGTTCTTGATGAATTACCCAGTCTAGCCTCAAATAAGTCACTGCAGGAGACAAAGCCAATTAGTCAGCAGATAAGAATTGTCAATATTGTCTGAGACTTGAAACTGAATTCCAGTTCTGAGATGTGGAGTTGGCCTGGAAACAGTGTTGCTACAGCCCCGGAAGACCTCATACCCCTGCACAAGCAAAGTTCAGGAGGATTGAGGGAGAAGCCGAGTTGGAAGGACTCCTTATTCAATCAGTTTTCTTCATGCCCCACTGCTGTCCCATCATATTTGGTAATACTGAATTAAAGAAGTCAAGCTTCACAGTGACTGAGATGATGTCTGCTCACCAAACTTTACTGAATTATTCTTGTATCATCCACTCCCAAGAGATTCTAACTCCTTGAGGTTCGTGATTAAAAGTCCTCAGAGGAAGAACATCAGGCATTTTACAAGTGCTAAAAAAAGTTAGCTATAAATATTTATTATCATTATTATTATTAAGAAGAACAGGATCTAATTCACCCATCAGATGCTCTCAAAAAAAAAATTTGGAGACATCCTTCACTGCTCACTATCTTTCCCATTGTTCATCCAAACTATCAACCACTCCTTCTAAAGTGACAGAAAATTCTGCCCTTCTCAGCTCCTCTAATTTAACCGCATGGACCTCTCTTGCCCCATGCAGCTCTTGACTTGGCTCTCTTCTTCCACTCTTGCCCCATCTGTCTATTTTCCATCCAGAAGCCAGAAAAACCTTGTCGAAGCATAAGTCAGCTCATGTCACTTCTCTGCTCAAACCCCTCCAATGGCTCCCTACCTCATTCCAAGTAAAGACAAGGGGGCTGTAACCAAAGAACTGACTGATCCCAGTTGAAACCATTCTTAGATTTCCTATGCTGCAGCAATAATTCAGGAAGGCTGGAGATAACCACAAAAGTTCATCAGTTCTTAGGGCCCTGCCAATTCATTATTATGCCTAGAAAGTGGACACTGGCTGGGTGCCCTACTGAGAAGCAGGCATCTCCCAAGCACCTTCTCTCTTTCCATAACTGGGGTAATCTGCTCCGTAGCATTGCCCTGCCTGCCAGCCTCAGCACCTAAAGCCTTGGCAGCGGCTTCTCCAGCAGGCAGCTGGCTGGGCCAAGGCAAGGTGAAGTCTGCTGTGGGAAACGGCCTTGCTCTGCACCACACTCCTTTATCTCTCACTGCATGGAGCCCAAACATGGAACCCTGGGCTGAGAGGTGCCTCTAGAAATAGTGCTCTCTAATTCAGTAGCAGGAGTCTCAGGGCAGTGCCAACTGTTAACATGCTAGTCTGCTAACAGAAAAATTGGAGGTTTGAGCCCAACCAGAGTCACTTTGGACATCTACTTCTGAAAAAGAAGGCATCAAAACCCTAGAGAGCACACTTCTACTCTGACACATATGTGGTTGCTATGAGTTGGAACTGACTCAATGGAAATTAGGAGTCTCTTGGTGGTGCAAAAGAGCCCTTGTGTACAATGGTTAAAGTGCTTGAATGCTAACCAAAAGGTCAGCAGTTCAAACCCACCATGCACTCGACAGGAGAAAGATGTGGCACTTTGCTTCTGTAATTTACAGCCTTGCAACACTACGGGGCTTGCAACACCATGAGGTCGCTAAGAGTCAAAATCAGCTATAGCAGTGGTGTTTTGGGAGTTTGGGTGGTATAAATGATTAGCATACTTGCCTACTACTAACCAAAAGGCTAGCAGTTCCAGTGTACCGATAGGTGCCTCAGAATAGAGGCATGGCTAATTGCTTTCAAAAATCATCCATTGAAAGTTGCATGGAGCCCAGGTAAAATGTGATACACATGGGGAGCTCCATGAGTCACAGCTGACTCAATAACAGGTGGTTTAGGGGTCCCTGGTTGGTGCAGTTAAGATGGTTGGTTGCTAACGAAAAAGTTGAAAGTTTGAGTCCACTCAGAGATGCCTTGGAGGAAAGGTGATCTAATTTTAACAAATCAACCACTGAAAACCCACTGGAGCACAGTTTGACTCTGATACACATAGGTCCCCACGAATTGGAGTCAGTTCAGTGCAACTGATTTTAATTTAAAAGCTCAAGAAGAGGGCCCATGTGCTGCTGCCTGGCTAGGCAACTAATTTGCTGAGATATGCTGGAATAATACTTGGAAAAAGCCCCAAGACAGTCCACATGCTGGGTGACACAGCCTGGCACAAATAGAGGCCAAGTAGGTAGAGGGAAATCTGGCTCCTTACTCCTGGGGCTCTCCCCTCCACTGAACCTGAAATGCCATCATTAAAGAGGCTCACCCTCCCTATTTCCAGATTAGGAAACAGAGGGTTATTGAGGGTTAGTGATTTGCCAAAGTTAATAGCGAATGTGTGCACAGGTAGACCCAGTGGATTTGCCAGTACATGCAATTTCTACTACATGAGTTGCTCTTACAACATGTCCTTTTCCTTGACTAAATTAGCTCAGGAACCAAAACTAGACTAAGCTCTTTGTTTCCTGCAGTGATGACTGCACAGTCAGCAGACAGTAAACCTTAAATGATAATAACAGTGTGTGAAACACACTAAATACTGAATCACAGAAAATGGCTTTAGACTTACTCTGTTACAAAGAAAGCAAACTGTTGCTGGGGTGTAGGGGCACAAGAATCTCAAAGAGAAATCCACTTTTCGTGAAAGCAAGCAGGTCTGATCACTAGTTCCTTCTTTCACTGATATGTTAGTTGCTTAGTCACTCAGCACACACTTCTGAGGACCTACTTGATTCTAAGTGTTGTTCAGGTGCTCAGAATTAAGAGTAAAATGAGACACTGCCTTGCCTCTTGGAAGCTGCCAATCTTTTAGTAGCAGTAATTGTGTCTTCCACGCCACTCCTCACATATGTGGACATCTGTCATTTATCTTGGCCCAAGAGAGTGTAACCTCTGGCCCATCTTCTACCATGGCTCTTTTTTGCATTTGCTGCAAACACATTTCTTATCTCAGAGTATAAATACTTTCCATCTAGTGTGCCTGGAACTCTCTTCCTAGAGCTTACAGGCTGGAATCTTCTTGGTGTTTGACTCTCCATCCGAATGCCATTACTCAGAGAAGTCTTGCCCGGTCATTCTAGCTAAAATGTACCTCTCAACACACACGTCCACTCTTCACTATATTCGTTTTAAAAAATGTTTCATAGCATTTACTACTTTTACAAATTTACCTTATGTATTTCCTTGGACATGCATTTATTGTCTGTCTCTCCAGATGAGTAGAGGTCAATAAATAATCCCTCAGTTGCTGACAATGAACACACACACACAGTTATCCATTACAAGAACGTGGAGGTAATAAAGAACACAATGTGGTGAATTAAAGAAAGGGTTCCTGGAATTTAAGGTGGGAGAGGACCCTCCTAGCTTAGACACTGTGTTAGTTTTCTAGTTGAATAACAAAGTATGACAAAATAGGTAGATTAAAACAACACAAATGTATTGTCTCATAGTTCCAGAGACTGGAAGACCAAAATCAAGATGTAGGCAGGGCTACGCTTCCTCTGAAGATGCTAGGAGAAGCCTGTTTCTTCCTAGCTTCTGGTAGACCCAGCAGTCCTTGCCATTCCTTGGTTTGTAGATGCATCATTGAAATCCTTCCCATTATCTGCACATGGCCGTCTTCCCTGTGTCTCTCTCTCTTCTTTGTGTAAGGTTACCAGTCGTTTTCAAGGACTCACTGTACTCTGGTATCACCTCATGTTAACTGATAATGTCTTCTACACTATTTTCAAACAATGTCACATTCACAGATACCTTAAGTTAAGAGTTTAACATATTTTGGGAGGAGTACAAGTCAAGAACCATAATTAAACCATACGTAAAGAAAAATAACTAGTCCCCAAATGTGGTAGCATGAACACTGCAGATGAAGTCCATATGTTGACCATTAGAAGAGAGAAAGAGACATAAGGATTGGCAAGAGAGTGGGTAGGGATCTTGGGGCAGTGAAGCCTCATGTGCATGTTAAGAATGCAGCAGAATGTCAGTTTGGATGTGTCATTTAGATGCAGAGTTAAGGGCTTTGAATGCCTGGTGATAAAGTATATATTTTATTCAGAATACTCTACAGAAGCAGCAGAATACACTTGATCAGAAAGCCAGTCCTGTGTCCATTAAAAACAGGTCAAAGAAATAGGAGCATGACCAGGGTCAGCTCATGAAATTCCCCACTGATTGATTTTCCAATTGCATTTTCCCTTTTCTCTTTCCCTAGTCCTTCCATATAAACATTTCATTGATGTCTTCAAGTCATATTACAATCAAACCTAAAGCAAAAGAGGACTAAACACATTTGGTCGAGAACCAAGACGATTCCCATAAAGGCAGATTATGCTGACATGATGAATATAAAATGAAAACAGCAGATACTAAAGCGGGAGAACTGGTACACTACGCCTTCCAGCGATAGGCTGACTCCAGCCTGCTTCCCTCCCACCCCAAATGGCTTGGTTTTATATTGGAATCATAAAGAAACACTGGGATTGCCTTTTCACCTTCCACTTCTGTGCCCCCATGGGCTGCAACTCGTGAAATATTCAACAGGCTCAAATCCCTTCAGCCTCCCCACTGTCACCAAGTGGGAGGATCAGTCCTCATCAGTGATTCTGGGTAGCCTGCCATCCTGACTCAGCGGCCACTGACGCCTTCCAGCCTCCTGGAAAAGAAATAAGAAAATCCCGAAGGCGTGTTGTGGTTTTAATTGGCTTGTTCTTCCTAATCTATGGCACTCATTGTATTTTTATTTAATTCCTGAAGGTCATTACGAAAATAAGCAGCCCTTCTGATCACCGGCCATCTTGGTAACGTCTCCCAAGTGGCTAACTAACTTGCCTTGTGATTCCACAATACCAGCTGACCCTTCAGCAGATTATTTGTAGAAATCCAGAGAGAACGCAGGAAGAGTTTACAGATGGTTTTGGCCTCAGTGGAGCTAAACGAGACATTAGCATGATGAATTCACTGCCTGGGCAGAAAGCGTGGCGCAAGATAGTGATGTTGACTTCAAGCACCTTAGCTGTTAAGTCATTCCAGCATTCCAGGGCAGTCAACTCCATGTAGGAATTTGATCCGGCCTCAAGTCATCCTGAGTGGGGGCTGTGAGAGATATATTTCAAATATGCCCCCTACATTTTCATCTCTATTATGGTTGCCTTAATTGTCACCTTTGCCCCTTCTTATAGACTAATGCAAATGTCTCAGTATCACTCAAGTCTTATTGGGAAAGAGATGGGGCATTCAGCAATCACTGGAAGTATTTAAAGGGCCCCTTTATAAAGATTCGGGCAGGAATAAGGCAAATCACAAAAAGGATGGTGGAACACCCTATGTTTGTCAATAGCTAGGAGCTGTCACCACCCTAGGCCTGAAGAAATAAGGACAAGAGTAGTTAGCAAATTCAGAAAGAGCCATAGGTAGAGTTGTGGCTTTCAGCAGGTTACAGTCACTGTCAATACACAGAAGGTCACAGGAGAAGAAACGCCTGAGACTCACTTTCTGTCTGCCCTTATAGATACTTCAAATTGGCAAACCCCACATCAACACTCACAGGAACCCCAGTGAAACAAATCATACAGGCCAGCCTTCCAAGGCACAGTTGTTGTTCTGTCCTGTCACATCAGTGCCAACTCATAGCAACGCTATATATAACAGAAGGAAATACTGCCCGGTCCTGCACTATGTCCACAATCACTGTTACGCTTACGCCCATTGTTGCAGCCACTGTGTCAATCCACCTCTTTGAGCGTGTTTCTCTTTTTCACTGACCCTCCTACTTTACCACGATTGATCCCTCCTGACAACGTGTCCAAAGTACATGAGATGCAGTCTCACCATTCTTGCTCCTAATGGGCACTCTGGCTATATGTCTTCCAAGACAGGTGTGTTCATTCTTTTGGCAGTCCACGGTGCATTCAATATCCTTTTCCAACACCACAATTCAAAGTCGCCATTTCTTCTGTCTTCCTTATATTCATTGTCCACTTTTCATATGCATATGATGAGACTGAAAATACTGTGCCTGAGTCTGCCACACCTTAGTCTTCAAGGTGATACCTTTGCTTTTTAGCACCCAGGGCACAGAGCACGGTGGAAGAAAGACAGAGTTGATCTCTGGACCATATTTAAAAAAAGAAATTGCCATCAAGTGTTTTCCAACTCATAGCAACCCCATAGGACAGAGTAGAACTGCCCCACAGAGTTTACAAGGGCATCTGTTGGATTTGAACTGCCAAATGTCTGGTTAGCAGCTGTAGCACTTAATCACTATACCACTAGGATTCAGAGACTACAAACAGGCCCCTAACTGGAATCCTCACCGCCGGGATTTCTTCCTTCTAGTCACTTTTCAAGTGGTGACCAGGATAACATTTCTAACTTGTGAATCAGACCATGTCCCTCCCTCATTCAAAGCCTTTCAATGGCTCCAGATTGCCCTGGAAGATAAAACCTGATTTCAGAAGTCTGGCATACAAGGTTTTTTGTGACCTGACACCTACGTTTCTCTCCAATCTTAATCTCTTTTAGCTGCTTTCTTTGTACATATATCTGAAATCTGATCCATTATGTATATATCCTGCTCTCTGCCCCCCCACCCCCCACCCCACCCCTGCCAATGTACTACACTATTTCCTAATTAAAAGACTTCAGAGATGCATTTTCTCAGCCTGGAGTAGCACTCTCCTACCTTCTCATCTGCTCTGGAAGCGTCCCTAATGCCCATATGAGCTAGGCACTCATATATACTTCCATAGAAGAATATATTGCACGGTGCATAAGATCATAGGCTCTGGAGAACAGCATCTTGAATATGAATGTCATCTCCAATGCTTTTATAGTCTTTAGACAAGCTACTTTAGCCATAGTTTCGCCATCTACTGAGTGAATTTAATAATAATAGCACCTGTCTTACAAATTTGCTTTGAGAATAAAAAGACAAAAACAAATTAGACTACAAAATCTGAACAATAATGTACAAACAAAAGAAGAGACAATTGATAAATGAGAACTACTAAAAATCAAAAACACTCATCCAAAGATTTTATCAAGAGAGCTAAAAGACTACCTACAAAAAGGGGAAAAAAATTGCCAGCTACATGTTGGATTGACATCTGATTTTCATAATCTACAAGGTACCGCAAAATGTCAACAAGAAAAAGACAAACAACTCAGTTAAGATCTGACTCAATGGCACTTAGCTTGGCTAAGCAACAGGCAAAGGACATGGAAAGACATTTCACCAAAGAAGACATTCAGGCAGCCAAAATACACATCAGGAAATGCTCATGATCATTAGCTATCAGAAAAATCCAAATCAAAACTATAATGAGACACCATCTCACCCCAGCAAGGTTGACAATAATCCAAAAAACACAAAACAACAAATGCTGGAGAGGCTGTGGAGAGACTGGAACTCTCCTACACTACTGGTGCAAATGCAAAATGGCACAACCTCTTTAGAAAGTAATCTGGCACTTCCTTAAAAAGCTAGAAACAGAGATGACACACAATCCAGCAATCCACTGCTTGGAATACATCCTACAGTAATAAAGCAGGTCAAACAAACAGATACACACAAATGTTCACTGCAGCATTGTCCACACTAGCAAAAAGGCAGAATTAACCTAGGTGCCCATCGACAGATGAATGGATAAACCAACTAAGGCACATATACACAATGGGATGCTACGCAATGGTAAAGAACAATGAAGATTTTAGGAAGTACCCTACAACGTGGTTTCAACTAGAAGACATTATGCTGAGTGAAATCAGTCAGCTGCAAATGACAAGTATTACATGAGACCTTTGCTATAAGAGGGAACTTTATATATTAGATAGTTGATAGGAATTTGATTAGGTGAAGGGAGTAACAGTACACAGTAGAAGGCAGATCAGCATAAATGGACTACATCATAAACTGAAAGGTTTTATAAACTCAACCCAATATTTCAAATGATAGAGTAGCAGAGATGCAGGTCTGGGGACCATGTTGTCAGAGAACATCAAGGTCAATTGGACCAACTAGTCTTTTGCTAAGAGAGTCCTCTGCACCCCATATTGGTGAGCGGCATCTGAGGTCTTAACAGATAGCAAGCTGCCATCTGAAGAACACCAAATGGTCACAACCTATCTGAAACAGGTGATGACCAAGAACATCAAACACATGAGACAAAAATCAGCCTGAGGACAGAAGGACCCATAGGAATGGGAGACTGCATTAGTATGAGACCAGAAGAACCAGATGGTGCCTGGCCACCACAAAAGGCAGCCATGATGGGGACACAGTGTAGATTCTCTGAGATAGCACAAGAAAATGAGGGGTGCAGTTCAAGAAGTCTTCTAAAAGACCAGAATTGATGGTCCAACAGTCTGGAGGGTCCCCTGGGTACATGGCCCCTGGACTTGCTGCTGGCCCTGACTTGAAACTAGCACTAACGTCAACTCTTCAGTAAAGAGTAGACTGGACTTGGGAACACAGTCTGAATATGTGGTGTATGTGCTTCATAGTTTTATACATTTATAGGAGATTGTTCAACTGGTTTCTTTCTAGATGGGACAGGAGAGGTGGCGAGGAGGGAACTAGTATTCATTAAGAGGATACTAGAATTAAAGAGTGAAAAGGAAGAGTATTCTGTCACAGGGTGAAAAGAGCAGATGCAGTTGCTGATAGGCAGGCATGCAAAATTGATTTGGATTGTATAATTTCACTTAATCGTAACTAAAAAAAAGAATTAAAAAAGTTAGCTTCCACAGTAATCTCAAACCTTAGTAAGTGTTTTGCAGTTAAATTTTCTTTATATTACTTCACGTATATCATTTTTCCAGTCTGATCCCTATTTATGTTAAAATGATGATTGCACGGACACATCAGAGCCTCTTGTCTATCCCAGTGTCTAGCACAATGGTAGAACACAGAGTAAGGGCTTTGTGTATGTCTGATGAGTTGAACAGAGCTTTCCCTACATCTGAACTCAGACGGGCATCCCCAGAGGGCAGAGAAAAGAGAGGGCAACCTAGGGTCTCAATGATGGCTTGACTTCTGCATGGCTACTCCACAGAAATGGATCTAATGTCTGGCCCAAAGCGAAGCACCTGAAGAATACAAATGAAGATAAAAAGACAGTGTTTTAACCTTAAGGAGCTTATATTCTCTATGAGAGAGAAGGTTTCATATAGAAAAATAGAATGCTATAATTCTGTTTAGACATAAGTATGCATATACACGTAGCTGGAAAAAACACATTGGAAAATAAAGAATGGTACTCTTTAAATGGTGAGAACAGAGGTGATTTTAATCATTTTTCCCTGAATTTTCTACACTAAACATTTGTTACTTCCATAGCAGATGCAAATACATGATCACTTTAAAGATTCACTAATTCAACAAACCTTTTTTGAGAAGTGACTCTGGGGGACTCTGTCCTTAGGACCTCAGTCCAAGAG
Organism: Heterohyrax brucei; assembly: GCA_028571685.1. Lineage (NCBI taxonomy): Eukaryota > Metazoa > Chordata > Mammalia > Hyracoidea > Procaviidae > Heterohyrax > Heterohyrax brucei. The sequence continues at coordinate 66,623,913 of CM053150.1, forward strand.
GCTGAGAAAAGGCATACTATAAATAGGTATAAGTCAAAGTAGGAAGACTAAAGGAAGAGAGATGTCTTCTAGCTGATAGAGGAAGTCACCAGAAAGGAATCTTAAATGATGGGCAAGATTTCAGTAAGGGGCAACGTAAACACAGAACCTTTTAGAAAGAGGAATGGTAGAAGCAAAGGCAACACGGCAGGAGAGTTGCAAACATGAGGTGCAATGAGAGAGTTGGCAGCAGCAAACACAGAGGGTCTTTATTACAGAAGAAACAGAGAGACCAGTAGAATAAGTCTGGAGAGAAAGAAGCTAAAAGGGGGCCATCACCTCTTACTCAGGGGCTGTCATCTAGCAAATAGTAAGAGTGTAAGATCTCATTTGGGGCTGTTTCATGCAGTCAGACCAAGCATTGGTCCAAAGGTTCAGGAAGCCCACCACATGCCATAAATTGCCAAGATGGGTGGATGAATAGATGGATAGATGGATAGATGAATGAATGGATGGATGCATGGACAGATGGATGGGCAGATGGACATGTGAGTGGGTGGGTGGGTTGAGGGATGGAGGGATGGAGGGATGCACGCATAGGTGGAAGCACAGATGCATGGGATGCATGGATGGATGCACAGATATAGGAATGAATGGAGGGATGGATATAGTCCAGTCTTTCTGAGGTAATCAATAGTCAGACAGCCTAACTCAGTAGAAAGAACACTGGATTTGGAGTCCAGAGGCTTGGATGTGAGTGATTCTGCACCAACTGGCTAGTTTTTCTGAAGACAATTCACAGCACTGCTATGATTTTTCTCCCTTTATTTATAAAACGGGGGTCACGATCTGTCCTACTTACATCACATCTAATGTTGAATTGAGAGAAAATGAGGCCATAGATAGAAACATGCCTGACAATCTGCAAAGGGCTGCAGTTAGTTCTAAAACTAAAAGTAACCATTATTCTCATGAGTCAACAATATACTTCCCATAATATGTATTAACTATCTAAACTGTGTCAGCCACTATTATAGATCCTGAGGCTAGATTTGAGGAGAAGAAAAATGTGGATACTGTCCTCATAGACCTTCCATTCTTATCTAAATTTTCCTCCATATCCATGAAGTAGCGGAGGCAGCTCTTCACCCTGCTTCAGTCACTTCATACATTCATCCATTTAATCATTCATTCATAGCAACAGACTGTGCCTGCCTCCAGTTCACTGACATATCGTCAGTGCTTGGCATACAGCAGGGACTTGCTAAATATTTGTTGAATAAATGCATCGTTCAAGGGCTATGTCCTGGGCTCCCTTCCTTCAAGAAAATCACATCCTAAGAGGGCAGAATAAGAATAAAGGTGACGCCTATGTGGCACTGTCCACAAATGAGGATGCACTGGGTACTAGAAACACATGTGAGAGATCAGTTAATATTCCTAATTTATCAAGGATTTGAACAAGGCAATGAGGCAGAGTATAATCTTGTTCGTTCACAATTCTAAGGATCTTAATAGTTATCTAGCAGTGCTGCTAACACAGAAACACCACAAGTGGATGGCTTTAACAAAGAGAAATTTATTCTCTCACAGTCTAGCAGGCTAGAAACCCAAATTCAGGGTGCCAGCTCCAGGAAAAGGTTTTTGCTCTCTGTCACCTCTGAAGGAAGGTCATTGTCGTCATCAGTTTTCCTCTCATCTAGGAGCCTCTCAGCACAGAGTCCCCGGATCCAAAGGACGTGCCCTGCTCCTGGCAATACTTTCTTGGTGACATGGGATCCTCCTGTCTCTCAGCAAGCTTCTCTCTTTTGTATCTCAGTGGAGATAGATTTAAGACACAATACAGTCATGTAGATTGAGTCCTGCCTTATTAACATAACTGCCACTAATCCCACTCGTGAACATCATAGAGCTAAGATTCATAAAGAAAAATCAGATCAGATGACAAAATGGTGGATAATCACATAATACTGTGAATCATGGCTTAGCCACATAGACATACATTTTGGAGGGATACAATTCAATCCACAACACTAGTGTTAAACCAGACATGCCTTTAGGATGACAACACTGTTGTGCTGGGATTGGGAGGTTCCACCCACAAGGGGATACAGGGCTGTGGTGTGACCGGGGACTATAACCCACTCAAGACGACACAGCAGCAGCAGGAGAGGCGCACCCAGGGGAGCTGCAGACCCATCCCTTCCTCCGCTTTCCCAACTGTCAGCTCTCATCTCTGCCTCTGCCTCCAAGCTGCCCATTTCCACCCCCTTGGGGAACTGCATCTCTTACACAAACCTGTCTTCCCAAGCCCCTTGGTGGAGATAAATAATACAGCTATTCCCAGTTAAACAGGGAGGGGAAGAAAAGAATTAAGAGACACTCACAAGGGAGAAAAGCATATCTTCCCAGATTAGATTTGAAAATAGATGGAGGGCTGATGGAATTGATTCTCATTACTGTCCTGGTTACTCTCTCCTGAACCACTGCCCTCCCTCCTAGTTGGGCTTTTTTTTCCCCCTTCACTTGGTCTTTCTTTGTCATTTAGGCTTACTGGAACACCTTGGTCTCTCTCTGTGCTTGCTGTCTTTGTTTATAGTTTGTTTATTTTTTCATTTTTTCAAAATCCATTCCAAAGATGAGTTTCCACAGGGGCTTTGAACATGTTCATTCTGATTGCATTTCCACTTTGGATAAACTGAATCAGAATCCACATTTTAACAAGATCCCTAGGTGATTCTCAGGTATAATAAAATTTCAGACCCACTGCTCTATGTGAGAGTCACTAGGTATCAGAATCCGCTCGGAGGCCACAGGTTTGGCTTTTGGCTCTACCAGTGGGTTTCAGAATTGATCCCTAATCAGCAGCACTAGCATTGCTGGTGAACTTGCTAGAAATGCAAATTCTCATTAGGGGTTGAGACAAGAACAAATTTGTTAGAAGCCCTGGTTACTACCCCTGCCACCACTACCCTTCCTGTCCCACCTTACGGCATTGTAAAGTGATGTAAAAAGAGAATGCTCAGAGAAACAGGGACAAGAAGTAGCATTTACTTAGACCTACACACAAGCCAGGCTAGGGGTTTTGCTCCGTTGTCTTTTCCACTTCTCATGGGAAACTCAAATGTGTAAGGCAGACAGTATACCATTTACAGCTGAGATATCTGCAATCATACAAGGTGACAAACAGGTAAGCGCTTAGATGCTAACCAAAAGGTTGCAAGTTTGAGTCCACTAAGAGATACTTCAGAAGAAAGTCCTGGTGATTTACATGCAAAAGGTCATAGCCGTTGGAAACCTTGTGGAGTACAGTTCTACTGTGACACACTTGAGGTTCCCAAGAGTTGGAATGGCAACAAGAAAATGTGACTTAACCTTCCCGAGATCTTCCAGCTAGTAAGTGGCAGAGCAATTCAAATTCCAAATCCAGCACTCCCATCACAGTACTAACTAGGCTGAGAAAAGGACTGACACAAGCCTTTCAAGAGCAAAGGGTCAAGGACACACAAGGGAGTTTAATAAGTAGCAAGAGAGGCATCCTCTCATCAACAAATTTCACCACAATTAAGTCATATACTAGATTTAAGTGTGGCCCTTCTACTTTTCAGTCACAAATAGCTCTTCAGAGAGAGGCATATGAAATATTCCTTACAGTGAAAGGAACTGGAAAACCTTTAAGAGGCAACAAGCAATGTCATCTCTCTGAGCCTCACTGCCTCATACAGAAAATAGGAATCATAAAATCAAGTTCTTAGGATCGTCATCAAGATTAAGGGAGATCAAGTTTCTGAAAGAGTCTAACATAGCACTTAGTGTATGGATTCCCTGTCAACTGACTGTGTTCTCTTTCTTCTTCTATCTGGCCACCGTCAAGACAAGAAGAGTCAGGCTGTCTTGAGAACAACGGGGCTGGATGGACCGAGTAGGGAATATAATAGTGAATATTAAGAAAAAGGAGGCAGAGGTCACAGATAAAACTACTTGGACTTGCACTTCACTTGGAAACAGTCTCTGAGACCTTCTTACCCAGAGCCCAATACACTCCTTCCCTGTCAAGACAGAATCATGGAAAATCACAGCAAAAAGAGAACATATGTGAATAAATTATCTAACATCCATTTTGTTGATGAGAACCAAAGAAAGGTAATAACATGCGTGAAGTAACACAGCCTGATAACCAGTGCTCTTCCCATCTCACTATTAGAAACAAGGATTCACAGAGGGGCCAGGACAGATGTGAGAAGGGAGCCCTCTTAACTCCCAAAAGTGATCTGGTCACATGGGGAGAGAATTCCCTCCTAGCATCAGTTTTCCCTCAGCCTCTGCTAAAGATGCTAGCAAGACTGCTCCTGATGTCACCAGCCCTTTGTCTGACTTGTCTTCCTCTACCTCCCGTCTCCTTAACCCACAGAACTCCACATTGTGAGAATCACAGGCATCAATTCAGAACTGACACGTAATAAAATATAATGAGTCAGGACAGCATGGTGCCATGTGGTACAGTGAGTGAGGGAGGAAAATTGAAATCGGTATAACCCAGCAACGGAACAGAGACTAAGGGAATGAATACACTTGACGCTGCGCTAACCAGCTATTTTCAGAAAGGTGGGAGAAGTCAGATTTGAAGGAACACCTTTGCGTGATGAATTCATCCCCGTGTCTGAAATTGGACTCAACTCATTGCCTGCGCGACCCACGCCATAGTCTGCTAGCCCTGTGCAGCATTTCTGCCTGTGAGATATTGTTCATCCTGTCCTCCCTTCCTGGAATACCCTCTCTGCACACACAGACATTACTCACCCTGCAAAACCCAGGTGAAGCAACCTCTCCCTCTTCCGAGCTCTAACCTGTGGCAAGTTTCTAGTCCCTTCTCTGGTTCACTAGCCTCACTCATACACAAATTTCCTTTTTTTTTTTGGCCTTCTAGGCAAGCAATTACAGTTATCTTCTCTCTCTCCCTCTTAGTAGCTCAGTTTTTATTTCCACTGCACAAAAGACTGATAAACATGAGTTGATTAAAAGACTAAAACAGAAAGCCAACAAAAGAGGACATGGTGAGGCTCCCTATCCCAATGGTACAGATGAGAATACTGAGGGTGGGAGAGGTACTTGGAGAGAATGAGACCCAGAAGTGAAACAGGAAGAGTTTCCACCTACCCCCACCTCCACCCTACTTCAAATGCCCTGCAGTACCTACCAGAACAGAACCAACCTGGATCAAGTAACACTTGATAAGGTCAGATCATGGCAAGTGAGCACTCTTGAGCCCTGCCTCTCTCACCAGTTTTAGTGTTCTCTCGTCCTCATTCACATAGTGCCATGCTCTTGTTCGGTGCTTTCTCTGCTTATCTTTTTCTCATGCATCTGCCTAACTGTTTATCTTGAAAACTCACATGAATAGACTATACAGGCACTGACTCTTCTTACATTCACGCCCTTGTAACGACACTGAAGATCCCTTATGAAAAGGTGAGTTTATTTGCCCTCCTCGGACTTGCTGTGGCCAACAGGTCAATAGCAAGAGTCACACAGAGACTTGAAAAGTGTTCATAGTCTAGGGCTTGCCCTTCCTTGCTGCTCTTGGAAACCTTGCAAGTAGCATGAGAAGAAGCCAGAGCCAGCCTGGTAGAGACGGGAGGAACAATCATCCATGTCACTCAGCCAAAGCATGCTTACCACCACATGTGGGTGAAAACTTACTGCATCTTCCAGCTAGCCTGCCAGCTGACCACAGACCCACGGAAGAGCCCAGCAGACAGCAGCCAAGCCCAGCATAAGACTGGCCCACTGAGCTCCACTCAAATTACCTCCACACGGGAGAGTGAGCTAAATTAGAGCTGCAAGTCACAGAGTTTTGGAGTGAACACCTAACAAGGAGAACAAGCGGGATGACTCCTACTTTGTGAAGCCTTATTACCCCAAAGATTGGACTGGGGCTCCATGGCTGGACTTCCTTTCATTATTCTGCTTATCACTCTATATCGTAACCATGGTTACAGTTCTTTCACACCCTGTCCACCCTCTACTTGCCAAGTCTGTGAGTTTCCTGAAATCAAAGTTCTAGACTCCCTTGTTGTCTCCTATCTTCCTCACACACAGCTCTGAGTCAGCACTGGACAGGCTTGTGTAGAACACAACTAAAGACACCAAAAACATCTCCTAGGTAGAACCTACCATCTTTCCCTCAGCACCTCCTCCTCCTAATCAGTCTCTGAGGCACTGATTTGAAGGAGTGCGTGGATATTGATTGGATCCAACTGCACTGCTGCAGAGCATGATTTGCCTCTGTACTCCTTAAATAAGCTTGGTGCCCGTACCGTTCATAGAGGCCTTGATTGTAATTCAGCCTCTACTCCATTACCTTTATTTATTACTCAGAGCTGGAGCACAGAGCCCCGGGCCATCAGCAGAATGATTACAGGACCTTTTTAACTTGCAATTCCACACCATTCAGTCCAATCCAGACTGGTCACAGATGGTGCCCTGTGGCAGACAAGGGACCATTGTAGTACACCAGGCTGGGAGTGGGGGGCAACGAAGGGACCCTCTAAGTCTTCTCCCTGAGTCACAGGATGATGAGGACAAGGATCAAGTTGTTTCAATGTGTCTTCTGTCTAAAAACTGTGAGCACCTGAATGAAAGCAAATTATATCCTATATCCTTCTCCAACAGCGCCAGTCCTGACCACTGCTTGGGTGTTTTTTATTTGGTTTAAATGCCAACATCCTTTATCTAGGTGAGGTGATGTTGTTGTTCTCACATTGCAACAAATTGCAACATCCTTTATCTAGGTAAGGTGATGTTGTTGTCCCCATATTGCCAGGCTGGCAGCCAGGAAACTGGAATTCCACTAGTTTCTGTTCTGTGACCCTAGGAGAGTTCCTTTGCATCTCTGGGCCTCAGTCTCCTCATCTGTCAAATGGAGAGACTGCTTATTCTCATGACTCCTACATTAATCCTTAGAAAAACTAAAGCGAGAAACTGATGAAGAAGGCACTTGGAATCAAGCATTCTATGGGCAAAAGTCATTGCTATGATTGAGGCTAATCAACCTGATAGAATATTCTGGCAAACCAAAACCAAGAACCTCAAATGGAAAAGGCTGAAACCCCCTCCTTTTTAATACCTTGCTCTCTATATAACACAGGGTCAGATCATGGTCTCTATAGACACATAGCCTAGTTCCTGCCCCTGCCACTGTATTTATTAGCTGAGTAATCTTGCAAAGTCGTTTAACTTCTCAAGGTCTCACCTTCCTGGTCTAAACTGGGGATGATAATGCCGTAACAATCACTACACTGTGAGTGCCAGAAAGTCAGGGATAGAGTTTATTCTTAGCTGTGTGTTAGTGCCTAGAAGAGTGTCTGGTATAATGCAGCTACTTACTCTACAGACCAGAATTTTATGAAGTACCTGCTGCATGCAAGGTTCTAGCCCTGTGACTTATGGATGATACTAAATCCATGTTCACCTGCATACCACCACATGTGAAACGAGGCCATTCTAGATTATCTCATTTCTAGCTAACCCACAGACAAAGGGATCAGTCAAGACCAACATAAGCTTTGCTGAGACAATGTATCAGTACAGGGTCAGATTCCAATACATGCTCAGCGAATGTCTGTGGCAGTGAACGCTGCTGCTATGATCTACTCTCTTGTACTACACAAACAGCTTTTCCTCCAGTTGATATGACATTTGGAATCCCTCACTTGGAAGCACCAAAGCCTGTCTTTGATTGTAAATTCCTGAGAAACAGGAGTCACATCTGCTGAATGTCTTCTTCACAGTAATATGGTTGCAACTAGAATATTGTCAGGGTGTCGGATTAGCAATAACAATCTCTATAATTTATTACACCTCCCTGGCTCCCACCCCACCTTTCTGGCTCTGTTTCCAGAACCACAGAAACTCTAAATTTAGATGTGTCAACTCAGCAAACATTTCACGAAGCCTTCACTGTACTAGATCCTGTACTAGGAGCTTTCAGGCATCTTATCTCTGACTCTCCACTTTTCATTTAGAGACAAGAAAAAGGAAACACAGAAAGAGGAGGGAGTTGTTCCAGATTACACAGTATGTCAGGGATAGGAGTATTGAGAATCCAGCCTCTGGACCCCAAGGACAGACTCCTTCTATTGTACATACCTGATTCTGAGGTTTCCTGACTGCCACTGACTTTCTGTGTCACTGTGGAAAAACTGTTTCCTTCTATGGATGTCACTTTTCTCCCATGTAAAATGGAAAGTCATGCCATCCTCAGATTTACTGAAGAATAGAGTTCCTGGGAGAAGTGACCTTATTCTCTAGGTTAATGAAAACTTCCATGCTTTCAGGGAACACAGAGAAGTCTAATTCTGCCCACAGTTTACATGATGAGTCTCACACATATGTGTCAGTTCTGTCATGTTTTGGAGTCATAAATAGGAAGTACAGAACGAATGACACACTTTTCCTGGTGTCTTGCCTACTAATCCCATGAACCTCCGTTACAGGCTTGTCGTCTTCTCTGAATCTTTTTCTTTAACTACCATTTGCTGGTGTGATGCTTACCACCATCACCACACCCAAGTTCCTGTTCATGGTACGATGTGCAATACATGGAAAGGAACCTTACAGGAAACCAGGAGGGATGTCCCCGCGATGAGCGGGTGTCCCTATCAGAGAGGGAACCAGGTACTTTGCTGACATTTGGAATAAGAGCCAAGTTAAAATAAGCCATCTCTGAGGAGCACAGGAGAGGCATCAGGTCAGGTGAGTCACAGGTGTACAGGAAGTAATGTATGCACAACCTAACATATTTGCAAGGATGCCCAGTCACTTGAACAAAACCTTTACATGTCTGTCTTCCCAAAACACAGGTGTCCTCAAAGATTTATGTACTATCTGATAAGTCCACGCACACCTGCACATCTCCGCATTCCCATACGAAAGTAAACAGGTACCTGTACATATTCATATACATACACTTATGAACAGACAAGACAACAGCCCCAGGAACATGGGGGGACCTCACACACACACACAGTGTGCTCACCTGGTTCATTTTACATTGACATCTGTGTGCTCTAGGTTCAAAGTCACACGTAAGTGGATGGATAACTCTACACAGTGATGCAGACGGCTGTCAGACATGCACATGTATGTTCAGGCACATGTGTGATATATATGTACAGTTAACCTAAAAACATAGCCAGTCCCTCAATGATGTCCTCACATACACAGGCCCCAAAAATGACCCCAGGAAATGGCCCTCAGAGTCACTGGAATATCTGTGAATCTGTCCTCCACAAGGCCTTGCTCAGTACTCAAGGAGAAAGCAAAATCCTGTCCTATACAGCCTTCTGAAAGCCTATTTCCTCTTTCCTAGGATGACTGACAGTGCTTCCCAGAGCTAAGGAGAACAGAATGGTCTCTATTCCCAGGCTGTCCATCCATTTAATCCTTTCTGAGTTTGTCATGGGGAAAAAATTTCCACTGATTTGCTATTTCATTCCCCTCAACCTGATGTCCTTGAAAGAGACAAACTGACAGAAGGCAGAAAGAGGCCTGCTGATGCTGGGTTCCATGTGGTCTTGGTGACTTTCCCTTGGCGCTCAGACTTCCAAGTACCACATAGGGTGCCTGGCCAAAGAGCCAAAGCTGTGCCCTGATCCCCAGGGACAAGAGAAAGTAGAAGCAGAAATAATGAGTAAATACTGCCTACACTCTTCTCCTAGCCAGACACAATGCCCAGCATAGTCACACCTAGCATAGCATTTAAGCCTCAGAACATTCTCAAGGGAGCTCTCAGGAAACCCACTGTATAGACAAGGAAACTGAGGTTCCCAGAAGTGAAGGCACTTACTGCAGTCAGTAAGCAACAAGAGTAGAGATGTAAACTCAGGTCTGCTTGTCTATAAAGGCCTTTCAGAACTCAGGGACATCTGGTGAGAGCTACTGACTGGCCTCTGGCATCTTCCTCTTCCTTGCACACCTTCAGGGAATAACTCCCTAGAGCAGGATCAAGAGGACTGCAGAGGTATTCTTCCAGCCTGACTAGGGACTAGGGTACTGGATAAGAAGAAGAGGAAGGAGAGACAGTGTAATAAGAGGAGAAAGGGAGCAAGGGAGTAAATCAGGTCACTGTCAGGAGAGGGAGAGGGAGAGAAGATGGGCAAGTCAGAAAATAGCTTTAGGAGGGGCTATCCTGCATCCCTCTTTTAGTCTCGTACCATACCCTGAGCCGCTTCACAGTACTGAACCCTATAAGCCCTGCTAGCAGTACTGAGGGGAACATGACAAAATGTTCACCCAAGAGGCTCCTAGACTAGCAGGGCCAATGCTTTCCCTATAAATCATGTCAAAGCCTGAGTGTGGATGTTGGAAAATATTTGCATAATTAGTTTTCAAAGCGAAGAGGGACGAGAGACACTCCAGTATACGCTACTCCCTCCACAAGTCTTCTTAGAACAACTGCCAATTATGCACCAAAGTTTCTACATGTTTTGTCACACAATCTTTACAACTAACTTTCAGGACAATTATTATATCTAGTTATCTATTCATGCATGCATGTGTGTGCCTATGTATGTGCATATGCATATATACATACATATGTCAACGAGGTCTGACAATTACATCCATGAATTCATCCTAGAAAAAGAGCTACATACCTCATTGATGAATATCGCTACAGTCACCTTCAAAATACTCCCCTCCCCTTGGGAAGCTATGCACTGATGTCAGTGCCTAGTCTACCCTTCAAAGCAGTTTTGGAACTCTTCTCCTGGAATGGCCATCAGAGCTGTCGTTGCACTAACCTTGATGTCCTGAATGTCATCAAAATGTATTCCTCTCAATATTTCTGTTATCTCTGGGCAAAGAAAAACGTCATGGGGTGAGGGTGGGGCAGGCAGGGCAGGTGAGTTGGGAGGGTGTTCCAACACAGTTACATTGGCTAAAAACTCCCTTACTGACAGCTATACAATCAAGTTCACAAACTTGCCACCATGCCACCATGGGTAATAGTCATTCCAGAAATAGTTCCAAAATTGTTTTGAAAGGTGGACTAGGTGCTGGCATCAGTGCATCACTCCCAAGGGGAGTACTTCCGAGGTGACTGCAGTGATACTCAGTAAGGACGTATGTAGCACTTAGAACAATTACATTCATGGACTTAATTGTAAGACCTCATATATGTATTTATACAAGGAGCCCTAATATTGTTCCTGATGTCTGTCAGTTCTCCTGCTGTATGGCCTGTATTTTGCTGTCACGCTGAAAACTATACCACTGGTATTCCAAATACCAACGGGGTCACCCATGCTAGATAGGCTTCAGCTGAGCTTCCAGAACTGAGCCTGAATAGGAAGGGCCTGGGAGTCTAGCTCCAGAAAAATTAGCCAGTGCAAACCTTAGGAATAGTAGAAGAATACTGTCTGTCTGATACAGTTTCAGAAGACAAGCCCCTTGGGTTGAAAGCCATTAAAAATATGACTGAGGAAGACACGTCTCCTCAGAGTAGATTCAGCCTTAACGACATGAATGGAGTCAAACTTTCAAAAACGTCATTTGCTGATGTGGCACAACTCAAAGTGAGAAGAAATAGCTGCAAATGTTCAGTAATAATAGGAACATGAAATGCATGAAGTACAAATCTGGGAAAATTGCAAGTCATAAAAAATGAAATGGAACACATAAACATCGGTATCCTGGGCATTAGTGAGCTGAAATGGTCATTTTGAATTGGACAATCATATGGTATACTATGCTGAAAATGACAAATTGGAGAGGAACAGCTTTCCATTCACCACGAAAAAGAACATTTTAAGATCTATCCTAAAGTGCATTGCTGCCAGCGATAGGATAATATTCATACACCTTCAAGGAAGATCAGCTAATACAACTATCATTCAAATTTACACACCAACCACTAAGGTCAAACGTGAGGTATCTGAAGATTTTTACCACCTTTTGCAGTCTAAAGTTGATCAAACACCCAATCAAGGCACACTGATAATTACTGGAGATTGGAAACAAAGAAGAAGGATCAATAGTTGGAAAATACTGGCTTGGTGAAAGAAACAATGCTGGAGACTGCATGTCAGAATTTTGTGTAAATAATAACTTCTTCACTGCAAATACCCTTTTACACCAACATAAACAGTGACTACACAGGTGGACCTCACCTGACAGAATACATAGGAATCCAGTCAACTAGATCTATGGCTAGAGATGATGGAAAAGCTCAATATTATCCAACAGAACAAGGCCAAGGGCCAATTGTGGAACAGATCTTCAACTGCTTATATGCAAGTTCAAGTAGAAACTGGAGAAAATCAGAACAAGTTGATGAGAGCTGAAGTACAATCTTGAGTATATTCCACCTGAATTTAGAGACCATCTCAGAAACAGATTTGATTAATATAAAACACAAATGACCAAAAACCAGATGAGTTGTGGAATGACATCAAGGACACACAAGAAGAAAAGGAGAGGTCACTAAAAATACAGGAAACAAAGAAAAGACCAAAATGAATGTCAGGAGAAACTCTGAAACTTGTTCTTGAATGTCAAACAGCTAAAATGAAAGGAAGACATTATGAAGTAAAGGCTGAGCAGAAGATTTCAAAAGACAACTCAAGAAGAGAAAGACCTAGGGTTAGAAAATCAAATGAAAGAACACATTTGATATTTCTCAAGCTGAATGAACTCAAGAAAAAATTCAAGTCTTGAGCTGCAATACTAAAGGATTCTACAAGGGAAAAGTTAAGCAACCCAGGAAGCATTCAAAGAAGACAGAGGGAATAGAAAGAGTCACTGAACCAAACCAAATTGGTCGATGTTCAACCATTGCAGGATGTGGCATATGATCAAGAATACATGGTACTGAGGAAGAATACCAAGCTATACTGAAGACACTGGCAAAAAACAAGGCTCCAGGAATTGATGGAATACTAATTGAGATGTTTTAGTAAATGGATGCAGCACTGGAATTGTTCACTCATTTATGCCAAAAAAAACCTGGAAGACAGTTACCTGGGCAATGAATTACACAAGTTCCATATCCTGAGTTGGATCCAACTTGACGGCACTTGGCCTGGCTAAGGAAAGATGATCCAACAGAACACAGAAATTATCAATTAATATCATTAATATCCCATGCAAGTAACATTTTGCTGAAGAGCATTCAAAGCCAGTTGCAGCCATACATCAAGAGGGAATTGCTAGAAATTCATGCTGGATTCAAAAGAGGATGTGGAATGAGTGATATCATTGATGATGTCAGGTGGATACTGGCAAAAAGCAAAGAATATCAAAAAGTGGTTTATTGTTTCATTGACTATGCAAAGTATTCAACTATGTGGATCATAACAAACCATGGTTAACACTGAGAAGCATGGGAGTTCCAGAACTACGCTCATGGGGAAACTGTACATATACCAAGAAGTAGCTGTTCAAACAGAACCAGAGACTACTGCATGTTTTAAAACCAGGAAGGGTGTATGTCAGAACTGTATCCTTTTACCACACTTATTCAATCTGTATGCTGAGCAAATGATCTGAGGAGCTGGACTATATGAAAAAGAATACAGCATCAAGACTGGAGGAAGACTGACTAGCAATCTGCAAGACACAGATGACACAACCCTGCTTGCTCAAAACGAAGAGGACTTGAAGCACTTCTTGATGAAAATCAAAGAGCGCTGCCTTCAGTATGGATTACTCCTTAACACACAAAGAAAACAAAACGTCATGAGTGGACCAATAAGTAGCATCAAGAGAAACAGAGAAAAGACTGGAGTTGCCAAGGATTTCATTATTCCTAGATCCACAATCAATGCCCATGGAAGTAGAGTCAAAAATCAACGGATTCTTCTTTTTGCACCGGGCAAATCTGCTGCAAAGCCCTTCCTTAAAGTGTTAAAAAAAAGGAAAAGAAAAAGCAAAGATGCCACTTTAACGACTAAGAAGAGCCTGATCCCACCCATGGTGTTTTCAATTGCCTCCTATGCATGTAACAGCTGGACAAAGAATAAGGAAGACCAAAGAAAAAACTGGTACCTTCGAATTCTGGTAATGGCAAAGATTACAGAATATACCATAGACTGCCACAGGAATGAACAAATCTTTCTTGGAAGAAGTACAGCTAGAATGCTCCTTAGAAACAAAGATGGTGAGATTTTGCCTCACAGACTTCAGATTTGATATCAGAAGGGCCCATTTCTGGTAAAGGACACCATGCTTGGTAAAGCAGAAGGTCAGTGAAAAAGAAGAGGAACACCCTCAAAGGGATGGACTGACACAGTGGCATCAACAATGGGCTCAAATACAGAGAAGATTGTGAGGATGGTGTAGGACTGGGCAGTGTTTTGTTCTGTGGTATATAGGGCTGTTATGAGACAGAATCAATTCAGCAGCACCTAACAATGACAACAACAGTGCAATGGCCACTAATTGAAAGGTTAGCAATTTGAGCTCAGCAGTAATTTGGCAGGAAAAAAGACCTGGCGATCTAGTCCCATAAAGACTACAGCTTAGGATGCCACATGCGGCAGTTCTGCTCTATCTCATTAAGATTGCTAAGTGTCAGATTGACTCAATGGCACACAATAGTACGTATGTGTATCTACATAAACCAAAAACCCAAAACCAAACCCACTGACATACAGTAGCTTCCGACTCATAGCAACTCTGTAGGACAGAGCATAATTGCTCCATAGAATTTCCACCTGGTGGATTTACACCAACAACCTATTGGTTAGCAGCCATAGCATTTAACCACTATATATGGAAACATACATACACATGAGGTCCCTGGGTAGCACAAGGGGTTTGTGTTTATCTACAAACATCAAAGACTGGTAGTTTGAACCTACCCAGTGGCACCACAGAAGAAACACCTGATGATCTGCCTCCATAAAACATTACAGAGCCAAGAAAACTGTCTGGAGACGTTCTATTCTGCAGCACATGGAGTCATCATGAGTCAGAATCAACTGGCCAGTAATGAGTTTGCTTTTGTTGGTCTTATACATATTTATACACACACATATATTTGGCTCTGAGCAATGTAGGGACTAAGCAAAGCTCACATAGAATTTTAGCAGCTGAGCCCCACTGCCTAACTCTGGGAACTTCAATCAGAGGCACACTCTCACTGTCCCTCTGCAGCTGCATCCTCTCCCCAAGACAGCTGTCCAATCTCTACAAGATTGGCAAGTTATCACTGAACAGTGGAGGTGGAGAAGGTACCCTAGGACAGAATCCATTAACCGCAAAGCTGAGGTCTGCTGAGCTGAAGTGGCATGGCCAAGGCCACTGTACAATAAACATCCAGACAAGGACTAGGATCTAGACGAACGCTTTATTTAGACTGTGCTCTCTGGCACATCATCCACTGTCAAGAACCTCGCACTGAGGTCACAGACCCACACAGACAGACTGGAAGGCAAACACAGTAAAAGAGATGCTTCCAGTGTCTCCTCTCCTCTCCTCAAAAAGGTGCATGAGAGAAAGCCATCCTGTCACCCCTAGCAAAACAGCATAACAACCCTCAGCCACGGAGTGCCTGTGACTCATAGCAACCCCACGGGGTTTTAAAGGCTATAAACCTTTACAGAAGCAGACTGCCACATCAGTCTTCCAAAGCACTGCTGGTGGTTTTGGACCACTAACCTGGTTAGCAGCCAAATACTTTGACCACTGGACCACCAGCGATCCTTGAGGAAATAGGACAAGTAACTATTTCACACTTGATTCAACTGAAGCCCAGGGAAGAAATGGATTAGCCTAAGCAAAAGTGGGGAGCTCCCTTTTTAAATAAAACCGAGGGTTCTCTCCCAAAGAACCCACTGTGCACAGCACTGGAAACAAGAGCATAGAGGTTAAGAACTTAAGTGCTGGACACAGGTCAACTGGTGGCTGCAGAGGTAAGTCACTGACTAGCTCTGAGCTCTCAGCCTCAGCCAGCTTCACAGGGAACCATATGACATCACAAACAGCCCTGCAGTTAGGATGGCTCCACACCTGAATTAGCACTTTGTTGATTGCATCTTGAAATTCACAATGCTTGAATTTGGGGGTCCCTTGGGTTTATTCTGTACTGCATCTTGCACATTAGGTAGTCAGTCCTATTTCTGAAACTTCTCCTTTCTGAGCCTCAGTTCTCTCAATTCTGAAATGAGGTTGATAATGATGGTAGCTTCACAGGGTTTGTAGCAGACATTGTCCAGGCCCTGCCCACACTCTCCTTGGCTCTCAGCTTCCCAATATAGGCTCAGATAGCTTTCCTCATTCTCTGCTCGAGGGCTTTCCTCATCCTTGTACTGAAGCAAACCAAATCAAATCCACGTACTGTCAAGTCGATTCCTACTCACAGTGACCCTATAGGACAGAACAGAACAGCCTCGTAAGGTTTCCAAGGAGCTGGTGGTAGACTCGAACTACCAACCTTTTGATTAGCAATCGAGCTCTTAACCACTGTACCACCAGGGCTCCTGTCCTTGTACAAAGCAGGACAAAAGAATTCGGGGAGCTTAATGTCTTGTCCCCAACCAGGAGAAAAGTGACAGACGGGGAATGGAAGATAAACGTACTACTTGGGATCATTCTGCTCCATACTGTCCCCAGAGTTCCTGAATGGAACTGAGTCCCACTTTGTCCCCACATCCCTTGTTCAGTTATAAACCCTTCACTGAGTCCTTTCCCAGAATCTCAGGTGGTGCAACGGCTATGAGTTACGGCTGAGAACCAAGAAGTTGGCAGTTCTGAATCTACCAGAAGCTCCTTGGAAACTCTGTGGGGCAGTTCTACTGTGTCTGGTAGGGTTGCTATGATTTGGAATCAACTTTATGGCAATGGGTCTTAACAGGTGTCATGGATTGAACTGCGTCCCCCCCAAAAAATGTGTAGCCATGTAGCTGGGCCATGATTCCCTGCATCTTGTGACTGTCCTCCTGTATGTTAAAGGATTAGGGTGGGACTGTAAATCCCTTCACACAATCACCTCCCTGCTCCACTGTAAAGGGAGTTTCCCTGGAGTGTGGCTTGTCCCACCCTTAGTCCTTTCATCCTGCAAGAGACAAAAGGAAAGAGAAGCAGGCAGAGAATCGGGAACACCATCAAGAAAGCAGCACCAGGAGAAGAGTGCATCCTTCAGACCTGAGGTTCCTGCACCAAGACGCTCCCTGGACAAAGACTGATGCAATAACAGACTTTGCTCCAGAGCTAACTAGGGGGAAAACCTTCCCCTGGAGTGGACATCCTGAATTTGGACTTGTAGCCTACCGGATTGTGTAAGAATAAACCTTCCT
Organism: Heterohyrax brucei; assembly: GCA_028571685.1. Taxonomy (NCBI): domain Eukaryota; kingdom Metazoa; phylum Chordata; class Mammalia; order Hyracoidea; family Procaviidae; genus Heterohyrax; species Heterohyrax brucei. The sequence continues at coordinate 66,641,189 of CM053150.1, forward strand.
TTGTTAAAGCCATCCACTTTGTGGTATTTCTGTTAGAGCGGCACTAGCTGACTAAAACACTAGGTATCTCCCCAAAACTGTGCATCAATTTGGCTGGGCCACGACTTTCGGTAGTGTGTGCTTTTTTCCATGTATTGTACATTTTGCTTCTATAATGTCAGTGAAGGACAACAGATGGCAGTCATGTTACTGAGGCAGGACTCAAATGAACAAGCTCGGACTGTGCAGAGGCAATCTCTTGGGAGATAAAAGAATAGGGACGCAAACAAAGAGTTGGCGACCTCAGACTACTAAGAAAGCAGTGCCAAAAGCAGAGTGTATCTTTTGGACTGGGGTCCCTGTAACGAAGAAGCTCCTAGGCCAGGGGATGAAGGCCGACTCAGAAGGCCTTCTCCTGGAGATCACAACCCCAAATTTGAACTTTCAACCTACGTAACTGTAAAGAAACAAATTTTTCTTTGTTAAACACCATCCACATGTGGCATTTCTGTTATAGCAGTACTAGAGAATGAAGACAACAGGTTTGAGTCCCCACCCTGCCTCACCTTCCCTACTGGGGCTTCCTGGGACCACTCCTCAGATAAACTACTTACACTGTCCTCTTGTCTCAGGATCTGCTTCGAAGGAATTCAACTCAAGACAGGGCTGCTGTGAGCTTCATTGAGATAATGTATGTAAAATGCTTAATATAGCAGCAGGCATAGATGCAAACCCTGAATACATGGTAGGCTTACCAAAAAAAAAGAAAAGGAGCCAGTTTACGAGAAGACATGAGGAAGACGACAGAATATGTATAATTGATTTCTAAATTTATCCTCCTAATGAAATCATCTCAGCAGACCCTGCTCGTGACCAGTCAGGAATGATTTCAAGGCCCCATTTCCCACTAGAAACACAGACACCAGTCACTCTGGCTCCAAGAACACAGCACAAAGTGATAGCTCATGGAAATGCCACCCACTCACTTTCTGGCCCCACAGCAGGACGGAGCACACACTCAGCCAGAATCTCAAAGCCAGGAAACTGGTCTATCTCATCCACCCTTCTCTTTTATGGATAGAGACACTGAGGGACAAAAGCACGCCCACAGTTGCCTTGCATATGAAGGGCAAGATCAGAAGATGACGTCAGGTAGCCTGCCACCCCTTTTCTAATAAACCTCGTGATTTACTCATTTACTATTCTTCTTCATTGTCCCCACCACTACAACACACATACACATGATAGAAAGTAAGGCCCAGGAGTGCTGGGAACTTTTCCCTGTGTTGTTCATGGTTGTGTTCTCCCTAGACCCTGAAACAGCGCCTGGCACACAGTATCCACACACACCAAAAAAGCTGCTGCCAAGTCAGTTGCAACTCATGGTGATCCTATTGTGCCAGAGCAGAAATGTGCTCCATATGATTTTTGATGGCTGGTTTTTTGGAAGTAGATCTTCAGGCCTTTCTTCTGAGGCACCTCTGGATGGACTTGAACTATCAGCCTTTCAGTTAGCAGCTGGGCACACAGAGCACCTGCATCACCAAGGTTTAAAATTTTGTTTAAAAAACAAAAAACCCAGTGCCATCAAGTCAAGTCTGACTCACAGTGATCTCACAAGACAGAGCAGAACTGCCCCATAGAGTTTCCAAGGAGCACCTGGTGGATTGGAACTGCTGACCTTTTGGTTAGCAGACGTGGCGCTTAACCACTATGGCATCAGGGTTTTCTAGTGCTCATTAGTTTTTATTAAATGAATGAACACTTTTTCAGTGCTACCCATTGTTATGTACCCTGAAAGTTGTCTTGGCCTTGGAGCAGACAATAATTCCAAAGGGCCTCAGAACATGCCCCCATTACGATTAGAATAGCAAGGGTAAGAGAGGGGCTCCGAAGTCAGAAGGCTAAGGTGAATCCCAGCTTCACTGGTTAAAAGCCCTTGGTCAGCACTGAGAGAAAACTGTGCAGAATTAGAACTCTATTAAAAAGACCACATTTAATGGTCCGACAGACTGAAAGATTCCCAGAAGACATGGCCTCCAGACTCTCTGTTAGCCCAGAGCCCAAACCATTCCTGAAGCCAACTCTAACTCTTAAGACAAAGATTGGACTAGGCTCTAAGACGTAAAATGACACTGGCAAAGAGTGTGCCTCTTGGCTTATGCTTACACATGAGGTTAACTGGGTAGCTCCTGTCTGGAGGTGAGATGAGAAGGGCACAGGAACTGGTGGAGTGGACACAGGAAGTGCCAGGTGAAAAGGAGGAGTGTGTTGTCACAGGGAGGGGAGAGTAACTAGAATTACACAGCAGTATGTGTGCAAGTTTTTGCATGACGAACTGCCTTGGATTGTAAACTTCCACTTAAAACACAATAAAATATATTTTTTAAAAAGGACTTGGTCATGTTACTAAGTCAATGTCTCTCTACCTTTAAATCAGGCAGCTGACAGTATTCATCAAAAGAGGTACTGTATGTAAAGCAATAACCAAAAGTCAACCACTCAATACATATTTCTTATTATTCAGGTGAAGTCTCTGGGTTGTCAAACCATTAGAAAGGCTTAGCTGCTAACAAGCAGGCTTGAGTTCAGCCAGAGGTGCCTTGGAAGAAAGACCTGGTGATCTATGTCCAAAAATCCAGCCAATGAAAACCTAATGAAGCCCAGTTCTACTCTGACACACCTAAGGTCACCATGAGTCAGAATTAATTCAAAAGCAACTTACTATTATGAAGGTAAGAAGTACAGCCCTCCTACTCTTAAGGTTTCTCACTTGCTGCATATATTACTAAGGACCACTTTCCAAAGCGTGCAAAAGTGCACTGATATTGGTACAGAGGGTAACTGCACGCAGTCTGTTTTCACAGAGTTAACTGAGAATCATAAATGATAAAGTTCTATCCTCTCCAGTCTCTTTCAGCTCTCTTGTTAACATCAAGGAGGAAGTGTCAATTAGGTGCTCCAGAGTCTTGATGCCCTCCCTAATTTCTGCTGATCTCCTTATGGAACCCAGAGATGCTAGGGCTCAATCCCCACATTGGCTTCTAGCACAAGCTGGCTAGCATGTAATAACACTATATAAATTTATTTGTATTTATTCTTACGGTGACCTAATTTCAAAACTGACACTAGTTTTCCATTCATCAGTATGATGCCAAAGTTTCATTTCACAATAGATACATTACTTTAAAATAAAATAAGGCAAAAAAGAAAGCTGCAGATATGATCAAGTCAATGAGAAAAAAACAGTTGCTATTGAGCTCATTCTGACTCAGTGTGACTCTATGTATGTCCAAGCAGAAATGTGCTCTACTGGGTTTTCAATGGCTGCTTTTTTGGAAGTAGATCACCAAGACTTTTGTCTGAGATACCTCTAGATGGACTCAAATCTTCATCCTTTTGGTTACCATCCAACATGTTAACTGTTTGCATCAATCAGAACCTTCAAAATAATGGGGGGGGGGAACCTTTGCTGTCAAGTGGATTCCAAGAGCTTGCTCTGCAATGACTGAGGATGGGAAATATTGGTCTTGCCTCAGTTCATAAGGCACCCTGTGGCAGGGTCATAGGGTCTAGATCTCCATTACATCTCTATCTATCACTCATTACAATCTGTGACTTTAAAGAAGTCCACTCCTATTCCTGAGTTGCTGCTAGATGCCGACACAAACTGTACCAAACCCATGGAAAATGCATCAAGGCCATGTGGCAGTCCTTGCCTGTCTCCGTGATTTCTCACCTCCAGATGAAAGTTTGCAGACTCCCAAGGCTTCCTGGCACCCATTTGTTTGTTAATAGGGTTTCACTTTTTATGTTGCTTCCTCTCTCCCTGTCTAATTCCCGATAAAGAAAAGAAAGCTGGGATATAAGAGCCCCTGGCAAGAAACTCCACTGATTACAGAACACACAAAGTTCACACACAGCAGTAGTGGGAGCACTTACTCTCCTTCACCCCCCTGTTATCTGCACGTAAGTCCTACATGTGGTGCTTTGAAGGAAAGGGCACAGGGGTGCGCGGCTATGGTTACGGCAGATTCTCCATCAAGCAGCAACCTGGGTTCGGGTTCTGACTCAGCTCTTCTGTCTGGATTATCTCATACTTCCTGAACTCTCACTCGCAGGAAGCACTGAGCTAAATGGGCCCGAGAGACAGGGAGGAATCATCTGGTCTCTCTAGCTCAGTGAGGCATCGGGTTGATCAGGTAGACACTGAGCTCACCAAATACAACAGAACGCAACATGAGAAACGCGCCTTCACAGACGAAGCACAGAGAAGGGAAGCAATGATCTTGCCTTAAAGTACAAGAGTGGAAGTTTTCCTAGACAGATGGTGTCTGAAAATAGTCACGTGGAATGGGCAGGAGAGTGCCAGGTGAAAACAGGCACAAAGGTACAAACCCTATTTTGAGGATATACAAGTCATTGAAGGTCAGTGACTCATAAAGTGGAAACCACTGTCTTCTAGGGGATCTCTGTAAAGCCCACTGTCCAAACTCCGTGAATTTTGCCTTGCTGAAACAATACGGTGACCATGCCTCCCCAGGCAGCTTCCAACACAGCCCAGTCCTAACCAGCACCAGACACTTGGGAAGGACTCAGATGGCGAGACATGTGGTCCCCACGGGAACAGATGGTTCAGGACTCCCTTGTGGATATGCAATGAGCAACAGCAGCCTGGTGTACAAGGCAAGTTGGAAAAGGGTCTAGAGAGCCTTGAAAACCTGACCCAGTAAGACAGATTCAGCTATTTGTCTTTAGCCGCCTCAATTTTCTCTGCACTTTTTTTTTTCTTCCCTTTGTGCCTAGACATTTATGTCCCTGCTTCCTAATCTCTCCTCCCCACCATCTCCTTTTCAGAAAGGAGACAAAAGCACTCTGTATCACTTCCCTCAACTTACAGGCAGCAGCTTTTTAACAGATTTCTAATGCACTGCTAGACGACTCCTTAAGGCTTGAATTCCCCCAAGGGTATCTAGTGAAAATGATGCAGAACCTACAGTTATTTTGGCTTTCTGTTTTATTCTTCTCATAAAACAACAACAGGAACACATCTGTTTTGCTCACATGTAGACACACATGGAGTTCTTCTACCCACCCTACCCCCCAGAATATTTAACTGTAGTGACACAGAGTTGCTGTTAAGTGCCACCAAGTAGGTTCTGACTCCCAGAAAGCCTATGTACAACAGAATGCAACTCTGCCCAGTCCTGAGCCATCTTCACAGTCGTTGCTATGTTTGAGCCTATTGTTACAGCCACTGTATCAATCCATGTCAATAAGGGTCTTCATCTTTTTCTACTGATCATCTTTTTTACCAAGCATGATGGTCTTCTCCAGGGACTGGTGCCTCCTGATAACATATCCAAAGTATGTGAGACTAAGTCTCTCATCTTCACTTCTAAGCAACATTCTGGCTGTTCTTCCAAGACAGCTTTGTTTATGCTTCTGGAATCCTATGGTATATTCACTTTTCTTTGCCAATATCATAATTTTCTATCTCCCTTATTCACTGTCTGTCTTTCCCATGCTATGAGGCAACCGAAAACATCACAGTCTGTGTTAGGTGCACCTTACTTCTTAATGCAACATCTACGCTTTTTTTTTTTAAACACTTTTAAGGACTTTGTGCAGCAGATTTGCCCAGTGCAATGCAACATTTGATTTCTCAACTGCTGCTTCCATTGGCACTGATTGCGGATCCCAGTAAAATTAAATCACTGACAACTTCAGTATTTCCTCTGTTTATTATGATGTTACTTATTAGTCTAGTTGTGAGGATTTGGGTTTTCTTTATGTTGAGGTGTAATCCATATGTAAGACTATAGTCTTTGATCTTCATCAATACGTGCTTCAAATCTTTTTCACTTTCAGCAAGCACGGTTGTGTCATTTGCATATCACAGGTTGTTAATGAGACTTCCTTCAATCCTGATGTCATATTCTTCTTCATACAGTCCAGTTTTTCAGGTTATTTGCTCAGCGTACAGGTCAAATAAGTATGGTGAAAAGACAGGACGCTGATGCATACCTTTCCTGACTTTAAACCACATACCATCTTCTTGTTATATTGGAACAACTGCCTCTTTGTCCATGTATAGTTACCACATAAGCACAATTACATGTTCATAAATTCCCATTCGTTGCAATGTTATTTATAATTTGTTATGATCCACACAGTTGCAGGTCTATGCATAGCCAATAAAACAGGGCTAAATATCTTTGCAGTATTCTCTGCTTTCAGCCAAGATATCTAACATCAGCAAAGATATCCCTCATTCCATAGCCTCTTCTGAATCCAGCTTGAATTCCAGCAATTCCTTGTCAATGTACTACTGAAACTGCTTTTGAATTCTCTTCAGCAAAATTTTACTTGCAGGTAATATTAATGCTGTTGTTTGATAACTTCTACATTCTGTTGGATTATCTTTTTTTTTTTTCCTTGAACCAGAACAAATATGAATCTGTTCTAATTAGCTGGCCAGGTCACCATCTTCCAGATTTCTTGGCACAGAGTATATCCACTTGTTGAAACATCTCAGCTGGTATTCCATCAGTTCCTGAAGCCTCGTTTTTGTCAGTGCTTTCAGTGGAGCTTGGAGCTCCTCCTTCAACACCATCTTCGGTTCTGACCATACAGTACCTCCTGCACCGGATGCATGTCAAACAAGTGTTTTTGGTACAGTGACTCTGTGTATTCTTTCTATCTGCTTTCAGTGCTTCCTGTACCATTCAATATTTTACCCATAGAATCCTTTAATAATGCAACTCAAAGCTTTTCATTCTTCACTTCTTTTAGCTTTAGAAACGTCGAGCTTATTTTTCCCTTCTGGCTTTCTAACTCTAGACCTTTGCACATTTCACTTTAATAAGTGACATGTAGATGAAGGTGTAATCAATTCTGAGCATGTATTCTCCCATCATTAGTGATAAGGACATGGGGCTCAGAGAGTATGTGTTAGTGGCCACACCTCGAAGAGCAGTTCTAGCTCCCAAAACCCAGTTCAGATCTCTTTTACCAAGATCTAAACATAGCTTCCCTTCTACAAATGCTGGGAGTATGGGCTTGTGCATTAAAGCACTCAACTGCTAACCAAAAGGTTCAGGGGGTTAAGTCTACCCAAAGGTACCTCAGAAGAAAGGCCTAGCAATCTACCTCCAAATGATAACAGTCATTAAAAGCCTGATGTTGTGCAATTCTACTCTGACACACTTGGGTTTGCCATGAGTAGGAAGTGCATAGAGTGCAACTGTTTTTTGGTTTTTGTTTGTTTTAAACAAATGTGAGCCAAGGACTCCCAGCCCTTTATGGCTGCCATCTTTGCTGGCTGGCTTTTCTTAACATATCCATTCTCCTATTCAGTTCTAACCTCTCATTAATGACTAATTCCCTTACATCTTTCCTGCAGTCAAAACTTACTCTTTCTGTGTCCCATTCTTTGATATTACATAGAAGATGGCTCAGATTCTCGCCGATTAACATTTCACCAGAGACTGTTCCCTGAGATCACCTGTGTTAGTAAAGAATACTCCTAGAAAGTATTTTTTGAGACACACTATAGAAATCCATGACAGAAGAATTTCTCAGCAGGATACCTTTCAGTGGGTCCCTTCAAAATACACCCACGACACTAATATCAAATATCTACTCTGCTATACCCTAATGTTTAACACAAAAACCTCCTAAATTTAGCCTTGCTAGAAAAATAACATCTTTTTTTTCCCCCAATTGCTGCTAAGTTGACTCAGACTCAAGGTGACCCTGTGTGTATCAGAGTAGAATTGTGCTCTACAGGGTTTTCAATAACTGATTTTTTTCAGCAATACATCTCCAAGCCTTGTTTTCAAGGTGCCTCTGAGTAGAGCCAAACTGCCAAGCCCTCCACTGAAACCAAGTGCATTAACCATCTGCATCGTCCAGAAACTACACGGTGATTACACTTCCCTAACACATCAGAGTGTTTTATGAACTTTAAAATATTATGCAACGTAGCTTCTTCTTTTCCTATATTTCAAAAACCAAGCACAGTAATGTTTAAGAAGTCCTCACATAATCTTCAGTGATGCTTGCTTTCCAGATTTTTTAAGAATGCCAAACCAGAGGGGCTTGCTTCTGTACCTTATGGAAACAGCGACATTGTATTATATTGTTTTGCATTAATTTGCCAGCTTCCCTCCAGTTGCCAGCCTATGGCCATGGAGGGGTAAATGACAAGCAGGTGGCTATGGACCAGCCTGGATGATGAGCTCAGCTGGACTCCTCAGCAGATCTGTGAACTTGAACAAATCCCTTTAACTCTCTGAGGCTCAGTTTCCTGTATCTGTGAAAGAAGTGTTGCTGTGGTTTGGGCAGGAGCCTGGCATTGAGCAGTTATGAGTAACTCTTGTCCTTCACTTCAAAGATTTGTGCAGTGCTTTCTTTGGGACCATCAGCAGAACTTTTCATTATGTTAAATTTTAATTTCTTAAATATGGCTATCATGGAATGCTCATCCCTCTCTGCCTCTGAGCCCTTGAGATTCATCATTGCCTAGAGGACTTCTTAATTTGAATCCACCACTCCCCAGCAAAATACAAACAAGCAAGCAAAATCCAACACTACATGTTTGGACATACAAGAAAGGCAGAGAGTAAACTCTAGGAATCCAGCAATAGATGGCCTTGATTTACTCAGCATCTCCTAAAAATAGTAACACTAGTAGGTAACATCTTTTGGAGGTAGTGGGGCTTTGGTGGTAGATTCTTGTCTTCCACGTGGAAGAGCCAGGTTCAGGGTCTGGCTGACTCATCTCAAGGGCAGCCACTGTCCATCTGTCAGTGGAAACTTGCATGTTGCTGTGATGCTAAACAGGTTTCAGTGGAGCCTCCTGACTAAGCCAGACCAAGAAGAGTGGCCTGGTGGTCTCCTTCTGAACATCAGCCAGTGAAAACCCTACGGGTTCCAACAGTCGGGTCCTGACCCGGTAACTGCAAACAGAGCAAGATCAAGGAACATTTTGTTCTGTTGTGCTTGCAGTTGCCAGGAGTCAGAGATGGACTCTACAGCAGCTAACATTAACTTCTGCTGACCGATGAGCACGTGCTGAACAATCATGTCTTCCAGGAGCTATCTCATGTAACCCTCCCAACAGCACTAGAATATAAGGTCTCATAGCAATCCCATTTTGCAGATAAACTGAAGTCATCCAAGATCTGAGAACTGATTACAAATCACACAGCAGAGCCTTAGACGTCATCTGTCTCGCTCTCTAGCCTGCGCTGTTACGCACTCCTCTGCAATGGCTTCCCTGGTGATTGGCTTTTAGAAACAGGCAGCCCAGAGGCTTAGAGCTGGTAAACATTGCCGAGGGAAAACGTTTAAATCGCACCCCCTCCCAATTTCAAGATGAATAGGTGTCACCAGCAGCAAAGCATCAGCAGAAACGCCTTCTCCCCTCTCTCCCAGCAGCCTCAGCCAGGTACCTTTCATATTTGCAGCACCTTGGAATGTCGTTCTGCACCTTGTCTGGGTCCCTTTGGGTTTGCCATTGGCAGCAAGTGCCCCTCTCTGTACCCTCACCGTATCTCTGAACAAGCATCGTGCAGAGCATTGACCTCAGCCAGGCTACCTGAGTACCTTTGGGCATTCACTCTCTCTCTCTCTGCTCCTCAGTTACCGCTTCTCTGAACTGGAAACAGCAAGAACAAAACTGCAGCAGGACAGTGCTGAGAATGCAAAAACAGACAACACAATATAGTGTGTAGAAAACAAGCTGCCCCTTGCAACCAGGGTCACAAAGCAATCTGTGTATAAATTCCTGGAATGGGAAACTAGCATTCTCTGTAATCTTTCACCTGGAGCACAATAAAATGTTCAACAAAAAATACAAACAAAAAGAAATAAAAAGAAATAAAAAGAAAATAAGCTGTCCTATGATGTCCCTCTCTAAGTGGCAATGTCTTTATTGTCTCCCATAAAAGAAGCTCTCCGGGAGAAGAGGGGGCAGTTGAGGGTGCTGGAAAGGGTCGTGTTGTGGTTCACAGACCAGAAAGCCTGAGTCGTGGCACCGTCAGTCGGCACGAAGGAGCCACAGCCCTGCCCAGGAGGGCGTGAGACGAGGCCCTGCATGCCGGCCAGCTCTCTGTTCACGGACAGTGGCTACCAGAAGACTGTCTCCTCCCTCACTGACTGGAATACTCTGTTTCCCTAAAATCACAATAGTGTTGAGTTTCCCTGTGAATACTGTAGGGAGGGTGAAAAAACACAGACCAGTGAGGGCGAGTGGCTTCCTAAAATCCAAACAGCTAGGTAGCTGGCATATGAAATTGAGACCTAGCGACTCTTTAGCCCCTAGGAGCCAAGAAGGGTGAGAAGCTGCCTCAGAGGCCCTGGAGAATGGGGCAGGACTAGACAGACATGAGGGTGGCTTATTCTTTGGGTATGTCTGTGTTGCAGAAGCATAAACAAAGAATCCTGTGGCTCAGTGTCATTCTTCCCTCATGCTTCATCTCCCCTTCGCTGCTACTTCCTCCTTTCTTCCCCAGTCCCTTCCTGTTTTTCTTTTAGCTCCACTGTTCACCTACATCTATCTTCATTTATTTCTCTCCTCTCCCTTATTTCCTCTCAGAGAGAGAGAGAGAGAGAGAGAGAATCACATCATCCTCAGGAGGCTGAAATAAGACAATTTGGAACCCTTTATGTTGCTGAAAGAGTCCTAGACCCCTAAAAGGATTTCAGGGCCTCTGAAAGCTGCCTCCATATATTTTTGCTGCCTGCTTACCATCAGGCTCAATGGCAACCCCAGGGCCTGACCTGCTAGTCTGCAAAGTCAGCAGAACTGAAAGCAATGCCTGGGAAATAGTCGGAACCCACATGGATTTTTTTTTTTAGTGAACCATTTAAAGAAATAACATTCTTGACTCCATTTCTCAAGTAAGAAAACTAACAGCTAGGTTTTCTGCCCAGGACCCTAGAGTTAGTTACCAATAAAATCAAGATTGGAGCCCATGTCTCCTGACTCTATGTTCATTCCCAATTCCAACACTCTTAGGATTGTCAAGCTATGACCTTTTATTTGAGGCACTAAAGGTACCCCTCTGAGCCTGCGGATTATACAGAGAAGAGAGGAAGTTCCATCAATTACCAGTCATTAACACATCATAGTGGACTGACTTATCAGCTCCCCAGCAATTGGGAAAACTGAAGAATTCCACTGGGAGCAGCCTTCATTGGCAGGGTCCTGGCTCACTGGGAAGACAGGCTGCGTACCAGCCCCGTCTGTCCACTCCAGAGAGGGGATGTGATTGTTGGTGGAAAGCTGGCAAGCCTGGGGTGGGAAAGGTGGTCATACACCTTCAGCTGTGCAAGTTACCCAACACAAGTACCAAGTCCAAGGATTCCAAGAACATCAGCTCCTTTTTCTTTCAGCTGTTCTTCTTTCTTTTGGATTCCTGGTATAGCCATAGTAAAATGAACGCCTGCAGGATAGGACTATATTCCCAAAGCACGTCATATTCATTAGTGAGCCAATGTAACAGAGACAACAGTGTGGCCTCTGGAGCTAGCCAACCGGGTTCCAATTCCACCTCTGCCATGGCGAATTTGTGTGTCCTTGCAAGTTCCTCATGTTTTCTATACCTCCACTTTCTATTCACACAATTGGACCATTAACAACATTTATTATTCATAGTGACCCTATAGGACACAGAAGAACCACTCCATAGAGTTTCCAAAGAGCTCTTCGTGGATTCGAACTAATGACTTTTTGCTTAGCACACATAGCCTATAACCACGATACCACCAGGGTTTCCTTGTAAATATTAACTAGTATTATTATCACTATGCAGCTTAATCCAACTTAACCACAGTAACTTCACAGTTCAGGTTTCTTCAAATTTCCCAGGTCCCTACTCACAGCTTGGTCCATCTTAGACTTTTCTCCTTCCTAACTGGAGAAGGACATTTGGGAGTCAGTCATCCGGTGCTCAGAAGCTTGGAATCAGAAATATAAAACCAAGCCTAATTTAACTATGTTGTGCACACTGTGGAATGAGACACCTCTTTGCTACTTGCCCACCATGGAACCTTCCCAGTCAGGCTCCAGGTATAAAAAAGCTAGAATGTGCCCCAAATATGAAGCTTGAGGAGTTTCAGAATGAACACATGCATTGCCCTCACTCTCTCATCAAAACCTGAGGCCCTAAGTGGGTGAGGGACACTGCAGCAATCACTCAGCTGATGCTCTTTCCAGGACATCACCTGAGTTCTGTGTCTCAGAGACCCATTGCTGTTTCTCCTGTGGGAAATGGCCCTGCAAAAGACCTGAGGCTGCAGCACTCTGGGGACTCATTGTTAAAAAACATTCTGTGAAAATGAATTGCTCTAGAAGAACCCAGCCTGGCACGGCTTTGGTTGTACCTCTGAGCAGGGGGACTCAACTAGACACTGTGGGAGGCAAATTAAGGCACATTTGTTTTAAGTAGGGTACCACTTAGAAAATTGTTTCTTCCCAAAGCTTCTGGGAAAAATTCCTTCTCTTCCAATGGGTGAAATATTTGCTCTAAGAGAACCATTAATTCCAGTAAGATCGAAGTAATCATTAAGGGCCATGCTCCTCCCTAAACATGCTCTTTTATTAAATATGCAGTGAGGCTTATAATGCAATGTTTTATGCTGATCCACAGTTGCACCTTCCAAGTGACGGTCTCACGTACAAAGCACTTCTGCGATATTTTAGCCCAGTGTTTCTTCCCAGCAGCATAGTGAGGCATTTGCACAGAAGAAATGATGTCTTTATAACTGTGCAACCTTAGAAAGTTATTTTACCTGTGAAATGGGAATAAGAAATTCTTGCAAAGGCTACCTCACAGGATGGTATCAGGACTAAATATGGTTTCTGAATTCACACCCTGACAGCTACTCCCATGTCTTAGTCATCCAGTGCTGCTATAACAGAAATACCACATGTAGATGACTTTAGCAAAGAGAAGTTTATGTCTTCACAGCAAGGTAGGCAAAAAGTCCAAATTCAGGGCGTCAGTTTCAGAGGGAGGCTTTCTGGCAGCTTTCTTCTCCTAGACTAGGAGCTTTTCCTCCAGGGACCTGCAGTCCAATGGATTCACTCTGCTCCCGGAACTGCTTCTTTCCTAATAGTATGAGGTCCCCTGTCTCCCTGCTCACTTCTTTCTTTTACATCCCAAGACAGTGCCTCAACACCATTCAAGCTTGTGGATTGAGTCTGGCCTCATTAACACAGCTACTTCCCATTCTCCCTCATTAATATCATAAAGGCAAGGTGTAAAACAGGGGGGAAAACCATCACACATTACAGGACAGCATGACCCAGCCAAAGTAACACACACACGAGGGGGGGGGGGGGCACAATTCAATCCATAACATCCCATTTCATAGATCTGACAACTGAGTCCTAGAGGTCAGAGGGCAAAATCCAAGTTCACAAGATATTTAATGGGAGAAACAGGCTGCCCACTTATCACCCCTTAATTCTTTACTCCACCTTGGCCTCCAGTTAATATCATTGGAATTGAGGCACTGAAAGCTGAATCAAAGGTATGAGTACCACTGTCATAGAGTTATTTGTAACTCATGGCCAATCCATCTGTGTCAAAGTAGAACATGCTCCATAGGATTTTCAATGGCTGAGTTTTTATAAGTAGACCTTTCTTCTGAGGTGGATGGACTTCAACATCTAACTTTTCAGTTAGCAGCCACGCTTGCTAACCATTTGACCGACCTGGGAACACAGGATTCAAGTGTAGGAGGTATCTAAAATAAGCATAAGATCCTCTTTTCTCAATGGCAAAATGAAGATAATCATAATACCCACTTCATAAGGTAGCTGGAGGGAGTGCGGTCAGGTTAAACACAAAGTAAGCTTGCTTTGGAACCAGTAAGAAAATAAACTGATTTAAGGGATTATAAAAGGTTGCTTTTCCTGTTTAACCTTCGAGAAAACCGAGGCTTTGCAGCAGTGGCGACTACTTGAATGCTTGTGAAAATGAAGATTCCCAGGACCAACATCAGCTGGACTCAACCAGGAACTCGGGAATCTGCATTTTAATGAGCTCCTGCCTAGAGTGATTTATAGGCCTACTCAAGTTTGATAATCAACTCACCAGACTGCTTCACATGGCTTTCAAAGGAGAAGATTAAGTGTTTACCATGGGCCAGGTCTTTACATATAGGATGAGAGTTACTTCTTAGATTCATCAGTCGATGACCAAGAGCAGGTAAGCGACATGCAGAGGTCACAGAACTAGAAGTGACAGGTCTGAGCTCCCAATCTCAGGCAGTCTAACTCGAAAGTCCACATTGACTCTATAACTACCCTACACCTGCTCTGCCCTGGTGACTAGAAATACCACCTCCTGGCTCCTTTAAAGGCATTGCTAAGGAAGAAATCATTGCCTTGGAGTAGATACTATCTACAGTGACTCCATGAGTGTCAGAGTTGCACTGTGCTCCATTGGGTTTTCAGTGGTTGATTTTTCAGAAGTTGGTAGCCAGGCATTTCTTCTGAGGAACTTCTGGGTAGATCTGAACCTCTAACTTACTATCAGCAGCCAACTGCTTAACCATCTGCAGAAACCACAGTCGTGACCTCAGCCTCTGAACAGCTCTGTCACATGTGTTGGTCACCACTGTCTCTGCTTGTTCAATCCTTACACACAATCACTTAAGGAGTCAGACGACAACTGCACCTGCGTCAAGCCCCCCCATCACTGCCGTTCACACCATGTCACGCAGCACAGTCAACCAGAAGAGCAGTGGAACAAGTACAATGGCAAGAGTCAAAAAGAGCCTTTGTAAATTAAAAGGGATTAAAAGGGGAGCGCGCAGAGGCAGCCCAAATTGATGATGCAGTGTGTTATTTGTTCACGCACATTCTACGGGCATAAAAACACACAGCTCCTCTACCACTCTGTCCAGCAGGGATATGCATCGCTCCACCAGATTCCTTCACTTAACACTGTCCCCAGACCAAATTTCTGACCCAGTGTGTGGAACATTACCACCCCAGTATGTGGAAAGGCCACCTACCTGGGAATTAAGCATCCTGAAAGTTAACACCAGTTACCCCTAACAATTTAGTCTGTGGCTTGGGGCCTCAGTTTTCTCATCTGTGCAATGGAGTGATAAGAGCCTAACTGTGAGGTCCAGTATCTTGTGTACTGTCTGACACACAGCTGGTACTCAGTGAATTTTTGTGGAGGAAATGGAAGACTTAAGAAGGTCATCATAAGTTCTGTGGGAGATCACATAGTGATGTGCCTACATCAGCACCAGATACCCACAAAATATTTCTGCTTCTGGGAAAACCATTTAATCTTCTATGGCTCCAGGGATCAGCCTCAGATGACAGGGCCCCTTGTACCTTGGAACTAAAAGCTGCATTCTTTGTGGGCAGATGATCTGTCTTATTAATATGCTTAAATTCCTAGCTTTCCATACAGTGCCCTAAATGCACAAACAGAATGCTAGTACTTGTCTGTTATATGCCAGGCCTACCACCCCTGCCCTCTAAACAACCTAGTTCCAGAACCCAGCTTCAGAACTGTATGGGGCCCCCATCCAAAGCGGCATGTCTCAGCTTTATGGGCCATTGCTGGACAACTGGATAATCTGATGAAGCAATTCAGACTAATGTGGTCACTGACTAGTGATTAACCCAGACAGACGCAACCAGTGCCCAGATACCTGCTTTTCATTTGTCATCACAAATATTAAAAACTGAAAGAGGCTGGTCAACACTGTGTTTGGATTATGGGATACTTGGAGCAGGGGTGGGGAGGTCTATGGGTAATTTCAAACCAAACAGGTAAACACCTTCTGTCTGGCTGGTCCTGATGTCATAGAGCAACATTTCTCAAACTCAGAACTACTGATCATTTGGGGACCGATACTTTCATGTGCTGTGGTTGTCCTGTGCATTATAGGATGCTGAATAGCATCCCTGACCTCTATCTGCTAGAGAGGCAGTTAGACCCTTCTTTCAGTTATAAAAACTAAAATTGTCTCAAACTCATTGCTGTTGAGTTAATTCTGACTCACAGCAACTCGACAGGACAGAACAGAATTGCCCCATAGTGTTTAAAAAGAGCGGCTGGTAGATGTGAATTGTAGATCTTTTGGTCAGCACATGAGCTCTTACTCAATGTGACACCAGGGCTCCTAAAAAAAGTCTCAAGACAACGTCAAATGTATCCTGGCAGGTAAAATTCCCTCCTGTTGAAAACCACTGTTCTAGAAGAAGAAAAAGAAGCAAAAAAAAAAATAGACTGCAAATCTCATACTAAAATATGACCAGTGTCTTAAACATATCACAGTGTCTCTTACCACCCTGCCTCTACATATCCTGTTCCCTCTTCCTGGAATCATGCACCTCTTTCCCTCACTTGGCCAAGTCCTCTCACTGCTTCTCATTCAATGAAGATCACTTCATCTGCAAAGACTTCCCAACACACTGCCATCAGTCAATTCTGACTCATAGCGACACTATAGGGCAGAGTAGAACTACCCTGTAGAGTTTCCAAGGAGTGCCTGGTGGATTCGAACTGCTGACCTGTTGGTTAGCAGACACAGCACTTAACCACTATGCCACCAGAGTTTCTAGACCTACTAAAAATGGGGTGTGGGAAATAGACAGCCTTCTGTATGAAAGTAAGCATACTTTCCTCTATAACACTAGGCTACTTTCTCTGCAACTGGGAACTAAACCCTGCATTTTTTGAGGACAGGTGCTCTATCTTATTAATATGCTTAAATTTCTAGCTCTCCACACAATGCCCTCAGTGCACGAACAGAATGTTAACACTTAATGATTGTGTACTATATGCCCGTGGTCCACCATGTATCCCATCCCCGCTCTTCTCTCATTGAAAGTGCACCGCATGTTACCATTATCTCATGTTACTACAGCGTTATCAACACCCTGAGAGCAAACTCATCTGCTGTCACAGGAGGGGCACATAGTAGACATGAGTACAAATGGACTGAAATCTGTGTTGTTCCCATGCCCCGTGCTGACCTTCTGTATTTCCACCTGTATTCTCACCTACATTGCTACATACAGTAAGCCAACCGCAGAGCTCTCTTCCTTCAGCCCTTGGACCCTGAGGTGTACCCCACTACTTGCTCCTTACCAGTCCCAGGACTCTGCTGACTCTGGGCAGTGATGAAGCAGCAGGATGGAGCAGTGGGTATGAGCTTTATGTTGTGCATGCCCTGGTCCCCAGCACAGGGCAGATGGGATTTATAGGCAGCCAGAGACTCGGTAATGGGAGCTTTCTCCAAGCAGCATCACAAGCCACAGCAAAGATTGTAAGCATTTTCAGCACACCCTCCCATCTCTGGAGGGGTTGTTAAACTCCTTCAACCTACCCAGTAATGGGTAGGAGACCTCCAGGGGCTACAATAGAATGATTTTTCTCCTACTCTCCTAGAGTCAGGTCCAGAATGTAATAAAGGGGAAAAAATACTAAGGTATTCCAAGTCCTTCTCTCTGCATGAAAAAATGTTTTAATTTACCTTTAGCCCAGACATTAGATGGACACTCCTGGAGCTGAAGTGTATCCCTTCCCATAACCGGTTTAGTACAGGGTGAGAGAGAGAGCCATCATTATGCACACATGCACACATACACACACACCCTTGCACAGAGCAACAGAAGTACCATTTCTTTTTCAGAAACTGAAAATTTGTTCATTACACTCACCTGAGCACAGCCTAACTGCCTCACTTCTGATCCCCAAACCCACATTTTACATGCAAACTGATATTCCGGGCAATCAATCAGGGCCTTCCCTCTCGCCAATCCACACAACCACTGCTTGATCCTGCCTACTTTCACTCAATGTCAGGATATCCTTCTCAGTTCTGACCTTTCAAGACTGAGCCTTTTCAGGAACTATAGACCCTTGCTTACAAAATGGTTTATGCTTTGCCAAACTCAGGGTCTCCTAATGTCTGTAGTGAGGGGCCCCACTCCAGCCCCACACTGCAGAACACATCCTACTTCCTGCTCTCATCACCCCACTCTGAATCACCACCACAGCACCACTCAAAGTGCTTGGGAGGGAGTGGAGAGGATCCAATCATCACATTTAAAGAAATCTTCAATACAAGAAGCAAGCAATGCTTTCAGTGTTAAATAAACCCAGGACTGACTCTCTTCCTAAGACAAATTGCTTCCTTCATGTGACAGCATGATGCAAACATTTTCCATTTTTCTTGATGGACATTTTCACCTTTTTTTCTCAGTGTACCTAGAGAGAAACTGTGACACACAGTCTTCATAGATGAGGTATTAACTAAAGTCTCAGAGTAAAACTGAGTTAACTTAAAACTAAAATAAAATACTAGTTGCCATTGAGTTAACTCAGGCTCATGGTGATCCCATGTGTGTTAGAGTAGAACTGTGTCACATAGAGTTTTCAACAGCAGAGTTTTTGGAAGTAGATGTCCAGGTCTTTCTTCCAAGGCACCTCTGGGTAGACCCCAACTTCCACTTGCTAAATAGCCAAGCATATTAACTGTTTGCACCACCCAGGGACTAGGGCAGAATCTAGACCGATTTAACTCCATTCATTTAATTAATAAACAAATGTTTCTTGAGTGCCTATCAGCTGGGGACCATGCTAGACACTGGGGACTGATGAGAAACACAAATGATGGCCATGTACCCTCCAAGCTGGGGAGAAAGAGCCCTCATGATATCAGGAAAGTGCTTGAGGGGTAAGCC
Source organism: Heterohyrax brucei (assembly GCA_028571685.1). Classification (NCBI taxonomy): domain Eukaryota; kingdom Metazoa; phylum Chordata; class Mammalia; order Hyracoidea; family Procaviidae; genus Heterohyrax; species Heterohyrax brucei. The sequence continues at coordinate 66,659,904 of CM053150.1, forward strand.
TAGGGGCTACAGGAGTCAAAGAAGAGGCCCAGCTCAGCAGCAGTAGTACAGCCTCAGGGAGGATGTAGCATCTGCATCAAAAGCAAAAGAATGAGTAACATTTTCCAAGGGCAACACAAAAGCATTCCAGCCAGAAGTGATAGACCTGAACATCCACGAAGAGACTATGGATCCTTGAAAAAACTGGAATGCTTCAGCATGGCTGGTGCATAGATCTGGGGAGACTGGGACAGGGCACAGAAAGGGACAAGGCTAGAGATGCGGTTGAGGGTTGGGGCATGCATAACTGGGCCTTTTAGTCCATGTTTAGGATTCAGAATTCCCTTTATAACTCAGGGGCCGCACTGCTGTTGTTTACCAGCTTACAAAGAGGGATAAAACACCTAGGCCAACTCTCTGGCTTCCGCCAAACCAAAAACCAAACCTACTGCCATTGGGTTGATTCTTGCTCATAGTGACCCCATTGGAAAGAGTAGAACTGCCCCAGAGAGTTTCCAAGGAGACCACCTGGCAGATTCAAACTGCTGACCTTTTGGTTAGAAGATACAACGCTTAAACACTATTGCCCCAGGTTTACTCTAAAAGGAAGATATATAATCTTAAAGGAAGAGGGCTTGCCTTGGGTCCCTATTGCTAACGATTCTGAGATACAGGTAAGGGACAGGGATGCTAAGACACAGTGGTGACTGCAAGGTTCGTTTTCCAGGAGCACTGAGCTTGAGAGGACAGGAGTTAAGGCACTGCTGGAGCAGCTGGCTAGTGGGAGACCGCGGCATCATCCATGTAGCTTATTTATTAATAAAACTGGCAGACAGGAGACGCCATCTGAAGTGTAGAATCTTGGCCCTGAGCCCCGAGGGAGAGACCGATGACAGGCCAGACTCCTGCCAGTCCAGAACAGGGTATGGCCTACCCCTCCCAGATGGCACAATACTGTTCCAGATTATCCATTTGGAAATGTCTGGGCCAGAGAGCTTGTGCTGCCCTCTCATCTGCCGGCCTTACAACCAGATGCAGACAACACAGCCCTCTTCCCACCTCCTCAATGCATCAGGCCCTCTAGGAACCGGCTCCGTTAGATTCCTTCATTAGAGTGGATGGCTGACTGCGTCCAAACTACGCAGACCCAGACTGATCAGGTGACCAGAAGCTGGGCACTTGGAGCCTGCAACTCTACCCTCCCCTCCCTGTTCAGAGTCTCCTCTTCCCCTCTCCCTTTCCCACCAGGCTCATTAATGATGAAAAGTGTCTCATCAATCCCCCCACTAATTACCTGCTGTGATGTCCTTATGGAGACTGATAAGGAAGTAATTAGAATGGACATGCAGGGATTACAGGAAGGGAAAAATGTTCCCTTGTCAAGATAATGCCCTATCTTCCCTTCTTCTACTACCCCAATATCTCTTTCTGACAAACAGCTGAACAGGATTTGGGGATTTTAAAGATGGAGAAGCTGGAAGGGGTAAGTCAGTGGGGCACACATTTCAGAATAGAAAGAGCCCTTAATAATCATCTGATTTAGAAGCCCCACATTCAAAGCCCTCAGACACTAGGTGGGTACAATGACCGAACACAGACTGGATGGAAGAAGAGCAGCACATATATGATGATAAATGACACGGGAGACAGAGTTCAAGGGCTCACAGTGATCTTAGGTCGGGTTCCTAGGACCTGGAAGGTTCACAGCCCTTCCAGAAGCAACAAGACAACGGCTGCCCCCCACCCCTCCATCGCCAGTACATTGCCATGCAGGAAGGAAGCCCAGTTTTGGCAGCTCTTCTAATTTTTCATGAGATGCTAGAAATCCAGCTGTTGTGTGAAATTTCTCGTTTTTTCTTCTTCATTTTGGAAACTTATCTTCCTTTTTTTTTTTTTGTTTTAAACAAAATACTTTATGAGCCCAGCAGAATGATATCTGCGTGCCAGATGTGGCCTGTAGGCAGCCAGTTTGAAATGTCTAATTTTAGTCTAACACCTTTTTCATTGATGGGGAATATTTATAGCAGAAATTAAATGGGAGTTTGGAAAAGAAAAGGGACTTACCCAAGGTCACAGAGCAAGTCAAGGGTGGAGCCAAGACTCAAATAAGCATTTGCTCATTACACTCCCACCTCCCACAATACTAAAACACTGGAGGCAGATCATAAACCCTGGTGGTATAATAGTTAAGTGTTATGGATGCTAACTCAAAGGTCAGCAGCTTGAACCCACCAGCTGCCTGCTCCTTGGAAACTCTGTGAGGCCATTCTACCCTGTCCTGTAGGGTCATCACTATGAGTCAGAATTGACTTGATGGCAATGGATTTGGAGGCTGATCACAGGTCATAGGAATTCAACAGATACATGAGCAACACCATCTACTTACTCCAAGAAGCAGTGTCAAATTGCTCAAAGTCATTCTGCAGAGGGAAACGAAGAAATCGCTTCCAAGTGGTGGCTGGGGTGTGGTGGCTAAGGTCTGGTGGTGGTGGTAAACAAAAGATTTTATCCAGAAGACATTAGACCATTTATTGCTCCTAAAGAAAGTAAGAAACAAGGGAAGGAGGAAGGGAGGAACCCTCAAGAACCTATTTCTGTATTATACTAGTAAGAACGAGCAGATGGGCATGTGCTCAACCTTCCAAGAAGCTCTCGGTCTGGGGTTGGGGAGGCTGTTCATAAATTAATACAGGTGATGAAGTGTTGGACGTGCCAAAAGAAAGTATATTCAAGAAACTGAAGTTGTAAGAAATAAACTTTAAAGTGGTTCATCTTCAGAACAAGGGGAACAAAGGCTAGGATATAAAGTTACTAAATGACCCAGGGCATAAACTTGTAGGCGATGTGGCCACCACAGAGCCCATGTACCTGAGGTATGTGTGCGCAAACAGAATGAACTGCGGGGTAACCTTTCGAGAAGTAAGAAATGTAACCATAAAAGGGAATGATAGGACTTAGGCGACATCCAGGGAAGACTGATCACCCCCTCGTACCCAGTCAGAGAGGAACCGGAGGAGGAGCTCACAATTTAGGGGACAAAACCCTTCTGAAAAACTGTTTGCTCACCCCTGACCTGCTACATTTTCTTGTGGGCTTAGAGGCCTGATTTTGCAAAATCGATCAATAAAGCCTCGCTCTTACTAACTGAATTTGGTTTGGATTTCTTGAGGATTCATCAGGTAAAAACACTGGTAATAACCATCGGTGACCTCATAAGGGATAAGGTGGCCTGCCTGAGCCATTGGGGTAAGGTCTTAGTTGGGGGTTTATACCAACTCGCCGGTTACCAAGAAGAATTGAGACTGTCTCCAACAGTCTCACAACAACATTTCTCACAAGGTGAGTCAAGATCAAGAGCAATACACCCCCAGTCAAGACAATGGTGACACGAAGTTCCTAAAAGGCAAGATAACACTGGAGATGCAAGACTAAAGGGCTAAATACTGATGGGAGCAAGCTGGGGAATATATATTTAATCTTCAAGGAGAGGGAGAATAGCAACATCTTGAAACCTAGTGGAGGGGCTGAAACTGCAGCCCACGGGACTAGATAAACAATGGCTCTGAGATGGCAATCCAGAGGAATATGTGTAGCTCGGATCATTTTAACTAGAGTGTATAATCAAGAAGGGCAGTCATGGGAGGCTACAACTCATTTGTCAGTGTGCTGTATTGTGGTAGCCTGAGCACTGCTGTGATGCTAAGAGCTTTGCCCCTCGTATTTCAAACACCAGCAAGCTCATTCATGATGAACAGGTTTCAGCAGAGCTTCTAGATTAAGACAGACCAGGAAGAAAATCTTGGTGATCTACTTCCAAAAACTGGTTAACAAAAACCCTATGAATCACAACAGAATATTGTTCAATACTGTCATGGACTGAATTGTGTTCCTCAAAAATTGTGTGTTGCAGTTTGGCTATGCCAAGATTCCTGGTATTGTGTGATATTCCTATATGCTACAAACCCTGCCTCTATGATATTAATGAATGAGGATGGGCAGCAGTTGTGTTGGTGGAACAGGACCCAATGTGTAAGATCATATTGTGCCTTGAGGCAATCTTTCAAGACAGAAAGGAAAGGGAAACAAGTAGTGAGTTGGGGAGCTCCTACTACATGGAAGTTGTGCCAGGAGCAGAGTGCATCCTTTGGAAAGGACCTGGGGTCCCTGTGGCACAGCAGCTTCGAGTCCAGGGGACGATGGACAACAAGAACATTCCTCGAGAGCCAACACGGTAAGCCTTCCCCTGGAGCTGATGCTCTAAATTTGAACGTGTAGCCTACTGGACTGTGACAGAATAAACTTTCTCTTTTTAAAATCATATCCTAGCGGTTTTTCTGTTATAGCAGTACTAGATGACTAAGATAAAGGTAGTGCTAAAAGATGAACCCAGCATGTGGGAAGGCACGCAAAAGGCACAGTGGCTACAACAATGGACTTGAACATATCAGTGATCACGAGGATGGCACAAAATTGGGCAAAACCGTGTTTTGTAGTACGTGGGGTCATCATGAGTCAGAGTCAACTCAATGGCAACAGAACTATGGGAAGCAGGGATGAAGAGGGACATTGAACCCACACCTGAGAAGGCTAAGTGCCAAGCAAAGAAAAACATATGTTACCAGGTAAGAACTGGGTAACCTCCTAAGGTCTATGATGAGGGAGCAGACAGTGACATTGTCAGTGTTGTGTCTAAGGCAGATTGCCCTGGAAGTACATCCACAGTGAACCGGAAGACAAAAGAACTGATATAGAAGCCCCCGCAGAGGCTGCTAAGAGCTCATTCATCCTTGATTAGTAAATATTTGTAGAACAACTACCACATGCCAAGTTCTGTGCTAGGAGCTGGGGACACAGCCATGGCTACAGCAATCATTCATCACTTGTCAGTGTGCACCCAGACATACCAAGCACCTTGGAGGGTAGAATTCCACCTCCTTCATCTCAGAGCTGAGCACAGAGACTGGCATATAAGAAGTACTCAGTGAATGTTTGTACCATTTAACTGAACAGGCCCAAACGCAAAAACCTGAAAGACTGAATCTGAATAATTCTAGTGGAGGTCATAGACTGAAATAGATGGAGAGGAGCTAAGGGAAGGCAAGACGCAAGGTGGGATAAAAGATCTCTGATTCTCAGATCCATGTTCTAGGTTTCAGTCTTGAGTTTTTATCAGTATGGTCATTCCCATTCTGTGCCCAGGCATCAGTTTTCACATCTGCAAAATGGAGGAGTTTGAGCTCTTGTCAAATTTCTTATGTCCTGATGGAAGCAGTGGGGCCTCAGTGGTGGAAATAACACCTTCCACATGGGAGACTGGGGATTGATTCCTTGCCGACTCACCTCACGTGCAGCCTCCATCCATCTGTTGACTGACAGATTTCAGTGGAACTGCCAGACTGAGACTAGGACATAAGGTCAGGCAATAGGCTTCCAAAAGACTCATCCAATTAAATCTTTATGGATAACAACAGTCGCATTTTATTGGGCATGGGATCACCTTGAGTCTGGGGCTGACTCAACAGCAGTTAACCACAGCAATGAAGTATTCTGATGGTCATACATGAAACATACAAGATGATTAGATGGAGGAGACTGAGACTGAGATGGAGGAGACAGCATAGACTGTGCTGTCTACGCTGTGGTTGGAAAAACAGAGTACCACGTAGAGGAAGGACAGAAAAGCCAACTTTCTGAAATTTAGGGGGTACTCTGAGCTGCTGAGCTGGCTATCTGCCAGACTGCAGACTAACCTCTGCCATGACCTGCTCCTTGAAAGGCCTGGGGCTGAATGACTACTGCTGTTACCCACAACTTTTCATTATTATAATTATTGAGTTCACTGATGTTCTCAGGATACTCTACACACTGTGGAAAAGCACTTTGCTGATAACTATTATTAATTAATCCCTTAACACCCATGCTTGGCTGGGACTGCTGAGTAGCCTCATTTTTCATCCAGGGAAAATGGGCACAGAAAGGACCTGGAGCTCGACAGGGTCACTAAGCTAGGCTGAGGCTCATTCAGGATTGGAGCACTGGGCCTCTCTCCAGACATTCATCACCTGCCCATGGGTGACTCACCCAGAGAGGCAGAGAGGCTAAGAACGGAATTGCTGTGAGAAGTGACGACAACTCCTTCACAGAGTGGATGATGCATAGCAGGTTCTGGAGCGGAACAGAAGAGTGCATGGATACCCTTTGGCAGTTGAAAAGGAAGGAAAGGCAAATTGAAGGTTTGGATATCACCCCAAGGAGTCTGAAGTTCATACAAAGTTTTAGTGGAATTCAGGGGAGGGAAGGGTGACCTCTGGCTGGAGGGTCAAGTACGGGTGATTTCTGGCTGAAAAGTCAGAGACAGGTAACCTTTGTATGGAGAGTCAGGCACAGGTGATCTCAGGATTGAAGGGCTGAGAAAGGTGATTGCTGACAGGAGGATTAGAGATGGCTGACCTCTGGCTGGCAGTGTGGCAGGTGATCTTCAGCTGGTGACCTGCAGCGGGGGAGTCCTGGGACGGTAAGCTTAACTTAGAGAGTCATGGAAGTCTGATCTCCTTCTGGAGGGCAAAGAAGACTGCTAAGAGGAGGTGCTTGAACTGTCTGAAGTTCAAAACCCACAGGCCAAAAAAAGAACAGATGTGTTAAAATGCCATCACAGCTCTGGGCAAGAGGCAGCTGCCTCGTCTTCTGCAGACTAAGCAGTTAATTTGTCCAATACACTGCATCTGAATTCTTTCTCTTTTAACACACATTCAGGATCCCTGACACCTGGTGGGTAAAGATGAATTAGGAAAGAGTTTGAAGAGAGGGACAGAGGAGGTGAACCAGCAGGAAATGGGGTGATGAAACCCTGCTGTTTCTTAATCAATCAAATGACACAAAGAAGGGGTAGTGCTGGGGCAAAGGGACGATGCTATGCACCTCCTCCTCTAAAATCAATGGGCAAGAAGTGGGAGCTCAAATGACTGTATAAACTGGCCATGTTCAAGTTTTGCTGGGGTTATTTATGCAATGATTATAATGATAACAAACACTCAAACCAAATCCATTGCTAACAAGTCAATTCTGACTCATAATGACCACATATGACCAAGTAACTTTTGACGTCAAGTTGATCCCGACTCCTATTGACCCAATAGAATAGAGTAAAACTGCCCCACAGAATTTCTAGGGAGCACCTGGAAGATTGGAACTGCCGATTTGGGGGTTAGCAGAAGCAGCACCTAACCACTACACCACCAGGATTTCCATATGATAGAGTAGAACTGCCAAAGGGTTTCCAAGGGTATAATATTTACAGAAGCCAAATGCTACATTTTTATCCCACAGAGCACCTGGTGGGTTCAAAGCACCAACCTTCTGGATAGTAACTGAGTACTTAACCACTGTATCACAAGCACTCCTTCATAAAGATAACAGCCATCACTTACCGCTTACTAAATTCCAGGATTGTATTTGGCTCTAAAAATGATAATGGACATGACTACCATTTAAGGGCATATACCATCTTGACAGCTTGTATTTGGTCCTTTCCATACAATCTATCATGAATTCTCAAACTGCCCTATTAAGTATGAACTGCTCAATCCTATTTCCAGAAGAAAAAACATGGACTCTGAGAGATTACATAGTTTAGCCAAGGTCACCAGCAAAACACAGGCTCAAGCCCAGGTCTTCGGGACTTTACTGCCCTTTCTCTTAACCATTAAGCATTCATTTCAGAATCATCTTCTCTGTACCTACAGCTCTCCATTACCAAGGAAATAACCTGATTGGCCAGAAGTCCTTGAAGGAGAGGCTACCCAAACTAGCCTGCTACACTCTCCACCAACTCGTTTGGGCCAATGTCCAGTCAGGAATGATTTTGAGGCCTAAAGGTGGTATGGACTCTTGACAATTTACACACACATCCCTGAAGTTTTAGGAAATCCAGCTGACATGGTGGGAAGTGAGCCCAGCTAAGACACAGATGAGGGAGCTTCACCAGACATCACAGGTGAATGGCAAGACACGGTAGAGCTTTCCATCCTTAGCTTGTCTCTCAAGTCTCCCAGGTTGGTTTCTGAAGGACTCCCATCTTTTCTTCTGCCACTCCTTACCAGTGACTCCCTCCTCTGCATCAGCCTTCACGAGTACAACTAAGGAGACAGACCATGGCAGAGACACTTTGTTGCCTAGCCAGTAACATCATCTTACCCTTTTCAATAATAACAGAATCCCCAATGTTTAGCTGGGCAATTTTTACCCTCTTTTGGAATTTTAACTATGAAACTGGGTTTGGGCTAAAGGCGTGTGAGTGCAGAACATTACCTAAATGCACTTTTCTCCTCTACATGCATGGAAGGTGAACATGACAGAGACAGCTGAGACCACCAGGTTGGTCCATGAGATGCACTTGAGAATGTAAAACATGCACAGCTATGTAACAAGGTAGAAGGACCCTGGGTCCCCAACACAGTGACCTATGTACAGCATGGAATACCTACCAGAGAAGCAAGCATGTATCTCGATGAAGCCACTAAATCAATACTAACACAGGCAGAGAGAATTAGATAGCAGAGACTACATATGCCTTCACTGTAGGGGCTGTATTTCCCACGACTTGTGCTTACCTCCAAATTGTATGGTATAAGAAAAAACAAGGGCTTTGAACAGGCAGGGGTCCCAACGAGTTTCTATTTACTCTCTGTTAAGCCGAACTGCTTACACTGACTGAGCCTCAGTGTTCTCATCCATTCAATGGAGTTCTGATGGTTAAATGAAATAAGCTGTGCCTTCATGGAGGAAGGCAGTCTCTGTCTCATTCATTGATGTATCTTTTCACCAATGCTAGCAAAAGCCCTGGTACCTAGTGGGTGCCACATACAGAACTGCTGAATCAGTGGATAGTGCGTACCAAGCCAGTGGCCCTCTGTGGGTGTTCATCTATCATCAAATATCAACCCTATCCCATCAGTTTTTGAAGATGAAAACAAAAGCTGACTAAAGACCAAAACTAGGTCTTTGAGTTAAACTTTGGGGTTTTGCTGCAAAACTACTTAGGAAGCATATCTGCACCCTCTTAAAATTAGAAAGCAGAAAGCAGCTCTTCCTAGAGCTTCTTTGACCCTTTCTTCTTAACAACCCCCTCCATTCATGCCTCATCTACTTTTCACACACATTCTAAGATGCTAATTTTCTTCCAGTCCTCACTGGGCAGGCACCTCAGCTCCTGGCTCAAAGGGGCATAACCCTGAAAGCTAGGAAACAGAAGATCCACGGGGAGCATCAGCTGTCTACCAACTAGGAGCCTCTGAGCTTAATACGAAAAGGAAGGAAGAAGGGAACAAATGAACTCTTTTTTCTTTTTTGCCTTTTTGAAAATCTCTTTGTTTCATAAATACTACTAAATAACTAATTATCAGACTTCTACTCTATTACAGGCTCTACGCTAAATGTTTCACATGGATTTTCTTACAGCTGTCACAACAAGCCTACAAGGCAGCAGGAATATGCCTATACAACAGATGAGACAATGGAAATTCAAGAGGCTCAACCTACTTGCTTAAGAGCTGATGTCTGTCCACACACACACACACACAAAACTGCACATAAATGTTTACAGCAGCATTATTCAAAGTAGAATACCATAAATGTCCAGGACCTGATGAATTTACAAACAAAATGTGATTTATCCACACAATGGAATATTATTTGGGCATAAAAAGGAATGAAGTGTTCCTGTTACATGCTACAACCTGAATGAACCTTGAAAACATCATGCCGAGTGAAAAAAGTCAGACTCAAAAAGACAGATTCTGCATGATTCTACATACATAAAATGTTCACAGAACAGATTAGTAGTGGCATACGACTGGAGAGGTTTGCATAGGACACGGAGGCAGTGTATGGGACTGGAGGAGACTGCATGAGACTAGAGGAGAGGACAGAGAAGTGACAGCTAAAAGTTACAGAGTTTCATTTTGAGGCAACAGAAATTTTCTGAAATTGGTGCAAGTTGCACATATCTGTGAATGCATTCAATTGCAATGAATTGCAAACTTGAAAGGAATGAACAGTATCTCAATAAAGATTTGTTTAAAAAAGAAAAAAAGAGTCAATATCCAAAACAACAACTGGAAGGCTTCCAAATCCTGTTTATTTCACCTCATCAACTGGTTCTGGTTATGTACTGTCTCACCGACTTCTCAGGATGGTTCTGTGATGTATGGATAATCATTCTCATCTAATAAATAAGAAAACCAAGACCCAGAGAGAGAAAAAGGGTGGGGGGAAGGGTCTCCTCTTGCCACAGTTGACTTTAATTTACAGGGAAGAATTTAATTTATACAGAAGAAAAATGATTTTTTCCATACATGAGGAAAACAATGCTCATCATAAAGAATGTGAGAGCTGAAAAGGACCCCAAAGAGAATCCAGTGAGTGTCAAACTGTCCCCAAAGTGCCATACCCTAGGGTGCTCAGGGACTGTTGCTGACGTTGTTATGTGCCACTGAGTCCATTCTGACTCATAGTGACCCTGTGTATAACAGAATGAAACACTGCCCAGTCTTGTACCAGGCCCACAATTGTTTTTATGCTAAGCCCATCGTTGCAGCTACTGTGTCAATTCATCTCACTGACGAGCTTCCTCTTTTCTGCTGACTCTCCACTTTTCCAAGCATGGTGTCCTTCTCCAGGGACTGATTCCTCATGACAACATGTCCGAAGCACGTGAGATGCAGTCTCTCCATCTTTGCTTCCAAGGAGCGCGCAAGGACTAGGGAGACTCAAATACAGCAGTGTTTAAATTCTATTGTAGACATCATGCTTCCATGTAAGACTTTGGTTCCAACATTGTGTGCAAGCCACTGATCTTATCCAACTGACCCATTTTACACATAAGAGAATTGAGATAAAAGAAGAAAAAGGTCCCTTTAAGTCACCCAGTTAAGTTATTGGCCTGGCACAGGAAGACCAGATTCCAGAGTTTGGTTCTGCTCACCAGCTCCAGAGTAGAGGGAAGAGAGACAGAAAACTTTTTTTCTGTAAAGGGCCAGTTAGTATATCTTTTCAGTTTTTGCAGGCCATGCTCTGTCTTTTTCACAACTATTCAGCTCTGCCATTGGAGTAGGAAACCAGCCACAGAAAATGCACAATAAAGGGCATGGCTGCACTGCAACAAAATTGTACTTATAAAACAAGCAGGGAACCAGATATGGGCTAGTTTGCTGACTCCTGTTCCAAACAGATTCCTTAAAACCAAGCAATCTCCTGCCACTGAGTCAATTCCAACTCATAGTGACCCCATAGCATAGAGTAGAACTACTCCATAGAGTTTCCAAGGAGTGCCTGGCAGATTCAAACTGCCGACCTTTTGATTAGTAGACACAGCCCTTAACCACTACCTCACTGTCAGTCATTCTCAAGCCCAAGGATGCAAGGGATAGGATGAGACAAGTCGTCAGCTTGTAATACCTCTGTTGGAACTGTCTCTGGTGGTAGTGTGGTGTAATGGAAATCATCTGATATGGAGTCTGGCAGATCTGTCTTCATGTTCAGGCTTCAATCTATTTACCTCTGAGACTAGGATATGTCATCTAGCATTTTAAGATTATTTTGTCTTTGTACAATGGTGACAGTAATGTCCACCCTTTGGGTCACTGTAAGGATACCATGAGAAATGGTACATCTGAGTATCATCTCCTTTTACCTCCCTTTACCCACCAAGCTCCAGCCACACTGGTCTCCTTGCCATTCCTTTTACACTCCAAGACTGTCTTAGTCTGGGCAGCTTTACAGTCACTGTTCCCCCTTCTTGGAATGTTCTTCCCCATATCGTACCATGATTCACTCATTTTTCCAAGTCTAGGCTCAATTTCTGCTTCCTGACAGAGGTTTTTTTTTGCCCTGACAACTCTATCTAAGTAAGATAGGAGGAACCCTGCACCCTTAGACAGTCCATCACTTAAAACAAACAAAGAAACTTAAACCCCATTGTTGTCCAGGTGATTCCAACTCATGACTGCCCTATAGGAAAGAGTAGAACTGCCCCATCGGAGTTTCCAAGGAGTGCCTAGTGGAATCGAACTGCCAACATTTTGGTTAGCAGCCATACCATGTAATCACCATGCCATTGGGGTTTCCAGTCCCGCTTTACTTCCTTCATAGCCTTTCACTGCGATCTTAAACGTCATCACTTACGTATTTAATCATGAATTAAACACAGTAGTCACTTGTTTATGGTGCATTTTTCTCTAAGCTCCATAAGGCTCTTACTGGATTTTTCCAGTTTTTCTGAATAAAGACAAATGCCTGAAACATAGCAGGCCTTAGGAACTGTTTGTTGAAAGAAAAACAGAAGAATAATTATTTCTAAATTACTCTTACATTCTGAATTACCTCTTCCACCTTAAGTTCCTGTTTGGGGAACTATTAGGTTTCACATAAGGCAAACACCGCCATGTTCGGAAAGTCAATCTAATGAAGCATTCTTCAATTAGATGCAGATTTACTGGGAGCACAGAAATTCTGTCTTGGGGATAATCTGGGTCTCTAATGATATTGACTGCAAGAAGGCAGCATTACACCCAGGTTGTAGGAGGGAATTTCCTTAATAATTATATTAATATTAGACTCAGAAGGGTCCTTTAACTGCATTCCTAATTCCTCTTCTACTGATGGGGACACTGAGGCTCAAAAAAGTGAGCAGACATTCCTACAGTCTTGTTCTTCGCTGAATGAAGAACCTTTTAAAATCAATCATGTCATAAAATTCCAGAGCTCAAAGGTCACTTAGAAACCATTTTCTCTGATAATAGAAATGCGGAACTTAGGGCAAGAGAGCAAAAGTGACCTGCCCAAGACGACTGTACATGTCACTGGGAGAGCTAAGACTACAACCAGTGTCTATTTGTGCCCAGAGTTGGAATCTCACCATTCCTCATTCATGCTGCTCTTTGGAGAGAAATAGAGTAGAATGAAAAGGAACAAAAATTATTCCACGCACATATTTAGCAATGCTCATAAATTCTGACAGTATTAACAACACATGACAGCTTCGTTGAACAAACAGGCAGCCAGTGGAGGCAGTTTAAGGAGGCAGGAGGTCTAAAAAGAAAAAGACCACCAAGCACACAAAAACCTTATCATTCTGCTCTTTTCTACATCAACCTATAAAGTACGGGCTCAGGCAGGAGGTACTGGGGTTTGAGAAGAATTTGAAGGCAGTGTAAGAGGCAGAGTGTGATTATGTGCATGTGCGTTTGTGTGTGTGTGCATGTGCACGTATACACAGCTTGCAAAAGACTGCAGAGGGAATAATCCATTCCTAAGATGTCACTCATCTTTTATACAAATTAACCTCCACCCCATTCATGGCAGGATTAATTTGCTCTTTGTTTCCTTGACATTCAGCTGGGGAGATCTCAAGAGAAGGAAAGCAAGTTCTCTAAGAGGTAAAAAAGGGAAGTCAGGGTTTCAGGGCCTGGAGCCCTGGGGAATCAGTACTGGGTACAGTGCTTTCAGACAGGAACAAAAAGGAGCTTGCCCTGCCCCATCTACCCCATTCTGCAGGAGGAAGCCCACATTAGCCCTAGACTCTGGTAAGTAATTACATAAGTTTATATGCATGCTGGGTCTGGAATGTGCTGAGCACTTCACATGCACCAGGATGACTCCCAGCCAGTCACTGCTGTCAAAGTTCTGGCCAGGGTAGGTCTTCTGCAACATTCTTGACCTCACATAGGTTGTGTGATCTTCAACCCTACCAAACAGCCTGGTAGCACAAGGGCCTCTCCAATACCCCGCTGGCCCCCAGCCCACTGCTCTCAGTGTAGACGCCCCAGAGCCATGAGTGTCCGTACTCTCAGTAGGGCTACATCAGGTCCCTCTCCAAGAACTCGAAGTTACAGTCACTGCGAAAGGTACTCAGATAAAAGGCAAATTTTAAAAGGAAAGCTAGGCACCATTAGACACACATTGAAATGGATGGACCTTCAGTTTTTCTCCTTTGTTTCATATTTGTTTGCTGTCTCGGTTTGCATGAATAAGTAACCCATCTAACATTATTTTTGGAAGGAGAGTAATATAAATCAATAAATAAATAAGAACACACAATGCTAGCAAGGAATTTATGAAGATGGATTTTAAAAATGCATGTATGCAAATCACCTTTAATGTGTAAAACTGAAAAAATCATGCTTGTGTCTACCACACCTCAGCATCAGTGCAACACATCCCAGCAAAGGGAAGAGTTTTCATTTTACAGACGGGTCCACACAGGCCAGTGGAAGACGGCGCAGCCACAACTTAAATGGCTTCCTCAAGAAACTAAAATTATTTAGCTGCAGGGCAATGAACTGACTTCTAGGTTTCAGAGATCAAAACTCCTGCACATTAAGGCTCATTTGAAAAATCTTTGAGAAGTATAACAAGGAAGCAATGAAAAGAGGTAATTTCTATGTTTTTATTACCTGCCATACACTGCACATGATCACAAGACTTACATTGGACTAGGTGGTTTCCAAGCACTGTTTCATTCAATTCTTATAACAATAATATGAAGTAAAGGTGGTAAAACATTTTTTTTTAAAGAGGATACTGAAGATCTGCAAGAAAAAGTGGCTTTCTAGAAGTGAAAGTGCCATTAAGTATATTTTGTCCATTTTTCTAACTCTAAAATACATCTAATTGTCATTGTTGAGATTTATTTTTTAATTATGTAGATAGTGGGTAATAGGAGATTACAGCAGACACGGTTGACATGGAGAAATTCTCTTCAAATAACCAACATGGAGAGACTCTACAGCAGGCATACTGAGGGAACTCAGGAAACCCTGGGGGTATACAGCTTAAAGGTTTTGCTGCTCACCAAAAGGTCAGCAGTTGGAATGTACTAGGCACTCCTTGGAAACCACGTAGGGCGGTTCTACTCTGTTCTCTAGTGCAGTGATGAGTCAGAATTGACTCAACAGCAACAGGCCTGAATTTTGTTTTTTCAGCAAGGTCACAATAAAAGGGAGAAGACAAAAGCACACACAGCTCACCTAATATTCAAGACACAAGGCTGGGAACTGAGTGGGTGCTCATAACACTGGGCAAACCAGTCCGAGTGTCAGCTTGTCATCTGTCAAATGTGCATAGACTAGACCAGGGGAAGACTGATTTCAAGCACCTGCTCCAGAGCCAACAGACAGAGAAAGCCTTCCCCTGGAGATGGCATCCCGAATTCAGACTTCCAGGTCCCCAGATTGTGAAAGAAATTTCTGTTTGTTAAAACCATCCATTTGTGATTATTTCTGTTATAGCAGCACTAGATAGCTAACACATTCTTTTTTATTACAAACAAAAAATCAAATCTATAGTCCATGGATTCAGGATGGACCAGTCCATGGAGAACAACATCATGCTTGTTAGACTGTCTCTGAAAAAGAAGACAGTCCTCAATGAGATGGACTGACACACGGGCTGCAACAATGGATTCAAACAGAAAAATTCGTGTGAAGACGTCGCAGGACAAGATGTGTTTCATTCTGTCACTTTCAGGGTCTCTAAGAATCAGAAGCAACTTGGTGGCAACTAACATCACTGGCACCACAAAAGAAAGGCCTACCAATCTGTTTCTGTAAAGATTACAGCCGAGAAAACCCTATAGAACAGCTCTGTTCTGTAACACAAGTGGTCACTATAAGTTTGAATTAACTAGATGTTAATACACTTTTTTTGTAATTCTCTGTTGTTGTTAGGTGTCATCTAGTTGGTTCCAACTCACACAACCCTAGGAACAACAGAAGGAAATGCTGCCCAGTCTTGCTCCATGTCCACAGTCATCTTTAAGCTTAAGCCCTTTGTTGAGCCACTGTGTCCATCCATCTTGTCGAGGGTTTTCCTCTTTTTTCACTGACTCTCCACTCTACCAAGCATGATGTCCTTCTCCAGGGACTGATCCCTCCTGACAACATGTCCAAAGTATGTAAGACACACTTTTCCCGTTTTTGCTTCCAAGGAGCACTCTGGTTATACCTCCTCCAGAACAGATCTGTTTGTTCTTTTGGTGGTCCACAGTCCATTCAATATTCTTTTCCAGCACCACAATTTGAAGGCATCAATTCTTCTTCTGTCTTCTTTGTTCACTGTCCAGCTTTCTCATGCACATGATGCAACTGAAAATACCATGGCTTGGGTCAGGCACACTTTAGTCTTCAAGGTGACTTCTTTACTTTTCAATACTTTAAAGAGGTCCTTGGCAGCAGATTTTCCCAATGCAATGCACCTTTTGATTTCTTGACTGCTATTTCCACGGGTGCTGATTGTAGACCCAAGTAAAATGAAATACTTGACAACTTCAATCTTTTCTCCATTCATGAGAATGTTGCTTACTGGTCCAGTTGTGAGAATTTTTGTTTTCTTGATGTTGAGGTGCAATCAATATTGAAGGCGGTGGTCCTTGATCTTTATCAGTGACTGTTTCAAATCTTCTTTACTCTCAGCAAGTAAGGTGGTGTCATCTGTGTAATGCAGGTTGTTAATGAGTTGTCCTCCAATCCTGATGCCTCACTGTCCTTCGTATAACCCAGTTTCTTGGATTATATGCTCGGCATACAGATACGCAGTATCCCCTTGCTATTCCTGCACGACTACCTCTTGATCCATATACAGGTTCCTTAAGAGCACAATAAAGTGTTCTGTAATTACCATTCTCCACAATGTTTGCCATAATTTACCATGATCCACACAGTTGAATGCCTTTGCACAGTCAATGAAGCACAGGCAAACATCTTTCTGGTATTCTCTGCTTTCAGCCAAGATCCATCTGACATCAGCAATGATATCCCTGGTTCCACACCCTCTTCTGAATCCAACTTGAATTTCTGGTAGTTTCTTGTCAATACACTGCTGCAGTCACTTTTGAAAAATCTTGAGCAAAATTTGACTTGCGTGTGATAGTAATGATATTGTTCGGTAATTTCCACATTCAGTTGAATCACTTTTCTTTGGAATGGACATAAATATGGATCTCTTTCAGTCAATTGGCCAGGTAGCTGTCCTCCAAACTTCTTGGCACAGATGAGTGAACACTTCAAGCACTGCATCTGTTTGTTGAACTATCTCAGTTGATAGTCCGTCAATTCCTGGAGCCTTATTTTTTGTCAGCGCCTTCAATCCAGCTTTAACTTCTTTTTTCAGTACCATCGGTTCCCAATCACATGCTTCCTCTTAAAATCGCTGAACATCAACCAGTTCTTTCTTGTGTAACAACTCTGTGTATTCCTTCTATCTTCTTCTGAAGGTGCCTGAGTCATTTAACTTACCCTGTATAATCCTTTACTACTGCAACTCCAGGCTTGAATTTTTAATTCAGGTGTTTCAGCTTGAGAAATGCAGAACGTGTTCTTCTTTCCTTCTGGTTTTCTATTTCCAGCTCTTTGCACAGATCATTATAATACTTTCTTTTGTCTTCTCAAGCTACTCTTTGAAATCTTTTGTTTAGGTCTTTTACATCACCATTCCTTCCTTTTGCTTTAGCTGCTCAATGTTAGAGACCAAGTTTCACAGTCTCTTCTGACATCTAGTTTGGTCTTTTGTTTCCTTCCTGTCTTTTTAATGACCTCTTGGTCTCTTCATGGATGATGTCTTTGATGTCATTCTACAATTCATCTGGTCTTTGGTCATCAGTGGTCAACACATCAAATCTGTTCTTGAGATGGTCTTTAAACTCAAGAGGGAGATATTCAAGGTCATACTTTGGCTCTCATGGACTTGTTCTAATTTTCCTCAGTTTCCACTTGAATTTGTATATGAGCAACTGATGATCAGTGCCACAGTCAGCACCTGGTCTTGTTCTGACTGCTGATATGGAGCTTTTCCATCATCTTTTTCCACAGATGTAGTCAATTTGGTTCCTGTGCATTCCATCTGGTGAGGTCCACGAGTACAGTCGCTCTTTGTGTTGGCTAAAAAGGTATTTGCAATGAAGAAGTCATTAACCTACTGCCGTTGAGATGGGCCCAATTCCTAGTGACTTTAGAGGTCAGAGTAGAACTGCCTCACAGATTTTCCAAGGAGCACCTGTTGGATTTGAACTGCCAATCTTTTGGTTAGCACACATAGCACTTAACCTACTATGTCACCAGGGTTTCCGAAGAAGTCATTAGTCTCACAAAATTCTATCATGCAATCTTGAGAATTATTTCCATCACCAAGACCATATATTCCAACTACAGATCCTTTTTCTGTGTTTCCAACTTTTGCAGTCCAGTCACCAGTAATTATCAATGTGTCCTGACTGCATGATCAATTTCAGACTGCAGAAGCTAGTAAAAATCTTTAGTCTCCTCATCTTTGGCCTTGGTGGCTGGTGCATACATTTGAATAACAGTCATATTAACCAGCCTTCCTTGTCGGTGTATGAATATTATCCTATCACTGACAGCATTGTACTGCAGGACAGATCTTGAAATGTTGTTTTTGATGATGAATACAACACTGTTTCTCTTCAAGTTTTCATTCCCAGCATAGTAGACCATACAGTTGTCAGATTCAAAATGGCCCAAATTGGTCCATTTCAGCTCACTAATTCCTAGGATATCGATGTTTATGCATTCCATTTTTGATGATTTCCAATTTTCCTAGATTCATACTTTGTACATTCCATGTCTTGATTATTAATGGATATTTGCAACTGTTTCTTCTTATTTTGAGTCATGCCACATCAGCAAATGAAGATCCCAAAGGCCTTACTCCATCCACTTTGTTAAGGTCCATTCTACTTTGAAATGGCAGCTCTTCCCCTGTTATCTTCCAAGTGCTTTCCAACCTCAGGGGCACACTTTCTGGCACTATATCTGACAATGTTCCACTGCTTTTCATAATGCTTTCCCTGATTAATTCTTTTCAGAAGTAGACTGCCAATAAAATTCAACAACATATAAAAACCATCATTCATCATGATCAAGTTGGTTTCATTCCAGAGATGCAAGGCTGGTTCAACATCAGAAAAACAATTAATGTAATCAACCATATTAATAACACAAAAGATAAAAATCATCTGATTTTGTCAATTGGTGCAGAAAAGGTATTTGACAAACTTCAACATCCATTCATGCTTAAAACGCTCAGAAAAATGAGAATAAAAGGGAAATTCCTCAATATAAGCAATAGCATCTATGCCAAGCCAACTGCTTTCATCATCCTGAATAGTGAAAGACTGAAAGAATTCCCTTTGAGAATGGAAACTAGACAGGGATGCCCACTCTCACCACTTCTATTCAACATTGTCCTAGAAGTTCTAGCCACGCAATTAGACAAGACAAAGAAATAAAAGGCATCCGTATTGGCACTGAAGAAATAAAGATTTCCCTCTTTGCAGATGATATGATTGTTTATATAGAAAATCCGATGAAATCCATAAGTAAACTATTAGAGCTAGTGGAAGAATTCAGCAAAGTATCGGGATACTAGATAAACATAACTAAATCAGTGGGATACCTTTATACCAACAATGAAATTACTAATGAAGAAATCACCAAATCAATTTCATTTAATATAGCCCTCAAGATGATAAAACACCTAGGAATAAATCTAACTAGAGAAATAAGAGATCTTTACAGAGAAAATTACAAGACATTGCTACAAGAAGCTAGGAGGGACTTACATAAGTGGAATAATCTACCCTGCTCATGGATAGGAAGACTCAGTATTCTGAAAATGTCTATTTTGCCCAGAGCACTCTAGTTATATAATGCAATCCCAATACAAATTCCAATGACATTTTTTAATGAGATGGAGAAACAAATTATCAGCTTTATTTGGAAAGGGAAGAAACCCCAAATAAGTAAAACACTACTGAAAAAGAAGAACATGCTGGGAGGCCTCTCACTACCTGACTTTAAAACCTATTACATTGCCACAGTAGTCAAAACAGCCTGGTATTGGTACAAAAAGAGACATATAGACCAATGGAACAAAGTAGAGACCCCAGAGATGCCACCATCCTCTTATGAACAGCTGATATGGGGTAAGAACAGTCTCTTTAACAAATGGTGCTGGCATAATTGGATATCTATCTGCAAAAAATTGAAACAAGACCCATATCTCACACCTTATACAAAAGTCAACTCCAATTTGATAAAAGACCTGAATATAAAAGCTAAAATGATAATGCTCATCCAAGATAAGATAGGGTCAACAATGCATGTTTTAATATGCAGTATAGACCGACTTCAAAATCTGACAAACAAAACACATTCATCAGAAGAGAAAATACATGAATGGGAATTAATAAGAACCAAACACTTCTGCTCATCCAAAGACTTCCTCAAAAGAATTAAAAGACCACCTACAGAATGGGAAAAAATATTTGGCAACTCTATGTCAGACCGACACCTGATCTCCATAATCTACAAGGTTCTACAAAATATCAGTAAGAAAGAGACAAATCATCCAATTAAGTGATGGGCAAAGGAGATGGACAGACACTTCTCTAAAGAGGAGATCCAGGCAGCCAAAAAACACACACAGACATGTTCATGATCATTAATTATTAAAGAAATTCAAATCAAAACAACAATGAGATACCACCTCACCCCAATGAGATTGGCCATGATCCAAAAAAAACTAAACAATAAATGTTGGAGGGGCTGTGGAGAGACTGGAACTCTCCTTCACCGTTGGTTGGATTGCAGAACGATGTAACCTCTTTGGAAAGCAATTTGGCATTACCTTAAAATAATGAATATAGATATACCATTTGACTCAGTTATTCCTCTGCTCGGAATATATCCTACAAAATCAAGGCCATTCACACTGACTGCTACATGCACACGAATATTCATTGCAGCATAGTCCACGATAGCCAAAAGTTGGAATCAACCCAAATGCCCAACAACAGAAGAGTGGATAGGTAAACTTCGGCATATATACTCCATGGAGTACTGTACACTAATAAAGAACAATGATGATAGCAGGAAACATCTCTCAGTTTGGTCTCAACTGGAGGACATTACATTGAGTGAAACTAGTCAGCGACAGAAGGACCATTATTATATGAGACCCCTAAGATAAAAACTTAAAACCATACTCATACATAATAGAAAAGACTCTTTGATGGCTACAAGAGTGGGGAAGATGGGAGGGTGGGAAGGCAAGGGGCAAAGGTTTAGATTAGTTAACTGTTAGAAATTTAGTAGGGTGAAATTGGTGACAATTCACATTAGTAAGAAGATCAATATTAATGAGACTTCGACACAACTTGTGTACTCCTCCTCTCTTAACTCAATATTGTAAGCACAGAGTATGTACACTTTCATTTTTTTATTTAATAAAAAAAAATAAAAAATAAAAAAACACTGCCTGATCTTTCTTCCTAGTCTGTCTTAGTCTGGAAGCTCAACTGAAACCTGTCTACCATGGGTGACCCTAGCCAAGCCAAAGCCAAGTGCCGACTCTGGTACCTAAATACTAGGGGCATAGCTTCCAGCACCACAGTAGCAACCAAGCCTCCACAGACAGACAAGTGGGGGCTGCTCACTCTAACTTTACCTGACTTGCCTGATGCTGTTATCCTCCTTACCTGATGCTGTACCCTCTATTATCACTCACATGAATAAATAAATCAAATGGGGATTAAATGACAAGCTATCCATAGTTTTGCAGTTTAACATTTTACAGTTACCTTGTCATCTTCCTAGCCTACTTGGAAAGAAGTTTTAGGAAGGTTAGGGAAGGTTCCCCACTGGAAACAGCAAAGTGAAGATACCAATCCTCAGAGCAGTATTTGGCTGTCTTATATATATATATATATATATATATATATATATATATACATGCATATATACAGAGAGAGAGAAGTGCAGGATCCCTGATGTTGCAGTGGTTACAAGCTCGTCTGCTTAAAGGGCTGGCCATTTGAATCAACTAGAATACTCCAGCTTCTATGTAGAAACGCTGTGTGGAAACTCTGCTCTGTCCTGTAGGTTCACTATGAGTTGGAACTGACTTGATGGCAACAGGTTTGCTTTAAATATATGTGTGCATGTATACATTCTTTTTTTCCCTACTCAAGCCACCCTTTAGGACATCCAATGTCGCAGACCACTCCCATGATCAACATGACCTCCATGGATGTGTTTTCCCAATCCTTTCATTCCCCAAATAACATTTTTCAACACAGTGTCTATTCCTTCCCGGATCTACAGCCAAAAACGACTTTGTTAATCATATCAGCACTTCAAAGTTGATGGTATCTTAGTGATCCATTTATAATTCTCCATTTGTCCATCCATTCACATATCTATCCACAGGAAAATCTTTCCAAAACTTTTCACACATGTCCTCTTACATGCTAAGCATCATAAGAAAATACAAATACAAAAGACAGAGCCCTTGCCCTCAAAGTAGTTACAACTAATTGGGAATATAGATCGTATTCAAAGCATACTCTAGATACAGAAAAACATATGCATCAGATATAACAGTCAAGACTTATCCCTATACAAGCTCAGAAAAATGGACAGGGAGAAATCAGGGTACACCTCTTTGCAGAGGGGTGTTCTTGTTTACTTAATGACTCATTATGCTATAGCTGGTGACCGAAAGGTCAGAAGTTCAAAGCCACTAGGTACTCCTTGGAAACTGCCTATCCTATAGGGTCACCATGAGTTGGAAACAACTTAGTAACACTACGTTTAGTTTGGATTTTTTTTCATTATGTGCCAGGCATCACACTAGACACTTTCCATTTATCATTTTACTTACTGTTTACAGTGGACTAAATCAACCACATGAGAAAAAACATAGAGGAAGCAGTCTCTACCCTATCCTTACTTACCTCTATCACTGCCACTAATCTACCAACCTTTAACTGTGCAATGGTTTGGTCAGAGGTTAAGACAATGGTTGGGCCACCTATTCTCTCAGGTTAGGTCACTGAAATCAAAGAGTATAGACCACCATGGGAACTCTGTTTTCTACCTCCTCTGACTTCATAGCTGGGTCGGGTAAATTCAATCACTCAGTTTGCTGTCTCTCACCAGTGACACAAGTCCACAGAGTTATCCAGAACACAGTTAGATCCCGTGATTCAGACTGACGGGAGGCATGGTACTGCGGAATAGCTGCAGATCCCACTTGAGCTGATTCTTAAAGTGTTAGCTTCTTCCCAGCCTTTTCCCAAGTGCTGCAGTGGCACACTCAACAAGGTGTTCTAGGAATCTTCAGAAAACAAACAACAATGGCCAGCAGGGCAGGAATCAGGCATCAATGGGCTGCCATCTGGCATACTGCCCAAACTCCAACTTTCTCTTAACAATTAATATATTTCCATTTGCAGATGAGGACACTGAGGTTCAGAAAGGGGAACCGATTTTATCTAAGGTCATACTACCTTCAGTGGCAGGGTGAGTCAAGGAATTTAAAGGAGCCTAGCTCCACAATGAGTGCTCTTTCTGCCATGTCACATCTGAGTGGAGATTTGAAGGGTACACAGAATTTGTATATTGTAGGTGGGGTGTATTCCCTCTCTTGCTCCAGATAGCACACCTCTCCTGCTCCAGATTTCTCGCTCTCTCTCTCTCTCTCACTCACACACACACACACACACACACACACACACACACACAGACACACACACAATCTGTTGTTACCACATCCCAAATGTCAAGAGTCCACCTGTCCTCACAGATGCCCCAAAAGAAAGCTTTTTCCTTATCCTCCATTTACAAAGAGTACAGAAGGGAAATGCTGTTCCTTTTCTTGGAGAAACTTTTTCCCTCTTAAGAAGCAAGAAACTCAACAGCTTCCCTGAGACCCATTTTTCATCCGATTAACATCAGGCCTCCTATGTGTCCTAATGAAATCTGACACTAACAGAGAAAAATGGATACATTAATATTGAGTTCATTAGTAACTAGATTACCCAAATGTTTGGGTGAGGGGAGGAGGAAGGTGAAGGAAGAAGGAGAAAGGAAGACCGAGGCACACATACCTCCTCAGCTGTTCTGGCAGCAGAGTCTCTAAGGACTACAGGCTGATCAAATATTTATGGATTTTAATGCACTGATCTGTTAAGTCAGGAAATGTTCTTTTACCGAAAAATAGAAAGAGACCCCACTTGATGCTATAGCATTTTACGAAGAAGGAAAGTGAGGTTTGCTGAGGAAAAGGTCTGGTCCAGAGTGTAAACTTTGTACCATTAACAGGACACATGAGTGCTTCCCTCAGACATCATAACCGCCCCCCCCTTCTCCATTCCCTTGCCAATACCCTTGAAGGCAAGAGAAAGTGGCGGGGGTGTGGGAGGTGTAATGGCCTGGAGGGAGAGATGAAGATGGGTGAAAAGAGCAGCGGGAGAAGCAAAACACCCTAAGAAGACTGCCAATTAAGTTTGCGAACTCATCCTAGAGAAAGTGCTACATACCTTATTGCTGAGTAGCACTACAGTCACCTTCCAAGTATGCCCCTTGAGAAGCCATGTACTGATGCCAACACCTAGTTCACCCTTCAAAGCAACTGTGGAACTCTTTTACTGAAATGGCCATCAGAGCCATCATCATATTACCCTTGATATCCTAATTGTCATCAAAATGTCTTCCTTTCAGTATTTATTTTTGGTGAAGAAAAAAGTCATTGGGGGCCAGATCAGGTGAGTAGGGAGGGTGTTCCAATACAGTTATTTATTTACTGACTAATAACTGCCTCACAGATGACTATACAATTAAGTTTACAAGCTTGCCACCATGCCACCGTGTGCACTGACCATTCAAGAAAGAGTTCCAAAATTGCTGTGAATGGTGGACTAGGTGCTCGCATCAGTGCATAGCTTCCCAGGAAGCATACTTCAAAAGCAAACACAGTGACATTCAGCAACGAGGTATGCAGCATTTAGAACAATTAAGTTCACAGACTTAATGGTCAGGCCCCATATGTCCCCTGCTAAACTCTACCTTTCCCTTTAAAGAATCAGTCAAGGCCATTACCATTATCTTGTGAACTCCATGGGTATTCTGAAGCCAAAATAGTAACGGAAGAAGCATGTCATCAGCCACCAACAGAGCAGAATAGATTCTGATGCTGAGCCTTCCTTGGTGTATAACTTTGGGCAACTCTCCTCACCTCAGCACTGCTGGACTGTCTCACAGAATCATTGCCATCCTGGTCAAATAAGGTCCTGGGTAATAAAGCTTTTAATACAAACTGTGAAGTGCCATGAAAAGCAAGGTGCTGACATATCTGAAGACATTCCATGCCTTCAACTCTACATGATGAGGTGGAAAAAGAGGGCAAAAAGCCAGGACACCAGCCCCTGTTCTGCCACCTACTCCCCAGTTAGACCAACTCAAGTTCCTTAGTCCCAGCTTACCAATCAGAAGCATGGCCAGGCTGGACCACTAGGTAACGATTTAGAGCCTTTGCATAGGCTGGCATGCATGACAACACAGAGGAGATTTCAGAAGGAACCTGCCCACCTGTGAAGCAGCTCCATCCAGGGGCTGGCTTTCTTAGGGCTACAGAATTCTTAATTCAGGTCAGGGTGGACAGACATAGAGAACTGGATGGTTTCTTACAACTACTATCACGCTAACATTTGTCGCTCTTAAAGTCATTCAGTAAGAAAATCTCATGCCATGCTCTGAGGGAAAAAATAATAAAAATAAGAACAGAAAGAAACAATGAAATGGTCCAGGTAGCAATGGGCCCCAGAGAAAGTAGATGTTCCCAAATCCAGTACTTTCTCTTCTGGCTGCTGCATTTCATTCTGCACGGACACATTACTCACTGAGACAGGGAAGCTCTGCCAAAACATTTTTACACACGTAAGACAGAGATACACAGACAGATGGTGAGAGACAGAGGCAGACACAGCCTCCAGGCAAGAGGCAGAAACTTCTCTTTTCTCTATGAGCAGGAGGTTAAGCAAAAGGAAAGAAAAAATAATAAAGTGGCAAACAATTAGGCAAAAGACGGCTACATTCAAAACAGGCTCTTTGTACTCTAAACAGCAGTGACATTTTTCTTAAACGGTAAGCTGAATCTGTGTGAGTCTCTTGCCACCAAAATTGTAAGGAGAGAAAAATGCATGGAATAGAAGGTGTAGAGTTTACAGGAGGATACAAAGCAGGAACTGAAAGTGCATTTTGTTCCCCAAATCCTCTAATGTGACTCACTAGCTTTATTGTGACAAAGTGAGAGGCCTCTGAGGAGTTCATTTCACGTCTCATCCATCCTCAGAGTAATAGGAAAATCCTGCCTTGTTTCTGCAAAATATCAGCATACTCTGTGCGCCACGTACACTCAATTCCATTAGACATAATGGAACACGATTGTCTTGCAGTTGGTTTCAATTGCTTGAGTGCATTCTTCATTTAGGAAAACAAGAATATATGGGCTTTGTGACTCAAGTTGAAGTACAGACCCAAGTTTTCTTATGGATGACTAGGTACAGACCTGGTCAAATATTACCTCTGCCCATGGTTGAACAAATTATATTTAGCATCTCTATTTCCGATCATATATCACCAGGCCAGACATAGAGATTCATTATCTGCTGTTAACTGAACACAGTTCCTTGAATGATCCATGCCCACAAAACCATTCTTGTTCCATGAGTGGGACAATCAGACTCCAAGATGGAAGAACACACAGGCTAACATGCTAAATGGCCAGTAGTCTGACTTGTCCCTTTTGCCACTTGTTGCTGCTTAACCATTGGCAAGTCATTTAGCCTCACTGCAAATGAGTTTTATCATTTGAAAAATGACACAAAAAGAATACATACTTGTTAGAATAATTCAATTTGAGGTGGCAAGGAAGGTGAGAACCCTGTTGGACACTGTATAGAACTCGTAAAATGCTAGTGAGTAGCAAGTTGGTTCCCTCTAAGCCAGCAGATGGTTTTGCAGGGTCCTACTAGATGCATGATTAGTGTTTGACCCTCAGTACCAAGGAGAAGAGTGCAAGGACCTCACGTTGTACTGCTGCTAACTTGCTAGCAACCCTAAGCCAATCATCTCCCTTTGCTGGGTCCCTATATCCTCACCTGTAAAGTGAGGTGGATGAACATGATATATAATTTGGCAATTTTCAAAGTTTATTTTTTAAAACAGACTCTTTCCTTGAAACATGGGTTTACACAGAAATAAATTTAGACTACGAATAACAAGAGAAAATAAGTCTGTGGGTCATAAGCCCCACTTATACTGGTGACCGTCCTGACCCCCTGTAATGGCACTAGGAATTCTCCTGCGTTGTCAAGAATGTCACTGCTTCAATGACACCCAAGTTCCATTCCAATGATGACACAATTCAGGAGCAGTGTGTGAGTTTCAGGAGCC
This sequence comes from Heterohyrax brucei, assembly GCA_028571685.1. Taxonomy (NCBI): domain Eukaryota; kingdom Metazoa; phylum Chordata; class Mammalia; order Hyracoidea; family Procaviidae; genus Heterohyrax; species Heterohyrax brucei. The sequence continues at coordinate 66,687,188 of CM053150.1, forward strand.
TGGTTAGTTGGACAGCTCCTTTCTGAACCTAGCTTCCAGAGCTAGCTGCAGATCTTGGTGCGGAAGAAGGATCAGTCCACTCCATTCACTGTGTCCATAAAAAACCAGGGTAAGGAAAGCTAGTGAGACACACACTGCTTCCAAGCAGCAAAAGTCTGCCCAAAGGGCCCCATCCACTGTCAATTCATCCCTGTGCTGGGCTGGAAGTACACACAAAAATCATTACTGTTGGCATTAGTTTACTATAACTGCTATAATAGATTACACAAACAGAAATTTATTCTGTCAGCATTCTTGAGACCAGAGTCTGAAATCAGTATCAAACTTAAACTCAAGCCCATTGCCATTAAGTAGATTCTGACTTACAGCAACTCTATGGGTCAAGGTAGAATTGCTTCATATGGTTTCTAAGAATCAGCTGGTAGATTTGAACTGCCAATCTTTTGGACAGGAGCAGAGCTCTTAACTACCACACCATAGGACTCTGAGAATTAGTATCAATGGTCCAAAATCAAGGTGTCAGCAGGGCCATACTCTCCCAAGGTGAGAATATCTTTCTTGCCTCTTCTAGGGATTACCAGTATTTCACCTAAAGTCTATTAATGTAATCACATCTACAAAGATGTGATTTGTTTCCATATAAGGCAATGTTCACAGGCTACATGGATTAGGAGGTGACTATCTCATGGAAGCCATTATTCAGTCCACTACACTTCTGTCCCCTTGTTTACAACCACAGTGCAAACTTTCAAAATGTTGACAGGTAGACTTGGTGATTCACCTGTGGTATGTCTTTAAACTCTACAGGTCCTTTGCCCATATCATCCCTTTTTATTCAAACTACACACTGCTCTCACCCCAAATTTCACATATATAAAGCCTACTCATCCTTAAACAGTCAGTTCAAAAATAAGTTATCAAGAAGCTTTCTTGGATCAGTCCAGTGCCTGAACTCACTTGTTGCTAGGACAGTCTTGAAGAAAACATCAGCCGAACTTCCATGACGTCACTGACAAGTAATAATAACAGTAACAAGAGATAATGCTTGTGCAGTACTTACTCAGTTTGCTACCGCTTTGTAGGAATTACAGTATTACATCCTCACCACTTTTATGAGTAGACAGTATTATTTTCACTTACACTTGAGAATACTACAGTAACCTTCCCAAGATCACTCAGCTAATAAGGGGTGGAAAGAACATTTCAATCACACCCTGACACACGGCTCCAGAGCCAAGCTCTCTACACTGTCTACTTTCCTACTTAGCGCCTTCCTCATAAGCCATTCCACTCTGCATTAACCGCTCCTATGGCATCTTTATCTTTCCCACTAGAATGTGTATTTCTTAAAGGCAGAAATAACACTTTTGACAAATTTGAACCTCTCTGGCATAATCCCTGGTTCCAAAAATTAACGAACAGTTAAGTGAGAAATGAAAGAGACTGCAAGGAAGAAGTAAAAAAGAGAAAATGAAGGAGGAAGGCATAAAAGAATGATGAGAGAACAGGAAGAAGTAGATTCGATTCAACTGGACTCATGATGACCCCACATCTGTTGAGTAGAACTGTGCTCCATGAAGTTTTCAATGGCTAATTTTTCAGAAGTTGATTGCTAGGCATTTCTTCTAAGATAGCTCTGGACATTTCCAACCTTTCCTTTATCAGTCAAGTGCTTTAATGGCTTGTACCACCCAGGGACTCCAAAATAAGAAGCACAGAGAGAGCAAGAGGAAGGAAAGGATGAGGGACAAAAGAGTAGTACTACCAGAAAACATCACTGGATCCTCTCCGTTTTAGATGTTACTCCAAAAATTCCTGAAGCAGAAAAGCATCTCCCAAGGTGGCCCCATTTTTAGTTCCAGTAGAGAAAGAGAAAAACAGACCAAGGGCAACTCATCTCCACAACAACACAACTTTAAAAGTTAAAATAAAATTTAAAAAATGCTGCAAAACTACACAACCATCCATACATGCACATGGCAGAAAACGCTTCCTCAAAAGCATTATTAACAGGAGAAAATTAAATCCCACACCATGGAACAGCTAATAAGACTTCAAAGCTGTCTACAGACGGCAATGAATCCTGCAGCCGATTTGGGAGGGAGATGCACAGCCCATGGCAGACGAAAGCACAGACAGTGCGATGATTTGCTGAGCTGTAATGAGCCCAGAACCCCAGGGACCCTGCCCAGCTTCACTCATGCCCAGGAGTCCCTAAAAGGAAAGGGTTTGTATTAACTCTCAGTACTGTAAACAGTTCAGGAAGCTATCAGCAATTCTGGAAGGCAGCAATGCCCAGAAGTGGTGCTGTTAATTTGCGTGTGTACACACACAAGTGCGCGTAGGCACACACACACCCCCTATAGAATGGCACAGAATTTCCTCTCCCCTGTAAAGGTAGCTCTGTTTCCTTTTTGTGATTTTCTCCCCACTACATGATGATGTATTTTGTTTTCAATTCTTGATCCCTGAGCCTAAAGCTAAGGAAAGAGCAAAGAATGAACAGGGGTTTCAACTCTAGATCTGAGAGTAATGGAAAGAGGGAGGCAAGAGGAGCGCAGGGGAGGAAAACAGGCTGGCGAAGGTATTGTGTGCAATACCAATGTGAACAGGGCCCTCCCATTACACATTTTTCCTAAGAGCCCCAAGGTATTTCTCATCCAAACATAAATTAGTTTTTTTTTTTTCTTTTTCTTTTCTCTCTCCAGAATGCGGAGAGTGACACTGGTACACAACACTAGTACAAAGAGTGGAAGACGTTATTATTTTTTGTTTTCCCCTGGGGCACAGACAGGTTCTGGTTAAATGGAGGCGCTCAGGACCTTAATGAAGTCAGGGTTAGAGGTCGGTGGGCCCACCAGAATAAAGAGACCAACTCACTACTGTTGCTTGAAATTGTGTTTCCACAGCATAAAGGAGCCAGAAAGTGACTGCCTGGAGCCAGCCTGTGGTCTGGTGAACACCCAGCCTGCAAGACTTGCTCTTGGGGATCATGCTGGGTTTTGTTACACTCATTGTGTTATTCCTTCAGCCAGCAAATCCAAAGCCAGACTCGCTGCCATGGAGTCATTTCCAACCTGTGGAGACCCAAAGTGAAGGGCTGCTCCACGGGGCTTCCTGGCTGTCATCTTTACCAGACTAGATCGCCAGGCCTTTCTGTTGAACAGCCACTACGTACTAAGTATCTAATAGATGCCAGGTGCTGACTAGGTCCTGGGTTTCTAGTAGACAGTAAAACAGACAGAGCCTTGCCCTTATGAATTTACAACACAGAGGCGCAACCACACATAAACAAGGATTATTCAGAAGCACAGCTGAATTTTGAGAACTCTGAAAGTACCCTGCACAGTTCTAAGTGTTTCAGACATAGTAAATCATTGCATCCTCCTAAAATCCCTATTATGATCCCCAGGTGATAGATGCGGAAACTGTAATGAACTTGCCCAAGGCTACAAGTCTACGGCTCTTAAGAAAGAGAGGCACTTGCTAGTTAGTAGCTGATTTAGCCACATCCCTCTCTCCAAGGTTTTCCCTATTAGTCAGGAGTCAGTTCTTCATGGAGCATAACGTACATGTACGTAGGCTGGCACCCTACTGAGTCTCGTCATTCTCGCAATAGCCCATTGTGAAGGTCTTACTGTTAGACCCATTTTCCAAACAAAAAAAAACATAGTTCAGGGAGGTTAAGAATTTTCCCAGAATTGCATAGCTACTTAGCCGGGTCTTCTGCTTTATCTAGCACAGTTCTCTTTTCTCACTGCATCTGGCTCTCTGTTGTTTACATATAATCATGTACTTGCAGCAATCAGAAGGAAGATTATGAATAAAAAACAAGGAGGCAATGGCTGAGACCGTACAAAGGAAGAAGCAGGTGGCTCTCAAGGGCACAGAAGGTGTGAACTGATGAAAGAGAACAAAAAGGTTCACCTGACCTTACACCTCTTGTTGTGCAGAGTCCCCAGCACCAGGTGACAAGAGCCCAAGTGCTAAAAGGTGGTGAAGGCCTACAAACCTAGGTGTTAAATGTCCAGCTTTCTGAAGACTAACACAATATAGCAATTTAGACTCCAAAGCCCTATGGACGCAGCCTAGCTAAAATCTAGAAAAAAATGGAAAAAAAAAATGCTAATCAGAGACTCTATTAACAGATCAGAAGACTACACTTAACTTACATTCTCATTATTTTTAATGTTTTCAACCAATACTGTATTAGCCTTAAAAGCAGAGAGGAGCATAATCTATTTATGAATAAGTAGGTAGGTAATTGGGGAGGCCTACTCAGCACGGGCCTGGGAGTGCAGGTCAACCTTGTTTCTAGGGAGGGGAGGATTAAGCAATTTGGCCAAAGGCAAAATGAAGGTGGCATTCAAGGCAATTTTACAGATAGTTTAGCCTAAAATAGAGGCAAGACAACTGAGGACAAAAACAAAACAGTGGGAGTTGGCTGTAGTTTTCTTTTAACCTCTGCAGATACTTACTTTAATCTGTCACTCTTACGGTGCATAGACAAAATACAGGAGGACAGTGTCAGGAACAGTATTTCTCAAACTGTATTCCACAGAACCCTATGTCCATGAGGAGTTCTGGGGCCAAAATGAGGTGGTGAAGAAAGGAGTCCCAGTGGTGCAATGGTTAAGCAGTTGGCTACTAACTGAAACGTCTGTGATTCAAATCCACCAACCATCTATCAGCAAGAGAAAAGGCCTGGAGTCTCGCTCCTATAAAGATTACAGATGAGGAAGCCACATGAAGGCAGTTCTACTCTCTCAGTATGAGTGAGATAGACTTGACAGCACACAATGAAAACAGTATAAACAAAAAAACAAATCCACTGCCATGGAGTCAATTCTAGCTCATAGCAACCCTACAGGACAGAGCAGCACTGCCCCATCAAGTTTCCAAGGAGTGCTCGGTGGATTCAAACTGCCAACCTATTGATTAGCAGCTGTAGCTCTTAACCATAATGCCAACAGGGTTTCTAGCAACATAAACAAACCCACTGCCATAGAGTCAATTCTGACTCATAGCGATCCTATAGCCAGAGAAGAACTGCTTCACAGAGTTTCCAAGGAGTGCTTGATGGCTGTGAACTGCCTATCTCTAGCTGTAGCACTTAACCACTATTCCACCAAGGTTTCCACTTTTCAAATTTAGCTAATGTTGAGATAAGAGAAGCTGGCCTCTTTACATAAAGCTCCCCAGAGGCCCTGATATGATGACTTTCACAGTGAATGTCTAACATAACATGTAGGTGGTCATTTGTCTAGATTTTATTCTGAACCACAGCTTCAGAAGTTCTGGTTTCAATTGCTTCATGTCTGTCTCAGAGATGGAAAAAGAGAGTCAAAGGATGATATCAAGTTTTTATTTTACAAGTGCCGAACACTCCCTGTAATGCTAAGGGCTTCATCGCTATGATATTAAGTTGGAGTATTTCATTAATAACTGATCTCCTAATTCATGTTTTATGATCCTGTCAGTACACAGAAGCATTTGTCTCTGTCCAAAAAGAACGTGTATGTAGGTCCTAATTGTTTGCCTCCCCTCCCTCTGCCCCATTAACTTGGAAAAGAAGAATCACTGGAAAAGGTGGACAAAGTCAAAACAATTGAGCCATCTCTTTATGGATTTATCGAGTGGCAACCGGTGCCACAGAGAAAGCCAGGCGAGGGCAGTGAAGCATGCCAGGAAGCCCATTGATCTTCGGGTATCTGGGTCAAAAAGGATTTTATCTTCTGTCCTCAAATCCATAGGGCAGAATGAGGCTGAGGGGGCTGGCAAAGACTCATCCCTCCTCCTTTTCAGCCCCTCCCATAGGGAGGTATCCCAAGTTACAGTTAGGTGAAAAAACATGACCATCTCTGCCCAGCCTCTGAGGGCACTAAGCCTGTTCACGGACGGAAAGGAGAAAAATGAGCACCCAGACAGCAAGCATGGCTTATTTAGGAAATGTTAAGTTTGAGTTAAACTTGTATCTCGGCATCTATGAGGGACTAAATTTTGAGACAAATAATTAGACACGTCGTCCGACTCAGGAGTTCACTGTTTAGTAAGAGGAAAGATAGTCCAGTAAACTCATCCATGCCATTGACAGAGGAATGTCCAAGGATCAGAAATACTGAGAGAGGATAATATACTGGTTCTAAAGGCCCACGACGGCTTTAAACAGGAGACAGTTACTCCTCACTTCAAGAGATAGAGTCTAATTGCTCTCTCCTTGGTATAGACTGCACTTAATGACTAGATTCCAGCGAATAGAGCAGCAGAAGGCAAAAATATTCACTTTGCAATAGGGAAATCTGGCAGCGACCATCTCAACTGAGTGATCAAGGTTAAGATCACCAGGGATAAGGCTGATGTCATAAACCATCTGATGTGATGTGACAAGAATGACACTTCACCTTGCTCGTGCTGTGTTCCTTCCAGAACTTTTATTTTAACTTCAGTCCAATCATGAGAAAACATCAGATAAACACAGATAAAGGGATAATCTACAAGATACTTCACAAGTACAATTAAAAACTGTTAAAGTCATTATGGAAAAGAAAGACAAAAGAAGAAAAGCAATAAAAACTGAGAAATTCTCACAAATCAGAGGTGACCAAGGAGACTGGATGACTAAATCCAGTGTGAACTGGTTCCTGGGACACAAAAAGAACAGTGGTGGAGAAACTGATGAAACCCACATAAAGTCTGTAGTGTAGTTAATAGGCTTGTACCAGTGCCCATTTCTTAGCTTTGACAAATGTACCATGGTAATGAAAGTTGCCAGTATTAGAGAAAGCTGGGTAAAAGATATATGAGAACTCTCTGTACTCCCTGTGCCAATTTTCTACAAATATAAAACTACTCCAACATAAAAGTACCAGATGTATGTATGCGTGTGTGTGTAAATGAGGTCTAACAATTAAGTCCACAAACTTAATTTTTCTAAGTGCTACATATCTCATTGTTGAATATCACTATGGTCACCTTCAAAGCACTCCCCCGGAGAAGCTATGCACCTACACCAGTGCCTAGTCCACCCTTCAAAGCAATTTTGAACTCTTTCTGGAATGGCCATTGTGCATGGTGGCACAGCAGCAAGTTCACAAATTTCATTGCACAGTTGTCTATCAGGGAGTTTTCAGCCAGTAACAAAGAACTGTATGGAACATCCTCCCTGCTCACCTCATCTGGTCCCCAGTGACTTTTTTCTTTACCTGAAGATGACGGAAATACTGAAAGGAAAAAACTTGACAACATTCAGGACATCAAGGGAAATACAATGACAGCTCTGATGGCCATTCCAGAAAACAGAGTTCCAAAACTGCTTTGAAGGGTGGACCAGGCAAAGGCATAGGTGCATAGCTTCCCACGTAAAGTACTTTGAAGGTGACCATAGTCATATTCAGCAATGAGGTATGTAGTACTTTTTCTAGGATGAGTTCAGGAACTTAATTATCAATCCTCGTGTGTGTGTGTTGTGTGTGTGTGTGTACATACACACACACAACATATACACATATACACATATGGAAACCCCGGCAGTATAGTGAGTGGGTTATGTGCTACATCTGCTAACTAAAAGGTTAGCAGTTCAAATCCACCAGATGCTCCTCGGGAACTCTATGGAACAGTTCTACTCTGACCTCTAGGGTCACTATGAGTTGGACCCAACTCAACAGCAGTGAGTTTTGGCGTATATACAAACACAAATCCATTACTGTCAATTCCGACTCATGGTAACTCCACAGGACAGAGTTTAACTGCCCCACCAAGTTTCCAAGGAGCACCTGGTGGATTCAAATTATCAACATTTTGGTTAGCAGAATAAAATTTAACCACTATGCAACTAGGGTTTCCTATTTGGGAATAGCACCCACATATACACATACCTAAAAACCAAACTCACTGCCATCAAGTTGATTCCGACTCATAGCAACTCTATAGGACAGAGTAAAACTGCTCCATAGAGTTTCTAAGCAACACCTGGCAGATCTGAACTGCTGACCTTTTGGTCGGCAGATGCATCACTTAAGCACTACGCCCCTAGGGTTTCCAGAGAACAAACCCATTGTTGTTGAGTCAATTCTGACTGATAGCGATCCTACAGGACAAAGTAGAACTGCTCCATTGAGTTCCTAAGAAGCATCTAGTAGATTTGAACTTTCGACCTTTTGGTTAGCAGCTATAGCACTTAACTACTATGCCACCAGGGTTATAGACACACACACACACACACACACATACACACACACACACACACACACACACACACACACACACACACAGTGCTAAGGAGAGTTTTAACACTAACAAGAGCAAGGCAGTTTGAGAGACAGGGAATCCAAAGAAAGACTCTGTAGCCAGAAGGAAACAATAAAAGAGAATGAGTTTAGAGCATATTGCATTGCTTGGTATCTTAGAGGTTAGGCTAAGAACGTTAGTAAGTCTGGGAAACACTGAATCAAGATAATCTATGGGATATGGACAAACTATCTAGAAATCAAATGTCATGGCAAGGACAACCAGCAAGTCATTTTTACTAACAATGTAGTAAAGTGGGAAAGACATAGTGACATCTCAATCAAGACATCCTAGGAGAGCCCTAGTCTGACATGATGTCTCTGCTGGGCAGTCAACAGAAAAAAGTGGAGAGAATTTTCAAGTTTTTGACTTGAGGATGTGAAGGTGAACGCTCACTTACTCATCTTGCATAACTGGCATCTACACTTGTAATCCCTTTGACAGAAATAAGCAAAGGAGGAGGGTACTGTCACAGAACGGGGAGAGCAACTACAGTTACGTAGCAGCGTGTGTGCCAGGTTTTTGCATGACAAATTGATTTGGATTGTAAACTTTCACTTAAAGCACAATAAAATACTGTTAAAAAGAAATAAGCAACCAGCAATCTGGAGAAAGATGAGGGAAATTGAGTGCAGCTGAGAAACAGAGCCACCAGAAATTAAGATAAGCCCCTGATGGCAATTCTAGCAACAAAAATATAAAGACAGTAGAATTTTGAGGAACATTTAACAGCAACTCCAATTCAAAGACCTTTAATATTTACCCAGTGTCTCCAGAACAAAATCCAAACAGTTTCACCTGGCACTCAAGGACTATTATTATCTTTCGTCAACTCCTTTTACATTTCACTTTTCTCCTGTGTGCCTTCTACCACACGTACACCCTCCCATTCTTAAAAATGAAAGCAAATGAACTTCTGATTTCTGTGTCTTTGCAAAAGTTGTCTGTCAGCCTTTTCTACACCTACTTGAGCTGAAATCTTACACCGTTACTCAAAACTTCATACATATGTCACTGCCTCCACGACGTTTTCCTTGACTATACAGCGAGTACACCTTATTCCTCCCCCCAGATATCTACAGCCCACCACTGCCACCCATCTGTTTTAGGACTTATTCCATTTTATTATGTTTATGATTAGCTGAAAACATGCACATCTCCTTGAGGATGGGGAACCTACTCTGTTATCGTGCCAACTCATGGAGATCCCACATACAACTCATGGAGATCCCATGTACAACTCATGGAGATCCCATGTACAACTCATGGAGATCCCATGTACAAATGTTGCCCAGTCCTATGTCATCTTTAAAACTGTTGGTATGTTTGAGTCTGTTGTTTTGACCACTGTATATTCTGAATACGTTCTAGTTGGCAGGGATGAGAAGTCATCTTCCAGTACTACACTGGACCATGCTCTGTTGTGATCCATAGGTTTTATTGGCTAATTTTTGGAGATAGATCACTAGGCCTTTCTTCCTAGTCTGGCTTAGTCCAGAAGCTCCATTGAAACCTGTCCACCATGGTAATCTGCTAATACTTGAAATATCAGTGACACCGCTTCCAGAATCACAGCAACACACAATCCACCACAGTATAGCTAATGAACAAATGAGTAGCGCTATGTATCCATGCCAAGCCAGTTGCCATCTAGTTGATTTTCACTGATGGTGACTCCATGTATTGCAGAGTAAAACTGCTCCATAAAGTTTTCAAAGCTGTGCCCACTTGGAAAGGCTCCTTTGTTTGGAAATGAATGTCAGTTGTGAAGCTTTAATTGTTTGTGTTACCTAAGGACGCCTATATTTCCATAACGCAAAAAACAAAGAAATGTATGCCAATTGCTTTTGACTCAGTCAAACTCATATTAAACCAATAGAGCTTCATCTCTAATGAAGCAGAGTGCTACATTGTTCTCCCATGAAGCTGCCAGTGGTTTTCAACCACTGGCTTCCAGTTAGCATCAAGCACTTCAACCACTATAATATCTAACATGTTAGCGTTTATGTACATAGTGTTGGTTGCTTATTAAATACTTGTCTTCTACCCACTTCTTCCTTAACACCCTTGATAAAGGATCAAAAGGTCAGATACTCACTGTGATGGACTGAATTATGTACCCCCCAAAATGTGTGCAGCAAATTGGCTTGGCCATGATTCTCAGCATTTTATGATTGTCCATCATTTTAGCATTTGATTCTATCACTGTGATTTAACAAGACAGATTGGGAGCAGTTATACTGAAGAGGTCTACAAGATTAGATAGTGTCTTAAGCCAATCTCTTTCAAGATACAAAGCAGAAAAGAGAGCAGAGAGACACATGGACCACATAACATCAAGACAGCAGTGTGGGGTGCACAGCATGGCCTTTGGAATTGAGGTTTCTGCGCTGACATGCTCCCAAACCAAGGGAAAACTAATGGATCACAGGGGCTTTCCTCCAGAGCCCACAGAGAGAGAGTCTTTCTCTGGAGCTGGCACCCAGAATTTGCACTTGTAGCCAACTGGACTGTCAGAGAGAATAAATTCTCCTTGTTAAGACCATTCACTTGTGGTGTTTCTGTTATAGCAGCACTAAATGACTAAGATAGCTTCAAAGTCTTCCTTGCATACAGAGGTATCCTTTGGCTAATAAGTCATAAGTTAAAAAAGTTTTGGAGATACTTCTGGAAAAGACTGCACTACTGTTAAAGGAAAAAGCTCACGAGGAGAACTCGATTTCCTGCTTGCCCTCCCTTCACTTCTACTTTAGAGTTACTTCATGAATCTTGGGGTGCTACTGCCACCCTGGAACCCTAAGGGGAAGGGCAAGACAGCCAGAGGGATAACAACCCAGGGCACTTAACATCTTTAGCCACAAGGCCCCCTCTTTGTAGACTTCTTGTTAAATGGCTTCACTGTCTAAGCCCCTAAATACCAGATAAAAGTATCCTAAGCAAGACTACTGAACATATTTTTTTAACTGAATTGAATGTGAGGGTTTCCTAACAGGTGAGCCCATTTAGGACAGAAAAACTTGGCCTTCTCGATGTATCTCCATCAGAGGAAGAAACCATATCTTGGATCTCAAGAGTCTACACTTCCAGAATTCAGTTGGGCAGAAAATACAGGTCTGACCCCCGAAAATAATTACGCCCTCATGTAGATTTCTAACCTGGCCCAAGAAACGCTGTCCAAAGCCAAGCTATAATCTCCTTATGACTTCATCTCCCTTTAAATGTCAAGTGCTGATCTTCACCACACTTCCCCTGAGAGGAATATTAGTTTAATGAGAGACAGGGGCCATCACCTGCATCCCACATCTTGTGACACTTGAGAGGTATTATCTCCACCAACTTGGAACCTCCCCCACATTAAAAACTCAGAGGTCAAATAAAATATTCTCCTCACATTTTACAGCCAAAGAATCAGAGCTGAACTAATCGGCCCAGAGAGATTAAACAACTGGCAAACAGTTGTGGAGCCCTGACTGTACAGGGATCCAGGCACCAAAGGGATGGCAGGTAAAAGTGGCCAAAACAGGGAAAGAGAACACTGCTCAACTGGAAACTTCATCTCAAGCATTTTATCTTTGGCATGCCCTCTAATCCTCTCCACGTTTTAGGATTTGAGAATGAATATACCCATTTCACTGAATTGAAGCTCAGGGAAGTGCAGCAGACTACTGAAAATCACATTAGCAATATGAAGTCTGACAGCAATTCAAGATATTCCTAACTCCAAAATCCTGACAAATGATAAAAAAAAAAACAAAAACCAGACTCATGGCTCTTGAGCCAATTCTGATTCATGGTGGTCCCATAAGACAGAGTAGAATTGTCCCACAGAGTTTCCAAGGAGCACCTGGTGGATTTGACAAGCCATAAATAGGTCTTCAAAGATTTCGGTCAAGGGTATCCAACAGAACTTTGGCAATGATGGAAATGTTTTACATCTGCAGTGCACAATACGGTGGCTGACAGCCACATGTGGTTACTGAATGCTTGAAATATGGCAAGTGTGCCAGAGCAGCTAAACTTTTCATTTTATTTAATTATAATTTAAACAGTAGCTACATGCTGGATCACACAAGTCAAGCTGAAGAGCTGAAACACAGATACACAATTGTGCTGCCTGAAAAATATGTCGAAACTCTAACCCCTGGCACCTGTGAATGTGACCTTATTTTGAAATAAGCTCTTCGAAAATGTAATCAAGTTAGGGTAAGCCCTAATAAGCCCTAACCACTGGGACCAGTGTCTTTAAAAGGAGTAGAGAAAAGATACAGGCACAGAGAGAACACCATGTGAAAAGGGAGGCAGAGATGGCAGTGATATGTCTCAAACGAAGCTATATCAAGGACTGCTGGCATCAGCAGAAGCTGAAGAGGAAGGCATGGAACCAATTCTTCTCCGGAGCCTTCAGAAACAGTGTGGCCCTGCTGACTCCTAGACTGCAGACATTTCACCTACAGAGCTGTGAGAAAATAAACTTGTCTTTCTAAGGCCCTCAGTTTGTGGCAATTTGTCATATAAATCCTATGAAACTCACACGGATGCTTAAAAATTCAGTTGACTTTATCCACAACTGAAAAGACAAAAGTCCTCCAGGTTAAGATTTTAGTACGTAAAAAAACATGAGTCCAAAGATCTAATATCTTCCACTATAGTCTCCAAATACTCCTAGATTCTGGTCCATCCTTACCTCTTATCCATCCATCACACCGAGTAATGTGGACAATAGTAGACCTGCTCATGCCAGACACTTCCTGAAAACCCTATGAAGCCCTAAACCACGACTAAAATTCACCATCCCATGGCACACAAAACCACTCACCTTCTTGTCCCTGCCTCTTCTCAAACCTTTTCTTTCCCCGACTTGCCCTTTTCCCTAGTTATCCCACATGTAAGCTCTCTAAACTCACCAAGATATTATTCACCCCAGAGTTTTCACTTTCACTGTACCCCCTGAGTTGAAAGTGCTTCATCTACCTAGAAGGGCTGCTTGGCAGACTCCCTTTGAAATCTGGAATCCACCTCCCCCCACCCCGAATGCTTACTTTAGCCATAAAAAGTGAGTCACCCACTTTCTCCTGCATGCAGTCACGCACTGGTGAGTACCCTTATTACAGCTCTCACCACTGTCTGGTTCCTCCTAATCTTCTGTCCTAATAGTCTCAGAGGCTTGTCAAGGTAGATCTTACTCATTCTCAGCAGGCCTTGCAGGATCTGGCCCCAGGCAGCCTCTTAAACCTCCTGCCCTATCCTTCCTCTCTCCCTTGTCAGGCCATACAGACATCCAGGGACACCTGGAGTTCCTCCTTGCCTCAGGTTTTCCCCACATTTCTTGACTCTGCTAGAACTCATTCCCCAGCTAACTCACACTCATCTTTCAGCTCTCAGTTCAAACCTACCTCCTAGGGAAGCCTTCCTCAGACTCCTAGCCTGAAATAAATGCCTCTGTTGTAAGTTCTTAAAACACACAATGATTTTCCTTCAAGGCATTTACCACAAATGTATAGAAATAGTCATTTAAGAAAATATTTAACCTATACCTCCACTTTTAGGCTTTAAGCTCATTTTCCTGTTTATATTATTATTTTCCCTTCACCAGTTTATCCGTGGTGCCTGCTACATAGAAAGTTCTCAGTGTATATGCACTGAATAAATTAATTTGTCTAGCTTCTAGGGTTTACCACTTGGTGGGTGCTTAATAATTATTTCTGAAATGAATGCATTTCTTTTCTCTCCAGGGTCTAGGGGTAGCCCTTGACACAAAGTGGTTGGACAGCAAAGCCAGTATTCATGGAATGGAATGAATGAAAAGTTCAAAAAACCTTGCACAAACTGCTGTACTCATTACCAGTAGAAATTATTTTGCTCCCTATGCAAATTTCAGACAGAAGAGGCTGCTGCAAATGAAGGCAAAAATAATGAATATGATGACAAGAGTTCATTTCATTTATCAAATGTTTCTCAAGCATGGAATCTCACCTTATTCTTTCAGTAATGCTGAACACTGGGTAATACAAACCTATTTCCAGAAATAAGATATGGGGTCCAGAGAGGTAGTACGGCCATCACATTTAGCACAGTGAGCTACTGGCCAAGCAGACACCAGCTGCCTGGCTCCTAGGCAAAGGGCAGGAGCAGGGGCTGACAGGCTGCCAGGACAGAGAAGTAAAACAAGCCCTCCAGATTTCTGGGGGCCAGTGCCAGATGAGGAGAGACAGAATGGACCCTGATTACAATCTCAGAGGTATTCTTCTGCTGAAACAGAGTGGATTGGATTGTGCTGTAACGCCCAAGTTTGTCAGCAATCAAACACTCCCCGGCTATCTCTGAGGAATTGAACTGGAAATTGGGTGGCAGAAGCTGGCCTGCTGCTGGGGGAAACTCTGAGGACTTGGGGGCAACTCAGCACCAGGCAACAGCTAAAGTCTGCACGGCATACTTGTCCATTCCCAGCACTGCAAGTGAACAACACTTCTCCCAAAGAAAGGGTGAAGCTTGCACTGGAGGGCAGGGGACACCGGAACCCAGACTCAGAGAGTAATGGGAATAGTCTTCACTACAGGTCATGAAAGAGGAAAAAGCATTCTTATAACTTATATTCTCATTAGATCCCCCCCACGTCCTACAGAGGTAATTGGTATAACTTTCATTTCACAGATATACATATCTGGGATGGTAGAGAGAAAACAGCTTGCTCAGATTGATAATGGATGAGTGGTACAATATGATGTGAATACAAGTCTCCAAACTGACAGTCTCCACCACAAAGCCAAAATCTCAAAACACCATGAAAGTCTGACTTTCCCAGGGAGATGCTTATGCCGCTGGATTGTTCCTGGACACTAACTGTGCCCAGGAGGCTTTCCACAAGGGCTATTCATATAGCCTGTATGATTCAGATTATTACCCCATCTTTGATAAGAAGGAAGAGTGAGATTCTGAGAGGTGAGATCATTTGCTGGAAGGGCAGTGCCAGTACTTAGAACTAGACCCACATTCTTTAGACTCCACAGAGAATTTGAGAAACAACACTGATGCACAGAAGTAGCTCCTTTCCCACCTCTCAAGCAGTATGTCTGAACTGACTCTACAACAAAAGATACCACACTTCTCTTCATGCTGATTGCCAGTCTTCCAGTTAACATGAATCATTTTAATGGACTTCCATGAAGAACATACCTGACAACATACAGTTATTCACAATATGAAAAGAAAGGTCAAGTATGTGAAGAATACTCAAGAAAGGGTTGTGGTTAGGGGAAAAAGAATGAAGGAAGGTAAAGAGAATAAAAAAGATCTCTCTCCATACAATTTGGGAAAGATAAAGAATTAGACACCAAGAGTGTACAGTGCCAAGGGTCCAGAATATTTTTCTAGTATTCTCTGCTTTCAGCCAAGATCCATCTGACATCAGCAATGATATCCCTCATTCTACACAGTCTTCTAAATCTAACCTGAATTTCTGGCAGTTCCCTGTCAACACACTGCTGCGGCCGCTTTTGAAAGATGTTCAGCAAATTTGACTTGTATGTGATATTAACAATATTGTTTGATAACTGCCTCATTCAGATAGATTCCTTTTCTTGGGAACAGGCATAAATATGGATCGCCTCCACTTGTTTGGCTAGGTAGCTGTCCTCCAAATTTCTTGGCAAAGATAAGGGAGTATTTCCAGTGCTACTGTTGAAACATCTCAGTTGATATTCTGTCAGTTCTTGAGGCCTTGTGAAAACACCAGTGTCTTCAGTGTAGCTTGAACCTCTTCCTTCAGTACTATTAGTTCCTGATCATATGCTACCTCTTGAAATGCCTGAAAACTGATCAATTCTTTTTGATACAATGACTCTGTGTATTCCTCCCATCTCCATCAATGCTTCTTGTATTGTTGTAATATTTTCCCCACAGGATCTTTCCCTATTACAACTCAAGGCTTGAGTTTTTTTCTTCAGTGCTTTCAGCTTTAGAAGTACAAATTTTGTTCTTCCCTTTTGGTTTTCTGTCTCTAACTCTCTGCACATATCATTACCCTACTTTGTTTTCTTGAGCCCCCTTTTGAAATCTGTTGGGTCCTTTACGTCATCATTTCTTCCTTTTGCTTTAGTTACTCAACATTTAAGACCAAGTTTCAGAGTCTCTTCTGACATCTATTTTGGTCCTTTCTCTCTTTCTTACCTCTCTCCCTCCCTTCCTCCCTTTCTTGTGTTTCTGATGACCTCTTGCTTTCTTCATGTATGGTGTCCTGATGTGATCCCATAACTCTCTGGACTTCAGTCATTAGTGTTCAATGCATCCAATCTATTTTTCAGGTGGTGTATAAACTCAGGTGGGATATACTCAAGGTCATGCTTTGGCTCTTGCAGACCTGTTTCAATTTTCTTCAGTCTGAACTTGTATGTGGTCTGGGCTGCCACTGGCCCCTGGTCTTGTTCTGACTGATGATACTGAGCTTTACCATTATTTCTTTACACAAATATACTTGATTTTATTCCTGTCTATTTCATCCTGCAAGATCCATGTGTATAGTCGCTGTTTATGTTGGTGAAAAAAGGAATTTGCTATAAAGAAGCCATTGGTCTTGCAAAATTGTGTCATGCCACAGTCTCCAGCATCATTTCTATTATCAAGGTCATATTTTCCAACTATCAAATCTTCTTGTTCCAACTTTTGCATTCCAATCACCAATAATTATCAGTGCATCCTGACTGCATGTTCAGTTTCAGACTGCAGAAGCTGGTAAAAATCTTCAGTTTTTTCACATTTGGCCTTAGTGGTTGGTGCATAAATTTGAATAATAGCCATATTAACTGGTCTTCCTTTCGGGTGTATAGAGATTATCCTATCACTGACAGCACTGTACTTAAAGATAGACTTTGAAATGTTCTTTTTGACAATGAATGCAATGCCAGTCCTCTTTATCATTCCTGGCATAGTAGATCATTATGACTGATTCAAAATGGCCAATACCAGTCCATTTCAGCTCATTAATGCCTAGGATATCAATGTTTATGCATTCCATTTCCTTTTTGATGATTTCCAATTTTCTCAGAAAAAGTGCCTAGGCCCTTGAAAGTCATAAAGTGGACCTGCACACCAGCTTTGAGATGTAACACTGATTGTTCCGAACAGATTTAAAATGAACTAAAGAGGAATGATGGAGTTGGGCTAGAGTGTTGAGGTATGTTGTGATACAGATGTGCACGGAGTTGTCACAGGCAGAGGTGAGGTTCTGAGCACTACCAAGACAATAGAAAATATGCTCCTAGATGCAAACAGACATTCTGCCTTTGGTTCTGCCAGGAAGAACAAGCTAAATTACAATTACTTTTAGCTTTATCATGTTTTCCATCTCAAGACTTACAGTTAATGTAGGTTCCTGGACCTACTGGTCTCCTAGAGATTGAAATCAGTAGGCAGGCCGTTCATCCCTAATCTAAATTCTGCTTATTCTAGGTACAGTTTGTTGTTTTTTAGCTGTGAAAATCTACATATGTTGCTCTTTCAAAAAAAATCTTTGTGACTGTTTTCCTTATCATAGGATCTTTTTGGAAGCCTTGTGGGGGATGAACAAAGAACATGAATTAACTCAGGAGACATGGGCCGTGGCAATAATTCAGACACATATAAGAACTAGGGCAAGTCACTTCCTCTTTGGGGCTTTAGTTTTCCCCTGTATGAAAATGGAGAGTTACTGATGTATGTGAATTTGAAGTCCCTTGAATACTGAAAACAAGGGCTTGTTATGGTTCCTCCTATAACGCAGTGAAGTAAAATCAGCTTTCCAGTGATGATCTATGTGTTTGGTGTTTAAGAAGCTAACAGTTTATTCAAAAGCCAGACATTGTGCAGAGTTTCACATATTTGCAGGAATCTGCAGAGGGAGAGAAATTAAAGGTCAAACGGTTAAGACATATACACACATATATATGCATTCACAAAGACACACATACACAAGCACTCCTGTACATATATACATATATACTCAACTCAAGAGACACAATCAGGAGCAGTGCCAGGTCTAGGCCCTGGAGAGACGCAGGGTGCGAAAAGTGGTTCCATTTCTTGCATGAGTTGTCACTTCATGAATAGCTCAATCCTGGTGTTGCAAATTCTGCTTTTGAACATGGCTACTGAATGAGAAATCCTATTTCCTTTCTAATCATTTGAATGAGAAAGGGGCCAACATTAAACTGGGGACAATTGTCTTTATGTCACTCTGGGTACCACTTCTAATCGCAAACTTGCAGCCCATCAGCCTCTTGTGGCACAGATACAAAGTGTGGAAATTATCATGTAATTTATAACAGGCAGTGCCTGAAAGTGACTTTCTCAGCATCTGTTCTCCAGTCGTCCCAAGAGCAGGGAAATGAAGAAAGCACAGACTCACTGAGAGAAATAATCACCTCCAGTTGCATCTAGCAGTTCAACTGCTTTGTCCAAACTCTTCAAAGACATGCCTTGCTTTTCTTCTCCTGCCAGGCCTCTCCCACACCTGGCAACTGACATGCCACCTATCTTTCAAACCTTTCCTTCATAAAGTCCACCTTTCTCCAAGAGTCACCTCCCACACCCTCCATCCTGGAATTTCCATCTTCGCTATCACTGAGTTGGGTGGAAGCTGCAGACAAACTGAAACTGACTGATCTATGAATAAACCCTGGTTGGCCCCTCACCGCCCTTTATTCTGTGCAACACAAAGCAGAGATTCAGTAACAAGTGCCTGCTAATGGAAAGGCGGTCAAATTTATGTTCTGGATTCCCGGGCTCTCACTCCACTCTGCCCCTCCCCATTGCTGTGTGTGCCCTTGGGCAAGTTCCTTCACACCTCTGAGCCTCAGGTTCCCCAAAATGGGGGTTATTTTAAGGATGAAAGAAGCAAAAATTGCTTGTAGGCGTGCTATGCAATAAAAATGCCAAGAATGACTGCTATTATCACTCCAATAGGAATAACTGATACATGAAAGAAAAGTACAAGTAGACTTAGTATTTCTCTTTCTGGGGGAGTCAAGAAAGATACTCTCTTTGAGATTTACCTATTATATGCTGCCATAAGAGCTCACTCATTCTGGGTTCCAAAAGTTCAAATCCACCAGGGCAGCTCTACTCTGTCTTATAGGGTCCCTATCAGTCAGAATCAACTCGACGCACTGGGTTTTTGTTGTTGTTGTTTTTCTTTTTTTATGAATCACAATTGACTCAAAAGAAACAGATTTTGATTTGGGGCTATGTAGCAATCTAGATTCCAGCAACTGGGAGAATCTTATCAAAATATGGTACAAAAAATCAGCATGTGTGCCTCAACTTTGTTGAAGTACATGATTCTTTAAAGCTGTGGGTTCCTGTCAGGAGCATGGGGAGTCTTGATTGGAAGCTAGCACAGCACAGGTATGCAGCTCTATTGTTATTATTTATGAAATCATTGCATAGGTATTTAACAGGAAATTCCAGTAGTACAATTAATTAAGAATTGGTCTGGGTTCTCTAACCATGACAATACAAGTTAGGAAATGATACAGGAATTTAAACCAACTGCCATCAACTTGATTTTATCTCACAGAAACCTTGTAGGACAGAGCTGAACTGTCCTACAGCGCTTCCAAGGAGTGGCTGGTGAATTCCAGCTGCCAGCCTTTGGTTAGCAGCTGAAGCACTGTGCCACCAGAACTGCACAAGAACTTAGATCCTAAACTATCAGAGACCAGGGAGTGGCATCAGAGGCTGCAGATCCAAATTTGATTTGGTCCTTCATGCTTGGTGAAAGCCTGCTTATCCCAGAAAGTAGGGAAGGAAAGTTACAATAGCTAATAAAGCCAAACAACTTAAGGAAAAACAAAGAAGTCTACTAACAATGGATAGCAGCTTTTCTCAGCAGAAATAAATAAGAGAATATGAAAAAATAGATAGAAACCCATTAGCTTTGACCTGCTGCTAAATAAAGTGATAAAAATTAATGAATGTCTTGACTCTTTGACCCACAGTGCATGTGAATGGCAGGCCAGTACTCTGAGATTTTGAGATTCTACTCTAAGGTTCTGACTATCTTGGATTCACTCATTTATGCATTTGCCAAGTGTATACAGAGTTATGATAGGCACACAAACTAGTAAAACAAGAGTAAACAAGACAGTCATCATCCTTGCCCTCAAACAGTTTACGGTATAGTGGATATGACAGACAATTAAGCAGATAATGAGACTGCAGTGTCACGTGTATCTGGAAAAACTCCAGGACACACCGCAGCGTACAACAGGACGTGTCTAGCCTTGTCTGTAGTCAGAGAGGGTCTTCCACTTGAAACATCACGTAACGCGAGAATTTAAGAATGAACAGAAGCTAGCCAGGCAAAGAAGAGTAGAAACTATATCACAAAAAGGAAAGAGCAAGAGTGCTGGGGATACAGAGATTAGACATTATGCCTAACCTCACTGAGTTCACTGTTTAACAGAGAGGCATAGCCACTGCCACTGCCACTGAGTCAATTTTAAGACTCAGCAACCATTCATCCAGATATTCCAGTTTAATACAGGATGATTTACATGGAAAACTATTACTGAATGGTATCCCTTTCCAGGTCTATGATTCAGTATCTGTAATGTACATGGTATGGTTCAAAGGACACTAGACCACATAGCCAACCTGATTCCAAGGCTTTGCACTGTCAATGACCTCCATGTAACCATGGACAAGTCCCTGCCCCTCTCTAGCTCCACTCTCCATCTATAAAATGAGGGGGTTATATTAGGTAATTGGGTATATATCTTTCTACTCTGAAAAGTCTATGCTCTGGAATGACTCAGCACTAGCTCAGAATTCTTTTTTTTTTTTTTTTTAAATTCTAATAGAATCACACTTTTTCTTTTTCTTCCACACTATGACCATTAGTTGGAATGAGTGATATTATTTATTCCTCATACCCTCAGGACTTAAATTCCTGAATTATTCTAAAGCTTGCCCAGGCCTGACATCACAAATAAATTCTCAACTCCAGAGGGATGGATATAAATGAGGGCTGCCACTCTTGTGACCTCCATCAGGGATTTGCCTCTAAAATTCTAGGCAAGAGAAATGCTGTACCCAAGTTAGGCTGGAGGCAGAAGGGAGACATTTTTAAAGTAAAAAAAGAAAGAAAACAAGAAAGACACACATAAGGCTGGGTGTTTATAAAGAGACAAAATAGGCAGCTTCTCAGTTAGATAGACCTCAACCTGAAACCAAATCAAACTCACTGCCATTGAGTTGATTTCAACTCACAGCAACCCCAAAGGACAGAGTAGAACTGCTCCATAGATTTTCCAAGGAGCAGTTAGTCAATTCAAACTGTTGACCTTTCAGTTAGTACATGTAGAACTTAACCACTATACCACTAGGGTTTCCACATGCATCTCAAAGACCCCCAAAATACCAAGGAACTTACTGTTGGTTCTTTGCATCTGATTCTCAAAAAGGAAATGAACCTCACTCTAGGTGAGGCAGCCAGACATAGCAGGAAACACCCAGGCATGGGGGCATGCAGCACAGTTGCAGTTCTAGCTGTGCCCCTATCATAATCTGCTTGACCTTGACCAGTCATTTCACTTCTGAGACTCAGTTTCCTTAGCATAAAGCAAGGACACCATCACCTCCTCAAAGAGTTGCTATAAAGACAAAACTGTTACATGAAAATGTCTGGCACTAGCATAGGACACATAAAACATTTAATGAACAGTTAATTACCAGTTACCCCAGGGTTAACTTCAGCTCATGAGGACCCATGTGTGTCAGAGCAGAAATGTGCTCCGTAGCGTTTTCAATATCTCATTTCTTTGACGTTCATCACCAGGGCTTTCTTGGGAGGCACCAATGAGTAGACTTGAACCTCCAACCTTCCGATTAGCAGCCAAGCATATTAAACATTCACCACCCAGTAAACAGCAAAATCAAAGTAGGTCTCTGTGGAAAGCTGAAGTAGAGGAATTTATGTATATACATGTATATATATATATATATACATAAACCAAACAAACTGTTGAGTTGGTTATGACTCATAGTAACCCTACAGGTCAGAGTAGAACTGCCCGATAGAGTTTCCAAGGAGTGCCTGATGGATTTGAACTGCTGATGTGCATACATATATGACTCTAATCTTTCTAGTAGCAGGTATCTCAGATATAGCATCCTCCACCCTGAAATAGGGAGAAAGGCATAGAGTATGATATAAAGTGTACAGACAGTGGACTTGGAGGTAATTTTGCCCCCATCTCTTCACTCTTTGAGAGCTTCTTAACCTCTCTGAGCCTCACATTTCTCATACATTAAAAAAAAAAGAAATAATGAAAGTACCTACTTAAACTTGCTTTGCAGGTTAAAAAGATAGTCTATGCCAAGTTCCTAGAATGGCATCTAGCCCATGAAGTGTGTGAAAGCAACCACGGCTAGCTAATATTTGAGATCTTGCTGGTTCCAGTTTGATTCCTGCCCCTGTTCTGGTTATCCTCCATTCACCCTGGCTCCATCCTGGAAGCAGGTTCTGCCAGGAGGCTGGTCTCTGTATACTGCAGCACTCAGGTTCTCCTACCTCTGTTTCTACCTGGCTTTTGCCAAGGAGAGGAGAAAACAGAAGCTCAGTGCCCACTAGGTGAAATAGTGGTTGAGGTATTTATTATTCTTCGATGGCACTTGGCTTGGCTCCCTATCTGCAAAAGTTGGAAACCCTGGTTGTACAGTAGTTAAGCACTATGTCTGCCAAACAAAAGGTCAGCAGCTTGTATCCGCCAGGCACTCCTTGGAAACTACGGGGCAGTTCTACTCTGTCCTATAGGGTTGCTATGAGTCAGAATTTACTCATTGGCAATGTTTTTGGGGGGCAATTATCTGCAAAGCTGGGGTTTCAACAGCTGTTGGGGCCCCCTATGGCCAAACCCTTAAGGGGACCATTGTTGCTCAACCTCTTGGTCCCCTCAGAGTGGTAATAGCCCTGCTGCCAGCCTCTGGTCCTCACCACCCCTAATTGCTTCCCTTAGCCCTCCCCACATCCTGCACTACACTCTCTTTTGTTACCGTTTCCAAGTGTGTTGAGAAGAAACCATCCATTTCCTGCCAGGACCGTGCCTGATGTAGCACCAAAGGTCCACGAGTACATTCATCCATCAAGCATCTGTTAATCATCTACTTGCACAACTTACACTGTGTGTGAGGGAAATGCGTTGGGGTAGAATAGTAAATAATTGCTTTACACACCATATCTTAATAGATTCTTCCATTCTTTCAACAGCTCTCTGAAGTTGACATTATTATTTATTTTATAAGGACACCAAAGTGCAGAAAACCTAAGAAAATTGTTCAAAGCAACAGCGCTCATTCATGGCAGAGGGGAGGCAAGAATCTAGGAACTGCTCTGCTATAACCCTTCATGTTTCTTTGCAAAGCCTTGTTGTTAGTTGCTGTCAAGCTCATTTCAAATCCTGTTGATTTCACGTGTGCAAAATACAACTGAGCCCCACGCCACATCAAGGATCCTGCACTTGGACCACTGGGGTGGTCCAAGACTGTGACCTTTCAGAAGCAGATCACCAAGCTTTACTTTCAAGGATCCTCTTTGTGAGTTGGAAACTGCCACCCTTCCAGTTACCTTAAGCACAAGTAACTGTAGTATGAACTAAAACATGATACAAGACTCACAGAGAATGTGTTATGAAAGATCAGCAGAGAGCCCATTCCTTGTTACAGCTGAGGGCTGAGAAAAGGCACCACACAGAACAGAAGCTGGAAAGAAGAGATCAGATCTGAATATGTAGAGATGGAAGGACAGGGCTACTTACAGGGATCTGTCAGCAGTGCTTGAAGACATGGAACAGGTAGGGTGAAGTCTGAGTATTATAGATCTTGGATATCTTTGGTCTTCCTCCTGACTTAATATACCTACTCACCACTTACAGTCCTGAGGATACCTCTTCTGCTAACCCACTAGGATGGTGTAAGACACATTGATTCTTAAATGAACCTCAGTTCCCTCAAGTATACAGTGTGAGGTGTTTTGTTTTATATCCACCTCCTTAAACACAGATTAAATCAGTTAACAGCATCACAGTTGACAATGGATCCTCAGAGTTAACACCTTCTGCTTCACATTAACAGTAACTTATGTCTGTGTCTTAGCCATGCAACTCCACCAGCCCACAAGTCATATGACTAAGGACATGACCCAAATCTGTTTACCCTTTTTGCTCCACAGTACTCAGTGCAGGGTTGTTGTTGTTGTTGTTGTTGTTGTTGTTGTTGTTGTTGTTGTTGTTGTTGAGAGCCATTAAATCAGCCCCATGCACAACAATATAAAACCTTCCCCTGCTTTGTGCCATCCCCTTGACCACTGTGATAGCTGGTTTTCCCTGGCTAATTTTTGGAAGTAGGCTGCCAGGTTAGAGCTCTGCTGAAACGTGTTCAGCATCACAGCAACACACAAACAGCCACTGACAAGCAGGACTGCCGTGCACCAGGAGCACTGACTAGGAATCAAACCTGGGTCTCCCATATGGAAGGCGAGAATTCTACCACTGAACTACTGCTGCCTCAGCAGTACAGGGTAGGCACCCAGCGAATACCTTCAGAAGAAGAAATCTAGTCCAGCTTTCTCCTCTGATGACTGAAAAAAGCAAGACCAGAGAGGCTGTGAACCATCCGAGATCACCAAGCAAAGTAATGGCTCCCTGAAAGGAACAACCCAATCAAACTCAACTATACAACTCATCTGTTCCCTGCAGACTTGCTTTACAGGCCATAGGCCATGGTTTGTCAATCCCCATTTGACACCACAGATGGAAAGTTAAAACAAGAAATGGGCCAGGTGGGTCTTTCTTTCTGCAAGCAAAGAAAAATATGAGCCTTTCAAACTTGCCTAAATTCCCTGACAAGTTTAATCATGCACGAAATAAAATGCAGGCATGATTTACTTAGTTTTTCCAAAAGCAGTTGACAAGGTAGCTCATGAAAGACTGCAGAGACAGATAAACAACCAGGGGATGAGCATAAAAGGCGGCTGTAGAACAGAAGGCAGGGGAGGCTGGGGCAGTGAAGATCTGCAGGTCCAAAGAGGCCAGGTTGCTGGATAAGTGGCCCCAAGATGAGCATCTGGGCTTCCAGAAGTTGCTGAGCTCTAATTTGGGTTACAAACTGTATGAAGAATCATGAGCTCTATGCCACATCAAGGATCCTACAGAAAGGCACAGTAAATAAGAAAGCAGGTATCACTGTGCTCTCCTCATACCTGATGTGGCATTCCTCTTATTTCAGTACGAGTTAAACCAGGTTTCAGTAATAATTTGCAGCCTCAGTGGCTTAAATGGTAAAGGTTTCCATTTCATGCTTATCCCAGTTGGCAAGAGGCCTGTACTCATTGTTCCCAATGACCCAGGAAGATGATGCATTGTCAGTCTCCAAGTCAGACAGAAAAAGAGATCTCTCCCCAAGACAAGCAAATGTTGTAGTCCACAAATACCTCCCTACTCACAACTCAGTGACATCCACCATCAAACTAGAGAGCAGGCCACTTAGTACCTTCCTTGCAAGCACTAGAAGAAAAATTAGAAATATTTGATAAAATGGTACTAATAGATTGGCCAGCAGACGTTTCTGGAAAAATCTTGCAGTGTTCTGATAACATGGAGAGAGTAAGCATGGGTCTGGCCTTAGAGGAAGAAGGCTGCTGGGATCTGCAATGGGAAGGCACTGGACTGAGAGTTCAGCAGTTCGTTGGCCACATTCCTTTCTGCTGTGTGGAGGTAATGCTCACTGAATTCCTTCCAGTTCTTTGCAAGAAACAGATTCATCTTTGCAGGTTATGACAAGTTAACATAGCAGTCTGTTTGCTCTGTGCTTTTGACACATTACATAAACTGCAGAGCCCTATTCTATGGTTATCCAAGGACTCCATTCATTTCCCCTTATAAAACCCTTAAGGGCACAGGTCTTGGCTTCCTCATCCTACATATTCCCCACAACACCTAGCACAGCTCTTTACACACTGAGGCCCTCAATGCATGTTTATTTAACAAAGAAACAGGCTCAAATTTTCTGAAATGGATAACTTTCATGACTCAGTTTAGCCAGCTCTATAGATAGCTTAATTAATACATATACTGAAGACCACAATAATGGCAATGATCAATGGATAATACTGGTGAATATTAAAAATAATAAATACCATGGGTGCAGGACTTTACAATTTGGAGATTCCTTTTCACCCCTAGTCTGTCTTTTGACGCTCTCATAACTGTGTAGGTGATAGAGCAAAAATGTCATCCCCATGTTACAGGTGAAGAAACTGAGAACCCAAGAGGTAATGGGGCTTTCCATATGGTCACAAAAGTAGTCACTGAAAAGTCTTTGCCCATGATCTTTTCACAAGACTTCTCCTTCTCCCCTTGTTCCCTCCCGTAACACAGAAATAAGTCCTTATTGTAATGTGTGGACACCATTTTTCCCTGTGCATCCCAGGTTAGACTCCTGAGCCATGCTCACGATCCCGTCTTCAGTGTCAAGCTCCTTACACCCACAGCAGCCACCCACTCTGTCTCCCTGTTCCAGCAACTCCAGCTCTCTGGGAACACCTGCTCTGAACCACAAATAAAATCAAGTTTATCTTCTTCTTCAGTAAATTCTTTAATTAGTGAGGCTATTTTCAGAGCAGAATGGAGCTTCAGTCTTACACGAACTTATTGCTTCTCCACTGTGTATGCTGTTCCATAGCAACAATGACAAACATAACCAAGTGAACCACAACAAATCACGTGATACTTTCGAGCAGGCTTTTCAGAGCAAGTCCCTGTCATACCTATTTGGAAGAAGCAGGATCACCAGTTTCACAGTTGGGGAACATGAGGCCTATAGATGTTACAGAAAAGGCCATATACCAGTAGCACCTGGTCGTGAGTCTGAGCCAGGAGAGTCAGCCAGATCTGGATTTTCATCTTGCTTCTCTCATGTGTCAGCTGTACGATCCTTACCCACTCACTAATCCCACGAAGTGTCAAACTATTTTTCTGTAAAGCAGGGGCATTTTCACAACCTTCTTAGAGTTGTTGTAAAAATAAATGAGGAAAAAGTATGTGAAGTTCTTGTAGAAGGCCCTGCTCATGATGAGCTCAGAGTACAAGAAATACTTTTTCACATTCACCTCTCCCTAGGTGGTAACAACTACAACATTAGGCGTTCTCTCTGCTAATTCATGGGTCACTTTTGGACACACAAAAATACCTCGGCTGTCACAGATACTTTCTCAATTCTTCTTATTAGTATGCAACTTTATCAAATTCATTTAGTTTATCTATAAGACCCGTAATGCTCTTGCTTCTTAGATGTATGGATTTGGCTCCAACTCACATCGACCTCGAAACGCTGCCTGGTTCTGCACCACCTTTATCACCATTGCTATGTCTGAGTATGTTCAGCATCAATTGCGTCGATCAACCCATTGCATCAAGAGTTTCCCTCCTTTTCACTGACCCTCTGCTTTACAGTGATGTCCTTCTCTAGTAACTGGTCTTTCCTGATGATGTGCTCAAAGAACCTGGCTAACTCTCACCTAAAGTTATTTTTAGGTTCCATAAGAATCAAAGAAACCTAGAGGGAGGAGGGACTTCAAATCAGCCCACATCCATTTGCAAAAATCATCTTCACAATGCCCCATCTTATTTCCATACAATATGTTCTGTACAGTATTCTCCTCCACAGTATATGATCCTTTACAACTTACAGTTAACAACTTCCTTTTGCAGTTCTTTTCAGTTTCTCACTTATAAAACAGAATAGCAATTCTAGGCTTCAACCTGCACACAGGAAAAGTCAGGGTAAATTGAAAATGACTTTTCTGTAGCTAATGAACTGGCAGTGGCTTAAGCAGCTAATAAGGATAAGGGATTCACAAAAGTAGTGTCATGGTCATATAATAATTCTTCATAGATGTTAGAAATTAAATTCTGAGAAGTATAACAGTTGACAAGATTAGATCTGAGAGATCTAGAATTCTTATCAAACAAAAGCTTCTGGGAAACATAGCACAGCATGCAAACACATGCTTGCACACACAAGCATTCACAGTTAAATCTTACACTCTGTGCCAAATAAAGAAGCCATCCATCAAAACAAAAATAAAAGGATGCACAGGAGTTTAAAAAGCTGCCAAGGTAGCCTATATTCCTGAACAATTACCTCTTTACCTGTTCAGAAACCATTGTTATGGTGTTGAGAATTGCTCAAGGAGATTCTTTCTGCCTGTACGCAACCTCCTTGTACCTCATTCTAAAGTACTTACAACAAACTTATCTCACGTGTTTGGGGAGAGTGTGATTAGATCTTCAGTTTTCCTTTTTAGTATTTCCAATGTGTCTAATAACTCACTTTATTACATGTATCACTGAGTTAAGGTCACATGGGAATAGGAGATAGTATCTTAACCCTGCATAGAAAAGAAGAGTTTTCTATACTATTCCACAGGACTACTTTTGTTTTCAGAGATTCAAAATAACAACAGTCACATGCTGCTTAAGAGAACTGATTTGAAAAACTCACATATAAGAGTAACACAAAAATTCTTACATGTTGACTTATAAATATACAATCCCATTATCACAAAGCCACAGATGGCCAAGCCCTCACTGATGAAGGATTATTGTGCATTTAATACAGCAGGAAGAAATAATCACTTGCAGGCTTAAGAAATGCCCTGAACTTTGATTGCACGTGTTGGCACAAAATCGCCCTGCCTCAGCTTAGGTCAAATGACGCAGGGCAAATTTATATAAACCGTCATTTACTTAAGGGGCAACTAAAGTGCCATTAATGAGGACAGAAAATTTTAGAACAAACACAGGATAATACTTGCCAACAAAAGCACAGGCCCTTGCAGATTAATAAAGTCTCTAAGTGTTCTTCCCTGCCATGGCTATTTGTTAAAACTGGAAGAGTACTATTCACATAGAAGGTCCTTCTTGTTGTTAATAATATTGTTTTATTTTTTCTAGGCACCAGTGATCCTGATTGCTCTCAGAATCTCTTGGGAAATGAGTGTCTACGTAACATGATTACCATGATTCACATTTGTGGAGGGTTTTGTAGCTTAGAAAGCACTACTCCATTCATTATTATCATTATTAATAATAACAGCTACCATTTATTGTGCATTTTTTTAGGCTTGAGGCGCTGTTGACTGAGCAGTATACACAAAATCTCTACTCTTTACAATCATTCTATAAGGCCATCTATGCGTGAAAAAACTGAGACTCCTAGAAGTTAAATAGTCTGCTTATGTGTACATGGCTAATAAGTTACAGAAATGAGATTGAAGCTCCTGCCTGTGTAACCCCAAAGCCCAGGTTCTTTTTACCCTAAGGCATTTCATTTTGGAATCCCTAGTGACACAGTGGTTAACAGTTACGGCTGCCAACCAAGACGTCTGCAGTTCACTTCTATCAGCTGCTCCTGGGAAACCACAGAGGGCCATTCTACTATGTTCTACAGGATTGCTGTGAGTCAGAATTGACTTGTCAGCAAAGTTTTTTTTTTAAATGACATTTTATCTTAAAATTACCTATTCGCTACCTCTTATCCATTCTTTTAGACTAAGCACTCTTTGAAGGCAAAAAAATTGTATTTCGTTCAGAGTTGTCACCCTAGTACCCAGCACAGTGTCTGTGACACTGTAGTTTCTTGATGAATATTTGCTAAGAGAATTCATGAACACATGAGTGACTACATGTATGCATGAGTGAGTGAATTTTTACATTTCTTCTAAGGCTAAGGAATTCCTTGGTATTTTCCTCGTTAACAAATTGAAACTACCCAGACTCTTACAAGCGAAGGGAGTCCCTGGCGGGTGTGAACAGTTAACGCACTCGGCCACTACTAACCAAAAGGTTGAAAGTTCAAGTCCACCCAGAGTCACCTCAGAAGAAAGGCCTGGCCATCTGCTTCCAAGAAATCCACCACTGAAAGTGCTATGGAGTACAGTTCTACGTTGGCACACATGGCATGGCCATCAATCAGAACGGATTTGATGACAACTAGTTTAAGCGGCAAAGTAACTACTTCTCCACGGGTGCATAGCTATTAAGTTCTAGGGACAGAATCCCATCTTGATCTTCTAGTCTTATTTTTCACCCACGGACCCAGACTGAATTACTAATACATCAAAAGTTTGCACCATTTTCTTACTGCATCCAAAGCACCCACATTTGCTCCATCATGGCAGGCTTGTGGCCAAGCAGCCCTGCATACTGTCCGCCTCCTTCCATACCACATCCCTCCATCAGTCCAGTTTGTAAGCCCATGAACAAATGGGAGCATAAATGTGAAGGCTTCTACTTGGGGATAAACATGGAGGTGGGAGGAGTCAATGGGGAGCTGACAATCCAGACAGCCAAATTCAATTTGAGGGAATCTGGTTCAGTGCTTTCCATTAACAGCACTCTAAGAAAAACAGAATCTGCGGGACCAAAGAAGGAACAGGGAAAAAAAAAAAAAAAAAAAACCTTTTGATCATGCACAGTCAATGCAAAGCAAATCAATCACACTCTTTCTTCTCTGGCCCAGCAATGCTTCAGTGAACACCAAAGGCCTCTGAGTTGTGGACAAGTCCTCAGGGTGCCACTGGCAAGAAAAGATTCAGGGTAAGAAATACCTGACCTATAAAAATGTTACCTACAATTCAGGCAGTCTTCAACCATCCAAAGAAAACATCACAGATTAGAAAGCACTTCACTTACACTTGGTCACTAAATTCTCAGAAACAGTTTCCCGAGTAGGCATTATTATAATTCTTATTTTATAAATAACATACTGCATTCGAGTAATTAAAAAACTTGCTCAGCATCACACACAACCAGTTAGTACTCAGCCACTAACCCAGGTTCCTTTAACTTCATTGGCCACACACTTAAATTCAGCATTATCAAATGTCCCCAGTGACCCCAAGGGACAACCCAGACTAAACCCAGATGAAAGCTTTGCAACCATAGTGGGAGTTTTCCATTCCAGTTTTAAGCTCATCCCAACCTACTAACTAAAGGGCCTATATATTTTTAATACAGTAACATCATTCCCTACCTCCCACCTCCTTTACCCAAGCAAAACTTAGGCAAAAATAGCAATGCCTTAAATTCCCTTAGTGCTATTCTTGTAAAAGTGTCCTCTCACCTGCCAACAGCCAGTTGGGAACCAGTGTGTACACGGAAGGCTGATCTAGAGGCAGTGAAGCATAGTGATTATGAATGTGAACTCAGGAGCCAGACGACATCATAAGGTTAAATCCCAGCTTCATCATTATTAGCCTTGACCTTGATCAAGTTTGGTAACCTCTTCCATCTCAGTTTTTTGATTTGTAAAGTCTGGAAAGCAGTTGTACTTCACTTCATATGAATGTTGTAAAGATTAATGAGATGATACCTGATGCCTTGAAGACAGTGTCTGGAAGATGTGAATGCCAAGTGCCATCGAGTCTTATTGCTAGATGTCAAAGCACCAAAGGAACACAGGATGTTAAATTAGAGACAGTTTTGAAGAGCGTAAATTTCTTATTCTACAAAGGAGTAAACAGCCTCAGAGAGAAGCCACCCACTGCTGCACCACATCAGATCATTGAGAGAGCCAGTGGCAGGTCTGCTAAACAGAGATGGGGAGTCTTTTGTTGTATTTGAACTCCTTTTTCCAGTTTTGTATTCCCTTTGGACTGTTCAACTGCAAAGAACTTCCCTTCTGACCTTTGCTGAGCAGTTTTCTGGGAATCCTCACCACTCTCTTGCAAAGTGGCTATGATATTTTCAGTGTCTTGTCAAGCATCCTCAACCTAGAAACTGCATGAGGCCAGACTGCAGTCCCCAGGGCCAACGTGGCCACATTAACATCCAGCCAATGCAATGACTCAAGAGCTGCTTCTGTCCTTAGTGGTTTAGCCATGTGCCTGGCTTTCCCTCTTTCTTCTGGATGCATCTTGGTCATTTTACAGCTCATCAGCTCTTCTCCCATAAGGTGAGGAGGGAAACGGAGAGCCTATGAGTTTCCCATTAGTCAAACTCTGCTACTAATTAGCAAGTCCTACCAAGGCTGCCTGTATGGAAAACTACTAAACCTTTATTTTTCATTTCTCTGTCACTTCTGTTCTGACACTTCTCCCTCTGACTCTAACCACCCAGAGCTAGGTCAGATCTCACAAGTTGAAGGCTCAATCCTCCAGAATGTCCATCTGCCCAAGATCTCAGGTTCCTCCTACAAGCTTGGGTGTCCCCATGATATATTCAATTACTACCTGCTAAGTATAAATTTGAGATTTTCCCACTACTCATATCGGATGCCAGCTGCAAGCTCAGGGGCCCCTTGGACCCCCTCACTTCTGACCTCCTGCCTCCCACTACACCCTCAGGTTCAATAATTCACTAGCACAACTCACAGAATTCACAGAAGGTACTATATTTGTGATTGCAGTTTTAATACAGCAGAAATGGTACAACTCAGGGCCAGTATACGGTGGAGACATAGAAGGTGAGGTTTGGGAGGGTATCCAATGTTGAGATTCTGTGTCCCCAAAATAAACACGCTACTTTCCTATGTGCATAGATACCTTTAACCAACCAGGAAGCCCACAGTGCTTCCATGTCTAGAGCCTTTATTGGGGTTCATTACACACTCATGGTTGACTGAATCATAGCCTCCCACCCCGAGGTCTGCTGAGACATTCTTTGTGGTCTGGCCAGTCCCCATGTGAGTCACTTCATTAGCACAGAGGCTCAGGTATGGCATGGTGGCCTATGGCTAACAAAGGATTCTCAATTATTCAGAAAACTCTAAGCTGTTAGAGTTACTTCTCAGTAACCAGAGATAAAGAACAAATTCTTTGAGTTAAGTTAGTATAAATCCCACATCTGCAAGCAAAGTCTTCCATTCATACAGGCAATTGAGAGATGAGAGGGGATTCTACAGGCGAAAGCTAGGACCTTGGATTTGAAGGGTTCAAATTCTAGTGCTGCCACTTAATAGCTATGTGCCCTTAGGCCATTCCTGTCTTCTCCCTGAGTTACATTTTCTTCATCTGTCAGCTGGAAAAATAATAATAACACCTACCTCAAAAGGTGTCAAGAAACAAATAACATGATAAATATAAAACACACAGCACAGTGCCTGGCATACAGTAGGCACTAAGTACATTTTATGTCTTATTAAAAATAATCTAAAACATCTGTTCAGGCTAAAGTGGACTCCAAATTCTTTTTCCCTGCTAATTCCCGGCAGATGATAGTTGAATGGGAAAATCTTTTTTAAACTCATCACTTTGCAAGTACATTGGAAGGAAAAGGTAAAAAAATGAAAACTTGGATTCAGAGCCAGAAGACTTGACTCAATTCCCGAGGCTCCAATACTTTCCAGTTGTACCATAACATTTTATGAGCCACTGAACTCCTCCGAAACTCAGTTTCCTCATTTCTATATAGGATTGATGGTATTCTGTATTCTACCACCTGAAAGTAAGTATGAGAAAAGGTGATATACACATCTATTTTTGTTGCTGTCACTGACACTGTTGTCATTATTATTAGAGGAAGAGAGATGTTTACAACTACTGAGTATTTACTATGAACTAGGCATTTCACACATTTACCCCGTTTTATGCCCAGTAGGTGGGGGGGTACAGTATTAATCATTGGATTTTACAGATCGGAAACAAAGGCTCATAAACTAGCAAATTTTAACATCGGTGTCTTTCTCTGACTCTCACTTCCACAAACTTCACAAGTCTTGTTTGTGTTCCCTTTGCTGCTAATGTGATTGTTCACATTTTCTTATTTGTCACTTCAGCACTCGATTATCTACATGAGGTGATCAAACCAAGGAGAAGTTGTCTTCATTTCTGTGTTCCTCTTAACCTACATTTACTAGGCATCAGTAAATTATTACTGACTACAGTGAAAAAAGTTTACGTCAAATGACAAGATGCAGACCCCTGACGTGTGTTATCAGTGTGTTAGGAGCATCTGTTCAGAAAGGCCTCTTTCTGAAAGCAAAATGTGATTACAGAGATGCTGAGACTATCAAGAGTTCTTAGAAGGAAACCAGGTGGCAAATCAGACGGTAAACTGGAATACATTCCTACCATCACAATGAGGGAAAAAGGGAACTTAATGATGACTCTAAAGTGGAAAAGATCCTGAACCCATCTTTGGTAATCTGACTTTTGCCAGAAAAATAAAAGGAAAGGAGAAGAAATGTGGTCAATTAGGCAGTAATTAGGATCTCCCAGAAGCGGCTATGACAGAAAGCAGCTAAGGGAATACCTAACAATTTGGGGAAAAACACAAATCAGCTAGTTGGACAGCATGTATCCTAAGGTGTTTCAGGGAAGACCTAGAGTAGTTACTGAAACACTGCAGAAAACTCATGGTAGAGCAGCAGAACATAGTTAAATTTTTTAAAACATCAAATGTCATATTGATTTTTTAGACAGAATGAAAAAACACATGAAGTAGGAGCTTTAAGAACTAGCCAAGCCAAGTGCCGTCGAGTCGGATCCAGGGAAATATTTCCACCTTACATATGATAGGCATTTTCAGGTGTGGCATCCCAATGAATTATCCACCGGCAAGCTTATTGACGTTAGCTGCTAGCGAGTTCCCTGGACTCACGGCAACCCCAAACATGGCAGGACTGGATCCTCCTGATTCATAGGGCTTTCAGTGGCTGATTTTGGGAAGCAGATCACTGGGTCTTTCTTCCCATCTCTGTTGTGAGGTGCCGCTGAAACCTGTTCAGTATTACGCCTCCACGGACAGCTGGGTGGTGGCTGTGTTAAGTTCTCTGGCCCAGAATTGAAGCCGGGTCCCCCTCACTGGTGACATGAATTCTACAGCTGAATCACCACTGCCTTTGCTTTCAAGCTAGGCCTGTATTACTCCCCTTTTCTAGGCCAACAACCCAGACCTCAGGATAGAAAAGCAAACTGTCAGAGGGCTGTCAGTCATTGCCTGAGCCAAGATTCAACCTTAGTCTTTAGAGACTCTGGCAGGGCCCATGTCTTGCCATTTTTATTACTCTCCTGTAACAAAGATTAATAAATTGGACACGACCCAGGAAAACAAAGGAATTATGAGGCTGCATAAGACGGGTTATAAAAGAAGCACAGATCACAGTCCGCAAACATGATGGCTTTTCAATAGAATTACAAAGATGGTGGATGAAAAAATCACTAGATGACTTAATCTGGACCATAATAACTCAAAAACGTTTCTTGCAAAATTAATTCAAATGGACTACAAGAAGCTGCATAGCTGCAATACTTGATAATTAGCTCAAAGGCAGTAAACAAAAAATAATAGTGGAAATAATTCAAATGCAAGGGACGGCTCCAAATCTAGAAGTGCTCAAAGCCCCCATAATGTCATTTATTAATCCTCCTGACTATTGGCAATGCAGCATAACTGGGCTAAGGGGCTGCGTGGCAAAGAGTCTTATTGACTGAAGCCTCATTCTGATGCCTGCGGTTAAGAGAAAAAGGAGGGCACAGACAAAGGCTGGGTTACCTTCTCACCATGAGCATCTACAGAAGGTAAAGGGGACCTGGGAGAGGGGTTGCACAAAGAAAGAATGAGTCGGGCCGGACTGAAAAGCATGACTATGTGAACAACCCAAATGCCACCAATGCAAAATTGGAGACTTATTATGGTAGACCCTACTTACCTTCCATGGATTCCATCTTGCCCCCTCCAAGGGATCTAGCCAGAAGGTCCATCTTTGAAACCCATTCTTCCTACCCCTTATCTCACAATCCCAAATCTTTATCTAGACTACCTTCTAAGATCTCAGGTTCACTCTGATAATACTACACCAAAATCCCCGCTAGCACAGCTCAGTTCATGCAAAAAACCACCCCAGGTACAACTGCGGCAGACACTATGCTAGCTCAACAGAATTACAAAGATGGTGGATGAAAAGATCACTAGATGACTTAATCTGGGCCATAATAACTCAATTCTGGGCCAGAGCACTTAACACAGCCACCACTATGCCAGACAAGGCAAGGAACCCTAACCTCACTTCTAGAAGATTAGCTTAGAGGGAAATACTTGGGCCAAAGTTTGCACAACTCATTCATTTAACATTGCCTTAATTTATATTTGCAATATTCATCATCCATACTTCTGAGAGGTCTAGGTAAATTGTCCAGGGTTACAGAGTAAGCAGATACTCTTCAAAGCTGGCTCTCTGGTACAAAAGCCCACATCTTTTCCACTCTCCTACACAAGCTCACCAATTCTTTCCCAACCAGTATTTTACCCACCAGTTCACAGTTGTAAGTCAAGGATAAGAATAACTGTCATAATGGAGCATCTGTTTTGTACCATGCAATTAGCTTAACATGTCGTCTCTTCCAGTCCTACCGCTATTTTGCATGTGAAGAAAAAGAGACTTAAAAAGGCACAAGGTAAGACACCACAGCTGGTAAGAAAATGAGTGAGAGATTCAAACTCAGGTCCTTCTGCCTCAGAGTATGAAGGTCACCATTTATGAGGATGTGTATTAGTTTCTTATTGCTGCTATAATAAACTGCCTCAAGCGTAGAGGCTTAACACAACACAAACGTAAATTCTCATAGTTCTGCAAGCACTAAGTCCAAAAGGGGTTTGGGGCCAAAAGCAAGGTGTCAGCAGAGCTGAATTCCCTTCTGAAAGCTCTAGGGGGAACACATTTCCTTACTCTTTCCATTTTCTACAGCAGCATTCCCTGCATCCTTGGCTTCTATAATCTTCAAAGCCAGAAGAACAGTATCTTCAAATTCCTCTATGCCTCTGTCTTCACATCCCCTTTTCTGAGTCTACCTTTTCTACCTTCCTCTTACAAGAGTCTTTATAATTACATTGGGCCCAGTCAGGTAACACAGGACAGTAGCCTCATCTCAAGGTCTTTAATCACATCTGCAAGTCCGTATTTTAATATGCCTTAACATATGCATCGGTTTGAGAATTAAGACTGAGACATCCTTGTGGGCTCTTTATCCAGTTTGCCGTACAATGACAGAGGCATACTTACCCATAATAAAAACCATGATTATGAAACTCATTTCGTAAAGTAGACACTGAGGCTCACGTGACTGAAGTGATTCTTTTGGAAGCTACATTTTCCGCTTAACAGAAAACATGTTGTTGCTGTTAGCTGCCATCAAGTCATCACTTGACTAATGGAAACTCCATGTACAGCACAACAAAACATTGCTGACTTCTGTGCCATCTCCATAAGCAATTGCACAGCAGACCACTGAGATCCACAGGGTGCCCAACGGCTGATTTTCGAAAATTGTTCAAGATGCAGAACAGGTTTCAGCTGATGGCTTCTGGATTAAGACTACAGAACACAGCCTCCAAGAAAATGTCACAGATAAATCATTTACCAAATTCAAATGAAAAATCATCAGAGAAAAAAATGGCAAGACAGACTTGATGATTCTCTGGGTTAGTGGGAGGTGGTTATGGATGACCTAATCCTTTGTACTATACAGCCCTATCCTCACTGCTTTGGGGAAAACCAAAAAATACGAGTCTGCAGTGAGTTCACCACTGACAGTTATTAACTAAAGGTAAAAATTCTCCTTCCTGGGAGCCTGGCACACTGAGCACAACCTGGGTGAGGAGGCCAGATGGATTCAAGACTGATTCTCTGACTCTAGCCCCGAGCAGATCATTTCAAGCCCTAGAGGGCTCACTTTCCTCATTTGAAAATAGAGGTGGTAATGCACTCTTGGGAAGAGCAAAGGAGATGCTGTCTGTGTGGTACACAGCATTGCATGCAGTGCATAGTAGGAGCTCTATAAATGGTGGGTGTATTTATTTTCTCTTTTCCTCTGTCTATACTCAGGTTTAAGTATAAGAAAACAAAGACATCTGAGCTTCCTTTGAAGAAAGACTTCAAGCTGTGCAACTAATCTTTAAAAAACCAACCACTCCCTCCTTTTGCTTGTGCTTAAGGCACGGTTTCCAGACAGAAGGCAGACAGAGGAAATGCAGGAAGATGAAGGAAAACTCAGCCATCCATCAGACCAGGAGAAGATAAATAAATATGATGCATAATTCAAGGCATTCCGAAGGTGGGCTTTTGGCTTAGAATGGGCGAGGGAGCTGGAAAGGCCTTTTAAACTTCTCAGGGTTTTGTTGATCTCCTAGTGAAGCCACATGCCACAGGTCTCTACTGTTTGGTAGTCCTGGGGGATCCACTGAGACATTCTCAAGAAACCCAGAGCTCTGAGCAGGCAAGAGGTTAATCAAGGCACCTCCCACTCTGGAAAGTCTTTTCTAAAACTCGGTTGGGGGAGCCACTCAAGTGTGGCGCAGAACGCTAATGCATTCATGGCAGGACCTGCAAATGCAGAGGCGCGAACGGCGCCCATGAAAACCTCTTTACCTGTCTTAGAAAGCCAAAGCCAAGTGCCGTCGAGTCGGATCCTTCTTGCCATATCTAAAATTCTACCTCGACACTTTGAGTGTAGCTTTTTGAATCATTTATTCTTTGCTGTTGCTGTTAAAAATTCACACAGGAAAACATATACCAATTCAGCAAGCTCTACAAGTATATTTCAGTGGCACTAGTAACAATCTTCGAGTTGTGCGACCTTTTTGAGTGTAAACTGGCATAGTTTTTTTGGAGGGCAATTCAGGAGCAGTTATCTATGCAAAATAAAAACAGTCATGTTCTTTGATCCAGAAATCTTACTCCTAGGTATCTAACCTACTGAAATACACAAAACACCTTCACTGTAGCATGCTTTTAATAATGAAACAATTTAAGTGTCCATCAACAGGAAAACTATTAGAGAGTAATTACAGTACATCCATATAAAAATTATAAAGTCATTAAAAATAATGAGGTAGTCCCAACTGATTCCGAAAGATTTCCAATCATTTTAAAACAAAAAACATACACACACAACTTGCAGAATAATACACAGAATGACAATCCTGTATACAGAGGAAAAATGTACACCTGAATTAATACATAGAGGTGGATATAAATAAAGAGAAAAATAATTGAGAAGAAAACATATCAAACACATAAACCAGTAGCTCTCTCTAGGTAGCCAAGTGAGATGTGAGTGCTAAAGGGACACAGTCACGTCTCACTCTGAAAAAAATATTTTGTTTGTATTATTTACAAAAAAGAACAACTACATTTTTATATTATTAAGAAAGGTACAAATTAAAGAAAAATTAAATTCATTTCCATAGAAGATCAGAGCAGGAAAAACTTGGCAAGTGGCTTGAGAACAAAGAGAGGAAGTGATCTGTCCAAGTGAGTTCTGAGAGTAGACCCTGGGCTCCCGGCTCCCTTTCCAGAACTGTCCACACCTCTTAAAGGTCTCGAGTCTTTGGCTATCCACATAATAAATTTTCACTGGACAACCAGTTGCCATTGAGTAGACTCTGCCTCACAGCAAACCCATGAGTTTCAGAGTAGAACTATGCTTCATAGGGTTTTCAAGATTGTGACCTTCCAGAAACAGGTTACCAGGCCTTTCTTCCAATGCACCTCTATTCGAGTTAGAATCATTAGCCTTTCAGCTGGCAGCTGAGAACTTAATCTTTTGTGCTTTTCAGGGATTTCTCTCACTGGATGCTGCTGTGTGCCTTCAAATCCATTCCACCTCATAGCAACCCTAAATGACAAAGCAGGGCTACCCTACAGAGTTTCCTAGACTATGATCTTTATGGGAGCAAATTCCTAGGTTTTTTCTCCCAGAGAGGCTGGAAGATTTAAACCGCCAACCTTTCTGTTAGCAGCCTAGTGACTGACCATTGTGCCCCTCAGAACTCCCTTCTTCCTAAACAGAGATGTAATTTTCACTAAAATACCTACAGACAGCATGATATCATGAAGAAGTCACAGTCAGAATGCTCTCTCTGCCCCTTGCTGGTTTGAGGCTTCAGCTAAATCACTCTTCCCTGATGAGCCTCATGTTTTTTTATCAGTGATACGGAGCTACAACTACCTATCTCACCCAGCTGTTAAGATCAATGGGATATTCATTTATCCCATGATTCCATGATCCCATGGGATAAACAAATATCCCATTGATCTTAACAGCTGGATGAGGCAGGTAGTGATAGCCCCACACTGCCAACAAAAAAAAAAAAAGAAGAAGAAGAAGAAATACTCTGGACAATGAACAAAGAAGACAGAAGAAGAACTGATGCCTTTGAAGTGTGGTGTTGGAGAAGAATGTCGAATGTACCATGGACTGCCAACAGAACCAATAGATCTGTTCTGGAAGAAATACAACCAGAGTGCTCCTTGAAAGCAAAGATGGCAAGACTACATCTTACATACTTTGGATATTTTGTCAGGGAAGATCAGTTCCTGGAGAAGGACATCATGCTCGGTAGAGTGGAGGGTCAGCGAAAAAGAGCAAGACCCTCAACAAGATGGACTGACACAGTGGCCGCAACAATGGACTTAAGCATAAAAATGATTGTGGACATGGCACAAGACCAGGCAGTGTTTCATTCTGTTATTCATAAGGTCTCTATGAGTCAGAACTGACTCGACAGCACCTAACAATGACAAGAAATACTCATTACCTGCCCTTCTTTCCTAAGAGGGATGCCACTCTTGGAAAAAGCTGAGAGACAAATTGGTGGAATATATCTTCCAAATAGGGGTACAAGTGTCTGCTTTGCACTTGACCCACATGGTAGCCTTTGAGATTCTAAAAGCACTCTCCAGACTTCAGCTTCCCCATCATTTCCTGAATGCTTTTTTGGACCATCACACTTACAAGAAGGAAAAATAAACAGGTCTCTGGATCAAAATGCTGTCATCAGAACCTATGATATGCTCCCACGTCACTGGTGTCTGAACTAGGGGATCTGAAGAAGGAGGAACACGTAAGGCCAAATGCCTCCAGAAGAGAAAAAGGGACTCAGTGTTCACCCACACCTGGAGTGAGCCCTGGGCTGTTACTGAGTACATTCCAACTATCCTACAGGGCAGTCTAGAACTGTCGCATAGGGTTTCCAAGGCTATAAATCTTGATGGAAGCAGACTGCCCTATCTTTATCCTGCAGAGTGGCCTGGTGGGTTCAAAACACCTGCTTTTGGATTAGCAGCTTGGTGCTTTAATCACTGCATGGCTGCCTGGCAGTGAGAGCCTGCCCCAAATCCACAAGGAGGTAGCTGTCTTGACACGGAAACTCCTCTCCAGAACCAGCCTGCCCAGGATGCCTAGAATTCCATAGTTAATCCTTCCAGTTAAGTCACTGAAGACTTCTAGAAACATGTAAATGTTTCTCTTGGGAAGAATAATAAAATTTAATTCAGGTGATCAAACATTCACTGACAGTTGTTTTAACCCAGTACTTGAGAGGCCTTGTAGGGTGTCCAAAGTTGGATACAATACTCTCCTGTCCTCCAGGAGCTTAGAGTTCTTTAGGGGCAGTAAGTTGCACAGGAAACAATTCAAACAAGAGGGATTTATTTTTTTCTCCAAAAAAGGAAAATGAATGCCCCCTAATTGTTCTCAGTATATTTTATGCAGAGCTTAACTACAGTACTTATCACCTTGGGGGATTTCGCATTGAATGGCTAAAAATGTTGTATTTTATTTAGAATATATTAGGTAGCCTATAGATGCCTTCTGAGTAGAAGGGAGTGAGTAGTATGATTTAAAATATATATATATATTTACAAATATCAATCTGACAGGGCTAGAAGCCCAGAGGAGATGAGAAGCTAATGCGAAATACTACTTTAAACATTAAGAGGTAACAGGGTGTAAGAGCTGATTTTGAATAGCAGGCAATGGTAGGTTCTGGAAAAGATGAAGAGATTCATTCATGCTTTCATTCAACAGATCTTTTTGAAATCTTACTATGTGCAAGGATGCATGCCAAGACCTCAAAGTAAAATATAAGAATCCTACCCTCCTTGAGCTTAATTTAAAGTTTAATGTGCAGGTCATATAGTAATGTAACATCATAAAAATAAATGCTTAATTCCAAAGCTTGATAATAACTTGAAGTGAAAAAGGCCACAGAATGCTATGAAAGTACAGAGAGATTTGTCCTATCCTATTAGGGAAGTTTTCACATCGATCAGGATCCAAAGGATGAATATGAATGAATTACAAGGAACTGTACTCAATTCCAGTTCATGGTAACCCCAAGTGTGTCAGAGTAGGACTGTGTTCCATAGAGTTTTAAAGGACTGATTTTTCTGAAGCAGACTGCCAGGCCTTATTTCTGAGGCACCTCTGGATACATCTGCACCACCAACATTTTGATTTGTAACTGAACATGTTAAAGAAAGACTGCACTATCCAGGGACTCCAAGACCTAGATAAATGAAATATCACTTCACCCCTCTAGGGTGGTGGTTTAGTCATCTGGTACTGCTATAACATAAATACCACAGTTGGATGGCTTTAAAAAGAGAAATTTTAAATACTCCCAAACTCATTCTGTGAAGCCAGCATAACCCTGATACCTAAGCCAGGGAAAGACCCAACAAAGAAAGAGAACTACAGACCGATATCACTCATGAATCTAGATGCAAAAATCTTCAACAAAATTCTTGCCAACAGAATACAACAACATATCAAGAAAATAATCCATCATGACCAAGTGGGATGCATACCAGGGATGCAATGCTGGTTCAACATCAGAAAAACAATTAATGTGATTAACCACATAAATAACACAAAAGACAAGGATCACCTGATTTTGTCCATTGATGCAGAAAAGGCATTTGATAAAGTCCAACACCCATTCATGTTAAAAACTCTTAGCAAAATGGGCATACATGGCAAATTCCTCAATACAATAAGGGCCATTTATACAAAGCCAATTGCCCACATCATTCTGAATGGAGAGAGACTGAAAGATTTTCCCTTGAGATCAGGAACTAAACAAGGATGCCCACTGTCACCTCTCCTATTCAACATTGTGCTAGAAGTTCTAGCCAGAGCAATTAGACAAGACCAAGAAATAAACGGCATCTGCATCGGCAGAGAGGAAGTTAAAATCTCCCTGTTTGCAGATATTATTGTATATGCAGAGAACCCCAAGGAATCTATAAGTAAGCTACTCAAACTGATAGAAGAGTTCAGCAAAGTCTCAGGATACAAGATAAACATAAGTAAATCAGTAGGATTCCTTTATACCAACAACGAGACTGTTAAGGAAGAAATTATCAAATCAGTACCATTTACCATAGCCCCTAAGAAGATTAAGTACCTAGGAATTAATGTAACCAGAGAAACAACAGACCTTTACAAAGAGAACTACAAGCCCTTACTACAAGAAACTAAGAGAGACTTAGATAAATGGAAAAACCTACCCTGCTCATGGAAAGGAAGACTTAACATTGTGAAAATGTCTATTTTACCCAAAGCAATTTATTTATATAATGAAATCCCAATACAAGTTCCAGCATCATTTTTTAATGAGATGGAGAAACAAATCACCAATTTTATTTGGAAAGGAAAGAAGCCCCGGATAAGTAAGGTACTACTAAAGAAGAAGAACACACTGGGAGGCCTCTCATTACCCGACCTTAGAACATACTACACTGCCACAGTGGTCAAAACAGCCTGGTACTGGTACAAGAACAGACAGATGGATCAATGGAACAGAACTGAGAAATTTTATTTGTCACAGTCCGGTAAGCTTAAAAGTCCAAATTCAAGGTGTCAGCTCCATGGGAAGGCTTTCCCTTCTGGCACTGGAGAAGGCCTTTGTTGTCAATATTTCCCTGGACTGAAAGTTTATGTGGCACAGGGGCCCCGGTCCTCTCTAAACGACAGA
This sequence comes from Heterohyrax brucei, assembly GCA_028571685.1. Lineage (NCBI taxonomy): Eukaryota > Metazoa > Chordata > Mammalia > Hyracoidea > Procaviidae > Heterohyrax > Heterohyrax brucei. The sequence goes on from CM053150.1 coordinate 66,731,266, forward strand.
CTCAGCTCCTGACACTGTTTCTTGGGGGTATGAAGTCCCCAAATGTCTCTGCTAGCCTCTCTCCTTTGCATCTCAAGAAACTGCCACAGGCACAAAACAATCCCACACACTGAGTCCTGTCCCACCAACACAACTGCCAGCCATCCACCCTCATTAACATCATACAGACAGGACTTAAAACACAGAGGACATCACACCACACCAGGAATCATGACCTAGCTGAATTGGTACACATATTTTTGGGAAATACAATTCAATCCAAGATACACGGCTTATTACAAAAAAGATAAGAACAGGTGTTGATGAGAATATGGAGACACTGAAATCCACACACACTGCTTGTGGAAATGTAAAATGTTGCAACAGCTTTGAAAAATAGTTTAGTGGTTTCTCAAAAAGAGAAACTTAGTGTTACCTTGTGATTCATCAATTCTACTCCTAGGTACACATCCAAGACAAATGAATATATGTCCACATAAAAACTTCTACAAGACTGTTCACAGCAGCGTTATTCATAAGAGCAGAAAAAAATGGGAAACAAGATATACATAAATTGATGAATGGATAAATAAAACATGACACACAACGAAATATTATTTGGCAATAAAAAGAAATGAAGTCCTGAGGCAGGCTACAGTACAGGATTAACCTTGAAAACATACTAAATGAAAGAATATCTGTCACTTTGGCTAGTTCAAGATCTCCTGACTGTCCACCATACTGTCATCTGGAGTGACTTTTCTATGTGTTGTAAATCCTATCTTTGTGATATTAATGAGGTGGGATTAGTAACAGTTATGTTAACAAGGAAGGACTCAACCTACATGATTAGACTGTGTGTTAAGCCAATCTCCTTTGAGAAATAAACAGGAGAAGTAAGCAGTGTCAGAGACCTGTTTACAACCAAAAATCTAAGCCAGGAGCGCTCATCCACTGGCCCTGAAGTCTCCAATGAAAAGCTCCCAGTCCAGGGGAAGACCAATGACAAGGACCTTCCTTCAGAACCTACACAGAGAGAAAGTCTTCCTATGGAGTTGATGCCCTGAATTTGGACTTCTAACATGCAAGATTTTCAGAGAATTAATTTCCATATGTGGAAGCTATCCACTTGTAGTATTTCTGTTACAGCAGCCCTAGATAACTAAGACATTGCATGATTCCATTTATATGAAGTGTCAAGAACAGACAAATCCACGGAGACAGAAAGTAGATTGGTGGTTGCCAAAGCTTCAGGGAGGAGAAGGGCTAACGACAACTAACAGGTAAGGGTTTCTTTTCTGGAACGATGAAACTTTTCTGGAATTAGATAGTGCTGATAAATGCACAGTGTTGTGAGCATACTAAAAATCACTGTACACTTTATTTTTTTTATTGTCCTTTAGGTGAAGGTTTACAGAGCAAATTAGTTCTCTGATCAATAGTTTACATTCGTATTATTCCATGACATTGGCACTAGTCCCCGCAATGTGTCATTTACCAACCTGAGTTCCCCATCTCCATTCATTCAGTTTCCCTGTCCCTTCCAGCCTTCTCATCTTGGCTTTTGAGCACCTGTTGTCCTTTTGGTTTCATGCAGATAACTGCTCTAAGGAGCACCTTCCTCACATGCGTTGTTTTTTTTATAGGGTACTTGGCTTATTGACATTATTTGGCTGAAAAGTGATCTCCAGGACTGGCTTTGATTCCAACTTAGAAGGGTGTCTAAGGGCCTGTCATGAATTGGAGTATGTTTCTCAAAAAATGTGTGCAGCCATTTGTCTGGGCCATCATTCCCAATATTTTGTGACTGTCCTTCATTTTATGATTTTTGTATGCTATAAATCCTTATCTCTGCTTATAGCTAACAGATAGGATGATTACGTTAAAAGAGGTGGGACAGCAACACCCTTGCTAAGGGAGTTTCCCTGGAGTGTGGCTTGTACTATCTTTCACCCTTTCATTCTGCCAAAGACCCACTGCCACTGAGTTGATTTCAACTTATAGCAACCCTACATACAGAGTAGAACTGTCTAATAGTGTTTCAAAAGGCCACCTGGGGGATTTGAGCCACTGACCTTCTGGTTAGCACCCACAGCACTTAACCATTATGCCACCAGGGTTTCCTCCTTTTATCCTGTAAGAAATAAAAGGAAAGGGAAGCAAGCGGAAAGTTAGGAACCTCATACCATGAAAAAAGCAGCACTGGGAGTACAACACTTCCTTTCAACTTGTGGTTCCTGTGCCAAGATACTCCCTGACCAAAGACTGATGTAACACAGGACTTTCCTCTAGAGCTGAGAAACACTGGACATTCCCCTAGAGCAGACATCCTGAATTCAGATTTGCAGCCTACTGGACTGTGTAAGAACAAACTTTTCTTTATTAAAACCATCCATTTGTGGTATCTCTGTTAGAGCAGTACCATATGACTAAAACAGGGGCCTAGTACTAGGAGTCCTTCTAGTCTCTCTCAGACCAGTAAATTTGGTCTTTTTTCTGAAGGTGAATTTTGTTTTACATATTTTTCCCCCTCTCTAACTGGAACCTTCTCCTGTGATTCTCTCATCAGAGCAATCCATTGTGGTCATCGGTCACTATCTAATTTTTCTGGTCTCAGGCTGGCAGAGGTTGTGGTTCCTGTGGTTCATTAGTCCTCTGAATTAATTGCTTCCTTGAGTCTTTGGTTTCCTTCATTCTCCTTTGCTCTGCAGAGGAAGACCAACAGACAGCTACTCACTACCTTTTAAGACCTCAGATGCTACTCACCCAAGTTTTTTACGAATTGTCTCATGTCAACTGACCTAGGTGTTCCCCACGACTATGGTCCTTGGCCTTCAAGTACAGTAAGTCAGTTCTGCAAGATATTTAGTTATATCTAGGCTGTGTCAATGACTGTGTCCAATATGTCTATTACACATGTGAATATATATGCAGCACAAATACGTATGTAGAAATAGCCACAGCCAAATTTACATATGTGTGTGGTTGTACTCCCCTGTCATCTCACATCTATTCAGCATACATATCTACATAGACAGCCACTTGTAGATTATTGCTTGGTAATATTATTAAAGAATTGTGCATATTACAGTATGTATTGTCATTATCTTATATTCCTGTGTATCTCTGTGTCTTCCCTGGCTTTCGTTATGGTGTGTTGACTTGCCCTATACTGTGCACTGCCTTTCCCTTCACCAAAGTTAGCATGGGTCTATTCTCTAGATGGTGATGTTCCCTCCATCCCTTTCTCATACCTAGTAAGCATCAAAAAAAAAAAATTTCTTTCTGTACATAAACCTTTTCTTGGCTATTTATAATAGTAATCTTAAATGACATTTGTCCTTCTGTAACTGATATATTTCACTTAGCATAATGTCTTCTAAATTCATCCATATTGTGAGATGGTTCTGGGTTCATCATCCTTCTTTATTGCTGTATAGTATTCCATTGTGTGTATATACTGCAGTTTGTTTATCCATTCATTCACTGACAGGTACTTAGGTTGCTTCCATCTTTTTGCATCTATGAATAATGCTACAATGAACATGGAAGTACATATGTCTATTCTTGCCAGAGCAAACTGTATATTTTAAAAGAGTAATATCTTAGTTATCTAGTGCTCCTATCAGAAAAACACCATACATAAACAGCTTCAATAAACTGAAATTTATTCTCTCACCCTCTAGGTGGATAAAAGTCCAAATCCAGAGTGCCAATTTCAGGTGAAGTCTTTCTCTCTTTATAGGCTCTGGGAGAAGGTGTTAGAATCAGTTTTCCCTGGGCCTAGGATTTTCCCAGTGCAGGGAATATGGGTCCAAATAACAGGAGTGCTCTGCTCCACCTCCTCTTTTTTGGTGGTAAAAAGTACCTTCCTCTCTGCTTACTTCTCTCTTTCATATCTCAGGAGGGACTTGCTGAAGATACAGCCTAATCCTCTAGATTGTGTCCTGCTTTATTAACATAATTGCCTCTAACGTTGCCTTATTAACATCACAGAGGTGAGGATTTACAACACATGGGATTAATTATATCAGATCACAAAATGGAGGACAACTACACAGTACTGGGAATCAAAGCCTAGTCCAGTTGACAAATATTCTGGGGGGACAAAATTGAATTTATAATAGGTGTTATGGCATATGAATTATACCTCAAGAGAATAAAAAAAAAAAAGACAAGTAAAGACAGTAATTATAAAATAGTGTTTTGGGCAGAGGGAAGACAATGTACAAATGACAAGGGAATGATGTATTTTCCTCCTTGTTTTTTATATATTCTCTGAGGTCAATGTGGCTACAGTGGCAGACACAATGGAAAATTAGTAGCACATAACCCTAGACATGTAGGCAATGGCTAGATCATGTGTGGCCCTTTAGGCCACATTGAATAGCCTGGTCTTTATCCTCAGAACAATGTAACGCTAGCAGAGAGCTTACACAGGGGAACAATATAAGCATTGTGTTCTATATATTTACTACTTTCTGTGACTCTTGGTGGTGCAGTGGTTAAGTGCTATACCTGCTAACCAAGAGGTCAGCAGTTTGAATCCACCAGGTGCTCCTTGCAAACTCTATGGGGCAGTTCTACTCTGATCTATAGGGTTGCTCTAAATTGAAATCTACTCAGCGTCAGTGGTTTTAGTTTTTCGGTTTGGGGTACTGGGTAGCACGAATTGGAGGGGGTCATGGAGGGGGGCGAAGGGTGACCAGTAACACAGCTTCAAGAAAGAGAGGGTTACCATGGGTGAGGGGACTGCAGACAGTACAAGCTATGACTGACATCTCAGGAGTGGATGACGGGGAGGATTCGAAGTTCATTAATTAGGACAGGATGTACAGCAGATTTGGGGAAACAGAACAAGTTTTTTCTAGAGCTATTTATCTGGCTCCTGCTATGTGCTAAGGATTGAACAAGGCATTTTATATCCATAATTTCTTTTAATCCTCACAACAAACCAGTGAGATTGGTGTTGTTATTCCCATTGTTTAAAGACAGACACTGAGATCCACAGAGGATAACTGATATACCCAAATACATAGGTCTATCAGTGTTGGACACAGGGATTGAAATCTAAGTTTGTCTGATGTCAAAGTTCTTTGCATCTCTGCTGTACACTATAACAGTGCTAGACCAGAGACAGCAAATGACTTTCAACACACACCCAACTCTGATCTATTGGTAGACATACAATGGACAAAATCATATACAGTGGAGCACTGGATTGGGACAAATTCTGAGCCTGAGCCTAGGCCCATCAGGAAAGCAGACTACCATTGATCAAGAACAGGTACCACAGACACAGAAAGAGGCAGCGATGAAGGAAGTGCACCATATTTACCATTCTCTCTCTGTATGTTCAAAGGAGGAAGACACAACATGCAGCTGAAGGGATTAAAAATGTCCACCTGTGAACCACAAAACAATGGACGAATCTCAAAAAAATCACACCAGCAAAGATGAAAGAAACACATGAGTGCATACTGTATGAAGGACTAGGAAAGTTTTTCTGTAAAGGGGCAGATAATGAATGCTTTAGTATTTGCAGGCCATACGGTCCCTGTCACAACTACCCAACTCTGCCAGTACAGTGCGAAAGCAGCCATAGACAATACACAAAGAATGAGCATGGCTGCATTCCAAGCGAGCTATTTACGAACACTGAAATTTGAGTTTCGTATAATTTTTATGTATCATGAAATATTATTCCTCCCCTCCTCGAAATCATTTAAAAATGGAAAAACAATTCTTAGCTCACAAGTCCAAGAGGTGATACACTGCATTTGGCTAACTCCTATACTATACTAATCTATTCATAAAGAATCAAAAACAGACAAAATTTATTAACAGTACCAGATTTCAAAGCAGTGGTAGCATGACAGGAATGTCACGAAGAGGTTACAGAGGAACATTCTGGAGCAATGGAAATATTCTATATTTTGATAGATCTGTTAGTTACATGGGTACATGCAATTGTCTAAACTTGCTGAACCGTATACTTCAGAGCTGTGCATTTCACTGTATGTAAAGCTAGCCTGAATTTAAAAATAATGCTTTTCGCTGAAACACTGAGAAGTGGAGAATGGCTGCCTGGAGGAGATGTCATGTGAACAAGTCTTAAAAGACAAATTCAAGCTTAAAGGTGGAGAAGAAAAGTAAGGAACCGGTGCAATCAGGGCTCAAACATTAACAGAAAATAGGAAAATGTTTCTATTTGGCAAGAAGCAATGGAAGTATACCCCCCTCCATATGCCTTATTTTCAAACAGCTCTAGCTCAGAAACAGTTGCCTCACACCGTAATTGGGAAGCTGATACAAGTGGAGACGGGTGCAATTTGGGGGGATTTGTTACGCTCAGCTCCCTTCTATCAATTCCAGTGGCTCAGAAGTTCCTGACCTGTTGCTTGGCATATTGTGAGAATGGCTTTTATTTACTGCATTTCCATTAAAAGATGAAAGCCACGAACATGGGCTCACAGGCCAGAAAATCACCATTTATGTTTCCGCTTATCTCCCGCCAGCGACCGAGAGCCGTGTCTCGTCAGCGCCTGGGATCTGGGTTCTGCCTTCAGTTTCAGGGCTGCCGAGGAATCCTGGAAGCACAGTGCAAACCTGGGCACTGGGACACAGCTGCTGCATAGGGCTGGGCTGCGTAAGAACAGTTGGTCTAGGGAGACAGCAGAGTGGCCACATAAAATTATCCCTGCTTGCAAGAGACGGGGATGGATGCTACATCAGATTTTACCAAGATACCAGAATGAAAATCACCTTGTGAGGTCCAGGAGTAGAATGCAATGGGTGGTTACAGCAGACTCTGGAGTGAGCTTAGTGATTCAAACACAAAAGTGAAACCCCACATAACCTTAACCTGACAGACTCGTTGGTCCTTTTACAGAATAGCATGTGGCCAAAGCCCTGAGTGTTACAACTGTTTAATGCACTCAGATGCTAACTGAAAGTTCTGAAGTTTGAATCCATGCAGAAATGCCTCAGAAGATAGCCTAGGGATCCACTTCCAAAAAATCAGCCATTAAAAACCCTATGAAGGACAGTTTTACTCTGACATGCACTGGGGTTGTCATAACTCCAGACTGACTTCATAGCAACTGGTTTGGAAGCCTGAGCGAGTCAGGAGACCTCCATCAGCTTCCTTTCCAAATGAATGACGGGCAACAAGGTGTGAGACTCTACCCCTCCCTGAGCCTCTATTTCTCCATCTGTAAAAAGGGAGGAAGAATTAAACTAAGTATCCATTTCAGCTCTAAATGATCCAATCTGATTCCACTACAAACTTGATGAGTAAATTTGTGCCAGCTTTTTCTCTTCTGGGCCCTGGTCTCGAACTCCTACACTGAGAGGAATGAATGCAAGCTCCTACCTGTCCCTACTTCTGCTACCCTGAATGTTCCTTAAGGATGCTGACTCACAATTATTAGCAAAGAGGATTGATAGACAGATAAAGAGTGGATGTATGCATGGTCATCTAGCTATATGGGTAGCTGGCTGGCTGGTCAATAAAAAAATTAATGGTAGGGTAAGTGGATAGCTGAATAGGAAATTGATAATACTAGAGAAAGGAGAGCTGGGAGGATAGACATTCACAGGCAACAGCTAAATACTTCCTTTATTCTCCACAGGTCAGTCCCAATACACTGAGTAGTCACGATAAATTTCGATATACCAAAAACCAAACCCTCTACCATCGAGTTGATTCTGACTCATACCAATCCTATAGGACAGAAGAGAACTGCCCCCACAGAGTTTCCAAGGAGCATCTGGTGGATATGAACTGCTGACCTTTTGGTTAGCAGTCATAGCATTTAACCACTACACCACCAGGGTTTCCTAATTTTACTATACACACACTCTTATCATTTCTGAAGTCCTTGCTTCAGGAAAGAGACTAATGTTTCATTTATTAGAGTAAGCATATGAATTGCAAGCATACATCATGCTTATTACTATGCTAAATGTGAAAAGAACATTAAGGAATATGTGATTCCTTCACTGATTGGAAGGAGCCCTCGTGGCACAGTGGTTAAGAGCTCAGCTACTTAACCAAAAAGTCAGCAGCTCAAATCCACCAGCCATTCTTTCAGGTCAGTTCTACTCTGTCCTATGGTGTCACTATGAGTTGGAATCAACTCAACAGCAACAGGTTGGTTTTCTTTTTTGTTCCACATCTGACATCCACATTCCCCAAGCCTCGGCCTCTCTCTGCAGCAAAGGGTTTCATTTGGTATGATTTTTACCTACTAGGAAGGAGCTCCCAGCAGTGCAGTTGTTACAGCACTCACTGCCAACTGAAAGATCATTGGTTCAAACTCCCTAGTCACTCTAGGTGAGAAAGATGTGGCAGTCCATTTCTGTAAACACAGCAGCCTTAGATGTTTTATGGGGAAGTTCTGCCCTGTCCTATAGGGTCACTATGAATTGGAATTAATTCACTGCCAGTGGGTTTGGTGTTCAGTTTTTCAACTACTAAGAAGTATAACTTAAATCCAGGGAACCAGGCAGTGTAGAAAACAAAATTAAAATTAAGGAGTAATAAAAGTGTTCACTAGATTATGTGGCCCAGACAATATGCACTGAATATGGAGTCTTAGGCAAAAAGAAAACAGGAGAGGAAAGAGGACTAGAAGGAAAAGATTTCCCAGACAGGAGTTTTGAAAGATGGTGTCATGGTTGGAATTGTGTCCCCCCAAAAATGTGTGCAGCCACGTGGCTGGGATATGGTTCCCAGTATCTTGGGACTGTCCTCCATTGTGTGGTTTTGCTAACCTGTATGTTAAAGGATTAGGGTGGGGCTGTGAATTCCTGCTGTGGGGGAAGTTTCCCTGGAGTATGGCTTGCCCCACCCTTAATGCATTTAGCTTGCAAGGAATAAAAGGAAAAAGAAATCAAGGACAATTTGAGAACCTCCCTACCATCAAGTAAGCAGCACTGGGAGCAGAGCGCGTCCTTCAGACCAGAGGTTCTTGCGTGAGGATGCTCCCTGGACAAAGACTGATGCCATACCAGACTTTCCTCCAGAGCCGACAAGGGGAAAGTCTTTCCCTGGAGCGGACACCCTGAATATGGACTTGCAACTTACCGGACTGTGTAAGAATAAATCTTTCTTTGTTAAAGCCATCCACTCTGTGGTATTTCTGTTAGAGCAGCCTAGCTGACTAAAACAGATGGGAACAGGCTAGACAGAGGATAAACAGAGAGCATAGTGTGTGTGCGCACGCGTGTGTATGTGTACGTGTGTGTGTGTGTCTGTGTGTGTGTCTGTGTGTCTGTGTGTCCGTGTGTCTGTGTTGAAGGATATTGACAAAGCTGCTTAATGAAGAACAGAAAGACAAGAATGCAATGACTGGTTGAGGATGCTTCATTGGGGGCTGGTATTGTCAGCTGCTGTCAAGTTGATTCCCATTCATGGTGACCCAATGTGCTACAGAGTAGAAGTGCTCCACAGAGTTTCCTTCAATAATCCTGACTGAAGCAGATCACTGAGCCTTTCTTCCACCGGGCCACTGTGCGAGTTCAAACCATCAACTTTTAGGTCAGTAGTCAAATGCGAACCATTTGCACCATCCAGAGAGCTCAAAATCAACCAAGAGTGCATAAATCGCTAGTCTTCTGCCTGTCCTAGGAAAGAGAGGAGGGGAAGGGAAAGGAAAGGGGGAGAGAGACAAGGAGGACACAGGACAAGCCATGGAGGTGGTGGTGAAGAAAAGAGAGATGACAAAGAAGAGACAAAGGAGAGAGTATACAGAGAGATAGCAGGTAAGTTTTCTCCGCATTTGGAGTTCTAATCCCTGACTGAATAAAAGGAGGTTGAGTCAGCTGTGGCAGCAGAGAAGACACAGGTGGCTTTAGAACCCACCGTAGCTCAACAGGAATGTGGGTTGGTAACGGATGAAGAGGGCAATGGTGCCCAGCCCAGAATGCCTACTGCTTAGACAAGTGAGGCACCTGGAACCCTGTCTCCTTCTCCACTGCCAGCTCTAAGGTGCTAAGGTTACCTTCTCAACTGCTTCATTAGAGAAGCTGTCACTCTTTGACAAAAATCAGGAAGGAGGGGGATAAAATGAAAACAGACACTTCATACTTTTCAAAAAAAGAAAACAATTACATCCAAAGAAAACTGCCTTCCCCAGGACCACCCTCTGTCACTAGCCTGGAGGGAGCTGGAAATGAACAGCTATTCCCAGTTAACAGGGAGGTGCTTACAGCCCCCAGCAAGGTTAAAGCAGGTATAAAACTGGTGAGTCAGGAAGAATGCAGACTTGTGCCCATTTTGCTGCCACCCTCTGGTCAGTCTCAATGACCTGAAACATGAGGCCTTTCTTTGCCAGCAGGGACAAAACTAATCCTTTGCACTGCCCCAGTATGCACAGAAGTCGACATTGCTGAGACCAGGTTGGAACATGAGCTACAGCAGTGCAACCTCCGCAGGTGTGCCTTCAGACTGCATGCCCCAGATCAGGGAGCTGGCAGAGACACAGAAGGTAGAGAGGAGCAGGAAGGGAAAAGACAAGGAAGCGAAAGGCAAGCTCCAGGAGGCTACGGAAAATCCTAGATAAATGTCCCACCTCTGACAGCAGAGGTGACACCCTTTTGAAATGCCAGCTTAACGTGTCAGGCTCCAGGGTTGTAAAAACTCACATGTGCTGCAGCACTCTCCTTTGCTTAAAAAAAAAAGAAAAGAAAGAATGAAAACAGTGATCATCAAATTGACTCTAATTCGGGGCACCTCACGTATGTCAGAGTAGAACTGCACTGCATAGAGTTTCCAGTGGCTGCTTTTGGAAACAGACTGCCTGGGCTTTCTTCCAAGGTACCTCTGGGTAGAATCCAATCATCAGCCTTTTGGTTAGTAGCCAAATGCATTAACAGTTTGTACATCCAGGGACTCCAGTGAGGTTCAGAGAATAACTGGGAGAAGAGCAAGATACAAGACTGGAGACATATAGAGCTTGAACAGGAAGTCAATATGCTTTGTAGCACTATTTCCTTAAGGTAAAGCCTCCTTCTTTCCAGACAAAAAGCTGAGTCCTGACTGTTATGGGCATTGGTTAGGACATGAATGCATCAGACTGTCTGAAGGCTGTCATCTTTTCCAAGCAAGTGAGAGATCTCTAAGCCCTGTAACCACTGCCATGAATCACCAGCTCTTCTATTTTAGTGTGAAGGCTAGAGCTGAAAAAGGCCCTGGAGACCCTAAAGTCCAGTGGTACCAATTATACTGCATGGACCTCTGGAATCTTCTACGTGCATGTTTCAAGGACCATGACGTAGAAAGAAGAAGAAAGCTGTAGGGAAAGGCTTTGGGCCCCTCATCATCCTCATCTCAGTCAAAGCAGTTTGTTCTCCTCTGGTTTTCACAGTGAGCCTCTGCCCAAGATTCTATTCGAAAGAAGGCTTATGATGCTAATAAAAGATTTTGAAAACCACCATCATCTTACAGATAAGAACACTGCGGCCTCTGATGGGGATATGTGTTGCTTTTGCCACCCACACACCATTTTGGTGTCAATCCCTAGACTGGTGTTTCAGATTATTCCTTTTTCCAAGTATTTCAATCCCTGCAGAGAAGGTCAATTCCGATGTTCTCTTTTCTTCTTTACAAACTGAGGGGTAAATATGAGGCCACTCCAGGCCAATCACATTTTCTCAAGAATTCTGAATGTCTAGTGAATTAAGGAAAGGATGGAAAAATGCTTAGTGCTCTTTCATCCTAGAGGTAATGTTCTGATGAGACTTTGCACTAGTTCCTGTTTCCAAGGTCCCAGAGCTGCCCTATCTCAGCTTGCTTCCTCTTCTTCAACTCTTCTGTCAGTTATCCCAACTCCTTACCCCAAAATCTATTTTGCCTAAGTCAACAGAGTTAGCTTTTGTTTCTTGCAACCAAAGCACCTTGACTGGTACTACTTACACTGGATGGATGACTTCCTCAGAGCACACAAACAGAAGTGTAGCCAAGATTAGAAATCCAAGTTCTTTAACCACAGCCTCAGGCTGCCTGGGCTGGTGACTATTTGCAGCTCCAGGTTAACTGAGTCCTTAATCCCCAGGATTCTGTTTTGTCTGTCCACAGCCTCTTTTCCTATCTCTCCCGAGAGTTAAAAATACAACTGTCTGTGCTCCTTTCTGTCCTTGAACTCACAGGCTATCCTGCCCTTGGGGTCTTTCCTCATAAATCTGACAAGAGTCACTTCTCATTGGTCATAAGATAATTTATTGGATGTGCAGAGAAGCAAGTACAGATATTATGCCAGAAGCTAGAAGTCAGGCCAAATAAAAATAAGATAAATACTTAAATGCATCATAACAGTGCTACTTCAATGGTATGTATATGTGTATATTTGTGTCTTACCCTAGCAAGGATTAAAAGACTCTTTTGCAATTTTATCTGCTTCAGAAACCACCAGTGAATATCCTGTTTCTACATCAGATTTCCCTTTGCTCACAATCTAAAGGCAATTTAATTTCCTATATGAATGGAACAGCAAAGGGGGTTGGCAATAGGGGGGCAGAGAGCTTTTGGTTTTTCTGCTTTAATCTTACTCATTGACTACAGAACTGTTTCCAACCATAGCAGAAGTCACTCCCAAGGCACCTGATGGAGACAGGAACACACAAGCCTAATTGCATTATACTGCAGTTTGACCAAGCGATCACTAACTTTATTGCAGAGAAAGAAAACGAAAATGACAGAGAAAAAATTAACTCATCCACTCCCTTACTTAAACTCAGGATTCAGACTGCCAGCTGGAGAACAGAGAGAACAGAAGGGAATGCTTCTGGGTCCTTAATGAAATGACTTCTCTGCCTTCTGCAGCACTCTTGAGGGAATGGATAGGGGTACACACACTCTTAATCTTCAGTAGCATTAGTCATCCTTCCCTCTTGAGGGAGGATCTGCTCTAACTTGCTAATGTGGAGTAAAAACCTGTTGCCATCAAGTCGATTTTGACTCACTGTGACCCTACAGTACAGAGCAGAATTGGGGTAGGAGGTAGCATCTTAAATTTAGACATCTAATAGTGATTTTTCAGGAGGCGAAGTCAAGATGATGAACTAATCACAGGTCTCCTTAATTCCCTCTAGAAACCAAGGCCTGAATTGATAATTAAACTGAGCCTTCTGAACACCTAGTGAGCCCTAGGACACTGCATAGGACTGTCAATTTGGACTACATACCACTAAATGGGACCTTCTTCTCTTTGGCCAACCCCTGCCTTGTTGAGTGACGGCTCTCACAGTCTGTAGGTAACTCGCTATTTTAAGTTTTTGTTTCTCTGTCTTAGCCAGTGAGCATGTCTGGCACTTAACTGGCAGCAAAGCTCAGACAGACACCTGGTGAGACCAGCAGCTGGAATGGCTACATTTTGAGAGCCTGGCTCTGGGCTCTGTGCACATAAGCCCCTCCATTCTTTCTTTCTGAACCTCTGCCATTCATTCCGCTATTTCACAGTGGGCAGGAGAGCTTGTGAAGGATGCCATCTTGTTGAACTGGGAGGCGGAGTTACCCAAACGGAGGCCTCAGCAGGACCTAATTTCCAGGCTAGGAAGAAATGCTTGCCCAAGTAGCCCTTTTCTGGCAGAAAAGCAGTGCTTTCACAGTGGAGCCCTATGTGTGGGGCCTGGCAGCAGATGACAGCAGAGCACTTGCCTTTCCATATTTTGAACTAGCTTACAGCATCTGGGGTTGGCTATAGAGGTGCTTACTTTGCCAGCCAGGAAGAAGCAGTTGAATGCCTGAAAGCCTGACTGACCTTGGAAGCTGTCAGGTACCTTTTACCTTTCAATATAAGACTTCCTAGAGAAAATCTGTGGTGATTCCTGATGGCATCTCTTTCAGCCTTTACTGACTCACATCACAGGGTCAGCTGATGGCACACTAGTGACTTCCTAAGTAGGGCCATGTCTTCCCCAATCAGGAGGTGGAGCCTGCCATCCCAGAGATCCCACTGGGCCCAGACACTGGAGTACATAGAGGTGACTGGTGATCACCCTCCTTTTCAGACTGAGCTTTAGATCTCATTAAGGTAACACCAGAGAAAGAAAACAACATCCAGATGCCCAAAAAGCAAAAAACTTTGGACAGAAATGGAAAAATTCACCTATGGCTCCAGAAGGCCCCCAAAAGAAAGAACCAAAGAACTTCCCAGAAGAATAAGCCTTTCTGAAACTATCAGAGGGTGAGTACAAAAGGATTAGAGAGCCCTCCTAGACCTTATACAATATGCAGCACAGCAAAATGAAAAATCAAGCAAGCCATTCAATCTGATGGAACACCAGTACTCTGATACCCAACAGATCAAGAACAAAATCAAAGAGATAGAAAATTCAATTCAAAGTCAAAAAATAGAACTGAACAAAAAGAAAACAGGCTTTCTGAAATGGAAGACAGAGCTAGTGACACCAGCATCTATGAGGAGAAATCAGAAAAAATAAACAAGAAAAACAAAGAAGCATTAAGAAGCATGTGGGACTCTATTAAGAGGAACAATCTATGATTTATTGGATTTCCTGAACAGGCAGGGAAAGCTGAAAAACACAGAGTGTATTGTTGCTGAGCTGCTGACAGAAAACATCCCTGAAATTATGAAAGAAGAGAATATAGATATCTAAGATGAATATCGAATGCCACTCAATATAGATTCCAAAAGAAAGCTTCCAAGACATATTTTATAATCAAGCTTAACAAAATGAAACATAAGTAGAAACTCTTAAAGGCAGTAAGACTCAAAGTAAAGCTAACATTCAGAGGGAAGCCCTGTAGGCTTTCGTCTGACTTCTCAGCAGAAACAATGCTGGCACAGAGGCAATGGGATGACACATTCAAAGCCTTGAAGCAGAAAAATTTCCAACCAAGAACTATATACTCTGCAAAACTATCTTTCAAATATGAACATGAAATCAAGACATTCGCAGATAAACAGAAACTCACAGACTTTGTAAAAATTAAACCAAAATTAGAAGAAATACTGAAAGAAGCTCTTGGCTTACAAGAACAAAACCATTAGCTACATTTGAGGAGGAAATACAGGACATGTCATCCAGAAGCCTATTGAGATAGGGAAGACTCCAAACTCAATCAAAACTATAATACTGAAAGAAGTGATCCAGTGATCACATAAAAACTATGATATGATCATATTAAAAAGAGTGATGTACTACAATAGTTGTAGTCATTCCAGATGGAGAGGAGATTCATAAGACACATAGTAGTTAAAATCAGGTTTAAACATAGATTAGTAAAGGGGATCACAGGAGTATTCGCAAAGCACAATAAAGATGCAACACATCAGGGCACAGCAAATGGTTCGAACTCAGCAGGAACAGATGCTCACCAAGGACCAAAATGACATGGGGTAAAGACAACCCAAAAGATAGAGAGACCCACATGAGTGGGTGCCTACATCGACTTGGGACCAGAAGAACTGGATGGTGCCTGGCCACCACCAGTGATAGCCACGATGGAGCTCACTAAGTTGAGTCTCACTGGCAACACAAGAATAAAAAGGGGTGCATCCTGAGATCTCCACTAAAAGACCTCAATTGATGGTCCAGCAGTTTCAGGATTCCCCTGGGAGCATGGCCCCTGGCCCTGATGCTGCCCTTACCCATAAATCATAACGAAAGTCCATTCTTCAGACATGAATGGATTGGACTTGGTGATGCAGAGTGACCATATATTGGATGCACTTTATGATTCTATACATCTATAGGATATCATCCTGTTGACCTCTCACTGGAGGAAGGAGAGTGGGTGGAGAGGAGGGGAAAGGAGACTATTGGGAGGATGAGACATGTATGGAGCAGAGAGGAACAGTGTGCTGCCACTGGAAAGGGAGAGCAGTGGAAGCTGCATATAGGTGGGCATGTAAATTTATATGGGAATGTACATTTTCACTCAGTCATATTAAAAAAAAAATGCAACACATCAAATCATGAAACATAATACAGGAGTCTCAGTAACCACAAAACCAACACTGAAATAGGTGAAACATCAACTCCTAAGGAAGAATATCCCACAACAGAATAGCAACAAAAACAGAGAAAACATCAACACAAAAATAAACACAGCACAATGACAGTGCTAAACACCTATCAATAATTACATTGAACGCAAATGTACTGAATGTGCCAGTAAAGAGACAACAAGTGACATCTTGGAACAAAAGACATGACCCGTCCTTAGGTTGCATATTTTGCATACTCACCTTAGACTTAAAGGTATGAACAAATTGAAAATTAAAGGATGGAAGAATATATATCAAGCTAGCAATACACAAAGCAGAGCAGGCAATACTCATCTCAGATAAATTACATTTTAATGTAAAATCCACCATCGTGGGCAAGGAGGGGCACTATTGCTGAAAGATTCAATACATAAGCAGAACTTAACAATAGTAAATATTTATGCACCCAATACTACAGTATCTAAATATATCAAAGAAACATTGACTACATTAAAAAATGAGATAGATAACTACACAATAATAGTGGGAGACTTCAACACTCCATTCTCAATACTGGACAGATCATCTAGAAAAAAGCTCAACAAAGACATAGAAGATCTTATTGCCACAAATGACCAACTAGACCTCACTGACATACACAGAACTTTTTATCCATCAACAGACAACTACACCTTCTTCTCCAGTGCCCATGAAACATTTTCCAGAACAGACCATGCGTTAGGACATAAAGCAAATCTCAACAAAATCCATACCACTGAAATATTGCAAAGCATCTTCTCAGAACACAAGGCCATAAAAGTCGAAATCAATTAGCAAAAAAAACACAGATAGGAATTGGAAATCATGGAAACTGTACAACATCTTGCTCAAAAAGCCATGGGCTACAGAAGAAATCAAGGATGAAATAAAGAAATTTATGGATTCTAATGAGAATGAAAACACTTCTTACCAGAACTTATGGGATACAGCCAAAGCAGTGCTCAGGGATCAGTTTATCTCTATAAATGCACACATCCAAAAGGAAGAAAGAACCCAAACCAAACAACTAAACTTACAGCTTGAACAAGAAGAGAGACAGCAACAGAGGAACCCCTCAGGCACCAGAACAGATCACAAAGATCAGAACAGAACTAAATGAATTAGAGAACAAAAGAACGATTCAAAAAATTGAAAAGAACAAAAGCTGGCTTGTTGAAAAGATCAACAAAATTGACAAACCACTGGCTAAACTTTCTAAACAAAAACAGGAAAGGAAACAAATAACCCAAATGAGAAATGATATGGGAGATGTCACAACAGATCCAACAGAAATCAAAAATATCATAACAGAATCCTAAGAAAGACTGTACTCTAACAAATTTGAAAACCTAACAGAAATGGCAAATTTCTAGGTTCATATCACCTACCAAAATGATCACAAGGTGAAGCAGAACAACTTAATCAACCTATCATGAAGGAAGAGATTGAAAAAGTCATCCAAAAACTACCAACCAAACAAAAACCTTGGTGTGAGGGTTTCACCGCAGAATTTACCAAGCATTCAGAGAAGAGTGATACTCCCAAATTCATTCAATGAAGCCAACATAACCTGATACCCAAGCCTGGGAAAGACCCAACAAAAAAAGAGAACTACAGACCAAAATCACTCATAAACCTAGATGTAAAAATCTTCAACAAAACACTTACCAATAGAATACAACAACGTATCAAAAAAAATTCATCACAACCAAGTTGGATTCATACCAGGGATGCAAGGCTGGTTCAATATGGGAAAAACAGTTAATTTGATCAACCGCATAAACAGCGAAAAAGACAAGAATCACCTGATTTGGGCTACTGATGCAGAAAAGGCTTTTGATAAAGTCCAACACCCATTCATGCTAAAAACTCTCAGCAAAATAGGAACAGAAGGCAAATTTCTCAATGCAATACGGGCTGTTTATACAAAGCCAACTGCCTACAGGATCCTAAATGGAGAGAAACTGAAACAATTCCCCTTGAGAATGGGAACTAGACAAGGATGCACTCTCTGAACTGTCGTATTCAACACTGTACTAGAAGTTCTAACCAGAACAATTAGACAAGACCAAGAAATAAGAGGCATCAGCATCGGCAAAGACGAAGTAAAAATCTCCCTACATGCAAATGATATGATTGTATACACAGAGAATACTAAAGAATCCATAAGTAAACTACTGAAACTGATAGAAGAGTTCAGCAAAGTGTCAGGATACAAGATAAACATAAGTAAATCAGTATCATTCCTTTAAACCAACAGTGAGATTATTCAACAAAAAAATCACCAAATCAATACCATTTACTATAGCCCCCAAAAGAGAAAATATCTTGGAATAAATCTGACCAGAAAAATATCACATCTTTACAAACAGAACTACAAGACCTTACTACAAGAAACTAAGACTTACATAAACAGAGAAACCTACCCTGTTCATGGATAGGAAGACTTAACATTGCAAAAATGTCTACTTTACCCAAAGCAATCTACTTACATAATGCAATCCCAATACAAATTCATGGGACATTTTTTAATGAGATGGGGAAACAAATTGCCAATTTTGTTTGGAAAGGGAAGAAGTCCTGAATAAGTAAAGCACTACAGAAGAAGAAGAACATACTGGGAAGTCTCTCACTATCCCACTTTAGAACCTATTACACTGCCAGAGTTGTCAAAACAGCCCGGTACTGATACAAAAAGAGACAGATCAACAGAATACAGTTGAGACTCCTCCTCAGAACACTTGATGTTCGACAAAGGCCCTAAGATGTTAAACTGGGGTAACAGCAATCTCTTCAACAAATGGTGCTGACAAAATTGGATATGCAACAAGGTGAAATAAGATCCATATCTCACACCTTACACAAAAAACCAACTCAAAGTGGATAAAAGACCTAAATATGAAATCTAAAACACTAAAACTCATCCTGGAAAACATAGGATCAACAATGGAAGTTTTAAAACACAACACAGACACACTTCAAAATCTGACAAACAAAGCACAATCAACAGAAGAGATAATAGATTAGTGGGAACTACTAAGAATCAAACACTTCTGTTCATCCAAAGACTTTATCAAAAGAATTAAAAGACCACCTACAAAATGGGAAAAAAATACTTGGCAACTACATGTCAGACTGACGTCTGATCTCCATAATCTATAAGGTACTACAAAATGTCAGTAAGAAAAAGATAAACAATCCAGTTAAGTGATGGGCGAAGGAGATGGACAGATATTTCTCTAAAGAGGAGATCCACGCAGCCAAAAAGCACATGCTCATGATCACTAGCTATTAAAGAAATTCAAATCAAAACTATTATGAGACACCATCTCACACCAACAAGGTTGGCCATGATCCAGAAAATGCAAAACAACAAATGCTGGAAAGGCTACAGAGAAACTGGAACTCTCCTGCACTAATTTTGGGATTGCAAAATGGTGCAACCTCTTGGAAAGCAATCTGGCACTTCCTTAAAAAGGTGGAAATAGATATTCCATTTGACCTAGTAATTCCACTGCTTGGAATATACCCTGCAGAATCAAAGGCATTCACACCAACAGATACATGCACATGAATGTTTATTGCAGCACAGTTCACAACAGCAAAAAGATAGACTCAACCCAGATGCCCAACAACAGAGGAATGGATAAGTGTACTATGGTATACATACTCAATGGAACACTATGCAATGATAAAGAGAAATGATGATTTTAGGAAGCATCTCATAACCTGGTTTCAACTGGAGGGCATTACATTGAGGGAAAGTAGTCTGTGACAAAAGAATAAATATTATACGAGACCTCTACAATAAAAACTTAAAAACAGACTCAAACACAGAAGAAAAGACTCTGTGAAGGATGCAAGGGTGGGCAGGGAAGGAAGGTGAGGGTGAGGTATAGATTAGATAATTGATAGAAATTTGGTTGGGTGAAATCAGTGACAGCACACATTAGAAAGGGTATCAATTTTAACTGGACTTCAACATAACATGATTACTCCTTCCACCTTACCCCAATATTGCAAGGACAGAGTAGCTGGGTCAGGGGTTCGGGGGCCATGCTCTTAGGGGACATCAAGGCCAATTGGCATAACTAGCCTCATTGCTAAGAGAGTCTTCTGCACCCCACATTGGTGAGTAGCATCTGGGGTCTTAAAAGCTGCCAAGCTGCCACCTGAGGTACACCAAACGGTCTCAACTCAGCACGAATGGATGATTACCAAGGCCCAAAATGACACGGGGGAAAGAGAACCTAGAAGACAGAGACCCATGTAAGTGGATGACTACATCGACATGTGACCAGAAGAACAAGATGGTGCCTAGCCACCACCAGCGATAACCATGATAGAGCTCACAAAGTTGAGTCTCACAAGAATAAAAACAGGGGCACACTGAGATCTCCACTAAAAGACCACAACTGATGGCCCAGGAGCCTCAGGATTACCCTGGGAGCACACCCCCTGGCCCTGATGCTGCTCCTGTCCATAAATCATAATGGAGGTCAACTCCTCAGACAGGAATGGACTGGACTTGGCAACACAGAGTGACCACATCGTGTCTGCACTTTATGGTTTCACGCACCTATAGGATGTCATCCTGCTGACCTCTTACTGGAGGTGGGGGGAGAGGATGGAGAGGAAAGGATAGCAGATTGTTAGGAGGATATGACATCTATAGAATGGAGAAGAGGTGTGTGCTGTCACCGGGCAGGGAGAGCAGGGGGAGCTGCACACAGGCGGGCATGCAAATTTATAGGGATTGTACATTTTCCCTCAATCAAAAAAAAAATTAAATTAAAAATAAAAAAATAATAATGATGATTTTTCTTTTTCATTCTGTCATTCAGTCAACGTTTACTGCATACCAAATGTGAGTCAAACACTCTGAGAAGCACTGGGTACTCAGTGCTGAACAAGAGACACGGTCTCTCTTCTCAAAGAGTTCGGAGTGTAGAGACACCAATGAACAATACACACGTAAGACAGACATCCAAGCACAACCTGGGTAACTGAATGATAAAAAATGAACAAGATGGGGTGGTGGTGAAAGTAGACCCTGAATAGTCAAGGATAGCCTCTCTAGTACTTATGGCAAGCAAGAGAGATCCAGCACGAAGTGAGGCATGGCCCTGAGGGATAACGGTCCTCCACCCCAACAGTAGACAGTTATTGTTAATTGCTATGGAGTCAGTGGCATAATGGATCAAGCACTACGGCTGCTAACCGAAAGGTCAGTAGTTCCAATCTGCCAAGTAATTCCTAGAAACTCTATAGGGCAGCTGTACTCTGTCTATAGGGTGGAAGTCAGAATTGACTTGATGGCAGTGAGTTTGATTTTTTATGGAGTCAGCTCCACTCCTCGCACCCTTACGTACAACAATGAAATGCCACCTGCTCCTGCATGATCCTGAGGAACCATTAGCAGGCTTGAATCTATTGTCCTAGTAGTTGTGTAATTGTCTTCCAATCTAAGGGACTCCTCTCCCAACACTACACTGTGCAATATTCTGTTGTGACCCATAAGGATTTCATTGGCTAATCTTTAGAAGTACATTGCCAGGCTTTTCTTGCTAGTCTGTCTTAGTGTGGAAGCTCCACTGAAACCCGCCCACTGTGGGTGACCCTGGTGGCATTCAAAACATGGATAGTACATCTTGTGGCATCACGGCAACATACAAGTCATCACAGTACTGAGAAAATGACATACAGCAAATTGACAGATGGGTAACAGAGAAGTAGATTTCCACTGCCATTGAGTGCAACTCACAGTGGCCTTACAGGACAGAGGAGAACTGCCCCACAGGGTTTCCAAGGCTGTAACCTTTACAGAAACAAATTAATATACCTTCTTCTGAAAAGTGGCTAGTGGGTTCTCACCACCAAGCACCTTAACCACTCCACCACCAGGGCTCTTAGCAGTAGATGAGAATCACCTAAATAACCTGGGGAATTTACAAACCAAAACAAAAACTGAACAGCAGCGTCTGAACTTAACCTCCAATTTTTCTGATCTGACTGTCTTGAGGTAGGGCTCTTAGGGTTTCATTAGGAACTGTGCATTTCATTATAAAAAACGAACATCACCTTGAATTTAAAGCAGAGAAACAATGTGATTTCATGTACATGCTTATCAAGTCATGCTGGAAACACATGGAAAATACATTAGAAAAGACTGGGTGGGACATCAGAGCAAGAGGAGAATCTGGTTGTTGGAAATCAGCAGTGACAATAACTGGGACCTGGTTAGAGACAGATGAATTTAAAAGGCATGATAAGAGGAGAACCACTACATTTCGACTACCAACTAAATGATGAAATCCTTTGGGAGAAATCCAGCCATTACAGACATAATTCCAATCTGGCTCCAGAGGCAAGTTGAAAGTCTGCTCCGCAGATTGCAACAAAAGATCACCAGCCTAATTTATGTTGTTCCCACATCATCATTGCTGTCTGCTCTGTTTCTTCTTCTATTTGTTTGTTTTGAAACAAGACCACCTTTTGACTCAGGACCAACTGCTACTTTAAAGGACTACTTAAACTCTGCAGGCTAACTGAAAATGTGCTTCTAAGGTCAAACTCCATCTCCCCCGTCTATACTAGGAGAGTCTCTGATATTGTTAGCATAAGTTACACTGGCTGAAGTGCCTTTTATTGCCAGGTTACGGCAAATGGTTGACATTTGAGGAGGGATGATCTCTTAAGATGGTTTATGATTCCTGCTACTTTTCCTCTGAAACTTTCCATCATATGTTTCTAATGCCCTGACGAAAATGGCTTTGAAAAAGAGTTGCTGATGAGCCATATAAGAGGAGCAGAGGTAGCTGGGAAAGATGAGACCACCAGTCATTTGAAAAAAAAAAAAGTTTTGACTATTTAGCAAAACAAGAGTAAGACACTATGGGGACAACATGGAAGGTTGTCTTGCTCGGGCCTTTTGGCCAGGTAAGGCCTTCCAGATGAGAATGATTCAGCAGTATGACATACTTTGTTTATAACTAACCTAGCCTTGAAAGCTCACGTGTCTGGCTGCTAATAACAATCTTTGTTTAAGCCTGTATGTAAGGCCACTGCACCACAAGGCAGACACAACTGCCGAATGTCATACCTGTCCCCCAGTATTGCACCAATAAACCTGCTATGACAACATCTACCAAGCCTCCACTGCTGAGTCTGCCCAAATCATGAATCTATATTCCTGGTCTTGAGTACCCGCATCCTGACAGACACTCAGCTGCCTTTCTACCAACTATTCACCAAAATCTACCTCCCACCAAAATTAAGGTCAAATTTGTACAAGGTGGACTGAAGCCTCTAAACTTACTTAGGACACTTGGAATCACATTTGAAAGCAGAAGAAGCCAAACAAGCAGTCCAATCAGAAGAAAGGAGGCCCTGACATGAGAAGGCCATATCTGCACCCGGTAAAACTGTCCAAGGGGGCCAACCGCCTTACCGCTTTTCTCTTCTTTGCTTTAAACACCACACTGGAACATCTGGCTCTGACCATAGAGAGTTAACTCAGAACTGCGGATGGAATCACTGGTGAATAAGAGGTTTTGTCTGGTTTCCCTACTTAAGAAAAACAGACAGGAGTGACCTGTGTTCATGCTCAGAAATTCTAAGGAGAACTTTGGGTTAACAAGGTAGGAGGGCACAGACAGAGACGTGGGAAGACAAGGAAAGGCTAGAGGGAAAAAGATAGAGGACAAAAAAGACAACCAGGCAGAAAGGCAGACACAAACAGGAAGCAGAAGAAAGAAGAGAGGTTAAAGGAAAGAAAAAGAAAAGAATGCACTGACAGAGAGTAGAAAAGAGATGAGATCAAAGATAGCAGAAAAATAAGATGGTCAATAAAAGAAAAAATAGGAAAAAAGGAAGTGAAGGAGAAAAGGCACGAAACAGACAAGGATGAGGAAAGAAAATGCCACATTCCATTCTCATGTCATCTCTCATAGAGGCCAGTCTTCAAGAGTTCTCTCTGGAAGAAACGCTGGTAAATCTTTTGTAACACCAGAAGACCAAATCTGCATCTTCATGTCCAACAGCTCTATCTGCATCTGTCTCCCAGTGCCTGTGAGCTCCGCAGGGTTCTCTCTGTAGGGCCCAGCTGCTGGGATGGGCCTTCCCCAGGCTGGGGGATGTGGGGTGGTTCAGAAATGGCACAGTAGGGTCCCTGAGTTCCTACCGGTAAGTGTGATTAATGGATTAATCTAAGTCTGTTAGAGGTACCAGACTTCGCAAATGAAAGCTTAAGAAGCAATATTTTTATTAGAAAACCTTGATGTATTTTAAAAATAAACTGCTTTGAACTTCCTCCTTAAAACTGGATCTCTTTGGGGTTAGTGGTTACATAGTCTTGCTCTGAATATCAATTTGACCTACACTGATTGAATACCTATTCAATAACAAGCCCTGTCCTCAACAACAATGGGCAAAAAAGACAAGACTCAGTCCTTCCCCTCAAGAAGCCTGCAGGCATCCTGTTCAACAGGACTTTCTACAATGACAGAAATGCTCTTTATCTTTGCTATCCAAGATGGTAGTCACTAATGAGTCCTGGTGGCACAGTGGTTAAGAGCTCAGCTTCTAACTGAGTGATTGGCCATTCAAACCTACTAGCCACTTCGAGGGAAACAGATGCTGCAGTTTGCGTCCATAAAGATTACAGCCTTGGAAATCCTGTGGGGCAGTTCTACTCTGTCTTAGAGTTTGCTTTGAGTTAGAATCAAATTGATGGCAATGGTTTTGATTGAACTAGAAAGTTCAAATTCAGATATAAATTTTCATTTTAATTAAATCACCTTTAGGTGAAGGGAAGGACAACACCCAATACAGGGCAAGGCAGCACAATGGGACTAAATCAAAAGCTAAGAAGTTTCCTGAACACAAGCAAACACTTTGACAGAGTAGCAGAGGAGCTGGGGTCTGGGGACAATGGCTTTCTGGGACATCTGGGTTAATTAGCATCATAACATTTATTAAGAACATGTTTTGCATCCCACTTTGGTGAGTGGTATCTGGAGTCTTAAAAGCTTGTGAGCAGCCTTCTTAGATGCATCAATTAGTCCCAACTCACCTGGAACAAAGCAGAATGAAGAACACCAAAGAAACAAAGAAAACACTAGTCTAAAAGACAAAAGAGGCCACATAAACCAGAGATTCCATCACTCATAGACCAGGAATGCTAGAGGGTGCCTGGCTACCAGGAATGACCAACCTGACAAGGAACACAACAGAAAGACCCTGGAGTAGGAGAAAAGGGTAGAATAGGGCTCAAATTCATATAAAAAAGGCCAGATTTACTGGTTTGACTGAGACTAGAGGAACCCCCAAAGCTATGGCCACTGGATGCTTTGTTAAACTAGAACTGTGTTAAAGCAGTGTTGCTGAAGCACGTTCTTCAAGAAAAGATTAGTCTGGGGGCGGAGTCAAGATGGCCGACTAAGCCCACATCTCCTTATGTCCCTCTGGAAACCAAGACCTGAAGTGACAATCAAACAGAGCCTTCTGATCACCTAATCAGCCTCAGGACACGGCACAGAGCTGTTAATTGGGACTTCATACCACTCAGCAAAAAACCTCCTCTCTTTCGCTGACTCCCGCTCCTGGCTAGCCCCGGCTCTCACGGACGGAAGGTAAACGCACCAGTTTGACTTTTTTTTTTCCTCTGTCTGGGCTGGCGGGCGGAGCTGGGTCTTGCCTGGCAGCTGGACTCAGACACGCTGCTGGGGGGATAGGCAGGCGAAATTCCCATATTCTGAGAGCCAGGCTCGGGACTCTGTTAATCTAGCCACTTTGAGCCTTTCGTTTTGTAGCTGCCTCAGCGGGGTTTGTGCGGAGCTTCCTGGTCAGTGTGTGGGACACCAAGTTGGTACCGAGATTTTAGTGGGATCTCGTTCTTAGCCTGGGAGACGGCGCCTGCAAACGGGACAGCGCTTCTCTGACAGAAAAGTAGTGATTTTGCACAGTGCTGCCTATGTTGGGGGCCCTGCAACAGAAGCAGAGGAATCGCTGCCTCTGGGCACCTTTAGCCTCCCTGTCTGCTGCCTGTGTGGAGGACGCCATCTTGGATACGGTGGCCACAGCTGGACCTAATTCTTAGCTTGGGAGCCAGAGCCTGCCCACAGGAGAGAGCTTTTCTATCACAAAACCAGTACTCGACGCAGTGTTGGCTAAGGCTAGGCCCTGTCAGCAGAGGCCAACAGGGCAGTAGCATTGCTGTATTCTGAACTAGTTTGTTATCATCTGGGGTTGGATATAGTAGCGCTTATTTTGTCAGATGAGAAAAGGGACCTCTACACCTGTAAACTTAACCGACTTGTGAACTGGTCAGATACCTTTTGCTTTACACTTTAAGACAGCCTAGAGAAACATTTGCAATCCATCCTCACAGTACCTCTTCCAGCCTCTATAGACTCACATGGGACCTAAAAAGCAACAGACAATTGTGGCATACAAGCAATCACTCATGGCTTCAGAAGGCTCCCAAACAAAGCAACCAAGGAGTTTTCCAAACGAAGAAACTTATGAAAGGATCAGGAAGTGAATACAAATTGGTTATATACAGAGCCCTTCTAGACCTTATACAAAATGCAGCAGAACAAAATGAAAACTTAAACAAGTTGTTCGATCTGATGGAACACCAGTACTCTGAAATCCAACAGATCAAGAAGAAAATCAAAGACATAGAAACTTCCATGCAAAGCCAAGAAAATAGAATGGAACAAATGGAAAAAAGAACTTCTGACTTGGAAGACAGAGCTACTGATGCCAGCGTCTATGAGCAGAAATCAGAAAAAAGAAACAAGAAAAATGAAGAAACATTAAGAAGCACGTGGGACTCTATTAAGAGGAACAACCTTCGATTAATTGGAGTCCCTGAACAGGGTGAGACACCTGAGAACACAGAGAGTATCGTTGCTGAGCTGCTGACAGACAACTTCCCAGAAATCATGACGGAAGAGAATATAGACATCTCAGATGCATATCGTACGCCACCCAATATAGATCTCAAAAGAAAGACTCCAAGACATATTATAATCAAGCTTAACAAAATGAAACACAAGCAGCAATTCTTAAAGGCAGCAAGACTCAAGGCAAAGCTAACATTCAGAGGGAAACCCTGTAGGCTCTCGTCAGATTTCTCAGCAGAAACCATGCTGGCACGGAGACAGTGGCACGACACATTCAAAGTCTTGAAGGAGAAGAACTTCCAACCAAGAATTATATATCCTGCAAAACTATCTTTCAAATACAAAAATGAAATTAAGACATTCCCAGATAAACAGAAACTCAGAGACTTTGTAAAAGCCAAACCCAAACTACAAGAAATACTGAAAGAAGTTCTTGGCTTTGGCTTAGAAGAACAAAACCACTAACTTTATATATTAGAACGGCACACTACTCAATACTCTACTCATTTAGGGAAGGCCCTAAAGTAATTCACAGCTTTGATATGGAAAGAAGCAATCCAGTGATCATCATGAAAACTATGGTGTTATCATAATAAAAAGAGGGATGTACTACAGTTGTTATAGTCCTTCCAGATGGAAAAGAAGATGACAAGACAGGTAGTAATTAAAACTGGGTTTATAAATAGTTTATTAAGGGGGTTCATAGGGGCAGCTGTAAAGCACAATAAAGATGTATCATACCATTTCAAGAAATCTAACACACGAGTCTCAACAACTATAAAACCAGCTCTGAAAAAGGTGAAAAATCAACTCATAAAAAAGAGTGTCCCAGAACAGAGTAATAAGAACAACAGCGAAAACATCAACGTAAAAATAAACATATCACAATGGCAGCAGTGAACACATACCTATCAGTAATTACATTGAATGTGAATGGACTGAATGCTCCAGTAAAGAGACACCGAGTGTCATCTTGGATCAAAAGACACGACCCATCCATATGTTGTCTACAAGAAACTCACTTGAGACCTAAAGACAGGAGCAAACTGAAAATTAAAGGATGGAAGAATATATATCAAGCTAACAATGAACAAAGAAGAGCAGGAGTGGCAATTCTAATCTCAATTTTAATGTCAAATCCACCATCAGGGACAAAAATGGACACTATTTATTGCTGAAAGTTTCAGTACACAAGCAAGACATAACTATATTAAATATTTATGCACCTAATGTCAGAGCACCTAAATATGTCGAAGAACCACTGACTATGCTCAAAAGAGAGTTAGATGACTCCACAATAATAGTGGGAGACTTTAACACTCCACTCTCATCACTAGACAGATCATCTAGAAAAAAGCTCAGTAAAGATACAGAAGACCTCATTGCCACAATTAATCAAGTAAACCTCATTGATATATACAGAACTTTCCACCCATCAGCAGACAACTACACCTTCTTCTCCAGTGCACATGGAATGTTCTCCAGAATTGACCATGTGATAGGCCATAATGCAATGCTCAACAAAATCCATACCATTGAATTACTGCAAAGCATCTTTTCAGATCATAAAGCCATAAAAGTTGAAATCAATAGCAGAAAAAAACAGAGATAGAAAGTGGAACTCTTGGAAACTGAACAACATCTTGCTCCAAAAAACATGGCTTATAGAGGAAATCAAGGATGAATTAAAGAAATTCATGGATTTCAAGAATGAAAACACTTCCTACCAGAACCTATGGGATACAGCCAAAGCAGGGCTCAGAGGTCTGTTTATCTCCATAAATGTACACATCTGTAAGGAAGAAAGAAACCAAATCAAGGAACTAACTCTACAGCTTGAACAAGTAGAAAGAGAACAACAGAGGAACCCCTCGGGCACCAGAAGAAATGAGATCATAAAGATTACAGCAGAGCTAAATGAATTAGAGAATAGAAAAACAATTGAAAAAATTGAAAAGACCAAAAGCTGGTTTTTTGAAAAGACCAACAAAATAAAAAGCAGGAAAGGAAACAAATAACCCAAATTAGAAATGAGAGGGGTGTTGTCACCACAGATGCAACAGAAATCAAAAATATCATAACAGAATACTATGAAAGACTGTACTCTAACAAATTTGAAAACCTAGGGGAAATGTACCAATTCCTTGACTCATACCACCTACCCAAATTATCACAACATGAAGCAGAACAACTTAATAAACCCATCACAAAGGAAGAGGTTGAAAAGGTCATCAAAACACTGCCAACCAAAAAAAGTCCGGTTCCAGATGGCTTCACGGCAGAATTCTACCAAGCATTTAGAGAAGAGTTATCCCCAATACTACTGAGACTATTTCACAGTATAGAAAGGGATGGAGTACTCCCAAACTCATTCTATGAAGCCAGCATAACCCTGATACCTAAGCCAGGGAAAGATCCAACAAAGACAGAGAACTACAGACCGATACCACTCATGAATCTAGATGCAAAAATCTTCAACAAAATTCTTGCCAACAGAATACAACAACATATCAAGAAAATAATCCATCATGACCAAGTGGGATGCATACCAGGGATGCAAGGCTGGTTCAACATCAGGAAAACAATTAATGTGATTAACCACATAAATAACACAAAAGACAAGAATCACCTGATTTTGTCCATTGATGCAGAAAAGGCATTTGATAAGGTTCAACACCCATTCATGTTAAAAACTCTTAGCAAAATGGGCATACATGGCAAATTCCTCAACACAGTAAGGGCCATTTATATAAAGCCAGTTGCCCACATCATACTGAATGGAGAGAGACTGAAAGACTTTCCCTTGAGATCAGGAACTAGACAAGGATGCCCACTCTCACCTCTCCTATTCAACATTGTGCTAGAAGTTCTAGCCGGAGCAATTAGACAAAATGAAGAAATAAAGGGCATCTGCATCAGCAAAGAGGAAGTTAAAATCTCCCTGTTTGCAGATGATATGATTGTATATGCAGAGAACCCCAAGGAAGCTATAAGTAAGCTACTCAAATTGATAGAAGAGTGGAACCCTCCTACACTGTTGGTGGGGTTCCAAAATGGTCCAGCCTCTGTGGAAGGCAATCTGGCGCTTCCTTAAAAAAATGGATATTGATATACCATTTGACCCAGTAATTCCACTACTTGGAATATATGCTACAGAATCAAGGCCTTTCACACCAATGGACACATGCACCAGAATGTTTATCGCAGCACAGTCCACGATAGCAAAAAAGATGGTATCAACCCAGATGCCCAACAATAGAAGAATGGATAGGTAAACTATGGTACATATACTCAATGGAGCACTACGCAATGATAAAGAATAACGATGACTCCAGGAAACATCTCCTAACCTGGTTTCAACTGGAAAACATTATGTTGAGTGAAAGTAGTCAGCGACAGAAGGACAAATATTGTATGAGACCTCTACGATAAGATCTCAAAAACAGACTTGTGTATAGAAGAAAAGACTCTCTGACAGCTGCAAGGGAGGGGAGGGAGGGAGGGTGAGTGCGGAGGGCTTAGTTTAGATAGTTACTAGAAATCTAGTTGGGAGAAAGCGGTGATAGCACACATTAGAAACAAGAACAACATTAAGTGGACTTCAGCATAACTTGAGTACTCCTTCCATCTTAACTCATTACTGCAAGGATAGAGTAGCTGGGGCGGGGGGCGGGGGACCATGCTCTTAGGCAAATTCCAGGCCAATTGGCACAAGCAGCATTTTTCTCAGAGAGCTCTCTGCACCCCACATTGGTGAGTGGCGTCTGGCGTCTTAAAAGCTGCCAAGCAGACATCCGAGGACACAGCAAATGGTCCCAACTCAGCAGGAACGGATGCTCACTGAGGACCAAAATGACATGCGGTAAAGACAACCGAGAAGACAGAGAGACCCACAAGAGCGGGTGCCTACATCGACTTGAGACTGGAAGAACTGGATGGTGCCCGGCCACCACCAGTGATAGCCACGATGGAGCTCACAGAGAGGAGTCTCACTGGCAACATAAGAATAAAAAGGGGTACATCATGAGATCTCCACTAAATGACCTCAAATGATGGTCCAGCGGTTTTGGGGTTCCTCTGAGAGCATGGCCCCCGGCCCTGATGCTGCCCTTTCCCATAAATTATAACAAAGGTCCACTCTTTGGACAGGAATGGATTGGACTTGGCAATGCAGTGTGACCATATATTGGAAGCACTTTATGGTTCTATACATCTATGGGATATCATCTTGCTGACCTCTGGCTGGAGGAAGGGGAGTGGATGGTGGAGGCTGGTGGGAGGATGAGACAGGTATGGAGCAGAGAGGAACAGTGTGCAGTCACCGGACAGGGAGAGTAGTGGAAGCTGCATATAGGTGGGCATGTAAATTTATACGTGAATGTATCTTTTCACTCAGTCATGTTAAATAAAAATTTAAAAAAATGAGAAAAAGAAAAAAGAAAAGATTAGTCTGTAGAACATAAAATAGTACTCATAAAAGGTGTGCTTCTTAGTTCAAGCAGATAGAAGACACCAAATCAGAGACTTCTGTCCAGAGGCAGAGAAGGCAGAAAGGGACATCAGTACATTAGAGGAACATGGGAAACCTAGAGCAGAAATGGGGAGTATGCTGTCACACAGGGACTGAAACTGGTGTCACATAACAATATCTGTATAACTTTTTGTATCAGAAATTAACTTGAGCTGTAAACGTCCACCTGAGGCACAATAAAAAAATAATAATAGCCATGTGTGGCTACCAGTTACTGTACTGCACTACATAGGTAGAGGATAAGACATGGATATAAATATTTTAAGATAAGGAAGGTGGCCTGTTTTAGTCTGTTAGTGCTGCTCTAACAGACATACCACAGAGTGGATGGCTTTAACAAAGGAAGGCTTATTCTTACACAGTCCGGGAGGCTACAAGTCCAAATTCAGGATGTCTGCTCCAGGGGAAGGCTCTCCCCCTTGTCAGCTCCAGACTAGTCTGACATTGCATGACTCTGTCCAGGGAGCATCTTGGTGCAGGAACCTCAGGTCTGAAGGACGCATCTTCTCTCAGTGCTGCTTACTTGATCGTGTGAGGTTCTCAATTCTCTGCTTGCTTCTCTTTCCTTTTACCTCTTGTGGGAAGAAAGGATTAAGGGTGAGGCAAGCCATACTCCAGGGAAACTCCCTTTACAGTGGAGCAGGGAGGTGATATTATGAAGGGATTTACAGTCCCACCCTAATGCTTTAATATACAGCACTGGAAAATCACAAAATGGAGGACAATCACAAAATACTGGGAATCATGGCCCAGCCACATGGGTACACCTAATTTTGGGGGGCCACAATTCAATCCACAACACGGCCTAAGAGATTTAAAGGTTTTTTTAAAAAAAATAAAATGACGAACATTTGAATTAGAGGAGGACAGTGGAAGAAAAGATTAAAGCTGGGTAGGATCCTTAGGTTGGAGTGAGGGGACTCAAACACCAGGGAGTTTGCTACTAATTTTGTAAGCAGTGGGGAACCGTGAAGGATTCTAAGCAAGGGAAAAATAGCGTTGGGGATATTTCTTCAAGCAGAATGTGAAGCATCTACAAGAAGAAACTGGAGCACTATTTCAGGAGTCTGAGAGAGAGATAATGTGGTGTGGCACGAAAGAGGGGGGAATGAGGAACAGTAGCTGCTACTGGATTACAAGATGGAAGCCTGTATGGCCACCTTATTTTCCCCAAAAGTAGAACAGCATCTGTTTTAGTTATCTAATGTTGCTTTAACAGAAATAAAAATTTTTAAAATGTATGGCATTAACAAATAGAAAGTTACTCTCTCACAGTGTAGGAGCCAAAAGTCCCCATAAAGGTGGAAAAAATAAGATGTGGTCATAATAAGGGGCATCTGCTCCAGGGGAAATGCTTTCTCTCTCTGTCAGGACTGGGGATAAACCCTTGTCATCATTCTTTCCTGGGGTCTAGGA
Source organism: Heterohyrax brucei (assembly GCA_028571685.1). Lineage (NCBI taxonomy): Eukaryota > Metazoa > Chordata > Mammalia > Hyracoidea > Procaviidae > Heterohyrax > Heterohyrax brucei. The sequence goes on from CM053150.1 coordinate 66,764,097, forward strand.
ACTTCTTAACACAGGGACTCCAGTTCCAAATGCGACATTCCCTTTCTCAGTGTTCCTTTCTTGGCAGTAGGAGATGCCTTCCCTCTCTGTTCAATTCTATTACAACTGCCGCTAATCTTGCCTCATTAACATCACAGACGTGTGGATTCACAACACAAAGGATAACTACATCAGATCACCAAACGGTGGCCAACCACGTAATACCGGGAAACACAGACTAGACAAGTTGAGACACATTTTGTAGAGGTACAACTCAATCTAGAACAGCATCTAAAATTCTAACTTTTTAAATTGTGGAATGCAGCTCTCAGAAGTAATTTCCTGAGACAATGTCTTTACAGAGGAACAATCATCAAGCCCAAGAATGATGACTGTTTTTACACCCACTTACCAGCACATTAACTCACACTGCAAGGTCCCTTCCCCCAGTCCGGACTCCACTGTGTCCCCTCAGGGTCTCTGAGAATTGGGTGGAAGAAAAGAGGCAGGAAAAGGAGCAAAATGAGATAGAGAGAGGTATTTAAAAAACATGTGCTCGTGAAGTCAAAACAAATTCTGGGCCATTTCTGCTGGAGGAAGTTTTATGGGGCGAGACATCTCCAAAATGGGTTTTGAATTATACTCTGCACCTCATAAAGCACAGGAACTCTTGGCAGCCAGCTCGCACACACTGCCCTCTCATCACCTGCCCAATCCTCCCCTACAGGTGGGCATGCTGGGGAAGCCACGGCCAGGCAGGTAACTGAAAGAAGGGGAAAAAACTCTGGGGATGGTGTTCAGAGGTCTGTGTTCCTAAGCAGCTGCAGCCCCTTGACTTTATTCAAGGAATTGGCATTCTCTGGGCCTTGCTCCCTCTCTACACAATGAGAGAGGTCGTCTGGATGTTGCGTGGGGATACTGAGACTTCTGAATTTGGATGACTGAGAGAACTGCCGTGTTAACAGGCAAGGTAAAGAAAGTCTTGTAAAACGGCATATGTGCATGGCACGGGGTGTTGTAAGGATGCAGTGGATTTGTAGGGAAACCACACTCTAAGGTGGAAAAAATAAGATGTGCTCATAATATACTGGTGATGTGGTCAAAACCTACTGAAGACCTACTCATAAGCAAACAAATGTTTGGAATGGTTTTCAGAAAATCAGAGTGATTTGGAAATTGAACTGTAGATTTAACTTGCTGTATTTGTGGTCACTTTACTATTTGATTCATGAGATTTGTAACAGTTTCCCTGTTTGCAAAACACAAGTTAAGCGTGCCTGACTAACAGCCAAAAGAAAGACAGTTCTAACCCATTCTCAGGTGCCTCAGACGACAAGCCCGGTGGTCTGCTTCCAAAAGGTCACAACCTTGAAAAGCTTATCAAGTAGTTCTACTCTGCATACACAAGGCTGCCATAGTTAGAACCAATCCGATGGTTCTAAAACCAACAATGAAACTTAGTTCCATAGGGCTTCTGCAAAAATAATTAATCCCAGTGGCACAGTGCCTGGCTGCTAACCAAAAGTTCGGTGGTTTGAACCTACCAGCTGCTCTGTGGGAGAAACATGTGACAGCCTTGGAAACCCTATGGGGAAGTCCTACTCAGTCCTACAGGCACAACATGAGGCATAGTAAACTTAATGGCATTGGGCTTGGCTCTTTGTCATTGTTATTACTGTTGCTAGGTGCCAACGAGTCAGTTCTGCTATACCCTGTGTAGAACAAAATAAAACACTGCCCAGTCCTGTGCAATCCTCACATCTGCTGTTATGCCTGAGCCCAATACTGCAGCCACTGTGTCAGTCCAACCTGTTGATTCTTCCTCTTTCTCACTGTCATCAAGTAGCACAAATTTTATAAAAATAAAAATTATTATCTCACAGTTCAGGAGACTAGAAGTCCAAATCAACACGTTGGCTGGGTCCTATTACCTCTGAAGTCTCCAGGAGAAGATTCTTTCTCATCTCTCGTAGCTGCTGGTAGCCCCAGGCACTCCTCGGAAACTTCACCTGGATATCCTTCCTCTGTCTCCGTGCCCGGTCTCCTCTTTGAAAAGTATTATCACTCATGTTGGATGGGAAGACCTCAGATGGCACAAGTAGTTAATGCATTTGGCTGCTAACTGAAATGCTGGAGGTTCACGTCCACCCAGAGGTACCTCAAAACACAGGCCTGACAACCTACTTCAGAAAAACCAGCAACTGAAAACCCTAAAGGATATGGCTTTACTCTGAAATTACATGGAGTTGCAGAGTCCACTCATGGCAACCAGCATACTGATTTGGACCCCTGGAGTAATGGCTAAAGGCTACAGGGAGATATGGCTGCTAACCAAGAGATCAGCAGTTCAAATCCACCAGATACTCCTCGGAAACTCTATGGGACAATTCTACTGCCTTAAAACCAAAAAAAAAAAAAAAAAGCCTCAGTGCCATCGAGTCAATTCTGATTCATGGTTCCTCTACAGGACAGATTACTACTGCCTCCCTTAGAGCTTCCAAGGAGTGCCTCACGGATTTGAGCTGCCAGCCTTTCGGTTAGCTGCTATAGCACTTAACCACGATATCACCAAGGTTTCCACTCTATCCTAACGGGTCACTATAAGTTGGAATCAACTCAACTTTTTTTTTTTTTTTTTAATTCCGGTTGACCTTGTTATGGATTGAAAGATGTCTCCCCACTCAAAACGTGTGCCAAGTTGGCTAGGCCATGATAACCAGTATTGTGCGGTTGTCCATCATTCTGTGATCTCATGTGATTATCCTTTGTGTTATAAATCCCAATCTCTATGATGTTAATGAGGTGGGATTAGCAGTTATGTTCATAAAGCCAGACTCAATCTACAGGATTAGGTTGTATCTCGAGTCAGTCTCTTTTGAGATGTATGACAGAAGCCAGCAGAGAGGAGAGGAACCACTTACTATCAAGGTACCACTAAGAGAGGAGGGTATCCTTAGACCTGGGGTTCCTGCTGACAAGCTCCTAGACCAGGGTGAAATCAATGACAGAAGGATAAAACCTTCCCTGGGAGCTAGTGCCCTGAATTCAAACTTCTAGCCTCCTACACTGGAAGAGAAAAAAATTCTGTTTGTTAAAACTATCCACTTGTGGAATTTCTGTTATAGCAGCACTAGGTACCTAGGATTGAGCTCATGTTAATTAGTTACAACATATTCAAAAACATATCGAAATACATGCAGATACAGGGAGTTAGGACTCAGACATACCTTTCTGAGTGCACAACTCAATCCATAATAGTGTGCCTATCTTAGAAGGTGACCCCAAACCAAAAGGGTATCAGCAGCAATTGCTGTGGAGTCTAGGAGGAGGCATGGATTCCTGGAGTCCACTGACTTGAATTCAAAGTCTAGTCAGCCTCTAAGTCACCTGTGGGATTCAGTTTCTTCGTCTTTAAACGAGACTTCGGAGTAAGAAGCTATCTAAAGTTCAACCACTAAATTTTCTATGATGCAATGCCTCTGCCAACCTGAAAACAGGTATACATAAAAGATGTCAGCTAGCCTCGCCTTCACCCTCCCTGTAGCTCACAAGAATACTCATGGCTAATAAGGCCTTCGCATCTCACCCCCCGCTGAGTTGTGTTTTTTGCAGAATATCAGTGTGGTTCCCAAACCTGTTTATGCCAGTTGTATCTCTTACAATTATAAAATTTAATGAATTATGCAAATTAAACTTTTATGAGTGCCAAAAGAAAGCAGTTTCTATGACAACTAAGTTGATTTAACAGTAAAAACAAAGGAAGTCACTTAAATATTGCTATAGTGTTGGGTCAGGTGTGACACTATAAAAATCTAAAAAAGAATCATAAAACCTAGAAAAATTACTTGGCAAGCATCTTTAGGTTCTCAGTCCTCTTTAATGATATCAACATTGGAAATCAAATTTGGTGCATTATGAGTGTGGTTTATACAAGAAAGATGGCATGGAACACCAATCAGTTGACCCAGAATCAAAAATGGGGCCTTGAGCATACATCAAATAATTGGCAAACACATGTACATTAATAGGTTTTAAGTTAAAATGTAATGTTTAAGGTGCATCTATTATTTTTTATGATTCCCTGCTTTAATAGACTTTTTCTGTTAACTAACCAACTACCATGCCAAATGGCCTCAGCAACTAGAGTTTCAAGAGTAAGGAAGTCAAGCTACACTCAGGTAGCCCTCCCTTCGACATGGTCCATTTCCCCAATCAAGTGAGAAGTTTAAGGATGGGAAAGAGAAGAACTGCTTTATCAGTTAGGTCAAATACTAAGCCAGAAAGAAAGAGACACCTGCCCCCAACTCCTTTTGATAATTGATACTCCCCTGCTGGGTTCAGGATGTTCTTACAGTTCTCCAGAAGTAAGAATCATTATCATACTTTCTCTCTCTAATACACATTTCTATATGTATATGTGTGTGTTCATATATGTGTATGTGTATACAGACACACACACACATATATACGTGTATCTGTCCATATAAATCCTGGATGATGGAAATTGTTAAAACTTTCAGCTGTTAAACAAAATGTGGCAGTTCAAGACCACTCAGAAACACCTTAGAAAAAAGGCCTAGTGATCTACTGAGAAATGAGCTATTAAAAACTCTATGGAACATAGTTCCACTCTACCATACACAGGGTTGCCATGAGTTTGAATCAACACAACAGACATTAATGTGTGTGTGTGTGTGTGTGTAGATATAGACAGACACAGATATTTACAGAGCCCTGGTGACGTAATGGCTGCTGACCAACAGACTGGCAGCTCAAACCCACCAGCTGCTGGTTGGCAACCCTATGAGGCAGTTCTACTCCATCCTGTAGGGTTGCTATCAGTTGGAATTGATTCAACAGCAATGTTTTTAGCTTGTTTGTTTGCTTGCTTTTTTAAAAATATATATTCACAGGAATCAAGTAGGGATTGGATAGGATAGGATAGGAAGGAAGAAAACTTTGCGAGGCTAGGAGGAAGTGTGGTGGTGAATTTTAGGGACCATGAGTATGATGGCTTTTTAAATCTATCAATCCTAAGATGGCCAGTGAATTTTCTCCAAAAAATATTACAGCAGAAATATTAATCATCTTCTTTCTAACATATGGAGCATGGAGGATGGTGCTGCAGTGTAGGCATGGTACAGTGCTCCTAAGACTTTTTTTATTTTTTATTTGTTTCCTGTTTTCCCCAAGCTTGTGAAATCTTTTGTTAAAATGAAATTGGAGCATCAATACTGTAAACAAAAATGGAACACCTCTTTAGTGGGAGCCCAGAGCAATTCCCACTCCCCTGATCTCTCATAAACTCCAGTCTGAAAAATCTAACGGATAGGCAATTTAATTTCTGTGAAACTGAGCTGCCTGGAAGAAACTTGCCAGGCAATCTTGGACAAGTCACTTCCCCTCTTGCACCTCAGCAAAGGTGGCTGTTAGTGCATATATATTCCCCATGGCTACCAGCAAGCTGCTCATCACAGTCACCTTGAGGGAGTAACACTGATTGGAGAAAGATTTTTCACCTTTTCTTTTATAATATTTCTGTATTGTCTGAATTGGTTACATGCTTGTATTGCTTTTGTTAATTTTTTTAAAATTACGATTAAAAATTCAATAAACATGCATACACTAGCTGCTGGAGTTACAAGTATTAAAGAGACACGGTATTTAACTTAGCAAGCTTACAAACCGCTGAGAGACAGACAATTAAACAATCACAGTATTTCCATGAAAACATTGACTACATTGAATATACAAAGTGGGGGATAATTCTTCCTGAGGGAGTCAGGGACGTCAGCATAGGGGCAGTGAGGGGATATTCAAGCTGGATGTTAAGTTATAAAGCAGGAAAGATGTTTAAAAATGAATATATTTTGGAAAATCTCACAATAAAATGGCTGAAATTTAAATTTCAGAGGCATATCTTTGTACCTGCGACTAGAATAGATTAATGTTTCCCAAATTATGAGACAGGAGATGAATTTAGGTGACACACGAAGATTTGCTTTTACTTTAATAGTTACAATACTTCCTTTCGGAATCTACTATTTTCAGCAAGTTATTCTTACTGTCAATTTGTAATACAAAGTTTCCTTAAAGAAATATATATACAGCCAATCTCATTTGTTATGTGACCTTGTGTGATGCACTTGATCTATCTGAATGGCCAATTCTTCACCTGTAACATGGGAATACACAGCAGTCAAGAAATCAAACGATGCATCACACTGGAAAAAATCTGTTGCAAACGATCTCTTTCAAGTACTGAAAACTAAAGACATCACCTTGAAGACCCAAGCCATGGTATTTTCAATCACATTATATGCATGCAAAAGCTGGACAATGACTAAGGAAGACAAAAGAAATGATGCTTTTGAATTGTGGTGTTGGAGAAGAATACTGAATGTACCAGGGACTGTTCTAGAAAAAGTACAACCAGAGTGCTCCTTCGAAGCAAAGATGGTGAGACTGAGTCTTATATACCTTGGACACATTGTCAGAAGGAATCAGTCCATGGAGAAGGCCATCATCCTTGGCCCAGTGGAGGTTCAGTAAAAAGAGGAAAGCCCTCCATGAGACGGATTGACATAGTGGCTACAACGATGGGCTTAAGCATAAAAATGATGGTGGGCATGGCTCAGGACTGGGCAGTGTTTCATTCTGTCATGCCCAGGGTCACTATGAGACAGAACTGACTTAACAGCACCTAACAATAACAATGAAAATGCACTCATAAAGAGGTTTCATCAATCCAACAGTGCAAATTTTATTATCCCAATAGTCTCTGAGCTCCTTGCACATGGTGTTCCTAGGAATGTAGCACAGAGTCTGCTATGGAAGAATCTCAACAAGCAGGGCAAGGTTTTTCAGAGGAGGTTGTTTACTCTAACGATTGTGAATAGAATCCATCTCCCATGCCAACCCCAATTGATTGGTAGTGACTGATGACAGCACTGTGCAGAGAAGGAATCAGAGGCTGTGATTAAGTGGTTGATTAGCAATGTCTGTCATGGATACACAAGAGAGTAACAATATAAACAGCACCTATTTTCCTTCTCTTTTCTTCCTTTATTCATTCAACAAATACTTATCAGGTACTGACTGAGAGCTACCACAAGCTAAAGATACTCAACCAAAGATTGGCATTTTGAACCCACCAGGCACTCCTCGGAAACCCTATGCAGCAATTTTACTCTGTTCTATAGGGGCACCATCATTTGGAATTGATTTGATGACAAGAGTTTGTTTTTGTTTTTTGTATTGTGTACTGGGCACAGTTCTTGGCACCTGGGGTTCCAGGAGTGACCGAGACTGGAAGGTTTCTCCTGTCCCATGCAATATCCCATTACTGAGCAGTCTCCACCAGCTTGCTAAAGGAAGATTAAGTGACAATAGTCAGTCTTAACCCAAGTGACCAAGAATCAAAGACTGTCATTCATTTGTGGCCCCACAGCTAGTCAGTCATAGAACCAGGCCTGGGATCCAAGGTGTCTACCTCTAAATCCAGTACAGTTTTGTACTTAGCTGACTTGTAAAAAAACCTGTTTGGTTTCCTAAGCTTCACAGTTGCCCTTTCTTATCACCAGACTTCCAGCCTGCTGTCTCTGTTGGAGAAGGGGTCTTCTGTTCCACAGCTGAGAACAGGGAAGCGGGTGACTGGGTCAATTCCCTAGAGAAGCCAGGAGAATGAAAAGGAAAAGAAAGGAGGGAGGGGCAGTGGGAGTCCTGCTATTGGTAGACAGGTAATTGGTCAGCTTCTCCAGTATCCTTCCCTAGGGGAGGACTGAGAGGAAGTAATTGAAGAAAATTCCCTAACAAATTAGTGTGACACTGGGCTTGAAAACTCAAGAGTCACATCTGGGTTCACAGCTGAGAGTTGGATCTTGGGAGGACCTAGGAGGAATGCAGAGAGGGAGGAAGGAGAAGAGGTAGTTGCTTTTAGTCAGCTGCAGCTTCCAGCTCAGAAGCTCAGTAAGAGAGCTTTTCTCTCCTTCCTGGGCTCCTGCTGAGCCAGGGGGTCAAGGGGAGCCTCACAGATCACTTGTCTTAGCATCATCACATTACAGATGAGAGAATGAAAAAAAGAAGGGACTGGCACACAGGTTTCACAACACAACTGGAAGCAAAACCCAGGACTTTTAGGTCCTAGTCCTTTCCACGTTACCCTGCCCCTAACATTCTGTGAAGTCTTTAATTACAGGTCTTCCTCTGTAATGTCCGAAACTCTCTCCTTCCTTCTCACTACACAAAAAGGTTTAGGTGGAGGGTGCAGGCTGGCACTAGGTGTTAGGGCACAGCCCTATTTATTTTTTATTTGATATATGCTCTCATATACTGAATTGTGATCCCGCCAAAAATGCGTAGCTATGTGGCTGGGACACAATACTAAATATTTTGTGACTGTCCTCCAGTTTGTGATTTTCCTACGCTGTGTGTTTAAGGATTAGGGTGACTGTATATCCATTCATAGGATCACTTCCCTGCTCCACTATAAAGGGAGTTTCCCTGGAGTGTGGCTTGTACTACCCTTTATCCTTTCATCCTGCAAGAGACAAAAGGAAAGGTAAGCAAGCAGAGAATTGGGAACATCACGCCATCAAGCAAGCAGCACTGAGAGAAGATGCGTCCTTCAGACCCAAGGTTCCTGTGTCAAGATTCTCCCTGAACAAAGACAGATGCCACACAAGGACTTTCCTCCAGAGCCGTCAAGGGGGAATGGCTTCCCCCCGGAGCCGACATCCTAAATTTGAACTTGTAGCCTCCCTGACTGTGTAAGAACAACCTCTCCTTTATTAAAGTCATCCACTTTGTGGTCTATCTATTAGAGCAGCACCAGCTGACTAAAACATATGCCTGTGTGCTTTTGGAGTTCCTGCTGGGGAGAGGGTGGCCCGAAACAGAGGCAGAGACACACCAGTCCAAGGGTCCAGTGAGGTTTATTGGAAGAGAAAGAGAGTGGGGTCTGAGCTGAGTGGTTCAGCCCAGCCCCTCCCTAGTAGGGCAGGTTTTTTTATAGTTCTAAAGTTTTAATGAGGTCATGTGGGGTGAGGGGGTTTATGCTCGGATAAGGAAAGAAAGAACAGTAACAAGAAATTCTGTTTAAGGGACTTATGGTCTGAATAAAAAAGTGTTGACTAAAAGCAGAAGGACTAAGGTTTGTTTATGGTCAAGATTTTTTTTTTCTTTTTCCTTTTTTTATTTTTTATTTTTTTGTTTAATATGACTGAGTGAAAATGTACATTCCCATATGAATTTACACGCCCACGTCTATGCAGCTTCCACTGCTCTCCCTGCGCGGCGACAGCACACTATTCCTCTCTGTTCCACACCTATCTCATCCTTCCAACAGTCTCCTTTCCCTTCCTCTCCACCCACTCTCCTTCTTCCAACCAGAGGTCAGCAGGATGATATCCTATAGATGTAGAGAACCATAAAGTGCAACCAATATATGGTCACTCTGCATCACCAAGTCCAATTCATTCCTGTCCAAAGAGTGGACCTTCGTTATGATTTATGGGCAAGGGCAGCATCAGGGCCAGGGGCCATGCTCCCAGGGGAACCCCGAAACCACTGGACCATCAGTTGAGGTCTTTTAGTGGAGATCTCAGGATGCACCCATTTTTATTCTTGTGTTGCCAGTGAGACTCAATTTAGTAAGCTCCATCGCGGCTATCACTGGTGGTGGCTGGGCATCATCCGGTTCTTCCGGTCCCAAGTCGATGTAGGCACCCACTCATGTGGGCCTCTCTATCTTCTGGGTTGTTTTTACCCCATGTCACTTTGGTCCTCCGTGAGCATTCATTCCTGCTGAGTTGGGACCATTTTCTGTGCCCTTGGACGACAACTTGGCAGCTTTTAAGTATGGTCAAGATTTTGATAAGGGAAGAGCTTTCAACTAGGAGGGTAGGGAAGGCAGGCTTAAATTTTATTCATGGTTATTCCGGGTGGGGCCTACCAGGCTGTTTTCAGCTGATGGCAGGTCTGATCAGTGGATAAGATGACCTCCCTGAAGGACAGAGTCCTGTCAGTGACCTCCCTGAATTTCAGAGAGAGTTCCCTCAGTTTCTAGGTGATACAAATGGTTAATGCAGTCAGCTGCTAACCCAAAGGTTAGAGGTTTGAGCTCACCCAGAAGTGTCTTGGAGTAAAAGCCTTGGTGATCTACTTCTGAAAAATTAAGTCACTGAAAACTCTGTGGTGCACAGGTCTACTCTAACACACAGGGGAACAATGACTCAGCACTGACTCGCCGGCAACTGGTTCCATTTTAGGAAGCAAATACAGCTCTGGGGCAGAGGAATTCTTGCCTTCCAGATGGCAAGAATTCCTGGCCAATGCACCCCAAGTGGAGCCAACATTCATCTGTCAATGGAAGCCTGTAAGTTGCTAAAATGTTGAACACGTTTCAGCAGAGCTTCTAACCTAACACTAGGAAGAAAGACCTGGCAATCTACTTCCAAAATATCAGCCAATGAACATTCCATCCATTACAAAGGTCTGATCCTGTCATGTAAGGTGCTGCAGTTAGAGGCCAACTCAATAGCATCTAATGACAACACCAATCGGTAACTTTTACTAAGCACAAAACACAGTTCCACACGCTTTACAAGCTTTAAAAACTTGAGAAACTCCTAGATTTCTCATCCTAATCTCCTAGTAAACAATGTACCAATCCAATGAAATGAATATATTCACACCCCTGCCCATGCTTCATTCATTTCATTCATTTTGTCAGTCTTCACCTACTCTGTGCTGCACCCTGCGCTATATATATAGGTCAGGGAGCAAAAAGATGAAGAAGACAGTCTCTTACTTTCAAGGAGCTTTCAGATAAATACTTACAAAGTTTCTAAAAACAATGGCATAGAAAGCTACAGAAGGTGGCAAGACGTAAGGGTTCCACTTCAGTAAGGAAACTTTTATAGAGTAGGGTTTATTTGAGCTATGATTTACCAGATTAGAAGGGGCTGGTCACACAAAGGGTTAAAAGAAAAGCGGTGTTGGTGGGTAAACAGAAAGTGTAAAGTGCAAAGTCCTTGGGAAACCAATGACCTTGGTGTACCTAAAAAAGTAAAATAAAAAAAAAAAAAAAGAGGGAAAGAGAGAGAAGAAAGAAACCCAGTATGGCAGAGAAAGCAGGGAGAAAAGAAGTAGGAGATAAACTTGGAGTGGAAGACAGATTACTTAAGATTTTGTAGACCCTGAAAAGGAATTAGAATTTTATCCTAAAAGCAGTGAGAATCGACTGACAGTTTTAGGCATGGGAGTGGCAAAATCTAATTTGCCTCTTGGAAAAGATCACTCTGGCTATTGTCCAGAGCATGGTTTGACAAACTTGCTCCAGTGGGCCAGATAATAAATATTTTAAGCTTTACAGGCCAGATTCTTACTGTCACAACTACTCAAGCCTTCAAAAGCAACCATGGACAATATGCAAATGAATGTGTCTGTATTCTAATATGTCTTTATTTTATGGAAGCTGAAATTTGAATTTCATATAAACTTCAAGTTATAAAACAGTTATCCTTTTGATTTTTTTCAACTATTTAAAAAGGTTTTAAAAAAAAAAAAAAAGCCCTTAGTTTATGGACCATACAAAAACAGGCACAGGCCAGATTCAGCTTATGGAGCCCACAGGATAGAGAATGGATGAGGGGAGGACACAGGGGCAGCCAGATGACCACTTAGGAAGCTGGTCAGTAGTGGTCCAAGTGAGAAACGATGGCGCTTCAGATGGAGGTGAGCAGGGGATGATTCTGGAAGTCATTTTAGAAGTAAAATCAACAGCTGCTGACAGAAAGGACATCAGTGGTAAGGGAAAGGACGCATCAAGGACAACCTGTCATTGCCTCAAGTAACTAGTTACGTGATAGCTGAACTTCCTGAGATGGGGGAAGGCATTTTAACATGAAACCAGTCCAGAGAGAGAGAGAATTAGGAGCCCCTGCAAGCAGTCAGATAAATTGTTTGCCCAAGAAAGTGGGAGTTTCAGATATATAAAGTACAGTTTTAGCACACATTTGCCCCAAACATTCCATGGGCATAATCACACTAAACAAGTATTCATTATTTGACATTCACGTTCAACTAGGTATCCTTTGTTTTTATCTGGTAAATAAACCTGGCTAACCCTACCAGCAAGGTGTGGGCATTTTGGCAAAGTTGGGTGGGGAATCTAACTAATCCTACGGTGAGGAGGAAAAGAAGGGTTCCCAGAAGGGGTAACACTTGAGCTAAGTTGAGCAGTTGGCTGGGTGAACCATGCACACGGGGAAAGCATTACAAGCACTGAGGACAGAGAACTTGTCCCTCAGGTGGGAATGTGCAAGTTATCCTCAGAGATTTGCAAGTTATCTGTGAGGCTAGAGCCTCAAGTGAGAGAAAAAGAACACAGGGAAGCAGGGCTGAAATGGCATGGAGGGGCCACATACCAAGGAGTAGGCACACTTGTGAAAAGTGCAGATTCCCAGGCCTCTCCTGGCTGCCTCAACAGGTCTGGGAGTGAGAACTTGGGCTGCAAGTCATTGCTGATGAGTCTGTAAGAGCAACTAGGCTAAATAATCCGGGAGCTCTTCTGCCTACAATTCCCAGGAGCCTAAGAAGTTGCTGCAGGCACTGAAAGTCTTGCGTAAGAGTAATCCAGGTAATCAGAGCAGAGGCAGAGAAGAGTTAAGTGTGCAGTCCCACGGGGACCATTTAGAATGCTGCTGGGTCCACTTGGAGGGAACCAGGAGGCCCCGCTGTACGCCTGAACAGTCGTGCTTCAGCATCTGTCACCTGGTTCTCCTCCAAGGTGCCTGTCAGCTAGGTGCAAGCAGACCAGAAGTCTCCCAAGCCTTTCGCTGCCACCCCACCCCCCTTCTTCCTCTGCCTACAGCCACCACTGAAATGATTCCTCCAAATGCGGTGATTACTGTGACTGGAAATCTCCTTACTGCTGATTCTGCTAATGGAAATGTTCCTTCCCTTTTCGGTTGCTTGCAAAGCCACTCGTGACTTCCCTGGGTGCCTGAGAGTAAGGCTTTGTCAGCCAGCCATCACCAGAAGGGAAAGAATTCGGCCGCCTGCTTCCCCCAACACCCACCTGCCTTAGACTCACTCTGAGAGCTTCTCTGTCCCAACTGTCCTCAGACAACCCGGAATTCCCCTCTTTCCCCAGCTCCTGGAGAACTAACAGACATCAATGGTCAATTTCATCATTCTATGCCTTGCTGGTGACAGGGGGATAAGCATAGCATGAGAAAGTGGAACAAGGGAAAGAAAAAGAGAATTCACACTCATTATTTATGCATACCGCCACCTCTTTCCAAAAATAAACAAATAGATAGATGGTCCCAGGTGGCTAAGTGGTAGAAGCACAAACTCTGTGCCAGACACCATGCTAGGTGCTCTGCACATACCATCTCCCCTCTGCAGTCACAGTTAATCTATAGGATAGAGAAGAACTGGCCCACTGGGTTGTCAAGGGTGTGAATCTTTACATAAGCAAACCGCTGTATCTTTCTCTCACAGTACAGCTGGTGAGTTCAAGCCACTAACCTTCAGTTAGCAGCCTAGCACTGTACGTGTTGTCATCAGGCCTCCTTGGTTAACCTAGCAGTTTAGAACACGCAACGCCCTTGTCCATTTTTGACTTACGGACAGGGCTGCTGCAGTGTGCCAGTGAGGAAGCTTAAAATATTCGGATTCTGAATATTACATTGTATGTTGTCATCACCTCCCTCAACCCCAATCAATAGAGAGGTCTTCATGGGGGCTGTTGTCCAAAAGAACTACAGGCAGCAGAGAAAAGTCAGTGGGAGGAGAGACTAGTGATGGGAAAACAGAGCCAGCCCTGCCAAACACTGCTGCCTGCCCCCTTCCCAAGCAGAAAAGCTGCAAGCGCCACTGGTAGAAAGGAGGACACCAGCTTCCCCTTGCTATAGTTAATCTTCTGTTGCCACTAGCTGGTCAGTGTGAGAACTTGGGAAAGTATCAGCTCTGTAAAGGAAGCATCTCCCTAACGTGGATATAAAAAATTCAAACCCAACCAAACACACTGCCATCAGTTTGATTCCAATTCACCGTGATCCTACAGGAGAGGTTAGAATTGCCCCATTGGTTTGAACTAGACTGCTTCTTTCCTTCCCTGGAAAACAATAGGATTCCTCTGCCCACCCCAAAAGCAGCCAGAGGAAAGACAACAAGGCTTCCTCTTCCCCCAGAAAAAACTCCATTAGCCCAGGTTTGCAGACAACAGGAGCCAGCCAGATGGATTCTCAGGCAAGAGAACAAACCCAATTTCCCTAGGGAGATTTTTCTCCTTAAGAGTTGTTTTTTGTTTGGTTTTGCAGGAGGAGGAGGAGAGAGCAGTGTGCTTTACGATGTTCAACCAAGTTGCGAACAGTGAAATGTATTTAAACCCAATGCATTCTAAGAGAAGTCCAGTGTTAGATGGGAAGAGGGACGCGGTGGGATTCAAGATGACTGGGTTGAAGTTTAAACTTGGGTTTGTTTCTCCCTTTCCTGGACCTCAGTGTTACCATACACAACGGAGGGGGCAGACTCAGTGAGTTACAAAAGTCTTGGTGCTCTTAGCCCAGCAAACCAGACAGCTTCATGACTTCATCAAAGAGCTTCCTGTCAGATTCCATCTTTCTCTCCTGCTAGCACCCATGCTCATACCATCCTAAGGCAGCACAGCCTAGTTTACAACAAAAGAAGAGAGTGAAAGGCCAATCTTACTGTAAATTAAAACTGTAGAATGACCTTGTGACCTGAGAGCCCAGTTCAGGAAGATGAGCGAGCTCTAGGTCATGCCAAAGCTTGTAGAGCAATACTGTCCCAGTTAGCTTCACTGACCCCCTAGAAGCAACTCTGGTTAGCCTTGAGCAAAATTAAGCCTCTCTCACAGCAGGAAGGAATCCCCTTTTTCTACCTGATGACTCTCTCAACAACAGACTGCTTTCCGAGGGCAGACAACACATTTCTCTCCACACTGAGACAGCATTAAGTCGACTTCACCAGATCTGAACTGGGCAAGAGGTGGGGTGAGGCAGTATAGGAAGTGAGTAGGAAGGGGAAGAATCTTAGATCAAAGACCAGTGAATAGCCCTAACCTGAGATCCTTACTAATAATGTCCCAGAAACATGAACTGCCACACAGCACAGGACCTTGAAGGTTGAGTGTTATCCAAATGCTTCATGGCCAAAGGAGAAAGTAACACATTTGTTAAACCTAGCTTTGTTTTAAGACATCAGCTTTTCCCTATCTCCTTCCTGGCATCTCTCTCTCATTCATACAGGAAAGAACACTGGAATTAAACCAATGAACACTCTGTGCTCTGAAATCCCTTCAGAAGACATAGCTTACAACTATCGGTGACTATGTTTCCTTTCTATGAATAAAGGGCATCAATCTTCAGATTCAAACAAGAAACCAAAAAGGCTGTATAGCTCAAATGTCTCTCACTGTTTGTATCCTTTCTCCAAATGCCATCTAAATAATTTTATAGTCTCCGTTTATACGACTCCTCTCATGAGGATCTTACAACCATCAGAGGCCAGCACATTTGGCTGCTGGCTCCACGGATACCTATCCTGGAGTGGGGTGGAGCTCCTTCTCCTTAGTGTTTACATCCTTTGAACACTCCCTGGATCCAGACAAAGAAAAGCATGTTCCTCATTCAGTGTTCACATTTAAAGGAAATTCTTGCAACTCTTCATGGACGGCTCTTCCTAGGCTAACCCCCCCTGGCTTCCCCAACACTTCTGACCTCGTCGCTGGCCCTTCACTCCTCCTGACAGCATTCCTCTGTGGGCATCATTTTTATCCACATGCAAAGGATCCTGTGCTGAATCCAAGAGCCACAGTGGTGCAGTGGTTAAGCATTCATCAGCTAAACCAAAGATACAGTTCAAATCCTCCAGCTGATACTTGCAAGTCTTCTGCAGTTCTACTCTGTTCTAGGGGGTCACTAGGAGTCAGAATCAGCTTGAAGGCAACAGGTTTTTTTGTTTGTTTGTTTAGTGTTGAATCCTAGGAATCCTGGTGGCTAAGTGATGGGTTGCTAACTGAAAAAGGCCCACAGTGCAGTTGGAACCAACCAGCTTCTCCCCAGGAGAAAGATGTGGCAGTCTGCTTCTGTCAAGACTCACAGCCTTAGAAATCCCACGGGGCAGCTCTACTCTGTTCTATAGGGTCATTGTGAGTTAGGATCTCTGATTCAATGGCAATGGATTTGAGTTTTTTGGTTGCTGTTGAACCTACCTAGTTCATATTTCAGACTTTGTCTTTCTCTTCCACCCAGCCAGTTGGCTTCCTGCAGGGAGAACCTTTGTATACATTTAAAGAAACACAACCAAAAAAAAAAAAGCAACTGCCATCAATTTCAACTCACAGGACAGAGTAGAACTGCCCTACACATAGAGTTTCCAGGGCTATAAGTCTTCATGAAAGAAGAATACTGTATTTTTCTCCCACAAAGTGGCTGGTAGGTTTCATTGAGCTGCTTATCTTTTCAGTTAGCGCTGAATGCTTAACCACTGTACCACCAGTGCTCGTACTAGACGGTTTTTCCTTCTTCCCATTTCCTTTCCACAAACAGGGAAAACACATCTCACCTGCGTGATTTACATCACAAAACAATCTACTAAAAAATTTTAAGACAGTGAGTGCCGACTCAATTTTATATTTTTTCCCTCTTGCTGAATCAAGGCTGGTGGTAAACAGTTTGTCCTGGCTATTATCAAGCAGGGCGGGAGGCAGAAGGGGAAGGATGACATTTCCCTACCTATAGGTATGAAAGCTTAACCCACAAACCAACTTTGGGGCTGCCTGGGAGTAGATGAGGACTGAGTGACATGTGTTTCACCTCAGCAACCCTGTGCTGATGGTTGCTTCGGTTAAAAATTCTTCTTTTTTAATCAGTCCTTCCCAACACCTCCACGTTACAGGCAAGGCATACAGACGGAGAGAAGCAGGAGAAGCTAGTCAGAGTCATGGAGTGGGCCAGGGCACCAAAAGTTCATAGAAGCTTTATATCAAGCTTCTATATTTAAGGGCTCATCTACCCACTCACATTACAGCACAAAGAATTGAAGATCTAGGAGAAAAAAAGAACTCATTCAAGGTCACACTGAACCAGAAATGAGATTTACAGACGCTTACCAAAATTTGCTATGAGTCAGAATCAACTTGATGGCAGTGAGTTTTTTGGATTACCAAAATTAGGAAACCCTAGTAGTGTAGCAGTTAAGAGCTATGGCTGCTAACTAAAAGGCTGGCAGTTTGAATCCACCAGACACTCCTTGGGAACTCTTATGTGACAGTTCTACTCTGTCCTACAGGGTTGCTATGAGTTGCAATCAACAGCAATGGGTTTTACCAACAATAAGTTCCCAAGCTGCATTTCAGTACGCAATTTCTCTTCTCTTTGTGGATTAAGGACAACATGTCCCTCAAAAACCTAGCTCAGATTCTGTCCTGTTCAGGAAAACTTCCTGTTCTTGTGACATCTATAGACCTGTGTATCCTCCCTGGTGTCAGAGCATCATTAAATAGAAAGTCCTTTGACATTCCACAAGACATGGAACTTCGAGCTGACAGGTCATCAGAGCTCATTTAGCTCACGCTTCAATTTCAAACTCTCATACTTCAGCTCACCAATGTAACTAAAATGCCTTTGTTGATGATGTGTCTATCTACAGGACCCAGTACCACACATGTATGTAATCAGCCCTTCAATGCCTATTTAACTCAGGATGCTGGTTTAGCAATTACCAAGAATGTAGGTGTCTGGAAGGCTGAAATTTCAATTCCGGTTCTTACATTTACGCAGTGTGACCCTGGACTATGTACCTGAACCCTCTTAGAATGTTTTCTAATCCTGAAAGTGGGAATAACAAGAGTGCCCACTCCATATATTTTATAAGCATTAAATAATAAAAGGCAACAGTAAAGCTTTTAGCATCACATTAAAAATGTAATAACTATTTGCTCTTCCTTGATCACTTTCACAGAAATTCACTTTGTCAATGTCATTGACTTCTAATCAGATTCTAGAAAGGACCAGACACAGAAACTCTGGGGATCTTTCACCTCTTGTGGATACTCCCATCCATCGAAAGAAAGCTTTAACATGACAGAGAAAGGAAAAATATTGGAGGGAGAGACCTGATGAAAATTCATTTCAGTCTAATCTGGGCATTACGAATAGCAGAACAGATAACTCAAACAAGAAAGGCAGAAAGGACGGAGCCTGGGCCAGGTATGAAAGTGACTCTGGAAGACAGGGATGGAAGGCATGGGCAAAACTGCCCTGCAGCCTCCCAACAAGGCTTAGAATAAAGTAAGAATTCTATGTTTTAATATTTCATTCCCTCCCTTTAACGCTAGGGACCATTTTGCCACCACTATCTCCAGGCCCACGTGAGAGCACAGCCACAGGGCTTTGGCAGACACCATCACCCCCTAGTGGCGGCTCCACACACCCCATCACTGGCAGGGTTGGCCTTGATTGACTTTGCATGACCAGCTCTATTACCTGTCATCTCCAAATCCCTTGAAATGACAAGCTAAGCTTGAAAGACTTGCCCACTGCTGGAGATAATGCTAGAAGAGCATGTTTAATTAAGTCTGGGAATGGGATGGGGCTGCCTTGGGACTCTGGGAAAGAGATGGCCATAAACAGTTCATCACTGAACCCCCCTCCCTCATTTCCAGCCAGCCTGGCCCTCCCAGAGCTCATTGTGCACTACGTGTTTACATGCAAACAGTTGAAGACCAACACAAATAAAAAGCCCACGTCTCCCTACACAGCTCCTGCTATACCCGGCCATCTGGTGACTACCTCGCTAGCCAAATCCCCCGCGGGAGTGCTTTGGGCTGCCAGTTCAGGGCTTTGTGGGGTTGAGGAAGAGGCAGGAACCCAAAGGGTTCAATGCTGCCAAGGAGGACAGAGCCCACGACTCTAAAACAGGCTAACCCAAGTCACCTGGCTCACCCACCCAGTGTCAAAGACTGGAAGCCTCCAGGTGGATAGTGGGAAGAAACCAAAAGCTAAGGAAAGGATCCTGGAGGATTCCAGACTTTAGGCTCCTCATTCAGGAGCTCAATGGAACTGCCCAGGGCTCTCAGACATTTATTCCCTCCTGAAAGCCAAAGTATAAAATGATATACAGTGTCAGCTCCCCAAACTCAGGAGGCCAACCTTACAGCTGGCTGGATGCAGTCGGCCACATCGTATGGAAGTGCAAGGCTCTCAAGTACACACACCAAGACACACCGCACCACACCAGACCACATTCATCCTCAGACCTTTAGGGGGACTCCAACTCCAGATGCTTTAGCATGCCCCAGAATAAACAGACTGTGAGGGTGGAGGAAGAAAAGTGGGACAGAAAAGTGTTGGCAAAGGGACATCCTCTGTGTTTTGAAAGGGAACCATCCCTGTGGAATGCAGAGGTGCAAGTCTTAAGCATGAGGTTAGCTCTGCACCCAAAGGAACCTCACCTCTCCTTTGGAAAGCCATAGCCCACGGGGACACGTGGGAAGGGTTGTGGGTGAATTGGTGTGTCTGTGCATCTGTGCATGTGTGCATGCGTGTCTCTGTATGCATGCGCGCGTGCACACGTTGGTTCAGTGTGTGTGTGCGTTTATATACGCTTGTGTCTATGCTTGTGTGTGTGTGTATTTGTGTGTGCGTCCTACGCCAGACGCACAGCCGCGGGGAGTCCCCAGGGAACCTGCAAGGCACTCTGCTGCCTAGCCCTCCCAGAAAGCCCAGTGCGCTCAGGTTACAAACAACCAGCTGGGAAGAACCCAGGGGCCAGAAACCTGGAAGCTCAAGCTCAGACAGCGAGAGGCCCTGGCACTGGCTCAGATCCCGAAAGGCTGTCAGCACAAAGGGAGAGAATGGCGGTGGTGGCGGGGATTGGGGGTAACACACAAAAACAGGTTTCTTCAAATATTAGGGATCCCATCACACAAGTCTAGTTTACTCTTTTGGGGCTTATCTGGTCTGCAAGGAGTTAACCTCAGAGGTTCAGGCCAGCATCCTGAAGGTGCTGACCTCGAAGGTCTGTTCCCCAAGAGATTCTGAAGCTGGATCCCATCAAAGCTGGAACCCAAAGAAATTAGAGCTTGGGATTCTCCGGGTGATCCCCGCCGCTCTCCAGGCACTGTTGTTGGCCATACCCTGGCAACCAATCCTGCCCCGCGCCCCAAAACGGGAGGGCAGAGTGAGCGCGAAAGCGAGGGAGCAGTGAGCGCAGGAGAGCTAAGGGGGAACATTTTTGTAAACGCTCTCTGAGATAATTAAGCTATCAATTACCCGAGTGGGAAATCAGCGGCGCTTCCCACAGCTCCACCAAAGGGCCGACTCCTCCGGGATTCGCAATGGGAACTAGCAGGAAGCAAGCTGCTGGCGAACTTTCTGATTAACTTTTCTGTTTGAGCCTCCCACCCTACCCTCACCCTTTTCCTCTCCTTGTCCTTCTTACTGTCTTTAGATGATGATTATTATTATTATTATTATTAGCCCAGTGAGTGAGCTGAGAGGACAAAGCTGCTCTCTGCTGACAGAGGAACAGTAAATTGAAAGGGGATAACTAGGAAAGACGGAGAATCTAAAAGTGGAGACTTGGGCTCAGAACTCCAGTCCTCAGAAATTACTCCATCTTCCAGTCCCATTTAACAGATGGCCAAAACTGAGGCCCCCAAACTGCAAGTGACTCGCCCAAGGTCACGCAGATCAAGTAAAAGATTGCTTATGCCAACTGGTTGATACCACCCCCGGCTACCTGTTTTGGATTTTTGAGATAATCTGTCCATAAGGGCAGACCAGCAACTCAGAAAAGGGATCCAGGGGACGGTAACCGCAGGCTGCCAGAGACCATGCCCGGAGGAATGGGCAGCTAGACCCAAACCTGGCTCTGGAGCAAGTGACAGCTCCCAGTTCCTAGACCGAAGATAGTCAACGATTCCGGGGTCCCAAGGTGAAGAACGGATTCAAGCAGGGCTCAGAGTCTACGGAGACTGAGAGTCCTAGACTGTAGCACCCCATTGCGGGAGGAGTGTCACGCTCCCAGGCTCCCACGGTGCGCTCTCCAGGACCTCTGCCCCTTACGCCTCTCCAACCACCTGTGCGCCCTCAGAGCCCCTCAGCTGCCCCCTCTCGACCTCGCTTAGGGCAGCGGGGGCAGGAACCCCCAGGGGTCCCCCACCTGTCGGGCCTCACTTAGGGACTCAGAGTTCCTTGGGACCCTGCGTGTGCCGGCGCCCAGCCTTACCCAGGGTGAAGAAGGGCAGCTCAGTGTTGTCCAGGTCGTCCTGCACCGCGATGCGCCCGGGCAGCTCGTTACGCACAAAGAGCAGGAGGCGCGACTCCGCGGCAGCGCCAGTGGAGCCCGCGGAGCCCGGGGACGCGGCGGCTGCGGCGGCGGCGGCGGCGGCGGCAGCGGCGGCGGCTGCTCCGGCCCCGGTCCCGGTCCCGGCCCCGGCACGGGCGCCACTCCAGCCTATGTCGCTCTCCCGCAGGGCGGGCAGCGTGGACACCGTGACGGTCTTGAGCCGGCACGGGCTGTCCGGCTCCCGCGAGGCGGCGGCAGTGGCGCCGGCCAACAGCGGCGGCGGCAGGAGCAGGAGCAGGAGCAGGAACAACAGCAGAAGCGGCGGCGGCGCCGGGTGGAAGCCAAGCCTCGGCCGCCCCCGGAGCCCCGAGCTGGGGCCGGGGCTGCGCCGGGCGCCGGTGGCGGCCATGGCGGGAGGGGCTGCGGTGCTGCAGGCGGCGGCGGCGGTGGCGAAGGTGGAGGGAGAAGAGGCGGCGGCGGCAACAGCGGACGCCGAAGCGAACCAGGATGCTGGAGCTGAGGAGCAGAGTGAGCCGCTCGCCAGCAGCCCCCAGCTCCGGGCTCCGCCTCCCGCTCGGCCCTGGACCGCCCCCACCCCCCCACCCCCCCGCCCCGCCTCCCGGTCCCGCCGCCGGTCCCCTTTCTCTACCCCCCCCCCCCGCCCCGCCCCACAGACCCCGTGCTTTCCTGAGGCCCCGCCTGGCCTCATGCAAATCTTGGACGCCCCCTACCCTTTCCCAGGATCCCCCAATGCCTCTGCAAATGTTCTTCAGCCACAGCGCCTTTCTCCAAATGCCTAAGACAGGAGGACCCCTCGTCCCTCCCTCTACCCCCGGGGCGCTCTCACCTTGTCAAGCTTTACTCCACCCCTCTCAGCACAGAGGCTGCACCTGGGAGCACGCCTTAGCTCAGTCTTGCTCGGGGCCACTCCTTCGTAGTAGGGGGCGCCCCTGAAGGCCGAGACTTAACTTTGTCTCCCTCAGGCCTAAGAAAAAGTCCTGTCTTGGATCCCCTATCCTTTTCTAGTCCCTCAAATAACTACAGTGGCTTCAGAGCTCCTCCTTAACCACTTGGCCACAACTCGTTCATTCATTCTCCAGAAGCCAGGACCCCTTCTCTCCCCTTGATCTCCCCTTGATCTCCCCTTGATCTAGGCCTCCCTGGTTGCACCTACTGCTAAAGGACAGAGGAGTATACAACTCCACTCTACCTCTCCCCGCCACTCCCCTTCCCCAGCTCCTCTTCTAAGGTGCTCTCTAGCCCCCTAGCTGCTGTCAGGTGAGAGTCAGCAGAAGCACATTCGGGTTTTGGATCCCTGCTTCCAGCGGCTGTATTGGGCTGCTGGGCTCTCTGTGTGAAATTCCTGAAAAGGATGAGGTGAAGTCCTACTACTTCATCTGTGCCTCCCTTCTGCAGGCACCCACGTCCTGTGTCCTTTGCCCCATTCGCATAGTAAGGATCTGATCACCAATTCTTCACTCCTTTTTGTTCTTTTCCTAGATTCAAGCAGAGCTGAAAAATCTTGGTCCTCAAATGCACGGAAGGCAGACTTTGGCCTTGGGCTGATTCCATCTCTGACCCATATACTTCCGAGCCTCCAGGGAATGGTCACCTCTCAGGGTATCCAGTGCTTGTTGCCTCCCCTTCCTCTCTCTCCTCTCTACTTTTCTTCGTTTTTTTCCTCCTTCTGTTTTCTCTTTCATCTCTCCGCTCATTTTCTTCTTCCTCATCCTGACTTTAATCTTGTAAATCCTTCCTCACTATAATTTGTGAGCCATTCCCCATCTCTCTGTCTGACTTGCCTATCTGCAGCTTTTGTGCAGCCTCTGTAACTTGTCTCTTCTTAGCTGTTCCCTTTGGTGTCATCTTCCCCCTGTCTTTAACTCTTCAGTTGTATTGCCTTTCCCCCCACCCAGTGCATTTTTATTACTTTTTATATCACTTTATATAAAGGAAAATTAAAAAAAAAAAACTGAAAATAAGAAAAAGGCAAGATCTGTTTTTGACCTTGAAGTTAATAATATTGTTTATTAAACAGTCTTCAAATACTAGATATGCACACATGTTATCTTTGATACATAACTATAATCCAGTGAGGAGGCTGTTATGATTCCCATTTTCCAGGCGAGAAACTGAGATCAAGAGGTTAAGGAAGGGAAGGAACTTTCCAAGGTCGCATCGATAATGAGTGGCAGAGCTAGGATTTGAACTCCAAGTTCCAAAGCCTTGACCAGTAAAAGTGTTGCTATCAAGTCTATTCTAACTCATGCTGACCCCACAGGACAGAGCAGAACTGCCTGTAGAGTTTTCAAGGGTCTCCTGGGGGATTCAAACTGCTGACCTTTTGGTTAGCAGCTATAGCTCTTAACCACTATGCCACCAGGATTTCCAACTCCTTGACAGCTTTCTCATTAAATCATACTGCCCTTGGTGACCTTGGAAAACCCTACCTGTCAAAGATACTGTAAAAGGCGTATTTGCATGTGAGCTGTTGGGTCTGTTTCTGTTTTGAGGTTTCCATGGCGTGCCTTCCTCTCCTGTCTCAGTTTACTAATCTGTGAATCTAAGCACCGGAGGGGGGATCGAGTCTTTCAAGTCCTATGATTCTAAACCGTCTTCTGCCTCTCTGATGCCTGCACCAGTTCATTTACTCCTCCAAAATATGTCACCCTGCCTCCCTCAGTCTCTCCTTTGTACCCTTACAATTCGCCACTATCCTCTGCAATGGGGCTTTCTGATTCTCTATGCCCCTTTCTTCAAATATGCTGACATAGTCCATTTATAGAAGTGCACACCAGGAAAAAAGGGCTCCCTTATGTAAGTCAGAGTCTGTGCAAGTCCTTCATGGACCTGTGGTACAAAGGCCTGTCGGATGAGACCAATACTTTCATTCATTCATTCACCACCAAATATGTAGGGCTCCTACCAGGCACTGTATGGGGATGCAGAGATGGACAAACACAGCTCCTGCCCTTGGAGAGCTTATAATGACATGAGGGGACATGAGACGTGCACAGAAATATCTCAGACACCAGGCAAGCAGGCAGGCAGACATGTGTTTCCTAGATAAGGTGTTTGAGACTTGTGGTTGGGGAAATCAAAGACAGCTTCACAGAGGAGGTGATAATTGGATTTCAGCCATAAAGAACTAGTAGTATGTGGCTGGCCATTCCAGATTGTAGATGGCATTTGGCATTCTTTGCAAATTCAGCATCTGAATCCCTTTTCTGCATCAGAGAATGCTTCACTCACAGAGGTAAAGCCACCTCCCATCAAAGAAACTGAAGTTTCAGGATACTTTCAGAGGCTGCACTGCAGCTAGGGCTTAGGAACATAATTCAGACTTCACCAGTCAGATTCAGCCACCTCAGAAGCTAAGAAGGAAGCTTGAATCAGGAAGACTTCATTGGGGATCCAAGAGGCAATAGTTGGGGTGGCTACATTCATATTTCATTCACAGAGGAAACAATTCTACCAGCAGTGCCCACAGCCCACTATCATTGGTGTCAAAGTGTGAATTGCCCTATTTATTTATGCCTGGATGCAGCTGCAACAATATTTCCATTAGCCGTTGTTTGTGCTGTGATTTGGAGTGACGCTCTTGACTTCATGGACTCTAAAGCTAGATCCTGTGCCCTCCTGGAGAGTCTCAATTATCTAATATCACTTTAACTAATTCTGCTTCTGCTTAAATTATCCAGAATTGTTTCCCTTGCTTGCAACTAAAACTCCTACCTGTGAGCAAGTGGAGAGCCCAGAATGTAGAAACCAATGGAGGTCAGAGAGGGCAAAGCTTATAAAGGGAAATAGTGAAACTTCAGTGAGGAGGAGAGTGATTAAAGACAATGCTGAAAAGGCAGGCAAGGAACTTGATACTCACTTTGAAGCGTTTTAACTGTATCTAGAAGGCAGTGTCAAATCTGGAATGACCACAGAAAAAGAATTCATTTTTCTGAAAGCACACTCTGTGTCTTCAGAACTTTACGTAGCATAACAGGGAATGATGAAAACAATTCTTGCCTTACAGTGGTTGTGAACCTTCACAAATAATTTTGCACAGTAATTAACACATAGTAGACACTCAGTAAATTATAGTTACTGTTTTGATGTATGATCCTTGCAACATCTGGAGTAAAGATTTTCGTTACCATTTGATAGATGTGGAACCCGAAGCTCAATGAAGTTCAGAAACTTGACTCTGATGATATAGTTACTACTGACAGCACGTAAATGGGCCTGACTCCCAAATCCTTGCTTTACTGTCCACAGCATGCTGCCTCCCTGCTTTGACCACTTCCCATCCCTTCCTACATGCAGTGTCTTCCTTTGGGATCCCTCTGTTGGGTGGCTGATGGCAACATGGTCTCAGCCTCTCATCCTCTCTCTTTCCTTTTCACTAGGTCCCTCACTTACTTATACTCTTATCTCTGACTCAACTGATCTGAAATTCCTTTTCATTCTTTCCAACTCCCTTCTAATCCTGCCAGCAAAGGCTTCTTCTGGATTCTTCTTTCATATTTGTCTAAGTAGTTTTCGCAACTTTCTTTTGTTTGCTTGCTTGCTTCCTTTAGTCTATCTGTCCTTCTTATTCTGTTCTGTTTTGCAGAATTATTTCTCTTTGGGTCACCTGACTAAGGCAGCCTGGTATAGTTGGAAAATCAGGGGCTAGGAAGGTGGACAGGTAGTGCGTTAGATATCATCTTTGGTATTTACCCACTGGGTTAAACCAATTAACATTGCTCGAATGAGAATGCTTTCTGTGCGTGAGCATTTGTCAAATGGGGAACGTACAGCCCGCTTTTCAGGATCCTTATGGGGAATAAATGAAACTATGCATATGAAAATATTCAGCACATATTAGATTCTCTTGTGTGTGAGAGAGAGAGAGAGAGAAAGAGAGAATGCTGGCTATTTTCATTTGCATGATCTCCTTCAATCTTCCATAATGATCCTGCGAAGTCCTCTGCTATCTCAACACCTGTAAGGTATCTGCAGCATCATGTCACAGGGTTCCCAACACTCTACCCCAGCTTTGTTCCAGTCAGACTGGTGTGTTTTCTGCTCCTGGAATGTTTTAAGCTCTTGTTGCCATACAGTTTTCATCAGGCTCGTTCTTCTGCCTGGAGAGATCTCCTTCCAGTCTTCACCTGGCTACCTTTTACTTTTCTGCAGATGTTGTTAGATGTCGTGGAGTTGGCTCCCAAATCTTGGCGACCCCTATAGGACTTAGCTAATAGTGCACTTTTCCTAAGATTGCTTACGTGACTCGTAGTTATAAGGTGCAGTAGAGTCAGTTTCTTACTTAAAGTAAGCCCATGTGACAGAATAGAACTGCCTTATGGGATTTTCCAGGCTGTAATCTTTCCAGAAGGAGATTGTCAGGTCCTTTTCCCTTGAAAAAGTTTCCTAGTATTTAACCTTTGTGCCAGTGGGACTTCTTACCTACCTATCTCGTTTAAATTATCCCCTTTCTGTTTTCTCTGTTATGATTTTTCATGTCTCCTTGTGTTTTTAAATCGTGTTCATTACAAGTTTTGACATTTGCCTATCTATTAATATATTGCTTTGATGTGTCTTCCCCACTGGACCGTAAGCTTCAAGATAGAAAAACCACATGTGTCTTGTTTACCAGTGCACCCATGAGCTAGTATAGTAACCGGTATTGGGTAGGTACAGAATCCATGTCTGGTCAATGACTGGCCATGTATGCATTCATTGACTGTTTACTCAGACAGGTGGTGTGTTTGGAGATAGTGGTATGTATGTAGTTTATAAAGCATACAACCAGTATGACTTTCTTGCTCCCTCTTCCCTTCCCTCTCTCTCTTCTTCCGTCCCTTTCCTCCTTCCTTTTTCCAGCTTCCCATGACTCAAGTGATTTTTTTTTACAAAACCTTTCTTCTTTAAGCCTCAAGATGATCTCTATAACAAATAAACCCTAATTCAAGAAAAGAAAATGCTATCTGCTGCTCCATTTCTACTCTATCTAAGCTCAATCTTCCATCAATCCCCCTCACACTCGTGAATCTCCACCATTTGTTTTCTTGCACTCCAATCTTTGCCCTCTCTGTAATTCATGTTGTCTTTTTAATCCTGCTTCTCTCCTTGCAGCACGTTGGCTCCATTCATCACCCAGCAGATTCTGTTTCCTTTCCTTCCCTTCAGCGGCCTTCCTCCAAACATTTTCTGCTACTGTCTCTTAGCCATAGCTCAGCCAACCGATCAGCATCTTGACCCACGCACAGCCCAGCTCCATCAGCTGGTTTGGGAGCAGTTACAAGGTTAAAGTCAAGTTGGAAGCTTTTCCTTTCATTTTTGAGGGAGCTGAAAGAGATCAGTATAAATACATCTATCACTGCTATCTCTTTCTTTGACTCAGAAACCTCTTCTGGTTATGTAACTTCAGATTCCTTTCTCTCCCATTTCTGGTTGCTGGTAGTTGTTGACATTCTGACTCATGGTGATCACATATGTGTAGAGTCACACTGCTCCATAGGGGTTTCAAGGGTGTGACCTTTTGGAAGCAGACTGACTGGCTGTCTTCTGAGATGCCTCTGGTGGTGAATTATAATCTCTTAACTGTTTGTGACACTCGGGAACTCCTTATTACTCGTTAGGTGGAATATTTTTAGTGAGACTTGTAATCTTTCTGAGCCTTAATTTCTTACTCTCAAATGAGAGTATTGGGAGTGTTTAATGAGCCAAGTGGTACAAACAGAAGTATCTAGTGCTGTCTGGCACATAGTAGGTTCTCAGAAATAGTTGCTTATTTCTGTCTCCAAATATCTGTTAAGTTGGTCACCTCTCTGTCTGCTTTTATTTCTCCATTTGTCATTTCCCTTTTTAGAACTTTTCCACTGTGTCTCATTTATAGCAAACTTTTAGCATGGTCTTTAACTTCTCTTTCATGAAAAAGGAAAGAATATTTTAATCACCGTTGTCTTTCTTCATTTCCACTTGCATCTATTTGACTGATTTCTGCTTCAACTCAGTACTTCTCTGACTTCCTTAGAAATTCTCAAATTTATTATCTTTTTTTTCTCCAGTTCATACCTTTCACTACCTCCCACTTTCCCTGCCCCTGGTTCGCTAAATCAACCCCTTCTTGTTCCCTGATTTACTGCAGTCATCTTAAATCCTTTTTATACTATCCAGTCAAAATCCTTGCAATACTCTCCCCTCGTTCATTCGTTTGCATTTTCTTTTTCAAGTCACTCATCTTTAATTCATCCCCATCATTCATTTGTGGATGCCCAACTCTCTGTACCTTCTTACCTCCTTAATCCTTTAACTTATTCTTGTCTCCTTCCTGCTTTGTTAGACTCGTCATCTCTCATCATTAACACATATTAACGTATGCTATTCTTTTGGTCCTTTTCGTACAAGTATTAATGCTGTGATATTTTTAAAGTCATTTTGGGGGGCCTCTTTGGTTCCTCCTTTCTGGACCTTTCTTATCTGGGACCTTGCTTTATTTAAAAGAAAGAAAGAAATCCTTACAGCACCTGCTCTGTATTTATTCAAGCTGAGCTGCTAACCTGGTGCATTAGAATACATTTTACTGATGAAAAGTCTAAGCTTTATTCTCTGCCATAGAGTGCTAGGTCATTTTCCTTTTTGCAGCACATTTTTATTACTATTATGGTTTGAACTGATAAAGGAGATGTCAGTATAGAGTGACTGTTTCTGGAACATTGGCTGGGTGCCTACTGTGTGCAAGGCACAAAACACATTTTTTTCTTATTTAATTCACACAAGAACCCAGCAAGATTGGGTTTTTAACTCCTGGTTTGCATGTGAAGAAATTGGAATGCATAGAAAATGTATAGTTTGCAACATGCTGGGAATTTCAAGTCTAATAAAGTCCCTGCAGCATTTTTGGATAGAGACAATATGGTGCAAGAGTTCAGAGTTTCCTTATTTTTACAAGCAGAATGGTGACAGCCACTTTGTCGGCATGTTATTTACTATTTGCTTTCCCTACTAAATTATATTTTCCATGCAGGCAACAATCTTGTCAGTCTTGTCTCCTGTTGCTGCCTGGCACTTAGTAGGCCCTAACTGAGTATTTGTGGCATGAAAGAATGAATGAATGTTAAGATGACAATCTCTAATATGAGACAGCCCTGGTTTTGAATTTCAGCTCTGAGATTTAATACTTTTGTGACCTTGAGCTTCACTGGAAGGGAGCAAATGTCTTCTAACAGTCTGTCTTATCTTTAAACTTTGTTAATGTATGTTGCCGCATTCACGTCACCTTTAATTTTTATGTAACATTATTTAACAGTCTTCTGAGTCAGGCAAACCAGGGTTCTAATCCCAGTTCCTTCATGTGATAACTTAGAGGCCTTGGACATGTTATCTCCTAAAACAGAACGTTTTTCATCTGTAAAATTGAAATGATGCTCTCTGTCTGTCTTTCTACTAAAAGTTATAGGCTAGTTGATGTATCATTTGGTGGGTAACCCCAAGATTGCTTGACTTCAAGTTCCATGTACATTTTACTACATCAGGACTCTCATTGTTTTGCTTTGCAGCTCCCAAAACTGCTTTCACTGTTTCTCCTACTATCTTAAGCAGCTTTATGTAAACATACCTCCCAAAGCCTTGCTAGGATGTCTCTCAGAGAGGTAGGGGCCACCCCCACTCCTGACCCACTTACCAAGCTATATTTGATTGCTAGTGTGTGATGAATGCAGACTCAGCAAAGCTGAGGCTCTGCACGCTCGCTGTTTCCTCAAGTCTCAGCCTCACTCCACTTTATTCCAGAGAAGCATTCAGTGAAATCTATGGGAAATCCCTCTTCCAGATCTGGGGCACAAGGTTTCCTTCCTTCCTTCTTTCCTTCCTCTACCCTTTTCTTTCTTCCTTCTTTTGTCTTTCTCTTCTTCCCTCCCTCCCTCCTTTCCTTTTTATGTCCTTCTCTTTTTTCTTCCCCCCTCCCCTCTTTCCCTCCTTCTTACCCCCTTCCTCCTTGTCTCCCTCCCTTCCTCCTCCCTTCTTTCCTCTCCTTTATTTAACGGATGCTGTGATCTACAAGGATTAAGGTAAAAAAAAACCCAAAAACCTCAAAGGCACCAGCCATTCCTTCTTTCCTTCCTTTCTTCCTTTTCCCTTCCTCCCTTCCTCTTTCTTTCTCTCCCTCCTGTCTCCCTTCCTGTCTCCTCTTCCTCTTAGAATTTCGATTGAACACCTACGGCATTCCAGGCACTACGTTAACAGAGATGAACAAGGCTAAAATAGTACTTGCACTCATGCAGTTTATAGTCAAGGGACAGACCAAAACAAATAATCAGACGTATCTCTAAAATGGAAATTTTTAAATGTGCTGTGAAAAAAATATTTTAAAGTATTGGTCTGTGGAATGGAATAATGAAAGGTGTGTTAATGTAGATTGGAGGGCTGGGGAACACATCTCTCAAAAAGTGACAAGAAGAAATAAAAAAGGATGACCAGGAAGAGGTTTAGGGTAGGGATGTGAGTCCACACAAGGAGACAACACATGCAGAGCCCTGAGAGAGGATGTGACAAATTTTATGAACCAAGCATTTGAACACAGTACGTCTAGACAGTGGAAAGGGAAAATGGAGAAAGAATGAAATAAGTCTTAAAAGATTAGTATGGCTTAACTTATTCAAGTTTATGTAGGCCATGGTAAGGAGTTTGGATTTAATTCCAATTGAAGGGAAAGCTATAGACAATTTTAACTAAGGGGATGGCACAGTCAAATCTACATTTTAAAAAAACATTGCTTTGCTTTTAGGTAGAGAGTGGATTTGAGTATTTCAAGAGAGGACAGTAGGAGTCTAACATGAAATCTATCACAGCTGTCCAGGTGTAAACCTCTCCAGGATCCAGACTTTTCTGGTGTAATTTCCCTGCCGTGGAGTCTTGTAGCTTGCACACATTGACAGTGGTGACTCATTATG
The DNA here is from genome assembly GCA_028571685.1 of Heterohyrax brucei. Taxonomy (NCBI): domain Eukaryota; kingdom Metazoa; phylum Chordata; class Mammalia; order Hyracoidea; family Procaviidae; genus Heterohyrax; species Heterohyrax brucei. The sequence continues at coordinate 66,795,332 of CM053150.1, forward strand.
TCCGTGAAAAACCGACTGTACCTTTGGTTGGCTCTCACCGACTGATACTCATCTTCCCTGTCAAATCTACTACATATTGATTCGAATTCTGTATTCTGGAGAGGTCAAGTAGACAATGTATCATGAAAATGTCCCATTTATTTGAAGCCATCGAGCAATGACTGTCCCTGTCAGCTACTTCCACTGTTCTCAGTAGCAATAATTAAGGACTTTCATTTACATGTAGTGCTTCTACATGTATCCTCATAACATTTAACTTCCTCCAAACTTGTGATCCAGCAAGACAGGTATTTGCAGTTTCAATTTACAGTGACAAAAATAAAATTGAAAGATGTGCTATGTCCAAGGTTAGGCAGTAGAAGAAAAATTGGATTCTGAACCAAATCTTAAAATTCTAACCAAAGCCTCTTGACATGCTAGAACAAGGGCTTAGATGAAGGATAAGCTCATGTGTTCTCACATCGCATTGACTGCCTAAGTTCAAATTTCTCTAAATATGCTGTGTGACTTTTGGAAAATTATTTAACCTCTCTGGAACTTTGGTTCCTAAATCTAAGAAGAATGTGAAGACCTACCTCATGTGATTTGGATGAGGATTAAACAAGGCAATACATTAAACATATGCAGCAGAGTGCTTAGCTTGTATTTAGCCCTCAATAAATCTTAGCTGTTTTCAACATACTATATATCTTCTTGATCAAAAGCAACAGCAGTAAAATAAAACTTATTGGAGATTTGATATAAGGTGACTTTGTTAGGAATATTAACTCTGCCATGACGTGAAGAATACAGCATTTAACGATGACCTGACTCTTCAGCTATAAGATAGGCCTAATCATACCTACCTTGAAAAGTTGTTGTGAAAAATAAATTCCATAAATAATAAGAGAAATTGCCTAATGTCAAAAATTATGGATTCAACAAATGCTAATTTTCCATCTCTCTTCTTTGATTTAATATTATTCCATCTAGGAAGATTTCTCTAATCCCCTGAACTGGTTAGAAACCCCTCAACTGTTCCCCTTTAGCACATTGAACTTATTTGGAGCACAACACAGGTCATGCCACATCAAATGTACCTGTCTGTCTGTCTTCAACTTTAGAACAGAGCTGCTTGATGCCAACAGCATTTTATAAGTTTAATAATCATGTATATACATAGTAAGTATATTTTAAGTGCTGGGTACACAGCAGTAAACAACACAGAATAAATCACTTTTCACTTAACGCTTACCTCATGAGAGCCACTTTATACCAAATCTCCAGTAAGTTTTATTTCACTACTATTGTTTTTGATCAAAAGGCATATAGTATGTTGAAAATCGCTCAGATTTATTGAGGGCTAAATGTAAGCTAAGCACTCTGCTTCATATGTTTTAAATATTGCCTTGGTTAATCCTCATCCAATCACATGAGGTTGGTATTAAATTATTACACTCTTATTATGCACCAGGTACTATTCTAAGAATTTTGCAAATTATGATATACTTAATCTTTAAGTGATCCCTATCAAGGAAGTACTATTATCATTTCCTTTATGCCAGTTAGGAAATTCAGGTCAATAAACAAAAAACACTGTTGTCAAGTCATTTCTGACCCATGGAGATCCCAGTTCTACAGAGTAGAACTGCTCCACAGGGTTTTTGTAGCTGTGATCTTTTTTGGAAGCAGATTATCAGGACTGTATTCCACTGCACTACTGGGCAGGTTCAAACCCACCATCTTTTAGGTTAGTAGTCCAGAACAACACATTTATGTCAACCAAGGACCACCAAATAGGAAACAGAAGGCCAAAGGAGGTTGACTCACATATCCTGCAGTTGTCATAGGAGTTCCTGGGTGGTGTTAATGGTTAAGTATTTGACTACAAGCTGAAAGGTTGGCAGTTTCAATCCACCCAGAGGTACCTCAGAAGACGGGTCTGATGATCTGTTTTTTGAAAGGCAGCAGCCTTACAAACCCTGTGGAGCAGCCTACTATGCACAGTGGGTTGCCATAATTTAGAAGAAACTCGACAGCAACCAAACAACAGCAACAACAGTTTACAAACAGGGATGCCTTACCTTACCCCTTCTTGTTTAGATCTCAGTGCAAATACCACCCCCTCAGAGGACTTCCGTGACTCCCTGGTCCAAAGGATTCGCCAAGTTACCACCATTTCCCTCCTAATGTTTTCCGCTCTGTACCGGACTTACAGATTGATTGACGAACAATTGGTCTTCCGTTGCTCCAATGTAAGCTTTAAACGGAAAGTGATTTATTTTGTCTTGGTCACTGCTGTGTACCCAGCACTTAAAATAGTCCCTGGCACTTAGTAGCTGTTCAATAAATATTTCACGAAAAAATGAGCAAATGCCTGTATTTACTCATTATCAAATTTATTTTGTAATTTAAAAACAATGTATTGTGTTCTTATGTTCCTGCAAAATTAATGGCATACTGAAAAAAGTTGAAATTGAATCTATACTTCACACCAAACATAAAAACTAGTTCCAAAATGTATCAAAAACCTAAACATCAAGCTTAAAACCATAAAATTCCTAGAAGAAAACATAAGTAGAAAACCACGGGACACAATCTTCTGCAAAAATAAAATAATAAGCATCATAACAAACGCACAAATAGAAGATAAAACAGACAAATGTGACCTCAGAAAAAGATTATCAACTTTTTGCTTATTACAAGACATTTATTATCAAAAGAATAAAAAGAACCTACAGCATGGGGAAATTTTGTCATAAAACACGTATCAGATAAGGGTCTAATTTCCAAAATTTATAGAAAACTTCAACAGCTCAACAACAAACAATCCAACTGTAAAGTGGGCGAAGGACATGACACACTGTCACCAAAGAAGACATTCAAGCAGCCAAAAAACACAAGAGATTGTACTCACGATCATCAGAGATTAGAGAGACGCTAATCAAAACTACAAGGCACTGTCACTTTACTCTTACCAAAATGACACTGATTAATAAAACAGAAAACAAGAAATGTTGTTGAGAATAAGGGGATATTAGAATCCTTATTTGTTGGTGGTGGGACTGTAAAATAGTACAAACACTGTGGAAAAAAGTTTGGCACTTCCTCAAAAAATCAGAAATTGAGAGCTACCTTATGATCCAGCAATCACACTCCTAGGGATATATCCTAGAGACCTAAGATTGCTGACACTACTAGATGTATACATTACGATGCTCACTGCAGTTCCATGCACAATAACAAAACAATGGAAACAACAGAAGCATCCATCAACATTTGTTGTACATATTTACAATGGAATATTACACAATCGTGAAGAACAACGATGAATAAGCAAAATACATTATAGCCTGGATAGCCCCAAAGGGCATAATCTTAAGTGAAACAAATAAAACACGTAAAAAGGAATTTTGCGTGATTCCCCTTTTGTAAGAAGATAAGAACAGATAAATGCAGAGAGACCAATATTCATTGGTGGTTACCGGGGAGAAGGGAGGAAGAGATGTTAAGTACACTTTAGACTTCAGACTTCAGACTTGTTATTTTGGGTGATGGGAAATGTGGCTCTGAGTGTGGAAGTAGTGAGCACAACACAAACGTAATAAAGATGAGTATCGTGACACAAACGGAAGGATACAGGTACAAAGAGAATGCTAACAAACTGTGATAAACATAACTAATATAAATGAACACATTATCTGGAACTTTGTAAAGAAAAAAATGCTTTGTAGATATACAATTGTGCAGCAACAGTAATAACCACTAAAAACATATGTTTGGTTACACAGGTATATACATATGCATCAATGTGCATAGGAAAACCAAATCAATGTCTGTCCAGTCGATTCCAATGCATAGCAGCTTTATAGAGCAGGGTTGACTGCTTCACAGAGTTTCTAAGGAACACCTGGCAGATTCAAACAACTGACCTTTTGGCTAGCAGACACAGCACTTAACCACTACACCAGCAGGGTTTCCGTGTATAAATAACTATAGGTATGTGTATATACACGTCTATGTGTGCTACAAATATTTTTAAGAATAAAATAAAGTACATGGGGGCACAATTATAGCTACTTCTTAGATACAACCTAATACCTCATGGGATTGGTCTACTGGTTTTGAGGGCTTAAAATTACAGGCTTGTGGGGGCAATTCAGTCAATTGGCATAACATAGGCTGCCAGCCAGCTATGAAGACAATATTCTACATCCTAGTTTAATCAGTAGTGGGGTCTTAAAATCCAAGAAGCCATCCATCTAAAATTCAAGTATTGGTCCCTACTCATCTAGAACCAAAGAAAAAGTAGAAAACCAAAGAGTCAAAAAAGAAACTAGTCTGCAGAACCAATAGTCTATGTGAATAATGATGTCACCTATTTGAACCAACTCGACAGCACTTGGCTTGGCTTGGCTATTTGAAAACAGAAGAACTAGATGATGCCTGGCTACCATTTCCTATCATTCTAACCAGGTTCCCAATAGATGGTCCTGGAGAGAAGGAAAGAAAAACATACAACAAAATGCAAACTACTAAAGGAAGGCTAGACTTACTGGACCAGTAGAAACTAGATGAATCCCCAGCACTATCAAACTGAGTTACTCTTTAAACTTGGAAATTAACACATTCCTAAAGATCACCTTACAACAGATAACATATTTAAACACAAAATAAATAATATCACCCTTGAGTACTGTGCTCCTCAAAATAGTCATCTACATAAAACTAAGTAGTTAACACTTGCCCTAGACCAAAAATGAGAGGACTTGGGAGGGGAGGGGAGGGGAGAGACAGAGAAGCTAGATTAATTGAAAGAAATCAACCAAAATGAAACTAATAAGAATGCTGATACATTATTAAGAATGTAACCAGTGTCCCTGAATAATATATATAGAGATTGTTCAAATGAGAACCTAATTACCTGTATAAACTTTCACAAAAAACACAATAAAATATTTTTAAAAATTAGTGGCATATTGAACTGAAGACGAGTAGGAAAAAAAACAGCACAGATAGTGGTACTCTCTTCTGCTCTGCGCTGAGTCTTTTGGACTATCAATAGCATCACTTCTCACCCAGCAGCTGGCCAACAGCTGGTAAGTTCCTTCCCTTGGAACCCCAAAGGCAGGAGGATTACTGCTCAAGGTGACAGGGTGAGAAAGTGGGAGGAAGCTGTGCAGGGAAGAGATATACTGCAGTCATGGTATTAAGCCTGAGGTTTGAGACGCCCACTAAAATTCACTGGGAAAAAATAATACTTGAAAAAAGTGTAATGTCTAGTATTTATCACCTTGGTCTACTGGTAGTTCATTCTCCCTGACATCTATGGAGATTCTCAGAAACTAATACATTGCCAAACACCTACCTTGCTGGTGCTCTATGCACTTTTCGGGGGGGGTGGGGGTGCTGTTAAAAAAAAGAAAAAAGAAATATGTTAGCTTTAATTCTCACCTGTTTTTCTGTAATTATTATTATTTTTTTTTGCTCTAGACTTATGTAACCCATTAGGATGATATTCAAATTCCCAAACAAATTTACCAATCTACTGTCTTCTTCTTCTTCTTCTATTCTAGGCCCTCATCAAAATAAATGTTCTTACTAGTCCCTGTGCATAATCTTTCCATCTTCCATCTTACTTTTGTCTAGATTATTCTCTGCTGACTGGAATTCTTCATGAACACACTTCATCTCCCCTCCCTTACTCAGGTAGATTACTCCTCCTCCATGAAGTCACTTCAGAGTCTCATCATCTCATTTACACGTAATAGTCAATTCTTTTACATGTCTGTGTTATTTATTTGTACCTTATGTATAACATTTGTTGTTTTCTACCATAGCTGTTCTTTGCACTCACACTGAGAGACTTTAGAATATGGTTCAGCAAATGTTCACTCCCTCTGTCTTCTCATGATGTATTGATGTTGGGTTTTAGTGTGGTTTTATTACACAGCATTATTGAAGTGATAACTGACAGATAACAAGTGTTCACTCCTTTCCTGTTCTCTGAGATTCTTGAAGCTACACAGTCTCATTAGTCTCTTGTTACTTACATACAGTCGTAAGATACAACTTCAAGGTGTGTTTCTCGAATGAGTGGATGAATGAATAAATGAATAACTAAAGAGCTTTAGAGAAAAAGAGATTCAAGACCCAGGAGACACTCTGACTTTATGTACCTGTTAGCTCAACAGGAATGTGTTGAATAATTATTTGATGCGAGAGATTGTGCTGGAAGAAGGATATTCAGTGGTGAATGGGCTAGACGTGTCTCTGGATAGTCTTGGGTAGTTTAAGAAAGCTTGAGAATCAGGGACTTAGAATATAGTCAGTCTGCAAGCTCTAATTATCCCTAAATCACATACGAGGCCACCAAAATAATCAGAGAAGTGGTAACAGATAGAAAAGAGCAGAAAGATCTCTCTCTCACAGCTAATTTCCACAAACTCAGGTTAGAACAAATCTCAAACAGATAGGAGACATTTGCATCCATTTGAAGAAAATGAGTTATTAGGAGCTAAACCAAAGGATAAAATAAAAATTTATGGAGATAACTATTGGTGGGTCACTTTCTGGTTGCTGAGTAACAACTCTTTCTCTTTCTATCATGGACAGATTGTTAGCATGCTGAACCTAAATGCCATTAACATTTGTAAGTCAGAAAATTGCATCCATGATATTCAGATTCCATAGTCTGACCTCAAAATCCAACAGGGACTTTGTCCAGACCTTGATAAAAATCAATATGAGTCCCCTTTCTAAAAGTTTCTTCTGATTGCTAAGCATTTCTGTCACATTCTCCTGCCTCCTTTCCCTGAAGGAACTCCAGGAATGAAGAGCGTAACTTCTGAAATTCCTAAATCATGGAAGATATCATCAGAGCCAAGACTTTATTTTAAGCCCAGTTTTCCCGATCTTGTCTTGCTCTGGACACCAGCCACTAGGGAGCAAATTCATCCATCAGTACATTTTCAGATCACCTAAGGATTTTTGTCTGGTTCTTTGTTTTGAAAAAGCAGGTGGCTAGGACAGATGGACTATTAGACAAAAAAGGCAACTTATGCAGGGCTCAAAGTATGACACTCCAAAAAAGATGCATTGCTATTTGTAAAACTACTACTTTTCAGATCTGAAGAATAAGCTGAGATTTTGTATTACCTTCAAGAAATACCATTTTGATATGCTGACAGACGCTAATGAAGAATAGCAGTCAAGGGAAAATCAATGTTTAAGGAAATGGTTATGTGCAGATGTCTATTGTCTACTCGGTGTGCAGTTTCAATGTGGTAATACATATACAGAATCTGGTACAGTATCTGGTATATGGCAGCAATAATATAAAAATAATAAAAAGAACATTTATTGAGCACCTACAACGTGTTAGTAGGCTAAATGTTGTGAAAATCTCATCTTATTCAGCACTTTCAACAATTCCCCAAGAATTAGAAATCATAAATATCTCTATTTTACACATGATGAAACAAAAGCTTAGAAAGGTAAAATTCCTTGTCTAGACTCACACCACTAGCAAGTGATGGAGCCAGGATTTCATTCAAGGCTCTCTTATTCTAAGTTCCTGGTTACAACCACTACTCTGTACTCCCTCCCATAATTAAGATGAAATTCGCAATGGATATAAGCTAACATCATCATCATCATTGTCATCATTTTCCTTGTCTTCAACATAATTATTAAGTGACATAAGAAGAAAAGCTACTGCTTGGGGGTAGTTTTCTGGAATGTTTCTGCTAAAGAAAACAATTGAAATGCAAGGATGCAGCTTTAAGTGTGGTATTTAAGACCACTCTGTAAGAAACCCGGAAAGAGAAAGGGAAAAGTCTTTAGAGTTCTAAAGACTTGGGTTTAACTTTTATTTATTTATTATTATGACTGAGTGAAAATGTACATTCCTGCATAAATTTACATGCCCAGCTATATGCAGCTTCCACTGCTCTCCCTGTCCGGGGACTGCACACTATTGCTCTCTGCTCCACACATGGCTCATCCTCCCAACAGTCTCCTTTCCCCTCCTCTCCACCCACTCTCCTTCCTCCATCCAGAGGTCAGTAGGATGATATCCTATAGATGCATAGAACCATAAAGTGCATCCAATACATGGTCACTCTGCATCACCAAGTCCAACCAATTCGTGTCTGAAGAGTGGACCCTTGTTATGATTTATCGACAAGGGCAGCATCAGGGCCAGGGGCCATGCTCCCAGGGGAACCCCGAAGCCACTGGCCACTGGGCCATCAGTTGTGGTCTTTTAGTGGAGATCTCAGGATGCACCTGTTTTTATTCTGACTCCTCTCTGTGAGCTCCATCGTGGCTGGTGGTGGCCGGGCACCATCCGGTTCTTCCGGTCCCAAGTCTATGTAGGCACTCACTCATGTGGGTCTCTTTATCTTCTGGGTTGTCTTAACCCCATATCATTTTGGTCCTCGGTGATCATCCGTTCCTGCTGAGTTGGGACCATTTGCTGTGCCCTCGGATGGCAGCTTGGCAGCTTTTAAGACCCCAGATGCCACTCACCAATGTGGAATGCAGAGAGCCCTCTTAGCAAAATGCTAATTGTGCCAACTGGTCTCGATTTCACCTGAAAGCATGGTCCCCGGCCCCTGGACCCTGGACCCAGCTACTCGTCTTTGCAATATTGGGTTAAGATGAAAGGAGTATTCAAGTTATGCAGAAGACCATTTAATATTGTTCTTGTTTCTAATGTGTGCTATCACCTATTTCACTCAACCAAATTTCCACCAACTATCTAATCTAAACCCTCCCCACCTCATCCCCCATTCCCTCCCTTGCAGTCATCAAAGAGTCTTTTCTTCTATGCATAAGTCACTTTTTGAGATCCTATCATAGGGGTCTCATACAATATTTGTCCTTTTGTCGTTGACTACTTTCACTCAACATAATGTCTTCCAGTTGAAACCACTTTATGAGGTGTTTCTGGGAATCATCGTTATTCTTTATCATGGCACAGTGCTCCACTGAGTATATAAACCATAGTTTACCTATCCATTCCTCTGTTGTTGGGCATCTAGATTGATTCCATCTTTTTGCTATCATAGACTAAGTTGCGATAAACATTCTTGTGCATTTGTCCGCTGGTGTGAAAGGCCTTGATTCTGTAGGATATATTCCAAGTAGTGGAATTACTGGGTCAAATGGTATATCTATATCCACTTGTTTAATGAAGCACCAGATTGCTTTCCAAAGAAGCTGGACCATTTTGTAACCCCACCAACAGTGTAGGAGGGTTCCACTTTCCACAGCCTCTCCAGCATTTGTTGTTTTGTGTTTTTTGGATCATGGCCAACCTTGTTGGGGTGAGATGCTATCTCATTGTAGTCTTGATTTGAATTTCTTTAATAACTAAAGATCGTGAACATGTCCTCATGTGTTTTTTGGTTGCCTGGATCGCCTCTTCAGAGAAATGTCTATCTCCTTTGCCCATAGCTTAACTGAATGATTTATCCTCTTCTTATTGATATTTCATATTATCTTACAGATTACAGAGATCCGGCATCAGTCTGACATAGAGTTGCCAAATATTTTTTCCCATTCTGTAGGTTGCCTTTTAATTCTATTAATAGAGTCTTCAGATGAGCAAAGCGTTTGCTTTTTAATACTTCCTACTTATCTATTTTCTCTTCTGTTGATTGTGGTTCGTTTGACAGATTTTGAAGTCTGTCTACATTGTGTATTAAAATTTCCACTGTTGTTCCTACCTTTTCTTGGATGAGCTTTATTGTCTTAGGTTTGATATTTAGGTCTTTTATCCAGTTGGATTTGTTTTCTGTGCAAGGTGTAAGATATGGATCTTGTTTCAGTTTATGGCAGATAGATATATATGGGTCATGTCTTTTGATGCAAGTTGTTGCTCAATGTCTCTTTACTGGAGCATTCAGTCCATTCACATTCAATGTAATTATTGATAGCTATGTGTTCACAGCTGCCATTGTGATATGTTTATTTTTATGTTGATGTTTTCTCTGTTGTTCTTATTAGTCTGTTCTAGGACATTCGTTTTTGTGAGTTGACTTTTCACCTTTTTCAGAGCTGGTTTTGTAGTTGTTGAGACTCCTGTGTTACATTTCTTGAAATGATATGTTACATCTTTGTTGTGCTTTACATCTGTCCCTATGATCCCCTTTAATAAACTATATATAAACCCAAGTTTAATTACTGCCAGTCTTGTCATTTTCCTCTCCATCTGGAAGGACTATAATGACTGTAGTACATCCCTCTTTTTAATATGATGGCACCATAGTTTTTGTGATAATCACTGAATTGCTTCTTTAAGTATTAAAGCTGTGATTGAATTTGGAGCCTTCCCTAACTAAGTAAAGTTCTGAATAATGTGTCGTTCTAAAATGTAAATTAATGGTTTTGTTCTTCTAAGCCCAAGCCAAGAACTTCTTTCAGTATTTCTTGTAGTTTTGGATTGGTTTTTACAAAGTCTCTGAGTTTCTGTTTATCTGGGAATGTCTTAATTTCATTTTTGTATTTGAAATATTGTTTTGCAGGATATATAATTCTTGGTTGGAAGTTCTTATCCTTCAAGGCTTTGAATGTGTCATGCCACTGTCTCTGTGCCAGCATGGTTTCTCCTGATAAATCTGATGAAACTCTACAGGGTTTCCCTCTGAATGTTAGCTTTGCTTTGAGTCTTGTTGCCTTTAAGAGTTGCTGTTTATGTTTCATTTTGTTAACCTTGACTATAGTACGTCTTGGAGTCTTTCTTTTGAGATCTATATTGAGTGGTGTACGATATGCATCTGAGATGTCTATATTCTCTTCCTTCATGATTTCTGGGAAGTTGTCTGTCAGCAGCTCAGCAACAATACTCTCTGTGTTCTCAGGTGTCTCATCCTGTTCAGCGACTCCAATTAATCGAAGGTTGTTCCTTGTAATAGAGTCCCACATGCTCGTTAATGCTTCTTCATTTTTCTTGTTTCTTTTTTCTGATTTCTGCTCATAAATGTTGGCGCCAGTAGCTCTGTCTTCCAAGTCAGAAATTCTTTTTTCCATTTCTTGCATTCTGTTTCTTGGCTTTGCATTGAAGTTTGTATGTCTTTGATTTTGTTCTTGATCTGTTGGATTTCAGAGTCCTGGTGTTCCATCAGATTGAACAGCTTGTTTAATTTTTCCTTTTGTTCTGCTGCACTTTGTATAAGGTGTAGAAGGGCTCTGTATATAATCATTTTGTATTCACCTTCTGATGATTTTAGAAAAGTCTCTTCATGTGAAAAATTCATTGGTTGTTTTCTTTGGGAGCCTTCTGCAGCCATGGGTGATTTTTTGTACACCACAAGTGTCTGTTGCTTTTTGGATCCCATGGGAGTAAGTACAGGCTGGGAAAGACACTGTGAGGATGGACTGAAGATGGTTCTCTAGGCTGTCTTAAAATGTAAAACTAAAGGTATCTGACCATTTCCCAAGTCAGTCAAGTTTTCAGGTATAGAGGTCCCTCTTCCCAACTGGCAAAGTAAGCACCTCTATATCCAGCCCCAGATGATACAAACTAGTTCAAAATACAGCAGCGCTACTGCCCTGTTCACCTCTGATGACAGGGCCCAGCCTTAGGCTACACTGTGTAAAGTATTGCTTTCCTGGTAGAAACGCACTCTCCTGTGAGCAGGCTCTGGCTCCCAAGCTAAGAATTGGGTCCAGCTGTGGCCACTGTATCCAAGATGGCACCCTCCACACAGTCAGCAGATAGAGGGTCAAAAGTCGCCGAGAGGTAGTGACTCCTCCGCCTCTGTTGCTGGGCCCCCACCATAGGCGACACTGTGTAGACCACTGCTTTTCTGTCAGAGAAGCACTGTCCTGTTTGCAGGTGCTGGCTCCCAGGCTAAGATTTAGCTCCTGCTAAAATCTCCATATCCAACATGACATCCTGCACACTGGTGGTGCTGTTCTGTACAAACTATGCTGTGGCAGTGATAAGAAGACAGGCCCAAAGTGGCTAGATTAACAGAGTCCTAAGCCTGGCTCTCAAAATATGGGAATTTCACCTGCCTATCCCACCAGCAATGTGTCTGAGTCTAGCTACAAGGCAAGACCCAGCTCCGCCCACCGGCCAAGGCAGCGAAAAAACAAGTCAAAATGATGTGTTTACCTTCAGTCCATGAGAGCCAGGGCTAACCAGGAGTTGGAGTCAGCAAAAGAAAGGAGGTTTTTCATTCAGTGGTATGAAGTCCAAATTAACAGCCCTGTGCTGTGTCCTGTGGGCTCACTAGGTGACCAGAAGGCTCTATTTGAATATCAGTTCGGGTCTTGGTTTTCAGAGGGATATAAGGAAACATGTGCTTAGTCTGCCATCTTGAACTTATGTTTAACTTTTGACTTACCACACAGTAGATCAAGAAGGTACTCTCTGAGGTGTATTAAATATAGGGATTTAGTGAATTATATTTGGGCCCAAATTTTCATCACTCCCTTTGCCATGTGACTTCGTAATTATTTTTACTAGAGAGACAGAATCTATTTCCCTATCCCTTGAATTAGGGTGGTGGTTATACCCTTGGTGGTATAACCAAAAAGGTGGGAATTCAAACTTAGCAACCACTCCAAGGGAGAAAGCTGTAGCAGTCTGCTTCATGAAGGTTACAGTGTTGAAAACCCTATAGAGTAGTTCTTCTCTGTGCTACAGGATGATTATGAGTTGGAATTGACTAAATGGCAACTGGTGAGTCAGAACTTGGCTTTGTAACTTGTTTTGAATGAAACTTGTGGTGCCAATTTTGAGCTTTGTGTGTTTCTGCTTGCTGTTGTATACTTCTGCAGTCAACAGGATAGGCATATGCTTGAGTTTCACTGTTGGTCCCAGGAGGAGGATGAGAAATGTGGAGCAGAGATTTCCCAGCCCCAGACAAGCTCAGACAAGAGCTGAATCCCGGTTGGTCAGTAGACACATTGATGAGCTTAGCCTGATCGGCTATTCTCCAATCAACCCATGGACATGTAAACTGTAATAATAGACGATTGTTATTTTAAGCTACTGAATTTGGGGATCATCTGTTATAAAAATAACAGGTATCTGGTGCTGGGAACAATCATACATACCACGCACAATGTCTGACACCTAGCTGTTATTCAATAAGTAGTAATTTGCCTTTCATACCTCCTTAACCAATCAGAGGAGATCCAGTTCATCCCAGTGGAGGTTACAAAATGATGTAAAGCTCATCTGTCAACACAGGTGGAGGAAGGTGGCTAAAGGAGGCCTTTTATCAATGCTTCCACTTTGGCCCCTTGCTGAGGTGAGAACGCAAGCAATGGACGCAGTGTGGACCTCCTGCACCTGGAGCAGGCAGCTCTGCCATCTGCACACCAGTGGCCTGACAGCCTCAGAACAAGCTTTCCTCAAGTAATTATTTCTGTTGCCACGATTGGTTATTTCTGTGTCAAAGTCAGTTCCCCTCTTCACTTCTGATTTTCCATTTCTGTAAAAATGACAGTGTCAGATTTAGCTCATAGAAGTGGACAGGGAGTTCAGGGAGGGACAAAGGCATGGAAGGCAAAGGCAATGGATAAAAGGAAAAAAAAAATTACCCAAATGGGCTTTATAAATATAAAGTGCTAATGAAATTCAAAATAACAACAATTATTATGCTTCCAAGGCCAAAGCCTCACATTTCTCACCATGAATATTCATTCTCATGCTATTTTTCTAAGGAATAAAAATTGAGTGAAATAGGAATGTGTGTGCAGGATAGTTTTATTTCCACCTCCACCCCACATTCTATTTTTACCTGGACCAAGGCAGACCCCTAGCTGGATATTGTCTGTATTTTAGTATCATTTGTGACTGTGTCTTTCTGGGAGTCCACCTACAGCATACAGATATCTTAAGTGGAAGATGCTTAAAACATCAATAAAACATAAGTTAAAAAGAACTAGGTGAAGACAGGCTGAAAGAACTCTTCTTGTAGCTGCTGAAAGGTCACAGGTGGGCTGTCACTTTGACTTAGGGTTTTGACAGCCCCAATGCATCTTTTATCAACTGGCATGGAAGATTAGGAAATTATCGCTAAGCTATCAATAACTAAAAACACGAAACCTGTTTCTGTGGAGTCAATTCCAGCTCCTAGCAACCCTATAGGACAGAGCATAACTGCCACATAGAGTTTGCAAGGAATACTTGGCAGATTTGAATAGCCAGTGTTTTGGTCAGCAGCAGTAGCTCTTAACCACTACACCACCAGGGTTTCTAAGCTGGCACTAGAAGGATAGCGGTTTGCTGTCTGAAGTGGTTTTCAATCGGCTCCCAAGCCCAGAATTACATCTGTGCAGTAGTAGTCATTACAATTCACTGTAAATATACAGCATGGCCAACTGCCTCTGCAGGCACTCACAGAGGTGGTAAGGCTCCCACTATCACCAAGGAGGAAAAATATGGCTCCTATCACTCAGCTATGATGTAATCAGTAGCCTATATTTCAGAACTGAGAGTCAGAGTGTCAACATTGTTAATGGCACTTCTGAGAGAGCAGAGGCAAGGGAATTCTGGGCAAGGTAAATAGAGGACTTCTGAGAGAGCAGAGGCAAGGGAATTCTGGGCAAGGTAAATAGAGGACTAAGGCAAGAATCACATCCTTCAGCAAATCCTGTGGGAATAGCTAGGCCCAGCATCTATGAACCAGAGAGCTTCTGTTGCCAGGTCTCTGAAAAGAAGCCAGATTTGCCAAGTCAACAAGTAGGCAGAGAGATCCAAAGACAGCAGAAAGGCCTTGCGGAGTTGCTTAGTACCAGTGTTTCCTGGTGGTGTAATGGGTTATTACTATGTCTGCTAACGAAAAGGTCAGCAGTTCAAATGCACCAGGCTCTCCTTGGGAACTCTATGGAGTGGTTCAGCTCTCTTCTATAAGTGGTCTTCTATAAGATCACTATGAGTTGGAATTGACTTGATGGCAGTGAGTTTGGTTAGGGTTTTGGTGTACCCTGGGAAAACTAGCACTCAGGTCAATAGGCTGAGGGGATGGAGGTGGGAGAGTAAGCTTAATACTATGTTAATTGTGGATACATTAAAATTGCCTAAAATGCAGGAATTGTGGTCATGCCACTACAACTTTTCTCATGAATCTTTAAGGGCTTTCTGCTGTCTTTATCATAATGGTCTGAAGTCCTTAATCTAGCATTCGTGGCTCTATATGCTGCAGTTTCAACCTACCTTTCCATTTTTTAGAGATGACAATCACAAATAGCATAAAAACCATAAAAAGTGGCTGCTGAGGTGATTGCTATTTCAGTTCTGCATCTCACAGTAGGTCTGTGCTCTATAGAATTTTAAATAACTGATTTTTTGGACGTAGATTGCCAGGTCTTTCTTCCATGATGGCTCTTCAGGGACTTGAACCTCCAACCTTTTCAGTTAGCAGTTCAACACGTTATCTACTTGTACTACTAGGAACCCTAATTGGCACTTACCAAAGCCCAAACCTATTGCCATCAAGTCAATTCTCCTTACAGCAACGCACTAGGACAAAGGGAAACTACCCTATAGGGTTTCTGAGGCTGTAAATCTTGACAGAAGCAGACTGCCACATCTTTCTTTTGCAGAATTGCCAACCTCTTGGTTTGTAGTGGAGCTCTTAATAATGCAACCAGGACTCTTAGCTAGCATTTAGGGAATATTTATTTAGGATAGGTACTAGTCTGAATTCTATATACACATGACCTCATCTAACTCTAGTAACAACCCTAAAACAAACAAATGAACAAACCAACCAAACTCATTGCTGTTGAGTTGATTCTGACTCACATTGTAGACACTGCAGAAAGACAGAGTAGAACTGCCCCCTAGGGTTTCCAAGGAGTTGCTAGTAGATTTGAACTGCTAGACTTTTGGTTAACAGAAAAGTGCTTAACCGCTGTGTAACAACAACACAAGAAGACAAGTTACTATCTTAACTTTATAGACGAGGAAAATAAACTCATGGGAGTTGTACAACTCAGCCAAGATCACATAACGAACAGTAGAGCTCAAGTTCAAACCCAAACAGTCTAATTCCAGAGCCCATATTCATAAATACTATACCATACACTTTCTTCATGGTCTTTGTATGACAGAATCTCTGCCCTTCTCCCAAGCATGCCCCATGTCTTCCATTTTTGGAATGCTCAGTCTCATTCCACTTTCTGCAGATCCAAATTCTCCTCAATACACACGGCCAAATGAAAAAAATGTCTCATCCTTTAAATCTTTATGGTCCCCCCCACCGTAATAAGTGATACATCCCAATTCAGATCTCACTGACTGCTACGTCTTTTGTTCTCTCACAGTGATCACCATTTGGAGACTGAAAAGAGTAGTCTGGTTGGAATGGGAGTGTGTCAAATAATCATCACATACGGATGCATCAAAGACCTCCTACAGGCTATGAGCTGTACATAAGCCTGGGACACATATATCAGCATACCTCACAATGCACAATCTTCAGAACTGTGCTGTCTACATTTAGTGATTGGGACTGAGTTTGACTGCAAATAACAGAGAACCCAAACTGAACTAAATAAAACGGAAGCCCATTTGTGTCTCACATGAAGCAAATCTGGAAGTAGCAGTGCGGGGATATACCAGCAGCTCCAAGGCCATTAAGGACTCAGATTGCTTCTGCATCTCTCTATTAATTCTAGGACATAGCTCTGGTCTTAGCTGGATGGATGGCCTTCCAAATAAAGGAAAAACCAAACAAAATCTATGCTGTCAAGTCAATTCAGACTGACAGCGACTGTGTAAGACGGTGTAGAACTGCCCCATAGGGTTTTCAGGGAGTAGCTCGTAGATTCAAACTGCCTACATTTTGGTTAGCTATCAAGCTCTTAACCATTGCGCCACCAGCAATCAGCAATCTTGCCGTGGTAGGTCATCCAGAAACACACCATTAGACAGCTATGTTGAAACCAACTCCTGAATGAAACACTAAGCATACAGATTTCGAAAGCAAGGCAAGCTGCCTGCTCTTTTGGAGCTTATAATTTAGTTGAGAATATGGATAAAACATTACTTAGAAACAAAACACTGCTGAGATGTGGGCTATTACAGGGTGAGTAAGGGGTTCTGCAGGAACTCTGAGTGAATGAAATATTGACTCACAGACTGGCTGACTGACTGATGGAATGGATGAAAGACTAGAACACAAAGTTAAAATAAGGCCTTCTCATGTTCCATTTTGGTTGGCATAGGTGAGCAAGGAAAGACACACGCATGCTGAGGGAAGCTAGGTTTGGAGGAAAGAATGTGGTTAGATCCAGCACGGGCCCAATTTGGCTGTCCCACTTGCCGTATTTGACCAAATTGTTTCACACCTCTAAGGCTCAGTTTCTTCTACCTATAAAATGAAATCATATTGCCTCCTTTATCAGCTAAGAGGGTTGGTATACAGTACATAATAGAAGTTCCGCAAATATTAACTCTTTGCTGAAAGTCAAAGAAATCCAGCTATGGCCACACCCCATGTTTGCTTCCTTTCTTGCTACATCGTAGGCAGTTTTGGATGAAGCTGAGAGTGAATCTGATTTTTTTCCCCATAAGCTGATATAAAGGGGTCTGTCCCCTAATTACTAGTCATTGCCCTTCACAAAAAAACTGTAACCCACTCAGCCCATCAAAGTGTACCCTTTGAAATGTTGAACTAGACAGTGAACAGAAAGTATCTGCCAAAAGGCTCTTTTTCCCTTACAGATAAAAGCAACTTGAAATGCATGTAAGTCTTGTGCCCTTGTTAATTAATCAGGATTTGCATTAAAAGCTTAAACTTCTTTGATGCACAAAGCTCAGGGAGCCAGAATCTTCTTTTTCTGTTCTATAGAGGGGAGATGAGAGGACAAGGCAGCCGAAGGAGGTGTGTTAGGGGAGTGGAGTGCATGTCTAGTGGCCTGTTGCCTACCAGGACGGATGTAACAGGTGGGGAGGAGGCAGGCTCCAAAGTCAGAGGACCACCATGCTTGTGCTGGTTCTCCCCATTCATTAGAGAGAAACATAGGACCCTTGAGTACCAGTGCTTCTGAGACAGCTTTTCTCCTAACATACATTCATTCAATGTGAGTTTATAGTAGGAAGTGCTAGTCATTCACGCAACACATAATTAGTGGCTTTTTGGCTACATGCCAAGTTGGGGACATAGTAGAGAATAAGACACACTCTTTAACTTCTGAAGAGTCTATCCTACTGGTTCTGAAATGGAAGTGATTTTGTTCCCCAGGGGACAGTTGGTAATGTCTGGACACATTTGTGATTGTCATAACTGTAGGGAGTGATGCTGACATCTATAGGGTAGAGATCAGGGATGCTGCTAAACATCCTGTAACAGGACAGCCTCCCACCCCCAACAAAGAATCAGTCAGTCCAAACTTTCAATTGTGCCAAGGCTGAGAGGCACTCTTAGCAGGAGGGAAAAACATTTCAACAAGGAATGCCAATAAAGCATCTTAAGTGCCTTGCTTTAGCAGAAGCAAACAAATCAGTGTCAGGGAAAGCCTCCTTATGGAAGTGGTGTATAAGCTGCGATATGAAAGATGAGTAAGAAGGAAAGAGCTGGGCAGGGCCGAGCAGTGAAGGAGAGGGAAGAGAGTGTGTGACAACATATAGGTGGGAGAGAGCAACAAGTACTTGAGAGACTGAAAGATCAATGTAGCTGGAGGGAGGAAGTGAGAAAGGGGAAAAGGGTAAGGAATAAAGCAGGAAGGTGAAGAATGATTGGGGCAGGAAAAGCCTTATATGCTACTCTCAAAATAGAGTTTTATCTTAAGGTTAATGTAGAATCACTGAAGGATTTTAAAACAAGTAGTGACACGATAGAGACATGCTTTACAAAATTACACTAAGCACCATCCTAGGAAAAATATCAAAATTCCAATTTTTGACATTTACTGTAAGGATTAACTCTTTTCTGCCATTTCTTTTCTGACACCAGCTGCGCATACAGCACTTTTTCCTTTGACCTAACAACCTGCAAGTAGATCAGGTCTCACAAGATAAAGGGCACAGTCCTCCAGACTACCAAGTCTGCCCAAGACTTCGGAGGCTAGCTGTAAGCTTGGGAGCCCACTCAAAACCATCACTTCTGATTTGCTGATTACAAATTCAGGGGCTCCCTCTAATCCCTTAGGATGCCAGACAGAGGTTCAGGAAGTCCCCATCCCCCTCATTTCTGATCTACTAGCTTCTGCTACTCCTAGGGTTCAAGAATTCATAGAACAACTTGAAATACTTACAGAAAGTATTCTACATATTACTGTAGTTTTATCATAGGAAAAAGGATACAAAGGAAGAGAGGTATAGGGTGAGGTCTGAGAGGGTTCCCAGTGTGAAGTTCCCATGTCCTAGAAAGGGACACACTGTACTCCAAATTGCATTATATTTTACCAACCAGGAGCCCCATGGAACTTCTGTGTCCAGAACCTTTATTAATGCCTCATTTATTAGGATGACTCATTGAATTATGCTACCTTTCCTGAGGTTAGCCAACACTACAAGGTGGTCTTTCTGGCCTGACCAGACTCTTTCTGAGTTACGG
This sequence comes from Heterohyrax brucei, assembly GCA_028571685.1. Lineage (NCBI taxonomy): Eukaryota > Metazoa > Chordata > Mammalia > Hyracoidea > Procaviidae > Heterohyrax > Heterohyrax brucei. The sequence continues at coordinate 66,814,840 of CM053150.1, forward strand.
CTAAGGAGGTAATCTCTGAAAAGTAACAGCTCTTGTGTGTTCTGGAGGCCTACTGATAACACAACATTGTATTCTCTAGGGGAAGTCCAAGGCTTTAGAGTTTATCTCTTAGAAACCAAGGACAAAGATCAAATTCTTTGGATAAAGTGTAAGCCCCAATGGGAAGAGTACAAAAGTCATTTGAACTTAAAAATCTGACAGGAAATAAAATAAGTCCCGAACAGAGCGTCGGCTAAAGTGATGAACTGTTCACCGAAGGTTGGAAGTTTGGTACCACCAGTGGCTCTGCAGCAGAAAGATGTGGCAATCTGCTTCTGCCAAGATTTACAGTCTCGGAAACTCTACGGGATCACAACAAGTCAGGACAAACTCAAGGACAAGGTTTTTTTTTTTTTTTTTTTTTTTTAAAGAAATCAAGTAGCCACTGGGATGAAAATCACATATAAGAAAAGCATTGCGGGAAGAGGTTTGTTTCCATTTATAGTCAGTGTAAAATCAGTTCTACTGGGAACAAAAGGAAGAAGAGATTCCAGTGTTGGCCCAAAGTGGGGAGGTGATTAATCAACTGTAGGGGAGGGAACTGGAGAGTCATTCATAGCTAAAAGGGTGGAGATCAATGTCTAGAGCGAGGGTGCCAAGTAGAACATAAAGTTGGAATTAAGCGATAAATAAAAAACAAAAGCTCTTGCTTACCACTTACCCTTGTCCAGCTCTATTCTCCCTCATACAGGCTAAATGCCTTCCTTCTTAAACATAGCAGGTTCTATCTTGCTTCCCAGATACACTCCTTCTGTCTTCTATCCCCCTCCAAACTTACTTTCACCTGATGCTCACCTTCTCATCCTGTGTTGCTCAAATTAGACACTATCTTCTCTGGAAATTTCTCCGTGAATTTCCTAAACTTGAAGTTTGGAATTGTGTAATCACTTAGGATCCACATTAAATTCTAATCCTCATGAATCCAAGGAACGTCTGTGTTGTGCCTAGAAGGACCACATTACCTAGCACAATTGTAGCCAGTGCAGGTGCTTAGTAGCTACCTACTGACTTGAATTGACATTGGAAGGTAGAAGAATACAAACAGGATAGAATCTCATGTGAGGAATAGTTCAAGGTTGGTGTCAAAGGTTTAGACATGTGGTTTCAGACCCCAAGAGGGCTGGAGAGTTTGTTTATTTGAGGTCAGCTGAACACTGTGCAGACTGACATGGGTGCTTAAAGTTCAGGGTTATGCTAATAAAGTGAAGCAAGTGCACAGATGTGGGAAAAAAAACCATTTCCTCCAGGGGGAAAGAGGAGCCAAGGAATCTGTGTGGAACAAGTGCACTTCAGCTCAGCCTTAATAGACATGCTCTGATGCTACTATTCCATGTGTATGTTCCCTCTGCTTTGGTATATATTGATCTACTGTCTCTATGTACCACAGTCTCAGTCAGAGCACAGGTGCAGCTTAATGTGCAAAGTGTCACCTAGGTTACATCCCACAGAGGACACCTATTATGTACTGTTGCAGAATGGGATCCCCAGGCACATGCATTCAAAGTACAAAACACCTACAGCGTATTCAGCACAGTGTATGCTACATATTCATGATCATGGGTTGCATTTGAATACAAAGATATGTAAACACTTGCATTTTGTTTAAGGTTTAATTTTTTAAATAACTTCCACAACTAAGACCTGATTTCTTCTGCATATCAATAATGTAGGTGGGGAAGATATTGCTATGTTCATATTACAGATGAGAAAGCAAGGGCACGAAGAGGTTAAGTCACCTGCCCCAGGTCACATAGGTATAGTTATGCAACCAGGGATGGGACCTGGGACTCTTAGTTGCCAATTAATCAATCCATTGCAGCCCAGTGTACAGTGTAGGCATGTTCACCACTAGCCGGTGAGAAAATATGTCCTAATGTGTTCAAGGTAGCACCTGCTATTAACTCAACCTGCTGTAGAATGTTTAATGGAGTCTTAAATGTAAAGGATGTTAATAGTAGCAGGAACTCTGGATGTGTGTGGTCTCTTGATACGTGATTTTTAATTCAAGGCATCAATCATCCCTGATTGTCTTATAAGTGAATTCATGTCTTTAACTATAAAACTGAGATTCTTGTGATTTAGTAACATACTTTGGGGGGGTGGTTAAAAGTAAATTTTTAATCAGTAGTAATATAAACTTATACTTATCTAAAGTTAAAAACAGTTTGTTAGCTATATTCTTGGCTTATGTTACAATCAACTAAGAAAATTACTAAAAATCAAAAGCTGCCAGAGAAATGGTTTCTTCCCTGAATTTGAACATAAAGTCAAAGAGTGAAGAAGTTAACATTGAGGTAGTTTGGCTAAGATCAGATCACCTATGCATTGGTAACTGTAACTAGTTATGCTGTGGCATCAAGTCTTCACAAACCCTTTCACCTTGAACTTGATGCAGACATGAGCCCACTTGCCTTCTTTTTGTTCCTCTCCAGCCAATCTTTTCTATTTTCCTTTTCCTTCTTCTGTCCCACTTGTTTCTAAGACTGCTTCCTGTCTGTGATGCTTCTTGTAATGAAGTCAATGATAACAAAGGTTTTCTATTTCTAGTGAAAAAAGAAGTGTAGCTATGAGGAATTAGACACAGATTCATTATGTGGTCTAAAGCCTTTCAGCATCTTATGTTTTTAAGCATCTGTACAAGGAAATGCCTCATTACGGCATTCGCATTGTTTTTAACTTTCTTTCTTGCATGCACACACACACACACTTGCTGAGAAAGGAACTGCTCCTACGCAAACTTTGCTGAAACAGTGTTCTCCCACAGATAAATCACTTCCTTCCCAAGGAAGCAAGTACCTTTGCCACATGGCTGGGGTGGGCAGGCAGACTCTTCGTTCTGAGATGCTCACCCAGACTGTCAATCATTTAGCTCTATAATGAAGAGAGCTTTCTGAATCCTGAGCAGCCAGGGGAGCTGCCTATGTCGGATGTCATAGGCAAGCCTTTTCCCTCAAGGTGACTCCATTTAATGGCTCTTGGATGGTCTGAAGGACCACATCAGGAGACAGATCTGATTAGCGGTAGCAGTCCTCCCAAATGACTTTTGTGGTCTGCCTGAAGAGCAAAGCATACATGAGCTTCCCAGAGCTAATGTCAAAACCAAGCCCAGGCCTCTGAAAGATGAATTATGTCTTGGAGAACTTGTGGAGGACACTCCACTCCTCCCACATTACTCAAAGGGGGAATAAAAAAGTCATACAGCCTACCGATGGACTGCAAATACACAAATACTGATAATGTGCTTCCCCCATTACACAGAGAAAGAAAAATACATAAATAGGTTAATTAGCTCCTATGCAGAATTTAATTAGAGCATCTTTGTTCACTCTGCTTCAGCTGGAGTCTCCATCATCAATCCCTAGTCCTAGGACTTTCGAACACGGGCATAAATTTTCACTTGGAACTCCCCATTTGAAGCTTGTGGCCTTAGTTGCCTTTACATGTGGCAGTGGTGGTTATGTTTGAACAGGACATGTTGATTACTTCCAAGTCATTCCATTATCACACGAAACAACGGCTCTTTTCAGTGCTCAAAAGGCTCTCTTTTTTTTTTTTTTTTTTTTGGTGCACAGGAGCCCTGGTGGCTGAGCAGTCAGAGCACTTGTCTGCTAACTGAAAAGTCAGTGATTCACATCCACCAGCAGCTTCATGGGAGAAAGATGTGGCAGCCTATTTCCACATAGATTTCTAGCCTCAGGAATGCTATGGGATGGTTCTGTTTGTTCTATGGGGTCGCAATCGACTTGACAGCAATGGGTTGTATATGTATAATGACGAACTGACCTTTAGAAAGTCCACATTGGAGTCAGGGCTGGAAACTCAGGTGACATTTTTTTCTATAAGAGGAAATAATGGCGAGTAACCTTGATCATGTTATAACTGATTTAATCTTCAAAGGAAGACTCCAGGGCAGGTATAATTGGCATTTGCTAAAAAAACTGAGTCACAGAAAGGTTAAGGGGATTTGACTAAGGATTTGAACCCATACTATAACTCCTGAATCTATACTCTTAAATACTTTGCTTCTACATTTCTTACTAATAATATAGCCCCTTGCTGCAAAAAGGCCAGTATCAATTCTATTGGCATCACAAATTGAACAAGTAAATTCCTTTGATAAGAATGATATTATTTAGAGCATTGATTATGAGTGATAGAAATAAGACACACACTTAAGCAAAAGGGGAAAGGTATTATGCAGTGGGGGATTCTTGAGGAACCCAAGGAATGCATCTAAGCTTCAGAACCAATCAGAACCAGTAAGTGGAACAGCATCAGGAATCTCTCCCTGTCCCACATCTTTATATTTTTTCTGTTATCTTCCACACCTGCTTTCTTCTTCATTGTGTCTTTGCAGACAGCATCCTGCAAGTCTCTGGTCCATAGTGTACAAACACATGTCCACAGATACTGAGCTTTATTTCTGATACTCTAGAAGCCAAAGAGAGACTGCTCCTAATACGTGCAGAAAGCCCCAAACAAAAAATGATGATGATTATTTCTATCACTGAGGCCACTGATGTAGATGATCCTATTGATTTCAGCATCTGGCACTTCAAATGGCCCCTTTGTCATACGGCACCAACACAGCTCCAGTAAAAGCAGCTGCATGTCAGAGTAAAACCTACAAGGGTCCCTAACACTCAGTGGGCTGGTAGGGAGCTTCCCGAGCTTTCTGCAGATATGCACGTACTTTGGGGCACCTGGTACTTGCAACAGTACTGTAAATAGTCAAGGTGGTTTTATTACTATTATTCTTTTCAACAGGTGAGGAAAAAGAGGTTCCAGTGATGATTCTTTCTCATTTCTACACTTCTAGCACTCCACCATTAACTGAATGACTGGCATTTGGAACCAATCAGCTTTTCCAAGGGAGAAAGGTGTGGCGGTCTGCTTCCGTAAAGATTACAGCCTTGGAAGCCCTGTGAGACAGTTGCTCTGTCTCTTGAAGGGTCTATTTGGGTGAGAATTGACTTGATTTGGTTTGCTTTGCTTTTAGCAGGTGGCGGAGTCCCTCTTTGATCTTTTCGTACAAGATCAAAATTCAGCTTTTAGTCCTAGTCTATCCTCTACAGGAGAATCCAAAGATAGCACAGTTGGTTTGAGGATTAGCAGCAAGATCTGCTAACTTTCAGTCTTGTCATGAAACGTTTTTTCTACACTCCGAAAGAGTCTGAAACACATTATTTTGTCAACCTAGACCTCAGAATTTAACCTTTCTCTAGAATCATTTCTCTTTGGCACTGAGCACATAAATTTTTCTTTTATTATTTTCCACTTAGCTCCTTATCTTCTATGCCAACTCTGGATTCTGGAAAAGCGGCCAGCATTGTAGATGTCAAAATCTATCAAGTGTTCAGATTCCCACACAGAAGCCATCAGTACCTTTGCTCTGCCCCAACCTTCTTGTAAGAATATTTCTGTCACTCAACAACCTATCAGTCATTGTCATCAATTAATACGTATGGATATCCACTCCCTAGTGCTTCACATTGAGCTCAGCACTGCTCTCTGCAGGGGCTGCAGTGACATGCTTCCAGGGAAATTAGAACAGATCTCTTGGGTTAACGGTGTCCTACAAATCATGAATACGCAGTTTACCAGCTGTACAGCATTTCTCACTCTAAGGCACAAAATGTTGCTTTAATTCTGAGTGTAAAACAAGAGAGAGTCCAGCTGAATCTAAAAGAGTGTTCTTGCATCATGCAAGGGAAAAACACTGGGAGGAGCTACTCGGTGAAAATGCTGTGTTTTTGTCTCTAGAAAGTCCATACTAGTGCTTGTGCTTATGGCAGCCAGCCTCTAAAGGGGGTCTCCAATGATTCTCACTTGCTACTATTCACACTCCGTGTAATCTGCTTCCACTATGAATGGGGTTATGAGCAGGAATTGACTCAAAGGCAATGGGTTTGGTTTGGTTTTTGTTTTTTGAATAATCTATAGGATATTTGGAAACCCTAGTGGTGCAATGGTTAAGTGCTACATCTGCTAACCAAAAGGTTAGCAGTTCAAATCTGCCAGGTGCTCCTTGGAAACTCTATGGGGCAGTTCTACTCTGGCCTATATGGTTGCTATGAGTCAGACCTGACTCGTTGGTACTGGGTTTTGTGTTCTTTATAGGATATTTAGAGATGACAGTGTATGTGACTTCAGAAGCTATGTTGTAAAAGACATTACAGCTTCTGCTTTAGTTTTTTAAATCTCTTCTGAGAAGAAAGCCAGCTGCCATGTTGTGAGGATACTCAAGCAGCCCATGAAGAGGCCCACATGCAGAGCAAACAGAGTCTCCTGCCAATAGCCAACATCAACTGCCAGACATTCTGGTGGGCCACTTTAGAGGTAACCCTCCAGTCCAAGCCAAGTCTGAGGATAACTATAGCTCCAGATGACAGTTTAGTTGCAACTGCCTGAGAGATTTCAAGCCTAAAGTACCTAGCTAAGTGGCTCCCAAATTCCTGACCCATAAAAAAGGTAAGGTAATGTATGTTTATCATTGGTGTAACCCACTACATTATAGAGAATTTGTTATGCAGCAATAGATCACTGACACAGATCTTAAATCTGGCTCTGTTCATACTCCTTCTTAGAGAGGGTACCTTAATAGTACTCCTAACACATGAGGTTGTTATGAGTTATAGTTGACTTGATGGTAACTGGGTTTTTAGTAATCAAAGAGTACAGCTGTGCTATCTGCCCAGAAAGCCCTTTAGTCTGACCATAGCTGACTGAAACATGGGCAGGCAGGCATGTACGCAATGGAATAGCCTATCAGATTTATCTTTCAAGAGTTTGAGTCTGGGTAACCAAGAACATCAGGTACTAGTAGCTACTTCTTCTGGAAAAGGAATGAATAGTTAGAATTGTGTCAGTTACCATGATACAAGGATGAGTAGAAGGCAGAGGGTGCTTGTGACCGGAAGAAGATGCAGAGGCAAAGAGGGAAAATAGGGGGAGAAAAAAGGACACAAAAATATTTTGAGGTCTTGGTGGCTTCTGAATGTGTCTTCTCCATACACATGAAGTTCACTCTGAGCTACCAGGGCTGCCTAAAATTCTAGGCTCCTTGTTTTAAGCCAGCCTAAGTTGTACCCTCAAAGTCCTGCCTAAGAACAACATCAAGAGTCTTTACCAAATCTACTACCATCAAGTCAGTTCTTACTCATAGTGATCTTGCAACGGATTAGAACTGCCCTATAGGATTTCCAGGGTTGCAAATCTTTACAGATGCTCCACCTTTTACCCACAGAGTGGCTGGCAGTTTGAATCTGACAACCTTCCATTTAGCAGCCAAGCAGCTAGCTGCTGTGCCATCAGGGCTCCTTGAAGGGTCTTCAGGTGACCAGTTTCCTGGATGTTGGCCTGTTTACCTAAAAGAAAAAAAAGGTGGTAAATTCAAGCTCCTGAGAAGCAGTGCTGGTTAGAGGAAATAGCATGCCTTCTTTGTCACCACTCATTTGAAAGCTAAAGGAAAGACTCAGAAGGCAAGTGGCTTTTACACAGTCCTATTATGACTTCAAAAGATAGTAGTGTTTTTTTCCCTTGCATCACACAGGGACATAAACAAGAAAAAATTGTTTTGTGTAGACACCAGTTCCCTTCTTCCTACCAACCACAACTTTAGAAACAGAAGAGACTGACACATCTTTTGAAACAATGATCTCTCCCAGCTGGAATTCATGACTTGGCATCATGGATAACTCCAGCAGCAGGTGCAAGAAGAGATGAGCACTTCTCTGCATCACTCAGTACCATGAACCCTGTCTCAGGAAGAGAACACCTCCCAGAGTTGGTTGCAACTGGCTCGTGCATTGACTTGGCACTGAGTCTGCAGTATTACTGAGCTCTCAGTGTGCAAAGGAGCTACACTTAGGAGATTTCAGTCTCCATAAAAAACTGTACAGTAATGCTAAGTACCCAGATTATGTTCTAGCTTCCTTCTCAGAAAGCATCTCACAAAACGGAATCCTTACATGGGAAAAGGAACGAGAGCTTATTTTGATTTTCATTGCAAGGGAATATAATATACAGTATAAATGCACCTGGGAAAATTATATGTGTTCAGATACTCAAGGCAGAGGAAGTCAGAATGGATAAAGGGTAGTGGGAATGGGGGCAACAGAGAAAGTCTGTGTGGAGGAGGTAGGGGACAAGCTCAACTTTGCACAGGTGCAGGGTGAGCCCCTCGGGTCAGAGAAACAGGAATACACCTTTTGAGCTAATTTCTAAAGGGAGCTGGATGATGTTTCCATCATGAATACAAAATGACATCCTCTGCAAAGAACGTTTCCTGCTTCCATAAAGAGCCCACTCCTGTGTAATTTTATGGGAGAAATTCTCTATAATGGTAAGGGATTTCTACTTACAAGGAGTTTTAAAGTGAACCACAATGATATGCCTTCAATAAAAGAAGAAATGAATACCAGAGACACTTAGAGGAATAGTCTTGTAATGTGTAAAAATCTTTTTCTGTTGTCTCAGGAGAACATAGGCTGCCTGGTTTGTGCTCTTCTTCCTTAATCTATGGATTTGAAGCTTTGAGGTCCTTGGTCACACACCTCACCAGCCTCAACTCTCACCATGCTGCCTCCCAAATCTGTACTTCAGCCTTTCCTGGAGGAAAGCGTCTTCTCTCTTCTCAAAGCCATGACCCTTCTATTCTGCCCGAATGCTTTCCAGCTCCATCTTTACCTGTTTAACTCCTTTTCCTCTTCAGAGCTCAGCTGAGATACTATTATATCTGAGAAGCTCCCCCCACCACTCCAGCTCACTAATGGATATCCATAATGGATGTTTGCCTTGTATTCTTGGCTGCCTTATTCTCACTGTCATTGGCTCTAGGACCAACCTAAACCCTAGTGGCGTGGTGGTCAAGTGCTATGGCTGTTAACCAAAAGGTTGGCAGTTTGAACCTGCCAAGTACTCCTTGGAAACTCTGTAGGGCAGTTATACTCTGTTCCGTAGAGTTGCTATGAGTTGTAATTGACTTAATGGCAGTGGGTTTATAGGCCCAACCTGGCCAATCAGGCACACCAGTGTGAGACCTCTATTAGGAAGTCAGCAAAGTGGGGAAGGAGGTGTGTATAGAACCCTGTTCCTGGTGAGGCTGGTAGCTGAGTACCTGGCTTTTATGTTAGTGGAAGTTCCGGCAGCCAGCACCTAGGGTCAGTGATTTGCATTCCTGTGTCTGTTTTTCAGAAGCAGCTGTCAGGGAAGGGAGTCTGGTATAGTTCCACCCTATAGTTTAGGTATTGCTCTAAGGTGTGGTGGAGATGTCTGGCTCACTGCGAGCTGCTTTTAATCCATTTCTTTCATCAATTTCTTATCTGTTTAAACTGCCTAAAGGTTGTTTTCAGTTAAGGACACTGTTTGAGGAGCACTCCCTCTTCTGTGCCCCAACATTTTGCTGGCCTTCTGATATCTCTCTAGGTTGTGAGTTCTTTTGTCTAATTTCCTACTTGTATATTCAATATCTGAGGGTTAAGACCAGATAAGCCTTCTTCATAATTATACTATGCTTCTAATCACAATGCCTGATGAAATAAATACTGGCCGACTGAATACAGAAATGAAGCTTTTAACCATTCTCTAACACAAGAGGACTCATCTTAGTTACCCTTTCACTCAGAAGGACATACTCCAGAGGTTGTTGCTTTGAGTATCCTGGGAGTTGGTTAGGATTGGAATAGGGCCAGGCAGTTACCCGGAACCATCTGGAACTCAGACAGAGAGACTTGTACCTACAGGGGGCAGACAAGTTCATTACCAAACAAGCTTACTATCAGACTCTGCTGGATTCAAGAAGTGAGTGCAAATTTCTTTCTTTTTTTAAAAAAAAATTTTATTTAACATGACTGAGTGAAAATATACATTCACGTATAAATTTACATGCCCACCTATATGCAGCTTCCACTGCTCTCCCTGTCCAGTGACTGCACACTATTTCTCTCTGCTCCATACATGTCTCATCCTCCCAACAGCCTCCTTTTCCCTCCTCTCCATCCACTCCCCTTCCTCCAGCCAGAGGTCAGCAAATGATATCTTATAGACGTATAGAACCATAACGTGCTTCCAATATATGGTTACTCTGCATTGCCAAGTCCAATCCATTCCTGTCCAAAGAGTGGACCTTTGTTATAATTTATGGGAAAGGGCAGCATCAGGGCCAGGGGCCATGCTCTCAGAGGAACCCCAAAACCGCTGGACCATCAATTGAAGTCTTTTAGTGGAGATCTCATGATGCACCCCTTTTTATTCTTGTGTTGCCAGTGAGACCCCTCTCTGCGAGGTCCACCGTGGCTATCGCTGGTGGTGGCCGGGCACCATCTGGTTCTTCCGGTCCCAAGTCGATGTAGGCACCCACTCTTGTGGTTCTCTCTGTCTTCTCGGTTGTCTTTATCGCATGTCATTTTGGTCCTCGGTGAGCATCCGTTCCTGCTGAGTTGGGACCATTTGCTGTGTCCTCCGATGGCAGCTTGGCAGCTTTTAAGACCCCAGATGCCACTCACCAAGAAGTGAGTGCAAATTTCTGAGGGGAATGCAGGTGAATCAGGATTGGGAGCTGAGGTAATAAGAAGCCACAGAATTGCACAGACAGGTAGGGGGAAGAATAAGCAAGCATTTAGCTGGCGATGAGTGGGAGAAGGTGGAGGGAAAGCAGACACACAAAGATTTGAGGTGGGAACGTCTGGGAGCATAGCAAGAATGAAATGGAGGCTCGTGGGACTCGGGAGTCAATGAGTTTAAAGCCACTGGGGGGAAGAAATTACACTGCCTGGGAGTCTGCTCATCTTTTACCTAGAAAGTAATTATTTGGCCTTCACATCAGGTTGGTCCTAAACTCCTCACGAGGGAAATTTTTCTGACCTTGGACTTACTTGGGGATCATCCTCTTTAACGTCACAGAATTCTGCTGTTTCTGTCCAAGCACCATGGCATCTAGGTAATCTTCTGTTTATGTGTCTGTCTCAACCATCAGTAACAGTTATGGGTTGAATCGTGTTCCCCTCAAAATGTGCATAGCCATTTGGCTAAGCCATGATTCCTGGTATTATGGGATATTCCTGTATTCTGTAAACCCCTGCCTGTATGATGTTAATGAGAGAGGACTAGTGGCAGTTTTGCTGGTGGGGCAGGACTCAGTGTATAAGATTGTATTGTGCCTTGAGGCATTCTTCTTGAATATAAATGAATGGGAAACAAGCAGAGAGTTGGGGACTTCCCACTACCAAAGAGCAGTGCCAGAGCAGAGCGTGGAGTTCTTGCGCCTCAGAAACTCTCAGTCCAGGGGAGGATTGATGACGAGGATCTTCCTCTAGAGCCAAAAGAGATAGAGTTTTCCTGGAGCTGATGCCCTAAATTTGGATGGCTAGCCTAGAGGACTATGATAGATTAAGTTTCTCTTTATTAAAGCCACCCACTTGTGTTATTTCCGTTGTAGAAGTACTAGATAACTAAGACAATAACAATGGTTGTTACCTATTGTTGTGTACTTGCTACATGACAGACACTTTATGTACATTATTTGTTTAATTCTCTCAATGACTCCGTAACATAGGTAATTTTACTATCCTTATTTTACAGATGGTGAGCCCAAGGCTCAGAGATGTATCTTAACTAGGCTAACATTGTACAGCCAGTAGTAGCTGAGAGCTTTGACTTTGCGCTTGACTGATTTTGGAGTTGCTGCACTTAAACTGTAACAACTGTATGGTGACTTGAAGCAACTTTGCAGCTCAATAAACAAGTTTCAAGTTTCCTTCCCCTTTTAAAGCACAAGAAGCCATGGGATGACAGAGAAGAAACAAACTGACATGTCTGAGGACACAGACAGTGAATGGTGGAGTTGGAAATGGACCCCAAGTCTCTTAATTCGTCCAAAGTGATCACCTTCCTTTGGCAACACAATCTAGGAAGATGAGGATAGCCCATGTAGATTGAGAAGGGGGTAGGAGAAAGAACAGCTGGGTCTCTAGGTGGGCTAGCTCTTGGGTGCTCAGAGTAAGTGATTTTTGCACAGTTCGCAAGTCTAGTAATTAAGGTCTGGTGAGTTTGGGCGAGCCTCTGCCATGCAAGGCCTCGGAGCCTGTACAGTCTTGCTGCTCCACTTGCCTGACTCATCCAGACACCAGATGCTTCAAGGAGAAAATGCTTCCAATCTGCATTGGCTTTGTTCCATAAGGTTGAGATTTATGGGCAGGCCCATGGTGGGGAGAGTCAAGACTGCCTTCAGGCCCTATTTCACCTGTTTCCATGGAGCCTGTGACCACTTTCCTCACCCTGCAACTGACAGGTAAAAGGATACTATTTTGTGCCATCTAGTCAATTTTATTTCATCAAGAACATGTAGGGAAGAGCAAAAGTACCCATAGGGTTTCCTAAACTATAACCATTCTGGGAACATGTTTCCAGGTCTTTTCTTCTGTGGGGCTGCTGGTAGGTTCAAACTGTCAAGCTGTCAGTTAGTAGCTGAGCACTTTACTACTGAGCCACCATGGCTCCTAAAAGGGACAGTAGAATATGGAGTTCTGGACCTGTTTGTTGTCTGAGATCCCCAAACATAGTAAAATTCCCTAAAAACCAGTGCTGTCAAGTTGATTCTGACTCATAATGACTCTATAAGACAGAGTAGAACTGCTCTGTAAGAGTTTCCAAGAGGTACCTGGTAAATTTGAACTGCTGACTTTTTGGTTAGCACCCATAGTACTTAACCACTATGCCACCAGGGTTTCCAAAATTTCCTAAAGCATTATGAAAACACACATCTAAGACCTATTTAACAACCCAGAGGCTGAATATTGGCAATATTTCAAAGTATCTCAAAGGTGTTGATGAGTCAGGTGGAAGAATCACTGATCTAGCCCAACAGACTGACGGCCCCATTTTACAAATGGGAAAACAAAGGCACAGGGGAGGAGAGAGGTAAGCAGTATGAAAAAGGGGTTAAGAACCTAGACTCTGAATTGCTAGCTGTGTGGCTTAGGGAAGATCACAGAGTTTTTCTGAGCTCCAGTTTTCTCACACTTAAAGTGAACATAATACCAGAGCTTATTTCTTAGTACTATTATAAGACATACATGTAAAAATTTTAACACAGTGTCTGATAAAGTAAGTGTTCACGCCTATTTATTAGTAAGGGAGCAGACAAGTAAAAGAAAAAATTGTAACTTAATAGGATAAATGTTTTCAATTGTTATTATTATTATCACTGTTGTTTTCTTTCATGATTTTTTAAAATAGAAAAAATTGCTCACCATTCTTTCCTCTGTTCTTGGACAGATTAAACATTCAAAGCCAGCATGAGGTAGAGTCCAGACTCTTAAGCACTTTCTCAAGCTGATGTCCCCATATATGTCTATTTACATGAACTTCTTTGCTGTGATATGGTCCTCATTTTGCCTCTGAGTCCTCTTCTCCCATCAGTTCAATCTGCAATGACTTAGACAAGCACTGCCTTTGGAGCAGAACAACTGGAGCAGAACTCTTTGGAGCAGAACAACTGGGTGAATAAGTTCATCTGCAGCCTGCTCACCCAGTAGCAAAGGCATGGATAATTCCTAGGAAAACAGACCCAAGACTTGGCCCCAAAGCATCTCCCATACCCACTTCTGGAAAGAGACCAAAGGCAGAGAGCTGATTAGGATGAATGTTCAGGCCTGGAGCCTTTTACACATCTGTATAGAAATGCCAAGTGCTTTGTGTTCTTCTGTGTGTGCATATATGTACACGTATTTGGATGCTCAGAATAGACAAATCTCCCAGGCTGAGACTAGGTGCAAAAAAAAAGGCACCAAGTCTTACACATATTCTGTAGTGATAGGTATGCAGTATGTGCCTGTTACATGGATGAATAAATAGATGGCAGGATAAGTGAATAAACGAATGACTGAGCAAATGAATAAACATGTAAGTGTCTCAAATGGGAGCCAGGGGAAATGTCTATAAATCCAAAATCTAGAGTCTGGGACTGACAAATCCATGTTCCTGAAAATATTTATTTTGTCAGAGGTGGCATAAGTTTGAAAGCCCAACAGATTTTGTGGTTAGACAGGCTTGGATGATAATCCCAGCACAAGCTCCTTAGCTTCTCTAAGCAGCCGTTTCTTTGTCTGTAAATTGAGGATGTCAGCTCCTACTTAGTAAGATTACGGTGACAGTGAAATGAAATAATGTGTATGTTAAGTGCCAAGTACAGTGCCGATCACAAGGGACTTTAGTAGGTCTTTCCTTCCTTCCTTCTTTCCTTCTATCTATACTTGTTCTATCCCTTCAGGGATAGAGATGCATTATCTTCCAAAGCACATTACTAGAAATGCTGGCAGAACTTCCTAAGGCTGGGATAGTGCCTAGGAAGGGCAGCCTGGAGACAGGGGTATATACCAGAGGAGTCTTGGCATGCTTTACAAACTTTAAGCCCTGTTAGGATGTTAGGAGTTTATTGGTCCTTCTAAGAGTCAGTGTAGTGAAACAGAAAGAAGGCAAGCAAAACAGACTGGTTGGGCATTTGGTCCAGGTCTTGTTGTGAACTTGGGCTGATGACCTTAGATTCATCCCTTCCTCAGTTTTTCTGTCTGTCAGATTAAGTGAGATGAGGAAATCTAGGAACCTATAATGTGACATTACATTCTAAGCATTTTGGGTGCTAAAGTGGAAGCCTTCACTGTGCCCAGAGCAAATGGCCCAGGATATCAATTGGGGACAGAATTTGCACAAGGTTCTAATCAAATGCATCAGGGTATCTAAGGTGAGAAAGGAACTGACTAGAGGATATTGGCCCAGACCTAAGTACTAATGTAGTTCAGGGAAGTGTTGGCTCTTTGGGAATTGCAATGATCAGGAAAGTGTCTCCAAATGTGAGGTGTTTGCATATCCTTCAAGAATGTCTCTCTTGTTAGGAAGATATAATAACTATTATGGCAATAATAAGGACCATTTAGTAAACATCTCAGCTCTAGGATCTGCACTAGGTACTTTTCTCACCCACACTGAGTTGATGTTACCACTGTTAGGACTATTCCATAGATTACAAGTGACTCAGACGGTGAGTGGCAAGGTAGGTTGTAAACCAGGACTGTCTGACTCCACAGCCTGTTTGCATAAGAGCAACAGTGACCCACACTTCTGAGTACAGCTACAACCGGACACTACTAACACGTTCATCACCCACCCCCACCCCCCAAAACTACGGTAAGCTCTGCTTATGGTTACCCTTTATGTAGACATTTCACACTTTTCCAAAAAGTTTTACCTTGCACTCTCCCCACTACTTCTTAACACCATTCTGAGAGGAAGGTGCAGTGTGATTATTCCCAGTTTAGTGAAGAAAATGAGGTTCTCGGAATTTGAGGGACTGGGACAAGATGATACTAGGACATTTGTCTTCAAATGTAGCCCTTTTCTTTACTGTCATGCTTCAGTCTTCCTGGGGTGAAATGTCATTTATCCTCTAATAAGAGGTAAACTGAGGCACTGTACAGCCTGGCTGGGTTGCCCCACTTCTTACAGAGAGTTGCAGGCAAGTACACTGGGCCCAGAGATTGCTCTCTCTGCTTACCATCCTCTCCGCTTCAGCTAGCCCACTCTGCATGTCTGCTGGAAGGTTCTCTGGCATCAGTTTGGATACAAGAGCGGCCCCTGGGCGGATCACGCTCCCTAGCTCATGTGCCTCAAAGAGAGGCACTCAGCAAAGAAAGCCCAGATGTCATTAATCACTGTCCTGTTTCCACAAAATGCAGTCATTCCCCATCCCAGACAAAGGCAGACACCCCGGGGGAGAAATTCTAGAAACAGAAGTCAAAGTATATACCCCAGTGCCAGATGGGAAGGAAGGAGCTAAGGTTACTGGAGTGTCAGAATCAGGGTTAAATCTTTAGAGCTGCTATAGGGAAATTGCTTTGCTCAGAGGCCTGTCAGAAAATCAGAACCTCAGCCTCCAGGAGCAACTCACCCAGAATTAAATCCTGATGCCCTCTGTTGGTGTTTTCCAGTAATGGTAAGATTTTGGAGATTTAGAAAGGAACAACTATATGTGAGCCACAGATATAAATCCCATACAAATTCACACACAGTTCACCTTTTTTTACTCCCAAAGCTTGTAGAGTGGGGTCATAGTAATCAGAGTTAGAATGACTTTACATACATGCATCTGAGTCTTATCCCTTCTTTTTTTTTTTCCCCTCCAGATAAAGAAACAGAGGCAATGAAGAGGGGAAGTAATTTCCTCAAAGCAAAATGATAACAATTCTATTGGCATACACATTGAACACTTACTATTATGTGTCAGCAGCACGTCAAGTACTTTACACACATCTCATCTAATCTTCACCACAGCCTGACATAGTAGTTGTTATTCTCTCCAATCTACAAAAGAGGAAATGGAGTTACAAGCAAGTTATTTAACTTGCCCAAAGTTAGTAAAACCACTACTTGGCAATTCTTGAGTGCTAACCCTGGTGGGTTTCGCTGCAGAAATCATGTCATCTCCTAACTTAGTTGGAGGTAGTGTTTTAGCTCAAACATGAATCTCCTGAACTTCAATTTCATGACCTTTACCTTAGTATGTAAAAAATATAAATATTTGGTCTTTCTCAGGCCACATGGAGATGCAGTGCACTAATAATGTTCATGTTCTTCTCTGGATGCCACTGTGGAACATGCTTGTTCAAAGAAATAACATTATATTTATGTAATCACACATTGAACCAATTGAGAGACAAAGGAGACAAAAGAGGAAATCAGATTATTACCTCTGCTGCTGTGAAAGTGGAAATCTTGATGGCATAGTGGTTAAGTGCTATGTCTGTTAACCAAAAGGTTGGCAGTTCACATCCACCAGGCACTCCGCGGAAACTCTTGAGAACAGTTCTACTTTGTTCTACAGTACTGCTATGAGTCACAATCAACTCAACGGCAGTTGATTTGGCTTTTTGCCTGTAAAAGCTGTTGGCCCTGCCAGTACTTCATCCTTGAATTAGTTACACTCACCTGCGCTGCCCTGGCACAATTACAGGCCTTCATCCACAGGGGGAAAACACCCAGCTAAGCTTAACAATTAGGAAAGAGTAGCTAAAAATATACCTACCCCACAGGCAAACAGGCACACCTTGAGGATGCAGATTGAGCTTTGGATATCCATTTCTATCTCTAGAGCTCGTCAATCAGATAAGTCACTTCTCCTGCCCTGGGCATCATAGAGAGGCAAGGAATAAATATACCAATTTCATACACAAGGAAAAACACTGATGGAATTTATGTAAGTTATTCCAAATCACACTATTACTTCAAGGGTCTGCTAGTTCAGAGTACATAAAGTTCCTCTTCACATCATCTGCAAAGTCTTCCCAGCAAGTTGATGCTGTAATCAAGGATACACAGAACAATCAGATTACAGAAGAGAGCATTTTTTTTCAAGCACTGCATTGTAAGTGGCATATTATATGTTAATGAGGAGTTAACACTTTCTATTTCTATAAGTAGGTCCCTGCAGGAGCTTGAATTGAATTCTACAGCACGGACTTCTCAGGTTCAGACTGACCTTCTCCTGTGTGCTCAGCGACTAAGTGAAAAGTTGGCAGTTTCAGCCCACGTGGAGGTGCCTCAGAAGAAAGGCCTGTTGAGTTATTTCTGAAAAATCAGCCCCTGAAAACCATATAGAGCGCAGTTCTAGGCTGATCCTCATGGGGTCACATGAGTTGGAATCGACTCGAGGCAGCTATTGGCTGGTTCTCCTAACTCACCCAAATAACGGGTCTGGTTGTTTGTAGATGAGCTGAATAGTCAAATTACATGAACAACACTGTAGAATGAAAGACATTTTTAACCCAATTTTTCAATCTGTTTTAAATTCTCTGAAAAAGCTTCTTCTGGGTGGTAACTTGTCAGACCTGTGTCTTGTCATAAGTTAGAGGAAAATCAATCCCACTATTTGGGAGTTGGACTCAATTTGAAGGTGTCTTGCCACATTTAATTATTTCACACTCTGCTCACCAAGCCATGAAAGTGTCAATTTCACCTTAGGGTAATGGGACCAGGGGAGGAAAATTGGCTCAAGTGTGGAAAAACAATAAGTTATGGTTAATAATAAGAGTAACATTTGGAAGTTAAGGCAGCAGCTTTCCCTGATGAAAGAGCAGGGAGGGCTTGGAAGTGATAGACCTGTGGATTGATTTTTTTACCAAACTGTTTTTGTAAAAAAAAATATAGAATTCTAGAAAATATGTGCAGAAAGAGACTAGAGGTTATCAAATCAAACTGCTTTAGTTATTAATACAGTGACTGAAGTATCTTTGACAATTCAATCATAATAATAAAACAACCATCATTTATTCATCATTGATTATGTGTCAGTCACTTGTCCAAGGTCCCCCAGCTGATGAATGGGGGAAAATAAGCCAGATGCTAGGTTTCCCAACTGCTACTATTTTTATACTAAATTCTAAATTAAGTTTGGACCACATAGAAAAGCCTATACCTTCTCTATCTGTCTCACATCCAAAGAATAGAAGTTCAAATGACCCTAATTGTTAAAGCTATCACAGAGTCCCTGTGTATTACAAACAGCAATGTCTTCAGCTGCTAATCAAAAGGTTGGAGATTCGAGTCCATCCAGAGGTACCTTGGAAGAAAGACCTGGTGATCTACTTCCAGAAAATTGGTTGCTGAAACCCCTATGGACCAGAGTTCTGGTCTGACTCATATGGAATCACCGTGTGTTAGAATCCTCTTCTCCCACACACACACAAAAAACCCACTGTCATCGGGTTGATACCAACTCATAGTAACCCTATAGGGCAGAATGAAATTGCTTCATAGAGTTTCCTGGTGAATTTGAACAGTCAACCTTTTGATTAGCAGCTGTAGCACTTAATCATTATGCCACCCAGGTTTTCAGAGTTAGAATCCACTGGATGGCAAATACCAGTAGGGGTGGTAGTGTGGACCATATAGCATTAAATAAACTTCCCACAGAATTGCCATTGACAGATACATATATATATATATATTTAATATAAATGGACATAGAAAGTTCACTCAAGTAAGGCTATAACCCATTCAAAATTTGTTATTTTCAACAGGTGGAAGTGGTGGAAGAGTAGGGGGCTAAGGTTTTTAAACTACAGAATCTTAGATCATGGAAAACAGTAATTCATTCCAACATGTTAGATGCAGGAAACTAGCAACAGCTGTCAATGAAAAATAGTTTTTCTACACAAAATAAAGTAATATGCGTATGTGCAGTAGCAATCAGAGATTTCCCCTACTTGGAAGTGCAGAAAGGTGGAACACAATATTTAAGGTAACTGACTTAAAATGACATGCCTTTGCTTCTCACCTCTTCCACTTAGTAGCTGCGTGACTTTGGCAAGTAACTCAGCCTTTTTGAGTTTTTGATTCCTCTTTTTAAAAATGGTTAGAATAGTGCTTGTAGGGTTTTTTTGCCCCCCCCCCCCCGGCAGAATAACTACAGTGGTCTATTGCCTGATACAAAGTAAAATCCTTGGAGACGTTGCTTTTGTCCAGGTTCCTTTTGGAATGTCCTCTCCGTACATTGCCAGCCATTCCAGTTATGTCCATTTGGAGTAAGGAAATACATTCTTAAAGACAGAGGAGCAGTGCTGGGATCCGTGCTTTATTGACAAGGAGCTAGGGAAACATTCTTAATTAACTTTTATTTCTCTTCATCTTTGTGTACTAGAAGTAGGAAAATTTTTCTTTAGCCTTTTAACACTCTGAATTTTTTAAAAAAAAGTAAGAAGGGTCACTTGTTGGTTGATCAATCAGTACTTGTTAGAACATTCTACTTTGTCTCCTATTTGATATGTAGAATTTAAATATTTTTAGCATATTTCTTATCTATCCACATGAAATACAAGGGAAGGCCCAACAAACACCATTTTCACCAAGACAGTGAGGGCATTCCAGAGCTTCTGGTGGGTGCTTTCAGTTACAAGACATTCAGAGCCCCAAAGAGAAGGACATCTGCTGGACAAGTCTCTGAGTATATCTTTGAACTGGAGGTAGTAGTTATGTGTGATCTTGCTTCTTTGCCACTTTCTATTATTATTTCACTATTTCAATTAATTAATGATAGAATGAGTTAATATACATGAAACATTTAGCATAGTACCTAGTATAGGTTAGGAGATAAAACTGTTACTGTTAGCATGATTGAGAAGTTTACCATGAAATGTGTTTTTGGGGGGTGTTGGAGCTGCTGAAATGTGAGAGACTTCCAAATGATGAAATGAGGAATTGGTTATTTAGAAATCAATATGATAGAATAGTTTTTGCTGTGATGGAGCTCACAAAGTTGAGTCTCACTGGCAACACAAGAATAAAAAGGGGTGCACCTGAGATCTCCACTAAAAGACCACAACTGATGGATGGTCCAGCAGCTTCAGGGTTCCCCTGGGAGTGTGGTCCCTAGCCCTAATGCTTCCCTTGCCCATAAATCATAATGAAGATCCACTCTTCGGACATAAATGGATTGGACTTGGCAATGCAGAGTGACCATATATTGGATGCACTTTATGGTTCTATACATCTATAGGATATCATCTTGTGGACCTCTGGCTGGAGTAAGGGGAGTGGGTGGAGAGGAGGGGAAAGGAAATTGTTGGGAGGATGAGACATGCACGGAGCAGAGAGGAATAGGGTGCTGTCACCGGGCAGGAAGTGCAGTGGAAGCGGCATATAGGTGGGCATGTCAATTTTCACTCAGTCATAATAAAAAAAAAAAGGAAAAGAAAACAATGTGTTCTTAG
This sequence comes from Heterohyrax brucei, assembly GCA_028571685.1. Taxonomy (NCBI): domain Eukaryota; kingdom Metazoa; phylum Chordata; class Mammalia; order Hyracoidea; family Procaviidae; genus Heterohyrax; species Heterohyrax brucei. The sequence continues at coordinate 66,835,638 of CM053150.1, forward strand.
TTTCGTTGCCTTGCACCCTGTGGCTGTCCCCTAGACCAGGACAAGGAGCATTCCACCTTACCCTCTCAGGGTAGATTGTTCCTACAGATAAACAAGTCAATTCTTAGCTTTTGAAATTCAAAGTACATATGAGAACCCACAGTTTTGACAATAGTTTAAAAGACAATGATTTATACTCTGAATATTAAAAATAAAAAGCCCAAAATTATCACAGTGGGTGAGTGATGGATTACTTTGTGTCATGATACCAGAGCAAATATGCTCTATTATTTTCTGAAGACTAGCCTTTGGCCGAAGCTACAAAGGAAAATTGAAGTCTTGACCATAGTTACACTTTAATGAGCAACTCGTGTTGCGTTACACCTAGAGAATTCACTGATTTTTGAAGGGAATATATGATCTCTCCTGCCCTGAGTCTCCTTGTAATTTTTATTTTTTTAAACTTTTAGAAGTATTTAACTGATTTAGCTTTTTTTTTTTTTTTTTTTTTTTTACAAAACACCCACTTCTCCCTTACTGACATGCTTAGGTTCTAAAGGCCAGCTCAGTATATGAAAATCAGCGTCAATAAGAGAGGAGTAGGTGTAATTTAGAGACCATCTCAAGAATACTTTGGATGTATTGAGTGCTAACCAAAAAACCAGATGAGTTACGGGATGACATCAAGGATACCATGCATGGAGAAAGCAAAAGTTCATTAAAATGACAGGAAAGAAAGAAAAGACAAGAATGGATGCAAAAGAGACTCTGAAACTTGCTCTTGAACACAGAGCAGTTAAAGAGAACGGAAGAAATGATCACATAAAAGAGCTGAATAGAAGATTTCAGTGGGTGGTTTGAGAAGATGAGCTATCATAATGAAATGTGCAAAGACCTGGAGTTAGTAACCAAAAGCCTTCAAGCTGAAAGAACTGAAGAAAACGTTCATTGAATGAGTGAATTAGAATATCACTCTTGCTTAGCAGGTGAGAGATTTGGGACAACTTAATTCTTTGTGTGTCTCTCTTTGGCCAACTGTAAAATGAGGATAATAATGTACTTGCCCCTTAGGAGTATTCTGAGGGATAACTAAACAGATGTAAAGTGCTTGCCACAGTGCCTGGTTTATAATAAGTACTCAATAAGTGATAGTTATTATTGCCATTATTTTACTTCAAGCTCTAAACTATTGTAAATGTGCAAAAACCCAAATAAGGCCATTTCAGATAATCCCTATATGTGCGTTGTATGGGATGGAAGAAAGTAAGTAACTATATGGGTCCCACTACATGCCAGTACCACCAACTGTCAGCCTGCTGTACTGTGGTGGCTTGTGTGTTGTTGTGACACTAGAAGCAATGCCGCTGGTATTTCACATACCAGTAAGGTACCTACGGTGGACAGGTTTCAGTGGAGCTACCAGAGTAAGATAGACTAGAAAGGAAAGCCTGGTGTTCTACTTCTGAAAATTAGCCTGTGGAAATTCTATGGATTGCAACAGCACATTTTTCAGCAGGTTGGAGGGCACTTGAAATGCACAATGCCTGCAACAATAGACTCAGAAAGATGGCACAGGACTGTTCAGAGTTTTGTGAAACTGTGTATTGGGTCATTGCGGGTTGAAGCTTACTTGACAGCAACTAAAACCAGCAACAAGTGCCAGCAACTGTATCCATGACATTTACACAAGAGGAAACTGGACCCAGAGGGTTAATCTCTTAAAGCAAAGCTATTAGTAAAAGGAGAAAAGCATCTTTCACACCCTGGTTCGTCTGATTTTGAAATCTCTAATCTTTTCTTTCTTTTTTTCATCATACTTTTTTAATTGTGTTTTAAGTGTAAGTTTATAATTGCAGTCAGTTTCTCATATAAAAACTTACACACACTCTGACATGTGACACTAGCTACTCTTCCCACACTGTGGTGGCACACTTCTCCCCTCCAACCTGTTATTTCCCATGTTCATTTAACTAGGTCTTTTCTCCCTCTGTCATTTCCTCTAGACTAAACAGGAGATGCCCAGTAAGTCTCCTGTATCTGCCCAAGCCAAGACGCACACTCTTCCCCAGAATCGTTTTATGTCTTACATACCGGTTCAACCTTGGTCTGAAGCGTTGGCTTCCAGTGTGGTTTCAGTTTTCAGTTAACAGTCCAGGGGCCGTGTCTTCCTGGGTCCCTCCAGTCTGTCCGACCATCAAGTCTGGTGTGTTCACTAGAGTTTGTTTTCTTCATCCCACATCTCGCTTTCTCCATCAGGTACTTTTGCTGAGTTCTCTATAAGGGCAATCTTTGGTGATGACCAGGCACCATCTAGTTCTTTTTTATTTTATTTTATTTTATTTTTATTTAACATAACTGAGTGAAAATACACATTCACATATAAATTTACATGCTCCCTATATGCAGCTTCCACTGCTCTCCCTGTCCAGTGACAGCACACTGTTCCTCTCTGCTTCATACATGTCTCATCCTCCCAACAGCCTCCTTTCCCTTCCTGTCTGTCCACTCCCCTTCCTCCAGCCAGAGGTCAGCAAGATGATATCCTATAGATGTATAGAACCACAAAGTGCTTCCAATATATGGTCACTCTGCATTGCCAAGTCCAATCCGTTCCTGTCCAAAGAGTGGACCTTTGTTATAATTTATGGGAAAGGGCAGCATCAGAGCAGGGGGACATGCTCTCAGAGGAACCCCCAAACCGCTGGACCATCAATTGAGGTCTTTTAGTGGAGATCTCATGATGCATCTCTTTATTCTTGTGTTGTCAGTGAGACTTCTCTCTGTGAGCTCCATCGTGGCTATCACTGGTGGTGGCTGGGCCCTGTCTGGTTCTTCTGGTCGCAAGTCGATGTAGGCACCCACTCTTGTGGGTCTCTCCGTCTTCTTGGTTGTCTTTAGCGCATATCATTTTGGTCCTCGGTGAGCATCCGTTCCTGCTGAGTTGGGACCATTTGCTGTGTCCTCGGATGGCAGCTTGGCAGCTTTTAAGACTCCAGATGCCACTCACCAATGTGGGGTGCAGAGAGCTCGCTTAGCAAAGCGCTAGTTGTGCCAATTGGCCTGGAATTCGCCTAAGTGCATGGTCCCCCGCCCCCCACCCCAGCTACTCTATCCTTGCAGTAATGAGTTAAGATGGAAGGAGTACTCAAGTTATGCTGAAGTCCACTTAATGTTGTTCTTGTTCCTAATGTGTGCTGTCACCGCTTTCTCCCAACTAGATTTCTAGTAACTATCTAAACTAAACCCTCCCCCCGTCACCCTCCCTCCCTCTCCTCCCTTGCAGCTGTCAAAGAGTCTTTTCTTCTATACACAAGTCTGTTTTTGAGATCTTATCGTAGAGGTCTCATACAGTATTTGTCCTTTTGTCGCTGACTACTTTCACTCAACATAATGTCTTCCAGTTGAAACCAGGTTAGGAGATGTTTCCTGGAATCATCGTTATTCTTTATCATTGCGTAGTGCTCCATTGAGTATATGTACCACAGTTTACCTATCCATTCTTCTATTGTTGGGCATCTGGGTTGATTCCACCTTTTTGCTATTGTGGACTGTGCCGCGATAAACATTCTGGTGCATGTGTCCGTTGGTGTGAAAGGCCTTGAATCTGTAGGATATATTGAAGGTAGTGGAATCACTGGGTCAAATGGTATATCAATATCCATTTATTTAAGGAAGTGCCAGATTGCCTTCCAAAGAGGCTGAACCATTTTGCAACCCCACCAACAGTGTAGGAGGGTTCCACTTTCTCCACAGCCTCTCCAGCATTTGTTGTTTTGTGTTTTCTGGATCATGGCCAATCTTGTTGGGGTGAGATGGTATCTCATTGTTGTCTTAATTTGAATTTCTTTAATAACTAAAGATCGTGAACATGTCCACATGTGTTTTTGGCTGCCTGGATCTCCTCTTTAGTGAAGTGTCTGCCCATCTCCTTTGCTCATCGCTTAATTGGATGGTTTATCTTCTTCTTATTGATATTTTGTAGTATCTTATAGATTATGGAGATCAGGCATCAGTCTGACACAGAGTTGCCAAACATTTTTTCCCATTCTGTGGGTGTTCTTTTAATTCTATTAATAAAGTCTTTGGATGAGCAAAAGTGTTTGATTCTTAATAGTTCCCATTTATCTATTTTCTCTTCTGTTGATTGAGGTTTCTTTGACAGATTTTGGAGTCTGTCCTCATTGTGTATTAAAACTTCCAATGTTGTTCCTACCTTTTCTTGGATGAGCTTTTTCATTTTAGGTTTGATCTTTAGATGTTTTATCCAGTTGGAGTTGGTTTTTGTATAAGGTGTAAGATACGGATCTTGATTCAGTTTATTGCAGATGGATAACCAATTTTGCCAGCACCCTTTGTTGAAGATATTGTTTTTACCCCAGTTTAATGTCTTAGGGCCTTTGTCGAATATCAACTGTTCATAGGCAGATGGTGTCATCTCTGGGGTCTCAATTCTGTTCCATTGATCCATCTGTCTATTCTTGTACCAGTACCAGGCTGTTTTGACCACTGTGGCAGTGTAGTATGTTCTAAGGTCGGGTAATGAGAGGCCTCCCAGTGTGTTCTTCTTCTTTAGTAGTACCTTACTTATCCGGGGCTTATTCCCTTTCCAAACAAAATTGGTGATTTGTTTCTCCATCTCATTAAAAAATGATGCTGGAACTTGTATTGGGAACCATCTAGTTCTTTAGGTCTCACCTTGCTATAGCCTCTGGCATACATGCCCGTTTCTGTCTCTTGGGATTGCACTTTCCTCATGTCGTTGATGCTCTTTTTTCTCCTTTACTTCAGATGGGTTGAGGCCAATTAATGCTTATTAGATGGACCCTTGCTGGCTTTTAAGACCCTACCTATTAGATGGACCCTTGCTGGCTTTTAAGATGCCACCTACCAAAGTGGAATGCAGAACATTTGCTTAAAAAACTTTGTTGTGCCTTAAATATCCCCTGAAGTCACAGTCCCCAGACTCCTGACCCTTGTACTCTGCTTCTGAAAGTGTTTGATTATTTTCAGAATACTTCCAAGTTTTTGGTTTAGTTCATTCGTGCTAACTTTTCCTCTGCTGTGTGTTGTCTCTCCCTTCACCTAAACAAATTCTTGCCAGTTATCTAATTAGTGAACACCCTCTCCCTCCCACCTCTCCTTGTAACCATCAAAGGATATTTTCTTCTGTGTTTCAACTGATTACCGTGTGCTTATAATAGTGGTTTCATACAGTACTTGTCCTTTTTTCAGTCAACTAATTTCACTCAGAATAATGCCTTCCAAATTATTCCATTTCATGAGATGTTTTCCAGATTCATCACTGTTCTTTATCGTTGTATAATACTGCATTGTATGAATTCACTATAGTTTGTTTATTCGTTCCTTCTTTGATGGGTACCTAGATTGATTCCAGTTTTTGTTATTGCAAACAGTGCTGCAACGAACATTGTTGTGCATGTATCTATTTGTGTGGTATCTCTTAATTCTCTAGGATGTATCACAAGAAGTGGGATTGCTGGCTTATATGATATTTTTATTTCCATCTTTTTAAGAAAGCACCAAACTGATGAAATCCCTGCTCTTTTCATTCCTCCATATCCCACCCCAATCTCTAGGGTATAGGATTCAGACACTAGTGTTCAGAAACTACCTCTCTACTTTCTACTGAGAAAGGCACTTAACCTTTGTGTGCCTTAATTTAGCATCCACAAAATAGAGTTAAAGATAGTTAATTAAATAGGATGTTTTAGGAGAATTAATCAGTAGAGGCTTGGAATGTAGAGTGAAAATGGAAAAACAGCATCTAATCATGCCATCATCATTATGAACAATAATAACATTATCACCATTGAGTTTATAATTTAACCCATGAAACATTAACCTACTAGCTATGATTATTATTATTATTATTATTAATGAGGATATGAAAGTTCTTTATGACTTCAAATTTTTACTAGGTAAGAAGAGGGAAAAGTTAATTTTTTTCTTTATACAAAATGTAACTGGATTTGTATTTGTTGACTATTTTCGTGTTTTTTATGTTTCCCGTAAAATTCCCCAACGCCCACTTGGGATAATAGAGTAAATGAGTCTGTCTATAAAGATAAATTTCAAAGCCCACAGTAGTGGCGGCTGCAATGTGTGGTAGCTGAGACAGTGGCTCATCAGGGAAGTGTTGGTTCAAACACTTGGCTGTGTTCTGAGATTCAGAACAAGATGCTTGAGAGGAAGACCACTCCTTCTAAGTATAAATCTAGGAGTTAGAAAATCTCTGGGGGAGTTCTGACTTCATGTGAGACCTGCACTGTGAATTTAGCTAACTTATAGTACCTCTATGATCAGATCTGAAAAATGAGGGTACTCTCTTTTTCTCAGCTAGTAAGGTTATTTTCATGATCAAATGATGTGGTTGGTGTCTATGAAATTCCTATTGGTCTCCAGCTCAGCTTTCAAAGGTGGTTAGAAAGAGAAAATGAAAAATTGAATTCCTAGACACACACAGTTGTGAGGTTTACTAAGAGATTCATTGCTAGAGGAATGATCTAGGTCTGAGGTTAAGAACTTCCTGATCCAAAATGATGTATACTTTGCCTTAAAAGTCAAGTCCCCAAGCCATGCCATCATCCAAAGTCCAAGTTGTCTATGTGGGAACTTGTGAGCTGTTCAACAGAGCTGTAACTTCATGGTGCAGCAGAGACTCAGATACTCAGGTTGCTTGCCTAGCAGAAGTTTGTTATTTACTATACTTCTTGAATATAATTTGATCATTTTTATCAGTTTTACATTTTACATTTTTATCAATCTTCAACATTCAACATTTATTCGCTGTAATGCCAAAAAGCATTTTTATTATTTAGGAGAAATAGTGCCAGTACTAGAAACGTATCAAGTGATTGCAAAAGAGACCAGTTTTTTACCCCTCCCTGTAACCAAACCTTTTGCAACATGGCTTTGTATTGCTTCCATTAGGGATAGGGTTTCTCCTACCCCTTGAATATGGCGCTATGACTTATAATGACAAAGAGAATGTGGTCAAAGTAAGAGTGCTAAGTCTGGATCTCATGGGGTACTTTTTCTTTTGGTATCCTGATACAGTCATGTGTAAAGCCATGGCTAGATTTCTAGAGAATCAGCTACCTTTCAGAGAAAGGCCAGGCTGAGACATCCAAGTTTAGCTTATAGTCATCAGAGCTGTCTATCTGATATGTAGGTGATTCCTCATAGACAAGTGAGGCAAGGTGAGGCAAGAGCCACTGTACTGATCCACAGATTCAAGAATGATACTAGTGCTTTGTGTTCAGACCATTAAATTTGAGACAGTTTTTAGGAAGTGGCTGTTGACTCATGTAAAGCATACAATGGAGATGTCCAAGTATAGTATTTCTTCTGACTTCATAAAATAAACAAATGTAAAATACGTATATATATATATCTCAAAAACTCACCTAGCATAAGTTCACTAGCAATGAGAGATATCAGATCTCTAATTATATTTTTAATATTCTCAGTAGAAAAGAAAAATAAAAGCATAGTTAATAGTGGTCTGAAATTCAAGAAATTGGTTGAAGATAGTTCTATGGACAGGGGTGCTAAAGAACACTTTTGTAGTATGCTGAGTAATGGCCTCCTAAAAGAAAACCTTATCCAAATCCTAGAACCTGTGAACATGTTACCTTATACAGTAATAATATGTATATGTATATTCCAAGCCAGCCAAGTGTTGTCGAGTCAGATCTGACTCATGGTGACCCTAGGGGCCAGGGCAGAACTGATCCCAATAGGGACCTGCAGATGTGGTTAAGTTGGGATGGAAGATTATCCTGGATTATTTGGGTTGACCCTAAAAGTAATCACGTGGCTCCTTACAAGAGAGAGACAAGAAGGTCGAATGAGGCACTAATTGCTAAGAAGGTGGAAGTAAGAGGTTGGAGTCATCAAGGAAGGGGTTACAAGTTAAGAACTGCCAGTGGCTTCCAGAAACTAGAAAAGACAAGAAAACAGAAGGAAACTGCCCTGCTAGCATCCGCACTTTTAGTTCAGTGAAACAGATTACAGATTTCTGGTATCCATAATTTTAAGACAATATATTTGTGCTGTTTTTAGCCACCAAATTTATGTTAATTTCCTAAAACTAATGCAACTCCCTCTTTCTTACATCTTAGTGTCAGCTGACAGGGTTACAGTATAATGATAGTGAATTACAAATAAGAGCTAAAAGACACAAACTAGTTCTGTCACATGGTGCATAGTGAAGTTCAAATTAAAAGAATTGAAAACCAAACCCAAACAAAGTATTGCTGTTGAGTTGATTCCATCTCATAGTAGCCCTATAGGACAGAGTAGAACTGCCCAATAGTGTTTACAAGGAGTGTCTCATGGATTTGAACTGCTATACTTTTGGTTAGCGACAGCAGTTCTTAACTACTATGCCAACAGGGTTTCCTACAAGTTCAAAAGTGGGCATAAAAATAAGGACATTAGAAGAATTTAAAGGCTCTGTCACATATAGCCACACTAGAAATGTAGCACAGCCCAACTCCTAGTCCAGTTATCACAAAGTCTCACACCAAAGGCCTATTTACCACAGTTTTTATTACCTGCTACAACATATCCGGCTTTCAACAACAACAAAATTATAAGGCATGCCAAAAGGCAAGGAAAAAAATATAGTATAAATCAGATCATACTCAGATACCACACTGCTATTTAAACTATCAAACAGAGAAGTTAATGTAACTATGGCAAGTGTGTTTTAAAGACTAGTGGGTAAGAAAAGACAAAATGTAAGCACCGGTGTGTGATGTAAGTCAAGAAATGGAAACTGGAAGAAAAAAAGGGCAATTTAAGCCTAAAGCAAGTGGAAGAAAAGAAATAATAAAAATTTGAGCAGAAATCAATGAAATTGAAAACCAAAAATAAACAGACAAAATCCATGAAACCCAACACTGATTTTTGAAATGATTAATAAAATTGATAACCTCTAGCCAGGCTAACCCCTATTAAAAAGAGAAAACACTCTGTCAACATCAGAAGTAGAGGAGTCATAACTGCTGACTCCATAGACATAAAAAAGGATAATAAATACTACAGTTTTATGCTGAAATGGAACAATTTCTTGAAAAATGCAAACTACCAAATGCCACACAAAGAGAAACTTAATTTGAATAACCCTATATCTTTTAAAGAAACTTAATCAATAATAAATAAAATTCCAATAAAGAACCAGGCCCAAATTGTCTCACTGGTGAATTTTAGTGGGATCCTGCACTAGTGGGGGTCCCCCAAATCTAGAGAGGTCCCCCCAAAATACATATAGCAATTTGGCTAGGTCATGATTCCCAGTATTGTGTGAAATTGCTATGTGCTGTAAACCCGACATCGATAATATTAATGAGGGAGGATGGGAAGTAATTGTTTTGATGAGGCAAGACTCAGTGTGTAAGATTGTTTTGTGCCTTGAGGCTCTCTTTTGTGACACAAGGGAAAGAAGCTAGCAGAGAGATTTGGGTACCTCATACCACCAAGAGAGCAGTACTGGGAAAAGAGTGCATCCTTCAAAATAGTCCCAGTGTCCCTGTGCCTCAGATGCTCCCAGTCCATGGAGGATTGATGACAAGGTCTTTCTTCCAGAGTCAACAGAGAAAGCCTTCTGGAGCTGATGCGCTGATTTTGGACTTGCAGCCTGCTAGACTGTGACAAAATAAAATTTATCTTTTTAAAGCCATCCACTTGTGTTTTTTCTGTTAAGGCAGCACCAGTTGACTAAGACATCCATCAGACACTTGAGAAGGCACAATCCCAAACTTCCACAATCTCTTCCATAAAATAAAACTTCAAGGAACTCCCCCAACTCATAATTTGAGGAATGCGTCAATGCTAAAGCCAGATAAAGCCAGATTACAAGCAAACTGTAGACCAATATCTCTCTCAATTAAAGACACAAAAATTGTCAACAAGATATTAGCAAATTGATCTCAACCATATATAAAACAATTTATGCACCATGACCAGCTGGAATTTTATTCCAGGGATGACACAAACCTGAATCAATATTCAAACATCAATCAATGCAATCCATCCTCCACTGTGTCAACAGATTAAAGAAGAAAAGTCATTATGATCATATTATCTTATACCCATAAACCATTTGACAGAATCTAACACCTATTCATGACTGAAAAACAAAACTCTCAACACAGTAAGAATAGGAGGTGACTTCCTCAACTTAATAAACAATATTTATTAAAAACCTGTAGTAACATCATGCTTAAAGATGAGAGAGAGGACACTTTCCCTTAAGATTGGGAATGAGCAAAAGATATTTTCTCCCACTACTTCTACTCAATATAGTAATTGAAGTCCCACTTAGAACAGTAAGAAAAGAAAAATTAGTAATTGACATACAGATTGGAAGGAAGAATAGGCAAAGCATCCATTACAGGAAGTTGATTTAGACTCAAAGCAACCCAACAGGACAGGGTAGAACTGCCTGACAGGGTTTTCAAGTTATAGATATTTACAGAAGCAGACTGTCATGTCTTTCTCCTGCTGAGTGGCTGATGGGATCCAACCACTGATCTTTTAGTTAGCAACCAAGTGCATAACTGCCATGCCACCGGGGCTGATGTAAGAAACTGTTCTGTATGATACTGTCGTAGTGAATATATGTTCTCTGACAATTAAGACCATGAACTGAATTGTTCTACGTGCTATATACCTTATTGCTGAATATCACTATGGTCACCTTTGAAGTACTCCCCTTGGGAAGCTATGTACCAACTCCAGCACCTAGTCCACCCTTTAAAGCAAATTTGGAACTCTTTCTGAAATGATCATTGTACATGGTGGCACTGTGGCAAGTTTGCAAACTTAACTGTATAGTTGTCTGTGAGGGAGTTTTTAGGCAGTAAACAAATAACTGTGTCAGAACACCCTCCCTACTCATCTGATCTGGCCCCCAGTGACTTTTTCCTTTACCCAAAGATAAAGGAATTATTGGAAGGGAGATATTTTGATGACATTCAGGACATCAAAGACAATACAACAACAGTTCTGATAGCCATTCCAGAAAAGGACTTCCAAAATTCTTTTGAAGGGTTGACTAGGTGTTGGCATCAGTGTATAGCTTCATAAGGGGAGTACTTTGAAGGTGGCTGTAGTGACACTCAGCTTTGAGGTTGTTGTTGTTGTTAGGTGCTGTTGAGTCGGTTCTGACTCATAGTGACCCTATGAACAACAGAACGAAACACTGCCCAGTCTTACTCCGTGTCCACAGTAGTTTTTATGCTTAAGCCCATTGTTGTGGCCACTGTGTCAATCCATCTCATAGACAGTCTTCTTCTTTTTTGCTGACTACCAAGCATGATGTCCTCCTCCAGAGACTGATCTTTCCTGACAACATGTCATAAGTATGTAAGATGCAGTCTTGCCATCTTTGCTTCCAAGGAGCACTCTGGTTGTACTTCTTACAGAACAGATCTGTTGGTTCTTTTGGTGGTCCATGGTGTCTTCAGCATTCTTCTCCAACACCACTCTTCAAAGGCATCATTTCTTCTTCTGTCTTCTTTGTTCATGGTCCAGCTTTTGCAAGCATATGATGTGATCGAAAACACCATGGCTTGAGTCAGGCGCATTTTGGTATTCAAGGTGACATCCTTACTTCTGAATACTTCAAAGAAGTCCTTTGCAACAGATTTTCCCAGTGCAACGCGTCTTTTGATTTCTTGACTGCTACTTCCAGGGGTGTTAATTGTGAACCCAAGTAAAATGAAAACCCTGACAGTCTCAGTCCTTTCTCCATTCATGACAATGTTGCTTACTGGCCCCATTGTGAGGATTTTTGTTTCCCTGATGCTGAGTGCAATCCATAATAAAGGTTGTGATCCTTGATCTTCATCAGCAGGTGTCCCAGATCTTCATTTCCAGCGACTAAATTGGTGTTACCTGCCTAATATAGGTTGTTAATGAGTCGTCCTCCAATCCTGACACCTCCTTCTTCTTTGTATAATCCAGCATCTCAGATCATTTGTTTAGCATACAGATTAAAAGGGGATGGTGAAAGTAAACAACCCCGATGCACGCCTTTGCTGACTTTAAACCATGCAGTATCCCTTTGTTCTTTTTGCACAACTGCCTCTTGATCCATATACAAATTCTTTAAGAGCACAATTATGTGCTCTGAAACTCCCATTCTGCACAACATTAGTCGTAATTTAGTATGATCCACACAGTCAAATGCTTTTGCATAGTCAATGAAACACAAGTAAACACCTTGCTGGTATTCTTTGCTTTCAGCCAAGATCCATCTGACATCAGCAGTCATATCCCTGGTTCCACATCCTCTTCTGAACCCAGCTTGAATTTCTGGCATTTCTTGTCAGTATATTGTATAGTCACTTTTGTTTTAATGATCGTGAGCAGAATTTCGCTTGCGTGTGATATCAAAGATACTGTTTGGTAATTGCCACATTCGGTTGGATCACCTTTCTTTGGAATGGGAGTAAATATGGATCTCGTCTAGTCAGTTGGCCAGGTAGCTGTCCTCCAAATTTCTTGACGCAGATGTGTGAGCACTTTCAGCACTGTATCTGTTTGTTGAAATATCTCAGTTGATACTCCATCAATTTCTGTAGCCTTGTTTTTTGTCAATGCCTTAAATGCAGCTTCGACTTCTTCCTTCAGTACCATCAGTTCCTGATCACATGCTACCTCTTCAAATGGCTGAACATCGACCAGTTCTTTCTGGTATAATGACTGTGTATTCCTTCCATTTTCTTTTGATGCTCTCTGAGTCATTTAATACTTTCCCTGTAGAATCCTTCACTATTGCAACTTGAGGCTTGAATTTTTTCTTCAGTTCTTTCAGCTTAAAAAGTGAAGAATGTATTCTTTCCTTCTGGTTTTCCATTTCCAGGTCTTTGTACATATCGTTATAATACTCTCTTTTGTCTTCTCAAGCTGCTCTCTGAAATCTTCTGTTTAGATCTTTTACTTGGCTGTTTCTTCCTTTTTCGTTAGGTGCTTGACATTCAGGAGCTAGTTTTAGTTTCCTCTGACATCCAATTTGGTCTTTTCTTTCTTTCCTGTCTTCTTAATGACCTCTTGCTGTCTCCATGGATGATGTTTGGTATCATTCCACAATTCGTCTGATCTTCCATCATTAGTGATCAACACATCAAATCTGTTCTTGAGGTGGTCTTTAAACTCAGGAGGGATATACTCAAGGTCATACTCTGCCTCTCATGGACTTGTTCTAATTTTCTTCAGTTTCCATTTGAATTCCAATATGAGCAATTGATGATCTGTGCCACAGTCAGGACCTGGTTTTGTTCTGACTTCTGATATGGAGCTTTGCCATCATCTGTTTCCACAGATGTAGTCAGTTTGGTTCCTGTGTATTCCATCTGGTGAGGTCCGTGTGTACAGTCACCTTTTATGTTGGTTAAAAAATGTATTTGCAATGAAAAAGTCATTAGTCATGCAAAATTCTACCATGCGAGGTCCAGCATCATTTCTATTACCAAGGACATGTTTTCCAGCTACTGACCCTTCTTGTTTGTTTCCAGCTTTTGCATTCTAGTCACCAGTAATTATCAGTGCATCCTGATTGCATGTTCGATTAATTTCAGACTGCAGAAGCTGGTAAAAATCTTCAATGTCTTCATCTTGGTGGTTGATGCGTAAATGTGAATAATAGTTGTATCAACTTGCCTTGCTTGTAGGCGTATGGATATTATCCTATCATTGACAGTATTGTACTTCAGGACAGATCTTGAAATGTTCTTTTTGATGATGAATACAACACTGTTCCTCTTCAAGTTTTCTTTCCCAGCATATAGTAGACCATAAGACTGTTGGATTCAAAATGGCCCAAACTGGTCCATTTCAGCTTATGAATGCCTAAGATGTTAATGTTTATGCATTCCATTTTGTTTTTGACAATTTCCAGTTTTCCTAGATTTATACTTCTTACATTCTGTGTCCTGAATACTAGTGGATGTTTGCAGCTGTTTCTTCTCATTTTGAGTCATGCCACATCAGTGAATGAAGATCCAGAGGCCTTACTCCATCGAAGTTGTTAAGGTTGACTCTAGTTCGAGGAGGCAGCTCTTCCTTGGTCATCTTCCCAGTGCCTTCCATCCTGGGGGGGTCACCTTCTGGCACCATATCTGACAATGTTCAGCTGCTATTAATAAGGTTTTTCCTGGCTAATTCCTTTCAGAACTAGACTGCTGGGTCCTTCTTCCTAGTTTATCTTAGTTTGGAAGCTCACCTGCAACTCATCTACCCTGGTTGACCCTGCTGGTGCCCAGATACCAGTGGCATAGCTTCCTGCATCACAGTAACAAGCAAGCTTCCACTGACAGACAAGTGGGGGCCACACACTCCCTCTTTACCTGATGGCGTTACCCTCCTGACCTGATGCCGTTATCCCCCTTACATGATGCTGTTATCTGCCTTTCCTGATGCTGTTATCCTCCTTACCTGATGCTATCACCCTTCCTATCTTATGCTGTCATCCCCCCTGCCAGATGCTGCCATCTGCCCACTTGATGCTATTACCCTCCCTACCCGACAGTGTCTCCCCCCGACCCAACACTATCACCTTCCCTATCTGATGCTGTTACCCTTCCTACCTGATGCTATTACCCTCCCTCTCTGATGCTGTTACCCTCCCTATCTGATGCTGTTACCCTCCTTACCTGGTGCTGTTATTTTTGAGGTATGTAACACCTTTTCTAGGACGAGTACATGAACTTAATTGGCAACCTATGTGTACTAGGCATTAGTGAGCTGACGTGGACTGGCACTGGCCTTTTTTGAATCAGAAAATCATATGGTCAACTATGCTAGAAATGACAAATTTGAGGAGGAGTAGCATTGTATTGATTATCAAAAGGAAAATTTCAAGGTTTATACTAAAAGTACAGAGCTGTCAGTGATAGGATAACAGCCATATATCTATAAGGAAGACAAGTTAATTCAACTATTATTCAAATTTGTGTACCAGACACTGATACTTAAGATGAGGAAATTGAAGATTTTTACCAGCTGCTTCAGTCTGAAACTGATCAAACATGCACTCAAGATGCATGGATAATTACTGGTGATTGGCATGTGCAAGTTGGAAACAAAGAAGAAGAATCAGTAGTTGGAAAATATGGCTTTGGTGATAGAAATGATGCTGGAGATGGCATGATAGAATTTTGCAAAACGAATGACTTTAATACAAATACCTTTTTTACCAACATAAATGGTATCTATTATATGAACCTTGTTGTATGGTACAGATAGCAATTAAATTGACTACATTTGTGGAAAGGGATGTTGAGAAAAGCTTAATATCATCAGTTAGAACAAAGGCAGGGATTGATTGTGGGACAGACCATCAATTGCTCACACACAAGTTCAAGCTAAAACTGAAAAAAATCAGAACAAATTTAAGATACTCAAAGTATAACCTTGAGTACATTACACCCAAATTTGGAGACTGTCTCAAACACAAATTTGACTCACTAAACAGTAATGACTGGAGACAAGTTGTAGGGGGACATCATACACAAAGAAAGCAAGAAGCCAGTTAGAAGACGGGAATAAATAAACAAATAAACAAGAGAAACAAAAGACCAAAATGGATACCAGAAGAGACTCGGAAACTTACTGTTGAAAGTCAAATAGCTAAAGCAAAAAGAAGAAACGATGACATAACAAAGCTGAACAGAAAATTTCAAAGTGTGGCTCAAGAAGATTAAAATATTGAAGTGTGTGTAGACACAGAGTCAGAAAACCGAAAGGGAATAACACTCTTGGCATTTCTCAGACTTAAAGAACTGGTGAAAAAATTTCCGCCATGAACAGCAATATTGAAGGTTTCTACTTTTTTTTTTTAATTTAATATGACTGAATGAAAATGTACATTCCCATATAAATTTACATGCCCACCTATGTGCAGCTTCCACTGCTCTCCCTGTCCTGTGACAGCACACTATTCTTCTCTGCTCCACACATGTCTCATCCTTCCAACAGTCTCCTTTCCCCTCCTCTCCACCCACTTTCCTTCCTCCAGCCAGAGGTCAGCAGGATGATATCCTATAGATGTATAGAACCATAAAATGCATCCAATATATGGTCACTCTGCATTGCCAAGTCCAACTCATTCGTGTTCAAAGAGTGGACCTTTGTTATGATTTATGGGCAAGGGTAGCATCAGGGCCGGGGGACTTTGAAAATACCAAACAGCATGAGAAGCATCAAAAGAACATGGAAGGACTACATAAATTCACTGTACTGAGAAGAACTGGTCAACATTCAACCATTTCAAGAGGTAAGATAGGATCAAGAAATGATGGTACAGAAGTAAGCAGTTTAAGTTGTGCTGAAGTTTCCTGGTTCTTGGAATTCACAGGAAATCAATTACGACATTTCCACAAACGGATATAGCACTGGAGTTGCTCACTTGTCAGTGCCAAGAAATTTGAAAGATATCTACCTGGCCAATCATCTGGATTTGCATCGATTTCAAACAAAGGTGATCCAATAGGATGTGGAAATTATTAGATAATATCATTAATATCACACACTAGTAAAAGTTTGCCGAAGATCATTCAAAAATGATGTAGGAGTACATCAATAGAGAGCTGCCAGATATACAAGCTGGATTCAGAAGAGGATACAGAACAAGAGATATCATTGCTGGTAACAGATGGATGAGAGAGTACCAGAAAGATATTTACATGTTTTATTGACAGTGCAAAGGCATTTGGCAGTGTAGATCACAACAAATTATGGACAACATTTTAAAGAATGGGAATTCCAGAACACTTAATTAACTGAGCTCATGAGGAACCTGTACATAGACCGAGAGGCAGTTGTTTGAATAGAACAAGAGGATATTGCATGGGTTAAAGTCAGGAAAGCAATGGGTTAGGGTTGCATCCTTTCAACATACTTCTTTAATCTGTGTGCTGAGCAAACAATCTGTGAAATTGGACTATATGATGAAGAACAGGGACAACAGAATTTGAGGAAGACTTATTAATAGCCTGAATTATGCAGATGACACAATCTTTCTTGGTGAAAGTGAAGACTTGAAGTACTTACCGATGCAGGTCAAAACAATAGCTTTCAGTGTGGATTACAGTCAATATCAAGAAAACAAAAATCCTAACAACTAGACCAAGGAGCAACGTAATGATAAAGGTAGAAAATGTCAAAATTGTCACAGATTTCATTTTACTTGGATCTACAGTCAACACCCATTGAAGGAGCAATCAAGAAATCAAATGGCACATTGCATTGCTCAGGTATGCTGCAGAAAACCTTTTTTGAAGTGAGAAGAATC
This sequence comes from Heterohyrax brucei, assembly GCA_028571685.1. NCBI lineage: Eukaryota > Metazoa > Chordata > Mammalia > Hyracoidea > Procaviidae > Heterohyrax > Heterohyrax brucei. Next base: position 66,852,940 of record CM053150.1, read on the forward strand.
AAAGATGTCACTTTGAGAACTAAGGTGAGCTTGACACACATGGTATTTTCAATTGCCTCGTATGCATGTGAAAGTTAACAGTGAATAAGACCAAAGAAGAACTGATACCTTTGAATTATAGTGTTGGTAAAAAATATTGAATATACTGTGGACTGCCAAAAATGAACAAATACGTTGGAAGATGAACAGCCAGGATGTGCTTTAGAGCAAGATTGGTGATACTTCATCTTATGTACTTTGGATATGTTATAAGGAAGGACCAGTCCCTGGAGAAAGACATCAGACTTGGTAAAGCAGAGAGTCAGCAAAAAAGAGGAAGACTCTCAGTGAAACAGACAATGATTTCAGGGATGCATAGGACCAGAGAGTGGTTTGTTCTGTTGTTTGCAGGGCCACTATGAGTCTGAAATGACTCAGTGGCTCCTAATAATAACAACAACATCTTTCTTCTGTGGAGCAGCTGACCTTCCATTTAAGCAGCAAAGTGCTTAACCACTACACCAACAGAACTCAGTAGGTATATGCACAGGGCAGCAAAAAACCCTGAGTCCTGCCAAACGCATGTTCCCAGCTAAGGTCGAATAAAGCTGGCTCAGTACTGGCTAATTCAGTGTCCATGGCTCCTTTACAGAACATAACTGCTGTGAATAATAAGAGCTGATTATAAGTGGGTGGCAGATAGAGAGAACCAGCCTTCTTGCTCTTGGGGTAGGAGGTTACAAACAAGCAAAGAGAGAAGCCTAGACCGGCCCGTGAGGTACTAGATTACAGCTGGAGACATCAGTATGACTCATGATCTGCTTAATGTACATAAAGATCATTTTACATGTACGTATATAAGTGTATATATATATATATGTTGTTAGCTGCTGTCAGTCTGTTTTGACTCATAATGATCCCATGATACAGAACAGAACAGCCTCAGAGGTTTTTCTAGGCTGTGATCTTTATGGCGGTTGATGTCCAAGTCTTTTCCGCGCAGAATCATTGGTTGAATCCGAAATGCCAACTTTAGTTGAGTAGCTGAGTGCTTAGCTACCAAGAATTCTTTATTACGTACAGAAATGTTTATAGATGTGTGTGTATACATGAGTTAGTAATATGCACGTGTATTTCCTTTCTGTATTAGCTGAGAGGCCCTGTAAGGCAGTGGCACTCCAGTAGTAAGGAATACCCTTAGTGTCCACATCTTGGATTCTCATGCCATTCTACAGTAACACCAACCAGGGATCACTGGAGAAATGGCTGATCCTAGGACTGGGGCAGTAAATAGACAGAAGTGAAGCATTTCATAGTGGTAGAAAGTTAAAAAAAAAAAAAAGTGTTTTAAAAACCATGGTAATGGTAACATGTCAAAGGGACAAAGGAACCAATTAAAAGAACATCCAATGGCCAAAGCAACATAAATAAAAGTCTTTAACTATCAATAAAAAAATAGCATAACTGTGAGTCCATAGTGATGTAAATAAATGATGAAATAAATAAATGGGAACTATTCTATACAGAAATGTTCTAAATCATTTACGTGTATAATAATTTGCAGAGTATATATATTTCATCATCATGGAGGTGGAGCTAACTCTCAACTCCATAAATGCAGGCTATGCGTAATGATTTCCTTTCAAAGACTACAGGGTGAAATGGGAAAGAGAAAAAAAGAATAACTTCCCAGTGAAGCAACCTTAAAAAGCAGTAGTTTATTCACGTGATCAAGTTAAGCATTATTAGTGATAAATCATATTGGTAGCATGTACCCTTGATAGGATATTATGAAAACAGTACTCTACCCCCTCCCCAAAGCCCACAACCCCAATCTAATAAAGAGAAAAGCATCAGAAAAGTCCAAATTGAAGGACATTTACAAAATTCCTGACAGTACTCCCAAAACTGTCAAGATCACCAAAAATAGGCAAAGTCTGACAATAATGTCACAGTGAAGACCTGAAGAATAAATGTAATTTGAAATCTTAGAACAGGAAAACGACACTAGATAAAACTCAGAACATCTGAATAGTATATGGGTGCTGATTAATAATAGAAGTCTCTGTTGGTGCCAACAGTTAATACACTTGTCTACCAACAAAAAGGTTGGAGGTTCAAGTCCATCAAGAGGCACTTCGGAAGAAGGACCTTTGTGATTTACTTCTGAAAAAAATCAGCCGCTGAAAGACTCACAGAGCACAGTTCTGTCTTAACACACATGGGGTAACCATGAGTTAGAATTAACTTGACAGCAACTGGTTCAAGTTAATGATAATGTATCAACATTTGTTTATTAATTGTGATCTATCAATATAAAATGTTAAAAATAGGAAACGTTAAGTGTGAGGTATATGGGAACTTGCTGTACTGTCTTTATAATTTTTATGCGAATACAAAAATATTCTAAAATTTAAAGTGTTAATAAAAACATTGAGCAATGCAGTAAGCTTGGAAAGAATATTGTCAGGCGAAGAGGAAACCAGGAAATGATTCCAGTGTATGGATACTTGGCTTTGGAGTTGAACAGGCCAGGATTCCAGGATCAACCCTGCCACTTTCTGGATACGTGCAGCTAAGCATCTTATTATACCTCTTTAAGTCTCAGTTTCTTTATGTGTTAAAAGGGTATTATGTAATTACAAGACATGACTTCTAGAAGTCATGTGGCATATAGTGTGCTCTCCATAACTGATATCACTGTTGTCATTTAGACATGTCTGTCCTTGGTGAGGTCCATCATGCTGACTATCAACTTTCACAGGGCAGATTTCTATGGTAAATTTGGATGAGTACTACACAGGCAGTCTCTTCCACGTATTCAGCTCAAATCCAGCCTGCCGTGATTCAAACATGTACTCTCTTGAGGAGGCAGAAAGTAGATGCTCCCCTTTCCTAGAACAAAATTGCCATTTTTTTAGTCAGATTTCTCGGCAGACTTGAAGCTTCTTTTCTATCTTTTGCATTCATTAAGTTAGTGCATTTCTTACTACAGTTGGTGAGACTTGAGGCTGGAATGTTTATTATGCATATTATAAAAAGATGTTAATTAGTTTTTCTTGTTATAGAAACAATAGACATTCATTAGTAGAAAATTGATACCTGGTGGTAATCAAAAGAAAAAATGAAAACTGCTGCAATGTCAAAAGTCATACGGTTTTATAACTTGTTTTTAAAGACTAACACATATGCACTATGAACACATGATCATATTCCTTATATTATCACACAATTTTTAAAAATTGCTGCATAGTTTGTGACTTTGTCATAATTTATTGGTTCAGTTGCCTGTTTTGGAAGTTAGGAAGCTTATATTAAATTATGTCCTCAAAACCCACTGCTGCTGAGATAATTTGGACTCACAACGACTCTATGGGAGAGAGTAGAACTACCATGTAGTGTTTCCAAGAAGCTCCTGGTAGTTTCAAACTGTTGACGTTTCTGTTAGCAGGGATAGCTCGTAACTGCTATGCCACAGGCAAACTATTTCTAATACAAGCACACCACACACACACACATTAGGAATAATTGGTGATGAACATCCTTGCAGTTAAATCTTTACCTATGTTTTTAGGGATGTCCTTTGGCTGGTGTGCTTTTTGTCACTGTTGTTTAAACTGGTTGGCACTGTGGGGAAGCAGATTTCCATGGCCTTAAAACTGGTATTCTTAGGCTAGTGAGAGGGAAAGGTAGAATGCTGGGAGTTCAGAATTAATCTTTGAGTGGTCCAGCACAAAGCAAACAACATAGCAAAATTTATACTTGTTTTAGTTTCGACTTCAAGTCTCATTGTTAATATCTAGGCTTCTGCCTCATTCCTGTGACAAAGCTTCCACTCGCTGCCGTTTGTGGCTGTACGTGCTTGGATGTGATTCTTGGTCATGCCATGCCCTGGTAGCGTGTGACTTGTGATCTCACCCTTGTATTCATCTGTAAGATGGGGTAGGCTTGCTGTGAGGAAAAAGAGCCCTGGTCATGCTGTGCTTAGGTGATTGGCTACTAGCTAAAAGGTCAGAGGTTCAAACTCATCAGCTACTCCACACGAGAAAGATGTAGAAATCCGGTTTCATAAAGATTACAGCCTTGGAAACTCTACAGAGAAGTTCTACCTTGTTCTACAAGCTTTCTATGAGTTGGAATTGACTCCACAGCAACAAGTTTGGCTTATTGTAAGAACTAAAACAAATAATGCATGTAAAGCTCTCTATTGAAAAAGAGCTCAGTAAACATTGAACTATCTTAAGTGATGCTTGATTTTTTTGCAGCCCACAGCAAGGCATTTTTTTTCTCCTAAACTTTGGCCACTTTATAGTATCTTGGTAGTATTTTCCTTCTTTGAAAAGCAAAAGGACATTTTTCTCTTTTCTACATCCATAGAGCTCCAAGTCTTCTTGAGACTCCTAACACCACCAAGTCACTTCCAAGAAGAATATCTGCATCTGACAAAAATGGTTTTTATTCACCAGGGGTCCCTTGGTACCCAGGTGTCCAGAATATCTTATCTCACTTTTTCTTAGCCAGCACACGGATAAGAAGGGAAAAGCAATATACTATGTGAGTATAAATTCAATGAGCCCTTGAAAAATGTCACTTATGATTTTTTTTTTTTTGGAACCACACATTTTCAGACGGCTTCAGTTTTGCATCAAAAGTGGCCTGATGCAACAGCATAAACTTTGGAGCCAGGTGGTAGCTCATCTGTCACTTACTGGCTTTGTGACTTCTGGCAAATTAATTCATCTCTCTAAGCCTTTCTTTCCTCACAGGCACAGTGAATACACCAACAGCTTTTTGTTGTTACTAGGTGCCATTGAGTTGATTCCAAGTCATAGAAACCCTACAGGACAGATTAGAATTGCCTCATAGGGTTTCTAAGAAGCAGTTGGTAGATTCAAACTGCCAACTATTGGTTAACAGCCAAACTGTTAAAAACTACAACACCGGGCCTCCATACTAGCACCTGTTTGGTAAGTTCATAGCAACAATTTAATGATTAATATAAAATGCATCTGTCGGTGTCTGGTACTCTGGCATGTATCAAAGCAGTCTTCAAGGTGCAATGCTGGATACAGTGGCACATGGTTTGTCTCCACTTATTGGCTCTCTTATCCATCCCAGCCTTTCATGGCTACATCTGTATTAAAGTTATCCTAGGAGAGATAGAATATTTAATATACTTTGAACTTCTGGAAGAATGAACAAATCATTCTTAGGCAATATGCAGTAGCAAGACTCTTCAAAGGAAAGAATGTCAAGACTTGCTTACTTTGGAACTATCTTTGAGAAAGACCAACTGCTAGGAAAGGACACCATGTCTGGTAAAGGAGAGAGGATAAGCAAAAACAAGGGGAACACTCAATGAGACAGGTCGATATAACAGCAATAACAATGGGGACAAGCATACCAAAGATCGTGAAGACAGCACAAGATCAGACAGTGTTGCAGCTTAAAAAAACCTATCTAACCAGACTTATTTTAACTTAGCTAAATCAGTTAATTCATTCAGCACATGCCAGGAATTATGCTGGACACTAGAAATGTCACAGTGAACAGGTCATTCTCTGTCCTCAGGAAGCTCATAGCCTATTGGAGATGACAAACAAATAAACGTGAAATTATACTCAGTTCCAAAGGATTACTGTTGTGGCCGAGAGACACGAAAGGGCTTGACAGAACATGGAGGGTGTCTAACTAAGACTTGTGGTCAGAAAGCTTCATGGGGCAGCTGAACTGAGTTTGTCCAGCCAGTAGGAATTAGATTTATATAAGTGAAATAATTTATTTTCTGTATCTCTGAACAACAGGTATCTCCATTTTAGAAATGCAGAGCCTGAGGCTCAAAGAGACTTAATTATCCAAGGTCATACTGAAGTGTGTGAACTCAAGAAAATCCAAGAGAACCTGGTTGGCTCCAAAGCTCATGGCCCTCTCTCTGTACCATATTGCTTCTTTAAGATAGAAAATAAGACCATCACGATGGAAGCTCAGGCATCATGTCTGGATGGCTGCATAAAGGAAGTTCCACGGCCTCCTTCTCAGCTTCCTTTCTAACTTCCTCTGCTCTTTCCTTTTTCCTGCTTTAGCTCTTCTCTCTTCTTGAATATGCTGGGGATTTAGAGGAGCCTGGGACCCGGCTTTGCTCTCTCTGCCCAGCTCCAGGTGTGGGCTGCTGGAGCTTCAGTCACCTCCTAATCATCATTCTTTCTTCCAGTGACAGAGTTATAGTCCCCAGGAGAGGTTTGTTCCACCAGAGTAGTCAGTTACTAATGAACTTCATGCTGCTTCTCCGCCCCTAACTCCTCAGCTATCCTCCACCCCTCAAATCTCCTAGGTCACCTTCATCTGGCAACTGAAGACTGATGTGTGAATGTGTGTGTGTGTGTGTGTCTATGGGGAAGAGGGGTTGCTCAGTCTAGAAGCTAGATCATGCCCCTATACCCCCCATGTATCCACTGAGTCTGAGCAAATCACAGAGGAAATTGGTTCAGCCCTTTATTCTAATGCCATGAGCAGATGAGCCTGGCTTCTGTACCGCAGTCCTGCTTTTCCCTCCCTTTTGGGGAAAAGCCAGTCTCTTGAAAGCCCACCAAGCTCCCTCTCTTTCTCTGTAAGAATCCCAAGACCCCTCTGATGAGACTGTTTCTATTGAATACATGATAGTATAATATTGTATGGATTCGATCAGGAAAAATCAGTATAACAGTAACTACCTTTTACTGGGAACTTGTTACATGCCAGGTACTCTTCTACGCACTTCATCTATATTACTTTATGTACCATTTTCTGTAATCCATGAAGTAGGTACAATTTTTTACCCATTCTATGGCTGAAAAAGTTAAAACTCAGATTAACAACCATCATTCCACAATGGAAAGTGATGGAGCCAAGATTTCATCCCCAACAGCCTGACTCCAGAATCTGTACTTCTAACCACCAACATGCAGGAAGAGCAGCTGACATGTGAACCCTTAGTGTGTGCCAGGCATCAGGCTGAGCACTTGGCATGAGTTACCTCAGAGATTCTACTACTCCTTTCATTGTCTCTGTTTATGTGTGAGGAAACCAAGATTCAGAGAGGGTAAGTGATTTTCCTGATCATACAAGGAATAAATGGCAGATCTGGGATTCAAACCCAAGGTAGCCTGCCTACAGAGTCTGTTGCTCCGAGGTACCATGTTGTACCACATGACTACCATGTTACTTCCTTGAAAAGAAGACCCAGGCTTGATGCATCCTTGGAGTCCCTTTTTTTTCCTCCACGAAGTATGATTTTACGATTTTCAACTAATCCAAAGGAAGATCCTGGAGCTCCTGTGGTAGAGGTGAATGATCTGAAGGAAGTCATGGTTACAGAGTGGAATCTAGCAATATGAATCCATTCCTGCATCATTGTATGAGGCCATCCTGAGCAGGAAAATTGTGTCTGAGTTTATTTCTTGGCCTTGCATGAGCTAGTTGACTTACCAGCCTCAGTCTTCATGTCTGTAAAATGGGAATTGCTACACATATTCAATTGGGAGGATTGTATAAGGCAGTGGACGTATAATGCCTGACACATTGAAAAAAAAATGCATTATACCCAACCTTTACATCCTCAGGATTGATTGCTCCTTTGAAGTTGGTAGCATTTTGGGGAAGGATATCCCCAACAGGAGAGAAGTCAAGGCTATTTGAAGGTAGAGACTGACGAATTCATGGTAACTCAGTGGGTCCTATGGGATGTTTGCCTGTGGCAGGGGGCGGGGCAGGTATTAGGCAAAGTTCAACAGGTGCAGTCAACAAAATATGCGTTCTGTGTCATAGGAACCAGGCTACACGTGGCAGCAAGGGTAGAAACCTTGCCAGAAGCTACAGGATTAGGGTTACTTGCTCTGCAGCAGAGTTGAGCTTTAACTTTCTATATTTAGATTCTATCTTTGTCAAGCAAGACTTACTTGACAGGACTCTGTTTTTTTCATCTCTGAAAAGCCACTCATCCATGGAGGTTTGAGGGGGAGAAAAGAGAGGGAGGAGATCTGGCTTCTCTGTCTGACTCTGAACAGATGGGATCAGAACAGGGCCCTTCTACATCCCAAGCCAAGATTCTTGGGCCTTGGCAGCAGTCCTAGGACACAGACAATGGGGTCTGATGGCAGCTTCTCAGGCCTGGCTTTTCCTGGGTAGGAGTCTTCTCTCTGGGCTGGCAACGTCATCTTCAGACTCAGAAGTGAGATTTGAGGAGAGGGAAGTGGAAACTGCAAAGAGGCAACTCCTGACAGATTACCCTGAAAAACTAGGGCACAGCTTGTGGGATCCTGGCCCAGAGGCTCTGCCACCTGACCCTTCTTCTGTCTCTGCCAGGAACATTGTCCATGAAGATGGCCCCAGGATGCTCATTTTCTGGGTGCTGAAAAGGGAGGACAGTGTATGTGGGGAGGGATGAGGGCAGGACGATGCTGCACAGGGTTTCTCTTCATTCACAAGGCAGAATTGGGAAAATTTGGTTGAAGCAGTTGGTAGAAAACATTCAGCTTTAGGTAGGGGGAGAGGTCCCTCTGGGCATACATCTTGGACAGATTTGACAAATGAAAGAATCAGATCCTGAAGTGGCTTTCAGAGGTGCTTGAGTTCAGACTGCTGCCTTCAGTAGGATGAATTTTGAAACTAGCCAGGGAGGATAGTTGAATCACAATCCCTCCATTCATCTCCTATTGACTCTGCATTGCATTCTAAGCCACCTTAATTCCCCGTGAGTCCTTAGGTCCCTCACTTGCTAAGTAGATGACTTACCCTGTTCTTTACTGAAACTTAGTCCATCTTGGGAACTTTTTCAACTTCTTCCCTTTCTATCTGAAAATGTATTTCTTTTCAGCCTAGCAGCAGATAGTAATCTTTCAAGGGCAGGTGCTATGCTATACTCCCTGTCTGGGTGCCTGTCATCTTGTAAAACATCAAGGGGAAAGAGTGGGGAAGAAGAAGGAGGATAAGACTGAAAAACAAGGAGAGAGATTAGATAAAATAGACAGACACAGATGTAAACATAGACATAAAGGAACGGAACAAAGTAATAAAGAGGTATGCAGAGAGAGAATACAGCTAATGATTGCCCTTGAGTTGGCTCCAACTCATAGCAATGTTATGTATAACAAAATGAAACACTGCCTGGTTGCACACTCTCTTTGTGATCATTGGTAGTTTGAGTTCATTGAGAGAACACTGTTTTGTTCTTCCTTTCAGTTGCCACTGAATTGGCCCCTGACTCATGGTGATCCCATACAGAATATGTTTGGATCTCTGTGATCCACAGGGTTTTTGTTAGCTGAAATTTGAAAGAAGATCACCAAGTTTTCGTAAGTCTGGAAGCTCTGTTGAAATCTGTTCAGCATCACAGCAGCACCCAATTCTCTATAGCTAAGTAAGTGGTGGCTTCAAACACCACTGTGTAACAAACTTGTGTTATGTGGTAGGCACAATACTAGATATGTGATATGCATTAATGGAAAACACACACACACACACACACACACACGCACACACTTTTTGGATTTTCTATTCAAGCTTTTGAGAGAAATCAATGTGACATCTGCCAAATAACTCAGATGTGAACACAAAACCAGTAATCTTTCCTGTCCTCTAACCACCTATCCATTAATAATAAATATCGGTGATTAACTGTATTAACTTTTGTCCTCCCTAGCTTTTGTGTATGTTGGTTCAAAATAGGTGCCTTTTTCTTCTATTTCGTTACAAAAAAAAAAGATATCCTAGTATACCAATTTACTCAGCATTTTGCCTGTCTTTTTTCACTCACTATGTATCACAGACATCCCTTCTGGTCAATACACACAGATCTAAATCATTCTTCTAATAGCTAAACAACTCTCCAGAGAACAGATGTATCAGAATTATTCTTCTATTGATGGGCATTCAAGTGGTTTCCAGGCCATGTTTTCTATGTCATCACAAACAATTATTTAATAAGACTCTTGGCCATGTATTCGTGGTGTTTTTCTTTCCATATGCTGTCTAAAGGGTATACAATTAAAAAAAATTACTAGATACTTCCAACTTCACTTCCAAAAGTGGAGCAACAATTTATATTTTAACGGTAACCCTCTTATCAGCAACTAGGTGGAATAAATCTTTTAATTTTTGTGCATTGGCGATATGAAAGTGCTATTTCATTTTTTTTATTTGTATTTTCTTAACAACTAGTGAAACATTGTAATTTAGTTGGTACTATTAGAATTTTTCCTTCTGATATTTGACTGTACATATCTGTTGCCTCCTACCTTCTTTGTATATTATACACTGTATATACCCATAGGAGCCCTGGTGGCACAGCGGTTAAAATCTACGATGAGTTACAGCTACCAATCAAGACAGTGACAGCTTTAATCCACCAGCTACACTTTGGAAACCCTATCTAGCATTTCTTCTCTGTCCAATACGGTCACTATGAGCAAAGATCATTGTGGAACAGGAAACAGAGATTGTGCTGTCAAATAAGGCAAATGGTTAAGCACTGGTCAACTGAGAGGTTGGCAGTTAAAACACACTCAGAGAAGTAAGACCTGATGATCTGCTTCTGAAAATTCACAACCTTGAAAACTCTATGGAGAAGTTCTACTCTGAGTTCACCATGAGTAGGAATCAAGCTGAGGCAACTAACAACACCAATAACAGCGACGACAGTGATAACAATCTGATTCCAAGTTTAGAGAATTGTGCAATGCCCAGCAAGGCATAGACTCCACTAGCACATGCTTATGTTTATTTAAGAATAAAGTTATATTATTTTTCCTTTCAAGTTATGTATATTAAGTGACAATACATACAAACTTACTCAATTTTGGGATCAAATTTCTCAAAAAAATGGAACTGTTATGTATTTATTTTGGCCTAGGGTGTTATGAAGGAAGAAAGTTAAAAAAAAAAAAATCTCTGCTTCAGAGCAACTCAAAGAGTTAAACGATGGTCTCCCTATTCTGCAGCTCAGAGCAACTGTCCAAGATCAGAGAGTCAGAGTGATGGAACCAGGATTTGAAACCAGGTCCATCCTGCTCAAAGTGCTGAATCTTGTGTGATTCATTGATGGGTCCAAGTCTCTACCATGTCTTGTGTCTCCAAGGAAGGTGACCTTCTTCTTCTCAATATGCAGTCTTTCAACAGTGCTTTCAATGTCCTCACTGATTATTGCTTGTCTCTTACATCTTGAGTCTCTCCCTCTCCACTGAATTCTCTCCTAGCCCGTGAAAATGTTCAATTATTATCTTAAAAGAAAGTGGGGGAAAATGTCCTTTGACCTCTATAATCCTTGAAGCCATTTTGCACTGTTCTCCTGTTTACTAGAACCATCTGCAAAAATGTGTTGCTACCTGCATTTCCCCACTTGCCATTAAGACTCCACCACTCAGTGTGTTATCCTGCCTCCTGTACTCTTCTGAAATGGTATTTGCCAAAGTCAGCAAATGGTTTTCTAGTTACACAGTTCATGGCTTTTCTCCAGAGTCCCACCCACTTGCCTTTTTGCATACTGGAATCACAGCGCTACCTGTTTAGATCATTTCTTCAACACTAACTAGATTCGCAAGCTTGCCTATCACATCTTTCCTCAGCTCTAGGGTCTGTTCAGTTTCTAGTTGCTGTATAAGTACCTCTAAAGGAATGATATTCCAAAAGGATTAGTTATGTAGATTGGTTTCCTCAACCGCCTCTGAACTCCTGGTACCCCAGACTTAAGTCCTTCTCCTCTCTTGCTTTGTCTTTTTCTTTTCTGGCTTAGTGGAAGTACCGAAATTTTTACTCTATTCAGACCTGTGTGAAGAATTCCTTATATCACCTCAGTCAAGTCATCTAACCTCTTTGAGCCTCAGTTTTTCTCTTCTGTAAAATGAGATAATAATATCACAGGCATTTTATAACCCTTGTAAGGATCAGATGAGAAATGCCATGGAAGGTTGTTAACATAAGGCTGACATTTAGCATGATTCAAAACATACAAGTAGTGTCTGTGTTATGTTATCAGCACATCACTGTCATAAAATCATCAGCATCATCATGTTCATCAAAATCCCCATTATACCGCTCTTCAACTCCCAGTCATTCCATCTTGCTTTTGCTATTGAGGAAAATGTGCATTAACAGAAAGAACACCAGGCTTGGAGTCAGAAAATCTGACATTCCAAACCCAGTTTTCCACCTGCGGTATGACTTTAGGCAAATTATTTCACCTCTCTGAGCCTTGCTGCACTCCTTCACAAAAGCGGAATGGTATCATTCACCCATAATGGAGTCTCTTATGAGAAGAGAGGTGAGAAGACACTTTACAAATTATGTATTATAATACAAGTTCTAGCTTACAGTTTATTATTGTGTCCACAAAGCTATCACTCTTGCAGAAGAAACGCTGAAAGTCATTTCTGGCATCCAGCCTCCACCCCTCTCGCCCACACATAAGGCAGAGTGTCCATCTTCAGTTCCTAACCTTGCTGGAAGTGGCCAGCACTGGGTCAGGAAGCTCTTCCTCCGTTTGCGTTGACACTGGTCTCACAATTCATATCCAACCCTGAGCAGGGCAAGAAATTTAGCCTCTAGAGTGCTGTCCCAGCATCTTTTCCTCACATCATACGCTGTCGGCTTGCCTGATAAGGTTTTCTAACAAGGTGAGAATAGTCTCCCAGTATCTCCATATCTTAATGGAAAATTCTCCTGCAACTTTTCAGGCACTTTATCTGTGATTAAATATTAACATTCCCAACCAGCATATTTTTCATTGGAAGGTGTGAAATATTACAAGATCCTCTCGTGTCGTCTATTCATGAGATTTCCTGAAGCTGGCGCCAGATTTGGAAGCTGATTGGAAACACAAAAGACATTATAAAGGAAAGATGCTGCTGGGCATGGGAGGAGGGAGAAGGAAGAGCGAAAACACTACAGCGCAGACAGACCCCTGGACAGCTACAGAGGCTGGCTTGGAACTGCTCTTTATTACACTTTGATTGGCAGATACTTCTCGATGTTTGCAGATATCCTGTCGCCAACGGATGTGCCCCCTGAGACTTATTTATATGACTCACAAAACAGGGCAAGCAAAATGGAACTGTCAGGCGGATATTATAACCAGAATCTCTTTTTAATGCAAAATCTTTAACTTGCCAACTTATCCATCTCCGGAAAAAGGTTTCCTTGCACGAAGCCCATTGCATCAGAACTCTGGGAAATGCACGGGGAAGAGGAAGGAGTTTGCTTTAACCGATAGCATTCGCTGTTTTTTTACGGTGCTATTCGTCTATGTGACAAAGCCAGAGGCAAACCTATACTTCTTTCTGACTTTTTATTGCTTTTCATCCCAGTGGGAACCAGCATATGGGGAGGAAAAAAAAAAAATCCTCTGAATGGTGAAATGTACTTAAGACTTTTTTCAGCCAGGGGGGGAGGGGGGGCGGCGGGGGTGGCCCGGGAAGGGGAAGACCAACAAATACGATTCAAGTTTGTTACATGCTGGGGAAAAAGGTTGTTGAGACGCGGTTTCTGCAAATTCTCTGTGACTTCTGTGGATCCTTCAAGAGCAGAAAAGTGATAGGAGACAAAAGGAAAAAGGCTACTGAGAATTGGATGTTGTCTTAGGAACGTTTAGAGAGAAAAATGTACACAATGTGTTACTACCCAAGGTAGTGAGGTCCATATCACCAGAGATATTCAAGCACATGCTGCATATCCACGGGGTGGAGGTGTTGCAGAGATAATTCAGCTATTAGAAAGCAAACCAGGTGAATAGCTCCGAAAACCTTTTGAGGCCTGAGAGTCTATGATTCTTTAAGATCAGTTGAAAAAAGAAGGATAAGGGGACACTGGTAGTAACACTACAGATATTTTGTTATCTCTTTTTGACCCAACAAGAATTGAGTTATGAGTGTGACTATTTTATCTCTCAAACCATAATGGGAGGGTCTAACAATAGTAATATTCTTACTGTTAGTGCACTGTGGTGATAATAACCCAAATCAAACCAACCCATTGCCCTTGAGTCAATTCTGACTCATAGCAACCCTATAGAACAATGTATAACTTCCCCATAGACTTTCCAAGTAGCACTTGGCGGATCTGAACTGCTGATCTTCTGGTTAGCAGTCATAGCACTTAACCACTATACCACTAGGGTTTCCATGGTGATAGCAGACAACTTTCATTTAATGTTGTCTATGCGCCAAGTACTGTGCTAGCTAATCGCTATACGAATGTTATCTACTTCCATCTTCAGAATAACCCTATAAGGGAGAATCTGTAATCATTGTTTCTGATTTAGAGCTGATAGAACTGAAATTCAGAGAGATTGTATAAGGCCAATAGGACCTCCTTTAAAGATGGTGAAACTGTAGTTCCAGGAGCTAAATGACTTCCCCAAAGCATCAGAGTACACTGAAAGCAGATGACCAAGAAGACTAAGGGGACTTAGAATGAAAAGACAGGGGCTCTTAAGTCCTAGGTATTGTGTACTAGTTATATGTCTATCACTGTACTCAGTATATCATTTTATCTCACAACAGCTCCAAGAGGTGGTATTATTATTTTTAAAAGTATTTTATTGTGCTTTAAGTGGCAGTTTACAATCCAAATCAATTTGCTGTATAAAGCCCTGAACACTCACTACTATGCAACTCTAACTACTCTTTTCCCCTCCTCATGACAGCACACTCCTCCTTTCTACTCAGTACTTCCAACATCTATTCAACCAACTCCTGTCCTCCTCCACCCTCTCATCTCACCTCTAGACAAGAGCTGCTCAGAAAGCCTCATGTATATTTAAGCCAAGAAGCATAAACTTTCTCCAGCAGATACTGGTATTATTTTTACCTCCATTTTGTTGATAAGGAAATTAAAAAGCAGAGAGGTTAAGTAATTTGCCCAAGATTGCAGAGCAAGGTAGAATAAAGCTTACAATTCTTAGATGGATTGCTCTCTCAGTGCTTGCAGACCTGCCTTACTTCAAACAGATCTCAGGAAGGTCTTTGAAACAGTATTTTGCCTTGATTTTCTCATTTAAAAAAAACAGGCAGTGTTACATGGGTCCCTTATCAACTATCCTTGTTAAAGGCCCAATAAGATAGACACAACCGTATTGTGAATTAAGTTTAGAGTTTCTGATTATTGCAAGCAACCAGGTCTGCTGTTGATAAGCTTGGGGGATAGTCTCCTCACTTCTTGCTGTTTTTCCTGTCTCTTAAAGCTGCAATAAGAGGCCAGGACTTGAGTGTTCTCAAGGGGTCTTTAAGTGACTTACTGCTCTTTAAGTGCCAATATGTCAGTATGCAGTGGCTGTGCACCTGTAAGCAGCAGCAGATGCCAGCCGTTGGACCTGGCATTGTACTTGGCGGGTCTCAGAAAGCAGAGAGGCCAGAGGAAAATGTCCTTTGAGTGAGCCTGACACAATGGAACCAGGCTTCCTAACTCGTTATTTGAGTTCTCTCTTAAATGACTGCATTCCTTTGGCCCAGATTGTACCTGCACAGTATTTGCAGAGAAGCTGCTCTAAGTGCTTCTGCCTAGAAGCTTCTTCCAGCCTTTCTGCCTCTCTTGTGTGCTTCAAGTCTAGAGCATAGACCTGAATAGCTAAGGTCACCAAAAGTGCTCCCTCTTTATTCTCTGGACATCTTAAAACTGCTCCTTAATAAAGTCAATGTAAGACATTTTTTTTTTTCTCAACATGTGAGCCCTATGAAGAGAAAAATCAAGCTCTTAAATGTTTCAGAAAATTCGTAATAGCCTGCAGTACCAAAAGCTTGGAATTGAAAGTTAGGAGGCCTAGCATTTGACTCCTGTTTCTGCTGTGAAAGCTTGGGGAAGTCACATTCACTTAAGTATCTTACATCTATCTGCTAGAGGAGATGGCAATGGAGAAGAAAAAGCATAAATAAAAGAGAAACATGGACATGCCGAGCTGCTCAGAGTAAGTGCTCATTCCGTCCTGGAGTAAAAGAGTGCCGTCAATGAAGGTGTCCCAGAGAAGGTGTGAGGATGCTGAAGTTTGAAGAATGAGTGGCACACAGTGGAAGGGTAATCTGCAGAGAGAATGATGTATTCAAAGACACAGAGGAACAGCATCAGGTCTTACTGTATTTAGGGACCACCTTCAATTAGGTATGGCTGGGGCATAGTGGGAACATCAAGGAATAGTTAGATCAGATCATGAAGAGCCCTGTCTACAGCATGCAGAGTCATCAGAGAATGTCAATGATGCAGGGTATAGGAAGTCACTCTGATTGCCATTTCAAGGTTGGACCACAGAAGGTAGACCTCTAAGACACCCTTGGAATCTAGTGCAAGGACCACTAAAGAGATAGTGTGGAAAAAAAAAAAAAAACACTATCTATGTTAAAGCATACAAATTAACAAAAAAACACACCCCCCTTGCCATCTAATTGACTCTGACTCATAGCAACCACATAGGACAGAGTAGAACTGCCCCATAGAGTTTCCAAGGTGTTCCAGGTAAACTTGAACTGCTGGCTTTCTGGTTAGTTGCCATAGCTCTTAACCACTACACAAGTAGTGTTTCTAATCTAAGTCATGAACAGTGAAAAACAAAGGTGGTGAGAATTCAAGGGTAAACCTTGATTTCTCAGACTCCCACCTTCTTTGTCAGTAAATTATGGACATCCTTGTGGTCTGTATTCCTCATCTTGTCACTAAGTTCTTCTCTTAAGACTTTTCTCTCCATAGATCCCTGATACTTCAAGATGGTATGTCTACATTTATTAAGGGATATTTAGTCTTCCAATAAGTGCCAATTTTAGCTGATATAATTCCCACGAAAAGCAATTAAAGTCTGATTTTACCAGGGAAATATATGATTCCATTAGCATTTTTGAAATATTGAAAAGAGTTCATGGCCCTCCATTATAACTTCTGAGCTCTCCTTGCCAGAGGCTGTGAGACAGAGAGTTTGGAAACCTCTGACTCTGTTCATTCACAAGTTTGCCTCTGAGATTTAGTGAGTCCAGGCAATAACCTTCTTTGACAAGTGTTTTGTAAGAATTACTATATGAGAGAGAGAAATTGTTATAACTCAGTATGGTCAATTAGATTCCCTCAAAATATTAAGGCTCAGATGTAAGAGGTAGTAAGATAAGAGTGGTTATAATCTGACATAGGAGAAACTGGAGACTCAAAGAGGTTGCTTAAAGGTTGGCTTGAAAATATCAGATGAGTTGGCAGCACCCGCTTCCCCTGTGTTACTTACTTGAACATCTTATATATTTTGTTTTCATTGTAGAAAACACTTTATTGTGCTTTAGGTGAAACTTTACAATCCAGGTCAATTTGTCAAACCAAAACTGGCACACACACTACTATGCAACTCTAGCACCTCTCCCTACCCTATGGCAGCACGTTTCTCCTTTCCACCCTGTATTTCTTGTGTCCATTCAACCAGCTTCTCTCACCATCCACCACCTCCTCTCTGCTCTGGACAGGACCTGCTCAGTTAGCTTTATTTATCTACTTAAGCCAAGAAATACACTGTTTAGCACTGTCGTTTTATGTCTTATAGTTCAGTCCAATCTGTCTGAAAAGTTAGCTTTTGGAATGGTTTCTCTTCCCGACTAACAGAGTCTGGAGTGCATGTCTTCCAGGGACCCTCTGGTCTGTGAAAACATAAAGTGTAGGCTTTTTAGTAGGGTTGAAATTCTGTACACCCATTTTTCTCCTTTGAACCCCTACACATTTTAAAGATTGTTTGAAGTCATCCCCATTTAGTGGGAAACGACTGATTCCTTGGTGTAAGGTGGCAAAGAATCGGGTGGCAATGATAATACGAAAATTAAAGGGGCATTGTGGGTAAACAGAGCTGACACTAGGGATGGTGAATTTGAAGAGCTTGTCCTGTACCCAGGTCTGGAAGGAAGAGCAGGGACAGTGCGGAGCTGGGAAGAATCTGGCAGAACAAAACTACAGATTGTTTGAAGAAGGCTTTTGAGGACACTCAGTTTAGTGGAAGAAGACCAAGGACCAAGATAATAAAGCTGGAAAGCCCATGACGTTAAATGAAATCCCACACTAAGCTGAAACAGCTATGGAAGGAACATAGCAATTCTGAGTTTAAATACTAATATGCACTTTCCTCTCATAATAACTATTATTTGTGTTTTGTATTTTTGTAGTTTTTTTTAGTGAAAGAATATTTATGTTATTTAATAAATTAACCATATTTAAGACTAATAGCATAAAACAGGTCTACAAGTATAAAACAAACAACCGAAATATTTTTATTTATTCATTTAGTCTTTGTTAAATCAATACTTCTTGCAGTCTTCATGTGCCAGGCACTGTTCTAAACACTCGGGATACAGTGATAAACAGAATAGGCAAACCATTCTTATTTTCCTGTGATGGGCAGAGACACAGTGAATAAATAAGTAAAACACTTTGTGTGTTAGGTGGAGGTATGCTCTGCGGCAGAAAATAAAGGCAGAAGAGCAGTAGGAAGGACCAACAAAGTGCATCACAATTTAAAATAAGATGGGCAGCCAGCACAAATTGTCCAAAGCATCTGAGATCTTAAGAGCCTGTGAGTAGCCAGATATTGCACTGGTCTCCTCTTGTCTGGAGCAATGGAGAATGAAAAAAAACATAGACAGAAGGGAATGATTATTCCAAAGGACTAGTGGACCACAGCTACCACAGCCTCCAGCAGAATGAATCCAGCACAAATAGATGGTACCTGGCTGCAAACACTGTCTGCTCTGACAAGGATCACAATAAAGGATCCTGAACAGAGCTGGAAAAAAAAATACAGAACAGAATAGTAACTCCCACACATGAAAAGACCAGACTTGCTGGTCTGACAGATACTGGAGAAACACCAAGAATAGGGCCCCAGAAACTCACATAGCTCAGTAATGAAGTCACTCTTGAGGTTCACCCTTCAACCACAGGTTAGACAAGCTCATAAAACAAACAAACAAGACTAAAGGGGTACACCAGCTCACAGGCAAGGATTAGGAGGCAGGAGGGGTAGAAATGGAGACCCAAGTTCAAGAAAACGGAAGTGTTAATAGGTCATGAAGTTTGCAACCAATTTTGCAAAACAATAAGTGTACTAATTGTTTAATGAGAAATTAGTTTGCCCTGTAAACTTTCATATGAGAATACTAAAAACAAGTATAATGTTCAAAATAAAACATAATAGAATGGATAGGAATAGTCTTGTTGAGAAGAAGCATATGCAAAAATGTCTGAAGTGAGGGCAGGAGCTACAGCACCTAACGACAACCTTCCATCCATCCGTGCATCTACCCACCCACCCATCCATGCATCTATGGCAGAAGCAGGATTTGGAAGGTAGGTATTCTGACTCCCTGATGCCAGAATGCACAAAAAGAGATGAAGTTAGAAATTCTGAGTCAAAACACCAGGTAAAGAGGAAATGTATACATTTAAGTGGCAGAAGAAAGCATCTTACAAAATTAGATTCTATCCTAGACAAGCTGATGCCAAGAGAATTTATAAGATTTTCACCTGATATTAGCAGGGTAATGAGAAGAGGCAGAAAAAGCTTGCTCTCAGACAGGGCCCTGTGAGGACCAGGGAGCAGGTTCTGGTTGGACGATGTTTGAATGATATTCTGTAATTAGCTGGCAAATAGATGCCAATACTTCCTTTAATTGCCTGGAACACAGCCCCAGCATTGTGCTTCCAGCATAGAATCCCAGCTGCTGTCACAACTTTGGGTCTTTTGTCAGCTCCCACATCATGAGGACATCTGATTGACTGAGAGTTTGGGTTGCCACAGTAACCCTGTAAAGTTGCTCAACTGCTGTAGCTGATGTTTTATCATCTGGAACATGTCATCAGGTCCTCCTTGAGTCTATGCTTTCTTCAAGAAGGGAGATACAGGGCAGCAGAGTAAGATAAAAGAGAATATTGCAACAGAAAGAGGAAGAAATGAGTTACATAGGCACTCCATTTGTTGTAGATGATTACATCTCATGGGGTCGTCATATACTCTTCCATCTCTCCCACTTTAGAAACAGAAAGACTGAGGCACGAAGAGGTGTCTGATTAGAGGTCTTACAGTGAATTAAATTTCAATTGTCATCTATAGACTTCTTGTGCAATGTTCTTTTAACTACACCAAACTCAAGTTCATAATGTCCCTAGTACTGAGGTTGGGAAATCCTACTTCACATGTCCTCACATTAAAGCTGTTGTAGGATTGGGGTCCTTGGAAATCATCTGGTTCCATGCAACAGAGTAAATGAAAGTCCAGAGATGAGTGCCTCCTCCAAAGTCACACCCTGAAACAAGAGTACTGCCATGGTTTTGTAACTTCCAATTCAGCCCTAACATCTACTGTGTTTCACTGTTGTTGTCAGATGCTGTTGAGTCAACTCTGATTCACAGCAACATTATACACAACAGAATGTCCTTTCCCACCTTTTCAATTGATGCTATACTTTTGTTGCAGCCACTGTATTTATCCACCTCATTGAGGGTCTTCCTCTTTTTTGTTGATCCTTGACCAAGCATGACGTCCTTTCCAGGGACTGGTTCCCCCTGATAACATGTCCAAAGCATGTGAGACAAAGTCTCAACATCCTTTCTTCTAAAGAACATTCTGGCTGTACTTCTTCTAAGACAGATTTGTTCATTTTTCTGGCAGTCCACCGTATATGACTATTCACTATTCTTTGCCAACACTGTAATTCAAAAGCATCAGTTCTTCAGTCTTCTCTACTGATTGTCTGGCTTTCACATGCACCTGAGGTGACTGAAAATACCAGGGCTTGGGTCAGGAGTATCTTAGTCTCAAAGTGACTATTTTGCTTTTCAATACTTTAAAGAGGTCTTTCACAGTTGATCTGCCCAATATAATATGACATTTGATTTTTGATTGCTGCTTCCATGGTTGTTTATTGTGGATCTGAGCAAAACAAAATCCTTGACAGCTTTAGTATTTTCTCCATTTATCATGTGTTGCTTACTGGTCGAGTTTGTGAGGATTTTTGTTTTCTTTTTGCTGTTATATAATCCATACTAAAAGATGCAGTCGTTAATCTTCATCAGTAACTGCTTCAAGTTCCTTTTTGCTTTCAGTAAGCAAGACTGCGTCTGTCATCTGCATAACACAAGTTGTTAATGAGTCTGCCTTCTATCAAGATGCCGAAGTCTCTCACTAGCCTGAGCATAAGTATACAGTGTATGACGAGAAAAGAAAAGAAATGCTGTCCCAAATTGGCTAGAGGAAGTTGTCTTGACCAAAGACTTTTTTTCTGTTTTTATACTGGAATTAAGTGAAAGTATACAATCCAAATCAATTTCACTTGCCTGCCTACCTGCAGCTCCATCTTCTCTCCTCACCCAGTGACAGCACATTCTTCCTTTTTACTCTATACTTTTAGTATCCTTTTAACAAGCACCTGTCCCCTCCTTTCCACCCTCTTCTCTCCCATCTGGTTGACCAAATTTTTAGAGCATTCACTAACCACCCTGAATTAGAAAACAAAACCAAACATATCCTAGTAGAACAAACAATCACAGTGCAGGCCACGGTCATCACAAACAAACTCAACAGATATTTATGGGGCACCTGTTCCAGCCAGGCACTGTATGAATTCAGTAATGATACGGAACATGGTCATTGCTTGCCTAACACCATATATAGGCACATGAATTCCTCACTCCTCACACTTTGAGGGTCTAGCATTTGCATCTAGTCTCTGAATTCAGTTCAAATAAACTCATCTTATATACAGGTCGCCATGAGTCGCATCCGACTTGACGGCACTTGGCTTGGCTATATACTCCTTTAGCACATGTGAACTAGTGACATTTAGAGAAGTAACTCAACCTCTCTAAGCTTCACTTTTTTCTCATCTGTGAAACGGGAATAATGCTAGCACCTAGCTTATAGGATTGAATGAAATAATCAACATAAAGCATTTTAGTATATTTTATGGTGATGGAAAGAGCAAGTGGTAGTGATAGCAGCAGTAGTCCAAGCCAAAGTTGTAGTTATGGTTATTAGAGATCGAACCAAAGCCAAATCCATTTGGTGAGCTGACTCTGACTTACAGCAACCTCGTGTGTGTCAGCGTAGGACTACAATCTGTCTAGTTTTCAATGGCTGTAATCTTACAAAAGTAGACTGTAAGAGTTCTTTCATAACACTCCTTAGTGAATTTGAACCTCCAACATTTAGATCAGTAGCCAAATGCAAATTGCTTGTACCACCCAAGGACTTTTATTATAGACAGGAGCCCTGTGTTCTTACCTTGCTTTCTCCACCGCCAGTTGTGTAACCTTAGGTAAATTATTTCTCATCTCTGAATTTCAGCAAAATTAAGTGATTGGACTGGTTCTTGGGTCCATCATCTCCCTTCTACCCCTCACCCCATGTTTTTCTAATGCGGTTCAGGTTCCACATAACCCACAGCCTAGCCAAGGCTGACTGGCAACGGAAGTGAAGACGGCAAACCTGGGGTATCACGTAGGAAGCTTCCACGCCTGTTCACTGGCTGCCCCTTGCTGCTTGAAATACATGTCATTGCCAGCCTAAAAGGACTGTCAACCAAGCTATTAGAGGAGAGGTGGTAGAGTTTTTATTGTTGACCAAATGAGTCATCCATTCCTGCCACCCCTCCCCCACCACATGAGCTACCTAAGGCTCAGGGAGGGAGCAGGAGATGTTAGAACTGCAAGTTCAGGACACTGAACCAATCACAGGGGATGTCACACGCTCTTGCTCAGCTTAATCAGGCCTGGAAAAAGGAGTTTAAGCTAGGTGCTGTCTCAGAGCTGTGTCTTTAAGGACAAGTGAAAAGGAGGGCAATCACATAACCAATAAGTGACAGTGGCAGAATTGGAACCCTGGCTAGGGGTAAGAGAAGGTGGTAAGGAAAGCTACTGTTTTGTGTGTCCAAAGACAGAGTCTTTCTGGACTTTGGTTTCCAGATGTTGGTTTAGATCAGGGTATTTTTTAAACTGTGTTCTTCAGAGTCATAGGGATTCTCTTGGAGGCCACCATATGGTTCCAGCTCTCTGCTTCTGCTTCAATTGGTATGCCTCTGCTTGATTTATTTCACTTATTAAAGTCATAAGAGTTAACATAATTATTGGGTTCTTATTATGTGCCGGGCACTGCACTGCACACTCAGTGGGTGTGAAGTTGTTTAGCTTTAGGACAACCTTACGAGATATCTACAATTATTATTGCTGTTCCACACTTTATGAAACACAGGCTTAAACCAAGGCAAACCATTTGCACTGAATCACAAGGCTAATAAGCACCCTTGCTGGAACTGGAAATCAAACCTGTCTGGCTGCAAAACCCATTTTCTTAACTGTAATGCTACATGGCCTTCCATGCTGGGTTTCCATGTAAGCTTTCATTTTCAAAAAGAGTTCCATGCTTATTTTAAAAGGAATAAAATAAAAGTTGGAAAGTGACTGATGAGATGTTCTGAGAACCTCCCAGCTTCAGATTTCCAGTGTTCAGAATTTACAGAAGGAAGAAAGCAGAAGCTTTGTAACAGTTTGGTGATGGGGGACAATCCACAGGCTCTGGGATAAGAATAGCAGCTTAAATTTGAGCATTTAATGGGCCAGGCAATGCTCTAAATCCTTCAGATGCATTAACTCATCTAATCTTTGCACTAACTCTCTACCAAAAAACAGTCAAACAAACCTATTGCTCTCAAGCTGATTCTCATTCATAGTGACCCGATAGAATGGAGTAGAACCACTTCATAGAATTTCCAAGGAGCAGATGTTAACCAAAGGTTAGCAGCCAGAATTTTAAACTAATGTGTTACCAGGGTTCCCCTTCTACAGTTGTTGCAATTATTGTTATTTCCATTTCTAGGAAAGGAAACCAAGTATAAGGAGGTTATAGGTAATTTGAGGTCACTCAGAATGGGCCTAAGATACCATGACTTGAGCTCAGGCAGGCAGGTTCCAGAACTTATGCTCTTCATAGCTATGCTCTGCTGACATCACTTAGTCTGGAGGAAAATTGCTTCCCTTAATATAAACACTTAGTTTTCAACATCACAAATATGCAAATTTATGGAAATAGACATTCACATCTGCTGCTACTCTGGCTTCCCATTGGACATCTGATGGTAACCAAATTCTGCCATTATTGCTAATTTGAGCTATCACAGTGGTAGACATCTCAAGAATCCCCAACATTCCTCAGGCTTGGACAAAACATCTGTATATTTTATAGTTACATATCTATACTGCTGCATTTTGCATTTTCTTTCTTAGAGATGCTTTTCTACTGTGGATTGTTGGTATCCACTGAATGAAAGACAATGACTAGACTTCTATCTAGCATGCATTTTCACATTGATTTCTGCATTTGGGCCTTCACTGCAACCCCGTGAGGAAGGCAGAGCCAAGGTTTATCATCCCTTGTACATGGGAGGCAGCAGAACACAGAAGGTGAATGGAATTATTTGTGGTCTCCCCAGAAAGTGTTGGCTTGGCTTTTCTTTTGAAGTCTCTTAGCTCTTTGTCAATAATTTTTCCTACCACCACCCTATTACTTCTTCAGTTGGATACAAGACAGCAAGTGTCAATTTGTTGCATAGGAAGACAGAGGAAGGGAAATGCATTACCTGTCTGTTTAAAAATGGACATAAGCTTTCATGTAAGTGTAACAGCTGAGTGAGGAGAGTGAGGAATTAGGGTTCACTGAGCATGCACTAGAATCCTGTAGTGTAGTGGTTAAGAGCTCAGCTGTTAACCAAAAGCTCAGTAGTTTATATTGGCCAGCTGTGCCTTAGAAACTCTATAGGCCAATTCACAACTATGTCCTATAGTGTCCTCATGAGCCAGAATCAATCTGATGGCAATGGATTGGTTTTGGAGAGCTTACTATGTATCTGTTCCTGGCAGTGTGTTATGTGCTTCAGATAGACTGACAACATCATTTAGCGTCCAAAAGGATGCCCTTCTGAGAGCAGAAAAAGCATGCCATTGGTAATTATACTAGTACCACAGGCATACACTGACGTTATCCTCCACAAACTGGGATGTATAGCCACTCTCAATGAAGAGAGATTATTCATGTCATATTTACTACAGCCTTACAGTACAGGTGATTTCTGTCTTCCAAATCTCAGAAAGATAAAATTTGTCCAGGGTCACATAGCAAAAACACAGCTGTCTTGTTTATCTGATTCTGAAACTCAGAGTCAAGTCAGATACAGAGATGGAGACAGGTAACATCCTAGCTGCATAAAAGCTTACTCTCGAAGTTCATTAGTTCTTACTGGCTTTTTTCTCCCATCGTGTTTCCAGCCATTGTCCTTGGCCGTTGGAGCTCAGATGAGGTGTGATGATTGTGCTGCCACAGCAGAGGGCAGTGTTGCCATACTGGCCAAGGCCAAGGGCTACAAGAAACAGGAAGACTTGGAGTAAGCAGTCCTAGTGGTTTCTGAAGCATCCCTAAAATAGCCAGCCTCTTAGGGTTGCCTTCAGACAGGCTGCTATCCTGGCTCCCACTCCGTTAATGCTCACCATGGATAAACTTGTTGTCCTCCTCACCTGTTTATTGGCTCCCCTATACAACACCTGGACAAATTCAAGAGCTCTGTGCTGCCAGGACTGGATAGAGACCCAGAGAGAGTTTCCAGATTGGTAATAGGAACTGTTGCCAATTTCTTGTTTGCTGAGAATTACTCCAGAGCTGGAAGCTCTGTTGACATACGTGTTACCACTTAATCTTTCATAGGAAATCATTTTCATGGGGGAGCTGAGTTCTGGATTCTTGCCAGTTTAGATAATTACATTGCCCCAGAAGACTGAAATCATGAAGGCTGAATTCTTTTTGCAATTTTGGTAGTTCAAGGATACGGGTTAGGTATGGGTACAAAGTACCCAAATGGTCTAATGGAATGTGAGAAGGAGGGTGCAATAAGGAAAAGAAATCTTCAAAGTGCCACCCAGTAACCATTTCTTTTTCTTCTTTTTTTTCCTCTCTTGGCCTCATTCAGAGTGAGATTCATTTGTATTTTTTGTCTGTAACTAGGAATACAGTTTTTGCTCTTTCAAAAGGGACTGACTTACAGGAAGGTGTGAAACAAAGCAAACAATGATAACAGGAAAAAAAATAATTCAAATGGAAAAAAAAATGAAAAAGAAAAAAAAAGTCTTTTAACAATTTCTCTCACCTAAAGTGGCTGGGAGAGCACTTTTATATTAAGTTCAGCAGTTTGTTAGAAGGGGATGAAAATGCCCCAAGATTCTGAAACTAAGGATTGCTGGTGGTTTTTACACCCTCCTGCTGGCATAAATCTTAACCACCAGAAAACTTTAAAATGACAAACAAACAAAAGGCAGCTTTGCTCTCTGAGGTTCATTAGCTCAGGCCAAGGTTGAGAAACATCAGGACCCAGGAGGAGAAGGCATGCTAGGATAGATGAGCTTGAGAAGTCACTTTGTGTGGAATTTTTTCTATTTTTCTCTGTGTAGTAACTAGCTGATTTCTTTCTGGTGCTTGTACTGCTTGGAGTTGATGGTGAGTAGGGAAAGACTGATGGGGCAGGGGAGGAGAAACAGACTCCACTGTGCTGGTTCCTGCGGAGTCCAAAGTCATTTGCCTCTGATTTTAGGGTCATCTGCCAGGATTATGAAGGGTCCTGGTAGCACTGTGGTTAAGTGTTCAGCTGTCAATCGAAAGGTCAGCAATTTGAACTCATCAACTGCTCTGTGGGAAAAAGATGTGGCTGTCTGCTTTGGTAAAGATGGACAGTTTGGGAAACATTATGAGGCAGTTCTATTCTGCCCTATAGACTCTTTGTGAAGACACTGGGTTTCGATTTGGGGGTTTGGGCTGGAAATATGAGAAGTGGGGCAATCTAGATTAAAGTCTGATCCTTATCTTCCTTCACAGCCCAGCTTCCTTTTCTTTGCTCCCTCGTCATGTTCATAGGGGCTGCCATTTTCTGGACATTAGACTAGAATTCCAGAGTCAAACATCACTACCCTCTCTCTTTCTACAGCCAGTTTTCAAATCCTATCAAAACATCTTCCAAATCTTTTCCACTCTCATGTATCTCCTCCTCTTCTTTCATTGATCCAGCTCTGACCCTCAGTATCACTTCCCTCAATAGTTTCCCAGCTTCTCCCTGTCTCTTTATGCTCAACAGCCAAAGCATACTTCCTTAAGTTCATTTCTTTTGCTTTTTGTGATTGAAAGTGTACAATTTCTCTTCAGTAGTTTTCAGAGGCTCACTGCTGCCTATAGAGCCAAGAGGCGGCCCCTTACCTTGGCATTGAACATCCCTCATAATCTGGCTCTAAGCTGCTTTACAGACTTCTGTTAGTATGCTTTACCTCTCCTGTCCCTTACTCAGCCTTACTCAGCCCCCTTGCCACCATGTCCTCTGTACCCATCGTGTTCTCTCAGTTCATTGCGTATTTTCGTACGATTCTCTTGATCTAGATGATCTTGTCCAAATTCTGTCTATTCTTTGTTTCAGCTTCTATGTAACCTTCTCTTGATCAACATGGAAGCAAATCCTTTCTGCTTGTGAACTTCTACCAGACCTTACTTTAAACATTTAATCTGAATTGGATCAAGTATTTAGCCTTTTTATTCACGTACTTATATTCTCTCCTTTTACATGGGCATTCCACAAAGATGGGGCTCACATTCATTCTATGTGAAGCTTAATCCAGTGTTTTTTGTATAGTACATTTTAAATGACAGAATTTATTGAATGGATTAATGAATACTTTTAAGGATCCACGAATGGGTGAATCACTGTTGGATGGATGCAAGAATAAATGACTTTGTGCGTGAATGAACAAAAAAAAAAATGTGTATTTATTCATTCAAATATATCTTGAGAGCCTCCTATGCAAATTAATCCAGGAATAGATAAATTTATACACGCATGAATGAATAAAAACATGCATGCATGAATCTGTGGATGAATGACAGGATGGCTAGATCATGATTCTTGGGATTGTCTCTTACAGAGGGGTTGGCTAAGGTACTCTTATGTATTACTGGTCACCTGTACTTTCACCAACATCTATTGAGTACAAGTTGGTTGTAGCATTATTTTAAAAAAGAAGAGGACTTTAGAAACAATTCGGTCATATAACTTTCATATAGAGAGGAAGTCAAGGTGATATGAAAATTAAAGATTGGTTTAAATTTAGAAAAATAGGCATAAATATTAAGGTAACCACAAAGGACATTAATAATCCTACTCATAAAAAAAATGTAATATTAGCAAATACAAAATCAGGAACAATAAAAAAGATGGAAACATACACACACACACACGTGCACACACATACACACACATCAAAATGACTTGACACAGAAAATCAAATGGAATAAAGGAATTGTCTACAACACACAAAAATGGAATCAAAATGACAGCACTAAACTCATGCATATCAGTAATCACACTGAATGTAAATAGAACAAATATACCAATAAACAGATGGAGGGCAGATTGGTTTCAAAATGTATGATCCATCTATATGGTGCTTACAGGAGGGACACCATAGGCTTAAAAATAAATACAAACTAAAACTCAAAGTATGGAAAAAGTGTATCAAGCAAATAACATTCAAAAAAGAGCAGAAGTGGCAATACTAATCAATGATAAAATAGACTTTAAAATAAAATCTACCACAACAGATAAGGAAGGAGACTATATTATGATTAAATGGTCAATACTCTAGGAGGACATGACTCTATTAAATATTTATGTACATAGCAGGACACCTTCAACACACTGCTTTCATGAAGGACAGACCATCCAGAAAGAAGCTCAGAAAAGACAAAGAAAATCTAAATGCCACAATCAACCAACTTGACCTCATAGACATA
Source organism: Heterohyrax brucei (assembly GCA_028571685.1). Lineage (NCBI taxonomy): Eukaryota > Metazoa > Chordata > Mammalia > Hyracoidea > Procaviidae > Heterohyrax > Heterohyrax brucei. The sequence goes on from CM053150.1 coordinate 66,881,759, forward strand.
TGCAGAACACTCTACCCAACAGCAGCCAAGCGCACTTTGTTTTCCAACTCACATGGAACACTCTGCAGAATAGACTACTTATTAAGCTTTAAAGTAAGCCTTAACAAAATTCAAAGCACTGAATATTACAAGCACCTTTTCAGACCATAAAGTCATAAAAGTAGAAATTAGTAACAGAAAAAAGCAAGCGGTGGGGGGAAAAAATAAAACATGTAGAAACTGAACACCTTGCTCAAAAATGATTGGGTTGTAGAAGAAATTGATGATGGAATAAAGAAATCCACAGGATCAAATGAGAATGAGAACACATCCTACCAGAACTTTGGGGACACAGCAAAAGCAGTGCTCAGAGGTCAATTTAGCTCAGTAACTGTACATATCTACAAAGAAGAAAGGGCCCAAATCAAAGCATTAACCCTATGTCTTGAACAATTAGGAAGAGAGCAGCAAATGAAGCCTTTGAGCACCACTAGAAAACAAATAATACAAATTAGAGCAGAATTAAATGAATTAAAGAATAGAGAAACAATCGACAGAGTCAGTAAGACCAAAAGCCGGTTCTTTGAAAAGATCAACAAAATTGATGAACTTTGGCCAAACTGACTAAAGAAAAGCAGGAGAGGAAGCAAATAACCCAAATAAGAAATGAGGTGGGTGATAACACAACGCAGCCAACTGGAAAAAATTTGTAACAGAACTATGAAAAATTATACATTAACAAATTTGAAAACCTAGAGGAAATGGACAAATTCTAGAAACATAGCACCTTCCTAAGCAAGTTGGTTGTAGTAATTAAGACCCTTGAATACATCAATGTTACTTTCTTTCTGGCCCTTCAAATGAGGTTGAGCCACACTTGGCAATCAATAATGCAACTATTACTCTAGGGGAAAGATCAGAACCACTGGAAATGAGCATAAACAGTAATGTTAATTATATGCAGCTAGTCAGGTTGTCTCTCTCTAAATTGTACCTGGGATTCTTATTCAGCTCTCAGCTCTGTGTAATTCCTTTCTTTCAGCACCTATTAATTTCTGTTGAGAATTTCTCCCACCCTCAAGCCAAGAAACTCCACAAGCGGATCATATTCTGATCATATTTGTACTGAAGCAGTTTACTGGTTTCTCTTGGAAGGCAATAAAAGATCAGCCCTTAACTATTTCCAGAAAAATGGCATTTTTACCTCTGTATCACATACTGCCCAAAGTCTATGGGTTTTAGTTTAATCCACAGTAGAGATTATCTGCTTTCTAAGCTCTTGTTAGAGGATTTGATTGTGAATCACTGATAGCCAGCAATTCTCAGAGTATCCTTTACAGTATCCGATGTTTGATAAAGAAAATCTAATAGGCACACTAACTATCCATTCATCTCCAGTCTCCACTGGAAAGGAAATACCTGAGTCACATTATCCCAGCCTGTGGCAGAAATTCCTTTCCTGAGTTATGGCTTAATGTGTTGCTCTTTGCCCTTATGTAGGGTTGGTAGGAAAACAGCCCAGTACAAAACAGAACTTCTGTAGTTTTGTAAAGCTGTTGGACCCAAATTGATGGCAGTGGATTGGGTGATCATTGAAGACTGGGTCCATTATTTTGCTTAGTAAATCTCAAATTCTTTCCAGATATATGACAAAGGAGTCCTAAAATTAAATAATGGGCCATACTGTGAGTCTAAGTAAGGAGTGTGTGGATCATGTTCCACCGTGATGTGTGTGTCCAAATGAAAGGATATGGCTGAGTCAGTGGTTGATTATGGCTGTGCCCGACACAAGACTATTACAGTGTGGGATGTAGGTCCTGACCCCAGCTTGGGTCACATGGTATTTGTCAAAAGGAATCAGAACTCAGAGGTCGCTAAGAGGTACTCCCCCCATTACCTTCTCATCACCAAGTTTCAGAGGTAGAAGAAAAGAAAGAATTCTACAACAGAAGTCAACAAACCAGGTCCATGAGCTAGCTGTCTGTTTTCTAACTTAACACACTAGGAAATTACTGGAACACAGCCACAGTAATTCATTTCTGTATTGTCGATGGCTGCTTTCATACTGCAGTGGCAGGGTTCAGTAGATTCTACAGAGACTTTCTGCTGACAAAAACTAAAATACTATTTGGTCCTTTAAGAAAATGATTGCTGATTTTGTTCTCAAAGAAAAGACATTGACCTAGAATTAAAGGACTGGGGTTAGAATCCAAATCTGCTAGTTTGTACTTTGTGCTATGAGACTCATTATCTTGAGCAGTAAAATGGAATTAAATCACCATATTCTCTGTATTACAGTTTTTGTAAGATTGGATAGGACAGTATGTTTGTACATGGTTAAAATGGTGCTTAATGTCTAAAGCCAGCAGGAGTCAGGCCCCACGCTTATTCAGAGTGAGGCTTAGGGACCAGGATAGGATGACATTTACTCTGGGTGCAGACACAGGCATGATCTCTTCCATCCAAAACCCAATGCTTCACTTTTTTCGCCAGAAGAATCACTTTAGCAGAATTTTCTTCACAAAGGCACCATCGACAAGAAGACTACTGTCCTGCCACAAAGAAAAGGGGAGCAGTTGAGCTTTCTGTGTCAGCCCATCTTACTGCACAGGAGCTAGATAAAGATAATCGGAGGTGGGAAAAGTACAACGCCTTTCTTTCAGGACCTCATATGTCAGGTATGATTTTAATTTCAGATAACATTGAAACCAGATGAGCAGTCTGCCAGTAGTATGTTATCTGGTGCTGTCTGTGCCTGTGACCAGCACCCTTCCGCTCCCACACCTTAGCCCGAAGCTAGGTAAAACCACATTTGGTTTTACCTCCTCTGTTGCCTAAAGCTGGATTCATGGATGGAAATCACCACTTGAGGACCCAGGTTTGCCCTAGTCCCCAAACGATGCCATTTTTTATATACTTTCATGGCAGTGGCTGATGGCAGGGACTAGTGCTTGTTCAACATTGCATCCATGGTGCCTACTGCCAGTACGTCCTGTGCACTCAGACCATTAAAATGGACCTTTCCCATCCATGAACACAAGCACAGAGGACAGAATCACACCATCTAGCACACTGCAGACACTAGGCAAATTCAATTCAAATTGATTTGAGTGAGATGGGGGTTGGGCCTTGCTGTTAGTATGCTAGAGATGGTAATGTTGTTGATGATGGTGGTCACAGCAGTGGGGGTGACAGTGGATTTATGGCAACTACACTTAAAGGATAGGAGCTTTAGAAGAGAGATACAGGAAGACATTGACCCAAGAACTGAATAAATGCCGAAAGTCTAGCATGCTGCTCACATTCGCATTCTAACTCTCAGATGAGGTGACTATATTCCTAAGGAAAAAATGTCTATATGTGAGACAAAGCTCTTCTCTATTAATAGCTAAGCTAACCTAATATTAGTGGAGAACTCTGGAGAATACTCCCTAGAACATGGGGCTTAGGTATCTAAGTTAGTCCCTTCTTCCTTCCCCTAAATTTGAGATGACTGAGTCTGCAGAGTAGGTTACTGCAGAAGTTACTCAATCAGTTGCAGGCAAAAGGAGGTAGGACATAGAGACTTGGCTTCTCTTTTTCAAAGGAGGTAAAATATACCACATGAAGTCAGGAAATAACTTTTCCCCCAATGAATGTGATCATTTTGAAGTCCTGGGAATGATCCAAAAGACTGGCTACTAGGGGGCTGATGGAGATGGAATCATAACGAGGCAGAAACGTTCCTCTCTCTACAATTTTTTTTTATGTTAGAATGCTACTATTAGCAATTTTCTTTTAATCTTCACGACAAACCTGGGAATTACATAAAATCATTTTCCCGTTGAGAAACCAGGCACAGAGTAATTAAGTAACTTGCCTGAGGTCACGGAGTTGATAAATGGCTGATCTTGATTTCAAATCCTGTCGACCTGATTCCAAAGCCCATGCTCTTCTGTCTCATCTTCCTTGCTCAAAGTGAGTTGTAGCCTAGCGGTGCAGCGTTACCTGGAAGCCTGAAAGTATTTGAGAAGTGCAACTGTCTGAGTTCTGCTCCACACATGCTGAATCAGAATCTGCATTTTTTCATGTTCCTTAGGTGATTTATCTGTGTATTGAAGATAGAGAAGCATACAATTACACAACACTGTCTACTCATCATTGTCCTTCCCCAGAAAGCAAGACAATTTGATTTGGTCACACTGTATATAGAAGGCTGTCATAGATTTAGGAACCACCAAATGACTGGCTACGATCTTGCCTGCTACCTTGGAAACCTAAGGCAAGCCACACTATGCTTGTGTTCCCTGAGGTTACTGGACACTTTGTGATGACTGGTTATCTCTACTGGTCAATGTCCTCAAGTCCTAACTTACCTTCTGTTACTGTCACTTCCACTGAGACCATCAAATCTCAGCAGACGCAGGGCAGGTTTTATCCAAACATCCAAGTATGTGGTTGCCCCAGACTTTCAAAGGGGGAATCTGTTACATTTTCTCTTGAAGAAGAAAAATTCAGATATGTACGTGGAATCTTATGAAAATGAAGCCCTAGGAACACGTGCGAAGGGAGATTCTTACAAACTAATCATCTCCTTTCCACTCCTTTTACTGTTGATGTAGTTTAGCTATTTTTCAATGTAATTTTCTATGGCAGTTTAAGATTCATAATGTTCTAAGACAATGTGATTGATGCAGTGTATGAGAGAGATGTGAAATGAAATACAGATTTGTTGACACTTGCTACTCAGGCACTTGACAAACATTTTCTCAATGTATTAGTGATATAAATGGCTAATGTACTAGACTGCTCATGGAAACATTGGTAGTGTGCACCCATCTGGGGATGTCACAGAAGAAAGGCCTGGCGATTTAATTTTGAAAATTCAGTCACTGAAACCTGTATGGTGTACAGTTCTGTTCTGACACACTTGAGGTCACCATGAATCAGAGGTCAGAACATATAAAGACTGCCAATTAAGTTCATTAATGCATCCTCGACAAGGTACTACATACCTCATTGCTGAATATCACTATGGTGACCTTTGAAATACTCCTCTTGCAAAGCTAGGCACTGATGCCAGTACCTAGTCCACCCTTCAAAGCAATTTTGGAACACTTTTCTGCAGTGGCCGTCAGAGCTGTTGTTGTATTACCCTTGATATCCTGAATGTCATCAAAATGTCTTCCTTTCAATATTTCCTTTATCTTAGGGTAAAGAAAAAGTCACTAAGAGCCAGATCAGCTGAGTATGGAGGGTGTTTGTCATGGATTGAATTGTGTCCCCCCCAAAATGTGTCTAGCCATGTGGCTGGGCCATGATTCCTAGTATTTTGTGACTGTCCTCCGTTTTGTGGTTTTCCTATGCTGTGTGTTAAAGGTTTCGGGTGGGGTTGTAAATCCCTTCACCTCCCTACACCACTGTAAAGGGAGTTTCCCTGGAGTATGGCTTGCCCTACTCTTAATTGTTTCGTCCTGCAAGAGATAAAAGGAAAGAGAAGCAAGCAGAGATTTGGGAACCTCACACCATCAAGAAAGCAGCACTGGGAGAAGAGCATGTCCTTCACATCTGAGGTTCCTGCACCTAGATGCTCCCTGGACAAAGACTGATGCCAGGGGGAAAGCCTTCCCCTGGAACAGACATCCTGAATTGGACTTATAGCCTACCGGACTGTGTAAGAATAAACCTTCCTTTGTTAAAGCCATCCACTCTATGGTATTTCTGTTAGAGCAGCACTAGCTGACTAAAACAGAGTTCCAACACAGTTATTTGCTTACTGGCTAAAAAAAATCCCTCACACAGTGCTGTGTGAGCTGGTGTGTTCTCCTGATGCAAGAGCCACGAATTGTTGGCAAAAAGTTCAGGTCGTTTTTGTCCAGCTTTCTCATTCGACCTTTTCAGCACTTTCAAAGATTAAACTTGGTTAATTTTTTGTCCACTTGGTACAAATTCATAATGGACAATCCTTCTGATATCAAAAAGGTTAGCAACATCAATTGGATCCTTCTTTGTTTGTGAAGAACTGACTGACTTCCATTGTGCAGTTTGACACTTTGTTTCAGAGTTATATTAGTACACTCATGTTTCACCACCAGTGATAACATGGCCCAAAACATCATCTTGTCTCTCCAAAAGGTCTTGGCAAAATTCAACTCTCCTTTGCTTTTGTTCATCTATTGTTTTTGCTTTTGTTTTTCTATTGTGAATTAAGAACACTATTACAGTCCAAATCACGTTTCCATATAACACCCAGAACTTTCACCTCTATTCTGTTCTAGCTGCCCACTGCCTCTGCTCCCACCCTGTGACAGAATGCTTCCGCTTTTGTTCAGAACTTCCTGTGACCTGTGATAAAGGTCTGGCCTTCCTCACCCAATCAACTTTGCTTCAGCAAATTGTCCCTCAAACAATCCCATGTACATTTTTAAAGGTTTATTCGCCTCCAGTATCATTCTACGTTTTATACGGTCCAAGTCAGTCTTTGTCTGGGGAGCTGGCTCCAGTGCTGGATACAGTTTGGGGTTAGAGAGTCCAGGAGCCACTTTCCCAGGGGGCCCTCCATTCAGAAGCACCATCATGTGTGGTCTTTGGTAGAGTTCTAGCTCTGCCCTCTGTGCCATCATCTGCTGTATCAGGAGCTCCATTGCATGTACTCCATCCAGGCTGTCATTGGTGGTGGCCGGGCACAACCTAGTTCTTCTGGTCCCATAATGAAGCAGTCTATGGCCCATATGGCCCTTCCATCTGATGAGCTCATATTTTTCTCCCGTCCTCAGTGTCCTCCATTTGCCCCAGGTGCAGGTGGACTGGGACCATTTGGTGCTATTTAGATGGCAGCTTGCTAGCTTTTAAGACCTCAGTTGTCCTTCACCCAGGTGGTGTATGGTGTGGTGTCTTGTGAGAGGGAGAGAGAAAAACCTTGGGTATCCCAATTAGTCTAGATTTCCCCTGAGAGAGTGGCCCTCTGATCCCAGAAACCATTTCTCTGTTCTTCCAAAGAAGTGGTCCACATTAAGGGGACAACTTAGCTTTGAAGTTGAGTAGTTGTGGATACCCCACTTCTAGTGCATGCTGTCGCATCCTACACCATCTGCAATCCCAACCACAATCTAATTTGTAAAAAATCCCTCTCCCTTCCTGCCTCCCCTTGTAACCATCAAATATTGATTTCTACTGTGCTTAAATGATTAGATGCATCCTTATAATAAAGATCTCATACAAAATTTATCTTTCTGTGTATGGCTAATTTTGCTCGGTGTCATTTCCTCCAGATGGCCCCACATTGATAGGCATTTCTCTAAGCCGTCATTGTTTCTTACCACTGTGTAGTACTCCATTGTATGAATATACCACAATTCGTTTAACCATCTGTCAGTTGATGGGCATGTAGGTTGTTTGCAACTTTTTGCTATTGTGGAGAGACTTGCGATAAACTTTGGCATGCAAGTATCTGTTTGAATGGCACTCATTATTTCTTTGAGATTTTTATTTCTAGCTTTTTAAGAAAGCACTAAATCAATTTCCATAGTGGTTGAACCATTTTACAGTTCCACCAACAGTGTAGAAGAGTTCCAATCTTTCCACATCCTGTCCAGCATTTATTGTTCTGTGTTTTTTGGATTATTGCCATCTCTGTTGGGGTGAGAGGGTATCTCATTGTGGTGATGACTAGTGATCATGAACATTTCCTCATGTATCTGCTGGCAACCTGTACATCTTCTTTGAAGTGCCTGTTTATGTCATTTGCCTGTTTTTCAATTGGATTGTTTGTCTTTTTCCTATTGAGGTTTTGCAGTATCTTGTAGATTAGAGAGATTAGGCAGTGGTGGGAAGCGTGGTGGGCAATTATTTGTTTTGCAGTATCTTGTAGATTAGAGAGATTAGGCAGTGGTGGGAAGCGTGGTGGGCAATTATTTGTCCCCACTCTGTAGGTAGTCTTTTTACTGTTGATGAAGGCTTTGGATCAGCGTGTTTGATTTTTAAGAGTTCCCAATTATCTATTTTTGTTTCTGATGATTGGAGGTTGTTGGTGGTTTTTGGTAGACTGTTGATGCCATGTTAGTGCTTTCATCGTCTTCCCAATTTTTCCTTCCAAGAATTTTATCATTTTAGCTTTTATATTTAGGTCTAAGATTCATCTTCAATTAGTCTTTTTTGCATGCCATGAGATAAGGGTCTTGTTTCACTTTTTTGCAAGTGGATATCCCATTATGCCAACTTACCCCATTCACTGTCTTTGGGCCTTTTTCAAATATCAGCTGTTCATAAGTGGATGAAGTTATATTTGGATTTTTGATTCTGTTCCCTTGGTCTTTGTGTTCGTTTTGTGCCAGTACCAGGCTGTCTTGACTACTGTGGCAGTGTAGTAGGTTTTAAGGTCAGGAACAGTGAGGTCTTCCACTTCATTCCTCTTCTTTAGTAACAATTTACTTATCTGTGTCTTCGTCCCTTTCCATACGAAGTTGGTGATTTGTTTCTCAATCTCTTTAAAAAATATCATTGGAAGTCGAATTGGGATTGCATTGTGTGTATAGACTGCTTTGGATAGTATCGACATTTTCACAATGTCAAGTCTTTCTTTCCAGGAGCAAGGTAGATTTCTACACTTGTGTAAGTTGCTTTTTGTTTCTTGCAGTAGGGACTTGTAGTTTTCTTTGTATAGGTTTTTTACATCTCTGGTGAGATTTTTCCCTGGATATTTTATCATCTTGGGGCCTATAGTAAACGGTAATGATCTAGTGATGTCTTTTGATTGTCTTTTTGTTGGTGTAAAGGCATCCCACTAATTTATGTATGCCGATCTTCTATCCTGATACTTTGCTAAAGTCTTCTATTAGATTTAGTATGTTTTTGGTGGATTTTTTAAGGTTTTCTGTGTATAAAATCATGTCATTTGCAAATAGTGATACTTTGACTTCTTCTTTGCCAATTTGGAGGCCCCGTATTTCTTTATCATGTTTAATTGCTCTGACTTGGATCTCCAGACAAACGCTGAATAGAAGTAGTAACAATGGGCATCCTTGTCTGCTGCCTGTTCTTAAGAAGAATATTTTCAACTTCTCTGCGGAGGTCCGCCATCAGCCTTGTAGACAAAGTCACTAGCTCCTGCAAATGACGGGCTGAAGCATCTCACCTGTGACATGTTTTTTAGCCTACTGTCCTTGATATTATTTGGCTTCCTAATCAAATTTTCTTCAAAAAGATACCCCCTCCTCTCCTGGCACAAGGATCAGGGGAGATGCCTTCTGAGAGGGGCCCTTTTACTACCCCCTTGGTCTATGAAATAATATCAGGAAAACTGTACAGGAATTTTCTGAAGAAAAAGAGCTCAGAGGAATGATCTCTAACACAGCCAGCTTTGAGAGCAACGAGGCCGGCCCAACCCCTGCTGACTTCCCCCAACTGCACATCCCCACCCATGTGAAAGGAATTATCCTCTTTAGAACAGCTTGAGAAGAACATAGGGTGGGGGACGGTAGATGTTTACTATCCCTGCAGGAGGAGATAAAGAGCAAAGTAGGAACAAATAGAGATCATAAACTTTAGACCCTTCCTCGTGAACCTTTTAACCTTGAGGTATAAGTAGGGCTGATTGAGCTCGAGGCATCCTTAGGCCATTATCTAAAAAGCTTTGACAGTTAAAAGGATCACCAGGTTTCAGTTAACTAATAGCTCATGTGGCAGGGTGAAAAATTACATCACCTCAAGACCATGAGGTTTTTGGTTTCAAATTTGCCAACCACAAGGTTTTGGTTTTAAACTAGCCAATAGATTGTATGGTCAGTGGGCAGGGTAAAATTCGCGTCACTCTTACTATAAAAACAATAAAGACAGACAGCCTTCTCTCTCTTGCTCTCTGGGTCGGGCTGCCTTAAACCAGAAAAGTCTCTCCTGTCTCCTTGATTCATTTCCCGCCGCGCCTCTCCCTCCCTCCGTGCGTGACCCTGTAAAGTGTCGGGGCTGGCCCCCAGCACTTCTCTCCATTAAGTATGATGTTAGCTGTTGGTTTAGTGTAGGTAGTCTTTAGTATGCTGAGGAATTTCCCTTCTATTCCTATTTTGCTGAGAGTTTTTAATATGAAAGTGTGTTGGACTTTATGAAATGCCTTTTCTACTTTCATTGATAGAATCATGTGGTTCTTATCTTTTATTTTATTAATTGTTTTCCTTATGTTAAACCATCCCTGCATCCCTGGTATGAATCCTACTTGATTGTGATGAACAATTTTTTGATGCGTTGTTGAATTCTGTTAGCTAGGATTCTGTTAAGGACTTTTGTGTCTAAGTTCATGAAAGATATTGGTCTGTAACTTTCCTTTTTTTTGTGCTGTCTTTACCTGGTTTTTGATATCAGGGCTATAATAGCTTCATAGAACAAATATGGAAGTATTCTATCCCTCTCTATATTCTGGAATACATTTAGAAGTAGTGGTGTCAACTCTTCTCTGGATGTTTGATGGAATTGTCCAGTGAAGCCATCTGGGCGACAGCTTTCTTTGGATGGAAGTTTTTAAATTACATTTTCAATTTCTTGTTTTGCAATGGGTTTGTGTAGTTGTTCTAGCTCCGATTTTACTAGTTTAGGTAGGTGGCATTTTTCCAGAAAATTGTTCGTTTACTCTAGATTTTCAAATTTATCAAAGTATAACTTTTTGTAGTATTCTTGTACAATTCTTTTAATTTCAGCAGGGTCCATTGTGATATTGCCCATCTCATTTCTAAGATTGTTTTTCTCTTGTCAGTTTGGTGAATGGCTTATCAATTTTCTTGATCTCTTTGAACTTTTGGACTCATCTATCTTTTCAATCATTTTTCTATTTTCAATTTCATTTAATAGTTTGCTTTCTTCTGGAGATTGGTTCTTTTGCTGAGATCTTTCTAGTTGTTCAAGTTGATAAGTTACTTCTTTGATTTGGGCCCTTTCTTCTTGAATGTGTGCATTTATTGAGACAAATTGACCTCTTAGAGCTGCTTTTGCTGTGACCCATAGATTTTGGTAGGATATGTCTTCATTCTCATTTGATTCTGTAAAATTCTTTTTTTTTTTATTTAATACAGCTGAGTGAAAATGTACATTCCCATATAAATTTACACGCCCACCTATGTGCAGCTTCCACTGCTCTCCCTGTCTGGTGATAGCACACTATTCCTCTCTGCTCCATACATGTCTCATCCTCCCAACAGTCTCCTTTCCCCTCCTATCCACCCACTCTCCTTCCTCCAGCCAGAGGTCAGCAAGATGATATCCTATAGATTTATAGAACCATAAAGTGTATACAATATATGGTCACTCTGCATCATCAAGTCCAGTCCACCCCGAAACCACTGGACCATCAATTGAGATCTTTTAGTGGAGATTCTGTAAAATTATTTATCATGTCATTAATTTTTTCTGCTACCCAATAGTTCTAGAGCAAAATGGTATTCAGTCTCCATGTTTTTGCCTTAATTTACACCTTTTTTCTGTGACTGATTTTTAGTTTTGTGGCTTTGTTGTCTGAAAAGAAGCTTTGTATTATTTCAATATTTTGAATTTTGTTGAGTATTGGTCTGTGACCTCATATATGGTCAATTCTGGAGAACATTCCATGAGTACTGGAAAAGCAAGTATACTTGGTTTCAGTTAGTTGATTGTGGCATTTAGAACCTCTATGTGTTTACTAAGCTTTTTTCAGAATGTTCTATCCTTTAACGAGAGTGGTGAAGTCTCCCACTGTTATTGTGGAGTTGTTTGTATCTGTTTTCAATGCAAATAGTGTTTGTTTTGTGTATTTTGGAGCTTTGTCATTGGATGTGTAGGTGTTCGGTATGGTTATGCCCTCCTATTGAATTTAGTCTTACTATTAAATAGTGACCCTCTTTATCTCGTACGGTGGATTTAATTTTAAAGTCTATTTAGTCAGAGATTAGCATTGCCATTCCTGCTCTTTTTAGAATGTTATTAACCCGATATATTTTTGCCAAACTTTGAGTTATAGTTTCTGTGTGCCATCGAGTTGGATCCAACTCATTTATAGATGGGTCATTTTTTTTTTCTTTTTTAAATCAAATCTGCTACTCTCCTCTTAATGGGTGCATTTAGTCCATTTACATTCAGTGTGATTATTAGTAAATATGATGTTAGCTTTATGATTTTGATGCCTTTTTTTGGGGTGTTGTGGACAGTTCCTCTGTTGCATTCTGTTTTCTGTGCTAGTCTTTTTTCTTTGTATATATTTTTTTAGTGGCTTTCAGAGTTTGTTTTCTTCAAATTGCGATTTTGTATGTTGCTTTTTGGTATGGAGAATTACTGGTTTCTTTTGTGGTTACTCCCTTAGTCCCTTTTATTAATCTAAAAGGAGTCGAAATTTCAGTGTCTGTGTGTCTCCTTGTCTTCCTCCACATCTCAAAAGCCTTTGACCCAATTTTCATATAATATAGTTGTTGATTATATCCTCAGATTTATGAATTTCTTTCTTTCTTTTTTTTTTTGGTGATATGGTTTTAGTTATCTTTTTTGGATTTCCTTCTCGAGTATTTGTCCTTTAATCATTATTTAATGCTCTTTATTATTCAATGTGGTGGATTTTACCTTGCCAGCCAAAGCCAAGTGCCATTTGAATCTGTTTTATTAGAGATTAATATTGCCACTTTTCCTTTCTTTTTTTTTTTTTTTTTTGGTGTTGTTAGCTTGGTATATTTTTTTCTATCCTTTGAGTTCTACTTTGTTCGTGTCTTTGAGTCTAAGGTGTGTCTGCTCTAAGCAGCATAAAGATGGGTCATTTAAAAAAAGTCCAATCTACTACCCTCTGTCTCTTTATTGGTGCATTTAATTCACTTGTATTCAGTGTGAGTATTGATAGGTATGAGTTTAGTGCTATCACTTTGACATCTTTTTTTGTGCAATGTAGACAATTTCTTTGTTCCATTTAATTTTCCATCCTTAGTCTTTTTTCTTTATGTGATTTCTTTTAATCTTTTTCATTGCTGGTTTTGTATTTGCTGAGACTTAATGCTTTTTATTTTAATGAATAGGATTAATAGTTTCCTTTGTGATTACCTTTATATTTACCTACTTTTCTAAATTTAAACCAGTACTTAATTTATTTCTATCACCTTCACTTCCTTTCCATATGGAATATCTATGACTATGTTTGTTTTTTAAATCCCTCTTTTTTTGTTATAGTGTTTACATAATGAAATCTCTCCCTACACACTGTTTTGCTTTGTTTTTACTTTTCGCTTGTTTGTTTGTTATTCCCCTATTTGGGTTAATATCCAGTTACTCTGTTCTGTGCTCTAGTCTTGGATTATTTACCTGATGTTATTGATTTCTAATTAAAGACTTCCTTTAGTATTTTTTGTAATTTTGGTTTGGTTGTTCTAAATTCCTTAAATTTCTGTTTATCTGGAAATATCCTAATTTTGTCATCATATTTGAGGGTCAGTTTTGTTGGATGTGGAAACCCTAGTGGCATAGTACTTAAGTGCTGTGTCTGCTAACCAAAAAGTCAGCTGTTCAAATCCACCGGGTGCTCCTTGGAAACTCTATGGGGCAGTTCTGCTATGGCCTATAGGGTCACTATGAGTTGGAATCAATTTGGCAGCAGTGGGTTTGGTTTTGGCTTTGGTTGTTGGATATATAATTCTTGGCTGGCAGTTATTGTCCTTCAAGGTTTTGTATATATACTACTGTTGCCTTCTTGCCTTCATGATTTCTAGTGAGTAGTCTGGGCTTAGTCTTATTGATTTTCCTTTGTGTGTTATTTTTCATTTATCCCTAGACACTTTTAAAATTGCTTCCTTATCTTTTGTTTTGGCACGTTTGATTATGATATGTCTTGGTGTCTCTCTTTGAGGATCTACCTTATGCAGAGTTCAATGAGTATCTTGGATAGATATCTTTTCATTTTTCATAATATCAGAGAAGTTTTCTGTCAACAAATCTTTGATGATTCTCTCAGTATGTTCTGTAATCTCTCCCCCATTTTCTGATGCTCCAGTCATTTGCAGATTATTCTTCTTTATAGAATCTCACATAATTCTTAGCATTTCTTGATTCAAAAAAAATCTTTTATCTGATTTTTACTCAAATGTGTTGATGTCACGTATTTTATCTTTAGTCTCACTAATTTGGCATTCCACTGCCTTGTTTCTGCTCTTTGGCTTTCCACTGAGTTTTACAATTCTGTAATTTTATTATTAATATCCTCAGTTTCTAATTCTTGTCACTATATGCTTTCTTGAAAGCTATTCAATTTGTCATTATGCTCTGTTGCATTTGCCTCATCTCCTTCCTGATCTCTTGAATTGCTCTAAATATTATCCTTTTGTATTTTGCTTGTTATAATTCTAGGAAGTTCTTTTCCCCTGTAAATTTTGAATATTTATTTTGGGAGTTTTCTGAAGTCATAATAGTCTGCTTCTTTAAGTGATTTAAAATTGATTGTTGTTTCCAAGCCATCAGTAAGTTGTAGTTATTTTTTGTTTGCCTACTGTGTTTTAGCAACTTACTTTATTTTGTTTTGAAATGTCCAAATAGGCTAGTCGTATCTCCTTTCACCCCATAGTTAAAGCTGTTACTAGATGTAGAGGCTCAAGAGTCTATTTACTTTTCTTGTATGGATTCAGATCAGGTATCAAGGTAGTCATTCACCAAGTGTATGGTACCTGCTCTCATCTGCTCTCCTAGATGGGCAGGGGTGATTACTGTTTGCTCAGTTATCTGGCTGCAGCCACTGAGGAAGGCAGTGGGCTAACAGCTATCCCTGAGTGTCTGTGAGGATGGTGCATCCATTTATGTCTGAATTTACATGAAGGAACAGTTTCTGACCTGAATTTCAAGCTAAAAAAAGTCAGCAGATTATTTTTTTGTTCCCCCTCTCCCCTCTGTTTCTTAAATTATCCTTTCTCCAAATAATGGAGAGTGGCTCGGAGAGGGATTAAGGAGCCCTTACTCTAGCTCAGTTAGCAATGTCAGACTCCAGATACAGGTGCAGTTTAGAGAAGGGAGGGGGAAGCTGAAGGAGAAGGGAAAGATGGAAAAATTTAGACCGATGCGTAGGTTTCATGCAAAGATTTAGCTTTTGATGATCTCATGCTGGTTTTCACTGGTTCTGGAAGTACAATTGGATTCTCCTACCAGTTTTTCTTGCTGGGGTGAATGGCCACCAGCTATTGTGCTCAGCTTACCATACTGGTCACAGCAGCTTCCCTGTGGGTCAGATCTGGCAAATCCTACTCTCCCGTTCCGTTGTTTAGTCTGACTTCTCAACTTTCGCTTTGAAGTTCTGGTCTCTGAGAATGTCATAAGTAATGGATTCATTTGTCCTTTTGAGTCTTTGTTAAAAAGGGGTCAAAAGAACATCTGATCACTGCATCATCTTGGCCCTACCTCCTCTGAGCCTCTATCTTACCAAGCATGGTGTCTTTCTCTAGGTACTAATTGTTCTTGACAACATGTCCAATGTCTGTGAGATATAGCCTTGTAATCTTTGCTTCTAATGAGTATTCTGGTTGTGCTTCTTCCAAGATGTAGTTTGTTCTTTTGGCAATCCATGATCTATTTAATATTCTTCTGCAATATCACAATTCGAAGTAATCAATTATTTGGTCTTCTTTATCCATTGTGTAGCTTTCCTGTGCATATGAGGCAATTGAAACCATCATGGCTTGAGAGATGTGCACTTTGTTCTCTTGCTCCATGTGAAGTTGCCTATTGTGATTACTGTCAGGATGATTGGTGGTGGTTGCTTGGCACCATCTAGTTCTTTTGAACTTGGACTGGTGGAACTCTGGTAATTAATTGAGTATTTACTTGTTTCTTGTTGATATTTTGCAGTAACTTGTAGATTATGGTAATCAGATGTCAGTGTGACATATAGTTGCCAAATATTTTTTTCCCATTTTGTAGGTAGTCTTTTAACTCTCTCGATAAAGTCTTTGGATGAGGAAAAGTGTTTGATTCTTAGTAATGCTTAGAAATGCTCACGATCATTAGCTACTTGAGAAATCCAAATCAAAACTACAACGAGACACCATCTCACTCCAACAGGTTAGCCATATTCCAAAAAACGCAAAACAAATGCTGGTCCATTAGTCCTTTGGGTCCATATTTTCCTTGTGCATTTTTTTTTGATTCTCTTTTAGTCTGGGTGAGATTTTTGCTTTTCTACACCTTAAAGAGCTCTTTTGAAGCAGACTTGCCCAGTGTAATGTATCTTTTGATTTCTTGTTTACTGCTTCCATGGATGTCGATTGTGGATCCAAGTAAAATGAAATCCTTGATAACAGCTTTCTCTGTTCATCATGATATTGCTTACTGGTCCAGCTGTGAGCATTTTAGTTTTCTTTATATTGAGATGTAATTCATGCTGGAGGCTGTAGTCTTTGATTTCCATCAGTAAGTGTTTCTGATCCTCTTCACTTTTAGCAAGCAAAGTTTTGTCATCTGCATGATGCAGGTTGTTAATGAGCCTTCCTTCAATCTTGATGCCTCACTCTTTGTCATATAGTCCAGTTTCTTGGGTTATTTTCTCAGAAGACAGATTGAATAGGTATGATGAAAGGATACAACCCTGATGTATGACTTTTTTGACTTTAAATTGTGCAGTTTTTTCTTGTTCTGTTTGAAAAACTGCCTCTTGATCTATGTACAGGTTCCTCATGAGCACAATTAAGTATTCTGGAATCCCTATTCTTCACAGTGTTATCCACAATTTGTTATGATCCACACAGTTGAATGCCTTTGTATACTCAATAAAACATCTTTCTGGTATAGTCAATAAATATCTTTCTGGTATTCTCAGCTTTCAGCAAGGATCCATCGAGGATCAGTAGTGATATCCCTGGTTTCTCATCCTCTATTGAATCTGGCTTAAATTTATGGCAATTTCCTGTTGGCACACCCTGAAGTTATATATATAGAATATATATCCTCTAAAAGCAACACCATGAACAAAAGGGAATTACTCCAATTCTATAAGTAAAATCCAATTTTATAAACTCTAGTCATACAACCAAAGCCAGTCTTGATTTGCATCAATCTCAGGCTACGTTGGTTGGAAGTGAATAGTAGGCAACATGCTGAGGGCAAAGGAGGTTTAGAAGCAAGTAAAAGAGTGCTGAAAAACATCTGACAAAGATTTGAGGTGGGAGGAATTGAACAAATTTAGCTGATGGGTATTATTTTTAATTTTTCCGTTGTTCCTTAGGTGAAAGTTTATAGCTCAAGTTAGATTCTCATTAAAAACTATACATATATTGTTTTATGGCATTGGTTACAGTCCCTACAATTGATAGCACTCTCCTTTCCACTCCGGATTCCCTGTGTCTGGCTGTCTAGTTTGCCTGCCCTGTCTTGACTTCTTGTCTTGTTTTAGAGCAATAGTTGCCCATTTGGTCTCGTTTGTTAGAGTGAACATACATGCAGTTTGCTCATTGGTTTTAGTTTTGATTAGAGGCCTGTCAAATCTTTGTCCAAAAAGTGGGCTTCAGGAGTGGTTTCATTTCTGAGTTAGCAGTGTATCCAAGAGCCCAAATCTCTGTGATTCCTCTAGTCTCTGCCAGAGCAGTGAGTATTGTCTTTTTTCTGAATTTGAATTTTGTTCTACATTTTTCTCCTGCTCTATCTGATACTCTCTGTTGTGATCCCTGTCAGAGGAGTTGGTGGCAGTAGCCTGGCACTACCTAGCTAATTCTTCTGGTATCAGGCTAGTAGAGTCTCCAGTTCATGTGGTCCTTTAGTCCTAAGGTTTAATATTTTTCTTGTGTCTTTGATTGTCTTCATTCTCCTTTGCTCCAGATGAGATGGGACCAATAAATTTATTTTAGATGGCTAGTCACAAGACCATGAGACTCCAGATGCTACTCACCAAAGTGAAATGTAGAACATTTTATTCATGAACTGAGTTATGACAACTGATTGTTCTAGTTGTGTCCTGAGGATATGATCTCCAGCCCTAAGCTCCAGCAACTTGTGTCCCCCAAGTTGTTTGAATGTGTCGGGGAAACTTCTATGGCTTTGCCTTTGTCAAGTTGGGCTGACTACCCCTGTATTGTGTGTTCTTTCCCTTCATCACAATTGACACTTGTCTTCTATCTAGTGATTTTCCCTCCTCCTGCCTACCAAATCCGTGCAACAATCAGTGAATTTTTCTTTCTGTGTGTAAACCTTTTCTTGAGTTCCAATAATAGTGGTCTTACACAAGATTTATCTTTTGATTAACTTATTTCACAGAATAATGCCCTCAAGATTCATCCATGTTTGAGATGTTTCCCAGAGTCATTATTATTTATTGTGTAGTATTCCATTATGTATATGTACCATAGTTTGGTTATACATTCACCTATTGGTGGTCATCTAGGTTGTTTCCATTTTTTTGCTGTTGTGTATGGTGATAGAATAAACATTGGTGTGCATACGTCTATTTGTATGTTGGTTCTTATCTCTCTAGGGTAGATTCCTATGCATGGAACTGCTGGATTGCACAGTGTCTCTATTTCTACCTTTATAAGGAAGCACCATAGCATTTTCCAAAGTTGTTGTATCATTTTACATTCCCACAAAGAGAGCATTTAAGAGTTCTAATCTCCTTAAAGCCTCTTCAACCTTTATTATTTTGTGGTATTTTTTGGTGCTGGTATAGTCAGTGTGAGGTGGTATCTCATTGCAGTTTTGATATGCATTTCTCTAATGGCTAATGACAGCAAGCATTTCCTCATGTGTCTGTTAGCCTCCTGAATGTCTTTTTTGATGATCTGTCTATTCATATCCTTTGCTCGTTTTTCATTTGTAATATTTGTTTGTTACAGTTGTTGAGGTGTTGAAGTGTTTTGTAGATTTTAGAGATTAGGCTGTTGTCGGATATGTCATAGCCTAGATTATTTTGCCAGTCTGTAGATTCTCTTTTTATTCTTTTGGTGAAGTCTCTTGACAAATCTGTTTAATTTTTAGAAGCTTCTGGTCATGTAGTTTATTTTCCAGTATTTTGATATATCTGTGTATTGTTATTTTTGGTTTATATTGTATTTATGCCAGGGTATTAAAGCTCATAGTCTTGTCCCTATTTTTCTTCCATGACTTCTATCATTTAAGTTTTATATGTAGCTCTTTGGTCTGTTTTGAGTTAGTTTTTCATATATGGCATGCAGTATAGGTCTTGATTCTTTTTTTTTTTTTTTTTAACAAATGGCCAACCAGTTATGTCGGTACCAATTGTTAAAGAGACTATATTTCCCCCACTTAACAGACTTTAGCACTTTATGCTAAATATCATTTGCTCACAAATAAATGGATTTACATTTGAGTTCTCAACTTTTTTCTATTAGTCTATGTGTCTGTTGTTCTAATAGTAACAGGCTGTTTTGACTACTATGACCATATAATAGATTCTAAGATAAGGTAGTATGAGGCCTTCTACTTTGTTCTTTTCTTCAGTAAAGCTTTACTAATCCAGGGCCTCTTACCTTCCCATATAAAGTTAGTGATTTATTTCTCTATCTCATTAAAAAGTGCTGTTGGAATTCGGATCAGTATCACATTGTGTCTGTAGATCTCTTTGTGCAGTATTAATATTGACATTTGCACAATATTCAGTTTCCTATCCACAAGCATGGTATATTTTTCCATTTATGTAGGTCTGTTTTGGTTTCATACAGTAGCATCTTTCTTGTTTTCTTGTATTGGTCCTTTACAACCCTGGTTAGATTTGTTCCTAAGTATTTTATCTTCTTGGGTGCTAATATAAACCTTACTAATTTGCTGATTTCGTTTTTTTAAGTTTTCTTCATTGGTGTAGAGGAATCCAACTGATTTTTTTATGTTCATCTTACGTCCATTGAATTTCCAGAAATCTTTTATTCATTTCAGTAGTTGTGTTACAGATTCTTTGATATTTGCTGCTTATAGGATCATATCATCTGTGAACAGGGATAGGTTTACCCTTCCTTACCAATTTGGATGTGCTTTGTTTCTTTTTTTGCCTTATTATTCTAACTAGGACTGCCAGCACCAATGTTGAATAAGAGTGGTGATAAAGGACATCTTTGTCTGTTTCCTGTTTTCCAGGGGTATGGTTTCAGTCTTTGTCCATTTAGAATGATGTTGGCTATTGGTTTTGTATAAATGCTTTTTATTACATTAAGGAATTGCCATTCTATTCCTATTCTGTTGGCAGTTTTTTTTTTTTTTAATAAAAAATGAGTGTTGGACTTTGTCCTATGCTTTTCTTCACCAATTGGGATTATCATGTGAATCTTTTGTTTTTGTTATGTGGCAGTTTACTTGATTGATTTTCTAATATTAAGCCATTCCTGCATACTTGGCATGCATTCCATTTGGTTGTTGTGTTGTTCTTAGGTGCCGTTGAGTCAGTACTGACGCATAGAAACCCTATGAACAACAGAATGAAACACTGCCCAGTCTTGTGCCATGTCCACAACTGTTTTTATGTTTAAGGCTGTTGTTGCAGCCACTGTATCAGTCCATCTCATCGAGGGTGTTCCTCTTTTTCACTGTCCATCCACTCTACCAAGCATGATGCTTTCTCCAGGGACTGATCCCTCCTGGCAACATGTCCAAAGCATGTAATATGCAGTCTTGCAATCTTTGCATCCAAGGCACTCTGGTTGTACTTCTTCCAGAACAGATCTGTTTGTTCTTTTGGTGTTCTATGGTACATTCAATATTCATCTCCAACACCACAATTCAAAGGCATCAGTTCTTTTTCTGTCTTCTTTGTTTATTGTCTGGCAATTGAAAATACCATGATTTGGGTCAGGTACACTTTAGTTTTCAAGGTGACATCTTTTGAATACTTTAAAGAGATCCATTGCAGTAGATGTGGTTATGATTCATTATTTGTTTGATATGCTGTTGAGTTCTACTGGTTAGATTTTTGTTGAGCATATATTGTCTATGCTCATGAAGTGTAGTGGTCTGTAGTTATCTTTGTTGTGTTTTTTGCCTAGCTTTTATAGCAGGGTTATGCTGACTTTGTAAAATGGGTTCGGAAGTATTCCTTCCTTTTCTATGCTCTGCAATAGCTTTGTATTTGATGCTTAGGGTTCTTATTTTGTTATTATTGTTAGATGCTGTCAAATCTGTTGTAACTCATAGTGATGCTCTGTACAACAGATTATCCTCTTCTGTGCCATCTTCACAATTGTTGTTATGCTTAAACCCATTGTCGCAACCACTGTACCTTGTAGGTCTTCTTTTCTGCTGGCCGTCTACTTTGCTAAGCATGTTGTCCTGTTCCAAGGAATGATCCTTCCTGATAACATGTCCAAAGCATATGAGACATAGTCTTGCAATTCTTACCTCTAAAGTTCCTTTTGGTTGTACTTTTTCCAAGACAGATTTGTTTGTTCTTTTGGTAGTTCATGGTATATTCATACTATTCACCAACACCACAATTCAAAGGCTTCAGCTTCTCTTATGTTTTCCTTATTAATTATGCAGTTTTTTCACTCTCTTGTGGGTTCGATTGTGTCCTGGAAAATATGTGTGTAGTGATTTGGCTGGGTCATGATTCCCAGAATTGTGTGGTTGTCCTCTATTTTGTGATTGTAATTTTCATATATGTTGTAAATTCTAATCTCTGCCTGTAGTTAATGGTGCAAGACTGGATTACATTAAAGAGGAATAGGATAGGTCTGTAACACCCTTACTAAGGTCATATCCCTAACCCAACATAAAGGGGATTTTCTCTTGAGTGAGGCCTGAACCCATTTTTATCTTCCAAAAAGGAAAAGGGAAGGGAAGCAAGCAGGGAGCTTCCTACTCCCAAGAAAGCACAGTCTGGTACCTACATGGAGATGCTCCTAATCCATGGAAAGATTGATGACAAAGACCTTCCTCCAGAGTATTGACAGAGAAAACCTTACCTGGAGTTGATACTCTGAATTTGGACATGTAGCTTACTAGACAGTGAGAAAGTAAATTTCTCTTGGTTAAAGCCATCCATTTACAGTATTTTTGATACAGCAGTCCTGGATGATCAAGACAACAGAAAACAAGACAACGGAAAATACCATGGTTTGGATTAGGTGCATCTTTGTCTTCAAGATGATATCTTTACTTTTCAAAACTTTAAAGATTTATTTTGCAGCAGCTATGCCCAGTGCAATGCATCTTTTGATTTATTGACTGCTGCTTCTGTGGATCTTGATTGTGGATCCAAGCAAATGAAATCCTGGACAACTTCAGTGGGTTCTTTCTGTTTATCATAATGTCACTTACTGGTGTAATTGTGAGGAATTTGTTTTATGTTGAGGTGTAATCCATGCTAGAGGCTGTTTTCTTAATTTTTCTAAAATTTTTTCTTTACTTACAGCAAGAAAGATTGTGTCATTTGTATAACACAGGTTGTTAATGAGTCTTCCTCCAATCCTGATATTCATTCTTCCTCATATGGTCCAGCTTTTGAATACAGACTGAAAAGATATGGTCAAAGATAACAATCTGATGCATATCTTTCCTGACTAGATTGTCATATATTTCTGATTCATTTGTTTTTTCAGGTGTTTGTAGTAAAGTAACAGCATGAAGTGTTTGACTATTCTGCCATTTTGGTCCCATCATCTCCTACTGCTAGGTATTTTTAAGCTTGAGGGGGAAGACAGATATATTAAAGAAAGCAAATGTTGAAATTTAGAATGAATTTGAGACAGAAGACTTCAGAAAAATAATGAACTTAAAGATGGCTATCATTGCAAATGTATCCTGAAATCCTGATGCTATTTCATTACTATTTCCTCTGTTAGTAGGGGCATAAGCTGTACAGAAGTAGCAGAAGCAACAGCAAAACACCATTGAAGGCTACTGTATTAATTAACCATTTATGTGTTATATATGTGGCCTAAAGCAACACACTTTTCTTATTTCACAGTTTCTGAGGGCCAAGAATCGTGACATGGTTTGTCTGGGTTCTGGGAATCAGGGTATCTCCCAAGCTACAGTAATACCTTCAGTGGGGGCCCCAGTCACATTTAAAGGCTTGAGTAGAGTAGACTCATCTTCTAAGATCACTCAGTGACTACTGGCAGTATGAAGTTTCTCACGGTTTATCAGACTGGTGGCCTCAGTTTCTCACTGGCTATTGGCCTGAAGCCACCCTTGGTGCCTTGATGCTTTAGAAGCTCCAGCTTGAAAAGTTGCTTTATAAAAATGCATAAGCTGAGACGGTAACAGAAAGTCCAGTAAAATGGAAATCACAGTCTTCTGTAACCTAAACACGGAGGTGATATCTCATCATGTTTGCTATATTCTATTGTTATAGCAAATATGGTAAAAGAACACAACTCTGACACATACCTTTATTGATTTTAAATCATGTTGTATCTCCTTGTTCTGTCTAAGTGACTGACTCTTGGTCTACATAGAGGTTTCTCACGAGCACAGTTAAGTGTTCTGAAATTTCTAATTCTTTGTAATGTTATACACAGTTTGTTATGATTTACACAGTCAAATGCCATTTCACAGTCAATAAAACATGGGTGAACTCCTTTCTAGTATCCTCCACTTTAACCGAAGATCCATCTGACATCAGCAAAGATGTTGACTTAATTTTTCTGAGTGCTACATATTCATTGCTGAATATCACTGAGGTCACCTTTGAAGTACTCTCCTCGGGAAGCTATGCAAAGATGCCAGTGCCTAGCCCATCCTTCAAAACAATTTTGAAAGTCTTTCAGGAGTGGACAAAGTGCTCACTGGCATGGTGGCAAGTTTATGAACTTAATTATATATATTTTTTTTGTGAGGGAGTTTTTAGCCAGTAAACAAATAACAGTATTGGAACACCCTCCCTACTCACCTGATCTGGCCCCCAATGTCTTTTTCCTTACCTGAAGATGAAGGAAATATTGAAAGGAAAATATTTCAATTACATTCAGAACATCAAAGGTAATATGATTACAGCTATGATGGCCATTCAATAAAAAGAGTTCCAAAATTGCTTTGAAGAGTGCACCAGGCAATGGTGGCAGTACACAGCTTCTCAAGGGGAGTACGAGGTATCACATTTAAGTTTGTGAATTTGTCACTGGGTGCTTATGTTGGCAGCACTGAACAAACAATTTGGTAGGGTTTCATAACCTTGGTACATCAGTTTCTCACAGCTGTGTTCGTGTCTACATGTGACAGTGTCTTGCTGAATGGTATTCATTATTGTTGTTGTGTGTTTTTGTGTGCCATCATAAGAATGTCAGAGCTTGAATTAGTTCATTGAATGAACACTAAAGTTCTTGTTAAACTTTGCAAGAGTGGAATTGTAATCAGAGACACATTATTTCAAATTATGAGGATAACAATGTGAAGAAACAGCAGTGTACAAATACATTAAAGGTTTCTCTGATGGTAGAGAAAGTGTCACTGATATAGAGAGGTCAGGCGACCAGCAATGAGCAGAACTGATGAAAACATTGCAAAATTCATCCAATTATACGTCAAAATTGTCAGCTGACTGTGAGAAGAATAGCAGACCAAATAAACATCAGTAGAGAAACAGGTAGGAAAATCTTAAATGGAAATCTTGGCTTGAGAAAGGTGTGTGCGAAAATGATCCTGAATGAGCTCAGCGATGAACAAAAGAAAAGGAAAGTCAAAGCGTGCCAAGACTTTTGGAAAGGCAAGATGATGTTTTAGGCCATGTTATCACTGGTAATGAAATATGGGCATACCAGCATGACCCTGAAACAAAGCGTCAAAGTGTAGAAGTCTGCAACCAAAAGAGTTCTGTGAGTCCAAAGCAAGAGTCATAGAGACGTTGCTAACCTTTTTTGATATTGGAGGAATTGTTCATTACGAATTTGTACCAACTGAACGGTTAACCAAATTGACTATCTGAAAGTGCTGAAAAAGCTGTGTGAAAGGGTAACTGAATAACCTGAACTTTTCTCCAACAACTCATGGCTCTTGCATCACAATGCACCAGTTCACATGGCACTGTCTCTGAGGGAGTTTTAAGCCAATAAACCAGTAACTGCTTTGGAACACTCTTTCTACTCATCTGTTCTGGCTCCCAATGACTTTTTCCTTTCCTGAAAATAGAGAAAATATTGAAAGGAAGATATTTTGGTGACATTCAGGACATCAAGGGTAATATGACAACAGCTCTGATGGCCTTCCAGGAAAAGAGTTCCAAAATTGTTTTGAAGCTTAAACTAGGCACTGGAATCAGTGCAGAGCTTCCCAAAGGGAATACTTTGAAGGTGATCATAGTGGTATTCAGCAATGAGGTATGTAGCACTTTTTCTATGATGAATTCACGGACTTAACTGGCAGTACTTGTATGCCTCATTCCATATCTTCTTCTGAATGTGGCTTGAATTTCTGGCAGTTCCTTGTAGATACACTGCCACAACAATTTTTTAGTCACCTTCAGGAAAGTTTTACTTGCATGTGATAGCAATGACAATTTCTGTATTCTGTTGAATCATCTTTTTTGGAATGAGCACAAATATGGATCTCTTCCAGTCAGTTGGCCAGGTAACTGTCTTCCAAATTTCTTGGCATAGATGAAATGAGCACCTCCAGTGCTATATCTGTTTATTGAAACATCTCTGTTGTTATTTCAAGAAACTGCACTATATAAAAAAGGATGTGCATCAGAATTTGTGGAAGATTTATTAAGAATCTGTGATGATACAACTTTACTTGCTGAAAGTGAGAGGACTTGAAGAACTTACTGTTGACAATCGAAGACTACAGTTTTCTATATGGATTGAACCTCAACATAAAGGAAATAAAAATTCTCACAACTGGATCAATAAGGAACATCATGATAAGCAGAGAAGACAGTGAAGTTGTTAAGAATTTCATTTTACTTAGATGCATAATCAAGGACCATGGAAGCAGGAATCAAGAAGTAAAACGATTCACTGCACTGGGGAAATCTGGTACAAAAGACCTCTTTAAAGAGTTGAAAAAAAAAGATGTCACTTTGAGGGCTAAGATGTGACTACCCAAGCTGTGGTAGTTTCAATCATTTAATATGAATATGGAAATTGGAAAATGAATAAAGAAGACTGAAGAAGAATTGACATCTTTGAATTATGGTTTTCACAAAGAATATTGAATACACTATAGACTGTCAGTAGGACAAATCAATCTGACTTGGAAGGAGTACAATTACAATGGTCCTTAGAAGGAAGGATGGTAATACTGACAAGTCCCTGGAGAAGGACAAGTCCCTGGAGAAGGGCATCATGCTTTGTAAAGTAGGAGGACAGAAAACCAGAGGAGGGCCCTTAAGGAAATGAACTGATGTGGTGGCCCCAACAATGGGTTCAAATATAACTGTAATGTAGAAGATGGTGAAAGACTGGGCAGGGTTTTATTCTGTGTATACGGGATTGCTATTAGTTGTAACCAACTTGGTTTCATCTAACAACAAGAGATGGACAAACCCATTGGAACCAGTTCCTAAAGAGTAAAATAAGAATTGGTGGAAGTTTTGAATGTGTGTTATATTTGTAGCTAAGAGGAGAGAAGTATCTACGGTTAGGATAGAAGGAAGCAATACATCAAATGTTCTCAAAGAATAAAGAGTTAGAAATTATAGTTTCATGTCTATTTCTATATATTTCCAGGTTTTTTGTTTTTGTTTTTGTTTTGCTTTCCTAGGACAAGGCAAAAAGGTACTTCATCTCTCTGCATTATCCAGAGCTCTGCATGTCTATGAATGATACCTAGAAAATAAATGTTCCATGGTCCAATAAGAAGGAGGATTTAGTGTTAAACAGAGTTGAACAGCTTTTAGTAAATTGTGTGCCTTATGGTATCATTTTGCAACCTAGAGGACAATGCCACTTAATTGGTGAAATCTGACCTGGCACCAAGTGGTTAGGCTCAGAGTAAGAAGTTCAGCATGTAGAGATGGTATCAGAATAGAAACCAAACCAGAGCTATTTTCTCTGAGTCACTTCTGATTCATGATGACTTCATAGGACCATGTAGAACTGCCCCACAGGATTTCTAAGGCTGTAATCTTTACAAAAACAGACTGCCATATATTTTTGCTGCAGAGCTGCCAGTGATTTCAAACTACAGACCTTTTAGTTGGCAACCCAATGCTTTAACACATCTGACATCACAACAGGGGACAATAAAATCAATAATAAATTGTTATTGATTTTGTTTTCTTCAGTCTGGTGTGAGACAACTGGGGGATTTAAATATTTTCAACATGTAGTACAAAGTTTTCTCCCTACTGTTTGTTGGTTTGTTGTACTGTGGGGGCTTGAGTGTTGCTGTGGTGCTGGAAGCTATGCCACAGGTTTTCAGAGGCCAGCAGGGTCGCTAATGGTAAACAGGTTTTAGTTGAACTTCTAAGACAGTTTAGGAAGAAGGACCTTGCACTCTACTTCTGAAAAGAATTAGCCGGTGAATGCTGTATGACTAGCTGCGGAATACTGTCAGATACAGTACTGGAAAATGAGTCTTCCAGGTTGGAAGGCACTCAGAAGACCACTGGGGAAAGGCAACCTTCTCAAAGTAGAGTTGACCTTAATTATGTGGATAGAGTTGAGCTATCAGGACCTTCATTTGCTGATCTGGCAGGACTCAAGAAGAAACAGCTGCAAATATCCATTAATAATCAGAATATGGAATGTATGAAGTATGAATCTAAGAAAATTGGAGATCACCAAAAATGAAAGGGAACAGATAAACATCAATATCTTAGGCATTAGTGAGCTGAAATGGTCTGGTATTGGACATTTTGAATTTGTCAGTCATATGGTCTGCTATGCTGGGAATGACAACTTGAAGATGAATTGTGTTGCATTCGTCATCAGAAAGAACATTTCAAGATCTATCCTGAAGAATGAGGTCTGACAATTAAGTTCGTGAACTTAATTGTTCTTAAGTGCTATGTAACTCATTGCAGCATAGGGGTATTTATGCCTATTCCCAAGAGAGAAGATCCTACCAAATGTGGAAATTATTGAACATCATTACAGTCACATTCGAAGTACTCCCTTTGGGAAGCCATACACCAACACCTGTACCTAGTCCGCTCTTGAAAGCAACTTTGAAACTCTTTCTGGAATGGCCACTGTGTGCAGTGGCAGGGTGGCAAGTTTGCAAACTTAACTGTATTGTCTGGGAGGGAGTTCTTAGCCAGTAAACAAATAACTGTATTGAAACACCCTCCCTACTCACCTGATCTGGCCTCCAATGACTTTTTCTTTATCAGAAGATAAAGGAAATATTGAAAGGAAGGCATTTTGATAACATTCAAGACATAAAGGGTAATAGGACAACAGCTGCGATGGTCGTTCCAGGAAAAGAGTTCCAAAATTGCTTTGCAGGGTACACTGGGCACTGATGTT
Organism: Heterohyrax brucei; assembly: GCA_028571685.1. Taxonomy (NCBI): domain Eukaryota; kingdom Metazoa; phylum Chordata; class Mammalia; order Hyracoidea; family Procaviidae; genus Heterohyrax; species Heterohyrax brucei. The sequence continues at coordinate 66,910,033 of CM053150.1, forward strand.
GGTGCTTGGCTTCCCAAGAAGAGTACTTTGAAAGTGACTGTAGTGATATTCAGCAACGAGCACTTTTTCTAGGATGAATTCACAAGCTTAATTGGCAGTCTTTGTACAATGCTGTCAGTGATAGGATGATATCCATATGCCTACAAGGGAGGGCACTTAATATGACTGTTATTCAAATGTGTTCACCAACCGTGAAGGCCAAAGGTGAAGGAATAGAACAGTCTCATCATCTTCTACCAATCAAAATTGATAGAACATGCCATCAGGATGCACTGAAAATTACTGGTGGTTGGAATGCAAAAGTTGGAAACACAGAGGAAAGACTGGTAGTTGGGAAATGTGGCCTTGGTGATAGAAATGAACTCAGAGACTGCATGGTAGAATTTTGGACAATCAATGACTTCTTCATTGCAAACACAACTTTTCACCAACCAAACAGCGACTATACACATGTACCTCACCAGATGGAATACACAGGAATCAAGTGGACTACATCTGGGCAAAGAGATGATGGAAAAGATCAACATCATCAATCAGAACAAGACAAAGTGCTGATTTCAGCATATACTATCAATTGCTCACAGGCAATCTCAAACAGAAAACTGAAGAAAATTAGAGCAAATCCATGACAGCTAAGGTATAAACTAAATATATACCACCTGAGTTTAGAGACTGTCTCAAGAATAGATTTGATACCTTGAACATCAATGGCTGAAGACAGAGGAGTTGAGAAATCACACAAATCAATCAAAAATATCATACATAAAGAAAGCAAGTGGTCATTAAAAAGAAAGACTGAACTGGATGTCACAAAAGACTCTGAAACTTGCTCTTGAAAGTCAAGCAGCTAAAGCAAAAGGAAAGAATGATGAAGTAAAAGAACTGAGGATTTCAAAGGGCAGCTTGGATAGACAAAGTAAAGTGTTATAATGACATGTGCAGGGAACTGGAGATAAAAAACCAAAAGGGAAGAACATGCTCTACGTTTCTCAATCTGAAAGAACTGAAGAAAAAAACCCAAGCCTCAAGTTACAATAGTGAGGGGTTCTACAGCAAAGATATTAAAGAACCCAGGAAGCATCAAAAGAAGATGGAAGGAATACACAGAGACATTATATAAAAAAACAAACAAACTGGTCAAAGTCCAACGATTTCAAGAGGTAGTTGATGGTACTCAAAGTATGGAAGGAAGAAATTGAAAGCATTGGCAAAAAAAACAAGGCTCCAGGAATTGTTATAATGTAAATTGAGTTATTTCAACAAACAGATTCAGCACTGAAAGTGGACACTTCTATATACCAAGAAATTTGGAGAACAGCTACCTGGCCAACTGACTGGATATTTATACCTATTCCCAAGACAGAACATCCGAACAAATGTGGAAAATATTGAACAATACTATTAGTATCACAGGCAGGTAAATTTTTTGCTAAAGATCATTTAAAAGCTACTGTAATAGTATATTGACAGAGAACTGCCAGAAATTCAAGTCAGATTCAGAAGACACCATGAAACCAGAGATATCATTGCTGTTGTCAGATAGATCCTGGCTGAAAGCAGAGAATACAAGAAAGATGTCTACCTGTGTTTTATTGACTTTTCAAAGGCATTTGGCTATTTGGATTGTAACAAATTATGTCTAACATCATGGAGAATGGGAATTCCAGAACACTTAATTGTGCTCATGAGGAATGTGTATGTGGATCAAAGGCTGTCACTGGAACAGAACAAGTGGACACTGTGTGGTTTAAAGTCAGGAAAGTTGTGTGTCAAAGTTGTATCATTTTTACCGTATCTATTCAATCTTTATGCTGGGCAAACAATTTGAGAAGCTGGGCTACATGAAGAAGAACATGGCATCAGAGTTGGAGGAAGACTCATTAATATGTGTTATGGCAATGACGCAACCTTGCTTGCTGAAAGTGAAGAGGATTTGAAACACTTACTAATGAAGATCAAAGACCACAGCCTTCAGCATGGATTGTTCTCAACACCAAGAAAACAAAAATCCCTTACAACCGGAACAGTTGGCAGCATCATGATAAATGAGAAAAGATTAAGGCCATGAAGGATTTCGTTTTACTTGGTTCCATAATCAACTCTCATGGAAGCAGCAGTCACAAAATCAAAAGACACACTGCATTGGGAAATTCTGCTGTAGAAGATGTCTTTAAGAATATTTAAAAGTAGAGATGTTGTCTTGAAGACTATGTTGTCCCTGACTCAAGCCATGGTATTTTCAGTAATATCACATGCATGAGATAGCCTGACAATGAATAAGAAAGACAGAGGAAGAATTGATGCCTTTGGATTGTGGTGTTGGAGAAGACTATTGAATACATCATGGGCTGCCAAAAGAATAAACAGATTTGTCCTGGAAGAAGCACAACCAGAGTGCATGTTAGAAACAAGGATGATGAGACTATGTCTTTCATACTTAGGACATGTTGTCAGCAGGGCTCAGTTCCTGATGAAGGACATTATGCTTGGTAATGTAGAAGTCCAGCACAAAAGAGGATGACCTCAACAAGATAGGCTGACATACTAGCTGCAACAAAGGAGTTAAGGGAAAAAAATAGATTATGGCCACGACTCAGGACCGGACAGTGTTTCATTCTGTTGTGCACGAAGTTTAATTTCAAGTCAACTCTTTCTTGTTTTTATACCTATGACTGCTTAAATAAAACACCCACTCACATCTAAGTCTGTCTGTAAGGGCTATGGGACCCCAATCAAGTTAACTCTTTCTTAAAAAAGAACATCTTGTGATCAACATAGCTCACGAGATGTCATACTAAGATGAAATGAAAAATATACTTAAGAGAAATAATAAAATCGTGTGGGTAGAGAAGAATAGAATGGTTAGCAGGAATTCACAAAGGCCGCATGCATGTTTAAGAATTCCTGGGCCAATGCACAGGTGTTGATGAAGGAATGGTCAGGTAGGGGCTGATTGTATCCATGTGAAATACGGAATTATTGCAAACCAGCCAAGAAAATCATAGACTACTAGACATAAACAAATTTCAAAAGATACTCTTTTCAGTCAGCATTTATTTAGAACAAAACAAAAATTACTCCACTGTAATAAAGTGTGTTCTATTACAGTGTATACAATGACAGTATGATCTTACTGGTAGAAATGACTTGTTTTTGATGTCAACACAGCTCAGCCACTCCGTAGGCACAATATGGAAAAGATGTTACTGGACAATGACCGTAGCTACACAGAAATCTAACTGAGAATGTACTTATTGTTCTGCAGAAATGTTATGGCAGATAGAGGCTTGTAAGCATTAGCTTGTAATTATGCAAATATATGTATATTATACATTAGATTTTTAAACCATTTAAAGAGGTTCAACTGCAGAAATATCATTGCTCTACAGAGGGTAAATCTGAAATGTTTTTTTTTTTTTTTTTGTAAACTGTCTTCTATGACTTTTTTTTTTTTTGCTTGGTTCTCTCTCTTTTCCACCTGCACTTCATTATTTTGTTTCCACCTGTGCTTCATTGCTTCTTTGAATCTTTAGCAGCAGGTTTCTTAATAGGGTCTCCATATGGATTTGTTGGATCAAGATGTTTCCTGAAATACTGAGGAGGAACTGCAGTCCCTTTCTCCCCGACCCCATCCAGAGAGAGTGTCTCATCTTTACAGAGGGACACGGAAGAGCATCTCCTCCATCTCTACCTACAGTGCTAAGAACTATTACATTAATGGCAAGGAACAATGTACTGTAAAAAGAGCCATACATTTTAAGAAAAGACAGATCTAGTCTAAATTCTAAAATAAAAACATCCACTGCTGTCTAGCAGATTCAGACTCATAGTGACTCTGTAGGACACATTAGAACCGCTCCAGGGAGTTTCCAAGGCATGACTGGTGGATTTAAACTGATAACCCTTTAATTAGTCACTGTACCACCAAGTTTCCAGATTTGAATTCCTAGCTCCACAAATTTCTTTCTGGGGGATCATGAATAAATAACAACTCCAAGTGTTACATTCCTGCTTTAGAAAAATAAGTTCTGTCCTCTGAAAATTTATTACTTAAGTCTGATAAACATGTATTTGAGAACATTTTGTCCGGTATCTAGCACATAGTGGACAACCAGGAAGTGATAACTGACATCACAGTTAGTGATTACTTTCGAAAAAGCCTATTTCCAACTGCAAGGAGCCAGGTCATGTCCCCTGATTGAACTTCATAGGGTTCTGTCTACATCGACTCAGCTGTTCTTTTACAAGTACCCACAGGCCCTTCTATCCACCTGTAAATACATTTGACCTTTCCTTTATCTCTCTCCAGCTGAGCTCCTTTATAGAAAAGGCTTCAGTTTACTATATTTCAGTTTAGCCAACCAGTTAAACCTAAACCATTTCTGACTAGTTTATTAAAAATAAGACTGAGTTTATTAGAAAAAAAGTTTCTTGATCTTTAATCACAGCTGAAGATAATTCAATTTGGTCTTCATTATTACAGTGGTTTATAACCAGCAGCTGCAACCCCTGACTCAGATAAATGCTTGCCCTGTATTATTACAATGAAACCAACACCGTGGAATGAGATTTTTTTTTTTTTCTCTTCTTTCTTGATGATATCATCACACAGAATTAATGTTCTGAGTTTTTCATTACTGCCTCACTGTCTGAAATATGGACTAAATCAAACCTCTGGTCAGATGGTTTCATCACAATATTGAAGAGAGGGAGAAAAGAGCCACGAGTTCAACAGGTTAAAGTCACGGTGTCAAGTAATCAGTGGAGGATGCGCCATGTGCCACACAGTGGTATCAGCAAAGAGGCAAGGCACAGAAAGAGGGAGTGTAACTGGAAGATCTCTCATAAACCAGGCTGATCTGTGCCTTCTGTTTCAGTCAGTGACATTTTTATTCTGCCAGCCTGGAGGCCTGAACTCTGTCTTTACAATGGTTAAGTGTTGGAGCATCATGAAATTGTTTTTGGCCAGTGGACACAGGAAAATACCCAAATTCTGCTTTTACATAATCAATTTCTCCTCTCTGTAAGAAGCTGAGGGTAATCAACATATAAATTATGATAAAAACAAGCAAAGAAATGAAAAGAAAAACTGTTGCACCACTGACCTGTGGTGACCATGTGTATATCAGAATAGAACTGTGCTCCATAGTATTTTTGGTTGATTTTTTTCAGACGTAGGTCACCAGACCCTTCTCCTGAGGTGTTCCTGGTTAGCCACTGAGCAAGCACATTAACTATTTGCATTGCTCAAGGACTTCAGCAAATGGTAAATCAAACTTTCACTTTATTTTTTGCTTTATTTTTGCCACCAGCGAAACTCTTGTGGCATATTGGTTAAATGCTTGGCTGCTAACTAAAAGGTTAGTCGTTCAAACCCACCAGCTGTTCTGTGGGAGAAAGATGTGATGGTCTGCTTCAGTAAGGATTTACAGTCTTGAAAACCCTTTGTGGCAGTTCTACTATGCCTCATAGATTCTCACCATGAGTTGGAATCCTGTCAACAGCAATGTGTTTGATATACTGGAAGTCTACGTTTGATCTCTTTGCTAGATTGGACTAGAATCTTTGGAATCAAGGATTTAATGTGTCTAAGGGTGAAGAAATAGGGACTGCTTCTCCATTACCTCCAAGTCTGGGGCTTTGATTTAGCATGATAATTCTTCACCCTGGCTACATACTGGAGTCACCCAGACAGCTTCAAAAATGCTGTTGTTTAGGTCCCACCCCAAAAGTTTTTGATTAATTTTTCTGGGATACAGCCTGGGGATCAGGAAATATTTAAATTTCCCAGGTGTTTCTAACTTGTAGCCCAAGTTGCAAATCACTGATAAAACATTTCTAGAACAGTCCTTCTCAAACTTGATCATGCACAAGTGTTGTTGGAGCTCCTGTTAAAACTCATGCTGTGATTTAGTAGCTTTGGAAGGGGCCTAAAAGTCTGCATTTCTACAAGTCCCTTGTTGCCGCCGCTGGTTCCTGGTCGGACTCTGAGTACTAAGGCCTAAAGTTCTTCAAAAGAGAGGGAGGGGAAGTTGTAAGTTTGATCAGCCAATTTACTGATTGGGCTGATTGGAGGAAAAGGTAGAAAAGAACATCATACCATTTTTCATGACCTTTGAACACTCAATGACTCTACCCAGGAGGACAGTCATCTAATCCCTGTCCTGGAATCTGACTTTTCTTCTTAAAAAAAGGGGGGCAAGAAGGGAGTTGTACAGGAACATTTCTTTCCCAAATTATAACGATGATTAACTAGATGACAATAGGGGATTTATCTTTGGTTCCTTGCTCTTCTAATTAATCCATTACCAACTGTGTTCTTCCTTTAAAGTATTGCCCACTTTTTTTTCTTTCTCTTCATTTGAGCTGCAACTACCCTATTTCAGAATCTTGCTACCTAGGGTGATCTTTCTCTAGTTTCTCCCTTTCCCAGCATTTTTCTACACACCTCTGTTAGATTAATCTTAGAGAATAATTCTGGTTATTCACAACTCTGTTCAAAGTTCTCCAGTAGTTTTCCTACATAAAATCAAATCTAAATTTCTCAGCAAGTGGCATAAAACTCTCACAGTGTCCCCAGATAAGGTATGTCCTGTTCCTCAACACTTACAGTTTTCTGAATACGCTATATATGATTCTATTTATCCATATATTAATTCATTCACATGTAAGTTCATTCATTTGGTAACCTTAATGGTATACATTATAGACAAAAAGTTGTGACATAGTGTGACATTATCTGTGACACTTTAGCGAGGTAGTTAATTTGAAGTAAGCCTTCCAGGAAAATAGTTCTCTAGGTGGATAAATCTATTCTGAGTCTGAAAGAGAGCAAGTGACACACGAAACAAGGAGCACTGTGTTCAAAAGTATAAGTACTTGGTAGGTTAGTTTTAGGAGACTAGGGTCAACAGGGAAAGTGTTAGGGCTAGAAACTCAGGTGAAGAGACTGTGGAGCATCCTTGGTGTGTTTAATCAGCAGCAAGTCTTCAAGTATTTTATACTAGGAGAGCTATATTGAGAGGTACAGTTGCCCTGTTGGCATTTGCCTCTGCTAATCCCTGAAATATTCTGTCTCCTTCACTTGTCTGGTGAAAATCTACTTCCTCTCACATGCTCTGGTTGAAATCAACTCTCCTTGCTTGAGTCAATCGGGCTACGTAATTTGGACTCAAGTTATTTAGGTGACATGTGTCTCTATGTCTAGTTTTTAATTTTATTTATTTACTGTGATTTAGTGAAAGTGTACAATCCAATTTAAATGTGGATGCCTGCCTATGTGCAGCTCCTACTGCTCTCCTTGGCCAGTGACAGCACACTCCTCCTTACTATTCTACACATGTCATATCTTCTTAACCATCTCCTGCTCCTTCAACTCTACTCTTTCCACTCCTCTAGTAAGAGACCGGTAGGATGGCATCCTATAGATACACAGAATCATAAAGTGCACACATGATGTGGTCACTCTGTATTGCCGAGTCCAATCCATTCCTGTCTGAGGAGTTGAACCTAGTAATGATTTATGAACAGAAGCAGCATCAGGTTTAGTGGCCCTGCTCCTAGGGTAACCCCTAGCCCTTTGGACCATCAATTGCTGTCTGTTAGGGGAGTTCTCAGGGCCCACCCCTTTTTACTCTCTTGTTGCCACTGAGACTCAACCTTGCGAACCCCATCACATTTGCCTAGTTTTATGATATTTAAATAGCAAATATTGTATCTTATTAATCTTTAGATACCTTTACCCTTCAGCACCCATTCTTTCTTCTCTTGCATATTAGCTGCTCAATAAACAGTTGCTGAACTGAATTAAAGGAGATCAGAAAGCCATGCCACCAATTACAGGTTAAGAATTCACTGTCTCCACTCTCCTATTTTATTTGAATGTTGAGCAAACCATGTTAACTGATAAAGCCTTACATTCACTCCAGTGCTGTCTCCATGAGAACTTTGTTGAAGAGTAAAGAGTCAGTATTTAAAAACCTCTTGCATCACAGCTAAATTGAAGGTTCACTTTACACTGTCAAGATTTCAAGTTCAGATGCTGCGCGGCATCACAAGGTATGGATCTTCTAAGACCAGGCTGACATGAAGGAAAAGCATACAAATGGCATCAGTCACCTCACCTGTTCTTGCTACTAGTTCTATGGTAAGCAAAGGCTGCTCTCAGGTCCTTCCTCAAACACAAGTGCATACAGCATAATAACAGTAGGTATCATTTTTAGAGTACTTATTAGGTGTGTTGTGTGATCAGCATGTCATATGAAGCTTTGTAACATTTACAGTAACACTTCAAATAGACATTGTTACTCATCTTTCATAGATAAAGTGACTGAGGTAGCAGGTAGCTAAATATTTACCCAAGGTTATTAAACTGGTACTGTTAAGTGGTAAAACTGGGATTTAGATTCAGGCTGTCTGACTTCAAATCCAAGTATTTAACTATTCTCTTGTATCATCTCATGGAATTAAGAGAATGGTCAGGGAATCAGAAAGCCCTGATAGGTGCAGGGAGGACATGAAGAACTTCATGCCGGCTCTGGTTGCTAGGTAATTTGGAGTCAATTTCAATGGACAGAGACACCGTATGACAAAGCAGAAATGCCCTGTAGACTTTTCTAGGCAGTACTCTTATTTGGGAACAGATTACTAGGTCTTTTTCCTGCAGAGCCTCCGAGTAGGTTCTAACAGCCAACTCTTTGGTTAGTTGCCAAGCTTAACTTTTGTGCCATCAAGGCTTCTTTCGTGCCAACTAGGAATCTTTAAATCTTCACCTTCATTGTCATCAGCTTGCACTGATGCAGTGTCAGCGGGACACATAGGCACGTTTGAAAATGTTTCTATTGATTGGAAGTGAATAAGTATTACCTTCTCTATATTATGGATTCGCTATCAGAAAGTAATAGCAGAACTGCTAAGCAAGATTAATAACTATGTTTTATTATTTTTAATGCAAACTATTGACTTTAAAGTGGTGTAAGGTATAGTAGTTTATTACAATAAAGCAATAAAGCAAGCTATGTGAAATAATTGAGAATAATCTTTTCTCTTTTTGCTGTGGCTGTGGGACATAATGTGCTGTGCATGTGAAGGCATTTATGGCAAACTCTATCCAATGATGGCAGCTTAAGTACTCTATAAAGAAGCACTTTGGAGCCAGAGTGTTATATATAATCGACAATAAAGCTGGTAAATCGGCCTTTAATTTGATTCCATTATGTCAAAGGATCACAAGGACCAACGGGGGTCCAACATTAAAAACATGAACTACTAAGCTTAACACAAATACAGAAACATCAGATGGCCTCATGGTGGCCTTCCCACCTTGGGAATTTCCAGGGAAGAGCTGGGTCATTGACATCAGAGTGTGAAGTATACCTTTCAGATGAGCCAACATATTCACAGTCAATAGCATCTCCACTCTTATCACAAAGGACATCCTGGTGGTGTAGTAGTTAAAAGTTACTGCTGCCAGTCAAAGAGATCAGCAGCTCAGATTCACCAGGTTTTCCTTAGAAACTCTGTAGGGCAGTTCTACTCTTTCCTGTAAGGTCAGTAAGAGTCAGAATCAACTTGATGGCAATGTTTTTTTTTTTTTTTTTTTTTTTCCTTTTCCTTAACACAAAAGAGTGCTTTAAGAATTTTCCTTACTAGGCATTATTTATCTTGGTATCTTCTTGACTTTGATCCACTGTGTCCATTTTCCCAGTAAACAGTATACAAATTCAGAAGCAATTTCCCTCTGAAGTTATTTCTGTTGATTGTGGTTTTAAAGGTTGTCGGATAACTTATGGCCTCATTGCCAGAAATAGACCATAATAAATGAAAGAGATGATAGTCTAACTTTACATGCTGTGCTAATCAGAACAACACCTGGAGCAGTGAGTACAGTGTATTAACTTTGGGCACATTTAGTAGAGATAGTGGAGATGATGAGGGATAGAAGAAAGCGAAAATATATTAAAAGAGCAGTGGTGGCTAGACTTGTGATCTAAAATGAGAGAAGATTCAGGGAGATGTAAGGGTTGACAGCTAATATATGAAAGGCTGAAGCATGAAAGATGACTTAGGCTTGTTCCATGAAATGTCACAAGAGAAAACTTGGGTGTCAGCTAGATATGGATTTGGGCCCTATCTCTGCCTGTTTATCCCTGCGTAACCTTTATATATGAGACCAAAGCTTGTGTGTTGTTGAGTTAATTCCAACTCATAACAACACTACAGGACAGATTCAGACTGTCCCATAGGTTTTTCTAGGCTGTGACCTTTGGGACAGCAGATTGCCAAGCCTTTTCTCCTTGGAGCTACTGTTGGATTTTAACCATCAACCTTTAGTTTAGCTGCTGACTGCCTGTCCAGTACACCTCCAGGACTCCTGACCAAACCTTCAAAAAAGAAACCAAACCCATTGTCATCAAGTAGATTCTGGCTCATAGCAACCCTATAGGACGGAGTAGAACTGCTTCATAGTTTCCAAGGAGCACCTGGTAGATTCGAACTGTTATGATGAAATTAAGTGAGCCAAAATCTTACCATCCTTGCTTCTAAAGACATTCTGCTTGTATTTTTAAGACTGATTTGATTAGCAGCCACAGTACTTAACCACTACACCACCAGAGTTGCCTTAAATCAAAATGAAATCCAGTTCCGTTGAGTGCATTCTGACTCATAGCAACCCTATAGGACAGAGCAGAACTGCTCCATAGAGTTTCTGCGGAGTGTCTGACAGTCTCTAACTGCCAACCTTTTGGTTAGCAGACATACCACTTTACCACTATGCCACCAGAGTTTCTAGTGTTGCCTTACTGTGGCTCAATTCCCTTGTGCCTCAAGTAGGAAAATACCTACTCCCTAGTAGGATTTGTAGGTGTAGGTTAAGTGAGGCAAAGCATGACAAGTACTTAGCATAGAGCTTGGTAGAAAGTAAAAGCTCCACAATCATAAGCTTGTAAAACAGAAGCAATAGTGACAAAAACATAACTGTAAGGCAGGTTTGATGTTTTTGTTAGTTGTCATTGAGTTGCTTTTGAGTCATGGTAACCTTGTATATAACAGAATGAAACACTGCCTGGCCCTGCACCAACTGCATGATCATTGCTATGTTTGAGTCCATTGGTACGGCTATTGTGTTAATGCATCTTATTGAGGGTTTCCTTCATTTTAGTTGATCCTGTACTTTACCAAACATGATGTGCTTTTTCAGTACTTGGTCTTTCCTGATGTTATGATGAAATTAAGTGTGCCAAAATCTTACCATCCTTGCTTCTAAAGACATTCTGTTTGTATTTTTAAGACTGACTTGTTCATTCTTCTGACAGTCTATAGAATATTCTTCATCAACACCACAATTCAAGTGCATCAATTCTTCTATCTTCATTTTTCATTGTCCAGCTTTCACATGTTTGTGAGGCAATTGAAAAGATCATGGGTAAACCAAACCAAACCAAGCCAAGCCAAGCCAAGCCAAGCCAAGCCAAGCCAAGCCAAGCCAAAGCAAACCAAACCAAGGCAAGCCAAAGCAAACCAAACTCATTGCCGCCAAGTCAATTCTGACTTATAGTGACCCTATATGACACAGTAGAACTGCCTCATAGCATTTCCAGGCAGTACCTGGTAGACTTGAAGTACCAACCTTTTGGTTATCATCTGTGTAGCTTAACCACTATGCCACCAGGATTTCCAGGTCATGGATAGGAGCACCTTAAGCATCAGATTGACATCTTTGCTTTTTAAAATTTTTAGTGGTTTTTTGATGTAGATTTGCCCAATGTAATACATAGTTTGATTTCTTGATGGCGGTGTCCATGACTGTTTCATTTATATTAGGATGAAATTGTTGACAACTTCAGCCTTTTTTTAAAGGGACTGAAGCAGATGTAGTTGACACTGAGATTGGGGTCCTGGGTCCCTGAGTTGGCTCCAGAAAATTGTTCAAAGCATCTAGAGGTTCAGGGTTGAGAGTGGGATGGAAAGTCAATCCATATCCTTTAAAAGCACACAAGATTAAAAACTTGGGAGCCAAGCATGAGGTCAGACACAAAGCCAATAGAAGGTGTCTTAGGTGAAGCTGTCTAAGTAGAAGAACAAGGTATATAAAATACAAGGAAATATGTCAACAAGAGTGGCGTTTCTAGGAAAACTCATGCTTTCCTAATGAAAGTGTCTGCTTTTATTCCCCCTTCTTCTTATGAAGACTAACTTGTTCAGCAAACACATGATCATGAAAATTGCAGAAATCCAGCCCCTGATATGTTTGAACCTCTGAATCTAGTGCCAGCTACTACATAACACAGCTTTTGTAGTGTAAGAAAAACAGATATTTAACTAAGTTATTGTAGTCAGAAATTTGGCTACTTGTTTCTGAAAACATTCCTAACCAACATGAAAAAAGAGGAGTTGAATATTAAGCTGAGGTATCCAAATAATTAAAAATGAAGAACTATGAAAGTTGTTAGTGTATACGGAAAGGGAATGTTATGGAATAGTGTTAGGAAATTGATGGGCATGACAGGAACAAAACCATAGACTAAGATGGGAAAATCTGTAAAGACTCTTCAGCAGGAGTTCTCAACTCTGATTCCATATTTGAATCACCTGGGGATCTATCAAAATATATAATTGCTCAGACATTGCTCCCTGAGATTCCAAGTGAATTGATCAAGGCCTCAGTAGGTTTTAAAAACTCCCCAGGTGATTGAAAGGTTCAGTCTAAGCTGAAGGCCATTATCTTATAAGGTATTTCATGACCCTGCCACTGCTTACCTCTCCGTTTTTGTTTAGCTTTACCATTTTCTCACTCCTGAAATATGTTCTAGCCTCCAGCCACACTGTCCTTGAACATGCCTACTTTGCCTTTGCCTACCTGAATTTCACACATGCTGTAGGTTTCAGCTAGACTGCCACTCCCACAGATTTGAGAGGTCTTCCTTTTCCTCCCCATACTGATCAAATTAACTGTTTGTTAATTAATCTCTCTCATAGGACTCTTTGTTTCCTTCCTCAATAGTTTGAAGCCATCTATTTATTTTGGGATTGGTAACTGATTGATTGAGAGAGAGAAAGAGCAAAGCTCCTTCTCTATTTTGATCATTGCTATATCTCCCAATACCTTGTCCATCATGTCTGCCATATACCCACTTCCACTGAGTTGACTCTTACCTTATGTGTAACAGAGTAGAAATGTGCCATGTGGTTTTCTTGGCTGTAATGCTCATGGAAGTAGATTGCCAGACCTTTCCTTTTTGGTGCCACTGGGTAGGTTTGAACGGCCAACCTTTAGATTAATAGTTTAACACACCTTGTTTGTACTACCCAGTGATCTTATATGTGGCATATAATGAGAACTACATGATTATTTGGAGCCCACGGGTGGTGAAAACAGTTAACGCACTCAGCCACTAAGTGAAAGGTTGGAAATTCAAGTTTAAACAGAGCGTCAAGCAAGAAAGCCCTGGTGACCTACTTCTGAAAAATCAGCCTCTGAAAACTCAACAGGACCAAGTTCTACTCTGACACACATTGTGTAACTATGAGGCAGAATTCACTTGATGATGACTTGTTTTAGGTTTAAATAATTATTTGTAAATGGAATTAGTAAAATAAAGATCCCTGTTCTGTAACAAGTTGCGCAACAGCAATGTTGCAGTTACTAGAGGGAAAGAGTGAAGTTAGTGCTTTATCAAAACCCTCTGGTGGCCCGGTGGAAGGAAGTGTGGAAAAAAATGGAGAAGAGAAACTAGTCAGACGATTACTAGAGCGTCATAGAGACAGGTGACAGAAGCCTGGACAGCAAACACGCATTCAGCTGTATATTACTGACTGACTAACTCTGTGCCTGGCGTATGACAACCAAATCAATATTTGGAAAGAGGAAAAAGGAAGGAAAGGTTATTGCTGATGGCAAAAAACAAAATTTAAATGGTGTAGATTTTGATTGAGACCTTGGTTTTTGAAGAGAGAAAAGTATCCAAAAAATGCACACAAAAGTATGGTAGGTTAATTGTCAATTTCATAACACCTTTTGGAGACATTAAAAATTTTCTCCGAGTCTCCATCTAGTGCATGTACTTGAGGAAAGAAGGTTAAGGCATCTTGTGGCATTTTGCTTTCTTCCTTTGTTAGCAAAGGGGGAATTTAAATGAGTTTAACCTTTGATGATCTGGAGATTATAAAAATCAGTCCACCAGAGTTCAGGAGGTGTCAGATGCAGAAACACCCTTTTCTGAACAGCTCATCTTCCTAGACCTTTCTCTGTCAAATGTCAAAGCCCAAGTGAGCTTGTCTGGAAGGCAAATTACATGTTCCAAGCAGCTGTTTCCTGTAGCTGGCAAAATCTATTCCAAATAATTAAATAATAAAGCAACAGAAATGCTCTGGTCTTCAAGTCTGAAAACAAGGGTGTAAAATTGTTGCCGTAGTCTATGGACTTTGTGGAAGTTCAGGTCTAGAACCAGACATCAACAGTCATATAAAAAGAGCTGATCATTATGTAAGGACTTCACTCTGTTGGATGTAGAGGCTGAGTTATAAATACAAGTTATAGTGGGCAACAGAAAAGAAAGCCATTATTCCTAGAGGGGGAAAAGGATCAGGGCAAGGTATTGAGATACTGTAAATGAATGGGTTGAGCTTGGTCTGTGCAACTGAAAGGAAATGGTTTCCAGAAATAAATGAGATCTTCATGATCATCTGCATCCTCATCTTGCTGTTTGGTATTTTCATAATGGAAGCCCTTACCTTTACATCTCAGTTTAATGTTTGTAAAGCATACAAGTGAGTTGACCCTCTCTGCTGATAGGTAGGGCCAAGCTTGTCACCATTGTTTAACACATGAGTAAGCTCAGGTTCAGAGAAACAAAGTAACATATAATTAGCTAGATGGTGGAGAATTCTGGAGGTTAAGGTCAATGGTGCCCCAAGACTTCCGATACCTGAGAGACACTGTGGCATAGAGAGAGAGCAAAGACTCTAGACTCAGAGAAAAAGAAGACTCTGAAACCAGCATTGTGGTCCTCACAAGTCGTTTATCCTCTCTGTATTCCAGTTTTTCATCATCTGTGTCCCTTGACTCCCCATTCCCGTACCTGCTGGCACCAACTTCCTATCATTTCATTCTTCTCTTTTTCAACACTGCTTACTGATTAAGGCACTTGAGTCTCTCACTCGGATGGCTACAAAGTTATATTCACTGCTCTTTTAGCCTCCAATGTGAACCCACTCGCTCTATTCACCACTATGTGGTCACATTAATCATTCTAAAACGTATACTAGGTCAAGATCAAGTCATGGCCTTAAAAACCCTTCAGGGAATCTCCAGCCTCTCCATACTCAACCTGTAAACCCCTAAACCTACCCACAACTCCGTGGAGATCTGGCCTCATCTATTTCTGAAACCTTGTCTCCTCCCATTCCTTTCATACTCTTGTGCTGTGAATTCAGACCTTTAATGAGTTGTATATAGAATGCCTAGAACAAGGTCTGGCACTTGATAAGTGCTATAGAAGTGTTAGCTACTGTATTTGTATTATGCTTATTATTACTATTACTGTCATTACGATCAGTGTCTTTAAACTACTTGGATTTCCCAAGCATCATGTTCTCATTTTTTATGCATATGTGTGTGGCTCTTCTTTACCCAATTAACTATAATTCTGCAAAATCTAGCTCAGATATTGCTCACTTTTGAACGGCTTCCTTGACATCAATCAGCTGACAGAAGCATCTATTTTTTTGAAAAACATTATTTTGTTGTTGTCAAAAATACAGCAAAACATGCACCACTTCAACAATTTATACTTGTACAATTCGGTGACATTAATTACATCCTTCAGATTGTGCAGCCATCCTCATCTTCCTTTTCTGAATCATGCTTCCCCAGCAATATAAACTCACTGTCCCCCTATGCTTTAAGTCTAAGCTGAAATAGGCACTCTTTCAGTCTCATGTTGTTCCTTTATCATAACATTCACCGTACTGTATTTTAATTCTGTTCTTAAAAATTCTGAACTATCCCCACTTCCCTAACCAACAAGCAGTTGCATTTGTTTTCTCTATAATCACAGTATTTAGCATAGTATGCAGTACACAGTAAATTCTCAGAACATGTTTATTAATACATCAGTAATATAAATGTGTTTGGTCTGAGGCAAGCGAATGGTTTTAGGTGCTTACTTTCTGAACCATTGTGCTTTGGAGTTGTAAAAATGTTTTGTAAATGGCTATTATCTCTTCTTTATTTTTTATTGTGCTTTAAGTGAAAGCTTACAATTCAAACCAGATTGTAAAACAAAAATTTACATACACGTTGTTATGTAATCCGAGTTGCTCTCCCTACACTGTGACAACATACTGCTTCTCCCTACCCTGTAGTTCCTATCTCCATTCAGTTAGCTCATGTCCACCTCTGCCTTCTCATCTCACCTTTAGACAAGGGCTTCCAAGTTATTCTCCCATAGCTACTTAAGTCAAAAGGCATATGCATCACCAGTCCAATCTTTGTCTGAAGAGTTGGTTTCAGGAATGGTTTCAGTTCTGGGATAACAGGTAGTCCAAAGATCATGTCTTCCAAGGACCCTCCAGTCTGTCTGACCATCAAGTCTGGTCTTTTTTAATAGAGTGAATTCTGCACTCCACTTTTATCCCAAACCATCGGGGACCTTTTGTTGTGTTCCCTGTTAGGGCAGTCGTTGGTGGTAGCTGGGCATCACCTTATTCTTCCAGTCTCATAATGATGGAGTTTCTGGTTTATGTGTCCCTTTCTGCCTCTGGGACTCACATTTTCCTCGTGGGTTGGGACCAATTGATGGTTCTTAGCCATTTGCTAGTTCTTAAGACTCCAGATGTCACTTACCAAAATCGTATGCAGAACATTGTCTAAAAAACTTTCTTATTCCATTGACCTAGACATCCCCTAAAACTGTGGTCCCCAGGCCACTGCACCAGCTACTCTTTCCCTCGAAGTATTTGGTTATATTCAGGAAACTTCTTAGCTTTTGGGTTTACTCCAGTTGTGCTGACTTCTCCTGCATTATGTTGTCCTTCACCTAAAATAATTCGTGTCTACTATGTAGTTTACTGTGTCTCCTTTTTTGAAAATGATACTAATGGACAGGCAGGTAATTTATCTTCTTTACTCTTTAGCCACTATCTTTCACACCAGTTAGTGGGCACCTACAGTAAATACCACGCTGTGATCCAGTAGTTCACTCAGGGTGGGAGCATGCTGACTGGGTGAATTGGGGAAGGATTTGTGTGTGTGTGAGTATGTGTGTATAAGTGTGTGTCTGTGAGTTTCTGTGTATGTGTAAGTATATGTGAGAGGCAGTGCATATGTGTGAGTATAACTATAACCTAGTGGCACTAAAGAGTTCCTAGGAGCCATTCCAGTTGATCAGACTCTGAGGATAAGGTGTTAAATATACAGTAGAGGAGAAAACTAATCTTTTCAGTCTGTGTATGTGAGTATGTGTGTCTATGTTCAAGTGTATGTGTGTGTATACTCACATATATGCACTGACTCTCATGTATACTTATACATACACAGAAACTCACAGACACACACTTATACACACATACTCACACATACACAAATCACATAGTATACCCCCCCACAATACTCTCCCAGCGTATTTAACAAGACTGTGCCCAGCTTCTGCTTTGCAAAATTCATCTTACAAATGATTCTTCACCTTTTTTTTTCTCTGCCAGAGGAGTTAGTACCACAGTCAAGGGCATTTCTTAGAAATTCATACCCATTGTGTATAGGTTTTTGACTTACATGCAAATAATTACAGTTTTGAGTTTTCACTGTATCTCTTTATTTTTATGATGGAGAAAGCTATGGGGGCCGGAGACTTATGCAAAGCCTGACAGTGAGTTAGTGACAGAGCAAGAAGTAGAAGCCAGAGTTTTCTCATTATGCCTTTCTGTGGTCTTCTAGTTTGTTTTTATTTTGTGCTCTCACTGGACAGCGGAGAGTCTCCACGGCTCCCTGCAGTTTGGTCCACAATTGCTTTCTCTCCCCAGTTTCTTCTGTTTTCGGCTTCTTCCCTACATCTTCCTGCTATCCTCAGGTGCACAGGCTATGAGAGAGACTGCTAGTTACACATCCTCAGGTTGTACCTGGGCAATGGTACGTTGAGTTCCCTGTCCCAGTGGTACTCCTCGGAGCGGGCTGCCAGCCAAAGCAACTACCAGCCCCTAAGCTGCAGGGGGCAGGCCTATGAGTCCCTGATTTAGCAGTCTCTTTTTCTCTGTCTATTTTCCCCTGTGCTCTAGGCAGATCAGTTAGTCCCTTGACAGAATTCAGCTCTTGGCTAAAAATGTTTTGCTAGGACAGAATACATTTTGAAACGATATATGCTGTAAAAAGTATATGATGGCCAAAAGTTAAGAAGTCAAACTACAAATGACTATCTTCTAGGGGAGAGTCCTTTGCTGAACATCTAGAAAGTGAATAAAATATAGGTTTTCCTCTTCTTTTAGGAAAAAAAACTTTCATGATATTTTTTAAGTG
This sequence comes from Heterohyrax brucei, assembly GCA_028571685.1. Lineage (NCBI taxonomy): Eukaryota > Metazoa > Chordata > Mammalia > Hyracoidea > Procaviidae > Heterohyrax > Heterohyrax brucei. The sequence continues at coordinate 66,928,544 of CM053150.1, forward strand.
TTCTGAACATGCTCTTTAACTTTGATTTTCTTTCAAAATTAATCATAAAGTCAATTGGATTAAATCCAGTGAGAGCAAGAAATGATAAAAACACTAAACAGAACCACAAAGCAACAGCTACTATTTATTGAAGGCTTGCTGTGTGATAGATAACGAGTTTTCAATTTAATTCATTACAAATCCAGTATAAATAAAATATCCTTCTAATTTTATGGGTGGAATAAAAGGGCTTCAGATTGGTTTGAACTGGTTCAGTCATGGCTGACAGAACAAAACTGGGACAGATCTGAAGTTCTGCAACTTGAGTAATGCAGAACGATGACTGCAACAGGAAAAAGTACTGTTTAAGCCCTGGAATACAAGACTTGAAAGAGACATAGTAAGCCCAATGAAGAGCCTTATGCATGAGATTTGATTATTAGCAAGACTGGAGAGAGTGTCTACCCTGGCCCCTAGGGTCACCATGAGTCAGATCCGACTTCACGGCACTTGGCTGGCTTGGAGAGAGTGAGTCACGTTCAGAGTAGTCTAGTTGGCTGCCATCTTTCAGAACAGTGCCTGTGTTTCTAACTCTGTGCTAAATCAGAAGGGCAAGAGATGTGGTTGTTATACAATGTGTACAGTTCTGCCCTTGTTTTCTAGGAGTTTAGGTTTGTAGTAGGATTTCAACACATAATTTTTCCTGTTCCTGCTCAAATTTGAGTCCTTTCCAGTTTCACTTCTTTAACTATGACTAAAGTGAGTAGAACTAGTTTGAAGCCCTAGAGAAAACTGAGACACTAACAGGTTATGTGTATAACCCACCCCAAAACACACAAGCAGTAAGAGAAAAATACGGATTCAAACCCAGATTACCAGCCTTCTGAGATTGGTCTTTTCTGCTATGACTTACAGCTCTCAAAACTTAAGGTGCCCCAGAATCACCAGATGGCTTCTTCATATTCAGATGCTGGGCCACTTCCCCGAATTTCTGATTCAGTAGGTCTAGGATGAGGACAGAGGATCTGCATTTACAGCAAGTTCCCAGGTGACACTGGTGGTGCTGATCAAAGGAATTCATTTTGGAAATTACTGCCTTACAGACTCCCTAAATAACACTTTTCAAGAAGACACAATCCTTAAGGGATACAACTTCTGTTAAAAGTGATGGGAAAACTCCAGACTGGTTAGTGGTGATGGTCAAACCACGTAGTGAATGTAGTTAATGTCACTAAACTGTACATGTGAAGCTTGTTGAAATGGCAAATGTTTTCTTACCTATGTATTTACCACAATAATAAAAACCATCCTTCACGTATTATAAAACACCTTTCATGGATTATGTAATTCAATCTTCACACAGCATATGAGAAAGGAATTAGCATAATCCTTGTTTTATAGATGAGGGAAAAGTAGTTTGCCTAAGGTCATACACTAGTGAAGGATGGAGCTGGAATTCAAAACAGCCTACATTCAGAGTCCGTACACATACTGAAGCATTCTGCTGAAGTGATTTCCATCCTTTCTTTGATTGTATTAAGCCTATTATCTCTCTGCTTTTCTGACAAGTAGCAGCACTTTCACTTTCCCATTTTCCGTTTACAATTATAAAAGCAGACTGTTGAAATGCAATAAAAAAAAGCAGTCACGTGGACAAACAAACCTTGCTATACACAGAGCAAGGCAAAGCTACCCACTCTGAAGTGTTGGCGGGCATGCAGTGCCGCTAGGTGGTAGCTCAAAATGCTGAATGACCAGTGAATGCACAAAAGTCCAAATCCAGTTTTTAACACTGCTAAGTAAAAGTTAAATATATGACTTCAGGAGATCTCTTCTATTGGCTTCTGAGGATGGGTCCACCTGAGCCTTAGGCATTAGGCAGACTGTCAAAGTCTCAGAGAGTGACTTTGTGGTCATGCCCACAAGGCTTAACACTCACAGTTTGTACATTTGGGTTCCTGTCTGACATCTCTCCCCTACTTCAGACACATTTTCCCTGTTGTACCTAGTAGCCAACCTTAACAAAAGGAAAGTAAAATGAATAAAGACGTTAACAACTGTTAAGTGCTTGTATTTGCTGTTCGTCAGCAATTCCAGTTGGTTGAAAATGACTGGTTAAAAACACTCTTTTTTTCCTAGTAACAGCAACAGGACAGAGAAAAAGCTGTTCTAAGCTTATTTTTGTTTTGTTGATGAGCACGAGAGAAAAGGAAGTTTTATAGTTTAGCATAGCCCTGTGTTTGATGGAGTATCCTCCTTTCCCAATCTCTCAAGTTTGGATTAAATGAGATTAAATGAGATCATGCTTGGTAAACTGTAAAGTGTAATGCCAGAGGGAGAGATTGTTCTGATGAATCACAGCAAAGTGAAATGGTCAATTTACTAACTTTAAAGACAACAAATTGAAGTTTAAATGTCAGTTACGCTAATTAATGGTGGTATAATTTTGCAATGTAAATTAATATCCTCTGAGTCTCCTTTTTCTAAGCTATAAAACAGACATTACAGCACTATTTTATGAATGTACTTGAGAGAATAAACTATGGTCAAAACATTATAATCAGATACTATTTTTGGATAACACTGGATTAGTAAATTAAAGGAAAAGTCAAAATCTACCAAACAATTATAACTATGATATATTGACCAAAATGTCTAAGGATGCAAAAAAGACTTGCTATTCGCCGTGAGTCAGATCCGACTCGACGGCACTTGGCGATTCTCACATAAGCATCATGGAAGAGAATACTAGTTTTTTATCAAAATCTAGTGTTACTTAAAGTTTATAAATACTGCATAAATTTAAGAAATGGACTGATGATATAAAAAATATGGTTGTAAAACCTCAGAAATGTTAGAGATGGTGCCCAGCAAACTTCATAAGTCAGATAAAGAGCTTCTAAGAATCTTAAAGGCATTGTTTCACAGCAGCATAGTATACAACACATGCCAAAGTGAAGAGGTAGATGCCTGTCAAAAGAACTGTACCCATGGCTCTGTTAAATGTACTCAATCCTAAACTGATACATGGGAAACCTATACAGCTTTTTAGGGAGTTGTGTTAGCAAATGAACCACCAGCTTGAACTAAAAGGGCATGAGATTGTTCATGTTTCTAAAAGATCTCTGGTATTGCAACATCTTAGAGATAGGAAACAATCTGAGAAAGTTATTTAACTATAAACAAGGGCTATTTGCTATGAAACAGTGGGGACTTCTCAGAGGGTGGAGTCAAGAGCCAGGAGGGGAGATTCAAGAGCTAAGGAGTATAAAGAACTAAGGAATGAACCCCAGGGAGTAGAACCAAGCTATGATCAATGAAGATTTACCTATAAATTATGTGGCAACTGGTAAAATTGTCATAGTTAGGTCCCTTCAATTCCCCCTCCCCATAAATGGGATTGTCCTTTGTTATTAGTTGGTCTCCATCTCAGCATTGTGTGTTGGATAATTCAGGGAAGATATTACTTTTCTGGGTCACAGGTATCTGGTTACAGAAGAGCAAGACTTAAGCAAGTGTGCCTGAGGAGCATCAAAGACATTGGGGTCTGATTAAAATAATAACTTTCTGGAATCTGAGCTTGATAATGTAATGGCTTTGGTCAACGTCTCCTCCGGTAGTGTCAGCAACAAATAAAAGCAAATTCAAACATTTCTGAGAGGAAAGGGTATTCAATAGCCTCTCTTTGACAGTGCTGCAGAAACCTATGAGGGTCCATTTGTGTCTTGCTACAGTGTGAAGATCCCTCTGGGACTGCCATTCTATGTAGAAGTCCTAGATGACTGAGAGTCTGCACTGTTAAGCTTCTTAGCATTTCCTTTCAATAATATTTACAGGAATACATTCTTGAAATATATCATGCCCTTACTTGGTTCTTGAAATAATGAACTCAGAACATCAATTTTGTGTTTTTCCAACATTAAGCCTTACTCATTCTTTTTCCTTCTCCTAAAGAAAATCATTCACATGATTTCCTCTTGTAGAAATGCTGTGAAAGACTTTCCATCTGCCAGAAGCTGCTAAAATGCCACATCTTTTGAGGAAAATTACTTGGCTCTTTCCCTTCTACTTACTTAACAATAACATGTAATTATCATGATGATAGCTATCATTTATTGAGCAGTTACTGTATAGTAATTATTTAACTAAATTCTATGATTTAATTTTTTACAACAGTCAGGTAACAGAAGTTAAGAAAATATAGGGTTTTAAGAACGAGGAAATTGAGGTTCAAAGAGGTTTACTGAACCTTTAAAAGTAATAAACTCAATGATACTTCTAAGTAAAAGAACTAAGAATGTGTCCCAAACTGTACTTCTCACAAGTCAGTACATATAAAAACTGGCGCAATCAGGGAAAGGGTGCTGTATCTTTTCAAGTTTCTCTTTTATCTAGGATATTTTTCTGGTCTATACTAGCTTAGTTTGTATTAATAATTTATATTGTAGGGCTTCAAGAGTCAGTCTCTGGGATGAGACTAGCTAGGATAAGTAATTTATTAGTTCTCACACTTAGCAGCTATTAGGTCTGGGAAACTCACTATGGGTAATAATGAGTGGTGTCAGTCCTATTCCCACTCCTTAATTCCTGAACCCATGAATCCTGGCCATGGGAGAAACAGCACCATATATTGTTTGTTAAATTAGAGCATAGACAGCCTCATGGAGACCATTGCCTCAGCCTTGTAAGGTACTGCTTCTTTTTGCTAGCGCTGAAATTAAGACTTCAGAAGGCCATTCTATCAAACCAGCTATCTCAGGATGATGGAGCAACACAGTAAGACCAATGAATTCCGTGAATACTGGCCAATAGCTGAATATTTTTGCTGTATATTCTTTCATCAAAGGCAGTGCTGTGTTGAATACTTGACATGGTTAAGGTATTCTGTAAGTCCATGGATGGTAGTTTGGGCAGAAGTACTGTGTGTACATGGTAGTTAAATCCATATCTGGAGAAGTATCAATTCCAGTAAGAACAAAGCACTGTTCCTTTCATGATGGAAGTGGTCTAATGTAATCAGCTTGCCACCAGGTAGCTGGCTGATAATCCAGGGAGTGATACCATACTGGGGACTCACTGTTGGTCTCTGCAGCTGGCAGATTGGGCACTTACCACTGGCTCTAAGCAGGTTAGCCTTGAAGAGTGAAAGTCTGGTTTGCTGAGTGCATCATAAACTCCATCCCTGTCACTATGCTACTTTGTTTATGAGCCGACTTGAATTCATACTTCAATGTCCTCACATATGAATGAGGACAACAAATGTAACCTCCTTATGGAGTTGTTGATGACTAATCAATGTAATAATTAACATATAGCATTTAAAACAGTGCCTGACACATTGTAAGAGCTAAACAAATGTTAGCTATTATTATCTTCTTTTCCCTTTGGCGCTTGCTCTTTTCCCGTTTCTCTTTATTGTCTCCTTATGTTTTGAAATTTAAAAAATAACAATTTGGCCTCAATTGATGAAGCTGAAAAGTAAATAAATAGTAGGTGCAGATGGAAAACAGATGGAATTCACTCTGGGCTTCCTTTCCTGTTAGTTTTGGACAGGTTTGCTATTCGCGTAAGTTGTTTTCTCCCTTCTTTGAAACAACCTTGTATGGGTCTCTGTTATTATTTAATTTACAAGTCCTTCTCACTTCATCTGCTCTCAGATATTCTGTTTCATCATTTCCCTAATTATTAATAACAGTCATTTATTTAGATCTACCATGCACCAGAAACCCCCTGTATTTTCTGTTATGTAATCCTTAAATTTTTCCTGAGATATATGGCTATTAGATGCCTTTGAGTCAGTTCCAGCTCACAGGACCATGTGTACACATAACAAAATACAGCCTGGTCCTCTACCATCTTCTTAGTCATCTTTATGCTTGAGCCCATCATTGCAGACACTGTGTCACTCCATTCTGTTGAAGGTCTTCCTCTTTTTCACTGTCTCTCAACTTTACCAAGAATGATGTCCGTCTCTGAGGACTTGTCTATCCTGGATGCCTGTCCAAAGTACTGGAAATGAAGTCTTACCATCTTCATGTCCAAGGAAGAGTCTGGCTGCACCTCTTCTAGGACAGATTTGTTCATTCTTCTGACAGTCCATGGTTTATCCAATTTATTTTGCCAACACCATAATTTGAAGGCATAAATTCTTCTTTGGTCTTCTTTATTTACTATCCAGCTTTTGCATGCATATGAAACAACTGAAAATATCACAGCTTGCACCACGTGTACCTTAGCACTCAAAGTGACATCTTTTATTTTAATTATTCAAAGAGATTTCTTGCAGCAGTTCTGTCCAATTAATACTTTGATTCCTTGACTCTAGCTTTCATGGGCATTGATTATAGATCCAAGTAAAATGAAATCCTTAACAGCTTAAATATTTTCTCAGTTTATCATGGTGTTGCTTATTGGTCCAATTGTGAGGATTTTCTGTTTTCTTTACATTAAGGGATAATCCATACTGAAGTCTTAGATCTTCATCAGTAAGTACTTCAGGCAAGCAAGATCGTGTCTATGTGCATATCTCAGGTTGTTAATGAGAGTTTCTCCAATCCTGGTGCTGTATTGTTCTTCACGTAGTCCAGCTTCTGGGATTATTTGTTCAGCATAGAGACTGAATAACTTTGGTGAGAGGACACAACCCTGACACACATCTTTCATGATTTTATACTATGCAGTATTGCTTTGTTCTGCTCAAATGGCTGCCAATTGGTCTATGCACAGATTCTGGAGGAACACAACTGAATGTTCTGGAATTTTCATTTTTTGAATTGTTACCCATCATTTCTTATGGTTCACACAGTCAAAAGCCTTTGCACAATGAAAAAAAAAAACACAGGTAAATATTCTTCTGGTATTCTCTGCTTTCAGTCAAAAACTATCTGACATCAACAGTGATATCACTTGTTCATATCTTCTTCTGAATCTTGCTTGAATTTCTGACATTTCCTTACAGATGCACTGCTGTAACCCCATTTGAATTATATTCAGCAAAATTTTACTTGTATGATTGTGAAGGAAGAAGTTCTAGCTGTACTGAAGACATGGTGAAAAACAAGCCTCCAGGAATAGATAGAATACTAACTGAGATGTTATAACAAATGGATGCGGCACTGGACATGCCCACTGGCCTGTGCTAAGAAATTTGGAAGATAGTTCCTTGGCCAACTGACTGGAAGAGATACATATATGTGCCCATTCCAAAGAAAGGTGCCCCAACAGAATACAAAAATTATTGAACAGTAACATCTATATCTCATACAAGCAGAATTTTTCTAAAGATTGCCCTGAGATATAGATAGTATTATTTTCTTTTCACAGATGAGAAAATCAACTCTATAGATATGATCTTTTAAATTTCTGCTCATGATTACCTAATACACATGTGAAATTTTTGAAAAAGTAAAGCAGGTTTCAAAATGTTTATCATCAGATTTTTTTTTGTAGAAAATAGAGACAATATCACTGTTCACATGTCTGCTTTTTATGAAAATTTGTAGCTGAGTCAGGTGATAATACTTTATCAGGAAACATGTTCCAGGATGAAGGAAGTTTTGATTTATAACAAATACTGTCCTCGGTTTAACAGAAAGGTGTGCACTGAGATGCCCTCTCCTATGTTTCACCTTAGGAAGAAATGAGCCAATGAGTCATGAGCCATTCACACGTGAATGGGACAAGACGTAGGTAGAAGTGTCAATGTGGTGCCACTTCTGCTCTGGTAACAAGCAGAGGAGTGAGGGTGCTACCTGGCTTTGGTATCAGGGTTATGCCGGCTTCATAGAATGAGTTTGGGAGTATTCTATCCCTTTCCATACTGTGAAATAGTCTCAGTAGTATTGGAGATAATTCTTCTCTAAAAGCTTGGTGGAATTCCATGGTGAAGTCATCTGGGCCTGGACTTTTTTTGGTTGGCAGTTTTTGGATGACTTTTTCAATCTCTTTGTGATGGATTTACTAAGTTGTTCTGTGTCACGTTGTGTTAATTTTGGTAGGTGATGTGAATCAAAGAATTTGTCCATTTCCTCTAGGTTTTTGAATTTGTTAGGATACAATCTTTCATAATATTCAGCTATGATATTTTTCATTTCTGTTGGATCTGTTGTGACAACTCCCCTCTCATTTCTTATTTGGGTTATTTGTTTCCTTTCCCGTTTTTCTTTAGTAAGTTTAGTTAGTGGTTTGTCAATTTTGTTAATCTTTTCAAAAAGCCAGCTTTCAGTCTTTTCAATTTTTTCAATTGTTTTTCTATTCTCCAATTCATTTAGCTCTGCTCTAAATCTTTATGATCTGTTTTCTTCTGGTGCCTGAGGGGTTCCTCTGTTGTTCTCTCTGTACTTGTTCAAGCTGTAGGATCAGTTCTTTGATTTGGTTTATTTCTTCCTTCCAGATGGTGCATTTATGGAGATAAACTCACCTCTGAGCACTGCTTTGGTTGTATCCCAGAGATTCTGGTAAGAAGTCTTTTCGTTCTCTTTGGAATCCATACGTTTCTTCATTTCATCCTTGATTTCTTCTATAACCTATGGTTTTTTGAGCAAGCTGTTGTTCAGTTTCTGTGAGTTCCACTTTCTATGTTTTTTCTGCTATTGATTTTGACTTTTATGGCTTTATGATCTGAGAATATGCTTTGCATTAATTCAATGGTATGGATTTTGTTGAGAATTACTTTATGTCCTAACACATGGTCCATTCTGGAGAATGTTCCATGTGCACTGGAGAAGAAGGTGTAGTTGTCCACTGATGGATAGAAAGTTCTGTATATGCCAGTGAGGTCTAGTCTGTTAATTGTGGCAATAAGGTCTTCTGTGTCTTTACTGCGCTTTTTTCTAGATGATCTATCCAATATCGAAAGTGGAATGTTGAAGTATCCTACTATTATTGTGGAGTGATCTGTCTCCTTTTTGAGTGTAGTCAGTGTTTCTTTGACATATTTAGGTGCTCTAATATTGAGTGCATAAATATTTGATACTGTTAAGTCCTGCTTGTATATTCCCTTCAGCAATAAATAGAGTCCATCCTTGTCCTTGATGGTGGGTTTTACATTAAAATGAATTTTATCTGAGATTAGAATTGCCACACCTGTTCCTCTTTGTTCATTGTTAGCTTGATATATATTCTTCCACCCTTTAATTTTCAGTTTGTTCCTATCTTTAAGTCTAAGGTGTGTTTCATGTAAGCAACATATACATGAGTTATGTCTTTTGATCCAAGATTTCACTCAATGTCTCTTTACTGGACCATTCAGTACTTTCACATTTAATGTAGTTATTGACAGGTATGTGTTCAGTGCTGCCATTGTGATAATTTTATTTTTGTGTTGATATTTTCTCTGTTGTTCTTATTAATCTGCTTTGCACCTTTGTGAGTTGATTTTTCACTTTTTTTCAGGGTTGGTTTTGTGGTTGTTGAGACTCCTGTATTACATTTGTTGGTATGGTATGTTGTTTCTTTATTGTGCTTTCTGGCTGCCCCTATGATGTCGCTTAATAAACTATATATAAACCCAATTTTGATTGCTGCCATTCTTGTCAACTTCCTCTCCATCTGGAAGGACTGTACCGCCTGTAGTACATCCCTCTTTTTAATATGATGATATCTTGGTTTACATGATATGATTACTAGATTGTTTCTTTCACTATTATAGCTTTGATTGTGTTTGGAGCCTTCCCTAACTGAGTAGGATTCTGGATAATGTGTCCTTTTACAATATAAAGTTAGTGGTTTCGTTCTTCCAAACCAAGAAATTCTTTCAGTATTTCTTTTAGCTTTAGTTTGATTTTTACAAAGTCTCTGAGTTTCTGTTTACCTGTGAATGCCTTAGTTTCATTTTCATATTTAAAAGATAATTTAGCAGGATATATAATTATTGGTTGGAACTTCTTCTCCTTCAAGGCTTTGAATATGTCATGGCACTGTCTCCATGCCAGCATTGTTTCTGAAGAGAAATTCAACAAAAGCCTACAGGGTTTCCCTCTGAATGTTAGCTTTGCATTGAGTCTTGCTGCCTTTAAGAGTTTCTGCTTAGGTTTCATTTTGTTAAGCTTGATTATAGTATGTCTTGGAGTCTTTCTACTGAGATCTATATTGACTGGTGTTCAACATGCTTCTTGGATATCTATCCTCTTCTTTCATAACTTCTGGGAAGTTTTTTGTCAGCAGCTCAGCAACTATACTCTCTGTGTTCTTAGGTGTCTCGACCTGTTCAGGAACTCCGATTAATTGTAGATTGTTCTTCATAATAGAGTCCCACATGTTTCTTACGGCTTCTTCATTTTTCTAGTTTCTTTTTTTCTGATTTCTCCTCATAGATGCTGGAGTCAGTGGCTCTGTCTTCCACATCAGAAATTCTCTTTTCCATTTGTTCCATTCTGTTTTCTTGGCATGGAATTGAAGTTTCTATGTCTTTGATTTTGTTCTTGATCTGTTGGATTTCAAAGTACTGATTTTCTATCAGATTGAAAAGCTTGCTTAATTTTTTGTTTTACTCTGCTGCATTTTGTATAAGGTCTAGGAGGGCTCTATAGATAATCCTTTGGTATTCACCTTCTGATATTTTCAGAAAAGCTTCTTCATCTGGGAAATTCTGAGGTGGTTTCCTTTGGGCCCTTCCAATGCCATGGGTGATTTCTGGGTTACCGTCTTCTCCAACAATGGTTGCTTTTGGAGCTTCATGTGGGTCAATAGAGGTTTGGAGAGATGCTGTTAAGATGGACCACAGTTGTTTCTGTAGGCCTTCTTAAAATGAGGAGTAAAAAGTATTTGACAACTTCCAAAGTCAGTCAGGTTTTCAGGTGTATACATCCCTCTTCCCAGCTGGCAAAGTAAGCACCTCCATATTGAACCCAAGATGTTATAAATTAACTCAAAATACAGACTACTGGCCTGCTGGCCTCTGCTGTTGGGCCCCAGCTATACATGAGACTGTGTAGAATTCTGCTTTTCTGATGGAAACATGGTCTCTTCTGGATAGGCACTGCCTTCCAGCCCAGGAATTACATCCAGCTGAGGCTTCTGCATGGATGACTCCACCTCCCAGCAAAACAAGATGGCTTTCCACATAAGCTCGCCACAAGGCTGGGACCAGGCTCCCTGCAAAAGAGAGGCCAAGAGTGCCAAAATCCGCAGAATCCACAGCCTGTGCTGTTGGGCCCCAAACCCAGGAAACACTGTGCAAAACAGTATCTCCCTGGTGGAAAAGCAGTCTCCCCCTGGCAGGCACCACCTCCAAGCCTAGGAACCAAGTCTGGCTGGGCCCTGTAACTGGGCTTCTCTGTTTCCCAGTGGATCAAGATGGTGTCCCGCACAAGCACATGTGTGCGGCTACCACAAGGCAAAGACAGAAAGATAGGCCAGAGGAGCCGAAATGTATAGAGTCCAAAGCCAGGCTCTCAGAACCTGGCAATTACACTTGCTGGTCCCACCAGCAGTGAGTCTGATACCAGCAGCCAGTCAAGTCCCAGCTCTGCCCACTGGCCAATACAGAGGGGGAAAAAAAAATAAAAATGTTGAATTACCTGTGGTCCTTGCTAGCCTCTGCTCAGTGAGAGTGGGGTCAGTGAAAGAGAGGAGGTTTTTTTGTTCAGTGGTATGAAGTCCAAATTAATAGCCCTAAGCTGAATTTCAGGGCTTACTAGGTATCCAGAAGGCTCCATTTAATTATCATTTCAGGTCTTGGTTTCCAGAGGGATTTAGGGAGATGTGCATTTAGTCTACCCTCTTGACTCCACCCTGATATTTTCTATATGACATTGTTTCTCTATTGAAATCATCTTCCCTTAAACTTGTACTTTGTTGTTGTTATTAGGAGCCATCAAGCTGGTTCTTACTCCAACAATATGTACAATGGAAGAAAACACTGCCCATTCTGCACCATCTTCATAATCATTGCTATGTTTGGGCCCACTGTTGCAGTTACTCTGTAAATCCATCTCATTGCGGATCTTCCTATTTTTTTTTTCCCCTGACCATTTTGATAATCTAGTGCTGCTCTAATGGAAATATCACAAAGTGGATGGCTTTAACAAAGGAAAGTTTATTCTTTCACAGTCTGGTAGGGTATGAGTCCAAATTCAGAATGTCCACTCTAGCGGAAGGCTTTCCTCCTTGCTGGCTCTGGAGGAAAATCTTTGTGTTGCATCAGCCTTTGTTTAGGGGGCATCTTGGTGCAGGAAACTCAGGTCTGAAGGACACGCTCTTCTCCTGGTGTTTTCTTTGTTTCTCTATTTGCATTCCTTTCTTTTTATCTGTTGTAGGATTGAAGGATAAAGGATGGTGCAAGCCATACTCCAGGGAAACTCCCTTTACAGTGGAAGAGGGAGGTGATCTTAGGAAGGGATTCACAGTCCCACCCTAATTCTCTTTAACGTACAGTACAGGAAAATCACAAAATGGAGGATAATCATACAATATGGGAGATTGTGGCCCAGCCAAACAGCTACACATATTTTTGGGGGGACACAGTTTAGTCCATGACACTGGCCCTCTACTTGTACCATATATCCACATATCGTGTATTTAATACAATGAGTTTCTTTATTGTTTAAGATGAATAGTTTTACTACAAAAAGGGTTCAAGATTACATAATCAAACTAGTCACCTTAGCTAATTTCATCAGTGTCAACATCATCATTTCTGCATTTCTGTGAGCACGTTCACATCCATTATCCATGAAAGTACTTAATTACGGATCAATCACTCAGATGTGAAAGAAAATGCAGAAAATTTATAAGAAGACACATTATTTTCTGTTAACTTTTTTCATATGTATTTCTAAAATTCTGTTTTCCTGCATTTTTAATATTAGTAGAAATATTAATTTTAAAAGTAATCTTGCATGCACAATGCATTTTATGTTCCAAATCTCATAAAATCATCTTATGTCTGAAAGAGTTCTAGGAATTAACTAATAGTGAATGTAGGTGCAGTAAGGTATGGTAGGAAAAGTGCTGGATCCATTTCTTTCTTGACCAGGAATCAATAAGCCTGATTTTCAAGAGTTCCAGACATTAACTTGCATGTGATCTGGGCAAATTCTTTCTCTCTCTCCTCTGAGTCTTCCTGGTCTTCCTCTCTAATTGACAGAGTTAGTCTGGATTTTATGCTTTCTGAGGAGTGCAGTAATGTATTTTAATGTAGCTAATATTTCTGGACAAGTCATACATAACAAGTTCAGTAGTTTATAAGTTTATAAAAATAGAAAAAGAATCATAGACTGTTAGAGATAGAAAGAACACAATCACCTAATCCAGCTCCCTTATATTTGAGAAAGGAAACTGAGATTCATAGAAGTTGAGTAATTTAATCAAGGGCATCCAGGTGACTTCATAATCATACTATTAGCTACACCTTCTGATTTTAATTTTACTTATTTTTCTCAGATAATCCTTCCCTGTTACCACTTTGAATACTGAGAATTCTCACATAGTAGGTTAGTTAATTAATTTATTTTTCTTTCTCACACTGCAAATGAACCACAGGAATATAAGCATTTCTAAAATGGGACTATGACACCATCATTTCCACAGCCACCTCACAGCATACGCAAATTGAAAGAATGGATGAACTCAAGTGAGAAGAAAGTCATTCCAACCATTCCCCTACTTTTGAAAATGTGTTCTCTAAATAATCAGAAGAGTGGAATGGATAACTTTGAAGCCTTTAAGAATCAGGTGGGAAACACATTGAAGATGTGAGCCTTTATGCCAACAATCTAAAATATGCTGTGTAAAGATTAATGAAAGTTCATTTAAACCATTTGCATTTGCATACCTTTGGTTTGCCTACAAATCTCAAATTTGCCTTCATTTTCAAATGTATAAGTCAGGTAATCATTGAGAATGGACATAAATGATGAACAGTGAAATTGTCACTTCTGCCAGCTAATAATCTATCAGCCCGCCTTATCCCAAAAGAAGGGGGTCAGTTCATCTCTGCCCTTTTCTGACCTCTAGAAGCTGAGAGTCCAAGGGGGAATTTAATTTGCAATTACAAGGGCTAATGCAAATTGAGGCCATTTGAAACTGGCTCCCTGGAGTCCTTTCAGTGGATCAAGACCTGAGGTGGAAATCATCAGCTCATTCTGCTGGGAGTAACCTGTAGGGGTCACAGTAAGATCACATGCCAGCTTCCATGACCTGTTTGAAAGAAAGGAAAAATAAAGTCTATGCATTTTCTGAGAAACATACTTGCAGGATCTCTGTTGGGAACAAGAGACCCAAATCTATCTTCTGCTCAGACTCCTTTTTGGGTCTTGAAGATAAAAGCCCAAACTGAATATAGATAAACTCGCGTCTTTGTAACCTTCTTCACTTCTTCTCAAGGCAACCAAGGTCATGGTGGAAGAACCTGAGTCTCGCAGTATGCCCTGCCACAAAATCAGCAAGTCTGGAAAGCAGCTGTGGGGTAACGGACTTGCTTCTGGAAGAATTGGGTTCAAGCCCTGATACAACCACTTTCTGGTTGTGTCACCTTTTAACTTTGTCTCTCAGCCTCCATATATTCATCTCTTAGATGCGGAAAATATCCCTAGGTGGCATTAATTGTTTACCTCCCTCTACTAACCTAAAGGTTGGTGGTTCACACTAACCCAGTGGTACTGCAGAAGAAAGGCCTATAAACCTGCTTCCATAATATTATAGCAAAGAAAACCCTGTGGATCAGTTCCATTCTGTAATACATGGAATTGCTATGAGTCAGAATCAACTGAACAGTAACAGGTTTGGTTCTGGCAGGTAGGAATAATATCTATGTCACAGGGTGTGACTGTTACAAACGACATATATGAGAGGTTTTGCCCACAAAATCCGAACCAAACTAACACCTGTTGCTGTCAATTCTGACTCATAGTGACCCTACCGGGCACAGCACAACTGGCCCAGAGAGTTCCCAAGGTGCAATTGGTGGATGTGAATTCCCAACCTTTAGTTAGCAGCCAAAGTCTTAACCCCAGTATCTGTAGTTGCTGATTAACAAGTGATATTTGCAGCAAAAGTCTTAACCACAGTATCCGTAGTTGCTGATTAACAAATGATGTTTGCCATGCTTATTATTTTGATAACCACTGCCAAGCCAAGTGCTGTTGAGTCTGACTTGATAACCACTAGGGTGGGAGAAAATGCTAAGTTTATTACACTCAAGCCTAGCATTTGTCTAACATTAGGATATGTAGAAATATCACTTGGGATGTTATTAAAACACAGATTCTAGACATTAACCTGAAGGAGTCAGAGTCAGTACCAGTTAATCTAAGAAGCTAAAATTTTTAACATGAGCTTCAGGTGATTCTGATGCAGGTGGTTCATGATCCACACTTTGAGTAAAATATCACAAAGAGGAAAACGAGCAGCAAGGAGTCTTAGCAAATATTTGTTGATTCATTGATTAACTCATCGGGGACTCATTCTTTCACCTGTAGAGAAGGAAGGTAGATGGTTATTTTATCCCTGTAGTAATCAAGAAATTTCTCCTTATGTCTAATTGCATCCTTGCCTGCAATAACTAATACCATTCCTCTTGTAAAAATGAGAACAAGTGATCAGGATTTCCATCGTAAAAACTCTTCAGATACTTGCAAACAGCAGTCATGCCAAACCTTATCCATTTCATCTTTTCCCAAGAAAAAGTCTTTTATTTGTGACAATTCCAAGCTACTACTAAAACTCAATAAATGATGCCAGGAGGCTAAAGTCTTAATAAGACAGGAATAAAGATAAAAGAAGATCAGAGTTCGAGGAGACGCTGGAGATTTTCTAACATGAAATCCTCATCTGACAGATGAGCAAATGAAGACCTAGAGGTCACATCTCACTTTGTTGACAAAATGATTTATTCTTATTGTGTACCAGTGATTCACAGTGACTCTACAGGACAGAGTAGAACTGCCTCATAGGATTTTTTAGGCAGTGAATCTTAGGGAGTGCATGAAGAGTCCTACTTCAGGCCCATGTAATGGTGTCAGACTCTGGAGCCCAGTGTAGTGCAGAGGATGGGGTGCAGGTAGGTGAAGAAGTGCTGGGAAGATGGAGAGATGTTTACCCCGATGGAGAGATGTAGATCTTTGCTGCACAGATTAGATGCAATCCACTTAGCTTTTGATGACAAAATGCTATCTGTCACTGATTCTGGAAACATGAATAAACCTTCTGCCACTAGGTCTTTCCTGTTGAGCAAGATGCTTTCTGAAAGCCATGCTCCAAGGATCAAGATCACTGCTGCCAATTTGCCTCTGCATGCCAACTTCCATCAGGACAGTCCCAAACAGTCCTAGATACTCCTGGACCTACTCTCCCTTCCCTAATGCTCAGTCTGATTTCTCAATTTTTCCTTTGGTGTTCAGGGCTCCAAGAATGCCATATCCGATCAGTTCTTTTTTTGGAGGGGAGGGGTCCTTTGTTATTAGAGGAATTTCAGGAAGCATCCAACTACTCTGCTGCCATTTGAGTCCTTACCGCCCCACAGTAATAAATCTCTTTGGGAGCAGATCACCATGTCTTTACTCCTGTGGAGTGTCTGGTGGGTTCAAATTACCAGCTTTTTGGTTAGCAGCCAAGCACTTAACTATTGCTCCACCTGGTTCCCTATATTCCATTTCAGTGCTTTTACTGCTATATGGCATTGATTTTAATTCATTTTCTACCTGTTGAACACCTAATCTTTCCCAGGTATTGTTCTGGGTACTAGTGGGAGTGGGGCAGGTATGTTGACCTAGAAGACCAGCCTTTACATTAAAGAATCTCACTGTCTGATGAGAAAAACATAAAGCTAACAAGCAATTGCCAAACAATCTAAAAATTATGAAGTAGGCATTACTGTCCCTATATTACTGTGTTGGAAATGGAGGCCCAGAGTGGGTGAATAACTTGCCCAAGATGTAGTAGTGTCTGAAGTGTGATGTTTTAGTTCACTTACTCAACAGACACTTATTAAAGGCATGTCTACTACTGCTTGTCCTAAGCTAAGTATTCTCTGTATAAGAGGACATTCACCACAGAACATAATAAAGCAAACCCTAGAGCTCATAGTCTTGAAGTTTTCTGCTCCCTTTCTCTCTCTCTTTAAGCAAAAGGTTGGGTGGCTTGTAGTTATCCTGGAACTACAAAAAGGAAAAGAAGGACATTCCATAGAGCTCAGACAAGGAAAGCACAGTTCCTTTCTTTGCTAACAAAGATGAAGACACAATCCTTGGAAAATCAAATCAAACTTTCCCTTACTCTGCTAAGCCCTACCCTGTCCCACAGATGGATTTTCTGTCTTGAAGCTGTTGTTGAATTTTCTACAGTTGTATTCCCAATGGTCAAACGCTGGGGTGGTGAGGGTATGAAACACACCCTGGGTGCCCTCACCCACATTAAATGTTGAATTATCTTTCGGTTGATAGTTGCCTAGTTTCCCTGGCCTTTAAATGCTGAACACGACATGCCTGTTGAATTTTAATCAATTTATTTTTTTCAACTGGAAATGTCAGACTTCTGTATGGGATTACTCAGGGCTGCTGATGTGACAAAGACTCAAAGTTCAGCACGTGAAGCCAGGGACTAGCAGAGGAACCAGGATGTATCAAGAGGGATAATTTGCAGGCAGCCAAATGAAGAAGTGGGAGAACATATATTTTTCAGTAGTTTTCATTTAGAAGGCTTAGAGGCCTGAATTTTGACTGCTATCATTCGGCCTGAGTAAATCTAATCTTGAAATGTCTTGAAACATGTCACTAAGAAAGCTGAAGAAGGGAAGGTAATACCATATTTATGAAGTGCCTACACTTTTGATACAATAATGGTGTCATGAATCCCGTTTTACAGAAGAGGAAACTGAGGTTTGAAGAGATTTGCTAGTGACTTTAGAGTTCATTAGTAGTGGAGCAGAATTTAAACCTGGGACTCGCTGCTTCCAAAACTCCTGCTTTATTTATTTTACCAACTGCCCTGAGCAGAGTCAATATTTCATTACCGTTTTCTTGTTAGAGTGAAAGTCAGTCTTCAAATGTGTTTAAGTTTCCTTCTTTTCTTGATTTCACTGGCCTGGAACATTTATATTTGCATATTTTTGTAATCAGGCAAAATAAATTCCATACAATTTGTTGTCTCTGAAAAATAAACACTTCTACAATTTTCTCTGAATATTAAATATGTCATGGACTGCCAGAGAACATATGCATCTGTCTTAGAAGTGGTATAGTCGGGACACTCCTCAAAAGCAAGGATGGAGAGATTTTGTTCCACAAACTTCAAACACGTTGTCAGAAAGTATCAAACCCTGGAGAATGGCATCATGCTTGGTAAAATAGAGGTCACTAAAAAAGAGGAGTCGAGCCAAGCCAAGCCAAGTGCCGTCGAGTCGGATCCGACTCATGACGACCCTAGGGGTCAGGGTAGAACTGACCCCCAGAGTATTCAAGGGGCGCCTAGACTAAACAAAGTGGATTGACACAATAGCTGCAGCAAGGGGCTCAAATACGAGGTCTGGCATGTGCTCCGTTCTAACTGCTGTAGGTGCTGCCTATCTCGTTGCTGAATGTCACTATGCTCACCTTCGAAGTACTCGCCTTGGGAAGCTATGCACTGACACCAGTGGCTAGTCCACCCTTCAGAGCAATTTTGGAATTCATTCTGGAAGGGTCATTGTGTACAGTAACAAGTTAGCAAACTTAATTTTATAGTTGTCTGTGAGGGAGTTTTAGCCAGTAGATAAATAACTGTGTTGGAACACTCTCCCTACTCACCTGATCTGGCCCCCAATGACTGTTTTTTTTTACCCCAAAATAAAGGAAATATTGAAAGGAAGACATTTTGATTAGATTCAGGACATCAAAGGTAATCCAACAATGGCTGCAATGGCCATTCCAGAAAAAGAACAGCAAAATTGCTTTGAACGGTGAACTACGCACTGGCATTGGTGCATAACTTCCCAAGGGGAGTATGTTGAAGGTGACTGTAGTGATATTCAGCAATGAGGTGTGTAGCATTTTCTCAAGGGTGAGTTCATGAACTGTATAGCAACAATTGTGGGGACGATGCAGGACCTGGCAGTATTTCTTTATGTTGTGTACGAGATCTCTATGAGTTGGAGCTAACTTGATGGCACCTAATGACAACAGTGGAGCATATTGCCTATGAGTCCCTGGGTGGCATAAATAGCCTGGTACTCTGCTAGTAACTGAAAGGTTGGTGGTTCAAATCTAACCAAGGATGCCTTAAGAGAAAGACCTGGTAATCTACTTCTGAAAGATCATAGCCACTGAAAATTCTATGGTGTACAGTTCTACTCTGACACACACAGAATTACCATGAATTGGAATGAACTCATCAACATCTGGTTTGTTTTTGGTTTAGCACATTCTTAAAAGTATGACCACCAATAAGAAGGGTACCTGATGTATACCATCGCTAGTTACTGTCCAGTCCACACTAACTCGTGGTCCTATGTGTGTCCGAGTAGAACTGTGCTCTATAGGGTTTTTAGTGGTGGATTTTTCATAAGTAGATTGTCAAGACTTTCTGCTAAGGTACCTCTGAGTGAAATTAAACCCCCAACCTTTTGGTTAGCAGCCTAGTGCCTTAACAATTTGCACCACTCAGGGATTTTCACATGATGCATAGTAAGTGCCAAAAAATATTTGTTTAATTGTCTCTGTAGCACGCTCTCTCACTGTCTTGTTATCCTCATTCGTGCTCTTTTCTTCCTCTTGCATTCCATTCCTGCATTTATCTCTAGGTTAAGAAAATGTCAAACTAATCTTAGAAATTCACAGGTCTCTCCTTTACTGAACAATTACTATCTCCCAACTGGCTAAATAAAGCTAACATTTAAGTTACAGAATAGCTCCTAAGGTAATACTGGAGAAGCAGGACTTCACTAATCACTGGGTAAGTTTCACCTTTTAAGAAAAGACTGATTCACCAAGCCCACAATCCCATACCCTTCCCATAAGTCCACTTCCTGTGTAGAGAATTCTGTTGAACGGATCAACTGGCTATGAATTCCTAGACAAGAATGGACTTGTCCAGTACTGTCCTTGCTTCCTGGCTGCAGTTCCCCACAGATAGATGTGATAAAACTTATTTAAGCAACTGTGAGGAGACAGACTCAGTTGTCAGTTGCTTCAGTTGTTTTTTTTTTAATCAACCAGTCACCTTAGGAAACTTATTTGCCAATCCCCCAATTTATCCTTCCAGCGTCATACACTGCCACTTACTCTATATTATTTACTCAAAGGGCAGAGCGCTGAAAAGCAGACAGCAACTGAGCAGGTGGTATTCATCAGCCCAGGAGAGTTTGATGGTGGATAATTCCTATGAAGATGGTGCTTCAGCCAGTTTTGACCAGTTGGGAAAGCTGGCACTCTACTACTGTACTTACCAAATTTTCCCATGAATTCTGAAATCTAGTTGTGTGTGTGAAATCTTAGAATCTTTTAAATACTGTTTCATATGTTCTAAACTTAGATCTGGCTGTGACAATCTTTCCTTTTTCTTTCTGCAATTCCCTGTCTTCTCTGACTGCTGAGTTTTTCTTCACCACTGCTGTCCTGTCGATTCCTACTCATAGCAACCCTACAGGACAAAGTAGCACTGTCTCATACAGTTTCCAAGGAGCATCGGTAGATTCAAACTGCTGACCTTTTGGTTAGCAGATGTGGCACCTAACCACTGCACCATCAAGGTTGCTGTGAGTTGGAGTCAACTCTATAGTAGTGGGTTTGGTTTTTTGGTTGGGGTTTTTCGTCACACCCTTTCTATGCCTAAAACATTTGGTCTTCCATCCCCACCTATCCACAACCCAAGATGCTTCTTCCTCTAAGGTGGATCCCCCAGCTGTAGCTGACATTTCTGTCCTCTGAGTTCCCATGACAACCTTTAGGAATTGGAATCAAATGTAGTGCTTTCTGGACTATGAATTCTTTGTTGGCTAGATTTTATTCTCATTTTCATTTGTCTCTTCCCATAGCACCTAGTTCCAGGATTCACTCTTGATAAATATTTGTTGAAAGAGAGAAAGAAATGGATAAATGAATGGAGAGGCAGTGGAGCATGATGGAAAAAGGCATGCATCCTGGACGCAGACTTGGTGGCTTTGGGTTCTGATTTTATATCTGCCACTTACTAGTTATGTGATCTTGGAAATATTGTTCTTGTTCCCTTTAAAAGAGAGACAAAAATGTCTACACTGTAAAGTTCTTTTGATGAATAAAGTTATCAAGTGTATGTTCTCATTTCTCCTTGAGATTCTCCTATCATAGTGTTTCAAAAACAAGGTTGATAATAAGAATCACTGAGTCATTAATCATCCTTGTTCCAGGGCCCACCCAAGTCATATTGAATCAACACTTCTAGGTAAAGAATTCAGGGATGCATATTCTTACAATCAAGAAGGTGGAGGAAATAAAAGTCATCTTCAGTAACAATCTTCTGGGTGGCTCAAGGTATTTCAGTCTTTTGGGATCACCTTTATGGCTAATATTTAAATAAAAACAGAGCAAGCTTTCATTCTTTTCCTTGCTCTGGTTTGTTTTCCAAGCAAAACTAACCATCAAATATTCATCATTAGGAGTCTTTGAAGGTTTAAAAAAACATGCAATTCCTGATTGCAAAGGTTTCCATCGGAATGGAAACAAAGTCCAGGCAACTCTCTAAAGAAACTATGCTCCATATGGTAACTCTGTTACACAGGCTTGTGGAAGTTCCACCCTCCTATAGCTTTAATATCTGGGACACACAGTCTGAATTGTCAGTTAGCAGATGAAGGGAATGCAGAAGGATCTTATATTGGCTTTAAGTATTCTGGCCCAGAAATGACCTACCTCACTTTTGCTCACAGCCCAATGGCAAGAAGTAGACACACTGGCCTAGCTGACTAACTGTAAGATAATACAGAAATGTAATATTGTGTGCCTGGAAGAAGACATGGGTGGATACTAGCAATTTTAATCATAGAATCATGCTGTTCTGTTACATTAAATGGAAAAGTTTAATTAATGGGTTATCAGTGTGCTAATGGTAATTACTCTATTGAAGTCATAAGGCAATTTTTAGCCGATTGATATGTGAACACAATTTTTAAAAAGTATTCTGGAGTGCAAATATTAATATACATGTCAATATTTCTATTAATATGAAATAATATTCACTAACTGTTCCCTGTTACCTTGAGTGGTGGAGGTCTTAAAAAAACTTCTTTCTCTAACTCCATGTGAGATCGTGATCCTGTCAGATATAATTGGAATACCACATCAAGAAGGGCACAACCTCTGAGTCCTTTTGGGAACAGAACTGTGAAGAATATGAAATAGAGAGAAAGAGCACTTCAAATCTCTCTGTAGACTAAATGGTTTAGGGGTAGATAAAACATACCCAAATTGCTCTGAAGTCATCCAACCATTAAACAGTTCTGTGCAATAGAGGTCTGTGTTAAACTGAAATAGGACACTGGGCAGCCAGGCGGGATTACTGAGGGAAACAACCAGTTCCACTGTAGAGTTGATGGTTGGGATGGGGGGCTGATCAAAGGAATCATAACACGTCTCACAATGCATGATGTAGCAACATTTAGCCACTATATAATAGGTTAGACACCCCAATAAGACATTGGAGTCCAAAGTACTGAAATTGTGGGGGGAAATAGCCACAAGGATAATAAAAGTATTTTATGGCTTTAGAAAAATTACAAAGTATTTCAAAAATGAGTGATGCTATACAATTTGTACATCCATACAGGAAGAAAAATCGGTAATAGAGAGTTAATAAGAGAGAACCAGATGAAAACTGTGCTTTCTTGTCCAGGGTATGATTTTATTTACAACATCTCTATCGTATATAAGAAGTGAGGCCTGCCTGGGAGGTAACATTGTCCAGACATGACCCCCAGAAGTGTCATTTTACTTTTGTTCTTCCAGCCAATTGTGTTAAATTTGTAACTGCCCACAGATTCACACATCCTGAGTGTACCCTGCAGGACCACAAGGGTGCATTTCTCCCAGCTCAGCTCAGAGTCTTAGAAACTTGTTGACTGCAGCTTCTGTAAAACCATCTGATTTTGCTCTAAGAAACAGTGGGTGTTGTATCTGACCACTCTTCTGATGGTGAGAAAAGATTGTTGTTGCTAGCTTCCATCAAGTTAGCTTCAACTCATGGTGACCTTACTTACGCCAGGATAAAACTTCACCCAGTTCTGCATCATCTTCCTGATCACTGGCTTGTTTGAGTCCACTGTTGTGGCTATTGTGTTCATGCATCTCATGGAGGGTTTGCTTTTCTCTGCTGACCCTCCACTGTATCAAACATGATGGCCTTTTCTAGCAATTGATCTTTCCTGGTGAAGCATCCAAAGTAAGTCTAATCATCCTCGCTTCAAAGAAACATTCTGGTTGTACTTCTTCTAAGATTGTTTTGTTCGTTGCTTGGCTGTTCACAGCATATTCAATATTCTTCACCAACAGCACAGTTCAACTGTGTCGGTTCTCTCTCTGTCTTCCTTTTTCATCATCCAGCTCTTACATACATGTAAGGCAACTGAAAAGGCAAAGTCCTGAAACAGAGTCAACTTAGTGTCAGGTTGATATCTTTGCTTCATAAAACTATAAGGAGTTCTTTTGCAGCAAATTTGCCCAGTACAATACATTGTTTGATTTCTTGACTATTGTTTTCACAGATGCTGATTGTTGATCCAAGTGGAATGAAATTGTTAGGTAATTATAATATTAGGTTGAGAAACTGTGTATTCATGTAAATAAAGCAACAAATGCTGCTATCAGTGGCTTGGTACGACTACAGTCTTCAAAGCTGTGGAGTACCTGACTGCTGACACCAACTTATTGTTTGAGAGTAAATGTTACACATCAAAAAGAGTCTACAGTGTTTGGGTCAAAATTTTGAAGGCGTTGTTCTTAAATACAACATTCAAAGTGACTTGGGAAATGCTTCATTTGTAATTCATCTTGCTCTGTTCAGGGACAACCTTATCTGACAGTATACAAAAATTAATACAAGATAAAGGGAGTATAAAGTATAAAACACACCAACTCAATGTAATACATATAACTCAAATTAACAGCCAATTGGAAACTTGTGAATGGAGATTTCTTAGCTACAGAGGTAACAACTTTCCATGCCTGGAAACTTGGACACTCCTAGGTTGATGATTGCTCTTTCAGTGGTCCTGTGCTGTCAGAAAGCAACAGCTTCCTTCTTTAATTTTTCTAGGGATTCTGCCCAATACAAGGATTTCTGTGCCTTGATGACTACTGCCCTGAGCTTTTCCAAATTAGTAATAAGAAGTAAGTAGTAAAATGTGCCAGGATCCCGGAAAATCCCTGCAGATTTAGGCCTTTTGACCATTTTCATAATTACAATCTTTCTTTAATGTGGGGACAAAAAAATAGTCTTGCTACATTCACAGCTGGGGAACAGAGACCACAAGTTTTGTGCAACTTGAATCTCAAGAGATCCTTTATATATGTTACAATAAAGGTAGAATGTAAATATTGAGACATTCTTCACTCTTCTTGTCTTGCGTTACATGACATGATAAATTTTTCATGCTTACTACTTTGTGACATCCGTGTTAATAACAGAAGCCCGACCTACTTTACAGCATTTTTGCTAGAGGGGAAAGTCTAACTCACAGAGCCCCAAATGAGGAAGGAAAAGTTATAACTGGTTGTTACTACTCTCAGAAATGTTAAAAATAAGTAATAGAGCATGTTCTCTCAGTCACAGGAGTGTCCAGGTTGAGTCAGCTGAGTCTGAAGGGGGTGACTAATCACTTCTGTTCACCTCTTCTAAGATGGAGAAGTTGGCAATGATCTTCATTGGGTGTAAAAATGTAAAAATTGAAGAACTTACCCCAGAAATGGGATGAGAAGCTGGAACAGGTATTTTGTAATTGTTAAACAGTATGTTTTCTTGAGAAGGGGGAAATGTAAGAAAATATCTCCTGACATAATTTTCTTGAAGTTCTAGCACATTCACTCACTCATCTCTGTTAACCTCTAAAATGCCAACAGAAAAAGAAAACAGACCAAAATTCATGTCCACCAAGTCAGTTCCAGCTCATAGTGACCCTCAAGGACAGAGCAGACTGCTCCATAGAGTTTCCAAGGAGCACTTGGTAGATTTGTACTGCAGACCTTTTGGTTAACAGATGTAGTACCTAACTACTAGCTCCAGGGGTTTTCAAAATGCCAATAGCTCTGTGATATTCAGGTGGTTCTTCCATTTCTTCTTGTTACATCTTACTGTTAACTGAATTGCATCTATATTACTAACCATGAGATCAAGACATTTTTTCCTTAAAGTACATAATACATCACTAAACAAAATAATTTAAGTTCCTGATTGAGTTTAAATGACAGCATGGTAACCAGAAACGATGTAACCAACATGTTGATTTCGTGGTTCATAACTTTGTTCTTCACTTTTTATTTCTCCCACTCTAATTCTTTCTTTCCAGTTAGAAAATTACAGTTGTGTTATTTATTCACGTCCCTCAAACAACTATGTAAATTCTATATAAAGGCTTTTGGCTATTCCTGCTACTTAGTATTCTCACTGGTTGTCTCCTCCTCAGGTTTCAAGTGACTCCAAGATTGATTCCATCTCCCAGAATGCGTACCTCTGAGGACATGTGTACACAGGCAAGCTCACTCCTTCCTCCTCACCTGCTACATGGCCTCCTTTACTTATTTCCTCAGATTTACCCAGGAAACTCAGTCCTTCCAATATTTTAAAGCATAGTAATTAAGTTTTCTATTCGTCTTACCCCAGCACATTCAGATGAAATATCCAGTTTGTATTCTCAATCAAAGCAGATAATGGAAGTAAAGCCATTTACCCTAGAGCAAAACTATTACCCTGTCCTAGAAACAGTTCCGGGTAGTCGTAATGCACAGAACAAGAACGATCATAAGCACTGGGAAAGGTGAGAATGCTTGTCATGAAACTTCACTTGCTGGAAGAGTAGCGTCAAATGGTAGGCTCACAATAAATCATTGACTGAAAAAATATATGTATAAAAAAGAACTCTTTTTCTTCACACTTTAAAATAAAAATCAAGAAAAATATTTTTAAAAATCGATTAGTGGTGTAATTTAAAGTTCAACTAGCACTGGGTAATGGAGATAATCTGAGGAAAACTGGACCTTTGTGAATCTCCTCGAGGACACAACAGTCCAGCCATCGCTTCGTGTGTGCTACTTCCGTTTCCTGGGTTCTAGGCCCCTTTTCTAACCCTATGAGTTAGAATCGACTCAATGGCAGTGGGGTTTTTTTTTGTGTGTGTGTGGGTGGGTTTCCTAAACCCTGGGGGCATAGTGATTAAGTGCTACAGCTGCTCACCAGAAGGTCAGCATTTCAAGTCCAGCAGTATGTGTGCAGAAAGTGTGTGTAGGAAGGTGTTTGGGAAGTGAAGAGAGTGTTCAGGGCCAAGGGGACGTGAGGAGAGCTGCCACCTCCGAGAATTCACATCACCAGGGGAACTCAAGCTCATAACTGCTGTGCCACCAGCACTGCATATACATTTAGTTATTAGAAGCTCCCAGTTATCTTGTTTATCTTGTGGTGTTTTTATGTTGTTAGTTATGGTTTGTATTGCACTTATGCCATATTTTAGCATCCCTAGAATTGACACTGTTTTTTCTTGCATGATCCTTATTATTTTACATTTTGTGTTAAGTCTTTGACCCATTTAGAGTTGTTTTTTTTTTGTGTATAATGTGAAGTATAGTTCCTATTTCGCTTTTGTTTTTTTACTGACAGACGTTCAGTTATGTCATCACCAGTTATACCAGTCTCTCTGTTAAAAGAAACTGTCTTTTCCTCATTTCATGGGCTTTGGCCCTTTGTCACGTATCAGCTGCTCATAGGTGGGTGGATTTGTGTCAGGAATCTCAATTCTGTTCCATTGGTTTATGTATCTGTTGTTACACTAGTACCAGGTTGTTTTGACTACTATAGCTATATAATAGGTTCTAAAATCAGATAGTGTGAGCTCTCCTACTTAGTTCATCTTCAATAATGCTGTTTTAGTCAGCTGCTCTAACACAAATACCACAGAGTGGATGACTTTAACAAATAAAAGTTTATTCTTACACAGTCCGGTAGGCTATAATTCAAAATTCAGGGCATCCACACCAAGGGAAGGGCTTTCCCTCTGTGGGCTCTGGAGGAAAGTCCCTGTGTTGCTTCAGTCTTTGTTCAGGGAACATCTTGGTACAGGGACCTCAGGTATGAAGGATGCACTCTTCTCCCAGTGCTGTCTTCTTGATGGTATGAAGTTCTCCATTCTCTGCTTACTTCCCTTTCCTTTTATCTCTCATAGGATGAAAGTATAAAAGGTAGTTAGTGCAAGCCACACTCTTGAGAACTCCCCTTACAAGGGAGCAGGGAGGTGATTTTATGAAGAGATTTACAATCCCACACTAATCCTCTCTGACATACAGCATAGGAAAATCACAAAATGGAGGACAATCATAAAATATTGGTAATCATGGCCCAGCCACATGGCTACACACATTTTGGGGGGTACACAATTCAACCCATGACAAATGCTTTACTTATCTGGGGCCTCTTTCCTTTCTATGTAAAGTTGGTTATTAGTTTCTCCATCTTGTTAAAGAGTGCATTTGGAATTTGGATTGGGATTGCATTGTATCTATAGATCCCTTTGGGTTGAACTGATATGTTTACAATGTTGAGTCTTCCTATCGATAAGCATGGTATGTTTTTCCGTTTATGTGGGTCTCTTTTTGTTTCTTGCAGTAGTGCTTTGTAGTTTTCTTTGTAAAATTAAAAAAAGAGTTAAAAATCTAACTCCTGGTTAGATTTATTCCTAAATTATTTTACCTTTTTAGGTGCTATCCTAAATAGTATTGAGTTACTGATTTGCTTTTCAAAGTTCTCTTTATTGGTATATAGGAATCCAGCTGAAGTTAGTCTTGTATCCTGCAAAAGTGTTAAAATGTTCTGTTAGTTCTAGAAGCTTTTTGTGAATTCTTTGGGGTTATCTAATTTGATTGTCCTTTATTTCTTTTTCTTGTCTTCTTGCTTTAGCTGGGACTTTCAGAACATTGTTAAATAGGAGTGATGATAAAGTACATCTTTGTCTTGTTCTCATCTTCATAGAGAACACTTTCAGCCTCATTCTGTTGGCTTTTGTATAGATGTACTTCATTACATTGAGGACTTTCCCCTTCTATTCCTATTTTATTAATAGTTTTTGTCAGGAAAGAGAGTTGGGCTTTATAAAAGCCTTTTTTGTGTGTTGAATGAAATGTCCGTGTGATTATTTTCTTTTGTTCTACTTAAGTAGTGGGTTATGTTGATTGATGTTCTAATGTTGAAATATCCTTGTATGCCTGACAGAAATCCTTCTTGGTTATAGTGTATTATTATCATTGTTAGTAGATGCTGAATTCTATTGGCTAGAATTTTTTCTTTTTTTGTGATTGAGTGGAAGTAGCATACAATTCAAGTTAAATTTGCGTGCCTGCCTATCAGCAGTTCCCTCTGGTCTCTTTGCCCAGTGACAGCACACTCTTCCTTTCTGTTCTGTCCACGTCATATTCTGCTAACAACCTCCTATCCCCTCCTCTCCACCCTCTCCTCTCTCTTCTAGTAGAGGCCAGTAGGATGGTATCCTGAAGATCCATAGAACAATGAAGTGGACACATCACATGGTCACCTTATATCTCTGAGTCGAATCCATTTCTATCTGAAGAGTTGACCTCAGTAATGAATAATCATCAGGGGCAGCAGTAGGTCTAGGGGCCATGCTCCCCGTGGAAGTCCTGGGGTATTGGACCATCAATTATGGTCTTTTAGTGGAGTTCTTGAGGTGCACTCCTCTTTTTTGTGTTGCCACTGGGACCCAACATTGAGTGTCTCATCATGGCAGTCACTGGTGGTGGTTGGGCACCATCTGATTCTTTTTGATCACATGTTGATACAGTCATACATACATGTGGATCCTTCTGTCCTCTGGGCTCTTTTTCTCTTATGCCTTTGGTGTCCTTAGTGATCATCTGATCCAGCTGAGATGGGGTAATTTGGTGTTCTTCAGATGGCAGTTTGATAGCTTTTAAGACCCCAGATGCCACTCACCAATATGGGGTGCAGAAGACTCTCTTAGCAATAGGCTAGCTATGCCAGTTGGCCTTGATGTCCCCTGAGAGCATGGCCCCCAGACCCCTGTGCCTGCTACTCTATCCTTGTGATATTAGGCTAGGAATAGAAGAGTTTTCAGTTTATGTTGAAGTCCAGTTAAGATGATATTCTTTCTGATATATATTGTCACTGCTTTTCATCCAACCAAATTTCTATCAGCTATCTAATCTATTCGTAGCCATCAAAGAGTCTTTTCTTCTGTACATGAGTCTGTTTTTAAGTCTTTATAGTAAAGATCTCGTACAATATTTGTCCTCATGCTGCTGATTGATTTTACCCAACATAATGTCTTCCAGCTGAAACCAGTTAATGAGATGCTTCCTGAAATCATCATTGTTCTTTATCATTGTATAGTGTTCCACTGAGTATAGGTACCATAGTTTGCTTACCCATTCATCTGTTGTTGGACATCTAGATTGATTCCATCTTTTTGCGCTTGTGGACTGTGCTGCAGTAAGCATTCGTGTGCATGTATCTGTTCATGAGACTGCCCTTAATTCTGTAAGATATATTCCAAACAGTGGGATTACTGAATCAAATGTTATATCTATTTCTAGATTTTTGAGGAAGCACCAGATTGCTTTCCAAACAGGCTGTACCATTTTGCAATCCCATCTACTGGTTAGAATTTTGTTGAGAATTTTTGTGTCTGTGTTAATGAGACACACTGGTATGTAGATTTCTTTTTTTGTGGTGTCTTTGCCTGGTTTTAGTGTCAGGCATATGCTAGCTTTATAGAACGAATTCGGAAGTATTCTTTCCTTTTCTATACGGTGAAATGTATTAAATAGCACTAGTGTGAACTTTAATGTGAATGTTTGGTAGAATTCTCCCGTGAAGTCATTCAGGCCAGGATTTTTCTAGTTGTTGGAATTTTGTTAAATTGCCTTTTCAATATCTTCTTTTGTTATAGGTCTACTTTGATTTTCTATCTCAGTTTATTTTAGTTTATGTAGGTAGCGTTTTTCTTAAAATTTGTCCATTTCCTCCAGGTTTTCAAATTTTTTGGAGAACAATTTATCAATAGTATTCTGCTATGATCCTTTCTTATTTCAGTTTGGTCTGTTGTAATGTCATCCATCTCATTTCTTATTTGTTTTTTTTGCTTTCTCTCCTGTGTTTCTTTTGTCAGCTGAACCAGTAGCTTGTCAGTATTGTTGATCTTTTCAAAGAAACAACTTTTGGTCTTGTTGGTCCTATCACTTTTTGCTGTTTATTCCAATTATTTCTGCTCTAATCTTTATTATTTCTGTTTTTCTGTTAACTGTAGGTTTCTTTTGCTGATCTCTCTCTCTCTCTTTTTTTTCTGTTTAAGTTGTAAAGCTCATGTTTTGATTTTGACCCATTCTTTTTTTTTTTTTGATGTGTATATTTATTGACCTTCGAGTACTGCCTTCACTTTTGCTGTGTCACAAAGTTTTGATATTTGTGTTTTCATTGTCATTTAATTTTAGGAATCCTTAAAACTCTTTCTTTATTTCATTTCTCAATAGCAACACTACGGGACAGAGTAGAACTGCCCCATAATGTTTCCTAGGAACATCTGATGCATCTGAACTGCCAACCTTTTGGTTAGAAGCCATAGTTCTTAATCACTATGCCACCATATTTTCCAGTTGTTTTTTAGCAAAGTGTTATTCGCTTTCATGTATTTGATTCTTTTTTCTTTCTGTTCCTATTATTGATTTCTACTTTTATGACACTGTGATCAGAGAGAATGCTTTGTGTTCTTTAGGGGTTTTGATGTTATTGAGGGTTCTTTTTTGGCCTACAGTACAGTGTGTTCTTGAGAATGCCCTGTGTGCACTGGAAAAGAATACTTTGTTATTGTTGGATGAAGTATTCTATGTATGTCCATGATGTCAAGTGGGTTGATTCCTTTAGATCTTTTGTATTTTTGATGAATTTCTTTTGAGAGTGGTGTGTTGAAGTCTCCTACTATCATTGTGAAATTGTCTATTTCCTCTTTCTGTGCTGTTAAAGTTTGTTTTATGTATTTCAGAGCACTGGAATTGGGAATGTAGGTAGTTATTAAGGTTATTTCCTCTAGGTGGACTGTTCCTTTAATCATTACATAATATCCTTCCTTGTCTTTTATGGTGGATTTTGCCTTAAAGCCTATTTTATCTCAGATTAATATTGCTACTTCTATTCTTTTTTGGTTACTGTTTGATTGATCTGCACATTTTTCCATCCTTTGGTATTTAATATATTTTAGTATTTGTATCCAAGGTATGTCTCTTGTAGCCTGTATATCTATGGGTCATGTTTTTTTTGTCCATCCTGTCACACTCTGTCTCCTTATCTATGTATTTAAAGCATTTACATTCAGTGTGGTTATTGATAGGTATGGGTTTATTCCTGTTACACTGTCATGATTTTTATTTATTTATTTTGTGAGGCTGACATTTTGTTTGTTACTCATACTTTCTAGTGCTGTGTTCCTTCTGTTTTTGGATTTTCTTTTAATTTATTTCACTATTATAGATTTTGTATTTGCTAAGTCTTTATGTTTTCCTTCTTTTTTATTTTGATAAGTTGGTTTGTTAACTTTCTTTGCAGTTACATTGAAACATATCCTTACATTCCTAGGTTTTAACCAGTACTTCAGTATTTGATAAAGTCTTGCCTTTTCCATTTGGAAGTTCTATATCTACACTGTTTGCTTCCCCTTTTATTTTATTTTTTAACATTGTCATAATTTATAGATTGATGTGTCTGGTTTCCCGTTTTAAGTCTTTTACCTTTGTTTTGTTATTGAGAGTTCTTTACTGAGGTTAGTATCTGGCTGATGCTCATCTGTATGCTAGAGTCAGGTTCTTTTCTGATGATGATGGTTCTCTAACCAAAGGCTTCTCTTTAATAGTTCTTGTAAGTTTGGTTTTGTTTTTATGAATTTCCTTAATTTCTGTCTGTATGAAAATGTTGTCATTTGATCCTTATATCTCATGGACAGTTTTGCAGAATAGATTATTCTTGGTTGGCATTTTTTTTTTCCTTCCAATGTATTATATTTATGTCATCCCATTGTCTTCTTGCCTGCATAGTTTATGTTGAGTAATCTGAGTCTAATCTTATTGTTTCCCCTTTGTAAGTGATTTTTTTTTCTTGAATTGCTCTCAGGATTCTTTCTTTGTCATTGTTTTTGGCAAGTGTAAACAATATGTCTTTGTGACTTTCCTTTGGGGTCTGTCTTATATAGTTTGTTGAGCTTCTCTGATGGTCTATTTTGTGTCTTTCATGGCATTCAGAAATTTTTCTGCCTGCAGTTTTTCAATAATCTTTATGTTTTTAATTTCCTCCCTCTGTTCTGGATCTCCAGTCACAAACAAATTTTTGCTTTTGATTGTGTTCCATGTAATTCTTGGCTTTCCTCACTTTTCTTCATTCTTTTCTCTTGATTTTTCTCAAACGAAGTGGTATCCATGGAAGTTTCTTCTATCTTGCTGGTTCTGTATTCCATTATTTCAAGTTTACTCCTAAAAGCTTCTATTGAATTGTCCATTTCTGAAATTTTATTGCTTAACTTACGGATGTCTATTTGCTATCTTTGTATGATTTCTAATTGTTTGCTTTGATGTTTTATAATTGTATTATTTTTCTGAATTTTTTATTGCTTTGTCTGTGTTTTCTTTGATTTTGGCTGTGTTTTCATATGTTTTTCTCTGTTTTCCTTGATCTCTTTTCTAATTTCTTAGAGAACCCTACATATTAGTCTTTTGAATTCCATATTAGGTGGTTCTAATGCTTTTCCTTAACAAAATGTTATCTGATTATTTTGGTCACTCACTTGAACCATTTTTTTTCCCATGTTTTAAAAGTGTTTTGATATTATTTACCATTTCTGAACCACTAAGATATTATTCCCTTTATTTATTGATTGTATGTTCATTTGTTTTGTTCTACTTATTTGTTTTGTTTTGATACATCAGCTCAGGTGGGCTGCATGCTTTGTTGCTTCTTTGTCTGTGGTCTTTATATCTCTTATCACCTCACCTGGGTGAGCTGGGAAGCAGCAAGCTAGGTGAGCCCACTTTGTTGTACATTGGTTTGGCAAGCTTGTTGAGGGTAGATTTTATATTTGCTGACTGCCTCTTGATGTTGCTTCAGCAGTGTGTGATCGTGCACAACATGTTACCAAACGGGTGAGGGGTTGAATGGAAAATGTTACATGCTGCCTTTCCATGATTCAGGAGCTAATCGAGTGGTGGGAGGGGAGGTGGTGCAGACCAGGTACAGTGTTGTTATGCGTGAGTGCTTGGACTGTGGTAGATTTATCAGCACTGTGGGGGCCAGTGGGAAAGTGCAGAGAGATGGTGTATGGGGTTGGATGAAAAGGAGAAATATAAGAAAACAAAGAGAAACACAAAAAGTGTGTGGTAAGAGCCAGTATGTTGTGATGAGACAGACCTAACAGTCTTTGGGAAGGAGGGAGGTGGCATATGGTAATATGTAGGAGGAGAAAGAAAAGTAAAACAGAATAGAAGGAAAAAATGGCAGTATGGTGGCGTCTAGTGAATGAGGGTGGAGTGGACCCAGCAAACAGCAGAAATGGGAGGTGATGTACAAAGCTAAGTGGGCAGAAGAATGAAAACCAAAAATTGTGCTGTAATATTGTGGCAGAGGGATGGTGGCAGAAGAATGGGTGGATCAGGCTGAGGAAGGGGAGCAAGAATTGTGGGGTCTGCCAGGACTGGGGAACTCTTGCTTCTATTTACCATAATGGTGAAAGATGGGAAAGCATACATCTCTGATTACTGAGTACTCTGTCTCTTATTGGCAGCTCCATGAAATTGTCTTCCCATACTCCCAGTGTGGTGTCATTGGTGGCTTTGCTGGCTGTGTTTCAAGGTGGCCATGCTGTGCTGTGATAGTTGGTAGAGGACCTCTACTACATATCTCTCTTTATCCTGTAAATTCCTTCTTCCAATCAGTGTTTCATCTAGTTCTTTATTTCTTCATTTGATGCTCAGCATTCTAGGACTGACATTTATATCTGTTTTACTTAGTTTTTCAGACCTTTGCTGCAGAAGGATGGTATGGTATGTCTGTCTATGGGACCAAACTGGTCCCCTCTAGTCATTCTTAATGTCCCAACTCAATATCACTTCTTATCAATACTTTCTCTGACCATATCTAGACTAGGTCACTCTACCTGTTAGATAAATCTTAACACTCTACACTTGTCAGTGCAGATAACTTTATATGTGTAAATTGACTTGATGAATGTTATTTTTCCCTCACTAGTTGAAGCCTAGTGTGTGTACTCAGCAGGATCTCAAAATTACTCACTGAATGAATTAATAGGAGGAGCCTCAGAGTTTGTAGATGCCATGATTCTGAATGAATCATTATCTAGATCCAAAACTGATATCTAAAATAGTGAGCTGGACTGGTAGACAAAGAACAGAACCACAGTCATGAACACAACAACAAAACACTCTGGAGAAAAACTCTTTTCCTGTTTCCTGCTAATCACAAGCACCATTCACATTTGAAAATGAGTGTGCTGAGGACTATTGATTTTCTCTTCACTCAGCTTTGGGCTTTGTGCTGAGATTCAGGCTCTCAAGAGGTAGAACACCCTGCCCTGATTCCATTTGGCCTTGATTTACCTTCAGTTCAAAAATGCGTTCCTGGCTGTCAGATTTAATTAAAGGGCAAGACAATAGAAATAACAACAGAAACAGGAGAGTCAAGAGACCTTGCTTGTTTTGTTAAAAATAACATTAAGAGGGGAGTTTTCAAAAGGCAAATGAACAAAGCAAAGATTCCTGTAGCAATCACTTCCATTGGCAGCGATGGAAGAGGCAGCCCTTCTCAGTAGCTAGGCAAAAGGGAACAGAGGAACATTTTCAACCACAGAGATCTGAGAGGGCATATGCTAAATGTTCAGTCAGAGGTTGTCTGGACCTATAGGCTCCTGACACAGGCCCTTGGCCTTGGGCAGGCAACATCTAGGAGACTAAGACACCCTGGGGGTAGAATACAAAAAATGCCAGAAGGTGACATGATGTAGGGAGAGAGTATCAAACCAAAAACCCAGCCCACTGCCTTTGAGTTGATTCCAACTTGTAGCAACCCTAAAGGTCAGAGTAGCACTTCCCCATAGAATTTTCAAGGAGTGCCTGGCAGATTTGAACTGCTGACCTTTTGGTTAACAGATATGGCACTTAAGAACTATACCACTAGGATTTCCCAGGAAGAGATTAGGTGCCTATTATAAAAAGAGGGTAGGTGATGATGGTGTAGTAGACTACCTTGGGGCAGATTTTCATTCTCTCATAATTTCAGGTCATACTGTTTTATTCCATAGTCCCCATCCAAACCCTTTTCTAACCTTAGGTTACATACTTTTTCCTCTTCTCTCTCTTATCTTGGTTCAACATCACAGCACTTCAAATAAATTCTCCTCGTTATAAGGAAATACATATGTGGACTGGGAAGCAAAACTGAGTAAGCCAAGTGAAGATCTTTTGCAATAGCCAAGGGAGTGGCAAGGGTACTGGTACTCTAAAAATTTTTGTCCCACTGCTAAGAATGCGCCCTAAGAAATATTTGCATTTTTAAAAAGGTAGACGTTCTTCCATTTCCCCTAAATTTTTATTTGAAAGATTTCCAGTACTCCAGAAACCTTAAAAAATACACATACATGCTTACTCTAGATTCATGATTACTAAATTTTCCACTCTGTCTACGTTTTTGTGTACATAAGCAGAGACACATGCATACACACTGGCTTCTTCCTGAACTACTTGAAAGTCACTTGTAGGTGATGTGGCATTTCACTGCTAAATACTCTAGCATGTATCACTGGAGAAAAAGAAACTTCTCCTACATAACTATACTATTATTCCACCCAAGAAATTTAACATTATTGTGGTAATTGCCCAACACATAGCCCATATTCAAATTCTCCCAAATGTCCACCAAATATCATTCATTATTTTCCTTAAATACAGGATCCAAACAGACATCTCATGTTGCATTGGTTGTTATGTTTCTTTAGGCTCCTATGATATGTAACATCCTTCCCCCATTATTTACTCACAGTCTTTCGTGATGTTTATTTATTTATTTTTTGAGAGTTTAGGCTCTTTGTCTCGTAGGATACTCCAAAACTTTGAATTTCTCTCATGATTCATTTAAAATTAAACATTTTTGGCAAAATCTTATAAAACTGATGTTGTGTTTTATCAGGTGGCACGTGTCATTTTGTTCCATTATTGGTATTGCTGTATGTGATCACTTGGTTTCAGTGGTAATCCAGCAAATGTCACCATTAGAAAGGAATCTTTTTGCTTTTATGAAGGTCCTGTATGGTGAGCGTAGTCAAGGTTTCAGGTAATAACTAAAAGGTTGGGAGCTTGAATCCACACACAGGCACTTTAGAAGGAAGTCCTAGTGATCTACTTCTGGTAGATCACAACTGTTGAAATCCCTATGGAACACAACTCTAACCTGAAACACATGGAGTTACCATTAGTAGGAACTGACTTCACAGCAAGTAAGTGCCTGGGTGGTTGAGTAGGGGCTTGTCAGCAGGAAGAAGGGGGTCAAGACAAGCATGTTTAAGTCAGTGGCAGAATAATTAATATGAGGCTGGAGAAATTTTGGATTCTATTTTATTTTATTACTACTTTATAGTTCAAGAAGTGACCTGTGGGATAATACTTCAAAATCTCAGCCATGCCAAGTGCCATCCATAAGTATATTATTTAAGAAAAATATTTTGCCCACTTATTTTAATTTCTGTTGTTGATCCTTGCTTGAAAGAAATGGCCCTTTCGCAGTTAAAAAACAATGAATTCTATTTTACCTGTTCCTTCCTTATTCTTGTTACATTTATTAACTGATGTTCCTTTGTAAAGAACTCCCCCTTTCTCTTTTAAGGGGGAGGAGTGAGGATTGTGTCTTCAAGATAAGATCTCAAAGGACATAGGAATAAGGCCCATAGTACTGACCACATCTGCTTGAAACACTCCGTATCAGATTAGATGCTTTCCCTTGTGACTGATGTTATTTGACTGCTGTCCCAAGGCTTCCAACATCTTTCAATATCTTAACACAAAAAATAGGTGTGTTTTCCTGGCTCTCTGAGGAATTTGTGACATTCTATGTAGGAATCAAAAGTATTGATATGGCTCTCTGGTGATCTCTCCCCTTGGAGAGCAGGATTAACACAGCAGAGGACCAGTTTAGGCAGAAATGAGACAGAGAATATTGTGCACCAGGTTGGGTCAGTTGTAGTTAGGGAGATACACAGCAAGTACTGTCAAGTTGTTTTAAATTTAACTTCTAGTTCACAGACTAAAAGAAGAAGAGTAAAAGAGAATGTGCAAAATATGGAGATTCCAATATATGTCATAGATGGAAAGGGTAGGGGGATACTGAAACTCCCATATCTACTTCAGAACTCTTGGAATTTATAGTAGATTCACAGCCCATTGAGCTCCTTGAACAGAGTTCACTGTTACGGAAGACGGACTGATTAACGGCATCGAATCAGTCTAATTGGAGCAGCCGTGTTAGTAAAGGTGCGTGACCGTCCTGAAGCGCTTGATCCTTCTCATCTGGTTTTTGGGTTTTAGTTCCAGGGAAATATGATCCTAAGCAGCGTAAAGAACAAAGGTGAGATATAAATGCTTCATCTATACCTGCCAAAGAAGTCCCTGCAGAGATTAGAGAAGGAAAAGGTGAGTGCATGTGTGGCCTGGGGGCATGGCAGTAGGAAGGAGACGGTCTAGGCAAGTATGTTTAAGTTGGTGGCAGAATAATCAGTAGCAGGCTGGAGCAATTTTGAGATTAAGACTTTGGATTTTATTTTATTTTATATAAAAGGAAATGATCTCTCTCTGATGAAAAAGTCGTGCTGTTCTATTGTTGTAATCTCACCTCCACTTACAGAGTTTCACACTGTTTCATTTCTGACCCACTTTCTTCATCTCTTTTGCTTGTTTTCCTCAAGAACAGTTTTAGCTTCCACCCCAGCCAGTAGCTTGCTTAAATTGCTTTAATCTCCAAGTGCTTCTTATATTGATTTTAAACAGCTAAGCTGCCAGTCAACTCCTCTCCTTGTGCAGCAGCCTAGGGCAGAGAGATTAAAACAAGGAACAAGTAAGGCTGGATCTAGGATGCTGGTTAGAATTTCCAAATGAATGTCACCAGCTACCAGCCATTCCACTTTTCCTTCTCCCATCATGAAGGTGGAAGATTATTATGCCGTGGCTAGACCTAGTCTTGCCATGTTAACGATAGCCATCATTTAATGAGCAGTTGTTCTATATTAGGAACAGTTCTAAATGCCTTATTTGTATTAACTTGATTAGTACTTACAGCAGTCCTATGAGGTAAATACTATCACACCATAAAAGAGGTAAATACTTTTGTTAACAGAAGAGGGAGCTGAGGAATGAAAAGTGTAAGTGATACACCAAGATCCCATAGCTAGTAAGTGGCAGTCTGGCTCTGGAATAGAGGACATAGCCAGCAAGCTGTAAGAGCTCTCTTGCATGAACACAGAATCTCTACCAGAACGGAATATCAGCTACCAGGAAATGAAAGGACAGAGTCAGTAGTGGTCAAGACAAAGGCCAAAGATAAGTACTCTTTAATCCCATAAAGGTGCATGTAGTTACATACAGGTACTAAGTTTGACTTAGAGATACAGAGATAGCTATGGTACTGCTCCTGTCCACACCAACTTCGAAGTCTAACAGAGCTCAATTAAAGACAAGAAATTCATTGTAGAAGATAGTGGTGAAGGAGAAAAAAGAAATTCAAGCAGTCCTTTATTCCTCGAGTCATGACTCAAGCCTTATCTCTGTTCCAGGAAGACTCTTCTAGCAACTTTTAGCTTCTTCTCTCTGGTCCTATCACTTACTGTTGAACATAGGACCTGTTGAATCCCTTGCTTGTCTCTTCTAGTAGATAAAGGGATGACAAATTATATCCTGAGAATCAACTCCAGTGCACTGTCTGTTCTATAAATAAAGTTGTACTGGAACACAGTCAAAGCCACAGGTTTACATGTCGTTTGTGACTGTTCTTTAGTTGTAACAGCAGACATGAATGGTTGCAATATCTTACCTGTGAAGCTTTAACTATTTATCTTGCACTTTTCGGAAAAAGTTGACTCCTGCTGTAACCTATGAGCATTTTTGGGCAGGGACCTTGCCTTTTGCTTTTGAATCTGCAGTAGTCAGCACTGTAAGGGTATATCCATTGTAGGTAAAGTTTTCATGAGCCATCCTGATAGCATCAGTGAGCACTTGAAGGTGGGCTTAGGGTAGACTCTTAAAACTACAATTCCTTCCGGACAGAGATGTGAAGGCGATGGTGGTGATCCTATTGTATTCTTCTGTTTCCCAGCTCAGTGCACATCCAACCAATGATACAACAAATGGATGGGAAATTTAGTAATCCAGCTCAGGCTTGAGACATGCAGAAGCAATGAAGGAAAAGTCAAAGGAAAATTAGATCAGGCATGGGATGACTTGCTGCTTTAATTTTCCTAGGGGGTGACACAACTTCTGTTACAGGTAGGTTATTTTGGTCCTTCATTAGGACTGTTATTAATATGGTGTTGGATGTATCTAATGGCACCTGCTGTGTTAGGGATCATACAGTGGAGTTTTGTGCTACAGATCATACAGTGGACTGTATAATGACACATCTGTCTTGGGAAGGACTGAATGGGAGCTGGTGTGAGGATGGGAAAGCAATGGATTGAACAACAGGTAGAAATTACCTGCATAATTTCTGTACTCTGAGCTCGTAAATGAGCCTGAGGTGTTTCAAAGAACATTCAATTCAACAATTGCTGGCAAGAGGGTCATACATCTTGAAAGAGTACATTTTGCCCAAGTTGCAGCGCTATGGAAGAGCTCAGCTGAGCTGAATGTGGCTGTTGCCCTATCTGACAGTTTCCCCACAAGTGGTATGAGTTTTCTGTTGGGCTGGCAGCAACCTGCTGAGAGGCTCACAAGTCTGAAGGGAGATACAAATCTGCTGAAAAGAAGTGTCCTGTGAGCCCTAATTTACATGACTGAAAGGCTGCCAGAGGGAAGCAGGGTAAGTTTTTTTTTTTTTTTTTTTTTTGTTGTTGTTTTTGTAGAACTTGGGTCACATTTTAACCTAAATCACAGGGCTGTGGATGCTGTCACGGCCTATGTTCTTTCTTAGCTAGGGGGAAACCGATAATCTCAATTCCTTCTGTCAGTCATTGGTACTTCAAATTTAATAGGACATTAAAAGTCATGAAATTCTATCACTTAAGTGGTCATTAAAATTTATTTAGGAAACTCTTGACTGATAGTGAGCAGCCTGCCCTTAAACAGCTCTTTTCTTGAAGAACTGAATCTTCCTAAATCAAGTCGTTGTGTCTTGGGCCAATTTAACTGTTAAAAAGTTGCAGATGGTCCACTTCATAATGTACCAAGAGTTGTTTCCGTGATGTGACAGAACAAGCCCCATCTTGCTTTCACACAGTGTCTTCACATGTTTGCAGATAGTTTTCCTTCTACCCCAATCACCAGCACCAATAAATCTTTTCTAGTTATATAATCCCATTTCCTTCAGTCTTCCTCATAAACATGGTTTGCAGTCCACTCACAACTTTGATTTTTTCAAACATGCCTCAGCCTGTCTTTAGCCTGTTTTCACTTTGCTATCTAGATTTAATGTGATGCTCCGTTCCTCCTGCTAAAAGGTACTTCCATCACATGTTAAAGGCATTGAGAAACAGCAGCTCTCATAAGTCAAAAATACTCAAAGGGAAACTTTTAAAATCTCATTGCAAGCATCAGAACAAGGAGAAAGGAGGATTCAATGGGCAGTGATAAACACTGGCACTATTTTATGATGGCCTTCCTTCTCTTTATCATAAGTACTCACCCCAAATATAATTGGAACATTAAGTACTGTGGCTTACTCTCTTAGTCATCTAGTGCTGATGTAACATAAATGTCTCAAGTGGATGGTTTTAACAAAGAGACATTTATTCTCTCACAGTCTATTAGGGCACAAGTCCAAATTCAGCGCATCGGCTCCAGGTGAAGGTTTTCTCTCTTTGTCAGCTTTGGAGGAAGGCCACTGTGATGTATCAGTCTTTCCATTATCTGGGAGCATCACAGCACAGAAACCTCAGGTCTGAATGATACGCTGTGCTCCTGGCACTGCTTTGTTGGTGATATGAAGTCTCCAATGCTATGCTTGCCTCCTTTTCCTTTTATCTCTTGTAAGATAAAAGGTAGTGCAAGCCACATCCCAGAGATCCTCCTTTTACAATAGATCAGTGATGTGACCTTAGTACGGATATTACAGTGTTACAGTCCCATTCTAATCTTCTCTAACATAATTCAATCTTGCCCTATTAACCACAGGCAAAGATTAGGATCTACAATATATACAAAATCACATAAAACGGTAGACAATCACACAATCACAGCCCAGCCAAATTGCTACAAACATTTTAGAGGGGGATACAATTGAATCCACACTTACTTTCAAAGTTAATTTTTTTTGTTTGTTTTTTTCTTGAATTTTTGAAAATATGTAAATTCTACAATTTTAGTTGTACAATTATTTATTCTAAAAGAATGTCTGGGGGCCAAAAAAGGAGTAACCTGAACGATTGTTAAGCAGATGATTATCATTAGCAATGGTTTACAAACTTACACTACTCACCTTCTAACCAACGTCTTCTCTAAGGAAACCATTTTTTGAGAAAGCAGAATTTTCTGGAGCTAAATAATGGGACTTGTGTTTTCTTTTTCTCTCTTTATTACTTTAGTGAGAGATTTTACTTTCATAGTTATTCAAATGATTCCAACCCCCTTTCTCCCCTGTTTGGACAAAGGACATGCCATTTTGCTTGGACCAGAACATCTAGAAAATGCCAAATTGTAGGATGTCAGTAATTGGGAAATCGAAGAAGCCATCTAGCCAAGACTTACTTTGTGGATGAAGAGAAGGTGAGGGGCAACTACAGTTGATCTACACTAGTTCTGAACATGAGCCAAGACTTCTGTCTTTAACTCATATAAAAACTGTGCTCTCACTAATATTCTTTTTTACTCTTATAGGGTAATAGAATCAGAAATGCATTATTTGAAAACTTGACAATTTATGTTCTGCTTTTTCCCTTTTACTTATCCTTTGTCTTTTTTGTACATTTTTCTTAAAAATGTCAGTCTGTATCTTCTACCTTGATGGGAGATGAGGAAGATGAAGTTATCCATCACTGGAATGGAGTGTTAGGGAGAAAGCTGTGTATCCTGAGGCCTCTGGTGAGGGTGGCCACACTAACCAAAATTCGAGAGAGGGTTGATAAGTGTCTTGGGGGTGGGGCATGGCAAAGTCATCTCTGTGCATGTGACACACTGGTGTGCTGGGCAGAGTTTGCGGCAGTGGAAGGAGTAGACAACCCTACAGAAACTATGGCCAGCTCCCAAAATCTCCAAAGTATCCCATTTTCATCTAAAAAGTTTATGTGAACTGTAACTGATATTCCATAATACTATAATCTATAAAATCTAAGATGCATTTTTTATAAGACACATTATCATTTTACTTTTCACCAAGGAAGAAAAAAAAAAAACCCTGCAAATTAAACTGTGACACAACATTGACTGTAAAATGCATTCCAATTTTACAAGTGCTTAAAGTGAATGAGCATCAATGAAATATTGGATACTTCTCTGTATTTAATATGAAAACATTATTTGCCTCATACCCCCGTCTTTGAATAAACTTGCATCAAAAAATATGTTTATCCTTTAGTTTGTGTACCTGTTGGCACATCATTGCAACCCCTCCAAAGTATTCATAATCCCCACTTGAAGATCATTATACTATTTCCTGGA
The DNA here is from genome assembly GCA_028571685.1 of Heterohyrax brucei. Taxonomy (NCBI): domain Eukaryota; kingdom Metazoa; phylum Chordata; class Mammalia; order Hyracoidea; family Procaviidae; genus Heterohyrax; species Heterohyrax brucei. The sequence goes on from CM053150.1 coordinate 66,971,545, forward strand.
ATCAGTGGTATAAAGAAGCTTTGTGCTGGAGACAGAAGGGTGTGCTGTGAAAAGATTTTCAATTAAAATCCTACAGACTCAAGAGAATTGAAAAAATATGTTCAAATAAGGCCTTGTGCGTGAATGTTCATAGCAGCCCAAGAATAAAAGCAATCCAAATACCCATCAACAGATGAATGAATAAATAAAATATGGTACATCCATGCAGCAGAATATTATTCAGGCATAAAAAGAAATGAAATACTGATATATGGATGAATCTCGAGAACATTATGCTCAGTGAAACAGCCACATAGGGTATGATTCCATTTGTATGAAATGTCCAGAATAAACAAACCTATAGAGCAGGAAGTAGATTAGTGATTGTCAAGGACTGGAGGAAGGGAGAGTGGACAATAAATGTTTATTGGATAAAGTTTTTTTTTTTTTTTAAGGTCAATAAAAGTGTTCTGGAATTAGACATTGAAGATTGTGGCATTAGGTTGTGAATCTATCGAAAACAACTGAATTGAACACTTCAAAATAATTAAAATGGTAAATTTTATCTCAGTTTAAGAAATGGTGTTGGGGAAACCTATTATGAATAATCCCCTCAGTTAAAAGCAAAAGCAGCTTTCTTAGAAATAGGGGTGAGGCCTGGGCTTCAGCCTGATCAGCTCTTTGCTCTTCCTCCCAAGACTGCCTGCTGATGACCTTCTGCAGAATCTTGGCATTCTGAGGTTCCAATTTGAAATTCACTACCCTAAATTATTGCTATAAGGGAGCGCTGTCCTCTACTCCCTCTTCTCTGTGCATTGCAAGGTCTGGGGTCTTCTCTTTCTGGGATGAGGTGCCCTGCATAGTGAGGTAAGTGAACTGCTGCAACAACTGCCCGTCTTTGCCAGCTCTTCCAAGTATTTCTCTCATTCAAATAGCTTCTGCACTGGTATCATGCTTCTTACACATTCTTGAGCCAACTTTTTATACCACCCACATCTTCTGTGAAATTCCAGCCATGAAGACGGCAGAAAAGCACCACGCTCTGCTAGAAAGATCCCCCCACTCTATCTTGAGTCTTGTCTAGAACAAGGTGCACGTACACATTCATTTCAGGTGCATATGCTATAGAGCACGTGATTTGATCAGCCCCAGGTACTGTTTTGGTCTGAGGTGTCCAGTTCAACCTGACTCAAACCCACTACATTTTTTTTTAATGCTTTATTTTATGAAAATCAAAACTCACTGCTGTTGAGTCAAGTCTGACTCATAGAGGTCCCACAGATCAGAGTAGTAAGCCCCAGAGTGTTTCCAAGGAGTGCCTGGCAGATTTGAACTGCTGACCTTTTGGTTAACAGACATAGCGTTTAAACCACTGTGCTGCCAGGGTTTCCTAATTTGAGGCAATATGTTATTTAGCTAAAAGGTGACATCACATTACAGTTTGGGTTCCATTCTACGTAGATACCATGTTTTGTTTATCCATTCATCTGCTGATGGGCATTTAGGTTGTTTCCATCTTTTTGCTGTTTTGAGTAGTGCTGCAGTGAACACAGGTGCGCAGGTGTCTGTTCATGTCTTTTCTACTACACCTCTACGATATAGACCCAGGAGCACAATAGTTAGAGCATAAGATAGTTTTATTTCTAGTTTTTTTGAGGAAGTGTCATGCTATCTTCCAAAAGGGTTGTACCATTTTACAGTTCCATCAGCAATGGTTAAGGATTTCAGTTTCCACACATCCTTGGTAGTAGTTGTCATTTTCTGTTGTTGTTTTTATCACTTGTCATTTTAGTAGATATGAAATGATATTTTACTGTAGTTTTCATGTGCATTTCTCTAATGACTAATGATCATGAGCATCTTTTCATATGTTGATTGCTTACCCGAAAGCTCTCTTTGGTGAAGTATCTATTCATGTCCTTTGTCCATATTTTAGTTGGGTCATTTGCCTTTTTGTTGCTGAACTACTCACATTTTCTATACATTTTAGAGATTAGAATCATATGGGATATGCCAGTCTTGAGAATTTTTTTTCCCAGTCTATAGGTTGTGTTTTTACTCTTTTGATAAAATATTTCGATGAGTGTGTTTTATGTTTATGAGGTCCTAGTTAATTAATTTGTCTTCTGCTGTTTCTGCATTTATGGTTGTATTTAATCATTTATTTATTTTTTAAGGCCCCACAGCTTTGTCCCTATGTTTTCTTCAAAGAACTATATAGATGAATATTTAACATTTAGGTCTTTCACCCATTTGGGGTTAATTTCTGTGCATAGTGTGAGGTATGGCTCTTGCTTCATTTTTCCCCTGGTGGATACTCAATTTTGCCAGTACCATTGCTAAGAGAATGTTTTTACCACATTACATGAATTTTGACCCCTTGTTGAAAAACAGTTGTCTCTAGATAGATGGATTTAAACCCACCACCTTTTGCTGTTTAATGCTCACAGGCACACTTACTTGCTTCGTGTTGTGACTTTATTTATTTACTTATTTATTAACACTAACTTTCTTGTCTTCTACCTCCATATCTCTGGTTTCTTGTCTGACATAGCACTTCCGGCTTCAACTCCCAGCTGATCTGTTACTCATTTCTCCGTTTGTGGAGTTTTTCCTTCTAGTAACAGACTGTGCAGGGCTGTAATGAGCAATCGGAGCCCAAGGATCTACTCGCATTACATCTGTAGAAGGAGCCCAAAATTCTGTTGCCCATTTCCTTCCTTATGCTACTTTCTCTATCAGACATACTCTTCCCTCCTCTTTTTGCCTAAATAACTCAGTCTTCCCACCCCCCCAAAGGATTAGATTAGATCCGGAAAATGGGGGCCTAAGAATATATGGAAGGACTCATCTCACCTCTCATTCCACACACGTAAAAATGCTAGATAAAATGTAATTAAAATAAATAATACACAGTGAATCTTAAAACACAGAAAGGTAAATTTCAATGACATACTGAAAAGGAACTTAGAGTTGGCTCTATGGATAAAATGATTTCAAACTACTGAGTCAGAAGGAGTAATAGATGGGTAAACACCCTCCCTCAGAGAGAGAGAGAGAAAGAGAGAGAGAGAGACAGAGACAGAGAGAGACAGAGATAGAGAGAGAAATGAAATAAAACCATTGTTGTTGAGAATTCTGACTCATGGAAACCCGTAGAGCTGACCCCTTAAGAGTTTCCAGGTAGAGGCTGGTGAATTTGAACTCTTGAAAAAAATTTGGATACAGGCTCTGTAAACAGAGTTGAACTAGAACACTGAGTACGTACAGAAGCCTCAAGAAATGCCTATCTATGGAGTAAAAATTCTACCCCTAATCCCAGCATCCCAGTTAGAACCCTGATAGAAATCAGAATCCTTGGTCTAAGCCAAATATAGTTGTAGAGTTCAAGTTCACATAACCTTTGCAATGTCACAATTTCAAGATTAAAATTGACATTAAAGAACTTGTCCTGAATTTGTGGAACCTATAATGATACTTTTATAACACAGAACACAATAAACAATCTTACTACACAGTTGAAAGATAGAAAAAGTGTATGTCAGGGGTGTACCCATTTACCATACTTATTCAGACTGTATGCTAAGAAAATTATCTGAAAAGATTGATTACATGAAGAAGAAAATGACACCAGGATTTCAGGAAGACTAATTAACAGCCTGCATAATACAGATAACAACTTTGCTTGCTGAAAGTAAAGAAAACTTGAAGTGCTTGCTGATGAAGAACCAAAGACCACAGCCTACAGTATGTACTACACCTCAACATAAATAAAATGAAAATCCTGCAATGGGACCAATAAGCAATATCAAGGTAAGTGGAAAAGAGATTGAAATTGTCAAGGATTTCATTTTACTTGGATTCACAATGAATACCAGTGGAAGTAGCAGTCAAGATATCAAAAGACACACTGAATTGATAAAATGGCTCCAAAAGACCTCTTTAAACTTTCTAAAAGCCAAGGTGTCACCTTAAAGAACTAAGATGAGCCTGACTCAGGCACGGTGTTTCCAATAGTGTCGCCTACCTTTGAAAATTGAATAATGAATAAGGAAGACCAAAGAAGAACTGACACCTTTGAACTATGGTATTGTTGAACAATACTAACTACACCATGGGCTGCCAAAAAAATATGCACAAATCTGCCTTAGAAGTACAGCCAGAATGCACCTTAGAAGCAAAGAAGCGGATATTATGTCTCACTTACTTTGGACATGCTATCAGGAGGGCTCAGTTCCTGGAGGACACTGGGCCCAGCAAAGTAGAGGGTCAATGGAGACGAGGAAGGCTTTCAATGAGATAGACTGACCTGGTGGCTGCAAAAATGGGCTTGGCCAAGCCAAGTACTGTCGAGTCGGATAAGAATAACAAAACTGTGAAGATACTGAGGAACTGGGGAACATTTTGTTCTTTTGTACAGAAGGACTCTGTGTATTAGAAGACACTTGATGGTACCTCACAACAACAACTGAAATGATCTACAGCATTTTCAGACACAAGGGTGGGGAGATTTTGACTCATTTACTTTGGAAACATTATCAGGAAAAATCACTGGTTAGAAAAGGGCATTATGGTACTTTATAATTTGTAAAGTAGAGGGTCAATGAAGATGAAGGAAGCCCTCTGTGAGATGGATTGACACAACAGCTGCAACAATGGACTCAAACATGTCAACAACCACGAGGGTGACCAAGAACCAGGCAGCATTTCTTTTTGTTATATGTAAGGTCACCATGAATTGAAATTGTCATTTCAGCAACTGACAACAGCACTGAGATGACTTCCTAGTAAAAAAGATGTATATCACAAAGAAACAAATTGCAATGGAGAGTCAGTATATGAAAAGAATTGAAAAATTCATGCTGTATGAATCAGTGAATTGAACCATGTGATAAAAGTTTTAAATTAAGTATGTTTACAATGGTAAAAAGAGATAACTGAAGGCATTAACACATAAAACAAGAGCAACGAAATGTGTGAAAAGAATAGAAAGATTTTAAAAAAGAATTAAATCGAATTCCATAAATTAATGCAGTTAATGACAGTTAACGCATGGTAGGTGGATAAAGAAGACTGGAAGAAGAGAGAATTAGAGTTAGAAGTTCTGAGAAAATCACCCAGGATGCAGTTCATAGGTATAAGGAATTGAAAAATATTAAAGATAAAATTAGATCTAGAGATCATACATCTAATAACCCCAAATCAAAATCAAACTCACTGCTGTCAAGTCAATTCCAATTCATGGCGATCCTACATACAAGATCAGACAGCTCTCTCTGGAATGGCCGTTGTGTACAGCGGCACTATAGCAAGTTTATAAAATTAATTGTATAGTTGACTGTGAGGGAGTTTTAAGCCAGTAAACAAATAACTGCACTCGAATATCCTCTCTACTCACCTAATCTGGCCTTCAGTGATATTTTCTTTACCTGATGATAAAAGAAATACTGAAAGGGAGGCTTTTGATGACATTCAGGACACTGAAGGTAATATGATGACAGCTCCGACGGCCATTCCAGAAAAAGAGTTCCAGAATTGCTTTGAAGTGTGAACTAGGCACTGGCATCACTGTATAGCTTCCCAAGGGGAGTACTTTGAAGGTGACTGCAGTGATATTCAGCAATGAGGTATGTAGCACTTTTTCTATGGTGAGATGTCGAACTTAATTGGCAGTCCTCATATAACTAACAGACAACGCAAATTCAGAGGGACAAAAATGTACACAGAGAAATCGTTTATTCTTTTTCCAACTTTAGAGACATACCAATGTAACAGAACTCAGTGTAAGATTGATTTAAAAAAAAATCTGTATCCAAGGTATTTAATATTGATACGACAGAATAAAAAACATCCCAAACCAAATCCTCTGCTACTGAGTTGATTCTGACTCATAGTAACTCTATAGAAGACAGTAGAACTGCTCCACAGTTTCCAAGGAGCACTTGGTGGATACGAACTGCAGACCTTTTGGTTTACAGCTGTAGCACTTAACTGCCACATCACCAAAGTTTTTCTTAAATATTATCCAAAAGGACAAATAAATTACTTAGAATCACTATTAGTCTGGCATGAGATTTTTCAACTGTAACTACTGAAGAAAAACAATTGACAATCAGCATTGATTACCAAGTGTAATTTATCATTTGAGGGTAAGATTAAAATAAAAACATTTTCAGATGTAAAAAAAGTTTGAAGTAGTTGTCTACTTGCTGACTTCAGCAAAAGGACTACAGAGTGTAAATAACGATCAGGAAGAAAACTGAAGCTCAGAGAAAGTTGTGGGGTACAGAAAGTCATGTTGAGTAAATGTTCTTAATAGGTTGTTAATACTAAATAAGTGTGTGTGTGTGTGTGTGTGTGTGTGTGTGTGTGTATACATAAATATATAAACAAATCAAGGAGTTAAAAATAATATGGAAATAAAAATACTTGTCAGTTACACAGAAGAAAGTATTTTGTAATCAGAGTCTTTTATGGGCCTCAGAGGACCTCTGGTTGCACAGTGGTTAACAGCTTGGCTGCAGTCTCCAAAGACCAGCCACCCCTTGGAAAGCATGTGGGGCACTTCTACACTATTCTATAGGGTTACAATGAGTTTGAATTGACCCAATAGCAAGGATTTTTTTTTTGAATGGGCCTCACAAGGAGCTCTGGTGGTGTTATGCTCACGCCCTTGATTGCTCTCCTAAAGATAGGCAGTTCCAACCCACCATGTACTCTGTGAAAGAATGCAGGGCAGTCTTCTGTAAAAACTTATAGTCTTGGAAATCCTGTGGGGCAGTTCTAGTCTATTATACAAGATCCCTATGGGTCAGAACTGACTTGATGGCACTGGGTTGTTTTTAGTCATATGGGCTTCATGAGATCCAAGTGTTGTTGCTGTTAGGTGTTGTCCAGTCAGTTCTGACTCATAGCAATTCTGTGCACAGCAGAACAAAACACTGCCTCGTTCTGAGCCATGCCCACAATCATTTTTATGCTTAAGACTATCATTGTAGCCTCAGTGTCACTACATCTTGTTGAGGGTCTTCCTCTTTTTCGCTGACTCCTCTACTCTACCAAGCATGATATACTTCTCCAGGATTGATTCTTCCTGACTATGAGTCCAAACTATGTGACACAATCTCTCCCTCTTTGCTTTCTAGGTGCACGCTGGTTGTACTTCTTCCAGAACAGATTATTTGTTCTTTTGGCATGGGATGCTCAAGGAAAACCTGGTGGTATAGTGGTTAAGTGCTACATCTGCTAACAAGAAGGTTGGCAGTTCAAACCTACCAGGTGCTCCTTGGAAACTCAGTGGAGCAATTCTACTCTATCCTATTGAGTTTCTGTGAGTCAGAATTAACTAAGTTGCAATGGATTTGGTTTGCTTGGTTGGTGTATTCAGTATTTCTTCTCCAACATCACAATTCAAGAGCATCAATTCTTCTTCTGTCTTCTGTATTCATTGTCTAGCTTATGCATGCATATGATGTGATTGAAGATACCGTGGCTAGGGTCAGGTGCACCTTAGTCACCAAGACGACATCTTTACTTTTCAATACTTTAAAGAGATGCTTTGCAGCAGATTTTCCCAATGCAACACGTCTTTTAATTTCTTGACTGCTTCTTCAATGGGCATTGATTGCAGAATCAAGTAGAATGAAGTCCTTGACAACCTCAATCTTTTCTCCACTTATCACAATATTATTTACTGGCCCAGCTGTGAGAATCTTTATTTTGCTGATGTTGAGGTACAATCGATACTGAAGTCTGTGGTCTTTGATCCTCATCAACAAATGTTTCAAATCCTCTTCACTTCCAGCAAACTGAGTTGGGTCATCCATGTAACTCAGGTTGTTAATGAGTCTTCCTCCAATCCTGATGCCTTGTTCTTCTTCATATAGTCCAGCTTGTTGGATTATTTGCTTGGCACACAGATTAAAAAGTTGTGATGAAAGGATACAACCCTTATGTACACTTCTCCTGACTTCACATCATGCAGTGTCACCTTGTTCTGCTTGCATGACTGGCTCGATCAATGTACAGATTCCTCATGAGCATAATTAAGTGTTCTGGAATTCCCATTCTTTATATTGTTATCTTTGTTATGATCTGCACAGTCAAATGCCTTTGCATAGTCAATGAAACACAGGTTAACATCTTCCCGGTGTTCTCTGTTTTCAGCCTTGATCCACCTGACACTAGCAGTGGTATCCGTAGTTCTACATTCTCCTTGGAATCTGGCTTCAATTTCTGTCAGTTCCCTGTCAATATACAGTTGCAGTCTCTTTTGAATGATCTTAAGCAAAATTTTACTTTCATGTGATATTAGTATTCAAATAGAAAACAGAAATGTTTATTAAGTTTAAATCTTATTAAGCATAGTATTCATGTTAAAATTTAAATTAATCCAAATAAAATAAAGGAGTTAAAGATAATTTTGATCATCTAATAAATGACCGGAAAGGAAGAACAAGAAGATGCCAGGACACTGCAGAGTAAAAAATGTTATCTGGCAATGAGTGTGAATGTCCATACACATGTACATATATAAACATATACATACATACATACATATTTGTATGTGTGTGTACAAATATATAAAAGAGCCCTAGTGGTGCAGTGGTTAACCACTGGGCTGCTAACCCAAAGGTCAGAGTTGAAATCTGCCAACAGCTTCACAGGAGACAGTGTGGCTGTCTGTTCCCATAAAGATCTGCAGGCTTAGAAACCTTGTGGGGAAGGTCTGTTCTGTCCTATGGAGTCATTACCAGTCAGAATCAACTTGACAGCACACAACATCAGTATATGTATATACATATACACATACATACATAACTCATTTGTGGACTACTTCATCTGACGTTTCACATTTAAAAAACCTACAATCTGACTATTTTGAACATTAACAGTATGTGTCTGGTTTAATGAACCCCTAGACTCAAGACAAGTATAATACTTGCTTTGATGGTTAAAGTTACAAGTCAACTTGGCTGGGCCATAATGCTCAGTGGTTTGGCGGTTATGTAATGATCTGATCATTCTGCATTTAGTGCTCTGATGTGGTCATCCTCCATTTCTGCTTCATGTTCATTTTCACAAAAAGACCTGGTCTTTGGAAACTAATGAAGTCTGTAAGTGAGAAGTAGCTGTGTATACAATGTCTGACAGTTAAATCGGTGAACTTAATTGTTCTAAGTGCTACACACTTCATTCCTGAATACCAGTATGGTCACATTTGAAGTACTCCCATTGGGAAGTACTTCACTGATGCCAGTGCCTGTTCCACCCTTCAAAGCAATTTTGGAACTCTGTCCGGAATGAACATTGCACGTGGTGGCAAGTTCTTAAACTTAATTGTATAGTTTTCTGTGAGGGATCTTTTGCCAGTAAACAAATAATGATTGGAACACCCTCCTTACACACCCGATATGGCCCCCAATGTCTTTTGCTTTACCCAAAGGTAAAGGAAATATTGAAAGGAAGACATTCTGATGACATTCGAGACATGAAGGATAATACGTTAACAGCTTTGATGGCCATTCCAGATAAAGAGTTCCAAAATTGCTTTGAAGTGTGCACTAGGCACTGGTGTTGGTGCACAGCTTCCCAAGCGGTGTACTTTGAAGGCAACTGTAGTGATATTCAGCATTGAGATATGTAGCAGTTTTTCTAGGATCAGTTCATGAACTTAATTGTCTGAGCTTGTATACACATTCATAATATAAGTATGAGTCGGATCCGACTCGACGGCACTTGGCTTGGCATACATGTATATGTCAGACATATTCAGAGGAAAAAAAATTGACAAATTCTATGTATGGTTTTTCTGTATATACTTCCTATAACATACGAAATAATGCTTTCTGTGTTGTTTGTGAGTACATACAAATATGAAGATGTAGTGAAGTGTTGCCTTCTTTACAAGAAAGGAAGTTTTTTCTGGAGATAGAAGAAAGGGAAAGGAATTGAAAAAGTCATAAAGATGTTTTCTACTGTATCAATATTCTTCTATTCTCTGTAAGTTTTGAAATATGTGTGAAAAAATGTTGGTATTTATAAATTCTAGGTTGGGAGTATGAGTATTTTGTTATGTTACGTTATACCATGCTTTTCTACTTTCAAAATATTTTCTACTTTTGAAATACTTTACACTGAAAAGGAACTTTAGCTGAGGACACCCCTCTCCCAAGGAACCATCATAGGCCCTTTAACCCTATAATGTATTCCATACTGCTCCCCTGTGCCATGCGTCACCCCTCCCCCATGTACTTTCCCTAACAAAGCACCAGTCACAAGCTGTCTTAAGTTGTGTTTTCTAGAAGCAAAACCTCAGTCAGGGACTTGGGCCATGTGATTTACAGAAGGAAAAGTCTTCAAGAAAAATCTGTAAAGGAGGAAGTAAAGCAGGGTGTAGAAGCACAGATTAGTCTTAGGATCAGTCTAGCTTTGACCTGATGCATGGGAGTAGAACTAGACTCTGAAGCAAAAGTCCTCAGGACAGAGTTGTCACCCCTTGATAAGAGATGCCTGTCCTTTTTTATTCCAGTATTCATTGACTATGGGCTGATACCTAGTGGTGGTAGATAGCTCCAAGCAGTTAAGGGCACTTATTCAAAGGATTGGCTAACCACTGGAACCCATCAGCCACTTTGTGAAACACTATGGGGAAGTTTTCCTCTGTTCTATATAGTCTCTATGAGTTTGAATTAACTGACAGCAAAGGTCTCCATTTGGCTGTGGGCTGACACCTAGGGGTAGTGGATGGCTCCAAGCTGCCCAGAGTAGTTATAAGAATTGGGGAAGTTTGGAGCTTTGGTAGCACTCATAGCAGCTGGAACAGCCTGATATACTAACTTGTCAAGGACATCTGTGTGGAGTATCACACACCACCTACCTAACATGTATCTTCATGTTATGTTCATGTGCCTCCCTACCTTTCTAGACTGTGAGTTTCTTAAATTGGGTCCTGAATGCTGCTCAGCTTTCTGACCACTGAGCCTAGCATAGTGTATACATTAAAAAAGACTCTAACACACATTTAGTGAACTGAAAAGAACCTAGTAGAAAATGACTCAGGATTGCTAAAGGGGGATGTTTGTAACAAAAAGGCTGGAAGTCTTATGCATTGCTTCTGCACATGGGTAGAGTGTTGACTTGTTGATTTCCTGGTAAACATAGACACACATACACATCTATTCATCAAACATTTATCCAACATCTACTATGTGCCAGGAACTGGAGATTAAAAGCCATCTACAATATGCTTGCTTATATCCTCAAGCAAGTTTCCTTTTAGTCAAATGAGCAGGGCATTTGATTTACATCAATTAATGTTACTGAAGGCCACCTCTAGGAACAGTGTGAGATACCATGTTGAATAATCAATGCTCCCTGTCCATAAATTCTTAAAACTAAGAAAGGATAGATCAAGATGGTGGACTAAGCACACGTCTCCTTATATCCTCTGGAAACCAAGACCTGAACTGATAATCAAATAGAGCCTTCTGGTCACCTAATCAGCCCCAGGACACGACACAGGACTGTTACTTTGGACTTCATACTACTGAGCAAAAAACCTCCTCTCTTACGCTGACTCCCATGCCTGGCTAGCCCTGGCTCTCATGGACAGAAGGTAAACACACCATTTTGACTTTTTTTTCCTCTGTCTTGGCCAGCAGGTGGAGCAGGGTCTTGCGTAGCGGCTAGACTCAGACATGTTGCTGGGAGGACAGGCAGGTGAAATTCCCATATTTTGAGAGCCAGGCTTGGGACTCTGTTAATCCAGCCACTTTGAGGTGTCGTTTTATATCTGCCTCAGCGGGGTTTGTATGGAATTTTGCAGTCAGTGTGCGGGACACAATGTTGGACACGGAGATTCCTTCATTCTTAGCCTGGTAGCCAGCACCTGCAAATAGGACAGCACTTCTCCGACAGAAAAGCAGTAATTTACCTAGTGCCACCTGCTTTGGGGGTCCTGCAACAGAATCAGAGGAATCACTACCTCTCGGCACCTTTAGCCCTTCTGTCTGCTGCCTCTGTGGAGGGCACCATCTTGGATACAGTGGCTGCAGCTGGACTTAATTCTTAGCTTGGGAGCCAGAGCCTGCCTACAAGAGAGTGTTTTTCCATCACAAAAGCAGTACTCGACTCAATGTCGGCTAAGGCTAGGCCCTGTCAGCAGAAGCCAATAGGGCAGTAGCATTGCTGTATTCTGAACTAGTTTGTATCATCTGGGGTGGGATATAGTGGTGCTTACATTGCCAGTTGAGAAGAGAGACCTCTACACCTGAAAACCTAACTGACTTGTGAAGTGGTCAGATATCTTTTGCTTTACATTTTAAGACAGCCTAGAGAAACATCTGCAGTCCATCCTCGCAGTACCTCTTCCAGCCTCTACATACTCACATGGGTCCCAAAAAGCAACAGACACTTGTGGCACACAAGAAATCAGCCATGGCTTCAAAAGGCTCCCAAACAAAGCAACCAAGGAGTTTTCCAGATGAAGAAACTTTTATGAAAGTATCATAAAGTGAATACAAAATATACGGAGCCCTTCTAGACCTTATACAAAACACAGGAGAACAAAATGAAAAATTAAGCAAGATGTTCGATCTGATGGAACACCAGTACTCTGAAATCCGACAGATCAAGAACAAAATCAAAGACATAGAAACTTCCATGCAAAGCCAAGAAAACAGAATGGAACAAATAGAAAAAAGAATTTCTGACTTGGAAGACAGAGCTACTGAGGCCAGCATCTATGAGCAGAAATCAGAAAAAAGAAACAAGAAAAATGAAGAAACATTAAGAAGCATGCGGGACTCTATTAAGAGGAACAACCTTCGATTAATTGGAGTCTCTGAACAGGGTGAGATATGTGAGAACACAGAGAGTATTGTTGCTGAGCTGCTGACAGAAACTTCCCAGAAATCATGAAGGAAGAGAATATAGCCATCTCAGAGGCATATCGTACACCACCCAATATAGATCTCAAAAGAAAGACTCCAAGACATATTATAATCAAGCTCAACAAAATGAAACATAAGCAGCAACTCTTAAAGGCAGCAAGACTCAAAGCAAAGCTAACATTCAGAGGGAAACCCTGTAGGCTCTCTTCAGATTTCTCAGCAGAAACCATGCTGGCGCAGAAACAGTGGCATGACACATTCAAAGTCTTGAAGGAGAAGAACTTCCAACCAAGAATTGTATATCCTGCAAAACTATCTTTCAAATACAAAAATGAAATTAAGACATTCCCAGATAAACAGAAACTCAGAGACTTTGTAAAAACCAAACGAAAACTACAAGAAATATTGAAAGAAGTTCTTTGCTCTGGCTTAGAAGAACAAAACCACTGATTTCATATTTTAGAACTAAATTTACTACTCAAAACTCTACTCAGTTAGGGAAGGCTCCAAAGCCATTCACAGCTTTGATAAGGAAAGAAGCAATCCAGTGAGCATCATGAAACCCATGGTGTCATTATATTAAAAAGAGGGATGTACTACAGTTGTTATAGTCCTTCCAGATGGAGAGGAAGACGACAAGACTGGTAGTAATTAAAATTCAGTTTATATATAGTTTATTAAGGGAGATCATAGGGGCAGCTGCAAAACACAACAAAGTTGTATCATATCATTTCAAGAAATGTAACACACGAGTCTCAACAACTACAAAACCAGCTCTGAAAAAGGTGAAAAATCAACTCACAAGAATGTCCCAGAGCAGACTAATAAGAACAGCAGAGAAAACATCAACATAAAAATAAACACATCACAATGGCAGCACTGAACACATACCTATCAATAATTACATTGAATGTGAATGGACTGAATGCTCCAGTAAAGAGACATCGAGTGACATCTTGGATCAAAAGACATGACCCATCCATATGTTGTCTACAAGAAACTCACTTGAGACCTAAAGATAGGAACAAACTGAAAATTAAAGGATGGAAGAATATATATCAAGCTAACAATGAACAAAGAAGAGCAGGGGTGGCAATTCTAATCTCAGACAAAATAAATTTTAATGTCAAATCCACCATCGTGGACAAAGATGGACACTATTGCTGAAAGGTTCCGTACACAAGCAAGACTTAACTATATTAAATATTTATGCACCTAATATCAGAGCACCTAAATACGTCGAAGAAACACTGACTACGCTCAAAAGAGAGTTAGATGACTCCACCATAATAGTGGGAGACTTCAACACTCCACTCTCAATACTAGACAGATCATCTAGAAAAAAAAAACTCAGTAAAGATACAGAAGACCTCATTGCCACAATTAACCAACTAAACCTCATTGATATATACAGAACCATCCACCCCTCAGCAGACAACTACACCTTCTTCTCCAGTGCACATGGAACATTCTCCAGAATTGACGACGTGATAGGCCATAATGCAATGCTCAACAAAATCCATACCATTGAATTACTGCAAAGCATCTTCTCAGATCATAAAGCCATAAAAGCTGAAATCAACAGCAGAAAAAACATAGATAGAAAGTGGAACTCTTGGAAACTGAACAACATCTTGCTCCAAAAAACATGGCTTATAGAGGAAATCAAGGATGAATTAAAGAAATTCATGGATTCCAATAAGAACAAAAACACTTCCTAATAGAACCTATGGGCTATAGCCAAAGCAGTGCTCAGAGGTCTGTTTACCTCCATAAATGCACACATCTGGAAGGAAGAAAGAAACCAAACCAAGGAACTAACCCTACAACTTGAACAAGTAGAAAGAGAACAACAGAGGAACCCCAAAGGCACCAAAAGAAACGAGATCATAAAGATTAGAGCAGAGCTAAATGAATTAGATAATAGAAAAACAATTGAAAAAAATTGAAAAGACCAAAAGCTGTCTTTTTGAGAAGATCAACAAAATTGACAAACCACTGGCTAAAGTTACTAAAGAAAACCAGGAAAGGAAACAAATAACCCAAGTTAGAAATGAGAGGAGTGTTGTCACCACAGATGCAACAGAAATCAAAAATATCATAACAGAATACTATGAAAGAGTGTACTCTAACAAACTGGAAAACTTAGAGGAAATGGACCAGTTCCTTGACTCATACCACCTACCCAAATTATCACAACGTGAAGCAGAACAACTTAATAAATCCATTACAAAGGAAGAGGTTGAAAAGCTCATCAAAACACTGCCAACCAAAAAAAAGTCCGGGTCCCGATGGCTTCACTGCAGAATTCTACCAAGCATTTAGAGAAGAGTTATCTCCAATACTACTGAAACTATTTCACAGTATAGAAAGGGATGGAGTACTCCCAAACTCATTCTATGAAGCCAGCATAACCCTGATACCTAAGCCAGGGAAAGACCCAACAAAGGAAGAGCACTACAGACCGATATCACTCATGAATCTAGATGCAAAAATCTTCAACAAAATTCTTGCCAATAGAATACAACAACATATCAAGAAAACAATCCATCATGACCAAGTGGGATTCATACCAGGGATGCAAGGCTGGTTCAACATCAGGAAAACAATTAATGTGATTAACCACATAAATAACACAAAAGGGAAGGATCACCTGATTTTGTCCATTGATGCAGAAAAGGCATTTGATAAAGTCCAACACCCATTCATGCTAAAAAAATCTTAGCAAAATGGGCATAGACAGCAAATTCCTCAACACAATAAGGGCCATTTATACAAAGCCAATTGCCCATGTCATCCTGAACGGAGAGAGACTGAGAGTTTCCCTTGAGATCAGGAACCAGACCAGGATGCCCACTCTCACCTCTTCTATTTAACATTGTGCTAGAAGTTTTAGCCAGAGCCATTAGACAAGATGAAGAAATAAAGGGCATCTGCATTGGCCAAGAGGAAGTTAAAATCTCCCTGTTTGCAGATGATATGATTGTACATGCAGAGAACCCCAAGGAATCTATAAGTAACCTACTCAAACTGGTAGAAGAGCTCAGCAAAGTCTCAGGATGCAAGATAAACGTAAGTAAATCAGTAGGATTCCTTTATACCAACAACGATACTGTTAAGGTAGAAATTATCAAATCAATACCATTTACGATAGCCCCTAAGAAGATAAAGTACCTAGGAATTAATCTAACCAGAGAAACAACAGACCTTTACAAAGAGAACTACAAGCCCTTACAACAAGAAACTAAGAGAGACTTAGATAAATGGAAAAACCTCCCCTGCTCATGGATAGCAAGACTTAACATTGTGAAAATGTCTATTTTACCCAAAGCAATTTATTTATATAATGCAATCCCAATACAAGTTCCAGCATCATTTTTTAATGAGATGGAGAAACAAATCACCAATTTTATTTGGAAAGGGAAGAAGCCCTGGATAAGTAAGGTACTACTAAAGAAGAAGAACACACTGCGAGGCCTCTCATTACCCAACCTTAGAACATACTACACTGCCACAGAGGTCAAAACAGCCTGGTACTGGTATAAGAACAGACCGATCAGTGGAACAGAACTGAGACCCCAGAGATGACACCATCTGCCTATGAACAATTGATATTCGACAAAGGCCCTAAGACCTTAAACTGGGGTAAAAACAGTATCTTCAACAAATGGTGCTGGCAAAATTGGATATCCATCTGCAAGAAACTGAAACAAGATCTATATCTTACACCTTATACAAAAACCAACTCCAACTGGATAAAAGACCTAAATATCAAACCTAAAACGATAAAGCTCATCCAAGAAAAGGTAGGAACAACAATGGAAGTTTTAATACACAATATGGACAGACTCCAAAATCTGTCAAACAAACCACAATCATCAGAAGAGAAAATAGATAAATGGGATCTATTAAGAATTAAACATTTTTGCTCATCTGAAGACTTTATTAATAGAATTAAAAGAACACCTACAGACTGGGAAAAAATATTTGGCACCTCTATGTAAGACCAACGCCTGATTTCCATAATATACAGCATACTACAAAATATCAACAAGAAGAAGATAAATCATCCAATCAAGCGACGGACAAAGGAGATGGACAGACATTTCACTAAAGAAGAGATCCAGGCAGCCAAAAAAAACATGCGGACATGTTCACGATCTTTAGTTATTAAAGAAATTCAAATTAAGATGACAATGAGATACCATCTCACCCCAACAAGGTTGGCCATGATCCAAAAATCACAAAACAACAAATCTAGAGAGCCTGTGGAGAAAGTGGAACCCTCCTACACTGTTGGTGGGGTTGCAAAATGATCCAGCCTCTTTGGAAAGCAATCTGGCACTTCCTTAAAAAAATGGATATTGATATACCATTTGACCCAGTCATTCCACTACTTGGAATATATCCTACAGAATCAAGGCCTTTCACACCAATGGACACATTGCACCAGAATGTTTATCGCAGCACAGTCCACAATAGGAAAAAGATGGAATCAACCCAGATGCCGAACAACAGAAGAATGGATAGGTAAACCATGGTATGTATACTCAATGGAGCACTACGCAATGATAAAGAACAACGATGACTTCAGGAAACATCATGAGATCTGGTTTCAACTGGAAGACATTATGTTGAGTGAAAGTAGTCAGCGACAAAAGGACAAATATTGTATGAGACCTCTACAATAAGATCTCAAAAACAGACTTGTGTATAGAAGAAAAGACTCTTTGACAGCTGCAAGGGAGGGGAGGGGGAGGGCTTAGAATAGATAGTTGCTAGGTATCTGGTTGGTTGAAATCAGTGATAGCACACATTAGAAACAAGAACAATATTAAGTGGACTTAAACACAACATGAGTACTCCTTTCATCTTAACCCAATATTGCAAGGATAGAGCAGCTGGGGCAGGGGGTGGGTGACCATGCTCTTAGGCAAAAGCAAGGCCAATAGGCACAACTAGCATTTTGCTAAGTGGGCTCTCTGCACCCCATGTTGGTGAGTGGCATCTGGGGTCATAAAAGCTGCCAAGCTGCCATCCGAGGGCACAGGAAATGGTCCCAACTCAGCAGGAACAGATGCTCAGCAAGGACCAAAATGACATGGGGGAAAGACAACCCAGAAGACAAAGAGACCCACTTGAGTGGGTACCAACATCGACTTGGGACTGGAAGAACTGGCTAGTGCCCAGCCACCACCAGTGATAGCCGCAATGGAGCTCACTAAGTTGAGTCTCACTGGCAACACAAGAATAAAAAGGGGTGCACCCTGAGATCCCCACTAAAAGACCTCAATTGATGGTCCAGTGGTTTCGGGGTTCCCCTGGGAGCATGGCCTCTCGCCCTGATGCTGCCCTTGACCATAAATCATAATGAAGGTTCATGCTTCGGACAGGAATGGATTGGACTTGGCGATGAAGTGACCATATATTAGATGCACTTTATGGTTCTATACATCTATAGGATGTCATCCTGCTGACCTCTGGCTGGAGGAAGGAGAGTGGGTGGAGAGGAGGGAAAAGAGACTGTTGGGAGAATGAGACATGTATGGAGCAGAGAGGAATACTGTGCTGTCACCAGGCAGGGAGAGCAGTGGAAGCTGCATATAGGTGAGTATGTAAATTTATACAGGAATGTACATTTTCACTTGGCTATATAAAATTAAAAAAAAAAAAAACTAAGAAAGGGTAACAGGTATGCACATAAGGAAAAATCTGATACAAATAAGCTGTTGTAAGTGCCGACTCAACGGCACTTGGCTTGGCTATGTGCCATAATTTGAGCTTAACAATATTTTATATGTTCAATATGATATATAATTCACTGATTCATTTGTCATTCTTCCTTTGAACAAATACTTAATGAAGTTCTATTTTGTACTGAACACTGGGTATAGAATACTGAACATGACAACACCGCTTTTCAATTTACGTAGCTTGCAGACTAGTAGGAAAGATAATTATTCTACAGCTAATCATAAAAAAATATTTAATGGCAAACTGCAGTTAATCTTTGAAGGATAAAACTGAGTGCCATGAAACAAGGCAAAGGCGAGGACCTTAATTTGGTTTCAAGAGTTATGAAAAGCATCTCAAATGAACTTACATCTGTTTGATGTAAATGAAAAATGAGGTGAAGCAAATTAAGAGTTAGGGAAAAGAGCATTCTAGAAGTTAAAGAAAGAATTACAAACTTTCTGATGTTGGCACACCCTTAACACAGGAGTAGAGTGAGTTTGAGAGTGATCACAGCGAAGCAGTTGGGGATTGAATCTTGTATTAATACTCAGTCCTCATTAAAACTCACTGTTGTCAAGTTCGCTCTGACTCATAGCAAGCCTAGAGGCTGGAGTAGAACTGCCCACAGAGTTTCCAAGGAGTGCCTGGTGGATTTGAACTGCTGACCTGTTGGTTAGCAGACACAGCACTTAACCCACTATGCCACCGGAATTTCTCTTAATTTTTGTCCCAAATGTAAAGGGAGGTCATTAGAACATTTAAGTAGAGACCTGATAGGGTCATTACATTCTCTTGTAACAGACTAATCATCTTAGACTGTTGACCTGAAGGGTATGGTTATTTTGAATATTAACATACACACCTACTTCTCAATTATGGACTTCATTAATTTCCAAAGATCAGATCTTATTGTGAAAATGAGCATGATGCAGAAATGGAGGATGATCACATCAGAGCACTAAATGCAGAATGATTAAATCATTACATAACTGCCAAACCACTGAGCATTATGGCCCAGCCAAGCTGACTTGTAACCTCAACCATCAAAGCAAGTATTATACTTGTCTTGAACCTAGGGGTTCATTAAACTGTTAATGTTCAAAACAGTCACTTCGTTGACTATGCAAATAAGATGATTAGTCTGTTACAAGAGAATGGAATGGAGGTATGGAAGAATGGATATAAATAGGGATGACAAACTGTGGTTTGATGACCATGGTTTAAAGTAAGTATGACAGGTTCAGTACCCATGTTGAGAGCTGGATGAACAAGGGAGAAGTGATAGGTTGGATATGAGGGAGAGGGAGAGGAAATGTAGGAGTGATTCCAATTTCTGGCTTACCTGAGTATCTGAAAGAACAACTACCTGAGATGGAGAAGAATGGGTTACAAATTAATGTTGACTGAGAGGACTCAGGAAGGCCTCTAAAGGTGGGTAATACTCAAGCAGGATCTACAAAAGAGTAAGTTCTAAAAGAGTCATACTGGTCAAGAGGGTTATTCTAGGCAGAAAGAAAGATGTGAATAAAAATGTGGGTAGAAGAAAATGGCAGTAAAAGAGAGGGGTTTGGGCCTGTGAAGTAGTGAAATTTGGGGAAGATGTGTTGAGTACAAGATTGAAAAAATAAATAGGTATTGAGAATCAAAGTACTTGACATTAGTGCTGTATGAAGAGCTAATCTTAGAAGGTTTTTAGGCAGTGGAACATGTTCAGACTTTTTTTTTTTAGAAAGATCACTGGAATTTTGGGGGCCCTGTAGAGAAAAAATAGTTGGTGTTGGAGAAAGAGACATTTTGGGAAAATTGAAATATATGCAATCTTTTTTTAGTATCTCTAACAGATCAGTTTAAGAATACGAGCACGCATTATGTATAATTTGGGATGTTTTAAAAGCATCTCTTGTTATATATAGAGCTGCAAATTCCTGTATGATTCTTGAAATAGATTTTACTTGCCCATTGAGATGGCGGTGGGAGTGCGGTGTCTACCTATTTGTCAAACAATATATCCATGTCAAATTCTGTCATTTCCAACCTGCATCTTTGTGTCTCTTAGAATTCAAAACAGACTAGCTTGTTTTTTGGATGGTCTACTTCATTGCCAATGAAAATATTCTTTGGATTAAAAATCCAAGGGGGAAATATGAAACTGGTAAATTATGGGACAACATATACTATTTATGTTGTGGAATCTTAAAAAAATAATTAAAAAATTTGTGCTTTGTCCTTTGTGCCTTAAAAAGAAAATGTTCAAAGCTGTATTACTGACCTGTAATCAGCAATATTTTTTCTGTAAAGGACTAGATGACAATCACTTTTGGCTTTGTGGGTCAGATAATCTCTGAAATAACTACTCACCTCTGCCTTGCAGATCAAAAGAAGCCATTAAAAAACAAACTAACAACCCAAGAGACTTGTTGTTAAGTTGATTCTGAGTCATGGCAATCATATGTTACAGAGTAGAACTGAACTCAGTAGGGTTTTCTTCTCTGTAATCTTTATGGAAGCAGACTACCAGGTCTCTCTTTCATGATGCCACTGCATGGATTTGAACCACCAACCTTTCAGTTAGTAGCCAAAGGCAAACCTAAAGACCAAAGAAACCGAAGACACTGCCATCACATCAATTCTGATATGACCCTACAGGACAGATTAGAACTTCCCCATACAGTTTTCAAGGAGTGAATGGGAGATTTGAGTTCTCAACTTTTGGTTAGCAGCTGTAGCTCTTAATTACTGCTTCAAAAGCTGACATACTCAATATACAAACAAATGAGCGTGACTGTGTACCTGTAAAATTGTGTTTACAAAGAAATGCCTAAGACCTCAGTATCTGATAGCACTGTAAATTTTACTTTTGTGTGTATTTTTGCTGCTATTTTAAAAAAGAGTCTATTTCTGCTTTCATACACCATATGTGACTTACAAAACATTGTATTGCTGTGTCTCATATATCACTCACATAGGTTGTTCTCTTTAACCTGTTTATATGCAGTGGGGTCAGTACCCAATAAGAGTGAGCCCTAGGTGTAGCAGCTCTTGGTCTTGATCAAAGGTATCAGATTTCATGTACAAATTTTAACTCATTTTTGTGTCTATCCATTTTTGCCATTTTAATCTTAATCTTTCTGTTGTTTGATGACTAATCAATTGTCCTCCTCAGAAGAAAGGCCACCTTACCCTTGAGAAGAGAGTGGATAAGTAAAACAGTAGGAACAGAAAAATGACAACAGACATGAGGAGGTGGGGGAGGGAGAAGAAGGCATTATATTATTTTTGGAAGGGGTGGCAACTAACACTCCGTTCATCTGGGGACCTGTTTGGAGACTGTGTAGAACATACCTTAAAGCTAGTCTGAGAAGCAGGGACAATGAGCACTGAACCATCAACTCCAGTTCCCTGATTGGTAAGTTTGCACCTGGGACCATTAACCATTTGTGTCTTCCATCTCGTCCCATATGTGGGTTGACAATATTCCTGAAGAATGAGAAAGCTGTTGGGGGAGACTGATAAGTGTCTGAGGTAGGAAACTGATGGCGCATATAAGAATTGGCTACTGGACCTTCAGATAGTCTCTTACTGGGCCAAGGGGACATCAGCAATATATGTGACAGTCACTGAGGCAAAGTCTCTAAGACACACTGCTATTTTTCCTCACTAAAACCTGTTATTTATGTCTCTTTTCACCCCATTCAATGCCATTATCAATCTCAGAGCTACAAAGAAGGTGAGAGCCAATTTCCAGGAGAGACTTTTTAAAAAATTACTTTATTATGATGGTGAAGAGTAAGTGAAATTATACAATCCAAATCAATTTTGCATGCCTACCTATCTGGAATTCCATCTGTTCTCCTCACCTTGTGACAGTATATTCCTCCTTTTCACTTTTTACTTTCAGTATCCTCTTAATGAACACCTGTCCCCACCTCTCCACGCTGTCCTCTCCCATCTAGAAAGAAACCAGTAAAACAGCCTCCTATTAAGTATATAAAACCATAAAGTACACGTACCACACACTCACACAGTGTCCCCAAGTCCAGTCCATTCTAGTCTGAAGAGTTGATCCTCAATACTGGTTTCAGGTCTGGGCCATCAACAAGTCTAGGGGCTACCCTCCCAGGCTGTCAGACCATCAATTCTGGTCTTTTAGTAGAGTTCTTGAACTGCACACTTCTTTTTTCTTGTGCTACTTCAGAGACTCTATGTTGTGTCCTCCATCATGGCTACCTTTTGTGATGACCAGGCACCATCTGGTTCTTCTGGTCTCATGCTAATACAATGTCCCATTCATATGGGTCCTCCATCCCCTGGGCTCATTTTTTCTCCTATCTTTCATGTTCTCAGTCTTCATCTTTTCTAGATGGGTTGGGATCAGTTGATGTTCTTCAGACAGAAGCTTGCTAGCTTTTAAGACCCCAGATGCTACTCACCAACTGGGGTGCAAAAGACTGTTATAGCAAAAGACTAGTTATGCCAACGGACTTCGATGTCCCCTGAAGATATGATCACCAGACCTTTGTGCTTGCTACTCTATTCTTTGAAATACTGGGTTGAGCTTAGAAAACCTTTCAGTTTATGGTTTAGTCCAGTTATGTTGATCTGCTCTCTACGTCATACTGTCACTCCCTTCACCTAACTGAATTTGTATCAACTAATCTACGAACAACCCTCTTCCTCTCTCCCTATCCTTGTAGCTGTCAAAGAGTCTTTTCTTCTGCACGTTAAGTCTATTTTTAAGTCCTTGTAGCACAGGTTTCATACTTGTCCTTCCGCAGCTGACTGATTTCAGTCAGCGTAATGTCTTCTAGTTGAAACCAGGTTATGAGATGTTTCATAAAATCATCTTTGTTCTTTATCATTGCAGTGTTAAATTGTGTGTATGTACTGTAGTTTGTTTATACATTCATTGGGATGGGCACCTAGGTTAGTTCCATCTTTTTGCTATTGTGGATAGTACTGCAATAACATTTGTGTGCATTTATCTGTTTATGTGACAATCTTTATTTCTGCAGTGGGACTGCTGGATCATATGGTAGTTCTATTTCTAGCTTTTTAAAGGAAGTTCCAAATTGTTTTCCAAAGAGGTTGCACTGTTTTGCACTCCCGCCAGCAGCGTAGGAAAGTTCCAATATCTCTACAGCCTTTCCAGCATTTGCTGTTTTGCGTTTTTTGGATTATTGCCAGTCTCTTTAGGCTGAGATGATGCCTCACTGTAGTTTTGTTTTTCATTTCTCTAATAGCTAATTATTGTGAGTATTTTCTCATGTGTCTTTTGGCTGGCTGGAAGTATTCTTTGGTGAAGTGTCTGTCCATTGTTCCAGGAGGGATTTTAGCTATTAATTCTTTCAGTTTTTCTAAGGGCTGCTTCTTTCCAGAAACAGAGCCCACCCTTAATACAAATGCCCTTCTATGCATCTACTTTGAAACATACTGTGTTAGTGGGAAAAAAATCAATGATAAGTAGTCAAAATCCAGGTGAAGGATTTACTAGATAACTTGAATTAGCAGGAGTTGTGATTTGTAGGTCCAATCATGGCTATTTCAACTGCACTAGTGAATGGTCTTCATTTGGAACCATGTAGACAAAAACCTAGGAAGGAATGTAAAAGTTTTCACAAAAAAATAGATTAAATAACTTACAAAGTTCTAGCTAGTATCATTACTATTGTTTATTTTCATAACTAATTTTTAATGTTTCCTCTCCTCCTCTGCTTTACATCCATCTTCTGTGTTGGAGTCAGCAGAAGGTTGATTTATTTACAGTATAAGGCTAACATATGAGAAAGGCATGAAATCTATTTTTATGTTCTTGCAGAGGTCAGATTCAGAATTAATGGGGGAGTGGGGAAACTCTAAGAAATGACTGAACTCAGTACAAAGAAGGGCTGTCTAGAAGTTAGCCCTCTGCTCTCTAACACTAAAGCTGTACTGCCTTGTGGAACACGGAACTCCCTACCGTTGGAGATGTTGACTTCCCATTTGTTGTAATCAGTACAGCTGGAACCATGAGGAATCCTTAGGGGGTGCAAGCAGTTAAGTGCTTGACTGCTAATTGAAAGGTTGGCATGGTTGCCAGTTGGCACCCACCCAGTGACTTAACAGGAGAAAGACCTACTGATTTGCTTTCCAAAAAGATTATAGCTAAGACAACTGTGTGGGGATGGTTATATGCTGTAACATAGAGTCATAGAGTCACAATGAATCAAAATGGCATTAGGTGGAAAGTGAAAAGCAGTAATCACTACAGTTTCACTGAAAATTTTGGTTTCTGGTATCCAGAAGCCTGGGTTTCAGTGTTGCCTGTATTACTCTGAGCTTTAATTGCTTTATAATAATATATGTAACATACTTAGCACAGTGTCTCACCATACTAGTAACATAATTGATAAAAAACCAAATCATGATGTCCAGTTGATTTCAACTTGTGGTGAGCCCATGTGCATTAGAGTAGAACTGTTCCACTGAGTTTTATTGGCTGTAATCTTTACAGAAGTAGATTACCAATCCTTTATTCCACAGCACTATTGGGTAAATTCCAACCACCAATCTTGAGGTTAGCAACCAATCACAAACTTTGTGGCATCCAGGGACCTTATTAAATCAGTAGTGTTGTTGTTGTTATTATCACCATCATCCTCATCATCCAGGACCTCAAAGCAATTTCAGGCTTTGCATAAAAATTCTCTCAGCAAACATACTGAACACCTTCTTTGACAAAGGCTTGGGCCATAAAAGGATATACCAGTTCTTTCTAGCAAGGAACTTACAATGTGCACATACTTGTTTATGAGAATCTCCTAAGATTAATTAGTCCATAGAGGTCTTCTGAGCTGTGTCTCAGGAAATGACATCTGGCTGAAGGCCAGCAGCTCTTCCTATGAGAGGATTGGTCTTGTGGGTAATTGAAGAGTGAGCCATATGTTTCAATTCCATTTCTAGAAGTGTAGAAAGCAAGTCTTGTAAACTTTAGAGGGTTGTAGGGAATAAGAAAAAATAAATGCTTCTTTAGCAAAATTCAAATTAATGCTGAAGTCAGCCTTGAAGGTAAAAAGAAGTCTCAAAAAAATCAGTCTGACAGTGTACAGGTGGGTTATCAGGCCCATGAAAACAATAATGAGGGAAGCAAGGGACTTGGAACTACAATTTGTTGAGCGCTTACTAAATATCAGAAATCGTACTCCATAATTTTGTTGTTGTTGTTGTTAGCTACTGTTAAGTTGATTTAGACTAGTAGGGACCCTATGAACAACAGAACGAAACACTACCTGGTCCTGTGCTGTCCTAATAAGGATTCTTTGGACAACACAACAAAACACTGCCTGGTCTTGTGCCATCTTCACAATTCATTGCTATGTTTGAGTACATTGTTGCTGCAAAAGTGTGAGTTCATCTCTTTGAGGGTCTTCCTGTTTTTCACTGACTGTGCATTCTGAAGCATGGGAGTCCTTCTCCAGGGACTGGTCCCTCCTGATAACATGTCCAGAGTATATGAGATGAACTCTCACTAACCTTACTTCCAAGGAGCATGATGGCTGTATTTTTTCCAAGACAGAACTGTTTATTCTTCTGGTAGTCCATGACATATTCAATATTCTTTGTCAGTGCCATAATTCAAAAGGATCAACTTCTCTACAGTCTTCTCATTCACTGTACAGCTTTCATATGCATATGAGGTGACTGAAAATATTATGGCTTGGGTCAGGGACACCTTAGTTCTCAAAGTGACATCTTGGTTTTTTAACATGTTCATTAAAGAGGTCTTTTGCAGCAGATTTTTCCCAGTCATTTGATTACTTGACAGCTGCTTCCAAGGACATCGATTGTGGATTCCAGTAAAATGAAAACCTTAACAACTTCAATATTTTCTCCATTTATCATGATGCTGCTTACTAGCCCATTTATGAAGATTTTTGTTTTCCGTATGTTGAAGGCTGTGGTCTTTGATCTGCATCAGTAAGTGCCTCAAGTCATCTTTGCTTTCAGCAAACAAGATTGTGTCATCTTCATATTACAGGTTGGTAATGAGTCTTCCACTGATTTTGTTGCTAGATTCTTCCTCATATAGTTCACCTTCTCAGATTATTTGCTCAGCATATTGACTGAATAAATATGGTAAAATGATATAACCATTGCATACCTTTCTTCATTCTAAACTTCATACTATCAGTTTGCTGTGATTGAATAACTGCCTCCTGTTTTTTGTACAGTTCCCTCATCATCACAATGAAATGTTGAAGGTATTCTCATTCATCTCAGTATTGCTTGTTATTTGTAATGGTCCATGCAGACATTAAGTAGATTCTTCATAATTGCTCTAACTCCCATCTGTCTGTTTGTTGTATTATGGTGGCTTGTGTGTTGCTCTGATGCTGTAAACTATACCACTGATATTCCAAACACCAGCAGGGTCACCCATGGTAGACAGGTTTCAGTGGCTTCCAGACTAAAGCAGACTAGGAAGAAAGGCTAGACAATTTACTTCTGTAAAGCAGCCAATGAAAATCCTATAGATCACAGTAAATCATTTTTTGACTTGCCTTCTCTGGACATAACATCAGGAGTGGATCAGTGATAGGAGGAAGACATCATGTTTGATGAAGTAAGGGGTCAGTGTGGACAAGGAAGATCCTTCATGAGTTAGGTTGATGTAATAGCCACAGAAATGTACTCAAGTGTTCAGATGCTTACAAGGTCTGACAGTTAAGTTCGTGAACTTGCTACCATGCAATTATGTTGGCTGCACTGAACAAACAACTTGGTAACGTTTCATAACCTTGATATTTCAGTGTCTCACATCTGTGTTCCAGTCAACATGTAGCAGTGTCTTCCTTAGTGGCACTCGTTGTTGTTACATGTTTTTGTGTGCCATCAAGGGAATGTCAGAGCTTGAATTAGAGCAATGAACAAATGTTAAATTTCTTGTTAAACTTGGCAAGAGTAGAAGTTAAATCAGGGTCATGTTCGTCCAAGTTTATGGGGATAATGCCATGAAGAAAACAGGAGTGTACAAACAGATTAAATGTTTCTGAGGGGAGAGCAAGTGTCCCAGGTGAAGAGAGATCAGGGCAGCCAGTAACACGCAGAACTGATGAAAACATCGCAAAAATTCATCGAATTGTAGGTCAAAATCATCAACAGACTGTGAGAAGTGTAGCAGACCAAGTAAACATTGTTAGAGAAACAGCTAGGAAAATCTTGACTGAAAATCCTGGCATGAGAAAAGTGTGTTCAAAAATGGTCCTGGAGAAGCTCATGAATAAACAAAAGCAAAGGAGAGCCAAAACTTGCAAAGACCTTTTGGAGAGGCAAGATAATGTTTTGGGCTGTGCTGTCACTGACGATGAAACATGAGAATACCAACATAACCCCGAAAGAAAGCACTGAAGTGCATAGTGGAAGTCAGCCAATTCTCCACAACCAAAAAAGTTCTGTCAATCCAAATCAAGAGTCAAAACAATGTTGCTAAACTTTTTTTTTTTTAACATCAAAAGGATTGTTCCTTACAAACTTATACCAACTGGACAAACAGTTAACCAAATTTACTATTTTGGAAGTGCTGAAAATGCTGCATGAAAAAGTTAGACAAAAACGACCTGAACTTTTCGTGAACAATTCATGGCTCTTGCATTATGACAATGAACCATCTCACATGGGCACTGTTGGTGAGGGTGTTTTCAGCCAGTAAACAAATAACTGTATTGGAACACCCTCCCTACTCACCTGATCTGGCCCCTCATGACTTTTTTCTTTACCTGAAGATAAAGGAAATTTTGAAAGGGAGACATTTTCACATCAAGGGTAACACAATGACGGCTCTGATGGCCATTCCAGAAAGAGTTCCGAAATTGCTTTAAAAGGTGGACTAGGTACCGACACCGGTGCATAGCTTCCCAAGGGATTTCTTCAAAGGTGACCATAGTGATATTCAGTAATAAGGTATGTAGCACTTTTTCTGGATGAGTTCACAAACTTAATTGCCAGACCTTACATGAGAATGACGCAGGACTGACAATAGTTGGGACTGACTTCACGACAGTTGGTTTCACTTTATATTTTTTGTACAGAAGGTCACCATGAGTTGTGAATTGAATGGCAGCTGTTTATCTAATCTTTATAATTGTACTAGAAATATATTTTAGAATACTATTCATGGTATCAGACTCTGTGATTTTGGGTTTATCATTCTACCTATCTTGATTGAATTGTATTCAACATGAAAAAAAATGAGCATGGAACTCAGCTTGTTAGTTGAACTGGCAACAGAGTGAAGGTGGGAGTAATTATCTCTTGCAGTCTCAGGTAGGAAAACCTCAACAAACAACATCTTATACCAAATTCCCACAGGAACAGGAATATATAGGGGTCACTTAT
This sequence comes from Heterohyrax brucei, assembly GCA_028571685.1. Lineage (NCBI taxonomy): Eukaryota > Metazoa > Chordata > Mammalia > Hyracoidea > Procaviidae > Heterohyrax > Heterohyrax brucei. Next base: position 67,000,524 of record CM053150.1, read on the forward strand.
ATCCTGTTGTCTGTTGGCTTTCTTCCCTGACTACTTTTTTTTGGAGGAAAAAAAGTCATTTCATCAGTAAAACAAAATCAGCTATGTCCAACAGAACAGCAAGTGTCAGAAGATTTCCATTCCTCTCTTCCTTATTGCCAGTGAGTTTCTAGGCCTGCTGATGAAAAAGCAGCATCAGCATTGGAAGGCAGACAGCCGCAATAGGAGTAGTGTTACCTAGGACCTTCCAGACCTCCTGGCTTCATAAGTGGAAACTGCCACCCAACGAAAGGCTGGACATAGGCAAGATAAAAATACTTCGTAGATGTGTGAATGTTTCCCTGTGCTCCCTATGATTCTAAATGCATTCACTGGCATTGGATACCTGCTCAGATCTTTCATATTTTCACTCAACCATCAACCCTTAATCCTTTCAACAGTTTTATTAATATAAAACCAATGAGCTGTTAGAGGTTGGATTCTAGAGAAACCAGCTTGAAACGACCATCCCCTCTTTATTTCATAACTATGCTGGCTTGGACAAATGACCCAGCCTTTGAAGTTTCTGTTTCTTCCATTGTAAAAAGAAGACCTATCCTGAAAGATAATTATGAACATAGAGATTTTCTGTCAATTTGTCAATTAATAAATACCTGTTAAACATCTTTCCAAGAACTGGGGATACAAGGAATGTAAGAGACTATGTTGCTGTACTCAAAGAGCCTATATTCTTGTAGGGAATAAATATAAGCCATAAATATGTAAACAAACAAGTTAATTTAAGCTTCTGAGAGAAACTATCAAGATTTGTAGCTGTTTTTAGCTGCCATCGAGTCACACCTACTTACGAAGAGCCCATACAAAATGGAACAAAATACTGCCTGGTTCTGAACCAGTTCCGTGATCAGTTGAGGACTGGATCACTGTGATCCATAAAGTTTTCTTCCACTGATATTTGGAAGTAGATCTCCTGGCCTCTCTTCCTAGTCTGTCTCAGTCTGGAAGCTCCACTGAAACCTGTTCAGCATCGTAGCGACACACAGGCTCCACCGACAGATGGGTGGTGGCTGTGCATAAGGTGCATTGGCTGGGAGTTGAATGCAGTGCTCCCACATGGAAAGCAAGAATTCTAACGCTGAACTATTGTTTTCCACATGAAGACAATAAAACAGATAAATAATGACTCAAGGTGTTACCTTGTTTAAGTGGTTAGAGATGGCCTTTAAGGAACAGATGTTACAGTTGAGGCATAAATGATGAAAAGGTGTCATCTGTGCAGGTTCAGGGAAAGATACTGCTAAGAGAAGGAATAAGTGGAGAATTCCCCAAATAGGAACAAGTCCTTGAATACTGGAGGGTTTCGACTGTAAGTGGTAAACAAATGAAATACTAGAGACAGATGAGTTTGCATCTTGTATCTTGTACAGTGTGAGTGGCTGCCTGACTCTCAGCTCCAAGGCTTAAAATCTCTGTGAAGGAATCCATTCATAAAGCTTTGGTGAGGTCTCTGCTCCTGAACCTGTCAAGTCTGAAGGGTCCAATTTATTTCAGAACAAGGTAACTCTGATGAGAGCAACATGAATGGGGTGAGGGGGAAATATAGTTTCCAGAATAAAAGGAGAAGAGTGCTCTTCCCAGAAGGAAGGGAGAATGGCTAGTGCTTGGCTCTTAAAGTGAGGGTCTTTCAGTAAGCCAGCTTCTGTGGGAGAAATTTGCCCTCAAGGAAGGTTGGGTAGGTCATCGTAGCTGCAGTTTACAAAGACAAACCACAATACAAAGACTGAAGAGTTTTGTCCAAAGTTACACAGGTTATAAGGGACTCAGAAAGACAAGAATCAACTTACACATTTAAATCTTTAGGCACAGCTCTTCTCTATTTTTTGTTCATTTATTCTATGTTTATTGAGTATTTACTGTATTCTAACTCTTTTTGCCCTCCAAAAGAGGTGTGTAAAACCCAGCCTACTATTTTTTGGAGATTCATAACAGAAGAGGTTTGTAAAACTCAGCCTACTATCTTTTGGAGATTCATAACAAACCTTTAAGCATAGTATTTACTACAATTTCTTTGATTACTTGTTTTCTACTGTGTGAGCTGGTAGCCTAAATTTCTTTTAGTTATTCCTCATTAATACAAAAGGTACAAATAAAATATCTACTGTAAGATAAAATGGAAAGTATGAGGAACTGGAAATCAGAAAGTATGGTTTAAATCCAATCTCTGATGTGTGATCTTAAGTAAATTATTTATTAGCTGTATGACCAAAAACCAAACACAGTTGTTGCTGTGGGGTTGATTATGACTCATAGTGACCCTAAAAGACAGAGTAGAGCTGCTCCAAAGGGAGTACCAGGAGCACCTGGTAGCTTTGAGCAGGCAACGTTGGGAGAGCACTTGACCACTACATCGTGTCGTAGGTTCCAATTTCTTTATCTATGGAATGAGGTGAGGTGTTAGAGTAAATGAGGCTAACATATCTTCCTGTTCTGACAGTCAGCAATTGTGTTTCTATTTCCCAATGCTCTGACAGATACAGACAAGAAAAAAAAAATATGGTCCTCGATTTCAAGAAATTCATACTTTAGTTACAAAAAAAGGCTTCATGCACACATGTGCTTGTACGTGCACAAATAAGTGACACAGAGATCATAAGTATGTGATTATACAGTCTTTATTATAGACAACATGAAGAGGAGGGTAAGGACAATGCTGTTTGCTTACTCTATGAGGAGCACAGTGACACAGAAAGCTTAAATGATTTTCCCAAGGTTACATGATGTTTAATTGCATTTATTAATACCTGTGCATCCATAAAAGTTTAGGATGTCCCAGAATTAACTGATAACTGATCCCTTGGAATAGAATTTATGCTGTTTGTAAACTGTACAGTGGGCAAAGGGTCAATAAGGCTTGAACATATTTCATCCATTCTGCATAGACTAGGAAGGTGTACATGTATGCATAAATATGTTTTTCCTATATAGAAGTCCTTGGATGCTGTAAATGGTTAATATGCTTAATTGCTAACTGAAATGTTTAAGCCTACCTAGTGGCATCTGGGAAGAAAGTCCTGGTGATCTACTTGCAAAAAAAGTCAGCTATTGAAAAACCCCTTTGGAGCACAGTTGTGGTCCAGTGTACACTGGATTACCTTGAGAAAGCTGCATCTCAGGTTTAAACACTTGTTCTAGGTCGAAAAAATGGCAGAAGTTCTTCTGTCCTCCTTTATAGCTGACCCACTGGAACATTGTATTACTAGACCTGGACATCAGATAGGGGTGATTTTCTTTCTATACTGAAATTCTAATATTTCCACACGGAACAGGAGAAAAGGTACTACCTCCATTCCCTTCTTTTCTTATGGCACCTGAATATTTTCATTCCTCGTTTTGTTCTTGCAGGTGGGATATTTGCGGTGGAAGACAGTAGAGGGGATTAAAGGCCTAGCTCGTTTTAGTAAGTACTCTGCAGCTTGTTCTCCTGGCACTTGGCCCTTAATGGAAGAACATAAAATATAAAACATATTTGCTACGTTTTATGCCTCCGTTCTTAGTTTCCTGGAAGATGGTTCTTACAGAGCTATCCACAAATTAAGAATTATACAGAGAGATACCATTGAAGATCAATAGATCCTAACTTTTCCAACTTATGGGCTATGGGGCCTCAGTCAATTTACTTCACTGGATCTCAATTTTCTAATCTGTGAAATGGGAGAAATAATGATACTTTGATAATTTTTACTATAAAGATTAAATAAGATAACATTTGAATATGACTTGCAATTTTCCGAGAGGGACTTACAATGAGGAAATATGCTTTGAAAATGACTACTGCATGTATAAGATGCCTTGTTAGCACAGTAGATGGAGTGTCAGTCTGGTAATCTGAAGGCCATGAGTTTGACCCTCACACAGGGCACAATACTTTTGTCTGAAATCCCTGGTGGTATAGTGGTTAAGACCTACAGCTGCCATCCATAAGCTCGGCTGTTTGAATCCATCAGGAGCTCTTTAGAAACACTACGGGGCAGTTATACTCTGTCCTGTAGGGTTGCTGTGAGTTGGAATCAACTCAAGACCAAAGTATTTGGTTGGTTTGGTTTAGTGTTCAAGGAAGTTGTTGTAACCAGATAAAGAAAGCATTGTTACTAGAAGTCAAGTGTTAGAGTACAGACTTAGCTTTGTTCTACAGAATTTTTTGTTACTGTAAGCTTTGAAATGGAGTTTGACCTATGTTCAGGAGAGACTGCCACTAGGTGTTGGAGTCAGGATGCTCAAGAGACAACAGCCAGTAAGGCAAAGACGTGAAGGAGAGGATAAAATAAACAAATTAGGATTATATAGTTGGGCTTCCAGGGAAATCAGATCCTTTCCCCAGTAGCTTCCCTGCCAGATCTGGACAAATACACATTGTCAGTTGTCAAGACCATGTGTTGTTCCCTATTTTGTGCATAACCGCTCAGTCACAGTACCTAAGCCCTCATAACAGGAAAGAGGTCAATGCTATTATGCAACAAGCATCTCCAAGCAATGCTTCAACAGCCAGAGGAGGGTTCAGTGAGCCTCTCTAACTGAAACAAGTTTCCAAACGCCTACCATAAAATGTTGGCACTTTGCAATAGTGGTTGAGTTTTACTACTTTTTGTGAAGGCTCCATTGTGATTATTTTATGAGATAGGAATTTTGGTAAGATAGCTTGGTTTGTGTAGAAGACCTTGATGAAGTCACTGCACTTTTAAAAATGTGTTTTCTTCCTTTACTAAAAGACTTATTCTGGGAAAAATATGTCAGACAGATGTCTGATCTCCATAATCTACGACGTATTACAAAATATCGACAAGAAAAACATAAATAATCCAATTAAGCAATGGGTGAAGGAGATAGGCATTTCTCTAAAGAGGATATCCAGACAGCCAAAAGACAGGTGCAGAATTGCCCACAATCATTAGCTATTGAAGACATTCAAATCAAAACCACAATGAGATACCGTTTTACAGGATTATCCCACAGGATAATCCCACAGGAAAAATTTGTCCCACAGGAAAATTATCTCACAGGATGACTTACACTAGATAGTTTACTGACTCCTTAAATATGGGAGGTTACCCACACCCCATCAGAAACTGAAAAAACACAAGCTTCTGGCTGCTACTACAGGTGGTGGTTTCTATAATGTTGTGTCCCCACGGTGAAGGGGAGATGCAGACATAGCCCTGCAACCAGGAAGTAAACAAAGCCCCTGCTGGTTTAGTTTCTGGATCTGAAGAACTTCTATACTTATGCTTCTCAGACTCTTTGTGTTAAAATACGTTTCTTTTTCTCCTTTATCATATACAATATTTATTTTAAGTAAAATACAATGAAAATGGATTACAAAATGAAATTGAACATACAGATAAAAAATATAAGTCCAAGTTTTGTTTTGATGTATTCAAAAGAAAGTTAACTTTGTTAAATGGCTATCTAACTTTTCAGAGGTCAGATTCTATAAATGCTTTTCTGTGGGCAGTCTACAGTCTGTAGACTGGCACTTATCTGTAGACCATGCTTTGAGAAGTAATGCTTTAGATCACTGCAGTGTAGGAGCACAACTCCAATATTCTGAATTGGGAGCTCCAACAGTGACGGCAACTAAGAGACACACACACACACAAACACACACTATCTGACTTACGTATGTGTTATGTGTATAACCTACTACTGGGATGTAATCTTCATGTAGTCAGAAACTTTCTTGCAAGTTTTATATGCTATTACCCTGACTTCTAAAGTTACTATGAGTTGGACCCAACTCAACAGCAGTGTTTTTTTTTTTTTTTTTTAATATGCTATATATTCCCAGAGCCTAGAACTGGATCTGGTGTATATGACTCAGTAAGTAAAGGTGAAGAGAGGAAGAGGGAGGAAGATGAAAATACACACACACACACACGTTTCCCATAAAAAAAAAGTTAATGCTGAGAAAATAAGTAAGACTAAGACTCAAAACCTGAATTCACTAGAAATTCAGTTAATTTGGTAAAATGTTTGACAAAGATTTATAAGAAGCATATATAGGTCACTCAGAGAACTAAATAAGTTGTATCAGAAATTTTATATCCAGCTAAACTGCTAGTCAAGTTTCAAGGAAAGACAAAGTATTTTTAGAATGTGAAGACCAATGGTACAACATACCCCGATCCCGGATAAAAGAGATAATGTCAGATACATTTAATGGTGGGGGGAAAGGAAACAAGAATGAAGATGTGCAATACAAAAGGAAAAAAAAAAAAAAACTTAAAAAAGGAAAGGCAGATAAATATTTGTGAGCTCAGAAACTGACAAAATATCAGTAAATTTAACTAACTTTTGAATGTCAGTTAATCATTATTTTTATGTGAAAATTGAAAGAAACTAAATATTAATTAACCTTATAGGGGATGGTATTCAGTGGTAAATTGAGTGTTCTAAACATTTTTGTTATATTCAGAACATTAAAAATTCTGAATATTTGTAGACTTGTCTCTAAAATTTAGTAATTACTCATGTATTTCAAAAATTTAAGGGTAAGCACTTAAGGTTTATACATATAATCTGTGGCTATTAAAACACCAAAGAGGAATCATAAATACAGAAAAATATACCAACCCAAGAAGAATCAGGAAAAAATGTAAGAGAAAGAAAGAGGGCAGAAATAAGTTCTGTAATCTCAAATAATGTAAATGAAAAATACTGGCATTATAATATAGACTAAACTAAGAAACACAATTTTTAGACTAAATTAATAAACACAATTATAATATTACTAAAAAGAAAACCGCACAGTATATTTGAGACAAAAATCATATAAGTAATATACTGTGCAAATACTAACCCAATGAAAATTAATGAAGCAATAATTAATAATAGCAAAATGTAATCTAAGGCAAAATGTACATTTTCTGGAATGACCATCAGAGCTGTTGTCATATTACCCTTGATGTCCTGAATGTCATCAAAACGTCTTCCTTTCAGTAGTTCCTTTATCTTCAAGTGAAGAAAAAAGTCACTGGGGGCCAGATCAGGTGAGCAGGGTGGTTGTTCTAACACTGTTATTTGTTGACTGGCTAAAAACTCCCTCACAGACAACTGTTCACCAACCTGCCACCTTGCTACAGTGCACAATGGCTCTTCCAGAAAGAGTTCCAAAATTACTTTGAAGGGTGGACTAGGCCCTGACATGGGTGCCTAGCTTCCCAAGAAGAATGTTTCAAAAGTGAACATAGTGATTGATGCTCAGCAATGAGGTAGATAGCACTTAGGAAAATTAAGTTTGGGGACTTACCTGTCAGACCTTGTGTATGTGTGTGTACACTCATCCAAATAAACACACATTAGATCACAAAACTTGTCAAACGTTTTAAATAATTGATATTAAATAGACCACATTTTCTTTCTGCAATGCAGTTAATTTAGAAACCGACAAATAATAGCAATGTTTTATTATTTTTTTACTTGGTGACTCTAACACAGTGAAAGATTTACTTACAGTAGTGGTTCCCTCACTGACTGAATATTAGAATAATCCAGGTGCTAATAAATAGTAATGCCTGGGTTCCTTCCCCAGAGATTCTGATGCAATTGGTCATGGTGTGTGACTAGAGCGTCTTAAGTTTTAAAAGCTCTCCAGGTGATTCTAATGTGCAAAGTTGAGATCCACAGACAGAGAGTCTGACAATATTTCTACCCTGTAAAGGCTATGGTAGAACAGTTACAGTCTTTGAAGATGGTGTCACAAAGACAAATGCCTTTGCTTTCCTTCAGGAATTATCCACGAGGTAGTATCTTCACTGAAAACCGAATAACTGGTGATGTCATAATCACAGCAGCTGTCAAAGGGCTTTCAGTGACTGTAACCAAATTCCTCCATCTGTCCCTTATTTCTCTGGCTTGCAACCAAGCACACATCTTCATTGACCCCTATACAGAAGACATCTGACTGTGAACTGGTGTGGTCTCCACACATAAAGGAGTCTGAGTCAATCATTTGTTTTCTCTCATGGGAAAGAAAAGCAGTAGACGTGTTGAAGCATCTCTACCTGGTCTAATGAAAAGGCCACACATGATGGATGATGGGGGATGAAGTTCTCTGTGAAAGGGTGCAAATTGTAGTGAAATCCAAATGTTTTGGCGCTGGCCCAAAGTAAAGATTGATGACTGAGATTTGCAGTAATAGGATTCTATATAGTTTGATGAATTGCAAGTAATAAAATATAATTTATGAGTATGTGAGTTTTGACATCAGACAGAATGGGAACATATCCCAGCTCAGTTAATCATTAGCTATGTGATCTTGACCCATTACTTATTTGTAAAATTTTTAATATTTAAATGAGATGATATAGATAAAGTGTTTATTTCAGTGCCTGACACGTAAGTGTATGGTAAACGATACCCATTATTACTGTAATTATTATTATTCAGTAATTCTCTAAAGATACATACTGCATGAGTCATTCAGGATATCAATTTTTTAAAGTTAATGTGTCTTTCTTTCTTCCATTATAGGGATCATGGCATAGGCCAGGAGAAAGGAAAAATGTCTTAGATAGCAAGAAACACAAAAATACAAGTCCAACAGAAAGACTCAGCATTGAAATGTCTTGTAGCACCCGTTTCCAGATTTCTATGGGTAGTGATCTCCCTTAAAAAAAGATCACTCTGGTGAAACAAGATTCTCTAAAACTTAAGAGTGAAGCTTTTCAGGTGACACTCTGTTCACATCATTATCCCAACTGAGGAAACAAAAGAACAGTTAAACTTAGAGTGGGCTAGGATATTCTAAGTGAGGCAGAAAGCTGATCTTACATATTGGCGTTTTCTGCCAGAAGTTCACATCCTTCTCACCAGGAAGATGCAGACAGACATACACATTCTGTCTCCTTCTTTTCTAACACTGAGGTCTAATGATAGTTACACAATGATTTAGAGGTTTTAAATTGGTTGTTTTTGAGAATTCATCAACTTATGAGATTCCATTCTAAATTTTCCTTCCTACTTTGTGGTACTCAAGGTTTTCTTTCTGTATTTGTGGAAGTACAGCACTTACCACCTTCCGACTTTCTTCATGAAGGTTTTGTTGTCATATCATATCACCTCTTCATTGTGCTTCAAATACTGGTTGATACCTAGTAGGTATATGGCGCCTCTGGGTATAAATAGCATAGCTGGCTGTAAGTCAAGGTAAGTTAGAGGTTTGAGTTCACCTTGAATCATCTCTAAAAAAATCTCTGAAAATACAGCTGTTGAAAATCCTTTGGAGCACAGTACTACTCTGACTTACACAAGATTGACGTAAGTTAGAATAGATTCAATGGCCCCTGGGTTTTATATGTGTTGGAGGGATGAGGAAAAGCATAGCATCTCTGATTTCTATTTAGCCTAGTGGAAGAATATGGGAAACAGATTGTGTCAGGAACTCAGAGAACAGTAAGTCAACCCAGAGTTGAGGCATGAGAGGCTTACTGGGAGTAGGTCAAGTTGGGTTTGAGCTGAAGCACAAATAAAAGCTAATAAAGTAAAGAGGAAAAGAAGAATGTTCCAGGCAGAAAGAGGAGTTCTTCAGCAGCCTCTAGGGGAATGTAATGAAGTAGGTTTTCCAGCAGGGGGGCAATCTTTAAAACCATTTCACGAAAAGGTGAGGTTTTTTAGGCACTATCTTGAAGATGATGAAATGCTATTAAAGCTGTGCTGTCATGTGATGTTGTCACTAGAACTGTGTGGCTGGTGAACATTTGAACTGTCGTGAAAACGACATGGCAGAGGAATTGTTTCACTTCCTCTAACTTCACAAAAGGGAAGGAAAATCAAGAGCAATGGCTCAAGGCTGTTGTCTTAGTCACCTGATTTTACTCTAACAGAAAATAGTACAAGTGGAAGGTTTCATGAAGAGAAGCTTTATTGACACAGTCTGGTAAGCTGCAAATCCACTTATAAATTCTAAGTCCATTCAGTAAGAGAATTTATCACAGTCCAGTAGGCTGAGTCCAAATTCAGTGAGAGCATCTTGTCACAGGAACCTCTGGTCCAAAGGACGTGCTCTGCCCTCGGTGCTTCTCTCTTGGTGGTATGAGGTTCACATCTTTCTCGGCTCACTTCTCTCCCTTACATTCCACAAGCTTGTAGTTTGAGTCCTGCCTCACAAACACAGCTGTTGCCCATTCTCCATCATCGGTCTTCACAGAGGCAGGATTCACAATATACGGGAGGAATGGCACAATATTGGGACTCACAACCAAGTCAAATCAATGCACACATTTTTGGGGAGACACAGTTCGATTCATGACAGCTGGTTCCCATGAGATGGAGATCAGATATGCTACCTTTCTCCACACTCTTTACCAATTTTGATACCAATCATCCCTCCACAGTACTCTCTACTTCTTTACTGAGTTCCATGATTCACAGCAATGGCTATATGGAACTCACAGACAATACTCAAGATTATTGGGTTTATTAGGAAAGTAACAGGTTACAGTTCCAGTTAACTCAGCAATGATCAGGACACAACTCTTCCATCTGGAGAGTCTCAGTCACGCCTGCAGGCACACCTGTCTCTGGCCATTGAATTTTGCCCTGCTTGGGCAAGTTTACCAAACTCTTTCAGCTCTACCAATAAGCGCACACAGGCATCCCACTCCACTAGAAAGCCTTGACGCAATGGGGCTCAGCTTTCTGGCTTTGTGATCTGGGAAGTCCACTGAGCCATTGTCTCCTGATCTCCTGCCAGTCTCCTGGTTCTGCTATCTCTGTTGATGCCATTTCTAGGCTACTGCTTCTGGTTATCTTCAGTGGTATAGCTGTCTCGTTCTGTCTTCTGCATCTATGAAGGTCTCAGCACAAGGATCCCGGGTCCAAAAGATGTGTTCTTCTTCCAGTATGTCTTTGGTGGTAGTGAGTTCCTCTCCTTTTCACTTCTGAGAACGCTTGTTTTAAGTCTAGCTGAATGGCAACATTGACCAGTTCCCTTGGTGGACAGCAATTATCTTATTTGCAAATGACTGGGCAGGAGTTACAAGACCATGTGAGAAAGTCTATATCAAAGCAATAGATAGCACTGCAATGGCACTAGTCCAAATTGAGATGTGATGAAATTGTGAAACACATATCAATTTCAAAGACGTGGTAGTAAAAAGGAACATACATCAAACATTCTAATGTATCATATAGGAATTATTATACTAATTATGTAATAAAATAATATTTTGGATATGCTGGGTTAAGAAAATATTACTGAGGTTAATTTTACTTGTTTATACCTTTTCAGTTAGGCTACCAGGAAAACAAAATTGTATATGTGCCTTGTATTTTGCATTATAGTTCTTCAGAACAGTGATGCCTTATAGGCTTTTGAAATGCTGTGATCACAGTATTATTCAGTTTTCATCATATCGTTCAGTTATGATATTTTTAATATGATAAATACACTGCTTAAGGGAGAAGAATCAAATACTAAAGGCACTCCCATTAAAGTCAAGAACAAATAAACAAAACCCTAACCACCAATAAAAAAAAAAAAAAAAAACTCACAATGATTCTGTGTGTGTGTGTATCTCTTCTTTTTTTCCCAGGAAATGCTGGACAGTATCACAGGTTAAGAGAAAGAATCAAAGATACAAATATTATAAATGAATGTATAAAATTATCACTGTTTTAAATAATATGATGGTGTTGTTGTTAGGTGCTGTCAAGGCTCTTATGACTCATAGCAACCCTATGAACAACAGAACGAAACACTGCCGGGTCTCGAGCCGTGTCCGACATTGTTTTTAATACTTAAGTGCATTGTTGTAACCACTATGTCTATCCACCTAGTCGAGGATCTTCCTCTTTTTCGCTGACCCTCCCCTCTGCCAAGCATGATGTTCTTCTCTGGGGACTGGTCCCTCCTGACATTGCCAAAGTATGTAAGACACAGTCTTGCCATCTTTGCTTCCAAGGAGCATTCTTGTTGTACTTCTTCTGGAGCAGATCTGTTTGTTCTTTTGGTAGTCCATAGTACATTCAACATTCTTCTCCAACACCACAATTCAAAGACATCAACTCTTCTTTTGTCTTCTTTGTTTATTGTTCAGCTTTCACATACATGTGATGAGATTGAAAATACTACGGCTTGGGTCTTCAAGGTGACATCTTTACTTTTCAATACTTTAAAGAGCTCCTTTGCAGCAGATTTTCCCAATGCAATGCACCTTTTGATTTCTTGACTGCTGCTTCCATGGGTATTGATTGTGCACTCAAGTAAAATGAAGTCCTTGACAACTGCAATCCTTTTTCCATTTATGACAACGTTGCTTACTGGTCCAGTTGTGAGGATTTTTGTTTTCTTGATGCTGAGGTGCAATCTATGCTGAAGACTGTGGTCCTTGATCTTCATCAGTAAGTATTTCAAATCTTCTTCATTTCCAGCAAGTAACGTGGTGTTGTCGGTGTGACGTAGGTTGTTAACAAGTTGTTTTACAATACTGATGACTCAGTCTACATATAGTCCAGCTTCTCAGATTATTTGCTCAGCATACAGACTGAGAAGTTACGGTGAAAAGATACAACCCTGATGTACACCATGCAGTGTCCCCTAATTCTATTGTCACTACCGTCTCTTTATCCATATACAGATCCCTTAAGAACACAATTAAGTGTTCTCGAATTCCCATTTTATGCAATGTTAGCCATAATTTGTTATGATCCACACAGTTGAATATTTTTGCATAGTCAGTGGAACATAGGTATCAGCTTTCTGGTACTCTTTGCTTTCAGCCAAGATCCCTCTGACATCAGCAATGGCATCCCTGGTTTCACATCATCTTTTGAATCCAGCTTGAATTTCTGGCAGTTGTCAATATACCATTGCCTTCACTTTTGAATGATGTTGAGCAAAATTGTACTTGCATGTAGTATTAATGAGATTTTTTGGTAATTTCTGCATTTGGTTGGATCACGGTTCTTTGGAATGGGCAAAAATATGGATCTCTTCCAGTTAGTTGACCAGGTAGCTGTCTTCCAAATTTCTTGGCATAGACAAGTCAGCACTTCCAGCACCACATCTGTCTGTTGAAATATCTCAATTGATATCCCATCAATTTCTGGAGCCTTGTTTTTTGCCAGTGTCTTCAGTGCAGCTTCAGCTTCTTCCTTCAGTAGCATCAGTTCCTGACCATATGCTACATCTTCAAACTTCTGAACATCGATCAGTTCTTTCTCGCACAATGCCTCTGTGTATTCGTTCTGTCTTCTTTTGATGATCCCTGAATCATTTAATATTTTCCCTGTAAAATCCTTCGCTATTGCAACTTGAGGCTTGAATTTTTACTTCATTTCTTTCAGCTTGAGAAATGCAGAATGTGTTCTTCCCTTCTGGCTTTCCATTTCCAGCTCTGTGCATAAGTCATTATAATACTTTATTTTGTCTGCTTGAGTTGCCCTTTTAAATCTCCTGTTCAGGTCTTTTACTTCGTCATTTCTTCCTTTTGCTTTAGCTGCTTGATGTTGGAAGGCAAGTTTCAGAATCTCTTCTGACATCCAATATGGTTCTCTCTTTCCTTTCTGTTTTTTTAATGATCTCTTGTCTCTTCATGGATGATGTTTTTGATGTCATTCCACAATTCATCTCGTCTTTGGTCATTAGTGATCAACACGTCAAATCTGTTCTTGAGACGGTCTTTAAACTCAAGAGGGATGTACTCAAGGTCATACTTCAGTTCTTGTGGACTTGTTCCAATTTTCTTCAGTTGCAATCTGAATTTTCATATGAGCAGTTGACAATCTGTGCCACAGTCAGTGGTCTTCTTCTGACTGCTGATATGGAGCTTTGCTATTGTCAGGTTTCAACTGAGTTTCCAACTAAGACAGACTAGGAAGAAGGACTCAGAAGTGTACTTCTGAAAAGAATTAGCCAGGGAAAACCTATGAATAGCAGCAGAACACTGTCAGATATAATGCCAGAAAAGGACCCTCCCAGGTTGAAAGGCCCTCCTGAAAGTAGAAGCTACTTTAATGTGGTGGAGTAGTAAATCCCTTGGGATCTTTGCTGATGTTGCACGACTCAAAATGAGAAGAACCAGCTGCAAACTTCACTTAATAATTGGAACATGGAATGTACTAAGTATGAATCTAGGAAATTTGGAGTCATCAAAAATGAAATGTGATGCATAAACATCGATGTCCTAGGCATTAGTGGGCTGAACTGAACTAGTATTGACCATTTTGAATCCGGCAATCATTTGGTCTACTATGCTGGGAACAAAAACTTGAAGAGGAATGGTGTTGCATTCATAATCAAAAAGAATATTTCAAGGTTTGTCATGAAGTGTAATGCTGTAAGTGACAAGATAATATCCATACACGTACAAGAAAGGCCAGCTAATACAATTATTAGTCAAATTTACACACCAATCACTATGGCCAAAGATGCAGACATTGGCGATTTTTACCAGCTCTGCAGTGTGAAATTGATCAAACATGCAACCAGGGTTCGTTGATAATTTCTGGTGACTGGAATGCAAAAGTTAGAAACCAAGAAGTAGGAACAGTAGTTGGACAATACAGCCTTGGTGATAGAACTAATGCCAGAAATCACATGATAGAATTTTGCAAAACTAACTAATTCTTCGTTGCAAATACCTTTTTTAACCAAGACAAAATATGACTGTACAAAATGACCTCATCAGATGGAATACACGGAAGCCAAATCGACTATGTCTGTGGAAAAAGAAATGTGATCACGTATTTGGAAAATAAAAGAGAGCAAAGTGCGAAACTGTTACAAATAATTATAGAATTAAATAAAGTGGTTAGACACAAGATTAGTATATTAAGTTCAATAACTTTCATAAATACCAATAGAAAACACTTAGAAAATACAATGGATGAACAGCTCATCATACAATAGCAATAAATAAGAAATGTTCAAGGTCTATATGACAGAAAGATATAAAATATTCCGAAAGTCTTGAACAGATGGAAAGATGAACCATATTACTTGACAGGAAATAAAACCTCCAGACCCAGATGCTATAATGGGACAGGAATTCTGTCTCCCCATTAGGCCTTCTGAAACCACTGTGGCTAGAAGAGGGTAAGAGTACCCAGCTACTGCTCCCCACTCTGGTTTTCTCTGGGTAATGATGCTATTGTTAATAGGAGATAATGAAAGTCCGACTCGACGGCACTTGGCTTGGCATTGACTCTACTAGGCCTCCTCTGACAACCCCGGTGAAGTAAAGGTGACTTGTTACTGCTGGTTCCAGTCTCCCTGTGTCGTCTTGTTGTTGTCCAACAGTGAAGAAAGTCCCATTTCCCTACTTGGTCTTCTCTGACATCACTCTGGTGGGGTAATTGGGGTGCCTTACAGTAGCTTGGTGAAAGCAGAGGTCTAGGTTCCCCACTTGTTTGCTTGACTGAGGGTGGGGCCACAGTTCATTCTGTGGTGCTTGGCTGAAGAAGAGAAGTTGGTGATAATCTACATATTTTCTCTCTTGCTAAGCTGTCTCTCTGCTGGTCTCTTGGCCACAGAAAAAAGACTTTTGTTAAGGAAATCTTTCTTTTGTTCTCTCTGAGCCCATCTGCATATCCAGGGTTTCCTGTTACGCTTCATAGGAGGGATGCCAGCCAAGTGCCAAGTGCTGTCGAGCAACTTCCTAGATGAGAAAATTCCTCAATTTTTTAAAGCCAATTTTCTCTTAATACATGAACGTAACAATACTTTAGTAAAAATATAGACAATTTTGTGAACTACAGCTCCGATTCTATGGTTCATGTGGAAGTTTAAACAAGCATAACAGGCAAGAAAATTTTGAAAAAAAGAAGTAATAAGGAAATAGTACCTCTATAAGATATGTAAAAGTATACCAAAGCTATAGCAATTAATATACTGTGATATTTCCTCATGAAAAGGCAGACAGATCAATGCAGCAGAACAGAAACCCTAGAAATAATACTAAATACATATCAAAGTTATTTTTATGATATTGATGGCACTTTATCTCAATGGGGGAAAGATGAGTTAATTCACTAATTACTGTTGAAAGTAAAACTATTCAGGAAACAAATTGACTCAAAAACTCCCTCTTTGCTTTAAAATGAAAATTGCAAAGTTCTGAAGCTAGAAATGCATAAAATGAATCCACAAAAGGCTATAATAAACCTAGAAAATAAAATAAAATAATCTTAGGGTTGGGAATGTCATTCCAAATATGGTATAAATGCTAGACTCTATAAAAGCAAATATTTACACATCTGAGTACAGTATATTAATTTTTTTAAAGTGTGCTTTGCAAAATCCATTATAAACAAAGTCAAAGATAGCAAAAACAGCAAATAGAAAAGTGATAAACTCAGATTACAAAAGGCTAAGCTTACACATAGATTAAGAGTTTACACATATAACTCAATTGAAAAATGGGCAATGTACTGAATAAATAGCTTAGTAAAAATAAATGTAGCTTATCAAAAACATACAAATTTACATTCTTTCTTACAATGGCAATCCTGATGACATAGTGATTGAGAGCTACAACTACTAACCAAAATACAGTTCAAATCCAGCAGTTGCTCCTTGGAAACCCTATAGGCAGTTCTATTCTGTTCTATAGAGCAGTTGTACTGTGTCCTATAAAGCTTCTGTGAGTTGGAATTGACTTGAGGACAATGGATTTTTGTTTGTTTGTTTTAACTCAAAGCAAGAGAAAATCTAATTTAAACTGAGAGAATAGCTTTCACCTTTCAGGTTACTTTTATTAGGTCACATCTAACAAGCCTACTGGGGAAAATACTAAGACCCCAAAGTCTCATTAAAAATGTCATTGATGAGGATACAAAGAAATAAGCAATGCCATATATTGCTGGCAACCCTGGTAGCAGAGTGGGTTGGAGCTATGACTGCTAACCAACAGATCAGCAGTTCAAATCCACCAAGCACTCTTTGGAAACTCTATGGCGAAGTTCTACTCCATTCTATAGGATTACTATTAAGTCAGAATTGACTCATTGGAATTGGGTTTGGTTTGTATATAGCTGGTGAGATCTTTGATTTGACAAGATCTCTATGGAGGGTAATTTGAAAGTCTACATTTAAATTATGAATGCATTTATACATTAACATACAAGAAGAATACTCCTTAGAACAGAAGACGATGAGATTCCAGCCCGTTTATATTGGGCCTGTCATCAGGAAATGCCAACTACAAGAGAAAAGACATCATATTGGGTAAAGTGGAGAGCTGGCACAGAGAGGGAGGCCCTCAGTAAGAGTGGACACAGTGGCCAAAACAACGACTTCAACCATAAGAATGATCATGAGGATCATGAAGTTCAAACACAACAGGACCAGGTAATGTTTCTCTGTTATACGTAAGGTTTTCATGAATTGAAAGTGACCTGACGGCAGCTAAGAAAATCAACAACACTCATGAACAATTCCTCCTTTACCACTTTGTCCTACAGAGATGCTTAAATACATGCAAAATAATGAACAGACAATTCATTGAAGTGCTGATTATAAAAGCAAAGGATTGGGGACAGCTTCTATGTCCAGTAATAGGTAATTTACTGAATAGGAGACTTACATAGAATTGAATAGTACAAAACTGTAGAAAGACTGAGGGATCTTTTTACATACAGGCAGGAAATCATTTATTTGTAAATCATACTGGTAGATTGAAAGTGATACATAGAGTGAATAGCATAATAGTATTTGCATAAAAAGGGGAAAGAAATACCTATACTTATTTGTTTTTACAGTGAAATCTTTGACATCTGGAACTTGATGGAACTGCTTTGTTTTTCTGGGTCTCACAAGATTTATGCCTTTGCAGGGTGCAGTCTTAGCATTTTTCTGTCACTCCTTTTAGTGGAAAATATTTAAATTTCCAACGATGACAGATTTCCACCTTTCATAGGTTCCAACTTTTGCAGGTTTTACTTATATGAAAAAATGCTGTTTCAGGGAGTATATATCAAAAACAGAAAACATCAGTCACCCTTGGTGTGGAGACTCCGTTACTCAGAGAAGTGATATTTTTTATTGAATTTTGAGCCATGTGTAGTTTTAAGTACTCAAAAAATTAAGAATATTCAGGCAAACAGCATAGAACTGGTAAAAGGGGATCTGGCAACAATATCAGAGGAAAGGAAAATGATATGGGCAAAGACAGAGTAGGATAATTTTTTTGTTGGTTTACATGTCTTTAAAAAAATTTATTCATTTTAATGATATTTTATTATGGTTAAGTGAAACTTCACAAAGTTGATTTGTCATATCAAACCTCATACAGAGACCTCTAAACGACTCCATCTGCTATCCTAGCCTAGTGACAGCACATTCATCCCTTCTGCTCTGTACTTTCCACATTCATTCAGCCTAGTCCTGTCCCCTCCTCTCCACCCTCTTCTGTCATTACTACTGGGGAGCTTCTCTGACAGCCTCATGTCTTACAGTCCAGTCCAATTTTTGCCCTTGGTGCTAGTTTCATCTCTAGGGTAAGAGCAAGACCAGGGTCTGTGCTCTCGGTGACCTTTCAGGATGTCAGACCATCAAGTCAGGTCCTTTAACAGAATTCTAGATCTGTACCAGTTTTTTCAGGGAGTAAGATAATTTTGATAGTGAAAGGAATTAGATGCTAAATTCAACAGTATGCTGGATTGGCTAAAGGTACAGGTAGGTGTATCAGAAAAACAGGAAACATTTACCAACTTTGTTATTTTCTAGCTCGATGACTGTTGGCTGGTTGATTTTTGGAGCTCTGTTTTAATGTGTATGAAAGGGTGATAATAAAACCAACTCCATCCTGTGAGACATGGCATAATAAGTTTGTAGGTGTAAATTATACAGTGTGTGGCAGTGAAGGGGCATTCAATAAAGAAGAGTTATTAGTTTTTTCCTTCATTTTGCTTTTACAACAGTGCATACACTGAAATGCTATCTTGCTTTATGAAAATAAGATCATACTACAAAAAGTGTTCTACAAATTTTGTTTGCAATTAAAAAATACACGCATCTTTCTGTATGAGGATGTATGACATTATCTCAGTTGTTAAAATGCCTGAGTACTGTGACTTAAGTTGTTATTCCCCCAGACAACGGCATTTAGGTATATCTAATATTTTATTGTTCTGCTATTATTATTAAGGTTTTCATTGGCTAATTCTTTTCAGAACTAGACTGTCAGGTCCCTCTTCCTAGTCTGTCTTAGTCTGGAAGGTCAGCTGAAACCTGTCTACCAAGGGTGATGCTATACGTATGTGAGTGCCAGTGACACTTCTTTCAGCATCACAGCAACATGCAAGCTGCCACAGTATTACAAACTGAGAGATACAGTACGGGGATTCCGCAATGAAAATTTCCGAATGCTTAATTTGTACTCATGAGGAATCTGTACTTGGATCAAATGGCAGAACAAGGGGACAGTGCATGGTTTAAAGTCAGGAAAGGTGTGCATCATGGTTGTAGCTTTTCGCCATAACTATTCAATCTTTATACCAAACAAATAATCCTAGAAGCTAGATTATATGAAGAGTGATCCACCATGACTGAAGGAAGACTCAGTAACAAACCACGTTATGCAGATGACACAATCTTTCTTGCTGAAAGTGAAGAGGACTTGAAACACTTACTGATGAATATCAAGGCCACATCCTGCAGTAGGGATTATACCCCAACATCAAGAAAATAAAAATCCTTTCACTGGACCAATAAGCAACATCATGATATATGGAGGAAAGTTTGAGGTTGTCAAGGATTGCATTTTACTTGCATTTACACAGGCAACATCCATGAAAGCAGCAGGCAAAAAATCAAAGGATAAATTGCTTTGGCAAATCTGCTGCAAAAGACCTCTTTATAGTGTTGAAAAACAAAGAAATCGTCTTGAAGGAGAAGGTGTGCCTGACCAAAGCCATGGTATTTTCAATCACATCAGATGCATGTGAAAGCTAGTCAGTGAATAAGGAAGAAGAATAACTGATGACTTTGAATTGTGGTGTTGGAGAAGCATAGTGAATATTACCATGCACTGATGGAAGAACAAACAAATTTGTCTTGGATGAAGTACAGTCAGAGCATTCCTTAAAAGCAAGGATGGTGAGGCTACATTTTATAGGCCTTGTTGTCAGAAGGGATCAGTCCCCGAAAAAGAATATCATGCTGGCAAAATAGAGTCAGCATAAAAGAGGGAGACTCTCAATGAGACAGATTGACACAATAGCACCAATGAGCACAATGGCACAGGGTCAGACAGGACTTTTTTCTGTTGTACATAGAGTTGATATGAGTCAGAACTGTCTCAACATCACCTAACAACAACAGTGACAATACTTTATTGCTAAAAGTAAGATTTAAATAAATATCTTAACCACTTACCCCATGGAGTTTTTTTCTTAAATTAGATAAATAAATAGCTGCTATAAAGTTGATTCCAATTCATGGTGACCCTATAGAATAGAATGGAAAGTTGTCCAGTTCTAGGTCACCTTCAGAATCACTGGTATGCTCAGGTCTATTATTGTGCTGTTGCGCCAACCTATCTAACAAAGGATATCTCCTGTACTAGTCCTCTGCTTTACAAAATGCCATGTTGTCCTACAACAATGGATCCCCTTAATGATATGTCCAAAGGCAGAAAGCAGAAAGACTAGCTGATATGATCCATAAGGCTTTCATTGGCTAATGTTTTGCAAGTACGTTGCCAGCTCTTTCTCGCCAATATGTCATAGCCTGGAAGCTCCACTGAAACCTGTTCATCATGGACGATTTTGCTGAATTTCTGATACTGGTGGTTTAGCTTCCAGCATCATTGCAACACACAAATCATAATAATACAACAAACAAATTTGAGTGGTGATTCCTAAGTTATATTATTATTATTTCTGTGTACTTGGTAAGGCTTGATTAATACATGGATTTTTTTTCCTTATATGTCCCCAAAGCCTCTCAGGACTCACTGCAGTCTTTTTCATGATGGGCCTTCTTGAACTTTTCCTTTGTAGGACTGGAGGATCAAATCAACAGACAGAGTATCTGTGTTCCTGAAATTTCTCTAATCACTGTTTTTGACTTGTTGGCTGAGTAATGTCTACAGCACTATAATGGTAGACCATTTTTAAAAGAGCAAGTCTTGAGCAGCACACTCTAGTGATGAGGTGGGGAGTAGATTAATGTGTAGAGTTCAGGGTATGAAAATACCATGCTAAAGTAAATTGCTTTGGAGAAGAATGACTAAGACAGTGATGAAGGAGCAATGCTGAGAATCAAATGGTCCCAGGGGCAACAGACAGAGCATGCAACCACAGACTTTAAGCTTTCAGAAGCCATCTAGTCCTTTCCATCCTTCTAGGTAGAATTACATGAGCTGTTATAGCAGGAAACCATTGAGATACTCTTGAGTCTGACACATTAATAAGAATCCATAGATACAATCTCAGGGGTCCAAAAAGTCTATGAATCTTTCATTTGGAGGAATTTTAAACCTACTAAACAAAACGACACATGCAAACAAGAACACAACAGAATAACATGGTAAACAACCATGTACTCAACTGCTCAGAATGAACAAATATTTATATTTTGTTGTTTTTTGCCTTACGCTTAAATAAACACTACAAATAAAATGGAAAGCTTTTCGTGCTCTCACAGTTCCAGGTCTTGTCAGTCCTTTAAGATACTACACGCATAACATTTTATATAGCAATACTAAAATATTAATACAATGTAATAGCAAAATATTCTGTGTGTGTGTATGTGTGTGTGTTTTGTTATTGGGTGTCATTGAGTTGGTTGCTGTAACTGAGTAAATTGTAACACTATATGACAGGGTAGAAATGTACTGCAGGGCTTCCTAGGTTATGGATCGTAAAACGAGCAGATTGCCGTGTCTTTTCTTTTGCAGAGTTAATGGGTGGGTTTGAACTGCTGACGTTTCAGTTAGCAGTCAACTGCTTAGCCCTTGCTCTGCTAGGCTTTTTATTTACATACATATGCACATATACACACATAGTTAATCTCAAAAATGGCTAGCACAAATGCATCTCTTTCTTATATGCTCATGTGTTACAGTTTGAAATATATTCCCTCAGACTATAAGTTAGGGTTCTAACTCCAATACCTGTAAATGCAATCTAATCCAATTTAATATAATAACTTTCCAAAATACAATTGAATATAAAATAATATATCAGTTCAGGTCATACTAGCATAGAATAGATCCAAAACCTAAGTGCCTCTGAGTAGTATAGACAAGTGTGCACATAGTGGGAAAGACAGATGCCTGTCACGCTCCCCAGGAACCAAGAAATGCTCATGGCGACTGACAAGGGAAGATTCAACATGACTGAGACCCTGCTTTGGACTTCTACCCTCCAGAACTGTGAAAAAAAAAAAAAAAGTTGTTATTCTTTAAAGCAACCCACTTGTGATATTTGTGTTACAGCAGGCACTAAGAAACTGAGACATCTTGCCACAACTCCTGTCTAAGTGATACGGTCAATTTCCTCTCCCTTTGAGTCCGAACTTAGGCCTTGCACTGACCAATAGAATGCAGAAGAAATGGGTGGCATTCTGAGGCTTCTGACCCCAAGAACTTAGGAGCTCTGGATGCTTCAAAATCTTCCCTCTGAGAAGTCAACCACAATGTAAGAATTTTTTTAGAGGGAAAGTTTTTTAGAGGAGAAACTAAGCTAGTATGTGAAAAGGCCAAGTGGAAGAACACTGAAGATCCAGCTAAGTAGAGGGAATTTTCTCTGATTTTCTAGGCCAGCTCATCTGCCATCCGAATTCAGCTGAGTTAAAGTCTAGTGAATGCCTTGTGGGGCAAAAGGCCCACCCAGCTGAGTCCAGTTGTAGCTGTTATTATTGTTTTTAGGCGTCATCGAGTTGGTTCTGACTCATAGCAACCCTATCTGTGTACAACAGAAACACTTCCTTGATCCTGTGCCATGCCCACAATCATTTTTATGCTTAAGCCCATTGTTGCAGCCACTGTGGTAGTGTGTCTTGTTGAGGGTCTTCCTCTTTTACACTGGCACTCTGCTTTGCCAAGCACAACGTCCTTCTGCAGAGATTAATCTCTCCTAACAACATGTCCAAAATTAGGCAATGGAATTACGAGAAAAGATAATATGTTATTTAAAACCACTAAGTTTTAGAGTATAGTGGCTTGTTATGGAGCAATAGCTAATGAAATATGTATATACATGTAAACGTGTGTGTGTATATGTATGTATAGTTATTGGGTACCATCTAATTGATTAGGACACATAGTGATCCTATGTGACAATGCAGAATTTCTTACAGGGTTTCTTAGGCTGCAGTCTTTATGGAAGCAAACTGCCACATCTTTCTTCTGCAGAGCTGCTGGTGGGTGCTAAGCAGCTGAGTGCTTAACAAGTGTACCACAATGGCTCCTGTATATATATAATATTAATAACGAGTATAACAACAGCTGCCTACACTAAACACTCAACAAGATCTTATCAGACTAGACCTCCCTTAGATAACAACAATGAACTCTGAACTAAAGATACAAATAAATTACTGAAGGCAATGGAGGGTGACCAAGTAAGCATATCCTGGACAGAAATCAACACTTGGGGTAAAAATGAGGCTACCTTTTTCATAGCTTATCTTAGCCTATGGATAGGTTCTGTTCTGCACAATGCAAGGTAGTTAAAAATCTGATAGAAAACTCATAGAATTTCTAGCTTCAGATGCAGAGGTTCAAATCCGAGGCAATCACAGTTGCTAGAAATTGGGAAGGAGGGGGAAGGTAAATTTTAGAAGAACAGAACTAGAGAGGGACAGCACCAAATTCTGTACTGTCCAAATCTTCTCTTTCTTACCATTTTAAAAGAATGAAACTTAGAATTGAGATGCTGTCCAAGAGACAGAGTGCTTTGTGTCCAACCAAGTTAACTTCTGTAGCAACGAGCAAAATAAAATAAAATAATACTTTATTGGAAGAATAGAACAGAATCCACCATATCTATGGCATAACTTTTACAATGTCCAGAAGCTAATCACAGCTTATTCAATATGCAGGATCAACAAATAGAGCGTAAGACTCATCCTTAAGAGAATAAACATTATAATATATATAGCTAATACAAATAGCTAGGCACTTCTGAGTTGCATAAGCAGCAACACAGACATAGAGACAAGTGTGCACACAATAGGGAAGGCAGATGTCATCTAAGGACCACCAAGAAACAAAGAAATGTCCATGGCTACTGACAGGGAAAGAATCTACATGGCTAAGACCTAATTTGGAATTTTAACTTTCAGAATTCTGAAAAAAAAAAATTAAAAAATATTTAAAAAATCAGCAGCTACTAATATTTAACAAATGTTTCCTATGTTACAGGCCCTGTTTTAGTTACATTTCCATGTGTTGTATAAGCCCTCATGGTACCGTGACTGTGTAGATCCTAGGTCCAGGGGTCCTGGTTGCACAGTGGTTAAAGTACTCAGCTGTTAATCAAAAGTGTGGTGTATCAAACCCATCATTCACTCTGCATGAGAATAGTATGGCAATCTACTTCTGTAAAGATTACAGTGTGGGACATTCTTTGGGACAGTCCTACTCTATCCTATAGGGTCACTGTGAGTTGATATCAACTCAACAGCAATAGGTTTATTATTAGACTAGTCAATATGGAGCCAAGAAAACAGAAGGCAGTCTAAATATTCTTGGAAAGAGGGATTGAATACATGGAATTGAGTTGCTCAGTTGTTAAAAGGACTG
Source organism: Heterohyrax brucei (assembly GCA_028571685.1). Classification (NCBI taxonomy): domain Eukaryota; kingdom Metazoa; phylum Chordata; class Mammalia; order Hyracoidea; family Procaviidae; genus Heterohyrax; species Heterohyrax brucei. Next base: position 67,025,249 of record CM053150.1, read on the forward strand.
AAAAAGCAAACAAAAAAAGAGGGCAGTGTTATCTAGAAATAAAGAACCGCAGAAAGCCACGATTACTCTAGTACTGCCACACTAAGTCAGCTGCTGCTACTGTTACCAGAAACAAGGCAAACCCATAGCCACTGACAACTCATAGCTTCCCTATAGGACACAGTAGAGCTTTCCCCATAGGGTTCTCAAGGAGCACCTTGTAGATTCAAACTGTGCCGACCTTGTGGTTAGCTACCAAGCTCTTAACAACTACACCACCAGGGTTCCACTATTGTTATAGGAATTAGCTATTGTACAGCTACTAAAGGAGCCTGTTACCACCACCACCTTCACTAACAGGCATTTGCCTGCTGTTACTAGCATTGCTATTCTGCATTAGTCTATGTTGCTGCTTATGCAACTCATTTAGCTGACTCATTTTAGTCAGCTGCCACCGTTGAGGCTGGAGTAAAAAGAAAATGACTTCTATCTTTCTTCAGACTTATAATACTTCAGAATGCTCCCACTGGTATAACTAAGCTGGAATGTAGAAAATAACAAAGTATAAACAACGTTATGAGGAATGGGAATTCCAGAACATTTAATTGTGCTCATGAGGAACTTGGAACAGGGAACAAGAGGCAATTGTTCCAAAACAACAAGGGGATATTGCACGGCTTAAATCAGGAAGATACAGGTCAAGGTTGTATCCTTTCACCATAATTGTTCAATCAGTATGTGGAGCAATAATCTGAGAAGCTGTACTATATGAAGAACGGGATATCAGGTTTGCGAGAAAACTCGTAACAACCTGCCATGTATGGATGACACAATCTTGTTTGTTGAAAGCAGAAGACTTGCAGCACTTACTGATGAAAATCAAAGACTACAGCCTTCAGTACAAATTGCATGTTAACATAAAGACCACAGAATCCCTGTAAATGGACTAATAACCAACAACATGACAAGTGGTGAAAAGATTGAAGCTGTTGTGGATTTCATGTTACTTTGATCCACAGTCAACACCCACGGGAACAGTAGCCAAGAAATCAGTGAAGGGCAAATCTGCTGCAAAAGTCCTTTTTAAAGTGTTGAAAAGACGTCACTTTGATGACTAAGATGCACCTGGCCTATGAGATGGCATTTTCAGTAGACTTACATGCATGCAAAAGCTTGACAATGAATAAGGAAGACAGAAGGATTGATTCTTTTGAATAATGGCTTTTGAGAAAAAAATTAAATATGCTGTGGACTGCCCGACTAATGAACAAATCTGTCTTGGAAAAAATACAACCAAAATGCTCATTAGAAACAAAAATGGTGAGACTTTGATTCATGTATTATGGGCATGTTATCAGGAAGGACCAGTTTCTGGGGAAAGTCATCATGCTTGGTATAGTTGATCAGTGAAAAAGAGAAAGATCCTCAAGGAAATAGATCAACACAATGACTGTAACAATGTGAGGATTTAGCCCAGGACTAGCCAGTGTTTCATTCCCAGGTACAATCCTCCCTTGTCTTTGAGTCAATTCTGACTCATAGCAATTTTATAGGACAGAATAGAACTTCTACTTAGGGTTTTCAAGGAGTACTTGACGGATTTGAACCACATTTTTTGGTTAGCAGCCATAACTCTTAACCATTATGCTACCAGAGTTTCTCTTGTTCATAAAGTCTTATTAACACTCAGAACTTACTCAAAGCACTACCAGCAATACCACTCTGGACCTCTAATGATAAGAGGGTCTGGGAATTGTAGTTTATAATCTTCTGAATCTTGCAATACAGTAAAGAGATTAGAAGGGCAGGCAATGTATGAAAAAGAACAGCCAATACTTGGCACAATTACTGTCATTATTTAAATATTTGAGAAAAACACAAAGGTTTAAGGAACCTGTACAAGATCACATATATAGAAAGAGAAATTTGACTCTAGAGTTTAAGTCTAGAGGCCATATTCTTAATTTTTTACAACACAAACAGACTCAGAGAGAATATCCTTGCCCACATTCTGATTATTATTTTAATGATGGCTTATAAGTAATTACTGAGGGTTCACACAACTAACACAAGGACTTTTTTTTTGCAAACCACACAACCTCCTTGAATTTTAGTTTCCTATTTATAGTGTCATTATATGAAAAAAGTGATAATGTTAGCATTCTCTAGATTCTCCAAATTATTATGTTACAACCAAGTACTACCATCTAATTTCAGAATGCTTATTGTATTTGCTTTTCATGACAGGTTATAATGCCATATGACAGTATTTAACTTTTGATGTGTTGGTAAGCAAGTTTGACAGCATGTAGTTTTCACGTTTTAATGTCAAAATGACAGTATTTGTCCTGCTTCTGTCATTGTATTCATCCATTATTTTAACATTCACATTAACAAAATTATCCTTTTCAGGATGAGTAGTAATTAAAAATATTTTCATAGACTAAGAAATTAATTTATTGACTTATTTAATGAATTAGGAACTTAATTTGACATCATGAAAATGATTCAGTGAAGGGGAGTATCATCCCATCTTAAATGAAGGCTAATGAGAAAACTACTGTCAAATACCTCATAATAAATTTTATATTTGAGCCAAATGGAGACCAAATGACCTTATGACAAGCTACAGGGACAGATACTCCTTGTAATTTTGAAGAAACAAGTGAGAGAATACAGTCATCAGAAGGCACACAGTAGCGTTACTAAAATGAAACAAAACAATAAAATCCAGGCCATTTTATTTACTTGCATATCTAAGTTTGAGCAAGCCTACAGTATAGAACACACCTTTGGATGTATTATCTAATATGAATTTTACAATAAATTTGGGAAAAAATGTAATAAAGAATTTATGCATTTTATATGCAAGGTCTTTCAATCAGGTTCATGAACTCATCCTAGAAATATTCCTCTTGGGAAGCTATGCACTGATACCAGAACCTAGTCAGTCTACACTTCAAAGCAGCATTGGAACTCTTTCTGGAATGGCTATCATAGCTGTTGTCGTATTACCCTTGATGTCCTGAATGTCATCAAAATGTCTTCCTTCCAATATTTCCTTTATCTTTGGCTAAAGAAAAAAGTCACTGGGGCCCAGATTAGGTTAGTAGGGAGCACTTTCCAATACAACTATTTGTTTACTGACTAAAAACTCCCTCATAGATGACTAAACACTTAAGTCCATAAACTTGCCACAATGCCACCATGCTCAGTGGCTATTCCAGAGAGTTCCAAAATTGCTTTGAAGGGTAGATGAGGCACTAGCAACAGTGCATAGCTTCCCAAGAGGAGTGCTTTGAAGGTGACCACAGTGATATTCAGCAATGAGGTATGTAGCATTTAGAACAATTAATTTCGTAGACTTGTCAGGTCTATTATGTAGAAACATATACTTATATTACATATATATGTTTGCATTGCATGTGTGTGTATCCCCAGACTAAAAAATTCATTGCCATTGAGTCAATTCCAACTCCCAGGAACCCTATAAGACAGAGTAGAGCTCCACAGAGTTTCCAAGGAGTAACTGGTGGATTTGAACTGCCAGTCTTCTGGTTAGCAGCCTGAGTTCTTAAATCACTGTGCCACCAGAGCTCCACATAAAACAAGCAGACAAACAACAACAACAACAACAACAAAAACCCAGTGCTGTTAAGTCGATTCTCACTCATAGCAATCCTATAGGGCAGAATAGAACTGCTCCACAGAGTTTCCAAAGAGCGCCTGGTGGATTCGAACTGCCAACATTCTGGTTGACAGATGTTGTACGTAACTGTTACGCCACTAGGGTTTCCAGAGCTGCACGCACACTCACACCCACACCCCCACACCCCTCCCCCCACAAAATACACAATATACATAGTTACATACACACGCATGTATGCGTATGACTGCACATAACCTACTGCTGTCTAGTCAGTTCAGATTCACAGCGACCCCATAGGGTTTCCAAGAACTCCACGGAAGCAGACTGCAACATCGTTCCTCTGCAGAGGTACTGGTGGTTTCGAATTGTCAACATTTTGGTTAGCATCAGTACGCACACGCACATATATTTCATTTTTACTTGTAAGGCTAAAGATCTCATCTGTGTTTTTCCTCAATACTAAATTTTCAGCATTCTTTTTTGAAATATTGATGTTGATTCTCTACCATTTATTCTGTTTTCTTAGAAAATATTTTGGACCTTCACATTTTGTCTTCTCTATCTCATAATCACTTTTTTTCTCATATATCTCATTATGCCATACTCTAAGAAATATCTTCAGGTCCCAAGTTCACTGATGCTCTCTTTAGCTGTGTCACATCTGCTGCTTACTCTATCTACTGTGCAAAATGCATGAAAAAACAGCATGTGGTATAGACTGCAACTCACAAACTCTCTCTGCAGAGAGAGTGTTGGGAGCCGGAATGTCCCTGAATGCACCTTGGTCCTCTGTTCAACGACAGGGTCTTTTTGATATCCCCTTTTAATTTCTTAAGATTCCTGCAACATAAGGGTGCTGTAAATTTAGGCTCAATTTCTACAAATGACTGTGTATAAGACACACTATGTTTTTGTTTTTAAATTTTTTTGTTGGACTTTTTAACTGCTTGGCTCTTGGAACAGAGAAGAACTTTTTAGACTACTGGTTAGATTTTTTTTTTTTTTTTTTTTTTTTTGGTCTTCTTTCTTGGAGAAGACTGTCCTTCAAAGATCATAATTTTATGTAAGGATCTTTATTACACCTTTTTTTTTTTTCTGTTTTTGCCCCATGTGGCACCAAAGTTATACATTCCACCCCAGAAAAGTAACCAATCCATATCCTTAATCCCCAAGGACAAATATTTGGGTCCAATATTACCGTTATTCTCTTTGGTGTTCCCTAGAGTATTTATTGGAGCTTTAGTAGCACAGTGGTCAAGAACTTAGCTGCCAGCCAAAATGTTTGCAGCTGGTAACCAAAATCCACGAGCTACTCTTTGGAAACACTATGGGGCAGTTCTGTGCTGTCCTATAGGGTCACTATGAGTTGAAATCAACTCAACAGCATATTGCACAAGGTGTAGAGTGTTTATAACTATTTTTTGGTTCTGGAATTTAAAAATATCTTTAAAAAATTTTATTAATTTTATAATTTCTTTTTCCTTTTGAGCTAAATTTTGTCTTTACTGTTAAAAGTTGTTCATTTCAAGGTATTCGTAAAAAGAATCCACCACTCATCTGTCAGTTTGTTATATTGTGGTAGCTTGCGTGTTGTTGGGATGCTGGAAGCTGAGCCACTAGCATTTCAAATATCACAGGATCATCCACTCTAGACAGATTTCAGATGAGTTTCCAGACCAAGACAGATTAGGAATAAGGACCAGTTGACCTACTTCTAAAAAATCTGGCCGATGAAAACCTTAAGACTAGTAGCTGAGCATTGTTTTATATAGTGCTGGAACATGAGCTCCTCGCATTAGAAAGCACTCAAAAAACTGGAGAAAAGCTGACTTTTCAAACTAGAGTCAAGCTTAAAGAGATGGATAGAGCTAAGCTGTAAACTTTTATTTACTAAGGTGGCATGACACCAAATAAAGAGAACTAGCTGCAAACATACATTGGTAATAGGTATGTGGAATGTATGAATTATATATGTAGGAAAACTGGAAGTTGTAAAGAAGAATCGAACAACTTTCTGCAGTTTGAAATCAATCAAACATGAAATCAAGTTGTATTGGTAATTACTGTGATTGGAATGTGAAAGTTGGAAGCAAGGAAGGATTGGTAGCTGAAAATATGGCTTTTGTGATGGAAATAACATTGAAGATACCATGAGTGACTTTTACAAGACCAATGGACTACTCATTGGAAATACTTTTTTTCCCCAGTAGGATAAATAACAATTACACATGTGGATATCACTGGATGGAATAAGCAGGAATCATATTGACTATATCCATGGAAAGAGATGATGGAGAAGGCTGATATTGTCCATTACAGCAAGGGCAGCTCACATGCAAACTTAAGTTGGAGCTGAAGAACAGTAAAGCAGGTTCACAGCAGCCGAAGTATGACCTTGAGTGTATTCCACCTGAATTTAGAGACCATCTCAAGAATGGAATTGACACATTGAACACCAATGAGTGAAGACCAGTTGTGGGACATATCAAGGGCATCTTACCCCCCCAATCAAAAGACCAATAAAAAGCCAAGAACAACAACAAAAGACCAAAATGGATGTCAGAAGAGACTCTACAACTTGCTCTTGAACATACAGTAGCTAAAGCAAATGGAAGAAATGATGAAATAAAAGAACTGAAGATTCCAAGGGTAGCTCAAGAAGAAAAAATAAGGTACTATGATGAAATATGCACAGACCTACAATTAGAAGATCAAATGAGAACACATCAGCATTTCTCGAGCTGAAAGAACTGAAGAAAAAATTCAAACCTTCACTTGTAATATTAAAGGGTTCTATAGAAAAAATATTGTATGGTGCATAAAGTATCAAAACAAAATGGAAGGAATACAGAGAGTCACTGTGGCAAAATGATTTTGTTGATATTCACCCATTTTAGGAGGTAGCATATTATCAAAAACCAATGGCATAAAAAGGAAAAGAAAAGAAAAGAAATCCAAGCAGTACTGAAGGCACCGGTTAAAAATAAGGCTCCAGGAATTGATGGAATATCAACTGAGATGTTTCAACAAATGGATACAGTGCTGGAAACACTCACTCACAAATGCCAAGAAATTTGGAAAGCACCTAACTGACCATGAGTCAGATCCGACTCGACGGTACTTGGCTGGCTAACTGACCAACTGACTGTACATGATTGATATTTGTACCTATTTCAAAGAAAGGTGACCTAACAGAATGCATAAATTATTAAATGTTGGTAATATCTGTTATGGATTGAATTTTGTCTTCTAAAAATATGAGTATCAATTTCACTGTATCATAATCCCCAGTATGATTATCTACCATTATGTCATCTTATCTGATTTCTCTTTGTCTTGTTGATCCTGTCATTATGATATAAACTGAGATGGGTTAGCAACAGTTATATTGGTGAGATCTGAAAAACTGGATAATGTTTTAAGCCAATATCTTTTGAGATACATAAGAGAGAAACAAATAGAGAGACATAGGGATTTCATACCACCAAGAAAGCAGTGTCAGGAGCAGAACCTGTTCTTGGACCTGAGGTTCCTGAGTGAATAAGCTCTTAGATGAAATGTAAATTGATGACATGGACCTGACAGAGCTGGCAGAGAAAGCCTTCCCCTGGAGTTGATGCCTTGAATTTGAATTTGTAGCCTACTGGACTGTGAGAGAATAAATTTCTCTTTGTTTAAAGCCATCTACATGTGGTATTTCTACTAGACCAGTACTAAATAACTAAGGCAATATCATATGCAAATAAAATTTCTCTGAAGGTAATAAAAAATGATTACAGTAGTATATTCTATACCAAGGAACTGCCAGAAACTCAAGCTGGATTCAGTATAGGATGTGGAATGAAGGATAGCACTACTGATCTCAGACGGATTATAGCTGAAAGTAGAGAATAACAAAAAGATGTTTACCTGTGTTTCACTGGCTGTGCAAAGGTATTTAACTGTGTGTATCCTAACAAATTAATGGATAACATTGTGAAGAATAGAGATTATAGAACACTCATTTGGACTTACGTGTAACCAGTACATAGTCCAGCAGAACAAGGGGATATTGTATGGAAGAAAATCAGGAGAATGTATTTCAGAATTGTATCCTTTCACCACTTGTTCAACCTGCCTGCTGACCAATAATCTGAGAACCTGGACAATATGAAAAAAAATGGGACATCATGGTTGGAAGAAAATTCATTAACAACCAGTATTATGCAGATGCTGCCGCACTGCTTGCTGAAAAGGAAGAGGCCTTGAAGCACTTACTGACGAAGATCCAACACTACAGCCTTTAGTGTGGATTATACTTCATTATAAAGAAAACAAGAAATCCTCACAACTAGGCCAATAAATATCATGACAGTTGGAGAAAGAACTGATGTTGTCAAAGATTTCATCTTACTTGGATCTATAATCTGTAAGCAGCAGTTATGAAATCAAATGATATACTGTGTAAGTCAAATGTGCTGCAAAAGACCTCCACAAGTGTTAAAAGGAAAAGATGTCACTTTAAGAACTAAGGTGTGACTGACTCAAGTCTTGGTGTTTTCAGTGGTCTTGTATGTCTGTGAAAGCTGGCCAGCAAAAAAGGAAAACTGGACAAGAATTTATACATTTGAATTACGGTGTTGATGAAGAATATTGACTATACCATGGGCTGTCAAAAAAATGGAGCACTGTTAGAGAAGTGCTTACGAATTATGACTGCTAACCAAAAGTCAGCAGTTTGAATCTACCAGCTTATCCTTAGAAACCTTATGAGGCAGTTCTACTCTGTCCTATAGAATAGCTGTGAGTTGTCATCAACTTGATGGCAAGACATACGATCAGAAGAGTGAATAAATCTGTCTTGGAGGAAGTTCTCCCAGAATGTATGGTGATACTTTGCTTTATATACTTTGGATGTGTTATCAGGAGGGTCAAGTCCCTAAAGAGGGACATCACGTGTGGTAGAGGGTCATCGAAAAATTGGGAGACCCTCAGTGAGATGGAATAGCACAGTGGCTGTAAGAATGGGCTCAAACATAGCAAATGATGAAAATAATGCAGGACCAGGTAGTATTTCATACTGCTGTACATAGTGTCGGCATGAGTCAGAACTCAATTGAGGGTACCTCACAACAGTGATGCCATAAAGCCGAGAGGAGGGCTGTGCATTGGTTTGCGCTGTCTGTATACCAGAATTAAAGTCACAGAGCAGGGCATATCTTACGCGGTGAATTGTTTTAACTATATAATGATAGATCTGTGGTGGTGGGCAAACCTACAGTCATCAAGCCTGTGAAAGCAGGTGAGGAAAGGACTACCATGTAGTAAGCACACATCTTCACAGAGGTTCTCTGATGCATACTTTACATATACATAACACCCTAACTCTTACAATACTCTATGGTTCACCATGGTGTCTACCAACTTAGAAAAAAGTCGTGTATAGTAAAATTCAGTGTGTCACTATGCGTGATAACCCCAAAGTGGAAACAATCCAGGTGGTCACCAACAGATGAATAAACACAGTGGACAATGAATAAGGAAGAATTGATGCCTTTGAATTATGCAATACACAAATAATTTTGAACATACTATGGACTGCCAAAAGATGAGAAAATTTGTCTTGGAAGAAGTACATCAGTATGTTCCTTAGAAACAGGGATTGTGAGACTATGTCTCACATATTTTGGACATGTTATCAGGAGGGAAGTTGTATACACGTGTGTGTATGAGGTCTGATGATTAAGTCTGTTAACTTTATTGTTCTAAGTGCTGCATACCTCATTGCTGAATTATCACTATTTTCTCCTTCGAAGTACTCCTTTGGGAAGCTATGCACTGATGCCAGTGCCTAGTCCACCTTTCAAAGAAATTTTGGAACTCCCATTGTGCTCCATGGCAACTTGGCAAGTTCATGGACTTAATAGTCTAGTGGTCTGTGAGGGAGTTTTTAGCCAGCAAGTAAATAACTATATTGGAATACCCTCCTTAGTCACCTGATCTGGCCCCCAATGACTTTTTTCTTTATCTGAAGATAAAGGAACTATTGAAAGGAAGATGTTTTGATAACATTCAGGACAGCAAGGGCAATATGACAACAGCTCTGATGATCATTCCAGAAAAAGAGTTCCAAAATTGCTTTGAAGGATGGACTAGGCGCTGGCAACAGTGCATAGCTTCCTAAAGAGAGTACTTTGAAGGTGACTTTAATGATATTAAGCAATGAAATACGTAGCACTTTTTCTAGGATGAGTTTGTGAACTTATTGGTAGTCCTTACATATATGTGTGTGTATAAATATATATATTATGGATATAAAAAATCAGCCCAGCGCCACTGAGTGGAGTTAAGCTCATAGTAATCATATGGGACAGAATAGAACAGTTCTATAGACTTTCTAAGGAGCACCTAGCAGATTCAAAGTGCCTAGTTTTTTGGTTAGCAGACCTAGTACTTAACCACTTTCCCACCAGTGTTGCCTAATAATGGGTGTATATAATGAAATATTACTCAGTGATAAACAGAAATGAGATTTACAACGCGTTCTACAACACAATGAACCTTGAAAGCATTAAGCTGAGCAAAGTAAGTCAATTGCAAAAGGAAAAACATAGTGTGATCCCCCTAATATGAAATAGCCACCATAGGTGAATACATACATACAGACCAAGGTTTATTAGTCAGCACTTGGGATAGGTGGGAGAGGGCAACTGAAGGAAATGTTGCTTAAGGTGTACTAAGTTTCTGTTAAAAGTGATGAAGACATTTGTAATGGATAAAGATGATACTTGCACAGCATTAGAACTTAGTTAATTCCACTGAATTGTACAGGTAAAAATGGTAGAGATGGCAAATGTTTTGTTATATGTATCTTACCACATGAAAAACAGAGAAAAAAAATGCAAGTCCTAAGTTATTATCTCACTCTGTCACCAACACTCTGAAATTTTCCCCTTTACACTCAAGTTCCCTCTAGAAAAAACAAGAAAAGTGGAGGAATAGATTTTGAAGATAGCTTCCAGGTCAAAAACTCCTTCTTTCTCAGACCAGTCTATCAATTCCCCAACACCAGGCTCAGTAGCCAAAAATGCACTGCAAAATCTCTTGATATTTGTATCAGCAGGAGAAGAAAGGTGGAAAAGGAACCTCGGGTCAAACTCGTTAACAGTTGTTTCATTAATCACAGTTTGTGTTTCAAATCCAAAGACAATCTGTCCAATTAACATTAAAGCTCTGGCAGCCATGAGGAGACCTTTAGGAAAAGGCAATTTGACACAATCGCTAATAATGTTACCATTTAGGAAAGTGCTCCCAAATACTACATTCTCCTGATGACGGCTTGAGTCCCGTCCAAAGCAGAAGCATAAACTCCAGGCACCTCAACAGTCTGACTCCTTCGCTCCATCCAGCCCCATTGCTCTGCATACCCACTGTGCGCCAGCTGTTTTAACAGAATCAGTCTTCCAAAACATATCACAGTTACTCACTTGTTTGTGCCATTGCCCATTTGAACCCACAGCCTCCATACGTTCCTATTTGTCTTTGGCTACGGTATAAGCTCCTCTTTCTTACGTTCCTAGTAAAGTTTATTTCAACAAAAAATTCTTGAAGTGTGTTGAGACTTGGATTTGAATCTTGATTCGATTAATTACTAACTTTGATGTATTTTTTAAAAAATATTTTACAGTGCTTTAAGAGACAGTTTATGATACAAATCAATTTGCTGTATAAAAACCTGCACCTACACTACTATGCAACTCTAACTGCTCCTCCCCACCTGCCCCCACTGCCCGTGACAGCATACTCCTCCTTTCTACCCTGTACTTCTGTATCCAGTCAACTCCCGTGTCTCTCTACCCTCTCGTCTTTCTCTGGACAGGAGCTGCTCAGACAGCCTGATGGATATATTTAAGCCAAGAATCACATTTGTCATCAGCCTTTGTCTGAAGAGTTGGCTACGGTACTAATTGCAGCTCTGGGATAAGAGAGAGTACAGGGACCATGTTCTCAGGGGACCTTCCAGTTTGACAGACCGGCAAGTCTGGTCTATTACTAGAGTTCTACTTCTGCACACTGATGTTTCACCTACTACATCAGGGACCTGGCATTGTGTTCACTGTTAGGGTAGTCATGGATGATGGCTGACACTAGTTCTTCTAGTCTGATGCTGATGTGATCTCTGGATTACATGGTACCTTTTGTCTGTTGGGCTAATATTTTCCTCTTGTCTTTGATGTACTATCATTCTCCTCTGCTCCAGGTGGATTGGGACCAGTTGAAGTTACTTAAATGGCAGGTATCCCTCTGTAAAGGCACTAGACACCACCAACCAAACTGGTACACAGAACGTTTTCTTAAAAAAAAAAAAAACTTTGTTATGCAATATTGCTTAGATGTCCCCTGAAACTGTGGTCCTCAGACCTTTCTCACCACTACTTCGTCCTTCAAAGTGTTGGGATGTATTCAGAAAGCCTTTTAGCTTTTGGTGTAGTCCAGTTGTGCTAACCTGTGTCTTGTCACTCCTTTCACCTAACCCAATTTCTGTCTACTCTCTAATCTATGGAAACCCTGGTGGTGTAGTGGATAAGTGCTACAGCTGCTAACCAAAAAGTCGGCAGTTTGAATCCACCAGACACTCCTTGGAAACTCTATGGAGCAGTTCTATCCTGCCCTATAGGGTCACTATGAGTTGGAATCGACTTGACAGCAGTGGATTTGGTGTTCGGCTTATCTAATCCATGGATACCCTTCTTCCTCCCTTCCTACCTTTGTAACCATCAGAGATTATTTTCTTCTGTGCTTAAAGCTTTTGAGTCCTTATAATAGTGGTCTCTTGTAATATTTGTCCTTTTACAACTGACACATTTCACTCATAATGTCTCCCATGTGAATCCAGGTTATGAGATGTTTTCTAAGATTATTGTTGTTCTTTATCACTGTATGATATTCCATTGTGTGAATATACCATAATTCCTTTATCTACTCATCTGTTGATGGGCATCTAGGTTGATTCTATCTTCTTGTTCTTGTGGACAGGGCTGCAATAAACATTAGTGTGCATATATCTGTTCATGTAACAACCATTTTTATTGTAGGGTGTATTCCAAGAAGTGGGATTCTTGGATCATGTAGCTTTCCAAAAAAGTGTCAAATTGATTTCCAGAGTGGTGAGGCTGTTTTGCATTTCTACCCAGCAGTGTAGAAGAGTTCCAGTTTCTGCAACACCTCTCCAACATTTATTACTTTGTGTGTTTTTTTCTTTTATTAGTGCCAGCCACATTGGTGTAAGATGGTATCTCATTGTAGTTTTGATTTGAATTTTTCTAACAACTAATGACCATGAGCGTATCTTCATGTATCTGTTAGTATCCTGGATTTTTTTTTTTTTTAAATGAAATGCTGGATCACATCCTTTGCCCATTTTTATTTTTACTTTTTTAGTGTTGTTCTTGTGGGTATTTGGCAGTAATTTGTAGATTATGGAGACTAGACATTGATCAAATTTGTAGCAGCCAAAAGTTCTTTACCAATCTGTAGGCAGTGTTTTCATTCTTTTGGTGAAGTCTTTGGGCTTGCAGAAGTGTTTGATTTATAGGAGTACCCAGTTATCTATTTTATCTTCTGGTATTTGTGCATTGTTAGTAATATTCTGTAGTCTGTTCATGCCATGTATTAGGGCTCCCAGCATTATCTCCATTTTTTCTTCCATGATCACTGTTGTTTTAGATTTTATGTTTCGATCTTTGATCTGTTTTTAGTTAGTTTTTGTGCATGGTGTGAAACACGGGTCTTGTTTCATGCTTTTTGGCAGATGGATATCCAATTATACCAACACCATTTGTTAAAGAGACTACTTTTCCCCAGTTTACAGAGATTGGACCTTTGTCAAATATCAGCTGCTTGTAGGTAGATAGAGTTATATTTGGATTCTCATTTCTGTTCCTTTGGTCTATGTGTCTGTTATTGTACCACTAACAGACAGTTTTGACTATTATGGCAGTGTAATAGGTTGTAAAGTCAGGTAGCTTTCTTCTTCAGTAATGCTTTACTTATCCATGGCTACTTCCCTTTCCAGATGAAGTTGGTGATTTGTTTCTCTATTTCACTGAAAAATGCCACTGGAATTTGCACTGGGATTGCATCGTATCTATAGATCATTTTGGGTAAAATAGACATTTTCATGATGTTAAGTCTTCATAAGTAAGGCAGGTTTCTCCATTTAACGTAGAGCCCTTGGTTTCTTGCAGTAGGGTCTTATAGTTTTCTTTGTGTAGATCTTTTATATTTGTGGTTAGGTTTATTCTTAGGTGTTTTATCTCCTTTGGGGCTATTGTGAATGGTATTGATTTGGTGATTTCCTTTTTTGACGGCCACTTTGTTGGTGTAAAGGAATCCATTTGATTTAAATATGTTAATCTTGTATCCTGATACTTTGCTGACTTCTCCTATTAGTTCCAGTAGGTTTTTTTTGTGTGTGTATGTGTGTGTGTGGATTCTTTAGTGTTTTCTGTGTGTAAGATCATATCAGTTTCAAATAGAAACACTTTGACTTTTTCCTTACCAACTTAGATGTGCTTTATTTCTTCATCTTGCCTGATTGCTCTGGCTTGGAACCTGTAGGACAATGTAGAATGGAAGTGGTGACAGTGGGCATTCTTGTCTGGTTTCTGCTCACAAGGGGAATGCTTTAAGACTATTTAGGATGATATGCTTTGCATATATGCCCTTTATTATGTTGAGGAATTTTCCTTCTGTTTCTGTTATGCTGAGAGTTTTTTAACATGAATGGGTGTTATACTTCGTCAAATGCCTTTTCTACATCAAGTGATGAAGTGGTTCTTATCTTTTGTGTTATTTATGTGGTTAATTACACTGTTTTTCTAATGTTAAACCACACCTACATCTCATCTCCAATATGCATCCCTCTTGGTCATGGTGGAAATTATTTTTTTGATATGTTGTTTCATTCTAGAATTTTTTTTTTTTTTGTGATTGAGTGAATGTACAATTCAAATGAAGTTTGCATAATTGGCTATCTATAGCTCCTGCTACCCTTGCCCAGTGACAGCACACTCTTCTTTTCCATTCTATACATGTCATATTCTCTTAACAATTTCCTCTCCCATCCTCTCCACCCTCTCCTCTCCCTCCTAATAAGATGCCATTAGGACAGCATCCTATAGATCCATAGAACCATAAAGTACACACAGCATATGGTCACCTTTTGTTGTCAAGTCCAATCCATTCCTGCCCAAAGATTTGACCTCATTAATGTTTTCTGGTCAGGGGCAGCAACGGGTCTAGGGACCATGCTCCCAGGGGAACCTCCATTACTTCAGATCATCAGTTGTGGTCTTTTAGTGGAGTTCTCTCGAGGTGCACTCCTCTTTTTCTCATGTTGCCACTGGGACTCAACTCTGTGTGCCCCGTCGTGGCTGTCATTGATGGTGGCCAGGCACCATCTGGTTCTTCTTGTCACATGTTGATACAGTCACCCATTCACATGTGTCCTTGTGTCTCCTGAGTTCTGTTGTGACATCTCTCATCTCCTTTCTTATTTGGGTTATTTGTTTCCTCTCCTGTTTTTCTTTTGTAAGTTTAGGCAAGTGTTCATCAATTTTGTCAGTCTTTTCAAAAAATCAGCTTTGGTTTTGTTAATTTTTTCAGTTGTTCTTCTATTCTCTAATTCATTTCGTTCTGCTCTAATCTTTATTATCTGTTTTCTTCTGATGGCTGAGGTGTTCCTCTGTTGCTCTCCTTGTATCTGTTTAAGCCTTAGGGTTAATTCTTTGGTTTGGGTCCTTCCTTCTGATACGTGCATTTATAGATATAAATTGGCTTCTGAGCACTACTGCTTTGGCTGTATCCCATAGGTTCTGGTAGGATGTGTTTTCACTCTTATTTGATTGCAAAAATTTATTTTTTCATCCTTGATTTCTTCTATAACCTGTGGCTTTTTGATCAAAGCGTTGTTCAGTTTCAATGAGTTCCAGTTTCTATCTATGCTTTTTCTGCTGTTGATTTTGACTTTTACAGCTTTATGGTCTAAGAAGATGCTTTGCAATAATTCAGTGGTGTGGATCTTGTTGAGATTTGTTTTATGTCCTAACACAGGGTCTATTGTGTAAAATGTTTCATGTGCGCTGGAGAGGAAGACATACTTATCTGTTGATGGATAAAAAGTTGTGCATATGTCAATGAGGTCTAGTTGGTTAATTGCCACAATAAGATCTTCTGTGTCTTTACTGAGCTTTTTTCTAGATGATGTGTCTATTACTGAAAGTAGAGTGTTGAAGTCTCCAACTATTATTGTGGAATAATCTATTTCATTTTTGAATGTAGTCAGTGTTTGTCCTCTGTATTTTGACATTCTGGTATTAGGAGCAGAAATATTTAGTATTGTTAAGTCTGGCTCATGTTTTGAAAATTTCAGCAATAAATAACAACAATCCTTACCCATGATGGTGGATTTTACATTAAAATCTATTTTATCTGAGATTAGTTTTGCCACACCTGCTCTTCTTTGTATGTTGTGTTAGCTTGGTATATATTATTCCATCCTTTAATTTTCAGTTTGTTCCTATCTTTCAGTCTAAGATCTGTTTCTTGTGAGCAACATATAGACAGGTCATGTCTTTTGATCCAGTATATCATTCATTTTCTCTTTATTGGAGTGTTCAGTCCATTTACCTTCAGTGTAATTATTGATAGGCATGTGTTTAGTCCCGTCATTTTGATGTCTTTATTTTTATGTTGGTGTTTTCTATCTTGGTAATATTCTGTTCTGGATCATTCTTCTTTCTGGGTTGACTTTTCATCTTTTTCAGTGTTGGTTTTGTGTTCACTGAGACTCATGTATTACATTTTTTGCTTTGATATGTAGCACTTTTATTGTACCTTGCAGTTACCCTTATGATCCCCCTTATTATTCTAAGTTTAAACTCAATTTAAACTACTGCATGTCTTGTTTAACTTCCTCTCCCTCTGAAAAGACTATAACTACTGTAATTTATCCCTCTTTTTTGTGTGATGATGTCATAGTTTTTGTGATATGAGCACTGGTTTCCTACTGGTAATATTGTAGCTTTAATTAAATTTTGTGACTTCCTTAACTGAGTAGATTTCTGCATGCTCTGTCCTTCATTGCCTCCTTAAATAGACACTTTACAGTTTTGTTTTGTTAAGCAAAGCGCTTCTTCAGTATTTCTTGTCATTTTGGTTTGGTTTTTATAAAGTCTCTAAGCCTCTGTTTATCTGCAAATGTCTTAATTTCATCTTCACATTTGAGAGATAGTTTAGCAGGATACACAATTCTTAGAAGTTTTTCTCCTTCAAGGCTTTGAATGTGTCATCCCTCTGTCTCCTTGCCATCATCATTTCTGCCAAGCAGGCTTATGAAAGCCTGCTGGGATTTCTCTCTGAATGTTAGCTTTGCTTTGAGCTTTGTTGCCTTTAAGAGAATCTGTTTATGTTTCATTTCATTAAGCTTGATGATAATTTGTCTTGGTGTCTTTCTTTTTGGGTCTAGTTTTTGTGACATTCAATGCCTGTCTTTGATATCTATGTTCTTTCATAATTTCAGGGAAATTTTCTGTCAGCAACTCAGTAACAATACTCTCTGTGTTTTCAGCTATCCTTCCTTCTTCAGGATCTCCATTTAATCTATTCCTCTTAACAGAGTCCCACATGTTTCCTAATGCTTCTTCATTTTTTCAAATTTCTTTTCTCTGACTTCTCCTCATAAATGCTGTTGTCAGTTGCTCTATCCTCAATGTCACTAAGTTTGAGTTTTAACTCCTCAATTCTGCTCTTTTGATTTTGGATTAAATTGTCTAATTCTGCAACTTTGTTATTGATCTGTTTTATTTTAGATCATTGATGTTCCATCTGTTTAAATAGCTTGGCTAATTTTTTCATTTTGCTCTGCTGCATTTTGTTTAATTTCTGTGAGGTTTCTATATATAATTCGTTTGTACTGGATCCTTGACAGTTTCATAAAGACTTTTTCATCTGGGAAGTTTTTTGATTCCATATTTTGGGGGTTTTCTGGAGCCATAGCAGACTGTTTCTTTAACTGGTTAGAGATGGATTTTTGCCTTCATTTCATCTAAAGGCTGTTTAGTTTCTTTGGTATTACTTCAACAGGTGCTGAGGTGTAGTTCTGAGAAGTGAATTGGTCACCAGCTGCCTCTATGTGCTCTAATGGCTGGACCAAGTAGACTCTCTGGGGTGGCAAGCACTACCTCCTATCTGGCAAAGACAGCACCCTACTTATGGAGTCACTGGGGGCCTGTCAACTGACCCTATGATATAGGTCAGTAAAGGCTGGAAGAGATGCCACCAGGCCACTCAGCAGTTATTTCTACAGTCTTATCTTAAAAATTTAGGAGCTACCTGACAGCTGCCTAAATCAGTCAGGCCATCAGGTGTGGCAAGCTCCCCCCTTTTGGCTGACAGTGGAGGCACCTCTTCATCCATCTCCAGATGCTATGATGTTCAGTTCAAAATAGGCAGGGGTTATAGCCTTGCTGCCTTCCTCAGCTGGGTTATACCTATAAGGTAATGCTGTGCTAAACACATCCTTTCTGCTGGAAAAGGGCTTTCTGGACTGGCACTGCTTCTCAGCTTGGGAATTATCCCCTGCTGAGCTCTCTAGTTGGGTGACTCTGCCTCCCAGCCTACCAAGGTGGTGTTCCAGCTGAGCTGCCTTTCCGAGCATGAAACAGCAGAATATACGGCAGAGTTCATAAAAGAGAGGGTGGAGGGGCAGTGGTGTCCTCTGTCAGGACCTGGGCTCTCAAAATGTGGCTATCTCATGTACTGTGTCTCTGCTGCACTATGCATTGTTTACTTTAGCATTGCAGTTTAGCACGTTTGCTGGGATTAGTGCACTTTGCCTCATCAGAGAGAGGTAGTTTCCAGTTTAGTGGTGTGTAGTCCAATCTGACAACCCTATGGTGTATCCTGGGCATCCAGAGTGTTCCATTAAGTTATCAATACAGGCTTTAGAGGGAATTGAGGAGATATGTGTCTAGCCTGCCACCTTGGCTCCACTGTCTAATTCTGCAATTTTATTATGAATTTTCTGAATGTCTAATTCTTGCTGCTGTATGCTTTCCTGAAGTCTGTTCAATTTGCTATTATGTTCTGTTGCATCTTACCTCATCTCGTTCTTCATCACTTGAAGAGTTCTAAATATGAATCTTCTGTATTCTACTTTTGATAATACCAGGAAGCCCTCTTCCTCTGAAAAATTTGAATGTTTTGAGAGCTTTCTGAAGTAATCATGATCTAATCCCCTTTAAGTGTTTTGATATAGACTCTGTTTCTAAGCCTTCAGTAAATTTTTATTTATTTATTTATTTTATGATGATTGAGTGAAAATGTACATTCCCATATAAAGTTACATGCCCACCTATATGCAGCTTCCATTGCTCTCCCTACCCGGTGGCAGCACATTATTCCTCTCTGCTCCATACATGTCTCGTCCTCTCAACAGTCTCCTTTCCCCTCCTCTCCACTCACTCTCCTTCAGTAAATTTTATTTTATTTTTTTATGTTTGCCTACTATGTTCTAGTTTTGTTACCAGATGTGACAGCCCAAGAGTTTGTTTACTTGTCTTATACAGATTCAGCTCTTGTGTCCAGGTAGTCAGTTACCTGATGTACAGTGCCAGCTCTTGCCTACTTTCCTAAATGGACAGGGGTGATTAGTATAGCACAAGTGTCTGGCTAAAGCTGCTGAGAAAGGTAGGTAGGCTAACAGCTGTCCAAGTGTCAGTGAGAATGGCGTATCTGCTTATTTCTGATTCCAAGTGAAGGAACAGTTTCTGTCCTGATTTTCTGGCATAGGGTAGTCAACAACAACAACAACAAAACTATTATATTTATTTTTTCTCTCCTTTCACAATTTTGTTAACTGTCCTGCCTCTGAGTCTCAGTGAATGGCTCAGTTAATGGTATCAATCTTCAGAGCCAGCTGCAGTACAGAGAAGGGTGAGGGAGAATGGCTCAGAGTGGGCTTGAGGTGTCCTACTTCTGGCTCAGTTAATGGCATCAAGTTCTCACACCAAGTACAGTGCGGAGAAGTGAACAGAGAGTGGTGGGAGAAGAGATACAGGCTTATATCAAAAGAAATAATTGTGACGAGTCGGAGATACTTAGGCATCTCAAAGTTGCTCAGTTTCCTCCAACATGAATATCCTAATTTTCACTGAAATACACTAGCACTTGTAAAAGGACTTTCTTTGCTCACTCGTGCTAGGAATGATGCCTAGAAATAAATGTTGATGGCTAGGAACAATATTTCTGGCACAGTGGCCTCTCTTCTCTCCTCTTTCAGTACTTCACACTCCAAAGACTGATTATCTACCATGACCTTCAGTCACCTTTCCTAGAGTCCTGATATTTTTTCCAGTTCTGATTTTCTTCCACTCTTGTGTTTCTCTTGCTAACCATCATCCTAACCAGTGGACAGAAACTGTTGAGACTAGAGAGATCACAAAAGCCATATTGCAAATCTTCTTGAATCTCCATTCTCACCTCTTTCATGGAAATTTCTGCTACCGGGTAACTGCTGTGGGATGGGTTAGAAGTAAGAAAAGCTGTCAGGCAATTTACACACAAAGACCTAGCCTTTGACCATCCGGTGCTGTTCCTCACTGACTCTAGAGGCATAAATGAACTCCACAGAAAATCCACTTCACCTGTTGGCAATGCCCATCAACCTCCACAGCTGCTCCTACTATGTGACAGCTGTGGCCGCTTCCCAACAGGTCAGGTTTGTCTAATCCTATGTGCTAATAGTGCCACTCTCCCTTCCCCATTGCTTAGTCCAATTTCTCAGTTTTCTGTTTGAAATTTAGGCCTCCCATAATGTCATGTGTACTGGATTCTTTTGGTCTTTTGGGGTCTTTGTTGTTAGAGGAGTCCTGGGAAGCGTTAGTCTCTTTTGCCATATTGGCCCTGTCTCCTGTGTTTTACGTTTTTATTTTCAAGTGACACGTATACTTGTACCATAGCTAAAAACATTCAAATAACACAAATAATAACACAGCAAAACCGAGATGTCCCGTTTTGTCTGGCCTCCAGACTCTTCCTTGGACACAGTCTTGGTTATCATTATCTTCTATTACCTTCCAAAGACAGGTTTTACCTACACATACACCTGTATTTCCATTTATACATAAATATATACACAAATTTCTTTTTATATACACATCAATATTATTATATTATTTACAGCATTTTATACCTTGATAAATAATTATTTCATGTCAGTACAAATGATTGTTCCTAGGTGGGATTATGTGAAATTTAAATCATGTGATGCATAGGAAAACATTGTAGAGGTGAAGTAGCTTTAACTGTGAGGACATTATTGAGGGAATACTGTATTTGATCTTGGAAACCCTGTGGCATAGTGGGTAAGTGCTATACCTACTGCTCACTAAAAGTTTTGCAGTTCAAATTCACAAGCTGCTCCTTGGAAACTCTATGGGCAGTTCTACTCTGCCCTATGGAGTTGCTGTGAGTTGGAAATTGAGTCAATGGCAATGGGTTTGATTTTCTTTTTTTGTATTTGATGTTAATATAATCAAATCTCTCATTTGATGTTCTTGTCTGACAGCTTTTCATACTTTTAACCTATCCCCAAACAGTTACCAGGTAGCAGAAGATTCCATGCAGGAGGTGAGGATGGAGATTCAAGCAGATTTGCAATATGGCTTTTGTGATCTCTCTAGTCTCGACAGTATCTATCCAGTGGTTAGGATGATAGTTAGTAAGAGAACCACAGGCGTGGAACAAAATCAGAACCGGAAAGAATATCAGGACTCTAGGAAAGGTGACTGAAGGTCATGGTAGATAATCAGTCTTTGGAGTGTGAGGTACTGAAAGAGGAGAGAAGAGAGGCCACCGTGCCAGGAATATTGTTCCTAGCCATCAACATTTATTTCTAGGCATCATTCCTAGCACGAGTGAGCAAAGAAAGTCCTTTTACAAGTGCTAGTGTATTTCAGTGAAAATTAGGATATTCATGTTGGAGGAAACTGAGCAACTTTGAGATGCCTAAGTATCCATGACTCACCAAAAAACAGAGTTGTTGACTCGCCAAAAAACAAAGAGCTATTATCATTGAGTTAATTCCCTGTGCTAGAGTAAAACTCTGCTCTGTAGAGTTTCAGTGGCATGCTGCCTCTGTCCATGAATCACAGTGAAGGTCAACTCTTTGGACAGTAATGAATTGGACTTGGTGATGCAGTGTGACTATATTTTGTGGTTGCTTTATGGTTCCATGCATCTATAACATTTTGTTCTGCTGACCTCATACTGGTGGAAAGGGCGTGGGTAGAAAGGAGAAGACAGGAGACTGTTGGGAGAATAGGACATGTATGGAGCAGAGAGGAAGAGTGTGCTGTCACTATGCAGAGAGAGCAGTGGAAGCTGCATATAGTGAACATGTAAACTTATATGATAATGTACGTTTTCATTCAACCACACAAAAAAAATAAATTGGGTGGCTCATTTCTCTGAAGTAGATCACCTGACCCTTCTTATTAGGCTCTTTTGGGTGGATTCAAACCTCCAGCCTGTTAGCTAACACTTGAGCATGTCAAATGTTTGCACTGCCTAGGGATGCCATGATTTACCCAGTGTACTATAAATGCTGAATCTAAGGGGGATGTTACAGTTTCTGTCATGCAGAGGAATAGCTCAGGTCTGTAGAGGGTACTTTGAGAGACGCACATAGAGAGAAGTAAGGAGGGATCAAAAAAGGAGACCTCAAGTCCTGCTGTAAAATTTCCCGAGTCTGGCCTTCTGGGGGTTGGGCATCCCATGGCTTACTGATAATTACTAGCAGTACTCAGCTGCTCAGCAGGCTGAGGTGGCAGATGGTGGTGCCTCCCATGCCCCTCCCTTCTCCTCCTACTGGGTGGCTCTCCTTGGGTGCCCTTGCCATTCTTTCTGTAGGTTCTTTCCAGGTCTAGTGCAGCGGCAAACCCAACAAGGGTATCCTGTTGATTCTTTTCTCTTTTTCCCATTTGAAACCACTGAAATGCAAATGGGAGAGGTGAATGATAGGGAAATACAGGGGTCATTCAATACCAAGGGAGATGGAGACCTTTGATGGAATATTTTCAGGGTGACATCTGAAAAATCCAAGCATGCAATTTCCTCCATGA
Source organism: Heterohyrax brucei (assembly GCA_028571685.1). NCBI lineage: Eukaryota > Metazoa > Chordata > Mammalia > Hyracoidea > Procaviidae > Heterohyrax > Heterohyrax brucei. The sequence continues at coordinate 67,048,040 of CM053150.1, forward strand.
ATGTTCAGCCTCTTCACATATATCACCTAATGACAGAGTAGGCAATGGATAGAGACAGGGCAGTTGAAGCTTAAAATATACGCCAAGGAGATATTAAAAGCCATATAACTACCTAGAAGTGAAGGAAACAGACAGGAGAGCAGGGGATGATGGGATAAGACATTCTGTTGGTTATCTGTTAAGATGCTGGAACCATCTTTTACCTATTTTTCTATTATTCCACATACCATCCTTCTGATTCATCATAATGCCTTCAACATCTCTCTATTTCCTCTCTATTCCCTAAGCCACTGTTCTAGCCTAGACCCTAATTACCTTTCTTTTTGACAATTACAGTAATAGATTCCCTGGCCCCAGGCTCTGCCACCTCCAGTCTATCCTGCAGATGTCACCAGACTGAACTTCCTAAAATATCATTTTGCACATGTCATTTTTCTGCTCAAAAATGTTAGTGATTTACCATTGTCTGTAAAGTAAAGGCAGAAAAATTTTAGTCTCAATATCAGTGCTGCCAGGCCTTAGACATTCTGTGTCCACTGCCAAGGCTGAGATTACATCATATTCATCTTTCTGTCCCCAACACTGATCTATAAGCTACATGAGGGAAGGATAGATTTAGTCATCATTGCTGGCTCATGATAAGTACTCAATATTTGCTGAATGAATGCATTAACTCATTAATGATGCATGGCATAGGGTATGATAGGTCTCCAGTAAATGTTGGAGTCAGAGATGAAAGGCGACCGGCAGAAGAGAAAGGAAGACATGTTATTAATACAGACATAGATCATAGATAGATGCCAGGTGCAGTTATGGGCACTTAGAATCAAAACAGTACAGTAGCAACTTGACAGAAGGAGTTAAAATATGAACAAAGCAAAGACTTATAAGGTAACCTGAGGCTCAGGCCAGGTGTTGGGAGTGGAAGAATCAGAGAAAGACCGAGTGGGCTGAAATACTAGCTATGGAAGCCAGGTGGTGTGTAGGGAACTCGGCAGCCAAATGAGAGGACCAGTATTCATGTATTATCTAAGAAACCAGAGACTCAAAGAGTTGCATATCCGAATATGCTAGGTAAGTATTCATAGCTGTTATGAATAAATTAGTCTATACTAACAAGCCCTTGGAAAACCTGGTGGCATGGTAGGTAAGTGCTAGCAGCCCTAAAATTTCAAAGAGCATAGATTTTTTTCTTAAATACAAAAACAAACTGAGGACTCTCTTGTCATAAAAAACAAACAAACAAACAAATAAACCCATGAGATTTTACACACAATTGCAAGGAGTTAGAGATTTCTCTGAAGCCGGTCCTCAAGTTTGGAAAAATAATTTTATGTAGTTCGAATACCTGACATTTACATCCTATTGTGTATTAATTTGATGACATTTGTTATCTATGAATGGCTGCAACGCTGTGAAAATGGTAATGGTTTTTCCAATATCGAGGAAGCTCAGCTTCAGGGAGAAGACAAGCATTGTCTAAATGAGAAATAAACGCAAATATACTTAGGGATCAGCATCAGTATTTTGGTTTCAAGTAAAGTAGTTGTTTTCTGTCATACAAGGACTGTAGATTAAGTTTGCAAATGTATCCTAGAAAGAATGCTGCATAACTTGTTGCTAAAGATCACTACAATCACCTCTAAAGTATTCCCCTTGGAAAGCTATGCATCGATGCCAGCATCTAGTCCATACTTTAGAGAAATTTGCAACTGTTTTTCTGCAATGGCTGTCTGAGCTGCGGTCATATTACTGTTGATGTCCTGAATGTCATCAAAATGTCTTCCTTTCAATATTTCCTTTACCTTCAGGTAAAAATAAAAGTCAGTGGGGGCCAGATCAGGTGAGTAACTAAAGTGTTCCAACACAGTTATTTGTTTACTGGCTAAAAATTCCCTCATAGACCAACAACACAATTGTTTGCAAATGTACCACTGCATGCAATGGCCATTCCAGAAGGAGTACCAAAATCGCTGCGAAGGGTGGACTAGATGCTGGCGTCAGGGCATAGCTTCCTAAGAAGAGTACTTTGAAGGATGTCATGGTGATATTAAGCAGTGAGATATCTAACACTTAGGACAATTAAGTTTGCAGACTCAGTTGTTAGACCTCATACATCAATCAAAAGTCACTGTGCTCACCTTTTTCTTTAATTTAATTTTTTTATTAATTACAATAAAAATAAAATTTCTAACATTTATCGATTATCTTATCTACGATAAACCCTCAGCAACCCCCCACCCTTGTAGTCAACACAGTCATTTTCTTCTGTGGATAATTCTCTTTCTAAGTCTTTATAACAAGGGCCTCATATAAAATTTGTCTTTTTGACATTGATTGACTTCACTCAGGATGATCTCGTCCAAATGAGACCATGTTATGAGATGTTTTCTAAAGCCATTATTGTTTTTTATGATAGCATAGTGCTCCGTTGAGCATATGTATCAATCATAGTTTGTTTATCCATTCGTCTGTTGATGGGCATTGGGGTTGATTCCAAGTTTTTGCTATTGTGGGCTATGCTGCAACAAACATTGGTGTACACGTGTCTGTTCATGTGATAACCTTCTTTTCTGAAGGACAAATTCCAAGCAGTGGAATTACAGAAACAAATGGTATATCTATTTCCAGCTTTTTAAGGAAGCACCAGACTGTTTACCAAAGAGGTTGTACCATTTTGCAACCCCACCAGCAGGGTAGGACAGTTCCAATTTCTCCACAGCCTTTCCAGCATCTGTTGTTTTGTGTTTTTAGGATCATGGCCATCCTTGTTGGGGTGAGATGGTATTTCACAGTAGTTTTGATTTGAATTTCTTTAATAGCAAATGATCATGAGCAATTCTGCTTATGCCTTTTGGCTACCTGGAGAAAAGTCTGTCCATTTCCTTGGCCCATTGCTTAATTGGCTTATTTATCCTTTTCTTGTTGATATTTTGTAATACCTTGTAGATTATGGAGATCAGATATCAGTCTGACATATAGATGCCAAATATTTCTTCCCAGTCTGTAGGTGGTCTTTCAATTCTTTTGATGAAGTCTTTGGGTGAGTTAAAGTGTTTGATTCTTAGTAGTCCCTATTTATCTATTTTCACTTCTGTTGATAATGCTTTGTCAGATTTTGAAGTCTGTCTGCACTGTGTGTTAAAACTTCCATTGTTGATCCTATTTTATCTTGGATGAGCTTTATCGTTTTAGATTTTGTATTTACATCTTTTATCCAATTTGAGTTGGTTTTTGTATGGGGTGTGAGATATGGGTCTTGTTTCAATTTTTTGATGGCACTTGGCTGGCTGGCATCAATTTTTTGCAGATGGATATCCAATTTTGCCAGCACCATTTGTTAAAGAGACAGTTTTTATACCAGTTTAAAATCTGAGGGCCTTTGTCTATTATCAACTGTTCATACGAGGATGGCGGCATCTCTGGGGTCTCAGCTCTGTTCCATTGGTCTATATGTCTCTTTTTGTACCAGTAACAGGCTGTTTTGACAACTGTAGCAGTGTAATAGATTCTAACATAGGTAGTAAGAGGCCTCCCAGTGTGTTCTTCTTCTTCAGTAATGCTTTACTTATCTGAGGTTTCTTCCCTTTCCAAGCAAAGTTGGGGACTTGTTTCTCCATTTGATTAAAAAGTGCCACTAGAATTTGTAGTGAGATTGCATTACACACGTACATTGTTTTGGGTGAAATAGACATTTTCAGAGTGTTGAGTCTTCCTATCCGTGAGCAGGGTAGATTACTCAGTTTATGTAAGTCTCTCAGTTTCTTGCAGTAAGGTTTTGTAGTTCTCTTTGTAAAGGTCTCTTATTTCTCTAGTTAGATTTATTCCTAGGTATTTTATCTTCTTGGGGGCATGAACCAGAAATTCCTTTTACAAGGCTGAATTGAGCACCTTGAATAAGCACTCTGGTACATACTCAGCATACATCAGTGAGTAAGAACAGACCAAACCCTTGGCCCTGGTAGAATTCCAGGCTCTAGTCACGCAGTGTTTATTCAGGGATTTGGTGTTTATGAGCCCATCCTTGGACTAGTGAGTATCATCCTAGTTGATGTCAAAGGTAGATTTTTTTTTGTCACTTGACACTGAACATTCGTCATGTCTCATCCCTAACTTACCACAGACATCATTCATTTCCTTTTGTTTGTTCTGTCTTAACTTCAGCTTCAAAATATTAAGCTCTAAGATCTGCCATTTCCCCATCTTAGAGATAGAAACACGGCCCAAACAAAACATTTAGCTCACAGTTGTTCAGAAGTGGACCAACAAAAATCAAACAGAGTTGGTTTGGAGTTGGAAGTCGGGAGGCTTGGGCTCTATTCCCAAATCTGCCATTGGGAATGATGCTCTGAGAAAAAAGAAAAAGAATGAAAAAAAAGAACCAAACCCCTTGCCCTTGAGTCGATTCCAATTTACAGTGACTCCATAAGGACGGAGCGGAATTGTCCCCTTGGGTTTTCAAGGAGCAGTTGGTGGGTTTGACCTGCTGAACTTTCAGTTAGCAGCCCAGTTATTAACTGCTATGCCACAAAGGCTCCTCTCTAAGCAAGTCTTGTGTTTTCCTCAAGCCTCAGTTTCCTTAGCTGTAAAGTGTGTCTGTAAGTTTCTACAGTCTTTTTCTGCCCCGGGGCCCTAGTGGCACACTGGTTAAGAGCTTGCTTCTTGGAAACCATATGACATAGTTTTACTCTCTCCTATAGTGTCACTATGACTCAGAATTTTACTGTATGTCAATGGGAGAGGTTGATTCCTCCACCCTCATCCACAGTAGGATACAAGGCTGTAAATGCAACTTTCAGCCTGCTCAAGAAAAAAAATCTATAATTGTATGATGACAAGACATAGATGGCAAGAGAAAACTCATCGCCACAATTAGTAGCTACCTTCCCAGACTCTGGGAGCTAAGGAGTTCCTAGATAAGTGAGAGTATAGGAGGCAGGAAGGGCAAGAGGCAAGAGGAAATCTTGATTTCTTATCAGACAAGGAGCAGGAAGGATCAGAGAAGTGAATGCAAAATGTTGGGAGTGTTTCTTTCTGAAAAGGTCAGTGCTCGCCAAGCCAGGACTGTGATGTGGTGGCCTTTAAAAAGGCAGATTGTTGGGGATGCTGCCACTGAGCTCACAAGTATGAAACAAACCCAGATCCCAAGCATGTCTCAGCAGAAAGAACCTAGTTGCACTGGTCTAATTTTCCTCTTTTACTTTGCAGGTGGGAACACATGGAGACTGGTCTGAAACCACAGGTTATGTGAAATCAGCACACCCACAACTGGAGGCCAAGACTTTGAACACTGAAGGAACTCTCCATTGTTAATGAAATAAAAGTGAACTTTCCTTTTTCTCTTTATTGTTTCCTCTAGTAATCTCTTGTGTGGTTTAAAGTCAGGAAAGGTGTGCACCACAATTGTTTGTATCCTTTCACCACACCTATTCAAGCTATATGCTGAGCAAGTAATTTGAGAAACTGGACTATATGAAGAAGAATGGCCAACATTATTGGAGGAAGATTTATTAGCTACCTGCCTTATGCAGATAACACTACCTTATTTACTGACAGTGAAAAGGATATGAATCATTTACTGATGAAGATCAAAGACCACAGCCTTCAGTATGGATTGTGCCTGAATGTAAACAAAACAAAAATCCTCACAACGTGACCAATTAGCAATGTTACAAGTGGAGAAAATATTGAGGTTGTTAAGGATTTAATTTTACTTGAATCTGCAATCTACACCCATGGAAGCAACAGTCAAGAAATCAAATGGTACATTGCATTCAGCAAATTGGCTGCAAAAGACCTCTTTAAAATGTTGAAGAGCAAAGACTCAACCTTGAAGACTAACGTGCACCTGACCCAAGCCATAATATTTGTAATCACGTCAAATACATGCAAAAGCCAGAAAATGAATAAGGACAACTGAAGAGGAGTTGATGCCTTTGAATTGTGGTGTTGGAGAATAACAGTAAATATACCACAGACTGCCAAAAGAACAAACAAATCTGTCTTGAGAGAAGTACTGCTAGAATGTTGCTTAGAAACAAGAATGCTTTGGTTACGCTGTCAGGAGGGATCAGTCTCTGGAAAAGGGCATCATGCTTGGTAAGGTAGAGGGTCAGCATAAAAGAAGAAGACCCTCAACAAGATGGATTGACACAGTGACTACAACAATAGGCTCAAGCATAACGATGCTTGTGAGCATGTCCCAGGGCCAAGACGTGTTTCATTCTGTTGCCCATAGGTTTGCAATGAGTCATAACCAACTCAAATATACCTAACAACAACAACAAGCTTATTAGTTTTCTTTCATCCTATCCTTGCTTAGTATCTCATAATAAATAAACTTACCTTTCTTGACAGCATGGAATCTACAAATCAAAAGGGAAGATATGACTCATTAAATCTCTAGGCATGTCTTCAGAGCCATTTTGTAAATGGCTAAGTGTTTATAATGAGTTGACAGAATTGTATCTTTGGTTCAAAAGCTCCCATCGGTTCATTCTCTTCCTCACTTTCCACCTGGTCAGTGTGTCTCCAGTGAAAGTTTTAAAATACTCTATCCTTGCTTGTGCCTAAAATATCTCATTTGATCCTTGTCCTGGATTGAATTGTGTTCCCCCAAAGCAACCTGTCAGCTTGGCTAGGTCATAATTCCCAGTATTGTATGATGGTCTACCATTTTGTCATTGGATGTGATTTCTCAATGTGTTGCAAATCCTATTAATATGATGTAATGAGATGGATTAGTGGTAGTTGCATTGGTGCGGTCTAATCTGGCAGACATCAACATAAGGTAGTGTCTTAAGTGAATTTCTTTTGAGATATAACAGAAGAAAGCAAGCATAGAGACAGAAGGCCATCATACCACCAAGAATGAAGAGGAGGAGTGTGTGTCCTTTGGACCCAGGGTTCCTATGCTGAGAAGCTCCTAGGGATTGATGACAAGGACTTTGCCTGGAGCCAACACAGAGAGAAAGCCTTTCTATGGAGCTGGTGCCCTGATTTTGGACTTTCTAGCCTCCTAAAGTGGGAGAGAATAAATTTATCTTTTCTGAAGCAATCCGCCTGGTGTATTTTTGTTATAGCATCACTAGATGACCAGATAAGCCTCATAATAGTTATTGATTCCCACTCATATAATCATTAGTCTATCATGTCTGCAGGATTGATTAATAATACACCTACCCTCAAACCCCACTCTGATCTATTGAAACATTATTGGTTAAAGCCTTCCAGGATTATGCACTTGCTTTGTACCTTGAGAGTAAAGTGACATAGGGCAATAGTTTTAACCTGTTGTGCTTAGTATGAGGTTGTGATAAACTGAGGTTAAGATAATTCCTAACTTTTAGATTATTGCAGATTAAATAAAAGCAACACTTGACACCTTTAAAACCTACTCTGTGCCAATGTAAGCATTTTATACATATAATTTTACTAACTTATAATCATTCTTGTTAGTATGTACATACTTCTCAGCAAAAAATGGCATACATGTAAACAGCATAGGCTGTAGGAATTCATTTACACAAAGTTCAAAATAAGCAGCATTGGTTGATAGCGTTATAACCTCGGATCATGTTTATTCTTGGTAGAAGAGTGACAGGGATGGGTATGGGGCTACTTCAGGAGTACTGGTGACATTCTATTTCTTGCTCTAGCTGTTAGAGAATATCCTCACTTTTTGATTATTTCTTGAGCTACACAGTTACACACTGTACACTTTTCTACTTGTAATTTACATTTTAATAAAGAAAACTAAAGTAGAAGTTCTTTTTTTAATTTGGGGGTATAGACAAGACATTTAATGAGTACCTACTATGTGACACATATCTTACGCAGCATCTCATTTAATATCTGAAACAATACTGCATGTTTCTTTGCCTGACAGCAAAAATCACTATGACACTTGCCAAAATTAGAAAATCACCACATTCCACTTAAGACTTCCGGTGTATCAAAATCTCTAGAGAAAGACTCTGGACACCTGCCTTTAAAATAGATGAATTTATAATCAGTTGAGTTTGGCATATGCAGACAGATATATGTATTGAAGAGTAAGATTTAATGTGATATATAACAAATAATATGCACCTAACGAATGGCATTTCTTTCCATTTTTAGGTGCAATGATTTCTATTTTATAGCTGAAGGACTGAGGTACACAGAAGAAAGTGACTTATCTAATATTACCTTCGTGGAAACAAAGGTTTTACATGACTTATCTTCATTCATGTTAATTACTGTTCTGAGGAACAGATTCCACTATGTACATCTCAACCTTGTGCAAATTGTGGCTCAGGGAATGTAAGTAACTTGCTCAAAGACACTTAGCCAGGAAACGGGGGAGCCAGGTAAATCTAACTCCTGAGGTTCTGATCAAATCACTTCTCAAAGTTTTCCTAGCTGAAAAAGGTTTCTGAAAGTAGAGTAGGAGAGGTTGAAGTGAAACAAATCCAGATACTTTGTGAGTCCAGCCTTTAATGATAACATACATTTTCTTTCCTATACAATATCACTCCCTCTAAAGTGAGGGCCAGTTGCATTCTTTATTGGCTCAACTGTAGATGCACCTTAAGAAGAAAGGCATCCAATGGGATGCTCTAGAGATGATAATTTGACTTACATGATCTGTTCCCCCCAAGATAAATGTAATAAAGATTCCAGAGTGGCATAACCAAGAGGTTGGTGGTATGATTTCACCCAGCTGCACTGAGAATCTACTTCCAAAAGATCACAGTCACTGAGAAACGTGTGGAGCAGTTTCATGAGAGATTACCATGAGTAGGAATTGGAATTACCTTGATGACACTGGGTTTTCTTTATGTGTGTATGCATGTGTGTGCCTAACATAGTTGTCAGTTGCACCATCTTCCTTCACTAGTAACATTTGTGCTATTGTCATCACTAATAGAGGAAAATCTGAAACTGAGAGGCAGCTACCACATCTCTGTGAAAATTACTTTAGAATTTTAGAAGCTAGCTCTTGGGAAGTCCCTGTTTGAAACAAGACTTACTTTCATAGTATTTCTGGGAATTGAGATGGTAGTTGAAATCTACTATTGAGTCACAAAACCAAACTAAGCCCACTGCCATTGAGTCAGTTTTGACTCATAGTGACCCTCTAAAAGACAGTAGAAATACTCCATAGAGTTTCCAAGGAGTGCCCGGTGGATTTGAAATGCCGACCTTTTGTTTAGCAGACTTAGCACTTAATACTACACCAACGGGGTTCCTAAGCATTGTTTAATCATTTTGTCAGTGAAGGAGAATGTTTCAGGCTGGAGTGAGGAAGATGGATGTTCTGTATACTTTTACTCATATATAAGAATGATTTTCAGTTCCATTACAAGCTACTTTTACTGGTTCATTGCTGTGAGTTGAAAAGAAAAACTAGGTTTTGTTAGTGGACACAGTCTTTATGCATAAAAGGAAAAAGTGAGAAACTGACCTATATTTTCTCATTTCTTATAGTGGTGGTATGGTGGGTAAGTGTTACAGCTGCTAACCAAAAAGTCTTCAGCTTAAACGCATCAGGCACTCATTGGAAACTCTATGGGGCAGTTCTATACTGTCCTATAGGATCACTATAAGTTGAAACTGACTCATCAGCAATGGGTTTGATCTCATAGGATGGGGCAGTTTTGCTCCATCCTACTAGGTTGCTATGAGTTGGAACTGACTTGACAGCAGTTTTTGTTTTTTCTTTTTAATACAGTTAGATGTCATTCATTTCTAGTAATCAGAGCTGATACGTTTGAAAGGATCAGAACCATTTTCTCCTTAAGTGGGAAGTGCTGAAATCTCTACTCTTTTCTCCTTGGCTTGTTTTGGAATTCTGGACTGACAGTGAAGAGTTTAGGCCATCATAACAACAGGGATCAAAAGGAAATGTATTCTTGTTTTCTGTCTCACCCTGTTTTCCAGTGCATCTAGTGAAGGTGATTTTGACTTAATTTTTACTGATATCACAAAAGCAAGATCCTGACCTTGGATAAAGTTTTAGTGAAGAGGAAGCAGAAAGCCCTTCTTAAGACTTGTAGCTAAGCTGAAGTCTACAATTCAGCTTTTATTGAGAAAGACATTTTTTTTTCCAGTTTCTTTCTTTCTTTCTCTTTTTATTATTGGGATTAAGTGAAAGTATACAATCCAGAGTAAATTTACATACCTGCCTAGCTGTAGCTCCTTTTGCTCTCCTTGCGCAGTGACAGCTCACTCCTCCTTTTCATGTTAAGTATGTCATATCCTCTTAACAATCTCCTGTCCCCTCCTCTCTACCTGCTCTTCTCCCTTCTAGTAAGAGGCCAGTAGGACAGCATCCTGTAGACGCATAGAACCATAAAGTACATACACCATATGGTCACATTGCATCCCTGAACTCAGTCCATTTTTATCTGAAGAGTTGACCTCAGTAGTGTTTTCTAGACAGGGGAAGGAACAGGTCTAGAGGCCATGCTCCCAGGTCAACCCCCAGGAAGCCAGACCATCAATTGCGGTCTTTCCATGGAGTTCTCGGGCTGCACCCCTCTTTTTCTTATGTTGCCACTGGGATTCAACATTGTGTACCCCATCACGGCTGTCTTAGGTGGTGGCCAAACACCATCTGGTTCTTCTGGCCACATGTTGATACAGTTACCCGTTCAGATGGGTCTTTCTGTCTTGTGGGTGCTTTTTTCCTCATGTCTTTGTTGCTCTTGGTGACTATCTGTTGCAGAGGAGTTGGGACCATTTGGTGTACCTCAGATGGCAGCTTGCTAGCTTTTAGAGCTCCAGACACTACTCACCAATATGGGGTGCAGAAGACTCTGTTAGTAATAGGCTAGTTATGCCAACTGGCCTTGATGTCCCCTGAGAGCATGGACTCCAGACTCCTACCCCTGCTACTCTATCTTTGCAATATTGGATTAAGATTAGAAGCATCTTCAGTTTATGTTAAAGTCCAGTTAAGTTGATCTTTCTGCTGCTGTGTGCTGTCACTGCTTTCACTCAACCAAATTTCCATCAACTATCAATTTATGACCAGCCTTCTCCCTCACTCTCCATCCTTGCAGCCATCAAACAGTCTTTTCTTCTGTACATAAGTCTATTTTAAAGTCCATATAGTAGGAGTCTCATACAATATTTGTCCTTGAGCCACTGACTGATTTCACTCAGCTTGACGTTCTCTAATTGAAACCAGGTTATGAGATGCTTTCTAACATCGTCATTGTTCTTTATCATTGCATAGTGTTCCATTGAGTATATGTATCATAGTTTGTTTATCCATTCATCTGTTGCTGGGCATCTGGGTTGTTTCTGTCTTTTAGTTATTGTGGACTGTGTAGCAATAAACATCAGTGTGCATATTTCTGTTTGTACGACTGCCCTTGATTCTGTAGGATGTATTTCAAGCAGTGGGATTACTGGATCAAATGATATATCTCTTTCTAGCTCTTTAAGAAAGTGCCAGATTGCTTTCCCCAGAGGTTGTACCATTTTGCAATCTCACCAGCAGTGGAGGAGAGTTCTAATTTTTCCATAGCCTTTCCAGCATTTGTTTTGTGTTTTTTGGATCATGGCCAACGTTGTTGGGATGAAACGGTTGGTTCTAACTTCTTGAGTGCTCCCCGTGTGTATAAGCCCTTTATCAGAGAATCTTCCACCGTATGTCTGTCTTCCACCATCATTTTAGCTGTCTTATTTTCATCACTATTTTCATGATTATCTCCATCTTTAGTCTGAGAAGGCCTTGGCTGTTGACTGGAAGTTTATCACCATTAACTGATATCTCCCCGAGGGAGCAGCACTGCTTTGGCATTTTGAGTGATCCCCACGCAGGCATAAACCTCTCAGTCAGTAAGAGACAATAGACATGGTTGAGCACCCACTTCCTCTTCATCCTAGGGAGTGGTTTATGATGCAGACCTGACCATGTTTATTACAGTTTATTACAGTTCTGGATGGAACACAAAGGTAACTATGAGCCCTGAGAGCTTATGCAGTTTCTCCTTCCATGGAAGCTTCCTAAGCAAGGGTGCTGAGCATTCAGTTTGGAAAGCTGAAAACCAATCAGACATGGTGTTGGAAAAACCAACTATAGTCATTTTTCTAACATTCTGGCTTTGATCAAACTTTAGAGTTTTGCTTGGAGCAATTTTGCTCCTAATCATTGAACTCACATGCGGTGGCGAAAGGTACGTTAATAGATCATGTTTTAGATTCATTGACATTCAGCTCAAACATTCTGGTCTTGTAAGAACAGTCCAACTTCCCACATGCCTGCAGGCATTTACTAAGCTGTTGCCTTGTGCTTTGGAGAGAGAAAAGTATCTCTTTGTGCACAAGATAAAGATTTTTAAGAGGATGGGGCAGAAGAGAGAGAGCTAGGGAGTCAGGGAGGGATGGGAAAATAAAAGAGAAACCCAGAGACTTTTCTTTGTCCTTGCTTAGCTTTTTCATTCCAAGAGGGGATTTGACCTGGAGCAAATAGTAAGTATAACCATGCAAGCCTTTAATTAAAGAGACAGGTGTCATTAAGGAAGAAATAATGGCTTTAGAGTCAGACAGGTTGAGATTTGAGCCTTGGCCCTGCCACTTACTGGTTGTATCATTTTATATAAATTTCCTTATTTCAAGACTTTTCGCTTTTCTCATTGTAAAATGTGGATAAATGCCTGGTTTTCAAAGGTTGTTTTGTCTTTTATGGAAAATGCACCTGATATAGGTACTAACAGAAACCCTGGTGGCATAGTGGTTAAGTGCTACAACTGCTACCCAAAAGGTTGACAGTTCAAATCCACAAGGTGCTCTTTGGAAACTCTTTGGAAACCTTATGAGGTAGTTCTATTCTGTCCTATATGGTTGCTGAGTTGCAATAGATGGTAATGGATTTGATTTATAGGTACTAGCAGATTGCTTTGCTTTTTAATGCAAAGCAATTATTGGTATTCTTTGGGGTTCCTTGGGTGATACAAACCAAAGGGTGGAAGTTTGATTCTACCTGGTGTTATGCTTGCAAAAAATCAGCCATAGAAAACTTGATGCTCTATGCTGACACACATACGGTTGTAGGGAGTTGGGATCAACTCAAAGACAACTGGTGTTATCACTCTTTAATTCCAGATAGTGGATAGACATGAGGATACAAAAGCAAATAGGCCACATATCAGCTTTTCTAGGAGCACACTATATAAAAGATGAGACAAAATGTTATTCAGTTACTGTTACAAAGGAGGGTGATTATAAATGCAAGCTTGACTGTGGCTGTACCTTTATTCCTATCATCCAAAGCTTGAGGTCATCTCAGCTCTTCTCCCTCTCTCTCTCCCATATCTAATTATCCTGTTACTTCTATTGCTACAATATTTCTCAACTCAAATCTTTTTTCTATGTCTATTTCTACTGCCCCTGTTCTAGTTCTGTACCTATGATCTCTATTCCAGATTGTCACAGTTCTTCCTAACTAGTTTCCTCTAATCTTTTTCCATGTTAATCCATTTTCCACATGAGCTATTCTTCTGACACTGATAGTTTTCTAATCAATATTTTATGATCCATATAATCAACTAAACAGTTTTATAGTTTGTGTCAGTAATCAAGATGTCCCACATTTTGGTTCTAACCTACCAATATAGACAAACGTCCTCAACCAATGGTGACTTTGTTCTCCAAGGGCTATCTGTAATGTCTAGAGCAAGTGTTGGTCAAGGATGCTGGTTCTTTCTACAATGCAGAGAATATCTGCCTACAATACAGACTTATTCAGTCCAAAATGTCTATAACACCAAGGTTGGAAACCCTTGCTTTGTAGCTAAAGTAATCATCATAAAGAATAATCCAAGGTCTAGAGCAAGGTTGTAAACAGAAAAAAAGCAACTGCTAAATTGCTGGTCAATAGTTGGGAGTCTGGAAGAAGGCAGATGAAAGGTTCAAGAAGAGACCATAAGAATGAAGTGCACTTCTTTTGTTTGATTCATTGCACACACAGGAAGTAAGCATATAACATTAAAGAAATTGGTCTTCACTGAGCCACTTGATATAAAATATTCTTTAGGAGATATTCAGCCTACCCAGATGTGAGACAATTTGGTAAGTGTCTCAAAACCAGGTAATGAGAAAGAAGAGGAATGTTGTATTTTCTCTAAGATGCCTCTATTTTTCTTTTGTGTTCAGAAAGTACATATTGTAAACAGATTAATCATCACTCCCAGAGGTAGGGGCAGATATCTTCAATAAGTAAATGCAAAAAAATACAACAGGTCCATTTCTGGAACTACAAATTTTAAAATATCAAAATGTAAGATCAAATTAATTTAAGTAACAGAAGTTCAGCAATAACAATGATGATAATACTAACAATTATGATAGTAGTTCAGATTAATGTATTATCTTTAACCCAGAGAGATGGATGAGAGAAAGGAATCTGAATTAAATTTTTATAGCTATATAAGAAATTATGTGATAAAACCTTTGGTGCTGCTATTTTCAAATGAAACACGAATCTGCAAAGTTCCAGATACAAGGCATTGGGAAGACATCTTTTTATTTTTTTTCCAAAAAGTTAGTGAACATGAGACTATTAAAAGGAATAATTTAATAAGGTTTATGCAATGACGTTGTTGTGAGGGTCAAAGCCATAGCCTTCCAACTATGAGAATAAGTAGCACTGAATATTTTAGATGGCTGTGGCTGATTTGTACTTGCATTAGAACCTCTGTAAGGTGGCATGTATTATTAATCACTAATATCATTATTAATATCTCTTAATATACAAGATGGATCATTGTGTATCTAAATTGCACCCTGCCTTGGCTGTTACCTAATTAAAAAACTGAGACCAACAGTCAGGGAGAAATATTGATGGCATGCAATTTAGTTTAAATCTCAGTTCACAAGAGACCTCAAAAATAATTGTACATTGAGGGGGGTTGCAACTTATGTCGTGAAATAAAAATGTGTACAAAATGTTGAATGGGAAACGAATTTGCTCTGAAAACTTTCAACCAAATCCCAACAAAATATTAATTAAAAAAAAAAAGCATGTTTTGCCACGAGCAATGCTGGTACTAATTCCCTTGCTCCTCAGAGCAAATGAATGCTCGTTCCATATTAATACATTTACTTTATTTCAAGTTGTCAATAAGACCATGAGAGAATAGCCTTGGAGACTAAGAAGGAACAGTAAGGATGCAAGTGTAAATTACAGGGTGAAACCAGAAATTTATTTTTAACCTCCTAGAGGACTGGACTTTAATGAGACACTACTTGAGGTTAGAAATGAAAGGTTTGCAACAAGGCAAAAAAAAAAAAAAAAAAAAAAGATTGAATGTGATTACTAATTTGTTTTCACGAGATGCTTTCTAAATGACCATAGCTCATAGGTGGGTAATGCTGAGCCGTTTAGATGCAGATCACCTTATACACGGGTTGTTTCATTCGCTGTTACTGCAATCTAGCTGTCAGACATGGTAGGGGCTAATTGTTGTTAGCCGCCTTTGAGTGGGCCTGCAGATCATGATGATCTCATGTACAGGAAACAAAATGCTGCTGAGGCCTTTGCCATCCCTGTGATAGGTTTTGGATCAGAATGTTGTGATCTATATAGTATTCACTGGCTAAATTCTGGGAATAGATCACCAGGCTTTTCTTCCATGACAGGAAGCATTGTCCTCATTTTACAGATTAGGAGTTAAATCATTCGGAACAAACAGTTACTGAGTCAAAAATCACACGGTAAAATAATCCCATTTTGTCCAGCTAATCTTGGAAATCGTGATGGCGTAGTGGTTAAGTGCTTTATCTGCTAATCAGAAAGTCATCAGTTCAAATCTGCTAGCACTCCGTGGAAACTCTATGGGACAGTTCTACTCTGACCTGTAGAGTAACTATGTCAGAACTGACTAACGGCAGCGGGTTTTTTGGTATCTGGTTTTACCTACAGTAGGCTTCTTTCTTTCTTCTTCTTTTTCCTTTTTTGGGGGGGCCACTACAGTCTCTTCCAAGCATGGCATTCTAAAATTATGTTTAAATATACTTTATATTAAAAAGTACTATATGGTACTGTACTATATGGTTTTCAAGTTGGTTATCTCATTTCATAGTCATGACAACCCTCCAAACTAAGTATCATCATCTCTAACGTGAGGAAACTGATGCTCAGAAAGTTTGAGAGACTCACCTAAGGCTATCATTTTCAAGACATGGCTAAAACTTAAGCCCATGTGTTCTGAGCACACGTTCACTGTGAGGCTCTCTCTTAGGACAACTTGAATTTTAAAAAGGTATTTAAATCTCCAAGTCATGAAAGAAGTAGATAAATGAATCCGTCATGTTAGAAATTCAGGGACTTCCAGGGATTGCATAAGGTCTTTTTGGCTAGCGTGCCTTTCCAAGCGCCCTAACCCTTAGTGTGTGGGCAGCCACTAAATGCAGTTAGGATAGCTTGCTGGAGAAACTGGCCAATCTCATTTTATTGTCCAAATCAAAAGAAATACAGAAAAGTAAACACAGAAGACAAATGGCCAGTTAACCTTTTTCTGGGAGACTGGGATGGAGGAGGCTACAAAGAAGTAATTTATCATTTTAAAAGTGGCTCTATCCCTTTAAATTCAATCTGTAATGACTTATGACTTCAGCGACCCTTCTTGATTACTGCCTGTTGCCATTCATTATCACCATGGAAACTGCACTGTTACCAGCTGTGTGTTTGATGGTGAGGTGGAGGAGGTGCTGTTGGCTAGGGACAAGAGGCTGGTTCATGTGGGACTCTGGATTTGCAGGAGTGTTTTTGAAGGAGGAGAGAAATAGTGAGGACCTGGGTCTTTCCCTCCCACAGCAAACCCCTAGATGGGGTGTAATCCAAGGGAGAGAACAGAACAGATGGTCTCAGTGCCCTTGTCTCTCTCTGGAACAGAAATAAAACGAGATCAGAAGCACACTAGGCTGGAAGATAATCCACTAGGCAGCAGAAGGCAAGAGGAAGGGGCAAACTGTGTGCAAATTTCATTAACATGATTTCTCATGGAGTCTCTTCACACCTGTGAGCCAATCTTCTCAGCCGCCGTATTCCTAAACCTCCGGGGTGTGACAGCTCCAAGTGTGATCTGCAAAGTCCACTATCCTCTGTCTCCTTGACTTGGTCTCAGATCTATCCCTGTTTCCTAATCTGATTTTCTGGCCCTTCTCCACTCCTTCCTGGATGTGCCCCGTAGTCTTCTCTTATGCCTGCATACGTCTCTCCATTCATTCTTAATGATTCAAATAAGCTAGAGTAGGAAGAAATGGAGAAATGGTCTGTCCTAACTTTCTTCTGTTACGTACGAGAAAACTGACATCCGAACTGGTTTCAGGAACTCTCCAAAGCCATACAGAGAGCTAGCTGTTGGTACTAAACCCCAAGTCTGCTAATTTCCAGTCCAATGATTCTTCTGGTACATGTGCTGCTCACTCATATTTTTCCCTTGCTTCTTGGGCTAATTCCCGCCATACAGAAATATAGTCAAACCTCAACTCTCCAAGCTAATTATTATTTAGTGCAGAGTAATCCTTACTTTCCCGGAGTGTCTCTTCTGCAGAACTTGGTTTACTCCAGAGACATTGCAAGATTCATTCTCATGAGATAGTCCAAGGGAGAGGAACAGTGAGGAGATGCTTTACTCAGTTTCTATTTTATTTAGATTGAATATTAAAATCCCCGGACATGGACTGGCTTAGAATAGGCATATAAAAAAGGGGATAAGAAAGTCAGAACAATCATTCTGTGCCGCTGAATTATGCTTGGGCTGTAGGCTTCTGGGGGAAATGAGGAACATCATTTCCAGGTCTGCTGCAAATGAACGTGTTTCACACAAACATTATTTGGTTGGTGAAGGATTTATTTTTTTTAACATGACATTATATTCAACTTCTACAGTCCCTGGAGAATGCTCACAATTGATGCACAGTGTTAAGATAAGGGAAGGTTGGTAAAAGTGAAAACTGTACTAAAGCTGGAAACCGTTGCTAGGATAGCTGTCCTGGTTCTGAAGCCGAGCTCGTTGTGATGCTGTAATTGATCCTCTTCCACTCCCTGGACCTCTGTGCTCTAGTTTGTGCCATCAGGTTCTGGGTTATGGTTACCCCTAGAAAGGTGTCTACAACAGCACTGTAAAGGTGGAGATAACAGCAGAGTTAGAAATTGCTATACTTTATTGAGCCCCACTATGTACCCTCAGGGACATCCTGGTGGTATAGTGGATGAGTGCTACAGCTGCTAAGCAAAAGGTCAGCAGCTCAAATCCACCAGACACTCCTTGGAAACTCTATGAAGCAGTTCTACTCTGCCCTATAGGGTTGCTATGAGTGAGGATTGACTCAATGGCAGTGGTCTTATGTACCCTTGGAGACTCTGGTGGCATAGTGGTTAAATGCTACCTCTACCAAAAGGCCCTCAGTTCACATCTGCCAGGCATTCCTTGGAAACTCTATGGAACAGTTCTACTCAGTCCTACAGAGTCACTGTCAGTCAGAGTCAACTGGATGGTAGTGGGTCTGGGGTTTTTGGTACGTACCCTGACCTCACACATAGGTAGGTTTATTGTACTACCAAAAAAAAAAAAAAAAAAAAAAAGGATGTTCAATCAATTCTGACTCATACTGACCCTACAGGACAGAGGAGAACTGCTCCATAGAGTTTCCAAAGAGCACCTGCCCACCAGAGTTTCCTTATTGTACTACGGTAGCATGCATTTTGCTGTGATGCTGGAAGCTATGCCATTGAATTTCAAATAACAGTACGGTCACCTCTGCAGGATAGATTTCAGCAGAGCTTTCAAAATGAGATAGACTAGGAAGAAAGACCTGGAGAATTACTTCTGAAAAAAAAATGGCTGGTATAAACCTTCTGAATAGCTGTGGTAGGTTGTCTGGTACAGTGCCAGAAGATAAGCTCCTCAGGGTGGAAGACACTCAAAATAAGACTGGAGGAGAGCTACCTTCTCAAATAAAGTCGACCTTAACGACTTGATTGGTATCAAGCTTTCAGTTCCTTCATTTGCTGATGTGGCACCATTCAAAAAGAGAAGAAACAGCTGTAAATATCCATTAATAATTTGAACATAGAATGTACACAGTGTGAATCTAGGAAAATCTGAGCTTGTCAAAAATGAAATGGAACACACAAAGATTTACATTCTAGGCATTAGTGGGCTGAAATGGACTACTCTTCGCCATTTTGAATCATATAATCATATGGTCTAACATGGTAGGGATGGCAAATTGAAGAGAAATGGTGTTGCATTCATCATCATAAAGAACATTTCAAGGTCTATCATGAAGTACAACACTGTCAGTGGTAGGATATCAATACACCTGCAAGGAAGACCAGCTGATACAACTATTATTCAAATATGTATACCACCCACTAATGCCAAAGATGTGAAAATTGAAGAATTTTACCAAATTCTACAGTCTGAAATTGATCAATCATGTAATCAAGGTGCAGAGATAAATACTGGTGACTGGAATGTGAATGACGGAAACAAAGAAGGACTGGTAGTTGGAAAAAGTGAACTTAGTGATAGAAATGATGACAGCTATTGTATGAAGAAATATTGCAAGATCAATGACTTATTCATTTGGAACACTTTTTACCAGCGCACAAAGGAAGTCTGTATTCCTGGACCTTGCCAAACAGAATATGTAAGAATCAAATCAATTACGTCTGTGGAAAGACATAATAGAAAACCCAATATTCTCAGTCACAATAAGGCCAGAGAACGACTGCAGAAAAAACTACCAGTTGCTCATATGCAAGTTCAAGTTCAAGCTGAAGAAAATTCAGACAAGTCCATAAGAGCCAAAGAAAAACTAAGTGTAACCCACTTAAATTTAGAGATCATTTCAACAACAGACTTGACACATTGAACACTAATGACAGAGGACCAGACAAATTGTTGAATGACATCAAGGACACCATAGCTAAAGAAAGCAAAAGATCATTAAAAAGACCACAAAGAAGAAGAAGGAAAAAAAAAATACCAAAATGCATGTCGGAAGAAATTCTGAAACTTGCACTTAAACACTGAGTAGCTAAGTGAAAGGAAGAAATGATGAAGCAGAAGAATGATGACCACAAGATTTGAAAGGGTAGCACAAGAAGACAAAGTTTTACAATAAAATGTGCAGACTTGGAGTTGCAAAGCCAAAAGGGAGGAACATGATTAGCATTTCTCAAGCTGAAAGAACTGAAGGAAAATTCATGCCTCAAGTCGCAACATTAAAGGATTCTATAGGAAAAAATTTGAATGACAAGCAGGAAGCATCAAAAGAAGATGGAAGGAAAACATAGTAATAACTATATACATAAAATAGAAACTGGCTGATATTTAACCATTTCAGGAGGTAGCATATGATCGAGAACCTTAGTGCTGGAGGAAGAGGTCTGAGTTGTGCTGAAAGGAATGGTGAAAAATAAAGACTCCAATAACTGACTAAATACCCACTGAGATGTTGCAATAAACAAATGCAAAGCTGGAGGTACTCATTTGTCCATGTCAAGAAATTTGGAAGACAGCTTCCTGGCCAGCCAAGTTAAAGAGATTCATATTGGTGTCCATTTCAAGGAACAATGACCCAAGAGAATGTGGAAATTATCAAGCAATATCATTAACATCACATGTAAGTGAAGTTTTGCTGAAGATCACTGAAAAGTGGTTGCCAGAGGGAACTGCCAGAAGTTTCTGTCAGATTCAGAAAAGTATGTGGAACAAGGGATATAATTGCTGATGTCAGATGGAACTTGGCCAAAAGCAGAAAATACCAGAGAGGTGTTTATCTGAGCTTTACTGACTGTGCAAAGGCAGTAGACTCTGTGGATCATAGTAAATTATGGATAACATTGTTACGAAGGGGAACTTCAGAACACTTAATAGTGTTCTGGAGGAACTTGTATATAGAACAACAAGCAGTCATTGGAATAGAACAAGGTAGTTTAAAATTAGCAAAGTTGTGCATCAGAATTGTATTCTTTCACCATACTTATTCAAACTGTGTGTTTAGCAAATCCGCAAAGCTGGACTATATGAAGAGCAGGGCATCAGGAGTGGAGGAAGACTCATTAGCAACCTGAAATTTGCAGAGGACACATTCTTGTTGGCAGAAGATGAAGCTGAATTGAAGTAGTCACCAATGAAGTATTGATTGCACTTCAACGTAAAGAAAACAGAATTCCTCACTAATGAGGAACATGTACTAATGAGCAACATGATGATATACCGGGAAAACATTGAAGTTGTCGCAGATTTCATTTTGTTAGATTTACCATCGACACTCATGAAAGCAGGGATCAGGAAACCAAAGACGTGTTGCAACAGGCCAATCTGCTGCAAAGGCCACTTTAAAATATTGAAAAACAAAGATGTCTGTTTGAGCATTGATGTGTGCCTGACACAAGCCATGATGTTTTCAACGGCCTCACATGCGTGTAAAAGATGGACAATGAATAAAGGAGCCCAAAGAAGAATTGACACCTTTGAGTTATGGTGTTAGTGATGAATATCAAATATACCATAGACTGTTAGGAGAACGAACAAACCTATCTTGGAGGAAGTGCAGCCAGAACGCTCCTTAGAAGGGAGGATGGTAAGATTTTGTCTTATGTGTTTAAGAAGTGTTATCAGAAGGGGCCTGTCCCTGTAGAAGGACGCCATGCTGTGTCAAGTAAAAAGTCAGTGTAAAAACGGAACGCCCTCCATGAGATGGACTGACACAATGACTATAACAAAGGGTTCAAGAACAACAATGATTGCAATGATGGTGCAGGACCAGGTAATGTTGTGTTTTGTTACAGGTATGGTCATTACGAGTTAGAGCCAACTAAAGGCACCTAACTACAGTAATAACCGCTATTTACTCAGGGACTCCTCAGACATCATTATCTATTAATGCTTACAACCTCTCACATGGGTTTGTTTTGCCATTCCATTTAGAATTAAGTTCTTGTTAATGTTTTTAGCTGCCATGGGGTCTATTACAACTGCTCTATACTCAACTCTGCTGTTGTAGTGTAGGAACAGTTGTAGATAATATACAAATGAATGTGTGACTGTGTTCTAATAAAACTTGAAAGACAGTGAAATTTGAATTTCGTACAATTTTCACATAACACAGAATTTCATTATTTAAAAAAAAAACTCTCCAACCACTGAAAAAATGTATAAGACATTCTAAATTTGTAGACCAAACAAATGCATGGCACGTAGGATTTCATCCTTGGGCCTTAGTTTTCAGATTGCTGAGAGAGAGTTAAGGAGGTGTATGCTCTATTCTACACCGTTGGTTGTTGTTTGGTGCTGTTCCTACTCATAGCAGCCCTGTGTACAGTAGAGTACAACTCCTGGTCCTGCTCCACCCTCGCAGTCATTGCTTTGTTAGAGCCCATTGTTCCAACCACTGTGTCATCTATCTTGTCTCAGAGGGTCTTCTGTTTTTTTGATGACCTTCTGCTTTACCAAGTATGATGTCCCTCTTCAGGGACTGGTCCTTCCTGGTCACATGTCCATTCTTGCTTCTAAAAAACATTCTGGCTTTACTTTTTCCAAGATAGGGTTGTTCATTCTTCTGGCAGTTCATGGCATTCAGTATTCTTCATTAACAACATAATTCAAAGGCATCAATTTTTCTTTAGTCTCCCTTATTCATTGTCCAGATTTTGTTTGCATACAAAGTTGATTGAAAATAGCGTGACTTGGTTTAGGAGCACCTTATTCCTCAAAGTGAAATCTTTGCTATTCAATGCTTTAAGGGTGTTTGTAGTAGATTTTTCCAAAGCAATGTGTCATTTAGTTTCTTCTTCCTCTTTTATTTTTAAAAAATATTTTATCATACTGTAATTGAAAGTTTACAGTCTAAGTCAATTTGTTATAAAAAACTTGCATACACACTGCTATGTCACTCCAGTTGCTCACCTTACCCTGTGGCAGCACAACTCCTCCTTGCCACCTTGTACTTCCCATGCCCAGGGAACCAGCTCCTGCCCACTTACAACGTCTCATCTCACCTCTGGACAGGAGCGGCTCAGTAAGTCTCATGTGCATCATTTAATTTCACGACTGCTGCTTCCATGAGTGTTTATTGTGGATCCAAATACAATGAAATCCTGGACAGCTTCAATGTTTTCTCCATTTATTAAACAAGTTACTTATTGTTCCAGTTATAGAAGTTTCTGGTTTCTTAGTGTTGAATTTCTCCTGAGGAGCAGGGCCAGAGAAGAGAAAACTTTTATGCGATGGTTCTTGGTCAGTTTTCTATGTTTTCTCAGTCTAAAACTAAATGGCGGGGAGCAGAAACTTTTAATACCTTGTCTATATATCCTCTGCCGTTAACTTTTTCATGCAAGACAGCTGACTTCCAAATGCCAGTACCTGTATTCCTTCTCTTGAGGACTTTCTCTGACTGTGAGTATTCTCTTCCTGGGCAGTGGTAAGTAGGGAGTGTTGGGGACTTCATATCTCCTAGAAGGAGTGCCAAGTAGATTCAAACTGCTAAACTTTGGTTAACAGCTATAATACTTAACCACTATACCACCAGGGCTTCCTAAGAGAAGCCCTCAAGCAATGATTGACAGCAACTGGTGGATAAAAACCCAAGCTCCATCTCTTACAATAATTTTGAGGTATGTTTTCCGTATTGACACTGGAGTTCCCATGAAGGATTTAGTTCCAGGTGTACTCGGTGATAACTTGCTTGATAACACACTTGTTAGTGGTTGCTTCCTTACCCTTCTCTCTTCTCCTCCATCTCATACAGGTGTATTTTAGGGTCGCCAGCCTAATAAACTACTTGCATTGAATCCTTGTCTCAAGGCCTGCTTGTAGGGGAACTCAAGCCAACACAATGGATGTTCAGTGTTACACCTTTCTTGCGGCAACATGTAGTGGGTACTTTGAAGGTCTTTAATTGTTGTCCCTGTACATGGTTAGAAGTAAATATTGCCTTCAATTGATTTAAATGCAGTTTCTGTAGAAGTAAAAGAATGGCAAGGAAAGGCACAGCTCAGATAAGGAAGGGATCAGATAAAGAAACTCATTGCTTTATGTCGTGAGTTCCTAGTCAATAGAGACGTCCAACTGAAAACTGGCTGGTAAACTGTTGATAGGAATATTGCAAAGGCCCCAATCATTTGGTTAAACTAGCAAATGCTTTCTTGTTTCTTCACACTCTTACATTCCTGGATCCTGGGATTAAGCATTAGAGTTCTAAAATACTGGTAAAGACAAACTAAACTTCAGGAATTGATGTACAACAGAAAATCATCTTTATCCAAGTCATGAAGACAGAGTCTGGCAAATTATCCTTTAGCCAAAACCTCACAGTGGTTTTACAGAATAGTTTCCCAAGGATCTAAAATTGTTGATCTAGAAGATGATGACTCACGATTCAGTCTGACACTTCTTCATGCCTGCAGAGAAATCGACACATAGCTGGACAGCAGTAACTTCCTCCAGGAAGAATTACAGCACTATTATCTTGCTCTCCAGGGCCTCTTTATTTCCTTCTTTCTGGAGAAAACTGTGGGCAAAAAGTAAAATATCTTACTGCTCTAAAAGTCATGTCAAATATTTTATTGGTGCAATTCTCTAGTTATCACCATCAATTGCAAACTGTGGTCACCCAGATAAATCTTATTAGCATCACACTCATTGAAGAGACCAGCCTGACTTGAGCACTTGGTTAGTGGGAGTATTGTATCCCCTAGAAAATAGGATTTTAAAGTTTCATCTGGAAGCTAGCAAAGGTGATGAAGATCAAGCGGTGACTAGAAAGTCCAGAAAAAGAATGAGTCGTTTAGAGTCTTCAGCATCAGTGTTGTGGTGGGGAATGATGGGACTAACGCATAGGCTATGGTGTCAGCTGATCACAGTGATCATCTTGGTTCTGTTCCTAATTCCCTGAGTGATAATGGGCAAATCAGTTACCTTCACTCATGGTCATGTCTTCATCCATAAAATGAAGGGGCTAGACCCATGATTATTAAAGCCACCTTAGCTTTCAAGTTGTGTGATTTCAGCTGCACTTGTTATTCCTTTCCTGAGCAATTTTCTATGTGTTCACACAATAATATGAGCTGAATATATCTATAACACATACACAAATATACATACATGCTGTTGTTGTTAGGTGCCCTTGGGTCAGTTCCAGTTGTTGTTTACTCTACAGCACAACTAAGCACTGCTCGGTCCTGTACCATCCTCACAACTGTTGCTATGCTTGAGCCTATTGTAGCCACTGTGTCAATTTACTTCACTGAGGGTCTTCTTTTTCACCGACTCTACTTTACCCAGCATGAAGTCCTTCTTCAGGAACTGATTTGTCCTGATATGTCCAGAGCGTGTGAGATCTAGTCTCACCTCATCTTACTTCTGAGGACTATTCTGGCTGTATTTCTTCCAAGATAGGTTTATTCATTCTGTTGGCAGTCCGTGATGTATTCAATATTCTTTCCCAGCACCGTAATTCAAAGGTGTCAGTTCTTCTTTGGTCTTCCTTACTCACTGTCCAGCTTTCAAACGAATCTGAAATGATTGAAAACACTATAGCTTGGGTCAGGTGTATCTTAGTCTTTAAGGTTACATGTTTGTTTTTAACACTTTAAAGAAGGGTTTTCTATCACATTCACCCAGTGCAATGAATATTTTGATTTTTTGATTTGTGCTTACATGAATGTTAATCATAGATCCAGGTGAAATGAAATCCTTGACTACTTCAGTCTTTTCTCCATTTATCACGGTGTTCCTTATTTGGCCAGCCATGAAGATTTTTATTTTTTATATTGAGGTGTAATCCATACTGAAGACTGCAGTCTTCAATCTTCACCAGTAAGTGCTTCAAATCCTCTTCACTTTTAGCAAACAAGGTTGTGTCATCTGCGTAATGAAGGTTGTTAATGCATCTTCCAAGCCTCATGCTCTGTTCTTCTTCATATAGATCAGCTTCTCAGATTATTTGCTCATCATAAAGATTAAATAAGTTTAACAAAAACATACAACCCTGAGGCATGCCTTTCCTGGCTGGGAAGTTAAGGTATTTTAAATTACAGCAACTGTGTTTTGGGAGATCCTAAGTGGCAGAACATCATGGGTTGCATTCTCTTTGCTTTTGTCTGTCTTCTGATGAGGAACAAATCTACTTTGCAAAGTTTCAGCTAAGCATATAGTAAGCAATAAAAGCATTCATATACTGAATGTGGAGGAAACAAGGTTGGATTGAAAAAGAGATGTAGTCACAAATGTTTGTTGTTGTTGTTGTTGTTGTGTGCCATTGAATCATTTTCAACTCAAAGCCATCATAGGTTGTTGTGCTAGGTGACACTGAACAGGTTTCAACTCATAGTGACCCTGTAAGACAGGTGGAAATATCCTGTAGTGTTTCCCAGGAGTGTGCTGTTGGATTTGAACTGCTGACCTTCCATTAACAGTCAGCTTCTTTTTTTTTTTTTTAATTTTTATTTAACATGACTGAGTGAAAATGTACATTCACGTATAAATTTACATGCCCACCTATATGCAGCTTCCACTGCTCTCCCTGTACGGTGACTGCACACTATTCCTCTCTGCTCCATACATGTCTCATCCTCCCAACAGCCTCCTTTCCCCTCCTCTCCATCCACTCCCCTTCCTCCAGCCAGAGGTCAGCAAGATGATATCCTCTAGATGTATAGAACCATAAAGTGCTTCCAAAATATGGTCACTCTGCATTGCCAAGTCCAATCCATTCCTGTCCAAAGAGTAGACATTTGTTATAATTTATGGGAAAGGGCAGCATCAGGGCCAGGGGCCATGCTCTCAGAGGAATCCCAAAACTGCTGGACCATCAATTGAGGTCTTTTAGTGGAGATCTCATGATGTACCCCTTTTTATTCTTTTGTTGCCAGTGAGAATCCACTGTGAGCCACTGTGAGCTCCATCGTGGCTATCGCTGGTGGTGGCCAGGCACCATCTGGTTCTTCCGGTCCCAAGTCGATGTAGGCACCCACTCTTGTGGGTCTCTCTGTCTTCTCAGTTGTCTTTACTGCATGTCCTTTTCGTCCTCAGTGAGCATCCGTTCCTGCTGAGTTGGAACCATTTGCTGTGTCCTTGGATGGCAGCTTGGCAGCTGTTAAGACCCCAGACGCCACTCACCAATGTGGGGTGCAGAGAGCTCTCTTAGCAAAACGCTAGCTGTGCCAATTGGCCTGGAATTCACCTAAAAGCATGGTCCCCCGCCCCCCGCCCCAGCTACTCTATCCTTGCAGTATTGAGTTAAGATGGAAGGAGTACTCAAGTTATGCTGAAGTCCACTTAATGTTGTTCTTGTTTCTAATGTGTGCTATCACTGCTTTCTCCCAACTAGATTTCTAGTAACTATCTAAACTAAACTGTCCCCCCCACACCTTCCTTCCCTCCCCTCCCTTGCAGCTGTCAAAGAGTGTTTTCTTCTATACACAAGTCTGTTTTTGAGATCTTATCGTAGAGGTCTGATACAGTATTTGTCCTTTTGTCGTTGACTACTTTCACTCAACATAGTGTCTTCCAGTTGAAACCAGGTTAGGAGATGTTTCCTGGAATCGTGTTATTCTTTATCATTGCGTAGTGCTTCACTGAGTATATGTACCATAGTTTACCTATCCTTCTATTTACCTATTCTTCTATTGTTGGGCATCTGGGTTGATTCCATCTTTTTGCTATCGTGGACTGTGCTGTGATAAACATTCTGGTGCATGTGTCCATTGGTGTGAAAGGACTTGATTCTGTAGGATATATTCCAAGTAGTGGAATTACTGGGTCAAATGGTATATCGATATCCATTTTTTTAAGGAAGCGCCAGATTGCCTTCCAAAGAGGCTGGACCATTTTGCAACCCCACCAACAGTGTAGGAGGGTTCCACTTTTTCCACAGCTTCCCCAGCATTTGTTGTTTTGTGTTTTCTGGATCATGGCCAATCTTGCTGGGGTGAGATGGTATCTCATTGTCGTCTTGATTTGAATTTCTTTAATAACTAAAGATTGTGAACATGTCCACATGTGTTTTTGGCTGCCTGGATCTCCTCTTTAGTGAAGTGTCTGCCCATCTCCTTTGCCCATCGCTTAATTGGATGGTTTATCTTCTTCTTATTGATATTTTGTAGTATCTTATAGATTATGGAGATCAGGTGTCAGTCTGACATAGAGTTACCAAATATTTTTTCCCATTCTGTGGGTGTTCTTTTTATTCTATTAGTAAAGTCTTTGGATAAGCAAAAGTGTTTGATTCTTAATAGTTCCCATTTATCTATTTTCTCTTCTGTTGATTGAGGTTTCTTTGACAGATTTTGGAGTCTGTCCTCATTGTGTATTAAAACTTCCATTGTTGTTCCTACCTTTTCTTGGATGAGCTTTTTCGTTTTAGGTTTGATATTTAGGTCTTTTATCCAGTTGGAGTTGGTTTTTGTATAAGGTGTAAGATATGGATCTTGATTCAGTTTATTGCAGATGGATAACCAATTTTGCCAGCACCATTTGTTGAAGATACTGTTTTTACCCCAGTTTAAGGTCTTAGGGCCTTCGTCGAATATCAACTGATCATAGGCAGATGGAGTCATCTCTGGGGTCTCAATTCTGTTCCATTGATCCATCTGTCTGTTCTTGTACCAGTACCAGGCTGTTTTGACCACTGTAGCAGTGTAGTATGTTCTAAGGTCGGATAATGAGAGGCCTCCCAGTGTGTTCTTCTTCTTTAGTAGTACCTTACTTATCCGGGGCTTCTTCCCTTTCCAAACAAAATTGGTGATTTGTTTCTCTATCTCATTAAAAAATGATGCTGGAACTTGTATTGGGATTGCATTATATAAGTAAGTTGCTTTGGGTAAAATAGACATTTTCACAATGTTAAGTCTTCCTATCCATGAGCACAGTAGGTTTTTCCATTTATCTAAGCCTTTCTTAGTTTCTTGTAGTGAGGGCTTGTAGTTCTCTTTGTAAAGGTCTGTTGTTTCTCTGGTTAGATTAATTCCTAGGTACTTTATCTTCTTAGGGGCTATCGTAAATGGTATTGATTTGATAATTTCCTCCTTAACAGTCTTGTTGTTGGTATAAAGGAATCCTACTGATTTACTTATGTTTATCTTGTATCCTGAGACTTTGCTGAACTCTTCGGTCAGTTTGAGTAGCTTACTTATAGATTCCTTTGGGTTCTCTGCATATACAATCATATCATCTGCAAACAGGGAGATTTTAACCTCCTCTTTGCTGACGCAGATGCCCTTATTTCTTCGTCTTGTCTAATTGCTCTGGCTAGAACTTCTAGCACAATGTTGAATAGGAGAGGTGACAGTGGGCATCCTTGTCTAGTTCCTGATCTCTAGGGAAAGTATTTCAGTCTCTCTCCATTCAGGATGATGTGGGCAATTGGCTTTGTATAAATGGCCCTTATTGTGTTGAGGAATTTGCCGTCTATGCCCATTTTGCTAAGAGTTTTTAGCATGAATGGGTGTTGGACTTTATCAAATGCCTTTTCAGCATCAATGGACAAAATCAGGTGATCTTTGTCTTTTGTGTTATTTATGTGGTTAATCACATTAATTGTTTTCCTGATGTTGAACTAGCCTTGCATCCCTGGTATGAATCCCACTTGGTCATGATGGATTATTTTCTTGATATGTTGTTGTATTCTGTTGGCAAGAATTTTGTTGAAGATTTTTGCATCTAGGTTCATGAGTGATATCGGTCTGTTAACAGTCAGCTTCTTAACCACTGTGCCACCAGGACTCCAGGGACACTCAGAATAGAACTGCCCCTTAAGATTTCTTAGGCTATAATCTTTATAGAAGATTTTCAGGTCTTTTTTTTTTTTCCATGGAGCTGCTGGAGGATTCAAACTGATGACCTCTTAGTTAGCAGCCAAACACTTAACCATTTTTGTTTACTTTCAGAGGAAAATGTCCTTATGCAGCTTGTTCTCGTATCCTGAGAAAACATTCCTACTGTCATAATTTGAATTGAGTTGTGTCCTCCCTAAAACTTGTAGCAATTTGGCTAGGCCATGATTTCTAGTATTGTGTGGTGTTCCTATGTGTTATAAATCCTGTCTCTATGATGTTAGTGTGGGAGGATGAGCAGCACTTGTGTTGGAGGGGCAAGATTCAACGCAAGATTATTTTGTGCTTTGAGGCAATCTCTTGAGATATAAAAAAAGAAACTAGCGGAGAGATTTGGGGACTTTAGACCACCATAAAGCATGGCCAGCAGCAGACCACATCCTTTGGAAGGGATCTGGGGTCCCAGTGCCTCAGAAGTTCCCAATCCAGGGGAAGAGTGACAACAAGGATCTCCTTCCAAAGACAAAAGAGAAAGCCTTCCCCTGGAGCTGACATCCTCAATTTGGACTCAGCCTAGTAGACTGTGACAGAAGAAAATTTCTCTTTTTAAAGCCATCCACTTGTGGTATTTCTGTTAGAGTAGCACTAGATGACTAAGATCCCCAAAATAGCCGACTTTAAGATACTAACTGAAAAGTAGGTTACAAAGAGGTGATTGTAAGTAGCTCTTGTGAGCCACCAGGAACTGGCTCCAGCACACCACTGGTTACAGATTGAGGAAACAAACGATTTAATGAGCATTTTAATTTCCATTTTTAGAGATGAAAACAGAGGCTTATTATGATGGAAAGTCTCACATAGTTTTACAGCTGTTCCATGAGGAAGACATGAGATAAAAAGCAGTAGCTGTATATGCCAAACATTATGTAAAATATTTTGTCTTTCTTCCTGGTTCAAGTGTTGAGATTACAGATCACATAATCTTTCTGCTATTTCTGTTAACCTGTGAGAAATTTTTAGGCAATTTTGATTATTTCAATTGCCCGGGGTGGGTGTGGGGGGAGAAGAAGTATGGTTGAGGGTTTTCAGCTTTCAGTCTTATTAAAATCCAAGAGGACCTAAAAGATTTATAAAGTCCTTCTTCTAAGTCCAAATTTTGAACAAACTGAGAAATAAATCAAAGAAGTAAGGCAAGTAGAGTTCAAAACATTAACTTTATTATAGATAGAGTTAATATTGAAAAAATGGCTTATGCTGTGCAGTTGTAGCTTTCCTAGGACTACATCCCAGGATTAGATGTAAACACCCAGATCATGGTGGACCAAGATCAGCCTTCCCTTGTTGAAACTTAGGGCATCGAAATGTAGAGAAGAACAAATCTTTCCTGAGAGCAGTTAACTCTCAAGTGGAAGAGAAAGGAGAAGTTGCTAATATCCAGTTCCATTTTCCAAGTTCAGCAATCAAATATATCACACCACACTCTCTGATGTGGGACTCATGTTAGTTTTCTAGCACTACTATGACAAGATTTCACAAATCTGGTATGTTATAAGAAAAAAATTTATTACTGTACAGTTCTGGAGTCTAGAAGTTTGAAATCAGAGCATAGACTATGTTGATTCCTCTCTCCCAGTTTCTGGTGACAGCTGATTATCCCTGGTATCCCTTGGCTTGTAGATGCCTCACTCCAATTCTATCTCTCAGATTACATGGCTATATTCTCTCTGGATTTCTTCTTGTGTTTTATAAGAACACCATTAATTTGGATTAGGATCCACTCTAAGTATAAAACTGTGTTAATTTAATTGATGGTTTATTCAAAGACCCTATTTTCAATCAAGGTCACAGTAGTGTGGGTTAGTACTTGAAGATGTATTTTTAGATGGCACAGTTAAATCTATAACAGGAATTAATACTAATCTCTCTCAAATTCCCCCCCCAAATAGAAAAGGAAACACTTTTAGCTTACTCTGTGAGGCTAGTGTTACCCTGATACCAAAGCAAGAGCAATACATCACAAAAAAGAAAACTATGGGCCAATATAATTTATGAATACAAATGAAAAATTCTCAGAAAAGAAATGAGAGTGAACTAATTTAGCAGTATAAAAAAAAAGATTGATTATATACTATGACCAAATGGGATTTACCCAGGAATGCAAGGTTGGTTCAGTAAAAAACCCAAACCTCAAAACCAACTACTGTTGAGTTGATCCCAACTTATAGCAATTCTATGTGACAGAGTAGAACTGCCCCCACAGAGTTTCCGAGGATGGACTGCCTGGTGGATTCAAACTGCTGACCTTTTGATTAGTGGCCGTAGCACTTAACCACTAAGCAATCAGGGATTCTGGCTCAATAAAAGGATTGAACAAAAAAAGATCCATGAAAAATCATTACTAGAACAAAGAAAAACAGAATACATGACCATCTCAGTAGATACAGAAAAAAACTTTTGACAAAGTTCAAGCCCTTTCATGATAAAAAACACTCAACAAAAGGGGAGAGAATATATAATAAAAGCAACTAAAGCTTCCTCCACATGGAAGGAAACTTCACTGAATGGATGAAAAAACTGTTTTATAAAAAAAAGAGAGAATTTGGATCATCTGTCTGATTTCCTGGTATGTGTTTGAGAAGGGGCATTTTTGGATATGGAAGTTTTCATAAGTGGGAGAAAGAGGAAACTTCTGAAGCAGGCCTGGGTAGATTGCATGTCATAACAGTATTACACAATTAATTCTGGCAATCCTACTTGTTAGCCATGTAAATCTGAAAAAAAGTCCTAAGTTCTTTGGAACTCAATTGCTTCATTGGTTAAATGACTACCGTAATACTTCTTTCCCAAGTTTGTCACAGAATCAAGATTAATAGGTGTAGAGTCTGCCATGGTGTTAGACACAGATTACAAATTACACAAAGGTAGTTTTGCTATTATCAATAGTTATAGGGAGCAGTGTTGTAGAATGGGAGAAGGAATCAATTTGTCTGAGGGAACACAAAGTTGAGAAGTTTATGGACAGCAATCAAAAGAGCAAAATGAACTAGAAGTTCTCTGGGTCTTTCTTATGACAAGTTGTCCAGTCCTGGGTAAGCCATGAACCGGTTACTGGCCTTCCCTTCCCTCAACTGTGAAAGAAACAGGTGAGTTCAATCATCTTTGGACTTTCCTCTCACACTAAAATTCAGTGACTCTAACAAGTGGAAGACAGCACAGAAGGAAGGTGGGAGAACACCAAAGACATTGTTTTGAGGATAATTGCAGACCTTGTTTGGATACAACTCCCAGTTCACATACATCACAGGTAACAAAAGGAAAGAACATCAAGATGACGACACAGTCTTTTTTGGCTCTGAAAGACTTCCAGATTGTGTCTAATTTTAAATCACTTTCTGGAGGCCAAAGAGGTGCCTGTGGACAGCTTGATGATTAATCTTGCAGCACATATAACTCTTCTCCTTGTCATCTCAGTGTGAGAAACGTGAGCACTTCAAGCTCCCTCCTTCAGAGGCGTCAATCTGGCACCTGTCACCAGCATCTGATTCATTATAAAAATATTTAATTCTTCTAAGAAGAATTGGCAGAATGTCCAAATGGAGAGGAAAAATAATGTCACAGAGGGTATGGAAAAGGATTTTGTAGTTTTCAAGGAGGGCTTCTGCTGGTTCAGACTCCAAAAAATATTTTTAGAAGGAAAGAGAACCCATTGATTTCTTTCATTATCTGTATCATTAGCATCGTTTGAGAATAACTCAGCAGTCATGCTAATATCCTCTTGAGTATTTTAGCCTCACTGTTCTCTGAGATTGTCTTCTATAGGGATCTTTATCTTCACTAGTTCTTGGTAGCTGTCACGCAATCAAAGTCACAGCTAAGGAAGTGTTTACCTTGTAGAACTGTACTACTTGCCAGATTTCTAAGTTATGAAGCCCTCTTTCTAATGACAACCTTAAAAGACCTTGGAGAGCTTCCAGCACCTATAGGATAATCTTCAAAGCCCAAGCTTTTGGAAATCAGTTGTCACGTGCTTCAACTTATCTTCCATGCATAAAGACATTTCCATCACTTTAAACTAATCCTGACTTCTGGCTTTATACTCACCTTTTCCAAGAATTCCTTTTTTCAATATCTAATTCAGAATTTATCAACCACAGAACTACTGCTGTTTTCAGCCAGATAATTATTTGTTGAGGGGTGCTGTTTGTGTATTGTATCATCCTGGCCTCTACATTTTAGACACCAGTAGCACCCCACAGTAGTTTTCTCCTTCAAAAGAGTCAATCTACCACTTTTTATTATCATCTGATTCATTATAAAAATATTTAATTCTTCCAAGAATAATTGGAAGGATAGCAAGAGAGAAAGGAAAAAGAAGGCACAAGAGAGGTGGAAAGACAAACAAAAATCTCCGTAGACATTGCTACATGTCCTCTGATAGTTGATTTCGGTAGTGTGAGGGAGAAGAGACAGATTGTCCCTGTTTGAAAACTGTGGCATTGATTGGAAAACTTGTAATCAGCCTTCAATATCGATACCAAATTCTTCCTCTTCCATAGTGCCTTTACTAACTTGTCTAATTGAGCCATCTCATTTCCTCCCATGATTCTATTATGGCTATCTTCATGCCCAGAAATCCATTGCCATCAAGTCAATTCTGACTCACAACTGTCTTACAGGACAGAGTGGAACACTCCATAGAGTGTCTAAGGAATGGCTCGTGAATTCAAATAGATGGCATTTGTAATCAATTCTGTAGGTAATTGTTTCCTCAACTGTACTCTGCTAAACAAGGATTTTGTTTTATACTTCACTGTAGTCTCACCCTCTAGCACAAAACATGGAAATGGAAATATGATTGATCTTCAAAATCTACTAATTCATCTTATGAAATAGGGAAAATCTTTTTTCTTTCATTAAGAAGATAGATTTCTACAGCAAACAAAGGAGAGCTAATTCAAATTGGCCTGGGAAGAATGAGAAACTTAGGCTTCAGGCGTGGCTGGATCCAGGTGAGCAGATTCTGAGAAAGCAAAAACAACACATAATTACTACAGATCATTAGTGCAGAAACTTGAGTTCAGAAGGTGAAGATATTTTAGTGAACTAGCCCAAACTGCAGAGTTATAGCGGGGGTTGAAGATGGGAGAAAATGACACTGTGGATTTGGTACAGGTTTGCTTTAATTTGATTCTTCTGATGGCTCTGTAAATAGAGAGATGCATTTGAGATAAGGACTCAGTTTATACACGTGGATTCCTATTATTTTTTTTATCTTTCATAGAAATATATCCAGTGTCCACCAACTTTCTTATCCTCTGTAAAGTCTGATATTTTCCCAGTTGGAAGAACTCAGAAGTTGAGATTTTATAATCGTCGCTGCATCACTTCCCCCAAATAACTCAATCTAGGCAATGGTTCTGTTCATTGCTCCGTGTCACCAGACTTTAATATCCAGGGTCCAATATTTACTGGACCATCTGGGTCTCTCTCGCCTCTCTTTGTCTGTGTAGTAGATGCAGGAATTTTGAATTCATGCTTTCTTAGGAGGGAAATTCTAACTGTGCACCACAAGTAGGCTAGCTGTGACTTGAAACCAACTACTGGAAAAGATTGGTGATTGTTAGTCAAATCTTGATAAGCTTCACAGTAAGTGTGTATCGCAGAATTGTTGGTAGATGACTTCCTGGAAGGTTTTCCAGAGATCTGTTGTTGTTGTATGTTGTCTAGTAGATGTAACCCACTGCCATCGAGTCAGTTCTGACACAAAGCAACCTTTGAGGACAGAGTAGATCTGCCACAAAAGATTCTCAAGAAGTGGCTGGTGGACTTGAGTTGCCAACTTTTCACTTAACAGCAATATCACTTAGTAACTGTGCCACCAGGACTCAGTCCAGTAAATCTAGAAGGTACCAATTTGGAGACTCCTTACCTGACAACTGTTACTCAGAATATGACTTCAAGTACCCAGTGTAGGAGTGTGGCAGCCTCGATATAATCTACTTTGCTGAGACCTTGGTCAAGTTATAAAACCTTAGAATATGAGTACTACAAGAGATTTTAAACATCATTTATGAGCTTCTTGCTTCTGATGACGTGAACACTAGTCCAGAGAGACAAAGTGGCAATTAGGATAGGAGCCGAGATCTATCAGCACATTCCATTCATGTCAGTATCTTCCATGATTTCACAGCCAATCTATTTTATACACACACACACACACACACACACACACACACACACACACACACACACACACACACACACACACACACACACACACATATATAGGTATGGAAACCCTGGTGGCATAGTGGGTTAAGTGCTACCTCTGCTAACCAAAAAGTCAGCAGTTCAAATCCAGCAGGCACTCCTTGGAAACTCTAGAGGGACGTTCTACTGTGATCTCTAGGGTCGCCAGTAGTTGGACCCGACTCGACTGGAATGCAGCTGTATATGTATATGTATATGTATATGATGCATATGTATATATATATAGGATATATATATATATTTATATATAAAGCCACTGTCACAGAGTTGATTCTGACTCATAGTGACATTATAGCTTAGAGTAGGACTGCCCTGTAGGGTTTCCAAGGAGCACCTGATGAATATGAACACTTAACCACTATGCCATCAGGATTTCCAACGTATTATATAGGTATTGCTTTTATCATTTTCATTTTTTAGCAATACCATTTGAATCCCAAGTGATCTAACCAAGTTTTTTTAGTAAATACCAAATCTTTGTTGTTGTTGTTAGGTTGATTCTGTCTCATAGTGACCCGATAGGACAGAGTGTAACTGCCCCATAGGATTTCCAAGAAGCAGTTAGCAGATCTGAATTGCTGATCTTTTGGTTAGTAGCCTGAGTGCTTAATCATTGTACTACCAGGGCTCTCTTAGTAAGTAACAGGGCTGAAATTAGAACACTAGAACTAATCTTCTGATTACCAGCCCAGATAACTAGCTATCAATTAACACTTTTTATAAAAAAGGAAGCTGAAGAATAAAAGATGTTCTTGTTCTATGATTACTAGCCATGACATCTTCCCAGAAGATCCTTCCTCAGAAACCATCCAGGATATTCCATAGGAAGCTGTCTCCTGAGAGAGTCAGGCAGACACACTCTGTAAGGAGCCTTTGAGGAAAGCAAGGGATGATCAAATAACAAGGATGTATGATGAATCAGTGATAGTCAAGTGGCAACATTTTTACTTCCACGAGATCTAGGTTCTTCCCCAGATTGTGATTATATGCCAGTGAAACTCATGTACAGTTACCATTTGTCTGCCAAGTGAAGGATTGCATGTTGCTGTGATGATGAACAGGCTTTAGCAGTTTTCAGATTTAGACAGACTAGGAAGAAAGGCCTGGTGATGTACTTCTGAAAATCAGTCAGTGAGAACCCTATGGGTCACAATGACCTAAATCAGCAGGTCTGGGCAGCATTTCATTCTGTTGTGTATGAGGCCTCCATGATTAGGGGGTGACTGGATGGCAGCTAATGACAAAAATGAGTCAGTTTGAGTGCATAGGTTTTTTTCTCTCTTTGTCTGATTTTATCATTCCAAACAGACTATGATTAGGTCTTGTCTCACTTGACAAATGAAGAAGTTGAGTGATGCTGTCATCAGCTCAAGGTCACCTATTCAGTAAGACAGATTCAGATCTACACGTGATGTCAAATCTGCATCCTCTCTCATGTTCCCAGTGCACTATTATTCCATTCTGAGTGGCAGAAAGACTAAAACCTCTTTTCCTTGCCTACCAAAATTCATGTTAAATTCCTTCACTTCCCTAATTCCTTCACTTCCCTAGCCACTTGCTCACCTGTCTTGCACATTTCAGCCTCAGCTTACTCAATGTTTTGCATGAAGGTGAAATCAAACTGGATCTCACTTCAGAGCATTCATTCTGCCTAGGTTTTCTCTCTGAGATCTACACTGATTCTTGTCAAGTGGCGTAAGAGACATTCCACAGTATCCATCTCAGACTCAGGCTGCACAGCTGTGTCCCCTCTGAACAACCAGAAATTCAAGACTTCT
Source organism: Heterohyrax brucei (assembly GCA_028571685.1). NCBI lineage: Eukaryota > Metazoa > Chordata > Mammalia > Hyracoidea > Procaviidae > Heterohyrax > Heterohyrax brucei. The sequence goes on from CM053150.1 coordinate 67,085,873, forward strand.
GATGGCACTACTACCTTTTCCACTTACATGTTTTACAGCGATTTTGGGAAGTTGTGGGAACGTTTTTGAAAACCCCCAAACAAATTAAAAGTTCAAATGATGACTGAACTGATGGTTTTTACAGTGTGTTGCAAAACATAAGCGTTTTAGGTATAAAATAAAGGGTCTTCCAATAAAGGTGCCCTATCTTTGAACTGGAAAAAACATGTTGTGTGAATGATACAGTTTTAATCGTTTTACTTTTCTGAAGTACATTTGATGCATGGAAAATAACTTGGGGTAAATTGCTGCCATGGCATCTTCCTAATGGGGCCCCAAAATGATAAGTTATCATAGCCTGATATCTCCTGCCATTGACAATCACAGCCTCTCCTCGTTCATCATAAAAAAAAAAATAAGGGCCAGACCAAAGTACATACCAAATAATGACTTTTGGGGGATTAAGTGGACATTCTTGAATCTCCATTGGATTCTCATCACTCCAAATGTGACAGCTTTGTTTGCTAACAAAACTCTCCCCAAGTGGGCCTTGTCACTGAAAATGACTTTTCTGTCAAAAGGGGGGTCAGCTTCCAGTTGCTCCAGAGCCCAGTCGGCAGATACGTGGAGCAGTCTATGATTGTTAAACTTTAGTTCTTGAGTTAAAACAATTTTGTAAGGGTAAAGCTTCAAGTCCAGATGCAAAATCTACCACATTGTGGTTGACAAAAGGCCCCATTCTTGTGCTCGGCAAGAAATTGCTTGGCACAGATTCTCAGTGGCACTCTGACAAATGGTGGTGGTCAAGTCTTCACTGGGATGTGCAGTTCATTGACTCACAGGCGTGGTCTGATGGGCAACAGACCTGGTTGCCAGAAATTTTTTGAACAAAACTCAAATTGTTCCCTTGGTGGATAATTATGCATATATCGTATAACATAGAGAATATTTGATGCATGGAATACTTATTTTGATAATAAACTAATAATTTCTACATATTGTGGAATCGTGTAACTTTTTCATGGTTATTTGACAAGACCAAAAAATAAAATAAAATAAAAAGGTGATAAACATGACCACTATAGCTTCACAGATAGAGCTACCATGGGCTGTCAAAAATAGGACATCCTTATAGGAAGATTGTGTACATCTAGGTCCAAATACTGGATTTGCCACTTACTAGAAGACCTTCTGTGTCTCTGAGTTTTCCATCTATCTCCTATCTGACAGAGAGACAGACTTTAGTAAAGACCTTGCCACTGATATAATCATAGTAACACATACCTAATGACATAGCTATCTTAAAAAATAAATGATACAAAATATTTCATACTTAGTATTCATTCACAATAGGCCTTCAATATACATCAATTACCATCTTACTAGCTAGGGCCTTTTAACATTTTTAAACTTTATTTTTCTCGTCTGTAAAATAAGGGTAATAATCTTTGCTGGGAATGTAGAGATAGTCAAATGAGATGTGGAGGAAAGTACCTAGCACAATGCTTACCTACCACCTAATGTCGTCAAGTCAATTCTGATTTATAGTGACCTTGCAGGACACAGTAGAACTGTCTCACTGGTTTCTGAGGAGTGTTTTGCAACTGGAACTGTTGACCTTTTGGTTAGTAGCCATAGCTCTTAATCACTATGCCACCAGGTTTGCCAGCACAATGCTAAACCAAACCAAACCAAACCAAACCAAACCAAACCAAACCAAACCAAACCAAACCAAACCAAACCAAACCAAACCAAACCAAACCAAACCAAACCAAACCAAACCAAACCAAACCAAACCAAACCAAACCAAACCAAACCAAACCAAACCAAACCAAACCAAACCAAACCAAACCAAACCAAACCAAACCAAACCAAACCAAACCAAACCAAACCAAACCAAACCAAACCAAACCAAACCCCATGCCATCAAGTCAGACCCAACTCACAGTGACCCCATAGAACAGAGTAGAACTGGCTCATAGTTTCCAAGGAGCACCTGGCAAATTTGAACTGCCAACCTTTTGTTGAGCAGATGTAGCACTTAACCCACAATGCCACCAGGGTTTCCAGCACAATGCTAGATGGTATTTAATGTGCTTTAATGTCAAATGTTAAGAAGAAGTCAACAAAGTAAATGCATGCCTCTCTGCTTTAGCTTCCTCTTTCACTTAATCCTTAGCATGAGTTCAGTGTCGGAATTGCTGCGTTCTTTGATTGTTTCCCACTACAGAAACATTTAAATTAGGATTCCTTTGCACATGGAATTCGTAGAACTGGAGCACTGAGTCTAAATGCCGTGGTTTCTCCAAGGAAACAATTAGAGATGTACACTTGGTTGATCACAGAGCTGTCTTAATATTAAGATATTGTCAAAACCTACAGTTTACAAGCAGACGATAATAAATTAAATTTCCAAATATTTACATGATACAATCTTATACATTCAACAAAAAAATCATAGATAGGATGCTTGTAAAACTTGTCTGAGCATGGGAATGTCTGAGAGCAATTTGGGAAAACACAAGTTCCTAGACTCCACTCTAGACTTACAAAACCAAAATTCATCCTTAGAAGTTGACTCTCTAAGCTCTAAATACTAAGAATGCTGGTGATATAGTGGTTAAGAATTTCACAGTTTTGCTTATAACTGTAAAAGTGGGCATTTGGAATCCACTAGACATTTCTTGGAAACACTATGGGCAGTCCTATAGGTTTGCTATGCGTCAAAAATCAACTGGACAGTTCTTTTTTTTTTTTTTGGTGGGGTGTTCGTTTCTCAGGCCAAGCTCCCAGAAGTTGGACCCTGCTAAAGACCAAGTTAAGTGCATGCCAGTCATAACTTTTCAGCCAAGGAATTAAGAAGAATTGTGGAGACTGAATTCAGAGAGAAGAAACTAAAAGCTCAGTTTAGCACAGAATGGTTAGCAAGTTGCTAACACATGAAGGAAAAGATGCATGTGTGGGTATCTGCATGTGTCTGTGTGAGCACGCTAATGTGGGTGGGTGTGATCATGCCAAGGGATAGGAAGATCTGAAAATTTATTAGGAAAAAAGTTCTAGATCACAAATCCCTGATCTTCCTTCAGCCCAACTGGACTCCACCTTGATTTCTTGCAGTGAGCTTTTGTGGCTCTTGAGGTGGTGGCCTTGAAGCTCAGAGCCTCCATACAGCACTTACATCTTAAAATCACGGAGAGGAGAAAACATCTTTATAGACAATCTGTAAAATTCTCAGAAATGTTCTCGTTAGCTTGGTGTATACCGTGTGCTTGTATTTGAGCCAATCACAGTGGCCAGGGTGACAGGAAGGAAAGAACCTGTGCCCTCTGCCTTGGCAGACATGGATCAGACTTTGACGAGGGAAAGAGCACAGACCATTTGTGCTATATGACCTGGAGATAGATAATTAGGAAAAGGTCGAGAGTTAGCACCCCATGGAAAAGGATGGTCGACAGATTTAAAGCAGAGTCTATGCCTTGTAATCCTTCCTTCTTATTTTTCAGTGGAAAAATAAGGCCCAAAGAAGAGAGCTGATAGATATATGCAAGGTTATGCAGCAGGCCTTCTTCACAGTCTTTGTACCACTATCTCATTTTACTTTTTGTAGGCTTCTGGGCTCACAAAAGACCAACCATGCGAGAACTTAGAATTTCAAAATTAAGTCAGAAAGAGCCTTGGGCGCCTCTGAGAAACACCTAGCTAAGTGTAAACCAATAACTAATAAATGTTCTCACTTTCTGGGCACCTCCCTCACTAACATTGTCTGCCCAGGCAGAAGGATGGATAAATTTTCTGGGCTTCTATGTTGGTGGATAAGTGGGAGGGAGAAAACTGGTAAAAAAAAAAAAAAGGTGAGGTATAAAGTTCTTGGAATATAGAAAAGATTCATTTCAGTTTTCTGTCTCATGAGCTAGAAGTGTCAGTTCTTTACACAAGAACAGCAGAACCAGAGGAGAATTAGGGCACTAGGTGACTAGAGGCGAAAAAGCCAGTCACTTCAGAGTACACAAATCATCCATCTGGCATGCAACCAGACTTCCTGCCATCGGAAGTCCCAAATCTGCATGCAGGTGGAGGGTGCAAACTGATGAGTTGTTTCCCAAAAGTAGAGAGCAGGGAAATCTAGAGAGGTTAAGTGACTTGCCCAAGGTTAGTCATCTCTCCAGTTGACCATGTCCAGCTGTGAGGACTGAAACAAGTCCCTTCAATCAGTAGGTCTCCCTAAGGCTACTCTGGTACGCAGCCATTGACCAGTAATTTTCCTGGCTTTATATGGAAAGAGAATTATGAAAGACAAACAAAGTTAATAAAAATCAAACTCATTCAGCCCCTGAAGGGATGGAGAGACCAGAAGAGATTGTTTATTAGTGAGGGAGGTGGCCCAGAAACTGAGAGCATTTATTAGTTACTGGTTTACACTTAGCTAGGTGTTTCTCAGAGCTGCTCAAGGCTCTTTCTGACTTAATTTTGAAATTCTAAATTCTCTCATGGTTGGTCCTTTGTGAGCCTGGAAGCCTACAAAAGGTAAAATGAAATAGTGGTGCGAAGACTGTGAAGAAGGCCTGCTGCATAACCTTGGATATACGTTATCATCTCTCTTCTTCGGGTCCTATTTTCCTTCCGAAAAATAAGAGGAAAGGATTACAGGGCATAGCCTCTATTTTAAATCTGTCTTCCATCCTTTTCTACGGGATGCTAACTCTTGATCTTTTTCCTAATCATCTATCTCCAGGTCTTTTAGTACAAATGGGCTGTGCTCCTCCCCTCATCAAAGTCTGATCCATGTCTGCCCAGGCAGAGGGCTGGATAAATTCCCTGGGCTTCTATGTTAGTGGATAAGAGGGAGGGAGAAAACTGGTGAAAACCAGAAAAAAAAGGTGGGGTATAAAATAAAGTTCTTTGAAAATAGAAAAGATTCATTTCAGGTTTCAGGTTCAAGTCTGGGACTGAGAGGGTTCATTTATTTATTTACTGGCTCAAGCTGCTGAGAAGATGCTACTGAGATTGGATACTCCGTGTTCATTCTCTGTTTATATAGCCAAATAAGCGGAGATAAGGCCAGCACAAGGGAACCTAGGAAACCTTTCTGAACATTCTACAAGTTGAATCATCTATCCCGAGGTAACTGAAAACAACTTAGGCTGAGAGTGACATAAATCAGTTGCTGCCAATTAGAAGTAATTATTAATTAATTCATTTTACAGGAGTTTGCTGAACAGCCAGATGAAGTCATTTATTCCTTTAATAAACACATAATGTATAGAGTACTTTCCACGTGTATGCTGTCTTAGCTGCCGGTAGCAGAACAACGAACAAAATAGACAAGGTGTCTTCCCTCATGGTGCTTACATTCTGGTAGAAAGAGGTAAAGGGTAAGCATATGACAGCAAAATAAGGAAGGCAATTTCTGAGAGTAATAAGTGTTGTGAAGAAATTTGAAAAGGTGGAGACAAACGAGGGTTGGAACTAGTTTCGACAAGGTCGTCCCACAAGGCCTTCCCAAGGAGATGGTATTTGAAATAAGAGCTGAGGGATAAAGAAACACTGATCAGCTCAGAGAAACAGTTGGGTAAGTGAAACAAAAAACTAATACACAGTCTCACTGTCCAGTCCACCCTTGCCATTAAAAGAACAAAAAAGTTATCTCTTGGCCTGTTCATCTCTCCAGAGCCTATGTGAGTTCGATTTTTATTAATTTTTTTTTTCTTTCATATCTCTCGCTCAGAGCCACATTCAGCATGTTTTGAGTTTTGTGGTTTTGAGGAAGAGCTTTCCAGGCAAGGAAAAGAGAATGTGCAAAGGCCAAAGATGGAAGCAAGTTCCCTTTGAGGAATAAAATAGAAGTTAGTGAGTGAGGGAAATGGATGGGGTTGGATGCGAATGGATAAAGCTGGAAACAGATGAAGGACCAAACTATGCAAGGCCTGATGCCAGGGTGGGAATGTGGATCTTGATCCAATATTAGAAAGTTTGCCTGGGAGTGTAGAATAATCTAGTTGGTCAGTAGACTGACTCTTGTTGGGTCTTTCCCTGGCTTTGGTATCAGCGTTATGCTGGCTTCATAGAGTGAATTTGGGAGTATTCCATCCCCTTCTATACTGTGAAATAGTCTCAGTAGTATTTCAGATAACTCTTCTCTAAAAACTTGGTAGAATTCTGCAGTGAAGCCATCTGGGCCCGGGCTTTTTTTGGTTGGCAGTTTTTCAATGACTTTTTCAATCTCTTCCTTTGTGATGGGTTTATTAAGTTGTTCTGCTTCACCTTGTGATAGTTTGTGTACGGGATATGAATCAAGGAATTCGTCCATTTCCTCTAGGTTTTCAAATTTGTTAGAATATAGTCTTTCACAGTATTCAGCTATTCTTGATTTCTGCTGGATCTGTTGTGACAACATCCTCTCATTTCTTATTTGGGTTATTTGTTTCCTTTCCTGTTATTCTTTAGTAAGTTTAGCCAGTGGTTTGTCAATTTTGTTAATCTTTTCAAAAAACCAGCTTTTGGTCTTTTCAATTTTTTCAATTGTTCTTCTATTCTCTAATTCATTTAGTTCTGCTCTGATCTTTATGATCTGTTTTCTTCTGGTGCCTGAGGAGTTCCTCTGTTGTTCTCTCTCTATTTGTTCAAGCTGTAGGGTCAGTTCTTTGATCTGGTTTCTTTCTTCCTTCCAGATGTGTACATTTATAAAGATAAGTGGACCTCTGAGCACTGCTTTGGCTATATCCGACACATTCTGGTAGGAAGTGTTTTCGTTCTCATTGGAATGCATGCATTTCTTTATTTCATCCTTGATTTCTTCTATAACCCATGGGTTATTGAGTAAGCTGTTCAGTTTCCATGAGTTCCACTTTCTGTCTATATTTTTTCTGCTATTGATTTTGAATTTTATGATTTTATGATCTGAGAAGATGTTTGCATTAATTCAATGGTATGGATTTTGTTGAGAATTGCTTTATGTCCTAACACATGGTCTATTCTGGAGAATGTTCCATGTGACTGGAGAAGAAGGTGTAGTTGTCTGCTGATGGATAGAAAGTTCTGCATATGCTGATGAGGTCTAGTTGGTTAATTGTGGCAATAAGGTCTTCTGTGTCTTTACTGAGCTTTTTTGTAGATGATGTGTCCAATATTGACAGAGGAGTGTTGAAGTCTCCTACTATTATTGTGGAGTGGTCTATCTCCTTTTTGAGTGTAGTCAGTGTTTCTTTGATGTATTCAAGTGCTCTAATATTAAGTGCATAAATATTTAATATAGTTAAGTCTTACTTGTGTATTGAACATTTCAGCAATAAATAGTGTCCATCCTTGTCCACAATGGTGGATTTTACATTAAAATGGATTTTATCTGAGATTAGAATGGCTGAACCTGCTCTTCTTTGTTCATTGTTAGCTTGAATATATTCTTCCATCCTTTGATTTTTCAATTTGTTCATATCTTTAAGTCTATGCTGGGTTTCTTGTAGGCAACATATAGATGGGTCGTGTCTTTTGATTCAGGATGTCACTTGATGTCTCTTTACTGGAGGAGCATTTAGTCCATTCACATTTAATGTAATTATTGATAGATGTGTGTTCATTGCTGCAGTTGTGATTTGTTTATTTTTGTGTTGATGTTTTCTCTGTTTTCTTATTAATCTGTTCTGCGACCTTCTTCTTTGTGTGTTGATTTTTCACATTTTTCAGGGTTGGTTTTGTGGTTGTTGAGACCCCTGTATTACATTTCTTGACATGGTGGGTTGCTTCTTTATTGTGCTTTATGGTTGCCCCTATGATGCCATTTAATAACCTATATATAAACCCAATTTGGATTACTACCAGTGTTGTCAATCTCCTCTCCATCTGGAAGGACTATAATGACTGTAGTACATCCCTCTTTTTAATATGATGATATCTTGGTTTACATGATATGATCACTAGATTGTTTCTTTCACTATTATAGCTTTGATTGTGTTTGGAGTCTTCCCTAACTAAGTAGGATTCTGGATAACGTGTCATTTTACAATATAAAGTTAGCAGTTTTGTTCTTCCAAGCCAAGAGATTCTTTCAATATTTCTTGTAGCTTTGGTTTGGATTTTACAAAGTCTCCAAGTTTCTGTTTATCTGTGAATGTCTTAATTTCATTTTCATATTTGAGAGATAGTTTTAAAGGATATGTAATTCTTGGATGGAAGTTCTTTCCCTTCAATGCTTTGAATGTGTGATTCCACTGTCTCCACGCCAGCATCGTCTCTGCTGAGAAATCCAACAAAAGCCTGCAGGGTTTCCCTCTGAATGTTAGCTTTGCTTTGAGTCTTTCTGCCTTTAAGAGTTTCTGCTTAGGTTTCATTTTGTTGAACTTGATTATAATATGTTTTGGAGTCTTTCTATTGAGATCTATGTTAAGTGGTGTTCGATGTGTATCTTGGATATCTATATTCTCTTCTTTCATAATTTCTGGGAAGTTTTCTATCAGCAGCTCAGCAACAGTACTCTCTGTGTTCTCTGGTGTCTTGCCCTGTTCAGGAACTCCAATTAATCACAGATTGTTCTTAATAGAGTCTCACATGCTTCTTAATGCTTCTTCATTTTTCTTGTTTCTTTTTTTCTGATTTCTCCTCATAGATGCTGGAGTCAGTGGCTCTGTCTTCAAAATCAGAATTTCTCTTTTCCATTTGATCCATTCTGTTTTCTTGGCTTTGAATTGAAATTTCTATGTCTTTGATTTTGTTCTCGATCTGTTGGATTTCTGAGTACTGATGTTCCGTAAGATTGAACAACTTGCTTAATTTTTCATTTTGCTTTGCTGCATTTTGCATAAAGTCTAAGAGGGCTCTATAGATAATCCTTTTGTATTCACCTTCTGATAGTTTCAGAAAAGCTTTTTCGACTGAGAAATTCAGAGGTGGTTTCTTTTGGGGGCCTTCTGATGCCATGGATGACTTCTGGGTTACTGTATTCTCCAACATTTGTTGCTTTTGGGGCTTCATGTGGGTCAATAAAGGCTGGGAGAGATGCTGTGAAGATGGACTAGAGTTGTTTCTCTAGGCCATCTTAAAATGAGAAGTAAAATGTATTTGACAACTTCCAAAGTCAGTTAGGTTTTCAGGTGTATACATCCCTCTTCCCAGCTGGCAAAGTAAGCACCTCTATATTGAACCTCACCTGTTACAAACTAGCTTAAAATACAGAAAGGCTACTGGTTTGCTGGCTTCTGCTGTCAGGTCCCAGCTGCAGGAGATACTATGTAGAATTCTGATTTTCTGTTGGAAAAGCAGTCTCCTCTGGGTAGGCACTGCCTCCCAGCCCAGGAATTAGATCCAGCTGAGGCTTCCATATGGATGACCCTGCCTCCCAGCAAAACAAGATGGTGTCCCACATGAGCTTGGCAGTTGGCCAGGACCAGGATCCCGGCAGAAAGAGAGGCCAAGAGTGCTGAAAAGCCCAGAGTCCACAGCCTCTGCTGCTGGGCCCCAGCCGCAGGTGACGCTGTACAAAACACCACCTCCCTGCTAGAAAAGCAGTCTCCCCTCAGCAGGAGCCACCTCCTTGCCTAAGAACCAAGTCTGGCTGGAGCCTCTGCCTGGGCTTTTCCTTTTCCTGATAGGCCAGGGGAGTCAGGATGTATAAGTCCAAACCCAAGCTCTCAGAATCTGGCAATTATGCTTTCCGATCCCACCAGCAGTGTGTCCAAGACCAGCAGCTAGTCAAGTCCCAGTTCTGCCTGCCAGCCAAGACAGAGGGAAAAAAAATCGAAGTGGTGAGTTATCTTCAGTCTGTGCAAGCCTGTGCTCACCGACAGTGGGGTCAGTGAAAGAGAGGAGGTTTTGTGTTCAGTGGTATGAAGTCCAAATTAACAGCCCTATGCCACATCCCAGGGCTCACTAGGTGTCCAGAAGGCTCCATTTAATTATCATTTTAGGTCTTGGTTTCCAGAGGAATCTAAGGAGACGTGCGTTTAGTTTGCCATCTTGAGTCTGCCCCCTAATCTTTGGCTCTTATGTAGGCCCTGACTATGGCATGGCAAGAGTGGGACTCACCCCTTTAAGACACTGAGGTAGTGAAGCAAACATCTTAAAAAATGACTATGCAGCACTGGGGTGATTCAAGATAGGTATCTATTGAATACATTTTCTAGACCAAAAATGACTATATAATCTGTCATATTTACTGATAATTAGACTCTGTAAGGAGCTAAACCATTCATTCATAGAATACCTGTGTAGAGAGTATATGGACAGATAGGGTAACAGAGAGGTGAGAGTGATGAAGAAGTGTAATAGCGGAGGTGACATTTATACTTCATCAGAAATAATGAATGAAATTTTGCCAATTAGATAGAAGAGGACAGACCTTCCAGCAGACAAGACAACAATAACAAAGATTCAAGTCAATACAGTTCAGAACACTGAGGCAAGGTGATCAGAGAGTCTTCTACAAGAAATGGGTAGAGAATGGCTGGATTCCAGTGTGGAGGACTAAACACATACCAGTTTTAATAGGATTTGTTTGCCATCCTAAGAGGTCTGGATTTATTTGAAGAGAATAGGGTGTCAGTGAATATTTTAAAGCTGGGGAATCACAGGGTTCCTATTTTATTTTCCACACTCTAGTGGCTGTGTGGAAAACAGATTTAAAAGAATCCTAATAGAGAATAGGAGGCCAGTTAAAGGCCTCTAGCCAGGGCTCAAAATAGAGATAAAGAGACCATGAACTACAACATAGCAATGGAAAATTGAGACAGAAACAGAGTACAGAAAAGTTCCTCTGGTCGCTATGCTAAAGGTTAGTAACCAATGAGGTAATTATTTTCTAGACTGAATAAGTCTCTGGTCCTGGATAAGTGTCAGGTTAATAGGCATATGATGACCAAGTGTGAATACTTCTCAGATCAGTACTATGCCTAGATATCAAAGTGCCAGTGTAACATGGTATATTTTTAAAATCAGATTTTGTATTGGAAACCTTGCTCGCATAGTGGTTAAGTGCTACGTTTGCTGACCAAAAGGTCACAGCAGTTCAAATCCACCAGGCACTTCTTAGGTTTCTAAGGTCACCTTCTGGTCACCTTGCCTCAATGTTCTGAGCTGTAATGACTTGGATCTTTGTTAGCATTGTGTTGTCTGCTGGAAGTCTGTCCTCTTATATCTAGTTGGCAAAATCTTATTCATTATTTTTGATGAAGTATGACTATCACCTCTGCCATGACACTTCTTCATCACTCCCACTTCTCTGCTACCCCGTCTATGTGTATAATCTCTACACAGGTATCCTATGCATGGTTTAACTCCCTACATAGTCTAATTATCAATAAGTGTAAAAGATTATATACCTCGTTTTTGTTCTGGAACATATATTGAATAGAAAACTATTGAATGCCTGGTGGATTTGAACTAACAGAAATTACAAGAAACTCTCCAGAGCAGTTTCTATTCTGCCCTAAAGGGTTGTTATGAATCAGAATTGACTTGACGGCAAGGGTTTGTTTTATTTGTTTTTTTTGTTTTTTTTTTTTGGTTTATTGTCACTTACTGAATGTAGAACTCTATAGGAGTAGCACATACTTGTGCATTGCTTCAGTATGTCTTCACAAGCAGAACCTGAGTGAATTCAATTTTTACTAACCCTGTCTTTCCCTCACTCCCTCCCTCCTTTGCTCCCATCTTTCCTCCCTTCATAACTTTGTTAGCCTTCGTGATCATGTTCTCATGCAAACTCCAGTGAGGTAAAAAGAACAACCACTTTTGTTTCATAAACAATGAAACTAAAGCTTCAGGAGGACAAGATATTCGAATATATTCACACAACTACTATATGGTACAGCATTCAAACTCAGTGTTTTTTTCTAGCCCAAATTCCAGTTCATTCGCTATATCCCGCAGGCTTCGAAATCAACTTGTAGGGTTGTACTTGATCCCTGATGGCTACTCCTTCCTTGATCATTCCAAACACAGCACTCTTTCTCAGTGAACCTGGCCTTTGTCTTGAATCCTTCTAAACATGGCCCTCTGGGTAGCCATTACCAGCTAACCAGGGTCTATCACAAATAAAATCTATTTGCCACCTTGGATCATGTGATCTCAAAGATTCATCCTAACTTTAAATTCTGCAATTTTATTTATAGTTTTGATGGTTCAAGGGACTAGATTTAACCAGAATTTGCTGGATGTCAATATATCCTAGATACTTTTTAGACATTTTGCAAGTAAGATGTGTCTCCCAGCAATTTGCACTCACAATCTGGTGGCAATAACAGACCTGCAAGCAACTAGATGTGTCAGTAAACGGTTACAGAAGAGCAGGAGAGGTGGAAGTTAAAGTTCAACAAGGATAAGGTGCTAGAGATAAAGACAAACCATAAGTTCTTGTAGACAAAGTGGTGTTTGAGCACAGCTTTAAGAGACAGAACAAAAGAGATATTTTAAGCCTTGATAAATTCTTGAGAGATGTCTTCATATCACAGGGAGATTTGGGTGTGGTCGATTGTAAGCTTCTTGAAGACAAAGTGTAGATTTCTTTGCTGGAATCCCATAGTGGATCAAATCAATTGAAAATTAATTAGGCACTCAGTAGCAAAGCACTGATTTATTCCTTGGTAAAGATATCATGGATAAAAGGAAACACTCACCCTGAAAAAGCTTGCAGTTGAAAGGAAGAAAATCTAGGTTCTAGTTCTGATTGTAACCGTATAACTTTGAGAAAACATTCTCCAAGACCTAGTATTCAAAGGCCAGCACATAGGTTCCATCTTAAGTGCAAACCCTGATTAACCTGGAACACTGTGCTGAAAAGGTGCTTGGGACATCTTGGGCTTACTGGGACGCAAAAAGGTTGATGGCTTAGCAAGCAAAGTCTTCTAAGAGGGGGAGTTGGGAGAGTGGCAAACTACGTATTTGCCGTTCCCAGGTAAATCTATCTCCAAGACCCTTTGAACTTTATAATATTGTAATTCCTGGGATAATCTTTGTGCTATAGCTTTACCTGAAAGGACAGTATGGTAAGGAAATGTGGTCATTTATTCCATTTTAATAGGAAAAAAAAAGGGCACAAAATACTGGAAGAAGAAAGCAAAATGGCTACTCTCTTTTATTTCAAGATAGATTTTAGAAAACTCTTGTTCTGAGTATTCTCAGTTCCTGGCCATCAGCCATGATAAAAACCATCTCTACTGGCTCTTGACAAATTAAATAATCATAACTCTATTCATCAGGAATATATACACAGAAGGGATGCATAAGCCAGCAATTAGTATGAAGGCTTGAAGATTTCATTGACTAACTCTGAGGCCCTCGTGGTGACTATACAACTTGTTACAGTCAGCCTTCTGGGGAGCAGACAGAGATTTTTTTGCCCTCACCTCACTTTGCTCTTCTAGTGTAGTGATTTTCAGATGGTCATATTGGAAGTAGATGCCTTCCTAGCCCTGCTCCTGGCACAGGATAAAGAAGGATGATAATATTTGAGGAAAGAAGAGAGAGCCAATAGGCAACTGGGCTGGACATCTTATTAAGTACATATCAGTGTGTCTAGCGCATTGCTAGGTGTAGAAAGAGATTTCCTGAACACAATGTTGAGCTTTCTGGCTTCTTGTGCTTCTGTGAAAATATGAGTGGTTAGGCTGGATTATAGCTAACACTCTTTGAAATAGACTGTGACCAGTCACAGGCGAATTTTGTCAAGCAGGGTGATTTTTCAGGTGATATCCGTTTGAACGACAGCTTGAGAGGGGCTTTTGAAGCTGGGCCAAGAGTCCATGACTAATGCTGCCGCTGCTTGTTGTTCCCCACTCGAGTCTGCCTCGTAACGTCTTTCCTGTGCTGTTTGTCACTGCATCTCAGTGTCATCTTCCCCTCCATCTCAGCCCGATTACTTTTCCTATTCATTTTATTTGCCTTTCACGAAGGTGTCTATGAAAAGTCCACCACTTTGTATTTAAGGTCACCAGCCGTGGTGTTTCCATTATTACTTTTTGTCCTATCCTTGCTTGTGTTGGGAGTCCTGAGGAGAGTTGTGAGATGCCAGTTGTGCACATCGACTCTGAAGCCATTTTGCTTTGTACTGCAACTTTTGTTTACATCCAACATTTTTTCTGCATATTTAGTGAGCACATAATCTGTGTAACAAGATCTTGTGCCTTAGAGTAAGGGGGGAGAGGTTACAACTGTGGTGCACCTTCTTTTTCTGGGTACACACAGAGCTCTGCTCATTGTGTTACACTATCATTGCTGCCAACTGCAAGTGGCCCCCAAATTGTGGTGCTCCCTTATACAAAGGAACATAACGCTGCAATGTTTGGGGCCAACCCCGTGATAGACTGCAGGTTGGATGATTGCGATCTATTTGATATTTTTTTTGGCTAATTTTTTGAAGTAGATCATTTGGTCTGTCTTTCTAGTCTGTCTTAGTCTGCTGATGTCTGTTCAGTGTTACAGCAATGCAAGAGCCTCCACTGACTGACAGGTGGTGGCTCTGCGTAAGGTGCATTGGTTGGGAATTGAATTCAGGTCTCCTGTGGGAAGGCAAAAATTCTACCACTGAGCAAGCAATGCCCCAAAGTTCTGTCATAGATTTTTAAAGCTATTCCTCCTTCATCTATGTGAAACCACAGTAATTAGTTTGATCTGATCTCCTCTTCATACTGTTGTTGTTGTTGTTAGGTGCCGTCAAATTGGTTCTGGCTCACAGCAACCTTATGCACAACGGAACGAAACACTGCCTGGTCTTGCAGCGGCATGTTCACCATCATTTTTATGCTTAAACCCATCATTGCAGCCACTGCCTCAGTCCTTCTCATTGATGGTTTTCCTCTTTTTTGCTGACCCTCCACTCTACCCAGAGTCACGTCCTTCTCCAACCGATCCCTACTGACAACCTGTCCAGAGCATATAAGATATAGTCTCGCCATCTTTGCTTCCAAGGAACACTCTGGTTGGACTTCTTTCAGGACAGATCTGTTTGTTGTTTTGTGATCCATGGTACATTCAATATTCTTCTCCAATACCATACCACAGCTCAAAGGTGTCAATTCTTCTTCTGTTTTCCTTATTCATTGTCCAGCTTTCACGTAAATGTGATGTGACTAAAAATACCATGGCTTGAGTCAGTCACACCTTGGTGCTCAAGGTGACATCTTTACTTTTCAGTACTTTAAGAGGTCCTTTGCAGCAGATTTTCTCAATGCACTGTGTCTTTCGATTTCTTGACTGCTGCTTCCGTAGGCATTGCTTGTGGAGCCCAATTAAAGGCAATATTTGAAAACCTCAATCTTTTCTCCGTTTATGACAAAGTTGGTTACTTGTCCACTTAACAAGATTTTTATTTTATGGATGTTGAGGTGCAATCCATATTGAAGGCTGTGGTACTGGATTTTCATCTGTAAGTGTTTCAAATTCTCTTCACTTCCAGCAAGTAAGGTGGTATCATCTGTGTTCCACAGGTTGTCAGTGAATCTTCCTCTAACCCCGATGCCTTGTTCTTCCAGCTTCTCAGATTATTTGCTCAGCATACAGATTGAAAAGTTTTGGTGAAAGGATACAACTCGACTTTAAACTGTGCAGTGTTCCCTTGTTCTGTTCACACAACTGCCTCTTAATTCACGTATGGATCCTTTAAGAGCACAATTAAGTGCTCTGGAATTAACATTCTCCACAAAGTTATCTATACTTTGTTGTGATCCATACAGTCTAATGCCTTTGCCTGGTTAATAAAACATGTAAACATCTTTCTGGTATTCTCTGCTCTCAGCCAAGATCCATCTGACATCAGCAATGATAACTCTGGGTCCACATCACCTTCTGAATCTGGCTTGAATTTCTGCCAGCTGCTTGTCAATATACTGTTGCAGTCATTGATCTTGAGTAAAAGTTTACTTGCATGTGATATTAATGATATTGTTCGGTAATTTCCACTTTTGGTTGGATCACCTCGTTTAGGAATGGACGTAAGTGGATCTGTTCCAGTCAGTTGGCCAGGAAGCTGTTTATACTCTTTATAGAGCTGTTTTTCTGCTCACTATACACATGTGAAAACTAAGGCTCAGAGAGGGAGAGTGACTTGCTTAAGGGCTCACAGCTGGTATTAGGCAAAGCCAGTTAGTTGCTAGTCCGTATTTTTTAAGTCTGTCACTCACAGTGGCCTGTATTGTGCCAGGAATAGTAAGGGAGGGTCACCAAGGTGAGTAAATGCAGGATAGCAAAGGGAATTCATGGGTGATTTATTTGCAGAATTTTCTTTTTCCTTAAATGTACATTTACAGACCTCCTACTATTTCTGAAGTGTGAAAATAATGTGGTCTCTGCCATCTGCCAGTTCACTTCCTGTAGCGGAGACACATAACATTTCCATGTAGTTTAGAATTTTGGTAAGTGCTGCAGTAACAGTAAAGAAAATGAAACATGTATTTGTAGGTCACAGAGGTTAATTTTCTTGGTCATCTGGGCAAGACTCTTACACTGTAGTACTTAGGGTAGACTAGAAAACGACATTCCACAAACACCAGCCAAAAGCAAAGACTACCAGGCAGGAAGGTTCAGGAAAACTGGACAAACGGAAACAGAAACAGGTGAAGAAGGAGACAGTGTTGATACATCAGGGTGCTGGCAATCAGTGTCACAAAGCAATGTGTGTATTAACTTTTAATGAAAAACTAATTTGCTCAGTAAACTTTCTTCTAACTCACATTTATCTGTTTTTAAAAAAGAAGGGTAGGTAGGAATAACATACAGAAAGATGTGTTCTTTCATCTACTGCAGGGAAAGTTTCAAAGGTAGCTGATCAAGGCAGGAACTTATTCAAACATATTTTTGCAGAATATTTTAACTATCTTTGTAAGAACAAGGAAGTATTCCGCTTATAATCTGTTGAAAGTAAGACCCTAGTCTTATCCCTCATCCCAAACCCACTTAAGCTTTTGTTTCCGCAGAGGCTTACGTGGCTGTAATGCTAGCTTTGGTCACACGATGGCAGTGCAGGGCCACAAAAAGATTGAGTAACCTGTATTTGTAAAAGGTGTGTTTGTGGGAAAAACGCCAGGAGAGATGTATGCCCCAGCCAAAGGTCAAAGCTGTCCAGGGACTCCTAGAGGACCAAAACCCAACCAAACTTGCTGCACAGAGTCCATTCTGACTGGGTAGCCTTCAATCTGGAAAGGCAGAATCTCTGATCTGCCTGGAATCGCTGCAAATAATACAGAGGTTATCCCAGGTGTAACCCGTGAAGAAAGAAGGAAGCCCTTTTGAGTTATACCCATTTTAAAAAATAAGAGGACTATGAGACTCCTCCCCCAGGCTCTTCTGAAATTTTTGTCCATTGTCAGTCATAAACCCGTCGTCATCACTGCGATTCCGATTGATTGTGACTGTATAGGACACAGCAGAGCTGCCCCAGTCTGCTTACCAAAAAGTCGGCAGTTTGAATCTACTGGGGTGCCTTGGAAACTATCTGAAGCACTTCTACTCCATCCCATAGGATTGCTGTGAGACCGAATTGACCCAGTGGCAGCGGGTTTTTGGTTGATCAGTCATACAGGACTGCCAATTAAGTTCGCGAACTCATCAACATACCTCATTGCTGAATAGCACCACCGACAACTTAGACATATTCCCTGGGGAAACACTTTACCAATGCCAGCGCCTAATCCACCTTCAGAGCAATTTTGGAACGCTTTTTGGAATGGCAATCAGAGTTGTCCTCATATTACTCTTAATGTGCTGAATGTCTTCCAAATGTCTTCTTTTCAATATTTCCTTTATCTATGGGTAAAGAAAAAGATCATTGGGGGCCAGATCAGGTGAGCAGGGAGGTTGTTCTAATACTAATAATATTTGTGGACTGGCTAAAAACTCCCTCAGAGACAACTTACACAATTAAATTTGAGAACTTGCCACAGTGTCACTGTGTACAATGGCTATTCCAGAAAGAGTTCCAAAACTGCTTTGAAGGGTGGCATAGGCTCTGGCATCAGCGCATAGCTCCCCAAGGGCAGTACTTCGAAGGTGACCATAGTGATGAGGTATGTAACACTTAGAAAAATTAAGTTTCAGACTTAATTGTTGGATCTTGTAAATCTGTGGAAGCTGAGAGTGGTTTGTTGCTATGTTGGCTGGAGAAGATGACAGGTGGTGAGTCAATGTGGTGGTGGAAAAGGGGTGAATAAATGTTCAAGCATCTCAGACAAAGTATATAGTGAAGAAAAGGGCTCAGTCCAACAACTGTTGTGTGTGGACTTGCCTTGCTTGAGTCACTCTCCTCCATGATTTGTTCATCTATGACATTCACATTGAAGCCCGTGATTGTGTGTGTTCAACTGAATATGTGTCTGACACTCAGTGTGTGTGTAGTAGTGACAGAGCTGGCTGTAAAGGTGGGGGTGCTGAGTGGAGTGTGGAACAGAAAAAGAGAAAGAAGGAGAGAAAGGGACAGAGGGAGAGAACAAAGGACAGTTAACAGAAGATTGCCATGGTTATGGAAATGATTTGGTTTTGAATCTGTAGAAAATTGTGGGCTTGAAATTAGTTTTTTTCTTTTACTTCTGTTCTCTAATTTGTCAATTTTCATTTCCCCTCACATATTTCCTGTATTTGTTTTGCTCTTTCTATTTCAGATTACTTCTCTGTCTGTCTCTCTCTCTCTAGAACATATTTATCTGTCTATCCATCCATCCATCTACCTACTCCCTTCGCTCTCATCCCTTCCTCGATTTCCATCTTCTTGTCTGTTACTCTCTAACAGAAACATTTTGGGGAATGGAAAAGGATTAGAGGCCAAACTACCATATTCTCAGGAGAAAGAAAAGGATGCTAGAAGAACCCTTGCATGCGTGCGTGCGTGCATGTGTGTGTGTGTACATGCGTGAGTGCATGTGTGTGTGTGTGTGTGCACATGTGCACTTGCTCACAGGACATGGAATTGAGGACAGGAATAGTGTTGAAAGAGGGGAATGATGGATAGACAAGCTTCTAAAGAAAACAACTCCCATCCAGGAGAAGGCCTGCTTTACGACTGCAGAGGAAAAGAATAAGGACAATGTCCAGGAAATGGGGGTATGCGGTTGATGAGATAGAGGATGTGTGCATGTGTGGAAATTGTCACTTTCCTCCTTTTTATTTTAAGTAGGCAAAACCTCTTGATTTTTAAGTTACAATCAATGTCCAGAAATTGTTTATTCCTAAATGTTACCGGTCAAATACCCTGTTTCTTCCTGCTTTTAGAATTGGAGTGAAATTGATTTGTGTTTTTAATTTTAAAGGGGAAAAAATAAACATTTTGAATGTCTCTCTAGCTTGGAAATTCCAGTCATGGATTTTCTTTCTCCTTCTATCCCTCACCTCCTACTTCCTCTCCTCTTGTCCCTCATCTGCTTCAGGATGGTCACAAAGGTGGATACCAAGATAGGCAATCATATTGAATTGCTTTTCTCTTTACTATCTAGGATACAACACAGGAACCATTTTTTTTGCAGAAGTCAGTATTTGTAAAGATCATTTTCAGAGCTACGCAAATAGGAGAGGCTGCATCGGTGAGGTTTGAGAGAGAATTTTTGTTGTTGTTGTTATTATTATTACTTACTGTTTATTCTAATACTGTGATGGAAGATCTACAAAACAATTCTCATCCCATAATCAATTACAGCAAATAACTCTTTAACATTTCCTTGTATTCTGGGAAAGAAGGATGCATTGACTGCTTCGAAAGCTGGGAGCCTTTACATAGAAGTGGGCAGGCAGTCATAATTGGTTCTTTTAATTCAGTAATCTCGTTGAGCACAGTATGGGTAAAGATAATAGTGACAAAAACAATAATTTGCTTTGGCATTGGATATTATAGTTCATAAAAAATTCTGTATGCATTACTCTGTTGAATTCTTTCAACTGCCTTATAAGGCAGCTTTTAATATTCCTAGTTTACAAATGAGGCAACTAAGTCTCAGAAAGCTTGGGCTTGAACCAGCGTTCTTCTCACTACATCCATGCAGATTAAGAGGAAGGCTAACACATTCTATTCCCATGAATGAAGGTGCTCAGCCTAAGCTGGATGGAACATCCTTAACTAGAAGAGAGGCAAGATGATGAGCTGTGCCTGGAAACCAAACAGGGAGCAGACCTAGGGTAGAGAATGCCTTTTTCAGCACACTGGTTTTCAAGTTTTGACTTCACTGTTCCGAGGTCAACTAGGAATACTCACAGACTTGTCCGAATGTTTGTTTCTTCATCTACAAAATGGAAATAATGGTACCTGCTTCTTGAGGGGATTAAATAGAAGTATGCACGCAAAGTGCTTAGTACAAGTGCAGTGTGTGTGACCTGTTACTACTCTAGCAACTATCCACGTGGACTACTAAGTTCCAGGCCCACTTTAAGCTTTTACCAGACCCAAGAGACAAAGAACCTGTATTTCTGGCTATGTCATAAATTATCTCAAAGCAAACAAACACCGGGAGCCACTGAGTCTACTTGGCCTCATGGCAACCCCATGTATGTCAGAGCAGATTTGCGATCCATAGAGTTTTCAATGGCTGATTTTTCAGAAGCATATTTCTAAACCTTTCTTCTAAGGTACCTCTGGGTGGACTGGAGTCTTTAACTTTTTGGTTAGCAGCCAAACACATTAACCATTTGTACCACTAAGGGACACTCCTCAAAACATAGCAGCTGAAAAAAACAGTAGCAAGAGTTAAGAGTGGATTTTCTCACATTTCTAAGTTTCTGTGAATCACATATTTAGGAAACACCAAGCTGGTTCTTGTTCAGGGTACCTCAGGAGGCTGCCATTAAGATGTTGGTCTGGGTTGTGGTCAACTGAGACTTGACTATGGCTGGAAGATCTGCTTCTAAGATGACTCCATCATCCGCTTTAGGGGTAGAGGGTGACGGCTGCAAGAGGCCTCAGTTCCTCACCATGTAGATGTCTCTGAAGGGCTGCTTGAGTGTCCTTCCAGTTTGATGTCTGACTTCTGCAGAGAGAGTGAGCAAAGGGAGCAAAGTGGAGGCTGTAGTGTCTTTTCTGACTGGTCTCAAAAGTTGCACTTGGGTGTGTTTTCCCTTTTTTTTGTTTTGGTTACTCAGGTCAGCCTTATTCAATACGAGAACTCACAGCACCAGGGGCATATCTGCCTGGAGGTTAGAACCACTGGGACCATCTAAGAAGCTGCCTGTCACCAAGTGCCTCCCTGAAGACTCAGGGCTAGTAGTTTGGAGCCAGGAATTTGTTTAGGAAAGGCCTCAGCCCTTGTAGTTCAGTGGTGGTGATAAGGTAACTCTTGACAAACAACTTCTCGGAGAACAGAAACTGGGGCCAGCTTCAGAGAGCATTGTATAGACTTACAGAAAAGGTCTGAGGCAGGCAGAGCAATTTCATACATTAAAGCAATTGAGGCCTGTAGAGTTTTTTAATCATAAAATTAATATGTCTAAATTTATTTTTCTATATACAGGGCATATATAGTTTGCAAGCCACACTAGAATTGTTATATTTAGAACATGGGCCTGAAAATAAACTGCCTGAATAACTTAACATTTATTTAAAATTACAGTACTTTAGCCGCAGGCTTACAAAACAAATTAACTTTTCATTGAACAGCTAATACACACATTGGTTTGTAACACTGGTTGCCAACCCCATGACATGTCAGTATTTACTGCTCCTTTTCTTGGCCTTTGGTTCCCCATTACCAGCTTTCGTGTCCCTTTCTGTGTTCTTGACCTTGCCTCTGGGATGGTGTGCACATTTAGTCACATTTTGCTTTATGCACCTGTCTCATTTTTGGCTGAAGGGTGAACCTGAGAAGTCACTTCACGACTGAGCTGAAAGGGTTTCTGGGGACCACACCCTCAGAGTTTCTCTAGTTTCTGTCAGACCGGTAAGTTTCTCTCTGTCTCTCTCTCTTTCTGTAAGATAAGACCTGTAAGTCTGTGTATATTATTGTGATCCCGGTCAGAAAAGTTGCTGGCAGTAGCTAGACACCATCTAGTTTGTTGGACTCTGGCTAGCGGAGGTTATGGGTAGTTGTGGTCCACTAGCCCTCTGGATCAATCTTTTCCTTTTGTTTTGGATTTGTTCATCCTTCCTTGCTCTAGACAAGGTGACACCAGTGTAGTGTCTTAAACAGCCACTCACAAGCTTTTAGGACCCCAGATGCTGCCACCAAAGTACAATTTAGAACATCTTCTTTACAAACTGTCATGCCAGTTGAGGTAGATTTTTCATGAGACCGTGTTCCTCACAGGCCTCAGCCCAGGAATTTGGTCCCCTCCAGGAATCTGGATATGTCTACGGAGTTTCCCCCACCTAAGGCCTTGAGAGTTTAAGGGGCACACTGGTCTCCTAATTTCTAACCTGGGCTTCCTTCTGCTCTCTTACCCTGAGGACCTGGACCTTCTGTTAACTTACTGACAGCCTGCCACAGAATGGTAATTCAGCTTCCTCCACAAAGTATTGTTTTTCTAACTCACTTGGCCCTAAGAATAATTAGAGATTGTCATGGATTGAATTGTATTACCCCCCAAACCTGTAGCAATTTGGCTGGGCCAGGATTCCTGGTATTGGGTGACGTTCCTCTATGCTGGAACTCCTACCTCTACAATGTCACTGAGAGTAGATGGATGGCCGTTGTATTGGTGGGGCAGGACTTAATGTGCGAAATTATGTAGTGGCTTGAGCAGTCTCTTGGCACATAAAGAAAAAGGGAGGCAGGCTGAGATTTTGGAATCTCACTCATACCACCAAGAAAGCAGCAACAAGAGCAGAGTATATCCTTTGAACTTGACGTTCCTGTGCCGGGATGTTCTCACTTTTAGCCTACTGGGCTGTGATATTTCTCACATTGAATGTGGATTTGTATGTTACTAGACTGTGACAAAATAAAATTTCTCTTTTTAAAGCTATCCACTTATGGTATTTCTGTTACAGCAATATCAGATGGCTAAAACAAGGATACTTATCGAATTTAAAGATTCTCAAGTGCCTTTTGGAGAGATTTTTTTACTCAGGACACCTGGAGCAAACCTTGGAACCTGTGTTTTACTACACATTCTTAATATCAAGCAACTTACTAAGATAGTTTGAAGTCCCTGAATGGTACAAAGGACCCCTGGTGCTATCATGTTTAAGTACTCAGCTGCTGATTAACTGGTGTTTAAAGCCCATCAGGCACTCCACAAGAAAAAGATGTGGCTTTCTGCGTATGTGAAAATTTACAGGCTTGGAAACCCTGTGAGCCAATTAGACCCTGTTTTAGAGGGTTGCTGTGATGGTTAAGATTGTGTGTCAACTTGACCGGTCCCTGATTCTCAGTGTTTTGGCAGTGGCAGCGTGTTGTGATCTCTTCCCTGTTGACATTTGTCGTGTAGTTACTCCCATGATGATATCTCCTCTAAAAGCCAATCAGGAAAGGGAGTTTTCTTGGGTGTGGGGCCTACATTCAAATATAACTGGACATTCTACATTTTGCCTCTTCTAGATCCTGCAGCTGCCTCGTTTTCATCTGACCTCTAATTCGTGGGACTTGACCTAGCAGTTTGCCAGGCTAGTGAACCCTGCGTTCACTAGCCCCTGCAGCTACTTGAGTCAAGATAAGCTTTACAGTCTTGACTACTGATCGTGGGATTCATCAGTCTCCACAGTCTGTGAGCAAGGGCACTGCTGTCCAACCTGCCCAGCCTGGTCTTGCTGGTCCCTGTGGCTATGTGAATCAGGAGATGTCTCCATCCTGATTTATGGACTTGGGAATTTTCAGCATCTACTACTACATAAGACATTTTCTTGATGTAAATCTCTCTCTCTCTGTGTGTATTTATATGCTTTACTGGTTTTACTTTTGTAGAGAACGTAATCTAAGATAGTCACTAGGAGTCAGAATCAACTTGACTACTGATTGGTTTGTGGGTTCTGTTAACACACTAAGCTACTAACCAAAAGTTTGAAAGTTCAAGTTCACACAGAAGCACCTTGGAAGAAAGAATTGGTTATCTGCTTGCAAATAATCAGACACTGAAAACCCTGTAGAGCACAGCTCTAATCTGACACACATGGGTTTGTCATGAATCAGAGTGAACTCCATGGCAACTGGTTTTGGTTAACATACTTAGAAGCTGGTGGAGAGACAAGAGATGAGAGTATATCTCTGAGTCATATTTCATGTGCTTTGGATGGACTGTGGCCTGGATCTTTGGCACCACAGCATCTGCTAGCTTCAAGTATCATCCAAGTGTTAGATGTTTTACTTCTCATCTCACACATGTGCATTTCTGGCCTCTGATACTGCTCTCTTCCATGGTCAGTAACAAAATAAAAACCTACAAAACTACATATAGACTGTTTGTGTTTTGTGTGTTTAGACAGGCAGGGGGTTCCTGGATATTTGGAAATAATCCCTTGATTAAACTGCATGTATTGCTTTTTATGTTTGGGGAAAAAAAAAATTGGATTCTTTACCATTGTCTCTTCTCTCCCTCCTCATTTCCTGCTGTGGAGAAAAATCCCTTGCTTTTTTAAAAGAAGCCTGGGCCACACACATAATTGGTCTGCTTATAAGCCAACATTCTCAGCCAAAATTATTGCATAAAGAGGAAGGAAGCGAAGGAGAAACTCATTTTATAACCATAGAAATAATTCCCTAGATTTCTGGCATTCAAGAATGACCTCTTGGAGGTCATTTTTCAGAAAATTGTGAGAGCCATTGCTTCTATATATGTGTGTATATACATATATATACATATACACATATATGTATGTATTTATGTATGCACTTCAAGAAATGGTAAACCTCATAATTTTTTTGCAAAATACATAGAGATGTATGATGTGTATGTATTTACATAAATACTAATTTCTCACTATGTGCACTTTTAAGAAATTAAACAACACTAGAAGACTTGGCCCTCAACTAGTCTGTAGGAAAAAGATACGGGGATGCACAAGTTTTAGTACAAGGTAGAACATGAAAAACGTCTTAAGAGACAAGATGTAAACATGAAGTGTCATAGAAGGTTGGAAGAGAGTAGAGAATTCCTGGGGATGTCAAAAAAGGCACTGAGTAGAGCTGTTGAAAGTATGAAACTGTGGAGCCAGATTGCAAGGTTTGAATCCAAGCTCTACTTCATTTTGGCTGTTAAATCTGGGGAAAAACTCTAAACCTTTTTGGCTTTCAATAGCGTTGTTAGTGAAATATGGATAGTGATGCCACTCACCTAAGGACTGTGATGAGAATTCGGTAAGTTGATTCCAAGAAAGCACCTAGTCTGCATCTAATAAACTGCCTAGACTCAATAAATGCTAGCTGCTCTTGAGCTGAGCTGAGTCTTGAAGAGTGGGTGAATTGGAACATGTATAGATGGAAAAGGGCAGGGAGATCATTCTAGGCTAAGACAATAATGAAATTAAAAAAAATTGCGGGAATTTCCAGTAATATATAGGGTTGGAATACTGCAGTTTAACTGACTTAAAGGGTGAGTAGAGAAAAATCTAGTGGAAAGATAATGTTCAGATTATATAATCCTCTTTTGGATGGCATGTTTATTTTACTGCTGACTATAATAAAAAGTTAATTGTAGACTATCAGTGGTGAGTACATGACTGCTTACTGTACAATTCTTTCAACTGTGTTTGAGAAGATACACTATGAAAGTGGATCCTTTTATTATTCTTTTTTACTTTACTACATATTTCATCTCAGTAACTATTTCTGGTGAAGTTCCCTTTAGCCAAATAATGGAAAAAGTCCAAATCTGTAAGGCATTGATATTTTTACCCTGGCAGCTTGGGCATGGCCTTTTACAACACTTGTCAAGGTTTGAATCCAGTAACATGTTTTCTTTGTTTTGAAGATCATCTAATTCTTTCTTCCCTTCCTCTTTTGATTAGAAGGAAATTATTTCTTTGTAGTGGTGTGACTCATATATCCTTGTTGTTTGGTGCGGTCAAGTGAATCTTTGACTCATGGTGACTCCATGTGTTACAGTCAAACTGCCCCATAGAGTTTTCTAGGCTAATTTTATGGGAGTACATAGCTAGGTGTTTCTCCTGTAGAATGGTTGGTTGAGTCTGAACCTTCAACTTTTTGCTTAGCAGCCAAGTATATTTAGTTTGAGCCAGGGCTCCTCGGCTCCAATACTTTTCATCCATCAGCCTTTTGGTTAACAGCCAAGTTCTTAAACACCTTGCCACTAGGTTTCCATAATTTTCCCCATGTTTTGCCTAAATGAGTGGCAAATGGACTGATTTGCAAGAATTTTGACTGCAGAGGCAGAATTTCCCAAGCTTCCTTGGCCCAGTTAGTCCATCCAAGCTTTATGTATTTCCTTCTGCTGAGCAAGGTATGAAAGTTTGGGAAGATATCTGAACTACTGAGCACAGTAAAGAACAGGGTACATTCTGCCTGGGGAAAACCATGGAAAAAGTACTTGCTTGACAGGGCAGGAGAAAATAAATTGTGGAAAGTAACATTTCTAATAAAGATTTTGGAGTAGAATGCTGTGGATTATTAGATAAATGCAATCTACACCATCTCTCCAGGAAAACTTACGGTCAAGTCTCAAAACAAAAAAATCTAAAACCAAAACAAACAAACAAGCAAAACATTGTTGATAGAGGAAAGACACGGGAAGGTCTGAGTCTAAGAGCTGGCTTATAGAAGGTGGAACCCTTTTGGTCAAGAGGGAAAGTTGTCATCTAGCATCACAAAAGGAGCTTCTTTTATCCACACAACATAGAGGGATGTAGTCTTTCCTGAGATATAGAAGAGGACATTGAGGATTAGAGAATTAAAATGACTTATTTTTGGTAAATGACAGCTGCTGTCATGAATGTCGGCTGCTGGAATATGTGCTCCAGAAGCCTGCACAACCCTCCTCCTCTCATACAGACATTCCTCCTTTGTCCTCCATGCCTACCTACCACAGAGTAGATTTTCAGTGCTTCTTTATTGCATACATGCTTTGAAAGTACTTACCAAGGACAAGGGAGTCTTCTGCATATTGTGCATGGGGTTATTTATTTGGGGGAGAAAAAACAACTACTTACAAAACAGTAGGTCAGGTTGGTGGAGCCATGTGGGGCATTAATGTTCAAGGTGGGGAATGAGGTAAATAAACCTTCATAAATGATTGGCATAACTCTCTGAGTTGCAGGAAGTAGATTTCACACGCAATTGGAGGGGGTTATAATAAACAACTCCACTCATTTGCTTCTAAAACTGTTTGTGAGCCAAAGTTTGCAGGCAACATAGGTTGTCAGATTCTCTAATATACTGGCCCAGAACAGAGTAAGCCGTGACTATACCTTCCACGTACAGGCTGCCCTTGCAAGCTGTGCTCCTAATTAGACTCTGATAATCTGTATAAATTAGCATTTGCTGGTGATAAATATCACATTCCAAGCCTTAAATAATACATTAGACTTAATTGAATAAATGCATATATTATGGCCTTTAGTGCATATTTACTATAATGAGTTATCTTCCATGCAGAAACAAACAACAATCCTGATTAATCAGGTGGGGCAATTGTGCTGTTTAAAACTACTGGTTCAGCAAGAAAGTTCTCAGTGTTGGTCAGGTGGAAGGAAAAAAAAAAAAAGAAAAAGAGAAATATTTTCCTTGACTGTGTTACATGAATTTCCTATCTTTGGAATCCTCTGTCTCTGTGAACAGTGGTATCCAAGTCTACACCTTTTCCCCATACTCCTGAAATCTGGATTTGAGCCTCAAACTACTAACTCTGTGATGTCAGACAATTTATTTAAATTCCTTATGCCTGTTTTTCCCTGTAGACACAGAGAGAGAACACTAACCTTACCAGGTGGTGATAATTAGAAGTGTTACACGTAAACCGTTTTACCTGATGGCAAACAGCTAGAAGGTTCTTGGTAAGTGGAAATTGTCATCCTTATGAAACATATTACAAATCTTGCAACCCATTGTCTCGTTCAATCATAACCAGAAATGTGAAGGAGTCAGAGCAGATATTGTTATGTCCAGTTTTAAAAGGGAAAGAAGCCACCTCAGAGATTAAATGGCTTGTTTATCCATTCAACAGGCACTTATTGATCATAGGATGCCAAGTGTTAAAAGTTCAAAAATAAAAAGACTTAGCCTCTGCTTAGAGAACTTACAGTACTGTGAAAATGTAGACAGTATTGAAACATTGCCAGTAATTATTCTTTTGCTACCATGAAAGTGTATACCAAATGCCAGGGGTGGGGGGGGGAAGAAAAAAAGAAAAGCAAGGAAAACACACCAAATACTCAAGGACATGCTCAAAGTGATAAGCAAAGTTGAGCAGACCCTTGGAAGGATAAGAATCTGCTGGTTGCTTTGGATTGAGGACTGCCTTCCAGGAAGAGGGAATGATTAGCTACAGAGTGCAAGTCATGAAGGGCTTATGAAAACTTGGGTCTTCACATGAATTTCAGTGTATCTAGGAGACACGATGTCCCCGTGTTTAACAGCTATGGTTTCTAACCCAGAAGTCGCCAGTTCAAATCCACGAGATACTCCTTGGAAACCCTATCGCATAGTTCTTCTCTGTCTTGTAGGGTTCCTATGCTTCAGAATGAACTTGATGGCAAGGGGTTCATTTCTCTTTTTTTGGAGTAGTATTTCTCACCATCCACACTGTTGACATTTTAGTCAGAGGATTCTTAGTTGTGGTGTGCTGTCCTTGTGTAATGCAGGATATTCAGCAGTAATGCTGATCTCTTTTCACTAGATGCCAAGAGCGTCTCCTCCTCCAGTTGTGATGGTCGAAAGTGTTGCTACACCCTGCCAAGTGTCCCTGGGGGTAGGCATATAGTCTCCCGCAGTTGAGAACCACTGCTTTAGAGTGTAGACTACAAGGGAAGAAACAGAAAGGAGGTTGAAATGACAGCCGTATCATGGAGAGCTCCTACAACCATAGCGAGGCATTGTCTTATTTTCTTTTTGGTGATTGGGAGCAATCTTGTTCATAAGCACATGTGAGGAGCTTTTTAACATAACTCACATAGGATCCAAATTTTTTCCACTTTACCAGTCTGTCAGTTCATTAACAGCAATAATTCAAATTGCGTTTGCTCCCAGCATCTACCCGCTGACACAGAACCTGTAACTTTTTTCTCTTATGCAAAACCTCCTTTTCTTCCCTCCTCTCAAACGTGTGCGTGTGTGTTTGGATCTCCTAAGACTTTACAACATATGTTGCTGGACACATTGGAGGCCCACAGTTCCTTCTGCTCCATTAGGAACTGCTGCTGGCTTGGAAAGCAGAATCCCACACAGATGGACAGAAAGGAATTGCTGAGACAACGCTTATAATTCGTGACCTTTGTGGTATATTGGGTGACATAGTCCAGTTGTCCAAATGTGTTTTCAGAACAAATTTCTTTTCCTTATCTACAGTCTTCAAACAACATAACACTGCCACAAATACACTGCAGCCATACACGCTGAAACACCACCTTTCCTTTGAGTCACTTCCCTTACATTTCATTATCAGTTTTCTGGCACTGTGCACACAAAAAAGTAAATAACAAACAAGCAAACAGATAGATCAACCAACAGATAAGTAGAGACTCAATATCTTCTCCACCCCTTCTCTATGAAGCCTGTCTTTGCACATCAAAAGGAAACTTCCAGCCTTAGTTTACATGTACCTCTTGCTCTTCCTTTCATCTTTGTCTCCCAGCTCTGTGATTCTTTTCTTTATCATAAAAGCATAGATAAAAACAAAGCAATTACAGAGAAGTTCTTGAAGATGAGTATATAGAAAGCAATGGGAAAGCCTCAAACCTTTTAGAGACCAGTGGCAGGGACACAGCTAAGAATTTCGGTCCCCTTCCAGTAGATTTAGCAGTCTCCCTGGGGCACTGTTACTCTGTTACTGAGAGAGAAATGCGACACTGGTGCCCGTCGTGGCTACACTAACCGGTGTCATCTCGCTTTGTGTCCACGGAGTATAGCTTTCCGGGATGAGATTTCTCTCCTCTGTGTACCGTGTATTCTACTTTATTCTGTTACTCAAGTTTTCTGTTGAAATTGCTATTGGCCTATCAGGGATCACCTTGAGCATCACAGAGCACAAGATTCTCAGAGGCCTAAAATGAAGTTGATTGGGATTATTATCCTCCCTGATTTCATTTTGCATACCACTAGAGACGTCTGTGTAACGCAGGCTGTTTTGTCATGCACAGTAGCGTTTGTTCTGTTTTTTACTCAAAGCATAGACACTTCTTCAGTTTGTTAGCTCAGCAACAGATTTGAGGAACAACCACAGTACTGTAATCAAACTCAGTATTTCCTCTAATGACTTGTTCTTGAGTCAGGTGATTTTGCTGTCCTTGGAATTGACTTTATGGTAACATTTTATTTATTTATTTATTTAATATTTAGGGCAAATGGAAACCCTGGTAGTGTAGCAGTCAAGTGCTACATCTGCTATCCAAAAGGTCAGCAGTTCAAATCCACCAGATGCTCCCTGGAAACTCTATGGGGCAAATGTATTCTGTCCTGTAGGGTTGATATGAGTCAGAATTGACTCGATGGCAGTGGGTTCTTGTTTTTTTAGGAGAAATACATAGTCTGTCCCCTCAGTTTTTTCAACCTCAGTGCCTTTAAACTTCCTTTGGGCCATCTCCCTCTCTGCTGGTCTTGTCTATCATGACTAATCTCTATTATTGGATGTACCTTACATGTAAGTTGATATTTTCGCTGTAATATATTCCCTGATCCTCATTTTTATGGATTTATTTATTTCTCACTATCAAATGGCATGCTTTTTTCCTGTAAGTCATTTTAAACTCTTTGTGGAATGAGGTAGGTGATAAATAAAGACATGAATGAATCCACACATTAGAATAGTATGCGAAGTGGATGTGGAGATCAGATAAGAACCCAGTACAAGCAGTGCCCTGAGAGAAAACAACTGACCCACTGGAAGGAAAGACCAGTAATATGGCATAAGAGGAATATAACCTCCAATCTACTGTAAAAATATAAAACGATTACCGTGATAAACATAGTAATGTTGTTGTTTATCTGGCATGGCTGCATGATGAAACATTCTACTGAAGTGATTTTACTTTTGAAAATAGAAACATTTTTTATAAGAGGAAATACTCTTCTTTTTAGTCATTTTTTGGTGGAAATCCTTCTACAAAAATTACAAACTTTCTGAAATTTTCAGTAAAGACTGACAAGCTGTTTCTACACATTGCCAAATGTCACTGAAAGAGGAAGAGTCTCCCACAGATAAGAGTTACTGCTCTAGAATGTTGGTTGTAAGGGAAGGAATTCTGAAAATTAGA
Source organism: Heterohyrax brucei (assembly GCA_028571685.1). NCBI lineage: Eukaryota > Metazoa > Chordata > Mammalia > Hyracoidea > Procaviidae > Heterohyrax > Heterohyrax brucei. The sequence continues at coordinate 67,117,098 of CM053150.1, forward strand.
CTCAAATGATGACTGAATCTTTGCTTGATAACTTAAAATATTCACTATGAGTATCTATTCTGATACTATCCCCTAACACCACACTGCTCCAGTGTCTTCCTTTTAGCATCTTTTCATAACTTTTATATATTGAACAAGGTCCCTGGGTGGTACAAACAATTTGATTTTGACTGCTAATACAAAGGCTGGTGGATTGAATCCACCCCGTGGTACTGTGGAAGACAGACCTGGTGATCTGCTTCCTTTATGATTACATTCAAGAAACCACTGTAGAGTTCAGGCTCAGATTTACTTTGTGACTCATGGGGTCACCATGAATTAGAATCTACTTAATGGCAGCTAACAACTAAAACATTACATTGAGGGGTTACTCTGAATCTGATACTGTGCTAAGAATTCCACCCATTATCTCAAGTAATCTTCACAAGGGATATCTTAGTGAGGCACACAGAGCTTTTTACCCTTTCACTAAACACCACTTATCCTATTTTTGGAGTCTTGTGCTTGCCTTAATGAACTTTCTGTCTTCCTGCTTACTGTGTCTCTATGAGTCCTCAATTATCCAGGTTCTAATTGTTTTGCTCTTAATCTTCCATGCTTTAGAACACCTGGAAAAAACATTTCATAAAATCATATATCAAGAAAGCTCAGGGTCTAACAAGAGTTTGAAAAGGTTTACTTGGATTAAAATGTATACATTGCTTCACAGAGTACAGTCATTCAGGAGACCACACCATGCTACTCAGGGGACCAGGCTGAAAAATCTCAGACCCCCAGTCAACCATCTCATTCTATCTACAATGCTAAATTGTGCTAAATGCACAATTTCCAGTTATGGAAAAATACATGCTCTTATTTTATAAATGTTGATACTGACAGGTGATGTGTAGGTAATAACTACTTATTAGAATTTAATGTTTCTAAGCATTTAATTAATCTTTTAGAAATTAATCTTAGACTTTCAGCAGCATGTAGCTCTAAGCACATGTTACTACTCTGAACTTAATATGATGGCTAAAATGCTTTCTATGAGTTTTTTGTACCTCTGAGTATAACTTAGTGACGGACTTCTGATATAAGTTGTTTAAATTTTCTGCCACCTGTACTTAGTATGACCTACTTTGAGATGCTACCTGGATTCATCGCAAATTATATCTGAGAATAAGATTCACTGCATTTATAATAAAATGTGTGAATACAGAAATAAAAATGTTTATTAAGATGTATCAAAATCTGACAAAATAACAACTATGCTGGGTATGTCTAGCAGGTTGGGATGCTGAGGTTTTGGCTAAATAGTTTTTTGTTTAATTTTTGTTGTGATTAAATATATATACAAAACATTTCCTAATTCAACCATTTTTATGCCTACAATTCAGTAACATCAATAATGTTCACCACATGGCACAACCGCCACCACCATCCATTTTAAAGTTTTTCAACACCCTTAATGAAACTCAGCACTCTTTAAGCGATACCTTCTTATTTCTCCTTCCCATCTGCCCCTGATAATCATTAATAAATTCTGGTATTGATTTTACCTGTTTTAGATAGTTCTTGTAAATGGGATCATGCTACACTTGCCCAATTGTGTCTGATGTATTTCTCTCAGCACAGGGCTTTGAAGATTCATCCATGTCATAGCATGTATCAGAACCTCATTTCTCTCTGTGGCTGAGCAGTATTTCATTATACATATGTATGCATATATATATGTATGCATGTACGTGTGTGTATATATATTAATTGCATATTACAAAATGTAGAAACCTGGGTGCAAGAGTGGTTAAGTGCTACATCTGCTAACCAAAAGGTCAGCTGTTTGAATCTTCCAGAAGTTCCTTGGAAACTCTATGGAATAGTTCTATTCATTCTACAGGGTTCCTATGAGTTGGAATTGACTCAATGGCACTGGGTTTGGTTTGGTTCTATAACAAAATTTATATGGTATATATATACACTGAACATATATTTGCACTGTGTGTGTGTATAGTATATACACCACATTTTATTCATCTGTTGATGGACACTTGAAATATTTCTACCTTTTGGATATTATGAATAACGCTGTTATGAACATTGGTATATGTGCTTTCTTTCTAGCTTGGTAGATACTGGGGTGCACTTAAGAGAAAGATCTGTGGATAGACATCTGCACAGAGGTCTTGAGGCTTGGCATACACAAGAAGATTGGCAGCATAGTATTGTATGTCTTTTTAATGAGTGAGGACATATGTCTTTGTGAATTATACACTGAAGTCTGGGCCACTCTTCTCCTTTGGCCCTTAACCTGAAGATGATGTTACTCCAATAAGCTGTGATACAGATAAAAATAATATCATCTGAAAAAGGTAGGTCCATATCCAGAGTCATGATCCATTTCATAGTGAGGTAGTAGCAGACTCAGCATGCTACAAAAATTGTAAGTGCTGAAAGAGGAGGTCTAAGGAACTGGATCTAGGCTCCAGCTCTATCACCCCTTAACTTCATGGTTTCTAGAAACTGACTGTCAGTTTCATCTATGCACTGGGGACAGCAATGATGCTCACCTCAGAATGTTATTGGAAGAATTACAGGGAATGGTATGCGTCTGTATGAAAAGTACTTTGGAAGCTTTAATTTTCCATGTATGTATTTTTCTTTCATTTATGGAATATGTGCAATGTTTAATCTCCACTTACATCATCTGGACACAGTTGATATGTAAGACATGAGGTCTCATGTAAATAAGGGTCACCAGTTAAAGCACTAGTGAACTTAGTGAACCTTAAAGGGTCCACTTTGACGTGAGCCACACACCTATCATTTAACCTTTCAGTATTTGCTTCAAGCAGTTTATGAACAATGATCACTGGTTGTCATCAACCATAAGGAAAAATACTTTCTTTTTGCTTCCACTCTATAAAAAGACCCAATGATGAAAACTTCCCAGACAACATATCTGGAATTCCTAATTTTGGTCCAGTCCACCATTAGCTGATATCATTATTTTTACAGTCTCTGAAAATCTTTTTCTCACTGGGAAGATCATTCTGCATAGTGAGCACATCCTTCAAGAGGAAGGTAAAGAGATCTAACATGCAGCTCACTTAAGATGTACGCATTTAATATTCCATTGCAGTTGGTCCTCAGGGTGACCTTGAGAGAAAGGGATTACGATCTCTAGTACATCACAGGTGAGAGCATTGATGCTCTTAAATTTAGTTTGCTTACCTTCATATTGATGACAATGTGTAGAGATGTACCTAAATCTCGTACTCTGTAACACCTATATCAATGTTGGCTTTAGTAGAGCACCCCACTCTATGAAATATTAAAAGGTAGCTTCTGAAGTGGTGGCAGGTAGAGCAGGGCCCACGCATGTGCAAGTTGCTAAGATGGAAGTCAAAGGGAGAGGGGGGATCACAGAAAGGGACCCCAAGGCATCCAAAGACACACACACACAAATCAGATTTCACACAAGCAGTGATTCCGGTTCCTCAAAGACAGCCCCAAGACAAGTTGTTTAAGGATGATAGACCTAAAGTTACGGGTAAGAACTTTGAGAAAAGTGCCATAAAACCTGGGAAAATGGGTGTGAATCAGTACAAGAATAAGAGGCAGGGGGATAAAGTATCAAAGAATGAATTCCATCAGGCAAATCAATTCTACAAGAAGAGAAAATTCCAGCCAGTCAGTATAACCGATGAATCAGCTGTCAAGAAACCCCAATGGCCAAAAGGAGAAGAGCTGAAGCAGAGCAGACAACTCAGCGACAAAACCAGGAAAAGCAGATTTGGGAAATCATAAGAAGAAAATACTTTGACAAAGAAAAAAGAGTGAAGTTGCTGAGTGATTTACAGTAGTCGATTCAAGGAAAAATGGGAACTATTGCCTTTGCAAATGACTTCACACGTGTGATCCTGTGTTAAATTCAGTATGGGAATGAAGAGCAGAGAAAAGAGGTTTTAAAAAAATTGCATGATAATTTGATTGAAATTGAGGTAAAGGCAAATATTACAGAAAGTTTGTTAAAGAAATTTCTCATGTGTGGGAGCAAACCGCAGATCACAGATATCATCTTCAGTTTCAAAGGCCATGTGAGGAAAATGTTGCAACACATAGAAGACTCGGCCGTTGTAGAGTGTACTTACAACTGAAAAGCTCTTCTGGATCTGGGGAACCTGCTGACCAAGCAGCTTTACAGCAATCCGTTTATCAGTAAGTCAGCAGATCACTCAACCCTGGACAAAATATTAGAGGCAAAGTCAGCAAAACTGGAGTTTATTATGGATAAAATGAAACAGATTCTAATGCCAATGGCCCAAAAGGAAGCTGTGATTAAGCACCCGTTGTTGCATAAAGTATTCTTGGGCTTTTCCACTTATGTACCCCCAAACTAAGATCAGAAATGATTGAAGTCATCTGGGAAGAAGTGCTATTCCTGGCACACACCCATGGTGGCACCAGAGTGCCTGTGCACAGCCTCTGGCACAGCACCCTAAGGATAGGAAAGTGATTGTGAAAACTTTCGTTGAAAAAGTAGCTAATGGCCAATATTTCCATTGGGTTTTATTGCAGCGTTTAATTGTGTTGATGATACTAAGTTTGTGAAGCAGTTAACCAGAGCAGAAACTATCAGTACCTTGCCTAACATAGTAAATGACTAAAATATGAAAGGAAGGCTCTGTTGTATTTACTGAGCCCCAGAGATCCTGCACATACTATGTGAAAAATCACTGAAGTTCTGCAGACAGGAGATGGAAACGTGCACAGCGAGACAGAGATCTGCTGGTGAGAGCTCTCAGAAGCCATCTCCCCAGATTTGTTAAGCTGTCGGCAAGGACACACCAAAGAGATGGTGCTGCGTAAGTCTGCGTGTGTGCTGGACACCAACATCCTGGGATGCATCTTGGAGACATCCAGCCTGACGTGAATGCCATTGCCAGATTGACAGCAGCTGAGTTGCATCCTGGTGGCTGTGATGACAGCTTCATATTGCAGAACTCCTGCAGGATATCTGGTTCTAAATCAGCTCAGAGAGCAAGTCAGACCAATGAAAGAGAGCTGAAGAGACGGTTATTTTGCAAAAATGCTCACGGAGCAGGTTGAGAGAAAGAACCAGAAGTTCTGGACTAATGTAAATCATGGTGTTGTTATCTTCAGCCTTCCTCAGAGTTCTGATTAAGAAGTTGCAAGTCAGGTCGAACCTGGACTGAAGAGTCACACTCCCACATTTGAAAAGATCAAAAACTTCAGCAACGGAATAGAAACACTACTAGAAAAACTGAGGGCATAGCTGGAAGCAGTGAAGATGAGTACAGAGTCATTGCTCGTGTTCTGCTTTACTTTCCCAGGTGGCAAAAAAGACCTGAGGTCTATTTTGCTGATAACTCAGGTTCTCTGTATATGTGTGTATTCTTCGTACGAGAATCTTTTTATAAAGTGGCTTCTAAAAAAGACAAAAAAGAGGCAGCTTCCACCCACCTTGTGGACAGAGGATTTCACTGGAGGAATCAGAAGTGTTATAGTATTTCTCTGCCATCTTGCACACTTGAGAAAATCATATAACATCTTGTAACTTCAGTTTTTTTCATTCTTGCATCTCATCTCCAGCTTATTGAGGATTGAATGGAATAAATGGAAGCGAACTGTTTGATAGGCTGTTGAGTGCTCTGTAAGACTGAAGAATTGATATCAATCAAAGAAACTTTATTAGATACTTAAGAGAATGTTACTGAGACTATCACTTATCTACTCCTTCCAGAGAGCAACGATTTTACTACACCCAGTAGGCTGGCATACGAGATCCAGAGACTTGCGTCCTTGTTAAAGACTATTGTTGTTAAGTGCCCTCAAGTCAGTTCTGACTCATAGAGAGACCCTACATACAATACTAATCAGTTCCATGCCACCTTCATGAACCTTGCTACGTGTCAGGTCTCATTGTTGCAGCCACTGTGTCAATCCATTTTGTTGAGGGCCTTATACTCCTTAAGCAGAGTTGTGTTGGACTTACGATAGAATCTAGATTTAATGATAGCACATATTTCCTACTCTTAGTGTTAGGAAATTCTTCCTGGGTCCAGCCTCCCATTCTATTAACTTCAAAAAATATGTGTTGGAAACTGCGGGGTGGCTATTCTATCTCCCTCTGACTTATTCACGGAGGGGACAACAGATGTGATGGGAGTGTTTTAATCCCCAAGTTTGTTAGAATCGCATACAATAATAGTTAGAGATGAAAGGGAAAGCTTTGAGATCAACTAATCATTACATTAAGAATTCTCTGTGGCAGGCACCATGCTAGAAACAGGGGAGACAAAAATGACATCTGAGTTCTTGCTCTCTACAGACTCTATGCTGAGGAATTAATATAAATTCTATGTATTCCATATGTCATTTATTAAATGTACAATTAATAGTGGTTAGATGAAAGATAAAAGAAAGGAAGTTGGGAGGAAAGAAAGGAAGATGGTAGGAAAGAGAAGGAGAGAGAAAGGAAGAGAGAAAGAGAGAAACAGAAAGAAAAGAAGGTAAGAAAGAAAAGAAAGGAAGGAAGGAAGGAGAGAGAGAGAAAGAAAAAAGAAAGAAAGAAAGAGAAAGAAGGAAAGAAAGAAAGAAAAGGAAAGAAAGAGAAAGAAAGAAAGAAAGAAAGACAAACAGAACATTATAATAGGCTGGAAAAGTTTGTAGGTAGCCATTTTTTCAACCACCCTTTGGAAACGTTTGAATATAAGTTTGATGGAATGAAAACCTGGTGAAACTGCATTACAGACTAGTAGGTAAGCTCAGACGAACCTGTGCATATCTTGCTGCTTTCGTCAGCTAGCGCTGCTCTAACAGAAATGCCACAAGGTAGAGGGCTTTAACAAAGAAAAGTTTATTCTTAAACAGTCTAGTAGGTTACAGGTCCGAATTCATGGTGTCCACTCCAGGGGAAGGGCTTTCCTGTGATGACTCTGGAGGAAAGTCCTTGTGTTTAGAGAGCATCTTAGCACAGGAACCTCAGTTCTGAAGGACTCACTCTACTCCCAATGCTGCTTTTTTGATGTTATGAGGTTCCCATACCATCCTTTTATCTCACATAGAATGAAAGGATAAAACGTTGTACAAGCCACATTCCAGGGAAACTCCCTTAAGGATATTGCAGTCCCACCCTAATCCTCTTTTAACATAATCATCGTATCTATTAGCTACAGGCAGAGATTAGTATGTATAGCATAGGAAAATCACAAAATATTATGCATGGTAGCCTAGCCAAATAGCTAAACACACATTTTGGAGGATGCAGTTCAATCCACTACACTTGCTTATTGGGTAATCCATCCTTGAAGGCATGTATGTGTTAGCTGACATTTCAGAGCAAGGTATGCAGATCGATCTTGGCATCATAATTTGTGGTTTGTCATGTCATGTGCTCAAGTCACATGTGCGTGTCAGGAAAGAATGTGGCAGAGTACACAGTGGTAAATAACTGGGCTTTGGAGTAGCACTTGTCATGAGATCTTGTGTAATCGTTTTCTCTGGGAGATTTTTTTTTTAATATTTTGTCTGTAACTAGGAAACCCTGCTGGCATAGTAATTAAGGACTATGGCTGCTAACCAAAACTTAAGCAGTAGAAAATCCTGATGGTGTAGTAATTAAGAACTATGGCTACTAACCAAAAGATCAGCAGTTCAAATCCACCAGACACTCTTTGGAAACGATGTGGCCCTGTTACTCTGTCCTATAAGATTGCTGTGGGTTGGGATCAACTCGATGGCAATTGTTTTCTATAAATGGGAGTAATAATATGAGGGCTGCTAATTAAGTTCACAGACGCATCCTAGAAAAACATACCTCATTGCTGACTATCACTACGGCCACCTTTGAAGTACTCTCTTTGGGAAGCTATACATTGATGCCAGAGGCTAGTTTACCCTTCAAAGCAGTTTTGGAACTCTTTTTCTGGAACCGCCATCAGAGCTGTCATCATATTAGTCTTGATGTCCTGAATGTTTTCAAAATATCTTCCTTTCAATATTTTCCTTATGTAGAGAAAAAAGTCATTGGGGGCCACATTAAGTGAGTTGGGGTGGTGTTCTGATATGGTTATTTGTTTACTGGCTAAAAACTCCCTCACAGACTTCCACACAATTAAGTTCAAGAATTTGCCACCTTGCCACCGTGACCAATAGCCATCCCAGAAAGAGTTCCAAAATTGCTTTGAAGGTGGACTAGGCGCTGGCATCAGTGCATAGCTTCCTAAGGCTGTAGTGATATTCAGCAGTGAGTTATGTAGGACTTATAACAATTAAGTTTGTGGAATTAATTATTAGACCTCATATATTCCTGACAGAGAGTGGGGAGGAGGTTGGAAACAGATAATGTATATTCTGCTGCTAGTGCAGTATTAGGTACACAACTTTTAAAAAGCCTTTAAATGTCCACACATGCACGTGTATTCACGCAGCAGCCTGGGAAAAGACCTGATCCCATGAGCACTCTGACAAAGGCGCTTTATCAGACCTTGGAGAAGATACTTTATTTCTCCAGGTCTCCATTTCAATGTCTGCCCAGTATAATGAAAATAATACTTATCCTTTTGTGCTGCTTTTGTTGTTGTTAGTTGACATTAAGTCCACTCCAACTTGTGGTGACCTTACATATAACAGAAAGAAATGCTGTGGGTCCTGCACCACCGTGACTACCGCTTTGGTCTGTGGGAGTCCACTGCTGCTGCTACGGCGTAGTGCCTTCCGACCTACAGCGCTCGTCTTCCAGCACTGTGTCAGAAAACCCTCTGTTGTGAATCGTAAACTTTGCATTGGCTTATCTTTAAAAGTAGATGACTCGGCCTTTCTTCGTAGATGGCATTAGTCTGGAAGCCTGTCGGAACACGATCACCATGGGTGACCTGTCTGTTCTTTGAAATACCGGTAGTGTGGCTTCCACCACCATAGTAGCACACAAGCCACCGCAGGACAGCAAACTGACAGGCAGGCGGTGGGCCTCTGTGGTTATGAGGAGATTTTCAATTTACTTATGTATTTATTTCATGTACAAGCTGAGCACCAGTTACGTGCCACAAAATGTTCTATCTACTAGAGAATCAGAAAGGAGCATAGGGATATAACACATGTAAGGTGTCTGACAGATAGTAGGAACTTAATAAATACATGCTAACTTTGTGTTACCAGTAACTATAGCACATCTGCTATTCCTATTTACTGAAACTTGCTTATATTAAAGATTAGTATTAATATTAACTGTTCCAAATTACACTTTGCCCCACTAAACATATTTATTTCCTTGTATAGGTAAGATTTTAATATACTGATAATCTGGACAGGCCCATGCGAGTTACAAAAACCACTGGTACAAAACATTAGAATTTCCAGATGTTTGTATATAATTTTCTTCCCTAGAACCCTGTGTTTAACCTCAACTCAAGCCTCTAAATTTCTGTTTAATAAAGAACTGAGTGAAAATCAGAGCTTTATCCCTGGAAATCCCAATGCTTCTACCTGTGTTTACCCAGATCACAGCATACTACAATTAACTTGCTCCTCTCACTGATTTCTCCTTGCAATGCATTTTGAGATCAGCAATAATGGTTGATCATAAGTTCTCCCTTCCTGTAACAAGTCACACCAGCACCTGTGAGCTTTCTTTCCTGCCAGGGTACATCCATCTCCAGGTGTATTAGCTCAGAGTAATAGGTCTTGAAAGGTACCTCATTAGGATGCTCTGCTGGGGCAGGAGTAGTCTGTGTCAGTTGCTAACAAATGCCTTTATTCCTTAGCTGAATCTAGATGAACCCACAGATCTGGTACACCCAAGTATAGAGCTGACCTGGAAGTTGTCTGATGTGGGGTTTGGTTTGCTGACACCAAATGTGGTGTGCGATCACACAGAACACCCTAGAATGTGGCTGATTACTTACTTGGCTTGGCTAAGGATGAGGTCATAAACTGAAGCCACTTCCCCTATATCTTATGTATTGTGTCTCATTTGACACATGAGAACAAATGCTTCTAGGCATTGGTTCCCAAGCTAGGGCTATAGGGACGTGGCTTCAAGTCAGCCTGGGTGGAGGGGAGGCAAGGCAGTTCTTTATGCTCTGGATACTGTCTTAGATGCCACTGAGTCAGTTCTGACTTGTACCCCCATATGCACAACAGAAAGACACCCTGTCCGCCCTACAACCGTCCTTATAATCTCTGCTCTAGATAATCCTCCCCTAGGGTCATCATGAGTCAGATCCAACTCAATGGCACTGGGTACTGGGTTTTTTTTACTTAGCAGAAGAGCTCTGCATATCAGCTTGCTTTGTAGTTTGCTTCCTTGTGAAATTTCACTTTTAAATACTATTCTTGGGCCCATTTCATAGTTTATTCCGGGAAACAAAGCTTTCGGAAAGTTGTTTAGGGTTTTGCTCTTGAAAATGGTGACTCTAGGGACTTTTATGTGGCTATTTGTTTCACAGCTTCTAATATACAGGTGCTGTCTGAATAGCTGTAGGGATATTCTCTCACCTATAACCTCCAAACAACCTGCGATCATTAAGGCTGTGTGTCAACTTGGCTGGGCCATGATCCTCAGTGTTTTGGCAGTTATGATGTAGTCTGTGGTTGTACAATGAAGTAAGCATCATCTTGAAATAATGTAATCACTACTGGATGGTATATGCTGTGAATAGCAATCAGCAGAAAGGAAGTTTATTGGGGGTGTGTCCTACACGCAATATATGTAGACTACCCAGCAAAGCTTGCTGACACTTGGACCGGTAGTTGGCTGTCTTACCTGCTGATCTTCGATTCATCAGTCTTTGCAGCCATGAATCAGTAGTCTGCCATTTGACCTGTGAATCTCAGGTTCACCATCCCCTGAAGCTGCATGAATCAGGACTCCACAGTCTGATGCCTGACAGCTGACCCACAGAGTTGAGATTTGCCAGCCTTGGCAACCACACGAGCTATTTCTGTCAGATGAATGTTTCTCTGTAGGTATTTTTAATATTTTCATGGTTCACTGGTTTTGCTTCTCTAGCAAACCCAACCTAAGGCATAGCTCCTTTTATACATAGGCTAATTCAGGGCTTCTTAAATTTTAACATGCACACGTCTCATGAAATGATTTAGGATTTCCTAGTTTATGAATAGGGTGTATTTTTTGTAAAGTATCATGGGAAAACAGTCTTCCAGAATCACTCAGCATAAAACAACCTCCAATGACTTCATTTTGAAACTGCCATCATTCATTCTATTTCCCCTCTCTCTCTCTCTCTCGTATCACTTTCATCCAATCAGCTGTTGCGCTCTGTTGATTATCCGACTCTCTCACTGGTCTTAACATTCAACTAACTGAATACCTACCTCCTGTCTAGACTATATCAAAATCATCCTCTTTCTCTTCCTGTACCACAACATGTACATATGCATAAAATTCTATATAAATGAGATCATATACTCAAGCTTCCTGAAATCTGCTTTTTACATTCCATAATGGTAGCTTTTCACGTTGACAAATCTCAACTCACAGAATCCCGTTAATGATGGCGCACTGTTCCTTCTCTGAACATATACTTTAATTATGGCCATGCTGCTTGACATTTAGATTGTTATTTTTTACTTTCTAAAGAACACTACGGTGAATATTTTTGTGCAGTTATCTTTGGAACTTGGATATGAGTCACCTGAGAATTCGTTTCAAGAAGTAAGATGTTTTTATTTTCTCTTTATTTATTTATTTTTGAATAATGTTTTCCCTAACATAAACATACTCTAGACCAAGCACTGGGTAATAACATATTATTTGATTTATTTACAGGGATATTCAACTCATCATCTGTTACTAAGCTGTTTTCTGGAAGTTGAATTTTGTGGCTGTTTTCCGTCACATGAAAATTAGCCAAGTATGTGTGGTATAATTCAATGAAATTAATATAAATAAATTTTAGTTTCTTATGGAGTCATTATTTTTTACCTTCTCCTTAAAGTAAACACAAGCTTGACAGATTTCAACTTGCTGCATTTTTTAGTGAAGTTCAGCAATTATGACTCAGGCCTGGAGTGAGAAATAACTTGTTTATCTGGATGGTTTTCATCAAATACGGATCATTATAAATCATAGTTTTAGGTTCCATTTTTCTTTGAACTATTCTTGACTTATCTGGAATGATGTCAGCAGTCACCCAGAGAATACTTCTTGTATAATCTTCTTTTAATTCAAGTCAAAACATCACTTCACATCTGTAAATCTTTACCTTTCTCCATCCTTCTTTCTTTTACTCCACACTGATGCCCAGAAATAACAGCTGTGACTCTGGAAGGTAAGTCATTCACAGACTATCCTAACATGGTCTTAAATGGTATGAACTTTAGTGGGTAAAATCAAGATCTTGTATTTAAAATTTCAAAATTAAAATGAGGACTGGTAAAGTGTGACATCAATACAAAGGAGTTCAGGACAAAATAAGTTCTGATTTGCTCTTAGAGACCAGGAAGAAATGGTAGATATTTTTCAATAATGATTTCTAAGGTTGTGACCACTTATCTGTATCTTATATGTTTTCTCTAACATAAACACATTGTAGAGCAAGCACTGAGTAAAGACACACTATTTGACTTGTTTAATGAATATTCAACTCAGTTGCATCCAGAAAGTGTGAATGGCAAGAACTCATCTACATCACGTTGTATGTGTATGTACGTGTTTAGTTGCAGCAAGATTTAGAAAACTGCACGTAGGATGAATTTGAGGTAGAGTAGACAGAAAGAAGAGATGTGGTTAGTTGAAGTATAACACAATCATTCATTTGGAGCACATAATATATAAGCTATGCAACTCTCCAGTCTCCTTGCATTTCATTGTTAGTGTGTTTATTAGTAGTACTATTATTTTAATTTTCCAACAATTTCTTCACCATCTTTTCTCTTTCATTACCTTTTCTCTCCTGATTTTCTTCTTTTTAAAATTTCTCATTCTTTCCCTCTCAATCACCACTGTATTTCTTACCCGTTTCACTTCTCTTCATTTGTTCATTCACCATTAATTCTTGGTTCTCTTTTACTTATCTCTTATTTACTGCATTTTCATGTTTTTCCCCATTTCCCTGGTTTCATTATTCTTTTCTCTTTTCTGTTCTCCTCTCTTCATTTTCCTTTTTCCTATAACTCCTTACACATAATTCTTCTCTCCCTTCCTCTCTTTCATTGTCCTGCTCTTTCCCATACTTCTTTTTTCTTTTTCCTCCCACTATTTCATTCTTTTCTTTAAATCCATTTCTACCTCCTCTTCCTGTACACCTTAGTTAATTCATCTCCACTTATTCTTTCAGTCCTTTTCCATCTGTCCTGTCGCTTATGTTTTCCTGAGAGAACAGTGCTGCTGTCCTTTCATCTGCTTCCTACACAGATTCTTCTAGATGTGTTGTGCAAGTGTGGGATGCAGCAGAGCAATGCAGCAGATGGTCAAGGGTTAGCTCCTGGGAAAAGTTCTCAAGCGAAACCTGACTCCTACTTCCTGCCTTATTTCTTTATTTATTTTTTTGGCTTCTCACAGAAGTACTTGATTTTGAAATTTTGTTGCTTTGCTTCAAGTAATATTTTTTCCTTTCCTTCTAGAGAAATAGCGGTATGGTATAGGGCATTTTCCAGGCTAGTGCTGGAAACTGTAGAAGCTTAAGAAAGTCATGGATAACTCAGAGGGCCTAGGTTTAATTATCAATTATTATTGTATTGTTATTACGGTATGATAATAATTATTGTTGAGCTCTTGCTGTGTCCTGGAGGCATAAATCATCTCATTTAATTCCTATAACAATCCTATCTGATATGTAGATACTCCTAGTGATCTTACTTTACACATAAGAATCTAGCCTAAAGGGATTAGAATTGGTTTAAGAACACAGATTTGGTGTGTAGCAGATCTAGGAATGACATCTCCTTTGTGAAAGGCATAATTTGTACACAGCAATTTCAAGGGAGTAGTCAGTACCACATTTCTGAGACATCTAATCTTTATCAGGCAGTGTGATACAGCAGAGTCATCCAAACACAGATATAAGCCTTAGTTCTATCAGTTACTAATCATGGACCATAAAGGCATTCTGTCATAGTAATGTGCACAATATTCCGTTACCCCCCAAACTAAACCCACTGCCATACAGTTAACTCCGACTCCTAGTGAGTCTATAAGACAGAGAAGAACTGCTCCATAGAGTTTCCAAGGAGTTCCTGGAGAATCTGTACAGCCAACCCTTTGGTTGTCAGGTGGAATACTTAACCACTACACCACCAGGGTAGTCAATAATAGTAGTAGTCTGTCAGGTCAGTATTATTTTCCCCATTTTATAAGCAAGAGACTTATGTATGATTTGGAGGTCACAGACTGCTACTCCAATGCTGTATAGTTCAGGATCTAAAATGTAAATGTTTTCTACTACATTATATGGGCTTTATGGATACACAGAATTTTCTTAAAGCAAATTATCTGGGCACAGAGGAGAGAGGTTGTAGTCTGAACACAAAATTGGGAAGAAATGAACACAGTACTTATAAAGCAGTGGAAATTGATCTTTCCATCTCTTGTTTTTTTTTTATTATGACTCAGTGAAAATGTACATTCCCATATAAATTTACATGCCCACCTATATGCAGCTTCCACAGCTCTCCCTGCCCGGTGACAGCACACTAGTCATTTCTGCTCCATACATGTCTCACCCTCCCAACAGTCTCCTTTCCCCTCCTCTCCACCCACTCCCCTTACTCCAGCCGGAGGTCAGCAGGATGATATCCTATAGATGCATAGAACCATAAAGTGCATCTAATATATGGTCACTCTGCATCACCTAGTCCAATCCACTTGTGTCCAAAGAGTGGACCTTTGATATGATTTATGGGCAAGGGCAGCATCACGGCCAGGGGCCACACTCCCAGGAGAACCTCAAAACCACTGGGCCATCAGTTGAGGTTTTTTAGTGGAGATCTCAGGGTTCACCCCTTTTTATTCTCGTGTTGTCAGTGAGACTCAACTTAGTGAGCTCCATCGCAGCTATTACTGGCGGTGGCTGGGCACCATCCAGTTCTTCTGGTCTCAATTCGACGTAGGCACCCACTCATGTGGGTCTCTCTATCTTCTGGGTTGTCTTTACCCCATGTCATTTTGATTCTCGGTGAGCATCCGTTCCTGTTGAGTTGGGACCATTTGCTGTGCCCTTGCATGGCAGCTTTTAAGACCATAGATGCCACTCATCAATGTGGGCTGCAGAGAGCCCTCTTAGCAAAACACTGATTGTGCCAATTGGCCTTGATTTCACCTAAGAGAATGGTCCCCTGCCCCCTGCCCCAGGTATTCTCTCCTTGCAATATTGGGTTAAGATGGGATCTTTCCATCTTTTCTGAAAACTTGAGTGAGTTACCTTTGTAAGTTGAAATTTCTTTATATGCGACTGAGAGATAATAATATTTGTCCATATAATTGTTAAACAGAAACAGAAGCCTATTGAGTTTATATACTATTTTTGAACAAATATCTTTCCCCAATAGCATACCTTTTAATACATGAAAATGTATTTGTTGCTACAATAATGTTTCATGACAAACCATCACCAAAATCTCAATGGTCTAAAGCATTTTTTTTTTTCATCCATTACAAGTTTACATTCTAACTAGGAGAGTTTGGTGTAAGTTATGAGTTAGCTCAGGTCTGTTCTGTTTGTTGCTCGTTCCAGGATCCAAGTTTTAGGAGAAAAGGCTACTGAGCACACTTTTGTTAAGGTATAGGGCAAGAATAAAAGAGATCAAGCCAAATACCACAAGCACATGTACAGCCTCTGGTTGCTATGGCATCCTTTACATTCACACAAGTCATTGATTAAAGAGTATCACATGGCTAAGCCCTATGTCATCAGAGTGGGAAAGTGTAATTGCTCTTCAGTGAATAATGGCAAGAAGGGGAGTGAAGGAACACTGTGATCCCATATCACAGCCAACCATAGAGAGATCACCTGAGGTTGACACAATAAACCCTGTTTAGGGAAAGGCAATGTGTTTATCCCTTCTGGAGGGGTAAGGAATAGGAGAGAAATAATAAGCTTAATGGATACACGCGTTGCGACTGGGTGGCACTACTCTGCCAGGGGAGCCTGGTGCAGGATATGTCTGTATTAAGATGGTCAAAGGAGGTAATTTTCAATGGGACACTTACAACTTGGGTTCTTATGACTCCAGCTGTGCATATATTTTCATTTCTACTTCATTATGTTTATATGTGCAAAGTACTTAAAATAGTGCCTGAAACAGAATAAAGCTATTGAGTGTTTAACTGATGAAGATGGTGATGAGGATGATCATGTCAAAATTGAGCATATTCTGTCTTTTATATATTTCCTTTCTGTTACTGTAACTCAACAACAGGTTCTGCAAAATAACCTCAAATTCTAAAATTGTATTGAAAAGAGATTTGCTAGCTTGCAACTCCTATGACCAAGAAATACGATGTACCAATGTCTGCCAGCATTGAGTTTCTAGTGACATGATTTTCACTAAGAGGGAATTAATTAAAAAGAGGTTTTGGGAAGTTGGTAATTGTGTAAGAGATATGAGATATGCTTTCCTTCCACCCACATCCAGTTTCCACTACTGAGTACCCACGGTGTTTAGGGATAAGTTCTACTTAAAGGGATGAAGTTTGAGAGAGAATGTTGTCGCAAAGTATGGCCCCAAATTACACAATTTACACAGTGGATTCTAGATACAACTGCATAAACAGATAATCTTTTAACTAATTTACTGAAATAGAATAAATTCTTCACAAATTGTGCAAATCTTATAAATAACTAGGTTACATAACCAATACCCCAAAATATTCAGTGAAAGGTTGTTGACGTTGATAAGTCCCCATGTAGTGAGTAAACAGAAGACACTTTCCCAAAAATTAAATGCCAAGATACTGACAGAATCAAGGTAAAAAAAAATTAATTCTAGGATAATAACGGATTAATTCGTCACAATGTTTTTTTTTCTTTGAAGTACTGCGAGAAGACGTGTTTGGGGGAGAAATCCTTCCAGGTTCTTTCGTTCTTTTTTTTATTATGATTGAATGAAAATATACATTCCTGTATAAATTTGCATGCCCACCTATATGCAGCTTCCACTGCTCTCCCTGCCCAGTGACAGCACACTCTACCCCTCCACTCCACACATGCCTTATCCTCCCAACAATCTTCTATCCCCTCCTCTGAACCCACCCCCCTGCCTCCATTAAAAGGCCAGCAGGACAACACCCTATAAATTAATAGAACCATAAAGTGGACTTCGATATAACTTAATTACTCCTCCCATCTTAACCCAATATTGCAAGGACAGAGTAGATAGGGTAGCGGGCTGGGGACCATGCTCTCAGTGGAAATTGAGGCCAATTGGCACAACTAGCATTTTGCTAAGAGAGCTTTCTGCACCCCACATAGGTGAGTGGCATCTGGGGTCTTAAAAGATGCCAAGCTGCCATCTAAGGGCATAGCAAGTGGTACCAACTCAGTAGGAACAGATGATCACCACAGACCAAAATGTCATGGGGGAAAGAGAACCCAGAAATCAGAGAGACCCACGTAAGTAGGTGACTACATAGGCTTGTGACTAGTTTCTTAGGGTTGGAATTAAAACCAACACAAACTTTTCTTCTTGAAAAAGTCTAAAAGAATCTGAGAATCCTGGAATGCCTGAGCCGGAAGCCTTTGAAGACCAAATTGAGACAGTGAGCCAGATAGTTAATGTTGTATTACCAAATTCATGGTAGATGAGTAAAAGAGCAGGGATGAATGACCTGGATCTTCTTATTCTAAGTCCAGTGTCCAGCACAGTCAGATTTCATATAGTCTTGCCCCCAGTTGCTTGTTTTTTTACAAAAAAACACTTTAATGCTATCTATCATTTTCCTTGTTAGCAAAATGGAAAGAGTTGTACTAAGTCAGTGAGTGGCTTCTCTAAGATGCTTCTTCCACTTCTTTTTTCTTTTTTCTTTTTTGTATCTATTTCTTTTGAGCCCCTCTTAATAACATAGATAGGTCTCTTCTCACTATCCATTATTTATGCAGCAGGTTTATAATTAACCAATCAAACAAACCAAGGAACATTTGGGAAGGAAAAATATTGAAGATTTCACATGCAGCATGTTGAACAGTAGATTACTTACTAGTCTTAATTTCATTTAAGAGTGGTTATTTCTTCTAAAAGACAAGTTTTTGCTGAGATTGCATACAGAAGGGAACTTTGGAAGATATCTGACTCAGGAAGACGAGGTCTTGTCCAACTTGGTGGCTTTTTACTCGTGTGGTTAACTGCCAGTTATCAACATATGCCTTTTGGAGCATGAATAAACACTTTCAGGTTTGAATGGCAGAGACTGTTAGTTTTAATTGCTGGTGAATATTCAAGGTGGGACTCTCTTAACTCTTACTATGGAAGTTTTATGCTCTCTTCCCATGGTTGCTTAGCCACAAGGTTTCTAGAAACACATATTTTAAAAATCACAATCAGTCTTCTCAGAAAACTAGAACACATCATCTTGTCCCATCTTCACTTCTGGACATGATAGTACCAGTTTAAGACTCTTAAATGAATGCTTTCTCTGCTTACATATTTCTACCTTGAAATTCTCCATGTCACAAAATTATTTTAGTGGCAGCATTTGGGAAAGGCAGACTCCTTCTTCATTTGTCCCACTTCCTTTAAGGACTGAATTTCATTATTAATCATTTATATATTGTCTCTACACCACCTGCCTCCTTATTAGTCTCCTCTGTGTAATCTGTTGCTATTAATCATCAGATGTGTGTCTGAGTATTACTGGTAATTGCCTCTGAATGTTTGTTACCTGTCACTTTAATTACCTCTTTTCTACCAGGAGCACAGATCATTCCAGATCTTAGTTTCTGCTGTTTGTGCATGCACTTGAGTGCATGGATTAGTGTGTTTGTGTTGTGTCTTGATCTTTTTTGTGCACTTGGCTGGCTGGCTAGCTTTAAGTTTCTACTGTTGTAGCACAAAGTAAAACTATATTTCAAATAAGGATTCTTAACCCATTTTCACTTGTGAATCCACACATTTCTTGTATGTAAAGATAGTTAAGCATAGTCTATGATCTTCTTTCATTTAATCTTAAATGTTTTGCAAAAAATTTTTAAGACTTTTGTAAGTTAATTGATATTATTTATTTTTTTGTTCAGAAATAAGCACTGTCTGTGTCATGATATTTAAAACTCATTAGACATTACTGAGGAACCAGTAATAAATGAGACCAAATTATGTACTCAGTATATGTCTACATGTCTTAGAGTAAGTACACAGAGAAGGTTCTGTTCCCCCACTTTTGTATGTATGGTGTCAAGGATTGAATGTTCTCCCTAAAAAAATCTGTAACAGTTTGGTTGTGTGGTAATTCCTGACAGTGTGTGATGTTCCTTCATGTTGGAATTCCTACCTCTATGATGTTAATAAGGATGGACGGGCAGCAGCTGTGTTCGTAAAGCAAGATTCAATGTGTAAGTTTGTTTTGCGCCTTGAGGTGGTCTCTTGAGCTACAAAGCATAAAATCTGGCAGACATATTTGGGAAATTCTCATCATCAATAAAGCAGCACTTGGAGAAGAGCACATCCTTCGGAACTGAAGTACCAGGATGCTCCCCGACCAAAGACTGATGCAATACAAGGACTTTCCTCTAGAGCTGACAAGGGGGAAAGTCTTCCCCTGGAGCAGAGGTCCTGAAATTGGACTTGTAGCTTACTGGACTATGTAATAATAAACATTTGTTAGTTAAAGTCACCTGCTTTATGGTATTTCTGTTAGAGCAGCACTGCCAAGCCAGTCAAGTGCCATCAAGTTGGATCTGACTAAAATATATGGGAACAGGGAGGTGATTTCTATATATTAAGGGTGTTGTTTTTTCTTTGTGAAGCATACTTAAGTCTCTCAGCCACCTCTTTGCCTAGAGAAGAACAAGTAAAATAGATGTTCAGTCTTCTTTTAGAATATCATTTCGCCCATTATCAAAGAACACATTATCAAATATCATTTCACCCATTATCAAAGAATACACAGCAGAAAAGAGAAGAAAAAGAAGAGGGTGAAAAGAAATTTACATCTGTTGTACGACTGCATGTGCTGTTTATATAGATTCTATTACCTCAGAAAATATAAATGATTTGCTGAAGAATGCTCAGATGATAAGCAGCAGAATTGGAACTTAAACCAAGATCTGCCTAACATCAGTGGTTAGCCACTGTCATCAAGTTGATTCTGACTTATAGCTACCATATAGGACAGAGTATAAATGCTCCATAGTTTACAAGGAGTGCCTGGAAGATTTAAACTGCTGAGCTTTTGGTTGGCAGACATAGGACTTAACTGTTATACCACCAGGGTTTCCAGTGGTTATAGTCTTCTACTATACCATGGTACCATCAAGCAAGACATGCATACAAATAACATCAAATGTAAAAATTTGGATGGGTGTAAAAGTTAAGAGAGGTGTAGATAATGTTGTTTTAAAACTTAGTAGAAGGATTCAGAGACTTCTAGATGGATTATTCAAAAAAAAGATTTATGGAGGTGACATCTTAACCAAAGAACATATAGAATGAAAACAGCTAGGCAAGTCTACTATGTGCCCTTGTGTACACCTCTCTGCAGCACTTCTTACTGAATTTTATGATACTCTTCTAGTGAACTTCACAGATTTTGTGGCCCATTTCAGTAATGAATACTGAAACACAGAGACACAAGCCTGTAGCTAGGTGTGCTGTCTTTTTCTTTTTAGTTAGCCAGGGTCTGAAAAAAATGTCCTGATCCAAAACACACACAAAGACACACACACACACACACACACACCCCACAATTATTTAATCTACTTGCCCTTCAGGGAGACTATTTCTCTTTTCTTCCCTGTTAAGGACAGAGACCTGGTAGTGCAATGATTAAGTGTTCAGCTGCCAACAAAAAGGCTGGTGGTTTGAATCTACCTGCAGCTCTCTAGGAGAAAACTCTTGGTGATCTGCTTGTGTAAATATGACAGCCTAGGAAAACCCATGGGGCAATTCTACTTGGTCATATAGCTCTGTGTCAAGATTGACAAGACAACACACAACAAGAACATCGTGACTCTAAAGGTCTTTATCTTTCAAGAGATCTCTACAGCCAATTTATCTACAAATTAGCATTGATGCATAGACGCATAATTTCCTTACCCCACACTGCCCTCTCAGTGATGCACTATGGGTGATGAAAGACTTGGTTCTGTTTACCAAAGAAGTTATCATTTGTTTTGAGATATAATAGCTGTAGTTTACAGCTATTGACCTTACGGTGTGTTTAGAACGTGCCTAAGTACTTTTCCTGATGTATTATCTCATTTAATTCTACTAACTTCTCTAAGGTGGCCATCATGATTGTCCCCACTTTACAGAGAAAACTCTGGTAAAGAAAAATTTTGTAACTTCACTAAGGACACTCAGTAAGTGGCAGAGCAGGGATTTTCACTTTCAAGAGTGAAAAGTTAGGATACATGTGTTTAATACTGCTGTAAGGTAATAGACATTACAGAAGTCATAGAATAATACTGCAGATGGAGAATCAGAGATCGACTAAGGGTGAGAAAATAGGACCCACTTTTTTCTCCTACAGATGAGTCACACAGTATGTCAGTGGTAGAGCCTGTACTAACATCAAGATTTAAGGATTTCTATTCTATTCCTTCTTTTTGCTTTAGCAGCTCAACATTCGAGAGCTAGTTTCTGAGTCTCTTCTGACATCTGATTTGGTCTTTTCTGTCTTTCTTGTCTTTTTAATGACCTCTTGATCTCTTCAAGAATGATGTCTTTGATGTCATTCCACAATTCTTCTGGTCTTTGATCACTAGTGGTCAACACATCATATCTGTTCTTGAGATGGTCTTTAACTCACGGAGGGTATACTCAAGGTCATACTTCAGCTCTTGTGGACTTGTTCTAATTTTCTTCAGTTTCAATTTGAATCTTTATATGAGCAATTGGTGATCTGAATGGTGAAGTAAAAGGCTTTAACGGAAGATTTCAAATGGCAGTTTGAGAAGACAAAGTAATGTATTGTAATGACATGTGCTAAGAGCTGGAAATAGAAAACCAGAAGGGAAGAACACATTCTGTGTTTTTCAAACTGAAAGAACTGAAGAAACAATTCAAGCACTGAGTTGCAATAATGAAGGTCTCTGCAGTGAAAATATTAAAAGACTGAAGGATCATCAAAAGAAGATGAAAGGAATACACAGTCATTATACTAGAAAGAAATGGTCGATGTTCAGCCACTTGGAGAGGAGGCATATGATCAGGAACCAATAGTACGGATGAAGAAGCTGAAGCTGCGTTGAAGGCATTGGCAAAAAAGAAGGCTCTAGGAATTGAAGGAATATCAGTTGAGATATTTCCACAAACAGATGTAGCACTGGAAGTGCTCACTTGTCTATACCAAGAAATTTGGAGGACAGCTATCCAGCCAACTGACTGGAAGAGATCCATTTTTATGTCTGTTCTAAAGAAAGGTAATAAAACTGATTGCAGAAATTACTGAACAATATCATTAATATCACACGCAAGCAAAGTTTTGTTCATGTTCATTCAAAAGCTACTACAACAGTATACTGAAAAGGAATTGCCAGAAATTTGAGATGGATTCAGAAGAAGATGTGGAACCAGGGATATCGTTGCTGATGTCAGATGGATCTTGGCTGAAAGCAGAGAATACCAGAAAGATATTTATCTGTGTTTCATTGACTATGCAAAAATATTCAACTATGTGGATTATAACAAATTATGACTAACGTTGTATAAAATGGGGATTCCAGAACACTTAATTGTGCTCTTAAGGAATCTGTATGTAGATCAAGAGGCAGTCATGTGAACAGAACAAGGGGACACAGCATGGTTTAAAGTCAGGAAAGGTGTGTGTCAAGATTGTATCCTTTCCCCATTTTGAATCTGTATGCTGAGCAAATAATCCAAGAAGTTGGATTATGTGAGGAAGAACAGGTATCAGGATTGGAGGACAACTCATTAACAACTTGCATTATTCAGACAGCACCACCTTACATGCTGGAAGTGCAGAAGATTTGAAACACTTACTGACAAAGGTCGAAGACCACAGCCTTCAGTATGAATTTCACCTCAATGTCAAAACAAAAATCCTCACAACTGGATCAGTAAGCTACATCGTTACAAATGGAGAAACGATTAATGCTGTCAAGGATTTTATCTTACTTGGTTCCACAATCAATGTCCATGGAAGCAGCAGTCAAGAAATCAAAAGATGCATTGCATTGGGAAAATCTGCCCCAAAGAATCTTTATAAAGTATTTAAAAGTAAAGATGTCACTTGAATACCAAAATGCACCTGATCAAGGCCATGATATTTTCACACTTTTAATTTTTTTTTCTTTTTGTTGGCTGGTAGGCAGGGGAGGGGCATAGGCAGGAGGCTAGGCTGAAATGCAATCCTGAGGTCAACTATGTGTCCTGCAGCAGAGAGACAGTGTGTGGGATAGCTACATGTTGAGAGCCTGGCAGTGGGGACACTACAGCCTCTCCAACCCCCACCCCCTTCCAGAGTTCTGCCATAGGCTTGCCTCTTTCTCTCCAGGAAGGGTAGCTTGACAGGGATGCTAATTTGTTTGTGTGGGAGGTGGAGTTACTCAATCAGAGGCCTCGTCAGGGTCTAATTCCCAGGCTGAGAGACCAGCTC
The DNA here is from genome assembly GCA_028571685.1 of Heterohyrax brucei. Classification (NCBI taxonomy): domain Eukaryota; kingdom Metazoa; phylum Chordata; class Mammalia; order Hyracoidea; family Procaviidae; genus Heterohyrax; species Heterohyrax brucei. Next base: position 67,140,832 of record CM053150.1, read on the forward strand.
AGGGAATGCTTTCCTAGTGGAGGGGCTGTGTTTAGCACAGTGTTGCCTCATGGATGAACCTAGTGGGCAGCAACTGTGGCACAGTGGCCAATCCCTGTTGTGATCTGCACTACAGCATCTCTGAATGGCCTAAGAGGACCAGCTATTGTCAGCCAGAAGGAGGGGCCTAACACACCTGGTGGCTTTGCTGATTTTGGTAACAATCAAGTAACTTTTAGCTTTTTAAAATAAAACTACCTGGAGAAATAATTGCTGTACACCCTGATCACATCTCTTTCAGTCTTTACTGACCATGTCATAAGGTCAGCTGTTGGCCCTCCCCCCAGTGTCTCCATAAGAAGGGTAGTGTCTTTGCAAACCTGGATGTGGAAACTACCACCCCAGAGAGTACACTGGGGCCAGTCACTAGAGTACAAAGAGTTAGCTAGTGACCAACTTCCTTCTCAGACCTATGACTCACCTCTTATTAAGGCAACACCAGAGAAACTAAACAGCCTCTAGATATCCCCAAAGCAACAGACCATTGTCATGCATTTAAAGAAATATCTTAACATGGACCCAGAAAACTCCCAAAATAAAGACTTAAAAAACTTCCAAGATAAAGAAGCCTTTCTGACACTACTGGAAGCCAAGTACAAAAGAATCATATATAGAACCCTCTGAGACATTAAACAAAATGCAGCACAACAAAATGAAAAATTAATTAAGCTATGCTACCTGATGGAACACTAACATTCTGAAATCCAACAGATCAATAACAAAATTTCAGAATTAGATAATTCAAATCAAAGCCAAACGAGTAGAACTAATGAACTGGAAATTAGAATTAGTGATCTTGAAGATACAGCTACTGACACCAGCATTTATGAAGAAAAAGCAGAGAAAAGAAATAAGAAAAATGAAGCAGCACTAAGAAACATGTAGGGCTCTGTCAAGAGGAGTAATCAACAATTAATTGGAGTTCCTGAGAAGGGAGGGACAGCTGAAAACACAGAGAGTATGGTTGCAGGGTTGCTGACAAGAAACTTCCCTGAAATTATAAAACAAGCCAACATAGATTTTCAAGGTGTGTATTGAACACCACAGAAAATAGATCCTAAAAGAAAGACACTAAGACATACTATAATCAACCTTAATAAAATGAAACATAAGCAGAAACTCTTAAAGGCAGCAAGACTCAAAGCAAAGCTAACATTCAGAAGGAAGCCCTGTACGCTTTCATTTGACTTTTCAGCAGAAACAATGTTGTCATGGAGGCATTGGGTGACACATTCAAAGCCTTGAGGAAGAAAAACTTCCAAACAAGAATTATATATCCTGCAAATCTGTCTTTCAAGCATGAAATTAAGACATTCACAGATAAGCTGAAGCTCAGAGACTTTGCAAAAACCAAACTAAAGTTAAAATAAATACTGAAAGAATCTCTCTGCTTAGAAAAACAAAACCCTTAAGTGTATATTTAAGGAGACAGTGCAGGACACAACATACAGAAACCTACTCACTTAGCAAAGGCACAAAATTCAGTCAGAGCTACAGCATTACAAGAAGGGAATCAGTGAACTTATCATGAAAATTAATATTAAAAAGAGGGATATGCTACAGTAGTTATAGTCCTTTCAGATGGAGATGAAGTTAGTAAGATCTATAGAGGTTAAAACTGGGTTTAAACTCATTATTAAGGGGGAGTACAGGGGTAGCAGCAAAGCACAGTAACAATGCAAGACATCAAAACAAGAATTGCAATACAGGAGTCTCAGTGAACACAAAACAACATTGAAAGCCATGAAAATTCAGCGCATAAAGAGGAATGTCACAGAACAGTATTAAAAGTAGCAGAGAAAATACAACACAAAATAATCACATCAAAATGTCAGCACCAGACACATACCTGTCAACAATTACACTGAATGTAAATGATCTGAACACTCCAGTAAAGAGACAATGAGTGATATCTTGGATAAAAAGACATGACTCATCTATATGTTGCTTACAAGAAACACACATGAGACTTAAAGATATGAACAGACTGAAAATTAATGGATGGAATAATATACACCAATCTAACAATGTACAAAGAAGAATTCGTGTGGCAATATTAATCTCAGAAAAAGTAAATTTTAATGTAAAATCCACCATCATTGACAAGGATGGTCACTATTTATATGCTGAAAGGTTCAATACACAAGCAGGACTTAACAATATTAAATATTTATACACCCAATACCAGAGCATCTAACTACATTGAACCAACACTGACTAGACGGAAAAATGAGATAGACTGTTTCACAGTAATAATTGGAGACTTCAACATTCCACTTTCAATAATGGACAGATCATCTAGAAAAAAGTTCAGTAAGGACACAGAAGATTTCATTGCAACAATTAACCAATTGATCTCATTGACAGATGAAGAACTTCTTATCCATCAACAGATAAGTACCCTTGAGATCCCCACTAAAAGACTTCAATTGATGTTCCAGTGGTTTTGGGGTTCCCCTGGGAGCATGGCCCCTGGCCCTGATGCTGCCCTTGCCCATAAATCATAACAAATGTTCATTCTTCGGACCTGAATGGATTGGACTTGGCGATGCAGAGTGACCATATATTGGATGCACTTTATGGTTCTACACATCTATAGGATGTCACCCTGCTGACCTCTGGCTGGAAGAAGGAGAGTTGGTGGAGAGGAAGGGAAAGGAGACTGTTGGGAGAATGAGACATGTATGGAGCAGAGAGGAGTAGTGTGCTGTCACCGGGACAGCAGTGGAAGCTGCATACAGGTGGGCATGTAAATTTATACAGGAATGTACATTTTCACTCAGTCATATTAAATAAATAAATAAATTTTAAAAAAAGAGGTAAGTATACCTTCTCCAATGCACATGAGATGTTTACCAGAATAGATTGTGTGTTAAGACATAAAGCAAATCTCAACAAAACCCAAACCATTAACTATTGCAAAGTGTCTTCTCAGACCATAAAGCTATACAAGTAAAAATAGTAGAAAAAACTTTGATAGAAATTGGAACTCATGGAAACAGAGCACTTTGCTCAAAAAGCCATGGGTTATAGAAGACATCAAGAATGAAATAAAGAAATTTATGCAATCAAATGAGAATGAAAACACATCCTACCAGAACCTACGGGATATAGCCAAACCAGTGCTCAGAGACCAATTTATCTCCATAAATACACATATCCAGAAGGAAGAAAACACTCAAACCAAAGAATTATCCCTGTAGCTTGAACAAATAGAAAGAGAGCAACAGAGGAATCATTCAGGCACCAGGACAAAACAGATCATAAAGATTAGAACAGAACTAAATGAATTAGAGAATATAAGAATTGAAAAAATAGACAAAATGTACCTGACTGCAGCCATGGTATTTTCAATCACGTCATATGCATGTGAAAGGCGGACAGTGAAAAAGAAGACAGAAAAAGAATTTATGCTTTTGAATGTGGTGCTGGAGAATGTTGAATGTGTCAGGGACCACCAAACAAACAAAAAGTTCTCTTCTGGAAGAAGTACAACCAACATGTTCTTGGAAGCAAAAATGGCAAGACTGTGTCTTATGTACGTTGGACTTGTTGTCAGGAGGGATCAGTCTGAAAGACATCATGCTCAGTAGAGTGGAGGGTTGGAGAAAAAGACCAACGAGATGGATTGACACAGTGGCCACAACAATGGGCTTAAGCATGAAAACAATTGTGGACATGGCACAAGACCAAGCAGTGTTTCATTCTTTTGTTCATAGGGTCACTATGAGTTGGAACTGACTCAGTGGCACCTAATAACAATTCTATTCCCAGGAAACCCTGGTGCCGCAGTGGTTAGGTGCTCTGGCTACTAACAAAAAGGTCAGCAGTTTAAATCCACCAGACACTCCTTGGAAACTGGATAGGGCAGTTCTAATCTGTTCTATACAGTTGCTGTAAGTCAGAATTGACTCAACGGCTATGGGATTCTATTCTGGAAACCCTAGTGGCATAGCGGGTTAAGAGCTACAGCTGCTAACTGAAAGTTCAGTAGCTTGAATCCACCAAACACTTCTAGAAAACTCTGTGGTGAAGTTCTTCTGTGTCCTATAGAGTCACTATATTTAGAATTGACTCAGCAGCAACAGGTTATTCTATTCCTGGAGCCCTGGTTGCACAGTGGTTAACAAACAGCTTGACTACTAATCAACAAAAGGTTAGCAGTTGAAATCTACCAGATACTCCTTGGAAACCCTGTAGGGACAATTCTACTCTATCCTGTGAGGTTGGTATCAGTTGGAATGTGTGTGTGTGTGTGTGTGTCTGTGTGTGTCTATTCTATTCCTGTTTCTTAGATGACAATATTTAACTCAGAGAGGTGACTCAGATTTACATCCTTGAGAAATTATGAAGCTGAGAGTCAAATTCAAGTTGCATCACATCTAAAACCTTCTCTCTATTCTACCACGATGATGCCTTCATTCAAGTGGAATAGAAGCTGCATTTGGACTGTTTTATGGTCTTCATCATTAATTATACCTACATTTGACCATAACAACTTATCCAAGAGCTAAGGAATGTTTCTTAACTGTTTCAGGGAGGAAATATTTTCAGAACAAAATGAAAACTCTTTTTTCCTTGTAAGGGTTCTGTTCTTCCTGTAGATAATATCAAATGTCTTCCAAGAATAGAAGAAATGAGACAAATATGTTTCCTGAAGGTTGGATTTTTGATCCAAGAGAACACATGTGCCTCGTATGTCTTTAGGAGATATCTTCTCTTACTGATGAAGTAGAATTCTTGTGTCTTTGTGGAACAGGACAGAGATGGCTGCTAGGAAAACTTTTTTTAGAATTTTGACCTAATTTGGGAAATGCCGTATTGCAAATCCAAAAGCAAGGCATTCCATCATCTGAGAGAAGTCAAATATGCCTCAATTTCCCTCACATAATTAGATATTGTACTTTTATTCTTCTGTAGACAAATTAGGTGTGTTTTATTAAAGTATCTGTTATTGTACTTTCATGTATTTGTTTTTGCCGTTGATAACTTTTGACAACTTCTGTTGAAATACAGATTATGTTTTGTGCAGTAAAGAAAGCGAATTCCCTTTTCCCGGAATTATCCAGTCCACCTCACTGTCTCCTCTTCCTGTTCTTATGTTGACTATTTAATTGAGATGTTAAAGTCCCTCACAGCTCTGAGTGGCAATTTTAAACCAGATTTCTCTATAGACTTGGAAGCTAGCAGTGTTTGTGAGATGAAGCTGATCCAATTATCTGGGCTGAAAACTCTGGAGAGATAAGATTTTCCAAACTGATGTGCTATGTCGTGTTTTCTCTGTTAAAAATAAACACTTCTAAGTTAGATAGATAGGCTTTTTGTTTAAGCTGGGTATGTAACTGAGGACTAAGAAGGCAAGTGTGATTTTGGAAACTGAAGTGAGCATGTTGTCTTATGCTTTTATGGCTTCAGTCACTTTCCCTTTGAATTTTTTCTTTTTTTTTGGTCTAATAAGGGGGGTTGGAGAAGAAGGCTTGTTCTTGAGTTTTTAATTTCCTGGGAATTTTCTACCTTTTCAATTTGGTTTCATTACAGGCCTTTTTGCATATCATGCCAAAATGTCTGAGCAGGAAAATAACACAGTGTACTTACTTTCTTTAGAGATAAAATAATTAAAGTGGAGATGTAGGGGCTCTGCCACATATCTCATAGACATTTTAGAGCCTTGAAGAATAGATTCCCAATCGCCCTGTTCTATTTACCACACTTTCTTCTAAGGTTAGTTACTTTTCGTAATTTTCTAATCTGATAATATGAGCATTTTATTATTTCTATGATTAATTCCTTCTCTATCGTTCATTCAATTGATGGATTGAAGACTAGCTATGAACATATCATTATGCCAGTTGTCCTCCATTGTTGATGATTGTTGTTAATTGTAAGTTTTATCTGGCTAGCATAAGGCAAAGGAAACAACTTGGCAAATTTTCTAAGGGTATCTCATGGGAGCAAGTGGGAATAATCATGAACTTTGGGAGGGCAAGAAGCAGGATATACAGCAACTGTGTTTTTGCCAGAGTAGTCTAATCGTAAGGCTAGAATTGCTAAAACAGTATGATGAAAGCAACTCAAACCTGTCTCTTCTTTCTTGTGTCACCACCTTTTTGTTGAATGTCCTAGGAAATAATCCAAATGGTCTAGCATAGTACTTATACCTTTTCTTAAACGTGCCACGGCAGAAAGAAGACACCCTGGTATCCTCATCTTCTGAAGACAGGGGCCTGGAAATGTCTTCTCATCCAAATTACTCAGTGAGAAAAATTAGTCCCCTTTGGGAAGTTAGAATATCATTTAGAAGAAATAGCCAAGAACATTTGCATTAACAACAGTCCTGTACAAAACTCTGTTCACTATGCTGTCATTATCATTATTATTACTAAAGAGCTTTTGAAAATTGGAAATGAGATATTTCAGAATGTAGGGAAAGAAATAATGAGGAAAACCATCTGTAAATACTACTTTCTCATGTATGTTTTTCCTGCTTATAAAAATGTATTACATAAAAATTCTCATATAATTTATGAATATATATTTTAATGACATACTACCATTGAGATTATTTGCTTTGTGTAGTCCTTTCACCTCCTTCTACTAATATTATTTTTTTTCCCTTTGGCTCAATAATTTTTTAAATACCTAGTATATATATGGCACTGCCAGAGCAACACAAAATAAAAATGAGTCTAATACAGACCTTGTCTTAGGGAGGTCACAATCTAGTAGAATAAATGAGACGTCTACATAAGCTCTTATAGTTTGAGGAACAAAGGATATAGTTCATGAAAGAGACACTAACTAGGAGAAGACAGAATGGAGAGAACAAAGCTCTAGGTTAACAGGGGGTGCTTTCTGGAGGACGTGGCATTCAGTCTGATCATTGTAGGACAGGGAGGATTTGTCTATGTTAAGACAGAAAGGGGAAAGCATAATTTTTTTTAAAGGAGTTCCAGGGCAATTTAGGGCAACTCAACATGTGGGTAAGTGAAATAACTGGATGACGTTAGAAGGGAAGGCAGTCCAGGATGAAGATATCAACATTGTGAGGTCATTTGCTCCATACTCAAGTGCATCCTGGCCGTACATGTCTATTTTGCCACTTTTTAAAACATCCTCATGCTCCCATTTCTTTCTCCATTACGAGTGTTTTCTGTTGCTGTTCCTCAATTGCCTTTCCTTTTTTTTTTCCACCTTCCATTTACTGTGCTTTTTGTCCATTGCTTTTGTTAGAATCATTGGGCTTACTGCGGGGGTGTTGACTTCAACGTAGAAAAGATCTACTTTTCAGGAACTCATTGGAGGTTTAGTGGTATTTTGTGATCAAATTGCTTCCCTAAGACGCTTAACGATGATCCTCAGTCAATGACAGCAATGGTGGTGGTCACAAGAATTCCACTGATATGTTGCATTTCAAAGTTTTAAGACCTTTTCTCTTTTCTTGTTTATTTTTCTCCTGTGATGATTCTCCTGTTTTCCACGTTAAGGTTTTCTTTTTTCCCCCACATTGCCTACCTGCTCATTGGCTTCGTTGTTTCACAGTACTTGGGTTTGAACTCAGGGTCTACCAGATATTACTTACATGAGAAAAGGGCATTTGCATACCCAAGTTTTTATTTTCACAAAGAAAAAATGTGATTTCCCCAGGATCATGAAAACAAGAGCCTTCCTTCTTTGCAACTTGACTCCACAATCAAAACGAATGGTATAGTAAAACTCCTGAAATTGACTCAGTCAAGATTTCTGCAATTTGGGTCAATTATGATAGAATTCTTTGTCTCTTGTAGAGATTATGACATTGGGAATAGAGAAATGAGGAGAGGGCATACCATGAACAAGCATTTTCAGAGATAGGTCCTGAATTGTCTGCTTTCCTATGTGTCACCTGTTCTTTATTTTTTATTCTGTTTTGTTGCTGTCCCAGTTTTCCTCTGTACTTTCTTCTCCTTGGACTTTACAGCTTGTATAAAAATTATCTTCCATACTTCAACCACAGACCCTCTCTCTTCATTTGCTATCTCTTTGTATTGACTGTTTAGGAAGATGCTACCTGTTTGCATGAGTCTCTTTGGTCCCCACCTTTAGCTTATGCAGACATGTTGTAAATTAGATCTGTAGCTGACATCTAGTCATGTACTTCTAAAGTCATATTTATACTAGATAGGCCACACTTCAAGTTTACAGCCTAAATCCCTGGCCTTAACAATTTATTACACATTGATTATATATATACTGCTCTGTACCTTATTCCACCATGACCAATACAGGTTTTATATGCATACTGTTATGAACCTCATTTCCTACATGAAGAACAGGTTATTAAAAACACAGAACTCCCACCCTACCATTACCTCTTATGTAAAGAAAGACGGAAGATGAATTTAAGGATGCAGGAGGTCAGCAACAAGCAACCAGTGACCATATGCTGCCTCTCAGCTTTGCCATATGCTTCTCAGTCTAGTTTCCAACTCCCTTTTCAGTATATTTAAAGGCAAAAAACTTAGATGAGAATGGGGAACCTGCATAGAAATCACCTTCCAAGGGCAGAAAGGAAATTTTAGAGTGGCCAAAGTCCAAGCATGTATTCTTCAGGTGCGGTATGCCAGAGGCAACTGTAAAGACTTGTAATTGGTGGAAATGAAGCAAATGTTCTTCGAGACATCCCAAAGCAGCTGAGCTTATCAGCTCCATTGCATAACTGTCAAGTCCCCAGAGTCTCTTAGAAAAAGGAAATGGATATTTACTTAGGTTGTTAGAAAATGAATTTCTTTTTTTTTTTTCTTTGTTAATTTTTTCTTTTAGCTGAATTGTTTTTGAGCTTCACATTCTATTTTATTACAGGGTCAAATTAATTTCTGTTGTTTGAAGAGGCTACGTTATGGGTAATTTTTTAGTCTTCTGTTAATTAACTGTGCTAACAAGTCTATTAATTTATTTTTCTTCTGTTCTTCCTTCCGTCAATTAACTGATTATTACTATGGAGCACAAGGATCCCCAGAGCTATACTGTTATGAGCTCAACTGCTAAACAAAACATCAGCAGTTCAAATTTACCAGCCACTTCTTGGAAATCCTATGGGGGAGTTCTACTCTGTCCTTAAGGGTTACTATGAGTCAGAACTGACTCACTGGCACCCAACAACAATAACAACAGCAGAACAAAAGGAGTCCTGATGGTGCAATGGTTAAACACTTGGCTGTTAACCAAAAGATTGGTGGTTCTAACCTACTGGTGGCATCACTAGATACCAAAATCCTTGTGTTTTTTTTCTACAAGGATTACACCATAGGAAACTCTACTCTGTCCTATAGGATTGCTAGAGGTCAGAATTACTTTATTGGGACAGTAACAACAGAGCAAGTTTCTATGTAGATATCTTAGGCTGGATTAGCTACAGAAAGCAAAACCAGTGAATAAAGAGAGGAGAAAACAGATTTACATCAAGGAAATGACTCACACAGCTGTATGAGCTGAAAAGTCAGAAGTCTATAGGTCAGCCCAAAGGCTTCTCCTGACTCTTTTAGCTGTAAGGGCTGGCATTATCCAGACCATGTAAACTGACAAATCTCAAAATCAACAGGCAAGCTGTTAGCTTCCAAGAACTAGAGGTAAGTTGCAGGATCCACACAGAGCAAAAACCAGAGAGCCCTGTCAGAAAGCCAACCTGTATTGGATGCAGGCCACACCAGTAAGTTTCCATCATGGAGGTGATCTTCTTTTATCGGATCTCCTCATGGAGGTGATTACATCATTATATGGCTGTCAAAATACATCGTAATGGTCAACCCACTGAGAATCATAGCCCAGCCAAGTTGACACACAACCTTAATGATCACAGTAGAATACACAAATATGCAAAGCAAGGTACCTATTCTGGGTAATTTCTTTGGGGGATATAAGCTGAGATAAAATTTCTTTCAATGCATCTCAGTAATCATAAGGACCATGGCATACTTCTACGGAAATAAAGAGAAAAACAAATCACTTTGGTTTGGTATGTCTGAATGTGTGGCTCCTAGAGTAGAAAATGCTGATGAAGAAATCAGAGAAAGCTCCATGGATGAGGTCAAATTTGAACTGAGTCCAGAAGATTTGTTTGCAAACACTCTAGGATACTATCTCCTTTTCACACTGCATTCCTGTGGGCCTAGTCAAAGCTATTTTTTTGCATAATTGAAAATGAACTGAAGGTATGAAACTCTAAAATACAAATTCGCAGAAGTTCCAACAGCCTTTTGCATTGTATCTTGATAAGCTGTGGGACTCTCCCACTAACTAAAAAAATATATTAAAAAATTAGTCCAGACTAAACCATTTGTGAGCAAACAATTTACTTGGATGTTATCCTTCCACTAATAATGAGTTCTCATCACATTTTACCATGAAACACAATGATAAATCTTAAAATTGTTATAACCTTACTTCATTTTCTCATCAATACAAACATTGTGCAGAGAAGGAAACTAGGGTTATCTTAAGTGATCTGAAGTGGTAGAGTATCTATCAGAAGCAAGATCCCCAATCAAATGCTTAAATCCTCTACTACGGAGTTGATTACAACTCACAGCAGACCGATAGGACAGAACAGAGGCACCTTATCGGGTTTCCAAAGAGCATCTGGTGGGTTCCAACTGCCGACCTTTCGGCTAGCAGCTGTAGCTTTGCATTTTGGTCATTATTCCACACCAAGTCACTTTGTAAAACATTCATTGACTATTTACCCTAAATAATCCCTTGTTTTGAACTCCAGAGGAGTTTAAGATGAAAAAGGGATGTGGTTCCTTCAACATGGCTCAAAAGGGCACCAGCACCAAAACCAAACCCACTGCCACTGAGTCAGGTCAAACTAATAATGACATTAGAGGTCAGAGTAGAACTACCCTGAAGAGTTTCCTGGTGGATTTGAATTGCCGACCTCTTGGTTAGAAGATGTAGCACTTAACCCACTATGCCACCAGGGTTTACCAAAAGGGCACAGTCCAGATAAAAATGGTTTGGATCTTACATCAAACTCACTTCTTTTTCCACAATGGCACATGAAACATTTCTCTCTTCTTCTCTCTCTTTCTGTCTCCCTCTCTTCATCTTCCTGATCCCTGGGCCTCAACCTTCTAGGACTAAGGCATTAGGAAGAAACTTTTGGTATTTTCCTACCTATTTTGAATCAAGACAGGAAAGCTGGCACATACTTATATAAGCACACCAACACACACAGACACAAATAATTGACTGAAAAGTGTTTTGTTGTCACTGTGTGAGTTGACTCAACTTTCTGTTTATTTTTAACCAATTTGTTTTTTCCACTTGAGCATTACACCACAAGGCCCTCTTTGTCCTGTCCTCTTCCCATCAGGATCTGTGGATTTCTCCTTTCTCTAATCATTAATAACACCAAGCACAACAGGGAATAACTAGCACTCTGTATTGAAATATTTGGTCAATAAAATGTTTGGAATTTGGAAGGTAGAGGATGAAATACTAAGGTTCTGTAGGCGTAGAAGAGCATGAGAGCAACTGGGCTCTGGGAGGAGCCTTCAACCAGTGGGAAGAATAGCTTAGAAGTAAGACTTTTGCAAGGATTATGGGTGAAGCGAGCAACTCATGGAAAATCCATAAGCTAATTCCACTAAGGTTGATACTCCAAATCCCATGCTACCCTTTAGATCTAATTTTATCTCTTGAACTTCAGATATACATTGGATACGTGCGTATTTGACCAGTTTGCATATTTTCCCATTATATTCCTGATCTGTTTACCTCCAAATTCCTGGATTCCACCAGTGTTGAAGATAAGAGAAAGAGAAAACTACGTGTGGTTAGGTGACAGGTAAGATTTACTTACTCATGTCCCTATCTCCTTTCCAAACATAAGTGTCATACAGCCTTGGGTTACCTAAGCATGTACTGTCTACATGATGAGTTATAATGTGACCCACAAGAATAGCACAAGATTGCATCAGATATTACCTGAAAAATATTCTGTCATGGGCTGATTTCCAGAAGAAGGAACAACTGTACCTTTTGATAGTTTCCTTCCTCTTTCTTGGAGGAAGCTCATAAGAGAAGGAGAAATAACGTACTGACTGAACAAAGTCCTGATGTTATGTATCATATATAACCTAGTCATTATTTCATTCATACAATGCTTATTGACAACTTGTGGTGTACTTGGCTGTCAGTGGGCCTCAGGGACACACAGCTTTGAATGTAACGGACCTCATATGTCCTAACTTATTTTCAGTACTCAAAACATATTTGGTAAATTGGTAAGTGAATAAATGAGAGTAAACATTTATGAAAAGCTATAAATATTTACAAAGTACATCTACATACATTATCTCCTTAACAGTCAAATAATATCAATTAGGTCACACTATTATTTGTACTCTAATAAAGAAACTCAGTGAACTGAAATAACTCATATAACCAGGAAATGATATCAACAATTACACGGGAAAATTAAATATTTTAAAATATGAGCACTCTGCATTATATCACGCTTTTCTGAGGTTGGAATGGAAAAGCATGATTTGCTGGCCAATTAGAAGGAGTCGCAAGAGATAAGAAGATGGGAAAATCTTGTTGGCTGTGATGAAATGGCCCCTGCCACATATTCATAAGTAAAAGAGGCAAAGAAATCTTTTCACTCTAGAAAAAGTACAGAGCTTACTGCAGCAAGAGATTTTATCTATTTTATTTAACATTCTGCTCCTCTGTGTTGCATGTACCCTTGGGATCAGAAAGGAATAAAATGCAAAAGAAGCTCCAGAATAATCAATGGACATCTCATCAAATGATTCAATATGGAAAAATGGCAACCACAGCAAAATATTAGCTTCATATTAGAAACAAGTCCAGAAATACTGTTCATGGATTCATTTACCAACTTATTACTGAGTATCTATCTGTGCTTTCAATGAATGTGAACATTGGACCAAGCCTCAGACCTTGTGAAGTTTATCTTCTACTGGTAGAGACAGAGAGTACAGACATATAAAATATAAATTAGTTAAAAAAAAACAAACAAACAAACATGAAAATGTCATGGGCATTTAAGACTGAGAGGAGAAGGCTTTGCTTAGGGCTATTTGCCAAGAGATCCTCTACTGAGAGCACTCACTTGCCTCTGGTACTCAGAGTTTTTGGAGGAAAGTATTGAGGCAAACAGAAGTATTTCATGTGAAGATCCAGCCTTAGAATCAGGAATTGAGTCGTCTGGCGCACCCTTGATGCATCTGCTTGAAAGCACCATTTTCCGTACTGAACACCACAGTGAGGTTTGCCTATGGCATGTTAATGGGTACTGTTAATGGGTGCTGTATAAGGCAAAAAGAACTTCGTAATTCAAAAAAGTTGAGAAACATTGAGTACTCTACCTTTGTAGATGCAAAATGAACACCAGACTAGTAAATTTTCTGAAGAGTTCTTATGAAGTAAATATTTGCAGTTTTACTCACTGCTTTCTTTAATTACTTGAACATAAAGCTTTTTTAAAAATTCTCATAGTGATGAAAGTGTGCTCCAATGAATCTAAGACGGATTCTAAAATGCACCATTATTTTATTTGCCATTAAGAAAAACAAAAGCTCTCCAAGTTATAATGATATATATAAATTACTGTTTATGTATTAATTGTAACGTATCAGTGTCAACTTGAGATACATCCTGATATTTGAGGGGTAACATGTGAGACTTAGAATCTATGGATGGAATTGAGTTTAGTTGCAACATACAGCAAACTAAAAGAATCTTTCTTGTCTAAGCCAAGTTGCACTGTGATTACTGATTATTTTCTTTCAATCACCATGAAGTAGAAATTACAGAATTCCAAAACTGTGGCACAGCTAAACCACTGATCACTGGTGTTGTGTTCCTCGTCCACGTTACGGAAGCAGTGCTGAAAAATGGTGCCCACTGATGTCCCTGTGTCTGTGTGTATGTGTTTTAGTTATCTAGTGCTGCTCTGAAAGAAATACCGCAGGGTGGATGGCTATAACAAAAGAAAGTTTATTCTTACACAGTCTGGTAGGCTACAAGCCCAAATTCAGGGTGCTTGAGTGTATCCTTTTGTGAGAGACTTTTGGGTAAGGGCAGATGGTTTGAGGCTTAGGCTATTGACAGTCCTTATAAGTGTATGTGGTTGTAGAAACAGTGCTTTTTTAATGCTCAGTGGGTTTGGAACGAAGGTCCTATGGGTCAGTTCTGATCAGAGGTAGTTAAACAACTGGATGTTTTCCCCAAGCTCTTTCCACATTTCTTATCAAATTTGGAGGTGATATATTGAATATGGCAGCATAATAAAATAGAAGCAATGTGAATCCATGAATTGCCCTTAGAATACACCTGTCATGGATAGAATTGTGTCCCTCCCAAAATATGTGTAGCCATATGGCTGGGCCATAATTCCCTGTATTCTGTGATTGTCCCCATTTTGTGATTTTCCTACACTGTATGTTAAAGGATTAGAGTGGGACCATAATCTCTTTATAAGATCACCTCCCTGCTCCCCTGCAAAGGGAGTTTCCCCAAAGACTGGCTTGAATCCTTTCATCCTACAAGAGATAAAAGGAAAAGGAAGCAAGCAGAGAACTGGGAACCTCACATCACCAAGAAAGCAACACCGGGAGAAGAGAGTGTCCTTCAGACCTGAGGTTCCTGTGCCAAGATACTCCCTGGACAAAGACTGGTGCAATACTGGACTTTCCTCTAGAGCTGAGAAGGGGGAAAGCCCTGAATTTGGACTTGTACTCTACTGGACTGTGTGAGAATAAACTTTCCTTTGTTTAAGCCATCCATTCTGTGGTATTTCTGTTAGAGGAGCACTAGCTGACTAAAACAACACCCAAACAGGAATACCTTTATTGAACATTTAATGAGCAAGAAAGAAACTTTTATTGTGTTCAGCTAGTGAAATTTAGTGTTTGATACAGAAATTATTCTATCCTAGCCTTGGTTTGCTGTGGTTCAAATTATGGCTGCTAGCCAAAAAGGTCAGCAGTTTGAATCCACCTGCTGCTCGTTGGAAACCCTGTGGTACAGTTTTACTCTGTCTTACAGGGTCACGATGTATTGGAATTGACTTCACAACATGTTTTTCCTTTTGATAGCACAGGTCACGCAGTTTTGTTTTCTCTTCTTACTGAGTTTAGTGCTTATGAAATAATATTTTTTTTCAGGTGTCTGGTGAATACGAAGTTTGTTTATTGACTGAATGATTTTGGACCTTGAGTTGACCTTGCTTCTCATAAAAGGGATGAAAAGCCAAGTGGCTTCCCAGGACTTCTGACTGAGTTTCTGCTACACTGCTCAGATGGTTATCACTCTATTGCAGTGGAAATTCTAGGCCAACAGTGGTGAATAATTACCACTGTAGTACCTCATTGCAACAGTGTAGTTATGGTAGTTTCATAAAGGGAAGGAAAATAGACTTGATAACTTAAAGGACTTCAAGATTATGTTTTATTTGATGTGTAGCCTGTGTTCTGGAAGAGGCAAACAAAACTTAGATACCTTTGTTTAAGGTCAGTAGATTAACTTAATTTCCTATGAAATGAGAACATCTTTACAAGGTACTATCAGTCATTCACAAGTCACAAGATTTCCCAGGGAGGTTTCTGTAAAACACATGTATTAATAACTCATGAAACACAGCTTGAGCAATGTCTAGGGATCTTCTTGGACCCTTTTTCTTAGGTCTCATATTGACTATCAAAGGATTTACTCTCAAATGGTGGGAAGAAAGAACATTTGTACCCCTTATGTGCTTATATGACTCTACTCCCTTAAACTCTGTATCCTAATAATGGGATCTAGTTGTGCTTGGTCTTTATTTTCCATTTCTTTTGTAAGAATCAAGGTCAACTCATAATCATCTAGTCAACAGAGAAATTTCATATTCACTGGATACCTGGAAAAAGTGTTTGGTATTATTTGGTAGACACTGAACTCTGTAAGAAGGAAGAATAAAACTTTATGACCTCTGCTATCAAAAGAAAAAAACAAAGACAAAATTAAAACATGTTGTCTTCCTCACAGCTAGACTTTGAGTCTGTGTGTATGTGGTAGTTGTGGTGGTGGGAGCAAGGGTTTGAAGGCCAGGGGGATTGAGACCTAAGCAGTACACAACCTCAGAACATCTTTAACAGAACATGAGGTAATCATATTTGTATTTTAGAAAATTGCTTTGACTGCAGGATGAAGAGTGGATTGGAAGAGACAAGACATTGACAAAGACAAATCTGGGCCCCAGAATGCTATTAAGACTGTATGTGCTAGTCCAGTCCATGGAATATATTTAATAGTAATAGTATAGATATGAAGCAAAGCATTAAGATGTTTTATAAATAAAATGTCTGGGACATTGTTTAAAGTTTGGTGTAAAAAATGATGAAGTCAGAAGAGTAAAGTCAAAGATATTTTCATGCTGGCTGACTATGTGGAGGTAAAATTCCATGAAGTTTCTAGGGGACAGAAATTTATTAAGTACCTATTGTGTGCTAGGCACTGCTCTGGGAGATTTGCATAGTCTCAATCTTCAAAGCAAAGTCTTGACAGGGAGACTATTTTCAAGTTAACTTTACAGATGTGTTAAAGAAATCGCAGACGTAGTTAAAAGATTGAACTCAGTCTCAGTACGTTCTGACAGGCTCCCTTCACAACTTAGCTTTAGAGATACTGGAATTGAGGCACCTGCATGGCATCTCAGTAGAAATATCTAGGGCACTGGAAACGCACATGTTTTAAGATGGTTCTTTATTCAACAAACATATTGCACTTGCTACATCCCTGGTATAAACTTCAGAAATGGTAACTCATTTAATCTTATAGTAATACTAAACCATTGCCACTGAGTCGATTCTGATTTCTAGTGAACCTATGGGACTGAGTAGAACTATGCCATAGAGTTTCCAAGAAGTAGCTGGTGAATCCAAACTGTTGACCTTTTGGTTAGAAGTCAAGCTCTTAACCACTACACCACTAGGCCTCCACAGCAATATTTTGAGGTACATATTATTATTATCCCCATTTTTATCTACACGCTTAGGCTTTACAATAGCTACCATTTATGAAACATAATGATGCAACAGGCACTGAGTAGGGGATTTTATGCAAGTTACCTTAATTCAATCACACAGAAAAATCTTATCATCTTGATAAGTTGTGGTAGTTTGTGTGAACTGATTAATGTCACATGGCTGTCTTCCTGCCAATTTCTGAGTGTCAGCTTCTGCTATTATTAAACACTATTATTCCCATTTCACAGGCCACACAGTAAGGCTTAGGAATTTAAGTGACACAATCAGCACCACATGGCTACAAACAGTCAGTGAGTCTAGGTTTGAATTTTTGTTCATTTGTTTCTGAATTCCAAGTATTTTGAAGCAGATCTGTTCTGTTCAAACAACATTCCACCGGAGCTTTATTTTGAAAACCGTTTTCAGAAATGTGAACTTCTACACATTTCATGGGAGGGTAACTTTCCACTACAGGAATAAAGTTTGTGAGCCAGCGTCCTCAGCAGTTACACAGACTTAGCACAGTTTGATTGGTTTCCTAAGTTTACTGACCCTGGAGGTCAGATGACTTCCTGGGATAAAAGCCAGCTTCCTTTTGCTGTTAACTCCAGCCGCTGCTCTGCATACTTTTTCTTCTTCTCCTGCTGACTTCCTCTCTGTGAGAAGGTAGATAAGTACTAGAGAAACAAAAGCCCAGAATGCTAAGACTGCCAGTCTCACTTCCTCTTAGCCCTTGTCCAGCTCTGCTTTGAATGCAGTAATTTCTGTGGGGCACAGAGCTGTTGAGAGAAGACACCAGAAAGCCTCAGAACTGCCCAGTCAGGCCGTTACAGCCTGTCATGCTTTCACAGGGCCACTGCTGGTCACAGAAAATGCCAGGATGATGCGTGTCTCACGCCTGGCTGGTACTCTGATACCAGCCGTGACCTTCCTCTCCTACCTGAGACCTGAGAGCTGGGAGCCATGCGTTGAGGTAAGTGTGGATGGGGTCAGCTCTTCTCTTGTGAGCTTGGCTTCACTTCTGAAAAACAGTTCTCTGCCCAATACTTCCCACTGTGTGGCCTGGTTACTTTATTTTGCAAAAAGGAGTTAAATCACCGTAACGGCATGTGGGACTACAGGGATGAAATCATTGTATTCGGGAGCTAACAGGCAGTGGATGAGCCGTGGACTTTGATTGCCGGTAGGGGCTTTATGTCAGGTAGATCTGGTTAAGATCATTCTTCTATGACTTGCTGACTGTGTGATTGTGGGCAAGTTATGAAATCTCTCTGAGACTGGTTTTCATATCTTTGAAATAATTCAATACAGAATAATAAGAAGGTTGTTTCAGTTCCATTCCTTTATGCTGGTGGTTTGTATACTCACCTTTAAGTAGTTACTCTGCCTCTTTCAATCACAGGAGAAAAAGTATCTTTTCTTCTCTCAGCAGAATTACAAAGTGAATTCTAGACTTCTGCAACTGCTCATACGGTCCTATTCGAAGGAAGAAACAAAAAAAAGAGAGTGGAAAAGAGAACCAAAAGAGATAGAGAAGTGATGAGAGACAGAGAGAGAGAGAAGAAGAAGAAGAAGAAGGAGGGAGCTGTAGAATGCCGCTTAATGCAGTGGTGGTTTTCTTTGTGAAGCACCACTCGGCCAGTTTGCAATCTCTGGCGGATCTCTCTTACTTTGCCCCCAGAGTGACTGGCAGTTGCTTTCGAAGCCTGCAGCAGAACTGAAAAGTAGGGAGAGTGCTCTGGAATTCAAGGCCAGGAACGGTCAGAATAATAGAAATGCAGTGAGCCAGAATCCTAAAGTTGAGGACCTAGGGAAAAACAGCATACTTTATATTTAACAAGGAATAATACATCGTCTCATAGTCTTCCTTCTTCCCCCGTTTTCTTCCCACAGCTGTATTCCTCGTGTCACTTCCTGTATCCTTCTTACTGTTAGGTTGATGGAGGCAGAATTCCCAGTCAGGATCATTTCAGGGTAAACTTGTCTCCGTCCTTGCCTCCTCCCTTCCTCCTCGATCCCTGTTCTTTCAGTCTCCAAAGCCTGTCTCCTCCCCTGCTCGTCCTCTCTGTGTCTTTCAAGTACAGGCCTTGGTTCCACGGGTCTTGGCTCTTGAATAGCGCCTGGTTTCCTGAGGATATAATCCTCTTCCTTGAATCTATTGCTCACTTTTTGTTATTTGTTATCTTTTCTAAGAATTGGATCTTAAAAATGAGTCTCTTCCTTAGAAACTCCCCAAAACTATTACCATTAAGGGAGTTTTCTACCAACAGGCCTAGGAATGACTAGTCCTTCAACCTGAAATACTTTTCCCCTATATCTGCTCAATGACAAAGATATATAACTTAAATTGACTTACGGTCATATCAAAAAAGTATATATTTTTTTTAAAAGGTGAGTTCAATCTTTTTTGTGTGTGCTTTAGGTGAAAGTTTACAGAGCAAATAAGTTTTTTATTTGTACACAAATTGTTTTATGACATTGCTTGTAGTCCCTGTGATATATAAATATTCTTTCTTTTACCACCCCAGTTTCCCCGTTTTCATTCATCCCATTTTCCTATCCCTACCTCCCTTCTCATCATTGCATTTGGTCAGGTGTTGCCCATTTGGTCTTATTTACTTGATTGAACTAAAAAGATGAGTTATTATTCATTTTGTAGACTTGTGTAATCTTTCGCTGACAGATGAATTTCAAGAATGATGTCAGTTGAGTTAAAGAGTATCTGGAGTCCATAGTCTTGGGTTTCCTGAAGTCTCTGTTAGGCCAGTAAGTCTGGCCTTTTTAAGGGGGGAATTAGGATATTGTTCTACATTTTTCTCCCACTTTGTCAGGAACCTTCTATTGTGATTCCTGTCAGAGGGGTCAGTGGTGGTAGCCTGGCCCTATTTAGTTGCTCTGGGCTCAGAATGACGGAGACTGCGGCACTTGTGGTGTATAAGCCCCTTGGGACTAATATTTCCTTTGTGTCTTTAGTTCTCTTCCTTCTCCTTTACTCCCGGTGGGATGGGACCAGGAAATATATCTTAGATGGCTACTTGCAGGCTTGTAAATTCTGCAGATGCTGCTTGCTAAAGTGGGATGTAGAACTTCTTTAAAATTGACGATGTTATGCCACTTGATGCAGATCATGGTCCCCAGCCCTCAGCCCAGTAATTCAGTCCCTTAGGGTGTTCGAGTGTGTCTATAAATTTCTGTTTCTCTGCCTTAGTCACATTGTCCTGATTTCCTCTATAAAGTGTGCTGTCTTTTCCTTCACCAGAATTCAAACTTACCTATTATCTGCTTATTAATTTCCTCTCCTTGCTCCTCCCTCAATGGTAGCAATCAGTGACTGTTTCCTTCTGTGTGTAAATCTTTTCTTGAGTTTTTATAACAGTGGTCTCATACAGTATTTGTCTTTTTGTGTTTGATTTGTTTTATTCAGCATAATATCTTCCAGATTCACCCATGGTGTGACGTTTCCCAGATTCATCATAGTTCTTTATTGTTGAATATTATTCCATTGTGTGTATGTACCATAGTTTGTTTATACGTTTGCTTGTTGATAGGCCCTTAGGTTGTTTCCGTCTTTTTGCTACTGTGGATAATGTAGCAATGAACATGGATGTGCATATTTCTGTTTGTGAGACAGCTTCTTATTTTTCTAATATACAGTTCTAGGAACGAGATTGCTGGTTGTATAATATTTCTATTTCTGGCTTTTAAAGGAAGCACTATGTTATCTTCTGCAGTGGTCTGTACCATTTCATATCATTCCCACTGGTAGTTGTATAAGATTTCTAACCCCTCATAACCCTTCCAACATTTTTTATTTTATTTTTTTATAATATTGCAGTAATGTCAGTGTGAGATGGTATGTCATCATTGTTTTGATTTGCATTTGTCTAATAGCTAATGATCATAAGCATTTTTTCTTGTGTCTGTGATTGTTTTTTATGGTGAAGTGGCTGTCAATATTCTTTGCCCATTTTTAAATTAGATCATCTGCCTTTTTATTGCTGTAATGTTGCAATATCTTATAGGTTTTAGAGATCAGGACTATTGGATATGTACTTTTTTTCCCCAGGATGTAGGATTTCTTTTTACTCTTTTGGTGAAGTCTTTGGATGAGCATACGTGTTTTATTTTTAGGATATTCCAGTCGTCTACCATCTCTTCTGATGTTTGTGCATTGTTAGTTATAGTTTATACCCTATTTATGCCACATATTATGGCCCCTAGCATTGTCCCTAATTTTTCTTTCATGATCTTCATTATTTTAGGGTTTATATTTAGGTCTTTGATCCATTTTGAATTAGTTTTTTGTGGCTCTTGATTGTGTCCCACATCATTTTTAGGTTTTCATAAGTCTTTTATCTGGATTTTCCTCAGAGTGATATCCATGGATTTGTCTTCAGTCTCGCTTCTTCTATCTTCGATTATTTTCTAATTGCTCCTAACATTTTCTACTGAGTTTTGCACTTCTCAAGTTTTGTTATCTTTGGATTTCTAGTTGCTTTTTAAATATGATTTCTAATTGCTTGCTTATTTTGATGTTTGGATCTATTGACTTGTCCGTGTTTTCCTTGATTTGGATTGTGTTTTCTATGGTCTTACGTTTTCCATGATTTTGTCTATTTTTTCCTTGGTTTTGTTTGCATTTTCCTTGATCTATTTCCTAATTTCTGGGAGATCCCGAAACACTAGTCTTTGGAATTCCATGTCAGATAATTCCACTGCTTTTTCTACCAGAAGGTCATCTGACTTTTTATTTTGTTTAGCTATTGGAGCCATCTTGTCCTGCTTTTTTTATATGTTTTGATATTGTCTGCTGTCTCTGAGACATTCAGGTATTATTTTCATTATGTATTTATTGTGCAGTTATTTGTTGCCCCTAGGGTCGCCATGAGTCGGATCCAGTTCGACAGCACTTGGCTGGCTGGCATGTATGGTTGGGCAGGCCATACTTGCTTACTTGTCTGCAGGCTTATTAGCTCTCACCACTTTGTCCAGATAGGCAAGGCAGGTTGTTCATTCATGATGTGGCAGAATAGGCTAGTGGGTAGAGAGAGTCACAATGTCAGGATTCTCGGTTGTGAAACATTTGTTCAGGACTGGTAAGAAGGGTAGGATATGTAGCTGTGTTGCTTGGTTGTGATGCAATGGGATCAGCCTGCAGGGGGAGGGAAGAGAGGATGCTGATTGGTCAGCTGCAGTGCAGCAGGGGCATAGTTGTACTGGGTGGTGCTGCTAGTCCGTGGTGCAGTAGTAAAGTCAATGCAAAGGGAGGGACATGGTTCAGGGTGCTCAACTGTGGTGCACTGGGACAGAGCTGGCAGGATGAGAAAAGTGCATGGCTGGTTTGCTTAGCTGCAGTGCAGTGGGATGGAGATGGTGGTGTGGGAGGGGACACAATGCTGGGTCACTCAGTTGTGGCACAGTGGAATAAGGCCATCAGGGAAGAATGGGCATGGGGTACGACTCTCAGTATAAGAAGAAAGAGTCATTGGTAAGGAATGGCATGGGCTAGGGTGCTCAGTTGTGGGACAGCAGGGTAGAACTGGTGGGGAGGGTTCCAGGCTAGGATAATCAACTATGTAGCAGTAGGTCAAAGCTGTTGGGGATGGAGGGGCATAGGCCAGGGTGCTCAGCTTTGGGACAGGTGGGTGGAACCAGCACAGACAGAGGGATTGTGGGTCTGGATTGTTCCACCGTGATGCAGCCAGACTAGGTGACAGGTAGGAAGTTGTCCAGAGCCACATATGAGGTCTGATAATTAAGCCTGCAAACTTAATTGTTCCAAGGGCTACATAACTCATTGCTGAATATCACTACAGTCACCTTTCAACTACTCACGTGGGAAGCTGCACCAATGTCAGTACCTAGTCTACCATTCAAAGGATTTTGGAACTCTTTCTGGAATGGCCATTGCACACAGTGGCACAGTGGTAAGTTTGCAAACTTAATTGTATAGTTGTCTGTGAGGGAGTTTTTAGCCAGTAACCAAATAACTGTATTGGAGCACCTTCCCTGCTCCAGATTTGGCCCCCAATGACTTTTTTCTTTACCTTAAGATAAAGGAAATATTGAAAGGAAGATGTTATGATGACATTCAGGACATCAAGGGCAATACAATGACAGCTCTGATGGGCATTCTGGAAAGAGTTCCAAAATTGCTTTGAAGCGTGGACCAGGCTCTGGCATCAGTACATAGCTTCCCAAGGGGGAGTGCTTCAGAGGTAACCATAGTGGTGTTTGGCAATGAGGTATGTAGCACTTTTTCTAGGATGAGTTTGTAAACTTAATTGGGAGTGCTGATAGCTCAGATACAATGCAAGAAGATGTGGCTGGTGGTAAGAGGCAGTGGTGAAGGAGGTGAGGATGAGCCCATAAGGTATGAGGTTTTTATCATGGTCCCTGGGGCTGTTTAGATGGAGCAGTTCTTGCCACTACTCACCAGAAAGGTGGGGGTTATTGAAGCACGCTCCCCTGGTTACCATCCCAGAGTGTGTGGGCCCTTCTTGAGCTGCAGCGAATGCATGAAATCTTACTTTGCTCCATATACATTTGTGCCATCCCTCTGTCTTCTATTGGAGTTCCATGAAGGTGACTTCCTGTGCTTTTTGCATGAGGCTTTTGGCTTTATATGAAGGTGGCTATGCTATGTACAGTTCCAGTCATCAGGGAACCTCCCCTCCTTATTGCCATTTTTTTTCTTCTCAGTGGCTTCTGGTCTAATACTTAACCCTTTCATTTAAAGATCCGGGTTCCAGGATTCATATCTGTATTTGTTCTACTTGTTTCTGATGTAGAAAGGTGGTTTGGTATGTTTGAGTAATACACAATGTCTTTGTTTCATCTGTGGTAAGATTAATCTTGACAATGTTTTTACTTAACCCAATTATTCAAAATACTTCAACAGGTAATGTATATTGAAACTATTAATGTTATATTATATAAACTTTGTTGTTAGTAAATCTTTATAATCTATATATAGTTTACATTTACAGAACAAATCTGTTTGCATAATCCACATCTCTGGTGCTCAATAGCTGTGTGTGGCTAGTGCGTACTGTGCTGAATTAAGTGGGCCTAGGTAGTCTCATAGTTTAACTGATCCCTCACTTCATTTGGATTTCTGTTTAAATGCTACCTCCTTAGGAAGGTCTTCCTGGATAGCCCCAGGTAACTGAGCCTCTCAGCCCCTAGATTTGTCTTTAATTCCCTTGTGCTCTTTCATTTATTTTTTTTTCACAGCACATCATTACATATTTTTATTTTTTCATTATCCATTGCCCCCCTTCTGAATGGACTATAGAAGAGGGCAGGGCCAATGCTGATTCTATTTATCACTATGTTTCCAGGGCTTGTCACGTACTGGTGGTCAATTACATGTGTAGTGACTCCTGTTCTGGCTGTGGCTGCCCATCTGATTTAGGCTCTACTGCTCATGCCACTGCTAGAAAACCTGAATTAGTTCTCTGCTCCTGTCATATTCATTCTGTTCTCATTTTATGAAATATCCTTCTTTGTCTTTCTGTGCATCCAGGTCTTAGCCTTATCCAAGACCCATCTAGGAATGAGTCTTGAATCTCTTCCATCTAGAAAGTCTTGTAAGACTCCTATGTACAGAATTTGAGTTCTCTGGAAAATATTTTCCAAGCCTTTTTTATGACCCTTTTAGATAGTGTTAGTTGTGTTTCTGTCGTAACTATTACCCTGCACTATGAGCTCATTGGAATGTGCAGTTTACAGAAAATTAAAAACCAACAAACAAAAACAAAAATAGAACTCTTGCCCCAAATCACAAGAAAGAGCTAACACACAACCCGGAGGTATCACTGCAAAGCCTCAGCCCTTTGTCACTTAGCTCCCTTTCCTCTTATTAAATGTAGCCACAGTCAGTGTAGAGATTAGAACGTTGAGTATACAGTAGGTGCTATTTTCTTGAGTAGAACATTAAGCAGGTATGAAGTGAGAGGATAAATGATGGAATAAATGAATGTAGGCATGGAAGAAGGTTGACTGTACCCTGTTCTTGTACTAGAGGCAACTAAGGTACTATTCTAGGAGGATAGGAGTGGGGACAGCAATCCTTTGAAACAAATTCACTAAGAAACTACATCTGATGTGTGATCTTTTCAGGTGATTCCTAACATTTCTTACCAGTGCATGGAGGTAAATCTCTACAAAGTACCTGATGTCATTCCCTCGTCAGCCGAGAACCTGGATCTGAGCTTTAACCCCCTGAGGTACTTAGGCAGCCATAGCTTCTCCAGATTCCCAGAACTGCATGTGCTGGATTTATCCAGGTAATGAATGAGCTTTTACCTTGGTGCCCAAGGTGAAACATTGTGTTATCACATCATTCCTGTCCCAGAAATCCTGCTTGGTAGAGTTTCAATCTCCATGAATTTATTCAACAAATTTACTACTTGCTATGAGCTATAGTAGGGCATAGCTGCTAACCAAAATGTCAGCAGTTCAAGTCCACCAGCCACTCTGCAGAAACCTTATGGAGCAGTTCTACTCTGTCTTATAGTGTTGCTGTGAGTCAGAATTGATTAGATGGCAATGGGTTTTGCTTGGGGTTTCATACAATATTAAGCAAACCACCTCCTCTCTGTAGGTCTCATTGTCTTCATCTATGAATAAGTAACTGGTGAATCGATTTCTAAGAACAATTTTATATTTGCTTTTTTTTAAGTCAGTGCCTTAATTAGCTAGTACTGTTATAACAGAAATACTGCAAATGGAGAGCTTCAACAAAGAAAAAAATTATTCTTTCACAGGTCAAGGGGCTAGAAGTCTGAATTCACGTTACCAGGTCCAGGAGAAAGTTTTGTCTTTCAGTCAGCTCTAGGGGAAGCTCCTTGTTATCGATAATTCCCAACTGAAGAGCTTCTCAGTACAGGGACCCCAGATCCAAAGGATGTGCTAGTCTCTTAGCTCTTATTTCTTGATGATATGAGATCCCATGTCTCTGCTTCTTTCTCTCATTTATATACCCCAAATGGATTGATTTAAGACAAATCTAATCTTTTAGATTGAGTTTTGACTCATTAATATGACTGCCACTAATCCAACCTCATTAACATCATAAAGGTATGATTTGTGACACGTAGGAAACCCACATCAGGAGACAAAACGATAGACATTCACAAAATCCTGGGAGCCATGTACTAGCCAAGTTAACACATACTTTTAGGGGGACACAATGCAATCTATAACATTGCCTCCCCCCAAATTCATGCTTTTGCCACATGTAAAACATATTCACCCCATCATATCATAATGAAAAGTTAAATCAACTCCAAATGCAAAATCCAAAAATTCCTCTTCATTTGTGAAATCTACAATACAAATTTTCTGTTTTTAAGTACAATGGTAGAATGGGCACAAGCTAGATACTTCCATTACAAATGAGAGAAAGGGAGGAAAAGAAAGGATAACAGGTACCAAGAGAGTTGAAAGAACACATTACATTAGACCCCAAGGCTTAAAAATAATCTTCTGTTCTCTGACACCATTTGCACAATGACCTTGAGCTATAGACTCTGGGTATGGGGTTGGGGCTTTAGTTTTGTCTTCCAGGCCCACTTGAAGGGCAACACTGCTCCCTTGCATTTGGGTGGCCCCTGAGTGACAACTCCATTCTTGGAGATCTCATAGGCCATGGCCATGCCTTTTGAGACTGGGGTAGTTCTGCTTCCTGTGTTATCTCTTGAGTTTTTACTTCCCAGTACCTTGGGTTCTCACCCCCTTAGGCTCCATTTATGTCTACCCTACTGGTACAAGTGTTCCTAAACTCTTTAGGTCCAAAGATAAGTGCCTAGAGGCACCTCACTCTGCTAGGAAGCCTGCTGCACAAAGACACTTGCTTCTCTTGCTCTGTGTTTTGGCTCCAGTGCTGTCCCAGGCTAGTCTCCTAGTTCTTCTGCTACTGTTTCTGTACTCCTGCCATTCATTTTTCTGCTGCTGCTCCTTACCACGTGTGCCATCTCCATTGTAACAGTTCTTCTTGTTTCCTTCTATGTTCTCAGCACAACTGCCTTTGATGTCCATAGTTCCACCAACTGTGTCTTTAAGGCAATCTAGGCATTTACTGTTAGACACTTCCAGCCATTACCCATTCACAATTTCAAAATCACTTCTACATTTGAGATATTTGTTAGATCAGCAGCCTACTGTCCTGATATCACATTCTTAGTAATCTAGTGCTGCTGTAATAGAAATACCACAAATGGATGGATTTGAAAAGAGAAATTTATCCTTTCACAGTTTAGAAAGCTTGAAGTTTCTCACTCTTCTGACTCTGGGGGAAGGTCCTTGTCATAAATGTTCCTCAGTCTAGGAGAATGTCAGAACAGGAATGCCAGGTATGAATGACAGCCTGTCCTCTTAGTTCATGCTTCTTAGAGGTCTCAGGTCCCATGTCTCTCTGCTTGCTTCTGTCTTTTGTATCTCAGAAGAGACTGATTTCAGACACAACCTAATGTCATTGAAATATCTGGCACTAGTCTGACCTCATTAACATCATAGAAGTAGAATTTACAACACACAGAAAAATCACATCAGGTGACAGAATGGTGGACAGTCACGTAATGCCAGGACTCATGTCCTAGCCAAGTAAACATACATTTTTGTGGGGACATCATTCAGTCAGTAGGCAGTCAGAGTAGAAAACCAACTGAAACTTTTTCATCCAGAGATATTTACTGACCATTAGTTACATGTTGACTATGAGTCAGAACTGACTCGATGGCACCTAACAACAACAAACAAGTTGTATGTTGTACACGATGCTACCGAACAAGAATAGATTGATGTATAACACACTGCCCCTTCTATTAAAGAGAGCATATTCACTTGAAGAGACTCTGTTTTTTATTTTTTTAAAAATGTAAATTCCAATCCTAGCATTCCATATTGTGCTGTAAGTCTACATCCTATCTGCATTCGTTTTCCAGGGCTGCCAAAATAAAATGCCACCAACTGGATGGCTTAGAACAGAATTTTATTTTCTCGTCATTCTGGAGACAAGAAGTTCAAATCAACATATTGGTTAGTCCATGTTCCTTCTGAAATCTTCAGGAGAAGACCTGTTGTTGTTTATCCCAGCTTCAGACAGCCTTCAAATTAAATTTCTTAATTTGAAGATGAGTCTTCTCATGCCCACCTTTCCCTTTTTGTGTCTGTTCTCCTCTTTTATAAGGTGCTCCTCAGACTGGATTAGGGTCTGCCTGACTCCAGCGTTACCTCGGAATGATGCCATTTGCAAAGGCTCTATTTTCAATTAACATTACATTTTCTGGCACAAGATATCCTTTGAGGACAAAATTCAATGCGTAACTCCCCATGTGTCACGACTGCCACCTACTTAGAGGCTTCTGGATGTGTTGTTCACATAGTCTCCTTTCCTTGTTAACATTACTCATTTTTCATGTTTCAGCTTAAGTGTTCTCAGAGAGATCTGACATTGAGCCTAGTCTGGGTCAGTTTCCTTGACAGAAACTTGCACAGCACAATTTCTACTCTTTCTTCCAATAAAACTCACTCAATATCACGAGTTACTAGCATTTACCTGCAATAAGTACACTATTCATACATTTAGTTCTATTAAGATATCTTCATGAACATTAAAGGTATCTGTGACACTTGTGATTTTTTAAGTTATTCATTGGTCATGCCTAACAACAGCGATGGAATCCCTGTGGTGTAGTGGTTAATTTCTATGGCTGCTAACCAGAAGGTCAGCAGTTCAAGTCCACTAGGTACTCCTTGGAAACTCTATGGGGCAGTTCTACTCTGTCTTCTAGGAGCACTGTGAATCAGAATTGACTCTATGGCAGTGTTGTTGTTGTTTTTTAATGACATCTGTCTCCATTGCATGAATCAGATGCATGATCACAGTTAGTTGTGATAGGAAATGGATAAATTTGATCTTACATTTGATATGACATAGGCTACTGAACTCACAGTTGTCATGGAACCCAGTCATTACACCTTAACTGATTTTCTTTGGATGGTTTTCTTCTCTCTGATAAACACATGTACCAAGCGTAATAGAAAGAAGGCATCAATGTGATAACTTTGTATCTGTGTGCACTCCTTATTTGTACTTGCCCTCATCTGCCCTGCTTGATATCTTTACCTGGACACAATTGTGTAGCAAGTCTTATACTAAGAAGAGCTGCGTGACTAATATTACTATTAAAAATCTGGGTTTTTATTCAGCACAAATATTATATAACCCGTATCTCTCTTCCATGTAGGTGCGAAATTCAGACAATTGAAGATGGTGCATATCGGGGACTAAACCATCTCTCCACTTTGATATTGACGGGAAACCCTATCCAGCATTTAGACCTGGGAGCCTTTTCTGGATTATCAAGTTTGCAGAAGCTGATAGCTGTGGAGATAAACTTAACATCTCTAGAGGATTTCCCCATTGGACATCTTAAAACTTTGAAAGAGCTTAATGTGGCCCACAATTCTATCCATTCCTTCAAATTACCTGAATATTTTTCTAACCTGTCTAACCTGGAATATTTGGACCTTTCCAATAACCAGATCCAAAATATCTATCGTAAAGACTTGCAGATTCTGCATCAAATTCCTCGACTCAATCTCTCTCTAGACCTGTCTCTGAACAAGATAGACTTTATCCAACCAGATTCTTTCAAGGAAATTAGGCTCCATAAACTGACCTTGAGAAGTAATTTTGATACAATGAATGTAATGAAAACATGTATTCAAGGTCTGGCTGGTTTAGAAGTCCAGCAGTTGGTCTTGGGAGAATTTAAAAATGAAAGAACCTTGGACATGTTTGACAAATCTGCTCTGGAGGGACTGTGCCGTCTGACCATCGAAGAATTTCGGATAGCATGCTTAAGGGACTTCTCATCAGATGACATTGGCGTATTTCAGTGCTTGGCAAATATTTCTGCAGTTTCTCTGGTGAATCTGCATCTAGACAATTTAGAACGTCTTCCTAAAGATTTCAAGTGGCAATCCTTAGAACTGATTAACTGTAAATTTAAACATTTTCCTGAATTGACACTCTCCTCTCTGAAAACATTTGTTTTAACTGGCAATAGACAGAGTTACACTGCTAAAGAGTTTGTATTACCAAGTCTTGAGTTTCTGGATCTCAGTGGAAATGGATTGAGTTTCAGAAGTTGCTGCACTCAGTCTGATTTTGGGACAACCAGGCTGAAGTATTTAGATTTGAGCTTCAATAATGTTATCAACATGGGCTCAAACTTCTTGGGATTGGAGCAACTAGAACATCTAGATATCCGACATTCTTCCTTGAAACAGATGAATGATTTTTCAGTATTCCTATCACTCACAAACCTACTTTACCTTGACATTTCTTATACTGGTACTCAAGTCATGTTCCGTGGCATCTTTCACGGCTTGTACAGCCTCAGAGTCTTGAAAATGGCTGGCAATTCTTTTCAGGACAACTTCCTTCCAGATATCTTCACAGACCTGACTAACTTGACTTTCTTGGACCTCTCTCACTGCAAACTGAAACAGGTGTTCCAGGGAGCTTTTGGCTCACTCCCCAGACTTCAGGTGGTAAATATGAGTCACAACAACCTCCTGTCATTGGATTTACTTCCTTTTAGATATCTGCACTCCCTTCATATTCTGGACTGTAGTTTCAATCATATAGAGGCCTCCAAGGTACAAGAACTGCAGCATCTTCCAAGTAACTTAACTCTCTTAAATCTTACCCAGAATGCATTTGCTTGTATTTGTGAGCACCAGAGTTTCCTGCAGTGGGTTAAGGACTGGAGGCAGCTCTTAGTGGATGTTGAACAAATGGTATGCGCAACACCTCCATACATGGAGAGGAAGCCTGTGTTGCATTTCACAAACACTACCTGTGAGATGAGAAAGACCATCATCAGTGTGTCAGTTGTCACTGTGCTTGTGGTGTCTTTGATACTAGTTTTGGTCTATAAGTTCTATTTCCACCTGATGCTTCTTGTAGGTTGCAAAAGGTATGGCAGTGGTGAATGTACCTATGACGCCTTTGTTATCTACTCTAGCCAGGATGAGGACTGGGTGAGGAGCGAGCTGGTAAAGAACCTGGAAGAGGGAGTGCCCCCCTTTCAGCTCTGCCTTCACTATAGAGACTTTATCCCTGGTGTGGCTATCGCAGCCAATATCATCCAGGAAGGTTTCCACAAAAGTCGGAAGGTCATTGTCGTGGTATCTCAGCACTTCATCCAGAGCCGCTGGTGTATATTTGAGTATGAGATTGCCCAGACCTGGCAGTTTCTGAGCAGTCATGCTGGCATCATTTTCATCATCCTAGAGAAGGTGGAGAAGTCCTTGCTCCGGCAGCAAGTGGAGCTGTACCGCCTTCTCAACAGGAACACCTACCTGGAGTGGGAGGACAGTGTCTTGGGGAGGCACATCTTCTGGAGACGGCTCAGAAAAGCCCTGCTTTCTGGAAAACCACGGAGTCCAGAAGAAACAGCAGATGTGGAGAACAACCAGCCTGAAGCAACAACTTCTGCCTGAGGTGAAGAAACTCCTGGGATGTTTTCCTGCCTAGCTGGGCTTGGCACTTGTTCACCTAGCGCACGCGCGGGCACACACACACACATGCGGAGCCATTGAGGCAATTCTGACTGATACCAGCCATGAAGGATGGAATAGAACTGCCTTGCAAGGTTTCCAGGATGTAAATCTTTACAGAAGCAGACTGCCACGTCTTTCTCCTGTATTCAGCTAACAAGCACGATTAAATGCTGCAAACCAGGCACTGTACTAAAGGCAGATGATTCAGCAGTATGCAAGATACACATACAGGGCTGCTAATATCATGCAGCTTAGAGTACAGAAGGAATATGTACCAGTGCCTAAAATATAAAACCTTCTCTAGACTGGGGTTTTAGACTACTCGTCTGAGAACTCCATGACAGGGAAATTTCTACTCAGCTCTTAGCTTTCCAAATCAAATTAAAACTAAGAGTGGAAGCAGGGAGAAAGATTATTATGTTCCTAATCATTTGAATATAAGCTACCTCATGTATTACGTTTTGCTGTTGTTAGCTGCTGTTAGTTAGCCCCCACATTATGGTAACTCCATGTGCCACATCATAACTGTCCTTAGTGTTTTCAGGGATGTAATCTTCATGGAAGCAGTTTACCTTTCTTCTGTGTACCAGGTAGGTGAGCTTGAACCACCAGCCTTTAGGTTACCAGTTGATTGCCAATTGTTTACACCACCCAGGCTCATAACACATTTAAGCCACTGTAAAACAAAATAGCTTTGGTAGTTTTAACAGGATGAAATATTTTCTCACTTTTCCCTTTTCCACTGTATACAACTTAAATTCTACTTGATGATTCTGAAGACAGCTGCTTTAGGATCTTCCTTCTACTTTATGGTAGTTTTCTTCCAGAGTTATACCTCTTATAAATAATTCTTGAGAAGTTACAAACACTCAGAAGTTTACAAACACCTTAGTCATTTCTTAGCATTTTGTATTTATTAAACTAAAATCTGGTACATATTTTGTTTTTATAAATCCAGTTCTCATTTTTCTACATCTTCTCTATATGTTCATGTAAAAAATGCTGGCCATATGCTGGAAATATCCATATTCAACCAAACTTTTCTTAAAGTAAATATGAAAAACACCCTGTCACTTTAAGTCATTCAAAAGTTGTACACCTGTAAAAAGTTGAATCTGCAAAAGTCATATGATAGGTATATTTACAACAATGACAAAAAAGAGGGATAAAGTAGCTACTGAGACTGAGTATACACAAACACCTGGGATTTGGTTCCTTAGTTTGGAGGTTCAAGATTGTAGTTTTGTGGAATATCTCAGTTGCTTGGCCTGTTAAGAGCTGTCAAGTCTGTTCTGACTCAAAGAGACTCTATGTATAGCAGAACAAGACACCATTCTCACAATCTTTGCTGTGTTTGAGCCCATCATTGCAGCCACTGTGTCAAATGAGACAACTGAAAGTACCATGGCTTTGGTCAGGCGTACCTGAATCCTCAAAGTCATGCCTTAGCTCTTAACACTTTAAACAACTGTTTTGCAGCAGATTTTTTTTCAGCACAATTCGTTATTTGATTTCTTTACTGCTCCATGGGCATTGATTGTGTATCCAAATAAAATGAAAATCTTGAAAACTTTAATATTTTCTTC
Organism: Heterohyrax brucei; assembly: GCA_028571685.1. NCBI lineage: Eukaryota > Metazoa > Chordata > Mammalia > Hyracoidea > Procaviidae > Heterohyrax > Heterohyrax brucei. Next base: position 67,174,049 of record CM053150.1, read on the forward strand.
ACTTATCATAACAACTGCTCTAATACCATGTTTAGTGCCTCTACTTTAACTTACCTGTTTTGCAGTATCTGGGATCTTAAAGGCTTGCACACAGCCATTCAAGGCACAGACTTGTTGTCTATTTACACAGAGTGAAAGAGGAAGAAGAAGAGTCAGGAATAAGAGCAAGATACTGAATTTGTGGTTAATTGCTTCTAGGAACATCTGACCATCAGACCAAAAGAACTGTATGGTGCCTGACTGCCACAGCTGAGCATTTGGATCTAAATTCCATAAAAGAATCCCAGTATAAAGGGGGCAAATGCAGAACAGAATTTTAAATGATCATGGACTGTAGAATTTCTGGAGCCACGGAACCCTGAAACTATTGTCCTGAGATAATCCTTAAGCTTTAAACCAAAATATATCCACCCCCCCAAAACCTAATAATTCCAGAAAAAGCCCAAAGCAAACCCACTGCTATCAAGTCAGTTCTGACTCTTACTGCTCCACAGAGTTTCCAAGGAGTGGCTGGTAGATTCAAACTGCTAAGACTACACCAGCAAGGCTGCATATATGTATATGTGTTATATCCATGTATGTTACAAGAGACGGTGAATAACTAAAACGATATAAACAAAAAGCAGTGAGTGTATCTCAAGCCTCGTATTTTTTAAAAAATGAATATGTTCTTTTTTGATGATTAAACATATAATTATTTTCATTTTGAAGGAAAAGGCATATAAGGAAATTTTGTTATTATTATTATTTTAGATCAGTAGATAAATTTGATACATAGGTTCACTAGTAATAAAAGCTGGACTCGAACAATATGCCCTTGTAAGAACTGTCTATATAGGATCACACTGACAACAACAACTCTGAATATTAGATATAAGTCTTAGGGGACAGTGAGTTTATATTAATAAAGGAGGGACAATGAAGGAAAGAAAGATGCGAATGGTTGTACAACTCCAAGAAAGTAATCAGTGTCACTAAATTATACAAGTAGAAACTGTTGACCTGGTGTTTGTTTTGCTGTGTATTTTTTCAACAATGATTGCATATATATATATATATTTTTAAATTGTTACCCACTTAAATTATGACTTTTGGGAGACAGCATTAATGTAATTTGGTCAAAGTCAGCATTTATTGAAAGCCCGGTGTCTTGGTATCATAATGAACAGTTCTGCTTAGAGGCAAGAGGAAAGATGGGATGAGCTTAGGATGCACATCTTGATGATCTCAGAATCACGTGGGCTAATGTAGCTGGGTTGGCCACATGAAACACATTGCAATAAAGATTTCTTCTCAGAGTAAGTGTTGTTTGGTGTAAATTTGAGAGACATACAGGACTGGGGTCCTCTGGGACTCAAGAGGGTCCCTACTCCCAGGAGAACTCAAATTGCTGCTTTCTGTGGGGGCGTAACTCCTTGATTACATTCAGGAAAGAATGGACGTCATCAGTGAGAAAACAATGTCCCTGAAGTTCATGGGGGTCATGGTAGTGGGAGTTCTTGGAAAAATCACACTTACCTGACTTCCCCAGAGCTGGTGTGATCGGAGAAAGCAGTAAGAATATGTGGAAAATCCAATGGTTAAGCATTATAGATAAGGTAACAACCAAGAGTGTGTTTTTAACAGTGTCTCAAGATGTATTTTGGTTTTAACATGTGTGGTATTGCTGAACTTGCTTTGTTTATATGTCTTGGGTGCTAGTAAACATGAGCATATGCATTTGTGCTCGCACATGCTTCTTGAGTTCTTGTCAGGGTTTGTGTGTATGGAAAAATGGTTTTTGTCTGTATGAACACATCTCCATGGAAAGGAATGTGATTATACTCCATGGGTAATCCATGCATTTGAAGTAGATGGTAATAGCTGCTTGATGTAGGTTCCATACATCCATTTTTGCACATAGTTGCGTGTATACAAGTGTCTGAGTTAGTTTCTGATTTGCTTGAGGTTGTGTGTTTGTGCAAGTCCTTGCTATATGTGAGTGTGCCTGTGCTCGTGTTTGGGCGTACTCATTCTGTGTTAGGGTGTTAGTTCAAGCAAATATACAGGGTTCTAAGGGGGAATATCAAGGTAAAGCTGGAATGTTGCCTCTATGTGAGGCTGACACTGCCCCTTTCCCATCAGCCTCCTCTCCTGCATGGGGAATTTTGAAAATTGCAAGTGAGGTAGGCAAGAAGGCAAGGAAATGAGGTGGACAGACACAGAAGGAGAAGAAATAGAAAAGTTTGGGCTGGAATTGGCTCATTGGAGCTATTTAAATCCTTTAGATGAAAGAGAGATGGAAGGTAGAGAGGAGAGAAATCAACGTGAATTATGATGTTGTGAATTTATGTCACACGCTATGGACTTGACAGCACTTGGCTTTTGGCTTGGTCTACCACTTGTAATATACCCAGTGTCATTGAGTTGATTCCCCAAATAGGCACACAATTATAATCACATTTAAATCTCTCACTAGCCAGGTGTGGTAGGAAGATCAAAAGTTATTATCCCCATTTTACTGATATGAAACCTGAGGTTCAGTGAAGTAAACTTATTGTCATTAGGCCACTGAAGGGCAAGGGCTAACCTGGGCCTCTGGCTTGCTCAGTTCACTTTCCACTACTCTCTGTGGCTTTGCACTTAATGTTGGCAAAAGAAGAAGTAAAACCCCTGTGTATTCACCTGTAGAACTCTGAGGAAATATCACTACGGTTGACAGCAAGATTGGGTTTTTCGTATCTGTATATAGTATATCTGCCAAAGCCAAGTGCCATCCACACCTACATATCAAATAATTTATGACAGAATTCTTTCCATGTAAGACTTGAGGGAGCTTCAAATAAAGTATACATAAGTAATAACCAGTTGTCGTTTGGTCAACGACAACTCATAGTGACCCTATGTGTGACTGAACAGAGCTGTGTTCCATAAGGTTTTCAGTGGTTGGTTTTTTGGATATAGATCACCAAGACTTTCTTCTAAGATACTTCTGTGTAGATTCATACCTTCAATCTTTTATTGAGTCACTGAGTGCCCTAACTGCTTGCATCATCCAGGGACTTCACATGGACAATACAAAAAAAAAAAAAAAAAAAAAGGAAAGAAAATCTCCTGTCAAATTGATTCAGACTCATAGGAACCCTATAGGACAGAGTAGAACTGCTCCATAGAGTTTCCAAGGAGTGTTTGGTGGATTTGAACTGCCAGCCTTTTGGTTAGCAGCTGCAGCACTTAACCACGATGCCACTAGGGTTTCTAGAGAGTTAATCAATTGGAAGTAGAAAATTTGGACAAAGAACAAGAAGAGGAAGAAAAGGTTCTAAGAGCCACCTTCAACAGTTTTTCTAGAGCTAAACTCCAGAGAGATGTCCTGCTTTTTTGGATCATGTGGTTTTTTGGAGAAAGCTCTAATTCAAAGTCACTGTTTGCCTATTAGCTCTGTATCTTGGGCTTCACTTCTCTGAGAGTCTGGTTAACTCAAAGGAAAAATGTTGATTCAAGGATTGAAAATCGTATATGTTCAACACAAGGGATACACTTCCTTTATGGGTGAGTGTTTCTCTGAGGCTTTATAAAGAGGGCACAAGGAAAAGCACTGGCAATCTTTTCTACAGCAGCATTAAAAGATTTGCTGTGTTTCTCCAGCCTGTGGAAGCATAGGCGTGTCTTAATTGTAACTAAGCAATTTCATTCTGACTCAGCCTCCACCCACAGGATTGTCAGAAGTCCAGCTTCTTTCTGGATTCTGTAAGGCTTCCAGCAGGTTTCCAAAGAGTCTTCATAGACTCACAAGAATCCCCATTAGATTGACCGTGAGCTCTGTGAAAGTAAAGAGTGTGACTGTTCACCCTCCTCCTTCTCCACCAATGACCACAACGCCCAGGACATAGTAAACAGGAAATTTCTATTTGTCTGAAAAACTGATAAATAAGCAATGCCACTTTCTACAGATGATGTTTTCTATGCCTTCCAGTGAAGGCTGCAAAATCCCAGACCACAGTTCTCTACCACCCACATAGCCTTGGGGACTCAGATTTCCTGGTTGTCTTCTGTTCCTGTTCTTGTCACCCACTTCCTTCATTCTGCTCCTTTAACCGCAAATATTCCAAACGTTGCTTTGTGGAAGGGGAGAGAAAAGTATCTGTATGTATTCTTAATGGCTATCTCTAGGTCTTCTAATTTATGTAGGGTATCTGTTCATCTGTAATAAAACAGATCCTTGGTGAAGAGATCAGTTGCATGCTGATTCAGCCTCTCCATTTACTTCTGGGGTGATTTTGGATAAGTCATTCAAGTCTTTTGAGGCTCTAGTTTCACTGCTTAAGGTGAAGGGTAATAATCTCTTCTCATTTGACTATGACGACAGTAGTTACAACAGCGACAGTTCTAAAAAAGAACTGGTGAGTCCATTCTGACTCATGGAAACCCCAAGTTAGGGTAGAACTGCTCCCCAGAGTTTTCTTGGCTGGACTGTTTATAAAGAGACAGTTTACTAGGCCTAGGTTTAAATCACTAACCTTCAGTTAGCAGCAGTCACAAGCTGATTGCCCCACCCAGGCATCTTACAATAACAACAAACAAATAAACACACTGTCTAGCAGAGTCCAACTCATAGCAATCCTGTAGGGCAGAGTAGACCCTCTCTCTTAGTTGAGCATTCATTTTGGGCAAGGAGTTTATATACATTTACTTTGTCACATCAGTGACTTAGGAGTGACTGAGGCTTGGAGTCTAACATACTCAAGATCACCTACAAATAAAAGGAAACTGAGAATCTAAGTCCACCTTGCTTCAGAGCCAAGATTTTTCAATACTGTACCATGCCAAAAGTACCCTTCTACCACAAAAAAAAACCCCGTAAGGCCACTTATCTCTTTACAATGAACTTGATGTTAACTAAAGGGGGTTACTATTATTTCTAGTGATGAGGAGATGATTGCCCAGAGAAGAGAAGTAGCTTGCCCAACATCGTACAGTTTGCATATATTACTTACAGTAATAGCAGCTGTTTGCTGAGCTCTTGGTGCATAACTGGGTGAGCTTTAATTTACATATTTTGTATTGATGCAGGCATAGGATCTTGTGTCATCTTATGGATGAGGAAAATAAGGTGCAAAAAGAAAAATGTCTAAGTGCCACACCCATGGAAGTGCTCAAATCAGGGTTTGAACAGGAGCTGGCCTGTTTTTCAGGGATCTATTCTTTCTACCATGTAATGGCTGCCTTGATATCCTGGGCTGATTTAGGACAATCTGAAGAGTGACTGGAGAGTCATTTAGACAAGGTCAGTAACTCCCATGCCATCTAGAAATTCAAAATTAAAAAGATAGAGAGTACTAGCTACCTTCTTGATTTCGACAGCAATAGAGATGATACCTCCCTGTGACAGCACTAAGTGACAATTCCGAGTGTAAATGTGCTTTTTGGCACAAATTTCCCTGTACTAATAATCTTGATTATAATTATAAAATAATGGGTTTCCAAAAGGCTGCAAGCAGCTCTGGGAATGGCAATAAGTGTTTAGAAATGACATGTTGTTATGGGAGAAGTGTTTTGTGAAAATAAAACCCAAGTTTAGGAGAAAGGATTGTGTTTTGTGCTCCTCAGAAACTATCTCATCATGTAATTAAATCAAAACCAGTCAGTCGCCAATTTAGGCTCTTGCCTCTGACTAATGATGCTCCATCTCCAACGTACCAAACAAGGTGGGACTAGCCTGAAATAGCCACAGTCTCATTCACATCCTCTGCCTCCACAGAATCTTGTGTGCCTCATTTTCCCAAGGCCTGGCTGGGAGATGCCACTGCCTGGTCTGCTTTCTTTTCCTGGGATCCTGTCTATCTTTCTGTTATGAAATCTGTCTTGGAAGTCTTCCCAGCTCCTTGAAAAGGAATACTCACTCTTCTCATTTAAAGGTTTACTTGGAAACACTATATGGAAATGTTATTATTGTTGCCCCTGACTCTTAGAGGGCCCATGTGCAATGAAACAAAAGATTGCCTGGTCCTGCATTATTCCCAAGATCAGTTGTAGATTGAGCTGTTGTGATACATAGGGTTTTCATTGGATGAATATCAGAAGTAGATTTCTGGCCTTTTTGAATTTGGAAATGCCTCTGAAATCAATTCAGCATCGTAGCAACACAGTCATAGCAACGCAGAAACCTCCACTGATAGACAGGTAGTGGCTATCTGCATGAAATGCACTAACTGGGACTATAACACAGGTCTTTTGTGTGGAAGTTAAGAACTCTACCACTGAACCACCACTGCCCACTATTTGGAAGTAGGGAGTGTCTTAGGCTGGGTTTTCTAGGGAAGCAAACTAGTAACACGTACATGCACAAGGAAAGATTTCTATATAAAGGAAACAGCCCACGCAAATGTAGAAGCTGAATGTCTCAAGTCCTGGCACAAGCGTCATGTGACCACAGAAGCTGGTGAACCCAAGGTCAGTAGGTCAGAGATCAGAGTTCTAGATCTCTGGTTGTATAGGTAAGTGGATCCCAAGCTGTGGCAAGACTGGGAGGTCTCTGCTGACTCACAGAGCTGCAGAGGCTGGCGTACACAGGATGGGCAGGTGAGGGAACAGAACTCTCAAGTGCTGGCTGTACGGGTTGATTAATCCAACAGCTGCTGGTTCAGGTCCAGGAACCAGACACCCAAAGAGAGCAGGAGCTGCTTGCAATGTGAGCAGACAGAAAGTAGGTAATAGCAGGCGGAGAGATAAGAGCTAAGGGGGGGGGCGGGAAGCCATCACAGGCCTCACTCTGCCACTTGATACAGCAACCAAACATGGAGTTGCAAGTCGACATAATTCTTACCACCACAGTACAATTGTTGATGTCTCTACAGGTGGCAACATTCCTCCCTTTGGAACTAAGACATTTAGACCTGCATAAGATCATGGGTACAGGGAGCAAAAACCTTGCCAGTGGGTCACTAGGCGTAACAGTGAGAGGTGCCACTCCTGTTTCCACTCCTTGATTCCTGGACCCATGAACCCTGGCTATAGAAGAAACAGCACCATATACTGGACACTGGTTTAGAGCATATAGAGCCTTCTGGAGAACATTTCCCCAAATCTGCTCCCTAGCTGGGAGCATTACTGTGTCTTTAGGAGGCCATTCCATCATTCTATCAAGCCGGCTGCTTCCTGATGATGGGGAACATGGTAAGGACAGTGGTGAAAACAAACCTTCCCAGTGGGCAGACCTTGGAACAGTACATCTGATTGTTCACTTTGCTTGGAAGGAGAAATGGCCAGACGTGTGGCTGTATACTGATTCATGGGCTGTGGCCAACAACTTTGCCAGTTGATAGGGGACTTGGAAGGAACATGATTGGAAAATTGGAGACAAGAATATATGGGGAAGATGTATGTGGATAGGCCTCTCTGAATGGGCCAAAGATGTGAAGATATTTGTGTCTCTTGTGAATGCTCATCAAAAAGTGACCTCAGCAGAGAATAAGTTTAACAATCAAGTACATAAGATGATATTTTCTGTGGAAACCAGTCACCTTCTTTCCCTGACTACCCTTATCACTGCTTAATTGGCTCATGAACAAAGTGGCCAGCGGATATGCTGGCCATAGGGACAGCGGATATGCATGGGCCCAGCAACATGGACTCCCACTCACCAAGGCTGACTTGGCTACAGCCACTGCTGAGTGCCCCATCTGCCAGCAGCAGAGACCAAAACTGAGTCCTCGACATGGGACTATTCCTCGAGGTGATCAGCTGGCAACCTAGTGGCAAGTTGATTACATTGGACCACTCCCATCTTGGAAAGAGAAGCATTTTGTCCTTACTGGAATACATCTTTACACTGGATATGGATTTGCCTTCCTGACATGCCATACATTAACTGAGGCAAGAACACAGATCTTTTGCATGGAAGTTGTAAACTCTACCACAGTACTATCACTGCCTACTATTTGGAAATAGTGAGTTTATTATATATATATGTAAGTTTCAGAGCATCTCACAAAACCCTCAGTTGTCCTTGATTTTCTTTCATAGATGAGTAATAGAAATCTCTCTTTTCAAAGGTTAGAGAAGTCTTCTCCTTTAGAAGATCCTAAAGTTGCCCTTGCTTTCTTTTTTCTCTGGAAGTCTATTTTCTCTTCTATTTCCCAGTCTCTCACTCAATCCCAAAGACTTTGAGTAGCTTGCAACTGAGATTGTTTCAATAGAATTACTAAAATGGAAATAATACTTCAGTATAGTAAAGGCTCTAAATTCTGACTTTCAAACAACTACTTGGCTTAAGAATCACTTGAAGAATTTAATGTTATATCACAGCATTGTTGGAAATTTTGTTTTAATATCAGAGTAAAAGTAAGGAAGCTGTAATTTTAAATACTCCCCAAGGTGATTTTAATGCAAAGATTTGGCATGACTATTCTAGTGGGAAAGCCAAGCCAGCCAAGTGCCGTTGAGTTGACTAATGGAGGATAATATCTCAACTTTAATATGGTCATTGGTTTTGTCCATGAGATTTATTGTTGAGATTCTTGACAATTCAGGCAAAAAGGTCAAAAGGCTGGAATATGTAATCCTTCCTGATTCAGTCAGACAATTTCTCTTTCTTTAATGCTATATAGTTGATTCTTTTCAATCTTATTACATCAGAATTTTCAAGATACTACTGCTGGTCTAAGAAGCCCTGGAGGTAGTACAGTGGTTAAGGACTTGGCTGTTAAGCAGAAGGCTTAGTGGGAGAAAAGAACTGGCTATCTGCTCCAGTAAAGGTCACAGCTTGAGAAATCTTGTCGGACACTTTTGCTCAGTGTTATACCATCACTGTGAATCAGAATTGACTCTACAACACAACAGCATCTATCAGTCTGTGTGAGTCTGAGTTTACCAGAGTTTAGGCTCTGTGCCTGGGCAATTGTTTACTTTTCATAGTGCCTACCTAGTGTTTGACAGTTGTCCATTTTCATCCTCTGGGATAGCTGATGATCCAGCAAAAACTTATACCAGAAAAATGTGACGGCCTGCCCTGAAATCTCTGAGGCATCTGCCACCAAAGTTTCTCCCTAATTTTTCAGTCCTAAGATAAAAATAAAACACGTCAGCTTCACTTTTGCAAATAGAGTATCCTGCTTACTATTGGCTGGTAAGATTCTAAAACTAGCATTTTCTGGAAAACACTAGGACCTCCTATGCAAAGTTGCTGGGCTATTGTCAGAGTCTTTCAGAAACCTGGTTTCTACCCTCTCCCCCCTTTAGTTATTTTTGGGGTTAGGGAGGCAGTGAACAGGGCATGTTGGCATTCAGTAGCTTTGGCCTTTAAGCAAGAGACCCTAAATCTTCTAGAGGAATTCTTCTGCTCCCCAGTTGAGAAATACTAGCTGTAGAATCTTCCTGCTTGCAAAGAACACTTTTGAAATTAACAAGAGGGTGTGAGGCACTGACTACTGCTGACTTCTGGGTTCTGCTGAGTCCTTTCTATGACATATCATCTTTGACATCATTGGCTGTAGTTTCACTTCCTGATTTATGTCTGAGTACACAGCGTGAATAGAACAGGGGATGTCTTTGTCATTTGCTGGAATATGAGCTGCTGTAGTCAGGCAAGCGAACAGAGGCCAGGGTGGAGTGGCTCAGGGTGGTCATCTGCGTCTCTGAGTTGAAGTCTCCCACCTGTAAAATGGGAAGTTTGCATTAGATCAGCATCTTTCAGAGTGTGGTGTGTTAGTAAATGAGATAGTTTCATGTGATTGTCAGATCAGCATATTAATTTTGATGGTTATGTATTTATTTTTTATAGTGATTTTCCCTTTATGGTATAGCTTTGCAAACAGTAAGGAATCAATGAAATCTTTAAAATGTGTTTACATTTATAATGCAGGTCTAGAAAAATAGAGAACAAGATGAATTGGCGATAGGCATGTGGATGTGGGGAAAAAAAATTGAAGGTGCCAGAAGAAAGACCCCAAATAGGAATGCTCTGGGTCAAGTGATGGCTGGGGTAAGGGCAGCTGTTCAGCATTTTCACCTCTCCGAGTCTACTTCCTTATCTATAACATGCAGAGCTGGAGTAAATGTCTTTCCAGTGCTCCTATTCTATGATTAGGGGTGTAAAGTCCATGATTTCAACTTTCAAGAATCCTTAACACGTGGTTCTAATGTTGTAAAACTTTTCCTACTACATGAAAAATGGATATGCATGAATCAAGTAGTGTTTTGTTTATGCATTTATAGTTCTTCCCATTGTCCCCTATTTCTAAAAAGGATTCAGTAAGCAAGTGAGTTGAGTCATGGAACAAGGAAGTGGCAGACTTGGGTCCATCATCTACCTGCTGTTTAGTAAAAGCCAGACCTGTGATCTCTGGGAAACTCTGGTGGCATAGTGGTTAACTCTTACACCTGCTAAGCAAAAGGTTAGCAGTTTGAACGTACCAGGTGCTCCTTGGAAACTCTATGGAGCAGTTCTAGCAGTAGATTTGGTTTTTGTTTTCAATTTCTTGATCCATTGGTTTCTGTTTCTTTGTCCACGAGATGAGCTGGTTTATGGAGGTGCTTCTATGATAGCTTTGAAAAATCAAATGGGAGAGAAGATTCAAGAAAATTTAGAGTAGTGATATAAAACCGTGAGGGTTCATTATCAAACTTGATTGGAAACCCGTTAAAAGAAGCTTCCTCTTCTGCCCAAGTGTATAATCCCAATTCTGCCTTCCTTCCTGCCTCAAAACTGCTGACAAGTTGATTACAACTCATAGAGACCCCATGTGTTAGAGGAGAACTGATTCACAGAGTTTTCTTGTCTGTAATTTTGACTGAAGCACATTACCAGGGCTTTTTCCACAGTATCACTGGGTGGATTTGAATTGCCAACTTTTAATTTAGCAGCCAAGAGCAAATCCTTTGTACCTCTCAGGGACCTTCCCCATCCTTCCTACATATTTAAGAAGCTTTTAAATGAAGCCATATGTCATTTTTATAAGACTCTCCTTTGATTTCAGCAAAGTGTGTACTTAGCTACTGTGGATGATCTTAAGAAGAAAAATAGAGTTCGTCTGAATCCAAGTACTTTCTTGGACAAATGCTTACAATTATCCTTCCCCTATCCTACACTTGACATTTAAAAGGGTATCTTACAGGCTTCTGCTTAACTGTTAGTGGTGGAGGCACCACTTGAACCCCTGTGCCTCTTTTCATCAGCGAGTTCTTGCCAGTGGAGAAAAAATACTCTGAATAAATTTCACAATTGGAGATTTTTAATGTCAGAGGCCACTGGTTCCTCATCCCCTTCTGCTTTCCTTCTTAAAATGCCACCTGTAATTGTCTGCTGTTGCACTGTGGAGCTGCCATCATCTGTCTTCCATACGCCACTGCAAACAGCCACCAAACGTGTACGCAGTGGCCAGGCTGCCAGGCCTCCCAGGTACTGCAGAAGCAGCAGGGTCAAGCTGCTTCCTTCCAGAGCTGTGACGTCTGCCTCTAAATCATTTTTACTCCTTTGCTTGCTGCAGGCCCTGTCTTTGCCCTTCACTCTTTTCTGGCTCCTGAAACAGTTTTTAAAAAAACTCCTCCAATTATCTGAGGCTCAATTCTGGTGCTGTCCTAACCTGTCTAAATGTCACCACCATCTTCTTTCTTTGGCACCTCCTTATTGGACACTAAGTTGGTTTTTGCTTAGTAAGTCTTGTCTTTCTCTTTCTGCCTAAAGCTGTCAGTATTCTAACTTCTTTATTCTTTGATGTACTTTTTTTCTTCTCTCTTCCCTTATCTTTCAATGCTGTTAAAAGCATCTGCACGTAACAATAGCTATTTCATCTCCCAAACTTGTGCTGTTTCTTCCTTTAATATATTTGAGGAGCTGTGGTGATGCAGCGGTTAAGAATTCAGCTGTTAGCCAAAAGATTGGCAGTTCAAATCCAATAGATACTTCTGGGAATGCTACGAGGCAGTTCTACTCTGTCCTCTAAACTTGCATGAATCAGAATCAACTTAATAGTAAACGGGCTAATGTATTTGAAAAAATACAGACTTGGAGACTTGACTACTGTGTTCTGATATTAGACATAATAGTATCTGTTCTTCCTTTGCTGTAAAATGATTTGTTAGAAAGATAATGAGAGTTCTCATCTTCACTTTTCTGTTTGAAAGTTTTCTCATTTTGCTCTTTCTTTCATTTAACATTTACTGAGGAGCTGCTACACTGTAAGGAGCTACTGGGTGGTGTAAACAGTTAATGCGTTCAGTGGGTAACCAAAAGGTTGGAGGTTCATTTCCCCTCAGAAATGAGTCTGAAGAAAGACCTGGACACCTACTTCAGCAAAAAAGACAGGCATTAAACATTGTATGGAACTTAGTTTTACACTGACGCACATGATTTCTTCATGAGTCAAAATCAACTCTATGGCAGCTGGTAAACTCTAAGTGCACTGCAGAACACAGGGGAATGTGGAGGCAAATAACAGAGACTCCTGAAGTTGTGAAATTCAGATTACATTTAGCCTGTTGCTGTCAAAACAATGCTGATTCTTAGTGACCCTACAGGATAGAGTAGAACTATTCCATGAGGTTTCCAAGGCTATTATTCTTAGAGAAGCAGACTGCCACATCTTTCATCCCAGAGAGTGGCTGGCAGGTTCCAACTGCTGACCTTTTGCTCAGCAGCTGGGTACTTAAGCACTGTGCCCCTTTTGGCAAAGGAGGCATAGTAAACACTCATACAAACTGTTACACCAACATGGGGTGGGGAATGGGGTTGCTTTCTAGAGTCAGTCAGGGAAGTCTTCAAAGAGAAGGCACCATTTGTGCTGGAAATTTTAAAAGAATAACACTGTAGGTAACCCATGGAGGATGATGGGAAAGCTGTTAGCTGAAGGTATACTGTGAAAGTCAAACACAAATCTCAGAACAGCAAGCAGAAAGCAGAAATACAGCACAGAATGGTAGAAACACAGCAGGAATAATTAATTGACTTCAAGTGACCTTGGCAAAATCATTTATCAGAACTGAGCCTCAGTTTTCTTGTTTGTCAGATAAGGATAACATATTAAATGAGTTAATACTTACAAAGTGCTTAACACCCCTGAAGACACTTAGCGTTAACTCAGAAATGTTAATGTTTTGTGAGCTTTTGTTGAGGAGTGGAAAGATTCAGTCAGAAGGCATTCCCTGAAATCTCGTAGGATTAAGCCTGTCGGTTCCTGGTGTTGGAATTTAAGAAACTAGGGACTGAGATGTTCTCATCATGGTATTGCTGTAAACTTGTTGTGTGAGACTGGAGAAACTGTGACTTAGTCTTGAGGTGCAGTGGCTTGTTATTTCTTGTTTTTAGGAGCTTTCTGGGAATTAAGGTGACTCCACCCACTTTTTCAAGAAACAGGCAGATACCCTCGCATATTACAAGATGAGAGATAGAGAATTGCTCTTGTCATCTGCTCCGACGGTTATGAAAGCACTGGCAGTTTCATAACACGGTTATGTAATTTCTCCTTCCCCTATTTTTTATACCAAAGAGTCAAAGATTCACGGCATTGCGTTTTGCTTCCCCAGAGTTGATGCTCCAGTTGAGTAGATTCCATCACCTAGAAATTAGCAGCAACAGAGCCAGCACCAAGGGAGTCTTCACTAAAAGCTGAGACTTCTACCAGATGATGAGAAGGAACAAACGAAGAAAGAGCTATCTCCCACCCTCATGGAGATGCCCCTTGATCAGTGGAAACAACTTGTCGAACACCAGAAAGTGAAACCTTCCAAAAAATGCTGTCTCCTGGGGCGTATCTGCACAGCCTGCTCAAGCTCTGTCCCCTTCCGCTCTCGGCTGGCCTCCCGTCATGCCTAATGTCACAGCGCCAGTGAGAAGCTTGGTCTGGATCGGAGCCTGATCTGATTGTTCCTACTCCTCAATGCTAACTTGGTATAAAGAAGACACCGTTATAATCACGGTGGTGCTGGCAGTTGTAGTAGTGAAATGGTATTCTTACAACCACTCCTCATAGTACTATAAAAGGAAAAGAGAAGAGAAGGCATGCAGAGCAAATGAGGAATCAACTGGAGCAAATCTACTTAAATTTGCTTCAGTTTCTGGATATTGGTTAACAATTTATTTGGAGTGGGGAAGGTCATATTAGAAACTGCTGCTCAACATCCTCTTTGATGCCAAAGTGACTTCTGCTACCCTAAGACAATAAAAATAGTACATAAGTGCTTCTTAATTCCATTTATATGGAATAAAACAATCTTTGAACAATTACCAGGTGCCAGGCACCATGCTGAGTGTTTTACCTGCACTGTCCCCCGGGGTGTGTTTCTCAGTAATCAAAGGACCCACGGGGCCTCATTTTGCTTACATACTGATCTGTAGTGCGCAATTTCACCAGACAGAACTGTACACCATCGATTAATGAGGAAGCAAAATTTATGCTACGTACACCTTGTTTACTACAAGCTGGTGCCTGATGTGTTTACTAGAAACCCTGGTGGCATAATGGTTAAGTGCTGTGGCTGCTAACCAAAAGATCAGCACTTCAGTTCCACCAGGAATTCCTTGCAAACTCTGTGGGACAGTTCTACTCTCTCCTACAGAGTTGCAATGAGTCATAATCAGTTTGACAGCAAGGGGTACTATGCTTACTAGTTAATTTGCCCCTGAATATCCCATTCAATGTTCCCTGTGAGGTACCCTCATCATTATCACTTGACAGAAGAAGAAACTGAGGCTGACAGAGTTCAAGCTGATTTGTCTGAGGTCAGGTAGTAAATTACAGCTAGGGAGATGTATAACTTGAATCTGTGCATGCCTGATTCCAAAGCCTACGTTCTTAAATTCTGCCTTCTACTATTTTTGATATATGGGTGTTAATATTATGTCCCAGTAATTGGAGCTGATAATAATATTATACTCCAGTAAATATTATACTCCAGTAGTGGGGGCTGATAAATTCTCTAAGTGTCTTATTTCATTGTTTAGCAATCTATTGAAAGAGATTAAATATAGATATAGGTGTGTTGTTGTTGTTAGCAGTTAGTGAAGTGGTCCCTGACTCATGGCTACCCCATGCATGACACAATGAAACATTGATCGCTCTGGGCCATCCTCATGATTGCTTACAGATCAGACCTTTGTGACCCATAGGGTTTTCACTGGCTGATTTTCAGAAGATTACCAGGACTTTCCTCATCTGTCTTCATCTGGAAGGTCTGCTGAAACCTATCTAGCATCAGAGCTACTTGCAAGCCTCCACCAGCAGATGGGTAGTGGCTACATATGAGGTTCATTGGCTGAGAATCAAATCCCAGTCTCTAGCATGGAAAGGGAGATTTCTGGTGCTCAACCTACCTTGCTGCTCAGGTAAAGGTATAGATATAAACATAAATATTGAAACTGAACCCAAATCAGCATCCCTACATTCACAATCAATGCCCTTGGAAGCAGTAGTCAAGAAATCAAAAGACACATTGCACTGTGAACATCTGCTGCAGAGGACCTCTTCAAAGTAATCAAAAGCAAGGATGTCACTTTGAAGACTAAAACGCATCTGACCCAAGCCATGGTATTTTCAGTCATGGTATTTTCATATAAATATGAAAGCTAGACTATGAACAAAGAAGACAGAAGAAGAACTGATGCTGTTAAATTGTGGTGTTGGAGAAGAATGTAGAATGTATGATTTACAGCCAAAGAAACCAACAGATCTGTTCTGGAAGAAGTACAACCGTGGCTTCCAAGGTGGCAGGAGTGTGTCTTACGTACTTTGGGCGTGTTGTCAGGAAGGGCCAGGACCTGGAGAAGGATACCATGCTTGGTAGAGTGGAGGGTCAGCGAAAAAGAGGAAGACCCTCAACCAGGTGGATCGACACAGTGGCCACAACAATGGGCTTAAGCATAAAAACAATTATGGACAAGGCATGGCACAAGACCAGGCAGTGTTTCGTTCTGTTGTTCATAGGGTCGCTATGAGTTGGAACTGACTCCATAGCACCTAAGGACAATGACAACATGCATGACAGCTAGCCCATCATTTTCATCTGGATCATGAAATAAGTGCTGGGAGCTGTGGCTTGGCATTTGTTTGGATCTGAAATAAAGGCTTGTTTGGAAGGACTGTTGGACCAACACCCTGTCCTTTGCTCTTCAGGAACTCTTCACTCGCCTGGAGCAGAAAGCCTTTTTTCCTGAGGTGGAAACACAATTACTAGGTTTGGAAGAAGCCTCCAGCAGAGACCTTCCCTTTCGGTAGCCTCACTGTTCAACCCTCAGCAAGGCCTGGCTCAGGCTGTCTTGGAGGTAGGAATTGCCAAATGAATGCACACAGATGTTTCCTCCTCAGTGAGCTCCAAGAGGAATGTGACTTCATCTGTGTTGTTCACCAGTATCCTACCCGTGCACTGCAGTACAGTAATGTAAGGCCTTTGCATGAAACGGGAGATGTGAGACACTCAGCACGATGCCTGGCACATGCTACTCGTGCGGTGCTGACATGTGTCCGGCCTCATTGGCTGGCTGCTGAACGATGCTGTGTGAGGTATCAGGAAGCAACAGGCAAGGGTTCAGGAGGTGGGAGGTCTGGAAGCCAGTGTGGAATCTGCCATTTTCTAACCGTGCAGTCTTGTACAGATTGCCTAATTTATCTATATTCTTTTTGCCCATCTGTAAAATGGAAATAAAAATATCACTGACCTCAACATTTTTGAAAATTTAGAGAAATTAATGCCTATAATGCCCTCAGTCTTAGAGAAAATACAGCCAAAATGGTCCTTAGACACAAGGACAGTGAGATTTCAAGCTTCCTGCTTTGGACATGTCATCAGGTACAACCAATTTCTGGAAAAAAAAATACCAGGCTTGGCAAAGTGTTTTAGTCAGCTAGTGCTGCTCTAACAAAAATACCATGAGTGGATGGCTTTAACAAAGGAAAGTTTGTTCTTACACAGTCTAGTAGGCTACAAATCCAAATTCAGGATGTCTGTTCCCGGAGAATGCTTTCCACTTTGTCAGCTCTGCAGGGAAGTACTTGTTCAGGGAGCATCTTGGTGCAGGAACCTAAGGTATGGAGGATGCGATCTTCTCCCAGTTCTGCATCTTGATGGTGTGAGGTTCCCAATTCTCTGCTTGCTTCCCTTTTTTTTTTTTTTTTTTTTTTTTATCTTTTGTTGGATGAAAGGGTTAAGGGTGGTGCAAGCCACACTCCAGGGAAACTCCCTTTACAGTGGAGCAGGGAGACGATCTTACGAAGGGATTTACAGTCCCACCCTAATCCTTTAACATACAGATAGGAAAATCACAATGTGGAAGACAATCATAGAATATTGGGAATCATGGCCCAGGCACATATTTTGGGGGTGACACAAATTAATCCACGACACAAAGTAGTGTCAGTGAAAAAGATAGAGATCCTCCATGTGACAATTAACACAGTGGTTGTAACGATGGATTCAATTAGAGCAGTGATTGTGAGGCTGACACAGGACAGAACAACATTTTGTTCTGTTATACGTTAGATCATTATGAGTTAGAACCAACTCCATGGCATCAAACTACAACAGTACTTAGAAAGCATTTGCATACAGTTGTCAGCACTTACTGTCACTCTTATTACTACTACAGTATTATTATTATTTTTATCACTATTTTTCCAAGCACTGGTATTAACAAAAGCTGGTGGCATTTTGAATTTCTAGGAGATGCTGTCCTTTTACAAATTCACAGGAATTCCAGAGCTCGAAGGAACCTTGCAATTTCAAAATCATAAAGTCCAAAAAGTTAATTTTACAGATTAGTCAAGTGAAGCCAAGAAAGGGAAAGTAACTCATCCAAAGGCATTCAGCCAATACATGTCTACCTTGTCCAGCTCCCACCTCCCAACAGAAGTATACTGTTCCTCTCCTTAGTTGTCTTATTTTCCCTTTGTCTCAATTATATATGTTTTTATCTCTGCAAGAAACTTGGTGTTCTTTCAAGGCAGCAACTAGGGAGTCGACTTATTTTCCTTCCATCATCTATAACTACTTGAAGTTTCTTGATATTGTAGCAGGAAAAAGATAAGCTTGGCCTACAGAACAGGAAACCCAACACCACCTTGTTTGTAGAGGAAGATGCTGTTTATTAGCTAGAGGTATGGCAGATGGACTCAAGTCCAAAAAATAGCTGCATACTCCATTCTGTTATCAGACATATCTATTTATACATTTTTCCATAAAAGCAGATAAAGGAATTTCCATATATTCTCTTGGCAGTTACAGGTATACAGATTTTCATGTTGCATTCTTATTGGCTCGGCATACTTAAAGAGGCACTAGATAAGCAGTTAACATTAAGTTACATGGGAAGAAGCTACCCTTTCTTTAGAAACTGGGCTTATCAAAGATTTCTGTGGGGAGAAGGAGGGAGCATCCTGGCCTGGCACCGGAGAGAGGCATCTGGACTTCTACCTTCTCCTTAGAGACTGAGCTTATTCCAGAATTTCTAGAGGAGGTAGGAGGGAAGCTTGTCTCTGACACCCCAACCCTAATTTAGGCATCAGACAGAAAGCAAGCATTGATTCGAATAAGGTTTGGGAAGTTCCTCACAAAGCACACTGGTGCCTTCTTATCTAAACAGTATAACAAAGGCTAGTTCCTCAGGTGAATTCGCCTCGCAGGGTGGAGAGCACGTGGGCCTGCCTGTGAGTCACATCCAGTGGGCCAGATTCATCATTTTCGAGGATCTGATGTCACACATTGCAGCCATTTTCGGCTGTTTACAATCATTCATTCACAGGCTCACAAGCCTTGAACTCAGGCCTTCTGGAATTTTAGTAGTATCTTCTTAAAAGCTTTTTCTTCATCTCTCAGTATGACAGAACAAGAGGTGAAAATTTTGAGTCATACTGGTATGGACTTGAATACCTGCATTGAGTGACTGTATGACCCTTGATATTCTAAGACTTTCTCCTCTGCAGGGTGGGGATATTAATACTTCCCACTTGGAGCTGATAAAAGTCTGAAATTCTTTAATAGATGCAATACATAGTTAAGCTTGGAAGAGTCCTAGTGAAGCAGGGGTTAAGCCCTCAGCTGCTCATGAAAAGTCAGAGGTTCAAACCCACCAGCTGATCCACAAGAGGAAGATGAGGCAATCTGCTTCTGTAAACATTTACAGTCATGGATACCCTATAGGGCATTTCTACTCTGTCCTATAGCTTGGCTGTGAATTTATTGAATGGTAATGGGTATGATGAAACTTGCAGCAAAATGTCCCGTCTTCTATGCTCTCAGGAAGAAGTGTTTGATAAATAAATGGTGACTGATAAAATTTCAGAGTAGAATAGCACAATTATCTTGCATGAATTTTCTACTTTAAGTTCTTTGTTGTCTTATTTTCTAGGACAGATTGAGTCACAGTCATATACTCCTTCCACGTTGATTCTGGAAACTGGACGAGGCAACCGACAATCTGTGTCTGGTAGTTCCTTGTCCCCACAATCTAGACTGAGCTTATGCTACCTGCTGGACCTTGAAGGAGGTGATGCAAAAACCCAAATAAATCATGGCCCCCATGCTCAGGAGGGTTAAGGTCTAGCTCAGCAGGCAGACAGGAAAGAACAGCATGATGGTAACTTTTCTAAAAAGTGTGTGCCAGATACTGGGAGTTGTCAGGCAGCCAACTGATCATCACGGCTGCTGTTTGTGGAGTGCTTCCTCCGTGCTTGGCACTCTTTCAAGTGCTTAATGTGCATTAACTTATCTACTCTTCACATCAGACTCCACTGGAAAGATAGGATACCAAGTCATAGAGCAGCAAAGAATCCAGCCCAAGAACATCACAAATCTAGAAAGTGACAGAAGCATGAGTTGAATCCAGGTAGTCTGGTGCTAGACTCAATCTCTTAGCTGCCTTTTCTACACCTCTAGGAAACATACGAAGTATTATACAATTTGAAAAACAGTTGCTGGGTACCTGTTCTAGCTAAGGACGAAAACAGTGACAGACAAAACATTATTCTCAGCTTCTAGAAGTTGTTGATTTAGATGACTGTGAGAGAGACATATGACCATACTGCACTGTAGCACAAGATGCTCAAAGACTGAGTAACTGTGAGTGTATGATATGGTGCCCCCTCGCCCAAAAAATCGAGTCGATTCCAGTTCATAGTGACCCTATAGGACAGAATAAAACTTCATAGACTTTCGCAAGAGTGTCTGGCAGATTCAAACTGCAGACCTTATGGTTAGCAAGTGCACCACTTAACCCTATGCCTCCAGGGTTTCCTGGTGACAGGCAGACATAATCCCAGACTTACATATACAGGCTGTGTGACTTGGCGCAGGTTACATAATTCCCCTGTTCCTAAATTTCATCATGTTTGTGATAAGTGAATATAATGAATATAAGGTGGTTATTAAACTATCACCTAGTACCCAAAAACAAACAAAAAAAAAATGCACCATTGCCATCAAGTTGATCATGACTCATGGTGACCCCATGAGACGGAGTAGAACTGAAACCAAAGAGTTTTCAAGGAGTACCTGGTGAACTTGAAGTGCTGATCTTATGGTTACTAGCCATAGGACTGAACTGCCATGTCATCAGGGTCCCCACATAGTAAGCCCTCTATAAGTGATTTTTATTATGCTAATTGACTCTCTGGATTATGCAAATGCTTAAGTGGTTGGCTACTGAGCAAAAGGTCAACAGCTCGTCTCCATCCTGAAGCACTGTGGAATAACAGCCTGGTGATCCATCTCCAAAGTATCAGACACTAAAATTGCATGGAGCACAGTTCTACCCCGACGCATGTGGGGTTGCCATGAATTGGGATTGACTTGACCGCAAATTTTAAAAAAAAAATCTTTATTATAATTATTGCCAGTAATGAAAGTACGGGCAAGTTAAAGAGAAAAAAATGAAAAGATCCTGAAGGGCCTTGAATGTCTTCTTAGGGTGTTGGGAAATGGAGAAGCTCTTTATAATTCTAAGAAGGGCCAAGATTAGAAAAATGCTTTAGAGCTGTCACTCAGGGGATGGTGTGTGGGAGGAAAAGGCTGCAGGGAAGAGACCAGTTATTAGAAGATGGAGGCTGAACTTTCAACTGTTTTGATGAATGCCAGAGAAATTCCTGAACTTGCTACAGGAATAACTAAAGGGTCAGGAGACCCAGAAACTTTGGACCCTTTTAGAGTGTCCTGGAAAATGTAGTGAGACCTTTAGGGCCAGAGGCGTAATAGATTCTTGTGAGGAGAAGGAAGCAGCCGCGATGTCTCCTGTGGCCTGACCCAAGGGTGTGGGGCTGCTCATTTATCTCAATAGCTCAAGCACTAGGTATATATAGAACTACAGGCAGGAGGTAGTTTAATTCGAGCAGAGGCCCCAAGTGGAAGAGACAGGCAGCCCTTCTGAATGGAAACGCCTAATGCGCGCGACTTTGTTTTTTGCTATTTTTGTATCTCCTAACAAAGGCTCAGTCTCTTCCTGATTCCAGTTGTGTTTGATCAAACATCTGTTGGAAAACAAACATAATCTAGGCCAGCAGTTATGAAAGGGAAAAGTCTTTTCTGAAAAAAAAAAAAAAGAGGAAAAAAATACCTCAGTACTTTAGAGGGACTGAAAGAAGAGTGTGGGATTATTGGTAATTCTCTTGCTGTTGTTCACTACCTGTGAGCTGACAAATCATTCTCCCCTAGAACCCCTAAACTTGTCCCAGAATACATTAGCAAGAGGACAGCGGGCCAGACCTGCTTAGACTGTAATAAGTGCTAGTGAGTGCTGTGTGTGTGTGTGTGTGTCCTGCCCCCACCCCTGCCTGTACGTGACTGTTTTTTCCCCTCTTTTCTGTACAGTATTTTTCTTGCTTCCTCTGCAAGCAGCAGTTCTGTCATTGTTTTCTCTGTCTGGGGTTGAATCGTATGCTTCAAGTCTTCTGAAATTTGCAGACTGGACAACCTGGGTAAAGTTCTGATATTTACCATTTTGTGCTTGAATAGCTTTGAACAAGTCACACAACTTTGCTAATCCTCTGTGTGCTCACGTGCAAAATGAGAACAAAGATGTTTACTTTCTCAGATTAGGGTGGGAAGGTAACAGAGTCAGAATGTCTGGCATGCAGTGTTGGTGGTAGCTAAAGCTGAGGTGGTCCTCAACTCATGGCAATTCTGCTTACAGCGAGTGGAATAAAAACTGCCTGGGCTCTGCTATCCTCGTGACTGTTTACAGATAAGATTGTGGTGTTCCATAGAGCTTTCACTCATTGACTGATTTTCAGAAGTAGATACCCAGGCCTTCCCTCTTAGTCTGTCTTAGTCTGGAAGTTTCACTGAAAGCTGCTCAACCTCCCAGCAATATGCACACCTCCACCGAAAGATGGGGGATGGCTGCCCACAAGAGGCTAAGAATCCAGCCTAGGTCTCCTGCACCGAAGGAGAGAATGTTACCATTGAACTACCCCTACCTTCGGCACGTAGTAGAGGTTCTATAAAGCCAGATCCCCTCCCAGTGACTGTATGGCTCCCACCTGTCCTCCTGGCCTTAAAATCCTTCCATCACGTTGTGTCAATGGGATTCTCCCTGCAGGCAAACCCTGCCAAGCTCCAACTGCCATCTCCTCAGATCCATTTTGTCAGTCAAGGTACAGCTAAAACTATCTTCTAGGAAGCCTGCTCTGACAACAGCAGTCTCCAGTGCTTACTGGTATCTTAGAATCCAGTAACATTCCCAGGTTACAAGGCTCCCTTGGATACTTTCTTAGCACACCCAGGATGCCAGTCTGTGTGCTAATGTATGTGCCATTTATACTCTGCCGTGCCCTGAGAGATAAAGCTCACCATGATGAATGGCCATTATCGGGGAAACAGACAGATGTGGCCTCAGTAGAACTCAGAGTTTTTGTGGGAACCACACCTGGCCAAATTGGAACAAACATCTCTAGAAGGCAGTGACCTCTCAGGCAGTGCTTCCTCAGCTTCTCTGTAGTGCAAAGAGAAACATCCAGAGGTGGGGCTGCACTGGCAGTTGGATATGAAATAACCTTAGCTTTGCCTCACAGAGTTGACATTCAGTTCACTGATTATCAAACCTAGCTGGTCACCAAGTCTCCTGGGGGAGGCAGCATGTTAATAAAGGAGAGATTTGTGGACTTAACCCCCTAAACACTTAATGAGACTTTTCTGAGTTAGAGACAGGAAGTATATATTTAGATAACAATTATATTTTCAATCTTGTCTTTGCTGTTGCTACCTAGATGCTGTAGCTTCAACTTCGGACTTACTGTGACTTCATGTGCAATGGAATTGGACCATTGTGATCCACAGAGTTTTTATTGGGTGACTTTTCAGTATTAGATCACAAGGCCTTTCTTCTCATAACAGGAATTTAGGCATCCTCTACATGTTGCTGTCTAATTATCCCAGTGTTTGAAAAACTAATTTCAACTATTACTCTAAAACAGTCAGAAAAAGACTGTATTTTCCTCTAACTTTTAAGATCCTGTTCTTGCTTTCACACACATCATATCAGTTCTCCAGGCTCAGTTCCTGGCTAAGTATCGTACGGGGGTCCCTCACTTAATGATTGATGTCTGTGTCCTAGACACCATATCTGTCACTTGACTACATTGCTTCCTTGAATCCTATCAACTTCCTTGGAGCAGCACTGTTATTTTCCTCTTTCTACAGGTGAGATTGTAGTTCAGAGAAGTTAATTAACCAGACCGCCATCCCACGGCGAGTAACTAGATAAAGCCGGAATTTAAACCCACCAGGGTTTATGCTAGAAGCTACTTTCATCAGAATTTTAACATAGATATCTGAATATCTGTTGTTAAATCTCAAATTTAAACAGATAGCTTCATAGGGTATACTTAACCTCTTCCCAAAGACTTACTTTTTTCTAAGGAAGTTAAAACCTTTTTCCAGGTTATCCCTTTGCATTGCTTCAAGAAAATCATCTTGTTTCCACAAGTATATTTTTATTTTGTGTGTTTTAGGGATGGAAAATTCATTAAAAACATGATGGCTGTCCTTTTCTATGATATATAATACATACAGTACATTCACTGCTATGCTGGTGAATGTATAACAACCAGCTCTCCAGAATATGGGGCAGGGGGAGTAGGAACCCTTCAGTTACACTCTTTGCTGATTCTTACGGCGTATATATAGGTTTTCCTGCTATTTGAAAGTACAGCATTCCTGTGAAACCTCTCATAAGCTGAAAATGGCATAAAGAAACAACTACCACTAATTAACATAGGAAAAAATTTTGAGCATTCTGAGACCTAAAGAATAACCTACCCAGGCACATGAAATAACAGGTAAAACCTAAAATAACACTAACATATTGTAAAAGCAGGAATGATACGATAAATACACCAACTGTATGCAAATATTATGAATGGTAATGCAAGCAAGTTCAATGCACACACAATATCTTCCCTTTGTTTTACGCTAAACCTAACACCTCAGGTGATCTCTTAAGCTTTTCTGACACCTTAGGACACATCTTGCTAACGGATGCACAGATGAAGATAAAGCACAGATCCTCATAGACACAGTTCAGACTGATGAGGGCTTGATACAGTGATGCTGAGTGTATTTCCTGGGGAAAAAGCTTGGTGATGACACTCAGTGCTCACTGTGCACACCGCCTCTTTAACAGCTCCTTGAAAAATAGATGCTGAACACTAATTTTTGCTTTATGCCTTTTTTCTTAAAAGCAAAAATCCTCTTAAAGTTTCTTTCAGTTAGCAAAAAAATGTATTAATGCAGATCTTTTATCATAGTGGAAACCCTGTGGCATAGCGGCTAAGAGCTACGGCTCTTAATCAGGTTGGCAGATCAAACCTATCAGGTGTTCCTTGGAAACCCTATGCGGCAGTTGTATTCCGTGGTATAGCGTGACTATGACTTGGAATTTACCTAACAGTAATACCCCCATGCTAGAAGCAAAGTGACATAAACTAAACTCTCTGAAAACAGGAGACACCTGTTTTCCTAAATGTCTAATTTCAAGCTATTGACATGGTGTCACTAAACATAGAATTGAGAAAGGATGCGTACAATCAGCTTTCAGTAGTTGTATGATCAGATACGGTGGCCTCTTATCCTCTAATACATACAAGCTGTTTTCCTGTTCACCATAAACCATATCAATTTTTCACATTTAGTTTTTGGCCAAGTGATCATGGAAATCAACATTATGAAGTGATCTGTGTCCCAGGCACTATGCAAACCACTGTTTTAACATCACCACTTGTATTTGTATATCAGATAAAATGTTAAATAGAATTTCCAAGTTTATTTGCTTCAGTGTTGTCTTAGGCTGGGTTTTCTAGGGAAGCAAAACCAGTAACACGTGTAGGTACAAGGAAAGATTTATAATATATAGATAGATAGATAGATGCAGATATAGGAAACAGCTCACATAATCACAGAAGCTGAATGTCCTAAGTTCTGGCACAAGCCTCACGTGGCCACGGAAGTTGAGGAACCCAAAGTCAGCATGTCAGAGACCAGAGTTCTAGATCACCGGTTGTGTAGGTCAGTGGATCGCAAGCTGGTGGTGAGACGAAGCAGCAGAGGCTGGCAGCCCAGGATTGGCAGGTCAGGGAGCAGGACTCTCAAGTGCTGACTGTAAGGACTGATGAATCCAACAGCTGCTAGTTCAAGTCCCGGAACCAGATGCCAGAAGAAGAGAGCAGGAGCTCCTGGCTGCGTGAGCAGACCAGCAGTCGTAGTGGAAGGTCCAGAGATGAGAGCTGAGGGGCGAAGAGCTACCCCAGACCCCGCCCTGCCACTTAATACAGCAGCCAAATATGGACTAGCCAAGTTGACATAATCCTGACCACCACAAATGTTCAGTATGAAAACCCTGGCGGCATAGTAGTGAAGTGGCACAGCTGCTAACCAAAAGGTCGATAGTTTGAATCTACTAGGTGCTCCTTGGAAACACTACGGAGCAGTTCTATAGCGTGGTATGAATTGGAAGCAACTCTGCAGCAACCATTTTTCATCTTCCTCTTTTACTGACCAGTATAAAGCCCACCAACTTTGATGGAGGCAGGGTGAAGTATGGGGAAAGGATTGACTCCAAACTTTGGACATAGGTGCACCTCAATTCTAGTCTTAACTTTACCACTATTAGAACAGTGACGTTAGTCAAGTCACTTAGTATCTCCTGGATCTGGAAAATAGGGACAAACATGCCGCTAACACAGAGATGTCAGGAGGATTGTGAGAGACTAGATGTAAAATGCTAGATACACTGACAATGATCGGTATACGTGAACCGCCAATCCCTGATCCCTTCCTGAACTGTTTACATTTTCTCAATCCACCATGTTTTCCTATTTGTGTTACATTTCCTCTATTTTGACCAATGATTTCTCTGTATTTGCCTGGTGCAGTCCTTTCATTTCACCCTTCAAGGCTTCCCATCTAAACTTTTTGACGTTTTCCCTTTGCGTTGCTGCTTTTCTGTCTCAGTCTGTGACTTTCTCAGTACTGGGTCTCCCACTGGGATATCTGCCTCATCACCAGGGGGACTCTTAGTTTCAGCTCTTTGCTTTTTCCTCCATTAATTTCTCACAATACCTCTCTCTGCTTTTCCCCTCTGTGGACTTCAAACCAAGCCATCTTTACTGTTGTGTGTTCTGTTTGCTTTCCTACACAACAGCCACCTTCCCTCTGGTCTTTATTTGTTGCCTCTTGTACATCCCTGGTTTCTGCCAACCTACCCTCACAATTCCTGAGTGCTTCTGCTGTCTCAGCCTCAAAGCTACTGTTTCTATTTTCCCTGAAGAATCTTGTATCCTTCCTCTATCAGCCTATTTCTTAAATTTCCCTTTCAGTTTTCCTTGAAAATACTCAAAGTATTTTTTCCTTTTGTGATGCAAAGGACTCAGGCCGATTTGCACTGATGTATCTACCTGCACCACATAGTTAACATTCTTTTCTGGGGTCATGTAGCTGAGTTCTTGTCACTTGTGAAAAAATTATTTCTGTCTCTGCTTGAGATCTCTTTTATGAGTTCCTACACAGGATTACAGGGTGGGATTGGGATAGTGGGCCAGGACCTAGATTCATAGCCATTTTGTCAAAGCTCTGTTTTCCTGAGCGAGGGAATTAAGCTCCTTAGGCCACAGTTTTCCCATCAGTAAAATAGGAAGCAGCACAGTGCAGGATCTAAGATCTCACTTTGGAGACATACAAGTCAGGATCTAATCACTGGCTTATCTTACCCATCATCACTTTCTCTCTATGACAAATGCTTCTTTGTTTACAAAATAGGTAACTTTAAGAATCAATGGAAGGATTCAGTAAGATCACGCGTATCAAATACTTAACCAGTTACCTTATTCACCACAAGTACTCAGTATTGGGACACTTAAACTGTTCTCAGATGTCATATGGCCTCTCAATCATATCCATCTTGGTTCGCACTGTTCCCTCTACCTAGAATGTCATTTGACTTACCTCTAAAGTAGTTTTCATATCTCTTTTATTCATATTTTGTAAAACCTTCTCTAAACACATCATTGGCCTGAACAGAACCAGTCATCCCCCATTGTCTAGGCTCAGAGACTTCCTCCATAATGTTTATAGTTTTAATCACTGTGATCTGTAGCTGTCAGTTTATGTACAGGTTTTCTTCTTATATATCAGTCTAGACTGAAATTCTAGAGAGCTTGGCTATGTACTTGTTGGATACGTATATATGTGCTTGATTTCTCAGTACCAGGCACAGTTTGGGACATTTTGTTAATAAATGAATTGATGCATGAGGACAATTGATAGATAGATGCTCAATATGTATTTGTGATGAATCAATAAATGAGAAAAAAGACTTAAATTCTAAAGTAAGCCATTAAACCAATAAAATCCAAACCAGTTACAATCAAGTTAGTTCTGAATCATAGTGACCCAAAGTGCTTCAAAACAGAACTGCATTTCACAGGGTTTTCAGTGGCTGAGGTCTTTCAGAAGCAGATCACTGGACTTTTCTTCTGAGATGTCCTGGAACCACTGACCTTTCAGTTAGCCACTGGGTGCTAAATGGTTTGTGTCACCCAGGGCCTCCTTGGCAGGGGCATATGCACACACCATCCGGGCAGCAGCTTCAGTTTTTGGAACTGGGGAAAATCTGGTAAACAGCCTTCCTGACTTGAGGATGAGTACTTGAGTTGCTGGTCAAGGACCTTTAATTTTTATGTGGATGAGGCCCAGGGCTTGTTCCAATGTGTGGAGTAGTTTGAAGAATAGGTATAGAGTTAAAAATGCCCAGTATGGAAGAGGAGAATGAGGTAGGAGTGAAAGCCAAGCAAATTAGCAATCTGATTTATTTGGTTCCCTCAAGTAGTAATTCCCAATTCGGAGTTTTGAAACTTTATCCTCTTTCATTTTATTTCCTTATACTTGTACTTATTCCTTCATACCTACGACAATGACACAGGGAAAAAGTAAAGTAAAATAAGATATTTTTTAAAAAAAGTGAACTAAAATAACAGTGCTTCTGTCTCCCATTCTTTGCTGACATATTTGTGGGTAAGACCAACATCTATCTGACTGTGATATATCAAGCTTTTATCATTGTGGGTTGTCATGTTCCTGGAGGCGTAATTCAATCTATGAAATAGAACAGCACAACCATTCATTTAATAAGCATGTATTGAATGCCAGTATGTTCTAGGAACCACGTGACATGTCAAGAATAATAAAAGTGACAGAGGACAGACTTTAAAAGAGAAGTTGCGTTTAGAATATCCTACCGTGACTCCTTAGTTAGGTTTGTAATTGGGGATAGATCAAGGGAATTTCCTGAGTATCAGTTTCTGCATCTCAGAAATTGTAATGGTAAGACTTCCCCTTAGCTACCTCTTAGAGACACAGGTGAAAGACAGGAAGTCCTCAAATTAGGAATGAATTCCATCTCCAAGTCTATCTTTAGGTCAGATTTGTACGCAAGTCAAAACAGTTATATATGGTTAGTATCTAAGGCCAGTCAAATATTTTTCTTAGTACAGAGCACACAGTATACCTTCCTACGTACATAAAAAAAATTAAACACTTCCAGATAGACTAAAATATCTTTAACATGATACAGTAATAATAATAATAATATGAGTATACTGATGTGTATTACAAAGTAGTACCTGCTTGTTATGAAACAGCACATGTACTTTGAGCTTTTTTATTGGTAAGCTTTTCAAGGGTTGGGTTTTCACTTTAGGTTGTGTGGAAGTCAGACGTTGTAATCCCAGGACTATCTGTAGCCTATCACAGAGCACTTAAGACCAGAAAGCGTTCCACAATTACGAAGGATGAAATTCAGATTTTTTCACCCTAATCAAATATCATGAGTTTAACTGTAAGTGTTACAAGTCCAATACAAGAATCAAAAATAAAATCTGGCAAAAGGAGTCATATGACCATCCTCCAAGTTATGACTTTGACACATACCAGCTATGTGGTGTTAGTTAGCTTTCTACTCTGGTCTGGGCCTCAAGCTTCCAGCTCTGACAATGTTCTTCTGTCAATCCACAGAAATGACTGTCATTAGCACAAACTTAGCAGTATGTTCCGATTATAACTGTACTCACTAACAAGGTGAAAGTTGCAAGACAAGATTAATTTCTTTATGCCTAGGAGCACAGCTGGTATATGGAGGATTCAGAAAGGTAAAGGAGTTCCAAGTCAAAGACCTGAGAAGATAAACATGAGGTGAAGTGTGATAAAGATATATCCTTGCTTCTAAGGAGTATTCTGGCTGTATTTATTCTAAGACATATTTGTTCATTCTTCTGTCAGCCCAATGTATTATTTGGCAACATCATAATTCTAAGCCATCATTTCTTTTTTTTTCTTTTTTTTGGTTTTCCTTAGTTGGATCCGACTCGACAGCACTTGGGTAGTTGGCTTATTCATTGTCCAGGTTTTGCATGCATATTAGGCAACTGAAAATGTTATGGATAAGGTTATATGCACCTTAAGTCCTCAGAGTGACATCTTTGCTTTTTAACATTTTAGAGAAGTCTTTCACAGGTTTGCCAGCACTATATGTCCTTTCATTTACTGAACATGGCTGCCATGTTTGTGGATCCAAGTAAAATTAAAGCCTTGATAACTTCAATCCTTTCTCCTTTCAGCAAGACATTGCTTATTGATTCAGCTGTGAGTATTTTCTCTTATGTTTAGATGCAATCCATATCGAAGGCTGTATGTAGTCTTCGATCCTCATTAGTAAGTGCTTCAAATCCTCTCTTCTTTCTACAAGCAAAGTAGTATCCTCTGCATACTGCAGGTTGGTAATGAATCTTCCTCCAATTCTGCTATCACATTCTTCGTCATATAACCCAGCTTCTCAGACTATTTTAACATACAGATTAAATAAGTCTGGTGAAAGAACGCAACCCTGAAGTACATCATTCCTGACTTTAAATCAAGTTGTATACCTTTGTTCTGTTAAAACAGCTGCATCTTGATCTATGTACAGGTCTTATGAGAACAATTAAGCATTCTGGAGTTCCCATTCTTTACAATGTTGTCTGTAATTTATCATGATCCACAGAGTCAAATGTTTTTTGACAGGCTTAAACAAGTTTTGATGGTTTAAACAGACAAACATCTTCCTGATACTCTTTGCTTTCAGCCAAGAACCAGCTGACACTACCAGTGATAACGCTTGTTCCACATCCTCTCCTGAATCTGGATAAACTTCTGGCAATTTTCTGTTGATGTTCTGCTGCAACTGCTTTTGAATGATCTTCATCAAAGTTTTACTTGTGTGTGATGTTAATGATATTGTGTGATAATTTCCCTTTCTTCGGAAGAGGCACAAATATGGATCTCTTCTAGCCTGTTTTCCTGAAAGCAGTCTTGCAAACTTCTTGACATGTAGGACTGAGCACTTTCAGCACTGTGTCTGTTGGCTGAAGCATCTCTGTATTCTGTTGATTCCTGGAGCCTTGTTTTTCACCATTCACTTCAATGTACCTTCAATTTCTTCCTTCAAATCCACCCTTTCTTGATCACATGTAGTATCCTGAATGGTTGAATGTTGACCGACTCTTTCTGGTACAATGACTCTTCGTATTCTTTCCACCTTCTTTTGATGATTCCTGTTTTGTTTAGTATTTTCTCCACAGAATTCTTCAGTATTGCAACATGAGGCTTGAAATTTTTCTTCAGTTCTTTCCACTTGAGAAACTGTATGTTCTTCCCTTTTGGTGGTCTAACTCTAATTATTTTCTCATATGATTATAATACTTTCCTTGGTTTTCTTGAACGCCCTTTGAAATCTTCCCTTCAGTTCTTTGACGTCATCATTGCTTCCTTTTGCTTTAACCACTGGATGTTCAACAGCAAGTTTCAGAGACTCTTCTGACATCCATTTCGGACTTTTTATTCCTTTCCTGTCATTTTAATGACCTTGTGAATTTTACGTATGTGACGTCCTTGTTGTCATCCCACAACTGACTGGTCTTTGGTCATTAATGTTCATTGTGGAATATCTATTCTTCAGATGGTCTCTAAATTCAAGTGGAATATACTAAAGGTCACATTTTGGCTTTGGTGGACTTGCTCTAATTTTTTCAGCTGGAACTTGAACTTGTGTATGAACAATTGATGTGCTGTGTGAGTCAGCCTCAGTCTTGATATGGCTCCTGGTACAGAGCTTTTCCATGGTCTCTTTACACAGATGTAGTCAGTTGCATTCCTGTGTATTCCATCCTGGGAAGTCTGTGTCACCATTTAAGTTGTTGAAAAAGGATATTTACAGTGAATAATTCGTTGGTATTGTAAAATTCTACCACAAAATTTCCAGGGTTGTTTATATCATCAAGGGTGTATTTTCTGACTATTGATCTTTGTTCCTTGTTTCCAAATTTCATAGTCAATTACCAGAAATTATCAGTGCATCCTGATTACATTTTTGGTCAATTTCACACTGGAAACTGGTAAAAATATCAATTTCTTATCTTTGGCACCAGTGATTGGTGAGTAAATTTGAATAACAGTTGTCTTAGCAAGTCTTCTTTGTAAGCATATGGATTTCATTCTATCACTGACAGCACTGTATTTCAGGATAGACCTTGAAATGTTCTTTTTGACAAGGTACCCAACACCATTCCTTTTCTATTTGCCATTACTGGTATATTAGTTCATATGATAGTATGATTCAAAATGGCCAGCAGCTGGCTATTTCAGCTCCTCCTAATGCCTAGGATATCAATCCTTATGCATTCTATTTATTTTATTTTATTTTATTTACTGTGATTAAGTGGAAGTATACAATCCAAATTAGATTTGCATACCCGCCTAGCTGCAGCTCCTTCTGCTCTCCTTGCCTGGTGACAACACACTCCTCATTTCTGTTCTATATATGTCGTATCCTCTTAACAAACTTCTGTCCCCTCTTCTCTCACTTCTCCTCTCCCTTCTAATAAGAAGCCATCAGGACAGCATCCTATAGGTACATAGAATCATAAAGTACACACAACATATAGTAACACTGTGTCCCCAAATCCAGTCCATTCCTGTCCAAAAGTTGACCTCAGTAATGTTTTCTGGTGAGGGGCAGTAGCAGATCTATGAGCCCTGATCCCACGGGAACTAGTAGACTTCCAGATGATCAGTTGAGATCTTTTAGTGGAGTTCTTGAGGTGCACCCCTCTTTTTCCCTTGTTGCCTCTGGGACTCAACATTGTGTGACCCATCATGGCTGTCTTTGGTGGTGGCCAGACATCATCTGGTTCTTCTGATCATATGTTGATACAGGCACACGTTCAGATGGGTCCTTCTGCCTCCTGAGATTTTTCCTCGTGTCTTTTTTTTTTCTTGTTGATCACCTGTTCTGGATGAGTTGGGACCATTTGGCATACCTCACGTAGCAGCTTGCTAGCTTTTAAGAACCTAGAGGCCACTCACCAATATGGGATGCAGAAGACTTTCTTAGCAATAGGCTAGTTATGCCCAGTTGTGCCAATTGGCCTCAGTGTCCCTTGAGAGCATGTTCCCCAGACCCTTGCCCATGCGATTCTATCCTTGCAATATTGGGTTAAGATTAGAAGAGTTTTCAGTTCATGTTGAAGTCTGGTTAAGTTGATCTTTCTATTGTGTGCTGTCACTGCTTTCACCCAACCAAATTTCCATCAACTACCTAATCTATGACTAGCCCTCTCTCTCCTTCGCCTCTCATGCAGCCTTCTGTACATGAAAGTCTTCTGTACATGAGTCTGTTTTCATGTCCTCATAGTAGGAATCTCATTAAATGTTTGTTCTTGTGCTGCTGACTGATTTCACTCAGCATAATGTCTTCCAATTGAAACCAGGTTATGAGATGCTTCCTAAAATCATCATTGTTCTTTATCATTGCATAGTGTTCCATTGAGTTTACAGACCATAGTTTGATTACTTCTTCATCCGTTGTTGGGCATCTGGGTTGATTCCATCTTTTAGCTATTGTTGGCTGTGCTGTAATAAACATTCTTATGCATGTCTCTATTAATATGACTCCCATTAATCCTGTAGGATATATTCTGAGCAGTGACATTACTGAATCAAATTGTATATTTATTGTCAGCTTTATGAGGAAGCACCAGACTGCTTTCCAAAGAGGTTGTACCATTTTGCAATCCCACCAGCAGTGTAGGAGAGTTCCAGTCTCTCCTCAGCCTTTCCAACATTTGTCGTTTTGTGTTTTTTGGATCATGGCCAACCTTATTGGGGTGACATGGTATCTCACAGTAGTTTGATTTGGATTTCTCTAATAGCTAATGATTGTGAGCATTTTCTCATGTGTTTTTTGGCTGCCTAGGTATCCTCTTTCGTGAAGTATCTGTACATTCTCTTTGCCATTGCTTAACCTTGTTGTTTACCTTTTTCTTG
Organism: Heterohyrax brucei; assembly: GCA_028571685.1. Taxonomy (NCBI): domain Eukaryota; kingdom Metazoa; phylum Chordata; class Mammalia; order Hyracoidea; family Procaviidae; genus Heterohyrax; species Heterohyrax brucei. Next base: position 67,207,853 of record CM053150.1, read on the forward strand.
TTGATATTTTCCAATATCTTGTAGATTATGGAGATCAGACGCTAGTCTGACATGTAGTTACCAAATACATTTTGCCCATTCTGTAAGTAGCCTTTTAGTTCTTTTGATAAAGTCTTTGGATGAACAAAAGTGTTTGATTCTTAGTAGTTCCCATTTATCTGTTTTCTCTTCTGTTGATTGTGCTTTGTCAGATTTTGAAGTCTGTCTAAGCTGTGTATTAAAGCTTCTGTTGTTGACTATTTTTTCTTGCATGATCATTATTGTTTTAGGTTTGATATCTAGGGCTTTGATCCAATTTGTTTTAGGTTTTGGGTAAGGTGTGAGACATGGGTCTTGTTTCAGTTATTTTGCAGATGGATATCCAATTTTACCAGCACCGTTTGTTAAACAGTCTGCATTTACCTAGTTTACAATCTTAGGGCCTTTGTCAAATATCAACTGTTTGTAAGAGGATGATGGCATCTCTGGGGTCTTAACTCTGTTCCGTTGGTCTGTATGTCTCTTTTTGTACCAGTACCAGGCTGTTTTTACTACTATGGCAGGTAATAGTTTCTAAGGTTAGGTAGTGTGAGGCCTCCCACTGTGTTCCTCTTCTTCAGTAGTGCTTTCTTTATCTGTAGTTTATTCCCTTTGCAAACAAAATTGGTGATTTGTTTCTCCATCTCATTAAAAAAAGACTGGAATTTGTATTGGGATTGCATTGTGTATGTAGATTTCTTTGGGTAAAATAGACATTTTTACAGTGTTAATTCTTCCTATCCGTGAGCGGAGTAGGTTTCCCCATTTACGTAATTCTTTTAGTTTCTAGAAGTAAGGTCTTGTAGTTCTCTTTGTAAATGTCTCTTATTTCTCTAGTTAGATTTATTCCTAGGTATTTTATCTGCTTGGGGGCTATTTTGAATGGTATTGATTTGATTTCTTCTTTGATGATCTCTTTGGTGGAATCCTACTGATTTACTTATGCTTATCTTATATATCCTGATACTTTGCTGAACTCTTCTATTAGTTCCAGTAGTTTATTTATAGATTCTTTAGGATTCTCTGCATATACAATCATAACATCTGCAAACAGGGAGATTTTTATTCATCTTTTCTGATGCAGATGCCCTTTATTTTCTTAGTCTTGTCTAGTTGCTCTGATCAGAACTGCTAGTACAACGCTGAATAGAAGTGGTGAGCATGGACATCCTTGTCTAGTTCCCATTCTCAAGGCGAATTCTTTCAGTCTCTCTCCGTTCAGGATGATGTAAGTGGTTGGCTTTGCATAGATGGCCCTTACTGAAGAGAGGAATTTGCCTTCTAAGCTTATTTTGCTAAGAGTTCTTAGCATGAATGGGTGTTGGACCTTATCAAATATCTTTTTCTGCATCAGTTGACAAAATCAGGTGATTCTCATTTTTTGTGCTATTCATGTCATTGATGACGTTAGTTGTTTTTCTGATGGTGAAACAGTCTTGCATCCCTGGTATGAATACAACTTTGTCATGATGATTTTTTTTTTTTTTTGATACATTGTTCAATTCTGTTGGCTAGGATTTTGTTGAAGACTTTTGCATCTAGGTTCATGAGTGATGTTCCTTGTTGGTGAGATCTTTCCCTGGCTTTGGTGTCAGAGTTATGCTGGTGTCATAGAATGAATTTGGGAGTATTTCATGCCTTTCTATGCTGTGGAATAGTGTCAGTAGTATTGGAGTTGATTCTTTTCTAAAGTTTTGTAGAATTCTCTGGTGAAGCCATCCGGGTCAGGATTTTTTTGGTTGGTCGTTTTTTGAGGACTTTTTCAATCTCTTCCTTTGTGATGGGTTTATTAAGTTGTTCTATTTCTCCTTGTAATAATTTTGGTAGGTGATATGAATTTGTCTATTTCCTCTAGATTTTCAAGTCTGTTAGAGTATAGTCTTTCGTAGTGTTCTGTTGCAATACTTTGGATTTCAGCTGGGTCTTTTGTGATATGATATCTCCCGTCTCCTTTTTTATTTGGGTCATTTATTTCGTCTTCTGTTTTTTCTTTTTTAAGATTAGGCAACAGTTTATCAATTTCGTTGATCTTTCAAAAAATCAGCTTTTAGTTTTGTTAATTTTTGCAACTGTTCTTCTATTCTCTAATTCATTTAGTTCTGCTCTAATCTTTATGATGTTTTCTTCTGGTGCCTGAGGGGTTCCTCTGTTGCTCTCTTTCTACCTTTTCAGGCTGTAGGTTTAATTCTTTGGTTTGGGTCCTTTCTTCCTTCTGGATAAGTGCGTTTATACAGATAAATTGACCTCTGAGCACTGTTTTGGCTGTACCCCATAGTTTTGATACAATGTATTTTCATTCTCATTTTATTCCATAAATTTCTTTATTTTGTCCTTAATTTTTTCTATAATCCATGTCTTTTTGTGGTTCAGTTACCATGTGTTCCATTTCTATCTATGTTTTTTTCTGCTATTGATTTCAACTCTTTTTGGCTTTACAGTCTGAGAAGATGCTTTGTGATAATTCAATGGTTTGGATTTTGTTGAGATTTGCTTTATGCTCTAACACATGATCTATTCTAGAAAATGTTCCATGTGCATTGGAGAAGAAGGTTTACTCACCTGTTGATGGATAAACATTCTGTGTATGTTGGTGAAGTCTAGTTGGTTAATTGTCACAATAAGATCTCCTCTGTCTTTACCAAGCTTTTTTCTGGATGATCTGCACATTACTGAAAGTGGAGTGTTGAAGTCTCTAGCTATTACTGTAGAGTAATCGCTCTCATTTTACAATGTAGTCATTGTTTGTTCTGTGTCTTTAGATGCTCTGGTATTGAGTGCATAAATATTTAATATTGTTAAGCGCTGTTTGTGTAGTGAATCTTTTAGCAATATGCAGTGACCATCTTTGTCCACAATGGGTGATATTGCATTAAAATCTGTTTTATCTGAGATTAGTATTGCGGTACCTGCTCTTCTTTGTGTATTGTTAACTTGGTGTATATTACCGAATGTTTTATTTTCACTTTGTTCATATCTTTAAGTCTAAGGTGTATGTCTTGTAAGCAACACATAGATGGTCTGGGGTTTTTGCTCCAGGATGTCACTCTTAGTTTCCTTATTGGAGCATTCAATCTGTTTACATTCAGGGTAATTGTTAGTACGTATGTGTTTAATGCTGTCATTTTGAGGTATTTATTTTTGTACTGGTGTTTTTTTATGTTGTTCTTAAGATTATGTTCTGGGTTATTCTTCTTTATGGATTGACTTTTCATCTTTTTCAGTATTGGCTTTTGGTTGTTGAGACTCCTGTATTACATTTCTTGTTTTGATATGTTGCATTGTTATTGTTCTTTGTGGCTCCCGCTATAACCTCCCTCAGTAGTCTAAGTTTAAACCTAATTTTAACTTTTGCATATCTTTTTAACTTCCTTTCCATATGAAAGGACTGTGTCTACTGTTGTATGTCTCTTTTTTAGTGTGATGGTGTCATAGTTTTCATGATATGATAACTGGTTCCATTCTTTTACTGTTGTAGCTTTGACTGAGTTTTGTGACTTCCGTAACTGAGTAGGTTTCTGGATGCTGTGTCCTGCATTACTTCCTTAAATATACACTTAATGATTTTATTTTTCTAAGCAAAGAGCTTCTTTTGTGTTTCTGTGGTTTTGGGTTGGTTTCTACAAAGTTTGTAAGCTTCCGTTTATCTGTGAATGTCTTAATTTCATCTTAATGTTTGAAAGGCAGTTTTGCAGGGTATATAATTCTTGGTTGGGAGTTTTTCTCTTTCAAGGCTTTGAATGTGTCATTCCACTGCATGCTTGACAACATCACTTCTGCCTAGAGGTCAGATGAAAACCTACAGGGTTTCTCTCTGAATGTTAACTTTGCTTTGAGTCTCTCTTCCTTAAAGAAAATCTGTTTGTGTTTTATTTTGTTAAGCTAAATTGTAATGTGTCTTAGTGTCTTTCTTTGAGGGTCTGGTTTTTGTGGCATTCAATACACATCTTGGTTATGTATTTTTTCTTCTTTCATAATTTCAGGGCACTTTTCTGTCAGCAACTCAACAACCATACTCTCTATGTTTTCAGCTAGCCCTCCCCCCCCATTTAGGAACTTCAGTTAATCACATGTTATTCTTTTTAATAGAGTCCTACATGTTTCTAAATGCCTCTTCATTTTTCTTATTTGTTTTACTGATTTCACCTCATAAATATTGGTGTTAGTTTCTCTATCTTCAGAGACACTAAGTCTGACTTCTGTCTCCTCAATTCTGCTCTTTTGGCTTTGGAGTGAATTGTCTGTAATTTTGTTATTGATCTGTTGAACCTGGCTGGCTGGCTGTTGGATTTCAGATCATTGATGTTCCATCAGTTGAATTAGCTTGCTTAATTTTTCATTTTGTTCTGCTGCATTTTGTTTAATCTTTAGGAGTGTTGTGTATATAATTCTTTTGTACTCGACCTCCCATAGTTTCAGTAAGTCTTTTTCATCTAGGAAGCTTTCTGACTCCTTAATCTGGAGAGTTTTGTCTAGCCATGGTGGGCTCTTTCTCTAAATGCTTACAGATGATATGTTGTTTTGGGGCCATCTAGAGGCTGTTTGCTTTCTCTGATGTTACCTCAACAGGAGCTGAGGCATAATTCTGAGAAGTAAGTTGGTCAGTAGCCATCTCTGTGTACTGTGGTGACTATCCCCAGTGGATTCTCTTGGGTGGCAGACTTTACCTCCTATCTGGCAAAGGCAGAATCCTACTTATGGAGTCGCTAGGGGTCCATCAACCAACTCTGTGATGTGGGCCAGTAAAGGCTGGAATAGATGCAGGGCCACTCAGCAGTTATTTCTCCTGGCAGTCTTGTTTTAAAATTTTAGGAGCTATCCAACAGCTGCCAATATCAGCAAGGCCATCAGATTGGCAAGCCCCGCCTGACAATGGAGGCACCTCTTCAGCCATTCCAGATGCTATGACGTAGTTAAAAGAAGAGAGGGGTTACAGCCTTGATGCCATTCTTAGTTGGGCCCTACTGGTAAGGTAACAGTGTTTTAAACACAGGCTTTCTGCTGGAAAAAATGCTTTCTAGAGTGGCACCGCTTCTCAGCTTAGGAATTAGCCCTTGCCAAGGCCTCTGGTTGGGTGACTCTGCTTCCCAGCCAACCAAGATGGCATCCCAGCCAAGCTGTCCTACCTGCCACAAAACAACAGAACCTGTGGCAGAACTCAGAGAAGAGTGGGTGGGGGCAGTGGTGCCCTCAGTCCAGAACTGGGCTCTCAAGATGTGGCTAGTCCACGCACTGTGTAAGGGAATTGAGGAGCTTGTGTGTCTCTACTCTGCCATCTTGGCTCCACCCAACATTCTAATTGTTTTGGAATTTTTAAATTTTTTGCAACTTCCAATTTCCCCCTACTTACACTTCATAATACATTCTATGTTCCAATCATTAATGGATGTTTGCAGCTTTTTCTTCTCAATTTGAGTTGTGCCAAGTCAGCAAAACTTGACTCCATTTGAGTTGCTAAGGTGCATACTTCTTTGAGGGGGTAGATCTCCCTTAGTCATATTTTGAGTGCTTTCCAACCTGAGCTGGATCTGGCTCAACGGCACTTGGCTTTCCAACCTGAAGGGCTTATTTTCTGACACTATATTAGATAGTATTCTGCTACTATTCATAAGTTCTTCATCAGATAATTCATTTTCAAAAGTAAACTGCCAGATCATTTTTCCTACTGTACCTTAGCATGAAAGCTTTGCTGAAACTGATACATTATCAATGAAACAAATTAAAAGACCCATAGGGATATAGATATACATAAATAGACGCATAATTGTAGTTCAGGATTCCATTGATACAAAGCTTAATATAATTTCAGCTGGATCATAGTTTTTTCAGATTTCAAAATAAATTTAAACTTTTTGTGGTCTGTTAACTGGTTATGGCCATAGGCACATACCTATTATTCCTAATTGATAATTAGTTCAGGTAAATTCTAAAAGTAGTAGTAAATTTCACTTAAAGGGCATGTGTATCATCAGCTGACTAAAAAATTTGACTTCCCTTTAGAGGAGAGTTTCTCAGTCTTGGCATTGTGGCATTTGGAGCTGGATAACTCTTTGTTCAGGGATCTGTCTTGTGCATTATAGTATCTTTGCAGCATTCCTAGCATATGTGTGTGTGTGAGCATATATACAGCCTGTGTGTGTGTGCATATACCTGTCTCTCTATCTACTTACCCACCTACCTACCTATCTGCCTGTCTAGTTCCTGGGTACCATGAATGGTCAAGTGGTGGGCTGCTAACTTAAGAGCTGCCAGTTTAACCCTACCTAGAGGTGCCTCAGAAAAAGGCCTTGGTGGTCTGCTTCTGAAAGTCACAACCATGAAAATTTTATGGAGTGCAGCTCTACTCTGCAACACATGCGGTCACCATGTGTCATGGATTAAGTTGTGCTACCCCCCCCAAATATGTATATTAATTCAGCTAGGGCTGGATTCCTGGTATTTCTGATATCCTTTTACATCATAAACCCTTTCTCTGTGATGTTAATGAGGGAGGATGGGTGACAGTTGTGTTGTTGGGAGAGGACACAATGTGTGGGATTATATTGTACTTTGAGGCAGCCTCTTGAGATATAAAGGAAAGGGAGGCAAGTGGAGAGGTGGGCAACTCGTACCACCAAGAAGTAGTGCAGGGAGTAAAGCTTGTCCTTTGGAAGGGAATCAGGGTCCCTGAGCATCAGAGGTTCCTAGTCCTGGGGAAGACTGATGACAAGTACCTTCCTCTAGCACCAACAGAGAAAGCTTTTCTCTGGAGCTGAGACCCTAAATTTGGACTTATAGCATACCGTACTGTGACAAAATGAATCTTTTCTTGTTAAAGCCATCCACTTGTGATATTTCTGTTATAGCAGCACTAGATGACTAAAATACCATGTACTGGAATTGACGGGACAACAACTAGTGTGTGTATGAGTGTATACATATATGCTTATACGCACACACGTATAGAAACAGACTGACACATATAACCATACATGTACATACAAAGACACACACAGGTGTTTTTTTTATAGTCATATCAACTTTAACATACTATAAAATTTAATTACTTACTATGTTTATCAAGTATTGTCAGAAATCTTTTTTAATCCATTTTGTTCATGAAAGCATCTCACACCTGGTACATAGTAGGTTCTCAGTAAGATATGTCCCCCAAAACCAGAAAACCCCACTGCTGTCAAGTCGGGCTGACTCATAGGGAACTTGAAGTAGCCCCCGTTGTCTTTGAACAGGCCTCTTATGAACTTCTACCTTTCTCTGACCCCAGATCTGTATCTATGTCTCCCTTGTTGTGTGACCATTCCTTTTGCTGTGGAGTCTTGTGTCTTTTCAAAATACTGCCATTGGGCCATGCCAGTGTTCCTATTTGTTGGTGCCCCACCTCCCCTTCCTAACCCCCTACCTCTGTCTCCTTTTCACCCCTGGCCTGCCTGGAGTAGCACCCGGACACTCTGGTTTTGAAATAGCAGTTCTGTTCATGAAAATGAAGGATTCAAAAGAGGCTTGAAAAAGCAAGAGCTTGCTCTCTCTGCCAGTATAAAGAATGACCGTGAGAACAGGGGTTCCCCTTCTGATCTCTGTGTATAGAATTATTTACTATTGGAGAGGCTGAATAGAAGACACAAGCACGGGGTAATTATGTCCTCCTCTCAAAGTCAGCTACGGAGAAGCAACCAAGGAGTCTTTGCAACTGGGGTTGGCATGTGGAGATATCAGGAGCGCATGTCTTGCTGGAGAGACACCCCTCACTGACCTAGTTTCAGCACAACATTGCCTGACACAGCACTGCAATCCACAACTTTAATAACTTAGTGAAATACAAAGCAGTTTTGATGCAAAGTGGAGCTGACAGAGCAGCGAGGGAAGGCTCTGCTTCTCACTGAGCTGCGTGGGGAATCCATTCAAGGTGAACGCAACCTTCGCAGTCCTGCTGACTGTCTGTGCCTTTTCTAGCAAACAAGGAAGGCTGGTTTTTTGAGAAGCGAGGATGTGGAGGATGGCAGAAAATAAGTGGAACCAACCTGGAAGGACTGGTTGGTACTGCCTGTCTCTTCTGCTTTGATATTATGCCCATAATATTTTTCTCTTCATTACCTCTGCTGGTCCTGCTGTATGTCAGGTCTCCATCCATTACCGGGGCACTTAGAACAGCTGTACAACATACTTGAGGCTTGTCTCCACTTATTCTATGTTGTGCACAATCAATAGAGTGATTTTGAAAAGCCTATCAGTAATCAAATGACCACCAACCACTTCCTACATCAAATCCTTCCACAGCTCCCTATTCCTCCCCCCAAAACTATCAATGCAAAACAAAGTTTTCTATGCTCTGTCTGCAAGCTGCATTTTCAGTGTCTCTCATTCAGTTCTATACATCCTCCATCGTTTTTGCCACCATCACACCATTTCCCAAACTCCAATTTTCTCCTTGTAATTTAGTGGAAATAGACCATATTTTTTTTATTCCCTAATGTCTTGATTTATCTAGTCATTTAGTGTTCACTTGAGTAATTCCTGTACTGAGGAACTCCCTACCTAATGTGACAGCTTTTTCTAATATTGAAAAGCTTTAAAGTTTGCAAGTCTTTCCCTTATGAAACAAACTGTGCCATAATTCTCATTTGTTGTCCCTGGACCTGCCCTCTGGAGTCTCACAAAACTTGTGCTATCCCAGGATACCCTTCTGAGCACTGAACTCAGTGAAACACTTCCTCTGAGCTTCTTTTGACCTGGGCCAAAGTTCTGAGCTCCATTAACCATTTTTCAAATTTCTCCTATTCAAGCCCACTCTATCTCCCCTTTTTTGTACCCATCTGATACGTTCCAGATTCTTGTTAGAATCAATATGGGGTAGGTCATATACTGTGTATTTGAATATAATAACACTTAGCAACACTCATAATAACAGTTAACAACTGCTTCTGGTGTTTTGATCAAAATTGTGCAATTTGAGTTATTCATTATACCATTTAGTGTTTATTTATTATATATCCATTGCACACACATATAGAAGAAAAAATGTGGGAACAAAAAGTAAAACACAATCCTTGTCTTCCCATGTTCGTGGTCTGGAGTAGAGGCTGGGGTAAAAGCATGATCACATAATCACCAATCACAAATCAGTGTAATTGGCACTGCAATGTTGGTTATGCAAGTATCAAAGAGGGTCCACGAATCCATTAGGGTGAGACTATAGCAAGGCGATAGGAGCCCTGATAGCACAATAGTTGAGTGCTCAGCAGCTAAAGTTGTCAGTTCCAATCCACCAGCCTCTCTTAGGAAACCCTCTGGTTCAGCTCTACTCTGTCCTGTAGGGTCGCTATGAGTCAAAATTGACAGGACAACAACTTTTATTTGGTGGGTGGAAGGCAGAATGAGGCAAGGAGACCAAGAAAAGCAGGGCAGAGGAGTTGCAATCTACACCGAGACTCCGAGACTTAGAGGATAACAGGAGTCAGCCAGGTGCAGGCAGTAGGCAAGGATGTCCAGGTGGGGGGAGCAGCAGGAGCAAAGTCACAGAGATCAAACAGAGTGGAGGATTCAGTGGCCTCAAAGATTCTTATGATTCCTCACCAGCGCAGTGTATATTAAAAAGGTCGATTGCTGTGTCCAGACTGCAGTTCAAATGAAGTTCTAGAAGAGAGAGATTACTGAGGCTTGAAATTGTCAGGGAAATCTCTCTAGAGGTGGAGGGTCCTGAGGTGGGCCTGGAGGAAAGAACAAATTACGGAGAGCAGAGAGCAGGAGAGATGGATATCTATATGCAAATGTGTCCACACACATATATCTGCTTCATATGCATTTAAACCTTAAATTGACTTTCACTTACCTTCTACTTTTTGTTTCCATGGTAACCCTGGTCACTTATATTTCTTTTAACCTCCTTTTCATTGTTTCAGGTTGAGGGGGTCTGCATGAGGGTTAACCAGTCAGAGGAAGACAGGAGATTTTAAAGCCATTATTTGGATTTTTTTTTTTTTAAGAAAACTGTCAACTTTGCAATTTAATGCAAACTGTCTCTGGCATATTTGCCCTGAAGGATGCTGTAGGGAGAAGCAGAAGCCAGAATCCTTTTCACCCCCTCCTCCCTGACTTCTATTATTATCATGCGCTTACTGCTAATACAGCATCTAAACTTGCAGTCTTGGTAACTATGGCAATAAAATGAGTGAGATTCCCCTCCATTATGACTCGAATTGTTAGGACTTTGCAAAGAGCACGTGCCTTTGCGCAGGGGGTGAGGGGAGAGGATATACTCTGGGGAAAAATAGTTATTTCAACTCCCTGTGGGGAGCTGAAGACAGTTGTCTATCAGTCACCAGTCCACATCCGTGCAGAGAATTACCACTGTCTCTAAGTCAGAGGATGCAATCACAGAATCACAGTACCTGTTGGTTACAGGTTCATCCATAGCAAGAAAAACACTCCTGTACACGGCCTCTAGGGCCAGGAGGCCAGAACTACAGAATTTACAAAAGATGGTGTTTAAGAGGGGAGGTAAGAAGAGCTAATCTACATACTAACAAACTTTTTCTAAAAAGGGCCAGCCAAAGTAGTAAATATTTTAGGCTTTGCAAACCATACATTTGATGTTGCAGCTACTCAACTAATTCTTTGTAACACAAAAAGCAGCCAACTGTAAATAAATGGGTATGCTGTGTTCCAATACAATTTTATTTAAGGATGTGAACACTTGAACTGCATATAATTTTTGCATGTCAGAAAATGATATTCTCCTTAGAATTTTATCTCAACCACATAAAAGACAATTTTTAGCTCACAGGCTGCACAAAAACAACCGGTGAGCCGACTGGGTCCCTGGACTATAATGCATAGTTATTTATTAATCTATACCACTGTTGTGTTATCAGTTTTTGTTGAGTGGATTCTGAACCACAGTGACCCCATGTGTACAGAGTAAAACTTCTCTATAGGAGTTTGAAGGCTGTGCCCCTTCAGAAGGAGATTGTCAGACCAGTTTTCTGAGGTGCCTCTGGGTAGGTGTGAACAGTCAAAATTTTGGCTATCAATTGTTTGAATCATTCTGAAACTTATATCTTTATTACTATAAGCAACAAAATTAAGTACTACTACTGCATATTGGCTCTCCCTTTCACTATTTACTAGGTGCCAAGTACTATATTAAGGTATATACACATATGTATATACATATATATGCATATATATGACATACAACCTATTTTGCAAATAACACACCCATGTAAATAATGTGTCCACATATATAATGTACATAGTATGCCGAAGAAACTGTGTGAAGGGTTTGTACAGATGACAAAAACATGTACTGTATGCATTATTTATGCAAAAATGATATACATATACATAGTAACATTCAGTACTAGATATAAATAGTCCTACTTCAGTTTGTGTTTTATACAGACACACACACACACACACACACACACTCACACAATATAGACACAAAATGAAACAAGACTTTATGTAGTCTGTATGTATTTGGAAATCCTGATGGAGTAGTAGCTAAGTGTTACAGCTGCTAACCAAAAGGTTGGCAGTTCAAATCCATCAGGCACTCCTTGGAAACTATGGGGCAGTTCTTCTCTATCTATAGGGTTGTTATGAGTTCAGAACTGACTAGATAGTAAAGGATGTACTGGTACGTATATATTGATCTCTGATAGCAAAGTGGTTAAAGAGTCTAGGCTGCTAACCAAGAGGCAGCACTTCCAACCTACCAGCCACTCCTTGCAAACTCTAATAGTGGAGTTCTACTCTGCTCTATAGGGTTGCTATAAGTTGGAACAGACTCAGCAGGCACACAACAGAAGTATATATGCGTGTGTGTGTCTGTGTGTGTCTGTGTGTGTATGTGTGTGTATACACATATATATGTGTGTGATCTTAGTGAGAACTTGAATAAGAGTTGAAATTCATATCCCAAATCTATCTGACACAAACCCAGTAAGGATCTCACTCACATACCTGCTTAAGACGTAACAGAGCACTTGTGTCTACTAGGCCCTGTAAGCCCTACACTCAGAAGGCTGGACTGTCAAACCTAACAAAGATACAACTGTGGGGACAGGCCCACAGCTTTCAAGATCTGTCATACTGCACTGAGCCATTGTCTACAAGAATTCACTGGCAATGGCCTTACATCCACCCTAGCTCTGAAAGCTCCCAAGCCTCCTGATAACCCCGGTTAGACCTAATTTCTGACTTGCTCTTTGTTTGGACTGCAACCCTAGTGGCACAGTGGTTAACAGATCAGTTGCTACCCAAAATGTTGGCAGCTGGAATCTACCAGGCACTCCATGGAAACCCAATGACAGCTCTGTTCTGTCCTTCAGAGTTGCTATGAGTCAGAATTAACTAGATGACAATAGGTTTCATTTGTTTTTTACTTAGTCTGTGTAATACCACATTCACATTTAAAGTCTCCTGACTGACTCTGGCTTTAGCTTTCCAGCCCACCTCCACCTACCCTTCCAGCCTAGGCTCCTTCCAAGCTTTTGCTTTCCTGTCAATGCAGACAGCTCACCCTCACAGCCCACAGTCTTTTTTCTTGGCCTGTTCTTCTCATCCTTCACCTCCAGGTCCACTGTGGAATGTTCTGGGAACTTCAGATGCTTAGTAGGGAGACAGGACTGTTCTAGGAAGAGGGTTGCTGTGTTCCAACCTCCAAAGAGGCAGAGGATTTTAATTATTCAGGATAGTCCTGAGGGGAAAAACTTGGAACCAGGAATGGAATTTAGAAAGTAGACAATTCCTGTGTTACAAATCTTATACTAGGTCTCTAAGTACACCTTTTGGCTCAGACAGTCTTATTGTAGTAGAGAGAGAATGGAACTGGGAGTCTGAGGTTCTGGGTTCAGGACTTAATTCTCTTCAACTGTGGTGACTGAACACAACAGTCTTGTAGTAACTGAACAAAATGACTCTATGGCTTTGACAAATATAAAGTTTGGCCACAGAAATGTTCTAGGTAGTGCAGATGGTTTGTGCTCAAGTATTAACTTGAAGGTTCACAGTTCACATCTACCCAGCAGTGCTGCTAGGGAAAAGGCCTGGAAATCTAGAGTTTCCTCCCTTAAGAACATAGCCAATAAAATCTTACAGAGCAATTCAGTTCTACTCCGTCACATATGGGGTCACCATGAGTCAGAATCGACACAATAACAACTAACAACAACAACAAAGTTTGCCCACAGCCAGCCTTGCTTCACTGCATAGACTGGATGACCTTGGGAAACTCAGGCTCCCTTCTCTGGGCCTTGTCCCTCTGTGTCATCTGGGTAGTAATTCTCTCCAGCTCCAGAGACTACAAAGACTGTAGCTGCTTCAGTTTAGGTCCTGAGGAACATACACATGTGGTTTTGGAGCCATTACCTTGCAAACTTTTGAGGGATATTTTCCCCTCTCTCAGCTCCAAGGAAATTCCTGCAGCTCTTTCTCTGGAAAGGACATTACCCAGCCCCCTGTGCTAAGCAGATGCATTCAGCTTCTCCCTATCTGATTCCCGTTTTTCTCATTTGTCAGCAAAGGAGAAACCTCCCGGCTATTAATCAAACTCCTGGCTGTGGATGGCTTTAATTGCAGAAACCATTGCTGTATGAGGGATGTTCAACTTTTCCAAAGAAAACTGGCTGCCTGGTACAGAAGAAAAACAATTAATTACCTGCTCCTTCTGTTCCCAACAGAGATGCAGATGAACTAACAATATTACTATTGGCACCAAATTCTCCCTTCCCAAGGTGGAGGGAAACTAATGCAAAGCCCAGACGGCATTCATACAAGTGGAAAGGACAAACAGACAATTGGCTGTGAGGCTCTGGTGGGACCCAAATTTGCCTCTATCTGGTATCTTTAAGATGTATATGAACAACCTCTAGTGTTTATCGAGGAGAGGAACTGGAGATGTAGACATGCCTGCAAATCATATTCTTCAAGGAATAATTATACACAGAAATTTTAAATCCAGAGAAAAGTTAAAAGTATGAGAAGGAGTGCAACTTTGAGGTGGGGGGTGGGGAAGAAAAGGTCAGGATAAAAGAAGTCATCATTATTTTGAGAATACCAATGGAGATAACTAAAATTGTGGGTGGAAATGAAATTATCCTATAAGAAGGAAGCTGTGAGACTTCGATCTTATGTCCCTATGGAAAGGGATGCTCCCAAATGCAGTTAGTTTCTTGTCTCAGGAGGTACTTAAAATCCAGTGAGGATGCTGTCAGGGAATCTTCGCACTGAGCAAGAAGTTTATCAAAATCATTTACATAATCTCGAATGGGGTCTTATTTTACTAGTGTCTTTGACTTATTCCAAATACTAGCATTATAGACAGCATAGAAGGATTAAAGAGGGGTTGGGTTGAGACCAAGACTGGAGTCTGTTTGAAGCAAGGCAATATATTAGAGCTAAAGCCAGACCACTTTTACATTTATATTTATTTTCAGATCTTCAGTTGTCACAAGGATATGGCAGTCTCTTGGGTATTTGGTGGTAGGAATCACATCTTCCCACCTCCCCACGACCTTCCTTCAATGTCTGTCAGACGCTCAACGCAGGAAAAAAGTTAAAGAAATGTTGAAAAAAGTTTCTGATTGAGTCACACTCAGACTTGCACTTCTGGTACGAGTCCTAAGAGGCAGTAATGTGCCATTACGAAGAATATGAACCCGAGTCAGGTAGCCCTGCGTTTAGCCCTCATTTATTAGTTGTGAACTTGGGCAGGTGGCATAAATTCTCAGCCCCTCAGTTCTCTTATTTGTAAAGTAGGAATTAACTCACGGTGTCATCCTGAAGACACAATACGTTACACATTCAAAATTCTTGCATCAGCACTTTGATACCCTGCACCTCAGGAGCTCCCAGTCCAGGATAAGATTGGCAGTAAGGACCTTCCTCCACAGAAAAATGGAGAAATCCTTCCACTGGTGCTGATGCTCTAAATTTGGAATTGTAGCCTACAGGGCTGTGGCAAAATAAATTTCTCTTTTTAAAGCCATCCACTTATGGTATTTCTGTTACAGCAGCACTATGTGACAAAGATGAAGTATTTCCTCTTTTTTGATGACACTTCCCTAATCATGACGTCCTTTCTGATAAGATGCTCTAAGCACTTGAGACGAAGGCCCATCACCCTTGCTTCCAAGGACCACTCTGGCTGTACTGTTTCCAAAATGGACCTGGTTTACCTTCCTTTGAAGACTGGTTCCCACTCATGTCTCTCCTTTCTACCTCTGCTACAGGTATAAATATACGCACTAATCCTCCACTGGCAATGAGTCCTCAGAGTGCTGGGACCTTGTTTGATTTCTTTTATCCTTTTGGTGGACCCTTGCATGGACTTTGCACTTGACAGACACTGTTCACATGTTGGCTGACCAGCATAATGATGTCATTTGTTTAATGGGGCCATGTTGTATGTATGGATCTGCATTGAGGCTCCAATTTCATTAGAGTACCAGATTAGAATCCTACCTAAAGCCAAACCAAACCAAACCCACTGCTGTCGAGTCAGGTCCAACTCATAGTGACCCTAGAAGTCTGAGTAGAACTGCCTCATAGAGGTTCCCAGGAGATCCCGGTGGATTTGAACAGCTGGCCTTTGGTTTAGAAGATGCAGCACTTAAACCACTATACTACCGGGGTTTCCAGAATCCTACCTAAACCAACCTTTATTGCTTTGTCTTCATTTGCTCGGTTGGTTTATTTCTTCATCTGTTGAGTCATTCACAGGCAGAATGGCATGTTGAGAAACACAGGACTGTGTCTGAATCTAGGCCTTAGCCTTACACACATGTTAATTCAGGTAAGATACCAAATTCTCGGAGCTCTGGCTTCCTTTCTGTGATGTAAGTTGAGTAAGCCCTGTTTCTGAGGATTCAGTTGTGATAATGTGGAACTGAATTATTTGGGAAATCTTCTTTGGCATTAGATGATTTTCACATTTACTTGCAAATCTACAAAATTATCAAAGAGGAAATACGTGGTTCACTCCAACAGGTCTCTCAGCAGCACATGTTGGTAACCTCCTCTCTCAATTTCCCTAGTGAAGATTGACCTCAGTTTCTGGAATGCCCAAGGTTTTCATCCTTCACAGAACTTCTCACTGTAGTTAAAAAATGTAGTGGGTCTAGTTTGGGGGAAGGGAGAAGATCTAAACGTCTTCATTGTCTTTTCAGTTGTTTGAGCTATTTTTTAAATCACTTTTTTTTTTCCCTCTTCCCATTGCTTGAGGTATATTTCTCTATTTTTAAATTCTCGGTCTTTCTGCTTTAGCTTCCATCAGGCTTTCTCAACAGCTTCAAATGTTAAACTTTGAAGTAAGCGAATTTAAAAGAAGAACTGAAAACTCCTGACGATGGCCCAAAGTCCCTTGGGCGGCTTTGCTCCAGTAACCACTTTACGTGGAACTCATTAGTCAAGGCTGCGCCCATCAGCGCCCCTGAGAACAGCGACGCCGGCCCTCCGCGCTGTGAGCTCGGTGCGCGAGCCCAGCACCTTCTCGGGGCCAGCGAGGACTTCGGGGACACTGGTGCCGCCTCTCGCTGTCAGGGCGGACGTGGCGCTCGCAGGCTCTGGGCGGCTCGGCGGGGACCGGCTCGGCGGGGACCGGGCTCGGCAGGGAGCCCATTGTGCAGCCGGCGCCGACCAGCAAATTACATCCCAGCCTCCTTTCAAGCCACCGGTGGCTTTCAAAAGGGGACTTTGAAAGCGCGGGCTCCCCTGACTCTGAACTGGAGAACGGAACTCAGCTTTTCAGGGAGGCTGCGTTGTCACACATGCGCCTGTCTCTGTAGCTCTCGCCTGCCATTAATAGCGAGGATAAAAGACTTTGTCTGGTGGGAGTTCCTGTGCACGATTCCGTCCTTTTGTTTATGAAGGAGACGTTCTGACTCCTGGAGTTCTGACTGGCCACTGGGGATGAATGGAGCTATTTGAAGGGAGAGCACTGAACGTTTTTCTTTGGGATATACGTGTGTGTGTGTAATTCTTTTACTTAGGGATCCGGCTGGAGGAGAAGGAAGAACCATGCAGACATAATGCAGAGTTAAACCTGCTTGGTTGAAACCCTGCTTAGGGCTTGGGAACCCTATTTCTATTTACCAGAGTCCCTGGTGGTGCAAAGGTTAATGCACTCACTGGTAACTGAAAAGTTGGTGATTTGAATCCATCTAGAGGTGCTGTGGAGAAAAAGATCTGGGGATCGGCTACCAAAAAATGAGATACTTAAAATCCCATGGAGCACCATTCTCCCCTGACACACATGGGGTCAGCAGGAGTCAGACTGGACTGGAGGGTAAATAGTTTGGTTTTGTGTCTGTCAGTCAGATAGGAAGCAGCTCTAGGGGCTCAGTGCTCACATGCTCACCAACAGGCTGCAGGTATAGACTTACCTGCTGCTCTGCAGAAGAACAACGTGGCAGACTGCTCCGTTAAAGATCGCAGCCCTGGAAACCCTGTAAAGCAGTTCTCATCTGTCCTATACGGTCACCGTGAGTTGGAATCAACTTGATGGCAGTGGGTTTGGTTTGCTTTTAGTCAGAGGAGAGATACAGTAGCCAGCTGCCACAGAAACTAAAAAACAAAACGTAGCTGTTGCTGTGGAGTCGGTACCAACTCATAGCAAACCTATATCACAGACTAGAACTGCCTCATAGGGTTTCCAAGCAGCAACTGGTAGACTTGAACCGCCAACATTTTGGTTAGCATCCAGCTCTCAACCACTGCTCCACCAGGGCTCCTGGCTACCCCAACAGCCTTCAACTTCCTGCTTTTGCCAAAGGCCTCTTGGCACTGAACTGAATGAGCCTTTTCTCAAACACAGCAGGAGAAGAGATAGGAAGATACAGTTACTAGAACTCAGGCTCTGGAACCAAGCCAAGCCAGCCAAGTGACGTCGAGTCGGATCCGACTCTGGAACCAAAGTGGGTCTGAATTTTCTGGAGATCACTTAACATTGTGAACGTGTCTGTCACACAAGAGCAGTTCAGCCTTTTCTCTCAACCAGATATCACCAGAAAGCGGTCTGTCCTTTTTTATCTTGGGCTTCTTCTAACTCCTATTTATATCATTCTTTTATTGTGCAAAGGTAGAGTTCATAGCAGTTCACAGATTTCCAGTACTTTCCTTACCAGCAGCTCTTATCTGCTGTACCCTCCTTTAGTATAACTACCTTCATACTCTCATACCTACTTTTCCAAGGTCAATTTCTTCTAAGTCTTCTCTTTCACATGTTGTTTGCCATCAAGTTAATTCTGACTCATAGTGATCCTGTAGGACAGAGTAGAACTGACTCAGAGTTTCCAGGACTGTAATCTTTATGGAAGCAGATGGCCACATCTTTTTCCCACAGAGGGGCTAGTGAGTTCAGACTGCCTACTTATTGGTTAGCAGCTGAGCAGCTCACCATTATACTGCCAAATACAGACAGATGATTCTTCCATTTTAGGGGCATGGTTCTGCCCATTCTATGTCCAAGCCAATCAGTGTATTATACTGGGTTAGAAAGGAAAAAAAAAAAAAAAACTCTGCTTTAGAACTCTACTCAGCTTGGAGGGACCATAACTTCTTTGGGGTTTCATAGGAAGGTTATCAATGTGTCAGCATTAGCCTGCCAAGGCACATGAAAATGAGATTTTCCATAAAGGAAATAAGGATGCAGTGTGACAATCCTTGAGGCCGATCTTGTTATCTGTTTCTTACTCTTAAGGAACTAGAATTTAAGGATCTTGCTGAACTCTAAGTGGGACCGTCAGTGGTTCAGTGGTAGAAGTCTTGTCTTCCACGTGGAGGACCTGAGTTTGATTTACAGCTGGTGTACCTCATACAAACCCACCCCCCATCTGTCACTGGAGGTTTGTATGTTTCTATGATGCTAAACAGGTTTCAGTGGAGCTTCTAGACTAAGATGGACTAGGAAAAAAAGCCTGGTGATCTACTTCCTGAAATCAGCCAAGGAAAACTCTATGGATGGCAAAGAGATGGTGCAGATTTGGGCAGTATTTCCTTCTGCTGTGCACGGGGATCCCTTTGAGTTGGAGGCTAACTTGACAGCAGCTAATAATGCTATAAATTAATTCCCAAGGCACCACAGAAAGTGGTGAAGCTTAAACACAACAAAATACAGGTTTTCTGACACTAAACGGATGCTTTTTCCATTATAACACAGCCTTTTCCTCTCTTCCAGGTTAGAACTCTTAATTCCTTACCTTAGACTTAGGTACCCTGAAGCCTTGTCACCCACGACACACGTGCTTGGACAGACAGCCCACCCAGTACCATGTGGATAGGGCAGTTCCAATTTTCATACACAGACCATGTCTTACACCAAAGCTTTATTCCCTTTAACAAGAGGAAACTACTAATTATAGATGCTCGTGGGCTCTGTATTCCAAAAAGAACCAGTGCATGTCTTTGTGTCTGGCCCAGCCCAGCACAGAAAGGCTAAATTGCATTTGAAAGCCTTACAAGGGGAACTTTAAATGAGGCATAAAAGCATGTGCTTTTGATCTTCCTGGGACCTGTGGTTCTCCCATTACCTGCATCGTGCTCCTAATGACATAGATTGGAGCACAGCCTGCAGTGAGACCTGTGTCAAAGGCACCAAGCTGGATGCCATAAATGACACCCTGCCCCTTCTTTCCATCAACCTTGAAAGCTCTGTCTGTGTATATTTATCTGTCAGACACATTTGAAGTGGCCCAGGCCCTGCTCACCGCAGTGATCTTCCTGTCCTATAACACAGGCCTGTGTCCTCAGCTTTCAAATACATCTGTAAGCTTTTCTATCTTCTCCTTCTAGAACTGCTCCCTTGTCTCTTGTGTTTGTCTTGACAGCCAGCCTTGGTTGTATGACTCACCAACGACAGCTGAATTTCCCTGCTTGGCACTATGCCTTCTTTACTCATTTCATTTCTCTTTCACTCGTTTGCTCATGTATTTCTTTAAGCACTCGCTAATTTATGTGCTGCTTTTTTGGTCTTTGCTTATTGGGCGAAAGGAAACTAAATATTCAGTAAATCGTCTAGAGTCACTGCAGAAATGTAGAGACCCTCGTCCCCATGTGCCTGTTTGTGTTAGTGAAAATGGCTGGAAGGGGGTCAAGAGGGATTTAAGTTTGTGAGACCTCACAGTTCCCACAGAAAATGTTCCTACAGGGATTGTATGAGGTTCCAAACTTGTAAATAATGAAAATGTGAACTTACTGTCAACGTGTGGGACTGAAACAAATGCCTGGCTTCAAATTTCAGCAGTGCCACTTAGCAGCATTAGGATTTGGCGCAAAATGTTTAACTGTTCTGGGCCTCTGTGGCCTCTTACTAGAGGGGAAAGGAGAGGGAGGAGAGGACGGGACAGGAGATTAAGAGGTTATGACATGTAAAGAATAGAAAGGAGGAGTGTACTGTTACCAGGCAAGGAGAGCAGAGGGAGCTGCAGATAGACGGGCATGCATATTTAAATTGGATTGTACACTTTCACTCAATCCCAGTCCCAATCCCCTCCCCAAAAAAGTCCTAAAAAAAAAAACAGGGAGACACTAACACAGTGTCATCATGGAAAAAGCAGCAAAGACTATACAGCGTGTAACTCAGAGCATGGCACACTGTTAGGTTGAGATGCGTATTATATTACTGATGATTCTGATCCTCATTTCTGATGAGAAAGAGGGGTTCAGATCCATCAAGGCAGCTCTGTTAGTGAGTCCGTATGTCTTCTGGGGAATCGCAGGTACCCTGATACACTGAGACAAAACCTGGAAAAAGGACTTTCCTTGAGGAAGACTTCAGCCGAAAATAAAACTTCTAGCGCTCTAGATTTCCCCTTTATCACCTCTAGTGTGAAACTGGAAACCCTCGTGTACAAGACACCAAGAGGGACATCTAGAAGATTGGTTAAAACAGGTCAGGGAGTATCCATGACCCTAGCACCATGCAATCAAATTAACAATGTCTGAGCTTCCAGATCAGCTAGAATATGGGATGTATTCCACTGTTTACAATATTCATTCATTCATTTCTTCATTCATCCATCTGCCCACATGTTCATTCATTCACTGATTCATTTGTAATATATTTATGTTCGATCTGCCAAACTTTGGGCAGAATACTGGAGGGTCTGTCCTATGTTCTTCACTGACGCTACATTGCTATGTAGTTTTCAAGTATGATCATTAGCTTTTTTTTTTTTCCTTGCAGCATCCTTCTTCTGTTTCAATGACATGCTGCTAGGAAAGATAGTATCTAAATGAGATAAGGGGGGAAGTTCTTAGTTGAAATCAGAGTCAGGTTCATGGAGCTTGCCCATTCAGCCTCTCCCAACCTTGCCCTCCCATCTTGTGTAACCCCTACAGGTTTCCTAAGGAATTTAGTTAGGAATGAAGAATCGAGAGGTCATAAGGCTATTGACAATGGGTAAACCTATTTTGTAAATGAATGGAATCTTATAATCACTTGTGCCTACATGCTCAACATCTAGGATAGACCAAACACACCAACAGGCTAATTTTGATGAAAGATGGAATATGACACAGGTTAGGAGTTTGCATCTCTTTGAATTTCAAGCTAACATAGAAAGTGAAGCCAGAACATAAGAAGATGCAAGTTTTCTGACTCAAAGTAAGTGCTCTTGAGGCAAAAGAAAGGCATCAACAACACTGCTTTTCTACTGTTTATCACATTGAATTATTAGCCATTTCCATGACACTAGGGAAGCAGCATCGAGGACAACAGCATTCCAGTTTTTCAGCCTTGGAAACTGAAGCTCAGAGTAATCACTGACCCAAGAAAGAGCAAAGCTGAAATTTCAGTTCAGGTCTTCTTACCTTTTTCCAGAAGTGCTACAGTATTTCCCAGACCTTCTCCTCCACCTCTATGAGCACTGCATCCGCTAATCCCTCTTCTACAAGCAGGGGTAGATGCATTACCCAGAGAGTGTGCCACCTGCTGAGCAAATTGTCATTGTCATCTCCTTTTCCTTTCCTGCTCATTATCCCCTTATCTTTACCTGTTTCAGACAGATTAGCATGTGCTTCGGGAAGATAAATGATCCCTCCGATTTCTGACAGAGATGTCTCTGCTTGGGAGAAATGCTTGCAATGTCCCTCTCAGATCCAACCAGACAGAAAGAGCCAGAGGTTGTGCCCTTGTCCTCTCCTCAGCCTTCAAGTGTCAGGCTGAAACAGACAGGGCCAAGTGTAGCTGAGGAAAGTCTCCAGATCGAGAAAGCAATAACATCCTAAGCCATCTCCAACTTGGTATCAGACATACAGCCAGATTTATTATCTGAAGCCACTCACCTTAACTCTTCCTTGAAATTCACTTTTCGAACGAGGAAAGAGTTTGTTACAGGAGGAGAGAACAATTACGGTTTTGCTATGGTCAAGAGAAGGTCTGCAGGCTCTCTAAGGAAAGCAAAAGGACATAGTGTGGGGCTTGTTATAAGGGCTTAGAAATGCTTGGAGATCACTTCTTGTTATCCAAGCAGTGCTTCTCAGGATTAAAAACAAAAAACAAAAACCTTCCTTGTTACATTATCTCATTTGATTCTCATAATAGTCCCCTTAGTTAGGGACAACTTAGATAATTGATCCCATTTTACAGAAGGAGAAACTGAAACTCAGAGTGTCTGGGTGACCTGACTAAGATTACAGAACTATGAAGTAGAAGTGCCAGCATTTAAATCCAGGTCTTCTGACACAGATGCAAGAATATTACTATACTCATGGTACTCAATTTTATGAGAATCTCTCTATAGTAATAACACTCGAATTTACCAGTGATGGAATTTGAGGTCAACTTTCTTGCAGACCATTTAGGTGAAAATTTAATAACGCATTACATATAGCATTTTGTAAGAAGTTAGAAAGGTCCATTGGCTTTTGATTAGCCTAAGGGAATACTGCATGGCTTTACATGAGAAAAGATATAAGTGAGGGTGATATTCTTTCACTGTACTTATTCAATCTATATGCTGAGGAAATAATCCAAGAGGAAATAATCCAAGAAACCAGACCTTTAACAACCTGTGATATGAAGACGACACAGCCTTGCCTACTGAGAGCAAACCGGGACTTGAAGTACTTACTGATGAAGATCGAAGACTACATCTTTCAGTATGGATTACACCTCAACATAAAAATCCTCACAACTAGATCAGTGAGTAACATCACAAAGAATGGAGAGAAGGTTCACATTGCCAAAGATTTCATTTTACTTGGATCACAATCCACATTCATGGAAGCAGCAGTCAAGAAGTCAAAGGATGCATTGCACTGGGCAAATGTGCGGCAAATACCTCTGTACAGTTTTAAAAAGCAAAGATGTCATTTTGAGGACTAAGGTGTGCCTCATTTAAGCTGTGGCATTTTTCATCACCTCATATGCATCTGAAGTTTGGATAATGAATAAGGAAGACCAAAGGAGAATTGATGTATTTGAATTATAGTGCTTGTGAAGAATATTGAATATGCATAGACTGTCAAAAGAATGAACACATATCTTAGAAGAAGTACAGCCAGAGCACTCCCCAGAAGTGAGGATGGTGAGAGTTCATCTCACTTATCTTGGACATGTTATCAGGAACGACCAGTCCACAGAGAAGGACATTATTCTTAGTAAAGTAGAGGGTCAGCGAAAAAGAGGAAATCCCTAGACAAGGCGGATTGACAGTCACTGCAACAATGAACTCAAACCTAGCAACAATTGTGAGGATGGTGCAAGACCAGGCAACACTTTTGTTGTGTTGTACTTAAGTTCTCTATGAATTAGGGCTCATCTGATAGCACTTAACAGTAACTACATTGTCAAGTTTGCAACTCTACCTTCAACTTTTTGCCTCAGTTTAAGACAGGGAATGACACTTCTGCTCTAATAATATCCTGGGACACGCATTTTGGAAAAAAATGTGGTCACAGTTCCCCAGAGTAAAACTTAAAACTTTGATGAATACTCTGTCAAACTTCCCCAGACATTAGTTGCCGTTAGTTAATTAGTTCATACAGCAATTTCATGAAAGGGAAAAAGAAGTCAATAAATCAGCGTACGTATGAGTTTGGATAAAGGAAAAATATATGAGAAACATCA
The DNA here is from genome assembly GCA_028571685.1 of Heterohyrax brucei. Taxonomy (NCBI): domain Eukaryota; kingdom Metazoa; phylum Chordata; class Mammalia; order Hyracoidea; family Procaviidae; genus Heterohyrax; species Heterohyrax brucei. The sequence continues at coordinate 67,231,935 of CM053150.1, forward strand.
CAGGTCAAACTCAAATCCCGTTTTCCACACCATTTTTTAAGGAGAAAGTTCTGGTAACCATAGTTGTGTTCAGTTCTGTGCTCCTCTTCTGTGCAATCCCGCATATATATGTCAATATCAGATTAGTCTCAAAGCAGAGCTTTGTGAGCATCATTAATGGTCTTGCTTGGATGCTCTCAATGGCTTCCCATTGCCTGCTGGATAAAGTCAAAGCATCTTAGCCGACTATCTCATACACTTAACACCATGGCCCTAACTAACCTTTTCAAATTTGTTTCCTAGAACTGCCATTCTTTTTCATGGCAAAGTACTCTGCTCTTGCAATTTCCTATTCCCAGATCCCTGAATCCCTGACTTTTCCTTTTGCCTCTTCCTTCTTAGGCTGCTGGAATCTCATACGCAGCCCCAACCCCAACCTATTTGATACCTCACAAAGTAAGTGCATGCAGATGAGTGATCAGAGGACCCAGCATGCAACTAGCCTGTATGCTCATTCCCTTATGATTCAGCTATCAGACTTTTGCCTTGTTTCTAAAATGATATTTATCTTGGGCCCCAGATATCATCCTTTGGCCCCTGTCTAAATTACCTGCCAAGACTAGTATTACTGCAGGACTGAAACTTTGCTTGTTGCTGCAAGGCCATTTCTTCTCTTTTTAGGAAACCAGATTCCTTTTCTGGAACACTAAACTGATGATTGGTTGGCAGTAATTAACTACTGGATTTCCCAGAAATGGCTAATTCTTAAAAATGTGAATATCCAGCTATTATAGTCCCTGATGGCACAATGTTTAAGAGCTTGGCTGCTAACCAAAAGGTGACAGTTCAAATCCACCAGCTGCTCCTTTGAAACTCTATGGGGCAGATCTACTCTGTCTCATATGGTCACTATGAGTTAAAACAGGGTTTTTATTGCCCTGGTCAGAAACTGTGGTAGTATAAGTGGTTAAGTGTTATGGCTACTAACCAGAAAGTTGGCAGTTAACAGCTGCCAGGTGCTCCCTGAAAAATCTATGGGGGCAATTGTACTCTATTTATAGGGTCACTATGAGTCAGAGTCAGCTTGACAGTATGGCAGTAGGTTTGTTTTTTGGGGGGGGGTGAGTTGAGTGCATCTAATGCATTTAGCTAAATGCATCTAATGCATTTAGCTACTAACTGAAAGGTTAGTGGTTCAAGCTTCCATAGCAACTCCTTGTAAGAAATGCCTGGCAATCTACTTCTGAAGAAAAGTCATTTAAAATGATACGGAGCAAAGTTCTACTTTGATATACACAGATTGCCATGAACTGGCTTTGACAGCAACTGGTTTTATTGTCTAATGGCTAAGAATGACACTGTCTCTCCATATTGACTTTCTAACGTTGATCATTTGTGCTTCCCCCCATTTACTTGCTGGCTTCTAACTCACTCTCTGGATTCAGTGTTCCACATACTGGGTTGCCGAACACCACCTCTTCCTAGAAGTCTTTTGCAATCTCCTGCACTTCAACTGATCCTCCTTCCAAGGTATTTCCTTTGCAGTACTCCAGTCTTGCGATGTAGTCATATGCAGTGCTGAACTGGTAAATGTTTAACACCTGACTCTTAAGGGAAAGAGTCCTTGAGTGTATAGCACTGATCACTTCTTATTGTATAAATAATCTGTCATCGTGGATTTTAAGCTGCAACTCTAATGGCTCTCTCCAGCCAGCAGGGACTGGCCTCAGTGCACCCTGGTTGTGTGTGTCCTTGCGTCATCGCTCCTGTCATCCCCTACTGTCTGTTACTGCTGTGCTGACCTTCTCTCATTTTGAACGTGGCATACTGTCTCTCCTTTCTGGCCATTTATAAATGTTACTTTGTCAGCCACAGTTTTCTTTTTTCCATTGCCCCAAATCCTTAGCTTTTATCTTTCAAACTACTATTAATTCTTCTTCTGTTTAATACTATTTATACTTTAACTTAGGTATCATTCCCACCAGATGTCCTTCCCTTCTCCCCCAAGATGGAGTTGTAACCCTCTGGTTGCCACATCACTTTGCATTGTTGAACTTTTTATTGTGTTTGTTGTATGACCATTTCCTCAATGGACGGCAGGCTCTATTAGAAAGGTATCATACTTGTTTGGCTTCCCAAATATCACCAGCCCTGAGATCTCTGACTGACACAAAGTAAGCACAAGGGCATGCCTGTTGACTGTCTTATAAACCCTTACTGAATGATAAGCTTTCATCAGTATGTTTCCCATGAGAAATGATTATGCATTTTCTGTATAAACTTCGGACATCAAATGACCAGTTGTGTTTTCCTCTTCACTTTAGCAGACAGCGTGCTCAAAACTAATGTTACTGCTTAAATTTAATAACTTTTGTATGCTAGACAGTGCATATCTTAGTGCCAGTGTTTTTTACTTTGGTTTGGACCTTCTGTTTGCCTATATTTGTAGTTTCCAATTTCAGTGCAAGCATTTTTGAATTCTGCCTCCACTTTGCTGGGTTACAAAGTAGAACATAAACAAGCACATATTTCTTCAGTGCAGTCTGTTGGCTTCATCACTGAGCATAAACCTTCACACTTCCCTAAAACAGAAACTCACACCATTTCTTAGAATGGAATGAGGCAGAGTGGAAGAGTTAGGGCACAGGCTTTGGAATGCTAGAGCTCCATATCAGAATCCCAGTTTGTTGCCAGTTTGCAACATGGTAATTTAAGTGGCCATTTTAATTTGAAGTATTTCGTCTCTTACATGGAGGTGATAATTTATTCCTCACTGGGTGATTATAGAAATTAAATTAAATAATGTATGTAAAATGCTTAACCAAGTTCACAGCACTTGGTAGCTGCTCAGTAGATGACAGGTATAATTACAAATAAAGCTGTTGAAGAAGACATGAGTCATGGGAAGATCATTAGAACCAGGGTTTGGCAAAAATCATTTCATTTGCTGCAACCTTTTCTATCTTCTCCCGTGCTTCCAATCCTGCTCCTCACCCCATCCATCTCTAAGCATCTCAAAATATACCAATGTTTAGTCTCTGATTTGCTAAGAGTGTATCATTAATTCCCTCAGGGATAATGTCTGGTTGAAATCCCCCCTGGTTTCATTTGCTGGAAGAGAAACTTTAATTCAGCACACTGAATAAAATGTGATTTGGTACATTTAATCAACTTATGGCCACCTCAATTTGCTCAATTTGTGCAGAGAAGGAGAGGTAAAGACATTGAAAGCAAGCCATATATAACACACTTACGATTGCACAGACTTAAATGTAGGCTCATTTCTTGGTGGATTTTTGCTGAGATCTTACACCTCTGTATGAATCCTGTCTGACATCTGTGGCTTCCACTTATTTACCTAGAACACTGAGTCAGCTTTAGACGATGACACAGGTAGGCCCACTATTTGTTTTTTCCTACAGAGACTCTTCATAGAATTGGATATAACTAATGTGGTCTCCTCAGATCTTAGTATCAAAGTTGGCATGCATTTACTCTCAATATCATTATCAAGGATACTGAGGAAGAACGCTATGGAATGTTCTCTTCAGCACACTTCATTCACAGATGACATGCACCAGTTTTCTATTAAGAATCCCTGGTGGTGCAATGGTTAAGCACTCAGCCACTAACTGGAAGATTGGCAGTTTGAACCCCATACAGTGGCTCTGTAGGAGAAAGACCTGGCAATCTATTCTTGTTAAGATCTCAGCTTAGACAACTCTATGGCAGTTCTACATCGGTTATTATGAGTCAAAATAGAGTACTTAGTACCTAAAAACACCTATCTTCTACTCCAGACAAATTGATTTGCCCATAGTCCTTTAAGGTGCCTGGGTGATCCACAATAACTTGCCTTCTATCTTTCTCTGAGAACAAATTCAAGAGTTCCTACTTCATCTAGAGGGGAGAGGAGAGGGTAAAGAGGAGGGGACACATGTTCTTTGGGAGTTTACTAGTAGTAAAGAGTGAAAAAGAAGAGTGTGCTGTCACAAGATGGGGAGAGCACATAGAGCTGTAGAGAGGTCAGTATGTAAAACTGACTTGGATTATATACTTTCACTTAATTATAATTTTTTTAAAAAAAGAGTTTCCATTTTGATCCACTGTCAGCTAACAGTAGTAAACCACTATCTGCTCATTCTTCCAGTCATTCTTTCATTAAGTGGATGTTTATTAAACATTTGCTATGTGTCAGGGAGTGTTTGAAGCTGGACGTAAAACAATCAGTAAAATGACATGGTTCTTGGCCTCAGAGGGCTTATGTCCTACTAGGTGAGACAGACATTAAAAAATAAACTCTAATGAAAGACCTACTATTTATGGCACACTCACTATACAATAGAAATACTACTAATTGATTGCTTTAATCCTCAGAAAGTCTTGAAAAGTAGGTATTATTCTTTTAATACAAAGAAACTTAATTTTACTGGTCTTGTAATCCTGTAATTTTTTTAATGTCTATCAATCGTAACGGCAAAATGATAATTAGACACCATGTCTGTATGTCGTCAGAATAATTGCTTTTTCCACTTTGCTTCTTTCCTCTCTAGAAAGCTGTATATACGAGGACTGCCAGTTTAGTATGTGAACTCATTCTCGAAAAAGTGTTACATATTTCACTGCTGAATGTCACTATGGTCACTTTCAAAATACTCCCCTTGGGAAGCTATGCACTGATGTCAGCACCTAGTCCAGTGTTCAAAGCAATTTTGGAACTCTTTTTCTGGAATGCCCATCAGAGCTGTTGTCATATTTCCGTTTATATCCTGAATGTCATCAAAATGCCTTCCCTTCCATATTTCCTTTATCTCTGGGGGCCAGATCAGGTGAGTAGAAAGGATTTCTGAATACAATTATTTGTTTACTGCCTAAAAACTCCCTCGCAGACAATGCTATGTGAGCTGATGCATTGTCATGATGCAAGAGTCGTGAGTGGCTGGCAAAAAGTTCAGGTTGTTTTTGCTTAACTTTTTCAAGCAGCCTTTTCAACACTTCCAAGTAGTAAACATGGTCAACTGTCCAGTTGGTGCAAAGTCACAAGAACAATTCCTCTGGTATCAAAAAAGTCAGCAGCATTGTTTTGATTCTTGATTTGGACTGCTGGGAATTTTTGGTTGTGGAAAATTGTCTGACTTCCATGGTGCACGTGGATGCTTTGTTTCAGTGTCGTATTGGCACACCCATGTTTCACCACTGCTGGTAACACAGTCCCAAACATCATCTTGCCTGTCCAAAAGGTCTTGTCAAACTTCACCTATCCTTAGCTTTTGTACATTGGTGAGCTCCTTTGGGACTATTTTTCCAAACAGCTTTCTTATGCCAGAACTTTTAGTTGAGACTTTTCTGTTGCTCTGTTGATGTTTACTTGATCAGCTGTGTCTCACACAGTCAGCCAATGATTTTTTTTTTAATTATGATTCAGTGAAAATATGCAATCCAAGTTAAATTTCCATGCCTGCCTATTTGCAGCTCCTTCTACTTTCCCTGCTCTGTGACAGCACACTCCTTCTTTCTGTTCCATACATGTCATATCCTCTTAACAATCTCCTCTCCTCTCCTCTCAAACCTCTCCTCTCCCATCTAATAAGAGAGCAGTAAGACAGCAGCCTGTAGATGCATAGAACCATAAAGTGTACACACCATGTGGTCACTTTCTGTCCCCGAGTCCAGTCCATCCCTACCTGACCTCAGGAATGATTTATGATCGCGGCAGCATCAGGTCTAGGGGCCATGTTCCCAAGGGAGCTCCTAGGCCCTCAGAGCATCAACTCTGGTCTTTTACTGGAGTTTTTGCGGTGCACCCCTCTTTTTCTCATGTTGCCACTGGAACGTGACATTGTGTGCCCCATCATAGCTGTCATTGGTGGTGGCTGGGCACCATCTTGTTCTTCAGGCCACAGGTTGATACAGTCACTTATTCACATGGGTCCTTCTGTCTCCTAGGCTCTTGTTCCCTCATGTCTTTGTTGTCCTTGGTGATTATCTGTTTTGGCTGAGTTGGGATCATTTGGTGAACCTCAGATGGCAGCTTGCCATCTTTTAAGACCCTAGATGTCACTCACCAATATGGGGTGGAGAAGACTCTCTTAGTAATAGGCCAGTTATGCCAATTAGCCTCAGTGTCCCCTGAGAGCATGGTCCCCTAACCCCTACCCCTGCTACTCTGTCCTTGCAATATTGAGTTAAGATTAGAAGAGTTTTCAGTTTATGTTGAAGTCCAGTTAAGTTAATCTTCTTTCTTCTGTGTGTTGTCACTGCTTTCACCCAACCAAATCTCAATCAACTATCTAATCTATAGCCAGCCCTCTCCCTCCTTCACTCCCTGCCTTGCAGCCATCAAAAAGTCTTTTCTTCTGTATATAAGTCTGTTTTTAAGTCGTTATAGTAGGGATCTTGTACAATATTTGTCCTTGTGCCACTGACTGATTTCACTCAACATAATGTCTTTCAGTTGAAACCAGATTATGAGATGCTTCCTAAAATCATCACTGTTCTTTATCATTGCATAGTGTTCCATTGGGTATACATACCATAATTTGTTTATCAGTTCATCTATTATTGGACATCTGGGTTGATTCCATCTTTTTGCTATTATGGACTGTGATGCAATAGACATTCATGTGCATGTATCTGTTTATGTAACTGCCTTTGCATCTGTAGTATATATTCTGAGCAGTGGGATTACTGGGTCAAATGGTATATCTATTTCCAGCTTTTTAAGGAAGTGCCAGATTGCTTTCCAAAGAGGTTCTACCATTTTGGAATACCACCAGCGAAATAGAGGAGTTCCAATTTCTCCATATCTTTTCTAGCATTTGTTGTTCAGCCAATGATTTTGATGCATAATTCAATGAATTTTTGCAATATTTTAGCCAGTGCTGCTCATTACTGGCTGCCCTGACGTCTCTTCATCAGTGATGCTTTTGCTCCCCTCAGAAAAACATTTAGTCCATTTGTACATTATTGTTTTCTTCATGCCATTATTCCCATAAATTTGGACTAACATGTCCCTGGTCTCACTTCCACTCTTGCCAAGTTTAATAAGAAATGTAACACTTGTTCGTTGCTCTAATTAGAGCTCCAAAATTCTTGCAAGGGGACACAAAAACACACAACAATAATGAGCATCACTCAGCAATACACTGCAACACATCAACACAAACACAGCTGTGAGACAATGATATACCAAGGTTATGAAACCTTACTGAGTTGTTTGCACTGTGCTATCAACGTAAGTGCATGGTGGCAGATTCGTGAACTTAATTATCAGAATGTGTGTATGTGTGTGTGTGCACATGCACTTGTATGTGTAACTGTTTCCACTGAGTCAATTTTGACTCCTAGTGACCTCATAAGACAGAGTGGAACTTCCTCACGGTTGCTTGTAATTTTTAATCTTTAGCAGAGCCCATTGCCATATCTTTTACCCATGCAGGAGATGGTGAGTTCAAATTGCCAAACTTTTGGTTAGTAGCTAAGTGCATAACCACTGCACTGCCAGGGCTACATACATACATTCTACACCTGTGGCAGTCACTTGACTTAGAAAGTCTTTGCCTGACACGAAGAACTCATAAACAGTTGTTGTGTTGTAAATTTGGATATGTAGGAGTCATATCACCATGGAGGTAGAATCAGACTCAGAGGTGGCCTAGAATGAGACACTAAGTCAACTTTGAAGTGAAGTCTAGGCAAGGGTAAGCACCAGATTCTCATGATATTCCCAGTGCTTGGCTAAACCCTGGTAAGAAGACATTGGATGGGGATACTGGGGAGACTACTTGGTGATTGTGGAAGAATTAGTGTGAATGATGTCCTGTAGTTAGAAGATATACCTCTTCTTACTACCTCCTATTACTGCCATGGCCTACTTTTATCTTTCTGTTGCTTTGAAAGCTGAAATGCTCTTAATTCTGCATCTAGATGGCATTTAGATTGCTGGACCAGTATCTTGAGCCAGGGAAGGCTGTTAAAGCTGTTTTGGAATCAAGCACTCACCTGAAAGTCCAGAGACCACAGAAGCGCCAGTCATTGCCATCTTAGTCTGTGACCTTAAACAAATCATCTTTTTCCCCCTGCTCTGAATTTCACTTCCTCATTTTAAAAACATGAGAATAACAATATAAAATATATGATGGGAGACACAAGTTACTGCTAACAGTAGTTGACTCTGGGGAGGGCCCCTGGCCAGGGTTCTGGGGTAGGGAAACATTTTCTTTATATGGTATTTTAAATAGCTTAGATTTTTAGCAAATTCATCTACGTAACTCCATATTTCTTCAGTATGTATATATGTATGAAATTTGATCAGATTGTAATTACCACCAATCATCTTCCAGACCCTTACTATAATTTACTAAACTGTCAATCACAGGGTTTTCCTCAGTCTCTTAGAGGGCAGGGATGAAGTCTTGGTCATCCTTGTCTGCTGGAACCTAACACAGAATCCAACTAGGTAAACTTTGCTATTTAGTTTTTAAAAGTAAATATATCTGTAGAGTGAAGTATCAGACAAGAACCTCCCAAGGTGGGTCTTACCAAGGCGATTCTGCTTCACCAAGTCCAGGATGGGGTTGGGAAACTGTGCATTAAAAATGCATCCCAAGGGGATTCTTATAATTAGGCAAGTTGTTAGTCTCTGACATTTTTCTCTTTAGTCTAAGATGTCTGTGTTCACAGTGTGAGAGGTCAGAGCAAGCATAACACACCAGAAGCAGTAATAGTCCTTTGGGTTCCTGGAGTTGGAACAGTTTATGTCTTCTGAACGTCGCTGTGGGTCAGGTCAAGAGCTTCCAGTTGCTTGTAGCAAAAGATCAAGGCAAAACTCAGGGATGTATCTTGCCCCTGGAGAAGGCAAAGACGAAGAACAGAGGGTGAAGCCTTTAAGGAAATTTCTGAGTACCAAGCCTTACCTGGAGGAACAGTGTGAAAACCAGTGTCGGGGCGGGAAGAGGTGGCTTCTTCCTAGCAGCGAGGTTGTCAGCTTCCAGGTGTTTTTCTTTCTTTTTTTTTTTTTTTTCCAGTGACATCTGCTGTAGCCACCAGGAGCTGGGTCACAGGCTTCATTCCTTCATCTCTTGCTTCTGTGCAGTGTGGTCCAGAGGCAATGAGGAACAGGAATGAAGGGAGAGAGAACACTGTGTATGAGGAGTTTAAGTGATGTCTTCAGGGCTTGGGAAAATATAATTCTGTTTGAACAGTTTGTTGGTAGTTTTGCAACACATCTCCCCTGAATTAGGGTCCAAATGAAGTCATTAGGCCCTAATCAAAAACAGCTAATCAGGAGTCAGTGGGAGCTCTACCAATTAATTGTGACTGGAACCCAACGAGCTGAAGTACCCAAGGCTGGATGAATAAAAATAATGAAATTAAGTATGAGTGCCAAGCAGTACTGCATAACCCTGCAAATGGGTTATGGGCTGCTTACTCTTTCTTGCCTTATGAGAAACAGAGGCTCAGCGCCAAACCATGGGTAAGACAGGAAGCAGCTTTGGTGTTTGCCCTGAGCATTCCCTGAGGTTAAGGTGAGCGTAAGGCAAGGATTATATGAAAAAATGGCAGAGGTTAGCTCTTGTAGGTACAATGTTGCTGCTATCTGCCATCAGGTTAACCCCCAACTCATGGTGATCCCATGCAAAATGGGCTCAGACTGCCTTGATCCACAGAGTTCTCAGTGGTTAAGTTTTTAGAAGATTGCCTGGCATTTACTTCTAGTTTATCTTAGTTTAGAAGCATCTGTGAAACCTGTTCAACACTGATTCTACCACTGAACAAATACTCTCCCTTTATAGATATAAAGCTATGGTTTCATGACGTTTGAGGAATTTAGACTCAGATTCTTTGCTGATATATTTTTCTTTGCAGCTAAACTGAGAAGACAGGTTTTATCAGACTTGTCTCTTTTTCCACCCCCAACACGGCTCCCGGAACATGCTAAGTAAATAATCATAAAGTGATTCAATTAATTTAGAGGCATTTGGATCAAGGTCTCTCTAATTCCAAATCCCGTGGACTGTTCCCTATGTCACTTGAGTGCCAGGACATCATTGCATTTATTTAATCAACGTAATAGTTGTAAACTGCCAGTGGTTTCTAGATCAGAGACATTCACAATCTATCAATTACAGCTTTAGAAAATCTTACAGACTGTGACGTTCAAGACTAATTTTACAGACAGGGAAATTGGGCCACAGGTTCACAGAAACTTACACCAGGTCCCGTAGAAAACTGGTGGCAGAAGCAGGATGATAAACAAGGCCCCGACTCCAGGTTCAGTCGCTTCCCTCGGCACCTGGCCCTAGCGTTTGTCATTAGCAGTTGTCCTTTCTAAGGAGAATTACGATGTCCTCCAAGATTTCCAGAGCTATTAGTCTGTCTAGACTGGGATCAATTAAAAGCGTACACTGGGGTTTCTGGAGTTTGTCCTCGTGGTCAGAACAGTGAGTCTGGGCCACAGGGAACTCAGGAGTCACCTTGGGCACAGGGATTGTCATCACTGGGAAGCCTGTGTTGAACACAAGAAAGGCCTCATTTATGTCTGGGGACATAGATACCTGTAGTGAGGTATTTCTGAGTGAAGGCTCATTCTAAGATAAAGTGGGTTGTTTATAAGAGGAGAAGACTGTGGTCAGAGTATGTGGGGGTAGATGTGAGTCTGTGATTATACACAAATCCATAGTTGTGGAGTCCATTCTGACTCATAATGACTCTATAGGATAGAGTATAATTGCCTAATAAGGTTTCCAAGGACCAGGTAGTAGATTTCAACTTTGGGCCTTTTGATTATCAGCTGATCTCCTAACCTCTGTGCTATCATGAGTACATGTGTACTGAATCTTTCAGCAATAAATAGTGTCCATCTTTGTCCACGATGGTAGATTTGACATTAAAGTTGATTTTGTCTGAGATTAGAATTGCCACCCCTGCTCTTCTTTGTTCATTGTTAGCTTGATATATATTCTTCCATCCTTTAATTTTCAGTTTGTTCCTGTCTTTAGGTCTCAAGTGAGTTTCTTGTAGACAACATATGGATGGGTCGTGTCTTTTGATCCAAGATGACACTCGGTGTCTCTTTACTGGAGCATTCAGTCCATTCACATTCAATGTAATTATTGATAGGTATGTGTTCACTGCTGCCATTGTGATATGCTTATTTTTATGTTGATGTTTTCTCTGTTGTTCTTATTAGTCTGTTCTAAGACACTCTTTTTTGTGAGTTGACTTTTCACCTTTTTCAGAGCTGGTTTTATAGTTGTTGAGACTCGTGTGTTAGATTTCTTGAAATGGTATGATACATCTTTGTTGTGCTTTACAGCTGCCCCTATGAACCCCCTTAATAAACTACTTATAAACCCAATTTTAATTACTACCAGTCTGGTCATCTTCCTCTCCATCTGGAAGGACTATAACGACTGTAGTACATCCCTCTTTTATTATGATGACACCATAATTTTCATGATGATCACTGGATTGCTTCTTTCCAAATCAAAGCTGTGATTTACTTTCGAGCCTTCCCTAAATGAGTATCGAGTGGTGTGTCGTTCTAAAATATAAAGTTAGTGGTCTCGTTCTTCTAAGCCAAAGCCAAGAACTTGTTTCAGTATTTTTTGTAGTTTGGGTTTGGTTTTTACAAAGTCTCTGAGTTTCTGTTTATCTGGAAATGTCTTAATTTTATTTTCGTGTTTGAAAGACAGTTTTGCAGGATATATAATTCTTGGTTGGAAGTTCTTCTCCTTCAAGACTTTGAATGTGTTGTGCCACTGTCTCCGTGCCAGCATGGTTTCTGCTGAGAAATCTGACAAGAGCCTACAGTGTTTCCCTCTGAATGTTAGCTTTGCCTTGAGTCTTGCTGCCTTTAAGAGTTGCTGCTTATGTTTCATTTTGTTAAGCTTGATTATAATATGTCTTGGAGTCTTTCTTTTGAGATCTATATTGGGTGGCATACGATATGCATCTGAGATGTCTATATTCTCTTCCTTCATGATTTCTGGGAAGTTTTCCTTCAGCAGCTCAGCAACAATACTCTCTGTGTTCTCAGATGTCTCACCCTGTTCAGGGACTCCAATTAATCAAAGGTTGTTCCTCTTAATAGAGTCCCACATGCTTCTTAATGTTTCTTCATTTTTCTTGCTTCTTTTTTCTGATTTCTGCTCATAGACGCTGGCATCAGTAGCTCTGTCTTCCAAGTCAGAAATTCTTTTTTCCATTTGTTCCATTCTGTTTTCTTGGCTTTGCATGGAAGTTTCTATGTCTTTGATTTTCTTCTTGATCTGTTGGATTTCAGAGTACTGGTGTTCCATCAGATCGAACAACTTGCTTAATTTTTCATTTTGTTCTGCTGCATTTTGTATAAGGTCTAGAAGGGCTCTGTATATAATCAATTTGTATTCACTTCCTGATGCTTTCATAAAAGTTTCTTCATCTGGAAAACTCCTTGGTTGCTTTGTTTGGGAGCCTTCTGAAGCCATGAGTGATTGCTTGTATGCCACAATTGTCTGTTGCTTTTTGGGTCCCATGTGAGTATATAGAGGCTGGAAGAGGTACTGTGAGGATGGATTGCAAATGTTTCTCTAGGCTGTCTTCAAATGTAAAGCGAAAGGTATCTGACCAGTTCACAAGTCAGTTAGGTTTTCAGGTGTAGAGGTCCCTCTTCCAGTCTGACAAAGTAAGCGCCAGTGTATCCAACCCCAGATGATAACAAACTAGTTCAGAATACAGCACTGCTAGTGCCCTGGTGGCCTCTGCTGACAGGGTCTGGCCTTATCCAACACTGCGTCGAGTCCTGGTTTTGTGACAGAAAAGTGCTTTCCTGTGGGCAGGCTCTGGCTCCGAAGCTAAGAATTAGGTCCAGCTGCGGCCACCGTACCCAAGATGGCGTCCTCCACACAGGCAGCAGACAGAGGGGCTAAAGGTGCCCAGAGGCAGCGATTCCTCTGCTTCTGTTGCAGGGCCCCCAATGTAGGCAGCACTATGCAAAATCACTACTTTTCTGACGGAGAAGCGCTGTCCTGTTTGCAGGCGCTGGCTCCCAGGCTAAGAACGAGGTCCCGCTAAAATCTCGGTACCAACATGGCGTCCCGCACCCTGACCACGGAGTTCCGCACAAACCCCACTGAGGCAGCTACAAAACAAAAGGCTCAAAGTGTCTAGATTAACAGAGTCCCGAGCCTGGCTCTCAGAATATGGGAATTTCGCCTGCCTATCCCCCCAGCAGCGCGTCTGAGTCCAGCCGCCGGGCAAGGCCCAGCTCCGCCCGCCAGCCGAGACCGAGGGAAAAAAGTCAAAATGGTGCGTTTACCTTCCGTCTGTGAGAGCCGGGGCTAGCCAGGAGCGGGAGTCAGTGAAACAGAGGAGATTTTCCGCTGAGTGGTATAAAGTCCCAATTAACAGCTCTGTGCCGTGTCCTGAGGCTGATTAGCTGATCAGAAGGCTCTGTTTGGTTGTCAATTCAGGTCTTGGTTTCCAGAGGGATAGAAAGAGACGTGGGCTTAGTCCGCCATCTTGACTCTGCCCCCTCTATCATGAGTACATGTGATTTGGTACTTGGACTTGTCTGTGGGAATACATGGATGTCAGGGAGTTCATTTGAACATGAGTATTTATGGGTATCCATGAGATACAGGTGGTTTTTAAGAGATGACATTCATGTAGAGAATGTTGTTGTTAGGTTCCATTGAGCCAGTTCTGACTCGTAGAGACCCTATGCACAACAGAACAAAACACTACCTGGTCTTGTGCCATGTCCACAGTCGTTTTTATGCTTAAGCCCATTGTTGCTGCCACTGTGTCAAGCCATCTTGCTGAGGGTCTTCCTCTCTGTCACCGACCCTCCACACTACCAAACATGATGTCCTTCTCCAGGGACAGATCCTTCCTCACAACATGTCTGAAGTATGTAAGATACAGTCTTGCCATCTTTGCTTTGAAGGAGCACACTGGTTGTACTTCTTACAGAACAGATCTGTTTGTTCTTTTGGCAGTTCATGGTATATTCAACATTCTTCTCCAGCTCCGCAATTCAAAGGCATCAATTCTTCTTCTGTCTTCCTTGTTCATTGTCCAGCTTTCGCATGCATGGCGTGATTGAAAATACCATGGTTTGCGTCAGGCGTGCCTTAGTCTTCAAGGCTACATCTTTACTTTTCAATACTTGAAAGAGGTCCTTGGCAGCAGACTTTCCCAATGCAATGCATCCCTTGATTTCTTGACTCCTCCTTCCGTGGGTGTTGATTGTGGACACAAGTGAAATGAAATTCTTGACAACCTCAATCCTTTCTCCATTTATGGTATTCCTCTTACTGGTCTCAATGTGAAGACTTTTGGTTTCTTGATGTTGAGGTGAAACCCATACTGAAGGCTGTGGCCCTTGATCTTCATTGGTGTTTCAAATCTTCACTTCCAGCAAGTAAGGTGTAATCTGTGTAACACAGGTTGTTAATCTTGCTTTCCAATTCTGATGCCTCATTCTTCTTCGTATAATCCAACTTCTTGGAATATTTCCTCGGCATACAGATGGAAAAGATATTGTGAAAGGATACAACTATGACACCCACCTTTTATGACTTTAAACCATGCAGTGCCCCCTTGTTCTGTTAGTACAACGGCCTCTTAATCCGTATACGGATTTCTTAAGAGCACAATTAGGTGTTCTGGAATTCACCTTCTCTGCAATGTTAGCCATAATTTAGTATGATCCACACAGTTGAAAGAAAATTAAGGATTACTGTATGTTGGTGTGCGTGCTTATATGTGTTCTAAAATTTTATTTTCCTTTCTGAGTTTTCCTAAGTTGCTGTCTTACATGTTTGTGGGTCTCAGAATCTGTTGGTATCTGCATCAATGGATATGTTCCTTTGTTTCCAAGGAGAAAGATTCAGACAAGGTTTGAAAGTATGTGTTCAGAATTTGATGGCATCTCTGTGTGCAGGTGAATGTGTATGGGAATTCTGCAGTAGTTTAGACTTTGTGTTATCTTGATGGGAGAAGAGGTGTTCAATTTTTTTTTTTTGCATGTGTGCATATGTGTACATGTGTACACGAATGGTATAGTTTGTTGGGGAGTGTACCCAGCACCTTTGAAAGTTAAGATGACCATGTAATTTCTCATTCAACTGGTGTGTATTTGAGAATGAAATGTTAGCATGTGAGCATGTGTGTGAACAATGATTCCACAGGGACCACAAGAGAAATCTAGAGCTGTCATGAGTAATTCAGGATGTATTAACACTAGTGTGTGTGTGTGTGTGTGTGTGTGTGTGTGTAGCAGGGCAGAAAGTAAGTTTGTGAATGGACTTCGGTGTGTATTTAGTATTGTGTACATTACTGGTGTTTGAAATTCATAAAAGAGCGGGTGAAGCCATCATTATTTAGGCCTTTCTTCAGTTGTAGGCTAATAACAGAAGCATTAATAGAATTAACAGGAAAGAACGGGTCAGCCCCAAAGAGATCTTTTTTAACCAGATCAATGAGCTGAGAAAAGAGGCCTCGCATAGCTTGTGGTGACAGAAACTCAAATGGTTTAAAAAAATGAGCACAGTCTGTAAGGAGGAGAAATCTGAACTACACTGCACTGGAAAGGGCCTTTCATGTACAACCTGAGCTTTGCCATGTCCTCTTTAAGCCTCCTGCCTTGTTCCCCATGAGTAACTCTGGCTTGTGATGGCCAAGATAGCTGAGACCTTTCATCCTCTTACAGCAACAGTTTAGAAAAATAATTCAGTGTGACCTCTATCGTTAAGAGACAGAAAGAAGCCCAGGAGAGTTAGCTGCTTCATTCTGGGTGATTCAGAAAAGAGATTCCAAGCATGCTCCTGGCATTCACTGCTTTTGAGAGAGTAAAACTGCTTTTCACTCCCTGGTTTACATGGGTGTCCCCAGGGCTTAGGAAATCCACTTGCTTCTTTCTCACTGGCTTTATGGGAGTGAAGTTGGCAGTGTTACTTCTTCTACTTCAACACATTGGTTCACTCATTACTCAGTGACATCAAGCCCTGCTAATCACTTCTTCCCTATGTAAGCTCTGTGTGTTCATCTCAGTGAGGTATGCGCTGTTGCTTCTTAATATTATTATAGTAACAACAGTATTAATACTTTGGCAAATTTGATGACTATAAATTCCTTGCTCACTGAAAGGTGAAATCTAAATGCCTTCTCTTGAATCTGGATTGGCCCTAATGGCCGATAGAATGTATCAGAAGTGATTTTCTGAGACTTCTTAGGCTATTTTTTAAGAAGAATATAGATTCTCCCCAGGCCTCTTCTACCTCTGGGAAACCATTCACAATTCTGTGAAAAGCCCAGGTCACATAGATAGACCCCTCTAGGCTGGGTAGACTTCTGGTCAGCAGCCAGAGTCAAGTGCCCAGCTGACAGCTACCATCTTTGCCCTATGCAAATGTCATCTCAGAATAGGCACCTGAAGAATGCAGAAGGTGGTTTAGATGTGAATGTTCCAAGCCCCATCACCCCAGCCAGTGCCAAGTGAATCAGGTGAACATTTCCTGAGTTCCTAATAATTGTTTATTAACTTTAAATTTTGGAGCTCAATAGTACCCAGTTGCTGTTGAGCCTATTCTGGCTCATGGAGACCCTATTGTTTTAGAGCAGAATTATATTCCATAGGGTTCTCATAGCTGTGACCTTTTGTATCCAGGCCTTTCTTCCAAGGTACTTCTGGGTGGGTTCAAACTGCCAGTCTTTTGACTAGTAGTCTAGTGCATAAGCATTTATACCACCTAGTGACTCTGTTTTTTCCATAAGGAAAAAAAAAAAACCAAAGCCATGGGCATGGAGTAAATTCCAACTCTTAGGTGGCTCTATAGGACAGAGTAGAACTGTCTGAGAGGGTGTCTGCCATAGTGATGCATAATCGGAATCATAATAGCAGTAATAGCTACATGTATTGAACATTTGCTACTTTGTAGAGAATTTTCTTATGGCTTCACAGTGTTTCCTTTTATCTTCACAATAATCTAAGGAGGTTACATTATTCTCATTATAAAGATTGGGACTGTGGCTTGGATCATATTGTGATAACATGATTGGCAGAGATATATTCAGTCCAGGACTTTTCTTAACCACCTCATTCTGTGGTACCTCAGTGTCTTTGTTCATGATAATGAGGATGCTTAGAAACACTCTCTGTTTCTTTGTAGTAAATTTCCTACTCACCCATCCCTAAACAAAACTGGACCATTTCCTTCTGGTCCTTCCTGGGCTAGCTCTCTGGAAGATCTTCTGACATGGAAAACCTCTAGCCACACTACTTCATGCACAAATTCAGAGATTTAACACAGCAGGCATACAGTTTTACTGACTTACATTAGCCAAGTAAATATAAGCAGCTCACTCAGCTTTTCTAAAGTGTGGTTTTCTTATCTGTAAAATGGAGTTAAGATAGCTGTTTCACAGTTTTGTTGTGAAGATAGAGTGAGAGGTGCTAAAATATTTCACATATGTTGTTGTTGTTGTTGTTAGGGGCTGTTGAGTTGGTTCCAAAGCATGGCAATGCTATGAACAATAGAACAAAACTCTCGTTGGTCCTGTACCATACTTACAATCCTCACTACGTTTGAGTCTGTTGTTGCAACCACTGTATCAGTCGATCTTGTTAAGGATCTTCCTCTCCTTCACTGACCCCCTGCTTTCCTAAGTATGATGTCCTCCTCCAAGGACAGGTTCCTCCTTACACATGAGACAAAGTCTTGCCATCCTCACTTTTAAGGAGTGTTCTTGCTGTATTATTTCCAGGAAAGATTTGTTAGTTCTTCTGGCAATCCATAGTATGTTCAGTATTCTTTGGCAACATCATAAGTAAAATGCATCAAATTTTCTCCAGTCTCCTTTATTCATTGTCCAGCTATTGCATGCATATGAGGTGACTGAAATTTCAATTAATTTCATACATGGGGGACCACAATGCACACATTAACCATTATTCAAGCTGGGTTACAGAGCTGAAGGATTAATTCCATCGTCAATTATCTTTTACTGTGTATAACTCTGGGTAGACAGAGGTGCCTAAGGCACCACTTGTGCCTTCAAGGAGCTCGTAGCTCAGTGGGACAGAGACAAGTAAAAGAGTCAATATATTAATAAGATTCATGGCAGGGTAGAAGGGGCACAGAGGCTTGGAAATTCAGAGAAAAGGCTCTTATTCCCTTTGGTAGTGGGAAGCTTGGCATAAGAAATTTCCTGGAGGAAATGTGTTTTGGAGGATGGGAAGGAATTAGTACAGTAAAGAAAAAGAGACATCAGACATTCCAGGTCAGTTGAGCAAAATGTGAAGGAATCTCAGAGTAGGCTGTATAAGGAGAACTCCAAGAACATGTTATCTTTGCAGTACTACAGTGTTCAAGTAGGGTGGCCAGAATAGATGGCATGAGAAGCACTGAAGGAGACCACTGAATTCCAAATCTGAAGACTTTATCCCAAGGTCAGTGAGGCACACTATTATAGGGCTCAGAACAGAAAGATGAAGAGTCAAATCTGTGTTTTTGGACAATTATTTTGGGGATTGCATTGGAAGAGGCAAGACTGGAGACACAGGGATCAGCTGGAGGCTCTGACAATATTCTAATATAGTATGATAGCAGTGTGCTCCAAGGAGCAGCTAATGGAAAATTCTCAAATAAAATAACGGTGGAAAGTTGGTGACTGATTGGATAAGACGGGGTGTGAGTGGACAAAGCACTTCCGTGGATCAGTAGATAAGTGCTCGGCTGCTAACTGAAAGGTGGGCTATCTGAAGCCACCAAGGGCTCCATAGGAGACAGCTGTGGCATTCTGCTTCCATAAGGATCACAGTCTTGGAAACTCTATGGGGCAATTCTTCTGTGTCCTATAGGGTCTCTTAGAATTGAAATTGAACCAACGGCAGCAGGTTTGTCTTTCTTTGGTTTGGTTGGGTTGGCAATCTGGTTTCTGACTTGAGTGACTGAGTAATACTGTAGCAGAACTAGGAGAACAGAAAAGGAGAGAAAGTTGCTTTTCCTCTTGGTGAAAGGTTATAACATGAGGAGGACAATGGGACATTTGGCCTCAGCTGTGCAGGTCAGAGGCACCTAGGAACTGTGAAGCTAGTAGGTCATTACAGGGATATCAACACCTGGGATGAAAATGGAACTCTAATTGTGCCAGATCTATTCTGGCATAATAAGTGTGGTTTTTAACATAATGCTAGAGTGAAGCTGTCAGAAAAATCAGGGGGCGGAGGAGGTAATCTCTGAGCCTTCAAAGAAGAGAAGATTGAAGCCATTTAATGTGGCTTGAAATGAGTCATCTGTCAGCAGTGCCAGCGGGCTGTCAGCTCCACAGGGAGAGATGACTGGGCACCCTGGGGGGAGGACTGGGGAAGGTGTCAACCCACAGTCACTGGGGGCCACGTGTAGGGTAAGAAGTGTCAGTCAGATCCCATCCTTGTTGAGACTTGGGTCAGAGGGCAACCGAGGTCACAGCAGAGCATTTGACTTTGTAACCAAAGAATCATGTAACCTGCTTCTGTCAGGAGGGAACTAATGTGCTCAGCATTCTCAAAGACAGTTCACAGCTTCAATTCCAAGGAGATTTGCACTTTAAAAGAACATGAGAGGGCAAAGCTTAGGGGAAAAAAAAGGCAAGAGTGGATTTGTGGCACAAGAGAGAAGAAACCTTTGAGCAAGGACATGGCCAAGGTCACTGAAAGTGTACCACATAGATGAATACTCCTTTGCTCTATCTACTTGGGCAGTCTGTGAGGGGATCTCTGAGTTGGAACAGCCTGGAAGCCGTTCAAATGAGCAACAACCTTCTTTGGAGGCAGAGATCCTTGTGGTTAAGACATTTTATTGTCTGACATCCCCCAACTCCAATTATGCCATTGTCTATTACCTGGATGCTTGAACACTTGTAGCAGGCATTTCTTGAGCGGTCTTCTTGCTTCTGTTCCTGTTTCTAACCCATTTATCTCACTGCAGCTATTGAAATCATCTTAAACTTAATGAGTATTCTTTTTTTCGTGTTCACCATGACCTTCTGGGCTGTACGATCTGGCCTCTATGTATCTATATGGTTTCACCTCGTTCCCTTATTCTCTACATTCCAGATCCGCTTGCCCTTTTTGAGTTGCTTGAACACGTCAAGCTTTTGCTGTTCTTGGAACGTTGGCCCAAGTTAGTGTTTCTTCTTAGTATGCTCTTACTCATATCCCTTAATTGGCTAGTCTCTACTCACCCTTCAGCTCAGCTTTGATATTTTTTGGGGGGGAAGTACTTCCTAACTCTAAAACTAAATCTTCCTCTCTCCCAACACATGCAAATTGCTTGGTCTTATAATATTTTGTTCTTTCCTTTTCCCATTTTTCTAGTTATGTTTTTATTTGTTTTGTTTATTTTCTGATATTTCATTATGACTCTCCATCCCACAAGGGCAAAGATGATGTGTGTCTTGTTTGTCACTGCCTCTACAGTGCCTAAAATAGTTTGTAATATATTATAAATGTCCCTCTTATATTTCTAGGATGACTAACAACAAAAGCATAGGCAACAAAAGAAAAAAATGGATAAATTGAACCTAATAAAATTTAAAAACTTTTGTGTATCAAAGAACACTTTCAAGAGAGTGAAACGACAGACCACATAACGGAAGAAAGTACTTGAAAACCATGTATTGATAAGTATTTAATGCCCAGACTGTACCAAGCACCCTCATCATTCAACAAAAAAAAGAAAAGAAAAAACGCTGTATTTAAAACGTGGTCAAGGACTTGAACAAACATTTCTCTAAAGAAGACATACCATCACGTGAATGAATAAATGGATGAATGAATAGATGAGTAAATAAATATTCTGGTGAACAAAAAAGTTTGGTATTCAATATACTAGGCAACATCATAGAAGTACCAATCAATTTGTATAGGGAAACAGAAGGCAGAAAATCAAGGAGATTTATAATTCACCCACCACTTTAAGCTCTGTGTTTCATTCAGACTTTCTGTGCCATGGTAAATTTTTTTTAGTTTTCATTATTTTGCCTTTTGTTATCTGTATCTTTATAAATCCAACATTTGTCTTCATTGTTGTAAGCAGTACTTGTAAAGTCACAGATATATTTTAATATATAATGTAAAAAAAAATACACATCCACAAAAAAAAAAAGAATGACAGTGGCATTTTGTCAGTTGCAGTAATAACTCCCCTGATGGGAGTTTCTGCATTATTCACCTGGATTATCTGTGAGAGTGGGGATTGCATTTCTAGTTGAAAATTAGTGAGAATTGCCTGTATGATCCTTTTGCATGCTGCTACATTGTATGTAGTACATGTCACTCACAAAAAAATGTACCACTAAGAAAAAAACAAACAAAAAGTTTCACATGTAGTTCTTCACAATTCAAATGGATCATATGTTGGGAACTACTTGTATTTCATGTAAGTAGAACTGTACAGTATTAGTCCTACTGTGTCTCTCTTATTTTATTTAGTAATGTGTTTTAGAGATTCCTTGATGTTATAGTATATATCAGAACTTCATTCCTGTTTATGGCTGAATAATATTCCATTAGGTTCCAGTTTCTCCCTATCCTCTCCAACATTTGTAACTTTCCTTTTATTATTATTATTATAGCCACTTTAGTGGGCATGCAGTGGTATCTGATATGCATTTCCCTTATGGGTTTTGATAGGAATTTTCCTGATGGCTAGCAATATTAAGCATTGTTTCCTGTGTGTCATGGATTGAATTATGTCCCCCCAAGAATATGTGTAGCCACGGGGCAGGGCCATGATTCCCAGTATCTTGTGACTGTCCTCCATTTTGTGGTTTTCCTGTTCTGTATGTTAAAGGATTAGGGTGGGACCGTAAACCCCTTCAGAAGATCACCTCCCTGCTCCACTGAAAGGGAGTTACCCTGGAGTATGGCTTGCCCCAACCTTAATCCTTTCATCCCACAAGAGATAAAAGGAAAGGGAAGTAGGCTGATAATTGGGAACCTCACACCATCAAGCAAACAACACCGGGAGAAGAGCACATCCTTCAGATCTGAGGTTCCTGCTCCAATATGCTTCCTGGACCAAGACTGATACGATATAGGACTTTCCTCCAGAGTGGATATCCTGAATTTGGACTTGTATCCTATCGGACTATGTAAGAATAAACGTTCCTTTGTTGAAGCCATCCACTCTGTGGTATTTCTGTTAGAGCAGCCCTAGCTGACTAAAACACTGTGCTTCATGAACATTTGTATATCTTCTTTGGATATATGTCTATTCAAGTCTGTCCTAGTCACCGGTGCAGCTCTAATGGAAAATACCACGAATGGAAGGTTTCAAGAAGAGAAGCTTTATTGTCACAGTCCGGTAAACTGCAAATCTGGTAACAAGTTGTAAGTCCTTTCAGAATGAAAAATCATCACGGTCCGGTAGGCTGAGCCTAAATCCAGTGAGAGCATCCCGGCATAGGAACCTCGGGTCCAAAGGACGTGCTCTGCTCTTGGTGCTTCTCTCTTGGCGGTACGAGGTTCCCAACTTCCTCAGCTCACTTCTCTCCCTTGTATTCCACAAGCTTGAGTCCTGCCTCACGAACACAACTGCAAACCATTCTCCATTATCAATATCACAGAGGCAGGATTCACAACACAGGGGAGGAAGGGCACCATATTAGAACTCCTAACCAAGTCAAATCAACATATACATTTTTGGGGGACACAGTTCAATACATGACAAAGTCCTTACTTTTTAAATAGGGTAGCTTGTCTTTTTGTTGCTGAATGAAAAGATTTCTTGATACAGACTAACTGTTGAGTCTTTACCAACATTTGATTTACATGCATTTTGTTCTACTATGTAGGCTGACATTTGTCTTTTGATAGTGTTATTTGATGCACAAAAGTTTTAAGTGAGCTTAAGCTCACTTTACCCATTATTTTTCTTTTGTTGCCTATACTTTCGATGTTATATCTAAGAAAGCATTGCCAAGTCCAAGAATTTTAGATTTGTCCTTGTCTTAGTTATTTAGTGCTGCTGTTACAGAAATACTGCAAGTGAATGAATTCAGTGAACAGAAATTTACTCTCTCACGGTTAAGGAGCCTGTAGCTGTTGTTGTCAGACGTTGTCTAATCAATTCTGACTCACAGCAACCCGATGTACAACAGAAGGAAACACTGACCAGTCCTGTGCCATCCTCGTAATTGATGTTGCATTTATATCCTTGTTTTTAGTGACTTGCAACCTGAGGGCTCATCTTCTGTCATTATGTTAGATAACATTCTGATGCTATTCGCAAGGTTGTCACTAGACTTTTTTCTACCCCCCCCCCGAAGAAGCTTGCCAGGTCCTTCTTCCTAGTCTTCTCAGTGTGGGAGCTTGCTGAAACCTGCCCACCAAGGGTTAGCCTGCTAGTATTTGAAATACCAGAGATGAAGCTGGTAATATCACAGCAACCCATACATCAATACATTACAACAAACTGACAGATACGTGGAGGCTGATAGGTATGAGCTGGAGGCTGGAAGTCCAAATTCAGGGTACTATCCCCACTAAAAGGCTGTTTGTTTGTTTTTTTCCCCTCTGTGGGCTCTGGAACAAGGTCTCTGTCATCAAAATTTCTCAGATCTAGGAGCTTCTCAGTGCAAGGATTGTGGGTCAAAATGATGTACTCTTGTCCTGGTTCTTCTTTCATGGTAGTACTGAGGTCCCTGTGCTGATACAGTCTTAGACCAGGGGGAGGTTTATGACAAATATCTTACCCACAGCTGAGAGAGATCCCTGTCCATGGAACTGGTGCCCTGAATTCAGATTTCTAGCCTCCTTAACTACAAGAGAAGAGCGTTATGTTTGTTAAATCTATCTATATGACTTGTGATATTTCTGTTATTGTAGCACTAGATAACTAAAATAGAATTTCATACAAATATTGCAGAGCTGCTGTAACAGACATCTAAAACATATAAGTGATTTTGAAACTGTGAGTGAGTAGAAGCTGGAAGAGTTTTAAAGTGGCGAATATTAAATGTCTAGATTGCCTTGAAAAGAGTGTTAGTGGAATTATCATCAAAGACAGTTTTATTGAGGGCTCGGAAGGAAGTAAAGATATGTGTAATACCAGAGATGGTGTAGATGATGAGAAGCAGTGAAAGGGAAATGTTGGCAGCAGAACCAGGAGATGAATGCAAGATGATGCAGGAGCCAGCCAACAGAACAAGAGGGCATAAGAACCATTGGACCAAGGCTTACTGGGAGAGTAGTGTGTCTCTGGGCATTTATTGGTAGAGCTAAAGAGTGTTGTACCATTTCCCTGAGCAGGGCAAAGGACAGGCCAGTCCAAGAGACCTGAGAGGCCAAGGAAGCAGGAAAGAAGCTGAAGAGACAAGAAACATGGGAAACAGAGTTGCTTCTGTATCAAAGGGTGGGACCAAGGTCTGCTGGGTGTCAAAGGCAAGAACCATGATTGCCTAGATTTCAAAGACTCAAATCTTAACCAACTCAGCTCCAGGGTGTAGGGCTGTTACCAGTGCAGGGGGATAGAGCCAAATATATTGCCCAGTGCTGAAGGGGCTGAGCTGTCATGCCCATAGGGCAGAAGAACAGGGTCTGTTGGGCTTAGGGTATAGGGTAGCTACTCAGACATACTAAGAGAATGAGACTGCCCAAATCCAAGAGAATAGAGTCACTGTCCCACTAGATCTGGAAGGAATAGCTGAAGCCTGGGACAGAGGCAACTCCATCCAGAATCTGGAGAACATGGGCTAAGACCCAGTATCTGGAGGGCAGGCCCATTGCCTAGATGGTCTCAGAGAACAGTGTATTACTTTCGGTTTTGGAGAGCTAATGTAAGTTTTTCTGCTGGGCTTTTGACTTGCTTAAATCCAAAATCCATCACCATTGAGTTGGTTCCAATTTATGACAACCCTATAAAACCCAGTGCCGTCGAGTCAGGTCTGACTCATGGCGACCCTAGAGGCCAGAGTAGAACTGCCCTGTCGAGTATCCAAGGAGCGCCTGGTGGGCTTGAACTGCTGACCTTATAGGACAGAGTAAATTCATCCCATAATTTCCGAGGAGTGCCTGGTGGATTTGAACTGCCAACCTTTTGGTTAGCAGCCATAGCACTTGATTATTGTGCCATCAGGGTTTCCTTTGACTTGCTTAATGCCCATTATATCTTTGTTCCCTCCAATTTCTCCCATTTGTGGTAGAAATATCTAACTTATGCCTGTTCCACCACTGTACTTTAGAAGCAGATAACTAAGAAAGTCACTACATTTTCTTCTAATAGTTTCAGAATTTCAGCTCTTAAATTTAGGTAGTTAATCTCTTTTGAGTTAATTTTTGTGTATGGCATAAAATAAGAGCACTTTTCTCTTTTGCATGTGGATGTTCAGTTTTCCCAGCATTGTTTGTTGAAGAGATTATTCTTTCTCCAGTGAATGGTCTTGGCACCCGTGTTGAAAATCAGTTGACAATATATCTGAGGGTTTATTTCTAGGTCTCATTTGTGTTCCATTGGTCTATAACTGTATGCCAGTGTTACACTGTTTTGTAGTAAGTTCTGAAATTGGAAACTGGGAGTAATCCAACTTTATTCTTTTTCAATATCATTTTGACTATTTAAGGTCCCCTGAAATGACTTACATTTTTTTTTTCTATTTTTTGAAGGAAAAAAAAAGCATCGGGATTTTGGTAGGGATTCTACTGAATCTGCAGATCTTTTTGTACAGCATTGCTCAACAGGGTCGTTTTTAGGAAATTGAGTTGCAAAACAAATACTGTTAGATCAGTGGTTCACAAACTCTAATGCCCATCAAATCTTCTAAGTGGCTTATATAAAAATAGATTACTGAATCCTGAGCCCTGTCTCCAGAGTGGTGCCCTGATGCTGCAACAGTTAAGTGTTCAGCTGCTAACCAAAAGGTCAATAGTTTGAATTCACCAGCTGCTTCTTGGAAACCCTATGTACTCTGGCTTGTAAGGTCACTGTGAGTCAAAATCAATTCAGCAACAATGGGTTTGGTTTAGGCTTTAACCCCTGAGTTTCTGATTTAGTAGGTTTGAGAAGGGACCTGAAAATTTGCATTCTGGCAGGTTCCCAGGCAATGCTGTTGTTGCTGGTGCAGAAATCACACTTTCAAAATCACTGACATAAATACTGGGACAAGGACAAAGCTTTTCACATTTACTATGGTTATATATAGATAATATTATATTGGTGCAAATAGTTACGTGCTCGACAACTACCTAAACAGTTGGTAGTTTGAATTCACCAGGGGTGCCACGGACTACTGGCTTAGCAATCAGTTTCCCGGCCTTGAGAAACTTATGCAGCAATGCAACTCTAAAATACATGGGATTCCCATGAATCAGAATTAATTCTATGATAAGTGATGACAATAACTTAAAAGCACAAATACTGTAATGTAGTATATGCTCACCACCCTGCTCCACTGCAAAAGGGCTTTCACTGGAGTGTGGCTTACACACCTTTTTCCTTTTTAACTACAGGAGATAAAAGTAAAGGAAAGCAAGCAGAGAGTTGGGGACCTCATACCATCAAGATAGCAACAGTGACAGCACAGTGTATCCTTTGGACCTGAGGTTCCTATGCCATCATGTTCACAGACAAAGAAAGACTGATGCAATGCAAGGGAGCTGACACACTGAATCTGAACTTGCAGCCTACTGGACTGTGTAAGAATAAACTTATCTATGTTGAAATTTTCTACTTGTGGTATTTCTCTTAGAATAGTACCAAGATGACTGAGACACAGCCCTTCTGTTGTAGATGCCCAACATCACAGTGAGATATACAAGGTCTGACAATTAAGTTCACAACTTAGTTGTCCTAAGTGCCACATACATCATTGATAAATATCACTATGGTGGCCTTTGAAGTACTTCCCTTGGGAAGCTATTCTATGCATCAATGCCAGCACCTGGGCCACCCTTCAAAGAAGTTTTGAAACTGTTTCTGGAATACCACTGCACACAGTGGTACTGTGACAAGTTCATGAACTTAATTGCATAATTGTCTGTAAGAGAGTTTTTAGCCAGTAAACAATTAACTGTACTGGAACATGCTCCCTACTCACCTAATTTCATCTGGCACCAAAAGACTTTTTTTCCTTTACCCAAAGATTAAGGAAATACTGAAAGGAAGACATTTTGATGACATTGAGGACATCGAAGGTAATATGATGTCTGATAGCCATCACAGAAAAATAGTTCCAAAATTGCTTTGAAGGGTGGAGTAGGTACTTAGTGTCAGTGCGTAGCTTTTCACAGGAGTTACTTCAAAGATGACTGTAGTTGATATTCAGCAATGAGGTATGTAGTACTTTTTTTAGGATGAGTTTGTGAGCTTAATTGGCAGTCCTCATATTCTGTCTTTATTTTATTCATTGTCAGCCTAGGTCCTGATGAGACTGTTAAGTCTCTTCAAATCACAGTGTTTAATGAATGATAGCCAACCAACATGTTACCACTCTAAGAGAAACTTTATTCTAAAATTTGAAAAATTGAATCCATAGAATATTAATTGATTGTGTTGGTCATCCCACATGTGCCATAAGAGCTTGCTGGCTGAAATAAGCCTTTGCACATATTATTAAAAATGTTTTCTTTAACAAATCATATAGCATTGCAAAGACTGGGGGTCAGTCATAGTAAGGAAGCTTAAGGGTAAAAACTGCTTCTCTGTACTTCAGAAGTATCCACTTATATATTACTAACTAGCATGCTAGTTAAAATAGTTCCTTATGTATCCCACAAGGATTTTTATTCAGCAATATTTCGATACGGTATGTAGACTTGCCACTCACATCTGAAAAAGTCAATGGAATCCTTGTTGTTAATTGGTTATCTAGTTTATTCTGACACATGGTGGCCCAATCTCTGCAAAATAGAATATGGTTTTAAGGGCTGTAACCTTTTGGAAAGAAATAATCAGACCTGCCTCCTAAGGCACCTCTTTTTGGGTTCAAATCACCGATCTTTTGGCTAGTAGTCAAGGGCATTCTCCATTTTGTGTGTCAGAGGATTAGGGTGGAACTGTAAATCCTTTCATGAAATCACCTTCCTGTTTCACTGTAAAAGGAGTTTCCCTGGAGAATGGCTTATACCACCTTTTATCCTTTCATCCTGCAAGAGATAAAATGAAAGGGAAACAAGCAGAGAGCTGGGTACCTCACACCATCAAGAAAGTGGCACTGGGAGTAGAGCGTGTCCTTCAGACCTGAGGTTCCTACACCAAGATGCTTCCTGACCAAAGACTGGTACAACAGAAGGACCCTCCTCCAGAGAGGACAAGGGGGAAAGCCTTCTCTGGGAGTGGACATCCTGAATTTGGACTTTTAACCTACTGGACTGTGTAAGAATAAACCTCCCTTTGTTAAAGCCATCCACTCTGTTATATTTTTGTTAGAGTAGCCCTAGCTGACTAAAACAAAGGGCTTAACCATTTGTGTCACTCAAGGATTCCCTAAATGCATACATAAAAACCTAGGCCTGTGAAAATGTGAGTACATGCCATTTTTTTCCTCATCAAAGTCTAAAACTCCAATTTTTACCCAAAGAAACCTTAATTGATTTAATTTAGTCCACATGAATTTACTTTTAGTCTATGCAGTGCTAAATACTGCAATATGCATTATCTGTTCCCACACACACTAGATTATATGTCACATGTCTTTTATTAAAAATAAGAATTAACTAAAAATTCTAAATGAATGACTTAGGCTAGACCAAGATGGAGACCATAGGGGATCTGAAGGGAACTCTTCGTGTTGTTTTCACCGTGAAGCGTCACAATCCTTGAGCAATACCAGGTCAGTTTCATTCAGAGTCACTTCCATACTTTCCTGTAGATTTACCCTACATCTCTAGCTGCACAATGTTAGGAATTGATGAAATGTCCCACCCTGTATCATACACACACAAAGCTCAATTTCAGCACTGATACTCTCATCTACAGTATTGCTTTTACTGGAGAAAAATCATATATTTTCCTTCTTATTGAACCAGATAGGTGCTTTTGACAGTAAGGAATGAGGAACAGAACCAACGTACTGAGCACAAGTCATACGTCATGTGCTTTTTGTACATCAGAAATGATCCGTACGTCAACCCTGGGAAAGAAATGTTATGTTTGAGGTTATGCATTTCAGGAAATGGCAAAAATGGCTTCAGACACAGGTATACCTGTCATCAAAACCTATGTGATATGTTTGTCAAAAGTGCCCACAACACAAACACCTGTGGCAACTACATGCCAGCTTTGGAGACAATAACCAAGCACTACAAGGAATCAGAAACAGTCTTGCAAGTATTTCCTTTCATCGGTGTAAATCTAGGAAGACTATAGTATGCTTTTTTATAGTACATTTCAAGTTAAGTTTTGTTTTTAACCATTTCCTAGAACTTGTCAGTAGGTCTTTGTCATGAACTGGATTGTGTTCCCCCAAAAATGTGCATGGCATTTTGGCTGGGCTGTGATTCCTGACATTGTATGATGATCTTCCATATTGTAAATCTTGCCTCTATGATGTTAGTGAGATTGGATTAGAGGCAGTTCTCTTTATGGGCAGGACCCAGTGTGTAAGGTTGCTTTGTGCCTTGAGGCAGTCTCTTGAGATATAAAAGGAAGAAGCTAGAAGAGAAATTTGGGGACGTCATACCATCAACAAAGAAAGCAGTACCAGGAGCCAAGCCAGTCCTTTGGAAAGGACTGGGGTTCCAATGCCTCTGAAGCTCCAGTCCAGGGGAAAATTGATGACAAGGACCTTCCTCCAGAGCCAACAGAGAAAGCCTTCCCTTGGAGCTAACACCTTGAATTTGGACTTAGTTTAGCTTGTTGGACTATGACAAAATAAAGTTTCTCTTTTTAAAGCTATCCGTTTGTGATATTCCTGTTCTAGCAGCACTAGATAACTAAGACAGCCTCTTTCTCATATGTTTGTTTTATCTCATTTTGAGAACCAAGTAGAGCCCTCTCAAGAATGAATTTTATTCTCATTCTGTGACTAGAAGTAACTATTTCTTTGTTCACTTCTTCTACAGTTTTTTGACTTTCATCTGGTGTGTAATGCCTCGCACTTGACTGTTAACTATTTATTGTCCAGAGATCCTAGGTTTGATGAAAGAGATATGGAAGACAAGGCTTTTGGATCAAATCTTTGGTGTTAATTTGTAAATCTCTGATTATATTTCCAAAGTAGGAGAGATCAAAAGCCAATAGCATTGCATTTCCAACCAATTCTCTTTAAAGTTTGATTTCCTCCTCTGTTAAATGAGTATAAAAATACTTTCATTGGACATATGTGAGGATCAAACATGGCAATACAACAGGGAATACTTTTTAAACAAACTTCAAAGTGTGAAACACACAGGCTTTTGTTTTCACTATTACTACTGTTATGGCAACAATAAAGTAGAAGCAAGGTATTATAAATTCATGAGAAAAACAAATTCTCTTTAAATCTGTTAGAAGACTGCTCACAACTGTTGTATGCTTTGTGCCTTGTTTATTTTGGATTCCTAGCAAAGTTATTTGTACACTTTAATATTTTAGAATCAGTAGATATTTTAACGCATGTCAGCCCACTTTTAATAGATTCTTTAGATGGTAAAGGTTTGGGGGAAAAACACACCAATGGGGTGAGGAAAAGACGGTTTAAACTATTCAAAAAATAAGCTATTATTCAAGAGTTCATAAAATCTGCTTAGCTGCATCCATTGCTTGCCAAGAATACACAAGTCATTCCTATTTATATTCAGTTCTTCATATCTCAGTAAATCTGAATTTATTAAAATGGCATTTAAAAATGAACATAGTTTAAACCCCTCTAAACTTTTAAAATGCAGAGACTTTGAAAAAAGTCATCAAACTAAAGTGGTTCTTAGTTTTCCCATCTGTAAAGTTAGGAAGATGGACTAGATCAGGAGCAGAAAGAACACGTGAAGGTGGTCCAACACTTGAGAAGGCCTGGCCCATGACAGACATCACTAATGGATTTCAGCCCTTTCTCCATGAGCTATGAAGTAATTTCAGATTCACACTCCCCTTATTGTTCTCAGCAATCATCATCAATAAGTTGAGGTCTTGCCACTGTAGGATTAGATGATCTCTAAGGTTTCACTGTTTAGCTCTGACATTTATAAAATCTATAATTCCGATGAGTTTACCTAACTTCTCAAATGTATTTCGTTAGAAAACTATCTGTTCCTATTCTCTGAAAGGCAATGACAAATTTCAGCATTTAAGTTGGCATTACTCACACAGATGTCTGTCTTCTTTGTTCACCATTCTGTGAATGGCACCGGTGTCTCTCAGTAGGAAATGCCAAGTAAATGAAGCTGCCCAGCAGGAAACACTGTTTGGCAATTCTAACAAGGCTTGAAGAATTGGTTTCCTCATTAGAAATAACGAAAGTTTCCAATCTAGTAAATATACTAGTTCTGGGCATTGTTCTGATGAGATGCTCTACCTTAACTAAATATTGAAGCATATAAGGAATAGAAATGAAGAGCAAATACTTGATTATGATGGGATCACACATTCACCTTGACTGTAAGACATAAAAATTCTATTCTCTTGCAATATGCTGCCTGACTTCATGTAATTCAGTCATGGATGCAGAAGAACTTCATCTCCTGGATGCAGAAGAACTACATCTCCTGGATGCAGACTGACTTTTAACGAGCTCCATCTATGTGACAAAAGAGGCCCTGGTGGACACTGGTGAATCACTCAGTTGCTAACTGAAAGTTCAGTAGTTCAAACTCACTAGTTGCTCTGTGGGAGAAAGATGTGACAGTCTGCTTCTATAAAGATGCACAGTTTTGGAAACCCTGTGGAGGCAGTTTGACTCTGTTCTAAAGGTCCTCTAGAGTCAGAATCTACTTGATGGCAATGAGTTGATGGGAATCACATGCTCAGGTTCTTCACACTTATTACTTTATTTAAATAACAGTAAGAATTGTCAACTTGTAGTAAACCTTCCCAATATGCCAGGGACTGACTTAAGAATTTTGTTCACTTATTAAATGAACATGACAGCATCTCACAAGAGCTCTATCCGGTAGGTATTTTTGTTAGCTGTCGTAAAATTGACCTTAATTCCTGGTGATGCTGTGAACGATGGGATCAGACTGATGTGACTGATAGAGTTTTCACTGGTTGATTTTTTCAGAAGCAGAACTCCAGGCCTTTCTTCATACCCTGTTTTAGTCTGGAAGCTTGTTGAAATCTGTTCTGCATTGCAGCAACACACACACCTCCACAAACAGATGGGAGGTGGCTAGGCTTGCATTACATTGGCCAAGAATTGAACTGTTGTCTTCTGCACGGAAAGCAAGAATTCTGCAAAGTAGGTATTTCATCTAGCAAATTAGGAAAAAGAGTCAAAGAAAGGTGAAATAACTTATTCAAAGTCATAGGGGTAAGTGGTGCAGCTTACGTTTGAACCCCGGAAGTCTGGATCTAGAGTCTTAGCTTTCACCACTGTGTTATATTTCCTCACAGTATTCCAAAAAATTGGTTGTTATTTTTATTTTATTTTGTTCTGATTGAATAAACCAAACTTTAGAGTTTAGTTATCTGCTCACCACTTCCCCAGATTGTAAGTGACACTGAGTTGGACACTAGAATAGGGTCAGCTCTTTTCATCTATTATCTCATTTAATCTTCGCAACAATTTCATGAAGAAGATGCTAGTATTTTCTCCAAGAGATGTGAAACAGTATTTACTCTAACCAAGCCAAAAAACCTACTGCTGTAGAGTTGTGCATGACTCTAACAGATGTAAGTTATAACCTCTGGGGGGTTATAACTTAAGCAAGACCATACTGTAAGTAAATGATAGAACCAGCCACTGAACCTGGAAGCCTGGTTCTGGGTGTACATAAAATACTAGTTGTCCAGGAACTGACAATCAGACGGAAGGGGGGAATACCACAAACATAAAAAAAAAAAAAAAAAAAAAGTCTCCCTGGGGCAGTACTAAAAGAGGGAGAGTGGCTCAAAGAAAAATCAGAGTTAAGGTGGGGGTGCAGATTCAAGGGTGAAGTAGTACATCAGCTTACTTATTAAGAATAAGTGGAAGGTAAGTTAAAAAGCCTGCAAAACAAAGTGAACTTTTAGCATCTAAAGGAGTGTGTGTTTGAGTTTACAGTGATACGTGTTTGAGGATGAGCAGAAAGGAGACTGAGTTGGAAGTGACTCGCAGACAGTGGGTAGAAAGGAAATAAGTGCCCTCTCCAGGTCAAATCATCAAGAAAACAAGGTGCACATTGACTGATTTGCACTAACTTACTACCTTATAGTGAGCAAACCGAAGCCTATATGACATTGTTCACTATAGACTAATAAGTGAGCACAAGTCAGATCATCTATACTTTATTTCCTGGGTAATTAATTCCTGTCAGGGATTGCAAATTTGAAAGAGGTGCTATAGGGTTGGAAGACAGACAGATGCCAGTCATACCTAGAAATAGAATCTTTGATGAGGTGAGAAAATGTGAAATTGTTCACTACAGACAATCTGGTAAGCAAGGTATGCTTTGCACATACCTTGCCTACTGGACAATTCATCCATCAGGACCTAGAGTATTAATACTCTAGGAGACAATAATAATTGATTAGTTAAGGAAAAGAAAATTAAATGAAGATTTCTTTGTTCAATATGTGCTTCATCAAATGCAGTGAACACGTTTCGGAGTCTTAATTGAAATCTCAGAGAGAAAGATCCTAGAATTTAGTTTCCTGAATTTATTCTCTCTCTCTTTCTCACTCTGTGTATCTGCTTCTTGGCCAAACCTCACATTATTCTTGGGCTCTCTATTAACAAAATTCTAGTCTTTGAGCTGGGCTTTGAAAAATTGTGATCCTTTAGTTTATTTTCATTGCATTTCAGCCTTTCATGTCTTGGCAGTAAATAACTCTCAAATTCATTCCTGCCACCCCCACCCCTCTGCTTTGCCATAATTGGATTTATGCTGCTGCTCTGCTTTTTATACACATACATACATACACACATATATATACATATATATGTATATATATATATACACACATATACACATAGATTACACACACATCTTCATTACCTGCTGTCTCTAGATTTGGAGTCCAGGCGGTTATTGGGTTTTGTTTCCCAATCAAAAACAACGTTTCCGTTCCAGTGCTATCCCCTAGAGAAGACCTATAAAATTTGACTCATGAAGAGAGAGAGTGAGGGAAAAGAAATCTAGGAGACGAAAGTAATATAGGGAGAAAATGAAAGAGATTTAGTGCTGCTATCAACGGACCGTTGTGCTGTCTTTAAGAGTCTGTTGAAACAACATAATAAAAGGTAATAAAGGTTGTATTTATAGCCTACCTGGTGGAGATGGCAGCCTGCTTGTATCTTGCCCACTCCTAGCCCACCCTGGGTCCTTGTTTTTGGAGTGGGATCTTTTTCCCTGGAAGAAAGATCTTCCCATCCCCAACTCCCAAACTTAAGAGACATCAGGTCACCCTCAGAGCTTAAAAGTCAGGTTCAACAGTGAGTTAAAAGTCTCTCTAGGTCTTTCCCCTTCCCTTTTGTCCTGGGATTTACTTACCTATTTTCAAAGATCTGTTCAGTTTAGTATGTCTAGGAAAGTCCTCAGTGATTCACTAGAACAGTCAAAGAGACCTCTGGACCTTACAAATAGTCATGTCTGTACCCTGGAGATTGAGTTTTGTTTCCCTGTCAAGTTCAAATGAATCTTAATAAATTTCTAAATGGTGCTCAATAGTCTCCAAGAAGAAGGTGGCACCAGTTTCCAAGCTAGCATGCAGCAGGGAAGAATCAGGAGAACAAGAGTAAAGGAGTGGCCTACGTTCACAAAACAGTTGTGGACCACGTTCCAGGAGGTAGTGTGACAGGCATTAGTTCCCTGAATTGATAGTGCTCTCTGACCTCTGGAGGGCCAATAGAAGATTGACGCGTGTTGGTTCCTTGGATCATTATTTATTCATCAATTCCTATAACATTTGTTCAGCATTCACTTTGTGTTATTGATGGGGTTACTCAAATGTATAAGACCAAGTCTTTGTCTTTGAGAAGATGCCAGTCTCTTCAAACACACAGTTCAAAATGCAATATTGAGGATTGTAATGGTGGCATATTTTTGAGCTTGGAGTGTAAAAGGGAGGTAGGAGTCAAGTTGGCCATAAGAATCTTGGAAGACTTAAAGTAGAATTGGCCTTTTGATTTAATTATGAGAATTTATTTAAATAAGGAGTTCTGGTGGCACAATGGTTAAGTGCTCAGCTGCTAACCAAAACCCTGGTAATTTGAGTCCACCAGCAGATTTCTGGAAGAAATACTTGGCAGTCTTCCTTTGTGAAAATTCCCAAACCCAAACCTACTGCTGTCTAGTCAGTTCTGACTTATAGCAGCCCTGCAGGATAGAGTTGAACTGCCCCCATAAGGTTTTCAAAGAGTACCTGGTGGATTTGTACAGCTGACCCTTTGGTTAGCAGCTGTAGCACTTAACCACACCACCACCAGGGTTCCCTCCATGAAGGTTGTTTCCTTGGAAATCCTATGGGTAGTTCTAATCTGTTTTATAGGGTTGCTGTGAGTGAGAATCAATCTGAGGGCAATAGAGATTTTTTAAATTTAATTTGCTTAAATGTACAAATAAATTAACAAATGGAAGGGCTAGGGAGGAAAGAAAGTCATGGCTTCAGGTAGCAAATTTACCACTCACTGCGACCTATTGACTAAGTCTCCGGCTCAGTTTCCTCATCTAGAAACGCCTCCTTAGATTTTCACCTGTCTGAAAATTTTCTTTCATGTCTTACGTTCTAGATTATATTACAGAGAGTAAAGGAACAGAATTTTTTTGTTGTTGTTGTTTTTCAGGCTTTGGTTCTTGGTAGCAGTTCTGAGACCTCCCTCTTATTTCCATGGGAAATAAGCTGCAATTTCTTTACTCCTTATGTCCTCTCACTGCCTCTTTCTAAACTTCATCTTGTGGGGTGACTCTGTGAGGATCTATTTGTTTGCAAGATAGAAGTTACAGTCACTACTCTGCTTCCCACCTTGAATGGTGATTGATGTCAGCAAGGAAACTAGGGTGAGGAGTGGGGAGTGGGGGCTAAAAATGAAGTCATTGGGGAAGATCAGCAAAGAGGGGCACCAGCAGCAAAACACTGAGCCCCTGGAAGACAGACCTCATTACTAAAGCGGAGTAGCAGTAATAGGCAGAATAAATCCCCATAAAGTTAGTGCTAATGGCGTCTTATGGAGCCTGTCTCATGCTATAAACACGGAGGGGTGGCCCAGCCAAGGCTGCACTAATTGTCAGACCCAATCAGAGAGGCCAGCAAGCATGAAATGAAGGATTAGTTTAGGGTGGTGAATGCCAGCCTCTCTGGAGACCCTGGCTCTGACTCCTGGCTGGCTACAGCTCCTCAGCATAAGGGCTGGGCATGGTAAAGACAGCTAAACAGAAAGGTGAATTCTCTCACAGAGATGACCCTAGCCTGGATCCTGGGGCTAGTGAGGGACCCCTGACCTTCAAGGTGTCCTGGGACACTGGGATTCTTTTCCCAGGGAGCTCTCCTTTTCTTTATCCTCTTCTGTTTCTCTCAATTGTCTTTTCCTTCCTCATTGTTTTCATTTTCTTCTCTTGTTTTCACTTTCCCTTCTTCTTTTTCCTTTTCCTCTTCTCCCATCTTTTTTCTTCCCACATGCCAGCCTCGGCATTTTCCCCTCCTCTTTTCGTACACTTACACGCTGGTGGCATAGTGGATTAAGTGTGACATCTGCTAACCAAAAGGTCAATAGTTCAAACCTGCCAGGTGCTCCTTGGAAACTCTCTGGAGCAGTTATACTCAGTCCTATAGAGTATCTATGAGTTGGACCCACTCGATGGCAGTGGGTTGGTATTTTTTTTTTTTTTTTGGTTTTCCTACACTCAACTTTTTCTTCTCTTTCCTTATTACCTTTCCTCATCTTCACTCTCTCCTCTCACTTCTTTGCCTCTCATCATCCTATTCGTTATCATTTTCTCTCTTCTGTTCTTATTTCTTTTACTTATTTTTCTAGGTTTTTCTTTTTCTTGACTTCTCTTCCACCTGTTTATCTCTTGTGTTTGCTTTTTCTCCTCTTTCTTCTTCCCCAGGTGTCATCCAAGCTTGGCTTCAAGTAATCTGGGGGTTTACCCAACCAGATGCCTGAGCCCTCTGTTCCTTCATTATCTACAATGCACCTTTATATTTATTTCTCACAACAACCTCCTGATGAAGACACATATTTTTTCCAAAAAAAAAAAAAAAGAAACTTAAAGTTACAAAAGCTAAGTCAGGGGCCAAACTTACACCAGTGTTGAGGAGAAGAACTGGGATTTCATCTCAGATCTGCCTGAATTCAAATTTCCCACGGACTTCAGAAAAGGAAGTACAGGTAGCATGAGAATTAACCTTAGCTCTTTGGCAGTGTTCAAGAGGGAAATACACCCTTTCAGGATAAAGAGGGAAATGTAGCAGCAAACTCATCAGTCTGCTTTTCTCCTACTGCAGATTATTTAGCAAAAACTGAATGACCATCAGGTGCAAGCATTAATCTTGATGCTGGAATATAGAACAAAATGACTAATGGGGATAGGAGACAAGAAACCAAGAATTGAGTACGTACATAGTATAAGAGGCTGTGATATAGGTGTTAGTGGTTCAAGGTGCTCCAGGGAAAAGGAGATAGAAGTCGGTGAGAGAAGGCATGGGGAATTATAAAGTGGTGCTTATAAAATCTTTGTGACATTCTCCTTCTGTGAGTTAGGCTTGAACCTGATTCATATTTAACCTTTCACTATGGGATACGGCAATTGGCTTGGCATGGGATACAGCATTGATTAACAATCTAAGATAAAAACAAAGTAGGATTTTTATGCTAAATGCTCCGCAAGATAATTTCGGTTTCCCTGGGACTCAAGCAATCACTTCTGCTAGCTCCCAATACACCCAGTCCGGTCATCAAGTTCAGCCTATCTTCTGTCTCCCAAAATGAGCTCTTTTCTCCTTCTTTCTCTTTCCCTTTCTACTTCTCTTCCTCTTCTCCTTCACCTTCCCCTTCATCATCATCATCATCATCATTTCCTTTTTCTCCCCCTTCTACTTTTTAGGGCTTACCTTCTTTTATTTTAATTGTCATTTTTAAAAATATTTTAATATGCTTTAAGTGAAAGTTTACAAGCCAAGCCAATTTGCCATACAAAACCCCCCACCCTCACCTCTGTGCAACTCTGGCTGCTCTTCCCACCCTGTGACAGCATAGTGGTGCTTTCCATCCTGTACTTCTCGTGTCCATTCAACCAGCCCCTGCCCCTCCTCCACCCGCTTATCTCTACTGTGGTCAGGAGCTACTCAGAAGCTCCTGTGTATATAAACATGCCAGAAAGCTCATTCTCTGCCAGCTTTGGTTTGCAGATGCAGCACTTAAACACTACATCACCAGGGTTTCTCTGTGTCTTACAGTCCAGTCCAGTCTTCATCTGAAGAGTTGGCTTCAGTACTGGTTCCAGCTCTGGACTAACAGGCAGTCCGTAGGCCGTGTCCTCAGGGAACCCTTCAGTCTGTTGGACCATCAAGTCTGGTTTTTTAATAGAGTTCCAGTTCTGCAAACCCATTTTTCTCTTGCTACTTTAGGGACTGTATGTTGGGTTCCCTCTAGGGGAAGGCTTTGGTGGTGGCCAGATGTCACCTAGTTCTTCTGGTCTCGTTCAGCCCTTGTTTTCTATGACTACCTGTGGTTACATTGTTATACAAGCTTAGTTGCCTGTGTAATGGGCAGTAGCCATCCAAGGACTTTGCCATCTGAGCAAACAGTGCCAATTTTTAGTGACAAGAACTTTTTGAAATTCAGTCCTCCTGCTCTGGGTTTCAGGGGGATGACTGTCTGTATTCCTTCTGTGGAGAAGACGGAGGAACTGAATGAGGGCTCCCTTTGTGACTTCAGCCATACTTGGCGCCATGTTCAGAACACGCACAAATCTCAACCTGCCTTCAAAGCCCACTCAAATGTTCTATTTTTCATGGCCTTCCTTAATTACATAGTGATTTATCTATCACCTGAAGTCTCATAGCACAATCTGCCAAAGCCAGATTAGCTTGGAGATTCATACCTCTGTTTCCATTAATGACCACTAGATACTAGATAACTGAACACTATGGATATTTTGGGGTTATTGCATTGTTATCTCACATCCCATAAGATCTTCTCCACTGTAGCCTTTCTACTTCACCATAAAGAATTTGACTCTAACTCTCTCAACTTTAGTCTGTGCTTGCCCTAGAATCATCCTTGTAGCTGGTAGAACATGGTAGAAATGCCATTCTGTATTGTCTGATGCTAGAGAGGTCAGGAGAATCCAGCTGCCGTGCCACAAGAAGCTCAAGCTAAGTGGTGAAGACATGTATAGGTATCTCTGAAGACAATCCCAGATGAATCCAGCTTTCAAGTCCTCTCAGCTCAAACTCTGTAGATTTTGAGTGACAAAAATCTCTAGAAGATTCCAGCCTCCAGCCATTTAAGTCTGGCTTCCCACCTGAAATATCATGGAGCAAAGACAAGCTATCACTTTTGTAGCATGTCCTAATTCCTGACCCACAGAATGAATAAGCACAAGGAAATGGTTTCTTCACACTACTATATTTGGAGTACTCTGCTATGCCACGGTAGATAGCTGGGATGACATTTCAGATTTTAAATTGGGTGATACTACCAATGTTAGAATGTAGATGAAAAATTGATGATATACAAGAAGTGCTTTCAGTGCCTTGATGTAAAGAGGATAATTAATGAGTTAATTTCCTTCTCCTCCTAACTACAGAAAGTGTATGTCTAAATACCTTATAATTTACTAAAATTGCTGCTCTTCCAAGACAATGGTTGAATCATATTCAGATTGCAAGCCCTGTATGACCTATTGTGTATGAATTTTGTGTTTATAAAAAATATTTGTTGACTAAACCTGTTAATGAAGAAATAAAAAGAACACTAGACTTGGAGGAAGGAAATCAGTTGTTAGCTATGAGATCTTAGTCAAATATTTCTCTGTCTTCCTTATGTGTAAAATGATCATGGTAGAACTGAAAGACAAAATCCTGTAAAGGAGGGGAGGAGGTGACAACTGACATCAAGTTCTTAAAGAGCCATCTTAAGGAAAAGGGCTGAAG
Source organism: Heterohyrax brucei (assembly GCA_028571685.1). NCBI lineage: Eukaryota > Metazoa > Chordata > Mammalia > Hyracoidea > Procaviidae > Heterohyrax > Heterohyrax brucei. The sequence goes on from CM053150.1 coordinate 67,272,089, forward strand.
TCTCTGTTTGACCCTCAGATGGTACGCTCAAGACAATGAAGAACTATCTAAAGTATCGTAAAGTGGTCAAAGAAGGAGAAGATGGCTCATGAAATGACACATGTAGCTGGAGGTTTTTGTCTGGGAAACTGGATATCTTAGCAAGTCTGCTTTATAGAGGTTTAAGCACTAGGCTAGGCAGAGTCCATCCTTGGTGTTCTTAATTCTATCTCCGGAAAATTCTTTTCCAGCTCTGTGGTCGCTGTGACTTCTAGGTATAAGCTGGTGGTTCTGGAATTGTGTACATAAGGAGCTGGCAAGCAGAACAGCCTGGAGTGTGGGCCTCTTGGGAATGAATAGTCCAACTTGTTTGTCTTAGTAATTCAGTGCAAGGGGAAAGAGAGGGAAAGTGGAGGGAGGAGTATTGATCCAGGACGGAATTTTAAGTGCACTCCCAGAGATGATTACAGTGGCTTGATTAATGGTCTGTAGGAGATCATCAGGGGAGCTGTAAGTGTAGTGAACTAGAAAAACCTTGGGGAAGTTTAGGGCACAGAAGCCCTGATCCAGAGGAAACTCAGCGCTCAGAAGGTAGATTTGTAACTCTTCAAAGGAGCATGCACATTTATCAGGTGAAAATGAATTATGCTGCATTAACACACAATCTCCAAATGTATTTGGATTAGTGCTGTGAAGGTTTATTTTTCACTTCCGGTAAGTTCATGGTTGTCTTAAAGGCAGCAGCTAATATCTCGGCTGCTTTGGTTTTATGGCTCAATTCTCCCAAAATAAGGCTGTAACAGGGGGAAGAGGTGCTGCAGGGTCTTACACCAGCAAGTAAGTACTTTACAACCTCCAATGATACATATACTTTTACTCATAGCTCATTGGCTAAAATTAGTCACATAACCCTCCCATACAGTGCCAGGATACTAGTGTGAGAAAACCCTCCGAGTATTTGAGGGGCTGTGATGGACGAAAAGTGAGTGATCTCACTAAATCTCTGCTTCCTCAGCTATCAAGGAATGTTGATCACACCTATTGCACTAAAGATGTCATGAAGATTAAGTGAGAAAGCACACATGACTATTTTAACCTGAATCCTTTGCCAGTGGAAAGACTTCTGAAAAAACAAAAGTACTGCCTTATAATTGGTGATTGTATTGCAACCATAAAATGTTATATTTTATGGTATATAAAAGACTAGCATAACTTTGTCTTTGGTACAGCAATCCTCATTACCGTAGCAGATCCTAAACGTGACTGTCAGGATCTGCTGGGAAGCCACGCACATGGTCAATTTAATTCAGAAGGAGCGGGCTTTTTATAAAAGCCACAAAAAATATACTAGATGAAAAGTTGGCAGGATGGTTAGAAGTTTTCAAAATGCACAGGTTGATTGCAGGAAATCTGATGCTACTTTTGGGAAATTGTTAAGCTAAAAATAATCATGGTTACTGGATATGGGTTATTTTGATGTTCTTTATGACCTCTCTGTTTTGGGCATTTCCACTCTGTTCCAGTGGTTCATTCTCATTTGACCAAGTGTATCTGCAGCAGTCAGGGTTGCCTCAAAAACCTTTGCATTCATCCACTGAGGCTTTAATTCATATATTTATTTATTCCTTCATTTACTTGTCCAGCCACTTATTCTTCCCTTTCTTCGATCAAGTCGTCTAGTCTTTTATTCAGATAATGAACATTTATCAAGCATTGACTTTTCTCCAGACACTTAAAAAAAAAAGTGGGCCGTGTACTTAGGCATATAGACAAACAAACATAATTACAAGACCAAATGCAGCATTTAGTGGGAGTACAGATGGATGTGTCAACAACCTTGAGAATGGGTGAATAAAAGAAGGTTTCTTGGAGGAGGTGACAGTCAAGGTGAGGAATGTGGTAGGGGTCATCCCAGGTAAATAGGACAGCAGATGAAGTCAGCCAAGTCTCGAGGAGTGTGGGATGTTTATGGCTCTGTAGATATTCTAGGGCTGTCGAGTATGTATCTGAAGCATGGAGGCAATTGAGCATGCCCATGGGCCATGAGTGAATTATTTATTCTCTAATTTAAATGTAGGTCATAAGGATTAAGTATAATAATTTAGGTAAAGAAGCTAACAGAGTGTTAGACACTATTTGCCATCCAGTCAATTCCAATTCATGGAGACCTTGTGTGTGTCAGAGTTGTACTTTATAAGAATTTTCCATAACTGATGTTTTAGAACTACATCATCAGTCCTCTCTTCCGAGGTGCTGTAGGTAGACTTGAACCTCTAACCATTCAGCAAAGAGCACTGTACATTGTATCACTTAGGGATACCTGACCTAAGAACAAAACAAACAAACAAAACCACAAGGTTGCCTTTAAGTAGATTCTGACACCTAAATCTCTCAGGATGTAGTGTAACTGCTCCACAGAGTTTCAAAGGAGTAGCTGGTGGACTTAAACTGCTAACACTGACCATCAGCACCCCCAAATTGGTACCTGGTAGACTTAAACTGCTAACACTGACCATCAGGGCCCCCAAATTGGTACTAGAAAACTGCAGTTTCTCAGATCTCGTTTCTTTGCATTATTTGCTTTCCCATTTCCACTGTGTCTAGCAGAAAATAGCTGTACAATAAAGTTCCCTTGAATTACCTTCAACTACATACCGGTTTTAACTTTCTTTTTTTTATCTACCAAGACCCTGGGGGCCTCAGAAAGGACAGCCTCTTCTCAAAGTCTCCCAACCCTTCTCTGTTTGGGGAAAGAGCTGGTGCTGATCCTCCTCTGTAGTCTGTTTTTATGCCTCTAGGGAATCTCATCTCCTGTAAATCCTGCAATTAGAGGCTCCCACCCCCTCCACTAGAGCTACGTCTGCCTTCTCAGATGTGCACCCATTTGATTGTGAAGAGATAATCACTGGGGTTGCTACAGCCCACAGCTTGGTGAAGACTGAAAGGGATTCCCCGTAAATTGGTGTCAAGAGCAAAGATTCCCTTCTTATATCACGCTATAGTTTCCTGCCTGCCTGCCTACACACAGGGACTCAAGGCTGAAAACTCTGTTTGTTCATTAGTTACTCAAAACCATATGCACGAGGCAAGAAATAAAAATATCCCTTTCCATTCTTTTTGTTTCCCTGATGCATGTATGAAGTGTGATTCAAAGGCAGGAAGCCTTTGACTTATACCATAGTTATGGTACATCTAAGATTAGCACACAGCCTTTGGATTCTCCCACTACCTGCTTTTATTATCTCCATAAAACAGCAAAAACCCAAACTCATTGCTGTCAAGTCAATTCTGACTTGCAGTGACCTTATAGGACAGAGTAGAACTGCCGTGTAGAATTTCCAAGGAGGGCTTGGTGGATTCAAACTGCCAACCTTTTGGTTAGAAGCTATAACAATTAACCACTGTGTCACGAGGGTTTCCACTGTCTCCTCAAAAAAAAAATAACTGCCCTGTGATTGAGTTGGGTCCCACTCATAGTGACCCTATGGGTCAGAGTAGAATTGTCTCATAGAGTTTCCAAGGAGACTCGGTGGATTTGATCTGCGCTTAACCCACCACACCACCAGAATTTCTGTTGTCTCCTCAGAGGAAAGCACAGCACAGAATTTTTCTCTTGGGACAATCTGGTTCTGATGTGTGCATGTGTGTGTGTGTGTGTGTGTGTGTGTGTGTGTGTGTGTGTGAGTGTGTGTGTGTGTGAGTGTGTGCGTATGTACCCACCTACACACGTGTGCATACACATGATGTATAAACCAACTGCTATCTAGTCAATTCTGACTCATATTGACCCTATAGGACAGAGTAGAGCTGCCCCACAGAGTTTCTAAGTAGTGCCTGGTGGATTCAAACTGCCAGCCTCATGGTTAGCAAATGTAGCATTTAACCATTACACCACTAGGGTTTCCACATGAAGTATATATACATATACGTGTGTATTATATGTAGATATTATAAATTCAAATCACATTAAAATTAACTTTTAAAAGCATTACAGATATGTGCACATTGCAAGACATATATAAAATACAAGAAAATATAAAAAAGAACCTAAAGTCACTTATTGTATCACCATCCAGAAACTCTTTTTGGTTGATTAATGTAGTGAGAGTGTGTGTGTGTGTGTGTGTGTGTGTGTGTGTGTGTGTGTGTATGAATATATATATTTATAAATATATATTATAAATTTGGGGAAACCCAGGTGGCATAGTGGTTTAAATGCTATGTCTGCTAACTGAAAGGTTGGTAGTTCAAATCCACAGGTGCTCCTTGGGAACTCTGTGGGGCAGTTCTACTGCAGCCTCTAGGGTTGCTATGAGTCGAACCAGACTTGATGACAATGGGTTTTTCTATTATTATTATTATTATAAATTAGGATTATAATGCACATGTAGACAGTTCTTGTTTCACTTGACTTTCTATTCTGCCATAAACATTTCCCCAGGTTATCACTATTTACTAAGCCTCTGTGCTGTGGGCCTCACTTAACTCATCTGTGAAATACAGCTGCACACAGCCTCATTTTGAGGCTCATGTAAATTTACAGTGATGGGTTCACATGGGAACATAAGACTGCCAGGTGCTATGTTGACTGACATGTTGACCAGGATTCCTACTGCTGTTTTTCTTCTGTACAAGCACAGAAACCTCCTGGGAGGTGGGTTTTTACTGTTTTTCTCCAGGCAGTGCTTACCAGGGTGGTACAGTTCACAGGAAGCACCTCTGCTCCAATTGTTTTCCTGTATTGTCTGTCTTGATGAAAAATGACCAGTTATTATTTCCTACCTTTGGTTCTGGGAGGCGCAAAAGAAATCAGTAGCCATATAAAATAGCTGCTGTTATTGTAACAGCTTTTTCATTGACGGATTTAAGTGTGAGGCTTTTGCTATCGATCGGCAGCATCTGTCCTGGGGAGACTGGGCTCTGGGAAAGCTGTGATAATGGTGGGTACGGCATCTCCAAGGGCTGCAACCTGCTGAGTGGCTTCTGTGAAGCTGGCTGAGAGGGTGTGAGGACTACAGAGGCATCTTGCCTTGCAGGCGAAGTGTGATCCTACAAAAGATGTTTTTAAAGTGCAACCGTGTAAAACAAGTGCTCCTTTTATACTGGATTGCATTCTTATCTGAGATTTGTAATTTTTGTTCCCGATTTGATATTCAATTACATCATAAACCCTTATCTTGCAATATTTTTAGTCTTCCTTCTCTGCATATCAGTGTTTAAGTGCAACCAATGAACCGATAATGAAACATGCTTTGTGTTTTAAATGAGTCCTCTAATATAATAAAACACATTTTCATGTCTTTTTCCTCTTCTTTCCTTTCTTTGTAAGCCATGGTGACACAGAGGTTAAGCACCACAGCTGCTAACCAAAGTGTCAGATGTCAAAATTCACCAAGAGCTCCTTGCAAACTCTCGAGGGCAATTCTACTTTGTCCCAGAGGGTTGTTGTGAGTTGGAATCGACTTGACAACAAGGGTTTGAGTTTTGTTTCCTTTCTTTCTGTCTTTTATCTTCTCTTTTTTTTCTCTTAGCTTACTTGAATTGCCCCACCCTTCTTTCTCCCTTTGGAAATCAGAAACAAAACTGAGTGTCTGTTACCTTTAAATTCACACTATGTTAAGCACTGCAGAAAATGAAAAGCCAACTAAGAGAATTCTTTGTCTTCAGAGAAACCCATTGCCATAGAATTTGTAGTCACATGCACATTTCCATACGTGAAAAGCAGAACAAATCGGGAGGAAGTTGAGAAGGTGTTTGTTCTAGTCAACTAGTGCTGCTCTAACAGAAATACCACAAAGTGGATGGCTTTAACAAAGAAAAGTTTATTCTTATGCAGCCCAGTAGGCTACAAGTTCAAATTCAGGGTGTCTGCTCCAGGGGAAGGCTTTTCCCCCTGTTGGCTGTGGAGGAAAGTCCTTGTGTTGCCTCAGTCTTTGTTCAGGGAGCATCTCGGGGCTGAAACCTCAGGTCTGAAGGATGCACTCTTCTCCCACTGCTGCTTTCTTTACAGTATGAGATTCCCAATTCTCTGCTTGCTTCCCTTTCATCTCTTATAGGATGAAAGGATAAAGGGTGGTACAAGCCACACTCCAGGGAAACTCCCTTTCAGTGGAGCAGGGAGGTGATCCTATGGAGGGATTTATAGTCACACCCTAATCCTTTAACATACAGATAGGAAAATCACAAATTGGAGGACAATCATAAAATATTGGGAATCATGTTTCAGCCACATGACTACACACATTTTCAGGGGGACACAGTTCAATCCATGACAGTATAGAATTGTAGTTCGAATGATAGAACTTCAATATGTTGTAACTTGTTGAGACCCTGTGATGATAGGGTGAGTCCTCCATCATCACATACATGGAGTCCAGGGAAGTAAAGAGTCTAGTCCTAGGTCTTCTCAGGACTAGGCCATTGCTTTTGATTTACATACCTGAGGCTTTGAGTTTGAAAGATCCAGGTCCAAATGCTGACTCAGCTTTCTATTTACTATTAACTTAATTAACGTCTTTGGAGCCTGGTATCCTTATCCATAAAATAGCACCTTACATGATGGTTGTGATTGTGATTGTGAGCAGGGCAGTGAAACTGTACATGCAATGTACCTGACGTAGTAGTGCTCATTATGTGCCCTCCTATGTCCCCAAAGCCAGCATTATCTTTGGAAAGTCACAGGGGCTGTTGTAAATCAAGTGGCCTCTGTTTGATAGTGTACATTCTCCTCGTGTGAACCCAGAGGGATGGGGATACACTTTGGTAGGCTGTTTGGGTGTTTGTCTCAAATGGTAATGATAGCTCATTTTGGCATAAAAACACACTCAGGCCACTAGGGTTCTTACAATATTAATCCAATTTGTTAACAAAAGAATCACTCTATCAGCAGGACCTACTGAGCAGGCATCTCATACCAAGAGCTTTACAGGCACAGACGTGACAACTGCTACTCTGTCACAGGCAGCTCTGGAACTATAGTTTATCAAATCTAGAAGATGTCACAAATCCTCCTAATATTCACTGTTCCCCCTACCCCTCCAATCTACCACTAGCCTCTCCAGACTGGAACTGTTAATATTGGAATCTCAGAAAAGGAAAATAACTTGCTCTGTATCCCACAACATTCTGGTAGCGAAAGCTGTGGAAAAATCTAACTTGCTGGGACCAAGTGAAAGTGATTAATTTCTCTGTTTGATGTACTTTCTGTGTGAAGAGCTTAGTCTCCCCGGCTGTTCTGCTCTGTGGAAGAAGGTATCCTGCCAGTAAGTAGCTGAAATGTGCAACAGGAACCGAGGCAGAGAAACAAATCGAGACACAAGAACCAAGGAATTCAGTGATGTGAACAGAGACATGGAATGAAACAGAAGAAACAAAGGCAAATTGAATTTAAGAAAAAGAAAGATGCTGAAACAAAGATGGAGAGAGAGATACAGCGACAGAGACCTGGTGAGGAGATAGAGCTAGACATTTAGAAAACGTAAAAGAAAAGGATAATGAGAGAAAAAAGTAGCCCAACTGTAGCAAGAACTAAACTGGACCGCCATCAAGCACACGTGCTCCTCTTGCAGTTAGCGGCCGGGAGCCGACAGCAGGGGGCGTCAGAGCTCCATGGATGTTAAAGGATGCCAGTGGGCGAAAGAAGTTACTAGAAGAGAGAGGACAGAGTGTGCACGAAAGAGGGAGAGTCAGCTCCTCCTCCAGACGTCGTCCTGCTCCAGACTGACATTCATGGTAAGTGAGGTTTAAAATTGTGTTGAAAACCAGCAAGAGACTGATGTCAGGATGCTGTTTTAGTTTTACCTGGTGTCACCTCCTCAGTCTCTTACCAGAGAGAAGGAGGATTTATCTCCAATATCAGATTAATATATATATATATATATATATGTATGTATAACGGAACACGTTTCTGATTGACTCACCAAGGAGCTGTACCCGTGACAAGGACCAATCCCTGTCACCAGCAGAATGTCGTACTCTGATTGGCTCAGGCTAAATCACATGCACACCGCTGTACGGGGGAGGGGGGTCAGATGAAACATAGGGCGGGATCAGAAACAGGGACTAGAATCATGACCCCTGTGGCTCAAAATTTAGGTATAGGCTGTAATTTTGATGGTGTAGTAGTTAAGAGCTGGTCAGCAGTTCAAATCCACCCAGTGTCCCTATGGGGCACTTTTTCTCTGTCCTGTAGGGTGATTAGGAGTTGGAATTGACTCGAGGGCAACCAGGAGCATATTTCATGAGGAAGCGGGCTGATGAGCTGCTTTTCTGATTTGTCAAACGACACCACTTACACCTACCTTACCTAGCTCCTCTGGAAAGCCTGGTGGCTTATCAGGTAGGAACTATAGCTGCTAAACATAAGGTGGGCAGTTTGAATCCTATAGGCCATCCTGGGAAGCCTCATGGGGCAGTTCTGCTCTGACCTTTAGGGTCACTCTGAGTTGGAACTGACTTGAAGACAATGGGTTTGATGTGATTTTTTTAAACCCACTTCCTGGAGTTGGTATTGGTCGTCTGATACACAGCAAATTTCCAGGGTTCCTACCAGCCAATGTGCAGCTAAGCAGTAAGAGGAAACGAACCCCGTAGTTCATAGTCAGGGCTCATAGTCAGGCGACTCTGGTGTTAGTTCTGACACTGACATAAACCAGCCTTATGCCTTTGCGCAAGTAGGTTAATGTCTCTATACTTAAATGTCCTCAACTGTAAAACAGTTTGATTGAGTCAATTTATTATTATTATTATTAGCTTTCTTTGTGATCATTAGACCCTTTAGGAAGTCTGAAGAAATAAAGGTGCCTCCATTGGCCCGTCCAAATGTGCATGCAGGCAAAAGGCTGTGTGCAATGTCAGGAAGCCGAGGATCCCTGGCAAGCCTGTCCATAGACCCTAGGGTAGGAACTTCTGGATTACACTATCTACCAGGGGATATCTGACTCTATCTGATTGATTGAAAAGAGTGCCTACAGTTTCAGTGGAAGAGACAACTCCGTGAATGAAGCCAGCCAATATTTCTATTTGATTGGAATCTCCTTCTTAGAAATAGCAGGCATGTTTCTCATTATCTCCTTTCTCTGGACTACTCCTTCCTTCCCCTTCCTTTTCTCCCTCCACCACCTCATCTTTCTGCCACTACAGGTAGTCAAGTGTGAGTGTGATTGAAGTTTCTTTTCAATCTGTGTTAACGGCAGGCAGTGTTGCTATCAGGGAAATAAATGGCACATGTATCACCTCTTCTCTGTATCTCTAAGAACTTAAATTATTTCTTTCCCCGAACCAAAATAAATCAAAAGAGGAATTTTAATTGTAGTCACCAGGTGGTGAATTCAGTGCATGAGTCTGACAAGATTGTCTCTCAGGCGGGAGGATAATGGGATGGTGAGACTGAGGAGAAGAGAACTCTGGGGATTAGAACAGTGGCTCCTTGGTGGGAAGAAAACAGCCAGGCAAGGTCTGTTAAATAGAAAGGTCAGACAAATACTGCATCGTGTCAGAGTTGTCACCACTCAGGGCTTTGTTTTGAACAGCTTCACCAAGGGACTCATGGGGATTGTTCTCACAGCATTGCTCACAAAATCAGAGGTGGATCCTGCGTAAGACATTCTTTTCCCCCTGGTCTTTCAGTTTGGAGCAATGGAAAGAGCTCTAATTTAGTCCTCAGGGAAATCTGGACATATATCCACTTTCACTATTAACTGTTGTACTTAAAGCTCTTCAATTAATGAATATTTTATTCATTAAAGGCCTAGTACATGCCAGGCAGTGTTTGGCAATGAGGATATGGCCAGTTTTTTGTTGCAGTTGCCATTGAGTTGGCTTCGGTAACAACCACCTTAAGTATAACAGAAACCTTGTCCAGTCCTGTAGAATTCTCACAGACGTTGCTCTATCTTAGTCCATTATTGCAGCCACTGTGTCATTCCATCTTATAGAGTCTCCTTTTTCACTGACTCTCTGCTTTATGAAACACGATGTCCTTCTCCAGCAGTTCGTCCCTTTTGACACCATGAGCAAAGTAAGAAAGATGAAGCCTCACCATCCATACTTCCAGATTGTATTCTGGCTGTGGTTCCTGGAAGACTGACTTTTTCATTCTCCTGGCAATCCATGATATGTTCAGTATTCTTTGCCAGCACCACAATTTGAATGTACTAATACTTCTTATGCAGAGTAGTGGGGATAAATCCACGAAAACCAGAGATGCCAATCCAAGTTAAATATACATTTACCCTGTGACCCAACAATTCAACTTCTAGGTTTGTGCATAAGAAGAATGAAAACAAATGTCCACAAAAAGATGTGTGCACTAATGTCCATAATAACATTATTCTTAATAGCTCCAAATAGAAACGACCCAAATACTCATCAATAAATGAATAGACGGACACATTGTGGTATATTCACAGTGGACTACTACTTGAAATGAAAAGAACCGAAGTACTGATCCTCAGAATAACATGAATCAATCTCATAAACATTGTGTTGAATTAAAGGCACTAGACACAAAAGGGTAAATATTGTTTGATTTTTTTTTTTTTTTAATGAATGCTAGAAGAGTCAAGAATAATCTATAATAATAGAAATCAGATGGTTTTGCTGCTGGAGGTAGGGAGTGGGTCACAGAGATTGTTTTGGAGTAACAGAAACATTCTGTTTTAGTAATGACACTGATGCATCTATGTGTCAAGACTCATTTAACTATACATTAAGGTGGGTGAATTTTTATCTTACATAAAGTGCAATTCAGTGAAGTTAGGGAGAAAGAGAGATTTAACCCACATGAAGCTTACATTCTAATAACTAAATATGTGTATTTAAAATATACTTAAGGAGTGTGGCAGGTAAAATAAATGAGCAGATGGAAGACTAAGTAGTTTTAAAGTCTTAGTGAATGCTAGAAGAGGCGGACTTTCTTTTTATAAGGTTACCTCCCATGCTGACCCAAGCAATCGAAAAGACGGAGGTAACGTTATGTGACCTTTGGCATGACACGTAACTTTTCTCATTTTCTCATTTGTGTAATAGAGGTACTAATCCTGCTTCACAGAGTTCTATTATGGGATCAGGAAGAACATAAATGAAGTGCTTGTCGTTGGTCTTAGTTGCTGTTGAGTCGATTCACTCTCTGTGTAGAGAGTGGACCTACTCTATAGGGTTTTGAAGGCTTTGACCTTTCAAAAGCAAATCACCATGCCTGTCTTTTGAGGGATCTCTGGGGGGATTGAACACTTAACTATTTGTGCCACCCAGGGACTCCAACTGAAATGCACAGGAGAAATTCAGTATCTTAGAATAAATTTGGTATCTGTTAATGAGATGGAAACTGTTTTTTTTTTTTTTTAGAGGAATTCTAATTTTCCCAGTGTTTATCATTTCCAGATATTTGGGAGCATCATTGCACCCATTTTGCAGAACTAACTGGCATTTAAAACAGGTAAAGTGATTTGCGCAGTGTGAAAATTGTGACAAAGTGCTATCCCCCAATCCACAATTCTTAATGTCATATGAAGTCTACTCAGTTGTCTCAAACTCCAGATTTATTGTCCTCTCCCTATTTTCAATATCTTCTCTAGAATTTAGTTCAATTAACCCCCAATTTCTAAAATATCAACTCTAAATTGAATTCTCGGGAGAAGATAAATGGGCCACAGTTATTGTGATCAACTGTATCTTTCTTTGTATCCTGTTCTTCAGATAAAAATCATTATGAGTATAACTATGTATATGTACATACATATAATGTATACATATATATTGACTAAGTGAACATATATATTTTTCCTTGTATATTGTCTAATATCCATAGCTTCTCTAACATGTAGGTTTTATAATACCTGTTTTGTACATGAGAATGAAATTTTGAAAATTTAAATTACTTACATAAGGTCAAATACCTAGGTATTATAGATTCCTTAGCTCAATCTGATTAAAAAACTCTTCTCCATCCATGACATTGCCTCTATCTACTACTTGTTGACCCCCTGTCGTGGTCCAAACACAGGAGGGAAGCAGTAGGTAGTCCATGGCATCACTAGCTGTAATAGCAACCCATGAATGTTAGAGAACCCAGTGAGTCTTTGTCTGAGTCCCAGGAAGTTCTCAGGTGTACCACAGATAGCACCTAGGACCAGAGGCAGGGAGAAGGGATAGCCAATGATTTCTGAGCCTTGAATACGGAGGCCAGAGGAGTTATTACAACTGGCCAAATGTCAAAAGTTGTTTGGCTCAGATTTGGAGCCTTCTATTGCCTTTGTAGAGATGCCATTAGGCAAATGAGCTGGTCTGAAGAAGGCAGATAAGGTTCAGGAAGAGAATGTGGAAGTCTTCGCAAAGAGGGTCCTTTGAAGCAGCCACAGAACAATAAAGCTGCTGGCCTGAGATAGGAATGGCTTTGAAAAATAACCAAATGAAGACCTCTTCCTTAATTCCTTAGAGCTGAATTTTATCAGTAAGGCCACTTGTGTTTACAGAAAGCTGTAATCGCTCATGGTGGGAAGTGTTTTCTTTCTGAGGCTGCAGTTGATGGTCTGGTCTAAATGTTCAGGATCCTGTCTAAAGACACATTTCTCACTCTGCTGCCTGCCTGTTCTGTTCTTCTGACTGCCTGTAGAGTTTCCTAACCATGAGAATCATTTGATGATTCCTTGAGAGCCATACTTGCCAATGGCTACTACTTTCTCCCGGAAGTGCTAAGCCTTGAGATGTGCTGGGGACAACAACACTGGCTTTACCTCCGCTATTAAATCAACCTCAGCCAGGGTGAATCAAGGACACATGATGATCTGCCCACCCTCTCCTTCAGAACTGATGATTGTAATTCTTGTCATGAAGAGTGCTTTAATCTTCAAAGAGCTCTTCCTTTTTTTGAGCTTCCCCCCCCCCCTCACTTTGGACAGTGGAAAGACTATTGACTTTGGAACCAGAAGACCTAAGGTCCTATGCATATTCTTTCTCTTATTAAAACTTTAAGTAAATGATTTTAAGCGTGTCCTTGCCCTGTGGTTTGGATATTCTCTCACTTTCTGTTCCCTGTACTCATATTTAGTAAACAAGTGTATTTAGTAAACAAGTGTCAGGTATAACAAGGATTGAATGGGAGAAAAGAATCATTTGCTGTACTTTTTCTTTGTCCCCTACAATCTGCATATGATGGCTCCTTGTCAGTGAAATTGTTACAGAATAACATGTCTGAGCTAACTGCCATTTGCTCAAGAACTCGTATAGTCAGTGTCAGATCATGTATTTAAGCTTAAGTCTCCTAACACCAAAGCCCAATCTTCCTAACATACAATACTACTGCTCAGAAGAACAACAGTCTTTGAGACTCTTACAGAACAGAACAGAAATCCCAAATGGTTTCCTTCTGGGTAAGAGATCACGAGAAAGAAAAGGAATCCGACTGTGGGGAGAATAAAGGAGGTACTTAGTGATCCAGTCTCAGCCACAGCTGACTTAGAGCAGGGAGGATAATAATAAGGTTTCCCTTTGATTCCTTGGAGAAGCCGTTCATCAATAGTCCAGTAGCTACTGAGTATCTAAGACTTCTTCCTCCTCTCTGCATCTCGCGAAAGCAAGAGAGACAGATATTTCTGAATAGAGAGCTCCTGCAGTTCTGTTGGCCACATACATATTTCACTTCTTAAAAGTTGCCCACAAACAGTGAGATTCCTTTTAGTGCCAGCCTACCATAAATTTTTTTGCTTGTTAATGCAGCTTCCCCAGTTCATGTTTTTGCTAACTAGGAGCATCAAAATGTCAATCTGTCCTCAGGGGTGTATCAACCTCATGATCTGAACTTAGTAATAAGATTAGAGTGTAGATTGCATAAGCATAGGCTGCTGCAGAATTCAGATATATTGGAATGTTAGTATCAGAGAATTTTACAATAGAACAAGAACTGTAGAGTCATAGTGCTCTGGTGGCGCAATGATTAAGTGCTCAGGGACTAACCAAAAAGGTCAGTGGTTCAAACTCACCAGCTGCTCCACTGTAGAAAAGACCTAGAGATCTGCTTTGTAAAGAATACAGCTTTGAAACTGTATGTGGCTTTTCTATTTTGACATGCAGTGTTATTATGAGTCAAAATCAACTTGATGGCACACAACACCACCAGACTAGGAGGATCTTACATGCAGACGGAACCTTTGGGCTTAACCTTTTTTATTTCAAGTCTTTTCTTTTTTTAAATTGTCCTTATCCCTGCATTGTTTTAGTTTTATTTTATAACATACCGATAATCAGGGAGGACAGATAGGTAAAAAATGACCAGCGATCTGATCTGATACTGTGTTAACACAATAATGGTCACCCTAACCCACCACAAGACACACAGAATAGGTTGGGGAAACCGGTTAAACTCAATTTGACCTCAAGATGCCCGTGATACAAAACAAATACATAAATAATGACATGATTCCACCATTATCACTCAAGTAGATATTTTTGTTTATTTAAGTATGTTGTTTACTGTCTACATCTTATTCTCCCTTATTTTGGTAGAAAGTCCTTGGTTTTCCTTTGGAGGTCCATCCCACTCTAATGCTGTCTCTGTGTGGGACTGGCCCATCTCCTAGCCCCAGCCTGGCCGATTGACTTATTTCATTCCACCCGGCCACGGTGTTTAGTTCATGAGTAAGCACAGAGCTACAGTAAGTCAAATGAGAATGAACACTGGTACTTTGTTAAGCACATAGAAAAGAGATTGTCTTTTTACTCTTATGCTGTTGCTCTAGTAAGATGTTAGCTAAGCCTGTTAGCTGCCTTCTGCCCATCTGGTAGTAAGAGCCTGAGTGAAGTGCTCAGGGAAGAAAGAAGAACCTAGATGTGGAGTGACACAGGCTTGATAGGCAGGACCCACGCTGGGTACTACATTACTTCATTCTTGCCACAATAATGCTACGTAACAAGTTACTCCAAATTTCAGTGGTTTAAAACAAGGACAGTTTGTCACTTTTACGAATTTGTGGATTAGATACAGTTTGGCTGTGCTAGACTGGACAACTCACAATCCTTAGCACACTGCAGTGAGTCAGGCCATATGACAAAGATTCGTGTGCATGTTGTTCAACATGGCAATGAGTTGCATAGCTAAAAAACAAAAAGAAAAAGCTAAAAAGTAAAATATTAGATTACCATTGGAACTCTATATATTGCTTGAAAGAAATGAAAACATTTATCTGTACAAGGTCCATGCACATACTTATGGCACCTTTATTCATAATAACTAAAAGTTGGAAACAACCCAGATGTTTAGCAGAATGGATAAAAAATATTATGGTATGTTCATCAAGCAGAATACTGTTCAGCAATGTGAAGGAATGAATTACTGATAAAATGTTGATAAATTGCATAATAATCATACTGAGTATATTAAGTCATATGAAAAAGAATAGATTTTAAAATATTCAATTTATTAAAAAAAAAGATTCTACAAAATACCTATTTATCAGTTGTAACAGCTAGCAAATCAATAACTGCCCGAGGACAGAGGAGGGGGAACAAGGGTTGAAGAAGAAAGGAACTACAAAGGGATATGTCCTGATGCGGGGAGAAGGTGATAGACGTGTCTATTGCCTGGATTGTGGTGATGATTTCACAAGTGTTTTCGCATGTCAAAATGTATTAAATTATATAATTTAAATATGTGTTGCTTCTTGTGAATCAGCTATGTTGAAATAAAGTAATTAAAAATAACAGAGGTGAGACTTGCACCAGTCTTAGTCCCCTAACAGAGCAGAGGCCACCTTTTACCAACTACTGACCCACGTTGGTTATTATATTACTTGGTTCTTGCCACAATCATGGACATAACAAGTTATTCCAAAATTCAGTAGTTTAAAACAAGGACAGTTTGTCACTTTTACAAATTTGTGGATTAGATAACAATTTGGCTGTGCCAGACTGTACTCCACGATCCAAGCTGCGTGTTAGATTCATGCCTATTCCATGGTTTTCTTATTCCGTTTGGAGCAGCAGTTCCCAAGCCATGAGGTCTGCTCTGTATGTCTCCCACAGCATGCAGGCTGATGGACAGTAGCTACCTGGGCCATAATCTTTTCATGGTAGATCACCAAAGTATGGGAGTCCAAACTAAACTGGATAAGCATCCACATGGAAGATGCTTATACAGTGCCTGACAATGTTTCATTGATAGCACAGGTCTTGGTGAAGCCCAAGTTCAATGAGGTAGACAATAGACACATTCCATAGTGGGAGGGGAATGGACTATATTTATTCATCAGTCCTCTGTTCTGTATATAATCCAAAAACCTGAAAGTAAATCTTTGAGTAATTTGAGAGTGCATTGGTACAACATATGAATCATTGCCCAGAGGATGGTATTTTTCATGAATTGAAATTGTGTGCCACACCCCCACCTCCAAATGCATGTAGCAGTTTGGCAAGGCCATGTCCTGGTATCCTGTGATGTTCCTATAATGTTGTAAATCCTATGTCTATGCTGTTAATGAGGGAGGATGGGCAATGGTTTTGTTAGTGAGACAAAACTCAGTCTACAAGAGTACATGTGCCTTGAGGCAATCTCTTGGGAAATAAAGGAAAGAGAAGCAAACAAAGAGGATGAGGACCTTACACCGTTAGGAAAGAAGCGATGTGGAAAAACACAATGACGAGAGCAGAGCACATCCCCTGGACCCGGGGTCCCTGTTCCTTAGAACCTCCCAGTCCTGGGGAATATTGATGACAGTGGTATTCCACCTGGGCTAATAGAGAAAGATTTCCCCTGGATTTGAACTTTTAGCCTACTTTTCTCTTTGTGAAGTTCATCACTTGTGGTATTTCTGTTACAGCAGCATTGGATAACAAACACAATCTGTGCCCGAATCCAGTGATACCTGGGGCTTTTAGTTTTGTCAGGCAATAACTTCTCCTTTTTTGCTTAATCAAGTTTAAGTTGTTTTTCTGTCACTTGAACTGAAAGCATCATGACTAAATGTAACTGTGCTGAACAATAACAAGCCAAAAAAAATGGATTCTGGATATATATATATATTTATCATTAGTTGAGAACTTAGTAAGTGACAGGCACTTAAGTTATTTCATGTAAGCCTCATCACCCTGCAGCAAGGTTGGTATTATATTGTATAGTGTTCTTGCACTGGGGAAACTGAGGTCCAAGGTCTCAGGGCAAAGATACAGTTGAGAATGAAAGCTAGGCCTGTCAAGTAAAACTGTACACTCTTTCCAATTTACCATGTTTTTGCTTGTGAAACAATCAACAAAACATGGCACCACAGGGATTTATTATATTTCTCTGTCCCCAGACAAAGCTGAACCTAGTTTCTTTCCGAGAGATCAACATCTATTCTGTTTATTTATTTATTTATTTTGAACACTCGTTGGTATCCTCCCTGGATTGCCACTGTCAGTATTTATTAACTACCCTTAGATCATAAAATTCTTCCTGAGTCCCAACAGTGTCATGTACACTGAGAAAGATGTGGCAGTGCTGTCCAGAAGCACAGCTAGGAATCCTAGATCTTCTGTTTACTGGCAATGGGACATTTGGAAAACCACGTAAATATTCAGTGCCTCAGTTTTCCCATTTTTACAAAATGGGAAAATAACATTGTCTCCTGTTCATGTTTATCTGTTTTAAGAGTTAAATATGATACATTGAAAACAATTTATAAATGACAAAGTGCTTTAAAATTAAATACAGAACTGATATTATCATTATAATTAAAATCACTAAGAAAGTTTCAAAGGTACCAATCTCTATTGGTAGCATTTTGGTTGCTAAAACACATAGCAGGAGAGATTTATTACTCAGGGAGAGTTTTTGCCCAATGGTTTTTAATTTAGACCATACAGATACCATGTATGCCTTCGTGTAAGATTGTAACCAGAACTACATCTGGTAGATGTACCCAGGACTTGACTCCCTATTCAGCTCCCTGCTGTTAATTCATATTTCTACCCCAGATATGAATATCCCGGTGGCATAGTGGTTAAATGCTATGTCTGCTGACCAAAGGGTCAGCAGTTCAAATCTGACAGGCACTCCTTGGAAACTCTATGGAGAGGTTGTACTTTGTTACTACTATAGGGTGCTAGGGGTCACCATCAACTCAGTGGCAATGGGTTGGTTTTTTTTGTTTTTACCCCAGATGTGCTGAATCATGTTTATTCTTATAAATGCATAAGAATCACTTGGGGATTTGTAAGAATCACCCAGGGACCTTGTTAAAGTGTGGGTTCTGATTTAGTATATCTGGGGGTGGAAATGCCAGCTGTCAGCATGGGGCCAAATTGGAATAAACCAATTGGAAGCCCTGGACTCAACATGTCTATCTCTAAGGCCGCTAATTACCCAGGGCTTTCTCTGGCAATCTGCTACTCACTCCGTGATCATCCAGAGATCTCCCAGCAATGGCTATGATTCTTTTTCTTTTTTCTAAAAGATCTTTATTAACTTCACAGCCTCTGCTGGAGCCTGGAGGCCAGGTAGGTGATTAATGGCCCCTGAATTATGATCCAACCAGAAAGGCTGTTGGTGGAAATTTATACTCAGAGTGGTGAACTAAAACTCTTTCAGCCCAGGTACTCGACATTCATTGCACAACCTAATTGCAAGAGTAGTAGTTAATGAGAACACAGGGGAAGAGGGGAAGAGAGAGCTGAGAGTCTGGGCGGAAGGCCAGTGGTTCCAGGGGCAAAGTTCCAGCTGGGAGGGATGAATCACAGGGCAGAAAAACCATAGCACTGGAATAGAATTTCATCATAATTATTATTTTATCAAAGAGGAAGCTAAGGAATGGAACTTCATTATCATTTTTTTTTTTTATCAAAGAGGAAACTGAGGCATAAAAAGACTGATAACTACCCCTTTTTAGTACCTTTTATGAGTCCACCTCTAGGGTGAAAACTTTGCAAACACCAAATATAAGTGTGAAAACAATACTGTGAAATTATGTTATTATCATCTTATTCTAATAGATGAGAAAATCAAGCCTCAATGACTTGTCCAAGATTGCGCAGCAAATCTCAGTTGTGTAGTTATGAACAAAATCTGTCTGGATTTTGATGTTTTTGCTCTTTCTAGTGTATCACCGCTATCAACACTACCGCTATTCTTTGCTGCTGCCACCAAGGGAGTGTTTACTGTGTACATTTTGTCCTTGGTATACCCATTTTAGGAAACCCTCTACCCTGGCCCCTAGGGTTGCCATGAGTCTTATCCGACTCGATGGCACTTGGCTTGGCAGTGGTGTAGTGGTTAAGTGCTACATGTGCTAACCAAATGGCTGACAGCTCAAAACACCAGGAGCTCCTTGGAAACTGTGCAACAGTTCTACTCTGACCTATAGGTTTGCTGTGAGTCAGAATCGACTGTACCCATTTTATGGATGAGTAAATTGAGATTTAATATAGGTCAGGAATTTGTCTGAAGCTCTATGGTGAGCAAGAGACAGAGCTGAGAATCAGTTCCAGTTCTGAGTCTAGGGATGGTATTTTTAGTCACTATCATACCTGTTTGCTGCTGCCCTTAATAGTCAACACTGTCACCATAATACTGAGTGCTATGGATTCAAACTCGTCTTCTAAAACACGTCAGACTGCCTGGTTTTGTCAGAAAATTAATCTGTTTGAAGGTATTAGAATGAGATGAAATGAAGGAAGCATTACTATTGTATCAACGTACTCAATTGGCATGGAGGAGACTGTCTTTTGGTAATTGACCATGGCATTTATCTATCCATGATGTCCTCAGGGATCATGCATTTAAAATTAAAGTGTCAGCTACTTCCTACATGGGAAGAATCCAGGTGCTTGATGAAACCAGTGTCCTTCTAGCTGACTGGAAAATTGTATGATCCAGGCTGCCAACATGCATGCAAACCACTGAGCCCCGATAAGCTTCTCTGAGTAAATAAACTGCAAAAATAAAGTATCATTTTTACTTGCATATAAAAACAAGCAAATGAATGCCTTTTGCATAATTGCTGCAAAGGGCCCTAACCAGTCATTCCCACTTGCAATTTCATATTTTAATAAAGTTTTATTTATTTTCATTTGCAAGCAAATTTGTCCCTTATAAAAAGAAGACTTATGGCTTTGATTGGTGCCAGGTTGTGGGGAATAGCTTCCCCTCCCAGTGATGGCCTCTTTGCAGACCAGATGACCTCTGAGCGTGGATCATTTCCCTCCCTCTCTCAGCTGCCCCTACTTGGCTGTTGGAACCCAGCTGCTTCAGATTCCCTGGCCAGGACTGTCTCACCATTGCCATGCCATTCCTTGCAGGGAGGCTAGGACAGAAGGCAGGAGGCATGGTGTTGAAATTTTTCCAAATGGTTGGAAGCTTCATCCAAGCCACCTCAATATGGAGCTGCTCACCTGATGATGAATGTTGTTATTAGTGTTCACGGCACTTACTGGCCAGTGCTTATGCAGAGGGACAGTGATTTATGGCTGAGTTCTGTGTCTGGGTTTGGCAGCAGCAGCAGGAGAATGACAAATGGAGTAGCCGGAAGATTTGGCTTTCTTTGGCTATGACCAATAAACGACTATTTCTTGATTCTACAACACCTGTCAGGTTTCGTCTGGCTCACGTGCACTCTTTTTCTCTGTGATCCTCTTCTTTTTGTTTCATTTCTCTGATGAGATTCCAAAGGTTCAAACTAATAAGCCCAGCAGAACCTGTATCAAAGGGAAGGGAAAGGAAAAGGAAGGGAAAGTGACATTATTTAAATAATTTCAGTGTACTAGGCATTGGGCTAAATGTCCTATTTACTTTTCTTTTTAAGCTACCCAAAATGACGCTGAGAAGGATAATTTATGGCTACTTTGCAAATGAGGAAATCACAGAGTTCATAGCTAGAATTCAAACTCTGGTTTATCTAATACTTAAATTGTACTCTTTCTATGTGTCCTCATTTATGTCCCTCTTCCTATTCTTGTCCTGGGTACTTGGCAGCCTGTTCACTTCATAAACATTTACTGAACTTCTCAGGGGCCTTAAGTGGGAAAAGGAGGCCCCGGTAGCATAGTGGTTAAAGTGCTGAACTTCTACCTGAGAGGTCAGAGGTTTGAACCTCTAACCATTCTGCAGGAGAAAGATGTGGCAGTCTACTTTTGTAAAGATTACAGACTTAGAAAACCTATGGGGCAGTTCTTGTCTGTCTTATAGGGTCACTATGAGTTAGAATTGACTTGATGGCAATAGAAAGAGGTGGCATAAATTATTTGTGCTCCATTACTAATTTAAAAGTTGGGAGTTGAGATCTACCCAGCATTACTTGGTGATCTGCTTCCATAAAGATTAGAGCTAAGGAGATCTTATTGAGCAGTTCTACTCTGTAGCTCCTGGGACCTCTGTGAGACAGAATAGTGTCAAGATTAGTGGGTAGTGAACTTGTATGATGTACACTGGACACCAAAGATTCCAACATACGTGAAACAGAATGCTCACTCACAGGCAGCTCCTGAGTCTCAGTGAATGTATATGTGTGCTTGCGGGTTGGAGGTAGAAAAGAATATACATTCACAAAAGCATCATAAGACAGAGCATTTATTTATTTATTCATCCTTTCAGCAAATGTTTATTAGACACCTCCATGAGTCGGATCCGACTAGACGGCACTTGGCTTGGCATTCAATTTTAGGCATTATTCTGTGCCAGTGTTTATTAACCATGTCTACATGTTAGAATAACTTAGTATGCTTCTTTTTTAAAAATGAAGTTTGTGGAATGTGTTAGGTTTACAGAAAAACTGTGGAAAGTACACCGAGTTGTCATGTACTGCCCTCTCCCCACTGCACACTGTTTCTCCTATCACTAGCATCTGATATTCCTGTGGAGAATTTGTTACAGTTGATGACCAATACGATACACTAACGTCCATAGTTGACATTAAGGTTCACTTGTTATGTGTGTACTATCCTATGGGTTTTGACAAATGCATAATACCATGTGTTCACCATGACGTATGTTGGACATGTTATCAGGAGTTAGTAGTCCCGGAGAAGGACGTCATGCTTGGTAAAGTAAACTGTCAGCAAAAAACGGGAAGACCGCCAGTGAGCTGGTTGACACAGTAGTTGCAACGACAGACTCAAGGAGAACAAGAAATGTGAGGACGGGGCAGGACAGGGCAGTGTTTTTGTTCGATTGTTCACAGGGCTAATTGGAGTTTGGACCGACTTGAAGGCACCCAGCAATAGCAACAAGCATTACAGTATCAGACAGAATAGTCCCATTGTTCAGAAAATATCTCATGATTCACCAATTCATGCCTTCCCCCATCTCCCTGAACTCCCAGAAACCACTGATCCAGAGTTTTGGCTTTTCCAGGATGTCAGATACATGGCGTCTACAGTACGTAACTTTTTCAGACTGGCTTCTTTCATTTTATGTTTCCTCCGTGTTTGTATTTGGTTTAATAACGCGTTTCTTTTTATCACTGAATAATACTGCATCATATGGATGTGCCACAGCTTGGACCAACATGACATTTTGTGGATATGCCACAGTTTGCTTATCTATTCACCTATTGAAAGGCATCTTGATTATTTACAATTTCTGTCAGTTATGGGTAGAGAGGCTCTAAATATTTATGTGCAGGCTTTTACATGGACATACATTTTAAGCTCATTTGGGTAAATGCCTCGGAACTTGATTGCTATGTTGTATTATATGCTTTTTAAAAAATACTGATGCACAGTCACTTCGAAGTGATTCTATTTCATTGATATGAGGTGAGCCTCTGGCATTAGTATGTTTACAAAACAAAGAAACCTCCTAGGGAATTGTGATTTGCAGCGAGAGATGAGGAACACTCTTCCAAGCTCCCGGGATGCAGCAATGGGCAAACTGGAAAAGAAGCACTCGTGGTATTCACAGGCTATAAAACCCAAACCAAACCCCATGATCCCAACTCATAGCGACTCTATGAATTCCCTTTTCTTCAGATGGACAATGTGGAAGATTATGGAAGAGGGGTATATGAAGCTGGAATGACTGACTTGCTCACAAATCATCTTAGGCCTTAAACTCAAGTCAGGGAGTCAAAAATTCTTCATAGAGACTGTGCAGAACTTTGACAGTCTGAAGCAGGGAACTGACATAAAGACTGAAATACCTTCATATAATACCTTCATACTCTTTCTGTGATCCAGACTGAGCAGAGGGATCTGCTTCTCTAAGTGTTTTTATCAGAGTGACTGATGCAAGTATTTTCTACAGAGAAGTGAATGGACCTTCTTGTCTGAGAACTAGGATTTATTCCTGTGTTCAACATCAGTTCACCTTCAGGTAACTGAGTTAAAAGACGGCAGGAAGGAAAGGTAAGACTTCTCTCAGAATCTCAGGAAATTATTGAGCCTCACACTTGACCAAGTTAACTGAGAGGTGAAGGTTCAGATATACTGAGACGGTCTTTCAAGTATCTTTCCGTTTTGGTGATGTATGTGACAAGAGCTTCATTGTGTTTATGCTGGCCTTGGCTTTGGAGTCAGACCAACACATCTAAGTTCCAAATGGGCAGTTTACTTAGTGGGTAATCTTAGACAAATGATGTTGTCACTCAGTACCTCAACTGCATCACTGGTAAAGTGAATTTTAGTATAGTATTCACTTTCTCATAGTGACCCTGTAGGATCCAGTAGAACTGCCCCATAAAGTTTCCAAGAAGCACCTAGTGGATTTGAACTGCTTGCTTTTTGGTTAGCAGCCATAGCACTTAACCACTAAGCCATCTGTAGGATCCCTGTGAGTGGAATTGACCTGATGGCAATGGGCTTGGTTTTTGCTTTTGGTATTCACTTTCTAGGTTTTCTGTGAAAGTAAAAGAAGTCAACAAAACTATTACATTTTTGGCTCAGAGTGATTGCTCACTTAATGTTAGCTGTAATTTTTAGTCTCTTATTATCCCAACATTTTTTATTATTGTACAACTTTGTACATAAGAAAATGTGAAGAAATAAGGAGGATGATTAACTGTATACAAGTGAGTGAATATGAGTGCAAACAAATGAGATTTATACATTTAATATACCTCAGTAAAACCTACTATAGGGGAAGCACCTCTCTAAATATTTTATGAATATTAACTTCTCATAACCCCAAGAAGGGTGCTATATTTTTGTGTTTTATTACAGATTATTATTTCTTTTAAGTAGAGAGTATAGTATAAGAAACCTCTATGTATTCATCACTAGCTTCAGCAATTAGCAAGATTTTGCCAATCATTTTTATCATATTCTACTAATTTTTTTATGGAGTATTTTAAGACAACTTCAAGGTATCATGTCATTTTGGTGCAGTTAGAGTGGGCCCGTAACCATTACTGTGGAGTGGATTCTAACTCACAGGGCCCTATAGAACAGGGTAGAACTGCCAAACAGGGTTTCCGGGTAGTGGCTGGTAAATCCAAACTGCCTTGGGTTAGCAGCTGTATCTTAACCATAGCTCTTAACCACTGCACCATCACAGCTCCATTAGAAAAGGCAGCAGAGTATAGTGACCTTCCTAGGCCGTGTTAAAGAGTCTCTTTACTTTGAAGCCAAGCTTTTTAAGACTAAGAGAAGGCAGCGACATGGTCAAATTTGCATTAGAAAGTCCTTGTGACTACTTTGTGAATAATGATGGCTTTTGAAGAGACTGGAAGGAGGAAGGCTATCTGACTGCAGTGATTAAGGTGGTGCAGAAACAGGAACTTTATCAAATAGAAAGTTGTGGGAAGACTCTAGTTTCAGCTTTGCAGCTCTAGAAACTGTGCTTTAGCTCTATGCCAATAGGTAATGAGGTACTGAAGAAAAAAATAGTGTAGTGAAATGAAAATAATACAAAGGTGCAGAAGATATGTGCTTTTGTTCTGCCTTTACTACTATGCAGTGGCGCTCTTGTGGGCATGCCACTTTACCTTGCTGACTTTGTGGCCTCATCTGTGAAATGGGACCGTCCTAGCTACATTCTTCTACTTAGAGTTCTTGGGAGTGAAGCCTCGTGAAGGCTGTAAAGAACTTTACAATCAGGCATCATGTTTTGGATTTTCAGAGGCAATCTAGGAGTAGTGCTAATGCAGATCAGATAGAGAGCTGGGCTTCGGGTGGACTCTGGGCTCTAGAATAGACTTATTTATTTATTTATGTTTGTATGGACTTTCACTGCGTTAGCAAATACAATCCCAAAATATCCTTATAGGCCACATGTTTGTCTCCCAATTTTGCAGCCACATCAGTTTCTGATTAGAGTTACAATTTGAGTGGGGAAGCAAGTCTGCTGTCAGCAGATGGGAGAGGGGATCAAGAAGGAGGGAAGGAGGAAGCCTACTGTGACCCTTGTTCTGGTGGGGACTCTGAATGAATAGAAAAGGTAAGCAGAAACCCAATTAATACCCCCTGAACCTGCCTAGTGTTATCTCTGTGAACACACGCACTGTTCCATCTTTTGCCTCCAAAAGAGTGCAGCTTCCTGTAAAGCTTTTGCAAGGACATTTGCAGAACAAGAGAAAATAAAGAATAAACCAACTTATGGCATTTCCACCTCTTCTAGTACCTCTAACTCAGGATTTTCTGTAAGGATTAAGCAGCATCTACCTCTGAGAGCTGAAAAAATGATTGTTCCATCTATTAAGTTCTTACCTACTATGTATTTTGGAAACTGTGGTGACATAGTGGTTAAGTGCGTCAGTTGTTAGCCAGAAGGTCAGCAGTTAAGATCTGTCAGGCACCCCCTGGAAACTCTACTGGGCAGTTCTACTCTGTCCTATAAGGTCGCTATGAGTCAGAATTGACTCAAGGGCAGCAAGTTTGGTTTTTTAGTTTACTGTGTATTTTGGGAGAAGTATAGCCAGAATACTCCTTAGAAGTGAGAATCACAAGACTGTCACATTTGCTTTGAACTTGTTATAAGGAGGGACCCATCTCTGGAGAAGGACTTCATGCTTGGTAAATTAGAGGGTGCGTCTTAATCTGTATTCTCCAGAGAAGCACAATCAGTAAATGATATAAATACATACAGAGAGATTTATGTTTATAGAGGGAGAGAGAGAGATTTATGTCAAGGAAACAGCTCATGCAATTGTAGAAGCTGGACTGTCCCAAGTCCATGGATCAGGATAGAGTCCTCTCACAATTCATGCAGTTGCAGAAGCTGCTGAACCCAAGACTGGCAGATCAAAGCAGGGCTTCCACTCACAGGAGGTCAGCAAAGTTTGATGCATCCCAGGATTGGTACACAAGACTACAAGGTTTCCCTTGATTCATATAGCTGCAGGTGCTGGCAAAACTAAGATTGGCAAGTTGGAAAGCAAGACTTTTGTTCACAGCTATGAAGACCTATGAGATCTATCAAGATGGCCAGGTAATCTGCTAGCTCATGTCCCAAGAACTAGAGGTCAGATAACAAGAGATGCAGTTGCTGGATTTGGGATAAGCCAAAGACTTCAGCAAGGGGAACAGGAAGGAAGGAAGTAGCAGAGGGTGGAGAGTTGAAGGCTGAGGGGCTGGTGAGTCTCCACAGTACCCACCCAATGTACCAATCAGCAGATTACATCATAGGGGTGATCATATACCAGATTTATACAGAGAAGTGATCACAACAGTAGGAGACTGCCAAAACACTGGCAATCATGGCCTGGCCAAGTTGACACACAATCTTAACCATCACCATGGGCAGAAAAAAGAAAGAAGACATTCAAATAGGTGGGTTGACACAGTGGCTGCAACAATGGATTCAAACATACTTAGTATTGAGGATGCCATAAGACTGGGCAGCATTTCTTCTGTGAATACCTTGCTATTTTGTTGTTGTTAGTTGCAGCTGAGTTGATTCCAACCCATGGTGACCCTGTATGTGCAAAGCATAGTTTCCAAGGCTGTGGTCTTTTGGAAGCAGATCACCATGGCTGCCTTCCAAGCTTCTCTGTGTAGCTTGAAACAGCCTAGTAGTCAAGAATTTAATCATCTGCACCACCCAGGAACCTAGTACTGTGTGCCTGTCCTGTACATGCCTTCTTTTTCAAAACTGTATTAAATGTTGATATTATTGTCTCCACTTTATACAGAAGGAAACAAAGTCCAGGAAGGCAAAGTAGCTACATAGCTACTAAGCAAAGTATAAAAGGCTTCTTTTTATTTTATTTTATTTTTTACTGTGATTGAGTGAAAGTGTACAATCCAATTTAAATTTTCATGCCTGCCTATCTGCAGCAACCTCTGCTCTCCTTGCCTGGTGACAGCACAATCTACCTTTTCGTTCTGTACATGTCATAACCTCTTAATCCCCTGTCTCATCCTCTTCATCCTCTCCATTCCCCTCTAGTAAGAAGCCAGCAGGACGCCATCCTATAGATGCATAGAACAATAAACCACACACATGTTAAGGTTACTCTGTGTCCCCAAATCCAATCCATTCCTGTCTGAAGAGTTGACCTCAGTAATGATTTATGATAGGGGCTGTATCAGATCTAGGGGCCTTGCTCCCAGGGGAACCCCCAAGCCTTTGGACCATCAATTACTGTCTTTTAGTGGCATTCTTAGGGTGCACCACTTTTTTTTTTCTTGTGTTGCCACTTGAGCCACATCATGGCTGTCATTGGTGGTGGCTGGACACCATCTGGTTCTTTTGGTTGCATGTTGATATAGTCAATCATTTACATGTGTCTTTCTGTCTTCTGGGTTCTTTTTCCCTCATGTTGTTGTTGTCCTTGGTGGTCATCTGTACCAGCTGAATTGGGACCATTTGGTGTACCTCAGATTCAAAGGCTTCTTATGCCTTAACTCTTTCATTTCTCAAACATTACTGTGAGGTAAATACTATTATTCTTTCCATTGTATTGCTCTTTGGCTCGCCATCCCTATTTCCCTCTCTGCAGTGCTTCTTCTTATGAAAAGATGATGCTTCTTATATGTTGAAGGCAGTTTTGGCTATATAGAAGGTGAATAGAAGTGATGATTCTCAATATTGACAAGAAACCTTAAGAATCTGGGTCTGGTTTATCATATCTCTTTTTTTTTCATTTACTATTAGAACAACAAATTTTCAGACTGAGGCTGTTCAGGTTGCCCTCTGTTCCAAAGTAAATAAAACTCAGGGGAGAATCATAGCCACATGTGGATATGTAGTATAAAAAATGAATCCTGAGATTCTTGAGTCATATGTTACACAGTATAGCTTACCCTAAATGGAATAATACTGTTTGCAGAAACCAAAGTTAAGCAAGTTAAGCAGGTACCCAGTATTGAGGTGGTGAAGCTGAAAGCTGAAGTCAATTTGGTTATAAAGATAACTGCTGTGTTATTTTTCTACTTTGATTCTGGTTCAATGGTATTTTCCTTATTTTATAGTGACCCCCTTAAAAGCAACAGCAGCAATAATGACAGCTAGTTTAAATAGATTTATTTTTCTTGCCACTGAATAATTACTGAGCAAAAAAAAAATGTTCACTCACTGTGGTAGCTATTTTAAACTCTAAAGTCTTGGTACTCCATGGGAAGCCTGCGTAAATTTGGAGAAACACTTTTAAACCATGGAGGGAAGGAGTCACACGTCTGCAGTACCTGACTCAAGGACCTCATAAAGAGCTAAACTAAATTGTTACCAGATTGTGGTGTAAGTTTCAACCCATGCATTCTAGTGAAAATTGTATTTGGTTACTCAGACTGGGGTAAATTCAGGCAATAAAGTGGGGGACCCAGGAGGTTTCATTACCACTTTACTCTTAAATGATTATCTCTATGTTGTCCAAGAGCAACATTATGTTTCTATGTCACACCCTGCAAGCAGACTCTGTCTTTTTTTCATTTCTTCTCACCCTCCTCTGCAAGCAAAGGTAAGACGCTGTTTGTAAAAAAGTAAGCTTGTGGAGAAGCTCTGGGAGGAAATGATGAAAGTGACAGACTGGACGGGAGCTGCTGCATTTTCTGTGTCTTCGCTCTCTTCTCTAGGCAGCCCCTGGACCCAGCTGCCAAACATGTTGCATAACCGCCATCACTAAGTCTCTCTCAGACAAGAAAGGGTAGCTGTGGAGGATACCCTTTACATAAGGAAGGCAAAGGGTTTAGAACAGTGCTTTTTAGTTTTAATGAGCATGCAGTTTATCTGAGAAGTTTGTTAAAATGCAAATACTGATTAAGTAGGTTTGGCATGGGATCTGAGTCTATTTCGAACAAGGTCTCAGGTGAACCTCATACGGCTGATCCTCAGACCTCCTTTTGAGTAGCAAGGATCTGGGTTCTTCCGGTCAGCTCACCATGGTAGCGATAAAAAGTAAAATACTGTGGTGCAGCACTGTGAATGCATAAACAGGACTGGGACTAGAATAAAACAACAGAAGCTCCTAGGGAGAATAATTTAAGGAGTTAAAAGTAGAACAAGTGCTAACAGTGTTCTTGCGGTCTCCAGAGAGTAAGTGCCTCCTAATTTGGTCTTCCATGGTTGGTTTTTGTGTTGATTCTAATAACTGAATTGAAGATGAGTTAATATAGAGCCTAAGAGTGTGCTCGGATCTCACCTTCTTTGCATTGGTTTTGATGTTATTGACCATGTCAAACTACCCCAAGGAGAACATTCTTAATACCAGGACAAATGTAGACTATTTATTGTAATCCAAAGAAAATTGCATCGTATTTGGAACATGCTGTTACTTTGGGCTTATGTGTTTATGTCCAGCAGTTTCTGATTATCTTTCTTTGCTTCCTGCACCTGTCCCTTTTTCACATATTCAAGTTTTTCCAAGCTTTGTGGTTATATAAGAGTGTCCCTCAAATCACTTCCACCTTTAATGCCCCTCAGAAAATGTCTTCCTACAATTTTCTGTGCTATTTTTCCAAAGTGAATATTGCTTTAACGTGCTGTCGGACGCAATTTTTTTGTTCCTTTCTGTCTCTAAATTGCATCTAAACCCCAAGTCTGAAATAAAATACCCCTAGTCCGCCATATTCTACTAAGAAACCTAAGAATCACCAATTTACGTCCCAAAGACCTCTTCTGGACCCAGGGTCTTGCCAGGAACTGACATCCAATTTTGCTACCCTAGCTACCAGCATCCTCTTCCCCAGTTTCTCTGGTTCCCAATTTACCTAAGAGATGGACTAAGGTAGGCAGGGGGAACTGGGATTGTTAGTCACCTACGTCACTGCTGTTCTTGGAAGAAACTTCTTCTTTTCCCATGAAATTGTCAACATAACCCAAGTTAACTGAAGGAGTGCCAAGAAGAGAACTCACACCTACAAGGAAAAGAGACTGACACACTGCTTCTCTTATAGATGAAGGAGCCAAGGGACCTGCAGAACCCCTGATTGTTGGACGATTTGGAGACAGCTTCACATCTATAATCTACTGAGCAGGTCAATTCTTTGTTCACCTAAAAGTCCCCTCCATGTACACACCAGGAGGCACTTTCTTACTCTGCTTCACTGGTCAACCGTTTCATCTGATTCTGAAAAATGTTTACAGTCTCTCGTCCGTGATGACCCCTTCCTGTTTTCTTTGTTTCTTTTTTGTTGTTGTTGTTAGTTTAGGTTCAACTGTTCTGCCTTTAAGGTTCCCTTTACATTTGTTTTAACAGAAATCTCAGGAAGCAAGAAATACTGATGCATCTTCTTTCAATCTCCTATTTTAAAATGCAAATCCCCCCCCATAACATTGGCTTCTGCTTTCATTAGTTGATATTTACTTTATGTTGCACACGATGCTTTGTATTGTTTACAACAATGTCAGAATGATCAGAGACAGAAGCTTGGGTTTATAAATGTTGCCAGCCTGGATTAAATTCTGGCTCCGTAATTTACTCCATATGATTGCTGGCAAATTTAAACTATGTTTTCCTCTCCAGGACATCTGAATAATAATAAGAATAAAAATAGCAACAGTAACGGCAACGTTATCATCAGTAATACAAA
This sequence comes from Heterohyrax brucei, assembly GCA_028571685.1. Taxonomy (NCBI): domain Eukaryota; kingdom Metazoa; phylum Chordata; class Mammalia; order Hyracoidea; family Procaviidae; genus Heterohyrax; species Heterohyrax brucei. The sequence continues at coordinate 67,302,935 of CM053150.1, forward strand.
CATGTACTTCAGTTAGTTGTTGTGAAGAATAGATATAGAGTATTTAAATACCTAGTTCATGATTTTAGTGAACACGTGTTAAGTAACCACTGTGTCTGGTGCTATGATGGGCACTGACGACTCTACGAAGAACAAAAGAGACACTGTCTGTGTTCTCACAGAGCTTAGGGTTTAGTGCAGGGGTTGGCAGACTACCCTGTGTCCTGTCCCCCAAATCTTATCTTTGGCCTGTTTTTGCACAGACATAAACTAAGAAGTGTTTTCTGTTTCTAGAGGTTGTTAAAAAATATACAGATGAAACAGAGAGTCACATATACCCTGAAAAGCCCCAAATATTTACTATATGGTAAATATGATTTCCTAACTCTTGGTCTAATGGAACACATGAGGAACATTCAATAAATGCTTTTTTCATGCTTTTTCTCTTAGTCTCACATTCTTTACAAGGATTTCTGATTAATTTCTCTATCTTTTCCGTGCCCTGTGGCTCATTATTGCTTTTGTGTTAAAAGTCTCCTTTTTAGGATAGTTACAACCTGCATGGAGGTGTCCTGGCACTCTCTAGCTTTCTCTAGTTCCCCCCTCCACCTCCGTTTTATATTCCTGGCACTGGATTTCTTTCTGTTTGACAAATACTGTATAAATCACTCAAGCGTAGGGTATCCTTACTCCAGCCTCTTCCCCTAGTTTACTTTCTGTTTATCTCTCAGAGTTCAGTTCTAAAGTCACTGTCTTTGGAAAATGTCCTTGACTTCACCTTACTAGGTTAGCACTCTCACCCATCACATTATCTGTTCTCAGGCTCCGATACTTACAATAATTGTATATTATCTTTTGTGGTCACTTTATTATTGACATTTCTGCAAGTGAATTCTATGAGAGCAGGGGCTGCAGTTCTCTTAGCTATTGTATCTACAGCATCTAGGTCTTTGCTGTTCAATAAATATCAGGTGAGGAGAAACGAAAGAAATAATAATTCAATGTCAAGCTTATTGAAAGCAAATGGGTCAGAAAGCTTCTAGGTAACTTGCAGCATGAGAGCACCTTCCTTTTCCTGGAAAATGTACCCCTAAATGGCATTTCTGTGGCTCCATTTTAATAGTCTCTTCATTCTTTCTCTATAATTAATGGAGACTCAGCGAGCTGTACTGATATGTCATCTGCGCCACACAGCAAATGCATTTGTTGCAGCGCTATCTGGGCCACAGCTAGTGAAACATTTGCAAGTATCCTGATTTACAAACAGAAAATTGGTTCACCTGAATGACAAGGTTTGTGTGCAAGGGAAACGTTATTCTTTGCAATATTCTAGCTGTGTTCTGGGAAGCTTCAAAGTCCCAAGGAAACACACGTCAGCAGCCCTATCTAAAATGGGAAGACCAGAGGTGACCTTGGAAGAGGACCAGAGGTTCTGAGAGCAGCAATCCCCCTGCTGGAGTCTCATATGAGCTCCAGGGTACTTGTGAACCCTCTCAACTTACACACAGGATGCACATTTACGTAGCTGCACTGCTGTGGGAAGCGTCTAAGACTTACGTCTTTTCACTGAAGCTTGAGAACCAGTGATCTAAGGAAATCCAGGGCCTTCCCTTTACATTAATTTGTTAAAATAAAAAAGGGAAGTAAGTGGAGAGGTAAACGTAAATCACTTGAAAGTATCCTTTGTATTTCTAGTCTGAACTTCTCCTCACTGACCCTGCAGAAGAGCAGATTGAGATCAAGCTGGTAAAAGTTGTCCTAGAGATTTACAGCACGTGAAGCACAACGAGGGCTCAGATTCTTCCAGATCATTGTCCTTTCCACCACAACTGGTTGTCCACTGATATGATTTTCATTTATTCCTTGTTTTATCTATTTTCATGTTCAATTCATTCAGTTTTTCTTTCTTATTCACTCACAGTATTTATTATTTTCCCAGCATGATTTTTAAAATTATTGATCATTTGTAACCAGATCGTTTCTAAGTATAATTCTGAGTTTAATAAATGAGCCCTTGACAAAACTTATCAGTCAATGAAATACAATAGGATACATTTATCATTTTTCCTCTTAATCCCTCTCTCAAGTGACAGCACTATTATAAAAATCCTGTAAATCCACAAGAGCCAAGAGAATGGAAGGAGAAAGGGCAACACGTGAGTCACGTCAAGAGACTTTCAGATTTGAAGATGGGGGATTCAACAAAGGGCAGAACCTGGAAAATCAGAGCTTAGAAAGGGAGATACAGATAATAAACAAGGTTTCAAACTTATTTTATATGTCAAGAAGAACAGGCAGTAAAGGATCAATGGAAATTTCAGGAAAGATTCCAAAATGAAAGAGAAAAAAAAATCTTAAAAATAAATAATAATTAGTTAAATAAATTAAAGAAGTAGCTAGGAGAGGAAAAGTCTGAAGAAAACCAAGTTAATTTAAACCAAACCTAAACCAGACCCATTGCAATTGAGGCAGATGTGACTCACAGTGACCCTAGAGGAACTGTGAGTCAGAATGGTCCCATAGGGTTTCCGAGGAGCGGCTGATTGATTCAAAGTATGTTGACCTTTTGGTTAGCAGTCTTGCTGTCAACTACTGTGCTACTAGGGCTCCAAGGTAAGTTAAGGAGGAGGGTACAATTCCAGAACAGAAAGTATACAGTAATATATTGTATATATAAACCAAGAAGAAAATGTTATGGAAAAAAAATAAGAAATAGAAAACTCAGAAATTATACATATGTATATACACATATCGATGTATGTATGTATGTACACACACACACACACACACACACACACACACACACACACGTGGTGCAGTGGTTATAAGTGGCTAAGTGGTTAACCAAAAAGGTTGGTTGTTTGAATCCATAAGTCACTCTTTGGAAACACTAAGGGACAATTCCGCCCTGTTTTATAGGGTTGTTTTAAGTTAGAATCAATGGCAACAATTTTTTTTTGTGTGTGTGTGTGTATGTGTGTTTATATATATATACAATCTTCCCTATCCAAACTGGACTCATTTAGCTAGGGTCAGATTATGAAAATTTGTGATGATGTGACTCATCAGGGTATTTCTTAATCCATTTTTAAAAAATCTTGCTACTTGCTGAAACTTTATATATGTGTATATATATATATGTGTGTGTGTACACACACATCCATACATCCACACAACCACAGTCACACATATATACACATAGTTTATATAATACATACACACATAACATAAAATAACAAATTCAATTAAATTTCAAAAATTCAACAGAATTCAGGAAAATTCAGGGGTCCAGTGCATTTCTCTCTCCAGGCCTTGGTTATGCACAAGGCTTCTGAAGCACCCAGCTCTTGCAGAGCGTGATAGCTAGCACTGCCCAGTGGTTAGCAGCTGAAGGCACACTTCCATCATCATCGTGTATGGTTTTGAGATGACTTCTTAAGCCCTATGAAAGCCTCTCCCCAGGCATGACCCCAGAGTGCAGACTGCACTGAGTTCTGATTGCATAGCACCTCTGAGGCTTCTCTGACATCCAGAGGCCACAACCATGTTCCCCCCATAGGATTGGGAACTCAGCCTGGGAATGGCAGGAGGGTTCTTTGTCTTAGCCCTATGGGTGCTATTTGTCTTAGCACCTATGGGTGCTATTCCTGTATTCCTTAGATGTCTCTTTACCTTTTATTAGACAATGCTCCATTACTACAGTGTCCTGTTATAATTAATAATTACATACTTTAAACTTTCCCCATTAAAATTATTGTCTGATTTCTGTCTTCTCATTGGACTTAATGAGTATGTGAGAGATAAAACAGAAGAAAGTTATGGGTTTAGGAAGAACACTTACAAATAACAGTTTTACAAAGAAAATACAAATAAAGGAAATTTCTTGACCTGAAAGATAAAAGTGTTTCCAGATTGAAAATTCCAATAAGTAGCAAGATTTTTTTTTAAAGTATATTAAAAAATACCCTAATCAGCCACATCATCACAAATTTTTGAAATCTGACCTTAATTAAGTGAGTCCAGTTTGGATTGGGGAAGATTGTCTGTAAAAAAGTAACAAGAATCAGAATTCATCAATGCTCTCATGTTAGTAACATTAGGAGACAAGAAGTAGTGTTTTCAGATTTTTGAGGGAAAAGTCTTCAATTAGCTGAATTATAAATATGCATTGATTATGAAAGAATAGTAACTTTAAACAGGCAAATTTTTATAAATGCTAATTCCCGTATCTCTTCATAGTCATTTGCTAGAGAATATGCTATAATAAGATTTAGAGACAAAACATTAAAGATGGGAGCCATGAGATCTATGAAACTGGCTAGCCACACTCAGAGAAAAAGCTCAAAACTAAGCCCCACATGGAGAAAGGAAATTCTAAAAGGATCATTCATGGCAAGGTTGGGACAGTCTGTTCAGAACAGAGCAAAAGGACAAGATGCCTCTCACTCATGGGTTTTCAGGGTGCAAACAAACACAAAAACAAGTTACTTGAAATGACTTGCAACGAAACAAATGCGATGTGTTTGGCGGATGTGATGGGGTAGTAAAAATGGTGTTAAGTCTACAAAAGGGTATAAAAATGAAGAAAGGCAATTATTAGCTCTACTAAAAAATGTATCCCAGAATGTTTAAAAAATTATTTTCGTGTTTAAATCATTAAAAAAAATGATTTCCGTGTTTATGTATTTAACTATAAAAAACCCCAAACCCACTGCCTTCGAGTGAGGTCCAACTCATAGTGACACTAGAGGTCAGAGTAGAACTGCCCCATAGAGTTTCCAAGGAATGCCTGGTAGGTTTGAACTGTTTACCTTTAGTTAGCAGATATAATTTAACTGTAAACAGATATTTAATTTAAGATTGTGTTATAATTGTGTTTGCTTTATGTAAAGAGAGAGTTGTAGAGAAAATAAATGCTGTCTTAATACAGTATTTGGTTTATCAACTTGATAAACCAATCAATATTACCAGGAACATGACCGTTTGAAATATAGTCTTAAATACTATAATGTAGTGCTACAAATGGTTTTAAGAAATGTGATTCATTTTGGACAGTAGGATCAGAGATGAGTATCCTACTTCTGGAAATTATGGTGGCATAAAAATCCACAAAATGCTTCTTGGAAACTCTGTGGGGCAGTTCTACTCTGTCCTACATGGTTACTGTGAGTCAGAATTGACTCAGTGGCAGTGGGTTTTTTTTTATGCTACTGCTGTTTTAACATTATAAGCCTTCTACTTTCTCATACTATGGGGATACAAATATTTTGACTGAATTTTTAAACAAGAAGTAAAATAAATAAATAAACTTACATTGGGGAGATAAACCAATAATGAATGGAAGAAAGCAACTCAGGGCCTGGCAGAAATTGGCATTTAATGAGTAGCGGTTACAGTATAGTAACTGTTAAAGACACAGATGAAAAGGGGAAAAAGAAAAGCTACTGAGATCTAGCCTTAAAAGTTAGACTTTAACTTAAAAAAAAGCAGGTTTATAATAGGAAAAAGTCATCTCAACTCAAATAAGCACCTCCATTTTTAAGACAGCTCATGCTTTTTACTGATATTCAATTTTAGATAACGGTATCATGCAGGTAGTTTCCTTTAAACTGCTTAGACAAGGCTTTGGTCAGGAAAAAAAAATCAATTTTTCCAGGAGTATGTCTTAGACATGTGCCTCACAACTAACAAACCAGCAAACTATTCAACCCCCAAGAAACAATCCCTATACAAGAGTAACAACAGCAACATAGATAATGACTTTAAAATCTTAAATATATCACCATGTCTATTACATAATATACATATGAAATAGTTAATATATACATATTTTTTACAACCATAAACCCTGAATCAATTTATGTGGATCAACTCTAATTAATATGGTAGTGACAGTCTAATTGACAAAATATTCCAAGATAGAATATTTAGAAGAATAGATCAGTAACAACCTTTCAACTAGTCCCATCCTAGAATCGAAGTTACTTAAAAAGCACTTTGACATCATTTGTAATCAGGTCATAAGCCTTTACTCATGAGAAGTCAGGCACAAAATGATCAGATACCCTAAGGATGCCCAGTAATTCAGACATTTGTGGCCCAGGAGAAAAATGACTTACCAAGGCTTTAAAATATATTGCTGAAACCAATCACATTCTTACATTTCAAAACTAGCCTCATGCCTGAGGTCAAACTGATATATTATGATCAAGTTGTATCCTCATGTTTCAATTTAAGGTTAACAGATCACCTTTTGACAACAAAAGAAGGTTCCATTACTAGATAGCATTTTCGTAAGAACCCATCTGGGGGATTCCTATTAACACAACTAACATTTCTTAATAAAGTTCTCTGAGGCTGATACAGTACAAATATACATACATACACACACTTTGTTGTTAGGTGCCTTCAAGTAGGTTCTGACTCATAGTGACCCTACTTACAACAGAATTCAGTGTGGCCTGGTCCTGTGCCACCCTCACAATCGTTGCTATGTTTGAAACCGTTATTGTAGCCACAGTGTCAAGCTATCTTATTGAGGGCGTTCCTGTTTTACAGTAACCCTCTACCTTACCAAGCATGATGTCCTTCTTTGGACTGATCCCTTCAGAAAACAGGTTCAAAGCAAGTGAGATGAGCATCCTGGGTGTACTTCTTCCAAGACAGATTTGTTCATTTTTTTGGCTATACATGGTATGTTTAATATTTTTAACCAACACCATAATTCAAAGACATCAGTTACTTTTTGGCTTAGTCCATTTTTCAGGTTTTGCATGTCTATGAGGCAAATGAAAATACATGGCTTGGTCAGGCATCTCTTCATCTTCAAAATGACACCTTTGTTTTTTTAACAATTTAAAAAGATCTTCTGTAGCAGATTTGCCCAGTATAACACCATTTGCCTAAAAACTTATCCAGGGGGTTCCTGTCAACACCCCTAAACATTTCTTAACAAGTTTCTCTGAAAGTGATATACTACAGCTCCACATACAGGTGTATTTCTTGACTAGTATGTTCATGGGCATTGATTATAGACCCAAATTAATAATAAAATCTTTGACAACTTCAATGCTTTTTACATTTATCAAAATGTTTCTTAACAGTCTAGTTGTGAGAATTTGTGTATTCTTTGTTGCTGCATATCCCATACTAAAAGCCATAGTTTTGGTTGTTATCAGTGTTTCAAGTCCTTTTCACTTTCTGTGTGGGAGAATGTATATAGGAAAGCATATCTATGTTCATGTGTTCTTTGTGCATATCTACAAGACTGTCTATATGTCTATTTATAATAAAGCATATGGGGGCACAGTTATAGAGACTTCCTAGACATACCTAAAGAGCTTGTGAGATTGGTTTACTAGGTAAAAGTGTTTATGACCATAGTGTCTTGTGACAGTTTAGTCAACTGGGATAACACAGTTTATAAAGTTAGTGTTCTACATCCTAGTTTGGTAGGTAGTATCTAGGGTTTTAAAAGCTTGTGAACAGTCATCTAAGATACAGCTCTTGGTATCTAACATTCTGGAGCAAAATACAGTGAAGGTAAACAAAGACTTAAACTAGTCCAAAAGGCTAATAGCCCCCACATATCACAGTTTCTTCTAACCTGAGAGTAGATGTTACCCAGCTACCAGTATTGACCATTCTGACCAGGGACATAATAGAAGGTCTTTGACAGAATGGAAGAAAAATGCAAAACAAAATTCAGGTTCCTAAAAGAGCCAGACCTACTGGACTGTGAATAGAGAAATCTTCACGATTATTACCCTTATATTTGCTCTGAACTGGGAACTGAAGTTATTTCTCGAGGATCACTTTTCAGTCAAGTAATAGATTGCCTTATAATTGACTGTATGAGACCAAATGCTCAACATTTATCCAAAAGCAAAGCTAAAGTAAGGAGGGGAAGGGAAGCTAGATCAGTGGAAACAGGACAAACAGTATGGAAATAATGAGAAAGTGGATAAATTGTGAAAATTGTACCCAATGTCACAGGACTGTTTGTATAAAAATTGTTAAATGGATACTTAATTTTCGGATCAGACTTGATGGCACTTGGCTGGCAATTTTCCATGTAAACTTTCATCTAAGACACAATAATATATTAATAAAACAAAAAATTGCCAAGGACTTTGCTAGCCTAGTTCTCCTGTGTATATTCAGAATCAATGTGCAAGTGCTTACATTCTCAGATTCTCCCAAGCTGAAGGGAGCTGCTTGGAAAAATGTTTGCTAATTTAAAAGTTCAATTGTCACTCATCTTGAGGAAAGCCTTATGCTACATTCATCAGTTGAGTCAGAAGAATGGATTCAGAGTGACTTCTTGGCTTCTTAAAGGGCATATCAGAAGCTTTGCCCTCAAGAAATTTATAGTGGTTGAGGGGAGGGAGGGTAGAGTCAAGATGATGAACTAAACTCATGTCTCCTTAAATTTATCTTGAAACCAAGGCCTGAACTGATAATTAAACAGAGCCTTCTGGACACCTAGTGAGCCCTAGGACACAGCATAGGGCTGTCTATTTGGTCTACATACCACTGGGCAGGACACTTGTTCTCTTTCACCAACCCCCACTCTTGATGAGTATCAGCTCTGTGAACTCAAGGTAAATCGCCATTTTGACTGTTTTTCCCCTCTGTCTTAGCCAATGGGAGGGGCTGAAGTTTGGCAGCAAGGCTGATGAGATCGGCAAGCAGAGTCGCCACATTTTCAGTACTGGCCTTGGAATCTGTGCACCTCAGCACCTCTGATCTCTCTCTCGGAATCTCCAAATCTCTGTCATTGAATAGCGTTTCCCAAGGTGGACAGGGGAGCTTGTGAGGGACACCATATTGATTTACTGAGAGGCGGATTTCCCTATATGGAGGCCTCAGCTGGACCTAGTTCCCAGACTGGGAGGCAATGCCTGCCCAGAGAGCACTTTTCTGGCAGTAAAGCAGTCTTTGATATAGAGGTGCTTACTTTGCCAGCTGGGAAGAAGGAATTGCACACCTGAAAGCCTGACTAATTTTGGAAGCTGTCAGATACCTTTTACCTTTCAATAGAGAAATAACTGTGTGCTTCTGGATGGGATCTCTTCCAATCTCTTCCAGCCTTTACTGTCTCATATTATGAGGTCAGTTGATGCCTCCCGAGTGACTCTATAAGTGGGGCTGTGTCTTTGCCAATTAGGAGGTGGAGCCTGCTACCCTAGAGCTTCCACTGAGCCCAGTCACTGGAGTACATAGAGGTGTCTGGTGATCAACTTCTTTTCAGATTGGGCTTTAGATCTGGTTAAGGTAACACTGGAGAAACAAAACAACCTCCATATGCCCCAAAGCAAAAAGCCTTGAACTGGAACATTAGGAAGAATTCACCTATGGCTTCAGAAGGCCCGCAAAGAAAGGTCTAAAGAACTTCCCAGACAAGGAAGCCTTTCTGAAACTATCGGAGGGCGAGTACAAAAGGATTATATATACAGCTGTTTCAGACCTTATGCAAAATGCAGCAGAGAAAAATGAAAAATTAAGCAAGCAGTTTGATCTGATGGAACACCAGTACTCTGAAATCCAACAGATCAATAACAAAATCAAAAAGATAGAAAATTCAGTTGAAAGCCAAGTAAACAGAATTGAACAAATGGAAAATACACTTTCTGACTTGGAAGACAGAGATACTGACTCCAGCATCTATAAGAAGAAATCAAAAAAAGAAACAAGAAAAATGAAGAAGCATGTGTGACGCTATTAAGAGGAATAATCTATAATTAATTGGAGTTTCTGAACAGAGTGGGACACCTGAGAACACAGAGAGTATTGTGGGGAAGCTGCTGACAGAAAACATCACAGAAATTATGAAAGAAGAGAATATAGATATCAAAGATATAGATATCAAATGGCACTCAACATAGATCCCAAAAAGAAAGACTCCAAGACATATTATAATCAAGCTTAATAAAATGAAACACAAGCAGAAACTCTTAAAAGGCAGCAAGACTCAAAGCAAAGCTAACATTCAGAGAGAAATCCTGTAGGTTTTTGTCTGATTTCTGAACAGACATGAAGCTGGCACGGAGACAATGGGATGACACATTCAAAGCCTGGAAGGAGAAGAACTAACCAAGAATTAAATATTGTACAAAACTGTCTTTCAAATATGAAAATGGAATCAAGGCATTCGTAGATAAGCAGAAACTCAGACTTTGTAAAAACGAAGCCAAAGTTACAAAAACTACTGAAAGAAGCTCTTAGCTTAGAAGAATAAAACCATTAGTTTTATATTTTGGAAGGAAATACAGGACACATTATCCAGAAACCTACCCAGTGAGGGAAGGGTCCAAACTCAATCAAAGCTGTAATATTAAACGAAGTGATCCAGAGATCATACGTTGAAAACTATGATGTCATCATATTAAAAAGAGGGATATACTACAGTCGTTATAGTCCTTCCAGATGGAGAGGAAGTTAATAAGACTTGTAGCAGTTAAAATTGGGTTTAAACATAGGCTATTAAGGGGGATCACAGGGGTAGCAGCAAAGCACAATAAAGATGCAACATATCAAATCAAGAAATGGAATACAGGAGTCTCAACAACCACAAAACCAACCCTGAAAAAGGTGAAAAATCAACTCGTAAAGAAGAATGTCCCAGAGCAGAATAATGTGAACAGAGAAAACATCAACACAAAAATAAACGTGTCACAATGACAGCACTAAACACATATCTATCAATAATTACATTGAATGTGAATGGGCTGAATGTTCCAGTAAAGAGACAATGAGTGGCATCTTGGATAAAAAGAGACAACCTGTCCATATGCTACTTACAAGAAACTAACCTTAGACTCAAAGATATGAACAAACTGAAAATTAAAGAATGGAAGAACATATATCAAGCTAACAATGCACAAGAAGAGCAGATGTGGCAATACTAATCTCAGATAAAATAGATTTTAATGTAGAATCCACCATTGGGAACAAGTATGGACACTATTGCTGAAAGGTTCAATACACAAGCAGGAGTTAACAATATTAAATATTTATGCACCCCATACTAGAGCATGTAAATACATCAAAAAACACTGACTACAGTCAAAACGAGATAGATCATTCCACAATAATAGTGGGAGACTTCAACACTCCACTCTCAATGTTGGGCAGATTGCCTAGACAAAAGCTCAGTAAAGACACAGGAGATCTTATTGTCACAGTTAGCCAACTAGACCTCGCTGACATATGCAGAACTTTCTGTCCATCAGCAGACAACTATACCTTCTTCTCCAGTGCACATGGAACCTTTTCCAGAATAGACCAAATGTTAGTACATAAAGCAAATCTGAACAAATTCCATACCGCTGAATTATTGCAAAACATCTTCTCAGACCACAACACTGTTCAAATCAAAATCAATGGCAGAAAAAACATAGAAAGTGGAACTCATGGAAACGGAACAACATCTTGCTCAAAAAGCCATGGGTTATAGAAGAAATCAAGGATGAAATAAAGAAATTTATGGATTCCAATGAGAATGAAAACACTTCTTACCAGAACCTATCAGATACTGCCAAAGCAGTGCTCAGAGGTCATTTTACCTCTGTAAATGCACACATCTGGAAACAAGAAAGAACCCAAACTGAAGATCTAACCATACAGCTGGAACAAGTAGAGAAATAACAACAGAGGAATCCCTCAGGCACCAGAAGAAAATAGATCATGAAGATTAGAGCAGAACTAAACGAATTAGAGACCAGAAGAACAGTTGAGACAATTAAAAAGATCAAAAGCTGGATTTTTGAAAAGATCAACAAAATTGACAAACGATTGGCTAAACCTACTAAAGAAAAACAGGAAAGAAAGCAAATAACCAGAAAAGAAATGAGAGGGAAGTTGTCACAACAGATCCACCAGAAATCAAAAATATCATAACAGAGTGCTACGAAAGTCTGTACTCTAACATTTGGAAACCTAGAGGAAATGGACAAATTCCTTGATTCATATCACCTACCACAGTTATCACAAGCTGAAGCAGAACAACTGAATAAACCCATCACAAAGGAAGAGATTGAAAAAGTCATCCAAGAAACTACCAACCAAAAAAAGCCCTGGCCCAGATGGTTTCACTGCAGAATTCTACCAAGCATTTAGAGAAGAGTTATCTCTAATACTACTGAGACTATTTCACAGAATAGAAAGGGATGGAATACACCCAAATTTATTCTATGAAGCCAGCATAACCCTAATACCAAAGCCAGCTAAAGACCCAACCACAATGGAGAACTACAGACCAATATCGCTTATGAATCTAGATGCAAGAACCTTTAACAAAGTTCCTGCCAACAGAATACAATAACATATCAAAAACACAGTTCAACACAATCAAGGTGATTTCATATCAGGGATGCAAGGCTGGTTCAACATCAGAAAAACAATTAATGTGATCAACCACATAAATAATGCAAAAGACAAGAATCACCTGACACAGAAAAGGCATCTGATAAAGTCCAACTCCCGTTCATGCTAAAAACACACAGCAAAGTAGGTATAGACAGCAAATTCCTCGATGTAATAAGGGCCATTTATACAAAGCCAACTGCCTACATCATCTTGAATGGAGAGAGACTGAAACAATCCCCCCTGAGAACGGGAGCTAGACAAAGATGCCTACTCTCATCTCTCCTATTTAACAGCTAATAGAAGTCCTAGCCAAAGCAAATAGACAAGACCAAGAAATAAAGAGCATTTGCATCAGTAAAGAGGAAGTAAAAATCTCTGTATTTGCAGATGATATGATTGTATATGCAAAGAGAACCCAGAAGACAGACCTATATGAGCAGGTGACTGCATCAACATGTGACCGGAAGAACCAGATAGTGCCTGGACACCACCAGTGATAGTCGTAATGGGGCTCACAGAGTTGAATCTCACTGGCGACATAAAAAGGAGTGCACCTTAAGATCTCCACTAAAAGACTGCAATTGATGGTCCAGGGGCCTCAGAGTTTCCCTGGGAGCATGGCCCCTGCCCCTGATCCTGCCCCTGTCCATAAATCATAATGGAGATCAACTCTTCGGACAGAAATGGATTGGACTTGATAGTACAGAGCGATCATATCATGTGTGCATTCTATGGTTCCATGCATCTATAGGATGTCACCTGGCTGACCTCTTCCTGGAGGCAGGGGAGAGGGTGTAGAGGAGGGGGTAGGAGATTGTTAGGAGGATGTGACATGTACATAACGGAGAGGAGGAGTGTGCTGTCACCGGGCAGGAAGAGCAGTGGGTGCTGCTCATTGGTGGGTATGCAAATTTATATGGGACTGTATATTTTCACTCAATCATAATCAAAAATAAGAAATTTATAGTCTATCAAATCACAAGATTCTGGAAATGGATAATCCTGGAAACCACATGTGAAACACCCACATAACTGACTCACCAGATACATGCCACTGAAACTCAGAGATAAGCAAAACTAAGCCCAAGTAAATGAGAGGAGGGAAACCACGATGGCTTAGTGGGTTAAGTGCTACTTCTACTAACCAAAAGATCGGCAGTTGAAGTTTGCCAAGTGTTCCTTGGAGACTCCATGGCCAGTTCTGTTCTGAACTCTGGGGTCACTGAGAGGCAGACCCAATCTATGGCACTGGGGTTTTTTAAATCAGAGGAAAGTCAGATGAACAAGAGAGAAAGCAAGATAATGGGTAAAGGAAATGAGAAGAAGTAATTATATGTCATGGGTCTACCCTATGCTAGATGCTGTGTGTGATATCTTTCAACACTATCTTGCTAGATCTCCCTGCAGCTCTGGGAGATGGGCATTTCTATCTCCACTTGACCATGTAGCCAACCAAGGCTTGAGGTTAAGTAAATCATCGAGAGAATGCAAAAATAGAAGGGTTATAACTATGTATTGATATTTTCAATGCCCACATGCTTTCTCTGGTGGTGTACTTAATCATATATATCACAGCATTGGTGTATCTGTGAAAAGATGATCAATTAGGTGATATAATTGATAATTTGTAGAGTCGTTGGTATAGATAATTATAAAAATGTTAACAGGTAATAGGAATCAATCATAGGCAATAAATTATAAAGATGAATGAGAAATGATGATATATAAATATATAATCAGGTTTTGTTGATAGCTATATTCATATATCTTCATACAGGCACACTATCAAAGTCTGGCTTGTGAAAAGTCAATTTGGCCAGATATGGTATGCTATAGTGCCAAAATTATTGGACAATTACGAAGAAGCCACAATCTGTTCCTACATCTTCCACTGCCTCTGTGGCCTGTGTGCTTGTCTTTTCTCATCCTCAGTTTCATCATCTGTAAAATGAAACTAATAAGCCAAGCCAGGCCTGCTTTCACAGGTAACTTTGAGAATCCTATAGTGTAATTGTTGGGGAAGCATCTTAGAAACTGTAATGTGCTCAGTTGCCTTCTGGGGTTTGGTCTGGGTGATTTTGCAGATTCTTCTTTCGAGAACAAAGTTAGCCCCATCCAAGGTCAAGAAAAGGATTAGTTCTGAGAGGATGCACGTCCTTGGCTGCTGCCTGCCTGTCACTTGCTACATGTTTTATCAGCTTCCACATTGCCTTTACCTTGCAGCTCAGTTCATGTTCTCAAAAGCCACTTTGATGGCCCCTATGTCAGCAAATGGCTCTTTATTTGTTGTATCTGTTCAGCTATCTCCAAAGCTGAGCTTGGTAACAGACCCTGTTTTGATGCCACATGATTTGAAAGAAAGATGAAAAGTCAGAGAGTGTTTTCTCTCTCAAGATCAATATGCCTTTAACCTTCTGTCTCTCTTTCTTTAGGAAAACATCTCTTTCCCCTCACTGGTGGCTTCTGGCTTCCCACACTCCCATCTTTTTTCTCTTTTGCCCCTCCCTCTACACCTACTGCTGCCTGCTTAGAATTCAGCATATCTTTCCCTGAGAGCTCTTCAATTAATATCCATCAGTAATACGTGTTCTTGGAGGGCCTTTCCATATACAGAGCTCTCTATTGCAATGGATCAAAGGAATCAAGAACTTATTCTCTTGGAGTCATGACACCTGGGTTTGAATCTTGCTCTGCCATTGCTAGCAGCGTGACCCTAAAGAAATAACTTCACCTGTCTGAATCTTGGTTTCCTTTTCTATAAACTGAGAATGACAGTACCTGCCCTACTGCTCCCTGTAAGCGCTGAGCATTTTCAGTGGGAAGGCCTAGATTCTAAATTCTAAATTTGACAATATTTGTAACAAGCCATTATATTTCTTTATTCTTTTTAAAAGTACAGAATAGTTTTTAAAAGTTATTGTTATAATAATTTAATCTTAATGATAGCCTTATAAGGCATATATTGCCATTATCCTCATATCGTAGAGGAAGTATCTGAGGCAAAAACTTTAAAAAGTTGCCCAAATCATACATATACTAAGTAGTGGCATCAGGATTTGAACTTAATCCCTTGGCTTCACAGAAACAGTGGTTTTTAACCACTGTGCTGTATTGCCTAAAACAACTGACAATCTATTATTGGTGCAGTAGATGTGTATAATATTTTGGAAGTAAACAAACAAGTATTTGCTTAATACTGAGAAGTAACACACTAGGGTAGACTAGTTAATGCTCTGGTAATCAAAGAGCATTAACAGTAGTTGGACCCCTAAAGCATAGAGAGGAGAGGCCATGTCTTAGTCCTTGTATCAGAGTTTGATCAAAATAAAACTGAAGTAATTTTATGTATTCCATGTAGGAAGGACATAATACGAAAAATTAAAGTGTTACCTAACTACAGGAAGCTGCAGGAGCAAAGGTCAGAAAGATGCCACGGAAAACCTAGACCTGAAATATGAAAGTGGATGGTTCTTAAGCATTATCTAGAACACTACTGCAGTTCGTAATGAGCTTTGGGAAGTTCCTACCAGCTGTCTGAGCCTACAATAGGGTCTTCACATGGTTCTTAAAAATTTACTGGGAAGTCTCTCTAAATTTCACATCTTCCCAACCTATTTGTCTTCGGCTACCTTGAGTAGTTCTAGGTTATCTTTCTTTCCTACTGACTTCCAAACCTATTGCCTCTCGCTGTCAGCCTCTAACTTAGAACCGTATGGGCTAAGGTAGTTGTGGGAAATATAGTTTGATTCTCCTACACAGTGCAAAGGGAACCTTAAAAAAGATAGTAGGTGATGTGAGCTGAAGCCAGTCCACAGAGCATAATCCTTTTATTTTCACTACCCCAAATACGGTGTAAGTATAATTAACATTTTATTCATGCTTATAATCCTCTATTCCAGAATACTTTATCCTGAAGTTTATGGACCACTTGGTTTTTAGTAGAGTCTGGATAAATCCTAATTTTTCCCTCTATTAGTAGAAATGTGTGTTTATCTCTGTGTATGTGTTTCTAGGAGTCATTATGCTTATCTGTCATCTTCTTGAAGAGTTTCAGGATTCCTCAAACAGATTAAACTCTACTATGCTGCTATATCTGCCAGACTCTGTGCTCCTTCAATCCAAAGAGCATTGTCTTTTTTATGTACCTCAGAGCTTAGTACTGTGCCTGGCCCAGAGTCAGTATTAAATAAATGTTTGTAGAGTTAGTGATTAAGATAAAAAATACGTATACCCTCTTTGCACTTAAGATGGAGAATTCCATTGTGATTTAACTAAAGAAAACAAACTCAGCTACCCATAATTAATTGCATTTTTAGGTCTTAAACTCTTTCCAATGTGTTACAGCCAAACCTTTCTTAGTACCAGGTGATGAAAGAGATGAGACAATTGTGCAGATAACACAGATACGCTGTCATCTCTGGTAAGGAGGAGACAAAAGAGCCAGAAGGAGGAAGGAAGTGGAGCAAGGGGGCAGCCTCTGTCCATGACTCAGTCCAGACAGCCAGTGAGAGGTACGTGCCCTGTCACTAACTGTGCCCCTCCCTCACGCTGGTGGATAGCTCTGCTTCCTCAGTGCCTAGGAAGTGCTGAAAACAGTTGCTGACTCATACTGATCTCACTCTGCATTTTGAGCCCTCATGGCATCATTAAAAATCCCTGGTAGTGTAGTGGGTTAAGTGCTACATCTGCTAGGCTGACAGTTCAAATTGCCAGGTTCTCCTTGGAAACTCTGTGGCTGTCTCACTCTGACATCTAGGGTCGCTATGAGTCAGACCTGACTCTATGGCAGTGGGTTTGTGGGAGCATCGCTAGAAGTTAGACTATATGGTTCAAGTCGTGACACTTTATATTTCTGTGAGCTTTAGAAAGTCACTTAATGTCTAAATTTTAGTTTTCCAATCTCTAAAATGGGTGTAATGATGTATATTTTAGCAAACAAGCAGATGGATACAGAAAGATTCTATGTATTACGTACTGCATAGTTAGACTGTTAATAATAGCGTTTGTCACACTCACCCTCAAATCCTCATAGTTGTTAGGGCCTGAAAACTTTACCTCCGTTTAAAAGAGTCAATCAGCAGCTAATTTGGGGACCCAAAATGTCAGCAATTACTGAACAGGGAGCTAAGAATAACATCTCCCCCCAAACTGTTACTCAATCCAGCACATTTTATGAGTTTAATAGCTTCTGATTAATTGGCTTCTCTTATAGTTTTTCCTTTCCATTTCCCGCGATTACATTTTTTTTTTTTTCCAGCTGAAACCTAAATCCCTGAAAATCTGAACTGAACATGCCAGGCATAATTGTGACTGCCCATAAACAAACTGAGGATTTAGTTAAGGCTCTTGTGTCTGAGCTAAGCGTTCATCCCCATTGGGATTGTTTCCACAAAGTCCCTAGAGATTCATTCCTTACCCTCACACTCTCTAACTTCTGATCTTCCTGATATGTAATTAGATTCTAGAAAAGACTATCGAGTGTGGAGAGAACCTACAACTACGCAGACAGGTAAGTGATTTGTCTTCCTTGCTTAGCCCATCATTTCAGCATATAATTTACCCTCTTTAAACCTCAGTTTCCTCATCTGTAACATAATTGTGATAGTTACTGGCCTGCCTACCCTAAAAGCAATTAAAGCAGAAGAAAAATTTTCCTAGGGTATCTGAAAATGCTTCTTACAGATGCCATTTTAATTAGAATTTTAAGAATAAGAAAGAAGTGGAGACAGTAAACAAGATTTTACAAGAGTTTGGTATTTGCTATTGAAGGTAGATCAAATTTCGCCACTGGAGAAGACTAACTAGATATATAGCATTAAAAAAAGCATGAGAAGATGAAAATCTGTGGCACGTGTAGGCAAGAGAGAGCACTTTGGTACAATTGGATTTTCTGGTGATGTAGGAGAGGAATGGGAGATATGGCAGGAAAATTGTGATGAAGCCAAACCATGAAGGGTCCTGAATGCCATGGTCAGAATTTGGAATTTATACTCTGGAGACTGGAGATCTAAGGAAAGAACAAAAAGTTGTAATTACATCTAGTCTTTATAAAAATTATTTCAACAGCTGTGTGAAAGCCACATTAACCTAACCCCAAACTGAGTGCTCTTACAGCACACATGCAATCACTTATTCAACAGTATCCTGCACTAACAGCTGCACACACACGCACACACATACCTAACTGCTTATGCACATAAACATGCACTCACGGGCATCACCCACAATAGACACACAGCAAATATCAGTGGAATCAAAAAGTTAGTGTTAATGAATTTTAGGTTTAACCAAGCTAATCAAGATTAGCTTAATAACTTATTTCATTGTGAAATATTAGATGTTTATGGCATAGAACATAAAATGTATAAATACAGGTTAAAACATAAAATGTGACCAGCAACCAGAAACTGTCTGTGTATCCTTCTCCAGTCACAACTCTCTTCTGCTACAGGTAAACACTACTCTGAGTTCTGACGTTATGATAATTACCACTTTACTTTTCAAAATAGTTTTACCACATTCATGTTTTTAAAATTATATAAATGAGATTTTATAGTATGTATTCTTTTGTGTTGAGCTTCTTTAACATAAAACTTTTTTCCGAGTTGTTATCATAAAAAATTTTCTAACATTCAGAAAAGTTGAGAGAGTAGTTCAACATTCATATACCTTCCAGCAAGATACAATATTTTGTCATATTTGCTTTCTTTCTCTCTCTCTATGTGCATGTATATATATATAATTGAATCCTCCCTGAATTATATGAGAATAATTTACATTGTGGCACTCCTTAGTTGCATTACTGTTGGAAGAAATCAGAATTTTCTCTTACATAACCCAAATACCATTTTAACTATAGAAAAATTAATTCCCATTCCATAATAACAAGTATTCAGTCTATATGTGGAATTCTCCATACATTGGGCAATTCCATATTGTAACACATCCCAAAATAAGCCATAAGCTTACTTGAGAATGATGGGCATGGTAAGGCAGAATCAACTCAGTCTATAGTGCACGTGTGCACACACACTCACACACACACACACACATTCATATACAGACACAGATGCAAAGACACAGTCAACACCCTTGTCTGGGTTTGAGTCTTGATGGTTGAGAGGGCTTTGCCAGAAATGTGATGTAGTGTTTTACAAAATATCTGCAAAGAGATGCTAGGTCCAAGGACAGATATTTTGCTGTCCAGCTCACACAGAGTATGGTGGAGGCCATTCTGTCAGCTCTACTCAGAGAATAAGACAAGAGGCTTTGGGAATATTGGGCAATAGTGCCTTTGGCCCAGGCTTGATGGCTTTCAAGAGGCATGTGAGTTATGGTAGCTTCATGGATAACAGATATTGATAAAGAGAGAAAGGATGCAGGGACTCTTTCTGGTGAGTGTGACTGCCACCTTGGTTTGTGGACACATATAAAAGTCTGTGAGACTCCTAGAGACCAATAGGGTGGGGAGAAGGGCAGTGATTTAGTAAAATAGTGGTGCTTTAGCAGAAATACCATGAGTGGATGGCTTTAAAAAGAGAAACTATTCTCTTACAGTCTAGTATGCTATAAGTCCAAATTCAGGGCATCAGCTCCAGGGGAAGGCTTTCCCATTGTCTCTGGAGGAGGGTACTTGTTTGCAGTCTTCTCCTGGACCAGGAGCTTCTGAAGAGGAAGGACTCTTGATCCTTTCCAAAGGACGTGCTCTGCTCCTGGCACTGCTTCATGGTCATATAAGGTTCCCAACTCTTTGTTTGCTTTTCTTTCCTTTATATCACAAGAAATTGCCCCAAATCACAATACAGTCTTTCAGGATGTACCCTGCCCCAACAACACAACTGCTACCACCCGTCCTCCTTCATTAACAACAGAGAGGCAGAATTTACAACATGGAGGAACAGCACCTAATACTAGGAATCATGGCCTAACCAAACTGCTATGTATATCTTTGGGGGACAGAATTCAATCTATGACAGGCAGTCAGGATGTGTGTGGTGCGTTATTGTGTGATCTTGTGATCATGAAGGTTCTGAGGTATTGTAATTTGTGCATAAATGTCAGTGATCACAGTTGTCTTCTCCTAGGCCAGGGAAGACTGTGTCTTGAGTTACACATGTGAACAAGAAATGAAGCTAAAGTTGAAACTCTTGTCCCTTATTTACCCCAAAAGGCTTGCATTTCATATCCTAAAGATCACTTTTCCCACCATCTCCCCTCTTGTACTTGACAATACAACCAAGTGATACTAAACCATTTGCTTTCAAGTCAACTCCAACTCATGGCAAATCATTGTGTGTCAAAGTGTAACTATCCTTCATCAGGTCTTTAATAGCTGTGGCCTTGCCCTTCTTCAAAGGCACCTTTAGACAGGTTTTCCCTCCAACCTTTTGGTTAACAGCTAAGCATGTTAACTGTTTGCACCACCCAAGGACTTCTAAGAGAGACTTAATATTCTTTTTGATTCTGAATTCCTCAGCTTTTCACTCTCCTGAGAAAGAACTAAGAGTATTTCTTTCAAGCTCTCTCTCTCTCTTTCTCTGTGTGTGTGTATGTGCTTTAGATGCAGGTTTACAACTTAAGTTTTTGTCATTTTCTCAGATAAAAATTTATATACATATTGTTATATAACACTAGTTGCAATCTCTATGGCATGACAGCAAACTCCAGATTTCCACTGCAAGTTTCTTGTATTCACCAAATCATCTTCTATCCCTTTCTGCATTCTCATCTCACCTCTGAACAGAAGCTGTCTATTAAGCCTCATCTATCTGCTTGAACTAAGAAACATACCCATCACAAGTATTACTTTGTATTTTTTAGTCCAATCTAATCTTTGAAGAGTTGACTTTGGAAATGGTTTTAGTTCTGGGTTAACAGCGAGTCTGGGGACCATGTCTTGGCAGGATCATCCAGTGTCAGTCAGAACTTGACATCTGTTCTTTTTACCTGAATTTGAGTACAGGGACTCTCTGTTGTGTTGCCTGTCAGGGAAGACTAGTTCATTTATTTTACATATATATATGGTCACCATGAGTTGAACCTGACTCAACAGCAATGGGTTTGGGATATATATGTGTGTGTGTGTGTGTGTATATATGTATATATATGACGGCACTTGGCTTGGCATCCAAGTCCAATATATGTATATATATATATATATATATATATATATATATATATAAATTTTGCAATGAGAGTGGAAATTACAAGTTATCAGGGACAGAAATGGGATTAGAATGTAGGTCAGCTGGTGTAAATCATTTACACATATTTGGGGCAATAAAACAAGGACACAGTCAAGTCCTTGGCAGGAGCCTTATAGGTAGATGTAAAGGAAGACAGTTGCTTTCTATGAGAGAGTCACCTCTTTGGGGGTCAAAACCATTTTCCTGAGTTGCTGAAGCGAATCTTTATTTTTTCCTAAAACTCAACAGACAGTGTCTTCAGAACCTAATTTGATTTTGATTGATTTTTTGAAACTTGAAACACTTCTAAACTAATTTTCGGTATATTACTCTTGTCAACGCTTAAAGATTTTGTCAGGAGGAATTTGCTGAACAGACACAGTAATTTTGTTTCTCATTCTGGCATATCACCCCTAAAGAGGAAGCCTGGGGAGGGGGCGGCTCTGTTACTACAGCTGCCGCTATTAGAATGTACATTGCAATTGCTTTGCTGCTATTTTGGGGGCGTTCTCAAACAGTTCATGCTGCAACCCAGGGGAGCTGTAAGTCCTGAAATAAGAATCACAGAACTGCCTACTCCTCTTGGGTCAAACCTTGGATATAAATAGGGATTTTGGCCCAGAGAGGAGAGATGAGTTGTCTAAGGTTGTATAGCAATTTAGGGGCTGACCTGGGTCCTGGGATGGGAGAATATTGTCACACTTTTAGCCCAGTTCTCTCCCTAGTGCACTGAGTAGCAAGAAACCGAGGCAGCCCTGTGGTGGTCGTGTTCCAAGTTGAGACTTATTAAGTAAATACACTAGTGACAACATTAGTGGGAGAAGGGGCCCTGAACTGCAGTCAATATGCCAATCGATAGGCAATAAAAGGCACTCTGAAAGCCCAGCACAATGCTGCTTCTTACAAAGTGCAGGGGCTGTGTTAACAGTACCTCTCCTTTTGTCTCTCCACAGTCAGCAGATCCATCGGGGCCGCTGGAAATAACAGTGACATTAGAAGATAATAACCTCTCTTCACGCCAGCATTATGCCAGGAGGGCTGTCAAAGAGTGGTTTCATTTTATTGCTACTTTCCACCCAGAGTCTGTGTCACGCGGACAGATGGACTGGCTCATCTTAATAAATAAGCACCAGGGACAAACTGTGCTTTCTCAAATCAACAATCTCTGCTCAAGGCTGAGCCATCCAAGCAGAGACCTGAGGGCACCAGGGTTGGCAGGCACAAAAAAGAGAATTATTCAGGAGAGCAGAATAGATAAAGGGCTGGCTCATTGTGCAACCAAAGAGGCACAAGGAGTTTGTCTCCTAAGAAAGAATCTTGATTTTTGTGGGGGATGGCTAAATATAAAGAGAAAAAGCATTCACAGAAAAGGAGTTAGTTCTCTTGGAGCTAGGTAAATCTGTTTCCCAAGACACAGCAGCCAAGAGATGGATACTAAAATGTCAAATTAATATGTATTTACTAATAAGTGTTTATTAGGAAGTTCTCCGTACATTTCTACACATGTAATAAGGTGACTGTGGGTAAATTTGAACCTTGAGTTTTTATAGTTTTATTGTGGTAATAAATACATATCAAATAAATAAATAATAAATAAGCAAGCATGCAAACAAATAAATACATAAATAAAATAAAACATTTGACACTTCAACATATTTTATGTGTTGTTTCAGTGACATTAATCACTTTCGTCATGTTGTGCAATGATCACCACTGATGTTTTGAACCCTGAGTAAAGACAGAAAAAAAGAAAAAAAAAGGAAATGAGTGATTGGTATTTTAAAGATGTGAGGATTGAGCTAAACATTGTAAGATTAAATTTAGATTATTCAGAGGTTCTCAAAGTATTGTTCCTAGAACTTGTTAAAAACAGAATTTCTTGACTGCGTTGTAAATCTCGCAGCTGCTGTTTAATCATGGCCAGTCGTGGCAAAGACAGAAAAGGTCTCTGAAAGGGAGGCACTAAGCACCATCGTAAAGTTCTGCATGTTAACATCCAGGGCATCACCAAGCCCGCCGTTCACCATTTGTCTCATCATGGTGGTGTTAAATGCATCTCTGGTCATCATAGTATAAAAAGGGATGTGCTACAGTCATTATAGTCCTTCCAGATGGAGAAGAGGTTAATAAGACTTGTAATAGTTAAAATTGGGTTTAAATATAGATTATTAAGGGGGATTACAGGGGCAGCCACAAAGCACAATAAATATGCAACATATCAAATCAAGGAACGGAATACAGGAGTCTCAACAACCACAAAAACAACAATGAAAAAGGTGAAAAATCAACTCATAAAGAAGAATGTCTCAGAACAGAATAATAAGAACAACAAAGAAAACAACACAAAAATAAACATATCACAATGACAGCACTAAACACATACCTATCAATAATTACATTGAATGTGATTGGACTGAATGCTCAAGAGACAACAAGTGACTGCTTAGATCAAAAGACATGATCCATTTGTATGTTGCTTACAGGAAACTCATCTTAGACTTAAAGATGGGAACACATTGAAAATTAAAGGATGAAAGAGTATATATCAAGTGAACAATACACAAAGAAAAGCAGATGTGGCAATACTAATCTCAGATAAAATAGATTTTAATGTAAAATCCACCATTGTGGACAAAGAAGGACACTATTTATTGCTGAAAGGTTCAGTACACAAACAAGACTTAACAATATTAAATAATTAACGCATCAAATGCTAAAACATCTAAATATGTCAAAAACAACACTGACTACACTCAAAAATGAGATAGATCACTCCACAACAATAGTGGGAGACTTCAACACTCCACTGTCAATATCATCTAGAAGAAAGCTCAATGAAGACACAGAAGATCTTATTGCCACAACTAACCAACTAAACCTCATTGACGTATACAGAACTTTCTGTCCATCAGCAGACAACTATGCCTTCTTCACCGGTGCACACGGGACATTTCCAGAATAGATCGTGTGTTAGGACATAAAGCAAGCCTTAACAAAATCCATAATGTTGAATTATTGCAAAGTATCTTTTCACACCATAAAGCCATAAAAGTCAAAATCAATAGCAGAAAAAAACATAGAAAGTGGAACTCACAGAGACTGAACATCTTGCTCAAAAAACCATGGGTTATAGAAGAAATCAAGAATGAAATAAAGAAATTTATGGATTCCAACGAGAATGATAACACTGCAAAAGAACCCAAACCAAAGAACTAACACTATGGCTGAAGTAGAGCGAAAAACAGAGGAACCCCTCAGTCACCAGAAGGAAACAGATCATAAAGATCAGAGCAGAACTAAATGAATTAGAGAATAGAAGAACAATTGAAAAAATTGAAAAGACCAAAAGCTGTTTTTTTTATTTTTTTTAATTTTCTTAATTTTTTTTTTTAATTTTTATTTGACACAGCTGAGTGAAAATGTACATTCACGTATAAATTTACATGCCCACCTACATGCAGCTTCCACTGCTCTCCCTGTCTGGTGACTGCACACTGTTCCTCTCTGCTCCATACATGTCTCATCCTCCCAACAGCCTCCTTTCCCCTCCTCTCCATCCACTCCTCTTCCTCCAGCCAGAGGTCAGCAGGATGATATCCTATAGATGTGTAGAACCACAAAGTGCTTCCAATATATGGTCACTGTGCATTGCCAAGTCCAATCCATTCCTGTCCAAAGAGTGGACCTTTGTTATAATTTATGGGAAAGGGCAGCATCAGGGCCAGGGGGCATGCTCTCAGAGGGACCCCAAAACCATTGGACCATCAATTGAGGTATTTTAGTGGAGATCTGATGATGCACCCCTTTTTATTCTTGTGTTGCCAGTGAGACTCCTCTCTGTGAGCTCCATTGTGGCTATCACTGGTGGTGGCCGGGCACCATCTGGTTCTTCCGGTCCCAAGTCGATGTAGGCACCCACTCTTGTGGGTCTCTCTGTCTTCTCGGTTGTCTTACTGCATGTCACTTTGTTCCTCGGTGAGCATCCATTCCTGCTGAGTTGGGACCATTTGCTGAGTCCTTGGATGGCAGCCTGGCAGTTCCAAAAGCTGTTTTTTTAAAAAGATCAACCAAATTGACAAACCATTGGCTAAACTTACTAAAAAAAAAGGAAAAGAAACAAATAATCCAAATAAAAAATGATAGGGGAGTTGTCACAACAGACCCAACAGAAATAAAAAATATCATAACAGAATACTACGAAAGGCTGTACTCTAACAACTTTGAAAATCTAGAAGAAATGGACAAAGTTCTTTCATATCAGCTACCAAAATTATCACAAAGTGAAGCAGAACAACTGAATAAACCCAACACAAAGGAAGAGATTGAAAAAGTCATCCAAAAACTACCAACCAAAAAAAGCCCTGGCCCAGATGGCTTCATTGCAGAATTCTACCAAGCTTTTAGAGAAGAGTTATCTCCAATACTACTGAGACTATTTCACAGCATAGAAGTGGATGGAATACTCCAAAATTCATTCTATGAAGCCAGCATAATCCTGGTACCAAGGCCAGGGAAAGATCCAAACAAAAAGGAGAACTACACACCAATGTCACTCATGAATCTGATGCAAAATTTTTCAACAAAATTCTTGCCAGTAGAATACAGCAACATACCAAAAAAACAATCCATCATGACCAAGTTGGATTCATACTAGGGATGCAAGGCTGGTTCAACATCAGAAAAACAATCAATGTGATCAACCACATAAATAACACAAAAGACAAGGATCAGCTGCAGCACAGTCCACAGCAGCAAAAAGATGGAATCAACCCAAATGCCCAGCAACAGAGGAATGGATAGGTGAACTATGGTATATAGACTCAGTGGAGCACTATACAATGATAAGAAACAATGATGATTTTAGGAAGCATCTCATAACCTGTTTTCAATTGGAGGACATTATGTTGAGTGAAGTAGTCAGTGACAAAAGCACAAATATTGTATGAGAACCATACTATAAGAACTTAAAAACAGACTCACCCATAGAAGAAGAGACTCTTTGATGGCTTCAAGAGTGGGAGGGAGGGAAGGAGAGAGTAGGGTAGTGATTAGATATTTGACAGAAAGTTGACTGGGTGATATCTGTGACAGCACACATTAGAAAGAAAGTTAATTTTAACTGGACTTCAACATAACATGATTCCTCCTTCCATCTTAACCCAATAATCCAAAGATGGAGTAGCTGGGGTGGAGGTCTCAGGAACATGCTCTCAGGGGACATCGAGGCTAATTGGCATAACTAGCATTTTGCAAAGAGAGTCTTCTGCACCCCGAATTGGTGAGTGGCATCTGGGGCCTTAAAAGCTGTCAAGCTGCCATCTGAGGTACACCAAATGGTCCCAACTCAGCAGGAATGGGTATTTACCAAAGACCAAAATGACATGGGGGAACCCAGAAGACAGAGAGACCCACATGAGTGGGTGACTACATCGACATGTGACCAGAAGAACCAGGTGGTGCCTGGCCACCACCAATGATGGCCATGACGAGGCTCACAAAGTTGAGTCTCATTGGCAACATGGGAATAAAAAGGGGTGCACCCTGAGATCTCCACTAAAAGACCACAAATGAGGGTCCAGGGCTCTCAGGGTTCCCTTGGAAGCATGGCCGCTGGCCCTGATCCTGCCCCTGTCCATAAATCATGATGGAGGCCAACTCTTCAGACAGGAATGGGTGGCACTTGGTGAAACAGAGTGACCTTTTCATGTGTGCACTTTAGGGTTCTCGGCATCTATAGGATGTTGTCCTGCTGACCTCTTATACTGGAGGTGGGGGAGAGGGTGGATAGGAGGGGATAGGAGATTGTTAGGAGGATATGACATGTACAGAACAGAGAGGAGGAGTGCGCTGTCACTGGGCAGGGAGAGCAGTGGGAGCTGCACATAGGTTGGCATGCAAATTTATATGGGATTGTACATTTTCACTCAATCATAAAAAGAGAAAGAAAGAAAAGAAGTGCAAATTCTTGAGTCGTTACCGGATCAGAAACTCCAGAGATTTGCGTTTAAATGAGCCTCCAGGTGATTCTGATGGCCATTCAAGTTTGAAGTAGGGTATGCTTGTAAAACAGTGTCATAGATATCCAGTCAGACTTCCTACTGCCAGTCAATCTGCCACGTTTGTGCAAGTCAGGAAACTGGGATTTAATGATTATTAAGACTTAATAACAGAAATACAATTCACTTCTATATCATGGCATGGCTTACATGTTACATCACTCTCAGAAGTTTTATTAGCGTACATTACTTCTATTCATAGATGAAGAGACAGAGGATAAAAGACGTACTAGTACTTGTCCAAAATCACAAGGCTAGTAAGTAGCAGAGAAAATGCCAACCTCGGATTTTTGACTCCTAATTCAGTGCCTTATGTCGTGCTATCTTAAGTCTAAGTCGACCTTTCCCGTCCATAACAAGTATTCAGGAATCTCCCAAAGTTCCGAAGCTTCACTAGCATAGGGCTGGTATCTTTTGTTTCAGCTCTGAATATCAAGTGATTTTTGGAGCACGCTCTTAAGACTCTGAGGATACTTCTGGTATCAGTGCGAAAGAGTGCTGTGATGATTTAATGGTGTCTGGTGTGAGCATCAGATGAGAAAATGTCGGCGCACGTGTAATATCAGTAAGATTTTGGCTTAGATTTCACCTCATGTTTGGCTAGGTCCTGAGGACCTATAACCCATAGAAGAATACATCTGGTGAGAAAGGTAAAATAGGAATGGGACCATGAAGAGAGGAATGATTATTCTCATATTTTCTCGTATTAGCTTATTGGACAGTGAAGTTCAGGCTTATTCCAACCAGCTTTCACCAATTTTCAGAGAAAATAGCACAAATGCTCACACTCTGATTTCATGTCAGATAGACTTCACTGCCCTAGAAATCCATACCTCTCAGGGTGATATGTTCTTACTAACACATTTTTTCATGCCAGCTTCATGGAAGGATTTATATGTGCAGTATCTGCCAGTTCGCTTAAACAGCCCCAGTGCTACACTGTTAAAAACGGATGGAAAAGTTTCTCATTTTTCTGGTTTTCTCTTTTTTACCTTTGGTTAAAACAAACAAACAACAACAAAAACAAACAAACAAATTACAAAATGAATAAACAAGCAAACAAAAGAGACAATATACTGAGCCAACCAAAAATTCCCACATCCAGTGCATGCAAACATTTGGTTTTAATTGTCTTTGGATATGAGTCACTTGCAAACTCAGCTCCATTTTTAATTGCTCCTGGTTGCCACTTTGCACTGAACAAACAGACCAAACCTTTGTCCAAATTATGTGTGATATAGCAATATTTTCATTTTCTGTGATGCCAGCAACTAACATTAGCTTTCATTCTGGCTCTTGCTAGTTTCCAGAGATTTTGCTGCAATTTTGAGAAAGGACTTTCCCGGTGGAGGCCTCTGTTTCCAACCCCTGACGGCTTCCTGACACTGTCCTCCAGTCATTGCTCCACCCTTTGCTAATATCATGTCTGCAATCATTATTCCATTTTACTCTGATTTTAATTAGAGAGCATGTGATACCTTTTAATATTCTTCTGCACATTGACGCTCCTGAGCACTTGTTACCAACCAATGCCTCAATATAATTTAGAACTAGTGACTTCATAAGCAAGGCCCCCAATCTTTTGATATTAAATTTTCAAATTAATCTCTGCTGTATGCATCACTGGTGATTATCTTGGCCTAAATTATGCATCCTTCTTAAAGTTGGAAAACAACAGCCCTCCCCATCTGACAGGAAATCTATGTAGATGCCCTCATTACTAGGACAAAGTTTGTTTTTAACCTTCTATGGTTATTCAGGAAAACCTGGTGGTGTAGTGGTTAAGTCCTGTGTCTGCTAACCAGAACGTCAGCAGTTCAAATCTGCCAGGTACTCCTTGGAAACTCTGTGGAGCAGTTCTACTCTGTCTTATAGGATTTCTGTGAGTCAGTATCAACTTGATGGCACTGGGTTTGGTTTTTTGGTTTTTGTGGTTATACACTGGAATCTCTTTTACTCCAGTCAAGTTTACTATCATCCTATATCTTGCCATCGGCAGTCTTTACGAGAGCAAAGTTAACCCTGAGACTTCTCCTTTACAGTGATGTTTATGGTTTCCCATTGCCTTCAGGAAAATGCCAGAACCAAAACCACCAAACCAGTTAATTGCCTTCCAGTTGATTCCAACTCATGTCAGTCGCATGAGCGGCGCAGAAGAGCTGAGCTCCACAGAATTTTCAAGGCTGCAACTTTTCGGAAGCAGATCAGGCCTTTCTTTTGAGGCACTTTTGGGTCAACTCCAGCTGCTGGTCTTTCAGTTAGCAGTGACGTGCTTAACCATTTGTGTCACCCAGGGACTAGAACAAATCTGTGTTTCCATGCATTCTGCCAAAAACAGTTTAAATATGAAGTTAGAGCCATATAACTATAGTTATGGAAAAAAATGCATGGGGTTAATTGGTAATCATTTAGGATCTTATTCCTCAGAGGGAAATAATATGGTGCAGTAGTATACACAGTGCCCAGAGTCAGAGGAACTCACACCAAGACCCAGTATATTTATTATTTGTCTCACCTCTGGCAAATTACTTTCCCTTTCTAACCTTCAATTTTTATTATCACAACTAGCAGATTGTTATGCTAACATATACTAGGTTCTCAAAAGACTTATTTCCTTTCCCTTTGATGTCTTCTCACCCTAGATAGTTACTTTTAGGGGTATCATTCAAGGTTCGAAGGACTGAATGTAAGTATGAATGTTCAGACAATGTCAAGACAAATTCTTGGATTTGGAGAGTTTTACATTTGGAGGTGAAGTTGAGAAGAGCACATAACTTTCCCAGACGGTCTGTAATGAAAGAAATAAAGAAATTAAATACTGAATCTAATATCCCACATGTAGTTCTATGGCCTCTTTCATTTGGGGATGGAATATGTTTTCTAGGCTTAATCTGAGTTTCTTTGATCCTGGCTTAAAAGTAGACTATATAATCTGATTACAATCATTCTCTTAGCAATTGTGTTGCAATGCTCAAATGAAGCCACTGTACCATCAAACAATCCTGTAAATAAACTTGAAGCCAAAAAAGAACAAGGCAATCTGACAATTTTCATAGTTGACATGACTATGTTAGATACTCTACATGAGGCAACAATAATGAAACTACAGTGTGGGTCTGGGTTGTTCATGCCTTCAGACAATTACAGTTTGTCTTCAAACTCAGGCAAAAGATTGAACAAAGCAGGAGACTGAGAACACAAATCCAAGTTGTTCCTTGACTGTGTGTTCAACAGCAGTGGGAACATGCATTCTTTCCTCTCTCGGTTAAACAATTCTGGGATAAGAAGTACGTACACCTGTTTCTTTGCTAAAAAATACTAACAGTAACCAAAAATCACTTAGCTGCTCATTGTATGATGTAATCCTTGGAAAGACAGGACTGTGAACCAAGTAAACAGCTTACTTATTAAGACTAACACCTTATCCATAGAGAACTGCTTCCAGATCCTCACCGCATGTGTTTGTCAGTCCAAAGAGATTATGTTGTAAATTCTACCCAAACTTCACTAGTTCTTGTTTTGAAAGACCTTCTTAAAATCAACCAACCTCAGTCTTACAACTTCGTTCAAAAAAATACTGAGGCTGTTTTTTCTGCAGGAGGTCTAAGCATTCTTAATCAATATATTTTCTGATGGTCTTTTGGGAACTCGACAGTTTATTACTTCATGAAATACTTTATTAGTAGGCTAATTGTACCTAACGTTATTTAAATTTGTTTTCTACTTTTTCATCTCTCTATTCCTCCAAGAAATGTGTCCTTGGTGCCAGGGACT
The DNA here is from genome assembly GCA_028571685.1 of Heterohyrax brucei. Classification (NCBI taxonomy): domain Eukaryota; kingdom Metazoa; phylum Chordata; class Mammalia; order Hyracoidea; family Procaviidae; genus Heterohyrax; species Heterohyrax brucei. Next base: position 67,334,298 of record CM053150.1, read on the forward strand.
GTGCTAGCCACTGACAACAGATTGTCCCTACCTGTAGAGTACACACATTCTAGTAAAGAAATAGTTTTCAAAAAGGTGGCAAAAAAGAGTTACACTGTTAAAGTTCTCATTGTGTGTTAATGGAAAATGTCCGAGAGCCAAAAAAGCACATCAGCAGCTTCGAGTGGAGGTGTACTGTTGGAGAGAAGGAACAGCATCCCTGAGGAAATACATTTAAGGTAAGATCAGTGGTCTGTTGAAAGAAGTGCTAGCAGACTCAATGGCTCAGAGTCCATAAGAGCTTGGTTGGTACAGGGGCAGAGAGAAGGTCTGTCTAGGTTCACTGTAGGCAGTTTGACCTAGAGGTAGGTAAGACCCATATTTATTAGACATGAGACTTATATGTTAGTTATTGGAAGTGTTGGAGATTGTTACATTGATTCTTACACGTTTCTGACTCTGACACTTAGAGAATCTCACATGTAACTGCTAAAGCTATTGTTCGTATTAGTGTCTCTTTTGTTCTGTCCCCTGAAGCCATCAGGTCCCTCTTCTGACTTTTATATCCTTTCCTTATGGGGTCACTATGAAGCAGAATTGACTCAACAGCAGCAGATTAGGTTGGTTTGGGGATCATTATTTTACTAAACTTATTTAATTTCCTATGTTTGCTTTGTTCCGTTGATGTTAGGGCTTCCACAGACAATAATCTAATCTACCTTATTTGGAATGTCTTGGGGACTGAAGGACATCCTGCCTCTCTGGTGTAAGTTCTTCAAATAGAACCTTTAAAAGAGCATAGTCAATGAATGTCTCCTTTGGCTTAAGTAACACAATGTGTTATTGACTCTTCCCAGACAGAGGTCTCCACTGCTCCAGGCATTAATGAAGGAACTTCTGCTAGTTCACAGGAGGCAGTGGGTCTCTGGTCTTGCTCAACTTACTCCTGGAGTGAATTGTTCCCTGGGGAACCCTGGCTGTCTCAACTGTGCCTCAAGCTGCGAAGGTGATTTGGGAAATGTTGTGTTTATAGAACGGTTGTGGCAGTTAGGATGTGCGAGATGCTCATGCTCCTTGACAGTAAAACTCTTATTCTTCACACCACACCTTGATATTCTGTGTTACAAACTTTGGTCTTTGTAATATAGAATTTTAAACTTCAATTTTAGACACTAACTCCTACGCTGAACTGCATCCTAGTCCCATTGAATAAGACACCACAAGCAAGCCAGTTCTGCTGAAAGCAGGGGAAAGACTCAGAACTGAAAAATTGGACAGCCCTATTTGCACTACTGCATTCTGGGAATCCACTGAAGAACCCCATATTCAAACACCAGTGTTTGAGTCACAGTTAGCACAACATGATAGATGAGATAAACCAAAAACACTCCTACAACGCATGCTTAGAGTCTCAGCAAAATCACACATATTTTCTTTTAAATGTGTAGCCAAGCACATAGGAGCAAGAGGTAAATTTCTGAGTGCCAGGAATACAAGTGGAACTGTATTAAGAATAGAAGTATGTGATCTAACACTGTATCTGGGGATGAGGATGACCTTAAACTAGGAACTAGGAGTTTTAACACACATGAGCAAACAAGAGGACATGGCCCTGGATTTGCCAGAGGTGACAGTGAGACTTGCTTCTAAGATCAATAAAAGTGAAAGGAAAGAAGGGTGTATATAAAGCCACACATTAGCATAGTGAGACAGACATCAGTAAAACTTGTCTGTCTCTGGCTAGAAAAAAACTCCAAGCATCTGTGAGATTAACATCATAATCCTGCTTTACTTTGGGGTTTAGGGTTTGAATTGAAATCATCTTTATGGTTTGTGAAGCAACAAGCTTTGCTATTAACATACAAATGATTGAAGGTTCTTGGTTCCCTTGAAACCAAAAAACAAATCCATTGTCACTTAATCAGTTTTGACTTAACTCTATAGGACAGAGTAGAACTTCCCCATGGATTTCCAGGGAGCATTTGATGGGTTCAAACTGCTGGTCTTTTGGTTAGCAGTCAGAGTACTTAACCACTATACCACCAGCGTGCCCTTTGAACATTTGAAAAATTCTAGCAGTTTCTCTCCAGAGGCATATGCCCTGGCCTCAGGCTGCACAAGAAGATCTTAAAATCTCAAACTACAAACACGGGAGGAAATAGTACATTGCCAGTAACAGGCAACAAAAAATTAATTTAGATCAGCTGGGGGTGAGTTACATGCCTTTGTCTGTTAGCCATAAAGTGAGTGTTTCATATCTACCCAGAGATGCCTCAGAAGAACAGCCTGGGTGACTTTTGAAATATCAGCCATTGAGAACCCTGTTGAGTAGAGTTATTTTCTGGCATGTGCGGGATTCCATGGGAATTGGAAGTGACTCAATGGCAGCCAACAAAAATTTTAGGTAACAGAACCATATGACATAAACAACAAAATAGAGGTATTTAAAAAGATTGAGAACTTATGAGGACTGCCTATTAAGTTTGCAAACTCACACTACAAAAAATGCTACTTACCTCATTGCTAAATATCACTACAGTCCCCTTTGAAGTACTGGACGCTATGCACCAATGCCAGTGCCTAGTCAACCCTTCAAAGCAATTTTGGAACTCTTTCTATATGAGGTCCGACACTTAAGTCTGCAAGCTTAATTGTTCTCAGCACTACACACTTTACTGCTGAATATCACGACTGTCACCTTTAAAATTTCAAAGCTATTTTGGAACACTTTCTGGAATGGCCATAAGAGCTGTCTTCATGTTACCCTTGATGTCATTAATGTCATCAAATGTCTTTCTTTCAATATTTCCTTCATTTTCAGGTAAAGAAAAGAGTTACTGGGAGCCAGACAAGGTGAGTAGGGTGGGTGTTCCAAAACAGTTATTTGTTTATTGGCTAAAAACTCTCTCACAGACAATTTAACAATTAAGTTCACAAACTTGCCAGTATGGCACCGTGTGTAATGGACATTCCAGAAAGAGTTTGAAAATCGCTTTGAAGGGTGGACTAGGCACTGGCCTCGGTGCATAGCTTCCCAAGGAGTACTTTGAAAGTGACCAGAGCAATAAGTTATGTAGCACTTAGAACAATTAAATTTGCAGACTTAATTGTCAGGCCTTGTATAATGGGAATTAACATTGTAAGAACGGACTAAAACACAATGAAAAACAGCATGCAGATTAAAACATAAAAGTGAAACAGCAATTTGATATCAACTCTTCATCAAACTGGATAAATGGTAGCTTAGACCCAGACAAAGAGATAATTCATGAGTAGGCTTTGATTCCCTTATGCATAAACTATGAACCAAGTCCTGTTTCAGTTCTGTCTCAGTTTCCCCCAGGTGCTTGAGAAAAATACCCAGGAGACCTAGATGACAGCAAGCGCTACTTCCTGTATACATCCGCGTAGGACTTTGCTAAATCATTGTTTCAGCACAATAGCTTTCAAATTCTTTGATTAGATATCTTCTGTTTATTCTTCAGAAACAAATGATCACCTCCTATTAATCTTTGGAATGTTACTAAGGTCTTTCTTAGATCAGGGAAGATATCATTTGAGGTAACATTCCTGACATTGGAATATCACAACTACTTGTTTTTATCCTTTGTGAAATTTCTTTACCCCCCAAAACCCACTGCTGTTCAGTTGGGTGCGACTCAGTGACCCTAGAGGTCAAAGTAGAACTGCCCTATAGTTTCTGAGAAGCTCCTGGTGGATTTCAACTTCCAGCCTTTTGATTAGCAGAAAATGCATTGATATATGGACAAAATTGATGGTTAGAAAAATTTCCTTTGAAGGATGGCAAGCTCATTCACAGAAAATTACCAAAATCTCTGAGTAGTACAAACAAGAGGGCCACTACTAACCAAAAGGTGACAGTTCAAACCTACTCACAGGTACCTTGGACGAAAGCCTGGTGATCTATTTCCAAAAGTTTACAGTCTTGAAAATTCTATGGAGTGCAGTTCTACACTGTAACACATGCAGTCACTGTATGATTTAGCTGAATGGCAACTGGTTTGATGTTTTTGAGGCTTCAAATTTCATACTTTCCTGAAACGTAACAGCCTATAAAGCTCTGAATGTGCAGTGGTAAGTGCTTGGCAGCTAACTGAAAGGTTGGTGGTTTGAGCCTACAAGCCTCTCCATAAAGAGCACAACATTGGGAGCCAAATGAGGTAGTTCTACTTGTCCTCTAGGATTGTCACAAGTTGAAATCGAATTGATGCCCACGAGTTTAATAGTGTAATACATGAACATAGTAGCCTATCTTTTGTATTATATCACTTAATTTTAACAATCTGAAGAGTTAGGGACTTTTGTTGTTTTTTTTACAGATAAGGAACATGAGAGTTATGGAGACTAAATAAATTATCCAAATATAAGCAGATCCCACTGTCTTAACACCAAAGTTCATCCTCATAACTATTACTCTACACTTCTGAACTATACGCCTTTCCTTGGTACTGAATCATATTAATTGGTTTAAAATTGAAATCTTGAGTGTTCACTCCACAATTTTAAAAGACCAGCTGCCAAATGAATCTAAAGTTTTGGTTTGTCTTATTCTGTTTTTACCTAATCTAGCGGTAAAGAAAATAAATTAAAAGGAAAATTCAAACCTACCACCTCCTGCTCGGGTCAGCTGTTCCTTTAAAAGAAGTCTGCTGGAAATGCTTAATTGAAATTTGACCTGAGGTTCAACTTATGGCAAAAATGTGTCTCTCCCCAGGCCCCTTTGGGGCCTCTGGAGCTGCACAGAGCAGCAGTTGTGTTTTAGGACATTAAAAGTTCATCACTGGGAAAGAGACAGTTGGGGCAAGAAGGACATGGGGTTATAGAAAGCAACTCCCTTGTCAGGCAGGTGTAAAAGCAAATGGCAGAAATGAAATCGAATGCATCACAGAGCATTGGACAGAAGGGACACTGGGTTCAGAAAAGTCACCTCTGAAGGAGTAATACTGCAAATAGACCTTAAAGAGCACTTAAAATTCTTTCTTTCCTTTTTTTGCACTGCAAATCTTTTTTGGGTCTCTACTCTCATACTGCTAACACTTCAGGACCAATTGTAAGAGTGAAACACCTGTACATTTGTTCTGTTAGACTTTTAGATCTTTCTTGTTGTCGAGTTTGTGTTATTCTGACTAACATCTTCGTTATAATCACTGCTCACCCGTTCAGCTGCTATTTGTTCATGCCTGGAGCAAAGCTAGGTTCTTCAGGTATACTGAGTCATTTAAACATAATAGTCTCACAAGGCAACTATTACCATTCCCCTTTTATAGAAAAGAATGGGAAAACAAAGAAATGCCAGCCTGTAAGTAGAAAGGCTAGAATTTGAAATCAGGACCGTTTTTCTCTGTGGCCTGTGTTCTTAATCATCATGAGACACCACCCTCCACAATAACGGGTATGAGGAACAGTAACAAAGGTTGCCATGCTAGTTAGCAGGTTTGAGAAATGCCATGTAGTATAACTAAAATAGTTTGTATAATAACATGTATGGGAAATTCTCCAAAAGATAATTGAATGTGAAGTGTTTTCAAAATTTACTTGCCTGGAGAGGCTTTTTTAATCCCCTCTCCCCTGAGCATTTTATAAGACAACTGTGTAAAACGTACGTTGAGAAATGCTTTTATAGACAGGTACCTTACCGAAGTGAACTCTACTCCACTGTCATAGCTACAGCGTAGATACTCAGACGAGCAACATTAGGCCAGCAGATGCATTATAGAGAACATTGTTTTGGCCAGACTTCAAACTCTGAATTTGCTCTAAGTTTTCCTGAATATCCAGAAGAGATTTGCCTTTTTATAACTCCTACATAATGTGGGTAATGCTAACGACACTCAAGTTTCCTCTCCTAGAAATTTCATGACTGTCTTCTCACTTTTTCCCATCAAATATCACAAGGACTTTTTTAAAAAAGTTAAAAATACACACAGCAAAACAAACAAGTTCAATAATTTTTACTCACACAATTCAGTGACACTGAATACATTCTTCAAGTTGTACAACCACTCTAATCCTCCGTTTCTAAATTCTTCCTCTCCTATTAAAGTAAACTCACTGCCCTCTAAGCTTCATATATAATTTGTCTGGTTCCTGCTGAAAATTTTGTCCCATACAAGTAATTCTTCCAATGAATGAAATGACCAAGGCAGATATTCCTTACTAAAAAAGGAATACTGTTGTTTGATGTAAAGAAGACTTCAGGGAATATTTTGGGTTTAAGGTATAAGATTTAAAGATTATCTCAGTTCAATAGTTTTAGAGTTTCCTCCAGCCTCAAAGGCTTTAGAATTCCATGAGAACTTGAAAATGTGTTTTGCATCTTCCACCTTTTGATCAGGATTCTTTTACAGAATTTGTTTTTATTGTGATTAAGTGAAAGTACACAATGCAACTTAAACTTGCATACATGTCTAGCTGCAGCTCCTTCTGCTCTTCTTGTACGGTGACAGCATACTTCTCCTTTTCTTTCTACATATGTCGTATCCTCTTAACAATCTCCTACTCACCCCTCTCCAGCCTTTCTTCTCCCTTTTGTAAGGAGCCAGTAGGACAGCATCCTATATCATATGGCCACATTGTGTCCCCAAGTCCAGTCCATTCCTGTCCGAAGAGTTGACCTCAGTAACATTTTTGGTCAGGGGCAGCAACAGGCCTAGGGGCCGTGCTCCCAAGGGAAACCCCAGGCTGCCAGACCATCAGTTGTGGTCTTTTAGTGGAGTTCTTGAGATTCACCTCTCTTTTTCTCTTCCTGCCACTGTGACTCAACATTGTGTGCCCTATCATGGCTGTCCTCGGTAATGGCTGGGCACCATCTGGTTCTTCTGGTCTTCTACAGAAATTTTGATGTGATGTTCAGTAATGGTAGATGGACGTCATCCAGTTCTTCATGTCTCATGATTTTCCTGATTCTCTTTCTCTCTCTGATTACAGTTAAACAGAGACTGATTGTACTTTGAATAGATGCTTGCAAGCTTCTAAGACCCCAGGCACTGAGCCATGAACTATAAGGTAGAATAGAAGCATTAAAAATTATATTAGGCCATTGGAATTTAGTTTCTTGGTTTGAAGCTTTAGGGTCATGGTTTGATAGCACATTCCAGTTAATTAACGTATGGAATTTTATTCAACCAGAGGTATTTAGCAGAGCCACTCAATTGATATATTACAGAATTCTTTCTAGAAATATCTCTAAGACTGGGTTCTCTAGAGAAGAAAATCTAATAAAGTATATAAACATATATAGAGAGAGATTTAGATCAAGGAAATGACTCTAGCAGTTGTACAGGCTGGAACTTCCCAAGTCTGTGGGTCAGGCTGAAGGAACCCCAGCAGAGTAATGGTTAAGTGCTATGGCTGCTAACCAAAACATTGGCAGTTTAAATCCATCAGGTGCTCTTTGGAAACAGTTCTACTCTGTTCTATAGGGTCTCTGTGAGTCAGAATCAACCTGATCATAGTGGGTTTAGTGTAACCGCAGGTTTTGGTAATCCTCAGATTGGCAAGTCAGACAGCAAGGCTCACAGAATGCTAAGACCTACAAATCCTAAGATCAACAGGCAAGATGGCAGGCAAGCTTAAGTCCCCAAAATCAGAGGTCAGATGAACAAGATCTAGAGAGAGCAAAACCTTATAAGTATTGCCAGAATGCCCAGCCATAATGATGCAGGCCACACCCCCAAGGAGACACACTTTCAGTTGATTGGCTACTCATAGCAAATCACATGATGGAGGTGGTCATGTTAATTTCATCGCAGAAATAATTACATTATCACACAGCTGCCAAACTATAACTGTCAAACTAAAGAGAACTACAGCCCAGCCAAGAGGGCACACAACTTAGAAGATCATAAACTTGATTTCTGAACTAAAATGTATAGAAAAACTGTTTTGAAAAGAGAGTGAAAAGAAAACCAAGATTTGACTTAAGAATTTCCATCTAAGTGAAAAAAAGTGATGCCAATCGTCTTACAAGTTGCTACTCATTTCCAAAACAATTTCCCATTTTGCTGAGAGTTCTTAACATGAATGGGTGTTGGACTTTATCAAATGCCTTTTCTGCATTGATAGACAAGATCAGGTGATTCTTGTCTTTTGTAGTATTTATGTGGTTGATCACATTAATTGTTTTTCTGATGTTGAACCAGCCTTGCATCCCTCCCTGGTATGAATCCAGCTTGGTCATGATGGATTATTTTTTTTATATGTTTTTGTATTGCATTGGCAAGAATTTTGTTGAAGATGTTTGCGTCTAGATTCATTAGTGATATGGGTCTGTAGCTCTCCATTTTTGTTGGGTCTTTCCCTGACTTTGGTTGTTTTGCTAGCTCAAAACAACTTCCTGACAAGGACAAAATATATAATTGATATTCACACCTTGCTTCTCTTTGCTTTTCTCTCTATTCATGGCCAATTACTACAAAGGAGATAATCAATGTCAAAATTAAATAGAAGAAAGATTGATGGAATATAGAAAAAGGTGAACTATTTTCTGACAGATGTAAAGGAACAGCCTACTGTGTTAAAGGGAAGTGAATTTCAGGTGTCTGTTTTGTTATGTAATATTGGACCTCGAAAATAGTTTATCATATTTTTGTTTTTTAATGGTCTATGTTTGTAGAACAGAAGGGAAGTTGGAAGAATTCTATTTACCAACCCTTAGAAGGCCTCAGAGTTCTTAAATAAGTTAACGACCAGAATTTCTAGTGGGAGATAACACAGTAACTGGGAGTGGTGCTGGTGGTGGCAGCACCAGCTGCCACCAGCTGGCGGAGAGATCAATGAAGAAAATAGCCCTCCTGCTGCCATATCCTGGTATCATGAGTATTTGAGTAAAAGTGACCCTGAAGACCATTCAATCCAGTGACTTTAATAACGTGTTATATGGAGACATAGGAGACACGCAACAGGACCTTTGAAGATAAGGAATCTGAACTCTCATTCGTCTCTTCAGTGAGAACAGCCCCGTGTTCCTACTGAAGAAAAATATGAAATCTCGTTTAGGTGGGACTTCTAGCCAACATGGCATTCAGAGTTCATGCTGTTATCTTTGTGACCTCACATAACCCCCGAAATGTCAAAATGCTGTTTTTAATTGAGTAAATGCAGAGACATGTTCAGAATAGAAGCTGATAGGAGATGGATTTTGATAAATGGAAGCAGTAGCTCCAGACCCTTTTTGATAACTATGGATACACTAGTAGGCTAAGGATAATACTGTGGGTATTTCATACCACTGGCTATTGATGCTAAACACACAAGGGTAGGAGGAAATTATAGAGGTTTGGAGTAGCCAAGTTAGGTGAGAAGTCCCTAGGTGGTATAAATGGTCAACATTTTCAGTTGCTAACCAAAAAGTTGGAGGTTCAAGTCCAACCAGAGGAGGGTGAGAAAAAAGGCCTGGCTGTCTACTTCTGAAAAATCAGCTACTGAAAACTGTGGAACACAGTTGCATGCTGAAACTCACGGGGTTGCCCGGAGTTGGGATTATGGCAATTAGCTTTTAAGATCTATGAGCCATCCATTCTACATCTGCTGGATAGATATTTTTGATCAGTGGGGCACCATTTCTAGTGGGAGACAGCACAACAACTGGAGGTGGTGGTAGTGGCAATAATTTTGGAGAGATCAGTTGGGGAGATGCTCCTCGTGCTGCCGTGTCCTTCCAATTCCTTAAACTAATGAGAATCAACAGGAGAAGTCCTCGGTAGAAACTTTTGCACAGTCTTCTCCAGAAGAGTCAACTGATGGTCTTGATTCTAAACTCTATTATAAACAGAGCTTACAGGAAAAGAATTACAAGATTAATGAGAACAAGCACGATAAAAAGGGATGACAAACAGATGAACAGAGTGTATAGGAAAAGCAGAAAAGAGATGTATGCCAAGTGCTGTCGAGTTGGATCCGACTCATGGCGACCCTAAAGAGATGTATAGTGAGAATTGTTTACAGTAGATGAGCGAAAAAAGAAGGTGGAGCATCTGTGAAACAAAAGCAAGAGGTTGTATGAAAGAAAAGATGAGATCTTTGAAATGAAATAGAAATAAGAACACTAATAGCAACAAAAGAGACAGATGTGATACAACAGATAGAATCAAGGGGACATTAGTAATCTGATAAATCAAGCTGTGAAAATCTCTCAGAAGGCACCTCTGCCATATAGGCACGCTGCTAGGACCCCTTCAAGAAAGGACTTACTATTCAGCTGTAGGAAGTGTGGAAAGCTGACAGTTCTTTGGCTCTTAGTTTCATAAGGATCCATTGTGACTCTCTATTTTCTCTAGGCTGCTGTGCTGTTTTCTCTAGGCAGCCCCCAGCCCATGTAGGGGGCTGAGGATTGCAGGGATGATGTGGGTCCTCCTCTAATGAGCAGTCTTTCTCTAGAAGTTCCTTTCTGGCTGGCCAGGGCTGCCTGGTAAGCATAGAATCTGACAGCTCTTTGGCCCAATCCTGCCTCTCTCTCTCTTTTACTGTGCTTTAAGTGAGTTTATAGTTCAAGTCAGTTCTTCACACAAAACTGTATATACATGTTGTTATTTGATCCTAGTTGTTCACCTGTAATGTGATAGCATAAACCCAAACCAAACCCACTGCTGTTGAGTCGGATCCAACTCATAGTGATTCTACAGGTCAAAGTAGATCTGCCCTATGGAGCTTCCAAGGAGCACCTGGCAGATTTGAACTGCCAATCTTTTGGTTAGCAGACATAGCATTTAACTCAGTAAACCACCATACTCGTTCTTTATCTCTTGGCCTTCCAGTGTCCACTCAACCAGCAACTATCTCCTTCTGCTGTCTTACCTCACCTCCAGACACAAGCTGTCTATTAAGTCTCACTCATATACTTGGGTGAAAAAGGCTCTTTTCACAAGTATCATTTTAAGTCACATAGTCCAGTCTAATCTTTGTCTGAAGAGCTGCTTTCTGGAATGGTTTCAGTTCTGGGCTGACAGAGAGTTCAGGTGCCATGTCTTCATGAGTCCCTCCAGTTACAGTGTAGACCATTAAGTCCGGATTTTGTATTGTAATTTGAGTTCTGCACTCTGCTTTTCTCCTGTTCCTTCAGAGTCTCTTGTCGTGCTCTCTGTCAGAGCGATCACTGGTGGTATCAGGGGACCATCTAGCTCTTGTGGTCTCAGGCTGATGGAATCCTTGCTTTATGTGGCCCTTTCTGTCTTGTGGGCTAGTTATTTTACTTCAGTATTTAGTGTTCATTTTACTTTGCTGCAAGTGGATTGGGACCAGTTGGTGCCTCTTAGATGGCTGCCCACTAATCTTTAAGACCCTAAGCCACTCACCAAAATGCCTGCCACACTTTTGCTGCCACAGATGTTGTTGACAGTTACCACTGACTCAGTCTGACTCATGGTGACCTTACATATAACAGCATAAGACGTTGCTCAGTCTTGTTCCATCCTCACGATTGTTTGAGTTTACACATAGGTGTTACTCTTCAGGAAAGCTTTTGTGCCGCTAATTCTATCAGAGCATCTGGGTCCTGGGAGATTAGACCTGCCATGAGTCAGAACAGAGCAGGGAGGTTGACAGTGAAAAAGATAGTTTAAGGATAATGAGCACAGATGCCTGGTATGGCAGGCAATATATTGAACTCCTTTAAGGTATCCATACACTAATCCTTGGAAACTGTACATATGCTACCTTACAGGGAAAATGAATCTTTGAAAATGAGATTAAGGATATGGTCCTTGAAGTGGGGAAAATAGACTGGATTATTCAGCTGGGCCCAATCTAATCACATGAGTTCTTAGAGAATCTTTTCTGACAAAGAATCAGAGAAAGATGTAAGATGTGAGAGAGAAGTCCTGTCCTAGAGCACAGCTGGGAAGAAATGCATGCGTGTGCACGCACACACACACACACAGACAGACAGAGAGTGAGACAGAGAGACAGAGAGAGAGAGCAAATAGAAAGTAGTATTTAGGCTTTCTGGAAGCGTGAGACATGAAAAGCACTCTCCAACACCCCACTTTCTTCTTTCTGTGTTGGGGAAAAGTAGAAAAGAAGCGTGGCTTGGAGTCTCATATGGGTTTAATTTGAAAAATAGCTCAGTTTCTTAAATGTATGGAAACCCTGATGGTATAGCAGTTAAACTCTATGGTTGCTAACCAAAGGGTCAGCAGTTCAGATCCTTCTGGAGCTCTTTGGAAGCTGTATAGGGCAATTCTACTCTGTCCTATAGGGTTGCTATGAGTCAGCAGTGGATTTGGGATATGAAGCTAGGATAAGTTGAAAGAAGGGAGATAGAGAAAATGCTATGTGGTGCTCTGGAAGAAGGGATATCATCATAGATGATCAAATGGGATTAATTAGAATTTAAGAAGTGTAGTGGTCTCATCTCACTGTTTTCTCTAGCTATGAAAGGCATGTGTCCTCCTAGTACTTCAGTTTCCTTGGTTGAAATGCAAAGCACCTGGCTGACCCATCTTTGAGGTCCCTTGAAACTCATTCTGGTTTCAGCGTTACTGCCTAATTAACTATGTGACTTTGGGTTTGTTATGTAACCATTCTGAACTTCAGATTCTCTCTCTCTCTCTCTCTCTCTCTCTGTGTGTGTGTATGTATAATTTTTATATAGTTTCTCTTTCCACACCAATATCCTATGAGGATGTCATATGCATCAATCAGTTAATGGGTGATGATACTAGCCATTTTTCTAAATACTTTACCTGCTTTTTAAAGCTTCTTTTTCATCCTGACAACACCCCAGAAGACTTTCAGAGATTGCTATTATTATCTTCCTTCTTAAGTATGAAAAACTAAAGTTCAGTGCAATCTGTTGTACAGGGCAGACCCAGGATTCAAAACTGTGTCTACCTGGTTCCCAAATCTATCCTGTAAGCCTCTTGCTACATTAGTCTGTCAGGTCACAAAATGAGATGAAATGTAATTCCTTTTACTGTGGGATATTTCAACCCTAACTAAAGACAACTCAGTGACCCCAGACTTTGTCCTTCCTTGATGATAAAAGTCTTTCTCCTATGTTTTGCCACATTAGTGAAGGTGAATAGAAGAAAATATGGAAGTCCTCGTGAAAACATTTATCTGGCAGTATAGTTCACAGACAAGTGTAACAGACAAAATGTATCCCTTTCTCTTAAACCAGTATATCTATTTTTTTAAAAAAATGTCATTAGTGTACTCATTGAGCTAAATGAAAATTATACCAAATAGGCTCAAATTTATAAGGATACATACTTTCAGCAATTTCATGGAAAATTGCTTCAAAAATTACACTGCTAGAATCTTAGGAGAGATTCCCATTAATAATGCTCCTTGAAGCCACATAAATTTCTTTAGACTCTTGCTTTGTGTAATTAGATGCACTAGAAAGCATCTGCCTTGAGAGGTCGACTTAGTTAATAGAAACATAGTAGAAGTTCTTTAATAATGATCCTGAGATTGCCATGGACCTAGTAGATGCTCCTACCACCAAAGAAAGATGCACCTCCAGTGAGAGGCTTGACCCAAATCTATAAAATCATAATAGCAACAGTGATAATGTACATTTAAGCAGCACTTTGCTATTTTTCAAATACACTCAAGTCCATACACCCTTGTAATCTTCATAATGACTCTGAGAGGTAGAAGAAACATCTTTATTCCCTCTATTTGTATCAAGAAGGAAACCAAGTTTCAGAGATGGTAATTGATATGTTTAAGGTTAGAAAACAGACTTGATGGCACCTAGCAGCAACAACAACAAGACCAGTACAGAGTAGAACTGAAACTTGAACTTGCTTAATTATGACAAAGAGAAACACATTTTGCTTTGTGTTTATGCTTATTGTGCACCAGGAGCTGGGTCAGAGTCTTACATAAGTTGCTTCATCATTCGATGCTTAAAATTCTAGTATTTCCTATTAGGCCCCCAAGGGTTGGAATAGGGGGGAATGGTAGTTGTTCTGGACTGCTAACCTAAAGATTGGCTGTTTGAACCCACTTAGCAGTATCATGAAAGAAAAGCTTGGCAGTCTGCTTCTGTTAAGATTCAAAACCCAGATCAACCAAACAAAACAAACCCATTGTCACCCAGTTAATTTAAAGTTATAGAAGTCCTATAGGACAGAGCTGCAATCTTTATCTGAACAGACTGTCAGATCTTTCTTCTGCAAACTGGCTGGTGGATTCAAACTGCCAGTCTTTGCTTCACAGGTGTCACGTAATCGTGTTGTCAAGCAGCTCTTACAGCCAAAAGAACCCTATGGAACAGTTGTACTCTTTAAGACATTTGGTTGCCAGGAGTGCAAACTGACTAGAAGAGAAGGAGTTTGGTTTTTTGGTTTTTTACCATGAGAAAAGAGCCAGCGAGACAGAGAGACAGGCAAACAGAGAAATGCCCCAGATTTACATCCTAGTAGACAACCAAGGGTTGATCAATGCTGCTGTTCAACATTTAAATGTAGCTTTGTATAAATGCAGTGCCTTCTTTTCCTTACTAGGCCACAGAGATTTACACTAACTTCCTTTGCCTTTCTATTTGCACTTTTGAAATGAGGTTAGGAAGCCAAAACTTATCAAAATCCAAAAGGATGGCAAACTAGTGGTCAGATCTGAAGCACGTTTGCAGAAATTGAGGAATAGAATTTGAATTGAATGCATTGTTGGCTTTTCCACACAAAACAGATGGCCTTCTCCTCTTTGGGAGGCCTGCCTTGTATAGTGCTGTCTGTGGATTAGGTATCAGAATCTGATGCAATGAGAATAAATCAAGAACATTATTATCCAGAAAAAACTAGATAGAATGCAGTTCTGGCTGGATTTTTTGTGCCTGTCTCCTTGAATCGCCTGTTAAGATGTGTGTTTTCCACTCAAAGCCCTCAGAATCTTAAGGTATCTTTAATAACAGAATTCAGAAAACTTCAGGGAAAAATGCCTTGTATATTTATGCCTCATTGACTCTCCATCTCATTTTCAATCTCATCTGAAAACATCTTTTTCTCTCTTGACCGCATTTGCTAATTGCCCTCTCCCACAGCTATTATTTAACTGGAAGATATGTGATCACTTTAACAAGGGTATTTAACTTCATAGGGTTGTTGAGATGTTTTTTAATGGTTTTATATAGAAAATTTAAGTCAGGTTTTAAATGGGCAGGGTCCTTTGGAAAACCTATCAACCTTTCACCTCAGAGAGTTTCTCAGTCATTAGTCAAGGCCCTTCCTGTCACTTCAGAAGACATTTGTTGAGCTTTGAATTATATAGCTTATTTAAGAAAATAATAATGCAATCATATATAACAAATGCTATATTATTTTCACAATACAAGCTATATAATTCAAAGCTCAACAAATCTCTCCAGAAGTGATGGGAAAGGCCTTGACTAAAGGCTGGGAAATTCTCCCAGATAAAAATATCCAATGTGTTTGTCAATTTGTTGTACTGTGTGGGCTTGCATGGTGTTGTAATGCTGTAAGCTATGCTTCTGTTATTCAGATGCCACCAGGGTTACCCACGCTGGACAGGTTTCAGCTGAGTTTCCAGGCTAAGACAGACTAGGAAGAGGGATCCAGAAGTCTACTTCTGAAAAGAATTAAGTAGCAAAACCTTATGAATAGCAGCAGAACATTGATATGGTGCCAGAAACAGAACCCCTCAGGTTGAAAGGCACTCAAAAGATGACTGGGAAACAGATGCCTCCTAAAAGTAGAGTGGACCTTAATGACATGGATGGAGACCAGCTTCCAGACCTTCATTTGCTGATGTGGCACAACTCAAAATGAAATAAACAGCTACAAAAAATTGTTAATAATAGGAACCAAGAATGTACAAAGCACTAACCTAGGAAAACTGAAAATCATCGACAATGAAATGAAACACATAAACTACAATTTAGACTGGTACTGTCCATTTTGAATTAGACAATTACATGATCTACTATGCCTGGAAGAAAACTTGAAGAGGAATGGTATTGCATTCTTGTCAAAAAGAACATTTTAAGTTCTATCCTGATGTACAATGCTGTTAGTGATAGAATAATATCCGTATGCCCACAAGGAAGGCCAGTTAATATGACTATTATTCAATTTTATGAACAAATCACTAAGATCAAAGGTGAAGAAGTTAAAGATTTTTATCAGTTTCTGCAGTCTGAAATTGATCAAACATGCAGTCATGATGCATTGGTAATAACTTCTGATTAGAATGCAGAAGTTAGAAATAAAGGAGAAGGAGTAGCAATTGCAAAATATAGCCTCCATGATAGAAACAATGCCAGAGATTTCATGATGGAATTTTACCAGACCAACATCTACTCGATTGCACATATTTTTGTTCACCACAGCAACTATACACATAGACCTAACTAGATGAAATACACAGGACTCAAATCAACTACATCATGGAAAGAGACAGTGGAAAAACTCAATATCATCATCAGAACAATATCAGTTGCTGACTGTGCCACAGACCATCAATTGCTCATCTGTAAATTCAAAATGAAAATAATGAGAATTAGACCAGGTCTATGAGAAGCAAGATATGACCTTGTATATATTCCACCTGAGTTTAGAGACCATCTCAAGAATAGATTTGATGAATTGAACACAAAGACCAAGGCCAGAGAGTTAGGAAGCACATCAAATACATTATACATGAAGAAAGCAAGAGGTCTTTAAAAAGACAATGAAGAAAAGAGCAGATTTGATTCAGAAGAGACTTTGAAACTTCCTCTTGCCTGTTGAGTAGCTAAAGCAAAAGGAAGAAATGATTAAGTAAAATAATTGAACTGAATCGTTTCAAAGGTACCCCAAGAAGGCAAAGTATTACAATGACATGTGCAAAGAGCTGGAGACAGAAAACCAAAAAGGAAGGATACACTCTGAATTTCTCAAGCTGAAAGAACTGAAGAAAAATTTCAAGCCTCACATTGCAATAGTGAAGGATTTTACAGGGAGAATATTAAACAACGTAGGAAGCACCACAAGAAGATGGAAGGAATACACAGACTCATCATACTAAAAAGAATTAGTAGACATTCAATTATTTCAAGAGTTAGCAAATGACCAGGAACCAATAGTACTGAAGGAAGAAGTCAAAGTTGCATTGATGGCATTGGCCAAAAACAAGACCCCAGGAACTGATGGAATATCAAGTTGAGATGTTTCAATTAATGGAAGTGCTCATTTGTCTAGCCAAGAAAGTTGTAGGACAGCTGACCTTACCAACTGACTGGAAGAGATCCATATTTATGCTTTTTCCCAAGAGAAGTGATCCAACCAAGAGGGAAATTGTGTAAAAATATCATTAGTATCACACACAAGTAAAATTTTGCTAAAGATCATTGTAAAGTAGCTGCAGTAGTATATTGACGGGGAACTGCCAGAATTTCAGGCCAGATTCAAAAGAGGATGAGAAACAAGGGATGTCATTGCTGGTTGTCAAATGGCTCTTGGGTGAAAGAAGAGAATACCAGAAAAATGTTACTTGTGTTTATTGCATTAGGCATTTGACTCTGTGGATAATAAGAACTTATGGATAACATTGTATAAAATAGGAATTCCAGAACACTTAATTGTGCTATTAAGGAACCTGTATATGGAACAAGAGGAAGTCATGCAATCAGAACAAGGGGATGCTGCATGGTTTACAGTCAGGAAAGGTGTGCGTCAGGGTTGTATCCTTTCAGTATACCTACTCAATCTGTTTTGATGTCTTTTGAGTCATGCAACATCTGAAAGACACAATGGAAAAACTCAGAAACTGCAGTCAGAACAAGACCAGGTGCCGACTGCAGCACAGACCACCAGTTGCACACACACAAGCTTAAACTGAAACTGAAGAAGATCAGGACAAGTCCAAGAAAGTGAAAGGATAACCGTGAATATATGTATCCGAGTTTAAAGATTATCTGAAGAACAGTTTTGATGCATTGAACACTAATGGCCAAAGACAAGATGAGTTGTGGGATGATATCAAAGATGTCATCTATGAAGAAAGCAAGAGGTCATTAAAAAGACAGGAAATAAATAAATAAATAAATAAAACAAATTGGATGTTAGAAGAGACTCTGAAACTTGCTCTTGAATGCTGAGTAGCTGAAGCAAAAGGAAGTAATGACCAAGTAAAAGAACTGTGCAGAAGATTTCAAAGTCAAGAAGACAAAGTGTTATGATGACATGTGCAAAGAGCTAGAAATAATAATAATAATAAAGAAGGCAAGAATACGTTCCACACTTTTCAAGCTGAAAGAAGTGAAAAAAAATTCAAGCTTCGAGTCACAATAGTGAAGGATTCTACAAAAGAATTCTTCAAAAGAAGTGGAAGGAATACGCAGAGTTATTATACTAAGAAGAACTGGTCAACATTCAATCATATCAAGAGATTGCATGTGATCAGGAGCTGTTGGTAATGACAAAAGAAGCTGAAGCTATTGAAGGCATCAGTGAAAAGCAAGACTCCAAGAATTTGTGGCTACTACTAATAATGAGTGCTTACTTGTCTATACCAAGAAATTTGAAGGTCAGCTACCTGGCTAACCAAATGGAAAAGATCCGTATTTATGCCTGTTCCTTAAGAAAGCTGATCCAACTGAATATGGAAATTACCGAACAATCTCATTAATATCACACACAAGTAAAATTTTGCTAAAGATTATTTAAAAGCGACTACAATGGTATATTGACAAGGAACTTCCAGAAATTCAAGCTGAATTCACAAGAAGATGTGGAACCAGGGATATCATTGCTGATGTCAGACTGATTTTGGTTGAAAACAGAGAATACCAGAAAGATACTCATCTGTGTGTCACTGACTATGCGAAAGCATTCAAATGTTTGGTGATATCAAGTTACAGATAACAATTTGGTGAATGGAAATTTTAGAACACTTAATTGTGTTCACAACGTGTCTGTATATGGATCAAGAGGGAGTTGTGTAAACAGAATAAGGGGTCACTGCATGGTTTAAAGTCAAGAAAGGTGTGTGTCAGTGTCGTGTCCTTTCACCATACCGTTTCAATCTGTATGCTAAACAAACAATTTAGAAGATGGACTGCATGAAGAAGAACAAGGCATCAGGATTGGAGGGAGGCTCTTTAGAAACCTGCATTTATGTAGATGACACAACCTTGCTTGCTGGTTTTGAAATGCTTACTGATGAAGATCAAAGACCATAGCCTTTGATAGATTGTGCTTCCAGAAAACATCCAGAAAACAAAAATCTTCACAACTGGACCAGGAAGAAACATGATGATAAATGGAGAAAGGATTGAGCTGGTCAAAGATTTCATATTTTTTTGTTTCCACAATCAATGTTCATGGAAGGAACAGTCAAGAAATTGAAAGACACATTGCATTGGGAAAATCTTCTTCAAAGGACCTATTCAGAGAATTGAAAAGTAAAGATGTCACCTTGAAGACTGATCCAAGCCATAGTATTTTCAGTTGTATCACATGCATGCAAAAGCTGTAAGCAGAACAAGGAAAACAGAAGGATTGCTGTCTTTAAATTGTGGTTTTGGAGAAGAATATTGAATGTACCATGGTCTGCCAAAAGAATAAACAGATCCATTCTGGAAGAAGCACAACCAGAGAGCTCTTTGGAAGCAAACACAGTGATACTGCATCTCATATACTTTGGACATACTGTCAAGAAGGACCAATCCCTGGAGAAGGAATACATGCTTGATAGAGTGGAGGGTCAGTGAAAAAGAAAAAGACCCTCAACAAGATGGGTTGACACAGTGGCTGCAACAATGGACTTGAGCTTACAAAACAACTGTGGGCATGGTACAGGACTGGGCATTGTTTGGTTCTGTTGTGCATAGGGTTGTTATAAGTTGGAACAGACTCGATGGCACCTAACAATAATGGCATTCAATCTGTATGCTGAGCAAATAGTCCAAGAAACTAGAATATATGAAGAAGAATGGGGCATCAGGATTGGAGAGAAACTCATTAACAACTTATGTTATGCAGATGATGCAACCTTGCTTGCTGAAAGTGAAGATCACTTGAAAAACTTAATGATAAAGATCAAAACCCACAACCTTCAGTATAGATTACATCTCATCCTCAAGAAAATAAAAATCTTCACAACTGCTCCAATAAGCAACATCATAATAAACAGAGAAAAGATTGAGATTGTTAAAAATTTCATTTTGCTTGGTTCCATAGTCAGTGGCCATGGGAACAGCAGTCAAGAAATCAGAAGTCGCATTGCATTGGGAAAATCTGCTGCAAAGGACCTCTTGATAATATTTGAAATAAAAATGTCACCTTGAAGGCTAAGATGTGCCTAACACAAACCATGATAATTTCAATAACATATGCATGCAAAAGCTGAATATTGAATAAGGAGAACAGATGAAAAATTGATGACTTTGAATTGAAGTGTTGAAGAAGACTGTTGAATATTCCATAGGCTTCCAAAAGAGTGAACAGATCTGTCTTGGAAGAAGTACAACCAGAGTGCTCCTTGGAAGCAAGGATGGCAAGACAAGACAACATCTTACACGTATTTTGCATGTTGCCAGGTAAGATCAATCCCTGAAGAAAGACATCATACTTGGTAAAGTAGAGGGTTAGCAAAAAGAAGAAGACCTTCAGTGAGATGGATTGGCACAGCGGCTACAACAATGGGCACAAGCGTACCAGTGATTGTGGGAATTGCACAGGACTGGAAAGTGTTTTCATCTGTTATTCAGAGAGCCATGATTAGTTGGATTCGACTCAGTGGCACCGAACAATAACAACATTATGAAAATAAAGGGTTATTATTTTAATTCACAAATGTTTATTCTCAGTATCTATTATCTCTTCAAATTATACAGATTTTCTATACCCTCCTCACTCTGAAAGAGGCCCTCGCAATCTCCTACCTACCTGGTTTCAAATCTTGGCTTTACCACTTTGTAGATTGATATGCTACTTAAATATAAAGTCACAGTTCTCATTTTCAAAGTGGGAATGATACGCTTACCTTAAAGTCTACCCTAGAATCAAATAAAATAATCTGTCTAAAAGTCCTAACCTAAAATGTTCAATTCACATTATCTTTTATGGAATTAGAGAGGGAAACGTGTGAGATTCTTGGACAACTCTTAAAATTGTAGATGTTCTTATCACACTAGAGTGCAAACTTTGTGTGCTGGGAGACTTGCTTACTTAATACTATACTTTCGGCACCTAGATTTGTGTCTGACACATAAGGCAATCAGACTGTGGGTGAATGAGTAAGCACCTTTCACTGTTCACAGCTACTTCACAGTTTAAGAAGCACTTTCGAACCAATGATCTCATTTGCTCCTCCCAACAGTTTTATACCAAATATGGTGACCAGTTGTATCGGGGAAAGAGTGATTCACAATGAATTCTGTTGCTTTAGGATTATTCATGATGCCACTTCAAGTTCCATTAAACCAGTCAGTAATCAAGTCCCAACAGTTTTACCTGCTAAATTTTCTTAAGTAGTCTTGCTACTAGTGCTACAAGCAAGTTGTGGTATTCTTCATCTGGATTGTTGCAGCAAGTTCTGTTTCCTGACTGCCTTCCCGATGACATCGACACTTACACATGTGCTAATACTACAAATATTTTTGGACTACCTATCATGAGAAAAATGATCTCTTAAGTCCTTAGAGGAAGTGGCAAACCAAATATGATTCTTGCACTTAAGTGGTTTGTTTTCTAGTGAATATTGCTAGAATATTAAGTTGACCCTTCTGTATTGTCCAGGGACCACCCTTACCCAGCTGCATAGAGAATTCTTTGGTACGTAATTCGTTGGCACCTCTTTATCTCTCCAACCTTGTCTCTTTTTAACTTCTACTGCATTGTTATATAAATATGTAATATATGTGTGTAACATATATGTTATGCATTTTTTGCAAAATGCACAAACCCTCATGCATTATTTTCCTATAAATGCTCTGTGCATTTTATGCATTATTCGTGAAAAATATGGTATTAGGCTTTCTGCTGTTCATCCCAGCACATAACACTCAACTGGCCTAATTGGATTTTGTGCTTTTATTCCAGGAATATACCTTGCTTTTCCACGCACATGAACTTAATTTTTCCTTTGTATGGAATGTTCTGATCATATTTCTCTTACCTCTTCTCTATCAGAAGTTATTGTAGTAACAAGAGCTATACTTTTAATGATTATTCTCTGAGAAACTCTGTGCTTTATAAAGGTGGACTTATATACACCCCATACCAAATATAATCTCATTTCCTTCTTAAAAGATTATTTTATTTATGAAAAAATAAAATTCATGAAAATGGAAAATAACTCATCCAAAGTCATACAGATAGCCAGTGTCAGAGCAACAATCCAATCTCAGTCTGACCCCAAATCTTATGTTCTTAGCTATTTTGCTCTATCAAAAGTCAATCTGTAGTCATTCTTCAAGTTTTAGTCCAAAGGAACTTCATTATGTAACCTTTCCTGAACTGTCTAGTACAGAGAGTAGCTCTTTCCTTAGCGTTTACTTTATAAGTATCTCTATGTGGTGCCTTTTGCAGTTATCACACATAAACATTTACATCTGTGACGTGTTTATAAGTCTGTCTCTCTTGTTACCTCATTTGAAGTCACTGACTTAGACTTATTCATCACCATTTTCTCCAGGACCAGCACAGATTTACTAATATTAAGTGTTCAAAAAATAGATTTTGAATGAATCAACTAGCTGAAGGATCACTCCCAACTTGAAGCAGAGTGCCAGCAGTATGGAGTTCCAGTAACAGAGAGGAAAGATAGTAGTAGTAGCAGTTAGCACAGATTTTACCTGCAGGTAATCATACAAGAATTTTGTACAATTTAAAAGAAGAGTCGGTTGAAAGTTGATATGATTTAAAAGAAGAGTCAATCAAAAGTGAAGACATAAACACCAAAAAATATGTCCGTTCATTTTACATTTTTCATCCTGTTGTTTTGACACTGTGCTGACATTCAGAACTTCAGGTCAGGGCTAAGTTTATCTGGCTTAATTGGAAAGTGCAGGGACTTGTTCTGTAATGCTCTTGGGACCAGCTGACCAAGAGACTTTTGCTATCTACTTGCAGACATAGCTGCCTACATGAGAATTTCAAAAATAAGCAAAAATCTATTAGATTCTTCAGCTACGTGTCTTCCATTTTTGGTAGATATCTTGCATCTTGCTGGTTTAAGAAAAAAAATAAAGACTGTATGCACTGAATTGCCCTAAGGGCTAGTTTAGGAGTGACAAGGCAATAGCCCATTAGTAATAGATTGATTGTACTATTTGTCCCTTGAATCTATACCCTTTCCTCTGTAATTTCAGTGACTCCCTCTAGTACCAGGTCTGGCCATGTAACCAGGCAGGAAGACCAACTATTCTGGTTTGGGGGTGACTGCCCTGGTTTTAGTATCAAAAATTCCATTCTTTAATGCCAGGAAAGCTGTACTAGCTGGTCACCATGGTGGCTAGTGGGATGTTAGGAAACATGACACAAAGACTTGGAAAACATTTGCCTGATGGGCTGTTCTCTCTTTTGTACTTCTTCTAATGCCATAAAAACATACCCAGGCTAGCCTGCAGAAGGATGAAAAATACATGGGGAAGAGCTAAGTCATTCCAATTGCTCCAGACCGGTACAATCTAGATTTCCGATATTATGACTCTTTGACCTGGAGGCTAAAATAGAGAATCATTATATATGGATGCAGACCACACAGACATTTAAGTTAGGAAATATAAGTAACATATAAATTCTGCTTTCACGTAGCTGAAGGACTATTGTTACAACAGAGAGGAGATTTCATTTTGTCTGTATTTGAAGAACTATTGTTATAACAGAGAGGAGTTTCGTTTTTCTGTGTTTGAAGGACAGTTGTTATAACAAAGAGGAGAATCATTTTGTCTGTGTTTGATTGGTGAAAATGAGCACTCCGTGGACTCTGATGAAGACACCAAAAACCAGAAAATCAAACCCATTGCCATTGAACTGATTCAGACTCATACCAACCCTGTAGAACAGAGTAGAACTGCCCCATGGAGGTTCCAAGGAATGCCTGGTGGATTTGAACTGCTGAGCTTTTGGTTAGCAGCCATAGCTCTTGACCACTGCACTATCAGGGTTTCCTAGGAAGACACATATAGGTGAAATTTTACACACACACATGCATACACATTCAGTATAAAGGGAAAAGTCTAGTTAGGAATCAGACAAAACTAACTCAGAGTAACTTTTTGTAACTCTTATATGTGTTTGTGGTGTGGTGAAAGATGATCATCAATTAGGAAAATTTTCCATGAACAAGTGACAAGTGAGTTTAACTCTGAGACAAAAACTGCTGAAAGGATAGGAGTATAATGGGACTAAGACTGAGTATTGAATTTCTAAGTCCTAGCACAAAGTTAGGAACCCTTGTTGCATAGTGGTTAATTAAACATGTTGGCTACAAATTACAAGGTGAGTGGTTTGAACCCGCTAGCCACTCCACAGGAGAAAGATTTGGCAATAGGATTCTGTAAGGATTACAGTCTTAGAAACCCTATGGGGTAGTTCTACTTTATCCTATAGGATAGAATTAACTCAATGATAGTTTTTTTTTTTTTTTAGTTCAAAACTATAATGTGAAGCCCTTTGTTCAAAAATGGCTAATAATTACAAGGCATTGATAGTAGAACATTAAACCAAGTGTAAGGCCCTTCTGAGTACTGGCTCTGATTTGAGTAAGGAAATCCAGACAAGGAGACAGTACATACAGAAGCGAGGATGCATGCAATGGCCTGATGGGCTTGGGATCCTTTCAGAGTCAGGTGTGCGCATATATGTACCTCATGTGGATGGATTTGTAGGTGCTATTGTGGAGACAGGCAACAAAACTTAGTTGATAGTATGGTGGGTTTACATCGTGTCGATTTAGCTAAGGTGGTACTGAATTTCCAAGAATTTTCTTACTCTCATAATACATGACAAGTGGGGGCCACAAGAAATGTTTCATATACCACATTCTGTTTATACTCAGAAGGTCCCTTCAGGTCACTGGGTGCTGTTACAAATCACCCATGTCAATGTTTGCCTCCTAGCTAACCCTGCGGCAAGGAGCAGCAATAGGACTGTGGCTCCTTCATTTTCCTTCAGATTCTCCTAAGTTTTTCTCCAGCTCCCCTGTGATGAAGGGCACTAACTTTTCTTGCTAGTCACCCACTACACCATCATGTTTCAAAGCTTTAAGAGTTGAGAGGCCAACTGTGATGGTTAGGATTCATTAGTGCAAACTTTGCTGGGCCATGATTCTTGGTGTTTATATCACTCCTGTGACTACGTCTGCTTAAGTAGCCTGTCAGTTGAAAGGATGTTTCCTTGGAAGTGCAGCCTACACCTGTGTATAAGCAGAAGTTCTGACTTTTTGCTTGTTCGGGATCCTGTGGCTGCCTCCTCTTCTTCTGACCTCTGGCTCTTGGGACTTGAGCTGTCAGCTTATCTGTAGTTCTTGGACTTTGTAGGTCTTCACAGACTGAAAGCAGAAGCCTCGATCTCCAGCTGCCAGTCTTGGAATCACCAGCACTGTGGCTACGTGAATCCAGAGAAGCCTCCATCCTGATCCATGTGTAGGATATGCAGCCTCAACAATCCAGTTTCAACAATCATGTGAACAATTTATTTGATGTAAATCTCTTTCTATATAGGTTTACATGCTTCACTACTTTTGCTCTCTAGAGAACCCAGTCTAAGACACCAACCCAAATTCCTCCTCATCTTTACGTGCATCTTCACCGATTCCACTTTGTCCATGCTGTGAGCTACGCCATGGTGTCTTTCTTCCTCGCCCACCTGCCATGTTGATTGCAGGCCACAGTACCACATATCCAAGCAGCAACTATACACAGAATGTTTAACCAGCAGCAAGGACTGTATAGTCAACTTTTTATAACTCCTTTTTCCATGTTACTCCAAGTAGTTCCACTTCTGTAATCAAATCCTAACTGCTCGCAGTAGGAAAGGGCCCTAGAAGATGGACTGAGCAAGAAGATCTTTTAAGGTGTCTTAGGCTGAGTTTTCCACAGAAACAAAATCAGTGAGGCTTAGAGAGAGAAAGAGAGATTAAGCTCAGGGAAATGGCTAATGTCACTGTAGAAGCTGGCAAGTCCCAACTCTGAGGGTCAGGCGTCTGGCTGGAGGATTCTTTCGAGTCACGTAGCCTTAGAGTTGATGAATCCCAAGACTGGCAGATCATATCGCATACTGTTGGTTTACAGGCTGCAGAAGCCGACAAATCCCCAAATCGGCAGGCAGTGCAGTAGGTTTCTGGTTCAAGTTCGAAGACCTGGAGTTCAAATGATGATAAGTCAGATGGAGGATCCTAAATGAGTGAGCTTTACAAGAATGTCTGTATATATATTGGATACAAGCTACACTTTCAAGAAACTTCCCTTACACCTCACTGGCTAATCATATCAGATTTCATCATGGAAGATGACTAAATCATCACGTAACTGACAGACCACTGAGAATCATGGCCTAGCCAATTTGTCACATAACCTTAATAAACATATTAGGTGACAACAAACATGTTCAGAAGACAGATTGTGGATTCAGACACAACAGAACTTAAATCCTAATTTGTTAGTCCATGATATTACATGGCTGGCCTTAGTCTGTGTGGTAGGCCACCTCCAGTGTGGCTCCCATTGATATCTGCCCATAAGTATATATGCCCTCCTGTAGTCCCCTTGCATGCTGTATTTAGTTTGGTGTGTGTGAATAGAATACTGTACAGTGATATACATCACTTCTAAGGTGAGGCCATAAAAGACGTTACAACTTTTGCCTCCCCCTATCTTGGTTCACTCTCTATTTTGAGGAGAGAACAGTGTGGTGAGAAAATGGCCTTTCTTGCTAACAGCCTCATGGGTGTTTTTCAGAGTGGGTTCTTCAGCACAAATCAAGTCTTCAGATAAGTTCAGTACTTACCAACATCTTGATAAAACTCATGAGAGAACATGAGAACTACTCAGATTCTGAGTCAGTCTCAGAATTTTCACCCTCAGAAACTGCGTGAGATAACACTCACTGTTGCAAGTTGCTGAATTTTAGAGTCATTTGCTATATAGAAAAGAATAATAGAATCTGTATGCCTCGATCTCCTCTGAAGTTTGATGGAGCTCACCATAGTACGTCCCTCACTGAGTTATTGCCAAGATTAAGGACATATATATAGCATATATATATATATATGCTATATATATATATATATATATATATATATAGCAAGTAACATTGTGTTTGGCATGTGGCAAATGGTCAGTAAATGTTATCACTGCTGTCGCTGTTAGCACAGTTATTGTTGCTGTTGTTAGCACTTCTATGTTTCCATTCTATGATTTCTTCACCTTACGCTATAAGGGGGAAGGAGATCTTCACTAAAAAGATGATATTGAGTCTGCAAATCTTAAACTTATAGTGCTTGCCACCTGAACATCAGCTGATGGAGGTAAGTGGGGAAAGCACCCCTGTGCTTGCCTCTGTTAATGTTTTTCTTAGGGCAGGGAAGGCCTGCATAGCCCTTTACCCAAATGAAGAACCCTGCACTCAGATTTAGATGGCAGCTGATAGCATCAGCTTGTGTAGGTCTACTAGTTGCCCAAGGGCTAAAGAATATTAAAGGTTGAGAATTAAATTTTGTCGCCTGCCTGGAAAATTAACACAGTTGATAATAGAGAACTATTGGAAAGTTACAGGAAGCATGGACACTTTCCCAGGACTTGATGGTGCAAACAAATTGAATGGCAATTAGCATATCTAATTGTTAATGAAATGGGGTATTAATTGTGGAATGTTAATTTCTTCCTTTCAGCAGTGGCTACCTGCTTGGACTAGAAGCATTTTACATCTGAATAATATAACTCTGGGACCTCCTTAGATAGAGATGTTAGATGGAAACTCTCTAATTTTGTTTTTACAGATGAGCAAACTGAAACTTGGAAAGATTATACGTACATGATCCCAATCTTGATCATTACTAAGGGTGGGGAAATAGAGTTTCTTTGGTTTCCTAAACAGAACCATTAGTGGTTAAGAGTACAGACTTTAAAATCATATCAAACTCGATCAAGTGTTACCTTCAATGTTTGCAGCCTGTATTATTTTGGATTAACTAACTTGCTCTTAGTAGTTTACTTATTTTCTCTTGTCCTCAGTTTTCTCATTTGTAAAACAGGAATAATAATGTGTACTTTATCACTGGGTGCTGTGGTATGAAAATTCAAGAAATGCTTGGGCCATAGGATGCACCCCTAAGACTGAAGTTTCTAAGATTCTTTATTTTATGTACAAGTTATGGGCTATGTACCAGGAAGAAATAGAACGAAAACACATTGTTGAAGATATTCTCCCAAATTCTGAGCTTTGTTTGGAAAGTTGCCTAAAAATTTTTAATGGATCAGGTCTAATTGCAAAATAGTAAGAGTGGTGAAATCTTCCACCACACATCATGTTTCAGTTTTGCAGTGCCTGAGGACCACTTTGCTACTCTTTATAGGTTAGTTTAACGCAGTAAAAGAGGATAAATTCGGAGACTCCTTAGGAGAGAGAAATATCCATTCACAGAGATCAAAGACCATATCCCCATAATCAATAACACACACCCCAAGTGTTGTTCTGGGTACTTAATCCTCAAGAAAATGAGAACTAAATCCCCCTTGGTCTTCTGAATTCTGCCTTTTTCACTTGACTCTGCCTCTTAACAAGAAGTCTTCTTTCTAAAAAGCTAGGGGATCTTCATATTCTCACCGTTTTCCCATGGATATTCTTACTTTTGGGGAAATGATGGAAACTCAGGCCTGGCCAAGTTAGGAAATTCTGCTCTTACAAGGTTAGAAAAATCT
The DNA here is from genome assembly GCA_028571685.1 of Heterohyrax brucei. Taxonomy (NCBI): domain Eukaryota; kingdom Metazoa; phylum Chordata; class Mammalia; order Hyracoidea; family Procaviidae; genus Heterohyrax; species Heterohyrax brucei. Next base: position 67,363,111 of record CM053150.1, read on the forward strand.
GGTATGAGAGACTTGAATGTGTCACAGAAGGCAGGAGTAATAAGACATGAGGTAGGTGATGTGGCAGAGGGGGTTACCCAGAAGTAGGACCAGGGAGCTAAGTCATGGGCAAGATTTAAGCTACTGGAACCATTAGTGAAAGAAGATTAGAGCCAGTAAAAAGAAACAAAGTTCAGGGTAGCTTCTTAAAGCAGGGACTCTAGAACTAGAAGGTCAACAAGACGGAATTACAAAATTGAATTTGGGAATATAATTAATTAATTCAATCTTCCAAGGTCAAAGGAGGATTTGCCATTATCTGCCTTGAATGTATTGTTTTTTTGCTACTCACTTGTCTGGGGAAATATGATTGAATTAACATTGCAGAAAGCCTAATGGATATGAGAAATATAATTTATATTATCTCACTTTATGCAAAAGATGACTTTCAATAGATTGCATTTTTTCCACTCTCCAGTTGAGGAAACTAAAATTCAAATGCTTGGCTTTCTCAAGGACCGGAGTTGGTAGAGCTAGGGCTTGGACCTTGGACTTACATCTATGTAAGTACGAAGCCTGGATTCTGTCCAGTATGCAGAGGTTTGAATAGGAGTAGGGTAGAAGTGCAGGTGGGAATCAAGTAGCTCTAGTATATTTTTCCTATGTAGTGGAGGTTGGGGCAAAAAGGAATAGAATCAGGATGGTCACCTTGTAGCCAGTTCACAGGCTTACCTTCAGATGGAGAATGGGAAATTTGTCCCTCTTGGGAAATCCTAGTTACGTAGTAGTTAAGTGTTATGTCTGCTAATCAAAAGATCAGCAGTGTGAATCCACCAAGCACTCCTTGAAAACTCTATGGAACAGTTCTTCTATGTCCTATAGGGTCATTATAAGTCGAAATAGAGTTGACAGCAGTGAATTTGATCTGGGGTTTGGTTCTTCTTTGAGTACTCCTTCCTTTAACACTGTGATGAACATGAGACTTGAGAAAGCAAATTCAGAATAAAAACCATTGTTCACAGGAGACATCTACCTTTTGAAAAAGGATGGACTACATTCCTTTGAGTAGGATTCAGCTTACTTTTATTCACAAATTTTTTCACCAAAGAAGGAAAGTGATAGAAGATTTTTGGAAAGATTTTGAGCAGAGATTGCCTGAAGCCATTTTAAATTTACTCTCACTGAAAACATAGTGAAAAGATACTTGAGTAATTTCAAGAGACCTGAGTTTGAATCCTGGTTGTTCTAAACTAAATTACGTAGTTACACAGTCAGTTTCACTTCTCTGTATTTACTTTCCTCCTTCTTTAATTGGCAGAACGTGCCTGCCCTGCTTAACATCTCCAGGCTGAGGTGAGGAAATAGAAGGAGATGTGTGTGAAATAATTTTGTAAATTCACTATCGGCTTGCAGATGTTGACAATTTCTTCTAATATTAACCACTCAAGCCACTGCTTGGCTTGGGTTAGAGGATGCTGACAGAAAGGCAAACTGATACTTGCTCTCTGGATCTAGAACCAGACAGCTGACTGTGCTGCTCTGTGGAAAGAGCAGAGAACTCAAAATCAAAGTGTTTGGGCTGCCTCACATCTCTTCCACTTAGCCATAGGACTAAGCAGTGATCCTTTCCCCTTTCTGAGCCTTACTTTACTCAACTGTTAAATGAGGAAGATGAAGTAAAACCCAGATCACTGGTTCTCAGTAGGCTCCCTTAGGAGTGCTGCCAAAAGAATGAACAAATCTGTCTTGGAAGAAGTACAGACAGAATGCTCCCTAGAAGTGATGACGAGTACTGTGAACATTTACCAAGAAGGATCCATCCCTGAAGAAGGACAACATGCTTGATAAAGCAGTGAGGCCAGTGAAAAACAAAGACTCTCAACAAGATGAACTCACACAGTGGCTGTAATGATGGTCTCAAGCATAACAACAATTATGAGAACGGCACAGGGCCATGCAGTATTTTGTTCTGTTGTAGCTAAGATTGTTACGATCTAGAACCAACTTGATGGCTCTAACAACAATAAGCATCCTTTTAAAAGTCTGATGCTCAGGAGGCACCCTAGATTAATTAAATAGGAATCACATAAGGTGGAATACAGGAACCATTTTTTTTTTTAACTTTCCAGAAAATTCCAAAGTGTAGCCCTTTTTGAGAACCATTGAGAACCATTTGAGAACCCTACAAAACTAAATGTTTTGTAGGGTTGAGCCATTTTCATGTATAATATTCTAGTATTTTGAAGGAACTTCTGTTCATTTGGCCGTCTTCAGGTTGGCTCGTCTCAGCTTCTCACCAGGGTTGGGCATTAGCACTTACAATCGGGTATACTAGTACCACAGCGAATCTGGATTTCGGGAGCTGAGAAGAGTACGGTTTCTGGCAGGCAACCTCCTGAAACCTTCATGAGGTTTCCAAAGAGAGGCTGACTGATTCTCACTCACAGCATGGCACACTCCTGCCTCTGTTCTCTACCTCCAGGCTCTCAGGATTCCATGACCCTTGCCTGGCCCCATGAAGTTTTTGGGTGGCACAAATGTTTAAGCAATTGACTACTAATGGAAAGTTTCAGGGGTTGAACCCACCCAGCAGCACCTTGGAAGAAAAGCCTGGTGATCTACTTCCGAAATGTCACAGGAACACAGCTATATTCTGTAACACACGAGGTTGTCGTGAGTTAAAATTCACTCTAGTGCAGCTAGTTTGGTTTGGGTTTGCTTGTCCCCTCATCTCTCCTCAGTGGATACCTGTCTTCTCGTATATTTGCAGCAACCTGGAGACCCTGGCCCTTTTGTTTGTCAGATTAGGGATTTTCCAGTGAGCATTTCAGCGCCCCCTTCCAAATAACTCTAGTTATTAAAATGCAGCTCAGGATGTCTCACTCTGGCTGTTACATTATCATTCCTCGTTAGAGACTCCTCCAGGGCCTCAGACATCCCTGCACTGACTTTGTAATTACAAAGTCAATTTCTAAACAGACATTTGCAAATAAGTCAATTTAAATACCTAGATTTGCAAACAATAATTAAGCAGTAGCTTCTTTTTTTAATATCTCTATATATAATTAATGCCTGTGGGCTTTTCATTTTACCGTGCAACTGGGTAGTTTTGCAATTGTTTGTTGAGTTAAAGTGTTCTCTGAAAGTAAATCAAAGCACAGGGGAGATTTGGGAAGCTGTTTAAGAGAGGATTTTGCCTCCTCTTCCTTCATCCTTGCCTCACCTGATTGGCTGTGTTCTTTATCAGCAGGCACTATGACAGGAGAGGGATGCTGCAGCAGAGGCATTTTCTGCATTTAAAAAGCAGGGCTCTGGTCCAGAGATAGGCTGCCCAAAACGGCTGCTGAAGTCAGAAATACAGTCAGGGGGTCTTTCCTCGCTGGACGCCTCAAGCTCCTACTGATTCCAGTATCATCTACACAGTGATGACTCTCAGTAGTGCAGCTTTGATGGCACTTTTCCTCTGATTAAAAACAAAAAATTATAACAGATTCCTGCATCCTGTAGGATAACGATTCTGGCATTCAATATTTTTCACAATATGGCATTAACCAATTATTTCACATGTCTTTCTTGAAAACCTACTAGATGTCAGAGAAAATATTAGCTATAGAGGACACATTAGTAAACAGTTTCACAGAGAGACAAATGCTGAGAAAACTAAGAACACAGATGATGAGTGATAAACAAAGGCAAATAAGAGGACAGCTAACCTGGCCTGGAGAATCAAAAAAGTCCTCCATAAGAAAGTGCTGTTTAAGCTGACTTCTCAAAGATGAATAGGAGTGGGTAGGTGAAGGCTGAGGGCAAAGGTTATTCCAGGTAGAGGGAAAAGCCTTTAAGAGGACACAAGGATTCTTTCAGAAACTAAAAGCAAACCTGAACATTATTTAAAAAAAAAAAAAAATCAAATACAATGTCATCAATCAATTCTCACTAGTAAAAGACCCTACCCTATAGGACAGAGTAGAACTGCTCCAAGAGTTTCCAAGGAGCACCTGGAGGATTCGAGCTGCTGACCTTTTGGTTAGCAGATGTAGCACTTAACCATTACACCACCAAGGTTTCTGAGTGTCATCTAAAGTACAGACAAGAATGAAATGAGGTTAAAGGTGTGTCTAGAGATTCACAGGCTAGAATCTTGAATGCACTGTAGACCAGGCTGAGAAGATTGAAAGTGAACTAAGGACAACTGGGAACCATCATAGAGTTTTCAGGGAATAATGTAACCAGCTGTTCTCTAGCCATGAAAGTTAATCCCTCCAAGTCGGTTGGATAATCCAGCAACTGTTTAGAGATTGTGTGTCTTCCTGAATTCTCACATCTATCTGATGAAGATATTTCCCCAAATATTCCTAAACCAAAACACACTGCTGTAGAGACAACCGTGACTCATGGTGACCTGATAGGGCAGAGTAGAACTGCCCACAGGGTTTCCAGGGAACAGTTGGTAGATTCACACCTCTAAACTCTTAACCACTGTGCCACCAGGGCACCAGAGCTAGTATTCCTAGCTCAGTTAAATGTTTCACCCTCAAAGCCTGGTTCTGAGGTGATGGGTTCTGTGACATGTCCTCAAAGCCACTGTTACTGTCTTATGAGAGTGGACTGCCCTAAACCTATGCTTTGCAACGTTTTACTTAAATCTTTAGTTTTACATTTAAAATATGCAAGCTTTTACTAAAAGCTTACTTTGATTTTAAGTTAATGTACCTAAAATACTCAAGTGCTTGGCTACTTTAGTTTATTATCATCATCAGTATAACCAACAGACAAAACTCTAAGAGTGTTTCAGTGAGAGAGTTTCTAAGTATTGTTGCAGGGGTTGGAAAGTTTTGCCTTCAGAATGTCATTAAGTATGCCATTAGATCATGGACATTTTAATTCAGTTCATGAGAAAAGTAGAAGCTTCCTCTCAGGTACAGGGGGACTGACCAAGGTCAGTATTCTTCAAAACAGAGGTCAAGACTCAAGACTCCAAAGTTCACAAGGGAACAGAGTCACTGATAGCACTTAGTAATCTATTTAGTTAACTAAAGTTATCAGTTTAAGTATAGACACAGCAATCCCACTGACCCTTTGTTGCTGTTAGGGCCTGTCAAGTCAGTTCTGACTCAAAACAACACCATGAACAACAAAACGCTACTTGGTCCTGAACCATGCCCACAACCATTTTTATGCTTAAACCCATTGTTGCAGCAACTGTGTCAACCCATCTCCTTGAGGGTCCTCCTCTTTTTCACTGACCCTCCAACTCTGCTGAGCATGACGTCCTTCTCCAGGGACTGATCTCTCCTGACAACGTGTCCAAAGTATGAGAGATGCAGTCTTGCTATCTTTGCCTTCAAGAAGCACTTTGGTTGAATTTCTTCCAGAACAGATCTGTTTGTTCTTTTGGCAGTCCGTGGTACATTCAATATTTTTCTCCAGCACCACAATTCAAACGTGTCAATTCTTCTGTCGTCCTTATTCATTGTTCAGCTTTTGCATGCATATGATGTGATTGAAAATACCATGGTTCGGGTCAGGTGTGATCCAGTTTTTCCCTCTGTCTCAGAAATAAATGTCTTTCTCCCTCTTCATGTCTATTCCAGAACTAACACACCATCTGCCCTCGAGTAGGTTTTGAGCCATGGCCACCCCATTAGTATCACAGTAGACCCATGCCATAGGGTTTGCAATGATGTTTTTTTAGAAGTAGATTTTCAGGTCCTTTTATCTGAGGCACCTCTAGTCAGAGTCAGCCTTTGAACCTTTCTGTTAGCAGTTGAACATGCTGACCATTTATACTACCTAGGGATTCACCTTGGAAACCCCGGTGGCATAGTGGTTAAGTGCTACCTAGGTGAAACCCTAGGTAGTGCAAATAGTCAGCTTGCTCAGCTGCTAACCAAAAAAACTAGCAGTTCAAATCTGCCAGGCACTCCTTGGAAACCCTATGGGCCAGTTCTGCTCTGTCCTACAGAGTTGCTATGAGTCAGAATTGACTGGATGGCAGTGGGTTTTTGGTTAGGGACTCATCATATTAGACAAGTAGGCCAATTCAGTCCCACTCTGGATCTGGGCCTTAGAAAAGCCCACTCTGCTCCACGTGGTACACAGTTTTAACTTGAGACGTATAAGGCTGCCATAAGTTTTAATTTGCTCCGTGCAACTCTTCTTTATTTCTTTTCTTTTTGGAAGAGTTTTTCCAATCTTAACATTCTGTATATGTTAGGACTATAATTCATTTATGTTTTGCGGTGTGATGAATTATGTAGTATGACTCTTCTTGCCATGGTCTTGTGATTCTCACCTATGTGATCAGGCAAAACTGTTTAAATAACATGATTGTGGCCCAGCAAGGAAATTGGTCAGTTTTGCTTTAAAAAAGAACTAATTGCAGAGCAGAGAGCAGAGCCCATCACCACCCAGGAAGTAGATACTAGCAGGAAAGACACACAGGAGAAAGCTGCAGGAGATGGTGCGGTAGGCTTCCTGGACCACAGAAGTAGAAAGCTGAATGTCTTTGGGCAGACTCTGAGGGCCAGTAAGAAGCATGCCTGTGAACATGACTGGGAACAGGCTGCCTTGATGGAAGAACTGTGTCCTGAGTGTTCCTGAGCCTGAACTGTAACCTGTTACTTTCCTAATAAACCTCATAATAGTGAATATGGTCTGTGCATTCTGTGTGGCCACTGCAATGAATTATCAAAGAAGTAGAGAGTGCTGTGGGAAGGACAGGTGAGGTCAAAATTGGTAAAGGCGGTGGAGAGAGGAGGCGTGTCTGACCTTCACCTGGGAGTCAGCCTTAGGCTGTTGTAGATCTTTGTTCACTTTCCCTGCTGTAGGGCTGGAGGAGGTCAGACACTGCCTCCCAACAGTTTTTAGATATTCATTTCCTAGGGCTTCCTTAACAAAATACCACAAATTGAGTGGCTTATAAGAACAAAATTTTATCATTTTACGTTTCAGTGGATGTTGTTACCATTAGGTGCTACCGAGTCAGTTCCAACTCAGAGCAACTCAGTGAACCACAGAATGAAACAATGCCTACCCTTGTGCCATGTCCACAATTGTTTTTATGCTTATGACCATTGTTGCAACCACTGTGTCAATCCATCTCCTTGAGGATCTTCCTCTGTTTCACTGATCTTCTACTTTACCGAGCATAATGTCTTTCTCCAGGGACTGATGCCTCTTGACAACATACCCAAGTATGTAAGTTGCAGTCTTGCCACCCTAGCTTCCAAGAAGCGTTCTAGTTGTACATTTCAGAGGATAGAGGTACAAATCACTTTGACTGGGCCATGTTCCTTCCAGTCTTTGGGGGGCAGTAATGTTTTCTTATCTCTCCCAGCTTCTGGTAGTCCCAGGTTTTCCTTGGCTTGTAGACGCATCTCTACAGGCCTGTCTTCTCTTATCTCTCTGTGTTTCTCCTTTTTTGTGTGGATATCACCTAGGTTGGATTAGGACCTACCTTCCTTCAGTACAACTTCATGCTAACTGATAATGTCTTCATAGACTTTATTGCCAAACATGGACACAATCTCAAATACTGTGCCTTAGAACTTCAACATATCCTTTTGGGGATACAATTCAATCCCTAATACTATTGTATTACTCCTCTCCTTTATCTCCTCACTCTGGATAAGATTTTTAAAGTCAAATTTTGAATCACTTGATGATCATTTTAGTCCTCTTTGTACCTACTTTTGGCCTGTCTTTGTGGATTCACAACAAAGCAGAAATATTTTGTACAGAAAAGCCAATACACATAGCTAAATGGAAGTGCTCTAGTTCATTCTCTGTAGAACTAACTGCCATCAAGTGGGGCCACAACTCATAATATTTATATTTATCTCCCTACTGTGTGTGAATTTCTTTTTTCCTTGTTATTAAATTCCCCTCACTTTTCATCATCCAACTCAATTTTTTCTTCCACAATGAGCATTTTCCTTCATCATTCTAGTCCTCTTTGAGCTTCCTTTCCTTTAAACAAATGTATCACTTACCCTTGACCCTTAAAACTTAATATTTAAATACAATTTCCTGTCACTTTGTTTTGCGCTGTATACTTATGTCACTCTCTGAGCCTTGTGAACATTAATTATTTTATATGATGCTGGAGGACAGAAATCTCATTTTTTTCCTTTTTTCACACTTCAGAGTATCAACAGCAAGATTAAGTATGTAATATGCACTTAAAGTAGGAATAGATAATATTTAGAAGTTTTCTAACTCCTCAGATATAAGGTAGTCCAATCTCCAAATGTTTTACATATGAAAAAACTAAGGCTTAGTTTCCAAAATTACTTGAGGTGAGTTAATGGCTGAGCTTGATTAGAAGCTAAGTCTTTTTGGTCCATTCCATTTTCTACATTGTTTGTTGACTGATTTATTCTGTGATGTCTAAATATGGCCTGGATATGTCAGATCCAACTCGACGGCACTTGGCTACTTTGCATTCAAAAGGATTGACCATTTAACCCATTGTGTTTTATACTGCTGAAAAGCAATGTATCTCCCATTTAAGATACAACTGTTAATCTCTGCATGTCAGGAACAAAAGAGAAGAAAGGAAACAAAAGATTCAAAGAAGAAACTAGTCTATAGATTAATAATCTACATGAGCCACAATCTCACCTATCTTGAAACCAGAAGGACTAGATGGTGCCAGAATATCACTACCAACTTTTGCAACCAGGGATGTAATAGATGGTCCTGGGTAGAATAGGAGAAAAAAATGTAGAAGAGAACTAAAATTCCCCTCAAAAAGGCCAGACTTAACTGGACTGGTAGACATTAGACTATTGTTCCACGATACCTTTTAAACTTCAACTCAAACCACCCCTAAAAGATAGAGGGGCTCATAAAACAAATAATATCACCTGTGTGTACTGGCTCCACTAAACAATAATCTAAACAAGAATTAATGGTCAACATTTAACATAGACTAGATGTGAGAAGGTAAACAGGAAAGAGAAAGCTACATTAATGGATATACAAGAACCAGAATGGAAATAATGAGATGCTGACACATTGTGAAAAGTATAAAGAATGTTACTGAATAATATATATACACACACACAAAAACAAACAAAAGAACCAAACTCACTGCTGTCAAGTCAATTTCAACTGGCAGTGACACCATACAGTTTCCAAGGTGTGCCTGGTAGATGTGAACTGCTGACTTTTTGGTTAGCAGATGTAACACTTAACCACTATGCCACCAGGGTTTCCTTAATATGTATACCATAGTGGCATAGTTCTCATTGTTAAATGAGAACTTAATTCATGACATAAATTTTCTCCAAAATTACAATAAAATATTTTTAAAAAACAGATGTATCTCAACATGACATATGCCTGATACTATTCAGTATGTCAGTTTTAGATTAGTAAGTGAGTTAATTAGTCCACATAGTCGTTCCTTGTTCCTTTGTTAAGTATCTGGTAATGATGTAGTAAAAGGAGCTTCTGGCACAGAATCTGAAGCCCTGCCTTTAGTTGTCTGTCTGTCCTCTACTGACTTTGTGAGCTTAGCTTACTACTTCATGTCTCTGAATCCAAGTTTCTTCATTCATATAAGACAGCCTAGATAGTCTTATTTAACAGACTGTTAAATGAAGTAATGTTTGCCGTTTGCTAACTTGAAAAATGTAACACACAAAAATAAATGCAAATTGTTGCCACTGAGTCGATTCCTACTCATAGTGATCTACTGCAGGACAGAGCAGACTGCCCCACGGGGTTTTCAAGGCTATAATCTTTAATGAAGCAGATAGGTCTGTCTGGAGCAGCTGGTGGGTTGGAATTGTCAACCTTTCTATTAGTGGTCAAGTGCTTCATCACCATGCCCTGAAGGCTTTTCTGATAAGCTGCTTCTATAGCTGATGTACTTTATTGTTTACTAATACTAGTGGGAGAAGCCCTGGTAGCACAGCATTTAAGTGCTTGACTGCTAACTGAAAGATTGTTAGTTCAAACCCACCAGCCACTCTGTGAGAGAAAGATGTAGCAATCTGCCTCTATAAATATTTCCATTATGGAAACACTATGGCACGGTTTTTCTCTGTCCTACAGAGTCCCTATGAGTCATAATCTACTTACTGGCAAAGGGTTTGGTTTTTTTATTAATAATAATGAAAATAACCATGTCTGATATTTCTATAGTTCACCTGAAATATCAAATATGGCTCTTTTTATTGTTATTAATAAACAACAATAAAGTACAAAAGCCACGAACACCAGCTACCGAAGTAGCACCCTAATTTTGCTGCTTGAAGCTTTACTCAGCGGGCAAGAAGCCAACATCAATATTGGTGACAATTACGTATACCTCCTTCCTCCTCCTTGCATGTGTGTAAGACCCATAACTTAAAACACTTTCAGCACAAAAACAAATTGCAAAACAACTTTGGCTGTGATATATTTCAGCAGCATAACTTAGACTTGCCACCATTCTGTTAAATTATGAATATCTATCATTTGATGGAGTCAGTGCTTTTATTTGGAACGGAAATGGAGGGAAGTGAAGAGGTTGTCACTGGGGAAGGGGAAAAACACAAGAAGATGCAGTTGCTATAGCGATTAACAATGGGCACCCTTCGAACAGGGTTTAGGGATGCTGATGCAGCTAAAACAAATGTTTGTGTTTGGCCGTGGTGGAGATGGTGACAGATTATGGAGCCTTGGCCTTGAGCTGTGATGTGATCCAATTCTAAATAAATCATAAATCTAAGTGCAGACTGACTGGTAAGGCTGAAGGAATACCAATTCAGGCTGGGCAGAAGCAAGCAGTTAGTGGTGTGGGATGTAGGGAGGGACAATAGAGGGAGAGTTAGCAGGAGAAGGACGATGACCAGCCTGCAGGGATGTGATCACTGCAGAAGTAACCACAAGGCTAGGCATTCTGTCATCTGCTAAGTTTTCTTAGATAAAGGTTTTTTTTTTTTCATCATAAAAGGCTCTGATGTTTGGGCTGGTTTCATCAGTCCCTCCCTTGGAAGGACCCAAGAGCCTGCCTGAATTTCTCTTAGGCCTAAGTCATATCTATAGTGTGAAAAGATGTTTCCATGAAAGTGCTTGGAATGTGACAGTACAATTCACTGGTGCAAAGGTGTAAGAAGAGCAAAGACAATTGTTAATGTATATTGTTATTTTTTTTCTTTTTAACGTTTTCTCTCCCTGTTAAGAGAAAGAGACAATGAGTGAAGGGAGAAATGGAGATCCAAAGTGCTAGCTTTATTTTCACTGGAAAGGACAGAAATACTCTTGGGAGATAAAGGGGAGTGTATGGAGGGGTAACAACAATATGAGCACAAGTGGTTGTGTGAGTATCAAAGAATTTTAACAAGTTTGGAGAGGGAGGTGGGAATATGTTGTGACTGCTGGGAAAATTAATATTTGGGATTTCTAGGAGTTGTGCTTTTTAACTACATAAAGAAATTGTAAATTGTTTTTCAAATTCTTTAGACATCACAACAGAGTTCCTTACAAATATAACATTGTATTAAAATAGGCCACGGAGTAGCCAAATACTATTTGCTTTCCTTCTGGCAGACACATCTGGGATGAGAAATCTAAGGTACAATTCTCAGCTTCACCTCAGACCCAGCCATCATCCTGCAGTGATGCCAACACTGTACTTTCATCACGACTTCCACATTAATGTTCAGTGGCACAAGGGATGTCTGTATACCCAACACAAACAACTATGGTTCTGGGGATGATTCTTGTAATTAGAAGGACCTTGTAGACCTCACTATGAGATCAGAATTAATATTCTTTAGGAAGTATAGTTTAAAAGTGAATGTTTCCCAAACTGAGTAAGTCTCAAGAATGTTAGTGTGGAGCATCAGATGCCAAGACAGGATTAGACATGCAATAGATTTATTAGAGGAAAATGACTATGGAAGATAAAGGAGACTCAACAAGAGAAGGCAAGGAGAATGTTCACACCGGGATGCAGGTCTGATATCTGTGAAGATTGGATAAGAATAGCCTAAGACTGCAAAATAGTGTTAAGAAGGGCAAAGTTAATCATTAGAAGAGTCATGCATTTCACGGAAACTGGATGGCGTTAGTACCTTCATTCTACTCAGACGCTGACTAGGGGGATCCTATTGGAAGCATGGGCTCTGAGTTGATGTATCCAGAGGGGAATTAGTTAAGAATGAATAAAAGCTGTGTTCCCCACAACAGGAGATTTAAACCATGAATTTCCATGACTGTCATAGTGAGTCTATCTATCCGTCTGTCTGTCTGTCTATCTATCTATCAACTTCTATGGATGTTCAACATCCTAAAGAATTTGTTAGATGTCATTGAGTCCATTCAGACCCACAGCGACTCTGTAAGTCAGAGTAGAACTGCCCCACAGCGTTTCCAAGGAGTGCATAGTGAATTTGAACCACCGACCTCTTGGTGAGCAGCTTTAGCACTTCACCACTATTCCAACAGGGTTTCCCGTATTAAAATGTTAAATAATTTAAATAATTAAATAACTTTCAGTTTTCAGTCAACTCCTAACCTAAATGTTGGCAGTCTGAATATACCAAGGGCTTTCACAAAAGAAAAGATGTAAGGGCCTGTAAACTGTTTCCATGCAGATTACAGCCGAGAAAAGCTTACTAGTTATATATACCCTGTAACACAGGGGATGGCCATGCATCAGAGGCCAACTTGATGACAGCTGACAACAATGACTCAAAAGGTTGAGGTGGCCAGTGTCAGACAAAACAAACTAATTCAAAGCTTTAGCCTCGACTAAATGTTTGAGAGGAAATTCCTGAGAATTAATCATCTGCTCTAGGACGTTTCATCATGCAAATTTTGGAAACAATATTACAGACTATACTATGATGGCATTTTATATGAATTTGAATTCTGCAAATTAGAAATACCATTATATAAAATATCAGTAAGTCTCACTTCATGTGCAGCATTTAAAGCTATGTGACTCACCCAAATTAAAAACAATTCATCAAAAATTTCATCACTTCAGAGTTGGCTCAGTGAATTACGAACTATGTCTCTTTAGGGACACAGAGCAGCATGATTTTAGCTGATAAACAGGAAGACCTACACCCCATTTCAAGATTTATTTTTAATTATGTAATGTTTTGGGAGGTAAAATCTTTCTACAAAAATTAAAGAAATTCATGATTGTACTCTTTCTCCTAGAAATCTGTAAATAATGCTGGTCTAGCTATTACAATCATGTGAGAAGAAATAGCAAACAAATGAAACATTGAGTTGTGGATAACATTTGGTGTAAGCCAAGAAGTGGAAGAAGGAGGTGAAATGTTGGCAATTAAGTGATTCTACAGGGTCTAGGATTAGGATGTATTTATGCCCATCTGTTGTGTTGGTGGGCTGTATGACTGAATTTCTTAGAAAGTGAGAAGAGTGACTGAAATGATTGTGCCTATTTGAGAGCTACCCACTGACAGAAAGGGGACTTATAAGCCACATGCTCTTTTAGACTGGAGAGAGGCATGCAGCTGGTAATTGGACAGCAGGTGGTGGAGGGTGGCCTGGAAGATCAGAGATTCCTAGATCAGGTCAGTGCAGTGGCAATTTATACTCAGGAATACAAAAAGGCCTCAGACTTCACCACCTATGTAAGGAAATGTCTGAATTCTTGCTGTTAGTAGAGCTAATTAGAGAAAGTAGAGGCAGGGGGCTGATCATGATGTCTCCTTGGGAATAAATCAAATAGCAGATCTCAGAATAAGATTCCAGATGAGACATGAGACACTGGAAGTACTATGGGCAGTTGATAGCATGCTGAATTTGGATCTCCTAAGCGACTCCACTATGAGAAAATTGATCTCAAGGGAGAATGTTTCCTGATAACTCTGTAGATCCCAGCATAGAAGGGAAACTAGCAAGTAAAAAAAATGAAAGTGAAGAAGAACATCAAATGATTCACAACATAAGTGAAGCAACAAACTTGATAGACATTCTGTCTTCATTTCTTCTTATAAGAAATAGAGCCATTTTCATTCTTTTTCAGGAGGAATAAAACCCAGATTGAGAAATGGTTGAATATAAACACCAACTTACTTGCTGCTCTCAGTAGGTCTAAGTTACTCACATCTAGACTTTCCAGAAGTGACTTGAATGGCTCCAGTCAGAGTTTGGCCTGAAATCTTTCTGTTAACTCTGTAGGAAGAAAGAGAAGAAGAATTGAGAAATAGGGTTTCATGCTGTGGATGCAAAAGATCTACAGATGACATGAATAGATGTGCTGCCATTCTTTGAGGAGAGTCTTCTTAAACATCAGAGCCTCTCTGCTTACCTGTCTTCTAAGATAGTGATAGTCAAGGTTGATTGGTGAAATGAAGAAATAAAGAAAGAGAAAACATCACTTTGTTTTAAGGCAGAAAGGTCAGAATTCATCATAGGCCAAATCCTGAAGAATTTGGGGCTTTTAAAAACACAAAATATCTGAGGGAGTGGGTTTAACATCTATCCATTTGAAGAATAAGGAAAACAAATATGTTGAGAAAGTATTTTAAGAAGTTTCTCTTTAGTATTATACTTAGAAGCGATTTCTTTATTTTTTTTTATTTTTAACTAATTACAGATTTAAGTAGCCTTTCAATTTCCAAATATTTGTTGAAACTGAGAGTGTCTTCTGAAAGTGACACTGTGCTGAGGTAGATCCTAGAACAGTGCAGTCTTCGTTATGCTGTCACAGTGCCTAGTTGAGCACCTGTATTTTTTCTAGTGAGAATTACATTAAAATGTAAACTGTCCAGATTTCATCCTTCACTGGAAATGTTCACTCTAGAATAAGGAAAGTTAAAATATTAGAGAAACAAGTTAGCTGTACAAAGACCTGGGAACAGGGTTGGAATGGAAATCTCAGGGTTTGCAGGGATTTATAATCAGAGCCTTACGATTGGAGAAGGTACTGTAAAATCATTAAGTTCAACCTTCTAGCCAGTTAGAACTCCCTTCTGTGATACGACTGACAGGTGGCCACTTAATCTTTGCTGGAACTCTTCCAGATAGCAAGATCTCCACAAGACTGGTCAGTTCTGTATTTGAGCAACTCATCACTATAATGCTTCCTGTATTTAACTCAAATCTGTCTCTCTGTGACTCACAGTTCTTAGTACTTATTTTACCATCTTCATGCTTTAGAACATGGCTGAGAAGAGGTTTTCTACCATGCATTAGCTGTGGACTTAGGAGAAATTATTAAAATGAGTATGAATAAATTTCTACACCTATACAATGAACAAAGTAACTCCTTAGTCATCTGTTTGAGGATTGCTATGACTGTTAATGTAAAGTGAATTCAAAACAGTGACTGACACATAATATACTCCCAATAAATGCTAGATAATTACATCGGTGCTACTAATAAAAATATTATTAGAAATTCAGGATCTGATGGTAAAAGATTTTAAGCTATTTCCTGGCTGTTAGAATTTGCCTTCATGGTCTTAGGTTGCTTTAAGCGATGAATCTCAATCTTGGAATCAGTCTCTGCTTCCCTTGACTCATTGCAGTTGCCCATGTACTTGACTTGGCAATCTAACTCTGACCTCTTGAACTCCAAGCTTGCAGTATTTCTGTTGCATGGTCTTACTCTGCCCTCCCGATCTCTGTGCATCTAACTGGAGCCTAAGTAAATGACTTGTTTTGTGTTCCACTATGTGCCTAATTGGGGTATAGACAGTAACAATTCCAGGGTGATCAGGGATAAAGTGATGAGTCTCCTTACTTGGTATAAATATCAACAAAGTTGCACACTCTTTATGTTCTTCACAGGTAAGTCCTCAAACTTGGGCATTGTTAAATTCAATTATGAGGGTAGTAGTGTGTTTACTTTGGTGAGAGCAAGGGCTCAGATGTTTCTGAGGTAGACCCTAGAATAGTGCAGTCTTGGTTATGCTGTTACAGTGCCTAGTTGAGCACCTATTTTTTTTCCGGTGAGAATTACATTAAAATATAAATTGTCCAAATTTCATCCTTTACTAGAAATGTTCACTGTAAAATAAGGAAAGTTAAAATATTAGAGAAACAAGTTAGCTGTATAAAGACCTGGGAACAGGGTTGGAACAGAAATCTATGACTTCTCAGAATACCCATTGTCATGGATTGAATTATTTCCCAAAACAGTAACAACAAAATTGTGTATCAACTTGCTTCGGCCATGATTCCCATAACTGGGGGGTTATCATTTGATGAGATTTCCTATGTGTTGTAAATTCTATCACTATTATTTAATAACATGGATTAGCAGCAGTTATACTGATGATGTCGATTAGATTGAACTGTGTCTTCAGCCAGTCTCTTTTGAGATACAAGAGAGAGCAGTGAACAGAGAGAGGTGGGAAAGTCTACCACCAAGAAAGCAGTGCCGGGAACAGAGTACACATTTCAAGGGACATGAGGTTCCTGCAGCAAGATATTTCTCAACCAAAGTAAGATAGATGCAACATAAGGACCTTCCTGTAGTGTCAACAGAGAAAGTCTTTCCCTGCAGCTAGCACTCTGAAATTTTACTTTAACCTAAGGACTGTGAAAAAGTAAACTTCTCTTTGTTGAAGACATCCACTTATGGTATTTCTGTTATAGTAATGCTAGATGATTGAGACAATCATCTATTGATTTCCATCTTGGGATCACAGATTTCCATAGGACTACTTTTTGAGGACTGTAGCCCAGGACTCAGCCCAGATTGTCCTCAAGTATGGGGCACCTGCCATTTGCAAACAATTTGGTCAGCAAACATTTTATTGCTACCAGTCCCTTCCAGGTCTTTCTCAGTTACAGAGAGTCGCCTAACTGAGACTCTGGTGTTACGATGCCAAACTATAATCTGGTTACAAACGTTAGGAACTAATCTCTTCCCTGGAACTGTTACAATGATAGTAGAGATACTAAAGAAGACTATATGTATGCTCAGTAAAACTTGATTAAGGGTGCTACAAGGACACAGAAAGAAAGCATTGTGATCTGTTCACTGCAAAGGACCTAATATATTTAGATTTTCATTAAGATGGGCTGAAACGCAAAATGCTCTCCGTTATTCAGGAAATGTAATTAACTACTTTCTAAGATTCCTACTTAATCAATGCTATTTCTCCCCATATTTGGTTAATTAAACTGTCAGCCTCCACTGTGGTCTAGAGTGTGTGGGCAACTTGGCCAGGAACATTACCATCATTCAAACACAAGGTCATTTTTTTTCTTCTGAAATAGTCTTCTGATTTTGGCTGCAAATCCTCATCTTCTTCAAAGTAAACAAAGTATACCTTCAAAGTAAACAGACACATTTAAAATATATGATGAAATTAAGATAAAAAATGCTGAAGTAGTGAGGTATGTATTGTGTTGAAAATGTATGTATGCATGTATTGAAAAAAACATGCAAAGAGTTTGGAGTCAAACGAATCTAAATTTGCATTCTTGCTCTAACTTCGGAAAGTTATTTCTCAGTTCTTTTCTCTGTTAAATGGAATTAGTATTAATTACTTCTTCATAATATATTATAAGGGATTAAAGGTTATGTTTAGAGAGCACCAATATCACCTAGTACACATGCAATAATAAATCATTATTCTCAGTCTTCTACATTGCAATTGTATGTATATAAAATGATGTCATTAATCTTATAGAGCTTTGATACACCTGTACCATGTGAGTACTGTCAGGATGGAGAAAATGTTACTGGTATGACTCAGGGTGATGCGTGGGTTCCTTTTCCATGCTGCTGCTTAGCTTCTCTTCCAATGAGACTGTTGCTCAAACACCCAGCATCACTGCATGGTCTCTGGGCCTTTGGGCGGCTTCCTTCGGTAGGTGCCAAATTTGCATCTCTAACTGGGCTATGAGGGTGATACAGCTAGTCTTTGAACCCTTGATGACACGACCCCTATAACTAAGTAGGGAATGAAGAGTCCATTTGGCTCTTCCTTCATTCAGCAGGTTTACTGGGAGCCAGCAAAATGCCAAGTGCTCTGCTGGTTGTTGCGGGAATATAATAGCTTCCTAGACATCCAGTTTCCATCAGAGAATGCATAAATGAATATGGGAGACAATAAGTAAGATTCATCAAATCTGAATTTGTTCTTTAGAACCAGGAAGACTTGTGGTCTAATTTAAGGTTTGCTCTTATTAACTGATTTGGGGCAAGTAATTTGACTACTCCTGCCTTAAATTTCTCATCTTTTAAATGAGAATAATACCTTCCACAGGTCATCAAGAGGACCACACAAACAGATGCATACACAGTGTTTTGTACACAGAATTTTGCTATTATTGTTAGTTGCTGTCATGTAGATTCCAGCTCAGCAGAAAATCCATAGGATTTTCAAAGCTGTGATCTTTAGGAAGCACATCACTAGATCTATATTCTGAGGTACTTCTGTGTTGGTTTGAGCTACCAACTGAACTCTCAGCTAGTAAAATAAAACTCAGTGTCATCAAGATGATTCTGACTCACAGTGACACTGTAGGACAGAGTAGAACTACCCAATAGTTTCCAAGGAACAGCTGGTAGATTCAAACTGCCAACTTTGCACCACTGTTCTACCAGGGCCCAGCTACTAGTCAAGGGCTTAACTGTTCACATCACCCAGAGATTCCTAGTAAGCGATTACTAAGTATTAATAACAATAGTGGTGATGATAAAAGTAATTATGGTGGCAGTAATTATTATTAGCCTGTAGTCTGATGCAATTAGCACAGGGATAGGGAGGATATATAGAAAAGTGAGGCTGCAGCGTAGAAATGGAAGGTTCTCAAGGGCTTCACGGAGCATGAGGAGGCAATAGAGGGCAACACCACAGAGTTCTGTTAACAGGAGGAAAACAACTTAGCCTCCACTTCTGAAAGATTGCCCGCCCCTGAGGTGGAATTGTAAGTGCCTGCAAGACGAGGATCGGTCCCTTCTCATGACCCGCAGGTGTCCCCCTCCTCAATAATGTTGTCAAAAATTAGAATGAGGACAGTTCAGTCAACAGAGTGTCTGTAAAATTAATGAGCCCCTTTGCCTTCAGCACCTGGTAATTACATCTTTCAATTAAAGCAACTCTCTAGCTGTCTATGAGCATATAAATTAACTCACAGCCTTACATCTTTTCAGGCAGCCAGATCTTTCAGGCTCGAACCTGAGAGGCCAGAGGTAAAGAGGGAGGTCAGGGGAGGCAAATTAAAGGGCCTCATCTGCTTCTCTTCTACTTGTCATAGAGAGACCTGAGTCTCTTTTCTCTCAACTTAGCTATTTGTTGTTGGGTCAGCGCTAATCAGTTTGCTCTGTACATGGTTATATATTATGCCTCACTGGAAAGGGAGAATTGAACTAATGAAGTGGGTTGTTGAGTCTGATTTATATAAATTTATGCATTAAATTTTTGAGAATAAGAAAATCTGCTAGAAGTAGAAGAAATGTTTTCTGTGCCATAGATGATCTCTACCATGAATGAAGAACATGAAATACAGTTTAAAAACAATGTAGTTCACTTGCATTTTCATTCTTCAGTCAGCAGAGACTTTAGTATATGTCAAGTAGTAAGCATTGTGATAAAGGAAGATATAGGAGGGTATAGCAGAGACTTTTCAATTGGTATGGGACTCAGTGAATCACTCCAAGGAAAAGTGACATTTACACTGGGAATTGAAGAGTTGGGTGAACAATGGAAAAGGGTATTAAGATGAGAGGAATGGCGCAAGATTGAGAAGGTCACGGAACAGAGCTTGGTAGAATTGCAGCAGTACACAGTATGATGGAAAAGTTAGCTGGTAAAGTAAGAGGTCACCAGACCATATAATACGATTTAGGAGTTTTGGATTTCAAACTAAAGAGAAATTGTAGAAGGATATTAAAGTGAACAATTCATGACCTTTATTATCATGGAATATTTCATGGTATTTTTAAATGATTACTTTTCTTTCAATGAAAGAAGTGCCGGGAAGGTAGTGAAACTGGAAATAGAAAAACATATTTGAAGAGTCTTTGGAAGTCCAAGACAACTAAAAGAGGAACTGTAGTGATGGAGAAAGATGTAGAAATTCAGAAAGAAGATGATTGATTCGACACAGGTGGTGAAGATATGAAAATGTAAGGAAAATTTCCTGAAAAGGATTCTAAAAATATAGATAACAGAGCCTCTTATATGGTAGGCAGTTGTCACTTACTGTAGTTCTGTCAAATGAACATGGACTGGGTCTTTAATAATCTGCACATAGAAGTAACATGCCAAATCTATTGAACATAGAATTCAGATATCTTTTCAGTAATACACAGACATAAATGGACATACAAGTAACCAAAGAGTTTATAAAGACAGCTTGGAGTAATTTTTGTAATTTTTCCTTCCTTTACTCACTCTAAACAATATGATAAACTCACAGTTTTGAGATGAAGACTCAGACATTAATGAGTTAAAATGAATTAGTACACATGGATTATTAAATTAGTTATTTCCTAATTTGAGTCCTAGCTTTTTCCACATTATCACACTTGTATCATCTGCCACAGGTATGTAGGAAATCTATGTAGATCTTTATGACATGTGAAACTTTATGTTGTCAAAGGCATGATTGTAACAGCTGATTAGTCTTTGAAACTGAAGGAGCAGAGAGGAATAATGTGCTGTCACCGGGCAGGGTGAGCAGTAGAAGCTGCACATAGGTGGACATGTAAATTTATACGGGAATGTGCATTTTCTCTCAGTTGTAACAACAAAAAAAAAAATGCTGTATCTAGTACTTCCCTGTACTTTGTATAGTTTTGTTTATTTGCTTGATTGTTTTGAAATCAGAGGGTCAATGTCCTTCAGTGTAAATCAGTGAGAATTTCTCGTATATTGAAGAGGTTATTGTGAGAGCATATATAGCATGTCTTTCATAAGCAAGAAGAGATGACTGTATGAAAGAATTATGGTTATTTGCATTTTTCTATTTGCTGAAGAATTCAGGAATTACATTTATTCTAGGCCAATATCAGAAGCCACTTACCTTTCAGGACATGCATTGTGTGCAGTCACAGGTTTTAGAAGCAGATGGCATATACTAAACAGTGTATATATGAATTAGCTCTGAGAGTAAGTTCTGTTCAGGGTAAAAAAGAAATTAGAAGGTGGGCCAAATTAAAAATGGGCAGCAGGCCCAAGTAAAATGGTATTCTTATAGCCCCTTTTCAAACTCTGTGTGTGTATAGATAGTGTGTGTGTGTGTGTGTGTGTGTGTAGGCAGAATGTTTGGGTCATCTAGTGCAAATGGCTTAAACTAACAGAAGTTTATCTACTCGTAGTATGGTAGGCTAGAAGTACAAATTCAATATACTGACTCTAAAGTAGAGCTTTCTCTGTCTGTCAGCCTTGGAGGGTCTTTTTCATCAGTCTTCCCTCAGTCTGGAAGAATTTCAGAGTGCAGAAGCCTCAGGTCCAAAGAGTGTACTCTGTTCCTGGTACTGTTTTCTTGGTGGTAGGAGTTGCCTATGTCTCTCTGCTTGCTTCTGTGTTTCATATATCCAAAGAGGTTGTCTTAAAACACCATCTGATCTAGATCTCATCAATATAACTGCCAGTGATCCATCTCATTAGGCCATGGTAATAAGATTTACAACACATATGAAAATCACATCAGATGACAATCATATAATACTGGGAATTACAACATAGCTAATTGGTTATTTGGGGGAATGCAGCTCAATCCATGACATTCCATACTTTGCCTTGCCCCCCTAAATTGAAGTTCTTGTCATTAGTGAAACATACTCACTCCATCATATCATCACAAAAGTCTTAAATGAACTCGTGGTCCAAAATCCAAAAATTCTTTCTCATCCATGAAACATAGACTACAAATTATCTGCTTCCGAAGTATGATGGCGGAACAGGCACAAGCTAGGCATTTATATTACAAATGGAAAAAGTTGCAGAGAAAGAGTGACTATAGGCACCATCCAAGCCAGCAGAATGCATTACATTAGCCCTCAAGGCTTGAAGACAATTCCCTTGTGCTCTGAGACCATTCATACATGACCCCGCCCTACAGACTCTAGATATTAGCTACATTCTCCAGATTCTGAGTGGAAGTCTCTCAGCCCTGTGCTTCAGATTTGTCTTGCAGCGTCCCAGGATGACAGCTCTACTTCTTTGGCTTTAGGCACAGCGTTCTCCTAGTCCATCTGACTGGTGACTGTACCCTTAGAAACACCAGAGACCATGACCCCACCCTTCAAAATACTAGAGATCAAGGTTATACGTATGAAACTGAGTCAACTGAGCTTCCTATTTTCCTTGCCTCTTTAGCTTCTGCTTCTTGGTTGCTTGACCTCTCAGCCTTGGGCTTTATACTGCATCTGTCCTTCAGGAGCAAGTGTTCCAAAGCTGAGCATCTTCACAAACAAGAGCCTGGAGACACTGTCAGGAAGCATCCTGCACAAAGGCACTCAGCTGTCTAGTTCTATGGATAGGCTCCAGCACTGTCTGAAGTTGGTCTCTTGGTTCTGTTGCTGTCAGTCTTCTGCTGCTGCTTCTAGCTATCTGTGCCGTCTCCAGTGTAACAACACTTTTCATTTCCTTCTAAGTTCTCCAGCCATTCATGGTTTCAAAACCTCTTCCAGATTTTAGGCATGTGTTAGAGCAGTAACCTGCTCCTGGTATCAGTTGTCTTAGGCTGGGTTCTTGTCATGGATTATTCCCTAAAAAATCTGTCACAATTTGGCTGTACCATAATTCCTAGCATTGTGTGATGTCCCTCCATGTTGGAATTCCTGCCTTTATGATGTTAATGAGAGTGGATGGGCAACATTTGTGTTGGTAGAACAAGATTCAATGTGTAAGTTTGTTTTGTGCCTTGAGGCAGTCTCTTGAGCTATAAAGAGAAAATCTGGCAGAGAGAAGTGGAACCTCAAACCATGAAGAAAGCAGCACAAAGAACCTCAGACCTGAGGTTCCTGCACCAAGATGATCCATGAACAAAGACTGATGCAGCACTGGGCTTTCATCCAGAGCCAATAAGAGGAGAAAGCCTTGCCCTGTAGTGGGCATCCTGAATTTGGGTTTGTAGTCTACTGGGCTGTGTAAGAATAAACTTTGTTTTGTTAGAGCCATCCACTTTGAGCAGCACTACCTGACTAAAACAGTTCTCTAAAGAAGCAAAATAAGTAAAATGTAGAAAAAGAGAGAGAGAGAAAGAGAGAGTGAGAGAGCACAATTTACATCAAGATTAATGACTCACATGACTGTGGAGGCAGAAATGTCCCAAATTTGTGGATCAGGCTTGAGACTTCTCTCAATTCTTGTGGTCACAAAGGCTGGTGAACTCAAGATCAGCATGTTGTAGATCAGAGCTCTTGCTGACAGGCTGTGAAGACTGATAAATCCCAAGATCAACAGATAAAATGATAGCTGAAGTCCAAAGAACAGGAGGTCAAATGAACAGAAGGCAGTCACAGGATCCAGAGTGGGCAAAAAAGCCAGTTCTGTTTATATCTAGTCACAAGCCACATCTCCAGCGAAACTCTGTCAACTGATTGACTATTCACAGCAGATTCCATCATGGCAGTGATCACATAGAAACACAGAGAATCACAGTCCAGCCAAGTTGACACACAATCTTAACCATCACATAGTGAGCACACTTTGTATTCCAGAAAAATAAGAACAATTATCCCTTGACATACAAGGCACTGGACTAACAGGTGTATGTATGTGTATGGTTTTGATCCCGTCTGAGCATACCTGATTGATATGAGACCATGAGAAATTCTCTTAGCATTTCTGGATCAAATATCTGTTGTCTGAAAAACAAGGCAATTGAGAAAGATTGCTTGTTTTCTTTCATAGCTAATGTTCTAAGTATAACATTCTATAAACATAACCTACCTAATATGGCAAAATCATAAATAGTATTTAGAAAATGAAATTCCAGTATTCCCTGATAACTCCAACCTACAAATACATTCCTCCCTACACATTTTAGACTATTGCTGTTATTATTGGTAGGAATCCTCAAGTCAATTCTGAATCATGAATATCCTATGTACAACAGAACCCAGCACTGGTTAGTCCTGCACTATTCTCACAATTGTTATTATGCTTGCGGTCATTGTTCCAGACACTGTATCAACCCATCTCATTGCAGCTCTTCCTCCTTTTGGCTGACTCTATCTTACTAAACATGATGTCCTTCTCTAGAGATTGGTCTCTTCTGATAACTTGGCCAGAATATATGAAATGAAATCCTACCACCCTTGCTTCTGAGAGCATTCTGAGTCTACTTCTGGCAGTTCTTTATGTACTGCTGTAACTGCTTTTGAATGATTTGTAAAATTTTGTGTGTGATATTAATGATATTCTTCAATAACTTCTGCATTCTTTTGCATCACCTGTCTTTGGAATGGGCACAAATATGAATCTCTTCTGTTTGAATGGCCAGGTAGCTCACTTCCAAATTTCTTGGCAAGGACAAATGAGTACTTCCAACATTGTGTCCATTTATTGAAGCATCTTAATTGGTATTCCATCAGTTTTTGGAGTCTGTTTTTTCTTTTTCTAGTGCCTTTGGTACTGCTAGGACTTCTTCCTTTAATGCTGGTTGTTCTTTAGGTAGTCTATAAACTTAGGTGGAATATACTCAAGGTCTTACTTTGGCTTTCATGGACTTGTTCTAATTTTATTCAGCTTCTCCTTGAACTTGCATATGACCAATTTTCTGTTCCATAGTCAGCCCCTGACCTTGTTCTGACTTCAGTATTGAGTTTTTCCGTTGTATCTTTCCACAGATGTACTCATTTTTATTCCCCTGTATTCCATCTTTTGAGTATATGTACACTCACCATTTATGTTGTTGGAAAAAAAGTATTTGCAATGAAAACATCATTGTTATTGTGAAATTCTATCATATGATTTCCAGCATTGTTTCTATTCCCAAGGTAATATTTTCCAATTACTGTTGTTTATTTTTTGTTTTCAAGGTTCATATTCCAATCACTTGTAATTATCAATGGATCCTGATTGCATGTTTGATCAATTTCAGACTGCAGAAATTGGTAAAAAATTACAATTTCTCCACCTTTTGCTTTAGTGGTTGGTGTATAAATTTGAATAATTGTCATATTAACTGGTCTCTCTTGTAGGTACATAGATATTGTCATATCACTGACAGCATTGTTCTTCAAGTTAGATCTTGAAATGTTCACTTTAATAATGAATGTAAAGTCATTCTTCTTCAATCAGTTATTTTCACCATAGTATTCTATAAAAATACCCAATTCAGAATGGTTATTACCAGTGCATTGCAGTTTAGAACATCAAGCTTTATGCATTACATTTCATTTTGACAGTTTTTGGTGTTCCTAGATTCATACTTTTTACATTCCATGTTCGTATTATTAATGAATGTTTCTAACTTTTCTTATTTTCAGTTGTGCCACATTCAGCAAATGAAAGTCCTAAAAGCTTGACTCCATCTGTGTCATTAACATCCACTCTAACTTTGAAGAGTCGGCTCTTGCCCAGTGCTGTTTTAAGTGCCTTCCAACCTGGGAGGCTCATCTTCTGCCACAATATTAGACCATAGTCAGCTGCTATTCATAAGATTTTCACTGGTTGACTTTTGCAGAAGTAGACTGCCATGTCCTTTTTCCTAGTTTGAGTCTGAAAGCTCAGCTGAAAAATCTGTCCACCCTGGGTGACCCTGCTGGTATTTGAAATGTCAGTCACATACTTTCCAGCATTACACCAACATGCAGCCACCACAGTATGACAAACTGACAGGTGAGATTGATGGCTGAAACAAATAACAGACTTAAGGTGTCCAAAAAATAGTTGTAAGTCTCCAGGCTTCCCTGTACCCACACTGTGAAGTTTTTCACTCTTTGAATCTAAGCTGTCTTTGTGACCTGTTTTGATCGATAGATTATAGCGTAATCCACATGGTCTAAGTTCTTTAGCCTAGGCATCAAGAAGTTTCCTATGTTTCTACCCTTTTTGGGGGGAAATCTAAAAATCTTCTATGGCAGCAAGCTCAGCCTACCTTAATAGGGGGTAAGAGACGATGTGGAGCAGAATTGAGCCAGTAAAGCTGAAGCTATCTTAGACAAACCAACCTCAGGTGACTTGGTTCCTTACCGCACATGTTAGTTTCATTTCTTTGGAGGTGCAAAACCAGCAAAGCATACATACAAATACATATAGACAGCTACTTCAGTCTTGCTCTATCTCTCTCCAGATACATATACACACACGTATAAACTAAAGTAATCCACTGCCATCAAGTCAATTCCAACTCATAGTGATCCTATAAGACAGAGTGAAATTGCCCTGTAGAGTTTCCTGTAGCGTTTCCAAGGAGCTCTTGGTAGACTCAAACTGCTGACCTTTTGGTTACCAGTGTAGTACTGAACCACTACACCACCAAGGTTTACACACACGCACACACACACATACACACACACACGCACACACGCACATGCATACATTCGTGTGCGTGTGTGTGTGTCCGTGTGTGTGTATGTGTGTGTATGTCTGTTTCACAGTGGCTCGTGCAATTGTGGGGGCTGGTAAATTCAAACCTGTGGGTCAAGTGCAAGGTGGAGATCTTTGCCAGTTCCAGAGTTGCGAGTGCTGGCAAATCGAGGATGTGCTTGTCAAGTAGCAGGCTGGAGACTTATTCAAACTTACATCCTGTGAATTGGAAGTGAGACAACAATAAGAGTACAGGTCAAGAGAGAATGAGATTTGACAGAGCATTCAAGCCACACGCTCAAGGAGAGTTCCATTTCATCTGATTGGCTGCTCATAAGAGATTACAAAATGGAAAGTGCATGATAAACTAATGGGAATCATAGTCTAGCTGTCATGAATTGAATTGTGTTTCCCTAAAAATGTGTGTAGCAATTTGACTAAATCATGATTCCCAGTATTGTGTGACATTTCCACATGTTGTAAATCTTGTCTCTATGACTGAGAGAGGATTGGCAGTGTTATGTTAGTGAGACAGGACTCAGTCTATCATCGTGTCTTGAGGCAATCTCTTGGGATATCGAAGAAAGAAGCTAGTAGAGTGATTTGGGGACCTCATTCAGTCAGCAAAGAAGTGCTGGGAGGAGAGTGTGAACTTTGGATTCAGGGTCCCTGTGCCTCAGAAGCTCCTAGTCCAGGATAGGACTGACCAAAGACCTGCCTCCAGAGTCAAAAGAAAAAGACTTACTCTGGAGTTAATGCCCTGGATTTGGACTTTTAGTCTGCTTTTCTTTGAGAAAATAAATTTTCCTTTTTAAAACCATCCACTGGTAGTATTTCTGTTAGAGCAGTACCAGATGACTAAGACATTAGCTGACATGTAACAATTAACCATCACACCACAGTTGTATGCTTGAGCTTAGATGAGACCATAATTTCCCAGCTGAGCCTAGATTGAATTTCTGACCCACAGAATTATGAGCCAAATTAACATTTTTTATTGAAAAATCATTAAGTTTTGGAATGCTTGGTATACAGTAAAAGTGAAATAATACACTGGGCTATCTGCTTATCTTTTATTTTCTTTTATCTTGTGAAAAGCTTCACAGTGAGTTGCAGGATCTTGTCTGATTCCATCTTTGTTGTTGTTTTTGTTGTTGAAGCCTACTCTAGTATTTTTAACCTAAATCCAATATCTGTACTTATCAGTTAGCATCTTGTAATATAGTAATATTAGGCCATATGCTGCATTATAGTACCTGGAAGGCTAGAACCCACATTCCCAGACTAGTTCCAGTTTAGGTTTTCAGCAGGAGAGGTTCCATCAAGATATTTGGAAGATAAGAAACAAAGAGAAATCATTATTATCCTGACAACAGTTGATGCTGGATTTTCAAGGATGGTAGGTGCAATATTTTATTACTGGCTCACACACATCTTCCTTTAAATTACTTGCTCTGATGATCTCTGCAGCTGATGATTGTCAAATGCTGTCTAAGACTCTTGTGCTTTATTTTATTAAATTCTTTTTTGTTTAACATATCTAGATTGATTTCTGTTTGAATCTTCTGGGTGTTCCTCAGAAACTCTATAGAGCAGTGCCACTCTGTCTTATAGGGTTGTTATGAGTTGGAATCAACTTAACAGCACTGGTTTGGGTTTTGTTTTTTTGTTTCCAAGAAATTAAGGCAATAAACAAAAGGGACAGAATCCCTATTATTAGAAAAGGAAGAAGAATAAAGTTTGTAAGTTCAGATACTATTATCAAAAAAACAAATCTGCTGCCACTGAGTCGATTCTGACTCATGGTGTTACCCATATGTTATGAACAGAACTGCCCCATAGAGTTGTCTTTGCTATAATTTTTTGGAAGCAGTCTGCCAGATCTTTCTTCTGTGGTGCTACTGGGTTCAAATTGCCAACATTCTTTTCAAACAGTTTTTGCCACCCAGGGACCTAAAGATAATGGTAGGTTGATGAAACAGTGCTGGAATCTTGTAGAAATTCTTTCCTGATTGTGGTGAAAGTAAATGATTTACTGAATTCTGATAGGCTTGGTTAGTTTTTGACTACTAGATGAAAAGTTGGCAATTCAAACCTACCCAGGGTTGCCTCAGAAGATAGACCTGATAATCTGCTTCCAAAAGGTGACAGCCTTGAAAGCCTTATTGACCAGTTCTACTGTGCACACATGGGGTCACCATGAGTCAGAGTAGACTTGACAGGGACTACACTAATTAGGCCAATAGTTTAGACAGGGTAGCTAACGCTAGCTTCTAGAATAAACAACTCCAAAATTTTAGTGGCTTAACAAAACAGAAGGTTATTATTATTTGCATATGCTGCATTTCAAAATGGCTTAACATGAGGTCTTTGGGAAGATTGCATTGATTCATAAAGTCATTCAAGTATCAAGGTTGATAAAACATTTATAATCTTCAGTTGTGTTCAGAGTGTGGCACCAGAGATTGATCTGAGAAATCCATCCAGTAGTTCAGGAGAAGATAGAACAGAGTCATCACACGGAACATTTTATGGGCAGATTTCAGTTGGTCAGCATTCAATCACATGGCCCCAGTTAACTGCAGGTACAGTTGGAAAGGAAACTCTGGTGGCATAGTGCTTAAGAGTTGTGGCTGCTAACCAAAAGGCTGACAGTTCAAACTCACCAGTAGCTTCTTGGAAACTGTTTGGGGCAGTTCTGCTCTCTCCTATGTGATCACTGAGTTAAAATTGACTTGAAAGCTGGGAAATGTGGCTTTGCTTTGTGTCCAGAAGGACTGAACCAGATTTGGTAAACTCATAGTGTTGTTTGAATCTTGGTAACCAACTAGGATAATGTTTGAACAGCACCCGGCACAGTGCCTGGCACATAATAAGACTGCTGTAAATGGTAACTATTACTCTTGTTGTTGTTAGGTGATGTCAGTCCCAATTCACAGCAACCATATGCACAACAGACAGAAACACTGACCAGTACTCCGCCATTCCCACAAGTGTTTTGTATGCTTAAGCTCGTTGTTGCAGCAACTGTGTCAATCCATCTCATTACGGGTCTTCCTCATTTTCACTGACACTCTACTTCAGCAATCATGATGTCCTTCTTTAGGGATTGATTCCTCCTAACAACATGTCCAAATTGTGTGAGATGCAGTCTTGCCATCTTTGCTTCCAAGGAGCACTCTGGTTGTACTTCTTCTGGAACACACTTGTTTGTTCTTTCAGCAGTCCACAGAACACTGAATATTCTTCTCCAGCACCACAATTCAAAGGTGTCAATTCTTCTTCTGTCTTCCTTCTTCACTGTCCAGCTTTCACATGACATGCATGTGATGTGATTGAAAATATCATGGCTTGGGTCAGGTTCACCTTAGTCCTCAAGGTGACATCTTTACTCTTCAACACTTCAAAGAGGTCTTTTGCAGATTTTCCCAATAGTTTTTACTGCTACAGGGAATTTCATTTGCTAGAATATAATACAGTTTTACTGAATTCAGGTAATTGCATTTTATTCTGTGTTAACTTATTTGATGATAAGAATAGCAATGCCGTATTACTCTTACCTTATACATTATTGTTCATGAAGCATTTACATAGATATGGTCTCATTTTGTTCGATAATTTTTCTGTGTTACATGTAGTCAAACAAGCTCAGATAGCAGATTCTTGGCCAAGAAATTACAGTTATTAAGTGATAGAAACTGAAGCAAACCTATCACTGTTGAGTCAATTCCAACTCATAGCCACCTTATAGGATGGGGTAGAACTCCTCATACTGTTGCCACAGAGCATCTGGTAGATTTGAACTGTCAGTCTTTTGGTTAGTGATTGTAGCTCTTAACCACTGAGCCCCTAGCATTTCTAATGAGTGATAGAGACAGGACCCAAATACAGATTTTCTAACTCTAAGGTCAAGTTCACTTCTTTGCGCCTTGCTGCACTAGAATCCACAGCTGTTCTCTATTGTGGAGAGTTTGACTACGGTACTAGTAAAGTTTGGCCCTTTGTAAATTCTTCTCTGTGGTTATAGAGCTTCCTTTGGGAGCTCTTAAACTTACATTTCTTTTCTTTATGTTGGAAAATACTAAAGATGCACTTATTTTTAAATAAGCAAACCTGTATATACTGATCAGACAGAGTATTAAACACTTTCATGTTCACAGGCACCTCTACAGATCAAGTACTTTTTCTGCTTATGGAAGTTTATTGGGAAGCTGCTGTTTTGTACCACTGATAGTAAATGTTTGAAACAGAAGAAATAAGCATATGCCATTAATTATTATTTTTACAAGGTATTGTATGAAGTGTCTGCATTTTTGTTATGAAACTGAAAAATTTTAGAAATATTTTTGAAATGAGGTCTGACAACTAAGTATGCAAACATAATTGTTCTAAGTGCTACATACCTCATTGTTGACTAACACTATGGTCACCTTTGAAGAACTCCCCTTGCGAAGCTATGAACCAGTGCCAGTGCTTAGTTCACCTTTCAAAGCAGTTTTAAAATGCTTTTCTGGAATGGCCATTGCCCATGCGGGCAAGGTGGAAGCTCTGCAAACTTAATTGTATTGTTGTTTGGGCCCAGTGACTTTTTTTATTACCCAAAGATAAAGGAAATATTGAAAGGAAGACATTTTCATGTTCAGGACATCAAGGGTAATATGATGACAGCTCTGATGGCCATTCCAGAAAGAGTTCCAAAATTGCTTTGAAGGGTAGACTAGGTGCTTCTTAGGTGACAGTAGTGATATTCAGGATGAGTTCACAACTTAATTGACAGCACTCGTATGAACCGAGAGACCCTGGTGAGGACTCTGCGGTACCACTAAACACTTAGGGGAGGTACCACTAAACACTTAGGGGAGGTACCACTAAACACTTAGGGTAGGCTTGTGAGAGCAGACAATAGAAAAATCCATACCACCTACCAAAAATATAGGAACACTAAGTGATTCAATATGCTTCTATTAATGAAAACATGTGGCATCAAAACATTCCATGCAAAAATTAATTTATTCATCAGAGTTAAAGCATAAAAGAAATCTTGCCACTTTTTACCTATTACTTGACAAACATGGCATAAGAATACTTTTCCTTTTTATTTTTTTTCCTTTCAAGAAAATTGGTTGACATAGCTCAAATCTCTGAAGTTTGAGAGGACATCACAATATTTTCTAGACTTTTTCTACACTTAGTCATTTTTTGGTTACTACCAATGGGTATGCTGGAATAAGAAATTAACCTCTCTGAGCCTGAGTTTTATAGTTTATAGAACGGAGGAAAGAATACCTATTGCACTGGGTTACAGGGAAGATCAAGTGAGATCTAGCATATAAATTACTTAGCCCGGCTCCTAGGGTTTAATCAATACATGCTATCTATCCTATGTCAGCAGTAATGATAATGGTGATGAAATGTGTTAGCTGAAAAGAACTACAAAGATTATTGTCCAAATTCCTTTACTTTATAGAGATGTAAGGTCATGTAGCTAATATCATACAGTTGGATGGCAGAGCCAAAACCAAATGCTTGCTTTCTTAACTCAGATTACTACTTTCAGTGTTTTAAGAGTACATTTCTTTTTAGAAAGGAATATACAGTTCTACAGAAATTAACTGCTCATTGACCTCTAAAATACTGAGTATTGTGTTTTTGGAAGGAGTTTGAAGAACTGTATCACAGTTTTTGTAAAATAAAAATTGAAAAGATAAGAGGATCTGGAAAAAATATTGAATAAAGTAATATAAGTAAGGATGTAACCTTAAATAATTCATAGATCTGGAGTATATATGTAGACACACATGTATGTAATATACACACTTATTCTAGGCTTAATAGATATAGATCTTACATACATATATATGTGTATGATTATATATGATATATGTATGTATATGTGTGTATATATATATATATAAACACACACACACGCATACATTTCAACCCACTGCCCTTGATTGAAATCCAACTCATAGCAATCTTATAGAACTGCCCCATATGGTTTACGAGGCTGTAAATGTTTATGAAATCTGGCTACCACATCTTTCTCTGGCAGAGTGGCTCAAAGATTTGAACAACTGACTTTCTGATTAGCAGCTAAGCACTTTAACTATTCCACTACTCCTTATATAAATATATGTATACATGCATGTATATGTATGTGTATACACACACACACACACACATACCAGGACTGCCAATTAAGTTTACAAACATCCTAGAAAAAGTGCTATGCACCTCATTGCTGAATATCACCACAGTCAAGTTTGAAGTACTCCCTTTGGGAAGCTATATACTCATGCCAGTGCCTAGACCACCCTTCAGAGCAATTTTGGAACTCTTTTATCTGGAATGGCTATCAGAGCGGTCATCATATTAGACTTGAAGTCTTGAATGTCATGCAAAAGTCTTCCTTTCAATATTTCCTTTATCCTCAGATAAAGAAAAAAGTCATTGGGGACCAGATCAGGTAAGCAGAGAGGGTGTCCCAACACAGTTGTTTGTTTACTGACTCAAAACTCTCTCCCAAACAGCTATATGATTAAGTTCATGAACTTGCCGCTTTGCCATAATGCACAATGGCCGTTCCAGAAAGAGTTCCAAAATTGTTCTGAGGGGTGAACTAGGCGCTGGCATTGGTGCCTAGCTTCCCAGGGGAAGTACTTCAAAGGTGACCATAGTGATAGTCAGCTGTAAGATACACAGCACTTAGAAAGGTTAAGTTTGCCGACTTCTTTGTCAAGCCTCATGTATATATACATATATAGATACATGTGTGTATGTGTATGTATATACACGTACATATGTAAACACACATAACAAGATGAGTGTGTATATACAACACATATATGTATATATGTGTGTGTATACAACAAATATTTAGAGAGAGAGTTGTGTCATTGAGTCAATTTTGACTCCTAGTAATACTATGGGACAGAGGACAGCTATCCAATGAAGTTTCCTAGCAGCAGATCACCAGTTATTTTCTCCTATGGAGCCGCTAGTGAGTTTGAACTGCCAACATTTTGGTTAATAGCCAAGTGCTTAACCATTGCTCCAGCACAGTTCTTTAAATATATCATTGTATCCTAGCATACTGCCTGGTGTAGAGTAAAAACTCCAAATATTTGGGAAATGGGTTAGTGTATATTTGACATATAGAATAAAGGAACTTTTTAAGACATGGAACAGGTGGAAATACCAGCTTTATGTAAAGAAGAGTTATTGAAAAAAAGAACTGTATGATAATAGAATAGGCATATGAGGTAGCGAGATCTTTCTCTCAAAAAGTAAGCAAATTTCTGTCCATAACTACTGCATGAAATAGATACAGTATTGCAATAGCAATCTCTATGCTCCTGTATGTTTTAAGATTCTCTCAACATATGTCACGTTATGAAAGATGTATGGACTGTCCTGTGGAATGTGGTGCTTTGTGCTCCTACACCTGAGGTGCTCATTAACAGCATCCAGAAAACATCCCTTCAGAAAAGCTGAGATAACCCATCATATATTCCTAGGCTATTACATTATTAGCTCTTAGTTTCTACCTTTGTGTTCCATTTTTTCCTCCTCTCCACATAATCTTATTTCCCCCAGGATGCCATCTAATTATTTCTCAAATGTCCCTAGTATTTCTCTATGTATTTTCTTGGCTTTAAGGACATCTCCTGCTAGGATTTCCTGTACTGTTAAGATTCTCTATGTCACAAAAGGTTTCTCAACTCCATTTTGAATGAATATTTCTTAAATTTCTGATGTCCAAGAGTATAGAATTTTATCTTAGCATTATCTATGAGATTATCAATTAAAATGCACTTTCTATGGCCACATATTTCCACTAACAATACTCTATCAATACTTTGTAGCAGGTATATAAAGCTTTTCAAAATAGTATCCATATCTATTATCTTATTACAATCTCAATAGTTCTGTGAGGCATGTGATGAAATTGTTATTATCCCCATCTGACAGATGAGAAAATTGAAGCAGAATGAGGTTGAGCAATTAATCGAAAGCCATTCACCTCATTACAGAAAATTTTAGAAATAGAATTCACATCCTATTTCTACCCCTGTGCTTTAGGATTGCTGCTAAAGCCTAGTAGAGAGGGACAGAAGAGATAGGCTTTGGAGCAGGAGGTACTGATTAAGACAATCCTCAGAAACTCCATGCTGCCAGACCCCATATATTTCTGCATATACAATTTCTCAAGTTAAAATTTATACCTGACTTACAGAGCAGTAATAAAATCTATTGTGGTTACTTGGAAGGAAAAGCACTACACACTTTTACAATGAAGACATAACTTGTCATTAACTCTTTGATAACCAGTAGATGACATCATGAGGAACAGTGGTCAAAGCAGTGGTGGTACAACGGTTGGCACACTTGGCTGCTAATTGAAATGTTGGTAATTCAAACCTACCATTTGCTTTATGTGAGAAAGGTGTGGCAGTCTTCTTCCAAAAAAAAATGAGCAACCTGGAAAATCCTATGGAGCATGTACTAGTTAAGGTTGTGTATCAGCTTGGTCAGGCCATGGTTCTCAGTGGTTTGGCATTTATGTAATGGTGTAGCTTAGCAGTTATGTAATGATGTAGTCAACCTCCATGATGCAATCTAATGTGATCAGCCAATCAGTTGGTCTAAATCCAAAATATGTATGGATGTTAAATTAAAACTCATTTTCTTGCTCTGAATCTTCTATCTGGCTCATCATTGTCATCTGACCTGAAGTTCTGTGTCTTAGGCACTGGTCTGCAGTCTTAGGATTCATCAGTTTACATAGCCTGTGAGTCAGCAGCCTGTTGCATAGGTATACGTATATGTATGCATAATCCAATGTGTGTGTGTACATGTGTGGAAACCCTGGTGGCGTAGTGGTGAAGTGATACATCTGCTAACCATAAAATTAACAGTTCTAATCGGCTAGGTTCTCCTTGGAAACTCTATGGAGCAGTTCTACTCTGTCCTATGGAGTTGCTATGAATCAGAATTGACTCAATGGCAGTGGCTTTTTAAACTATATGTATGTACATATATATATGTACGTATACACATACTAATTTTGTTAGGTGTCATCCAGTCAGTTCCAACTCATAGTGACTCTATGCACAACAGAGCAAAACACTGACTGGTTCTGCATCATGCCCACAATCATTACTATGCCTGAGCCAATTATCAAACCAACTGTGTCAGTCTATCTTGATGAGGGTCTTCCTCCTTTTTGCTGACTGTCCACTTTACCAAGCATGATAACCTTAGAGGATTGATCCCTCCTGACAACATGTCCAAAGTGTATAAGACATAAGACATTGTCTCAGCATCTTTGCTTCTAAGGAACACTTTGGTTGTACTTCTTCAAAGACAATATACATGAGTGTGTATGTTTGTGTGTGTATGTATATACATATATATGAAACCAAAACCAAACTCATTGCCATCGAGTTGATTCTGACTCATAGAAACCCTATAGGACAGAGTAGACTGCCTGACAGAGTTTCCAAGGAGTGCCTGGAGGATTTGAACTACTGACATTTTGGTTACCACTACACCACCAGGGTTTCTGTATGTATGTTTATATCTACATATATACTTGTTGTTGTTGTTGTTAGGTGCTGTTGAGTCAGTTCCAACTTGTAGAGATTCTATGAACAACAGAACAAAACACTATCTGGTTTCACATCATGTCTGCAATCCTTTTTATGCTTAAGCCCGTTGTTGCAGCTGCTGTGTCCGTCCATCTTGTTGAGAGTCGCCCTCTCTTTTGCTGACTTTCCACTCTACCAAGCATGGCATCTTTCTCCAGGGATTGAGCCCTCCTGAAAACATGTCCAAACTATGGAAGATGCATTCTCACCAACTTTGCTTCCAAGAAGTACTGTACTTCTTCCAGAACAGATCTTTTTTTTCCATGTCCATGATACATTCAATATTCTCCAACACCACAACTCAAAGGCATCAGTTCTTCTTCCATCTTCCTTGCTCATTGTCCAGTTTTTGCATGCGTAGGATGCAATTGAAAATACCATGGCTTAGGTCTGGTACACTGTAATCTTCAAGGTGACATCGTTACTTCTCAATACTTTAAAGAGGTCTTTTGCAGCAGATTTTCCAAATGCAATACGTCTCTTGATTTTTTTGACTTCTGCTCACATGGACATTGATTGTAGACCCAGGTAAAATGAAATCCTTGATAATCTCAATCCTTTCTGCATTTGTGACAACGTTGTTTACTGGACCAGTTGTGAGGACTTTTGTTTTCTTGATGTTGAGGTACAATCCATACTGAAGGATGTGGTCCTTGAACTTGATCAGTGTTTAAAATCTTTTTCACTTCCAGTGAGTAAGGTGGTGTCATCTGCATAATGCATATTGTTAATGAGTCATGTTTCATTTCTAATGCCTAGTTCTTCTTATAGCCCACCTTCTTGGACTGTTTGCTCAGCATACAGATTGAAAAGGTATGGTGAGAAGATACAACCCTGACACCCACCTTTCCTGACTTTAAACCATGAAGTGTCCTCTCTGTTCACATGACTCTCTCCTAATCTATATTCATATTCCTTAAGTACACAATTAAATGTTCTGGAATTTCCGTTCTCCACAATGTTAGCCATAGTTCAGCATGATCCATACAGTTGAATGCCTTTGTATGTTCAATGAAACACAGCTAAATATCTATCTGGTATTCTCTGCTTTCAGCCAAGATCCATCTGACATCAGCAGTGATATCCTTGGTTCCATGTCATCTTCTGAATCCAGCTTGAATTTCTGGCAGTTCCTTGTCAGTATACTGTTGCAGTTACTTTTGAATGATCTTGAGAAAAATTTTACTTGCATGGGATATTAATGATATTGTTTGGCAATTTCCACATTACATTGAATCACCTTTCTACGAAATGAGCTTATATATATGTGTATATATATGCAAATATATATAACTCCACTTCTGTTGAGTCAATTCCAACTCATCGTGACTCTATAAGTCAGAGTAGAACTGCCCCATAGAGTTTCCAAGGAGCTTCTGGTGGATTTGAACTGCCAGCCTTCTGGTTAGCAGATGTAGCACTTAACCACTATGCCACCAGGGTTTCTGTGTATATATATACATATGTATGTATGTATGTATGAGGACTTCCATTTAAGTTCGTGAAATCATTCTAGATGCCTCATTGCTGAATATCACTATGGTCACCTTCTAAGTACTCCTCTTGGGAAGACATAAACCAATGCCAGTGCCTAGATCACCCTTCAAAACAATTTTGGAACCCTTATTCTGGAATGGCCATCAGAGCTATCCTCGTATTACATTTGATGTCTTGAACATCATCAAACTGTCTTCCTTTAAATATTTCCTTTATCTTTGGATAATAAAAAAAGTCACTGGGGCCAGATCAGATGAGTAGGGAGAGTATTCTGACACAGTTATTTGCGGACTGGCTAAAGCCTCCCCCCACAATTAAGTTTATGAACTTGCCATCATGTACCATGTACAATGGTCATTCCAGAAAGAGTTCCAGAATTGCTTTGAAAGGTGGACTAGGTGCTGGCATCATTGTATAGCTTCCCAAGGAGTGCACTTTGAAGGTGACTGTATTGATATTCATCAATGAATCATATACCACTTCAAACAATTAAATTCATGAACTTAATTGTCAGACCACGTGTGTGTGCATGTGTGTGTGCGTGTGTGTGTGTGTGTGTGCGCGCGTATTTCACTATTTTTTCTTATCTAGAAAAATCCATCCTAGGAAATTTGATTATGAGAATTGTCCTAGAGGGGGGAAAAAAGCAAAAGAAAAAAAAAGTGAAAACAAACATATAAGGATAAGTTTTCTAAATTGATTCTCAAGTCTGATTAGTCTTAAGGGCATTGATGACTTTACCTCCAGTAGTAAAGACAGCAATGCTAATCTATGCATGAGGTGGCAATATTGATACATAAAATGTCACCACCAATAGGCCAAATATTGGTGACAAGTAAGGCTCTGGATGACTGTATGTTTAATAATTTTATACTTTTTTTTTTTTTCAGAAAGAGAAGTACACAAAAATTTCTTGGTGGTTCCACATTTGCTGTACAAAATGGTGAAAGAAGAGATAAGTTCAGGGCTTCACAGTCATAACTCAAGTGCAACAAAGAAGACCTCAGACTCATTATTTGTGCCTTGAAAGAAAGTCTTATTTCCTGTGGTAGCAGAGCTGATATTGCCAGAAACCAAACTAAATGTATTCTTGTAAGAGCGGCTGAAGTACAAGGCCAACGAAATATCCAACTTCAAATGGTATCTAAAGCCAAAAAGTCAGGGCACTGATCGGGAAGTAATGGAATACTGAAATTTGAGATAGAGAAATATGGGCAGATGATCAGGAAGCTGGGGGAGTTGAGCCTCTAAATTCCGTTAAACTATTCTTGCTACTACAACCAGTCCTCTTCCTTCCCTCTAAAGAGTTTATTTATTTTTGTCTGCTAAGCCTCTCCCCAATAAAACCATTACCCACTCTACCCATATCTAATTATGCTGTGTCTGAAGTACCTTTTTCTGAGATATCACCTAGGGAGGCATCTAAGTCATTACCTTTAGTAAGATGCCTAACAAGACATTGTTGAATGCTCTCAGGACACCTCCCCTTTCATTGTTTACTTCTGGATCTATAACTAGATCTAGAAGTGAATTACCAAGTGTGACACAAGAAGAGATGTGCTACATTCCAAAAGAATTACTTAAGTTTTCTAACATTAGTGAACAAAGACCTTGGTTTAAGTGTGAGAATGAGTGTTAAAGGAGTGGGATAATCATGCAAGTAAAGCTGGATTGATCTCACTTTATTGATATGGTCCTAATAAGCACAGATTCTTTATACAATATTTTACCTTGAGCAGCTAGGAAAGGATCTAATAGTTTATTTGGCTGGTTTTCTCAGCATGGTTTACACAGTGGCCTACAATAATCAAGTGGAAGTACTAGATCTGCTTTGTAGAAGGTATCCAAAGGGTTAGGAAAATCGATACATTAGTGTGGATTTATTAGTTAGACTCACAACTCCACACACAGAATGCCCAGAGGACTACCTTTTACCCCAGCAGTGAGCAGTAAGTTTGTGAAGGCAGCCCCAGCATCCTTGAAGACTGCTGTGATTGCTATTTTATGTAAATCAAATTTGAGCATGATAACTGCTCTAACTCAATTAAGACACTTGACTACAAAAGACGCTGGTTAGAACCTGTGGAGGAAGGGGCCAGATGACAGCACTCGCTTGACAAAGATAAGGTGAGTGTGGCTACTGTAATGAACAGCACAGTAAAAGCAGTAATCAGAGTAGTCTGAATCATATGAACTCACAATACTGGCTACTTGGTGATGGTGTCCCTGTGAGTGAAATAGCTGGGAAATGTACTAAATATTTACTTGAACAGTACAAGCTGAACAATTCTAGTTCAAGTGAATACAAGTCCAATGCAAATTGCCAGAACAGAGAATCACAGTCCGTCAGTCAATCCTCAGACTTGAGTAGTTTACAGACCCAAAACCCCTGGAATGAAAGAAACCTAGAAACAAGTGGGGAAGGGACACACTACACTGTAAAAAATGTGTATTGTTAGTCTTTCTCCCAGCTTTACCCAAACTGATCTACAGCCTTTTGTTATAGAGTGACTGCTCACCGGGGAAAGGACATAATCAGAATTTTGAGGAATTACTTAATACTAACTACAAGAGAACCAAAATGTCACCATGGCCCACCTGTCAGAGTGTGACGTGTGGAGGCCAAGTTATTAATGGAGTCTTAACTCAGTTTCAGCCCACAGTGGGTCCACTATGTCCTTGAACCCATGCAATAGTGATTTCCTCAGTTCCAGAATGCATACTTGGAATAGATACACTCATCAGCTGTCAGAATCCTGTTAACTGGATCCCTGACAAGTAAAGACAATGGTACGTAAAGCAATGTGGGAAACACTAGATTTTCCTTTACCTGGGAAAATAGTAAACCAAAAGCAACACTGCATTCTTGGAAGAATGCAGAGATTAGTGTATTATTCAGGACTTGAAGGATGCAGAAGTGGTGATTTTCACTGTCTTCACATTCAACTCATCTATTTAGCCTGAGCAAAACACAAATCACAAATAGATCTTGAAGAATACCAACAGATTATCATAAACCTAACCAAGTGTCAATTCCAGTTGCAGC
This sequence comes from Heterohyrax brucei, assembly GCA_028571685.1. Taxonomy (NCBI): domain Eukaryota; kingdom Metazoa; phylum Chordata; class Mammalia; order Hyracoidea; family Procaviidae; genus Heterohyrax; species Heterohyrax brucei. The sequence goes on from CM053150.1 coordinate 67,403,709, forward strand.
TTCTGTACCAAATATGATTTCATTGCTTAAGCAAATTAATACGTCTCTTGGTACCCGGCATACAGATATTGAACTGACTAGTATCTTTTTCTTGATTCCCGTTTTAATGGAACATCAAAAGCAGTTTGCCTTCAGCTGACAAGGCCAGCAGTGCACCATTACTGTCCTACCTCAGAGGCATATCAGCATTCCAGCCCCATCTCATAATTTGGTCCTGAGAGAACTTGATATGCCTTTTCCTTCCCCTAGATGTCATACTAGTCCATTATATTGAAGACATTATACTAGTTTGACCTAGTAAGGAAGAAGTATCAATGACTGTACTTATTCATAAAACATTTGTCTGTTAAAAACTCAAACCAAACCCACTGCCATTGAGTCAATTCTGACTCATAGCAACCTTATAAGTCAGAGTAGAACTGTCCCATAGAGTTTCCAATGAGTGCCTGGCAGATTTGAGCTGTTGACCTTTTGGTTGCTAGAGATAGCACTTAACCACTATGCTTTTCATATTAGAAGGTAGGAAATTAGCCCTACAAACTTTCAGACATCTACCACCTCTTTAAAATTTCTAGAAGCCCAGTGATATGAGGCACACTGAGCTATTCTTTCTAAAGTAAAGGACAAGTTGGTGCATCTGGCCAATCCCAGAACTAAAAAGGAGACACAGTGGGATTTGGGGGACAACATACACTCATTTAAGTGTGCTACTTCAGACTATTTATCAAGTGACCTGAAACAGTGCTAGTTTAAAGTAGAAACCAAAACAAGAGAAAGGCTATGCAAAAAGTTCAGGCTACTGTGCAAGTGGCTCTGCAACTTAAGCCATATGATCCAGCTAGTCCAGCAGTGTTTGAAGTGGTGGTGGCCCAAAGAAATGTTGATTGAAGTCTATTGGAGCATCCTGTTGGTAAATAACATCACAGACTCTTAAGATTTTCTAACAAAGCCCTGTCATCCTCCAGAGATGACTACTCTCCTTTTTGAGAAATGGCTGTTGGTGTGTTACTGAGCCTTAGTACAGACTGAATGCTTAACCAGTGACCACCTAGTAAACACAAAGGCTAAACTGCCCTTCATAAACTGGGGGTTGTGAGACCAACAGAACCATAAAGTCAGACATGCATAGAAGCACTCCATCATTAAATATAAATGGTGCTTACAAAATCAGGCCTGAGCAGGATTTGAAGGCACAAATGAGTTGCTTCAGGAAGCAGCCCAAAAGCCCATGGTCTCCACTCCTGTCACACTTCCTTCCATTTCCCAGTCTTCACCTATGGCCTGATGATGAGTTCCTTATGATGATTTGACTGAATAAGAGAAAACTCAGGCCTAGTTTGTAGACGGTTCTGCATAATAAATAGGTACCACTATCAGGACAGCAGCATGCATGATACCTCTTTCTGGGACCTCTCTGGAGGATGGTTGTAAAGGAAGATCCTCCCAGTGAGCAGAACTTCACTAAGTGTACTTGGTTGTTCACTTTGCTTGGAAACAGAAATGTCTAGATGTGCAATTTTATACTGATTCATTGGCTGTGGCCAATAGTTTGATTGAATGGTCAGGAACTTAGAAGAAACAAGATTAGAAAATCAGAGACAAGAATGTATGGGGAAGAGAAATGAAGATAGACCTCTCTGAATGGGCTTAAAAAGTGAAAATATTTGTGTTTCGTGTGAATGGTCACCAGAGTCACCATAACAGAGGAGGATTTTAATGATTAAGTGGATGGGATGATACGTTCTGTGGAAATAAGTCATTCTCTTTCTCGCATCATTAGTCAATGGACTCATCAACAAAGTAGTCATTGTGGCAGGGTATGCATAGATTCAGCAACACAGACCTCCACTGTCCAAGGCTGATTTTGCTACAGCCACTGCTGAGAGCTGAATCTTCCAGCAGTAGAGAACAACACTGAGTCTTCAACTTAACACCATTCTTCAAGACGATCATCCAGCAGGTTGATGGCAAGTTAATTAAACTGAATTCCTTCCATCATAGAAAAGGCTGTATTTCCTTCTTGCTGTGATAGATACTTACTCTGGATACAGGTCTGACTTCCTTTCATGCAATGTTTTTGCAAAGACTACTATCTGTGAACTCACAGAATGCCATCTCTATCATCATGGTTCCCATACTCCATTGCCACAGATCAAGTGACTCGTTTTACAGGAAATGAAGTGTGGCAATGGCTGTATGCTCTTTGGAGTTCACGACTCTTACTATGTTCCCCTTCATCTTGAAGCAACTAGCTTGTTAGAATGATGGAACCTCCTAAGGGTACAATTGCAGTGCCAGCTAGGTGACAATACTTTACAAGCTTGGGAAAACGTTTTCCAAGAGGCTATATATGCTCTACACCAGTTTCCAATATAGACTGCTGTTTCTCCCATAGCAACGATTCATGGTACCATGAACCAAATTTACCCTTAGTGACTCACTCATAGAATTTTTGCTTCCTCTCCAGATGACCGTATGCTCTGTGGGTCAAGAAGTCTTACTTACAAAGGGAGAAATGCTTTGACCTGGTGAAGCATCACTGATTCAACTGAACTGGAAATTAAGAAAGTCTCCTCACTACTTTGGGCTCTTTTGCGCCTCTGGATCAACAGGTAAAGAAGGGAGCTAACCATATTGGTTGGCATGATTGACCCAGACTACCTAGTGGAAATCAGATTGATGTTGGATAATGGAAGTAAAAGGAGAATACATCTGGAGTACTGAAAATTCTCCATGGTGTCTCTTAGTACTATCATGTCCTGTGATTAAAGTCAATGGAGAACCACAGAAACCTAGTGCCAACTTAATTGCTAATGGCCCAGACCTTTCATGAATGAGAGTTTTGGCTGTTCCACTGGGCAAAGAACCACTACCAGGTGAAGTCATTGGTGAGGATAAAGGGAAAAAGGAATGACTAGTGGAAGAAGGTGGTAATAAATACCAGTTATGATCACAAATCACTTGTAGAAATGAGGACTGTAATTGTTATGAGTATTTCTTCTTTGTATGTGTATGTGAAATAATTGCATTTTCTTTAGAATATAGGGTGCTATATGACCTTGTGCATTTTTTTATTGTACACATGCTACTGTACCATGTTAGGCACAAGAATGACATTGTAATTGTCTTTATTTAGAGATTGTGTATGGTTTAAGGAGATATGTACAAGTGCCGAGATGATAAGGGGTGGACTATGATGGTTAAAGTTGTGTGTCAGCTTGGCTGGAACATGATTCTCAGTGGATTGTGTTTATTTAGTGATGTAGACATCCTCCATGATGAGATCTGATATGAACAGTCAACCATTTGTAAGAGGAGTTTCCATAGGGGTGTGTCTTACTTCCAACATAAATATAGACGTTCTGGCAAAACTCACTTGTTTCCTCTGGATCTTGTATCTGGGCCATCATCATCTGACCTCTGATTTTTGGAACTTGAGACAGTTGTCTGATATGTTGCCTGCTGATCCTGCCCAAGCTAAGGCAAGGCAATTCTACTCTGTCTTATTGGGGATCTGATTCAGAATCTACTCCATAGGTTTGGTTTTGGTTTTGGGATGACATCATTGACCAGGCTGCTGTAAAATACAAGATGCAGCTGACAAAAGGTAAATAGTCTCAGTAAAACCTACTGCAGCTGTCCGTGGTGCTGACCAAACTTGTACCTTGGCTTTTGACCTGCTTAGTTCTGCTGTGTTAAACACTATTCATTGGTGGAACCACTGCTAACGTATTTACTGATTCTACCTTGACACTTGATTATAATGCTTATTAAAATGTCCAAGTAAATGAAACATTTTGAGATTCTACCATCTGTGATAAAACTATTAGTTTGATTTAAATCTTGTCTTTAGATATGTCTCAATTTTAAAACGGAGCTACTTTATACTCCATCCCCATATCAACTTATTCCTGTCTACTGACTAAGCTATCATTTTCCCATTCACCTGTCATTATACTGTCAATATGCAATGTTTTCCAGTTAGACATGTATCTACTACGTGGCAATCACAATGTTATGTATTAGAAGTCTCATTCCTATCCATTGCCTCCTTATGCAAAATGGGGACCATCATGTATAACAATAACTTCTGTTGGGCTTCTTGTTTTACACAAGTAATTAATACTTAGAAGTTCAAAATTAAAATGATCATGTAGTCTAGGCCAAAGTTAACTTTACTTCCCAATTTTAGGTACTTCCATAAACTATCACAAAATAATCATGAGGTAGTACAGTGAAGATGATGAAGACATATGCTTTGGGCTGAACCAACCAGGCATCTAAGCTTTCATTCTGACTTAACCCATCATCACGCCTGTAAAGTCTGGCAAGTTTACTTCTTAAATTCTGTTGTCACCTCTGTAAAATATCCATGTAAAACTTTCCTCTTCATATCTTGGAGTGATTAATGTGTTAATTTATAGAAAGTACATTGTATAGAATCAGGCACATAGTCAGTGTTTAATAAATGTTAAAATATTGCACACAAATCATGGATTATTTTTCTCTGAACCTCAGATGGTCTAACCTACTTTTATATTCATAGTACACAGCCATTATGAATTTTATTATTTCCCTTTCATTTCATATTTATAATCTTATTTTCCTCTTCTTATGGGGACCCATAAATTTTCTATTAAAGTGTTTCATTTCAGCATACTCTTACATGTTTATTTACATATATTAAAGATTGAAAAATGTATGGTTTGTTGAATGAGCATATGAGGTTAAAATTTTGACAAATAGTATTACTTTGTAAATATTGGTTTCATACCATTTTTTTTCTTAACTTCATGTTTTCAGGATTGAACCACTTCACCACATGTAGATATAGCTCAGTACTTCCAATCACTTATATAATATAAATCTTAGGCAAGTGTATCATTTTATCACTCTGTTCTCTTACTAATAGACCCTAGATTTCACCCAACTCTTTTACTTCCGTATGTGAACTTTTGAAAGAATACAATAGAATACATGGTCGTGTACACCTATGAGGAATGACAATTAAGTCTGTGATATCATCCTAGAAGAAGTGCAACATACCTCATTTCTGAATATCACTATGGTCACCTTTGAAGTACTCCCCTGGGGAAGCTATGCACCAGTGCCAGTGCCTAGTCCACCCTGCAAAGCAATTTTAGAACTCTCTATCTGCAGTGGCCTCCAGAGCTGTATTACCCTTGATGTCCTGAAAGTCATCACGATTTCTTCTTTTTAATATTTCCTTTATCTTAGGGTAAAGAAAAACCTCGTTGGGTCAAGATCAGGTAAGCAGTGAGGGTGTTCCAACAGTTATTTGTTTACTGACTAAAAACTCCTTTATACACAGCTATACAATTAAATTCATGAACTTGCCACCATGCACAATGGCCATTCCAGAAGGAGTTCCAAAATTGCTTTGAAGGGCAAACTAGGTACTGCATAGCTTCCCAAGGGAAGTACTTTGAAGGTGACAATAGTGATATTCAGCAATGAGGTATTTAAGACTTAGAGCAATTAAGTTTGTGAACTTGTCAGACCTCATATATAAAATCAAAGTCTATGTGTTTTAGAGTATGAACATGGCTATAGAGGAGGAACATGATTTCTTTCCTATGTGGTTGATAGTATACATCCAATCAGCAGTACATGAGGGTTGCTGTATGACTTGGTGTCAAATTTTCTAATCTTTGCCATTCTGATTGTGTACAATGGAGTTTTGATACTCTAGTTGTTTTCATTACTCTGATCAGTATTGAGGTGAAGCATCTATTCCCTCATGCTATTCAAATAACTTGAACATTTTTCTTTTGGTCTGCATAGCTTCTTCTGGTGTATTATAAGGATTCTAATTAATTTTTTGACTATTAATTTAGCAATTGTCTTCTCTGAGTCTGGCACTTGTCTGTTAACTTTATCTACAATATATTTTATTAAACAGTAATTTTTAATTTTGATACATTGGAATCCATTAATGTTTTCCTTACGGTTTAAGAATTTAGGATCCTGAATTTAGAAACACTTCTTAATTTTAAGGTTATTAAGACATCTAGCCTACCTTTTAGCCCTCTTATTTTACCTTTTCCATTTTGGAATTTAAGCCATCTGGACTTCATAATTGCACAGGGTGTAGAAATTACACTGTCTTTTTACATTGGTAAGGTGATTGCCTATTGTGCTCCTGATTGCAGAAAGAGATGCCTGGCAGACAGTATGGATGGATAGAGAAGGCAAACATTTTCTTTTGTAGTGTGATTTAAATCTAACTGTAACAAAAACAAATCCACTTACGTTGAGTTGGTTCTAACTTATGGTGACCCTACAGGACAGAGTGGAACTTGCCCATAGGGTTTCCAAGGAGCATCTGGTAGATTCAGACTTACAGCGTTTTGATTAGCAGCCATAACTCTCAGCAACTACTCCACCAGAGCTTCTAAATCTATTATTGCACATAATTAATTAAATCATGAAAATATTTATCAGTCACTTGAGTGGAGGAGTTTTGAGCTGAAAGTGTGAAGTCTGCTTCACATTCAGACATCAACTTGGCCAAAAGTTATCTTCACTTGTTTTTTGTTTGTTTGTTTGTTTTAGGACATGTACACACATACACCCACAGTTAAGATGCAAGTTAATGGAGTAGAGGAGAGAACAGATTTCAGAGGCAAAAAATTAGCCAGCCAAGTACCATCTAGTCGGATCTGACTTTGATTTTAATTGTGGCTCAACCTGTTTTTTGTAACCTTTTGCAAAAGTGTGTCTTAAGTCTCAGTTCCTTTGTCTGAAAAATAGCCCTGGGAAGCTTATAATTCTTTGTGATGATTGAATAAGGCTTGCTTGCTGATTTATTTACTTACTTATCTATTATTGAACTAGTGTTTGATCATTTCAGATTTTGTCTTTAGTCATTAATTTTCCAGGTGCTATGTCAGCGTCTAGCCATAGTGAGGTTTCCAATATCTGTTGAATTATAAGGAATCGGTTTAAATGCTAAAATATTTTTTCCTATTTTTGTTTGTTTGTTTGTTTACTCTTCTTTCAGGATTCCCCACCCCCACCATCCTCCTCCTCCATTTAGAGTAATGCGAGGTAACACTTACAAAGCCTGAACTATGTGCCAGGGTCTGTCCTATGGCTTTTGCATATTTAACTTAGTTTTGTCTCATAGCAACAACTGACATCAGTGCCAGCAATAACCCCATTTTATAGATGAAGTAAGGGAGACAAGCCAAGCCAAGCCAACTGCCATCGAAAGGAGGCAAAGAGAGGTTAAATGACTCACCCAGGGTTTCACAGCTAATAAAGGTTTAAACCCTATGCTGAAACCAGGAACTCTGGTTTTGTATTTTGCTGTTTCTTTTTGGAGTCTGAACTTATCTGCAGGACTGTTTAGAGCCTGTAAGTTGAGTTTGATTTCTAGTTTTTCCTCCCACTAACTGGGTGATCACGGACAGCTGCCTTGACCTTACTTACTTATTTGATTTACAAAAATCAAATAACAGTCTTATGGAATCTTTGTGAAGATTAAATGAGATAATCTACGTGAGGCAGTCAGTATAGTACCTGTATATAAACACATTATTATACTATTACTATTAAAACTATATGTATATTTCAATTTATCTATAAATTAAATAAGTCAAATATGTCAGTCTTTTTAGTATTTGCAAATCATAAGATGCATCCATAGTAGAACATGCTAAACCAGGTACATTTAAGTGGTGTATTTCAAAAATCCCTCTATGCCACCACTTCTACTCTGATTTGGTCACTAAGTTTATTGGTGTGTAAGAAAAAACACTTATTCTTTGCACTTCGTTAAAGGAGGGGCTTAAGATAGACTATTTTTTAGGTTTTTCCTGACCCTAGCCATCTATGAGTCTGCAATGTGAAAAGTCAAAAGAAAATTCAGTTACCCAGGGGAGAGATTTCCAGGGTTAAGCAACCATGGGCTTGAGTGATTTAATTTTGTTTTTGTTGTGTTAAGAACACATCTCAATATTTCCCCATTCTGCCTCTTTCTTCTCTACTTACTGACCGTGATCAAGGTCATCTTACTCTTTGGAGACCGTAAGTCTCCATACACTGGTTTAATGGCTTCACAAGCACAGAACAAGTTATGAATGTGAAGTGTCTGTTAGCTACTAAAAGCCTGTGAATTAGTGTTTCCAGCCACTGTCCATCAAGAAGCATATTTTTATAGAGAAATAACTTACCTTTGTGAATAGGCTAACTTCTCAACAATCTGCTCTGTTCCACTAGGCCCTTACCCAGAGCACCTCCCAGAAAAAAGATACACCCTCTGCTCCATACAAAGTTCTCTTGGGCACCTGTGTCACAGTCAAGGTTCCCCCAAGTCAGAGAAAGTTTTGAAAGGGAAAATTACTTTTGGGTTCAAAACTGACCTGAATTTTCTTTTAAAGAACCTCCGTTAATACCTGTGTACTCAGATACCTTGAATTTCCTAGTTTTCTTGCCTGGATTCTTACTACCTCCTTCACTAGAATGTTCTAGTGGCCTTAGGAGTCAGCATCCTGTCTGGAAGTGCTGGAGAGGACACCTGCTTTGAAAGCTTCGTGGAATTTCATCCCCTTGTGTGTACATGCTCTGTAAGCCAATTGTACTCCAAACTATAGTTCCGTTTTGTGGCAGGCCAGGATTTTAACTCTTGAAAGGAAAATTTTAGAAATCAAGGAGCTATTTTAAAGGATACAATTTTGGGAGGACCATACTGACTTTAAGGAATGACTAGTTATTTACAGCATTGTCTATGGAAATTTGTATGATATTTTGTGTTTTTCCAAGCATTATCCCATCATTTTATTGATCTAACAGCACAACATCTTTTGTTTTCGTGTGAAGTCATTGAAAATTTTCACTTTCCCCCATTCACAGATTTATAAAGTAAGATTCAGAAAGGAGAAGTGACTTGCTTTCAGTGGTCCAGCTTACAAGTGGTAAACGCAAGGCCATAAACCCAAGTCTTTATCTACCCTAACTGGGACTTTTTGTTTGTCTATATCATGGAGCGTTTGGATGACTTTGCCAGACTGTGTATTAGCCTCTACCCAGGAGCTGACTACCCTCTACACTGTTATTCCAACTACTTTAAAGTAGTATTTGGTCATGATGAAAGCACATATCCTAAGTGCTTTCTATCTCTTGAGGGATTATTTGTGTTGCTAGACACATAACTCAACACTTAAACACTTAAATTTCCTTAGGACAATCACAGAGCATTTTCAACACAAATGTAGATTTTTCGCAGACAGAAGAGACAATAAGATCTGACACAATAAAGGATTATGCTTGGCTAGGTCCTCATGTCAGCCCACATAGTTTTTGTTAGTTTCTGTTTAGTCAGATGTGGTTCATAGTGACCTCATGTATAACACAAGAAAATGTTGCCCCGTCCTCACCATCTTCGTGATTAGTGGTATATTTCAGGTCATTGTTTTGTCTATTGTGTCAGTCTATCTTATTATGTTTTACCTCAATTTTTATTGACTCTGGACTGCACCAAGCACCATGCCCTTTTTTAATGATTGTTTTTTTTTCTGGTGATGTGTACAAAGTAAGCAAAATGAAGTCTCCTTATCCCCTGCTTCTAAGGAACATTCAGGGTGTATTTGTTCTAAGACTGATTTGTTTGTTCTCCTGGCAGTTAATGGTATATTCAAAATACTTTACCAACAATTTGAATGCATTGATTCTCATTCTGTCTTTTTCATCATTGTCCAGCTTTCCCATACATGTGAAGGGTCTGAAAAGACCATAATTTTGATCCGAAACATCTCAGTCATCAGAGTGACCTCTTTGCCTTTTAAAACTTAAAAAGAGGGGGCGGAGTCAAGATGGCCGAATCAGCCCACATCTCCTTATATCCCTCTCAAAACCAAGACCTGAATTGACAATCAAACAGAGCCTTCTGAGCACCTAATCAGCCTCAGCACACGGCACAGAGCTGTTAATTGGGACTTTATACCACTCAGCGGAAAATCTCCTCTGTTTCGCTGACTCCCGCTCCTGGCTAGCCCCGGCTCTCACGGACGGAAGGTAAACGCACCATTTTGACTTCTTTTCCTCGGTCTCGGCTGGCGGGCGGAGCTGGGCCTTGCCTGGCGGCTGGACTCAGACACGCTGCTGGGGGGATAGGCAGGTGAAATTCCCATATTCTGAGAGCCAGGCTCGGGACTCTGTTAATCTAGACACTTTGAGCCTTTCGTTTTGTAGCTGCCTCAGTGGGGTTTGTGCGGAACTCCGTGGTCAGGGTGCGGGACACCATGTTGGTACCGAGATTTTAGCGGGACCTCGTTCTTAGCCTGGGAGCCAGGGCCTGCAAACAGGACATCGCTTCTCCATCAGAAAAGTAGTGATTTTGCATAGTGCTGCCTACATTGGGGGCCCTGCAACAGAAGCAGAGGAATCGCTGCCTCTGGGCACTTTTAGCCCCTCTGTCTGCTGCCTGTGTGGAGGACGCCATCTTGGGTACAGTGGCCGCAGCTGGACCTAATTCTTAGCTTGGGAGCCAAAGCCGGCCCACAAGAGAGCGCTTTTCTATCACAAAACCAGTACTCGACGCAGTGTTGGACAAGGCTAGGCCCTGTCAGCAGAGGCCACCAGGGCACTAGCAGTGCTGTATTCTGAACTAGTTTGTTATTGTCTGGGGTTGGATACAGTGGCGCTTACTTTGTAGATGGGAAGAGGGACCTCTACAACCGAAAATCTAACTGACTTACGAACTGGTCAGATACCTTTTGCTTTACATTTGAAGACAGCCTGGAGAAACATTTGCAATCCATCCTCACAGTACCTCTTCCAGCCTCTATATACTCACATGGGACCCAAAAAGCAACAGACAATTGTGGCATACAAGCAATCACTCATGGCTTCAGAAGGCTCCCAAACAAAGCAACCAAGGAGTTTTCCAGATGAAGAAACTTTTATGAAAGCATCAGGAAGTGAATACAAATTGATTATATACAGGGCCCTTCTAGACCTTATACAAAATGCAGCAGAACAAAATGAAAAATTAAGCAAGTTGTTCGGTCTGATGGAAAACCAGTACTCTGAAATCCAACAGATCAAGAAGAAAATCAAAGACATAGAAACTTCCATGCAAAGCCAAGAAAACAGAATGGAACAAATGGAAAAAAGAATTTCTGACTTGGAAGACAGAGCTACTGATGCCAGTGTCTATGAGCAGAAATCAGAAAAAAGAAACAAGAAAAATGAAGAAACATTAAGAAGCATGTGGGACTCTATTAAGAGGAACAACCTTCGATTAATTGAAGTCCCTGAACAGGGTGAGACATCTGAGAACACAGAGAGTATTGTTGCTGAGCTGCTGAAAGAAAACTTCCCAGAAATCATGAAGGAAGAGAATTCAGACATCTCAGGTGCATATCGTATGCCACCCAATATAGATCTCAAAAGAAAGACTCCAAGACATATTATAATCAAGCTTAACAAAATGAAACATAAGCAGCAACTCTTAAAGGCAGCAAGACTCAAGGCAAAGCTAACATTCTGAGGGAAACCCTGTAGGCTGTCATCAGATTTCTCAGCAGAAACCATGCTGGCATGGAGACAGTGGCACAACACATTCAAAGTCTTGAAGGAGAAGAACTTCCAACCAAGAATTATATATCCTGCAAAACTGTCTTTCAAACACGAAAATAAAATTAAGACATTTCCAGATAAACAGAAAATCAGAGACTTTGTAAAAACCAAACCCAAACTACAAGAAATACTGAAAGAAGTTCTTGGCTTTGGCTTAGAAGAACAAAACCACTAATTTTATATTTTAGAACGACACACTACTCAATAGTCATTTAGGGAAGGCTCGAAAGTAAATCACAGCTTTGATTTGGAAAGAAGCAATCCAGTGATCATCATGAAAACTATAGTGTCATCATAATAAAGGAGGGATGTACTACAGTCATTACAGTCCTTCCAGATGGAGAGGAAGATGACCAGACTGATAGTAATTAAAATTGGGTTTGTAAATAGTTTATTAAGGGGGTTCATAGGGGCAGCTGTAAAGCACAACAAAGATGTATCATACCATTTCAAGAAATCTAACACACGAGTCTCAACAACTATAAAACCAGCTCTGAAAAAGGTGAAAAATCAACTCACAAAAAAGAATGTCTCAGAACAGACTAATAAGAACAACAGAGAAAACATCAACATAAAAATAAACATATCACAATGGCAGCAGTGAACACATACCTATCAATAATTACATCGAATGTGAATGGACTGAATGCTCCAGTAAAGAGACACCGAGTGTCATCTTGGATCAAAAGACACGACCCATCCATATGTTGTCTACAAGAAACTCACTTGAGACCTAAAGACAGGAACAAACTGAAAATAAAAGGATGGAAGAATATATATCAAGCTAACAATGAACAAAAAAGAGCAGGGGTGGCAATTCTAATCTCAGACAAAATCAACTTTAATGTCAAATCCACCATCGTGGACAAAGATGGACACTATTTATTGCTGAAAGGTTCAGTACACAAGCAAGTCTTAACTATATTAAACATTTATGCACCTAATGTCAGAGCACCTAAATATGTTGAAGAAACACTGACTATGCTCAAAAGAGAGTCAGATGACTGCACAATAATAGTGGGAGACTTTAACACTCCACTCTCATTACTAGACAGATCATCTAGAAAAAAAGCTCAGTAAAGATACAGAAGACCTCATTGACACAATTAACCAACTAAACCTCATTGATATATACAGAACTTTCCACCCCTCAGCAGACAACTATACCTTCTTCTCCAATGCACATGGAACATTCTCCAGAATTGACCACGTGATAGGCCATAATGCAATGCTCAACAAAATCCATACCATTGAATTATTGCAAAGCATCTTCTCAGATCATAAAGCCATCAAAGTTGAAATCAATAGCAGAAAAAACAGAGATAGAAAGTGGAACTCATGGAAACTGAACAACATCTTGCTCAAAAAAACATGGGTTATAGAGGAAATCAAGGATGAATTAAAGAAATTCATGGATTCCAATGAGAACGAAAACACTTCCTACCATAACCTATGAGATACAGCCAAAGCAGGGCTCAGAGGTCTGTTTATCTCCATAAATGCACACATCTGGAAGGAAGAAAGAAACCAAATCAAGGAACTAACTCTACAGCTTGAACAAGTAGAAAGAGAACAACAGAGGAACCCCTCGGGCACCAGAAGAAACGAGATCATAAAGATTAGAGCAGAGCTAAATGAATTAGAGAATAGAAAAACAATTGAAAAAATTGAAAAGACCAAAAGCTGGTTTTTGAAAAGATCAACAAAATTGATAAACCACTGGCTAAACTTATTAAAGAAAAGCAGGAAAGGAAACAAATAACCAAAATTAGAAATGAGAAGGGAGTTGTCACCACAGATGCAACAGAAATCAAAAACATCATAACACAATACTATGAAAGAAAACCTCGGGGAAATGGACGAATTCCTTGACTCATACCACGTACCCAAATTATGACAACGTGAAGCAGAACAACTTAATAAACCCATCACAAAGGAAGAGATTGAAAAGGTCATCAAAACACTGCCAACCCAAAAAAGTCCGGGCCCAGATGGCTTCACGGCAGAGTTCTACCAAGCATTTAGAGAGGAGTTATCCCCAATACTGTTGAAACTATTTCACAGTATAGAAAGGGATGGAGTACTCCCAAACTCATTCTATGAAGCCAGCATAACCCTGATAGCTAAGCCCGGGAAAGATCCAACAAAGACAGAGAACTACAGACCAATATCACTCATGAACCTAGATGCAAAAATCTTCAACAAAATTCTTGCCAACAGAATACAACAACATATCAAGAAAATAATCCATCATGACCAAGTGGGATTCATACCAGGGATACAAGGCTGGTTCAACATCAGGAAAACAATTAATGTGATAAACCACATAAATAACACAAAAGACAAGGATCACCTGATTTTGTCCATTGATGCAGAAAAGGCATTTGATAAAGTCCAACACCCATTCATACTAAAAACTCTTAGCAAAATGGGCATAGACGGCAAATTCCTCAACACAATAAGGGTCATTTATACAAAGCCAATTGGCCACATCATCCTGAATGGAGAGAGACTGAAAGACTTTCCCCTGAGATCAGGAACTAGACAAAGATGCCCACTGTCACCTCTCCTATTCAACATTGTGCTAGAAGTTCTAGCCAGAGCAATTAGACAAGACGAACAAATAAAGGGCATCTGCATCGGCCAAGAGGAAGTTAAAATCTCCCTGTTCGCAGATGATATGATTGTATATGCAGAGAACCCCAAGGAATCTATCAGTAAGTTACTCAAACTGATAGAAGAGTTCAGCAAAGTCTCAGGATACAAGATAAACATAAGTAAATCAGTAGGATTCCTTTATACCAACAACGAGACTGTTAAGGAGGAAATTATCAAATCTATACCATTTGTGATAGCCCCTAAGAAGATAAAGTACCTAGGAATTAATCTAACCAGAGAAACAACAGACCTTTACAAAGAGAACTACAAGCCCTTACTACAAGAAACTAAGAGAGACTTAGATAAATAGAAAAACTTACCCTGCTCATGGATAGGAAGACTTTACATTGTGAAAATGTCTATTTTACCCAAAGCAATTTATTTATATAATGCAATCCCACTATGAGTTCCAGCATCATTTTTTAATGAGATGGAGAAACAAATCACCAATTTTGTTTGGAAAGGGAAGAAGACCTGGATAAGTAAGGTACTACTAAAGAAGAAGAACACACTGGGAGGCCTTTCATTACCCGACCTTAGAACGTACTACACTGCCACAGTGGTCAAAACAGCCTGGTACTGGTACAAGAACAGACAGATGGATCAATGGAACAGAATTGAGACCCCAGAGATGACACCATCTGCCTATGAACAGTTGATATTCGACAAAGGCCCTAAAACATTAAACTGGGGTAAAAATAGTCTCTTCAACAAATGGTGCTGGCAAAATTGGTTATCCATCTGCAATAAACTGAATCAAGATCCATATCTTACACCTTATACAAAAACAAACTCCAACTGGATAAAAGACCTAAATATCAAACCTAAAATGATAAAGCTCATCCAAGAAAAGTTAGGAACAACAATGGAAGTTTTAATACACAATGAGGACAGACCCCACAATCTGTCAAGGAAACCTCAATCAACAGAAGAGAAAGTAGATAAATGGGAACTATTAAGAATCAAACACTTTTGCTCATCCAAAGACTTTATTAATAGAATTAAAAGAAAACCCACAGAGTGGGAAAAAATATTTGGCAACTCTATATCAGACCGACACCTGATCTCCATAATCTATAAGATACTACAAAATATCAATAAGAAGAAGATAAACCATCCAATTAAGCGATGAGCAAAGGAGATAGACAGATACTTCACTAAAGAGGAGATCCAGGCAGCCGAAAAACACATGCGGACATGTTCACGATCTTTAGTTATTAAAGAAATTCAAATCAAGACAACAATGAGATACCATCTCACCCCAACAAGATTGGCCATGATCCAGAAAACACAAAACAACAAATGCTGGAGAGGCTGTGGAGAAAGTGAAACCCTCCTACACTGTTGATGGGGTTGCAACATGGTCCAGCCTCTTTGGAAGGCAATCTGGCACTTCCTTAAAAAAATGGATATTGATATACCATTTGACCCAGTAATTCCACTACTTGGAATATATCCTACAGATTCAAGGCCTTTCACACCAACGGACACATGCACCAGAATGTTTATCGCGGCACAGTCCACAATAGCAAAAAGGTGGAATCAACCCAGATGCCCAACAATAGAAGAATGGATAGGTAAACTGTGGTACATATACTCAATGGAGCACTACGTAATGATAAAGAATAACTATGATTCCAGGAAACATCTCCTAACCTGGTTTCAACTGGAAGACATTATGTTGAGTGAGAGTAGTCAGCGACAAAAGGACAAATACTGTATGAGACCTCTATGATAAGATCTCAAAAACAGTCTTGTGTATAGAAGAAAAGACTCTTTGACAGCTGCAAGGGAGGGGAGGGAGGGAGGGTTTAGTTTAGGTAGTTACTAGAAATCTAGTTGGGAGAAAGCGGTGATGGCACACATTAGTAACAAGAACAACATTAAGTGGACTTCAGCATAACTTGAGTACTCCTTCCATCTTAACTCAATACTGCAAGGATAGAGTAGCTGGGGCAGGGGGACGGGGGACCATGCTCTTAGGCGAATTCCAGGCCAAGTGGCACAACTAGTGTTTTGCTAAGAGAGCTCTCTGCACCCCACATTGGTGAGTGGCGTCTGGGGTCTTAAAAGCTGCCAAGCTGCCATCCGAGGACACAGCAAATGGTCCCAACTCAGCAGGAACGGATGCTCACCGAGGGCCAAAATGGCATGTGTTAAAGACAACCGAGAAGACAGAGAGACCCACAAGAGTGGGTGCCTACATCCACCTGGGACCGGAAGAACCGGATGGTGCCCGGCCACCACCAGTGATAGCCATGACGGAGCTCACAGAGAGGATCCTCACTGGCAACACAAGAATAAAAAGAGGTGCATCATGAGATCTACACTAAAAGACCTCAGTTGATGGTCCAGCAGTTTTGGGGTTCCTCTGAGAGCATGGCCCCCAGCCCTGCTGCTGCCCATCCCCATAAATTATAACAAAGGTCCACTCTTTGGACAGGAATGGAATGGACTTGGCAATGCAGAGTAACCATATATTGGAAGCACTTTATGGTTCTTTACATCTATAGGATATCATCTTGCTGACCTCTGGCTGGAGGAAGGGGAGTGGACAGAGAGGAGAGGAAAGGAGACTGTTGGGAGGATGAGACATGTATGGAGCAGAGAGGAATAGTGTGCAGTCACCGGACAGGGAGAGCAGTGGAAGCTGCATATAGGGGGGCATGTAAATTTACATGTGAATGTACATTTTCACTCAGTTATGTTAAATAAAAATAAAAAAAATTAAAAAAAAACCTTAAAAAGAGGTCATTAAAACTTGAAAGATACCTTTTGCAGCAGATCTGCTTAATACAGTATGTCATTTGAAATCGACTGCTTCTTCATGAGCATTGTTTGTTGATTCAAGTAGAATGAAATCACTGACAGCTTTAGTTTCATTTTCTATGATTTTTTTAAATTGGTGTAGTTGTGAAGACTCTTGTTTTCATCATGTTTAGGTGTAATCTATACTAAAGGCTGTAGTCTTTGACGTCCATGCAATTAAACTGAAAAAAACAGTTGTTGATGAGTTGATTCTGACTCTTGGCTACCCTATAGGATAGAATAGAACTGCCTCACACAGTTTCCAAGGGGCACCTGCTGGGTTTTTATGCTGATTTTTTTGGTTTACAGTCTGGGCTCTTAAGAACCAGGTCTCCATCAAATGCTTAGGTCATGTGAAATGTCATTCTTTTCATTTTGGCCAAAGAGTAGTGATATAAGTGTTTTTTCCTCATCATAAACAACATAAGTATCCAGAGGGGCTCTAAGAGAATTCACCCTGATGTGGTCAATTCTGAGAGGAGATGGTCATCATGTGTTCTGCTTTTGTGATTTTTTTTAACTTTTTAAGTTTTTTTTTTTTTAAATTACAGTAAAAGAATAAAATTTCTAACATCTATCAATTGTCTCGTCTTTGGTAAACCCTCAGCCCCTACCCACCCATGTAGCGAACACAGTCATGTTCTTCTATGGATAATTCTCTTGTAACAGGGGTCTCATACAAAATTTGTCCTTTTGACACTGACTTATTTCACTCAGCATGATGTCTTCCAAATGGGACCATGTTATGAGATGTTTTCTAAAATTTTCATTTTTTTTTTTTATCATAGGATAGTGTTCCATTGAGTATACGTTTGCTTATCCATAGTTTGCTTATCCATTTATCTGCTAATGGGCAGCTGGGTTGGTTGCATATTTTTGCTATTGTGGACTGTGCTGCAACAAACATTCATGTACACGTGTCTGTTTGTGTGAAAACCTTTGTTTCTGAAGCATAAATTTCAAGCAGTGGAATTACAGGATCAAATGGTATATTTATCTTCGGCTTTTTAAGGAAGCTCCAGACTGTTTTCCAACGAGGTTGTACCATTTTAAAATCCCATCACCAGTGTAGGAGAGTTCCAATTTCTCCACAGCCCCTCCAGCATTTGTTGCTTGGCGTTCCTTGGATCATGGCCAACCTTGTTGGGGTGAGATGCTCTCTCATTGTAGTCTTGACTTGAATTTCTTTAGTAGCTAATGTTCGTGAGCAATTCTGCATTTGCCTTTGGCTGCCTGGATATCCTCTTTAGAGAAATGTCTGTCCATCTCCTTTGCCCACCACTTAATTGGATTATTTATCCTTTTCTTGTTGATATTTTGTAATACCTTATAGATTATGGAGATCAGATGTCAGTCTGACACACAGTTGCCAAATATTTTTTCCCTTTCTGTAGGTAGTCTTTAATTCTTTTGATGAGGTCTGTGGATGAGCAAAACTGTATGATTCTTAGTAAATCCCATTCATCTATTTTCTCTTCTGTTGAATGTGCTTTGTTTGTCAGATTTTGAAGTCTGTCTACATTGTGTATTAAAACTTCCATTGTTGATCCTATTTTATCTTGGATGAACTTTATTGTTTTAGGGTTGATATTTAGGTTTTTAATCCAATTTGAGTTGGTTTTTGTATAAGGTGTGAGATATGGGTTTTGTTTCAATTTTTTTTGCAGATGGATATCCAATTTTGCCAGCACCATTTGTTAAAGAGGATGTTCTTACCCCAGTTTAAAGTCTTGGGGCCTTTGTCAAATATCAACTGTTCATAGGATGATGGTGGCATCTCTGGGGTCTCAGCTCTGCTCCATTGGTCTATATGTCTCTTTCTGTACCAGTACCAAGCTGTTTTGACAACTGTGGTAGTACAATAGGTTCTAAAGTCAGGTAGTGAGATGGCTCCCAGTGTGATCTTCTTCTTCAGTAGTGCTTTACTTATCCAAGGTTTCTTCCCTTTCCA
Source organism: Heterohyrax brucei (assembly GCA_028571685.1). Lineage (NCBI taxonomy): Eukaryota > Metazoa > Chordata > Mammalia > Hyracoidea > Procaviidae > Heterohyrax > Heterohyrax brucei. The sequence goes on from CM053150.1 coordinate 67,422,730, forward strand.
AATAAAGATGATGATTTGTTTTTCCATCTCATTAAAAAATGTTGCTGGAATTTGTATTGGGATTGCATCATTTAAGTAGATTGCTTTGGGTAGAATAGACACATTCACAATGTTGAACCTTCCTATGCACGAGCAGGTTAGATTACTCCATTTATGTAAGTCCCTCTTAGTTTCGTGTAGTAAAGTCTTGTAGATCTCTTGTGAAGATCTCTTATTTTTCTAGTTAGATTTATTCCTAGTATTTTATCTTCTTGGGGGCTATAGTAAATGGAATTGATTTGATGATTTCTTCTTAAATGATCTCACTGTTGGTATAAAGGAATCCTACAGATTTACTTATGTTTATCTTGTATCCTGATACCTTGCTGAACTCCTCTATTAGTTTCAGTAGTTTACTTATGGATTCCTTTGTATTCTCTGTGTAAATAATCATACCATCTGCAAAGAGGGAGATTTTTACTTCTTCATTACTGATATGGATGCCCTTTATTTCTTTGTCTTGTCTAATTGCTCTGGCTAGAACTTCTAGCACAATGTTAAACAGAAGTGGTGAGAGTGGGCATCCTTGTCTAGTTCCTGTTCTCAAAAGGAATTCTTTCAGTCTTTCACCATTCAGGATGATGAAGGCAGTTGGCTTTGCGTAGATGCTACTGATTGCTTTGAGGAATTTCCCCTGTATTCCTGTTTTTCTGAAATTTTTAAGCATGAATGGGTGTTGAACTTTGTCAAATGCCTTTTCTGCATCAATTGAAAAAATCAGGTGATTCTTATCTTTTCTGTTATTAATGTGATTGATTACATTAATGTTTTTTTTTTATGCTGAACCAGCCTTGCATCCCTGGAAAGAAACCAACTTGATCGTGATGAATTATTTTTTTAAATACTGTTGAGTTCTATTGGCTAGAGTTTTGTTGAATATCTTTGCATATAAGTTCATGAGTGATATTGGTCTATAATTTTGGTTTTTTGTGAGATGTTTCCCTGGCTTTAGTATCAGGGTTATGCTGGCTTCACAGAATGAATTGGGGAGTATTCCGTCCCTTTCCATGGGGTGAAATAGCCTCAATAGCGTTGGAGTTAACTCTTCTCTAAAAGTTTGGTAGAATTCTCCAGTGAAGACATCTGGGCGAGGACTATTTTGGTTGGTAGAATTTTGATGACTTTATCAATCTCTTCCTTTGTGATAGATTTATTAAGTTGATCCACTTCTTCTTGTGATAATCTGGATGAGTGATATGAATCTAGAAATTTGTCCATTTCCCCTAGGTTTTCAAACCTATTAGAGTACAGCCTTTCATAGTATTCTGTTATGATATTTTTACCTTCAGCTGGGTCTGTTGTAACAACTCCCATCTCATTTATTAATTGGGTGATTTCTTTTTCTTTTGTAAGTTTAGCCAATGGTTCATCAAGTTTGTTGATGTTTTCAAAGAACTAGCTTTTGCTTTTGTTAATTTTTTCAATTGTTTTTCTACTCTCTAATTCCTTTAATTCTTCTATCCTTATAATCTGTTTTCCTCTGGTATCTGAGGGATTCTTCTGCTGCTTTCTTTCTGTTTGTTCAAGCTGTATGGTTAATTCTTTAAATTGGGCCCTTTCTTCTTTCCTGATGTGTGCAGTTATAGAGATAAACTGACCTCTGAGAACTGCTTTTGTTGTAGCCCATAAATTCTGGTAAGATGTGTTTTCATTCTCATTTGAATCCATAAATTTCTTTATTTTGTCCTTAATTTCTTCTATAACCCAAGGCTTTTTGAGCAAAGTGGTGTTCAGTTTCCATAAGTTCGAATTCCTACCTATGAATTTTCTGTTATTGATTTCAGCTTTTATAGCTCTATGGTCTGAGAAGATACTTTGCAGTAAACCAGTGGTTTGGATTTTATAGGGAATTGCTTTATGACTTGACACATGGTCTATTCTGCAGAATGTTCCATGTACATTTGAGAAGATGTACTTATCTGCTGATGGATGAAAAGATCTGTATATGTTGGTAAGGTCAAGTTGGTTGATTGTTGCAATAAGATCTTCCACATCTTTACTGAGCTTTTTTTCTGGATGGTCTATCCATAACTGAAAGGGGAGTGTTGAAGTCTCCAGCTATTATTGTGGAATGACCTATCTCATTTTTCAGTGTTGTCAGTATTCAATGTATTTAGGTGTTCTGATATTGATTGTTAAGTCATGCTTGAGTATTGAACCTTCCAGCAATAGTGACCATCCTTGTCCACAGTAGTGGATTTTACATTAAAATCTATTGTCTCTGAGATTAGTATTGCCACACCTGCTCTTCTTTGTGTATTATTAGCTTGATATATATTATTCCAACTTTTAATTTTCAATTTGTTCATATCTTTAAGTCTAAGATGTGTTTCTTGTAAGCAACATACAGACAGGTCATGTCTTTTGATACAGGATGTCGCTCGTTATCTCTTTACTGGAGCATTCAGTCCATTTACATTCAATGTAATTATTGATAGGTATGAGCTTAGTGCCATCATTTTGATATAAGTACTTTTATGTTGATATTTTCTATATTGCTCTTAATGTTCTGTTCTGGGCCATTCTTCTTTATGGGCTGTTGTTTCAGTGTTGTTTTTGTGTTCCTTGAGACTCCTGTATTGCATTTCTTATTTTGATAAAATGCATTGTTAATATACTTTACAGCTACATGTATTATCCCCCTTAACACACTAAAATTAAACTCAATTTTAACTACTGTATAACTTTGAAACTTCCTCTGCATTTAAAGCAACTATAACATAGTGTATCCCTCTTTTAATGTGAGGCATTATAGTTGTCATGATATGATCACAGATTCCCTTATTATAATACTGTAGCTTTGATGAAGTTTTGTGACTTTCCTAACTGATTAGAATATTGGATGAAGTGTCCCGAATTGTCACCTTAAATATACATTTAATGGTTCTATTTTTCTAAGGGAAGAGCTTCTTTCAATATCTCGTGTAATTTTCATTTAGTTTTTATGAAGTCTAAATTTCTCTTTATCTTCAAAAGTCTTAATTTCACCATTATATTTGATAGACAATTTTGTAGGATACATAATTGTAGGACGGAAGTTTTTCTCATTCAAGGCTTTGAATGTGTCTGCTCACTGTTTTCTAGCCAGCATTTTTTCTGCAGTAAAGTTGAATGAACACCTACAGGGTTTTCCTTGGAGTGTTAGTTTTACTTTGAGCCTTGTTGCCTTCAGAAGCATCTGTTTATGTTATAGCTTATTAGGCTTAATAGTCAGATCCGACTTAACAGCACTTGGCTTGGCTGCATAATATCCTTTGGCATCTTTCTTTTTGGGTTTTGCTTTTGTGGTGTTCACTAAACATCTTGGATACCTATGTTCTCTTTACTCATAATCTCAGGAAAGTTTTCTGTCAGCATCTCTACAGCAATACTCTCTATATTGTCATTAATCCCCCTTGTTCAGGAACTCCAATTAAATGTAAATTATTACTCTTAATGGAGTCCCACGTTTCTTAATGCTTCTTCATTTTTCTTATTCTTTTCTCTGATTTCACCTCATAAATGTTAGTGTCAGTTGATCTGTCTTCAAGGTCACTGAGTCTAACTTCTATCTGTTCAGTCCTACTCTTTTGGCTTTGGATTGAATTGTCTAATTCTGTAATTTTGTTGTTGACTGGGTGCGTTTCAGATCATTGACATTCCATCAGTTGAAATAGCTTACTAAATTTTTCATTTTGTTCTACCGCATTTGGTTTAATCTCTAGGAGGGTTCTATATATAAATCTTTTGTATTCAACCTCCAATAGATTCAGAAAGGCTTCTTCATCTGGGAATTTTTTTGAATCTTTATTTAGGGAATTTTCTGGAGCATTTGAAGGCAGCTTCTTTAAATGATTAATTATGGTCTGCTGCCTGTGTGCCATATAGACACTGATTTCTCTGGTATTGTATCTAAAAGAATTGTTGGTCACCAGCTGTTTCTAATACTCTAGTGATTTGCCCCAGCTAGACTCTTGAGGGTGGAAGACTCTGCTTAATGGGTTGCAAAGAGGCTGCCCTTCTTATGGAGAAACTGGGGGCTGTCAATCAACCCTACAATGTGTGTCAGAGAAGAGTGGGAGGAAAAGATGCCGAACCTCTCAACAAACAGATCTCCAGGCAAATATATAGGCTTCTCAGCCTTAAAGGTAAACTTCACTTCTATGCTAGGAGCTGTCCAGGTGCTGAACTAGGAGCTGTCCAGATGCTGAACTGGGATCTGGGAGCTGTCCAACTTGCTGGCCTGAACAGGCAATCAGGAGCAGCAGATTCCACCTATCAGCTGATAATGAAAGTACATTACCGGCCATTCGTGGAAGTTGCAGCTCTCTGATATCGTGCAACAGCAGAAGCAGAGGTCAGACGGCCACTGGATCATTTTTGGGAAGGGAAGATTAGTCTAATACTGGTGTCTACTCAAATATGCTATATGCTAGGACTCCCCAAATGTTCAGTGCTCCGTAAAAATATCATCCAAGCCTTAGTTCTCAGAGGGAAATAAGGAGACATGTGTCTACTCTACCATCTTTTAAATATCACATCTTGATTATTAAGTTTAACTAAATAATGACAGAGCTGATACTATGAACTGCTGCCAGTCTGTGTTCTTCACCAGCATTACCACAATCTGTTGCATCCACTTTTAAGAATTAAGTGGTGATTGCAACCTTATTTCTGCAGAGTGTTCCTGGATGCAGATCTTAGCCACTATTTCCAGACATTCCTTTTCATTTTTATTCTGTTTTTTAAACAAATGGCTCAGGTGATTTTGATGTAGACAGTCTATGTTCCACATACTGAGAACACTAACACAATGAAAACCAAAAACCAAACCCATTGTTATTAAGCCAATAGCACAGAGTAGAAGTTCCTTATAAGGCTTCTAAGATTGTAATCTTTACAAAAATAGACTGCCACATCTTTCTATTACAGAATGGCTTGTGGATTTGAGCCCTCGCATTTTGATTAGCAGCTGATTGCTTAACCACTGCTTCACTAAAGCTCCCCTGGTTTAATGCATGCATGCTTAAGTGGTGTGACATATCTGGGAAGGAAAAAGCTTGCCAAATATACGAAATAATGTTATTTATTTAATACTTTATGAGATACTTTCATCTGTATTTTCTCATAATCAGATGAACCACATGCATTTGATGAAATGGATATTTATTTTCTTTTTTTCTCTTATAACTGATAGAAACTCAAAGGTTAAATATTGTACCCAAGGTCATGAAACCAGTAAATACTGAAGATAAGATTAGAATGCAAATCCATCCCCCCCCCCATAAGGATAAGGCCAGTAACTTTTAAAATATTCTCATACCTAGGCTCACCCAAGACTAACCCAGATAAATTGAATCTGTGAGGTTTGGAAGTCACACTTTTTTGTCTTCTAAAATCTCCTCCAGATAATTTTAAATCCAGGGGTGAGAGCCCTTAGAGGCTAGAAGATAGCCCTACCCATGTGGATGTGTGCTAATACTCTTGAGAAGGGATCCTTTCATGTCTGGCTAGGATCCAGGACAATGAAGTGATTTTCAGCTCCAAGAGTTGTTTACAAAATTCTCCTCTGACCTCCTTTTGCTAACTTTATTAACTGAAAAGAATGTAGCTGCTTCTCTAACTCGAAAGACTTTAGGAGCTCAGAGATCCAATTACCTTGCCAGTGACCATCCCCTCTGCTCGTAAAAATAACCCCCCACAACTGCTTTGGAAAAGACTTTTGTCTTTTCACCTCTTGTAAAGCTCGAATGTCAGTAGCATCTTCATCTTTTGCCCCTTTTCTCTTAGTTTATTGGAGCAGGATCATTGTGACACAGCCCTCATGTGTCAGTAGAATGTTCTTCAACTTTTTTTTAAAAATAAATTTTATTGTGATTTAAGTACAAGTAAACAATCCAATTCAATTTGCCATATAACAATTGTAACTTACACTCTCCTAAAAGAATTAGTCTTTTTTAATTATAGAAAGAATACTTATCAGTTATTTTAGAAATGCTAATAATTATGACAAGAAAACAGGGAAAAAACTAAAATTTATGTGAGCAGTCCTCCAGATAGCCATCTCTCTCTCTCTCTCTCTCTCTCTCTCTGTGTGTGTGTGTAAAACAGAAGCATATAAAAAAGTGACACAAATTTGATTCTATTAGTACAGTGTCTGACACTTAACTTTTGCTCAGTAAATAGTTGTTGCATTCATGAATATTCTTACATGATTGTTTTTAACTTGTTCTTCCACTAATCAAACACATTTTCTTATCTTCACATGTAAATTTACCTCTGTTTTTAAAAGCTTATAAATTCATTTGGTCATTGGGCCATGGTTTTCTCAACCAGTTCCTGACTGGATAATATTTAGATTGCTTACATTTTCCAATATTGTAATATCTTCAAATCCCCCAGGTGCTCCTTGGAAACTCTATGGGGAAGTTTTATTCTGGCCTCTAGGGTCTTTATGAGTTGGACCGACTCAACAGCAGTATTTTGTTTTGTTTTTTTATATGTTTATATGAAGAGCACTGGTGGTGCAGTGTTAAGCACTCTGCTGCTGGCCAAAAGATCAGTGGTTTGAACCCATCAGTGACTTTGCAGAAGAAAGATGTGGCAGTCTATCCTCATAAAGCTTACAGTCTTGGAAACCCCATGAGTAGTTCTGTCTGCCCTGTGAAGTCACTATCAGTCAGAATCTACTTGATGGCAATGGGTTTGGGTTTCAATTGTCTCTATCTATCTACCTATCCATATATTTATTTTGCTCTTACGCAATCTGTCTCTTATGATTAATTTCTATAGTAGGATAATTGGGTCAAAAAGTCTTCAATTTTAAAGTTTTGTTTCTGTTGTCAAACTGCCCTCCAGAAAAGGTACCCTGTGTATATTCCCACTACTACGCACTGTCATTTTAATTACTTTCTGCTTTGTCATGTATTTCATCAGGAGACCCCCTAGGTTAGAGGATAAGTGGATGATGGAGGCTCCCTTTCCACTCAGCATGCCCCTTTAGGACAACAATCCAGAGTGGTTTTCATGGTAAATTATATTTTTAGGTTCAGCTAATGGCCACTTAGAGCTCAGAGAGTTAGAAACTAAAACCCACAGTGTTTGGGGACACCATGTTTTTCTAGGCTTATTTTCATTACCCTGAAGCATCTTAAATTGAGCATATGGGTGCAGGAAAAAGTGAGGTGGCGAGGAGAAGAGTACATCGCATTTTTTCATGCAAGTTAAATCGAGTTACTACATGTATCAGCTGATGGCTTAAATCTGAATAGAAAGAATAAAAAATAAATAAATCTACCAAATAGCTATTTGACCTTGAACAACATAGTTAAACTGGAAAACAGTTCACATAAGTAAGCAGCAGTAATTTTCAGTGAAGCTCTCTGTTTTCATCAGGTGGTGTGGTGCACTGGTAGATAATTGACTTCTACAGTACAATGGCCTAAAATCACGTACCTGCTTCTCAACCTCTTTTCTGTTAGATATTAAGTGGTTCTCTTACATTCTCTATAATTCCCCCTCTCCATAATTAAAATGGGATGGCACTAAAGCCAAAACCAAACCCATTAACACTGAGTCAATTCCAACTCCTAAAACAACCCTATAGAACAGAGTAGAACTGCTTCATAGAGCTTCCAAGGAGTGGCTGGTGGATTTGAACTACTGACTTTTTCGTTAGCAGTCATAACTTGCTGTAGTTCTTAACCAATGGGACAAGGGGGCTCCATAGTGCTAATACCCTCCTTGAAAGTTTGTTTCAAAGTTTGAATTATTTGTATTAGTTTGAATTATTTGAATTAGTTGTAGAAGAGTGTCTTCCAAACACTGAGGCTGTCAGTAAATGGAAGGCATCATAATTTACCTTGTAAAGACAGGGGTTACAATTGGAATTAGAAAAGCTCATTAGTAGTTGGAGCAGAGCTTGCTACATCCATAGCTTTTAGCAAGTCACTCTCCAGAAGGCCATCAGTAGGTCCCAAGAAAACTCTGAATCTTTGTATTTCTTTCTCTGTACACTGGAGCTAATAGAATATGGTTTATCCTCCTAAAGATTTTGGAGAGGTTTAGAACTGAAATATATATAAATTACATGGAGATATGCTTAACTTGTGTTGTGCATTGAGTTGTAGCCTCTCAAAAGAGATGCTGAGGTCCTAACCCCTGTACACATAAATGAGATCTTCTTCAGAATTAGAATCCTTTGAAAATCTTATCAGTTAAGGAAGGTATGAAAGTGTGGGTGGGTCCTAATCTTTTCTGAATTGTGTCTTATAAAAGGGAAAGACAGGAGATGGAGTTACACAGTGGGGAGGCACCAGGTAAAGATATATCTACAACCAGCAAAGAAACCCAAGGACAGCCATTGCCTCTAAAAGCTAGGAGAAAGGCATGGGACAGTTGCTCTTTCAGAGACTTCAAAACGAATTTTGACCAATGCCCTGATTTGAATTGCTAGCCTCCAGATCTGTGAGATACTGAAGTTCTGTTCTTTAATGCCACCTATTTTGGGATGCTTTGTTATGAGAGCCCTGGTTAGCTAAGACAACTAGTAAATCTGAATTTCAGTGGCAATCATTTGGAATTTTACTTTTTGATATTACCTTATTAATTTTTAACTTTTGGTGAATGTTCACATAGCCAAAGATATGCCAAGTCAACAATTTCTACAATGTACAATTCAGTGACACTGGTTATATTCTTCATGTTCTGCTACTATTTTCAGGATACTTTTTTATTATTCCACCACAATTACCTTAAACTCAACTGTCCCCTAAACTTCCTATCCAAACTTTCCAGTAGACATTGTTAATTTGTTCTCTCATAGATAATTTTTAAAAGAACATAGGGCTAAAAGAAGGTGTACTTTACTAGTTAATGTAGCTACTTATTATCATTTTGGGGGTTCAAAGACTTCAAGGGATACATTTGGTTTAAGATTTAAAGCTTGAGGATTATACTTGAGATAATCAAATACTGCCTTTGGTAGTCTCTTTCAGTTCTTTAATTCCAGGATTTGCTGGTCCTGAAATATCACGAGAGGATGTAAGGTATTGGCTAATCTGGGCCTGTGTATTTATGGACACACGTGAGCATGAGGTTATATAACAGAGAGGGGACAGAGTTAGCAGTTGTGGATAGAGGGGCTGTGAATCTGAGATTTTACCACTTGTAAGTTACATAATATTAGATAGTCGGTAAAACTTTCTCAGTCTAAATTTTCTCATCTGGACAAAAAGCACTGTAGCAAGTGCATCATGCCAGTAGATGAGGCTATCATTATCACAAGCGTGTAGTGGGCACTATGTGCCAGATGCTAGATTAGTGGCTTGGTACATCTTCTCATTTAATATAGCATGTAACACTCAAGAAGGCAGGTTACATTTTGACTTGTTCCATTTTCAGATGAGAATAGTGAGGCTCAGAGAAGATAAGTAACAAGCATCAGATCATAAAGATGGTAAATAGCAGAAAAAAAACTAAATCCAGATTTGTCTAACAAACAAGTTAGGATTCATAGCCCCTGTACTTGTCTAAATATTTGTAAATGAAAATCCTCCTTCAAGCTTCTGTTGAAGTAAAACTTCTTTTAGAAGATACCCTCTTTCCTTTCCTGTATTTTACAGTGCAATCCATTTGTATGCAGTTATATATGTGTATGTGTGTAAACATAACACACAGACACATGTACTCGACAGACCCACACATGACAATATTAGGGAATGAACAGCAGTTTTCTGTGGATCCCAAATTGGATTATTACACTTAGAATCCAGTAATAGGTCATTTGCAACTAGAGTTCTGAGACTGTGAAAGGTAGTAATGTGGTTTGTAAAACCTACTTTAAAGTATTATTATTATTATTTTCAATTAAACAGTTTCTCTAAAGTGTTCCAAAATCAAGGCCTTGTTTAAAATAGGTTTTCAATAAATATTACCAATTCAATCACTAGAGGCACAATAACACTGTTAAGCCTAAAGACAGATGAATTACCAAAATAGTGCCACAAATATTTATGATTTCAGGTGCCTTTTCAGGGCCATTATTCCAAAGACTGTTATTCCTTCTAAGAAGAATTGTGTTTCCACGGAATAAAATGTGGCATTGTCCTTGAGTATCTGCGAACAGAAGAAAGGAGTACACTTACGAATTCCCTTGGTCATTGAACAGAAAGTAAAATTGAACAAGAAAAAACAAAATAAAAACTCGATCTCAGAAACTTTTAAATATTTAAGTGATTTTCAGATGAGAAAGTGAAAATAAGGTTACTAAAATATCTCAAGGCTGATGTACACACAATTAATAGTTCTAAAAACAATTATCTTGTTTAAACTTTCTTCTTAAAGTAGTCTGTAAGCATAATTGAAGAACCTTCATTAACAGTTAATAGGACTGTAGAACTTTTGCAGCTGGGTACATGATTTAGAGCTCAAGTAACTTGCTCACTGATTTGTCAAGCAAAAATAAAGAGAAAAGAATCCTCTAAAAGGTTTTTTTCCAAAAGGCAATACAGAAACATTAGGTATTCAAGTATCTACCAGTGTTTCAGTATCATGTTTGATGACCAAGTAGCCATTTTTACAGGAGTTGACCCAATGCGTTAGTCATCTAGTGCTGCTACAAAAGAAATGCCACAAGTGAATGGCTTTAAAAAGACATAAATTTATTTCCTCATGATAAAGTAGGCTAATAGTCCAAATTCAGGGTATCAACTCCAGGGGAAGGCTTTCTCTGTTGTCCCTGGAGGAAGGTCCTTGTCATCAACCTTCTCCCAGACTGTGAGCTCCTGAACCATAGGGATTCCGGAACCAAAGGTTTACTGTACTCTCCAACACTGTTTTGTTGGTGGTGTGAGGTCCCCAACTGTCTACTTGCCTCCTTTTCCTTTATATCCCACAAGATTGCCTCAAGGTACAATACAATCTTATAGATGTAATCCTGCCTCACTAACAGAACCACAGCTTATCTTCCCTCATTAATATCATAGAGGCAAGCATATCATATAGAACATCACACAGCATAGAGGGACATCACACAATACTGGGAATTATAGCCTAACCAAATTGCTACACACATGTTTTGGGGAAACATTTCAATCCATGACATCCAAGAAAGTAAGCAATAGGTTATTTTATCTTAACCCCAAAGCCCATTTAAGCACAATATAAAGTTATGAGGACTGCCAATTAAGTCTGTGAACTCATCCTAGAAAAATGCTACATACCTCGTTGCTGAATATCACTACAGTCACCTTTGAAGTACTTCCTTGGTAAGCTACACACCAACTCGAGTGCCTAGTCTACCCTTCAAACCAATTTTGGAACTCTTTTTCTAGAATGGCCATCAGAGCTATCATCATACTGCCCTTGATGTCTTGAATGTCATCAAAATGTATTCCTTCCAATATTTCCTTTATCTCTGGGTAAAGAAAAAAGTCATTGAGGGCCAGATCAGGCAAGTAGGGAGGGTGTTCCAATACAGTTATTTGTTTACTACCTAAAAACTCCCTCACAGACAGCCATACAATTAAATTCATGAACTTGCCACCTTGCCACAACGTGCAATGGCTATTCCAGAAAGAGTTCCAAAATTGCTTTGAAAGGTGGGTGTCAGCATTGGTACATAGCTTCTGAAGGGAGTACTTCAAAGGTGACCACAGCAATATTCAGCAGTGAGGTATGTAGCGCCTATAACAATTAAGTTCATGGACTTAATTGTCAGACCTCAAACATTTTTCCCTCTGCTTCATGTATGAAGTTTGGTCCAAGTATTATATTTTTCATCAATTTCTATAAAATAAGTAAGTCCTTTAGCTAATTTCATTTCTAGTCTTATTTCTGTGATGAAAATTTCTAGTCTAGCACAAGATTCCAAAAACCGCCAGTTTAGAAGTTCATTTAGAGCTTCTACCTCTTTAGGTAGTTACTGCTTTAGCATCAAGGCCTGTAATAGGGATGGGATCTGTGGTTAGCTGATTCTACTAACGTTTACTCTGTATTCTCTCCCCTGGAAGACTTAAGTGTTTGTCCCCCCAGACAGTACAAAAGGTTAAGCACCCAGCTAGTAACTGAAAGGTTGTGGTATGAACCCACTTGTGGATACTTTGGAAGAAAGACCTGGTGATCTGCAGAAACACAGATCCTTGGTTTAACCTTGAGTTGGCATTGACTAGATGGCAATGGGTTTAGTTTTTCTGCCTTCTTTTTTTCAGGTGGGGCTCTGGGAAGAGGGGAAGATGGAAACAAAAGTCTTTGGTCACTGGGGCAGTTGTAATCTACACCTGACTGATCCCCCAGCTTTTTTTCTCCTCAAAGAATTTAGGGAACTATAACTGGTACTCCCACAGACAGTGTCTTTCTTATAACTGAGCCACAGTTGGAAAAGTTGGGATACATACACGCAATAAAACCTACTCCAATAAAATGATCTTCTCTTTGATGTAGGCATTTGTTAAAGGTAGAAATCACTAGTTGGAAAAATTTGGTTTACTAATCCTGTAGCGTTTCCTATAGATGATCTAGAATTTGTCTTTCACATGTAAGAATTCTGGCACCTACTGATATTTTCTTGATCCTTGGCATCTCAGATGAGACTGAGACAGGCAGCATAAAAATTTTAACAACTCCTGGTGAGGGTGATCATGTTTTGAATATTTTAAAGATATAATCTATTATGTTGCTTGTAAATGGGCATTGAGGAGGGCTTTTAGGGTATTCTACTTGCTGGCTAAATGGTTTTAAAGTCTGTGCTTTTTAACCTATTAGAAGTTACACATATCTTTTGAAGATGGCTTGAAGTACTTAATGGTTAAGATAAAAGACTACAAGCCTCAGTATAGGTTATGCTTCCACATTTAAGAAAGAAAGAAAGAAAGAAAATATGCACAACTGGATCAATAAGGAACATCGTGAGCAATACAGAAAATATTGAAGTTGTTAAGGATTTCATTTTATTTGGGTCCGCGGCCAATGTCCCCAGAAACAGCAGTCAAGAAATCAAATGGTGTATTACAGTGGGCAAACCTGCTGCAAACAGACAGACAGACAGACAGACAGAGAGACAGACAGGTAAACAAACAATCCTTTTCAAAGTGTTGAAAAGCAAAGATGGCACTTTGAGGACTAAAGCCATGCACCTAACTCAAGCCATATTTTCAATTGTCTGCTGTGCATACAAAAGCCAATGAGAAAGGAAGGCAGAAGAAGTGTTCACACCTTTGAACTAAAGTGTTTGTGAAGAATATTGAATATATATCATGGACTTTGGAAGAATGAACAAATCTGTCTTCGAGAAGTATAGTGAGAATACTCTGTAGAAGCAAGGATGGTGATACTTGATCGAACTTGCTTTGGGCATGTTGTTAGGATGAACCATTCCCTGGAGAAGGACATCATACTCGGTAAAGTAGAGGGTTTGTGAAAAGGAGAACTCTCAGTGACATGGACTGGCACAGTGGCTGCACAATGAGCTCAACATAAAAATGATTGTGAGGATGGTACAGAAGGGGCAGTGCTTCATGTTTTGCTCTGTGGTACCTAAGGTTACTCTAACTGTAGTGCAAACTATTTGTGCCACCTACAGACATTTAGACAGACAAATAGATAAACTGATATGAAGACAGAGAGATAGGCATTCTTTGTAGATGTTTTCAGTTAATAAATTCATACCAGAGTGGGGTAGGTTATAATTCCTTCTGAGTGATGTCCTATTAAAGGAGATAGCAGACAGAGACATAGTAACACAGGAGGAAGATGTCATCTGAAGATGCATCTATAAGCCAAATAATACTAAGGGATATGTGGGGCTACCAGAAGCTGGAAGAGTAAGCAAGGATCCTTCCCTAGAGTGCACAGAGAGAGCATGGCCTTGCCTATGCCTTGAATTCAAATTCTTAGCCTTCAGAAATATGACATAATAAATTTATGTTCTTCCAATCCATCCAATCTGTTGCATTTTGTTACAGCAGCACTAAGATACCAAGACAAGTAATGAGACACTAGGTATGCAACTGACTGTCAAATCCTATACTGAGACAGTAAAGAATGTTTTGTATATTCTCCTGCTTCAGTTTTAAGTTTGAAAATATTTCAAAATAAAAAGTAGAAAAGAGCATATTTTAAATATTTCTAGATAAATGAAAAGCATTCAGTCGTGTGATTTCTTTTCAACAGGTAGTTAAAATTGTTAACGTCCTTATAGAAGAAATGGGAAAATTGAGCAGAAAAGAAGGTCAATAGTTTTACCCAAAGTTACACAGTTAGTTCTCGGCAGATCTAAAAGTATAAACCTGGTCGCTAAAACTTTGAGACTTCTCTGTTACACACGAAACCCTCAAACCAAACCCACTGTGGTAGAGCTGACTCTGACTCACAAAGTAACCCTGTAGAATAGGGTAAAACGACCCCATAGAGTTTCCAAGGTGGTAAATCTTTATAGAAGCAAGCTGTCACATTAGTTGAGGTTATTTCAGGCTGCAAGGCATGAGTTCCCACCACCAACATGATGATTAACATCTGAGTGCTAAACCACTGTGATACCGTGGCTCCTTCTGTTACATGGTCGTGTCACTACACATATATACATTCTCTTAACCTGATATACCAGAGAAGAAGACATGATAAAAATAAAAAATAATCTCCCTGTTGATTAACTTGATATATAAAATGACTTGTTGGTTTTGTGGGTGAGTTTTGGTGTACTGATGTACAACAATAAAGAAAGAACACTGATGACATGTGAGTGTTTTTACTAACAGTGTTCTCTTCACACACAACCCTCCTTTATGTGCTATAGGTGGAAGGCAATTACAGTCCATTACCAAATTACTCCCGGTTATCCTTTGTTCTTGTAGTTAATTCAGGGAACCTTCATTTGCATAAGCAGTATTAGCATATTTCACACACCACATTTGGATCTTTTTTAGGAGTGACTGTTGCCTAAGTTAAAAGATAGCAACTTGGAATACTTTCTTCCTTCCAGTCATTCCTGGGAGAATGTCCAGACCTGGTGGCAGAACCAGGAGCAGCAAGCTACTATGTCAAGTAGAAGGGTGTGGGCTATGACAAAGACAAACTTTTGGGGGTAAGACTGACTTATTTATCCCTGTATTGGCAGAATTCCACAGAGCACTGGCTGGAAATTGTGTATTATACTTGCCATCTCACTGCATCTCAAGCTGTCCAATATTAGACCCTTTATTTGTATTACTTGAGAGGAAACCCTGGTGGTGTAGTGGGTTAAGTGCTATGTCTACTAACTAAAAGATTGACAGTTCAAATCCCCCAGACACTCTGGGAAACTCTATGGGGCAGTTCTACTCTGACCTCTAGGATTGCTATGAGTCAGACCCAACTAGATGGCAGTGGGCTTGTTGTTTTTTTTTCTTTTCTTTTATTTGTATTACTTATAAGTTTCCATTTTTTAATACCTTTGTCTTGGTAAGAGCAGCACCACCAGCCCACATCTTCAAACCAGAATCCTTGAAGTCATCCTCAAAAATGTGTCTTTCTCCCTCTCCTTCTCTCTTCTGTCTCTCTTTTTCTTCTCTTAATCATCAACAGTCATGACTTATCCTTCTAAAATCTTAAATATCTCACATCCAGCCACTTTTCACCTTGTCCTCTTAAGGCAGCTTAGTCCATGCCGCCACTGTCTCACATTTGAGCCATTACAATAATGTGGATTCTGTACATAAGTATTTGCTGTCTCCAATCCCTTCTTCAAAAAGCAGTAAGATCTTTTGAAATACAGATCCTCTGTCATTGATCCATAGTTTAAACCCTATTGTTTTTTTCTGCGTATTCTTTATAGAAAGTCTGAATTTTTAATCGTGTCTCTATAGGACCTGATTCTCCTCTGTTGCTTCTTCTGATGTGATTCCCCCATGTTCTCACCACTCCTAACACACTTTGTTTCTTGATATCTCAGAGTCTTTGTGTATGGTGTTCCTTTTCTCTGGTCTGTTACCTATAGTCCCCACACTTTAATTCCGATGTATGAGCTCTATTCATCCTTCAGAACTCAGATTACCAACTATTTCTCTTTCCCCTACTATCTTGAGTCAGTCCTCATATCTTGTTCTTATTGTAAATTGATTTCATATAACCCATGATGACTCAAATTAATTATGAAATTTATGCCCACTTTACCATCTAGATTAAAATGTATACATGTATATATATGTGTGTGTGTGTGTGTGTGTGTGTGTGTGTTGAAAGGCAGAAACCATATGACTTGTTAATTATTCCCAGTGTTTAGATGCATTCTAGGCCAATACGATTTGTATGTTTATTGAATGTATAAGTGAACTAAGTATCTGAGGGGTAGTTACCAGAAGATTAAGCTTCTGGTCTTGAATGTATCTCTAATTTACCAGGTGACCTTGGGGAGTTACTTTTCTCATCATTAGAAAGATAAAATATACAATGGCATGAGAGTACAATCACGGAATTTGGGGACTGGTAAAACAAGAAATAGTATAAAGTATTCCTTCCCCAAATCTAGTAACATACTTGCTTCTATGATCATGTAACAATTTTTATGTTTAGTTGTAATAGGTAAATCAACCATGTTTCTACCTTCAACTAACCCATTCTATCTCACCCACTCAAAATTCATTGTTTTCTCACTGTTGGACACTTCCATCTAGCATACAGACATGCTATAATACATGCAATTTTTACAATGGTAATAGTCACAGTGTACAACCTTGCCTAGCCTATGGAGAATGTCTAAGCAAAAAACCCAAATCCATTGCAGTTAAGTCAATTTTGATTCATAGTGATCCTGTAATACAGAATAGAATTGCCCCGTAGAGTTTCCAAGGAAGGGCTGGTAGATTTGAACTGTTGCTTTCTTGCTAACAGCTGTTAACTTAAAGTTAGTAGTAAGAAGTCACCCAGCAGCTCTGGGGAAGAAAGTCCTTATAAACTTCTTTCATAAACAAAAACCCATGGGGCAATTCTACTCTGTAACACATACGATCACCATTAGCTGAGGGCCAACCCTGTGACCCTTAACAACAATAACAAATTCCCTGCACTCTGACCCATCAGTTCTCCATCTCTTTCTGCCTTGGGAGAAGGAGCTGATGATTAGATGCACAGAGGCACAGAAATACGAGAAGCATCGTGAGGTACCCTAATGTTTCAGTATGGTTTAGCACAAAGGACAATGGCATATGTAGGCACATTTGATACTGTCCCCATCTTTCAGTTCATCTAAGACTGTGATTTCTTACTTTTTGTACTGGTAATGGGTCTAAACATTGGGAGGGAAGAATGAAGAAAAGAAAACCAGGATGGAGAGAGAACACATAAATAAATAAAGGCATCACCAGCTATGGAAATATCGGAGTGGATTTTTTTCCCTCAGATTCCAGTGCTTTTTAAAGACTTCTCCATGATATGATTTCTTTTCTTTTTCTTTTTTTTTTTTTTTTTTTTCGCACATGTGCTTTCTCTTTCTATTAAAATATATCACTTTGGCTTTCTTATCAACTCAAATAGTAAATAGTTTATGCTAAGATGCTAATGATTACAGATATTGAGCCTACAAAATGGATAGCACTTACAAACCCTAGACAACTAAGTACTCTGAAGAACTGAACCTGTGTTCTAACTCCAGACCAAAGTTCGGACTCACTTTAGATAAGTCATCGTACTTTAATCCACCTCAGTTTCCTCATTTCCAGAATGAAAATAACATTCCTAGCTATTTCTGTGAATATTAGCTGAAAAACTACATGATGTTAAATTACTTTTCACTGCACAGGCTACCAGAGGTCCTAAACCTTAGCTGCAAGTCAGAATCAGGTAGAGAGTTTTATGAAAAACACAATTTTCAGCTTCATCCTAGAAATTTTCCACAGAAGGTATGTGGGAATCTGTATTTTTAAAACAAATCTCCCAGGTTAGTGAACTATGTCTGGCCTGTCAAATTTGCTATTTTTAAAGCATTTTAAGAAAGAGTATTAAACACCCAAACTAACTTTTCTATAGTTTCCAAAACCGAACTCTTCACAGAAACAGCCTGACAGATCTTTCTACTATGAATCAGCTGATGGGTTCAAACAGCTGAACTTTTGGTTAACAGCCAAACACTTAACCACTGTGCAACCAGGTCTCCTTTAGATAACATTACAAAGCCTTTAAAAATGAGGACATTTCAGGACATCAGCATAGAATTTGGTTTTTGCTCCAGCTGCTGTCTGTATAAAGGAATTCTGGAGTTCGAGACATCCTATTTCAAACCCTAGCAGAAGTGACTTTCTATGTCCTATCATCATTCCCATGTAGTCATTCTGGAAGTCCCAGAGGCAAATCTGAGATTGAGGCAGAAAGCATCAACTTGTCCTGAGTACAGGGCAGAGCCAGAGGATTGATGTTGTCTTTTATAGTGTTTCTAGCCTCAAGACAAGATGTAAGACTTTAATGGACTTAAAAGCTTGGCTCTGATAAAGTACCACTTAACACAAATTAACAGGACAGATGAATGATCTCAGAGAACCAACCTCTTCACTTGTTTTTGATACACTCAGAAGTTGAGAAACATGAACAAGGAACATCAAGGGGGAGAGGTCAATCTAACTTAGATTGTAATCCTGTTGTTGCTGTTTCAGCTTGTCTCTCTGATAACAGTTCACAGTCATTCACTCAACAAACACTCACTGAGACTGCATTCTACTCAAGAAAATTTTTTAACCTCTTCCTTGCCTTAGGTTGTTTACAAATCAATATGGGAAATAAAGCATGTACACACATTTGCATACATACACACATATATATACATTTATTGTAAATTTAATTTGTATTACAAATCAATAAGAAAATAAGGCATGTGCACATATATGCATATATATAAATTATTTAAATTGATTGCAGTGAAAGCATACACAACAAAACATTGTTGCAACAATTTCTACATACACAACTCAAGAACATTGATTGCATTATTTAAGTAATACAACTCTTCTTGGTTATAGTTTTATAGATCATTACACCATTGTTAACATAAATTCAATGTCTTCTAAGCAAAAACTTCTCCTTTCCCCCTTTCTTTATCACTGGAATCACTTGTAATCTTTGGTCTCAATAAATTTGCTTGTTTCATACAAGTGAAGTTATCCAATATGTGTCCTTTCATAACTGACTTATTTTGGTTAGTATGATGTTTTTAAGATTCATTTATGTAGTGATATGTGTCAGGACTTTATTTCTCTTTATGTCTGGGTAGCATTCTATTGTGTGTATACATCATATTTCATTTATCCATTCTTATTTTGATAGATGTTTTGTTTGTTTCAAGCTTTTGGCTATTGTAAAAAAAGTATTACAACTAGCATCATTGTCTAGGTGCATATGTAATTTTAACCAAACTTAAACCAAAACTCACTGCCATGCACTCAATTCTGACTAAAGCCCAAGCCCAGTGCCATCGAAAAAGCAACCATAGAAACTACCCCATAGAGTTTCCAAGCCTGTAAATCTTTGAAGAAGCCGACTTCTACAGCTTTCTCTAGCAGAGAAGCTGGTGAGTTTGAACAGCTGAAATTTTAGTTAGCAGCCAAACACTTTATTGTGCCACCAGTGTTCCTTTACAAGCTTTAAGAAGTGAAATGTATTTTCTAAGAGGGATGCATGGAATGGTGTGTTGTGGAAAAAAAAGATCGTACCAATTTGGATGGGTAAAAATCAGGAAAACCAAGCTGTAAAGTATGAATTTGATCTCTTCTTTGAAGCAGTAGTAAAATGTACAAAATCCCCAAGTCTAGATTAAACTAAATGCAAGTCAATTTTTAATGTGAAGGTAAAAAAGTATACCCCTTAAGGCAGTAGGAAAAGTAGTTATTGAAGCTCTTGGGTAAGAGGTGTTGCTGGTGGTAGTGATAGTACCTGGGACGTGGGGGTGATCTGAAGAGAACTCAGGCAAACCTTTAAAGGAAGAATAGAGTATCATTTAGCCTCAAGTCAGGGATAAGAGTGAGATAAAAGCAGCAGAGATTTATTTACTTTTGGTGGAGAGGACAAGTAGTGGAAAATTAGAGATAGAGAAAAGATAAGCTATGTTGGTATCATGGTAGTTTTTCATAGTAAAGAGTTTATGGCTGAAGAAGGACTTTTATTCTGAAATATACATAAGTAAGCAATTTTAGTATAACTTGCTTATCTTCATGATACAGAAATCTTTACTTAAAAAAAGAAAATCAAGAAATATACATTTTCCACAAATGCATCCCTTTGGGGAAAACCTCCTGCTATTTCCTTTACCATCATAGGGGTGAAAGACTAAACAGAAAAGATTTATCTGTCTTTAACAGTTTTCAAATGACTTTTTTTTTTAAATGGCTTAGGGTAGAAATATGTCAATTGAGTTAATGGGAAACTTAGGTATGAGCAATGGCGACCGTGTAATTGAACCGTGAGGAGTATTTCCCCAGCATTGTGATGAGGCTACAGAAAGTGAAGACTGCAGTTGATTTGGGCATAGGTGTTAGGGAAGCTGATTGCTTTAGAACTTCCTCAGCAGAAAGGAAAATTGAAAAGGATAAATGAGGTTAAGTGTAGTAACGTAAGTGACTGGTCTAAGAGTTGTAGGATATGGTAATTTGGATGGACTTCCGAGATTGCTTAGTTGAACTCTCAGAGATCTTAAAGACTCCTAGCAGCAGAAACTAAATGACTGACTTAAAATCACAGAACCAATGAACAGAGCATACCCTGAACCAGAACTCTGAGCTATAAACTCCCAGTCAAGCACACTTTCCATTCAGGGTCATTGAGAAAAATCATGTGTTGTTGAGTTGACTCTAATTCATGACAATGTCATGTATGTCAGAGTAGAACTGTGCTTTTATTTTTATTATTTTTTAAAAATATTTCACTGTATCTTTGGTGATTTATACAGGGTTTCAGTGACTGCCTTTTTTTTTTTTTTATATAAGTACTTCATCAGGCCTGTTTCCTAAGCTGCCTCTGGGTGGACTTGTGCCTGCAATGTTTCAGTTAGCAGCTGAATGTGTTAACCGTTTGCAACACGCTGGTGAGAACAGGATGGAGGAAAACAGGCTCTCCTCTGGAGACAGGCTGTAGCAGGTATGAAGAATCAGGGATTTATAAGCAAAACTAGTAACATGTAAATATATAGACAGAGATTTATATAAAGGAAGTGGCTTACATGTTTGTAGAGGTTGGAATGTTCCCAGTCAGTGGGCTGGGATAGACACTTCTCCCTATTCACGTAGCTGCAAGGTGGTGAATCCAATATCTTTAGGTCAGACAGCAGGGCTCTTGTTCTCAGGCTGCGAAGATCAACAAATCCCAAGATCAGCAGGCAAGACAGCTGGTAAGCTGCTAGCTCCAATCCCAGGAATCGGAGGTTAGACAAACATGAGCCAGGTGCAGGGGCCAGAGTGAGCAAAAGACCTGAGCCTTGCCAGAACGCATAGATGCAGGCCGCAAGCCTAAGGAAACTCTCTTTCCACTGATTGCCTCCTCATAGCAAATCCTATCGTGGAGGTGATCATAAAGCCTCTTCCAAAAAGTCTGTCTATCTTTGAACTTGAAAAAACAAAAAAGCTGTGTAAATGATGCAATTTTAATTGTTTTCTTATTTTAAAATACATTATGTGTGGAAAAGAACTTCAGGTAAATGGCCGTTGAGACATCTTCCAAATGGGGCCCGAAATAATCAGTTATCATACCTCAATATCTTTCACAACCTTTCACAACACTTACTTGTTCATCTTGCAAAAAATAAGGGCCAGTGATTCCACCAGACCAAAATCCAGACCAAATGGCAACTTTTTTGGAATGAAGTGGACGTTCTTGAATCTACATTGGATTCTCATCACTCCACATATGACAATTTTATTTGTTAACAAAACCATTCATTCCAAAATGGGCCTCATCACTGAAGATGATTTTTCGGGCAAAAGTAAGGTCAGCTTCCAATTGCTCCAGAGTCCAGTCAGCAAATATACAGCGCAATCTGTGGTCACTGGACTTCAGTTCTTGAGTTAATGCAATTTTATATTGGTAAAGCTTCAAGTCCAGATGCAAAATCTGCCAAATTGTAGTCAACAAAAGGCCCAATTCTTGTGCTCAGTGGGAAATTGATTAGGATGTATTCTTGTGTCCTCACTGACAAATGGTGACGATGTTTTCATTGGGACATGTGGTTGATGAGGCACAAGTGTTGTGTGATTGGCGACAGACCTGCTTGTCTCAACTTTTTCATTAAATGTTGAATTGTTCTCTTGGTGAGACAATTATGTGCATCTTAAATTTCATGTAATGCATAAAATGCTTGGTAAGTAGAATACCCACTTTGACAATAAACTTTAGTGATTTCTAGGAGTTGTGGAATCTTGTTACTTTTAATGGTTATTTGTCAAGACTAATTAAAAAAGTGATAAATATGGCTGCTATAACTTCGTAAATATTGCTGCCATGAACTATCAAAAATAGGACATCCTTATGGGAGGACCCTTTATTATATCAAATCTCATCATGAATGTTATTACATCATCATATGATTGATAAACTGTCATAACTGACACACTGCTGAGAATCATGTCCCATCCAACTTTTATGATCATAGTCCACTTTTTGTCATTTTGACACCTGTAAACATCTCCTCGAACTATATATAATCTCAAATAAAGACAATTATGAAGTCATACTTCTGCCTAACATGGTACGATGCAACAAAAACATGTACAACCTAACATACAAAAACTCTGCTTACGTCTTACATTTTATAAATTAAGAAGGTAAAAATATTTGATGTTCATAAGAATTACAGTCATCATTTCTACATGTGGTCATAACTGGAATTTAGAATTATCTTCTTCCATCACCCATTCTGTATTCCCTTTGCCCTCAGTAAGAAGGGCTTTTTACAGATTGAACTGTATCCTACAAAAAAGATATGTTGATGTTCTGGCACTTGAGAATGCAATTTTTTCCCTTTGAAAACAGAGTCTTTGACAAGATTATCAATTAAATTAACACAAGGTCAACCCTGAATAGGATGTGTCTTGATATAATGTAAGGAAGGTTCTTATGAAGCAGGAGAAGAGACACAGTGACAGAAGGAAGAGTTCTATGTAAAAATGGAGACAAAGGTTGATCTTTAAGTCAAGGAGCACTTAAGATTTCTGACCATTGCCAGAAAACAGGAGGGAGGCATGGAACAAATTTTACCCCAGAGCCCCTTATTGTTGCTGTTAGATGCCATCCCGTCAGCTGGCTCACAGGCACCTTACGAACAACAGAACAGAATACTGCCCAGTCTTGTGCCATGCCCACAATGATTTTTATGCTTAAGCACATTGTTGTAGCCACTGTGTCAGTCCACGTTGTCCAAGATCTTCCTCTTTTCACTGACTCTTCAGTCTACCAAGCATAATATCCTTCTCCAGATATTGGTCCCTCCTGACAGCATTTCCAAAGCATGTGAGGTGCCGTCTCGGTATCTTTGCTTCTAAGGAGCACTTTCGTTGTATTTTTTCCCAAACAGATCAGTTTGTTCTTTCAACAGTACATGGTACATTCAATATTCTTTTCCAACACCACTCTTCAAAGGTATCAATTCTTCTTCTGTCTTCCTCATTCACTGTCCACCTTTCACATGCATATGATGTGACTGAAAATACTATGGCTTGGATCAACTGCAACTTAGTCTTCAAGGTGACATCTTTACTTTTCAACTCTTTAAAGAGGTACTTTGCAAGAGATTTTCTCAATGCAGTGCATTTTTTGATTTCTTGATGGCTGCTTCCATGGGCATTGATTGTGGAACAGAGCTCTTAAAAGGAAAAAATACACTCAATATCCTGATTTCAGACTGCTGGCCTACAGAACTGCGAGACATTCAATTTCTGTTCTATATGAAAAACTCATACAATAAAATATAAACCCATTGTCATTGAGTCAATTCTTACTCATAGTGGCCCTGTTGGATAGACAACTGCCTCATAGAGCTTTCAAGTAGTGCCTGGTGATTTGAACTGCAAACCTTTTAGTTAGCAGCTTTAGCTGTTAACCACTATACCACCAGGGTTTCTTCTGTTCTATAACCTACCCAGTTTTGTTGCAGCACCCAAGAAAGCTAATGCAAGTTCATGCCTGGCTTAATGTTGCTGTTTTAAAGTCTTAATAATCTTGAGACAGTCCTTAAAAACCCGTAGATGCTGAATCAAGTCTGACTCATAGAAACACCATAAGACAGAGTAGGACTGCTCTGTAGGGTTTCAAGAACCAGCTGATGGATTTGAGACACTGACCTTTTAAGTAGCAGCCAAGCTTTTATGCACTACGCAGCCAGGGCTCCCCAGTTTTCAGTTTACCAAGGTCTGGAACAGAAATTCATGATTAAACACTACTTAAAAAAAAGTTAGGTTGGTCGTCTCAAGGACCAATGACACTGAGACTATTAATTGATTAATTAATTTAACCTTCTAAGTCTTTTTTTCTTTTATGAAATTATATATACAAAATAAGGAGACATTACCTTGTTACAATAAGAATGAAAAGAAGGCAATAATATTGTAACCTATTATGCATTAGGAAACCATGATGACATAGTGGTTAAGTGCTATGGCTACTAACCAAAAGGTCAACAGTTCACATCAACTAGGCACTCCTTGGAAACTCTATGAGGCAGTTCTACTCTGTCCTATAGGGTCTCTGAGTAGGAATCAACTCATTGGCAGTGGTTTCTTTTTTCTTTTTTTGATTTTTATAATGCATGATATAAAATTGTCATTTAAAGCAGTTCTTCACCAATTTCCTATGGCATTATCAAGCTTGTGAGGTAATGCAACCATTAAAAGTATTTAGTGTCAAAGAGACAAGAATTCCAGTCCATTCTCAGCTTCTAACAGCTATAAACTTTGGTTAATGACCTGAGAAGTTTGAACTTTGTTTCACTGATGCATCTATAAAATGGGAACACAACTTGTTATTTAGGCAGTTTATTTACAAAATAAAATGAGATGGTGTATGTAGGGCAGTTGGCATGGTGCTAACTCATAGCAGGTGCCTATTAAATGCTAGTCACACTATTAATAATAAACTGATACATTTGATCTTGATTCTTTTCTTAAGTATTGGAATTCAGAACCCCTTCATCCAGAAGGCTTATCTGGGCTCTGAAATATTTCCCAGACTTTTCCAGAAGATTGGTAACTATTTTAAGTAGGTGCTAGGGAGAGAGAGAAAGCATTTGCTTCCACCAAGTGGGAGTCAGCCTCTTGTTGGATCCAGGATTTTGCCCAGCAAGACCTGCTATGCATATTCACAGCATCCAACAGCTTGCTCTGTCATGCCCAGATGATGAATTATTACACAGGCCCCCAGCGTTTCACTCACAAGCTGTCCTTTCCTATACCAAACCCTGACTGGTATTGTGGTAGGAGGTATAGGGGGTGATTAAGGTTGTGGGAAGCTAGGATACAAACAGATGGTGGTTTGGCAGAGTGATTAAAACACTAGATATCTGTTTTAATGAATTGCCCACCCAGCAGATAAAATATTGCAATAGTCAGTCCTAGTCTACTCAGCCAGTAATTACAGTCTTATTTACAGAGTGTGTTTGCTACTGGTAAAGCCATGCATTTTCCAATGTCCCTCTGAATGTCATTGGTGTAGAATTATAAGTGTGGGGACGAGACACTTAGATAAGCAGGAAGAGTTAGATTAAACAGCTTCCTCCCCATCTTGTACCAATCTGGAAAATCCAATGTGCTGTCAAATTTTCTGTGTGATTTCTGATGAGTCACTTAACCTCTCTGGACTTCTTGTCCTCTGTTTAGAAAATGCAGCTGGCAATCTGGTCTCCTATCTACCTTATAGTTAAATGATGATGAAGAGATGAAGCTCAGAGTACAATTTGCTTTGGAAGAAAGATATGATGGTAACCATTAAACTG
Source organism: Heterohyrax brucei (assembly GCA_028571685.1). Taxonomy (NCBI): domain Eukaryota; kingdom Metazoa; phylum Chordata; class Mammalia; order Hyracoidea; family Procaviidae; genus Heterohyrax; species Heterohyrax brucei. Next base: position 67,448,678 of record CM053150.1, read on the forward strand.
TGTTGTAAAGCGACCAGCACGAAATCAAAACAATCAGATATGCAGCTGCTGACCTTCAGGATCAGGACAACTTTTATACATTTGGGAGCTAATATTTCCACCTACAAATTAGGAGCTATTATGTGTAATAATGATTTAACGTCCTCCACTTAGCAGGAGGACAAGAAGAAACCTGCTGACATTTCCCTGCTTGCAAAAACTAATTTGGAGTTGTATATTAATTAACTGTCTGACATAGAACAAACCAATCAGAATTAAGAACCCCAAGTTAATGCTAGTCTTCCTGATGTGGTGGTTCAGGCAATTCTCCCTGGATTTGTGTTTCTAACTTTTCTTTCTTTTATAAGCATGTTAACCTTAGAATAATCAAATTGTCAGTGAACACAAGTCCTTCATGTCCCTAATATTTCTCTCATGAAGCTCACCTCCTTTACCTGTAAAATGGGGATTACTGCACATATCAGAGGATTATTGGGGAATGAAGTAAAATGAGAGGGAAAGCAGTTGGTAAATGAAAATCACTGCAACAATGCTAGTCATCTTGCCAATTTATTATTGCAATTATCATCAGATTTTCATTTTGTGAATTTCAAAAGAGATTGAGCAAAAGCAAATTATTAACTAATATGTTAATATCTGAAGGTGAATTTTTAAACATGACTTCATGACAAGGTAAAAAAATGTCATTAAGTGATAACTCAATCTTCTAAGTGGTAATACTGTGACACCTTGAAAAGTCTTTATCCTTCATCAGAAATATGGAAATAAATGGATTAACAATAATAGGGTGCAAAAGTTTTCAATAACTTACTTTTTATGATCAATTAGACTGGACTTTATACATTATTTTGTCATTCACTTAAATTCTAATATGCTTTCTTGAGTAGGTGAGAAAGAAATGAATTTATAGTTAATTGGGTGACAATTTCACACAACCTTAACTAAGACCACAGGGATGTACTGCATGTTAAGATTGAGAATTCATGACATAGTCTGTTAAGTGAGTTGTATAACTGTGAAGATTATTATTTTCAATTAGAACATTATAAAAATTCTAATAAGTCTATTAGGCTGATAGGCAGGTTTGTCTGAGAATAGTTTTGATGACATTTTGTGAATGACAACAGCTTGAGAACAAGATAACTTTTAACTCACATGTCATAATACCCTATGTTAGTTTCAAATGATATTTAGAATACTTGTTTTTTGGAAGCTCAATATTTAGACATATGAACTTCACAAATTTGAATAAAAAGGAAAGAATGGAGGAACAGAGGAAGAAGGGAAGGAGGAAGGAAGAAAAAAGAACTCCCAAACCTACCAAAAGAAGTCTCTCACAAAACACCGTGTTTCGGTCAGAGATAGGAAATCAATCTTTAGTTCCTAATATATGACAATTGTGTGTCCCGAAGTCAGTAATTTATTGTCTCTGAGCCTTAGTAATATCAAGTATGAAAAGCATAGTATATGAGCAAATCATCAAAATTTTAGTGCAAACTACATATGATGTGGAGCATTACAAAAAATGTAATGGAACAGTATTGTTGGCACTAGTGGTATCAGCACTTTTTCTGAGACATGTTTTGAATGAATTGGTTTAACTGAGTGCAGCAGCAGAGTGGGGATGAAAGGCTGTGTGGGGAAACTGACTTCCGTTGTTCTTGGTTGAGATGGCAATTTAAGGTAAGCATACACTGTCAGGTGCTGACTCCTCAGGTATTTGGGACTCAAAGTGTGTTTACTTAACGTTGTTAGTTGGTGTCGTGTTGGTTTGAACTCAAGAAGGTCTTACGTATAAAAGAATAAATTGTTGCCTTATCCGGTGCCATCTTCACTTCGTGTCTATAGGGATGTCTGAGTCTATTGTTTCGGCTATTGACATCTCTTGTTTTAGGTGATTCTCTTTTTTAAAAAACTATAAATGCTATGCAAAGTTCTGTTAATCAATAAGTCTTTATTACAAGAGGTCCTGTTTTCTTGCCTCTTCTAGAAGGTAAATGCGTGGGCCAGTTGGTGTTGATATTATCTTGTTGCATCTTAAGTACAAGAAGAGAGGAAATGGTTTCATTAATGTGAAATATTATTCAGCTGTAATGTCATTTGCCTGAGTCTGATGGCCTGTATAATATTTCTGATTAAGACTACATTTTCACTAAAATAAACTAGCTTTTTGAACCCTTGGCTCTTGATTATCTTTTTAAGGAAAGGAAAATCATATATGTCATATATATGATCATCCCAAAATTAAATATTAGATAATTATAAATGGAAGTTTTATAATATCTCAGTGTCTGTCTGAAATGTTTTCCCTAAAGAAAATTCCTATTCTGCATTCAGAAATCCCTAGACATATTCTAAGACTTTTTCCCACGCTTACCCAAGCAAACAATAGCTTTCTTCTCTATGTCATAATTCTGTCCCATGCTTATCATAATTTGGTTTAATTGCCTATTAATATGACTGTCTTATCTGTTAGACTATAAGCTCCTTGAGGCATGAGACATAATTTAATTACCTCTTTTTCCTCAATGTCTATTACACAACATGTAAAATAATAAATTCCCAAAATTTATTTTTTGATTTAAATTTATGAGATTGAGTCTGGATTTTTATTAAATCTCCAAAATGTCTCACCTTAGCATATCTGTTAGCTGTCAATCACAGGATAGTGGTATTTTAGTGCAGAGACAAACAAAGGAAACTAAATGGAGAAATTTAAACTCTTTATATTGGTTACAATATCTTATGATATTGAAACTGAAAAAACAAACTGAAACTGCAAATATGATTATCTTGTTTTAGCCACAGATTTAAAAAATTAGCTAAAGTCATTTCCAATTTTTCCAGGAGAAAAAACTGTAAACTTTCAAAGCATGCATATAGAACAATGTTTACAAATGTATCAGAGGCAAGAGATAAGAATAACATTTTTTCTTTTTAAAAAGTAAGAGTTACATAAGAATTTTCCAGCATTTTTCATCATTCAGTCGGACAAATGATGATATTGTAAAAGAGGTCTCCGGGTCAAAATTGTCTGTCAAACATTAAATACAGTGTACTAACCTCTTTAAGAATATCAACACCTAATCCAAAACAACAGTCTTGTATTTCCTATATATTGCTTACTGCTAAATTTATTGTTTCAAGAAATAGACTAAGAAGGTTTATAAACAAAATCTAATGATAAGAATAACCATAGCCAAAATGGGTAAGTGATGTGCCCATTGATATTCATGCTATTGAGGCACAGAGGTAATTGAATACACACACGCATACACACAAAGCATGTTTGTTCATGTGTATGAATATTTATAATGAATATGTATAAGTATATAAAATCTTAGTTCCCTTATTATGGATTAGGCAAACTTTGAGGATTTATTATTTCTCTGTGTAAACAATAAGGCTTATAAAAAATATATATATATTTCCATAGGTCTGGAGTGGTACTGGAAAACCTGGTGGCATGGTGGGTTAAGTGCTACATCTGTTAACCAAAAGGTCAGCAGTTCAAATCCACCAGGCATTCCTTAGAAACGCTACAGGACACTTCTACTCTGACCTCTAGGGTTGCTATGAGTTAGACACAACTTGATGGCAATAGATTTGGTTTGATTTGGTTTAGAGTGTTGCTTTTCTCAAGTACAGTCTTACAAGTTGTAAAAATAAGTTTTGAAAACGAAGCACACATCCATTAACTCTTGCAGACACACACACACACACACACAAAACCTACTTACTTGTAGTCAGTTCTGACTCTTAACAACCCAATAGGTCAGAGTAGAATTGACCCAGGCAGACACACGACACAATGCAAATTCCTCCAGGGTGCCAGCTCCGTGATTGTGAAGATCATTTTCATCTATCTTTAGGACTTGTTACAGTGCTTGATGTGAAAGAGCAACTCAATAAATATTTGTAGAAAGAGTCAAAACATACATTAGGGCCATTACATTCTGTGATCATGAAATTGCCTTCTTATCCACCAGACCAAAACTTAATTATTTTCCAAGGCCCAGCTCCAAAAATCACATTTCCACTTTCAGCAGAGTGGGAGGAACCAATAAATATCTTCTACGTGACAAAAAAGACTAATAAAAATGATTATGAATACCATTTTTGAGCTACCATTTTACGCCAGCTTTTCTCCACAGAGTCACTCCGATTCTTCCAACAGTCCTTTAAGGCAGTTGTTCTTGCCTCTGTTCTCCATCTGAGAAGCCCACAGAGGTAAATAATATGCCCAAGTTTATCTAGCTAATAACTGATAGATCCAGAACTGGAAAACAGATTTCTCTGTTTACACACTGTGCTTTCCCAAGTATGCCATACTGCTTCCTGCATTTTAAGAAAGGCTGTAATACGCTAATTTAAATAGGCATCATTTGCATTATTGAGCAGCTGTGTGGCTCTCCAGATTGACTTGCTTTCCAAACTATGTGGAAAATAATATCTAATCCATATTAATTATAAATACATAGCCCTGTGTTTTAAATACAGGGTAATTGACGAGTAGTGCTGAGCTCAATTTTCAGTACATGATAAAGGTTAAAACCTTTGGCAGGCAAGCACATCTCAGCAAAAGCTCAATATTAATACTGTGATATTTTAAATCTTGAAAGAGACCTTGGAAATATTTGGTTCAATATTTTTTAATGAGAGTACTATTTGCATTTTAGGCAAGAATGATCTTTGTTTGTCTAGAAAAGAGCTGAATATTCAGCATCCCTGCCTCTCCCTTGGCTCAAGGCCAGTTGCACTCCTGTCAATAGGACACTAGAAATACTACCATAACTTTTAAAGCCCTCCCATACCTTTAAGTAGCCTTTGAAGGGGAGGAGCAGCACCAGCTAAGGGCAACTGATTGTATAAATCTATCTATCTATAGGTAAAGAGGTTACAGGTGATCAACTTACTTAGTGTCACACAGTAAGTACAAAGAAGAACTGGAATGGTTCTAAACAGTAATAGCAACACCCACCACCAGGCCTCACACTCCAGGATTTACTCACAACATCTTTGTTCCTCTTAAAGACATAATGAGCACTATTGCATTGGCAGGGTGATTCAGAACATGGGCTCTGGAGTTAGATGGCTGAAGTTTGAACATTACCTCTACTGCTTACTGGATATGTACATGTATGAGTTCTTTGTCACATTTTCTTCATAAAAAGAGGATAAAAAGTGTGTCAATATTCTAAGGTTGTTAAGACAACTATATTCTGTGACAGCAAGTGCTTAGACTATAACCTAGCACAGAGGTGGTATAATCATGTTTTCTAGCTGCCTTTATTATTACTCCCATTTTATAAATGAGGAAACTGAGGCTGGGAAAATTAAATTACTTTTTCAAGGTTACTGAGAAAGAATTGTAGTGAAGGATGGAGCCTGAATTAAAATTTATGGTTGGATCTGATTTTCTTTTCATGATATACAATTTCCTCTCTAATGAGACAGAGTGTTAGCTGCTATGGAGTCAGCTGCCCCCTTCACCACCATCGTGATGACATCTACGATAGAATGAAATGTTGCCTAGTCCTGCACCATCCACATGATAGGTTGTAGATGGGACCACTGTGACCCATATTATTTTCATGTGCTGATTTTTCCAACTAGATAAGTCTTCCTTCCTGGTCCATCTTTGTCTGGAAGTTTTGCTGATACCATTTGATATCTCAGCAACATACATGGATTATGAGATTTCTACCATATTTACTATCAATGACAATGAAACAGAGAGTAGGAACCCTAAACCAAAAAGAAATTTTTTTTTTTTTTTTTTTTTTTTTTGCTGTGAAGTGATTAGAACTCCTGACAATCCTATAAAAAATAGAGAAGAACCGCCTCACAGAGTTTCCAAAGAGCACTTGGTGGATTCAAACTGCCCACCTTTTGGTTAGTATCCATAGATCTAAATCACTGTACAACCAGGGTTTACAAAAAGGCCTTAAGCAAAATAAATCTGGCCTATGATAACCCTTTCATTGTTTTAGAAGCAGTGAATTAGAAGATACTGAGAACAGAGGAGAAACAGAAGAAAGATCTCCTTCTATCCTGAGTTTACATTCTGGTTGAAGAAGCAACGAGAAATTATATTATTATTAAAAGCATGTAAGTGCTCACAGTACTGAGGAAACCAGCACAGATTGTACAAGGCAAGGTCATGGACACCTCATAGACACATCTAAGTTCACTGAGAGATCAAAACATCTAGATCAATAGGCATAACATAATTAATAAAGAAAATATTCAACATTCTATTTTGGTAAGTACGATCTGGGATCTTAAAAGCTTGTGAGGGGGAGGAGTCAAGATGGCGGACTAAACACACATCTCCCTAAATCCCTCTAGAAACCAAGGCCTGAATTAACAATTAAAGGAAGGCTTCTGGACACCTACTGAGCCCTAGGACACGGCATAGGGCTGTCTACTTGGTCTACATACCACTAAGCAGGAAACTTCTTCTCTTTTGCTGACCCTGACCTTTGTTGGGTCCCAGCTCTTGTGGACTGAAGGTAAATCACCACTTTAACTTTTTTTTTTTCCTCTGTCTTAGCTGGCAGGAGGGGCTGAGGTGACTGGCAGCAAGGCTTGGATGCCAGTTGATGAGTCTGGCAAGTGGAGTTGCCACGATTTGAGAGCCTGGCCTTGGAATCTGTGCAATTCAGCACCTCTGACCTCTCTATCTTGAAATCACCAAATCTCCATCACTGAATAGCCTTTTCCAAGGTAGGAGGGTAAGCTTGTGCAGGACGCAATCTTCATTCACTGGGAGACAGAGTTTCCTGTACGAGGCCTCAGCTGGACCTAATTCTGAGGCTAGGAGGCAGTGCCTGCCTGGAGAGCACTTTTCCGGCAGTAAAGCAGTCTTTGATATAGAGGTACTTACTTTACCAGATGGAAAGAGAGAATTGCACACCTGAAAACCTGACTAATTTTGGAAGCTGTCAGATACTTTTACCTTTCAATAGAGAAATAACTTTGGTGCACCTGGACAGTATCTCTTCCAGCGTTTACTGTCTCACACTATGAGTTCAGCTGATGGCTCCCCAGCAACTCTATAAGTGGGGCTGTGGCTTTGCCAATCAGGAGGTAGAACTTGCTACCCCAGAGCTTCCACTGAGTCCAGAGGTGTCTGGTAATCAACTTCCTTTTCAGACTGAGCTTTAGATCCCATTAAGGTGACACCAGAGAAATAAAACAACTTCTAGATTCTCAAAAGTCAGCAAACTTTGTCCTGGAACATTAGGATTCACCTATGGCTTCAAAAGGTCCACAAAAGAAAGATCCAAAGAATTTCTCAGATGAATAAGCCTTTCTGAAACTACCAGAGGGTTAGTACAAACGGATTATACATAGGGCCCTCCTAGACCTTATACAAAATGCAGCAGAGAAAAATGAAAAATTAAGCAAGCTGTCTGATCTGATGGAACACCAGTACTGTGAAATCCAACAGATGAAGAACAAAATCAAAGAGATAGAAAATTCAGTTTAAAGCCAAGAAAACAGAATGTAACAAATGGAAAATAGACTTTCTGATTTGAAAAACAGAGCTACTGACTCCAGCATCTATGAGGAGAAATCAGAAAAAAGAAAAAGTGAAGAAGCATTAAGAAACACACGGGACTCTATTAAGAGGAACAACCTACAATTAATTGGAGTTCCTGAACAGGGTGGGACACCTGAGAACACAAGGAGTGCGGCTGAGCTGCTGACAGAAAACTTCCCAGAAATTATGAAAGAAGAGACTATAGATATCCAAGATGCATATCAAACACCACTCAATATAGATCTCAAAAGACAGACTTCAAGACATATTATAATCAAGCTTAACAAAATGAAACACAAGCAGAAACTCTTAAAGACAGCAAGACTTAAAGCAAAGCTAACATTCAGAGGGAAACCTTGTAGGATTTCATTGGATTTCTCAGCAGAAATTATGCTGACACAGAGACAATGGGATGACACATTCCAAGCCTTGAAGAGGAAAAACTTCCAATCAAGAATTATATGTCCTGCAAAACTGTCTTTCAAATACAGAAGTGAAATCAAGACATTCGCAGATAAACAGAAACTCAGAGACTTTGTAAAAACCACACCAAAGCTAAAAGAAATATTGAAAGAAGCTCTTTGTTTAGAAGAACAAAATCATTAATTTTCTATTTTAGGAGGAAATACAAGACATGTCATCCAGAAACCTATTCAGCTAGAGAAGGCTGCAAACTTAATCAAAGCTGTAATAGTAAAAGAAGTGATCCAGTGATCATATCATGAAAACTATGATGTCATCGTATTAAAAAAGGTATGTACTACAGTCATTCTAGTCTTTCCAGATGGAGAGGAAGTTAATAAGACTTGTAGTGTTAAAATTATGTTTTAAGGCGGATCACAGAGGCAGCTGCAAAGCGCAATAAAGATGCAACATATCAAATCAAGAAACATAATACAGGATTCTCAATACCAGCAAAACCAACCCTGGAAAAGGTGAAAACTCAACTCATAAAGAAGAATGTCCCAGAACAGAATAGTAAGAACAGAGAAAACAACAACACAAAAATACACATATCACAATGACAGCACTAAACATGTATCTATAAATAATTACATTGAATGTGAATTGATTGAACACTCCAGTAAAGAGACAACAAGAGGCATCTTGGATCAAAAGACACAACCTGTTCATATGTTGTTTACAAGAAACTCACTTTAGACTTGAAGGCATGAACAAACTGAAAATTAAAGGATGGAAGAATATATATCAAGCTAACAATACACAAAGGAGAGCAGGTGTGGCAATACTAATCTGAGATAAAATAGATTTTAATGTAAAATCCACCATTGTGAACAAGATTCAATACACAAGCAGGACATAACAATATTAATATTTATGTACCCAGTACTGGCGCTTCAAAATACATCAAAGAAACACTGACTATACTCAGAAATGAGATAGATCACTCCACAACAATAGTGGGAGACTTCAACACTCCACTCTCAATACTGGACACATTGTCTAGAAAAAAGTTCAAAAAAGACACAGAAGATTGTATTGCCACAATTAACCGGCTAGACCTCATTGACATATACAGAACTTTCTATCCATCAGCAGACAACTATACCTTCTTCTCCATTGCACTTGGAACATTTTCTAGAACAGACCATGTGTAAGGACATAAAGCATATCTCAACAAAATCCATACCATTGACTTGGCTTGGCAAAGCATCTTCTCAGACCACAAAGCCATTAAAGTAAAAATCAATAGCAGAAAAATCATAGATAGAAAGTGGAATTCTTAGAAACTAAACAACATCTTGCTCAAAAAGCCATGAGTTATGGAAGAAATTAAGGATGAAATAAAGAAATTTATGGATTTCAACGAGAATGAAAACACTTCTTATCAAAACCTGTGGAATACAGCCTAAGCAGTGCTCAGAGGTCAGTTTATCTCTTTAAATACACACATCTGGAAGCAAGGAAGAACCCAAACCAAAGATCTAACCCTACAACTGGAACAAGCAGAGAGAGAGCAGCAGAAGAACTACTCAGCCACTAGAAGAAAACAGATCCTAAAGATTAGAACAGAACTAGATGAATTAGAGAATACAAGAACAACTGAAAAAATTGAAAAGACCAAAAGCTGTTTTTTTTTTTTTTGAAAAGATCAACAAAATTGACAAACCGTTGGCTAAACTTACTAAAGAAAAACAGGAAAGGAGACAAATAACTCAAATAAGAAATGAGAGGGTAGTTGTCACAACACATCAAAAATATCATAACAGAATACTATAAAAGTCTGTACTCTAACAAATTTGAAAACCTAGAGGAAATGGAAAAATATTTAGATTCATATCACCCACCAAAATTATCACGAAGTGAAGCAGAACAACTGAATAAACCCATCACAAAGGAAGAGATTGAAAAAAGTCATCCCAAAACTACCAACCAAAAAAAGCCCTGGCCCAGATAGCTTCACTGCAGAATTCTACCAAGCTTTTAGAGAAGAGTTATCTCCAATACTAGTAAGACTATTTCACAGCATAGAAAGGGATGGAATACTCCCAAATTCATTCTATGAATGCAGGATATCCCTGTTACCAAAGCCAGGGAAACACCCAACAAAAAAGGAAAACTACAGACAACTTTCAGTCATGAATCTAGATGCAAAAAGCTTCCACAAAATACTTGCCAATAGAAGACAACAACACATCAAAAAAAAATAACTCATCACGACTAAGTTGGGTTCATATTAGGGATGCAAGGCTGCTTCAACATCAGAACAACAATTAATGTGATCAACCACATAAATAACATAAAAGACAGAATCAGCTGATTTTGTTTATTGATGCAGAAAAGGCATTTGATAAAGTCCAATGCCCATTCATGCTAAAAACTCTCATCAAAATAAGAACAGACGTCAAATTCCTCAATGCAATAAGGGCCATTTATACAAAGCCAACTGCCTACATCATCCTGAATGGAGACAGACTGCAGCAATTCCCTTTGAGAATGTGAACTAGACAAAGATGCTCACTCTCACCTCTCCTATTCAACATTGTACTAGAAGTTCTAGCCATAGCAATTAGACAAGACCAAGACATAAAGGGCATCTGCATCAGCAAAGAGGAAGTAAAAATCTCTCTATTTGCAGATGATATAATTGTACACAGAGAATACCAAAGAATCCATAAGCAAGCTACTCAAACTGATAGAAGAGTTCAGCAAAGTGTCAGGATACAAGTAAATATATAAGTAAATAAGTAGGATTCCTATATACCGACAATGAGATTATTAAGGAAGAAATCACCAAATCAATACCATTTACTATAGCCCCCCCAAAATAAAGCATCTAGTAATAAATCTAATCAGAGAAATAACAGACCTTTACAAAGAGAAATATAAACCCTTTCTACAAAAAACTCAGAGAGACTTACATAAAGGGAGAAACCTACTCTGCTCATGCATAGAAAGACTTAACATTGTGAAAATGTCTATTTTATCCAAAGCAATTTACTTACATAATGCAATCCCAATACAAATTCCTGTCACTTTTTTTAATGAGATGGAGAAACAAATCACCCACTTTGTTTGGAAAGGGAAGAAGTCCCAGATAAAAAAGCACTACTGAGGAAGAAGCACACACTGGGAGGACTTTCGCGGCCTGACTTTAGAAACTATTACATTGCCAGAGTTGTCAAAACAGCCTGGAACTTGTACAAAAAAAGACAGACCACCCTCCTATGAACAGCTGATATTTGACAAAGGCCCTAAGACTTTAAATTGGGGTAAAAACAATCTCTTCAACAAACGGTGCTGGCAAAATTAGATATCCATCTGCAATAAATTGAATCAAGACCCATATCTGACACCTTATACAAAAATCAACTCAAACTAGATTAAAAAAAACCTAAATATCAAATCTAAAATGATAAAGCTCATCCAAGAAAAATTAGGATCAACAATGGAAGCTTTAATAGACAATGTAGACAGATTACAAAATCTTACAAACAAGCCACAATCAACAGAAGAGAAAATAGATCAATCAGAACCACTGAGTGAAATACTTTTGCTCATCCAAAGACTTTATCAATAAAATTAAAAGACCATCTACAGAATGGGAAAAAATATTTGGCAATCATATGTCAGACCAATGCTGGATCTCCATAATCTATAAGGTACTACAAAATATCAATAAAAAAAGATAAGTCATCCAATTAAGCAATGGACAAAGGACATGGACAGACAATTCTCTAAAGAGGAGATCCAGGCAGCCAAAAAACACATGCGGACTTGCTCACGATCACTAACTATTAAAGAAATTCAAATCAAAACTACAATGAGATACCATCTCACCCCAACAAGGTTTGTCATGATCCAAAAAATACAAAACAACAAATGCTAGAGAGGCTGTGGAAAAATTAGAACTCTCCTACACTATTGGTGAGATTGCAAAATCGTGCAACCTTTTCAGAGTGCAATCTGGCTCTTCCTTAAAAAGCTGGAAATAGATATACCATTTGACCCAGTAATTCTACTGCTCAGAAAATACCCTACAGAATCAAGGCCATTCACGCCAACTGATACATGCACAAGAATGTATATTGCAGCACAGTCCACAATAGCAAAAAATGGAACCAACCCAGATGGCCAACAGTGGAGGAATGGATAGGTAAACTATGGTATGTGTACTCAGTGGAACACTATGCAAAGATAAAGAATAATGATGATTTTAGGAAGCATCTCATAACCTGGTTTCCGTTGGAAGATACTATGTTGAGTGAAACTAGTCAGCGGCAAAAGGACAAATATTCTATGAGACCCCTATTATAAGAACTTAAAAACAGACTCATGCACAGAAGAAAAGACTCTTTGATGGCTGCAAGAGTGGGGAGGGAGGGAGGGAGAGTATGGGGGTACTGGTTAGACAGCTGATAGACATTTTGTTGGGTAAAATCTGTGACAGTACACATTAGAAAGAAGATCAATTTTAACTGGACTTCAACATAACATGATTACTCCTCCCATCTTAACCCAGTATTGCAAGGATGGAGTAGCTGTGGTTGGGGTCTGGGGACCATGATCTCAGGGTACATCAAGGCCAATTGGCATAACTAGCCTTTTGCTAAGAGAGTCTTCTGCACCCCAAATTTTTGAATGGCATCTGGGGTCTTAAAAGCTGCCAAGCTGCCATCTGACTTACACCAAACTGTCCCAACTCAGCAGGAACAGACGAACTCCAAGGACCAAAATGACACTGGGGCAAAGAGAACCCAAAAGACATAGACCCACATGAGCAAGTGACTCCATTGACAGGAAACCAGAAGAACTGGCTGGTGCCCGGCCACCACCAGTGACTGCAGTGATAGAGCTCACAAAATTGAATCTCACTGGCAACACAAAAATAAAAAGTAGTGCCCTCTGAGATCTCCAGTAAAAGACTGTAATTGATGGTTCAGGGGCCTCAGGGTTTTCCTGGGAGCATGGCCTCTGACCCTGCTGCTGCCCCTGTCCATAAATCACAATGGATGTCAACTCTTCGGACAGAAATGGGTTGGACTTGGTGACACACAGCAACCATATCATGTGTGCACTTTATGGTTCTACACATCTATAGGATGTCATCCATCTGACCTCTTACTGGCCGTGGGGGAGAGGGTGGAGAGGAGGGGATAGGAGATTGTTAAGAGGATATGACATGGACAGAATGGAGAGTAGGAGTGTGCTGTCTCCAGGTAGGGAGAGCGTGGGGAGCCATTCATTGGCAGATATGCAAATTTATATGGGATTTTTATAATTTCAGTCAGTCACAATAATAATAATAAGCCTGTGAGTGGCCATCTACTATACTCCACTGGGCTCACTCTTTGGACAGAAAGGGAGAATGATGAAAACTAAAGGTATAAGATTAGTCTGAAAGACTAATGGAACACAATTACCATGGCCTCTACCAGACTGTGTTGAATATGACTAAGTGATATCTAGCTACTCCCACTGAAACTCTGACAGTGGTGAAAATACAGGTTCCTGGATAGAACTGAAGGGAACTGGAGAACAAAATTCTAACTCACACACACAAAAACATCAGATTTACCAGTCTAGCAGATACTGGGGAAACTCTGAGAATGTGGCCTCCTACAGTCTTTTAGCTCAATAACAAAGTCATTCCCGAATTTCACCCTTCATCCAAAGATTACACAGTCCCATAAAACAAAATAAGACTAGAGGACCACACCGACGAAGGAGCCAGGACTAGAAAGCTGGAGGGGACAGGAAAGCTGCTGATAAGGAGAAGGGAGAATGTTGACATGCTTTAAGGTTATTAATCAATGTCACAAAAATACATATGTACTGTTTAATAAGAAGGTAGTTTGTTCTATAAACCTTTATTTAAAGTACAGTAATAAAATTTGAAAGTATGTAAGTTTTCACCTGATGAAACAGGTGATTTTGAGGTAGCTGTTGAGAAGACAGAGCCCCAGGGTAGTACAAATTGTTTAATACACTAAGCTGCTAACCTAAAGGTTGTAAATTCAAGACCACCCCAAGGCACCTTGGAAGAAAAGAGCTGGAACTCTCCTTCCAACAAATCAGCCACTGAAGACCCTGTAGAGCACAGTTTTATTCTGGCACGTAGAGGGTCTCTATGAGTTGGAGGTGATTTGAAGGCAGTGATGACGGTAGCAGTGGTAGAGATGATTGAGAGGTCAGAAAAGGTTTAAAAAGGGTTACAGTCTTATCTGAACCTATAAATATGAGAAAGAGCTATATACATGAAAAAAAAGGGAATGAGTACTAGATAAACAATGAAATCAAAAGTATTTAAGATGAGAGTATTGCAAGATAGGTGTGTATGTGTGTGAGACAGAGTGGCATGGTCGGAGGGGCAGGTAGGGGAGAAGGAGGAAACAACAAAAGCTGTGATGGGAGAATGTGAATATTAGAACATAAAACAGATTTGGACTGACTCAAGGAAATTTCATTTAGTTCTTTGGAGGAGACAGTTTATTCATTCATGGCTTTTTAAACATAATAATCCCAGGGAAGGTATCCCAGGGATACTGTAAAGGCACTAATTGTTTTAAATTTTGAAAGCTGGTGATCTGAGGGCATGTTCAAGGGGTCAGGTTCTTTTGCATAAGAAAAAAAAGAAAACAAAAGAGCAATGTTAGAGAGATACGTAATGAAAGACATGGAATATTGGAGCAATGACAAAAGTAAAATAATTTGGATGAATTACATCAGTGAAAGGAAGAATGAGACTAAAACAAAGTATAGAGTGGGAAGTAGAGAGGCATTTGATGAAGTATAATGTTTTACATATATATTTTTTGTGAGGAACACTGTAAGAGAGTGGAGGTAATATGGCATTCACATAGTTGGCTATAGATGGTGTAGATGTGGTTTCTGTTTTTCAGTTTACAGTGTAAGGAAAGCAAAAAAGTAACTTTAGTAAGAGTTAAAAAGTGGTAAGTCCTCTGGTAGCTTAATGGACAGAGAAATTGCTGCCAATGTGAAGGAGTAGGATGAGCCATTTTCCCATTGAGGTTATAGAAACAGCATGCATTAGAAAACATGAACTATGTATTCATATCCTGGTTCTATCTTTAGCAGTTCAGTGATATTGGGCAAACTGTTTCTTTTTTCTAGTGATGATTACGTGCCTGACTGCTAATATAAAGTCTGGCAGTTTGGATCCACCCACAGGAAAAAGATCTGGGGATCTTTTCCTGGAGATCACAGCTTAGAAAAATCCTGGTGCCAATTTTACTCTATCATATGGTGTCACTCTGGAAACTCTGATGTCTTAGTGGTTAAATTCTAAGGCTGCTAACCCTGGCAGTTCAAATCCACCAGATGCTCCTTGGAAACTCGACTGGGTAGTTCTACCCTGTCTATAGTGTCGCTGTGAGTTGGAATTAACTTGATGACGGTGGTTTTGTTTTTCTCTGGGGTCACTGTACGTCAAAAATTTACTTGTTACTTGCTACGGACTCATGGCAACCCCACATGCAGTTGTATATGCTCCATCCTAAGCTGGTTTTGTAATCACTGATATATTCAAGTTCATGACTATGGTCACTGTGTATTTGTGTGTCTTGCAACCTGGGTGTCATGGTTGGAATTGTGTCCCCCCAAAAATGTGTGCAGCCACGTGGCTGGGATATGGTTCCCAGTATCTTGGGACTGTCCTCCACTGTGTGGTTTTTCTAACCCGTATGTTAAAGATTAGGGTGGGGCTGTAAATTCCTGCTGTAGGGGGAGTTTCCCTAGAGTATGGCTTGCCCCACCCTTAATGCTTTTAGCTTGTGAGGAATAAAAGGAAAAAGAAACAAAGGACAATTTGAGAACCTCGCTACCATCAAGCAAGCAGCACCAGGAGCAGAGCGCGTCTTTCAGACCAGAGGTTCTTGCGTCAGGACGCTCCCTAGACAAAGACTGATGCAATACCGGACTTTCCTCTAGAGCCTTCCCCTGGAGCAGACACCCTGAATATGGATTTACAACCTACCTGACGGACCGTGTAAGAATAAATCTTTCTTTGTTAAAGCCATCCACTCTGTGGTATTTCTGTTAGAGCGGCACTAGCTGACTAAAACACTGGGGAACTCTTCTTCCAGCACTATATCAAACAACATTCTGCTGTACCCCACAGGATTTTCCGTAGCTAATTTTCAAAAATAAATCATCAGATCTTTGTCTTCTATGTCTGGAATAATACTTTATTTTGTCTTCTTGAGCTGCCCTTTGAAATTTTCTGTTCAGTTCTTTTACTTCATCATTCTTTACTTTTGCTTCAGCTGCTTGATGTTTAAGAGCAAGTTTCAGAGTCTCTTCTGACATCCAGTTTGGTCTATTCTTTCTTTTTAATGACCTCTTGCCTTCTTCACAGAGAATGTCTTTGATGTTATTCCACAATTTGTCTGGTCTTTGGTCATTAATGTTCAACACATCAAATCTGTTCTTCAGATGGTCTCTAAACTTAGGTGGGATATACTCAAGGTCCTACTTCAGCTCTCGTGGATTTCCTCTAATTTTCTTCAGTTTCAATTTGAGTTTGCATACGAGCTGCAGTCAGTACCTGGTCTTGTTCCGACTGCTGATAGGGAGATTTTCCACCATTTTTTCTACAGATGTAGTCTATTTGTTTCCTGTGTATTCCATCTGGTGAGGTTCACATGTACAGTCACCATTTATGTTGGTTAAAAAAGGTATTTGCAATGAAGAAGTCATTAGTCTTGCAAAATTCTATCATGCAATCTCCAGCATCATTTCTACCACCGAGGCCATATTTTCCAACTACAGATCCTTCTTCTTTGTTTCCAACTTTTGCATTCCAATCACCAGTAATTATCAATGCCTACTAGTTGCATGTTTGATCAATTTTGGACTGCGGAAGTTGGTAAAAATCTTCCGTTTATTCACCTTTGGTATTAGTGGTTGATGTGTAAATTTGAATAGTAGTTGTATTAACTGGCCTTCCTTGTAGACATATAGATATTATCCTATCACTGACAGCATTGTACCTCATGACAGATCTTGAATTGTTCTTTTTGATGATACGTGCTACACCATTCATCTTCAAGTTTTCATTTCTGGCATAGTAGATCACATGATTGTGTGGGTCAAATGGCCAATATTCATCCATTTCAGCTCACTAATGCCTAGGATACTGATGTTTATGCATTCCATTTCTTTTTAATGATTTCCGATTGTCATAGATTCATACTTCATACATTCCATTTTCTGATTATTAATGGATGTTTGCAGCTGTTTCCTCTCATTTTGAGGCTTTGTTTCTCAAGCTGAAAGAACTGAAGAAAAAATTCAATGCTCGAGTTGCAATAGTGAATGATTTGATGGAGAAAATATCAAATGACACAGGAATCATCAAAAGAAGATGGAAGGCACACACAGAGCCACTGTACTGGATAGAACTGGTCAACGTTTAGCCATTTGAAGGGGTAGCATATGATCAGGAACCAATGATACTGAAGGAAGAAGCTGAAGTTGCATTGAAGGCAGTGACAAAAAACAAGGCTCCAGGAATTGATGGAAAATCAATTGAGATATTTCGACAAACAGGTGCAGCACTGGAAGTGCTCACTCATCTATGACAAGAAATTTAGAGGACAGCTGTCTGGCAAACTGACTGGAAGAGGTCCATATTTATGCCCATTCCAAAGAAAGGTGGGATCCAATCAAATGTAGAAATTACTGAACAATATCTTCAATATCACACTCAAGTAAAATTTTGCTCAAGATCAGTCAAAAGCGGCTGTGACAGTATATTGAGAAGGAGCTGCAAGAAATTCAAACTGGATTCAGAAGAGGATACAGAATCAGGGATATCATTGCTGATATCAGATGGATCTTGGCTGAAAGCAGACAATACTAGAAAGATGTTTAACTGTGTTTAACGGACTATGCAAAGGCATTTTACTGTGTAGATCATAATAAATTATTGGTAATATTATGGAGAATGGAAACCCTGGTGGCATAGTGTGTTAAGTGCTATGTGTACTAACCAAAAAGTTGGCAGTTCAGATCCACCAGGTGCTCCTTGGAAACTCTAGAGGGCAGTTCTCCTCTGACCTCTAGGGTCTCCATAAGTTGGACTCAATTCTACAGCCATGGATATTGTGCAGAATGAATTCCAGAACACTCATGAGGAATCTGTACATGGACAAGAGGTAGTCATGCAAACAGAACAAGGGGACACTTGATGGTTTAAAGTCAGGAAAGGTGTGTGTCATTGTTGTATCTTTTCACCGTGCCTCTTCAAACTGTGAGCCAAGCGAATAATCCAAGAAGCTGGATTATATGAAGAATGAGGCATCAGAATTGGAGGATGACTCACTCGGTAAAAACTTGCATTATGCAGATGACACCGCCTTAGTTGCTGAAAGTGATGCAAATTTGAAGCACTTACTGGTGAAGATCAAAGAGCACAGCATTTCAATATGGATTGCACCTCAACATCAGAAAAATGAAAATCCTCACAACTGGATCAATAAGCAACATTGTGATAAGTGGAGAAATGATTGAGGTTGTCAAGGATTTCATTTTAATTGGGTCCGCAATCAATGCCCATGGAAGCAGGAGTCAAGAAATAAAGACATGTATTGGATTAGGAAAATCTGTTGCAAAGGACCTTTTTAAAGTATTGAGAAATAAAGATGTCACCTTGAAGACTAAGGTGCACCAGATCCAAGCCATGGTATTTTCAATTGCATCATATGCATGCAAAAAAACTGGGTGATGAACAAGGAAGATGGAGGAACTGATGCCTTTGAGTTGTAGTGTTGGAGAAGAATATGGAATGTACCACTGACTGCCAAAAGAACAAACAGATCTGTTTCGGAAGAAGTACAGCCAGAGTACTTCTTAGAAGCAAAGGTGGTAAGACTGCATCTTACATAGTTTAGACATGTTGTCAGGAAGGATCAGTCCCTGGAGAAGGACATCATTCTTGGTAGAGATGACTGGGCAGTGAAAGAGAGGAAGGCCATCAATGAGATGAATTGACACAGTGGCTGTAAAGATGAGTTTAAGTATAAAAACTATCATGTATGTGGTGCAAGACCAGGCAATATTTCGTTCTGTTGTACATAGGGTTACTGAGAGTCAGTACCTACTTGATGGCACCTAACAACGTATCTCAAAGCTCTACTGAAATCTGTTCACCATAGGTGACCCTCTGGTATTTGAAATACTGTTGCCAGAGTTTCCAGCATCATAGCAACGTGCAGGCCATCACAGTATGATAAACTGATGTATGGGCTGTGGTCCCCCCTGGGGGTCAGCGGTTTTGCTTGTTTGGTTTTTGATTTTGTATTTTTTACCTTTTTAAATTTTACCTCTGGTCAAATGTTAAAAAAAAAAAAATCATTTAGGGAGGTTTTTTTTTAAAAGTACAGAGATTTGCCCCTGATTATGTAAGTAGTACCACTTAAACTGGTCTCGAGCATGGGCTCTTGTAAACACTTCCTAGTTGATTCTAATCTGCAGCAGACGTGAGAACTCCTTTGCTTTATGTTGCTTATTAGGATAGTGAGTGCAGTGGGTCTCAGTCATGTTAAAGTCACTTTCAATTCCTGAATTTTATCCTGTTCATTGCAACTTCTCATTAACAGATGACCTCCTACTGTTACAGATGAAGACACAGACATTTAGGCAACAGATGTGACAGCCTCCCCCAAAACTAGGTAAGTCTCATAACTACAAAGTGACAGAGCCCAAATAGGGACCTTGATCCTATGCTTTTCCACTGCATCGTGTAACCAGATATCCTCTTCCACAGATTTTGAGATCATCACCAAGGAAAAAGGTCAACTTAAAGACTTGGAGGATTTGTGAAAGTAAAAGACAATCCATCCGCTTGCTGGAGCTTAATTTTAATCAATGATAGAAGTTTTGAGGCTAGCAGAGTGAAAGTCCAAGTTGCAACGTGATTCTCCCATTCACTCTCTCTTTAGCGTTTGCCTCCGTTTAAAAGCAATTAGGCCGCAGTCAGTGCTGCTCGGTCTCAGAGCACGTCAGAAACGCCTTGCTGCTCCCTTTGTTGAACAGCAGAGGGAGACAAACCTCTGAGTTTGCCCCCATGGACTACTGGACCGGTGAGTTTCAGTTTGAAATATCGTTTTTAGGAAAGGTATCTATATATGACCATCATCTCGGAGTTAAAAGGAAGATTAGATTAAAAGTGCTGCAGGGAGACGTGGGAGCGTGATCCCAAGAGTAACAAATACAGGAAGGAAGGAGACAAGAGGAGACGGAGTGCTTAGCAGGGAATGGACACAAGGGCTGAGCTTGTTTTTGTCTATCAACCAAATGCGAGTGTGTAGGGGTTATGTGTGTTCCTGCGCAAAAGGGGTAAGAAAGATGTGAATAAGGTAACACAAGTTGGGCACTGACAAGTTGATTACAACATGGACGTCATGTTTTCAGGCTAACAATAAATTCCTTTATGGCCACAGTCGTCTTTTTTTTCATCTTCCAGTTTTTCTCGAGGGGCGATCTTGTAAGCTTTATACCAGAGGGCTGTGAGATAAAAGAAGGCATGTATATGGAAGATTGCTTCACTCATCTGACAGGGACTAACACAGTACCGGTTCCTTAATAGCTGCTCACCACGTACTTGATCTGTTAAACACATGTAATGAACACTTAACCTGCCAGAACAGCTCTAATAGTTTTCTTCTAAAGCATTTATACATGTATATGTTGACCTCTGGGTGATACAGACAGTTAACATGCTCAACTGCTCACCTATAGCCTGGAGATTTAAGTCCTACCAGAACTGCCTAGGAGGAAAATTGTGGCAGTCTACTTCCAAAAGATCAGCCATTGAAAATCCTTTGGAGTACAGTTCTACTCTGATACAAATGGGATTACCGTGAGTCAGAATCAGCTGGATCACAACTGGTTGCATTCATATGTCTCATTTCCATAAATAAGCAAATTAGACAGCAAGCTGTGTAATTTTTACAAATTACATCATCTGCTTACCTATGCAAACGAGACACGTAATTATTGCCATTTTTTGTTGAGTCCGTTCTATCTCATGGCAAGCTCATGTGTGTCAGAGTAGAACTGTGCTCTGAAGGCTGTTTTCCTATGTGATATCAAGACAAAGACTTGCTGGAACAGTGGTTAAGCACTCGGATGCAAACAGAAAGGCCTGTAGTGGGAATCACCAGCAGATCCTCAGGAGAAAGATAAGAGGTGGCAGTCTGCTTCTGTAAACATTTCTAGTCTTGGAAACCCTATGAGGCAGATCTACCCTGTTTTGTAAGATTACTGTGAGTTGGATCAACTGGGCAGCAATGGGTTCGGATTTTAATGGGCACATGACATCAGCACCTTGGCGCAGTGTGCTTAGCTGGCATGTGGTGCTGATTTCTCCTAAGGTGCCTTTTGTTCTTAGTACCTGTTTGTTGCTGATCTATGCTCGGTGTTCCTCTCATCCTCTGTGATCCAGAACACAGCATTTTAGCTAAAAAAATCCACCTTTGTTCTAAGCAAAAATGGTTCCCAGATACACTGTCCGCGTTACTGCCAGCTCACATTAATTTTTAGTCTCTGAACAACTGGCAGAATAATTGTTGATATAGCAGCTGTTGTGGTGTTCCTAGGTAATTCACGTATCTTTCATGTTGTTAGTGCATTGCTGGTATTACTTAGTGCTGTACAGTAGTAATACATAGTATTCATTGAACAAATTTTGAGTGTCATGTGCCCTTTGATATTTAAATTTGCTTCTCCATTCCTAGAAATATTGCATTTTAAAACATTAATAATAATAACAATAAAATAACGGTAACCAATAGAGAGTTCTATAGCTAGTGGGAGGTTCTACAGGAGACTTGACTTATATGGGTTTTTCCTCATTTATTTATTGATTTTTTTGGGTTTGTTTTGCTTTACCCTAGAGACAGCTGTGAGAAAAGTCAACTAGAACACACCTAGGAGAGTAAATTTAGTTTGAGGTAATGAAAGCAACATCTCACATGCAAGACCTTAGATGGATATGAATAGCCTCTGAAAGGTTTGTGCAGAATCCCATTATCTGGGAAAGGGAAACTTTGAGTTAAATAGGACTCTTCCTTTCTAGGATTGAAAAGGAAACACAGCTCAGTCTTGGGGGTGTGGAATCAGACAAAAACGGAGGCAGTGATTTTTAGTCTGCAGGGACCAAAAACACAAACCAAAGGTAGCTCACAGTGGTTGGGAGGCTGGTTTTCTGTAGCGTGTCTCCATATGGGAATGAAAGAAGCAAATATCAAGATGTAAAAATTAAAAAAAAAAACAAACTCAAATAAGGGCATTTATGGCTGATTTTAGCAGTAATAGATTAGAATGAGTCTTCCCAGGAGAGCCAAGACCCATTCAGGGGCCTGAGTCAGCAGTTCACTGCTGTGGTTTTTTTGAGCGGTCCCTTTATTCTCACAAGATTCTGTGTGTGTGTGTGTGTGTGTGTGTGTGCGCGCGCGCGCGTATGTATGTGTGTTTGTAACAGTAGCAGCAGCCAGCAGTAGCTGACTCCTAATCGGGAAGCTGAGCTTCCTTTTCAGCTGTGCGGGCCTCCGGGTGTCTTCTGTGATTCAGGGACACAAGAAGTTCCAAAGGGAAAATATAGGTCTTCCAGCTAGAATGTAGGTGGAGGCCTGACTCTTCTGTACTTGAATATTAAAGGCATGTATTTCTACATGTCAGAATCCTGAGTTTGTAGAAGAATTCAGTTTGGATATAAGAAAACTTTTATGTAGTTTGGGTACTTTTAGACTTGAGTCAGTGAAGGTGGTGTATCTGTATTTCTTGGTGTTCTCACAGTTGTTAGAATCTTTATTTCTCAAGTATTTCTAGTTGTCTCTCCTCTTTGCAATTCCTCATCTTACTTTACCCCCATTAATATTTGTTGTTGCTAAAGGCACTCTCCCTTAGCAAGTAGTACTACCTTTTGGCTTCCATGGCAACAAATTTTCTTGGCTCTTATTCACCTCTGTTGCTTTCCCTACATTATTTTTGAGACTCTTTGTCTGTTACCCAACTTTGAAGGTGGCTGTAGTCATATGAACTAGTGGAGCCTGGTTGCACAGTGGTTAGATGCCTTGTTGCTAACCAGTGAAGATCAGTGGTTTGAAACCAGGAGGTGCTCTGTAGAAGAAAGATGTAGCAGTCTGTTTCCATAGAGATTACACACTTAGAAAGCCTAGGAAGTGATTTACTCTGTCCTGTAGGGTCACTGTGAGTTGCAATTGACTCAGTGGCAACAGATTTGGTTTGAATAGTCACATAACTTGTTTTAGTCAATTCAATTTGAGTAGAAGTCATTTGTGTGTCATCTAACATAAGGGTATGTCTTCCACGGTGTGTTTAATGCCCAGGTGACACCCCCCTCCATCAAATTGAATCTCAATGAGAATAATGTGGCACTGGGCCCTCAGCTGACCTGAGATGGACAAGAAATTTTGAATGAAAATGCTTTTTGTCTTAATTCACTGAGAGTTCGTGTGTTTGTTTGTTTATTACTGCAGTACAACCTCTGTATCCTGGCTGATCTGGTAATAATAATAAACCCATAGCTGTAAAGTAAATTCCAAACCATAGTGACCCTATAGGACAGAATAGAACTGCCCCATAAAGAATCCAAGGAACACCTGGTAGATTCAGAGTGCCACACCTTCTAGCTGACAGCCATAGCACTTAAACACTATGCCATCAGGGTACTTAAAAACTAGGTGCTGTTGTTAAGACAAACAAACAAACGAAAAACACGGATGTATGTAATGCTGGCTTTTTAGCAATTGGCTGACAGGTAGGTAAGAAAAAAACTGAGCAAAAACAATACAGATCTTAATTCTTATTTTTCAGAGGCAAAGCATTTGGTAAAACTGTTATCTGTGGTAACTTAATCAATCATGTATGTTATAAACTTGTGGCACTGGCTGTTTGGCAGTATATGGGTAAAAATCATCTTAGAAAGTGTTGAACAATTTATAAGGAAAAAATAATGAATGGAACAGAGTGATTGATGATTTCAAGGACTTTAAAAGTAGGAAAGGAAAATTAATTCTCAATATCAATCAGTAAAAAATAACACTGAGAAGTCCTTTGAGTGGTAAAACCTGATTATAACTCATACTTGGAGCATAGATAAAATTAAAGATAGGAATTTGTACTCATTGATATAACCTGAAATGATAAGTGTTCGAATGAAAAGCATCAATTAACGATGTTAATATTACACAGCAAATCCATTCAGCTTCCCAGAATGGCTCAGGGAAAAGAGTGTAACCGTAAGAGAACCGGGATTTCCACAATAAGGGAGGGAGAGCGAGGTCGGAAGACTGGGCAAGAGTGAAGAGGGAAAAGACCGGGAGGAAGAAAGGGAGGTTGGAAGTGAAAAACGAAGAAATAGATTGTGCTTTAGAAGCTGAGACAGTATGGTTGACTAGAAGAAGACTGTGTATGTTCAAACTGGCGGGTGAGACTGGACGAACTTAAAAAAAAAGCACGCACGCATATAAAACTCAATGTTTTAAACATTGTACTAACAATAAATGACAAACCTAGACAAGCTCCACAAAATTACTTGGTAAACCAGTTGAGGAAGCTTGGAATGTTAAACTTGAAGAATGAAAGATTTGTGTAGAACAGAATATGTATTTCAGGCTTATTAAGAACTGAACTGTAAAAAAAAAAAATTAAAAAAATCCTATTTAGAACTAGAATCCAGTTTACACAGAACAGTGAGCACAATTTACCACACTAAAACATCAAATTTATTGGCATGGAGTCGATTCTGATTCATAGTGCCCCTATAGGACACGGTAGAACTGTCATGTAGGATTTCCAAAGCTATAATCCTTATAGCAGTAGGCTATCACATCTTTCTCCCAATGAGGGAGGAGGGGGTTTGAACCAATAGCCTTTCGGTTAGCAGCAGAATTCTTAACCGTTTTGCAACCAGTGTTTTTTAATTTATCTCTAGTACATGTGAATTCAATATAAGGAAGTCATACCTAATAAGTACTCTATAGCAACTAAGCATTTTACCCTGAAAGAAGTGACTGCACTAAGGCTAGTTAAATAGTTTGGGGGTATTGGAGGAGGTAGTGTGCAGTATAATTCACTGACTGAAACTTTAGTAGATTTTTTGTACTTTTCATATATGGATACTTACTAGCTAGGCACAGTGTGAAAATATTTCACACACATTTAATTATCAAGCTTACACTGCAAACACACAGGATTCCTCTCCACATTTTACTGATGAGGAAGCTTGCCAAACTTCCTATACACAGCGATTCTCAAAGCTGAAATTTGAAGCCTGTCTTTTAAAATCTTCTGTCTCATTGCATATACTTGAATCAATTATCTGAAGCTTTTGCTTATTGATATTTGCTTCTCCACTGAATTTTTTTTTTCCTAAAATGAGATTAAGGATTCTTATTCCTCATAGGACCGTGCTTCACAAAACAATATGGATGGATCTAGTAGGACAACATCTTTAAATTCAATTCAGAAATCTTAATTTCTTGAGCAAACAGCATTCTGTTGCATTCAGTAAAACCATGAACCAAACCTTGAACTAGCTTTTTTTGTTTTGTTTTGTTTTGTCATTGGTAAAAAAAACAAACAAACAAACAAAAAAAAAAACACTGTCATGTGTCCCTGCCTATGTCATAGATATCCACTGTGGATGGGATCATATTTCATGAATATCATTCTTTTAAAATAGTTTAAAATAGAATGTGATCTGTTAGTAGATATCTCAAAGTTTTTGTAATTCAGAATGGAAACACTTAACAAGACATACTTGTATATGAAGTTCTTGTCTGTATGCTTCAGCAAACCGTTCCTTCCCTCATTAGTCCTCTTTAGCACACAGGACTTGAACAAAGAAAAGTGCAATCCCCAAGGCTTCACAGTTTAGGGAGGTGGAATCCTGTGATTCTCAGTAAAAGTCCTCCTTCATTTTGTTCTTTAGCAACACTTATCAAGGTACTGCCTTCTGCCAAGCTCTCGTATAATTTCTCAACCAACCTGGAACAAGCTGGCATTAAAATACTTCTTGTGTCACTTGCTGAACAACTGAGTAATGAGTACTGTGCTAGGTGAGAAGACTGGTCAGTAAGTTTAATCAATACAATAATAAACTTGGCTTTATTTTACAAATGAAGGAACTAAAGCTTAGGTAGTTTCAATAATTCATCCAGAGTTCTGCAACTAGTGGAAATCAATCTGACTTCAGTTCTCGAGTTCTTTCCCACATGAGTATACCATTTCCCTTCTCCTTAGTGACCCACATCCACCTTTCCATTGTCTATGATCACTCTAAGGGATTGTATCACTGTGAGGCACACCCTTCTCCTGCATGGCTATTCTAGTTAAAAAGATTTCCACTGGTCCTTATGGACTATCAATAAGTTCTGAGAATCAGCATTGATACATTGTCATGAAATGCATGTTGTTCTACTGGAACTGAAAGTCCTTTATTGTCCTATCTCAGTATAATTTCACATAACTACCACTGTTCCATTTGTTGCACTCTCTGATCAATCCAAATGGAATTGCAAGTTCTTTACCAGTTACAACACAAACTGCGTGAAAGAAGAATTGCTGTTGTCTGTCTTGTTCATTGATGAATCTTCAGCCCCTAAAATAATGACTTCTACATAGCAGATACTAAATTCATAATGCTGGATGAATGAATAAATAAATATGCTACCCTAACCTTCTTAAACTTTCAGCCTATTTATTCGGTAGTAAATATATAATACCACTACCATCATATTACCTTCAATGGTTTGGAGATAAGGAAGTAGCATCATGCTTGTCAACTATTTGCCATAGTTGAGCTCTTTTTTTTTTTAAATTTCATTGTTGGAAAACTTAGATTTAACCAATGGCAGTGATTATTCCACTAAGATTTAACCAGGGGGTGGAGTCAAGATGGCGGACTAAGCACATGGCTCCTTATATCCCTCTGGAAACCAAGACCTGAACTGACACTCAAACAGAGACTTCTGATCACCTAATCAGCCTCAGGACATGCACAGAGCTGCTAATTGGGACTTCATACCACACAGTGAAAAATCTCCTCTCTTTCGCTGACTCCCGCTCCTGGCTAGCCCCGGCTGTCACGGACGGAAGGTAAACGCACCAGTTTGACTTTTTTTTTCCTCTGTCTTGGCTGGCGGGCAGAGCTGGGTTTTGCCTGGCAGCTGGACTCAGACGCACTGCTGGGGAGATAGACAGGTGAAATTCCCATATTCTGAGAGCCAGGCTCAGGACTCTGTTAATCTAGACACTTTGAGCCTTTCGTTTTGTAGCTGCCTCAGTGGGGTTTGTGCGGAGCTCCGCGGTTAGGGTGCGGGATGCCATGTTGGTACTGAGATTTTAGCGAGACCTCGTTCTTAGCCTGGGAGCCAGCGCCTGCAAACAGGACAGTGCTTCTCCGTCAGAAAACTAGTGATTTTGCACAGTGCTGCCTATGTTGGGGGCCCTGCAACAGAAGCAGAGGAATCACTACCTCTTGGCACCTTTGGCCCCTCTGTCTGCTGCCTGTGTGGAGGATGCCATCTTGGGTACGGTGGCCGCAGCTGGACCTAATTCTTAGCTTTGGAGCCAGTGGTTGCCCACAGGAGAGCGCTTTTCTATCACAAAACCAGTACTCGACGCAGTGTTGGCTAAGGCTAGGCCCTGTCAGCAGAGGCCAACAGGGCAGTAGCATTGCTGTATTCTGAACTAGTTTGTTATCATCTGGGGTTCGATATAGTGGTGCTTACTTTGTCAGATGAGAAGAGGGACCTCTACACCTAAAACCTAACTGACTTGTGAACTGGTCAGATACCTTTCGCTTTACATTTGAAGACAGCCTAGAGAAACATTTGCAATCCATCCTCACAGTACCTCTTCCAGCCTCTATATACTCACATGGGACCCAAAAAGCAACAGACAATTGTGGCATACAAGCAATCACTCATGTCTTCAGAAAGCTCCCAAACAAAGCAACCCAGGAGTTTTCCAGATGAAGAAACTTTTATGAAAGCATCAGGAAGTGAATACAAATTGATTATATACAGAGCCCTTCTAGACCTTATACAAAATGCAGCAGAACAAAATGAAAAATTAAGCAAGTTGTTCGATCTGATGGAAAACCAGTACTCTGAAATCCAACAGATCAAGAAGAAAATCAAAGACATAGAAACTTCCATGCAAAGCCAAGAAAACAGAATGGAACAAATGGAAAAAAGAATTTCTGACTTGGAAGACACAGCTACTGATGCCAGCGTCTATGAGCAGAAATCAGAAAAAAGAAACAAGAACAATGAAGAAACATTAAGAAGCATGTGGGACTCTATTAAGAGGAACAACCTTCAATTAATTGGAGTCCCTGAACAGGGTGAGACATCTGAGAACACAGAGAGTATTGTTGCCGAGCTGCTGAAAGAAAACTTCCCAGAAATCATGAAGGAAGAGAATATAGACATCTCAGATGCATATTGTACGCCACCCAATATAGATCTCAAAAGAAAGACTCCAAGACATATTATAATCAAGCTTAAAAAAATGAAACACAAGCAGCAACTCTTAAAGGCAGCAAGAGTCAAGGCAAAGCTAACATTCCGAGGGAAACCCTGTAGGCTCTGGTCAGATTTCTCAGCAGAAACCATGCTGGCACGGAGACAGTGGCAAGACACATTCAAAGTCTTGAAAGAGAAGAACTTCCAACCAAGAATTATATATCCTGCAAAACTATCTTTCAAATATGAAAATGAAATCAAGACATTCCTAGATAAACAGAAACTCAGAGACTTTGTAAAAACCAAACCCAAACTACAAGAAACACTGAAAGAAGTTCTTGGCTTTGGCTTAGAAGAAAGAAACCACTAACTTTATATTTTAGAATGACATACTACTCAATACTCTACTCATTTAGGGAAGGCTCCAAAGTAAATCACAGCTTTGATTTGGAAAGAAGCAATCCAGTGAACATCATGAAAACTATGGTGTCATCATAATAAAAAGAGGGATGTACTACAGTCGTTATAGTCCTTCCAGATGGAGAGGAAGATGACAAGATTGGTAGTAATTAAAATTGGGTTTATAAATAGTTTATTAAGGGGGTTCATAGGGGCAGCTGTAAAGCATAACAAAGATGTATCACACCATTATGAGAAATCTAACACACGAGTCTCAACAACTATAAAACCAGCTCTGAAAAAGGTGAAAAATCAACTCACAAAAAAGAGTGTCCCAGACTAATAAGAACAACAGAGAAAACATCAACATAAAAATAAACATATCACAATGGCAGCAGTGAACACATACCTATCAATAATTACATTGAATGTGAATGGACTGAATGTTCCAGTAAAGAGACACCGAGGGTCATCTTGGATCAAAATACACGACCCATCCATATGTTGTCTGCAAGAAACTCACTTGAGACCTAAAGACAGGAACAAACTGAAAATTAAAGGATAGAAGAATATATATCAAGCTAACAATGAACAAAGAAGAGCAGGGGTGGCAATTCTAATCTCAGACAAAATCAATTTTAATGTCAAATCCACCATCGGGGACAAAGATGGACACTATTGCTGAAAGGTTCAGTACACAAGCAAGACTTAACTATATTAAATATTTATGCACCTAATATCAGAGCACCTAAATATGTCAAAGAAACACTGACTATGCTCAAAAGAGAGTTAGATGACTCCACAATAATAGTGGGAGACTTTAACACTCCACTCTCATCACTAGACAGATCATCTAGAAAAAAGCTCAGTAAGGATACAGAAGACCTCATTGACACAATTAACCAACTAAACCTTATTGATATATACAGAACTTTCCACCCATCAGCAGACAACTATACCTTCTTCTCCAGTGCACATGGAACATTCTCCAGAATTGACCACGTGATAGGCCATAATGCAATGCTCAACAAAATCCGTACCATTGAATTACTGCAAAGCATCTTCTGAGATCATAAAGCCATCAAAGTTGAAATCAATAGCAGAAAAAACAGAGATAGAAAGTGGAACTCATGGAAACTGAACAACATCTTGCTCAAAAAAACATGGGTTATAGAGGAAATCAAGGATGAATTAAAGAAATTCATGGATTCCAATGAGAACGAAAACACTTCCTACCATAACCTATGAGATACAGCCAAAGCAGGGCTCAGAGGTCTGTTTCTCTCCATAAATGCACACATCTGGAAGGAAGAAAGAAACCAAATCAAGGAACTAACTCTACAGCTTGAACAAGTAGAAAGAGAACAACAGAGTAACCCCTCGGGTACCAGAAGAAATGAGATCATAAAGATTAGAGCAGAGCTAAATGAATTAGAGAATAGAAAAACAATTGAAAAAATTAAAAAGATCAAAAGCTGGTTTTTTGAAAAGATTAACAAAATTGATAAACCACTGGCTAAACTTATTAAAGAAAAGCAGGAAAGGAAACAAATAACCCAAATTAGAAATGAGAGGGGAGTTGTCACCACAGATGCAACAGAAATCAAAAATATCATAACAGAATAGTATGAAAGACTGTACTCTAACAAATTTGAAAACCTAGGGTTAATGGAACAATTCCTTGACTCATACCACCTACCCAAATTATCACAACGTGAAGCAGAACAACTTAACAAACCCATCACAAAGGAAGAGATTGAAAAGGTCATCAAAACACTGCCAACCCAAAAAAGTCCGGGCCCAGATGGCTTCACGGCAGAATTCTACCAAGCATTTAGAGAAGAGTTATCCCCAATACTATTGAGACTATTTCACAGTATAGAAAGGGATGAAGTACTCCCAAACTCATTCTATGAAGCCAGCATAACCCTGATACCTAAGCCCGGGAAAGATCCAACAAAGACAGAGAACTACAGACCGATATCACTTATGAACTTAGATGCAAAAATCTTCAACAAAATTCTTGCCAACAGAATATAACAACGTATCAAGAAAATAATCCATCATGACCAAGTGGGATTCATACCAGGGATGCAAGGCTGGTTCAACATCAGGAAAACAATTAATGTGATTAACCACATAAATAACACAAAAGACAAAGATCACCTGATTTTGTCCATTGATGCCGAAAAGGCATTTGATAAAGTCCAACACCCATTCATGCTAAAAACTCTTAGCAAAATGGGCATAGACGGCAAATTCCTCAACACAATAAGGACCATTTATACAAAGCCAGTTGCCCACATCATCCTGAATGGAGAGAGACTGAAAGACTTTCCCCTGAGATCAGGAACTAGACAAGGATGCCCACTGTCACCTGTCTGGCTAGAAGTTCTAGCCAGAGCAATTCGACAAGACGAAGAAATAAAGGGCATCTGCATCGGCAAAGAGGAAGTTAAAATCTCTCTGTTTGCAGACGATATGATTGTATATGCAGAGAACCCCAAGGAATCTATAAGTAAGCTACTCAAACTGATAGAAGAGTTCAGCAAAGTCTCAGGATACAAGATAAACACAAGTAAATCAGTAGGATTCCTTTATATCATCAACGAGACTGTTAAGGAGGAAATTATTAAATCAATACCATTTACGATAGCCCATAAGAAGATAAAGTACGTAGGAATGGAACAGAATTGAGACCCCAGAGATGACACCATCTGCCTATGAACAGTTGATATTCGACAAAGGCCCTAAGACCTTAAACTGGGGTAAAAACAGTCTCTTCAACAAATGGTGCTGGCAAAATTGGTTATCCATCTGCAATAAACTGAATCAAGATCCATATCTTACACCTTATACAAAAGCCAACTCCAACTGCATAAAAGACCTAAATATCAAACCTAAAACGATAAAGCTCATCCAAGAAAATGTAGGAACAATAATGGAAGTTTTGATACACAATGAGGACAGACTCCCAAATCTGTGAAAGAAACCTCAATCAACAGAAGAGAAAATAGATAAATGGGAACTATTAAGAATCCAACACTTTTGCTCATCCAAAGACTTTATTAATAGAATTTAAAGAACACCCACAGGTGGGAAAAAATATTTGGCAACTCTATGTCAGACCGATGCCTGATCTCCATAATCTATAAGATACTACAAAATATCAATAAGAAGAAGGTAAACCATCCAATTAAGCGATGGGCAAAGGAGATGGAAAGACATTTCACTAAAGAGGAGATCCAGGCGTTTTTTGAAAAGATCAACAAAATTGATAAACCACTGGCTAAACTTACTAAAGAAAAGCAGGAAAGGAAACAAATAACCTAAATTAGAAATGAGAAGGGAGTTGTCACCACAGATGCAACAGAAATCAAAAACATCATAACAGAATAGTATGAAAGACTGTACTCTAACAAATTTGAAAACCTAGGGGAAATGGACGTATTCCTTGACTCATACCACCTACCCAAATTATCACAACGTGAAGCAGAACAACTTAACAAACCCATCACAAAGGAAGAGATTGAAAAGGTCATCAAAACACTGCCAACCCAAAAAAGTCCGGGCCCAGATGGCTTCACGGCAGAATTCTACCAAGCATTTAGAGAAGAGTTATCCCCAATACTATTGAAACTATTTCACAGTATAGAAAGGGATGAAGTACTCCCAAATTCATTCTATGAAGCCAGCATAACCCTGATACCTAAGCCCGGGAAAGATACAACAAAGACAGAGAACTACAGACCGATATCACTCATGAACTTAGATGCAAAAATCTTCAACAAAATTCTTGCCAACAGAATACAACAACATATCAAGAAAATAATCCATCATGACCAAGTGGGATTCATACCAGGGATGCAAGGCTGGTTCAACATCAGGAAAACAATTAATGTGATTAACCACATAAATAACACAAAAGACAAAGATCACCTGATTTTGTCCATTGATGCCGAAAAGGCATTTGATAAAGTCCAACACCCATTCATGCTAAAAACTTTTAGCAAAATGGGCATAGACGGCAAATTCCTCAACACAATAAGGGCCATTTATACAAAGCCAATTGCCCACATCATCCTGAATGGAGAGAGACTGAAAGACTTTCCCCTGAGATCAGGAACTAGACAAAGATGCCCACTGTCACCTCTCCTATTCAACATTGTGCTAGAAGTTCTAGCCAGAGCAATTAGACAAGACGAACAAATAAAGGGCATCTGCATCGGCAAAGAGGAAGTTAAAATCTCCCTGTTCGCAGATGATATGATTGTATATGCAGAGAACCCCAAGGAATCTATAAGTAAGTTACTCAAACTGATAGAAGAATTCAGCAAAGTCTCAAGATACAAGATAAACATAAGTAAATCAGTAGGATTCCTTTATACCAACAACGAGACTGTTAAGGAGGAAATTATCAAATCAATACCATTTGTGATAGCCCCTAAGAAGATAAAGTACCTAGGAATTAATCTAACCAGAGAAACAACAGACCTTTACAAAGAGAACTACAAGCCCTTACTACAAGAAACTAAGAGAGACTTAGATAAATGGAAAAACCTACCCTGCTCATGGACAAGAACACTTAACATTGTGAAAATGTCTATTTTACCTAAAGCAATTTATTTATAAAATGCAATCCCACTATAAGTTCCAGCATCATTTTTTAATGAGATGGAGAAACAAATCACCAATTTTGTTTGGAAAGGAAAGAAGCCCCGGATAAGTAAGGTACTACTAAAGAAGAAGAACACACTGGGAGGCCTTTCATTACCCGACCTTAGAACATACTACACTGCCACAGTGGTCAAAACAGCCTGGTACTGGTACAAGAACAGACAGATTGATCAATGGAACAGAATTGAGACCCCAGAGATGAAACCATCTGCCTATGAACAGTTGATATTCGACAAAGGCCCTAAGACATTAAACTGGGGTAAAAACAGTATCTTCAACAAATGGTGCTGGCAAAATTGGTTATCCATCTGCAATAAACTGAATCAAGATCCATATCTTACACCTTATACAAAAACCAACTCCAACTGGATAAAAGACCTAAATATCAAACTTAAAACGATAAAGCTCATCCAAGAAAAGGTAGGAACAACAATGGAAGTTTTAATACACAATGAGGACAGACTCCACAATCTGTCAAAGAAACCTCAATCAACAGAAGAGAAAGTAGATAAATGGGAACACTTTTGCTCATCCAATGACTTTATTAATAGAATTAAAAGAACACTCACAGAGTGGGAAACAATATTTGGCAACTCTATGTCAGATCGACGCCTGATCTCCATAAAAAATAAGATACTACAAAATATCAATAAGAAGAAGATAAACCATCCAATTAAGTGATGGGCAAAGGAGATGGACAGATACTTCACTAAAGAGGAGATCCAGGCAGCCAAAAACCACATGCGGACATGTTCATGATCTTTAGTTATTAAAGAAATTCAAATCAAGACAACAATGAGATACCATCTCACCCCAACAAGATTGGCTATGTTCCAGAAAACACAAAACAACAAATGCTGGAGAGGCTGTGGAGAAAGTGGACCCTTCCTCCACTGTTGGTGGGGTTGCAAAATGGTCCAGCCTCTTTGGAAGGCAATCTGGCGCTTCCTTAAAAAAATGGATATTGATATACCATTTGACCCAGTAATTCCACTACTTGGAATATATCCTACAGATTCAAGGCCTTTCACACCAACGGACACATGCACCAGAATGTTTATCGCGGCACAGTCCACAATAGCAAAAAGGTAGAATCAACCCAGATGCCCAACAATAGAAGAATGGATAGGTAAACTGTGGTACATATACTCAAAGGAGCACTACGCAATGATAAAGAATAACGATGATTCCAGGAAACATCTCCTAACCTGGTTTCAACTGGAAGACATTATGTTGAGTGAAAGTTGTCAGCGACAAAGGGACAAATACTGTATGAGACCTCTACGATAAGATCTCAAAAACAGACTTGTGTGTAGAAGAAAAGACACTTTGACAGCTGCAAGGGAGGGGAGGGAGGAAGGGTGAGGGAGGGAGGGTTTAGTTTAGATAGTTACTAGAAATCTAGTTGGGAGAAAGCGGCGACAGCACACATTAGGAACAAGAACAACATTAAGTGGACTTCAGCATAACTTGAGTACTCCTTCCATCTTAACTCAATACTGCAAAGATAGAGTAGCTGGGGCAGGGGACGGGGGACCATGCTCTTAGGCGAATTCCAGGCCAATTGGCACAACTAGTGTTTTGCTAAGAGAGCTCTCTGCACCCCACATTGGTGAGTGGCGTCTGGGGTCTTAAAAGCTGCCAAGCTGCCATCCGAGGACACAGCAAATGGTCCCAACTCAGCAGGAACGGATGCTTACCGAGGACCAAAATGACATGCGGTAAAGACAACCGAGAAGACGGAGAGACCCACAACAGTGGGTGCCTACATTGACTTGGGACCGGAAGAACCGGATGGTGCCCGGCCACCACCAGTGATAGCCACGATGGAGCTCACAGAGAGGAGTCTCACTGGCAACACAAGAATAAAGAGGTGCCTCATGAGATCTCCACTAAAAGACCTCAATTGATGGTCCAGCGGTTTTGGGGTTCCTCTGAGAGCATGGCCCCCGGCCCTGATGCTGCCCTTTCCCACAAATTATAACAAAGGTCCACTCTTTGGACAGGAATGGATTGGACTTGGCAATGCAGAGTGACCATATATTGGAAGCACTTTATGGTTCTATACATCTATAGGATATCATCTTGCTGACCTCTGGCTGGAGGAAGGGGAGTGGACGGAGAGGAGGGGAAAGGAGACTGTTGGGAGGATGAGACATGTATGGAGCAGAGAGGAATAGTGTGCTGTCACTGGACAGGGAGAGCAGTGGAAGCTGCATATGGGCGGGCATGTAAAGTTATATGTGAATGTACATTTTCACTCAGTTATGTTAAATAAAAATAAAAAAAAAAAGATTTAACCAATGCCAGTGATTATTCCAAAGTAACACAAACAGTAGCCAGTTTATGGCATGGACTAGAAAGAAGCCCAGGCTTCTAACTCAATCTCACTTCAATAATCTTTCCGCTTATCTAGAAGTTAATGATTTACAAGGATTTAACACTTGCAGTTGCTAAAAACTAATGATTATTTTTAAAATACATACAGAGCTACAGCCATATGGTACATTTCCATAGTCACCATGTAAGAAAGTACGAGTGTTTGGATAGTTCATCAAAAAGACAATCTGTCTGTATATGTGATAAGAAGGGTAAGGATTCA
This sequence comes from Heterohyrax brucei, assembly GCA_028571685.1. Taxonomy (NCBI): domain Eukaryota; kingdom Metazoa; phylum Chordata; class Mammalia; order Hyracoidea; family Procaviidae; genus Heterohyrax; species Heterohyrax brucei. The sequence continues at coordinate 67,484,886 of CM053150.1, forward strand.
ACCAACAGTAAGTTCTTTTTTGATTTCCTGCACTGCCTGAAAATCTACGACAGACACAGCAGCTGATAAGACAGAGGAGCAGTGTGAGTCTGATACAGCCTGCTTGAATGAAAGGATGAAACAAATGAAACAAACTTTTTGAAGCAGAGTACTGGTAATCCCTCTTGTGCACACTTTAGTGAATCTGGTCTCCCAGATATAGATTTATAAAGAACAAAGTAGCAATCTGTAGATGACAATGTGAAAACTAGCTTTATAGGCAAAATCTCAGAGAGAAGATGAGCAAAGTATGCAGTGCAAAGAATAGATCAGGATGTGTATTGTGCATTGTTCTTTATGTCCCCCACTATTTCATGCTTGCATACTGTAGTTTTTAGAAGGATGATAATAATGTATTATGCATAATTAAGCATAGGTAACAAAATGCTGTTGTTGAACGATATTGTCTTGTTTGATTTTCATAACAATACTGTGAGGAAAGCTGTCATCATATTTTCTTCTTTCGCTTCCTTGTTTGTAAGGCTTTATGGCTGTCCCAATGTTATGAAGGAAGAAATTGAGGAAGGAGAGTGGGCTTTCAGGGAGGCTGAACACAGTCAAGTCCTAATGAAGTAATTTTTCAAGTATGTTATGATACAAGACCAACGACCAACTTGCTGGCTCCCAGATATGATCTCACATTATTGTAACTACTAGTCATCATTTTAATTGGTTCTGAAAATCTAAAATTGATGTTTAATTTCTCTCTCTGCCTTGTGTCTCTGCCCCTGTGTCCCTTTTTCTTCTTTCCTGTTCCTCCCTCTACCCTCCCCCAACCCCTGCCCCCACATGTGCTGTTTCTTAGTCTCTCATTCTTAATCTTGCTCTGGCTTTATCTCCAGATGTTTTACTCTCTCTCCCTCTCTCTTTCACCACTTGAAGATGCAAGAAGTTAATAGTTTTGTTTAATCCAATGTTAAAGTCTATGATTTTGAATGGTTAGAAGAAAAATAATACTACTAAAAATGTAGGTAAAATCAAGATCCCCAGACCAGAACAACCAGAAGATGCCAGACTAACATCACCCAGCACCGTCCTGACATTCAGAACAGAAGGTCCTAGTGAGAGCAGCAGAAAGGTATAGAAAAGAATTCAAATTCACCTAAAAAGACTAGACTTAGTGGTCTGACAGAGACTGAAGGAATGCAAAAAACTACGGCCCTGGATGCTCTGCTAATCCAGAATTGAAACCATTTCTAAGGCCCAGTTTTCAGACAAAGGTTAGACAGGCCTGCAAAACAAAAATTAATACGTGTCAGAATTTGTCTCTTAATTCAGTCAGATATACAAGACCAAATGGGCAGTTTCTGATCAAAAGCAGGATATGAAGGCAGAAAAGGGTAGGGACTGGACTAAAAGACATTGCAAACCTGGGGTGGAAAGGGGAAGTGTGATATCTCGTTGTGGGGACTGAAACCAATATTACAAAATAATGTATATAAAGTTTTGAATAAGAAAATGACTTGAGCTGTAAACTTTCACCTGAAGCACAATTAAAAATTTTAAAAAAATGAAGATCTCCAGATGCAAACCTTTACGTACTACAATGTGTGATAGTAATGATTACATCTTATTTCCATGTCATAATTAAAAGAGATAGGTATGATATACACACATGTCCATCCTTCATCCCGCCACAAACGTATTCCACCCAGACATACAGAGATGGAATATTTACAAAGAAAGGACCTGGATGAGTCCCAGTGAAATAAAATCAGGAAGACTGACAAAAAAATGGTGCTTAAAATACAAACTGATACTCTTCTGAAACCATTTCTCATATTACATTCTTTCAGTGTATGAGTGATGAAAAGCAAGTTATGTTTCTGCAACTTATGTTTTTACTGACATTTTGATCAGTTCAGATGGCATCAGGAACTTGATTTACTCCTCAGTTCAGAAATTCTTACCAAGAAGTGTAGCAGTTCAAACAACACTGACCTGTACTTTCAGAGCTAAATGGAAAACAGAAAAACTTAAAAAAAAAACCACACACACACAAAAAAAACAAATGTAGACATCAAAACATTATGCAAATTACAAGAATTTGAGCACAAAAGCCAAATATTGTATGATCCTATTTGTATAAAATATTTATAATAGGTCAATTTATAGAAACAAAATGTTGACTGGTGGTTGCCAGGGGCAGAGCTGATAGTGGTGGGGAGACTGCAGCTGAAGGGTGGTATTGTTACTGTTAGGGGCCAACTGAGTCAGTTCTGATTCAGAGTGACACTTTGTATAATAGAATGAAGAAGTGCCCAGTCCTGCACCATCCTCACAATGGTTGTTATGTTTGAGCCCATTGCTGCAACCACTGAGTCATTCCATCTCCTTAAGAGTCTTCCTTTTACTGGATACAGCTGTATTTTTTGTAGTGAAGCCAACATTTTGGAACTAGATAGAGGTGGTGGTTGTACAACACTATGAATGTACTAAGTGCCATTGAATTATTCACTTTATAAAGGTGAATTGGATATGATGTAGATTTCACCTAAATTAGATATATAGATACTCATCACTGATTTCTCTCTGTTACTTTTACTAATTGTTATTTTTTGCTTCATCTTGGAAGTATGGCCATCACGGTAGGCAACTGTCCAAGATCTTAAAATCCAAATAAACATTTGTATAAAATCACAAGGCCTATACTAAGTCCTTGAACAAGAAAATTTATTTTGGATTATGAACTGTAAATCTGACAGTTTTGAATTCTCCTATGCGACATATAGACTTACGGCTCCTTTCTCAGGGTGTGGGGAGGAGGAAGACAGCAACCCAAAGAAATTTATCCTTAATTGTGATCCTAACTTCTGCTCATTTGCCATTTGCAGACTGAACACATGTATACCTAAAACTTCATGGTCAAACAGCTATGTCTACAACACTTAGGCAATTACACAAATTCACAGAATGTAGCCAAAATGGGAAAGATGAAAATCTTGTGCTTCGTGGTACACCAGACTCTCCTAAAGCAAAAATATATATGATTGTTTAACACAACCCATGGGTCACCAGCGATTGCAGCTCCCTGTCTCTTCTTGCATCACAGCTATCGTTTCTGCCCATTTTCTTATCAGTGGCACACGAGATCTTTTTGACTGTGGTTTCACTAATGTCATTTTATGAGTTGTTGCTGCCACTTGATTTTCCTGCTGCATCATCCAGGAACTGGAGCAAACAATCTGCCAAGAACCCTTTATGCCTAAGGAAAAAGCTGTGTCCACTGAGAAGTCAGAGGGCAAGATCACAACCCGAATTTGGGAAGCTGTTTTTATTCCACAAGCTGCTGTTGTCTTAAGTACTTAAGATGTGGCCTGGGAAAGACAAATAGTCCTCTGAAAATATCTCACAGAAAGAGCCTTCTCTTCAGTACCTATAAAACATTCATAACACCTTCATTGTGCTGTAAATCCTTAGCAGGAGTTGATAACAGTGTATGAATTTTTAATGTAACATTTATAAATGGTTATTAAAACTATCCTTACAGTAAAGTGTCAGTTTATTTTTAATTAACTGTTGGCTATTTAAGTTCCCAGATGGCCTGGGGAAAGACCAGTAGGCTCACGTGTCAATTATTCCATCCTGCCCCTTCTTTAACCCTTTCTTACCTGTTGCCATGAAAACCAATGCCTTCATGCTCTAAAAGCTTAAATAAACTTCAGATATGGTCTTGGGAATATTTTATTTCTTATTAAAATAGTCCTCGAATGTCAGTCAACTGTCATAACTACCAGAAAACGGTGAGTTCAGCACACCTTGAGTTCTAATAGCCCAAATCATCCTTGGTATGCTTATAGCCAACTAGGGGAACCCTGTTGCATAGCAGTTAAGTGCTAACCAAAAGGTGGGCAGTTCAAGTTCACCAGGCAATCCTTAGAAACTCTATGGAGCAGTTGTATTCTGTCCTATAGGATCACTATGAATTTAAATTGACTCAGCAACAGGTTTTTATATCCAGCTAGAGATAAAATTCAGGCAAAAGGAAGTGATTGAAGGAGTCTAAAACACAAGGCCTGAAGTTTAGGTATCCAAGAGGGGCTCTATGGCATTCTACTTGTCTGGCCTTGAGAAGGCTTCTGCTTCCTGGATGCAACTTCCTTACCTGAAAGATACAGATCCTAGAAACTATACTGCTTCCCTCAAGAGCTTGTAAGCATCAAATTAAAATCTGGGCACGAAAATTCATTAAAACCTTTAATAAGCTGTTTATACATTGTCTTCATTTTCTTCTTCCAATTTTTGGTCATAATCTTCAAGGTTTCTGGCATGGACTTACCCAAATACTGAGTAAGCCATTTCTCTCTTGAACCTAGATATCAAAGAAACCCAGTTTGTCCACATGCTTTAAATTTTTATTCCTTCCTAGAACTCAGAAAATTATTTTATACAAGGTACAAATTCTCTCTGCATCACCTCCTGAGAAGGTCTGTGTGGCCTCAGATGGGCAACTCAGGAGCAAGGAGTTTACTGTACTTTGTAATTAGAAAATCCGATTGTTAGCAAGATCAGTTTAGTTCCTTTTCAGCCTGAATCCCTAGATATGTTTTCCCTGCTGACTCCCAACAAGATGCTTAGAACAGATTCTTCCCTACTTGTTTCCCTGGTGATGCTCTTTGCCTGTGTTGTATCATCTGTCCTGAACAGCCCTATATACAAAGTTCCTTCCCCTTCTTTATTTGTCTTACGGTGACTGTCAAGGATTAAACTGTGTACCCCCCCAAAAATATATGTAGCTATTTGGCTAGGCCATGATTCCTGGTATTCTATGAATTTCCTGTAAATTGTAAATCCTGACTCTATGATGTTAATGAGTGGTTGTATTAGAGAGGCAGGACTCGATCTATAGGCTGTCTTGTGCCTCGAGGCAGTCTACTGGAACATAAAGGAAAGGGAAGAAAGCAGATAGCGGGGAGCTCACACCATCATCAGAGGTCATTCTTTTGACCCAGAGTTCCTGCACCAAAGAAGCTCCCAGTCCCGGGAAAAATTGACAATAATGGCCTTCTTCCAGAGATAGTAGAGAAAGACTTTCCTTGGAGCTGAGGCCCTGAATTTGGACTCTTAGACTACTTTATTGTGAGGAAATAAATTTATTTGTTAAAACTATCCACTTGAGGTGTTTCTGTTATAGCAGAACTAGACGACTAAGACAATGACGTTACCCACTTCGTTGGGGGGATCATTAACTTCCAGGAATCTGTGTCTCACAGGACACATGTATGTGTGTTTGTGTGTATGGAGGAGATATGTAAATGTTCAAGCATCCATTATTAGACTGGAGGACTTGTTACTGTTCCCTAGCAAATTAAAAGTTTAATCTTCTGGACATTCATCCAATTGCTTTAGAACAACATTTAAAACTGCTCAAGGTCAGGCCTTGAATGTGCCTCTGGTTTCCTCCCCTACAGCTCTAACTCTGCCACTCTAGGCTCTAGCTAGCCAAGAGGAGATGCAATTATTTACCACTCCACTAAATGAATCCCACCTGTTTGTACTACTGTGCTGTGGCAACACACTATTGCCTCTTCTACCAGGAACATTCCTGAGTCTTTTTACACTTAAACCTGTTGCCATTGAGTTGATTCAGACTCACAGGAACCCCACATTTTCACACCTAGGTAATTCCTCAGTGTTCTACTCCAGTGCTGTCCTGTGGGAAGCCTTCCATGATGATATAACTGCAGTGCCCACTTCTATTACAGCATTTATCACATTGCATAGAAACTTCTTGCTTACATTTTTGTTTCTTTCATGAGAGTGTGAACTGAACAAGAGCTAAAAAGAAGTCTTATCTGGCTGTCACCGAGTGTAATACAGAGCTGCTGTGTTGTGTCTGTTGAGTCGATTCTGACTCTTAGCAACCGTGTATGATTGAGTAGAACTGCCCCATACAGTTTTCTATGCTATAATTTTATGTGAGCAGATATCTATGTGTTTTCTCCACTAGACAGACTGGTGAGTTCTAACAGCAAACATAGCCATTGCACCACCGGGGATACTTTTAGCACAGAGAAAGTGCTCAGTAATCATTTGTGAAATAAGAGAACACAGACAAAGTCTCAATTCAGAGTTTGTAACTTCTCCCATATGACCACATTTAAAGGAAAAAAAAAAAAGGTTCATTCTCTTTTAAATTATGTTGTTGGATATTAACCAAGAGGTTAAGGATGATGATATATATTCATTATATTTAGGCATAATAAATTTGAGGTGCTGGCAAACATCCAAGTTCTGATTAGTAGAAAATTGAATGGTAGGACTGGTTGGGGCTAGTATCACAGATTCAAGGCTTCTCTGAGCATAAAGAGACTAAATGCTTCTGTAAAGAAAGGAGAGTATGGCAGAAAAACCAAGGGCTTCAGGTTAATGTAGTAGATTGAACAGACTTTTTTTCCTTTATTTCCTCCAAACCTTACTAAGAAATGGTAGTCACTGTCAAAAGGAAAAAGAAAAAAAAAAAAAGACATCTGTGCAGTAAAAGAAAACGAGAGAGCAGTTGAGAGATGATAAGCAATCTAATAAAATTATGAAAGGTAAAATCCTATGAATAAGAATCGATTTGTTTTTCATCATAGTATAGTGTTCCATTGAGTATAGGTACCATAGTTTGTTCATCCATTCACCTGCTGATGAACATCTGAGTTGATTGCAACTTTTTGCTGTTGTGGACTCTGCTGCAACAAACATTTGTGTACGTGTGTCTGCTCATGCAACAACCTTTGTTCCTGAAGGATAAATTCCGAGCAGTGGAATTACAGGATCAAAAGGTCTATCTCTCTCCAGCTTTTTAATGAAAGCACCAGACTGTTTTCCAAAGAGGTTGTACCATTTTGCAATCCCACCAGCAGAGTAGGAGAATTCTAATTCCTCCACAACCTCTCCAGCATTTGTTGTTTTGTGTCTCTTGGATCACAGCCAACCTTGTTGGGGTGAGGTAGTACCTCATCGCCATTTTGATTTGAATTTATTTAATAGCTAATGATTGTGAGCAATTCTGCATGTGTCTTTCAGCTGCCAGGATATCCTCTTTAGAGAAATGTCTGTCTATCTCGTGTGCCCGTTGCTTAATTGGATTATTCATCCTTTTCTTGTTGATACTTTGTAATATCTTATAGACTATGGAGATCAGACTTAGGTCTGACATAGAGTTGCTGAATATTTTTTCCCATTCGGTAGGTAGTCTTTTAATTCTTTTGATGAAGTCTTTGGATGAGGAGAAGTATTTGATTCTTAGTAATTCCCATTTATCTATTCTCTCTTCTGATGAATCTTCTTTGTTTGTCAGGTTTTGAAGTCTGTCTATATTGTGTATTAAAACTTCCAATGATGACCATATTTTATCTTGGAAGAGCTTTATCAGTTTAGATTTTTATCTTTAGGTCTTTTATCCAATTTGAGGGAAACCCTGGTGGTGTAGTGGGTTAAGTGCTACCACTGCTAACCACAAGGTCAGCAGTTCAAATCCACCAGGCACTCCTTGAATACTCTGGGGGTCAGTTCTACTCTGGCCCCTAGGGTTGCCATGAGTCGGATCTGACTCAATGGCACTTGGCTTAGCTGGCATCCAATTTGAGTTGGTTTTTGTATAAGGTGTGAGAAATGGGCCTTGTTTCAATTTTTTGCAGATGGGTATCCAATTTTGCCAGCACTATTTGTTAAAGAGACTGTTATTACCCCAGTTTAAAATCTTAGGGCTTTTGCTGAACATCTGCTGTTCATAGGAGGATGGTGGCAGAATTGACACTATAGTGACTGCTTATTTTTGACTTGTATATCAGTAAAGGTTGAGTGATTGTCATCACAGAAACCTGAAATCAAGACTGAGAGATGACAATTACCTGGGATGCGAGATGGAGCTGGATACAGAATGGTTGGTTGCAAGTGGGTATAAGGAGCAGTTAGATCCTCATATAGACTACTCATAGCAGGCAGCCAGGTACCTGACAGTAACTCTCTCCAAAATAAGATAAGAAAGTCAGTCCCTTAAAAGATTGACCCAAAGAATGCCTAAAAGCATTCTTTGATCACACACACACACACACACACACACACACACACAGACTAATCTCTGGGGAAAGTGACTGATCCCATAAAAAAGACCTATGCAAGAAAGCATTCATGAGTATAATACTCATGGTGCCTGTTGAACCAGCTTATGGTGAAGCCCACCAATTGTCAAGAACCACCCTTGTGCATTGCTTTGAGAAAGCTTCTTAGTGGTGTATAAAGAGAGCTAACATTCATATGAAAGAAATAAGTAAAAATAAATAAATTTTAGAAAATGAACTTTAAGGAAATAAAACCAATGTAGAGAGTAAAAAAGAAAATGTCTACAAAAAATTTCTCTTAAGTGAGAAAAAAGATATTTATCTACAAAACAAACAAAAAACATACTACAAAAATGTTTTGCAGATAAAGAAAAGGAAACAGCTCTTAAAAACTGAAAATTTAGGGGGTGGGACCAATGTAGAGGACTAGACACATGTCTCCTCAATTTTCTTTGAGGATTAAGTCCTGAATTAATAATTGAATGGAGCACTCTGGACACCCAGGAAATCCTAGGATATGGCATAAGGTTGTCAGATTGGATTACATGCCACTAAATGGGAAACTCTCTCTCTGACAAGGCAGTGCACATTGAGCCCCACTCCTGCTGATTCACTTCTTGGGTGGACTGCAGGTTGTGATGCCATCTTTTTTATCTGGGAAGAAGGGGATGGACATAAGCCCACAAATACGCTGAACTGCAGTGCTAAAGTAAACAGCATATAGCTCAGCAGAGAGATAGTATGTCAGATAGCCACATGTTGAGAGCCTGGCTATTGACTGAGGGCACCACTGCCCCTATACTCACCCTTTTCTGCACTACACCATAGATTCTGTGATTTTACTGCAGGAAGGGCAGCTCAGCTAGTATGCCATCTTGGTCGGCTGGGAGGCAGCATCACCAAACTGGAAGTCTCAGCAGGGTTTAAGTCCTAAGCTGAGAAGCAGTGCCAATCCAGAAAGCACTTTTCCAGCAGAAAGGCTGTGTAAGACAGTGTTACCTTACAGTAACACTGAAGACAGCAGCAAAACCATAAACTGTCCCTAACTAAACTGTGTCATACCATCTGGGAACAGCCAAAGAGGTTCTTCCATTGCCATCCAAAAGACGGGGGCTTCCACACCTGATGGCTTGACTGATTTCAGCAGCTATACATCGGCTCTCAGCTTCTTAAAATAAGACCACCTGGAGAATTAACTGCTGAGCAACCCAGAAGCATCTCTTCCAGCCTTTACTAACCCATATCATAGAGTTGGTTGTTGACTCCCTGTGAATTCATAAGTAGGAAGCCATCTTTGCCAGCCAGGAGACAGAGCCTGCTGTCCCAGGGAGTCCACTGGGGCCAGTCACTGGAGTACACAGAGGTGGCTGGTGATCAACTACCTTCTCAGAACTATGCCTCAGCTCCTGTTGAGGTAACACCAGAGAAACTAAACAGTCTCTAGATGGCCCAAAGGCAACAAACCATTCCTAACCATTTAAAGAAACAGGCCACCATGGCTCCAAAAAATTTCAAAAATAAAGAACTGGAAAACTTCCCAGATGAAGAAGGCTTTCTGAAACTATTGGAGGTCAAATACAAAGAATTATATATAAAGCCCTCTTAAAGATTAAACAAAATGCAGCAAAGCAAAATGAAAAATTAAGCAAATTATCTGAACTGATGGAACAACAATGACAGAATTAGACAATTCAATCCAAAGCCAAAAGAGCAGAATGAAGAACATGGAAGTGAGACTTAGTGAGCTTGAAGACACAGCAACTGACACTAGCATTTATGAGGAGAAATCAGAAAGAAGAAATAAGAATAATGAAGAAACATTAAGAAGCATGTGGGGCTCTATTAAGAGGAATAATCAATAATTAATTGGAGTTTCTCAACAGGGAGGGATAGCTGAAAACACAGAGAGTGTTATTGTTGAGTTGTTGACAGAAAATTTCCCTGAAATTATGTAAGAATAGAACATAGACTTCCAATCATGTATCAAATATCATAAAAACCAGGCCTCAAAAGAAAGACACCACGACACACTATAATCAAGCTTAACAACATGAAACATAAACAGATGCTCTTAAAGACAGTGATGTTCAAAGCAAAGCCAATCATTCAGGTGAAAGCCCTATAAGCTTTAGTGTGACTTCTCAGTGGAAATGATGTTGTCAAGGAGACAGGGGGATGACACATTCAAAGCCTTAAAGGAAAAAAAAGCTTCCAAACAAGAATTACATATCCCACAAATTTTCTCTCAAATATGAAGATGAAATTAAGGTGTTAGCAGATAAACAGAAGCTTAGAGACTTTGTAAAAACCAAACCAAAGCTACACAAAATGTGGAAAGAAGCTCTTTGCTTTGACAAAACTATTAAGTGTATATTTAAGGAGGCGATGAAGGACACGGTATCCAGAATCCTACTCAGTTAGAGAAGTTACAAAACTCAATTAAAGCTACAATATTAAAAGAAGGTAACCAGTGATCATATCATGAAAACTATGACACCATCACCCTAAAAAGAGGGATATGCTACAGTAGTTATAGTCCTTTCAGATGAAGAAGAAGTTGAAAACATACACGAAAGTTAAAATTGAGTTTAAACTTAAACTATTAAGGGGGAATGTAGGGGTAGCTGCAAAGCACAATGACAGTACAACATGTCAAAACAAGAAACATAATACAGGAGTCTCAACAAACACAAAATCTACACAGAAAAAGATGAAAATTAAGCCCATAAAGAAGATTGACCCAGAACAGAATATTAAGAGCAGCATAGAACTGACACAAAAGTACACACATCAAAATGACAGCACTAAACACGTACTTAAATACACTGAATGTAACAGTACTGAGTGCTCCAATAAAGAGACATTGAGTGATATCCTGGATCAAAAGACATGACCCATCTGTATGTTGCTCACAAGAAACACACTCAACAAACTCAAAGATATGAACAAACTGAAAATTAAAGGAAGAAATAATATATACCAAGCTAACAACATACAAAGAGAGCAGGTGTGGCAATACTAATCTCAGATAAAATGGATTTTTAAGTAAAATCCACCATCGTGGAGAAGGATGGTCACTATTTATTGCTGAAAGGTTCAATACACAAGCAGGATTTAACAATATTAAATATATTAAATACTTATGCACCCAATACCAGAACATCTAAATACATCAAACTAACACTGACTACACTGAAAAATCAGATAGATCACTCTACAGTGATAGTTGGAGGCGTCAACACTCTACTTTCAGTAATAGACAGATCATCCAGAAAAAAGCTCTGTGAAGACATAGAAGACATTAATGAGACAATTAGCCAACTAGACCTTATCAACATATACAATTTTTTTTTATCTATCAACAGATAAACACACCTTCTTCTCCAATGCACACAGAACATTTTCCAGAATAGACCATGTGTTAGGACATAAAGAAAGTCTCAACAAAATCCAATTAATGAATTACTGCAAAGCATCTTCTCAGACCATAAAGCCATAAAAGTCTAAATCAACAGCAGAAAAAACATAGACACAAATTAGAACTCATGGAAACTGAACAACACCTTGTTCAAAAAGCCATGGGTTATAGAAGAAATCAAGGATGAAATAAAGAAATTTATGAAAGCAGATGAGGATGAAAACACAGCCAAAGCAGTGCCTGGAGATCAGTTTATCTCTATAAAGGTGCACATCCAGAAGGAAAAAAGGACCCAAACCAGAGAATTAACATTACAGCTAGAACAAGTAGAAAGAGAGCAACAGAGGAACCCCTCAAGCATCACACACACACAAAAAAATATCATGAAGGTTAGAGCAGAACTAAATAAATTAGAGAGAAAAAGATCAACTGAAAAAAAATTAACAAAATCACAAGCTGATTTCTTGAAAAGATTGGAAAAATTGATAAACCATTGGCTAAATTTACTAAAGAAAAACAGGAGAGGAAACAAATAATCTGAGAAAGAAATGAGATGGGAAATTTCACAACAGACCCAGCTGAAGTCAAAAGTATCATAATATAAGACTCTGAAAGAGTATACTTCAACACATTTGAAAACCTAGAGGAAATGGACAAATGTCTAGATTCATATCACCTACCAAAACTACCACAAAGAGAAACAGAACAACTTAATAAACCCATCACAAAGGAAGAGATTGAATAAGTCATCAAAAACTACCAACCAAGAAAGCCCTGGCCCAGATGGCTTCACCAGAGAATTCTACCAAACTTATAGAGAAGCTTTAACTCCAGTACTACTGATACTATTTCATAGCATAGAAAGGGATGGAATACTCCCAAATTCATTCTGTGAAGTCAGCCTAACCCTGATACCAAAGCCAGGGAAAGATCCCACTAAAAAATAAAATTGCAGAAAAATATCAGTCATGAACCTAGATGAAAAAATGTTCAACACAATCCTTGACAATATAATTCTACAACATATCAAAAAAATTATTCATGATGACCAAGTTGGTTTCATATCTGGGATTCAAGCCTGGTTCAGAATCAGAAAAACAATTCATGTGATTAGCCACATAAATAACCCAAGAGATAAGAATCACCTGATTTTGTCAATTGATGCAGAAAAGGCATTTGACAAAGTCTAACACCCAGTCATGCTAAAAATTCTCCCCAAAATAGAATAGAAGGCAAATTCCTCACCTCAATAAGGGACCTCTAGGCAAAGCCAACCGCCTACATCATCATGAATGGAGAGAGACTGAAAGAATTTCCCATGAGAACAGGAACTGGACAAGGATGCCTACTCACACCACTTCTATTCAACATTGTACTAGAAGATATAGCCATAGCAATTAGAGAAGATAAAGAAATAAAGGGCATCTACATCTGCAAAGAAGAAGTAAAAATCTCCCTATTTGCAGATGATATGATTCTATACACAGAGAATCCTAAAGAATCCATATGTAAACTACTGGAAAAATAGAAGAGTCCAGCTAAGTATCAGGATGCAAGATAAACATAAATAAATCAGTAGGATTCTTACACCAACAAAGAGATCATCAAAGAAGAAATCGCCAAATGAATACCATTTACTATAGCCTCCAAGAAGATAAAATACCTAGGAATAAATCTAACTAGCAAAACAAGAGACCTATAGGAAGAGAACTACAAGACCTTAGTACAAGAAACCAAAAGACTTACATAAATCGAGAAACATCCCCTGCTAATGGATAGGAAGACTTAACATTGTGAAAATGTCTATTTTACCCAAAGCAATCTACTATACAGTGCAATCCCAATATAAATTCCAGTGACATTTTTTAATGAGATGGAGAAACAAATTACCATCTCTGTTTGGAAAGAGAAGAAACCCTGGATAAGCAAAACACTACTGAAAAAGAGGAACGCAGTAGGAGGCTTCACACTACCCAATCTTAGAACATATTACATTGCCACAGTAGTCAAAACAGCCTGGTACTGGTACAAAAAGAGGCGGGAATAGAGTTGAGACCCAGAGATATGACCACTCTCCTATGAACAATTGATATTTGACAAAGTTCCTATGATTTTAAACTGGGATAAAAACAGTCTCTTTAACACTTAGTGCTGGCAAGCTTGGATAGCCATCTGGAAAAAAATTGAAACAAATCCATATCTTACACCTTACACAAAAACTAACTTAAATTGGATCAAAGACCTAAATATCAAACCTCAGGCCAGGAAAAGATAAGGTCAACAACGGAAGTTTTAATACACAACTTAGACTTCAAAATCTGACAAATAAAGCACGATCAGCAGAAGACAACATAGATAAATGGGAACTACTAAGAATCAAACACTTCTGCTCATTCAAAGACTTTCTCAAAAGAATTAAAAGAACACTTTATTCAGCTAGTGCTGCTCTAACGGAAATACCACAGAGTGGATGGCTTTAACAAAGTAACATTTATTCTTGCACAGTCCAGCAGGCTACAGGTCCAAATTCAGGATGTCCACTCCAGCGAAAGGCTTTCCCCTTTGTCGGCTCTGGAGGAAATTCCAGTATTTCATCGGTCTCTGTCCAGGAAGCATCTTGGCTCAGGAACCTCAGATCTGAAGGTTGTGCTCTTCTCCTGGTGCTGCTTTCTTGATGGTGTGAAGTTTCCAATTCTCTGACCTTCATTTTCCTTTTATCTCCTGTAGGATGAAAGGATTAAGGGTGGGGCAAACCATACTCCAGGGAAACTCCCTTTACAGCGGATCAGGGAGGTAATCCTATGAAGGGATTTACAGTCCCACTCTAATCATTTAACATACAGCACAAGAAAATCACAAAATGGAAAAGAATCATAAAATATTGGGCATCATGGCCCAGCCACATGGCTATACATATTTTGGGGACACACAATTCGATCCACTACAACCACCTGCAGAACAGTAAAAAATATTTGGCAACTACATGTCGGACCAACATCTGATCTCCATAACCTACAAGATACTGAAAAATATCAACAAGAAAAAGGTAAGTAACCCAACTAAGCAATGGGCAAAGGAGATGGGCAGACACTTCACCAAAGAGGACATCGGCAGCCAAAAGACACATGAGGAGATGCTCATGATCATTAGCTATTAGAGAAATCCAAATCAAACCTACAATGAGATACCATCTCACCCCAAGAAGATTGGCCAGGGTGCAAAAAAGACAAAGCAAAAAATACTGGAAAATCTACAGAGAGATTGGAACTCTCCTACACTGCTGATGGGATTGCAAAATGGTACAACCTCTATGGAGAGCAATTTGGTGCTTCCTTGAAAAGCTGGAAATAAAATAACACGTGATCCAGTAATCCCACTGATTAGAATATATCCTATAGAATCAATGGCAGTCACATGAACAGACACATGCACATGAATGTTTATTGCAGCACAGTCTGCAATAGGAAAAAGATGGAATCAAACCAGATGCCAATCAACAGATGAATAGATACACAATTCTGGTACATGTACTCAATGGAACACTATGCAATGTTAAAGAACAATGATGATTTTAAGAAACATCTCATAACCTGGATTCAATTGGAAGACATTATGCTCAGTGAAATCAGTCAGTGGCAGAAAGACAAATATTGTATGAGACCCCTATTATAAGAACTTAGAAATAGATGTATGCACAGAAGAAAAAACTCTGATGGCTGCAACCATGGGGAGCGAGGGAGAGAGTTGGTCATAGAGTAGACAAGTGGTAGAAATTTGGCTGAGTGAAAGCAGTGACAGTACACAGTAGAAAAAACATCAGCTTAATGAATTTCAACATAAACTGAAAACTCTTCTAATCTTAACATGACATTACATGGATAGAGTAGAAGGGGCGAGGGTCGTGGGACCATGCTCTCAGGGGACATTGAGGCCAATGGGTGTAATTAGCCTATTGTTAAGAGAGTCTTCTGCACCCCATATTGGTGAGTGGCATTTGGGTTTTAAAAGCTAGCAAGCTGCCATCTGAGGTACACCAAATAGTTGCAACTCAACCAGAACAACAAAGATACAAAGAAAAAAAGTACCCAGAACACAGATAGACCCACGTGTGATCAGAAGAACTAGATGGTGCCTGGCCACCACCAGAGACAACTTTGATGGAGCACACAATGTTGAGTCCCAGTGGCAACATGGGAAAAAGAGGGGTGCACCTCAAGAATTCCGCTAAAAGACTGCAACTGATGGTCCAGAAGCCTGGGGGTTTCTCTGGGAGCACGGCCCCTAGACTCGATGCTGTCCCTGACCAGATAACATCACTGAGGTCAACTCTTGAGATAGGAATGGACTGATGCGGGGACACAATGTGACCATAAGGTACATGTACTTCATGGTTCTATGCATCTATAAGTTGGTGTTCTGCTGATCTCTTAGTAGAAAGAAGGAGAGGGTGGAGAGGAGGGGACAGGAGATTGTTGGGATGATATAACATATATGGAATGAAAAGGAGAAGTGTGCTGTCACCAGGGAAGGAGAGCAGAAGGAGCTGCAGATAGGCAGGCATGTGAGTTTAATTTGGATGGTATACCTTCACTTAATCACAACAAAATATTAAAAAAAAAAAATTGAAAACATGATAGGTAAAAATAAACACACATATGTAATTCAAAATAAGGCTGTGTAATGTTACATTTAAGGAAATCTCTCAGAAAAAAAGGTGATATAAAAAAGAAAGCTAAAATATTAAATGAATGATTAACACGTGAAGTCTAATATCTGACTACAGTAATTGCAGATTATAGAGAAAACAGAAGGAAAGTATTTACCAAAGAAATGATGCAATGGGGCCCATGAAGTACTCAGCATATTGTTATAAAATTTCAGAACATGACAAGGAAATCGAATGTCCTCCAAGAGATATAAAAAAAATCATGTTCAAAGGAATGGAAATTAGAATGCTTTTAGACTTTCTATAAAGAACATTGGAATGTGCTCAACAGTAGAACAACAGCTTAAGGTTTCTGAGATAATGATTTCAAATATAGACTCGACGGCACTTGGCTTGGCTTGGCATCCTAAAACATTATCTAGTATTAATAACAGTATTTCAAACACACAGTATCAAAAATTTAAATCCAATGTATACTTGATCAGGAAGATGGAGGATACACGCTACCTAAATGGAAAGTAACAAGAAGGAGGAAGACACAGGAGTCAGGAACCAGATGCTCTAATATGAGAAATAAAAGGAAGTTCCAAAATTATAGTAGCCAAGAATTTAAGTCAAGTGCTGTGAGCAACAAAAGAAGTACAAGGAGATGGGGAACTGACAAAAGCAGGATATGGAAAGCTCCTGACAGACGGCTCCAAGAAAAAAGAAAAAAAAAAAAGAACCAATACATTAATGCAGCCTGGTGAATTTCAGCACATTGAGAACAAGTGATGTGTTTCTTACACTGGGTTCTCTAGAGAAGCAAACCCAGGAAAGTGTGTAGGTGTGTGTGTGGGGGGGGGGTGTCCGTACACATACAGAGAGAGCGAGCAAGTGAGCGAGAGACTTATGTCAAGGAAATGGTTCCTGTGGTTGTAGAGGCTGTGGCATTTCAGGTCCACGGATCAGAATAGTGGCTTCTCTGGATTCTGTTAGCCCAAGAGGCTGGCAAACCAAAGATTGGCAGATCAGAGAGCAAGACTGTGGTTTACATGATGTGAAGATCTAGGAATCCTAAGATTACAGTCAAGACCACAGGTAAGCTGCTAGATAAAGTAACAGCAACTACAGGTCAGACAAACAGGAGCTAGCTGCAGGATTCTGAAACAGTGAAAGCCTCTGAACCCTGCCAGAATACCCAGCCACACCTGATGCAGGCCAGAAGCCCAAGGAAACTCTCTTTCAACCTATTGGCTACCAATAGGCAGATCACGTCATGGGGAGGATCATATGTAAAATTTCAACAGGGAATAGACCACAGATTGTATCAGATGACTGATAAAACCCTGAGAACCATGGCCCAGCTCTGCTGATAAAATCTTAATCATCACAGTTTATCACTTTTCAGCTTGGCACCCATGCAGATCTTCTTAAACTATGCATAATCTTTAATAAGGAATTATGAAGTCATACTTGTCTAACATGATATAATTAACACATACACAATTGAAACTGTACTAGGACTGTTTAGCCAAGCCAAGCCAAGCCAAGTGCCATTGAGTAGGTTTAGATCTTCATTTTATAGGTGAGAAAAAACACTTTATGCACACATACAAAGCAGAAATATTCATAATAATTAAACAGGCCTCATTTCTGACACTAATTATGTAGCCATAACTGGATTTAAAATTAATTTCTTCCACCACCCATTCTGTATTCCCTTTGCCCTCAGCAAGCACCTCAGCTGATCCTGATTCTTTGCCTGGTGGGGTGGCCAAACCTTCACTCCTGAAGGTTCTGGGCCATTAGTAGTTAGATTTGAGTTGCTGTAGTTTTTCAGTGACTTTAATCGCAGGGATTGGTATTACTAAAAGATGCCCCAAGGGACCTCCTGCATTTCAGCAGTTTTTAGCTCCATTATGTAATAGCAACACATTTTGTTAATCAGGATCAGTCACAGCAGCCAGTATGGTAATACCCTTCTTTGCCAGTTGATCCAGAGGAATGAGGAACCCAAAATGGCCAATGGCATTCTTAGCTTCCAGTTCAATGGAGTCAGTGATGTATCTCCAGGTGGGACCACTCATCCTTTTGGAACCAAGATCTGCAGATTGCAGAGCATCAGGTCACAGGGACTGTAAGCAAAAATCGTGTGAGTGGATCACTAGGGATGGTAGTGAGTGGTGCCATTCCCGTTTCCACCCCTTGATTCCTGGACCCATGTGGTTAGGGGAGATATATTGGATGCTGTTTTGAAGCATAAGCAGCCTTCCGGAGAACACTGACCCTATCTTCCAAGGTATTGCCACCTAGCTGGCACTGGAATTGTGTTTTTAGGAGGCCCTTCTATCATTCTACCAAGACAACTGCTTCAGGATGATGGGAAACTTGTTATGATCAGTGATTTCTGTGATCTGGGGCCTACTGCTGCACCTTATTTTCTTTGTGAAGTGCTTTGATTAGAAGCAATGCTGTGATGGTGAATAAGACATTCTGTAAGTTCACAAATGGTAGTTTTGGCAGAAGCACTGCACACAAAGAAGGCAAGGCTATATCCAGAGTCAGTATCTATTCCAGTAAGAACAAAGCAGTGTCTTTTCCATGACTGAAGTTGTCCAACATGATCAGCTTGCCACCAGGTTGCTGGCTGATCACCTCAAATAATGGTACCACATCAGGATCTAATTGTTGAAATCTGCTGCAGGCAGAATGGACAATCAGCAGTGACCATAGTCAAGCTGACCATGGTAAGTGCAAGCTCACATTGCTGTGCTCATGTATATGAGTCTGACAGTTAAGTCTCAAACTTAATTGTTCTACACGCTGCATACCTCATTGCTGAATATCACTATGATCACCTTTGAAGTATTCTCTTTGGAAAGCTATGTATCAATTCTTGTGCCTAGTCCACTCTTCAAAGCAATTTTGTATCTCTTTCTGTAATGCCCATTGCACACGGTGTCAAGGTGTTAAGTTCACAAATTTAATTGTATAGTTGTCTATGATGAAGCTTTTAGTCAGTAAGGAAATACCTGTATTGGAACACCCTCCCTACTCACCTGATCTGGCCCCCACTGACTTTTTTCTTTACCCAAAGATAAAGGAAATATTGAAAGGAGAACATTTTGATGACATTCAAGACATCAAGAGTAATATGAAGTCAGGTCTGATGACCATTCCAGAAAGAGTTCCAAAATTGCTTTGAAGGTGTTTTAGTCAGCGAGGGCTGCTCTAACAGAAATACCACAGAGTGGATGACTTTAACAAAGGAACATTTATTCTTACACAGTTTGGTAGGCTACAAGTTCAAATTCAGGATGTCTACTCCAGGGGAAGACTTTCTCCTTTGTTGGCCCTGGAAGAAAGGCTGGTATTGCATCAGTCTTTGTCCAAGGAGCATCTTGGTGCAGGAACCTCAGGTCTGAAGGATGTGCTCTTCTCCCGGTTCTGCTTTCTTGATGGTGTGAGATTCCCAATTCTCAGCCTGCTTGCCTTTCCTTTTATCTCATGCAGGATAAAGGGATTGAGGGTGGGGCAAGCCACACTCCAGGGAAACTTGGTTTATAGTGGAGCAGGGAGGTGATCTTCGGAAGGGATTTACAGTCTCACCCTAATTCTTTAACATACAGCACAGCAAATTCACAAAATGGAACACAATCATAGAATACAGAGAATCATGGCCCAGCCACATGGCTACACGTGTTTTCTAGGGGAAACAATTCAATCCACAACAGAAGGCTAGACTAGGCACTGGTGCTGGTGCATAGTTTCCCACAGACAGTGAAGGTGAACATAGTGATATTCAGCAATGAGGTTTGTAGTAGCACTTTTTCTAGACTGAGTTTGTAAACTTAGCTGGCCATCCTTGTAACCTCCATCCCTGCTACCATAGCTAGGTTGTTCTTGAGCCCATTGATCAATGATGGCAGTAGAGAAAGATCACCAGTTTCCAAAGAATGTGTCATACTATCCACTTGATTGTTAAAATTCTCCCCTTTTGAAGTCACCCTTTGGTGAGCATTCAAAGGAGGCTCAAAAATCCTCACTTCTTCGTTGCATACAGAGAGGGCTATACACATACTTCTTCCCCATAAATCCTTGTCCTGAATTTTCCAGTCATGCTCCTTCTAAATCCCTGCCCATCCAGCCAAACCACTGACTACAGCCTGTGAATCAGTATAAAACTACACATCTGGCTATTTCTCCTTCTAAACAAAGTGAACAGCTAGGTGTAGTGCTTGATGTTCTGCCCATTGGGAGGATTTCTTCCTATTGCTGTCCTTAAGCAGTAACAAGAATCAGGCCATAGATAGGACAAAACTGATGCATGTCCCAGAAAGGGACCGCAGTGCTCTCTCTGTCTACTTTCAATTGGGGACTGCATATTTGTAAACAAGACAAGAGTTTTCTCTTATCCAGTCAACTGATTGTGAGGAACTTGCCACGAGGACATAGGTTCAGTCTGGGAGGTAGAAGTTATTGTGAACGGAGTGAAGATTTGCATATTTGGACAACTTCTTTATGCAACTTATTTGTGTCTTCAGATCTTGCTCAGGCTCAATCTTGTCTATGCCACTTCCATTTAATGATGGAGTGCTGCTTTGCATGTCCAGCTTGATGACTCTGTAGGTCAGGAAACACCCAGTTTATCATGGGCAGCTACAGCCACATGTTGACTTAATGTTCCATAATTAAGCATTCAGTCTCTACTAAGGCCCGGTAACAAGCCAAAAGTTGATTCTCAAAAAGAAAGTCATTATCTGTAGAGGACAGCAGGGCTTTGTTACAAAGACTACAAATAGCATCTCTATCTGCCTCTGACACTTCAAAAACCATTGGATCAGCTGGAGCAAATGGCTCAAGCAGCAGAACAGCTTGCACAGTAGCCTGAATCTGTTGTGCAGCCTTCTCTTGTTCCGAGCCCCACTCAAAACTAGCAGCTTTTCAAGTCACTGCAGCCTAGGAGTAGCATACCCAAATTAGGACTGTATTTTCTTTAAAATCAGAATAGGCCCTCTAAGCACTGTATGTCCTTTTTAGGCCAGATGCAATAACTTCTCCTTCACTCCAGAAGGAAAATCTTGACATGCTCCTATACCACTGAACCCCTAGAAACTTCACTGAAGTGGAAGGTGTCTGAATTTTTGTGTGATTAATTCCCCACCCTCCAGCACACAAATGTTTTGTCAGTAAGTCCAGAGTCACTGACACTTCTTCCTTACACGGTCCAGTCAGCATAATGTCACATATACAATGCACTAACGTGACATCTAGGGGAAAGAAAAGGCAATCAAGTTTCCCGAGGACTACGTTATGACATAGGGCTAGAGAGGTCATGTGGCCCTGAGGTAAATAATTGATAGTATGTTGTTGGCCTTGTGAATAAAGGCCAAGTGTTCTGATGGTCTTTCAAAATAAGCATAGAGAAAGAGGTATTAGCCAGATCAACAGCTGTATACCAGGTACTGGAAGATGTATTTATTTTCTCAAGCCATGCAACTACATCCAGAACAGCAGCTTTTATGGGAGTCACCACCTAGCTAAGTTTTGGATAATCTACTGTCATTCTCCAGGATCTATTTGTTTTTCGCACAGGCCAAAAAGGCAAGTTGAAGAGGGACATGATGGGAATCACTCGCCCTGCATCCTTCAGTTCTGTGATGGTGGCATTTATGTCTGCAATCCCTCCAGGAATGTGGTATTTCTTTTGGTTTACTATTTCCCTACGTAGGGATAGTTCTACTAATGGCTTCTACTTGGATTTTTTTTCTATCTTAGTAGCCCCTACTCCATTTGTCACAGATCCAACATAGGGTTCTACCAGTTGCCCACTGTATCTATTTCAATTATGTATTTCAGAGCTGGAGAAATCACTAAAAGATGGGTTCGGGAATCCACTGGGCTATGTGTGGAAACGGCTATTAAGGTTGTGGGACAGTGGTGAAAGGAACGTTGGATGGATCAATCTGAGTTTATTGAGTAGAGAACAAAAATCATTTAATTTGGCCACTAAAGGATTAGTGATAGCTTTCAAGAGAGAGTTTGTGAGATCATTTGAGAATCTGACTGGGAAAGAGTACAGACAAACATCAAGAATATAACCCTCACATCTAACCCAGATGTATCTCTATCCCATCAGCTCAGCCATAGCCAGTCTCTTGAAATTTTTCTATCTTGTAAGTTACTAAGTGTTGTAGTGGTTAGATGTCATTCCTATTGAATATATTCTAACTCTTTTTGACCTTATGTGAGCGGAGGAGAATTGCTTCATAAAGATAGGGCTTTCAAGGCTATAACCGTCCTGAAAGAAACCACTAGGTCTTGTTATTTCCTTGGGTGCATTTGAACCACCAGCCTTCCAACTAGTAGTCCAGTGCTCAACCATTTATGCCATTGGTGGGCAGGAAGGGGCAGCATTTCTTCCTACCAGGGCCAGGAAATTGATGTTTCTGTCAAGGTGCAACTCATCAACAAGTGTTTCTTGGGTTTCCGTGCTGTGCATACCAATACATAAAATAAAAGACAAGGTCCTTGCCTTCATGGAATGTATGCTTTACTTAAAATGGAAAGGCCCCATCACTTGAAATCAAACATAGGTGAGAATGAGAGGGCAAGTAAGAAAATTGTGATTCCTATTTAAACTATTAAAGAAGCTCATGAGAGCTAAAATACTTGGGAAGCCTCGTAAGTGAGGTCTAAACCTGAACTTCCACTTGAGGATGCTACTTAAGGAACCACAAGAGGGAAAAGATGGGAAGGCAGGGAGAAGAGCAGGTTGAATATGCTTTTCTAGAAACATACTCCAGAAATATAACCCCTCTGACTATGTGAATGTGAACCTCTCTTTCTTCATTTGGGTCTCAGCTTGGTGTCTAGTGTTCACATGACTTACAGCAAAGATACCTTTCTTACACCTAAATGATACCAACTGTATCTACCTTGGGGGATAGTTCTGAAAACTACATTGTACAGAGGCAACGGCTTTTGCTGAACCATAAAGTGGGGCAAATAAGCCATCAGTGATGGGAGCTGGAGTGTTAGAGTGTGTGACTGTGACTCACTTGTTAATTTAATGCATGTATGTTAGACACTCAAGTTTCAGAGGGGAATAAGACAGACAGTAAGACAGGCTTTTGCAACTAGTTACATAATTAATTATTGAATTCCTGAACATGGCCTATCAGGGTTGGCGCTATCTGCTTTCTGACTACCTCAACCTCTCACGTCATATTGCTCATGGAAATTAATCCCACAGGCCTTCTTTCGCTTCCACAGGCATGCTGCACTTCTTTCCTGCTCGGGGAGTCTCTGTTCCTGTTCCTACTCCTTCTCCTTCAGATCTAAACTGAAATGTTTACCCATCAGGGAAGCTTTCAAATCCCCGTTGAGGTCAGGCCACCCTGCTTTCATTATATCTTATGACTTTCTATTGGAGAGTAAAGCAGAACACTAACCAAAAGTATAAATACAAATTAAGTACGTGACTTATTTAATTTCTGTAGTTCTCTGCCAGAATGTAAGCCCCAGGAGAGCAGAATTTTTTTTCTTTTCACCTAGGATGATTGATGCCTGCCCACAACAGGCCTTCAATACATATTTCTCTAATCACTGGCCAGATGTACATAACAGCTATTCTCACAATGGTGGTTATAGGTAGCAATTTATCCTCATAAATCTCTAACTTTATTTAACCTGTTACAGATCTATCTTCTCCAGGTTTATCCAGCCATCTCAGCTTCTATTTGTATATACTTGCAAATCCTTAAAAAGATACCTCAGAAAAGTCAGGCCCAGAAACTAATTATGTAATCTTTGTCCACTGTCACCAAGAATCAAAGACTTTTCTTTTTCTTCTTTATTTCTCAATTTACTTGTAAAACTGGGGGAGTGAGGAGAAAGGCTGCTTTAATGGGGGCACTTATTGCAGCATGGAAATAATCAGTAATTATGCTCTCTAAATGAACTTGACTCTGTGGCTGGTGTCAGGTTTTGCTAAGTGCCCTGGGCCCAGCTGAGACTAATTAGGACTGCATTAAATATTAAAGCTTTCTGACACCCACATTTTGATGGTGACAGAAGAGAAGAAATCCTGTAACCTAATCTGCACCCAACTGGAGTAATTTATGTTCACTTCTTATAACAAAAGAAAATCCAATTATGTAGTTGGCTCGAAGATATATTTAAAGGAGAGGTTAATGTTAAATATATATATGTATATAAAAACACACACATAGAGTACACAAAATAACCCCCAAATGTCAACAGATAGTTCCTGTTTGCCACCGGCTACATCAAATGCCTGTTAGTTCTTCTTCTGTAAACTTGTGTTTGGATAGGAAACAGCTTTTTGCTTATAAATACTTTTAATATATTATAAGGACATGAAGTCAGCATGGATCTTAGGGTAGCAAAAATATAAAAATATGATAATGCCACATTTGTGTAGAAAAATGTCTAATGTATGTGAACCTCATTTACAGTCCATCAGAGGAGCATACTTTTTTTTTTTGTCTCTTCAGTTGCTGGCTTTGTGAAAGGACAACTAGCTTTCTTGCACAGGTAGCAAACAGCCCTGCATTAGGAACCTTGAGTTATGTACCAGTTTGGCTCCTAGCTGGACACATGGTCTTAGATGGGTTACAGAAAATTTTGGGCTTTTTTTTTTTTTTTGGTCCATTCTATAAAATGTACCCAGTCATGCTGGTTATAATCATCTCTGAAAGTGCCTGGCTTAATCGAGGTTAGACTTGTTTTCACTTTTACAAGCTGTAAAAATCTCTACGCCAAACAAATCTTACTTGACACTTTGATGTAAAAAAAGGAAAATGTAAACACAGCATTTTTCACATGTAAGTGCATTTTCTGAATCTAAATCCAAGTTGTTTGCTTTTTGTGAAAAATTTTCAGTGAGAAAAGTGCAATTTTTCTAACATAATAATTTTATAAAGTAAAAATTCAAATACACACAAAGGTATAAGCACCATCTCACTTTGCTGGATGGCGTACCAACTCCTAGGCACTACTCAGCCAGATTCAAAACATGTCCTGGTTTGAATTGTGTTCCCACAAAAATGTATGCAGTAATTTGGCTAGGCCTTGATTCCAGGTATTACATGCCGAGCCGAGTGCCATCGAGTCGGATCCGACTCGTATGTTGCAAATCTTGCCTTTATACTGTTAATGAAGAAGGATGGGTGGCAGTTGTGTTGGTGTGGCAGGACTGAAGTGTAAGACTGTATTGTGGCTTCAGGAAATCTCTTGAGATACAAAGGAAAGGGGAAGCAAGCGAAGAGTTGGGGACTTCATGCCATCAAGAAAGCAATACCAGGAGCAGAGCGTAACTTTGGCTCCTGTGGTGCTGCTCCTAGACCAAGAGAAGACCGATGCATTATAAGGATGCTCCACCATAGCCGAGAAAGAAAGGCTTCCCCTGCAGCCTGTACCTTGAATTCGCACTTCTATCCTACTGGACTGTGTAAGGATATACCTTTCTTTGCTAATAGCATCTACCTGTGGTATTTCTGTTATAGCAGCACTAGATGACTAACACAATAATCATAGACTCAAGACCAATCCAGGGGGTTCATCCCCCTTGCGTGACTCCCTATTTTGAAGCAAATCTATCTCATTTTTATCATTTCATTTCTAAAAAACTGTAACATCAAGTTAAAAAGTAACATTAATTCCTAAATTAAAAAGTGGTTATTTTGAGGCACCAAAAATATTAGAAATAAGAGGACTTAAAAGGTCCTTACTGTTGTGCTAATACCATCACCTTGTTTATTTTTATATATATTTTTATGGGAAAGTGTAAAATCCTGATTGGCTTACAAAAGTGCTTGCAAATAATAACAGCTTCTCAGTGATGCACTTTGTAATAGCAAAATTATATTTCAAGTAGCAGCACTGGCAAAATAATCTGAATGACTCATTCTACACAAAAACCAGTTAACTAGCTAGCTAGCTAAGGTTAGTTTTTTATTTAGCTATTTTGTTAAAATATGGTTTATAATATTTGAGCCATGTGTCATTTATCATTGTTGTTATTGTTACGCTTTTTCACAGATTATTGGATGTACCTTAAGGATATAGTATAGAACTCAACATAGTGAATGTCTTCAACAACTACTTATTGAATGAGAAAATAATAACTAAAAATGTTCTTTTAATCAAATATCTGTAAAATGCTGCAGCACCTATGGAACACTTTTGGAAATGAGTTCTCAAAACCACTAGGACATTAGATACACCAAAAGATCTTCTGAAATAATTAAATATTTCTAGGGTAATGCCATCAGGAGGGATCAGTCACTAGAGCAGGACATCATGTTTCATTAAACAAAGGGTCAGCTACAGTGTGGGAAAACCTTCACACAATAGCTGTCACAATAAACTGGAAAATGTCAGAGACTATGAGGATGACACAGGACTAGGAAACATTACATTCTGTTGACATAAGGACAACACAGGTAAGAACTAACTCAATGGGAACTAACAACAATTACTAAGTAATGTTGCTGCTATTATTGTATTACTTTGTAATTAGAACTAAGTTACAGGATATATAGATACCTTCTCTGAGCTGTTATCCATTTATTTCTTAAAATTTTAAAATAGAGAGAAACTGCATACAGGAAGCAAAGACAAAAGAAGCAAATAAAATTGCTTAGTGAAAAAAATGTAAGAATATTGTATTGCAAATCAAGATATCTGTGTTCCAGACCTTTCTTAGCCACCACTGACTTCAGGATCTTTCTTGGTTATTTCCATTCCTGGGAAAGCTATGTCCTAATCTATGTAATTAGGGGCTGAACAAGGTAACCTTCTGAATCTCTTTCAGTTTTTAGTTCTGTGATCCTCAACATATGGGTTATAGCACTAATTAAGTAAGTCTGAATAAGGTATGTCATTTGGGGAAACAACTTCTCAGTAGCATTTGAAGGATCTGTCTGAAAAGTTGACAGAAAGTCTGTTGGTATAGTGGTTAAGTTCTACATCTACTAACCAAAAGGTCTGCAGTATGAATTCACCAGGCACTCCTTGGAAACTTTATGGGGCAGTTTGACTTTGTCCTATAAAGTCACTATGAGTCAGAACTGACTCAACAGCAGTGAGATATGGGGGGTCTGAAAATCTTGGGACAACTTCAGCTCACTGTTAGCCTGCCTCTCCAAATTGGGCTGCCACGTTAGTGTGCAGTCCCACTGCTCTCCTGACCTGTACAGTAAGGAAGACCCTTCTAAGTTTATTGGAGGAGAGAATGATTTCCCTATAAATGGATGGTATAATCAACTTGGAGAATACTACCTCCCTTCAATCTTTTTCATGAATGCAATGGTTTCCAGAACCAGACTTATTAATAAATAATTTATTTTCCTATTTTCTTCCCCCACCCCTTCAGTAAATCACATTATGAAATTATGGTGAAGTCATTTTCTCTCCAAAGGCAGTTGGTTGCCATGGGTTACAAAAGGTTTCTCTATCCCCAGTGTGAGTTTGCTGACAGAAACAATTACACGAGGGAGGGGCCGAAGAAGAGATGCAAAGAGACAAGGGGGCAAAATGCCAGCACACCACCTCCCTGGGCTCCTCTGAATGGCACTAGGTAATATGTTAAAATGCTACCCCTGGAGTTCAAGTGTCCCGTATAGGCATGGCATGCAGTGTGAACTTTTCTGACACAAGAGAGTTGGGAGAAGATGGCCTAAGAAGATGATAGATTAGGTGCCTGGAGAGATATTCCAAGTGAAAACATGACAAAAAACTCACCAAGTGATGAAACATGGAAAGACGATCACAAAAGAATAGAGGTCTCTCTCTTTTGCATTATCTCTTGCTCTCTCTCTATAACTACTATTTTAGAATAAATTCAAATTAGAGTTGAAGGTCTGTATAGATTTCTACTTGACAGTTAACCCTCAACAAGAGCTCATTCAGTCTCTGAATTCCTGAATTGACAGGCAGCTCACTCCCTCCTAAGAACGATTATCCTTTGGAGGGATACTTGAATTGGTAGTGTTAATAAAATATAGTGTTTAATAGATGCTTTCTACATCCTTGGCCTTAGACTAATTTCTTTCATTTAATTCTCACAACTAACCGGTGACGTTGGTGTATTTTATACCCATTTCTCAGAGGAGAAAGTTAAGGCTTGAGGTAACTAGTGCCAGGTCATACTGCAAGAAACTACAGGGCTTCTATTTATACCAGCGTTTGAAGGATTCTGCAATATCAGCTCTTTCAAGGGAATGCTTCTGTCTCAGCTCTTTCAAGGGAATGCTTCTGTCTATTATACATTTTATTTTCTTTTTCTCTCTCTTTTTAGATGTATATCTCCATTACTTCAATTGCATGTTTTTCTTTTTCTCACCTTGCTGGTGACTCTTTCTGAGCCATCTCCCTGTGTTAATGTCTTTCTTAAGCTGTCATTTCTTGATCTGTTTATTTAGTCTACATAGGTTGATCACTTCTTTTTTACACTGTATTTTACTTCTAAGAATCCATTCCAAATCAACTATATTTTTCTGTCCTGATGATGTACTATATCTGTAAACCATATGAAGCCAGCTGAAATCCTCAAGCCTATTTCATCCTTGCTGAATATAACTTACATCTCTTCTCAATCTCTATATTTTTTTAAGTGGATAGTAGTGGGTGTTTATACTTCTTCATGTGAAATGCCATCAAATTGATTAATTTTATCAATTCAGCTTATGTAAACTGTTTTAAATACTAACTTTCTCACGCAAAATATTTCCTTTGACTATAACAAAAGACTTAAACCATGATATGAATTAAAACATAATAATCGCACAGAATACAGACAGAGTCTCACATAGACAGATGTAGAACAATCACATCATGGATCATGCATTCCTCCTTCTAGACTGGTAAATAGAAAGTTATGACAGAACACTGAGGAAAGCTGTGCTTTGGGAGGAAGTTGACAAAACATAGCAGCTTCCAGACACAGAGTGGTGGTGGTAAGTACTACAAAGGGCAACATTGGAGGCTCAATAGTAGGGGGAAACACCAGAGCCTGTGCTGGCACTGGTTCTATTTATGTAATAGTGATTATTTTATAAAATTACTTAAAATCAGGTTGTCATGGAGTGAATTGTGTCCCACAGAAAAAGTCAGAGAGCCGTTTGGCTAGGTGTGATTCCTGCTATTGTGTGGTGATCCTATACGGCAACCCTGCCTCTATAATTTTAATGAGGGAGGATGGGCAGTGGTTGTGTTGGTGGGGCAAGACTCACTCTACAAGATTGTGTTGTGCCTTGAGGCAATTTTTTGAGATATGAAAGAAAGAAGCTAGCAAAGAGATTTGTGGGACTTCTTACCACCAGGATATAGTGTTGGGGAGCAGAGCAAATTCTTTGAAAAAGGTCCCAAGTCTCTGCACCTTAGAAGCTCCCAGTCCGGGGGAAGACTGATGACAAGGCCCTTCCTCAGAGCCAACAGAAAAGGACTTCCCCTGGAGCCAACACCCTGAATTTGGACTTTCAGCCTACTGGACCGTGACAAAACAAAATTTCTCTTTTTATAATCAGCTGCTTGTGATACTTCTGTTATAGCAGTACTAGTTGACTAAGACACAGGTAAACATTAATTCAGCTACAAACATTTAATAAGTACTTATCAATTATCCTACCACAAAAACCCAATCCTATTGTCATGGAGTAGGTTTCAGCTCACAGTGACTCTATAGGACATATTAGACTCTCCCCATAAATTTACAAGCAGAGCCTGCTGGATCTGACCTGCTGATTTTGGTTAGCAGCTGTAGCTCTTAACCACTACCAGAGTTTCCAAGGAATTATTAGAATTGATTAAATAAAGTCATTTGCTTATGCTTCTATTTGTTACACAAATTTTTCTTGTCTTAGTTTTTTCATAGCCCTCATAGAGCTAGTATGATGAAAAAGGTAGACTTGTGATAAGTACTGCAAAAAAAATTATTGAGTTTTAAGAGAGGAGAGAGGAGATATATTGATTTAAAGTGATACTTATAGACTCCAACTCTGAAGTAAGTAACAGTTGAAATGGTACCTGAGGGGTGTATAGTTTTATTAGGACAAAGAGTAGAGAGAAGAACATTTTTTGCAGAAAACTTTGAAAAACAGATTGGGAAATCCAAGGAACTCATTGAGTAACAAAATAGCTGAAAAGCAGAGAGTGAGGAGTCTGGTGAGAGAAAAGTGCAAAATCAGACTAGGTTCAGTCTCAGGCCGATGTACCTCATGCATAAAGCCATCACCCATTTGTCAGAGGAAGCTTGAGTGTGCTATGATACTGAATAGGCTTCTACAGAGAATCTAGCCTAAGATGGACAAAGAAGAAAGGCCTGGAAATCTGCTTCTGAAAATCTACCAGTGAAAAACCTACAGATCCCTATGATCCAATCCATAACCAATCAGGGGGATGCTGCAAGACTGGGCAGTGTTTGGTTCTTTTGTGCGTGGGGTCATCATGAGTCAGGGACTGACTCCACAGCAGCTAACAACAGTAACACACTGCAGGTGGCAAGTGGGTGATCTGGAGAGCTATTTTGCAGATACATTCTAATGGACTTGATATTAGATTGAATGCACATTGTGAGTGAGGTAGATGTCAAGAATGATAAAATTTGAGCAGTCACAGATTTTCTTCTTGGTGGTTTAATAGTCTTAGCAGGGAGACTATGCATGTAAATAAGAAAGATTTTGCTCTGAAGAGATTTGTGGAGCATAGATACAGACTATTTTACATTGAAGAATATGAGGGCAGCCTTTACTGAGGTGATGGCCTTTGGACCAGGTCTTGACATATGGCTATGCTTTAGAACACAGAGATAGAAGAGACAAACACAATTCTAATTATGGATATTGTGATACAGATATTATGGAGGCTTCTTACCTCTGTAGGTTTTTATGTAGTTACATATTTGGCATTATATATTAAACGCCTGTGATATGTGGGGAATTTTACACAATTTAATATGACACCTAATTATAATTAGATATTAGTTCTTACATAGTATACAGAAACATAAGATCATTGAGTTTAAGTAAGGTACTCAATAGCACCCAGTCTGTATAAATGACTTCATATTTGAACCTAGATTTGCTAAACTTTAAAAATTTAGATTCGTAATTGCATCATCTGACACCTGGCACTTTATGCCTTATTTTTTCCATGATATTATGCTATATGACATACTATGTATTTTACTTTAGTTGCTTTTATTTCATGCTTTTTCCTACTTGAAGTTTAAGACCCTGGAAGGCCAAGACTTATGGTCTTTGCCCTTACCATTGATTCTGTACCACCTAGATGTAGCCTATATATGAAAGTTACTTAATAAGATAAATGAACTAAAAAAATGGATGATTGTAAGCCCATTTCCTTCTCAATAACCAAGACCTTGTATTTAATTCAAATATATCCCTTTTTAAAATTTATTGATCTAGTTTTACCAACTCAATCCAACTCAAACCAACATTTGATATTAACTTGGCTTTCTTTGTTACCCACCAATCAATCAACAAACATTTATTGACCTATGTGCTAGGCTCTGGGGTGGCTATGAAGACATACTAGACAGCCTGTGCCCTCAGGGAGCATATGATATATCTGAAGACACATGACATGATCATTTAAAGGGTAAGTAATACTAACAAGTGATACAATCAATATCACAAGACTGCATTAAGACAGAATTGAAGTGCCAAAAAGAACAATAAGGGTAATAAATGATATGGGAGATAAGAAGAGGAAAAAAGTACTAAGGGTTGGGCTCATGTATTTTAGTTTCTTCATAGAGGAAAAGAAACTTGACCAAGACCTTAAACATGAATGAAATTTTCTTAGGTAAAGCAAAGACATTATGATAAATGAGTGGAAACAGAATCATATGGATAAGCCTAAGTAAGTGGGAGGGACAATGTGTAGAAAGTATTGGCTGGAAAAACATGAGTTCCCTGAAGGCTATGCCCCAAGCTGGAGAAATAGAATTTACAAATACAGTGAAACCTCTAAGAGATGAAATTTGACAGGACTGCCCTGTTTTTCCAGGTCTAGCAGGTTTTCTGCCTTTGACAGTGTTCAGTCTTACCACTTTTCTATTGCTCTCTATAGATGGAAAATATTTGAGTTTTTCTTCTCTAATAAGTTCACACTTTAACTGTTTATGACTTTCACAGTCTTTTCTTTAAAATTGGGGTTTACAAGGACATCTTGATTTTTAAGTCCTGACTTGGTACAACCTAACAGTTTCACTTTTGGGCTATTTCATTATGATAGGCTAAACAACCCAAATGAAACACTTTGCCATCGAGTAGATTGTGTCTCATAGTAACCCTGTAGGACAGAGTTGGACTGCTCCATACTGATTCCAACGAGTAGAGTAGAACTACGTCAAACTGTTTCCAAGGAGAAACTGGTAGATTAGAACTACTGAACTTTTGGTTAGCATCCGAGCTTGGGTGAAGACAAATAGCACTATACATTAAAGAAACAGGGGTAGATTTTATCAGTGAAGCTTATAAATCAAAGGTTAGACATATCCCTTATGCTGTCAGCCATCATGGAGGCAGAGATCTTGAGCTTTAATGATGTGCTGGAAGCAGAGTTGATCTAGATCTTAGACCCCGTTCCTTGCTACTTGACTATGAAAGAGTGAGGTCAACAACAACAGAAGAGCTTTTTTGAGAATATTAGTTCCAGGACCTAGTGGTCTTGAGAAATATATGGCAGCTACTGGGCAAAAAGGATTCTTTTGTCCTATTGGAAGCTGGAATGCCTGTTGCCATACAATCTGAATTTCCTGAGGTAGTCCCTAAAGCAATTCTAATTGTCTCTTTGATGCTCACTGAAGAATTGAGCATCTAAGATATGCTCTATAGATTTAAAAGAATGACAATTCATTTGTTTATGCATTTATTTAAACATATATATGTTATACTTCAATTATCAAAGAATCGTAACTACTGCATGCCAAGAAGTAACACTGGCATTAGGAACCCATCAGGGTTCCTAATGAATGAGAAAGACAGAAATAAAGACTGGGATTAAAATGCTATCTGATGAGAAAGGAAAAAGAGGCACATCTAAACTCAGATAAGCCAAGGTTGGTCTGCAGGAAAAAAGATTTTCCAGATGGAATGAGTAAAGTTCTATAAATGAGGAGAAACAGGGCTCATTCATGCGGCTACAAGTGGCTGAGGAGGGTAGGAACATACAGGCAGATGAAGAACTGAACAGGGACAAAATCATGAAAGTCTTCAATCCATGTAAGGATATTTGACCATTGTCATAGGGAGCCTTTGAAGGATTTTAACCAGGGGATAGAATGAACAATCAGATTGTTTTTAAAGGGTGTGCCTAAGAGCACTATTCAATATAAGTGTACAGAATGTGATAATTATTTTTATAGGTCAACTAAGCTAGACTATACCTGTTGCTTACAATTCTGACTTGTAAGACTGCCATATAGGGTCTTCAAGGAGAGGCTGATGGATTTGAATTGCTGATCTTTTGGTTTGTAACCATAGCTCTGAGCCACTGCACCACTAGATCTCTAGGAAAACCAAACTCATTGCCATCAAGTCTGCTCTGACTCATAGTGCCCCTAACAGGACAGAGTATGTTATACCAAACCAAAAAAACAAACCCCTTGCCATTGAGTTGATTCCAACTCATGTCATTGTTAGGTGCTGTAGAGCCAGTTCTGACTCACAGTGACTCTATGAAGAACAGAATGAAACACTACCTGGTCTTGCACCATGTCCACAATCATTTTTATGCTTAAGCCCATTGTTCCAGCAACTATGTCAGTTTATCTCATCAAGGGTCTTCCTCTTTCTTGTTGACCCTCCATTCTGCCAAGCACGACATCCTTCTCCAAGGACTGATCCTTCCTGACAGCAGGTCCAAAGTGTGTATGAAGCCGTCTTGCCATCTTTGCTTCCAAAGAGCACTATTTTTGCACTCCTTACAGAACAGATCTATTTGTTCTTTTGGCGGTTCATGGTACATTCAACATTTTTCTCAAATACCACATTCAAAACAGTTCCTCTGTTTTCTTTGTTCATTGTTCAGCTTTTGTGTGCATACAATGCAGTTGGAAATACCATGGCTTGAGTCAGGTGCACTTTAGTCTTCAAGGTGACATCTTTGCTTTTGCAATACTTTAAAGAGATCCTTGCAGCAGATCTTCCCAGTACAACGCATCTTTTGATTTCTTGATGGCTGTTTCCGTAGGTTTTGATTGTGGAACTAAGTAAAATAAATCTTCAACAACCTCAATGCTTTGTCCATTTCTCATGATGTAACTTACTAGTTTAGCTGTGAAGATTTTTGTTTTCTTGATGTTGAGGTGCACTGAAGGTTGTGGTCCTTGATCTTCATTGGTAAGCGTTTCAAACCTTCTTCAATTCTAGCAAGTCAGGTGATATCATCTGTGTAACACAGGTTGTTAATGAATCATCCTCCAATCCTGAGACCTTTTTCTTCTTCATATAATCCAGCTTCTCAGATTATTTGCTCAGCATACAGATCGAAAAGGTATGGTGAGAGGATATAACCCGACACACACCTCTCCTGACTTTATGCCATGCGGTGTTCTCTTCTGTTTGCATGACTGCCTCTTGATCCCGATACAGATTCCTTAAGAGCACAATTAAGTGGTCTGGATTTCCCATTTTATGCAATGTTAACCATAGTTTGTTATGATCCACATTGTTAAATGCCTTTGCATAGTCAATGGAATAGTGGTATACATCTTTCTGGTATTCTCCACTTTCAGCCAAGATCCATACGACATCAGCAATAACATCCCCGCTTCCATGTCCTCTTCTGAACCCAGCTTGAATTTCTGGCAGTTCCTTGTCACCGTATCGTTGTAGTCACTTTTGAATGATATTGAGCAAAAGTTTACTTGTGTGTGATATTTATAGTTTGATTGAGTAATTTTTGCACTCAGTTGGATCAGCTTTCTTTGGAATGGGCATAAATATGGATCTCTTCCAGTGAGTTGGCCAGGTAGCTGTCTTACAAATTTATTGGCATAGACCAGTGAGCACTTCCAGTGCTGTATATGTTTGTTGAAATATCTCATTGGATATTCCATCAATTCCTGGAGCCTTGTTTTTTGCCAATGCCTTCAATGCAGCTTCTACTTCTTCCTTCAGTACTAGTGGTTCCTGATCTGTCTCTTCAGATGGCTGAACATTGACTAGTTCTTCGTAGTATAATGACTCTATTCCTTCCTTCTTCTTTTGATGCTCCCTGAGTCTTTTAACATTTTCCCTGTCAAATCCTTCACCATTGCAACTTGAGGCTTGAATTTCTTCTTTAGTCCTTTCAACTTGAGAAATCCAGAATGTTTCTTCCTTTCTAGTTTTCCATTTCCAATTCTTTGCACATATCATTATGATACTTTATTTTGTCTTCTTGAGCTGCCCTTTGAACTCTTTTGTTTAGGTCTTTTACTTTGCTATTTCTTCCTTTTATTTTAGTAACTCTATATAGTATTCAGTTACTCAATGAAACACTAGTCTATGTGCTTCTGTAACAGTCTTTTGTAGATGTGGTTAATGTCCATCACTGAACCAAAACCAAATCCACTGCCGTCGAGTCAGGTCTGACTCATAGAGACCCTAGAGGTCAGATTAGAACTGCCCTGTAGAGTTTCCAAGGAGCATCTGGTGGATTTGAACTGCCGACCTTCTTAGCTAACTTTTAATTAAAGAGATTACTGCAATAATCTGGTCGACTTCAACTAATCAGTTGAAAGGCTTTAGGAGCAGAACTGAGGTTCCCCTGAGAACATGCTCTCACCTGTAAACTGCAGCTTCATCTCCTGGTGGAGTATCAGTCTGCTGGCCTCACCTATAGATTTTGGCCTTACCTCCTGAGACCTCAATACCTTGAAATAAGTCTGTTAATACATGTAAACATACACATAAACATACACACACACACACACACACACATAAACTTACTCATATTTCACTGTACCATGACTGACTGATCCATTGAGCTACATAAGTAGTTTCAAGTCTGTTTGTAGCCACCTTTTTAAAAAATGTACAAAGAAATAAGTCAAAATAATTTTAATGATGCATATTTATATGTAAACAACATACTATTTTAACACAAAATCAATATAATGTTATTAATAAGACATTTTGTATTCTCATATTTGTACTAAGTTTTTGACATCAATGAGTATTTGTGTATTTCAGCTGAACTAGACACATTTCAGATATTCAGCAGTTACATGTGGCTAGTGGCTCCTGTGCTGAGCAGCACAGCACTAGAGAGAGTGGATAATAGAACACAATTTGAGGAAAAAGATCAGCTGAAGGCAAAGAGGTGAAATATTTGAAAGAATCATTAAGCATCAAGCTTCTCATGGGACAGATCAGGCATGGGTGTTTCACTTTGGACTGGTCCTAGGCAAGTGTATCCAGCTAGGAGGAAGCTGAGTAAGGATTGCTGGGTAGGACAAAGCACCAGGCAGGGACAGCCACTGACGACAGGTGCACTTGTAACACCTACCTGAAATTTCCCTCCAGAAGGCCTCGTCTGACATTGCCCTGGCAAGAAGAGGGGATCAAGGATCAGGGGCTAGCTGAGGAGTAAAGCATGCAGGCAGGCCGCAGTTAGAAATCTTTCAGAAAAGAGTAAGTGCCAGTCCTACATCTGGGTTTCAGGTAGATTTTCAGAACCTGCAAGACAGTGTATGGCAAGAGTGTATCAGGGAACTATCTAAAAAGAAAAATAAAGGCAAGATAAAGAAAGAGAAAAAAAATAGTACTTATTAAGTGTCAAATCATTTATTTATGCAATCAGAAAGGGGGCCGGGTAGAAATAAGCATTAAGTGACAAATCATGTATTCATGCAAGCAAAGTTTCACTAAATAGATCACACCGGCCTATGTAGATATATGAAAATATGAGCAATTCTGAAATCTACATTTCCATATGCCTCTTAACTGCCTTACATACAGTTATGGATCCTCAGCTCCAGTCCAGCTACAGCTGTTGATAGCCATGTGAAAACCCACCAAGCTTGCTGCTGTCACATTGCTCTAGTGCAAATTCTGATTTCACAGGCCCCTGATGCTCTCAAATTCTCACCTCCCTGTGAAGAGAAAGGACACAGCAACCTTAGCTCTGGCTTGTGTGAGTTAGACAAGTCCACACCAAGGTTGTGTGGTTGCAAATATGCCGGAGACAAGTTAGTACTGGTTTTGCCCCATTCATACACTTTTATTCTGTTAATGAATCCTTGTGAAAACTGAAGCTTCTAATGCAAGTGAGTCACAGCGCCAGGATTCACACATAAGTCTGTGTTTCTCCAAAGTACTTTTTAAAATTTTTTCCCTAGATAACTCTACCTTGGAGTCCTGAACACATGATAAAATCAAGGATCCAGTCACCAAAACTGGAAGATGCATGGCTCATAAGGTCCAGGAAGGGTATCTAAGGCTCTGAATGAGAATTGAGCTTCAAGGTCAAATCAAAAGAACTCTGTAACAGACACTGAATACTGACTGAGCCCAATAGTGTTTCACCAGAGTACCCCAACAGTGTTACACTCTCAGATTAGGTTTATTGCGCTATTATTTAGTAGGCTGAAAGTTATGGTCCCAGCCCAGCCTCTGAAATCAAACCACATAGATTTGAACTCTAGATTTGCTACTTGTTAGCTGTGTGGCTAGAGGCAATTTACTTAGTCTTTTCTGACTCAGTTTCCTTGTCTGTAAACAAGAATAAAATAACCCTTACCTTCTAGAGTGGGCTTGAGGATTAATATTTGTAACTTTAACAAAAAAAATGCAATTAGACAAGACAAAGAAATAAAAGGCACTGTATTGGCACTGAAGAACTAAAGATTTCCCTATTTGCAGATGATATGATTATTTATACAGAGAATCCAAAGAAACCCATAAGTAAACTATTAGAGCTAATAGAAGAATTCGGCAAAGTATCGGGATACAAGATAAACATAACTAAATCAATAGGATTCCTGTATACCAACAATGAAATTATTAATGAAGAAATCACCAAATCAATTCCATTTACTATAGCCCCCAAGAAGATAAAATACCTAGGCATAAATCTAACTAGAGAAATAAGAGATCTTTACAGAGTAAACTACAAGACCTTGCTACAAGAAACTAGGAGAGACTTACATAAGTGGAGTAATCTGCCCTGTTCATGGATGAGAAGAGTCAATATTGTGAAAATGTTTATTTTTCCCAAAGCACTCTACGTATATGATGCAATCCCAATACAAATTCCAGCGACATTTTTTAATGAGATGGAGAAACAAATTATCAGCTTTATGTGGAAAGGGAAGAAATCCCAAATAAGTAAAGCACACTGAAAAAGAAGAACATACTGGGAGGCCTCTCACTACCTGACTTTAAAACCTATTACACTGCCACAGTAGTCAAAACAGCCTGGTATTGGTACAAAAGGAGACATATAGACCAACAGAACAGGATAGAGATCCCAGAGATGCCACCATTCTCCTATGAACAGCTGATACTTGACAAAGGTCCTAAGATTTTGAACTGGGGTAAGAACAATCTTTTTAACAAATGGTGCTGGTATAATTGGATATCCATCTGCAAAAAATTGAAACAAGACCCATATCTCACACCTTATACAAAAATCAACTCAAATTGGATAAAAGACCTGAATATAAAAGCTAAAACAGTAAAGCTCATCCAAGATAAGATAGGGTCAACAATGGACATTTTAATATGCAATATATACAGACTTCAAAATCTGACAAACAAAACACATTCAAAAGAAAAGAAAATAGATAAATGGGAATTAATAAGAATCAAACACTTCTGCTCATCCAAAGACTTCATCAAAAGAATTAAAAGACCACCTGGCAACTCTGTCAGACAAACACCTGATCTCCATAATCTATAAGATTCTACAAATATCAATAAGAAAAAAACAAATCATCCAATTAAGCAATGGGCAAAGGAGATAGACAGGCATTTCTCTAAAGAGGAGATCCAGGCAGCCAAAAAACACATGTGGACACATTCACGGTCATTAATTATCAAAAAAATTCAAATCAAAACAACAATGAGATACCATTTCGCCCCAACAAGATTGGCCATGATCCAAAAAACACAAAACAATAAATGTTGGAGAGGCTGTGAAGAGATTGGGACTCTCCTTCACTGCTGGTGGGATTGCAGAATGGTGCAACCTCTTTGGAAAGCAATTTGGTGTTACCTTAAAATAATGGATATCGATGCAACATTTGACCCAGTAATTCCTCTGCTCGGAATATATCCTACAAAATCAAGGCCATTCACACCAACTGCTACAAGCACACGAATGTTCATTGCAGCACAGTCCATGATAGCAAAAAGTTGGAATCAACCCAGATGCCCAACAACAGAAGAACGGACAGGTAAACTTTGGTATATATACTCCCTGGAGTACTATACACTGATAAGGAACAACGATGATGGCAGGAAACATCTCTTAATTTGGTCTCAACTGGAGGACATTATGTTGAGTGAAACTAGTCAGCGACAGAAGGACAATTATTATATGAAACCCCTACAATAAAAACTTAAAAGCATACTCATACATAATAGAAAAGACTCTTTGACGTTTACAAGGCTGGGGAGAACGGGGAGGGTGTGAGGGCAAGGGGCGAGGGTTTAGATTAGATAGTTGTTAGAAATTTGGTTGGGTGAAATTGGTGACAATACACATTAGTAAGAAGATCAATATTAATGGGACTTCAACACAACTTGTGTATTCCTCCTCCCTTAACCTAGTATTGTAAGCACAGAGTATATACACTTTCATTTTTTATTTAATAATAAAAAAATTAAAAAAAATGAACACCTGATGACTTGTACCTAGTAAATGCTTCATGAATATTAGTATTTGCCAGGAGGTGGGAAAGTTTTTCTGTAAAAGGTCAGATAATAAATGTATTAGGAGAAATTTTTCCTTGAACTTATTTTTTTAAAATAAACTTTTAAAAATATAAAAACTATTCATGGCTTATGGGCCCTACAAAAGCAAGTCATGGGTCAGATTTAGCTCATGAGCCACAGGTTGCTGATCTCTGGTATAAGCCATCATTATGGTAATGTATGATCCGACGGCACTTGGATGGGTTGGGGTATGGTAATGTATGCTGCTAACAAATCTTACTAATAGTATTTACTAATCTGTATTTTGTAATAAAGGATCTCTGGTGGCACAATGGTTAAGTGCACCGCTATAACCAAGAAGTCCATTGTTTCAACCCAACAGCAGCTCCACAGGAGAAAAGACTTGGTATCTGCTTTCTTAAAGATTACATCCTAGGGAAACCCCATGAGTAAGTTTTACTCTGTCCTTATGGTCACTGTGAGTGAGAATCAACTAGATAGCACTCAATAGCAATAATATTTTATAATAGTATGTGCTTTTATTATTGTATAATCATTTCTTTTATTAATATTAGACTGCCGAAGCCAAGAGATGTGTTTTTAAATATTATGGCAGGAAGGAAGACTTTTGTAGATTTCAGCTAACAACCCCGTTTTGACTGGCAATAAGGAGTCTGGGGCAGCGGTGGAGCCAGAGGCTAAGCACTTGACTGCTAACTGAAAGGCTGGGAGTTTGAATCCACCATACACTCTGAGGGAGAAGAATGTGGCAGTCTGCTTCTGCAAAGATTTACAGCTTTGAAAACCTTATGGGGCAGTTCTACTCTGTCTTCTAGGGTCATTAAGCAATGGAATTAACTTAATGTAAATGGGCTTGGTTTTGGAAGATTAGTGTTACACGAAATTTGGGTCGTATTCTGAGATAGACTTCCTCAGTCACAGTTTGGAAATACGATGAGCAAAAAGAAATAATTTCTTTTTCATGCATTGTTTGACATTTTATTTCTTGTCCTATTGTATTGGTTCACTGAATAACTTCATCTAAAAGGGAATGGCATTCTCCAAGTGCTGCCTGTATTGTCAAAAAATAATTTAAAATTCTCTGATTACCACTTGGGCTGAGTGGATCTTCTCTTCTGTCTTTATTTGCCATTTCCCAATGTGCCCTCTTTGCCCTCACTGTTTCCTGCCAAAAGAGAACTCCATTTCCTACTTTACTCAAGTGAAGGGGAAAAGAGCCATGGATTAGACTCCAATGTGTTTCACCCTCATAGTTCCTAGGGCTGGAACTGCTCTAGTGGAAACATTAGTAATCAC
This sequence comes from Heterohyrax brucei, assembly GCA_028571685.1. Classification (NCBI taxonomy): domain Eukaryota; kingdom Metazoa; phylum Chordata; class Mammalia; order Hyracoidea; family Procaviidae; genus Heterohyrax; species Heterohyrax brucei. Next base: position 67,526,274 of record CM053150.1, read on the forward strand.
TTACCTCAAGGTTCATATAAATTAGCATTAATAATAAAGAAGGAGAGAAGGAATGGTCTTTGAGATTCAAGGACTGTTCAGAATTGTGGCACAGGGCTCTCTGCAATATTGGCTAATGAGCAAGAACCAGAAAAATCATTTTAAAGATTTAAACCAGTTGTTTTTTAATTCATGGAAGCATCAGTCTCATTTAATTCTTAAATATTTGCCCTTCCTCCCAGAGGCAAGATTTGCTGTGGGAGTGGACAAATTATGTGGCATTTGTCTAAAGTGATAGGTCTAATTATTGCTCTACAATGTTGAAATATTTCTGAGCTTCCACTAGAAAGTCAAATACAGAAGAATTTATAATGATTTTAAAATTGATTCGAGGCCCCATTTCTCCATGCTGAGGCTAGGAGCGAGAGGCTCAAACACTAAGCAAAAAGGAAGACTTCCCTCCAACAAGGCATTCTTGCAGCCTTTAACAGCTGGGCAAGAATTTTAGAAAGAGAATACAGCATAATGGCAGGCTACTTTCAGTTGAAACACTGAGAATGGGTCGACTTGATTCTGATTACACAGAAAGAACCAGATGGAACCTAAAAATAGATATTTCTGGAATTTTCTCTATTTTGGAAACTCTGTGTTAGAAAACATGTTCAATGGAAATCAGAGTCTCTAAACCCAAAGGGTGCCCATCTTTTTATAAGTCACACCACGATCACTGAATCAAAAGTATATCCTGTGCTTACCCTGGAGTGATACTTTTTGTAAAGATATTCAATATTTTAAAATGTGCCAACCCTGCTCAGTCGTTCATCTGCCTTGCAAAAGTGAATTTCTGTGAAGAACAGAGGAATATTATTGTTGTATGTCATCAAGTTGATTCTGCCAAGTAATGACTCTATAGGACAGAGTAGAACTGCCCTAAAGAGATTCACAGGCTGCAATCTCTACCAGAACAGACGGCAAAGTCTCTTCCTCCACGTTGTTGCTAAATGGGTTCAAACCACCAAATTTTTGGTTAGCAGCTGAGCTGTGGGATTAAAGCCAAGGTGGCTAATATCAGCATGGGGATAGCTTAAGGCCTGGAAGCGTTGGTGTGGCTGGTGGTTAATTCAAAAGCACTTAGGATCAAGGGGGCTTTCTCAAATCTCTATGCCTTTGCATAGATTGTTCCTTTAACCTATAATCTCCATTTTCTCTGTATGTCTTCACTCTATAACATTCAACAAATACATATCCTCCTGGATTCGTTTTAAGCAATATCTCCTCTTCAAAGCATCTCCTGAGCCCCCATATTATTTTCTATGTCTTCCTCTGTTCTTCTACTGTGTATTCTGCATTCTTAATCTCTACCTCTAGAATGACACTTGTGATTTCTAGTCACATAGTGGTTAAGTGTTACGGTTGCTAGTCAAAAGGTCAGCAGTTCAAATCCACCAGGAACTCCTTGGTTCTATGGAGAAGTTCTACTCTGTCCTGTGGGGTCAGTATGAGATAGAATTGACTTGATGGCAGTGGATTCATTCTGTTTTTTTCTTTTTTTAAGGTTTTCCTCATAGCACTTACTTCTGAATTTTGTCTGTTGATTTCCTCATCTTTCTACTCCTCTAGAGTACCATCTTTGATGGTTTGAAACAAACAAGGAAGCAAACAAAGAACAAACCTCTTGCCATCTAATCAATTCTGACTCATAACCACTATACAGGACAGAGGAGAACTGCACCATGGAGTTTCCAAGGACAGCCTAGTGTATTTGAACTGCCAATTTTTCATTAGCAACCATACACTTAACTACTGTGCCACCAAAGTTTCCAAAATGTGCTTTATAGTATAGTAAATAATTAATTAGATGAATCAGTGAATGATTGGATAAATGAAGAGCTGAATAATTGGAAGGACTCTATTGCTGCTTCAGCTAGTAGCCTCAGTCTGGGTGATATGAAAGCAATGCCCCTACCAATGTGTTGACACGAGTATGTAAAAAGTTCTTGTTGCATATAGTCCCAGGTAAATTGATGCCATAACTCTAAGAGTGTGTTTTGCCAAATGAATAGTGATACAGGCAGAGTTTGTACACATCACTTCCCCATCTTTTAAATCCCTTCTTAATGCCTCCGTGAAGAGTCCCTCAGTGATGCAAATGGTTGAACTCTCAACTATTAGCTCAAAAGTTCCCAGGTGGAACTTACCTAGAGGCCTCTCTAAACAGAGGCATAGTGATCTGCTTCTGAAAATTCAGTTTTGAAGACGCTGTGGAGCACGATTTTACTCTGACAGACGTGGGTCACCGCAAGTCAGAATTAACTGGACAACAGCTAATAACAACAGTGCCTCTGTAACACTGAGTCAGAGTAGTTTACTCTCCTCCCCAGGCCCATCTGAGGGTCTGTGGTGGCACAATGGCTAAGCACCTGGCTGCTAACTGGAAGGTTGCTGGTTTGATCCCACTGGCCATTCAACAGGTGAGAAAAACCTGGAAATCTGCTCTTGTAATGATTACAACCTGGGAAACCCTATGGGATAATTCTGCTCTGTCATACCGAGTCACTGTTAGAGCACCACTAGCCGACTAAAACAGTGGGATGCTGTGGATTGAATTGTGTTCCCCCGAAACATGTGTAGCTGTGTGGCTGGGCCATGATTCCCAATCTTTTATGATAGTCCTCCATTTCGTGATTTTTCATGTGCTGTATCTTAAAGGATCAGGGTGGGACTGTAAATTCCCTCATAGGTTTGCCTCCCCGCTCCACTGTAAAGGAAGTTTCCCTGGAGTATGGCTTGCACCATACTTTATCTTTTCATTCTACAAGAGATAAAAGAAAAGGGCAGTAAGCAGAGAACTGGGAACCTCACACCATCAAGCAAGCAGCACTGGGACAAGAATGCATCCTTTAGTTCTGAGGTTCCTGCACCAAGACACTCCCTGGACAAAGAGTGATGCAACACAAGGAGTTTCCTCCAGAGCTGAAGGGCAGGAAAGCCTTCCGCTGGAGTAGACAACCTGAATTTGGACTTGTAGCCTACTGGACTGTGTAAGAATAACATTTCTCTTTTAAAGGCATCCACTCTGTGGTATTTCTGTTAGAGCAGCACTAGCTGACTAAAATAGTCACCATGAGTCAGAACTGAACCAAAGGCACACAATAACATATGTATACATATGTATATGTATATACATGTGTATATACATATGTATATATGTATATATATGTACATATGTATATACATATACATATGTATGTGTACATGTATATGTACATATGTATATACATATGTATATGTACATGTACATATGTATATACATATACATATGCACACACATACATATGTAAGATCCATGGTATATATATGTCTGTATATATACGTATATATTTTATCCACGTGTGTGTATGTGTGTGTGTGTATGTATGTATGTATGTGTGTATATATATATATATATATATATATATATACCACACACACATATGCTTACCTTACTCCATGGATCAGGACTAGTTGCTGAAATCAGTAAAAGGATGTAACCATGTTCATAGTTTCTCCCTGTCAAAGAAACAATAACTGAAATACCAAAAGAAATAAAAGTTGTAGTTGAGTTGATTCTGACACATAGCAATCTTGTAGGACACAGCGGAACTGACCCATAGCATTACCAAGGCATGGCTGTGGATTTGCACTGCTGACCTTATGGTTAGCGGCTAAGCTTTTAATCACTGAGCCACCAGGCCTCCAAAATGAAATAGTGTTCACATAATAATAGATACCAGGTGTGTTCATGTGATAACAGATGCCAAGAGGCTTACAAACAATATTATCCTGAACACTGGACAAGTTATACAGGGCAAGTTTGATAAAATTACTGAGGAACAAAAGTGAAGTGAAAACATCTAGGGAGCTAGTGGATAAAAAGGCACAAAAAAACAGATAAATGAAAACACAACAAATGTTTTGCTGTCTCCTACGGACACTGTGTGCTGGAGTAGAGCTACTCACTAGGATTTTCTTGGCTGTAATCATTATGTAAGCAGATAGCAAGGACCCTTTAGGTTAGTATTTGAGTGAAAACCATTTTGGCCACTTAAAGACCTTGGAAAAAAGCTAAGAGATCTTTTTGTTCTTTTGGTAATATATAGTGGAGTGGAAAGAGATTAAGCCTACCTTCAGTTCCTTCTTTACCTGTTTTCAAGAATCACGGAGGAGCTTTGAACGTGAAGTTTCCAAGCAAGAGGAAACTTAACAGAAAATCTGAAGAAAATCCTTCAAATTTCTAACCCTAAATTGGGAGAGTAGGAGATAGTCAGAGGATGCTATTAGACTCTGATTAAAGTTATTAATCATTTCTACCACCATTCCAGATAAATCATATGCACAATTTTTTTTTACCTATTTTTAAGATATTTGTCTATTTTTTAGTGCCTTTGGAAGGTGATTAATAGCCCCTACCTTTTATTATAACTAGAGTGTCACTTCTGATAGATTAAAAAAAAAGCATTGCCACTGAGTCGATTCTGACTCATAGTGATCCTGTAGGATGAATACAACTGCCCCACAGGGTTTACAGGAGTTCCTGGGACATTCAAACTGCTGACCTCTTGGTTAGCACACATAGCACTTAAACACTGTGCCACAATTGAGTTCTTCCTATACAGTAAGCACTATGCTATAAGCTTTCCATGCCTTGTATCTCATACCATCCTCGCAACAGCCCTAGTAGGTAGATCCTATTCTTTCTGATGGAGAGTCCCTGGGTAGCGCAAATGGTTGAGTGCTGGCATACCAACTGAAAAGTTGGTAGTTTGATTCCACCCAGAAGTGCCTTGTAATACAGCCTGTGCAATCTCATTCTGAATGATCAACCACTGAAAACCTCATAGAGTGCAGTTCTACTCTGCAAGATGTGGTAGGGCTCCATGAGTTGGAATGGCATCCATAGCAGCTTGTTGAGCATGGATGTTTTTATCATACCCCCTACCCCAATTTGCATGTAAGGAGACTGAGACTCAAAGCAGTTCAAGCATTTATCTAAGATCACACAGCCAGTAGGCTGGGAATTTAACCTAGACTAGCTGTTTCTGAACTGAACAAGGCAAATCTGGGGAATTTTATAAATTGTTTTAGAAGTCTGTATTGCTACAGAGTGGAATGGTGTATATGACCCTACAATGAAAATGAGTAGAGTGAGATGAGGTTTCTATTGCTGCTGGCTCAGGAGGATACTAGAGCAATCACACTGCACAGTCATACTGCCTGTAATAGCACCCCAGGGACTCAGGTCCCTACCCTGCCCTCTCGCTCCTTTCCCTTTTCCATGCAAAGTGCTCAGGCATGCAATTTGACTTCATTAATTGTGTCTCCCTGGGGGTATTTGACAGCCTTAGGGTTGTCACTGTAGGTTGGGAGTGACAAAACAGTCGACCTCTGAACACGGAAGGGGCAACCCCTGTGTCTTGGGGGAGCCTGTGGGTTGCAGGTGGCACTAATTTCGCATGAAAGCAAGGTGTTTGCCAAAGAAGGACAGATGGTTCCAGTCACCAGTTATTTATTTCTATAATTAGCTGCATGCTGTGATCTTGGGTGGAAAAGAAATTGCTACTTCCTATGGAATTCCTCCCATCATTAGGGAAGAAATGGGGATTAGAAGCCAAGGCTAGGTTATTTGTTGAGTGACAACTCTTCAAAAAAGTGGGTTTGCATCTGTGTGAGGAGGAAAGACACTGCCTAAAAAAAGAACCTGAAACCTCTTAGCCAAGGAGACAGAGTGTTTAGTCCAAATTTAGCCAAATATTGTGGTTTAACAGAATCATCTTTCATGAGTTTCACTTCTTCATCTACCAAATGGAAAAATTATGGGAAGTAAATGTGTTCAGCAATGTGAAAAATTATTATAGGCTATGCAAGATTGGATCCATGAAACACAGTAAGATTTTTAAAAAATGATATTTGCATCTTATATTTCAGGTAAACATGCTTGAGTCTGAATCAAGGTTCACCCATTTGTTAGCTTACTAGCCGTGGACAAAAAACAAAAAAAGAAAACAAACCCACTGTTGTCGAGTTTATTTTGACTCATAGCAACCCTATAAGTCACAGTAGAAGTTCCCCTTATAGAGCTCCCAAAGGGGACCTGGTGAATTTGAACTACCAACTTTTTGGTTAGCAGAAATAGCACTTAACTACTATGTCACCAGGGTTTCCATCTTTGAACAAGTAACCTAAAATCTCTGATCCTTACTTCTCTGTGAAATGTGAACAGCATAGCAGAGGCTTTATGAGAACTGAATGAGGATCAACTTGTTGCTGTAGAATCAGTTCTGACTCAAAGTGACCTCATAGGGCTATAGAACAGAGTAGAGCTGCCTGATGGGTTTCCAAGGAACAGCTAGTGAATTCAAACTGCAAAATTTTTGATTAACAGCCGAGCTTTTAGTACTATTTCTTAGTACAGTGATTGGTCCACACTGGGTACTCAACAAATTGGCATTTGTTTTATTGTTTTAACTTTTTTTTATTGTGATTAAGAGTAAGTTATATAATCCAAATTAATCTACACGCCCACCTATCTGCAGCTCCTGCTCTCCTTGCCCAGTGACAACACACTCCTTCGTTTCATTCTGTACTTCTCTATCCTCTTAACAAGCTCCTGTCCCCACGTTTCCACCTCTTCTCTCTCACCTAGAAAGAGATCAGTAGGACAGCATCCTGTAAATGCATAGAACCATAAATAACACATACCATATGGTCACCTTGTGTCCCCAAGTGCAGTCTATTTCTGTCTGAAGAGTAGACCTCAGTAGTGTTTTTTTGGACAGGGGTAGCAGCAGGTCTAGGAACCAGGGGATCCCCCAGGCCATCAGACCATCAGTTGTGGTCTTTTAGTACAGTTCTTGAGCTGCACCCCTCTTTTACTCATGGTGACACAAGGACTCAACATTGTGTGCCCCATCATGGCTGTCTTTGGTGGTGGCCAGGCACCATCTGGTTCTTCTGGTCATGTGCTGATACCGTCTCCCATTTACTTAGGTCCTTCTATCTCCTGGGCTCTTTTTCCCTCATGTCTTTGTTGTTCTCAGTGATCATCTGTTCTGGATGAGTTGGGAGCATTTGGTGTACCTCAAACGGCAGCCTTCTAGCTTTTAAGATCCCAGACACCACTCACCAATATGGGGTGCAGAAGACTCTTTTAGCAATAGGCTAGTTATACCAAGTGGCCTCAGTGTTGCCCAAGAGCATGGTCCCCAGACCCCACCCTGGTTGCTTGATCCTTGCAATATTAGGTTGAGATTAGAAGAGTTTTCAGTTTTTGTTGAAGTCCAGGTAAGTTGATCTACTTTCTACTGTGTGTTGTCACTGCTTTCACCTAATCAAAACTCTATCAACTATCTAATCTATGACCAACCCTTTCTCTCCCTCCTCACCCTTGTAGCTGTCAGAGTCTTTTCTTCTGTACATAAGTCTACTTTTAAGTCCTTGTAGCAGTGGTCTCATACAATATTTGTCCTTTTGCTGCTCGTTGATTTCACTCAGCATAACGTCTTCCAATTCAGACCAGGTTATGACATGCTTCCTAAAATGATCATTGTTTTTTTTTAATCACTGCATAGTGTTCCATCGAGTAGATGTTCCATAGGTTATTTGGCCACTCATCTGTTGATGGGCATTTAGGTTGATTCCATCTTTTTGCTATTGTGGACTCTGCTGCAATAAACATTTGTGTACAAGTATTGGTTTGTGTGACAGCCTTTGTTTCTGTAGGATATATTTTGAGCAGTGGGATTACTGGATCAGATGATATATCTATTTCCAGTTTTTTAAGGAAATGTCAGATTGCTTTCATAGAGGTTGTATCATTTTTGCAATTCCATCAACAGTGTAGGAGAGTTACAATCTCTCCACACCCCCTATAACATTTGTTGTTTTGTGTTTTTTTGCATCATGACTAACCTTGTTGGGATGAGATGGTGTCTCATTATAGTTTGTGTTTGGATTTCTTTAATAGCTAATGATCGTGTGGATATCCTCATGTGTCTTTTGGTTGCCTGGAAGTCCTCTTTGGTGAATTATCTGTCCATCTCCTTTGCCCATCACTTAATTGGGTTGTTCACGTTTTTCTTGTTGATATTTTGCAGTACCTTGTAGGTTATGGAGATCAGACATTGGTCCGACATGTAGTTGCCATATATTTTTTCCCATTCTGTAGGTGGCCTTTTAATTCTTTTGCTAAATTCTTTGGATGAGCAGGAGTGTTTGATTCTTAGTAATTGCCATGTATCTATTTTCTCTTATGTTGATTGTGCTTTGTTTGTCAGATTTTGAAGTCTGTCTAATCCTTGTATCAAAACTTCCATTGTTGATAGTATTTTTTCTTGCATAATCTTTGTGATTTTAGGTTTGATATTTAGCTCTTTTGTCCAACTTGAGTTAGTTTTTGTGTAAGGTGTGAGTTATGGGTCTTGTTTCAGTTTTTTTGCAGATGGATATTCAATTTTGCCAACACTATTTGTTAAGGAGACTGTTTTTACTCCAGTTTACAATCTTAGGGCTTTTGTCAAATATCAACTGTTTATAAGAGGATGGTGTCATCTTTGGGGTCTCCACTCTGTTCCTTTGGTCTGTGTATCTCTTTTTGTACCAGCACTAGGCTGTTTTGACTACTGTGGCAGTGTAACAGATTCTAAGCTTGGAAAGTGTGAGGTCTCCCACAGTGTTCCACTTCTTCACTAGTGCTTTGTTTATCTGGCATTTCTTCCTTTTCCAAATGAAGTTGGTGATTTTTTTCTCCATCTCATTAAAAAAAAATAACACTTGAATTTGTATTGGGATTGCATTGTACGCATAGATTGCTTTGGGTAAAATAGTCATTTTCACAAATTTAAGTCTTTCTATTTGTGAGCAGAGTAGATTTCTCCATTTATGTAAGTCAGTTTCTTGTAGTAACGTCATGTAGTTCTCTTTGTATAGGTCTTTTATTTCCCTGGTTAGATTTATTCCTAGGTATTTTATCTTCTTGGGGGCTATAGAAAATAGTATTGATTTGAGGATTTCTTCTTTGATGATCTCTTTGTTGGTGTAAAGGAATCCTGCTGATTTAGTTATGTTTATCTTATATACTGATACTTTTCTGAATTCTTCTATTAGTTTGAGTAGTTTACTTATGGGTTCTTCAGGATTCTCTGCATGTACAATCAAAATGTTTCCAAATAGGGAGATTTTTATTTCTTTGCTGATGTAGATGCCCTTTATTTCTTTGTCTTGTGTAGTTGCTCTGGTTATTACCCCTAGTACAATGTTCAGTGGAAATGGCGACAGTGGGCATCCTTGTCCAGATCCTGTTCTCAAGGGGAATTCTTTCAATCTCTCTCCACTCAGGATGATGTAGGCAGTTGGCTTTGCCTAGCCAAATGCCTTCGAGGCTTTGCCTGGAGGCCTCTTATTGAGGTGGGGAATTTGCCTTCTATTCCTATTTTGGTAAGAGCTTTTAGCATGAATGGATGTTGGACTTTGTCAAACGCCTTTTCTGCATCAGTTGACAAAATCAGATGATTCTTATCTTTTGTGTTATTTATGTGATTAATCACATGAATTGCTTTTATAATGTTGAACCAGCCTTGTATCCCAGGTATGAATCCAACTTGGTCATGATGAATTATTTTTTTTATATGTTGTCAAATTCTATTGTCAAGGATTGTGTTGAAGATTTTTGCATCTAGGTTCATGAATGATATTATTCTATAATTTTCTTTTTTAGTGGGATCCTTCCCTGGCTTGGTATCATGGTTATTCTGGCTTCATAGAATGAATTTGGGAGTATTCCATTCCTTTCTATGTTGTGAAATAGTCTCAGTAGTATTGGAGTTAACTCTTCTCTAAAAGTTTGATAGAATTCTCTGGTGAAGCCATCCAGGCCACAGCTTTTTTGGTTGGTAGTTTTTTGATGACTTTTTTAGTCTCTTCCATTGCAATGTGTTTGTTAAATTCTTTTACTTCTCTTTGTGATAGTTTTGGTAGGTGACATGAATCTAGAAATTTGTCTATTTCCTTTAGGTTTTCAAATCTGTTAGAGTAGTCTTTCATTATATTTTGTTACGATACTTTAGATTTCTGTTGTGACATCTCCCGTCTCTACAGTTTTGTTGTTGTTGTTGTAAGTTTAGTCAGTGATTTCTCAGTTTTGCTCATCTTTTAAGAATCAAACTTTTGATTTTGTTAGTTTTTTCAATTGTTCTTCTATTCTTTACTTCATTTAATTCTGCTCTAATCTTTATTATTTGTTTTCTGCTAGTGCCTGAGGGATTCCTCTGTTGCTTGTTCAAGCTGTAGATTTCGTTCATTCTTGGTGTGTGTATTTATAGAGATATCTTGACCTCTGAACATAGCCTTAACTAGGATGTGTTTTCATTCTCATTTAATTCCATAAATTTCTTTATTTCATCTTTGATTTTTTCTATAACCCAAGGCTTTCTGAGAAAGATGATGTTTAGTTTCAATGAGTTCAAATTTCTACCTATATTTTTCTCTGCTATTGATTTTAACTTTTGTGACTCTACGGTCTGAGAAGATGGTTTGCAGTAATTCAGTGGTTTGGATTTTGTTGAGACTTACATTATGTCCTGACACATGGTGTATTCTGGAAAATGTTTCAGGTTCATTGAAGAAGAAGGTGTACTTATCTGTTGATGGTGGGTTGCTTAATTTTCACAATAAAATCTTGGTTGGTTAATTAATGGTTGGTTGGTTGGTCAATTGTCACAATTAGATCTTCTGTATCTTTACTGAGATTTTTTCTGGATGATCTGTCCCTTACTGAAAGTGGAGTGTTGAAGTTTCAGGCTATTATTGTGGAGTGATCTGTCTCATTTTTCAGTGTAGTTGATGTTTGATGTATTTAGATGCTTTGGTATTGGGACTTTAAATATTTAATATTGTTATGTCCTGCTTATGTATTGAACCTTCCAGCAATAATTAGTGACCATCCTTGTCCACGATGGTAGATTTTACATTGAAGTCTATTTTATCTAAATTTAATATTACCAGTCCCGCTTTTTTTTGTATATGCTGGTTTGGTATATGTTTTTCCATCCTTTAGTTTTCAGTTTGCTCATATCTTTGAGTCTAAGGTGTGTTTCTTATCAGCAACATAAAGGTGGGTCGTGTTTTTTGGATCCAGGGTGTCACTCACTATCTCTTTATTGGAACATTCAGTCCCTTTACGTTCAATGTAATTATTGATAGGTACTGTATTATGCTTCTTGATTTAATATGTCACATTGTTATTTTGCTTTGTGGTTACCCCTAGGATCCCCTTTACTATTTTAAGTTTAAACCAGACTTTAACTTCTGCATATCTTCTTAATTTCTTCTCCACTTGAAAGAGTTGTAACAACTGTAATATATTTCTCTAAGAGGAGTGATCATAACACAAACACTATGACATCATCACACTTGATCAAGTGTGATAGTTTTTGTGTTATGTCATAGTGTTTGTGTTATGATCACTGTTTCCTTTCTTTTAATATGGTAGCTTTCACAGAGCTTTGTGACTTCACTAACTGAGTAGGATTCTGGATGCTGTGTCCTGCATTGCCTCTTTAAGTATACACTTAATGTTTTTGTTTTTCTAAGCAAAGAGCTTCTTTCAGTATTTCTTGTAGTTTTGGTTCATTTTTTACAATGTCTCTATGCTTCTGTTTATCTGCAAAAGTCTTCATTTAACTGCCATTATTTAGAGACAATTTTGCAGGAAATACAATTCTTGGTTGGAAGTTTTTCTCCTTTAAGGCTTTGAATGTGTCATCTCACTGCCTTCTTGCCAACATTGTTTCTGTCAAGAAATCAGATGAAAGCCTATATTGCTTCCCTCTGTATGTTAGCTTTTCTTTAAGCTTTGCTGCCTATAAAAGCCTCTCTTTATGGTTTATTTTATTAAGCTCGATTATAATACAACTTGGTGTCTTTCTTTTGAGATATTTTTGTGGCATTCTATATGCATGTTGAATATCTGTGTTCTATTCTTTCATAATTTCAGGGAAATTTTCTGTCAGCAACTCTACAACAGCAATCTCTGTATTTTCATCTGTCCCTCCCTGTTTGAGAATTCAAATTATTTGTAGATGATTTCTCTGAATAGATCCTCACGTTTCTTAATGCTTCTTCATTTTTCTTAATTATTTTTTCTGATTTTATCTCATAGATGCTGGTATCAATTTCTCTATCCTCAAGCTCACTAACTCCGGCTTCCATCTCCTCAGTTATGCTCTTTGGGCTTTGGATTGAACTGTCTAATCCTGTAATTTTGTTATTTATCTGCTGGATTTCAAGTGATTGATGTTCCATCAGTTAAAATACCTTACTTAAGTTTTCATTTTGTTCTGTTGCATTTTGTTTACTATCTAGGGGGTTCTATACATAATTCTTTTGTACTTGACCTCCTATAGTTTCAGAAAGGCTTCTTCATCTGGTAAGTTTTTTGATTTTTGATTTTGGGCATTTTCTGCAGCTATGGTGGACTGCTTCTTTAAGTGGTTAGCTACTGATTGTTGTCTGCGAGCCATCTAGAAGCTGTTCAGTTTCTCTGTTGTTACCTCAACAGAAGCTGAGGCATAGTTCTAAGAGGGAAGTTGGTCACCAGCTGCCTCTGTGTACTCTAGTGAGTGGCCTCAGATGGACTCTCTGGGGTGGCAGGCTCTGCCTCCGGAATGGCAAAAACAGCACTCTACCTATGGAGTCATTGGTGGGCCATCAGCCTATGCTATGATGTGGATCAGTGAATGGCAGAGGAGTTGCTGCTAGGCTTCTCAGAAGTCAGTTCTCCAGCTGATTTTATTTTAAAAAGGTGCCTTACTGTTAAGTGTGGAGCTGTCCGACAGCTTTCAAAGTCAGTCAGACTCTCAGGTATAGCAGACCCTGCTTTCCAGCTGAGAACAAAAGTACACCATAGGCTTTACTTACATGCTTTGATGTGGTTCTAAGTTGGGTGGGTTTATGACCTTCCTGCTATCCTCTGCCAGGTCCCACCCATAACTCCAGGCACTGCCATCCTAAACACAGCCTTTCTGCTGGAGAAGCACTTTCCAGATAGGGGCTGCTGCTCTACATGAGACTTAGCCCCAGCTAACACCTCCAGGTAGGTGATTCTACCTCATAATTGACCAAGGTGGTGTTCCACCCAAGCTGTCCTTCCCGTAATGAAACAGCAGAATCTATGGCAGAGCTCAGAAAAGAGAGGATAGAGGTGCGGTGCTGCCCCCAGTCAGCAGCTGGGATCTCAAAATGTAGGTACCCCAAGCACAGTCACTCAGCTGTGCTATACACTGTTTACTTAAGCACTACAGTTCAGCATATTAGCCTGCTCATGCCCAGTCCTGCCTCCCAGATAACAAAGAAGGCATCAGTACCTGCAGTCCTCACCTGCAGTGCGTCAGCAGAAATAGGGCTCAGCGTACCACTGCCTTGTCTTTTAGAGAGGTATTTATCTTGTTACTGGCACCTAGTCCAATCTGACAACTCTATGCCAGATCCTAGGGTTCCCTGGATACTCATGCTGGACTGTTCCATTGTCATTGACACTGTTCCATTGTCCATTGAGGAGAAGTGTCTAGTTGGCCACCTTGGCCCCATCCCTTATTATTTTAATTTAGTTGAGAAGACAGAGATCTAATATATATATATATATATACATAGATAGATATTTGTGTAATGTGACAGAGAATAATACTAATGCTAAATCGCTCTAGGGACAATACATCTAAGACTGTTGAATACAAGGAAGGAATAATTAGTACTGACTGCATTCTCTGTCTTTAAACAATAGATTCTTGTTTTCTAGAAATCATAATGACACGTTCTGTCACTAACTTTGTGGATTGCTACTTAGATCCAAATTATCACTGCTTTCTTTATTCACTGGCCTTGAATCTTCCTTTAGAAGTGAGATTAGAACACAGAACATGTTAGTGTCTGTATTACCGACATACTCCTCAAAATTAGCACTGAAACGTCCCATACCAAGAATAGAGTTTCTGGAGTTAAAGTGCTTAGAAACAGTTATCCCTGATATGACAGGTGTCCTTACAAAAGAGAAGAAACAGAAAGTGAAGAGATGAGTGCCATGCAAAGATATACCTTGAAACCAAGGAACGCTAAACATCAGCAGCTGTCATCAGAAGCTAGGAAGAAGTCTTGAAACAGATTATTCTCTCAGAGCTATCTCAGAAGGAATTAACATGGCCAACACCTTTGTTTTGAACTCCTTGTTTTCAGAACTGCAAGACGCTAAATTTCTGTTCTTACTATTGAATAAATGAGATGAATCATCATTTTTATGCAATCCAAGAAAGGGAAAGCAGACTCAAAAGACAGCAAAAGCCCGTCTGCCCACTTATTTGTTTATTCTAGTTGATATTTAAAAGGCCGTACTCCTCTGAAGAGCTTCAGGTACTCTGTGTATATTTGTTGCAAAATCTCCCACTGACTGTGTGTAGTGCAAGAGAAAGAAAATAGTTCTGATAATAGTGCCTCACATATGCACTCTTTTCAATCCTATCTTGTATATTTTTTTCCTTTAAATTACACCAACTCAAGAAGGTGGTTGTTGGTAGATAAAGTCAGCATTTTGATAACACAAATGATCTCGTATGTCAAAATAAGTGTGATCAAGATCTAGCTTCCCTTCTTCCTCAAAGAGACCTATACTTCAGTTAATGGTGTTCCCACTGATTCGATAGGACAATCAAACTCTTTAAAGTTAACATTGATATACATCTTCCATCCATGAGTCAGATCCGACTCGACGGCACTTGGCACTTGGCATCCACCATGATTCTGGATCGTTTAGAGAATAGATTTGAGGTGAAAAGCAAATCAATTGCTGTCAAGTAGATTTTGACATATGATGATGTCACATGTGTCAGAGCAGAACCATCTGCCAAACTGATAAATTGTCAGTACCAAACCAACCGCCATTAAGTTGATTCCGACTCATGGCAGCACAATAGAACAGAGGACAACTGCTACATAGAGTTTCTAAGGAGCACCTGGTGCATTCCAAAAGCCAACATTTTGGTTAGCAGATGTAGCACTTAACCACTACACCACCAAGATTTATACATATGATAATTTCTTCCAAGGCACATATTGGTAGATTTGTACCACCATCCTTTTGCTTAGTAGCCAAGTACTTAAGCTTTTTCTCTGCTCCTTTGATTAGAGATAGTACAAAGAAAATACCACTGAAAGCTCATGATCAGATAGAAGTATATTTCAAAAGCCTAGACAGTATAACAATGGCTTGGATTAAGTTATCAACAATAGAGGAGGATAAAAATAGAACCAGGAGCTATTAGGAAACACTGGTGGTGGAGTGGTTAAGTGCTGCGCCTGCTAAACAAAATGTCAGCAGTCCAAATTCTCCAGGCCCTCCTTTGAGACTCTATGGAGCATTTCTACTTTGTCCTATAGGGTGGCTATGAGTCAGAATCGACTCAGTGAAAGTGGAGCTATTTAGGAGATGTAAATAATGTTGCATAATGCCAAAAGTTAGGATATGAGAGAAATGGGAATCAAACTTTATTGCATAAGCCTAATTCTAATGTCAGTGCAATTTTCTCTTGCCTGTCTCTTGGAATATACACTAAATAAAAGCATACTTGAACCAGAAACTTGTATATTCACAATTATTGGAAAGATTAAATAAGAAACATACCAAATATTTAGCATTTTGTTTAGGGCATAATGAGAGACTAAGGAATGTATGAATACCAAAGTATGTGTTTTTCTATATCTTAGAATAATTATTATAAGGTTAAAAAGACAAATCAGCAAAGAGATATTTTAGGAAAGCAAGATTGCTACAAACTTTCTGAACCTGCTTCATGCAGTGTCTCATTTTATTGACATCAGACTCTGGACAACCTCAGTCTTCAGTCACGCCTCCACCTAACAGAGACGATAGGAGGTTGTAAGAAGTCTTCTATTCTGCCCACTCTTCTAGTTGTGTGTGTGTTTCAGATTAATTTTGCAAGACAAGCAGAAGATGTTGCCTTGATTTGTCCTTGGAAAGAACCCTGCTTTCCTTGATTGAAGAAATATTTTTTGCAGCCTAAATGTGCCGGTCAAAGTAATTTTTTGACGGGCAAAATACTTAGCTGTGGTTCTCCATGAATCTTCTTCCTTTTTTTTCTTCCTACGTCCTCTCTCTCTGTTAATATCTGCTTCCTCATCTTCTGAAGGCCTTGTGTCAGTCTGTCATTGTCTCTGTCTGACCTGCCAGCACCTCCATTGCCTCATCACTCCATGTTTCTTTTGATTTTTATCCTGTTACAGTGTGGATGTTGGCTGTGAATTTTCTCTTAGGGCTTTGATCTCTTAAGTCCTTGCATCTTAAATTGAGTGCCATCTGAGGGAATTAGGAAAGTGGTGTAATAGCTGGAACTGAAGCCAGGGGACAATCACAAAATACCTTATTGGGACGCATGACACTGTATTTATTTATTTATTTTTAATAATTTATTATTGTTGTTGCTGTTAAAAATATACACAGCAGAACATGCACCAATATAACAATTTCTCTCTATATAATTCATTGACAGTTATTATGTGCTTCGAGTCATACACAGTCTCATCTTCCCTTTCTGAATTGTTCCTGTCCTGTTAGAATCATATCACTTTAATTGAATACTAGTTAACTTAAAACATAGACTTTTAAAATAAGTGGAATAATTTAAGGTAAATGCTGGTCTACTACTTACCAGTTTTGTAAATTTAAGGATATTTCTTTACCTACGTAATCACAATATTCTACTCCACAAAATACTTTCCAGGACCGAATACATTTGTGAAGCACTTAGAATATAGCCTGGCACTGAAATTTTCTTACAAAGCATTTTGTTTTATTATTAATTTTAAAATAATCTGTCTCTGAGTTACAGATACATAAACCAAATTTCAGAAAATCTTAATTATTCTCCCCAAATCAGAGTAGCTACGTAACAGAATTGAGATTTGAGATCTCCTGGTCCCTGACCTGCCTAACCTCTAACTTCACATTCTAGCCCACTAAGCTATATATCAAGCACATGCTATGATTGGGTGATAGACACCTGGGTCTATGGCCAAGACCCCCAACATTATGAATTCAACTCACTTTACTCATGAGGATATGCAACTAAGGAGTAATCTCAACTTTAATGTCTTGCTTCCTATTTTCCTGAATGGAAGAGTATGGTTGGTTAAATCAGCTGACCAACCAAACAAACTAATACCTCTGTCAATTGGGTTCCACCCAACCATGTCTTTTGCAAAGTAAGCCTGTTGGAAAATGGTATCTTTTCCCTCTGGTTCTTGACCTCTCCTTTTGCACCTCTTTCTGTTCACTGATGGCCTATTTACTCAGTTCCCCACCCATTTGTATCGCTACCCAAGTTTCATTTCATGTTTCCTCCACCAATAAAAAGCAAATCCTGTTTTATTTCCTTCTGGATGCTTCTTTCTTATTTATTCCATCTGAAAGACTCACCACTCTCTCCTAGGGCAACCATCTCTCAATCTTTCTAGTTAACTATTATATGTTCCCACACTTCAGTTTCATCAGTGATGCTGCATCTAGGAAGCCTCTGTGATATCTGTCCGTATATCCACTATAGCCACCACAAGCACAGTTAGGTGAGGGGTTGTATTTCCTTGATCACAGAAATTTTCTCACTGTATCTGTCATGGATTAAATGGTATTCCTGTCCCTGTCTGCACCCCAGCTCCCCAAATTGAGCATAGCGATTTGGCTTGGCCATTATTCCTGGCATCAGGAGATATTCCGAAATGTTGTAAATCTTGCCTATGTCACGTTAATTAGGGAGGATGGAAGGCAGCTATGTCGGTATGGCAGGACTCAATGTGTAAGTTTGTGCTATGTCTTGAGCCAGCCTCTGGGAATATAATGGGAGGGCAAGCAATCAGAGTGAGGTATATCACACTATCAAGTAAGCTGTTCTGGGAACACTAGACCACCTTTGGATCCAGGGTTCCTGTGTCTCAGAAGCTCCTAGTTCAGGGGAAGGCTGACAACAATGACCTTCCTCCAGATCCAACAGAGAAAGACTTCCCCTGGAGCTAACACCCTGAATTTGAATTTGTAGTCTATTGGCTTGTGACAGAATGAACTTTCTCACTTGTGGTATTTCTGTTATAGAAGCAGTAGATGACTAAGATAGTATCATATTAAATTACCTGTCTTTATCTTCAGATAAACTATCAGCTTCCTGAGCCTAAGAATTTCATTTTGTTCAAGTCGAATTCCAGGCTATTCGGAAAACTTCTGACAGTGTTTTCTCAGTAAATATTTTTCAGTAAATAATTTAATTACAGTAACTGTTTTAGCCAAAGTCTTCAGAGAAGCAGACTTCCGGATACGGTTAAATGTTCAGGAAATTATAGCAGAAATACTTTGTCTGTGAGAGAAAACTGGGTGGGAGTAAGCATATGCTCAGAGACACGTGTGCCTACAACACAAACTGACCTACAAGGAAAAAGGAAACAGGATTGGGTAGAAGCATCTGAGTCTGCTATGAAATTTCAGGTAAGTTTAGCAAACAAATCCCATATCACGTGGAAGGGGCTTCCTTTAGCATTCCCACTGTGCTTTGCCATGGCTAGCAACAGCATAGGGGAAGCCTGGATTGGAAGTCAAAGCAGTGATGAGTTTCAGAGCAGTTGGTCCTCAGAAGATTACCATCCATTAGGGTGGAGGGGACATCTGTGAGGAGCATCATCATGGTGGCTGTGAATTTTAAACTGAGATTATTATCCACTCCCCACCTGCCAACCTCACTATTCTACTTAGTCCACTAATATTTACTACAAAGCTCTTCTATGCTAAGAGTAATATCATAGGTAGGCAAGTGGAAATAAAAGAGAAAGTACTGCAGGTGTTCTGCAGAAGAGAAGGAAGAACATTACGGAAGAGTAATGAATGGAGCTGAAAGCAATCTGGACTCTCTGGTGCTTTAACTAGGATGTTGGCAATGGTGGGCAACGAAACAGAGACAGATTACAAGTACCTACAATGAATAAAAGCCAGTGTTAGGACTGAGGACACAGTAGACTCATACTTGGCCCAAGATCTCAAGGAGTTTATACTCAGTAGCCAGGCAGACACATTAACAGGTGATAACAACCCAATATTATAAAGGTACAAGAAGCAACAGAATTCTGGTGAAGGCTACCAACTCTGAACAGAGTAAAGGGGAATACATGTCAGGAAAGGTTTGCAGAAACAAAAATCAGAACCTCACATTTTCCTTTTTCCCTATAATGTCACTGTGAGTCAGAATTGACTCAGTGGCACTGGGTTTGATGTTGGGTTTTTGGAGAGTCACCAGCCTTATAGTGGTACCTTATTTGTATAAAGCGGTATACTAAGAAACAGATGGATAAGTCAGGCATCTTTCTTATGGTCTGCAACAAGTTTTGGCACCATTTAAATTAGATCATGTCATTCACTGACTTAAATTAATCACATATGGGAAAACATTCAAACTCCTTATTCTGAAGTTCAAGTTCATTGCTCCTTGCCTGGCTCTCTGCCCTCCTCTCACCCACCTCTATCCCTTTGCTTCAGCTACCATAGTCTTCTTTTAGAACCACAACTACATAAAATTCTTTCCCACTTCAATAAGCTGGGTGTGGATGATCTCGCAGCCTGAGATGGATTTGTCCTTGACATTCAGTTCTCACCTTAAGGAGAGCACCCCCCAACCCCATGAACTTCGATCAGAAGTGGCTACCCAGTTTCCACTATATTAGCCCAATTTATTTTTACCACAATATGAATTATTACTGGTTATTTTATCTTTGTGTGCATGTGTTTCTTTTCCTACTGCCTAGTCTTTCTGCGTGTTAGCACCTTACAAATCTCATCTACTTTTTTCATAATTATATCCCAGAGCCTCAGACAGCACCAGCCTCTTAGCAAGCTTCAACATGACGTTTACTGAATGGATGAAGAAATAAATACGTGGGTAGATGGAGAACTGTCCCTGTTTCACAGGTCCTTTCCTCTTCACACACTTTCTAGGGGCTGCAGGAGGGAGAAAAGTAATCACCAAAAGCACTCTTGTGTCTAAGAAGAAATACACTTTGAAAAATGAAGTGTTCCTTGTCATTAGCTTTCAGTCAAGCATCACATCAGGAAACTTTTGTATCACCTGCTGTGATTGGACCTTGAGGGGGGATGCCTGTGAAGCGAGACCTGGCCCTCCTGTGAGCTGGAACAGATGGTTCCTTTGCATACATCTAAATAAAGCTGTGATGGGATTGGCCTGCAAACACAGCACAGGTGAACCTTACTTTACAAAAGAAAATGTGTTTCTGGGATGTTATGCGAAAATCGGTTTCTAAGAGGCTACTCGTTTTCATTTAGATAAAGTTTATCTCTATTTGGATGTCTTATCAGTGGACTGTGTAGCCTAGTAGGGTACCAGCAAGCCTCCAGAATATCTCCCCTTACCCCTAACAAGATATCTTGCACACTCTATCAGGATTATCATCTTACAGCGTCACTCCCACAAAGCACCTCTCTCCTTCAATGTGTCTAGGTGATGAGTCCTTTTCGATTATCTGATCAAGACAGAGAACTGTACACGACGTGCCTGTCATTAGGCCGTGTTCTGATTAGTGAGTTGAGAGCGTAATGACAGCTGATGCCTTACAGCATAGGAAATACCTCGGAAAGATAAATCTGTAGATGGTCTTGAAAGAAAGTCTAGTAAGACAAAAGGGATGCTTCACAGAAAAGAATAGAAAGAGATGGCAGTAATGGCAGAGGTTACAATGCATGAAAATAAACAGGGTATTATTCTCTTCCCCATCCATTCAAATTAAGAGGTTCAGGGGAGTAACCGGAAGCACCCCAAGGAACAAAGAACGCAGCAACACAGGTAAGAATGTTTCAGCGTTATCCAAGCTCATTTCTTTCTCTTTATGCCTTCCAGAATTTAAGTTCCAGGAGCTTTGGGATCCTGTATATATTCACCTCCCTTAAAAAAATCCACCGCTGTCGAGTTAAGTTCGACTTATAGCCACCCTACAGGTCAGAGTAGAACTGCCATATAGAGTTTCCAAGGAGTACCCGGCAGATCTGAATTGCAGACCGTTTGGTTAGCAGATGTAGCACTTAACCCAGTGTAATTAGGCATTTCCTCACCTCCATTGTACCCCCATTAATGAATATGGAATGTAAGGCTTAAGAATGTTGTTTGAAGTAAAAAAAATAATAATAATTAAAGAATGTAGGTGACAAATGATAAAAAAAAAAGCAGCATCATATTAAAGATAACACTTAAAGAGCAGTGATGAAATAGCTGCGTTCCACCCTTCCTTGAACTGTAAGTGCCGTGGAGGATTGCAAAGATGGGACTCAGGGCGGGACACACAAAATTTTAGGTACTATAATGCATTGGTCATAAATACTCTTAGGTCATTTTATTTGTTGTTTGTTGTGAATTTGGACTTTAGCAAGGACCTTGAAAGCTCTGCTACTGCTAGTATCACCATGGGCGCTATAGAGTGGAGTGTGGAGGTGAGGGCTTGGAACATGACAGTGCACTATTTCATGCAGGCCCCTTGCTTACAGGATCTGTATATTAAAATAAACCATCACATGAGAAAGGGTAACTATTTTATTAAGTAACTGTTATGTGCTGGTCCCTCCTGGATTGACTAAACCTGCTAATTTCATGTAATTCTCAGAGCAAATATGAGAAGCAGGAATCATATTTGCTATTTTACAAAAGAAGAGCTCGTATTTCTGAAAGAGAATCACTCTTCCATAAGACATAATAAGCATAGGTAAGACCTGAAGCTAGAATCCAGGATTCCTGATTTCCAGAAAAATTCCCTCTTTCTTAATGTTATCCCCAAGAGATATTACCAGAAGATAGAACACGTTCTCATACTTTACTTAACGTCTCATACTTACCCAAGTGTGTCTTTTATGGCTCTCATTGTGCCCAAACATTCCTGTTTTCCAAAGCACTTTCATAAAAACTTGAAAATTGGCATAAAAAAATGGCTAGCACATATACCATTTCTACTAACCATTTTCAATTGGTGTCATCAGTTAATTACAGCATTCTTTCCCATGGAGTTCAGATGCAGATTCAGAGCCCTCCTGTGTACACAGAGCTCTAAAATCTACAAAAAATTGATAAGAATTCACACATTCAGATAAAATTTATTTGGTATTCCTGTAACAGAAATACCATGAGTGGATGGCTTTAAAAAGAAAAATTTTGTTTTGAAACAGTCCAGTAAGACCAAATTCAGAGTGTCAGTGCCAGGGAAAGGCTTGCTTTGCTGGATCTGGAGGAAGGTCCTTGTCTTCAATCTTCCCCCTGGACTGGAAGCATCTAAGGCACAAGGACCCTGATCCTTTTACCAAAGGATGCACTCAGTTTCTGGCATGCTTCTTGGTGGTATAACCCACCATCAAGTTGATTCCAAGTCATAGTGACCACATAGGTGAGGGTAGAACTGCCTCATATAGTTTCCAAGGCGCATCTGGCAGGATTTGAACTGCCCAGCTTTCGGTTAGCAGATGTAGCACTTAACCACTACACCTCTAGGGTTTCCCTTGATGTTATAAAAACCACCCAAGCCCACCACCGTTGAGTCAACTCCAACTCATAGCTACCCTATGGCTCAGAGTAGAACTGCCCCATAGAATTTACAAGGACAGCCTGGCAGATTTGAACTGCAGACCTTTCAGTTAGCAGACTTAACACTTGACCACTACACCACCAGGATTTCCCTTGATGGTATAAGTTCCCTAAATCTCTGTGTTAGCTTCTTCCCGTTAGATCTCAAGTGACTGCCTCAAGGCACAAAACAATCTCGTAGGTTGAGTCCCACCCTACCAACACAACTTCCCCACATTGTACCCTCATTAACATCACGGAGGCAGGATTTACAACATGAAGACCACACAATACCTGGAATCATGGCCTAGCCAAACCACCACACACATTTTTCAGGGGAACACAATTTAACCCAAGACACTATCCCTATTTGCATATTCCTAGTGGATACAGTGAGAGCAATGGAAGGGGTATTGGGATAGACATTGGGAACTTAACATTTAAGACCCACAAGCTGTCACTCCATCGCTGACATTCAGCAGATCATTTCTTTTCCCTGAGTTCCTATTTTCCCTCTCATTACAGGAAAACTCTAGACTAAATCAACACTAAATTCTCCTATTTTACTAACATTGCGGAAGTGACAGGGGTACTTAGAACAACTTACTAGTTCTCTAGTACATTCCCAGAAGGCTAGCTAATCTGATAAACTAATCACTGCTAAGGTTTTAATGAGTCCCTTTGCACAATGCATTCATCCTATTGGAACATTCTTGCTTTTCAAAAACAGCTTTCAAGAAAATAATGCTTATACTCAAAAGATGGATTCTGAAGGTGAAATTTCAGTGTTTATAGAAGGAGATAGTGTTTCATAAGGGCATATGGACCCTTTTTTCTCTTCTTTCAAACATAAGAGAAGAGAAGAGCATTTAGGGAGAGAAATTCAGTTTCCTTATCATGCCTCGTCATGCTACTAAGAATTCATAGGGTTCTGTTGACAGTAGTGGACTGAGAGGTTGGCCCCAATGATCTTTTAACCCAGAAGTAGGGCGACTTTCCATATAAAGATGAGATTGATATCTCATAAAGAGGGAATGCGTAAACAGAGATAAAGAATATCCTCAGAGCTGTGCCCATTTGTAAATCTAGTTCTCAGACTGAGATCTCATCTCTTCTCTTAGACTAGATGTGAATCTCTGAGTCAAGCAAATGATTAACAAACTCTGCTGCTAATCAAAAGGTTGAAAGTTTGAGTCTAAAGAGGCAGAAGTGCCTTGGAAGAAAGGTCTGGCAATCTGCTTTAGAAAAATCAGTCATTGAAAACCCTGTGGAGCTCAGTCCTACTGTGATACACAGTGGCCTTCATGAGTCAGAGGTGACTGGATGGCAACTGGTTTAGATTCCTCGAGAACAGTCTGCTCACTGAGGACACTCATTTATTTCTATACCTGCATGTTCAATGATCAGTAGACACATGTGACTGTTTAAACTAATGAAAAATTAAATTAAATTAAATTAAAAATGCAATTCCTCAGTTGCTGTAGTCACATTTCAAGTGCTTTATAGCCAGTGGCTAGTTCTTTCATATTGGACAGCACAGATACAGAGCAATTCCATCACTGCAGGAAGTGTTATTCGGTAGTGCTATTCCGTAGACAGGCATTATCTGTAAAACTTGGATACTTGAAATTCCTGATGCTGCTCTTTGTGTTAACAGTAGAAAATGGTTATTTTCTTCCTCTGTAAGTTTTCGCTTTTTAATGACTCCGGTATTACTTGGAGTCAAGATAGTTTTCCATCCATTTTTACCCTTGCTTATTCTCATCAATACCCTACAAACTAAGACTTGTTCTTGTGGTCATTAGGTGCCACTGAAGCATTTCTGACTTACAGCAACCCTATAGAAAAGAGCTTAACTGATCCCACAGGGTTTCCTGTAAGTCAGAATTGACTTCACAGCATACAGTAGCAACAATCTTCACAGACGCAGATCACCAGGTCTTTTTTCCCGTGGAGTGGCTAGTAGGTTAGCACCATCTACTTTTCAGTTAGCCGCTGAACTCCTAACATTGTGCCACTAAGGTTCTTTCAGTGAGACTTAAAGAAAAAACAACACCCTGCCATTGAGGCAAGTCCGACCCATAGCCATGCTGTAGGAAACAGTAGAGCTACCCCACAGAATTTCCAAGGAACGCCTGGAGGATTTCAACTGCTGGATGTTGCACTTAACCACTACACCACCCAGGTTTCCTAGTGAGACATAAGAACCCCTAAATAAGGATTTCACTTGTGTATCATTCTTAAAAATGAAGTCCTTTGTGTGATCCTTATGTAGCTCTCAATGAATGGCAACGTTCATCAGAATTTTCCTTGTAAAACTATTAATTTTTTCCTATCGATTATCAATAAACCCCTTATGTTTCTGTAGTATTATAAATAAATGTATTAACCAAAGTCTTTACCGCCACAGTCCTGCCTCCTACAAAAGTAGCTGTAGATATTAGTTGTCTTTTCTGTAGTGATCTTTTGATCTAGAAAGACATTTCATGATTTTTTTCAGGTTTTATACTAGTGAAATACTGTGGCCACATTGCCCTCAAATTGCTACTCATGTCCCATTTGTATTTTCACCTTGGGCTATTTCTTCCTCCATTGACCTTGTTCAGAATGATCTCTCATTTTTCAGTAAAGGTTGATGATAATGAAAGTAACTGAAATTGGTTTTGGACAACCTATTCTAAACATCTTAATCAATAGAGTGAAACATTCTTTGTTTAATATTTCTCATTTTTTCTCTCTCTATGTACATTACAGCAGGAGAGAACAAAAATTGTAGCACTTTGATGATATATTGATATGCCTTCAACAAGGCAATTCAATAGGGCTATGAAGAAGCTCTTCTCTGAGAAGGGTATATTTTGAGTGAGCTCAACAGCTAATGGAGGGCTGGTGGGAACCAGAAACAGGAGGATATTTTTCCAAACACCTTTTGTGTTAATGCTGAGGGTTAGATAAATGGTTTGGTCACTGAATAAAGCTGCAAAAAAGTGAGCTATTTAAGGGTAAGAAAAATAAGAGAGAATCTTGAAGTCCTACAGAAAATTGGAGTGAACCAAGCCTCTCAGAAGGCCTAACCAGCTTTTGAGAAGCCAGTTGTGAATTAAGACTGAAACATTCGGTGCAGTAATTTTTGTCTTTTAATTCAACATTACTTTAGTCCAAAATCCAAAACTTGACAGGAAGGGACCTTTGTAGGCTACTGTTACTAGGTGCTATCAGGTCAGTTCCAATTCCCAGCAACCCTACGTACAAGAGAAGGAAGCAGTGCCCAGTCTTGTACTGTTCTCACAGTTCCTGTTACGTCTGAGCCCATTGTTGAAGCCACTGGGTCAATCCATTGGGTTGAGATTCTTCTTTTTTGCTCACCCTCTACTTTACCCAGCATGATGTCCTACTCCAGGGACTGGTCCCTCCTGATAAGATGACCAAAATACATGAGAGGAAGCTGCACCATCCTTGTTTCCAAGGAACACGCTGGCTGAATTTTTTTCTAAGACATGTTGTTTGTTCTTCTTGCCAATATCATAATTCAAAGGCATCAATTCTTCTTCAGTTTTCCCTATTCATTGCCCCACTTTTAGTATGCACATGAGGTGACTGAAAATACAATGACTTGGGTCAGGCACACCTTAGTTCTTAAAGTGACATCTTTGCTTTCTTAACAATTTAAAGAAGCCATTTGCACAGATTTGCCCAATGCAATGTGTTGTTTGATTTCCTGACTACTGCTTCCATGGGCGTTGATTGTGGATCCAAGTGAAATGAAATCCTATACAACATCAATATTTTCTCATTTGTCATGATGTTGTTTATTCACCCAGTTGTGAGGACTTTTTGTTGTTGTTGTTGAAGTAAAATCCATACTGAAGACTGTAGCCTTTAATCTTCATCAGTAAACACTTCAAGTTGTCTTCACTTTCAGGAAGCAAGGTTGTGTCATCTGCACATCACAGGTTGTTAATGAGTCTTCAGCCAATCCTGCTGCAATGTTCTTCTCTATGTAGTTCAGCTCCTCATATTTTTTGCTCATTATGGAGATTAAATATGTGTGGTGAAAGGTACAACCTTGACACACATCTCTCTTGATTTTAAACCACAAATTATCCTCTTGTTCTGTCTGAATGACTACCTCTTGGTCTACAGGTTCCTCATGAGTAAAATTAGGTGTTTTAAATTCACATTCTTCCCATGGTTATCCCTAACTTGTTATGATTCATACCTACAAAAATGAACTGAATGATGTTTAGCCATTTCAGGAGGTAGCATGTGATCAAGAACCAAAGGTTCTGAAGGAAGGATTCGAAGCTGCAAAACAAGGCTCCAGGAATTCATGGAATACCAATCATGGTGTTTCACCAAAGGGATGCAGCACTGCGGGTGCTCACTTGTCTATGCCAAGAAATCTGGAAGACAGCTACCTGGCCAAGCAACTGGAAGAGATTCATATTTTGTCCATTCTGAAGAAAGGTGATCCAACAGAATGCAGAAATTATCAAACAATATTATTAATATTAATTAGTAGGCTAGAAAACTAGAAAAAATTGTTGTGCCAAATAATATTCATATTTAAGTTTTTTAAAAATACTTACAAATTGTCTTTTTTAAAAAAGCTGCTAAGTGAGCTCTCATTAAAACATAAATCAATGAAAACAATACAAAAACAACAAGCCTGTTTTGGGGCCAAATAAACTTGAAAGTACCAAATAAGCTGAACTTAAAATCTCTTTCAGTTTTCATAGAGCTGACCTGGTTGAAGAAGAATGGGGTCAGAAATTACTCCTCCTGCTAGTGGTTAAAACAAACAAAAACAAACAAACAAACAAACACAGAAGTCAATTTGACCTCATGTGTCACGCAGTAGAACTCTATAGGCTCTTTAGGGTTATCAAGGCTATGACCTTTCAGAAGCAGATCACCAGAGTCACCTCCAGGAGAGTTTGAAACCACTAACCACTCAGCTAGTAGTGAAGAGTTTAACCATTTGTTAGTGAGTAGTATCTCGGGTCTTATGAGCTGCCATCTAAAATACTCCACGGCTCTCACACTGTCTGAAGCAAGAGAGTGAAGGAAACCAAAGACACAGGGAAATATGAGTACGAAGGACTAGTGCACCCCAAGTACCACAATCTCCACAAGGCTGAGTTCAGCATAACTAGATGATGCCCGGTTACCACTACCAGCTTCTTTGACAGGGATCACAGCAGAAGATCTTGGACAGAACTGGAGAAAAATGTAGAACAAAATTTTAACTCACAGGAAAGCAAATAAATAAATAAAGACCAGACTTACTGTTCTGACTGAGACTGGAAAAAACCTGAGAAAATGGCCCGTGAATACCCCTGTGACTCAGTAATGGCATCACTCCTGAGGTTCACCCTTCAGCCAAAGATGATACAGGCCCATAAAACAAAATGAGACTAAATGGGTACACTATCCCAAGGGTAGGGACGAGAAGGCAGAATGGGACAGGAAAATTGTTAAAAGGGAACCCAAGGTTGAGAGGGGAGAATATTGACATGCTTTGGGTTTGGCAACCACTGTCTTCTAATGATACATGTATTAATTGTTCAATAAGAAACTAGTTTGCTCTATAAAACTTAACCCAGAGTGCAACACAAGTAATCAAATAAAAATGAGTTTAACTATTTGTCTGACCCAGTTATTCCTTGAAATTTCTGTGGCTTAAAAAAACACAAAGGAAATTTTCAAAGATGCCTTTAGCTCCTACGAGCTACACTATTATCCATATTCTTTGAGTTTTCTATCACCTCCTGTGCTCTGCTCAGTTCTGTGAGCTCCAGAAGGCCTGCTTTTTACCCATAACCACCAATATGCTTTGAGTTCTGCACCTGTATTTCCTTTTTGAGACACTGGGGACCCCTGCTTGGCTGCCATGGATAGCTTCACTCTAGTCAAAACCAGATAACATCCCTCTAAGGAATAGCTCATCTTAGGGTGATTCAGAAACCAATAAAGGATGGCAAATCACTTTATGGAAATTAGCTTTTAATTATTCACTGGCAATTTGACTGCAATCCAGCAGGTGCCCTGATAGGATGAAGATGAGTTGATGAGTGGATTATTTATTTATTTAGTTCCCCCCTATAGGACACAGTCACTACTTCCCTTCCCAAATCCAACTAAAATTATCCAACATGAAGATGCCATGGGGAAGAATCAGTCTGTTCCTACAGATAAGTAATCTCAGTGAAGATGTTGTTATTCATTTATTCACTTATTGAATGATTCTCATCCACTGCTGATGAATCATTTTTAGAAGAGCCAAGAAAAAAGATTGATTAAAACATTTAAATATTCTGACATGAGGTCATATTTTAATTTTTCCTGCTCTGCTTATTTCCTAGAAGAAAACAGCATAGAGAGAGGCAGTGTGGTATTATGGTAAAAAATAAATGAATAAATAAATAAGTTTAGACCAGGCAGACTTGGCTTGGCAGATCTGGGTTCAAATTATAGTGTCACCAGTGGTTGCTACATGACCCTAGCCGATTAAACTTTCTCGTTCTCAATTTTTCCACATGCAAATATTCAATCCTTGAATGACTTTTGCACAGAGTGAAAATATAAGTATATGCCTGGAAATATGCTTGTCTTGGTAAATGAGAGTAGATATGGTCATTATAACCCAAACTGTTCTTTAAAGTGTCTAGGAAGTTGGCAGCTTACAAACTATCCACAGAATGATTTTATATCATTACATCTGGGAGGCTTGGATTACTATATTAGAAATTGCCCAATAACCTTATCAATCTTCCTCTAGTAGAAGAAAAAAAAATTGCTACGGATTCAATTCTGACTCATAGTCACCTTACAGAGCAGAGCAGAGCAGAACTACCCCATGAGGTTTCCAAGGAACAGATAGTGGATTTGAACTGTCAGTCTTTTGGTTCGCAGCCAAGTTTTTAACCACCTTACCACCAGGGCTTCTGTATTAAGGGGTAAAAAAATTGTTGTGGGGTCGCTTCTAACTCACAGTGACCATGTAGAACAGAGTAGAACAGCCCCATACAATTTCCAAGGAGTTTCTGGTGGATTTGAACTGCCAACCTTTTGGTTAGCAACCATATCACTTAATCACAAAGACACTTAAATGAATAATGTGTAGATTAAATCCTGGAGCTAGAGGAGAACTCAAGCTCTGTAGAGAACAGAAAATGATTCTTTGCCTCTAATCTTATCACTAGGATAATGATCGTAAATCTAATACAGTATGTCAGAAGCCCTAAATTGTTATTCAGACACAATTATAATAACAATGGCATCTCAATATCTTAAACCTGCAAAAGGGCTGATTATTATGAATGAATTATATAAATACAACTAACTGTTGTGTCCACATATAAGAAGCAAAGAAAAAATAGGTAGGTAGTAATCAAAGCTCCAAGCTTAACATACTGGTTTCAGTTTCCTCCCTAATTTAACTCTCCAAGGTATGCTAGTGAACATCCAGCAGGCTACTGTCCTTTTTTTTCCTACTTTCCCTCCTTTTTGTCAGTACTCTGTTCCCTCCATCATCCCAATCCTCTTTATTATTTTGTCAAAATTCACAAAGGGGCAATATAGAAAGGTAACTCAATGATTTTGGGTGTGTGAAATATTTCACACTAACTCTTGTTTCATGAATTTGCCTCCTTCTTATCAGTGTAATTTGCTTTTCAGTCCATATGATCTAGACCTTCTAAAGACCTATCTGTTTTTTAGACTGGCCTTGTAATCCTTTGCCTCCAGAAGCACTTATCTTTTATCCCTCAACCAGATTTTTATGTAAATCATAGAAACTCATCCTTTAGATTGTAACAACCCCCCCCCCCCATTTCCTTCTCCAAGAAGCCTCCCTAAAGATCCTTCTCCACATTTTTAGGTACTATTGCTTTGTGTTCTCTTCACACGACTCTCAGACTTCATTGCAGTTCCTTGCTTAGTTGACTGGATTCCCCCCAATTGATTGGAAGTTTCTTAGAGGCCATTGAATGAAATACTGCTTGATCCTGGGCCAGCCTGGTAAACATTGTTATGCTTGAGCCTGTCGTTGCAGCCAATGTGTCACTCCATCTCTTTGAAGATTGTTTTTTTTTCCCCTGACTCTCTGTATTTTACCAAGCATGATGACCTTCTCCAGGAACTAGTTCCTCTTGATAACATGTCCAAACTTTGTAAGATGAAGCCTTGCCACCCTTGCTCTTAAGGAGCATCTGGCTATATTTCTTCCACGATGTGTTCATTCTTTTGGCAGTCCATGACATATCCAATATTTTCATTAACACCATAACTCAAAGGTGTCCATTCTTCTTTGTTCTTCCTTATTCACCATCCAGAAAAGAAGTCACTGGAAATAGAGTTTGTTTTCCTTCTTTACCACCAGAGCACCGTGCCTAGCACATAGGCCACAAATGAATATATGCACTGAATGATTGTTTAATACCAGGCTAGAGAAGCAGAGAAGGCCAGAACTAGCAGAGTCTTTGAAGATCTAACCCACTCTCATTTATTATAGATAGTAAAATTGAGGTTCTTTGAGACAAAGAGAAGACCCCAAGGCCACAGATCAGTGAGCCTTAAGGAGGCCTCAGATTTTCTCAGCAAGAGAGCAATATGAAAATAGTGATGGCTTAAAATAGTTTACTCATGTGCTAGTGTTATTTTTTCTGCTTCTCCCTGATAATATTTACTATTTGCTCACCTCTCAATGTTTTTAGTACTGTACATATTAGGATGCTGGCTTATATCCATTTCTTAAACTAGTTTAGTGAACTGAATGTTTACATGGATACAAAATATCCTTGGGCTATCAAAAGCTATATTACATACATCTTTTCCAAATCCTTAAGATCAGACAGTCTAGGATCCAACCTCAGGGGCTCTGAATCTGACTCATGGCTATTCAGTGTAAAGCCCAAAGTCCAAAGGGGGAAGTGGTAATGTGAAATCTTGACAGAGAACAGGCAAAGTCTGTCCCTAAGGCAGGGAGAGCCTAAGGACTATGAACAGTTTCACGTGGCAGATGCTTCTACACTCCCCACAGGGGGACAGAGGATTGAAGCTGAGTACACTTGCTTTCCTCCTGTTCTTGCCATAGCTGGAATCTGTTCTATGCCTGACTTGGAGAAAATGAAAGAATCTGAGATTTTCATGGGAAAAAAAGAGAATGGGATCAAGTAAGACAGCAAAAGTGAGAGAGAATGTCCGCTAGACTGCACATAGATACAGTGATAAAAAGAGTGAAAAAGCAACGGAAAAGACAGAGAAAAGCAGGCTGAGACAAAGGACAAAGAGCCAGAGAGAGTATGTGAAACTAGGAAAGACAGACCAAGGAATATACAGACCTAGAGGGAGAAGGCAAGAGAGGGAAGGAGGAAGAGAGACAGAGGAGAGAGTGAACAAGATCAAGAGAGGCAAACAGAACAAAATAAAGGAAATACCGTCATTTAAAATTCTTGGGACAGATGGTAAGTGGCACAGTGAAGGGTCCAGGAAAATAATACTGTGTCAAAGTCGACATCAGATTAAATTAGAAACCTTGGGAGGAAATTATTGTAAAATTAAATTTACCAGAATTGAAGAGAGGAGAGGAGGGAAAGTACCAGACAGCGGGAGCAGAGAGCAATGAGGGACGGAGATTAAAAACAAAAATTTCAACAAAGGCACAGGCATGCATTTCAACACCAGACAACAGAAGGCTGAGGTGTCTGGAAATGTTTGGATGAAATTTGGGAAACATATTAAGGAGGAAATAAAATCAAATGTAAGCCATGAAAGGTCTTGGAACTTGAACCACATGCTTAGTTACAGTGCCGTTATGATAAAGAGACTTGTCCTCTGATGTTAGTCCTCTCACTCATAAACAGTTTGACCTGGACAAGCCAAGTCACCACTCAGGACCTCATTTTCTGGAGCTCTGAAATGCAAGGGGCAGCCTAAGCAAACCGTGAGACCCCTCATAACTCAGAGAGGGTTTTGATGCCTCAGAGATGAGGCCAAACTCCAAACTGAAACCCAGCGTCTCCGAGTTGATTCTGACTCATAGTGACCCTATACGGCAGAGTAGAACTGTTCCATAAAGTTTCCAAGGAGCACCTGGTAGATGTGAACTGCTGATCTTGTGGTTAGCACACGTGGCACTTAACCTCTATGCCACCAGGGTTTCCAAACTTCCAAAACAGGTGGGAATGTGAGACTCAGGGTGAGTTTATAGAGCACATGTTGAGCTGAGTTGTGACAAGAGACCAAGTATTGGGAAGGTCACATCATAAAGAGCCTTGTAGTTGACCTTGTTGGTGTGGAAAGAAGCCTGGACTTTCTGCTTCAGTGCCTGCCAAAAGCTAGCTGTATGACCTTGAGCTGCCTTGGCCTCATTTTCAGTGTATACAGTGTGCACAAGGGTTTGAGTGTGGAGTAGGGGATTAGAAGTGCTTGACCAAATCGTAAATAACTTAACCAAATGTCTGCACTGACAAGACAGCTAATAGAAAAGGTCAGGCATTACGGAAAACAGAGAAATGGGAGTGCCTCACTCTGCTTGAAGAAGGTGGCTGGTACTTGGCTCCAACTAATCACTCCCTACGTGTGTGGGCATGATCTTCTGACATTTTCAAGAGGAGTTTCCATTCTTGATTTTTATGCAAAATGCATTGACCAAACAAAAGATCACTGGGGATTTCAGTCAAACAAATCACGAATGGAACTGCAGAGTTGCGGCACACAGCACCTGGAATGAATATTCGTTTAAAAGGACTACTCTATCCTCTTTGATTTTGGGACACTGTAACACAAAGAATGGTGAACCATCTGATATTAAAACAAAAACCAGAGGTAAATGATAGAGGAAGTAGATTAGAGTTTTAACACCATTTTCTCTTCTGTTCTTTGCTTTTCTCTCCATATTTGATTGGTTTAAACCTCCCAGTTTCGGCCCAAAGCTACAAGAAGCAGCAACTCTTCAATGCCTCTCACATTTCCTCATTTTTTTCCTTATATTCTTGTCTTTGTCCTTTCTCTCAGATCCTCTCCCCATCCCATTTTTATTCCCATGCCTGTTTCTCATTCCTGCTTTTTCTTTATATCTTTGGTGCCTCCATCCTACTGCTTTCTGTCCCCAGCTCTCCAGGACTCTGCCCTGGGGTGGCACCGGCCTAGGTATTTGAAGAGGAGTGAAATTCGGCTATAGGAGAAGTTAAAAGTATTTCTGTGGTAGGCTATTTAATCATTTGAATCCTTGATAGGAATGGTTCTTTTTATGTCTTCCAGCAATAAATCCAGGCAGTATCTAATCTCTGATCTCAAAAAGAAGAGAATTAACCAGCTGAGAGTGTGACTAGAAATGAAACCCACAGAAGGGAATCAAAAAGAGACCACTTTATCTGTGTGCGCACACAGCATATTAACACGATATTGGAGAGAAAATGGAGAAAGAGCTATTCTTGGGGGCTCCTCCCTCATCAATCTACAGTAACTCTAAAAACTTTGGATTTTTCTTTTTTCTAAAGCCATCTTATTTTTGCTTCTCTATCATCCTTACTCTAACCCCAAGAAACCCCTTGACTGTTACCTGCCGCTTGCTTAGATAAAACGTATCTTCTTCTTCTCTCTCTCGCTCTGGTTTCCGCTTCTCCCCGCAACAAGTTTTGATGTTCTTTGTTTCTCCAATAATACTGCAAACTCTGCAGCACAGAATTAGCAGAGTGTCAGCCTCGTCCACCGCTGTGTCATCTTCATTTATTGCAGGTTTGACACGGAGTAGATATTCAGTAAACTAAACCAAATCAAGTCAGTTACCCCTGGCAACTGCATCTGTGTCAGAGTAGAAGTATACTCCATAAGTTTTCTTAACTGTAATTTTTTGGGGGGAAAAAAGAAGATTGCCAGGCCTTTCTTCTGTGGTGCTTGAGCCAATCTCAAACGGCTTGTGCTACCCAGGGTTCCAGCTACTGAGAGGTCTGCCTGAACTTACCTCTCCATCTCTCTCTGTCTCTGTCTCTCTCTCTCACACACACACACACTCACAGTTGGTTCATTGATAGTCTTCTCTTTGGTTCTCTTCTGTAGTGTTTACAGCTTATCAAGGCCACATAGCACTTTCACTAACTAGGCACATCTAGGGCACACAGCATGCCTCCAGTAAGGTCTCTGAGGTTGGAATCCAAGTCCTATATGTCCCTCAAAACCAAACTAAACCAAATCCAGTGCCATCGAGTTGATTCCAACTGTTAGCAACCCTACAGGACAGAGTAGAACTGCTCTGTAGAATTTCTAAGGAGTGCTTGATGGATTTGAACTGTCAACCTTTTGATTAGCAGATGTTACACTTAACCACTCTGCCACCAAGGATTCTATATTTCCCTCAGTGCACTAAAGTATTTGTTAATTCATAGCAGCAGCTCTGCAATAAAATTACCTAAATTCAAACTCAATCTTCATCATCCTTGTGATCCTTGCCAGGTATTTAAACTTTTTGAGATTCAGCTTTCCCATCTCTGAAGGGAAAGACTAAATGATTTTGCAGTTTTATTTGCTACCTTGCCAAAACAAACCAAACCCAGTACTGTCGAGTTGATTCCAACTCATAGTGATACTACAGATCAGAATAGAACTGCACAATAGTTTTCAAGGAGCACCTGATGGATTTGAATTGCCAACCTTTTGGTTAGCAACCATAGCACTTAACTGCTAGGCCACCAGGGTTTAGATTTTATAATTTAACCATTAGAATATCCTTATTTTTTATCAATACTCCAGATAATTCCTTTGACTAGAAGTAACATGAACACACTATTGTGATTCTTTATTCAAGAGAACATCCTACACAGGACCAAGAGGAGAAAAAAAAGCTAAATGCAAGATAATAGGTGGGAGGAAAAAAGTAACCCAAACTCCTCAAATAAATACACTAATGGAAAGAAATCCTTCTCCAAATAGCAGAGCAGTTGGAGCTATGGAGGACTGTGGAAGTGCTATGTAATGAATTCTTTCTTATGGCCTTCCACCTTGTCTCTTTGATAATACAGCTTGGGAGATTCCCCTCCCACATTAAGCCCTGAAGAGTTGCCTTTGCCTTAGTCTTTCTGAGCTGTTCCTACACCAAAGAGTTTGCTGCAGGGTATGTCTCAGTGTTGACTGACATTTCCTGTATAAGCCACAAACAAATTGTTGGTTTTATACATTTTGTCTGGCACCAGGCTGCACCCTGCATATTGATTGGTCTATTTTGTGCATCTGGTAGTAATTGGTCAGTTTACTGTGCAAATTAAGTGACTTGTGATCCATTGAAGGGATTGATCAGTTTGTAGTTCCTCTAGGAGGGCCATGCCTTGAATTATCAAAAAGATTGCTTATATAAACAGCAAATCACACAGAGAATAGGGAACAGAGAACAGACTGAACAGAATCAGAGAGGAGAGAAGGAAACTCCTAAAACAGCTCTGTAGCCTCTTACTTGCCTAATAAATCACGTGACCATGAGTATGATCTGTGTGGCAATTACAACATATTATCAAACTCATTACAGAAACAGAAAGTGTAACGGAGGAATAGCTGACGTCAGAGGTGGTGAAGAAGTTGGGAAGTGCCGGTATGTCTGACCACCTTGTAGCAATCAGCTTTGTTGGTCCTTGTTCTTACCCTTCAGGAATTTACATGGGCTATTCTTTAAATAGACTACAGAGACCAAGAGGAAAACCACAGACCAGGTCTACAACTTCTTTCTGCAAGTCATGTCCCTTGAGGGAGCCCAATTCTCTTTTATGTAAAAATGAAGACTTAGATTAAATGATCTTTACCATTTCCTCTAGGCTCTGACATTCTAGGACTGACAGGACAAGAAGCAGTGTAAGATTAGGTGGTATGAGATCAAATTGGAGAGTGACTAAAAATAAGTTACTCCGATACCTGCACTATAAAGTAAACCATATCTTACAAGAGGCTGCAAATTGGGTTTCAGTCTTAACGCCCTGACTCAGGAGTATATGCTTTGCCCTGATCTTGAAGTATAATTCTGTAAAGCTCATTTTCTTTCCCATACATGCATTTCTTACTTTATTTTTCTTATCCTTTTCTCTTCCTGTCTTGTAATATTTGACATTGTGTTTGCTTTTAATACTTGAAATGAATTTTTATTTCAGATGCACATTCTTTTTGACTGTCAACACACTTAAAAGAACACGTTCAGTACATCAAAAGCAGAAACTAATTTGGGCAAAGAAGAAAAACACACAAAATAGACAAAAGTATTTTCTCAGAAATGTATTTCTGTGCTTAGATTAGGAAAAAAAATTCAAATGAAAGTGCATCTGAAAACCTCCATCATGCCTGTTCTCTGTTTCTCCAGCCAACATCATCTTTATCTTCACAGATTTTCTTCCTTCCTTTCTTCCTTCCTTCCTTCTTTCTCTTACACTTATCTTTCCTCTCTTGTCTGTTTTCTTTTCTTCTTATGGTCTCTCCCTTTCTCTTTGTCTTTTCATAGGTAGGTAAAGAAAAAGAGAAATAAGTATAGATACACATACACAACAGTGATGTAAATTTTATAGTGGTTACTTATTGATGTGCAGTGAGAATGGGTAATCCATAGTAAAATTGAAACAAATAAATGTCACATCAAAAAAGTGGTCTTTTCTGTTATTTGACAGAATGATCATAAGCAGATTCCTATTATCTAGCAATTCCACCTGCACTCCTTAGAACTCTCATGGCTGTAGCCATTCAGAAGCAGATGTGGGTAGATTTGAAGGGTTTAGAGTTGCCACCCATTTGGTAGGTAGCAAGATGCTTAACTGTTTGCATTACCTGGAGACCCAGTATATCCCCCAACCAAGTTTTCACCAAAATAAATGCACATGAAAGTTCATAGCATCGTTTTTTTAGATAAAGTTGGAAACCATTCAAATGTCCACGGAAAGGGGGATAAATAAAACAATTGTTTATGATCAGACAACAGATTACAACACAACAATTAAATGGAATGACTAAGTGCAATAATATCACTGAACCTTGATTTCTAAGCACTGCACAACTGTGGAAGAATTCACTCTTTTTTTTTAATTTTTAATTTTTTTAGCCTTTCTTTTCAGTCTCTTCCCCACTTCAGCACTTAGCAAATCTGATGGGGAAAATTGGCTCAGCACTTGATGCATCACCAATTCCAACCCATCACCCAGGCCCACCTGATCATCAAAAGTTCTACTTGTCTTTTATTTCCCTCAGAACAGTCTCTCTGCCTAATGCAGTTGTGATCCATGCTTGCTTCCAGAATTAAAAAAAATAAAATGCCTCAAGTGAAGAAATCAGTCAACAAAATCTATTCATCTTGGTCTCCATGAGTCAGAACGGACTCAACAGCCACTGTTTAGATGCTTTTTTTTTAAAAAAAAAAAAAAAAA
The DNA here is from genome assembly GCA_028571685.1 of Heterohyrax brucei. Taxonomy (NCBI): domain Eukaryota; kingdom Metazoa; phylum Chordata; class Mammalia; order Hyracoidea; family Procaviidae; genus Heterohyrax; species Heterohyrax brucei. The sequence goes on from CM053150.1 coordinate 67,564,333, forward strand.
AAAAAAAGAGCTCTTTTTGTTCTAGAATTTGTTATTCTGTACAACTCACAGAGATTTTTGATGACTTTTAAAAGTCAAAAGCTGATTTTGTAAGTCATGTTTTGTCCCCTAGTAGTTCCAACAGGAGTAAATGTTTGCTTTCACTGTCTATGTTCTAACCAGAAATAGAGACTTTCTCAGGTTTTCTTCCATTAATGAGCTATATAAACTTTTTGTTTTACTGTGATTAAGTGAAAGTATACAATCCAAATCAATTTTACACGCCTGCCTATCCGTGGATCCTTTTCCTCTCCTTACCTGGTGACAGCACACTCCTTTTCATTCTGTATTTCTGGTATCCTCCTAACAAGCTCCTGTCCCCTCCTCTTCAGCCTCTTCTCTGCCGAGCTCTGTACCCTCAAGCAAGTTTCAAGCTTCAGCTTCTCGTCTTCAAAACTGAGATAATAATAGCACATACTGCAAAAGTCTGTTTGAAGGATTGAAAAAATACCAGGCATATGATAAAATCTGTTTTAAAAATGGTATTTATATACTAACTGTATTTGTTGGGTCTAAAATTTATAAAAGCTCTGGTGGCTCCAGTGCTAGGCTGCTGACCTAAAATTTGGTGATTTGAATCCAGTAGTCACCGTGGGAGAAAATACCTGGTAATCTGCTCCCAGGAAGGTTTTGTTCTTGGAAACCCTGTGGAGAAGTTCTGCAGTCTCTTACAGTGTTGCTATGAGTAAGAATTGTCTAAATGACACAAAATAGTAAGAAAATTTATAAAACTTTTGGATCCAGGTTTTCAAAAAAGAACACAAGCAAAATAAAGGAAAGGACATGATATTTAGTTACAAAAGATAACTTTTGTTGTCTTAAAAAAACCCACAAATGAAGAAAACAATCAATTTACTTAAGAAAAATTACTAACTTCCTGAGACATTTCTATAAAGCTTTTATTTTCTACACTTTTGGCTTCATTTGATTGTATGTTTATGTAGTAACTCTTTGTAACATTCTTTAAAGAGAGAATAAATGTCTTTTCCCTACCATACCTACTCCTTGCTTATTGATTACCTTGCTATCAGGTATTGCCTATTTATGACAACAGTAAAAAAAATCTACTATCCAACTATTTTGCACATCAAGGACATAGGTCTGACAGTAACAAATGTTGAGGTCAAAGCGAGAGCAACACTGGCTGTGATGGTTAAGGTTATGGGCCAACTGGACTAGTCCATGATTTTCAGTGGTTTGGCATATATAATGATGTAATTTGGGAGTTACATAAAAATGTAATTTGACAATTACACAATTAAGTAATTTGATAATTATGTAATAATGTAACCTGACAATTCAATAATTACATAATTTTAAATTAAGTATATAGTTAGTTATGATATAGTTATGATAATTCTTCATTTTGTGGTCTGATGCAATCATCCTTTATTTTTTCTTGGTAGCTTGGTCTTTGGAACTTATCCATGTTCATAAGTGAAAAGTGAATGTATTAACGTTTAAATTTGTTTTTATTTAAAGATAATGAGTTAGAAAAATTTCTTTTGGCTTTAAAAATAATTATTCTAAAGCCATGTATATTTTTAAGATTGCTATCAAATTTGTGAAAATTTCTAGGAGGTTTGTTTCATGTATGTGTTATGAAATTTCAAATCATTACAGATTTTCTATGAAAGAAATTAATCCTGCACAAAGTTTGCATTGATAACATTAGAAGTATTCCTGAAAGTCGTTCCTACAATGACGTTGCTAGAAACATACATACAGAAAAGTAACTCTGAACCATGTAAGTGTATGCTACTTAATGCAAGCTCTGTATATTACCAACTTGACTTCTGATTATTCAAATTCCAAAATCATCCGTGGACAAAGTCATCACTCAACATAAAATAAACACTATGTAATGGAATCCAGAGTGGACAGAGACAGCTGTTTTAAATTATTATGTTAACATGTCTTACTTTTGCAAATTTTACAGTAAAATATATGGTCATGTAAAAAACTCCCAGTGCCTTGGATAGAACCCATGCAAAGGAGCAGCCAGCACTAAAGCTTAAGCTTCATTAGCTTCTCAGTAAATCTGCCTTATTACTAGCTATTATTCATGATGTTTCCTTCTCTGATTGAAACAAGTAGTTTGCCTGTCTGCTTCATCCTCGTTTCTTCAGGCACTGCCAGCATCTAACTGTTTGACCATCTGTTGATAATACCATAGCATTCTCCAAAATGTCTTTCCTAAAATTCTAGTCTCTAGTGCTGCTGTGTCTCATATGGTAGCCACTGGCCACATGTGTGGTTAAGGCTGCTAACCAAAAAGTTGGAAGATTGGGTCTTCCAGCAGCTCCTTGGAAGCCTTTTAGGGAGGTTCTGCTAGTCCTATGGGGTTGGAAATGACTTGATAGCAATGAGTTTGTTTATGTATTCAGTATTGTTTGAGCCACAATTGGTTATTTATATTTAAATTAGAAATTAATTAACCTTGAGTAAATTCAAATTTAGTTTCTTAGCTGCATAAGCCACATTTCAGGTGCTCAGTAGTCATATGTGGTTAGCGGTCATCATATTGGTTAGAACAGATCAAAAATATTCAAAGTTTCAGAAAGTTCTATAGAACAACAGCAGTCTAAAGCCATTGCCTCTGAGTTAAATCTCAATCTTAATGACCCTACAGGTCAGAGTAGAAGTACCCTGTAGAATGTTTAAGGAGCACCTGACAGATTTGAACTGCCAACCTTTTGGTTAGTAGAAGTAGTACTTAACTACAAGGTCACCAAGATTTCTTCTCTAAAGTCATTCATAAAAATATAGTTTCAAATCCAAGCCAGCTTATTTATTTATTTTTTTTATTGTGACTGGGTGAAAGTTTATAATACAATTCAAATTTGCATGCCTGCTTATCTGCAGCTGCCTCTGCTCTCCTTGCTTGGTGGCAGCACACTCTTCCTTTCTGTTCCATACATGTCAACCTCCTGTCCCCTCTTCTACACATCTTCACTCCTGTCTAGTAAGAGGCCAGTAGGATGACATCCTATAGATGCATAGAACCATCAAGTGCACACGCAATATGGTCACTCTATGTCCCCAAGTCCATTCCCTTCCTATCTGGAGAGTTGACCTCAGTAATGATCTATGATCAGGGGCAGCAGCAGGTCTAGGGCCAAGCTCCCAAGGGAACTGTCAGGCCTTTGACCATCAGTTGTGGTCTTTTAGAGGGGTTCCTAGGGTGTACCCCCTTGTTTCTTATGTTGACACTGGGACTCAACATTGTGAGCCCCATCACAGTCAAGCCAGTATTTAAAATTTTATTTTAATTGTGATGAAAATATATGTAAGGAAACTTTCACCAATTCGACAACTTCCACATAGAATTCAGTGACAATGATTTCAGTCTTCGTGTTGTGCAATCTTTGTTGCTAACTGTTTCTAAATTATCCCAACTGGCTATAAATTTGATGTCCTGTAAGTAAAAATCACTCCTTTATCCCTTCTTCCTGCTCTTAGTACTGTGTTCTTTGGTTTCTGTGTATTTGCTTATTTCTTGTAAGTGAGATCTTACACTATTTGTCCTTTTTTGACTAATTGATTGCACTCAGCATAATATTCAACCTTGTTGCAGCATGAGTCAGGATTCTATTTCTCTCCACTGCTGAGTAATATTCCACTGTGTGTACTTACCACATTTACTTATCCATTCATCTGTTGATGGACGTTCCAGTTGTTTCCACCCTTCTGCTATTGTAAAAAATGCTGCAGTGAACATTGGTATGCAAGAGTCAAGCAGGTTTTGAAAATACTGCACAAAATGTCTTCGTTTGACATTAGCAATAATGAAGCATACCACAAAAAAATACCATACCATAAAAAATGTCAGTGCAGTTTTCTTAAAAGTTTTTTGATGGAGGAATCTCTCTCTTTTTCCTCCTTTGTCATATTGTTTGGGTTCATCTCACAATTTCTACTAAAACAAATAACATAAAAAAGAAAAAAAGAAGAAAAGAAAGTATATTAAATCGCTGCCTGGTTTCAGACTCTTTGCATTCATTATATTACATAGTCTTCAGAATACTTTTAAGTAGATGAATAATTTTATTTTAAAGGAATAAAAATAGGGTTAACTAATTTAAGAAACTCACTTTATTTTCACAAATCAAGTAAGTGATAAAGTTGGAATCAGCCTACTGAATACCTGACCACCAACTTACTCTGCTGTCTTCTTGTATCTTTGATGACGTGTCAGGATGGATTGTAGACCATTCAGGGAGTCTAATTGCTGGACATGACTCTCCAGAAGAGATCCTGCTGGTCTTTCTGGGGCTGAGGGATGGAAGAGATGGTAGACTGAGGGGGGGAGGGAAGAGGACAGGTAGTTTTAGAACACATTTAATAATCCTACCAACTCCTTATCTTTCTGTACTGCTTTATAGTTTATAAAATATAGTTTCTTGCAGACATCATAGAATTTCATTGTTACATAAAAATCCTGATGTAGGGGCTATTTAATATCATTTTCCTTTTCACTGCTGGGAAACTGAGACTTGGGGATTTGCCATTAATTGCTGAAGGACTGAGTTCTGTAATTACATAGTAAAGAACTGAGACCTAAATGCACTCAACTGGTGTCTAGCTGTTTTATGTTTTTTGTTTATTTTTGTATCTTTGAAACGTTCTGTTTTAATAAAATATTATATGATAGCATAAAATGATAGGGGCATCACTCCAATAAACTTGGTCTTATTCTTCTCACTCCCCAGAGCCTTGGGAATCCTGCAAAACCTCAATGACACACTGGGATTTAGTGGAGTCAAGTTCAGAAATCATTATAATAGACTCTGTGGTCCATTTGCCACTTATCAAGAAACTGTTCCTGAACAATTTAAAATATAAAGGAGAAGCCTAAGAATAGTAATGTAATTATATGTTTTAAAGAGAAACTTTAATAGTCTTAGTGAATGATTTGAAAACTTGGCTTTGGTTTTATAATACCAACTATTCTTTCATTGTCTACACAGAAACAGGACATAGGATTGATAAAACATGAGATTTATCTGTAGGATCGTTGTGATCTTTATGTGTTGCAGCCATCATAGCATAACTTCTAGATACACAGAAGACTTGTAAAAATGTATATATGATTGGATCACCGTCTATCCTAGGGCTTGGATCACATGACTAAGACTGAAATTGATGGTATATAATAGTTAAATCTCAGACATTAGATGTGTATTCTATACTGATTCTAACTGCTTGAATTAGTCAAACTTAGTCAACCTTTTTGATATTAAATAAACAGTCTCTGTGTGCATCTCTCTCTTTTTCACACAGTCTTTCTCACACAACACTCATACAGAAGCCTGTCTATCAGTCTTGAAAAGCTAATCACTGGAGAGTGAAAAAGGATGATATACTTTATAAACTGTAAATAATTCCAGAAATGAGATGTATCTTTATTATCCTTATTTCCTTTTCCTTTTTCTTCTCTTTCTCTCTCTCTCTCTCTCTCTCTCACACACACACACACACAGACACACACACAGACACAGACACACACACACACACACACACGCACACACTATAACTCAAGCCAACACTGTGAGGAAGGTGAATTACCTACAGACACAAATCTCTGGTTTCATGGAGTTTTAGCATGACCTGTATTTGACACAACTTGCCTTGGGCAATATGTTTGGGGATGACCAATATAATATGTCTCTGCAAACTCATAGGGAGATACTTTAAAATACAGAACTTGCTCTTGTTTTACAACCTGCCTGTGCTTGAGCAGTTTTGTTGTTTGTAACATTATTCAGGAAAATATGAAATTGCTGAGAACATCATGGCGCAGACAGATTGAGTGAGGGTGTTTATCCTTGTGTGTACGTATGTGTGTGGAGGTGTTTGTGCGTGTTCATATGCTTCTACAAGACAGGATATTGCGATTTCTTTGTTCTAAATGGCAGCTCTCCTCAGAAGTGGCCAATCAGTCACTGTCACTGGGGGAGGACATAGTAGCAGAGCTGGTGATGGGGTGGGGACATGTCAAGTTTGCCCAGAATACTCATTGCACAGGACGCTCCCCACAGCTGTTGCACACCCAGTGTAAATACAGACAGCCCCATTCATCACCTAGCTCCCTTCCACAGCACACGTCTGAAGTACAGCAATGATTTAGTGCTTGCAGCTGGAACTACACTACATTTCTCTAAAACATCAGCATTTAAAATTGAAGAGGTAGGAATGGAGAGGAAGTAAAGGTTACAGGGAGGGGAGATTCAATTTCAGTTTTCTGAAAAAAGAGGATAGGGATGACAAGAGTGAGTAACTCCAGTGGACAATTCTCTTGTTTTAACTTTAGTTTTTTGCCCCAATTCCCTGACTCTTCTATAACACAATGTAAAAATTTTGGACCAGTATTGTCTTTGCATTATTCCCTGTCCAAGGCCCTGATGACGTATACATGGTAGTCTCCGGACCTTTTCTTCAAGCAGTATTGATCCAGATCTTCTGGTAGCTTCTAAGTGGATAAACACTGTGCAAGCTCGATAAAACGAGGAAACAAATAGTTCAATCTTTTTTTCATAAGATGTACATATATTCCATACATGCATGCATATGTGCATTCGTGCATATATTTAACAAATAGTTTAATGCGTCTAATATGTCAGATTCTGTGCAAACTACATGTACAAAATATAAATAAAGACTTGCCTTTGGGTCATGTGCACTTTAGCAAGTATGACAAACTTATTGATTAAACTATGTTTTTTTTTGAGGGCTGGCACACAATAGATGTTCAGTGAACATTGAAAGCCACAATAGAGAATATTTCCAAATGTTGTTGGACAAATTTTTGGTCCTTTGCAAATGACATAAATCTTTTTAGGAGAATTCTCATAGTAGAAATGGAATGAAGAATATTTACAGTTTCCCAGGTGTCTTAGGCTGGGTTTTCTAGGGAAGCAAAACCAGTAACACGTGTAGGTACAAGGAAAGATTTATTATATATATATATAGACAGATAGATAGATACAAATTTAGGAAACAGCTCACGTAATCACAGAAGCTGAATGTCCCAAGCTCTGGCACAAGCCTCACGTGTCCACGGAAGCTGAGGAACCCAAGGTCAGCATGTCAGAGACCAGAGTTGCAGATCACCGGTTGTGTAGGTCAGTGGATCCCAAGCTGGTGGCGAGACGAAGCGACAGAGGCTGGAGGTCGGTGGATCCCAAGCTGGTGGCGAGATGAAGAAAAACCACTAACCTGTAGATGTGCAAGGAAAGATTTATATAAAGGAATAACTTGTGCCATTGTAGAAGCTGAGTATCCCAAGTCCTGGCACAAGGCTTATGTGGCCGTGGGAGCTGGTAAACCCAAGGTCAGCAGGTCAGAGACCAGAGTTCTAGATCACTGGTTGTATAGGTCATAAGATCCCAAACTGGTGGAGAGACTTTGAGGTCTCTGATGACTCACAGAGATGCAGGGGCTGGCAAACCCAAGGTTGACATGTCAGGGAATGGGACTCACTCACTGACTCTAAGGGTTGATGAATACAACAGTTGCTAGTTCAGGCCCAAGAACTAGACTTAAAAGAGAGTAAGAACTGCTGGCAACATGAACAGACAGGAAGCAGGTGGTAGAAGGTGGAGAGATGAGAGCTGAGGGGAGGGAAGCAATCACATGCCCCACCCCTGCCACTTGATACAGCAGTCAAACATGGAGTTGTCAAGTTGACATCTTGATCACTATAGGAAGAGTAGAAAATAAGTTTTACTGGCTTTTTCTAAGCTCTGAATTGCTGCACCTACAGCAAATCCCCAGGCAAATCCCATTGGACTATCTCAAGCTAAGTGCTTGTGAATGTTTGGGGTTCAATCCTTTCCTATATACAATTTTTCTCCATACCACTGGCCTTGCCCACCTACCTTCTATGTTCCACACCAGATGCTAAATTTCAAAATACTACCACGGATGGAAGTGGGGTATTTTATGTGTATGTCTTGAGCTTTTCTCTTGATCTCGGAGAGGGACACAAAAGGGAGACATAGAAGACTAGTTCTGCTGATTCCTCTGAGATGCAGATTGCTATACCTACAGAGTAGCAGAAGTTCACTGGAGTCTCACAAGATAAGTGCTCACCATTTTTCATGACTCAAAACTTTCCTACACAATGACTTCACTCCCTATGCCCAGCCTTTTCCCCTTTGCTCCTCTGTTCTATATCTGACTCTAAACTCTAGAGCACTATGTGGGCTGGAAGTAGGCACATTTTATATATGTGCCCTGAGTTTTTCTACCTGACCCAGGGAGGTAAACAAAGGGAGGACTGGAAGAAGAATGCTGCAGGATCCCCTGAGCTAGCAATTCCTGCAACCTTTCTAAGTGCACTCATCATTCCAACCATTCAGTGACAAGGGATCAGAATTATTAAGGATCCTATAGCCACTCAAGATCAAATGACTTGGACAGCCAAAATCAACTTAAAACACACAGACACATATATAAGTTACACTGCAATAAAACTCATTACCATCAAGTTGGGTCTGACTCATGGTGACATTGCAATAACTTAACAAATAAATTACAACAACTTTCTGATGGCTCAGAGACCACAAGCAACTTCTAATCATTTAAAGATGCAGATCACCATGACTCCAGAAAATTCCCCAAATAAAGAAACAACAAAGTTTCCCAGATAAAGAAGTCTTGCCGGAATGATTGGAGGTAGAATATAAAAGAATTATGTATAGAACCTTTCAAGAAATTAGGATGGAGATTAAACAAAGTGCAGCAGAACAAAATGAAAAATTAAACAAGCTACAAGAACTGCTAGAGCAAAAATGATCTGATGTTTAGCAGACTAACAGTAAAATCACAGAGTTAGATGATTCAGTAAAAAGTCAAGGGAGCAGGACTGAGGCAATGGAATAAAGAATTAGCAAGACTGATGATAACAGAATTAGCACCAGGATTTATAAGGAAAAATCAAATAAAAGAAACAAAATGAAGAATCATTAAGAGTTATGTGGGACTCTACTGAGAAAAATAATTTACAAGTGCTTGGAGTATCAGAACAGGGAGGGATAACAGAAAATACAAAGAATTGTTGAAGATTTTCTAAAAGAAAACTTACCTGACATCATGAGAGACAAAAAGATACCTAAGATGCTCATCAAACTCCACAAAAGGAAAGTTCCCAAAAGAAAGACACTGAGACATATAATCAAGCTTAACAAAATGGAAGATGAGAGGCTCTTAAGGGCAGCTAGGCTCAAACCAAAACTAACACACAAAGGAGAGCCCTTTAGAATGAACTCCAATTATTCAGCAGTAATCATGTCAGCAAGAAGGCAATGGAAAGACATATAAAAAGCCTTGAAGGAAAAAAAAATTCCAACCATGAACTATGTATCCTGCAAAACTGTCTCTCAAATATTATGATGAATTTAGGATATTCCCAGATAAACAGAAGTTTAGAGAGTTTGCAAAAACCAAACCAAAATTACAAGAAATACTAAAGGAAGTTTGTCAATTAGAAAATCAATAACATTGAACATACACATACTCAAGGATACAATTCAGGACACAGTATCCAGAGTATTACTTGATTAGGGAAGCCATGAATCTCAATCAAAGCTAAAATACTAAAATTAAGGAAACAGAGGTCTCAGCATATAAGTTACGACATTATACTAAAAAGATGGACAAATTGATGTATTTATAAACCTTTCAGATGGAGAGGAAGTCAAAATGATACACAGAAGTTAAAGACTAGCTTAAACTTAGAACACTGAGGGGAATAGTGTGGTAGCCTCAAAGCCAACTAACAATAGTACACTTCAAAGCAAGAAACACTATCCAGAGATCTCAACAGATATAAAACTAACACTGAAAAGTATGAAAAGAAAACCCATAAAGAAAAACAACTCAAAACAGAATATTAAGTAGAGCAAAGAAACTGTCAACAACACACAAAAAAAGCACCGAAAGAACAGCACTAAATTCTTACCTATCACCAGTACTTAATTACATTGACTGTAAATAGATTCAATGCACCAATAAAGAGAGTAACAGATTGGATCAAAAAAAACCCACAATCGATCTATATGCTGCTTACAAGAAACACACCTTAGACTCAAAGATATGAACAAATGGAAACTCAAGCTAACAACGTGCAAAGAAGAGCAGAAGTGACAATATTAATGACAGATAAAATAGACTTTAAAAGAAAATCCACCATCATCGACAAGAATGATCATTATTTAGTGCTTAAAGACTCAATACATGAAGAGGACATGTCAATATTAAATGTCTGCCCACTCTGCAACAGAACTTCTAAATACATCAAATGAATGCTGACAACACTGAAAAATGAGATAGATGACTCCACAATAATAGTAGGATACTTTAACACAATACTTTCAGTTCTGGACAAAAAGAAGCTCAATAATGATACAAAAGATCTTATTGCTACAATCAAACAACTCAACCTCATAGACTTACAGAGAACTCTTCACCCAATAACAAACAAGTATAGCTTATTTTCCAGTATGTGTGGAACATTCTCCAGAAGAGACCACATATTAGGCTATACAGCAAGTCTCAACAAAATCCAAAGCATTGAGATACTGCAAAGCATTTTCTTAGATCATAAAGCCATAATAGTTGAAATCAGTAACAGAAAAAAACAAAGGAATAAACTTAAGCTCATGGAAACTGAACAATATGTTCCTCAAAAATTGCTGGGTTATAGAAGTAATCAAGGATGGAATAAAGAAATTCACAGAATCAGATGAGAATAAAAACTTATGCTACCAGAACCTGCAGTACATAGCAAAAGTAGGGCTCAGAGGTCAATTTATTTCAATAAATGCAGGCATCCAAAATGAAGAAAAGGCCCAAGTCAAGGAATTAACCCTACAACTTGAACAAGTAGACAGAGAACAACAAAAGGACTTCTTCAGCATCATAAGAAAACAGATAATAAAAAGGAGAGCAGAACTAAATGAATTAGAGAATAGAAAAACAATGGAAAGAATTAACAAAATCAAAAGTTGTTTTTTTGAAAATATCAACAAAATTGATAAACTATTAGCCAAACTCACAAAAGAAAAACAGGAGAGAAAAAAAAATAGCCCAAACAACAATCAGATGTATGATTTCAAAACACACTAAATCAAAGTTAAAAGAATTCTAACAGAACATTATAATAAATTATACTGTAATAGGTTTGAAAGCCTAGAGGAAATGGACAAACCTCTAGAATCACATTACCTAACAAAACTAACACAAACAGAAGTAGAACAACTTAATAAACCTGTCACCAAAGAAGAGATTGAAAGAATAATCAAAAAACTACCAATTAAAAAAAAGTCCTGGACAGAGAGCCTCACTGGAGAATTCTACCAAAGTTTTATGGAGGAGTTAACACCAATCCTGCTAAAGGTTTTTCACAGCACAGAAGAGGATGAAACACTTCCAAAGTAATTTTATGCAACCGGCATAATCCTGATACCCAAACCAGGTAAAGATAGTACCAAAAAGGGAATTTATAGGCCAATATGCCTCATGAACCTAGATGAGAAAAAAATCTTCAACAAAGTTCTAGCCAATAGAATTCAAAATGCACTAAAAAAAAATTCACAATGACCAAGCAGGATTCATATCAGGGATATAGGGATGGTTCAAAAATTAGAAAAAACAGTTAATGTAGTCAACTACATAAATAAAACAACAAATAAAAATCACTTGATTTTATCAATTGATGAAGAAAAGGCATTTGACAAACTCCAACACCCAATTCATGCTAAAAACTCTCAGCAAGCTAGGAATAGAAAGGAAATTCCTCAACATGATAAGGGGCATCTAAGCACTTGGCTGGCTGGCAAGCAAAGTCAACAGCAAACATCAATCTGAATGGAGAAAGACTGAAAGAATTTCCCCTGAGAATGGGAACCAGACAAAAATGCCCATTGTAACCATTTTTATTCAACATTGTGCTGGAGATTCTAGCCAGAACCATCAGACAAGATAAAGAAAATAAAGGACTTTTGCATCAGTGAAGAAGAAGTAAAGGTATCCCTATTTGCAGATGATACAATCTTGTGTGCAGAAAACCCTAAAGAATCCATAAATAAACTACTGGAACTAAGAGTTCAGAAAAGTATTAGGATATAAGACAAACATAAATATATCAGTAGGATTCCTTTATACCAACAAACAGATCATCAAAGAGGGGATCATCAAATCAATACCATTTACTATAGTGCCCAAGAAGAGGAAATACCCAGGAATAAATCTAACCAGGATGTAAGAGACGTATAGAAAGAAAATTATAAGACCTTACAGCAAGAAACCAACAGAGACTTACATACGTGGATAAAACTACCTTGTTCATGAGTAGGAAGACTTAACATTGTGAAAATGCCTGTTTTACAGACAGCAATCTATATATTCAATGCAATCTCAATACAAATTACAGCAGCATTTTTCAATGAGATGGAGAAACAAATCACTAACTTGAGATGAAAAGGGAAGAAACTTCATGTAAGTGAAGCATTACTAAAGAAGGTTTTAGTTACCTAGTGCTGCTCTAACAGAGATACCACAAATGGACAGCTTTAACAAGGAAAGTTTATTCTTACACAGTCTGGTAGGCTACAAGTCCAAATTCAGTGTTTCCGCTCCAGAGGAAGGCTTTGCCTCTGTGTCACTTCTGGAGGAAAGTTCCTGTGTTGCATTGGTCCTTGTTCAGGGAGTGTCTTGGCACAGGAACCTCAGGTATAAAGGAGGTGCTCTTCTCCCAGAGTTGCTTTCTTGATAAGTGAGGTTCCCAAATCTCTCTGCTAGATATTTTCCCTTTATAGCTCAAGAGACCACCCCAAGCCACAAAACAAACTTACATATTGACTCTTGCTCTATCAACACAACTGCTACCCATCCACCCACACTAACATCACAGAGACAGGAATTCCAACATGGAGGAATATTACACAATTTCAGGAATTATGGCACAGCCAAATTTTCATAAATTTTTCTTAGGAACCATATGAAATCAATGACATCCCACCGTTTGTTCTCTAAAAAACACGTTTGTAACATGTAAAACATATTCACCCTATCACCACAGAAGTATTAAAGTCCAAGTCCCAAATCCAGAAATTTCTTTTTAGCTGTGAAATCTAGAACACTTTTTATTTGCTTTTAAGATACTTTGGTAGGCACAAGTTAAAGGTGTTTCCATTACAAATAGAAGTCACTTGCAACAAGCAAGTCAGCAGATCACATTACATTAGTCCTCAAAGCTTTGAAAATGATTTTCAAGTCTCTGAGACATTTTACACAATAGCTTTGCCCTCCAGACTCCTGGTATTGGCCACAGTCTCTGGATTCTGAGAGGAGACCGCTAGCCCTGTGCTACTGCTCTGCCTCCTAGGCCCACTTACACAGCAAGCCTGTTCCTTTAGTTGCACCCTAAGCCTGTTGACTAGCAATTCAACCCTTACAAACACAGAAAGCCCTGGCTACCCCCTTTCAAATCCCTGAGGTCTTGCCATACCTTTTGAGACTGAGGCAGCTCGGCTTCTCATTCTGTTTATCTCTCCAGCTTCTGCTTCCCATGACCTCAAGGCCTGGGCCTCAGACCCACATCTGCCATACTGGGGTAAGTGGTCCAAAGCCCTGTAACTCCACTGATTCGAGGGCCCAGAGGCACCTCACTCTGCTAGGAAGACTCTTGCAAACAGGACCTCAGCTCTCTTGCTCCGTGAGTCGGCAAGTCTAGATACACCAATTCAAGTGCCCAGAGGCACCCTGCTCTGCCAGAAAGCCTCCATGCACAGCCATTTAGCTCTCTTACTTGATGGTTCAGCCCCAGAGCTGCCTCTGGTTCTACTGCTATCACTGCTGCTGGTCCTTTGTTGTTGTCAATCACCTTTCATGCCCTCTTTAGCGTTAAAAGCTCCCCTTGATTCCTTCTGAATCTTCTATCCATTCACAGTTTCAAAATGGCTTCCAAATTTTAGGTATTTGTTAGAGCAGCACCCCATTCCTTTAGTACCAAATTCTGTTTTAGTCATCTAGTGCTACTGTAACAGAAATACCATGAATGGATGGGTTTAACGAAGAAAAATTTATTCTTACACAGCCCGGTAGGCTACAAGTCCAAATTCACAGTGTCTGCTCCAGTTGAAGGCTTTGCTTCTGTCAGCTCTGGAGGAAAGTCCTTGTGTTGCATCATTCTGTGTTCAAGGAGCATCTTGGTGCAGGAACTTCAGGTCTGAAGGATCAACTCTTCTCCCAGTGCTGCTTTTTTTGATGATATGGAGTTCCCAAATCCCTCTGCCAGATTTTTCCCTTTATAGCTCAAGACTGTCTCAAGGCACAAAACAAACTTACACATTGAATCTTGCTCTACTAAAACAACTGTTCCCCATCCACCCTCATACAGGCAGGAACTGCACCATGGAGGGACATCACACAATACCGGGAATTATGGCATCGCCAAATTGTTATAGGTTTTTTAGGGAACACATTCAATCCATGACAAAGAACACAGTGTAAGGTCTCATATTACCTGACCTTAGAATCTATTACACTGCCACAGTAGTCAAAACAGCCTGGTACTTGTAAAAAACAGCTATATAAACCAATGGAACAGAATAGAGCATCTAGAAGTAACACCACCCACCTATGAACACCTGATATTTGAAGAAGGCCCAAAGATCTGACTCAAGCACAGTGGTCCAAAGGCTGTGAACTAGGGATAAAACAGTCTCATTAACAAGCACTGCTGGCAAAACTCAATATCCATCCACAAAAAATTGAAATACAACCTATAGCTCACACCTTGTACAAAAACTAACTCGAAATGGATTGAAGACCTAAATATCAAATCTAAATGATAAAGATTATGGAAGAGAAAAGAGGAACAACACTGGAAGCTCTAACATGTGGCTTCAAGAGACTCTAAAATATTACTAACAATGAACAAATGACAGGAGAGGAAACAGATAAATGGAACCTACTAAAAATCAAACAGATCCATCCAAAGAATTTATCAAGAGAGTAAAAAGACTGCCTACAGACTGAGAAAAAATACTTGACAATTGTGTATCTGAATGATGTCCACCTTACATAATCTACAAGATACTGTGCAATATCAACAAGAAATAAAACAAATAACCCAGTTAGACAACAGGCAAAAGATATGGGCAGACACTTTTCTGCAGAAGGCATTCAGACGGCTGAAAGACACATGAGGAAATGCTCACAATCATTAGCCGAATCAAAACTACAATGAGATACAACCTAACCTCAACAAGGCTGGCACTAATCTAAATAAATAAATAACAAATATTGGAGAGATTGGAAATCTTCTACACTGTGGTGTGAATGGAAAATGGTACAACTTCTTTGGAAATCAATTTGACACTTTCTTAAAGAGCTAGACATAGAAATACTATATGATCCAGCAATCCCACTGTTTGGAATATGCCAAGCCAAGTGCCTTCGAGTTTGGAATCTACCCTACAGAAATAAGGACTGTCACACAAACAGATACTTGCACACAAATGTCAGTTGCAGTGCTATCTACAATAGCAAAAAGATGGAATCTATCTATTTGACCATCAATAGATGAATAGATGAACAAACTGTGGTACACAAGGACTGCCATTTAAGTTTATGAACTCATCCTAGAAAAAGTGCTACATACCTCACTGGGAACATCACTAATTTTGGAACTCTATCTGGAATGGTCATCAGAGCTGTTGTCGTGTTATCCTTGATGTCCTGAATGTCATCCCAAAGGCTTCCTTTCAATATTTCCTTTGTCTTGGGGTAAAGAAAAAAAGCCAATGGGGACCACATTAGGTGAGTAGATAGGGTGTTCTGTTTACTGGCTGAAAATTCCTTTCCAGACAACTACATGGTTAAGTTCATGAACTTGCCACTGTGTCACTGTGCTCAATGGCCATTTGAGTAAGAGTTCCAAAACTGCTTTTCAGGATGGACTATGTGCAGGTTTTGGTGCATAGCTTCCCAAGGGGAGTACTTCAAAGGCGACTATAGTCATATTCAGCAATGAGGTGTGTAGCACTTAGAACAATTTAGTCCACAAACTTGTCAGACCTCATATGTGCAGGAAAAAAATATTCCTCAGTGGTTACAAGGGTTGAAAGGCAGGAAGAAATTTATCCATAGATTAGATAATCAATATGAATTTAGTTAGGTAGGCAGTGACAGCACACGGTAGAAGGCAGGTCAGCATAACTGACTACACAATAAGCTAAAATGTTTTCTCAATTCAACCCAATAGCTCAAAAGACAGAGTAGCAGGGACAGGGGTCTGGGGACTATGTTTTCAGGGGACATCAAGGTCAATTGGATAAATGGTCTTTTTCTAAGAAAAGTGTTCTGCACTCCATGTTGGTGAGTGATGCCTGGGGTCCTAGAAGCCAGCAAGCTGCCATCTGAGGAACATTAATTGGTACCAACCCACTGGGAACAGATGAAAAGAAAACATGAAAGGTATGAGGAAAAATGAGCCCAAGAGACAGAAGGACCCACAGGACTGGGAGACAGCATCAGCAGGAGAACAGAAGAACTAGATGGTACCTGGAGACAGCCCTGGCAGGGAACACAGGGTAGTGTCCTTGATGTAGCATTAGAAAAGGGTGTGTACAAATCAAGAACTCTATTAAAAGTCCATGTTTGATGGTCCAATAAACTGGAGAGTCCCCTGAGAACAATGGCCCCCAGATTTGCCCCTAGCCCAGAGCTGAAACCAGTACTGAAGCCCAGACTTCAGACAAAGAATGCACTGGACTTGGGGACACAGAGTGATGCAGGTTGTGTGTGTACTTTTTGGTTTAACATGTATGAGGGTGTCCTACTAGTATCTTTGTAGAGGGGAGAGGAGAGGGAGGAAAGGAGGGGCAGGTGTTGATTGAGTGGATACTGGATGTAAAGACTGGAAAAGAAGAGTGTGCTATCATAGAGTGAGGAGAGCAGATAGAGTTACAGAAAATTGACTTGGATTGTATACTTTCAATTAATCACAATACAAAAACTAATAAAAAAAAAGTTAGAAATAGAAATACCATATCATCCAGCAATCCTACTACTTAGAATATATGCTGGAGAAATAAGACCTGATACACAAACTAATACATCCTCATGAGTGTTCGCAGTACTGTCTACAATAGCAAAAACATGGAATCAATGTAGGTGGTCACCAACAGATAAATGGATAAACACATATGGTATCTTTACACAGTAGAACACCATGCAGTGACAAAAAACAGTCAAAATCTTAGGAGACATTCTCCTAACCTGGAATTATCTGGAAAACATGCTGAGTGAAATCAGTCAGCTGCAAAAGACAAATATTATATGAGACCATTATTATGAGAATTTAAAAAATGGCCTATACACAGAAGAAATTACTCTTTTATGGCTACAAGGATGGAGAGAGTTGGAGAAGATTGTTCATAGATTAGAGAGTTATAGGAATTATATTAGCTGAAGACATTGACAGCTCACAGTAGAAGGCAGGTCAGCACAACTAAACTATACAATAAACTAAAAGGTTTCCTAAATACAGTTAATCATTTTAAAGGATGGAATAGCAGAGGCAGGGTTCTGGGGACCACAGTTTCATGGAACAGTCAGGTAAATTGACGTAGCTAGAGTTTTTCTAAGAGATTGTTAAACGTACCATATTGATGAGTGGCACCTGAGGTCTTAAAAGCCAGCAAGCTGCCATCTAAGGAAAATCAGTGAGCCTCAACCCACAAAGAGTCGATGAAATCCAAGAACATCAAACATGTGAGGAAAACATGAGGCCAGGAGACAGAAGGGTCAAGATGATTGGGAGACATCAACATGAAACCAGAAGAAGTAGATGGTGCCTGGCCACCACCAAAGACTGTCCTGAGAGGGGACACAGTGTACAGTCCCTGCCAAAGAGCAACAAAAAGGGGAGCGGAGATCTAGAACTCCATTAAAAGACCAGACTCGATGATTTGTCAACACAGAGAGTTCCCTGAGAACATGGCCCCCAGACTTACCGCTAGCCCAGAGCTGAAACGAGCATAAAGCCAACACTACAGATGAAGATTGGACTGGACTAAAGGAGGTAAAGTGATATAAGTGGTGCGTGTACTTTAAGGTTTAGCATATACATGAAACTGTCCAACTAGTTTCACTCTAGAGCAGAGAAGACGAAGCAAGTATTGGTTGAGTGGATACCAGAAGTAAAGGGCAGACAGAAGAGTATGCTGTTGCAGGTGAGGAGAGCAGACTGAGTTGCACAGAGGCAGGTGCTAGGGCTTTTATATAGAAAATTGACTTGGTTTATAAACTGTCACTTGATCACAATAAAAAAAAGTTCTGAAAGGTTAAAAAAAAAAGATTACAGCCAAGGAAATCTTGTGGGGAAGTTCTTTTCTATAACATGGGCTCACTATCAGGTGGAATTACTTGAAGGCATCCAAAAACAACAACCAAGAATTACAGAATGGAATTTGGTTTTGTGTATTGGGGGACATGACTTGAAGTTTTCTAACTTTTGTAAAGATAATTAATCTCTCCTGTATTCCACTGTTACTGTTAATTGCAGTCAACTCATGTTTTTGAGTTCTCCTAACTCACTAAGCTCTTTAGAAGTGAGGATGGCCAGACTTTATCTCACACACTTTGGACATCTTTCTTGGTAGAGAATCAGCAAAAAAACCTATGAGATGAGTTAACACGGTGGCTGCAACAATAGACTCAAACATATTGAGGCTTGTGAGCATGGCATGGGACTGGACAGTGTTTTGTTATGTTGTACATACGAACTGATTCCATGGCACCTAACAACAATAACAACAACAACTTCCTAGTGGGGAAAGTTATGTTCTTGTCAAAACTCTCATTTTATACCTGAAAAAAATCTAAAAATCTTAACAAATATAAGAGTTGGAACTCCAAACCAGCTTATCTCTATTAGAATCCAAATTGTGTATGTATTCCTGGTACAGTTAGTAAAACAGTATTTAAAAGTAAATACTTTGTATTAAAAAAGACTTTGTGAAAAATACATGCATATGTAGGAAAGGAAAAGATTATGAAGAGCCTTAAAATCTAACCCAGTGTGCTATACTCCCAAGGTACCACTGACTACTTATCAGAAGCAATGTTCTGGGAAGCTTAATCTGGCTGTGAGGATTTGATTGCGTGGAAGAACAAGAGATTTCGAACAGTTATTGCCTAGTGGCAGATATTTGAGAGATGGCTAGAGGAAAATAATCATACAATAAGACACATATCTTGAGCGGGGTTACAATAGTAGAAATTAAAACTAAGAAGCAAATGTTTCTGAAATTTAAAAAAATGTATTGAGATATCTAGTGAATCGATAGGTACAGCATTTATAGGACAGAGCTAGTTCAAATATAAACTTAAGCTATTAGTATTCCAAGCCAGGTAGAAAGTACGTAAAAAAAAAAAAAAAAGAAGCTATTTACTAAGTCTGAATCTGGTTTGTTGAGAAGGTGGTTCCTCAGAGAGAGAAGCTGACACCAGGTTTCAGATGTTAATTTTGACTTGATAAGTTGACAGTGAGAAATTATGGTGGCAAAGTTCAATCAGAAACTGGAGATGTGTGAATTCACTTGTTTTTTAGGAAGAAGAAAAAGTTTGCTTTGATCATAACTCTTGCTGGAGACATATATTGAGTATTATATGCTGTTTCCCATTTCAGATTAAGATGAGAGAGAGTAAGAGCAAGAAAGAAAGGTCTCACTTTTAGAATGGAACTGTTTTCAAGCTTTTCTTGAGACCCTTAAGTAAATCCCGTGAGAAATCCATTGTGTAAAACAGATCAAAGATGACCTCTTCTGACTGAAGTGGAAGAGGCTCCATGAATTTCTTTCTGTGTAGAGCTTCCTCTATACTTTGCCATTCACTCCTGCAAGAGGGCTTCTGAAAGCCCTGCTATGGAACAAGATACCCACAAAACACAGCCAGAATACTATTGAACTAAGTCCAGTTTCATATATTAAGTAACCAAGGTCAAGAGAACTTCTAATCACTTAAGCAAATGCAAAACAGAATAATCTAAGAGGTTCATTGCTTCCTGACTTCTGTGTCACAATGTTCTAACATCCTGAATTAAACATTCTTGTACTGAATCCTATAAAATTGTAATTGCATGAGAATGGTTGTGTGATTCAAAAAATGTAATCAACAACATCAAACAGTACCTGTAAAAGTTTATGTATATTTTGCCACATATATTCTCCAAAACAATACAACAAATATTAAAAAAATGATTTAATTTGTTTGGCCAAGTGTGTGCTACAGGAAGAGAATGGAATCTTCAAGGTACCATCTTCTCCTTACTAGAATTTCAATTAAGACTATGAATTTCTTAAAACATCAACTTGAAGCAGTGATAATTTAAGGTTCATTGGTAAAGCTTTCTTCTCTGGGAGGAATTCCTAAGTGTTAAATGACTAACGAATATGATCTAGAAAAACTATCTGAGTGACTGCTAGACAGGTGTTTCCACATGTGGTGGTGTGATATCTGGAGTGACAGCATGGGATGATAGAAGGTACACTAGACTAGAAGCCACATGACTTGGATTCAATCTTGACTCTGTCCTTATCATATAAATAACTTATAATTAGTTCTATTGATTTATATGAAGAGCTGCACATATGGAAGTGAACATTAAGATAATCACCCAGGTAGCTTTTGAAGGCAGGGCCAAGATGGTGGAGTAGATGGACATTTCCCATGACTCTTCTAACAACAGAAACCCAAAAGAACAAATGAGTCCAGGACATATGACATCCTAAGAGCCCTGAACATCACAGAGAAAGCTGAGAAACTGGACTGAGCAACAGAGAACAGAGAATAGTGCCAGAAGTACATGGAATTCCACAGACCTGACCTGATTTGAAACAGCTGCAGCCACCATGGGTGGGCTGAGAGTGGAGGTTGGTGGGAGCCTTTGTTAGCAACAGTAATTGTCTGGAGAATCCAATCACTCCTCCAGAACCAGTGAGACACAGTAACAATTTGTTGAAAGTTAAGTATTTGCTTGTAACTTGCTATGCATGAATCTGAATCTTTTCTATGAGGTTGGCCTGTCTCCCTTCTCCTGGCACTCCCTTCTCCATTCTCTGCACTGTGCCCAGTGTTAGTATCTGACCCCAGTAACTGAGACAGAAGTAGAACTCCTCAAGCCTGTCCTTGAGCAATTCTTTGAGATTCAGAGGAGGAACAATTTCACAAATTCAAGAAAGATCAGGGGGAAAAAAAAATCTGATGACTCCCCCAGGCCAGAGAATCAGGGCAGAATCTGTTCCTTCATTAAATTCAGACATAAGGACATCTACCATCCCCACAGACACTCAAGGATGTCTGTTAGACCCCTGCCTTTCTCAGAGGCTACAGGCAGACACCTGTGCATATGCCAATCATCTCTGCCCATATAGAATGGTAGGCGCGAGCCTGCACCACATCAGTGACTGGCTACCTGGACACCTGAGATGAATACATAAAAGAAAACTGTACATCTTGAAACAAGTAACTGGAATACAGTAAGCAAAGATAAAATAAAAAAACAATTTACTGATGTCTTGGAAACAGTAGTCCATATTAAAGCACATAAAGGGACAGCCCATGGTCTCTTCAGAAAACATCAAAAACAATCAAATTTTCTAAAGGCAGAGAATTTCCTGGTAGACTACAAAAGATTAATATTTGGAACTCCTTCAAGAGCTGTGGAAGGAGATGATGCAAAATGCAGCAGAGCATAATAACAAACTGAACAGACTGCAAGAAAGTATTTAGTGGCAAGATTTAGAAATTCAGAAAATTAATAACAATATTACAGAATTAGATAACTCAGTAGAAAGTCAAAGGAGTAAGACTGAAGTAGTGGAAGGCCAGATTAGTGAGAGTGAAGATAAAGCACATAGCAGCAACATATTTGAAGAAAAATTAGATAAAAAAGAAAAATTCAAGAGACACTAAAAGTTATGAGGCATTCTGTGAGGATAAATAATCTATAAATAAGTGGAGTCCAGGATAGTGGGGAGCAGGGGGATTAAAGAATATACACAGAAAATTGTTGAAGATTTGTTGACAGAAAATTTCCTTGATACCATAAAATATGGAAAGATACCTATTCAAGATACCAATCAAAATCCATACAAAGTAGATAATGAAAGAAAGACAGTAACGCATATTCTAATCAAACTTGCCAAAACTAAATCTAGGGAGCTACTTTTAAATGTGCATAGGAGGAAATGAAAAATAACATACAAAGGAGAATCAATGAGACCAAAAAGGGGGCTGCTCACTAGAAAAAATAATTGCCATCCAAGAATTATATATCCAACAAATCTGTCTCTCAAATATGATGATGAAACTAGGATATTCCCAGATATACAGAAATTAATGTAATTTGCAAAAACCAAATCAAAATTACAAGAAATACTGAAGGGAAAGGAATTAAAGACCATTTCAAATCTAGAAAATATAGTTAAGTATTAAGGTGCCACAAAGGAAACTGTCAGTCCTATGCAGCAAAATAAAAAGCAAGAAAAACTTGAAGTACCAGTGAATATAAAACCAACAACATTGGAAAAGATGGAAGCATAAAAAGAAAAAAGACTCAGCACAGAAAATAAATGGAAGACAAGAACTGTCTACAACACATACAAAAAGATATTAAAGAGACAGCACTAAGCTCATGCCTATCAATAATCACACTGAATGTAAATGGACTAAGTGTACCAACAAAAAGATGTAGAGTGGCAGATTCAATAAAGAAACACAACCCGTCTATATGGTACCTCAAGGAAACACACTTTAGACTCAAAAAGTTGAGGAAACTAAAACCCAAAAGGTGGAAAAAAATATATCAAACTAACAGCATTCAAAAAAGAGCAAGAATAACAATATTAATCACTGATTAAATAGACTTTAAAGTAAAATCCATCATGCTGAAGAAGGAAAGACATTATATAGTGATTAAAGGATCAATACTCCAAGAGCTCATAATCATTAAATATCTCAGCACCCAAGGACAGGGCTCCAAGAAAACGTAAAAGGAACAAACAAAAAGAAACACTACCTGTACGGAAAAGAGAAATAGCTCCACAAAGATAGCAGGACACTTCAACACACCATTCACAGTAAAGGACAGAATATTTAGAAAAAAGCTCAGAAAAGAAAAGAAAGATCTAAGAGCCACAATCAATCAATTTGATCTGATAGGTTTATACAGAACAAGTTGTGACAATTACATTCACAAACTTGCCACCATGCACTTACACTGGCAGCACTGTACAAACAGCTCAGTAAGATTTCATAACCTTAGTATATCAGCGTCTCACAGCTGTGTTTGTGTCGACGTGTGGTAGTATTATGTTGAGTGGCATTCATTATTCTTGTGTGTTTTTGTGTACCCTTCTGAGAATATTGGAGCTTAAATTTGAGCAACAAACAAATATTAAATTTCTTATTAAACTTGACAAGAGTGGAAGTAAAATCAGGGACACATTAGTCCAAGTTTATGAGGATAATACCGTGAAGACAATGGTAGAGTACAAATGCATTCAATGTTTTTATGAGGAGAGAAAAAGTGTCACTATGAGGGGAGGTCAGAACCGATGAAAATGTTGCCAAACTTTGTCCACCTGTACATCAGAATCATTAGCTGACTGTGGGAAACATAGCAGACCAAGTAAACATCAATAGAGAAACAGATAGAAAAACCTTAACTGAAAATCTTGGCATGAGAAAGGT
This sequence comes from Heterohyrax brucei, assembly GCA_028571685.1. Classification (NCBI taxonomy): domain Eukaryota; kingdom Metazoa; phylum Chordata; class Mammalia; order Hyracoidea; family Procaviidae; genus Heterohyrax; species Heterohyrax brucei. The sequence continues at coordinate 67,588,138 of CM053150.1, forward strand.
ATGTGCAGAAATCGTCCTGAAGGAGCTCACCAATGAACAGAAGCAAAAGAGAGTTGAAGTTTGCAAGAACTTTTGGAGAGACAAGATGATGTTTTGAGCTGTGTTATCACTGGTAATGAAATATGTGTGTACCAATATGACCCTGCACAATGGAAGTCAACCAATATTCCAAATCAAAAGTCAAAATGATGTTGCTAATCTTTTCTGATATCAGAGGAATTATTTATTATGAATTTGTACCAGCTGGACAGTTAACCAAGTTTACTATTTGGATGTGTTGAAAAGGCTACATGAAAAATTTAGACAAAAATGACCTGAACTTTTCACCAGCAACTCATGGCTTTTGCATCACGCTAATGTACCAGCTCACACTGCACTATCTGTGAGAGTTTTTAGCCAGTAAACAAATAGTTGTATTGGAACACCCTCCTACTCACCTGATCTGGCCTCCAATAACTTTTTTCTTTACCCTAAGATAAAGGAAATATTGAAAGGAAGAGGTTTAGATGACGTTTAGGACACCAAGGGTAATATGATGACAGCTCTGGTGGCCATTCCAGAAAAGGAGTTCCAACGTTGCTTTGAAAGATGGACTGAGCACTGGCATCATTGCATAGCTTCCCAAGAGGAGTACTTAGAAGGTGATTATAGTGATATTCAGCAATAAGATATGTAGCACACTTCCTAGGATGAGTCTGAGAACTTAATTGTCAGACTTCATATTGGCTTATTTCTCCCAGGAAATGGGAGAGGCTGTAGAGAGGCTGGAACTTTTCTACACTGCTGATGGGAATGTAAAATGGTATGATCACTTTGGAAATTGATTTGGCAGTTTTTCAAAAAGCTTAAAATAAAAATGCCATGTAATTTCTGCTTTTGGGGATACATCTGAGAGAAATAAGGGCTGTCACATGAACAGAAACATGCACAACAAAGTTTTTTGCTGCACTGTCCACAGTAGCAAAAAGATGGAATCAATCTAGGTGCCCATCAGTAAATTAATGGATAAGCAAACTGTGATGTATTTACACAATGGAATACTATGCAATGATAAGAATAACGATGATCTTAGAAAACATCTCATAATATACAGTCATCTAGAAGACGTTATACTAAGTAAAACTAGTTATTTTCAAAAGGACAAATATTGTATGGTACCACTAATATAAGTACTTAAGAAAAGGTTTAAGCACAGAAGAAAATAATCTTTGATGGTTACAAGGTGGGGAGGAAGGCAGAGCTGCATTTATAGATTAGATAGCAGATAAGGATTGGGTTAGGTGAAGGGATTGACAAAACACAACAGAAGGGAGGTTAGCCCAGCTGAACTTTTCCAAGAGGCAAAAGGTTTTTAAAATATAACCCAACATTTTGAAGGTCAGAGTAACAGGGACAGGGGTCTAGGGACCATGATTTCAGGGGACATCTAGACTAATTGGCATCACTAAGTTTTTGTCTTTAGGAAAGCATTTTGCATCCCACTTTGGTGAATAGTTTCTTAAAGCTAGCAAGTGGTAATCTAAGTATTATCAATTAGTCTTAATCCTCCGGGAGCAGAAAATAAAGCACATCAAAGACATGAGGAAAATATGAGCCCACCACAAAGAAGGTATCATATGATCCAGAGACTACATCAGCATGAGACTGGAGAAGTAGATGTTGCCTGGCCAGTATCAGTGACTGTCATGACACAGAACACAATGTAAAGTCCTTGAAATGGCAGGAAGTAAATGCATGTGCAGAACTAGAACTGTATTGAAAACCACGTTTGCTTGTCTGTCAGAGAGGAAGGTCCTCTGAGGACACAGCACCAGACTCTCTGTTAGCCCAGAGCTGAAGTCAGTGTTGAAGCCGACTCTTCAGACAAAGAATGGACTGGACTGTAAGATGTGGAGTGATGCTGGCAACAATTGTGTGTCTTGGCTTTAAAATATATGTGATGCTGGCTGAGCAACTCTTGTCCAGAGGCAAGATGAGAGGGTGGAAGGGGACAGGAGCTGGTAGAATGGATAAAGTACAGGGTGGAAGGAAGGAGTTTGCTGCCTCAGGGGGCAGGCAGCGAGAGAGCAGCTAGAGCTGCATGGTGGTGTGTGTGCAAGATTTCATGTGGCAAATCGATTTGGATTAAAAATTTTCACCTAAAGCACAATAAGAAAATTTAAAAAAAGATAAATGATCATCCAGTGGATCTTGTCAACCAACCAACTTTGAATTCGATGTAAAGACTTGTTTTTAGTTGCATAGTAATCTGAGACTGGAGAGCCTTGGGAGCAAGATATGAAATCACATGATACAATGTCTTCATTTGACATGTTTGGACATGGCCTAAGGAAGTGACAAGTCTTAGGTCAGGTTGTGGTTTAGGAAAAGAGCCAAAACTAACATCCAAATCTTACTTGACTTCTAATTTTAGTTCTTGCACCTTGAATTAAAAGCCAATATCTGTGTTAATGCAATTAGATTATTCATTTATTTCTTGAATATTCACTATAGCAAATCTGTGAGATCCATTTATGGAAAAGATGACGATTAACAAAAACAGAGATGATATTTTTGGATAGCAAATATGAGAAAAACAACCTAAGAGAACATAAAGAAAAGGGGGGGTTGTGGGAATATTGGGCTTCTCATTAAATCCAACAAGCAAAGTGAGCAAGGTTCACAAGAAGCGAATAACATGGAAGTTCAGGGTAACTAAGGAGTCAGAATGTGGCTGTTTTCTGTATATAATGTTAACATCAATATTATGGCTCATCTGTCTTTCCCTTCAGAATTAAAATTTCTCTCAAGAAACATCTGTCCCAATTGTGTGAGTTCTTCACTCCAGTATAAACTTGCTATGAACCAAACCAAAATCAAACACACTGCCATTGAGTCAGTTCTACTCATAGTGACCCTATATACAGAGTAGAACTTCCCCATAGAGTTTCTGAAGAGCATCTGGCAGATTTGAACCCCAACCTTCCGGTTGGCAGCCATAGCACTTAGCCACTGTACTACCAGGGTTTCCACTGTGGTCAAAGGTATGCAAACAAGGGAGATAACATGGTGATTGAGTCTCATGCCTTGTAGTCCCTCTAAAAATGGACCTAGCTAAAGTAAGCACAGTACATGAATTTAATGGACTTAGTGCCTAGAAGGTGGGAGAAGTATGTAAAAGGAACTATAATAGGAGCCAGAAATCCACATGACATAATAGAAGCATTTTTAAAAAGGACTGTATCACCTAAAAGGATTGAGAAAACTTTGGATAATGGGATCAGACATTTTTATTCACTGTTGTTTTCTCAAATTTTCCCACTATGATGAACACCTAGAATTTAGGTAAAAGTTGTTTTCAATTGTGCTCCTATTTCCCTAACCAAAAATAGAGAGAGAGAGAGAGAGAGAGAGAGAGAGAGAGAGAGAGAGAGAGAAAGAAGAAGAAGATGGAGAATTACTCTACATAAGTAACATTTGAGAAAGTAGGCATAATAAAACGATCCCAATTTGCACATTTACTAACCTGTTTGGAATAAGAAACTTCTTATCTACCCACTAGAGCAATGCAAGAGAAAAATAATGAGAAAACATGACAGGTGAGTAAAACTAAAAAGGAGTACAAAGAATTTATTCTATTTAGCAAAAAATAGGGTTGTAATAAAATTGCAGAAGGTGGTTGATCTGTAGCAATTCAGAAACACACTGAAAAATAGCCCTTGGTGAACTGGGAGGCCTGTGACTCATCAGTACTGGAGACATTGCCCAGGACTCTGGCTTGAAATAAAGTAAATAATTTGAGAACAATGAGCGTGCTGCTCACTTGATCAAAGAGCTAACATTTGGGATAGTGGACATGTAAGTTGAGTTCCTGATTCAGACAGAAAGTGTGCCTTTCCATTCTAATACGAATGAAGAGTATCATTATCTTTTACTTGCCACCATGCTTCTACTTCCTCCCATCTCTAATTTCATCTACGTATAGTTTGTAAAGACTATGACTCTTCTGAAAACCTTCTATTGTGTTCCCAGTGGAGTCAAGTCCAGCTTCCTAATGGAGTAAGGTCTAGATTCTTTAGATAATTTTAAGAACTCTAATTACATGGTTTCAAAATACCTTTCTGGTCTCAATTTCCCATTGCATTGATCCATGAATACTATATTGCTGCCATACTTTGCATTTTTACATACTTTCTTTTTGCTCATGTTAATCTCATGAATGAGTTAGGACTTAGCTTAAATTCCTCATCTACAAAACTATTTCCTTGATTCATAGCAATTTGTGTGTGCCCGCTTGTTTTCTTTATTTTTATCTTTTATGTTTCATCGCAGGGACTGGGTACTCTGCTGGAAAGAGAAAGATTTATATTTGCTGCATGATCTTGAAAAAGTCGTATAATTTCTCTAACTATCTTTTTGTTTCTGGGAAAATAGGAAAATGTTATCAGTCTTGTGGAAATAAATGCAAAGCACATATGATTTTAAATACATTGGTTTGTAAGATAAACTACTGAAATTATTTTTACCATATTTTACACAAGTAACGTGTGCTTTCTGCATTTGTCTGTGAACCACAAGCACCCCCTGAGGTATTTTCATAAGTGAGTTTTGCTAATTTTTTTGTTACAGCAACGTAAAATAAAGTTGTGCTTGTTGGCACTGACGAAAATACCTCACACAGGGAGAGCACGGTTGGCAAACAAACATAGGAAGCACACATTTAATTGTGTAAAAAATACAATAATCTATGTTTCTGTTTTAACTGGCCTCTTCAGATTGAAGGAGAGAGGGAATAGAACAACTCATGAAAGGAATACCAAGGCCTTTCTGAATCCAAGAGCATCAAAGTAACAAAGTGGTTGAAAGTGGAAGGATGCAAATGAGCCTTAAATACCTTGGGGGACAGTAACTCAAACTCTGCCAGGAATATCTTTCCACTTCTTATCTCTGAGTTTTTGTTAATGTTAGACTAATTGTCTCCACAGGATTTGTAGCGTGACCCCTGGTATCTAGAACTCTCCATTCTACAGCTTGTGTTATAAAAAAGAGTCAAAGTCTACTAAGCTTTAGAAATAGATAAATAAGACACAGTTTAATGCCAAAAAGTCTCTCCATTTTACTTCTGTATTTTTCCTGTATGCCTGACTTGTTTCAGAAGCTTAAAATGAACACCTGGATTATTGGTTTTAAAACATAACCTCATTTTCCTTGGGCTTCAGCCATCCCTGGCTTTGAATGTGTTCTCTATTTCTTTTAATCTGTGTTTTCTCAGTCTATTCTAATTATGTCTCCTTATTGGGAATAAGAGAACTGCTACTATCTGTTGGAGTGTAAGGGTGAGAAAGGTTAACTAACACTGAAGACAGATCCCAGATGACCCCGCATTATACCCCTGTCAGTATACATTAGACTGTGAGAGGATACCCTGATCTTCGTGACCTGGTGCTGCTCGTGATCTCTGATTGCTCTTTTCAGCCTTTTACATGGCTCCCTTCTGTCTTTAGTTACCTCCAGCGCATTCCATCCAAAGGCACACACTGATGCCAATGTGGCAAAAAGCTTTAGCCATGGACTAGGGGTATCTTGTAGTCACAATAGAAAAGGCCAGTGGAACTGTCATAGAAAATGAGGAAGCAAAAGACACCCAGGAAGAGGCAAGAAGCTGTTTATTCTGCTGGCAGGCCATCGGGACCTTCTCAGGTTCCAACAAATGGCCCCAAGTGCTGTTTCAGGAGGGTAGATATAGTGCAGTTTGAGGATTTCGTGATTGAGACAAATGGGGTGAGCGAGCGGAGTTCTGGGGGGGGGCATCTCGCCAGCCGGGGAGCCGGGCTGGGAAAGGAAAGGGGAAAGGGATTATCATATCCCGCCAGCCAGGGAACCAGGCTGGGAAAGGAAAGGGGAAAGGGATTATCATATCCCGCCAGCCAGGGAACCAGGCTGGGAAAGGAAACGGGAAAGGGAATATCGTATCCCGCCAGCCGAGGAGCCAGGCTGGGAAAGGAAGGGGGAAAGGGATTATTGTATCCCACCAGCCGGGGAGCTGGGCTGGGAAAGGAAAGGGGAAATGGATTATTGTATCTCGCCAGCCGGGGAGCCATGCTGAGAAAGGAAAGGAAAGTGTCCTGTTAGGCGAGTGCCAGCTGAGAAGGGAAGGGAGTATCGTATCAGGTGTCGGCAGCAAGGAGGGGGAGAAAAATTTTTCAGCCTCAATTATCCATATTATTCCCCCCTTTGACACCCCCTTTTGATAAGGGTGCATATCACAACTCTTCAGTGTTGGCCTGGGGAAACTCTTGATAAGTTCGGAGGGTCAGGACTCTGGAGACAGTTTTGTTGAGTAAGCTCTGTTCTAGTTGGTCTCATAGGTGGCGCAGGACGCAGGGTCCGAAGGTCAGGAATATGAATCCAAAGATGAGCGGCCCCCACAGGGGGGCCAGCCAGGTGGCCCAATTTGACATGAGTACTCATCCAGTCTGGGTAAGTTCACGTCACCTCTGTTCGATTCGGCTTTTGAGCTCTGTAATCTTAGATGTGACAATGTTAGAAGCATTTATAAAATAACAACATTCTTCGCCCAGAGCCAAACAGATCCCACCTTTCTCTGCCAGTAATAAGTCTAATGCTCATCTGTTTTGTAAGGTAACTGTTGCCAGGGAGTTAATTTGATTCTGAAGTATAAGGAGTGTGTCAGCAACTTGGTCCATGTCTGCATTGAGTGCCTCTGTTAGCTTTTTATAGAGGGTAACTGAGGTAGCGACTCCACCAGTACCTGTGGTAAGTCCGATGAGTGAAGTGAGTCCTAATACAGCTATGCCTATGGCCCTTCTTAGGTTGGGTGTGGGGAGGAAGAGAGACTCAAAGTCTTTTGGTGAGTAAATGTGATAATTGGGGAAAGCATATACCGGAGTGCAGGTTGGTGGGGAGGCACTTGTGCAGGTTAGAGTCACACCACAGGAAGGTGGTATTGTCAGTACAGGTTAGGTTGGTGTGTGTGCTGAAGGTTTGTATCTGTAGGCAGTTCAGTGGAGAGGTTTGGTTAGTACCAGTGTGTTTCCAGCAAGTAGGGACAGTAGAGTTGAGGAGAGGAACCTGAGTTGCTAGAGTAGTAAGGAATCTAAGGGAGGAGTTTAATTGGGTTGTTGATTGGGTTAAGTTTACCGGGTAGGCGAGAAAACTGGCCTGATGAAAGGCGGAACAGACCCAACATGGGTTATTGGCAGATTTGGTGATGTTCTGGGCCTGGATGACTTGACTAATAATTTGTATGGTATGTGTGTGAGGTCGGTTTATGTACTGGGTGATTCTGGGGTAAATGGGCTTGTATGAGGGGAGCTGATTGTTCCTGTCTCTATTCTCTTGTTCTAGGACGTTTTCAAGTTGGGGTCCAAATATTCCAGCCACCCCAAGATTTGATGGGATGTCTATTGTAGGTTTTGGGCTTGGGGGATTATTTTGTTTGTTTGAGATTTGATTTCCGTAATAAGTTTCTTTAACTCTACTGGAATCTTGGGGAAGGACTATATATCCTGTGGAGAGGCTTAAAAGGGTGGCATGTGTAATAAATAAGCAAATAAGAAAGTCATAAGGAGGAAGCACCCTAGGAGCGTGGCTTTTTGTCCGGAGGTCCATGTCTGGGGAGAGGTGGTATAAAGTCCTAAGAGGCAGAGAATGAGAACAGAGATTATGAGGGAGTAGTTGGCCAGTGAGGCTAGGTTCCAATGCATTTGAGAGTCAGTTTGGTTGGCTGATCAGGGTGACTGAGTGAAGTCCATTCACGGGGTGGCTTTGCCGATTTTATCCGTGTGTGGTGAATCTGCAGAGCATGACCTGCAACTTCAACAGCAGTTGGGGTGGTTACTGTGATCTGGTGAGGGCCTCCCCACCACAGCTGAAGGGGTTCAGCCTTCCATAATTTTATCCAGATATAGTCTCCAGGTTTGATTTTATGTACAGGATCTACGAGGGCTATAGGAATTCTCTCTAGGATATACTGTGAGAGGCTCTTAAGAGTATTGCCTAAGGCTATTAGCTGTTGATCTAGCTGTGTTCCTCTTAGCTCTCTGGATGGGCTTAGGCGAGGTATTATTGGAGGGGGCCTTCCAAACAGGATTTCGAATGGGGAGAAACCTAATGGCCCCAGGGTGCATCTGATTTTTAGCAAGGTTATCGGTAGGAGTGTTATCCAGGGAATCCTGTTTCTTGTGTTAATTTGCTTAGGTGGTTTTTAAGGGTTCTGTTAATTCTTTCTACTTTTCCTGAACTCTGGGGTCTCCATGCACTATGGAGTTTCCATTTTATCTGCAGGGTTCGTGAGGTTTCTTGTATGATAGCTGCTATGATGGATGGCCCGTTGTCACTCTGTATGGTGAGGGGGAGCCCGTATCGGGGGATAATTTCCTTTAGTAGTATTTTAACTACTTCTCTGGCTGTTTCGACATGTGTGGGGAAAGCTTCTATCCACCCAGTCCCCGAGTCTCCCTTAGATGCAGTTGTAGTGTCTTCTTCTGGGACCTTGTGACCGGTGGAGATGGAGGGGCTGATGAGACTGTTAGGGGTTCCACCAGAGTGGCCGGTGAGGCTGTTGGGGATTCCACCAGAGGGGCTGGTGAGGCTGTTGGGGATTCTACCGAAGGGGGTGGAGTTTCAATGGGGGGACAGTGGGTAGTGCTGATGGCTGAAGTGGGTAGCCAAAATATGGGGGTGGGCCTTCTTCCAGCTGATCTTGGAAGATTTTTGGAATTTTCTTTGAGACCCCAGAGGTGTTCAGGAGGACCCTTCCGGGTCCTGACTTATTCGAGCAGAATCTGACCCATTGTGGGAGGGTCTGAGCTATTTCTAACCACTGGTCTATATAGGGGTACTGGTCGGGATGCCCTCCTGATTTGGCAGTGACCCTATTTCAAACTGCCTGAACTAGGTGGGTGTCTAATGTTCCTTCAGGTGGCCAGTTGGTGTCAAAGGAGGGCCATTCGACTTGGCACAGGGTTTTTAGTTTCTTGGGGCTAAGTTTAACTCTATAATCTCCCTTATAGCCCTTATCAAAATTTCTCAACATGCAGTCTAAGACTGTAGGTTTCCTGTGTGTCCCACCCATGCTGACAGTGCCGCAAGAGACGAAAGACTTGTCCCAGGGACCACTCAGATGCCCTTCTGGCCGTTCCCCTCTCGGGGACTTAGGTGGGCTCTTGGCTAAGGTGTCCACGTATAAACCCTGGGGTGGAGGAGGCTTGGCTCACACCATTATGCCTTATGAGTCCACATGGAACCACAGAAGAGGGCCCACTCAGCCTCCACGCGAACTTGGAGGCACAGATACAATCACACAACACAAAATATATTCACTCACACAGACTGAGACTTCCACCCAGAGGGAGAATCCTGAACTGGGGCACAAAGGCCGGGAGGTGATCAACTTCCCCTCTGCCCTGTAGAGGACAGTCCTGACTAGGATGAGATGGCCCCGGGGTCTTACCTGGACTGAAGTCTTCTGATGCCTATTACCTGATCCTCTGAGGGTCCTGTGTCTTTGGAAACCTCTCCAGTGGGTAAGAGGTGGGGATGTGGAGGGATCTCATTAACCAGAAAATGAGTGGCACCTGTTCATCCTAGCCTGTCCACCCCGGCGGATGGCCGAGGTCCCGAGAGGCAGGTGACAGCAAGCGGTCACTCCATTCGCTTCCCAGCCAATGCACCAAAATGTTATAGAAAATGAGGAAGCAAAAGACACCCAGGGAGAGGCAAGAAGCTATTTATTATGCTGGCGGGCCACCGGGGCCTTCTCAGGTTCCAACAAATGGCTCCGAGTGCTGTTTCGGGAGGGTAGATATGGTGCAGTTTGAGGATGTCGTGGTTGAGACAAATGGGGTGAGCGGGCGAAGTTCTGTGGGGGGCATCTCGCCAGCTTGGGAGCCTGGCTGGGAAAGGAAAGGGGAAAGGGAATATCGTATCCCACCAGCTGGGGAGCTGTGCTGAGAAAGGAAAGGAAAGTGTCCTGTCAGGCGAGGGCCGGCTGAGAAGGGATGGGAGTATTGTATCATGTGCCAGCAGGGGCAGCAAGGAGGGGGAGGAAAATTTTTCAGCCTCAGTTATCCATATTAGAACTGTCTTCAGCTTCACTCCAGATTGAACCAGCAATACATGGGACATGCAGTCCAGCTGCATTAGGGTAACGTAATCCACACAGTGGTTTGGGGAATTAGACAATGTTGTGATCACTTTGCAGACTGAAGGTAAGAGACTCAGGGAAATTAAGTTTATTATCTATTGTAACATGGCTAGCAAGAACCAGCATTCAAACACAAATTCAGTGTTTTTTCTACTACCACTTGATTTTTTTCAGTTTCAGCCACTCTTATGTTTTATGTCTAAGGTGGTCATTCCTTCTTCCTCCATTGCTTCTATTTTTCTACTAATTTCAATTACTGTATTCCCTTGTATTCTTCTCTCATAGACACTTGTTCTTTTCCTCTGCTATACTTTCAAACTTCTTGCAATTAAAAAAAGTGTTTTTCTTTAATGCTAAAAATACCTAATCTATAAATATCATGAAAGCAGAGACTTAAAGATGATTCACCAGTGAATATATAGCACCTAGCATGTGCATAATTAATAATTATTCATTGAATAACTGCAATAAGGAAAAACTATTTTCATTCTTCATTGACATGAAATCTTATTATGTACATACAATGCACTGTGAGGTAAAGTGAGAGTTACAGGATATGTAGAGGACATTATTTTCAGGACTTAATAATTGACTGAGAGATAAGAAGAGTACAAAATTTAATATTCATTTATTTTTTCACTTGTTTATCACATGTTCATATTTACTGTATGGCCTGAAATAATTAACAATCCTATTTTTTTTTTAATTAAAAAAGTTTAGTTGCAGAGACAGACAACTAAACAGAACATTGTACTAACAAGGGGTCAGTAGTGCCAGTGGAGATCAAATAATAGGCTCCTGGATTCATTGTTCCAAAATCAGAGAGGCCATCCTAAAGAAAGCAATGTCTGTGAATGTCAGAGTTGAGAAAGCTGTGGTAGTAGGTGTCCTAGCGTCAGTTCCGGCTCACAGCAACCCCATGAGCAACAGAAAGCAGCACTGCCCAGGCCTGCACCATCCTCATCATCATTGCTGTGTTTGAATCTGTTGTTGTGGCCACCATGTCACTCCATTCTGTTGAGCGTCTTTCTCTTTCGTGCTAATCATCTACTTTACCAAGCATGATGTTCTTCTTCAGAGACTAGTCCCACTTGATAACATGTCCAAAGTATGTGAGACAAACTCTTGGTATTCTCATTTACAAGGAATAATTTGGCAGTATATATTTTAAGACAGGTGTATGTATTCTTTTGGCAGTCCACGGTTTATTCAATATTCTTTGTCAACATCACAATTCAGAGGTACAAATTCTTCTTTCATCTTTCTCATTCGTTATCCAACTTGCACATGGATATAAGAGGATTGAAAATAAGACTTAGGTCCAGTGCACTTCAGTCCTTAAAGGGACACCTTTGCTTTCCTTCACTCTAAAGAGGGCTTTTGCAGATTTGCCCAGCTCAGTGTAATGTTGGACTTCCTGCCTGCTGTTTCAATAGACAGTGATTGTAGATTCAAGTAAAGTGAAATCCTTTACAACTTTAGTCTTTTCTGTTTATCATGATGTTGCTTATTGATCTTGTTGTGAGGGTGTTTGTTTTCAGGGTTGAGGTGGAACCCATACTGAAGGCCACCATCTTTCACCATCTTCAGTTAAGTGTTTCAAGTTCTCTTAGACTTCAGAAAGCAAGTTGTACAATTTTCATAGTGCGTGTTATTCATGAGTCCTTCAACACTGATTCCCCATTCTTCTTGATATAGTCCAATGTCTCAGACTATTTGCTTGGAATACAGGTTGAATAAGTATGGTGAATGGATACAACCGTAACACACACTTTTTCTGAATTTAAACCACACAGTACCCCATTGTTTGGTTCACATGACTGCTGTTAGTCTACATACAGATTCCCCACAAGCATACTTAGGTGTTATGGAATTGCCTTTCTTTACAGCTTTATCCACAGTTTGTCATGATCCACACCATTGAATGCCTTTTCATGGTCAATAAGACACAAGTAAATGTCTTTCTGATAGTCTCTTTCAGCCAAGACCTATCTGACATCAGCAGTGATATCCCTCATTCCACATCCTCTTCTGAATCCAGCTTGAATTTCTCTAAGTTCTCTGTTGATGCACTGCTACAGTCACTTCGGAATGATCTTCAGGAAAATTTTACTTCTCTGTGATATTAATAATATTACTAGATAACCTACATATATTGTTGGACCACTTTTCTTCTGAATGGGCACAACATGGATCACTTTCAGTAGACTGGTCAAATTCTTTGGCATATATTAATGAGTGCCTCTGAAATCGATTCTATTTTTTGAAACATCTTAATTGATATTTTGTCAATTCCCGGATCCTTGCTCTCTACCAATACCTTGAATAGCTTGAATTTCTTGCTTCAGTACCATGGATTCTTGATAGTATGCTACATCCTGAAATGGTTAAAAGTCAACCCATTAAGGAATAAGAAAAATAAAAATTCACAGAGTATTCAAAATAAGTAAAAAATGGTTTAGTATGATGATAGGATGGAGTTTCAAGTAAGAAATTCTGAGAGATCAAGCTAGGTAGACTGGCAGTGGTCCTACAATTAGGAGCATCAGTTTCATCTAGGAGCTTGGTGACTGAAAAACCTAAGACACACACTTTAAGGAGGCACTTAGTCTTAGGCTCAGGTAAGTGTGGGATCAACACTAGCACCACCCTGAGAGTTAGTGTCTCCTTAAATTTTTTACCCAAGGTGATGTATTTACTTTACCCAGATCCACTGAATTACAAGTTACATTTTATGAAGATCTCCAGGTAATGTGTATATATGTTAATTTTGAGGAAACTTTTCCAAAGGATTGGAAAGCCAAGATGGAGTTTGGAGATTACTCTGGGAACAATTATGGTGAATTATAGGCTTTAAGCAGGAAATAGGCTTGATTACATTTATGTAATAAAGATATCTCTGCAGTAGAATGTAGCACATACAGGAAGGGAAGCAAGGCAGGAGCTAGAGAAGGCATTCAGAAAGCTATTATAGGACTCCAGGACTGTAGTAGTAGTCAGATTTGAAAGCCATTTAGATAGAATAAGAGTCCCTGGATACTGCAAATGGTTAAAGGCTGCAAATCGGAAGGTTTGAAGTTGGAATCTACCCAGAGGTATCTTCAGAAGTGCCTGTGATCTACTTCTAAAAAATTCTATACTGAAAACTATGGAGACCAGGTCTTCACTGCCACACATGGGTTCACCATAAGTCAGACTCAACTCCCTGACAAGTGTTTGGTTTTGGCCAGGTTTAGCAAAGAGTTATAAGTTGGAGTGAGGACAAAGGAGAACTAAACATCTGACTCATGGCTGCTGTAGCGAGGTGGTTGGGAGTACTATTCACTGTTGAAATGAACACAGGAAAAAGCACACACATATCTGAAGAAAACCATGAGCTGAAACACAGAGATGTCAAATTGGATATACTTTTAGATTACCTATCATAAGATCTGGATGTCCAGCTCATGAAAAGAGATGGAATACAAAGAGGAAGTTAGAACTGTTAGACTCTAAATGGTAATTCAGGATATGGGAGAAAAGAGTTTTAGAAAAAGTGTATGAAACAAGAAAAGAACTAAGTATTCAAACAAAATATTTATCTAAGTGTTTGTGGAATAACAATATTCAAGCAGTAACTGAATAACTATTTTTAATTTTCAAGTTATTTTCATGCCATTTAAATGACGATATCATTTAGATCACGCTAGTTTTCTTGGGTAGGCAGGGCAACATTATTTTTCCCACTTCATAGATAAAGAAACTGGTGCTTATGATTTTTAAATTATTTTGGCTAGTAAATCACAGAGACGAATGCACACTGGGAGCAGTTCCAATAGCATTGTTAAAAAAAGCAGACCATTAAGAGAGAAATCTGGTAGGATGCACTGTAAAGTTAACAGAGATGGACAAAAAATGATGTATACTAGCAGAGTTAGCAAATTCTTCACGGAAGTTTCCATTATTTCATCAACTGTTAGGAGTCTCTTTGGGAAATAAAGCTTTTTATTTGATACGTATGGCTTAATATTTTAACAATTGGTATGTTTGCTAAATGTTTGAAGTTCTAAATAACCACTGCTGAAAGAAAAATAAGTCAGAGTTCATTCTAGATTTTACAGAAGATTTTACAATGATTCAAATAAGATACTAAGAATGAGTTACTTTTACATCTTGAATGACAAAATCTTGATAGAAACATCCTTTAATCATCCTATAACTTCAGAGCAGACTAAGCATGATGCAGCCAACCTATGTACTCTGAGGCAGAACTGAAGCTAATAATTCCACCTGCCTTAGGAGAAAGATTACTGGAAGAAGAGAGAGATTACTGGGAGAGAAGAAGGATTCAATAACTGATTTATAATGTGGGTCGCCTTGAGTCGGATTCAACTTGACGGCACTTGGCTTGGCTAATGTGAGCAATCATGCAGAAGAAACTTGTGACTGTGTCAATCTCACCTATAATTCTTAAACTTGGGTCACTGCGAGTCAGGTAGAAAAGGCTCCATTCTTGCAGTTTCTCTTTTAGTCACTGAGAATTTACAAGCTACATCACCCTTTCAAGTCACTAAGATTCTGAAAATTTTAATAATTGCTAGTAACAATTACATGTTTTGTTATACTTTTAAAGTATTCTAACATATATTTAATTTGAGAATCACTAAAATCTTATAAGGATGCAAAACAAGAATTTTTATTTCCATTTAAAAAATTTTGAATGAGAAAAAAATAAAGTTTATGGAGATGAGGCATGCTCATGTCAAATCAGTATTTAATAGCAACAGGTTTAATATAGATAATTTATTAAGCATTTACTATATGCCGGGAATTGAGCCAAGTTCTTTACAATTATATTTTACTTAATTCTCACAATGACCTAAGTATTATCATCCTCATTTTAAGGATAATGAACCTGAACCTTGAACAAATCAAGAAATTTGTGGAAAGTTACCCAGAGGATGTATAATGGAACTGGGAGAGGAAGCCAAGGCTAAGCTATCAATACACTTTCTCCCATGAAGCCATTCCATCTGTAATTTTCATTCAGCACCATTAAAGGCTGAGGTTTAACTGCGGACACTAAATATGTGCAAATTATTGTTTTACATATAATACAAAGAATATTAGAATAGCAAAAATTAAATAATTAAACATTAAAAGATTTTTTAAGTAATAGTTTAAAAAGGTTAATGTGGTGCCTCTTTCAAAGAACTTACAGTTCTATGGGCTTTTATAAAGAAATAATTCCAAGATAGTGGAAGTTCTTTAGTGGAGACAGGAATTCAGAGACACTTGGGATTTAGAGACGACATCACAGAAAAGGTGACAATGAAGCTAGACCTTGAGAGCATTAATAAGAGTTTTCAGCCTACCAAGAGTGAGGCAAGCCAGCCAAGCCACAGAAGCCTGCATTTCAAAAATTCATGCAGTTGTGAAAGAGTAATTTAGAAAGCAGTTAAAGAAGTATTGAGTAGTGTGATATGGTATAAATGAGGTCATTGGACCTAAATGATCACACTTGGGCTAGTGAAAGTATGAGTTATAAAGCTAGCAGTGCAACTAGGAGACTGCTGCTTTAGAGCAAGATGTTCACTCAAAAAGAAAAGTGGGTCCTGACTTAAGCAGTGATAATGAGCATAGCATCAGGGTCATGAGGTTAAGAGTCAATGAAGAAACCACTGGCTAGCCTTCTCAGAACAAAGCCCATGAATCTGCTCGCTCTATTCATATGTTCCCAAACCTATTTTGTTTTTATCAGTGTTCTCCCAAATCTGCTCAGCAAATACTATAACCCCTATTAAAGCTTTTCCTGATGAATCTCACCACTGGGATCAACATCTCTTTCTGCTGAAGTACTGTTGAAATTCCTCTGTTAAGGTAATTAGCATAGTTTCATTAACCTCAAAGTTACTTCTGCCCATATATTACCTGTTTGATCTGAAAACACCTACAGAGGAGAATCACTGATGCATTTTAAATCTACCACAAACTCAGGTCAATGTCTGAAGCATAAGTAAGTGTTCAATGCTGGTTGCAAAATAAATGTTTACTTAATGCATTTCTTCTCTAGTTCTTCTACTAACAAGGTAGGAAGACTTGAGCTTAATAGAAACTTAAGTCATTAGCTGGATACATCTGATAGAGTATCCCTCCCTGTAACACTCTATAATCCCCACCTTAGTAGTTACCACCATGCAATGTAATTCACTTCAAGATCTTGTTAGTTCTCTCCATCATTTTACCCACTGCTTGAAACTTAGTGATAACTTAATTACTTAATAAGTCACCAATTACTGAATTTCACCATCTGACTCCAAGGTCTTCATTTTGTTTATTTCCTTTTTCCGCATACAAAATTATTTCACATATCTTGGGATTATCTGCCCAGCGACTTCAGCTCTCAAGTGTGCTGCCGAACCTAAGCAAGATCGTTACACCTGTCACCAATTGCCAAAGTTCAGAGACAGGGAGAAAGGTTCAATGCTTTATTAGCAGAAGAGCATTCCAGTCAGAAAACAGTGAGACTAACTTCTCCAAAACTGTCTTGCTTGGGTTACATTTTCCGTGGTTTTTATAGTCAGAATTTAAAGGGGTTGCTGGTATTGTGTTTGTCACAGGATAATCAGTGTGAATTACCCAAAAGTTTGTCCCAGAATAATCAAAGGGGTTGCTGGTATTGTGTTTGTCACAGGATAATCAGTGTGAATTACCCAAAAGTTTGTCCCAGAATAATCAAACAGAGCAAACTATCTATAATTTGTCACAGGATAATCCAAACAGTGTGAATTGCCCAAAAGTTTGACAAGCATAATCAAACAGAGCAAACTGTCCAAAGTTTGTCACAGGACAGTCAAATAGTGTGAATTACCCAAAAGTTTGTCATAGGATAATTAAACAGAGTAAATCACCTAAAATTGGTTACAGGATAACCAAGTAGAGTAAACTATCTAAAAGTTTTTTTTTTTTTTTTTTTTTTTTTTTTTTTACCTCGCTCTGAGGCCTTAATCAATTTTATTTCTTCAGAGATAAGGAGAGGAATGTAGATTTGTTGGTCTGCTCTGAAGGTGAGAACTGAGGCAAGAAATGAATGCAGCTTGATGACCTTTAGTGATCTTTGTTAGGTTGTTAATTTCGCCACCAAGAGCACAGTCCAAACCCCTGAAGAAGGACAAGGAGACCTCTGTGCAGTCAAAATGGATCCATTTTGGCCTCATTCAGAGCTGTATTATGAAACCTGAGGACATAGTTTCTAAAGGTGTCTTTTCCATTGTAATGCATTCATTTGACAAGGTGTCAGTCAATAGCATTGCAACAGGTTCTGCCACAGAAGCTAGGCCAGGATCGTCTGGCCATTTACCATTATTATGCTAAGAAAATTTAGTCCAAATCAATGGACGTTGACTTACAAAGCTAGGGGAAAAGATCACCACTATTCAATTCATGCTAACTTGAAAACACAACAGACTGTCATGTAATTTTGTGGTTGTATTGCTGAGTTAGCATATACATTGGCACCAAATGAAACTTTAATGAGAAAACTATTTGATGAGGGAAGTTTCAATAACAACTTTAAATATGGATGAGATGTCTCTTGATCTCTTGATCTTTGTTATCTATGTCACATTAATCACAAACTTTGTGTCCATCCCACTACTTAAAGATCTCTTACATGTTGTTTATTCCAATTGCTGCTGCTCAATTCAGGTCCACATTGCTCAATCTATAGTGTTAAAATGATATCTCAAACTCTAGTGTCTCGCTACGCTACTATCCATGAGCTCTCATTATTTTATATAGTCTCTACACAACTTCCAGAATGGCATGTCTGCTATTTACATACAATCAAGCCACTCACCTGCTGAGCAGCTGATGTTGACTCCCTTCAACTGTGTCAAAAATCTTGATTTTTTTGTAACTTTTTTGTATCTTTGTAGTGTCCCTTCACAGCAAACTTCTTAAAACCAAGCAACCAAAACACAATGAAATCCAACATGACTATTTTACAGCTCTTCTTGTCTTTTGCACACGACATTCCTCCTGCATGGCATGGTATTCTCCTGCTTGTCTATCCTAATAAATTCTACTTATCCTTTAAGTTTCAGCTGAGATATCCTCTCTTTTGTAACTTCTTCTCTTATCACCTTACTCAACAAGAAGAGGTAATTTTATCAACCATCTATGATATGGAGATTATTTACCCATCTATGTACCCATCAGACACTCAGGTACATGAGTCAAAGGGGACTATGTCTTTTCAACTCTTTACCCTCTATGTTCAGATATAAGCGTGAGCCAGAGTAGGGACTCTTTAACTATTTTTTGAATGATCTATTCATACTGTTAGGATCGGTGGCAGGTGTGGTCCCAGTAAGATGTTTCTGTGCCAGTCATCTCCATCTGTAACAGGACAAGCCTGAACATCCATTATTCTGTTAATCCTGGGTGGCTCCCATATTTCAGAGGTTACAGAGTCAACCTTCATATAAATGGCACCTCTGCTCTGGTTTGATCACCAAGAAGCCATAAAGAGTAATTAGCCAGGTTAGGTAGATAATTGATGGGTGTCAAGTGTCCCTTTGTATAAAAGACTTTTGCTTCTAGACTGATTGCCTGAGGGCTCAAGAGACTCCTAGGAGACAGACTGAATGCCTTCTTATTTCCTCTGAATATCTGCATTTTCCTCCAAAATTCAGGCACCAAGGACAAGCTTTGAGTGAAGCAATGGCCTCAGGGCTAGAGCATTTAATGAGAAACCTTCTTTCCAAGTGTTGGTCTGCTAATACCTTGTGTTAAGCATGCCTGGCCTTGAAGAGATGGAATTGTTGTGTACTACTTACATTAATATATATATATATCTTACAGTTCACTAGGGCTTATTAGTTTTAGAGGTTTTTGACAACTTGATTTGCTTCCTCTTAATTAGTTAATGGTTGGTTCAGGCTGTGACAGCCTCCAGCAAGGCTTATAGCTTATATGCCAGGCTTACAGCCTTGAAATATAGGCTCTAAGCTCAGAGTGGCTGGGAAAAATAAATAGAGAACAGAATGTGTTCACCCCGCTCCTAAGAATTATAGAGGGTACTTTTTCTACAAATTGAGAAAAAGATGCTCAGAAAAGGAAACAGTTGGAAGTGGCTTGTTCAAGTTCACGAGCAGGTTTTATTGCACAGTTAGGACTAGAACACTGGATTTTGACTCCTAGTCTAATGTTCTTTCCACACATTCTGCAGTCTCCTGAAAAATGAATCTGTTAAAAGTTAAGGAAATAGTCACAAAATCAGGAAATAGATTAGAGGTTTACTAGAGACTGGGAGAAAAAGGAATGAGGGAGTTATTGCTTAATGGGTGCAAAGTTTCTATTTGGGGTGATGAAAAGTGCTGGAAACAGATAATGGTGGTAGTTATACAATACTGTGAATATAATTACTTCAACTGAATTGTACATTTGAAAATTATTGATGTGGTAAATTCTATGTTATATGCATATATATAAACAACAAAAAAATCCAAACCCACTGCTGTTGCACTGATTTTGATACACAGTGACACTATAGATCAGAGTAGAACAGTCCCATAGAGTCCAAGGAGTGCCTGGAGAACTTGAACTGCTGACCTTTTTGGTTAGCAGACATGGCACTTAACTACTATGCCCCCAGGGTTTCCTACATATACGTAGGAAACCTATGTGTGCATATGTAGGAAATTACTATACCAGCAGGGTTTTCTACATGTATATATGTATCTATATGTGTATGCATGTATGTGTGTATGTACATATATATAGGAAACCCTGGTGGGGTAGTGGTTTGTGTATGTGTGTGTGTGTGTGTGTGTGTGTGTGTGTGTGTGTGTGTACACCAAATCTGTTTCTGTCAATATGACAAAAAATTAAAAAGCAAAACCTAAGAAAATAAAATGCCAGCCTGAAACTCAACAGGAAGATAGAGAGAGAGAGAAAGGCTGGAGAAGCAGCCAAACTTGTTGATTAGTGTTGCTCAATGCAGCTACACATCCACTTACACCATGCCAGCCCACTGATCAGCATTTTCTTTTAGTGCAGACTTCATAGCCAAAGAATCAATACATCATTAGCCTGCAAGATGTTGTTTTTTGGATACCAGGCAAGCTCCTGGGAGCATTATGTGAGTCATAATGACAGGGGTTGGAATGTAATAAAAGTCCTGAATTATGCCATATTAAGAATCGTTCCCCCATGAAACTGGTAAGCTACTCAAATATTCCCTTGTGTGGCCTCAGACACAACCATCAAATATTTAGCATAGATCTTGGCTAATGTGTTTCATTTATCCCCAAGATATTCTTCTAAAGCAAGAAGCTGGTATGACTACCCGTTAAGAGATGAGGAAAGAGAATCTTGGAGAAATTAGCAGAACAAGACATGCATCCCATTGTGGCCAGATCAATTCCTTAGACCCCTTTACTGCATAGCCACTGCCTGCTTCTTTCGGCTTCCAGAGCAGACAGGGTTTTGAAAATTCTCTTCACGGACTGTCTCCAGCTGCTCTCTCCCCAGCCAGAGACCTCATGACCGCTGGCTGGCATTAAACTTCATCATGCTTTCTTCGCCACAACCATTCCTGAGACTGTCCCTTCCCAAGGCTCAGAAGGCCCTTCTCCTCCAGCACCCCCCCCAGCCCCCAGTCTTTACCTCCTTCCCCTCCTTCCCCCTGAATGACTCATTTTGTTTACTGAGCAGAGAAGCTAATAGAAGGCAGCAGAATTTAAGCTTCCCAGGGACTTGCTTTACACGCTGACAAAATCATTCTTTCTCTCTCTGTTAAATATTCATGGCTTCTCAGATTTTTAGATACAAAGGTGCATTTTGTTTTAAAATGTGCTGATCCAAGACATACTGGTTTGCATTGATTTTCTCCTCTTTGCATTTCTGTTGCATTTGAAATAAAGAGGTCCTCATTCACTTCTTCTGAAATATAGATCTGAATTTATCTTTGGTTTTCTCTTAATTTGGTTGTTATTTGGTGAAAGGATTGATGTTGGTAGACATATTGCATGTTTGTTTCTGTATTATTATGGTGCACACACACATACCACACACATGCATACACAGAGAAAAATCACACCATCTCTTTCAAGCATCTCAGCTTAATATTAATATAACTGCAGAGAGATTTTAACAAAGATTTGCATATTTTAACTATTTGCAGTTTGGGATAAAATTAAGTAGACATACGTTTACTGAAATGAAGAAGAGGCTTACTCTGGAATACTCCAGAGACTGCAGCAAATGAAATGGGAGCAGGGAGTCTCTATCTTAAAACAGGAGCAGTGAAGGCAATGACATGGCATAGAAATTACGGGAAGAGGATAAATGGGGCATGCAGAAAAGAAGAAAAGCTCTGATTGCTGGTTGCTTGCAAGAATCTTACACTGTTCAGTGTGAGTCAACAAAGTATAAGCCACTCAGATTCTAGAAGTTACAGAAGATTTTATTTTGGCCCCCCTGATCTCATATACACTTTACCCAAAATTAAGAGAGGAAACAATCTATTGATAAAGAAAAAAGTAGTTTATTCCCATAGTTATAAGGGAATACATTGGCAGAGTCTTAATAAAGACTTGGAGGAAGGAGGGTAGAGCTAAGATTGGTATTAGGTTTTAGGGCCTTTCAATGCAAAAATTGATTTGGATTGGGTAAAAGTTCCGATACAAAAGCTTAGGAATGGGGAACAATTGGGTTAAAGAGTCACTTGATGCTTTCAAAAAGTTGAACTATTTGATGTTTATTTAAATGTATTTTTTTCTGAAGATACTGTAATGAAGAAAGCTTATTTCAATTTTTATTTTTGTGGGCAATAGTTTTTGTAATAGCAAACTCACGCTGATGAAAAAATAAATTATTAAAATAATATTATTGTGAGTAATTAGTTGCATGAATACATGTGATTTAGGTTCTGAAAGTTTGTAACAGCCTAACATCAACCTGGTTGTAGAAATCCTTGATGATATGTCATCAGCAACTCCTTCACCCTCTAGGAGACTGAAGCCAATTCAAAACAATGCTGAAGACTTTGGCAGCAGGCATTAGTGCATATTTGCTCCTAGGTTTCCATAATTAATGTAATTCAAGTATTCCATTTGTCTCTTCTCCTTCCTTTTTGTTAATTAGCTCACTAAAAACTAGTTTCATTATATTTGCTTCTTCATAGCATCTATACATAGGGCCTCTATGAGTTAGAATCAACCCCATGGCACAGCAAGATTCATTTGCACCGTGGTGACATAGCTTGCTCACCTACCCTTGTCTACCTCATGATAGCAGATATCAGCAACTAAGTGTTTGCTGGTTCAAATTTCTTAGAGATAAAATATGACCGATTCAGTTTGTCTTTTATACTAAATGATTTTATAGATGCTGGGACTGTGGGATAGGCCGTTTGGGGGACAAGTGCCCAACTCCATTTAATCAATTGTACTCTAGGATAAGGAGCGACAGCAGAGCAATGTCCCACAATAGCAGCAGTATGATATCTCCTTCTATGCCAGGACAATTCTGGAGCTATTTCACTAATGGACACTATGGAAGAGAAGTTCTCTAACCACCCCACACCTCGAAAGACAATGATGAAAACATCAAACCACAGCAAACTTGTGTAAATCAGAGGCAAATCACCAAATTTGACAATTACAGACATGAGTTTCTAAAATGATCATGTTTTCAAAACTCTTGTCCTTCATAAGTTGTATGATACACCTACAACAACGTCAGAGAAAGAGAAAAAAACCTGCTGAACTGCCGAGGCTGTCTATGTCTAACCAATAGCCTATGTCATGGGATTTGACTCTTTAGTTGGAGGCTTATGGTCAAGTTTTCATGGGACAGCCTAGTTAACTTGCCTTGTAAGACTTTTAGTGCTTCTGTTCTACCTTCTACTTTGATGTGTAGTGCCCCTGGTCTTCAAAGCTTGCCAGAACCATGCAAAGCATGACAATTGGTCTCTATTTTTTCTGTAATAACAGAGAAAGGAGAGTAAGTAATAGGAATAGGGTATAGAATAGAATAGGTGGCTAACTGCCTCCATTGGCATCAGACCAGAAACACTAGATGGTGATGTCTACCATTACTGAACATTTTGAAGAAAAATTAATTCCATAGAAACCCCACCCCCAAAAAAGCACCATTGTGGAGTCAATTCTGAGTCAATTCTGACTCATAACAAACCAATAAGACACAGTGGAACAACTGCCTCATAGACCTTCCAAGGAGTGTCTGCTAGATTTGAACTGCCGACCTTTTGGTTAGCAGCCATATCACTTAACCACTACACCACCAGGGTCTCCTCCATAGAAAATCCTAATCAAAAGAGTGAAAATGCAAAACATAATTTAGACACAAAATTTTCGTGGACTCCAGACTTCCTGGAGACATAAAGTTTGGATAAATCCCTGAAATTATTGCCTGAAATAATCTTTAAACCTTTAACCAAAAATATTTCCCCAAATATTTCAAACTAAATAGTAATTTAGCTTAACTAGTAAATAACATCTGCCTTGAGCATTATGTTTTTTAAAGAACTATCTATAAGAGATCAAATTCACAACAGAAACTGGAAGGATAAGATAAGAACCTAAAGGGCTGGTGAGTTTATGTTACTTGGGGCAGCTCAGAAAAAGGTGACAAAACCCAAAGAATATAACCAGTGTCACTAAATGTGACATGTAGAAACCATTGAAATGATGTATGGTTTGCTGTGTATATTCTCAACAACAACAAAATAAGTAAAATTATTTTTTAAAAAAACAAAAAATAAACAAAAACTCCTATCATTGTTTTAGATGAGATATTCTTGATCTGAGGTCCAAGGATTTGGATACATATTTGGAAATCATGAGAACACCAAAAATACTTAAAGTATTAAGTGTCATCATGAACAGTTCAACAATTAGATGTCAAAACAAAATCTCTGAACACCTTCTTTATATTTTCTAGTGAAGTTTCAATATTTCACTCTCTATTTCTTCAACTATACCCCGTGCCATTAATGATACCTTCTTAATTTCCTTGATGCCAAATAAGAAAATCAATCATAATAGCACTTATTTTGGATTATGGTATTTAGAAAGAATATTGAATTTATCATGGAATGCCAGAAGAATGAACAAATCTGTGTCGGAAGAAGTGTAACCAGAATGCTCCCTAGAAACAAAGATGAGGAGATTTTCCTTCATGAACTTTGGACATATTTTCAGGACTGTTCAGTCCCTGGAGAAGAACATCACTCTTGAGAAGATAGAGAGTCAGTGAAAAAGAGGAAGACCCTCAAGGAGATGGACTGACACAGTAGATGCAACGACGCACTCGAACAAAGCGATGATTGTGAGGATGATGCAGGACTGGGCATCGCTTTGTTCTGCTGTACACAGGATCCGTAAGAGGCAGAAGCAACTGGGTGGCACCTAACGGCAACAATATTATTCATTAAAATTAAGTGCTGCTACATTGACTGGCTTATTCACCACATATTCCCAGTGCATTGATACCTGTTGAATAGAAGCAAAGTCGTGTAAAAGAAATAGGGTTACAGAAATAAATTAATCAATTAAGACAAGCCCAGTGGAACTTCATGATCCATGTAAGGTGACCTCAGACACTGTTACCAAAGAACAAAATGGAATAGAGAGACACATACTACCTCTTATTCTGACAGCTTTGCTTGTTAAGGGTTTAATACAGTGTCCTTTCCTAAAGCACCTGCATTATTACGAGAACATAGATTATAAATATGAAACTTACTGATGAAACACAGAAATATTAAGAAGAAGCCCCTACTTGCTGCCTCCCTTTAGAAAATCCTTGCCTAGGGCCATTATTTTCAGTTTTTTGCTTCTTTGTTTTGTTTTTCAGTTAATGGTACAACCTAACTACAAATACTCTAAGAAAAGTAGAAGGAGATCTAACTTACTGATGACATACAGAGATTTTGAAAATAGTTTTGCTTTCAAATCCTGGCTCTGTCACTTAGTAACTGTAAAGTTATGTGCAAATGGCTTAACCATTCGGAGCTTCAGCTTCCTTATCTGTAAAATGGGCATGATGATTTCCACTTACCTCACAGAGTGACTGAGTAAATGAAATGATACATGGTAATAAGCAATGTATATTTGCTATGCCCACGAAATTTTTTAAAAATATTTTTATTGTGAATTAAGAACAATTTTACAATCTAGATCATGTTGCTGTATACCACTTTCAGTGCTAGTCTACTGTAGCTGCCAACCCCCCACCCCCGTGTGACAGCATGCTTCTCCCTTTTTTGGAACTTCCTGTGCCCTTTTGACCAAGGTCTGGCCCTGCTTACCCAAGCATCTGGGCAGCCAGGAGCTTGTCAGACAACCCTGTGTACAAGTTTAAAGTCGTGTTCATCTCCAGTATCACCCTACATTTTGCATAGTCCACTTCAGTCTTTGGAGAGCTGGCTCCACTGTTGGATGCAGTTTGGGGTTAGAGAGTCCAGGGGCTACTCTCCCAGTGGGCCCACCAGTCAGAAGGACCATCAAGTGTGGCCTTTTAGTGGAATTCCAGTGCTGCCCTGTTTCAGTCAGCTAGTGCCACTCTAACAGAAATACCACAGAGTGGATGGCTTTAACAAAGAAAGATTTATTCTTACACAGTCCGGTAGGTTGCAAGTCCATATTCAGGGTGTCCGCTCCAGGGAAAGACTTTCCCCTTGTCGGCTCTGGAGGAAAGTCCGGTATTGCATCAGTTATTGTCCAGGGAGTGTCCTAACGCAAGAACCTCTGGTCTGAACGACGCGCTCTGCTCCCGGTGCTGCTTGCTTGATGGTAGTGAGGTTCTCAAATTGTCCTTGGTTCTTTTTCCTTTTATTCCTTGCAAGCTAAAAGCATTAAGCGTGGGACAAGCCATACTCTAGGGAAACTTCCCCCATAGCAGGAATTCACAGCCCCATCCTAATCCTTTAACATGCAGGTTAGCAAAACCACACAATGGAGGACATTTCCAAGATACTGGGAACCATATCCCAGCCACGTGGCTGCACACATTTTTGGGGGGACACAATTCAAACCATGACATCCCACCCTTTGACAACCCAAAAATCACATCACAAAAACATTTAACACATTCATCTCACCATAGCAAAATTATGTCCATCCATATAACAGAAGTCTTAAATCAGCTCCAAGTCCAAAATACAAAAACTCTTCTACATCTGTGAAACTTAGAAGGCATTAACAGGCAACAGGCAAGTCAACAGAACACATTACATTAGCCCTCAAAGCTTTGGAAATACTTTTACATTTTCTGAGACATTCTACACAACAGCAATGCTCTCCAGACTCTAGGTATCGGCCACACTCTCAGGTTTCTGAGTGGAGACCTCCAGCCCCGTGCTACAACTCTGCCTTCAAGGCCCGCTTGGACAGAAATTCTGTCCCATCGGCTTTAGGAGCACCCTAAGCCCAACTGAGTGGCAATTCCACCCTTACGAACACAGGACAACATGGTTCCACCCTTTCAAACCGCTGAGGTCATGGCCATACCTCTTGAGACTGAGGCAGCTCAGCTTCTCACGCTATCTGCCTCTTCAGCTTCAGCTTCCTATGGCCGCATGGCCCGGGCCTCAGGCCCACATCTGCCCTGCCGGGCAAGTGTTCCAAAGCTCTGTAGCTCCACTGGTTTAAGTGCCCGGAGGCACCCCACTCTTGCTGGAAAGCGTCCTGCCCAAAGGCACTCAACTCTCTCACTCCGTGGGTCAGCAAGGCCAGCTCACCGATTCAAGTGCCCAGAGGCATCCCGTTCCGCGAGGAAAACTCTGCGCAGGCACTGACCTCTCTCGCTCCACGGGTCGGCTCCAGCGCTGCCTCTGGTTCTGCTGTTGCCGCTGCCGCTGCTGCCGGTCCTCTGTTGTTTCTCACCATCTGTGCCTTCTTCGTTCCTTCTGAATCTTCTATCCATTCGCAGTGTCAAAGTGGCTTCCACATTTTAGGTATTTGCTAGAGCAGCACCCCACTCCCACGGTACCAATTCTGTTTTAGTCCCTGGGAGCAGAGCGCGTCGTTCAGACCAGAGGTTCTTGCTTTAGGACACTCCCTGGACAATGACTGATGCAATACCGGACTTTCCTCCAGAGCCGTCAAGGGGAAAGTCTTTCCCTGGAGTGGACACCCTGAATATGGACTTGCAACCTACCGGACTGTGTAAGAATAAATCTTTCTTTGTTAAAGCCATCCACTCTGTGGTATTTCTGTTAGAGCAGCCCTAGCTGACTAAAACATGCCCTTTATTCCATCACCGCTGAGTCTGGAGCTTCATTCCACGGACCCCATCCGGGCTGTCATGGGTCGTGGCCAGTCACCATCTAATTCTTCTGGTCCCATGATGAAGCGGACTACGGCTTATATGGCCCCTTCCATCTGGTGGGCTCCTGTCCTTGATGTCCACCATTTACCTCAGCTCCGGGTGGCCTGGGACCATTTGGCACTATTTAGATTGCAGCTTTTTAGCTTTTAAGACCCCAGACACCACTCTCCCAGGTGGAATGCAGAGCATTATCTTAGGAGAGGGAGAGGGAAAAATCTTGGTTATGCCAGTTAGTCTGGATGTCCCTGAAAGCATGGTTTCCCAATCCCAGATCCTGTTTCCCTGTCCTTCCAAAGAAGTGGTCCACTTTAAGGGGATAACTTGGTTTTGAATTTGAGTAGTTGTGAATGCCCCACTTCTAGTGCATGCTGACATATCCTACGCCCACCACTAATCCTAGCTACTATCTAATTTGTAAAAAGTCCCTCTCCCTCCCTTCCCACTCTTGTAACCATTAAACAGCGATTTCTTCTGTGCTTAAATGGTTCGTTATGTCTTTATAATAATGGTCTCATACGAAATTTGTCTTTTTGTGTCTGACTAATTTCACTCAGCCTAATTTTCTCTGGATGGTCCCACTTTGACAGGTATTTCTCTAGGCCATAGTTGTTTCTTATTATTACACAGTATTCATCTGTATGAAAACCACCGTTGGTCTGTTGATGGGAACCTAGGTTGTTTGCAGCTTTTTGCTGTTGTGGAGATAGCTGCAATAAACATCAGCATGCATGTATTTGTTTGAGTGGTGGTCACTATTTCTTGGGGATACATCCCAAGGAGAGGGATTGCTGGATCATGGTATTTCTATTTCTAGGTCTTTTTTAAAGGGCCAAATTGATTTCTATACCCACTGTATTATTTCATTGTTGTCTCATTAATTGTCACCAGGGTCACTGAAATTTTTGTTTCTGTTTTTATATTGAAAAAAAATGAGGCTCAGAGAACCAACTTATTTAAATTGTACTTCACAAGCCACAGGAATGGGGTTGGAAGTCAGTTGTTGGAAGGGGTAAAAAGAATAAAGAACAAGAAAAACAAAAGGAAGAATATGAGTTCAGTGATGAGTTTCAGTAAGCAAGAACCATATTTGCTACAGAAGCAGACCCATAGGTTACCACATTAAAAATAAAAAAAATAGTGCCATCAATTTGATTCTGACTCGTAGTGACCCTGTAGAATAGAGTACGACTACTCCATAGAGTTTCCAAGGAACACCTGGTAGATTTGAATTGCTGAACTTATGGTTAACAGATGTAGTACTTAACCATTAAGTCTGCAGGATTTTCAGGTTACCACATAAACATCATTACATCTGAATCTTCATAGAAAATACTGTCTATCTTTATAGTTAATGTTTATTCAGGACTTACTCTACTAGTCACTATTCTAAATAAGCAAATTTTTCCCCCCAGTATCTCACAACTGGTAGTTGGTCAAGAGAGACCCTAACTCAGCTGTAGAGGCCATGTTTACTAGCACAGTCTAGTAATATTAAGTCAGTACCTTAGTGTGGCATAGAAATTCTGAACTGGAAGTGAGGTATTGTGGTACGGGTGTAGAGTTAGTTTAATAGCTCATTAGAAACAAAGAGAGAATCCAGAAATAGACCCACATGTATTTTCATATATATATATATTTAAATAGATATCTATGTCTTGGGCAAAGGTGCATCTCTAAATCTAATAGTATGTGTACCACACTTCGAGAAACAGGGAGATAAATGATTATATGGAAGATGTGGTGTCTGGGACAAATCACCAGGCAGAATCTGTCTAAAATTAATGTGAGAGGAAGCCTTGAACAATACAGTCAAGAATATAAACTAATACCTGGCCAGTAAACATTTGCAGAACAAATAAATGTTTATGAGGACAACAGCCAAGTTTATGATCTTACCAAGTCCAAATTGGAAGAAACTTTAAAAACTATCCCAAGGAACCTTTGATGGATTTTTCAAGGCCCTCAGTACTCTTTCAGACCTATGTTTAGACAGCTAAAGAGCAGAGCAGCTTGTGGCTTGGAATGAGGACACAGACACAAAAGAGAACAGGAATCTGACTCAGAGAGAATGAAGAGGACTTTAAACACCAGAGCCAAAAAAGGCTTCTGATTCCAGTTAGGCATGTGATAGACAGGTAAAGGAGAGATAAATACTGCGATAATGATGGCTACAATCAAAGAAGTAATTCTCCAACAGCAAAAATATGTTTATGGACATGTGGGACCAGTGCAAGCTTATTGATTTCTCTCACAATCTGTTTTTATTGCTCATCTTTTTCTGTTAGCTCACATAGCTAGTGTCTCAGGACTGTTCCTCCTGGGTCTGCCAACCTTATTGTTGAGAAGGAGTCATGAAATACAAAGGTCTGTGAGCCCTTTAATGGACAAGTAACAGTCAATAATGCAGTAGAGTTGCTGAGAAACAGTCAGGTAGATGCAAAGGAGAAAGGCAAAATGAGAGAAAAAGAGAAAGGACCCCTGAATATTTTCATAGAGAAAAGGGAATGAATAGAGCCAAAGAGAGTCACTACACAAAATTCAGTCTATATAACACTAATAACAGATGCATTTTCAGACACCCCTTCCCTATTTGTACCAGTAAATAAATTTTTCTGGTTTTCTGAGATCTAGATTATCCAATCTCAGGGATTGCTGGTGAGATTTCTAATATTTACAGTCTACTTCATGCTCCCTTAGAAAAGAGCAATCTTATACTCAAGTCATTGAATCATAGAATCTGAGTGGTGGATCTGCCACAGAAAGCTAACTCTCCTCACTTCCACATCAGAACTTCTATTTCTATGTCAGACTGAGGTATTGTCTTAAAATCAGTCCACATGATAAAACTAGCCTTAATCTCCAGAGAGTCTTTCCTAAGAGTTTGGTTCATTCCAAATTTAAGATGAACAGGGAAATGTCAATCATAATTTATAAGGAAAATACTGGAGTAGTTGAGTGGCACTTAATGCACTTTATTAGGAATGAATAAATAAAAAATGACATTTAAGTAATGCATTTATTCAGTTGTGTAACAAATAATAATTGAACATTTACTACATATAAAAAGAAATGTGCTGAATGATGAGGATGCATGATAACGGAGGTATTTGCTAACAGTAGCATTCTGTCTAGTGGGGAGAAAGAGAGAAGAACAGGAAGAAAATTACCATAGCAAGGGATAAGTGTTGTAATAGTGTTGTGAAAGAGCAAATATAGCTAGTTATGGGATTATAGAAAGGACGATCTCAGCCAAATGCAGTGCTATCCAGCCAGACTCCTCATCTACAAGCACGAATTGACCAAAGAGTATATACAATGATCCAGGCAGAGGGAACAGTAGGTCCAGAGAGAGTCTGTGGTGCATTTAAGGAAGTTAAAAAATAAAACAAATTCATTACGTTTGTATATTCATTCTCTCAAAGGGCACAATACGAGAAACGTTGAGGTGATTGGGGACCTGAACACGAAATGCCTCGCAAGCCTATTAGAGTATTGTCCTTGTGAGACTTTTGCAGGTTACTAGGGCTCAATCTTTCTATTGTGAGACACTCGCTCAAGTTATTTGATTTTTCTGAACTTTTACTTACCACCTTGTATTCTGGTTGGAGCTTTCTACTGAAAGTTGTTCCTACACAGTTTAAGTTACCAAGGAATGTACAAAACAGATACTTTTTTAAAAAATTAAAATCACAATGTCATCCAGAAGCCCACTTTTATTCTACTTCCTTGATGAAATGTACACACTGTGTCCGTAGGTTGAAAGACTCACTACTGGTAAGGTGTCAATTATCTCTACGTTGGTCTATGTATTTAACACAATCTCAAAAACAATCCTAGCAGACTTGTTTGTATAAACTGACATATTGATTCTAAAATTACAGGGAAAGGCAAAGATCCTGGACAGTTTCTTTTAAAAGCCATTTTGAAAATAGAACAAATTTGGAGGACTTTAACTACCTGACTCAAGACTTATTACAGTAATTTAAACAGCATATTGATGTAAAAGTAGATATGTTGATAGAATCAAACAGAGAGTCCAGAAATTGACTCACATATATTCAAATACTTGGGTTTTGTTTGTTTGTTTTGCTTTGTTTTTACTAAGATGAAAAGACAATCCAGTGGAGAAAGCATGGTCTCTTCAACAAATCTTATAGAAGCACTTCTAGTCCACATGCAATAAATTTTTATTCATATCTCACACCACATAAAAAATTAGTTCAAAATAGATGGCAGATCTAAATGTAATATCTAAACCTACAGAACAGTTAGACGAAAAGTAAAAAAAGAAAAAAAAGAAAAAGAAATATTTATGATTAAGATGGAAAGCCACAGTTATATTCTATTAGAAGACCTTTCTCCAATGCTGGTAAATGAGATCAAATCTATAGTGATTTCAAGACCCAAGTGGGACTACTGTTAGACAAAAAGAGAGAAATGAGATTGGGGACACCCCTGCAGCAAAGTGTATTAGCATACTGTCTACTATGACAGTGGGGAGCTTGGCATGCCTGGAATAATGCAAGGTAAAAAAATTCAGATTTTGATGGTGGCATACAGATATGTGCCTCTTGATCCCATTGAATTTAATAGGTTCTTTGGTTCAGATTTACAGCTACAGCATAATTACAAAGTTACCGCTCAAACCAAACCTGCGCACCCTTTTTTTTTTCTTTTTTAATTAGTCTGCGTTGATTATTCACTATGTCATCTAATTTATAGCAAGTTATAAAAAAAGTGGTGACGTCAGTTACTGGTAGCAACAAAATATCCTCTGTCATTCTTAACAGTGGTTGATGTCACATATTGGTATGGTATATAATATACCAGATTAGACTATTCAATAAGAAGACACTTACTAGAAATCTATGTCCTTATCCTTACCTTTAAGCATAACATTTCCCCAGAGACTTCCCCTTATTCCAGGGTTACCATGAATGTGCTACCTGACCCATTTCAAATGACAGCTACCTCGCATAGAGTGTGTAACTGACTGTGTTTGGGCATGTGTACACTATTTCTGCACTCTATCTCTCAAAATGTGTTTCAGAGATAAGAAAAGAGAGATCATCAAGAAAAGCAGGTACATTGTTCAAACTTTCATCACTCACTCCAAATTTTATTTCACTTTTCTACGTTGTAACAAAGAGGGTCTAAGGAGAAATCTCGTGATGACATGATTAGATCCTTACAGCTTCTTTCCCCCCATTAAGGAGACTGTAGAGAACAAGGAAATGAAGTGTGACTAACAGTTTGCCCTAGGTGATCCTGCTGTCTTAGGGTTTTCACTTACTCCCCTAGCTAGGGAGGCTTCACTTTTACCATAATAACTTGTCTGCTCGGGGCCAAGAAATCAATATGGTACCTCCACACCCTGTTTCAGAAGATAGGACTCTTCTTTGACAAAGGAGTAAAGTCTTTATACTTTTTCTTACAATTTCATACCTGGAGTTCTAGTTTTTTAGTTTTAGTCTAGAAAACTGTTCAAGTGTCTTAATCTCCTGTCTGATCAAGGCCTAGCCTTTCTCTTTAGAGACCTAAGAAAACTGGAGTCCTTCTCCTTAACCAATGGACCTGTTGTCTTCTTTTCACCTCCGTCTGATAATCGCCTCCCAGTTAGGGACCACCTCTGTTTATCACCCACCCACTGCATTCTACCGCCTGTTAACTCCTGGTGGGTCATCTATATGTCAGCCTTGTCTACACTCAGGCCTGGTTTCACATCTAGTTCTACCTTCTTGCCATTTTATTTTTTTTCTCAGCTCTTGCAGTTGAATTCAACTCTGTGAATCCAGTCTCTGTCTACTGAACCAGGTCTGACCTGACCACTGTGTTTCTGAACAACTGTTTTTAGACCTTTAGCAATGTGAGGGATTGCTAAAGTGTGCCTGAGACCACAGTAGACAAACATCGAACAAACGAGACAGAACAGAAAATTGTGATAAGTTTTGGAAATTCAAAATGTTTGGAAATCAGAAGAAGAAAGTAATTTTGGTATGGCATATCATAGAGGTAAAGTCGGATTAGTTCTTTCATTGACTTACTCGGTAGAAGTTTAGAAGTTACCTACCTTTTATAAGAAATGATTCTGGACTCTGGTATTTGACCAAGAACAAGAAAAATTTACATGCAGCTAAAGGAGGAGAAAGACATTAAAATTTTCCCTTAGGATGGAATGTTTTAGTGTGGGAAGGGGGCATTATAATGACAAGTATACCTTTTCCTCTCCATCTGCAATCAATTTCAGTATTTTTTTATTAAAGAAATAATACAATCAAATAAAATTTATTGAATATTAAATCACAGGATGTAATAGTGAATTGTATTCACTAGTGATTTCATTTTAGATTAAGAAATGGAAGCCCAAGAATGTTAAATGGTTTATTCAAAGACATTCGGTGGTGCTGTGACTCTCATATTAGGTCCCAGCATATGTCTCTATTCTGCACATTTCAGATCCAGAAATCAGGGACAGAAGTCAGTGTCTACCCCTATTTCTTTATCCCTGATATTAAAAATGTTAAGAGATCTGGGTGCACAATATAATTCTTAGTCTTTATTTTTTTTCTGTTTCTCAAACTTTACATTTTTGAAACATTGTAAGACTAACAAAAAGTGTCAAAACTAATAGGCAAAATTCCTACATATACTTCATTCAGTTTCTCCTAATGTTAATATCTGTCAACAGTACTATTATCAAAATCAGGAAATGAACTTTTATAAAATACTACTTCCCTACATGCCCCCTGATACCCTTCTCTAGTTCTCGACGCAGTTCAAAATCACATGTTGCTTGTAACAATCTGTGACATTCCTCAGCTGTTTGGTCTTTCAAGATGAAGTAGCCAAGCAGTCATCTTAAAAGTGACTGGAGAGTTATTTTGTCAAGTGTCATTCAAGTTGAATTTGCTGAATGTTTCTTCATCATTAAATTTAAATTGTGCATTTGCTTAGGGTAAGAATATTTGTTGGGGGTAAAAAGCCAATTTTGAATTTAATCTTTGACTTCAGTTTTTAAGGGCTAACCTCTAAAAAACTGGACTTTCTTTCATGAGGTAAGTGTCTTTGATGTGGACTGTAGATCACAGATTACCACCCTGTGGGAGGGTGCTAATCCTATCTCAGGACATGAATGCTTTTACATTAGTGACCATAGTCACCTCACCCTATGCATCTCTTAATTTTTTTTCTCCTAATAACACTGAAAATTCTAAGTATAACATTTTTGGTGATATCTCTGAGTCATTTTTGTGAATTATGAATTTAGTGAATTATCAAACTCAAAAGAATGGTAGAAGCTAGCAAGTCAGAAGGGAGAGGGGCGCCCTGGGGACCTCTGAGTTAGAGCTGGTATTGTGAAGAGTAGACGAAACCATCAAATGTGCAGCCAGGAGGTCAGAAATAATGGTTTTGTGGGGACTTTAAGCTTGAGGCCAGCCTCTGAAGTCTCGGAAAGACTTGTTAGATTGAAGGACTATGCTTTGTAACTTGTAAGATTGGACCTAGCTCTTGGTAGTTAGAGTCGGTGGAAGAAAAGCTATATTATGTAATTGTGAAATGTGGAGTTAATAAATGGATTCTATTAACCTGATCTACATATTTGATGTCAGATAACTGGGATTTGATTTCTCCACTTACCATAGACTATGTCATATTCTTCTCAGTCACTGTCCTGTTTATAATATTTACTGATCTGTGTTATTACTGAAAATGTTTCCTTTTACTACTAAGTTAGGCAAGTAGGTGACATTTTTGTCCATTGTCAAGTGAATATATTTCTTTTAAGTGCATTGTCTTGTAAGGAAATACTTTGAAACCATATAAATAAACAGTTCTGACTTCTGAAGGGTAGATAGGCAACATGACTTTAGGATGTACAATGGGAAAGTCAGTGGCCTTGGACTCATAGGACCTGGGCTTCAGTTTCCTCATCTATAAAATCAGGATTTGGACTCAAACGATGATTTCCGAGTGCCAGATGAGTTCTTGATCCTTTGGAATCATCATGCTAAAAAGCATACTCCTAGGCCCAAATTCATACCTCCTCAAACACAATTTTTTCAGACACTGACTCTGTAGAAGTTATCACTTAAAAATCATCCCTGTGTGATTTTAAGGTCTGGGGGAACTCCTGCAGTGCTTATTTTCTAAGGCCTTGCTCAGTTCTGTAAACTTCTGTCTTGCTGATTTCTTTTGCTGCTGAGGCAAAAGGTAGAGAGCAGGGGGACTATATGCCTAGAAAATTCTGTTGCTTATTTAGAAATATCATGCCACAGGCATAGCTAGAACCAACAGCAAGGGAGGGAGGGAGAAGATATGTCAGTAACATTTCTCCTCTAGTTGTTACTCTGTTTGGTAACATTTCATCCATCACAGAGACTCTTTTCATGAATCTTTTCCCCATATATATGGTGTAGAGATATTATTCAATGATTGTTAGCAGTGAGAAATGAATGAAGTGATAAAGAAAGGAGTTTTCCTCTGGGTGACAGTATATAAGTATCTCTTTCTTCTACCAGAGAAACTGGACTTTAACAAATGGAACCTATAATGTTTATCCATCATTCGCACAGGAAGCATAATAAGCCCCACTGCTCAGTCAGCCAGCTTGTCTGGGCCTTTCTGCATGCCCTCTGCCCACATGCCTCATCTCCTGCGGATGAGAGAACCATCCCCTGGAGTTTATTCCCAGGTAACAGGTATGTTGGCCAAAAGGCAGGAGAGGAGAAACCTTAGGAGTTGCTAAAATGATGCAGCGGAAAGTTTGTTGCTATTCTGAAAGAGATTATTTTTCTCTTCTAGTACATTAAGCTTGCAGCCTCAGGCTGGTCTGTCTCTTGCTGATGCCCTTTAAAATCAGACCCCTTCCTTCTCATCTGAAGCTACGGAAAAAGAAAAAAAAGTCACATATTTATAAAAATAAACAAGAAGCTATCTCCAGGTGGTAAGCCTGCTGATAATATTTCCCACTCTCTTCTTAATCAGTACATCCTAAATGATATGTATCGGCACACAGTAGAGCTTCTTAAAATAAAGCTTGTTTTATTGTTGTTGCTTGTTTGTTTTTATGATGGTACAGTGGTGGTAGTGCAGATTAGTGTAACCTCTTTGGAGGACAATTTAGAATATCTTAATTAAAGCACGTAAGCAAAAAACCCAAACCCACCACCATGGAGTCAATTCTGACTTGTGGTGACCTTATAGGACCCAGTAGAATTTCTCCATAGGGTTTCTAAAGCTGTAAATACAGAAACAGACTGCCATATCTTTCTCCCATAAGGTGGTGGCCAATCTTTTTGCTTTGAAGTTGAACCTTTACCCACTGAGCCACCAAGGCTCCTTAAAGGGCATGTACACTATTATAACACCTGTAATTCATGAATATATTCAAAATAATTGTCAGACAGATGCAAAGATATATTTAAAACTATATTCATGATGGCATTTAAGAAGCAAAGTAGGAAATAGCCTAAATTTCCAACAATAGCTGATTCATTAAAATAAATTATGGCTCTTCCATACAGCTGAACAGTCTATAATGGTTACATGAAAGTGGTAGATTTATACATGCTAAAATGGAGAGCTAACCAAACTACTTTATTAAACAATAAAAAAGCAAAATTTTGAGGAAAACGTCTGGCATTCTTTTCTGTTCGCTTTCTTGATCTTAGCATAGCTAGTTCTATGTGTGTGCTCAGTTTATAAAAATTCAGTGAGCTATACATTTAAAATACTTGCACTTTTAAAATTGTATGTACATTATACTTAAATACAAATAATAAATCAACCACTATTATATTTCACATGTCATGTCATTGTGATTTTAAAAAGGTCAGATCAGACTCAATGGCACTTGTCTTGGCTGGCTAAATACTTATTTTAAATGATAGCGTATTTGTACAAATTTCTAGAAGAATACATTCCAAAACAAGAAACCAAAACTGTTGCTGTAAAGTCAATTACAATTCATAGCGACCCTTGAGGACAGAGTAGAACTCCCCATAGGAGTTCCAAGGATCAGCTGATCAGCAGCAGAACACTTAATCACTGTATTCCGGGGAGACAGAAGGCCATATATCACACTATAAACAAGGATGACCACTGGTATAGGGAAAGACAATTAGGATATATAGACAGTTCCTTTTAATTCTATATATTTTGTACTCTGAGTTCAGTTTCATTTATAAATAATAGAAAAGAAGCACTTAAAATAATTTTGAGTATTACTACAAAATCCTGGGAAAAATACAGTAACCTCTGTCTTTATCATGCAGAGTCAACTGTCAAAACCTATGACTGGATCCACACTCCCAAGCTCTACAATTCATCACAACGTATCAGCGATGCTCTCCTCAATTCTCTTGGCCTACCAGATCCTCTCTCCACATCTTCCAAAGCCTCCATTCCAAACCCAAGTGGTTAAGCATCTGCTAAGCAGCTGTTACTTCCAACTTTAGAGAGGATTATGTTACAAGCATGGGTCCAGGATAAAAATCATTCTGAGTAGAAAATGGCTTGGCAGGGCCCGATGCTCTGGGACCCACCTGAATGGAAAGATCATTAATGTTAATCTAACTGAGCTCAGACTGGGAGGAGGTGAGGTAAGGTTTCTGAACAAAATGGCTTGAACTAAGGGCTGGTTTTATTTGACAGAAACAATGAGGAATCACTTGCCTGTGCTAAGTGGAGACATGAGTATCTATAATTGATACATGATTTTTAGCTGCTTTCTCTGCTGTGGTTCAGAGAAGCCATAAAGAAGCAGTAAGGAAGTCAGGTCACAGAGGAGCCTTGTTCTGCCTTCAAAGCTGAGCCCAAGTGTGAGGCTTGGACATTCTCAGTCTGGGTTATGAATTAGAGAATTGCTTACATAGAACTGCTAATATTGGAGTTTCTTCAAAACAAATCAAACCCATTGATGCCACATCAATTCCAATTCATAGCAATCCAATTGACAAAGTAGAATAGTCCCATGAGGTTTTCATGGCTGTACTCTTTATGGAAGTAGATAACGACATCTTTCTCCCATACAGAGACTGGTAGGTTTGAACTTCTAACCTTTTGTTTAATAGCTGAGTGCTTTATTCACTCAGCAACCTGAGCTCTGTAGGTTTCTTACCCATTGTCATTAAGTTGATTCCAACTCATAGTCAACCTATATGGTTTCCAAAGCTGTAAATATTTGTGGAAGCAGACTGCCACATCTTTATCCCATGAAGCATCTGATGGTTTCAAACTGCCAACCTACTTAGTAGCTGAGTACTTAAACACTGTACCACCAGGGCTCCTTCAGGTTTCTTAAAGAAAAGAAAAAAATGTCATCGAGTCAACTCCTTAGATTCACTGTTGTTGTTAGGTACCGCAGAGTCAGTTTTGACTCATAGCAACCCTATGAAAAATGGAATGATACACTGCCTGGTCTTGTGCCATGTCCACAATCATTTTATGCATAAGTCCATTGTTGAGGCCACTGTGTCAATCCATCTCATTGAGGTTTCTCCTCTTTGTCACTGACCCTCTACACTACCAAGTGTGATGTCCTTCTCTAGGGACTTGTCCTTCCAAAGTAGGTAAGACTCAGTCTTGCCATCTCTGCTTCCAAGGAGCACTCTCGCAGTACTTCTTCTAGAACAGATCTGTTTGTTCTTTTGGTCATCCATGGTACATTTAACATTCTTCTCCAACAGCACAGTTCAAAGGCATCAGTACTTCTTCTGTCCTCTTTGCTCATCACCCCGCTTCTGCAAGCATACGACACAAATGAACATGCCATGGCTTGGGTCAGGCACACTTTAGTCTTCAGGGTAACACCTTTACTTTTCATTAGATACCCTCAAAATTGTATCAACTGACTACCGGAAATTAGATTTACTATAGTCACGTGGATAAGAAGAGTCCCCGGGGAATACGAACAGGTAAACACTCAACTACTAACTAAAAGGTTGGCAATTTGAATCTACCCAGAGACACCTCAGAGGAAAAGCCTGGTGATTTGCTTCCAAAAGACTGAAAGATCACAGCCTTGAAAATCCTATAAAGTGCATTTCTACTCTGAAACACATAAGGCTGCCAGGATTTGAATTGCTAGCTAGGAACTCATTTCTTTTTATTTTTTGTTTTTTTATTTTAGTGGTTAAGAGCACAGAATGGAATCAGGCTGGTCTGTGGATAAGTCCTAATTTTACCACTAGCCGGCTTTGGGTTCTTATATGATTTTCTAAATATCCATGCCTTTGTCAATTAAAGGGAAATAGTAATTGCATTTACCTCAAAAAGTTCTAGTTAGTGGTTATTAACAATGATATATAATATTTGCAAGATGGTTTCGTGTATCGTAGTGCTTGAAGGGATTTATTGGGAGAAATCTTGTAGGGGAGAGGGGTCGAATTCTCTTTTTGGGTGCACAAGTGAGGAACAAAGATTTCTGAGAAGAAATATTTTAAAATCCTGATATTCCATATGGTAGAAATAAGCCCTCTGGTGCCCTTACTTCATTGTCTCACATTTTTATGAACTTAAATGTATTCCACTCACACAAACCACTTCAACATCTTTTGTTTTTAATCTTTCTGACAAAGGAGAACAAATTTAACAATGAGATTCTGTTTCTGTTCTATACATGTGGAATAATTAAATTTGCATGCCACTTCAGTATTGGATCTTCTGTTTGAAAGGAAATATATTAATTGGACACATGTCCCATGAATTCTAGTCTTCAAATAAGGCACTTGAAGGAGAAGAGAAGAAAAGCAACATCTTTCTCCTAAGCAATAATCACAGTAAAGTCTTCAGTTAGTGACAGCTTGTTCAAGGCTGGATTAATTCCCATTTGAGAGGGGCCAAGGGGGCAAGGAAGGGAAAAGAAGAAGCTAGAGAGATACAGGGTGTAATCACAGAAAATTCCAGGGGTCTCTGAAAGTAAGGGTTTGCAAAAAGCTCAACTGGTCAGATACCCAGAAATGCCATTGGTCAGGGAGCCTCGAGACCTCTTTTAGTCTCTGACTTATTTTCAAGGTCCTGGCAATCTGCTCCCATAAAGATTGCAGCCTAGGAAGCTCTATGGAGGTAATTCTACTCTGTCTCATAGGGTCTGTAAGAGTCAGAATCTGTGGCACAGAACAACAAAACAGTAAGAACAGTATTCTCTTGTCACTCCTTTGTTTAAGTGCTCCACTGTGAACAGAAATATGGCAGTTCAAATCCACTTAGAAGAGCCTTAGCCTACAGGCTTGGCAGTCTGCCTCCAAAAGTTTACAGCCTTGAAAACTCTGTAGAGCACGCAGTTCTACTTTACACATGTGGGTTGCCAAGAACTGGAACTGGCTCAGGAGCAAGTATTAGGAAAAAAAAAGAAAGCCACACCTCTTGCCATCAAGTGCAGTCAACAGCAGGTATGAAACTCAGAATCTTGTCCTGATTCATGGAAAACACAAATGTTGTAGGTATAATCAATCCTTAGAATTGAAAGTAAGGAGATGAACTTGGATTTCAATCTCAGTTGTGATACACTGGATATCACAGAGACTTTGAGTAAATTCCTTGACATCTCTGAAACGCTTTC
Organism: Heterohyrax brucei; assembly: GCA_028571685.1. NCBI lineage: Eukaryota > Metazoa > Chordata > Mammalia > Hyracoidea > Procaviidae > Heterohyrax > Heterohyrax brucei. The sequence continues at coordinate 67,629,186 of CM053150.1, forward strand.
CTTCCCTGTGAAACAAAGCCTGCTGTTTCCACTTCCCACTGAAAATGCAAAGAACAAAAAGCTCTTAGACACATTAAACCAAACTCATTACTCATAGTAACACTGGACAGTGAAGTAGAACTGTACTATAGGGTTTCCAATGAGTGGTCAGTGGATTTGAACTGCCAATCACTTGGCTAGTAGTCAGCTCTGAAGCCAAGCTTTTAACTACTGCACCACCAGAGCCCCTTTAAATGTTTTCCTACATTCCGTCTTTTTAAGGACACTTTACATGTTCTGTGCCTTAAAAATACCACTCATCCAACTCTACGGCACTTAGCTTTGTTTAAAGAAATTGTACTTCTAAGTGTAGTGGAGGTAGGGGTGGGAAGAAGTGGCTGAGAGAGGAGAACTTGCTTATGTAAATGGCCGAGTCTAGGACATTGACTGGCCTAATTTTACTGCCACGACAGAAAAAAAAAAAAAGACTCACTTGACACTTGCCTTGTGGAAGCAAGAAAACCTACTGGTGGCAATAGCATCAGTCTAACGGTTTTATTTCTGATGGAGGCTTTCACAAGGCTGGGTGCAAAGCAAATGAGAAGAAGATATGTTTAAATATATTTTTGAATTAAAATTCAAAGAACCTGAAGAACTCCTGAAAGTGGAGAATGAAAAAAAGGGTTGGATCAAGACTGACTCCTAGGTTTTATTGCTGAGCTAAGCAGTAGATATCAGTGCCATTTACTGATATTGGGAATACGGGGGGAAGAGAATGCCTTTTGGGGGAGATGAGGAGGAGCTTGTACAATATTCAAATCACTTTTGCCCATTTCTACTTGGAACTATTATTTGCGATGCCTAACGTGTCAAATGGTAAATTTCTAATTGGCGGTTGGCTTTATGAATCTGGATTTGAAAGGTAAGCTCTAGACTAGAGATGCATTTGGACGTATTCAGCACCGAGGGGACATTTGAAGCCACAGAAGTGGATAAATCAGCTACTTGGAAAATTTTATCCTCTTTCATTTTGAACATAGACCATTTTCAACTGAGTCCAATGGATGTTCAACTTCCAAAACAGGACTTGCCTCTCTCTTGAAAGCGGGGATAATATGCACTCAAACTTTTTTTTCTCCCTTTTTTAATGTTGTGATTAAGTGAAAGTAAGCAATCCAAATTAATTTTATATGCCTGCCCATCTGCAGCTCCTTTTGCTCTCCTTGCCTGGTGACAGCACACTCCTCCTTTAGTTCTATACTTGTCATATACTCTTAATAATCTTCTGTCCCGTCTTCTCAACCTTCTTCTCTCCTATCCAGAAAGAGACCAGTAGGAAAGCATCACATAAATGCATAGCACCATAAAGTACACACACCATATGGTCACATTGTGTCCCCAAGTCCAGTTCATTTTTCTCTGAAAAGTTGACCTCAGTAGTGTGTTCTGAATAGGGACAGCAGCAGGTCTAGGAGCCATGCACTCCAGGGATCTCCCAGGCTGTCAGATCATCAGTTATGGTCTTTTAGTAGAGTTTTTGAGCTGCACCCCACTTCTTCTCATGTTGCCACAGGGACTCGGCACTGTGTGCCCCATCACGGCTGTCTTGGGTGGTGGCTGGGAACCATCTGGTTCTTCTGGTCTCATGTTAATACAGCCATCCATTCACATGGGTCCTTCTGTCTCCTGATCTCTTTTGTCCTCGTGTCTTTGTTGCTTTGGTGATCATCTATTCTGGATGAGTTTGGTGTACCTGAGATGGCACTCTGCTCACTTTTAAGACCCGAGACATCAGTCACCAGTATGGGGTGCAGAAGAATCTCTTAGCAGTAGGCTAGTTGTGCCAATTAGCCTCAATGTCCCCCAAGAGCATGGTCCCCAGACCTTGCTGCTGATACTCTATCCTTGCAATATAGATATGAGGTTAGAAAAGTTTTCAGTTTATGGTGACATCTAGTTAAATTAATCTACTTTCTACTGTGTGCTGTCACTGCTTTTACCTAAATAAATTTCTACTGACTAATCTATGACCAACTCTCTCCCTCTCTCCCCACCCTTGTAGCCATCAAAGAGACTTTTCTTCTGTACATAAGTCTATTTTTAAGTCTTTATAGAGTCGTTATAGAAGGGTCTCATAATATATTTGTCCTTTTGCCACTGACTGATTTCACTCAATATAATGTCTTCCAGTTGAAATCAGGTTAGGTGATGCTTCCTAAAATCAGCATTGTTCTTTATCGTTACATAGTGTTCCCTTCAGTATATGTACCATAGTTTGTTTATCCATTTATCCGTTGATGAGTATCTGGGTTGATTCCATCTTTTTGCGATTGTGGACTGTGCTGCAGTAAACATTCTTGTGATGTATCTGTTCATGTGACCCTCTCAATTTCTGTAGGACATACTCCAAGCAGTGGGATTACTGATCAAATGGTATTTCTATTTCTAGCTTTTTAAGGAAGTTCCAGATTGCTTTCTAAAGAGGTTATTCCATTTTGCAATCCCACCAGCAGTGTAGGAGAGTTTTGATCTCTCCACAACCTCTCCAACGTTTGTTGTTCGTGTTTTTTGGATTATGGCCAACCTTGTTGGGGTGAGATAGTATCTCATTGTAACTTTGATTTAGATTTCTTGGATAGCTAACGATTGCGAGCATTTCCTCATGTATGTTTTGGTTGCCTGAATGTTCTCTTTAGTAAAGTATTTGTTTATCTCCTTTGCCCATTGCCTAACTGGGTTATTTACATTTTTCTTGTTGATATTTTGCAGCACCTTGTAGATTATGGAAATCAGATAATAGTTCAACATGTTGTTATCAGATATTTTTTCTTGCTCTGTAGGTGGTCTTTTAACTCTTTTGATAAAGTTTTTAGATGAAAAAAAGTATTTGATTCTTATCAGTTCTCATTTATCTATTTTCTCTTCTGTTGATTGTACTTTGTTTCTCAGTTTTTGAAGACTGTTTACGCTGTGTATTAGAACTTCCATTGTTGACCCTATTTTTTCTTGCATGATCTTTATCATTTTAGGTTTGATATTCAGGCATTTGATCCATTTTGACTTAGTTTTTGAGTGATGTGTGAGATACGAGTCTTGTTTCAATTTTTTGCAGATGGATATCCAATTTTGCCAACACAATTTGTTAAAGAGACCCCACTTTACAAGCTTAGGGCCTTTGTCTAATATCAGCTGTTCATTAAAAGGATTGTGGCATCTCTATTCTACTCTGCTCTGTTGCTCTGTATGTCTTTTTGTACCAGTACCAGGCTATTTTGACTACTGGAGCAATGTAATAGGTCCTAAGGTCAGATAGTGTGAGGCCTCTCACTGTGTTCCTCTTCATCAGTAATGCTTTACTTATCTGAAGTTTCTTCCCTTTGCATTGAAGTTCTCTCTGTATAGGTCTCATTTCTCTAGTTAGACTTAGTCTTAGGTATTTTATTTTCTTGGGGACTATAGTAAATCGTATTGATTTGGTGATCTCTTTGTTGGTGTAAAGAAATCCTACTGATTTATCTGTTTATCTTATATCCTGATACTAAGCTGAACTCTTTTATTAGTTCCAGAGATTTACTTATGTATTCTTTAGGGCTCTCTGCATATATGATCATATCTTCTGCAAATCGGGAGATTTTTACCTCTTCTTTGTCAATGCGGGTGCCCTTTATTTCTTTGTCTTGTCTAATTGCTCTGGCTATGATCTCTAGTACAATGTTGAATAGAAGTGGTGAGAGTGGGCATACTAGTCTAGTTCCTGTTCTCAAGGGGAATTCTGTTAGTTTTTCTCCATTCAGGATGATGTAGGTGGTTGGCATTGCCCCTTACTGTGTCGAGGAATTTCTCCTCAAGTCCTATTTTTCTGAGAGTTTTTAGCATGAATGGGTGTTGGACTTTGGCAAATGCTTTTTCTACATCAATTGACAAAATCAGATGATTCTTATCCTTTGTGTTGTTTATGTAGTTGATCATATTAATTGTTTTTCTAATGTTGAACCGGTCTTCTATCCCTAGTTTGAATCCAATTTGGATATGATGAATTATCTTTTTGATATGTTGTTGAATTCTGTGGGCTAGGATTTTGTTGAAGATTTTTGCATCTAGATTCATGCATGATATTGGTGTGTAATTTTATTTTGGGGGGATCTTTCCTTGGCTTTGGTATCAGGGTACACTTTAAACTTCTGAATTTAAGGGAGAAATATTGGGAGAAGTTAAGGCTTGCAGACAATATTCTGTAGTCATAAGTTTGTGAATTGTTTAAATGCCTGGAAAATATCTTTAGACTTTGAAAACTGTAGAATTTCAGAGATGATAATAGTTCAAGTAATTTTTATGATTATTGTTTCTTTTTGAAAAATATATCCATGTAACATCCCTGGCAAGTTATGAAAGTCAGTGCTTACGCAGTATCTATGATTGGAAGCTCATAATACTGTGACAGTTTTACTGAGTTTAGTTTTACTTATTTGTGTCATAAAGAATTAATATAATTTCCCTCCTCATAATAATATTTTAGATAGTTGAATACAGTGATTGTACATCTCTATTTCCAATGAATATACATTTTCTTTGGTTCTTTCAATCTTTCCTCATAAGTCATGATCCTTTCAGTCCTTTCATATCCTCTTCATTTCTCTCCAAAAGCTGCCATTATTTACAAAGCCCTCAAAGGGTTTGTATTTTAAGATATGTCATAATGACGATAAAATTTACATTTTGATGGTTGACAGGTGGGACCCTTAGTTTAAAGAGATTCTTGGAATCCGTTCTAGATAAGAGAAATGCATTGTATGATGCCAAAGGAAAGTTTAGGGTAGCAGACACAAGTCAAATATTTCTAAACTCTCTTAGCACCATGAGGGATGCACAGTTTATTTTCTAAACTTTGGGGAAATAACACACACAAATGAGAATATTTTTTCTGCTTATCCCATGTTTTGGCCTCAAACCATATAATAGGGAATTTCTCTCATATTTCAATTATTCTCTCCATCTTCATTCTTTTCCCCATGGGAAAGAGGAGATTGGAACCTAATGAATAGTGTTATACAAGTGGGCAGAGACACTGATTAAAAAATTAGAGTTTATAGATGAAAAGCTTTCTCATTTTGTCATGCTTCACCCCTCCCCCCAATGTATTTGAGTAAACTAGCTAAGGTCTGCAGACATGACTATTGTCCTGTTACCCTGGTCTTCTTTTTCTAACATTGTCAGGAAGGCAGAAATAAGTTAGCTGGCTGATGAACTGTTTGCCTACTCTTCAGATCCTCCCTTATTTCACACTCCTTTCGAAAGCATGTCTGAATGTATGGATTTTTTTTTTTATTATTGTGATTGAAGGAAAATGTACATTCCCATATAAATTCGCATGCTCACCTATATGCAGCTCCCACTGCTCTCCCTGCCCAGTGACAGCACACCCCTCCTTTTTGCTCCATACATGTCCTATCCTCCCAACAGTTTCCTCTCCTCTCCTCTCCACCCATTCTCCTTCTTCCAGCAAGAGGTCAGCAGGGTGACATCCTACAGATGCATAGAACTATAAAATTCCCACAAGATGCGGTCACTCTGCGTCATCAAGTCCAATGGATTACTGTCTGAAAAGTTGACCTTGATTATGATTTACGGACATAGGCAGCATCAGGGCCAGGGGCCATGCTCCCAGGGGAACCCCGAAGCCCCTGGACCATCAATTGCAGTCTTTTATTGGAGATCTCAGGGTACACCCCCATTTATTCTCTTGTTGCCAGTGAGGCACAACTTTGTGAACTACATTGTGGCTATTACTGGTGGTGGCTGGGCAATATCCAGTTATTCTGGTCATGAGTCAACCCACGTGAGTGGGTCTCTGTCTTCTGGGATCTCTTTCCTCCATGTCGTTCTTGTCCTTCGTGATCACCTGTTCCTTTGAGTCGGGACCATTTGCTATACCCTCAGATGGCAGCTTGGCAGCTTTTAAGACCCCAGATGCCACTCACCAATGTGGGGTGCAGAGAGTCCTCATTAGCAAAATGATAGCTGTGCCACTCGCCCTCAATTTCACCTGAGAGCATTGTCCCTGGCCCTCCACCCCAGCTACCCTGTCCTTGCAATATTGGGTTAGGATGGGAGGAGTACTCAAATTGTGTTGAAGTCCAGTTATTATTGATCTTCTTTCTAATGTGTGCTGTCACCGATTTCACCCAACCAAATTTCTATTAACTATCTAATCTAAACCCTTCCCCAATCCCACTCCCTCCCTCCCCACCCGTGCTGCAGTCAAAGAATCTTTTCTTCTATGCATGAGTCTGTTTTTAAGTTCGTATCGAAGGGGTCTCATACAATGTTTGTCCTTTTGTCGATGACTACTTTCACTCAGTGTAATGTCCTCCAGTTGAAACCAGGTTAAGAGATGTTTCCTGCAATCATCGTTGTTTTTTATCATTGCATAGTGTTCCATTGAGTATATATGCCATAGTTTACCTATCCATTCCTCTGTTGTTGGGCATCTGGCTTGATTCCATCTTTTTGCTATTGTGGAGTGTGCTGTGATGAACATTCATGCGCATGTATCAGTTGGTGTGAATGGCCTTGATTCTGTAGGATATATTCCAAGCAGTGGAATTACTCAGTCAAATGGTGTATCTAGATCCAGGTTTCTAAGGAAGCCCCAGATTGCTTTCCAAAGAGGTTGCACCATTTTGCAATTCCACCAACAGTGTAGGAGAGTTCCTCTTTCTCCACAGCCTCTCCAGCATTTGTTGTTTTGTGTTTTTTGGATCATGGCCAACCTTGTTAGGGTGAGATGGTATCTCATTGTAGTTTTGATTTGAATTTCTTTAATAGCTAATGATCATGAGCATGTCTGCATGTGTTTTTTGGCTGCCTGGATCTCCTCTTTAGAGAAATGTCTGTCCATCTCCTTTGCCCATCATTAATTAGATGATTTATCTTTTTCTTGTCGATATTTTATAGTACTTTATAGATTACAGAGATCAGGTGTCAGTCTGGCATATAGTTGCAAAATATTTTTTCCCATTCTGTAGGTGGCCTTTTAATTCTATGAATAAAGTCTTTGGATGAGCAAAAGTGATTGATTCTTAGTAGTTCTCATTTATCTGTTTTCTCTTCTGATGATTGTGGTTTGTTTGACAGATTTTGAAGTCTGTCTACATTGTGTATTAAAACTTTCATTGTTGTTCCTACTTTTTCTTGGATGAGCTTTATCGTTTTAGGTTTGATATTTAAGTATTTTATCCAGTTTGAGTTGGTTTTAGTATAAGATGTAAGATGTGGGTCTTGTTATAATTTAGTGTAGATGGATATCCAATTTTGCCAGCACCATTTGTTGAAGAGATTGTTTTCGCCCAGTTTAATATCTTAGAGCATTTGTCAAATATCAACTGCTCATAGGCAGATGATGTCATCTCTGGAGTCTCAATTGTGTTCCATTGATCTATCTGTTTGTTTTTGTACCAGTACCAGGCTGTTTTGACTACTGCGGCAGCATAACAGGTTTAAAGGTCAGGTAACAAGAGGTCTCCCAATGTGTTCTTCTTCTTTGGTAACACTTTCCTTATCTGGGCTTCTTCCCTTTCCAGACAAAGTTGGTAATTTCTTCCTCTGTCTCATTCAAAATATCACTGGAACTTGCATTGGGATTGCATTATAGAAGTAGATTGCTTTGGGTAAAATAGGCATTTTCACAATGTTCATTCTTATCCATCAGCAGGGTAGGTGTCTCCATTTATGTAAGTCTCTCTTAGTTTCTTGTAGTAAGGGTTTATAGTTCTCTTTGTAAAAGTCTGTTATTTCTTTTGCTAAACTTATTCCTAGGTACTTTGTCTTCTTAGGGGCTATGGTAAATGGTATTGATTTAGTGATTTCTTCCTTAATAATCTCGTTGTTGGTATAAAGGAATCGTATTGATTTACTTATGTTTATCTTATATCCTAAGATTTTGCCAAACTCTCCTATCGGTTTGAGCAGTTGTCTTATGGATTCTTTGGGATTCTCTGCATATACAATCATATCATCTGCAAATAGGGAGATTTTTAGTTCTTCTTTGCCAATGAAGTTGCCCTTTATTCCATGGTCTTATATAATTTCTCTGGCTAGAACTTCTAGTACAATGTTGAATAGGAGAGGTGAGAGTGGGCATCCTTGTCTAGGTCCTGTTCTCAAGGGAAACTGTTTCAGTCTCTCTCCATTTAAGATGATGTAGGCAGTTGGCTTTGTACAAATGGCCCTTGTTGCATTGAGAAATTTGCCATCTGTGCCTATTTTCTGTGAGTTTTTAGGATGAATGGGTGTTGGACTTTATCAAATGCATTTTCTGCATCAATAGACAAGATCCGGCGATTCTTGTCTTTTGTGATATTTATGTAGTTGATCACATCAATTGTTTTTCTGGTGTTCAACCAGCCTTGCATCCCTGGTATGAATCCAACTTGGTCATGATGGATTATTTTTTCATATGTTGTTTTATTCTATTGTCAAGAATTTTGTTGAAGATTTTTCCATCTAGATTCATGAGTGATATTGGTCTGTAGTTCTCCTTTTTGGTTAGGTCTTTCCCTGGCTTTGGTATCAGGGTTATGCTGGCTTCATAGAATGAATTTGGGGGTATTCTATCCCTTTCTGTACTGTGAAATAGTCTTAGTAATATTGCAGATAACTCTTCTCTAAAAGCTTGGTAGAATTCTGCAGCGAAGCCATCTTGGCCCAGGCTTTTTTATTTGGCAGTTTTTTTTGATGACTTTTTCAATCTCTTCCTTTGTGATGGGTTTATTCAGTTGTTCTGCTTCACCTTGTGATAATTTGGGTAGGTGATGTGAATCAAGGAATTTGTCCATTTCCTCCAGGTTTTCAAATTTGTTAGAATACAGTCTTTCATAGTATTCAGCTATGATATTTTTTATTTCTGTTGGATGTGTTGTAACAACTCCCCTCTCACGCCTTATTTGGGTTATTTATTTCTTTTCCTGTTTTTCTTTAGTAAGTTTAGCCAGTGATTTGTCAATTTTGTTGATCTTTCAACAAACTAGCTTTCGGTCTTTTTAGTTTTTTCAATTGTTCTATCATCGAATTTGTTTAATTCTGCTCTAATCTTTATAATCTGTTTTCCTTTGATGCCTGAGGTCTTCCTCTGTTGTTCTCTCTCTATTTGTTCAAGCTGTACAGTCAGTTCTTTGACTTGGCTTCTTTATTCCTTCCAGATGTGTGCATTTATGGAGAGAAACTGACCTCTGAAAACTACTTTGGCTGTGTTCCATAAGTTCTGGTAGGAAGTGTTTCCATTCTCATTGGAATCCATAATTTTTTTTTATTTCATCCTTGATTTCTCCTATAACCCGTGGTTTTTTTGAGTGAGGTGTTGTTTAATTTCCATGAGTTTCACTTTCTATCTATGTTTTTCTGCTATTGATTTTGACTTTCATGGCTTATGATCTGAGAAGATGTTTTGCATTAATTTGATGGTATGTATTTTGTTGAGAATTGCTTTCTGTCCTAATACATGGTCTATTCTAGAGAATGTTCCAAGTGCACTGGAAAAGAAGTTGTAGTTGTTTGCTGATGGATAGAAAGTTCTGTATAAGTTAATGAGGTTTAGTTGGCTAATTGTGGCAAACGGTCTTCTATGTCTTTATTGAGCTTTTCGCTAGACGATCTGTCCAATATTGAGAGTGGAGTTTTGAAGACTCCTACTGTTATTGTGGAGCAGTCTATCTCCTTTTTGAGTGTAGTCAGTGTTTCTTTGATGTATTTAGGTGCTCTAATATTAGGTGCATAAATATTTAATATTGTTAAGTCCTGCTTGTGTATTGAAACTTTCAGCAATAAACAGTGTCCGTCCTGTCCACAGTGGTGGATTTTACATTGAAATTGGTTTTATCTGAGATTAGAATTGCCACACCTACTCTTCTTTGTTCATTGTTAGCTTGAGATATATTCTTCCATTGTTTAATTTTCAGTTTGTTCATATCTTTAAGTCTAAGGTGAGTTTCTTGTATGCAACATGTAGATGGGTCGTGTCTTTTGATCCAAGATGTCCCTTGATTTCTCTTTGCTGGATCATTTATTCCATTCACATTCAATGTAATCATTGATAGGTATGTGCTCAGTGCTGCCATTGTGATATGTTTATTTTTGTGTTGATGTTTTCTCTGTTGTTCTTATTAATTTGTTCTGTGACCTTCTTTGTGAGCTGATTTTTCATCTTTTTCAGGGTTGGTTTTGTGGTTGCTGAGACTCCTGTATTACATTTCTTGATACAGTATGTTGCTTCTTTATTGTTCTTTATGGCCGCCCCTATAATCCTGCTTAACAAACTATGTATAAACCCGGTTTTAATTGCTACCAGTTTTGTCAGCTTCCTCTCCACCTGGAAGGACTATGACAACTGTAGTAGATCCTTTTTTTTTAATATGATGATATCATAGCTTACATGATGTGATCACTAGCTCGTTTCTTTCACTATTATAGCTTTGATTGTGTTTGGAGCCTTCCCTAACTGAGTAGGGTTCTGGATAATGTTTTCTTCTAAAATATAAAGTTAGTAGTTTTGTTCTCCCAAGCCAACAGATTCTTTCAGTATTTCTTGTAGCTTTGGCTTGTTTTTTTACAAAGTCTCTGAGTTTTTGTTTATCCGTGAATGTCTTAATTTCATTTTCATATTGGAAAGATGGTTTTGCAGGGTATATAATTCTTGTTTGGAAGTTCTTCTCCTTTAAGGTTTTGAATGTGTCATTCCACTGTCTCCATGCCAGCATCATTTCTGCTGAGAAATCTGATGAAAGTTTACAGGGTTTCCCTCTGAATGTTAGCTTTGCTTTGATTCTTCCTGCCTTTAAGAGTTTCTGTTTATACTTCATTTTTTTGAGCTTGATTATAATATGTCTTGGAGTCTTTCTACTGAGATCTATATTGAGTGGTGTTCAATACATACCTTGGATATCTATATTCTCTTATAATTTCTGGGAAGTTTTCTGTCAGCATCTCAGCAACAATACTCTCTGTGCTCTCAGGTGTCGAGCCCTCTTGAGGAACTCCAATTAATCATAGATTGTTCTTCTTAATAGAGTCCCACATGCTTCTTAATCCTTCTTCATTTTTCTTGTTTTTTTTTTTTTTTTCAGATTTCTCCTCCTAGATGCTGGAATCAGTGGCTCTGTCTTCCAAGTCAGAAAGTCTACTTTCCATTTGTTACATTCTATTTTCTTTGCTTTGAATTGAAGTTTTCGAGCCTCTGATTTTGTTGTTGATCTGTTGGATTTCCCAATACTGATGTCCCATCAGATCGAACAGCTTGCTTAATTTTTCATTTTGCTCTCCTGCATTTTGTATAAGGTCTAGGAGGGCTCTCTACATAATCCTTTTTGTATTCACCTTCTAATAGTTTCAGAAAAGCTTCTTAATCTGGGAAGTTCTGAGGTGGTTTCTTTTGGAGGCCTTCTGATGCCATGGGTGATTTCTGGGTTACTGTCTTCTCTGGTGTTTGTTCCTTTTTTGGGCTTCATGTGGGTCAATAGAGGCTTGGAGAGATGCTTCAGTCTGTGCAAGTCTGTGCTCACTGAGAGTGGTGTCAGTGAAAGAGAGGAAGTTTTGCATTCAGTGGTATGAAGTCCAAATTAATAGCCCTATGCTGCATCCCAGGCCTTACTAGATGTACAGAAGGCTCCATTTAATTATGATTTCAGGTCTTGGTTTCCAGAGGGATTTAGGGAGACATGTGTTTAATTCACCATCTTGACTCCCTGAATGTATGGATTTTAATATACAGACTTAACATGGGAGGTTGGAGCCAAGCTGAGTCTCAAATCTAAGCCATATTCTTACCTTGTCTCATTACCAGAGCTCTACAAAATACCAGTTGTACTGGTATTCACACACTGATTTGTAAACTGGTACTTTTCTGTCTATTTAGTTTATCTTCTTTGAACATCGGTGGCATTGGTCATAAATGCCAAGACACAGACTGGTGAGTAGTACTCCAATATCCACAACAAATATGAAATATTTTTTGCCATCTTCCTGAAGTGAATTCCATTGATGAAGCTTCTTGATTTACATAGATTCACACTGATTTTCTTTCATTGTTTTGTTCAGTGTTTATAGCCTATAACCATAGACTTAAGTGTTAAATTATTATCTGCCTCAAATATAATAGTTGTTTTATGTTTCCTAATTATATTATAACATTACTGAAAGGTGAACTAGTTGTTATATGGGAATATATATTTTCTGCAATCCTTTAGCAGATGAACACAGAGCTGATGACCAAAAAACCCAAAACCAAACTGTTGCCATTGAGTTGCATCTGAGTCATAGCAACCCTAGAGGTCAGAGTAGAATGGCCCCATAGAGTTTCCAAGGAGCGTATGGCAGATTTGAGCTGCCAACCTTTGGTTAGCAGATGTAGCACTTAATCCACTAAACCACCATGGTTTCCTGGAGCTGACTACTTACTATAAATTCCACTAAGACTTTCTGATATAAAAAAAATTATCACCATTGAATAATATAATCACAAAGTTCCCACAGAGTTCAACTTTTTCATTTTATCATGCAAAAGGCCAGGTGTGTATATAAAGTGCCAATCCCTGCTGTTGAGTCCGTTCTGACTCATAACAACCCTATAGGTTACAGTAAAACTTTTCCACAGAGTTTCCAAGTTGCACTAGGAGGATTCAAACTGTTGACCTTTTGCAAGGCATCAATAAAGTATATCAAGTTGAAATGACCATCTTTGCACATTTTATTAAAAAAAATTATTCTGACTCAAAAAATCTAAAAAAAGCTATTATTTTTGTTTTAAGGGAAACACAGACATCTCTTCCAGCTCTTGATATTTTCCTACTCTTCATGTTTCTGAACCCCTATACTCGTCTGGAGCCCTGGTGGTCCAGAAATTAAGTGTTTACCGGTTAACCAAAAGGTTGGCAGTTTGAATCCACCAGTCTCTCTTTGGGAACCCTACAGGGCAATTCCACTCTGTCCTATAGATTCATTATGAGTCAGAAATGACACAATGAGTTTGATTTTTGGGCACTGACCTACTCCTCCCACCATCTTCTTTGCTTTTCATACCTGAATCACAAGGAATACAAAATACTTTTAGTTCACAAAATACAGTCCATCAACAATTCTTATATTCTGCCATGAAATTAATACATTTTTAGCTGGGTAAGTAGATACATCAATTTAAGTGGAAGGTTTTTGACAGTTTAATTCAAATTAAGTCCACTTTATTCAATTAGTGGGGATCTGAGAGGGGATGTAGGAGGATGCAGGAGATAGCACAGCCTATTAGAAGAAAATAAATGCATTTCTCCACATTAAGTGTATCTGTAGATATTTTTAGTTAAAAAAAGGTGACATCATAATAAGTTGCTAATTTATTTTCCCTCAACAAATGGTGAATTACTCACTTTATTATATATTGCTTTTTCTTTGCTTTTTTGGCTGGATCCTGACAGTGCTGAGAAGTCACAGGGAGAAAGAAAGGGAGATGAACTCTTTTCTGACTTTGGAGTCAGCTATAATCTGTTGGTCATGATTCATTTAACAGAATTTTGCTAAAAGGCCTGATCAATACATAATGGTATTGGCATTTTCAGGTACCTGAACTACTGGATTTCAGATCAGAAATTCTGTACAATACATTATTTTTGAGCATCTGATTTTCTTTCTTTTTTGATCATCAGAGTTCAACTCTTAATACACATTGCTCAAATAGTGCTTGTGAAAGTCTGACTTATGGAGGTGAATTTGACATACTATAAATTCTTACAGGAAATGCTGAAACAATAATCACAAACCCAAATGCTTAAAAAAACTAGGAAGTAATTAGGTGAAACAGATTAGACTAAGTTAATAGGAAATACTGAGGGCTAGGTGAAAATGGAGATCATGTGCCTCTTCTAAAAGGCAAAATGAAACAGTACTCTGTTTTTTTCTCATTATGATCACAGGGGAAATATGGGAACAATTTCATTGGATTTTTTAATTTTTTATGATAAAATAAAATCCAGATATACATGTGAAATCATCTTATTTCTAAGTGCAGGCAGTATAAAGCATGTCTGGAACCGGATTTGGTCCACAAGCCTCTACCATGTGTCACTGTTCTGGAGCAAACATAGCTTGCAAACATGTAATTAGCAAACATACACTTTGCTTTACAATACTTCTCTGATTCATTGATCGTAGACATCTCTTCTACAAATTCTAGACCTGAACTAAAAATTCTTCCCAGTGGACATTTTAAGCAGCCACTACTAACTATTCAGAGTTGGTTGGCAAGAAAAATTTTATCTACATTTTCAGACATAAAAGAATTAGTCATAATATCCAAGGATTTTCCCGTGTATGATAGAGTATTTTAAAACTTGGATGAAAAACTGAGCCAGACACTAAATTATAATAATTATATCTCATTATTTGACTGTCTTGTTGAACTTATAAGTCATGCTCAAATATCTTTGTTAATTAGAGTGACTAGGACCCTTATGAGGTAGCATAGAAATTGTATCTCTGTTTAAATGAAGAAAACAAATTTTTAGAGAAGGCAATTTGCCAAAGATCACACATGGAGTAATTAAATACATAAAAAATAGTACCTCAAAATGCTGATGGTAATTAGCTATTAGAGATATCCAAATTAAAACTATAATGAGGCACTAGTGTCCCTCAACCAGATTGGCCATGATCCAGAAAACACAAAACAACAAATGATGGAGAGGCTGTGGAGAGATCAGAACTCTCCTACACTGATGGTTAGATCGTACAACCTCTTTATACTATTTGATGCAGTAACCCCACAGCTCAGAATATATCCTAAAGAAATGAAGGTTGTCACATGAACAGATACACACATATGAATGTTTGTTGCAGCACAGACCACAATAGCAAAAAGATGGAATCAACCCAGATGCCCATCCACAGATGAATGGATAAACAAACTATGGTACATATACTGAGTGGAACACTGTGCAATGATAAAGAACAATGCTGATTTTAGGAAGCGTCTCATAACCTAATTTCAGCTGGAAGACATCACGCTGTGTGAAATCAGTCAGTGGCAAAAAGGACAAATATTTTATGAGACCCCTGCTATAAGGACTTATAAATAAACTATGTACAGAAGAAAAGACTTTTTGGTAGCTACAAGAGTGGGGAGGGAGAGAGAGAGTTGATCATAGAGTAGATGGGTGATAGAAATTTCGTTAGGTAAAAGCAGGAACATCACAAGTCAGAAAGTAGATCAACTTAACTGAACTTCAACATAAATTGAAAACTTTTCTAATCTCAACTCAACATTTCAAGGATAGAGTTAACAGGGATGGGATCTGGGGACTGTGTTCTTGGGGAACATTGAAGCCAGTTGGCGTAAGTAGCCTATTGCTAAGATAGTTTTCTGCACCCCATATTGGTGAATGACGTCTGTGGTCTTAAAAACTAGCAAGCTGCCATCTGATGCACACCAAATGGCCCCAACTCATCAGAAACAGATGATCACTGAGAACAACAAAAACATGAGGAAAAAAGAGCCCAGGAGACAGAAGGACCCATGTAAATGGATGACTGTATCAACATGTGACTGGAAGAACCAGATGGTACCCAGCCACCACCTGAGACAGCCGTGATGGGGCACACAGTGTTGAGTCCCTGTGGCAACATGAGAAAAAGAGGAGCACATCTCAAGAATTCTACTAAAGGACCACAGCTGGCGGTACAACAGTCTGGGCAATCCCCTGGAAGCATGACCCCTAGAACTGGTGCTGCCCTTGTCCAGAAAACACTACTGAGGTCAACTCTTCAGACAAAAATGGACTGGACTCAGGAACACAATGTGACCACGTGGTCTGTGTACTTTATGGTCCTGTGCATTTATAGGATGCTGTCCAACTGGACTCTTTCTAGATGGGAGAGAAGAAGGTAGAGAGGAGGAGCTGGAGATTCGGAGGATGTAACAAGCATAGAATGAAATGAAGGAGTGTGCTGCAATCAGTCAAGGAGAGCAAAAGAAGCTGCAGATAGGTGGGCGTGCAAAATTAACTTAGGTTGTATACATTCACTTAATCACAGTAAAAAAAAAAAACAATACCTCAGATAGCTGGAGTTCTTTATAATAATAATAATAATAACCATGTAGAAAGAATCCACAGGCAAAGAAGAATTAAGCTTATAGTACTATAGCAGAAAGAGAATGAAAGATTCCACTGAGAGGTCAGTTAACTTCCAAAACCAAGCCTATTGCAGTGGTATTAATTCTGACTCATAGGGACCCCTAGAGGACAGAGTAGAACTAGCACGCCCATATGGTTTCCAAGGAATGCCTGGTGGATTTGAACCACTGAACTTTTGGTTAATGGCTGAAATCTTCAGCATTATCCATCACAGTTTCTACAGAGTTTCCAAGTCTGTAATTTTTAGGGAAACTCATTGACACATCTTTTTCCCACAGAGCAGCTGATGACTTTGAACCACAATCCTTTTGGTTAACAGTCCAGCTCCTAACCGCTGTGCCCCCAGGACTCTCCCTAATTATGTGTGCAGCTGGGGAAGCAAACACCTATGCCTTCATAATAGGCTGGCAACACTGAAGGTGGGCAAACAGTCTTCTCCTTTATCTTGATTCATCCTCTCTGTTGACATTAACCAGTTCTGGAAAATAAGAAACATACTGAGATGTTCTGATCAGAGAGATTCTAAGAAAGAGTTGTTCTTTTCATAGTTGGTCAGCAACAGAGAAGGTATTGCTTCCATTGTTCCATCCAGCTTTATTTCTCCCCTGGATAATTGCATTGCCTGCTAGAACAATTACTCTTGTGTGAGTTCAGGAAATAATTAGTTTGCCTTCCTCCCTGTGTGTAGTGGAAAGAATTGCCCCATAGGGGCATAACTACCATTGGTTCTACCAACAAAAAGTCTTTCTTTAGACCCCCATCATCATTCACCAATTTCAAAGCTGCTGGATGCTGATGATGCTTAATAGTTGTATTAACACTCCTTCTCATCTGTACATTTTTAATGTACTACAACACGCTTTCACACATTGCTTTACATTTGATTATCACAAAAACCCTCTTTGGTAAACAGAGCAGATAGTATGCAAGGTAGAAAGATCGATGCCTGCATTCTTCACCAATTAAATGTTAAAATCAAATCAAATAAAAGCAATAGCAAAGGCTAACATTTGCAGTGCAAGAACTCAGTGAGTGGAGTTTTAAGTCAAATACTGGCAGACACAAGAGAATCGTGCAAAGATTTTTTAACTGCTGGAACTCCACACACAGCATCCACCCACTCACTTCAGTTCAGTAATTCTTAGCTTTTAGAGTTAGCTCTTTCAGAGTAATAGCACTTAAGGTTCCCAGACATGGGTAGACTGGGGCAAGAAAATTTGCCTAAATTGACCTTCAGTGAAAGTGGTACATTTTGTGAAGTCTAAATATACAAAAAAATTCAAAATATTTTTTAAACACAAATTTTAAAACATTTTGATATATGTTTGGTGAAATTCCTTAATCATAATCTTGAACTTTAGTATATGAAGAAAAATGGAATTTGTGCAATTCATTTCCCTGTCATTGTACACCAGTAGTTTCGCTAGTGAGGAAGTAGCCTTGGTTACAATCAGCTGTTTCATTCATTAGCACTGTTAACTATACAGGCTTTCTAGTTCATTTATGCCAACCACTAAGTCCTACTTAAATGAAAAATATTCTTTTGAATAGTCTGAACTTATATCCAATAGTCCTTTAAAGCACGCATATCCAGTGCTTGTCCTGTAGGGATGCATATTTTTTACATAACAAAATCTGTAACTTTTTATCATGAAATTATCATCACTCTATTATGAACTCAGAGGATCATTAAACCCTTAATTACTTATTCTTGCATTCAATTATCTATCCAACATGCTATGCCTCTATCCCTACATTTATTCATGCTATTGCTCAAAAATATTTGCTGAGTTCTAGCTATAAGCCAGATTCTAGTGACCAAGACAGTCTCGGTTTTGGAGGGATGTATATACATACCATTTGTAGTATGTCAAGAGGCACACAAGGATTTAAAATAACTATGGATACCTGGGTTCCATCCCCAAAACCCTGACTCAGGCAGTTGAAGGCAAAACTCAGGCACTTTAACTTTAAAAGAAACAAAACTGCAGTGATTTTGATGTACAACCTTAAATAAGAAGTGTTGCACTATTAATCTCATGCCAGTATCTAACATTAGTATTTCCATTTTTCACTATAATAACCGAGATGTTGGATGGTTTAATGATTTTTTTTTTTTAGATTACAAGCTGGGGGGGAGGAGGAGACAAAAACTTGGCTTGAATACAGAAATTTTTGTGTCACCAACACCGTTGTTTTCATACACTCTTTCTATCAAGATACTGCTTACACCTTGAATCCAATCAGTCCATATCAAATTACCAAACTATTGAATATACAGATATCATGAAAAATGTTAACTGATACTGCAGAGCGCAAATGTCCAGACTGTAAGAAATTCTACAGAACAAATAAACCAATTTCTTTTTCAACAAATAAATCATGAGGAAAATAAGAGAGGAGCAAACTAATAGATTAGAAAAGACGCAGTCATAAATTACTATGTACAAACCTTATTTGGATCTTAATTTAAACAAACTATTAAAACACGCATGCACAATTAGGGAACTGTGAACGCTAATTTTTTATCTAATGTCATCAAGATATTTTCATTAATTTATTTTAGGCCTAAAATAATATTTTGTGAGTATTTAAACGAGCTTTTATTTTTCAGAGTCATTATTTGAAACATTCACTGTACATCCTAAGATGAAATGTTTCAACTAATCCTTGGGATTTATTTTAAAACAATATGAGTTGGGAAAAGGTGGGGGTATATATAAAACAGAATTGGCCATAAGTTGATCCTTGTGGAATCTGGAAATTGTTGAGGGAAGCTCACTGTACATTTCCATTTTTACATGCATTTGACGTTGTCCATTGTATACTTCTTTCTTTCTTTCTCTCTCTCTTTCCCTCCCTCCCTCCATGTTTTCCTCCCTTCCTTCATTTGTTGATTCATTCATTCCTTCCTGCCTTCCCTTCTTCCTTCTTTCTTTCTCCCTTCCTCTCCTTCTCTCTTTCATTCCTTTCTATGTAAGACTTCTTACGCTGCTTAGTAAGAGAATAAAGTCGTCTTGAATCTGGGCCAAGGCAAGTGTGTTGCCCCAAGAGAGTAGATCAAAGGTTCTGAAAATCTGCTTTTGGAATGAGATAAGATGGAAAATGGAGCAAAGTATGAATGCTTGACTCTCCTTGCATAGTCCTTATTTCCATCCTTCCAGCATCTTAAGGTGGAAGTTTGAATTTCACTCATGCTATCTGTCACTACCTCCCTCAATCACCATCCCCCCCATCTCAGTCAATTTCTAAGGGCTTTCAAAGGAACCTCCAAATGGCTTTTAATGATCTGAGAATTATGAGGCTTTTTTCACCATCTCTCCCTCCACTTGTTTAATGCAGCATCTCTCTTCTTGCTGATTGTACATCCTAACTGATCTCCTCTCTGATCTTAAACATGTACAATCAATCTATTTTCCATTCAAAAGTGAGTATCTTTTGAACATACAAATTTGATCTTGTCACATTTCAATGGCAACCCTTTCAAAGGCGTGTTATTGTACTTAGAACCAAATCTTAAAATCCCTCGGAGATACACAAGCTACACGGGGAGGTTTTAGCCCAACTGTCTAACCTTAGTCTTGAGTCTCCCTCAGTATGCTTCAAAGGCAAGTTTGAACACTGGTAGTAAGAGATACACATTTACAACTTTTTCACTTCCATATTTAACTTTTTCAGTGCAGTAGAACTTTTTAGTGGCGCAGGTTTTCATTTCTCCCCATGTTGTTGTTGTTGTTAGGTGCCATCAGGTTGGTTCTGACTCACAGCGAACGTGTACACAACAGAAGCAAACCCCGCTGGGTCTTGCGCCATCGCCAAATTTGCTGTTTTGCTTAAGCTCGTTGTTGAAGCCACTGTGTTAATCCACCTTATTGGGGGTTTTTCTCATTTCTGCCGGCCCCCTACTTTACCAAGCGTGATGTCCTACTCCAGGGACTGGTCTATCTTGATAACATATCCAAAGTATGTGAGATGAAGTTTTGTCATCCTTGCTTCTAAGGAGTACTCTGGCTGTACTTTTGCAGCAGATTTGTTCAATGCAATGTGTCATTTGACTTCTTGACATCTGTTTCCAAGAGGGTTGATTGTGGATCCAAACATAATTCCTTTACAACTCTAATATTTGTTCCATGCATCATTTTCTCCAGTTATTTATGTTCTTTTCCAGGTAAATTTGCAGTGCCTTTCCATTGTATGTGAAGCATACTTTCTGCTTCCTGACTCTGGATTTGGCCATATAATTTCAATTAACCAAGAAAATACTGAAAAAATCACAGTGTGCTAATTCTGAAGCTCTTGCCCAAGAGGTCTTATGTGTTCCGTCTTGTGCTCCTTGTGTTTACATACACACCATGAAAAGAACGAGCTCTGGCTGGTCTGCAGTTTCCAGGAGGAAATTAAAGCCAAAGGGAACAGAGTCCTCTTAATGCCAGCCTAGATCAGTAGGTCCTCAGATGAACCTGAGACTCACGAGCTAAGTAAAGGTCTCATTGATGTGTGCTGTTGCTGTTATGTACACGATTGCTGTACAGTATCAGTGTGTCCATAAATTATTCACCCAACTAGGAGAGCAGGTTTTACAATTCCCACCATGATCCTGAGGGTTGTGGTGAAAAATATGTATGTTCTGTTCCCAAGCTCTAGAACTACTCCTTAGATGTTGTTTAATCTAGGAAATTCACTTAATTTCACAGAGACTCGATTTCCTTAATCAAATGAGGATTTACAAAAATCACACTTCGCCTCCTTCACTTGAGAATAGACTAACCTAAGGGAAGTGAAAGGACTTTGCAAACTGGAAGCACCTGAGCTCTCTGTGTCAGAACATATGTCCCCTCCAGCCCCCTCCCTCTCTACCGTCTGGGTGTATGTTCTATTTCCAAACAGTAACAATTTGTCTGAGATGGAGTATTCCTCAGCAGATGGGATTTATGGTCTTATAAACTCTGAATCACTGTGTCTAATAAAGAGTCTTGCAGGCCTGAGTGGTATCCAATTTCATAATTGCTGGAGTGACTCAATCATTTTCAAATATGTGGTTTCAGTAGCCAGAAACCTTGGGGACTGTGCAGTTTTACCAAGTGTGCTACCACTGCCCTCAGGCAGGCCCACCCAGGCAAGTCTGCTCTCCATCCCTTAAGTGGTACAAGAATCTGATCAAACAAACTGGTATCTGGAGCCTTCATCTTTCTCAAAGTTTGATTCACTAAACTGGCTTTTTCTAGGTTATTAGTCATGAGGAACAACTGATTTTAGATCTTGGAGATACAACTTAAAATGAAGTTAGTATTTCTTAGTTTTCCAAATTTTGATCCGGCATGTTTAGGTATGTGTGCACGGTAGGAGGAAAAGAGGAGTTTGAATAATGACACCAAGGACTCAAACCAAACCCAGTACCATGAAGTCAATTCTGACTCATAACAATTCTATGGGTCAGAGTAGAACTGCCCTATAAAACAAAACAAACAATAACAACTAAAAAAAAAAACTACTGTCATTGAGTCAATTCCTACTCATAGTGACCCTATAGGTCAGAACAGAACTGCCCCATGGAGTTTCCGAGGAGCACCTGGTGGATTTGAACTGCTGACCTTTTGTTTAGCATATATAGCATTTAACAACTACTCCACTAGGATTTTCAAATGGTCTTAAAGGGTCTCCAAAACTAAATCTTTACATAAACAGAGTGTCAAATCTTTCTCCTATGGAGCAGCTGGTGGGTTCAAACAGTTGACATTTCAGTTAGCACATGAGCCCTTCAACCACTGCATCACCAGGGCTCCTTGGGGCAATAATAGGGAAGATAAAGATGAGAAGAAACCTGTTCTTTGTCTTATTTTATTTTCCCTGGTGTCAGATATTTGAGCCTTGGAGGTAACTCAAAATTGCTTTAAATTTATCAAATCCTTCCTGGTTACACACTCTTCTCAGAAATTACACACACTATTACGTCTGTCTTTAAAATCTCTATTTTTAACCCCCTCTCATTCTCATTTCTCTGTTAAAAAACACACATCATTGTTTATCCTCATCCTTCAGGTCTTAGTTTAGGTAATATTGCACAGTGGTTAGGAATTCAAGCTTCAGAGATGAGCCACCTAGCACCTAATAATTGAGTTACCCTGGGCAAGTCATTTAACCTCAGGCTCACTCAGTTACAGAATAGAGTATAATAGAACATACTGTATAACACTACAATCCATAAACATGACTGGAAGTTGGCCTGCAGAACCTCTACCTAAGCATTTGCATCATTGCTACATATCCTTTTCCTTTAAATTGCTCCAAACTCCCAGTCTGGCTGACACTTTTCACACTTTAATAGCAACCATTTTCTTGTTTCACATTAAACTGTAATTATGAGGGGAAGAGTCATGGCCATCAGTGGTTTATGTTGAAAACTTAGTATAATGCTGGCCATATGATAGGTACTAATCATTTAGTGAATGACTGAATAGATAAATGAAGTCATAAAACATGGAAAACTTTGTAAGTCCTTTCCTCCAAATGTGTTCATTTTTTTCTTTGTTTATCACTCTTTATACCTTATCTTGCAGCAGGTAATCCCACTTCAACTTGGACACTTTTAGTGACTGGGAATACGGTATCTTCCAAATATATTTCTGGATAGCTAAGTGCTAGAAGTCTGTGTGTGTGTGTGTGTGTGTGTGTGTGTGTGTGTGTGTCTATGTATGTGTGACATTTCGCTATTTGAATTAGGTATACTATCATTAAGCACAAGATTATCCTCAACAGAACATTTCTCTAAATTTCTGAGAATTAACATTCTGTTTCACTAAGGTCTTCTCTTTGGCAGGTTAGTCACCCCAAATTTCTTCTGTCGCACTTCATTCCTTATACTTCTAACTCAAGACTATCCCGTATTCCCTCCACAGGTACCTTATTACTGATTTTAATACTATACATACCAGTACAACAAACATTTTTGAAGTATATTCTAGGGAATAATATCTTCACAGATGTTAGGAGATACAGTCAGAAAATAAAAATGTTACAATAATTTTGAGAAATACAGTGGTAAACATTAGTTTCTTTTCTTTTTTCTATTATGACTGAGTGAAGATGTACATTCCCATGTAAGACTTCTTATAATTTTTAATATTCTTATGTGCTCCATGAATATCCAAAGGCTCTTGCAATATTCACCATGTCTCAAAGTTATTTGACCAGCTTTTTCTTTCTTTTTCTCCTGAGTATCTTGTAAGAAAACTGACATGCGGAAAATGCATTTTAAGATGCTGAACCAACGTAACTTTTAGCTTGTGGTTAGATATCTAAATTAAATATATATATATTCTTTTATTTTGTAATACAATTTTAATTTTAAAATATGTACAGGTTTAAAGAATCACTGCAAAGACAATGCAGAGAATTCCTGTATACTCTATACAGTTTCCCCTGTTATTAATATCTTACATCAGTATAGTACATTTGTCACAATTAATGACCTACTATTGATACACTATGTATTAGCAAAGTTAATACTTTATTCAGATTGCCTCAGTTTTTCTGTAATGTCTTTTTTCTGTTCCAGGATCCATGTAGGATACCATATTGCATTCATCAGCTATGTTTCCTTAGGCTTCTCTTATGATACTATCTAAAATTTTCCTTAGTTTTTATATTGATAGTTTTGAGAAGCATTAGCCAGACTTATTTGAGTCTCTCATCTGGAATTTGTCTGATATTTTCTTCATGTTTAGGAGACAATGAGCTTTTTGGAGGAAGACCACAGAGGTAAAGAGCCATTTTTATCATATAGGGTATATACCATCAATAAATCTTGTCATCTTGGTCATTTGTCTTGAAGTAACATTTGTCAGGTTTTACCACTGTAAGATTACCCTTTTATTTCCTCCCTCTCCACACAGAAGCAGGAAATAATGTTCTAGAACTTTAAAGGAACTTTCAATTTAAATTATTTGGAATTCTTGTGTAGGAGAACTGTCATTTATCACTCTTACATTTGTTTACTCAATTATATATTTATATTGCTTTGGACTCATGCATATTTATACTTTGGATAATAATTCAATGCTACTTTACTAATTTTTCTTTGCTCATATTGTTCCAGCATTAGCCACTGGGAGCTCTTTTAGTTAGCTCTTTTGTTCCCTTGAATAATCTGTTATTATGTGTGAGTGGGTACTGAGCATGCATTTTGACACTTTCTTATTTTCTCAGACTACAGAATGTTCCAGTCGCATCTGTATATTTCCTGCTTCTCTAGGTGTGCTCCTTGCTGTTGAGGGATTGGTAGATCATCTTGCATATTCTCTGCTCCATGCTAGAATCAACAATTTCTCCAAGGATCCCTATTTCCTTTGTTTAGAGAATGATATTAGAAACTACTAAAGTATTCCTATCAGTTAACAGCTACAGCAATTTGTGTTCCATGGAAGCAGCTCTTGTTTGTCTTTCTCTCTGCATTTCAGGATAGTGGTTTTTCCTGGAATCTCACTTCTTTTATGGATCCTAGAAAATTGTTGATTTTTGGTTGTTCATTTTTTTTCCAATTCTAAGTGTAAGAATGATGACTTCCAAGTTTTAACACATTAGAACCACAGCCCAAAGTCCCTCATTTCATTCATTTTTATTATAATATTTATTTTACAGACACTAGTATAGAGTTGGAAACTGTGGTAGCATAGTGGGTTAAATGCTACATCTGCTTACTAAAAGTTTTGCAGTTCAAATCTGCCAAGCACTCCTTGGAAGCTCTATGGGGCAGTTCTATTCAGACCTCTAGGGTCACTATGAGTTGAACTCGACTTGACGGCAGTGAGTAGGTAGTACAAGGTTACCCACTGCCATCAAGTTGATTCCAATTTATAGTGAACCAGAGCGGAACTTCCCCACAGAGTTTCCAGGGATTTCCTAGTGGATTCAAACTGCCAATCTTTTGGTTGAAAACCATAGCACTTGACCACTATCTACCATGGTTTCCATATTTATCCCAAGCCACCTTTAAAATCCTCTCCTTATCATTAGTTTTAACAAGTTTGATTATAGCATGTCTTGATGTTTTTATCTTGGGATCTACCTTGTGTGGAGTTCAGTGAGCATCTTGAATAGATATCTTCTCGTCTTTTATGATATCAGGAAAGTTTTTTGTCAACAAGTTTTCAACAATTCTCTTTGTATTTCCTGTTATTCCACCCTCTTCTGGTACTTCAATTATTCATAAATTACTCCTTGATAGCATTTCATATAACTCTTATTGTTTCTTAATTTTTTTAAAAAAAATTCTTTTATCTCCCCTCCCACCCTTACCCTCATTATATGGTCTATTAAAGTTATATTTTCCTACAGTCATTACTTGGCATTGCTGTAGTCAGACACTGGATTCAGAAGACTGGGAGCCATCAAAGGAGTCCCCACATTCCTCACCACCTGCTTTGCAAACAGTTGTTAGGTGTGTTTGCTCTATCTTTAAGTCTTGGATTTTTCTGGAACCCATTTTCTCCTGTAGTGAATATCAAAGCCTTATTTGTTTTCCAATCCCCTCTCAGTTTCAGTTACAGGCATCAGAGCACCTTTTTTCAAATCTCAGAGGCAGCACCAATAAAGAAGTAACTCAAGCTTGAAAGCTGGTGGCAGAACAAGCTATTGAATGGTAAATTGTTGTCATTGTGTTGATTCTGACTTATAAGCACCCTATAGGATGAAAGAGAATTCTCCCATGGTGTTTCCAAGGAGCAGTTGGTGGATTCAAATGTTGGGCATTACAAACAAAATTTGTCTCATCAATAAATTCTAAGGAGATTACCATATTTGGGATATCCATGAGGCTCCTGAAGAAAAGAAGAGGTTAAATTTTCATGTAGGTAAATATTTGATAAACATAATTTTTAAGAATGTTTAAAAATTTAGCAGGAAAAAGAAAAAAATCCATTTGTTTTCAACCATAAGGCATTACTTTAGTTGTCTTGACAGCACTGACTGATTTGAGATGGGAGTGTGAATTGGAGAGGGGCTGGTTTGGGTTAGAACTACACTCTTACTCTTCTCCCCCCAACCTCTAGAGACAGAACATTAATTAGCTTCATCTGAATGTCTGTATTATTCTTCTTTTAAATAATACCTGTTTCAAAATGTGGGATGATGTGTGTGTTTAATTCCTAGAAGAGATGGTACCAGATATGGATTTAATAGGACAAAGGATGTAAATGGGAAAGTATGGGCTAAGTAGCTAAGGTGGGTGTAGAGATGACAGTGTTTTGTTATAGTTGCTTTAACTGGTCCCTTGTAAATCTGTAACAGCAAACTAATACAGCTGGAAAAGGGCCTTACATAAAATTTAGTTCACACTTTCACCTTTAAAAATGAGAAACTAAGGGCCAGAGAGATAAATTATGTTGGTACGTAAAGGAACTAGGTACACACGGTACATAAGAAACTCAGAGCTTCTAATTTTTATCCCAGCCAACAGTTTACTACATCATTGTGGGGCGCGGCGCCCGGGCCCTGCGCCCCACCCTAGAGCGCCAAGAAGGCGCCTACCCCTGATACCCCACCCTGACCTACATCCTGTTGATCCCCAAGTACGGAGTACTGCGCATGCGGCGGTCGCAAGCCTGCGTGGGCGTGGAGAGAGCTGATTGGTGTTTGCGGGTGCCCATATGTACCCCTGGTTGGAGAAAATAAAGTAGCTTTTTCTGCAGAACAAAAGCGGCTCACAGCGTGGTCCTTTGTGTCCTGCCTCTTTCCCGCTGGACGGCTGGGGGCAGCGACAAGGGGGCAGCGACACATCATGTCTTCTGGTAAAGTAACAGCATTCTAGTTAGGATCTTTATCGTAGCATGTAATCTTTACTCAATTCCTTGCTATTTGGCCACTATTCTATTGAAAGTGCTCACCTGTGCTAGTGATAAATTCATAGTTGCCAAAATCATTCATGTTGTCAGAAAAGATCAATCCCTGGAGAAGGACAGCATACTTGGTAGAGTGGAGCGTCATCGGAAAAAAAGAAGACCCTCGACGAGATGGATCGACACAGTGGCTGCAGCAACGGGCTTAAGCATAAAAACAATTGTAGACATGGTGCAAGACCAGGCAGTATTTCATTCTGTTGTTCATAGGGCCACTGTGAGTTGGAACTGACTCGATAGTACCTAACAACAAAATCATTCATACTTTTTGAACATCCTAAACAATTTACACAGCAGACATCTGAATTTTTCATGACAGTTTACTCCAGCACTTTGGTCTTCTTTCTTCTTAACTACCGTTGTTCTGACTTTTCTTAAAATTCTTGTCCTTTCTATTGAGTGTGGAGTCCTTGGCTGGCGTAAACAGTTAAGCACTCTACTACTGGCTTAAAGGGTGGCACTGAAAACTCAACCAGAGACACTTCAGAAGATAGATCTGATGATCTGCTTCCAAAAAGTCACAAATATTGAAAACTCTATGGAGCTCAATTCTACTTGGATACACATGGGCTCGTGAGTCAGAATCAACTCAAAGGCAACTAACAACAGTATTTAGTACTGTGCCAGTGAATTCTTAACACTAGGCTATAACTGGAGGATATGATTTGTAGTATTTGCTATTCTTTATGGTTTTAAACACTGACATTACAGCCTAGATCAAACTACCAAAATGTCAAGTCAAAGAAAAGGGAGTTAGAAAGAGATGTAGAAAATCCACAGAGGCACCTGAGTGAAGCAGCTCTAGCTCCAGCTGTAGCATACCACTGCCCTCAAGATTTTCATTCCTGAATCTATCATTTTCTCCCTCTTTTCCCAAAATCGTTTGTTTATATACTTATTAATTTTTTTTTAATTACTAATGTCTATTTTCTCCATTTCAGATTTCTTTTTTTTTTTCAGTTTCTATACAGCATTTCTACCTACTATGTGCTATACATCTTATATTTGCAATGACTCACAACTTTACCCTCCCTCACAAACCCTGTACCTTCAGATTGGCCATTTCATGTGTCACTGACTTTCTGATAAGGCCCAAACTCCAAACACTCCACTGTTCACTTTTTATCCTTTCTGGCCTCTACATCTTGATAGTGCTTGAATCTGATTAAATCTATATTCAAATTAACTATTGAATCCAAACTATACTTCTCATGATTCATGATCTGCAGATTATTTGGATCACTGAAAGGAAACTCAAAGTATCCTCCTGTCTCAAACAGCTCACTTATGAAATGTACCATTCATGTGTAGTATGAGTCATTCTTTCTAAAAGTAGCAAAATTTAACTTTCCACTGCCAAAATATCTACCATGGTGAGCAAATAAAATATTGTGTAAAGTCAAATTGCAAACAAACATAAACCAAACCTGTTGCTGTTGGTTCTGACTCACAGTGACCTTATAGGACAGAGTGAAACTACTCCATGTGATTTCCGAAGAGCAGCTGGTGAATTCAAACTGCCCAACCTTTCTGTCAGCAGCTGTAGCTTATTATAGCTCTTAACCACTTTGCCACTAGGGCTCCCAAAATGTAAATATCTTTCTAGAATTCAGTTGTTGCTACTCTTTGTCTCTCAGTTTCTTTTCCTATCATTTTCATTGTTTTTAGTCTTGCAACCTAAGCCTCTTCAAGAATTTCTTAATATGTTCCCACCTCTATGTCTTTGTTCATATTTTTAAATCTTCCTTGAATTGACTTCTCCCAACATTACTTCATTGTTTGAAAATTCTAATCTATTTTAATGACCTACTACATATACTACCTCTTTTAAGAACCTGTCTGTTTCAGTTTCTCCTGCTGTGATCTTACAAAAAACTATCTAGCACACATTACTTGTAAATAATTTCTTATATTTTGCACTATTGAGGAACTAATAAACATATTGTTGTGATTAAATTCTCACAATTTTCCTATTGTGATTTTTTTTTTCATTTTATGCAAAGACACAAAAAACAAACAAACAAACAAAAATCACATGCAATTGCTAAGAAAACTATTAAGGTAATACTAGAAAAGGGAAAAGCCATAATTCAAGTATTGGATTTTTGAAGTTTTGATTTATCAAAGTGCTATTTTGTCTTCAATAGTAGGGTTTTTTTTTTGGTTTTTTTTTTTTTTTTTTGGCATTATCTTAAACCAAACCAAACCCACTACCATCTAGTGAATTCCAGCTTTACCTCCTATTCTGCAACCTGCACCTTCTCCTAATTAACCGTCCTCACTTCACACAATTTCAGTCATTACATCAGAGCAATTCTTGAGTCTGCCATTTTCCTTACTCTCTACATCTAGTCTGCAAACAAGTTCTATTGATTCAATGTCCTAGCAGGTCTTAAAATCATCTTGTTCTTTACATCTCCACTGCCACTACTCTAAGTTAGCTGACATCTTCCTTCACTGAATTACAATAACTTCCTAATATGTCTTACCTTCACTACTGATTTTGACCCTGCTGGTCTCCATCTCTTCAAATTATTATTTTCTCATTGTGACTGAGCAAAGTATACAACTGAAAAATTCAAATTAAATTTGCATGCCCACCTATCTGCAGCTCCTTCCACTCTTCTTGCCAGGTGACAGCACACACCTCCTTTCTGTTCTATACATGTCATGTCCTCTTAAAAATCTCCTGTCCCTTCCTCTTTACCCTCTCTTATCCCTTCTAGTAAGAGGACAGTAGGACAGCATCCTGTAGACTCATAGAACCGTGAAGTACATACACCATATGGTGACACTGTGGCCCCGAGTTCAATCCATTCCTGTCTGAAGAGTTGACTTCAGTATTGTTTTCTGGTCAGGGGTAGCAGCAGGTCTATGGGCCATGCTCCCAGTGGAACACCCAGGCTGCTGGACCATTAATTGTGGTCTTTCAGTGGAGTGTTTGAAATGTATTCCTCTTTTTCTTGTGTTGCCACTGGGACTCAACATTGTATGCCCCATCACAGCTGTCTTTGGTGGTAGCTGGGCATTATCTGGTTCTTCCGGTCACATGTTTCTTCAGTCACTCATTCACGTGGGTCCATCTGTCTCTTGGGCTATTTTTCCCTTATGTCTTTGTCATCCTTAGTGATCACCTGATCCAGCTGAGTTGGGGCCATTTGGTGTACCTCAGATGGCAGCTTGCTAGTATTTAAGACCCCAGATGCCACTCACCAATATGGGGTGTAGAAGACTCTCTTGGTAATAGGCTAGTCATGCCAATTGGCCTTGATGTCCCCCAAGAGCATGGTCCCCAAACCCCAGCCCATGTTACTCTATCCTTGCAATATTGGGTTAAGATTAGGAGAGTTATCAGTTTATGTTAAAGTCCAGTTAAGTTGATCTTCTTTCTAATGTGTGTTATCACTGCTTTCACCCAACCAGATTTCTATCAACTATTTAACCTATGACCAGCCCTCTCCCTCCATCCCCTCCCTTGCAGCTGTCAAAGAGTCTTTTCTTTTCTATATGAGTCTGCTTTTAAGTCCTTGTAGTAGGGGTCTCATACATTTGTCCTTGTACTGCTGATTGGTTTCACTCAGCATAATGTCTTCTAATTGAAACCAGGTTATGAGATGCTCCCTAAAATCAGCATTTCTCTTTATCATTGCATAGTGTTCCACTGAGTATATGTAACATAGGTTGTTCCTTCATCTGTTGTTGAGCATCTGGATTGATTCCATCTCTTAGCTATTGTTGACTGTGCTGCAATCATATAATTGTTGGTGTGACTGCCCTTGAGTCTGTAGGATATATTCCAAGCAGTGGGATTACTGGATCAAATGGGATATTTATTTCCAGCTTTTTAAGGAAGTGACAGATTGCTTTCCAAAGAGGTTGTACCATTTTGCAATCCCACCAGCAGTGTAGGAGAGGTCCAATTTCTCCATAGCCTCTCCAGTATTTGATGTTTTGTGGTTTTTGGATCACAGCCAACCTTGTTGGGGTGAGATGACACCTCATTGTAGTTTTGGTGTGGATTTCTTTAACAGTAAATGATCATGAGCATTTCCTCATGTGCCTTTTGGCTGCCTGGATGTCCTCTTTAGTGAAGTCTCTGTCCATCTCCTTTGCTCATTGCTTAATTGGATTATTTACCTTTTTCTCATTGATATTTTACAATACCTTGTAGAGTATGGAGATTGGATGGCCTGACATGTAGTTGCCAAATAACTTTTCATATTTTGTAGATCGTCTTTTAATTCTTTTGATAAAGTCTTTGGATCAGCAAAAGTTTTAGATTCTTAGTAGTTTCTATTTATATATTTTCTCTTCTGTTGATCTTGCTTTGTCAGATTTTGAAATTTGTCTAAGCCGTGTATTAAAACTTCCATTGTCGATCCTCTCTTTTCTTGCACAGTCTTTATCGTTTTTGGTTTTGTGTTTAGGTGTTTTATCCATTTCAAGTTAGTTTTTGTGTAAGGTGTGAGATATGGGTCTTGTTTCAATTTTTTGCAGATGGATATCCAATTTTCCCAGCACTATTTGTTAAGGAGACTGTTTATACTCCAGTTTACAATATTAGAGCCTTTGTTGAATATCAGCTGTTCATAGGAGGACAGTGGCATCTCTGGGCTGTCAACTCTGTTCTGGTGGTCTATATGTCTCTTTTTGTACCAGTACCAGGCTATTTTGACTACTGTGGCAACGTAATAGGTTCCAAGGTCAGGTAGTGTGACTCCTCCTGCTGTGTTCCTCTTCTTCAATAGTCCTTTGCTTATCCAGGGTTTCTTCTCTTCCCAAAGTTGGAGATTTGTTTCTCCATCTCAGTAAGAAATGTCACTGGAATTTGTATTGGGATTGCATTGGATATGTATACGTATATGTATATGTATGTGTATGTGTATGTGTATGTGCACGTGCATATGTATATATATGTGTATGTATTTGTATATGTATATCATTTGGGGTAAAATAGATGTTTTCACAATATTAAGTCTTTCTATCCATGAGCAGGGTAGGTTTCTGCATTTATGTAAGGTGTAGTAAGGTCTTGTAGTTCTCTTTGTATAGGTCTCTTATTTCTCTATTTAGATTTACTCCTAGGTATGTTATCTTCTTGGGGGCTATAGTAAATGATAGTAAGTGATATTGATTTGGTGATTTCCTCTTTAATGATGTCTTTGTTGGTATAAAGGAATCCTGCTGATCTACTTATGCTTATCTTATATCCCTATACTTTGCTGAACTTTTCTATTAGTTCCAGTAGTTTACTTATCGAGTTTTTAGGATTCTCTGAATATGCAATCATATCATCTATAAATAGGGAGATTTTTGCATTTTCTTTGCCTATGCAGTTGCCCTTTATTTCTTAGTCTTCTCTAACTGCTCTGGCCATAACTTCCAGTACAATGTTGAATAGAAGTGGTAAGAGTTGGGCATACTTGTCTAGTTCCCATTCTCAAGGGGAAATCTTTCAATCTCTCTCCATTCAGGATAATGTAGCCAGTTGGTTTTGCATAGATGCCTCCCATAGTGTTGAGGAATTTCCCTTCCACTCCTATTTTTCTGAGAGTTTTTTTAGCGTGAATGGGTGTTGGACTTTGTCAAATGCCTTTCCTGCATCACTTGACAAAATCAGGTGATTCTTATCTTTTGTGTTATTTATGTGGTTGATCATATTGTTTTTCTGAGTCTTGTTGCCTTTAAGATTTTCTGCTTATGTTTCATTTTATCAAGCTTGATTTTAGTATGTCATGTTGTCTTTCTTTTGGGATCTGTTTTTGTGGCATTTGACACACTTCTTGGATATCTATGTTCTCTTCCATAATTTCAGGGGAGTTTTCTGTCAGTAACTCAACAACAATACTCTCTGTGTTTCCAGCTATTCCTCCCTTTCAGGAACTCCAATTAATTGTAGATTATTCCTCTTGATAGATTGTCACGTCTTTCTTAATGCATTTTAATTTTTCTTATTTCTTTTCTCTGATTTCTCCTTGTAAATGTTGGTGTCAGTCCTACAGTTCACTAAGTTTGACCTCCAGTTCCTCAATTCTGCTCTTTTGGGTTTGAAGTGAATAGTCTAATTCTGTGATTTTGTTATTGATCTGTTGGATTTCAGGATGTTGCTTCCTTAATTTTTCATTTTGCTTTAGTGATTTTGCTTAATCTCTAGAAGGGCTCTATATGTAATTCCTTTGTACTTGACCTCCAATAGTTTCAGAAAGGCTTCTTCATCTGAGGAGTTTTTTGATCTTTATTTTGAGAGCTTTCTGGAGCCAAGATGGATTGTTTCTTTAAATGTTTGGTGATTCTCTGTTGTCTGTGGGCCATGTAGAGGCTGTTTAGTTTCTCTGGTGTTACCTCAACAGGAGGTGAGGCATGGTTCTGAGAAGGTAGTTAGTCAGCAGCCATCTCTGTGTACTCTAGTGACTGGTCCCAGAGGACTCTCTGGGGTGGCAGACTCTGCCTCCTCACTGGCAAAGACAACGTCTACTTATGGAGTCCCTTGAGGGCCATCAATCAACCCTATGATGTGGGTTGGTGAAGGCTGGAAGAGATGGTGTCAGGCTATAAAGCAGTTGTTTCTCCAGGTAGTCTCCTTTTAAAAAGCTGAAAGCTTTTTAAAGCCATCAGGTGTGTCACTTCTTCAGCAGTTCCCAGATACTATGATGTAGTTCAAAGTAGGGAGGGGCTACGGCCCTGTTGCCATCCTCTGCTAGGCCCTACCCATAAGGCAATACTATGTTAAACCCAGCTTTTCTGCTGAAAAAGCTCTCCCTGGACTGACACTGCCTCCCAGCATGGAAATTAGCCCTTTTTTATGGCTTCCAGTTTGGTGACTCCAACTCTCACCCCACCAAGATTGTGTCCAGGTCAAGCTACCTACCCCCCTAGAACAGCAGAGTCTATGGTAGGGCTCAGAAAAATGAGTGTGCTATGGTGCCTTCAGTATGCTGCTGGGTTCTTGAAACATGGTAATCCCACACTGTCTCTCCACATGCTATTCATTTCAACTTGCTGCTTGGAGTATCTGCCAGCTCATGCCCATTCCCCACCTACCTGCCAACAACAACAAAAACAATTAAATGCTCCAGTATCTTCAGTCTGTGCAAGTGGCTAGTCAGCAGGAGCAGGGCTTAGCAAGGGAAAGAAAGCTGCCCATTTGGTGGCAGGTAATCCAATCTGATAGCCTCATGCCATGTCCTATGGCCCACTGGGTGTCCAGAAAGCTCTTTTCAATTAAAAATCCAGGCCTTAGTTTTCAGATGGAATTAAGGAGATTTGTGTCTAGCCCACAGTGTTGGCTCTGCTCCTGTCTCTTCAAATTCTTTTCACAGAAATATCTAACTTTCTTACTGCATCCCTGCCATGCATGTCTTTTTTTAGTTTTTGTAGAGTTCACATTTTTTTTTTTCTGGCATGAGAACATTTGCACCTGTATTTGTTTTCTACTGTTGCACAAAATTTATATCATACACTTAATAGCTTAAAGTCATGCTTATTTATCAGTGCACAGTTCTGTAGGTCAGCAGTTGTACTTTGTGGCTGGATCCTCCACTTCACTCTGCTTGATTCAAGGCTAAAATAAAGATGATACCCAGTTTGAATCTATTCTGGAGGCTCTGGGGGAAAGATCCTCTTCAAAGGTTATTCTTCTTGTTGGAAAAGTTCAGTTTCTTACACTTCTAGAATTAAGGTCTCTGTTTACTTACTGGCTGTCAGCCAAAGGTTGCTCTCACCTCTTAGAGGCTGCCTGCATTCCTTCCAAATAGCCACCTCCATCTTTCAACCAGCAACAACATATTAAAACGTCCTCATTCTTCAAATCACTAACTTCCTTTTCTGTGACTAGCCAGAGAAAACTCTTCCTTAAAAGCCTCATGTGATGAAGTCAGGTCCATAGAAAATCTCCCTATTTTAAGATCACTGTATTTGGGACCTTAATCATAACTGCAAAATTCTTTCACAGAATTACCTAGTACATGTTTGGTTGAATAACTGGGAGAAAATATTTGCATACCAGGCCCCAGAGTCCTGTGAGATTATCTTGTATTTCTGCTTACCACATCATCTCTTGATCCTTTGCTTGGAGAATTCTTTGTTTTTAGTATTCTTTGACATCTTTTAAGTCAGATCTTCAATATTACCCTACGTGGAGGGTCTTCTTCACACTCCTTAATTCCTAATATCCCTTCACAGTATTGTCTGTCTCAGTCTTTTGTATGTTTTCTCTGCAGTAATTATTAAAATCTCACTCATTTTATCTGATTGTTTTTGCCTTTCTCTTTCCCACTGGAATACAAGATCTATGAGGGGTAGAGAAAGATTTTGCTTTATCCAGCAATATGTTATCTGTATCTTCTGCTAAAAATGGATATTGCACGGTTTGAAGTCAGGAAGGAGGTGTGTCTATTCTTTTACCATACTTACTTAATCTGTATGCTGAGTGGATTCGACACAACCGCACTTGGCTTGGCTTGGAGCAAATAATCCGAGAAGCTGGACTACATGAAGAAGAACAGGATATCAGGATTAGAGGAAGATTCATTAATAATCTGTGGTATACTGATGATTCAACCTTGTTTGCTGAAATTGGAGAGGATTTCAACCACTGCTGATGAAGACCAAAATCCATAGACTTCAATACAAATTGCATCTAAACACAAAGAGAAAAGAATCTTCACAACTGGACAAATAAACAGCATCACTGTAAATGGAGAAAAGACTGAAGTTGTGAAGGATTTCATCGTATTTGGATCAGCAATCAACACCCATTGAAGCAATAGTAGAGAATCAAAGGGCACAGTACTTTGGGAAAATCTGTTACAAAAGACCTCTTTTAAGTGTTAGGAAGCAAAGATGTAATTTTAAAGACTGAAGTGCCTGTAATCCAAGCCATAATGTTTTCAATTGACTTATATACGTGGGAAAGCTCAACAATGCATAAGGGAGACCAAGAAAAACTGATGTCTTTGAATTATGGTGTTAGTGAGGAATACTGAATATACCATAGACTGCCAAATAAATAAATAAATCTTTCCTAAAAGAAATACAGTCAGCATGTTCCTTAAAAGTAAGTCTGTTGAGACTATATTCTATGTTTCACATACTCTGGGCATATTGTCAAGAGGGATCAGTCCTGGAGAAGGACATCGTTCTTGGCAAAGTAGAGGGTCAGTAGGGGAAAAAAAAAAAGACCCTCGATGAGATGAATTGGCACAGTAGCTGCAACCATAGGCTCCAGCATAGCAACGGTAGTGAGGATGATGCAGGACTGGGCAGTGTTTAGTTCTGTTGTGTACAGAATCACTATGAGGTAGAACTGACTCCATAACACCTAATAACACTGTTGTTGAATTGGTTCAAACTCATAGTGACTTTATAGGACAGAGTAGAACTGCCCCATAGGGTTTCCACGGCTGTAACTCTTTATGGAGACAGGCTGCTACATCTTTCTCCCAGGCAAAAGCTTAGTGGATTTGAACAACTGACCTCTTAGTTAGCAGCCAAATGTTTAATCATTATGCACCAGTACTCCTTGTGTCTTATATAGCAGAGTCTTCATGTTAAATAAATCATTAAATGCATTAATAAGAGCTTAATTTATCATTAAATGATTGAACATACTAATAATTTATTGAGTCATTTAATGTTTGATGATGACAAATAAAGGCCTGAGAAAATGTTTGGACTATTACTACAATTTTTCATAGAAAATTTTTCTACACTGTCATCTGAAAATAGCAATAGTCAGTGAAAGAGTTAAATGTATTTCATTTCTTGTTTTCCTCTATTTTCATTATGGACTTTTAAAAATATACACAAAAGCAAAGATAGTAGTACAATGGATCCTAATATAGTCATAATTCACCTTCAGTATATGTAAATATACACCACACATTTGCCAGCCTTGAATCTTGTAAATTCTCACCTTATCTTTATCTGTATTATTTTAAAACTAACCCTATACATTTGGTCATTTCTCTTTCAAATATCTTGCTACATTTTTCTAAATAATGATGATTAATAATAAGATTGTCTTAAATAATTAAGTGCTATCTACTCAGGCTGCTAAATAAAAGGTCAGCAGTTCAAATCTGCCAGGTGTACATTGGAAACTCTATCGAGAAGGTCTATTCTCTCCTAGGGGATCAGTATGGGTCAGAATCAACTTGATGACAGTGTTGTTTTTTATGTATTTAATATTAATATATATATGCACACACACACTGAAAAGAGTACCATTAACTGCTAATAAGACTACTTAACAGAGTTTGATGATTACTTTGCAATTATTTTTTTCTTAAAATATGTCTTATCAGAGGTAAAATAAAGAATTCTGTGTTATAAAATCACAGAAGTTAACTTTAATTTCTATACAGTAACACTTTCAATTTGATAAGTACTTTATTTCATTTGTTAAAGTATTTTTTTCTTTTTTTAAAAAAAAATCTTTCAATTTGTAAAACGTTCAGTTAGGTTCCAAATTAAAACCTGCAAAATGAAATATATTCAGAAAAGTATTCTTTTCTTCCCTGTCTTTTCCTCAACTTTGTTTACCTCTGGCCCTATAGATAATCATGTTTATTATATTCGATTTATTCTTCTGGGTATGTGTTCATGTGTCTTAGATATGCACAATGTAGCAAATCTGCAGTCCTGACCTTCACCTCCTCCTTTACGAACCTATTTATCAATATATCTTATATATCAATCCATAATCTATATAAGCAGATTTTATTTATTTTTCTTGTATGCTTTTGTACTCTCCTATTTTGGAGCTGTATCCAAATTGACATTCTTCATTAAAAGACATTGAGTTGTTTTAAATATTTTGTAATTATCAAAATAATACAATGCAGTACATTGCTAAATGCACATGTAATTTTATATTTGGTAGTCTAGTTAACTTTTGAGGTAACTCTTCTGACAGGATGTAAAACTCTTTCAGTCTTCTGTCCTTCTACATTCTTAAGTGTACCTTCTTCTCTAAGGAAAAATATTTGCTTAACTTACTCTGTGAGTTACATGGAAAGTGTCACTTTAGAATCTTTCAAACACACAGAAGCTACTTTCTCTAACACCTCTGTCTAGACATATTTTATTCATTATTCAGGACACATTGAATTCCAAATTTTCCATATATTCTTCCATGGCCAATTCATCTACTAATGCATTTTTTCTGTTTTGAAATTGCATGACAGGATCATTCCTCTTGGAACATAATCAGTCACCATCCTATAGTTTTATTGAGGTGTGGTGTATATCAGTATTGTATTATTACAATGAAATATTACATTCCTGTAAGGCAGAAATCATCAAATTTTTTTCCCTGTGTCTCTCAGTGACTCTATCATTGAACTGATTACAAGATAAACATGTAATAAAATTACTTACTGAATTAAATCAAACTGAATTGGTTCTCCTGTATTATCAGTATTTTCTGAGGCATGGTATAAAGTTATTCTACTCTGAGAATAGAATCTGAAGCACAAAGTAGAGTGGAAGTTTTTTCTTATTCAACAAAGAAAAACACTGGCATGTTAATAGAGACATGAGTTACAGCACAAATCTGCTTCCACTGAGTTGATGCTGACCCACAGCAACCCGAGAAGACAGAGTAGAACTGCCATCATGGGGTTTCCAAAGATTGGCTGGTAGATTTGAACTGTCAGCTATTGGTTAGTAGCAGAAGCTCTTAATCACTGCCCCACCAGGGCAGATGAATATTATCGTGGTTCTGGTTTAAAGGTGCTTTACTTTGTTGATTAAAAAAATGAGAACATAAAAAGTTACAAAGAAACATAGATTCCAACACACCAAATTTTTCAGTGAGCAGAATCAATATCTATTAACAAACAGGAAATGTAGGACTTTTTTATTAGTACACCTGTCTCTAAATCCCAGTGTCCACTTTCTGATAATAGTACATTGGACAAATTAACAAACCTCACTGAGATAATGCAGATGGCAGCAATAATAGTTACAATAATCTTAATAATAGGATTGAATAAAATTAAATATTAAAATGTGATTACTGAGTATGCACGTGATACTTATAATTTCATAGATGGAGAATTAAAACCCAGAATGGTAAGATGACTTGCATAAAATCACAGAAAATATTTGGTGACAGTTTTCAAACTTCAAATGGGTGTCTTTATCTCAGATCTACTTTGATACCTCACCATACTGCTTTCCAAGACCAAAACATTGATGGAATTTCTTTATATTGCCCCTGGTCTCCACTAAACAGGTAAACTGACACTATATACCTAACCACTGTGAGTGTTTCTGCTACACTTTCAGCTAGGATTATTATATGAAGCCCAACAATTAAGTCCACTAATGTAATAGTTCTAAGTACGACATACCTCATTGTTGAATATCACTATAATTGCCTTCAAAGTACTCCCTTGGGAAGCTATGCACTGACATTAACAGCCTAGTCCACCCTTCAAAGCAATTTTAGAACTGTTTCTGGAATGGCCATTGCACACAATGGAGGCAAGTTCTTGAACTTAATTGTTCAGTCGTCTCTGAGGGAGTTTTTAGCTGGTAAACAACTGTATTGGAACACCCCACCTACTCACCTCATCTGGCCCCAGTGACTTTTTTCCTTATCAGAAGATAAAGGCAATATTAGAAGGAAGAAATATTGGTGACATTCAGGACATCAAGGGTAATACAATGACAGCTCTGATGGCCATTCCAAAAAAAAAAAAAAAAAAAATAGTTCCCAAACCCCTTTGAAGAGCGAACTCGGTGCACACTTTCCCATGGGGTATACTGTGAATGTGTCCCTAGTTATATTCAGCAGTGAGGGATGTAGCAGTTTTTCTAGGATAAGTTCTCAAACTTAATTAGCAATCCTCTTACCACTATTTCTTTTGCACTACTTTAAGTAATTTTTTTCCTGTTAAAACTAGAGCTTTGGCCGGTCTCCTTACTTGGTGTGGATCAAAAATTATATTTTCCAGAGTCATGACTTGCAATCACTTCAAGTTGTCAACCCAGAACTGAAAAGTTCTGCTTTTCATAACGTATTCTTGGAGCGGACTTTCCAAATGAGAGATTTAAAGAATATATATATTATTATGTTTAAGAAAACCAACATAGCATTCCCTAGCTCCTCAAACTTCCAAGTCTCCAATGTCAGTTCTGAAGTAACTAGAAAATCTGTCAAATCTGACCTTCTTTAAACAACATCTCTCTCTCTTTTCCAGAGAAAAACTGTAAAGATCAAGTCACAGTTGCACATAGTACCTAATTAAACAAGTGTAAGAAAGCTGAGAAAGGTCAGGCTGTCAAAAATCATTGCTGTATCTTTACTGGATTGTATTTAAAGACTGATTGCAGCAAAGAAAGTAACTCGATAAGATGTATGAGACTAGAATAACAAATGAACTCAAGGGGCAGATTTCTGCCCAGCATATAACAAAAGATTTGGAGATAAAAAAATCTAGGGGGAAAAAGAAAATGAAATGGAAAGAGCATGTGGTGAGTAAAACAAATAGCTAACATTAATATGGAAAACAGAATCTATAGGCCAATTTTAAGAAAGGAACAAGGCATAATTATAGATGACAGTTTTAGATTTGAATTATATTTCTTTTAAATCGCGAAGTTAAAGCATGTAAGAGATGGTAGCAGAAGAATCAACTAATTATATGATCATGAGAAAATAGACAGAAAGGTAAATTAAACATTTTAAAATACATTTAATCAGGTGCAGAAAATAATTTTAATTACCTGTAGTGTTTGAGAACTTGCAGGTTGCAAGTTATTTACCTAAGGGACCTTACAGGAAACTTATTTTCTTCTACCCATCCTTTCAGTGTGGTTTGTAGTCAGAGAGACCTCAAAAGAGTTCACCCCAAGGAAACTATAAAACACAAGCATTGCACCAAATTATCTGCTCTACCTTAAGAAAGGAGAGAATGGAAGCTTTGTTTTTCTTTCTCAAGTCTAGTTTATTTTTGAAATACTGTAGATGTAAGTCCACTGGGAAATTCTGTGGGGTGCTAGTTAGCATCTGGGTATAATTTTCAGTTCAGTACATTTGGTCTGTTTTCCAACTCTTTCAGAAAACTCTGAGGATATGGTGTAATCTGAAGAAAAACTCTGTGGCCTTTGGGAATGAATCGCCTGTGTTTTTATAAGAGAGCTGGAGTGTATATTTTGATTATTGTTTGAGATAGCCTACTTATCCAAGGCAGAAAATATAACATAAATGCCTAAGAAACATGTGTAAATGTGGTTCTGTGTATGTATGAATAATTAAATATTTCTTCATTCATTCTACCAGAAATTTTTGGGTCTTTTTTAAGTGACACCATACAAATGTTTATGAACTAAGCTACAATAGAATGTACAACTTGCAAAAACAGGGAGAGAATTACATTTTTATTATTTTGACAGATGAGAATTCTATGTTTCCTCTGAATCTACAGAATGGCCTAGGTGCCATCTTGCCACGAATAACAGACAATGGATTTAAAAGTGTACCATTGCAAGTATAATTGCAATTTGTTGTAATTTCTGCTTAAATTCCTCCCTGACACGGTTGATTTATTTTGCAAATCAGAGCATCTAGAGGGTGTACTGTGTCACATTATGGGCCTTTGATATAGAACCTTTGTTTTATAACAGAGAAAATAATTAGCTTTTGGATAAGCTTGAGTTGTGATGTCAGGCACTATCCGTGGTGCTGAAAGAAATTATTAGCATTGAACTAATGAAGGCACTCAGCTAAACCCTGCCACCTTACTAATTTGTCTCTTTGGAATTTTAGCAAAATTAAAAAATGAGATAAGCACAAAATGGGATTAATTTTATAGGAAAAATACTAGTCCACTTGTTGATAAACTCTGAAGAGCCTTGACAGAGCCAAAATTTCATTAACCAAATACTTTGTCATCCAAAACTAGTTCCCTTATTGTTGGTGATGAAACTGTTTAGTCATATTTCAATTAACTTTTTAGGTTTCTCTGTCTAGTATTATAAATCATTCCTTGAACTTGTCAGCAAGTTTCAGTGTTGGTATTTGTGCTACAACAACTTTCCAGAGTTTTGGTACAATGACTCTATGTCTTCCTTCTACCTTCTCTTGACACTTCCTGCATCATTCAATACCGTACCTATATCATCATCCAAAATCACAACTTGAGGCTTGAATTTTTCCTTCTGCTCTTTCAGCCTGAGAAATACCAAGTGTGTTCCTCCCTTCTGAATTTCAATTCTCAGGACTTTGCATATTTCATCATTTTTCACTTTGTATTTTTAAATCACTTTTTAAAATCATCTGT
The DNA here is from genome assembly GCA_028571685.1 of Heterohyrax brucei. NCBI lineage: Eukaryota > Metazoa > Chordata > Mammalia > Hyracoidea > Procaviidae > Heterohyrax > Heterohyrax brucei. Next base: position 67,671,516 of record CM053150.1, read on the forward strand.
TCAGTTCTTTTCCTTCATCACTCACCCTGTTCTCATTAGCTACTCTATGTTCAAGAGCAAGTTTTGAGTCTCTTCTGACATCTAGTTGGTCCTTTCTTTGATCTGTTTTTAATGACTGTGCTGTCGTCGTGTATGAAGTCCTTGATGCCATTCCACATCACAATATGTTTGGTCTTCAGTCATTAGTGTTCAATGCATCACATCTATTCTGAAGGTAGTCTCTAAATTTAAATCTAATACAGGAAACATCAAGAGATAGCATGTGATCAAGATATAATGATACTAAAAGAAGAATTTCAAGCTGCACCAAAAATACTAATGAAAAATAAGGATCTGAGAATTGACAGAATACCAAATGAGATATTTCAACAAATAGGTACAAGGCTGGAGAGGCTCACTCATTTATTCCAAGAAATTTAGAAGACAGCTACCTGGCCAGTTGACTGAAAGACATCCATATGTGTAACTAGTCCAAAGAAAGGTGAGCAAACAGACTGTACTAATTCTCAGACAATATCATCAATATAATACACAAAGTAAAATTTTGCAAAGATCATTCAAAGCCCGGTGGAGTAGTCCATCTCCAAGGAACTGCAAAGCATTCAAACTGATTTCAGAAGAGAATGTGGAATAAGGGATATCGTTGTTGACATCAGATGGATCTTGGCTGAAAGCATAGGCTACCAGAAAAATGTTTACCTGTGTTTTATTGACTGTGCAAGACATTTGACTATGGGGATCTGAACAACTTATGGGTAACATTGTGGAGAATCAGAATTCCTTATCACTTAATTGTGCTCATAAGGAAACTGTCTTTAAACTAAGAGGTAGTCATTCAAAGAAAACGATGAGATACTGCATGGTTTAATGTCAGGAAAGTTGTGTGTAGGTGTTGTATTTTTTCACCATACTTAATGTTTCTGTATGCTGAGTGAGTAATCTGATAAGATGGACTATATGAAGAAGAATGCTATGTTAGGATTGAAAGAAGACTCATTAACAACCCGCAATATGCAGAAGACACAACCTGCCTTGCTGAAAGTGAAGAAGACTTGAAGCACTTACTGGTAAAGATCAAAGATTACAGCCTTTAATATGTATTGCACCTCAACATAAAGAAAACAACATAAAGAAAACAACTAGACTAATAAACAACACCATAATAAATGGGGGGAATATTGGAACAGTCATGGATTCCATTTTACCTGGTCCCTGACTAACACCTATAGAAGCAGCAAGCAAGATAAAAAGCAACATGTTGCATTGGGTAAAAGTGCTGCAAAAGACCTCTTTCAAGCATTTAAAAGCAAAGACGTCACTCTGAGGACTAAAGTGTGTCTGATCCAAGCCATGGTGTTTTCAACTGCATCCTATGCACATGAAAGACAAAAGAACAACTGATGCCTTGAATTATGGTGTTGGCAAAGAATAATGAATATATCATTGACTAACAGAAGAATGAACAAATCTGTCTCGGAATAAGTACAGCCAGAATGCCTCTTAGGAGCAAAGATGATGAGACTTCATCACACATACTTTAGACATGTTATCAGGAAGTATCAGTCCCTTGAGAAGGATACTGTGCTTGATAAAGTAAAGGGTCAGCAAAAAATAAGGAACACTCTCAATGAGATGGATTGACAAAGTGCAACAATAAAGTTCAAGCACAATAGCAGTTACGAGGATGGGGCACGATCGGGCTTTGTTTCATTCTGTTATATGCAGGGTCACTATGAGCCAGAATCATTCAACTCAAGAGAATCTAACAACAACAACCTTCCCAGATTATGAAGTAGATTTGCACTGTAGGTAAGTATTATATGAGAGCTGGAGTTAAATGAGTGATACTTGGTATTTATTTAATCCAAGAGTAATAGTTCTCTCTCACTCTCTTTCTCTTTCTAAAGTGATATTTAATTGTTGACTGTTTCATGCTCCCTAAGACTTTTGGTAGCACGCTGCTATACCAAAACATGCTGGCACTGAAATCAGCACCATGTGTCACTTGATACTCGTTACGGGGTACATTTAGGTTTACCTCCAAACAAAATCACCACCAGCTGGTTATTTTATACTTTTATCAAGTTACAAAACAGCGCTCAGGTATACAATGGTAATCACAAAGCTGTGATGCTAGAAAAAATATAATTAAGTTAAATTGATCTTCGTGAATAACGTGTGAGGTTCCGTTTCACTTTATTTCTGTTCATTTTGAAACCAGCACTAGCTTTTCTGGCACATAATTTTTCATTGTTTGCTGAACACAGGTCTATTAGAATGATTCACTGTCTTTAATATTAGTGATTATAGTCCATTTCAATTACATGGTATGTTATATAGTTTGTTGTATTACGCTCCATATCTCTGCTATTTGACTCTGCTGGAAAAGACTAAATGTAGAAGGGATGGTAAGAAGTTGGGGTTCTGTAAGTGGAAAAGAACCTCCATAAATATTCAGATGACAATGTGAGAAAACTTTTCTTTATAAGATTTACAGAATTGCAAGATATCAAGATGAGATTATGTCAATTTATTCTGTCATTTATGCTAATATTTCAGTTATTTTCTTATCTATCATACTTTAATAAAAGTATACACATATGAGATCACTGTACCAGTCATGTTGCAATATATTTCAGTTACCCCAAAATGCTTCTTTCTATTCTTTTCCTGTCAATCTGCCTTACCTTTCACCCCAAGAAAACTGTGATGCTATTTCTATAACTTTATGTAAATTGAATGAAGGAAAATTTACCCTTTTGTTTCTGGCATGTTTATGAGATTCATTAGTGTTATGGATTTAAGTAGTTTGTTTTATAGGTTAGCAGTATATCATTTTATGAATGTAACACAATTTGATTATGCATTCATGAAAGATGGATTTGGGGTTGTTTCAAGTTTGTGACTATTTTGAACAAAGTGGATGTGATCATCTGTGTACTCTCTGTATACAAGCATGGGTAAATACAAGAACTGCAATTGCTGTTCCACATAGTAAAAATGTGTTTAACTTTATGAGAAATTGCCAAAATATTCTCCAAAATACCATTTTGACTCCTACTGGATTTGTATATTTTGCAGTGGCTGCACATCCTAATTAACACACTATTTTCAGACTTAAATTTTAGCTCTTCCAGTGCATAAGTAGTGTATTGTTGTGATTTTGAAATTAATTTTACTAATAATATTGTAAGCCTTTTAATGGGCTTCCCAGCCATTTTACAATCTTGCCTTTTAAGTATGTTTACACCATGTTACCAATTTGTGGAGTTCTTTTATTGCTTTTTTAAAAATTTTTCTTGGCAAAAATATTTTGTGTAAAAGGTACATATTACTTTCTCTCAGTGTGAAGTTTTAAAAAAAGTAATTACTGGTGTCGTTTGAGGAATTCCAATTAAATATGTTGAAAATTAATGTTAGTACTTTTTGTGTTCTACAAAATTTTCGCCTACCTCAAGGTTGGAAAGATTCTCTTATACTTTATTTTATTTTTGCAAATGTGTTTATACCCATGAAACCATCACCACAATTACGGTAGTGAACAGATACATCATCCCCCAGAATCTCCTCATGACTCTTATATTTTCTTATTCAAACCTGTCCTGGAACCTGTCTACCTGTCTGCAGATATCAATTATCTCCTTATTGTCACTATGGATTATCCTCTATTTTCTAGAAATTTACATAAATGGAATTATACAGTAAGCTCTGTTTTTATTTGTCTGTTTCATTCAGTGTATTATTTTGAGATTGACTTATGTTGTTGCATGTATCAAGAATTCACTCCTATTTATTGCTGAATAGGATTAGTGTTTAAATAGTTAATGCAATAATTGATAACATAATGATAAAATCCAATATCTTGATCATTTATTTTTTTTAGCTGTTCTACCTATCTTTTGTTATTTTTCTGTTTCCTGGCAGAAATAAACCAATATACATCTTCATAGAATTCTTCTTTAGTTATTTTCACTACTCTGTTGTTGTTAGGTGTTGTCAAGGAGATTCTGATGCACCGACACTCTGTATGACAGAACAAAATCATGCTAAGTCCTATATCATTGTCTCAATCAATGCTATGTGTCATAGATTGAACTGTATTCCTCCCAAAATGTGTGGTGGCTTGGCTGGGGCATTATTCCAGGTGTTGGGTGAAGTTCCTTTATGTTGTAAACCCTGTGGCTATGATGTTAATGAGTGATGATGGGTGGCAGTTGTGTTGGAGGGGCAGAACTCAATGTGTGGGATTGTATTGTGCCTTGAGGCAGCCTCTTGATATATAAAGGAAATGGAGGCAATCAGAGATTTGCAGATCTCATATCATCAAGAAAGCAGAGCTGGGAGCACAGTGCATCCTTTGGAAAGGACCTAGGTCCCTGAGCCTAGAAGCTTCCAGACCAGGGGAAGATTGCCGACAAGAATCTTCCTCCAGAGTCAACACAGAAAGTCTTCTCCTGGAGCTGACACCCTGAATTTGGACTTTTAACCTCCCAGACTGTGATAAAATAAAATTTCTTTTTAAAGCCATCGGCTTGTGGTATCTCTGTTACAGCAGCACTAGGTGACTAAGACACTATGCCTGAATCCTTTGTTGCATTCACTCTACCATCCCATCTTGATGGGAATTTTTCTCTTTTGCTGATCTTCTACCAATCATAATGTCCTTCTTCAAGGACTGATCCCTCCTGATGATATGTCCAAAGTATGTGAGACATAGTCTTGCCATCTTTGCTTCCAAGGAGATTCTGGGTATTTCTTCCAAGATAGATTTGTCGCTTCTTTTGGGTCTATGGTATTCAATGCTCTTTTCCAACACCATAATTCAAAGGAGTCAGTTCTTCTTCAGTCTTCCTTTTTAATCTCCTACCTTTCACATGCATAGGAGGCATTTAAAAACATCATGGCTTGAGCCAGGGACACCTTAGTCTTCAAGGTAACAACTTTGTTTATAACACTTTAAAGAGGTCTTTTGTAGAAGAGTTGTCTGCTACAATACACTATTTGATTTCTTGAATGTTTCTTTCATGTGTGTTGACTATGGATCCAAGTATAATGAAATCCTTGACAACGTCAATCTTTACCCTGTTTATGGTGATGTTCCCTTATTGGTCCAGTTGTAAGGACTTTCATTTTCTTTACGTTGGCATGTAATCCATACTGAAGGCTGTGGTGTTTGATACGCATCAGTAAGTGCTCCTGAAACCTCTTAACTTTCAGTAGGTAAGATTGTGTTATCTATTCAAAGTGTTTAATGTGTCTTCCTTCAGTCCTAATGCCCCATTCTCCATCATATAGTCCAGCTTCTTCTTCATACAGTCCAGCTTGTCCTTCATACAGTCCAACTTCTCATATTATTTGCTCAGCATACGGACTGAGCAGATATGGTGAAAAGATACAACACTGACACACAGCTTTCCTTACTTTTTTTTTTCCCATTCATCCAGTTCCTGTCCCTTCCTTCTCATTCTGCCTTTGATAGGAGTTTTCAATTTGGGATCATATATCTGATCGAATTAAAAACACGTTCCTCACATGTATTATTTTTTGTTTTGCAGTCCAGCCGAATCTGAACAGTGAACTTTGGAGATGATTTTAGTCCTGGTTTAGCAGAGCTTAGACAACCATGGTTTCAGGAGTTCTTCCTGTGTCTGTCAGACCACAAGTCCTTTTTTAAAAAACATGTATTTGAGTTCTGCTCTACACTTTTCTTTCATTTCATCCAAGACGGTCTGTTGTGTTCTCTGTCATTGATGGTATCTCGACATCAACTAGTTCTGACCTCAGGTTGGTGAAGTCTCTGGTTTCTGTGGACTTTTGTCTGTTGAGCTAATATTTTCCTTGTCTCTTTGGGATTCTTCATTTTCCTTTGTTCCTTGTAAGTTGGGACCAATTGACAGATCTTGGAAGGCTTCATACAAGCTTGTATGATCCCAGATGCCACTCGCTAAACTGGGATCCAGAATATTCTGTAAATAAACTTTGTTTTACTAGTTGACCTGGATGTCCCCGCAAACACTGATTACTGGGCCCAAACCCCAGTTACTCTGTCCCTCACAGTGTTTGGGAAACCTGTTAGCTGAAAATGATAATTGCCTACTATGTAATTTGTGAATTTTTTTCAACACCCTTATAACTATCAAACATTAAACTATACAGCATCCTCTTGTTCTGTTTGAACCACTGCTTTTTGATCTCTGTTCACATTCTTTATGAGCACAATGAATTCCCATTTTTTGTAATATTGTCTATGATTTGTTATAATCCATGTAGTCTAACGCATTTGCATAGTCAATAAAACAAAAACAAATATCTCTCCAGTATTCTCTGCTTTCGGTCAGGATTCATATGATGTCAGCAATGATATCCCTTGTTTCATGTCCTCTTCTTGGTCGAGCTTGGATTTCTGTCAGTTCCCTATTAGTATACTATTACAACCACCCTTGAATGATTTTCAGTAAAATTTTCCTTGTGTGTGATGCAAATGACATTGTTTGACAATTTCCAAATTGTGTTGGGTCACTTTTCTTTGGAACAGGTATAGACATAGATCTCTTCCACACAATTGGACAGATAGCTGTCTTCCAAATTTTTTGGCATAAATGAATGAGTACTTGCAACATTGCACCTGTTTGTTGCAACGTTTCAACTGTTATTCCACCAAGTTCTGGAGCTCTGTTTTCACCAGTGCTTTGAGTGTGGCCAGGACTTCTTCCTTCAGTACAAGCAGTTCCTGAGTATATGTTTTCTCCTAAAATAGTTGAACATCAGCTAATTTGTTTTGGTGTAGTAACTGTGTTAAAGAAACCCTGGTCACATAGTGGTTAAGTGCTACAGCTGCTAAGCAAAAGGTCAGCAGTTCAAATCCACATGGTGCTCCTTGGAAACTCTGTGGAAGCCTTGATGGCATGGTGGGTTAATTGTTATGGTTGCTAACCAAAAACTTAGCAGTTCTAATCTACCAGGTGCTCCCAGAAAACTCTATGGGGCAGTTCTACTCTGTCTTATAGGGTTGCTATGAGTAGGAATCAACTTGACGACAGTGGGTTTTGTTTTGTTTTGTTTTTTATTAATTGTATATTCCTTCCATCTTCTTTGGATGCTGCCTGTGTCATTTACTATTTTCCCTATACCCTCTTTCAACAACTCAACACTTGATTTTTTTCCTTCAGTTCGTTGAGCTTCAGAAATATCAAACATATTCTTCTCTTGGTTTTCTATCTCCAGGCTTTTGTACATTTCATTATAATACTTTCTTGTGTCTTCTCAAGCCACTCTTTGAAATCTTCTTTTCAGATCTTTTACTTCCTTATTTCTTCCTTTCACTTCAGCTACTCAACACTCAATAATAAGTTTCAGAGTCTCTGCTGACATCCATTTTTGCCTTTCCTTTAATTCTCACATTTTTCACGACCTCTTGCTTTCTTCATGTATGATGCATTTGATGGCACTCCACATCTTGTCTAGTCTTTAGTGTTCAATACATCAAATCTATTCTTCAGATAATCTCTAAATTCAAGTGAAATATACTCAAAGTAGTAGTTTGGCTCTCCTGGACTTGCTCTAATTTAACTTCTGTTTCCTTGACCTTGCATAAGAGCCAGTAATGATCCATTCAGTACTAAGACTCTGGCCTCATTCTAACTGATGATAAAAAACTTTCTCATCATTTCTTGCCATGGATATAGCTGATTTGATTCCTGTATATTCTATCCAGAGAGGTGCAGACATATTGTCTCCATTTATGTTGGTGAAAAAAGGTATTTATAATGAGCAAGCTATGCGTCTTGCAACATTCGTCATTGGATCACTGACATCATTTCCATCACCAAGGCCATATTTTTCAACTACCAGTTGTTTTTCTTTGTTTCCAACTTTTGAATTCCAATTACCAGTAATTATAAGTTCATTCTGATTACATGTTTGATCAAATTCAGGCTGCAGGATTAGATAAAAATCTTCAGGTTCTTCATTTTGGGCATCTATGATTAGGACATAAATTTGGACAATGTTAACTGGCCTTCCTTGTAGGTATACAGACATTATAGTATCTCTAAAAGTGTTATACTTCAGGATAGATCTTGAAATGTTCTTTTTGGCAATGAATGCAACATCATTTTCCATCACACTGTCATTCCTGGCACAGTACACTGTACAACTAACAAATTCAAAATGGCCAATACCAGTTCATCTCAGCTCACTAATTTCTAAGATAATGATGTTTATGTGTTCCATTTTATTTTTGATGATTTTCAATTTTCCTAGATCCATACTTCATACATCTCAGATCCCAGTCATCAGTGGATGTTTGCAGCTGTTTCTTCTTATTTTGCGTTGTGCCACATCAGCAAATGAAAGTCAGGAATGCTTGATTTCATCCATCTCATTTAAGGTGGACTTTATTTGTGGAGGTGGCACTTCCCTAGTTGCCTTTTGAGTACCTTCCAGCCTAAGTGGTTGATCTTCTAGAGGTATGTCATGCATTATTGTACTGCTACTCATAAGGTTTTCACTGGCTAATTTTTCTCAGGAGTATACCACCAGAGTCTTCTTCTTAGTCTATCTTAGTCTGAAAGCTCAGCTAAAAACTATCCATGATAGGTGACACTGCTGCTATTTGAATACCAGTAGCATAACTTCTAGCATCACAGCAACATCCAAGTTTCTACAGTAAAACAAACTGACAGACCATGGTGTCTGTTTACTCTAGAGTTTACTATATGCATTACTTTTTACCTTATGAAATCTACTGTCAAATAATACTATAGAAATTCCTAGGTAAGAAGCTTCAAACAATGTACTTCTATTTTCTCTCTGCTGACCTTTGAGCTCTGGTTGTTTGCTTGGTTAAATGCCTCAGTTCCCAGCCAAATGGACAGTAGTACAAACCCACCAAGCACTACTTGAAAACTCTATGGAGCAGTTGTATTCTGCACTGTAGGGTTGCTGTGAGTTGGAATCGACTCAATGGCAATGGATTATTTTTTTGATTGTTTGCCCTTCTAGCTATTATTTTGTACATTTAAATTTCACTGAAATGCATTGTTATTCTGTTTTAAATGGTCTAACATCTATTAAAGATATCAAAGAGAAAGTAACTTATAGTTACCAAAATATGATTATTTTAGATATTCTTTCCTTTGTTTCTATCTGTGTTTTCATCTCATATCCTTTTCCCTTAACCTACACTGTAGCTCTGCTGGGAAAAATTCAGTTTTTATTTGTCTGAAAATGTCTCCATTTCAATTACAGTTGTGGAAAGTAACATTCTGAAGTACGTTTTTGAGTGATAGTGTATTTTTGGAGATATACTTTTCATTCAATATTTTAAATATACTGTTTTATCTTCTATTATTTTATACTGTTTCTAATTATAATTCTGGTCTTATTTGTGGTTTATATCTTACCTAATATGTCTTTTTTTATCTGAGATACTTGACTATTAGTTTTAAGCAATTGGATTATGAAATACTTCTGCGTATTTATTTTCTTTGTGTTTATATTGCTTGAGGTATATCATGGATTGAATTTTGTTCCCCGAAACAGCAATTTGAGTAGGCCTTGATTCGTGGTATTGTGTGTTGTTCCTATGAGTTGTAAATTCTACCTCTATGATATTAATAAGGAATTATGGGTAGCAGTTGCATTAGAGAGGCAGGACTCAATCTTTAGTACTGTACTGTGCCTTTAGACACTTTCTTGGGATATATATTAAAAAAAGAATGCAAGCAGAGAGTTAGGGACCTCAAACCACCAGGAAAAAAGTGGCATTTGCCTCAAAAGCTCCTGTTCCAGGGGAGGGGAAAAGATAATGACTTTCCTCCAGAGCCAACACAGAAATATTTTTGCTAGACTATTGTCCTGAATTTGGACTTTTAGCCTACTTTTCTATGGGAAAATAAAGTTCTCTTTGTTACAACCATCCACCTGTGTTATTTCTGTTATTACAAGCACAAGATAACTAAGACAGAATTTAGTACTGAGAGTGGGGTGCTGCTGTAACAGACAAACTGAAATGTAGAAGTGGTTCTGAAACTGTGAATGGATAGAAGACTCAAAAGAAACTGACAAGAACTACTAACATCAGAGATAGTGCAGATGATAAAAACTAACATCAGTGAACCAACAATGCACAATCAGGAGACCAGCACCAGGTAGCACTGGAGCCAACCCATGGAATAAGAGAACTATGTGCCTGTGTTCAGGAGGATTTCTGGCAGAGAGGAGAACCTAGAGAAACTTTTTGCCAGAGCTAGGCTTGCCAACTCCCAGAGTGACAGAGCTGAGTGCCTGTGTTCAGGAGGCTTCCTGGTGGAGTGAGGTGCCTCTGGGCACTTATCAGTGAAGCTACAGAAGTTTGGAACACTCTTCCAAGCAGAGCAGATGTGAAGGTGAGATCTGGGCCAAGAGACTATAGGATGCAAAAACTGAAGAGACAAGTAACATATGAAGCTGAGCTATCTCAGTCTCAAAAGTTACGGCCATGATCTCAAGGGTTTTAAAGGGTGGAGCCATAACCTCTGGTATTTCCAAGGTGGAGAAGCCACTCATTTGGATTAGAAGAATGGTAGGCCTAAAGCCAAGGAAGCAGACTTGCTATCCCAGGGTGTTTGGAAGGTGGAGCTGCAGCCAGGATCAGGGAGCTTCCACTCAGGACTGGAGAGTGTGTCTAATACCTAGAGTTTAGAGGGCACAGCCATTATGGAAACTATCTCCAGAGAATGAAGCATTATTTTCAAAGCCTTGAGGGCTAGTGTATTATACTTATTTGTTTGGTGCCTGCTATGCCTTCTTTGCCTGCTGTTTCTTCCATTTGTAATGGAAATGTTTAGCTTGGGCCTGCCTGTTCTACTACTGTGTTTTGGAAGCAGATACTCTGTGTTGTAGATTTCACAGCTGAAGTGGAATGTTTGCATATGGGAGTTGTAATTATGACTTTTGCTATGGTATGAATATGTTTCACACGTGGCAAGGATGTGTAATTTTGCAGGGGGCAAGGTCTGAATGTTGTTCCCCCAAAAATGTGTACAGCAATTTGGGAAGTCCTGATTCCCAGTATTGTATGATGCTCCTATGTGTTGCAAATCCTGCCTTTATTATGCTAATAAGGGAGGATGGGTAGCAGTTGTGTGGTTTGGGAATGACACAATGTGTAAGATTGTATTGTACCTTGAGGAAATCTTTTGGGATATAAAGTAAAGAGAAGCAAGCAGAGAGTTGGGGAGCTTGCACCACTGAGAAAACAGCAGTGCCAAGAGCAGAGCACATCCTTTGGAACCAGGGTCCCCGCACCTCAGAAGCTTCCAGTCTATAGGAAGACTGATGACAAGGATCTTCCTCCAGAGCCAACCAAGAAAGACTGCCCCTAGAACCAATGTCCTGAATTTGGACTTTCAGCCTTCTGTTATGTAAGGAAATAAATTTCTCTTTGCTAAAGTTATCCAGCTGTAGTATTTCTGTTACAACAGCATGAGATGACACAAACAAGGTACACTGTGCTCCTTAAGTCTAAGTATTAATATTTTTTTCAGGAAACATGCAATATTAAATCTCTCATTTCTTTCCACATATTTCCAACCTTCCCCTTCTTAGACTCCGGTTACAAATATTCATTACTACTTGATATTGGGCTGATAGGAGGAGTAAAGATAGAGTGAACAGCCCCCATTTGTTTGTCATTTGAGGCTAGCGTGTTGTTGCAATGCTGTAATCTACACCACTAGTATTTAGGTACCAACAGGGTCACTCATGGTAGACAGATGTCAGCTGAGCTTCCAGACTAAGACAGATGAGGACGGAAGACCAAGCAGAACACTTCTGAAAAGAATTAGCCAGGAAAAACCTTTGAATAGCAGCAGAACATTGTCAGATATAGTGCCAGAAAATGAGCTCTTCCAGGTTGGAAGGCACTCAGAAGGTGACTGGGGAAGAGCTGCCTCCTCAATGTAGAGTCGACTTTAATGATGTGGTTGGAGTAAAGACTTTGGGATCTTCATTTGCTGGTTGGCATGACTCAAAATGAGAAGAAACAGCTGAAACATGCATTAAAAATCAGAACATGGAACATATGAAGTATGAATCTAGGAAAATCAGAAACCATCAAAAATGAAATGGAATGCATTAACATTGATATCCAAGGCATTAATGAACTGAAATGGAGCAGTACTGGCCATTTTTAATCCAACAATTATATGGTCTACCTAGCTGGGACTGGAAACTTGAATAGTATTGTGTTCATCATCAAAAAGAACATTTCAAGATCTGTCCTGGAAATACAGTGTTGTCAGTGATAGGATAATATCCATATTCCTACAAAGAAGGCCCATTAATACGACTATTAGACAAATTTATGCACCAACCACTAAGGCCAAAGATGAAGAGATTGAAGATTTTTACCAGCTTCTGCAGTCTGAAAATGATCAAACATGTAACCAGAATGTATTGATAATTACTGATGACTAGAATGCAAAAATTGAAAACAAAGAGAAAGGATTAGTAGTTGGAAAATACGGCCTTACTGACAGAATAATGCCCCATATTGCTTGACAGAATTTTGTGAGACTAACAACTTCTTCATTGCAAATATCTTTTTTAAGCAACACAAGGGACAATTGTACACACAACCTCACCAGACAGAATATGCAGGAAACAAATTGACTATATCTGTGGAAAAATATGATGGAAAAGCTCCATATCATCAGTCAGAACAAGACCAGGTGCTGGCTGTAGTGCAGATCATCAATTGCTCCAATGCAAATTCAAATTGAAACTGTAGAAAATTAGAACATGTCCACAAGAGCCAAAATATGAACTTGAGTAAATCCCTCCTGAGTTTAAAAAGCTTTTAAAGAACAGATTTGATGTGTTGACCACTAATGACTGAAGACCAAACAAACTGTGCAATGACATCTGAGATGTCATCCATGAAATGAGCAAGAGGTCATTAAAAAGATAGGAAAGAAAGAAAAGACCAAATTGGGTGTCAAAAGAGACTCTGAGACTTGCTGTCAAACATCAAGCAGCTAAAGTCAAAGGAAGGAATGGCAAAATAAATTAAACAGAATATTTCAAAGGACAGCTCAAGAAGACACAAGAAAGTAGTATAATGACATGTGTAAAGAGCTGGAAATGGAAAACCAGAAGGGAATAACATGTTCTGCATTTCTTGAGCCGAAAGAATTGAAAAAATTCAAGCCTCGAGTTGTAACAGTGAATGATTTTACAAGGAAGATATTAAATGACTCAGAAAACATCAAAAGAAGATGGAAGGAATACATAGAGTCATTACACCAGAAAGAACTGGTCGGTAACATATGATCAAAAACTGATGGTACTGAAGAAAGAAGTTGAAGCTGCGTTGAAGGCACTAGCAAAAAGCAAGGCTCCAGGAATTGATGGAATATCCACTGAGATATTTCAACAAACAGATTCAGTGCTGTAAGTGTTCACTCATCTATACCAAGAAATTTGGAGGACAGCTACCTGTCCAACTAACTGGAAGAGATCCATACTTACACCCATTTCAAAGAAAGATGATCCAACCAAATGTGGAAATTACCAAACAATATTGTTAATATTGTACGCAAGTAAAATTTTGCTCAAAATCATTTAAAAGTGACTGCAACAGCATATTGACAAGGAACTGCTAGAAATTCAAGCTGGGTCCAGAAAAGGATGTGGAACCAAGGATAGCATTGCTGATGTCAGATGGATCTTGGCTGAAAGCAGATAATATTAGAAAGATGTTTTCCTGTGTTTCATTGACTATGCAAAGGCATTCAACTGCGTGGATTATAACAAATTATGGCTAACATCGCATAAAATGGAAATTCCAGAACCCTTAATTGAGCTATTAAGGAATCTGTGTATGGATCAAGAGGCAGTCGTGTGAAAAAACAAGGGGGTACTTCATGGTTTAAAATCAAGAAAGGTGTGTGTCAGGGTTGTACCCTTTCACCATAACTTTTCATTCTGTGATCCAAGCAAATAATCTGAGAAGATGGATTATTTGAAAAAGAATGAGGCATCGGGATTGGAAGATGACTCACTAACAGCCTGTATAATGCAGATTACACCTCTTTACTTGCTGCAAGTGAAGAAGGTTTGAAACACTTACTGATGAAGATTAAGGACCACAGCCTTTGGTATGGATTGCACCTCAATGTCAAGAAAACAAAAACTCTCACAGTTGTACCAGTAAGCAGCACTGTTACAAATGCAGAAAGGACTGAAGTTGTCAAGGATTTTGTTTTACTTGGCTCCACAATTATCTCCCATGGAAGCAGCAGCCAAGAAATCAAAAGATACACTGCATTGGGAAAATCTGCTGCAAAGGATCTCTTTAAAGTATTGAAAGTAAAGACATCATCTTGAAAACGAAAGTATGACTAACCTAAGACATGGTATTCTCAATCTCACTATATGCATGCAAAAGCTGGACAATGAACACAGAAGACAAAATGAGAGTTGATGATTTTCAATTGTGATGTTGGAGAAGAATGTTGAATGTAGCATGGATCACCAGAACAAACAGAGCTGTTCTGGAAGAAGTACAACTAGAGTGCTCCTTGGAAGCAAAAAGGGCAAGACTGCATCTTACATACTTCGGACATGTCAGGAAGAATTAGTCCATGCAGAAGGACATAATGTTTGGTAGAGTGGAGAGTCAGTGAAAAAGACGAAGACCTTCAATGAAATGGATTGACACAGTGACTGCAACAATGGGCTTCAGCATAAAAATGATTACGGACATAGTGAAGACCGGGCAGTGTTTTGTTCTGTTGTGCATAGGGTTGGTATAAGTTAGAACCTGCTCAACAGTACCTAACAATAACAACAATAGCTTCATATTGACCCAGAATTCACTATAGAATTACACTTTTTCTAGACTTTCTTCTCTCTAGGTTTCCATATGGATAATTTCTACAACCATATAGTCAATTGCACTTGTCTTCTTTAATTTGAAATCTCCTATTGAACTTATTGCTTAACATTTTTATTTCAGATATATCCTTATTATTATTACTGTGATTATTTTACTGTGATTAAGTGAAAGTGTACAATCTAAGTTAACTTTGCATGCCTGCCTATCTGCAGCTCTTTCTGCTCTCCTTGCCAGGTGACAAAACACTCCTCTTTTCACTCCATATATGTCATATCCTCTTAACAATCTCCTGTTCCCTCCTTTCCACTTTCCACTCTCTCTTCTCCCTTCTAGTAAGAGGCCAGTAGGGTAGCACCTATAGATGCATAGAACCATAATGTATACACACCATATAGTCACATTAGGTCCCCAAGTCCAGTCCATTCCTGTCTGGAGAGTTGACCTCAGTAACGTTTTCCATTCACAGGCAGCAGCAGGTCTAGAGGCCAAGCTCCCAGGGGAACCACCAGGCCACCAGACAATTATTTGAGGTCTTTTAGTGGAATTCTTGAGGTACACATCTCTTTTTCTTGTACTACCACTGGGATTCAACACTGCACACCCCATCATGGCTGTCTTTGGTGGTGGCCAGTCACCATCCTCAGCCGGGCCCTACCTATCAGGAATGCTGGGCTAAACACAGCCTTTCTGTTGGAAAACTGCTTCTTGGACTGGCACTGCCTCCCAGTCTGGGAATTAGCTCCTGCTGAGGCCGCTGGTTGGGTAACTCTATCTTCCAGCCAACCAAGACTGTGTACGAGTCAAGCTGCCCCTTCTACAGTGAAACAGTAGAATCTATAGCAGAGCTCAGAAAACAGAATGTAAGGGCTGTGGTGACCTCAGTCCACCACCAGGCTCTCAAAACATGGCTATCTGACACACTGTTTCTACATTGTGCCACACATTGTTCACATTAGCACTGCAGCTCAGTGTATATCTGCCAGCTCATGCCTATCCCCTGCCTACCAGCCAGCAACAACAACAAACAAATTAAAAGTGGCAGTACCTGCATTCTGCCCAAACAACTAGTCAGCAGGAAAAGGGCTCAGTGAGGGAGAGGAATGTAGTTCAATATGACAACTCTATGCTGAGTCCTGCAGCTCACTGGGTATCCAGAATACTCCATTCAGTTATCAGTCCAGGCCTTCATTTTCACAGGGAATCAAAGAGATTTTTGTCTAGTCCACAATGTTACCTCTGCCCCACACAAACTTTTTTACATAAGCAGTAAGATTTCTGAATCTTATATTCCAAATCTGTACAAATAGAAATGAAAAATTGTTCTAAGAATTAAAACACATAATTAATATGGAAGAATTTAAGATCTAAAGATGCCATAAAGATAATAATGTATTATGGTGATGTCAAAATGCCAGTGAAGAAGATGATAATGTTAAATCTCTGAGTCCATGAGTCCTGAAAACTGTTAATGCTCAACTATACCAGTGCTAACCACCCAAAGTCTTTTGGGAGAAATGTCTATAATTTGCTTCCAAAAGGAAACGTGACCCTGTGAAGTACAGTCCTATTTTGACACACATCATATAGGGTCACCAGGAGTCAAAATTGATGGCAAACCTGAATCCAAATCAAACTCCTTTATGTTGAGTCAATTTCAGCTCATAGCACCCTGTAGAACAGGGTAGAACTGCCCCATAGTGTTTCCTAGGAGTGGTTAGTGGATTCAACCTGCAAACATGTTGGTTAGCAGCTGAGCTGTTGACTACTATACTACCAGGCAGGTCTGTGATTTCATGGCAACTAGGATTTTGTTTTCATTTTTATGCTGGTGGTGGGAGGAAGGTTTGTAAAGACCTTTATCAAGTAACTGATGAACACTGGAGTTTGAAAGCCCAGCTCCTTTGCCAACGCTAGACCAATTGTTAGCAATTTACACTACAGAGTTTTCCCTCATGACCTAACCTCTTGGGTCTATAATCGAAATTGCTTCATTGTATTGCATCCCCTCCTGTTTTGTCCTGATCTCCCTTTCACTTGTTAAGTTTTTCCAGAATCACTTTCTTAGAAAATCTCTTATGTAGAGACAGTTATCTTATCATCACATTCTGGAAGACCTGAATTTATTGTCTTATTTTACCTATAATTCATTTTGTGAATTTTTCTTCTAAATAATAAAGAAAAAATGCCTTTAAACCTGAAATTATACAGAAACTGAAATGCAACTTCAAAACTTGAACTTGAATTTTTCTTGGAATGTTATAAGACTTTCCATTTAACTTCCATTCAAGTGTGTATTATTTGGAAACATTTTGATTTGCAAGGTTTGTTTCTATATTGTGGGGAAAAAAAACATAATTTTAAGCACTTTGGAAACGGAAGATAAAAATAGCAGTATTAGAGAAAGCTAAACTTTTTTTACTGGTCTATAATGTTTGCAAAGATAAAAACCTGTGAAATTTAGTTTTTAAAAATGTGACTTGTTTCTGAGTGTCAGTTGCAAGTAACCCCCAAATAAAAGAAAAGCATAGGTATAATGAGGGTCGAAGTAAAACAAAGAGATTATATATTTTCTCTAGGCAGCCTAAGGAGTAAAATACCCATTCTGAATATCTGCTATCCTACTTAATCTAATACATACTTGAACTACTACCACTGCTGATCACATTTGAAAGCAAAATAGTTATGCTGTTTAATCTTTTCCAAGCTTTTAAATAGGAAACTAAAAAATTAATTCTGTTAAATGGAAAGACTACTTGGCTACAAAAAGAAATGTTGACATGAACGTTTTCTCCTAATATCCTGAATATTAATAGATATTAACTGCTTACCATGGAAAAATGTAGAGTTTTCCAGGCTGATTTCCTGAAGTTTAAGTGGGGAGGCAAAGGAGGTAAAGAGGTAAAGATTGTAAGACTGTATAGCATATCATTATTAGTCTGAAGACAACATTCAAGGCAAATTATAACTTTAAAAAAATATACATGTGACTCTGTTTCTAGTCATGCAAAGTAACTGCTACTGGGCTAAGCCTTTGAGGGCATGCTGTAGATTGAATTGTGTCATCCCCAAAATGTGGATAGCAGTTTGGGTAGACCATGATTGCTGGTATTGTTTGATATTCCTGTATGTTGTAAATCCTGCTGCTAGGGTGTTAATAAAGGAAGATGGGTAGTAGTGTTAGTAAAGCAAGTAGGCTGGGCACTGGCAAGAGTCTGACTCAAGTGCAGTCAGTTTTGTCTCAGACGTAAGCCAAATATATTGGAAATCAACAAAATTCTCGAGTTGAAGACTTCTTCCTTAGAGATGGTTCTTAATTATGAACACTCACGCGTTTAAGACAATAGCCTAAAGCTCTGCATTGTCTTAATCTTACCCATTAGCTTTCCAAAATAAAGTAAATGTATTTTCAGAGAAACAAAGGATGTTTTGTCTATTGCAAAAACTGTCTGTGTTTAACTCAGTACAGTGAAAGTAAATTTAAAAGCATATTGAGTCCAGGATAACCCCATCTCAGTGCTTTTGCAAGGTACCTGGACTCAATATGCTTCATTTGAATATATAGAATTATGCCATTTAAAGCGACCTTGAATGATTTTAGAGTCTATTGAAATCTCTGTTGTTGGTGGTTGAATTGTGCCCCTTAAATAAAGGTATGTTGAAATGTTAAACTCAATTATCTGTGAATGTGACTGTATGTGGAAATAAAATTTTAGCAGATGTAATCAGTGAAGTTATGAGGTCATAACAAACTAAACCCATTGTCATAAAGTTGATTCTGACTTATAGTGACTCACAGAGACTCAATAAGACAGAGTAGAACTGCCCCATAAGTTTTCCAAGGAGCAGCTGGTGCATTAAAACTACTGACATTTGGTTAGCAGATAAATGTTCAACCACTGTGCCACCAGGGCCCCCAGGTTATTAGACTAGACCCTAATCTCTTTGAAACTGGTATCTGTATAGAAGAGGACAAGAACCATATAAGAAAGATGACCATGTGAAGACAGAAGCAGAGGCTGAAGTTACACTGCTCCAAACAACACTCACCAAGGATTACAGACATTTCTAGAAGGCAGAAAAGATGGATGTAACAGATCCACTTTCAGAGCTCTCAAGGAAGATGAACACTGCTGACCTGCTGATTTTTTTCTTCTGGCTTCCTGAATTGTGAGAGCATAAATTTCTGCTGTTTGAACCAACTCCCCCAGTTATGATATTTTGTTATGGCAGCCTTAGGAATTTAATACACATATCTTCAGAGTGACATTGACCTTATAGCCTATAAAAATGTATATTCTTATGTAATTCTATTCCATACTTTTCTCCTAAAATCTCCTATACTACCTGTCTTGTTTTCATTCTCAGGTGATGATGACTTTGATTCTTATATCACCAAGAAAATAAAGAAAAGAAATTTTCACAAAATCACACGCTTCATCTACTCATATACCAATGACATCACCCAATTATATATATGTGTGTGTGTGTGTGTGTGTGTGTGTGTGTGTGTATAGATAGATAGATAGACAGATAGATACTCAGCCGTATCTCCTGTTACCTTGCATGAAGTTTCCATCTTTCTGTTTACAGCTCTTCTCTCTACAATTTTACTCATTTGAGTAAGAAGCAAGTCCAGTCTTATAGTTGTTCAGAGCATAAACCTCAGAGCCAGGTTTGAATCCTCTCTCAGACCACACATCCAGCCTATTGACAATCTTTTTTTTGTTTTTTTTATTTCTTTTTTTTAATTATGACTGAGTGAAAATGTACATTCCCATATAAATTTACATGCCCACCTATATGCAGCTTCCACTGCTCTCTGCCCAGTGACACCAGTACACTATTCCTCTCTGCTCCATACACGTCTCATTCTCCCAACAGTCTCCTTTCCCCTTCTCTCCATAGTATGCCTTCAAATTATCAAGGATTACTGCTATGAACAACTCTGATCTCCCCAAAAAGAGATAGAGTGGCTAAACTATTGCATTTAAGTAGATTCTGACTTGTAGTGATGGTAGAAGACAGAGTAGAACTACACTACAGGATTTTCAAGGCTGTTAATCTTCATCACATCTTTCTCTCATAGAACCGCTAGTGAGTTTGAATCACAGATTCTTGAATTAGCAGTTACACACTTAACCACTGGGACACTGAGCCTCCTATTATGAACAAAGTTTTCATCATATCTGGACTGAATTATCTCAATTACCTATAAATTGGCCTTTGACTTTCCTTCTACTCCACATACAACAATAGTCATCAATGCAAGGTAACTTATCTTTTCCATGGGGACACTTGTCAACATTAAAAGATATTTTTGTTGTCATAACTTTGATTTGGAAGGTACTATTATATGGACATCTAGTGGATAGATGCTGTTAAACAGTCTACAATGCACAGAGAAGACTCCACCACTCTGAAAGTGCTCAGTTCTCTATGCAAAGAAATTTGGAAGGCAGCTATCTTGCTAACTGACTGGAAAGGATCCATATTTGTGTCCTTTTGAAAGAAAGGTGATCCAGTAGAATGAGTAAATCACTAAACAATGTCATTAACATCACAAACAACAAAAAGAAAAAAATCCGCACAATAAGCAATATCATGATATCATGTCAAGTTGTCAAGGATTTCACTTTTCTTATATTTACAGTTAAAACCCATGGAAACAGTAGTCAAGATACAAAATGGGGGGGGCAGAGTCAAGATGGCAGACTAAACAGACGTCTACCTAAGTCCCTCTGGAAACCGAGACCTGAATTGATAATTAAACAGAGCCTTCTGGACACCTAGTGAGCCCTGGGACACTGCATAGGGCTGTTAATTTGTAATTCACACTACTGAATGGAAGACTTCTTCTCTTCCTGACCCTCACTGTTGGTGAGTGCTGGCTTTCATGGACTGAAGGTAATGTGCCATTTTAATTTTTTTTTGTCTGTCTTAGTGGGTGGGTAGAGCTGGGACTTAATGAGCAGCTAATCTCAGATGCACGGCTGGTGGGATCAACAGGTGAAATTGTCATATTCTGAGAGCCCAGCTTTGGACTCTGTGTGTCTCAGCACCTTTAGCCTCTCTTTCTGCCTCCGCCATTGAGTAGCCTGTACTAAGGCAGGTGGGGAGCTTCTGTGGGACATCATCTTGTTCCACTGGGAGGCAGATATACCACATGGAGGCCTCAGCTGGACCTAATTCCTAGGCTGGGAGGCAGCACCTGCCTGGAAGAAAGCGCTTTTCCAGCAGAAAAGCAATATTATACACAGTGTTGCCTATGGCTCAGGCCTGACTGCAGAGGCGAGCAGGTAAGTAGCCTTGTTGTATTTTCATCTGGTTTATAACATCTGGGGTTGGATATAGAGGTGCTTACCTTGCCAGCTCAGAAAAGGGACCTGTACATCTGGAAACCTGACTGACTTTGGAAGTTGTCAGATATCTTTTATCTTTCCTTTTAGGACAGACAGACAGCCTAGAGAAACAAATGCAGTCCATTCTCACAGCATCTCACCCAGCCTCTATTGACTCACATTATGCCCCAAAAGAAACAAGCTCTGGAAATCAAGAAATCACCCATGGCTAAGAAGGCCCACAAAAGAAAGCAAGAAAGAACTTCCCAGATGAAGAAACCTTTCTGAAACTATCAGAAGGTAAATACAAAAGGATTATATAGACAGCCCTCCTCATCCTTATACAAAATGCAGCAGAGCAAAATGAAAAATTAAGCAAGCTATTTGATACAATGGAACATCAATACTCTGAAATCTAACAAATCAAGAACAAAATCAAAGACATAAAAACTTTAATTCAAAGCCAAGAAAAGAGAATGGAACAAATGGAAAATAGATTTTTTGATTTGGAAGACAGAGCCACTGACTCCAGCATCTATGAGGAGAAATCAGAAAAAAGAAACAAGAAAAATGAAGAAGGATTTAAGAAACAGGTGGGACTCTATTGAGAGGAACAGTCTACAATTAATTGGAGTCCCTGAACAGGATGAGACACCTGAGAACACAGAGTACTCTTGCTGAGCTACTAACAGGAAACTTCCCAGAAATTATGAAAGAAGAGAATGTGGATATCCAAGATACATATCAAACACCACTCAATATAGATCTCAAAAGAAAGAGTCCAAGACATATTATAATCAAGCTTAACAAAATGAAACATAAGCAGAAACTCTTAAAGGCAACAAGACTCAAAGCAAAGCTAACATTCGGAGGGAAACCCTGTAGGCTTTTGTCATATTTCTCAGCAGAAACAATGTTGGCACAGAGACAGTGGCATGACACTTTCAAAGCTTTGAAAGAGAAGAACTTCCAACCAAGAATTATATAGCCTGTAAAACTATCTTTCAAATATGAAAATGAAATTAAGACCTTTGCAGGCAGAAACTCAGAGACTTTATAAAAACAAAACCAAAGCTACAAGAAATAATGAAAGAATCTTTTGCCTTAGAAGAATAAAACCACTAACTTTACATTTTAAAAGCAAATACAGGACACATCACCCAGAAACCTACTCAGTTAGGGGAGGCTCCAAAGTCAATCAAAATGATAATAGGAAAAGAAATGATCCAGTGGTCATATCAAGAAAACTATGATGTCACCATATTAAAAAGTGGGATGTACTACAGTAGTTATAGTCCTTCCAGATGGAGAGGAAGTTAATAAGACTAGTAGTAGTTAAAATTGGGTTTGTACATAGTTTATCAAGGGGGGTCATAGGGGCAGTCTCAAAGTACAATAAAGATGCAATATATTAAATCAAGAAACGTAATACAAGAGTCTCAACAACCATAAAACCAACCCTGCAAAGGGTGAAAAATCAACTCACAAAGAAGAATGTCCCAGAACAGATTAATAAGAACAGAGAAAACAGTAAGAAAAAAAAATAAATGTATCACAATGATAGCGCTAAACACACACCTATCTATAATTACATTGAATGTGAATGGACTGAATGCTCCAGTAAAGAGACAAACAGTGACATCTTGGATCAAAAGACATGACCCGTTCATATGTTGCCTACAAGAAATTTGCCTTAGACTTAAAGATACGAACAAACTCATAAAGCCATAAAACTCGAAATCAACAGCAGGGAAAACATAGATATAAATTGAAACTCCTAAAAATTCAGCTACACCTTGCTCAAAAAAGCCATGGAAGAAATCAGGGATGAAATAAAGAAATTTATGGATTCCAAAGAGAATGAAAACACTTCCTACCACGACCTATGTGATACAGCCAAAGCAGTGCTCAGAAGTCTGTTTATCTCCATAAATGAACACATCTGAAAGGAAGAAAGAAACCAACTCAAAGAACTAACCCTACAGTTTTAACAAGTAGAGAGAGAACAACAGAGGAACCCCTCAGGCACCAGAAGAAAACAGATCCTGAAGATTAGAGCAGAACTAAACAAATTAGAGAACAGAAGAACAACTGAAAAAATTGAAAAGACCAAAAGCTGGTTTTTTTGAAAAGATCAACAAAATTGACAAATCACTGGCTAAACTTACTAAATAAAAACAGGAAAGGAAACAAATAACCCAAATAAGAAATGAGGAGAAGTTGTCATAACAGACCTAACAGGAATCAAAAAGATTGTAACAGAATACTACAAAAGACTGTACTCTAACAAATTTCAAAATGTATAGGAAATGGACAAGTTCTTTGATTCATATCACCTACCCAAATTATCACAAGGTGAAGCAGAACAACTTAATAAACTCATCACAAAGGAAGAGATTGAAAAAGTCATCTAAAAACTACTAACAAAAAAAGACCAGGCCCAGATGTCTTCACCACAGAATTCTACCAAGCTTTTAAACAAGAATTATCTCCAATATTACTGAGAATATTTGACAGTATGGAAAGCGATGGAGTACTCCCAAACTCATTCTACGAAGCCAGCATAACCCTGATACCAAAGCCAGGGAAAGACCCAACAAAAAAGGAGAACTACACACTGATATCACTCATGAATCTAGATGCAAAACTCTTCAGCAAAATTCTTGCCAATAGAGTACAACAGCAAATGAAAAAATAATGCATCATGACCAAGTTGGATTCATACCATTGATGTAAGGCTGGTTCAACACCAGAAAAACAATTCATGTGATCAACCACATAAATACCACAAAAGACAAGAATCATCTCATTTTGTCTATTGATGCAGAAAAGGCATTTGATAGAGTCTTACACCCATTCATGCTAAAAACAATGCAATAAGGGTCACTTATGCAAAGCCAACTGCCTATGTCATCCTGAATGGAGAGAGACTGAAACAATTTCCCTTGACAAAGGGAGCTAGACAAGGATGCTTACTCTCACCTCTCCTATTCAACATTGTACTAGAAGTTCTAGCCAGAGCAATTAGACAAGACCAAGAAATAAAGGGCATCTGTATCAGCAAAGAAGAAGTCAAAATCTCCCTAGTTGCAGATGACATGATTGTATACACAGAGAATACTAAAGAATTCATAAGTAAACTACTCAAAACGTTAGAAGAGTTTGGCAAAGTCTCAGGATACAAGATAAACACAAATAAATCAATAGGATTCATTTATACCAACTACAAGACTGTTAATGAAGAAATTACCAAATCCGTAACATTTGCTATAATGCCTAAGAAGTACCTAGGAATAAATCTAACCAGAGAAACAACAAACCTTTACAAACAGAACTACAAGCCCTTACTACAAGAATCTAAGAAAGACTTACATAAATGGAGAAACCTACCCTGCTCATGGATAGGAAGATTTAACATTGTGAATATGTGTATTTTATCCAGAGTGATCTACTTCTACAATGCAATTCCAATACAAACTCTAGTGACACTTTTTAATGAGATGGAGAAACAAATCACTGAATTTGTTTGGAAAGGGAAGAAGTCCCGGATAAGTAACGCACTACTGAAGAAGAAGAACACACTGCAGGCCTCTCACTACCTGACTTTAGAACCTATTACACTTCCATAGTAGTCAAAACAGCCTGATACTTGTACAAAAACAGATAGATCAATGGACCAGTATCAAAACCCCAGAGA
Source organism: Heterohyrax brucei (assembly GCA_028571685.1). Classification (NCBI taxonomy): domain Eukaryota; kingdom Metazoa; phylum Chordata; class Mammalia; order Hyracoidea; family Procaviidae; genus Heterohyrax; species Heterohyrax brucei. Next base: position 67,696,432 of record CM053150.1, read on the forward strand.
TGATACCATCTGCTTATGAACAGTTGATATTCAACAAAGGCCATAAGACATTAAATTGGGTTAAAAACAATCTCTTCAACAAATGGTGCTTGCAAAAATGGGTATCTATCTGCCATAAATTGAAATAAGACCCATATCTTACACCTTATACAAAAACCAACTCAACTGGATAAAAGACCTAAACATCAAATCTAAAATGATAAAGCTGATCCAAGGAGAAGTAGGAACAATAATGGAAGTTTTAATACACAATGTAGACAGACTTCAAAATCTGTCAAACAAAACACAAACAACAGAAGAGAAAATAGATACATGGGAACTACTGAGAATCAAACACTTTTGCTCACCCAAAGACTTTATGAATAGAACTAAAAGGCCACCTACAGAATGAGAAAAAATATTTGGCAACTATATGTCAGACTCACACCTGATCTCCATAATCTATAAGGTGCTACAAAATATCAATAAGAAAAAATAAATAATCCAATTAAGAGATGAGCAAAGGAGATGGGCAGACACTTTTATAAAGACGAGATCCAGGCAGCCGAAAGCACATGCAGACATGCTCACGATCATTAGCTTTTAAAGAAATTCAAATCAAAACTACAGTGTCATATCATCTCACCCCAACAATGTTGGCCATGATCCAAAAAATGCAAAACAACAAATGCTAGAGGGGCTGTGGAGAAACTGGAACTCTCCTACACTGTTGCAAAATGGTATGACCTTTTTGGAAAGTAATCTGGTGCTTCCCTAAAAAGCTGGGTCTAGATGTACCATTTGACCCAGTAATTCCATTGCTTGGAATATATTCCACAGAATCAAGACCATTCACACCAACTGATACTTACACATGAATGTTTATTGCAGCACAGTCCGCAAGAGCAAAAAGATAGAATCAACCCAGATGCCCAACAACAGGGGAATGGATAGGTAAACTATGGTATATATACTCAGTGGAACACTATGCAGTGATAAAGAACAACGATGATTTTAGGAAACATCTCTTAGCTGTTTCAGTTGGAGGACATTATGATGAGTGAAAGCAGTCAGCGACAAAATGATAAATATTTTATGAGACCCCTATGATAAGAACTTAAAAACAGGCTCATGCATAGAAGAAAAGACTCCTCTATGGCTGCAAGGATGGAGAGGGAAGGAGGTTAGGTGGGGAGAGTTTTAATTAGATAGTTGATAGAAATTTGGTTGGGTGAAATTTGTGATAGCACACATTAGAAAGAAGATCAATATTAACTGGACTACAACATAGCATGATTTCTCCTCCCATCTTAACCCTTAATATTGCAAGGAAGGAATAGATGGGCCGGGGGACCGGGGACTATGTTCTCAGGGGAAACCAAGGCAAACTGGCATAACTAGCATTTTGGTAGGAGAGTCGTCTGTACCCCACATTGGTAAATGGCATCTGGGGTCTTTAAAACTGCCAAACTGCTATCCAGGGGTACGGCAAATGGTCTCAACTTAGCACAAATGGATGATCACCAAGGACCAAAACAACATGGGGTAAAGAGAATCCAGAAGACAGAGAGATCCACGTGAGTGGGTGACTACATCGACTTGTATCCAGAAGAACCGAATGGTGTCCGGCCATAATGAGTGATAGCTGTGACGGAGCTCACAAAGTTGAGTCTCACTGGCAACACGAGAATAAAAATGGGTGCACCCTGAATTCTCCACTAAAAGACCACAATTGATGGTACAGGGGCCTCTGGGAGCATGGCCCCTGGCCCTGATACTGCCCCTGTCTGTAAATCATAATGGAGGTCAACTCTTTGGACTGGAATGGATTGGACTCGGCAACACAGAGTGACCATATCTTGTAGGCACTTTTTGGTTCTATGCATCTGCAGGATGTCATTCCTGACCTCTTACTGGAGGCAAGGAAGTGGGTAGAAAGGAGGAGATAGGAGATTGTTGGGAGGATAAGACATGTGTGGAGAGGAGAGGAAGAGTGTGTTGTTACCAGACACAGAGAGCAGTAGGAGCTGCATATAGGTAGGCATGCAAATTTACATGGGAATGTACATTTTCATTCAGTCATAATAAAAAAGAAATGAAATGGCTTCTTGAATTGGGCAAATCTGCTGCAAAAGACCCTTTGAAGTGTTAAGAAACAGAGCCGTCACTTTAAGGGCTAAGGTATGCCTGACCCAAGCTGGCCATATACATGTGAAAACTGGACAGTGAGTAAGAAAAACCTAAGAAGAGTTTATGCCTTTGAATTATGGTTTTAGCAAAGAAGAATGTTGAATGTACTGTGGACTGCCAGAAGAGTGAACAAATCTGCGTTGGAGGAAGTACAGCTGGAATGCTCCCTAGAAGGATGGAGAGACTTCATCTTATGTACTTTTGACATGCCATCAGGAATGAGCAGTTGCTGGAGAAGGACAGGATTCTTGACAAAACAGAAGATCAGTGAAAGAGAGGAGGACCTTCAATGAGCTGGACGGACACTGTGGTTATAATGGACTCAAGTATAACAATGATTGTGGGGATAGCGCAGCACTGAGCAGTGTTTCTTTCTGTTGTAAAAGAGTTGGAACTGACTCAAGGATAGTCAACAACAACCACACAAGGCAAATTCAGTTATGTATGTTATATATATATATTGTTTCTGTCTTGCTGTACTTCGTTGTAATTTTCATGAAGAGTTTTTGACCTTTACTTACTTACAGATGTATAAAATTGTTCTTCTCAAGATCAGTACTTCTAAATGACAAAAATGTGACAGAAAATTTAAATGACTTGGGCAAGCTACTAAAAGTAGTGAAGTAATAAGCAAAAACAGTGCAAGCCTGCTCCTTCAGCTGTGGGTTGGCAGTATTCTCAACCACATAGCTGCCTTGGCAAAGGGGATGGAGAAATGCTAGAATGGAGCTCTTGCATCAGATAATCTCGGATTCACCATCAACTTCTATATACCATCGCAGTAGACACATCAATGAACAATGAAGATGGATTGTTAAAACCATCCAACTGTTTAAAAACACATTTAAATTGTTTATGAAGAATAAAATATATAAACCTGTTCAAGTTCCAGCCCTTTTCATTAGGCAACGAGAGATAGGAATAGAAAAGAAAAATGAAAATCATAAAGTAAAGCTACAGTGAAGAAAAGCAGACCCAACAAGGAGAAGTTGTGATGAATAAGAAGCAATATATTGGTTGCATGGTTGTTTCTGTGTTTACTAGCATGGAAGTCAATCCTTTAATTATGAATAAAAATATTCACTTCTTGCCGCTACCTGGTATAAAATTCCAGTTTAACACATTACTCCTTATCTCTGCAATCATGCCTATGAGCTTGCCAAATCAACCAACTTATATACAATTAAGAGAGGTTCCTGATACAGGGAAAGCCTTGTGCTCATGGAAGAACACTTCTGTGTTCTAGTCTCTCACAGTCATTTGCTTTTAACCAGAATCATCTGCCTAAATAAATAAATAACATAAATATGTAAATAGAATGAGGTGGGGGAAAACACCCTCTCTGATTGAAATCTATTTTCATCTCATGAAAAATATCTTAATTTTCACTTATATTCCATGCCTGTAGCTGAGGGCCATTAAAACTAATAAAACTAAATCATTTGTGACAGAGCTTAGAAAACAGTTTCTGCAATCCACTGCACTCTCAAATGCTCATTAGAAATACTAGTTTTCTTTTCAGAACAATGCTCACTGAATGCTTCAAACATGCTCTCTCCAACTTTTGACAAGTTGAACTGGTAACGGACTGTTTGAAGCAATGGCCTGACATAAAAAAGATGTTGCACAGCTGTATCATATGTGACTGGGAAGGGCGTAAAAGGCAGTCGGACTGGAGCAAAATTCAACACAATGATTTCTGCTTTTGAAATTTCCTGGCATCAGAACAGACAAGAAATTTGCCTCCACTGTATGCAGAAGAGTCCACAAAATTTTCAGTTAGCATTTCTCTTTCCTTAGAAGTCAAATGATGTTTGGCCAAATATCATGAAAACACTTGAAAATATTTGTATATCCACCTCTAAAATGGGAACAAAAACAACAACAGCATTCTCATGTAATGATGATGCTTGCTTGTACCACACAATTTTTATGGGGGCTGAATACAAGACAGAGTGATAACAGCTTTTTAAAATAAGTTATTAAGTGAATACTGATGTTTATTATTTGTGACCATGATAGCTGTCATTTCTGAGCACTTTCTATGTGCAATTAATTTTATATTCAAGATTTCTATTGCTCATATTAGGCTGCTAAAATAGTTAAAATTAGCTCAGGTTACAGAATTAGACACTTGAGGGTAATTATTACATTAATATAAGCTTATACTTTAGAGTTCATAACATAATATTATTAGCCTTACCAAAGAAACATTACATGAGACATATACAAAAATGACACAATTAAAAGTTAATTAGAAGATACGTATCAATCAGAGAAGCAGAATAAATATTAAGGCATTTGCTTTTGGGGAAGTGACATTATTCAGTTGAGGAAGTAGGTTAAAAAAAATCTGCCAAGGCTGTAGTCTTTGCATCTGATGCTAGAGTTTGACATCTACCAAGGCAAGTAGTTGGGAAGAAAAGATGTCAAGTAGGAGAGAGCAGGATCAAGGTGTTATCTGTGAACGCAAGCTGGAACTCACAAGCACACCCTGGGACCCATGAGGATGCATTGAAACCTGTTCTTCTCATTTGCCTCTAACCTTGATAAAATGGATAGCAGAAACTGATAGCTTTCATCATGGAACTAAACACATACCTAGCTCAGGAGTCAAAGAAGCTGGAAGAGTATCCAAGGGTGGGTGGTGGTGGTCAGGAGCTGCAGCCCCTGCTGTTAACACCAAGCCAGTGAGGAAAGCCAATAGATGTGCAACAAGAATACAAAAGCACCTGCTCCAACTGCGCAATCATCAAAAGAAAAAGCCAACTGCTGCTTGACTTGTTGGGTGTTGCTTAGTCAATTTCAACTCGTCATAACCCAAAGTGACAGAATAGAACAGCCCTGTAGATTTTCTAGGCTGTCATCTTTTTGTAAGCAGGTCACCAGGTCTTTTCCTCACAGAATGGAGAGTGGACTCAAACTGACTACCTTTCAGTAAGCTGCTGACAGCCAAGCCATTGCACCACCAAGGCTCCTTGTTGCTTCACTTACGCCCTTCAAGTCTTACTCCAAATTTGTCTTCTCATGGCCTACCCTAGCTGGAAGCACACACAGAAGGAAATGTTGAGGAACAGTGCTGCCAAGCCAGCTGACACATTACAAAACTGCCACCTCTTACTAATTAACACACACACACTCATACACACACACATTGATATCAAAAGACAAATGGAATACTCATAATCATTATACTCATCATTTTCTTACCTGATGATGTAACTCGTTACAACGTAACCACAGATCCCTTTTCTGGTGGATCTCCATACGTCTATTTGGAAAAAAAAAGATTAGTTGTTTCAATATTTTCCAACTTTATGCTCCTAATAATCCAAATTCAGGCATTTCCATAAATATCATATCTAAATTTCAGTGGGCATTAGTATTAGGAATATGAGGTATAATACATTAAACCTAATTCTCCTCTAAGTAGGCTAGAAAGAAAAATGTTAATATTGGCTGAAATTGTAAAGCTTGAAAAAGAAAGCACAACTGGATGCTATCAGTTGATTCTGACTCGTAGTGACCCTGTAGGTCTGGGCTGAAGTGTCCCAGAGGGTTTCCAAGGAGCCAAGTTTTCAGTTCACAGCCAAGTTCTTAACCACTGGACAACCAGGGCTCTGTAGCTAAATGAGATAACCTATTTTAGAAACTGACCTACAGCTACTTGGTATGAAATAAACACTCACTAAACATTAGTTACCTTCAACATGAGGAACATTTGCTGAGCAATGGTTAGGTCCTCAGTTGCCAATCAAACGGTTGGTGGTTCAAACCCAGTCAACTGCTCCATACGAGAAAGATCTGATGATTTAGTTCTATAAAGAATATAGCCTGAAAACCCTGCGGGCCATTCTACTTTGTCATATGAGGTTGTTATGAATTGAAAATTAACTTGATAACCCCTAACAACAACTTTCTGTACCGCTAATATTTACATTCTGGTCTCTTGATTCTAGCTTCACAAATCATGTCAGCTATTTTTTTATTCACATCTTGATTTTCTTACCCCTGTTGAATGGGGATATTAGCAACTAGCCTATTGATCTCATTTGCTGGATTCATTTGGTTATTGAAAACAAAGAGAAATAATCCATTTGAAAGGACATTGTAAAACGAATAACACTGTAAATGTAGAAGTGTTATAATGATACTATTCTTATTTCAAAGTAAATCTGATGAACACTTGAAAACCATCTGTACCCCATCAACAGAAGTTTTCTCTTTCAATCTATTAGGATAATGCTGAAAGGATGCAAAAAAGTGGTCTTCATTCTTACCTTCATAGAGAAATAGGAACAAAGGGTATAAGCACAATAGTTTTACCATGCAAGGCAGCAGAAGGAAATGGGCAACTAAACACTTCTTTAATGTTTGAAAGAGAAAAGTGGAAGAATCAACAATTGGTTGATGTTTCTGTGGAAATTATTTGAACCTCTTGATGCAAGTGGAGTTCCCATCTGTTAAATACACTGAATGCTCTCTTTCTTCTACACATACCAACAAGGCAGGGTGCAAGGCACATTGACCTGGCCTGTAATATCTCACCCATTATTCAAGAATCAGCATGGTCTGGGTGCGCTTTATGCACAGCATTTGATTATCTTCACTGTCCATGCTATGAAAACTAGCTTTGAAAGAGAAACAGGTGTCTGTCTTCACATCTAGTAGGATGAATAACTCAGACAGGTAAGTAAGAGTTTGGCAGAGTATGGGAATAGAAACTACATCCAACGTAGAACGACTACATCCAATGATGAAAATGAGAGTAGACTGCTGAAAACTAATACCTTAATTGTTACCAAGCTGGACACTGATAGAGACATGTTGTCTTGTCAAAAGTTTATATTCTATATGGGGATATGAGCTTTACTCCTCAGGAAAGAATTAACAAGGCAAACCAAGAATTCAAGTTCTGGGTCAAGGTTTTATGTGGTGGGTACAGACAAATGATGCTAAATATTTTGAGCAAAAGTATTTATGATACATCTACAGTCAGGAAAATGAGGTTTGATTACTAGCTTTGATATTATTATAAAGGGATCTTGAATTTCTTAACTTTGAAATAAGAGAAGTAAGTTCTCTTCACAAACTTTCATGGTTATGTAAGATATTGTATTTGAAAGTTCATATTCTCTGGCCACTTATAGACTTAATATATATTTTTAACATGTCTAGCTCTATAAGTCCCAAGAGAAGATGACCCACCAAAAGTTCTGAGGAAAAGAGTATAGTTAAGCAGATATGCATATATGCACATACTTTTTTTAAAAAAAAAGTCATGATATTTAGTGTATTTTAAATCTTGTAATACACTTCACAGAAAGCGTAAAATTTTTGTGTTTATTCAATGAGAGAAATGGATTAACAAACATTAAGAAACATCTTATTGATTGCTTCAAAATAGCCTTCTAAGGTAGGCTGTGAAAAATGATTCTCCCCATTTTATTGATAAAGCAATTAGTGTTCAGAAAGATTAAGCATTTTGTCAGAATTCACCCAGAGCTAAGGCTCTTGGGTATGAGCTGAATCCCCGTATCTGCTATACAAGCACCATGGGCCATTTGTAGAAGGTATTATGGAAAACTAGGGTAAGATTGCAGCAGGATCTTGAGACCAAAACAACATTCCCAAAGACAGGAAGTAAAACAGCTTTTGTGGATGTTAGTGAGACTTCATCCAACTTATTAATTCTTATTCTATAGGAGAAAAGAGGAACTGATATACCTAATCTGCAGATTTATTACTCTACTTTCTTTTCACCCACTTCTATTAAGATAGAAATTTTGAGAAATGGCTGAAAATGTACCCAAGCCAGAGACTAGAGCAGTTAGGAAGTTCCAGACAGGAAAGAATGCAGTCACCATCTTCTCAGTCTTTCGTAGACATTCGTGTTCCACTAAAGTACTGTAAAAAATACCAACAATCAGCAAAGCCTCTGGTGCCTCAAAGATCACAGAGCTATGAGACACAGTGGACTGGTCTTATAGAGAATAAATCATTCGAAGGAAACTTGGTTACTCTTGTGAAAGGATTGGAAGACTATTTGTCAGAAGGAATGGTATTGATGCAGTGTACCTGGACTTTATTTTTTAAGAAATAATGTCCATTGGCAAAGTTTATATAAAAAAAGAATAAAATTGGTTGCTGACATGGATTGAATTGTGCCCCCCAAAAATATGTGTAGCAGCCATGTGGCTGGAACATGATTCCCAATACTTTGTGATTGTCCTCCATTTTGTGATTTTCCTGTGTTGTGTGTTAAAGGATTAGGGTGGGACTGTAAATCCCTTCATAGAATTAACCCTCTGCTCCACTGTAAAGGGAGTTTCCCTGGAGTATGGCTTGCCCCACCCTTAATCCTTTCATCCTACAAGAGATAAAAGGAAACAGAAGCAAGCAGAGAATTGGGAACCTCACACCATCAAGAAAGCAGCAGCAGGAGAAAAACACATCCTTCAGACCTGAGGTTCCTGCGCCGAGATGCTCCCTAGACAAAGACTGATACAATACCGGACTTTCCTCCAGAGCCAGCAAGGGGAAAAGACGTCCCCTGAGCGGGCATCCTGAATTTGGACTTGTAGCCTACCGGATCGTGTAAGAATAAACTTTACTTTGCTAAAGCCTTCGCCATGAGTCGGATCCGACTCGATGGCACTTGGCTTGGCTGGCTTGCTAAAGCCATCCACTCTGTGGTATTTCTGTTAGAGTGCACTAGCTGACTAAAACAGTTGCCTTGACTTTATTATAAAAGCCTTGTCAAGAGGGGACAAACCACACTGATAGGTCACAAATTAAAAGCAATTAAGGAAAAAAAAGAGAGAGATAGAGACAGAGCAAAATGGAGAAAAGGAGAAAGAGAGAAAGCCTAGGAGTATATCAAGAAATGGTGAATTTGTCACATTAAAGCAGTATGCTTTGGTGCTAAGATATTTCTGCAACTTTCCTCAAAAATGCAATTTCCTGATGACTCTGAAATTTACAAATGAAATGTATGTTGAGCATCCATGTTAGAGTCAAAGACCTTAAAAGATTATTAAGACAGTTCCTCTAACTTTAGTGGAGTATATGCCTATATATGCGAAGTGGATTAATGTTCTTTACACAATGTTAGAGTAACTTGTGAAAGATAGCCAGTAGGGCTAAGAACAAAGGTGTTGGAGTTAGTAGAGTCTGGGTTCAAATAAAGCTTTTAGCACTTATATCTGTGCCTCTTTTATCAAGAGATTGAGCCTAACTTGTTCCCCTTTGAATCAGAGATGACCCTAACAGCAGAATGAATAGAATGTGGTGAAAGTGACACGGCGCGACTTCTGAGGTTAGGTTACAGACGGTAGTAGCTTCCACTTTTTCTCTTCCTCAGCGTATGCACCACTGGAGCCTTGAGCCGTGAGTGGGAAGTATAGACACCCTGAAGCTACCGTGCCAAAGACGCCACTTGGAGAGACTACCACATAATATAGAGACACATTAGCAGGCTCTTTTGCTCCAGTCCCCAGCTGACTAAGTGTGTACAGCCCAGGGGCCTGGCATTTGAGCAAAGTCTTAGAGATGACTACAGCCTCAGCCAATGTCTGACTTTAACTACATGTCAAACCACAGCTGAGAAACAATCAACCCCCAACACCTTGAAAGAGAATAAAAAATGCTCTTATTTTATGCCATTGAGTTTGAGGGAATTGACTATGCAACAATAAATAACTGGTATACTCTTTATGTGACCATGGGCAATTTTCATAAACTATACATTTACAGTATAATTACGCCTACCCCATGAGTTACAATAATTGAGATAAAGTGCTAAAATTCTTAGAATAGTGCCCAGTTAATAGTTTTTGGCTTTTGTAGCTAATACAGATCTTAATTGTGATTATACTATTAAAGATAATATTAAAATAAAATAAAGGTAACCTTACAGTTGTAAAGATCATATTAAATGGCCTAGAAAACTTACCCCACAAAGAACTTGTTAGTCAAAATCATTCTGTTATGTCCAAATCCTATCTCATCTCAGATGCTTCCAAACAGAATTAATGCATCTTGTCCCTTTTACTACAGAATGTTATTTATAATTCAGTTATAAGACTTATCACAATGAACCAGCTTTGTTTTCTGAGCTAAGATATATGAGGAAGATCTTAGAATGGTGATATCATGATCAAGGATTCAAAAAATTTCAAGTCACCCTTTTATCTTAGAGGGTTCTGGAACATGCTATTGACAGATGAGACAAGAAAAAGTAAATCAATTGCTTTATTAGCTTGGCTTGGCTTATTAGTCATTAGTCCATTGGTAATAATCTCTAACACAGAATTAATTTAAACTAACCAAAACCAAACCCAAGTTTATTCCAACTCTGAGTGACCTTATAGAACAAAGTAGAACAGCTGCAGAGGGTTTTTCTTAGAGTGTCTTTACAGGTATAGACTGCTACATCTTTTCCCTTGGGAGTGTTGATGGCTTTCAACCAGTAAACTTTACATTAGCAGCCAAGCACCTAACCACTGTGCCAACAGTGCTACCTAGATTATATTAAATGGTGAAACAAATGCAAAAAAAGAAACCGAGCATCTTTACTTAAGGGATTATAAACCTATCTGATAATAAAGCATAGCCCAGTGAATATCCTAGGCTCGTGCTAAGCAGAATGAATGCTATCTTTTCCCTTAGGATGCAGCTAAGGAAGGCATGGGGAAAACAGTCTGGTGTAGGATGAAGAGACAAAATATTCCCCTCCTTGAAAATGGAGCCAAGTAATTTTCACTGAATTACATTGAAGAAGTGTTGGAAATTTGTTCCTGATGAAATGAACTTTGTTATCCAGCTCACAACCTAATTATCCAAAGGATAAATATGCCAGTGAAATACAGGCTGAAATAAAAAATGATAAATCCATCTGGGGTAACTTGTTATAAGACCGTGTGTCATGGATTGAATTATGTTCCCCCCCCACCCGCCCATGTCTGTGTTGATTTGACTTGGCTGTGAGACCCAGTACGGTTCCGTTCTTTTCATGTGGTGTGAATCTTGCTTCTGTGAGACTGATGATGAAAAATGGGCAACAGTTGTGTTAGTGAGGCAGGTCTCCAGCTACAAGCTTGTGGGTTGTAAGGGAGAGAAGTGAGGTGAGGAAGTTGGGAACCTCATACCATCAAGAGAGAAGCACATAGAGCAGAACATGTCCTTTGGACCTGGGGTTCCTGTGCTGAGATGCTCTCCTTGCGTTTGGACACAGTCTACTGAATGGTGATAAAGTCTCTTACTGAATGTACTTGCAGTTTATAAATGGATTTGCAGCTTATGGGACTGTGTCAACATGCTTCTCATGAAGCCTTCCACTCATAGTATTTCCTGTTGGAGCAGTATCAGGTGACTAAGATACTGTGCCTAGTGGTGACACTCCCAGTTAGATGTGAGATGGTCTAATAAAATCTTATCTGCAGCTTAAATAGACACAAGATACAGAGAAAAAGAAAAGTCCTTTAAGTCCAGAGTTTTAAATAACATAAAGTTTTAAAGGATATAATACATGTATACATTATAGCTATATTATATCTTTTAACACACATACTGAAGTATTTATATGTTATGGAAACGCTGGTAGGGTACAGTGCTTAAGAACTAAGGCTGTCAACCAAAATGTCAGCAGTTGGAATCCTACAGATACTCATTAGAATCCTTACGGGGCAGTTCTGCTCTGTCCTGTAGGATGACTATTAGTTGGAATTGACTCAAAAACAACAGATTTAGCTTTTTTGTTATGTTACTATAGTTCCATTTTCTGTTAAGTTTACTACAATTTCTAGTCTTGGACTCAAGGTAAATGTACTGCCATAAAATGATATGTTATTATATCTCATGTTTACTTTGTTTTGTCATATCCTTAGAATAAAATTTCAAAAAAATTTTTTTCTTAGGTTGTTCTTTCACTGTAGCTTAAAGTTCTGGCTAATTTATCTTTATGGGCTTACCTATCTCAAGAGATTGAATGATTTATTTAGTATTTTATTCTCATTCCCCAACTGTCTGTCAACCACAGCACCAAACTTAATGCTTTATTTAGCAGTTTCTGCACAAATGGGCTTGAAATCTTCTTATTGATTACTCAAAAAGCTACGTTGTCTGAGTCTTCATGTATGTTGCTGTTTTTAAGTGTTGTCCAGTTGGCTTCCTCTCATAGTGATCCTGGGTTTCACAGAACGAGACATTTTTTGCTCCTGAGCCATCCTCACTATCTTTGGAATGTTTGTGCCCGTTGTTGCAACCTCTCTGTCGATTCGTCTTGTTGACGTCTTCCTGTCTTTCGCTGACTCTCTACTTTACCAAGCATGATGTCCTTCCCCTACCTCCTGACGACACATTCAAAGTCAGAGAAACAAAGTTTTGTAGTCCTCACTTATTTCTTCATATGTCTATGTGTGTGTGTGTGAGTACATAAGTATATGTGTGTATAGATTTTTTCTTTTGCTATTTTGCTTACTCCTGAAGGTCAAAGTCAAATCACCCTTTTGCAGGTTGATGTCTAACCTATTTTTAGTTTGTTTCTTTTTTGTGTATGTGTATGACTTTTCCCCATTTTTCAGGTCATTCGTAATATTTTCTTAACCTTCACCTCTAGATAATCCACACCCATCTAAGAATATGGTGATAAAACTAGATATTATTATTTAATGATAATTTGATTGAAACAGACAAGATGACAAGAATAATTTCCTTATGCTTGACTACTATATTTCTTTAGTATGTTTTAGTATTTTACCAGAAAAGCATTATGTTGTGGTATAATGCTAGTTCCTATGTAATAATTTACGTGTTTAGCAAATGGTAGGTTGATTAATCAGAGAGCTTTCAAATAGTATAGTCCTCTGTGAATGAATAGTTTACTGCCAATCTTTCTAGAGAAGATAATAGTGAATAGATTTAAGAGCCTGTACTTAGGGCCACAGAGAAGTTATCCTTTTACAAAAAGCATGTTAAAATGGATCAGTCTTGAGGAAATCTTTCCTGGTTGTGACACCTTTTGAATAAGGATGGGTACCTTTGCCAGCCAGCCAAATGCTGTTGAGTCAGATCCAACTCATGGAAAATGACATAATTAAACTGGACCAATTCCCTATTGGAAACCCTGGTGGCTAGTGGTTAAGTTCTATGACTACTAACTTAAAAGTTGGTGGTTCAAATCCACCAGGTACTCCTTGGTAACTCTATAGGGCAGTTCTACTCTGTGCTCTAGGGTCCCTGTGAATTGGAATCAACTTGATGAAAGTGGGTTTGTTTTTTGTGTTCTAATTCTCTATCATGATCTTGAAAATGGATGTATCCTTGATGTGAAAGAATATTGTAAAGGTTTAAATTTATAAAAATTTGAATTAATTTACCCAGGTTTCATCCTGACACATTCATGTATATACGCCCAACAGTCTAGTTCTTTAACAGAAAATAGAGTAATGCAGAGGCAGAATTGTACGTGAGATCACAGATGAAGATAATAAGATATCCAGTGTTAGACAGGCCTTAGAAATTTCTCATCTCAGTTTTTCCTGATCTCAATGTTTCCTCATCTCAGTGTTTAGGAGAGGAGGAAACACAATTGCAAAGAAATTAAGTCACAGTAGAAATTACTTACAAAGCAGGGACAAGGACTCAAGCCCAGTCATGTCCCATTACTTCTGTGGTCTCCAGAAAGTCTTTAGATGACCTCATAAACTTGGATCCCAGGAACAGTCAAAGAAAATCTGACTACTTTTCATAGCCAGCTATTATTGTCACCAGCTGGAAACTCCAGGTTCTTGCTCAGCCTGACTCATATTGGCCAATAGAGTTAGAGACCCAGGTGGGAGAACACAAGAGTGCATTTATTTTGAATCAGGAAAAGTAATCAGTCAGAGCTTCTGCTGCTGCCAAGACCACTCAACAACAGTGGACAGAGAAGTTACTTTAAAAGAGTTTACAAGCAGAGAGTTCCAAAAAGTTACAACAGCAACATTCTTAATCACATTACTTAGACACAATGAATGGGGTTTACATGTAACCTCTGGAGGAAACACAGCAAAAGAAATTGTATTTTTGATGCAACCCTGTTGGGGAGGAAACCAAGCAAAGGAAACAGATTTTTAACACAGCACGATAGGGACTCTGCCTGACTACCTCTGGACTCCTTGGTAGTACAAGTGGTTAACGTGCTCAGCTGTTAACTGAAAGCTTGTAAGTTCAAATCCAACCACAGGTGCCTCTGAAGAAAGCCCTGGATCCACTTCTGAAAAAAATGAGCTACTGAAAACATGCAGAGCCCATTTCTACTCTGACACACATGGACCCACCACAAGTCTGAATTGACTCTGGGACTACTGTTTGTTTGTTTTAGTTACAGTCTCCAATTGGACAGCTTGCTCCATGATTCTTTTTTGATCCAGCAGTGTTCTTATCAAGTTCCAGAGGGAATAAGGGCATCTCACTACTTTTTCACCTGAGCTGCGTCCCTTTACCTCCAGAAAATAAGGTCTGCCTCTCTGTGTGCCTCATGCTTTCTGATGCTCTTCTCTAATTCTGACTTTCCCTTTTCTTGATAAACTAGCAGTGCCTCTTCCCATCAACTCTCTTTAGTCATTTCCTCACCTTATCTTTTGTCTTCCCAAACTTCTCTGTTTACATTTAAAAAACAATGGATACTGTTGTTTATTGGATCTGCATAAGAAGAGCAGGAACTGATGTATCCCTTATGCAAGCATATGCCACTGATGCCTCCTATAATATAGCAGGTTTCCCTGGATAGCACATTTCCATTTCTGCCACTCTGCATATTTCCCTTGGGGCCAGCCAGAAATCTATGCTGCCTTTCAGTGTATGATAGACCTGGATTCTATTTCGGGTGCATAAAAATAAGGAATGCTCTCTTGGGATTTGTTTATGCCATTACTATTCCAGACTCTAAAAGGGAAATGGCACTTGATATCCATCTCTTACTGATATCAGGGGAATTTATTTTTCAGGGAGAAACACCCTAGCTATGGAAAGTGATTATATCCAGATATAAATGCTGTTAAAAGGAAATTCATCTAGTGATTACATAACAAAACCCTTTCCCAGGCTTCCTGTTCTCCTTAGAGAAGAAAAGCTTTAACAGCAAGTGAGATCTGTAAGTAACAATGCCTGTCGTGGCTGCCATCTGCATACTCTTTTCCTGCTTTGGCCACAGACCAGCCTTTTTACCTGATCGGTTTCCATAGTCATTCCATTCAGTGGGGCGATTTGTTCAGATAAAATGGAAAATTGAAATAGAACTGGTGCTGGCTACAGCATCATCTACTTTTTCTATTTTGTCAAAATGCCCTGGCTGCTCATTTTTTCCATGGCTATGAGTGGAAATAAATTAAACTTCCCAGAGGCAAAACTTCACTGTGATCAAATTGGAATATATTGATTAGCTCCTTGAGGGCTGATGGATTGGAGGTTCTTACTTTATAAACACATTGGCAAACATGACTTAAGAAACAGTTGCTTAGCCCTAGGTGGACTGATTGTGTTTCTTTAAAACTGTAGGGAAGGGTGTACCTGCAACTCCCTATTTTAAGATTTTAACTTGCCAATGCTTTTGTCCCAGATCAATGGTGACAAGTGAAGTGTTGCTCCCTTTTGTGACTTCTAAGATCAGCTCAAGTCTGGTGTGTCTGGTGATATGTCAAGTAATACATTAAAGCCTCAGGAACAACTTGACTTGTAATAGAATGCTAGAATATTAGAGTTAGAAGAGGCTTAAGACATCATCTCTTGCATCCTATGAATCAGCTTCTCTAATAGTTCAGTTTATTCTGCTAAAAATTCATATGTCTTTAAAGAGAATTTCTGAGTTAGAAGAGTTCTTAACAATTTTCTGCTGCAAGTTTTGAAAATTCAAATGTTGCCAAAGTGTGTAACACAAGTGAAGCAAGTGGACATGATGGCCAGTGTTGTGGGTGGGAACAGGGGCTGCCCTGAATGGGCTGGTGATAACTCAACTCTGGATGACCATTCTCACGGAATAATGTGTGCCTAAACCAAAACAGAAAAACAAATCTATTGCTGTCCGGTTGAATTCTGACTCTTAGCAACCCTATAAGACAGAGTAGAACTGCCCCATAGGGTTTCCACGGCTATTAATCTTTGTGGAAACAGACTGCCACATCTTTCTCCCGTGAAGTAGTGGATGAGTTTCAATTGCTGATCATTCAGTTAGCACTGAAGTGCTTAACCAGTGTACCACAGAGGATCCTTAATGTGGGCCTGTTGTCATATTAATTCCAATTCTTAGTGACCCTGTAGGACAGAATAGAACTGCTCCATAGAATTTTCAAGGAGTGCCTGGTGAATATAAACTGCTGACCTTTTGGTTAGCAGACATAGCACTTAACCGCTATGCCACCAGGATTTCCAGTATGGGCCTATCATTGCCAAATAGATCAATTAAAAAGAGTATAAGAAATGTGTGTATTATGTGATATCTCCTGATTTCAAAATGTTGACATGTTAGGGAAAAACTTTTGTAAGAAAATCTTTGGTCAGAAAAACAAAGAGTCTCTTAGCAAACTTCCTTCTCGAGCACTGGGCCATGCATTCCTGATGAGCAAACTTTCTTCTTGAGCACTGGGCCATGCATTCCTGATTGTTGAAACTGCCCCTGACGAAAGAGGAAAGGGCCATGCATTCCTGATTGTTGAAACTGCCCCTGACAAAAGAGAAAGGGCCACTTCCCTAACCACAAGAACTAGTTTCGAATAGTTACTGCTTTGGCCCCGGGCCCTGTCGAAACAGAATGTGGAACTTCCCCAACCCCACCTCCCTCAAGAATGTAAGACCCTGCCTTTATATACTCTGTACTTCTCTTGTTCAGGGCCCATTCCCTCTACTCTGACAAGAGTATGGATTGAGCCCCAGCGCGCTGGAATAAAAACCTCTTGCTGTTGCATCAAGCTGCAGACTCCGTGACTGATTGGGGTTGCGCCGTCACCTGTGACTTGAGGAGGGGTCTCCCCTGTTGGGGGTCCTTTCAGACAGCCAAGCCAAAGCCAATAACAAATACCATTTCTTTAAAACAAAACAAACAAAAACCTCTGTCAGCATATAAAACACAACTGCAGACTGAATTTCCTCCAAGATCCCGTTAGAATATGATATCTGGCTGAGTTCCATGATTTCCTTATATGGCGAGACAAGTGGGACTGCAAAAAACAAATGCTGTGGGATGAAAGGCATAGAAGGTATAAGAAACACAAATTTTCTTACTATTAATGGACTGTTTCACATGTTACCTTACCATGAAGACATCTGGGAATTATAATCTTGTAGAGCATTAGCAGTGCTTGGATAGAATTGTTGAATCTTGGCACTAGGAAATAGTGCAGTCCAACTGCAAACTTAGCTTTCAGTTGCTGAGAGCCCAGAGTCTGAAGTGGTGGTCCTAGATCACAGTACGAATGAAGAAAGTAGAGACAGGTCTGTTTTGATGTTATTTCCATTACATGCCTTTCCAGTAAACTGAGCCTTATAATTTTGTAGACTTCCTAGGCTTTATATGAATAACGAATAATGACTGAAAAGTACTGACAGTCTTCTGAAACGAAGTGAAATATTTTCAATCGTAATTATTAAAACCAAATAAGCAATACACTTGGCTTAAACAAATTAGACTTTCTTTTCTTTTTTCGCACATAATAAGACACCTGGAGGTAAGTGATGTTAACATTGTTCAGCATCTCAGTAAATATTAGATATTTACTGATAACCTTGGTTTGCCCTCATGGTCATTTTGGGGCACTACTTAATTTTGAAAATCTTGGTGGTTTAGTTTTGGCTGGTGGTTTAGTTGTTAACTGCTACAGTTCCTAACCAAAAGGTCCTCAAGTTTAAATCCACCAGGCATTCCTTGGAATCTCCAAGGGGCAGTTCTACTCTGTCCTCTAAAGTTGCTACGGGACAGAATTAAATCAATGGCATGGAATTTGCTTTTTTTTTTTTTGTTTACTGTGTTAGGCATCACAGAAACGTTTAATTAATAAAAGATCGCACTCTTGTAGTTAAACTTCTTTTTCCCCCTAGGAAATAAAGGCTGTTCAAGGAACCTATATAACAGATGTCTACTTATGTCTCTTTGACCATAACTGGATGCCATAACTACTCTTTGCTTCAAAGAGTCTGGGAAAGTGAGCATTTGTCTCTGCAGGAGTCTGGAAGTTAAAACAGGGGCTTGCCAGTGGGAGTGAGATAAATTAAGCTACAGTATCTTCAATAACAGAGAATCTCAGCAGTTTAGGAGTATTCATAGTGAAGTGTGAAATAAGAAAGGTTCGGCCATTCCTTTCAACTTATAACCAGAATATTCCATTCCTGTGAGAACTCTGAGTGACAAAATTTGATTGTGCAACTCCCTGATCTCTTGGACTGTGTCCTCTCAGGCTATCGTGTAACTATTTGCTAAGATCATCTTTGGCTCAGCCCTACTGAGCTGCTTCCTTCCTTCATTGAAACGTATCCCTTCTAACTGTTTAGAGATGGTTATTGGATTCACAGAGGAGAGCGTTATGAAGCATATCAGGAACACTTGGGGAATGGAGATGTGATTCTGCTCATATTCTATTAGAGTAGGAAACATGCTGGATATCAAAGGGAAATTTATGTAATGTATTCCAGCATTGTTCAGGCTACAGCATCATGTTTTATGCAAGCAGAGACAGCCAGGGCATGCAGTGTGAGAACTCTGCTACACGCACTGAAACAAACAATAAAACAGTGAACGGGCAATGGGCAGAAAATAAACTCTGGTTTTTATGGAAAGCATTCACAATCCGCTTCCTATGCCAAGACCTCCTAGTCTGTCTTAAAGAGAGAGTCTTTTTTTAAAAAAGGCCTGCAAGAAATTTCTTCTATTATTTAGTTATATGCATTCTAAATGAATACGTACCTAGCTCCTTTAAGAATCAATGCCACATGATTTAACCTAATGAGTCAGCTTTGAATAAACAAATGAGAAGTAATGACAAAAAGCAGCGTAGTGGTGTTGGCATTCATCTTTTCTATAAAGAAGATCACTGTAACTCAGACCCAACAACATAAAAGAGAGGCCTTAGAAGATGAACATTTCCAAGCAAAGAAAGATAAGATTGAGTTGGGGAAACTAAAAACAGATGCTCCATTGCCAGTAGAGTTGATTGCTGCTCATAACTGTCCTATAGGACCGTGTAGAACTGCCCATAGGTTTTCTGAGGCTGTAATCTTTACCCGAGCACTTGGTAGATTCAAACTACTGATCCCTCGGTTGGCAACCGAGCTCTTTATTTACCATTGTGCCGCCAGAACTCCTTTAGAATCTCTTTGGCTTCAGTCAATTCGAACTTTTTACTAGTTGTTGTCAAGTCTCTTTCAGCTCATGGTGACTCTGTGTGCTGCAAAGTGGAGTCATGCTCCAGACGGTTTTCAGTTTCTGTGACCTTCCTGTAGGGGTTCTCTAAGCCTTTCTTCCAAGGTGCCTCTAGAGGGGTTCAAATGGTGACAATTTCAGTTGCTGGTCAAGCACTTAACCATTTCCTTCATCCAGGGGTAGAGGGATCAAGGAATTGAAAATAGATGTTAACACAGCCATCAGAGAGAGCTCTAACTTGGGGAAAGTTGCAGAGCCAAGGATTTCTTCTAGGAATACATTCTTGGACCGAGGCAAGCTTTTAGCATGTTGATCTTTGCTTGTTTATGTGTTCGTTTCCTTCACACACAGTAGTTGATGTGAACTCCACAAGGTAAACAGAATTGAATTATAAGTTTTCAAAAGGCTACATAGGGGCATCAGTAGCATCTGTTGAGGTACACGTAATTAACTCTTTTAATAAATTTGAACTTACATAAAACTCACACAGCATTACTTCTTTGCAAGATCGATTACAACAATTTACCCGTATGTGAATGTGCATCACTGGCTTCTGGGCCAGTCTGCCCACACATAAATTCCATTAATTAGAAATCAGAGATGCCCTAATCCCACTTGAGCCTTGCTAGGTGTTATATTCATAGTCTGATCAGAACTTCCCAACAAACTAGTAATTGAACATGGTGCAGCATATATGGAATAACATAGATCAAAATAAAAACTGAACTAGCTTTTGGACTGATAACCATAGTATATTGTTGTATATTTTACCCATTAAATGCTATATATAAAGAGAAAAAAGCATTTTCAAAAAATACGTGTAGCTAACAGTTGGAGGTAGCTTGTTATGTCCCTACCAGTCTACTAACTGGTTAAAGATAAAACATATTCAATTCCCACAGCAACCCTAGATCCAAAAAAACCCCACTGCTGGCAAGTCAATTCCAAGTCATAGCGACCATATAGACAGAGTGGAACTGCCTCATAGAGTTTCCAAGGAATGCCTGGCAGATTTGAACTGCAAACATTAGGGTTAGCAGCTGTAACACTTAACCACTATGCCACCAGGGTTTCCTGGAAGGTACTACCACATCTGCTCCTCACTTGCCGACATGGTTAGATTACAAAGACAAGGTTATTACGAGAAATTCAGTTTTATTCAAAAATGGAGGATGACCATATCAGATCAGAAAATAGAGGATGACCACATCAGTATACAACTCCCAAATTGTATCATCATTTAATTGCCAAACAACTGGGAATCATGGAGTTTCCAAGTTGATACATAACCTTAACCATCACAGGCAGCCCACTGCCTCCTCATACCTTCAACGGCCAGACGTCTGTTCTTAATGTGGACAATAGCTGTGCAGTAGATTTTTTTTTTACTGTTGTCATAAAGATAGAATATCAGAAAATGAGATAGTGAGGAGTATTTCTCTGTTGTATCTCATTATCCCTCAGTCTAAAGCACCTATTATTTATCTGTGTGGTATATGTGTAAAAACTAAGGGGCAGAGAAACTGAGTAACTCACCCAGCATCATATGGTTTATAATTGGAGGTCTAACAATTTAGTTCATATCTTGCTGATTTCAAAGTCTTTAAGTCTTAACTACAAACTATGCTCTAGGCTCTGTGTTGAGTACTTTATATGCATTCAACAGATAAACATTTTGAAATACTAAGTGGAAGAAAGGGAAAAATAAATCTTGATGAAACAATATGAGTCCATTAAATTAGCAGAAAATTAGAATTTGTGCTTAACCTTGTTAATTACATTTTCCCTGTGTTCTAATTGAAAACTTATTTTTGAATTTTTAAGTCATATATTGAAAAACTTCAAATGTTTTTGTTTGATTCTTTTTTTTAATTAAGAAAATATAATGGTCATTGGAGTATGTCCAATGCTCATCCCATGATCCCATACTTGTTGGTTCACCTTCCTGGCTTTCTATCAAGAGAGGAAGTGTTGCTAACCTTATTAAAATACACTAGAATGTTGATGGCTGGCATTTAGTAGTGGAGGGTTATAATGAACATACAGAAATTCTTATTCTTTGTTTTTTCCCTCATCTCATCCCCAGGTGGAGCCCTCTTTGGGGGGCCTGTTCTGGAAAAGTCTGCTCTTGTCCTATCTGCAGCTGGATTAGAAAACTAGGCTAGCATCAGCTCTAGAAATAACAGTTGTACGTTCAGTGAAGAGGATGCAAAACAATTCATTTAGACCTTGTGCCTGAGCTGTGTCTTTCATAGCAGATGTAGCCAGAGAACACTTCAGTAGGCATAAATAGTGCTTACTTCACCATTAAAAAGCAAGACACTTTCATCGGCATCCTGCTTTCCTGTTGTGTTTATTTTTAAAGTAACCCTGCAAGATAAATTCCTCACCTCTTAATGATATGAATTCTCTACCTATAACTTTAACACTGAGTATTAAGAAAGGACATTATTCCATTGTCTATACATACAATGAAACTATCAGTGGAGTTTAATATTGTACCACAGCATTGAGCTTCAAGGCTGCCTGTGAAGGAATGGGGAACTGCCGATGGTCATAATGGTTAAGAGCTACAGAAGCTAACCAGAAGGTCAGCGGTTTAAATTCCCCAGGTGCTCCTTAAGAAACTCTATTGGACCATTCTACTGTCTTATAAGGTGGCTATGAGTCCCATGATAGCAGTGGATTTTTTTTTTTTTTTTTTTTTTGGTTTATGAAAGAATGGAAGTCATTATCTACATCTAAAATCTCAAAAAGTATTGAGAACACCTATAGACACCTATAGATGGCACAGTGGTTAAAAGCTCAGCAGCTAGCCAAAATGAGGAAGTTTGCATCCATCAGCCACTCCTTGGAAACACTATGGATTAGTTCTGTTTTGTCCTATATGGTCACTATGAGTGGAGGTTGATGCCACTGCAACAGATATGGTCTTGGTTTTACTCAAGAATTTAAGTCTTCTCTAAGCTTTCATTTTTGCTAAGTTTTTTGTATTATTTTGTTTCTTTGTTTGCAGACTCTGAATTGGTTTAAATATAGAGCGTTCACAGAGCGAAATGAACTGTCCCATGAAGAGATGCTTTAAGACTCTAGAAAGGCTGCAATATAGACACAAGAACAAGGGTGATTCTGGATATCGAGAACCTTGCCTTATTGTATGAGTAATCTGGTAACTGAATATACATCTATCATAGAGGAATATTTGAGCAGGTCCAGCAATCTTTCTGAAGGTGAATGGTCACCAGAAATTCCCATTGTGGGACCAAGCCTGACTCATTGTCATCTATCACAAAAAATTGACACATCCAGCCTACCTCCTACAAGACTTCACTTGCCATATCCCTCTATTTTCTCCAATTTAGGTAAACCAGGCAATTTGAGAAGTGCTTAGAGTCGGATCCGACTCGACGGCACTTGGCTTGGCTATACCTCTCATGACCAATCATTATATCTCCTTCATCTCACTGAATAGTAGACTTAGAAATCTTATTTCACTCTACACTAGGAAAGTGGTGACCCCTCTTAAAATGCAAACAGACTCCCAAGTGGGAAACTTAAAGAAACCATCATTATTCATTCATACCTGGGTGTGAATTAGCTTATCAGAGCCATTACCTAGCAACACTGGGATAGCTTGGTGATTTATGATCTGAGATGAAGAACTTAGTATTGATTAATGGTAATGACCTGGAGAATGGAAGAATGTTGAGAAGGACATTAGGCCCCTCAGAGATCAAGGACAAAGCAAAGGAAAGATTTTATTGCAGTGGCTATCAAAAAAGGATCTGAGGTCTGTCAAGCAAGATACGCATTTTGGTCCTACTATTTGTATCATGTAATCACTTTGTGTACTGGCCTTTACTATTGTTTCTGTTGTCACAGTTATACATGCTGATATTTTATTAACCTGTGAGCAACCTCTAAAGCAAGAAGATAAAATTTACAAAGTTAAAGGGGAGTGAGCTTTTAGAATACAGATCTCTCAAATGGCCAGGCTCCAAGTCGATAATGTTAATTAAAAATAGACTTAAAAACAAACCCAATGCCATCAATTGGATTCCAACTCACAGTGACCCAATAGGATAGAGCAGAACTGCTCCATCAAGTTTCCAAAGATCACCTGGTGCATTCAAATTGCTGACTTTTTAAGTGCAGATGTAGCACTTAACTACTACACCACCTGAATTTCCATAGTTAGACCCAGTGGTCTGGGGCAAGATAATAACTTTCTGAATCTGTATTTATCTGTAACTTTGGGCTAGTGATTCCTGTCTCAATCTTAAATAATTTTTACATGTAAAATAATACTAAAATGGAATCTGTTGATGTGTATTCATATTATCAAGGCTTAACTGTTAGTCAGAGTAAGGAAATTATGCAAAACAGGACCAAGAAACAAACAAACAAAAAACAGAAAAAACTTCATAGGTCTTTTTACATCAATCCATTTCTAAGAGATTGTCAGGGACGAAAGGATGGAATATCTTTTATGACTATATATCTGCCTTTCTTTTCATTCCTCCCACTGTTCCAGACAGTTGTTTTAAGGTGAACCTACTAATTCATTATAGCCTTTATGCTTACAGTCTGTTATGTGCCTGTTAGGGAATAGACTTCCCCTCTAGCCTATAAAAATTAAAAGATTTACAATAAGCAAGTTTTGGTGCCAGAAAGTCTGACATTGTTGGAAAGAGTCCCATATTATAGCTTCCTTTGGATGTCATAAAGTACATGATTCTTATTATGTATGTCTATGGGGGAAAAAAATAGTTAAGAACCTCCACCCTAGAGAAGAGCCATGGAATACAAAACATTTTCTATAAATCTTTGTTAATAGCTATAAATGGAAAGTATTTGTTTTTATACAAGTGGATTTATTAAGATAGCAAAATGAAGCCAAAATAGCAATGTGTGCGTGTGTGTCTGTATGTGTGTGTATGTATATAACACAAGCTGCCAAGCCAAGTGCCGTCGAGTCGGATATAACACAAGCTAGAGGTACAAATTCTCTGTTTCCAGAGTAAGTCCACAGAAACAATTACGATAGCCATTGCAGTCAGGAGCTGCTTAACTATTATTATGAGGCAGGAAGTGATTGTGCAGGGTATGGCTCGATTACCAGCTGCTCAGACCAAGGGGACCCTGTCCCCTTCTGCCTATAGCCCTCAAAACATTATATATGGCTCAAGCCAGCCTACATGACAAAGGGGGAAAAAAATGCAGTTTGTCTTAGTGGGCCTGTGCTTCCTGTGAAACCATGACGTCCATAATGTTTGTATGTACTTCTTTGTGAGCCAGCCAAGTGCCGTCGAGTCGGATTTGACTCATGGCGACAGACGATATAGAAAGTTCTGTCTCCCTTTGTTTGATGAGTTTGATTTGAAATATGCAACTCTTTGTTGCTTGCCTGTCCATTTGCAATAAATGATCTTCCTCTGTCCTCATCTTAGTTTGTCTTTATTGAGGCAAAGCCACACTGCCCAAGACCTGTTATGAGTAACAAACAGAGTATAAAAAAGTGGCCCAGGTATGCAAAGCTGTGCTTCCATGGTGTTATTATGAAGGGCCTGAGATTTCATTGCACTTATAAGTTGACAACAGATGAGAATACTGGGGTATAGAAGAATTATGAAGCTGAACCTACGACACCATATGTATTAAATAGAAGAGTAAGAAAGTGAACCTTAACATTTTGACTCCAGCACTATTCCTAATCTTTATTTAATTTGTTGCAGCTTTAATGTAGTAGATGGGACAAGAGTAAGATTGAAGGGTGAAGAATATGCAATAAAGTAGTCTAGACAGGGTGGAAATTGTGAGAATGCTGTATATGCTGAGAATGCTGCTCACTTTTCTGCAAAGTGAGAAAGGAATACATTTAGAGATTGTCATGTGCAGCTGAGTCAATTCTGATTCATGGCAATCCTATATTGGTTGAGTAGAATTGCCCATAGGGTTTTCAAAGCTGTAATCTTTGTGGAAGCAGACTGCTACATCCATGTCCACAAATTAGAGGTAGAACAGGTATGTAATGTGAGAAAGACAAGACTTCTAAACGCGAGACACTAGCTTGTGGAAATCTTTTTTTGCCAAGAATAATTTTTCAATGCAGATGAAATAACAATGATAATAATTTTGTGTGAAGACATTGGATAAGGACTATGGAATGTAGAATTTGTGGAATCAACTGCAAAGAGAGGAGGGAAACACACTGGATAATATTCTAAGCTGCTTTGTGCATTAGTGTATTTTCTGATTGATAAGCAATATGGACAGGGAGTTGGAGAAGCTGGGCAGAAAGCAGCTGCCCAAAAGTAGAGAAAATGAGCTGCAATTTTGACTTTCTCATGGGACTTGAGAAAAATACTGGGTTAAATATTATCAAAATGGTAAAAAATTGAGGATCCCAAGTTCCCCAACCATGACTTGGTAACAGATTTTAATTGAGAAGAAACTGCCTTTTTAAAGTATGATATGTACTTCACAATGATTGGGATTGGTGGCTTTGCTGCATAGGGTTCTTCCACTGTCCCTCCCCTCCCCCGACTGAAATGCCTATTATTACCAAAAAAAAAAAAAAAAAAAGCCTAGATACCAGGATAGTCTTCTCTACAGTCCTCACAATAACACTCTGATGTGTCTTTTAAAATCTCAACAGTCTCCCCAGGCTAGTAAGCTGCAGGAAATAAGAAAATAACCAAAAGACTTAAATCTTTTATTTTGTTTTTATCTTTGACCCAAGCTGTCTCTGTATGCGTGTGAATACCTATATACAACAAAGCAATAAAGAAGCAACATTAAGAGACAAAAGGAAATTTCCATTTTCAGAAATTATCCCAATGTAAAAAAGCTTGAATTGCCATGGAAACAGCCTAGCCACATTGTTTTTGAATTGTTATTTTTCCAAAGAAGCCCTTGAGACATCTTTTCTTTCTTTAAAATTGGGTGGATTTGGGCCATGTATTTCAGAGAAGCGGGGGCTGAGGGATTCTCCATCACTTCCATTCAGGGTGCAGGCATCGACTGAGGGGCTGTGTGTTCAGCTAGTTCTTACTGAGAACTTTTCACCCCACAGTGATTTGAATAGGTGTTTTCTTGCAAAGAGTAGGAAAGGTAGAGAAGTGCTGAATGCTTGTGAAAGCGAAGATACTATATTTAATCTCCATCATCTCAGTCACTGTGTGTGGGTAGTAGAGAGAGACAGAGAGAGAAACTGAAACTCAGAATAGATCCATACTGAGCTGTGCTTCTAATTCAGGTCTACTAACCCATGCACCTTAAAGTTGGACGCCCACTGCCACACCACCTGCTGGTGCTAGGTCAGCATGGTCTCTGTTTGGATCACTGCAAGGAGCCTCCCAACCAGACTGCCTGCATCCAGACTCACCACCCCTCCTACCTTTCAATTGTGAAGTCAGAACTGTTAGGCTGAAACTCAAACTACCCCTCCCCCAGCTGGCCGGGAGCCAGCTATTCCGAAAGGTCTTGGTCACCCCTGGAGACTGCCGCTTGTTCCCCATAGGCTCTGCTAGTCCTTTCCTCACCTCGCCCCACTGAAACGACACTCCTTATGCTAATCCAACGGTCCTAATCATCCACAACCCCATTGGTTACTTACCAGTAAGTAACTATCCTCAACAAGGTCCGCCTCCACCCTTTGTAAATCCCTGACTGGGCAGCCAACACAGGGTTTTGCAGACTCCCTCCCGAGAACTCTGTAAAGCCGCCGGCGATACAAATAAACTTTTTCTCTCTCTTTCTCTGGTCTCCTTTTATGGTATAATTTAAACTAAATGAAACCTTTTACATTTAAAAGCTCTAATAAGAACAGTCTTTAAAAAATGTTAATTCTGATCTAGGTTAAGACTTGCACAGATAGCCCACTCTTTAGCCACCTCACAGTTAGTCTGGTCCATGTTAAACTGTTCATCTTCATCCTTCAACTCAGCTCTCCTTTGTTCTCTAATTTCTTCCATTTTCTCAAATTCATCATTTTCTCTCTCTTACCTTTCCCTTAAGTTTATTTTTCTGCTCTTTCAGACCAGAAAGATCATATGCATTTCTCTCTCCTGTCCCACATATCTTTCTTCTGGTTAATTTTGGGTGATTGTTAATACCCATCCTAGGCTCTCATTTATTCCAGGAGACACCTGCTTTAAGCAATTCTACCACTTTCCAGCGATCAGTATTGATGGCCTGTCTTGCATTTTTGACATCAATATGTCCTTCTGTCTTTTTTCCTTGGTTAGACTGGCTAAAAAATTATCAAACTTATTAAATTTGTTGAAATAATCAGCATTTGGTTTTGTTGTTTTTCTCTTTAAAATGACTTTGAATTACATTCTAACTTTTAATAGGTCTTTAACTTTCCTTAGATATGATTTGCACTTCTTTGTCCAGTTTCCTGCTGTGTAAGCTTAGGTTATTGATTGTATTAAAGTTACAAATTTCTTTGTCTTTGCTTTATTCCACACATTTTGATGAATTCTATTTTCATTTTTAAAATTTTTCTTGAGATTCCTCTTTGGAGGAATACTTTTCAATTATTCCAAGATTTTTTCAGCTATATTTGTGCTTTAAGCTTTGTATATACTTTGTGTAACTTGTGGTTTTTCAAAGGTGCTCAGGTGTGTTTTATAGCCAGAATGTGATCTGTATTGGAGAAAGTTCCATGTAAGCTTGAAAAGAATATGTATTTTGTTATTGTTAGAGTATTCAACTACTGACATGTGGAATGTTAAGTCTCCAGTTATGATAGTAGATTTGTCTATTTCTCCTTTTCTTTTCTACCAGTTTTTGCCTTGTGTATTTTTATGTCCTTTTTTTAGGGGCATACATGTTTAGAATTGCTACGGCTTCTTGAGAATTGATCCCTTTGTCATCATACAATACCCCTTTTTATCTCTGACATGGTATCTTGACTTGAAGAATACTTTGAAAGTAACATAGCTAAGTAAGTCTTCTTCAGGTTAATGTCAGTCTTTGATTCTGGTCATTCTAATCCTAAGTTGCTAGTTTATACATTAATTCCATCAATCAGATGATGTTTTTTATATTGAATTTCACTTTTTATTATTCTTAGTGCATGTGTCGATTTCCCATGATTCCATTTTTGCTAGAAGTGGATAGTCACAATACAGTCTTCAGTTTGGAAGACACTGTAATTACTATTTCTATTTTAAATGTTGACACTGAAGCTTAAAAACATATAAAAACTTGTAAAAAAATCACTTAGTCAACAAGAGGAAGGGCTGGGCATGGAAAATATGTTTTTGAAAGTTCAGTCTGCTAGTATCTAGAACACTTTAGGTAATTTTCATTGCAACTAGTCAACTAATTATTGTTCTAGCAAAAACACTTTTATGAATTCAAATTACGATTACGGTACGAGCGTGACGTGAAATAAAATCTGCTTAGTAACATCAATAATTGGTTTCCTAAATTCCAAATCGTATATTTCAACGCTTTTCTCTGTGTGGTTTTCCTTGCAAGAATGTCAATTACTCTGTCATGTTTCTTAAACATATACCACAGAGTTTTTGCATTGTGCTTAATATCAAGTATTTAGTGCCCCACCAAACCTTATTTCTGAGCTGTTCACCCATATAAAATAATTCTCTATGTAGTACTTTCATTTGAATGATAGATTTGTATCTCAAATTTAAACCGAATATTCCTTTATCCTCCACACCATTTTTCCCATTCCTGTTGCTGAAATCTGATTCATAGAGACCCTAAAGGTTAGAGTAGAACTGCCCCATAGAATTTCCAAGGAGCACCTGGCAGATTTGAACTGCTGACCTCTTGGTTAGCAGATGTGTCACTTAACCCCCTACGCCACCAGGGTTTATGAGTCAGACCCGACTCGACAGCAGTGGACTTTGGTAGGATCGCTGAAGTCACAAATCTAGGAAACATCATTGATTCCTTCATATTTTTTTCCCATCACATCTAGTCCATTTCTTAATTCTCTTTCCACCTCTAAGTTAGGTTTTAAACGCAACTATTTCTCCAAATGTCGATTTCCAAATTCTAATCTAAGCCCTTGTTGTCTGTGCCTTCCATGAGCCTTCTACACCATCTCCCTGACTACATTCCTGGCCAAATTCTTATCATAATTATCATCTTATAAAATGCAAAATCATCAGATCTCTGATCTGTTTAACTCTGATTCACATAGAATAACATGGTATTGTATCACAATTTGGCAACCACACGTACTTTTGTTTGTTTTCTCTTTCTTGTTAGTTTCTCACTCAAGACTGTAGCCTCCAAGAAGTCAGAGATGAGATCTCGAATGCTTACCTTCTTTAGTCATACACTGCCATTCAAGTGCCTGGCAAATACTACCTTCATGAATGAATAGGTAAGTTGAACTTTTTATTTTTGATAGAAGTGACACAGACCATACCCCAGGGAACACAAATTTGTGTTCTCTGCTACAATGTGGCTTTCTAGAATAAAGGGATACATTTTTTTCCCTGATTGTCTCAGTGTCTAACTCAGGACTTGGACATTGCATGACTTCAAAATACTTATGGGGCCAATGATGTCTTACTGGCTAATTATACATGGGAGTGCTGAAAACAGACATTTTTCTCTTGTGTTGTCTTTTCTCCCGTCCTTCCTGCAGACCACTTCCACTTGTGATCTTCCATCCTTCTTGCAGACCACTTTTGCTTGTGATGTAGCAGACCATTGGTATTTTATTATTACAGACCCTTAAATTATGGTAGCATTGATTGACATACATTTTGGTCTCCTCTCAAGTTACTAATGCTCACAAGTAGGTCTTAAAGTTACATTAATTAAAGTTCAGCATTTGTATTTATGAACTTGGTTATGTTATACATATCCTGTTTTTCTGCCTGACTTCAGAAAAATCTGTTCTTTGGGGTAGACAAATAGACGATCTCACAATCTGATCACTGACAAAATCACCAAGTGTATTTTAAGTCAAATTTCTACCTTAACAACTGACTGGCTTAACATGTATCTGTTGAATAAAATTAAAAGCTGATTTGTATCTAATCAATTCTACTGGTTTCACTTTCAAAGTTTAGTGATTTCTAAAACTTCTCTAATTTTAAGGAATGCAGATAATTTTAATTAGTCCCTTCAGTGTGAACTGGGAGATGAAATGGGGATGATCAGGGCTTTTAACTTGGTCTGTTGTATATATCCTACTCTGACCTATAGGGTTGCTATGAGTTGGGCCTGACTCCACAGCAGTGGGTGGGTTGTATATAGCAGATCTCAGGTTGGGGAACTGACTGCCATATAGTATTTGTTCTGTTGGATAAAGTAGAGTATATAACTGTCTCAGTCAGGACCCTCAAATTCAAATGTCTGATAGGTCACATAAGCAATGTAAGTGAGAAAATCAGACCAGTGGAAACTTTCGTTAATGGAGAGTACATGGTTCATCTAAAAGGAGTCATAGCAGAGCTACAACTGTACTTAGTGTTTTAATCATTTAGTGCTGTAAAACAGAAATAGCACAAGTGAATGGTTTTAACAAAGAGAAATTTATTGTCTCACAGTCTAGCAGACTGCAAATCCAAATTCAGGGTATCGTCTCCAAAGGAAGGCTTTCTCTCTGTCAGCTCTGGGAGAAGATCCTTGTTATCAAGTTTCTCCAGATCGAGGAGCTTCTCAGTGGATCCCAGGTCCAATGGCCTGACTCTACCCATGGTGCTACTTTATTGATGGTATGAAGTCCCCATCTCTCTGTTCCCTTCCCTTATAAGATAAAGGAATGCAGGCCATACCCCGGGGAAACTCCTTTTACATTGCATCAGGGATTTAATCTTAGTAAATTTGTTCCATCCCACCCTAATCCTCCTCAGCATAATCCAATCTGTCCTCACTAACCATGCAATACTGGCAATCATAGCCTAGCCAAGGTGATAGATATTTAGAGGGAACACAATTAATTTCACATTTAGTGTATCTGTGGTTCCCTTTGCCCTCTGTCCAAGCATGGATTGTTTCTTGGTTAGATGCTCTTCTCTGGGTATTACTGACAACTTCTGGTTCAGGCAAACAGAGAAAACAGAGGCTTACTGATGTTTTGAGGCTCTCATCCACAAGGCACAATCATGCTGAATCTGAAAATGATGTTTGTTAACTGGGAAGTTGGCAATGAAGAGAATTTGGAACAAAAAAACAAAAATTCAAATGCAGGCCACTGAGAAGAGGTGTAGGAAGATGTGAAACTTGTCATGGTATTTCAAAGAAATAAGAAAACAGGAGAGTCAAGAAAAGCCTAAAATTGTACCAGAAACCTGAATATAGCATGATGCAATTACAGAAATTCAACCAACTGATGCTTATTGAATGCTTACTATAGAATTCTCATAAACAAAACCCAAATCAGTTCCTTTTGAGTTCATTCTGACTCATGGCACCCTCATGTGTTTCAAATTGTTCCCCGAGAAGTTTTCAATGACTCTAACCTTTGAATTATGGGTAACATTTTGATGAATGGGAATTCCAGAACAACTTAATTGTTCTCATGAGGAACTTGTACCTAGACCAAGGGGCAATAATTTGAACAGAACAAGGAGATGCTGTCTAGTTTAAAGTCAGGAAATGTGTGCATCATGGTAGGACATTTCACTGTACTTATTCATTCTGTGTGCTGAACAAGTAATTCAAGAAGCTGGAATATGTAAAGAAGAATAGGCCAGATTGGAAGAAAATTCACCATCTACACGCAGTATGCAGATGATACAACATTGCTTGCTGAAAGTTAAAAGGGCTTGAAGCTTTCACTGATGAAGATCAAAGACTGTAGCCACAGTATAGACTGTACCTCAGTATAAAGTAAACAAAAATTTTCATAACTGACCAATAAGCGACATTATGATAAATGTAGAAGTATTGAAATTGTCAAGGATTTCGTATTACTTGAATGCATAGTCAATGCCCGTGGAAGCAGCAGCCAATAAATCAAATGGATGTTGCATTGGGCAAATGTACTCCAAACAACCTCTTTAAAGTATCAGAAAGCAATGATATCATTGTGAGGACTAAAATCAACCAACCAAAGCCACAGTGTTTTCAACCACCCTATGTACATGTGAAAGCTAGACAATGAATAAGTATTTTAGCAATCTAATGCTATTCTACCAGAAATACCATGAGGTGACAGCTTTAGCAAAGAAAAAAATTTATTCTTACATAGTCCAGTAGGTTACAAGTCTGAATTCAGGGTGTCCACTCCAGGGGATGTGTCACCTCTGAAGGAAAGTCCTTGCACTGCATCAGTCTGGTCTGGAAGCATCTTGGCACAGGAACCTCAGGTCTGAAGGATGCACTCTACTCCTGGTGTTGATTTCCTGATGGTATAAGATTCCCAACTCTCTGCTTGCCTCCCTTCCTTTTTATCCCTTGTAGGATAAAAGGTGGTGCAAGCCACACTCTGGGGAAACTCCCTTTACAGTGGAGCAGGGAGAGGACTTTAGGAAGGGATTTACAGTCCTTCCCTAATCCTCGATAGCATATAGCATAGAAAAATCACACAATGGAGGGCAATCATACAATACTGGCAATCACAACTCAGCCAAAATTCTATACATATTTTTGAGGGTACACAATTCAATCCACAACAATAATGATGACTAAAGAGCTAATGCCTTTGAATTATGGTGTTGGTAAAGCAAAGTTAATGTACCATGGAATGCCAGAAGAAGAAACAGGTCTGTCTTGGAAGAAATACAGCCAGAATGCTCTTTAGAAGTGAGAATGGCAAGCCATTTTGCTGTTCTTAGACACATGCTATCAGGAATGGTCAGTACCTAGAGGACATTATGCTTGGTCAAGTAGACAAAAAAAAGAAGATGCTCAACCTGATTGATTAACACAGTGGCTACAATAATGGGATCAACCATAATAATGATTGTGTGGATAGCACAGGACCAGACAGTGTTTTGTTCTGTTGTACATAGGGCCACTATGAGCCAGAATTGACTAGATGACACTTAACAGCAACAACAACCTTTTGGAGGTAGATCACCTGGCATTTCTTCCAAGGTACTTCTTGGTGGGTTCAAACAGCTAACCTTTTGGTTAATAGCCTGGTACTTAATCATTTGTATCACTGAGGGATTCCTTGAAAGCCCTGGTAGTGTAGTAGTTAAGAGCTACAGCTGCTTACAAAAAGGTCAACAGTTCAAATAAACCAGGTGCTCCTTGAAAACTCTATGGACTAGTTCTATTCTGTCCTATAGCATGACCATGAGTTGGAGTCCTTAGCATGGATCAAGCTTTCCTAAATATGCCAGCAACAGAATGTTACTAGTGGCTGCCATAATTCTGATAGCACCTTCTTTGATGATTTCTACTAATAGGGTAGTAGTGATTATAATAACACTGGTAGTAGCAGTTATAGAAATACCTTTCATTTTTACTTCTAATCTTGATTCAATTCTCACTAGACTGTGAAAAAGGGTAAAAATATAATCCAGTTTATACACAAGGAAATTGAAGTTTCGTGGTGATGAATGACTTGTTCAGTACCACACGGGTATTAATTAAACATTGAAATTGTAGCAGAGCAGGTTTGTCCTGTACCAATCTGTTGCTCCATCCTAAAAATAACACTTAATTTCCCATTCTATTTTGGAATGCAACGCTGTCTTTCCATCTCTCCTCCAAACCATTAATTTAGAGAGACATTCCCTGACTCTCTTTAGTGGATTATTGTAGCCTCACACTTCATCTCTTCCTTTTTTGATTCTGGACACTTTACTTTCTTGCTTTCTGAAAACAACCAAGTGTAATGAGAAATGAACTGGCCTGGAAACCAAGGAGCCTGACTTCTGTCTCTCATTAGAGGTTTGACCTATGTAACCTTTCTGATCCACACTATCTTTTTTTCTGAAGAGGATCAGTGGCAACCACTGAGTTCTTTAGAGGATTGAGATGGGCTACATTTTGTAAGCTTAAAGAAAAAAGAAAAGTTGTATCCAAGTTAATCCTGACTCACGGTGACCCCATGTGTGAGTTATTTAAAATCTGAAGTTTTATTAATTATCATTTGTGCCCCGCCACTATCCCCCAATAAAAAGACTTCCTGTACCTCGTGGAGAAGTCACAGTTCCTGCCAATCCAAAATGTATTGTTTCTTGGACTTCAGCATCCTTCTCATTTTTAGGATATCCCATCTCCCCCAGGTCCACCCTGGAGAAAGGTAGATGAGTTCTGCAAACAGCACATTTTAGATTCAGCGAGGGTGTTTTTTTTCTTGCTAGATAAATCCCAGCATGTCAGGACTGCACAGTTCTCTGGATCTTGGAAGTACCAATTATAAATGCACCAGAATCACTGTGATGATCCCAGGGAAGAAGACCCTCTGTTATGATTGATCTTAGTAAAATGTTTTCTGTTTCTTGGCTGCTATAAAACATTGACTTTTTGGGACTCTTTGACTTTATGCAGCATGCTCCATAAAAAGTTATTTCATGATTTAGAAAGGTTTGAAGCTGCTTGAACATGAATGTGACAGTACCTATTGCCATCAAGTCGATTCCAACTCATGGTGACCCTGTCAGACAGAGTAGTTCTACTACTCCAAGGGCTGAAACCTTTATACCAGCAGACTGCTGCGTGTTTGTCCCAAGAAACAGCTGTTGAGTCTGAACTACTGATCTTTTGGTTAGCAGCTGAGTACTTAATGTAACTGCTGGACCACCAGAGATCTGGGATGATTAAGAATAATGATGAAGACCTCTACTCAGTTTTGATAATGTGCTCTACATGTATTATATCAGTTAGTAGTTTGAATAATCTATTTGTAGATATTCATATTCCATTTTATACGAATATTAGATTTTAAATGGTCTAATCAAGACCATACAAGTAGTAAGTGATGTGGTATATTCAGGTAAGAACCCAGTTGTTTCTACCATTAAAGTAAAGTCTGTGACCTATTTTGCTATATTATTTTTCTAAATAAGATTTCTAGATACTGTAATCTTTTGCTCTATCCTTCTTCAACAAAATGGAAAAGGAGAAATAATTAATTATATTTTTCTTCTCTGAGATAAGAAAGTTAATAAACAGTGTCTATTGAAGAAACTATTGAGAATCTCTGTGGTTCTAATGGAAACTGGAGGGAGAGAGACATTGACTGAAGAGACTGACATAAAAGTTCCGGAGAAGTCAAAAATCATTTGAACATTATTGAAAAATGGGGATATTAAACTAGCAAGGAAACAACACAGAAGAAATATGTTCATTTCCTACAAATCCCTGCAGAGTTACCATAGAGAAGATGAAGAACATATATTCAGTGAGACACCGAAGCAGACTAGGACAAAAAGAAAGGTGATTCATAGGAGTCCTTAAGAATAGAATGAGACAAACCTTAGATGAATCTCAGCTCTGGAATCTAGTAAACTGACCATACGAAAGCTTCTCATCTGTTTCAAGCCTAAATTTCCCCACTGAAAAAATGAGAGTTTTTACTCTCTACCTACCCCACAGGGCAGTTGTATCATAGGACCACATACGTGTGAAACATGTAGTACCGTCTCAGTGTGTAATAAGAATTAACTAAACACAGTTTTTCTCCTCCCTGCGGTATTTCTGCTTCAGTCAGATTCTACACCTTTATCTTCCCACTCGTCCACATCTCTTTTTGCTCTTTTCACCTCCTCGTGTTTGGTTTCATTTCCTCTTTCTTTTCCCCTCCTTACCTTGCTCTTGCTTTTACTTCTCTTCCTCGGTGGAAATCATAGTGTGAAATGACTATTGATCCACAGGCACATTGTTTCAACTCTAGTAAGCAAAACAAAACAACAACAACAAAAAAAAATACCCAACCCCTTTGCCGCTGAGTACCTTCCAACTCAAAGCAATCCTACAGGAGAGGGTAGACCCACCCCACAGGTAGATTTGAACTGTTGATCTTTGGGTTAGCAGTGGACCTCTTAACCACTACACCATCAGGGCTTCCCTTTAACAGCTATTCCTTGGAATCTCTTTGGGGAAGTTCTATTCTATCCTAAAGGATCTCTATGAGTAGGAATCGACTCGATGACAATGAGTCTAGTAAATAGCAGTGTTTAATACTGCAGTAGGTTGCCTCAAGAGGTACAGTGCTTCCTCATGAAGGTAATTCAGTAAGTCAGTTGATTTCCATGTGGCTATGATACAGAAAACTCATGTTCAAAGTAGAATGTTGAAAAAAATCAGTCACTGTAATTTAAAGAGTAAAACGTTTATTACGATTTTACCATGTGCTTAATGGAATTTTAGTTACTGAGGCATAGGAAAGGAAAAAAAGGAAACCATTCCCAAGTAGAGAAGCTGAAGAATGAGTATCAGGGACAAAGAAGCTAAGGTTAAGCTTCAGGCAACTCGCTTACATGAGCTCCTCCTACTTCTCTGAGACTGAACTGTAGTAGATTAAAACTTTATTCTTTCCCTAGGTCTTCTCTCCTTCACGTGTTCACTTATCTTAGATGGTTTTGGACACCCAAACAGAGAAGAGTTGAATAGTTTGAGTTCAATCAGATATTTTCACACTGCTCACAAACATTTAAGCTTGACTGTGATGAATAACAGTTTGCCAAATTGAAATCAGAAATAAGTGACAAGAGAAAAGGGTAAGATGGTAAAGGTACATATCATGCAAAAAGTAAAGAGTGATGACAGATAAGTTTAGGAGGCTTAGTTAGAGCCAAATTATGAAGGGGCTGAAAATGTTCAGGCTTGTGATATATGTTTAACTTCACATAAAACACTCGGGGAAATTGGCCTAATGGTAGAGAACATAGGCCCCTGAGTTTTCTTGCCTGGTTTTGAAGCTTGGCTTACCATTTACCAGCTCTGTGACCATGAGATGGCTACTTACATCTATGAGTCTCAGTGTCTTCTTATTTATAATGAATTTACAAACAAAAACAAAAACAAACAAAAAAGACCCTACATTTCTTATGGATGATTACGATACAGAGAATGTGAAAGCCCTGGTCAAATTAGCTCCCTGGTTTTATATTAGTTTCATTTTTCCTCATACAAGAAAAAAAACTTCTTGTCTCAAGGCAGATGACTGATTTTGTAGGGAGGTGTGACTGGTCATGGGAACAAAAGTTAGGAGAGCTGGAAGCTTAGATGAAGACCAGAGCTATAGGGATGCAGAAGGTAAGAATCAGAACCTGTATCTGTTCAGTAGGCAGTGCTACAGGGCAGGAGAGATGACACTGCAAAATGACAAAGGCCTTTATCCTGAGTTACTGGGGTTGGCGATGTCCTACAGAAGATATGGGTAGAAAAAGTCCTATCAAATTCCTTCAAACCAATTGAGGTGGGGGAGGGCATGCAGAAATAGAAGAATAACAGTGTATCTCACACCATCCAAAGAAAAGACTGACAGCAAGACCACAAAAATCAGGTAATTTTATGGAAAAGCAGTCATACATAGTTTCTTAAGTTAATGTTTTACCATGGGTATCACTCAGTTCCCCAGTCCCTGAGACCCTGGTGTCTTAGTTAAAGTTGTTCAAAGAGTTAAACTAATGGGTCTTGGCCAGGTTGTTACATCTCTTTTTCTGTCCAGATATCCTGCACTGTGAGTCACTGGAGGGGATTTTT
This sequence comes from Heterohyrax brucei, assembly GCA_028571685.1. NCBI lineage: Eukaryota > Metazoa > Chordata > Mammalia > Hyracoidea > Procaviidae > Heterohyrax > Heterohyrax brucei. The sequence goes on from CM053150.1 coordinate 67,734,593, forward strand.
ACAAAAGAGAGAAGTGTCTACCGAAGATGATTGTGTTATTAATTATATAAGTACTGGGAATGGAAATGAAGTGCCTTCTAATTCTGAAGTTCCACAAAACCAAGAAACTCCAGATTCAGTGCTTGATGACTGCCTCGGCTGTAATCTGTATTGGTTCTCTATTTACAAAAATCATATTTATTTGTTCCTCATTTATTCAAGACGTTCACCCCATGAGGACTTCTCAGCACTCACAGATGTGAAGTTGCGATAACCTTGCAGGTAGATTTTAAATTGCTCTCACTGAGAGAATCAGAGAGATCTTCTGTGTCACCAACTTGCGTATAGATGGGTCATATCTTGTGTATAAAACAGTGGACCAGAGCAGTTGTTTGCAAACTAATCTGTGACCTGTTACATAACCAGGTCCTGGAAAGAGTCAGTGTAATTACTTGTGCTTATTGACATGTCAGAATTTAAAGCCACCAAACTCTGGGATGAAATGGTATGATTAAGATTCCTTTTAAGCTCTTTACCTTGTATTGGTTTATTTCTAAGTAACCTACTTAAACGGGTGCATTTGCCCTCAGGTCATGGACTGATTTGGAAAAATATATATATATATAAGAATTACAGAGACAAGTAATTGCAAAAAGCAGAAGAAAGTCACAGTCACTCTCTTGTTCTTGCAGGGCCACTTAATAGCTGTTCTGAAATCCAAGGATCAGATTGGCTGAGGCAGAACCTCATCAGGAACACAGCTGGGTCAGGCAATGTTGCACAAGTGAACCTTGACCAACTAAACAGTGGGAGCACCCAGCAAAGGATGTTCTATGATTCATACTGAGTGTCTCTTATAAGGCACTTGGAGCCTTAGAAAAAGTGCTGGATGTTCCATGAGAAGAAAGAGGTTTTGGTCCACAAACTGCTGTTAATTCCTTTGGGTGATTAGCTGTATCTCAGAACATGTATCTGCTGAATGCTAATCATCATTAAAAAACTGTCTCAGAGTTTATCTGAAGAATAAGAGAGATGATGCATGCTGAGGTGTTTTGCTTCTACTTGTTCAAGTTGTAAGGTGGATTCTTTGGTTTGGGCCCTCTCTTCATTCAAGATATGTGCATTTATAGAGACAAATTGACTTCTGAACATTGCTTTCGCTCTGCCCCATAAGTTCTGGTGGGGTGTGTTTCATTCTCTCTTGATTCCATGCATTTCTTTTTATGCCTTTGATTTCTTCTATAACCTATGAATTTTTGAGCAAGTTGTTACTCAGTTTCCACAAGTTTGATTTTCTACTCCTGTTTTTTGTTTTTTCTGCTATTGCTTTTGACTTCTATGGTCTTATGGTCCAAGACGATGCTTTGCAATAATTCTGTGGTGTGGATTTTGTTGTGACTTGCTTTATGACCGAACGCATGGTCTATTCTGGAGAATATTCTATGTGCATTGGAAAAGATGGTGTACTTATCTGTTTAGGTAAAACATTCTGTATATGTCAGTGACGTCTAGTTGGTTGATTGTCATAATGAGATCTTCTATATCTTCATAGAGCTTTTTACTAGGTGACTTATCCATTACTGAAAGCACAGTGTTGAAGTCTCCTATTACTGTGGAGTGATGTATCTCATTTTTCAATGTTGTCAGCATTTGTTCAATATATTTAGATGCTGTGGTATTGGATGCATAAATAATTAATATTATTATGTCCTGCTTATGTATTGAACCTTTAAGCAATAAACAGTGATCATCCTTGTCTACAACGGTGGATTTTGTGTTAAAGTATATTTTATCTGAAATTTGTATTGCCACTCCTGCCCTCTTGCATGTTGTTGGTTGTCAGCTTGATATATATTTTCCCATCCCTCGATCTAATCGATGGTTACTATGATGGGCGATGTAAAGATTACTATTTTTTTTTAAATTCTTACAACCTATTGCTGTTGAGTCAATTTCAAATCAGAGCAACAGAGTAGAACTGCCACATAGGGTTTCCAAGGAGCAACAGTTGAGTTTGAACTACCAGCTTTTGGTTTGCAGCCAAACACTTAACTACCGTGCCACCAGGGCTCCTTAGTCTTTACAGCCAAGCCAAGTGCCGTCGAGTCGGTATTGTAAAATAGTAGATCTTATCACCAAAGATAGGGAAACTGAAGCTGAGAGAGATTGAGTAACTTTTCCAAAATAGGTGGTAGATCTGGGAATCAAGCCCAAGTTTGTTTAAGGACAAATACTATACTCCTCACTAAAATGTGATGCTTTTTTCCCATCAACTGCCACCTTTTCCATGAACTCATCTTTGATACTGCAAATCAAAATTAACCTTTTCTTTTAGGCTGTTTTACAAATTTGCTTTCAGCAATTATACTCATTTAGATAATTTCCTGAATGCTTTCTGTTGACAAAGCAACTGTTGTGAACAGTGGCTTCAAAGATGATGAAAAGTGCTTACCTCTGTATTGGTCAACTTAGGCTGTTCTATGTTCTATAGCCAATACTCATGAAATCCCAGGAGATTGTCACAGAAAGATATTTTTTTCTTCTTCATGTTACATATCCAACACAATGCAGGTCGGTGTGGGACTGCTCTATGTAGTCCTTTAAAGACTCATACATCTCAAGCTGTAAACACTAACTTTGCTAAGTGAGGCCAAGAAAGAGAGGGTAGGAGATTACACACGACTCTTCAACATTTTACTTCTTTAGCCCAGAAGTGATAGTCATTATTTCTGCTGACATCTCATTGGCCACAACTGGTAACATGGTGCTGTCTAACTTCAGTGAGGTAGGAGAATTGAGGGAAGCAAATGGACTGTGTCTACCATTAACTTGTGTCCAAGAAACTCATAGTCCAGTGATATAATCTAGATTGTAGATGTACAGGAAGAGTTACTTTGTCTTCGTTATACATAGATATATCCTGAGTACGTAAGATAGTACCTGGGATGTATTTAACACTTGATAAATATCTGCAAATTAAATTAATTCATGTAGAAAGACAAGTAACAACAGTTAATTTGATCATTTGTATCTGTATGTTTTGTCAGTTACTAGACTGAAAACTTTCAGGAAACAATCTGGGTTATAAGTATCTTCATATTTCCTGCCACTCTCCTCAGAACATTCAGCAGATCTTGTTATACAGTGAAGAAAACAAATTATTTATTGGATAATCCCAAAATGCATTTCTGAGCTTTGTGCAAAGGTTATGATCTTTTGAAACTTATCACAGTATGCTTGGAAGTGTGTGCAGCATGTGATCAAAGACAAGGTGTAATCAATATATTTTATTCACATTCTGTCTTGACGTAGTTCAGAGATGTTGCCAATACATCTTTGAGATGAGGAAGACGTAGCTATTTTTCTTTCTCTCCTCTTTTCATTTGTAAGACCAGAATACTGGTAGATCTTCCTCTCCAGGTTAAAAAAAAAAATGCAAAACTTGCTGTTGAGTCAATTCCAGCTCATAGTAACTCTACAGAATAGAGCAGAACTGCCCTATTGAGTTTCCAAGGAATGGCTAGCAGATTCAAACTGGTGACCTTTTGGCTAGCAGTCAAGCTCTTAACCATTGTACCATCAAATAAAGTGGTTTTAAATCTTTAAAAAAGCTCCTTTTGACACAAAACAGTTGTGATCATCTCATCTTGTTGTTGTCCTTGAACCTATTCTGACTTATGATGACCCCTTGTGTGTGCACATTAGGATTGCTCTATAGTGTTTTCAAGGCCATGACCTTTTGAAAACAGATTACCGATTGTGTCTTCTGAGGTATGTATTGGTAGATTCAAACTGTCAACCTTTTTGCTACTGATTGGAAGCTTAACTAATTGCATCACAGTTTGCAAAAACAAAAAACAAAAAACAATTTAACCTTTGTTTTCTGTGTGGTTGCAGGGTGTGGAATACAGTTGTTACTCAAAGTAGGTCTTGCTTGGTGCAGCTTCTAGTCCATAAAGATAGACCAAGATGAGGAGGTTGGAAGAGCACATATTGCAAGCAAGCTTATAGGCAAGGAGTAAGGAGGTGTATATCTCCAATCAAGCTTCCCAAAGAAAGGGAGGCAAAAAAACTTTTATACTATCTCTCGCAAGGAAGTACACACAAACACTGTGGCCTACACAAGTTACCATGGCACACAGGTACAGTGATACAGGTTGCATTTTTTCTATGGTGTGTAGGTAGTAAATTTGGTTTAACTGGTTTAAGATACACTCAACACTTCAAGGACAACAAACAGGAGGGGACAATTAGCTAGGTCTGAGCATCTTCCAGTTGAGTCAAACCTGGAGTCAATATCTTGTTTGATAATGGCTAAGTAGCTACAGGCCATGCTGGCTATCATAATCAACAAATAATTTGCCTTGAGACCTCATCCATGTTTGCCTGGACCATAATCTGTACTATCTTTCTTGATGGCCAATCATCCTCGTTCAAGGTATAAGAACGTTAAGTTATCATATATCACAGTGTGCTGGAGCATAAGCTTTCTGTTAATATTATACATTGTATTATTTTTCTTTCAAGCAATACTTGTTCATTGTAAAATATAAAAATGCATTTTGAGTTAAAATTGATCAGTGGTATGTAGCAATCAAACAAGTTACACTTGGATCTGGCTGAATAGCCTTGAATGAGCTAATTATCTATCTTTGTTTTATAATAAATACTGTATTAAACAATGAGATAATGCTGAGTATCTGAAAACTGCTAATGCTATTTTAGGGACTGTCATGGATTGAATTGCATCCCTCCAAAATACCTGTCAGCTTCACTATGTCATGATCCTTGGTGTTACATGATTGTCTCCCATTTTGTCATCTGATGTGATTTCCCTTTGTATTGCAGATCCTAACACTGTGCTGTAATGAGATGGATTAGTGTCACTTATGTTGATGAGGTTTACAAGATTAAGCAAAGTCTTAAGCCAGTCTCTTTTGAGGTACAAAAGAGAGAAGCAAGCATGGAGACTTGCTTCATACCACCGTGAAAGCAACGCCAGGAGCAGAGCACATCCTTGGGACCTGTGATTCCCACCTTGAGATATTCTCAGAACAAGGCAAAACTGGTGACAAGAACCTTCCTCTAGAGCTGACAGGCAGAACTACTCTCCTTGAAACTGTCACCCTAAATTCACACTACTGGCCTACTGGGCTGTGAATGAATAAGCTTCTCTTCGTTAAGGCTATGCACTTGGGGTATTTCTGTTATATAGCAACACCAGATAACTAAGACAGAGATTAAGTGAGATAGTGTAGACAAAGCATTCAGTCCAGGGTCTGGTAAAAGGGAAGCATTCAATAAACCATAGCAGAGATAAATAAAAAGAGCATGTTCACAATACCACCGTTCCGGGGCCTCTTCATCAGTTGACATCAAGGAAGCCATGCTGCCCCAGTTTGAGTCTCTGTCTCTGCTCTTTTTACACTGAGAGTCCAGTTGCATTCTAGTTTTCAAAACGAGATCCAATTAACATCTACCAGGAACCTATGGTACCACTGTGTTCAGCTGTAAACACCACAATCACACCCTAAAAAATAATGGTATAAACAAATTAAGGATACAATATTCTCTCATAAAAGAAATCTATAAGTCAATAGTCTGGGGGGTTGCAATTTTACCAAGGTCTTATGTTCTTTCCAGCTTTTAACTCTACTCTTATTGGATTGTACTTACAGTTTAAAAATGACCTTTCGAATTCTAATCATCAAATTTTTGTTTTAGAAAGGAATAAGGAAAAATACAAAGGGAGGAGAAAAAAAAACATTGTCTTTAAGTCGATTCTGACTCATAGTGACCATTGAGAATGAGAGTAGAACTGCCCAGTGAGGTTTCTGAAGCTGTGACTGCCGTGTCTTTCTCATCAGAACAGCTGATGAGTTTGAATAGCTGGCCTTTGAGTTAGCAGCTAAGAACTTTAACCACTGAATTATCGTATGATGGCTTATCACTAAGGAAGAAGTTGGCTTTAAAAATAACTGAGAGGCTTAACTTCCTGCCAGACACTTACATCTCATTGACCACCCTTAGCCCCAGGGTGAGAGAAAATGAAGCTTTAGGTTTTTCATGGCTCTCTCACCCTCAAATTAATTGATTTAATTTTAGCAAGGAAGAAAGAAAAGATGAATTCTGGGTTGGTCACAAGCGGTTTTTGCCACAGTCATCATTCAGTCCACTGATTCCATCACTATCTACAGATCAACTCCTATGTGATAAGCAATCTGCTGAGTTGCAGAAGAGACTATGGTGGAGGGTGTATGCCATTATTGTGCGCCAAGGAAAGAGAATAAATACAGAGCTGCTTAAGTGTAGTAAATTCAAGAAACAATAAATATGTAAACAAACAAACAAAAAGCCAAACCCATCACTATTGAGTTTATTTTGACTAATAGTGACCCTAAGGGATGGAATAGAACTCCCCCATAGGGTTTCCAATGCTGTAAATTTTGATAAAAGTGGACTGTCACATCTGTCCCTGTGAAGCTGCTGGTGGGTATGAACCGCTAAACTCTGGTTAGCAGCTAAGGGCTTAACTACAGGTCCAACAAGTCTCCTAAGTGATATGCAGCCAAGATTAAATAGCAGAAGTAAAATACCAATGCAGTCAGAATCCAGTAATCAAGAGACTGTTGGAAGCCTGGTAATCGCAATAAAAATACAATCAAAGGGAAAATGATAGGTGTTATACCAGATTCTTAGACTTTCCCTAATCTTAATTTTCTATTTTGAATCCTAAAATGGTTTTCCACCTCGTGAATTACAGGATAAATTTAGTAATTCTGATTGCCTGTCGTGGATTTTGGTACACTGGGTTCTGGCTCCCGGTAGTTCATTTATTCTTTGAAGTAGCATTACACATCCACACTCTTTGCCAAATGACTTCTCTAGGCCTCTCAAGGAGTGGGCAGAGCATACTCCCTACTCTGTGATTTTGGGCTCAGCCATGTGACACGGTTTGACCTATTAGATGTCAGCACATATAATATTAAAGAGAAACGTTTAATATATTTTTGTGGTTTGCTTCCCTGGTGATGTAGTGAGTTAAGTGCTAGCACTGCTAACCACAAGGTTGGCAATTCAAATCCACCAGGCACTCCTTGAATACTCTGGGGGTCAGTTCTACTTTGACCCCTAGGGTTGCCCTGCGTCGGACCCGACTCGACCCCATTTGGCAGTGGTTTGCTTTGCTGTTCTGTGCTTCTGTCATCTGCCATTAGAAGAACATACCCCGGGTAGCTGTTGATCACAGAATAAGGGAACATGTTGAATGGATGTGAATGTACATACTGCCAAAGCCAACCCCAGTCGATCAATGCAGAAACACAGCTAACACATAGTTTTGAGAAATAAGGTTATTGTAAACCACTTAGCAGCTTTTAAGACCCTATACATTACTCACAAATTTGGGGTACAGAAGACTCTCTTAGTGAAACACTAATTGTGAAAATTTGGCCTCGATTTCTGCTGACAGCATGGTCCCTGGCCCTCCCGCCCCAGCTACTACATCCTTGCAATAATTGGGTTAAGATGGGAGGAGAAACATGTTATGTTGAAGTCCAGTTAAAATTGATCTTCTTTCTAGTGTGTGCTGTCACTGATTCACCCCACCTAATTTCTATCAACTATCTAATCTGTACCCCACCTCTTCCCCCCCTCCCATCCCACTCTTGCAGCCATCAAAGAGTCTTTTTTTCTATGCATAAGTCTGTTTTTAAGTTCTTATCATAGGGGGTCTCATACAATATTTATCCTTTTGTCACTGACTATTTGCCATTCTTATTTTACAGTTAAGAAACTGAGGTTCACAGATGTTGGATCAGTTAACTGATGGTACAGAGTCAAAAGACAGAATTCTCTAAGGCTCATATCTTTCCCAAACTACTTGTTTTATAAGGCCTGTCTGCATTTTCTAGTGAATTGTTATGAAGATCACATAAAATGAAATACGAAAAATATCTGTTTCTAGAATAGGGCACCTGTACCAATTTTCAGGATATGTATTTCACATCAGTCTAAGTCTGCCAAATGGAATGCTCAAGAATCAAATCACTGTATGTATGGAAAGAGATCATTGAAAAGCTCAGTATCATTAATCAGAACAAGGTCAAGGACTGATCATGGAACAGGCTATGAGTTGTTCATATGCAAACTGAAGTTGAGGAAAACTGTAGTAAGCCCATGAGAGCCAAAAGAAGACATTGAGTATAGTCCATCTGAGTTTAGAGACCACAGCAAGAATAGACTGGATGCACTGAACACTAATTTCCTAACGTGAAAGGACAACAAAGACATCATACTTGAAGAAAGCAAGAAATCATTAAAATGACAGAAAGAATCAACCAAAAGGGATGTCAGAACAGAATCTGAAACTTGCTGATAAACACTGAGTAGTTAAAACAAGAGGAAAAAATTATGAGGAAAAAGAGCTGAACAGAATATGTCAAAGGGCAAACTGAGAAGACAAATTAAAGCATTATAATAAAATATACAAAGACCTGGAGATAGAAAATCAAATGGGAAGAAAACACTGGGTATTTCTCAAGTTGAAAAGAACTAAAGAAAACATTCAAGTTGCAAGTTTTAATACTGAAGGACTGTGCAGGGAGAATACTGAATGACACAAGAAGTATCAAAAGATTAAAGAAATAACAAAGTTACTGCACTGAAAAGAATTGGTTGACATTCAGCCATTTCAGGAGATAGCATAAGATCAAGAATTGATGGTACGGAAGGAAGAGCTAGTTGCAAGCTGCACTGAAGGCACTGATGAAAACAGGGAACAGTCAACATCATTACTGATGTTGTATGGATCTTGCTTAAGAGAACACCAGAAAGATCTTTAATCACATTTCATTGACTGTGCAAAAGCATTTGACTATGTAGATCACACCAAATTATAGAAAATTTGTAAAGAATAGGAATTTCAGAACACTTACTTGTGCTCATAAAGAACTTATACTTACACCAAGAGGCAGTGATTCAAACATTACAAGAGGATACTGCCTCACTTAAAAGTCAAGAAAGGTATGTGGTGGGGTAGTATCCTTTCGTCGTACTTATTCAGCCTTTGTGTTGACCAAGTAGTCTGAGGAACTGGAGTATATAAAGATGAAAAAGCTATCAGGATTGGAAGAAGAGTGATTAACAACCTGTGATATGCAGATGATGTAATCTTGTTTGCTGAAAGTGAAGATGACTTGAAGCACTTACTGAAGAAGATAAAAAATTGTGACTTTCAATATAGATAATACCTCAACATAGCTAGTCAGCCAAGCCAAGTTAAGGAAAACAAAAATCCTCACAATTGGACCAATAAACAACATCATGATAAATGGAGAAAAGATTGAATTGTTAAGGATTTTCTTTTACGTGGATCCACAGTTGACATCCATGAAAGCAGCAGTAAAGAAATCAAATGATGAACTACATTGGGCAAAATACCTGCTACAAAATATCTTTTTAAAGTGTTAAAAAGCAAATAAGTTACTTTATGGAAGGATTGACAGCAAAGAAGTCACTTTAAGGACTAAGGTGAACCTGATTCAAGCCATGGTATTTTCAATTACTTCATACAAATGTGAAAGCGAGACAATAATGAGGAAGACTAAAGAACTGATGCCTTTCAACTGTGATGTTGGTGAATATACCATGGACCTTCAGAAGGATGAAGAGAGCTATCTTTAAAGAAGTGCATCCAGTATGTTCGTTAGAAGCAAGAGTGGTGAGACTCTGTCTCACATACTTTGGAGAAGCTATTGTAAAAAAACACAAAATCCAGTGCCATTGAGTCCACTCTGACTGATCGGATAAGCTTTAGGAGAACTCAGTGCCTGGGGGACATCATGCTTGGTGACTTACAGGATCATCAAAAAAGAGGAAGACCCTCAGGAGATGTTTGACACAGTTTTCAAGCATAGCAATGATCGTGAAGATGTCACAGATCAGCTAGTGCTTTGTTCTGAGAGTCAGAAGTGACTCAAGGGTACCTGTTAGGCTGAAACCCAAGTCCCCTCCCCCAACCATTCCAGGAGCAGCCCGAGTCAAAACGTTTCATCTGCCAGCTATTCTGGAAAGTCCATTTAATGAGACTAGTTCCTGGGGGCTAACTAGCTATCACTTCTTTCCCATAGGCTCAACTCCACTGAAATAATACCCCCTTATGTTAATTAAGTAACTCTAATCTTCCACAACCCTATAGGCTACTTGTCACTGACACAGTTCTCATCTTCATGGGCGCTGTTTTCAGGGCTGTCCTCAACAAGGTCCGCTAGCCCCACTTTATAAAACCCTCAGCTACCAGCCAGCACAGTTTTACAGACTCCCATCCAAGAATTCTGTAAAGCCGCCAGGGACGCAAGTAAACTCTTTCTTTTCTTTCTCCTCCTCTCTCTGGTTTTTCCTCTGCATACTTTTGATTGAGCGAAACCCATTGCATCCCAAAATCTCTAACAGTACCTAACAACAGCAAGAAGACCCAGGTAGTCCTGATGCAAAATACACAGAAGATAAAATCACACTGAGAGGCAGAGAGACAGAAAGATCGTGTTCTGCTGATAACAGTTGAATATGTGAATCTGGTTATTCCTGAAGCTGTACTTGTCCTGCTGCAGGAGTCATCCGTATTGTAAATTTCTTCTTTTTGTTCCAGTTACTTTCAGTTGAGTTTTTGTAACTTGTAGCTGAGAGAAATCAGATTAACACAAATAATGAAAGTGAAAATTTCTTATATGTAGAGTTTACAAATATAAATTATTATTATAATTTCTTACCAAAAGATGGAAGCCATGTATTACATGAAGCTCGTTAGAAGTATATAGTGATCTTTGAACGTGAATTAAAGAGAATGCCCTTGGAATCACACAACTTAGCTACCATTTGCTACCTTCTGTATTTTACAATTCATGTGTACGAACCCAGCCAGGTTAATTAAGGAGTTGACATTGTTAGAGTCTGATTAATCAAAGATTAATTGTAATTGTTTCCAAATTTTACTGACCTTTCTGAAGGACAACAAAATTACTTATGGCAAAGATAACCTCTAGCACACCACCTCCCCTTTCAAATTAAAATAAATAAATAAATTGACACTACTCTTGTCTTAGCTCTTACAAATGAGGATACTATTTTTGGCTACAGTATTTTAAACCTTAGTACAGTGTGCAGTTCAATGATCTGTATTCTTGAATAAACCAAAGCTCTGTGCTATGGGGAAAGCATAGTGTATTACAGAGTATTACTGCTGGTATATTCCCTATTCTTTTAATTTCACATATCATAGAGCTGGTTACAAAGGATGGCTTGATGGTTTGATGCTCTTCTCTTTCTGATTTGTAACAATCTGTTTCCACTCAGCTCCTACCTCTCAGAGTCTACTGTTTTATACAGTGCCTCCTTATGCAGCTGCCAAGTATTGACAAAACTTTGAAGGGTGGCAAGGGAAAGCATGATATGCTAATTATCAGGGAGAAGACAGCAGAGTCCAGTTAACACTGCTTACTGGAATCTCTTTGGAGCACTGAGAAAATACAAATGGTATTTATTTTATTTTCTAGCAGGAGAGAACTGGAGAGCTTGGAAGAAAACACAGAACTTGAACAGTGGGAGAGAAAGTGATTAACCCCAAATACATGAGAATTTACCCTTATGAGTTACCATGAAAAATGAAAAAGGTGAAATGTATCAGAAATGGCATTCGGTTTTATATCTTTGATTTGATAATCCAAATCACAGCTAGTAAATTCTGCAGCCAAAGATCAGGCTCTGGTTTGTATAACACAAAGCATGTACAGTTGAGTGCATAGCAATGGACATATATACAGTCCACTAGTACATTTATGCATTTGGAACTAAATAGAAGTATGTAAAATCCTCTCACTTTTTCAAGAGAAGACCCATTAGATAGTTCTATTTAGTTTTTATGTTGCTAGTGCTACTCTCTAGGTTATATCTCTCAATTTACTCACCTAGTGGAAGAAAAAAGACAATAAACAAAATAAGTAAGTAAACAATTATATGTTAGAAGACAGTAAGTGTATGGAGAAAAAGTACAATAAGCACACAGCATGGTATTGTGCTGTTAGCAAAATATTTCTTTTATTCTCTGTTTTCAGAATAAATGGCAAGATGGTTCTTCCTGCCCATTGTAGCTAGATGTGAATAGGGTACAAATGTCATGTGTTACTTTTAGGCCATAGACCTTCCAGGGTATCAGCCCTTAGAATTCTCTTCTTCTTCTCCTATGGAATTAGCAGCATTCAAGATGATCACTTTCCTGTCAACCTGTCAGAAATTCAAGACAGATTCAGATGAGAACAGGGAACAAGGGACATAATTGTTGATGTTAAACATATAATGCTGATAGCAGAGTCTACCAGAAGGATATTTTTCTGTGTTTTATTGGCAATTCAAAGGTATTCAGCAGTGTGGATCATAACAAACTATGGATAACATTACCAAGAGTAAGAATTCTAATACACTTGATTGAGCTCATGTAGAATTTATACCTAGAGCAAGAGACAGTTGCTGGAACAGAACAAGAGGACACTGTAGATTAAAGTCAAGAGACGTACTCAACAGGGTTGCATCTATATATTGTAGTTATTCAAACTTCATGTTGCACAAAACATTCAAGAAAGTGGACTGTAAAAAGAAAAATGGGCATCAGGACTACGGCAAGTCTCTTTAGCAAGTGGCTACACACAGATGGGAAACTGTGGTGGCTTAGTGGTTAAGTGCTACAGTTGCTAACCAAAAGCTTAGCAATTCAGATCCACTAGGTGCATCCTGGAAACTCTTTGGGGGCAGTTCTGCTCTGTCCTGTAGGGTCACTCTGAGTCAGAATTCACTTGACAGCAGCGGGTTTGTTTCAGGGGGGTATATGCAGGTGATAACAACCTTGCCTGAAAATCAAGAGGACTTGAAGCACCTGCCAACGATGATCAAAGACTTCAGCCTTCAAAGTGCATTACACCAAAGCATAAAGAAAACAAGAATCCTAACTTCTAGACCAGTAAACAGTGTCACTGTAAAGGGAGAATATGTTAAAGTTGTAAAGAATTTTGTTTTACTTGTGTACTTAATCAATGCTCAGGGAAGCAGCAGCCAAGAAATCAATATTGCATTGGGTAAATGTGCTACAAAAGATCTTTTTCAAAGTACTAAAACGCAAAGATATCTCTTTAAAGATTAAGATACACCTGACTAAAGCCGTGGTGTTTTTAGTTGCCTAGTATGCATGTGAAAATTAGACAACAACTATGGAAGATTGAAGAAAAATGATGCCTTTGAATTACAGTGTTATCAAAAAATACTGAATACATCACAGACAGCTAGAAGAATGAACAAGTCTGTTTTGAAAGAAGTACAGCCAGAATGTTGCTTAGAAGCAAGCGTGGTGATACTTCGTCTCACTTATTTTAGATGTGTTATCAGGAGGGACTAGTCCCTGGGGAAGGGTATCACAGCCAGCATATTAAGTAGTCAGCAAAAAAGAGGAAGACCCTCAATGAGAGGGAATGACAAAGTGGCTGTAACACTGGAATCAAACAGCAGTGACTGTGAGGATGCTGCAGAAACAGGCATAGCTCCTTGTGAGTAGGAAGTGACTTGATGTCATTTAACAACAACAAAATGTAGGATAAGAAATGCTAGATATCTGTGTGGAAGTAAATCTGCCTAAATTTCAGAGACTTAATCCAATGAAACAATTTGTTTGCGCTGCAGGTTCAAAATTGTTCAGAGGTGAATCTGCTTACTGTAGTTGCTCACAGATTCAGATTGGTAGAGTTTCATTGGCATGGACTCTGCTTCTTTATATGTTTTTGATATCAGTGTAACAGAAGGAAACAGTAAATTGCATTCTGGATCTTAAATCTTCTACTGGAAGTGAAATGTCATTTATTCATTAGCCGACAAATTTTTTCAGTGCTATCTAAATTTTTCCATGTTCCCAGAAGAAGTATCAGGATATTTTGATATAGCCATTATAACTCCACACCTCATCATCTGAATTCTTACACACTGAGAACAAATTGAATTTAGAGAAATGTGAAACTTGGAACCTACCTTGTTCTTCTCTTTTTCATAACTCTGTCAATGGTTATTACTTTCAAAGACTATTAACTTTGTTGAGTGTGGTGGTTCAAATAATCACCTTAGTATTTTATATCTTATACAATTTTAGAGTATATATAAGGCTTGCACATATTTGTATTCTCTTGTTCTCTCTTTCCATTTCAATGTAGACAGAGGAGCTATTTGCGCTGGTTTGTCTATCAAGAAATAAAGGGTCAGAAAATAAAATAATTTTCTCAAGGTTGTACAGTACAGTTCTTTGACACTTAAAGTAAGCACTTCCCTCCTGTGATGGTTAAGATTGTGTGTCCACTTGACTGGGCCATAATTCTCAGTGTTTATATATGACCACTCCCCACTTGGCTTGGCTTGGCCCACGATTGTGTCTGCTGTGAATAGTCGGTCAGTTGAGAGTTTCTTTTGGGGTGTGGCCTGCATCTGAATATAAGTGGACATCCTGGCTTTTTTGCTTGCCTTGGATCCTGATGCTGCTTCCTGTTCTCCTGACCTCCAGCTCTCCACATTTGAGTTATAAAATTACCTACAGATCCTGGAATCTGTAGATCTTCACTGCCTGTCTGTGGGAGCCCTGTTCTCTGACTTGACAATCTTAGGTTCACAAACCCCTCAGGTTCTTGAATTGAGAGTTACCTCTATCCTGATCCATGGATGTGGGGTATTCCAGCCCCCAGTCATGTAAGCTTTTCCCGTGATATAAATCTCTCTGTATATGTATATGTTTGTGTATTTTACTGGTTTTGCTTCTCTAGAGAACCCACCCCAAGACATCACCATACCTGGGATCCTTAACTTGGGGTCCTCTAAGGGCTTAAAGTACACCATGAAGTCCTTAAAAATATTATATTGGTATATGTGTGTATGTATACATGTGTTTGTACACAGTCTTGGCTGGTTTAGTTTCACAGTACCACATTGCGCTACCAGAAATTAACAGAAACATGTAAACTTTAGCCTGGAAAATTATCAGTTCACCTGGTTCCTATAACTGGAAGCTGCCTTGAGTTGACCATGTTGGTGCAGAGTTCAAGGAAGAACCATGCACTGAAAAACCCACTGCCATCAGAGATGTGACTCCTACTGAAGCTACTAGACAGAGTAGAAATGTTCAGTAGAGTTACCATGACTGTAAAGTTTTTTTTGAATTCTTTTTTTGTGTGTGTGTGACTGAATGAAAATGTACATTCCCAAGTAAACTGCATACCCACCTATATGCAGCTCTCACTGCTCTCCCAGCCAGGTGACAGCACACTCTTCCTCTCTGCTCCATACATGTCTCATCCTCCCAACAATCTCCTATTCCCTTCTCTCCACCCACTCCCCTTCCTCCAGTCAGAGGTCAGCAGGATGACATCCTGCAGATGCATAGAACCATAAAGTCCACATATGATATGGTCACTCTGTGTCACCAAGTCCAATCCATTCCTGTCTTAGAGTTGGCCTTCATTATGATTTATGGACAGAGGCAGCATCAGGGCCCAGGGTCATGCTCCCAGAGGAACCCCGAGGCCCATGGACCATCAGTTGTGGTCTTTTACTGGAGCTCTCAGAGTGCACTCCTTTTTATTGTTGTGTTGCCAGTGAGACTCAACTTTGTGATCTCCATCATGGCTATCACTGGTGGTGGCTGGGCACAATCCGGTTCTTCTGATCACAAGTCGATGTAGTCACCCACTCACGTGGGCCTCTCTGTCTTCTGGGTTCTCTTTCCCCGATGTCGTTTTGATCCTTGGTGATCATCTGTTCACGCTAAGCTGGGACCATTTACCGTACCCTCAGATGGCAGCTTGCCAGATTTTAAGACCCCAGACACCACTCACCAATGTGGGGTACAGATGGCTCTCTTAGCAAAAGGCTAGTTGTGCCAATCGGCCTCAGTTTCCCCTGAGAACATAGTCCCTGGCCCCTTGCCCCAGCTACTCTGTCCTTGTAATATTGGATTAAGACATGAGGAGTAATTATGTTATGTTGAAGTCCAGTTAATACTGATCTTCTTTCTAATGTATGCTGTCACAAATTTCAGCCAACCAAGTTTCTATCAACTATCTAATCTAAACCCTACCCCTCTTGCCATCCCTCCCTCCCCACTCTTGCAGCCATCAGAGAATCTTTTCTTCTGTGCATGAGACTGTTTTTAAGTTCTTATCGTAGAGGTCTCATAAAATATTTGTCCTTTTGTCACTACTTTCACTCCACATAATGTCCTCCAGTAGAAACCAGGTTATGAGATGTTTCCTAAAACCATCGTTGTTCTTTATCATTGCATAGTGTTCCATTGAGTACATATACCATAGCTTACCTATCCATTCCTCTGTTGTTGGGCATCTCGGTTGATTCCATCTTTTTGCTCTTGTGGACTGTGCTGTAATAAACATTCATGTGCATGTGTCACTTGGTGCGAATGGCCAGGATTCTGTAAGATATATTCTGAGCAGTGGAATTACAGGGTCAAATGGGATATCTAGAGCCAGCTTTTTAAGGAAGCACCAGATTGCTTTCCAAACAGGTTGCATCATTTTGCAATCATACCAACAGCATAGGAGAGTTCCACTTTCTCCACAGCCTCTCCAGCATTTGTCGTTTTCTATTTTTGGGATCATGGCCAGTCTTGCTGGGGTGAGATGATACCTCATTGTAATTGTGATTTGAATTTCTGTAAAAGCTAATGTTTGTGAGCAGGCCTGCATGTGTTTTTTCACTACCTGGAGCTTCTCTTTAGTGAAGTGTCTGTCCATCTCCTTTGCCCGTCACTTGATTGGATGATGTATCTTTTTCTTGTTGATATTTTGTAGTTGCTTATAGATTATGGAGATCAGGCATTGGTCTGACATATAGTTGCCAAATGTTTTTTCCCATTCTGTAGGTGGCCTTTTAATTCTATTAATAAAATATTTGGATGGGCAAGAGTGTTTGATTCTTAATAGATCCCATTTATCTATTTTCTCTTCTGTTGTTTGTGGTCTGTTTGACACATTTTGAAGTCTGTCTATTTTGAGTATTAAAACTTTCATTGTTGTTCCTACTTTTTCTTGGATATGCTTTATCATTTTAGATTTGATATTTAGGTCTTTTATCCAGTTTGAGTTGGTTTTTGTATAAGGTGTAAGATATGGGTCTTGTTTTAATTTAGTGCAGATGGATATCCAATTTTGCCAGCACTATTTGTGAAGAAGATTGTTTTTTCCCCAGTTTAATGTCTTAGGGCCTTTGTCAAATATCAGCTGTTCATAGGAAGACGGTGTCATCTCTTGGGTCTCGATTGTGTTCTATTGATCTATCTGTCTCCTTTTGTACCAGTACCAGGCTGTTTTGACTGCTGTGGCAGTGCAATAGGTTCTGAAGTCAGGTAGTCAGAGGCCTCCCAGTGTGTTCTTCTTCTTCAGTAGTGCTTTACTTATCTGGGGCTTCTTCCCATTCCAAGCAAAGGTGGCCATTTGTTTCTCCATCTCTTTAAAAAATGTCACCAGAGTTTGTATTGGGATTGGATTATAAAAGTAGTTTGCTTTAGGCAAAATAGACATTTGTACTACGTTAAGTCTTCCTATCCACGAGCAGGGTAGGTTTCTCCATTTATGTAAGTCTCTCTTAGTTTCTTGTAGTAAGGATTTGTAGTTCTCTTTGTAACAGTCTGTTACTTCTCTGGTTAGTTTTATTCCTAGGTACTTTATCTTCTAGGAGCTGAAGTAAATGATATTGATTTGGTGATTTCTTCATTGATAGTCTGATTATTGGTATAAAGAAGTCCTACTGATTTATCTTGTATCCTGAGACTTTGCTGAACTCTTCTATCAGTTTAAGTAGTTGACTTACGGATTCTTTAAGATTCTCTACATACACAATCCTATCATCTGCAAATCGGGAGATTTTTGCTTCTTTTTTACTGATGCAGATGCCCTTTATTCCTTGGTCTTGTCTAATTGCTTTGGCTATAACTTATAGTATGCTGTTGAATAGGAGAGATGGAAGTGGGCATTCTTATCTAGTTCCTGTTCTCAACTGAAACTGTTCCAGTCTCTCTCCATTCAGGATGATGTAAGCAGTTGGCTTTATGTAAATGGCTCTTATTGCATTGAGGAATTTGCCATCTATTCCTATTTTGCTGAGAGTTTTTAGCACGAATGGGTGTTGGACTTTATAAAATGCCTTTTCTGCATCAGTTGGAAAAATCAGGTTTCTTGTCTTTTGTGTTATTTATGTGGTTGATCAAATTAATCGTTTTCCTGATGTGGAACCAGCCTTGTATCCCTGGTATGAATCTAACATTAGTCATGATGGATTATTTTGTATTGTATTGGCAAGAATTTGGTTGAAGATTTTGCCATCTAGATTTATGAGTGGTATTAGTCTGTAGCTCTCTTTTTTTGTTGGGTCTTTCCTTGGCTTTTCCATCAGGGTTATGCTGGCTTCATAGAATGAATTTGCTAATACTCCATCCCTTTCTATACTGTGAAATAGTCTCAGTAGTATTGGAGATAACTTTTCCCTAAAAGGTTGGTAGAATTCTGTGGTAAAGCTGTCTGGGCCTAGGCTTTATTTTGTTGATAGTTTTATGATGATTTTTTTCAATGTCTTGCTTTGAAATGGGTTTATTAAGTTGTTCTGATTCACCTTGTGATAATTTTGGTATGTAACATGAACCAAGGAATTTGTCCACTTCCTCTGGGTTTTCAAATTTGTCACAGTACAGTCTTTCATAGTATTCTATTATGATATGTTTGATTTCTGTTGGATCTGTTGTAACAACTCCCCTCTTGTTTCTTATTTGGGTTATTTGTTTCTTTTCCTGTTTTTCTTTAGTAGGTTTATCCAGTGGTTTGTCAATTTTGTTGATCTTTTGAAAAAACAGCTTTTGGTCTTTTCAATTTTTTCAATTGTTCTTGTATTCTCTAATTAGCTTAGTTCCGCTCTGGTCTTTAGGATCTATTTTCTTCTGGTAGCTGAGAAGTTCCTCTATTGTTCTCTCTCTATTTGTTCAAGCTGTGGGGTTAGTTTTTCAAGTTGGTTTCTTTATTCCTTCCAGATGTGTGCATTTATGGAGATAAACTGACCTCTGAGCACTGCTTTGGCTGTATCCCATAGGTTCTGGTAAGAAGTGTTTTCATTCTCATTGGAATCCATAATTTTCTTTATTTCATCCTTGATTTCTTCTGTAACCCACAGCTTTTGGAGCAAAATGTTGTTCAGTTCCCATGAGTTTCACTTTATGTCTATGTTTTTTCTGCTGTTGATTTTGACTTTTGTGGATTTATGTTCTGAGAAGATTCTTTGCAGTAATTCAGTGGTATGAATTTTGTTGAGAAATGCTTTATGTCCTAACACATGGTCTATTCTGGAGAATGTTCCATGTGAGCTGGAGAAGAAGGTGTAGTTGTACACTGATGGATAGAAAGTTCTGTATATATCGATGAGGTCTAGTTGGCTAATTGTGGCAAAAGGGTCTTCTGTGTCTTTTTTGAGCTTTTTCCCAGATGATTTGTCCAATATGGAGAGTGGGGTGTTGGAGTCTCCCACTATTATTGTGGAGTGATGTATCTCTTCTTTGAGTGTAGTCAGTGTTTCTTCGACATATTTAGGTGCTCTAATATTAGGTCATAATATTTAATATTGTTAAGTCCTGTTTGTGTATTGAAACTTTCAGCAATAGTGTCCATCCTTGTCCACAATGGTGGATTTTACATGAAAATAGATTTTATCTGATATTGGAATTACCACACCTACTCTTCTTTGTTCATTGTTAACTTCATATGTATTCTTCCATCCCTTAATTTTCAGTTTGTTTTAGTCTTTAAGTCTAAGGTGAGTTTCTTGTAGGCAGCGTATGGATGGGTTGCATCTTCTGATCCAAAATGTCACTCGATGTCTCTTTACTGGAAGGTACAATCCATTCACATTGAATGTGATTATTGACAGGTGTGTGTTCAGTGCTGCCATTATGATATTTTTATGTTGCCATTGTGTTTATTTTTATGTTGATGTTTTCTCTGTTCTTATTAATCTGTTCTGGGACATTCTTCTTTGAGAGCTGATTGTTCATCTTTTTCAGGGTTGGTTTTGTGGTTGTTGAGTCTCCTGTATTACATTCCTTGATACAGTATGTTGTATCTTTATGGTGCTTTGTTGCTGTCCCTCTGATCCTACTTAATAAACTATATATAAACCTAATTTTAATTACTACCAGTCTTGTGAACTTCTTCTCCATGTGGTAGGACTGTAACGATTGTAGTACATCCCTCTTTTTAATATGATGGTGTTACAGTTTTCATGATATGATCACTAGATCATTTCTTTTATTGTTCCAGCTTTGATTGAGTTTGGAGGCTTCCCTACCTGAGTGGGATTCTGGGTGATGTATCCTTCTAAAATATAAAGGTAGTGGTTATGTTCTTCTAGGCCAAGAGATTATTTCAATATTTCTTGTAGCTTTGGTTTGGTTTTTACAAAGTCTCTGAGTTTCTATTTATCTGCTAAGATCTTAATTTCTTCTTCATATTTCAAAGATAGTTTTGCAGGATATATAATTCTTGGTTGGAAGTTCTCCTCCTTAAAGGCTTTGAATGTGTCATGCCACTGTGTCCATGCCAGCATGGTTTCTGCTGAGATATCCGACAAAAGCCTACAGGTTTCCCTCTCAATGTTAACTTTGTTTTGAGTCTTGCTGCCTTTAAGAGTTTCTGCTTATGTTTCATTTTGTTAAGCTTGATTATAATAAGTCTTGGAATCTTTCTTTTGAGATCTATCTTGAGTGGTGTTCTATATATATATTGGATATCTATATTCTCTTCTTTAGTTAATTTCTTGGAAGTTTTCTGTCAGCAGCTCAGCCACAACACTCTCTCTGTTCTCAGGTGTCTCACTCTATTCAGGAACTCTAGTTAATCATAGATTGTTCTTCTTAACAGAGTCCCACATGCTTCTTATTGCTTCTTCATTTTTCTTGTTTCTTTTTTCTGATTTCTCCTCATAGATGCTGGAATCAGTAGCTGTGACTTCCAAATCAGGAAATCTCTTTTCCATTTGCTCAATTCTGTTTTCTTGGCTTTGAATTGAAGTTTTTATGTCTTTGATTTTGTTCTTGATCTGTTAGATTTCAGAATACTGGTGTTCCATCAGATTGAACAGCTTGCTTAATTTTTCATTTTTGTCTCATGCGTGTTGTATAAGTTGTAGGAGAGCTCTCTATGTAATCTTTGTATTCATCTTCTGATAATTTCAGAAAAGCTTCTTCATCTCAGTATTTCTGAGGTGGTTTCTTTTAGAGACCTTCTTATGCCTTGGGTGATTTCCTGGCCATGGTTTTCTCCAGCATTTGTTGCTTTTGGGGTTTCATGTGGGTCAGTAGAGGCTGCAAGAGATGCTGTGAGGATAGAGCACAGTTGTTTCTCTAGGCTGTCTTAAAATGAGAAGTTAAAAGTATCTGACAACTTCCAAAGTCAGTCAGGTTTTCAGGTGTATAGGTCCCTCTTCCCATATGGCAAAGTAAGCACCTCTATATCAAACCCAAGGTGTTATAAACTAGTTCAAAATACAGAAAGGCTACTGCCCTGCTGACCTCTACTGTTGGACCCGGGCTGTAGGCAATACCGTGTGGATTCTGCTTTTCTGCTTGAGAAGCTCTCTTCTGGGCAAGCACCGCCTCCCAGCCCAGGATATAGGTCTAGCCGAAGCTTCTGTATGGGTATCCCCACCTCCCAGTGGAACAAGAAGGCACCCCACATGAGCTCACCACCCAGCTGGGACCAGGCTACTGTTGGAAAGAAAGGTCAAAAGTGCCGCAATGCCTGGAGTCCACAGCCTCTGTTGCTGGGCCCCAGCCTCAGATGACACTGTGAAAAACATAGACTCTCTGCTGGAAAAGCATTCTCCCTCCTGCAGGCACCACCTCCCAGCCTAGGAGCTAAGTCCAGGCAGGCCACCCCCCACCCCGGGCATCTCTGTCTCCCAATGGATCAAGATGGCATCATGCACAAGCTTGCCACTGCATCCTTACAGCTACCACATTGTGGAGGTAGAAAAATAGGTCAAAGGAGCTGAGATGCACAGAGTCCAAAGCCAAGCTCTTAAAGCATGACAACTGAGCTTACCGATCCCACCAGTAAATTGTCCAAGACCAGCGGCTAGTGAAGTCCCAGGTCTGCCTGCCATCCAATACAGAGGAAAAAAAAATCAAAATGGTGAGTTATCTTCAGTCCGTGCAAGCCTGTGCTTGTCGAGAGTGGAGAGAAAGAGGAGGTTTTGTGTTCAGTGGTATGAAGTCCAAATTAACAGCTGTAGGCCACATCTTAGGCTTACTAGGTATCCAAAAGGCTCTGTTTAATTATCAGTTCAGGT
The DNA here is from genome assembly GCA_028571685.1 of Heterohyrax brucei. Taxonomy (NCBI): domain Eukaryota; kingdom Metazoa; phylum Chordata; class Mammalia; order Hyracoidea; family Procaviidae; genus Heterohyrax; species Heterohyrax brucei. The sequence continues at coordinate 67,756,991 of CM053150.1, forward strand.
CTTGGTTTCCAGAGGGACTTAGGGACTTAGGGACTTAGTGTTTTGTCTGCCATCTTGGATCTGCCCCTCATGACTGTAAATTTTTATGGAAGCAGATTATCATATCTTTTTCCTGTGGAGTGGTTGGTAGGTTTGAATAACAAATCATTTTGTTATCAGACAAATGCTTTAATCACTGTACCATGAGCGGTCTCTTAAAGGGCAGCATAAAAAACAAACAAAAAACAACCACTGCCATCAAGTGACGTCTGACTCATAGTGACCCTAGAGGTCAGAGTAGAACTGCCCCATAGAGTTTCCAAGGAGACCTGGTAGATTTTGAATTGCCGACCTTTTGATTTAGCAGATATAGCAACAAAAAATCCTGCCATCAAGGCAATTTTGACTCATAGTGGCCTTAGAGGAGAGAGTAGAACTGCTCCATAGAGTTTCTAAGGAGCACCTGGCAGATTTGAACTCAGGACCTTGTAGTTAGCAGAGGTAGCATTTAACCAGTAGGCAACGAGGGTTTGCAAAGGGCACCATAGGGCTTCCTAAATCTGTTCACTAGCAAGATTCACACTTTGGAATCCTGCTGACTCATTTTTTCTGTCTTTTGCCATGGCCTGTGAAAATTGAGATTCTTTCACAGGAAGCAGTGAACAAGAAATATCATGTTTTCAGTGTCAAATTTGTAATTTCCAGTTTGGCTCACATGTCTGTGGATGGCAAAGCTTCCTGGTGAACTGAAGAAGCTTCTGAAAAGGCCCACTGATGTCAGAAATGTATTAATTTTTCATTATAAATCTTTATTTACACTTACCAGGACTCTTTAAACTCAATTTGCAAAATGACGATATGCATGTGTTTACAACAGTACATCACTGTTTTATTAGAGGTCACTTTCATTCCACATTCATTTACTGAATACCTACTTTATGCATATAATGAAGAAAGAAATTGCAAGCATTAGGCATGTACCATGTCAGTCCTGGTTGCAAGTAAGTAACTAATCAAAGTATCAGCTTTGATAAATAAACATGATATAAAGAACACAAACTGACTACTTTGAATCAATTTCCAGCTACCTCTGTTATCTAACATCCTGAAGTTCCATTGTCTTTACCTATAAAGAAGGAATGGTGCATCTTATTAAAGAATTATTGTGAATAGAAATTTTGCAAAATAATATGTGTAAAATATCACTTCACACTGAGAGTAACACAAGTGAAAATACGCGGGAGATGGGAAGTGCTTAGACTATTCAAGGAGTGAATGTTGAGCATAGTAAAATAATTATAAGAACACTATGTGAAAGAGTAAGGCTAGAGAGACCATAGTCTTAATTTCCAGATTCACTCACTTGGACTTCATCCTAAAGTCAAAGGAATGCCAATTAATGCTTGAGAGAATATTAAAAAATATATATATATTTTTAAAAAATTTATTTTGAAATAATTTAAGAGTTGACAAGAAGTTGTGAAAATAGTACAGAGAGCGCCCATGTATCTTTTGTCCACCTTTGCCTAATGCTAACATTTTGCATTATAACTTTAGTACAACGTCAAAACCAAGAAATTAATATTAGTATAATATTATCAAATAAACCACGAACTTTATTCTCATTGTCCTGGTTTTTGCATGCTTTCATTTTTGTGCATATTGCTATGAAGTCTTATCACATCTATAACTTGCTGTTACCATTCCCACAATCACGATAAAGAACTATTTCATCACCACAAAGAAATTCTCTTATGCTATCCCTTTATCATCATATCTTTCTTCCAACACTAATTCCTGGTAATCACTGATTACTTCTCCATCATGATAACTGTGTCAAATTCAGAGTACTATATAAATATAGAATGAAAACCTTGGTGGTGTAGTGGTTAAGAGATATGGCTGCTAACCAAAAAAGTCAACCAGTCAAATCTACAAATCTACAAATTCTATGTAGTTTTACTCAGTCCTATAGTGTTACTATGAGTCAGAATCAACTCAAGAAGAGCCTATTGATAAGTAAAGCATTACCAAAGAAGAAGAAGAAAGTAGAGGGACTCACACTACCTGACCTTAGAACTTATTGCACAATTTTGGTAGTCGAAACAGCTTAGTTGTGATAAAACAACAGATACTCTGGCCAATGGAAGGCAACTGAGAACCCAAATATAAATCTATCTACCTACAGTCACTTGATCTTCAACGAAGGCCCAAAATCCATCAGATGGGGAAAAGACAGTGTTTTTAACAAATGATGCTGGCGAAACTGAATATCCTCTGCAAAACAGTAAAACAGAACCCATACCTTGTATACCTCATACCACACACAAAATCTAATTCAAAATGAAGCCAAGCCAAGTGCTATTGAGTTGGATCTGACTCATAGTGACCCTAGAGGCCAGAGTAGAACTGCACTACTTAAATATAAAGTCAAAAATTGTGAAGATCTTAAAAGAAAAAAATAGGGTCAACCTTGGAGATCTATTGCATAACGTTAGTAGGATGTAAACAATAACTAACAACACACAAACTCCAGAAGATAAGCCAGATAAATGGGATCTTCTAAAACTTAAACACTTATGCTCATCCAAAGACTTCACCAAAAGAGGCAAAGAAGCACTGACAGACAGGAAAACAAATAAACAATATTTGGCTATTACAAATCTGACGAAGTTCTAATTTCTAAAATCTACAAGAAAATCTAACACTTCTACAAGAAGACAAGTAATCCAATTAAAGAATAGGCAAAAGATATTAATAGACAGTTCACCAAAGAAGACATTCAAGTGGCTAACAGAAGCATAAAGAAATGCTTACAGTCATTAGCCATTAGAGAAATGCAAATCAAAATTACAATGATATACCACCTCATATGGACAGGAAGCAAAATTAATAATAATAATAATAACCTCAGAAAATATCAAATCCTAGGGAGGCTTTAGAAAGACTGAAACTCTTATGCACTGCTGGTTGAAGGGCAAAATGGTACAGCCATTTTAGAAAATGGCATGGTGATTCCTTAGAAAGTGAGAAATAGAAGTACTGCATGATCCAGCCACTGTCCTCAAATCAATTCTGACTCATAGCAATTCTGTAGAGTAGAGCAGAACTGTGCCACAGAGTTACCAAGGAGATCCTGGTGGGTGGGTTTAAACTGCTGACCAAATTTTGTTAGCAGATGAAGCACTTAACCACTATTCAACCATGTATTTTATTTTTTTTCTTTATCAGAATTATTATTTTTTTTAATTGTGATTGAGTGAAAGCAGTATGCAGTCCAAGTTAAATTTGCTTGCCTGTCTATCTGTACTTCCCTCTGGTCGCCTTGCCTGGTGACAGAAAACTCTTCCCTTCTATTCTATACATGTCATATCCTGCTAACAATATCCTATTCCCTACTCTCCACCCTCTCCTCCCTCTTCAAGAAAAAGGACAGTAGGATGACATTCTGTAGATACATAGAAACTTAAAGTGGACACACCACATGGTCACTTTGTCTCCCTGAGTCCAATTCATTCCTGTATGAAGAGTTGACCTCAGTGATGATTAACGAACAGGGACAGCATCAGGTCTAGGGGCCGTGCTCCCTGGGGAAGACCTTAGCCATCAGACAATCAGACCATCAATTGTGGTCTTTAGTGGAGTTCTTGAAATGCACCCCTCCCTTTTTGGTGTTGCCACTGGGACCTGACACTCTGTGCCTCATCACGGCTGTCATTGGTGGTGGCCGGGCATCACCTGGTTATTCTGGCCACATGTTGATACAGTCATCCATACACTTGGGTCCTTCTGTCTTCTGGGCTCTTTTTCTCTTATGTCTTTGTTGTCCGTGGTTATCATCTGATCCACTGAGCTGGGAACATTTGGTATACCTCAGATGGCAGCTTTGTAGCTTTTAAAACCCCAGATGCCACTCACCAATATGGAGTGCAGAAGACTTTCCTAGCAATAGGCTAGTTATGCCAGTTGTCCTCGATATCCCCTGAGAGCATGGTCCCCACCCTTGCTTCCCTATTCTTGCTATATTAGGCTTAGAAGAGTTTTCAGTTTATGTTGAAGTCCAGTTAAGTTGATCTTCTTTCTATAGTGTGCTGTCATTGCTTTCACCCAACCAAACTTCCATCAGCTATCTAATCCATACCCAGCTCTCTCTCTCCCTTCCTTCCCTCTCTTAAAGCTGTCAAGGAGTCTTTTCTTCTGTACATGAGTCTGTTTTATAGTAGGGGTCCCATACAATATTTGTCCTTGCGTCACTGACTGATTTCACTCAGTCTTCTGGTTGAAACCAGGCTACAAGATGCTTCCTGAAATCATCACTGTTCTTTATCACTGCATAGTGTTCCACTGAGTATATGTATCATAGTTTGTTTATCCATTCATCTGTTGTTGGGCATCTGGAATCGTTTCATGTTTTAGACTGTGCTGCAAAAAACATTCATGTGCATATATCTGTTCATATGACTGCCCTTGATTCTGTAGGCTATATTTCAAGCAGTGGGATTACTGAGTCAAATGGTATATCTATTTCCAGCTTTTTAAGAAAGCACCAGATTGTTTTCCAAAGAGATTGTACCATTTTGCAATCCCACCAGTAGTGTAGAGGAGTTCCAATCTCTCTACAGCCTCTCCAGCATTTGTTGTTTTGTGTTTTTTAGATCATGGCCAGCTTTGTGGGAGTGAGATGATATCTCCTTGTCAGTTTGATTTGGAACTCTTTAATAGATAATCATCATGAGCATTTCCTCATGTGTCTTTTGGCTGTCTGGATGTCTTCTTTAGTGAAGTGTCTGCCCATCTCCTTTGCTCAGTGCTTAATTGGCTTGTTTACCTTTTTCTGGTTGACATTTTGCAGTATGTTGTAGATTATGCAGATCAGGCTTTGATCTAACACATAGTTGTCAAATGTTTTTTCCCATTCTGTAGGTGTTCTTTTAATTCTTTTGATAAAGTCTTTGGATGAGCAAAAGTATTTGATTCTTACTAATTCCCATTTATCTATTTTCTCTTCTGTTGATCAGGCTTTGTTTTCCAGATTTTGAAGTCTAAGTGGTGTATTAAAAATTCCATTGTTGGCCCTATTTTTTCTAGCATGATCTTTATCATTTTAAGTTTGACATTTAGGTCTTTGATCCATTTTGAGTTAGTTTTTGTGTAAGGTGTGAGATACGGGTCTTGGTTCAATTTTTTGCAGATGAATATCCAATTTTGCCAACACCATCTGTTAATGAGACTGTTTTTACCCCATTTTAGGGTCTTAGGCTTTTGTCAAATATTAACTGTTCATAGGAGGATGATGGCATCTCTGGGGTCTCAACTCTATTCCATTGGTCTATATGTCTCTTTTTGTACCAGTACCAGGCTGTTTTGACTACTGTGGCAGTGTAATAGTTTCTAAGGTCAGGTAGTAAGAGGCCTCCCATTGTTTTCCTCTTCTTCAGTAGTGCTTTGCTTATCTGGGGTTTCCTACCTTTCCAGACAAAGTTGTTGATTTGTTTCTCACTCTCATTAAAAAAATATATCACTAGAATTTGTACTGGGATTGCATTGTGTATGTGGATTGCTGTGGGTAAAGCAGACGTTTTCCCAATGTTAAGTCTTCTATCCATGAGCAAGGTAGGTGTCTCCATTTATGTAAGTCTCTCAATTTCTAGCAGTAAGGTCTTGTTGTTCTCTTTGTATAGGTCTCTTATTTCTCTATTTAGATTTGTTCCTAGGTATTTTAACTTCTTGGGGGCTGTAGTAAATGGTATTGAATTGGTAATTTCTTCTTTAATGATCTCTTTGTTGGTGTAAAGAATATTACTGATTTACTTATGTTTATTTCATAACCTGATACTTTGGTGAACTCTTCTGTTAGTTTGAATAGCTTACTTACAGATTCTTTAGGATTCTCTGCATATACAATCATATCATCTCAAATAGGGAGATTTTTACTTCTCTGCCAATGCAAATGCCCTTTATTTCTTTGTCTTGTCTGATTGCTCTGGCCAGAACTTTTAGTACAATGTTGAATATAAATGGTGACAGTGGGCATCCTTGTCTAGTTTCTGTTTTAAAGTGGAATTCTTTCAGTTTCTCTCCATTAGGGTTGATGTAAGCAGTTTTAGATGCCCCTTATTGTTTTGAGGAATTTTCCTTCTATTCCTATTTTGCTGAGAATTTTTGGTATGAATGGGTGTTGGACTTTATCAAATGCATTTTTGGTGTCAATTGACAACATCAGGTGGTTATTTTCTTTTCTGGTTGATTCACTAATTGTTTTTCTGATGATGAACCAGTCTTGCATCCCTGGTATGAATTCAACTTGACCGTGATGAATTATTTTTTTATATGACATTGAATTCTATTGGCAATGATTTTGTCTAAGATTTTTGCTTCTAAGTTCATGAGTGAGTCACCATGTATTTGTAATTGCATCATATACATGTGAAAATTGAGTAATGAATAACAAAGACAGAAAAATTGATGCCTTTGAATTGTGGTATTGGATGGTGCCCAGTTACAACCAATGACTGATCTGACAGGGATCACAGGAGAGGATCTCAAACAGAGCTGAAAAGACGTGTAGAACAAAATTCTGTCTTTCACACATACACACACACACACACACACACACACACACACACAAGACCTGACTTACCAATCTGACAGAGACTGTATAAACTCTGAGAGTGTGACCCTCTGACACCCTTTTTGCTCACCCTTCATCTGAAGATTAGACAGGCCCATGAAACAAAAAGGAACTAAGTGGGCATGCCAGCCCCAGCCTAGGGACAAGGATGAAGGCAGTAGTTTGAGAACAGGAAAGCTGTAATAGGCAATCCAAGGTAGAGAAGCGAAAAGTGTTGACATGTTGTGGGGTTGGCAACCAATGTCACAAAATGATACATGTAGTGATTTGCTAATTGTTTAATGAGAACCTAGTTGTTTGTTTGTTTTTTTTTTTACTATAAATATTCCCGTAAAGTACAATAAAAAATAAAAGTAATTTTCTCAAAAAAAGAAAGAAAATAGCTGTTAGGGGAAAAAAAAGAGATTGCAGAATGAACTGGACTGAGTGATCTGAGATATGAGTGGTAGTAGATGAGATGAGTTGTAAATAAAGGTAGCCACAAAACTGCTAGTTGAGGGATTAGCTGTTGATACTACCAACAACTAAGATACAAGAATATATGTTCTGGTAGACAGAGGAAAGAACTGCTGAAACTGTTGAATAGAAAAGTGAACGGGGCATCCCTACCAAAATGTCCAGCTGGCAGTTGGGAATTTAAATCTGGTGCTCGGTACTGAGAGTGATGACGGTACTGTAAATATATGAGTCATGGCTACAGAGACGATAAGTAGGGCCATGCTTGAGAAAACATTCCTGGGGAAGCAAAGCAAACTTTCAACACGATTACTTTTTATCTGTATAACAGCAAGAATCTCCAGATTTTAAGCATCTAGACTCATAAGATCATTTCAACTCTTAATTTGTGTGTTTTGGAAGTCTATTGCTCTCTCCAACATTTTCATCAATTCCCAAAGGCGTATTGTCTCATGGTCACCTGTGGTCCTATGTATGTGTTTCCGTATGAGATATTTCTGTTAGCGCTGAACTGTTGCAAGCTCAGACTTGAAAGCCAACATTTTTCTTAATACCATCAACTACATACCTCACAGCTACACAAAACATAAAAGAAACAATGCAACAGCAAAACTTTTGCATAAACCATTAAACATTTATGTAATAATTTATTAGTTCTTCTCTCACTGTAATTTCAAAGCCAATCTTTAGATTTTTGACAAATAAACCCATACTTACTCTAATCAATGATTTTTCCCCCAAATTCTTGAATTTTATAGTTATTTTCTCCAGTTTGCTATTTGTCCTGGTTATCTAGTGCTGCTGTAACAGGAATACCGCAGGATATCACTTTAACAGAGAAGTATCACAGTCTAGGAAGCTACAAGTCCAGATTCTGAGTGCCAGCTCTCAGAGAGGCCTTTCTCTGTTGGTTCTGGGGGAAAGTGATTCTGTTCAATCTTTTCCTAGTCTCAGAGCTTCTCAGGCACAGGAGAGCTAGGGCCGAAGAATGGGCTCTGCTAACAGTGCTGCTTTCTTGGTGGCTCAAGGTCCCCATTCCTCTCGGCTTGTTCCCATTTTATATCTCAAAAGAGACGGATTGGAGATGCAGCCCAATCCTTTATTTTGAGTCCTACCTCATTAACATAACTGACTCATAATCAGAGAGGGTAGAATTTATAACACAAAGGATAGTCACGTCATAACATAATATGGTAGACAACCAAAGAACACAGGACTTGGCTTAGCCAAGTTACAGATATTTTTGAGGGACATAATTCAATCTGTAACTATATTTTGTCAGGTTATTGGAGTTGTAGGCTGCAATATATTATATGGAGTTCTGGGAACAGAATGCTTTATATCAAATACTAACTCATAGCTAATGAAGTTTGTGACTTTTGGTAAAACCACTAAGCTTCTAGCAGACTCTATTTTTTAATCTTTGCGGTCTAATATATAAGCCATTCGCACCAAAGGATATTGTGAAGGTAAAATGAGAGTTTTGATGGGGACACACTTGGAAAATCAGATGTGCTCTATAAATGTTAGCCATCCTTACCATAAATAAGACTTTCATTCCTTCATTAACTTATTCTAGAATCACAGCATATTTGATACATTCTAAAATATAAAGTGATCCTGTAACTGCTGTTTCTCTTCTATTGCTAACTAATAACTTTAGGATAAAATGCAACTTTTACCATGATTTGTAGAGTCTTTCCTGATCTTGACAATATTTTCTAATCCAGCGTGTATCTCTCCACTGGCCAGCTCCCCTTACCAACCTTGGACCCAACTCACCATTCCATCTACAGAGCCGACTTATCAGACCATCTGTAGACTCAGCTCATGATGCCGTTTTTCTGTATACCATTCCTTCTTCCTGGAACACTCCTTCCCTGACTCGTAACCTCAACCTACAGGATTCTGCTTAATCTTCCTTATGTTCACAAAGTAGTGTTTAAAGGAGTTCTTGCTTGTGTTCCTACATTATCTTTTACATTTTTTCCTATTATAGCATTTATCACTGTTTATTCCACTCCTTTGATTGTGTTGCCTATTCTCTGTGACTCAAACTCCCTGAGTGCAGAGATGATATACACTGTACTTGTTCACTACAGTATCCTTAGTATTTTGCAAGACTCATCAATTGCAGGATTAGAAAAAAAAAGAGTTATAGCTCATTTTTAAGAGGTATGAAGATTACAGGGATTAAAGGGACAGATTCTTCTTTTAAGACACATCTACTGGACAACTTAATTTTTTTCCACTTGATTCATTTAATGTTTAGTAGAGTCTCAGCTTGAATTTTTGGCTTCTCTTAGGATGCTTTGCATGTCTTCTTAATGGATAGGTATGTGTGGCCACTAAGTCTCTAGGAGACTTGCTATTTGACACTGTGAATCCCACAGCAGAATTTAACTCCAGGCACGGAAGAGCAGGTTAAATGCCTGTTATGGAGTCCAGCAAAGACAGATCCTAGATTAATGGGGAGGTGTTTACAATAAAGAGACACAACCTATTTTTATTTGATCTTCACCATCCAAAAAGAAAATTGGAATTATAATTAGAGCAGGGGAAATGATAACTTAAGCATTGATTTTCCCATAAATGTGCCAACCCTCAGAACAGTGGCTGGTCTCTGAGTTCCATATCCTGCTGCGTAACATTAGATGAATGAAACCTTCTTCTTCGATAAGTCGACTTACACCGTAGTGTATAAATTTCAGCTGGTATTCCCTGATGACTCGTCTTTATAATGTAGATGCCTCTCAGGGTTTGGATTCAAAGAAGAGACCCTTAGAAAAATCAGAAAGAGGTATCCCATCGGGACAAACAGCTTTACAGATCTGCCTCTGATAAACATTCAGCCCTGTCACTATTTTAGATTTCCCCTAACTCTTATGGAGATTAAACACAAAGGAATTACCATTTATCTGTACAGGTAAAATTTATATCACCTATAATCCTTTCATAAATAGATATATCAACCACCACATTAATACAAAAGTGCAATCTGAAGGCAGAAGGACATTATATTTGCTTACTGTCAGATATAAAGCTGCAGTTGCAAGGCTTGCATGATTTTAATAAGCTTTGATAATATGCAATCAGCTGGTAGGAGCTATAGATTGAACTCTTATAGATTTTTGGCTTCAGCTTCCAAATAATCAATCATGTCAAGATATGAAAATCATTTCATTCCCTTCAATTGAAAAGAAGATGTGATTTAAAATGTCAGCCCTTGAATATATGAGCAGGATTCCTGTAATCAATCATGCGAAATAAACCATCTTATTTAGTAGCTCTTTGGAAGACGAGAAGCTTTGGGGGAAAAAAAAACTTTTTTTTTTTTTTGGCATAATGTGGATGAGGTTCACACATCACACGCATATAAATAAAGGAAATGTACCTAGACGTTGGTGTTCTCATTTGCTTCTTCCTTGCCAAGGTCAATAACCTTGGCAAGAATTAGATGGAGTTGTAAGACCCCAAATCTCAAGGTATGTGAGGACAATATTGTATATTGTAACCAGGCATTTTCAACAATATATTTGAAACAGAATTCAAACCCAGGTCATCTGACTTTGTGTACAGTTGTCTACCTGGTATGAGTTCAGCCCAATTACTACCTGGATGAATCATTTTGATTAAATCTTTAAACTTGAACCTTAGCTTTCCTGTCTGTGGTCAGAACATTACATCTGTTCATACTCAGGCAGGGTATCATGTTAGAGAACGGATGTGAAAGTGCTTTGTAAGTAGAGACTCTGTGAAGCTCTCTAAAACCTAAGTGGCGAAACCTACAGAATGTCAGAAGGTACCAGTTTTACTTCTTGGAAAACAATTGAAAAACAGAGAAATTCCTATGGGGCATATTTTGCTGGACTGAAATCTTAATCAGAACAGAAGGATTTTTCTGAGGATACTGCCTTGCTCTAAAGAAGTGAAATATAACTACGCATTTTGCTACCTTGCTGTGTGACTTTATGTAAGTAACCTAACCTCTCTGAACTGTGTTTCCTCATAAGCAAAATAAAGCATTTGGATTATATGATCTCTATGTGTATCCTTGGAGTCTTGTAGCACAGACATTAAGAGCTTGGCTGCTAACCAAAAAAGTGGGCAGTTCAAATCCACCAGCCATTCTTTGGAAAGCCTATGGGCAAGTTCTAATCTGTCCTATAGGGTTGCTATAGGGTCGCTATGAGTCAGAACCTGCTGGAGGGCAATGGATGTGTACATAATGTTATCATTAGCTCTAAAAATTGGTATTTTTCTGATTCAGCACTAACCCTTGTAGAAATATAGATCACAACTAAAACATACTCCTTATACACGTGATACAAATTCGCCGCTTGAGCCAAACATGTTTCACTTGCACAAAATTTAGAAAAGTCTAATCAGATTTTGGCAATAAAGCTATTATGACAAGAAACAATATTTGTAGAGGGTTCTTTTAAAAAACTATTTGTATATGTTATGTCTAATAATATTTAGTTGAACTACCATAATCTCTTCCAAATGCAACCCTTTCTGGTTCCTGTTTAAAAAGCCTAACAAAGTGTGATGACATAGAAGTCCTTAAGGGAACTACTATAGTGATTTGTTTTGACCATAGATAATTATTTTGTCAGCCCATACATATTCCTGGGTACATTTAAAGTGTTTTGAGGCATTTTGAATATAGTAAATTGTCTTAAACTCTTTAAATATTTACATAATTTTTATATTTATGGGGAAAGAAAAGACTTTGTTAAATTATAGTTTAGTACAGTTCTGTTTCTGAATGCTCATGGTGCCTAAGTTCATCAATACTGGATACAAAAATATATGGTTAAAGGTAATTTTATTTCATAGAAGCCAAAGTACCATGTGAAGGCTCAAACTAAGACAGCCAGAATAGAAAATGAGTTTGATGTTTGTTGACAATGTTCAAAATTTATACATATGTACATGTATATACATACACACACATATGCACATAACTAAAATACCTTGCCTTCTCATCCTCAGAAAATCAACTCTGAAGCTCTCATTTCTCCTATCTCATCCTATGTACATACAAGAATATGTATGTGTTGTAGGTTTTCTCTTTCATTTTGAGTGGATGCCAAAAGTTGCTCCTATTTTATGAAGCAGAGAGAGTGATATGATAAGAGCTTTTTGCTCCATCGTTTCTCCATGCCAGGGAGAAACAGTTTTTCCTTTTTTATGCATTAATGATGCACAAAGCTGAGACTTTTAACTCTCCGTCTAGCTTTTGCTTCTCTGTTTCTCAGAAATTTCTCATGTTACTTGGCATGCATGGTTATATGATAAAGACTTGCGATGGTCATTTTTTCCTTCTGGTATGCTTCCTGAGCAATCTCAGCTCATAAGCCAGCTGGAAATGCAGTTTCTGTCATTTTTGCAGAATAAATGTACTATCTTAAAAAAGAAAAGAAAGGAAAAATTACCATGCCCTGAACACCCAGTAATCCTTGTGAAGCTATTATTTTCTCTGACTGTAAGGATGGAGACCTAGACTGTAACTCCTTCTTCAATCTTAAATAAAAGATCTAATGTCTCACTGAATCTGTGGTGGAAGCATGCCAGGCCTGAAGAACTTGCTCTAACATTCGCCCTGGGGTTGGAGATAGAATTAGTAGATCTGAGGTCTAATATTAGCTTTAAGTAACCCAAGGTGTACTGTAAAGTGACTGTTACCTCTGTTCTTCTTGACACTTTCTTTCCTTGGTTTCCTGTCTGTTCTACTCTTGACTCTTCACTTCTAAGATCTCTTACGCTTTATTTCTAAGATCTCTTCTACTCATTTGCTAGTGATCTCCTTCAGCATGGTGTCTTTCTTGTTGGTTAACACAGAGTCAAATCCAATGCATGGAGACCCGACGCACGTGAGAATGAAATGTTGCCCAGCCCTATACCACTGTCATGATCACTGGTATACACTGGCCCCTTGTTGTGGCCACTGTTATTTTGAGTGGCTTCCAACCTAGGAGGCTCATATTCCAGGCTCATATATGACCATACTTTATTAGCATCCATAGAGTTTTGATTAACTGGTTATTGGAAGTAGGCCACTATTCCTAGCCTGTCGTGGGCTAGAAGTTCTCCTGAAACCTACCTACCATGAAACACCCTGCCAACATTTGAAATATCAGTGCTATAGCTTCTAGCATCATAATAAAACACACTAGCCACACTAGCCACATCAGTACAGCAAACTGACAGACAGTTGGTTGCTCAAAGCTTTAAATATCATAATGAGGACTGAAGATGCTTCACACCCAACCTCTGCACACTCATCTAACTTGAGCCCAGGGTTTTCTGTTAAATTCCTGATTCATATATTCACCTGAATACTTGACATCTCCACTTAAATATCTAAATGGCAGTTCAAGATTGACAAGTCCAAAACCAAACTTTTATGTGCTACAGAGTATTCTCCATTACAAAAAATCACAATTCCACTTTTTATACCAATTTGTATATGTTTCTTGGAGTCAGTTCTGGCTCTTCCTCTTAAAACTCATACTCAATCCATTAGTAATGGTTGAATATTTCAACCATTAAAGCAAAGGAGATAGAAATTCCAAAGGCTTCTTGTAACATTTGCCAAGCCACATTTATCTGAGTGCTATTATTGCTTACCTGCCTTATTACAACGCCTCCTCCATGAACACAAAACTATTCTCTGTACTTCTACCCCTGTACCCTATGTCGACTTTTTGGATGCTGTTTGTTTTTTGTTTTTTTTTTTTTGTTGTTGTTGTTAGGTACTATTTAGTCGGTTCCAACTCACAATGACCCCATGCAAATGAGAATGAAGCACTGCTGGTTCTGGACCATCTTCAGGATGGTTGAAATATTTGAACCCATTTTGCAGTCATTGTGTCAACTAATCTTCTTGAAACGTTTCCTGTACTCTAACACTTTAAAGAAATCTTGTATAAATCTGAAGCATCAAAATGCTGCAGAACATCTTTCAGACCATAAAACTGTAAAATAGAAATCAACAATGGAAAAAGCAAAGGAAAAAAATCAAACACGTAGAAACTAAACAACGCTTTGCTAAACAACAACAACAACAACAAAAAAAAAAACTACAGTGTCATAAAAGAAATCAAGGGTGGAATACTGACATTCACAGAAACAAACAAGAATAAAAGCACATCCTACCAGAATCTTTGAGATGAAGCAAAAGCAGTGCCCAGAGATCAATTAATTTCAATAAATACACACAGCTGAAAAGAGGAAAGCATCCAAATTAGAGCATTAACACTACAACTCAAACAAGTAGAAAGAGAGCAGCAAAAGAACCCCTTGGAAACCACAAGAACACAAATAATAAACATTAGAGCAGAATTAAATGAATTAGAGAATAGAAAATTGAAAGAGTTAATAAGACTAAAAGCTCATTCTTTGAAAAGAACAATAAAATCGTAAACCATTGGCCAAACTGACAAAAGAAAAATAGAAGAGGAAGAAAATAAATCAGAGGTGACATGGGCAACAACACAACAGATCCAACTGAAAATAAAAAATGAGAGCAGAATACTATGAAAAGGTATACTGGAACAAATTTGAAAGGCTAGAAGAAATGGACAAATTTCTAGAAGCATGCTACCCACCTAAACTAATACAAACAGATGTAGAACAACTAAATAAACCTATGAGAAAAGAGATTAAAAAGATAATTAAAACATTCCTAATAGTAATAATAATAATGAAAGCACTGGCCTGGATAACATCACTGGAGAATTCTACCAGATTTTCAGAGAAGAGTTAACATTACTATTACTAAAGGTGTTTCATAGCATGGAAAAGGATAAAATAGAATACTCACAAATTCATTCTAGGAAGCCAGTGTAACTCTGATACCCAAACCAGACAAACACAGCACAAAAAGGGAAAATTACAGATCCATCTCTCTCATGAATCTAGAAGTGAAAGTCTTCAACAAAATTCTACTCAATAGAATTCAACAACATGTGAAAAAATAATTCACCATGACCAAGTGTGACTCATACCAGCTATGCAGGGATAATCAGTAACTGGCCACATTTTTTTTTTTTTTAAATAAAAGAACTACTGGATGTTATCAACTGATGCAGAGAAGGCATTTGACAAAGGTATTTGGCCAATATCCATTCATGTTAAAAATCTCTCAGCAAAACAGAAATAGAAAGGAAATCCTTCAAGATAATAAAAGACATCTATACAAAGCTGAAAGCTGACATCAACCTAAATGGAGAGAGTCTGAAAGCCTTCCCTTGAGAACAGGGAACAGGCAAGGATGACCTTCATCACCACTTTTATTCTACATTTTTCTGGAGGTTCTAGCCAGAGCAATCAGCCTACAAAAAGGTAAAGGGCATCCAAAATGGTAAGGAAGAAGTAAAAATACCTGTATTCATAGATAATGTGATTTTACACACAGAAAACCCTAAAGAGTCCACAAAAAATAAATCTACTGGAGCTAATAAAATAATTCAGTCAGTGATCAGGAACTAAAATAAACATGCAAAAATCAGTTGGAGTCCTTGCACCAACAAAGAGAATGTCAAAAAGGAAATAAAAAAATCAATACCACTTACAACAGCTCCCAAGAAGAGAAAATACAGACTAAAAGACTCATAGAAAGAAAGCTACTAGGCACTTCTACAAAAAACCAAGAGACCTGTATAAGGGGAGACACTTAACCTTGCTCATGGACATGAAGACACAATACTGTGAAAATGTGTACTCCAAGTGATCTATAGATACAATGAAATCCTAATCCAAATTCCAATAGCTCTTCTTTTTTAATGAGCTAGAGAGAAACAAATCACCGACTTCATCAGAAAAGTGAAGAAGCTGCAGAAGGAAAGCATTGCTGAAGAAGAAAAAAAAAAAAAAAAACGAGGAACACACACTGCCTGACTTTGGAACCTATTACACTGCAATATTAGTCAAAATAGCCTGGTACTGGTACAACAACAGACACATAGACCAATGGATCAGAATTGAAAATCCAGACATCAAATCATCTACTTACAAGCAGCTGATATTTGACAAAGGTCCAAAGTCCACTGATTGGAGAAAAGAAAGTCTGTTTTATGAATTGTACTGGCATAGCTGGATATCTACCTGCAAATAAACGAAACAAGTAAGCTATCTCTCACTATGAGCAAAAACTAACTGAAAATGGACCAAAGACATAAATATAAAATCTAAAATAATAAAGATCATGGAAGAAAAATTAGGGACAAAGCTGGGAGCACTGATAAAGTCTTAAACAGCATAGAAAATATTACTAACTGTACAAATGCCGGAAGAGAAAATAGTTAACTATGAACTGCCTAAAATCAAACAATTATGTTCATCTGAAGACTTCACCAAAAGAATAAAAAGACTACCTACAGACTGGAAAAGAAGTTTTGGCTACAACAAATCCTATCGGTGTCTAATCTCTAATATCAATAAGATACTAGAAAACTTCAACAATGGAAAGACAAACAATTGAATTAAATAATGGGCAAAGGATATGAACAGGCACTTCAGAAAAGAAGACATTCAAGCAGTTAATGGATACATGAGAAAAGGCTCTCAATCATTAGTCATTAGAGAAATTCAAATTAAAACTACAATGAAATAACATCTTATCCTAACAACACTGGCATTAACCCAAAGAACTCAAAATAATAAATGTTGGAGCAGATGTGGAAAGACTGGAACGTTTATATACTGCTAGTTGGAATATAAAATGGTACAACCACTTTGGAAATCAATTTGGCCCTTCTTAAAATACTTGAAATAGAAATACCATATGATCCAGCAATTCCACTTCTTAAAATATATCCTAGAGAAACAAGAGCTGACACATAAATTGATCTACATATACAGGTGTTCATTGCAGCACTGTTCAGAATACCAAAATGATAGAATCAATGTAGTCACTGATTACTGGAGGAATGAGTGAACAAACAATGAGCTATTATGTAATGATAAAGAGCAACAAAGAGTTTCAGAAACATGGGAGAAGTAAAACTAGTCAATTGCAAAAGAACAAATATATGAAACCACTGTTGTAAGAACTGAATAATAGGCTTAAAGAAAATATTCTTTGATGCTTACATGGGGGAAGGGGGAGGAAGAGGGGTATTCATTAATTAGATAACTGAAAACAATTATTTTAGGTGAAGGGAGATAATACACACAATACAGGAGAAATCAGCACATATGGACTACATCCAAAGCATGGAAGTATTCTAAATAAAATCAAACACTTCCAGGGACAGAGTACTAGGGTTAGGGATATAGGGTCTTGGTTTCAGGGTACTTCTATATCAACTGGCATAACAAAGTTTATTTAAATATTCCGCATCCTGCTATGGTAAGTGGTGTCTGGGATCTTAAAGGCCAGCAATCAGCCATCTAAGGAGCATTAATTGGCCTCAACCCAACTGGAGCAAAGGAGAAAGAATAGTATCAAAGACACAAGCAAAGTGCCAGCCCAAGAGGCAGGAAGGGCCACATAAAGCAAAGACTACATCAACATGAGATGAGAACTAGATGGTGCCAGACCACCACCAAAGACTGTCTTCATAGGGAACTCAACAAAAGGTCTTCGACAGAGTGATCGAAATGTGGAGTAATGAACTCAAACTCTAGTTAAAAGTCCAGGCTTGATGATGTGACAGACTGGAGCGGCTCTGGAGAAGATGACCCACGTACAGCTAGCCTAGAACTGAAACCATTCCAGAAGCTGACTCCTCAGGTAAAGATTCAACAGGCTGCTCCTGTCTGGAGTGAGATAAGAAGACAGAAAGGTTAGGATCTGGTTAAACAAATACGGGAAATAAAAGATGAAGGAGAGGAGTGTGCTAACACAGTGTGGGGGAGAGCAGGTTACATAGTAAAGTGTGTAAATTTTGTACGAGAAAGTAACTGTGATTACAAGCTTTCACTTAGAACATGATGAAAAAATGAAATTTAAAAGTATTATCCATCATCGTCATCATCAACAACAAAGAAATCTTTATGCAGCAGATTTGCAAAACACAATACAGTTCACTTCATCACTGTTATTTTTGTAGATACGGATTGTAGATCTAAGTAAAATGAAATCCTTGACAACTTTAACCTCTTCTCCCTTTACAATGATTTTACTCATTGGACCAATTATGAGGATTTTAGTTTTCTTTAAGGTTTAATTCATGTTGAAATCTGTAGCATTTGAGTGTCCTCAGTGAATGCCTGAAACCTTCCTCACCTTCAGCAAGCAACATTGTGTCATCTGCACATCACAGATTGTTGAAGAGTATTCCTCTAATCCTGATGCCACTTTCTTAGTCATGTGGTCCAGCTTCTCAGACTATTTTCTCAGCATACAGGTGGAATCAGTGTGATGAAAATATACAACCCTGACACACACCTTTGCTGATTTCAAACTGTGTACTATCCCCACGCTGGAAACCAAAAGACCATACTTGGCATTTCTCAAGGTGAAAGAACTGAAGAAAAAATGTAAGCCTCAATTTGAAATATTTAAGGATCCTTTGGGGGAAAATATTGAGTAATGTAGGAAGCATCAAAAGAAAATGGAATACAGAGTAACTGTATGAAAGAGAGTTGATCTACATTCAGCAGTTTCAGGAAATAGTGTATGATCAAGAATCCATAATACTGAAGGAAGAAGTTCAAGCTACAGTGAAAGGAATGGTAGAAAACAAGATCTAGGAGTTGAGGGACTAAAAGTGGAGAGGTACCAACAAATAGATGCAGCACTGGAGGTGTTCACTCATCTAATGTCAAGAAATTTTGGAGGGAGCTGTCTTGCCAACTGACTGTAAGAGACATATATTTGCCCATCACAAGAAAGATGATCCAGTGGGATGTGGAAATTATTGAACAACATGATTAGTGACACACACAAGTAAAAATTTGTTGAAGTTCATTTAATAGCAGTCATAGCAGTATATTGGCAGGGAATTACCAGAAGATCAACAGAGATTCAGAACATGTCCTAGAAGGGAGGACCATCATTGTTAATGTCAAATGGATCTTGGCTGGAAACAGAGAATATCAGAAAGATGTTTACCTATGTTTTATTGACTATTCGGAGATATTGGACTGTTTGGATCATACAAACTATGGATGATATTTCAAAGAATGGAAATTCCAGAACACTTCATTGTGTTTGTAAGGAACTTATACGTAGACAAAAAGACAGTTGTTTGAACAGAACAGTGGGAAACTTTGTGGATTAAAGTCAGGAAAAGTGTGTCTCATGGTTGTTTTCTTTCACTCTATTTAGTCAATATGTATGATGAGCAAACAATCTGAGAAGCTGGACTATATGAAGAAGAGTAGCATCGGGAATGGAGAAAAATTCATTAACAACCTGTGATACGGAGATGACACAGACTTGCTGAGAGTGTACAGAAAATCAAAGACCACAGCCCTCAGAATGAATTAAAGTTTAATGTAAAGAAAACAACAAATACAAGTGAACCAATAACCCACATCATGATAAACAGAGAAAAGACTGAAGTTACCAAGAATTTCATTTTATTAGTGTCATTAATCAACATGCCTAGAAGCAGCAGTTAAGAAATGAAATGACACATTGTATTGGGCAGATCTGTTGCAAAAGACTGCTTCAAAGTGTTAAAAATCAAAGAAGTCACTTTGGGGACTAAGACACACTTGACCCAACCCACGGCAATTTCAACCACCTCCTGGGCATGGGAAAGCTGGACAATGGAGAAGGAATACTGAAGGAGAATTGATGCCTTTCAATTACAGTATTGGTGAGACTGTGCCTTATTTATTTTGGCCATGGTATCAGGAGAGACCAGTCCCTGGAGAAGGACATTGTGATTGGTGAAAAGGCGGGGGACCCTCAGTGAGACGGATTGACACAGTGGATGCAACAGTGGGTTCAGGCATAACAACGATTGTGAGACTGGAGCAGGACCAGACAGTGTTTCATCCTCTTTTAAATAGGGTGTTTGTGAATGGGAGCTGACTTCACAGGACATACAAACAACAAAAACAACATTCTCTAGCTGTGTTTAAACAACTGCCTCTTGATTTATGCCTAGATTCCTCAGGAGCATAATTAAATGCTCTGGAACTTCCATTCTTTGTAATGTCATCTATAATTTTCTAAGATCCACACAATCAAATGCGTTTGTCAGACCTCATAGTCAGTAAAACACAGGTAAACATCTTTCTTTCTGATATTCTCTGCTTTCAGCCAAGATCTGTCTGACATCAGTAATGACATCTTCGGTTCCATGTCTTCTTCTGGATCCAGCTTGAATTTCTGTCAGATCACTGTCAAAGTACTAATGTGACCATTTTAAATTACTTTCTGCAAACTTTTACTTTCATGGGATATTCATGATGTTGTTCAACAATTTCTGCATTTCACTGTATCATCTTTCTTTGGAATGGGTGCATATATGGGCCTGCCATTTGGCAGGTTAATTGTCTTTCAAATTTTGTGGCATAGGTCAGTGAGCTCTTCCAGCTTTGCGTTTGCTCACTGAAACATCTTCATTGATATTCCCTCAATTCTTGGAGTCTTCTTTTTCCCCATTCCTGTCAGTACAGCTTCAGTTCCTCACAGAGCCATCAGTTTTGGATTATACACTGCGCCTGAAATGATTGAAGGCCTACCGGCTCTTTTGGTAGAGTGACTCTGTGTATTGCCTTCGTCTTCTGATGATTCCTGTGTAGTTCAACATTTTGCTCATGGTGTCCTCCAATATTGAAACTTAAGGCCTAAAATTTTTCTACAGTATTTTCAGCTTGGAAAATGCCAAATGTGTTCTTCTCTTTTGGTTTTCTTACTCCAGGTCTTTGCGTATTTCCTTGTAATCATTTACTTTGTCTTTTCAAGGCATCCTTTGAAATCTTCTGTTCACTTCTTTATCACTTCCTCCTTTTGCTTAAGCTGCTACGTGTGCTAAAGCAAGTTTCAGAGTCTCTTCTGACATTTACTGAGTCTTTTCCTTTTTTTCTGCCTTTTTAATGCCTTCTTGCTTTCTTCATATGTGAACTCCTTGGTCTTTGGTCTTCAGTGTCCAATGCGTCAAACTATTCTTGGGCTTATCTCTAAAATCAGGTGGAATGTACTCAGGGTCATACTTGTGCTCTTGTGGGTTTGTTTTAATTTCCTTCAGCTTTAACTTGAACTTACACATAAGCAATTGATGGTCTATATAGCCTTGTTTTTACATCACTTTTTTTCCCAGTTACAGCCAATTTGATTCCTATGTTTTCCATGTGGCAGGATCCACATGTAGAGTGACCATGTATGTTGGAAAAAATGATTTAATAGGTTACTAATCTTGCAAAATTCTATCATATATTCTCCGGCATCATTTCTATCACCAAGGCTGTATTTTCCAACAACCAACCCTGTGTTTCCAGCTTTCTCATTCCAATCACCAGTAATTATCAATAAGACTTTGTTGCATGTTTGATCGATTTCAGACTGCAGAATTTGATTTAAAAAATCTTCAGTTTCTTCATTTTGGCATTATTGGTTGATGTATTAATTTGAATAATAATCATATTAAACCATCATCCTTACAGGCATATGGCCATTAACAGGTCACTGACAGTATTGCCTTTAGGATACATACCGAAATGTTCTTGTGAGAATGAGTGTACCATAGTTTCTCTTCAATTTAGTTGTTTAAATCATAGTCAACTATACAGTGTGATCACAAATAGGCAGTACCAGTCTGTCCCAGCTCACTAACATTTGGGATATCTATCTTAAAATGTTATATTTGCTTGTTGACAACTTTCAATTTTCTTTGCTTCATAATTCATACATTCCATGTTTCTACTATTAATGGATGTTTCCGGCTGTTTCTTCTCATTTTGAGTCATGTCACATCAGCAAATGTAGGTCCTGAAAGCTTATTTCATCCACATAATTAAGATTGAGTCTACTTTGGAGAGGTTGATCTTCTCCAGACGTATTTGTGTGCCTTCCAATCTGAGAGGCTTATCCTTCAGAATGAGAACAGACAATATTCTGCTTCTATTGATAAGGCTTTCACTGGCTGATTTTTTCTTTTTTCTTTTTTCAGAAGTAGATTGCCTATTCCTTCTTCCTAATCTGTCTTAGTTTGGAAGCTCTGCTGAAATGCATTTACCATGGTAACCCTGCTGGCATTTGAAATATACGAGTAGCACAACAACACAAAACCACCACAATATGACACATTACTGGTCTGTCATGTTTAACACAGCAGTAGTAATCTTATCAAATGCCGCATGGCATGCCAATTCTCCAAAGCATCCTCCACAACACCTCTTCAGCTCATTTGACATAAATGACAAAGTCCATGCAACGACTTACAAGGCCCTACAAAATAACCACCCTTTCAAAGCATGATATGCTTCTCCAGGACAAATTCCTCCTGATAACACATCTAAAGTGAGTGAGACAAAGTCTTCACTATTCTAGCTTCTAAGGAGTATTCTGGTTGTGGTTCTTCTGAGAAAGACCTGTTTATTCTTTTAGCAATCTATAGTATATTCAATATTCTTCACCAACACCGTGAATGAAAGGTGTCAATTCTTCTCCGGTCTTCGTTCCTCATTATCCAGCTTTCACACACTTAAGAAGCTACTGACAACATCATGACTTGGGTCAGACACGTTGTTACAAAACAAACAAAAAACACTTTGAAGTGCTCATCTGTAGCATTTTCCAGTGCAAATGGAATTGCATAAGTAGCTAGTACCTAAACATCTATGGACTGAGAGGGAAGATATAGTCCTTCAATTCTTTTCTCACGGCTCCTCAACTTCCTGTGATCATTCCAACTACTCTGAAACTTCTTTTGTGTTTTGAAATGTACTCAAGTTTCTTTAGACTCTAGACTTTTACTTGTACCTTTCTGTATCCTTCAGCTCTTTCAATGAGGAACATTTTCAGTCCCCAGTAAAGGAATTATCAGTTAACAGTGACTTAAGCAAATAGCATTTTCCCCCTCACCTGGAGATAGATACACTTGAAAATGAATGTTTGCTGGTATTAAGCATCCCAGTAATATAAAGGCTATGTAAGTTTTTTTCATGATTCTATGGACTCTTACCTCATGGTCACAAGATAGTTGCAGCAGAGTCAATCATTGCACATTGTGTTCAGAGGCAGGAAGCAACTTTTTAAAGGGTAGGTAGTTTCTTGTACATGCTTTCCTCTCAACAGGTAAGCAAAGATTTGTTTTGAGAATGCCATACTCCCCCTAGATATAATGTTCTATTATTTCCCTCCAGACAGAAATAGGCCGAACTTCCCTGAACAAAAGAGAAGAAAAGATGACTTTTGAGCAGGCAAAGGATGTATCAGACCCATTCCTTTAGCCTTTGCTATCCTTGCTTCACTTCAGGTTTTAACTCGGATGTAATTTGTAGCTCATCTGAAGTAAAAACCAAAGCCCTACCAATGACTTGCAGAGACTTTTGTCTGATGTTGTTGGAAGTCTTTCCTGACTAACCTCTCCTACCACCAACTCTGGGTTAAGTGTCTTTCTCTTAGGTCCCTTAGACCCTAAAGTTTTCTTACAATGACATTTTCACATTGTACTCCTAAGTCATTTTTCCTTGTAGGCTTCATCGCCACTTGTAACGCATATACATTCTAAGTTCTTCAGGACAGAGACCACATTTCTGTTTACACTGAATACTGAACTATAAAATAAATACAAACATGAACGACTACTAAAGGAAAATTAATTTTCAAAAATTTACTTCAGTATTATGTTGATATTTCTAGGACTCTTGCAATATCTTTCTTGTATATTGCTAGCCCAAGTGAATATTTGAGCTATTATTTTACCCAAAGCCTAATCTTCCCCCTTTTTAAAGTCTAAAGCCTCAACACTTAAATAATTCAATTAATGTAACTAACATCTTAAGCAACATTTGACTATTATGTGGCATAACTGGGGAGAGAGATTTTAAACACGTATACAATTCTCAAGATGTAGATAAAAAGACAAAAATAAGCATAATTTGTTCTCCAGTTACAACAGACATATTCTACTGGGACTAAGGGTAGAAAGGAGTGAAGAATATAGTCTCTGCTTTCTTCAGAGATACGGTGATACTACTGATGAACAAAGACACAACAGGCTTTCCGACAATAAACAATAATTGAAGCTAAAGCAGAGAAACGAAGCATTTTAGAACAGGTTAAGTGTCCAGGCTGCGTACTGGTGGGCACGTTAATTAACCATTCTAAACCTCAACTTCTTCATCAGTGAAATGGGGATCACACTGGATATCTCAGTGGGATTGTTCTGAGTTTCAAAGTACTTAGAGATACTGTTTATAAAGTGAT
Source organism: Heterohyrax brucei (assembly GCA_028571685.1). Classification (NCBI taxonomy): domain Eukaryota; kingdom Metazoa; phylum Chordata; class Mammalia; order Hyracoidea; family Procaviidae; genus Heterohyrax; species Heterohyrax brucei. The sequence goes on from CM053150.1 coordinate 67,781,398, forward strand.
TAGTAGAGTCTCTGGTATTCAGCCTGCTTCCAGTAAATTCTAAAATTTATTATGGTCATTATGATAAACAAGATTCTAGTAGATGATAAAACAGAGTAACAGACTATACAAAATTATATATTAAGACAATTATAACCAATTATTCTAAATCAATATTTGCTTCTCCCAATGGTTGGAAATACAGTGTTCTATTTCTCCTACTTCTAGAAGTAGCTTTCCAACAGCTGGTTGACTACAAAAAGCATAAGACTGACAAAATTTCATAATGGTTCACATCCCCTGGTATGCTTTCCTCTTTATACAGAAATATACCATTTAATTCAGTTTCTTACTTCTAGTAACTGTAATAGCAATGTGAAGTTTCAGAAACTTTAAATCAGAGCACCTTCAGGGATAGAGGGTATCTTGGAGTTCATTTGGCACAATCCCTTCATTGTATAGATGAGAAAATGAACCCTTTTGTGATTGGCTTGAGATTGAGAGCTCTGTAGTAGAAGAGCCGGAGTTGAAACACAGGTCATTGGAATCCATACTTAATCTACATCTTACATTGCCTCCTACTGAATTATTCATAGCAGCAGGGAATAGAAATGGGGAAGTGGTTCATTTTATAAAAGGATTGCCAGGCCAGGTCAATTTTAGCATTTTACATGTGGGTAGTAGAAATAATGTTGGATGGACAATGGGAACTTAATATTCTTAATTGTCCACAACTTTTCTGCTTCTCACTGAAGACAGGATGGGTACCCAAATGGATGAGTTTATCTCCTAAGATAAGTAACAAACAGTAAATAGAATACATTAGTACATGGACATTAGTCTAATTCCCTGGGTGATGGTTAACTTCTTGACTACTAGTAGTCAAGTTAACTGCTTGACTACTAACTGAAAGGTTAAAAGTTCAAGCCCATCTGCAGGTGCCTCAGAAGAAAGACCTGGTGATCTGCTTTCAAAGACTTTTAAAAACTCCATGGAGCACAATTCTACTCTGCAACACATCGGGTTGCCATGAGTTGAAATCAACTTGATGGCTGCTGCTTACCATTGATGAACCAGTATAGTAGTCTAGAACAACAACAAAAAAACACCTAAACCTTTACAGTTGAGTCCGTTTCTACTCATAGCTACCCAGAGTAAAACTGCCCCATAGAGTTTCCAAGGAGAGCCTAGGGGACTTGAACTGCTGACCTTGTAGTTAGCAGTCATTGATCTTAACCACTAAGCCACCTGGGTTTCTGGTAGTTTAGAAGATCATAAGTACTGCTATTTAAAAAAAGAAAAAGTGAAGTCAGGTAAGAAGAATAGAAGGCTGTAGTGTGAGGTCATCACAGGGCATAGGAGACATAGGGAAGGCTAAATGTAACTGCCAGTCTCCCAAACCTTGCATTTAAACATCTTATTTAGTCTTTTTTCCCAAAGGATGTGTTTCCCAAGAATGAGTTGTAGCACACGTGATTGTTTACGAACTGATACGAATGTATGTCAGTTGTGTAACTCATGAATCTGTTAAGGACCTTAAAGATAATCTATTTAAGTCCTCCAGCCAGAATTTTAATCATTTCTGTGGCAGTATTATAAACTTAGATCAAATAATATGTGAGAACAATTAGAAAGTTCGCCGGTCAATTATTTGTTTACACATCTCTGATGAAGGCTAATTACTTGTTAGCTCAAAGAGATGGTCCTCAGCTTTTGTTACCAAAAGCAGTCTGTATAAGGGACAATTCACAAAAATCGGGAACTCTTCTGTCAGAAGAAAGTTATCAAGAAACTAAGCACAATGGTTAAAATTCTAACCGTCTACATGTTTCCTTACAAGGCTTTAATAAAAAGGCAAAATCTCATTGAAAACCCACTTCTCTCTCTTGCACACAGTCTTGAGAGCTCTCTCGCTATTACTCACACACCGCAGAAAGAGAATCCGATCTTTATATAGCACTGAGTTCTAGCTACCAGCCCACGCCGTATTTGATGGTTGCACACTTTTGTTGCTAGAGTAGAAAAGTGTTTGGTGTTGCTAGACCAAAAGCAGGATGCCCAGTTGAATTGCGTTAAACAACAAATGGTTTTTAGTATCATTATGTTGCAAATATCTGTGGGACATATTTATACTAAGGAAAAAATTAAAAAGAAAAAAAAATTGTTGATCTGAAATTGAAATTTAAGTAGATGTCCTATATTTTTATTTGCTAAACTTAGCAACACTGTAGTTCTTAAATTCTTTATAGAAAATTCTAGTCAGACAGTATTTTTTCTCTAGTCTTTGCACTCTAACAAGCTTGTAAGCCTGACGGTGGTGTTATATGATTGCCCGTGCTTCGGTCATTGATTGTTCATGCATTCATTGACGCAACACTGTTTTTGCATGCTTACAGTGTGCCGGGCACTATGTTAGATGGAAAGTTAACTATATCCGGTACAAAGTTCAGATAAATAGATCTGAATCATGTCCTCATTAAACTTATAATCCAGTGACTAAATAACTATCCGCTAGGTGTTGCGGTTAGTTGCCATCGGACCAACTCTAGCTCATAGCAATTCCTTAAACAACAGAACTAATCGTTGCCGGGTCCTGTGCCATCTTCACCACCTGTGGTATGCTCCCGTCCATCCTGTGGCTACTGTACATTTTCACTGTCTCCTAAACTAGGGCAGTCATCATCCAGCACTATATAAGGCAATATTCTGTTCGGATTTATAGGGTTTCCACTGACTAATTTTCAGAAGTAGATTGCCAGGCCTCTTCCTAGTCTGTTTGAGTTTGGCATCTCCACTGAAACCTGTCAACCATGAGTGACCCCACTGGCATTTGAAATACTAGTGGCCCAGCTTCCAGCATCATAACAACATGCAAGCCACCACGATAGGACAAAGTGACAGACAGGTGGTAGATCTATTAAGTAATGCCCAAATTGTGGCAGTGATTGTAGACAAAGATTACTAATATGTAGGTTTATCAATACAAATTGAGTAAGTCTATAAGCCACCTCCGACCATCCCCTGCATAAACAAGGGAGAGGAAATGTTTCAAAACTGTGTTTTTCAAATGCTGATTTTGTATCAGTGCTGGAGACACTCCCTCATGATAGTAGATGGCGTTTACTTAGCGCTTTATGTTTGTCAAACGCTGCGCCAGGCTCACCGCTTCATACAAAACTTAAAAGCAACTCAACAACATACACAACGGTCTATTCCCAATTACTAGTGAGGAAAATAGGACTTAGAAATTTAAATAAATTGCTCAGTGCTACACAACAGGAGGTGATAGAACTGGGACTCTAAGAGAGGCCTGATTATTTAAAATAGATACTCCTAACCCTTGTGCTCCGCCACCTGAGAATGACTGAGGAAACTTGCTAACTATTACGGATCCCCAGAGTAGCTGAATCAGTAAATCTGGGGTAAGGTTTGCAGAACATATTTTTAACAGGCTCCCTAGGTGATTCCGATGCAACAAGATTTGGGTTCCACTAATTTAGAATATCATAACCTAATCTAATCAAATTAACACCGAGAACTATTGTATAACTCTGACTTTGCCAGCTGTAAATTCTCAAGACCTCAGCTATATGAGTTTCCCATTATGGGGCAGCGGGAGGCAGAAGGAGAGAAGAGCTATAAATAATCAGTGTCCTCAGCACATAGATACCTAAGTTCTATTTTTCAAACTGAATTTTTCCAGTTTGCATAATCACACCTTAGATAGCCTGGCTTCAATGCCACTTCCTCCTGCTTATCCACCACTAATTGCACCAGGTTAGCAAAGTTAGTGACAGGTTTAGAATTAAGTATATATTCTTTCCAGACACAGTTTTTCTATGACACATTAGTAGAAAGCTAGTATATATCTCTGGCTTGTCTTGATGCTTCTGTTACTTTTGACGGATATTGGGGCAACAGATAGAGGATAGACTAAGAAGAGAAGACTCACACGGCAGACACCAGCACAGACTTACGGAAGGAGTAGAGGAGAATTAGATGCAGACCTGATAGAGTTGAAGGTAAGATGTTCACAGGGAAGTGATGAGGATTGCAACACTTTGATGAGAAATAACAAAGGTGAATCAACATTATTCTTTTCATTCATTTTTTTCATTTTTCTCTTTCTTCCTTCATAAAATAAATATTGATTTTTGTACTTAAATACAGAAAAGTACATAAATTACAAGTATTTATGATGGTGAGTTTTCACATAGAAAAAGTACCATGTAACTACTACCCAGATGAGGAAAGAAATATTACTAATATTCTAAAATTTCACACTACCCCTTAGGCCTAAGAGTCCCAGGCCTGAAATGGTTGAATTTTATTACTTATTTTGTTGCGGTATAAGGTAAGGTTTAGAATTTTTTTTTAATGTGAGTATTCAATTGACCATGCATCACTTACTGAAAAGATTATCTTTCCTCCAGTGAACTTCTGTTACACCTTTGTCTTAAGTGGAGACAACATATATTCAACCAATATCCACTGAGCACTTATTCTGATCATAGTTTTGTAATAAGTCTCGTTAATAGAAATAAAATGTTCACTGAGTATGTACAGCAATCTAAGCTTTGAACTGCAAATGTGATAGAAATAATCTTTTCTATTCTAGCCTATATTCTATTTGGGGAAACAGATAACAAATAAATGAACTGTCAAGTAAGTAAAGCAATTTTGGCATACGATGAGAAGGAAAGGGTATGGAAAAAGATGACGTGGTAGGGAGTTGGAGGACAGACAGAACTGTAGATAGGATAGAGGAAGAACTCTTTTAGGAAGTAGTGTTTAAATTGAGACTCAAATGGAACATGTCAGGAGCCAACGTGACAAGAAATAGCAGTTCTAATATAAGAAAAATAAACTGCACATTTGCTGGGGTAGTTACTTACTGGGGTAGCACCTGGCTTGGCAAATGGTAGGAGCTGCCAGAAGGGTAGAATGGCAGGCCAGGTGTGAGTAAAGCAGAGTATCACGTTAAGAAAGCTCAAGAAGCAAGCAGCAGATCACCAAGGGGCCACGGGCCATAGTAAAGATTCCTATTTTCTTCTAAAGATCAACAGAAGTCATTGCTGAGATTTAAGGCACAAAAGACAACGTTCTGTCTTATTTGTTTTTATAGAATACACAGTGGGTGTGGGTAGACTCCACAAAACATAAGAGAGAGTGACGATTTTGCCATGATGGCAGGTGTAGTGGTTTAGATTAGGGACAAACCAGTGAAGCCAAGCAATGGCTCTTTCGTTCTCAATTTGCCCAACTGAGTTTTTGTTGTTTAGTGAAAAATGCTATTTATTTTCCTTGTCTCTAAATGATCTAAGCATTTGTAATATTTTCCAACTAATCCAGCAGACCATTCTATGTGATCTTACTTTCTCACTTAATTTTTCCCTATGCTTGAATCCTGCCAGCTGAGTCAACTTAGGAACTCTGTGAGCCAAAGCCAAGCCAAGTAAATCAATTCTCCCTCTCCTGGTGGCATAGCGGTTAACCAAAAAAGGTCAGCAGTTCGAATCTACCAGGTGCTCTTGGAAACTCTATGGGGCAGTTCTCCTCTATCCTACAAGGTCACTGTGAGTCAGGTTTAAATTTTTTTTTGTGCATGTGTTCTTCAGAATGGAAGGCAGAATAGATTCTAAGGGAAGGGGAAGGTAGAATTACTGACTTTAAATCTGACATTTGAATGTCGTGAAATCTCTGAAACACTCAGGTAACCGTCTGGGAGGGAATGGAAATTCTAAAATTGTTATTTACTGTGGCTGAGACTTGATGTCAAGAAACAGCTGTTTGGGGGTTGGAGTTTTGGACCTTTCATTTGCTCTGCGTGGCCTCGGTATTCTCATCTACAAAACGGAGGATGATATTCTCACTGGGATCCTGTTTCTCAGGGTTAATTTGAGACTAGAACGAGCGATCTGACAAATAAATCGTGGAGTGATTTTCAGTGGAGACGGATTGTTAATACATTCAGCACGCTTTGATCCAATAGCAGCCTCCTGCCCACTAATCTCTGCCATTACCATCAGGGCTGTTGCTTTGTGTTCATGCATGGTGGGGAGCCCAGAGTTTACTTAATTCCCTGCGGAATAGCAATTAAGTCATATTAAAGGCTTTCTCTTAAACAAGCTGTGTCACTGTCAGCCATCCTCGGCTGTGACTACTAGGAGGGCTAGAGCCTTGTCTCACAGACCACTAGATGGCGCGCGAGTTCCTCTCTGCCTCTCACTGCACCACATCATCGCTCCTCCGGTTTCCGACCATTCCCTGTTGCAGCTGTGCAGGCTCCACTGGGGTTGTGATGGATTTATTTGCTGGGAAAATCGTTACTCCCTCTGGACTCTGTGGGACAGAAAATACCTTGTAGCCTTGAAGATTGTGGAGTTTTCTCTTTTCTTGGTTTTGCTTTGATTTACCTCCCCATAGCTTCTCCATCCCCTCAAAACTTGACTTTCTAAAATTTAGAAGGAAGAAAAATAAGGACAGTGGTTTACGGGAGTTTTCTTATCTCCGGGAACCACATCACACATCACTTCTGTTTGCATACCCGATGCATGATGCGTGTCAAACTTTTCCTAATGAAGACGTTATCTGCCTGCCTCTTTTGCAGTCCTAGGCATCAGGAGAAAATTCTCCCATATTGTCCCTGCTTCCTTTCCAGGTGGCTGGAGAAACTCTTCCCAAGATTTTCTCCCTGCGGGATCTGTAGTCATTAATTAGGACAGGTGATGTTCTCCCAAAGAGCAAATTCATTCTCCAGGCTGCTTATCAAATCAGATTTCCCTCCCACTAGTAATATTTTTTTTTTTTTTTTTTTTTGCTCCCTTCTTATTTAGGGACTACAGGAACACAACACTTCACAGATGGCAAGGCCTCTGGAGCTTTTGGTATGTTCTAGTCCAGCGCATCTTGAACTTCAGCATCGTAATCACTTGGAGATCTGTTAAAAGGCAGATTGCCGGATGCTACACTTGAGTCTATGATAGAAAGAGAGTGTCTGGAGTTGAGCCCAAGAATTCACATTTTTTTGACAGCTTTCTTGCTAATGCTGATGCTGTAGTTCTGGGGACCACATTCTGAGGACCACTGGTCTAGTCCACTGCTAGTGTTGCACAAGTTCTGAAAGTGAGGTTCAGTAGGGTGAAAGGATTGCTCTGAGCCACAGAGCAAATTGCGGTTGGCCGAGACTAGGAATTGAGAAGTGTTTTAAGTAGAAATTTTTTAAGCCCTCCTTCAAATTGGGACTGGTTAGATGTTTCTCTTTATACTCTTTATGCAGAAAGGATTCACTGAGCAAATTTACAGAGGAAATCAGGCTGTAGGGGAATTGTTTAATTTGTGTTTAATCACTTAAAATAGAGTTCTATTATTTTTTTAGTTTAAATTAAAGCATGAACCTAGAGGAACCTGTTTCTATGTGAATGGTCTGACATTTCAGAGTTGCCACTGCTGCGATGTTCTTTTCTAACAGCTATTGCACTTAGGCAGAATTCCATGGAAAGTTGTTCAGCTGCTTCGTTTCCTTCCAATTCTTGATCTCCAACTTTCACCCTACCTTACCTTCATCCAATAAAGGGATTTCTTCCTGTAATAACTTGAACATGTTGCATTTGTTAAAACAATCAAATGGAAATGGAATCACTTCACCTTACCTAAAGATGTGTAATCTACTGCATTTTCCCCAAATTGTATTCCTTGGCATAATTTTAGGCACATGAAGTAGTGTACATGCGGGTGTGTGTATACATGTCTGTGCATATATGGTTATATTTATAATAATAGTTATAATTATGAATTTATCAACACCAGTATCTTCTATCTGGGTCCCAAGATACTGGTTTGTCAGTAGTTGAGGTGATGATTCACTGTCCCATTTTAAGTGGGAATAAATTTAAAGAAAAAAATATCTAATGACTAATAGAAGATACTTATACAAACTTAGCTAAAACTCATTCAGATGATATTTGAATGAAGGAACTTTGATAAACACCATGCCAGTGACTGAAATAATTTACTTCTGCAACTGGGGTAGGTACATGTTCATTATTGGAGATGTGCAAGTCTGGGCTGAGTGACTTAGAGCTGAGATGATGGAAGTATCCCTACGTCTTAGCTGATTTCTAAGCTCCCATCAGCCCTATAAGTCTTGATTGTCCTCACTATTACATTAATGTGTTAAACAGTGTTAACCTCAGTGATATCATATCTGTAATTCACCCTCCCCCCCCCCCTTTATTTTGTAGGGAAGCTCTATCTTCTGCTGGTACAAATCTTCTCTTAAACTTCAGCATATGTCAAGAAATCTTTCCCCAAAACCTCATTCTTTCCTGGCTGCGATCTGTTCTGTACTCTCTTGGTTTCTATGATCTGTAACTTCAGTCCAGTTGCTCCAGCCAACATTGATTTACTACCTACAATGTACTAGGCATTGAGCTCAGGTTGCCATCAGGTTGCTGTTTTTGTTGTTAGGTGCCGTCAAGTCCAATTCAAAGTGACCCTATATACAGCAGAAGGAAATACTGCCCGGTCCTGCGCTATCCTCACAAACTTTGTTATGCTCGGCCCATTGCTGCAGCCACATCCGTTCATCTTGTTGATCGTCTTCCTCTTTTTCGCCAACCACTGCTTTGCCACACTTGATGTTCTTCTCCAGGGACTAATTCCCTCCTGATCACGTGTCCAAATATATGAGCTATAATCTAATCATTCTTGTTTCTAAGGAGCAATCTGGTTGTACTTCCAAGTGAGATTTGTTTGTTCTTTGGCACTTGATGGAATATGTTCAATACTCTTCACCATCACTGCTATTCAAAGGCATCCATTCTTTGGTCTCTTTTATTCATTGCCTAGCTTTTGCATGCAAGTGAGGTGACGGAAAACATCATGGCTTGGTGTCAGATGTATCTTAGTCTTCAAAGTGACAGCTTTTCTTGTCGGCACTTGAAAGAGGTCCTTTGCAGAACATACGCATAATGCAATGCATCTTTTGATTTCTTGACTGCTGCTACCATGGGTGTTGACTGTGGATCCAAGAAAAAGGAAATCCTTGACAGCTTCAATCTTTTCTTCGTTTGCCATGATATAGCTTATTGGTCCTGTTACGAGGATTTTAAAATATAATGATATATTTCTACTTCTATTTAAATGTGGTGGTATATTTCTATTTCTATTTAAACATACTGGTATATTCCATTGTGTGACTATACCATATACAGACTGCCAATTAAGTTCACAAACTCATCCTAGAAAAAGTGCTACATACTATGTTGCTGAATATCACTATGATCACCTTGGAAGTACTCTCTTTGGGAAGCTGTGCACTGATGTCAGTGCCTAGCCCACCCTTCAAAGAAGTTTTTGAATTCTTTTTCTGTGTGGCAGCCCTTATTTCTCTAAGATACATTACAATCAGTGGGATTGCTGAATTATATGGTGTTTGTGTGTTGAGCTTTTTAAGAAAGCACCAAATCCATGTCCATAGTGTTTGTACCATTTTACATTCCCACCAGCAGTGTAGAAGAGTTCCAGTCTGTCCACCATTTATTATACTAATTATTATTATTTTTTATTCTGATTGAGTGAAAGTATAAATCCAGTTTATATATGCATGCCCGCATATCTGCAGTTTCTTCTGCTCTCCTTGACCGGTGACAGCACACTCTTCCTTTCTGTTCTATACACATCGTATCCTCTCAACAATCTCCTGTCCCCTCCTCTGCACTTCCCTCTAGCAAAAGCCCAGTAGGATGATATCCTCTAGATGCATAGAACCATAAAGTGCACACATGATATGGTCACTCTGTGTCCCAGAGTCCAATCCATTCCTGTCTGAAGAGTTGACCTCAGTAATGATTCATGATAGGGGCAGCATCAGGACCAGAGGCCACGCTCCCAGGGGAACCTCCAGGCATTTAAACCATCAATTGCAGTCTTTTAATGGAGTTCTCAGGATGTACCCACCTTGTTTTTTGTGTTGCCACTGGGACTCAACAGTGCAAGCCCCATCACGGCTGTCATTGGTGGTGGCCAGGCGCCGTCTGGTTCTTCTCGTAACATGTTGATGTAGTCACCCATACATGTAGGTCTTTCTGTCTTCTGGGTTCTGTTTCCCCAAATCATTATTGTCCTTGGTGATCACCTGTTCCAGCTGGGTTAGGACCATTTGACATACCTCAGATGGCAGCTTGCTAGCTTTTAAGACCCCAGACACCACTCACCAATATCCACCATTTATTATTTTGTGTTTTTTAGATTACTGCTAACCTTGTTCAGCTGAGGTGATATCTCATGGCAGTTTTGACTTACATTTCTGTAAGGGCTAATGATTGCTAACATTTCCTTGTGTATCACAATGTTAACGCTTCTTATCCATGAGCAAGGCAGATTTGTTTATTTTTGCACATTTCTATTGGTTTCTTACAGTAGAGTCTTGTTATTTGTTTTGTATAGGTCTTTTATGTCTCTAGTTCGATTTATTCCTAGGTATTTAATCTTCTTGGGGGCTATTGTAGACGGTATTGATTTAGCGATTTCCTCTTTGATGGTCTCTTTATCAGTATAAAGAAATCCAGCTGTTTTTTGTATGTTTATCTTATATCCTGATGCTTTGCTGAGCTCTTGTATTAATTGGATTTTTTTTTTTTTTAGGTTCAGATATAATCCATACTGAAGGCTGTGGTCTTTCATATTCATTAGTAAGTGCTTTAAGTCCTCTGCACTTTCAGCAAGCAAAATTATGTCATTAGCACATTACAGATTGATAATAAGTCTCTCTCTAATTCTGATGCCTTATTATCATTCATATAGTATAGCTTCTTGGATTATTTGGTCAGCATACAGATCTAGTGCTGCTCTGATAGAAATAACACAAGTGGATGCCTTTAACAAGCAGAAGTTTATTCTCCCACAGTCCAGTAGCCTAGACGTCACAATTCAAAGTGTTAGCTAAAAGGGAAGACTTTCTCTCTCTATTGGTTCTGGAGGAAGGTTCCTGTGATTCACAAATCTTTCCTTTGTCTGGGAACATTTCTGTGTAGCAAGCTTGGGTCTGAGGGGTGCACTGTGTTCTAGGCATTGCTTTCTTGATGGTATAAGGTTCCCAACTTTCCTCTTTCTTCCCTTTCATCTCTTGTAGGATTAAAGGTGGTACACTCACACCCCAGGGAAGCTACCTTACATTGGGCCAGGGCAGTGGACCTAATCCTCTTTAACCTAATCCAATTTTATGCTATTAACCACAGGCAGAGATTAGGACTGACACATCTGAAAATCACAAAACAGAGGACAGCCACGTAATATTGTGAATCATGGCCTAACCAAATGGCTACACACAGTTTTGGGGGAGGGATGGGGAGTAGGAGGGGAGTTCTACCTAGAACATATAAGTATGGTGAAAAGATACAACCCTGTTATACACTTTCCCTAACTTTAAATCACTGAGTATTCCCGTGTTCTGTTTGAACAACTGCCTCTTGTTCTGCATACAGGTACTTCATGAGGACAAGTAGGTGTCCTGAAATTCCTATTCTTCACAATGTTATCCATAATTTATTAAGATATACACAGCCTAATGTCTTTACATTGTCAATAAAACACAAATAAAAGTTTTTCTGATATTCTCTGGTTTCAGCTGGGATCCATCTGATATCAACAATGATATCCCCAGCTCCATATCCTTTTCTGAATCTGGCTTGAATTTCTGGCAGTTCCTTGTCAGAAAACTGCAGCTGCTTTTGAATGATCCTCAGCAGAATTTTACTTGTTCATGATATTAATGATACTGTTTGATAATATTCTCATAAAGTTGGATTGCCTTTTTTGGGAATAGCCATAAATATGGATCTCTTCCAGTTGGTTGGCCAGGTAGTCTTTTCCCAAATTTCTTGATATAAATGAGTGAGTCATCAGGGAGCTTCATACACTAGACAGGAGGGCAGGTAAGTGAACAATGGCACTAAGATACTAACGTTCAACAAGGATAATGGGTTTGGAAAGAGGGTCTGAGTGGAGCACTTAAGGATGACTAAGAGGTAAACAGGCACACATTAGAAAAGGCATTCTTACAGAAGAAACATATTCCAAAACAAAAGTTATTTTGTAGGAATATCTGCACATATGCAGTTAGTTGCATAAGAGTGTTCACTAAAGTACTGCTTCTAAAGAAATACTAGAAAAAAGATAACAAAAGCCTAGCAATAGGAATAGGTTAAGAAGAATAAATAAATCTATTGGCAATTACTTGGAAAATTTTCAGGATCTATCCACTGTCCACTCTTAGATAAAAAGTGTTTTATACTATCGAGAGACAAAAATGCTGGAGTACTTTTTTGCCAGAGTTCAGAGATTTCAAATCAGCCAACAAAATAAACATACACAAATAGTACTTACTGGGCATTTATAATGTGAAAATAACTCCGATGATTGGAGTGAGGCTTTAGAGATGAAATAAAAGGATAATTACCATAGAAGGAGGAAAGGCTGTGTTATATCTACTTGGCAGGAAGATCTGTGAGGAGAGGGCCTATTTCCCTTCTATTCACCGCGGAATGTCTAATGCCTAGCATAGTTCCTGGAACCTGGTGAGTGCTAACTGCATCTTTTTTGAATGAATGAATGTTAAAAATCTAAATTATAGGGAATGAAGATCTACACTCCTGTTTTTAATATAATGTTGTTGTAAGGTGATAAGTGGTTTAATATACACTAGATTTTCATTTGCATAATAAAAATGTTATTTGAGCAGTACATAGAGCAGTCAAGACAGTATAAAGTTTAAAGGCAGAATGTGAACTAGTTGGAACCATCCACAGAATCACTTCTAGGTTCTGGCCCCTCGAGGTCGAACTTAATGTCTTCAAGATTTCATTTTTTCATTTGCAGATGAGGACAATCTGATTTTTTTAAGTGTATTTTGTCTATACATAAAATAAGCAGTCTTACTATTCACAATTTTGAAAACACAGTGAGTATAAGGAAAAAAATATAATAACCCTTTTCCTCAACTATCAGAAAATAAGCACACATGAAATTTTGTTATATTTTCTTTCAACTTTTTTTCATATATGCATTTATGTTCATTACAAATTTGGCACCTTTATGAATTTTCAAATTAAAAACTTTCTTCATATTGTATTAAATATTGACTATTTCCTTATGCCTTTAAATATTCCTTCTGACACTGTTTTAATATCTTTATAACATTACAAGGAGAGCCAGGTGGTGTGAACAGTTTACAGCTAACTGAAAAAATGGAGGTTCAAGTCTACCCAAAAGCATCTCTGAAGAAAGGCCTAGAGATCTTCTCTTAAAACAATGAGCCACTGTCTGGGGTCTTAAAAGCCAGAAAGCTGCCATCTTGGGAATACTGATTGTTTCCAAGCTACCTGGGGCAGATGACTACCGAGAACATCAAAGACATGAGGAAAAATGAGCCCAGGAGACAGAAAGACTCATATGATTGAGAGACTACATCAACACGACAGCGCAAGAACCAGATGGTGAAAGGCCACTACCAAAGACAGCCCTGATAAAGGACACAATATAGAGTCCCTGATGCAGAATGATAAAAAGAAGTGTGCAGATCAAGAATTCTGCTAAAAGACCAGGATTTATAGTCTAGCAACCAGGAGGGTCCCCTGGGAACATGGTGCCTAGACTTGCTGTTGCCCCAGACCTGAAACCAGTACTGAGGCCAACACTTCAGACAAAGAATAGACTGGACTCGGGATACACACTGAGCATGTGTTGTATGTACTTTACAGTTGTATACATTTACAGAAGGCTGTCCCTCTTTCTAGAGAGAAACAGAGAGGGTGGAGAGAGGCGGACAGGTATTTGTCGGGAGGATACTAGAAGCAAAGGGTGAAAAAGAGGAATGTGCTGTCACGTGGTAGGGAGAGCAGATAAAGTTTTAGAAAGGCCCACCCCACCCCATTCCCCAAAAAACCCACTGCCACTGAGTTGAGACCAACTCATAGCTAGCCTAGAGGTCAAAGTAGAACTGCTCTCATAGAGTTTCCAAGGAGTGCCTGGCAGATATGAACTACCGGCCTTTGTAGAGAGGCAGGTATGGAAAACTGCCTTGGATTATATACTTTCACTTAATCATAATAAAAAAAAATTAAAAAGGATGGAACATCAGCTACCAAAAACCCTATGGAGCACAGTCCACTCTGACTCAAATGGGGCTGCCAGTGAGCAGAAATCAGTTCAAAAGTAGCTGGTTTTATTATATTTCCAAGTATGAATTTATTATAATTTATGTAATCATTCTCCTAATATTGAACATTCAGCTTGCTTCCAATTTTCACCAATGAGGGTGGAACCTCTTGTTTCACAAAGCAATGGACAGAAATTTGAAGTCAACAAACCAAAAAAAAAAAAATAAAAAACCAAACCCACTGCCACTGAGCTGATTCTGACTCATATTAGTATCAACTAATATTAAAAAAAAAAAACCCATTACATATTATAAAAACATTTTAAAGGTACATGGTACAGTTTGCATACCTATTACATTTTCCAGCTTTTCCTAGGTTAAACCCAATCCACTGCCATCAAGTTGATTCTGACACATAGTTAGTTGCAATAAAAAAAAAAAAAAAATCAAAATTTCAGTGGATTCAACAACCACGGCTGATTGCTTGCTTACAATATCCATCAGCTGTAAGTCTTTTGTTGCTCTTTTCCATGTGTCTCCTTTACTTGTTGGGCCTAGGATGAAGCATATCTGGGAATGCTGTTCTTCAGACAGAAGGAAAAGAATAATTGAATAGCCACACAATCTCTCTTAACCATGTCTACCCACTGCTAAACTGACTTCCATCAAGTTCATTCTGACTCAAAGCAACCCTATAGGACAGAGTAGAACTGCACTATAGGGTATCCAAGGCTCTAAATCTTTATGGAAGCAAACTGCCTTATCTTTGCCCCAAAGAAAGGGTGATGGGTTCAAACTGTCAATCTTTTGGTTAGCAAGAGAGCACTTTAACTTTTAACCATACGGTGGCTCTCAAGTTAACAGTTGAATGTCACTCTAGCTCACATATCATTTTCTAAAACAAGTCACATGATCAAGCATGATACACTATGGAGGGAATCATATTACTCCCACAGAGAAAGGTACAGCCAGTGTCTTGTAGGGTTAGAACTGGTAGTTATGGGTAATACATATTTAGAACAGATAAGACAATGTACTATCACTGCATGATAATTCTGAGTTTCCCCTAGTCTCACTAACACTCATTATAACAATTTTTGAATATTTCAAATTAGATAAAGGACAATGGCAACATACATTATTTTAATTGCTTTGCAGGATTTCCTTGTGAGGCTGAAAATTATCATGATGTATATGTGTATTATGTATAAGCATAAGTATATATATACATATATGTATATTGTATATATGTATGTATATCATGTTTGGTGCATTCAGTTTTCTTGTCCTCTTTTCTGTTATATTTTATTTTTTGGAATGAAATACTTTTTAAAAATAACATTGAGCCCTTGTCAATCAAAGTTAGTGCTTTTTCCCCCCTGATTTTACCTTAACTGTATTCATACTATTTTGATAAATGGCATAGTAATATTTACATGTGGCCAAATTTATCATTTTTTCTTTGTAATTTATTCCATGGTTGTATGTTTATAAAGTGCAACAATTCCTAATATCATATACATTTGCACCTATGCATTCTTTTACATTTATTTCCTTTAACCTTTTCATCTATTTGAGGCTATTTTGTGGTACACATACGCAATAGGATCCCTGTTGGTGTAGCAATTAAAAGCTTGACTGCTAACTAAAATGTTAGCAGTTCAAATCCACCAGCTACACCTTGGAAATTCCATGGGGCAATTCGACTCTGTCCTATAGGGTCACTATGAGT
This sequence comes from Heterohyrax brucei, assembly GCA_028571685.1. NCBI lineage: Eukaryota > Metazoa > Chordata > Mammalia > Hyracoidea > Procaviidae > Heterohyrax > Heterohyrax brucei. The sequence goes on from CM053150.1 coordinate 67,797,267, forward strand.
TGTAACCAACTCAGCAACACCTAACAACATATGAAGACAGTATCTGTTCTCCTAATAGTAAGTTAGTATATAAATTACACATATCTGTGTTTCTCACTTCCTCGTGTACTTTTTCAGTTGGAAACAAAAACATACAACAAAAAGCACACTGGATAGGATATCAAGTTATCTCAGTTCCAGAATTAGCTCAGAGACTGAATTGTTCTATGATCTTGGGAAGTTCAGATAACTTCTGATTCTTTATACCCTTCATTTGTAAAATTAAAATTAAAAAAAAAAAAAAAAAAAAAACAAGGACAAACAAACACTGGATCTCAAAGAGTCCATCCAGTTCCAATTTTCCTTGGTTCTTCTGTAAGTCTGTAACATCCTATCACACCTCCTATCACTACCCACTTCTGGCTATGGTCGATGTGACTAACACAACAGGTCACTCTTCCTTTCTGAATCTAAAAGAGCCAGAGAATGCAGTTCCTCATAGCAAGCCAAGAAGTTACTGAATAATCATGCCAACTGAAACTCATCTGCCAGAATTACTTGAAGAAGTGAGAATTATTGTGCATTCCTAATTAAAATATCTGTTCTTAGGTATTTTTGTGATTTCATGCAGAAATTGACCTTGTATCATGCACTTAAGACTCAAACTGATCCTACTGATATCCAGCATTCTAACTTAACTGCCCTTGGTCCTATACTACTGCTATCTGTTTTTTAAAGCTTTGCTCAGATTATTGTAAGGTCATGAGATACATATGCTTACATATATTTCCAGTATTTGCTGCTTAGTTGACGAGTTTAACTATAAAAGATAGCATTAGTGTTATCACTCATTAGAATATTAGTTTTTGCTGAAATGAGAAGGAGTATAAAAATTGAGGCATACAGTCTGTCAGAGTTGGAAAGAATTTTGTAACATGTAGTGCAACCCATTGCATTCAAACAATAGTCATTCATAGTGCAAAGATGTCAACAGACTCTGCGGCATTTAATATAAAACAGCAATTTAGAGACAACCAGGTTTCTGAATCCAATTCAAGGACCAAAGGCTAATGTAGAGGACTTTTTAAATATCCTATGATAAAGTGACTTCACTGGTATTAGAAGGGTGCTTGAGGTCTGAAGTCACAGCTTGTCCAATTTTAAGCAGTATCACAGCTTCATGTATTCTGTACACAGCAACAGCACAATTGTTCAACCTACATTTGCTCACTGAGTGAAGAGAGACCCCCACAGTGGCCTCCCTTTGCCCTAGTAGTGGATATATGCAGTCTATGTGGTTTTGAATATTTAACTATTAACCAGTTGTTGCTGCGCATGGTTGTTCAATCAGGTTCATATTCCTTAGTGTTTGTGGAAATGGGATGATGATCATAACATGTCCAGACCTCAGAAGGAAAAGGTTGAAGAATCCGCTTAGATGAGATGCTTGAAGTTTCCAAAATTTATTTATACTATTTACACTGATAATATTTCCTTCGTATTTATTCCTCTCACCTTCTGAGAGAAGAAATGCACGATTTTGAGGTAGATGTAACAGCTATTATAATACCAAGACTCTTTTATCTTCTTAACAGAAACTAATCATAACAGAATATGACAAAACAGATGGCTTTGAAACACAGAGACTTGTCTCACAATTCTAGGTGACAGAAGTCAGAATTCAGGGCATTGGCAGAATGATGCTCTCTCTCTGTTCCAGGCAAAAGTTTTTTCCTGTTAGCCCCAGATGTCACTTGGAATTCCTTGGCTTGTAGCTCTTTCTGCCTCTGTACTCACACGGCCATCCTTTTTCCCCTGTAGATCTGTCTCTGCTTTTCTGTTCCATAAGCCTCTTCTCAGAAGGGCTTTCAGCTTAGAGCAAATGAAATACCACCTGGCACTGCATCATTCTCACAATATTTTCTATGCTTGAGCCCAATGTTGCAGCTGCTGTGTCAGTATGCCTCTTTGAGGGTCCCTAACCCTAACCCTCTACTTTACCAAGCATCATCTTCTCTAGGCACTGGCCCCTTCTGACAATCTGTTCAAAGTACGTGAGATGAAATCTCACCATTCTTGCTTCCCAAGAGCACTCTGGCTGAACTTTTTCTGGTTTGGACTTGTTTATTCTTCTGGCAGACCACGTTAATACAACATTCTTCTCCAACACCATAATTCAAAGACATCAATTCTTGGGTCTTCCTTATTCATTATCCACATTTTGCATGCATATGAGGTGATTGAAAATATCTTGGCTTTGGTCAGGTGCACTTTAGTTCTTAAAGTGACATTCATGTCTTTTAATAATTTAAATAGGCCTTTTGCAGCAGATTTGTCTACAACATTTCATTGTCTAATTTTGTGACAACTGTTTCCAAGAGCATTGATTGTGGATCCAAGTAAAATGTGACAATGTCAGCATTTTATCCCTCTATCATGATGTCACTTATTGATTCCATTTGACGATTTTGGTTTCTTTGTTTTGAGGAGGGATCCATATTGAAGGACCCACCATATTCTAATATAATCTGATTTACCTTAACTGATAGCAGAAGACTCAGTGGCATTAAGTTTGTTTCTTCTTTTTTGGATAAGCAATATTTCCAAACAAGATCATATTCAGTTATACAGTGGTTAAGAATGTCAACACGTTTTTTTGTTTGTTTGTTTTGGAGGGCACAAATTAATCCATAAGAAAAGTTTGTACACATTTATGTGTTCTGTCTCCTTTTTAGCCATGTTTACACGTAGACCTTACATTACTTTCTCTGACAATAGACTATGAACTCTTCCTGACATGATAATAAAAATACTATTACCAATGTCTCCATTGTACGTTATCTTGTTGTCAGTTGATTCTAACAGCTCCCCTATGGGACAGACTAGACCTGCTGTACTAGGAGCAGGCTGTCATCTCTAGGGAAGCGGTTTGCCAAGCATCTTCCGGAGCATAGCTGCTCATAGATCTAAACTGCAAACCTAGTGTTTAGCAGCTTGATGCTTACTTATTACACCACTAAACACCAAAAGCCAAATTTATTGCTACCGAGCTAATGCCAATAGTGAACCTACAGGGCAGAGTACAACTTCCCCATTTAGTTCCAAGGAGTGCCTGGTGGATTCAAACTGCTGACCTTTTTGTTAGCTGCTGTAGCACTTAACCATTATACAACCAATTGTACTACCACGGCTCTGTAGATTCCAAATTGTATTCCGTGTGTGGTACAGACTAGGTGAAACTATTGGACACTCTAATTTTATAGCTAAAGAAATGAAAAAGCAACTAGCCAAGTATCTTGCAGGTTGCTGTTAACAAAATTCAGATCTCTAGACTTTGAAACTCCATTCTTCCCAGTATATTAAAATCCTTTTCCCATAAAGTTAATTATAACTCCTTCCATCCACATGAAGGCCTGGGGCCATGAGTGTTTCCTTTTAGTTGACTGAGAGGAGGAATAAAACATCCACTTTTGTTTTCAATTGCTGATAGCTAAAGGATATTGATGTAGCCAAGATCGAGCATTAAAATCCAAATTACGTAGAGGATAAAGAGGCTGCATAAATTAGAAGCATTTGCTTTCACTTTGGTTTGAAAGACTCAGCATTACGCCAGCCTCATATAACATTCCTGGGGATAAGTTTATGGACGGATAGGAAAACATATCAAAACCTGTGCTAAAGACCAATGAGTCAGATATGGCAAAAGGTCACTTCAGAGTAAATGAATGGTCATGAAAAGAGGCTGTTCTCAGGGAAGTTTGAATTCTTTTCTCTGAAATATAGTACAGTAGGACATGTACAATTACAGAGTGTTTGAGGTAGAAGCATCCATTTTTATCCTCTGCTCTAATCTCTTTCATTAGTTTAGAAGGTTAAGGTTATATAAATTATCCAATGTCACAGAGGAAGCTAAAGGAATAAGAGATACATTATGTATCCACTGCTGTACAACAAATTAATCCAAAACGTAATGACTTAAAACTTAAATCTTTAGTACTCATTATAGTTTTAGTCAGGAATTTAGAGTTACCTGGGTAACTCTGTCTCAGGGTCTGTCAAGAGGTTTCTGCCAAGATAACAGCTAGAATGTCAGTCGTCTTAATTTATCACCGGAGACGAAGGATTTGCTTCCACGGTGGCTTGCTCACATGGCCAGTGTGTAGGTACTGACCCTCGTAGGAGGCCTCAGTTCCTTCCCAGGTGGTCCTCTCCAAAGGCAGCATGAGTGTCCTCTTGACATGGTACCTGTCCTGATCAAGAGTTAGTGGTCCAAATGAGAAAGAAAGACAAACAGAAAGAATGAAAGAGAGACAAAAAGAAACAAAGAGAGAAAATAATGTCTTCTAAGACTGAGCTTCAGAAGTCACACACCATCATTTCCACAAAACTCTACTATTTATAAAGGCAGCACTATTCAATATGAAAAGGGACTAGACAAGTGCATAAATATTAGGAGGTACAGATCACTGGAAGTTGGCTACCACAACAAACTTACTATGTGTACCCAGCATATAGTAAGCACCCAATCAATTGAAAACAAAAATAGATGTTTCATTCCTCCTGTCAGTCAACTAAAAGGAAATGCTCATGGCACCCAGCATATATGCTGGGTACATATAGTAAGCACCCAATCATTGTTGTTATCATTGGTATAATTATTACTATTATAATTAATGTTTGCAGTGTATTATCTTTTGAAAACTCTATATCAGAATTCTAAAGATTCACAGTTTTAACTTTTTATCTAACTAATTATAGTCTAATTTTTGATTGGTTAAAGAATGAAGACAAAGAAGATTTGTGACAAAGTGAGAACTCCGATACCTTAACTGTGATCTTTATAACCAACCAAAGTTGTAAACTGGTCCTTTAATAAATAAGAAAAAAAAGTGAGATAGCAATGTTTTGGTTATATTTGATGATGGATAGGACATATGGATGAGTAAAATATACAAATAACTATCATACACACTGTTTCAGTCAGCTCATGCTGCTGTAACAGAAGTACCGCTAGTGGATGGTTTTAGCAAAGAAAAAATTATTCTTGCACATTCCAGTACACTTACAAGTCCAAATTCAGGGTTTCTGCTCCAGGGGAAGGCTTTCCTCTTTGTTGGCTCTGCAGAAAGTTCTTTGTGTTGCATCAGTCTTTGGTCAGGAGACATCTTGGTGCAGGAACCTCAGGTCTGAAGGATGCTCTATTCTTGGTGCTGCTTAACTCACTGCTTGCTTCCCTTTCCTTTTATCTGTCGTATGATGAAAGGACAAAACATGAAGCAAGCCACACTCTAGGGAAATTCCCTTTATGTTGGAGCAGGGAGATGACCTTAGCAAAGTTGTTACTGTCCCACCCTAAGCCCCCTTAACAGAAACCAGTCTATTAACAACAGACAGAGATTACAATTTACAGCATAAGAGAAATCACAAAATGGAGGAAAATTACAAAACATTGGGACTTATGGCTCATCCAAATTGTTACACACATTTTTTGGAGGGCACAATTCAATCCATGACACATGTTATAAAGTTATAGGAAGAATAACAAGAGAAGTTTAGAAAAAAATATCCTATGGGAGTTTGGTGGTTTTGAACATTTTATGGAATCAGGAGAGACATTATGGAGGAAAGTCACCATAACAAATTGTTTCTAGATGGTTAGAATTTGAGTAGTGTGCAGAGTAAACTACATGTGAAAGGATCTGAATGCATTAATGTACAGTGTTGCGACAAAGAGAAAAATGTTTCATTTGTCTGGAAAACTAGATGAAAATGAAGAGTATGCAAGTCAAAAACGTCCTAATTGAGGAGAAATTTACTAGACAGCTTTTACAGGGTAGGCTAAGGGAGAAAAGATGTGGACACAAAGAGATCATTACATTTTAACAAAAATGCCGAATCTCTGTCCTCTCTATCCCTACAACAAGGTTTCTGGTGAGAATTGCAGGAAGTATTCTTCTATAGCAAGTAAGTACACAACCTAAGATCCAAATAATCCCACTTGAGTTAAACCCAGAGTCAACATCATGTGTGCTTAGATATTTCTCATCCCAACCTTCCAAAATCCCATAGATTCTCCAAGGCTCAGATCAAAGGTAATCTTCAGGAAGCCCTACTTTCTTCTCCTTAATCAAAAATAAACACTTGCTCTTACAATTGTTGACTGACAATTTTCCCTTATACATCTTTAGACTTACATTTGTGTCCGCTGAATTTTATATCAAAGTTCCTTGCATATATTTTTAAGAGATTATACTAAATTACTCCTTGGAACTATTCCAAATCTAATAACCAAACCCAAAAACAAAAACCTGTTGCCATCAAGTTGATTCTGACTTACAGAAACTCCATAAACAGAGTAGAACTGTCTAATAGAATTTCCAAGGAGTGCCTGGTGAGATCAAACTACTGGACTTCTGGTTAGCAGCTGTAGCACTTAACCACTATGCCTCTAGGATTTCCAAATCTAATAATATGTTGGAATGTCTCAATCGACTTTCATTAATACCTTTGATTTTGGTAAGCTTCCACAGGGCATACAAGAATTGAATCAGTGATTTTGGTTTTGTGAACCTCTTAAACCAAGGAGAAAAAAGAGAAGAATCATTAAGCATCTATAATGTCCCAGAAAACGTACTTCTTTTGCAAATATGATTTATCTCATGTCATATTCAAAATAACACTATTGTGTAAGTGTAATTTACCTTTTTTTTTTGCAAGTGAGAAAACTGAGTCTCATAAATATTAAATGACATTTTGAAGGTCACACATCCTGTAAATGATAGAGCAAGCATTCTACCCCAGGTGTGCATTATTCCACTACATCACAATCCACATGGCAAATGAAATGAACAAATGAGAGGTGACAGCAAATTCAAAATGCTGAGAGAACAATGGGCTGCAAAAAGATGGATATGATAAATGTCATATTGGGGCATAGTTTGTGGAACTAATCCCACAGTGCCATAAACAATTGGTACTGGGAAGAGTGCAAACTAAAGCTTACAAGACAAGGAGCTATTTTAATTCAGTCTTGAGTAAAATACTGGTGTCGTCAGAGACATTAAAATAAGTTCCAATGCTAAGGCACAATGATAGTTATATTATTAAGTTTGACATCTTCAGTGGAGATCATGTCAGGTAGTGCTGGCATAATGAACTTCAAGGAAAAAAAATGAGTTAGAAACTGTCTAAAGGGAAAGTTGGAAAATTGAAATCTACACAATCCAAAGGAAATATATTTAAGAATAACTCATGAAAATCTCCGAAGTTTTTCCAGATAGTGAACAGCCAAAAAATAGGGGCTAACAGAGTGATAATAAAACTACTACTGGTTAGTCACAGTTGCTTTACATCAAGAAAATCTATTTTAAACAACATAATACAGGCCTATGTGATTCCAAGAGTAAAGATATATCTAAGAGAAAATAAAATAGGAAAAGAAAAATACTAATGAAAAGAAAATGAGTATTCCCTTGAAGGATGGATACCTAAAAGGCCTGCCAGCCAGCCAAGTGCCGTCGAGTTGGAGCCGACTCATGTTACATCCTATCAAATACTTTAGGAAGCCTTACATGTCCCACAGTTAGATAATATGAGGGGAAACTTTGTAGACACTGTGGCAGAGCACTAACACTTAACTCATTTTCTCTTCCCAAGTACCTGTTTCCCAATATTTCTTGTTTTATCTGTGGCTATGTGAGTGAGTACTGGCCAATGAAAGGTGACTAGAATTGACGTGTGCTACTTTGGGCTGGGAAACCTTGCTGGTGTAGTGGTTAGTGCTATATCTGCTTACCGAAAGGTCAGCAACTCAAATCCACCAGGGACTCCTTGGAAACTCTATGAAGCAGTTTTACTCTGACCCATACCATGAGTCAGAATCGACTCAAAGCAGTGGGTTTTGGAGTTTGTTTTAGTCTGAGGCAGCTCTGGGTGGTGCAAATGATTAAGTGTTCTGCTGCCAACTGAAAGGCTGGTAGTTTAAGTCCACACACAGACACCTCAAAAGAAAGGCTGGGAATCTGCTTGTGAAAACTCAGCCACTGAAATCCTGTGGAGCGCAGTTCTGTGCTGACACAGACAGAGCTGTTATGAGTTGTTGCTGACTTGACAAATGCCACTCCAGGTTGAGCCCATAAAACCTGCTGTGTATGATTTCCCAAGTTAAAAGTAACTAGTGGACATCACAAATAAATGCAATACTTCCCTTCTAAAACTGATGAAAAATAACAATGATTTATTCACAATCAACTCAGCATTTTTAAAGATCTTTAATCAAATTGTAGTTGATAGTCATTGCTTACTTAAATCTTAAACATATGTAATGAATGTTTTCTTCGGAAATTCAATGGGAGATGGTAATTAAGGTGAAATTATTAATAACTTTTAACTTGGCAGAAAAAGTACAAATACAGAATTCAAACAAATTTGACAACAACATAAAATGAATGTAAGACTAGGTAGGTAGGGGTCAAGTGACATAGGGGCTTGGTTCTGACTCTGTCATTAATTTTATGGCCATTGAAAACCTCACTTAAGTATTTATTTTAGTTCTTTTGTATGTGAAATGGGAGCTATGATTGTTAGTATCTAGGTTCTGTTGAAAGTCAGATATCTGAAGCATATCAAAATACTCTATAAGAAGTATAACATGCCCAGGATACTATCTAAGCTCCATTATTAGTACTTAACTACTTGACGAAGTAGTTGTGTTTGGTTTGTAAAGAAAAGATTAGTGTTTGGAACCGACCAGTGGCTCCAAAGGAGGAAAGACCTGGTGATCTGATCTCATAAAGATGATAGAAAACTAAGGGGCAGGCCTACTCTGTCTCACAGGGTCACTATGAGTCAGAATATACTCAACAGCAGTGGGTTAGTTAGGGTATTTAGCATAGGGGGAAAGCTACCTTACACCTTAGAACTTGACAAAATTGTGCAAGATTCTTTGAATGACTTTGAGATGGGAATTTCAGGACACCCAGAAGGAGATTAGTCAAAAGTTTTATTCTCTCTATAAACCAAAAGTCAAATTTGTTGCCTTTGAGCTGATTCTGACTGTCATGGGTTGCATTGTGTCTCCCCAAAAATGTATATATTGATTTGACTTGGCTATGAGTCCCAATATGGTGCAGTTCCTCCCATTTGTTGTGAACCCTGCCTCTGTGAATGGGCAACAGTTGTGCTGGTAAGGCAGGACTGAAGTTACCAGCTGTGGGATGCAAGGGAGAAAAGTGAGCATGGAGAGCTGGGAACCTTGTACCACAAAGAAGCAGCACTGAGGAGCAGAGCATGTCCTTTGAACCTGAGGTTCCTGTGGCAAGATGCTCTCAGTGGATTTGGATTCAGTCTACCAGACTGATAATTTCTCTTACTGAATGGACTTGTAATTCATAAATGGATTTGCTGCTTACCAGCCTGTGTCTGTACAATTTCTCTTTATAAAGTCTTCCACTTGTATTTACTGCTGGAGCAATACCAGGTGACTAAAACATCGACCCATAGTGACCCTAAAGGACAGAGGAGAACTGACCTATAGGGTTTCCAAGGAGTGTCTGGCAGACTTGAACTGTCGAACTTTTAGTTAGCAGCTGTAACTCTTAACCACTATGCTACTAGTGTTTCCATTCTCTTTATATTCTCTAATAAATGCAACGGTAATTCAAATTCAGATATTTTCCATACAACATGCCTACTGCATGAAAAAAGGTAGAAGTCTTTTTTTCTATGAATCTATCTGATCTTTGAACTGATGCTTCTTTCCTTGCTATTTAAGTATAGACAAGAAAGGAGGTGGGGAGAGTGGAATTACAACTTCTATGGGATTAAGTTTCTGTAGCCTTTTCAAAAGCAGGACCTGGGAACTATTCTCCTCCAGGACAGAATTTCTTGGCTAAAGTTACCATTAAATCATGACCTAATTAGCTCACACGATATACCAAAGAGCAAGTTTAGAAAGCAAGATGGCACCATTTCCAAACAAAAAAAAATCTTGAGCACATAGCTAATAAAGTTTTTCTTCTTTATCTTCTCTCAGTGTGGTCTGGTTTTTTTTTTTTTTTTTTTTGAGACCTTTACTTAAAATACAGCTCAAACAAGAATACTTGAAGATAGTCACTAACTGCCAATGGGATCTGATTCAAATATGAAAAGCAATGATGAGATACAGTGATATCCGAGTGTATCAGGTCCACTGGGGGCTCACCAAAAGTTGCCAGACAGGAAAGCACTTGCCCATCATGTCTAACTTCCATATATTTATTAATGAACAGGAGGCAGGGAAGTAGAAAATGAGTTGGTATGATTTATACTGGGATGTAGAGATGAGGAGATGATCAAATTAGTTTTAAAGCAATTAATTCTGATAAAATCTGGAGAAATGTCTAAGAGGTTTGAGGAACTGGGCAATGTAATAGCGGAAGAGATTTCAGACAGATGAGTTGCTCCTGGAAATGATGGTTTTGATGACTCTTTATCTCTTTATGGTCACTGCATTACATGAAAACTTTTCATGAGGCAACTGGACAAATCATGGCAGGGAACATAATAAAGGCTTCAGAGACTGGTACACCCTGACAGTTGATAAACTTAGTTTTATAAAAAAAGAGAACTGTATTTAACAGCTACGTGAGCCAGTTTCACAGATCAGTTTTCAAGATGCAAACATTGGAAGGAAGAAGTAGAAGCTATTCTGGAAAAATGAATCAAAGATTTCAGACTACTGGTCATATTTTAGGTTTAAAGAATTCATTAAAAATAAAGAAATGAAAGGAATAATCAAAGATATTGATATACTAAAATATGTCCGTTATATTGAAGGACTAGGAAGGTATTTTAAAGAAGTAGTGAAGAGCATGGCTATATTTTCCCCTAAGGAGAGAAGATACGAGGGCAGCCAGATAGTCTTTTTCAAATATCATAGCATTCCCTTTGACAAAAAGGGGAAGAATGTGCAAGATGTTGAATGTGGCAAGTAACATGCTGTATGCTGTAGCTGCATTGTCCCCTTCTATCATTGTAACATACATTACTTTGTATTTTGTAAATTAAAAAAAAAAAAAAACAAGATTCAGAGAATGTGAGTGAATAGCTAGCACATGAATCCTTGAAACCATTTTCATGTCATGTGTCTGAAGGCCTCCAAGACCAGCTACAAAATTAATGAATTTTCCTTTCTTTAAAAAAGTACAAGGTTTACAACCTATGACTACAAAGACAGTTATGGCAAGATCTATGTACACCATTTTCAAAGATATATTTCCCATTCTAAAATAAGTGGTCTATGTAAGCTTGCAATTTTCTGAAACATATCTCTGTTTAAAATCACCACTAGGCAGACTCAAGATGGAGACGCATCTCCTTAATTCCCTCTGAAAACTAAGGCCCATATTGATAAATGAATGGAGCTTTCTGGACACCCAGTGAGCCCTAGGATGGGCATAGGGCTGTCAGTTTGGACTACATACCACTAAGCAAGAAACTTCCTCTCTCTAGCTGAACATCACTCTTATTGAATGGCTAATTTTTGTGGATCAAAGGTATTGGTCATTTTAACATTTTTTTTTTTTTTTCTGGCTGGTAGGCTGGGATGGCCATGAGCTGGTAGCTATGTTGAGCCACAGTGCTCAGGTGAACAGCATGTACCACAGTGGAGAGACAGTGTGAAGGATAGCCATGTTTTGAGAACCCTGCGGTGGACTGGGGCATGACGGCCCCTCTACCCTCTCTTTTCAGAGCTCTGCCATAGATTCAGCTGTTTCATAGTGGACAGAGTAGCTTGACTGGAATGCTTTCATGTTCGGCTGGGAGCTAGAATTGCCCAAGTGGAGGCCTCAGCAGGAGCTAATTCCAGGCTGGGAGGCAGTGCCAGTTCAGGAAGTGCTTTTCCAGCAGAAAGGTTGTGTTTAGTGAGGTATTGCCTTACAGATTATTCCCAGAGGATGATAACAGCAGTGCAGTAGCGCTTCCCATTTTGAACAATTCATAGCATCTGTGGAAGGCCAAAAACATGCCTCCGTTGTCAGCCAGAAAGAGGGGTCTGCCGCACCCGATGGCCTGACTGACTTTGGAATTGGTCAGATAGCTTTTAGCATTTTTCCAAATAAGACTGCCTGGAGAAATAACTGCTGTGCAGTCTGATGGCATCTCTTCCAGCCCTTAGTGACCCACATCACAGAGTCAGTTGATGGGCCCCCAGTAGGGCATAAGTAGGGCAGTGTCTTTGCCAGGCAGGAGGCAGAGCCTGACACCCCAGAGAGTCCACTGGGGCCAGTCACTAGTGTACAAGGAGGTAAGTTATGGCCAATTCCCTTCTCAGAACTATGCCTCAACTCCTGTTGAAGCAACAGCAGAGAAAGTAAACAGCTTCTACATGTCCTGAAAGCAACAAACTGTCTCCAAGCATTTAAAGAAACAACATATCATGGCTCCAGAAAACACTCAAAGAATCAAGAAGCTTCCCAGATGGAGAAGCCTTTCTGAAACTATCAGAGGTTGAGTACAAAAGAATTACATAGAGAGCTCTCCTACAGATTCCATAACATGCAACAGAGCAACATGAAAAATTAAGCAAGGTGAACAAACTGACAAAACAACATTCTGAAGTCTGACAGATCAATAATCAAATTATAGTATTAAACAATTCAATTCAAAGCCAAAAAATCAGAATTAATAAACTGAAAAATCACACTTATTGACCTTGAAGATAGAGCTACTACTACAAGCATTTATAAGGAGGAATCAGAGAAACGAAATAAGAAAAATGAAAAAATATTTAAGAAACATTTCCTAAAATTATGAAAGAAGAGAACATAGATATCTAAGACATGTATTGAATGCCAAATAAAAAAAAACAGACTCTAAAAGAAAGACACCAAGACATATTATAGTCAAGCTTAATAAAATGAAACATAAGCAATAACACTTAAAGGCAGTGAGACTCAAAGTAAAGCTAACATTCAGAGAGAAAACCTGTAGGCTTTCATCTGAGTTCTCAGCAGAAGCAATGTTGGCACACAGGCAGTGGGATGAACCATTCAAAGCACTGAAAGAGAAAACCTTCCAACAAATAACTACATATCCTACAAAACTGTCTTTCAAATATGAAAATGAAATTAAGACAGTCACAGACTAACAGAAGCTTCAAGACTTTGTAAAACCGAAACCAAAACTACAAGAAATACTGAAAGAAGCTCTTTGCATAGAAAAGCAAAACCATTAAGTGTATACTCAAGGAGGCAATGAAGAACACAACATCCAGAAACCTACTCAGTTAGGGAAGGCACAAAACTCAATCATAGCTACAACATTAAAAGAAAGGAACCAGTGATCACATCATGAAAACTAAGATAGTATCATATTAAAAAGAGGGATACACTACAGTGGTTATAATGCTTTCAGATGGAGAGGAAGTTAATAAGATACATAGAAGTCAAACGGGTTTAAACTTAGAATATAAAGGGGAATCATAGGAGTAGCCATAAACTACAATAACAATGCAACATATCAAAACATGAAATGTAATACAGGAGTCTCAACAAACACAAAACCAACAATGATAAAGATGGTAAGTCAACCCATAAAGAAGAATGGCCCAGAGCAGAATATTAAAAGCAACCGAGAAAACACCAACAAAGAAATAAATACATAAAAGTGGCAGCACTAAACACATACCTATCAATAATTACACTGAATGTACTATCCACCATTGTGGACAAGGACAGTCACTATTTATTGCTGAAAGATTCAATACACAATCAGGACATAAAAATGTTAAAGATTTATGCACCCAATACCAGAGCATCTGAATACATCGAACAACGAAATGAGATTGATTGATCACCCCACAGCAATAGTGGGAGACAATAACACTCCACTTTCAGTACAGGACAGGTCATCCAGAAAAGACACAGAAGATCTTATTTCTACAATTAACCAATTAATCTTCATTGATATATACAGAACTTTTCATCCATCAACAGATCAGCATACCTTTTTCTCCAATGCATATGGAACATTTTACAAAATAGATCATGAATTAGGACACAAAAAAATCTCAGCAAAATTGAAACCATTGAATTATTGCAAAGCATCTTCTCAAACCATAAAGCCACGAAAGCCAAAATCAATAGCCGAGAAAACATAGATAGAAGCGGGAACTCATGGAAACTGAACAACATGTTGCTCAAAAGGCCATGGTTTATAGAAAAAAAATCAAGGATAAAATAAGGAAATTTATGGATTCAAATGAGAATGAAAACACATCTTACCAGAACCTATGGGATACAGCCAAAACAGTGCTCAGAGGTCCATTTATCAATGTACACATGCAGAAGGAAGAAAGGACCAAAACCAAAGAATAAATACATCAAAAAGGCAGCACTAAACACATACTTAATATTCTTTTTTGTGGGATCTTTCTCTGGCTTTGGTATCTGGTATCTATAGCCTGAACAAGTAGAAAGAGACAACAGAGGAACTCCTCAGGCAGTAGATGAAAACAGATCATAAAGATTAGAGCAGAACTAAATGAATTAGAGAATAGAAGAACAATTGAAAAAAATTAACAAAACCAAAAGTTTTTTTTTTTTTTAAAGATCAATCAAATTGACAAACCATTGGCTAAACTTACTAAAGAAAAACAGGAAATAAATAACCTGAATAAGAAATGACATTAGAGATGTCACAACAGATCCAACAGAAATCAAAAATATCATAACATAGTACTATGAAAGATGGTACTATGACATATTTGAAAACCTAAAGGAAATGGACAGATTTCTAGATTCATATCACCTACCAAAATTATCACAAGGAGAAGTAGAACAACTTAATAAACTCATCACAAAGGAAGAGATTGAAAAAGTCATAAAAAAAACTACCAACCAAAGAGCCCTGGACCAGATGGCTTCCCCACAGAATTCTACCAAGCTTTTAGAGAAGAGTGAACTTCAATACTACTGAGACTATTTCACAGCATAGAAAGGGGTGGAATACTCACATTTTCATTCTATGAAGTCAGCAGAAACCAGATACTAAAGCCAGGGAAAGATCCCACCAAAAAAAAAAAAAAAAAAAAACATTACAGACCAATATCATTCATAAACCTAGATGCAAAAATCTTTAACAAAATCCTTGCCAAAAGAATTCAACAGCACATAAGGAAAAAAAAAATTCATCATGATCAAAGGGATTCATACCAGGGATGCAGGCTGCTTCAACATCAGGAAAACAATGTGATCAACCACATAAACAGCACCGAAGAATCACCTGATTTTGTCAATTGATGTAGAAAGGGCATTTGACGACGCCCCAAACCCACTCATGCTAAAAACTCTCAGCAAAGTAGGAATAAAGGGAAATCCATCAAAGCAATAAGGGGCATCTATGCAAAACCGACTGCATATACCACCCCGAATGGGGGAGACTGAAAGAATTCCCCTTGAGAATGGAAATTAGACAAGGATGACCATTTTCACCACTTATACTCAACACTACATAACAAGTTCTGGCCAGACCAATTAGACAAGACAAAGAAATAACAGACATCGGCATCAGCAAAGAAGTAGAAATCTCCCTATTTAAAGGTGATATGATTGCATATGTAGAGAATCCTAAAGAAACCAGAAGTAGGAGGCGAGTCAGGATGGTGGACTAAGCACACGTCTCCTTACATCCCTCTGGAAACCAAGACCTGAATTGATAATCAAACGGAGATTTCTGGTCACCTACTGAGCCCCCAGGACACAGCACAGGGCTGTTAACTTGGACTTAATACTACTGAATGAAAAACCTCCTGTCTTTTGCTGATTCCTGCTCCTGGTTAGCCCTGGCTGTCGCAGACTGAAGGTAAACACACCATTTTGACTTTTTTTTTCCCCTCTGTCTTGGCCCATGGGCAGAGCTGGACTAGCGGCTAGACTCAGATGCACTGCTGGTGGGATAGGCAAGTGAAATTCCCATATGTTGAAAGCCAGGCTTAGGACTCTGTTAATCTAGCCACTTTGGGCCTATCTTTCTATCATTGCCTCAGCATAGTTCGTACAGAACTGCACTGCCAGTGTGCAGGATGTCATGTTCCATACAGAGATTTTAGTGGTAGCGAATTCTTAGCCTGGGAACCAGCACCTGCAAACATGACAGTGCTTCTTTGACAGAAAAGCAGTAGTTTACACAGTGTGGCCTACAGGGGGGCCCAGAAACAGAAGCGAGGAATCACTACCTCTCGCCAACTTTAGCCTCTCTATCTGCTGATCATGTGGAGGCTGCTGTCTAAGATATGGTGGCTACAGCTGGACCTATTTCTTAGCTTAGGAGCCAGAGCCTGCCCTCAGGATAATGCTTTTCTATCAGAAAAGCAGTAGTTTACACAATGTCGCCTAAGACTGGGCCCTGTCAGAAAGGTGAAAAAGGCAGTAGTACTGCTATATTTTAAACTAGTTTGTTATCATCTGGGGTTGGATATAGAGGTGTTTACTTTGCCAGTTGGGAAGAGGGACCTCTACACCCGAAAACATGACTGACTTGGGAAGTGGTCAAGATACCTTTCATTTTACATTATAAGACAGCCTAGAGAAACACGTGCAGTCCATCCTCACAATATCTCTCCCAGCCTCTACTTACTCATATGGGACCCAAAAAGCAACAGACACTTGTGGCATATAAGAAATCACCCATGGCTTCAGAAGGATCACAAACAAAGCAATCAAGGAGTTTCCCAGATGAAGAAACTTTTCTGAAAGCATCAGAAGGTAAATACAAAATGATTATACACAGAACCCTTCTAGATCTTGTACCAAATACAGCAGAACAAAAGAAAAAATTAACCAACCTGTTCGATCTGATGGAACACCAGTACTCTGAAATCCATCAGATCAAGAACAAAATCAAAGACATACAAACTTCAATGCAAAGCCAAGAAAACAGAATCGAACAAATAGAAAACAGAGTTTCTGACTTGGAAGACAGAGCTACTAATGCCGGCATCTATGAGTAGAAATCAGAAAAAAGAAACAAGAAAAATGAAGAAGCATTAAGAAGCATGTGGGACTCTATTAAGAGGAACAACCTTCAATTAATTAGAGTTCCTGAATAGGATGTGACACCTGAGAACACAGAGAGTATCGTTGCTGAGCTGCTGACAGAAAACTTCCCAGAAATCATGAAGGAAGAGAATATAGACATCTTAGATGCATATTGTACGCCACCCAATATAGATCTCGAAAGAAAGACTCCAAGACATTATAATCAAGCTTAACAAAATGAAACATAAGTAGCAACTGTTAAAGGCAGCAAGACTCAAAGTAAAGCTAACGTTCAGAGGGAAACCCTGCAGGCTTTCATCAGATTTCTCAGCAGAAACCATGCTGGCATGAAGACAGTGGCATGACACATTGAAAGCGTTGAAGAAGAACTTCCAACCAAGAATTACATATCCTGCAAAACTATCTTTCAAATCTGAAAATGAAATTAACACATTTGCCAATAAACAGAAACTCAGAGACTTTGTAAAAACCAAACCAAAACTACAAGAAATACTGAAAGAAGTTCTTGGCATTGGCTTAGAAGAACAAAACAAGTAACTTTATATTTTAGAACAACACATTATTCAGGATTCTGCTGAGTTAGGGAAGGCTCCAAATTCAATCACAGTTTTAATACTGAAAGAAGCAATCCAGTGATTATCATGAAAACTATGCTGCCAACATATTAAAAATAGGGATGTAATACAATTGTTATAGTCCTTCCAGATGGAGAGGAAGATGACAAGATTGGTAGTAATTAAAATTGGGTTTATATATGGTTTCTTAAGGGGGATCATAGGGGCAGCTGTAAAGCACAACAAAGATGTAACATACTATTTCAAGAAATGTAACACAGGAGTCTCAACAAATACAAAAACAGCTCTGAAAAAGATGAAAAATCAACTCACAGAAATGAATGTCCCAGAACAGACTAATAAGAACAACAGAGAAAACACCAACACAAAAATAAACATATCACGATGGCAGCACTGAACACATGCCTATCAATAACTACATTCAATGTGAATGGACTGAATGCTCCAGTAAAGAGGCATCGGGTGACATCTTGGATCAAAAGACACGATGAATCCATATGTTGTCTACAAGAAACTCACTTGAGACCCAAAGATAGGAACAATCTGAAAATCAAAGGACGGAAGAATATATATCAAGCTAACAATGAACAAAGAAGAGCAGGGGTGGCAATTCTAATCTCAGACAAAATCAATTTTAATGTAAAATCCACCATCGTGGACAAAGATAGACACTATTTATTTCTGAAAGGTTCGGTACAAAAGCAAGACTTACCTATATTAAATACATATGTACCTAATATCAGAGCACCTAAATATGTCAAAGAAACACTGACTGCACTCAAAAAAGAGTTAGATGACTCTGCCATAATAGTGGGAGACTTCAACACTGCACTCTCAATACTAGACAGATCATGATCTTGGAAAGACCAAGATCATCTAGAAAAAAGCTCAGAAAAGATACAGAAGAACTTATTGCCATAATTAACCAATTAAACCTAATCGATGTATACAGAACTTTCTACCCATCAGCAGACAATTACACCTTCTTCTCCACTGCACATGGAACATTCTCCAGAATTGACCATGTGTTAGAACATAATGCAATTCTCAACACGTACCATACCGTTGAATTACTGAAAAGCATCCTTTCACATCATAAAGCCATAAAAGTCAAAATCAATAGCAGAACAAACATAGACAGAAAGTGGAACTATGGTAACTGAACAACATTTTGCTCAAAAAAACATGGGTTATAGAAGAAATCAAGGATGAAATAAAGAAATTTATGGATTCCAATGAGAATGAAAACACTTCCCACCAGAACTGATGGGATACAGCCAAAGCAGTGCTCAGAGGTCTGTTTATCTCCATAAATGCACACCAATGGAAGAAGAAAGAAACCAAATCAAGGAACTAACCCTACAGCTTGAACAAGTAGAGAGCGAAAACAACAGAGGAACCTCTCAGTCACCAGGAAAAACCAGATCATAAAGGTGAGAGCAGAGCTAAATGAATTCAAGACTAGAAAAACAATTGAAAAAATTGGAAAGACCAAAAGCTGTTTTTTTGAAAAGATCAACAAAATTGACAATCCACTGGCTAAACTTACTAAAGAAAAGCAGGAAAGGTAACAAATAACCCTAATTAGAAATGAGAGGGGAGTGAAAATAACAGATCCAAAAGAGAAGAAAAATATCATAACAGAATACAATGAAAGACTGTACTCTAACAAATTTGAAAACCTAGAGCAAATGGACAAATTCCTTGATTCACACCACCTACTCATATTATCACAATGTGAAGCAGAACAACTTAATAAACCCATCACAAAGGAAGAGATTAAAAGTGTCATCAAAACACTGCCAAACAAAAAAAGTACGGGTCCAGATGGCTTGATGGTAGAATTCTACCAACCTTTTAGAGAAGAGTTATCTCCAATACTTCTGAGACTATTTCACAGCATAGAAAGGGATGGAGTACTCCCAAACTCATTCTATGAAGCCAGCATAACCCTGATACCAAAGCCAGGGAAAGATCCAACCAAAAAGAACTACAGGTCGATATCACTCATGAATCTAGATGCAAAATCTTCAACAAAATTCTTGCCAGTAGAATACAACAGCATATCCAAAAAATAATCCATCATGACCAAGTTGGATTCATACCAGGTATGCAAGGTTGGTTCAACATCAGAAAAACAATCAATGTGATTAACTACATAAATAACACAAAAGACAAGGATCACCTGATTTTGTTCATTGATGCAGAAAAGCCATTTGATAAAGTTCAACACCTATTCGTGTTAAAAACTCTTAGCAAAATAGGCATAGACGGAAAATTCCTCAAAGCAATAACGGCCGTTTATACAAAAGCCAACTGCCTATGTCATCCTGAATGGAGAGAAACTGAAAGACTTTCCCTTGAGAACAGGAACTAGACAAGGATGCCCACTCTCACCTCTCCTATTCAACATTGTACTAGAAGTTCTAGCCAGAGCAACTAGATAAGACCAAGAAATAAAGGGGATCTACATCAGCATAGAAGAAGTCAAAATCTCCCTGTTTGCAGATGATATGATTGCATATGCAGAGAATCCCAAAGAATCTATAAGTAAAGTACTCAAACTCATGGAAGAGTTCAGCAAAGTCTCAGGATACAAGATAAACCTAAGTAAATCAGTAGGATTCCTTTATACCAACAGTGAGACCGTTAATGAAGAAATCATCATATCAATACCATTTACTATAGCCCCTAAGAAGATAAAGTAACTAAGAATTCATCTAACCAGAGAAATAACAGACCTTTACAAAGAGAACTACAAGCCCTTACTACAAGAAATTAAGACAGACTTAGATAAATGGTAAAACCAACCCTGCTCATGGATAGGAAGGCTTAACATTGTGAAAATGTCTATTTTACTCAAAGCAATATACTTATATAATGCAATACCAATACAAGTTTCAGCATCATTTTTTAATGAGATTGAGAAACAAATCACCAATTTTGTGTGGAAAGGGAAGAAGCCCCAGATAAGCAAGGTACTACTAAAGAAGAAGAACACACTGGGAGGCCTCTCATTACGTCACCACTTCCACAGTGGTCAAAACAGCCTGGTATTGGTACAAGAATAGACAGATCCATCAGTGGAATAGAATTGAGACCCCAGAGATGACACCATCTGCCTATGAACATTTGATATTTGACAAAGGCCCCAAGTCATTAAACTGAGGTAAAAACAGTATCTTCAACAAATGGTGCTGGGAAAATTGGATATCCATCTGCAATAAATTGAATCAAGATCTGTATCTTACATCGTATACAAAAATCAACTCCAACTGGATAAAAGACATAAATATCAAACCTAAGACAATAAAACTCATCCAAGAAAAGGTAGGAAACAACAATGGAAGTTTTAATACACAATACATAAAGACTTCAAAATGTGTCAAACAAACCACAATCAACAGAAGAGAAAATAGATAAATGGGAACTATTAAGAATCCAACACTTTTGTTCATCAAAAGACTTTATTAATAGAACTAAAAGACAACCTACAGAATGGGAAAAATATTTGGCAACTCTATGTCAGACTGACGCCTGATCTCCATAATCTATAAGATACTACAAAATATCAGTAAGAAGAAGATAAATCATGCAATTAATCGATGGGCAAAGGAGATGGACAGACGTTTCAGTAAAGAGGAGATCCAGGCACCAAAAAACACATGAGGACATGTTCATGATCTTTAGTTATTAAAGAAATTCAATTCAAGACTACAATGAGATACCATCTCACCCTAACAAGGTTGCCCGTGATCCAAAAAACACAAAACAAAAAATGTTGGAGACGTCGAGAAAGTGGAACTCTCCTACACTGCTGGTGGGGTTGCAAAATGGTCCAGCCTTTTTGGAAAGCAATTTGGTGCTTCCTTAAAAAAATGGATATAGATATACCATTTGACCCACTAATTCCGCTACTTGGAATATATCCTACACAATCAAGGCTTTTCACACCAATGGACACACGCACAAGAATGTTTATAGCAGCAGAGTCCCCGATAGCAAAAGGATGGAATCAACCCAGATGCCCAACAACAGAGGAATGGATAGGTAAACCATGATATATATACTCAACGGAGCACTATACAATGATAAAGAATAATGATGATTCCAGGAAACATCTCCTAACCTGGTTTCAACTGGAAGACATTATGTTGAGTAAAAGTAGTTAGTGACAAAAGGACAAATATAGTATGAGACCCCTACAATAAGATCTCAAAAACAGACTTATGTATAGAAGAAAAGACTCTTTGATGGCTGCAAGGGAGGGTAGGGAGAGAGGGCAAGGGGGGGGCGGGTTTAGATTAGGTAGTTGGCAGAAATTTGGTTGGGTGAAATTGGTGATAGCACATATTAAAAACAAGAACCATATTAAGTGTACTTCAGCATAACTTGTATACTCCTTCCATCTTAACCCAATATTGCAAGTACAGAGTGTTGGGGCCAGGGGCCAGACACCATGCTCTCAGGTGAAATCAAGACCAGTTGGGACAAATAGCATTTTGCTAAGAGGGCTCTCTGCGGCCCACATTGGTGAGTGGTGTCTGGGGTCTTAAAAGCTGTCAGGCTGCCATTCAAGGGCACAGCAAGTGGTCTCAACTCAGCAGGAACTGATGATCACTGAGGACCAAAATGACATGGGGTACAGACAGCCCAGAAGATAGAGAGACCCACATGAGTGGGTGCCTACATTAACTTCGGACTGGAAAAACTAGAGGTTAGCAAGCCACCACCAGTGATAACGTGATGGAGCTCACTAAGTTGAGTCTCACTGGCAACACAACATTAAAAAGGGGTGTACCCTGAGATCACCACTAAAAGACCACAATTGATGGTCCAGTGGTTTCGGGGTTCCCCTGAGAGCATGGCCTCTGGCCCTGATACTGCCCTTGCCCATAAATCATAACAAAGGTCCACTCTTTGGACACGAATGGATTGGACTTGGCAATGCAGAGTGACCATACGTTGGATGCACTTTATGGTTTTATGCATCTATAGTATATCATCCTGCTGGCCTCTGGCTGGAGAAAGGAGAGTGGGTGGAGAGGAGGGGAAAGGAGACTGCTGGGAGGATGAAACATGTATGGAGCAGAGAGGAATAGTGTGCTGTCACCAGGCAGGGTGAGCAGTGGAAGCTGCACATAGGTGTAAATTTATATGGGAACGTACATTTTCACTCAGTCATAATAAAAAAAAAATTTTTTTAAATAAAAAGGAAAGAATCCATAAGTAAACTACTCAAACTAATAGACGAGTTCAGCAAAGTATCAGGATATAAAATAAACATAAGTAAATCAGTAGGATTCCTTTATACCAACAAAGAGATCACTAAATAATAAATCACCAAATCAATACCATTTACTATACCCACCAAGAAGATAAAACATCTAGGAATAAATCTAACTAGAGAAATAAGAGACCTGTACAAAGAGAACTACGAGACCTTACTTCAAGAAATCAAAAGAGACTTACATAAATGGAGAAACCTACCCTGTTCATGGACAGGAAGACTGAACACTGGGAAAATGGCTATTTTACTCAAAGTGATCTACATATACAATGCAATTCCAATACAAATTACAGTGACACTTTTTTTTTCATTTCTTTATTTAACATGACAGAGTGAAAATGTACATTCCCGTATAAATTTACATGCCCACCTATATGCAGCTTCCACTGCTCTCCCTGTCCAGTGACAGCACACTATTCCTCTTTGCTTCATACATGTCTCATCCTCCCAACAGCCTCCTTTCCTCTCCTCTCCACCCACTCTCCTTCCTCCAGCCAGAGGTCAGCAGGATGATATCCTATAGATGTATAGAACCATAAAGTGCATCCAATATGTGGTCACTCTGCATTGCCAAGTCCAATCCATTTGTATCCAAAGAGTGGACCTTCGTTATAATTTATGGGAACGGGCAGCATCTGGGCTGGGGGCCATACGCTCAGGGGAACCCCGAAACCACTGGACCATCAATTGAGGTGTTTTAGTGGAGATTCAGGATGAACCCCTTTTTATTCTTGTGTTGCCAGTGAGACTCCTCTCTGTGAGATTCCTTGTGGCTATCACTGGTGGTGGCTGGGCACCATCTGGTTCTTCCAGTCCCAAGTCGATGTAGGCACCAACTCTTGTGGGTCTCTCTGTCTTTTAGGT
This sequence comes from Heterohyrax brucei, assembly GCA_028571685.1. Classification (NCBI taxonomy): domain Eukaryota; kingdom Metazoa; phylum Chordata; class Mammalia; order Hyracoidea; family Procaviidae; genus Heterohyrax; species Heterohyrax brucei. The sequence continues at coordinate 67,821,014 of CM053150.1, forward strand.
TGTCTTTACCACGTGTCATTTTGGTCCTCTCCATTCCTGCTGAGTTGGGACCATTTGCTGTGTCCTCGGATGGCAGCTTGGCAGCTTTTAAGACCCCAGACGCCACTCACCAATGTGGGGTGCAGAGAGCTCTCTTAGCAAAACGCTAGTTGTGCGAATTGGCTCGATTTCACCTAAGAGCATGGTCCCCAGCCCCCTGCCCCAGCTACTCTATCCTTGCAATATTGGGTTAAGATGGAAGGAGTACTCAAGTTATGCTGAAGTCCACTTAATGTTGTTCTTGTTTCTAATGTGTGCTATCACCGCTTTCTCCCAACCAGATTTCTAGCAACTATATAAACTAAACCCTCCCCCCCTCCTCCTGCCTCTCTTCACTCCCTTGTGGCTGTCAGAGTCTTTTCTTCTATACACAAGTCTATTTTTGAGATCTTATCGTAGAGGTCTCATACAATATTTGTGCTTTTGTCACTAACTACTTTCACTCAACATAATGTCTTCCAGTTGAAACCAGGTTAGGAGATGTTTACTGGAATCGTGTTATTCTTTGTCATTGCGTAGTGCTCCATTGAGTATATGTACCATGGTTTACCTATCCATTCTTCTGTTGTTGGGTATCTGGGTTGATTCCATCTTTTTGCTAGACTGTGCTGCAATAAACATTTTCGTGCATGTGTCTGTTGGTATGAAAGGCTTTGATTCTGTAGGATATATTTCAAGTAGTGGAATGACTGGGTCAAATGGTATATCGATATCCATTTTTTTAAGGAAGCGCCAGATTGCTTTCCAAGGAGGCTGGACCATTTTGCAACCCCACCAAGAGTGTAGGAGGGTTCCACTTTCTCCACAGCTTCTCCAGCATATTGTGTTTTCTAGATCATGGGCAATCTTGTTGCGGTGAGATGGTATCTCATTGTCGTCTTGATTTGAATTTCTTTAATAACTAAAGATCATGAACATCTCTGCCTGTGTTTTTTGGTGCCTGTATCTCCTCTTTAGTGAAATGTTTGTCCATCTCCTTTGCCCATCGCTTAATTGGATGGTTTATCTTCTTCTTATTGATATTTTGTAGTATCTTATAGATTATGGAGATCAGGCATCGGTCTGACATAGAGTTGCCAAATATTTTTTCCCATTCTGTGGGTGTTCTTTTAATTCTATTAATAAAGTCTTTGGATGAGCAAAAGTGTTGGATTCTTAATAGTTCCCATTTATTTATTTTCTCTTCTGTTGATTGAGGTTTCTTTGACAGATTTTGGAGACTGTCCTCATTGTGTATTAAAACTTCCATTGTTGTTCCTACCTTTTCTTGGATGAGTTTTATTGTCTTAGGTTTGATATTTAGGTCTTTTATCCAGTTGGAGTTGGTTTTTGTATAAGGTGTAAGATATGGATCTTTATTCAGTGTGCTGCAGATGGATAACCAATTTTGCCAGCACCATTTGTTGAAGATACTGTTTTTACCCCAGTTTAATGTCTTAGGGCCTTTTTCAAATATCAACTGTTCATAGGCTGAAGGTGTCATGTCATCTCTGCGGTCTGATTTCTGTTTCATTGATCCATCTGTCTGTTCTTGTACCAGTACCAGGCTGTTTTGACCACTGTGGCAGTGGTCGGGTAATGAGAGGCCTCCCAGTGTGTTCTTCTTCTTTAGTAGTACCTTACTTATCTCGGGCTTCTTCCCTTTCCAAACAAAATTGGTGATTTGTTTCTCCATCTCATTAACAAATGACTCTGGGACCTATTGGGATCGCATTATATAAATAAATTGCTTTGGGTAAACTAGACTTTTGCACAATGTTAAGTCTTCCTATCCATGAGCAGGGTAGGTTTTTCCATTTATCTAAGTTTCTCTTAGTTTCTTGTAGTAAGTGCTTGTAGTTCTCTTTGTAAAGGTCTGTTATTTCTCTGGTTAGATTAATTCCTAGGTACTTTATATCTTCTTAGGGTCTATAGTAAATGGTATTGATTTGATAATTTGTTCCTTAACATTCTCGTTGTTGGTATAAAGGAATCCTACTGATTTACTTATGTTTATCTTGTACCCTGAGACTTTGCTGAACTCTTCTATCAATTTGAGTAGTTTACTTATAGATTCCTTGGGGTTCACCGCATATACAATCATGTCATCTGCAAACAGGGAGATTTTAACTTCCTCTTTGCCAATGCAGATGCCCTTTATTTTTTGGTCTTGTCTAATTGCTCTGCCTAGAACTTGTAGCACAATGTTGAATAGGAGAGGTGAAAGTGGGCATCCTTGTCTAGTTCCTGATCTCAAGGGAAATTCTTTCAGTATCTCTCCATTCAGGATGATGTGGGCAATTGGCTTTGTATAAATGGCCCTTATTGTGTTAAGGAATTTTCCGTCTATGCCCATTTTGCTAAGAGCTTTTAGCATGAATGGGTGTTGGACTTTATCAAATGCCTTTTCTGCATCAATGGACAAAATCAGGTGATCCTTGTCTTTTGTGTTATTTATGTGGTTAATCACATTGATTGTTTTTCTGATGTTGAACCAACCTTGCATACCTGGGATGAATCCCACTTGGTCAGGATGGATTGTTGTTGTATTCTATTGGCAAGAATTTTGTTGAAGATTTTTGCGTCTAGGTTCATGAATGATATCGGTCTTTAGTTCTTTCTTTGTTGGGTCTTTCCCTGGCTTTGGTATCAGGGTTATGCTGGCTTCATAGAATGAGTTTGGGAGTACTCCATCCCTTTCTATACTGTGAAATAGTCTCAGTAGTATTGGAGATAAGTCTTCTCTAAATGCTTGGTAGAATTCTGCTGTGAAGCCATCTGGGCCCGTACATTTTTTGTTTCGCAGTGTTTTGATGATATTTTCACTCTCTTCCTTTGTGATGGGTTTATTAAGTTGTTCTGCTTCACACTGTGATAATTTGGGTAGGTCGTATGAGTCAAGGAATTTGTCCATTTCCTCTAGGTTTTCAAATTTGTTAGAGTACAGTCTTTCATAGTATTCTGTTTTGATATGTTTGATTTCTGTTGCATCTGTGGTGACAACTCCCCTCTCATTTCTAATTAGGGTTGTTTCCTTTCCTGCTTTTCTTTAGTAAGTTTAGCCATTGGTTTGTCAATTTTGTTGATCTTTTCAAAAAAACAGCTTTTCGTCTTTTCAATTTTTTCAATTGTTTTTCTATTCTCTAATTCATTTAGCTCTGCTCTAATCTTTATGATCTCCTTTCTTCTGGTGCCTGAGGGGTTCCTCGGTCGTTCTCTTTCTACTTGTTCAAGCTGTAGAGTTAGTTCCTTGATTTGGTTTCTTTCTGCCTTCAAGATGTGTGCATCTATGGAGATAAACAGACCTCTGAGCACTGCTTTGGCTGTATCCCATCGGTTCTGGTAGGAAGCGTATTCATTCTCATTGGAATCCATGAATTTCTTTATTTCATCCTTGATTTCCTCTATAATCCATTTTTTTTGAGCAAGATGTTGTTCAGTTTCCAAGAGTTCCACTTTCTATCTATGTTTTTTTCTGCTATTGATTTTAACTTTTATGGCTTTATGATCTCAGAAGATGCCTTTGCAGTAATTCAATGGTATGGATTTTGTTGAGCATTACATTATGGCCTATCACATGGTGAATTCTGGAGAATGTTCCATGTGCACTGGAGAAGAAGGAGTAGTTGTCTGCTGATGGGTGCAAGTTCTTTATATATCAATGAGGTTTAGTTGGTTAATTGTGTCAATGAGGTCTTCTGTATCTTTACTGAGCTTTTTTTTAGATGATCTGTCTAGTAATGAGAGTGGAGTGTTAAAGTCTCCCACTATTATTGTGAAGTCATCTAACTCTCTTTTGAACGTAGTCAGTGTTTCTTTGACGTATTTAGGTGCTCTGATACTAGGTGCATAAATATTTAGTATAGTTAAGTCTTGCTTGTGTACTGAACCTTTCAGCAATAAATAGTGTTCATCTTTGTCCGCGATGGTGGATTTGACATTAAAATTGATTTTGTCTGAGATTAGAATTGCTTCCTCTGCTCTTATTTGTTCATTGTTAGCTTAATATATATTCTTCCATCCTTTGATTTTCAGTTTCTTCCTGTCCTTAGGGCTCAAGTGAGTTTCTTGTAGACAACATATGGATGGGTCATGTCTTTTGATCCAAGATGACACTTGGTGTCTCTTTAGTGGAGCACTCAGTCCATTCACATTCAATGTAATTATTGATAGGTAAGTGTTCACTGCTATCATTGTGATTTGTTTATTTTTATGTTGGTGTTTTCTCTGTTGTTCTTATTAGTCTGTTCTTGGACATTCACTTTTGTGAGTTGATTTTTTACGTTTTTGAGAGCTGGTTTTGTAGTTATTGAGACTCCTGTGTTACATTTCTTGAAATGGTATGATACATCTTTGTTCTGCTTTACAGGTGCCCCTATGATCCCCCTTAATAAACTATATATAAACCCAATTTTAATTAATACCAGTCTTGTCATCTTCCTCTCCATCTGGAAGGACTATAACAACTGTAGTACATCCCTCTTTTTATTATGATGACACCATCATTTTCATGATGATTACTGGATTGCTTTTTTCAGTATCAAAGCTGTTATTGACTTTGGAGCCTTCCCTAAATGAGTATTGAGTAGTCTGTCGTTCTAAAGTATAAAGTTCGTGGTTTCGTTCTTCTAAGCCAGAGCCAAGAACTTCTTTCAGTATTTCTTGTAGTTTAGGTTTGGTTTTTACAAAGTCTCTGAGTTTCTGTTTATCTGGGAATGTCTTAATTTCATTTTCATATATAGTTTTGCAGGATATATAATTCTTGGTTGGAAGTTCTTCACCTTTAAGGCTTTCAATGTGTCATGTCCCTGTCTGTGCCAGCATGGTTTCTGCTGAGAAATCTAACGAGAGCCTACAGGGTTTCCCTCTGAATGTTAGCTTTGCTTTGAGTCTTGCTGCATTTAACAGTTGCTACTTATGTTTCATTTTGTTAAGCTTGATTATAATATGTCTTGGCATCTTTCTTTCAAGATCTATATTGGGTGGCGTATGATATGCATCTGAGAAGTCTATATTCTCTTCCTTCATGATTTCTGAGAAGTTTTCTGTAAGCAGCTCAGCAGTGATACTCTCTGTGTTCTTAGATGTCTCACCCTATTCAGGGACTCCAATTAATTGAAGGTTGTTCCTCTTCATAGAGTCCCACATGTTTCTTAATGTTTCTTCATTTTTCTTGTTTCTTTTTTTCTGATTTCTGCTCATAGACGCCGGCATCAGTAGCTCTGTCTTCCAAGTCAGAAACTCTGTTTTCTATTTGTTCGATTCTGTTTTCTTGGCTTTGCATTGAAGTTTGTATGTCTTTGATTTTGTTCTTGATCTGATGGATTTCAGAGTACTGGTGTTCCATCAGATCGAACAGGTTGCTTAATTTTTTCTTTTGTTCTGCTGCATTTTGTATAAGGTCTAGAAGGGCTCTGTATATAATCATTTTGTATTCACTTCCTGATGCTTTGATAAAAGTTTCTTCATCTAGAAAACTCCTTGGTTGCTTTGTTTGGGAGCTTTCTGAAGCCATGGGTGATTTCTTGTATGCCACAAGTGTCTATTGCTTTTTGGGTCCCATGTGAGTATGTAGAGGTTGAAAGAAGAATTGTGAGGATTGAGTGCAAATGTTTCTCTAGGCTGTCTTAAAACGTAAAATGAAAGGTATCTGACCACTTCACAAGTTAGTTAGGTTTTCGGGTGTAGAGGTCCCTCTTCTCTACTGACAAAGTAAGTGCCACTATATCCAACCTCAGATGACAACAAACTAGTTCAGAATACAGCAATGCTACTGCCCTGTTGGCTTCTGCTAGCAGGGCCTAGCCTTAGGTGACAGTGCATCAAGTATTGCTTTTGTAATAGAAAAGCGCTCTCTTGTGGGCAGGCTCTGGCTCCCAAGCTAAGAAATAGGTCCAGCTGCGGCCACCATATCAAGATGGCATCCTCCACACAGGCAGCAGACAGAGGTTCTAAAGGTGCCGAGACGTAGGGATTCCTCTGCTTCTGTTGCAAGGCCCCCGATGTAGGTGGCCTTCGGTAAATTACTGTTTTTCTGTTGGAGGAACGCTGTCCTGTTTCCAGGTGCTGGCTCCCAGGCTAAGAATTAGGTCCCGCTAAAATCTCGGTACCAACATGGCGTCCCACACCCTGACTGTGAAAGTCCTTACAAACCCCGCTGAGACAGATATAAAATGCCAGGCTCAAAGTGGCTAGATTAAGACAGTCTTAAGCCTGGCTCTCAAAATATGGGAATTTCGCCTGCCTATCCCCCTAGCAGCGTGTCTGTGTCTAGCTGCTAGGCAAGATCCAGCTCCACCCACTGGCCTAGTCAGAGAAAAAAAAAGTCAAAATGGGGAGTTTACCTTCAATCCGTGAGAGCCAGGGCTAGCCAGGAGCAGGAGTCAGCGAAAGAGAGGAGGTTTTTTGCTCGGTGGTATGAAGTCCAAATTAACAGCCCTGTGCTGTGTCCTGGGGCTGATTAGGTGATCAGAAGGCTCTGTTTGATTATCAATTCAGGTCTTGGTTTCCAGAGGGATATAAGGAGATGTGGGCTTAGTCCATCATCTTGACTCTGCTCCTCTAGTGACACTTTTTAATGAGATTGAGAAACAAATCACCAACTTTGTTTGGAAAGAGAAGAAGACCCGGATAAACAAAGCACTACTGAAGAAGAACACAGTGGGAGGCCTCTCGCTTCCCAACCTTAGAACCTATTACACTGCCACAGTAGTGAAAACAGCCTGGTACTGGTATAAAAGGAGGCATATAGACCAGTGGAACAAAGCTGAAAGCCCAGAGATGCCACCATCCTCCTATGAACAGTTAATATTCAACAAAGGCCCTAAGATTGTAAACTGGGGTAAAAGCAGTCTCTTTAACAAATGGTGTTGGTAAAATTTGATACTCATCTGCAAAAAAATGGAACAGGATCCATATCTCACACCTTACGCAAAAACCAACTCAAACTGGATAAAAGACCTAAATGTCAGACCAAAAAGGATAAAGATCATGCAAGAAAAAGTAGGGTCTACAATGGAAGTTCTAGTATACTACTTAGGCAGACTTCAAAATCTGACAAACAAAACATGATCAACAGAAGAGAAAACTGATAAATGGAAACTACTAAGAATCACTTTCACTCACCCAAGGACTTTATCAAAAGAGTTAAAAGACTACCTAAGGAATGGGAAAAATATTTGGCAATGATATGTCACATAGATGTCTGATCTCCATAATCTGTAAGGTGCTGCAAAGTATCAACAAAAGCCAAGTGCCATCGAGTATCAACATGAAAAGTCTAAATAATCCAATTAAGTGTTGGGCAAAGGATATGGACAGACACTTCACTGAAGAGGACGTCCAGGCAGACAAAAGATACATGAGGAAATGCTCTTGATCATTAGCTATTAAGGAAGTCCAAATGAAAACTACAATGAGATACCAACTCACCCAACAAGGTTGGCCATGACCCACAAAACAACAAATGCTGGAGAGGCTGTGGAGAAATTGAAAGTATCCTGCACTACTGGTGGGATTGAAAAATGGTACAACCTCTTTGGAAAGCAATCTGGTGTTTCCTTAAAAGACTGGATATAGACCTACCATTTGACCCAGTAATTCCACTGCTTGAAGTGTAGCCTACAGAATCAAGGGCAGTCACACGAACAGATGCACATGAATGTTTACTGCAGCACAGTCCACAATAGCAAAAAGATGGAGTCATTCCAGATGCCCAAAAACAAATGAATGGATAAACTGTGGTATATGTACTTGATGGAACATTAAGCAATGGTAAAGAACAATGATGATTTTAAGAAGTATCTCATAACCTGTTTTCAATTGGAAGACTTTGTATTGAGTGAAATCAGCCAGTGACACAAGGACAAATATTGTATGTGACCCCTACTATAATGACTTAAAAAAAGACTCATGTACAGAAGAAAAGACTCTGCTGCAAGTGAGGGGATGGAGAGAGCCATTTATAGATTTGATAGTTGATAGAAATTTGATTGGGTGAGAGCAACTACGGCACATATTAGAAAGAAGATCAACTTAACTGGACTTCAACATGAACTGAAAACTTCTAATCTTAACCCAACATTGCAAGTATAGAATAGTAGGGACAGGGGTCAGGAGACGATGCTCTCAGAAGACATCGAGGCCAATTGGCATAACTTGCCTATTGCTGAGAGAATCTTCTGTACTCCATATTGGTGAGCGGCATCTGGGGTCTTAACAGCTAGCAAGCTGCCATCTGATGACACCAAATGGTCCCAACACAGCCTGAACAGATGATCACCAAAGGCAACCAAGACATGAAGGAAAAAGAGCCCAGAAGACTGAAGGACCCACACTAATGAGTGACCAGAAGAACTAGATGGTACCTGGCCATGACCAATGACAGCCATAATGAGGCATACAATGTTGAGTCCTAGTTGCAATATAAGAAAAAGAGGGGTGTACCTCAAGAACTCCACTAGAATACTGCAATTGATGGTCCAAAAGCCTCAAGTTCTCCTGAGAGCATGGCCTCTAGATCTGCTGCTGCCTTTGATCACAAATCATTACTGAGGTCAACTCTTCAGACAGGAACGGATTTGACTCAAAGACACAATGTAACTATAAGCACTTTATGGTTCTATGTATCTGTGGGATGCTGTCCTACTGGCCTCTTACTAGAAGGGAATGGAGACTGTGGACAGGAAGGGACAAAGATTGTTAGAAGGATATGACATAGATAGAATGTAAAGGAGGAACGTGCTGTCACCAGGCAAAGAGGACATGTCAGTGTAACCTGGATTGTATACTTTCACTAAATAACAATTAAAAACAAGTCACCACCAGTTTGCATGATTTTAAATCTTGCTTTTTTTACTTCTTAAATTTTTCCATAAATCATATGTAGGTGTGTATATTTGCATATACTAAATATATCTTTTTATGGCAGTTGCTGGTTTTTGAGCCATTTGAATATCTCGTGAAGAAATACACACTTGACCTTTACTGTAAACAAATGCTGTCAGTTCCACAAAAGTCTTGAGGATCTTGCACATTTAAAGTGCGTTACTCCTGGAAATCTAGCCTAAGAAAATAGCGTTAGGCACAGATTAAGCATTATGAAATCAACCCTATAGGAAATGAAATATTAATTTATTTATAGTGCATCCTTTTGAAATGTCAAATACCTACCAAAATATGTATTGTGACTTTGTACTCTGTGAAAAAAACATGCATGTGAGATGACTGTTAACACAATAACTTAGAATGGAAATTACCCTAAATTTGCCTGGAATAAATGGATGGAAATTATCAAAATATGGCCAACAAAACTTTGAATACTGGAATAAGGGAAGAGATTTTCCATTTTCCAATTTTGTCTATTTTTCTAAATTTTTAGCTATTATCTTTATATTGTTATATTAACTACAACTATTATGTTAACTAAGTCAGTCACATATTTATATCAGTAAGCATTCATAGATATGTATTTTATGCTTTAGTTTGTAATAAATATGACTTTATTTTTGTTGCTCATATTGTTCTAGATTTGACCACTAGCAGCTCTTTCAGCAAGCACCTGTCATGGATTGATTAGTGTTCCCCCCAAAATATATGTAGACATTTGGCTAGGCCAGAATTCCTGGTGTTGTGTGATGTTCCTCCATGCTGTAAATTCTGCTTCTGTGTTGTTAATGAGGGTGGGTAGGAGGTAGCTGTGTTGGTAAGGCAGGACTCTGTGTAAGACTGTTTTGTGCCTTGAGGCAGTCTCTTGAGATATAAAGGAAAGAAGTTAGCAGAGATTTGGGAACTCATACCACCAAGAAAGCAGCACCTGGAGTTGAGTGCATCCTTTAGCCCTGAGGTTCCTGTACCAGGCTGCTCCTCGATGAGATGATGCAACCCAAGGAACTTCTTCCAGAGTCAACAAAGAAGGAAAGCCTTCCCTCAGGGCAGATAGCCTGGATTCAGACTGCTAGCCTGCTGGCCTGTAATCAAATAGAATTCCTGTTTTTAAAGCTATCCCCTGTGGTATTTCTGTTAAAGCAGCTCTAGATGACTAAAACAGTGCTTTTGACCCTTTGATATAGTCTCATCATTATGTATTTTTTGTTTTGTGTTATGAGTAAAGACTTTCTGCTGCTGCAGATGCTGTGTGCTCCTTCTGTATATAGGCTGTTTCAGTTCTGAAATCAGCCATTTCTCCATGTAGCTTTGGGTTCTTTTACTGGCGAATAGTACTAGAGACCACAATTTGGTCACTAATTATGATACATCTTTGTACTTTTGAGACAATTTCTTTTCAACTTCTTGAAGTTATTTGTCGAGAGTTTCTACTGTTGCTGAGAATATCACTTAGTTCATCTGTTCAGAAGACAGTATACGTGACGTGATGATCTTAGAAAACTACAACATACCACAGATATGCAAGGGACGTCTTCACTGCATCTACGTTATAGGGCTTAGGTTGAATGGTTACACTGATTCTGTCTGCACATTAACTAATGTGCAGTGATCAAAGAAAAAAGAGAAAAAACTTGCATACACACATACACAAAATCTATTCAGTCACTAGGATTGTTAGCTTCCAATTTTCTAAAAATCAGAAATACTTTGTTCTTTTTGAACAGATCTGATTCTTCTGTTTTTATTTACACTCTTATCCCTTCAGTATTTAGTGACTGTTTCCATAAGTACCTTTCACTGCGTTTTTAAGATTTTTTGTTTTGTTTTGTTTGGGCGTTGTCTTCTTCACAGAGAGAGTCTTAACATTACAACATAGCTTTAATCATCTTATTTTGAAAAGTGCAAATGTTTAATTGGTTCTGAAAAGCCCACAATAATAGACTAAAATAACTGAAGTTATTGGTGAAAAACTTTAAAATAGAGTATAAAAAAAGAACAGCCTATGATCATAGGATGGCAGGTAGGATGCACACTGAGAATTTGTTGGTTAAGATTTTCAGTCTTGTGAAGGAAGCTGACTAAATCCTTAATACAGGAAGACTAAAATGCTTTCATTTTCAAAGGTAGGTTGTCAGTACTTTTCTGGGTCAGCCTATGAGAGAGGCAGGTCATTCTGCTAAAACAGAAACACCTCAGACGGATGGCTTTAACAAAAAGAAATTTATTTTCTCACAGTCTAGTAGGCCAAACATCCAAATTCAGGGTGTCAGCTCCAGATGGAAGGGAAGAGGCTTTCTCTGTCAGCCCTGGAGGAAGGTCCTTGTCATCAGTCCTCCCTCAGACCAGGAGCTTCTCTGTACAGGAACCCGAGGTCCAAAGAATGAGCTCTGCTGCCTATACTGCTTTGGGTGGTATGATGTCCCCCTTTTCTGCTCATTTCCCTTTCATTTTATCTCTTACAAGATAAAAGGTGGTGTAGGCCATACCCCAGAAAGAATCCCTTCACATTGCATCAGGAATGTGACTTTACTTAGAATTTTACAATTCCAGCTTAATCATCTTTAACAAAAAATTATAATCACAAACTGAAGCACAACCATACAAAACTGGGAATCATGACCTAATCAAGGTGACACGTATTTTGTGGGACACAATTCAATCCATGACATAGTTTGAATAAGCTTATTCAGTATGATGCTAATGCATCTGTATATTGTTGTTGGGTGCTCTGGAGTTGATTCCAACTCACAGAAACCCCACGTGTCAGAGTAAAACTGCTCCGCAAGGATTTCTAGGCTGCAGTCTTCACAGGAGCAGGTTGCCAGTACTTTTTCTTTGAGAGCCACTGTGTGTTGTTCAACCACCAACCGTTAACAGGTAAATGCTTAACCATTGTACCATTGGCGATCCTTTTATCTATATAAATTGATGTAATTCTTATAAGATAATCTCAATTTACTTGGTTAAATCTACATTTTTAAAAGCTGACTTTTAATATATCTGAGTTATTTTTTTTAAGCTCCATCATCATTATCTTGTATAACCTCCATGATTTTCCCTATACACACATTGTTTTAGTTATCTAGTGCTGCTATAACAAAAAGACCACAAGAGGATGACTTTAACAAAGAGCAATGCATTTTCTCATAGAAAAGTTGGCTAAAAGGCCAAATTCAGAGCATCAGCATCAGGAAAAGTTTTTCTCTGTCAGCTCTGGAGAAAGGTCCTTATCATCAATCTTACCCTGGACTGGGAGCTTCTGAGGTGCAGGAACACCAGGTCCGAGGACATACTCTACTTTCAGCATTGCTTTCTTGGTGGCATGAGATCCCCAAATCTTGCCGCTGTGTTCTTTCTTTTCTATCTCAAGAGACTGCCTGAGGGCACATTGCAATCTTACACATTGAGTTCTGCCCCACCAATACAACTGCTGCCATTCTCCTTCATTAACATCGTAAAGGCAGGATTTATAACACTTAGGAGCGTGCTACAATACCAGGAATTATGGCCCAGCCAAACTGTTACACACAAACATGTGACATATATAAATGAGACCTTTCCAACATTAGGAGAATTTAATCCATCTTCTTCCCATGGTTGATGGGCTCCTATACGGTTTGATATCTGCCTTCTTCTACAGTCTTGTCTTGTATTCTTTTTCCCTTGTTTTATAGGTACAGGAAACACTGGGTTTCTTTTTCCTGCTGAACAAACCAAGCTAACTTTCAAGACTGGCTCCTTATTACTATTTCAGATCTAATTCAAACACTACAAAACATTTTTCGTAGTACCTAATTGTTTTTTAGCCCATTGCTCTTTTTTATTTTCTTCATAGTACATGTCATCAACTGGATTGATGATGCAGGGATGGTCACACACCATGTTATCATCTCATTGGTCTATTTACTTAGGTTCATCAGTTCTCTCCGCAGATAGGAAAGAGTACACTGCGTGTGCCAGGCACTGTGGATTCCATACATATAACTACAAGTAAAATAGACGAAGTCCCCAATTCTGTGATTTTGACCACTACAGTGGTGTACAAGAGTCAATTAAAAAAAAAAATCATGTTCAAATATCTTAGGTCAAAGGAGTGTTATGTACTTTAGAGACTGATAACAAACATGAAGTGGGGAGAAAGGGATAGGCATCATAGTTAGGGAGGAGTATTACTGTATTTAAGATGGTCAGTGTGCATGCCCTTAATAAGGTGACATTTAAACAGACTTGAAAGAAGAGTGGAATTTGTCATGTAATTATGAGCAGAAAAAGCTTCTAACTAAGAATGGGTTTGTGTTTGGGAAAGAGCATCCAAGTCAGACGACTTGAATGGGGTGGGTGAGGCAGGGAGTGGTAGATAGTGAAGACGGATAGGTAGTGAACGCATAGGGTCTCGTGGTCACTAACAGGACTCTGGCTCTTGTTAAGAGAACTATGGGAATCCATTGGATGTCTTTGAGGGGAAAAGTGACTTGATATGACTTTAATTTTAAAAGGACCACTCTGTAGCTCTGCTGAGAACAGAACTGCAGGAATGAAAGTGCTTTAATGTGTGGAAAGGGATGGTTAAGGTACTTATACTCATTTCTCTAGTAGGATGTAAACATTTCAGATCAGTGTTCAGCTTTCTTTAACACTATACATTCCAGTGCCAAACCCACTGCCCCTACATGGTAGTTAGGCATTCAAATAAAGTACATCTTGAAAACATAAATGAATAATGTGTTTAAAGATTTCTTTTTTACACTTTAAAACTTTTATCTGCCAGCCAGCCAAGTGCCGTCGCAGGACAATATTTTGTAGAATCTCAATATGTTAATTTCCTGAACTGGAATACAGTGCCCACTGTTAGGTTGACTTCAGGCTTACCAGAAGGGCTACCTTACCCTCTACAGGACACAAGATTAGAGTAGTCCCTCCAGTCCCACCAGTCCATGATAATGCATGTGTTTCTCATAAAAAGTGATGAGCAAAAACGTCATACAAACCCAGAATCAGCAGTTGTCCAAGTTTTTCCTTCTTTATTAATTGTATGTCTAAGGTTGCATGAGTCGACTCGACGGCACTTGGCTTGGCTAAGGTTGCATTGTTAATTTTTTTTTTTTTTTTTGGCTTCAGTTTGCCTCATCCTTAAAACAGAGGAAATACTACTCTTCCCTCATAGGATCGTTGTAGAGATTACACAAGATAATAATCATAATGTTTTCATGTCTATTCCCAAAGTATTTTTAATTGAATCTTTTTAATAAAATGATTTAGTGAAAGACTAATTAATTGAGCTCCCCATAAATATGAAGACACTTATTCTATAGGTAGCAAACAAACAGATTTCCAAACCTTTCCTCTTCTCCCAGCCCACACAAGTAGGGAGTAACAAATATGTTTATTACCCCAAAGAAGTGAGATCACAAAAGGGTCAGAAAAGATGAACACAGTAAAATATTGGAGTTGAATTACTGGGTTAGAGACAGCTATAGCTGATCTGTCAAGTCTAGTTACAAGATTGTTTAAATATGTTACAAATATTCATTAGCTTAAAAATATGAAAAAAATGTTCCTCTGTAGTTGTATGTTTTAAAAAATATGTTAGCCATAATTATTTGCATTTAATATATTAGGTTTGAAATGGTTTAAAAACTAGCCAAGCCAAGTGACTAAGCTAACATTTTAATAAGTAGTATTTAATGAAGTCCACATACATAAACTAATGTGTGTGTGTGTGTGTGTGTGTGCGTGTGTGTGTGCGTGCGCGCATGTGCACATAAATTAGTAGAGCTATGCTATCCAAAAAACTTCTTTGGTCATGTTCTTGCTGTAACTCCCATTCTTGGGTTTCTATGTAAAGTTAGCATAATCACTGGACAGATAGACTGGCAGTGCCTGTGGGTCATTGCATATTTCATGGGAACTGTGAAAATGGCTGACATTTATGGAGAATAATATTCTGAAAGACTATTTTGACACATCATTTGAGCAAAATATGGTTCAGAAATGATATTATATTTCCTTTCACCACAAATATTGCATTTATAATAATTGTGCAGATCTCATTCATCTACAAAGTGCAGTCGTATATGTGGTTGCATTTCATCATCGTATCAATCTTTGAGAAAATCAAGCCTGGTTTCTCTATCTCAATTCCACAGAGAAAGAAATCGAATTATCTGGCAAGTCAAATCCATGGTTTCCAGCTAAGAGTTCTGAAGACCAAATAGTTGTACATTCCAAATAATGTTTCTACCCAATCTTAATGTTTAGCAGATTCTTTCATTTCTGTTTATTTTTCCCCATTTTGGATGCCTAGAATTGTAGACTGAAAAGGTCACAAGGGGGCTACTAAACCATTTTTTAACTGTAACACAGAAGTGTGCTGAAATCGATTAATTCTTCCTTTACTACTAATGTCCCTACAGTAGGCCACATTGCTTCTTTATTGGAATACTAGATTCATGTCCCAGGCTAATTTAAAAGGCCTAATAGCAGGGCAAAGCTATGTATCACAAAGGGTAACCTACCATCCCTCCAAATGATTTGTGCATTTTTGAAAATGCCAGTCATGCTGCTCAGAGGTGTAAAATGATGCTCATGTGACCATTTTTTGGACCCTAGTTCTATTCCCAACTTGGCCATTTGGTCTCCTAAACAAACCTCTATTTTTCCTTGTGTGATAATGTGGTGATTGGTGCCCAGTTCACAAGGGTGTTGTGTACCTGTTCTGGAACTGTCCTTGGAGCGAAAGAAGCAGACACAAAACAAGATTAACCTCCATTGTGTGGCTGTTCTGAGTCTGACCAAATGCATAGCACATCTTTTTCAAAATGTACATGGGAAATCCTACAATACATGCAAATGTTAATAAACTTTCCCTGGCTTTTATGATCCCTGTTAGGACATGACATATTTTAGGTATATTGTCAGATGTGTTTGAAAGCCACATTTGGCTGTGCATAATGTACATAAGAGAGAAAGGTATTTTCTCCATCTAAGGAAATTCATTTTATCACAGTGAATGATTGATACCATGGTTGGGAGAAAGGAAGGTGCAGCCACCATGAAATTGAGTCAATTTATTGCTTAAAGCAGACACCACAGCAACCTGCTAACTCCACTAATAGTAATAATAATTGTAATTATGATTGGGGTTATTAAAACACTATAAAAGCTATATTGCTTTTTTTTTTACAGCTAAAAAAGCACCTTAAAATACCTAATTATCCCATATAAGTTTTAGTTCTTCTATTAAATACTCATTTATTCATTCATTCATATCTGCATTTGATGAATATTTATCAAATGCCTACTGGAAGAGAGGGACTAGGCCAGCGCTCAGAGATAGAGAAATGAATGAAAACATGTGAAATCTTTTCACTGAGAATGCATTAAAACATTAGTTTATTGTAATGTTAAGTTTGTGGTATTAAATACAATATGGCAGGTAGCGGTAACTGATTTTGGGGAAAAATAATACAAGAAACAGAGTGGCAATTATGAGAATGTGGTTACTTTTCAACAGTGTGGTTAGGGAAGGACACTAGGGAAAAAGAGACATTAGAGCAGAGACCTGAAGGGGGGAATGGCTGAGCCATGCAGATTCCTAGGGTAAGAGCATTTCTGGCAGAGAAGAAGCAATCACATCGGACCCCAGGCAGGAGAGCACACTTGGCACATTTGATCATGTGGCAAGACTGGAATAACTGTAGATGACAGTAAGAAGAGATAAGATGAGAATACGGAGAGAGAAGGGGAGGGACAAAGACGTAATGATCAATAGCAACAAGGCTTCTGTAAACCATTTTAAGCATTCAAGGAGTTTGGCAACTGAAAGTGACCAATAAAATAGGGTGAAGTGAGAAAATCACTGCATTGTAAAAACTGAGAGTCATTCCAAGGATTGTTTTAATTATATGGTATACCATCACACTGTAATAAAAGCAATTGCTTCTTCATTGCCTGTGTAAGCAGCCACCATATTTTTTTCTCTTCTCCATTGTTGTCCACCACCTAGCCTAGTGCCTGACTTACAGAGGGCACCGCTTCACATGGATGGATATATTTTCTAGTTTAATGAACACAGCATTATTATTTATTATCCTTCAGTTTTACAGATGAGGAATAGAAGATTAAGAAAGCTTAGGTGGACACTAGGAGGTACCCTCAGGTTTTCTGAGCCAACATCCAGTGGTCTCCCTGGTCTTATTAATAGACTCCTAAATCTTCAGAGCAAATGCCTGAGATCTGTGACTTTCCCTTCTCTCTTGGATATCAGGAAAATCTGAACCTTACCTGCTGCTTATTGCTGGCAGTGAGTATACCTCTTGGTGCCAATTTTGCCTCCCCACTCTCAGATGTCACCAGCTACCCTGCTGAATTCTCATCTTGCCAGCTATGGCCTAGCTTGGGCATCAAACAGCCAAGGTAAACAAACAAAAAATTATCGTTTGGAACAAACATCTGATTATCTCAGCAGCAATTACAGAGAAAACAGAACATGGCAAAAGGCAGCTGCCTGCTTCACTGCTTTCATTCCAGATTCCAATTGCTATGGAATGAAGTGGACTTTCCACCTGGCCTTTGGTCATAGGGCCAGGTGGTGCCAGGTGGCACAGACTGTAGGGAAGGAGTTGGAACATCTGTGACCCACCCATTCAAGTCCTCATGAGTCTCTTCAAGTCTCCAGGGTGCCCTAATATGAAAGGAAAAAAAAAAAAAGATAAAAAGAAAGATCCCAGGGATCTGATTTGGGATCCTGGCTTTACAACTTTTGGATCTGTGATCTTTTAAACAAGTTATTCTTCCTGTCTCTGACACTGTTTCATCAATGGTAAGATTTTGACAATAATGCCTACCTCACAATACTGTTGTAAGACCTATGAAAGTGTAGTAGCCCTTTCATTGTATAGCTGGTTATTGTAGACAACACAGAATATTAGTTGACTGTGATGCAACACGGCACTTGCAACATCAGCTTACTAGAGTTCTTCATTAGGGTTTGGAGAAAACGCATATTCAGTTAATAAAATATCATTTTTTTCTTGCATGGACACTATGTAGGGAGATCTTTTTGTGCCTAATGGCAGGATTTGGGTATTACTGGGGCTCCTGATCTTCTAGCACTGTCCAATGTCTGCTTATAAACTCTGCAAGAAAATTTCCCTCCAGTCACTGTCAAATTTCTATTCAACACATGTCATGAACTATGCGTGATCCTGTGGCTTCATTTTAAAGGTACGTTAGTAGATAGCTTTAACTCCACCCTCTCTTTTATAGGTTACTTTGAGATCTTATGTACTGAGATTGATTCCCACAGTCCTCTGTGGTTGTGGAATGTCTTTCTGAGAACTAAGTGGGTGAAAGCAGAGTGAGTGGCAGAGGTGACATGGTTAAATTTTACTGGATTTGTGAAAAAGAAATGAATTATGTTCCCTAAAATATTTGCTGGAATCCTAACCTTTATACCTGCAGATGTAATCCAATGTAATGTAATCACTTTCAATGTGTAATTTAAAGTGATCAATCAGAGAAGGTTATATCCGTGTATCCTTGCTTACAAAAACAGGAACATAAACACAGAGACAGTGTACAAACAGAGGGGTAAGACAAGCTATCTCACCATTAGGGAGACAGAGGTGTCTGCAAGATCAGAAACTTCAAAAATTGTTGACTGCTAGAAGCTGAGATAGGCCCTAGTGGTGAAATAGTTAAAGAACACAGCTGCTAAGAAAAGCTTCGCAGTTTGAAGTCACGAGCCACTCCTGGGAAGCTAGAGCAGTTCTAGTCTGACCTGCATGGTCCCTCTGAGTTGGAGTCAATGACAAAGAAATTGATATGTAGACCGTTAAAAGATGGCTGACTAGACACACGCCTCCTCACTTCCCACTGAGAACTAAGGCCTAGAATGATATTTGTATGGAACACTGAACTTTTGGGGAGCCCTAGGACTTGGCATTTGGCCAGGACCTAGCATATTTGACTAGGCACCAGTATAGGATCAATCTTGCCCTCTCAAAAACAAGACAGTGACCCTCTGACCTCCGCTTCTGCTGTTACATGGTATAAGAGAACTGCAGCTTCTGAGAACAGCTAGTAACATACTTTCATTATCAGCTGGAAGGTGGAGTCTGCTACTCCTGACCAGCCTGTTTTCAGCCAGCACATAGCACAGCTCCTAGTTCAACACCTAGACAGCTGTCCACATAGAAGCGAAGTTTACTTTTAAGGCTGAGAGGCCTATGTATTTTCCTGGAGATCTATCTGTTGAGAGGCCTGGCAGCTTTTCCACCCACCTTTCTCTGACACACGTTGTAGGGTTGGCTGACAGCCCCAGTTTCTCCATAAGTATGGTGGCATCTTTGCCACCCAATAAGCAAAGACTTCTACCTCAGAGTGCTCATCTGGGGCAGATCAATAGAGTATTAGAGACAGCTGATGACTAACAATTCTCTTAGATCTAGTACCAGAGATATCAGTGTCTGGATGGCACAGAGGCAGCAGACCATAATTAATCATTTAAAGAAGCAGCCTTCAAATGCTCCAAAAATACTCAAAAAATTTCCCAGATGAAGAAGCCTTTCTGAATCTATCAGAATTTGAGTACAAAAGAATTCTATATAGAAACTTCCTAAAGATTAGACAAAATGGAGCAGAACAAAATGAAAAATAAAGCAAGCTATTTGAACTGATGGAACATTAATGATCTGAAATAAATCAGATCAATAACAAAATTACAGAATTAGATAACTCAATCAAAGTCAAAAGAGTAGGATTGAACAGATAGAAGTTAGATTCAGTGACCTTGAGGACAGAGCAACTAACATTAGCATTTTTTGAGAAGAAATCAGATAAAAGAAATAAGAAAAATGAAGAAGCATTAAGAAACATGCAGGACTCCATTAAGAGCACTAACTTACGTTTAATTGGAGTACCTGAATGTTTTAGTCAGCTAGGGCTACTCTAACAGAAATACCACAGAGTGGATGGCTTTAACAAAGAAAGATTTATTCTTACACAGTCCGGTAGGTTGCAAGTCCACATTCAGGGTGTCCGCTCCAGGGGAAGGCTTTCCCCTTGTCGGCTCTGGAGGAAAGTCCGGTATTGCATCAGTCTTTGTCCAGGGAGCGTCCTGACGCAAGAACCTCTGGTCTGAAGGACGCGCTCTGCTCCTGGTGCTGCTTCCTTGATGGTAGCGAGGTTCTCAAATTGTCCTTTGTTTCTTTTTCCTTTTATTCCTTGCAAGCTAAAAGCATTAAGGGTGGGGCAAGCCATACTCCAGGGAAACTCCCCCTGCAGCAAGAATTTACAGCCCTACCCTAATCCTTTAACATACAGGTTAGCAAAACCACACAATGGAGGACAGTCCCAAGATACTGGGAACCATATCCCAGCCAAGTGGCTGCACACATTTTTGGGGGGACACAATTCCAACCATGACACTGAACAAGGGGTGATAAATGATAATATAGAGAGTATTGCTGTAGACATGCTGACAGAAAACTTTCTTGAGATTACAAGCAAAGAGAACATAGGTACCCAAGATGTTTATCGAATGCCACAAAAGCTAGACCCCAAAAGAAAGACACCAAGACATATTATAATCAAGCTTAATGAAATGAAACATAAACAGATGCTTCTGAAGTCAGCAAGGCTCAAAGCATAGCTAACACTCTAAGGGAAACCCTGTAGCCTTTCATCTGACTTCTCTGCAGAAATGATGCCAGATAGAAAATAGTGGGCAGGCCTATTCAAAGCTCTGAAGGAGAAAAACTTCCAACAAAGAATTATTTATCCTGCAAAATCGTCTATCAAATATGACGGTGAAATTAAGACTTTTGCAGATAAAGAGAAGCTTAGAGACTTCATTAAAACAAACCAAAACTACATTAGATTTTGAAAGAAGCTCTTTCTTTAGCAAACCAAAACCATTAAATGTATATTTAAGGTGACAAGGCAGGACACATCATCTGAAATTCTAATCAGTTAGGGAAGTCACAAAACTTAATCAAAGCTACAATATCAAAATGAAGAATCTGTGATCATATCATGGCATCTGTGACACCATCACATTAACAAAGGGATACACTTCAGTAGTTATAGTCATTTGAGATGGAAAGGAAGTTAAAGAGTTGTGCGGTAGTTAAAATTGGGTTTAATCTTAGTATCTTAAGAGGGATAATAGATGTAGCCACAAAGCAAATTAACAATGCATTGTATCAAAATAAGAAATGCAATACAGGAGTCTCAACAAACACAAAACCAACACTAAAAGTATAACTCATAAAGAAGTATGGCCCAGAAGAAAACATTAAGAGCAATTTAGAAAACATTGACATAGAAATAATTACATCAAAATGATGGCACTAAGCACATACCTATCAATAATTACCTGAATGTAAATGGACTGAACGCTCGAGTAAAGAGACAGTGAGTGACATCCTGGATCAAAAGACATGACCCGTCTATATGTAGCTTACAAGAAACACTCCTTAGACTTAAAGATATGAACAAATTGAAAATTAAAGGACGGAAAAATATATACCAAGCTAACAATAGACAAAGAAGAGCAGGTGCGGCAATACTAATCTCAGATAAAATAGATTTTAATGTAAAATCCACTATTGTGGACAAGGATGGTCACTATTTATTGCTGAAAGGTTCAATACACAAGCAGGACTTAACAATGTCCCAATACCAGAGCATCTAAATACATTGCACAAATACTGATAACTGAAAAATGAGATAGATCATTCCACAATAATAGTTGGATACTTCAACACTCACCTTACACTTACGGATAGCTTATCCAGAAAAAAATCTCAATGAAGATACAGAAGATCTTATTGCAACAATCAACCAATTTGACCTTATTGACATATATAGATCTTTTCATCCATCAATGGATAAGTATACCTTCCTCTCCAGTGCACATGGAACATTCTCCAGAATAGACCATGTGTTAAGTCAGAAAGCAGTTCTCTATAAAATCCAAACCACTGATTTACTGCACAGTATCTTCTCAGACCATCAAGCTATAAAAGCTGAAATCAATAACAGAAAAATCATAGGTAGAAATTCACACTTAAGGAAACTAACACTTTTCTCAAAAAGCCTTGAGTTATAGAAGAAATCAAGGACAAAATAAACAAATTTATGGACTCAAATGAGAATGAAAACACATCTTACCAGAATCTACGGGACACAGCAAAAGAGGTGATCAGAGGTCAGTTTATCTCTATAACTGCACAAATCTGGAAAGATGAAAGAGCCTAAATTAAAGAATTAGTCTTACAGCTTGAGCATGTAGAGAGAGAGAGAGCAACAGAAGAACCCTTCAGGCACCAGAAGAAAACAGATAATAAAGATTAGAGCAGAACTAAATGAATTAGAGAATAGAAAAACAATTGAAAAAATTAACAAAATGTAAAACTGGTTCTTTGAAAAGATCAACAAAATTGAGAAACCATTGGCTAAACTTGCAAAAGAAAAACAGCAGAATATACAAATAACCCAATAAGGAAATGAAATGGAAGATGTTACAACAGACCCAGCTGAAATAAAAAATATCATAAAAGAATGCTATGAAAGGCTGTACTCTAACCGGTTTGAAGACCTAGAGGAAATGGACAAATTTCTAGATTCATGTCACCCACCAAGATTATCACAAGGAGAAGTAGGTCAACTTAATAAATCTGTCACAAAGAAGAGATTGAAAAAGTCATCAAAAATTTATCAACCAAAGAAAGTCTTGGCCCAGATGGCTTCACTGGAGAGTCCTACTAAACTTTTAGAGTAGAGTTAACTCTGATATTATTGAGACTATTTGATCCCATAGAAAGACATATTCCCATAGAATAGTGCCAAAGTCATTCTACGAAACCAGTATAACCCTGGTAACAAAGCCAGGGAAAGATCCCATTAAAAAAGAAAATTACAGACCAATATCATCCGTGAACCTAGATGCAAAACTCTTTCACATAATTCTAGCCAATAGAATTCAACAGCATATAAAGAGAATAATTCATCATGATCAAGTTGGTTTCATTACAGAGATGCAAGGCTGGTTCAATATCATAAAAACAATTAATGTAATCAACCACATAAATAACACAAAAGATAAGAATCACCTGATTTTGTCAATTGATTCAGAAAAGGCATTTGACAAAGTTCGACACACATTCATGCTTAAAACTTTCAGGAAAAATAGGAGTAGACGGGAAATTCCTCAATGCAATCAGTAGCATCTGTGAAAAGCCAACTGCCTTCATTGTCCTGAATGGTGGAAGACTGAAAGAATTCCCTTTGAGGATGGGAACTAGACAAGGATGCCCACTCTCACCACTTCTATTCAACATTGTGCTAGAAGCTGTAGCCAGAGCAATTAGACAAGACCAAGAAACAAAGGGCATCCGTACTGGCAATGAAGAAATAAAAATCTCCCTCTCTGCACATGACATGATTGTATATACAGAGAATCCAAAGGAATCTATAAGTAAACTATTATAACTAATAGAGCAGTTTAGCAGAGTGTTGGGATACAAGATAAAAGTAAGCAAATCAGTAGGATTCCTTTATATCAACAATGAAGTTATTAAAGAAAAAAAATCATCAAATCAATTCCACATTATAGCCCTCAAGGAGACAAAATATCTAGAAACAAATCCAGCTGGAGAAACAAGAAACCTTTACAAAAAGAACTATAAAACCTTGCTATAAGCAACTAAGTGAAGCTTACATAAGTGGAATAATCTACCCTGTTCATGAACAGAAAAAGTCAACATTGTGAAAATGTCTATTTTACCTAAAGCAATTTACTTATATAACACCATCCCAGTACAAATTCCAGTGACACTTTTTAACGAGATGGAGAAACAAATCACCAGCTTTGTTTGGAAAGGGAAGAAACCTCATATAAGTAAAGCACTACTGAAGAAGAACACACTAGGAGGCTTCTTGCTACCTGACTTTAGAAACTATTATACTGCCACAGTAGTCAAAACAGCCTGGTATTGGTACAAAAAGAGACAGATCGATCAACGGAACAGAATGGAGACTCCAGAGATGACACCATCTTCCTATGAACAGCTGATATTTGGCAAAGGCCCTAAGACACTAAGCTGCGGTAAAAACAATCTCTTCAACAAATGGTGCTGGCAAAATTGGATATCAACCTGCAATAAATTGAAATAAGACCCATATCTTACACCTTATACAAAAACCAACTCAAACTGGATAAAAAATCTAAATATCAAATCTAAAATGATAAAGTGTATCCAAGAAAAAATAGGAAGAATGGAAGCTTTATACACAACATAGACAGACTTCAAAATCTATCAAGCAAACCACAAACAACAGAAGAGAAAATAGATAAATGGGAACTACTAAGAATCAATCACTTTTGCTCATCCAAAGACTTTATTAATAGAGTTAAAAGGCCACCTACAGAATGGGAAAAAAAATATTTGGCAACTGTATGTCAGCCTGACATCTCATCTCCATAATCTTTAAGGTACTACAAAATATCAATAAGAAAAAGCTAAGTCATCTAATTAAGCAATGGGCAAAGGAGATGGACAGATATTTCTCTAAAGAGGAGATCCAGGCAGCAAAAAACATATGCAGACATGCTCACGATCATTAGCTATTAAAGAAATTCAAATCGAAACTGCAATGAGACACCATCTCAGCCCAAAAAGGTTGGCCATGATCCAAAAAGCACAAAACAAGTGCTGGAGAAGCTGTGGAGAAACTGGAACTCCCCTACACTGTTGGTGGGAGTGCAAAATGGTGCCATCTCTCTGGAAAGCAATCTGGTGCTTCCTTAAAAAGCTAGAAATAGATATACCATTTGATCCTGTAATTCCACTGTTTGGAATTAATCCTTCAGAAACAAAGGTTGTCACATGAACAGACACACGTACATGAATGTTGGTTGCAGCACAGTCCGCTATAGCAAAAGTGTGGAATCAACCCCGACACCCATCAACAGATAAGTAGATCAAAAAAACTGTGGTACATATACTCAATGGTACACTATGCTGTGATAAAAAAACAGTGACAAATTTAGAAAACATCTCATAACATCGTCTCGTTCAGAAGAGATCATGCTGAGTGAAATCAATCACTGTTAAAAGGACAAATTTTGTGTGAGACCCCTGTTATAAGGACTTAAAAAGAGACTTATCCACAGAAGAAAATGACTGTGTTGGCTACAAGTGTGGGTGGGGGGCTGAGGTTTTGTCACAGATGAGATAATTGATAGATGTTAGAAGTTTTATTCTTTTACTATAATAATTAAAAAAATAAGTTTTTCAAATGAAATGTCCAAGGAGGACCTTTCCTAGTGCCACACCTTGAATTAAAACTTCTAGCCTCAAGAGCAATGAGAAAATAAGTTTCTGTTATTTGAAGTCATCCACTTGTATTTCTATTTCAGTAGCAACAAGGAACTAAGACAACAGATGTTTTACTAATGCAAGCCTCAGAAACAATTTGTTTTGTTCTTCTGAAAATGGACAGGGTGCAGAGGAGAACAAGGCCAGTTAAAATATTTCTGAATCCTTGGGGGATTATAGCTGGTGGGTTAATGTAGGCAGCACCAGTCCTACTCCTAAGGGACCTTTGTGCAAATCAGAAAAAGGTGTCCCTTGTGCCACACAATTTCCTGCTATTGGCCAGAAAGTTGTGATGAATATGCACCTCCGCCACAACTGTGATGTGCTTTTCAGAGCTCTCATTTGCAGCACTTAGAATCAGAAACATTCAATCCGGAAATTTGGATATATTTGGCTGTCAAATACTTGGCAAGAAGAGAAAGTTTTCTATGTGTAATGCCTTTTAGCTTAACTGGCAATATTCAGTAACTTTTGCTTTATTTTGTTCCATTTCTGTTTTTTATGTGTAATGCCTTTTAGCTTAACCGGCAATATTCAGTAACTTTTGCTATATTTTGTTCCATTTCTGTTTATTAGTTTTACCTGGATATCAGTTATAATGATAAGAAAAAGAAAACCTATTTTATGAAACACAGCTCTCATGGCACAGTGGTTAAGAGCTCAGCTGCTCACCAAAAGATAGACAGTTGGAATCCATCAGCCACTCCCTAGGAACCCTACAGGCAATTCTACTCTGTCCTATAGGGTTGCTATGAGATGCAATCAATTCAATGGCAATGTTTTTTAGGGTTGCATACTGTGCGCCAGACACTGTGACAGTCATTTTGCCTATATTTTCTTATATGATTGCTGTGTTGTTGTACTGAGGTGCCATCAAGTCAGTTCTGACTCATCGTCACCCTATGCACAACAGAATGAAACACTCTCCAGTCTTACACCATGTCCACAATTATTATTATGCTTAATCCCATTGTTGGGTCCACTGTGTCAATCGATCTCATCAAGGGTCTTCCTCTTTTTCACTGACCCTCCACTCTACCATGCATTATGGTCTTCTGCAGAGACTGATCCTCCTGACAACATGTCCAAAGTGTATGAGATACAGTCTTGCTGTGTTTGCTTCAAGGAGCATCTGGTTGTACTTCTTTGACAGCATATCTGTTTTGGTGGTCCACAGTACATTCAACATTCTTCTCCAGCACCACAATTCAAAGGCATCAATTCTTCTCTATCTTCTTTGTTCACTGTCCAGCTTTCACTGCACCAGGTGCACTTTAGTCTTCAAGGTGATATCTTTATTTTTCAATACCTTAAAGAGAAACTTGGCATTAGATTTTCCCAATGCAATGCATCTTTTGATTTCATGACTGCTGCTTCCATGGGTGTTGACTGTCAACTTAAGTAAAATGAAATCCTTGGCAACCTCAATCCTCCATTCATGATGATGCTGCTTACTTGTCCACTTGTGAGGATTATTTTTGTACTGATGTTCAGGTGTCATCCATACCCAAGGTTGTGGTCCTTGATATTCACTTCCAGAAAGTAAGATGGTGTCATCTACATAATGGAGGTTGTTAAAGAGTCATCCTCCAATCCTGGTGTCTGTTCTTCTTCATATAATCCAGCTTCTTTGATTATTTACTTGGCATACAGATTGAAAACGTATGGTGAAAGGATACAACCCCAATGCATATCTTTCTTGACTTTAAACCATGCAGTGTCCCCTTGTTCTGTTTGCAAGACTGACTTTTTTCCACGTGGAGATTCCTTAAGAGCACAATTAAGTGTTTTGGAATTCCCAATCTCCACAATGTTAGCCATAATTTATTATGATACACATAGTCAAATGCCATTGCATAGTCCATGAAACACAAGTAGACATCTTTCTGGTGTTCTTTGCTTTCAGCCAAGATCCATCTGACATCAGCAATGATATCCCTGGTTCTACATCCTCTTCTGAATCCAGCTTGAATTTCTGGAAGTTCCCTGTCAATATAGTGCTGCCATCACTTTTGAATGATCTTGAGTAGAAGTTTACTTGCCTGTGATACTAACGATATAGTTAGGCGATTTTCACAATCGGCTGGATCACCTTTCTTTGGAATGGGTTTAAATATGGATCTCTTCAAGTCACTTGGCCAGGTAGTTGTCCTCCAAATTTCTTGGCACTTCCAGCACTGCCTATGTTTGTTGTAATATCTCAATTGGTATTTCATCAATTCCTGGAGCCTTGTGTTTTGTTAATGTCTTCAAAGCAGCTTCAACTTCTTCTTTCAGTACCATCAGTTCCTCATCATATGCTACCTCTTCAAATGGCTGAACATTGACAGGTTCTTCCTGGTGTAATGACTCTGTGTATCCCTTCCATCTTGTTTTGATGCTCCCTGAGTCATTTAGTACTTTCCCTGTAGAATCCTTCACTATTACAACTTGAGGCTTGAATTTTTTTCCTCAGTTCTTTCAGCTTGAAAAATGCAGAACGTGTTTTTCCCTTCTCGTTTTCCATTTCTAGTTCTTTGCACATATCATTATCATACTTTCTTTTGTCTTCTCAAGCTGCCCTTTGAAATTTCTGAGTCTTTTACTTTGTCATTCCTTTCTTCTGCTTTAGCTGCTCAACACCTGAGAGCAAGTTTCAGAGTCTTTTCTGACATCCATTTTGGCCTTTTCTTTCTTTCCTGTCTTTTTAATGACCTCTCGCTTTCTTCATGGATGTCTTAGATGTCATCCACAACTTGTGTGGCCTTCAATTATTAGTGCTCAACACATCAAATCTGTTCTTGAGATGGTCTTTGAACACAGGAGGGATATATTTTAGGTTATACTTTGGCTCTTGTAGACTTGTTCTAATTTCCTTCCATTTGAATTTGAATTTGCACATGATCAGTTGATGATCTGTGCAGCAATCAGCACCTGGTCTTGTTCTGACTGCTGATAGGGAGTTTTTTCATTGTCTTTTTCCACAGATACAGTCAGTTTGTTTCCTCTGTATTCTTTCTGGTGAGGTCCATGTGTGTAGTCACTGTTCGTGTTGGTTAAAAAAGTACTTGCACTGAAGAAATTGTTAGTCTTGCAAAATTATATCGTGTGATCTCTGGCATTATTTCTCTCACCAAGGCCCTATTTTCCAACAACTGATGTTTCTTCTTTGTTTCCAATTCTTTCATTCCAGTCACCAGTAATTTTCAATGCATCCCAATTTGCATGCTTCATCAATGTCAGAGTGCAGAATCTGGTAAAAATCTTCAGTCTCTTTATCTTTGGCCTTAGTGATTTGTGTATAAATTTGAATAATAGCTATATTAAATGGGCTTCCTCCTAAGTGTGTAAATATTATCCTATCACTGACAGCACTGTACTTCAGGACAGATCTTCAAATGTTCTTTTTGATGATGAATGCAACATTGTTCTTCTTCAAGTTTTCATTCCCAGGTTAGTAGAGTATATGATTGTCAGATTCAAAATAGCCTATACTGGTCTATTTTGCTTACTAATGCCTAGGACATGGGTATTTATGTGTTCCACTTCATTTTTGACAATTTCCATTTTTCCTAGATTCATACTTTGGACATTCCTTGTTCTAATTGTTAGTGGATGCTTGCAGCTGTGTCTTCTCATTTTGAGTCATGCCACATTAGCAAATGAAGTTCCCAAAGGCTTTACTCCATCTAGGTCATTAAGGTTGACTCATTTAAGGAGGACTCTCTTCCGTAGTCATTTTCTGAGTGACTTCCAACCTGATGGGCTCATTTTATGACACTGTGTCTGACAATGTTCTGCTGCTATTCATAAGGTTTTCTTCTGCTAATTCTTTTCAGAGATGGACTGCTGGTTTCTTCTTCCTAGTCTGTCTTAGTCTGGAAGCTAAGCTGAAACTTGTCTACCATGGGTGACCTTGCTGGTACCTAAATGTCAGTGGCATAGCTTCCAGCATTGCAGCAAAATGAAACCCTGCAGTGACAGATGAGTGGAGGCTACTCACTCCATCTTTACCTTCCTTACCTGGTGCTGTTATTCTCTTTATCTGATGTTGTTACCCTCCTCACCTGATGTTGTTACTACTCTATCTACCTTTTTATCAGTGAGGAAGGAAAATCACAAAGTCATTAAAGAACTTATTTCATTGTCATAACAGCAACAACAACAAAACTATGTGAGGTTGAGAGATCATTCATTTCATTTCATGGATGAGGGGACTGAGTAGCACCATGTTTAGAATCTTCCTGGTACATAGTAGGCTGGTATTTGAACTTACCAAAAGACCAAAACCAAGCCTGTTGCTGCTGAGTCAATTCAGACCCCTAGTGACCCCAGAGGACAGATTAGAACTGCCCCACAGAGTTCCCAAGGTGCACCTGGCAGTTTTGAACTGCCAACATTTTGCGAAGTAGCTATACAACTTAACCAGTATGCCATCAGGATTTGAACTTAGGTCTGTCTAATTCTAAAATTAGTGCCATTAAGAGGCTATTAACCATGTGCCGGTAGGGGTAGCTAAGTTTTTTGTGGACGTCCCTTCTCCCGGGGTCATACTTGTTGTTGTCCAGAGGGGTGTGTTGTACGTTAATTAGGGTTAAATTGATTGTCCAGTGTGGGTGGTGACAACATGTTCGTTGCCACTTAGATCTAATGTGGGTGGTGACAATCTGTTGCCACTTAGGTCCACCATTACAAACGTCAGCAACTGCAAGGTGTGTCCCCGCCCAGTGGGTATTGTAATAACCTGTTCTATGTCAAAGAGTCAACGTGGGCATGCACTAGTGGATGTGCACGTGAGCTGCTTGTGTTTTTTGACACATGTTTTCAATATTCTTGTCTTAATTACTTTGATCAGAAAGCAGGAAGGACTGTGATCAAAGTTTCTTTGATAGGTACATTCCAAAGGATCATTATAGGCGTTACTGTTCCGGTTCCATACACCTACTGAGGCAGAATCCATAAAACAACAATATCCTAGGCCGTTTGTTCACACATTAAGGTGTGAGAAACGTTTACATATCCTGTCCTGGAGGTCTTCTCCAAGTTTAATGTTCTTTGGGTCTCCTATGATGTCTGCCTGCAGTTCTTTGTTCTAAATGTGAAAGTATGTAGAAGTAGAACATGCCAAAGATTTGGAATCAATAAGTCCTGATTAACATATGAGGTTACTACTGTCATCTAAGTTGCCTTGAATGGTCACTTATCTTCTCTGGAAGCCTTGAAAATGGCCTGAATCCACAGCCAGCTTCTTAGGCCTTATGGATAGAAAGGTCTGGCCTGTCTCCCTCACTTCTCTGTCAGACTGTAGAATTCAGAGTTAAACACGGTAACATTTTAGGAAGACAGCAAGCTTCTTTGACTCATGTGCCTCATCCCATGTCATAGACCCCACAATGCCTTCCCTCCTAACCTTGAACTCAATTGCTACATGGTACCAACATCTGTGCTTTAATGCCCCTGCTCTCTGGCTATTGCTCAGGGACAATCTGATTAGCTGCTTCCTAAGGATGACAAATGCATGCATGAGTTATTTCTATTTTTGTAGTGATATTGCTCTGAGATTGGATTCCGGAAGGTGGGTGAGTCTGTGGTGGAGTCTCAGTAACCTCCTCCCAACCCTTTGGCAAAATAAAACTTTTAAATTGTCAGTGCTCTGAGGCCATCTATTTTGAGTTTGGATACCTCTGCTTTTCAAATTCTATTTTAAACTTCCCTTTGTAGCCAGCAAGCTGTGACAAATATATCCTTCCCTTGTCACTACTCGTCTTCCTGAGTCCACCTGTCTTTCTCAGCACAAATCTGGGGAACCAACGGTAAACTGAGACTACTGGTCTACTAATAGGGGTGCTTCTCCCAGACACCACCATGTGTGAGTGATGCAGGTGGAAATTTTGGAACTAGGCCAGGAACATAGGTAAGGGAGGAGGAAAATGTGAGCTGGAGAGAAAGGTGAATGTACTGACAGGGGCAAGGGATGAAAAGGGAAAAGGAAAGCTTCAGAGGAACGGAGACAGTTAATGGGGATAACTATTTGGAAGGATGACTAGGGAAGATACGTACAGCAAAAAATGAAGAGAAAGAAAATAAATAAATGAGATGTATGAGTAAAAAGACTTAAAAACATTTTCCAACCAGTCAGTTCTGACTTGTGGTGATCCCAGGTGTTGCAGACTAGAACTGTGCTTCTTTGGGTCCTTCTAAACTGTAACCTTGTGGAAGGAGAACTCAGGTCTTTCTTTTGAGATACTTCTGGGTAGACTCAAACCACCTGCCAGTGAATTGGTAAGCAGTTGAGTGCTTAACTACCTAAGTCACCCAGAGACTCCTTAGCCATCATTAAATGGATTGTGAAGACGTACTTTCCTTCTAAATCTTGTTATCAATTCAGAATTTTCTTAACAAGTTATTTCAGGTAGTTTCAACTGACCAAATAGTGACTGGACTTGCCCTCTGGGAGTGAGATGGCCTTAGTTTTTTTGTTTTTTGGTTCTAACAGTCAGTTTATTTTTAATGTCTCTTGTTTGTGATTCCATAGTTCCTTTCCATTATCACAGTAAATATCTAGTCCAAGGTTTTCTTAATGGTTTTTCTAATTCCAGTCTCTTTCCCCATAATTACAGTGTAAGACTTCAGAAGCATAGCCAACTTGTAGAATGATATTACATAATGTAACTACTAAACCATTCTAACAAAGTCATAAAATCACTCCCACCATGCTGATATGCAGAGGAAACAAACTTCATCTTTTTCTTAAAAATCATTAACACAAAAGATGCCTAATCTAGCTCCTGCCTGTCAGGCTGTTCTCATTTCAATTTCCTCTTCTTTTTCTCACTGTCCTTGAACCACACAAGCCCTCTTTCAGAGTTCGGTAATTTACTGAACTCTTCTAGCCTCCAGCTATTCAGATATGCTATTCCTTCTGCTTACAGTTTCTCCTTCTCCTGCCATTTTGCCTGGATAACCTCTAACAATATTTCAGATCTCAGTGTTGCTTCCTAAGAGGACTCTTCCCTAACTTTCTAATCTAGGTAAGTGTTCTATTACATGTCTTCATACTTCTTTGCTGTGCATTATTGGGGTTCTGGTGGCACAGTGGTCAAGATGTTAGCTGTTGACCAAAAGGTTAATATTTGTAACCCACCAAGGGCCTTCTTGGAAACCCTATGGGGCAGTTCTACTCTGTCCTATAGGGTTGCTATGAGTTGGAATTGACTCTATAGGAAATGGTGTGTTTCTTGCTTTATTATAGATTTGCCACAATGATAAAGAAATAAATAATAAATGTTAGTATCTCTTTAACAATGTCCAATATGTGTAAGTCTGAGTGGGTAAATTTATCTAAAACACTATAGTGATTCTGAATCTCACTTTATTTTTTGAGAGAAAAAGAGAAAGAAGAAAAGCAAGATGGGGTGAAGTAAAAAAGAAGAGAGGGAAGGGAGGGAAGGAGAGAGGAAAGGAAGAGGGGAGGGAGGGAGGAAGGGAGGAAGTAAGAGAAGAAGGGATGGAGGGAAGGAGAGAGAAAGGAAAGGAGGATAAGAGGAAAGAAGTGAGTAGGGAAAGGGAGAAGAAAGGGAAAGGAGAAAGGGAGGGAAGGAGGAAGGAAAAAAGAGAGGAGGAAGGAAAGGAGGAAGGAGGGAAGAAAGGAAGAAACGTGTTGAGCTAATCACAGAAATTATGGAAGCAAAGCATCGTTCCAGTAACTCCTTTTAGTAGTATCTTTAGTACTTGACTGAAAAAACAAACAAAAATAATAAGAAAACTAAAGACTAAGAAGAGCTCCACTTGACGAGAGAGAGACAGAGATCATCTGAAATGAGAAAAAGTGTTAATGATTAACAATAATTTGAAAAGGTTTTTAAAATGGAAGGAATCCTGAGATATGAGCAAAAACTTATTTTTCTTTAAGACTAAAATCACAACAAAGGAAAAAAAAATACCCAGCTGTATTTTTTTATATGTCACATACTGTTTGACGTATTTGACACTACAATTTATTTAATTCTCACAACACCTTCAAAGTTAAATATTATTATTATCTCATTTCTGTAGGTAGGGGAAAATAAGGCAAACAGAAATTATAAGGAGTAATAAAATAATGCAAAGAATAATGTTAGTTACTATAATGATCAGTTAATTTCCTAGGGCTACAACGGATTCCCTCGTGAGGCTTTCTGGTTCTGGGTTTACAGTGTGATTGAGAGGACAGGTGAAGCCGGAATCTGCCAAGTGATTGGCTGTACTGCTATCTGCCTAAGGTGGTTGGTCAGGCTAGTTCGTAGTAGGAAAATTCCACCTTGAATTTGATAACTTCTCTTATATAGGCAGTCCCCAGGTTACAAACAGACCCATCCCTAAGTCAAATTTGTAGGTAATTCAGAACAATTCTTCTTTAGTATCAATTAGTTAAATACTTTTCCTGGTATATAGTATGTATTTTATCTTTCTGTGCACGCAAAACACTTAAACAATTCCAAACCATGCAGTGTTTCCATGAGCATCACAATGGAGGATATACATTTGTTATTACAAACTATCATGTTTAATTGTAATATAATAACCTTTATGACAGTCTATTCATAAGTGTGAATTGTCTGTAAGTCCAAGTTCATAACCTAGGGACTGCCTGTGTAAACAGCTAAACTCAAAGAGGTTTTCGGGCCTCCTAGGAAGTTGTTTTAATTTTTTTTTTCCAATAGAATATGTTATTACCATAATTTCAAAAATACATATCATAGAGAAATTCACATTTCAGACATTTTCACTATGTTTCCTCACCCTAACATTAAAAATCTTCAGGCAGAAAGAGGCATAGAATGTCACACACTTGTACTCAGGCAGAAAACTTTGTGTTCACAATGTAACAAATCACACTCAACTTACTCATTGAATCCTTTGAGTAGCAGGCAGATACTTCCTTATTCATTCACTTGCTCATTGGTTGAAAAAATTTTGAGAACCTGGTCTATGTTCCTTTTCATTCCTCTTTCAGATACAATATTGTGTGAGTATATGTTTTTGTGTATATTAAAAAGGCTTAAGAGTTGGTTATTAAAGCAGTTAAACAAAGAGGCTAGATATGAAGAAATGTTTCTGGAACTTAAAAAACAGAATGTACTTAGTACTTATAGAAATGTGGGATTATAAAAGAATCAAATGAAATGTGAGCAAGTATTTATTATTCTTCATTCCATAGTTACAGTTTTATTTATGCTTTTAATGTTCAATACTCAAAATATAATTTTCATGTGGATTTTATCCACATTTGTATTCCCACAACACAGCCAAATTCTTGATATACAATAAATGCTCCACATAAACTAGTTACATGAATTGCCTTGGTAAAAATAAATGAGATAAATATGAAACATTTCTAAAAGCATTTAACACTCTGTACATGAGGCTGCACTCTATGGTGAAAAGAGCCCTAGGCCTGAAGTCAGCCACACTGTGCAAGACTGTCCACTCCCACACATTAACTTACGTCTTTCAGCATCTTCTCTGAGTATTGTTGTTCCTGGCAGTACTCAGCAGGTCCTAATATTTTGCATAAATATGTTACATGGTGACTTGCGGAATAGACACTGTGGGTTTTAAGAATCTTTTACTTTTCTGTAAATATTAGGAATTATTGATGTTACAAATGCAAAGAAATTCACTCCTTTGTTAAATTCCCATAGTGCAGTGTTAGTACCTGATTATACTTTATTCATAGGATCATACTGTTGTTGGCCCAATAATTTGAGCTCTTCAAAAGAGACAAGTTTGTTCCATGTATTTTGAACTCACAAACTTAAACCCAAATCCACTGCTGGCAAGTCAATTCTGACTGGTAGCGACTCTGTAGGATGGTGTAGAACTGCCCCACAGAATTTCTAAGGAGCACCTGGTAGATTAGAAGTTATAATCTTTTAGTTAGCTGACATAGTACTTAACAACTACACCACCCAGGTTTCCAGAAAATCTAGAGGTAAGTGATCAAAAATATTTATGTTAACATTCTTAATGGAAGTTGCAGATGTTTGATTTATAATAACACTTTAAGTTATGAAAGTAATATATGCTCATTAATGATGAAGACTGTCATCATTGTTACAACAAAAATAGAAAAATGCATAAAAACTAACAAAACAAAAATCTGTATTGCCACCTTCTCAGAGATCATCAGTCTTAACAACTTAGTATACGACTTTCTAAACTCATCTCTAGATATGTTTGCAGGCCTGTACATAGCAGAGTGCCACCTGTGAGATTCAGTCGAACTTGGATACAGTGTGGGCTCTGTCTACTAGGTAACTAGAGTGTTGAACTATACACAACTCTTCTAAACTCCGCTTACTCGTCCTCAAAATAGAAATCATTAGTAGTACTCTCTTCATAGAGTAGTTGGGAAATTAAGGAGATGATACCTGCTGCCTTTGAGTAGATTCCAACTCACAGCAGCCCTAAAGAACAGGGGTAGAACTGCCTCATAGAGTTTCCAAGGAGTGCCCAGTGGATTTGCATTGCCTAACTTTAAGGAGATGATAGCATATGGGAATTATTTAATACAATGCCTGTTTATTCCTATATTCTGAGTATCTTCCCGTGTCAGTGAATATACTTCCCCAACACTGTTGAAGAATTATAGAATATTCTGATGTTCCTTACATATAAGAAGACATGCAGGCAGGTGTGAGATTTACCTTAAAGTCCTGCCTCTTTCACATTGTTATCTACTTTCTCTCATCTGAGTAGTTTCTCTGCTGGATTTTACTCTGCAGTTCCACTTGCTTAACTATTGCTTCAGGATGTCTCATCACTAGTTCAGACTCCATTTAGCTCGGTATCTCCTTACAACATACCAGTAAAGATAACAAATCTCGAGCCAAGACCCTATGCTTGTTAAGCAAAATCTGTCTGCTGGCATGGCTCCCGGAGTTATCATTTCTTCTCTACCAAGCTGATAAAATAGATGGGAAAAGACCAAGAGTTCTCTGACTCTACCTTTTCAAATAATTCAATGTTCCACTTGGGTTGGGAATACAAGGAAGTAAAAAATTGAATACGCAAGTGGAAACTGTCACTTTTAAGCCTTTCAGGAGGATGTATGACTGATAAGTGGGGGAAATTTCCTCACTATACAGGCTGGAGGAGACAATTCTATACACAATCACGTATACTGCTTGTAAGTCTCAAAAACTTATTGAACAGTATTTGCCTTTTAAGAGGATGACCCATTCCAGTTCTAAAATTAGTGCAAAGAATCTAGAGTTGATAGATCTCAGCATAATTTCTGAGTACAATGTGTTTGTAGTATGACACTGTGAAAGTCTTTTAGCTTCTCTAAGCCGCTGTTTCTTGTCTATGATGTGGTTTTAGTAAGAACGCTCACTACCTACCAATGGGCTGTTGTAAGAAATAAGGATAGGATATTTTATTAAGTGCTTACAAGCATGGTAGTTTCTTTAAATTTCTTTATTTTTATTTTATTTTTTTTAATTATGATTGAATTTTCTTTAAATTTCTTGTGGCAACTAAGTCTCTTTCTCTTTTTCCTTCCTTCCTTCCTTCCTTAACAGCTGTCACCCCACAATGAGTTAATAGAGTTTGGATGGTTCGCCAACATTTTCACCTATGGGATGAAACATGACACAACCACCTCTGTTCAGTATATTCCATCTCCTGTGTCAGTGTGGTTTTGTTTCACTAGGTTGATTTTCAATTGACCCGTCTCAGAACTGTTACTGAAACTACTGAAAGATACCCTCTTGTTACTGGAGTTTCTTTGATAGTGAAATGTGAGCTTGTAGATACCAAGAGCATCACTTATAGAAAGCCTACTGTCACGGATTGAACTCTGTACTCCCCAAAAATATGTGTAGCAGTCTGGCTGGCCATGACTTCCAGTATTTTCTGATTGTCCTTCAGTTTGTGTTTTTCCTATGCTGTAAATCGTAAATTCTGCCTGTATTTAATAGGTAGGATTGTGGAACTGCAACACCCTTAATTTTCCCTGGAGTGTGGCTTGCTTCAGATTTTACCCTACAAGAGATAAAACAAAAGGGAAGCAAGCAGAGAACTGGGGACCACATGGCATGAAGAAAACACCCCTGAGAGCAGAGCACATCCTTTGAACCTGAGGTTCCTGCACCAAGATGCTCTCAAACCATAAAAAGAAGGACATTCCATTAGAGCTGACAGATGTGCACTTCCCTGGAGCCAGCACTCTGAACTTCCAGTCTGCTAGACTGCAGAAGAATAAACTTTTCTCTGATAAAGGCATTTACTTGTGTTATTTCTATTAGAGCATTACCAGATGACTGAAACACCTACTTAGAGTGAAGCCAACTCACAGAAAAACATTCTGTAGAGACAAAGCTGACTTTGCTTAAGCAATAGCTTTCCAACCAATTGTCAATAACATAAATCAGTAGTTTCCCTTTTTTCTTAAACAAGTGTGTTTTGAGTTTACTACGTTAGTGCCAACTAATAGAGGTATTATTGTACACTTCAGGTAAAGAACATGAGCGTAATGGAAATTAGATTAGTTATCCAGTATTTATAACTAGAAGGTGGGACACTAAACAGTTCATCAAAGTGGTTTCTAAAGCCTAGAGTGCTGGGTTTAATCCATTACTACTCATTAGCTCTGTGACCTCGAGCAAGTTGCTTAAATTCTGTCTTAATTTGTTTCTAAACTAGGCTTATAGTTCATACTTCATAGCCTTGTATTCTATTACTGATGTATATATATGCAACTATCTTTCTACCTAATGAGTTAATTTCCATTCATGGTGACTTCTTACAGTGCGTACTGGAACAACTCTATAGGGTTTTCTTGACTATCATCTTTATAGAAGTGGATTGTCCTATCTTTCACTCACAGAACCACTGGCTGAGTTTGAACCATCAACTGCTAGGTTAGTAGTCAAACACAGCTCTTTTGAACCACCTGCTAACTGTATATATCATTGCTGTTGTGTGCTGTGGAGTTCATTTCAACTCATAGAAAACTTATGTCACAGTGTAAAACTATCCATAGCATTTCCTAGGCTCAAATCTTTATGGGAACAGATCACCAGGTCTTTTCTCCCATAAAGCTGCTGGTAGACTCCAACTGTAGGCCTTTCTCAAAGCAGTTGAATGCTCAACCATTGTGACACCAAGGATCCACCTACTCATCCAACCATCCATCCATCCATCCATCCATCTATCCATCCACCCATCCATCCATCCATCTATCCACCCTCCCACCCACCCACCCACCCACCCACTCACCCACCCTCCCACCCACCCATCCACCCATCCACCCATCCCTCCCTCCATCCCTCCATCTGTCCATGCCTCCCTCCCTCCCTCCATCTGTCCATCCATCCATCCGTCCATCCACCCACCCACCCACCCACCCACCCATCCATCCATCCACCCATCCGTCCATCTGTCCATCCACCCACGCGTCCATCAATCCATCTGTCTATCTAACTATCTGTCTATCATCTATCTATCATCTCCCTTAAATAATATCTGGAATATATAAACATTAAATAATTGTCGGCTATAATACAAAAAAAAGTAATAGCTAACAATTTTTTAATAAAAATGAAAATTTTATAAAGCTAATAGCCAAAATTGAACCTGTTGCTGTCTAGTTGATTTCAACTCATGGAGGCCCTATGTGTTACAGTGTAGAACTGCTTCATTAGGTTTCCTTGGCTGTAATCTTTACAAAGGCAAATTTGAAGGACTTTGTTCCACAGCACCTCTGAGTACGTTAGAAGTACCAATCTTTAGGTTAGTAGTTAAGTATAAATTTTGGCTGTTATTGAGGGAATTTTAGGTAATGATTTTTATTGTTTGGTTGCTATTAAGTAGATTTTTGACTCATAGTGACCCTGTGTGACAGAGTAGAACTGTTCCACACGGTTTTCCAGGCTGTAATCTTATGGGTGTAGATTTCCCTGTCTTTCTAATACTAAATATTATTTAGGATCCAAATTAACACCCCAGATTTCCAGTTTCATATTTTGTTTCAGAATGACTGTGCAGTTAAGATGGGTGATATAATGGAAGCTAAAGAACGTAAGTCATTGAATCCCTTGAAATGAGGAATCAAGAGATTAAAGGCCTGGAGACACGGCTGTCACCGCAATAATCCAGGCAGGAAGTTCTGGATTTCACAACTAGGTGGTAGCAGTGGGAATGGAGCAAAGCAAGTCAAGAGGTTTTCAGGCCTTCGAACTGTAGCTAGTTTACTGGCAGCCATATGAAAAGACCTCTGTAAATCTCCGGGAGCTTCAGCACTGCTGGTCTCACCACCTCCCTGCAGATCTCATCTCCTCATCACTTACAGGGTTCCTCCAAGGACAGAGTGGCAGCACGAATGGCACAGATACCACCTTAAATCACCTCTCATGCTCCAGCCAGGCTGCTCACCTATTTCATAGGCAGCTTAGAAAACCATATCACTGTCTCTGAGCAGCTTGGGGGACGATGGATGGTAAGATTCAGTTAGGCAGCTTTGGTGACCTGTGTTGTTTCCCCTCTACTGAAATTGAATTCTCCTGGTGACTTCTCTCTCTCTCTGTCTCTCTCTCTTTCTTTTAAAAAAAGAAGAAGAGCCACTCTGACACAATGCCATATAAAAAGAAGTAACACCAGTATGGTGACTCTCAAAAGGATCACCGATCACTGCTCTTCTCAGTCTGAAGATAAAATTCAAGATTTACTGTAATTAGTGGTTAAGAGCACAGGGTCTATGGTAAAACAGAACTATGTGCAACTCCCATTTTGCTGCTAACTAATTCTGGTGATCTCAGGTAAACTGCTTGACCTTCTGAGTTTCAGGCTCTGGTGTTAACGTGTCAGTCGCTTAACTATCTGAGCTTTATTCTCCAACTGTCTAATTCTCAAGACATGTGTCCATCACCTATTCCTACAAAAATTCTTTTTTTCTTTTTTTTATTACGATTGAATGAAAATGTACATTCCCATATAAATTTGCATGCCCACTTACATGCAGCTCTCCCTGCCCAGTGACAGCACACTCTTTCTCTCTGCTCCATAAATGTCTTATCTTCCCAATAATCTCCTGTCCCCTCCTCTCCACCCACTCCCCTTCCTCCAGTGAGAGATCAGCAGGATGACATCCTGCAGGTGCACAGAACCATAAAGTGCACACATCATATGGTTATTCTGTGTTGCCAAGTCCAATCCATTCCTGTCCGAGAGGTGACCTCCATTATGATTTACGGACAGGGGCAGCATCAGGGCCAGGGGCCATGCTCTGAGGGGAGATCTGAGGCCCTCGGACCATCACGTAGTCTTTTCATGGAAATCTCTGGGTGCACACCTTTTTATTCTCATGTTGCCAGTGAGACTCAACGCTGTGAGCTCCATCACAGCTATCACTGGTGGTGGCCGGGCCCTGTCCAGTTCTTCTAGTCACAAGTTGAGGTAGTCACCCACTCATGTGAGTCTCTCTGTCTCCTGAGTTCTGTTTCACCCATGTCTTTTTTGTCCTTGGTGATCATCTATTCATACTGAGTTAGGACCACTTGCTGTACTCTCAGATGGCAGCTTGGCAACTTTTAAGACAAGGCCCCAGATGCTACTCACCAGTATGTGGTGCGGAGGGCTGTTTTAGCAAAATGCTAATTCTGTTAATTAGCCTCAATTTCTCCTGAGAGCATGGTCCCCTGACTCCCGCCTTGGCTACTCTGTCCTTGCAATATTGAGTTAATATGGGAGGAGTAATCATATTATGTTGAAGTTCAGTTAACATTGATCTGCTTTTTAATGTGTGCTATCACAAATTTCACCCAACCAAATTTCTATCAACTATCTAATCTAAACCCTCCACCACTCACCCTTCCTATCTCTCCACCCTTGTAGCCATCAGACAATCTTTTCTTCCATGCATGAGTCTGTTTTTAAGTTCTTATTGTAGGGATCTCATACAATATTTTTGTCCTTTTGTCACCATTTTCACTCCACATAATGTCCTCCAATAGAAACCAGGTTATGAGATGCTTCCTAAAACCATCGTTGTTCTTTATCATTGCAAGGTGTTCCACTGGTATATATACCATAGTTTACCTATCCATTCCTCTGTTGTTGGGCATCTCGGTTGATTCCATCTTTTTGCTATCATGGACTGTGCTGTGATAAACATCTGTCTGCATGTATCAATTGGTGTGAATGGCCTGGATTCAGTAGGATATATTCCAAATAGTGGGATTACTGGGTCAAATGGTATATCTATGTTCAGCTTTTTAAAGAAGCACCAGATTGCTTTCCAAAGAGGTTGCACCATTTTGCAATCTGACCAAGAGCATAGAAGAGTTCCAATTTCTCCACAGCCTCTCCAGTGTTTGATGTTTTGAGTTTTTTGGATCATGGCCAACCTTCTTGGGGTCAGATGGTATCTCATGTAGTTTTGATTTGAATTTCTTTAATAGGTGATGATCATGAGCACGTCCACATGTGTTTCTTGGCTGCCTGGATCTCCTCTTTAGAGAAGTGTCTATCCATCTCCTTTGCCCATTGCTTAATTGGATGATTTATTTTTTTCTTATTGATATTTTGTAGTACCTTATAGATTACGGAGAACAGGCATCAGTCTGACATACAGTTGCCAAATATTTTTTCCAAATCTGTAGGTGGCCTTTTAATTCTATTAATAAAGTCTTTGGATGAGCAAAATTGTTTGATTCTTGGTAGTTTCCATTTATCTATGTTATCCTCTGTTGTTTGTGGTTTGTTTGACAGATCTTGAAGTCTTTCTATGTTGTGTATTAAAACTTTCATTGTTGTTCCTATTTTTTCTTGGATGAGCTTTATTGTTTTAGCTTTAATATTTAGGCCTTTTATCCAGTTTGAGTTGGTTTTTGTGTAAGGTGTAAGATACTGATCTTGTTTCAATTTATTGCAGATGGATATCCAATTTTGCCAGCACCATTTGTTGAAGAGATTGCTATTTCCCCAGTTTAATATCTTAGGACTTTTGTCAAATATCAGCTGTTCTTAGGAAGATGGTGTCGTTTCTGAGGTCTCAATTGTGTTCCATTGATCTATCTGTCTATTTTTGTGTCAGTACCAGGCTATTTGGACTACTGTGTCAGTGTAATAAGTTCTGAATTCAGGTAGTGAGAGGCCTCCCAGTGTGTTCTTCTTCTTTAGTAGTGCTTTACTTATCTGAGGCTTCTTTCCTTTCCAAAATTGGTGATTTGTTTTTCCATCTCATTAAAAAATGTCACTGGGATTTGTAATAGGATTGCATTATATAAATAGATTGCTTTGGGCAAAATAGACATTTTCACAATGTGAAGTCTTCCTGTACATGAGCAGTGTAGGTTCTCCGTTTATGTAAGTCTCTCTTAGTTCCTTGTAGTAAGGACTT
The DNA here is from genome assembly GCA_028571685.1 of Heterohyrax brucei. Taxonomy (NCBI): domain Eukaryota; kingdom Metazoa; phylum Chordata; class Mammalia; order Hyracoidea; family Procaviidae; genus Heterohyrax; species Heterohyrax brucei. The sequence goes on from CM053150.1 coordinate 67,863,665, forward strand.
GTGGTTCTCTTTGTAAAGGTCTGATATTTCTCTGGTTAGATTTATTCCTTGGTACTTTATCTTCTTAGGGGCTGTAGTAAATGGTAGTAGTTTGGTGATTTCTTCTTTAATAATCTTGTGGTTGTTATAACGGAATCCTACTGATTTACTTGTGTTTATCTTGTATCCTAAAACTTCGCTGAATTCTTCTATCAGTTTAAGTAGTTTACTTATGGATTTTTAAGGATTCTCTCTGTATACAATCATATCATCTGCAAATAAGGAAATTATTACTTCTTTCTTTGCTGATGTAGATGCCCTATATTTATTGGTCTTGTCTAATTGCTTGGCTAGAACTTCTAGTACAATGTTGAATAGGAGAGGTGAGAGTGGGCATCCTTGTCTAGTTTCTGTTCTCAAGGGAAACTGTGTCAGCCTCTCTCCATTCGGGATGATGTAGGCAGTTGTCTTTGTATAAATGGCCCTTGTTGCATTGAAGAATTTGCTGTCTTTCATATTCTGCTGAGAGCTTTTACTGTGAATGAGTGTTTGACTTTATCAAATGCCTTTTCTACATCCATAGGCAAAATCAGGTGATTCTTGTCTTTTGTGTTTTTATGTGGTTGATCACATTAATTGTTTTTCTGATGTGGAACCAGCCTTGCATCCCTGGTATGAATCCCACTTGTTCATGATGGATTATTTTTTGGATATGTTGTTGTATTCTATTGGCAAGAATATTGTTGAAGATTTTTTCATCTAGATTCATGAGTGATGTAGGTCTGTAGTTCTCCTTTTTAGTTAGGTCGTTCCCTGGCTTTGGTCCCAGGGTTATGTTGGCTTCATAGAATGAATCTGAGAGTATTCCATCTCTTTTTATACTGTGAATAGTGTTAGTAGTATTGGAGACAACCCTGCTCTAATAGCATGGTAGAATTCTGTGGTGAAGTCATCTGGGCTCAGTCTTTTTTTCATTGGTAGTTTTTTGATGACTTTTTCAACCTCTTCCTTTCTTATGGGTTTGTTAAGTTGTTGGGCTTCACCTTGTGATAATTTGGGTAGGTGATATGAATCAAGGAATTTGTCCATTTCCTCTAGGTTTTCAAATTTGTTAGAGTAGTCCTTAGTATTCTGTTATGATCTTTTTGATTACTGCTGGATTTGTTATGACAACTCCCCTCTCATTTCTCATTTGGGTTATTATTTGTTTCCTTTTCTGTTTTTCTTTAACAAGTTTAGTCAATGGTTTGTCAATTTTGTTGATCTTTTTAAAAAGCCAGCTTTTGGTCTTCTCAATTTTTTCACTTGTATTCTCAAATTCATTTAGTTCTGCTCTAATCTTTATGATCTATTTTTTTCTGGTGCCTGAGGGATTCCTCTGTTGTTCTCACTCTACTTGTTCAAGCTGTTGGGTTATCTCTTTGATTTGGTTTTTCTTCCTTCCAGACGTATGCATTTGTGGAGAGAAACTGACCTTTGAGCACTGTTTTGGCTGTATCCCATAGGTTCCAGTAAGAAGTATTTTCATTCTCATTGGAATCTATAAATTTCTATATTCCAGACTTGATTTCTTCTATAACCTATGGCTTTTGGAGCAAGATGTTGTTCAGTTTCCATGAGGTTCATCTTCTATGTTTTTTCTGCTATTGATTTTGACTTGTATGGCTTTAGGATCTCTGAAGATGCTTTGGATTAATTCAGTGATATGGATTTTGCTGAGAATTGCTTTATGTCCTAACACATGGTCTATTCTGGAGAATGTTCAATGTGCACTAGAGAAGAAGGTGTAGTTGTCCACTGATGGATAGAAAGTACTGTATATGCCGATGAGGTCTAGTTTGTTAACTGTGGCAATAAGGTCTTCTGTGTCTTTCTTGAGCCTTTTTCTACTTGGTCTGTCCAATATTGAGAGTGGAGTGTTGAAGTCTCCCACTATTATTATGGAGTGATCTATCTCCTTTTTGAGTGTAGTCAGTGTTTCTTCGATGTATTTGCCAAAAGCCAAGTGCAGTCGATTCGGATTTAGGTGCTCTAATATTAGGTGCATAAATATTTAATATTGTTAAGTCCTGTTTGTGTATTAAATCTTTCAGCAAAATATAGTGTCCTTCCTTGTCTATGATGGTTGATTTTACAGTAAAATCTATTTTATCTGAGATTAGAATTGCCACACCTGCTCTTCTTTGTTCATTGTTAGCTTGATATATATTCTTCCATCCTTTACTTTTTGGGTTGTCCATATCTTTAAGTCTAACACGAATTTGTTGTAGGCAGCGTATGAGTGGGTCATGTCTTCTGATCCAAGATGTCACTTGATGTCTCTACTGGAGCTTTCAGTCCATTCACATTCAGCATGATTATGTTCAGTGTTCAGTGTTGCCATTGCAACATGTTTATTTTTCTGTTGATATTTTCTCTGTTTTTCTTACTAATCTGTTCTGCGACCTTCTTTGTGAGTTGCTTTTTCACCTTTTTCAGGGTTGGTTTCATGGTTGTTGAGACTCCTGTACTATGTTTCTTTATTTGATATGTTACATCTTTATTGTGCTTTATGGCTGCCCCTGTGATCCCCCTCAATAAACTATGTATAAACCCAATTTTAATTACTGCTATTCTTATCAACCTCCTCTCCATCTAATGACTGAAACATATCCCTCTTTTTAATATGATGACATCATAGTTTTCATGATATGATCACTGGATTATTTCTCTCACCATTATAGCTTTGATTGAGTTTGGAGCCTTATCTCAGCAGGATTCTGGGCCATGTGTTCTGTATTTGTTTCTAAAGTATGAATTTAGTGGGTTTGTTCTTCCAAGCCAAGAGATTCTTTCAGTATTTCTTGTAGCTTTGGTTTGGTGTTTACAAAGTCTCTCAGTTTCTGTTGATCTGAGAATGTCTTGATTTCATTTTCATATTTGAAAGATAGGTTTGTGGGATATAATAAGTCTTGGTTGGAAGTTCTTCTCCTTCAGGGTTTTGAATGTATCATCCATTGCCTCTATGCCAGCGTCATTTCTGCTGAGAAATCTGATGGAAGTCTACAGGGTTTCCCTCTGAACGTCAGCCTCACTTTGAATCTTTCTGCCTTTAAGAGTTTCTGCTTATGTTTCATTTTGTTAAGTTTGATTATAATATGTTTTGGAGTCTTTCTTTTGAGATCTATATTGAGTGGTGTTCAATATGTATCATGGATATCTATATTCTCTTCTTTCATAATTTCTGGGAAGTTTTCTGTCAGAAGCTCAGCAACAATACTCTCTGTGTTCTCAGATGTTTCACCCTGTTAAGAAACTCCAATTAGTCATAGTTTGTTCCTCTTAATAGAGTCCTACATGCTTCTTAATGCTTCTTGATTTTTCGTTTTTTTTCTGATTCCTCCTCATAGATTCTGGAGTCAGTAACTCTCTCTTCCAAATCAGAATGTTATTTTCCATTTGTTCCATTCTGTTTTCTTGACTTTGAATTGAAGTTTCTATCTCTTCGATTTTGTTTCTGATCTGTTAGATCTCAGAATACTGGTATTCCATCAGATCGGACAGCTTGCTTAATTTTTCATTTTTCTCTTTTGCATTTTGTATAAAGTCTAGGAGGGCTTTCTGTAAAATACTTTTGTATTCACCTTCTGATAGTTTCAGAAAAGCTTCTTTGTCTGGGAATTTGTGACTTACTTTCTTTTGGGAGGCCATGGATGATTTCTTGGTTATGGTTTTCTCCAGAGGTTGTGCTTTTGGGGCATGATGTGAGTCAGTAGAGGCTGGGAGAGTTGCTGCGAGGACTGACCACAGTTGTTTTTCTATGCCGTCTTAAAATGAGATGTAAAAATTATCTGACATCTTCCAAAGTCAGTCAGGTTTTCAGGTGTATAGGTCCCTCTTCCCAGCTGGCAAAGTAAGCACCTCTATATTGAACCCAGAGGTTATAAGCTAGCTCAAAATACAGAATGGCTACTGCCATGCTGGCCTCTGCTATTGGTCCCCAGCTGTAGGCAACACTGTGTAGAATATTGCTTTCCTGACAGACAAGTGCTCTCCTCTCGGCAGGTGCTGCCTCCCAGGCCAAGAATTCCGTCCAGCTGAGGCTTCTGTATGGGTGTATCTGCCTCACAGTGGAACATGATAGTGTCCCACACAAGCTTGTCACCTGCCTGGGCCCAGGCTACTCTAAGGCAGAGGTAGAAAGTGAGGCCAAAGGTGCCAAGATACATGGAGTCCAAAGCCAGGCTCTCAAAATGTGGCAATTTTGGTTGCCAATCCCACCACAAGTGTGGCTGAGATTAGCGGCTAGTCAAGACCCAGCTCCACCTGCCGGCTAAGACAGAGAAAAAAAATTAAAATGGTGAGTTTCCTTTGGTCCATGTAAACCCACGCTCACCGAGAGTGCAGTAAGTGAAAGAGAGGAGGTTTTCCATTCAGCAGTATGAAGTCTAAATTAACAGCCCTGTGCCGTGTCCTAGGGCTCCCTAGGCATCCAGAAGGCTCTGTTTATCATTTCTGGTCTTGGTTTCCAGAGGGACTTAGGGAGATGTATGTTTAGTCTGCCATCTTGATCCACCCCCCTCCCACCAAAATTCTTTAACCAAATAAAACACAGTGGTTTAAAACACTTTTGCTCACTATCACAATGATGTGTTTGATGGAGACTGAACCAAATTGGAGAATACTTCTCTAAGCTAGGGTATCAAAGGCAGCTTTGATTCTCTGTGTTGCTGATTGGCTTGGGTGGATCTGTTTCACTTGTCTCATCTCACATGGGTCAGCAAGTTAACTGAGGCTTATTCTTACCCTGGTAATGGCAGAAGCAAAATTTTGCTGTTGTTGTTGTTTGGTGCATCAAGTAATTTGGACTCATACTGACCCTATGCACTATATAAAGAAGCTCTACCCAGTCTTACACTATGTCCACAATCATTTATATGCTTAAGCCCATTGCTGTGGCCACTGTGTCAATCCATCTTATCGAAGATCTTCCTCTTTTTTTTCCTACCCTCCACTCTACCAAGCATGATGTCCTTTTCCGGGGACTGATCCTCCCTGAAAATATGTCCAAAGTATATAAGATACAGTCTTGTCATCTTTGCTTTAAGGAGCACTCTGGTTGTACTTCTTCCAGAACAGATCTTTTTATTGTTTTGAAGGTCCATGATACATTCAGTATTCTTCTCCAACACCACATTGCAAAGGCATCAGTTCTTCTTCTGTCTTCATTCATTGTCCAGCTTTTGCATGCATATGATGTGACTGAAAATATCATGGCTTGGGTTAGGCATACTTTAGTCTTCAAGGTGGCATATTTACTTTTCAGTACTTGAAAGAGAGACTTTGCAGTAGATTTTCCCCGTGCAATGCATCTTTTAATTTCTTGACTGCTGCTTCCATGGGTGTTGATTTTGGACCCAAGTAAAATGAAATTGTTGACAACCTCAGTCCTTTCTCCATTTATGATGATGTTGCTTAGTGGTCCAGTTGTGAAGATTTTTGTTTTCTTGATGTTGAAGTGCAATCCATACTGAAGGCTATAGTCTTTGATCACCATCTGTGTTTCAAATTTTCTTACTTCCAGCAAGTAAGGGAGGGTCATCTGCATAATGTGAGTTGTTAATTAGTCATCCTTCAATCCTATTGCCTAGTTCTTCTTCATATAGTCCAGCTTCTTGGATTATATGCTTGGCATACAGACTGAAAAGGTATGGTGAAAGGATGCAACTCTGACACATACCTTCCCTAACTTTAAACCATGCAGTGTCCCTTTCTGTTCTGGAAGAAGTGCAACCAGAGTGCTCCTTGGAAGCAAAGATGGCAAGACTACATCTTACATACTTTGGACATGTTGTCAGGAAAGATCAGTTCCTGAAGAAGGACATCATGCTTGATAGAGTGGAGGGTCAGCAAAAAAGAGGAAGACCCTTGATGAGATGGATCAACACAGTGGCCACAACAATGGGCTTAAGTATAAAAATGATTGTGGACATGGCGCAAGACTGGGCAGTGTTTAGTTCTGTTATTCATACTGTTACTATGAGTTGGAACTGACTTGACAGCATCTAACAACAGCAAAAACAGTGTCCCATTGTTCTCTTCTCACTACTACGTCTTGTTCCACATACAGATTCCTTAAAACACAGTTCAGCATTCTGGCCTTCCAGTTTTACACAATGTTAGCTGTAATTTGTTATGAGCCACATAATTGAATACCTTTTCATAGTCAGTGAAACACAGGTCAACATCTTTCTGGTATTGTCTGCTTTCAGCCAAGATCCATCTCACATCAGCAATGATATTCCTGGTTCCATGTCCTCTTCTGAATCCAGCTTGAATTTCTGGCAGTTCTCTGCGAATATACTACTGAAGTAGCTTTTGAATGATCTAGACCAAAATTTTACTTGCATGTGATATTAATGGTATCATTTGGTGATTTCTGCATTCAGTTGAATTACCTTTCAGTTGGCCAGGTAGCTGTCCTCCAAATTTCTTGGCATACATGAGTGAGCACTTCTAACACTGTATGTGTTTGTTGAAATATCTCAGTTGATATTCTATCGACTCCTGGAGCCTCATTTTTAGCCAGTGCTTTCAATAGCGCTTTGACTTCTTCCTTCAGTACAATCAGTTCCTGATCATACACTACCTCTTCAAATGGCTGCACATCGACTACTTCTTTCTGACATAATGACTGTGTATTCCTTCCATCTTCTTTTGTAGCTTCCTGAGTTATTTAATATTTTCACTCTAGAATCCTTCACTGTTGCAACTTGAGGCCTGAATTTTTTCTTCGGTTCTTTCAGTTTGAGAAATACAGAGCATGTCTTTCCCTCTGGTTTTCCGTTTTCAGCTCTTTGCACGTGTCATTATAGTATTTTCTTTTGTCTTCTCAAGCTGCCCTTTGAAATCTTCTGTTTAGGTCTTTTACTTCACCATTCCTTTTTTTTTTTGTTTTCCTGTAGCTGCTTGACTTTCAAGAGCAAGTTTCAGAGTCTCTTCTGACATGCAATTTGTTTTTTTCTTTCTTGTCTTTTTGATGACCTCTTGCTCTCTTCATGGATAATGTCTTTGATGTCAGTTCACAGTTTTTGTGGCCTTCAGTCATTAGTGGTCAACACATCAAATCTGTTCTTGAGATGGTCTTTAGACACAGGAGGGATGTATTTTAGATCATACTTTGGCTCTTGCGGACTTGTGCTAAATTTCTTCCATTTAAATTTGAATTTGCTTATGAGTAGCTGATGATCTGTACCTCAGTCAGAACCTGGTCTTGGTCTGACTGCTGATATGGAGGTTTTCCATTGTCTTTTTCCACAGATGTGTTTGTGTTCATTAGAAAAGGTATTTGCAATGAAGAAGACATTACTCACACAAAATTCTGTCAGCATTATTTCTACCACCAAGGTTGTGTTTTCCAACTACCAATCCTTCTTTGTTTCCAACTTTTGCATTCCAGTTACCAGCAATTATCAATGCTTCCTGATTGCATGTTCGATTGATGTCAGACTGCAGAAGCTGGTAAAAATCTTTAGTCTTTTCATCTCTGGCCTTACTCATTGGGGTGTAAATTTGAATAATAGCCATATTAATTGGCCCTCCTTGTAGGCGTATAGCTATTACCCTATCACTGACAGCATTGTACTTAGGGACAGAACTTGAAATACTCTTTTTGATGATGAACACAACACCATTCCTCTTCAAATTTTCATTATCAGCAGAGTAGACCATTGTCAGATTGTCAGATTCAAAATAGAATGACCAAGAACCTATGAAACCTCTTTAGCCTCGGGTCTGGGTTGTTACAACCACCTTACATTATTGGCCAAAAGACGTCAGATGGCCATGCCTCAAAGCCAGAAATGAAGAGGGTGTTTAGTGTAAGAACAAGCAGTGGCCAAGAGTTGAGATACAGATAATGTGTGAAGAACTTGGACAACATAACTCAAAGTTGTTAAGAAGATAGAATGAGATACGTACATCTTGTACAAAGCATAACTCTTGGTGAATATAAACTGCTTAATAGATGATAATGAAGTTATTTGCTATCTATTTTACAAGTCTGCAAACACTACGCTGTAACGCTATGCTGATCGTTTGACTGCTTGCTTTCAAATATATCCTTTGTCTTTCCCCTTTTGGACCACAGGAAAAAACATATTCCATATTCTGGGATCCCTTGTTCTTTGGCTTCTTGGTGAATGAACCAATGAGAAGCATCAATGAACAGCAGAAAATAAGACATAAGAGTGTTCCTTTCTGTCTCACTCTGCCGTAAGTGGCACCTCCTCAACTCCATCATCTCCTCTGTGGCACCATTTCCCACTGGCCTGCTCCACCATCATTCCCACTTTGGGTTCTGTCATCTTCACCTCTTTCTTTGGAATTCTTAGGTTAATTCAGACTCACTTATTTGGATTCTTAGATGTTATAAAGTCTGTTTGAAAAATGCATTAAATTTATGTATATTAGCTTGTCAGAAGCACTGACTCATAACCTGATGATAACATTTAAAACTTACTTGAATGAGGCTAGTAATTAAATTGTAAACTAGATCTCCAAAAGATCCCATTGAGTCTTTCTTTCTTTCTTTGTCTCTCTCTCCTTCTTTTTTCTTTCTTTCTCTTTCTGTCTCTTTCTCCCTTTCTATGCTTTAAACACATTTAGATGTACTTATCTGTTGTTGGGTAAAAAGTTCTGTTTATGTTGATTAAGTCTAGTTGGTTGATTGTTGCAAGAAGATCTTCTCTTTCTTTACTGAGCTTTTCTCTGGATGATCTGCCCATTACTGAAAGTGGAGTGTTGAAGTCTCCTGCTATTAGTGTGAAGTGATCTATCTCACTTTTCAGTGATGTCAGAGTTTGATCAATGTATTTAATAGATCTATTATTGGGTACACAAATACTTAATAGTGTTACATCCTGCTATGCATTGAATCTTTCAGCAATAGTGACCATCCTTGTCTAAGATGGTGGATTTTACATTAAAATCTATTTTATCTGAGATTAACTGCTGCTCTTCTTTGTATGTTGTAGTTTTGTATGTATTTTTCCGTTCTTTAATTTTCAGTTTCTTCATATTTTTCTGTCTAAGGTGTGTTTCTTATAAGCAACATGTAGACAGATCGTGTTTTTTGATCCAAGCTGTTACTCTGTGTCTCTTTAATGGAGTGTTCAATCCAATCACATTCAGTGTAATTCTTGATAGATGTGTGTTTATTACTATGGTTTTGGAGTCTTTATTTTTGTGTTCCTGGTGTTTTCTTTGTTTCTCATAATATTCTATTCTGGGTTGATTTTCTTTATGGGTTCACTTTTCATCTTTTTCTGTGTTGGTCTTGTATTTGTTGAGACTCTTGTATTATGTTTCATGTTTTGATATGCTGCATTGTTAGTTTGCTTTGCAGCTATTCCCTTGATCCCACTTAATGTTTTAACTTTACAACAGTCTTTGATTTCTGTATATCTTCTTAATTTCCTCTCAGTCTGAAAGGGTTATATCTACTGTAACATCTCTCTTTATAGTATGATGGTTGTTGTTGTGTTAAGATCACAGGTTCTCTGCTTTTAATAGTTTAGCTTTTATTCAGCTTAATGACTTCTATAACTAAGCAGGACTCTGGATGTCATGTCCTGTATTACATCCTCAAGTATACATTAGATGTTATTGTTTTTCTAAATAAAGAGCTTCTTTCAGTATTTCTTGTAACTTTGGTTTGTTTTTTAAGCTTCTGTTCATTTGCAAATATCTTAATTTCACCTTAATATTTGAGAGACAATTTTGCAGGATATACAATTCTTGGAAGTTTTTCTCCTTCAAAACATTGAATGTGTCATCCCACTGCCTTCTTGCCAACATTGTTTCTGCCAAGTAGTCAGATAGAAGCCTACGAGGCTTCCCTTTGTATATTAGTTTTGCTTTAAGTCCTTCTTCCTTTAAGAGCCCATCTTTATGTTTCATTTTATTAAGCTTGATTATAATATGTCTTGGTGTCTTTCTTTTAGGGTCTGTTTTTCTTTTTTTGTGGTGTTTGATAAGCATCTTGAATGTCTATATTCTCTACATTCATGATTTCTGTCAGTATCTCTTTGGCAATTCTCTCTGTGTTCTCCGCTATCCCTCCCTGTTTGGGAACTCCAGTTATTCATAGATTATTCCTCTTAATAGGGTCTCACAAGCTTTGTAACACTTCTTCATTTTTCTTTTTTAAGTAATTTTTTTTATTTTTTACAGTATATGAATAAAATTTCTAACATCTATCAACCATCAAATCTATGATAAATCCTCACCACACCCTTCCCCTATAGCTGTGAAAGTTTTTTCTTCTGTAGATAAGTCTATTTCTAAGTCCTTATAGCAGGAGTCCATACGCTGACTAATTTCACTCATCATAATATCTTCCAACTGAAACCATGTTATGAGATGTTTTCTAAAATCATGATTGTTTTTTATCATAGCATAGTGTTCCATTGAGCATATATACCATTGTTTATCCATTCATCTGTTGATGGGCATCTAGGATAATTCCACTTTTTTGCTATTACGGACTGTGCTGAAATAAACATTCTTGTACATGTGCCTGTTTGTGTGACACCTTTTGTTTCTGAAGGGTAAATTCCAAGCAGTGGGATTACTGGATCAAATGGTATATCTGTTTCCAGGTTTTTAAGGAAACATTAAATTGCTTTCCAAAGAGGTTGTACTATTTTGTAACCCACCAGCAATGTAGGAGAGTTCTGATCTCTCCATAGCCTCTCCAGAATTTGTTGTTCTGTGTTTTTTTTTTTTTTTTTTTTTTTAGATTATGGACACCCTTGTTGGGGTGAGATGGTGTCTCATTGTATTTTGGGTTTGGATTTCTTTAATAGCTAATGATAGTGAGCATTTCCTCACGTATGTTTTGACTGCCTGGATATCCTCTCTAGTAAATGGTCTGTCCGTCTGCTTTGTCCATTGCTTAATTGGGTTATTTACCTTGTTGATATTTTGCAGTACCTTGTAGATTATGGAGATCAGACGATGGTCCAACATGTAGTTGCTGAATATTTTTCCCCATTCTGTATGCAGTCATTTAACTCTTTTGATATAGTCTTTGGATGACCAAAAGTATTTGATTCTTAGTAGTTCCCACTTGTCTATTTTCTCTTCTGTTAATCGTGCTTTGTTAGATTTTTGAAATCTGTCTAAGCTGTGTATTAAAACATCCATCATTGATCTTATTTTTTCTTGCATGATCTTAATTGCTTCAGGTTTGATACGTAGGCCTTTGATCCATTTTTGGTTAGTTTTTGTGTAGTGAGATATGAGTCTTGTTTCAGTTTTCTGCAGATGGATGTCCAATCTTGCCAACACCATTTGTTGAAGAGACTTTTTTTACTCCAGTTTACAACCTTAGGACCTTTGTTGAATATCAACTGTTCATAAGAGGTTGGTGGCATCTCTGGGATCTCTACTGTACTCCATTGGCCTATATGTCTGTTTTTGTACCAGAGCCAGTTGATTTTGACTACTTTGGCAGTGCAATAGGTTCTAAGGTCAGGTGGTGTGAGACCTCCAATTGTGTTCCTCTTCTTCAGTGGTGCTTTACTTACCTGGGTTTTTTTCCTTTTCCAAGCAAAGTCAGTGATATGTTTCTCCATCTCATTAAAAACTGACACTGGAATTCATATTAGGATTGCATTGTACAAGTAGATTGTTTTACTTAAAATAGACATTTTCACAATGTTGTCTTCTATCCATGAGCAGGGTAGATTTCTCCAACTACATAAGTCTTTTTTTTATTTCTTGCAGTATGGCCTTGTAATTCTCTTTGTATAAGTCTCATTTCCTTTCTCATTTTTCTTGTTTCATTTATCTGATTTCTCCCCGTAAATGCTGGTGTTGGTTGCTGTATCTACAAGCTCACTAATCTGCATTCCAATTCCTCTATTGTACTCTTTTGGTTTGGCATTGAATTGTCTAATTCTGCAGTTTTATTATTGGTCTGCTGGATTTCTGATCGTTGATGTTCTAACAGTTCATATAGCTTGCTTAATTTTTAATTTTGTTCTACTGCATTGTATTTAATCTCTAGAAGGGCTCCACGCATAGTTCTTTGTATTTTACCTCCAATAATTTTAGAAAGACTTCTTCATCTGAGAACTTTTTTTATTCTTTATTTTTGAAATTTTCCTGAGCCATGGTGGTCTGCTTTTTTAAATGATTAGATATTGATTGATGTCTTCATGACATCAAGAAGCTGTTCAGTTTCTCTATTCTTACACCAATGGGAGCTGTGACATAGTTCTAAGAGGGATAAGGGCATTGCAAGATTTGATCAGCAGCTGCCACAGCATTATCTAGGTGCAGCTGACTTACGTATAGCTCCTGTGGCAATAGAGACTCTGTAAAGCTCCGTGATACTGCTTGGCTTAGTGTCTGGCCCCACCATCCACTTGTGCAGACTCTCTGTCATCCTACTAGTTGAGACTGTGATGTAACTCAGGGAAGGGAGTAGAGAAGAAAGCCTCCATATTCAGCTGCCAGGGATCACTGTGTTCTCTAGAAGCATTTGTCTTAAAACTACTTTTATGGTGAGAGGGGCACTGTCCAGTAGCTGCTGAAAGCAACCAGGCCATTAGAGGTGGAAGGCCCTATCTCATGGCTGGAAAATATGGAGCCCTACTTATGGACTATCTGGGGGGCCATCAGCCGATGCTATGACATGGCTAAGTGAAAGGTGGTGGAATTAGCACTACCACACTCAGGCACCAGACACCACTGCTATCGCTATCTGCTCTTATCATAAAAACTGCCTTTCTGCTGATAGAGGCATTGACCAGCCACAGCTGAAAGCAGCTGGGTCCTCATAGGTGGCAGGCCCCGCCTCCTGGCTGACAAAATGGTACCTCAGAGGCTGTACCCATATAGTATAACATGTCTTAAGTAAGAGAGGAGTTAGGGCACTGCCACACTTTGCCACCAGCCCCACCCATGTTCTCTAGGTACAATTGTCTTAAAAACAGCTTTTCTGCTGGGAGAAGCTCTATTCAGACCAGCATTGTTGCTCAGTGTGGGAATTAGCTATCTGTCCTACAGTATCTTCAAGTGATTTACCAGAAGAAGCAGAACTCAGTGCTCTGCTGCTTTGCCTACAACAGGGATAGTTTCTCCATTTCTTTTGCCCAGTCCAATCTCACAATCCTGCATCAAATCTTGGGTCTCCCAGTGTCCACACTGCTCCATTCATTTATTTTTCTAGGCCATAGTTCTCAGAAGGCATGGAGGAGACACATGCCTTGTCCTCCATATTGGCCTTGCCTCCTTTAAACATATTTCAAAAGAATGAATGCACAATCCTGAATTTAGTAGTTTCTTAAAATGTCTTTACCACTGCCATCCAGTTGACTCAGAACCTTTAATACACAGAATAAGTATCCCAATAGCACCTGTGAAATTAGTTGTCAAATTCACTGTGATCAGCTCTGTAAAATAGCTGCTCTGAGAACTAAAACAATTGAAGGATAAATTAAAGAAGTATAATGTCAAGCCCCAGGTAGGAAATACTCTGCTTTGAACTTCCTGTTAAAATCATGCCAGTTTCAGATAGTATCATTTAAAAGAGACTTAAACAAATCCAGATGAGAAAAACCATATGCAGATTCTCCAAATCATGTCATATGGATAAATTTAGTCTGAAATGACTAGATTCTGGGGTCAAACAAATAACATGATATTCCCAGGAAATACACTAACCTATGTAGCTCAGGGTAACAAAGAACTGTCATCAATCAAACTGTCTCATCACAAAATCTAACGACCTCAAGAATGGAATAAGAATGAAATGGGTAGTGCCGGTTTAAAGGACATATGATTTCCTTTTTGGAAACTAGACAAAATTGTGAAGGCACAATATTATAAATTTTCTGAATGCTGCTAAATTATACACTTTAATGTGATTAAAAGGATAAAGTTTATGTTATGTATGTTTTACCACAATTTTAAAAAATATAATTATCTCAGTGTAGTTTCTCAAACCAGATTCTACATCAGAATCGACTTGTTAAAAATATGTACTTGATACCATAGATTCGAGACTTCTATTCAGAAAAATCTAGAGTGAAGCTTAATAATTCATCAAACAGATATTTACTGAGTACCCACTACATCCCTGGCACAGTGTATTCATGATTCGGAACATAGCCTGGTATTTTAGAGCCATTTACAAAGAAGTGTGAGTTTCTTATTAAGTGTAAGCACTCAAGCAGTGATATCAGTGATGCCATTCCAGATTAAAAAGTGAGTGAGCCTAGAAGACTTGCATTTCTTGTACCACTCTCAAAATTATTTGAATTGATAACATTATAAGAAAAGAGTCAAAGGTTTATTGTATATTTTGACTTCAGTAAGAAAGTGAAAAATGCTTCCATTTCTTCTTTCATGCAAATAATATGATGCCCAAACTGATCTCAGGTTTCTGGGGAAAATATACATGCTTTTTTCCCCAAATTTCCCACTTGTAATGTTTAAGTGACTAATTAAGGATTCTCAGAATTAGTATGCCATAGTGATTTAAAGTAAGTGAGTGCTTGGCTTTGTTATTGTATAGGTCCAAATACTGCTTTTAACTTTTAATATCTGAGTAACCTCATTCTTACAGCCACAAGAGAATAGATTGTCTGGATAACCACTGAGCTTGGAGGAGCCCAATATGATTAACTACAGCCCTGGCCAGCATTCTGATTTCAGCCTGGTGAAATACTTGTCAAGAATCTAGTCACACCAGATTCAATAATTGAGACAAGCTATAATTTAAAATGTTGGTTTGTCAGGAAATTTCCATTTATTCCCATTATCTTGCAGAGTTAATAACTGTACCCGTAGGAAGCCCTGGAGAAATCCTGGTGGCACAGTGGGTTAGTCCTGCATCTGCTTACCAGAAGGTTGGCAGTTCAAATCTGCCAGATGCTCTTTGGAAATTCTATAGGATGGTTCTACTCTGACCTCTAGGTTCACCGTGAGTCAGAGTTGACTTGACAGCAGTTGGGTTTTTTTTGTTTGTTTGTTTTTTGAAGAAGTCCTGGTGGCATAATGGTTAAGTGCTATGAATGCTATCCCAAAAGCTGACATTTCAGATCCACCAGGTGCTCCTTGGAAACTCTATGGGTCAGTTCCACCTGTCCTATAAGGTTGCTATGAGTCAGAATCAACTCAGTGGTAGTGGGTTTTGTTTGATGTGGTTTCCATTCCTAAGAGTTTTGCAGCTGTGTTGGCAAATTATAACATCCCCTCTGCAGTTTATCCACACAGTCCTGGATCCAGTTATGTAAGGAAGACTTTCTTGTTTCTCATCAACTGACCAATTCTTATTGACTATTTGCTAAGTGCCATGTGATATAGACATAACACTGAGCAATACAAGATTAGTAGCTCCATAACCTCACACGTCCTTCACAGAGTTTAGAGTTTAATGAGGAATAGTGACAACTGAATATGATTACGCAATATTACAGATTCTGTGATTGATGGAGATGGGGTCTATGAGAACACTGATAGGGGTATAGAATTTTCATTTTAAAAGCTCAGGGAGACTTTTCAGAGGAGTGAGTGGAAAGAAGCTAGACAGAAAAAGAGAGAAGTTTTATCTACTAACTACTTATATTAGTAAGTCTGGGCATTTTTGTAAGGCAAATGTTGAGACATTGAAGTGTTTAAATCAGGTAATTAAATGTTCCATTGTTTTTCCATATCCATGACTTTATTTATGTGGTACCTGCCAACTTAAATATCTCACACACCTTTATGCCTATCAACATCTCTTTCTATTTCTGAAGTTCCACTTGCTTGTGGTAACTTTATTTCCCATTGCTTGTGAACACTTTATTTCTCACGAGCTTATCTGAGCCCTTATTTTGACATAGTATATCCTAGCTCTTTATTTCAATTACCTAGATGTATGTCTTATTTTTACAAGGTAAGACTTGACTATGGGATCATTTAGAACAGCGATCATACCTAAGAGACATTTTTTGGCCTGGAGTGCATTTCCAATTACCGCTGAAAAGCCCACATAAGTGATTTCAGCACAGATGCAATAGGTGCTTACTGTTTGTGCCAGGCAGACAAGGCTGGAAAGTACAACAGAACAAGCTTCCTGTCTTCAGAGGCTCATGCTACACTGGTGAGATAGACAAGACAAAGAAGAACAAGGTTAGAGGCATGGGCAAGAAACCACAGGAAAGCAGAGACAGCCTATAATTTTGACTAGAATGATTAATTATAAAAGAGAGATAAGACCAGGGCATGCTTTCAGACATGTACCTGCCACTGAATAGATAGCTTTGTGGCCTTGTACAAGTTGCTTCACCTCGTTGAGCTTCAGTGCCCGGCGTGAACAATGAGGTGCTGGATCAGTGATTTTTTAAGTATGTGCTACACGACCTCATCAGAAGCCTTTAGGGGGTCCAAGTGGGGTCAGGCACAAATTACCTCAACTTGAATTAGAGCAGCATAGCTTTTATCTGTTTCACATACTGGGAGCAATTGTGAGCTCATGCATAGTTTCCCCCATCTCCCCCACCCCTCCAGTACCCATACATGCTCAAGTCTGAGAACAATTTCAGGAAGACAGAGTTCTTTGTTTGTTTCCTCCTCCATGATTGTTCAGAAAATCATTCTCGGAATCTGTTGGAAGACACAGAGGTATCCAGAGCTACAGCGGATTGACAGATGGAAGCAACATCCTCTGTGGTTGCTGCAGTGAGCTCCAAGAGCATCAGCATCAGTAAACTGACCACATGCTGCAATTCCCAATGCTGCACGGGACTCTTAAGGATCTCTGTCTGCATCTGTCTCTCATTAAAGCTCCCTAGCCCTAATTGGCTATACCGTTCACACACTTCTGCCAACAGTAA
This sequence comes from Heterohyrax brucei, assembly GCA_028571685.1. Taxonomy (NCBI): domain Eukaryota; kingdom Metazoa; phylum Chordata; class Mammalia; order Hyracoidea; family Procaviidae; genus Heterohyrax; species Heterohyrax brucei. The sequence continues at coordinate 67,880,515 of CM053150.1, forward strand.
TAACCGGTTCACTAACTCATGTGCCTTAAAGTAAAAACAGTTGGATGCATCATGGACGTGATTATGGTATTTTTTCTCTTTTTTGGCAACATCTGTGGAATCTCTCACTGTTCCCTGTTCTTATCTTTGGTGTCCTAGTTTGTATCTCATTACCTCTCCCCTTGTCTGTTTTGGTAATCAGACTCCTTACATGTCCCTCATTTCCAGTCTCTTTCTCCTCCAAATCATTTACACATACCACTAATGCTACCTTTATAAAGTGTAGTTCAAGTCATACCATCCTCCTTTTGCCACCTTCCCTGCTCTGCATTTGGTGTTGTCGTCAGTTGCCATCAAGCTGGCTCTGGTTTATGGCGATCCTGTGTATAACAGAACATAACATTATTCAGTCCTGTGCCATCTTCCAAATCACTGGTATGTCTGAGTCCGTTGCATAGGTACTGGGGCCAATCAACATCACTGAAGATTTTCCACATTTTCATTGGCTTTCTACTTTACCAAACATCAATTTCTTTTCCAGCAATTGGACATTCCTAATGAAATTTTCATAATAAGCTAGCCAAAGTCTCACCATCCTAACTCCTAAGGATCATTCTAACCAGAATTTCTAGCATTTCTTCTTGGACCATACATCACCATGAATTCCATAGAACCTAGGTCTTCCGCATCTTGACCTCATCTAAGCTCCTAGTATTATCTCCTAAGATGTATTCTCACTAAGCCACATACCCAGTAAATTGGATGGTCACTCTCTGCCTTCAACCTTTCTCTCTTACTCCCACTATTAGTCATCCTCCTTCTTCTAAGTACTGTAAATGGTGACTTTACCCATAAAACTACTCCTCTTAGTCAAAAGCAGCTGATTTTGCCCTAAAGATTTTCTGGTATTGTAGTTACTTTTTTGCACATCAGTTTTTCCTGTCTGGATATAAAAGTTTCATACATCTTTGAAATTCATGTGTTTTTTTAGATTGATATTCATACTACGTCATATTGCGTTAAAATTAATTTAATACAATTTGGGAATTGCAACTGTCTACATTTCAAAGACATACAACTATTGTATCTTTCTTTTGCCCGTTTTTGAGTATCACTTTTTTTTTAATCTAAGTTGATACTAACTGCATGACTTACTAAAAGTCCGGATTCCCCAAAATATATTCTTTTTCTACCACTGTTGAGCAGTAGTAGAATATAATGCTTTTTCCCTCCTTCATTGTTTCCTAAACCTATATCTGCTTTGGCTTCTATCCTCATCAGTCCTCTGAAGTGATGTTATCATCAGTGATAGGTTGGCCAAACTTGGTTGGCCATTTATTTATCTCCTCTTACTCAAGCCTTCAGAAACCTTCAGCACAGTTGACAACTTGCTTTAAAAGCATTTTCTTCTCTTAATGTCTTACATAACATAATCTCCAGTTTTTCATCCTACCTCACTAGATCCTCCTCTGTTACCTTTCACTCTTTCTCAGCCTGACCTCTGTCATGTGGTGTGGCCAGCAGATCAGTTCTGGCCATCTCCAGTGTTATCTCTGAACTTTTTTTTTCTAGTTTGAGTTCAGCTAGCCCCTTGGCTTAATTGCTATCTATTTTCCAGTAGCACCACATTTGTATCTGTAGGTCTGACTTCCTTGCACTCTGACATAAAATACCATGACATGACAATAAAGAGAACTCTTGCACCTTTATCCACTTCACGGCATGTTCCTATCCCAGTCTGTCTCATTTTGGCATGGGAATCTGGAAGTTATCCTTGAACCCTCCCTTTTGGACTTCATTATAGTGTCACTAAATTCTGTCAATTAAACATTCAAAATAGAACTAGATTCATTCATTTCTTCTTATCTCCACCATTCCTGACCAAACTGAAGTAATTACTATTTCTTAAACCAAAACCAAACCAACTCATTGCCGTTGAGTTAATCCTGGCTCAGAGTGACCCTATAGGAAGGAGTAGAACAGACTAATATAGAGTTTCAAAGTTGTGCCTGGTTAATTTCAACTACTGATATTTTGGATAGCAGCCATACCATAACCACTGTGACATCAGGGTTTCCTATCATTTCTTAGGATTATTTTAATATTCCTTATTGGTCTCACTGTTTATACTTTTCAATTTTTTTTATTGTGATTAAATGAAAGTTTACAGTCTGAGTCAGGTTGACACACAAAACACCAAGCACTTGCCTCTATGAAACTCTATCAGCTCTCCTCATCCCATGACAGCACACTTCACTGTTTAAATTTTTGTCCCATAAAATCCATTCCCAGCGCAGAAACCAGTTTAATCACTGAAACAACAACAACAACAAAACTATTGGATTGTGTATATTAGTTGCATAAAAACTTTCAATTATTTCCATTCCACACAGCCAAGCCAAGCCAAGTGTCGTCGAGTCGGAAATTAAAAATATTGCTCTAATCAGGCACTTCATGACTACTCCGGGGGTCAGTTCTACCCTGGCCCCTAGGGTCTCCATGAGTCAAATCTGACTCAATGGCACTTGGCTTGGCCAATCTGCATGTAGCTCATGAAGCCTCTGACATAATCAGGCCCCCAATTATGTCTTCAGCATCACTTACATACTCTCTACTTTTCTCATGGGCCACATCGAAGTTCTTCAAACAGTTTAATGCCATTCTGGTCCTATTGCCTCTGTGCCAGCTCTTCTTTCTTATTGGAATCTTTTCAGACAGTGCATGACTTCCTTTCATTTCATTTATATCTAAAGAGGCTTCCAGCTACACAATCTGAAATAACCAATTGTTTACCATCTGTCACGTGTTTTCTTTCTTCACAGCATCTATCACGGTTTGAAATTGTTATTTACTTACTGCCTATCCCCTATGAATATCATATAAACTTCAAGAAGGCAGAAACCGTGTATATCTCCCTCACTGTTGTCTCTCCCACTTAGAGAATTCATGACTTGTCATTGGCACTCTGTTACTTGTAAATAGGTCAGTTATAGTTTGTAGAGTCATAAAAAGCTGAGCTTAAGTCTTAATTCTTCTATTATCTGCTATTGTAACTTTGGGGAAAACAAAACGAAACAAAAACTCTGTTACTGTTGGGTCTGTTCCAACTCATAGCAATGCTGTAGGACAAAGTAGAACTGCCCCGTAGAGCTCCCAGGGAGCACCTCTGGATTCCATTTTGTTAGCAGCTGTAGCTCTGAATCGCTAAGTTACTAGGATTTCCAACTCTGGAAAAGGCACTTTAACTTTGTGAGCCTTGGTTTACTCATTTATATAATGGAGGTAACCACATCTTCCTTTCACTGCTGTTGTGAAGCTTAAATGAGACCATGCTGCTGAAATCCTCAGTAGAGTCCCTGGGACATAAAAAGCACTCAAATAGCGATGTTGTTACATGCCTTCAAGTTGGTTCCAATTCACAGCCACCTTACGCACAACAGAATGAAAAGCTGCCTGGTCTTCACGATGGCAACAACCATTTTTATGCTTAAGCCTTAAAACTGAAGCACATCCACTGCGTCAATCTATCTTGTTGAGGGTCTTCCTCTTTTTGACGACCCTCTACCTTACCAAGCACATAATGATAGTAGAGATTATTATCATCATTATTATTACTATTGTTATCATTATTAATTCAATGAGAGTCTCACACTTTTATTAATTTGGGCTACAGTTCTGGATTTTAGATACCAATGTTACTTGTGATGGTTAAGGTTGTGTGCAACTTGACTGGGCCATGATTCTTAGTATTTTTGGTTGTCATGTAATATAATGATTATCCCAGTGAAGGAATCTGCTGGGTGGTACCGCCGGGGGCAGAATGTGTGATGGCTTACTACCCCCTCAGCCTTCATCTCTCCACCTTCAGTCACCTACATCTTTCCTGCCCATCTTGTCAAAGTTTGGGCTTGTTGTGGATCCAGCAGCTGTTTCTCTCTTGTCTTTGGAAAACTTGAGCTAGCAGCTTACCTGTGGATGCTAGGATTCATGGATCTTCACAGCCTACGTTTAAGAGTCCCGTTCACCAGCCCCTGCAGCTGTATGAATCAGCAGAAACCTTGCAGTCTTCCCCGCCATCTTGGGACTTGGAGAAACTCACAGTCTGCAATTGGGGACCTGACTCTTGGAATTGCCAGTCTTGGTTGGGTTGACCAGCTTCTAGGGCTGTGAGATCCTTGTATCCTGATCCAGGGTTTCAAATATTTCAGCCTCTACAATTACATGAGCTGTTTCCTTAACATAAGTTTCTCTCATACATTTATATACTTTACTGATGTTGTTTCTCTAGAGAATCCAGCCTAAGACATTTGTCAACCATCATCTCCTTATAATTTTTCTTTAGTCTTTTATCTTTGAATGGAAGGAGGCAAAACTCCCTTTTGGAAGGAGTAAGGATCAGTTTAGGAAGACTATACCCATTTTTCCTCTGCATTTCATTACTCCTTTAACAAGTTCACTATGAGTTGGAATTGAGTCCATGGCAGTGGATTTGGGTTTTGGTTTTCAAGAAGTTCACATTTATCATAGAGAATTGATAAAAAAATCTCACAACTACATTGACTAACTCTAGAACTGGAGATATTTTTGTTGCACCATTCAGTTAGCTTTTGGTATATAATAAACCTCCCTAAAACTTAGTGCCTTAAAACAGTGCCACTTAATTGACTCATGATTATATTTGTTGGCCATCTGAACTGGGCTCTGTTGTGGTTCTTCTGTTGGTTTCAGCTGGCCTTATTTATGCATCTGTAGCAAGCATTGTTAATTTAGGCAGCTCCAGTGATTGACTGGTTGTCTGCTGAAGTGTCATGGGTCATCTGGGCCATGTTCTTATAATCTCCAGTAGATTTATTGACATGCTAATGATAAACTTTTGCTGGGAGACAAAGGTAGGAGTCATAAGACTTCTTAAGGACTGGGCTGAAAGCTGGTACACTTTTTTCTCCACGTTCTTTTGGTTCAGTCAAATCACAAGGGCAACTCAGATCCAAAGAATGGAAAAGAGTGATAAATACTGATGCAAAATATTGTGGTCATTTTTTTTTCAACCTACCACAGTCAAATTGCCACAGTAAAGTATTATATATATTAGGAAAGCCAGCCAAGCCAAGTGCCATCGAGTCGGATCCAACTAAACACATTAATATTTGGAACAGTCATCTCCTACAATTCCTCAAATAACATCAGATTTGTTCATATTCTTTCTAACGCATCTACTTAGTAAAAGTTCTTCCATACAGCTTTGGAATGAATGACCTTTTCCACCTCTTTTTATTAGCTCACATTCTCTACTATTCTACCTAGGGGATAGTGTCCTTATCTTCTCTGATCCTTTATGGGTATGATCTATCAGTGAGGAAAAGAATGTAACGTTCGTTTCTCTCTTATGTAACCTCCTTTCTGCTCCATACCCTCAGGACTCATCTAAAAGCCACTGCTTGACTGATGATCAATTCACTCAATTATATTACTAGCTAATAATGATTTCCCATTTTAGATTAAATTTGGGAATTTTGTTATGGTCTTCAATTTCCAGTGTAAATATAAGCGAAGAATTTCAGACCCAGTCACTGGACAGGAGAAAGAAACACATGGGTGGAAGAAAAGGTGGTCTTTTTTTAAACTCAGGAATGGAATTAAAGATTTCTGTCCATAAAGTCAACTTTACTTCCAAGGTTTAAACAGTTATAGTGGCAATTTTAAGACTTTGAAAAGATAATTAAATGTCTTACAAAAAAACTTTTGCTATCTTCTCAAACAGCCCTAGGTAACACTCTGTTTTCTTTATGAACCACCTGTCTATGTAGCTCCAGAACACCTGGGGGATCCAGTTCCTGAATTAGTCAAACTGATGATTTGGCATCCTATAGACCAAATATCTAAACAATCAACAAAACATATTGAAATTACTGGGGTTTAAGATGTAATGTGAAGAGACCAACTGGGCTAGGAGATTGTTTTGTTGACAGGTTGGAGCTTCCTGGCTGACTGCCTGAAACAGATGGAGTTCCCACTGGTTAATGGCCTTCTTCCTGAAGGCGATAGTGCATGGAGTGACCATGGACAGAGGCCTCTTTTTCAACGACATAGCCGGTGTTAGCTGGCTGTCTTCAACCAGCCAAAGTAACACACCATGCAAGCACAAGCTGTCCTCCCAGAGGGTTTGGCAGGAAGGTTCCTTATGAGTAGACAGTCATCCTTCACATGAGTGTAACATGATTTATAAAGCACAGATGCATGCTCTTTCTCATCAAGTTAGAGCACTGTTTTGTTTTACTTTTATCAATACAATATAAATGAGAAAATACTTTAACAGAGCTTACTGATTTAACCACAGTCACTGAGAAAATAGCTGAGCTAGGCTTAGGACTGTAATGTTCTGAGTCTGAGATATACTTTCTTATGCAGAGATGGGGGAAGCTCCAGAAAGAGTGACAACAGTTAATAAGTAGGGGATGTAATTGTTGATATTTCATATATAAATGATATGGGGAGGGTGATCAGAGGAGACAATAAGACAATATTCCATGGTTATTTGGAGTTGGCTTACATTAGGTAAAATATCTCTCCAGCATGAGTTCAAGAAATGAGTGAAAACAAGATATAGTCAGCCATGCATAACCTAAGCAAAGTCACTAAAAAAGATGGAAACACGGTTATTCTTTCTAACTGACAGAGGTGTTTTTGTCTCACAAGATAGAATAAATTCTCCTTTTCTGGTGAATTAAAGAGAGCCCAAAGTTCTTTGCCACAACCCCCTTAAAAACTAGAATTTAGTCTTCCTTCTTTTGAGTCTGTTCTGGGCCTGTGAATTCTTGCCACTAGAATGAGGAAGAAGTGATGCTGTAACAATTCCAGCCATCTCCTTTAAGAGGGCTGGAAGATCATTCTTCTTTTCTCATAGAACACTTTCCTTGTGATGTATTTTCTTGAAACCTAGCCTGAGCCACCTAGATAGGACATACATAGGTACAACAGCATCAGCTGATCTCCCATCCAACAGCCAGTATATCATTAAGCCATGTGACTGATCTACTTTGGCATTGGAGGTACTCAATCTCCTAAGTATAATAACCCCAGTCAATACCACATGGAGAACAAAACCACACAGCTGAGCTCAGACAACTCAATAATCATAAAAGATGATAGATTATTTCTTGTCTTAAACCACTTAGTTTTGGGGATATTTGTCATACAAGAATAGGTAACCAAAACAGAAATTAGTACCTGAAAACATGATGCTAACTTACCAAAATGTAAATATGTGGCATTAATTTCAACCTTGAGTGGCAACCAGGATACAATAGGCCCTCAAAGAGACTATTAGGGACAGTGGAATGGCAGGGAGAAACTTATTATTTGAGACTGAAAAAATAGTCACACATGTTATATACTGGTGAAAAGATTGGCAAAACTGTCACCTAGGATGACATAACCATTTGCTGTTGAGTTGACTCTAACTCACGGCAACTTCATATGTATATCAAGGTAGAACTGTGTTCTATAGAATTTTCTATAGGAAACAAATCACCAGACCTTTCTTTCCAGGCACCTCTGGTGAATTCCAACTACCAACCTGTAGTTAGCAACCATAGAAAATATGCCTAATGAACTTGTAGATTTAACTGACAAAATTTATAGGCATAATGTTGAAAAGAGGGTTGTTATACAGCACTAGACTACAAAAAAATAAAATCAATTTGCATTTTAAACTGTTTCAACTTACAGGAATAGGACAAAAACAATCAGACAAAGAAAACAAAAATTATAATTCTCAAGGTGGGTTTCACAGTTTTAAACCCCTGTTTTTATAAACAAGTTAGCACCTTCATCAGGGTGGAGCCATTTTACAAGGCCATAGTCTTGCCAGGATGGAACACATCCTGCTTTTTAACACTCCTAATATTCATTCCATTTACCTGGCTTTTTGACTATTGTCAGGCTTCTAGTAAAGTATACAGGTATATTACAAACCTTATACAAATTCTACCTATATGCTTCAGGCTTATCTTGCGAATCATGAAAACTCAACACCAACTGATCTCCAACCCAGGAAAAGTATTTACCTTGTCTACCTTGAAGCATTTACCATATTGTTAGGATTTAGTAGGTATTGTATTTGAACACACGTTTGTGAAATCGTTCCGTTTCTTTTCCTCCGTATCTTGAGCAAAATGTGTCCAGGTAGCCTCATTCATCACTTAAAGTTCATTAAGCATTTATTAGCTTTCTTCTATATGCAAAATATTGTGCTAAGTAGAAAGTTGCGATAGAAAGATGAAGTCAATATACTAAAATTCATTTGGAGGTCTTGAACATATAAGTTTGAATTATTCATGAAAAAAGGAAACATGCTCATATATGCAAATGCAAATACAATAACATTGGCTTATTTATGAGCATGACACAAACATATTCTTTACACATTTTGTGGAAATTTTTTTTAAGTTTACCCACAAAAACATGCACACAACCACCATATATGCATGCCATTTTGTCTGTACACACAAGCAATCTTTCTCTCTCCACAACTTCTTTCTGAATTATGAGAGTGACCAAAGAGTCCTCTTTCAAACTGTGAAAGTGGAGGAAATTTTTTGCCCATCAATAACTCAAAACCAAAATGAAAAAATCATTCTTTAGAGTTGACAGCTGACTAGAGTGCCATGAGGGATTGTCTCCTACTAGGGCCCCAAGATGGAAAAGAAGGGGAAAAAGAAATATAAATTGCATGAGTTCAGGAAAAATTGCTTCTCAATTGTGGCTGTTAACTCCATCAAGTTGTGTGATAGTTCGCATGTGTGTTCACGCAGGTCTTGAATATAAAGTCTTATAATCTTAACTGACTGAACAAAAGTTCATCCCATTTTAAATTGCCAGGCATTCAACTCAGACTTCCTTCATATAGTTTTTCTTGACCCATCTTATCCTATTTGAAGCCTACTGTGTTTTACATAGCAATGATGCTTAATACATGTGAACTTTACTTAATTTTAATAATGGGAAATAATAACTCATTAAATGTTCATTAAGGGGCTGGCATTATTTACATATATTAATTCATTGAATTTTCCCCCAAGCTCTATAGTTTTTAACAGAAGAGGAAACTGAGACAAAGAAAAGTTAGGTAACTTTACCAGATTTTTTTTTTTTTTAAGTTATAGGGTATCCCAATATGGGACACAATAATAATCACTATTTACTGAGGATCCATTTAATGATAAATACTTTTATTAACAAAAGTCAGATAAAGGAACTGAGTATCTAAGATGTTAACTAACTTGTTCAAGATTATACTGGTAGGAATCAGTGAAATCTGGATTTAAATTCAGATCTGTCTGAAAAAAAAAAAGATGTACTGTTTCTAGTATACTACCAATGCTTTGAAGAACAGCTACTGAAGTCTTCACATTATAATGTGCATGAGCTTATTCAACTTGTCAGTAGTGAGTTTGGTTTGGAGATGATTACTACATATGAATGAATGGACTGATGAATAAGAACAAATTCAATGTAGGCTTTTGGGAATGACATTAGTAGTAGACTTACATAACTGTTGATTTAGCCAAGTTAACATATGTGATCTCTTCTTTTTTTTTTCAAGATTTCTTAAGAATAATAAAATTAAGAGGGATGAACAGCAAAACTCTTGATTGATTGCCTGGGATAAATGCCTTGAGGCAGAAGCTTAACAAATGTGATGATGGGATCAATTTGCAACCAAGTGAAAATGCGCCAGGCCTTTGGGACCTCCTAGTAGTGAGCTTTTCCAGGAGTAATTTAAGATCATTTTTTGTATAATGCTACAATTTCAGAATAAATAACAATGTTCATAGTCATTCAATTTGCATTTCTCACAAAAAATATTGCCTTATCTTGGAGTTAGTGTGTACCTTACTGATGTGGCTTTTTCCCTTTGTTTTCTTCAGCCATGCATCATATTGGAAGGCAAATTTAAATTTAGCATGATATGTGAAAAAAATTAAAAACATCAAATTATTTTTTGAAGTCTTGTTTGAGAACATTCTCTGAAAATTTGCTTACCATTAAATGAGTCCTTTAAACCCTCTGTGACTTTCCTTCACTGAGAATTATATCTTTACAATTTTTATCATGGTGAAGGATGTGAGCTCTGGGATCAGGAAATCTATGCTTGAAATGTTAATTCTGCCATTCCCAGTTGTTAGATTCTACTCAAGTCAGTTAACATCTCTTGGTGTTACTTTCCTCATTTCTAAATGTGTAAAATTAATAAAACCTCTCCTACCTAAATGTTGACAGAATTAAAAAATGAGTCAACACAGCCAGAATACTTATTTCAGCATCTGACGCATAGTAAAAGATCAACAAAAATGATCAACGGCTAATTTTGGTGTCTTTGTAATATAATTACTATTAATAATTAAACATTTAAATTTCTAGTTATTGAAGGTAGGTGAGATAAAGTGTTATAAAACTTTAAAAACTAAGTCACCTGTATTTTCATTAGCTGTAGCTAAAACATAGTTTGGTGATAGAGAGTGTATCTTTTGTATATGTATTTGAGTAGATTTTTATTTAGATGGAGCCATGGTGGTGCAGTTGTTAAGAGCTTGGTTACTGATCAAAAGACTGGCAGTTTGAATCCACCAGCTGCTCTTTGGAAACCCTATGGGAGTAGTTCTACTCCATGCTATAGGGTCACTATGTGTTGAAATAGACTCAATGGGTTTTATTTTGGGAGATGATTTAATACTTAAACTGAATTTGTAAATTCCTGAAGATGAAAGAGGAAAGGAAGAGTTAGAAAATAATGTACTATGAACAGCTGAATTCCCTCCAACTTAATATTCTAGATTTCAGTCACTGATCATTCTCATGTGTTAGAAGAGCAAGAGGAAAACTGACTTTTTTAATATTATTGAATGAAAATGTACATTCCCACATAAATTAACATGCTCACCTATATACAGCTCCCACTGCTCTCCCTGCCTGGTGACAGCACACCCCTCCTCTCTGTTCCATACATGTCCTATCCTCCCAACAGTCTCCTATCCCCTCGTCTCCACTGCCCTTCCTCCAGAAATAGGTCAGCAGGATGACGTCCTATAGATGCATAGAACCATAAAATTCCCACAAGGTACAGTCACTCTGCTTTGCTGTCTGAAAAGTTGAACTTCATTACGATTTATGGACAGGGGCAGCATCAGGGCCAGGGGCTATACTCCTAGGGGAATCCTGAAGCCCTTGGACCATCAATTGTGGTCTTTTATTGGAGATCTCAGGGTGTACCCCTATTTATTCTCTTGTTGCCAGTGAGATTCAATTTTGTGAGCTCCAACGTGGCTATCACTGGTGGTCGCCAGGCACCACCCAGTTCTTCTGGTCACGAGTCAATGTAGAGACCTACTCATGTGGGTCTCTCTGTCTTCTGGGTTCTTTTTTCCCCATGTCATTCTTGTCCTCATTCATCATCCATTCCTGTTGAACTGGGACCATTTGCTGTACCCTCAGATGGCAGCTTGGCTACTTTTAAGACCCTAGATACCACCCACCAATGTGGGGTGCAGAGAGTCCTCATTAGCAAAATGCTAGCTGTGCCAGTTGGCCTTGATTTCAACTGAGAGCATGGTCCTTGGCCCCCTGCCCCAGCTACTCTGTACTTGTAATATGGGGATAGGATGGGAGGAGTACTCAGATTGTGTTGAAATCCAGTTATTATTGATCTTCTTTCTAATGTGTGCTGTCACTGATTTCAGCCAACCAAATTTCTATTAACTATCTAATCTAAATTTTCCCCCCTTCCTCTCCCTCTCTCCCTCTCTCCCTAGCATTGCAGACATCAAGGAGTCTTTTCTTCTATGCATGAGTCTGTTTTTAAGTTCTTCTTGTAGGGTTCTCATACAATACTTGTCTTGTTGTTGTTGGCTTTTACTCAGCTTAATGTCCTCCAGTGGAAACCAAGTTAAGAGATGTTTCCTGAAATCATCATTGTTCTTTATCATCGAGTAGTGTTCCACTGAGTATATATACCATAGTTTACCTATCCATTCCTCTGTTGTTGGGTATCTGGGTTGATTCCATCTTTTTGATATTGTGGACTGTGCTGTGATGAACATTTGTGACTCAACGGCACTTGGCTTGGCTTGGCATCAGTTGGTGTGAATGGCATTGATTCTGTAGGATCTATTCCAAGCAGTGGAATTACTGGATCAAATGGTATATCTAGATTCAGCTTTCTAAGGAAGCACCAGATCACTTTCCAAAGAGGTTGCACCATTTTGCAGTCCCACCAACAGTGCAGGAGAATTAAAATCTCCCCACAGCTTCTCCAGCATTTGCTGTTTTGTGTTTTTTGGATCATGGCCAACCTCGTTGGGTGAGATGGTATTTCATTGTTGTTTTGATTTGAATTCCTTTAATGGATAATGGTTGTGAGCATGTCTGAATGTGTTTTTTGTCTGCCGGATCTCCTCTTTAGAGAAGTGTCTGTCTATCTCCTTTGCCCATTGCTTAATTGGATGATTTACCTTTTTCTTATTGATATTTTGTAGTACCTTATAGATTATGGAGATCAGGAGTCGGTCTGATGTATAGCTGCCAAATATTTTTTCCAATTCTGTAGGTGGCCTTTTAATTCTATTAATAAAATCTTTGAATAAGCAAAAGTGATTGATTCTTAGTAGTTTCCATTTATTTATTTTTTCTTCAGATGATTGTGGTTTGTTTGACAGATTTCAAAGTCTGCCTACATTGTGTATTAAACCTTCCATTGTTGTTCCTACTTTTTCTTGGACAGGCTTTATCGTCTTAGATTTGGTATTTCGATCTTTTATTCAGTTTGAGTTGATTTTTGTATAAGGTATAAAATACAGGTCTTGTTTTAATTTAGTGCAGATGGATATCCAATTTTGCCAGCACCATTTGTTGAAGAGATTGTTACCCCAGTTTAATGTCTTAGGGCCTTGGTCAAATATCAACTGTTCATAGGCCAATGATGTCATCTCTGGAGTCTCAATTGTGTTCCATTGATCTATCTGTCTGTTTTTGTACCAGTACCAGGCTGTTTTGACTACTGTGGCAGTATGATAGGTTCTAAGGTCTGGTAATGAGAGGCCTCCCAGTGTGTTCTTCTTCAGTAATGCTTTATTCATACAGGGCTTCCTCCCTTTCCAGACAAAGTTGGTAATTTGTTCCTCCATCTCATTAAAAAATGTCACTGGAACCTGTACTGGGATTGCATTATATAAACAGATTGTTTTGGGCAAAATAGACATTTTCACAATGTTAAGTCTTCCTATCCATGAGCAGGGTAGCTTTCTTCATTTATGTAAGTCTCCGTTAGTTTCTCGTAGCCAGAATTTGTAGTTCTCTTTGTAAAGGTCTGTTATTTCTCTGGTTAGATTTATTCCTAGATACTTTATCTTCTTAGGGGCTATAGTAAATGGTGTTGACTTGGTGATTTCTTCCTCAATAATCTCATGGTTGGTTTAAAGGAATCCTACTGATTGACTGATGTTTATCTTGTATATTGAGACTTTGCTGAACTCTTCTATCAGTTTGAGTAGATTCTTTGGGATTATCTGCGTATACAATCATATAATCTGCAACTAGGAAGATTTTGACTTCTTTCTTTGCTGATGCAGATGCCCTTTATTTCTTGATCTTGTCTAATTGCTCTGGATAGAACTTCTAGTACAATGTTGAATAGGAGAGGTGAGAGTGGGTATCCTTTTCTAGTTTCTGTTCTCAAGGGAAACTGTTTCTGTCTCTCTCCATTCAGGATGATGTAGGCAGTTGGCTTTGCAAAAATGGCCCTGATTGCATTGAGGAATTTGTCATCTGTGCCTATTTTGCCGAGTGTTTTTAGTATGAATGGGTGTTGGACTTTATCAAATACCTTTTCTGCATCAATAGACAAGATCAGGTGATTCTTGTCTTCTGTGATATTTATGTAGTTGATCACATTAGCTGTTTTTCTGATGGTGGAACCAGCCTTGCATCCCTGGTATGAATCCAACTTGGTCATTGTCTTAGGCTGGGTTTTCTAGGGAAGCAAAACCAGTAACACGTGTAGGTACAAGGAAAGATTTATAATATATATATAGATAGATAGATACAGATATAGGAAACAGCTCACATAATCACAGAAGCTGAATGTCCCAAGTTCTGGCACAAGCCTCACGTGGCCACGAAGCTGAGGAACCCAAAGTCAGCAGGCCAGAGACCAGAGTTCTAGATCACCAGTTGTGTAGGTCAGTGGATCCCAAGCTGGTGGCGAGATTAAGCGACAGAGGCTGGCAAACCCAGGATCAGCAGGTCAGGGAGCAGGAGCGGCAGAGGCTGGCGACCCCAGGATCGGCAGGTCAGGGAGCAGGAGTGGCAGAGGCTGGCGAACCCAGGATCGGCAGGTCAGTGAGCAAGACTCAAGTGCTGACTGTAAGGAGTGGTGAGTCCAACAGCTGCTAGTTCAAGTCCTGGAACCAGACGCCGGAAGAAGAGAGCAGGAGCTCCTGGCTACGTGAGCAGACCAGAAGCTGTAGTGAAGGTCTGGAGATGAGAGCCGAGGGGCAGCAGCCACCACAAACCCCGCCCTGCCACTTAATACAGCAGCCAAATATGGAGTGGCCAAGCTGACATAATCCTGACCACCACAGTCATGATAGATTATTTTTTAAATATGTTGTTACATTCTATTTGCAAGAATTTGATTGAAGATTTTTGCATCTAGATTCATCAGTGATAACGGTCTTTAGTTCTCTTTTTTTGGTTGAGTCTTTCCCTGTCTTTGGTATCAGGGTTATGCTGGCTTTGTAGAATGAATTTGGGAATATTCCATAGCTTTCTATCTGTGAAATAGTCTCAGTAGTATTGGAGATAACTCTTCTCCGAAAGCTTGGTAGAATTCTGCAGTGAAGCCATCTGGGTTGGGGCTTTTTTAGTTGGCAGTTTTTTCATGACTTTTTAAATCTCTTCCTTTGTGATGGGTTTATTAAGTTACTCTACTTCACGTTGTGATAATTTTGGTAGGTAATACGAATCAAGGAATTTGTCCATTTCCTCTAGGTTTTGAATTTGTTAGAGTACAGTCTTTCATAGTATTCAGCTGTGATATTTTTGATTTCTGTTGTGACAACTCCTCTCTCACTTCTCATTTGGGTTATTTGTTTCCTTTCCTGCTTTTCTTTAGTAAGTTTAGCAAGTGGTTTATCAATTTTGTTGATCTTTTCAAACAAAAACAGCTTTTGATCTCAATTTTTTCAGTTGTTCTTCTATTCTCTAATTTGTTTAGTTCTGCGCTAATCTTTATGATCTGTTTTATTCCGATGCCTGAAAGCTTCCTCTGTTGTTCTCTCTCTACTTGTTCAAGCTGTAGGGTCAGTTCTTTTATTTGGTTTCTTTCTTCCTTCCAGATGTGTACATTTATGGAGATAAACTGACCTCTGAGTATTGCTTTGGCTGTGTCCCATCGGTCCTGGTAGAAAATGTTTTCTTTCTTGTTGGAATCCATAAATTTCTTTATTTCATCCTTGATTTCTTCTGTAACTCATGGTTTTTTGAACAAGGTGTTGTTCAGTTTCCATGAGTTCCACTTTCAATCTATGTTTTTCCTGCTACTGATTTTGACTTGTGTGGTTTATGATCTGAGAAGATGCTTTCCATTTATTCAATGATATGGATTTTTTTTGAGAAAAAAACACATGGTCTATTTATTCTGCAGAATGTTCCATGCGCACTGGAACAGAAGGTGTAGTTGTCCACTGATGGATAGAAAGTTCTGTATATGTCGATGAGGTCTAGTTGGTTAATTGTGGCAATAAGGTCTTCTGTGTCTTTTTGGAGCTTTTTTCTAGATGATTTGTCCAATATTGATAGCAGAGTGTTGAAGTCTCCTACTCTTATTGTGGAGTGATCTGTTTCCTTTTTGAGTGTAGTCAGTGTTTCTTTGACATTTTTAGGTGCTGTAATATTAGGTACATAAATATTTAATATCGTGAAGTCTTGCTTGTGTATTTAACCTTTCAGCAGTAGTGTCCATCCTTGTCCACAATGGTGGATTTTAGATTAAAATCATTTTATCTGAGATTAGAATTGCCACACCTGCTCTTCTTTGTTCATTGTTAGCTTGATATATATTCTTCCATCCTTTAATTTTCAGTTTGTTCAAAGCTTTAAGTCTAAGATGAGTTTCTTGTAGGCAACATATAGATGGATCATGTCTTTTGATCTAAGATGTCACTCAATGTCTCTTTACTGGAGCATTCAGTCCATTCACATTCAATGCTGCCATTGTGATATGTTTATTTTTGTGTTGATGTTTTCTTTGTTGTTCTGATTAATCTGTTCCACGACCTTCTTTGTGAGTTGATTTTTCACCTTTTTGAGGGTTGGTTTTGTGGTTGTTGTCACTCCTGTATTACATTTCTTGATATGATGTGCTGCTTCTTTATTGTGGTTTATGGCTGCTCCTATGACCCCACTTAATAAAGTATATGTAAACCTAATTTTGATTGCTACCGGTCTTGTCAACTTCCTCTCCATCTGGAAGGACTGTAACGACTTTAGTACATCCCTCTTTTAAATATGATGATATCATAGTTTATGTGATATGATCACTAGATCATTTCTTTCACTATTATAGCTTTGATTGCATCTGAGGCTTCCCTAACTCAGTAGGATTCTGGATAATGTGTCCTTCTAAAATATAAAGTTAGCGATTTTGTTCTTCCAAGCCAAGAAATTCTTTCAGTATTTCTTGTAGCTTTGGTTTCGTTTTGACAAAGTCTCTGAGTTTCTGTTTATCTGCAAATGTCTTAATTTCATTTTCGTATTTGAAAGATAGTTTTCCAGGATATATAATTCTTGGTTGGAAGTTTTTCTCCTTCAAGGCTTTGAATGTGCCAAGTCATTGTCTCTGTGCCAGCATTGTTTCTGCTGAGAAATCCGGCAAAAGCCTACAGGGTTTCCCTCTGAATGTTAGCTTTACTTTGAGTCTTGCTCCCTTTAAGAGTTTCTGCTTATGTTTCATTTTGTTAAGTTTGATTACAATCTGTCTTGGAAGTCTTCCTTTTGAGATGTATATTGAGTGGTGTTCTATATGTATCATGGATATATATATTCTCTTCTTTCATAATTTCTGGGACGTTTTCTGTCAGCAGGTCAACAACAATACTCTCAGTGTTCTCAGGTGTCTCGCCCTGTTCAGGAACTCCAATTAGTCATAGATTTTCCTGCTTAATAGAGTCCCACTTGCTTCTTAATGTTTCTTCTTTTTTTTGTTACTTTTTTCTGATTTCTCCTCATAGATGCTGGAGTCAGTAAATCTATCTTCCAAGTTAGAAAGTCTCCTTCCGATTTGTTTTATTCCATTCTTTGAATGGAAGTTTCTATCTATTTGATTTTGTTCTTGATCTGTTTGATTTCCGAGTACTGATGTTCCATCAGATCGAACAGCTTGCTTTGCTCTGCTGCATTTTGTATAAGGTCTAGGAGGGCTGTCTATATAATCCTTTTGTATTCACCTTCTGATAGTTTCAAAAAAGCTTCTTTGTCTGGGAAGTTCTCTGGTGGTTTCTTTTGGGGGCCTTCTGATGTCATGGGTGATTTCTTAGTTACCGTCTTCTCCAAAGTTTGTTCTTTTTGGGCTTCATGTGGGTCAATGAAGGCTGGGAGAGATGCCATGAAGGTGGACTACTGTTGCTTCTCTAAGTCCTCTTAAAATGAAAGGTAAAAGGTATCTGACAACTTCCAGAGTGAGTCAGGTTTTTAGGTATAAATGCCCCTTTTCCCATCTGGAAAAGTAAGCACCTCAGTACTGAATCCCAGATTTTATAAACCAGTTCAAAATACAGAAAGGCTACTGGTTTACTGGCCTCTGCTGTTGGGCACCAGCTGTAGGTGATACGGTGTAGAATTCTGCTTTTCTGCTTGAAAAGCAGTCTCTTCTGGGTAAGCACTGCTTCCCAGCCCAGGAATTAGGTCCAGCTGAAGCTTCTGTGTGGATGACCCAGACTCCTAGTAAAACAAGATGACATCCCACACAAGCTTGCTGGCTGGCTGGTCCAGGGCCCAGGTGGAAAGAGAGGCCAAGAGTGCCTAAATGCCCAGAGTCCACAGCCTCTGCTGTTAGTCCCCATTCCCAGGTGACACTGTGCAAAACTCCACCTCCCTGCTGGAAAAGCACTCTCCCCTCAGCAGGCACCACCTCCCAGGCTAGCAACCAAGTCCAGCTGGGGCCTCTGCCTGAGCTTCTCCTTTTCCCAGTGGATCAAGATGGCATCCCACACAAGCCCATCTGTATGGCTACCACATGGAGGCAGAAAGATAGGCCAGAGAAGCAGAGATGCAAAGAGTCCAAAGCCAGGCTCTCAGAACATGGCAATCACTCTTGCTGGTCCCATCAGCAGTGCATCTGAGACCAGCTCTGCCTGCCAGCCAAGACAGATGAAAAAAAATCAAAATGGTAAGTTGCCTTCAATCTGGGCAAGCTCGTGCTCACCAAGAGTGCGGTCAATGAAAGAGAGGAGGTTTTGCTTTCAGCGATATGAAGTCCAAATTAACAGCCCTATGCTGCATCCCAGGACTCACTAGGTGTCCAGAAGGCTCAGTTTACTTATCATTTCAGCTCTTGATTTAGGGAGATGTGTGTTTAGCCCACCACCTTGACTCCATCTGACTTTTTTTAAATTGTGATTAAGTGAAAGCATACAATCCAAATTACATGTGCATGCCCCCCTATTTGAAACTATACAATCCAAATTACATTTTCATGCTCACCTATCTGTAGCTCTTTCTGTTAGCCTTCCCCAGTGACAGCACATACCTGCTTTTCATTATATACTTGTTTGTCCCCTACTCTCTACCCTCTGCTCTCTCATCTAAAAGAGACCGGTAGGACCACATGCTATAAATGCATAGAACCATAAAGTATACACAATATATGGTCACGTTGTGTCACCGTGTGTTTTTGTCCAAAGAGTAGACCTCAGCAGTGTTTTCTAGACAGAGGAATCAGCAGGTCTAGGGGTAATGGTCCCAGGGGATCCCTGGGCCATCAGACCATCAGTTGTGGTGCTTCAGTAGAGTTCTTCAGCTGCGCCCCTCTTTACCTCATGTTACCGTTGGGACTCAACATTGTGTGTCACATGATAGCTGTCTTTGGTGATGGCTAGGCATCACCTGGTTCTTCTGGTCACCTGTTGATACAGTCTCCCATTCACATAGGTTCTACTGTCCCCTGGGCTCTCTTTAACTCATGTCTTTGTTTTTCTCAATGATTTTCTGTTCTGGATGAGTTGGGACCATTCAGTGTACCTCAGAGGGGAGCTTGCTAGCTTTAAGATCTCAGATGCCACTTACCAATATGGCGTAGAGAAGACTCTCTTAGCAATAAACTAGTTATACCAATTGGTCTTGATGTACCCCGAGAGCATAGTCCCCAGACCTCACCCCTGCTGCTCTATCCTTGCAATATGGGGTTAAGATTAGAAGAGTTTTCAATTTATAGTGAAGTCCAGTTAAGCTGATCTCCTTTCTGCTGTGTGTTGTCACTGCTTTCACCCAACCAAATTTCTATCAACTATCTAATTTATGACCAGCATTCACCCTCCCTCCCCACCCTTGTAACCATGAAAGAAACTTTTCTTCTGTACATAAGTCTATTTTTAAGTCCTTATAGTAAAGGGTCTCATACAATATTTGTCCTTTTGCCACTGATTGATTTCACTCAGCATAATGGCTTCCAATTGAAACCAGATTATGAGATGCTTCCTAAAATCATTGTTCTTTATCATTGCACAGAGTTCCATTGAGTATGTGTACCATACTTTGTTTGTCCATTCATCTGTTGCTGGGCATCTGGATTAATTCCACCTTTTGCTTTTGTGGACTGTACTGCAATAAACATTTATGTGCAAGTATCTGTTTGTGTGACACCCTTTGTTTCTGTGGGATATATTCCAAGCAGTGAGGTTACTGGATCAAGTGCTATATCTATTTCCAGCTTCTTAAGGAAGTGCCCAAATTGCTTTCCAAAGAGGTTGTGCCATTTTGCAATCCCACCAGCAGTGCAGGAGAGTTCTGATCTTTCCACAGCCTCTCCAGCATTTGTCGCTTCGTCATTTTTTAATTATGGCCAACCTTGTTGAGGTTAGATGGTATCTCATTGTAGTTTTGATTTGGATTTCTCTGACAGCTAATGATTGTATTTCTTCATGTGTCTTTTAGCTGTCTGGGTGTCTTCTTTGGTGAGACATCTGTCCATCTCCTTTATCTAGTGTTTAATTGGGCTATTTACCGTTATATTTCGCAGTGTCTTGTAGATTTTGGAGATCAGATGCTGGTCTAACATGTTGTTGACAAATATTTTTTTCCCATTCTATAAGTGGTCTTTTAACTCTTCTGATAAAGTCTTTGGATGAGCAAAAGTGTTTGATTCTTAGTAGTTCCCCTTTATCTGTTTTCTCTTCTATTGACTGTGCTTTGTTTGTCAGATTTTGTCTGTCTAATTTGTGTATTAAAACTTCCATTGTTGATCCTATTTTTTTCTTGCATGATTTTTATCATTTTAGGTTTGATATTTAGGTCTGTGATTCATTTTGAGTTAGTTTTGGTGTAAGGTGTAAGTATGGGTCTTGTTTCAGCTTTTTGCAGATGGGTATCCAATTTTTACAGCACTATTTGTTAAAGAGACCGTTTTTACCCCAAGTTACAATGTTAGGGTCAAATATCAACTGTTCATAAGAGGATAGTGGAATCTCTGGGGTCTCAACTGTGTTCCATTGGTCTGTATGTCTCTTTTTGTACCAGTACCAGGCTGTTTTGGCTATTATGGCAGTGTAATAAGTTCTAAAGTTGGGTAGTGTGAGTCCTTCCACTGTCTTCCTCTTCTTTGGTGCTGTTTTGTATATCTGGGGTTTCTTCCCTTTCCAAGCAAAGTTGGTGATTTGTTTCTCCATCTCATTAAAAAAAGACACTGGAATTTGTATTGGGATTGCATTGTATATATAGATCACTTTTGCTAAAATAGACATTTTCACAATGTTAAGTCTTCCTATTCATGAGCAGGGTAGGTTTCTCCATTTATGTCTCTTATGATTTCTTGCAGTAATGCCTTGTAATTCTCTCTGTATAGGTGTCTTATTTCTCTAGTTAGATTTATTCTTGGGTATTTTATCTTCTTAGGGGCTATAGCAAATTATATTAATTTTGTGACTTTTTTCCTTTGATGATCTGTTCATTGGTATAAAGGAACCTCACTGATTTACTAGGTTTATCTTACATCCTGATACTTTACTGAACTCTTCTATTAGTTTGAGCAGTTTACTTATGGATTCTTTAGGATTCTCTGCATATACAATCATATCATCTGAAAATAGAGATTTTTACTTCTTTGCTGATGCAGATGTCCTTTATTTCTTTGTCTTGTTTAATTGCTCTGGCTAGAACTTCTAGTACAATGTTTAATAAAAGTGATGAAAGTGGGCACTCTCTTCTAGTTCCCATTTTTGAGGGCAATTCTTTCAGTCTTGCTCCAATCAGGATAATGTAGGCCGTGGGATTTGCATAGATGCCCCTTACCGCATTGAGGAATTTCCCCTCTATTCCTATATTACGGAGAGTTTTTAACCCAAATGCTGTTGGACTTTGTCAGATGCTTTTCCTGCATCAATTGACAAAATCAGGTGATTTTTATTTTTTATGTTATTTATGTAGTTGACCACATTAATTGTTTTTCTGATGTTAAACCAGACTTGCATCCCTGATATGAATCCAACATGGTTAAGTTGAGTTATTATTATTTTTTTTTATATACGTTGTTGAATTCCATTGGCTAGGATTTTGTTGAAGATTTTGCATCTAGGTTCATCAGTGATATTGGTCTGTAATTTTATTTTATTTTATTTTTTGGTGGGATCTTTCCCTGGCTTTGATATCAGGTTTATGCTGGCTTCCTAGAATGAATTTCAGAGTATTCCATTCCTTTCTATGCTGTGAAATAGTCTCAGTAGTATTGGAGCTAACTCCTCTCTAAAACTTGAGTAGAATTCTTCATTGAAGCTATTGGGACCAGGACTTTTTTTTTGGTTGGGATTTTTTTATGACTTTTTCAATTTCTTCCTTGTCATGGGTTTATTAAGTTGTTCTACATCTCCTTGTGGTAATTTTGGTAGATGATATGATTCTAGGAATTTGTCCATTTTCTCTAGGTTTTCAAATCTGTTAAAGTCTTTTGTAGCATCCTCTTAGGATACTTTGGATTGCAGTTGGATCTGTTGTAACATTTCCTATCTTGTTTCTTATTTGGGTCATTTGTTTCCTCTATTGTTTTTCTTTTATAAGTTTAGCTGGTGGTTTACCAATTTTGTTGATCTTTTCAGAGCACCAGCTTCTGGTTTTGTTAATTTTTTTTCAGTTGTTCTTCTATTCTCTAATTTGTTTAGTTCTTCCCTAATCTTTATGATCTGTTTTCTTCTGGTGACTGAGAGGCTCCTCTGTTGTTCTCTCTCTACTTGTTCAAGCTGTAGGGTTAATTCTTTGGTTTGGGTTCTTTCTTCCTTCCGGATGTGTACATTTATAGAGAGAAATGGACCTCTGAGCAATTCTTTTGCTGTGTCCCATAGGTTCTGGTAGGAAGTGTTTTCATTCTCATAAATTTCCTTATTTTGTCCTTGATATCTTCTCTAACCCATGGATTTTTGAGCAAAATGTTCAGTTTCCATCAGTTCAAATTTGTACCTATGTCTTTTCTGCTATTGATTTCAACTTTTATGGCTTTATGGTCTGAGAAGATGCTTTGCAATAATTCAATGGTTTGGATGTTGTTGAGACTTGCTTTGTGTCCTAACATATGGTCTTTTCTGGAAAATGTTTGATGAGCTTTAGTGAAGACGGTGTGCTTATCTATTGACAGGTAAAAAGTTCTGCATGTGTCAAGGAGGTTTAGTTGGTTAATTGTCTCAAAAAGCTCTTCTGTATCTTCACAGAGCTTTTTTTCTGGAATGTCTATCCATTACTGACAGTCGAGCATTGCAGTCTCCAACTATTACTGTGGAGTCATCTTTCTCATTTTTCAGTGTTGTCAGTGTTTGTTCAATGTCTTTAGATGCTCTGTTGTTGGGTACAAAAGTATTTAATGTTGTTATGTCCTGCTTATGTATTGAACCTTTTAGCAATAGTTACCATCCTTGTCCACAGTGGTGGGTTTTTTTAAAGTGTTTTTTTATCTGAGATTAACGTTGCCATTCCTGCTCTTCTTTGTATGGTGCTGGCTTGGCATGTATTTTCCATCTTTTAATTTTCAGTTTGTTCATACCTTTGAGTCTAAGGTGTATTTCTTGTGCTATCTAGATGAATTGTGTCTTTTGATCTGGGTTGTCACTCACTGTCCTTATTGAGGCATTCAGTCTGTTTACATTCAGTGTCATTATTGATAGATATATATTTAGTGCTGTCATTTTGATTCACTTATTTTTGTGTTGGTGATGTTTTCTATGTTGCTCTTAATATTCTGTTCTGGGTCATTCTTCTTTATGGCTTGTCTTTTCATCTTTTTCAGTGTTGGTTTTGTAGTTGTTGAGACTTCTGTATTAGGCTTCTTGTCTTGATTGCACTGTTATTTTGCTTTGTAGCTACCCCTATGATCCCCCTTAATATTCTGTGTTTAAACCAGACTTTAACTTCTCCATGTATTCTTTTTATCTGATAGTATTTTTTCTTTGTGATTAAGTAAATGTACAAAATCCAAATTAATTTTTCATGCCCACCTATCTGCTGCTCATTCTCTTCTCCTTGCCTTGTGACAGCACACTCCTCCTTTTCATTATATACTTGTCATATCCTCCTAAAGGTCTCCTGTCCTTTCCTCCCCACCTTCTCCTCTCCCGTCTAGAAAGAGATCAGTAGGACAGCTTGCTATAAATGCATATAAACATAAAGTACAGACACAATATGGTCTTATTGTATCCCCAAGTCCAGTGAATTTTTGTCCAAAGAGTTGACTTCAGTAGTGTTTTCTAGACAGGGCAGAAGCAGGTCTAGGGACCATGCACCCAGGGGATTCACCAGGCTGTCAGACCATCAGCTGTGGTCTATTAAAAGAGTTCTTGAGCTGCACCCCTCTTTTTCTCCTGTTGCCACTGTGACTCAGCATTGTGCCCCATCACTGCTGTCAATGGTGGTGGCCAGGCACCACCTGTTGATAGTGTATCCTATTCACCTGGGACCTTCTGTCTCCTGAGCTCATTTTTCCTCATATGTTTGTTGTTCTTGGTGATAATCTGTTCCAGATGAGTTGTGACCATTTGGTGTACCTCAGGTGGCAGCTTGCTAGCTTAAAACCCCAGATGCCTCTCACCAATATGGGGTGTGCTTCTGCATATCTTTTTAATTTCAATCTGAAGGGGTTATAACTACTGTGATCTCTCTCTCTTTTTAATGTGATGATGTCATTCTTTTGGTGTTCTGATCACTGGTCCCTTTCTTTTAATATTGTAGCTTTGATTGGGCTTTGTGACTTCCATGACTGAGTAGGATTCTTGATGCTGGGTCCTGCATTGTCTCCTTAAGTATACTTCATGTTTTTGCTTTTCTAAGCAAAGACCTTCTTTCAGTATTTCTCATAGTTTGGGTTTGGTTTTTACAAAGTCTCTAAGTATTTATCTGTGAATGTCTTAATTTCATCTTCATTTTTGAAAGACAATTTTGCAGGACGTATAATTCTTGGTTGGAAGTTTTTCTCCTTCAAGGCTATTAATGTGTCTTCTCACTGCCAGCACTGTTTCTGCTGAGAAGTCATATGAAAGCCTATAGGACTTCCTTCTGAATGATAGTTTTGCTTTAAGCCTTCTACCTTTAAGAGCATCTGTTTATGTTTTGTTTTGTTAAGCTTGATTATAATATGTCTTGGGTCTTTCTTTTGGGATCTGTTTTGTAGTGTTTGATACATGTCTTAGAAGTCTATATTGTCTTCTTTCATAATATCAGGGAAGCTTTCTGTCAGCAACTCTACAATTATACTGTCTATATTTTTAGCTATCCCTCTCTGCTCAAGAACTGTAGATTATTCTTCTTAATTGAATCCCACAGGTTTCTTAATGCTTCTTCATTTGTTTTCCTATGATTTCTCCTCATATTTACTGATACCAGTTTCTCTACCCTTAAGTTCAGTAACTCTGGCTTCCATTTCCTCAATTCCACTCTTTTGGCTTTGGATTGAATTGTCTAATTCTGTAATTTTATTATTGATGTGCTGGATTTCAAATAGTTGATATTCCATCAGCTCAAATAGTTTTCTTAATTTTTTTCATTTTGTTCTGCTACATTTGCTTAATCTCTAGGAGGGCTCTCTATGTATTCTTTTGTACTTGACTTCCAATAGTTTCAGAAGTGCTTATTCATCTGGGCATTTATTTTATTCATTATTTTAGGAGTTTTCTATAGCTATGGTGGATTATTTCTCTAAATGATTAGCTATAGATTGTTGCCTTTGTGCCACCTAGATGCTATTCTGTTTCTCCTGTGTTACCCCAGCAGGAGCTGAGGGATAGTTCTAAGAGGACATTTGGCTACCAGCTGCCTCTGTGTACTCTAGTGACTGGTACAAGGTGATCTTTCTGGGGTGTCAGCCTCTGCCTCTTGTCTAGCAAAGATGGTGCCATACTTATGAAATCACTGGAGGACTATCAGCCAATGCCATGACGTGGATCAGTGAAGAGTGGAGCAGATTCTGTCAGACTGCTCAGCAGTCAGTTCTCTAGGCAGTCTTACTTTGAAAAAGTACCTTACTGCTACACAAGAAGCTGTCCAACAGCAGGCAAAATCGGAGAGGCCATTAGGTATGGCAAGCTCCACTGACAAATAAAGAACCTTATAGGCTGTCCCCAGATGCTGTGATGTGTCTCAGATTAGAGAGGGTTTGTGGCCTTGCTGCCATCGTCTGCCAGGCTCCACTCATAATTTTAGACCCTAGTGTCCTGACACAGATTTTTTTGCTAGAGAAATGCTTTACAGACAGGGGCTGCTACTACGGCCTCTTGGTGGATGATTCTACCTCTCAGCTAACCAACCTGCAGAATCTATGGAACAACTCAGCAAAGAGAGCGTGCAGGGGTAGCGGTGCCCTCAGTCAGCAGCCAGACCCTCAAAATGTGGCTATACCAAGCACAGTCTCTCAGTTGGGCTATATGCTGTTTACTTAAGCACTGCAGTTGTGTGTAATAGCTGGCACATGTCCAGCCCCCACCTCCCACATAACAAAGAAGGCATCAGTAACCACAGTCTTCCCAAATGGTGAGTCAGCTGAATCAGGACTCAGCATTCCACTGTGTTGTGTTAGAAAGAAGTAGTTTCCCCGTCAGTGACAACTAGTTCAGTCTGACAACCCTGTGCCAGATCTTAAGTATCCCCAGGTATCCATGCTGCTCCATTCAATTATCACTGCAGGCCTTAGTTCCCAGAAGGAATTGAGGAGATGTGCATCTAGTCCACCATCTTCTGAGCTTCTTTCTATATGTATTTAGATAATTGTCTCCAGATGTTTCTGATGGCCAAGCATATTTAATGTCCTGAACAATTATAACCATTGCTTGAGTGTCCACATGTGAAAAGATATGATAAGTGGAGCCCATAGAAAATGCAGATCTTTATTTAGAAAATTGTTTTCATTTTATCACTTTGTTTGCCGTTCATAGGACCACTAACAAGGAACAGGAGTGACTGAAGGGAATTTTAACCTGTCTCCTCCTTTCAATCATGCCTGTATATTCTTCCCATCTTACAAAGCTGCCTATGTTTTCTGAGTTACTAGTATTCTGTTTACTAAAATATAAGGAAGAAGAAAGAGGTGGGAGAAATGATAAGCCATGTTACAGTTCCAGCCATTTCTTACTTGTTTTGCACTGTTTTCCACCTACTCCATTTAGATCAACTCATCTCCAAATATTGTTTTTCTTTGGTTTAACTCCTTGTACTCCTTACTGAGGGAGTGTAAATATGCTACAGACTCTCATCAACATTTAGTCAATTAGAGTACTGTAATTCTACACTTTTCTCTTACATCTAAGTAATACATCAGAATGTAAATGCGTGTATGATGAGCTGCTCTTATTTATATTTAAATTACTTGCAAGCTTTAAACTCCTCAAAACAAACCCATGCCATGGAGTCAATTCCAACTCATGGCAACGCTATAGGACAGAGTAGAACTACACTGTAGAGTTTCCAAGAAATGTTTGTTGGATTTGAGATGCTGAACTTCTGTTTAGCAGATGCAGCACTTAACTACTACACATAGGGTTTTCTTGCAAGCTTAGGATTTTATTCATATTTAATAAGTTATCTGCATTGCAAACTGAATTCTTACCATGGTAATTTTTTTTACAGGGATCATCTCATTTAATCCTGAAACAATCCTGTTCAATAGGGATTACTATTCTTGTGATATAAATAACCAGCTATCTAATCAAACATGCTGCACTTTTATGTGATGTATATATTCATTTCCTGTGGCAGTTGCAACAAAGTATACAAACTTGATGGATTAAAAAAAAGCAAACAGAAATTTGGATGTGGGATAATTTAAATTAGATTCACTGAGTTGAGACCAAGGGAGTGCAAGACCATATTCTCTCAGAAGGTTTTAAGGGAGAATCTGATCCTTGCCGATTCCAGTTTCTAGTGGCTTCTGGCATTTCTTGACTTGTAGTCACAACACTCCAGTTTCTATTTCTGTGGTGAGATTGCCTCCTCTTCTTTGTGCATAAAAAAAATCCCTCTTCTTCTCTTTATGAAGATACTTATGATCAAATTTAGAGTCTGTCCAAATAATCCAGGATCCCTGATGGTGCAACATATAGGAGCTTGGCTATTAACCCAAAGGTCAGCAATTCAAATCCATTGGCCACTTCTTGGGAACCCCATGGAGCAGTTATTCTCTGTTTTCTGAGTCAGAATCAGGATTTTGGCTTTGGTAAGTAATCCATGATAATATTTCCATGCCAAGATCCTTAATTTAATCATATCTGCAAAGATCTCTTTTCCTTATGAGGTAGAAATGGCAGATTACAAAGATTGAAACCTGATATTTTCTGTTATTATTCATCCTGTTGTGGCTCACAACTGTCTCTGGGTAACAGTGGTCTGGTCGTATTTTATTTTTATCAGATCCTCTTGCAGGTGTGTGAAACTAAGTCATTAGTCACTGACAATGGAATATGAGCAGAAGTGAGGGGCACTTTTCCCAGGCAAAGGTTTTTATGAGTAGAACATCCATCCCCACATTCTTTTCCCCCTTTAGAATAGGAATTACAAATGATTAAAAACCCACCAAAACCCACTGCTGCCAAATTATATCTGACTCACAGCAATCTTAGAGGTCAGAGTAGAACTGCCTCATAAAGCTTCCAAGGGGCACTTGAAGGATTTGAACTGCTCACCTTTTAGTTAGCAGATGAGGCACTTAACCCACTACACCATCAGGGTTTCTGCTGAACCACTGAAGATAGCTGAAAGACGACCAGAAACAACAAACTTGGTTTGCTATATAATTGAGAAAAAAAAAAAAAAAAAAAAAACTTCTACTGTGTTTGAGCCACTGTCTATTTTTTTATGGCAGTTAATTCTACCTAATTAATAGAATCCACTTTATGCCTATAAAAGAATTAAATCTGAGAGAAGTTAAGTAACTGTCCATAGCCACAGAATTAATAATGATAGTGCTGTGGCTTGAGCCATATTCCTGTTCCTGAAGTTTGTTTCTATGTATTATTTAAAAAAAATACTTTATTGTGTTTTTTGGTTAAGTTTTATAGAGCAAATTAGGTTCCCATTTAATAATTTGCACAAATTGTT
Organism: Heterohyrax brucei; assembly: GCA_028571685.1. NCBI lineage: Eukaryota > Metazoa > Chordata > Mammalia > Hyracoidea > Procaviidae > Heterohyrax > Heterohyrax brucei. Next base: position 67,909,321 of record CM053150.1, read on the forward strand.
CAATAACAGTGGTTACACTCTTCATCAAGTGTGATGTGACTGACATTTCAATCAAAATACTACCCTCACTTAATAGGATCTTACTAAATATAGCTGAAGTTCCACATTCAATACCTACTGCATAAAGACTGGTATTTATGGGTCCTAGATCAAATGCTCTGAGCACATGCTCTGTCCAGATGGATATCATGGAACAAATCATACCTAAATCCCTAGTCATGATGGATCAAACACACACAATCACATATAAACACACACACATGCACACGCACACATAGACACACATATAAGTATGTGGAAATACCACCAGATCACAATTTTCCTTCCATCTGTCTAAAGAAACATAAACACAATTTATACAACTGAGGCCACCCTTGGTCTGTAATTTAAGCTTTGGTTTCCCACTCTGCCTGAGTTCTTGATCATCCTCCTTGCTGAAGCACCTATTTCTGCAGTTGTTTCTCACTAACTTTGGACCTTGCCAGCTTGTATTTCTTTCTCTCTTGAATGATGTCCTTGGACTTGACTTTTGGCCCTTTTGACTTATAGAATCTTCCAGCTCCCTCTATGTCACTCAACTTCCACATCTTGCTGATTACTCAGTCTATTCGTTGAAGATCTGAAATGCATGTATGCACAAAACTCTACCATTGAAATACTGTGATAAATTGGTTTGGGGAAAAACTAGAGAAAAACAGTGTGGATTTGAAAAAGTCCAAGTCATGTTATGTGTCTTGGGCAGGGATCAAGTATGAGTGGCATACTTTAAGTCTTACAAAGGAGGTGGCTATTTTAATCATATGCCTGAGAGGTAATACTGAATTGTGATTAGCCTGTTGGACTTCAGTGAATTCATCTAATTAACTCATGCAAAATGTCCTTTACAAAATTAAATCGTTTACAGATATCCTCTCACAAGAGGCTTACTGTGGGGCTACCTTTTGCTTTGGGAAATAGTCCATCTGTATCTAAAAGTTGGAAATAAATTCCTTTGTCTTCTTGTTGTACATTAGCTTTCAGATCCTTTGAGAAGCAGGAAACTGTATGTGTCACATGAAAAGAAACAGCTTCGCATTAACTTTAAAACCAAGGCATCAAAAGCAGAGGAAACAGAAAAAAGCCCAAACTTACAAAATAATATCAGCAATCTGTTCCCAAGTTGGTTCCTCAACTTGTGAAAGGCTCTACTGACATTGATTTTTTTCAATTTTATTTAAAAAGTAATATACTGACATCAATACAGGGAATTATTTTTATGTTAAATGAGGATCATTCCATCATTCTAAGACAACAGCTGTGATCATTTTTGGCTAAATTGATTTTCAGCAAATGCTATACAATTTTCAGCTTTAGGAAAGCTTTTGAGATAAAACATGAGGCAGCTCTCATCCAGAATTCCCTAATGCGTACTTTCTTACTTGTTGTGTCCTTTAATTCAGAGTCATCCTCATCATGTGACTGGATACCGATTTAACCAGAGGTATATAGAAAAGGGCTGCTAAGTGTGAATTCAGTGAATCTGCCTTCTAAGCTTGGCTATTTCCTGTTGTACGACCTTCATTTATAGCTTCTGTTTGCTTTCCTACAAGAGTCTTTATGATTATACAATAACAATAAAACAAAACCACAAAAAATATAAAAATAATTAAACCTTATGTTATATCTTTGGCTGAAATATATTAATTAGCATATTATTAATATTGTGGAGTCTCAAGGGGAATGGTGTGGATGATTTACGAGAGATTTAAAAGCAAAGACAAACAAAAAACAAACCCATTGCTGTCAAGTTGATTCCAACTCATAGAGATACCAGGTGTTACAGAATAGACGATCACTAAGCTTTTCTTCCGTGGTGCTGGTAAGTGGGTTTGAACTCCAACTCCTTAGGTTTGTTAAAAGAAAAAACAAAACCCATTGCCATCAAGTCAATTTTGATTCATAATAACCCTATAGTGGAGTACAGTTTGTAACACCTAGTGTCTTCACAAGAAATCTAGTCATAGTCCAATCTTATTTGCTTGACATCTTCTGTGAAAAAGCTCCCAGTTGTCATAAAACCACTATTACCAGCTCTGGTCTTGCATGTTTACTGTCTAATCCATATTTGAACATGAATTCCCTTCCTGGAAGAAGATATTTCCACTTATCACCTCAGTACCATACCACGGAGTCTTCAAAATTGTACTTAGTCTGTCTAGCTTCTCTAAGATGCTATGTCAACTAAAATTTATCTATGACTTTCCATTTCCATTTTGTGCTCACAGCATAAAAAGACAGTATCTTGCTACTCAGTCAAAGGGAAAATACTTACCCTTGGAGTTTTCTATAGACAGTTTTCTGTAAACCTTTGCTGGTAGTTCATGCATGTTGAATCACTTGGCTAGTAATACCGGAATGTGGTGGGCTCGAATACTCACTTATGTTTGTTTGAACGAAGAAGAGGGGCTGACTGCAATCTTCACCATCCATCAGGGATATTGGAATCTATTGTCCCACTGCTATTCCTGAGGTCAGACCAGAAAAAAGGGAAAAACATTGTTTAGAGTCAGTTTTTCTTCAGTATGAAGTCACAGGGTGATGGGATATTGCATTTTGGAGATAAATTATGCTTTTAATTTTGCAAATGCATCTGGAGCTACAAAGGCACACACATCTAGATGTAAAATTAAGAGCAATTCCTTAGATTAGAAAGCTTCCTGATTTGCATTCTGCTGAGCAAGACTAATGACCATAGAGTGGTCTGCTTCTCTCATTTTCTGTGCTATTAACATCTTTTGTCTCAGTAAGTTTGTCATTGTGTTCTATTTTCCAAAGTATCTATAGAAACGTGTTTATTTGCCTTTAATTATAATATATATTCTATACCGCAATATAAAGGAATGATTGTTAAGAGCTTTTGATTCTTCAAATACATGTTGGGAATAGGACATAGTGCTATAGACATATCTAAGTAGCAGCACATGGTCCCCAAATCTTTTGCTCAGTTTTTCCAATTCACTAACAGCAGGAGATAAAATGTTGACTTTAAAAATGTTTGCTTATTCTTTACATTATTATTAAAGATAAATTAAATTATTTAAAATGGTAAAGGACTTCTTTGGTAGAAATTAGACATAGATAGAAGTCTATTCTTCACTGAGCTCCCCATTTCTTTCTCTTTGAATAAAAGTCAGGGCAAAAAAAAAAAAACAGTAGCCATACTCATACACACCCATTCATATGGTCCTGCATAAATGTATGCATTTTATACAAATAAACATGCATGTACATGCAAATACATAGCTATATAGTCGCACAGAGAAATAAACCCATATCTGCATATGTATGGACCTCTCTAGGATCTATACACACAAAAGCTAGGTGATACTCTAACTCAGCCAGATGTAGAAGTGCAGACAGCTTGCTGACGAGAATTCTAAGCCAAACTTATTCATTCTGACTGTTATATTAGTTAGAAAGTCCTCTCTCACCTGTCTTCCTCAACGTCTATTTCCTACCCCTGGAACTGATACACGCCATTTGCTATCCAAATTCAACTCTGCATGTGACTGTTTTTGAGAATCCACTTTTTGTTAGCACAAGTGACCAGTTCTGTGATAAGCATCTCCAGATGTTGGATAACAGTCAGTGAAACACTTTAAAATAACCAAACCCACTGCTATCAGGTCGATTCTGACTCAGAGTGACCCTATAGGACAGAGTAGATATGATCCACAGAGTTTTCAAAAAGAGTGCTTGGTGGATTTGAACTCCGATCTTTTGGATAGCAGAGGTAGCAGTTACCACCACCCCACCAGGTGTTCTGTTAGACACTCTAGTAAATCATAAATTGTTACCATACTGAAGAACCCTTCTCAAGACAGCGGGGAGCTAATCTCTGTCTGCAGGTTTTTAACGGAATAAAACAAATGATGATGAAACTCTCTCTAGATATGTTTAAGCTCTTTTTAATGATGATTAAAAATAATCTCAGTCTTTCCTTGTTGGTCTTCCACCCTCTGATGTTTGCGTAGTTGCTCAGGGAATTTGTGCACATCCGCAGAATGGGATTTTATGTTGGTTTGAGGTGGATGAGTACTAGAGGAAGAAATCGAGATGCTTTATAAAAACTGACATTTATTTCTATCATTCATCAAGTTCATTTACTCAATGAAAGCTTGTCAGAGTACTTGTCATCTTCCAGGCACCGCACAGGTGGGTCTGGGAAATACAAAGTGACCATAAATAGCTGTAGTTCCTGGCATTATGGGTAGACAGTCTAAGGGAGAAAGAGACGTGAATGAGATAAATGATCAGAGAAATAAATGTAATACTGCAAAAGTGATAAGTGATTTGAAAGAACCTAAACCTAAAGAAATTTGACCAATCTGAGGTTTCAAAAACAGCTTACCTCAGAAAGTGACATTTAAACTGAAATCTGAAGAGTGCATGGGATATGAAGTGAAAATACACAATACAGACAATTACTTATCAAGACTGACTTCCACTGAACGTAATACATTTATTTATTTTATGCTTATATCATCTGTTTCCCCCACTAGAAAATCTAAGCTTAATGGGAAGAGGAATTTTGTTTTGCTAGCTGCTATATCCCCTGGAGAGTTTGGCCTAGTGTACACGGGGTGTTAACAATATTTGTCAGAAGGATGAATTCTTGCTCAATACTCACAAAATCCCTGAGAAGATGATATTATTATAACTCCTATGTTATTGACAGAGATGTTAAGATGTGGGATTAATAAGTGATTCTCCCTATAGAATTCAACCCATGTCTGCCTGATTCTATCACTTCCCTCTCTTTGACTGACACCACTGCGTTTATAATAGAACAAAACATGGAGGCAGCAGACACTCCCAGCAATAGGAAACGGTCATGCAAGGTTGCATCAAGATGTGTTGTAATGGTATAATATATAATATGATCCCAAATAATAATAAAATATAATTAGATAGTTTATTAATAAAATCTCTAATGAACTTTCATATATAGTCATGTTATATAACATAGCCAGCCAAGCCAAGTGAAAATAATCTTTCTTTCTTGTTTTAAACTTCAGTGTATCCTTTTATTCTTTTTCTTTTTTGGCTTAAGTATTTTTTTTAATTATGATTGAGTGAAAGTGTACATTTCCATATAAATTTCCATGCCCACCTATGTGTAGCTCTCACTGCTCTCCCTGCCTGGTGACAACACACTCTTCCTCTCCATTCTATACTTGTCATACCCACCTAACAATCTTCTATCCCCTCCTCTCCACATGTTTACTAGTGTTTATCACATGCAGGAATGCTGCTAGCTCTAATAGAATGTAGGAAAATAATACTGATGTGGATCCTACCTTCAGGTTTCTTGTAGTCTGTGAGCCAAATCCTTCCTCCATTATTCAGTAGTTATGAAACTTTGGACAAGTTACTAAATTTCTCTTAGACTTAGCTTTCTCCTGCACTAAAAACATGGGAAAATAACCATCCCTCTAGAGTTTTGTGAGTACTGAAAATAATGTTTATGAAGTATACGGTTTATGGTGGGTGCTAACAAATGCTCTCTGATGCTGCTGCTATTGATGATGACACAATGCAAATGATACTGATGAAGAATTAGTCACAGAAAGTCATACCCAGATAGCAATAATAATGTAACTGCTGTAAGAGAAGTCTGCATATCTTCACAAGGGAAATTCCATATATGGAGGTGTATATTTATACATAATCTCAAGGGAAATAAGTTAAGCTAATTAACAAAAAGAGGTAGTAAAATAATAAATGTATGTTTTGATTACATACACACAGGCATTAAAAAAGAGCTTTTAAAGCAGGCTGAGAAGATTTCAATGTTTTTCCTATGCCAAGAGTTACTTTAATCCTTAGTAAAACACGCGCATACACATATACTCTCCCAGTCGAGTTTTTTACTATAACAATGAGGTCTTTGGTTCGCACTGACCTTGGCCTCTAGAGCATAGAATTCATTACTAGTAAAGGCTCCTTTAGGAGTTATGACAAATGAGTCCATGGCTTTGGTCCAGTTCATAATGGACACATGTCCCAGTAACAGATACCCTCTTTTAAATGGCTATACCTGGATCCCTTGGCTGTCAGATTACTACAAAGCATGGAGAATCATTCAAACTCCCTTCTTCTTTTAGAAGGCTAAGATGATCTTCTTGGGTCACGCCATCTTACTTCTATTCAATAGTCTTGAAAAGCGTGCCTGCATTGACGATGCAGAGGAAGTCTTGTGAGGAGGTTCAGAAAATCCCAGAAGGCAGAGATGATAGGCAGACATCAGGAAAATTTTGTTTGTAGGTTAAAAGAGGCCGTAGAGTCACACAGTTCCACGTATCTGGAGATGGAGTCTCTTTCTCAATCTCTTGTTTATGAGCTGGACTTTTGGCTCTCTTTAACTAACACAAAGTCTTAGATGGATCCCTGTGCAGGTCCTAGGGCCTAGGACCCAAGACAGCTTCAATTTCTGTGTTTTCTTGTTTAGGAAATTTCTCTGACACAACCAAGCAAAGAAGCTGGACTAGCATACTGGAGAAAGAGTACAAGGAATACCAGCTGAGAGGCAGTACAAACTACCAGATATTTAGGTATGATCATCTCAGACCTTCTAGCCCAACTGAACGTGATTGGCTAACCATCAGGATTTTGAAAAGTAATAAATCACTGTTGCTTTAAATTACCAAGTGAAGGTGTACCTGATTATTCAGCAATAGAAAACTGTGATATTTGGCAATGTGTATTAAGGGAATTCTGCAATCTTTCTGTTTTTCTCCTTGTAAAGTACCATACATAACACAACTGGGGCTGATGACATCTTTACCCATAATAACATGAGGACTGGATAGCCATTGATTGTAGGCCCTACAACTAGAACAGATTTATTCATTTAATAGCTCCGTGGGAACATGGCCAACACTGCATTGTCTGCGTACTCCGAAGCTCGGTTCATCTTGTTTGCTTTCACCCTCCGCACCCACTTCTCTTCACCTCCTCGCTTCCCCATCTATCAGGGAGCTGCAGAATTTTGTCCTCCGTTATGCAGAACACTTCACTTTCTTCTGCTCGTCTTCATTCATTTATTCACTCATCCACTCTCTCTCTCATTAAAGTATTTATTGATTATGTGTTCTATGTAAGGTAATATGCTAGAAATGTAATGGTATGTTAAAAGAAAAAAGTCCTGCCGCAATTGTGTACTCCTAACCCAACAACAAGCCCAGCAAAGAAAACAAGTAAATAAAAGGACTTTTCATTTCAAAGTACTCAATATGGAAGAAAGATTTGGTTATAAAATTGATATTTTTCATCTATCATATGTATCTGTATGTCTGTGTGTCTATGCACACAGGTTTAAGTGTATGTCTACATATGCATGCATTATAGAGGAGTCTCTGAGTGGCACAAACGGTTAAGTGTTTGGCTACTAATTGAAGGGTAGTGGGTCAAATCCACCCAGGGAAGGCTCAGAATAAAGGTCTGATGATCTGCTTCTGAAAGGTCATAGTCATGATTGAATTTCTTGTCTTATACACACGGGATCACTATAAGTTGGAACTGACTTAACAATTATTTTTTGTTTTTCTCGTGAGATTTATTTGGGGTAGTAGTAGAATTGTCACCTTCCATACAGGAGACCTGAGTTCTAGTCTCAGTCAGTGCACTTCAAGTGCAGCTATCACCCATACGTCAGTTGAAGCTTAAGTGCTGTGAACCTTTCCGATTAAGATGGACTAGGAAGAAAAGCCTGGCAGCAATTTACTTGCGAAGCATCAGTCAGTGAGAACCGTACGGAACACGATAGCCCAGTCCACTGTGCCTTGTGTCACTGTGAGTTGGAGAGGCCTACTCAATGGCAGCTGACAGTAACAACATGTATAATATGTGAATTCTGTGTATTTTTTGCATGAGTTTATGAATGTGTTTTTTTTATCTATGATGTACATAGGTGTGACTGCATCTGTGGTAGTTGCTGTATGGAAAAATATCCATCTGGGCATGTGAATATAACACGTTTTAGCTTGGGTGTATGTGTATGCATGTGCACACATAGAAGCACGTAGTAGTGCATGCAAAATGTACATGTAATATGAGTGCATTTATGCTGTGAATCTACATGTGTGAACATCTGTGTATAATGGGGAAAGAGAAACAGAAGTGAGAAAAATCTGGTAAAACAAAACTAGTAACAGGTTCTTTCTCTACCTATCGCTAGTGAAGTAGGTCTTTCATATACTGATGACCTTGGCATCCTTGCCTTGACATTCCTGTAGCTGACAAAAAGGGGAAGGGAAAAGAGAGTCTGCAAATTTCCCACAGCTTCTGAAAGTCAGTATGCACTCTATTTACCTGTTTATTCACCTCTAAAGTTCACTCCTGGCACTAATAGCCTTGAAAAGAAGACAGTAGTCATCTTTTAAATAAACAGATCAGTCCCTTCAGAATCATCATGAAACAATAAAGGCAATACTGCTAAGAAAATGAGAATATGTTAATATTTAGCAAAACTGAACATGGGTTTGATATCATGCTGCTTTTATAGAAACAAAGCTCGCCATTCAAAGGCCTTTGTTACACAGAATGACCTCTGAAAGACAACACAACAGCTCCACTAATTAAAGACCAGGGAACATCACTGAACCCACTGATGACATAGATTGTTGAAAGAAGACACTTACTAGACTGTTAAATGAGGAAGGCTTCAGTTAGCAGCCATCACCCATTTGGAATGAATTACTTCCTTCTCTTTCACACTGCACCCTAAGGAAGTCTTAATGTGCAATGTGTTTTATTTTTCTAGATTCAGCAATCACATAAGATAATGATGCAGTGAACTTCCCATTGTCTTACCTTGGAGACGTTCGCCTGCTAAATATGTTCAGCGGTTATGTTTGAGAGGTCTCAGCTGCATCAAGAAATCTCTACCTCAAACAAACCAATAGAACTATTGTGTGATTTGTTGTTTTATCATCAAAGCAAACTTCTTATGTTTCTGAAATACCTTCACAAATCTCCCACTTTGCTAATCATGCTTGCTACCTATAATGTGTAGTACATTATTTGAAATAGAGCCGTAGCAACAATAACTTTTTCTATTTTTCAGTAATATATGCACATGATTTTGTTTTCTCCTTACAAAAGCCCTGATAGCTTACCATTGTGACATTTATTTCAAGGATGGCAAAATGCAGGCACCAAGAGGGTTAACGGTCTTACGTTATCATGTAACATAAAGGTTGTGAAATCTGTATTAAATATACTTTCATTCATTCACCAAATATTTGCTGGATACCATCCATGTGCTAGATCTTACCCCAGCTGCTTGGAATACTGTATTGAACAAAACAGATAAAAATCCCTTCATGAGGATTATTGGTCAGATCACAGGTGACTTTGAAGAACATATATGTAGTGAAGTTGTGAGTGACTGTAATACTCTGAGACAGAATGGAAAAAAAGACTGGGGACAGGGACTTAGACAACACTTTGGGGGATTTTTTTCCATAAAGATGAACAGAGAAAAAGAGCAGAAGTTAGAACGGCACAGGGAATCTAGTGATTTTCTTTTTCTTTCCTTTCAGTGTCTGAATCATAGCATGTTTGTATACTGACGGGAATAACATAGTAGAGAAAGAAAATGTGATATTAGAGAAAAAGAAGAAATGATTGCTAGTACCATGCCTGAATAGGTGAGAATGAAGTCTTTTTTGAAGTCCTTATAGTAGGGGTCTCATACAATATTTGTCCTTTGGTCGCTGACTACTTTCACTCAGCATAATGTCTTCCAATTGAAACCAGGTTATGAGATGCTTCCTAAAATCGTCATTGTTATTTATCATTGCATATTGTTCCACTGAGTATATATACCATAGTTTACCTATCCATTCCTCTGTTGTTGTGCATCTGGATTGATTACATCTTTTTGCTATTGTGGACTGTGTTGCAATAAACTTTCGTGTGCGTGTATCTGTTTGTGTGACATCCCTTGATTCTGTAGAAGATATTCCAAGCAGTGCGATTACTGGGTCAAATGATATATCTATTTCCAGCTTTTTAAGGAAGCACCAGGTTGCTTTCCAAAGACATTGTACCATTTTGAAATCCCACCAGCTGTGCAGGAGAGTTCCAATCTCTTCACAACCTCTCCAGCATTTGTTGTTTTGTGTTTTTTGGATCATGGCCAACCTTATCAGGGTGAGATAATATCTCATCGTAATTTGATTTGAATTTCTTTAATAGCTAATGATCTTAAGAATTTCCACATATGTCTTTTGGCTGCCTGGATCTCCTCCTTAGAAAAGTGTCTGCTCATCTCCTTCACCCATTGCTTAACTGGATTATTTATCTTTATCTTGTCAATATTTTGTAGTACTTTGTAGATTATGGAGATCAGATGTCAGCCTGACATAGTTTCCAAATATTTTTCACCACTCTGTAGATGGTCTTTTAATTCTTTTGATAAAGTCTTTAGTTGAGCAAAAGTGTTTGATTCTTAGTAGTTTCCATTTATCTATTTTCTCTTCTGTTGATCATGTTTTGTTTGTCAGATTTTGAATTCTTTCTGTATCATGTATTACAACATTCAATGTTGATCCTATTTTTTTCTTGGATGAGTTTCATCGTTTTAGATTTGATATTTAAGTCTTTAATCCAGTTTGAGTTAGTTTTTGTATAAAGTGTGAGATACAGGTCTTGTTTCAATTTTTTGCAGATGAGTATCAAATTTTGCCAGCACCATTAGTTGAAGAGACCCTTTTTACTCCAGTTAAAATCTTAGGTCCTTTGTTGAGTATCAGCTGTTCATAGGAGGATGGTGGCATGTCCAGAGTCTCAGCTCTGTTCCATTGGTCTATGTATATGTGTTTCTTTTTGTACTAGTACCAGGCTGTTTTGACAACTGTGGCAGTGTAATAGGTTCTAAAGTCGGATACTGAGAGGCCGCCCAGTGTGTTCTTCTTCTTCAGTAGTGACTTACTTATCTAGGGGTTCTTCCCTTTCCAAACAAAGTTGGTGATTTGTTTCTCCATCTCATTTAAAAATGTCACTGGAATTTGTATTGGGGTTGCATTATGTATGTAGATCGTGTTTTAGTCAGATAGGGCTGCTCTAACAGAAATACCACAGAGTGGATGGCTTTAATAAAGGAAAGTTTATTCTTACACAGTCCAGTGAGCTCCAAGTTCATATTCAGGGTGTCCACTCCAGGGGAAGGCTTTCCCCTTGTTGGCTCAGGAGGAAAGTCTGATACTGCATCAGTCTGTGTCCAGGGAGCGTCTTGGCGCAGGAACCTCAGGTCTGAAGGACATCCTCTTCTTCCGGTGCTACTTGCTTGATGGTATGAGGTTCCCAATTCTCTGCTTGCTTCTCTTTCCTTTTATCTCTTGCAGGCTGAAAGGATTAAGGGTGGGGCAAGCCATGCTCCAGGGAAACTCCCTTTACAGTAGAGCAGGGAGGTGATCTTATAAAGGGATTTACAGTCCCACTCTAATCCTTTAACATACAGCATAGGAAAACCAGAAAATGGAGGACAGTCACAAGATATTGGAAATCATGGCCCAGCCACATGGCTACACACATTTTTGGGGGGACACAGTTTGATCCATGACAATTGCTTTCAGTAAAATAGACATTTCCACAATGTTAATTCTTCCTATTCATGAGCAGGATAGGTTTCTCCGTTTATGTAAGTTTCTCTTCTGTTCTTGTAGTAAGGTTTTGTACTTCTCTTTGTAAAGGTCTCTTATTTCTCTAGTTAGATTTATTCCTAGGTATTTTGTCTTCTTGGGGGCTATTAAATGATACTGATTGATGATTTCTTCTTTGATAATCTCTTTGTTGGTATAAAGGAATCTTACTTATTTACTTAAGTTTATCTTGTATCCTGAGACTTTGCTGAACTCATCAGTTTGAATAGTTTACTTATGGATTCTTTAGGATTCTCTGCGTATACAATCATATCATCTGCAAATAGGAACATTTCTACTTCTTTCCCAGTGCAGATGTTGTTTATTTCTTTGTCTTGTCTAATGGATCTGGCCTTAACTTCTAGAAAATGTTGAATAGGAGAGGTGAGAGTGGGCATCCTTGTCTAGTTCCTGTTCTCAAGGGGAATTGCTTCAGTCTTTCTCCATTCAGGATGATGTGGGCAGTTAGCTTTGTATAAATGACCCTTATTGTATCATAGAATTTGCCTTCTATTCATATTTTGCTGAGAGTTTTTAGCATGAATTGGTGTTGGACTTGATCAAACGTCTTTTCTGCATCAACTGACAAAATCAGGTGATTCTTATCTTTTGTGTTATTTATGTGGTTGATCATATTGATTGTTTCTCTGATGCTGAACCAGCCTTGCATCCCTGGTATGAATCCAACTTGATCATGATGGATTATTTTTTTGATATGCTGTTGAATTCTACTGGCAAGTATTGTGTTGAAGATTTTTGCATCTAGGTTCATGAGTGATATTGGTCTGCAATTCTCCTTTTTTTGTAGGATCTTTCCCTGGCTTTGATATCAGGGTTATGCTGGCTTCATGAAACGAATTCAGGAGTATCCAATCCCTTTCTATGCTGTGAAATATTTTCAGTAGTATTGACGTTAACTCTTCTCTAAAAGTTTAGTAGAATTCTGCAATGAAGCCATCTGGGCCAGGGCTTTTTTTGGTTGGTAGTTTTTTGATGACTTTTTCAATCTCTTCCTTTGTGATGGGCTTTTTAAGTTGTTCTGCTTTACCTTACTATTTTCATAGGTAATATAAATCTAGGAATTTGACCATTTCTTCTGGGTTTTCAAATCTGTTATAGTTTTTCATAGTATTGTGTTATGATAGTTTTGATTTCTGTTGAGTCAGTTGTGACATCTCCCATCTCATTTCTAATTCAGGTTATTTGTTACCTTTCCTGTTTTTCTTTAGTAGGTTTAGGAGATGGTTTGTCATTTTTGTTGATCTTTTCAAAAAGCCAGCTTTTGCTCTTATCAGTTTTTTCAATTGTTCTATTTTCTAATTCTTTATAGTCTGTTTTTTTCTGGTGACTGAAGGGTTCCTCTGTTGCTTTCTTTCTACTTCTTCAAGCTGTAACGTTAATATTTTGGCTTGGGTTCTTTCTTCGTACTGGATGAGTGCATTTATAGAGATAGTTTGAGCTCTGAGTGCTGCTTTGGCTGTATAGGTTCTGGTAGGAAGTATTTTCATCCTCATTTGAATCCATAAATTTCTTTATTTTGTTCTTGATTTCTTCTATAACTCATGGCTTTTTCAGCAAAATATTGTTCAGTTTCTATGAGTTCCAATTTCTGTCTATGCTTTTGCTGCTTGCTATTGATTTGACTTTTACGGCTTTATGTTCTGAGAAGATGCTTTGCAGTAATTCAATGGTTTGGATTTTTTTGAGATTTGCTTTGTGTCCTAATACGTAGTATATGTTGGAAAATGTTCCATGTGCACTGGAGAAGAAATTGTAGTTATCTGCTGATGGGTAGAAAGTTCTGTATATGTCGATGAGGTCTATTTGATTAATTTTTGCAGTAAGATCTTCTGTGCTTGTATTGAGCTTTTTTCTAGAAGATCTGTCCAATACTGAAAGTGGAGTGTTGAATTCTCCCACTATTACTGTAGAGTGATCTATCTCATTTTTTAATGTAATTAGTGTTTCTCCGATGTATTTAGATGCTCTAGTATTGAGTGCGCAAATATTTAGTATAGTTAGATCTTACTTGTGTATTGAACCTTTCAGCAAAAAAGTGTGTCCATCCTTCTCTAGGATGGTGGATTTTACATTGAAATCTATTTCGTCTGAGATTAGTAATGCCACCCCTGCTCTTCTTTGTAAGTTGTTAGCTTGGTATATATTCTTCCATCCTTTAATTTTCAGTTTGTTCAGATCTTTAAGTCTAAGATGAGTTTCTTATAAACAACATATAGGCAGGTCATGTCTTTTCATCCAAGATGTCACTCATTGTCTCTTTACTAGAGCATTAAATCCATTTACATTCAATGTAATTATTGATAGGTATGTGTTTAGTGCTGTCATTTGGATGTGTTTATTTTTGTGTTGACATTTTATCTATTGCTCTTAGTATTCTGTTCTGGGACATTCTTCTTTATGGTTTGATTTTTGACCCTTTTCAGTGTCAGATTTTGTGTTTGTTGAGACTCCTGTATTACAATTCTTGTTTTGATATGTTCCATCTTTATTGTGCTTTATGGTGATCCCTAAGATCCCCCTTAAGTCTAAGTTTAAACCCAATTTCAACTTCTATGTGTCTTATTAGCTTCCCCTCTATCTGGAAGGACTATAACTACTGTAGTTTATCCCTCTTTTTAATGTGATGATATCATAGATTTCATGATATGATCACTGGATCTACTTCTTTTAATATCATAGATTTGACTGAGTTTTTGCCTTCCCTAACTGAGTAAGTTTCTGGATGACGTGCCCTGTATCACTTCCTGAAACATAGAGTTAATAGTTTTCTTTTTTTAAGTCAAGAGCTTCGTTCACTATTTCTTGTAGCTTTGGTTTGGTTTGGTCTGAGTTTCCGTTTATCTGTGAATCTCTTAATTTCATTTTCATATTTGAAAGACAGTTTTGCAGAATATGTAATTCTTGGTTGGAAGTTTTTCTTCTTCAAGGCTTTGACTGTGTCATCCCGCTGCCTCCATGCCAATATCGTTTCTGCTGAGAAGTCACATGAAAGCCTACAGGGCTTCCCTCTGAATGTTAGCTTTGCTTTGAGTCTTACTGCCTTTAAGGCTTTCTGCTAATGTTTCATTTTGTTCAGCTTGATTATAATATGTTTTGGTGTCTTTCTTTTGGGATCTCTATCATGTGGCATTAGATACGCATCTTGGATATCTATGTTCTCTTCTTTCACAGTTTCAGAGAAGTTTTCTGTCAGCAACTCAACAGCAACACTCTCTGTGTTTTCAGGTGTCCCTCCCTGTTCAGGAACTTCACTTAATAATACATTGTTCCTCCTGATAGAGTCCCACATGTTTCTTAATGCTTTTTTTTATTTTTCTTGTTTCTTTTCTTTGATTTCTTCTCATAAATGCTGGTGTCAGTAGCTCTGCCTTCCAAGTCAGAAAGTCTGTTTTCCAGTTGTTCAATTCTGTTTTCTTGACTTTGAATTGAATTGTCTAATTCTTTAATTTTGTTATTGACCTGTCAGATTTCAGAATGCTAGTTTTCCATCAGTTTGAATAGCTTGCTTAAGTTTTCATTTTGCTCTCCTGCATTTTGTATATACAAATATATATATATATATAATTATTTTGTACTCAACCTCTGATAGTTTCAGAGAGGCTTTCTCACCTGGGAAGTTCCTTGGTTCTTCCTTTTGGGAGCTTCCTGGAGACATTTGTGGACTTTTCTTTCAGTGTCTGGCCAGGATTTGTTGCTTTTGGGGCATCTAGAGGTTGTTTAGTTTCTCTGGTGTTACATTTACAGAAGTTTAAGCACAGTCTGAGAAGAGAGTTGGTCATCAGTCACCATTATACACTCCAGTGCATGGGCCCAGGGGAATCTCTGGAGTAGCGGTTTCCACCTCCTCACTTGCAAAGACATGGCCCTACTTATGGAGTCATTGGAGGGCCATCAGCTGACTCTATGATGTGGATTGGTAAAGGCTGGAAGTGATGCCATCAGGATGCACCACAGTTATTACTCTAGGTAGTCTTCTTTTGAAAGGTAAAAGCTATTTGACAGCTTTCATAAACAGGCTGTCTGGTCTGCAAGCGTCTCCAGCTGGCAATGTAGGTACCTGTATATCCATCCCCAGATGCTGTGATCTAGTTCAAAGTGTGGACAGGCTACTGCCCTCCTTTAATCCACCACTGGGCCCCACAGTTTCACTGTACTAAACAGCTTATCTGCTGGGAAGGTACTCCCCAGGCTGGCACTGGCTCCTAGCTTAGGAATTAGCCCATGCTGAGGCATCTGTTTGGGTAACTCCACCTCACAGTTGAACAAGATGGCATTCCACACAAGTTGTCCTGCCCTCTGAGAAATAGCCAAATCAGTAATGGAGGTTTGGAAAGAGAGAGTGGAGGGGCCGTGGTGCTCTGAGTCCAGAGCCAGGCTCTCAAAATGTGTCTGTTCTGACCACTGATCATGTCAGCAGTATGACTGGGCTTTGCTGCCAGTTAAGCCCAACCCCCACCTTCTGGCTAACACAAAAGAAAAAAAGTTAAAATGCCAGTTACTTTCAGTCTGCAATGGCTGGGCATTCAACAAGAGTGGAAGTCAGTAAAAGAGAAGAAGTTTCCCATTCAGTGGCATGTAGTCCAAATTGATAGCCTTATGCCATGTCCTTAGGCTCAATGGGCTAAGGAGGCTAAGGAGGCTCTGTTTAATTATCAATCCCAGCCTTAGTTTTCAGAGGGAATTAAGGATATGTATGTCTAGTCCCCACCATCTAGATTCCTTACCCCCTTGAATTATATTTTTGATATGTTGTTGAATTCTACTGGCAACAATTTCATTACAGATTTTTGCATCTAGGTTCACGAGTGATATTCGTCTATAATGTTTTTGTTGTTGTTTGGTGGGATCTTTCCATGGCTTTGGTATCAGGGTCATGCTAACTTTATAAAATGAATTTGGGAATATCTTGTCTTTCTCTATGCTGTGAAATAGCCTCAGTAGTACTGGAATTAACTCCTCTCTTAGAGCTTGGTAGATTTCAATGTCTTCTTTTGTGGTAGGCGAATTAAGTTGTTTTGCTTCTGGCAGATAATATAAATCTAGAAATATTTTCATTTCCTCTAAGTTTTCAAATCTGGAAGTGTATTTAGTTTATACCAGGAAATTTGCTGCCAAGAAGTTTGGAAGACAGCTACCTGGCTAACTGACTGGAAGAGATCTGTATTTATGCCCATTCCAAAAAAAAAAAAAAAAAAAAGATGTTTCAAATGAATGCGAAAATTACTGAACAATATTATTGATATCACACACAAGTAAAATTTTGCTCATGATCATTCAAAAGCAACTGCAACAATATATTGACAGGAACTGCTAGAAATTCAAGGTGGAATCAGAAGAGGACACAGAACAAGGGAATCATCACTGATGTCAGATGGATCTTGGCTGAAATCAAAGAATACTAGAAAGATGTTTATTTGTGTTCCATTGACTATACGAAATTATTTGACTTTGTGGATCATAACAAATTATGGCTAACATTGTGGAGAATGGGAATTCCAGAACACCTAATTGTGCTCTTAAGGAATCTGTACTTGGATCAAGAGGCAGTCATCTGAACAGAACAAAGGGACACTGCATGGTTTAAAGTCCGGAAAGATGTGTGTCAGGGTTGTGTCCTTTCACCATACCTCTTAAATCTGTATGTCTAGCAAATAATCTGAGAAACTGGATTATACGAAGAAGAATGAGGCATCAGGTTTGGAGGATAACTCATTAAACAACCTGTGTTATGCAGATAACATCACCTTACTTGCTGAAAGTGAAGAAGATTTGAGACATTTTCTGAGTAAGATCAAGGGCCACAGCCTTTAGTATGGATTGCACCTCAACATCAAGAAAACAAAAATCCTCACAAATGGACCAGTAAGCAATATCATGATAAATGGAGAAAAGATTGAGGTTGTTAAGAATTTCATTTTACTTGGATCCACAATCAATGCCCACAGAAGCAGCAGTCAAGAAATCAAAAGACACATTGCACTGGGAAAATCTGCTATAAAAGACCTCCTTAAAGCATTGAAAAGTAAAGACGCTACCCTGAAGATTGAAATGCATCTCACCCAAGGCATGGCATTGTCAGTCACATCATATGCATGTGAAAGCTGAACAACAAACAAAGAAGACAGAAGAAGAATTAATGCTTTTAAATTGTGGTGCTGGAGAAGAATGTTGAATGTACTATGGACCACCGAAAGAACAAACAGATCTATTCTGGAAGAAGTACAGCCAGAATGCTCCTTAGAAGCAAGGATGGCAAGACTGCATCTTACACAATTTGGACATGTTGTCAGGAAAGATTAGTCCCTGGAGAAGGACATCAAGCTTGGTAGAGTGGAGGGTCAGTGAAGAAGAGCAAGATCCTAGATGAGAGAGACTGACACGGTGGCTAAAACAATGGGCTTAAGCATAAAAAATTTGTGGACATGGTGCAAGACTAGGCAGTGTTTCATTTTGTTGTTCATGGAGTTGCAATGAGTGAGAACTGACTTGATGACAGCTAACAAGAAATTTGCAAGAGAGCTATGCGGTCAACCAACTGGAAGAAAAACATACTTGTATCCATTGCAAAGAAAGTGATCTAATGGAATGCAGAAAACATCAAGCAACATTATTAATATCACACACAAGAAAAACTATCCTAATAATCATTCACAAGTTGTTGCAAGAGTACATCAAAGAAGCTGCCATAAATTCAAGCTGCGTTCAGAAGAGGATGTAGAACAGGGGATATCAATGCTGATGTCAAATGGATCTTAGCTGAAAATATAGAAAACCAGAAAGATGTTTACTTGTGTTTTATTGACTATGCAAAGGCATTTGACTGTGTGGGTCATAATAACTATGGACAACATTGAGAAGAATGAGAAATTCCAGAACATTTACTTGTACTCATGAGGAACCTGTATTTAGAAAAGAAGCTGTTGTTTGAACAGAACAAGGGAATACTGTACGGTTTGATGTCAGGAAAAATGTGCAACAAGGTTGTTTTCTTTTACCATTCTTAATCTGTATCTGAGCAAATATTCTGAAAATTTGGACTATGTGAAGAAGAATGGGACACCAGGTTTGGAGGAAGACTCACTAACAACCTGTGTTACGCAGATTACAAAACCTTGCTTAGTGAAAATGAAGGACTAGAAGCACTGACTGATGACGATCAAAGATGACAGCCTTCAGTACGGATTACCCCTCAGCATAAAGAAAATGAAAACCCTTGCCACTGTATCAATAAGCAATATCATGATAATGGAGGAAAGATTGAAGTTATCAGGGATTTCATTTTATGTGGCTCCACAATCAACATCCAGAAGCAGCAATCAAGACACATTGCATTGGGCAAATCTTCTGCAACAAGAACCTCTTTAAAGTGTTAAAAAGTAAAAATATCACTTTGAGAATTATGATCCTCCTGATACAAGCCGTGATGTTTATAGTCACCTCATATGCATGCAAAATCTGGACAATGAATAAAGCCAAGCCAAGTGCCGTCGAAGGAAGATTGAAAAATTGATGCCTTTCAGTTATGATGTTGCCAAAGAATACTGACTATACTATGGACTGCCAGAAGAACCAACAAATCTATCTTGGAAGAAGTACAGTAAAAATATTCTTTAAAAGTAAGGATGGTGAGACTTCATCTCACATACTTTGGACATGTTACTGGGAAGGACCATTCCCTGGGGAAGGACATCATGCTATGCAGAGGGTCAGGAAAAAAAGAGGAAGACCCTCCATTGGATGGATTAATACAGTAGCTGCAACAACGGACTCAAGCATAAGAAGGATTATGAGAATGGTGCAGCCCTGTACAGTGTTTCATTTTAATGTACACAGCAGTTGCTATGAGTCAAAACTAATTCACTAGCACCTAACAACGCTTAATACTTATAATTTATAATACATACCTGCATAAGTTAACTTATTTGTTATTTTAGTATTGGTCATGATATTGAAAGAATTCAGGTGGTGCAGTGGTTAAGTATTTTGTTGCTAACTGAAAGGTCAGTGACTGGAACCCGTCAGACTCTCTGACGGAGAAAGATGTAACAGTCTGTTTTTGTAAAGACATGATATTTTGGAAACCATGTGAGGCAGTCCCATTTTGTCCTATATGGTCACTGTGAGTCAGCATTGACTGCACGCAACATCATTATGGTGTATGTTAGTTGGGAAAGATAGTAATATCGCCATTTTGGAGGAGGAGATGAAGATTTGTAGAGTTTTAGTACCTCTTGCAAACTGTCCAGTTCAGTGAGGCTTCTATAGGAACTCAGGGCATTCAATTTATGTTTTAGAGGGCTTGGTCAAGACCAAGGAGAGATACGTTAAAATAAAAAGAAAAACAAGTTCACATTAGAACCTTAACATTATTCCCCATGTTTCTATAGCAATGTCATGTGGCGATTTTTGATGATGTTCAAGTTCAGAGGCCTTTGCTTGAAGAATTGTCAGCAGGAAGAACTAAAGATAGAGACTCTTAAAACACTCAGAGGTCCCACTTAGAGAAGCAAATTGGCATAAAGAATTGTACAAACGGAAATCAACTTCAAGTAACATGGGTATTTTTCTGAAACACGTAAGTAATTGCAGCTATGCAGAGGAAGATACTGAGTCTTTCTTTAGAAGATGAGATAGAGAAAGAGGGCTAGAAGAATAGGCCCTCCTTCAAACCTTGAATTTCATGTTTAAATATGCACAACACATTTAAATTGTCATCACTATTATACCACTCATCACCATGCTGCATTGTAATAAGAGGTAATAGGGTGCATTGTCCTTTTCTTACATTAAATGTGTCAAATACCATAAATAGAACAATTGACATAATTGTTGTAAATTTCTGGTGTATGTGTGTGTGGGTGGTAGCGGAGAAATGATCACCCAAGCCTCGCTCACAATATTTCAGAATGAATTTACATAATTGGGTCTAAAAGTGGTTATGGCACCATTAAATGTGCTCCCAGTGCTTGCTTCTGGCTCGCCACTTTCCAGTCTCCCCTTTTCTGTGGAGAAGGGGTGCTAGTATTTTCATCGGATTCCTATAAACCCTTCTTTTTCTTCTCTGAGCCAATTGGAGAGACAAAGTAGGGATGATGTTATTGGAAATGATTTCATTAGTTTTTAAAAATAAACCTTAATTAACTGTCTTTGGGTGGAGAAGAGGGATAGATTTTATATTTTCACAATAAATACAAATTTATGTTGAACAACCTGATCTAAAAGTTTATATTCTAGGATATGTGTTGATACACTGAAGGAAGAAGGCCACAATCAGCCACATCACAGAAAGTTTGACTGAAGTTTCTCTAGGAAAAAAAAAAATTGTTAATTTGGTTTACTATCTCATTTCATCTTTGAGAATCACCCTAAAACAACCTTAGTGGGAGATGGGAGTGGTAGAAACACTACCCTTCTCTCCCTCCAAAGAATAAGGTAAAAGATGAAGACACATGTATTCAAAGTTTAGCTCATTTACAGAGATAATTGGGGAAAGTAGTCACTTTACCTTTGGTTATCCCTACTCCTTCATGTGTAAAAATATGGTTTGTGAAATCCTCTTTGACCTTGCCTCTAATTCTAACATACTATGAACAGACAAGTCTTCTTCAAAGAGACAAACAAATCTTTGGAAAGGTAAATAAGAATGAGAAGTGATATTTTTACAAATACCAGTTCTTTTTTATCCTCATGACAGGACTGAGCTAAGTATTTTATAACTATCCCTTCCATCTTCTCACAGAAGGGGAGACTGAGGTTCATGATGGTAAGCATTTGCTCCAAGTGGCATAAATACTTTGTGGTCCATTTGAAATTCAAATCCAAGTGGTTAGACATTAGAGATCGGCACTATTTTCTCTATTCTCTGTAGATTTACAGGAAGCACTGACTAATGCTTTTATGTTTCTTACCCTCCTTCTTTCCCTCCCTCTTCCCCTCCCTCCTTCCTTTCCTCTCTCCCTCCCTCTGCCTCCTTTTTTCCCTCTTTCCTTCCCTTCTTTACTCCTTGCTTCCCTTCTTCCTTCCCTCCCTCTCTCTCCCTTCTTCCCTCCTTCCTCCCACCCTGCCTCCATCCTTACCTTCCTTTCTCTCCCTCCTTCTTTCACTCTCTTTTTTGCTTCCTTCCTTCATTTTTTATTTTTTGAAAAGTTTAAAAATGAAGATAGAAAAACGAAACCAATGTAAGCTGGAAATGGTGGTACCTTCCTGCAATCAATCCAATTATCCTATTAAAATAATCCAAACAAGTAGTTTTAATCTGGAAAATGGTTGAGACTAGTCGTAGATATTTATACCTTATTGTTTGCCTTTCACTGGAGGTTTTGTCTTTCATTTTTTTCCATAATATTGATGCCTGAGTTATCTGTTTTGTGAAAATTATTTTAATATCCCATCTGAGTATATTCTATTCTAAAAGGGATCAGTATATCTTGAGGTGCCCCATGTCAAGAATACACAATCTTATTCTTGCATGCCAATTCATTTTTCATAAAGGATCTGCAGGGAGCCTTCTAGAAGTTCAAATGAACCCTGCCATCCCTTTGCTTAATAATCTTCAATATCTTACCACTGTCATTAGGATAAAATTCAAACTTGGTAGCATGTTTTAAAGGCCTTTTTTTGATCTGACTCTTGTCTAATATTCCAACCAATGTTTATGGACCACTATAGGGTCACTATGAGTCAGAGTGTACTAGATGGCACTGAGTTTTTAATTATGTGTTACTCTTTGGGATGCAAGAAAGATTTTGATGGGGAATCTGATCTCAGAAAGAGACATGTAACCATAAAAGATATATGTAACCATCTCAAAGAGAGATATGTAACTGTAACATACTTGGTTATGTATACACTGAATCAGGACTAGCTCCTGTTCATCACATTAAGGTAGATTAGACATAATCCATCACCTACATTTTAAAGATGAAAAAACTGAGGTACAAAGTAGCTGAATAACTTAATCAAAGTATCTCATAATTAATTTGTCCTCTGTAATTACTTCACAAATTAAACCTCGCTGACCAAGACTAACAGGAGAAAATTACTCTAAAAAAATAAAATATATAATGAGTCTTTTCTAACAAGCATGTGTGTCTCATCTCATATAAAGACAATAGCACAAATTCGTTGCTCATAGTGTTACCAAGGCTTAAAAGATTTTTTAATAAACTGGCAAGATTATGATTATCACAGTTTACAGGTTTTCAAATGTTTTCTGTTAGAGTTATTAAAAGCACCAAAAATGCCTATATTGTTAGTATATTCAGTTAGCTCTTTTTATTTGTTTATCTTTAGAATTTTATCTTTTTGACTCCTCTTACTCTAATTATGGCAGACTATTATATTTTTCAGACTCATGTTCTTTACTAACCCTTGAGTCACTTGAACATCAGGGAAAGAATACTCCTCCAAGACCTTGCTAAGTTAGTAAGTCCTCTCCTGACTTTCCCAATAGAATTAATTGAAAACTCACTTATGATCTCAGAACACTTATCAATATTTCAACAATAACTTTTTACCCTATGATACCACAATTATTTGCTTATGCACACCAGTGTTCAATATATACTCCTTTACTTATCCATCATTATTGTTATTGACAAGAACAATGAAAATAATAGCTACAATATGTTAAGTGCTTATTAAATTTCTATGATTTGTGTGCCAAGCTTTACAGGAATGTTCTTATTATAATGATCCATCTAAAATTAAATCTGCTTTACAAATGACAAAGCTGATATTTAGCCAAACAATTTCCAAGGTCATATAAATGTGAACATGGCAGTTTTGTCATTCCAATCCAGGGAAGTCTGATTTCACAGTCTAGGGCAGCCCTTTAACAACTCCATCAGAGCCTAGCTGTGTGCCTGATCCTCAAGCTTTCAACATTTTTTCTTAAATTGCATTAAAAGCTATATTCAGAAATCATCTGGTACAACCCTTTGATCTTCCTGTAGTCAAAGAAGTACACATTGCAAATTAGTGAGGCCTGGATTAATGAGACCTAGGCAGAGTTCTGGTGGTGTTAACAGAAGCTATTATGGTCTATTATTACAGCCAATAATAATCATAATTACAGTCTGAACTATGCCTCTTGGTTACATAATATTCTCTGGCTCAACCCACAGCACTAAACTTGACAAAGACGTGCTATTATCTGGTGCTTGCAGTTGCAGATATTTCAGATCTGTTGAATAGTTGAGGGAAACATCAAAAATATTGCCTCAATCAATTTTTTTTTCTGACTTGAAATGAAATCATGGCAAGAATGAAAATAGATATTCAGTCCTTGCAGAGCCATCCTTAGAGTCGTGATTTTTAGGGGATGCTAAATTTACTCGACGACATTTGGCTTTTGGCTGGCAAATTTATGCTTATTGAGCACCTACTGTGTGTTAGACAGTTTATTTCATTTAATATCCTAAGAGGCTACCTGTACCCATTGCCATTGATTCCGATTCATAGAGACTCTGTAGGACAGAGTAGAGTTGCCCCATAGAGTTTCCAAGGAGCTCTTGGTAGATTTGATATGCCAACGTTCTGGTTAGTTGCCATAGCTCTTAAACATTATGCCACTAGGATTTCCCTAAGAGATTAAGAAGGCTAATTATTTTCCTTATTATGCAAAATACAGAAACAGAAATTACAAAGTAAACAAATGTAAGTCATCTGGGAGACAGGTTGCTGGTTCAAAAGCGAATTTGCGCAACCCACGGGCCCTCCAGCAAAACGCTATCTAATCGCACAGTAAGCCTCACCTTGCCCACTAACCAAGACAGTATTCTCAAAGGCTCTGGCCAGAAATACCACACCCTCCTGGAGAGGACAGACCCCTTACTCTTCTATTCTAATGATAATAATGACATATTTGTGTTTAGTGCATTACTCTCATGTATCCTATTTCATTCAATTTTGAGAAGCATAGTTAGCTGAAGAATTGACATACCTGTTCCAGGAACATAGTTTAGAAATGTGTTTGGTGGAATTATTTTGGTTGCAAATGACAGAAAGCCCAGTTTGTACTAACTTAAGTAAACCAAAGGATTCACAGAAAACATTTCATACAGTCAAACAAAAGTTTAGACACAGGTAAGACATGGATAAATTAAAGCTTCAGAATCACATAAAATTTAACTCCCATTAGGACTCCCTCTGTATGTGCCCTTTGAATTTGCTTTATTTTGTATATCATCAACTTTTTTCTCTGACAGTGAAGAAGAGCTGTCTCTACAGTGTAAAATACATAGATGCTGACAGATCTCCAACTTCACATCTGTGAATTCCATCACAAGAAGACAGCAAATGTTCTTTTATTTATGCAACTTGAATGTTAATTCCCTGGAAAGGACTCTTTTTAGCCTACTTTGGAATAAGTGCCTACCCTTATGTTAATCAGTGCAGCCAACCGTTGGAGAATATGGTTAAAATCATGGCACTACCCGTGAGAACATACTGTCAGAAAGAACAAAGATTACAAAGTCAGAGGCTTGCTGGACAAAGATAGGTATCTATTATAAGAAAGTTGCGGTAAGAGATTTGCCTCCAAGTCACTCAGTGACTAGTAGGTGAGAAGCTAAGACTTTTTCTTCCCAAATAAATGTACACACACCTACTTCATGCTGACTCACACTCAAAGAATTCCTAAGCACTTGGGCAGTGTCAGTCTCTACGTGATCGTTCTTTCTGATCTTTTATATGTGTAAACTCTGCTCTACCTACTAACCTATTCTTTTGGGACTTCATATTTTTCAAGGTATTATTCCGCCAGCATTCTATGGCAAGTATATTTGACGTCTGACATTTCATTTTATTATTTTGACATTTATTTGGATCCTTAGTTCTGCATTTTGTGGATATACATTTTTCGACTTTCTCTAAGTAGAATATAACCTTTGAAGTGAGAGATTTTATCCTAAATGTCCATGTCCATATAGAAGGGTTTAGTATGAGACTGAGCTTATAAATATTGTAGAGTTAACAAAAATTCAATTTAACAAATATTCACACAACATTTGCTATGAGCTAATCATTATCCTAAACACCATTACGTACTTTTTTGATGACATATATCAACAATAGCATGTAGAACAGTGGACAAAAAGTTGTGATCTACTCTTCTGTTAATCACTTTCCACTCGTTGTATCCCTACTGCTCTATCTCTTAACTACTATACCATCAGGGCTCTGTACTTTGACCTAAAAACCCACTGCCACTGAATCCATTCTGACTCATATCAACCTTATGTGATAGAGTAGAGCTGCTTCATAGAGTATCCAAGGACCACCTGGCAGATTTGAACTGCCAAACTTCTGGTTAGCAGATGTAGCACCTAACCAGTACACCACCAGGGTTTCCATACTATGACCTAGGCACGCTAAATTATCATGTCACACACTAAATTACCATGAATATGCAGTACTTTTTAAAGAATTTAAACATTGGACATGCTATGTCCTCTGAAATTATTTTATTATGTCATCTCTAGCTTAACATTAATCTCGACACTTTTTAGTAAACTCTAAAGGATTCAGATCAGAGATTTTTTTCTTTAGGAAGCTACTCTGATCACCACCTTGGCACATGATAGGCCCTCATAAATCTCATTTTTTTAAAAATGTGTATATACATATATATATACAAACTCATATCTCATCCTTTTGTTATTACTATTTGAGAAACAGAGGCTATTTAGGAACAGGAGTGCATTTTCCTAGCATGTGTGAAAAATTGGTCAGGGAAATAGGAGCCAGCTGCAAATCCACCCAGAATGGTCTCAGCTACCATCTCATAATTGAAAAGTGTCACTCTTAGGGGAAATGGCCACTCAAGGAAGCAACTGGAGCAGACTGGTGTTTGTCAAATTGCATCTTGCTATTTTTTAGAATAGTTCCTGCTGAACTTTTTCCCCTTCCTTCTGATAGCTTCTCTGCTGCATAGCAGCACCATAGGGAATCAGTGTGGCTACTTTGTTATTGAAATATGTGGGCTGTGCTTTCTTTCCTGTTGCCTTCCGCTTAGTGTGGGGGGAAAAATGATCATGGTGTAGAAACCAAAGAATTTGATCCAATCAAAAAATTTCCCAAGATAGCAATAATTCTTTTTTAAGCACAGAGCCACAGGTATTCTATTTCTAATAACAACCTGAAGTATAGATTTTTTTTTTTTTCTGATTTGCTTTTGTTTATAGCCCTGGTGATTGAGGTTATTATAACCATCTGGCTGAAATAGGAAAGGGAGCTGAGACAATCAAGCCAACAACAAGCCAAGAGCTTTTTGGATTTAGTACTTCAAACCCCAGCCATGCTGTATACCTCTGCCCACGTGCTTTTGTATGAGGAAAGGCCATTGTCTGCTTTGCTTGGAACCGATTTCCACGTTTCCTCTCTGATTTCTTGCCCTAAAAACATAACATTGGTCCCTTGATTGTTCCTAACTTAAGCCAGTAGATCTAGATTCGAGCTCTGTTGCATTCTTAGTTGGTGAACTTTATTAAATCTTTCAGCTTCTCTAAGCTTCTCTCCTTCCTCATTAACAACATGTTTTACAGAGGGTTGCTCAGAGTATCAAAATAATGAATGTGAAATGTTCATTCAGCCAAGAATTAAAGGAGCTTTAAGATGCTTTTACTTACTACTGTTTGTTTTTTTTAATATAGCTCTTGTTCTTAGTTTCCTAGTGACGTCTAACAAAAATACCACAAGTGGTAGCATTAAAGAACAGGGATTCATTCTCATTTATTGTTGCAGGAATTTAGTGGAGGCTAAAAGTCTGAAGTCAGAGCCAGCAGGGCTATGCTTTGACCACTCCAGGGGAAGATCATTCCTTGTCTCTTGATTTCTGGGAGCTCAGGATGTTTCCTGGCATTCTTTGAGATATAGATGGATGTATTCCTTCTACAGGATGTCTTGCCTCTGTGTATGTCTCTTTGTGTCTGTTTTCCCTTTTCATAAGATACCATTCAGAAGAGATTAGGTTTAGGACCAATCCTATTGCAACAATATTTCATTAACATAACAAAACAAAATCTTTTCACAAAGTGTCAAATTCACAGGTAGAGGCAACAGTGCTTTCATAAACCGTTGGAGGGAATGCAATTCAAGCCACACTGTAACAGTTATAGATGCTACTTCTTCCAAGTTGCATGTCTGTTCAGGATCAGAGAGAAATCTTCCAACCAAAGGCTCATTCTAAGCTCAGATTCCATAATTTGTCTAACTTTTTGTCCTTTGTCCTCCAAAATAGAAATCTGACTATAGCAGAAAGGATCTCTTACTAATAACTAAAAATTTGAATATCCCTACCTCTAGTATTTGTTCAAACCATGTGTGCCTCTTTGTATCTTTTTATGTGAAAACATGCCAGCCTTTGCACACCCAGTTAAACTCCACCCACTCTCATTTTCTTTCACTTTTTGTCACGTTCTCACTATTATTCTCCTCCAAAAGGCCCAACTGCATCATTTTTAAACATTTGTAACATATGCATGTGAACTTAATCTTTTTCTTTTGTATTGTTTTTTGTCTTTGTGTGTTTCCATGCCTTTCGTCTTTGATCATTTCAAAATGGGTGGGTCAGATCTGTCTTAGTACTCTAGTTCTTCATGAAAGTGGGATGATGATGATGATGTTTTTTATGCTCATGGTGAAGATGATGATCATGTTTATGATTATGATTTTAAACTCTGTCAGCTCCAGGTCACAAATGGTAATGGAGCATTATATATTAGTGAAGTGTAGACAATAACCGTTAAAGAAGAGATGGGAGATCATAGCTAGGGCTCAGTGTAGCAAGATGGAATGTGTGTGTGCTAAGAATTCAGAAGGAATTTTAAGTTCAGAGCCTAGCGTAAACCAATGAGATCTGAGTAAGGAACATTTAAATTGGTATTTTAGTTACGGAGAACAAATATTATAAAGATAATTCAGTGCAGGGAGTGGCCTTAGAAGATCATGTAGCTGGTGCTCAGACAGAGACAACAAACAGAGCCTCTTTTTAATAGGCAACCTTGATTCATAGGAGGTTATCACAAAATTTTAAGGTACAGGACCTAATACCCTGTCAAAGCCTCGCAGGTGTCAGGAGTATAACCGAAATGACTGAGACAGGAATTCAGACAGATCATGGAGCTGGAATGTCAGACAGGGAAACTGATCTGGAATCCAGGTACACAAATCCAGCATAACAGAATAAATGAGAGGAAAAAGTGACTGTTCATATAGGCTTTGGGAACATGTTCTAAGCCCTAGATATTGGTGCATATTTAAGGCAGCTGGACTTTGATTCCATGCAAAGCATTCTGGATAGCCTGGGGCGAAGGTACCATCTGCCCTTGTCAGACTGACTCAGGAACTAGATTAGATCAAGTTTACAAATGACAGGTATCTCTGACTCCAGTGCCCCAGGGAAGGTGGTGGTATTCAGCCAAATGAGAATTGCCTAGATGTGTACTTGAAGTAGCAGGCTAATTCTGTTCCCTTAGGCTTGGCCAGATGTGAGGGCCCTGGAAGAAGGGAAATGCAAACATAGAAGAACACTTCAAATACGCCATGGAAGAAGCCTGAAAGACAGTGGGAAAAAATGTGTTTTAGAGTCCAACAGACACTGGCTTAAATCCTTACAGTCACTGGTTCTGTGACTTGAGAATATGGTTTTAGCCTCTCAGACTCACCGTTATCTTTGCCTGTAACACTAACAATGACAATAGCCACTTGCTGAACACTGATTAGGTACTAAGCTTGTAATGTTAAGCACTTTATACCCACTCTCTCATTTCAACCCCATAACAACTTATGAGAGAGAAACTATTTTCACTTAAGTTTCAAATGACACCAATGAGGGTTAGAGAAGGTGGGTTACCGAAAGTAACCCAAATAGGACCTCCTAGGATACATAAATGATTAAGTGCTCAACGACTAACCAAAAGCTTGTATAGTTTGAACCCATTCACCTACTAACAGGCACTTTGGAAAAAAGGTCTGGTAATCAATTTTCATATGGTCA
This sequence comes from Heterohyrax brucei, assembly GCA_028571685.1. NCBI lineage: Eukaryota > Metazoa > Chordata > Mammalia > Hyracoidea > Procaviidae > Heterohyrax > Heterohyrax brucei. The sequence continues at coordinate 67,939,027 of CM053150.1, forward strand.
CAACTGTAAACACCTGTGGAGAACTTTGGTGTATGTGGGATTCCCACGAGTCAGAATAGACTTGATGGCAATTGGTTTTGAGGTGATTTTTGGGGGGACAGGGTACATATAGCTAAGATGTGTTGGAGAACAAATTTTAACCCAGGTCTATTTGATCTCCTAATTAGTATCAATTACTACAGAACTCAACTCACATGTAATTGGTGTTAGGATGCTTTTCTTGAGTTACTGTAAATTAAATAATGATAATAATAATTAAGCAGAGAACTAAAATTTGCATCTCAGACTTCAGTAGATGTCAAGTCTATACCTGAGTCCAACTATGATACACACATTTTCTTTAGGTGAATACCTTTCCTCTATCTGAGGATTTCCAAGAGTAGCACTACTGATATTGACATATCAGTTCTTTACTGGGGTATGGAGGCTGCATTGTGTGTGGTACAATGATAACCATCATCCTTGTCCTCTGCCATCTAGAGGACAGTAATACTTATACTCTAATGTTGACAATTAAAAAAATTCTCCAGACATTGCCAAATGTCCCCTCAAGGCAAGATGGTTCCAGGTTCAGAATCACTGCTTTATTTTATCTGACTTCTTTTTTTGTATTAGGAATGGAAGATAGGCTAAGCAGACCTCTCTTGAGAGATACTTGGCACTTCAGGGGTGAGTAGTTTGTTGTCATGGAGTGAAGAGTGTAATAGTTTCTTTAGGGAGTCTGTGATGCACTAGCACTAATGTGATAATTAACAGCATGACTTGTGATCAGGCAGATGTGAGTTCAAATCCAAGCTCCACCACTAGCTAATTCTGTGAAGCTAGGCAAGCTGAAGCCTACATTTACCATCTGGAGAACAGGGATGCTACCAAAACTTGAGTGAAGAAGAGGTAATCTGTAAAATGGTGATAATAACGGGATTTATCAAGTAAACATGCAACAGTTTAGTCTTTGTAAAGCATAATGTTAAAAAAAAGAATAACCTGAGTGAATGTAAACTATTATTCTTAACTATGCCTGATCTTATCCTATCATGTGCAGCATTTTCATCCTGCCAGCATGGCAGCTAACACAATTAGTCAATAAACTGTAGTACAGCTGCACTGGGGCCAGGTCTGGGTGTTTACTGATGAAGCTCCAACACTCAGGGCAGTGCCTGGTTCAGAATAGGTGCTCAGTAAATATCTGATGAATGAATAGATGGACTGAATGACAAAAGAGAAATTAAATAGGCTAAGAAGAACCAAATTCTACAAGCATCACTCAGCCTTCATTATTTTAAGAATAGTAGACAAAAATGTAAATAATTATGAGTGGAAATGGCAGAAAAATAATATATGCTTCAAAGGATAGGGAACAAAGAAGCCTATATACCAGCTGGCTGTCAAAACTGGCTACAAGATGATTTGAATTTGAAAGTTGATTTGTCTGACCCTCCCTTACCTTTAGACAATACAGGCCTTAATTGAAACATATGCTTCCAGCAGCAGAGGTCTAATGAGCTGACTGCTAAAATGTTCCCCATCCTTTGAAGGAGAGTAAATGGGGTTGCAGGAGTGATGCCTTTCTTCCCTGGACAGAATGAGTCTTGTAGGGTTTGGCTGTACCAACTGGGAAAAGAGAACATAGTAAGGAAGAAAGAATGACTCCATCTATGGGAATCTGAACAGGTTTTATAGAGAAACTGCCATTTAACTTGAACTTTCACTGTGACTGGAGAGCGATTCATACAGGTGGGAATACACAGATAGCCTAATGGTTATGTATTCATAGTAAACACAGGTTACAAATCACACTTTGGTTACCCACTTCTTAGCTATGCGATGTTATTTCTTTTCATTTTACTTTATCTTTTTAAATCTCCTTTTAAAACCCAGTTTTTGTTTTTGTTTTTTCTCTAACAGATGGGAATAGTAATAGCACATTCTTCATAAGATCATTGAAAATGTGAGTTAAGATAAATGCATAAAATCCTTTGGCGTGATTCCTGGCAAACAACAAGTACCAAATACAAGCTAGCGGTTATTACTGATGCTTTTACTCTTCTGGCGTTTTTATTCCAGGTGTGTACAGACAGCATACAATGCAAAACTTAGAAGCCCAGTTTTGTTTCTGAGAAGATGAAGGGGGAGGTAAGGATGGAAATGTACACTACTCGTACTGGGGTCTTAACAATTTAGAGGTGTAATCATTGAGCCCAATTAAATTGAAATCAAATAAATATTTGAGTACCAGCAATGTAACAAATGGAAATAGCAAAATTGATGAGGACATGGAATGTGAACCTCAAGATTTCAGCCTTTAATGAAAAGAGTGAGAAAAGGGAGATATTCTCGGTTTTCTGGCAATCAAAGAGCTTATTTAGGAGAGACGTAGGCTTTCAATCCCTGTAAATCAATTTGCATAGGTGACCTGGCCTGATTTCTCTGTCTGAGAAGGAAATGTTGCTTGTGGCAGGATTTTTTTCCCTAGCCAGTCTTTTCCATTTTCCTGCCAAAATGAACGCCTCTTTCATTGTGTGAAGGAGAAAGAACGCCACATGTAATTAGAGGGAATGAGCAGAGACGAAGAGAAAAGGCTGTGAGCATGCCACCGTGCTGGCAGAAGTCTCCCAGGAACAGAAGGTGATGCGTTGTGACAGATGCCTTTGTTATGTTGTTTGTTAAACACTGCGTGGCTGCATTTCACAACATTTTCAAATCGGCCTCTGTGTTCCCTGGGCATTTTGGCAGCAGGGACTAGATGTTGTTGACGGTGCGGGTGAGGAGTGGAGAGTAAGGAAGGGTTAGAAAAATTGCTATGTTGAGTTTTGTGTTCAAAGTCACCTTCACCCAAATATATCACCTTCATACCGTCACCACCTGTACTGGGGTCTTAACAATTTAGAGATGTGATCGTTGTGTCCGATTAAATTGAAATCAAATAAATATTTGAGTACCAGCAATGTACCTAACTACGTTAGGCTCTGGGAACAAAAATAGAATAAAGTGCATTCTCTGTCCTTGGGGGATTTACACTTCTGTGGCGATAATTAGATGACTACACACTTCATACACACACATACACACTTACAAACATACGCAATGCATAGAACAAAGTGCAGAGAGACTTTAAAGGAACCAGAATAGATCAGAATTTGGAAAGAAGGAGGCTTTGGAGAGACTGGCTTGTGTTAACTTCATTTTTGTCACATAGTTACATGAACTAAGCTGGCAACTTCATAACTGTGCCTCAGGGTTGTCATTTGCACAGGTAAGGTTAATAAACTTACCAGGCAATATCATTGTGAAGACTGAATGACTTTTGGCATTAGTATTGTGATTATTACTTTTATTAAGCACTTAATTCAAAGGAAGTGATCCATTAAACACCTCATAAGCATTATTTGATTTAATCCTACCAGCAACTTGTAGTGTAGAAACATTAAATTGTTGAGTAATCAGTACAAAATGAGCTTAGGTCCTGGATTGACTGCCTCTGGGTTGTGTGACTTTGAGTATTTGCTCCACTTCTCTAAGCCTCAAGCTCTTCATTTTTAAAACAAAATAATGTGATTAGGAATGATTCAAATTAAAAAAAAAATAATGTAAACCCCTAAAGTATAGCAAATATCCAAAATCTATTTGGTATTAATGTTACTACTTGTTTCTATTATTATTATTGTAAGGAACATGGTGATGATTTGCCCTATACCCTAAGGATCTTTGAGCTGAGTAGCTAAATAATAATATAGACAACAATAATTTCTGCCAAAATATTAATAACATCTAAAAGCCTACTGTGATTCCATAAGTGGATAAAACAAATCCATGGTTTTGGAGATAAGAGAAGTTATTCTTGGAGAAGAAGGAGAAGGTAGTTCTTAGGAAATAGCAAAAGTGAGGTCTCAGGATGCAGGGGTGATATAAATATGTCAATATATTCATGATAACATTTACCTAATGTAATTTACAAATGCATATCATGAGTATATAGCTTGAGAAATTCATAAATGAATTAATTCTTCTGATCAAATATACATATATATGCCACCCCTGAGTAAATGTAATATTTTTTGTATCATGAGTCATGTCTCTAGAGGTCTATTTCTAGATTTTCTATAAAAATGCTCTAGTATATTTCTTATATTAATTCAGACAATATTTCTTGAGTACTTTCCTATGTGCTGAGACTATGTCAGAAAACAGGAAATGATCCCTACCTTCATGCAGCTTACATTCCATGTATTTCTACACAACACCAGATTGAACAGATTACATTGGTTTTATAATATGTTCTGAGATCTATTTTGAAAAAGGCCCTGTTCTATCATATTTTTCCCCAAAATTTCTTAGCTCTTCTTTCCTGCTCTCCCTTTTTTCTCATGGTAGATGTATATGTAATATAGCATTTGTCATCTAAGGGTTCTTTACATGTACAGTACAATGGCATTAATTGTGCTTGTTCACATTGTAAGATCATCACCATTATCCACCTGCAAATATTTTCATCGCTTTTACCAGAAGCTGATTCCATAAAACAATAAGTCCTTCTTTTTTATCCCTTCCACCTACCCTGGTAGCCACTAATTAACCTTAATATGGATGAATCTTGATAACATCATGCTGAGTAAAATAAATCAGTTACACACACAAAAAGCAAACTTCCACTTAATGTCAAATATGTAGAACGGATATGTATACACAGTTTACTCATTTACCTATTCTTTTTTTAAGAACTTTGAAATTATGCAATCTTATTTCAAAATTCCAGCTAAGCTTTTAGATGGAATTGTATGATATAAAAAATATCAATGAAAATATTGGTTAAAGCATTCAAGTTAAATATTTAATGAAGTTAAAAGTTTGGTTTTGCAAGTTTTTTCTCCTGTTGCAGAAGGCCTCTTTATTTTTTTGTAGTGATTAAGTGAAAGTTTACAACCCAAGTCCAGCCATATAAAACCCTGAGCACCTACCTCTCTGCAATTCTTTTTGATCTCCTCACTCTGTGACAGCACACTCTTCTACTCTTTAGTCCAGTATCCCCTCAGCCAACAATTGTCCCCTCCTCTCTACCCTCTCATCTACTCTCTAAAAAGAAACCAGTAGGACATGAGTCGGATCCGACTCGACGGCACTTGGCTGGCAGGACATTTTGAAAGCCCAGCTTTGAACTCTGTGTATCTTGGTATCTTTGGCCCCTCTTTCTGCCTCCACCATTGAGCAACCAGTTCGGAGGCAGACAGAGAGCTTGTGCAGGATGCCATCTTCTACTGGGAAGTGGAATACCCATAGGGAGGCCTCAGCTGGGCCTAATTCCTAGGCTGGGAGGCAATGCACCCCAGAGGAGAGCACTTTTCTGGCAGAAAAGCAGTATTTTATATAGTGTCACCTATGGCTGGGTCCTGGCAGCAGAGGCCAGCAAAGCAGTAGCCTTTCTGTATTTTGAACTAATTTATAATATCTGGGATTGGATGTAGAGGTGCTTACTTTGCCAGACTGAAAGAGACACCTGTACACCTGAAAACCTGCCTGACTTTGGAAGTTTTCAGATACTTTTTACCTTTCATTTTAAGACAGTCTAGAGGAACAGCAGCAGTCCGTCTACACAGCATCTCTACCAGCCTTTGTTGACTCACATGATAACCAAAAAGGAACAAACTCTGGATAAAAGCATAACTAAGAAATCACCCATGGCTTCAGAAGGCCTCCCAAAGAAACAACCAAAGAACTTCCCAGATGAAGAAACCTTTCTGAAACTATTGGAAGGTGAATACAAAAGGATCAAATATAGACCCCTCCTAGACCTTATACAAAATGCAGCAGAGCAAAATGAAAAATTAAGCAAGCTGTTCGATCCAATGGAACATCAGTACTCTGAAATCCAACAGATCAATAACAAAATCAAAGACATAGAAATTTCAATTCAAAGCCAAGAAAACAGAATAGAACAAATGGGAAAGAGACTTTCCGACTTGGAAGACAGAGCTACTGACTCCAGCATCTATGAGGAAAAATCAGAAAAAATGAAGAAGGATTAAGAAGTGTGTGGGACTCTATTAAGAAGAATGATCTATGATTAATTGGAGTTCCTGAACAGGGTGAGACACCTGAGAACACAGACAGTATTGTTGCTGAACTGCTGACAGAAAACTTCCCAGAAATTATGAAAGAAGAGAATATAGTTATCCAAGATGCATATCGAATGTCACTCAATATAGATCTCAAAAGAAATACTCCCAGGCATATTATAAACGAGTTTAATAAAATGAAACATAAGCAGAAACTCTTAAAGGCAGCAAGACTCAAAGCAAAGCTAACGTTCAGAGGGAAATCCTGTATGCTTTCGTTGGATTTCTCAGCAGAAACAGTGCTGGCACGGAGACAGAGGCATGACACATTCAGAGTCTTGAAGGAGAAGAACTTCCAACCAAGAATTATATATCCTGCAAAACTAACATTCAAATATGAAAATGAAATTAAGACATTCGCAGATAAACATAAACTCAGAGACGCTGTAAAAATCAAACAAAAGCTACAAGAAATACTAAAAAAGAATCTCTTGACTTAGAAGAACAAAACTACTAACTTCATATTTAGAAGCAAATTCAGGACACATCATTCAGAAACCTACTCAATTAAGAAGGGCTCCAAACTCAATCAAAGCTATAATAGTGAAAGAAACGATCCAGTGATCATATCATGAGAACTAGGATGTCATCATATTGAAAAGAGGGGTATAATACAGTCGTTATAGTCCTTCCAGATGGAAAGGAGCTTAATAAGACTGGTAGTAATTAAAACTGGGTTTATACACAGTTTATTAGGGGGACCACAAGGGCAGCTGTAAAGCGCAATAAAGATGCAACATATCAAATCAAGAAACATAACACAGGAGTCTCAACAACCACAAAACCAACCCTGAAAAAGGTGAAAAATCAACTCACAAAGAAGAATGTCCCAGGACAGATTAAGAACAACAGAGAAAACATCAACACAAAAGTAAACATATCACAACACTAAACACCTACCTATCAAGAATTACACTAAATGTGAATGGACTGAATGCTCCAGTAAAGAGACATTGAGTGACATCTTAGATCAGACAACACGACCCATCCATGTGTTGCATACAAGAAACTTACCTTAGATTTAAAGATATGAGCAAACTGAAAATTAAAGGATGGAAAAATATATATCAAGCTAACAATACAGAAAGAAGAGCAGATGTGGCAATTCCAATCTCAGATAAAATAGATTTTAATGTAAAATCCACCATCGTGGACAAACATAGACCCATTTATTGCTGAAAGCTTCAATACACAAGCAGGACCTCACAAAATTAAATATTTATGCACCTAACATTAGAGCACCTAAATACATCAAAGAAACACTAACTACACTCAAAAAGGAGATAAATCACTCCACAATAATAGTGGGAGACTTCAACACTCCACTCTCCATATTGGACATATCATACAGAAAAAAGCTCAAGAAAGACACAGAAGACCTTATTGCCACAGTTAAGCAACTAGAGCTCATCAATATATACAGAACTTTCTATCTATCAGCAGACAACTACACCTTCTACTCCAGTGCACATGGAATATTCTTCAGAATAGATCATGTGTTAGGGCATAAAGTGATTCTCAACAAAATCCACACTGCTGAATTAATGTAAAGCAACTTCTCAGATCCTAAAACCATAAAACTCAAAATCAATAGCAGGAAAAGACATGAATTAAAACTCTCAAAAACTGAACAACACTTTGCTGAAAAAGCCATGGGTTATAGAAGCAATCAAGGGTGAAATAAAGAAATTTGTGGATTCCAATGAGAATGAAAACACTTCCTACAAGAACCCGTGGGATACACCTAAAGCAGCGCTCAGAGGAACGTTTATACCCATAAATGCACACATTTGGAAGGAAGAAAGAAAGCAAACCAAAGAAATAACCATACAGCTTGAACAAGTAGAGAGAGAAAAACAGAGGAACCCCTCAGTCACCAGAAGAAAACAGATCCTAAAGATTAGAGCAGAACTAAACAAATTAGAGAATAGTAGAACAATTGAAAAAATTGAAAAAACTAAAAACTGTTTTTTTGAAAAGATCAATCAAATTGACAAACCATTGGATAAACTTACTAAGGAAAAACAGGAAAAGACAGAAATAACCCAAGTAAGAAATGAGGGGGGAGTTGTCACAACAGATCCAACACAAATAAAACAAATCATAACAGAATGCTACGAAAGTCTATACTCTAACAAATTTGAAAACCTAGAGGAAATGGACAAATTCCTTGATTCATATCCATCACCTATCAAAATTATCACAAGATGAAGCAGAACAGCTTAATGAACCCATCACAAAGAGATTTGAAAAGTCACCCAAAAACTAAAAACAAAAAAAAGGGCAGGCCCAGACGGCTTCATCACAGAATTCTACAAAGCTTTTAGAGAAGAGTTATCTCCAATACTACTGAAACTATTTCACAGTATAGAAAGGGATGGAATACTTCCAAATTCCATGAAACCAGCATAACCCTGATACCAAAGCCAGGGAAAGACGCAGCCAAAAAAGGAGAACTACAGATGGATATCACTCATGAATCTAGATGGAAAAATGTTCAACAAAATTCTTGCCAACAGAATACAATAACATATCAAAAAAATAATACAGGGAGTCAAGATGGCCGACTAAGCCCACATCTCCTTCTATTCCTCTGGAAAGCAAGACCTGAATTGACAATCAAACAGAGCCTTCTGAGCACCTAATGAGCCTCAGGACCCAGCACAGAGCTGTTAATTGGGACCTCATACCACTCAGCGAAAAACTTCCTCTCTTTCTCTGACTCCCGCTCCTGGCTAGCCCCGGCTCTCACGGACGGAAGGTAAACGCACCATTTTGACTTTTTTTCCTCTGTCTCGGCTGGCAGGCGGAGCTGGGTCTTCCCGGCGGCTGGACTCAGACACGCTGCTGGGGGGATAGGCAGGCGAAATTCCCATATTTTGAGAGCCAGGCTCGGGACTCTGTTAATCTAGACACTTTGAGCCTTTCGTTTTGTAGCTGCCTCAGTGGGGTTTGTGTGGAACTCCGTGGTCAGGGTGCGGACGCTATGTGGGTACCGAGATTTTGGGGGACCTCGTTCTTAGCCTGGGAGCCAGCGCCTGCAAACGGGACAGCGCTTCTCCATCAGAAAAGTAGTGATTTTGCATAGTGCTGCCTACATTGGGGGCCCTGCAACAGAAGCAGAGGAATCACTGCCTCTGGGCACCTTTAGCCCCCCTGTCTGCTGCCTGTGTGGAGGACACCATCTTGGGTATGGTGGCCGCAGCTGGACCTAATTCTTAGCTTGGGAGCCAGAGCCTGCCCACAAGAGAGCGCCTTTCTATCACAAAACCAGTACTCGACGCAGTGTTGGATAAGGCTAGGCCCTGTCAGCAGAGGCCACCAGGGTACTAGCAGTGCTGTATTCTGAACTAGTTTGTTATCATCTGGGGTTGGATACAGTGGTGCTTACTTTGTCAGAAGGGAAGAGGGACCTCTACACCTGAAAACCTAACTGACTTGTGAACTGGCCAGATACCTTTTGCTTTACATTTGAAGACAGCCGAGAGAAACATTTGCAATCCATCCTCACAGTACCTCTTCCAGCCTCTATATACTCACATGGGACCCAAAAAGCAACAGACAATTGTGGCATACAAGCAATCACTCATGGCTTCAGAAGGCTCCCAAACAAAGCAACCAAGGAGTTTTCCAGATGAAGAAACTTTTATGAAAGCATCAGGAAGTGAATACAAATTGATTATATACAGGGCCCTTCTAGACCTTATACAAAATGCAGCAGAAGAAAATGAAAAATTAAGCAAGTTGTTCAATCTGATGGAACACCAGTACTCTGAAATCCAACAGATCAAGAAGAAAATCAAAGACATAGAAACTTCCATGCAAAGCCAAGAAAACAGAATCGAACAAATGGAAAAAAGAATTTCTGACTTGGAAGACAGAGCTACTGATGCCAGTGTGTATGAGCAGAAATCAGAAAAAAGAAATAAGAAAAATGAAGAAACATTAAGAAGCATGTGGGACTCTATTAAGAGGAACAATCTTCGATTAATTGGAGTCCCTGAACAGGGTGAGACATCTGAGAACACAGAGAGTATTGTTGCTGAGCTGCTTACAGAAAACTTCCCAGAAATCATGAAGGAAGAGAATATAGACATCTCAGATGCATATTGTACGCCACCCAATATAGATCTCAAAAGAAAGACTCCAAGACGTATTATAATCAAGCTTAACAAAATGAAACATAAGCAGCAACTCTTAAAGGCAGCAAGACTCAAGGCAAAGCTAACATTCCGAGGGAAACCCTGTAGGCTCTTGTCAGATTTCTCAGCAGAAACCATGCTGGCACGGAGACAGTGGCACGACACATTCAAAGTCTTGAAGGAGAAGAACTTCCAACCCAGAATTATATATCCTGCAAAACTGTCTTTCAAACATGAAAATGAAATTAAGACACTTCCAGATAAACAGAAACTCAGAGACTTTGTAAAAACCAAACCGAAACTACAAGAAATACTGAAAGAAGTTCTTGGCTGTGGCTTAGAAGAACGAAACCACTAACTTTATATTTTAGAATGACACACCACTCAATACTCATTTAGGGAAGGCTCCAAAGTAAATCACAGCTTTGATTTGGAAAGAAGCAATCCAGTGATCATCATGAAAACTATGGTGTCATCATAATAAAAGAGGGATGTACTACAGTCGTTATAGTCCTTCCAGATGGAGAGGAAGATGACCAGACTGGTAGTAATTAAAATTGGGTTTATAAATAGTTTATTAAGGGGGTTCATAGGGGCAGCTGTAAAGTACAACAAAGATGTATCATACCATTTCAAGAAATCTAACACACAAGTCTCAACAACGGTAAAACCAGCTCTGAAAAAGGTGAAAAATCAACTCACAAAAAAGATTGTCTCAGAACAGACTAATAAGAACAACAGAGAAAACATCAACATAAAAATAAACATATCACAATGGCAGCAGTGAACACATACCTATCAATAATTACATTGAATGTGAATGGACTGAATGCTCCAGTAAAGAGACACCGAGTGTCATCTTGGATCAAAAGACATGACCCATCCCTATGTTGTCTACAAGAAACTCACTTGAGACCTAAAGACAGGAACAAACTGAAAATTAAAGGATGGAAGAATATATATCAAGCTAACAATGAACAAAGAAGAGCAGGGGTGGCAATTCTAATCTCAGACAAAATCAACTTTAATGTCAAATCCACCATCGTGGACAAAGATGGACACTATTTACTGCTGAAAGGTTCAGTACACAAGCGAGACTTAACTATATTAAACATTTATGCACCTAATGTCAGAGCACCTAAATATGTCGAAGAAACACTGACTACACTTAAAAGAGAGTTAGATGACTCCACAATAATAGTGGGAGACTTGAACACTCCACTCTCATTACTACACAGATCATCTAGAAAAAAGCTCAGTAAAGATACAGAAGACCTCATTGACACAATTAACCAACTAAATCTCATTGATATATACAGAACTTTCCACCCCTCAGCAGACAACTACACCTTCTCTCCAGTGCACATGGAACATTCTTCAGAATTGACCACATGATAGGCCATAATGCAATGCTCAACAAAATCCATACCATTGAATTACTGCAAAGCATCTTCTCAGATCATAAAGCCATCAAAGTTGAAATCAATAGCAGAAAAAACAGAGATAGAAAGTGGAACTCTTGGAAACTGAACAACATCTTGCTCAAAAAAACATGGGTTATAGAGGAAATCAGGGATCAATTAAAGAAATTCATGGATTCCAATGAGAACGAAAACACTTCCTACCTGAACCTATGGGATACAGCCAAAGCAGTGCTCAGAGGTCTGTTTATCTCCATAAATGCACACATCGGAAAGGAAGAAAGAAACCAAATCAAGGAACTAACTCTACAGCTTGAACAAGTGGAAAGAGAACAACAGAGGAACCCCTCGGGCACTGGAAGAAAGAAGATCATAAAGATTAGAGCAGTGCTAAATGAATTAGAGAATAGAAAAACAATTGAAAAAATTGAAAAGACCAAAAGCTGGTTTTTTGAAAAGATCAACAAAATTGATAAACCACTGGCTAAACTTACTAAAGAAAAGCAGGAAAGGAAACAAATAACCCAAATTAGAAATGAGAAGGGAGTTGTCACCACAGATGCAACAGAAATCAAAAACATCATAACAGAATACTATGAAAGACTGTACTCTAACAAATTTGAAAACCTAGGGGAAATGGACAAATTCCTTGACTCATACCACCTACCCAAATTATTGCAACGTGAAGCAGAACAACTTAATAAACCCATCACAAAGGAAGAGATTTAAAAGGTCATCAAAACACTGCCAACCAAAAAAAGTCCGGGCACAGATGGCTTCACTGCAGAATTCTACCAAGCATTTAGAGAAGAGTTATCCCCAATACTACTGAAACTATTTCACAGTATAGAAAGGGATGAAGTACTCCCAAACTCATTCTATGAAGCCAGCGTAACCCTGACACTTAAGCCCGGGAAAGATCTAACAAAGACAGAGAACTACAGACCGATATCACTCATGAACTTAGATGCAAAAATCTTCAACAAAATTCTTGCCAACAGAGTACAACAACATATCAAGAAAATAATCCATCATGACCAAGTGGGATTCATACCAGGGATGCAAGGCTGGTTCAACATCAGGAAAACAATATGATTAACCACATAAATAACACAAAAGACAAAGATCACCTGATTTTTGTCCATTGATGCCAAAAAGGCATTTGATAAAGTCCAACATCCATTCTTGCTAAAAACTCTTTGCAAAATGGGCATAGATGGCAAATTCCTCAACACAATAAGGGCCATTTATACAAAGCCAATTGCCCACATCATCCTGAATGGAGACATACTGAAAAACTTTCCCCTGAGATTAGGAACTAGACAAGGATGCCCACTGTCACCTCTCCTATTCAACATTGTGCTAGAAGTTCTAGCCAGAGCAATTAGACAAGACGAACAAATAAAGGGCATCTGCATCGGCAAAGAGGAAGTTAAAATCTCCCTGTTCACAGATGATATGACTGTATATGCAGAGAACCCCAAGGAATCTATAAGTAAGTTACTCAAACTGATAGAAGAGTTCAGCAAAGTCTCAGGATACAAGATAAATATAAGTAAATCAGTAGGATTCCTTTATACCAACAACGAGACTGTTAAGGAGGAAATTATCAAATCTATATCATTTGTGATAGCCCCTAAGAAGATAAAGTACCTAGGAATTAATCTAACCAGAGAAACAACAGACCTTTACAAAGAGAACTACAAGCCCTTACTACAAGAAACTAAGAGAGACTTAGACAAATGGAAAAACCTACCCTGCTCATGGATAGGAAGACTTAACATTGTGAAAATGTCTATTTTACCCAAAGCAATTTACTTATATAACGCAATCCCAATACAAGTTACAGCATCATTTTTTAATGAGATGGAGAAACAAATCACCAATTTTGTTTGGAAAGGGAAGAAGCTCCGGATAAGTAAGATACTACTAAAGAAGAAGAACACACTGGGAGGCCTTTCATTACCCGACCTTAGAACATACTACACTGCCACAGTGGTCAAAACAGCCTGGTACTGGTACAAGAACAGAAATATTGATCAGTGGAACAGAATTGAGACCCCAGAGATGACACCATCTGCCTATGAACAGTTGATATTCGACAAAGGCCCTAAGACATTAAACTGGGGTAAAAACAGTCTCTTCAACAAATGGTGCTGGCAAAATTGGTTATCCATCTGCAATAAACTCAATCAAGATCCATATCTTACACCTTATACAAAAACCAACTCCAACTGGATAAAAGACCTAAATATCAAACCTAAAACGATAAAGCTCATCCAAGAAAAGGTAGGAACAACAATGGAAGTTTTAATACACAATGAGGACAGATTCCAAAATCTGTCAAAGAAACCTCAATCAACAGAAGAGAAAGTAGATAAATGGGAACTATTAAGAATCAAACACTTTTGCTCATCCAAAGGCTTTATTAATAGAATTAAAACAACACCCACAGAGTGGGAAAAAATATTTGGCAACTCTATGTCAGACCAATGCCTGATCTCCATAATCTATAAGATACTACAAAATACCAATGGGAAGAAGATAAACCGTCCAATTAAGCGATGGGCAAAGGGGATGGACAGATACTTCACTAAAGAGGAGATCCCGGCAGCCAAAAATCACATGCGGACATGTTCACGATCTTTAGTTATTAAAGAAATTCAAATGAAGACAACAATGAGATACCATCTCACCCTAACAAGATTGGCCATGATCCAGAAAACACAAAACAACAAATGCTGGAGAGGCTGTGGAGAAAGTGGAACCCTCCTACACTGTTGGTGGGGTTGCAAAATGGTCCAGCTTCTTTGGAAGGCAATCTGGCGCTTCCTTAAAAAAATGGATATTGATATACCATTTGACCCAGTAATTCCACTACTTGGAATATACCCTACCGATTCAAGGCCTTTCACACCAACGGACACATGCACCAGAATGTTTATCGCGGCACAGTCCACAATAGCAAAAAGGTGGAATCAACCCAGATGCCCAACAATAGAAGAATGGATAGGTAAACTGTGGTACATATACTCAATGGAGCACTACGCAATGATAAAGAATAACGATGATTCCAGGAAACATCTCCTAACCTGGTTTCAACTGGAAGACATTATGTTGAGTGAGAGTAGTCAGTGACAAAAGGACAAATACTGTATGAGACCTCTATGATAAGATCTGAAAAACAGACTTGTGTATAGAAGAAAAGACTCTTTGACAGCTGCAAGGGAGGGGAAGGAGGGAGGGAGGGTGAGGGGGAGAGGGTTTAGTTTAGGTAGTTACTAGAAATCTAGTTGGTAGAAAGCGGTGACAGCACACATTAGGAACAAGAACAATATTAAGTGGACTTCAGCATAACTTGAGTACTCCTTCCATCTTAACTCAATACTGCAAGGATAGAGTAGCTGGGGCGGGGGGCGGGGGACCATGCTCTTAGGCGAATTCCAGCCCAATTGGCACAACTAGCGTTTTGCTAAGAGAGCTCGCTGGACCCCACATTGGTGAGTGGCGTCTGGGGTCTTAAAAGCTGCCAAGCTGCCATCCGAGGACACAGCAAATGGTCCCAACTCAGCAGGAACGGATGCTCTCTGAGGGCCAAAATGGCATGCGGTAAAGACAACCGAGAAGACAGAGAGACCCACAAGAGTGGGTGCCTACATCGACCTGGGACCGGAAGAACCAGATGGTGCCCAGCCACCACCAGTGATAGCCATGACGGAGCTCACAGAGAGGCGCCTCACTGGCAACACAAGAATAAAAAGAGGTGCATCATGAGATATCCACTAAAAGACCTCAATTGATGGTCCAGCGGTTTGGAGGTTCCTCTGAGAGCATGGCCCCTGGCCCTGATGCTGCCCGTTCCCATAAATTATAACAAAGGTCCACTCTGTGGACAGGAATGGATTGGACTTGGCAATGCAGAGTAACCATATATTGGAAGCACTTTATGGTTCTATACATCTATAGGATATCATCTTGCTGACCTCTGGCTGGAGGAAGGGGAGTGAATGGAGAGGAGGGGAAAGGAGACTGTTGGGAGGATGAGACATGTATGGAGCAGAGAGGAATAGTGTGCAGTCACTGGACAGGGAGAGTAGTGGAAGCTGCCTATAGGGGGGCATGTAAATTTACATGTGAATGTACATTTTCACTCAGTTATTTTAAATGAAAATAAAAATAAAAATAAAAAAATAATACATCATGACCAATTTGGATTCATACCAGAGACGCAAGACTTGTTCAACATCAGAAAAACAATGTAATCAACCACATAAATAACACAAAAGTTAAGAATCACTTGATTTTGTCTATTGATGCCGAAAAGGCATTTGATAAAGTCCAACACACATTTATGCTAAAAACTCTCAGCAAAGTAGGCCTAGATGGCAAATTGCTCAATGCAATAAGGGCCATTTATACAAATTTATCGAGGGACATTTATACAAAGCCAACTGTCTACATCATCCTGAATGGAGAGACACTGAACTGGTTTTCCCTGAGAACTGGAACTAGACAAGGATGCCCACTCTCACCTCTCCTATTCAACATTTTCTAGAAGTTTCAGCCAGAGCAATTAGACAAGACCAAGAAATAAAGGGCATCTGCATGTGCAAAGAAGTCAAAATCTCCCTATTTGCAGATGATATGATTTTATATGCAGAAAATTCTAAAGAATCCATAATTCAACTACTCAAACTGATAGGAGAGTTCAGTAAAGTCTCAGGATACAATATAAAAATAAGTAAATCAGTAGGATTCCTTTATACCAACAACAAGACTGTTAGTGAAGAAATCACCAAATCAATACCATTTAGTATAGCCCCTAAGAAGATAAAGTACCTAGAAGTAAGTCCAACCAGAGAAGTAACAGATCTTTACAAAGGGAACTACAAGACTTTACTACAAGAAACTAAGAGAGACTTACATAAATGGAGAAACCTACCCTGCTCATGAATAGGAAGACTGAGCATTGTGAAAATGTCTATTTTACCCAAAGCAATCTACTTACATAACGTAATCCCAATACAAATTCCTGTGACATTTTTTAAGGAGATGGAGAAAAAAAATCACCAGCTTTGTTTGGAAAGGGAAGAAGCCCCAGATAAGTAAAGCACTACTGAAGGAGAATACTCTGGGAGGCCTCTCACTGCCTGACTTTGGAACCTATTACACTGCCACAGTTGTCAAAATAGCCTGGTACTGGCACGGAAAGAGACAGACCAATGGAACAGAATGGAGACCCCAGAGATGACGCCATCTGCCTATGAACAGTTGATATAGGCAAAGGCCCTAAGACATTAAACTGGGGTAACAATCTCTTCAACAAATGATGCTGGCAAAATGTGATATCCATCTGCACTAAATTAAAACAAGATCTATGTCTTACACCTAACTCAAAACCCAACTCAAACTGGATAAATGACCTAAATATCAAAGCTAGAACAATAAAGCTCATCCAATAAAAGGAAAGATCAACCATGGAAGTTTTAACACACAACATAGACAGACTTCAAAATCTGACAAAGCATAATCAACAGGAGAGAAAATAGATAAATGGGAACTACTAAGAAGCACACACTTTAGTTCATCCAAAGACTTTATGAATAGAATTAAAAGGCCATCTACAGAGTGGGAAAAAAATATTTGGCAATTATATGTCATACCAATGCCTGATCTCTAAATCTATAAGGTACCACAAAATACCAATAAGAAAAAGTTAAATAATCCAATTAAGTGATAAACAAAGGAGATGGACAGACATTTCTCTAAAGATGAGATCCATGCAGCCAAAAAATACATGCAGACATCCTCATGATTATTAGCTATTGCAGAAATTCAAATCAAAACTACAATGAAATACCATCTCACCCCAACAAGGTTGGCCATGATCCAAAAAGTGCAGAACAACAAATGCTGGAGAGGCTATGGAGAAATTGGAACTCTTCTATGCTGTTGATCGGATTGCAAAACAGTCTAAACTCTTTGGAAAGCATTCAGGCGCTTCCTTAAAAGGTGGATCTAGACATAACATTTGACCCAGTAATTCTACTGCTCAGAGTATATCCTACAGAATTAACCCTTCCTTTGTCAAAGCCGCCCACTCTGTGATGTTTCTGTTAGAGCAGCCCTAGCTGACTAAAACAACCTGGTTTCAATTGGAGGACATTACGCTGAGTGAAAACAGTGAGTAACAAAATGACAAATATTGTATGAGACCCCTTTGATAAGAACTTAAAAACAGACTCATGCACAGAAGAAAAGACTCTTTGATGACTGCAAGGGTGGGGAGGAAGAGAGGACAAGGGGGAGAGGGTTTAGATTAGATAGTTGATAGAAATTTGTTTGGGTTAAATCAGTGACAGCACACATTAGAAAGACCAGTATTAACTGGACTTCAACATAACATGATTATTCCTCCCATCCTAATCCAATACTGCAAGGACAGAGTAGCTGGGCCAGGGGGCCAAGTACCACGCTCTCAGGGGAAATCAAGGCCAATTGGCACAAATAGCATTTTTCTAGGAAAGCCATCTGTACCCTACACTGGTGAGCGGCATCTGGAGACTTAAAAGCTGCCAAGCTGCCATCTGAGGTTACAGCAAATGGTCCCTACTCAACAGCAACAGATGATCACCAAGGACAAGAACAATATGGGAGAAAGAGAACCCCGAAGACAGAGAGGCCCACGTGAGTGGGTCTCTACATTGACTAGTGACCGGAAGAA
This sequence comes from Heterohyrax brucei, assembly GCA_028571685.1. Taxonomy (NCBI): domain Eukaryota; kingdom Metazoa; phylum Chordata; class Mammalia; order Hyracoidea; family Procaviidae; genus Heterohyrax; species Heterohyrax brucei. The sequence continues at coordinate 67,957,424 of CM053150.1, forward strand.
CTGGTTGGTGCCCGGCCACCACCAGTGGCAGCCGTGATGGAGCTCACAAAATTGAGTCTCACTGGCAACACAAGAATAAATAGGGGTGCACCCTGAGATCTCCACTAAAAGACTGCAAATGATGGTCCAGGGGCCTCAGGGTTGCCCGGGGAGTATGGCTCCTGGCCCTGATGCTGACCCTGTCCATAAACCATAATGGAGGTCAACTTTCGGACAGGAATGGATTGGAAGTGGCAACAGAGTGAGCATATCATGTGTACACTTTATGGTTCTATGCATCCTTAGGATGTCGCCCTACTGACCTCTTACTGGAGGTGGGGGAGTGGATGGAGGAGAGGGGTTAGGAGAATGTTGGGAGAACAAGACAGTCTGGAGTGGAGAGGAAAATTATGCTGTCACCAGGCAGGGAGAGCAGTAGGAGCTGCATACAGGTAGGCATACAAATTTTTATGGGAATGTACAGTTTCACTGAATCATAAGAAAAAAAAATAAACTAGAAAAAATATATATATACTTGGAACCCACAACATCATCACCTACAATGACTATTTCCTGGTTTAAGTCACCACTTTTTCCTGGATTTATGCAGTAACCTTCCTCCTCAACCCTTAGCCACTTAGAGTTGGTCGGATTGATATAACAGCCTGCATATTACTTGATAACAAAAATGTTTAATTAAAAAAAAATAATTCCTTAAGTGACAAAATAATCATTACAAAAAGCATGTGATACAGAAACGTATGAAGTTAAAATGTGCGAAGTCACCTAATGACCTACTGCCCAGAAACACCTGTGGTTAATTTTGATGGCTATTGTTCCAGATATATTTTTTAGGAATATATGAGCATATAAATCCATAGATTAGTAGAGAAACAAACAAAAATGTGGTATTTTTATAAGAGTTGTTTTAAAGAAAATGATTTAATGTAATTTTATGGAATTTAATTACATGAAAATATATTGAAATAAACATGAAAGAGTTGATGAATGTGAAATAAATATTTTTTCACCGTAAAATACTTACATCTAATAAACCTCTGAGATTTAAAGATAAAAAGGTAAAAAGAAGTTTTAAGTTGTTGAAATCTTAAAAAAAAAAAAAGAAGTTATATCTTTCCATATTGTCTGTCAGCCACCTGCTGTGAAGCAACTGGTGTTCCCTTCTTTTCTCCCTTTTCTTTCTGACTGTATGTGTGTATGTGTGCGTCTATTATGTGTGTGTGTTTCCTCTCTCTTTTTCTCACATGCTATTTTTAGTAAAGTTTATAGCATTTACGTGTTCTTGTCTCAAGCTATAATTCTCACTGGAACTTCATTTTAATTGTGTATTGAAATAGAATCTGTATTCACCCCTGCTCCTTTCTCAACACTTCTCATTTTTAATTATTTTGTTAGTGTTTATCATTTTGTTTATCTGATTTCATCATCCAAAAGTTTCTTTTTTCTCCCAATAATGTACTTTAACACCTGGTGTCAACTTGCTAGCGTCTACCGACATCAATGAGTCCAAAGCAGAGTGAATAGAGTGTATACATATTATCATTTTAGTGTTAATATTAATGACATATTTACAGTAGTTTTTTCTAAGCCTTCAAAATCAGATGAATGTTTTAGCCCGAGGGAACACCATAGTCACACTACTCATATATATCAAGTGCTGAGTGGCCACACATGATTAGTGGCTATCATATTAGATAGTACAGCTCTAGATTTTCATCTTCTTTGTCCACTTGCTGCTAAATTATGATCTAACCCCCAGCACTCCCATAATTGTGGAGTTTTCTGATAGAAGAAAGCCCGTGGGGTGTTAGTCTTTTGTTTTTCTTACATTTGATACTTTTTTTTTGAGATACATAATTTTAAGCTAACACGCAGTTGTAAGAAGTAATTCAGAAGATTTTTCAAAGCAAGTATCAGGGTCCTTCTTTCCTTGGTTTTGTGCATGCTTGAGAATATTCCTATTATCTTTTTATCCTTAAAAGATAGTTTCCTTCTACAGCAAAAGCAAGATCGTTTCTCTCTTCTTTTTAAAACTCTGCTACATCTTCTCACTTCACTCAGTAAAATCCACAGCATCTTTGTATTAGTCAACAAGCCATCCATGATCTAGCCATTGGACACTGCTCTGCTTTCTTCCACTCTTTGACCCTCTATTCATGCTGCTTTAGCCCCACTGAAGACTTTGTCATCCCCACCTTCAAGACTTTGTAGGTCTTTCCTCTGTTTGGCATTATCTTATACCAGATATTCACAAGGTCCATTCCTTCATTGTTTCAAGGTTTAATTCAAATTGAGTCCCGCCTTTAAAATTCTGTACAGAATTGCATTATGCCTACCCCATTCAGCACTCCTGATCCCTCCTGGTCCCCTCTCAGGCTGATCATTTTATTTTCACCTTTTGGAAGGTACTTTGCATTTTCTAATTCTTCATATAATTTACTTACTTATTATGCTTTTGTTTATTTACTCTCATAGCCAGAATGTAAGCTATACCAGTTACTTGATACTTATCATGGAGGCTAGTTAACCTCTCTGTGTCTCAGTTTTCCCATCTGGAAAATTCAAATAAGAATCATTAATTGTATTATTGAGCCACTACTATGTGCCATGCATGGCAGTATTTTCTTTATATGTAGTTTGCCAGGTAAACATTACATTGTCTGTCAGGAAAGCTGTCCCAATCTAACTAATGAAATAATAGTTTAGAAAGCTTAAGTGACTTGTCCAAGGTCTCACAACTAGTGAATATAGTCGCATCCGACTCGATGGCACTTGGCTTGGCTGTTAGGCTTGTACAAGATAACCTAGTGATCAATTTATTTTAAAGAACCATCAATAACTGATTATTAAAAAAACAAAACAAAACAAAACAAGAAACACCTTTAATCCATGATACCCTCTGGTTCACAAAATTCATCCAAGTGTACAGATACAGAAAGTGGGTTCCTCAGACGTTAAAAGTTTTGGCAATTTGTGAAGCTGAGTTTTACCTCAGGTTCCTCTTCTCCAATGCCTGAACTCTTTAGATTATACTAGAAGTCTTTCAAAACTTGCTAGATGAAGGAACAAATGGGCTAATATACAGCCTTTCATTTTCTCTGGTTAAATATCAAATCTCTTCTAATACTTCTTAGCATTTGTAATTTGCTCTGGATAAAATTCCTCTAATGAATTTAGTAGTGAGAAACCAACAACGTTTCAATAAATTGGACACTGACATCTGTGAATTGCTCTCTACTTTACACCGATTTAATGTTAATCACCATTCAATCCCAGAATGCTGTGTGCGGCTTCCCACTGCTATCAATCATCCCTCCTCTGTTCCTGATACCAAAGCTTTCACTTGGGGGTCCCAGGTGCCAAATAAAAGGTCAGTTAATGGGTCCTCACTCTTTTGAGCACCATCCAAAGCCTCCTCTTCAATCAGCTTCTCAGGGAAAGATCCAGGTGGGGACAAAGAGGCAGACCATTTCAGCTTTGTTTCCATGGCTACCCATACATGAATGTGATCTTAGCTCACAACCTTCGACAAAATGACCCCCAATCACATCTTCTATGCCCCCTTGGACTCAGTAACTCTGGTGGCAGTCCCCTGGGACCCACTTTAATGGCATGGCTTTCAACAAGGTAGACTTCCTACCTTCAGCAGACAGGGCCATCAAGCAATTACCTCAATGCAAAGCTTAGAATAGAAAGCGTCTGTGCAAGATTTCTACAACAGCGGTAGATAATATATGTTACTAGAAACTGAGGCTCCAAATAGACCACTCATGTTGGAGTGTCTCAGCTCCTAATTAACCCTGACTCAATTCATTTCTTACCTAGCTCATTTATGAACCCCACATAAAGATAATGTGAACATAAGGAGGAAAAAAAACGTGTCTAAATACAAATCTCTGAAAGAAAAGAAAAGGCTGCATAAGTACGAGGATACACAGTAAGGTCAAAGTCACCAGTCTTTAAGTATATTAGCTGCAATCATGTGAAAGAAAAATTAGGGTTGGGCTGATCTCTGGAAGTATAATCACGAGGAGACAGTTATACACAGACATTGTCTCCTTGGGAGGTTCGTATATTGTAATGGTTTTATGCTCACACACTGTGGAGTCAAGAAGACTTTGGATCTCAACTCTCCCTTTTACACAGTATGAGGCTGTATGTAATGTTGATTTTTCTGTATCTATATTTCCTCTTTCATAAAATAGAGATAATACTGACATTCCTCCCTTTAAGATTTATTGAGAATCTGTTTATTATCCTCACTGGGATACTGTGAGGATTAAGTGCACTGATTCATGGAGACCTCTTTAACAGTGTCTGGCACATGACGTGCATCCTAAAAGTACACATTACTGTTGATATAATTCTAATTATTATTCTTCAACTTATTACCAAAAATAAATTTCAAATAATCAGAACTGCCTAGAAAGGGTTGCCTTGTAGTTCAAAACCTCTCTGACGCTGGTTCAATTGTGACAGAGGCCACAAAAAAATGAGACAGTAATCTGGTTAACGTAAAAGTAACAGGAGATTGGTTGGACTATACATTTGAAAGGTTCTTTCTCATTGTAAGATAACATTATGCTAGTGATGTGTAGTCTTTTCTCACTATTGACAAGGGTCTAAGTGAAACTCTTCTTTCATGTGGTTGATACATGTGGATGGAAGCATCAGATGTCACCAAAGGAAACTACAAGAAACATTTTCTTTCCAATCTTTTGTCATTTTAGCTCCACATATTCTAGCTGGCTTTATTTGTCATTTGTCTTTATTACATATGCTACTGCTAGCCACCATACCCCACACCATACCAGGATCCCTGCCAAGCACTGAGCACACAGTGAGAAGACAGTGTGCCTTGACAATTTAAGGCATCAGTTCTCACGAGAGAGGCAAAAATACAAAAAAATAGCAGCCAGTTTGTCACATATGGAGTGCCGCAGAAGAGCAAAGCTGAATGGAGTAAAATTATACCTATCAACATGGCTATACTCAAACAGTAATATGATTTGACAAGAAAAAAATGCAACAATACAGGTAGTACCTTTTACATAAAGTATAAAACAATATTGTGGGTTGTGGAAGTGTAGGTAAAGAATGATAGGTAAAGATGAGCTCAGGGCTTCACAGTTGCAGCTCAAGTGCCTTGGAAATGACATCAAAGTTTCCACTTGTGTCTTGAAAGAAAGTCTTACTTCCTGTAGTAACAATCAATATCGCTGAAAACCAAACCCGGAATCTTATTGTAAAAGTAATTGAATTACACTGTCAATTTAGCTTCTGACCTCAAATGGTGCCTAAAGTTAAAGTGAGAGCATTGATTGGAAAGAAATGGGATTCTCAAACTTGGAGTATGGACGTCTGGACAGACAATCAGAAAGCTGGGGACACTGAGCCCATAAGTTCCATTGAATCATTCCTGCCAGCGAAAGAAGCCCTCTCAGTTCTATCTGAAGAGGATCCATCTTTGTCTGCTAAACCACCGTGCCTGGCAAAACAGCCCTTCTACTCCCATCTAATGAGATTAACCAAGGTGTGCCTAAAAAGTCTTGGTCTGAGTTATCTTCTGGGGGGGGGGAGGCATTGCCTGGAGCACATCCTGTGTCAAGTCATGCTGTGTATTCTCAGCACACCTCCCCACCACCCATTTTTGCTTCTGTACTTATAACTAGACCTAAGTCTCATTAAGCCCCAAAAGGTGAAGTGTGAAGCATGATCCTGGAAGAGGTACACTACACTTCGAAAGAACTGCTTGACTTTTCTAATATTTACAAACAGAAACCTGGGGAATATGTGTGGAAATAGTTATTAAAGATTTGGGATAATGGTGCAAGGAACGTAAAGCTGAATCAGACTGTCTGCATTTATTGATATGAAACCACTAAACATAGTTTCTTAATTCAGTATTTCGCCTCTAGAAGTTAGGAAAAAATCTAGTAGCTTATTTGGTTGACTGCCTACAGCATAGATTATAATGCAGCTTATACTAAATCAGGAAATTCTGGTAGCATAGTGGTTACATGCTATGCTTGCCAACTAAAAGGTTGACAGTTCAAGTAAGCCGGCCAGGCGCTCCTTGGAAATTCTATAGGGCAGTTCTTCTTTGACCTATAGGGTCACTATAAAGTGGAATAGACTCAAATCCAGTTGAAGTATTAGCCCTACCATGGTATACTTTAGAAGAAATCCAAAGGCTTAGGAAAGTTGACATATTAGACTGGATTTATCAGGGTAGGCACACATACTCTCATATGGAGTGCCTACAGGACACAACTTAGACCAAAAAGGTGGAGGAACACATTTGTGAAGGGAGTCCCACTACCCTTGAATGTTGCTGGGATTGCTATTCCATGTAAGTCAGATTTGAGAACAGGGACTTTCCTAACTGAATAACACACCTAACTACAGCCGGGGGGATTGGGCTCCATGGTGGTAGGGGCCAAAGGACAACATTCAACAACAAATACAAGATTGGCATGGCTACCATGACAGACAGCAGAGTCAAAGCAGTAATCACAGTTGTCTGATTAATATGGACTTAGGACGTTGGCCATGTAGTCATGGTGTCCTTAGGAGTGAAATATATAAAAAAATCTACTTAATATTTATATGATATGTACAAGCGGACAAATTTTAGGTCAAATGAAGTATAGTCTAACTCAAATCGCAGGAGTAGGCAGTCACCACCCCTCAATCAATTCCCAGACTTCTGAATCAGTTTCAGACATTCAGCCCCTTGAACAAAGAAGCCAGGTTCCTTTGGGGGAGGAACTTACTGCACTACCGAAAATGTGTACTATTAATCTTTCTCCCAGTATTCCTCAAAGGGCTCTACAGCCTTTTACAAGAGTAACTGTTCATTGATTAAAAGGGTGTCATTACTGGATATTGCCTCTGAACTGGCACTAATTCTAGGGGATCCAAAACATAGCTGGTCTACCATTCGAAGTAGGAGACTGTGGAGGTCAGGTTACTAATGCAGTCTTAGCTCACACTAGATCTGTTGGGTCCCCAAACCCATTGTGCAGTGATTCTCCAGTCCCAAAAGATATAAACGGAATAAGTATCCTCAGCAGCTGGTGAAACTCCTACAATGGATCCCTGAAAAATAGAGTAAGAGGTTATTATGGTGGGAAAAGCCAAGTGGAAACCATTAGAACCACTCCCACAGGTCCGAATGAGCACAACCGTTTTGGAATTCCCATTCTCTGAAATGTTATCCATAATTTGTTATGATCTTCACAACTGAATGCCTTTGCATAGTCAATAAAACAAAGGTAAACATCTTTCTGGTATTCTCTGCTTTAAGCAAAGATCCATCTGAGGTCAGCAGTGATATACCTTGTAGTACGTCCTCTTCCGAATCTTGTTTGAATTTCTAGCAGTTCCCTGTGGATGTACTGCTGGAATCACTTTGGGATGATCTTTAGCAAAATCTTGCGTGTGTGTGATATTAAAGATATTGTCTGATAATTTATGCATTCTGTTGGATCACCTCTTTTTGAAAAGGAAACAAATATTAATATATTTCAGTTGACTGACCAGGTATTTTTCTTCCAAGTTGCTTTATTTTTTTTACTCTTTTTATTATTATTTTTCAATAATTGAATGAAAATGTACATTCCCATATAAATTTGCATGCCCACCTATATGCAGCTCCCACTGCTCTCCCTGCCCAGTGACAGCACAGTCTTCCTCTCTGCTCCATACATGTCTTATCCTTCCAACAATCTCCTATCCCATCCTCTCCACCCACTCCCCTGTCTCCAGTAAGAAGTCAGCAGGATTACATCCTATAGATGCATAGAACTATAAGATGCACACATGATATGGTCACTCCATGTTGGCAAGTCCAATCTGTTCCTGTCCGAGAGTTGACCCCCATTATGATTTATGCAAAAGGGCAGCATCAGGGCCAGTGGCCATGCTCCCAGGGGAACCCCGAAGCCCCTAGACCATCAACTGCAGTCTTTTAGTGCAGATCTCATGGTGCACTCCTTTATATTCTTTTTGTAATTAGGATTGGATGAAAATGTACACTCCCATATAAATTCTCATACTCACCTATATGCAGCTCCCACCGCTCTTCCTGCCTGGTGACAGCACAATTTTCCCCTCTGCTCCATATATGTCATATCCTCCCAACAGTTTCCTATTTCCTCTTCTCCATCGACTCCCCACCTCCAGTAAGAGGTCAGCAGGGCGACATCCTAAGGATGCATAGAACCATAAAGTGTGCACATGATATGCTCACTCTGTGTTGCCAACTCCAATCCATTCCTGTCCAAAAGTTGACCTCCATTATGATTGATGGACAGAGTCAGCATCAGGGCCAGGTGCCGTGCTCTCAGGAGAACCCCAAGGCCCCTAGACCATCATTTGCAGTCTTTTAGTGGAGATCTCAGGATGCATCCCTATTTATTCTTGTGTTGCCAGTGAGACTCAATTTTGTGAGCTCCATCATGGCTGTCACTGGTGGTGGCCAGGCACCATCCGGTTCTTTAGGTCACTAGCCAACATAGAGACCCACTCACTTGGGTCTCTCTGTCTTCTGGGTTCTCTTCCCCCCATGTCATTCTTGTCCTTGGTGATCATCTGTTCCTGTTGAGTAGGGACCATTTGCTATAACCTCAGATGGCAGCTTGGAAGCTTTTAAGACCCAAGATCCCACTCACCAATGTGGGGTGCAGAGAAATGTGATTTGTGCCATTTGGCCTTGATTTCCCCTGAGAGCATGGTACCTGGCTCCCTGACCCAGCTACTCTGTCCTTGCAATACTGGAATAAGATGGGAGGAGTAATCATGTCATGTCAAAGTCCAGTTAATACTGATCTTCTTTCTAATGTGTGCTGTCACTGATTTCAGCCAACCAAATTTCTATCAACTATCTAATCTAAACCCTCCTCCCTCCTCATCCTTGCAGCTTTCAGACTCTTTTCTTCCATGCGTGAATCTGTTTTTAAGTTCTTATTGTAGGAGTCTCGTACAATATTTGTCCTTTAGTTGCTGACTACTTTTACTCAGCATAATGTCCTCCAGTTGAAACCAGGTTATGAGATATTTCCTAAAATCATCACTGTTCTTTATCATTTTGTAGTGTTCCACTGAGTATATATACCGTAATTTACCTATCCATTTCTCTGTTGCTGGGAATCTGAGTTGATTCTATCTTTTTGCTATTGCGTTCTGTGCTTCAATAAACATTCCTGTGCATGTATCAGTTGATTTGAATGGCCTTGATTCTGTAGGATATACTCTGAACAGTAGAATTACTGGATCTAATGTTATGTCTAGATCCACCTTTTTAAGGAAGCGCCTGAATGCTTTCCAAAGAAGTTGCACCGTTATGCAACCCCACCAATAGTGTGGGAGAGTTCCAATTTCTCCACAGCCTCTCCAGCATTTGTTGTTTTGCGTTTTTTGGATCATGGCCAACCTTTTTGGGGTGAGATGGTATCTCATTTTAGTTTTGATTTGAATTTCCTCAATAGCTAATAATTGTGAGCATTATCTGCATGTGTTTTTTGGCTGTCTGGATCTCCTCTTTAGGGAAATGTCTCTTTTGCCTGTTGCTTAATTGGATTATTTATTTTTCTTACTGATATTTTGTAGTACCATACAGTTATAGAGATCAGGTGTTGGTCTGACATACAGTTGCCAAATATTTTTCCCATTCTGTAGGTGTCCTTTTAATTCTATTCATAAAGTCTTTGAATAAGCAAAAGTGATCGATTCTTAGTAGTTTCCATTTATCTATTTTCTCTTCAGATGATTGTGATTTGTTTGACAGATTTTCAAGTCTGTCTACATTGTGTATTAAAACTTCTATTGTTGTTCCTACTTTTTCTTGGATGAGCTTTATCATTTTAGATTTGATATTTAGGTCTTTTATCCAGTTTGAGTTACTTTTCGTGTAAGTGTAAGATAGGGGTCTTGTTTCAATTTATTGCAGGTGGATATCTAATTTTGCCGGCACCATTTATTGAAGAGATTGTTTTTCCCCCAGTTTACTGTCTTAGGGCCTTCATCGAACATCAACTGTTCATGGGAAGATAGTGTCATCTCTGAGGTCTCAGTTCTGTTCCCTTGATCTATCTGCCTGTTTTTGTACCAGTACCAGGCTGTTTTGACTGTTGTGGCAGTGTAATAGGTTCTAAAGTCACATAGTGAGAGGCCCCCAGTGTATTCTTCTTCAATAGTGCTTTACTTATCCGGGGCTTCTTCCCTCTCCAAACAAAGCTGGTGATTTTTTTCTCCATCTCCTTAAAAAATGTCACTGGAATTTGTGTTGGGATTGAGTTATATAAGTAGATTGCCTTACATAAAATAGACATTTTCACAATGTTAAGTCTTCCTATCCATGAGCAGGGTAGATTTGTCCATTTTTGTAAGTCTCTTAGTTTCCTGTAGTAAGGGCTTGTAGTTCTCTTTGCAAAGGTCTGTTATTTCTCTGGTTAGATTTATTCCTAGGTGCTTTGTCTTCTTGGGGTATTGACTTGGTGATTTCTTCCCTAATAATCTCATTATTGGTATGAAGGTTATCTGACTGATTTACTTACGTTTATCTTGTATCTTGAGACATTGCTGAACTTTTCTATCAGTTTGAGTATTTTACTTACAGATTCTTTAGTATTCTCTGTGTATACAATTGTATCATCTGCAAACAGGGAGATTTTTACTATTTCTTTGCTGATGCAGACACCCTTTATTTCTTGGTCTTGTCTACTTGCTCTGGCTAGAACTTCTAGCACAATGTTGAATAGGAGAGGTGACAGTGAGCATCCTTGTCTGGTTCCCATTCACAAGGGCAATTGCTTCAGTCTCTCTCTATTCAGGATGATGTAGGCAGTTGGCTTTGTATAAATGGCCCTGATTACATTGAGCAATTTGCCGTTTATTCTTACTTTGCTGAGAGTTTTTAGCATGACTGGGTGTTGGAATTTATCAAATGCCTTTTCTGAATCAATAGACAAAAATCAAGTGATTCTAGTCTTTTGTGTTATTTATGTGGTTGATCACATTAATTGTTTTTCTGATGTTGAACAGCCTTGCATCCATGGTATGAATCCAAATTGGTCATGGTGTATTATTTTTTTGATATGTTGTTGTGTTCTGTTAGCGAGAATTTTGTTGACGATTTTTGCATCTAGATTCATAAGTGGTATCCATCTGTAAGTCTCCTTTTTTATTAAGTCTTTCCCTGGCTTTGGTATCAGGGTTATGCTGGTTTCATAGAGTGAATTGGGGAGTATTCTCTCTCCCTTTGTATACTGCGAAATATTCTCAGTAGTACTGGAGATAACTCTTCTCCTAAAGCTTGGTAGAACTCCGTGGTGAAGCCATCTGGGACTGGGCTTTTTTTGGTGGGTAGTTTTTGGATGACTTTTTCAATCTCATCCTTTGTGTTGGGTTTATTAAGTTGTTCTGCTTCACCTTGTGATAATTTTGATAGGTGATATGAATCAAGAAATTTGTCCATTTCCTCTAGTTTTTCAAATTTGTTATAGTCTTTCTTGCACAGTATACTGTTATGATGTTTTTGATTTCTGTTTGATCTGTTATACCAACTCCCCTCTTATTTCTTATTTGGATTGTTTATTTACTTCCCTATTTTTCTTTAGAAAGTTTAGCTAATGGTTTGTCAGTTTTGTTGATCTTTTCAAAAAGTCAGCTTTTAGTTTTTTCAATTTTTTCAGTTGGTCTTCTGTTCTCTAACTCATTTAGTTCTGCTCTAATCTTTATGATCTGCTTTCTTCTAGTGCCTGAGTGGTTCCTCTGTTGTTCTCTCTCTACCTGTTCAAGCTGTAGGGTTAGTTGTTTGGTTTACTTTCTTTATTCCTTCCAGATGTGTGCATTATGGAGGTAAACTGACCTCTGAACACTGCTTTGGCTGTATCCCATGGGTTCTGGTAGGAAGTGTTTACTTTCTCGTTGGAATCCATAGATTTCTTTATTTCATCCTTGATTGTTTCTGTACCTCTGGCTTTTAGAGCAAGGTATTGTTTAATTTTTGTGAGTTTCAATTTGTATCTATGTTTTTCTGCTATTGATTTTGACTTTTATGGCTTCAGGATCTCAGAAGATGCTTTGCATTAATTCAGTGGTATGGATTTTGTTAAGAATTGTTTTATGCCTTAACACATGGTCTATTATGGAGAATGTTCTATGTGCACTGGAAAAGACGGTGTAGTTGTCTGATGATGGATAGAAAGTTCTGTATATGTTGACTGAAGTCTAGTTGGTTAATTGTGGCAATAAAATCTTCTGTATCTTTCTTGAGCTTTTTTCTAGATGATCTGTCCAATACGGAGAGCAGAGTGTTGAAGTCTCCTACTATTATTGTGGAGTGATCTATCTCATTTTTGAGTGTAGTCATTGTTTCTTCAATGTATTTAGGTCCTCTAAATTTAGGTGCATAAATACTTAATATTGTTAAGTTCTGCTTGTATACTGAACCTTTCAGCAATAAATAGGTCCATGTTTGTCCACGATGGTGGGTTTTACATTAAAATCTATTTTATCTGAGGTTAGAATTGCCACATCTGCTCTTCTTTCTGTATTGTTAATCCTTTAATTTTGAGTTTGTTTATATCTTTAAGTCTAAGGTGAGTTTCTTGTAGGCAACATATGGATGGGTTGTGTCTTTTGATCCAAGATGTCACTCGATGTCTCTTTACTGGAGTGTTCAGTCCATTCACATTCAATGTAATTATTGATAGGTATGTGTTTAATACTGTCATTGGGATGTGTTTATTTTTGTGTTGATGTTTTCTCTGTTTTTCTTATTAATCTGTCCTGAGACATTCTTCTTTGTGAGTTGATTTTTTACCTTTTTTAGGGCAGTCAAGTCCCAGCTCCATCTGCTGGCTAAGATAGACAAAAAGATTTAAAATATTGAGTTACCTTTGGTTTGTGAAAGCCAGCACTCACCAAGAGCAGGGGTCAGTGAAAGACAGCAAATTTTCTACTCAGTGGTGTGAGGTCCAAATTAACAACCCTATGCTGTGTCCTAGGGCTCACTGGGTGTCCAGAAGCCTCTATTTAATTATCATTTCAGGTCTTGGTTTCCAGAGCGATTTAGGGAGACATGTGTTTAGTCCACCATCTTGACTGTGCCCCCAAATTTCTTCACATAGAAGAGTGAGCACCTCCACTGCTGCATTTGTTTGTTAAAACATCTGTATTGCTATTCCACCAATTCCTGGAGCTTTGTTTTTCACCAGTGACTTCAGTGGAGATTAGACTTCTTTTTTCAGTGCCATTGGTTTTCCATCATATACTATGTCTTGAAATGGTTGAGCATCAGTCAATTTTGTTTTTGTATAGTGACTCTGATTATGCCTTCCATCTTTCGATGCTTTCTGCATGATTCAATATTTTACCTGTAAAATATTTCAGTATTATAACTTGATATTTGAATTTTTCCTTCACTTTTTTCAGCTTGAGGAATCTTAAACACACACTCACACACGCTCACACACACAAAAACACGTATGAGGCCTGCCAATTAAATTTGTGAACTCACACTAGAAAAAGTGCTATATGCCTCATTACTGAGCATCACTATGGTCACCTTTGAAGTACTCCCCTTAGGAAGCTATGCACTGACACCAATGCCAATTCTACCCTTCAAAGCAATTTTGGAACTCTTTTTCTGGAATGGCCATCAGAGCTGCTGTTGTATTCTCCTTGATGTCCTGAATGTCATCCAAATATCTTCCTTTCAATGTTTCCTTTACCTTTAGGCAAAGAAAAAAGTCATTGGTGGCCAGATCAGGTGAGTAGTAAGAGTATTCCAATACAGTTATTTGTTTACTGGCTAAAAATTCCCTCAGAGACAACTACACAATGAAGTTTACAAACTTGCCACTGTGTGCAACGGCTATTCCAGAAAGAGTTCCAAAACTGTTTCAAAGGATAGACTAGCAGCTGGTATCAGTTGCACAGCTTCCTAAGGGCAGTACTTGGAAGGTGACTGTAGTGATACTCAGCAGTAAAGTACGTAGCACATTTTCTAGGACAAGTTCATAAACTTAATTGTCAGAAATTGTATAAACAAAATTCTTTGCTATTCCATTGATTCTCACTGCTAGTGACTCTATAGGACAGAGTAGAACTGCTGCAGAAGATTTCCAAGGAGCAGCTGGTGAATTCCAACTACCGACCTTTTTTTAGCATTATAGCTCACTAAAACTCTTAACCACTGCACCTAAATAGTTTCTAAAAATAAAATACTCATACAAAAAATATTAAAGATTGTTAGAAGTGTTTTAAAAGGTATAGTGTTAGTTTAAAAAAATGTGTTTTTGATATAGTATGAGTATATGATAGGAACGACTCCCCTATGGAAATATGCTTCAGTGGGAATTAGCCCCATAAATAGTGGGGATTAGGGGTAGAAAAGTACTCTAGTAACTTTATCCACATCATATCTACAACTCTGTGTGTTTTTTGACATAAATTTCTGATCTCTTCAATTCAACAACAATCTCCATTAAGTAACTCAGCCTTTTTTTAACTTTGCATTTACTAAAGAACTGAGAAAAATCTTCGTTCAATTTAATAAAAATAGAGCTTCAGGACCTCATATAACTTGAAGGGCAAAAATACACTAAATTCTAAATTCGTATTTCTTTACTTCATTGGTGAGTTGTCCAAGCTTATGAGGCATTTAAGGCATTCTTATTTGGCTATTTTTGACACTAGTATTTCTTTTGAGTTCTCAGCAAAGTAATGAAGGATATCTTTAGATCATGCCATTTTGTCTATACTAGATTTACTTTCTTCTTTAACCTTAAACTGTCAAATTCAATCTATTCTATACTTTAAGGTCCTGCGCGTGTGCTTCCATGCAGTCTTGTCTGATCAGGGCACTCCAAAGAGAAAGTAGCTATCCATAAACACTTTCGCTACACTGTGTCATCCTTTGATCTCCAGTTTCACTTCCTTTTCTTTTGATTATTATTTCACATGTATGTCATTGCTGTCTCACCTGGTAAGATTTACTTTTCTGAAAATCGATAACATTTAAAAATAGTAATAATTTATTGATTCTCTACAATGGTCCAGGATCTATGCTAAATAATTTATTTCCATTAAACATTTGATTTCTTGCAACAATCTTATTAAGGTAGTATCACTTCTATTTTTTTCTGGTAAACTTTTTTTTTTTTGGGTACTTTAGATGAAAGTTTACAGAACAAAATAGTTTCTCAGTAAACAGTATGCATATTGTTTTGTGACAATGATTAAAAATGCTGCAACATGTCAATACGCTCCCTTCTCAAGCTTGAGTTCCCTGTTACCACCTTTTCTGTCTGCTGTCTTCTAATCTTTGCCCCTAGGCTGGCATGTTCCTTTAGTCTCATTTTGTCTTATGGGTCTGTGTAATCTTTGGCTGAACAGTGAACCTCAAGAGTGGCTTCATTACTGCACTGAAAGGGTGTCCAGGGGACATACTCTCAGGGTTTCTCCAGTCCTACTTCTGTTTTAAAGAACAAGAAGCTTGTAGATGTTTAGTAACTTGTCCAGCATCACACAGCTATTAAGAGGTACATACAGCATTTAAATCCATGTCTATTTCACTACAAAGTGCTTAACCTTTGCATCATTTGGTCTAATTCAATCCTCTGTCTCCCAGAGTTATACACATAGTTGTTTTTTGAATATAGCAGCTGTTCAAAAATGAAAGATTGAAATGAATATATAAACCTTGAAGTTAGCAACATGAATTGTGTTTATCACTCCCGCTGGAGATGTTTCTCAGCCTTGCAAACTCCTACCTTGTACTCCAAGAGGTGGAGTTATTTACTGTTTGTATAGTGCAGCTCTTTGACAAGAGAACAAAAACCTAAGCTGGCTTCATTAAGAAAGATGGCTATAAAGCAGCAACATGTCTGCACTGAGCCACTGGAAGTGAAATGGGGTAATTGCTGTGGTTACAATGAGGCTGATCAAGCTGAGAGAAACAAGTTTCAAATTGTTCCAATCAGTCCTAATCTAGCAGGGTTATTAACAGTGTTCTACCCTGGTGAGACTGCATCTGCTAACTCAAGATAATGATTTATATCACAGTTTATGAAAGTTCCAATTTATCCTAATTCAATAAGTGAAATCCAGCAAGGCAGACAGGAGACATACACAGCACTCTGACTGGAACCCCCACTTCTTTTTCCTTGCCTGGCATCCCCAGCCTGTCAGGGGTAGCTATGCATCTACTTGGCAAGCATCTTCCTTTGTGGACTAAACTGAAGGAGACATCTGCAGGTTGGTGTAGAAGTTCTTGGTCACATCCTCAAGTTGTAAGTCTCAGAAAGAAAAAATGCCTTGAGTAAAGATGACACTGTAAAATCATACAACTAGAAATGATTTGGACACCTCTGAGTTTAGGAATTCTTAAGCTGGAGACTATGGGCTCCTCAGCTGGAAAATGAGTCCATGAACCATGAATTCTATTAAAGTCTGTGTGTATGTGTACATGTGTGTACATGTATGGGTATGTGGTAAGTATGCATGTGTGCAATTTTTTCTTGAATGGAGAAAGTTTGGAATGTACATTAGATCTAAAAGGGTTCTTCACACCTAAAGAAGTTATGGACCACAGACCAAATTATGGGCCCCCAAAATGTATGTCAACTTGACTAGGCCATGAAACCCAGCATTGTGTGATTATGCTCCAGTTTGTGATCTGATGTAATTTTCCTCCTAAGTGTTGTAAGTGCTGATCTTTGCCTGCAGTTAATGAGGTAAATTAGATTATGTTAAAAAGGATTAGGGTAGGATGCAACACTGTGACTCATGTCACAGCCCTGGTTCAATGTAAGGGGAGTTTCCCTGAGATACGGTCTGCATAGCCTTTTGTCTTACTGTAGATAAAAGGAGAAAGAAGTAAATAGAGAGAGGGGGACCTCATTACCACCAAACATAATGAACCAGAAGTGGAGGACATCCTTTGGACCCAAGGTACCCTATTCTAGGAACCTTCTAGATTCAGGAAAAGATTGATGACAAGAACCTTTCCCAAAAACCAGCAAAGAAAGCCTTCCCTCGAGTTGGCACCCTAAATTTGAACTTCTAGCTTTCTAAACTGTGAGACAGTAAATCTCTATTTGTCAAAGCTACACACTTGTGGTATTTCCATTATAGTAACACTAGATAACTAAGACATCTTCATTATTAAAATGAGGATGCAGAGAGAGGGATGTGAAGATAATTTTCCTAAAATGCGTATTAGTGAAAGAGGTTGAAATAGATTACTGAAATTCAGCAGTCAGCCAAGCAGGAAGTCATTTACATCTGTGACCCTAGAACAAGATGTGGCACTGGTTAAGTGTGACTTCCTGGACAACATTTTCCTCAGCCATTTCTACTGCTCTGTGGCAATGCTACCTCCTTCATAGCCAAACTCTTCGTAGGCAACCTATGTCTCCTTCGTATCTAATTATACTCTCAGGAAAAGTTCTACTGACATGTGGGGAGATAACACAATGGCATGGAAAGAACATGGCATTAGCTCCAGTTTCTGGCAGTCAGGGCAGAGTAGATATGGAGTATTTGTTGAGGAACTAGACGAGTTCAAAACCTTGAACTGTATTTACATTCATTTTGGCTGTCTGAAAAAAGAAGATATTGGTTGTTATGATGTCTAATAGTCTCTTACTTTAAGATTTGATGACCATGACAGTCATCTACTTGAAACCTCATTCACAATTGTTAACAGAAAGGGCATACCACTGCTCAAGATAAAGTGAGATGTAAAGTGGAGTTACCGCTTTACCTGCCCTTAAAGGGTTAGTCTTCCCACTATAACCTTTGCTTTACTAAACCTTACTCCAGGGTTAGCAAGCTCAGTCACTTGTGAAATATTAAGATAGCTAAGTAATAATATATTTGTGGATCCACTCTAACCCGGCTAGATTCTAGGCTCTGAAGATATAAAGAGAAACTTGACGCTGATCATTCATTAAAGAATCTCACCATCTAGGAACAGCAGTTAAGATAACCATGTTCTCACCACTGATATAGTGGATAAATCTGTGCTTGGTTAGTATGGGAAAAGGAGCTATGAGTTAGTTCAAGGAGCAGTAGTGAAATTAGGAGAAAAATGTTAACTCAGTCTAGAGGGTAAAGTAATTAAGAGTTTACTAGACAGAGAAGTTGGAAGACTAATATAATTCAGGGAAGTAAAACCAGACAAACAAATGCATGCTGCTGTGAATGGCATTACCACATTTAGGGCTTTTCTAACAAGTGCCCAGAAACACCCTACTCTGCCATCGAGCCTCCTGACCCCAAATAATCATCTCTTGCCCTAAGGGTTGGCCAGCCCACTGCAGCCACCTTCAACAGTTCTCTTGGTTCTTGCTGCTCATACTGCTGACACCTTTTCTTTGCTGCTGGGTTCTGCTCTGGTTGCTGCCATCTCTTATCATATCACATAGCCTCAGCTTTACAGCTCTCTCTCTCCTGTGTCTAGGAGGTTCTCAGCAGAGGGACCCCAGATCTAAATGACATGTCGTGCTCCAAGCTCGTCAGGGTTCCCTCAACCTCTGTACAATTGTTAGCTTACTTCCAGTCAATTTCAAGACACAGCCCTCCCACCAAAGCCCATACTGACCAATTGATAGGTCACAGTTACTTAATTTGTATCATGATCGACCAATTTCTTCAAGGTCACTTAATCCTAGTGGGTGGTTTTTCATACACTATTTCCATAGTAGACTATCTCTTGTAGTACAGACTACAATCTCTTGTAAGATTGTAAATCAATCAATTCTCTAGAAGAATTATAAACCCAAGGTCAGAGGGGTTTGACCCTGTATAAGAGGGGTTTGACCATATCTAAGGAAAATCCACTGCATTGCAGTAAGGTAAAAAGCGAGTAATGTGTAGTACATGGAAAAATAAATTATGACCACACTGTGAAGGACCTTAAATGCTTTATTGCGAGATTTTTTTAGCAAAGGAAAGTGGTATAGCTTTTTCCACTCACGGCAGGACAAGACCTAAGCTGTGTTTTAGAAAGACAGCTGGAAAGTTGTGATACAGAATGAAGCAACGAGAGTCTATGTGGTGCATACAGAATAATTGCATACACATAAATAAATCATCTACATGTTCTGTAGTCTGCTTTTATTCTAGTAAATAGCACAGCAGGAATATAGTTCTACATAACACATCAACTTCTGCTTCAATCATCATTTTTTGATGAAAAGTAAGTTTATTATGAATAATTTTAAAAATAAAATAGCAAATAAATGCGCAGCCTCATACTGGCATCGTGGAGTTTCTACAATTACCAAATCAAGATCAATTTTGTTTAAGCCCCCACTTTCCAAATTATTGTGAATAAAATATTGAAACATTTCTGATATCACCCTGCATACACAACAAATATTTCTGTGTATATTTCTAAAAATTAAGGGTTAGTTGTTAGAAAAAAAATGCAGAATTGTTATAATTTATAAAGCTAAGATTAATTATTTAGTATAATCTATTTAAGTCAGTGCTCAGCTGTCCTGCCTCAATCATTTTTAATAACTAGTTATGGTTATACTATATTTAATATTACCATTACACTAGGAGTGAATATTTACGTTGTTTTTAATGACCCAACACCCAAAAGAGACAGCTTTGTAACTCTTTGGCTGTGACTTCGCATTACCGTTACTAACCAGAGTCCAGCAGTTTTCTGGTGTTCTCAAGGCATTTTAATACCCACTAATGGAAATTTCATGTTGTCTGACACTGGTGGCACAGTGGTTAAGTGCTATGTCTGCTAACCAAAAGGTCAGCAGTTCAAATCTACTGGCATTCCTTGGAAACTCTTAGGGTCACTATGAGTTGGATCTGACTTGATGGCAGTGTTTTTCTTTGTTGTTGTTGTTTTATCTCTGCCCTTTTCTTTCATTATCTTAGCTAAATGCTCTAAATCATGATTCCTCAAACTACCAAAAACCAGTTGCCAAGACAGCGCCAGCTAATAAGTCACTCCATGCCCATCAGAGTAGAATTGGGTTTCAAAGAATTTTCAGGGACTGATTTTTCAGAAGACTGCCAAGTCTTTCTTCTCAGGTACCTCTGGGCTGGCAGGAACTTCCCATTTTCGGCTGATCATTTGTACCACCCAGGGGAACCACTCAAGCCATAGTCTACAGCAAAACCCTGCCTGCCCTATTTTTTGTGCATTCTTGGACCTAAGGATGGTCTTCATATTTTTAAATTTTGATATGAATAAATCAAATATTTTATTTTGAGTGAAAACTACTTGAAATTTAAAGTTCAGTTTACTGTAACACAGTTGACACACACTCTTTTATAATTCTTCATGGTTGCCTTCCTGCTACAAGGGCAGAGTCGACTTGTGTCAGAGACCATATGATACACAAAACTCTGGGTGGAGGTATGAGTTGGAATCAATCGAACAGCAATGGGTTACAGTTTATAAGTAAGGTTAGTACAAATAGTTAACAAATTCAGCTGCTGATAAAGAAGTTATAGGTTCTAGTCTACCCAGAGCAACCTTGGAAGGAAAACCTGACAATCTGCTTCTGAAATATCTGCCACTAGAAACCTTACGGAGCACAGTTTTTTACTCTGACACACATGGAGTGGTCATGAGTCAAAGCTGACTCAATGACAACTGGTTTACTTTATATAGCATCCTGGGTTTTACCTCTTGGTCCACAAAGCCTAAAATACTAACTGGCCCATTTCAGAAAGACTTTGCTGACCCATACTCCAAAGTAATGTTTCTCTAGCAATATTGAGAATCACTTGTAGAACTTTCAAATAGTGTGCTCCAGAAATCCTCCCAAAGATTCTGACTCAGCAGGTCTCGGGTAGGCTTATGAATTTAAATTTCTAGCAAACCCCCAAAGGGTGCTGATACCACTGTCAGGGCCCACACTTTGAGTTTCTCTGCTGTGATGAATGTATTAGCAGAGATTCAGGTCAAGGAAAGTGATAAAATTCTAATGA
The DNA here is from genome assembly GCA_028571685.1 of Heterohyrax brucei. Taxonomy (NCBI): domain Eukaryota; kingdom Metazoa; phylum Chordata; class Mammalia; order Hyracoidea; family Procaviidae; genus Heterohyrax; species Heterohyrax brucei. Next base: position 67,978,403 of record CM053150.1, read on the forward strand.
TGTATCCTTTACTGAATTCCTCCCACAGCTCTTCTTCTAAGGGTCTCGGTGCTATCTGGATCCACTCAGCAACTGTAGTTTGACCCTAGCCAATACTAGCCCTGTCATTGCTTCTTAGAGAAAATGAGGGAGGTAACTTGGCACAGTAGATCACATCAGCCAGGCAGGTATTGATTCATATTCCCAAGGCCTTATCTTCTTTTGGGTCCTTCCGGACATGCTCTTCATAAGCTAGTGGGAGACACTTGCCATTCCATTCTGTTTTACAGTGCATCTTTTCTCCATTTGCTGAGACTTATCAGTGTCAGGGCACTGTCTTTAAGCAGCAATCCTGACTGCACCTAATATACAAATGTTAGCAGAAGCCAGTAATGAGTTTACAAATTACGAGCATTTTGACTGGCTTCCTTACTCCGAGTCTGGATCACAAGCTTAAAACATAGATAATTATTTAGTTGCCAAAAATAACCACTCTGCGTGGGGCTTTTCAACAATGGCGGAAGGAGGGCCTGACAAACTTTGAGGGTGCAAGAGAGAGAGAGACGACAGGAAAATTCAGAAATCAATATAGAATTCCAAATACAGACCTTTACACTTCCATCCTGTCTCTGATCAGAATCCAATCTATTCCTCCTCTTGCATCATTTTTCTGGCTAATTTTATGATTTTTCTCTTAAAGTTGGCATGGTATGAGGCAAAAAGAGATGAGGAGTAAGATGGTCTGAATCTTAACTCTGTTCCTTTTGGTTAGTGAGAATTTGGCCAAGTTACCTAAAAACTCTGAGCTTAGTTGACCAACTCCTTCCGAATTGCTGAGCACTTCCTTTGTTTGATTTCTCTTCCAGGAAAACCAGGATGTTGGATCACCAATGTTGGAGTAGCTGGGGTGGAAAAAAAGCAAAATGTTAGTGGGGCATACCAGCTACTTCATAGGGTTGTTTTGAAAGTCAAACAGCACAGCACAATGCGCAGGGACATCAGTAAACAAAGGTTGATTCTCCTCCTCCCTCTGTCCCAAATACCCATGCTGCAAATTTTGACCTCCTAGCTGAATCCTCACTCTCATGTACAAGCTCTGCCCCTCAAAGTCTTGTATCTACAGAGTTCCATTTAGCTCCTATCATTCCTACTTTCTCCTCCACTGTCTTTAGTCCAGAGTCTCACAGCCCTGTATCCTAGGCCCTTACCTTAGCCTCTCAGCTGGTCTTCCCATCTTCATTCTTTATCACTCCAAAATATCTGACAGGGAAATCCTTCTAATCTGCCACTTTAACCTCATTGTTTTAGAGTCGTACCTCCTTCAGTGGTTCTCCTTTGCCAAAGCAGAACTGAAGCTTACAACTCCTTCATAGGCCACTCGAACTTCTCCCCTAGTTGGTGGTCACCTTCTTTCCTGTTCTCAACTCCTGCTAGAATCCTGGACTCCAGTCTTAGAGATCTCTTTGCTGTTTTCCAAATTGCCTTGGTTCTTCGTCTTAGCTGTTTGTTCTGCCAGAAAGGGCCCCTCTCCACCCTTTGTTTAAATCCAGATTTCTCAATCTCAGCACTTTTTACATTCCAGGCTAAATAATTTCTTGCTAGGGGTTGTTCTGTGCCTCATATGCTGTTTAGCTGCATCCCTGGCCTCTACACATTAGATGGTAATAGCCCTTCTGCCCTCTCCCCTTTCATGACAATCGAAAATGTCTCTTGACATTAGGCTGAGGGGTAGGGAAGGAAGATACCCTTCCCCTCATTGAAAACTACTGCTCCACATGGTTTCCTGCCCACCTTAGCTCACAACTGAAGGGACAGCCCTCGGTGGTTATCAGAGCCTAAGACAAGTTGATGCTTTGCATTAATTGTGTGGATATATACCATCACCACTACCACCCCCCTCAATGATATTGAGGACTCCTTTAAGGAAAGGTGTTTTTTTCTCCATCTTTTTGTTATCCTTACTTTCTAGTATAAATCCTTAATTCAGAAGTATTTGTTAAATGAACGTTAAATTACATGGATGATTCTTTTACTTACTCTTTACACTTTTTGACGACAGATGTCCTGGAGATTCTTTGAACACTGAGATCACCAAACATTTAAATAAATACAACTGTGTGTGTCCTGTGTGTGTCAAATCTGCATATTAACTAAATTTACAAAACCTGGGATTACCTATATCTTCTTAAAAACATAGCTATGTTGTAAAGCAAAATGTACCATTCTTCTTCAGTCCTCCTTTGTATTCTATCTTTGTTTTCTCTCGACCTTGCTTATTTCAACCCTGGTCCCATTTTCCCTGGGTCCTCAGTCTTTGCTTAGCTTGCAAGTCTGTATTGCTGTGTTAGCCAGTAATACAGTCACACTTGCCTCCTTTTCTATCTTGTCTCTTCTAATCAGCTGCTCCACTAGCTGGTAGTTGGCATAAAGAAGTCGTGCTAAGAGCACATCTGTTCACATCTGGCACTTAAAGAGCTCTGGGTCACATTTGTACAGGCAGCACAGCTGACTTCGCAGCAGTTGGGGGGAGAGAGAAAGCAACTCTCGCCTAGAAGTTCTCTGTACATGATTGACCACAGTAACTGGGGCATTTCCAGCTGGCATTCTGCTTGGCACAAGGAACAAAGAGTTAGGCTGGTTAGGATCAGGGAACTGGCCCTTGCCAAGACCTTATCTTCTTTCGGTTCCTTCCGGACTCCCGATTCTGCTCTTCATAAGCTAGAGAGAGACACTTGTCCATTCCGTTCGGTTTTATAGTGCATCTTTTCTCCATTTACTGAGACTTACCAGTGTTAGGGCACTGTCTCTAAGCAGCAATCCTGACTGCACCTAACATACAAACATTAGCAGAAGCGAGTAACCTGTTTACAAATTAACCAGCATTTTGACTGGCTTCCTCAGTCGGGTCCTGGATCTCAAGTAACAGATTGGAGAATGTAAGCCAAGGCTCTGAGTCCTGTTGAGAAGGACAGAGCCACCTTCTGATTTGTTGGGAGCTGGCTGCTGAGACCAAGAAGCAAGGCAGCACATTGGAAAGCAGCCAGAAAAACACAGACTGATGAAAAAGGAGTCTGCATTGTACTGGAAATTTTTCCATTGAAATTGAAATGAAAGTTACTTTTAAATGCTCAACTGGGACAAATGGTTGAAACAGCCATTAAAGGCTTCAGCTAGATGTTTCATAAAGCATTTTTTAATCTTGGCAATCCTGTACCCCTTCCCCCCTTTTATCAGCCCAAATATTTCTACTGCTAAAATTTTACTGTTCTTTAACAACAGAATTATTCAGTGGCATCTTCTACCTCGCTTCTCTCTGTCAAGATTCCAAGCTGGATTTTGTCATAGAGAGAAAACAACTGAACTCCATAAAACATGATTTGGGCATGGTTTAGTCAGCTAAAGCTGTTCTATCAGAAATACCACAAAGTGGATGGTTTCAGTAAAGGAAGGTTTACTCCTAGGTAGTCTGGTAGGCTACAAGTCCATATTCAGGGTGTCTGCTCCAGGGGAAGGCTTTCCCCTTTGTTGGCTCTGGAGGAAAGTCCAGTATTGCATCAGTCTTTGTCCAGAGAGCATCTTGGCACAGGAACCTCAGGTCTGAAGGACGCACTCTTCTCCTGGTGCTGCTTTCTGATGGTTTGAGGTTCCCAATTTTCTGCCTCCTTCTCTGTCCTTTTATCTCTCCTGGATGAAAGGATTAAGGGTGGGGCAAGCCATACTCCAGAGAGATTCCCTTTACAGTGGAGCAGGGAGGTAATCCTATAAAGGGATTTACAGCCCCACCCTAATCTTTTAACATACAACACTGGAAAACCCCAAAATGGAGAATAATCACAAGATACTGGGAATCATGGCCCAGCCACATGGCTACACCTATTTTGGGGGGAACACAAGTCAATCCATGACAGAGCATGAATAGGCAGAACATTCAAATGCTTTCTGTAAACAACCACAGTGTTTGAAATTTCACCTTTAAGAATGTTCTTCTTTAACATGGAAATTTTTTGGTTCTTGAACCCTGGGGTCCTAGTAGTACTTCTGAAGCTATTACTAATAAATATTTTGCTGGTGTACCAATAATTACTGTTTTTTTTTGTTTGTTTGTTTGTTTTTTTTTTTCAAAAACTGCTGCCTAGTTTGTCAAAGAATTTCATGTATGCCACTTCATTTCAATATCTCATTAAACTCCCGCAGTGGGTGGATAAGTATTAATGTGTCTACTTTATAAATGAGGAAACTAAGGTACAGATATGCTGAATTGTGTATCCAAGATCATGCGATAATTACAGGCAAAAGGAAAAAAAAATAGCCTCCAGATTCCATGTACAGTGGGATGCTCATTACATTGTTTCATCTTCCAACTACACCAAATGCATAAGTATTCAAGACAATTCAGGGCCAATGAACCTAGAAGCAGGATAATGACGGCCTCAAAGGATAAGGGTGCGACATTCTATTCTCTTGTCTGATTAAATGTGATGATCAATGCTGTTAGAACAATATCCTGTAAGAAAAAAAGCAATGCAAGTCATGATTTTTAACATCAAGTTCTTGGGGAAATAAAGTGTCATGAACTAAAAACTAACCAATAATTTTGGTCAAAAGAGTAATGCAGGTAATGCTGTTACAGGATTTCAGAGAATAGAGAGAGATCAGAAAGGTAGGGTATGAGGTATGTTACCCGATTTGGATCTATGCTCTGGAGCAGTCTAGCCAATGAAACATACTCCAGGTTAGAAAGAGAAAGAAGGTTTGTTAGGAGGTATGATACTACTGAAGACTCAACAGCAATGCAGGTGTTTTCCAAGGAGTCTCAAAAGACAAGTTTTATGTTACAGTTTATATATCATTTCAGAAAGGACTATTTCATGTTTTTAAGCATGTAGCCCATGGATAACTGTATGCATCACAAAACAGTCACAAAAAAACCCTCTTTATTAAATTACAAATATGTATGTCAGACACCTAGACTTTAATCTGCATGTTTGTAACAGGCAAAGAAAAAAACACAAAAATTCCACAGCTAGTGAAAATAGCTTGCCAAGTTCACTTTGAGACAAGGAGCAAGAAAGAAAGTTGCGGATAGACAAAAAGCCAGGCAGCTTTCCTAGCTGCTGCTTTCCAGGCTGAAGGCCATTTCTCAGGAGAACAGAGAAGAGGAGTAATATCAAGGTTACAGGAGCTGGGGGGGGCTCTGTGCCCCTTTGGAAACAGGCCAGTGTAGAGCCCAGAGTAGCCGGTACAGTACAAAACACTTACAGATATTTTAGAGTATCATTATGGCATTAGTTACACAAAGCTCTCAATTACCCATTTTGAAGAGGGCGAAAGCATGTTGCAAGGTATTAGGGTTACAGGTAGAACTAGATTATATTTCAGTAGTAAGGGAGAAACTATAGAGGGTCACGATAAACACAAAGAAATCACCAAGTAGCACTTAAGGAGCTTCCTTACTTTAAATGGGATGGAATATAAATACAAAATTGGGGATATGATTTTCAACATCGGTACTACCACTCATTGCCTCTGAGAAATAACTTCACTAATCTCTAATTGTTTTCGTCACAAAAATGGGATTAATGATATAAGCTATTTGCCAAATATTTTGAGGGGAGATTAAATACAAGCAAAACACACACAAACCTGTTGTTGTCCAGTTGATTCTGACTCATGGTGACCCTATAGCAAGCTTATAGAACAGAGTAAAACTACCCTATTAAATTTCCAAAGAGCAGCTGGTGGATTCAAACTGCCTTCTTGTTAACACTTGAGCTTATAACAAATGTGTCCTCAGGGCTCTGTTAAATATAACAGGGGCTCTAAATGAAAGTAAAGCACACTACCCTCCCCCCAAAGTTTAGTTGCTAAATATATAGTACTTGAAACAAAACTTTTATTTTTATTTTTTACTAATTTATATTATTAATTGAAATAGAATCCACTGTAGAAAAATGCACAATCTTCAGTTTATAAATTCCAACCACTGCTGTTGAGTTGAATTAGATGAGTAAAAAATCTATGTATCAATAAGAAAAATAGTGGAAGACATTATGTTGAGTGAAAGTAGTTAGCGACAAAGCGACAAATACTGTATGAGACCTCTACGATAAGACCTCAAAAACAGACTTGTGTATAGAAGACTCTTTGACAGCTGCAAGGGAGGGAAGGGAAGGAGGGTGAGAGGGGGAGGGTTTAGTTTAGATAGTTACTAGAAATCTAGTTGGGAGAAAGCGGCGACAGCACACATTAGAAACAAGAACAACATTAAGTGGACTTCAGCATAACTTGAGTACTCCTTTCATCTTGACTCAATACTGCAAGGATAGAGTAGCTGGGGCAGGGGGTGGGGGACCATGCTCTTAGGCGAATTCCAGGACAATTGGTACAACTAGCATTTTGCTAAGAGAGCTCTCTGCACCCCACATTGGTGAGTGGTGTCTGGGGTCTTAAAAGCTGCCAAGCTGCCATCCGAGGACACAGCAAATGGTCCCAACTCAGCAGGAACGGATGTTCACTGAGGGCCAAAATGACATGTGGTAAAGACAACCGAGAAGACAGAGAGACCCACAAGAGTGGGTGCCTACATCGACTCGACTTGGGACCGGAAGAACCGGATGGTGCCCGGCCACCACCAGTGATAGTCACGATGGAGCTCACAGAGAGGAGTCTCACTGGCAACACAAGAATAAAAAGGGGTGCATCATGAGATCTCCACTAAAAGACCTCAATTGATGGTCCAGCGGTTTTGGCGTTCCTCTGAGAGCATGGCCCCCAGCCCTGATACTGCCCTTTCCCATAAATTATAACAAAGGTCCACTTTTTGAACAGGAATGGATTGGACTTGGCAATGCAGAGTGACCATATATTGGAAGCACTTTGTGGTTCTATACATCTACAGGATATCATCTAGCTGACCTCTGGCTGGAGGAAGGGGAGTGGATGGAGAGGAGGGGAAAGGAGGTTGTTGGGAGGATGAGACATGTATGGAGCAGAGAGGAATAGTTTTCACTCAGTTATGTTAAATAAAAATTAAAAAAAAAAGAAAAGAAAAATAGAAGCTAAGCCAATATGGTATGCTAAACAAACAAACTGTGCCTGCCCTCTGCAGCAAAGACCTGAAAACTAAGTAAAGCAGATTACAAAGGTCAATCCTGGTACCCTAAGCATCCAGTGAAGGCATAAAGAAATAGATTAAAACTGAAAAGAAGAAGAAACTAATGGAAAAGAGAGAACTAGGAGAAATATGGAGTGAAGCATCCGTGCCAACTGACATGACACAGTGTTGCCATCTTAGAACTCAATTAGTGATGACCCTGGGCAAGGAATTATGGGAAATTCAACTTCAAGGAGCTCCCAACAGGAAACAAAGCATCTGGTAACAAAAAACAAACAAACAAACAAACAAACAAAAACTTGCTCTCCAGGGAAACACGCTTTCCCGTCATTTACTCTTCTGGTGAGTTGAAGCAAGAACCCTCCTATCCTAGCTGCTTCTAACTCCAAAGTCGACATCAAAATTTCCCCACCCAGTATTGCTTCAGGTCCCCAAGCATACAGCTTCCCCCGCCTTCTTCCTTTTCTTTCTCTCTCCCACTTAGCCACATGCACCACCTCCCCTGCTTCCCAAGGGCCCCAAGTCCACCCCACCACCACCCACTGGCTTCTGCCACTCCAACATTTTGCTTGTTTGTTTATCTTTTCCCCTTCTTCTTGTTTTTCCTTGTCATCTAACCCTGTATGCTACCTCCCCAAACTCCTGCCAAATCCCTACTGTTCCACCAGGGATAAAGAGTCATTACCCCATGCCATCCCAGGTCCACCTGCTCCCACACACTGGCTCCCGTTATGCCACCACTGTTCTCTTTCTCTTCCATCTTTTATTTCTCCCTCCTACCTAGCCCCATACATTACCTCCTCTTCCATCCCAGTGGCTCCCAGTTCCAACCTGACCCTGTTTAGTAGGCCCACTCTGCTGGCATTTTCTTTTTATTATTATTATTTTCTTTCATAATTTTTATTCTTTGTTTCCTTTCTCCCAACCGCTAGCTCTGAATGTCACGTCATTTACCTCAACCAGACTCCAGGGTCATCCTATCCCCCATCTATGGCACCTGCATTACTAATTTTTTTTTTAAGTTATCATTTTTTTTTTCTTTTCTCACTTATCTTTTTCTTTCTCCCACTCACTCAGCCTCATACATTACCTCTTCCCCCTTCCCACCAGCCCATGACACTAGCCCATGACCATCCCAGGTCCAGTGCACTTCCATCTTCCAGCTTCCACTGCACTGCCATTCCATTTTGTTTGTCCTCTTTTCTTTGTTCCTCCCACCTAGCCCCGTGTGCTACCTACCCCACTTTCAGTGGCCTGCAGTGTGCCACTGAAGCTAGTGAGGCACTGAAGTACTAGCCCACTGCTGCCCTAGATCCACCTGGCCCCCATCCATTGGCCTCCACTGGGCCATCATTTTGTTTTTCTTTTTATTTCTTGTTTTTCTTTCTTTTCTTCTGCCTTCTGCCTGGACTTATACATTACTATCCTACTTTCCCACTGAATCCTGAGTCAGCTCTACTCTCACTCATCAGCCCACAATATGTCACAATTGTTTCATTTTATTCTCTTTCCTCCTTCTTCCTTTCTCTCACCTAACCCTGTACACTACTTACCACCCCTTCCTGCCAGCCCCTGCTACATCACGATGGATAGAGTACGACCAGCACACCACCTGCCACTGCCCAGGATCTGCTCTGCCTCTACCCATTGACCCCTACTGTGAAGACAGGTTCTTATTTGTTTATTTATTTATTTTGCCTTTTCTTCTTTCTCTTTCCCACCTAGCCATGTACACCACCTACCTCAGCTTCATGCTGACCCCTGGTTCCACCCTGCTGTCACCCACCAGCTACTGTCACATCAAATCTTTGCTTTTTTCTTGTCCTTTATCTCTTTATTTTCTCCCTCCCACCTAGCCCCTTATACAACCATTCCCCTTTCCCACTGGAATCCACTGTGCTCCCATGGCACTCAGGTTGGACACTCAGACTTGCTTGGACACTCAGACTTGCTGCTGCACCAGGTCCATACCAGTCCTTCCCTCCAGCCACTCAACTAGTTTCTGAACGGTGGGAAGTGAATTCACAACATTCCCAGTTCTACACCCTCATCCATCTGATGAAAGATTGTGAAAGATCCCACATTGCTGGACCAACATCAGGAGGTAGACAGCATCTACTCACTCTACTCTCAGCTACCCTGTCAAAGCAGTGTATAGCAAAGAGGCTCATTCTGCATGTTGCTCCCTAGCACCCACACAGATGGTGAGACTCATAGTTTCCACAGACCAGCAAGCAGCAAGGCATGTCCAGCCAACTAGCCTTGATATCTTAAAACAAACAAAAAGTAGGATGAAACACATAAACATACACTCAATTAATAAGGAAAATAATGTGTTAATGTCTTGCAAACATCATATAATATCAAAATATGTAAAATAGCAGGACCAGATGGTTCTAGCAAGTGACCAAAGTAAAGAATCAGATGACTTTCTGGTAACAGCAAAGGCAGTAGAACCACTTTATATAGCATTCAAATGACTAATATTTAAGACTCTCCAAGGGATTAGGAAAGATAGGTAAAATACAGAGAAAACCATGCCCCTCCCCCCCCAAAAGATAAAATTATGGCAAACACAGACAAAACCAACAATAACCTGGACAAAATGAATGAAAACGTAGACAAAGTAATAGAATTCAAGGAAAAATACTGGAACAAAATGTCAAAAAAGGAACAGGTCAAAGTTAAATGGTTAGCCCTACAAATCAAACAGAGAACAGCCAAAACAGTTCACAGGTTTCAGAATAAAGGAACAATAAAGGCATAAATAAATGAAATAGAAATCAGTATAACAACAGAAACAATGAATAATACCAAAAGTTGGATTTATGAAAAGATCAATAGAACAATAAACCACTGACCGAATTAACAGACCCAAATGAAATGAAAAGGATCCTAACAGAATACTGTGAAGAATCATACTCCAACAAATTTGATAACCTAGAAACATACTGTCTACCTAAACTAATACATACCCAGATAGAAAATCTGAGAAAGCCTGTTACAAGACATTGAGGAGATAATAAAAATACTACCTCTCCACCTCTGCAAAACAATAAAATAAAAACAGCCCTGGCCTGGATAGCTTCACTTCAGAATTCTACCAAATATTCAGAGAAGGGCTCACACCAGCACAGAAAAGGAAGGAACACACGCAAATTGAGGCCAGCATAGCCCTGGCAAAAAAGACACATAGACAACAAAAAAAGTAAGTTACAGACCAATATCTCTCATGAATTTAAATGCAAAAATTCTCACAAAATTCTAGTCGACAGGATTCAATAAGATATCAAAAAAATAATATATAAGAACTGAGTTGGATTAATATTAGGTGTGCAAGGATGGTTCAGTAGTTTAAAAAATCAATCAGCATAATCTAAAGTGTAAACAGAATGAAAGAAAATCACATGATCATTTCAATAGATGCAGAAAAGGCATTTGATAAAATCCAACATCCATTCTTTTTAAAAAACTCTCAGTAAAATGGGAATAGAAGGAATAGTCTTCATAATAAAAAAGGCATCAATACAAAACCAGCAGCCAAAATCACTCCCAAGAGAGACTGGCTGAAAGCAATCCCTGTGAGAATAGGACAAAACATAGATGCCCTTTATCACCAGTCCTACTTAATATTGTGATGGAAGTTCTAGCTAAAGCATTAAGGTAAGAAGAAGTAAAAGGCATCCACGTTGGAAGGGAAGAACTAAAACTATTTGAATCACAGATAATATGATCCTATGTAAAGAGAACTCCAAACATTCTGTATGAAAACTACTAGAGCAGATGACAAGACACAAGATCAACGTGCAAAAATCAGCTGGATTCCTATATACCAACAAAGAGAATTTTTAAAAGAAAATTAGAAAAACTGCTATTTATAATAGCCTCACACACCTGTCAGTTTGTCACACAGTGGTGGTATGCATATCACTGTGATACTGGAAGTTTTGCCACCAGTACTTCAAACACAGGCAAGGGGAGATGTGACCAACATGGAGGAGTAATCAGATGCTTCCTCTGAACCGTCTAACAACAAAGACTCAAAAGAATAAATGAACCCATTACATGTGACATCTTAGGAGCCCAGAACACAAAAGAGAAAGTAGAGAAATTGAACTGAGCAACAGGGAAGGGAGAGTATGATTTGCTAGACCTCACCCACCTGGAAACAGCAGCAGCCAGTGCATCAAGCTAAGAGTGGTGGTCGGAGGGCATACTCCCCAGCAGGAGAAACTGGCCAGAGAATCCACTTGCCCCTCAGTAGACAGGGAGGAACCGTGCAAGACTGACAGAAGCTAAGTTTTTTCATGTAACTTAATGCAGGTAAATTTAAATCTATCCTTCAAGATAAACCTCTCTCCCTTCTTCCAGCATTTTCCCCTCCCTTCTTTGCACTGCTCTCTGCTCTGGAGTCAGTATCATTAATAAGCTGGAAGTAGGACTCGTTAAGCCTTCCCTGAGCCATTCTCTGACACTCAGAGAGGGAAAAATTTAACAAACAGGAGAAAAGTGGAAAGAAAAAAATCTTCTCATTCCGCTGAGGCAAGGGAAGAATCTATACCTTCATCTAGATTCAGACATACTGGCCACACCAACCTCATAGACACTCAGAGGCAGCTGGTGTCTCCCTGTCTTTCTCAGCATTGTCAGCCAAATACCTGTGCCTATAGCAATTACCCCTGACTATCTAGGACAGTAGGTGAGAGCCTGCACCGCACATTTGGTAACTGGCAACCTAGACACCTCAGCTGAATCCAAATAAGGAAAGAAAATGGGTTCTTGGGTTTACATGTCTAGTAACAGCTCTAACCACCTGCTAACAGGACATTAGAGCTTCAAAACACAATAGCCAAACTAGCACACATGACCAGCTTATTTGAACACTTCAAACAAAACAAAGCAAGAAGGTAGAACACCATTAGCACACTTAAAATAAATAAATTCAACAACTTACTGATGGCTGGGAGACAACAGTCCATATCAAATCACTTAAAAAAATCAGACCACAATGACTTCAAAAGGCTCTGAAAACAAAGATTCAGATTTTTCAGAGGAAGAGAATTATCCTGGAATTATCAGAGGTGGAAACTTAATGAAAAATTAATATTTAAAGTTCTTCAAGAGATGGGGAAAGAGATGAGGCAAAATTCAGGTGAGCATAATGATAAATTATGCACGATAGCACAGAGTGGCAAGAATTAGAAATTCAAAGACTAATAACGAAATTACAGAATTAGACAACTCGATAGAAAGTCAAAGGAATAGAACTGAGGCAGTGAAAGACCAAATTAATGAGATCAGGGATAAATTCCATGGCCTCAACATATTTGAGGAAAAAATAGAAAAATGAATTTAAAAAAAATCAAGAAGCACTAAGAATGATGTTGGACTCTCTCAAGAGAAATAATATATGAGTGACTGGAGTACCAGAAAGGTGGGATTGGGGTGGATAAAGGAAAATACAGAGATAATTGTCAAAGATTTGTTGACAGAAATCTTCCCTTATACCAAGAAAGATGAGAAAACATCTATCCAAGATAGTCTTTTAATGCTACATAAGGTAGATTCCAAAAGAAACACACCAAGACATATTATACTTGCCAAAACTAAAGACGAGGAGACAATTTTAAAGATGGTTAGAAATAAATGAAAACTAATCTACAAAGGTAAAACAAGACTAAGTTTAGACTACTGAGCAGAAACCACACAGGCCTAAAGGCAGTGATGATATATACAAAAACCTTGAAAGAAAATTAATGCCAGCCAAGAATTACATATCCAGGAAAACTGTCCCTTAAATATAATGGCAAAATTAGAACATTTCCGGATAAAAAGAAATTTAAGGAATTTGCCAAAACCAAACCAAATTTACAAGAAATGAAGATGGGAGTGCTTTGGTTATAAAGTCAATAGCATTAGGAAACAACCCACGAACAGAACACAGAACAGAGCAACTGGATATAAATCTAAAGAGGGGAATCTTAAAAAAAAAAAATCAAGTAAGGAAACCTAGATGTTACTATGTAAACCTTGTAACAAAAAAGGACTCAAAAGAAAATATACTCATAGATCTTTCATATGTAGAGGAAGTCAAGGTGATATAATATATTAAAGACTGGTTTAAATTTAGAAATATAGGGGTAAATGTCAAGGTAATCACAAAAGAAATTATCAATTCAAGGCATCAAAATAAAAAACAAGTATAACATGTAGTATCAGTATAAAACCACTAAACTGGAAAAGATGAAAATAAAGCACATAAAGAAAAAAGACCTGGTACAGAAAAAAAGAGAACCAAAGAACTCTGTACAACACACACACAAAAAGACATCAAAATGACAGCACTAAGCTCATACCTATCAATAATCACACTGAATATAAATGGATTAAATGTACCAACAAAGAGAAAGAGAGGAGTAGATTGGCCAAAAAAAAAAACCTATATGATGCCTACAAGAGACACACATTAGATTCAAAGACATGAGCAAATTAAAACCCAAAGGGTAGAAAACCAAACTATCAAGCTAACAACACTCTAAAAAGAGTAGAAGTTCCAATATCATCTCTGATAAAATAGACTTAAAAGAAATCCACACTGATAAGGGGAAAAAATAAATAAAAGAAAAACCTCAGTGCCATCAAGTCAATTCTGATTCATAGTGACCTGATAGGGCAAAGTAGAAATGTCCCATAGAGTTTCCAAGGAATGCCTAGCAGATTTGACCTGCTGACTTTTTGGTTAGCAGACGTAGCACTTAACCACTACGTCACCAGGGCTTCTATGTAATGTTTAAAAGATAAATAATCCAGGGGGACATAAATATATGAGTATGTACTCAATGACAGGGCTCTGAAATATGTAAAACAAACACTGAGTGCACTGGAAACACAAATCAACAGTTCCACAATAACAGAAGGAGGTTATAACACATATGACTTCCAGTAAAGGACAAAACATCTAGATAAACGCTCAATAAAGACAGGGAAGATCTAAATGCCACCATCAACAGACTTAACTTCATAGACATATGAAGAACACTCCACTCAACAGCAGCCAACTATACTTTTTTTCAATGCAAATAGAACACCCCAAAATTGACCATCTGTTAGCCCTCAAAGCAATCCTTAACAAAATTTAAAGTATTGAAATATTACAAAGCATCATTCCAGACCATAAGTCTATAAAAGTAGAAATCAATAACAGGAAAAGATCAAACACATGGAAACTGAGTAACAAAGGTGTTGCTCAAAAAAAAAAAAAAAAAAAAAAACAAACCTGGATTATGGAAGAAATGAAGGATAGAATAAAGAAGTACATAGCATTAAATGAGAAGGAAAACATATCCTACCAGAATCTATGGCAGCCGACTTCTAAAAAAAATTGTTAATGAAAACTGTATGCTTAGTGGTGGAACACTGTCTGATAAATAGTGTCAGAAGATGAGCCTCTTGGGACAGAAGGCCCTCAAAATAAACCTGGAGGAACAGTTACCTTTTCACAGTAGAGCTAACTTTAATGACACAGAAGGAGTCAAGCTTTCAGGACGTTCACTTGCTGATGTGGCATGAGTCAAAATTAGAAGAAATAGCTAAAAACCTGCATTATTAATTGGAACATAGAACCTACTAAATGTGAATCTAGGAAAATTGGAATTTGTCAGAAATGAAATTGAGCATATAAAGATTGCTAATCCTACGCATTAGTGAGCTGAAATGGACATTTTGTATAGGGAAATCGTCTGGTCTTCCATGACAGAAATGATAAATTGACGAGGGACATGTCAAGATCAATCTGAGCTACTATGTGGTCAGTGATAGAATAACATCCATACTCCTATGAGGAAGACTAGTTAATGCAACTATTTATACAGCAAGCACTAACGCCAAAATTGAGGAAACTGAACTTTTACCAACTTGATATTGAAATCGGTCAAACCTATTATCAAGATGCACTAATAATTATTGGTGATTGGAATACAAAACTTGGAAACAAAGAAGGATCAGTGGATCGAAAATAGGCCTTGTGGTAGAAATGATGTCAAAGATTGCATGGCAGAATTTTTTAAGACCAGTGATGTGTTCATTGCAATTTTTTTTTCCAACAGTTTAAACAGTGACTACACATGTGGATCTCTCTGGATGGAAAACATGTGATTGAGATAAACATCTGTGGAAAGAGACAAATGATAAGTTCAATATCATCAGTCACAACAAAGCCAGGGTCCCACAGCAGAACAGATCACCAATTACTTCTATGCACATTCAGGTTGAAGGAGAAGAAAATTAAAACAAGTCCACAAGAGCCAAAATACAACACTGAGCAAATTTTACTTGAGTCTGGAGACCGTCTAAAGAACATGTTTAAATGCGCTGAAGACTAATGACCAAAAACAAGATGACATCAACAATATGTAAAGAAAGGAAAAAGGTCATTAGAGAGACCAGAAAAAAAAGATCAAAATGCATGTCAGAAGAAACCCTGACCCTTGCTGCTGAACACAGAGTAGCTAGAGCAGATGGAAAAATGACAAAGTAAAAGAACTGAACAGAAGATTTAAAAGGCAGATCAAGAAGATAAAATAAATTAATACAAGGAATATGCAAAGACTTGAAGATAGAAACCCAAAAGGGAAGAACATCCTCACCATTTCTCAAGTTGAAAGAACTGAAAACAAATTCAAGCCTCAAGTTTCAGCTTCGAAGGATTTTATGGGCACAATACTGAATGATGCAAGAAACATCAAAAGAAGATGGAAGGATTGAGTGAAAACACCAAAAAGAATTCGTTGACATTAGATCATTTAAAGGGGTAGCATATGATCAAGAACTGAAGGTGCTGAAGGAAGAAGTCCAAACGCCACTGTAAGCACTGGTGAAAAACAAGACTCCGGAAAGTGACAGAATAACAATGGAGGTGTTTCAACAAACTGATACAGTGCTGGAAGTACTGACTTGTCTATGCTAAGAAATTTGAAAGACAGCTACCCAGCCAACTGAAAGAAATCCAGATTTGCATCCATTCCAAAGAAAGGTGATTAAACAGAATGCAGAAATTATTGAGAAGTATCATTAACATCACTCACACCCAAGTAAAATTTTGCTCAATTTTATTCAAATATGATTGTAGCAGTACATTGACATCTAATTGCCAGAAATTCAAGCCTGATTTAGAAGAGGATGTGTAATGAGGGATATCATACCTATCTCAGATGGACCTTGGTTGGAATTACCGAATGCCAGAAAAAAAAGATGTTTACCTGTGATTCATTGACCATGCAAAGACTGTTTAGATCATAGCAAATTATGGATAACATTGCAAAGAATGAGAATTCCAGAACCCTTAATAGAGGCAGTCTTCCAAACCAAGCAAGGAGATTTAAAGTTTAAAGTCAGGAGTAGTGTGTGTCAACACTGTATCCTTTTACTATACTCATTCAATCAGTATGCTGAGAAGATCATCCAAGAAGATGTACTGGACAATATGAGGAAGAATGTGACACTAAAAATGGTGGGAGACTAATTAACAACCCTTGATATACAGATGACAGGAACTTTCTTTCTTCTAGAACAACAATGCACATGAGTAACACACTTCTTAGTTCAAATCAAGTATGTAAGACCAAATGGGAAACACCTGCCCAAAAGTAAAGACAACACGGCAAGAAGGGAGTGGACACAGGGAACCTGGCGTGGAATGGGTAGGGAAAAGAGATATCAATACAATGTGGGAATTGCAACTAACATCAGAAAACAATTCATATAAAAATTTTTGAAAGATGAAAAACAGAGAAAGCCCATTAGAAAAATGAAACTAAAAAAAGAATTGGCCAAGTGCCAAGTACATTTGTAAATAAGGAAATTGTCCAAACTTATTACTTGTCAGGTAAATATATGTCAAAACCCACAAAGTGACATCACTGTATAAGCATCAGTATGGCTAAAATAAAAATAACATAACAAATATTGGTAAAGATGTGGAGAATATGGAACATGTATGCATTTAGCATACATTGTTACAACTACTTTGGAAAACTTTAGCAATATCTGCTAAAACTGATACTATAACTCAACAATTTCACTCTCAGGAACACCTAAGGATACATTTGTGCACCTCCAAAAGACAGGTAAAATAATATTTATGGCAACACAAAATATTTTGAATTCCAAAACAACTAAAGTGTGTACCCAAACCAGAATGGATAAATAGTGTGATATATTCACATAATGGGATACTCTGAGCAATGCTAATGAATAAGCTATTGCTAAATAGAACACTTTGTCATTGTAAGGTGCCATCAAGTTGATTCTAGCTCAAAGTGACTCTATGTTCAGCACAACAAAACACTGTCTGATCCTGCTCCCCCTCACTATCAGTAGCATGTGTGAGCCTTGGAGCCCTTTTTTGCTGTCCCTGTGCCAGTTTTCTTGGATTCATACTCAGCACATTCCATGTTCCTATTACTCGTGGATGTTTGCAGCTGTTTCTTTTCATTTTGAGTCATGCTGCATCAGCAAATGAAGATCCTCAAAGTTTGACTCCATCCACATCATTGTTTTGAAGGGGGAGCTCTTCCGCAAGCATATTTTGAGTGCCTTCTGATCTCAGGGGCTCATCTTCTTACGCTGTGTATTAGACCATGTTCAGCTACTATTTATAAGATTTTCATTAGCCAATTATTTTTCAGAAATAGACTGCCAGGGCTTCTTCCATGTCTGTCTTGGTCTACAAGCTCAGCTTTAACTTGTCTTCTCAAGGTAACCCTGCTGGTGTTGGGAATACCATGCCAAAGCTTACAGTATCGCAGAAACGGGTGAGCCACCACAGTACGACAAGCTGACAGATATAGAAAACAATGTAGGGGAATCCTAAAAGGTAATAATAACACTGAGGTAAGAAGTCAGATGTAAATAATTATAAATATATTTATAGGTAAATTCAATACATAAATATTTATGTATGGTGGCCATTTATGTAAAGTTTAGAACCAAGCAAAAGAATTGATGGTAATAGATATCAAAATAATGGTAACTGGAGAGGGCTAGCAGCTGACTAGAAGGGGGCATGAAGGTCTCACTTCCTGATTAGGGTTGTGGTTTCATCTTATTCTGGAATGTTACTATGAGAAAATTCAAAACGTGTTATTAATGCTAATTCCAGCAATTACTAGCTGTATACATTTAAATATTTTTTAAATGTTCCTCAATTTCCTAAATTTCACAGAATTGTTCAATTATTTAAATGACACATGTCAGACAAGTCCAGAAGTGTCAATGATACAGTGTGGTAAACAGTTGGTACCCGTTATAATTAATGTTATCACCTCTAAAATAGGTTAGCAAAAGTACTTCTTCTGTGGGGTTGTTAGAAAAGTCTGTGGAATGGTCAAAACTTAGATTAGTCAGCCCTGAGAGAAAACACAGTGTAAAGTCCCTGATGTAGTGGGAGAAAAATGGGTGTGCAGAACTAGAACTCTATTAGAAGATCACGCTTGATGTTCTGTCAGACTGGAGGGTCCCCTGATGACGTGAATCCTGGGCTCTCTGTTGGCTCAGAGCTGAAACCGGAACTGGAGTCAACTCTTCAGATGAAGATTGGACTGGGCTATAAATCATAGAGTGATGCTGGCAAAGAATTTGCTTCTTGGCTTAAATAAATACATGACGCTGTCTAAGCAGTGCGGCATTTCATACAGCAAAATGTTTTGTATTGAAAACTTTCTCTTAAAGCACAATAAAATGTAAAAAAAAAAAAAATTAGAGTAGCCAAACACTTAACATAGTTACTGAAACACAGCAAAAGTTAAAAACATGGAAACTTGATTATTAAGTTATCTTGAATTTACACAATTTGAAGCGTCTAGTTACAGAAGATCAATGTTTCCCAAGAAACCTTGCGATTTTGAGAAACACCCCAAAACTGGAGCCTGTCTGAGACCTTGGGAGACACCAGATTTGGAAATATCAGCTCCAGTATGGGCCCATTTTGGCTGTTCTTCTTTTTACTCTACTTGAAAGCTTGTTGATAATCACGTCCAGCCCTGTCTGTGGCCTGAAACCCTGGCATGAAACATTCAATCTGTAATCTTGAGAGAGCCATTAAAACAGGAGGTGTTAAATATTTATCAGAACCATCTATTTTGACCTTTAGTTTTCTTCAATTTACAGGCCAGCAAAGGTATGCAGTGAGTGATGCTATGCAGTAACAAACCAGCATACCAGGTTTGAAGTTAGAGATAGTTTCAAGCTTCATTGCAGCCACTTAATATACTTTGGGGCATTGGTCAAGTCAAACATTCCAAGCTTCATTTTGTTTATCTGCAAAAAGAGGATAGCAGCAATAAGAGTACCTACTTTTTAGAGTTGTTATGAGTCTTAAGTAGGATAATATATGAAAAACATTACATTGTGGCAAACACCACACAGTAGGTGTCCAGTATGTTTTAGATATTCTTTTTATTTTCTTTTATTCTCAGTCCTTAGCTATAGATAAATGCATGAATATTTGCAGTCTGACAATTAAGTTCATGAACTCACTACCATGAACTTCCGTTGTCGGCACTGTACAAACAACAGAGTAAGGTTTCATAGTCTTGGCATATCAGCGTCTTACAGCTGTGTTGGTGTCAATGTGTTGCAGTGTCTTGCTGAGTGGCATTCATTATTGTTGAGTGTTTTTGTGTGTGATTGCAAGAATGCTGGCATTTGCATTAGAGCAACAACAAGTATTAAATTTCTTGTTAGACTTGACAAGAATGGAAATGAAATCAGGAACATATTAGTCCAACTTTGGGCATACAGCCATGAAGAAAGTGGTAGTATCCAAAGCATCACTGATGAAAAGAGGTCACAGAGGCCAGTAACAAGCAGAGCTGATGAAAATATTGCAAAAATTTGTTGAATTATGCATGAAAATCACTGGCTGACTGTGAGAAGCATAGCAGACCAAATAAACATCAATTAGACAAACAGGAAAATCTTGGCATGAGAACGGTGTGTGTGCAAAAATGTTTCAGAAGGAGCTCACTGATGAGCAAAAGCAAAGCAGAGTTGAAGTTTGCCAAGAGTTTCTGGACAGACAAGATGATGTTTTGGGCCATGTTATCATTGTTTACGTAACATGGGTGTACCAACACAACCCTGAAACAATACATGAAAGTGTACAAATGGAAGTCAGCCAATTCTCCCTAACCAAAAAATGTCTGTCAGTCCAAATCAAGAGTTAAAATGATGTTTCTAATCTTTTTTGATACTAGAAAAATTGTTCGTTATGAATTTGTACCAGCTGGACACTTAACCACATTTACTGTCTGAAAGTGCTGAAAAGTCTGTGCAAAAAAATGATAAAAAATTACCTCAATTTTTTACTAACAACTCTTGCATCATGGCAATGCACCAGCTCACATGGAACTGTGAGGGAGTTTTTAGCCACTTAACAAGTAACTGTATTGGAACATCCTCTCTAGTCAACTGATCTGGCCCCCAGTGACTTTTTATTTATTTGAAGATAAAGGAAATATCGAAAGAAGACATTTTGATGGCATTCAGGACATCAAGGATAATATGACAACAGATCTGATGGCCATTCCATAAAAAGAGTTCCAAAACTGCTTTGAAGGGTAGTCTAGGTGGTGGCATTGGTGTACAGCTTCCCAGTGGGAGTCTTTTGAAGGTGACTGTAGTGATATTCAGCAATGAGGTATGTAGCACTTTTTCTAGGGTGCATTAGCAAATTAATTGGCAAACATCACATATACGTATCTATATGTATACAGAGAGAGGGAGAGAGACAATTCATGTACCGTGAGATTTGTCATTTTAAAATGCACAACTTAGTGTTTTTTCATGTATTCACAATCTTGTGCAACCATCACTACTCTCTAATTTCAGAACATTTTCACCAGATCTAAAAGAATACACATTCCCATTGCCCCTTCACACCAGCCTGTGGCAACCACTAATCTACTTTCTGTCTCTATTAATTTGCCTATAATATACATTTCGTATAAATGGAATCCTGCATTATGTGGCCTTTTGTGTCTAACTTCTTTCACTGAGACTAGCATTTGAAAGGTTCATCCATGTTGTACTGCGTGTTAGTAATTCATTCCCTGTTAATGCTGGATAATATCCCAATGTATGGACATGCCACATTTTATTTTTCTTGAAGAAAATCCTAGTGGTGTAGTGATTAAAAGCTTCAGCTGTTAATCAAAATGTTCAACAGTTCAATTCTACCAGGCGCTCTTTGGAAATTATAAGAGGGCAGTTCTACTCTGCCGTATAAGGTCGCTATGAGTCAGAATTGACTCAACAGCAATAGGTTTACCTTTTTGCTGTTTTATTCTTAAGGCAAACAGGGAATTAGCTTAGAAGAATGCTTAAGAAAGCCCAAATTATCTCTTAGGATCAGATTCCCAAAGCTGAAGATTACATTAGACCTAACAGTGAGAGAGACGTTAATGCATAATATTAAGACCACAAATTCTGGAGAAAGAATGCTTGGATTTCAAAGCCAACTTCGCACTTTCAGACTGTGTGAATTTAAGCAAGTAACATAATCTTTCTCTATGCCTTAATTTTCTCATTTGTAAAATGGGGATAATAATACCTTGTATGTCTGTGTATTACGAGGGCTAAATTACACTTTCTTTTCCTACTCCGGGGTACAATGGCTTTTCCTCATTCTTATGTGTGTGATATATGGCTGTTCAGATTTTCCGGGAATTATTTACTCCCACATCAGTGAAAATGGACCTACCCATTAACTCAAATGGTCATTCCCCACTATTTGATCAGCATGGATAATGACCGCTGGTGGACAGCATCTGCTACCCTGTGAACATGACTGTTAGAAAAAAGCAAGTAGTTCTTTTGTGAGGACGACTGTATATATAAGACCATGCTGATCAGTTTAAATGGAAGAGGATTTAAATATTGACCATCATGTTTCCATTAGCCTTATTTTTGCCTAAGTTCACAAAAATTAGATATTTTAAAGTTATCCTGATGGACAGTAGGCAACAATATAAAAATAGGATAAGTACTGAATAGGTATATGTATGTGCTACACCTGAGACCAAAGCTGAAACTAGAACCAGTGATCATAATCTGCTTAAATCAATTAAAAAACTTTCTATGCAGGAATGCAGGAGATATGTAGAATCCCTGGTGCATGATGGATTTCAAAGTAGACCTCATTCATTCGTTTCTTCTTAGCATCTTATTCCATTGGTCCAGCTGCCACACTGGAAACAGGTATCCTGAAGATCCATTGGCTGCAATCAGCCATGGAGAAAGCAGTCACCTGCTAAATTTAGATTTCTTGAAACTGCCAAGAGTCTGACACAATGATAAACAGCCACAGTTTCTAGTAAAGGTTGGAAAAGCTCGCTCATTCACTGTTAATTGCTTTGTGGTACTGAACCATAAAAATGGCAGCAACTCAGTCCACCACAAACTGTAAGGATGGCCACCTCTCCTGATGGCATGAAGGTCATTTCATTAATCTCCAGACAGTTACCTTAATTTGCCACTACCAGTTTTACAATACAGCTTTGTGAGTAACTGTGAAGTCTGTGAGGAAGTTCTTACAAAATCATTTATAAGAAGAAATTATGTTCTTCCGCACCATCAATAGCAGCATAAAGGGAAGAAGGCACTCAGAGTTCTTGAAGACAGTGGTGGCACAGTGATTAAGAGCCACGACTGCTAACCAAAGGTTGGCGGTTCGAAATTGCCAGGCTTGCTTAGAAGCCTTGTATGGCAGTTCTATTTTGTCATACAGGCTCTCTGTGAATTGGAATTGACATGGTTTTTGTTTTTTGGTATGATTTTCCTAAGAGGATGAAATGTTGATGAAACTGATGAATGTCAAATGATTGCCTAGACTACTGACTAATTGCTGTGTGGCCTTAATGCCACTGAAATATCCAAAAGCTATCTTTCTCCTTCATGTTCTCAGTCTGTCTTACTCCCTACCTTGGTGTGCTTGGATTTACAAATCCTAGGACTGCAACTGAAGATTTGAGGTTGGATTGTGGAATGCAACATAGAGAATAGTAAGCTATGGCCTAAAAAGTATGTTGCATGTGTTCAAGTCCTGGTTGTCAAAGTTTCTGTGGTCAGAGTTCCAGCTAACAATGAAGTATCAGATTTTATACCATTTGAAAATGTTTGGTACATAGAGATTTACTTTGCAATCTCATGTTAAAAGGATTACTGTGCTATTAATCAAGTTTCTAGTGAATCTGTTCTAACTCAAAGTAATCCCATGAGTGTCAAAATATGTTTGTAATCCTTAGGATCTTCAATGGCTGTGATCTTTAGGAAGTATATCACCAGACCTTTCTTCTGAGGTGCCTCTGGATAGGTTTTAACCTCCAACCTTTCAGCTACCAGCTGATCGAATTAACCATTTGTACCATATTACATAATATTTAAATATTTGCACTTGGCCTCACTTGGCCTTGGCCTTGTCTTAATTACTTCTCATGGAACATTCATTTTTCCTATTATTTCTAAAACCAGAAAACAAACATACCTTTGCTGTCTAGTTGATTCTGACTCATAGTGACCTTATTGGACAGAGCAGAACTTCACACAGAACTTTCAAGGAACACCTGGTCGATTTGAACTTCCAACCTTTTGGTTATTGGCTATAGCTCTTAACTACTAGGCCAGCAGAGTTTTAAAGCTATCCTCGTGGAAAGTACCACTAGAATATTTTATTAATTTTAGTACCACTAAAATATTACAATATTTTAATATTTTAAATATTACAATATTTTTATGTGGATTGAAAAAGCTAGTAGCAGAAGAAAGTGTAAATACAGTAAAAAAGTGGTTGGATAATAATACAATCTCTGCTTTCATGGAACTTGCCTTTTGCTGAAATAGATAGGTAAGTAAGCCGGTAAAACATCTAGCACATTACATGACAAGCAGTATGGAGAAAAAGTGGAGAAAGTGGCCAGAAAATTCTGGATTGGTGAGAGGAGTGAGTAATTTTAAACAGGATTTTCAGGAGTAGCCTCATTCAGAAGGTAATATTTGAATAATGACAAGTTAAGGAGCCTTGAGGGAAGAGCGAGTCTGGCACGTTGGCAATCCTGTAAGCTGGTAAGGCCAAAACAAATTGAGTCTGAAGGAGAAAAGTAGACGTTAGGGTAAGTGAAGAAACAGGAAGCTAAACTGTAAAAGGGGTTTGTAACTAAAACCAAAACTGACACCAAAACCAAACCTACTATCGTCGAGTCAATTCCAACTCACAGCGGCCGTATAGACAGAGAGCTGTGCCATAGAGTTTCCAAGGAGCATCTGGTTGATTTGAACCGCAGACCTTCCAGTTAGCAGCTGTAGCACTTAACCACTATGCCACCAAGGTTTTCAAAGGGACTTATAGGCAGGGACAATCTAGAGAATCTACTGCAAATTTTTTCGTTGTTTGATTTGTGAGATGTCACAGTTCTCTGAAGACTGTTCATCCCACATCTGGAAAAACAAAAAACAAAACAAAACAAAAAATGCATATTTTGTCCAGTTTTCAGTGTCACAGTGAAAGGACAGGTCCTGTAGCAGCAGTTACTCTCTCCTGGATAAAAGTGGAAATTCCCAATCTGTTTCACATCTTGCCCCAGCGATAATCATTTGAGCCTTCTGGGTCTCGGTATCAACATTTGTAGGGAATGGTTGATGGTTCTTAAGCTTACATCCTGGCTTGATATGTTGTCCTTATAATTCTCTTCCATTTGCACTGGGTACCTAAGTCTATCAAGAGAGTAGAAATACAATGACCAAGATAGTAATACTGCTACCAGCTTGTTAAATTTAAGACAAGAGACTCCACATTATGTGGGAATATTTTTGCTGCTAGGGAAAGCAGACAACCACAAAGTAGTTAGCTTACAGAAATGGATAAGTAGGATAATTCTGTTGCTTTCTGCAATGCATAGAAGTACTATAGTTACAAATTTTGTGCCTTTCATGGTCACTGTTTCCGAACGCATTGCTGTTGTTGCTGTTAGGTGCTGCTGAGCCAGTTCCAACTCACAGTAACCCCATGCAGAACAGAAAGGAACACTGTGCAGTTCTGCACCATCCCCACAGCTGCTGCTCTGCTTGAGCCCGTTGTTGCAGTTGCCGGGTCAGTCCATCTCCTTGAAGGTCATCTTTCTTTATCATTGACCCACTACTCTACCAAGCATCATGTCCTTCTACGGGGACTGGTCCCTCCTGTTAACGTGTCCAAAGTATGTGAGATATAGTCTCCCCGTCCTTCCTTCTAAGTCGCATTCAAACTGCGGTTCCTCTAAGACAGCCTTGTTTGTTCTTTTGGTTCTTCACGGTATATTCAATATTCTTCGGCTACACCACAATTCAAAAATGTCAGTTCTTCTTTGGTCTTCTTTACTCATCATCCAGCGTTCACATGTATATTGTGTGATTGAAAATGCCACAGCTTGGGTCAGGCACACCTTAGTCCTCAAGCTGACATATTTGCACTTAACACTGTAAAGACATCTCTTGTAGTCGATTTGCACAATGTAGTAGGTCGTTGACTTCTTACTGCTGCTTCTCTGGGTGTGGATCTGTGGATCCAGGCAAGATGAAATCCTTGACAACTTCAATCATTTTGCCATTTCCTATGATGTTGCTTATTGGTCCCATTGTAATGACTTTTGTTTTCTTTACATTGAGGTGCAATCCATGCTGAAGACTTCCCGAAGGATATCAATTAAGGAAGTCTTATAGACCATATTTTTTAGGCTCCATTCTCAACTGGACAGTCAATATAACTTTACTTTACGAATCAATATCATATTGACATATATATATATATACATATATACACGCACACACACACACAGTGATCAGAATATGGACAGCAAAGTACTGGAACATGTGGAATCTAGTTTAGGTCCTCTCAAAACTAGCTAAATTACCCTGGACAAACTAGTTTGCTTTCTGCCCCTCAGTTTCTTAATCTATTTAAGATGCATAAAACTACACTCTCTAATTGACTTTAAAAAATTTTTATTAAAAAAATTATGAGTATTACCATATGTAAACTGTAATAATAATAAATTGTGTAAGGTGCAACATAGTAACATGGAAATATAATTACATGAGGCTTCAGTGGTTCAGCGGTAGAATTCTCACATTCCATGAAGGCCACCTGGGTTTAATCCTCTGGCCAGTGCCCTTTACGTGTAGCCATCACCTGTCTGTCAGTGGAGATTCACATGTTACTATAAGGTTGAACAGACTAAGAAAGTCTAAGAGGAAAGACCTGGCAATCTACTTCCAAAAATCAGTCATTAAAAGCTCTATGAAAATGATCTGATCCCATTGTTCATGGTACCCAATGAGTCCAGGAGCCAATCTGATTTAATCTGTAATAAATATATTCTGGAATGTTTCTGTTAACCCAAATTATTTTGTACACTCTGGGTAGCTAGCTACATTTCTTGAAGAAATTATATGCATATATATGTATATATATATACGTACCCATTCACACATGTACACCTATCCGTATACACACAGGTTTTACATGTTCCTTAAATTTATAATCAATGACTCAATGTAACTCCTTCAAGAACCATAGCTATCTACCCTGAATGTGAAAAATAATCTGGGTAGCAATAGAAACATTCCAGAATAGAATAGATTTATTACAGAGTAAATTAGGTTGGCTCCTGACTCATTGGGACCCCTAAAAATGGGATCAGATCTTTGTGTTCCACAGGGTTTTCAACGACCAGTTTCTTGAAAAAGGTTGCCAGGGCCTTCTTCCTAGTCAAGGTTAGTCCATTCAGCATTATGGCAACATGCAAACCTTCACTTACAGGCAAGTTGTGGCTGCACGTGAGATGCAATCGGCCGGCGAATTGAACCCAGTTCTTCTGCATGGAAGATGAGTATTCTATCAATGAACAAATGATGCCTCATGCAATTATATTTCCGTGCTTCCACATTGCACTCTACACAATTTATTGTTATTGTAGTTTACAAATAATGCATACTCATCTTGTAATTTTTTTTGATAAAAAAGTGTTTAAATTCGATTAGGGAGTGTAGTTACACAAATCTTAAACAGATAAGGAAACTGACTGATAGAAAGCAAACTAGTTTGCCCAGGGCAACAGCTAGTTTTGAGCGTAACTAAGACTAACTTCCACATGTTCTAATACTTTGTTGTCCATTTTATGATCATTATGGGTATGTCAATATGGTACTGATGCATAAAGTGTGTGTATACATTCGTACATATGTATGTAGACATATGTGCATGTGTGTGTGTGTGTGTGTGTGTGTATGTATATATACATATTCTGAGGCAAACTCATTAGACTCCTGAGAAGACAGTATCCATGATAATCAGAAAATTCTCTAAAAATAGTAAAATTATTAGGATAAAAATAAGGTCAGAACATATTCAGAGCTGATCTAAAATTAGAGTTCCGTTTAAAAAGACACCTGTTTGAACAGAGAAAAATCCTAGGGGAATGAGTTGATGATTTTTAACTATTTTAATTCTCATGTGTTTTATTAAAGAACTGAAATTTTACAAATCAGTAGTGACTTCTTGGGAGTTAAGTACAAATGTCATTATATTCTTATATGTGAATATGTTATAATGACACAGAAGAAGAATTTCTTTCTGTTGGGGTCCTTTCTGTGTAATCACTGATTTGTTACCTACCATGTCCTGTGCAGTGTCATAGGGGAAACTCAATAGAACCAAGTCCGACGCTTTCTTTTACATCTAAATAGCCTTGGCTTTGGCTTGGCAAATAGCCTTGTGGCTGTGGTCAGCATAGACCCTTCATCTGGGTCAATTTCCTTGCCTGGAAGTTTAAAGGGATTTTTCTAGAAGGCTAAAGCTTTAACCATGTTTCAGGATTCTACTTATACAGTGAGCCAAAGTCATGAACTGTGTTTCTGGAAAACACTCATTTGAAAGCATTCACTCCATGCTTGTGACCTCTGACCTTCTAATATTTTGAAATCAATCCTTTGGATAAACAGTAACAATGGAAACAGACTCTTTCGCAGTTTAAATATACCATAAAGGCCCAAATAGTGCTGTTGTCACCTTAGTATTTATTTGTTATTGAAATTCTTTAAGACAAAGCATCAAGAACAGCACAAACACTGGATGAGCAATTTATCAGGGATTTGCTATAACCTGTCTTCTGTCTAATACAGATACACAGACTCTAAAATCCTGGGTTCAGATTGCTGGAATACCATTTGCTGAGTTGGTTTAACTCACTCAAAGCAATTTCTGAGAAGTCGTTCTCTTCAGGCACAGTGTGATTTGACTGGGATAGACTCTCAGTGGAAGAAAAGCAGGGGACTTGGAGACTGTAGAGGGCCATAATGAAGGTGGAATAAAGAGAAGCTGCTGCTGAGATCAGTAAATTATGGTTGCTCACAGCTAGGATCACATAGTATGCAGATATGAGTACATTATTAAATGGTGGAGTAAAAGAATCACAACCTGTGGCAGTAGCAGTTTTGTGCAGGTACCAGCTGCATGTAACATTGCTTATGATAACTTACTTTATAATTTTTTTACAACTGGACTATGAGCTATAATGTCTAATTTACATGCTTGGACCATAGTAGGTTATTTAAAAAACAACTATTAGATGAAAATACTGAATAGCTATTTAAAACACACACATACACAAAGGCCTGGTAGAAGGCTAAAAGCATCACTCCACAGGTATATATACCACTTAAGACAAGGAAAAATTTTCTGTTAAGTTTTGCATCTTTAGTACTTATTAGAATTTGCAGCATCTAGTATAGCTGAGTAACTCTGAAGGAAGTCAAGCTCTACAATTATCAAAAGATCTATAGAGAGAGGGAAAAAAAGCTTTCAAAACATGACCATTTCTCATCACCTCCATGCTATCATTGTAGACTACGCCACCATCATCTCTAGCCTGGATCACTGAAATTATTGCTGTAGTCTTGGAATGGTCTTTGCTTTTCCTGATAGCTGGAATGATCCCATTAAAATAATCATCAGATCACGTGGCTCATCTTCACAAAACCCTCCCGTGGTTTCCCTTTCTTGTCCAAGGAAAAATCAACAATGACCTAACTAAAGCCACTGGTTACTCCACTGATCTCATCTACCACTTTTCTCCACTTTTCCGCTCTGCTCAAGCAACAGGTCTGGCCTCTTTGCTGTCCATCTAGCATGCCAGACACACCTTGGTTCAAGACTTAGCACCTGTTCTTCCCTCTACCTGCAATGATCTTCCCCACCTCATAGATACTCACTTTGTTGGGGTCTTTACTAAAAATCACACCACTGAGTCTTTTATGATCACCCATTTACAATTACTGTATGTCCTCATGGCACAATTGTAAAGCACTTGGCGGCTAACTGAAAAGGTAACAGTTCAAATCCACCAGCTGCTCTGTAAAGGAAATACCAGAGATCTGCTTCTGTAAAGAGTAAAATCTAGAAAACCCTTTAGGACAGTTTTACTCTGTGATATAGGATCACTGTCGCTAGGGATCAACTTGAGGGCACACAACAACAATGTTCGCAGTATTCCTCATGCCCTTTTCCTGCTCGAGTTTTCTCCTTATTTTCTTCTAAGACATATATTTTACTTATTTGCTTTTTTTTTTCCCCAAATGGACAGTAAACTCCAAAGTGACATAGATTTTTGTCTATTTTTACTCTTTGAGGTCTTAGTGACAAGTCAATGAGAGTGTCTTAGTAATCTGGTGCTTCTATAACAGAAATGCCACAAGTTAATTGCTTTAACAAAGAAAAATCTATTCTCTCACAATCTACTAAGCGGCAAGTCCAAATTCAGGATGTCAGCTCTAAGAGAAGGTGTTATCTCTCTGGCAGCTCTGGAAGAAGGTCCTTGTCATCAATCAACTCTTAGTGTGGGGCCATCTCAGCACAGAAACCTTGGTTCCAAAAGACATGCTCTACTCCTGGCTCTGTTTTCTTGGTGACATGAGTTCTCCATGTGCCTCTGTTCATTTCTCTATTTTGTATCTCAAGAGAGATTGACTTAAAACACTATCTAATCTTCTGGATATCATCAATATGTTGTTGTTGTTAGGTGCTGTCGAGTCGGCTCCAACTCGTAGCGACCCTGTGAACAACAGAATGAACGTTGCCACGTCTTGTGCCGTGTTCACAACCATTTTTATGTTGAAGCCCATTGTTGTGGCCACTGTGTCATTCCATCTCATTGAAGGTCTTCCTCTTTTTCACTGACCCTCCACTCTACCAAGAATGATGTTCTCCAAGGACTGATCTTCCCTGACAACATGTCCAAAGTATGTAAGATGTAGTCTTGCCATCTTTGCTTCCAAGGAGCACTCTGGTTGTACTTCTTCAGAACAGATCTGTTGGTTCTTTTGGCAGCCCATGGTACATTCAACATTCTTCTCCAACACCACGATTCAAAGGCATCAATTCTTCTGTCTTCTTTGTTCATCATCCAGCTTTTGTATGCACAGGATATGACTGAAAATATCATGGCTTGAGTCAGGAGTATTTTAGTCTTCAAGGTGACATCCTTACTTTTGAATACTTTAAAAAGATCCTTGGCAGCAGACTTTCCCAGTGCAATGCGTCTTTTGATTTCTTACTGCTGCTTCCATAGGTGTTGATTGTGGACCCAAATAAAGTGAAATCTTTGGCAACATCAATCTTTCCTCCATTTATGATGATGTTGCCTACCGGTCCAGTTGTGAGGATTTTTTTTTTTCCTGATGTTGAGGTGCAATTCATACTGAAGGTATGTGCTGTGATCCTTGATCTTCGTCAGTAAGAGTCTCAAATCTTCTTTACTCCCAGAAAGTAAGGTGGTGTCATCTGCATAATTCAGGTTGTTAATGAGTCATCCTCCAATCCTGATGCCTCATTCTTCTTCATATAATCCAGCTTCTCAGATTATTTTCTTGGCATATACATTAAAAAGGTATGATGAAACAGTATAACCCTGACGCATACCTTTCCTGATTTTAAACCATGCAGTGTCCCCTTGTTTTCTTTGCACGACTGCCTCTTGATCCATATTCAGATTCCTTAAGAGTACAATTAGGTGTTCTTGAATTCCCATTCTCTGTAACAGTAGCCATAATTTAGTATGACCCATACAGTCAAATGCTTTTATATAGTCAATGAAACATAAGTAAAAATCTTGCTGGTAGTCTTTGCTTTCAGCCAAGATCCATCTGACATCAGCAATGATATCCCTGGTTCCACATCCTCTTCTGAATCCAGCTTGAATTTCTGGAAGTTTCTTGTCTATATACTACTGTAGTCACTTTTGAATGATCTTGAGCAAACTTTACTTGTGTGTGGTGTTAATGATAGTTTGTGGTAATTTCCACATTTGGTTGGATCACCTCTGTTTGGAATGGGCATAATGTGGATCTCTTCCAGTCAGTTGGTCAGGTAGCTGTCCTCCATACTTCTTGGCAGTATAACTGCCATTAATCCATCTTGTTACATCATAGTGATAGCATTTATGACACAAGGGAAATCACATCAGATGACAAAATGGTAGACAATCAAACAATACTAGAAATGATGATCTAACCAAATTGA
This sequence comes from Heterohyrax brucei, assembly GCA_028571685.1. Taxonomy (NCBI): domain Eukaryota; kingdom Metazoa; phylum Chordata; class Mammalia; order Hyracoidea; family Procaviidae; genus Heterohyrax; species Heterohyrax brucei. Next base: position 68,010,100 of record CM053150.1, read on the forward strand.
AATACATGTTTTCAGGGTGGAACACAATTCAGTCCATGGCAGAGTGGCACAATAAGTATATTCTGAGTGAATGGAAGTAAAGAAGAAGGGAAGGCAGTAACAAACCAGGAAAATGAAAGACAATTAGTGTTTGCAACCAGCACTTTGAATTATTCCAAGAGAGGTAAGCCCTGTTTGGGAACATAAATTGAAGGTCTTACTGGGCCAGTGCCCTGCTAGGGCATGGCCAGTTCATAGGAGTCACAGGTTAAACAAGTCATTTGATATCACTCAGTCATTTAGCAGCAGAGCTGGGCCTAAAGCCAACACATATGGCTGTTTGCCACAAGAACATCTACTCACCCCCATACATATACATGGATGCGGGCTTAATAATAAACAATATTTAGCTAACCTTGGTTTTGATATTTTTGCTGACCATGAGATTGTATTTTATAGGTAGAAAGTTTCAGCGTTTTTTTCTCATGTTAGTTTATGACTATAAAATAACAACAGAAACAAAGCCTTCTATGTTTTGTTTTTCCTGTTTCTGATGGTCATACAGGGCCTTTTTTGTTTGTTGGCCTTTTTAGTAACTACATTCAATAACTAGTTGAAGGAATCATTTAGCTTCTACCGGGCATATGCCCAGCACTCTGAGGCACAGAAAGTAATTTTGATGCATGTTTTTGATCTGATTGTCTCACTAACAAGGCAAAATTAATAAAAATTAGAAAACTTGGAGAAAAATATAATTCACATTCAATTCTCACTAATATACCTCCAGAGTGTCTCTAGCGACAAAATAATCGTCAAAATACCTTTAGGGTGAATACTCCCAGTGGGTGATGAGCTTTCTCAATATTGTCTAGGAAGGAAATGGAGGTTAGGAGATAAAGTAAAATGAATTTTGGAAATGTCAATTATTGATAAAGAAAAGGTTCCAATCACCTTATTTTAGAAGTGCAGAAACAGAAGGTTGAAACAATGATTCATCTGCTGTCGCATAACCATGTTACCAAACTGCAGGTAGAAGCCCAAATCTTGTGACTCGCAGTTTGTGTGTTTTGTGTTTTTTGTTTTGTGTTTTTTCCTGAAAATAAGTCACATTTCTCTAAAAACAAACTTTCAATACTAAATTCAAAGGAAATCTAGACACAACACAGAGATAAATGTGTATTTTCAGTAGCATAATGGTATATACCTAAGCTAAAGAAATGAAGTTGTAAAAAGGCAAGAAAACGGGGACACATAAATTGATAGAAGCAAAATTGACACTCAGGTGGGAAACTAACCTTTACTCTTTAGCCGTATTGCCTCCAAACCTTGAATTTATAACCTACGTGGTTGTTGATAATTCATTAGGAATGATTAGGTTGGAACCTTAAATGAGGTGATACTGAGTGGATATGAAATCAATTGGGCCATTTTTTCTTTCTAAGAGATACTACTGAAATGCCCCCATTTTTCAGAGGAGGAACCTGACTCCCAGTATGAACTACAAAGGAGTGTTCCTGAATTTGGATCCAGACCCCTCTGATTCTAAAGTGTAATCTCCAACAAGTAGGGCACTGGAGTCCTAGTGACAATATGCTGGAGAGTATAGAGACCTATATAAAAGTCATGGAAGGTGGAAATCACCAAAAACATAATTTGGCTGAGGTCTTACTTTAATTATTTAAATCTTAATGGAGGCAGTTTCTTCCAGTAACAGGCAGAAAAGAGGAAACAATACGTACTAAGTTACTAATTTTTAAACTGAACTCTAATAATATGGTTAAAATCACCTTCACATGATCATACAGCATTCTTTCTAAAACCTAAAACTATGGTGTTATTGTTAGTTAGATGCTCTCCTTACTTATCAACATGGTTAGTTTCCAAAGAACAAGTCATTACATGAAATCTTGTTAAGTGAAATGGAGAGTGACCTCACTGGACGCAAAATGAAGATGTATACATTGTTACATAATTACCAAATTACATCAATACATAACTTCCAAATCACAATACATAACTTGCCAAACCACTGAGCTCATGGCTGAGCCAAGCTGACCCATAACCTTAACCATCAAAGTTAGCACATTTTTCATGCCTTGCACCATCGCATTCATTACTGCCAGATGTATGTCGATAATGCACAAATTAACTGGTAAGTGTGGATTTTTTAACTATTGTTGTAAATGGGAAAGTCAGATAAAGAGAAAGTTGATATATGAGAAGGTGTACTTGAATATTTGTCTTTCTTACTCAACAAAGAATCTTAAGGACAGACAGAATGTCTTACTGTTTTCTAACTCTGTGACTAGTATAATCGTTCACACAGTAAACGTTTGAGGAACAAGTGAGTTCACGACTTCATGACGTATTCAGGACAAGTATGATTTCTAGAAAACGGAGGCTCTGAGTGATTAATTTTCTGCCAAGCTAGCAAATGGTGAAGTTGGTATTTGAAATAAAGTTTTCAGTAATTAATTTAATCTTACATTATTTACAGTCTATATTTCAGTGTTCCTATAACATCTCTCTAGTAGAAATGGCAGCATTTCTCTCCCTTTTTCTTACCTTCCCATTCCAAAATCCAATCACCTGGGTGATATTCAAAATATGCCTAAACACTGCATAGCATTTGATTCCTTCTTTGTCTTCTTTCCCAATCTCCCAGGTCAAAGAGTTTGAAAAGCCTCATAATTGTCTAATAAATAAAATCACATTGCTTATAATTACCAGGGACAATTCTGTGTAATTAGATGTTAACTGTAGTGTCCTCTCTCTCTTATGACTCCAAATAAATACTTGTTCCTGTCTGAGTCTGGGAAAAAGCTTGGTTGGAAATATAACTGCTATGTTGCTCTCTATGTAATTAACTACCATTAAAAGCTACTAATTAGATCATAAGCTTTAAATAAGTTGCCCTAATTACCTTTGGTACATGGTGCATTGAGTCGGGAGGGCAAGTCCTTAAGAGCCAAGAAAACTTGGCTGTGTCACTGAGAGAATTAACAGACTATTGGGTTTCTTTTTTTTCCTCATTCATAAGAGGGGAAATGAAAAGATAGGATGTGGGATAGAGAGAGATAGTCCTTGCCCTAAGGAAGAGAAGAGCCGATGAGGACACAAGTATATAAGAATAACCACTTTTGTGTTACTTCAAAGACATTTAAAAAGTAATATAAGGAAAGCTTCAAGGAATAGGTGCTATAAATATACCATTTATTGATTCATTCTGGTATTAATAAATATGTATACAGTAAAACCTGAAAAATCTGTAATCTCTGTAAGGTAGAAATCTGTCAAAGAAGGAAGACCCAAATATTTTCCACTAAAATAAATGATAGAAAAATGATAAGACTGCACTCTGTCAAAGGTAGTCCTGTTGAATTCTGGCTTTCACAGTTTCCACCGTAATATGTTACAATATCAGTAATGATAATAACAGTAAGAACAATAGATAATAGTTATTGAGCATGTATTATGTGCCAGAAACTATTCCTAACACTTTATGTGTTTTAATCAATCACAACAAACTTGTAGGCGTGTATTAATAATATCTTGACTTTTCAGATAGGAAAATGGAGGTTCATAGTGACCTCATGAACTGTTTGACATTGCATATTATAGCTTGAAGTAGCAGAAATAGGGTTCAAATCTGCCAGTCTGGCCACAGAACTTGAGTTCTTAAACACTACAGAATACTGCCATGGCTCATATGGGAAAGAACTGAGGTTTCTTATAACTTTAATCTGGAAATCAGAATAACCCAGTATTCGTGCAGCTATTGTCCCCATATTCCCTCTTTGAACACCAGCTTCCACGTTCTAGGGAAGACAGAGAAGGAAGGGCTAGATGGCATTTCAGAAGCATTCAGTTGCACTTTTTTCTTTTTTTTTTTTTACTTTTATGACTGCATTAAGAAGCTGTGTGAATAAACTAAGGTTCTCTATGCATATTAATGTTTCTCTAAAGCCAAGGTCAGCTTCTCTTGATTATTCCTAAATAACTGGCACAGAGCCAAAAGCCAGAGTATATGCCTCTCTGTCTCTGTCTCTTTCTCTCTGTCTCCGCACACACATACACATATATATGCATATGACATGTAAGAGTTACAATATATAATGTAGAGAAACATACATTATATATCATCTAATTAAACAATTATATACTGTACAGAAATTGTGATGTGTGTATGAGTGTGTGTATCTCTATATGTACATGTGTCTCTCTCTATATCAACACATTTTAGGGGAAACAGAAATTATGTGTAGACTGATTTCCACTTGTCAAAGGCTCAGCATACATACCAGTATATACATTATCAGTATATAATCACTCTTTTATGCCAAGAAATTTGAAAGATATCTACCTGGTCAAATGACTGGAAGTGATCCAGACTTGTGCCTATTCCAAAGAAAGATGATTCAACCAAATGCAGAAGTTATCGAACAATATCATTAATATTACATACAAGTAAAATGTACTGAAGATCATTGAAATGTAAAAGCAGCAGTGTATCAACAGGAAACAGCTAGAAATTCAAACCAGATTCAGAAGAAGATGTAAAAACAGGGATGCCATTGTGGACTGTCAGATAGATCCTGGTTATAAGCAGAGAATACCAGAAGGATGTTTATCTGTGTTTTATTGACTAAGCAAAGGCATTATACTGTTTGGATCATAAGAAATTATAGACAACACTGTGAAGACTGGGAATTCCACGACACTTGATTGTGCTCATGAGGAACCTGTAGATAGATTAAGAGGCAGCCATTCAAATAAAACAAGGGGATACTGTGGTATTTAAAATCAGGAAAGATGTGCAAAAGGGTTGTATCTTTCAAGGTATCTGTTCAGTATGTATGCTAAGTAAGTAATTAGAGAAGCTGGACTATAGGGGGAGGAATGAGACATTAGGATCAGAGGAAGACTCATTAACAAACTGTGTAACGCAGATAACACCACCCTGCTGTTGAAAGTGAAGAGGATTTGAAGCACTTAATGGTAAAGATCACAAGTCATAGCCCTGAGTATGAGTTGTACCTCAATATAAGGAAAACAAAAGTCCCCACAATGGGACCAATAAACAGCATCATGATAAATGGAGAAAAGATTGAATTTGTCAAGGATTTCATTTTACTTGGACCCATAATCAGTAACCACGGAAGTGACAGTTAAAAAATCAAAAGATGCATTTGGCATACTTGCTATAAAATATCTATTTTAAAAGTTAAAAATCAAAGATGTCACTTTGAAGACTAAGCTATACCTGACCCATGCTCTTTCTTATAAGCATGGAAAGCTGAGTAGAAAGACCAAAGAAGAACAAACGTATTTGAATTATGGTATGGGCAAAAACTGTTGAATACACCAAAAAATGAACAAACCTGTCTTAGAAGAAGTACAGTCTAAATGCTTCTTGAAGGTGAGGATGGCAGGCCTTTGTCTCACATACTTTTGATATGTTAACAGAAAAGATCAGCTCCTGGAGAAGGACATCACACTTGATAAAGTAGCGGGTCAACAAAAAAACAAAGACTTTCAAGGAGATGGATTGACATAATTGCTGCAACAATAGGCTCAAGCATAACAATAAAATAACTGTCAGGATGACACAGGACTGGGCAGTGTTTTCCTGTCATACACAGAGTTGCTATCAATCAGAATCAAGTTGATGGCACCTAAGAGTGTACAAAAATAAAATTTTCTTGTCTATCAAAGTAAATGATATCCTCCTTAAAGTATTTATCATGTGTTTTACTCAGAGATTAAAAAAACTATAAATACTTTAAGTTTATGCAGACTTTGTCAAGGAAAGATCTTTCCAACCTTAGGTGTTTCTTTCCCCTCCAAGATGTGTGAGTTATTGCTCTCGATTTTATTCTCTCTCTACTTGAATTTTAGATGCATCACATCTCAGATCTACTGACTAAGGTCATATTCATGTGCCCAACTCTAGGCTATTGCTCTGAGTCAGAAAGGTTTGCATCTTTTGGCATCCTGTACAAGGACTAAGCTGTGCCCTCTCTTATCTCTACTTCTTGGAACTCTAACATTACAAGCAGATGGAAAGCATTTAAAACCATGCAGTCATTAAAACTGAGTGTAAGAAGGGCACTGTCTATGTTTTTGCTAGTTTTGCCCTCTGAGCTTTCCATAGGTTGATACTACTATGTTCCATTTACATGAGATAGGACAATCGCTGCTCAACTTGGGCTCCACATAACTACTCAACTCAAATTCTCAATAAAGACTAGGTAGAGGTGGGGCCAAGATGACAGAGTAGATGGAAGCTTCCCATGACCCCTCTAACAACAATAACACAAAAGAACAAATAAATCCAGTATACATGACATTCTAGGGGACCTGAACATCAAAGGAAAAGCTGAGAAATTGGACTGAGGAATGGGAAAGGGAGAGTAGTACAAGTAGTAGATAGGAATCCACAAACACGATACACCAGGAAATGGCAGCAACTGGTGTGAGCAGCCAAACAATAGAGTTTGGTGGCAGTAAACTTCCACAGAAAAAACTGACCATAGAATCCATTTACATAAATAGAACAGCAAAAAACAGCACCAGGTCATCAAAAGCTAAGTTTTTGTATGTAACATACCACACACATGGATGTAAATATTTCCTTCAAGACAAGCCTGTCTCCCCTCTCCTAATGTTTCCCCTTCCCTTCCCTGCATTGCGTCTAGCTCTGGAGTCTGATGCCATTAGCTGAGACATAACTTAAGCCCACTATGAGCCATTTCCTGAGACTCAGAGAGAAAAAAATTAACAAACTGAGGGAAGGTGGAAAATAGCTGCTGATTACTGTGGGCCAGAGAATCATGTAAGAAACTGTTCTTTTACCTAGTTTCAGACGTAAGGGGATACATCATTATCGCAGACACTCAGGGACAGCTGTTAGCCCTCTGCCTTTCTCAGCAGCAGCAGTCAGATGTATGTGCCTATAGGAATCATGCCTGCCAACTGAGGACAATAGATAAGATCCTGCACCACACACTTGATGACTGACTACCTGGACACCTGAGCTGAATCCAAGTAAAGGGAATTTTGGGATCCTATGTCTAGTAACAGTCTGAATCACCTGGTGACAGGACATTTGAGCTTGAAAGACAACAATAAACAATGTGTCACACATGACCAGCAAATCTGGACATTTCACATCAAAATAAATCAAGAAGCTAGAACAGAGTAGACAAACAAAATAAATAAATACAACTTATTGATGATATAGCGTCAACAGTCAATTTTAAGTAACTTTTGGCTGAAGTAGTAGACAGTGATCTCTTCAGAAAGCTCCCAAAATAAAGAATGACATTTTCCAGAGGAAGACTACTTCTTGGAGTTATCAGAGATAGAATACAAATGACTAACATTTAGAACTCTTCACGAGATGATGAGATGAGGCAAAAAGAAGCAGAACATAAAGAAAAATTAAACAAGTTGCAAGAAAGCATAAAACAGCAAGAATTAGATATTAAGAAAATTTATAATAAAATTATAGAATTAGACAACTCAACAGAAACTCAAAAGACCAGAATGGGGACAGGACAGTGGAAGGCTAAATTAATGAGACTGAAGATAAAACATGTGACATCAGTATATCTGAGAAAAAAAATCAGATAAAAGAATTTTTAAAAAATCAAGAAACACTAAGAATTATGCAGGACTCTATCAAGAGAAATAATCTATGGGTGATTGGAATACCAGAACAGGGTTAATAACAGAAAATACAGAGAGAATTGATGAAGATTTGTTGACAGAAAACTTCCCTGACATCACGCAAGATGAGAGGGTGTCTATCCATGACACTCACTGAACTCTACAAAAGGTGGATCCCAAAAGAAAATCATGATGCCATATTATAATTAAACTTGCCAAAGCTAAAATCAAGGAGTCACATTTAAAAGTGACTAGGGATAAACAAAAAAGAATCAACGACATTCAGTTCAGACTACTCAGCAAAAACTGTGCAGGCAAGAAGGCAATAGGATGACATATACAAAGACTTGAAGGAATATAATTGCCAGCCAAGACTTACATATTCAGTAAAATTGTCTCTCAAATAGAATGGAGAAGTTAGGACATTTCCAGATAAACAAAAAAATTAGGGAGTTTGCCAAAACCAAACCACAATCACAAGAAATACTAAAGGGAGTCCATTAGTCAGAAAATCAGTAACACCAGGTAACAACCAAAGACTAGAATACAGAATAGAGCAACTATATGTCAACACAAATAGAGGAATCAGAAAAATAAAGAATAGTCAAAACACCAAAAATAGGGAAACAGACGCTATTATGTAAGCATTGTAATTGAAAAGAAGGACTTAAAAGGTAGTCATAGATTTTTGTATGGAGAGAAAGTCATGGTGATACAAAGAAATTAAAGACCGGTTTAAATTTAGAAAACACCACAAAGGAAACTATTAATTTTATGCATCCAAAAAAAAGAGAAAAAAAAAAAAAAGAAAAAAAAAACAAACAAACCACAAAGTCTCAGCAAATACAAAATTACAAACATGGAAAAAGATGAAAATAAAGTCCATAAAGAGTAAAGACTCAATACAGAAAATTAAATAGAACAAAGGAATTGCCTACAACACACAAAAAAGACATCAAAATGACAGCACTGAACTTCTATCTATCAATAATCAAGCTGAATCAATAATCAAAGTGAAAGAATTAAACATACTGATAAAGAGTGGAATAATGTCAGACTGGATTAGAGAACACTACCCGTGTGTATTCTGTTTACAAACCTTAGATCCGAAGACACAAACTAAAGTTCAAAGGGTGGGGGAAAAAATACATCAAACTAATAACATCTAAAATAGAACAGGAGTGGTAATGTCGATCTCTGAGAAAATAGACTTCAAAGTAAAATCCACTGCATTGGATAATAAAGGACACTACACAAAGCTTAAAAGGTGAATATTTCAGGAGGACGTAATTGCATTAAGTACTTACACACTCGATGACAGTCCTTCAAAATACATAAAAAAAAATCTCTAACTTCACTGAAAATAGAAATAGACATTTACAAAACAATAGTAGGAGATTTCAATGCACCACTTTCAGTGAAGGGCAGAATATCCAGAAAATTGATCAATAAAGATATATAAAATCTAAGTGCCACAATCAAAAAACTTGACATCATAGACATACACAGAATACTACACCCAATAGCAGCCAAGTATGCTTTCTTTTCCAATACGCATGGAACATTCTGCAGAATTTGTGACATATTAAGACACAAAGCAATCCTTTAAAAATTTCAGAGCTTAGATAATACAAAGCATCTTTTCAGACCATAAATCCATAAAAGTAGAGATCAATAACAGAAAAAGAAAGAAAGAAAGGAAAAACACTCGAAAACTAAACAACACCTTGCTCACAAGCAACTGGGTTATGGAAAAAAATCAAGGATGGAATAAAGAAACTCAGACTCAAATGAATAAAACATCCTGCCAGAACCTATGCAACAAAGCAAAAACAGTGCTCAGGGGTTCATTTATCTCAGTAAATGCACACATCCAAAAACAAGAAGGGGCCAAAGCAAAGAATTAACTCTAAAACTGAACAAGTAGAAAGAAAGCAGCAAAGGGACGCCTGCGGTATCAGAGGAAAGAAACAAATTAAAACTAGAGGAACACTAAATAAATTAGAGTAGAAAAAGAATTGAAAGAGTTAACAAGACTGAAAGCTGGTTTTCTGAAAAGATCATCAAAGCTGATAAACCACTGGTCAAACTGATAAAAGAAAAACAGGAGAGGAAGCAAATAATTCACATAAGAAATGAGATAGGTGATAGAACAAAAGGCCCAACTGAAATTAAAAGAATCACAACGGAATACTACTAAAAAATTTTACTGTAATAAATTTGAAAACCTAGATAAAATGGAAAAATTCCTAGAAACACACTACCTGTCTAAACTAACACAAACAGAAATAGAACAACTAAATAAATCCATCATGAAGGAGATGAAAAGGTAATTTAAAACCTCTCAACCTCTCAACCAAATAAAAAACATAACCCTGATGGTATCATTGGAAAATTCTACCAAAATTTCAGAGAAGAGTTAACACTACTACTACCAAAAGTATTTCCATGTATAGAAAAGATGGAATACTCCAAATTTCATCCTGTGAAGCCAGCATAACCCTGATACTAAACCCAGCTAAAGACAGCAAGAAAAGATCAATTACTGTCCATTATCTGTCATGAACTTGGATACAAAAATCCTCAGAAAAATCTAGCCAATAAAATTCAACAACATATAAACAATAATAAAAATTCACAATGACCAAGTGGGATTCATACCGAGGACACAGGGAGTTCAACATTAGAAAAACAATCAGTGTAATCAATGACAAAAATAAAAGACAAGAACCACTTGATTTTATCAATTGATGCAGAAAAGGCATTTGACAAAGTCCAACACCCATCCATATCAAAAAGTCTCAGAAAAATAAGGATAGAGAAGAAATTCATCAACATAAAAAGGAACATCTATGCCAAGCTAACAGCCAACATCATCCTAATGGGGAGAGTTCCTGAAAGCATTCCCCTCAAGCATGGAAACCGGACAAAGATGCCCACTGTAGATACTTTTATTCAACATTGTGCTGTAGGTTCTAGTCTCAGTATTCAGGCAAGATAAAGAAATAAATGGCATCCAAATTCGTAAGGAAGAAGTAAAAGTATTTCTGTTTGTAGATAATATCATCTTACACAGTGAAAATCTTAAAGAATCCACAAGAAAAGTACTAGAACTAATAGAAAAGTTCATTAGAGTATCAGGATATGAGAGACAGACAAAAATCAGTTGGATTTCTTTAAACCAACAAAGAGAACATCAAAGAGAAAATCACCAAACAGATGCTGTTTGCAATACCCTCCAAGAAGATATAATACTTAGGAATAAATCTAACCAGAGACATAAAAGACCTGCACCAAGAAAATTACAAGACTGTACTGTAAGAAACCAAAAAAGACCAACATAAGTGGAGAAAACTACCTTGCTCATGGATGGGAATACTCAACGTTGAAAATTTCTGTTCTACCCAATGCAATCTATAGATACAACACATTCCAATACAAATTCCAATGTTACTTTCTAATGAAATGGAGATGAAATCATCAATTTTGTTTAGAAAGGAAAAAGCCCCGGACGAGTAAAGCATTAATGAGAAATGTGAACAAAGTAGAAGGCCTCACATTACTGGCAAATAGAATAAAACAACATATCAAAAAAATAATCCATCATGACCAAGTTGGATTCATACCAGGAACACAAGACTGGTTCAACATCAGGAAAGCAATTAATGTAATCAACCACAAAAATAACACAAAAGACAAGAACCATTTAATTTTGTCTATTGATGTAGAAAAGGCATTTGATAAAGTCCAACACCAATTCATGCTAAAAACTCTCAGCAAAATAGGCACACAACGCAAATTCCTCAATGTAATAAGAGTCATTATGCAAAGCCAACGGCCTACATCATCCTGAACGGAGAGAGGCTGAAACAATTTCTCTTGAGAACGGGAACTAGACAAGGATACCCACTCTCACACCTCCTACTTAACATTGTACTAGAAGTTCTAGCCAGTGCAATTAGACAAGACAAAGAAATAAAGAGCATCTGCATTGGCAAAGAAGAACTAAAAATCTCCCTATTTGCAGATGATATGATTGTATACCCAAAGAAACCTAAAGAATCCATAAGTAAAATATTCAAACTAATAAGAGAGTTTAGCAAAGTCTCAGGATACAAGAAAAACATAAGTAAATAAGTAGGATTCCTTTATACGAACAACAAGGTTATTAAGGAAGAAATCACCAAATCAATACCATTTATTATAGCTCCTAAGAAGATAAAGCACCTAGGAGTAAATCTAACCAGAAAAATAACATACCTTTGCAAAGAGAACTACAATACCTTACTACAAGAAACTAAGAGACTTATAAAAATGGAGAAACCTGCCCTGCTCATGGATAGGAAGATTTTACATTGTGAAAATGTCTATTTTACCCAAAGCAATCTACTTATATAATGTAATCCCAATACAAGTTCCAGTGACATTTTTTAATGAGATGGAGGAACAAATCACCAACTTTGTTTGGAAAGGGAAGAAGCCGCGGATAAGTAAACACTACTGAAGAAGAACACACTGGGAGGCCTCTCACAGTCTGACTTTGGAAACTGTTACACTGCCTCACTAGTCAAAACAGCCTGTTACTGGTACAAAAACAGACAGATCAATGGAACAGAACTGAGATCCCAGAGATAACACCATTCTCCTATGAACAGCTGACATTCCACAAAAACCCTAAGACAGTAAACTAGGGTAAAAACAATCTCTTCAACAGATGGTGCTGGCAAAATTGGATATCCACCTGCAATAAATTGAAACAAGACCCCTATCTTATATTTATAAAAAAACCGACTCAAACTAGATAAAAGACCTAAATATCAAATCTAAAACGCTTAAGCTCATCCAGGAAAAAGTAGGAACAACAATGGAAATTTTAATGCACAATGTAGACAGACTTCAAAATCTGTCAAACTAACCACAAACAACAGAAAATAGATAAATGGGAACTACTAAGAATCAAACACTTTTGGTCATCCAATGACTTTATTAATAGAACTAAAAGGCCACCTACAGAATGGGAAAAAATATTTGGCAACTGTATGTCAGACCAGTGCCTGATATCCATAATCTGTAAGGTACTACAAAGTATCAGTAAGAAAAAGATAAATCATCCAGTTAAGCAATGGGCAAAGGAGATGTACAGACACTTCTCTAAAGAGGAGATCCAGGCAGCCAAAAAACACATGCAGGCATGCTCACCATCTTTAGCTATTAAAGAAATTCAAATGATAACTGCAATGAGATACCACCTCACCCCAACAAGGTTGGCCATGATCCCAAAATGCAAAGCAACAAATGCTGGAGAGGCTGTGGAGAAATTGGAACTCTCCTATACTGTTGGTGGGATTCCAAATTGGTGCAAACTCTTTGCAAAGCACTCTGGTGTTTCCTTAAAAAGCTGGAGGTAGATATACCATTTGACCCAGTAATTCCACTGCCTCAGAACAGGCTATTAAATGGTGGAGATTCGGAGACTTCAAAAGAGAGGTCAGAGGTGCTGAGTTACACAGATTCCAAGGCCGGGCTCTCAAAATGTGGTGACCCTGCTAGCCAATCTCATCAGCAGTGCATCTGAGCCTTGCTGCCCATCAAACTTCAGCGCCCCCTGCTGGCTAAGACAGAGAAAAAAAATGTGAAAAATGGCGATTTACTTTCAGTCCGCTGGAGCCGACGCTCATCAAGGGTGGAGGCTGGCGAAAGAGAAGCTTCCTGCTCAGTGGTATGTATACCACATAGACACCATTATGCTGTGTCCCAGGGCTTACTAGGTGTCCAGAAGGCTCTGTTTAATTATCAATTCAGGCCTTGGTTTCTATAGGGATTTAGGGAGATGTGTGTTTAGTTGCCATCTTGACTCCGCCCCTTAGAAACGTTTTATAAAAGAGATTAATTCAATCTGAGAAAGCTATAGGGAAGAAGGTTCATATGGATGGAGAAACATTTTCAACAGATGTAAGGTGATGACCCATTTTGAAACTATTTGCATAACTTATAGGGACATAAAACTTTTTGAAATAGAGTCAGCATCAGTCTTTAGAACATAGACTTCTATTAAAGTATTAAGAGTTAAACCTGAAACTATGAGTGAGCAGGGAATTCGCTTTTTTCTTGATTAATAATGTAATGATAGAAGAGAAATTCTGAAATTAGATGGAGGGTTGAAGTGCACCATTTCCTTTTTCTGGAGTCCCTGAGCAGTACACATAGATAACATTTTTGGCTATTAATCAAAAGCTTGATAGTTGAAGTTCATTTAGGGGTGCCTTGAAAGAAAGCCCTGGCAATCTCCCTCCAAAATAGCAGCCATTAAAAATCCTGTGAAGCACAGTTCTACTCTACGCATATGGTGTTGCCATGAGTCAGAATCAACTTGACAACAACTGCTTTTGTTTGTTTTTAAATTGCTGTTTCCTTTTTTAATTTGGGCTGAAAACCCCAAACCAAACCTACTGCCACTGAGTTAATTCCACCATAAGCACAAGCCTGTGATAAAAGTGCAAAATTAGTTAACACTTTAAACATAGGCCAGTGCAGATGACTTGGAATAACATAATCTTAGAGTAATTCAAAGATCACTTTGCTTTTGAAAAGAAAGTACAACCATTGTTAGGGGACTATTCATTACTGCCCAAAGATTATTCTGTCCAACATGGGGCAGTAGGATAGTTTCTTTTCCCATTTTTATCCTTCCTTTAGGGACTTTGAATAAGATGATAGGAATATTTACCCTGTTTTATCTGTCTATATGTTCTTTCTGAGGTCTGAATGACAAGCCAAGCACAGAAATTGAATTTTTCACTTCTCTAAACACTTTTGGCCCCTAGGAACACTGGAAAAGGTCAAGAATTTTGAAGCACGTTCTTCCCCAGGCTACAGGATCAAAACTTCTTTTTTAAAAGGTTGTTCCAGGCCCAATGAGACAGTAAGTAGTGATGGAGAATATAAACTGCAGTTTGTGTCCCCTGGTAGCTAGCATTCCCCTTGGGAAATTTACTTTGAAGACAAAACTCTGGAGAGACACAATTTTCTCATTAAGACAAATGTAGCAGAAAAAAAGAAAGAAATAGTGAGACATAAACTGAGAAGTGCATAGGTGAAAATCCTTCCTTTTTATTCTCCCCAAGTTCCATTTTCACTTTGCTCCCTTCTTTTCCTTTCCTTTCAGTTGTTTCTGTCTGTAATTGTTGTTAACTGCTATCAAACTGTTTTCAACACATTGCTACCACATGTGACCCAGCAAAAGTGTCCCATAAGGTTTTCTAGGCTGAATTTTTATGGGAGCTTATAGCCAGGTGTTTTGCCAGTGAAGCCACTTAGGTGAGTTTACACCACTGACCATCAGGTTAGCAAGCAAATACTTAACCATGTGTGTCACCAACATGCCTTTGTTTTACTTTACCAACTGATGTTTTCATCACTATGAATTTTTCTTACCAATCTAGTCTTCAACTTTCTCTCTCCTTTTCTTTTTGGACCCATGTGATAAGCATCCTCTAGTGAATCCCATTGATCCTCATCTCTTATATGGATGCCTTTGTATAATCACCTTCTGTCTTAGACTGGGTTTTCTAGGGAAGCAAATCCAGTAACATGTGTAGGTACAAGGAAAGAGTTATAATATATATATATAGATAGATAGACAGATACAGATATAGGAAACAGCTCACATAATCACAGAAGCTGAATGTCCCAAGCTCTGGCACAAGCCTCATGTGGCCACGGAAGCTGAGGAACCCAAAGTCAGCAAGTCAGAGACCAGAGTTCTAGATCACCGGTTCTGTAGGTCAGTGGATCCCAGGCTGGTGGCGAGAGGAAGTGACAGAGGCTGGCGAACCCAGGATCGGCAGGTCAGGGAGCAGGACTCTCAAGTGCCGACTATAGGGACTGATGAGTATAACAGCTGCTAGTTCAAGTCCCGGAACCAGACGCTGGAAGCAGAGAGCAGGAGCTCCTGGCCATGTGAGTGACCAGCCACCGTAGAGAAAGGTTGCGAGATGAGAGCCGACGGGCAGGGAGCCACCACGAACCCCGCCCTGCCACTTAATACAGCAGCCAAATATGTAGTAGCCAAGTTGACATAATCCTGACCACCACACCTTCCCTATGTGTAAGCTGGACATAGTGATGTGCTTATAACAGATAAACCATAGCACATGGGATGACATGTGACTTCTGGAATAAGATTACAAAAGAAGTGTGGCACACATCTTGCTTGACATCTTGTTGTCTCTCTTGGAGTTCTTGCTCTGCCTTATGAGGAGTCTCGTGTGGCAAGGAACATGATGCTTCCTTCCAAGAACCACTGTGGATTTACAGGCTTCCAGCAGCCATGTGGGTAAACTTGGAAGTGAATACTTCTCTAGTCAAGTCATAAGAGGACTGTTACCTTGGCTGACATTTTGAATGAAGCTTTGTGAGAGACCCTTTTCTACCAGAACCCATTAAGCCCATCTGGATTCTTGATCCTCTGTAACTGTTCTGGCCACAAAATTTTAGAGCAATTTGTTACTCAGCAATAGATAATTAATCAGCTCTTATCTCTTCATATTCCTCCTCATCACTGATTCTTTTTTTCAAATCTCTTTCTATTTATTCTTTCTTTCTTTTTTGGTCTTAGTTCTTTGGCACACAGATTTTAAATTTAAATTCAGCTTCAAAGTTATAGGAATCAGAGTGCTTTACTTTCAGTAACCATCAAATGAAATCATGCATTTGCAAACCTCATCTGTATAATGGAAAGGTCAGCATCCTTGATCTCCCTTTAATTGTAATCTTTGGTACATATTCATTCATTTGTGATTTCATTAAAACTGTTTAAGACATTGTATTGGGTGCTGTGTGGAACATGGGAATGAATGAAACATATTGTCTCTCATCAAATATATTAACATTAGGAATAAAATAAAATGAAGAAAACAAAGCATGTAAAATAGCTGCTCCTAAGGGTTTTCATATGTTAAGCGGAGGAAAAGATCATTTTCTACCTGGAGGATTAAGAAAGACTCTGCAAAGGGAGACCTTGAAAGATGTATTAGATTTGTATGTACCCACTCAACCGTCTGTGCACTTCAGTTCCTCTTGAGATCTATCAGATTTATGCTACTGTCATAGATTGGATTGGCCCCTCCAAAATGTCTGTCAACTTGGCTAGGCCATGATGCCCTAGTGTTATATGATTGTGTACCATTTTGTCATCTGATGTGATTTCTCTATACATTAGAAGTCCTGTCACTATTATGTAATGAGATGGATTAGTGGCAACTATATTGATGAGATCTACAAAATCAGGCAGTGTGTTAAGCCAATCTCTTTTGAGATATAAGAGAGAGAGGACCTCATACCAACAAGAATGATGAGCAGGCACAAATGTTTTTTGGACCTGGTGTCTCTGGCTGAGAAGCTCCTCAACCTGGAAGCTTAATCATAAGAACCTTTCTCCTTCACCAAGAAGAGAAATCTTTTCCCTGGAGCAGATGTCCTGTATGTGGACCTGTAGCCTACCATACTGTGAGAGAATAAATTTCTTTTGTTAAAGTCATCCACTTATGGTATTTCTGTTATAGCAGCACTAGACAATTAAAAGAAATGTTCATATAATATGCTTTCTCTGAGCCACACTCCACAATCTTTCTAGGTACAAGGACTACCATTTAAATTTACAAATTCATCCTGTAAAAAATGTTACATATCTCATTGCTGAATGTCACTATGGTCACCTTTGAAGTCCTCGCCTTTGCAAGCTATGTACAAACGCTAAGGCCTAGTCCACTCTTCAAGGCAATTTTGGAACTCTTTTTCTGAAATGGCCATCAGACCTGTTGTCCTATTTATTAGCTTTAATGTTGTGAATGTATCAAAATGTCTTCCTTTCAATATTTCCTTTACTTCCAGTAAAGAAAAAAGTCACTGACAGCCAGAGCAGGTGAGTTGGGAGGATATTCCAATACAGTTATTTGTTTACTGGCTAAAAATTCCTCACAAACAACTATACAATTAAGTTCATGACTTGCCAGCTTGCCACTGTGTGCAGTGGTCATTTCAGAAAGAGTTAAATATTTCTTCGAAGAGTGGGCTAGGTGTTGGCATCAGTCCACAGTTTCCAAGGGGAGTACTTCAAAGGTGAATGTAGTGATATTCAGCAATGAGGTACGCAGCACTTAGAACAATTAAGTTCACAAGCACAATTGTCAAACCTTGTAACCATTTGTCTTTCAATGCTTCCCTAGCCCCGCTTTGTCTGTCCACTCCCATGTTTCTCAAATCATCACTGTTATTCATTTTCGTATTTAGCTGTTTCATTAATCAAGGTAAGAAGCATTATTTAAGGTGAAAGAGACAATCTACTATTTTCTAGACAAAGAATGATGTATCTAAGGGGTTGGCTTGGAAAAGAGTTGGAGAATAGAACAATGCAGTGTTAAAAAAAAAAAAAAAGACTCTGCTAATGACAAGGTCAGCAGTTCAAATCCACCAGGTGCTCCTTGAATACTCTGGGGGTCAGTTCTACCCTGGCCCCTAGGGTCGCCATGAGTCGTATCCGACTCGACGGCACTTGGCCTTGGCGGCAAAGAGTTTTATGTTGGGGGAAAACGTTGTTGAGGGGGAAAAAAAAAATTTCTATCCAAAGTCTACTCCGTTATTTCTGTCCAACTTTATGCATCACGGTGGTTTCTGCTTACCATTCTTTTTCTACTTAGGGGACCTACAAGAAAACTGTAGAGATATTTGAAATAACTGGGATCAGTTCAGAATCTTCACTATACTCTCATACTTTTCTTTAGAAAATTTGGGTGGTGGCAACAAGAAATAAGAGTCTACCCTCCTTTATGTCAGGGCAATAAACATATCTAGAGGAGAGAATAAGTAAACAATTCATAGTTTCTACCTGTTCTCTTCTAAAACACAAGAGTGAAATACCTAAATCTGAATCATAGCATTATTCATACTTTGTATATTTAAGTGACTTTAATCATGTCACCTAAAAGATACTCTCACTTTCAATATCTACTGTAGAAAATCTTTGAAAAGCTGGAGCTTAAAAAGATTTATGTTGCTGACATAGTCATTTCTATCCCTGAAAATTCATCATAATAATTCATTCAAAATAAGGGAATATGTTGGGAACAGCCTCAGTGGCCAACAATAGGAGATGGTTATATACATGGTGGCATATCAGTGCAACAGATTATCATGCAGTCATTAAGATGACAATATGAAGAAACAAAGATGCAAATGTTTATGATTTAAAATTAATAAAATGATAATAATGCTGTATTATATATAAACCATGATGAGAACTCTACATATACTTATGAAGAAAAACTACAAAGGAATAAATCAGCTCTTAAATTAAAATAGGGTTTTGCTGTTGTTGCTATTGTGTTTTTTTTTTTTTTTTCCCCACTGATTTCCCAACCTTCAATCTGGGGCCTGATAGTTCTTCAGTTGTGGAGGATGGGAAGCTTCCCCGTGAATTGTAGAATGTTTAGCAGCATCCCTGTCCTCTCGCTACTGGGTTCCAGTAGCATTTCCCTAGCTGTTATAACCGTGTAGACATCGTTAAACATCCCCAAGGGGGTAAAATCACCCCTAGTTGAGAACCATTGTTTCAATGAAATGTTTTCTTTCTTTATCTTTCCAATAGTATTTTTGAAAGAGAGAATATCTGTAAGTGAAAAAAGGAAGCAATCTTTACACTTGACCCAGTGTTCTCTTCAGCAGCTTAAACAGAAAATAGTTGAAAATCAGCAATGTCCTGGTTATATCAAACAAGCAAGTAGAGCATAAATGTGTGATGACCTGCTTGGGGATGTCAGCATATTATCCCATCATTCGTCTGAGTAATTGCAAATAGAGGTGGGAAAAAAAATATCAGTGCATGTTATATAAGAGTATCTTCTTCTGACAGTGCAGAATATTTTTATCCCGGTGGAAGTTGCCTCTGGGCTCTGAAACCTCTGTCAGTGAGTAAAGAAAACTAATTGCAGTGAAATATCTTTTCAGGCAACTTGCCCATCACCAAATTCTGTATGTAGGGGAAATGCACCTTCCTTCAGATGTTTCAGTGGAACTCAAACCCCATAGGAGCTCTTTTTTAGGGCCAAAGAAACTTCTGCAGTGTAAGAACTTTAGCGCAGTTCAGAAAATGTACAAATTTCAAGGTGCCATTGAAAAGCATTTGATCACCTGCTTTGACCTGTTATTTCATATTCCTGGAAACCAGAAACCAGAGAAGGCAAGTTACTTGCCAGTTCAATATAACTAATTAGTTTCACAGCAATTATTAGGCCTGAATCTTCCTAAAGTTTCTTATTCTTCAGGCAAACTTTGTCTTTAAAAACACATTTTCTGTCTCTGCAATTGTCTATCAGTGAAGAATAATTTATTACTAGATGAGAAAGTCATACACTGTGGTTGAATTATGGCTAGGCCTTCAAACAGAATATAAAATTCAAACATTTAGTGAATAAACCATTATTGATTTACAGTCTGTGTATCCAGTACTGTACTGAGAAATACATTTGTAATATTAGAATAAACATGTTGAATATTTTCTCAACTGACATAATAGCCTCATATAGTCTACGGAAGACAGTCTATGTGCCCACTATTGTGCCAGGCAAAGGGTCTGTAAGATTAGAACGAGCATATTTTAAACCTTTTTCTTCTATCATAATAACCCCATGTACACCAATGGGTACACCAAAAATAGCCCAGAAATATTGGCTAGAGAGCTAGATTAGAGTTAACTTGGGTCTAGATTCTTGACACCGTCTGTCAATGCTTCTTAGAACTGACAGACTCCTTGAGCTGGCCTTTCCGGTTTCCTACATCAGCATAGATCAATGCGCTCGTCAATGCATTGCAATACCGCTGTTAGAAGACAATGCCAAGACCGTTCTAGTGTGAGACAACGGCAACTTAAGCAGCCCATCCAGGAACAGTAAAAACAGAAACAACAACAACAACAACAACAAAAAAAATACAACTTTCCGCAGAATCAAACAGCAAAGCAAACCCACTTCCGTTGAGTCGATTCTGACTCATATTGACCACATAGAGCAGAGCAGCAGAATTGCTAGTTTCCAAGGAACACCTGGAGGATTCAGACTGCCAATCTTCTGGTTAGCAGATGTAGAACTCAACTTCTACACCACCAGCATTTTCCCTTTCCACAGAAAGGGGGAGGAAAATATGGAATTAAAAGTGGCTAGGTGTCTAAACCAAAACCCACTGCCACTGAGTCAATTCTAACTCATAGTGACCCTATAAGACAGAGTGGAACTGCTCTATAATGTTTTCAAGGAAGGGATGGTGGATTTGAACTGCCAGCCTTTTAATTAGCAGCCTTATCTCTTAACCGCTGTAATATCAGGGATCCTTTTTTTTTTAACAGAACTTCTATTCTTAGCGTGTATGTGCTTTTCAGAAGTGGGATTCGAACCCATGACTCCAGAGGAGACTGTAGAACACAGTGCCTTAGACCTCTCAGCCATCTCAACATAATCCTTGAGTCTCTCTGAAGTCTCTGATAGATGCAGCTTTAAGCATGGGATTCTTCTGAGACCTTTGCATTATTATACACTGTCTGTAGGTATTACTTGGAGCGGTTACTTGGGCCTTTCTATAATGCCTTGCAGTGGTCAGATCCAAAGTATCTAGTTTGGTGGGATAGCCAAGTGAAGAGCAAAATGCTTTCTCTTGTACAATAATAATAATAAACAAAGAAAATAAATAAATAAAACAGGTAGCCCCCAACACTGAGCAACTACCTCCACACTGGGGTGGTAGAGGCCACATGTGGCTGAGAAGCTGGAGACTGATTCTAATTTTGTTTTCTGTGATGCTGTTGCAAGACCCTTAACCACTAAGTACTCCTTGTTTCCCCATTTGTTTAAGAGTGACTGAAGTACTGTGCTCAACAGTTAATACACAAGAGGAGAAGTGCTGATTGCAAGGAATAACGAAAATACTTCTTGTTGGAAGGTGTGTCCAGAAGACATTTGCAGATCATTGATGTAGATGATTTTAAGAGAAAAACTGATACGTGTATTTTTGAGAAAATCATCAATTTTTTCATTTAAGATTGACAGATACAATAAGCTCAAATATTTGTTGTATCTGTGTGGCAAGCATGCTATGATGTATATTTTTAAGAAGTGAGTCCCAGGTGAATAGTCTTTCACTCCAATAGAACATACAAACTTATTCTCTTATAGTTGGGGAAAATAACTGGATTTGAGAGAAGCAGTAGATAAAACATTGGGCTCAGTAGTATCTTTTTAGGTCAGGTTTCCTAGAAGCAGAACCTGAGTTGGGAATTCATCTACATGTTGTTTATTGTGGGCTGTTTCACAGGCACAGTCCACCAGGGAGTAGGGGAAGCGGGAGAGATCGCAGGGAACAGCTAAGTAAAGAGGAAGTTTTAACTAAGTTCTTGCCTTAGCCTGGTCCCAGGAGGGCCCTGAACTATGAATTATAATGGAGAGCTAGTTTCACCTTGTAGCAATGGAAGCAACGTTTTTATATCCACATGCATCAATCAGGCATTGTCTCCAGCCATCTGTTGGGGAATGTGTAATTTACTAGGATTCTCCAGGCACAATAATATCTCTTGGCTAAGAGCAAGAAATCAGCGAGCCCTTGGCTCAAAGACTTAACAGCATCTGAAGCAATGGGTATATTCTCTGATAACAGGAATCTGAGTTTGACACTAACTGCGTCTACTATAAGTAATAAAGCAAGCTAACTAGGGCTATTAATTCAACTTGACACTGGCTCTCCAACACAATGCAAGTTCCTGCAGGTCAGGGAGCTTCTCTATGTCATTTCTTGTTTTATCTCCTGTACTTGAAAATCGTCTGGCCTATAGAGTACATTCAGTACACAGGTGTTGAAAAACATGAATGAAAGTTCTGGCAAATATTTCTTCCCTTACTTCATCCTCTCTATTTTGACACATACTTCTCTTTTTTCTACCGACTGCAAAGCCCTCATTTCTCCTCTGAATCTGTATTTGCTCTTAAAAAATGATCTTGTAAAGAAAGTTGATCTAAGAAGTCTTAGCTAACTACTCAAGACACAGAAAGCTGCCCGATAGCTCCCTATAAGCTGTCCCATCAAACTAACATGAAAGCTTAAACTACACAACTTAGCATAAGTTTTCGTGTTATCTTATAGACATACATTTACAGTCCAAGCTTTTTTTTACTTACTCATAAGGACATGAGTATAAGGAATGCCAATTAAGTTAACAAACTCATCCTAGAAAAATTGCTACCTATTCCATTGCTGAGTATCACTATGGTCACCTTTGAAGTACTCCCTTTGGGAAGTTCTGCACCAATGCTAGCTCCTAGCCCACCCTTCAAAGCAATTTTGGAACTCTTTTTTAAGAATGGACAGCAGAGCTGTCAACATATTGCCCTCGATGTCCTGAATGTCATCAAAATGGCTTCCTCTCAATATTTCCTCTAACTTCATGTAAAGAAAATAGCCATTGGGGGCCAGATCAGGTCAGTAGGGAAGGTGTTACAATACAGTTGTTTGTTTACTAGTTAAATACTCTCTCACAGACAGCTATACAATTAAATTTGCAAACTTGCCACCTTGCCACTGTGTGCAATGGCAGTTCTAGAAAGAGTTCCACAATTGCTTTAAAGGGTGGAGTAGGTGCTGGCATTGATGCATGGCTTCCTAAGGGGAGTACTTTGAAGGTGACTGTAGTGACACTCGTCAGTGAGGTATGTAGCAATTAGAACAATGGAGTTCACAGACTCACCTGTCAAATCTCTTATGTATGTATGTGCAGGTGTGTTTATCTGTGCACGTGTACTTGATATTGCACATGTGTTCATGTGCATGCTTGTGTGGGTCCTGGCTAGTTATGAATTCCATAAACACTAAGCGTGTCTTTTCCTAGCTCCAAAATGATCTACTCCCAATATGTAATGTTTCCATTATTGTGCTTTATCTATATTTCTTTAATTAGCAGTCAGTACTCAACTCATCATCACTCCCACTTAATAACAATAGTGATAAGAATAACTAATATGTGTTCAGCACTTTTTGTGTGCCAGGGACTGTGCTCAACACCGGCCTCATCTCCTTTGATTGACCCAGTGCACTGTTTCATCACAATTAGAGTATATTTATTGATCCTGTTTTGTTGATGAAGTGACATCAGTTTAACAAATTTAAATGGCTTGTTCAGTGCCACAAAACTGATACAAGGCAAAGCTAGTATTTAAACATAATCAGGGAACTCTAGAATCTTACTCTTAACCACAAAGCAGTATAATCTTACCACCTAGAACACTTTAACAGCTTGCTAGAGAGTCCCTCTCACCACTTCTGTCCTCTCTATACATTGCAGCAAGAATGATCTTTATAAAAAATTAGTATGGTCAAGTCACTCTTTTGCTGAAAATCCTTTACCAGCTGTTCACTAGTATCAAGACAAAGCTCAAATCCCTTAATATGGCTTTGCAAAACCCCTTCTGGTTGATAGCTTACATACTTCTCTTATCACCTCTTGTTCTTCCTCCCCTCACCCAAATAGTGAACTACCTGCAGATTCTTAAAGACGTTAGCCATCCTTTCCAATGCTTTGGGACCACAGTGTAGGCTAAATATGAAAAGATTCTTTTATAATCCTGTTCTCTACTTAAACTGACACTTTCTCTGCCTTTTTATCCTCAACTTATAATGTAACCTCCTCCAAGACACAGTTCTTGGCCTTCTAAATCTGCAACAGATCTCCTTAACTCTAGTGCCTAAATTGATGATTCACTGTATCTTGAGAGGATTAAAAAGAGCCTATAATACAGTTACCAGTAAATAATGTTCACTTTCGGATGGAAAAGAATACATATACTAACCATGTAAAAATACTCTTCCTCAGCCACCTTCACTGTAATCACCAAGGACAATGAGTATACTTATTAGAACTCTCTAAACTCCACAAACTTAGAATATTTTCTACTACATAGTAAGTTCTTGTTGCTAAGTGCCACTGAGTTGGCTCCAACTTAATTATAATTAATTATTAAAAATTAACAATGAGCCAATAGTTTATTAATTGCTATTCCATTACTTTTTTTACCTTGACTACAGTCGCAATCTTTATATTTCAGAGCCAGGAGAGTACATGTTTAATTAATGGATTTTAATTTAACTCAAAGTGTAAAATGATGGAGTTGTTAAGTTGAATGTCATCAAAATAGACGTTCTTCTTAATGAACAGATTTCCTCCATATGTCAGAGATTCTACAGTGTCTGCTTGAAACCTTCTAGTTCTAAAGAGCTTACCACTTCCTCTGTCATTAAAGATTCACAAGTTTGAACATATTTTTTCTTATATTGAATCGATTATCTTTCCCCCCACCCTAATCACGTATGGCTTGCTCAACGGGAGACTCAGGGTGCTATCAGTCATACTGTGGGAGGAAAGCAGACTTTATCCTTAATTTACCAGCTTGCATTCTCCCACCTCCCACTGCCCACCTCCTTGGAATTGTAACTGAGGGGCTGTTTGAAAACCCTGAGCTTGGGAGTGGGGAGAGCATGGAGAAGGTCTCAGTGACTGACTTGAAACTGCACCTCAGAGTGATTGTTGCCCAGTGTTTGGCTTCTGCCCAGTCTGCCTGTGTGACAGTACCTTCTCCCTGACTCAGCCTTCTGTGTCCAGACAAATGATTCACTCCCAGTGCATTTTTCTGCTCTTACTAAATAGGCCCTCTAACCATAACTGTATCTTTCCATTCCAGCTAACAGCTAAGACAGCAGATTTTTTTTATTTATTTATTTTTTAATGTAACTAAGCAAGAATGTCGGCCAGAGAAGTTCTACAAACTCCTCTGTAAATGCCTTCCACATATTCCAGGCTCAGAGAGATTGCCATCTTCCTAAACTTATGAAAAAGTCCATCCCATACTTTGTATTCGTAATTTATTAAGCACCACAGTAGACCAAAGAAACCCCGGTGGTACAGTGGCTAAGACTTACAGCTGCTAACCAAAAAGTTTGCAGTTGGAATTCACTAGGTCTTCCTCAGAAACCCTACAAGGCAATTCTACTCTATCTTTATAGGGTCGCTATGAGTACGTATTGACTGGATGGAAGCAGGTTTTTTGGTGTTTATAGGCCAAGCCCCCTGGGTGGTGCAAACAATCTGCTCTCATTTACTAACCTAAAGGTTGGCAGTCCATGTTCACCAAATGGCCATAGAGAAAAGGCCTGGTGATCTGCTTACAGCCAAGAAAACTCTACGGAGCAGTTCTATTCTGCAAAACACGGGGTTACCATGAGTCAGCATCAACTCAACAGTAATGTTTATTTTATTTGGCTCTGAAATACAAAGATTGTGACTGTAGTTGAGGTAAAAAAAGTAATGGATAGCAATTAATAAACTAATAGTTCATTAATTTTTAATAATTAATTATAATTAAGTTGGAGCCAACTCAGTGGCACTGTGTTGTTGCTTTTTTTTTTTTTGGTAACTATAGGCCCTACATTGTGGTAAATTCTCAGTGTACTTGATTTCATTTAATTTTCACCAAAAATTCTCATTCTACAGAGGATGAAACTGAGGCACAAAAGCTTAAGTGAATTTTAAACAACACATAGCTGTTAAATGAAGAATTTGAGCCAAGGTAGTTTGATTCTAGGGTCAAACAGTTGTCATAACACTGTGTTTCTATCGCTAGAGTGTAGTAGATGGTATAAGCTAATATCTTACCTGTTTTGATCTCGTGACCCTTGACATACCACCCTAACAGTCTAGATCTCAGTTTACTCATATTAAAAAGAAAAGCATGAATGAGTTCAGTGTTTCTCAATATAATTAACTACATGTAACTGTAAATATTCTTCATTACAGGTCATATTAGATAGAAAAAGAGGAAGATGAGACAGAAATAACTGCTTACAGTGAGTTATGTAAGATATTAAAAGGGCCCACTAGTGCCACTGGTTATAATGTTTTTATACTTCTACAAATCTGCCTTGGAAGAAGTACAGCCAGAATGCTCCTTAGAAGCATGGACGGTGAGGCTTCTTTTCACGTTCTTTAGACACGGTGGCAGGAGGGACCAATCCCTGAAGACCACCATCCTTGGTAAAACAGAGGGTCAGTGAAAAAGAGGAAAACCTTCAACTAGATATATTGGCACAGTGGCTCCAACAATGGGCTCAAATACAACAATAATTATGAGCAGGTTGCTTTGTGTTCTACAGTACATGTAGTTGGTATGACTTGGAACAGACTCAATAGCAATTTACCTAACAACAACAATGCAATTAGAAAAACAAAGACTAACTCAGAATACCTGTATGCAGGTACTGTCTGTCTCAGTGATTATATTTCTTTCAGTTCTTAGTCTCTCACATATTCTAGACTTAGAAATAAATGAGTTGAATTTCAAATTGCTAAGTGCATTTGGAAGAGAATGAAAAAGAAAAGACAGCAAATAGTGTTGATTGTATGTGGGCATGTATGTACACACTTATGCATACATGCGGTGTAACTTAGAGACAACTCTGAAAACTGACCATGACAGAGACTTAACGATTGCATACTCTCACATCTGTTTTAGTCTTGTTTACTACTGCCTCTTTCAATACACATTGTGATTCATAAGGGTGAAGCCTCTGACTGAAACCAATCACGGCAGAGCAGTGAGCAGGAAGAAGCAGAGTCCATAAGGACTTTGTGGAGCTTGCTCACCGATCATGACATCTTATATAGGGAAGCCAAGTAAAAGCCAAGTGCCGTCGAAAGGGTAAGATTTTAAAATTTTAAACAATGAAGCTATTTTTATTTGGATTTTTTTTGTTTGCTTCTTAAACTTTCTTTTTAAAAAATTTTGGACTAATTTTAGATAGTTACCATATAATCTTCACTCATTTCCTCTACTGTTAACAGACAGCTTAGTTATCCTCAAAATATTTGTCAAATCTAAGAAACCAATATTGATACCTTATGGTACCTTATGTTAGTATGTTACTATTATTGAAACTCCTTATCTTGGGATTTTTGAGTCTGCTATAGTTAGCTCACATTGCTGCATCACAAATACCAAAATTGAGTTGCTTTAATGAACTGAAATTTATTTCCTTGAAGTTCCGGAGGATACACACCCAAATCAGGATCTGAGCAGTGTTGATTTGTTACTTGTCAGTAGCTCTGGGACTCTTGGCTTGTACATGATGCTTACATGCTGTATATGATTTTTTTTCATGTATACTGATAATTGGCTACCAAAAGTCATATGGGGGAATTGAAAACTCAGTACTGAGTTTCCTAGCAATCAAATCAAAGATGGTACTACAGAAATATCACAGAATAAATTCTGAATTAGGTGGATCTGATACAGTGCAATATACTTTCTTTTTAAAATAAAAAATAATTAATGGGAGAAGATACATAAGCCACAGACAAATGTTTCAATAATCAATACTATCCAAATATGTGGAAATCCTGGTGGCATAGTGGGTTAAGTGCTACAACTGCTAACCACAAATTCAGCAGTTCAAATCCGCCAGGCACTCCTTGGAAATTCTATGGGGCAATTCTACTTGGACCACTGGGGTTGCTGTGAGTCAGATCCAACTTGACGGCAGTGCATTTGGTTTGGTTTTTATCCAAATATGTAGTGTTCTAACTCCCTTAATGGAGGTATTCACTTTTTTCTTTTTTTAAAATTTTTTTTATTTACTGTGATTGGGTGGAAGTGTACAATCCAGTTTAAATTTTCATGCCTACCTATGTGCAGCTACTACTGCTCTCTTTGCCTGGTAACTGCTCTCCTTGTCTAGTAGCAGCACACTCCTCCTTTCTGCTCTATACAGGTCGTATCCTCTTAACAATCCCATCCCCTCTTCTCTACCTTCTCCACTCCCCTCTAGTAACAGGCCAGTTGGGTCACAACCTATAGATACAGAGAACCATAAAGTGCACATACAATATGGTCACTGTGTCGCCGATTCCAATTCATTCCTGTCCGAGGAGTTGACCTCAGTAATGATTTATGATTAGGGGCAGCTTCAGATCTAGGGGCCATGCTCACAGGTGAACCCCTAGGAGTTTTGACCATCATTTGCTGTCTTTTAATGGAGTACTCAGGGTGTACCCCTTCTTATTCCCATATTGCCACTGGAACTAAACTTTGTGAGCTCCATCATGACTGTCACTGGAGGTGGCCTGGCACCATCTGGTTCTTCTCGTCACATGGTGATGTAGTCACCCATTCACATGGGTCTTTCTGTCTTCTGGGTTCTCTTTCCCACATGTCAGTTTTGCCTTGAAGATCATCTGTTCCAGATGAGTTGGAACAGATTGGTGTACCTCAGACAACAGTTTGCTGGCTTTTGAGACCCTAGATGCCACTCACCAATATGGGGTGGAGAGGACTCTCTTAGCAATATGCTAGTTATACCAGTTGGCCTCAATGTCCTCTGACAGCACAGTCCCCAGACCCCCACCCCTGATACTCTGTCCTTACCTGTTGGATTAAGATGGGAAGAGTTTTCAGGTTATGTTGAAGTCCAGTTAAATTGATCTTTCGAATGTGTGCTCTCACTGATTTCACACAACCAAATTTCTACCAACTATCTAATCTATGACTAGACCTCTCCCTCCCTCCCCTCACTTGCATCCATCAGAGTCCATTCTTCTGTACATGAGTCAGTTTTCAAGTAGGGGTCTTATACTATATTTGTCATCGTGTTGGTGACTAATTTCACTCAACATGATGGATAGAAAGTTCTGTATATGTCGATGAGGTCTAGTTGGTTAACTGTTGCAATATGTCTTTATGGAGCTTTTTTTTTTTACAGTATAATCTATTTTATCTGTGATTAGTATTGCCACACTTGCTCTTCTTTGTATATTGTTATCTTGGTATATATTATTCCATCTTTTAATTTTCATTTTGTTCATATATTTAAGTTTAAGGTGAGTTTCTTGTAAGCAGCATACAGACGGGTCGTGTCTTTTGATCTAAGATGTCACTCGTTGTCTCTTTACTGGAGCATTCAGTTCCTTTACCTTCAGTGTAATTATTGATAAGTGTTTAGTGCTGTCATTTTGCTGTATTTATTTTTGTGTTGATGTTTTCTCTGTTACTCTTACTATTCTGTTCTGGGACATTCTTCTTTATGGGTTGATTTTTTACTCTTTTCAGTGTTGGTTTTGTGTTTGTTGAGACTCCTGTATTGAGTTTCTTGTTTAGATATGTCACTTCTTTGTTGTGCTTTGCAGCTACCCCGATGATCCCCCTTAACAGTGTATGTTTAAAGCTGATTTTAACTTCTAAATATCTTATTAACTTCCTCTACATCTGAATGGACTGTAACTACTGTAATATATCACTCTTTTTAATGTGATGGTATCACAGTTTTCATGACATGATCACTGGATCACTTCTTTTAGTATTATAGCTTTCGTTGGGGTTTGTGCCTTCCCTAATTGAGTAGGTTTCTGAATGATGTGTCCTGTATTGTCTCCTAAAATATAGAGTTAATGGTTTTATTCTTCTACACCAAGAGTCTTTCAGTATTTCTTGTAGCTTTGGTTTGGTGTTTATAAAGTCTCTGAGTTTCTGTTTTTCTTTGTCTTGGAGTCTTTCCTTTGGGGTCTATATTGTATGGCAATCAATATCTGTGTTCTCTTCTGTCATAATTTCTGGGAAGTTTTCTGTCAGCAAGTCAACAACAATCCTCTCTGTGTTTTCAGGTGTCCCTTCCTGTTCAGGAATTCCAGTTAATTATAAATTGTTCCTCTTGATAGAGTCCCACATATTTCTTAATGCTTCTTCATTTTTCTTGTATCTTTTCTCTGATTTCTCCTAAAAAATGCTGGTGTCAGTATTTCTGTCTCCCAGGTCAGAAAGACTGTTTTCCATTTTTTTTCTTGGCTTTGAATTGGGTTTTCTGATTCTTTAAATTTTTTTTTATTTATCTGTTGGATTTCAGAATGCTAGAGTTCCATCAGTTTGAACAGCTTGCTTAATTATTCACTTAGATCTGCTAAATTTTGTATAGTGTCTACGAGGGCTCTATATATAATTCTTTTGTCCTTGACTTCTACAAGTTCCAGAAAGGCTTATTCATCTGGAAAGTTCTTTGGTTGTTTCTTTCTGGAGCTTTCTGGAGCTATGGTTGGATTTTTTCTTAAGTGTCAGGTCAAGGTCTGTTGCTTTTTGAACATCTAAAGGTTGATTAGTTTCTCTTATGTTGCCTTAATAGGACCCGAAGTGGAAGCTAGTTACCAGTTGCCTCTAAGTACTCCAGCAACTGGGCCCAGTGGAACTTCTGTGATAGCAGCTTCCACCTTCTGGCTGACAAAGACATGACCCTACCTATAGAGTCACTGGGAGGCCATCAACTGACCCTATGTTGTGGGTCAGTCAAGATTGGAAGATATGCCATCAGTCTGCACCACAGTTATTTCTCTAGGCAGTATTATTTTGAAAGGCAAAAGCTATCTGACAGCTTCCATAAACAGGTTGACAGGTGTGCAAACTCCTCTTTCTAGCTGGCAATGGAGGCACCTCCATATCCATCCCTAGATGCTGTGATCTAGTTCAAAGTATGAATAGGCTACTGCCCTGCTGTCATCATGTGCTGGGCCCTACTCGAAGGGTAAACTGTGCTAAACACAGCTTTTCTTCTGGGAAGAGCTCCCCAGGCTGGTACTACCTGTTAGCCTGGGAATTAGCCCCCACTGAGGCCTCTGTTTGGGTAGATCCACCTCCCAGCCGGGCACGTGGAGTCCCGCAGAGGCACTCCCACCTGCTGGGAAACAGCTGAATCAGTGGCGGAGGTTTGGAAAGAGGGATGGAGGGGCCATGGCGTTCAGAGTCCAGAGTCAGGCTCTTAATGTGTGGCTATTCCACACACTGGTCACATCAGTAGTGCAGCAGAACTTGGTGCTAGTTAAGCCCAATTGCTGCCACAGGCCAACAAAAATGCAAAAAGTTCAAGCTGGTAGTTGCCTTCAGTTCACAAGAGCCCACCATTCAATAAGCACCGGGGTCAGTGAAAGGGAAGAAGTTTCTCATTCAGTGGCATGTAGTTTAAAATGACAGCATTATGCCATGTCCTAGGGCAACTCACTGGGTGTCCAGAAGGCTCTGTTTAATTATCAATCCTGGCCTTAGTTTTTGGAGTGAGCTAAGGAGATGTGTGTCTAGTCTGCCATCTTGACTCTGCCCACCCCATATTGACTTTTAAGTATGATGATTTATGCTAACTTGTACAGAGAAATTGTTTGTTAGAATTGGTTTCTCACTTAACCCCGAAGTCTCTCATAATTCTGCATTTTTTGAAAGCTCTTGGGGACAGATTTTACCATCATCATAAGGATCAGAGTCACAAACATCTTGTTTTAGCATTGGTATTTAACTTTCCCATTACTGACAAAATCACAAACTACCTGTCCTTTTTTTCATTCTACATAATTATTTTTTAAACTAAAAAAAAATGTTCTCTTGTAGAAAACAGATGTGGATTTAAAAGGGAAATTGGAAGACAATGTCCATAACAGAGCTGACAAAACAGAGTTTGTGATTCCAATCATCCATGTCCAGTGTCTGGGTAAAAAAAAAACAAATAAAAGCTGCCATTGGAGTGATTTCAATACATGACAACCCAATTGTGTCAGAGTAGAACTTTTATCTATAAGATCTCCAGTAGCTTAATTTTAGTAGAAGTGTATTAATAGTTAGGCTTTTCTCTGAGGCATGTGTTAGTAGACTCAAACCACCAATCTGTCAGTTAGTAGTTTAGCTTGT
Organism: Heterohyrax brucei; assembly: GCA_028571685.1. Classification (NCBI taxonomy): domain Eukaryota; kingdom Metazoa; phylum Chordata; class Mammalia; order Hyracoidea; family Procaviidae; genus Heterohyrax; species Heterohyrax brucei. The sequence continues at coordinate 68,042,544 of CM053150.1, forward strand.
TAGCCATTCGTACCACTAAGGGACTCCAATGTTAAGCAGGCCTTTAGAAGTAAACAAAAATGTTCATATAACTGTGGGGTAGGTTATGTTTCTGATAATTACCAAATAATTAACTTGATTTACCAAGATACTCCTTTCTTGTCTTAGAAGAAAGGATGTGTTATCTACTCTTAAAAGTTTATAATGATAGAGTAATTCTAAAACTTCAGAGCTTCTAGGTCACTAAGAAATTATCTGACTTAAAACCTAAACAAAAATAAAAAACTGAGGCCTGAAAAATGGAAGGACCAGGCCCTAGCAAGCACATAATCTAGATAAACAAAACTTGGACTCAAATTTGCTGAAACATACCCTTAGAAGAACTGATATAAAAAAGGTCTTCATATGACCCAAATAACGTTTTTTACTTCTGACACATTCCCTAATGAAGCCAACTGATTCTCATTCTAGATTTCACATTTATTTGGCTTGGCTTAGAAAATTTAGAAAAATGTCAAAGAAAGAAGTATCTCTCTTTGATATAATACTAGAAGACACAGGAGGAGTTCAATTTTATAAGCAACTGTGTGGACAACTTTTTTTTTTTGAGAGGAAATGGTGTTCCCTTCAAGAATAAGAATATTCATAGGTAATATAGCAGTAGATCCAGAATCAACAATATGTGAACTTGAATGCTAATTTTCCTACTTACTTGCTAAACAATCTCAGTTATATTACTGAGAACCCTTGAGCATCAGTTTACTAATCTGCAAAAGAGGGAAACAATGTGGACAAATAAGAGGGAATATTACATGAATGAATAAGATAGCTTTAATATGTTCAGAAAGAATCCTTCATATGCTAAGTGCTAAGTGCTCAGTAGACTTTAGTTAGCGTTTTCAAACAATATTGTCTTCTACAGGCTGGATCATAATACAAAAGCTTTTCTTGTTTAAAAAAAAAAATCAATGTTTTGTCCAAAGACAAGTGATAATAGAAGAGCAATTGGAATTCAGATGTTCTGGCTGGAGCTGTTTCTGTAATACCTCAAATGTAAGATTGTGAGCTACATCTTTGAATATGCTTGAACTCCAAAGAAGTTATTACCAAATTAAGATGAGAAGATGGAAAAGTTTCATGGATGAGGTGGAAATTAAGGACAACCTGCAAGAAGACACAATTTGAGTGGAGAAAAAGAAGATCTCAGAATGACAATATTCAGATTAGAAATATTTTAGGAAGGCAGAAAAGATATAAGAAGTTATGAAATATTAGAGCTGTAGCTCTTTCACAAAGTTTAATTCTACACATTCATTTAATAAAGGAAGAGAAAAAAAGTCACAAGATTGGTAATGTGATGCTTCCGAGAATTAGTTTTATTCTCTCTGTATTCTCATTGCATGAGAATACACTATGGTTAATGATAAAGAATATTTGTTCACTTTTCAAAGTCTTAGCAAATATTTACACTGCATCTGGTACACAGTAAATACTCAGTAAGTAGGATGACCGTAGTTAACTATCCCAATCGAGGAGAAATAAATTTATTTTCATAGTTACTCCAAGACAAGTTGGTTTAAAGCAGGACTCTTTCAGGCTCTCTAGAATGTCTGTTTGTCTTCTGAATGCTGTCTCTCAGTTGAATACATTGAGGATCATTGAGACTCATGGAGGATCAAGGAGCCCTGGTGGTAATCATGGTCATGCAGTCAGCTGCTAAACGAAATATTGGTGATTCAAACCCAACTACTGGTTTCAAAGGACAAAAACCTGGAAAAATGTTTCCATAAAGATCATAGACAAGAAAACCAATGAGGCAATTCTACCTTGTCCACTGGCCATTACAAGTTGAAAGTGACTTGACAACATCTAACAACAATTGAAGATCACTGTTTTTCGTAATACCCTACCTTCTGTCTGATTTTCCAAGACTCCTTAGAAGACCTGTTGATAATTTCCTTAAGTAAAAAAAAAAAAAATGTAGGTTTTTGAGAACAGAGTACATTCTTACATTCACAGGTAACTGATGCATGAGTTAAATTAGGATTGGCATTGATAGATCTGTCTGACCTGAGTCAGGGCCACTTTTCATAGACCTTTTGCCCTCCATTACTAAACCCACGGTAAAATGTTTATCCAATTGACTGTTTCTCCAGCAGTCCCATCTATCTTAACCTTATGCATTGGTCTTTGAAATGCACTATATCAGAAGTCTACTAGAAGAAGTCCAGGTGAATTATATCTATGGTGACTGTCACCTCCTTTGAGAAATTAATAAACGTTGTTAAGTATGAACTGTCTTTGGACATCTATTCTTATAGACTTCTGCAGACTGAGACAGAGGAAGTAGCTGGCTACTGTGAAAAGAGATTTGGTCTGAGAACCTGAATTTGTTGTTCTAGCTCCAATTCATCCTTAGCCAGATTATGATTTTGAACTAATTGTCCACAATCCTGATGATTCTAAATTATGCAATATAGTGATCATAATTGCACATTATTTGGAATCAACCATTTACTGGATGTAGGAGAATCAACTTCTTATATGGGAGGGCTTTGCACAGACTATTTAATTCTCCAAATTTTCAGTTATTCTATTAGCAAAATAAGAATGAAGCTAGTAACTAAGTTTATTACCTGGGTCATAATTCTAAACTTCTGTGCCAAAAGTCCTAAATTACAGTGGTTTAAACAGCCTGTTGGTTTTTATGTATACCTCTTTGCATTGTTTTCAGCTGTTGTTTTGGGGATTGCAATATACATTTGTGACCATTCACAGTCTACTTAAACTTACTACTGTACCACTACAAATAATTTTTTTCAGCTCTTCTCCATACTTCCTAATGTCATTCTTATGAAGTCTGACATTTAAGTCCATGAACTTTTTCTAAGTACTACATAATTCATTTCTGAATATCTGTATAGTCACCTTCTAAGTACTCCCCTTGGTAAGCTGTGCATCCATGCCAGCTCTTAGTTCCTGCATCAAAGCAACTGTGAAACTATTTCTGGAGTGGACATTGTGCAGTGTCACTGTGGCAAGTTTGTGCATTTAATTGTATGGTTGTCTGTGAGGAAGTTTTTAGTCAGCAAACAAATAACTGTGCTGATACACCCTCCCTCCCTACCTGTCTGATCTGGCCCCCGATGACTTTTTTTTTTATCCAAAGATAAAGGAAATATTGAAAGCAAGACATTTTGATGACATTCGGGACATCAGTGGGAATACAGCGACAGCTCTGATGGCTATTCAGAAAAAGAGTTCTAAAGCTACTTTGGAGAATGGACTAGGCACTGGTGCTAGCACATGGTGTCCCTTGGAGAGTACTTCGAAGGTGACTGTAGTGATATTCAGCAATGAAGTGTGTAACACTTTTTCTAGGGTGAGTTTGCAAATTTAATTGGCAGTCCTTGTATGTGTACTATATTTACATATGTGTTACATTTATTAAATTTTAGTAACCTTAGTTTAGGAAAAGATTTGCTAGCTATGACACAAAAATTAAGGCCGGAAATAAAAAATAAAAAAGAAGACAGATCAGACTTCAGCAAAATTAAAACCAGCTCTTCCAAAGATGCTGTTGTGTAAGTGAAAATTCAAGTTGTAGACTGACAAAAAATAGTTTCCACACATATACCCTTAAAAGGACTATTATTGCAAAAATACAATTAACTCTTTCAACTGAATAATAACAGATTAAGGAATCCAATTAAACAAAATTCAACATCTCACTTCACTGAAAACAGACATGGCTAAGAAACATGCACATGAAAACATATCTAGCATCTTAATCATTAGGAAAATTGAAATATAGATGATAGTGAATTACCACTACACACTTACTAAAACTGCAAAAACAAAAACAAATTGAAAATATTAAGTGCTGACAAGGATGAGGAGTAACTGGAACAGTCACTTGTTGGTGCAAATGTAAAAAGGCACTACTACTTTGGAAAAACATTTTGGCTGGTTTTATAAAGTTAAAAATGCTCTTACAATATGGCACAGTGATGTATTAATTTAATAGAAATGACAACATATGTCTTAAGTTCCCATAAAAATCTGTGCACAAGCAGATGTGTTTTAGGGCAGATTTCTTCATAATATCTCCAAACTGGTAACAACTCAAATGTCCATCAATGCACATATTCTATATCTTCTGTGTATGTGTGTGTGTGTGTTTAGAAAACTGTATACCATGAAACAAAACAAAACAAGATATAAAATATTACCATTGCCTGATGTTTATCAAAATCTGTGGAATTGTACACCTGAAATGGATGCATTTTACTGTATTAAATTATAACTAAATATGTCCAATTAAAAATTTAATCCCAGATGACTTGAAGGTTTATCTATGAGAGGGAAACTTTTATGGTTTAGAGGAAACTATCAATGAGTATTCTTACAACTTTGTCAATGAAATACTACGTTAAAGAAGAACTAAGGGGAACTAATATAAGACTGAATATTTGATTACACTGGAATGAAGAATTCTGCCAGAATCAACACAGTGGCAGTTCATTTGGCTTATTGCTTTATTTATCAAAGAGATCATAAAGTTAGGAGACAAGCCACAAACTGGAAAAAAATACCTGCCAAAGAAACAGTATCTCAAATACACAAAATGCTACTACCAACCATTAAAAAATAAACAAACCTAACTGAATAATGGTAAGTAAAAAGAAAAAAAAAAAACTTGATTACTTATTCACAAAAAGGGAAAAATAACACAAAATAAACTTAGGCTCCATTTGAGGTACACCAAATGACTCCAACTCAACAGGAACAAATGAGCACCAAGGACCAAAATGACTTGAGGGAAAGAGGACCCAGAATACAGAGTGACCCATGTGAGTGAGTGACTACATCGACACGTGACCAGAGGAACCAGGTGGTGCCTGGTGACCACCAGGGATAGCTGTGGTGGGCTAATAAAGTTAAGTCTCAATGGCAACACAAGAATAAAAAGGGGTGCACCCTGAGAACTCCACTAAAAGACCGCAACTGATGGTCCAGAGGCTTAGGGGTTCCCCTGGGAATGTGGCGTCTGGTCCTGATGCTACTCCTGTCCGTAAATCATAATGAAGGTCAACGCTTTGGAAGGGAATGGATTGCACTTGGTGACACAGAATAACCATATTGTGTGTGCACTTTATGGTTCTATGCATCTACAGGATGTCCTCCTGCTGGCCTCTTCTGGGGTGGGGGACGGTGCGAAGAGAGCGGAAAGGAGGGGATAGGAGATTATTAGGAGGATATGACATGTATAGAATGAATAGGATGAATGGAATAGGATGAATGTGCTGTCACTGGGCAGGGAGAGCAGGGGGAGCTGCACATAGGCAGGCATGCAAATTCATACTGGATTGTACATTTTCACTCAATCACAATAAATAATAAATAAATAAATAAACTTAGAGATGTCCATTCTCAGTAATCAGAAATTGCAAAATAGTGAATTCATTACGATCATTCATATCCAGTGTTTTAATATTAGAGGAAATAATGGATCAAAGGGAATATTTACCCACTTCTGGTAGAATGTAAAATGGTATAACTTAAGAAATATTTCTACATTGTCTTGTAAAGTTGAACGTGAATGAGTTCTACTCTCTAGATATTTTGCTCCTGGATATATATCTTAGATAATCTGTTTTGCAGGATAGTTATACACTTTTTTAAAATAATAATAAATTATGTAAGCAGCACAAAATGTCCCCCTAATTGAATATTATAAGCATAGCATGAATGGAATTTAAGTATACATAAAAACATAAATGAATTTCAGAAACATGATGCTGAAGGCGAAAAATAATTGCAGAAAATTCCAGAATATACTTTTTTTTCTTTTACAGTGCTTTAGGCTCTAGTTTACAGCTCAAGTTAGTTTCTCATGCAAAAACTTATACATGTATTTTTACGTGACTCTATTTTATGTGTTGCTGAAGGGGAAAAATAATTGCACAAAATTACAGAATATACTTTTTTTTCTTTTATAGTGCTTTAGGCTCTAGTTTACAGCTCAAGTTAGTTTCTTATACAAAAACTCATGCATTCATTTTTATGTGATTCTAATTGCATCTGACCGAGGCCATGGTATATTCAGTTGCATCATATCCATACAACAGCTGGATAACAAACAGAAGACAGAAGAAGGATTGATGCCTTTCAACTGTGGCATTGGAGAAGCATGTTGAATGTACCATGGACTGTCAAAAGAACAAACAGATCTGTTCTGGAAGAAGTACAACCAGAGTACTCCTTGGTAGCAAATATGGCAAGACTGTGTCTTACATACTTTGGGCATGTTGTCAGGAAAGATCAGTCCCTGGAGAAGAACATCATGCTTGGTAGAGTGGAGGGTCAGAGAAAAAGAGGAAGACCCTTGACGAGACGTATGGACACAGTGGCAGCAACAATGGGCTTCAGCATAACAACAATTATGGGCATGGTGCAAGACTGGGTGGTGTTTCATTTTGTTGTTCATAGGGTCGCTGTGATTCAGAACCGACTCGACAGTACCTAACAACAACAGTTGCCATCCCTGTAATGTGACACAATGCTCTTCCCTTTCCACCCTGGATTTACTGTGTCCCTTCAACCAGGTCCTATGCCTTTCAACCTTCTCATCTTGTTCTGAACAGGAGCTGCCCGTTTAGTCTTCAGTATCCACTTCAACTAAGAAGCATACTCTTCAAAGGCATTATTTTATGTTTTACAGTTCAGTCTAATTTTTGTCTGAAGAGTTGGCTTTTGGAACAGTTTTAGTTCTGGGTTAACAAAGAGCCTGGAAGCCATGTCTTCTAGGGTTCCTCTAGTTTCAATTAGACCATTACATCTGATATTTTCATGGCAATTTGAATGCTACACACTTTTCTCTTGCTTTGTCAGGGAATCTCAGTTGCCTTCTCTGTCAGGCTGGTCATTAGTGTTAGCTGGGCATGGTCAAATTCTTCTGGTCTCAGAATGACGGAGTCTCCGGTTTATACGGCCACTTCTTTTGGGCTAATATTTCCTTTGCATCTTTGGAGTTCTTCCTTCTTCTTTGCTCCAGTGGGTTGGAACCAACTGACACATGTTAGGTGGCTGTTTGCTGGCTTTTAAGACCCCCAGAGGCAGCTCACTAAAGTGGGATGTAGAACATTCTTTAAATAAAGTTTGCTATGCCAATTGACCTAGATGTCCTCTGAAAACATGGTCCTCAGACCCTCACCACTACTACTTTATTGATGTGCTCAGTTGTGTTCAGGAAACTTCTTTGCTTTGGGTTTAGTCCAATTGTGTTGACTTTATCTGTACTGAGTGTGTCCTTCCCTTCACTTCACCTATGATAATTTTTTCCTGCTTTCTAGTTAGTGAACTCTCCTCTCCCTCCATCCCCACCCTCATAACCATCAAAGAATGTTTTCTTCAGTGTTTAAAACTTTTCTTGAGTTCTTATAATAGTGTTCTAATATAATATTTGCTCTTCTGTGATTAATTTCACTCAACATAATACCTTCCAGATCCATTCATATTGTGAGATGTTTCACAGATTCATCATTGTTCTTTATCATTTTGAAGCGAATTCAGTGTGTGAATATGCCATCATTTGTTTACCACTCATCTGTTTGTGGAAGTTTAGGTTGTTTCCATCTTGCTACTGTGGAGAGTTGTATAATGAACATTTGTGTGAATTTATCTATTCGCATGATGGTTCTTATTTCTCTAGGTTATATTTCAAGGACTGGCTTTCTGGGTCATATGGTACTTCTGTTTCTAGGTTTTTAAGAAACCGCCAGATCAATTTCCAAAGTGGCTGTATTGTTTCACATTACCACCAGCAATCTCTTCACACCTTCTCCAGAATTTATTATTTTAGGTTTTTTTTTTTTTGGATTAATGCTAGCCGTATTGAGGTGAGATAGTGTATCACTGCCACTGTTATTTATATTTCTCTAATGGCTAGTGACCATGATCATTTTCACATGTATCTGTTAGCTACCTGAATATCTTCTTTGGTGACTTGCCTGTTCATATTCTTTGCTCAACTTTTTTTTTCTGTTTTAATTAGGTTATTTGATTTTTGTTGTTGTTGAGGTTTTATAGTACCTTATAGATTTTAGAGGCTAAACTCTAATGGGATATGTAGCCAATTTTTTTTTGCCAGACTCTAGGTTGTCTTTTTATTCTTTTAGTGAAGTCTCTGGATGAATATAATTGTTTGATATTTAGGAGCACTCAGTTATCTAGTTGCTCTTCTGGTGTTTGTACATTGTTAGTTATGGTTTGTATTCTGTTTATTCCATATATGAGGACTCCAAGGGTTGTTTCTATTTTTTCTTCCATGATCTTTATTGTTTTAGATTTTATATTTAGGTATTTGAACCGTTTAAGTTTTTGTACATGGTGTGAGATATGAATTTTGTTTTCCTTTTCAGCAGATGGATATCCAGTTATGCCAGCACCGTTTATTAAAGAGACTGTCTTTGTCTTTTCTCCAATTAACAGACTTTAGGCCTTTGTTAAGTATTAGCTGCTCATAGATAAATGGATTTGCATCTGGATTCTCAATTCTGTTACATTTATCTATGCATCTGTTGTGCCAATACCAGGCTGTTTTGACTACTGAGGCAGTATAACAGGCTTTAAAATCACGTAGTATGAGGCTTCTCACTTTGTTCTTCTTCAGTAATACTGTGTTCATTCAAAGTGTCTTTTCTTTTGGTACGAAGTTGCTCACTTGTTTTTCCATCTTATTAAAAGTGTCTTTGTAAACTGAACTAGGATGACATTGTATCTGTAGAATTCTTGGGGTAAAATTGACATTTTCACTATGTTGGGTGTTTCTATACACCAGCAAAGTATGCTTTTCCACTTACGTGGTGCTCTTGGTTTCTTGAAGTATTGTCTTTTTTTTTTTTTTTGGTATAGACCTTTTACATCTCTGGTTAGACTTATTCCTAAGTATTTTATCTTCTTGAAAATGACATTTATTTGGTGATATCCTCTTAGAAGTTTTCTTTGGTAATGTAGAGATAGCCAAGTGATTTTTTTGTATGTCTCTCTTGTATCCTGATACTTTGCTGAAGTCTATTTGTTTCAGCAATTTTGCTATCACTTTTAATATATGTATATATCATGAAACTACAAAAGGGAAGCAATAATAACACAGAGAGAGTGCAAAATAATAACTGTCTTGAGATGTAGGAAGAGGTAGAGGGAGATCAGATCAAGATAGAACACAGTGTTAAAGATTTGGGTAATGGTTTCATCTTAAAGTTAGGTAGGATGTGCCTGAATGTAGATTTTTTTAATGCATTATGACTCTGTGTTACACACAACGAAAGACAATTAAGTTTACAAACTCTTTCTAGAAAAAGTGCTACATACCTCATTGATGATATCACTGTGGTCACCTTCAAAGTACTTCCCTTGGGAAGCTATGCACTGACGCCAGTGCCTAGTCCACCCTTCAAAGCAATTTTGGAACTCTTTCTGTAACTGGCATCAGAGCCATTGTCGTATTACACTTGCTGTCCTGAATGCTGTCAAAACATCTTTCTTTCAACATTTCCTTTTCTTCCGGTAAAGAAAAAAGTCCCTGGAGGACAGATCAGTGAGTAGGGAGGATGTTCCATACAGTTATTTGTTCACTGGCTAAAACCTCCCTCACAGACTCTACAAGGAAGTTTGCCAATTTGCTAGCATGCACAATGTCCATTCCAGAAAGAGTTCCAAAATTGCTTTGAAAAGTGGACTAGGTGCTGGCATCCGTGTGTAACTTCTCAAGGGGAGTAGAGGCCTTTATCACTCAGAGCACTTAAATTCCCATACTTCATTGTTAGGCTTCATATACTCTTTTGCAGTTACCAAATTCTGTATAATTTAAAACAACTATGTAGTATGGTCAGTGAAAGTCTTGATGAAATCCAAGGACCAGTGGAGTGAGAATAAGTAGAATAAGTAAACTGGAATGATAGAACACAATGCTCAGGAGGTGGGATAGTTAATTTTGGTGCTTCAAAGTTGGTTTGATTGTTGCTGATGAAAAGATCTAGGATATGTCCTTGTCACAGGGTCACTGAAAGGTAAAGTGGAAGAAAAAGGGAACCACTATATAGACCTATTGAATAGATCTTTAAAAATAATAATTACTTTGTGACTACATTGGTTAAAGAACTAAGTGCCTAGGGTATTGGATAGATCTATATAAATACTGAAGTTTCTCAAAATAATGAAAGCAATAATGGCATTGGACAAAGCAGTAAGCTAGGTGCTAAAATATCAATTAGTATAAGGTTAGGTGGAAATTTTAAAAAGCAACAAGAAGAACCAGGTACATAATTTGTGGGAAGGGGGAAGTAAAAAAATGAAAATATGTTGGAGTCTCTTATTGAAAATTACTAAGAATCTCATGACAATGAGAATAAACTAAATCAAGCACAGAGACATTCTAAGTAAAAAGTTTTGTGTCACTGCGCAGGCTGTGCATCCATGAAGCTGGCCCTGATAAGGAAAAATAATAATATGTGGTAAAGTGCCTAATAATACACTTTAAAGTAATCAGGTTTTAAAAAGAGGAAGGAGAAAAGAGATTTGGAATTAGAATCACAGAAGGGAATGGCAAGTTGACACTTATCCGTATCCAGGCCATGAGAGAAAAAACAAATTACGCTTGAAGAAGTTCAGGAGAATCCAAGAATCAATTAGAAAAGTAGGTGAAATGAGCATTCAAGAGGAATTTAGGGATGAAGGGGAATCTTCCTACAACACATCAGGAAATCCAGAGGCATAATGAGAAGGTTTGAAAGGGCAAAGAACAATTGGAAATAGATGACAGTGGTGATGAGCAGAACTCAGAGGGGCACGCAATGCTAAAACTGTACTTCATGTCAACAAACAGGAAAATGCAATGAAGTCGGACCTTTTGGAGTAAGTTAGACAATCATTTCAAGTAAAAGCCTATCTTATTTACATTTGACCCCGGGGAGATCTGCAGAGCTGAAGGTAAAGACAGCGCATCTGGAGGATGAAATGGAAGCATCCTCATGGTGGCTTTAGGGGATGCACTTGGGCAATCATTGCCTCCCACACCTAGAGGTGCTGTCATCTCAGATGTGCAGGAAAGAGTAGATTTGCGGGTTCCTAGTCACCATTGATGAAAGTGGTTACTACCTTCACTACCAGGTTAAAAACCAGGGACACTGTGCTTCTTGTTAGACATACTTTTGTAACTACGGAGTACGAAGAAATCTGGGATGTCTGCTTCTTTTGCATGAATATGACAGCTGAAAACAGTGGCAACACAAAGTTTCAGAGTGGCAACTGGAAAACTAAATGAAGATGGCTGAGAGATCTCACTACATCTTGAAAAAAATCTGTTACTCTGTGCAACAAGAAGATTCATGCTGGTCTGAGCATTCTTGTGCTTTCTGTCCATTGGTTCTAATAGTGCTCTTTGGGTTAAACAGAAATACCTCGTATCTCCATCTCTCACTTAGAAATGATGCCCCAGATATTGAAAGAAAATCTTCAGGTTCCCTTGAGGTTTCTCTCTTCCAACTAAAATGCCACTAATACCCTCCTGGAGACATTTCTGAAAATGATATTAGGTACCATTCCCATTTCATCTCAGACCTTTTGTCACCTAGTCCAGCCCTGCTTCTATAATGGACTCTCAATTCTCCTCTGTCTGTAGCCATAGATAGTTTTTTCATATATAACAGCAGTCACGATCCTCCACTGCTTACAGTCCTTTAATTTAGGGCTTCTTATTGTCCTTAGGATGAAGAAACTCTTTACTGTGACCTTCTCTGATCCATGCTTACCTCTTCAGCCTCGCTTCTGCACTTGATCTGGGCAGACCTATCACCCTTGTGCCTTGCAAACTACACTCCATTTGCACTGTACATTTCAAAATTTATCTTGGAAATTTTTCTTCTACTGTTCTCTGTCACTACTTAGCTTTCGAATACACTTTATTGTCTCTCTATAACGTATGTCCTCACGTCCCACCATTCCCAAAATATACACAATATTTACTTTATCTTCTATTTGTCCTTCAGGTCTCAACATGGTTTCAGACAAGATCTAAGTGCTCTTAAATAACCAATATGTAACACATGTATAATGATTTTTTGTTTAATGCCTGGTTTTCTTATGAGATGGTGAACTCAATGCAAGTGGAAACCATGTATTTTTTCCTGCACACTGACTGTTCACAAGTTTTAATGGTGCTTGGCCCAGGATAGATACTGAAAAATATCTGGAGAAGGAAGGAAAGAATGCAAGAAATATGGAAGGAAGGAAGAAATGAATTCAAAATTTTATACTTTTTTTTCTAGACTGGCAGACAAAAAACAATTAAATGACCTTTAAATCACACCAGATGGGTGTGAATGTGCAATTGGCACTCATAGTGTCTATGATTAGGGCTGAAATTGCCTGTTTTTCTGTGGAGTTCCTGTTGCTTCCACCATTTTAATGTCCTGGACTGAGGCCAGAAGCACCCTTCTTCCCCATGGATGCTGGTGTGTCTTCTCTCTGTTTTCCTGGCTTGGGCTTCTGCAGCAGTGGGCCAGTCCAATCTCTTTAAGCTGGTATTCCCTGGCAAGAGAAAGTGTGTGGCTGCTGTTGTTTAGATGGGTTAAAATTAATAATTTGTATGTTTTCATTATGCTAATGGAGCCTTCCAGAGAACAGCCTGTTTAATAATAGTTTTAATCTACTAAACTCATAATCATTTTGAACAACATGGCCAGAAACCTAGAGAAGGTGAGCGTGAGATGTGAAGCTAAGCTGAGTTCACATCTGAATTCCACCCCTAAGAGGGGGCCATGGTCTAAGTGACTTGAACTTGGTGGATCTCATTTTCCTAATCTCCAAATGGAGAAGACTATACTTAACACAAGGCAAGTAAAATAATTAAAAATAATAAAGACAAAACACTTGGATCATAATTGGCATCCAAAAGAACATGATGATGGTGTTTATATTGAGTTCTTTATTAATTAACCTGTTTAAAGTCAGAAAACATTATAATATTTAATATGTAGTCCAGTTAGTAAAATTATGGCTATAATCCTTGTGAAGTATGCTCAATTTTTATAAGTTTTCATCATTTCTATTCGTAGCTATTTATTAGGACCCAGTCCAAATATGAAATTCCTTTGCAGTATTTTTTAATCACACTGTACATGATTTCTCTTTCAGTTCTGCCTTACTGCAGAGCTTTGGGTCTGTACCTCCTGTTCTAATACTCTTTTACTTAGGATGATGTTTGTCTTCTTCAGTCTACAGAGGATGGGCTACATGCATGTTACTGTGCATCTTAGAGTTGAAAAAAAATGTTAAATTGTCAGCCTCACTATCTGGAAAAAAAGTGGAAAAAGGTCAGGTTATTTTTTTCTTTCTTTTTTTTTTACATTACACTTCAGCTGAAGGTTTGCAGAACAAATTACCTTCTCGTTTAACAGTATGGATTTCAACTGCCCACCTTTTGGTTAGTAGGCATAGCACTTAACTACTAAGCCCCCAGGGTTCCCCCAGTTAGTACACATGCTGTTTTCCGACATTGGTTAACAACCTCACAACATGTCAACACTCTCCATTCTTGACTTTGAGTTCTCTATTACCAGCTTTTCTGTCCACTCTTGCCTTCCAGTCCTTGCTCATGGGCTGATGTGCCCCTTTAATCTCATTTCATTTTGTGGACCTGTCCAATCTTTGCATAAAGGGTGAATCTCAGAGTGGTTTCATTAAGAAGCTAAAAGAATATCCAACAGACGTAGTCTTAGGGTTTCTCTAGTCTCTTTCAGGCCAGTAAGTGTGGTCTTAATTTGTGTGTAAGAATGTTGTTCTACATTTTTCTCCACCTCTGTCCAGGACCCTCCACTGGGATCAGGGGCATTAGAGCAGTCAATGGTGATAGCCTGGCACCATCGAGTTGTACTGGACTCAGTCTGGTGGAGCCTGTGGTACTTGTGGTCCGTTAGTCTTGTGACCTAATCTTTCCCTTGTGTCTTTGGTTTTCTTTGTTCTTCCTTGTTCCAGACAGTGTGAAACCAGTATAGCATGTTAGATGGCCACTCATAGGCTTTTGAGACCTCAGATGCTATTCAACAAGTTGAATGTAGAACATTTGCTTTATAAAGTATGTTATGCCAGTTGAGTGAGATATTCCCTAAGACTGTGGTCCCCACAGCGCTCAGCCCAGTAATTTGGTCCCTCAGGGAATCTCCATGTGTCTATGGAGTTTCCAGTGACCTTGCTTTGGACAAGTTGTACTGGCTTCCCCAGCATCATATACTGTCTTACCCTTCACCGAATTACCAAATCGCCATGAGTCGGATCCGACTCGACGGCACTTGGTTTGGCTTGGCTATTTAGTTTTACTCTATCCCTATGCCTTGTCTCCCTGGTAACCATCAAAGATTATTTTTATGTATAAATTTTCACATGAGGTTTTTTTTTAATTTAATATGACTGAGTGAAAATGTACATTTCTGTATAAATTTACATGCCCACCTATATGCAGCTTCCACTGCTCTCCCTGCCTGATGACAGCACACTATTCCTCTCTGCTCCATACATGTCTCATCCTCCCAACAGTCTCCCTTCCCCTTCTCTCCACCCACTCTCCTTCCTCCAGCCAGAGGTCAGCAGGATGATATCCTATAGATGTATAGAACCATAAAGTGCACATGAGTTTTTATAGCAGTGGCCTCATAAATATTTGTCCTTTTGTGATTAGTTTATTTCACTCAGCATAATGCCCTCCAGATTCAGCTATGTTGTGACATATTTTGCAGATTCACCATTTGTTTTTTTATCATTGAGTAGTACTCCATTGTGTGTATGTATCATAGTTTGTTTATCCTTCATCTGTTGATGAGCATCTAGATTGTTTCCAACTTTTTACTATTGTGAGCAATACTACTATAAATATGGGTGTGCATATATCTATTAAGGTGATGGCTCTTCCTTCACTGGATTATATTCCTAGAAGCGATATTGCTGGATCATATGGTTATTTCCGTTTCTAGCTTTCTAAGAAAGCATCATAAAATTTTCCAAAGTAGTTGTACCAGTTTGCGTGTTCACTGTTGGATACTGCATGTCCAACATTTGTTACTTCTTCTTGTGATGATTTGTGCCAGTGATTCTGAGGTGAGATGGTATCTTATTGTGGTTATGATTTGCATTTCTCTAGTTGCTAGTGATCCTGAGCACTTCCTCATGTGACTGTTATGCTCTTCAATGTCTTCTTTGATAAAGCAAGTGTTCATTTCTTTTGCCCATTTTTTAATTGGAGTATTTGTCTTCTTGTTGTAGAGGTGCTGGATTTCTGGAGATTTTAGAGGTTAGATCTTTGTCACATTTGTAACAGCCAAAAATGTTTTCCCAATTTGTAGGTTCTCTTTTAACTTTTTTGGTGGAGTCTTTCAATGAGCACAAATGCTTAATTTTTTAAAAGATCCCACTTGTTTAAGTTATCTTCTGGTGTTGGGGTGTTCTTAGCTATGGTTTGTACCCTGTTAATGCTATGTGTGATCTTCTTTTGTTATGCTTTTGTATTTAGGTCTTTGACCAATTTTGAATTAATTTTTGTTTATAGTGTGAGGTATGGGTAATATTTCGTTGTTTTTGCAGATGAACACCCATTTTGCCAGCATCATTTACTACAAATTATCTTTTCCCCGTTTGATAGACTTTAGACCCCGGACAAAATCAATTGATCATAGGTAGATGGATTTATATCTGGGTTCGCAATTCTGGTACATTGGTCAACTTCTTGTTGTACCAGTACCAGGCTGTTTTGACTACCATAGCTGTATAGAAGGTTCTGAAGTCAGGTAGTGAGAGTCCTCCTACTTTCTTCTTCTTCAACAGTGTTTTACTTAACAGAGGCTTCTTCTCTTTCTATATAAAGTTAATGGTTAGTTTTTCCACTTCTTTAAAGATAATTATTAATATTTGGGTTGGAATTGCATTGTATTTGTAAACAGCTCTGGGTACAATTGTTATTTTGACAATGTTGAATCTAGCTATCCATGAACATGGTATGTTTTTCCATTTATGTAGATCTCTTTAGGTTTCCTGCAGTGGTGTTTTCTAATTTTCTTTGTGTAGATCTTTTACATTCCTGATTATATTTATTGCTAAGTATTTTATTTATGAATTCTTATAAATGGTACTGTTTTTCTGATTTCTTTCTTGTAGTTGTCTTTGCTGGTGTATAGAAATCCAGTAGATTTTTGTATGTTTATTTTACATTCTGCTACTCTGCTGAATCTTTTAGTGCCAGTAGTTTTTTTTATGATATCTTTTGTTTTTTTCTATATATGATATCGTATTATCTACAAATAGAGATGGTGTAGCTTCATTACTAATTTGGATTCCCTTTGAAAACTCTGGCGACATAGTCGTTCAGAGTTCAGCTGCTAACCAGAAGGTCAACAGTTCAAATCCATCAGCTGCTACTTAAAAACCCTGTGGTTTTCTGTAACTCTGTCCTATAGAGTAGCTATGAGTCAGAATTGACTTGATGGCAATGGATGAGTTTTCTTTCTTTTTTGCCTATTTCTAGGACATCAGCACATTATTAAAAAGGCATAGATAGAAAGCATCCTTGTCTTGTTCCTGTTCTTAAGGGGACTGTTTACAGCCTCTGTCCGTTAAGAATGATGTTGGTCTTGGTTTTGTATAAACACACTGCCGTCAAGTCAGGTCAGACTCATAGCAACCCTATAGATTTGAGTGGAACTGCCCGGTATAGTTTCCAAGGAATGCCTGGTGGATTTAAATTGCCTACCTTTTGGTTAGCAGATGAAGCACTTAACCACTATGTCACCAGGGTTAGACATCCTTTATTACATTGAGAAATTTCTTCTTTATACCTATTTTATTAAGTTTTTGTCTGGAATGAGTGTTAGACTTTGTTGAAAGCCCTTTTTGTGCTGGTTAAGATGATTACGTGAGTCTTTTTATTTATGTGGTTAATTACACCGATTTTCTAATGTTAAACCATCCTTGTATTCTTGGTATGAATCCTATTTGGTCCCAGCATTTGATGATTTTTTTTTTTTAATATGATGCTGAATTCTGTTGGCTACAATTTTGTTGAGAATTTTTGCATCTACATTATGAGAGCTATTAGTCTGTAATTTTCTCTTTCCATGGTTGTTTGGTTTTGGTAACAAGTTTATGCTGGCTTAACAGAATGAATTTAGAAGTATTTCTTTTGTATGTTCTGAAGTAGTTTGAGCAGTACTGCTACAATCCCTTCTCTGAGTGTTTGGTAGAATTTTCCAGTGAAGCCACTTGAGCCACGTTTTTTTTTTTTTTTTGTAAGGATTTTTGTTGTTGCTATCGTTTCAATGTCTTCTCTTGTTATGAGTATGTTCAGATTTTTGACATTGTTTTGCATTAGTGAAGGCAGTACATTTTCAGAAATTTATTAGTTTTCTCTAGGTTTTCAAATTTTTTGGAGTAGAGTTTTTCATAATATTCTGTTGCAAAATTTTTTATTTCAGTTGAGTCTGTTATAATGTCCCACATTTAAGTTTTTATTTGGATTATGTGTCCCTTCTCCTTTTTTTCTTTCATTAATTTGATTGATGGTTTCTCAACTTTGTTAATTCTTTCAAAGAAACAACTTTTTTTTTGTTGATACTTTCTATTGTTTTTCTCTTCTCTATTTTGCTTATTTCTGCTCTGATTTTTATTATTGCCTTTCCCCTGGTGACTGTGGACTTCTTTGGCTTTTCTTTTTCTGTTTGTTTGAATTGTGTAGCTAATGTTTTGATTTTGTCACTGCATCGATGGGTATAAATTTTCATCTGAGAAAAATTTTCACTGTCTTTGCTGATCCCTAAAGATTGTGATATGATGGTTTTCATTCTTGTTTGATTCTCAGAATGTTCCTATACCCATCTTTGATCTGTTCTATTACCCAGTGTTTTTGAGCAGGCTGTTATTCAGTTACTATGCAACTGATTATTTTTTTTCTTCTTTTTTTTTCCTGTTTTTAACTTCTATTTTGATGGTGTTAGCTCAATGTTTTGAATTTTGTTGAGGATTACTTTGTAGGCTTTTCTGGAGAATGTTCCATGTAGGTTGCAAAATAATCTGTACTTTACACATATGGAAACCCTGGTGACATAGTGGTTAAGCACTACATCTAATAACCAAAAAGTCAGTAGTTGACATCCTCCAAGCACTCCTTGGAAACCCTGTATGGAACAGTTCTACTCTGTCCTGTAGGGTTGCTATGAATCAGAAATAACTATACAGCAGTGAGGTTTCTTTTGTTGTTGTTGTTTGTTTGCTTTGTCATATTTTTGCAGCTGTGAGGTAGACTGTTCTATATATGTCTATGTCTTAGTCATCTAAGACTAAGAAACACCACAAGTGGATGGTTTTAAAAAGACAAATTTTATTTTTTCACAGTCCAGTAGGCTAAAACACCAAATTCAGGGTGTCAGCTCAAGGAAAAGTCTTTCTCTGTTGGCCCTGAAGGAATGTCTTGTCATCAATCTTCCCCTGGGCTGGAAGTTTCTGAGACAAAAGAACCCCAGGTCCTTTCCAAAGGACACAGTTAGCTCCTGGTACTACTTTATTTCTTGATAGTGTGAAGTCCTCAACTCTCTCTGCTGGCTTCTCTCCTTTATGTCTCAAGAGATTGCTTAAAGACACAATACAATCCCATACATCGAGTACTGCCACATCGATGCAACTGCCACCCATTCTTTGTCATTAATGTCACAAAGGTACAGTTTACAACATAAAAGAACATCACAGAATACCAGGAATCATGGCCCAGCCAAAAGGCGATACACATTTCTGCACACATTTTGGGATGTACACAATTCAAATCCACTACAGCTTATGAGTTCCAAGTTGGCTGGTTGCATCCTTGAGATATTCTTTATCTTTGTTGAGTTTCTGTCTAGATTTTTTGTCCTTTGCCAAGAGTGGTGTGTTGAAACATCTTACTATTATTGTCAAACTGTCAGTTTGTCTTTTGAGTGCTGTTAGAGTTTGTTTTATGTGCCCTAGGGCCCTATCACTGGATATGTAGGTGTTTATAATGGTTATGTCTTCATGATGGATGGTCCTTTTAATCATTATATAATGGTCTTCTTTGTCTTTTATGGTAAATTTTCTTGTAAATTCTATTTTATCTGAGATTAGCATTGTTACTCCTGCTTTTTTGTAGCTATTTGCTTAGTATCTTTTTCCTATCTTTTGAATTTTAATAAATTTATATCTTAGCTTCTAAAGCATTGATTTTCTTATAGACAGTATATTCATTGATGCTTTTTTAAAACATTCATTCTTTTACTTTCTATCTCTATGTGAATGCCTTTACATCATTTACATTCGGTTTAACAATTATTAGGTGAATTTATTGATGTCATTTTGTAGGGCTTTTTTTTCTTCTTTTCTTTCCTGGTGCTCTTGCTTTCTTTGTTCCTCTTACTCTCCTGTGCTGAATTTCTTGTGGATTTTTATTTTTATTTTTTGGCATGTTTTTCCTTTTCTTTTTATTAACTGAATTTTAGTTTTATCTTCCTTATTTTGATAAGTAGGTTTGTTGACTTTCTTTGTGGTTATCTTGAAATTTACCTTTATCTTCCTTAGTTTGAACTAGTCTTTTATTACTTGGTATTGCCTTGTGGGCATAGAAAGTTCTATGCCTATACTGTTTATTCCTTTTTTTATTGTTCTAGTGTTGTTTTCATTTACATATTAACCTCTCTGGTTCCCTGTTGTAAATCTTTCAGTTTTTATAGTCTTTGAGAGTTAATTTTCTAGGTTGGTATCTGGCTGGTGAAATCTTGCATCCTAGGTTCAGGCTGGTTTTAACATTTGTTTTTTTACATAGTCTCTTAATTTCTTTTTATCTAGGAATGTCCTAATTTCACCATCATATTTGAGGAAGAGTTTTGTAGGATGTAGCATTCTTGGTTGCAAGTTTTTCTTTCAAAGTTTTATACATATCATTCCGCTGCCCTCTTGCCAACATGATTTCTACCAAATGATCAGTTTAGTCTTATTTTTTCTCCTCTGTATGTGACTTTTTTGCTTGTTTTTCTCAAGTTTCTCTCAGAATCTTTCCATTGTATTTGGCGTTAGTGAATATTATTATGATACACTTTAATGATTTTCTCTTAAGCTCTACTCTACATGGGGTTTGTTGAACTTCTTGGATGGCCTTCATGATATTACAGATCTTCTGTCGACAGTTCTTTGATGATCCTCTCCGTGTTTTCCACTTTCCCTCCCTATTCTGGAATTCTGAACACTTGCCTATTTTTTTGTTTTGACTATGTCCAACCCCATTCTCAGGTTGATTCCTTCCTTCCTTCTTTCCTTCCTCCCTCCCTCCTTCTATCCTTCCCTCCCTCACTCCTTTCCTTCTTTCTTTTTTTTAATCACAGCAGTACTCAAGTGTTTGTCTTTACTTTTACTGATCCTATCTTCTATTGTTTCATATCTGATCCTCAGCATTTCTATGACATTGTCCATTTCTGAAATCTTGTATGTACGTTTTAGTAGTGAATTTCTTTTGATATTTTGCTCTTTTATTATTTCCCAGAGTTCTTCCATTGTTTTGTTAGTACTTTTCATGAATTTGTCATTTCCATGAATTTTTCTATTTTTCTTTATTTTTATCTTTATTAGTTTTAACTCTTGGATAGCTCTGACTGTTAGAGATTTTCATTCCTTATGATGCAGTTCCAGTGCTTTGCTTCTATTTAAAGTTAGCTAGTGTTTTATTTTGGACACCCAGTGGAACAAACCTGTCCTGATGTTTTCATATTGCCATCTGTCTTTAGGATGTTCCCTAGTTATTTTCTTCATTTATTGTTTGCATATTTATGTATTTTGTCCAGCTTTTTTTTTTTTTTTGGTTATAGTTGGTTATGTCTTAGTATCCAGGCTGAGTTCTTTGTTGTTTGGTCATCTGTGGACACAGTACTTTTACCTCTTTGCCCAGTGATGAGGGCCATTTACTGTCCTGTTTTGCAACAGGACAGGTCCAGCTGAAAGATAAGGGCTGTGCATCCCTAATACTTTTAATACTTTGCAATATGATAGCTCCTTTTTAAAATGGGTGATTGAGAGCTTCACATAATTATGCCATAATGATACTCTAAATAATCTGTAATTTTTTTTAACTACATCAGCTACTCTGGCTTCTGTACTGGCCTCTTTCTAAAGGGGTACAGAGCCCACAGAACCCCTCTCTGCTCCTGTGACCTTGGTGTCCCTCCTCTTCTTTGATCCCCTGAGAAATGGCCCTCAGCCTGGAAAACAGCAGCTAAGAAGGCTGCCTGTTTTTTTTTTCACATCCCTAGTTTTCTTTCTTGTTCCTTATCTCAGTCAGAACAGATATGGCAGGCTAGTTTCACTATCTGAGGAATTTTTGTGTAAGTTTTGTCTTTGCCTGTTACAAACATACAGATTAGAGTCCAATTGTCTAACATACATATCTGCAGTTTATATTAAAGAGTTTATTGTGACTATTTTTTGATGTATACAGTTATCTGTGGGCTGAGTGCTTAAAAACATGAAATATTCCTTGCTGAAATGATACATAAACTCTGATGTAGAAATTGTCTTTTGAAACTCTATGGAGAACAACCTGCATTGCTGTTGAGTGTCCGGTGGTAACGTACCTTCTAATAAACCTTCCTCTTTCTGACTTGAAGTATATTTCATTGGCTCAACTGCTCAAGGGCATGGACTCAAATAGGGTAGCAGCTGGAATGAGTTGTTTGTGTACATACTGGGGCTGACAAAGCAGGCTAAAGGGTTAGTATAGGGCAAGTTGCAGTAGGCAGTGTCTGTACTCCTCAGGGGTGTGATGTTCAGACCATGCTGTGGATAGGCAGGAGGGAGGGTAGAGTTTATTGTGTGTGGAGCTAAGTTGGGTATAGAAAGAGGAAAGAGAAACAGAAGTTACAAAAACTAATTGCTGAGGGAGCTTGCTACCGAAGTGGAGAGGCAAGAAACTGAGAAATGTAAAAATCAGAAAGTAAATAAATAAAAATTTAATATGGGGAAAAAAATTTCTCCAGAAATACCATCAGCAACTGGAGAAGTGGCTCCAAGGCCTGGAACACAGCCCATCTAGAAGGAGTGGAGATGGCATATATCATCATGTATTCAGGAGAGAAGACAATAAAGAAAGCAGAGAGATACAGAAAACAGGGAAATAAAGAAAAATAAACCAAAAACAAAGTAAAAGATAAAAGAACAAAAGTAAATAAAATAAGAGGGAAAAAAAGACGTAAATGTCCCCAGGGATCCCTCCAGTGTGCCTGGATAGACTGGGGTAATGACACCACTCACCAATATGAGGTGCAGAAGACTCTCTTGGAAAAAGAACAGTTAGGGTCGCCATGAGTCAGATCTGACTTGGCGGTACTTGGCTTGGTATGCCAATCGACTTCAGTGTCCTCTGAAAACATGGTCCCCAGACCTCTGTCCCTGCTACTCCATCTTTTGGAATACTGGGTTGCATTTAGAAAACCTTTTAGCTTGTGATATAGTCCAGTTATGCTTACCTGCTTTCTACTGAGTGCTGTCACCGCCTTCATCTAACCAAATTCCTATCAACTATCTAACCCATAAATAACAACACTATCCCTCCCTCCCCACCTTTGTAGCCATCAAACAGTACTCTTTTCTGTGCATAGGTGCTTTAATAAGTCCTTATAATAATGGTCTCATACAATATTTGTCCTTCAGCAGCTGACTGCCTTGTTAGTACTATTTTATAGTCTCTTTAAGCCATGTGTTAGAACTTCCAGTATTGTCCCTATTTTTTCTTCCATAATCTTTATCATTTTGATTTTTTTTCTTTCTTTTTTTGGTTTTGTTTTTACTTTTTTTTAAAATTTAATATGACTGAGTGAAAATGTACCTTCCCATATAAATTTACATGCCCACCTACGTGCAGCTTCCACTGCTCTCCCTGCCTGGTGACAGCACACTATTCCTCTCTGCTCCATACATGTCTCATTCTCCCAACAGTCTCCTTTCCCGTCCTCTCCATCCACTGCCCTTACTCCAGCCATATGTCAGCAGGATGATATCCTATAGATGCATAGACCCATAAAGTGCATCCAATATATGGTCACTCTGCATCACCAAGTCCAATCCCTTGCTGTCCGAAGAGTGGACATTATGATCCATGGGTAAGGGTAGCATCAGGACCAGGAGCCATGCTTCCAGGGGAACTCCGAAGCCACTGGACCATCACTTGTGGTCTTTTAGTGGAGATCTCAGAGTGCACCCCTTTTTATTCTTGTATTGCCAGTGAGACTCAAGTTAGTGAGCTCCATCGCAGCTATCACTGGTGGTAGCCGGGCACCATCCAGTTCTTCTGGTCTCAAGTTGATATAGGCACCCACTCATGTGGGTCTCCCTATTTTCTGGGTTGCCTTTACCCCATGCCATTTTGGTCCTCAGTGAGCATCCATTCCTTCTGAGTTGGGACCATTTGCTGTGCCCTCAGATGGCATCTTGGCAGCTTTTAAGACCCCAGATGCCACTCACCAATGTATGGTGCAGAGAGCCCTCTTAGCAAAATGCTAGTTGTGCCAATTGGCCTTGATTTCACCTAAGAACATGGTCCCCTGCCCCCTGTCCCAGCTATTCTATCCTTGCATTATTGGGTTAAGATGGATGGACTATTCAAGTTGTGTTGAAGTCCACTTAATATTGTTCTTGTTTCTACTGTGTGCTATCACTGATTTCACCCAACAAATTTCTACCAACTATCTAATCTAAACCCCCCACCCCCGCTCTCCCTCCCTCTTCTCCCTTGCGGCTGTCAAAGAGTCTTATCTTCTGTACATAAGTGTGTTTTTGAGATCTTATCATAGGGGTCTCATACAATATTTGTTCTTTAGTCACTGTTCAGTGGTATGAAGTCCAAATTAACAGCCCTGTGTCGTCTCCTAGGAGCTCACTAGGTGACCAGAAGGCTTTATTTGATTATCAATTCAGGTTTTGGTTTCCAGAGGAATATAAGGAGATGTGTGCTTAGTCCACCATCTTGACTCCCTGTGCCCATTTTGAATTTGATATTTAGGCATTTGATCCATTTTGAGTTAGTTTTTGTGTACAGTGTGAGATATGGGTCTTGTTTATGTTTTTTGCAGATGGACGTTGAAATCACTTTTTTTAATGATCTTAAGCAAAATTTTATTTGAGTGTGATATTAATATTGTTTGATAATTTCTGCATTCTGTGGAATCACCTATCACTGGCATGAGAAGGGATATGGCTTTCTTCCAATCAGTTGGCCACGAAACTGCCTTCCAAATTTCTTGGCATACACAAACGAGCTCCTCCTGCACTACACTCCTTTGTTGTAATATCTCAGTTGATATTCTGTCAACTCCTGGAGCCTTGTTTTTTGCCAATGCCTTCAGTGCAGCTTGGACTTCCTTCAGTAACATCAGCTCTTGATCAAATGTTGCCTCCTGAAGTGGTTTCCTGTCCACTAATTCTTCTCAATATAGTGATTCTGTGTATTCCTGCTATTTGCTCTTGACGCTGCCTGCTTTGTTTGGTAGTCTGTCCATAAAATCCTTCGAAACTGCAACTTAAGGCTTGACTTATTTCTTCAGTTCTTTCTACTTGAAAAAAGCTGAGTGTGTTCTTTCCTTTTGGTTTTCTAATTCCAGGTATTTGCATATTTCATTGTGATATTTCCCTTTGTCTTCTTGAGCTGCCCTTTCAAATTTTCTACCCAGCCCTTTTTTTCTTCATCATTTCTTCCATTCGCTTTAGTTACTCTATGCTCAAGAGCAAGTTTCAGAGTTTCTTCTGACACCCACTTTGGTCTTATATTTCCTTCCTATCTTTTTAATATCCCTTTACTTTATTCTCATGTGATGTCCACATCTCATCTGATCTTTGGTCATTACCCACCAAAAACCAAACCCCCTGCTATTAAGTCAATTCTGACTCATAGCAACCTTGCAGGACAAAGTGGAACTGCCCTGTAGAGTTTCCAAGGAGCATCTGGTAGCATTCAAATCACCAACCTTTAGGTTAGCAACTGTAGCACTTAACCACTACCCCACCAGAGTCTGTGACTCAGAGTGACCTAATAGGACAGAGTAGGACTACCTCTTAGAGTTTCCAAGGAGCATCTAGTGGACTTGAACTGTTGACCTCTGTTTAGCAGCTATTTCACCTAACTGTTATGCCACCAGAATTTCCCTTTGGTCATTAGCATTCATCAAATCTATTAATAACATGGTCTCCAAATTCTGTGGGTCACTCTCTGGCTTTCATGGATTTATTTTATTTTTTTTCAGCTTCCGTTTGACTTGCATTTGAGCAACTGATGGTCTGTTCCACAGTCAGCCCCTGGCCATCTTCTCACAGGTGAAAACTTTTCAATCATTTCTTTGCACAGAGGTAGCCTGTTTTCCATTAGGTGAGGTCCATATGTGTAGATACCATTTACATCTTTGAAAAAAGGTATTTGCAGTAAGGAAGTCATTGCTTTTGCAAAGTTCTCTCATACTATCTCTGGCATCATTTTTGTCATGGTGGCCATATGTTGTAAACACTGATCCTTCATCTTTGTTTCTAATGTTCCAATATACTAACTTAATTACCAATAATTGTCAGTGCTTCTTGATTGCATGTTTCATTATATTACTGATTGTAGAAGTTGTTTAACATTTTAATTTCTTCATATTTGCCATTAGTAGTTTGTGCATAAATTTGAACAGTCATATTAACTGGTCTTCCTTGCAGATGTGCAGAAATTATCCCAGCACTGACAGCACTGTACTTCAGGATAGATCTTGAAATGTTCTTTTTGACAAGGAACATGACCCCATTCCTTTTAATTTGTGATTTCCAGAATAGTAGACCATGTGATTGTCTGATTCCAAATGGCTAATACCAGGCTATTTTAGCTGACTGATGGCTACGATATTGATCTTTACATTTTCCATTTCATCTTTGGCAGCTTCCAGTTTTCCTGGATTGATACTGCATACATTCCATATTCCAATTAAGGGCTTTTGACAGCTGTTTATTTCTCATTTTGAGTTATGGTGCCTCAATAAATGAAGTTCCTGAAATCTTGACTCCAATCAAGTCATTAAGGTCAACTCTACTTTGAGAAGGCAGTTCTTTTCCAGTCACATTTTGAATGCCTTCCAACTTTAGAGTCTTATCTTCTCTCACTGTATCAGACAATGTTCCACTGCTATTCATAAGACTTTTGCTATCTTTTATTTTTCTACCTTTTTTAGTAAATCATGAAGTTCTTCTACATTTCTTAGTCTGGATGCTCCTCTAAAACCTATCCACCTTGGGTGACCTTGCTGTTATTTGAAATACTGGTGTCATAGCTTCCAGCATCACAGCAACACAAAAGCCACCACATTATGACAAATTGACAGATGAGTAGTGGCCAAGAAAGATTAAAACCTTGGAAAACTTAAGAGACAGTTCTACTCTGTGCAGTAAGTTGAGTATGAGTTGACATTGACTCAGTGACACCTAGCAACAACAGTATGATGCTGAAAAGTTTTCAGAAGAGCTTCTAGACTAAAGAATAAGGTGCAAAGTCTAGTGATATATTTCCAGAAGATAGCCACTGAAAAATCTGTGGATGATATAGTCTGAATCATAATCAGTCATGATGGGAATACAGGACTTGTCATGGTTGATAAGAAAAAATAAGTATATAATATTTACTATAACCTTGAGACAATGATTAGTGCTTAAGAAGTGGTAGCTGGTGGATGACTTTTGTAGTGACCATGAGAGTTAATTGACTCAGTGACAATGGATCTGGTTGGGTTTGGAGTAGCAGATTAAAGGGACCCCTGTATATAATAAACATAATGGTAGTTCTAAGAAAAGATTAATCATATTCTGACTTAGGAAGTTAGAGAAGATTTCACTCATTGTCATAATTTCCTTGAAAGAATGTGTCAGGTAGGTGGCAAAAGAAGAGCAAAACATTTCTAAATTGAAAAAAATCTGAAACCAGAATGCTGACAATTTGAAACCACATGTTTGTGAGACAACTTCCCCAACCTCAGTCTATTGAAAGAAAATATAGTAAATGATGGCTTTGAAAGCAACTGAGACTACAGTAACATTCCAGGCTGGGTGTGGGAATGATTTTTCACTGTTAGACCTAGGAGTTCACAATTTACCTTGCAGTGATGACAAATTACAGCTATTTGGAGGGATCTGTATTGGAGCAGTCATCAGATTCAGAAGTAACTTGACGGCAGTGGGCTTAGTTTGGTACACTGGAGCAAAGATCCCTGATGGTACAGTGGTTAAGCACTTGCCTGCTGCTTGAATGTTTGGCAGTTTGAATCTACCAAGCCACTCTGAGGAAGAAAGATGTGACAGTCTGCTGCCATAAAGTTTACAGCTTTGCAACTCTGTGGACAATTCTCCTCTGTTATATCAGGTTGCTATAAGCCAGAATCAAGGAATCAACTAGCCAAGTGCCGTCGAGTCGGATCCAACTCATGGTGACCCTAGCTGGCAATTTTTATTTTTTATAGTGGAGCAAGTTGATACAAGTCCTAAACAAATTAAGATTTTTTTCCCCAAAATACATATGTCTCTCCCATCCAGATATGTGTGGATTTTTTAGTTCCTAATGTCACTTTTACAAAGTTCCTCGTGGCTGCCCTGGTTTCACTGTCAGATGACTTAGTTCCAGTTGAGCTCCTCCGCTTAAGCCGTTAAACAAATGAAAAGCAAAACTGTCACATTTAAATAGAGTCCACACATAATCACACTTTCAAATGGTCCTGATCTGGCTGAGGAGAAGTTGTGTGCATTAAAATATTGAATTTTAAATAATATATTACACAAAATAGCTTCCAATTTGATTTTAGGGGATATATTTTTATGAATTATTGAATATCTGATTATTGTAGAAAGCTTTAGCCATTATACACTGAAACTGTCATTCTCTTAGCTCCGTGATGTATGAGCTTGGTTATCAATATTTAAAGTTACAGTGAGCTCAGTGTGAGGTAGCTAAAAACTGAGACCTGGATTAATCAGCAGTAATGCAGACAGAACTCCTTCCATGTCCACACTAGGACAGAAGGGAAGATGCTCCAGAAGGGTTCCCAGTCAGTTTTCTGCCGGTGCATTGCAAAGTCCAGCTCATCCTACCCACTCAGAAGGAACTGATTCTTTTTTTTTCTTGCACATTTCTTTTTATTATTATGACTGAGTGAAAATGTACATCCTCATATAAATTTGCATGCCTGCATATGTGCTGCTCCCACTGCTCTCACTGCAAGGTGACAGCAAACTCTTCCTTCCTTTCTATACATGCCATATCCTCCTAACAATCTCCTATCCCCTCCCTTACACTCCCTCCCCCACCTCCAGTAAGAGGTCAGCAGGACAACATCCTATAGATACATAGAACCATAAAGTGCACACACGTTATGGTCACTCTGTATCTCCAAATTCAAGCAATTCCTGTCCAAAGAGTTGGCTTCCGTTATGATGTATGGACAGTGGCAGCATCAGGGCCAAGGGCCGTTCTCCCAAGGGAACCCCAAGGCCCCTGGACCATCAACTGCAGTCTTTTAGTGGAGATCTCAGGGTGCACCCCTACTTACTCTTCTGTTGCCAGTGACACTCAACTCTGTGAGCCCCATCACGGCTAACATTGGTGGTAGTCGGGCACCGTCTGGTTCTTCCAGTCACATGTTGATGTAGTCCTCCACTCACGAGGGTCTCTCTGTCTTCTGGGTTCTGTTTACCCCATGTCATTTTGGTCCTTGATGATCATCCATTTCTGTTGAGTTGGGACCATTTGTTGTATCTCAGATGGCAGCGTGGCAGCTTTTATGACCCCAGATGCTACTCACCAATGTGGAGTGCAGAAGACTCTTTTAGCAAAATGCTAGTTGTACCAATTGGCCTCCATTACCCCTAAGAGCATGGTCCCCAGCCCCCTGCCACCGCTACTCTGTCCTTGCAATATGGGGTTAAGATGGGAGGAGTAATAATGTTATGTTGAAGTCCAGTTAAAATGGATCTTCCTTCTGATGTGTGCTGTCACTGATTTCACCCAACCAAATTTCCATCAACTATCTAATCTATACCCCAGTCTCTCCCTCCATCCCTACCCACCCTTGCAGCCTTCAAAGAGCTCTTTCTTCTATGCATGAGTCTGTTTTTAAGTTTTTATCGTAGGGGTCTCATACAATAAGGACTACTTTCACTTAACATAGTGTCCTCCAGTGGAGTGTTGAAGTCTCCCACTATTATTGTGGAGCGATGTATCTCATTTTTTAGTGTAGTCAGTGTTCCATTGATATATTTAGATGCTGCAGTATTGGGTGCATAAATGTTTAATATTCTTAAGCCCTGCTTGTGTACTGAACCTTTCAGCAATAAATAGCGTCCATCCTTGTCCACAATGGTGGATTTTATGTTAAAATCTATTTTATCTGAGATTAATATTGTGACATCTGCTCTTCTTTGTGTATTGTTAGCTTGATATGTATTCTTCCATCCTTTAATTTGCAGTTTGTTCACATCTTTAAGTCTAAGGTGAGTTTCTTATAAGCAACATGTGAACAGGTCATGTCTTTTGATCCAAGATATCACTTGTCTCTTTGCTGGAGCATTCAGTCCATTCACATTTAATGAAATTATTGATAGGTATGTGTTTATTGTTGTTTTTGTGATGCGTTTATTTCTCTGTTGATGTTTTCTCTGTTTTTATTAATCTGTTCTGGGACATTCTTCTTTATGAGTCGAGTTTTCACCTTTTACAGTGTTGGTTTTCTAGTTGTTGAGACTCCTGTATTATGTTTCTTGATTTGATATATTGCATCTTTATTATGCTTTGCAGCTGCCCCTATGATCCCCCTTAATAGTCTATGTTTAAAGTCTTATTAACTTTATCTCCATCTGGAAGGTCTACAACGACTACAGTACATCCCTCTTTTTAATATGATGACATCATCATTTTCATGATGTGATCATTGGATCACTTCTTTTAATATTATAGCTTTGATTGAGCTTGGAGCCTTCCCTAACTGAGTAGGTTTCTGGAGGATGTGTCCTGTATTTCCTCCTAAAATATAAAGTTTATGGTTTTGTTCTTCTAAGCCAACGAGCTTCTTTCAGTATTTCTTGTAGCTTTGGTTTGTATCTTATGAAGTCTCTGAGTTTCTGTTTATCTGCAAATGTCTTAAATTCATTTTTGTATTTGAAAGAGAGTTTTGCAAGATACATAATTCTTGGTTGGAAGTTCTTCTCCTTCAAGGCTTTGAATGGGTCATCCCATTGTCTCCGTACCGGTATCGTTTCTGCTGAGAAGTCAAATGAAAGCCTGCAGAGTTTCCCTCTGAATGTTAGCTTTGCTTTGACTCTTGCTGCCTTTAAGAGTTTCTGCTTATGTTTCATTTTGTTAAGCTTGGTTATAATACGTGTTCGAGTGTTTCTTTTGAGATCTATATTGAATGGAATTTGATATGCATCTTGGATATCTATATTCTCTTCCTTCATAATTTTTGGGAAGGTTTCTGTCAGCAGCTCAGCAACAATACTCTCTGTGATCTCAGATATCCTGCCTTGTTCAGGAACTCCAATTAATCATAGATTGTTGCTTTTAATAGAGTCCCACATGCTTCTTAATGCTTCCTCATTTTGCTTGTTTCTTCTTTCTGATTTCTCCTCATAGATGCTGGAGTCAGTAGCTCTGTCTTCCAAGTCAGATCATCTATTTTTCATTTGTTCCATTCTGTTTCCTTGGTTTTGAATGAAATTTTCTATCTCTTTGATTTTGTTCTTGATCTGCTGGATTTCAGAGTTCTGGTATTCCACCAGATCAAACAGCTTGCTTCATTTTTTATTTTGCTCTGTTGCATTTTGTATAAGGTCTAGGAGGGCTCTATACATAATCCTTTTGTATTCACCCTCCAATAGTTTCAGAAAGGCTTTTTCATCTGGCAAGTTCTTTAGTTCTTTCTTTTGGGGGCCTTCTGTAGTCATAGGCAAATTCTTCCTTTTTTTTTGTTATTATGACTGAGTGAAAATGTACATTCCCGTATAAATTTGCATGCCCACCTATATGCAGCTCCAACTGCTCTCCCTGTCCAGCGACAGCACACAATTCCTCTCTGCTCCATACATGTCTCACCCTCCCAATAATCTCCTTTCCCTACTCTCCACCCACTCCCCTTACTCCAGCCAGAGGTCAACAGGATGATATCCTATAGATGCATAGAGCCATAAAATGCACCTAATATATAGTCAGTCTGTGTCACCAAGTCCAATCCCTTGCTGTTCAAAGTGTGGACCTTCATTATGATCCATGGGCAAGGGTAGCATCAGGGCCAGGGGCCATGCTCCCAGGGGAACCATGAAACCATCAATTGTGGTCTTTTAGTGGAGATCTCAGGGTGCACTCATTTTTATTCTTCTGCTGCCAGCGAGACTAAACTTGTGAACTCCATCGTGGCTGTCACTGGTGGTGGCTGGGCACCATTTGGTTCTTCCAGTCCCAAGTCAATGAGAGACTCATGTGGGTCTCTCTGTCTTCTGGGCTGTCATTTTGGTCCTTGGTGAGCATCCATTTCTGCTGAGTTGGGACCATTTGCTGTGTCCTTCGATGGCAGCTTGGCAGTTTTTAAGACCCCAGACGCCACTCACCAATGTAGGTTGCAGAGTGACAATTGGCCTTGATTTCGTCTAAGTGCATGGTCTTTAGCCCACAATCCCAGCTACTCTGTCCTTGCACTATTGCGTTAAGATGGGAGGTGTACTCAAGTTATGCTGAAGTCCACTTAATATTGTTGTTGTTTCTAATGTGTACGGTCACCGATTTCACCCAAACAAATTTCTACCAACTATCTAATCTAAACCCTCCCCCCCGACCCTCCCTCCCCTCTCTTGCAGCTGTGGAAGAGTCTTTTCTTCTATATATAAGTCTGTTTTTGAGTTCTTATCATAGGGGTCTCATACAATAGCTGTCCTTTTGTCTCTGACTACTTTCACTCAACATAATGTCTTCTAGCTGAAATCAGGTTATGAGATGTTTCCTGGAATCATCATTGTTCTTTATCATTGCATAGTGCTCCACTGAGTACATATACCATAGTTTGCCTATCCATTCCTCTGTTGTTGGGCATTTGGGTTGATTTCATGTTTTTGCTATTGTGTTCTGTGCTGCGATGAACATTCTTGTGCATGTATCCATTGGTGTGAATGGACTTAATTCTGTTGGATATATTCCAAGCAGTGGAATTACTGGGCCAAATGATATATCTAGATCCAGCTTTTTAAGGATGTGGGAAGCCGAGACTTCCCGAATCAAGGCCAGAATATGGTCAAGTTAACTCTTGTATTAACAAGATCTAAATTAAGCACATTCCAAGTATTGTACACCCATCATTGTCCCCAGAATAAGCAGAGGTCAGCATGCCCCTGATCTGGTTTCGATATGACTAGCAAAAGAATGCTTGGGAAAAGGAAACAAGGAAATGTGTAGAATATATATGTAACTGAAAAATAAAGTTCAGTGTCTCAGCTTGACTGAGTCCCCCCTGATGTGATTGTTTCGGTCTTATTCAGCTCCCGTGCTTTCCCCTCAGCTCTGTTCGTCTGATGGCTGGTACCATCATAAGGACGTGCCAGATTGCTTTCCAAAGAGGCTGGACCATTTTCCAACCCCACCAACAGTGTAGGAGAGTTCCACTTTCTCCACAACCTCTCCAGCATTTGTTGTTTTGTGTTTTTTGGATCATGGCCAACTTTGTTGGGGTAAGATGGTATCTCATGGTCATTTTGATTTGAATTTCTTAAATAACTAAAGATCGTCAATATGTCAGCATGTGTTTTTTGGTTGCCTGAAACTACTCTTTAGAGAAATGTCTGTCCATTTCCTTCACCCATTGCTTAATTGGACGATTTATTATCTTCTTATTGATAATTTGCAGTACGTTATAGATTATGGAGATCAGGTGTCAGTCTGACATAGAGTTGGCAAACATTTTTTCCTGTTCTGTAGGTGGACTTTTAACTCTTGTAATAAAGTCTTTGGACGAGCAAAAGTATTTGCTTCTTAATAGTTCCCATTTTGTTGTTTGCAGTTTGTTTGACAGATTTTGAAGTCTGTCTACATTGTGTATTAAAACTTCCATTGTTGTTCCTATTTTTTCTTCGACGAGCTTTAGATTTGATATTTAAGTCTTTTATTCAATTTGAGTTGGTTTTTGTACAAGGTGTAGATATGGCTCTTGTTTCAATTTGTTGCAGATGGATATCCAATTTTGCCAGCATTAATTGTTGAAGAGATTATTTTTACCCCAGTTTAATGTCTTGGGCCTTTTCGAATATCAACCATTCATAGGCAGATGGTGTCATCTCTGAGGTCTTGATTCTAGTCCATTGATCGATCTCTGTTCTTCTACCAGTACCAGGCTGTTTTGACTACTGTGGCAATGTAATAGGTTCTGAAGTCAGGTAATGAGAGGCTTCCCAGTGTGTTCTTCTTCTTTAGTAGTACTTTACTGATCCAGGGTTTCTTCCTTTTCCAAACAAAATTGGTGATTTGTTTCTCCATCTCAGTAAAAAATGACGCTAGAACTTGTATTGGGATTGCATTACATAAGTAGATTGCTTTCAGTAAAATAGCCATTTTCACAATGTTAAGTCTTCCTATCCATGTGCAGGGTAGGTTTCTCCATTTATGTAAGTCTCTGTTAGTTTCTTGTAGTAAGGATTTGCAGTTCTCCCAGATACTTTATCTTCGTGGGGTCTATAGTAAATGGTATTGATTTGATGACTTTTTCTTTAACAGTCTCACTGTTGATATAAAGGAATCCTACTGATTTACTTACGTTTATGTTATATCCTGAGACTTTGCTGAACTCTTCTATCAGTTTGAGTAGTTTACTTATAGATTCTTTGGGATTCCCTGCATATACAATCATATCATCTACAAACAGGGAGATTTTGACTTCTTTGCTGACGCAAATGCCCTTTATTTCTTGGTCTTGTCTAATTACTCTAGCTAGAACTTCTAGTACAATGTTAAATAGGAGAGGTGAGAGTGGGCATCCTTGTCTAGTTCCTGTTCTTGATGGAAACTCCTTCAGTCTCTCTCCATTCAGGATGATGTAGGCAGTTGGTTTTGCATAAATGGTCCTTATTGCTTTGAGGAATTTTCCATCTATGCGTATTTTGCCTAGAGTTTTCAGCATGAATGGGTGCTGGACTTTATCAAATGCCTTTTCTGCATCAATGGACACAGTCCAGTGATTCTTGTCTTTTGTGATATTTATATAGTTAATCAAATTAATTGTTTTTCTGATGTTGAACCAGCCTTGCATCCCTGGTATGATCCAACTTGGTCATGGTGGATTATTTTTCTGACATGTTGTTGTATTCCATTGGCAAGAATTTTGTTGAAGATTTTTGCATCTAGATTCATGAGTGATATCCATCTGTAGTTCTCCTTTTTTGTTGAGTCTTTCCCTGGCTTTGCTATAGGGTTATGCTGGCTTCGTAGAATGAGTTTGGGAGTACTCCATCCCTTTCTATGCTGTGAAATAGTCTCAGTAGTATTAGAAGTAACTTCTCTAAAAGCTTGGTAGAATTCTGTGGTGAAGGCATCTGGGCCCGGGCTTTTTTTGATTGACAGTTTTTTTTATGATTTTTTCAATCTCTTTCTTTGTGATGGGTTTATTATGTTGTTCTGCTTCACATTGTGATAATTTCAGTAGGTGATATGAATCAAGGAATTTGTCCGTTTTCTCTATGCTTTCAAATTTGTTAGAGTACAGTCTTTCATAGTATTCTGTTATGATATTTTTGATTTCTGTTGGATCTGTTGTGACCACTCCCCTCTCATTTCTAATTTGTGTTATTTGTTTCCTTTTCTGTTTTTCTTTAGTGTAGCCAGTGGTTTGTCAATTTGGTTGATTTTTTCACAAAACTAGCTTTTGGTCTTCTCAATTTTTTCAGTTGTTTTTCTATTCTCTAATTCATTAAGCTCTACTCTAATCTTTATGATCTGGTTTGTTATGGTGACTGAGGGTTTCCTCTGTTGTTCTCTCTCTACTTGTTCAAGCTGTAGGGTTAGTTCCTTGATTTAGTTTCTTTCTTCCTTCCAGATGTGTGCATTTATGGAGATAAACAGACCTCTGAGCACTGCTTTGGCTGTATCCCATAGGTTCCACTAAGAAGTGTTTTCATTCTCATTCGAATCCATGAATTTCTTTATTTCATCCTTGATTCTTTTATAACCCATGGTTTTTTTGAGGAAGATGTTATTCAGTTTCTAAGAGTTCCACTTTCTATCTACGTTTTTTCTGCTATTGATTTTGAGTTTTATAGCTTTATGATCTGAGAAGATGCTTTCCAAATAATTCAATGGTATGGATTTTGTTGAAAATTGCATTATGCCCTAACACATGGTCTATTCTGGAGAATGTTCCATGTGAACTGGAGAAGAAGGCGTAGCTGTCTGCTGATGGGTAGAAAGTTCTGTATATATCAATGAGGTTTCGTTGGTTAATTGTGGCAATAAGGTCTTCTGTATCTTTACTGAGCTTTTTTCTAGATGATCTCTCTAGTATTGAGAGTGGAGTGTTGAAGTCTCCCACTATTATGGTGGAGTGATCTAACTCTTAGTATAGTCAGTGTTTCTTCAATGTATTTAGGTGCTCTTATATTAGGTGCATAAATATTTAATATAGTTAAGTCTTGCCTGTGTACTGAAACCTTTCAGCAGTAGTGTCCATCTTTGTCCACAATGGTGGATTTTACATTAAAATTGATTTTGTCTGAGATTAGAATTGCCACACCTACTCGCTCTTCTTTGTTCATTGTCAGCTATATAGATATTCTTCCATCACCAGGCACTCCTTGAATACTCTGGAGGTCAGTTCTGCCCTGTCCCCTACGGTTCCCATGAGTCAGATCTGACTCTATGGCACTTGGCTTTTAGCTCCTTTAATTTTCAGTTTGTTCCTATCTTTAAGTCTCAAGTGAGTTTCTTGTAGACAACATATGGATGAGTCATGTCTTTTGATCTGAGCTGTTGCTTGATGTCTCTTTACTGGAGCTTTCAGTCCATTCACATTCAATGTAATTATTGATAAGTATGTGTTCAGTGCTGCCATTGTGATATGCTTATTTTTCTGTTGATATTGTCTCTGTTGTTCTTATTATTCTGTTCTGGGACATTCGTTTTTGTGAGCTGATTTTCCACCTTTTTCAGAGCTGGTTTTGTAGTTGTTGAGACTCTTGTGTTCCATTGCTTGATATGATATGTTGCATCTTTGCTGTGCTTTAAGGCTGCTCCTAAGATCCCCCTTCATAAACTGTATATAAACCCAATTTTAATTACTACCAGTCTTGTCAACTTCCTCTCCATCTGGAAGGACTATAATGACTGTAGTACATCCCTCTTTTTAATATAGTGGCACCATAGTTTTCATGATAATCACTGGATTGTTTCTTTCAGTATTAAAGCTGTGACTAAGTTTGGAGCCTTCCCTAACTGAGTAGAATTCTGGATGATGTGTCATTCTAAAAATATAACGTTAGTGGTTTTGTTCTTCTCAGCCAAAGCCAAGAACTTCTTTTAGTATTTCTTGTAGTTTTGATTTGGTTTCTAGAAAGATGATGTGTCATTCTAAAAATATAACGTTAGTGGTTTTGTTCTTCTCAGCCAAAGCCAAGAACTTCTTTTAGTATTTCTTGTAGTTTTGATTTGGTTTCTAGAAAGTCTCTGAGTTTCTATTTATCTGGGAATATCTTAATTTCATTTTCATATTTGAAAGATAGTTTTCCAGGATAAATAATTCTTGGTTAGAAGTTCTTCTCCTTCAAGGCTTTGAATGTTTCATGCCACTGTCTCCATGCCAGCATGTTTTCTGCTGAGAAATCTGACGAAAGCCTCCAGGGTTTCCCTCTGAATGTTAGCTTTGCTGCATGTTAGAGTTGCTGCTTATGTTTCATTTTGTTAAGCTTGATTACAATATGTCTTGGAGTCTTTCTTTTGAGATCTGTACTGGGTGGCATACGATATCTATATTCTCTTCCTTCATGATTTCTGTGAAGTTTTCTGTCAGCAGCTCAGCAACAATACTCTCTGTGTTCTCAGGTGTCTCATCCTATTCAGGGAATCCAATTGATCGAAGGTTGTTCCTCTTAATAGAGTCCCACATGCTTCTTCATTTTTCTTGTTTCTTTTTTCTGATTTGTCCTCATAGACACTGGTGTCAGTAGCTCTGTCTTCCAAGTTAGAAACTCTTTTTTCTGTTTGTTCCATTCTGTTTTCTTGGCTTTGAATGGAAGTTTCTATGTCTTTGATTTTGTTCTTGATCAGTTGGATTTCAGAGTACTGGTGTTCCATCAGATCAAACAGCTTGCTTAATTTTTCACTGTTCTGCTGCATTTTGTATAAAGTCTAGAAGGGCTCTGTATATAATTCTTTTGTATTCATCTTGCAATGATTTCAGAAAAATTTCTTCATCTGGAAAATTCCTTGGTTGTTTTGTTTGGGAGCCTTCTGCAGCCATGGGTGATTTCTTGTATGCCACGAGTGTCTGTTGCTTTTTGGGTCCCATGTGAGTAAGTAGAGGCTGGGAAAGAGGATGGACTGCAGATGGTTCTCTAGACTGTTTTAAAATGTAAAACCAAAGGTATATGACCACTTCCCAAGTCAGTCAAGTTTTCAGGTTTAGAGGTCCCTCTTCCCAAATGGCAAAGTAAGCACCTCTATATCCAACCCAGATGATACGAACTCATTCAAAATACAGCAATGCTACTGCCCTATTGGCCTCTGCTGACAGGGCTCAGCCTTAGGTGACACTGTGTAAACTACTGGTGTTTTGGTAGAAAAACACTCTCCTGTGGACAGGCTCTGGCTCCCAAGCTAAGAATTAGGTACATCTGTGGCCACCGTATGTAAGATGGTGCCCTCCACACGGTTGGTGGATAGAGGGGCTAAAAGTGCCAAGACACAGTGAGTCCTCAGCCTCTGTTACTGGGCCCCCACCATAGGTGACACTGTGTAAACTACTGTTTACTGTGGGAGAAGCACTGTGTTGTTTGCAGGCACTGGCTCCCAGGCTAAGAACTGGGTCCTGCTAAAATCTTCGTATCCAACATGGCATCCTGCACCTTGGCCCTCTAGTTTCGTACAAACCATGCTGTGGCAGAGATAAAAAGAGAGGCCAAATTTGGCTAGGTGTACAGAGTCCTAAGCCTGGCTCTCAAGGTGTGGCACCAGCGGTGCATCTGAGACTAGCCACTAGGCAAGACTCAGCTCTGCCCACTGGCCAAGACAGAGGAAAAAAATTCATAATGGTACGTTGCCTTCAGTCTGTGAGAGCCAGGGCTAGCCAGGAGTGGAAGTCAGCGAAAAAAAAGGTGGTTTTTTTGTTCAGTGGTATGAAGTCCAAATTAACAGCCCTGTGCTGTGTCATATTTAGGTTTTCTTCACATTCAGGAAACTTATTTTTCACTATCAGATAATATCTACTTGTAATTCAAATAATAATGTATTGAATATAGTTTAATTTGGCTCATTTGTCTGTAACTAAAACATAAGCTCTCTGAAGGGAAAACACTGCCTATCTTACCAACTGATGTATGTCAAAGCCCATCTAAGTATTTGGTATAGAGTAGGTGTGTCTCCCAGGCATTCTATTTTAAAATAAATAAATACTCAGACTTGTCATGCCTAGACTCATTTAGTTTATTGTAATATAATCATGGCACAGCATACCTAAGACCCAAGACATTCATTTGGACTTGAAGAATCAGCGTGTGTGGTAACATTAGCCCAATAATTAAAATCAAATTTTTAGCCTTCAGGTGGTTTTGAGATTTAGAGTTGACCAACAGCCTGTCCTCTGCAAAGATCCTTCATAGCTGAGATCCAAGTTTGGCAGCAGTGTGCAAAGCCTCTGATAGAGCTTCTGGCAAAAGCTTCAGTATTCAGAGAGAGCTAAAGATTCCTCTGACAGAGCTGTCCTTCGTCTACCTTGCTCTAATCAAAAAAGGAAATGTCTAGGATTGTGTGTGGGTCAGTACCTTGGGTCTTGTATGACAAAGATTTGTCAGTTGGCTTCTAGCTCACATTACATCAGAGTAGCTCATATCATAGACTCATGCCCAGAAGTGAATGCTGGGGTACCTTAACACAGATAAACAAAAGGCTACACTATATCATGTCACAGCCAAGCAATTGTCTACAAAGTAAATCAAAAAGACAAAAACAAACTATTTGCTTTAGAGTCAATTCTGACTCATAGCAACCTTCTAAGACAGAGTAAAATTCCCCATAGAACTTCCCGGACTGTAAATCTTTATGGAAATAGACTGGCACATCTTTCTCCCCTGAAGTGGCTGGTGGGTTCGAACTGCCAACCTTGCAGTTAGCGGCCACTTAACCAACACCTTCAGGGCTCCTCTTACAAAAAAATAGCTGAATATAACATTGGAACTAGTTTGTGACAGTTATTTGTCAGTCTTAGGTTGTCTACAGCTTAGCTTACATGTTGAAGTCATACTTTGCATGTTTCACATGTATTTTTGGGGGGATTATTACTTATTAAAACTGTACTGAATTTTCTTCTCTAACCAGTCATACCAGTTATATCTCTGATGGGTAAATATAGGCCACCTGTGCAGAGTATTTTAATTATAATAATTCATTGCCCATCATTGTTTTCATTAAGTCAAAATTGTATTTGATTTTCACTTATTTTCTTACTGGCCTTTGAATATATAGGTTTTATTTGTTTTAATATTGATGTATGATTTATATGGTAAAAACTCCACTTTGAAATTATTCATCATTATCTTAAAATGGCTGATAACCATTCTTAGAATCACATAAACACAATAATGACATATACTCATCTATGGCACTTAAAATATTTTATGTTTTATCTTTCATCACATTTCCACAACTTATTGATGTGATTTGATGGCATAAAAGCTCCAATTTTTCACATAATTGTAGTCTCAGTTACAATTAAAAGAAGTACTCCTGTTCATTAGGTTAGAAATGGTTCCATTTAAGAGAACACACTAATATAATAAAACACAGAAATAGAGAAAACAAGATAATATATAAGTATGTTTCAGTGCATGCCTAAAGGCATTTAATAAAAATCAAGCATAACTTTCTTTGTTAAAAAAACTTGAAAGTAAACATGTAAAAGAAAACTTTCAGAGAGCAATTTATTAATATTAAAACAGTGCACATTCACTGTCCTGTAAGTCAAACTTCTAGATTTTCCTCTTACCTGAGTCACTTACATATGCAAACAAAGGATAGCTACAAAGGTATTCACCACAGCATTATTTGCAATAGTGAACAATTTTAAATCCCTAAATATTTACTTATAAAGAAATGGTGAAATAAATGTTTGTATATGGCTATGCAGTTGCTATTTTGCAGCTACAATGGAATATTATTCAGTAATTTAAAATAATGTGAGGATCAGTTTCTACAAAAATGGAAGATTAAAAAAGCAATTTTCAGAGGAATAAAACACCCTTCCAAATTATATTTGTGTGCATATATATAAATGTAAGTAAGTACACAATAAAGACTCAAAAGATACACACTGAACTCTTAATAGGATAAATGCTGTGAAAAGGAAGAATGATAAAGTCAATGTTTAAGAAAATATTTCAGCTTTTATTATTCTATCTTTTGTTCTCCCTTGACTTTTTTGTACAAAACTACATATTTGTGTACTACTTATAAAGAAGACAAAAAGAAGAAAGCAATGAAGGAAAGACAAAATATAAACACTCACTTTTGATCTAAAAAAGAGGGCCACTTTAAAGCAAATTATCATAATTAGGAGTCCAGTCAATGAAGAAATTCTCTTTAAATTTTTAAATAAATCACTATGTTCCCTGTCAGACCTTTATCATAATATTATACATTCTACTATTAATATCATTATCATTGATTTTTAATCTTATACATTCTCACAGATGCAATGACATAGATCATTTAAAGGGGAGGAGTGAACATTAGCTATAAACAAAAACAAGAACAAAACACACCATCTGTAACCCAGTGATTCTGACTCACAGCGATCTCATAGGGTTTCCAAGGTGGTAAACCTCAAGAACGGAAATTGTCACATCTTTCTCTGAGAAGCTACTGGAGGTTTCAAACCATCTACCTTTCAGTAAGTGGTGAATATCTTTAACCACTGTGCCACTAGGACTCTTTTGTGAACATGTGTATGTGTGCACCTGTATGTGTGTGGAACCCTGGCACAGTGGGATAACGGCTCTGCTGCTAACAAAAAGCCCCACAATTCAAATCCACCACCTTCTCCTTGGAAAACCTATGGGACAGTTCTACACTGTCCTAATGGGTCACTGGGTCTGAATTGACTAGATGACAATGGTTTTGGTTTTGGGGTGTATTTACATATGCTTAATACAATCATACATCCTGGGGAGATGAAGATCGATGTATTGGCAAATATCAACTTAGTATCAGATTTTAAGAAGCAACTGATTCAATAAAAGTAGTAAGGAGCTTAACCTCAATGAAAAACCACCAAGGGTAATTAACAATGCCCGAGGATCGCTGGTGGCACTACAGTTAAGCATTTGGCTGCTGTCCAAAAGCTTGGCAGTTCCAACCCACCCAACAGCTCTGTGAATACTGTGGTGATCTTCTGCAGTCAAGTTTACAGCCTATAAAACCCTATGAGGCAGTTCTACTATGTCATATGGAGTCACTATGAGTCAGAATCAACATGATGCCACCTAATAACACAAGATTGACTGTAGGTTTGCTAAACACTAGTACCATCTTAAATGCATTCTTAGTCATCTAGTGCTCTTTTAACAGAAATACCACAAGTAGATGGCTTTAAAAAGAGAAATTTTATTACAGTCCAGTAGGCTGAAAGTCCAAATTCATGGTGTCGACTCCAGGAGAAGTCTTTCTTTGCTGGCTCGGAGGAAGGTCCTTGTCACCAATCTTCCCCTGAACTGGAAGCTTCTGATGCACAGAGACCCCGGGTCCTTCCCAAAGAGTGTGCTCAGCTCCCAGCATTACTTCCGTGGTGATATGAAGTTCCCCAAATCTCCCTTCTGGCTTCCTTCCTTTATATCCCAAGAGATTGCCTCAATGCACAAAACAGTCTTACACATTGAATCCTGCCCAACCAACATAACTACCTTCCATCCTCCCTTGTTAACATCATAGAGGCAGAGTTTACAATATAAAGAAACATCACATAAAACTGGAAATCATGGCCCAGCCAAACATTCATACACATTTTTGGGGGAATACAATTCAATTCATGATACTCATTTAATAGCAACGAGATCCCTCTGAGTTATGTCCCATTTTACAGCTGAGGACTCTGAGACACATCCACACCAAACCTGTTGCTGTCAAGTCAATTCTGACTCACAGTGACCCTGGCCCTGGGGAGGGGGCGGGAAACACTGCTCTTGAGTCAATTCTGACTCATTGTAACTTGACAGAGTAGAACTCCCTGAGAGAGCTTCTAAGCAGCACTTGGCAGACTCTAACTGCCAACCTGTTGGTTAGCATCAGTAACACTTAACCACTAGCCAGCAGGGGTTCTCTGAGGCACACAGGGGTAGGTAAATTGCCCCAAAACGTAACGGCTGATCAACTATTCAATCTAGGTGGTCTGCTTTCAAGGTTCTGTGCTTAAGAAAAGTTCAAATTTTCTAAACTGCCAAGAATGCTAGCATAATGGCAATTACCTTTTGGAAAACATACTTTCATGATAGCATTAACATTGTGAAATATTGAGGTATGATTGAATGGGGAATATAGAGTCATAAATAAATCTATAAAATCATATTGAGCCAAGCCAATTAGAGAAAATTTAAAAGAGCATTTGATTAAATGGTTGGATACACTAGATGCCTGTATGAGAAGAGAAAATACTGGAAAAATTGTCTATTATTAACCTTAATTTTTAAATTTAATTTAATTCAAGTCAAAATCCAAATTGTCTTATCTTAAAAACATAATTAAATGATTTTGTATTCATTTGGAAATGTAAATAGATGAAATGGCTCAATATCCAATAAAGAAGATCAATGAGAATAGTTCAGCTTTATCAGGTAATAAAAATAATGGACATCATCACAAATATAGAAATATAAAGCAATAAAATTGAATAGAAAGTACATTATCACACAGGATAATAACAGTGTTATTATCTAGTGTGCTTTTGGTAACTTGTTACTTTATCATTTGGGACAATTTCCAATGATAAAAGAGACTGATTACTACACATAATTAAAAAACTCAGACATATATGGACCTCAGGTATGGTTTGGTCAAGGCTTTAATGCCCATGTGTCTGTGGTTCACATGGTTTGGCCTTCCTGCCTATGTTAGCTTTATTTTAGACTAGATTTCCCCATGATTGCAAGATAGTCGCTATTAGCAACCAAGGTTCCTTGTTTCCTTATTAACATCAAAATAATAGACAGATGGGTTTCTCCAACTATCCAACTGAAGTCTGAGTTATAGCCTAGCGCATCTTCACTCTAAGTGGATTTCTCACAAACCACTATAATGACCACGGTAATACCATCTGCTGAATAGTTTGCCCTCAATTTGAGTTTAAGGTTAATCCTATGCTTCATCTTATTGCTATGCAATAAAACAACAGTGGCTATCCAAAGGAAAATCTTGGTGTTACTGGAATGCTGTGATGGAAAATGTGCTATATAGACAAACAAGATACAGCTATGTGTATCTATACATATATGTGTGTGTATGTATGTATCTATGTATATACAATTGCAATTTATTTAAAAATGGTACAGTTGATGAAGTTCTGACATACTATGATATGTCATGTGCCGGCGAGTGGAAACTTTAAAACATAATACAAAGAGAAATATGTCAGACACAAAATGACAAAGTTGCATGATCCCACTTCTATGAAATAGAGTAGGAAAATGCACAGAGATAAAAGTTTGCTATTTGTTAGTAGGAACTGGGGAAAAAGTGAACAGGGAGTTGTTGCTTAAGGAATATTGAGCTTCTCTTTGAGGTAATGACTTGTTGCACATGTTGAATGGAATGAATGGCACTTAAATGTGCACTGAAATATTGTTAATATAGCAAATTTTGTAATATATATTGTACTACAATAAAATATTTTAAAATGATAGAAATGAAAAATAATTGTGAAATAAACTATTTTGCTGAAAGCAAAAGAATAATCAGTATTATCATTAAAATCACTAGTATTGGTTCCAACAAACAAATAAACTAACCCACTGCTGTCAAGTAGGGTCTGACTCATAGCAACCCTGAAGTAGAACTGCCCCATAGAGCTTCCAAGGAGACCCTGGCAGATTTGAGCTGTGGACCTTTTGGTTACTAGACGTAGTACTTAGCCCACTAAGCCACCAGGGTTTTCACTGCTTGCCAAGAATATTCTAGATGTTCAAACTGTTACGGCAAATATGAAACAGTTGAATTGATGAAGACACATTTGCGAATGATACCAAAGGAAGCCAACGAAGAAGCTTTTTCTACAAACATTGTTCATCTCCATTTGCCATTCTTTTAAAAAATAATTTGGGGCCCTTGACACTCTAGGGAACACTAGGGGGGACCTAATCACAGGAAGTAGTTTCCTGACTTCTCCAACGTGTAATTTTACCTGAGAATTTAACTAAGAAGACCTGGTAGCATAGGGTTAAACCCTTAGCTGCTAAATAAAATGTGGGTAGTTCCAATCCTCCCAGCCACACCAAAGGACAAAGACTTGGTGGGCATCCTTTCAATAAAGATTGCATCCTGGGAAACTATGAAGTACTTCCCCTCTGTCACATGAGGTCACTACAGGTTGAAATCAACTCTAGGGCACCTAACGAGGACAGTATTAAACAACTAACTTCATGGTTAT
Organism: Heterohyrax brucei; assembly: GCA_028571685.1. Classification (NCBI taxonomy): domain Eukaryota; kingdom Metazoa; phylum Chordata; class Mammalia; order Hyracoidea; family Procaviidae; genus Heterohyrax; species Heterohyrax brucei. The sequence goes on from CM053150.1 coordinate 68,087,483, forward strand.
CATTATAACTGTGGTAAGTGATATGAAGGAAAAATGCGGGAGCTAACAGATTCTGAACTTTTCACAAAGAAGCTGCACTCTAGTGGAGAAAGCTTCTGAAGGAAATGACAGTTGGGCTGAGTCTTGATAAGAGAGTAGATGGTGAAAGAAGACTGGTATACAGTAAGTGAGTGGAAGTTAGATATACAATAACACCTATATGGCTGTAGAGACTAGCTGGCATATTTTTCAGGCTCTCTAATTATTTCAGTCTTTATTCTAAGAGCATTAGAAACCATTAACAATTGTGAGCCCATCAGGGGTGAGAGGAAGAGGTCCAAGGCTAGGTATGATATGAATACCCATGTATTTTTAAAAGGGTCATTATTGTTAATCACATAGTCTTTAGTGATTTTATCTTGTCTGGAAACAGCTCCTAAATTGTCTCCATAAGTAGCAGGCAAATTGGGGCATTTTTATTTTGGATCTAAAGAGAAATGTCAGTCGCCGCGTGATGTAACTAGTTACCACATTCAGCTGCTAATCACTCAAAGGATCCTTGAAGGAAAGGTGAAAGAAAGCCTGGTGATCTAGTTCTCAAAAATCATTCATGGATTCTGCTCTGACATATATATGGTCACCATGAGTCAGAATTAACTTGAAGTCAGCAGGTGATTTTTAAAGACAAGTGAGGTAAAATGCATGCCTGGATTCAGTCTCTCTTCCCATGCTTCAGACTCTGACAGGAGTAAAAGCAGAAAGCTTTCAGGAAGAGGATCACATTTGAACGTTGCACGGACATTCTATCAGTCTTTGTGTCACTGTATTGACACAAACCCTGAGGCCCTCCTTCTACTGAAAAAGTGTTGGTGGAGGAGTGAATCATGCAATAAGGCTGTTGTCCTTAGCATCACCATCCTCTGTACCTTCTACTCTTAAACCCCTCTTACACTGATTTAACACATTTGTGCTAATGCATGTTTCTCTCACTAATGGCTGTAGCTAAGTTGGAGAAAGTAAATATAAGGATATTGGGAAGTTTAATGACTCAGAAAAATCAGGTGTTGGCTGGACTGGATCTGGGGCAATGATATAACTTGTCTTGATAATTTTTTTCCTTTCTCCCCCTGTCTCCTGTCTCTTGTTTTTCTTTTTCCTAGGTCCTACTTTTGAAAGGGAAATACACACACACACACACACACACACACACACCCCACAGACTTAAAGTCCTTTGAATAAGCAAAAGTTGAGGAGATTTGGATGTGTCTCAGGATTATAAAAGTGTTTGTCATTTCTGTCCTAATAAGATAAGAATTACCACAAGAAAGCACAGATATGATATCATTAAAGAAGAGGTATGCACAATGTTTATTTACCACAAACATATATGGGAGGTGCATGAGATTTGAGTTTTCTGAGGCTAGGGCTATTTAATATGCTTATCCATTTCTGGCACTTGAAACCGACTCTTACAAGTTACAAGTTTTTTCTTTCTTTTCCTCTATTCCTTTCTAATTGTCTCTAAATTCTCCACTTTCCTTGCCAGTTTCTAATAATAATCCCAGCCACAGAACGTAGTATCTTCAGAAAGTCTATATCTATCTCAAAATTAGTGACACAAGAAGTTTTTAATCGAAAAAAGTGGAGTGAAGATAGTAGAGTAGTCAGACAGGGCCTATAATCCCTCTAACAACACATACACACACACACACACAAAAAAAAAAGTGAGTTGCCTTTATATTTATATATATGACTTTCTAGAAGCCCAGAACCTGAGAGGGAAAGTTGAGAAATTGGACCGAACAACATGGAAAAGAGAGTAGATTCAGAAGTATGCTGGACTGGCTAGACCTGACCTGGTGAGAATCAACAATCTGCAGGCAGATAGGCAGCAGCCAATGTGGTGGGTGGAGATGTGGCATTTGGAAAGTGTCTTCCACAGCAGGAGAGACTGAGTGGTGCAGAGCCCATTCACACCTCCAGAGTCAGTGACAGACGGCATTTGGTCATTAAAAGTCAAGTAGCCTGTGTCTAACTTACCATAAGTGGAACTAAAACTTTCCTCTAAGATAAGCCTCTCTGACTTTGACTTGCACTTACCCCTCAGCAACTGATGCATCCCTTGGGCAAAAAGTGAAGCCTTTTACCCTGAGCCATTCTCCCGGCCTTGGAGACAGAATATATTAACAAATGTGGGAAAATAATCTACCAGCTCCCCTAAATTGGGAACTCAGTGCAGAAACTACCCCTTTGTCTGGTCACGGGAATAAGGGGTCCATGGACTTTCATCACTGCATACAGTATTGGATACCCACAGTCTGCCTGCAAAACCTGTGTTCCTGTTCATTAACAGGTACAAGAACAGGAACACACTTTCCTCACAAACATTCATGAATATCTGTCAGCCCCCTGCCCTTCTCAGTAAGTGCAGCCAGATATCTATGCCTACACCCCTTGCTTATCTAATAAAGTAGGTAAGAGCCTGCAGCTCATGCTTGGTAACCAATATTCTGGACACCACAATTGAATACATACAAGAAAATTAAATGAATTCCTCGGCTCACATGCCTACTAGCAGCTCTAACTATTTGGTGATGGGATGTTAGAGCTTCAAAGGTGGCAATAATCAAATTAGCTCACATGACCAGCCTATTTGGACATTCAAAATGGAACAAAACATGAAGCTAGAAAACAGTAAGCAAACATAAAATAAATAAATACAACAGCCTACTGGTGGCCCAGAGATATCAGTCAATACCAAATCACTTAAACAGGAAGACTGTGATGGCACCAGAACACTCCCCAAACAAAGAATCTATAAATTTTCCAGATGAAGAGAACTTCCCAGAATTATCAAAAGTAGAATACAAAAGATTAGTGTACAAATTCAAAGGACTGCAAGATACCATACAGAAAGAGCAATCAGAATTCAGAAGATTAACAATAAAATTTCAGAATTAGACAACTCAGTAGAAAGTCAAAGGAGTACAACTGAGGCAATGAAAGTCAGAGTTAGTGAGATTGAAGATAAAGCACTTGACATCACTGTATTTGAGGAAAACTCTGATAAAAATACTTTAAAAATGAAGAAACACTAAGAATTATGTGATACTCTATAAATAGGAGTAATTTACAAATGATTAGAGTACCAGGGTGGGGTGGGGGTAACAGAAAATACAAAGAGAATTGTTGACAAATTGTTAACAAAAAGCTTCCCTGACATCATGACAGATGAGAAGATATCCATCCAAGAAGCTCATTGAACCCTACATGAGGTAGATACAAAACAAAAACACCAAGACATGGTGTCGTGGATTGAATTGTGTCATCCCAAAAATAGGTGTAGTCATGTGACCGTGATTCCCTGTAGTCTATGATTGTCCTCTATTTTGTGATTTTGCTGTGCTGTAAGTTAAAGGATTAGGGTGGGACTGTAAATCCTTTCATAGGATTACTTCCCTGCTCTACTTTAAAGGGAGTTTCCCTGGCGTATGGCTTGCCCCACCCTTAATCCTTTTATCCTACAAGAGATAAAAGGAAAGAGAAGCAAGCGGAGAATTGGGAACTGCATGCCATCAAGAAAGCAGCACCAGGTGAAGAGCACATCCTTCAGACCTCAGGTTTCTGCACCAAGATGCTCCTTGGACAAAGATTAATGCAATACCCAACTTTCTTCCAGAGCTGTCAAGTGAGAAAGCCTTCCCCTGGAGCCAAGCCAGCCAAGTGCCGTCGAGTCGATCCCCTGGAGCAGACATCCTAAATTTGGACTTGTAGCCTACTGGACTGTGTAAGAATAAACTTTTCTTTGTTAAAGCCATCCACTCTGTGGTATTTCTGTTAGAACAGCACAGGCTGACTAAAACACCTATTATAGCCAAATTTGCTAAAGTCAAAAACTAGGAGAGAGTTTTTAAAGCAGCTATGGGTAAATGAAAAATAATCTACAAAGGAAAATCAATAACACTAAGCCCTGACAACACTGCAGAAACTATGGAGGCAAGAAAACAATGAGATGATATATGCAAAGCCTTGAAGGAAAAGAAAAAAAAATACCACTGTCTCATTATATATCCAGCAGAATTGTCTTTCATATATAATGGCAAAATTAGAACACCTCCAGATAAACAGAAGTTTAGGGAATTTTTTAAAGCCAAACTAAAATTACAAGAAATAATAAAGTGAATCCTTTTGTTAGAAAAGAAACTCTGATAGTGTAGTGTGTTAAATGCTACCTCTGCTAACCAAAAGGTCAGCAATTCAAATCTTCCAGGCTTTCCTTGGAAACTATGGGGAAGTTCTACTCTGACCTCTATAGTCACTATGGGTTGGACCTGACTTGATGACAGAGTTTCGTTTGGTCTTTTTGTTACAAAATCAGTAACATCAGATAACAATCCAAGACTAGAATGTAGGGCAGAACAACATGATGTCAACCTAGGTAGGAAAATCACAAAAATCAAAGTCAAAACACTGAAAATAGGGAAACAGAGATATCATTGTATAAAAGATGACATAACACAAAAAGAGACACTAAAAATGTTGTCTTACCTATTTCATATGGACAGAAAGTCAAGGACATACAAAGAAATAAACGATTAATTTTAATTTAGAAAAATAGGAGTAAATATTTAGGTAAACACAAAGGAAATTATCAATCTTACACACGAAAATAAAAAAAAACAAGGAAAACATGAAGTCTTAACAAATACAAAACCAACAACAATGAAAAAATTGAAAAGATAGAACATGAAGAAAAATGACGTCACAGAAAATTAAGTGGAACAAAGAAACTGCCAACAATGTACCAAAAAAGACACCAAAATTACAACACTGAGCTCATACCTATCAATAATTACAGTGAATGTAAATGGATTAAATGCACCAATGAAAAGAGAGTAGCAGAATGGATTAAAAAATAATAATAATTTATATGTTGTCCATATGCTGCCTACAACAGACACACCTTAGATTTAGAGACACAAACTAAAACTCAAAGGATAGCAAAAAATATATCAAGCAAACAACATTCAAAAAAAAAGCAAGAGTGGCACTATTAATTGCTGATAATATAGATTTTAAGGTAAAATCTATCACAATAGATGAGGAAGGGACTATATAATGCTTAAAGGATGAATACACTAGGAGGACATAACCATATTAAATACTCATGTACCCACCAACAGATCTCTTAAGTATGTGAAACAAACTCTGACAGTATTGAAAACAGAAATAGACAGCTCCACAATAACAGTAGGAGACTTCAACATCCTACTTTCAGTGAAGGACAAAACATCTAGAAAGAAGCTCAGTGAAAATATTCATCATGGATTGAACTGTGTTCTCCAAAATATATGTGTATCAATCTGTCTGGGCCATGATTTCCACTGTTGTGTAATTGGCTGGGCCATGATTTCCACTGTTGTGTAATTGGCATCTATTTTGTAAGTTTTTTATGTTGTAAATCTTAGTCTCCACATGAGATTAATAGGACAGTATTGGATTATTTTAAAGAGGATTAGGGTAGAACAGTAACACCTTGAATAAGGGAGTTTCTCTGGAGTATGGCTTGTACCCCCTTTTATCCTACAGAAGATAAAAAGGAAAGGGAAGCAAACAGAGAGTGAGGGACATCATACTATCAAGAAAACAGCACCAAGAGCAGAACTCATTCTTCAGAGCCACACTGAGATGCTCCCCAGCCAAAAGAAGTCTGGTGTAACACAAAGACCTTCTTCCAGAGCTGACAGAGAGGAAGTGCATTCCTCTGTGAACAATAGGCAGCACCCTGAATTTTGACTTCTAGCCTACTGGACTGTGAGAAATAAACTTTTCTTTGTTAAAGCTATCTATTGATATTATTTCTGTTATGGTAGCACTAGATGACTAAGACAACACTGAAAATCTAAATGCCACAATCAACCAATTTGACTTCACAGACATATACAGAACACTCCACCTAATGACCGCCAAGTATATTTTCTTTTCCAGTGCACAAGGAACATTCTTCAAACTAGACCACGCATTAGGCTATAACCCAGTGTTGTTGAGCCTTAACAAAGTCTAAAGCATCAAAAAATTGCAAAGCATATTTTCAGACCATAACCATAAAAAATATAAATCAATAACAGAAGAATGAAGAAAATAAAATCAAGCACATGAAAACCAACACCTGGCTCAAAAATCACTGACTTATAGAAGTCAAGGATGAAATAAATAAATAAATTCACATAACCAAATGAGAATAAAAACACATCCTACCAGAACCTATGGAACAGAGTAAAGGCAGTGCTCAGAGGTCAAGTTGTCTTAATAAATGCACACATCCAGAAAGAAGAAATGGCTCAAATCAATTAACCCTAAAACTCTAACAAGTAGGATGAGAGCAACAAAAGACTCAAGTATCAGAAGAGAACAGATAATAAAAATTAGAGCAAAACTATATGAATTAGAGATTTAAAAAGATTGAAAGCATCAACAAGACCAAAAGTTGATTCTTTGAAAACATAAAAAAAAATTGATAAACCATTGCCCAAACTGATGAAAGAGAAACAAGAGGGTAAGCAAAAAACTGAAGTAAGAAGTGACATAGATGACTATACAACAGACAACTTAAATTTAAAAATCACAACCAAATCTTAGGAAAAATTGTACTCCTACAAATTTCTAAACCTAGAGGAAGAAAACAAGTTTCTAGAAATATACTACCTACCTAAGCTAAAATAAACAGGTAGAAAAAATAAAGAAACTCATAACAAAAAAGAGATTGAAAAGATAATTGAAAAGCTTCCACCAAAGAAGTCCTGGCCTTGATAGCTTCACTGGAGAATTCTACCAAACTTTCAAAGAAGAATTAACACCACCATTACTAAACATACCCCAGAGCATAGAAAAAGATGTAGTATTCACCAACTCATTCTATGAAGCTGATATTATCTTCATACCAAAACCAGGCAGACAGCAAGAGAAAAGGAATCTTACAGACCAATATCTCTCATGAATATAGGTGCAAAAATTCTTAACAAAATTCTAGCCAATAGAATTAAAAAAAAAAATGTCAAAACATAATTCACCATGACCAAGTGGCATTCATACCAGTGATTCAGGGATGGTTCAACATTAGAAAAACAATCAATATAATGGACCACATAAATGAAACAAAAGACAAGAACCACTTGATTTTATCAATTGATACAATAAAGGCATTTGACAAAGACCAACACTCATTCATGTTAAAAATTCTCAAAAAAAGGAAATAGAGGGGATATCCATCAACATAATAAAGGACATTTATACCAGACCAGTAACCAACATCATCCTAAACGGAGAGAGGCTGAAAGCATTTCCCTTGAGAACAAGAACCAGACAATAATGTCATTTGTCTCCACTTTTATTCAACATTGTACTAGATATTCTAGCAAAAGCAGTCAGGCTAGAAAAAGAAATAAAGGGCATCTGAATTGGTAAGGAAGAAGTAAACATACTTCTATTTGTAGATAATATGATCTTACACAAGGAAAACACTGATGAATCCACAAAAATACCTACTGTAGCTAACAGAAGAGTTCAGTAAAAAATAAGAGTACAAGATAAACACACAAAAATCAGTTGGATTCCTCTACACCAACAAAAAGACCATCAAAGAAGAAACTACCAAATCAATACCATTTACATTAGCCCTCAATATGATAAAATACTTAGGAATAAATCTAACCAGAGTCATAAAAATTCAACAGAAGGAAGATTGTAAGACACTGCTACAAATAAGAAAATAGGGACAATGTTGGGAGCCCTAATACACAATGGAAACAGAATACAAAACATTACTGATGATGCACAAACACCAGAAGAGCAAACAGGTAACTGGGAAAATCAACCAGTTTGGTTCACTGCAAGACTTTGCCTAAAAAGTGAAAAAGTAACCTACAGACTAGGAAAAGAAAAACAACAACAACAAAATGGCTCTGACAAATCTGAATCAAATCTCTAAAATTTATAAGATATGACAAAGCCTCAACAACAAAAAGACATGTAACACAATTAAAAAATGGGCAAAGGATACAAACAGGTACTTCACTAAAGAAGAACTCAGGCAGCTAATGGGTATATTAAGAAAAACAAAAATTAGTCATTAGAGAAACCCAAGTCAAAGCTACAATCAGATACAATCTTACCCCAAGAAATCTGGTATTAATCCAAGAGAACATAAAAGAATGTTGGAGAGGCTGTGGAGAGACTAGGTCTCTTCTATACTGGTGATGGGAATGTAAAATGGTACAACCACTTTGGAAATCAGTTTTGTGCTTTCTTAAAAAGCTAGAAATAGGAACATCATTTGATCCAGAAATCTTCTTGGAAGATGCCCTAGAGAAATAAAGGGTGTCACATGAATAAATGCATACATACACACTAGTATTTGTTCCAAGACTGTTCACAAGGGCAGAAAGATGGCATCAACCTAGGTGCCCATCAGTGGATGACTGGATAAACAAATTATAGTATATTCATACAATGGAATAGTACACATGATAAAGAACAACTATGAATTTGGGAAACAACACGGAGGACTCTGAAAAGCATTTTGTTGAGTGAAATTAGTTGCAAAAGGACAAGCACTGTATAAGACTACTATTGTAAGTACTCAAGGAAGGGTTTAAACACAGAAGAAAACTATCTTTGATGGTTACAAGGGTGGAGAGACAAGGAGAGAGTTATTCACTAACCAGGTAGTAGACAAGAATTATTTTAGGTGAAGGAAGGAACAACACACAGTAGAGGTGAAATCAGCCCAACTGAACTAAACCAAAACCTAAGAAGTTTCCTAAATACAACCATACATTTTGAGGGACACAGTAGCAGAGGCAGGAGTCTAGGGAAAATGGTTTCAAGAGACACGTAAATTAACTGTCATAACAAAGTTTATTAAGAAAATGTTCTACTTCTCACTTTGATCAGTGGTGTATGGGTCTTAAACGCTAACAAGAAGTATCTATTGTTCCCAAGTATCTAAGAAGTATCTATTGTTCCCAAGCCATCTAGAGCAAAGGACAATGAAGAGCATCAAAAACATGAACAACGTGTCAGCCCAAGAGACAGAGAAGGCCATATAAAGCAAAGACAACATCAGCAGGCAACTGGAAGCACTGGCTACCACCAGTGACTGCCCTTACGTGGACATCAACATAGAGTCCGTGAAAGAGGAGAAGTGGTAGGGTATAGAACTGGAATTCTAATTTAAAGAAAAAAGAAAAGAAAGAAGAAGACTTGCTGGTCTGACTGAGACTGGTGGATCCCCCGAAAACACGGCCCTGGACTCTCTGTTAGCCCATAACTGAAACCATTCCTGAAGCCAACTGCTCAGGCAAGTTGAACTGGTCTATAAGACATAAAATGATACTGATAGTGCTGTTCTTGGCTTAAGTGGAAGCAGAATACTAACAGGGCAGCTCCTGTCCACAGGGAGGATGAGAAGGCAGAGGGGGACAGGAGCAGCTTGAGTGGACATGGAAAATACAGGATGGTGACAAGAAGTGTGTTGTCACTGTGTGGAGAGAGCAGTTAGGGTCACATAAGACAGTGTGTGTAAATTTTTGTATGAGAAACTGGCTTGAATTGTAAAATTTCACTTAAAATAATTTTTTAGAAAAGAAGTTCTTAATCAGCTGCTAACTGAAAGATTGACATTTCGAACCCATCCAGCAACTCTGTAGGAAGAAAGACTTGGTGATGCACTTCCGTGAAGATTATAGTCAATACTTTGCAATACATGAGTGAGAGACACATTCAACAGTAACTGACAAAACCAGTAGTGGAGCAGACAGCAGAGAAGTGCAGGGCCACTTGAACGAATTGGAGTTTAAATTGACAAACCAGTGTGTGACCGGAAGATGGAAGTGAGAGAGCTCAGGAGGTGGTGATGCATTCCATTCTAGACCAACGCTTCCTTACTGGAATAATGGACAACAGACAACAGAATCAGCTGGAGAGGGTGGCAGTTATTAAAAATGTAACTCAAGGCCCCTTCCCAGACACATTCAATTAAAACTATAGAAGATTGTTGCCAACAATCTCTTTTCCTAGATATCCCAGCCAATCATTATACACACATACATTTGAGGATAAATGTTTGTTTGTTTTCCAGACAAGCTGATCACAAGAATCACTGTACTGCTCTCTAAATGTGTCAGATTTAGACAAGAACTGGGTCTTGAAATCCAGATATTTAACTGGTCTCCGTGCACCTTAAAATACTAGAAATTCAGGGGGGAAGAAATGTGCTGATACTAGATTGGCTTGGTGCTGGTGCTGCAGGTAATTGGGAGCTGACTGCGATTTGTCAACAGATTTGTGATTAGGGCAGTTGTTGACTAGTTTGACTTAGTAAAACTCCTGGAAGAAGTTTAACCTATTAGGTAGACATAACGTTAAATGACACATGCTGGTCAAGATATTTTTTCCTAGAGAAGTTTTAGGTAGTTTTAGTAAATATTGTTTTTTGTAACCCATTCAAAGCATCTTCACATACACAGTCACATCAATCCTTAGAAAAGTGTTATGTATTTAACTACACAAATTTGGAAGTTAAAGTTCAGAAAGATGAAATGAATTTCTTAAAGACACCAACACTGTACATTTCAATCTGTATGCTGAGCGAATAATCTGAGAAACTGCACTGTATGAAGAAGAACAAGGTAGCAAGATTGGCAGAAAACTCATTAACCACCTGCATTATGCAGATGTTACAACTTTACTTGCTGGAAGTAAAGAGGATTTGAAACACTTATTGATGAAGATCAAAGACCACAGTCTTCTGTATGAACTGAGCTTCGACGTTAAGAAAACAAAAATATTCACAACTGGACCTGTAAGCAACATCTTGATAAATGGAAAAAGGATTGAGTATGTCAAGGATTTTATTTTACTTGGTTCCACAATGAAAGACCATGGAAGCAGCAGTCAAGAGAGCAAAAGATACCTGCACTGGGAAAATCTGCTGCAAAAGAACTCTTTAAAGTGCTGAAAAGTAAAGATGTCACCACAAAGACTAAGGTACCTGTGACCCAAGCCACAGTATTTTCAATTGCATTGTATGTATGCAAAAGCTGGACAGCGAATAAGAAAGGCAGAAGAATTAATGCCTTTGAATTGTGGTGCTGGTGAAGAACACTGAATGTGCTATGGATTGCCTGTCTTCCAAGTTAACTCTGGGTGGATTCCAGCCACCAGATTTTTTCAGTAGTCCAGCACTTAACCATTTGTGCCATGTTTATTTGTTCATAGTATGTTCCCCCGCTAAGACTTTTTATTTTCATTCTGTGAGTTTCTGTGATAATGGATTTCCTTCACAGAAATAAAATTTAACACATATTTGAATGCTTACTTTCTGTGGTCTGCCTCGCCCACCCATTTGATTTTTATGTTCCATGTTTTCTTTTTCATATTCACTTTCCGTTTATTAAGCTCTTATACTCGGGGCTTAGTTAACAGAAAGTGATCAGTTAATAGCTTGTTAGATGAACAAATGGAAAATCACTAACCTTTCCAAGCATCAATGTACCTAAATTCAAGAGAAAGTTATTAACTCCTATTGTAAAGGATTGTTCTGAGTGTGATGTGAGACAATGGATGTGAAATGTCTTAACATGTTTCCTGGCACATGGAAACCCTGGTGGCATAGTGGGTAAGTGCTATGGCTGCTAACCAAAAGGTTGGCAGTTCGAATTCACCAGGAGCTCTTTGGAAACTCTATGGGGCAGTTCTACTCTGCCCTATAGGGTTTCTATGAGTTGGATTTGACTTAGCAGCAGTGCATTTTGGATTTAGTTTTCATGGCACATATTGTGTGAACTATAGATAATTGTCCCTGATCTTTACTGTCTTCCAGGATGGATAACAGTGTCAGTTTAAAGTGTAGTCAATATGACCAAACTCAGCTCCAAGGATCTTTATGTTGGCTGCTTTTCATAAGCCAGTAGAAGTAAACGAAAGGGTGGAAGAATTAAATTCTTAGTAGCAGCAAGTATTAATTCAGCTGATAGTTAATACTGGCTGTTTTGCATGGCAGTCTTCCAGCTGGTCAGTGGAAAATACAAGATTCTCAATGTTTAAAAATACCCTGAGACTGATTAATTGCCAGTTGCTGAAAAGCAGAGGGGCGTATTTGCCACTTTACATACTGACCTTGCACTCAAAACAAAATAATATACGAATTGATTTTCTTTCCCTCTATTAACAGTTTTGTAGGTGTTGTGATTGTATTAATGAGCATTTTTATAACACTTTAGCACTTAGAAAGCACTTGCATATGTATTATGTCATTTGAGGCTCACAGACCTTCAGAGGTTAGAGTGAGACTCGTGTGAGCAAATGAACGGTAATTTGTTCATTTAAATTCCTCTGTAATAAAGGAAGACAACCATAATTTTTCCATTTTATGCTTGTGGAAATAAATTGGGAAAACCAAATTTATTTGCCCAAGAGCACGTAGCTTTGATGCTGTTGTTAGTTGTCTTTGTGTCGACTCTGGTCCATGGCTTACTTTATGTATAACAGAACAGAGTGTTGTCTAGTCTTATATCATCTTTATGATAGCTGATGTATGTGTGTCCACTGCTGCAGTCACTATGCCAACCTATATCACTATCTCACTGAGAGTTTCCCTCATTTTCACTGACCCTTTACCAAAGTATGATGTCCTTTTCTGGGGACTGGAGACATATTCAAACTCAGAGAATCAAAATATAGCCATCTCATTTCTAAGGAGCATTCTGGTTATATTTCTTCCGAGACTCATTTGTTTGCTCTTCTGGAAATATACGATATGTTCAATATTTTTCACCAGCACCACAGTTTGAATGCTTGAATTCTTTCAGCTTCCTTTTTATTTTTTCAGACTTGAATTTATATATTTATTTGTCTTTTATCCCTCTAGAATTATCTTTTATTTAAAATGATATTGAACTTTAACTTTTCACTTGGGAATATTTTTAGACTCACAGAAAAGTCACAGAGACAGAACGGAGGGAACCCTTATATCTTTTCACCAGTTTGCCCTCATGTCAATATCTTGTAGAATGATGGTACTTTATGCACAACTGAGAAATTAACATTGTTATAATGATATAAACTAGATCACAGATTCTGTTTGGGAAGATTTCCCACTCATGTCCTTTTTCTGTTTCTGAGAAGATTGAAGGATATCCAATCCAAGATGCAGCATTGCATTTTTTTCCTTTTTCCAACTTCCATTTTCATTGTCTAGTTTTCACATGCATATGAGATGACTGAAAAGACAATGGTTATGGGCAGGTTTACCTAACTCTTCCAATTAAAAAAAAAAAAAAGGTAGCAAAACCAACAATGACTAAGCTTCCTATGTGCAGTGGGATCACTTTCTAAGTTTTCATTGAGTGACCAATAACAAACAGAACGTGCAACAAATTCACACTATCTGGATAAGTAGAATTTATAGTCAAAGGAACTATAAGGAAACTGATCGTACAATACTTAGACTTGCAAAAAGAAGTACATAAAAAGAGTCCGAAGTGCGGGGAAGTAAGGATTGCTGAAGAGGCTTCTTTATAAAGAATCCTTGTAGTATGGTATGTTGAGGGTGAATTTCCTTCCAGAGTCTACCACCAGGGGAAAAAAAGGGAGAGGATACACTACCTCCTTTACCACTATGTCTAGACAGAGTAGTTTTCCTTAGAATCACCCAGAGAGTTTGATACATGTATCCCCATACTTGACAAATGTCTTAGTTATTTAGTGCTACTATAATACAAATATCAAAATGGATGACTTTAACAAACAGGAGTTTACAATCTTGTAATCTAGGACGACAGAAGTTCAAATTTCAGTTGTCGACTATTAGGCAAGGCTTTTTCTCTTTGTTGACTCTAGAAGAAGATCCTTGTAATCTATCTTCTTCTGGTACAGGAGCTTCTCAGCATAGGAATTCCAGGTCCAAAGGACATATTCCACTCCTAGCACTTCTTTCTTGGTGGAAAAAGTTTCCTTTCCTCTCCTGAATTCTCTTGTTTCTATCTCAAAAGAGATTGACTCAACATACAACCTAACCCTATAGATTGTATCCTGACTCATTAACAAATTGCTTTGAATTCTACCTTATTAACAGCATAGCTGTTAAGGTTTATAACACTTAGGATAATCACATCAAAATCACAAAATAAGGGACTAGCAGACAGTAATAGGAATCATTGCCATGCCAAGTTGACATACATTTTGGGGGGGACAAAATTCAATATATAACAATTGACTCTATGGCCTTAAGCCAGACTCCTACCCAGAATGTCTACGGAGTATGGGTTGACCAAATGCCTTGACAATATCTGGGGAGTGGGGAGGAGGAGAGCAGAGGGTGGGGCTTGCCCTCTGGAACAAGTTCAAAGAGATATAAGACAAGGCACAGAATGACATTCTGAGGAACCAGAAATATGGAAGGTGCTTGACTGAAACAGCTGGACAAGATGGGAGAAAGCATTTTTGCCAATGCAATGTCTATTCATCTTGAAACTGGGCAGGAACAACTTAGAGATTGACCCGGATGCTCATTATCCTTGCTATGCCCCTTGAAGTTGGCCTGCATTTCTTGAGTGATCAGGGGAAGGATGTGTGAGTGTTACCATGGACCAAGTAGACAAAGGCAAGATGTTGGGAACCAGAATCAAACTGAAGGTGAGTGTCCAGAGACTGAGGAAGGAATTCCAGACATCACCCAGAGGAGATAGAAAGCCACCTGAGAAAGAGGAGACAAAATACTAGACAGAGAAACAGAAAAGTTATCAACTACCCAAGTACACTCCCCCTTTCTTATTCAGGCTTCCAGGTGGAAGGAGATCTAAGACGGGAGAGAGGAGTTAGGATATTAAATAAAGTTGAAGATTTTCATTAAGAGCTTAGATGCACCATTACAATTCTGAACTGATCTTTGTCAATTAGTTTTTTATTATGCAAGGATCATTATTTAAGAATACGCAGAAAAGTAATGAACCTGTTGGAGTTTTCCTTGAGGAGAGAGGTTGACTTTTTGCACTGAAGAAGATTGGGAGAAAAATCTATGCTTATTTCATCCTTGCTACCCTAAGTGTGTTACATCAGCCAACAACACCAATATCAGTTTGTTGAGAAGTTTGGTAAAAGTGCAAAATCACAGTACCCACCCCAGCCTACTAAATAAGAATCTACATTTTAATAAGATCTCAGGAGATGCATATACACATTCAAGTTTGAGATGGCCTTTATGAAATGGCATCATATATATTATATCACTTAATGCAGTTCCTGGCATATATCACAAAGCTCAATGAAAGGTTATTCATTCACCTAACAAAAATTTATTCATCACTTGTTAGGGAGCCAGGCACCATCTTTAGCACTGGGGATACTGTAGTAAATAAAGCTGTTAAGGACCCAAAACTCATGGAGTTCTAGGGGAGGAAACAGACAATAAGCAGATAAGCAAATCGTGTATAAATCAATAGCAAATATTATGTTGCTACTAATAGAGCCATGTAGGGTTACAGGCAATCAAGTTCATTCTAATTAAATATGTATTTAAAAAAAGTGTCATCAAGTCAATTCTGACTCATAATGACCCTATAAGTCAGAGTAGAATTGTGCCATAGAGTTTCTAAGGAGCGCCTGGAGGATTTTAACTGCTGACGTTTTGGTTAGCAGACATAGCTCTTAACCACTAAGCCATCAGGGTTTCCCAAATGTGTATTAGCTTAAGTATTATATACATGGATATGACTTGGAATCAACTCAACAGCAACAGATTTGGGTTTTCAACATTTTATGTACATAGTTCTTCATAGGTATCTATGTTGTTCTGTTGTTGTTGGGTTCCATCGTGTCAGTTCCAACTCATAGTGATCCTACGAACAACAAAACAAAACACTGCCTGGTCTTGTGCCATGTCCACAATCATTTTCATGCTTAAGCCCATCGTTGTGGCCTCTGTGTCAATCCATGTCGTCGAAGGTCTTCCTCTTTTTTGCTGACCCTTTTACTTAATAGGTTTCTCTATAGGAATGGGAAAAGTCTAAATGTCTTCCCCTTTAGAGCAGAACTCCTTCCAAAGAACCACACTGATTTCTTACTTAATATGATAAGTAAATAGTTCATTAGAACCAGAAAAAACCTTGTCACCTTGAATTGTAATTTGACTGTGAACTTGCGCCATCTTCCACCAAGGAAACAGTACATGGCTGAGTCAGTTATCTTGGACCTTGGTTTCTGTAACTCGGGTTCCTGAAGACATGTGGACCAGAATTACCCAGTATATATTTTTAAGAAAGTGTCCAGTCTTCTTAGGCTCTTTGAAACAAAGTTCAGAAGTCTACATTTTACAAGCTCTGAAATTTTGAAATGATTTTTATTAAGCAGTTATGTGTCCCAGGCATTTTAGTTTGTTTCTCTTTCCTTCTACCTCCACACCCAAGGTTGGATTTAACTCAGAGAACTGTGGTTTCTATGATTCTAAAGGAGACAAGCACTCCAGAGGTCACTAGTTAGAATCAGAACTGTTAATCCCAATGGGCTATTCACATGGATAATTGCTGACTTTGCTGCAACCATTCTCAATCTGCCTCTGTCTCACCATACCATAGACAGGTTAGTAAAATACCACAGAGAGCCAACAATCTCTGTCCTGAGAGAAGGACCTAGCTCTGCTCTACCTGCCCAGTACTTATTTGACGTTCTTGGAATACAAATGGTTCCATCTATTCTTCCCACCTTGGCCATTTTTTTCTGGACTCAGTACATTGCCTTTTCAGACTCAGGGCATCTTTCAAACTTCTCCAGATTAAAAGGACTTTCAGTTCTGCTAGCTGTTCTTTGTCGGAATTGGTCTTATCCCATTTTCAAGTTGTTCCTATAGCTTTTCAAGCAGGAAGAAAAGCACTAGCAAAAACTGAGTTACATGTTATGTCTTCGTATGTACCCCCACACTAATGTGTAGATATACACACTGAGAGAGAAAGAGTGACAGAGAGAGAGAGAGAGACAGAGATGAAGAAACTAATACTCATATTTTAAGTTTTTTTTTTTTTCCCCAGTGTTCTATAGCTAGCTAGGAAACCCTGGTCATGTAGTATCTAACAGCTACATCTACTGACTAAAAGATCATCAGTTTGAATCCACCACGTGCTCCTTGGAAACTTGGTGGACCAGTTCTGCTTTGTCCTAACAGGATGGCTACGAGTTGGAGTTGACTCTATAACAACAGGTGTTTGTTTTGGGTTTGTAGCAGGCTAATATATAGCAAAGACAAGATTCTGCAGCACCAAATAACTTCCTTTCTTCTTGATAACATCTTAAAAATTAAACTTTTCAGAAAACAGAACTTAATTTAAAAATCTAATTTTATTTGTTCTTGCTACTAAATGTTTCTTTAGTTTACAAGAGTGATTACCACTCTTGTGTATTTCCTTAGTAAAAGCTACATGAAATTTGTATAGTACTTACAAGTTATGACTCACATGGAACTTAACAGAAAAACATTGGTTGTGTCAAGTAAGTGTAACTGCACATTGTATACTGCAGGCCTGCAGATGATTTCTTGCCTTCCACTTGTGCTTTTTACAATGAAACCACCATCTATGTAATAAGTATTCTGAATAGCCTAAGGCCTTTAAAGTTGGAAAGGGACTTACAAGTTCTTAAATCTAGATCATTATGTATGCTTGGCTCTCCTCTTCCTCTTTCTTCGCAAGTAGTACTCTAATTTACTTATGAACACCTCTAACAGCAGAGATTTACAGTCTCTCCAATCTAAAGACTCTAGCTTTGCCCCTGAAAAACAATGGCACACTAAGTATGTTAATTCGTGAGTTCTTTATCGCCCAAACTGTGTGGAACTCAAAAAAGACTTTTGCAACTTAGATTACTCATTTTACCTGATTATTAAATATGACTGTTTTCTGTATGTTCTTATTAGGCTGAATATATGTAAGAACGTGATTTTTACTGCTGGAGTGCTAACTTTTGATATTTAGAAGGGAGGTTTTATCATAGTACAAATGCACTGATAATATATTCTGCTTGGTCCATCATATAATTTATCCAAACAATCAATATCCAGTGAGAAGATCAGAATGTATTTAGGAAAAATTATGAAGAATATGTGAGACCTTTCTTGATGTAATTCTTACTGTTGAGGATACCAATCAGTTTATGACTTTCAAAATGTATTTTAATTACTTACCTACAGTGTCCTTAATATCAATATAGTGTGTACTCCTGTTAGCCTACACTTTCAATCATTTATTGCTGTGTTGTTGTTAGTTACCACTGAGTCACCTCTGACCCATGGTGCCTCTGGACAACATAATGAAATATTCTCTGGTCCTACACCATTGTCATGGTTATTGATGATTCTGAGTCCATTGTTTTAGCTATTGTGTAGTGTTTTCCAACCTCAGGGGTTAATTTTCCGCTGACCGATGACTGAATTTCAGAAGTAGAGCACTACGCCTTTCTGTTTAGTTCTGTTAAGGATATCAGTCAATTCATGACTGGCAGACAGTAACATTAATGGCTCACAGTGAATGGTGTCCCTGTTCCTTGTTCCCTCTTATATTGATCTGAACTTTATCGTGTAACTTGTTTTGCCAATAGGGAATCAGCAGGTGTAACACAGGAAGTCGTTAGATAAGTACCTGCATATTGACACTTGAAGATATTGCTATGTAAGAAATCCAAGATATGCTGTTGAAACCTTTGGTTGAAACCTTTTGTTGAAACCTTTCTACCAAGGTGACTTTGTTTGTATTTGAAATATCAGTGATTTGGCTTCCAGAATCATAGGAACACACTAGACAGCATAGTACAAAAGCTGACAGACAGTAGTGGGTAAGACACTACCCCATCCTCCAAGCAAGTGATTTGAAATACCATCAGTTTATTTTCTCAGGATTCTCCAATTTAAGTTAGGAACTGTGTATTAATACTTCTGATGGTCTTTCCTGGAATCAGTCTCACAGAAATAGCCATCTGGGAATTTGAATGGGAATTAGTGTTCCAAGGTAATCTCACTCGAATGTCTGGCAGTTAGCTGGGATGTCAGCCAAAGAGCCTCAATTCTCTTCCACTTGACCCTTCAACAGCGTAATATGGATTTATCATACGGCAACATCCTCAAGTATCAAGTATCACTGTAGACATACTTACCCAGCCACTTCCTATGTTACACTTGCTGGTTCCCCACTGGCAAAGAAAGTAACATGATCAAGCTCAAATCAGTGTAGGAGGAAACTGCACAAAGAACATGGACACCATTCACCGGAAACCATTGGTGTAACAATCTAGCTCATTGGTCTTAAGTTTTCCCCCCAAAGCAGTTATAATCTTCACCAACATACTATTTAACATGTCTATTATTTTAATGGCCCTCTCCTTTCACTAAAATCTAAGCTCCACAAGAGCACAGATTGTTTTATTTTTATTTTCCAGTCATTTTTTTCTACTGCAGTGACATTATTTGCCCTTAGTTATGCTTAACATTGGAAATCCTGGTAGTGTAGTGGTTAAGTGCTACATCTGCTAACCAAAAGGTCAGCAGTTTGAATCTGCCAGGCACTCCTTGTAAACCTTATGGGGCAGTTCTACTCTGTCCTATAGAGTTGTCCTGAGTCAGAATATAGTTGACAGCAGTGGGTTTCGTCTTTTTGTTTGTTTTATACTTAACATTTAATTTCTTTTTTTTATTATGGTTGAAAATGTACATTCTAATATAAATTCGCATGCTTACCTGTATGCAGCTCCCACCACTCTCCCTGCCCAGGGACAGCACACCCTTCGTCTCTGCTCCATCCATGTTATATCCTCCCAACAGTCTGCTATACTCCCCTCTCCACCCACCCCCTTTCCTCCAGTAAGAGGTCAGCAGGACGGCATCCTATATGTGCATAGAATCATAAAGTTCCCATGAGATATGGTCACTATGCGTCCCCAAGTCCAATCCATTTGTCTGAAAAGGTGATCTTCGTTATGATTTATGGACAGGGACAGCATCAGGGCCAGGGGCCATGCTCCCAAGGGAACCTGGAAGCCCCTGAACCATGAAATTCAGTCTTTTAGTGGAGATCTCAGGGTGTACCCCTATTTATTCTTGTGTTGCCAGTGAGACTCAATTTAGTGAGCTCCATCATGGCTGTCACTGGTGGTAGCCGGGCACTATCCGATTCTTCTTGTCATGAGTCGATGTAGAGACCCCTCACGTGGGTCCCTCTGTATTCTGGGTTCTCTTTCCCCCATGTCATTTTGATCCTCGGTTATCATCTATTCCTGGTGAGTTGGGACCACTTGCTGTACCTTCAGACGTCAGCTTGGCAGCTTTTAAGATCCCAGATGCCACTCACCAGAGTGCCGAGAGGGGTGCAGAGAGGCCTCATTAGCAAAATGTTAGTTGTGCCCACTGGCCTTGATCTGACCTGAAAGCATGGTCCCTGGTCCTCACCTCAGCTACTCTCTTCTTGCAGTATAGGGTTAAGATGGGAATAGTACTCAAGTTATGTTGAAGTCCAGTTAATATTGACCTTCTTTCTAATGTGTGCTGTCACCAATTTCACCTAACCAAATATTTATCAACTATTCAATCTAAATCCTCTGTCTCCTACCCTCCCTCCCTCCCCACCCTTGCCGCCATCAAAGAGTCTTTTCTTCTATGCGTGAATCTGTTTTTAAGTTCTCATCGTAGGGGTCTCATACAATATTTGTTCTTTTGTTGCTGACTACTTTCACTCACCATAATGTCCTCCAATTGAAACCAAGTTATGAGATGTTTCCTGCAATCATCATTGTTCTTGATCATTGCATAGTGTTCCATTGAGTATATATACCATAGTTTACCTATCCATTTCTCTGTTGTTGGGCATTTGAGTTGACTCCATCTTTTTGCTATTGTGGATTATGCTGCAAGGAGCATTCGTGTGCATGTATCAGTTGGTGTGAATGGCACTGATTCTGTAGGACATATTCCAAGCAGTGGAATTACTGCGTCAAATGGTATAGCTGTATCCAGTTTTTTAAGGGAGAGGCAGATGGCTTTCGAAAGAGGTTGCATCACTTTGCAGTCCCACCAACAGTGTAGGACAATTCCAATTTATCCACAGCCTCTCCAACATTTGTTGTTTTGTGTTTTTTGGGGTCATGCTCAACCTTCTTGGGGTAAGATGGTATCTCGTTGTTGTTTTGATTTGAATTTCTTTAATAGCTAATGATCTTGAGCATGTCCACATGTGTTTTATTGCTGCCTGGATCTCCTCTTTAGAGAAGTGTCTGTCCGTCTCCTTTGCCCATCACTTAGTTGGATTATTTATCTTTTTATTTTTTATATTTTGCAGTACCTTATAGATTATGGAGATTAGATGTTGGTCTGACATACAGTTGCCAAATATTTTTTTCCCATTATGTAGATGGCCTGTTAATTCTACTAGTAAAGTCTTTGGATGTGCAAAAGTGTTTGATTCTTAATAGTTCCCATTTATCTGTTTTTTTCTTTTGATGATTGTGGTTGGTTTGACAGATTTTGAAGTCTGCTTGTGTTGTGTATTAAAACTTGCCTTGTTGTTCCTACTTTTCATGGACAAGCTTTATCATCTTAGATTTGATATTTAGGTCTTTTATCCAGTTTGAGTTGGTTTTTGTATAAGGTGTAAGATATGGGTCTTGTTTTAATTTAGTGTAGATGTACGTACAATTTTGACAGCACCATTTGTTAAACAGATTGTTTTTACCCCAGTTTAATGTCTTAGAGCTTCTGTCAAATATCAACTGTTTATAGGCAGATGATGTCATCTCTGGGGACTCGATTCTGTTCCACTGTTCTATCTGTCTGTTTTTGTACCAGTACCAAGCTGTTTAGACTACTGCGGCAGTGTAATAGGTTCTAAGGTCAGGCAGTGAGAAGCCTCCCAGTGTGTTCTTCTTCTTAGTAATGCTTTACTTACTTGGGGCTTCTTCCCTTTCCAGACAAAGTTGGTAATTTGTTCCCCCATCCATTAAAAAATGTCACTGGAATTTGTATTATGATTGCATTATATAAGTGGATTGTTTGGGGTAAAATAGACATTTTCACTATGTTAAGTCTTCCTATCCACGAGGAGGGTAGGTTTCTCCATTTATGTAAGTCTCTCTTAGTTTCTTGTACTAAGAGTTTGTAGTTCTCTTTGTAAAGGTCTGTTATTTCTCTGGTTAGATTAGTTCCTAGCTACTTTATCTTCTTAGGGGCTACAGTAGTTGGTATTGACTTGGTGATTTCTTCCTTAATAATTTCATTTTGGATGTAAAGGAATCCTACTGATTTACTTATGTTTATCTTGTATCCTGAGACTTTGCTGAACTCCTCTATCAGCTTGAGTAGTTTCCTCATGGATTCTTTGGGATTCTCTGAATATACAATGATGTCATCTGCAAATAGGGAGATTTTTTGTTGTTCTTTGCTGATGCAGATGCCGTTTATTTCCTGGTCTTGTCTAATTGCTCTGGTTAGAAATTCTAGTACAGTATTGAATAGGAGAGGTGAGAGTGGCCATCTTTGTCTAGTTTTTGTTCTCAAGGGAAACTCCTTCAGTCTTTCTCCATTCAGGATGACTTAGGCAGTTGGCTTTGTGTAAATGGCCCTTACTGCATTGAGGAATTTGCCATCTATTCCTATTTTCCTGAGAATTTTAAGCATGAATCAGTGTTGGTATTTATCAAATGTCTTTTTTGCATCAATAGACAAGAATAGACTTTTGTGATATTTGTGTTGTTGATCACATTAATTGCCTTTCTGACATTGAATCAGCCTTGCATCCTTGGTGTGAATCCAACTTGGTCATGGTGGATTATTTTTTTGATATGTTGTTGTATTCTATCGGCAAGAATTTTGTTGAAGATTTTTCTAGATTCGTGACTGATATCGGTCTGTAGTTTTCCTTTTTGGTTGTGTCTTTCCCTGGCTTTGGTATTAGGGTTATGCTGGCTTCATAAAATGAATTTGGGAGTATTCCATCTCTCTCTTTATGCTGTGAAGTAGTCTTAGAAGTAGTGGAAATAACTCTTCTCTAAAAGCTTGGTAGAATTCTGTGGTGAAGCCATCTGGGCTCAGGCTTTTTTTGGTTGGCAGTTTTTTAATTACTTTTTCAATCTTTCCTTTGTGATGGGTTTATTAAGTTGTTCTGCTTCACCTTGTGATCATTTTGGTAGGTGATATGAATCAAGGAATTTGTCCATTTCCTCTAGGTTTTCAAATTTGTTAGAGTGTAGTCTTTCATAGTGTTCTGTTATGATCTTTTTGATTTCTGTTGGATCTGTTGTGACATCTCCCCTCTCATTTCTTATTTGGGTTATTTGTTTCCTTTCCTGGTTTTCTTTAGTAAGTTTAGCCAGTGGTATGTCAATTTTGTTGTTCTTTCCAAAAAACCAGCTTTTGGTCTTTTCAATTTTTTTGATTGTTTTTCTATTCTTTAATTTGTTTAGTCCTGCTCTAATCTTTATGATTTGTTTCCTTCTGGTGACTGAGGGGTTCCTCTGTTGTTCTCTCTCTACTTGTTCAAGCTGTAGGGTTAATTCTTTGATTTGGATTCTTTCTTCCTTCCAGATGTGTGCATTTATGGAGATAAACAGACCTCTGAGCACTGCTTTGGCTGTATCGTGTAGGTTCTGGTAAGAAATGTTTTTATTCTCGTTAGAATCCATAAATTTCTTTATTTCATCCTCGATTGCCTCTATAACTCATGGTTTTTGGAGCAAAATATTGTTCAGTTTCCATGGGTTACATTTTCTATTTATGTTTTTTCTGCTATTGATTTAGACTTTTATGGCTTTAGGATCTGAGAAGATGCTTTGCATTAATTCAGTGGTATGGATTTTGTTGAGAATTGCTTTATGTCCGAACACATGGTCCATTCTGGAGAATGTTCCATGTGCACTGGATAAGAAGATGTAGTTGTCTGCTGATGAGTAGAAAATTCTGTATATGTTGATGAGGTCTAGTTGGTTAATCGTGGCGGTAAGGTCTCCTGTGTCTTTATTGAGCTTTTTTCTAGACGATCTGTCCAATATTGAGAGTGGAGTGTTGAAGTATCCTACTATTATTGTGGAGTGATCTATCTCCTTTTTGAGTATAGTCAGTGTTTCTTTGATGTATTTAGATGCTCTAATATTAGGTGAATAAATATTCAATATTGTTAAGATTTGCTTGTGTATTGTAACTTTCAGCAATAAATAGTGTCTATCCTCGTCCACGACAGTGGATTTTACATTGAAATCTATTTTATTTGAGATTAGAATTGCCATGCCTGCTTTTCTTTGTTCATTGTTAGCTTGATATATATTTTCCATCCTTTAATTTTCAGTTTGTTCATATCTTTAAGTCCAAGGTGAGTTTCTTGTAGGCAACATATAGATGGGTCATGTCTTTTGATCCAAGATGCCACTTGATGTCTCTTAACTGGAGCATTCAGTTCATTCACATTCAATGTAATTATATAGGTATGTGTTCAGTGCTGCCCTTGTGATAAGTTTATTTTTGTGTTGATGTTTTTTCTGTTGTTCTTATTAATCTGTTCTGGGACATCCTTCTTTGTGAGTTAAGTTTTCACCTTTTCCAGAGTTGGTTTTGTGGCTGTTGAAACTCCTGTCTTACATTTCTTGAAATGGTATGTAGCATCTTTATTGTGCTTTATGGCTGTCCCCATGATCCTGCTTGATAAACTATATGCAAACTCAATTTTGATTACTACCAGTCTCGTCAACTTTCTCTCCATCTGGAAGGACTATAATGACTGCATTGTATCCTTTTTTTAAAATGATGGTATCATAGTTTACATGATGTGATCACTAGATCATTTCTTTCACTATTATAGCTTTGATTGTGTTTGGAGACTTCCCTAACTGAGTAGGATTCTGGATGATGCGTCCTTCTAAAATGTAAAGTTAGTGGTTTTGTTCTTCCAAGCCAAGAGATTCTTTCAGTATTTCTTGCAGGTTTTGTTTGATTTTTATAAAGTATCTGAGTTTCTGTTTATCTTAGAATGTCTTAATTTCATTTTCATATTTGAAAGATAGTTTTGCAGGATATATAATTCTTGGTTGGAAGTTCTTCTCCTTCAAAGCTTTGAATGTGTCGTGGCACTGTCTCCATGCCAGCATTGTTTCTGCTGAGAAATCTGGTGAAAGCCTACAGCGCTTTCCTTTGAATATTAGCTTTGCTTTGAGTCTTGGTGTCTAAGAGTTTCTGTTTCTGTTTCTGTTTCATTTTGTTAAGTTTGATTATAATATGTTTCAGAATCTTTCTTTTGAGATTTATGTTGAGTTGTGTTCTTTATGTATCTTGGATATCTGTATTCTCTTCTTTGATTATTTCTGGGAGATTTTCTGTCAGCAGCTCAGCAACAACACTCTCTGTGTTCTCAGCTCTCTCACCCTGTTCAGGAACTCCAATTAATCTAGATTGTTCCTCTTAACAGAGTATATGCTTCTTAATGCTTCTTCATTTTTCATGTTTCTTTTTTTCTGATTTCTCCTCATAGATGCTGGAGTCAGTAGCTCTGTCTTGCAAGTCAGAAAGTCTCTTTTCCATTCATTCCACTCTGTTTTCTTGGCTTTGAATGAAAGTTTCTATGTCTTTGATTTTGTTCTTGATCTGTTGAATTTCAGAATACTGGTTTTCCATCAAGTCAAGCAGCTTTTTTAGTTTTTTGTTTTGCTCAGCTGCATTTTGTATAAGCTCTAGGAGGGCTCTCTATATAATCCTTTTGTATTCACCTTCTGATAGTTTCAGAAAAGCTTCTTCATCTGGGAAGTTCTGAGGTGGTTTCTGCTGGTGGCCTTTTGATGTCATAGGTGATTTCATGGCTGCCATTCTCTCTGAAGTTTGTTGCCTTTGGGCTTCATGTGGGTCAATAGAAGCTGGGAGAGAGGCTGTGAAGGTGGACCTGAGTTGTTTTTCTAGGCCATCTTAGAATGAGAAGTAAAAAGTATTTGACAACTTCCAAAGTCAGTCATGTTTTCAGGTGTGTAAGTCTCTCTTCCCAGCTGGCAAAGTAAGCACTTCTATATTGAACCCCAGATACTATAAACTAGCCCAAAATACAGAAAGGCTACTGGTCTGCTGGTCTGTGCTGTTGGGCCCCAGCTTTAGGTGATACTGTGTAGAATTCTGCTTCTCTGCCAGAAAAGCACACTCTTCTGGGTCAGCACTGCCTTCCAGCCTAGGAATTAGGTCCAGCTGAGGCTTCCATATGGATAACTCTGCCTCCTAGCAAAACAATATGATGTCCCGCACAAGTTCGCCACCCAGCTGGGACCAGGCTCCTGGCAGAAAGAAAGTCCAAGAGTGCCAGGTTGCCTAAATTCCACAGTCTTCCCCACTGGGCCCCAGCCTCAGGCAACAGTGTGCAAAACACCTCCTCCCTGCCAGGAAAGCACTCTCCCTCTGGCAGGTACCACCTCCCAGCTTAGGAACCAACTCCAGCTGGGGTCTCAGCCTGGGTTTCTCTGTTTCCCAATGGACCAAGATGGCGTCCAGCACAAGGGCGTTTTTACAGCTACCATGTGGCAGAGGCAGAAAGATAGGTCAGAGGAGCTGAGATTCACAGAGTCCAAACCCGGGCTCTCAGAACATGGCTGTTACACTTACCACTCCCACCAGCAGTGTGTCTGAGATTAGAGGCTGGTCAAGTCCCAGCTCCACCCACCGGCCAAGACATAAGAAAAAAAAAAAGTCAAAATGGTGAGTTACCTTCAGTCTGTGCAAACCCAAGCTTGCCAACAACAGGTCAATGAAAGAGAGAAAGTTTTGTGTTCAGTGGTATGAAGTCCAAATTGACAGCCCTACGCTGCATCCTAGGGCTCACTAGGTGTTCAGAAGACTCCTTTTAATTATCAATTCAGGTCTTGGTTTCTAGAGGGATTTAGGGAGATGTGCATTTAGTCCACCATGTTGACTCTGCCCTCCAACATTTAATTTCTGTCATATAAATACAGTTCATGAAGTTTTCCACAGTGTCTTAATTTAAAAGAATTGTATTAGCTTCCTTTTGTTTTTTCTTTTTTGCACAATATTAGATACGTACTGCTACCTTGTTTGGTTTTGTGTTTTCATGTACTTTTTAAGGGCAAGGAGTTTTGTTTGTTTTGTTCATTAGTGTATTTTAAGCGCCTAGAGCAGCACCTGTGCATAATAAGTGCTCAATAAAATGCTTGTTGAGAGAATAAATACATGACCCGGAATTTCCTGACCTCAAAGAATTTATAGCTTCATCAAGGAGACAAAACATGAAGTATTAATAAACACAGTTAAGACTTGGAGTCAGATTTTTGTTCAAACAGACATTTTACAATTAGCTATTTGTGTGACCTTGAGAAAGTGTATTATTTCAACCCCTAAACATTTTTTTGTTTATTTGTGGGTGGAAGGTGGGTTAAAAAAAAAAAAAAAAACCTATACTAATAAATTGTTGCAGAAGTTTTGTTAAATAAACATAAATTATCTTATACTGTGTAAATAGTAGATGATAAAAACCCAGTAGTTGTTATCACTACTTTTGATGATGATGATGATGATAATGATGATGACTAGATCAAATGTTAAAGAGTTCCACTGATTAAAATACAAAAAAAAAAAAAATCCTCTGTCATCTACTTGGATCTGACTCATAGTGACCCTACAGGACAAAGTAAAACTGCCCTATAGAGTTTCCAAGGAATGCCTGGTGGATTCGAACTGCTGACCTGTTGGTTAGCAGACATATCACTTAACCCACTTCATCACTAGACTTTCTGATTAAAATGCAATAGGGTTTGAAAAGATAGCTTTGTGTGTGACCAAATCCTAAGAAAGGCTTCTTGAGCATGCCAAATTCATGTTGGGTTTGTTGAAAGAGAAAACATTGGTTAAGGTCTTGCTGTGTGCCAGCTACTGAAGAGTTTATCTCATTAAGTTTCCCACATTCTTGGTCAACTTGCTGTTACGTGCTATTGAGTCAATTCCAGTTCATAATATCCCATATGACAGGTAGAAGTGCCCCATAGGTTTTTCTTTTTTGGGCTGTAATCTTTACAGAATCAAGCATCAGATTGCTAGATCTTCCTCTCATGGAGCCTGTGAATGGGTTCAAACTATCAATCTTTTAGTTAGTAGTCAAGCTTTGGTAGTATTCCATTATTGCTATGTTGGAGCTAGGGAAACTGAGGCTTACAAACTTTGAGTAGGTTCATTCATGGAACAGTGTGTAACAGAAAAATTTTAAACTGTGTTTCCTGAATTTCTCAGTGTTTCACGCAACCATGAAGTTCAAGGATGGGAGAAGCTCCCAGGTTCTTACCTTATCTTTGAACATAGTAGATCCATTTTAATGTGTTTTATGTTTGGGACTTTTGTATAATTTTTCATAGATAAAAATGGCTTCTGATATTTTTTAAAGTGTGAAAACCCCTGAACTACATTATCCTGCTTCACCGCATTCAGAAAGAAGAATAATACTTGATATATCTAAAATATCTCTCCTTTACAATGGGAGCTGTAATCAACAGATTCATCTCTTTTCTTGGTGTTATTTCTATTTTGCTGTATGTAATGAGCTTTGTGTGTTTACTGCTTTTCATTGGACACAATTGATTTTTTCACAAGCATGCTATTTAAGACTTAGGGAAGCCCAGTTCTCCTGTGATGGGATGGCCTACCTATTCCTAAGTTCCTTCCCCTCTCTATACCTCTTGTGATGTTACAGAAGCTAAAATGGGTCTTGCTAACCATCTGGGTAGACTTCTTTGGGCTTTGCATTTTCCTATCAGTGAAAGGCAGATAGCAGGTGAAAGATCTTCTTCTCTCATCAAACGAACGTCTTCAGCATTCAGCAGTAATAGCCTCCCCCTTCCATCTTTGGTAGTACATTGCTCAGAATGTTTAGGGCTATTACAATAGAGTGCCATCAGAGAGTCTGAATGGGGAGCTCATTAGCTTTGTGAGCCTGCATATGTCCAAAGAGAGCTTACATGTAATCCCAGCAATTTTCTTTTGTTTGTTCTTTATGTTGCATTCTATTTGGCTCAGGTTGATTACACTGAAATCATTAACTCACACAGAACTGGAAATAACCCTCTGGGGAATCATCTCAGCCTAGACCCCAGGGAGAAGCAGCATAATAGCTCCTTCCCATCTCCAATAACTCTGTTTCTAATTAATAATAGTTTTGATGCTGTTTTTAGAGGCTATTCTTACATCATTACAACACCAACTCCTTCAGGGAAAAGAGGTATTTAAACCTCCTCATGAGTTTAAGGCCGTATTTTCATTTGTCAGCACCCTACTGAACTTTTGACTAGCCTGCTCTGTGGGTTCCATCAGCAAGTTAAAAGGTGCCATACCTTTTACATTGACCTTGGTCTCTGTAGAAATTTTTCCTTCCATGGGCAGTAGATTCTAGCTTCAGAATATCACATTGATTATTACTATTATTTTTTAATTCGGTTTCAGATTTTTTTTTACCCAACAGATTAGATTTAAATTTTAATTTAAAAGCCTCTATGCCAAATACATAGCAAGAGCCTGGAACATAGTAAGTGCTCAGTGAATCAATGCCCCCCTTCTCTTGCTCTTGAAGCATTAAGATATTATTAGTCTATCATTTGAATCAAACTATCAAGATGAAACAATAATCATTAAAAAAATATAGACACAGCATTGAAACTATATTGTAGGAATCAGAAACAAAACTGCAAGACTTGGATACAGGAAGGAAAATGATCATTTGAACGGTGACCTGTAACCACAGCCTGATGCTAAGGAGCTATTACTATTGGTTCCACTACTGTTTCTATGATAACAATCTCTGACTTCAACTTAACACTTATCAGAGTTATGCCTACTGCTAAGCTCTTAATGTGCACCATGATTTCAATTGTTTGTCCAGCAGTTCTCTGAGGAAAGTATTATTATTAACATCAATTCAAGAATGAAGAAAATTTAAGCTTGCTAAATGTCTTAATCTCTGAGTGTTGCTGTAACAGAAGCACCTCAAATGTATGTCTAAAGGACACAGATTTGTTTCCTTGTGCTTTACTTGTCAGACCTGTTGCTGCTGAGTTTATCCCAACTCACAGCAACACTATAGGACAGAGCAGAACTGCCTCATAGGTTTTCTAAGGAGTGGCTGACGGTTCAAACTGCTAACCTTTTGGATAGTAGCCATCGCTGCTAACAACTAGAGTAGCAAGGTTTCCTCTCACAGATTAAATCCACTGTCATTAAATGGATTCTGATTTAGAGCAATTCTCTAGGATAGAGTAGAAGTGCCTCATAGAGTTTTCAAGGAACGCCTGGTAAACTCAAACTTCTGACCTTTTTGTTAACAGCTGTAGCCCTTAACCACTACACCACCAGGCTTTCTACACGGATTTTTTTTTTTTTTAAGCAAACTCACTGCCGTGGACTTGATTCTAGCTCATAGTGACCCTATAGGACTGCTCCATAGAGTTTCCAAGGAGCACCTGACAGATTTGAACTGCTGACCTTTTGGTTAGCAGCCATAGACACTTAACCACTATGGCACCACACTTAACCTCCATACAGGTTGACAGAAAAACAAACCCACTGCTGTCGTGTTGATTCTAACTCATAGTGACCCTATAGACACAGCAGAACTGTCCGATAGTGTGTTCAAGGAGAGCTTCGTGGACTTGAACTGCCGACTGTTTGATTAGCAGCCATAGCACTTAACCACTAGCCACCAAGGTTTTCCCACACAGGTTAAGAGGCTAGAAACACTAATTTATACTACTGGCTTTAGAGCAAGTCTTTCTGTCTGCTCTGGGACATACTTACCTCTTTCAGATTTTTCTTTAACCGCAGTGTTCCTTGGCTTCTTGATAATCCTCAAATGGTGTGCAGCTTCCAATGTTTGTGCTTTTTACATTTAACCTGCAATTAGGACACACCCTGTAGCTATATGGCATTATTAACATAACAAATCCTTAACCCCAAATATTACCGCATCCATAATTGGAGAGGTTAGGAGTGCAACCTTATTTTCGAAGGACACAATTCAATCTGTAACAGAAAGTTAAGTAAATTGACAAAGATTATGAGGTAGAAGATAATGAATTCAAGGTTTAAATAAGTCTCACTTCGTTGCTTGTGAATATAAGCAGTCTACTTCATCTCACCTCAATCCACCAGCCCTCTCCCTCTGTTTTACCTTGACCTAAATACCAGTCAGTCATCCATTGTTCCTGCTTCTGATCTGAATGATGTTGGGAGTAAGAAGGAAGATGATGATAATAGAACATTATTGGAGAATTTCCCTGATCAGAAGTAAACAAGATAAGTCGTTAGACTTGATGTTTCAGCGAAGATACTAGGCATTTGGATTCTAGTTCTGACTTCGTTATTATCTCCATTTACTAAAAAAGACACAAGTTAAAAAACTGTAATTCGGAAACACTTGCTATGATATGTTGCATGGTGCTTTGAGAGCTCTGACAAGTCCACCTAATTTTATCCTAGGCTTATGGACAACTTTATAAGGAAAACCGAATCTAGATGGATACCTGAGGGATGAATGGTAAAGCTAAAGAGAATGGTGGACATTAAGACACTATTTCAGGTAAAAAGAACACCGTAGGTATTATCGTTGAGGATTTCTCCACGCTCGAAATAAATGTGGTCATCTATAGAACGATCTCCAGAATGGAAATGTCTAATGCCCCTAAAGCAAAACACTTTGGCAAATCATAGGTTCTCTGTAAATATCAATGCCCCTTCCTTGTGAAAATGGCTAATAAACTGGTGCTTGAGGGATATGGAGTTTTGTTATAACAAACAATAGGATAGGAGAAGCTTATTCTAGGTAGATATTACTGCAAAATAAACCACCCCAAATTCTATAGTTTAAAACATCATCTATTTCCTTGTGTACTTTGTTTGTACCGGTCAAGAATTCAGTCAGATACTCATACAAATTAACAACTTGATAGCTGATTAAAATAAATTATGGGGGTAGCACGCAGACAGATAACCACATTTGAGTTTAAATCTGAGCACTACAGTTTACTAGCATTTTAACTGAGGTAAGACTCCATCTCTCTATTTCATCATCTATAAAATGGGAATGTTAAAAGTAACCAACTTCGAGAGGTCATTTTGAGGATCAAATGAGCAAAGTGCCACTTATGTAAAACTCTTAGCATATTGCCAAGCAAGAAGATCCCAATAAATGTTAGCTATTATTATTAAAAATAATAATGATTCAGCCAGAGTACAGTGGTGGTAATAGATCTCTGCCTTTGAGGTCTGTACTCTCATCTGGGAAGAACTGAGTAGTAGGTGGTTAGAATAACCTGGAGGCTTCATTTATCACATATCTGCTTTCAGGTAGGAAAACTCCAAGTCTGGGCTCAGCAGGAATTCTGAACTAGATTCGGGCCTCATCAGATGGCTTATGCTATTCCAAGAGAGAACAATCCAATAGGGAACACACAGGCAGTGTGAGAGATATGAAATGTTTTTGTGACAATCTTTGGAAATTATAATCTACAAGGCCTTCCCTGAAGGAAAGTTTATTTTTTAAATAAAGGTACAAGATATGAATAGCTTTACATTGTCACTTCTAATATTTTAATATAAGCACAGGACATAGCTACCATACTATCTAGGATTTCTGTCTTAATCACTGTTGTATTTTTAGAACCTGTTTTACTGACTGATTCATAATAGGTATACTATAGACATTTGTTGAATAAAAAAATTAATTAATCTAAGTTGTATTTAAAGAGTGTCAAGTAGTGAATACACATGCAAATGACTGAGTATCATACCTAGGAATTCTATAAAAGTGAAGGAAAATTTTACTCCCCCTAAAAGAGTCACTAGTAGCGTCATTTCAGATATTGTGGTACTGATGCTGTTAGGTGCTGCCAAGTCAGTTCCAACACCTATACTACCTGATCTTGTGCCACACTCCCAATTATTGTTATGTTTGAGCCCATTATTGCAGATACAGCACAAATTCATCTAATCGAGGACCGCATGCCCTCGTTCCCCACAGACTGGTACTTCCTGATAACAAGTCCCAAGTACACAAGATGGAATCTCACCATTTTGCTTCCAAGTAGCATTTCATCTATACTTCTTCCAAGATCGATTTCTTTATTCTTCTGAAAGTCCACAGTATATTCACTAACAAGACAATTCAAAGACATCGATTTTTTTTGGTCTTCTTTATTCATTGTCCAGCTTTAACATGCAAATGAGGTGATAGATAATACAATGGCTTAGATCAGGTACACCTTAGTCTTCATTTTTGAACATTTTGAAGAGAGCTTTTGCAGCAGACTTGACCAAAGCAACTAGTCATCTGATTTCTTGATTGTTGCTTCCACATGTATTGATTGTGGATCAAATGAAAATGAAATCCTAGACAATTTCAGTCTTTCCTTTCTTTATCATGATGTTGGGTTTTGGTCCAGTTGTAAGGATTTTTGTTTTCTTATGTTGAGAGGTAATTCATACTGAAGGTCATAGTCTTTGTTCTTCATCAGTAAGTATCTTCATCAGTAAGTCTTTAGTTTCAGGAAACAAAGTTGTGTCTTCTGTATAACTCAGGTTGTTAATGAGTCTTCCTCCTATCCTGATGCCTTGCTCTTCTTTATATAGTCCAGCTTCTCAGATTATTTGTTCAACACATAGATTCAGTAAGTGTGGTGAAAGATGCAACTGCAACACACTCCTTTCCTGATATTAAACCATGTAATGCCTCCTTGTTCTGTTCAAATAACTTCCTCTTAATCTAGGTAAAGATTTCTCATTAACAAAATTAAGTGCTCTGGATTTCCCATTCTTTCAAATGTTAGCCTCAATTTGCTACAGTCCAGACAGTTGAATGTTGCATAGTCAATCAAACACAGTCACACATGTTTCCAGTATTCTTTGTTTTCAGCCAATATCCAATCCACATTAGCAATGAGATCTCTGTTTCTGTATCCACCTCTGAATCTGGCTTCAGTTTTTCTGGCAGTTCCATGTCTATGTACTGCTGCAACCACTTTTGAATGATTTTCAGCACAATTTTTCTTGCACATGACATTAATAATATCACTGAATAACTTCTTGATTCTGTTGGATCACCTTTCTTTGGAATGGGCAAAAATAGTATATTTTCCAACTAGGGCAAAAATAGTATATTTTCCAATTAGTTGACCAGTCAGCTGTTCATCAGATTTCTTAGGATTCTGTTATGATATTCTTTACTTCTGTTGGGTCTGTTATGACATTGCCCATCTCATTCCTTATTTGGGTTATTTGTTTCTTTTCCTGTTTTGCTTTAGTAAGTTTAGCCAGTGGTTTATCATCTTTGTTGATCTTTACAAAAAAATAGATTTTGGTCTTACCAGTTTTTTTCAATTGTGCTTCTGTTCTCTAATTCATTTAGTTCTGCTCTAATCTTTATGATCTGTTTTCTTCTGGGGACTGAGAGCTTCCCCTGTTGTTGTCATTCTACTTTTTCAAGATATAGAGTTAGTTTTCTGGTTTGGATTCTTTCTCCCTTCCAGATGGGTGCATTTATAGAGACAAAGTGACCCCTGCATGCTGCTTTGGATGTATGATACAGGTTCTGGTAAGAAATGTTTTCATTCTCTTTGGAACCCACAAGTTTCTTTATTTCATCCTTGATAACCCATCACTTTTTGAGCAAGATGTTGTTCAGTTTCCTTGAGTTCCAATTTCTATGTTTTTTCTGCTAATTGATTTCAACTTCTATGGTTTTATGGTCTGAGAAGATGCTTTGCAATAATTCAGCGGTATGGATTTTGTCATAACACATGGTCTATTCTGGAGAATATTCCATGTGTACTGGAGAACAAGATGTAGTTATCTGCTGACGGGTAGAAAGTTCTGCATATGTCGATGAGGTCTAGTTGGTTAATTGTGACAACAAGATCCTCTGTGTCTTTATTGAGCTTTTTTATGTCCAGTACTGAGAGTGGAGTGTTGAAGTCTCCCACTATTATTGTGGAGTGATCTATCCATTTTTGAATGCAGTCAGTGTTTTTTTGATGTATTTGGATGCTCTACTATTAGGTGCATAAATATTTAATATTGTTAAGTCCTGCTTGTGTACTGAATCTTTCATCAATAAATAGCACCCATCCTTGTCCATGATGGTAGATTTTACATTAAAATCTAGAGGCTGAGTCAAGATGGCAGACTAAACACATGTCTCCTAATTCCCTCTGGAAACCAAGGCCTGAACTGATAACTAAATGGAGCCTTCTGAACACTAGTGAGCCCTGACACACAGCACTGGGCTGTCAATTTGGACTACATAGCACTGAATGGCAAATTTCTTTTCCTTTGCTGACCCACTCTGTTGTTGAGTGTCAGCTGTCATGGTTTGAAGGCAACTCGTCATTTTAACTTTTTTTTTTCTCTGTCTTAGCTGGCAGGTGGGGCTGGGGCTTAACTGGCAGCAAAGCTCAGATGCACTGCTGATGGGACTGGCAAGTGGAATGCCCATATTTTGAGAGGTCGGCTTTAGACTCTGTGCACAGGCCTCTCCAACCTATCTTTCTGAAATTCCACCATTGATTCAGCTATTTCACAGTGGGCAGGAGAGCTTGTGTGAGACACCATCTTGTTTGACTAGGAGGTGAAGTTAACCAAACAGAGGCCCCAGCAGGACCTAATTCCCAGGCTGGGAGGCAGTGCCTGCCCAGGGAGCACTTATCTGGCAGAAAAACAATGTTTTTCAGAGTGTGGCCCTACAGGTGGGGCCCAGCAAGAGAGGACAACACAGCAGTAGCCTTTCCATATTTTCAACTCGTTTACAGCATCTGAGGTTGGATACAGAAGCGCTTACTTTGCCAGCTGGGAAGAAAGACTTGCACACCTGACAGCCTGACTGATCTTGGAAGTTGTCAGATACCTTTTACCTTTCAATATAAGACTGCCTAGAGAAATACCTATGGTGTATCCTGATGGTATCTCTTCCAGCCTTTATTGAATCACATGATAGGGTCAGCTGATTGCCACCCAATGACTATAAGTAGGGCCCCATCTTTGCCAATCAGGAGGTAGAGGCTGCTATCTGAGAAATTCCACTGGGAACAGTCACTGGAGTACATACAGGTGACTTGTAATCACCTTACTTCTCAGACTGTGCTTCAGATCCTGTTAATGTAACACCGGAGACACTAAACAACTTTTAGATGCCCAAAAAACAACAAACCTTGGCCAGAAACTTAAAGAAAATTCACCCTTGTTTCTAGAAAGCCCCCGAAAGAAAGAACCAAAGAACTTCCCAGACAAAGAACTCTTTCTGAAACTATAGGAGGGCAAGTACAAAAGGATTATATATTGAGCCCTCCTAGACATTATACAAAATGCAGCAGAGCAAAATGAAATATTAAGCAAGCTGTTCAATCTGAGGGAACATCAGTATTCTGAAATCCAACCAATCAAGAACAAAATCAAAGAGATAGAAAATTCAATTCAAAGCCAAGAAAACAGAATTGAACAAATGGAAAACTGACTTTCTGACTTGGAAGACAGAGCTACTGACTCTAGCATCTATGAGGAGAAATCAAAGAAAAGAAACAAGGAAAGTGAAGAAGAATTTAGAAACATGTGGGACTCTGATAAGAGGAACAATCTATGATTACTTGGAGTTCCTGAATAGGGACGGACACCTGAAAACAGAATATTGTTGCTAAGCTGCTGGCAGAAAACTTCCCTGAAATTATGCCAGCCAAGCCAAGTGCATGAAAGAAGAGAATATAGATATCCAAGATGCATATTGAATGCCAATCAATATACATCCCAAAAGAAAGAGTCCAAGATATATTATAATCAAGCTTAACAAAATGAAACATAAGCAGAAACTCTCAAAGGCAGTAAGACTCAAAGCAAAGCTAACATTCACAGGGAAGCCCTGTAGGCTTTCATTATATATCTTGCAAAACTATCTTTCAAATATGAAAATGAAATTAAGACATTTTCAGATAAACAGAAACTCAGAGACTTTTTAAAAAGTTAGCCAAAGCTACAAGAAATACCAAAAGAAGCTTTTGGCTTAGAAGAACAAAGCCATTAACTCTACATTTTAGGAGGAAATACAGGACACATCATCCAGAAACCTACTCAGTTAGGGAAGGCTTCAAACTCAATCAAAACTATAATATTAAAAGAAGTGATCCAATGATCACATCATGAAAATCATGATATCATCATATCAAAAAGAAATATCTGCTATAGTTGTTGCAGTGTTTCCGGATGGAGAGGAAATGAATAAGACTTATAGTTGTTAAAACTGGGTTTAAACACAAATTATTAAAGGGTATTGCAGGGACAGCCACTAAGCACAATAAAGATGCAACACATCAAATCAAGAAACATAATACAGGAGTCTAAACAATCATAAAACCAACACTGAAAAAGGTTAAAAATCGACTCATAAGAATATCCCAGAACAGAATAATAACAACAGAGAAAACATCAACACAAAAATAAACACATCACAATGACAGCACTAAACACGTATGTATCAATAATTACATTGCATGTAATTGGACTGAATGCTCCAGTTAAGAGACAATAAGTGGCATACTGGATCAAAAGACATGACACATCCATATGTTGCTTACAAGAAACTCATCATAGACTTAAAGATATGAACAAACTGAAAATTAAAGAATAGAAGAATATATATTAAGCTAACAGTATGCAAAGGAGAGCAAGTATGGCAATATTAATCTCAGATAAGTTAGAATTTAATGTCAAATCCACCATCATGGACAAGGATGGACTCTATTTATTGCTGAAACATTCAATACATAAGCAGGACTAAACAATATTAAATATTTATGCACCCAATACTAGAGCATCTAAGTACACAGAAGAAACACTGACTGCACTCAAAACTGCTACAGATCATGCCACAATAATAGTGGGAAACTTAAGCACTCCACTCTGAATTTTGGACAGATCTTTTAGAAGAAATTTCAACAAAGACACAGAAGATCATATTGCTACAAGTAACCAACTAGACCTCATCAACATATACAGAAATTTCTATCCATCAGCAGACGTCTACACTTCTCCAGTGCACCTGGAACATTCTCCAGAAAAGACCGTGTATTGGGACACAAAGCAAGTCTCCACAAAATCCGTACCACAGAAATATTGCAAGGTATCTTCTCAGACCATAAAGCCATAAAAGTTGAAATCAGTAACAGAAAAAACATAGATAGAAAGTGGAACTCATGGAAACTGAACAACATCTTTTTCAAAAAGTGATGGGTTATATCAAGGATGAAATAAAGAAAATTATGGATTCCAATGAGAATGAAAACACTTCTTACCAGAATCTATGAGATACATCCAAAGCAGTGTGCAGGGATCACTTCATCTTTATAAATGCACACATCCAGAAGGAAGAAAGAAACCAAACCAAAGAGCTAACCCTACAGCTTGAACAAGCAGAGAAACAGCAACAGAGGAAACTCCTCAGGTCCTGGAAGAAAATAGATCATAAATATCAGAGCAGAATCAAATGAATTAGAGAATAAAAGAACAATTGAAAAATTGAAAAGACCAAAAGCTGTTTTTGTTTTTTTTTTAAAGATCAACAAAACTGACAAACCCCATGGGCTATACTTACTAAAGAAAAACAGGAAAAGAAACAAATAACCCAAACAAGAAATGAGATGGGCGGTGTCACAACAGATCCAACAGAAATCAAAAATATCGTAACAGAATACTATGAAAGAATATACTCTAATAAACTTGAAAACCTAGAGGAAATGGACAAATTCCTAGATTCACATCACCTACCAAAATGATAACAAGGTGAAGCAGAACAACCTAATAAACCCATCACAAAGGAAGAGATTGAAAAGTCATCAAAAAACTACCAACCAAAGAAAGCCTGAGCCCAGATGGCTTCACTGCAGAATCCTATAAAGCTTTTAGAGAAGAATTACCTCCGGCACTACTGAGACTACTTCACATCATAGAAAGAGATGGAATACTCCCAAATTCATTCTATGAAGCTAGCATAACCTTGATACCAAAGCCAGGAAAAGACCCAACAAAAAATGAAAACTACAGACCAATGTCACTCATGAACCTAGATGCAAAAATCTTCAACAAAATACTTGCCAACAGAACACAACACTGTATCAAAAAATAATTCCTCACTACCAAGTTGGATTTATACCAAGGATGCAAGGCTGGTTCAACATCAGACATCAAAAAAACACAAAAGACAAGAATCACCTGATTTTGTCTATTGATGCAGAAAAGGTATTTGATAAAGCCCAACATGCATTCATGCTACAAATTCTCAGCAAAATAGGAATAGATGGCAAACTCATCAATGCAATAATAGCCATTTATATGAAGCCAACTGCCTATATCATCCTGTATGGACAGAGACTCAAACAATTCTCCTTGAGAATGGGAACTAGACAAGGAGACCCCTCTCATCTCTCCTATTCAACATCATACTAGAGTTTTAGCCAGAGCAATTAGACAGGACCAAGAAATAAAGGGCATCTGCATCGGCAAAGAGGAAGTAAAAATATCCCTATTTGCAGATATTATCACTGCATATTCAGAGGATTCTAAAGAATCCATAGGTAAACTACTCCA
The DNA here is from genome assembly GCA_028571685.1 of Heterohyrax brucei. Classification (NCBI taxonomy): domain Eukaryota; kingdom Metazoa; phylum Chordata; class Mammalia; order Hyracoidea; family Procaviidae; genus Heterohyrax; species Heterohyrax brucei. Next base: position 68,127,120 of record CM053150.1, read on the forward strand.
ACTGATAGAAGAGTTCAGTGAAGTGTCAGGATACAAGATAAACATAAATAAATAAGTAGGATTCCTTTACACCATCAAGGAGATTATTAAAGAAGAATTCACCAAATCAATACCATTTACTATAGCTCCCAAGGAGGTAAAATATCTGGGAATTAATCTAACTGGAGAAATATCAGACCTTTCTAAAGAGAACTACAAGACCTTACTACAGGAAACTAAGAGAGACTTACATAAATGGAGAAACCGTCCCTGCTCCTGGATAGGAAGACTTAACATTGTGAAAGTGTCTATTTTACCCAAAGTAATCTACTTATATAATGCAATACCAATACAAATTCCTGTGACATTTCTTAATGAGATGGAGAAACAAATCACCACCTTTGTTTGGAAGGGGAAGAAACCCCGAATAAGCAAATCTCTACTGAAGAAGAAGAACACATTGGGAGACCTCTCACTACCCTACTTCAGAAACTGTTACACTGCCACAGTTGTCAAAACAGCCTAGTACTAGTATAAAAAGAGACAGATAGATCTATGGGACAGAGCTGAGACCCCAGAGACACTATGATGTTCTTATGAACAGTTGATATTCGACAAAGGCCCTAAGACGTTAAAGTGGGGTAAAAGCCATCTCTTCAAGAAACGGTACTGGCAAAATTGGATATCCATCTGCAAAAAAGTGAAACAAGACCCTTATCTCACACCTTATACAAAAACCAACTCAAACTCGATAAAAGACCTACATATCAAACCTAAAACTATAAAGCTCATCCAAGAAAAAATAGGATCAGCAATTGAAGTTTTCATACGCTATGTAGATAGACTACAAAATCTGACAAACTAAGCACAACCAACAGAAGAGAAAATAGAAAAATGGAAACTACTAAGAATCAAACACTTTTGCTCATCCAAAGACTATCAAAAGAATTTAAAGACCACTTACAGAACAGGAAAAAAATATTTGGCAACTACATGTCAGACCAACATCTGAAATCTGTAATCTATAAGGTTCTACAAAATATCAATAAGAAAAACACACACAATCCAATTAAGCGATGGACAAAGGACATGGACAGACCTTTCTCTAAAGAGGAGATCCAGGTAGCCAAATTACACATGTAGACATGTTCACATATTACTAGCTATTAAAGAAATTCAAATCGAAACTTCAATGAGATACCATCTCAACCCAACAAAGTTATGATCCAAAAAATGCAAAGCAACAAGTGCTGGAGAGGCCATGGAGAATTTGGAACTCTCCTACACTGTTGGTGGGATTGTAAAATGTTGCAACCTCTCTGGAAAGCAATCTGGCACTTCCTTAGAAAGCTGGATCTAGATATACCATTTCACTAATAATTTCACTGCTTGGAATACATCCTGCAGAATCGAGTGCATTCATACCAACTAATACTTGCACACAAATGTTTATTGCAGCATAGTCCACAATAGCAAAAAAGTTGAAATCAACCCAGATGCCCAACAACAGAGGAATGGATAGATAAACTATGGTATATATACCCAGTAGAACACTATGCAATGATAAAGAACAATGATGGTTTCAGGAAGCATCTCATAATCTAGTTTCAATTGGAGGACATTATGTTGTATGAAACTAGTCAGTGGCAAAAGGACAAATATAGCTATATTGCTATAACATAGCAAATACAACTATATTGCTGTAACAAACATTGTACGAGACCCTTACAATAAGAATTTAAAAACAGACTCACACACAAAGTTGTTTAATGGCTGCAAGGGTGGGCAGGGAGGGAGGGTGAGTGTGGGATATAGATTATACAGTTGATATAAATTTGGTTGGGTGAAATCAGTGACGGCACACATTAGAAGGAAGATCAGTTTTAAATGGATTTCAACTTACTGTGATTACTGCCCCCATCTTAACCCAATATTGCAAGGATAGAGTAGCTGGGGTGGGGGTCCGGGGACCATGCTGTCAGGGGACATCAAGGCCAATTGACATAACTAGCATTTTGCTAAGAGAGTCTTCTGCACCCCACATTGGTGAGTGATGTGTGAGGTCTTAAAATCTTCCAAGCTGCCATCTGAGGTACACCAAATGGTCCCAAATCAGCAGGAACAGATGATCACTAAGAACGAAAACAACACTGGGAAAAGAGAACCCAGAAAACAGAGAGACCCATGTAAGTGGGTTGACTATATCAACATGTGACCACAAGAACTAGATGATGCCTGGTCACCACCATTGATAGCCATGATGAGGCTCCCAAAGCTGAGTCTCACTGGCGACCTGAGAATAAAAAAGTTATACACCATGAGATAGCCACTAAAAGACCGCTTTTGATGGTCTAGGGGCTTTGGAGTTCCCCTAAGAGTGTGGTCCCTGGGTCTGATGCTTCCCCTGTCCATAAGTCATAATGGAGGTCAACTCTTCAGACAGGAATGGATTGGACTTGGTGACACAGAGTGACCATATCATGAGTGCACTTTATGGTTTCATGCATCTACAGGATGCCATCCTGCTGACCTCTTACTGAAGGCAGGTGAGAGGGTGAGAGGGGGGGATAGGAGATTGTTAGGAGGATATGACCTGTATAGAATGGAGAGGAGAAATGTTCTGTCACCAGGCGGGGGGAGCAGGGGGAGCTGTACATAGGTGGGCATGCAAATTTATACAGGGTTGTGTATTTTCACTCAATAAAAAAAAAAACTTTTATCTGAGGTTAGTATTGCCACACCTGCTCTTCTTTGTATATTGTTAGCTTAGTATATATCTTCCATCCTTTAATTTTCAGTTTGTTCATATCTTTAAGTCTAAGGTGAGTTTCTCGTACTCAGCACATATAGACAAGTCATGTCTTTTGATCCAGGATCTCACTAGTTGTCTACTGGAAGATTCAGTCCATTTATATTCAATGTAATTATTGATTGATAGGTGTTTAGTACTGTCATTTTGATGTGTTTATTTTTGTGTTGATGTTTTCTCTGTTGCTCTTAATATTCTGTTCTGGGACATTCTTCTTTATGAGTTGATTTTCAACTCTCTTCAGTGTTGGTTTTGTATTTGATGAGTCTCCTGCATTTCATTTCTTGAACTGATATGTTACCTTTTTATTGTGCTTTGCTGCTACCCTTATAATCCCCCTTAATAATCTATGTTTAGATCCACTTTTAACTTCTACATATCTTTCTAAGTTCCTCTTCATCTGGAAGAACTATAACTACCACAGTACAGCCCTCTTTTTAATCATTGTTTTTAAGGTATGATCACTGGACCATTTCTTTTAATATTATAGCTTTGACTGAGTTCTGTGCCTTCTCTAACTGAGTAGGTTTCTAGATGATGTGTGCTGCATTACCTCCTAAAATATAAAGTTAATGGTTTTGTTCTACTAAGCCAAGAGCTTCTTTCAGTAATTCTTGTGACTTTGCTTTGGTTTTTACAAAGTCTCTGAGTTTCTGTTTATCCGAGAATGTCTTAATTTCATTTTCGTATTTGAAAGATAGTTTTGCAGTATATATGACTCTTGATTGGAAGTTTTTCTCCTTCAAGGCTTTGAATGTGTCATTCTGTTGCCTCTGTGCCAGCATCGTTTCTGCTGAGAAATCAGATGAAAGCCTACTGAGTTTCCCTCTGAATGTAAGCTTTGTTTTGAGTCTCAATGCCTTAAGAGTTTGTGCTTATGTTTCATTTTGTTAAGCTTGATTTATATGTCTTGGAGTCTTTCTTTTGGGATCTATGTTATGAGTCATTTGACATGCATCTTGGATATCTGTGTTCTCTTTGTTCATGATTTCAGGGAAATTTTCTGTCAGCAGCTCAGCAACAATACTCCGTTTGTTTTCAGGTGTCCCTCCTTGTTCAGGTATTCCAGTTAATCATAGATTGTTCCTCTTAACAGAGTCCCACATGTTTCTAAATTCTTCTTCACTTTCCTTGTTTCTTTTCTTTGATTTCTCCTCATAGATGCTAGAGTCAGTAGCTCTGTCTTCCAAGTCAGAAAGTCAGTTTTCCATTTGTTCAATTCTGTTTTCTTGGCTTTGAATTGAATTTTCTATCACTTTGACTTTGTTCTTGATTGGTTGATTTCAGAGTACTGGTGTCCTCTCAGATTGAACAGCTTGCTTAATTTTTCATTTTTCTCTGCTGCATTTTGTATAACATCTAGGAAAGCTCAGTATACAATCCTTTTGTACTTGCCCTCCTATAGTTTCAGAAAGACTTCTTTGTCTGGGAAGTTCTTTGGTTCTTTCGGGGACTTTCTAGAAACAAGGGTGAATTTTCTTTAAGTTTCTGGCCAAGGTTTGTTGTTTTTTGGGCATCTAGAAGTTGTTTAGTGTCTCTAGTGTTACGTTAACAGGATCTAAAGCACAGTCTGAGAAGTAAGGTGATCATCAGTCACCTGTATGTACTCCAGTGACTGCGCCCAGTGGTATCTCTGGGATAGCAGGCCCCACCTCCTGTTTGACAAAGATAGGGCCCTATTTACGGAGCCACTAGGGGGAAGTCAGCTGACCTTATGATGTGGGTCAGTAAAGTCTGGAAGAGATACTGTCAGGATGCACTGTACTTATTCCTCTAGGTGGTCTTATTTTGAGAGGTAAAAGTTACCTGATAGCTTTGAAAATCAGTCAGGCTGTCAGGTTTGCAAGTCTGTCTTCCCAGCTGGCAAAGTAAGTGCCTCTGTGTCCAACCCCAGATGCTGTAAGCTAGTTCAAAGTATGGAAAGACTACTACCCTGCTGTCATCTGTTGCATGGCCCCACTCACAACGCCACCTGTGCTAAACACAGATTTTCCGCTGGGAAAGCATTCCCTGGGCTTGCTCTGCCTCCTAGCCTGGGAATTAGTCACCTATGAAGCCTCCATTTGGATAATTCCACCTCCCATTTCAATAAGATAGCATCCCACACAAGCTTTCCCACCCACTGTGAAATAGCTGAATTGATGGCAGAGGTTCAGAAAGAGAGGGTAGAGGGGCCTATGTGCACAGAGTCCAGAGCCGGGCTCTCAAAATATAGCTATTCTCCTTGCTGATCCCATCAGCAATGCTACTGGGCTTTGCTGCCAGTTAAGCCCAAGCCCCGAAGGAAGAAATCCAAGCTGCACTGAAGGGGGAGAAAAAAGTTTCAGGAGTTGATGGAACACCCATTGAGATATTTCAATGAACAGATGCAGCGCTAGAAGTACTCACTCATCTATGTCAAGAAATTTGATGGTCAGAGTTGGAGTCAAGATGGCAGACTAAACACAAGTCTCCTTAATTCCCTCTGAAAACTAAGGCCTGGATTCATAATTAAATGGAGACTTAGCCCACCAGCTAAGACAGAAGAGAAAAAGTAAAAAACTCGAGTTATCTTCAGTCAGTGAGAGCTGGCATTCAACAAGGGTGGGGGTCAGCAAAAGAGAAGAAGTTTCCCATTTAGAGGCATGTAAGCCAAATTTATAGCCCTATGCTGTGTTCAAGGGCTCACTGCGTGCCCAGAAGTCTCCATTTAATTATGAATCCAGGCCTTAGTTTTCAGAAGGAATTAAGGAGACTTGTGTTTAGTCTGCCATCTTGACTCCAACTCTGACCATCAAATTTCTTGACATAGATGAGTGAGTACTTCTAGTGCTGCATCTGTTCATTGAAATATCTCAATGGGTGTTCCATCAACTCCTGAAACTTTTTTCTCCCCCTTCAGTGCAACTTGGATTTCTTCCTACAGTATTATGATTTCTTGATCACATTTTACCTCCTAAAATAGGTGAATGTCAGTCAATTCTTTTTGATACAGTTATTCTCTGTGTATCTCTTCTGTCCTCTTTTTGATGATTTCTGTTTCATTTGTTCAATATTTTCTCTACGGAGTCTTCCAGTATTGCAAATCAAGGCTTGAATTTCATCTTAAGTTCTTCTAGATTGTGAAATTCTAAGCATGTTCTCCCCTTTTGGTTTTCTGTCTCCAGGTCTTAGCACATTTAATTTTAATGCTTTGTCTTCTTGAGCCACCCTTTAACTTTATCACTTCTTCCTTTCCTTTTAGATGTTCTGCATATAACCTCTTGCTTTCTTCATTTATGATGTCCTTGATGTCATTCCACAACTCATCTGGTCTTTGTTCATTAGTATTCAATGTGTCAAATCTAGTCTGAAGATGGTCTCTAAATTCAAGCATGTCTTAGTCATCTACTGCTGCTAAGCAGAAACACTACAAGCGGATGGCTTTAAAAAGAGATATTTTATCTTGTCATAGTCTAGTAGCCAAGCCAAGTCAAGCGCCGTCGAGTTGGATCTGACTCATGGCGACCTACTCCAAATGTAGGGTGTCATCTCTAGGGGAGGGCTTTCTCTACTGGCTCTGGGGAAAGTCTTTGTTATCAGTCTTCTCCTATACTGGAAACTTTTGATGCATAGGGACCCCAGGTCCCTTCCAAAGGACATGCTCTGCTCCTGGCACTTCTCTTGGTAGTGTGAGGTTATCAGCTTTCTGCTTGCATCCCTTTCCTTTTTACGCCAAGAGATTGCCTCAAGGCACAATTTAGTCTTACACATTCAATCCTGCCTCACCAACACAACTGACTCCCATGTTCATTAACATCATGGAGGCAGGATACCCAACATGGAGGAACTTCATACAATCTCAGGAATCATGGCTTAGCCAAACTGCTATGTACGTTGCTACACACATTTTGAGGGGAACATAATTTGATCCATGACAAGGCGGTATATACTAAAGACTATATTTTGTCTATCATGGACTTTAATTTTCTTCAGCTTCAACTTGAACTTTCCCAGGAGCAACTGATAGTCTGTTCCACAGTCTGCCCCATGTCTTATTCTGACTGATAATATTAAGCTTCTCCATCATCTCTTTTCACAGATGCAGTCATTTTGAAATCTATGTATTCCATTTGGTGAGATCGACATGTATAGTCACCATTTACATTGTTGAAAAAGGTTTTTGCCATGAAAAACTCATTGGTTTTACAAAATTCTTTCATGCAATCTCAGGCATTATTTCTATCACTGAGGCAATATTTTCCAATTCTTGATCCTTCTTTGTTTTCAGTTTTCATATTCCGATCATCCGTAATTATCAAAATATGTTGACTGCATGTTAGTTCAGTTTCAGACTGCAGAAGTTGGTGAAAATCTTCATTTTCTTCACCTTTGGTCCTACTGTTTGGTGCACATTTTTGAATAGTGGTCCTCTTTGTAGACATGTGGATATCATCCTATAGCTGACAATGTTGCACTTCAGGATAGAACTTGAGACTTTTGAACAATAAATGTGACATTGTTTCTCTTCAATTTGCCATTCTGAACATAGTACATTATATGATTGTCCAACTCAAAATGGACAACATCAATCCATTTCAGCTTACTAATACCTGGGATATTGATTTTCATTCATGAAGAATTCCATTTTTTCTACTTTGAGGAGGCAGTTCTTCCCCACTCATATCCTGAGTGCCTTCCAACCTGAGACACTCATTTTCTGGCACCTTATCAGAAAATGTTCTGCTGCTATTCATAAAGTTTTCTCCAGTCAATTTTTTTTTTTTTCCAGAAGTAGACTGCCAGGTCCTTCTTCCCAGTCTTAGTCTGGAAGACCTTATGAAATCTGTCTATCAAGGGTGACCCTGCTGGTATTTGAAATACCAGTGACAAAGCTTCCAGTATCACAGAAACACAAAAGCTACCACAGTATGTTGAAATGACAAACCTGTGAAGGGTTGTATTATTCAGGTAGAAAAAGCAAAATATATGTAGACAAAATACTTTTCTAATAACATCTCACCCTCAAATCCTATTATTTTTCCTAGGAAATGTTACTCTGGTACAGAAAACCAATATACTTTTCATTTATGAAATTAACTATTTCTGTTCTGTTGGCTTTTGCTATTGTTGTCTTGGGAGACTAATTATGTAATTTAGAACTCATGGCTTAACACTAGAAATCTTTTTGGTCATTGCCACATTGTGTGACCTTGAACCTATGATGTGCCTTTGACACTTGTTTCCTTATCTTAGTGCAATTCAGAACCTAAAAACATAACAAGAAATGAACAAAAAATTTCTTTCAGTGTGACAATATAAGGAATAGTGCAGAAATAACACATGATGAGTCTAAATACCTACTTCTTGTACCTAAATGACCCCCTGACTATCAGTGATATCTCCCTGGAAGATACATTTATTTTCTCAGACAAGTAGAATATATATAGTAATCTGTGCCTTTGGTGGATAGCAGCTGGGAGAATTTGGTGCCAATAGAGTTTTTTTTCTAGTATCATTTGGCTTTCTTCTCAAATGAAATTTAAAATGAAACAGTTTGGCAATCCACATTAGCACCATCTAGCAACAGTCCCAAGTTAGTTCCACTGCAGATGGATAATTCAAGGACTCATTGGGCAAAAAACGAATTTGGCATGCCTATCTAATTGAATAGTTCCTAAACCTGGCTGAGCATCAGCATTTAATGGGGACCTTTAAAAAATACAGAAACCTTGGTGGTGTAGTGGTTAAGTGCTCTGGCTGCTAACCAAAAGGTCAGCAATTGAAATCCACCAGGTGCTCCTTGGAAACTCTGTGGGGCAGTTCTGCTCTGTCCTGTAGGGTTATGAGTTGGCATTGACTTGACAGCAGTGTTTCTTTTTCTTTTTTAAATACAGCTTCCTGGACAACATGCCCTACTGAATAGTAAGTTGGAATCTATACCGTGGGACCTGGATTTTATTTTTTTCTTTCTTTATAAAGTCCCTCAAATTATTCTGATGGTAAATTTGAGGATCGTTGCTTTAATCTACATTATATCTTTAGCTAAAACTTTACAGAGTGGTTGTGTTTGCTTCTTTGTATATTTATTTGTTGAGTCATTGGTTTATTTTAATGAAGAATATCCTGCAATAAAAACTTTTAATTCCTCACTAGTAAGTTTCAGATGTCTCACAAACCAGTGACCAGAATTGTGATCATTTTTAGAAACAAAAGGCTAGAAGAGATTCTTCAAAGCATGAATGCTTTGAGGAGATCACCATCTTCAACAGCTCCCCTTTAGTGAATTCCTCACAGTGAGGTCACTCTCCCATTCTTCTGAACCCTGTTTGATTTAATTCTAAATTTACTAGTTCCTAATGGACTCTGGTGCTTCTTCCTAAAGCAAGGATTGCGTCAGAATTTGCTAATACTCATCTCTCTTTACCACCACACTATTTAGACCTCAGTCACCATAGATTAAAAGAAAATGTATCAGACCTCACTATCTCCCTGTTTAAAAATTCTTTATTGATTTTTCATCTGATGAAGAAGAAAAAACATACTTCTTAAAATGTTCCTGTTTCCATTTGTAATCTCGCTTCTGCTGGGCTTTTTGATGCTATCATATTCTGTTTTCCTTCTTTTTCTCTAGACTACAAAATTACTTTCTGTTTTATAAACATAACCACCTGCCTCTAGACTTCAACTGTATGCTTTCTTTTCTGCCTGAAATATTTTTCTATCAGATCCCTTAGCCAGGTTTTCAGATCCATCTTTACCATCATCTTCTCGAAGAACTTGTCTAACAGATTTATTTCATGTTTTCCTTTACATGCTGTCAGTCTTCAGCTAATTTCTCAACTTTATTTCCTTTGCAGGAACTATCAGAAGCTATCATACACTTCCGGCTTAGAATGTACTAATTAACTGTGACCTGTCACTTCTGTAGAATATGTGCTTCCTGAGGGCAGATACTTTGTCATTGCTCAGTACAGTAGAATCTTTAGCACTACCAGACATTCAATATGTATTTGTTGAATGAATGACTGGATGTTGTGGGTTTTCCCACTTGTCACATTCTTCTGAAATCAGAAATAAAACCTCTTGTCCAACTTTCAGTGTCTGGAGAAACTCTACCTTTCGGTACATCTGTCTGACTTAAAAATTATACTTAGTCATTGTGGTCATACCCTAATGCAGCTATACGGATAACTAATCTAAATCCTTCTTTCTCCAACACTAGGTCACATTATTTTCATACAGATTTCAGGGTTTAAAAAAAATCCAGTAGCATCCTAACAGTGCATTCTCAATAATTTATTCATAAGAAAACATAGACATGAATTTGAATATCAAGGTCACCATAGCAATTGGACCAACTACCTAATAAAGATATATTATCATTTCATTATTTGTACACAATGAACATACTCTTACAAAAGTTTTTTTTCAACCTTTTCCTATTGAAGTTTATACAATTCTAGACTTGAAGCATGGCATTGTGGAAAAGCAGTGAATCTGAAGCTGTGGCTTAGAGTAATTATTTCATTCTGCTGGTGATCTTGGAAATGTCATGTCATATACCTGAGCCTAAATTTCCTCCTCAATAAAATAGAGCTAAAATCTAAACCATGAGATTACTAAGACATTCAGCATCCAAGTAATATATTGTACGTGTATGTATTGTGTAAATACCAAAACCTTTTTGGTACTTTATGTGAATGTATTTTATAAATATCAAAAACTTTGAGGAACATTATATGAACTAAGACTAGTAATCATTCATTTAAAAACAGTTATTGGATCCTGTAGTAATCAATTTAATGTGTGAAACTGGCTAAGTTATGGTACTCAGTTATTTGGTCAAACAAGTATAGACTGTATTATGAAGCAGTTACATATGATTAAATTAGTTGACCTTAACTAGATTACACTCCATAATGTCTGTGGGTTTCACCTAATCAGTTGAAGATTAGACAAAACAAGAATTTTTCCTATGGCATGTCTGCTTTCATACTACAAAGATACATGTTTTCAGAATTCCTTCAGTCTTCATTCCTCCCATCATCTGACCTGTGGATCTGGGTATAAAAGACTGCAGAGGCCTCTATCCTGTTGCATGACCTACAGTGACCCCCTACCCCCTACTGCATGAAACAGTGCCTGAAAACTTCCCCATCTCCACATGGACATATATGACATATATGAAAAATAACTCAAAATAGGCCTTAAATGCTAAGAACTAAAGGCGTGAAACTCCTAGAAGAAAACACAGGGGTATTGCTTTAGGACTTAGTTTTTAACAATGAATTCTTAGCTATGACATCAAATTGCTAAAAACAAAAAATAGATAAACTGGACTTTATGAAAATTAAAAACTTTTGCTCAACCAAGAACCTCAATGACAAAATGAAAGACCAACTATAGATGAGGATAACATTTTGGGAAATTTATATCAAATAAAGGTGTAATACTGAGAACACATAAAATCACTCTTGTGGTATTTTTTTTTTTTTGTTGTTGTTGTTGTTACAGGAGCCCTAGGAAACTAAGAAAGAAGCCTAGAATGCGCAAGACAAAAGTGAACAAAAAAGATAATATCTGAGTCTTCATGGTTTAATGAGCCAGACAGCCAAAGTTTAATGAGAGAGAAAAAATAAAAACCAATGCCGTTGAGTCTGGTCTGACTGATGGCAACTCTAGAGGTCAGAGTAGAATTGCCCTTAGAATTTCCAAGGTGCGCCTGGAGGATTTGAATCAGTGACCTTTTGGTTAGCAGAGGTAGCACTTAACCCACTACATACATCACTAGGGTTTCCTAACGAGAGAGGCAAATGTTAAATATTTATAAAGAATGATATTATCATTGATGTTGATAGTGATTATGATGGAATATTGAGATTGTGAAAAGACAACTCTGATTTACTAGTTAGTTGGTAATAACATGGTTTTTGAGGGTGATACTGCCCTAGGACAATTCTGTATTACCTGAAAATTATTGATCAGATAGATTAAAATATCTGTCAAATTTGTAATTCTCAAAGTTGGCAAAGATAAGTGGTAGATACCCATAAAAAGGAATAGTAATATAAAACATTAAAAATATTCCAGAGGCTACCAGGAAACTCAAACTCTTACGCATTTCTGGGGAGACTGTAAGATGTACAGCACTTTTAGAAAATGAGGTGGTACTTCCTTAGAAAACTAGAAATAAAATTACCAGATGATTCAATAATCCCATACATAGGAATAAATCCTAGAGAAATAAGAGCCATTATGTGAACAGACATTTGCACACTCATCATAATTGCACTGCTGTTCACAACAGTAAAGAGCTTGAAACAATCTATATGCTCATCAGTAGACAGATGGATAAACAAACCAGCACATACACGGAACAGAGAGCTATAGAACAATAAAGAACAATGATGGATCTGCAAAGCATCTCACAACGTGCATCTATCTAGAAGGCTTTATGCTAACTGAAATAAGCCAATCATAAAAAGACTAATATTGTATAAGACCATAACTACAAAAACTCATGCAAAAGTTTACACACAACAGAAATAATGTTTGATGGTTATGAGGGAGGGGAGGAGTGGGGATGGAAAAACACTATTTAGTGTTTTTAGTATTGTCTGTTTAGACAACAGACAACATGTGATGCACGGCCCTAATTCACCTCTTCAGAGTTCATTTCATGGACTCTTGGGGTTTCTACTGGGATCGCAACACAAGTGTATGGCTTTCCTGTCTTCCGTGGATACTTCCCATCTTTCTAGCACTGGCCAAGTATCTTAATAGCAGCTGTGGTTTACTGTGATCTATGTGTCAGGCTCTAGGTTAAAAGCTTTACCAACTGCTGCGCTGAATCCTAACAACAACTCTATAAATTCTATTATTGTAGTTTTTATTTCACATGCAAGCAAAGTGAGGTCTTACAAGACATGTGTGCACTTGGTCATTGACAAAGAGAGACAGCAGATGGGTCAGCTGAGGTCATAGGATGTGAGTGCTGGAAAGAGTCTCACAGAACATCTGGCCTGTCCCTTCAGGAAAGAGAAGTGAAGTGAGCTGGCCTGGATAACACAGCTGGGTAATAGAAAATGTGGGATGGCCAATCTTTAGTTCTGTGCTCTTTGTCCCCATTATATCATCCGATCACTTCCATCCACGAAGTATACACTCCACTGATTTGGAACTTCAAAACCATTCATGTAATTAAAATGATAGTCATTTTTAGGAATTGTTTCAGTTCAACAATAAGTTCCAGGGGAAGGGGTGCCAAAGAGCAAAAAGTTCTTGATTCTTGTTGTTGAACACCTACAGTATCTGGCTAGGGAGAGAAAGACACACAGCCCTGAGATAAGCTTTGAATAATTCTAAGACAAGAACTAAAAGAAAACAAAAAACAAACAAACAAAAAAACCCTAATGTATCAGAGGCATTTCCAAGGCTAGATTAATTCAATTCTTGGAATCGTAGAGAAGATCAATACATGACCTCACAGTTCTACCTACACACTAACCATGGACTTTAACTTTTTGAATCTCCACTCACCTTGTCTTCTTTTGTGATAGCATCTGTTTCTGAAGGAGCTCACATTCATATATTTCTATTTCATTGCAACTGCAATAGTCTTTACCACTTACCAAAGTCATTGTAAACTTCTTCTAATTCATGCCTGTGTTTCTTTCGATCTAAGTGATATTTGATTTTAGAGTAATTTTTATGTATTGATAACATTATTTCCTTGACTAGTAATAGTTAAACATATGTGAGTCATAAAAACAACTGGAAATTTAACTGTTACTTGAACAAAAGGCAAACATTGCTTAAATATAATCCAGAACCACTAACAGACATTATTCACAGTATGTATTACAGAGAAAGGGCTGGTTTTATTAATATACAAAGAGCTCTGGAAAATCAGTGAGAAAGCTAAATGACCTAATACAAAAGTGGACAAAGAAAGGGAACAGTCACTTCATACAAATAGCCAATAAACATGAAAAAGAGCACAGTCTCATGTATAATTAAAGAAATGCAAATTTAAGCTGTAATGAGATGTCACTTGTCACCTATCAGAATGGTATAGATCAGTGTTTGAGAAAAACCCTTATTGGCAATGGTCCATTAAATCAGCTCATGATATGCTAGAAATGATGAGATTGCGAATCTGTTTAAAAAAAAAAAAATTATTCCAGTATGGTCCTATCAAAAATTTTAACATGCATGCTTTTTCACAGAGTACTTTCATTTCTTTGATTATAGACCACAGATATGCTAACATTCACATACTTCTGTGTGTGGATAAATTTTTTTTAAAAAAATTAAAAACGAAAGCCACATACATGCCTGTCAGCAGAAGACTGCTTAACTAAATTCCCTACACTGATATGTATTGGGTTCTTTCATCTAGTGCCTAACAAATAGCACCCATTTCCCCTGCCTCAGTTTAGAATCTATTAAGAAATGGGACTGTGTCAGTCAGCTAGCGCTGCTCTCATAGAGATACCACAGAGTGAACGACTTTAACAAAGGAAAGTTTGTTCTTACACAGTCCATTAGACTACCAGTCCTATTCAGGAAGTCCGCTCCAGGGGAAGGTTTTCCCCTTCTTGGTACCGGAGGAAAGCCCTTGTGTTGCATCAGTCTTTGTCCAGGGATCATCTTGGCACAGGAACCTCAGGTCTAAAGGATGTGCTTTTCTCCCAGTGCTGTTTTCTTGATGGCCCAAGGTTCCCAATTTTCTGCTTACTTCCCTTTCCTTTTGTCTCTTGCAGGATGAAAGGGTAGGGAAACTCCCTTTACAGTGGATCAGGGAGGTGAAACTGTGAAGAGGTTCACAGTCCCACCCTAATCCTTTAACACACAACACAGGAAAATCACAAAATGGAGGCCAATCATAAAATGTTGAGAATCATGGCCCAGGCACATATCTACACATATGTTGGGGGGGGGGGGATACAATTCAGTCCATGACAAGGATAAAGAATAGCATAAGACTAAACCAAAGTGTCCTGTTTAAAATAAATTAAGCTTGTGCTAGACGACTTGGCGAGAGAGTGTGGTTTGTATCCATAGACAGACTGGTTTCTAGAACACCCACAGTAGACTCAAACCATTACAGGACTCCCACAGGGTGTAATTAGCCTCTGGAGGTACTCAGAACAATGCATGATCTCTGGGGCAGGACACTTCAAAAAGCAAAATAGGCGAAACTGAGACAACATGCCCACTCCATTCTCCGCAACTGACTAATCAGATAAACCACTTTACATCAGAGACTGGACTAAGCAATGGGTCAGAGAGAGGCCAAAAGTGTTTCTCTACTTGGACTCCATCTAGAAAGGAGGGAAATAAGGTCTTCAACTGAAGCTTCTTCCTTGTCAAAAAATGCAGGTGGCAGCATGTGTGTTTCTTTAAAATAAAAAATAACTCTGCAGATGTGTATTAATTATAAAAGGTGAAATGCCAGAGAGTAAGTGATTTCTGTGTGTGATTCCATTCCTGTAAAAAACATGTAAGAGCACATAGGCGTGCTTGGGTAATGCAAATCCTTCTGGAAAGATGAAGCCAGTACTGTTTATTAGTGACAGCTGTGTTGGGGGCTGTCTCTAGAATTTTAGAAGACCACTGCTATTCTTTTTACATCCTCCCTGCTCGTCAGATTTGTTTTTATTACGGTCATACACTTGATTCCAACTCCTAGTGACCCTATAGGCCAGAGTAGATCTGCACCATAGAGTTTCCAAGAAGTGACTAGTGGATTTTAACTGCCAACTTTGGGGTTTGCAATTGTAGCTCTTAAGCACTGTGCCACCAAAGTTTCTCATTATGTGTACATATTGTTTTTAATAATAATTATAAAACTAATAAAATTGATTTATGGCGTTTGATAGAGCCTGATTGCTGCTACAGAATGAAAAAAGCAAATTCATTTCTTTAATTATTTTCTTGAAAACATGTTTGAAGCCCTAATTCCAGGTAACACCTAGGTGTGAAACCTGAATAGCATGCTCTCCATAAAATATTTACATTACACCAGCTCTATGGACCAGTTGATGAAACACTCTCTTGATGAAACATTCACCATCAACTCTGTCACAAAGCTGTCTGAGAAGTCACACTGCTGTCCTACTTACGGTCAAGAAGACTGGTAGACATTTCTCAAGAGTTATACAGCTTCCCGGGTTGTACAGCGGGTAAGAGCTTGGCTGCTAAACAAAAGACTAGTGATTTGAATCCACTGGCTACTCCTTAGAAACCTTATGGGACAGCTTGACTCATTCATATGGGTTTTTTTTTTTTTTTTTGGTTATGACAACCTTAAAAATACCCTTAACCTAGCAATTCCAGTTTCAGGATTTTATTCAAAGGCAATCACTGTGAATGTAAGTAAAAACTCAGTTTTTCAGATATTCATTGAAATACTGTTTTTAATTCCTGTGACATTGCTAATACAAAATGCCTGCTATTAGGGGACTTTTGAAACAAAATACGAGACATCTCTACAAGGGAAACAGTCATTAGAATGATGGAAAAGAAAACAAAAAAAGTTCACACAACATTCTTACGTGGAAAATAGACACATAGGCACAAAACATTATGCAAAATATTCCTCTACTTTTGTGAATAAAACCCAAGTAAGAAAAATTGTAGAATAAACACTGAAATATTAATGATGGTCAGCTCTGTATGATGAGATAATGATCCAGTTTTCAATTTTCTTATTTTTCCACATAGGCGTGTTTTCTCAAATTTCTCTAATAACCACATATTACTAATGTAATGAATGCGATTATAAACAACAATGGAAGAAACACAGCAGAAGAATTCTATCCATCTCAGGACCCAGCTGCCACACCAATCAAACCACTGCCACTGAGTCAATTCTGATTTGTAGGAACCCTGTAAGACAGAAGAGAACTACCCATAGGGTTTCCAACGAATGCTTGGTAAATCGGAATTGCTGAGCTTTTGGTTAACCGCTGAAGCTCTTAACTGCTAGATGATTGGGATTTCGACACCCAGCTAAGGAATTGTCTATTCCACAAAGTTTTCCATGTTTCATTTTTGTAATGATTTCTCTCCTTTCTAGGTCCTCCCTTTCCATGTGTTTGGAACTTCTTGCTGTGTGTCTGACTCTTGTACTAGGCTCCAAGCTCTTGGATGGCATGGACGGTTCTTTTTCAACTTCGAAATCGCCATATTATCCAAAATAAATCCAAGGAACTTGAGTACAGAATAACTATTTGCTTATCCAAATTGTATTATCTATATTTGGTTTGTGTTAAGAAGGATACGACAAATATTTTGATGGCAAGCTAAAAGACACAGGCTGTATTAGGAACTGAAATAACTCGTCTAACAAAAGGAAGTTTACTTTGAAGAAGTGTTCAGTTACTAAAGATGATTTCATTTGAGCGAATGTTCCAGTGGGCACTGGAGGATTGCCAAGAACACACAAGAGGATGCCCTAAGGGCGCTGCACACCCTGAACAGAGGCAACTGGATGACACAGTTAAAATCAGATTTCAGTACGGAAGTGTTCACTATGGTGAAGGTTCTGAGTAACACCATTAGTCCCACCCTCTTACAAATCTGGAGCTTTTAATAAGGAGTCCGGTAAACTAACACCTGCTCTCAATTTTGTTTTTGAGGGAATAAAAGCTGCCAGATGAGCCTTGGCAGTTCTATGCCTCTCTAGGACTTGTTAAATTTCTCTTTTCCTCTTCTTCTACCTCCTGAAATCTTAAGCGCTGATGCTTTATGTTCTGGCTTGTAAATGAAGCCTGTTATTATCATTGAGATAGTGTTTTTATGGCATAAATAATGAGCTCAAACAGGGGAAGCAGCGTTGGGTGGAATTACTGTCTGAGTCAAGATGGAAATAATCAATATGTCCTCACTTACAAATCTCATCTGCATGTCAGCTCCATCCTCCTGGCTGTCTCCCTACAGATTCATTTCATAGGAGACCCAATAAAACATGTGGATGGCATTGATCTGTTTTATTCATAGCTAGAGATAGAAATGCATCATTTGAAATTAATAGGAGGGCTTGTATTTATAACCTGATCCAGAATGAGTAGCCCGCAACGCAGAACACTAAGAAATGACTCATCCCCCCAAGAGAAGTGACAAGGGAAAACTTCTGGGATGCCATGCCTGTTATCATTCATCGTGTTCCAGGATTTTTTGGTTGGAATGCTACTAATAAGAACAATTTCCTAAATCAACCGAAGAAGAAATATTCAGAGATTGTCTCCATTTCTTTTTCTGCACTCACATTCTTTAAAACTTAGCAAAATAATGAAGTTTCATAAAAGTGGGAAGGTAATGTAGAAAATACCTAGGAGAGCAGATAGAGTTGCAGAAAGGAGGATACTTAGAGTTTTATATGGAAAATTGACTTAGATTGTAAACTTTCACTTAATCACAATAAAAAAAGAAAATACATATTTCAGTCTTGTTTCTAATTGGTACATATATCCTATATTAAAATGGCTAACCAATCTTTGATTGAAAGTCTCTAGAAACACAAATTCATTGTTTTATATTCTAATCTCATGTGAAAACCAGCTTTAAAAAGTCAAGTTTTAAAAATTCCTGTTAAAAAAAAATCACTTCCTTGTAATTTCTAGTGGAGATAGTTGTTTCACTTGGAGTCATTCAAAGTAACCAGCGGCATTCTTGTATAATAGCATTTTAAGAATGCTAGACTAAAGAACCAATCTTTAAAATGGCTTATAATGACTTGAATAACAAGGGATCTTCCCTCTAGTTTGTTGTGTGCTCATCTGTTTTTGCTGTATTACTGTCAGTCCTTAGATGACATCGTGTCTGTCCTTACATAGACACCACCAACCCAATCACACATACACACAATATTTTTCTGGAAAAATGTATATTCATTCTTCAAATTACAGTCTAATGTCCATTCAATAGGTGACTTTTTTCCTGGTTCCTCAAGGCTATGTAAAATCCTTCTGCCACATGTCCTCATCCTGCCAAATATATTTCTTTGTAGCTCATACTGCATTTTTAATTGAATTTTTAGCTTTGGGATCATCGTACGTTCACCTGAGTTTACAAGAAACAAAGCAGAGAACCCCCATATATCCTTTTCCCGGATTCCCCCAACAGTCACTTTTGGCGAAACTGTAGTATAAATACTAGAACCAAGATACTAACACTGATTCATTCCATGGATATTATCTATCTTTTCTGAAGTTTACTTACACAGATTTTTATGTGTGTGTATTTAATTCTGTGCAATTTTATCACATATGTGTGTTCATTTATCTACTACCACAGTCAACATACAGAGCAGCCCATCACCATTGAGTCTCTCCTATTGCACTTTTATTAACACATCTGCCTTTCTCTCCTCCTACCTGCCCCCAACTCCAGCTGTCCCTCACCTCTAGTAACTGTTAGTCTGTTTCCATTTCTGAAAGTTTTTCATTTCAAGAACATTAAAGGGAATCTAAAATACATAGCCTTTTGACTTGTCTTTTTTTTCTCCCTCTTGACATGATTCCCTTGAAATTCACCCACATTGTTCATATATCAATAGTGTTTTTTTTCCTGCTGACAAGTGTTCCATGGTAGGACTATACCACAATTTGTTTAACCCCTCACCTATTAAAGGACATCTGAGTTGCTTCTAGGCTTTAGCAATTACTAGTAAGACTTCTTGAATATCCAGGTACAAGGTTTTGTGAAACAAAAGTTTTTCATTTCTGTGGAATAAACACATGAGACGGCAATTGCTGGGTGACATTCTTATTACATTTTATAGTTATATATATGAAATGGTTATTCTACTCTCATTTGTATTACTCATTTGACTAAGGGCTCCATGCTGGCAAGGATGAATTTGGTATATCCTTGGCACGTAGCACAATGTCTGGTACTTAATAGTTACGAAGTCAGTGAATATCCATACAGGGTATGTAGAAAATACATTTTTTAACATCTTTCTCCTATCTGGTGTGCCAGTTAGAAGCGACTGCATTTCATATCCATACAATCTCCTCTCGGTTTCTCAGGTTGAGCTTTCCTTTCCTGGGTTCCATGAGTACGCCAAGATTTTGTAGCTAACATGTAGTATGGAGAAAGATTTCTCCAAGCCACTTCTGTGAGTCTCTTCCTCCAGGTCTCTTCATGGCTGCCTGATGAAATAGTGTACCTTAAGACTTCTTGACTATAGGGAGTCCAGTGTGTAGACCATAAAAAGTAAATCATAAACAAAAAGAAATACCAGAGACCCAATTTTGATAATAGTAACCTTTTATTTGCAAGTTGATAGAACAAAGTTGTGAAAGATCTGACAGCAAACCAAAGACATAAAAATAATTTTGAAAACAAAATGTGTCCACTCTGTTTTGAGTGTGTGTTTATGTTCCCTCCAAAAGTAATGTTCCTAGGCTTTCTACAGAAGCTCAATGCAAGAGGAGACCTAGATTTCCTTTTGCAAATACATGTCACGTTGATTGAGTAAATTAATATCCTTGAATGTCAGTTTCACAATTAACCACCCCCCCCCCCCCAAAATGGTGGTAGTAGTTTCTAAGGGGAAAAAAAAACAATCAATTGCCCTTCAGTTAATTCTAACTCATGACAATCCCACCTAGGTCAGAGTAGAACACATGTTTTTTACTAGTTAAGCAAAGAAGCCCTGATGGCAAGTGGTTGGTTAAATGCTCAGCTGCTAACCAAAGGATCTTCAGTTCAAATTCACCAGATCCTTTTCTAAACCCTATAAAGCAGTTCTACTCTCTCATAGTGTTGCCATGAATTAGAATCAACTTACCGACAGCGAGTTTAGTTAAGCAAGGCTGTCATTTGGCTTAAAGAAAATTTCAGGGATATTTTTGGTTTAAGGTTTCAGAGTTAAAGATTAGCTCAGGGTAATAGTTTTGGGGATTCATCCATCCTCAGTGATTTCAGAAAGTTTAAATTCTGTGAGAATTTGGGAAATTGTTCCACATATTTTCCCACTTTTGATGAGAATTTTTCCATAAAATGCTTCAGCAAAATGTTCAGTAAAGGTAGCCACGGTATTGGCTGAGGCAGGTTCTCTATGAAGATCATTTGTTTTCTCTTCCAGCTTTTGATAGTCCCAAGCGTTCCTTGTCTTACGGCTGCAGCATTCTCTGCCTCCCTCATCACTTGGCATCCTCCTGTCTCTTCTCTATTAGAAGAGCACCACTCATTTTTTATCAGGATCCATCCTACTTCAATACGACTTTGTGTCACCACAAATGACAACATCTTTGAAGACTCTATTTCCAAATGAGGTCTAGATCACAATTACAGGGTGTTAGGACTTCAACATATCTCTTTGAAGGACACAGTCCAATCCATAAGAGATGTGTCTTCTAGTGAACATATGAATGTATTTCTGCTAATAGAATATGCATGTAGTCATCTTTGGTTGACATTGGCATTTTACTAAAATGGCTCTTTCAGTTTATACTGCCACTCTCAGTGTATTAGGATTTTGGTTGCTTCATGTTTTCAGCAATACTTTATATTTTCAGTCTCTTTAAATTTTAGTCATTCTAGTGGTAGTGGTGCATTATGATTTTAATTTCTATTTCCTTGATTATTAGTGAAGTTGGACTTCTCTTTTATTGGCTATATGAATATTCTTTTCAGTAAAATGATGATTCAAGTACTATACTCAGTTGTATACTCTATTATCTGTTTTTTTTCTTACTTGTTTGTAGATTTTCTAAAGTGTTTGTAGAAATCTGCACACAGTCATTTTTGTATATGTGTATAGCAAATGCCTTCTCCATCTCAGGCATTGAGTTTTATTCTTTTGATGTCTGTCGGTGAACAGAAATACTTTATTTTATGATAGATCAATCCATTTTGTTTTATTTATTTCTTCTTTCTGCTGAAAATCATCCTTACCTATTCCAAGATTTTTTAAATAAATTATCTAAGGATTTTCTCAAAAATCTCCACTGTTTCCATTTCATCTTTAGATCCATTTGGAATTTAATATTGTATAAGCTATGAAGTAGGGGCTCCAGAATCTTCCATGAAAATATGCAATTGATCTGCACCAATCATAGGCAAGATCTTATTTCCTCCTAATATTTAATGCTATTGTTATTATGTATGAGTCGGATCCAACTCAACGGCACTTGGCATTATGCATGGAATTCCTTTGGTAAATTTATCTAAAAATTGTCATTACTTTGCATGTTTGTGAAAAGTGAATCTTTGAGAAGAGATATTTGCCGTTTGTTTCTGCAAAAACGTCCACAGTTTGCAGCATGTCCTAAGATTAAGAAGTTGGCTCTCAATACAGTTGCAGACAGTTGTAACTTCTGTTATTTTAACATTCTTAGAATGAAGTCTGTTTGAGAGCTCCATGCAAATGGCTGCAATTTCATTTGCCAAATGTGTGAAAAATATGTCCCTTCACATTTTCTGAGAACGCATAGGTTAGTTCACTTACTGCATGCATCATCAGACATAACAGGTTTGTTGTAAGCTTCCTAGAAACCAGGGCTTATGCTCATTGCAGGGAATCATGGATAAAGCTGTGGCTCTTTGGGAAAGCTGAGTTCTGATCTTAGTACTGCCTGGTTCACTGTGAGCTAAATGGGAGTCATCTAAATGATCCATGCCTCACTTTCCTGAGAGGAAAATGAAGCTGATGAAGAACCAGTTCACTTCCCCCAAATAATTACTGCAAATGGAAAATGGGAAAATAGGTGTGACAGCACATTAAAATGTTAAAATCCCTGTGCATAAAGGTGCTTTTCTTGTGTGTTGCTTCTCTCCTGGGTTATATTTTACTTTATATCCATAAAGTATTTAACTAAAGGTTAAGGAGTAGGAAAGATCAAAGTGTAGAGAATCTGACAACTCCGTTCACTTTCTAAGTTTTCCAAGTGCAGTTTCCTCCGCGTGCACGAATTTGTCCTGCTGGTGTAGTAATTAAGTGCTACAGCTGCTAACCAAAAGGTCAGCATTCCGAATCTACCAGGCGCTCCTTGAATACTCCAGGGGACAATTCTACTCTGGCCTCTAGGGTCACCTGAATGGATCTGACTCAACGGCACTGGGCTGGGTGGGTCATTATCCCCTTCTTCTGTTCAGATAACTGCTTCTTGGTCTACATACACGTGCCTCATGAGCACTATTAAGTGCTCTGAAATTCTCATTCTTAGTAATGTTATCCATAATTTTTTTATGGTCCACACAGTCAAATGCCTTTACATAGTCAATAAAACACAGGAAAACTGGTTTTCTCTGCTTTCAGCCAAGATCCATCCAATATCAGCAACGACATCCCCCTTTCTACATCATCTTCTGAATCCAGCTTGAATTTCTGGCAGTTCCGTATCAGTGTGCTACTGTAATCCCTTTAGAATGTTCTTCAGCAAAATTTTACTTGCATATGTTATTAATTATATTGTTTGATAATTTTGGCATTCTATTGGATCACCTTTTTTTTCATTCAAAACGGGCACAAATATGAATCCCTCCACTCATTTTACCAGATGACTGTCTTACAAATTTCTTGACCTAGACAAGTTAATGTTTTCAGTATTGCGTGAGTTTGTTGAGACATCTCAATTAATATTCACTGAATTCCTGGAACCTTGTTTTTCACCATTATCTTTAGTGAAGCTTGGACTTCTTCCTTCAGTACCACAAGTTCGTGATCTTACGCAACCTCTTGAAATGATTAAAAGTCCACTGATTCTTTCCGGTACAGGGACTCTGTGTATTACTGTGTTCCCTCTTTCTTCGTTTGATGTTTCCTGTGTCTCAGGGTGTAGACAAGTGTTCACCCACACAATTTATGTCAAAATTTTGCACTGGTTCTTGTTTGAGCTTCTAAGTATAAAGCAAAGAGCGTTCTTCAGCATTTAGCTGTTTTTCCTCTGCTCTTTCATACAGCCCCTGAAAAGATTTTATGCTGCCTCTACTAAGGGAAAGGTTTTAGAAAAACTATCCCCATCTATATTTCTAATATCCACTATGTGCCAAGCATGTTGCTAAGCTCTGGAAGATTATAATAAACAAAATAAGCACAGTACCTGTCGTTAAAAAACTTACATTCTAATGGACAGTTCTCAAGGGCAGCACTTACCTCAATATAGTAGTGTTTAGTGCAAGGCAGCCCTGGTGAGGCAGTGGTTAGGCATTTGTCTGCTAACGAACGGGTCAGCAATTTGAAGCCACCAGATAATCTTCGGAAACTCTCTGGGGCAGTTCTATTCTGTCCCATTGAATCATTCTTAGTTGGAGTGGACAAGCAGGCTACCGGCAATCTAATGTGGTATACCCATTGCTGCTGAGTTGATTCCGACTTGTAGAGACCCTGTAGGACAGAGAAGAACCACCACACAGACTTTCCAAGGAGCACCTCGTGGGTTCGAACTGCTGATATTTTGATTATCAGCCGCAGAACTTAACTGCTACTCCATCAGGGTTTCTCTAAGGTGCTATACCAAAACTCACTGTCGTCGAGTCGATTCCAACTCATAACGATCCTGTAGGCCTGAGTAGAATGGCCCCCATAGAGCTTCCAAGGAGCACCTGGTGGGTTCGAACTGCCAAATTCTTCATTAGCCGCTGTAGCTCTTAACTACTATACCATCAGGGTTTTGGTAATAGTAAATATTCATTATATATTGAAATCATGGATTCAGCAGTGACTGAGTAAATGAAGAGATAAATGCCAAATTGAAAGATATTAATAAAAGATTTTATTCGGGTTTTTTCCTCCTAAATTCCATTTTGTATGGTTTGGAAATGAGTTGAAATTTCCCCAGGAAGATGTTCTCTTTCTTTGTGAGATGGAAATCTGAAGCTGAATGCTGAATTTTCTCAGCAGCTTTTTGAAATGTCTTCCAACCTGCCTTTCTGGAGGCTGCAGCCAGCTGCAAGTGTTTAGTCTTGCTTATTTTCTACATTCTCATTTACATGCAATAAATTCAAATAACACGTAAAAAAGCATTGTTAAAAATAACTACTATCAATTAGCATATAAAAGTAGAACTTCACAAGCTTTTTCTGGATAAGGGGTCCTGGGAGAGCTCAGTAGCCATAGACAAGAACAGTGTTAAACACGCAAGTTTACAACACCTTTGGGGATCTTGAGCAAAGAAAATCGACTCCCTAGTAGTGGTTCTAAAGCAAATTTATTTAGAAAACAGCATTATCAGAAGAGAAACCTCATTGAGTGTTATTAAGAGAAAATCGTCACCCATCCAACAACCTCTGTAGGTCAATCTATAGATCTGATGACAACAAAATGCTAAATTGTGGGCAGGTCATTTGTTCCAAGTTCAGGCTGAATGCTCTTTTCCAAGCAAATGGGACTTAGTCATCTCGATATAAATGCTTCTGCAACACAGTCTTCTATGTGCACTTTCAGCCAAAGTGCACTTGAGCAACTGAGACTAAATTTGTTCCTGTAACTGTTCCTTTCTTTCCACTTCTTTTACATCATGCCATATGCAGAATACTATCTTCTCCAGAATATATTCCTCATGATAATCACGCAATCTGCATTCTTTTGGTCTACCTCAGTGTCATTTGGCACATCAACAGCCTGCCTGGTTTGCAAGGCCCTTCACAACCAGAACTCTTTTTCTATCACAAGCTTTATCTCTCATGAGTTGGAATGGACTGGATGGCAAAGGGTCTGGTTTTGTTCTATACAGCTTGTTACGTTTTATACTTCAACAAACTCAAGAAAATTGTCATTTCCTAAACATACCATGCCGAATTATTCTAGCTGTCCTTGCTTACATTGCTTTCCTTTTGTCTAGAACGCCTTGTCTCACTTTGTCCAACTGATATATTCTCCATTTCAAAACTCACATTTTTTGCTGCTACTATGGACTTGGAAACCCTGGTGGTATAGTGGTTAAGAACTATAGCTGCTAAGCAAAAGGTTGGCACTTCAAATCCACCAGGCACTCCTTAGAAACCCTATGGGGCAGTTCTTTTCTGTCCTGTAGGGTAGCTATGAGTCAGAATCAACTTGGTGGCAACAGTTTTTTAGTTTGCTTTTCTCTATAGAATTGGCTACTGGCTCTATTGTGGCTTCTAGAATTCTGCAGAGGTACTCTGACAATTGTATTTAGGTTATCATCATTGATGAATTTTAAAAACATTTCTGTACCCTCAATACCTCCAACAGTGCATGTCTAACGGTGGATATAATTAATTGTCTGTGGGAAAAAGGAATGAATGGTTGTGTCATGGATTAAATTATGTCCTCCAAAAAATTGTAGCAGTGTGGCTGGGCTGTGATTGCCAGTGTTGTGTGGTTGTCCTCTGTTTTGTGGTTTTCCTGTGTTGTAAATCCATATCTTTGTTTGTGGCTAATAGGGAAAGATTGTGGGAATGTAACATCTTTTCCCAGCTCACCTCCTTGATCCAACATAAAAGGATTTTCCCTGGCTTGTGGCTTGTACTGCCTTTTATCCTTTTATTTTATGAGAAATAAAAAGAAAGGGAAACAAGTCATGACGCCAAGAAGGCGGTACTCAGATCAACATGTTTCCTTCAGATCTGCAGTCCCTTGCTGAGATGTTCCCAGACCGAGGGGAAACTGATAAAATGGATATTCCTCTAGAGATGACAGGGAGAGACAGCTTTCACCTGGAGCTGATGCCCTGAACTTGGACATGTAGCTTACTAGACTGTGAGAGAATAAAGGTCTCTTTGTTACAGTCATCCACTTGTGGTATTTCTGTTATAGCAGCACTAGATGACTAAGACAGTTTCTAAGGCAGATGGTGGTTTGAAACTTGCATTAGCTTTGCAACAATGATCTAGTGACATAAATTTGCTGAGCCTCAACTTCTTCATACGGGAGCAATGAGAAATATATGAGGGTATTGAGATATAAACGGACTCACACATATAAGTCTTCAGTGCTTCCTGTTTTTTTTTTCTCTTGTTCTCATCTTGGGTTAAAAAAAAAAGAAAAGTGAAGTGAAGTAAAAGAAAGCCAAACCCATTACCATCTATTTGATTCTGAGTCATAGTCACTGTATAGGACAGAGCAGAACTGCCCCATAGTTTCCACAGAGCACCTGGTGAATTTCAACTGCCAATCTTTTTTAGCAGCCTTACCACTTAACCACTATGCCACTAGGATTTCCCTCCCAGAAACTGTAAGAAGTAAGGCTAATTGTTATATTGACCAGAAAGAAAAAGAGAGCGGCGCTTAGTGGTGCTATGAGTAAGCCCTCATTTGTTAAACAAAATGCTAGTGGTTTGAACCCACCAGACATTCTGCAGGAAAAAGATTTGGCAGCCTGCTTCTGCAAAGATTTTGGCCTTGGAAACCCTAAGCAGCTATGTGGCAGTTTTACTCTGTCTGATGGGCTTCTATGAGTTAGCTCAAGGACAATGGATTTGGTTTTGGTCCAGGGGTAAGTATCCAAGTACTGCTTGTGTGTGTGTCTGTGTGTCTGTGTCTGTGTCTGTGTCTGTGTCTGTGTTTTGTTGTTGTTGTTGTTGTTGAGAGACAATTATCTCTGCATTGAATGGAAGAAAACAATAAAATATATGCCTTTAGAAGAACCATTTATGGTCAAGTATATATCTTGACTTCGTTGTTATAAAAGGAAAATAATCCAGATAATCAAACAATAAATTGTCTTCTTGGGCTCCAAGAATTATTAGGCTATGTTTTTTTTAAAAATAATGATACAAATGTCCTTGAGGGCATCAGTTATGGTCAAAGTAAGCTTCTGTTGCTGAGTAGTTCCTTCAGACCATGGGCTCAGTCATGGATAGTTACTGGACTTCAGCTGTCTGGCTCACCATCACAGACATTCTAGATTGGACCTAACAAGAACCAAGCTTAATCACAATTTCCCTGCCCATTATTGTATTTGGGCTGAGATGAACAACTTACTCTCCTGGGAGCTTGAAAGGAAACGACATAAACTCTGGAAGTGTGGAGTGGCCCTCTTTTCAAACACGCCTGGGAAACAGAAAAATACAGTCTGGATTTCACAGAATGTTACTTCCAAAGCGTGTGAATGGGAGTTAAGAGAAGTTAAAAAAAAGAAAAAGGAAAAGAAAAAAAGACTGCAGTGAGACGTGTGATAAATTCTAGTTTAAACAAAATAAAATAGAGTGTAATCAGTTTCCTTACTACAGGATTTCTCAAAGCCTGTAAATTTGTAGTGCATTTTGCAACTCTTTAAGATAGTTATACTATATATAGTTATCTCCATTTACATACCTAGACTACGAGAGATACAGATAAAGGAGTTGGGGTTTAATCCTGATTTCACTGACTTTCTTTGTGGCCTTGGGTGAGGCACATAACCTCCCCAATACTCTATATTCCAGAGAGGGATACACTACAATAGGTGGATATAAAATTGAGTAAGTTCCCTATGCATTCCAAGAAATGAAATCTGTTGAGTCTGAGTGGAGCTTGAAATTCAAACTGAAGGTTTGTTAAACAGTGAAATCAAGACCTCTTCTTTGCTTTTGTACTTAATGGAAAGAAGGCAAGAGCCAGGTGCCAACTGTGTGCTAGGTAGTTTTTAATCCTTATTATAATCATATGAGTCAAACATCACTATTTTCACACTGTAGAGTTCTGGAGAAGTTTCATGATTGTCCAAGATCATACAAGTCAAGCCTAAATTCAAATCTACTTATATATAGCATCAATAACTTTATATTTTTATCTGTCTGAATAGTTCCTTCCCTTGTATCTTATCGTTCAGGGCATTGATAGGGAACAAATGGCACACTCTAGAAGTTCATTTGAGGAGAGCTCCACCAAGCCAGCCAAGTCAGTACAGGTATTATTCACAACCATGTGGAAAGAGTTAAAGGAACCAAAGTGAAATGAAAATACACCCCAGTTACAGCAATAACAAGGTGTTATAATCATCCATAGGTCTGAAAGGACAAGAAGATAAAGCACTTGTAAAACAGAGCAACCAGAGTGGTAACTTCTTTGGAGAGTAGTAGCTAACCCATGACAGCCTGGCAGGAAGACACTTTAACTTTATTTTCCTTCTGACCTCTTGATATGCTGCTGATACCCCTTTGGATGAGCCCACCAGAAGCCATAGAGCAAAGGAGCCTATTGATACTATTGATAACGGTTAGCCCTCTGGGGTATGGCAGAAAATAGAG
This sequence comes from Heterohyrax brucei, assembly GCA_028571685.1. NCBI lineage: Eukaryota > Metazoa > Chordata > Mammalia > Hyracoidea > Procaviidae > Heterohyrax > Heterohyrax brucei. The sequence continues at coordinate 68,156,020 of CM053150.1, forward strand.
GTTAGGAGGTTAGGAGGTTAGGAACAGATCTGTAGTTACGAACAGTTGACAAATTGGCAAACAACCTGGTTTATAGATAGGTAAAAAGAAGAGAAGTTAAAATGATAACACAACTCTTTGGAGAAGTTCTGGAGGTATGCTACCAAAAATAACATCAAAATCAGTCTCTCAAAGTGTGACTCACACTGCTAAATGTTTCAGAGGTTTTTCCTAATTTGGAGAAATCAAATATTTAAAAGCAGACCCTCTTTGAAGTCACCCAGCAAGCAGCAAATCTGGGACTTGATAGATCTAGTTATTAAGAATCAGTCCATCTGAGCAATCTGTTTGCCTGCCTTTCTTGCTGTGTTAGTAATTTTGCAAAAACTGCTGAATTTGCTCTTCTCCAGACAACAGATTGTAGACAGAGTAAAGGATGCTGTTCGGTTGTCCATCACCACACTCCTCCTAACTGCTCCCAAACTTCTCAGTATGGAAATTTAGAAAAGGAAAGACAGACAGAATCATCATCAAGAGATTGTGTGTGTGTGTTTCATGTTGATACAGGCAGAAAATAATCTTATGTTTCCCAATTCCCTGTTACATCACACTGAGATCTGTTCTAGCTAAAATCTTTGGTCTGCCTTTCCAGATAGAGAAATCGTCATGTTGGAGACAGTTCAGTGGACTGTATAATGAAGAAAGAGACTAGGGAGTGAAAGAGAAGCTCACAGATATTAAATGAGAAGGAAGGACTAGAGAGAATTAAAATACAAGTGAGGGGGAGGTTGGCAGGGGGAAGAGACAAGAGAGGAAGAAGGGAAAAACGCAGAGTCGTCACACAAAGCGAAACTCTGTTTCTTTCTATTCTTGCCAAATATATGGCCTCTGGAACTACGAATCCTTTTGCATATCTGTTTTCTTCTGAATTATTATTGAACTGTGGGGTACCATTAATTGTGAATTACACCCAAGAAATGCCTACTATCACCAGCATTGAAGAGAATGTTCACCATATGCCAGATCATAAATGTTTCTTTCCCACAGGAGCAACTTACCTCCTCAGCAAGAATCTATTCATCCTATTCTTAATGATGCCTGTGCCCCATTTTTTTTTTTCTTTTTTAATAAGGAACTATTTGAAGCTGACAATGTGGAAAACCGCTGTCATAGTCTTGGGAAGATACATCAGAATTGCAAGCAACCTTGACCAATTTGAAAGACAAATTTGTTCTGAAATGAAAACATTTAACAATAAGGAAAATCACAAGAGCATTTTGTAGTGGATGACCTACAAAACTTCACAAATTAAACGTTGTATAGGTTTGGCTGTGTGCAAGCCTTCAGCACAGAAAAACACATGAATCTCAGTAAGTACCACACACAGCGCTTTGTAACCAGAAAGGTAAGGTTGGCACTATGACTCCTAGCAAGGATGGAATAAGCTAACCTTCTTGTTCAAAACCATTCATGCATTCATTCAGAGCTCACAAATGTACACACATGATTAATTTTTTTGAAAGACTTCAAATAATTTATGTAAAACTTATGGACTCCAAGTACAATGTAAAGTGAATTGTTTCTGTCTAAGAATTCCAAGGAACAAAGAGCTCCCACCCTGCTCACTAGCCTCGTTGATTCCCTTACCTCCATGATGTGAACACTGCCTGTTTCCCTTTATCTGAGCTGATTTTCCTGGATATGATGCCATGGCCTGTCTAAACATGTGCCTTCTGCCAGGCACATCTTACTCAGCTGGCCCTGTCCTCATTCTGCTGTCATCTAAAAGTGTGGGTGACAATCAATTTCAATAATTAGGTACAGAAGAGAAAAACAGAATCTTACCACAAGCTTAATGTAATTATACCAATTGACCTTGCAGCCTAGGATAGAAAAATAACATGAACTAAGGTAACCAAACAAGATAGTATGGTAGACTGTAAAGGACTGTGGAACAACAATCCCATTTAGCGACTTTTCTGCCAGAGCTCAAGGGATCCAGTAGATTTTGTGTCAGACTCATTTGTCTCAATTTGAGGGAATTTAAAGTGGTATTTGTCATAAGAAAATAAATAAAGTTAATTGATTGATTATTTAACTCTTTTGCATGTATTCTTATAACGTATGCAGGTATTCCTGGTTACCAAGATGTCCTTATTAGAGACTTACTTGACCTTACTCTGAATTTTCTTGAAATAGTTTGTATTTGAAAGTCCTCAGTCTCTCTGTACCTAGCACGGTGACTGATGCTTAACAGGTGCTCAATAAAAATTTCATTAGTATGTATCAGATTTCCTACAAATGAGAAATATTCAGCGCAGATTAATTGTAAGACAGATTTTTGTTTGTTTCTTTGTTTGTCTTTTGCTCATTCTCAGGATACTCTCATAGCAATTGTGTCATAGAGTTATCATTGTCAGCTAAGAAACAGTGACTGCACATTTTGAATCATTTTTTTGTAGGAACTAACTACTCAAGCCTTTCTAACATTCTATATTTGTGGATATTTGCAATAACTGGAACATTTCCTTTGGCAAAGAGGTTAGAATACACAAAAACTAATGAAAACCGGGGTCCTTGAGAATTCTGAGAAACTGAAGCAGAAAGAGTCGGGAAACCTAGACTCAAAATACAGCACCGTTGCTAGGTTCTGAGTAGGTTGTGAAAGATTTCTAAGGTCCAGTTGGCTAGAACTCCAACTGCAGAGTTTGACAGACTTAGAACTGACTCCTTATCATCACTAGGTGCTTAATCCTCGAGAACTTCAGTTCTCTTGTCTGTGGAAGAGGAGAAAACTTCACAGAGTTGTGTAAGGATTCATTAAAAATTATATTGTAAGTATTAAATGTCATTCTAAACAGTAAGTGCCATTAAATTGTATATGTTACTATTGATAATGTAATTATCATCACTTATCCCTTGGATCCATTTTTAATATTTATAAAACAAGTAATATTGCCTAACTAGCAAGGTTGTATGAAGAATAAATGCACTAATGCTGATTAAAAGAAAATTCCATTAGAGTGCCAAGGGTGGTGGTAGGGAAGATCTCTCCCAAGTAAAAGCAATAAGTTGGTATATTATCTGTAGAGAATTTAGAAACAATGATAAAACCAACTAAAATTTGGTCTGCTTTTTATTTATCACTATTCAGCGGAAATTCTAAACAATGTTAGTGATGAAATACTCCTCCTTTTGAGATATACCATTACCCCCACACCTCCATCTCTAGTACAATATTCTAAAGTGAATAAGTCCAAAGTGAGATATAAAGATACAGTAGTTATAATAGTATAACTATTACTATGAACATTTACTCTACCAAACTAAATATTTCAAACGTTACCTCATTAAATTTGATGGTTTACCCTACAAAGCCAATTTAAAAAGATAAAGTAAAGCAGCCAAAATCACAAAGCACAGAGCAAAACCTGTATTTGAAGCCAAGGAGCTTGACTCCAGAGTCAGAGTTTATAAAAGTCTTCGTCATGACTTACGAAAGAACTGTCTTATTCCCTCTTTCTCACTCAGCAAGGTGTGAAAAAGGCTATGCCTTGCATACTGACCATGTGCCTCCACATGTAGCCTGCAAATCTCCAACCTGATCTTGGTGGCTGTCATTCTTGATGTGTCCTGTTCATACTGCTCCACTCTCTGGATCTCACTCATTTGGTGATTTATGGACCATGTAAGTGTAATTTAGTGTCGTAATGCTCCTGGTCAAGGACCATCAAATGTCTTCTAAAGCTTCTGATGTCCTTGAGTGAGAAAGTAGCACAACTCAAACATTAGCAGCTTTTGTGATCTTTAGGTGAAAGGAAAAGAATATTCGGCAAAAAACTAAAAAACCCGTGTTTCTGGCTCTGCAATTTGTTAGCTGTGAGATTGTGAATGTATCACTTCTTTTCTCTAACCTCCAGAATATGACAACAGCTGCCATTCTGTTCGGTAGTTGACTTGTTTTCAGAATTGCCTCTTTCTCTCAACTGCGAGCCTATGCAATAATTAAAAAAGCAATCCTAAATAAAGAATAGTATCCACTAATTTTATATCCTTATAATCACGGATTAAGTGCTACATCTGCTAACCAAAAGGCTGGCAGTTCAAATCGTTCAGGTGCTCCTTGGAAACTCTATGGACAGGTCTACTCTGACCTCTAGGGTCACTGTGAGTTGGATCCAACTTGATGGGAGTGGTTTGGGTTTATAATGAGAGCAGTGTATGGCCAATTATTAGTAGTCCGCAAGTATTTAATGAAAGACTATCCCAATCAATGGGGTAAAATGAAATTGTTTTAGGACAGCAGATGAGTGGGCTTCTTGCAATCTGAACTTACACGCAAATCAGATACACTATATGTATTTCTCCAGGCAACACATTCACATTTCCATCCCATTTTAAAAAAAAACATGGCCTAAAAAATGTGTTTGTGATTTGATATTAGGGAATAAGGAGAATAATATCACGAGATAAAGCTAGACTCTGAGATTTAGAAAAGTTTATCACAAACAGGTGGTTCAGAAAAAGATAATAAAATCTTGTTTCTCCTAGGAATGCATGCTCTAGAAGCAAAGTAGGTATACTTTTAGTCTGCATTCAAGAGAGTTTTATCACATATACCAGAAATTGAGATCTAGAAGGAACCACAGACTTTATCTAATATGGTTTCTCAATGTTCAGTAAAGGAAATAGTGGCCCAAAGAAGAGAAGGAAGAGACTTGACAAAAATCACACAGGTAATTAAGCTCAGATCTTCCAAATGTTATTATTATTTTATGAGATCATTTCTTTGTAGAATTTTCTTTGATAATTAGTAGAATCTTTCCTTTATTGAGATGTATTACTGAACCCCAATATGTAACTTGAGATGACAAAATCATTCTCACAGAGGTAAATCTTGGGTCTTGGCAATTGAAGCAAATTCCCCCAAACTTAGGGTATAAAAATCCCAGTTTAAAGTCCACCAGGGCAATCTATGCCTTCATAATATTTTTAATGCACATTTAAAATGGAAATTAGAGGGGGCAGGGACAAGATGGCAGACTAGACACACATCTTTTCAATTTCTTCTGAGAACTAAGACCTGGAATGATAATTGAATGGAGCAGTCTAGACATCTGGGAAGCCCTACAATCTGGCATAAAGTTGTCAGATTGGACCAATCCCCACTGATGGGTAAACTACCTCTTTCCAACAGGAGCCAGCAGCATGCTGAGTCCTGCTTCTGCTGACTCACCATTTGGGAGGACTGCAGGTACTGATGCCTTCTGTATTATCCAAGAGGCAGGAGCTGGGCGGGAGCTGGCTACTACACTGAACTGCAATGCTTAAGTAATTAGCGTATAGCACAGCAGAGAGATTGTATTTGGGATAGCCACATTTTGAAAGCCCAGCTGCTGACTGAAGGCACCATTGCCACTCTATCCTCTCGTTTCTGTGTTGTACCATAGATTCTGCTGTTTCATAGCAAGCAGGGCAGCTCAGGCAAGACACCATCTTGGTCAGCAGGGAGGTGGAGTCACCCACCCAGAGGCATTAGGTGGGGCTAATTCTCACACAGAGCAGCAGCCATTGTTTGGAAAGTGCTTCTCCAGCAGAAAAGCTGTGTTAGGACAGTGGTGCCTATCGGTGTGGCTGGGGATGGGCAGAGGAAGGCAGCAAGGTCATAAACTTCCCTACATTGAATAACGGCATAGTATCTGGGAAAGGCCTATGAGGTGCTTTTGTTGTCAGCTAGAAGGCAGGGCTTACCACGCATGAGTGCCTGACTGATTTTGGCAGCTATAGGACAGCCGCTTGATTAGCAGCAAAGTACCTTTTGGCCCAGAAGCATCTCCTCCACCCTTCAGTGATCCTCATCATAATGTGAGCTGATGCCCCTCCCCCATGACTCTATAAATAGGGTACTGTCTTAGCCTGAAGGCACAGCCTACCATCCCAGAGAGAACTGTGGCCAGCCACTAGGGTACACAGAGGTAGCCGGTGATCAACTCTCCTGTTACAACTATACCTGAGCTCATATTGGGGTAATACCAGAGAAACCGAACAGCTTCTAGATGGCACAAAGGCAACAATCAATAGCTAATCATTTAAAGAAACCGTTCATGACGGCTCCAGACCACTCCCAAAATAAAAGATCAAAAAATTTCCCTGATGAACAAGATTTTCTGAAACTATTGGAGGTCAAGTAGAAAAGAATTATGTAGATACCCCTCCTAGAGATTAAACAAAATTTAGCAGTACAAAATGAAAAATTAAGTAAGCTATTTGAATTGAACAGAACATCAACGATCTGAAAGCCAGTAGATCAAGAATAAAATAACAGAATTAGACTATCTAAAGTGGAAAGAGAAGAATTCAGGAAATAAAAACTAGAGATAGTGAGCTTGAGGATAGAGAAACTGACACCAGCATTTATGAGGAGATATCAGAGAAAAGATACAAGAAAAATGAGGAAGCATTAAGAAACATGTGGGATTCTATTAAGAGGAATAATTTATGAATGGTTAGAGCTGCTGAATAGGTAGGGATAAATGAAAATGCAGGGAGTATTTTTGTCAAGTTGCTTACAGAAAACTTCCCTGAAATTACAAAAGAAGATAACATAGGTTTCTAAGACATATATTGAACACCCCCAAAACAAGGCTCCAAAAGAAAAACTCAAGACATTATTTTTAAAAAACAAAAAACAAAAAAACATTGCCATCGAGTTGGGTCCAACTCACAGCAACCCACACATTATAATCAAACTTAATAAAATGAAATATTAACAACATTAACAGTTGCTCCTAAAGGCAACAAGCTTTAAAGCAAAGCTAACATTCAGAGGGAAGCCCTGTAGGCTTTTGTTTGAATTCTCAGCGGAAATGATGTTGGCAAGAAGACAGTGGCATGGCACATTCAAAGCCTTGACAGAGAAAAACCTCCAACCAAGAATTATATATCCTGAGAAAACTGTCTCTCAAATATGAAAGTGAAATTAAGATATTCTCAGATAAACAGATGTTTAGGGACTTTGGGAAAACAAAACTAAAACTACAGGAAATACTGAAAGAAGCCCTTTGCTCAGAAAAGAAAAAAAAAATTAAGTGTACGTTTAAGGAGGCAATGCAGAACACAGCATCCAGAATGCTACTTGTTAGGAAAGTCACAAAACCCAGTCAAAACTACAATGTTAAAAGAAAGGCACCAGTGATCATAAAATGAAAACTATGACATCATCACATTAAAAACAGGGATATATTACAGTAGTGGCAACCTTCTCAGATGGAGAGGAAAATAAAATGATATGCAGAAGTTAAAGCATAGTTTAACCTTAGAATAGTAAGGGGTATCGTAGGGGTCACCAGAAAACAAAATAATGATGTGACATGTTAAACAAGACACATAATACAGGAGTCTCAAGAAACATAAAACCGACACTCAAAAAGCCAAAAAGTCAACCCATAAAGAGAAAGAACCCAGAACAGAATAACAAGGGCAACAGAGAAAACATCAACCACACAAAAATAAAGGCATCAAAATGACAGCACTAAACACATACCTATCAATAATTACATTGAATGTAGATGGACTGCACTCTCCAGTAAAGAGACAATGAGTGACATCCTGGATCAAAAGACACAATCCATCTATATGTTGCTTACAAGAAACATACCTTAGTCTCAAAGATACGAATAAACTGAAAATTAAAGGATGGAAAAACACATACCAAGCCAACAAAACACAAAGGAGAGCAGGAGTTGACAATACTAACTTCAGATAAAATAAACCTTAATGTGAAATCCATCATGAACAAGGATGGTCACTATTTATTGCACAAAAGTTCAATACATAAGCAAGACATAACAATGTTAAGTATTTATGCATCCAATACCAGAGCATCTAAATACACTGAAAACAAAAATAAAATGTAACAAAAAATAATGACAACATTGAAAAATGAAAAGGATTACTCCACAATAATAGTTGGAAATTTCAGTACTCCACTTTCAGTAATGGACAAATCATCCAGAAAAAAGCTCAGTAAAGATACAGAAGATCTTATTGTGACAATTAACCAATTGGACCTCATCGACACGCATAAAACTTTTTACCCATCAACAGGTAAGTACACCTTCCTCTCCAGGGCACACGGAACATTTTCCAGAATAGACCGTGTGTTAGGACATAAAGCAAGTTTCAAAAACAAAAAAACAAAAAACTGAAGCCACTGAATTATTGCAAAGCATCTTCTTGGACCACAAAGCCATAAGAGTTGAAATCAATAACAGAAAAGGCATAGGTAGAAATTTGGGCTTGTGGAAACTGAACAACACCTTGCTGAAAAAGCAATACGTTATAGAAAAAAATCAACAATGAAGTAAAGAAATTCATCAGAATCAAATGAGAATGAACACACATCCTACCAGAACCTAAGGGATACAGCCAAAGCAGTGCTCAGAGGTCAGTTTATCTCTATAAATGCACACATCCAGAAGGAATAACAGACCCAAACCAAAGAATTAACAGTACAACTTGAACAAGTAGAAAGAGAGCAACAGAGGAATCCCTCAGGCACCATAAGAAAACAGATGATAAAATTGAGAGCAGAGCTAAATGAATTAGAGAATAGAAGAAAAAATTAAAAAATTAACAAAACCAACAACCAGTTATTTGAAAAGATCAACAAAATTGATAAATCATTGGCTAAACTTAGAAAAGAAAGAGAAAACAAATAACCTAAATAAGAAATGGGATGGGAGATGTCACAACAGATTCAAGTGAAATCAAAAGTATCATGACAAAATATTATGAAAGACTGTGCTCCAATAGATTTGAAAACCTAGAAGAAATGGACAAATTTCTAGAATCATATCACCTACCAAAATTATCACAATGAGAAGTAGAACAACTTAATAAATCCATCACAAAGGAAGAGATTGAAAAAGTCATCGAAAAACTACCAACCAAAAAAGTCCTGGCCCAGACGGCTTCACCATAGAATTGCATCAAACTTTTAGGGAGGTGTTAATTTCAGGACTACTGAGAGTATTTCACAGCATAGAAAGGGATGGAATACCGTAATTTCATTTTATGAAGTCAACATAACCCTGATACCAAAGCCAGGAAAGATCCTACCAAAAAAGAACATTACAGACCAATATCATTCATGAACCTAGATGAAAAAATCTTTAACTAAATCCTTGCCAATAGAATTCAACAACACATCAAAAAAAAAAAAAAAAATCATCATGACCAAGTGGGACTCATACCAGGGATGCAAGGCTGGTTCCACATCAGAAAAACTATTAATGTAACAACCACACAAAGAGCACAGAAGAAAAGAATCACCTGATGTTGCCAACTGGTGCAGAGAAGGCATTTAACAAAGTCCAACACTCATTCACGCTCAAAACTCTCAGCAAAATAGGAAGAGGTGGCAAATTCCTCAATGCAATAAAGGGCATCTACACAAAGCTAACAGCCTACATCATCCTGCATGGAGAGAGAATGAAAGAATTGCCCTTGAGAACAGGAACCAGACAAGGATACCCCGTCTCACCACTTCTATTCAACATTGTTGTAGAGGTTCTAGCGAGAGCATTTAGACAAGACAAAGAAATGGCGTCCACATCAGCAAAGAAGAATATCTCCCTACTTGCAGATGATATGATTGAAGAAAATCCTAAGGAATCTATGAGTAAACTACTCGAACTAATAGAAGAGTTCAGCAAAGTATCAGGATATAAGATAAACATAAGTAAATCAGTAGGATTCCTTTATACCAAGAAAGAGTTCATCAAAGAAAAAAATCACCAAATCAATACCATTTACTATACCCCCAAGAAGATAAAATACTTAGGAATAAATCTAACCAGGGAAATAAGAGACCTATACAGAGAGAATTACAAGATCTTACTGCAGAAAACTAAAGAGACTTCTGTGAATGGAGAAACCTACATTGCTGATGGTTAGCAAGACTTAACATTGTGAAAGCATCTATTTTACCCAAAGCAGTCTACATATACAATGCAATCCCAATACATATTCTAGTGTCATTTTTTTAATGAGATGGAGAAACAAATCCACAACTTTGGAGAGGAAATAAACCCCGAATAAGCACAGCACTACTAAAGAGGAGGAACCCAGTGGGAGGTCTCACACTACTTGGCTTTAGAACCTATTATAACCTGGTACTATTACAAAAAGTGACGTATAGACCAACAGAACAGAGTAGAGACCTGAGACATGTCACCGTTCTCTAAGAACGTTGGTATTCAACAAAGGCCCTAAAGCTGTAAATGCGTGAAAACAGCCTCTTTAACAAACAGTTTGGACAAAATTAGATATCCATCTGCAAAATATTGAAACAAGACCCAGGGTTCAATGACCTAAATATCAAACTTATAAAGATCCCACAAAAAAAAAAAAAGAATCAACAATTGAAGTTTTAGTACACAGCTCAGACAGACTTCAAAATTGGACAAACACAGCACGATCAACAGAAAACAGAGAAATGGGAACCGCTAAGAATCAAACACTTTTTCTTATCCAAAGACTTTATCAAAAGAGTTAAAAGACCACTGACAGAATGGGAAAAAATATTTGTCAATTACATGTCAGGCCAACCACCATAATCTACACGGCACTGTAAAATATCAACAAGAAAACGGTGAATAACACAATTAAGCAATGAGCAAAGGAGATGGACAGACACTTCACCAAAGAAGATATCCAGGCAGCCAAAAGGCACATGAGGAAATGCTCATGATCATTAGCTATCAGAGAAATCCAAATCAAAACTACAATGAAACACTCCCAGCAAGGTTGACCATGATCCAAAAGCACAAAATAACAAATGCTGGAGAGGCTGTGGAGAGATCGGAATTCTCTTACACTGCTGGTGGGATTGCAAAATGGTACAATCTCTTTAGAAAGCAATTTGGCGATTCTTTAAAAAGCTGGAAATAGGGTTAACAGTGGTCTAACAATCCCACTGCTCAGAATATATCCTATAGAAACAAAGATTGTCATACCAACAAATACATGCACAAGCATGTTTACTGAAGCATAGCCCACAATAGGCAAAAGATGGAATCAACCCAGATGCCCAACAACAGATGAATGAATAAACAAACTATGGTACATATACTCTATGGAATACTATGCAATGATAAAGAGCAATGATGATTTTAGGAAGTATCTTGTAACCTGGTTTCAATTGGAAGACATTACACTGAATGAAATCAGTCAGCCTCAAAAGGACAAATATTGTATGAGACCCCTCCTCCGAGGGCTTAAAAATAAACTTACATACAGAGGAAAAGACTGTTTGATGTCTACAAGGATGGGGAGGGAGGGAGGGAGAGAGCTGGTAGAGATCAGAAAGTTGATAGAAATTTGGTTAGGTGAGAATAGTGACAGCACACAGTAGAAAGTAGATCAACTTAACTGGTCTTCACCATAATCTGAAAACTGTTTTAACTTCACCCCAATATTGTAAGGATAGAGTAGCAGGGGTGGGGCCTGGGATCCACGCTCTCCGAGGACACTGGGACCGATTGGTGTAATTACCTATTGCTAAGAGTCTTATGTGCCTCATACTGGTGAGTGGTATCTGGAGTCTTACCTAGCAAGCTGCCATCTGAGTTACCCAAAGTGGTCCCAATTCATCCAGACCAGCTGATCACTGAGAACAACAAAGGCACAAGTTAAAAAGAGCCCAGGAGACAAAAGAACCCATGTGAATGGGAGGCTGTGTCAACATGTGACCAGAATAACCAGATGCCGTCTAGCCACAACCGAACACAGCCGTGATAGGACACACAATGTTGAGTCCCTGTGGCATTATGAGAAAAAGAGCGGTGCATGTTAAAAACCCTACTAAAATACCACAATTGATGGTTCAACTGCCTGGGAGTTCCCCTGGGAGCATGGTCCTTAGACCTGCTGGTGCCCATGACCAGAAAACACTACTGAGGTCAACTCTTTGGACAAGGATAGATTGGACTCGGGGACACAGTGTGACCTTATGTTGTGTGTATTTTATGGTTCTATGCATTTATATGATGCTGTCCTACTGATTTCTTTCTAGATGGTAGAGGAGAGGATGGGGAGCAGGGGACAGGAGTTTGTTGAGCATAAGACAAGTTTTGAGTGATAAGGAGGAGTGTGCTGTCATCAGGCAAGGAGAGCAGAAGGAGTGACAGATGGGTGGGCATGCAAGTTTAATTTGGATTGTATATTTTGTTTTAAACACAATAAAAGAAAAAGGGGGAAGGGGATTAGTTCAGAAAATTCTTGCATGATTATTGAGTGAAATAACCCTTGGAGAAGAAAAGAATTTGAAGGATTTCTCCAGTCTAAAGCTTACCTTTAAGGACACAGGAGCTTGGATTCCTCCCACTCATTCTTCTAAGCTTTGCAGCAATATGTCTTTGGTCTCTGTGTAAGCTGTCGGAGCAGACAATTGCCTGGATGGATGATGGATGACTTGTCTTAGGTTTTTACTTACCCTCAGCGGTCTTTGGCGTGATATATAAAATGTCTTGTTTCTTGGTTTCTGCCTTAGTCTTTTCTTGCTTGCTTATTTAAGGGATTGACAATTTCTCTTGGGGATTATTGTTGTTCTGAGATGCTGTTTACTTGGCATTCCCAGCCTCGACACCAGATTCATGATGAAAATGAGAGTGGGCCCAGATCCCCTCTTCTTTAGCAGAATCCAAGGAACCGGAGTAAGCCAGCCTTTAATGTAGACAAGTTCCTTTCACAATGACACTCCTTTGGATCTGTTTCAATATTGCCAGCTGCAGGATAGGACATGAGAAAGCCATTTATTCTTGTATACCACAATAATGATCTTTCCACTGATTTTTAATCACTGTCTTAAACAACTTTGCAAAAAACAAAACTCCTTATGAGGCCCTTCTTGCCCTTAGAATGAAGTCTAAATTCCTTAAGAGGTATTTCAATGTCCCTCTGGATCTGTTCCCTGACAATTTTTTTTTTTACTGCTCCCTCTCAGTTAAACTTTCTCCTAGACATACATGGTTTTCTTCTCTGCCTTTAAGGCACTGGCTCCCTTTCACCTCCAAGTCTTACAGCACACTTGTTTTCTCTGCTTGGTGCCTGTTTCTGGTTTTCCTAGCTCCTTCTGACCTTCATCTGACCTTGGACTGAACATCACCCTCCTCAGGAGTCCTTTTTGACCCCACCAGAGCACTTTAGAGCCCTTTCCTTTGCATTCCTCTCCTAAGATTGCTTACCATACTCGTGGTAGTAATTTAAAAACAAAACCCATTACCTCTGAGCCGATTCCAACTCAGAGTGACTTTATAGGACAGAGCAGAACTGCTCCATAGAGTTTCCAAGGAGTACCTGGTGGATTTGAACTGCTTAGCCTTTGGTTAGCAGCTGTAACTCGTAACCACTACTATACTACCAGGGTTTCCTTAATAGGTACAGGTTGTCTAAATTTCTTGTCTTTTCTGTTAGACTGCAAGGGAAAAAATAAGCTAACCCTGTTCACAGTAGTATCCCTAGAATGTTCTCCAAGAGCCCTGAGGTGTCAATAAGTATGTGCATTTCGAAAACTAATTTATCAGTTACTGAATATGAATCCTAAACAAAGCAAAAGTAGGGATATTCGGAGTTAAGAAATAAACATCTAGACTGTCGCTACAGACTATGATTTGAAAACCATTGAACCCATCAGATCAGAAGTAGGAGAAGATGCCTGCAACTCAGACCAGAAAGTAATGAAAGATTCCCTGGGAAAACAGGATCTCACAATAGAGAGCCAGGTTAGACAACGAAACCATGGGGACAAAGACTAAAGGAAAAAGCCGTGCCTAATACCTAGCCAGTTGTGGTCCCCTGCATCTTTGTCACCTGATGCTGCTGGCTTCAAGGCCTTTCTCAGTCATAGGTGGTACAATGGAAAGCCGTTGGTTAGGGACTGAATGATGCAGATAAACCACAATTGTGATGTCACAATTCAACTAGACTCAACAGTTTGGCTTAGCTATGCCCCTATGTGGTCTGCCTTTCTGTATATAATAGCCTGAGGATGACTGAGAGAAATGTGCTGGACTGACACAAACTTGAAAGAAAATTTCAAGGGTATCATCAATTTATTTTGTTATTAATTACATTATTGAATTTTCATTTTCTATTATGGAAACAGAAAGAAAAAGGAAATATAGTATATATACGTGTGGATATATAGTGTTGTGTTACGTTCTATAAGTCTCCCTGAAAAATCTTCCCATAAAACAGAAATTTTAAGAAAACAGTCTGATTAATTTTTGCCTTCATGTATCCAGAATATGTTGAAGATTTTGTTTTAATAATCAAGATAATTCACATACAGACTTCCTTTCACTCTTTATATTAAATGCTTCCATGATTCTGAACTAAATGTTTTTGCTCCCAATAGAAGGTTTATCAAATGACTGGGTTCCTTAGTGTTGTGTCTGCAAAACTCTTAGTGGCTATTAATCCAAGCCATTTCCTTTTTCTTTTTAAAACTCACACTTCTCCAAGGAAAATTCAATCCACTTAATCCTCACTGATCGGCATTTTGTGGAGCAAGGTGACGTTTTGTGAGAACTTTGGGTACCTAACCAGCAGTTTGCTCAGTTTCTTATGCTTCTTGTCATGCTAATTTTATTTTGCACCTGGGAATCATGTTTGCCCTAAAGTCCTGTAACTTCATTCAAAATCAATGCTTCAAAATCAATTTGACAATGGAGACACTGAGGCATGAGCTATTTACCATCCTAGTTTACTCTGTTATTCACAGCTGTGAGTTACAGAAATTCCTACACATCTAAATTTCATCTTCTTTTTTAGTTCTTAATAATTTTTGTCACAATGAAGTTTTCATTTAACATTTCAAGATATCTGAGTCTTTGTTCTGTCTCCTGTAAAATGGGTGAAATAACACCTCTAGATTTTATTATAATTCACAAAAATGAATGAAAACTATTTATGGTTAAGAACCCAGTATGGTATTAGGAATATAATAAATATTCAATAGATATAGCCTGAAGGTGAGAATAAAAGGAGGAGGAACAGGGTAGTGAACACACACTCAAAACTTCCAAAACAGGATCTCCAAGTCTGAACAGGGTCTACCCGAATTGACTATAATCTGGGCTGTTTGTTAAAATGATTATTAGGATCAATTTCACATGAACTGAATCAAGTTTCTAGAAATGGGACTCAGTGGTCACCAGTTTAGCATGCTTTCTTGAGTACTGCTTGCGCAGAACTGAATGACTAGTGTGTGGAAATCTGCAGATGAAGTGGTAATCTTTTCATCACACATTCCAAAAGTTTAGGTAGATACTTTGCAGAAGAAGTTAATTGAATAGCCATGAATTTTTTTGTGAAACTAGTTGGTGGGGTATTTAGCTAAAAGAATAGAGAGTGCAACCTGAAATTCTACATAGATTGACCTTGGGAGGAAGTCCCAGAGAATGGGAAGTATCTGGTGCAGCGAGCACCTGTGATTGAGGTAACTTTCTGGACTTGCTCGGGTTCCCTCCTCCTAAATCACTACTTTCATCTCAGTGCTGGAGGAAGACATTGAATTTCACACAATGTTGAGTTGGTCTTTTCCTTAGAAAAGCGGGAGATTTTAAGAGCTTCTAGCTTCATATTATTTGATTCAGCATAATTCTCCTTTCTGCTATTCTGGCCCAGTATTTCTGAGCTATTGTGTTTGGTCTTTTGCCCCCAATTCCACTGTGTTTTCTTCACAAAAGCCTAAGGGAAATAACCAATGTTTGCATTATATTACCTCTAAGTAAATCTGTTTGTTTTGACATATGGGATATAAAATTGGGTGACTAAATTATTTGCCCTTTTCTATTTTGCCATGAACTTAGAAATGAATTCATGGAACACCACTGACAGATGCATAGTTTATCTTCACTTCTCACGAATGTGATTATAAATGCTATATTGCGACATTTATAATTTTTGAGTGCTTTTTTTTTTTGCAATACTAAAGTATAAATGAAGAATTGAATTTCCATATAGTTTCTGGTCTTGGCAAAGTACATAACTCTAAGTCCTTCCTTAGGTGGTATCGTGACTGAATTATGTCCCCCATAAAATGTGTGTAGCAATTCGGGTAGGCCACAATTCCAAGTATTGTGTGATGCTCCTAAAGTCTGTAGAACCTGCCTCTATGATGTTACTGAGGGAGGATGGGCAGCAGTTGTGTTGGTTGGGCGGGACTCAAGGTGTAAGACTAGACTGTGCCTTGGGGCAATCTCTTGTGATTTCAAGAGAAGGAAACAAGCAAACAGTTAGGGACCTCATACCACCAAGAAAGCAGTGCCAGCAGCAGAGATCATCCTTTGAAAGGACCCAAGATCCCTGTGCCCCATAAGCTCCCAGTCCAGGGGAAGAGTGACAACAAGGACCTTCCTCCAGAGCCAGTGATGAACATCTTCCCCTGGAGCTAGTGCTCTGAATTTGGACTTGTAGCCCACTGAACTATGACAGAATAAAATTTCTCTTTGTTAAAGTGATCCACTGTGGTATTTCTTTTATAGCAGTGCCAGATGTCTAAGACAGGTGGTCTTCCTTTACTACTACTTGAACTAAAAGAATTTGTTATGAGGTATGAGGGTCTAGAGGTGGCTAATGTAAATCACTAGCAATTCTACAGATAGACTTGCAGGAAGGATTAGAAAAATTGTTACCCAAAATGTATGCATATTGGAATCAGTCAGAGAAATACCAACAACAAAAACTGATGCAGGTGTCCTGCCCCCAGTGGTTGGGATTTAATCATTTTGCTGTGTGGGCTTGGAGATTTTAAAATGCCCTGTTTTAGTTATCTAGTGTTGCTCTAACAGAATTTTCACAGGAGAATGGCTTTAACAAATGGAAATTTATTCTCCCATAGTCTAGGAAGCTAGAAATCAGAAGATGGTGCCAGCTTCCTAGGAGGACTTTGTCTCTCAGTTGACTCTGAATGAAAGTCTTTGTCACTGGATTAGAAGCACAATCTGGAAAGCCTTCAAGACTCTCTCTTTTTTTCATCACTGGATTTATGCTTTATTATTATTATTATTATTCTGTATCTGAACAGAAACATTTATCTCTTTGGTCCTTGTGGTGGAGAGATAACTACATCCCAATTTCCAACTTCTCTAATTGTTGATGGGTCCAACAGCAAAGAGACTCTTAGTCCCAGTTCCACATTCCAGTGACAAGAGATGCGGTTGGCCTCTTATCAATCAAATTGTTGTGCCATAGAGAGTTAAACTCTGGAACTGTAAGAAGAGTAATTGCACAGAGATGTTAGTGGCCCAACCTCACGCAGTAGAAAAGTGACCAATCTCCAGAGAATCTGGGCTTACTAAACTGGGCTTATTTCCATGAAATGCACACATTTTTACAGAGAAGCCCAGTTAAGAAACCCTCTTAAGGTTGACTAAATTCCTCAGTCAACGACAACACTCCCAGACTTCATTTGGCTGCTGGGATCTTTCTAGATTAGAGCTTCAGTGGTAAGAATTGAAATAATTATAATAGGAATTTTGCTTAGTGATTATTAAAGACCAGCTAATGTACTAAGCAATTAAGTAGTCATAGCTTTAAATCCTTACATAATTTCTAATAAGTAGTACTATGATTCCCATATATCTGTGGCTGGTAACTGTTATAGTGCAGTATAAACAGATACTACCGCCTCAAAATTAGCTACCCTGAATTCTGCTGTGTCTTAGTTATCTAGTGCTGCTATAACAGAAATACCACAAGTGGATGGCTTTAATAAGGGAAACTTATTCTCTCCAAGTCCTGTAGGTTAAAAGTCCAAATTCAAAGTGCCAGCTCCCCAGGAGAGCTCTCTCTCTGTTAGCTCTGGAGGAAGGTCCTTGAGATGCATCAGTTTTCCCTTGGTCTATGAGCATCACCCTGGTGGTGTAGTGGTTAAGTGCTGTGTCTGCTAACCAGAATGCTAGCAGTTCAAATAAGCCAGGTGCTCCTTGAAAGCTCTACAGGACAGTTCTACTTTGTTCTGTAGGGTTGCTATGAGTTGGAATCGACTTGATGGCAGGTTTCTTCCCCTCCCCCTTTTTTCTTTTTATGAGCATCTCAGCACAGTAACCCGAGTCCAGAGGATGCACTCTGATCCTAGCACTGCTTTCTTTGCCATATGAGGTGTTCAACTCTCTACTTGCTTCTATTTTCTTTTATCTCTTGATGGTACAGGTCTACCACAAAGAAATTCCCTTTACATTAGGTAAGGGAAATGACTTCAGTAAGTCTGTTACAGTCCTACCATAATCCCCTTTGACATAACCCAATTTTGCCCCATTAACCAAGGGTAGAGATTAGGATTTTTACAACATACAGGAAAAAATCACTCCATATCAGGCAGGAATCACGGCCCACTCAAACTGATACATCTATTTGTGGGGGGACATGATTTCATCTACAACACTCTGGTATCACAGGCTGACATATACTCCAGAGCCAAGACCAGAGCTTCAGCAGCAATATGTTTGACAGGCTCTTTGAGCCAGTTTCTAGCAGCAAATTGACTTACATAACCCCAAACGTTAAAGATTGAACAGATTATAGGCCCAAACTGCTAGGGCTCGATAGATTTCAAACTTTCTATGTCATTTTACACTCTACGCTCTACACTATCCCCCCTATATCCATTTTACAGAATGAAAGCACAGAGACTCAGTGAGGGCTTGTGATTTAAGATTCTTAAACTTTAGCTGAAAAGCACCATGAGATAAAAGAAGTTCTCCTTGGTAAATCACCTCTAGTACAACTCTGACACAAAACAGAATGTGTTCCTCCTTGTTATTTGTGGGAACAAATCCCCCAGCAGCCCCCTGTGGTTAAAGACTGTCTTTAGCAGAGTTCACACTCAGGTTTGGGACATGGGCCTATCTACTTCTTAAACCATGGCACTGCGTTCTGCTCCTTCTTGCAATGTTTGGAAATTGTTAATTCATTGGTGTGCTCTTCCATTCACTTTATAGCTGTTTTCTTATCAATATTGGTATTACTTTCATTAATTATTAAAATTTACCAAGGAGTTTCCAAATGCATTTTTTCAATCAAAATAAATAAGAAATAAAAAGTAATTTTTATCACTATCTTATGGAAAGATGCTTTCATCTCTTTGTCTATCTTAACATGTTTTCTAAGACTTATTGACAGAACCTTTCATGTCTCCCTCATATAAACTTCATATCCCTGCTTATTGTTTCAGTCTGGTTATATATTATATTGTTCTATCAATTTTCCTGCCTGTATCCAGAGATATTGTGTACCTTCCAATAAGAAAATGTTAGTAACTCACTTCCCTTGAATTCAGGAACTTTCCTTGATGTCTAACTAAAGTGCTTTTATTTATTTTTTAATTTTCTCACGAGTATTGCAATTTTATTAAGTAGTAATTGGTAGGTTAGTAGTACCAGAGACATATGTAGGGAGTCAGGCAACACTGGACTTTTATCACCTTACAGAGGTTACCAGAGGATGAAGAATGATTGACTATTGAAAAATCTGTAGCATTATCTGCATGATTCAGTGCTATGAACCACAGCTGTACTTGCTTACTGAGAGTATAACCAAGGCCCATTCATGTCTGCCCACAAGTAACATATGCAAATACTCTGATCACCTCTACAAATAATTTAAATTCATTATGCATATTGAGCTTACTGACAAGAGTGTACTACATCCATCTGCCTAAAATCATTTGTCTGGCCTGTATCCAGTTTTAACATTTTGATGATTACTGATATTTGAAATATCATCTCATTTTTCTCTACGTCCTTTATGGAAAACTACTAGTTTTCTCCATAAATCGATTTTTGCCTTCTTTAATGCATTGCCATAGAGTCGATTCTGACTCATGATGACCTCACGAGTTCCAGTGTAGAACTATGCTCCATAGGATTTTCATGACTGTGACCTTTTAGAAGCAAATTACCACGCCTTTCTTCTGCGGTGCCTCTGATTTGAACTGCTAACATTTTTGGTAGACTGTCAGTTGCTTAACCTTTTGTACCACCCACAGACTCCTCTCTTTCTTTACAATAATGGAATTCAAACTGGAATTTTAGCCCTCCGACTAAGAGTTTCATTTTCCAGTGACTTGCAGGTAAGTTTAGTTACGGAAAATAATTTCTTGGGGGCAAGATGCAGGTAGAAGTTATATATGAGACCTCCACCTAGATTGGCTTAAATAAAGTACTTTATCTTGATTTACTGTCTTCCTTTATGTGCCAGGCATTACTTAGATGAGGCTATAACCCACATTCAATGGTACAGGCAGGGATAACAATAATGGGGAAGCAAAAAGGTGCAGGTAGCCTAGTACCCTGTCTGACTACATAGAACAGAGCCCCTCCCAAACTGGAATGCTTGCCCAATCATTTAAGAGAAAAAGAGACTGCCGTATCATCACGCTATTTTATTTTGGGGTGAGTTTATTTCTGAAGTCACAGATTACCTTAAATAATGTATAATAAAACCCAATATAACTAAACAGATCGTTGCACAATGATGAGAAGAATCTTTATTATTCTATTTGTTGTGGTGCTTAAGAAAACAAGGTTTGTAGATGTTAACTAATTTGCAGTCTGCTAGGAAGTGGTACATCTGGAACTTTACAGCACTTCTGACCCTAAACTCAAGGGTCTTGCTCATACACTACATAATCTCTGCTGTCTATAAATTGCTGTCTAAGATACAGTGAGACTTGCAAAGCAAAATTAGAGCTTGCAGTCTCAGAGAAGAGACTGATGTGTGCTTAGTTACCTAATACTGAGTAGAAAATGAGTGCAGTTGTAAGCAATGTAGACAATACAGATACAAAATTGCATGTGGGTTCAAAGGCAAAAGACTGTTTTCAGTTGGAGACATTCAGGTATAGGTAGACTCTGACTAAGTCTCAAATAATAGGAAGTAGTAGGGCAACAAAAATAAAGTGGAAGGAAGAGGGGAAAAACATGAACAAAGGTAAAATAGTTTGATAAATGTAGGGGGTTTTTGCTGCTGTTTTTGTTTGTTTTTTATTTAAAGTTGAGAGGTATCCACGTGACGCTGGATGTACTTGGGCTTTGAGAAAGATGCAGTCCGCAATTCTACCTTAGTTGGTGTCTTAGACTGGCTTCTCTAGAGAAGGGGAACCAGGGAAAAGTGTATGTGTGTGTGCGCACGAGCGTGCACACACACACATAAAGACGCGCATAAGCACGTGTGTATGGAGAGAGTAAGTCAGGTTTATTTTTAGGACACAGATCATGAAGTTACAGAGGCTGACAAGTCCCGAGCCCATGGGTCAGGCTTTGGGTTTCAATCAGGAGGGTTCTCCGAAAATCAAGTACCTGCCCCTACAGGTCAGACAGCAGGCTGCTGGCTCACAGCTGCGAAGGATGAGGAATCCAAGATTGGCAGGTAAGAAAAGAATCTGTTGGCCCAAGTTCCAAGAACTAGAAGTCAAATGCTGATGAGCCAAACGCAGGATCCAGAGCAGAAAAAGTGCCAGAAAATTTTGCCAGAAATTCCACCTGTAATGGAGGCAGGCCACATCCCCCCGGAAACTCTTTCAAGTAACTGGCTGCTAGTCACAAATCCCATCACGAATGTGATCACGTTATATCAGATGTCTTTATGGAAGTTATTACATCATGATACAACTGAAAAATACATCATAATTGCCCAACCTCTGAGAACCATGGCCCAACCAAACTGGCACAGCACTTAAAAGAATGCAGTGGGATACTAATAATGTGACTTGAGTAGGTGACAAATCCCTTAAGGTCTCTGTCTCTTCACCTATAAAATGGAAATAACATAACCTACCTAGAATATACTGAAAAACTTATATATATAGCCCATTGTTACCTTATAAACGTGGCTAAACTATTCTAAAGATTTTCTTTCTCCAAACCCAGTGCTGAATACCTATTCGACCATCCAAAAAACTTAAGTCTGTAGCACTGTTCTTCCACTATTGAGCTATGCAACCATAATAAACTAACTCATTTTCCATTAACAGATTTAGAAATCTCTGTTAGGATAATATGGAACTCTGGTGGCACCGTGGTTAAAAGCTAACAAATGTTTGATGGTTTCAATCTACCAATTGCTCATTGGGCACCCGATGGGGCAGTTCTACTCTGCATTATGGGCTAGCTATGAGTCAGAATCAACCAGATGGCAACAGGTTTGGTTTTGGTTTATAAATATATAAACTTGATATGTGAAAAGATTCTGGAGTCCTTTTTCCTGAATAATTGAATAAATATATATAAATGAATACACAAGATAGTGCTATTAATTCAAATTCATATATCATCATTAGCATCTCATTTTCATATATAGATCAGTGGGCACTTTTTTGCTCATTTCTTTTCATCTTTGCAGGATTTTTGCTTGTATGTTGTTGTTGTTGTTTTTGTGATCATCATCACACCTGTTCTCAAACCAAACCCCAGGAAATGTTCCATTATTTCTATACTTTTCACTATAACCTCAGCGGAATAGGGACTGTGTCCCTCCCTTTCTGAGTTGGATATGAAGAAGACTGGATGATCATTTACACAACTGATGCTATAGCCACTGTTTGTTTTTATTGCGATTACTATTTTATTTTGCATTACTGTTGAAATCTCTTTCAGAAGAGCAATAGCCACACTGACGGTTTTGTTTGCTATGGTACCAGCAGGCTAGACAGTGATTCCATACAGTGACGAGTTTGTGGTGGGTCTGATACCAGATGGCCCAGCTGCTTTAACAGTCAGAAGAGGAGACATGAGATCATTTACAATTAACTGCAGCATCAGTAAGAATTCTTTCATTTTGATTAGACTTTCAGTGTTTTTTCTAGTGTCAGCATGATATTTCCAGGAAATATATTTTTTCCCAGTCAATGGATTAAAAGAATAAGGGGACAGATTATATGTTTTATTCTAATTTGTGTACACTCCATATGTCTTCTCCAGTTTACACTTTTTTAAGTGAGTCCGAGAAAAACAATGACAATGTTATCTAAATGTAATTTACTTGCACTTCTTAACCTCTTCTTGGAAAAACTTATAGCAATGATTCTTAAGATTTTTCATGTGGATTTCATTGAGAAAATAAAACAGATCCCTAAAATGTAGCACAATCAATTTCAGGGTGTTCAATGATCCTGTTTCTTGAAACAACCTAAATCTATTTGTTGCCTTGATCTGCCACTACTGAGCTATGCAACTTTGGTGAACTTCCTCATCTTTCATCTTTAAACCAAATTGTGTTTGTGGGTGTCAAGGATTGAATTGTGTTCCCCAAAAAGTATGTGTAGTAATTTTGCCAAGCCATGATTCCTGGTATTGTGTGACGATGTTCTTGTATGTTGTAAAACCCTGCTTCTATGATGTTAGTGAATGTCATGGATTGAATTGTGTCCCCCCCAAAATAGGTGTAGTCACGTGGCTGGGCCATGATTCCCAGTATCTTGTGACTGTCCTTCATTTTGTGGTTTTCCTTTGCTGTATGTTAAAGGATTAGGGTGGGACTACAAATCCCTTTATAAAAACACCTCCCTGCTCCACTGTAAAGGGAGTTTCCCTGGAGTATGGCTTGCCCCACTCTTAATCTTTTCAGCCTGCAAGAGGTAAAAGGAAAGGGAGACAGGCTGAGAATTGGGAAACTGTACCATCAAGAAAGCAGCACCAGGAGAAGAGCTCATCCTTCAGACCTGAGGTTCCTGCCCCAAGGCGCTCCCGGGGCAGAGAATGATGCACTACCAGACTTTCCTCCAGAGCCGACAAGGGGGAAAGACTTCCCCTGGAGCAGACACCCTGAATACGGACTTTCAGCCTACCAGACTATGTAAGAATAAACTTCCTTATTAAAGCCATCCACTCTGTGGTATTTCTGTTAGCGCAGCCCTAGCTGAATAAAACCATGAGGGAGGATGGGTAGCGTTTGTGTCGGTGAGGCAGGGCTCAGTGTGCAAGACGGCAATGTGCCCTGAGGCAATTTCTTGAGCTATAAAGGAAAGAGAAGCAAGTAGAGAGCCGCGGGACATCACCAAGAAGCAGTGCTGGGAGGAGAGCATGTCCTTTGGAAAGGACCTGGGATCCCTGTGCCTCAGAAGCTCCCAATCCAGGGGAGGATTGACAGCAAGGACCTTCCTCCGGAGCCAGCAGAAAAAGACTCCTGCTGGAGCTGATTCCCTGAATTTGAACTTGTAGCATACTGGACTGTGTTGGAATAAATGTCTCTTTGTGAAGTCATCCACACATGGTATTTCTAGTAAAGCAGCATTAGATGACTAAGACAACAGGTAAATAATTAAAAAAAAAAAGGACTGAATAACTTCTAAAGCCTATTTCAGCACTGTTATTCTATGAAACAAGACACAATAAATTGTGAATGCACCAGATTGGGTAGGTGGCAAATAAATATGCCATAGATCTCAGCTTAGGGAAATTAGCTGATTTGCCTATTTTTCAGTGTCCCTCTCTCCCCCCTCTCTCCACCCCTCTTTCCTTTCCTCCCTCCCTTTTACGTTTGCTTTCAGTGACATTGATAATAATGTCTTGTGTTTGGGAGAGCAATACTTGAATCTTTCTTGTGGTCTTTAGCAAGATGATTAAAGACTTCCACAATGTGTATCTCTTGCATTTCACATTGTGCAGCATCTTTCACCACTATTAACCCTGGTCTTCACATTTATGTCCCATCAGAACAGCCTTGTCGTGTCTCAATTCTGCTTTCCATTCTCCTGTCCTCAAGCCCTAGTCCACGCCATTCTCTCTGCCTGTGATATCTTCCCTGTCAAGCACCAAGGGTGAGTAAATTATTCATTTCATATTTCTTCTGAATACTCTTTCTCAAATTTCTCACCTCTGATTGTTTTTCTTTTCTTTTCTGACATTTTATCTTCTTTTCTTTTTCAGTGTAGTTTCGTCAATAAAGTGAGCATGATTTGAGCTCAAGAGCTGGGTCAACTTATGACAATAAAAAAATCGTGCCTACATACCTGTTGCTGTCAGATTGATTCCAACTCATAGCAACCCTATAGGACAGAGTAGAACTGCCTCATAGAAATTTCCAAGGAGAACCTGATAGATTCAAACTGCTGATATTTTGTTTAGCAGCTGTAGCATTTAACTACTATGCCACAAGGATTTCCCTTACCTAGATAGAAAGTAAGAAATTAGAGCTAGAGTTTGGTGTGGAAAGTCAGTACTGATAAGGGTAGAATTACAGAAATTCACTATTTTTAATAATAATGATATTATCATTATTAAGTGTCCATTATAAGTAAAATAGTTTACATAAATCATTAACTCTCTTGACCTCTAGCAGGCCATTAACCTCTGTATACCTCAGTTTTTTCGTTTTTGTTTTGCAAAATGGGAATAATAAAGCATTCCTCACAGAGTTGTTACAAATAAAAAAGAAAGCTGGGCTAGGGTAACATGGACTGTATAGCCAGTCCTGGACTCTGTAGTCTTCAAAAATAGTAAAGTGTTAAAAAGAAAGGAAGGAAAAGATTTTTTTTTTTTTTTCCTGAAGATCAATTCTGACCTTATGTTTTGAAGTTTAAAAGCCTCCAAAGTCTCTTGGACATCAAACAGCTTTTACCAAATGCCATTCGGGCAATTTAAATGCAAATGAATAGGCAATATTTGGGCTGCTTCCAGTTAACTTGCGTGTGCTTTCCCAACAAAAGGAGAAACTAGGCTGCCATAATTCTGTTCCCTGGCCACTGTGGTCCTCAAAAATGGTCAAACAAAAAGGTAGTTCAAAACACTAGATGCATGCTTAGAGTCTAGCTTGCTTTCATTTCATCCTAGAGTAAGTTGTAGCAGGGACTTATATCCAGAGACATTAGTTTGGAGAAATGGCGAAAAATCTGATTTCCAGACCTGTTGAGAATGGCAGCCTATCTACTATACTGAACAGGCAAAGAACTACATTTTCCATCCTCTATGATGTGAGAACTGACTCCCTGTTTTTAAATTGTCTCATTCTTAAGGTATGCTTTCTGTTCCCAGCCAAGATAAGAAAAACAAGAGGCCGGGGTTCTCAGACCACAGAAAACCAGTAAAGACCAAACTTGACCTGCCTGACACTTAGAGAACCCTTGTTACTCTCCTCTGGGTGACTATATAACTTTTCTCCCCCTAGATGGAACCAAATTTAGCAGCACAAGATTGGTGAAAGCTCTCAGAAGCAGAGTCTGAGCCAAAGTTCCAGTTTGAGAGACTCTTCTTTTTTAAATTGAGCAAGCTCAGAAACATGAGGCTGCCCTGGAAATGTCAAAAGAGTCCAGCAAGAGAGCTGCATTATTTTATTTCACTTTTTAGTTATAGAAACCTTTGTTTTTTGAAAACTTTTGATGAACCTGATTGGGAGATCTTGAAACTGAGAAAGCCAAATTGCCCTGAGTATCAGAATAATGGCGTTTGATTGTGCATGGTTTCCTACAAGAAATATATTGGGGCCCAGAAATACTGCATAATTAGGTGATGCTGTTAATAACATTAATAGCTAATTGTCTTCTGGCACTTTTTGAAAATGTGCCAGGGACTGTTTTATGTACATGAACTAATTTATTCCTTAAGACAGCCTCTTGTGATCAGGACTATTATCACTGTGTACAGATGAAAAAACTTGCTCAAGTTTTCATAACTAGAGAGCAGCAGCTCTGGGACACAAATTGAGGTAGCCTGACATCAGGCTGTGTGCAAAGATGGGAAGTAGCACAGACTTTAATGACAGGTTACAGTCCAGGAGTTACAAAGGCAGAAGCCAGTAAGAGATTCCCATAAAGACAATGAAATGAGCAATGAACTTTAAAGATGGTGATCCTTGATGTCCATTTTTAAATTGTTCTTTTTGGCACCTTCTTTTCCCTGCATTACCACCTTGTCCTTTCGGGGGAGAAAAAATAACGGTGTATGTAATTTCTGCTCCCAGAATCACTGGATTAAAGGTGTTTGGAGACTGGAGTATTGGATGCCAAACTTATAATTGGACTGAAGCTAAATCAAGAAGAATAAAGAGGTGTGTGTGGAGAGAGGAGGAGCCATAGATATGACGGCAAGTGGCAGTGCTCTAGTAGTAAGGACTAAGCAGAGAACATGCAGATCGGGAAAAAGCAGGGCAAAGGAATTTGGATGGAAAGGTGCCGAGGCCCATCACCCACAGAAGCCTCTGTAAGCAAAGTCTCATGCCTATGTGATGGCAAGTGGACATATCCCACCCTTGACATATTTTTGGCTGTATTCGCCCTGATAATATTTTGCATCCTAATTAAACCTTCCTTAAAAATACCTTCTTATCTCCCTGCTCAAAGATCAAAGAAGATGCCTTCTAAGAAAGGTTTTACAACCCCCTCAGCTTAATGAATTCTGACACAGTACACCCAGCCTGGGAATGCTGAGGCAGCTTCGCTGGCTTCCCCCAACTGCACATCACCCTCCACATGTGAAATATGAGATTGCAGGAAGGCCCTGGGAAGCTCCTCAGGGATGATGCCCCACACAGCCCTTAGATATAGACATCCCATTCCTTACATCAGGAAGACACGTAGGCTCCCAAGTTTATTACATTTGGTTTGGTAGATAGAAAAGAAATACCCTTCATGGAACAGCTTAAGAGAAGCTTAGAGTGGGGGATGGTGGGTGCTTACTGTCTCCACAGGAAGAGATAAAAAAGAGCAAATAAGGAACAAATAGAGACAGCCAGATTATAACTTTTAAGATGAGTCTATTCCCTCTTCCTTCACCTTTGACCTTGAAGCATAGATAAAGCTGATTGAGCTCAAGGCATAGCTTTATTTTCACTGTTGATTACAATCACAATATATTTCTCTCAGGCCATTACCTAAAAGGCCCTAATGATTAACATGAAAAAAGACCACAATGTATCGGTTCTTTGCTAGCCAACAGAGAGGACCCTAATGATTAACATGAAAAGAGACTACGAAGTATCAGTCCTTACTACCAACAGCTTACGTGGTCAAAGGGCAGGGTGAAATCATGTCACTGATTGTATAAAAAATAAAGAAAGCCAGGCCCTAACAGGCTGCTGATCTCCAGATTCCTGGTTGTCTCAGTCTCATCATTTCTTTCTTCGCTGACGCTACCCGTCTCTTCGTGATTCCAGACCCTGCCAAGGCTGGCCCCTGGCATAAAGGTGATAAATAACCCATACAGTTACTTAAATTCCATCACTACCATCTAGCAAGTGCTTAGATAGTATAAGACAAACATCAGAATCCCCAAAATTATGTGGTGTGGGATTCTTCTCCCTTGGCCCTATAAAGAATGGGTGATCTCAGGCTGGTCCAAGGTTTGAAGACAATGAAGACTGATGAGCTGATGGGCATCCATCCTCAAATTCTATTTCAAAAGTGCCTTACTGAATTATCCCAAGTCTTCAAAGATCTGTTAAAACTATTGTTCATTATAAAGATTTTTCTTTGTAATGTTGGTTTCTTCCAGCCAACACTGACCCCAGTTTTCTTTGAGCTTCCAGAAACAGAGGCTAAACTGCCCAATCTGGTACTTGCTTCAGTTTGCATTGTAAATTAACTATACTATAGAACACAGACATTTTTTCCTAGGCTGAAATAGAATACTTTTCTTGCTCTTGTTTCCTTTTTCAAGCAGTCTACCACTAGACTGGGCACATGAGTGTACGCTAAACATGTTTTCCTGTGCATTTATCTGTCTAGCATCTTAACACTAAGTGTTCATACAGCACTTTACAGAAGGATTTCATAAGCCGTGCTATCTCTTTGGATGCTTCCTACAATCCTGTCATTAATCCAATAAAAATTTAACCATGTATGCTGATATCCCCTTTCTCTCTCTGCAATATAAATGACATTATCTAGAATGATTTTAATGTTGCATGAATATAGGATACACATCTTCAGGGTAGATCTGTGGACATTTTGAAGTGGAGCATTAAGGAGACATTGAAACACAATCTTTTCTCTATGCAAAGTGTGCTTCGGTTTGCATAATGTATTATGCTTCAGGTGCCAAGTTCTGGGCACAAGAGGAATTAATGGAATAGCATTAGGCTTTAGACTCTCAGAGGAAGTTCTTCAGCTTCATTACAAGGTAATATTATTCTACTTACAAAGTTTAGTTAAAAACTGCAAAATAATATTTTCCTGTTTTTATTGCCAGTTTCTCTGGGTTTGGCAGAGAAAGTTACGCTTCATGTTAACAGGTTCTGTCATCCTTGGGGATCATGGGGTTGCATATAAGGATGGCCTAAACCTGAGTATGTTTGCTATGGATTGTGGCAACACTTGGGGACATCTGTTTTCTGAATATTTTTGTACATATAATTCTTGTATTTCTACACTCTTTGTCTTTTGGATATGTTCATGACTTGTACTTAAATTGACCAGGTTTCGAGGTCAAAATCCCTATTGCTTGGCTCCTTAATTTATTCATGAGGTGTAGCACAATGTTTGGCTCATAGTGTCACAAATAATGAATGACATGAACAAATAAATGAATGAATATACAGCCTTCTAGTAAAAACTGGGACTAAGAAATTAAAGGGTTCTATAGCGACAAACCAACCTCTGAGTTCTGAAGGCATGATTCTATGTTTACCAAGAAAGCTTTTCAGAATGTTACCTGACATCCTGTAATTTTCACTCTAAACAATCTGCATTTACCACAAGGCACGCATTTTGAAAGAGAGCACCCAAGACTTTACCTTGAGCTGTGAAGTCCTCTGTGATCTGGATGTTGGCTATGTATTTGATCTTACAACTTTCCTCCCCAGGTTTTCTCAGGTACAGAACTATGATCTCCTTACCTTTGTTAAACATACCAGGCACTCTCCCACCACAGAACCCTTTCGCTTGCTATGATCTCTTTCAGAATACTCTTTTCAAGGTACTCTCTCTTCCTTGAGTCACTCCTGCAGTTATCCAAGTGGCATCTCTGCAGAGAGACCTACAGAAACCACTCTACCTATAATACCTCATAACTCTCTTTGACGAAAGAAATTTGTTATTCTTCAGAGCACTAGTCACCACTTGACATTTGTTGTACATTTATTTATGCTTGATATGCTAATTCTGTCACTCACAACTAGAATCTTTGCTCCAGAAGAGTACAGGTATGTTTTTGTTTACCTCTGCATCTGTATGACAGCATCTGCATAAGGTAAGCATGAATGAATGGGTATATAAATGATTAAACATTAAAATGTACTGTAGAGATAACACTGGACAGGGTGTCAAAACACTTTCTATTTTTTAAGTTATTGTTCTTTCATTTCTAATCTATGTCTCGATTTTTTTAATTTAAATTATCTGAGGCCCAAGTTTATTATTCAGAAAACACCAAACTCACTGCTGAGTCATGGTGATGAGTTAACACTCTATGTTAGGGTTTTAATATTGTTTTCATATCAAAAGAATTGTTGTTAGTAATAACAGTAATAATAGCCAAAATTTTCTGAGTGCTTTTCATCTGTGAGGCATTGTTCAGTGTTTTGCATAAGCGCTCACATTTAGTCCTCTTAAAAACCCTGTTATGTCTGCTGTGAAGAAAGTAAATAGGAAATAAATGTAAAAGTATCTTACAAATTCCTTATAAGTCTGAGAAGCAGGTAGTCTCATCAAATAAATTCTCTCCCTGTATTGAATTTCATAGTGTAATCCCTCTGAATTAGGTCTTTATATTGGTGCTTTCATTTGTACTGAGTATAGACCCGACTCAACGACACTTTGCCTGGCATAGACACAAAACATATGCCAGGCACACGTGGAATACTATTAAATGCTTTACTGCTGCTTTCTTAGGAGGCAGGGATGTCCTTATTTGTAGCATTTGCCATTTTCCATGGTGTAAATACTCCTACCACACCAATTTCGTGGTACCATCTAGAAGTCTCTAGACTTGGAATTGATGCAGTTGCTCATGATCATCTCTCCTGAGCTCAGAGGATGGCCCTGGTGCTCCATTGCTACACAGCCTTCTAATGAGTGTAGGCTTTTCTAGTCTTGGCTCCTTTTCTTTCTCTGAACTTCAGCGCAAATCTCTTTCTGAAATACAAAATGATCAGTGTTTAGCTTAACCCTCTTCAGGGCTTGTCATTTTCATCCTCAAGTTAAAAACCAAACTCCTTGTCTTGTTTTACATGGGGTCACTTCTCCTCCTTCCAACTTGAACTCTCACTTTCAAATCTAGTACTGTGTGTTTCCAGTGCTCTGTTTGAAGGTACAATAGCACAAGGACTATTTCTTTCATGCTCCCTTTATAATGCCAGTTCTCAGCACAGTGCCTGATACTCACTGGAGGAGTCTAAGAATTTAAGGTGTTCTATTTCAAGTACAGTCTTTGGCCTGCTTGTACTATGTAACTGTATTTGTGTTGTATATGCACACATTTCCAATTTAAGGAGGTTTAACTTGCCAAAGAGCTTTACTGAAGCTGTTCTATGTGTGATGCATTATTATTCGATTGCATTTCTCCTGGTGAAAAGCTGGCAGGCTGCTCCTCCGTGACAGATGTGCTTGCTTTGGTTGAGTCACCACCACAAGGCATATTATCAGTTTTACTAATGTTTGCTCTTTTATACTCTAACAAGTAGTGTGATTCATCCAGTCCATATAAGTCAGGAGACTGACGCACACATAAATCTGCACGGTGGGATGGTGCACACATATAATTTCATTTACCAGGGAAAAGCACACACACATAAACAAAAATAAAATCGGTCAATGTGTTCACGGACACAGCCACTTTTGTTTGGATCATCTGATTTCATAGAATTACAAATCCAAAGAGTTGGAGTGGATTTTTTTAATTTATTTTATTTTTCATTGTTGTTTTTGCAAATATATACAGCAGAACATACACCAAATCAACAACTTCTCTATGCGCAATTCAATGACAGTGATTATATTGTTCAAGTTGTATAATCATTCTTACCCTCTTTTTCCAGATTGTTCGTCCCTGTTTACATAGACTAACTGTCCTCCTATTTTTTTTAATCTAATCTTTCAAGTTGCTGTTAATTTGATTCCATATAGGTAGATCTTAAAAGAGTTTAATACTTCA
The DNA here is from genome assembly GCA_028571685.1 of Heterohyrax brucei. Lineage (NCBI taxonomy): Eukaryota > Metazoa > Chordata > Mammalia > Hyracoidea > Procaviidae > Heterohyrax > Heterohyrax brucei. The sequence goes on from CM053150.1 coordinate 68,188,086, forward strand.
GACAGACTTTCTTTGCTAATTGAACTTGAACTGAACTGTTGTCAGGTTTTAAGATGACATCAGGGCAAGATTTGACTTCAAGTCTAAGATTTAAATATTTTATTAACCAGTAACCACTTACTGTTGAATTATTTCCGATTTATGACAACCTCATGTGTGTCAGAGTAGAACTGTGCTCCATAGAACTGAGTGAAAATGTACATTCCCATATAAATTTACATGCCCACCTATATGAAGCTTCCACTGCTCTCCCTGCACGGTGACAGCACACTATTCCTCTCTGCTCCATACCTGCCTCTTCTCCCAACAGTATCCTTTCCCCTCCTCTCCACCCACTGTCCTTCCTCCAGCCAGAGGTCAGCAGAGCTTTTAATACTTAGGCTGTTCTTCTGAGGTACCCCTGGGTGGACTCAAACTTCCAACCTTTCATTTAGCAACTGAGCATGTTAACTGCTTTTACACTGGTTGCTGTGGAGTGGATTTCAACTCATAGTGACTTTATAAGACAGAGTAGAAGTACCTTATGAGGTTTCTAAGGAGTGGCTGGTTGATTCAAACTGCTTACCTTTTTGGTTAGCAGCCAAACACCTAACTACAGCACCACCGGGGACCCAACTGCTTTTGTCAGCTACTAAATACTATTTTTTCAGTTTCTACCAGACTTGTTGCATCTGGCTCATCTGACAACACTTTGCATAGACATATTCCTAGATTTGGAATCCAGTTACTACTATGTTTCAGGAGAACTAGGGTGGCACCAGGGAATCTCCATTTTTACAAAAGTGTCAACAGCTTCCCAGTTTATTACAGTGGGCAGCCAGGTTTTGGAATTCTTGTTTTATGCCATAAATTTACAGTTAATGTGGCAGAGTAAAAGCAGCCAATTAGTGCCTCCTGGAGCATTTCCAGAAACCCTGGTGGCGCAGCACTTAGGGGCTGTGTCTACTAACCAAAAGGGCAGCAGTTCAAATCCACCGGGCACTCCTTTACAACTCTATGAGACAATTCTACTCTGCCCCATAGGGTCTCTGTGAGTCAGAATTGACTCGACGGCAATGGCTTTCTGGATCTGAAGAATTTCCGGTAAAAACAATGCTAGAATGCTCTAGTGGCAGCATATTACCTCTTTCCTTGGCTTTTCCTTATTTGAACTAAAACTGTGTTTCTGAAGATTGCATTCAAATCAAAACTTAATTCCTCAGAACTAGGCAAAACAAGTCTGCGCCTTCTGCCGACCGTGGCCCTTCAGCTATTGTAAGGCTGTGACCATGCTTCCCGGTCCAAGTGTGCACTCTTTTAGGATAAGCAGTCTCATTCATTATATAACAAGTCATTGACCTCATTCCAGTGCTGGCTATTTTCCTCTAAATGTGCGTCAGTTTGATAATGTTCTTTAAAAGTGTGCTGCCCAGAACTAAACATGATTCTTCTCCAGCTCCCATCTAGGCATCTTAAAAAAGAGCATAGTTTCCAGTGCTCTCACTTTATAGCTTAATTAATTAATGACTTAATTATTGCAGCCTTTCTGGCACATATACTATGCTCTTGACTTAAAGGCATTTCAGTCTTGACAACATCTATTTTATTTTGGTTTTGTTCCATATGATTTGCTGTCAGATTGTATTATGTCTCTATTTGAATATTTCAGAATTAACATATAAGTCATATCTTTTTTCTTTGAATATCATATTGTACTAAGCAACTTCATATAGCTCAAGAATGTTCTGTGTATTGCTATCAAAAAACAAACCCATTGCCATTGAGTCAATTCCAACTCACAGCAATCCTATAAAATAGAGTATAACCACCCCATAGGATTTCCGAGGAGTTGCTGGTAGATTAAAACTGCAAGTCTTTTGGTTAGCAGCTAACCTCATAACCATTGTGAAACCAGCTCCATACAGTACACAGAATATGGAGTCAAGCTGACATGAGCCTGAATCTTGATTTTGCATTTAAGTAGTTACATAAACAGGAAATTCCTTGGAATCTAAGTTGTAATTTTTTTTTTCTTGGTCATTGTGAAATGTAAAACAAACAAGCAAACAAATCTGCTCAATCATATTTTTGGGAGATAATATTCCCAAGTGCTTAGCATAGATTCTGGAATATTCTAAAGGTTTAAGTAGTGACAATTATTATTATTTGCATTTTCTGTCACCCAAATCATTTGCTGCTTCTCAAAGACTGGTATTACATGTTAAGAAATTGCCAACATTTCAAGTTCATTCATTCAACTGCATAACCGATATTTATTGTCTACTTTATGTCAGACATACTGCTAGACACAAAGAGGACACTAGTGAGTGGGATAGACAGTGTTATGGATTGAACCGTGTCCTCCCCAAACTATGCATTATAAATCTTAACCTGCCTATGATTATAATTCCATTTGTAGAAGGTTACCACTTTTATGTTAACAAGGCAGGATTAGTGTACAGTGTATCTCTTACAAAATATAAAATGAGCAGATTAAGCAAGGAGAGATGGGGAAGATTGATGCCAAGCTACATGAAGATCTCCAAAGAACCAGGGAAGAACAGCTGAAGAGACAAGGACCTTCCCTCAGAACCCACAAAGGAAAAGCCTTCCTGTCCATCTGGCACCTTAATTCTGATATCTAGCCTCCTGAATGGTGAGAAAATAAATTTGTTTGTTAAAGTCATCCACTTGTGTTATTTCTGTTAAACAGTAAAGCACAAGATGACTAAGACAGGCAGCATTGCTACAATCAGGAAATTCACAGTTCAGTAGGGAAAAATACAATGAATCAAATAATTACAGTAGTTTGCTAAGGGCTAAGACAAAATACACAGAGGGCATTATGAGAGATTTGTATAATTCTGTCCAAATTATTTGTTAAAATAACACTGGTATTAGAGCATGTGTGACAATTTCTTCTATATCTGACTTTTATATTTCCTTAAGTTTCAGAAGACCTGGAATTTGATGTCCATATCCATGTTTGAGGGACTAGTACAAAAGAGTGCTCCGTAGGCAATACTTAGAGATTTGAGGGATTGTGAACCTCAGGAAGACAGGCTGTCTCCTTTGTTCTTCACTGTATTTCTACTGTGAAGCATAGTGACTGACATGGAACAGGTGCCACAGTAAATATTGCTGAGTGAATAAATACATCCAGCCATGTGTCTGGAGCTCATGGAAGCATGCAAATGGACATTTGTTGACCTAAAGGTGATTCTCAAAGGACTTCATTGAGTAAGAAAGAAAAAGGTTTAGCTGTCAGCCTCGTTTCTCTTGCCTGACCTATTCAGTTCTACCTCAGTGTCCTTCAGTCCCCTGCGAGTAATAATGAGGAAGTGAACAGCTGAGATGTAACAGTTTAGCTTTTATAGTTTGGACTAGTCTCCACTTTGGATTTTTCAAGTGCAATGGAGATAAAAAAAAAAAAAGATGTGTGTGTGTGTGCGTGTGCACGCGCGTGCGTGTGTGTGTATGTGTGTGTGTGTGCATGCATGCGTGCACACATTTCATCAGACTCTGGACCATGGTGACAGCCTCTTCAGGTATCTGTGGCCGTCCCACCATTCTGACAAGAGATGCCGTTATAGACGGGAAGCACAGTACGAATGCTAGCATGCTGTTACCTGAAGTATTAACCTATTGCCATCGAGATGATCCCAATTCATAGTGACCCTATAGGAGACGGTAGAACTTCCCCATAGTGTGTCCAGGGAGCTCCTTGTAGATTCGAACTGTGGACCTTTAGGTCAGTAGCTGTAGCTCTTAACCAGTAGGCCACCAGGGTTTTCAACTCAGCTGCAGTACGGTGTAATGAAAAATAGTTTTGTTTATCAAAATCTGATTCTCCATCTCTCTGAGATGGCCCTTTAATATCCCTCCAGCTCTGTGCTTACTTTGCTTCCTCTCGTAAAGAGGTGGGTAACTTAAACTTCCAGTCACAGACCAGCCAGAAACTCCCATTGAGCCCATTATCTAGGCTACATCAGAAACTTGAGAGATAATAAGGTTCTTGGGAGTAGTAGGCTTTAAACTAAGAGAACTCACCTATGAATAAGTCATTATTAAAAAAATTGGGGGTTAATTATTCAATGGGGATATGGTTTCTACTTTTTCAATTTCTGTACATTTCAGCTAAGGGTTGGTCTAGTTGAATCTAGTAGAGCAGAGTATCAGGCAAAGGATTAGAAGCTGAAATTGGACTCAGCTTATGTGGAAGGCAGTTGGTAAAGGAAGAAACCCAGTTTTAGAGGACAGAAGGAAATCAAAATATCAAGTTAACATGTTATCTCAGGTGGCAAATATACTAAAGGTCCTACTAGGTTGCTAATCGTAATTGTGATTCTAGGTTGATTACAGATGCTACTGTGTGGCAAGGGGCTCCAGTGGAACAGTGGTTAAATGCCTGCTAGCTGAAAGATCAGAGGTTCAAACCTACCAGCTACTCCATGGGAGAAAAATGTGCCAGTCTATGTCCATAAAGATTACAACCACGGAAGCTTTACACAGAAATCGAGGACAATCCTATCCTTTCCCATAGGATTGCTATGAGTTGGAATCAACTCCATAGTAATGAGTTTGTTGTTTTAGCTATGTGCTGGTGAAGCACAAAGAAGTAGCTTATTGAAGAAGCAAAAGTCATATAACCAAGATGACAGTAGTATGTTTCAGGGACGTGAATTAGTAAACTATATGATCCATGAGGATCTCTAGCCTTGGGCATAGGAGGTATGGAAACTGATAGAAGTCAGAAAGGGTGCTAATTCGAAAAATCATTAGAAAAATGAAGAATATTTAGAAATATAATTTTTCCATTCACACATTCAAGATAGTTTAGTCTGCAATCATCACCTCATTTTTTTAACTTAAAATAATTTAGTAATACTTCTATAGAACTGCCAAATCCTTAATTGTTAAGAATCTTTCTTACTCCTGATATAGATACTTTTACCATACTACTCATTTAAAAACAAGTTACCATTGAAACAACTCTTACTCATGGAGATTCCCTGTGTGTCAAAATAAAACTAGGTTCCCTAGGGTTTTTGATAGTTGATTTCTTAAAAGTAGATGGCCAGATTTTTCTTTTGAAGTACCTTTGGGAAGACGCAAACCTCTAACTTTTGGTTAGCAGCCAAGCATATTGGTTGCTTGCACCTTCCAGGGACTTCATGTGGAGGTTATTCTGTGTTCAACATTGCTCAAAGCAGCTCACATACATTAAATTATGAAAACATCACAACAGTAATACTTAGCAGATATTGTTAATATCTTCTATTTTATAGATAAGAGAAGGGAGGCACCACAGTCACCACTGCTGAGTGAATTCTGACTCAATTGACCTATAGATCAGGGTAGAACTGCCCCGTAGAGTTTCCAAGGAGTGCCTGGTGGATTTGAACTGTCACCCTTATAGTTAGCAGACATACCCCTTAACCACTATGTCGCCAGGGATATTTTTCCTAAGGGCTTACAGTTAGTAAAAAATAAAGCTCAGATTTGCAAGCTTACAGGCTACATACAGAAACCAAACATCTAATCAGTATGTTTTTCTGTCTTGGGTCTCTATCTCAGAATCAGGAGATTTGTCCTTTACCAGCAACAGTATAAATGTAATTCATTTTTTCCCTCTACTCTCCATGCCACTTAGATTCTTTTGTCACTTCTTGTTATCTCTTTTTTAAAAAAAACTGTTAAAAAAAAACAATTAAAACCATTGTTTCTTAAAATGTCCTAAGAGAGATATAAAGCATTAAGTAGTCTAAATCACTGCAGGCCCCCATATACTTACTAACAAATGCAAGCCAGTTTTTGTGAAACCAAAATATTTACTGAAATCCCAGCAACTCGTCTAGAATCTTCCACTTACAGTTCTCACAGCTGTATCTACTAAGGTGAACAGCCTTGGAGATCACAAAGGCTCAATAAAAATGTGTATCTTACAGCTTCTTGGAAAAAAAAATATTACTTTTAACAGTAAGACTGTTTTCTTCACAATGGACACCTCAAACGTGATTAGTCAAACAATGCTCTTTCTTCAGAGTTAAATTCTCAAATGTGTAGTTTCTGTCCTCAGAGAAATCAATTAAGCCCCATTCTTCATTATGGGTGTCCTTCTGGCTTTAGTATTGGGTGCAATCTGATTTTATTATTTTATTAAGCCAATAAAAGCATTCCAAGCATTCTCTTGGCAGGGAGCAATAAAAAAGGCAGTATCCTGTATGAGATAAAATCTTTCATTATATACAACCAAAATGCCATGTACTTTGTAATGGTGAAATGTATTTGTGCTTTTAACGCATGTGATGTGAATCATTTTAAAAGCCATAATCACAACACAGCAGATGATAATAAATTTTCAATCTGTTAAGCTTTGTTTTCTGGAGAATGAATTTGATTTGTGAGACAGTATTACATGGGTGATTGTATTTAGCCATGGAGATTATGAGAGGTCTGGCATGCTAACCTCTGGGGTGGTTTTTACTATCTGGCAATGTTTGCAGAGACTCCACCTTCTAAAAGTACAATGCTTCACTGCAAAGGGCTCCTTCACTCATCTTCAGCCCTTTTGGGACTCTCTCCAGGTTGGGATGTGTGTTAGACCTGTTTATGAGGAATCTGAGTTTGCCGGTGGTCACCAAAGAAAACAATCTAAGTACCACTCTCAACTATCTGCTTCTCTCTCCATTGCTTCGTTTCTAGCAGTGGATTTTTGGCTAATCCCTATGCTATTTCTCTTAGCTCCTTTGGTTCTGATAGCCGATTTGGTTAATTTCTGTGACATAGTTTTAGCTCTGGTGGTGTAGTGGTTGACTGCTATGGCTGCTAACCAGCAGATTGGCAGTTCAAATCTACCAGGTGCTCTTTGCAAACTCTATGGGGGCAGTTCTGCTCTGTCTTTTAGGGTCACTATGAATCAGAATCAACTTGACGGCGGTGGGTTTTGGTTTGGTTTCTTTGGACTCCTGACTTTGGCTCACATGATGGTGAGGATCCCATAACTTGGCACACTACAAGAATGTGTCCTCTTTGCTGCTCTGAACAAGTACTTAAAGGTTTCGAAGAGGACAACTGATAGCCCTTCAATGAAAATGACACAGTGGAAGTAGGTGATGGGCAGTTCTGAGGGTACTTTATGCCAGAGAGAGTAAGCTGAAAATGAAAACTAATATAAGGCTGTGTGTAAATGCAGAATTCCGGATCTGGATACCAAGCACAATATGGAGGAGAATTAAATAGCTACAAGTGAAAATAATATGGGTAAAACTGGAGCCAGTGCATCACAGCGTATGTTAGAAAGTTGGAAAAGGAGAAGGGTGCATCACAGTATCATTCCAAGTTGGTCCAAGAAGAAGTTATTATTGTATCAATAAACTTATATCTCTTCTTCTCTGTATATCATAATTTTCACCCCCAAAGGGTTTTCATTACACTAATTAACTTCCAACAGTATGCTCTACCTAACAGAACACAGAAGGGTTTCTTTGGAAATAGAACAGAAAAAGGCTTCTTTTCGTATTTTTTTTTTTTTAAGGAAGATACAGATTTTGGTGGGTATTAACATATTTCCCATTTATTTGGATTCTTAGAAAGTTTGGTAAGATACGTAAAAAAGGCAGCCACCTAAAATGCAAAGGAATGCTTAATACATATTCTCTTCCAAAATGTATATGCAAGCAAAGCTTTTTAACAACTTGTGATGTATATACTGATAATATTATGGGAAAACGTACCCCAGATCATAAGGTAGAATTTATAATTACAGTTCTTCAAGTCTGCATCATGTTCAACTAATGGTTATAAGTTAATTAACATTTCTTTAGTTAGGAGACATATCACTTGTATGTTTGTTATAAACAATGACACAAAGAACATCTTTTAGCAACTGCAGGTTTAAATGATGGATTATTTTCTCCAGATTGAAAATCAAAAATTGTATTTCTAAGAATCCACAGCAATAGTTTTTGGGCTTTGGATTCATTATGCACGATTATTTCCCAAAGGGTTATAAAAGTTATACAGGTGGCAGAATTGTGTATGTACTAATTTCAGTGCACCTGTCTAGTATTAATCAGCTATATACATACATATGTATATAATTTAGTTTAATAGATGAAACACAAGGCATCCTGCACCAAAGTGTTAAAAGTCAGTGCTTTACAGTATAAAATGTTGTTAGATTCGAAAATGTTCTTAGAGATAATTTAGCCTAATTCTCTCATTTTACAGTTCAAGAAACAGAGTCTTAGAGAAAACCAGTGATTTATTCAATGTTATACAGTGTGCTATTATTGGAGTGGGGAATTGAATACAGGTCATTTAACTTTGTTCAGTGGACCATTACATCTTCAGACCCTCCTGGGCTCCTCATGGGCTGAACGCTTGCATACCAACCCAAGACCAGCACTTATTAATGTTTTTTACTGTAATATACGTGTCTGCACCTTAGATTTATAGAAGCTTATCAAAAACTGATTATCCTTTAAAAAACTAAAATTAAGACACTGTAGTAGATAACTGTGTCTGTAATTATTTTGGCTATTCAGCAACTAATCATGTCTCAATATTGTCTGTCAACATCTCTCTACCAGGTATCTCTTTGGGGCGGCAGGTTGTGGTAGACAGAATTCTACCTGGCTTTCTGGTACTAAAAACCCACCTCTGTTGAGTCAGTTTCGACACATAGTGACCCTACAGTACAGAGTATAACAGCTCTATAGAGTTTCCATGGATCACCAGGTGGTTTTCAATTGCCGACCTTTTTTGGTTAGCAGACATAGCGCTTAACCACTACACCACCAGGGTTGCTTCATTTGCTAACCAGAAGGTCAGCAATTCCAATCCACCAGGCACTCCTTGGAATTTCTATGGAGCAGTTCTACTCTGTTTTGTATGGTCACTATGAGTTGGAATTGACTGGATAGCAGTAGGTTAGTTCGTTTTTTTCTGGTGTTACTATTATGATTATGTTAATTCACACGGACATATGGATTTTGCAGATGTGATTAAGTTACTAAGTCATTGATGTTATGTTAGGGAGATCAGCTGAGTACACGTAATCAAATCACACAAGCTTTTTGAAAGTACAAACTTTTCTCCATCAGACAGCAGAAGAGAAGGTCAAATTCAGAGAGGGAGTAGAATTAGTAGACCATTGCTGGCTTGAAGATGGAGGAGACCACATGCAAGAAACAATGAGTGCCCTCTAGGACCTGAAAGTGACTCCTAACTGAAGCCAGTAATATAGTGACCTCAGTCCTATAACCACGTGGAATAGAATTCCACTGACAACCTGAATGAGCCTGGGAAAAGATTCTTCCCCAGATAACAGTCCAGCGTGGCAACACTTTGATCTTATCTTGATGAGACCTTAAGTAGGAAGTCTAGCCCAGCCTGTCTGAACCTGTAACTTACAGAATTGCCAGCTAACAAATGGGTTTGTTTTAAGTCACTAAGCTGGTGGTAACTTGCTATGCAGCAATACAAAAAAATTAATATCAAGGATAATTCAAGATGGCTATGTTCTTCTAAAACCCTGATGGTGCAGTGGTCAAGTGCTATATCTGCTAGCTGAAAGGTCAGCAGTTCAAATCCACCAAGCACTCCTTGGAAACTCTTCAGGGCAGTCCTACTCTGACTTATAAAGTTACTATGAGTAGGAATCAACTTGATGACAGTGAGTTTGATTTGGGGGGGGATTTATATCCTCTAAAAAAGCTCCAAAGTCTAGATTCCTCCACTGCCCATGCCATTCACATAGTGGGTGGATATATGATCTAAGTTTGATCAGTAATATATTCCCTCTAGGATCAGGATCATAAGAAGAGTTGGAACCCAGAAACTGTAGATGCAGTACTATTAGCTGACTGATTCTATCAATGGGCCACTGCTACAGCTGATGGCCCATGACCATCAGATGGAAACATTATAAATAAGATTCTGGTTTAAGAGTACTTTGGGAATATAGGGATGGTTAGTAAATTGAATACTTACTATTTGGCTCATTAGGTAGTGTCTAAATACAAAGTTTCCCCTAATTTCGAGAAATAAACTATCTCCTGCCTCAAAGACAGTACCTCTCCATCCGGATCCCATTGTAGGTGTGAAGTTTGAATCAATCATATATCTCAACACTTGCCTTATACAGTTTGGTTCAGATATGAATGCCTGATTTAATTTGGGTTAGTCAGCATCATTCCACAGATTTTTGTCAAACAGAGCTCATGGTAACAGGTCTTTTTCCTTCTTAGTCATGTAGCTTTAAAATTACCCACACAGAGTCCCTGGTAACCTTGAGTCCTACACTATGGAATATCAAAGAGAGGGTATATGAAATAAGCAGTGACCAGAGGCAAGAAGAGAATATTGCAACATTCAAGTTCCTGAATCCATCATCCTTCATACTTTTCTCTCTGTTTGGTTACATAAGTGGATCCATCCCTGTCTTGGATTCAGAATGTCAATTTTGACTGTTAGTGGCTCCTTGTTAAAGTCGAATGTCAAGCGTGCTGGAGGACAGCAGAATTGTGTATCTATTCAAGGGTAAGATTATGGAAGACATGCATAAACCCACGCTGTTAGGATGGTTTATCTAAATTGATTGTTTTTTAAATGAAACTGTATTTTCAAATACTCATAGATATATATGCTGTTGTAAGAAATAATACCGAGAAATTCAGTGTACAAGGTCTGACAATTAGGTTTGCTAACTTACCACCGTGTGCTTCTGTTGGCAGCACTGTACAAACAACTCAGTAAGGTTTCATAACCTTAGTATTTCACCAGTATCTCACAGCTGTGTTTGTGTCAATGTGTGGCAGTGTTGTGCTGAGTGGCATTCATTACTGTTGTTGGGTGTTTTTGCGTGTCATCATGAGAATGTTGTAGCTTCAGTCAGAGCAATGAAAAAACATTAAATTTCTTGTTACACTCGGCAAGAGTGAAAGTGAAATCAGAAACATGTAAGTCCAAGTTTATGTGGATGATGCCACGAAGAAAACAGCAGTGTACAAAGGAATTCACCATTTCCTGAGGGCTCAGAAAGTGTCACTGAGGAAGACAGGTCAGGGCAGCCAGTAATGACCAGAACTGATTAAAACATTGCCAAAATTCATCAAACTTGCATCAAAATTGTTGTCTGACTGTGAGAAGCATAGCAGACCAAGAAAACATAGATAGAGAAATGGTTAGGAAAATCTTAACTGAAAATCTTGGCATGAGAAAGGTACATGCAAAAATGATCCTGAAGGAGCTCTCTGATCAACAAAAGCAGAGAGTCAAAGTTTGCCAAGACCTTTTGGAGAGGCAAAATGATGTTTCCAGCTGTGATATTACTGGTAATGAAACACGGATGTACCAATATGAGCCTGAAATAAAGTGTCAAAGTGCACAATGGAAGTTACCTACTTCCTTTAGTCCAAATCAAGAATCAGAACGATGTTGCTGCCTTTTTTCTTATATCAGAGGGATTGTTCGTTACGAATTTGTACCAACTAGACAAACAATTAACCAAGTTTACTATTTGCAAGTGCTGAAAAGGCTGTGTGAGAAAGTTAGAGGAAAACAAGCTGAACTTTTCACCAACGACTCATGGCTCTTGTATCATGACAATGTGCCAGCTCACACGACACTGTCTGTGAGGCAGTTTTCAGGCAGAAAACAAGTAAGTGTATTGGAACACCTCTACTAGTCACCTGATCGGGCCCCAGTGACCTTTTTATTTACCTGAAGATAAAGGAAAATGCTGAAAGGAAGACATTTTGATGACACTCAGGATGTTACGTGTAACACGACAACAGCTCTGATGGCCATTCCAGAAAGAGCTCCCAAATTGCTCTGAAGGTTGGACTAGGCACTGGCATTGGTGCATAGCTTCCCACATGGATTGCTTCGAAGGTGACTGTGGTGATATTCAGCAATGACGTCTGCAGCACTTTTTCTAGGATGACTTTGTGGACCTAATTGTCAGACCTCGTATTCTGTATACAGTGTCCACAAGGGGTAACACCTTAAAAAACTATAGGACGAGATCTCAGCTTGGATATTGACAATGCTATAGTCAAGATATAGAATATTTCACTAATTTATTTTCCATCGTCATAATTTTGTTATAAAAATTGAACCATACAGGATGTTATCTGTTTGGGATTTTTTTTCTTCCCCAGTATAATTCCCTCATGGTAAATCCAAGTTGTTTCATGTGTAAGTATTTCCTTTTTTGTATTGTTAATACTATTCCATGGTATGGGTGTACCACAGTTTGTTTACGAATTCATCCACTTTAAGGGATCTGAATTGTTTCCAGTTTTTGGCTGTTATAACTGCTATAAACATCCAGGTACAGGTTTTTGTGTGAATCTAACTTTTTATTTCTCTGGAAAAAACTTCCAAGTGCAATTGCCCTCTCATATATTTAGTTTTTAAAAGAAACTAGCAAATTGCTTTTCATTGTGACTGGACAATATTACATTCCCATCAGTGATCTAATTTCTTTACATTCTCACCAGTTTTTGTCCTTCGATTTTTTTTTTTTTTTTTAATTTCTTTTTAGGCTTTCTGATGTGGTGATCTCTTATAGTGATTTTAAGTTTCCACTTCCCTAGTGGCTATAGAAGTTGCACATCTTTACATACATTTATTTGCCATCTCTATCTTTTCATCAGTGAAAAATCTGTTTATGCCTTTTGATCATTTCCTCAAGTCTGTAGCTTGTGTTTTAATTTTCTTCAAATGGGTTTCCACAGAGTAAAATTTTTAATCTTGATGAGACCTACTTCATAAAATGTTTCTTTTATGTATTACAGTCTTAGTGGCAAGTCTAAGAACTCTTTACCATTTCAAAAATCTTCTCCTGTGTTTTAAAAGATGTTTAAATTATATCTGCGATATATTTGGAATTAACTTTTTGTAAGATATGACTTAAGTCCAATTTTTTTTTCTGCTTCCTTTTTTTTTTTTTAAAATATGAATGGCCAACTTTTCCAGTACTATCAGTTTAACAGACTATTCCTGCTCCTTTAAATTGTCTTCGTGCCTGTCAAGAATAAATTCAGTGTATTTGTTTGAATTGACTTATAGTTTCTCTAATTTTGTCTTAAACCATTGTTCAATGTATATATTCCTCCACCAATATCACATTGTCTTGGTTACTGTAGAACTATCATTCATATCATGTAGGGTAACTCCCGTTCTTTAGTCTACTATTTTTTGGTTAAGAGCTCAGCTGCTAATCAAAAGATAGGCAGTGTGAATCCACTAACCACTCCTTGAAAACCCTATGAGGCAATTCTACTCTTTCCTGTAGGGTTGCTAAGAAGTTGAACTGACCAAATAGCAATGGGTTTTAGGGCCTGTCTTTTTCCACATAAATTTTATAATAAGCTTTTCAGTATCTACAAAAAAGTTCTTGCTGGGATTTTGATGGAAAGTGCATTAAAATCAATTTGTTGACAGTTTGTGTCTTCACCTCATGAATCTTCCAATGCCTAAGTATGGTATATGCCTCTATTTTATTCTTTCATTTTTTTATCAGCTTTTTGTAATTATCAGCATTACAGATTTTCTACACATTTTGTTAAGTTTAAACCTAACTATTTCATTTTCTCTGGAATGATTTTAAATGGTATTGCTTCTTAATTACTATTTCCATATGTTCATTGTTAACATACAGAATTGTGATTGATTTTTTGTGCATTAAACTTGAATTCTGTGACTGTGCTGTGCTCATATGTAAGTTCAGAGTTTCTTAGATTCCTTGAGAATTTCAATATAGATAATCATCTGCACATGAGGAGAGTTTTATTTCTTTCCTTTCAGTCTGTATGTTTTTCTCATTATTTTCCTTGCCTTAGTTCAGTGATGAAAATTTCCAGTACTGTGTTGAATAAGAGTGGAGAGAATAAACATCTTTGTTTTGCTCTCAACCTAAGAGAAAAATGATTTAGTCTTTTACTCTTAAGTATGTAGGATTTTGGCAGATGTCCTTTATTAAATTGAGGTAGAACCCCTTATTATTAATTTGTTGACAGTTCTTTGTTTTGCTTTTCATAATGAATAGGTGTTGGCATAAATGATTTTTTCTTAAACAGATTCCAGATTTTACCCAAGGTTACTAATGTCTCCTTAATCTGTAATAACCTGCTTTCCCTGGAGCTGGCCTCTGTCTCCACTACCCATTTATACCTTCAAAATAAATTATTTTGGCTGCCTGCCAGGCCCTAGGGATGCAAAGTTGGATAAGACCTGGAGTCTGTTTCAAGGAACTGATAATTTACTGAGGAAACGAGAATGTATTTTAGAGTTTACAATATGAAAAAGTGTTATGAGAAGTGTGTGTAACAGCAGGCTTGTTGCATTCATATAGCTCTAAAGGATTGCAATTGGCTTTCTGGAGGCAATGACATTTGTATTGAGTTTTAAAGATAAGTGTGATTTTATCAAGTGAAAGGAGGAAAGGATAATGGAAAGGAGCAGGGGAAAATATTTTTCACATATACGAATGGCTTTAAGCATGTGCAGAACTAAGATATAGGTAGTAAAAAAAAAAAACCTGTTGCCATCTAGTCAATTTTGATTCATAGAGACCCTATATAAAGGGACATGTGAATGTTTGAGTTGCAAAAAGAATAGCTTAAGGTAAAAATGAAGAACTACTTCATGGTGAAGGATATTCAATATTGGAATTTAGTAACCTAGCTATTTTGCTATTACTGGTGCTGGTACTAAATATATCCAGGAGATCTTTAAAGAGAAAAGAGATATTCTGAGAACTTTAACTTTAGGCCTAGCAAAAGACAGAGACAGAAATATAAGGATACTTTTCACATTAGTATTTAAAAAGGCTTATAGCACTTTCATGGACTTTAGATTGGAGACATCCAGAATTACTGAGCTATTGGTTACACTTAACCTGTCTAACTTCTCATCCTACCGTAATGATGAGCACATTCTCAAGGGAGAAAAAAAAAAGAAAAAAGAAAGAAAGAAAAGGTTTTCAAGCATCAGGTAAGCAACAAGAAAGACTGCCTTCAGCCAAGGTGAATAAGAGAAGATTATGTTTTCCACAGAATGGTGCAAATAACCTACTGGCAACCATCTGACCATAGTTCTTTGGCAATTGGAATTTATTTCCTCTGTATAGATACAAAAGCCCTGGTGGCCCAATGGTTAAGACCTCAGTTGCTACCCAAAAGGTTAGCTGTTTGAATCAATCAGCTGCTCCTTGGAAATCTTATAGGGCAGCTCTACTCTGTCCCATATGTCTCTATATGTCATTATTGACTTGACCACAACTGGTTTGGTTTTTGGTTTTATCTAGACAGATGTAGATAAACAAGCTTTTTATTTATTTATATATTTATTTCTTTTTGATTAGGTAATAGTGAAAGAAGTTTGCCGAACCTAACTGGTACAATTTTGAAAAAAAACCCTCAAATTAACAAGTAAATATGAGATCATTTATTACTAGACTAATACTAAGTGTTTACCAATTGTCATGCTGAGAATGGTGGGTGAGAGTACAAAGAAAGTTGACTCTATATACTTCTCAAAGGAAATGTGCATGAGATGCCCAATCAAAGGACTAGGTGAGAGGGAAGAGAAAGAGAGAGAGGAAGGTGGTGTTTATTTGTCAGGGGTAAGGAGATGAGTATCTATTTCACAGCAGGCCAAAGAAGCTTGGTCACATGCAGTGATGCAATGAAACAATCCAAATATGCTTAAATAATTTAAAGTGATTGAAATGTAAGATTTAGGATATGAGTAAGAAGAGTGACATTTTGTTGCTCTAACTGAACTATGTGTACACTACTCTGGCATTGCCATCGTTGCTGTTAGGTGCCATCAAGTCAATTTTGATGCATAGCAACCCCATGGGACAGGGTTTTCTTGGCTGTAATCTTTACAGGAGCAGATCACCAGGTCTTTCTCCTGCAGGGCAGCTGAATGAGTTTGAATCATCAAACTTTCTGTTAGCAAAGGATCACTTAACTGCCATGCCACTGGAGCTCCTTACTCTGGCGTTACAGAGGGCTTATTTGTGTCTTGAATTGATCAAACTTCAAAACCAAAAGGAACAACCCCAGTGCCATCAAGTCAATTGTGACTCATAGCAACCCTGTAAGGCAGAGTGAAACTGCTCCATAGAGTTTCCTAGGAGTGCCTGACAGATTTGAACCATCAACCTTTTGGCTAGCAGATGTAACACAACCACTATGCCACCAGGGTTTTCCAGGCTTCAAAGGGTAAGTTAAATTCCTGACTTACTCCTGAAGGATTCAAGATTTGCTCTTGCCTTAGTTGTTTCTTCTTCAAATTTCTGCTTACTCAATATGTGACTGTCAGAATTTACTTATTTATTTACTTTGGTCTTATAAATCATTTCAAAAATACATGTTTTATAAGAGTATTTGTAACTTTGCAATGTAACAATTTATAGTATCTCCAGGTTCAGATGAGTTAAATTTCAAAAAATTGGAAGTATCATCATTACTATCTAAGATTATTTCCGTGGTGTTGAGGTGGAAACATTCTACTAGTGGTTTTAAAACAACATAAATCACAGTTCCCATTGAGCTACTCTGTTCATAGCAAGCGCATGTGTATTAAAATGGAACTGTGCTCTGTAGGGTTTTCTCTGTGCTTTTCTTCTAAGTCATCACTAGATAGAATCAAACATTCAGTCTTTGGATTAGCAGCTGTTTGGGTCATCTGGTACTTCTCTAAAAGAAGTATCATGAGTGGATGGCTTTCACCAAGAAAAATTTATTCCTTCACAGTCTGGCCTCAGTTTCACCTGGCAGCATGGTCTCTGGCCCCCCACTCAAGCTACTACGTCCTTGTAATGTTGGATTAAAATGGGAGAAGTACTCAAGTTGTGTTGAAGTCCAGTTAATATTGATCTTTTTTCTAACATGTGCTGTCACTGATTTCACCCAACCAAATTTCTATCAATTATCTAATCTAAACCCTCTGCTCCCCACCCTCTATGCAGCTGTTAAAGAGTCTTTTCTCCTATGCATGAATCTGTTTTTAAGTTCTTATCGTAGGGGTCTCATGCAATATTTGTCCTTTTGTCGCTGACTACTTTCACTCAGCATAACGTCCTCCAGTTGAAACCAGGTTAACAGATGTTTCCTGAAATCATCTATCGTTCTTTATCACTGCATAGTGTTCCACTGAATATATATATCATAATTTACTTATCTATTCCTCTGTTGTTGGGCATCTGGGTTGATTCCATCTTTTTGCTATTATGGATTGTGCTGCGATGAACATTCGTGTGCGTGTATCAGTTGATGTGAATGGCATTGATTCTACAGAATATATTCCAAGCAGTGGAATTACTGGGTCAAATGGTGTATCTAGATCCAGTATTTTAAGGAGCGCCAGATTGCTTTCCAAAGAGGCAATCACACCAACAGTGTAGAAGAGTTCCAATTTCTCCACATTCTCTCCAGCAGTTGTTGTTTTGCATTTTTTTGGATCCTGGCCAACCTTGCTGGGGTAAGATGATATCTCATTGTAGTTTTGATTTGAATTTCTTTAACAGCTAATGATTGTTGAGCATGTCCACATGTGTTTTCTGGCTGCCTGGATCTCCTCTTTAGAGAAGTGTCTGTCCATCTCCTTTGCCCATCACTTAATTGGATGATTTGTCTTTTTCTTATTGATGTTTTGTAGTACTTTATAGATTATGGAGATCAGGCATTGGTCTGACATAGAGTTGCCAAATATTTTTTCCCATTCTGTAGGTGGCCTTTTAATTCTATTCATAAAGTCTCTGGATGAGCAAAAGCGTTTGATTCTTAATAGTTCCCATTTATCTATTTTCTCTTCTGATGACTGTGGATTGTTTGACAGATTTTGAGATCTGTCTACATTGTGCATTGAAACTTGCATTGTTGTTCCTTCTTTTTCTTGGAACTGCTTTACTGCTTTAGATTTGATATTAAGGTCTTTTATCCAGTTTGAGTTGGTTTTTGTATAAGGTTTAAGATATGGGTCTTGTTTCAATTTATGGTAGATGGGTATCCGATTTTGCCAGCACCATTTGTTGAAGAGACCATTTTCTTAAAAAACAAAACAAAAGTGAACAAACAAACAAAATCAAATGACAGCATTGTCATCCTATTTCTAAGCTATTTATTCTATTCCACTGATCTGTTTGCTAGTCCTTGTTCCAATACCCCACCATCTTGATTTCTATAACATTACAGTAAGTTTTGAAGTCAGGTCATGTAAGACTTAGAGCTTTTTACTTTTTTCAAGTTTGTTTTGGATATTCTAGATCATTTGTACATCCACATAAATTTTAGAATTAACTTAGCAAATTCTACAAAATTATTTTCTGGAAATCTTTGGGAAGAATTAGCATTTTTAAAAAAATATTTGAGTTTTCCAATCCATGAACATGTAATATCTATTTGTCAGATGTTATTTAATTACCTTTAGTAATTAAGTTATAGGTTGTACTCTCTGAGTCTTGCATAACTTTTGTTAAATTACACTTAATTTTAAATATGCTGCTATTGTAGTAAATGAAACTGTTTTATTCTATTTTCCAAATTTTTGCTGCTAGCATTCAAAGTCTGACAATTAAATCTGCTAACTCATCCAGTTAAAAGTGCTATATACCTCATTGCTGAATATCACTACAGTCACCTTCAAAGCACTCCTTTTGGAAAGCTATGTACCAAAGTCAGCATCTGGTCCACCCTTCAAAGCAAGTTTGGAACTCTTTTGCTGTAATGGCTATCAGAGCTGTCATTGTATTACCCTTGATGTCCTGCATGTCATCAAAATATCTTCCTTTCAATATTTCCTTCATCTTCAGGTAAAGAAAAGAGTCATTGGGGGTCACAGATAGTGCCATGTGAGTTGATGCATTGTGATGAAATAGTCCTGACTTGTTGGTGAAAAGTTCAGGTAATTTTTGTCTAACTTTTTAACACAGACTTTTCAGCATTTCCAAATAGTAAGCATGGTTAACTGTCTAGTTGGTACAAATTCATAATGAACAATCCCTCTGATATCAAAAAAGATCAGCAACATAATTTTGACTCTTGATTTGGACTGATGGAACACTTTTGGTCATGGAGTACTGGCTGACGTCCACTGTGAACTTTGATGCTTTGTTTCAGGGTCATATTGGTACACTAGTGTTTTATCACTTGTGATAACATGGCCCAGAACATCATCTTGCCTCTCCAAAAGGTCTTGGAAAGCTTTGACTCTGCTTTCCTTTTGTTTATTGTTGAGTTCATTGGGTCTATTTTCACACACACTTTTCTCATGCCAAGATTTTCAGATAACATTTTAACGTTTCTCTATAGATGTTTACTTATGCTTCTTATAGTCGGCCAATGATTTTGATGCACAATTTGATGAATTTTTTGCAATGTTTTCATCAGCTCTGCTTGTTACTGGCAACCATGAACTCTCTTCATCAATGATGCTTTCTCTTCCCTGAGAAAAATGTTTAATCCATTTGGAAGCTTCTGTTTTCTTCATGGCATTATCCCCATAATCTTGGACTAACATGTTACTGATTTTGCTTCCACTCTTGCCAGATTTAACAAAAGACTGAATGTTTGTTCATCCCTATAATTTAACCTCCAACGTTCTCATGAAACACACACAAAAAAATAACAATAATGAACACCATTGAGCAAGACACAAACACAGCTGTGAGACACTGACATATCAAGGTTAAGAAACTTTACTGAGTTGTTTGTACAGTGTTATCAGAGTAAGTATATGGTAGCAAGTTCATGAGTGTAATTGTCAGAGTCCATATACAAATATAACTGATTTTTGGATTACTTGTTTATTCTGAATCCTGTTAAATCTAGCAGCTATTTTTAGATGTCTTGGTATTTTCAAATAGCTATTTTTGAATTCTTTGTGATTTTATGTGTAAATAAGCGGGTCATCTGCCAGTGTTCATTTAATATAATGAAGCACAAACTTCCTCAACACACAATAGAAATCTGTAGTTGGTAAGAAAAAAAATTAGTCATAAATTTAAGAATACAGTAACAAATAGATCTCTGAATCACTGAGGCAGGGGTTTAAGCTGGACCCTTCTCTGATTTATGATTTGGTAACCGTGGGTTCAATTCAGGAAAAGCTGGATAAAATTTTGGTAATGTAGTCTGTGTTTGTCTAAAGAATTAGATTTACTTTTCATACTTCACAATTTAATAAAGGAGAAGATAAAGTAGCATTTTTCAAAGATTCCTCTTCTCCCTCATCTCTGAACTCCAGAAATCTGGTTGTGTTCCTAGTTTTCCTTTTCTAGAGCACAGTCTTTAGCTCTACAATCATGGGTAAATGACTTCACTCCTCCACTGAAGGAAAATTCTCCCTGCTACAACAGTAAAATAATATGAAACATAAAACACTTAACAACCATCTATTAGATGCTGCGGAGCTTAAAAGTCAAGAGATCAAAGGAGTTCAGCTGGCCAGAGCCAATTGCCTGCTCCTATCTTTAGTCCTCATGGGGCACCACTACCTTGGTAGACCCAGTCCCATCAAGGGACCATCCCTGAACTTGCCTGTCTCAGAGATTTATTGCTAAAACTCCTCACAGTTCATCAGATTCAGGAATGCTTGTTCCCAGTAACAAAGCTCACAAGAGGCTAATGAATAAAACCAGAATAACAATGTATTAATTTACACTGCGAAATATAAATTTAACATAGATGAAGTTTTATGTTAGCTTGGCAGTATGTTTTTTTTCTCCATAGACCAGATAGATGGAAAGATAAATTAGTAGAAAGTATGCCTGGTCAGCTCAAAATTGAAAGAAGGAAATGAGTTTATATGATGCAAATACAGTCATCCCTTGGCATCTGAGGAGAATTGTTTCCAGGACTTCCAGCAGATACTGGAATCCAAGGATGCTCAAGCATCTTATAGAAAATGGTGCAGTATTTGCATATAACCTATGCACATCCTTCTGCATACTTTAAATCATCTGTAGATAACTTATAACACCTAATACAATTTGAATACTATATAAATAATTTTTATACTTTATTGTTTAGGGAATAATGACAAGACATCAGATGAACAGTGCTCATACAATGAATACTGAAGACAACCTGGGGAATCCACGAAATGGCAAGAGGCTACAGCAGGGTGTACCTACACATCATGGCATTGGTGCTCAGCTCACAGAAAATTCAAGTTTTGAATTTGGAACTTCTTTTTTTTCCCAAATTTTTGATGTGCTCTTAATTAAATCCAGAGACACAGAAGGCCGACTAGGCTTAATTTTCAAAGAAATCTCTGCCCCGTCCAGTTGGTTCTGACTCAAAGTGACCCTAGTGGACAGAGTAGAGTGCCCCATAGGGGCCCCAAGGCGGTGGCCGGTGGATTTGAACTGGTAACTTTTCAGTTAGTAGGCGCTCTCTTAACCACTGCACCACCAGCGCTCCTGCACTTAATTGTCTCCGTTTAATAGATTCTGATGTGTTTATTTCCACAATAGACATATTCCAGCAGAAAAAAAACATGCAGGTGATGTTTTCAGGTCAGAAAATGTTCTTCTCTGAGCAGAGCAAGTTTAATGACTGTTTGCTACTTTCCTTGAGGAGAATTTCCAACCTTTTTTGCATATCCTTTCCAAGTCTAGGTTTCTACCTTCCATTTGATTATAGAATTGATTTTGAAGGAAAAGAACTGTTTAAAGTCAGTTGGCATTTTCTTATTCTTACCCATGGGATTTGCCGTGGGCTATCCACCAGTAAACAATTCAATCTACCTCATTTCAAAGTTTGTATTTCCTCAGGGTGTTGCCATTTGTGTCCAGTTGTATTATCCATGTAAGGAAGTTTCTGTTCTAGGAATGCCTTGAAATTCTCAGTCAATTTTCAGAAAGGTCCTAAGGTAGACATTGCTGCTCTAATTTATTTTTACAGATATAAAAACTGAGGCTTAAAGAATGTAAGTGATTTCTATGGCCAGTTGACATACATGATTCAGCATCTACCGTAAGCCAAGCATGGTAGGAGGTGACAAAGTAATAACCTGTCTCTCTGTATTCTCATGAAGAGTCCTGGTGGAATGGTGGTTAAGCACTTTGCTGCTAACTGATAGGTCAGCAGTCTGACCCCACCAGAGACTCCATGGAAGAAAAGACCTGACAAACTGCTCTCATAAAGATTATAAATTAGGAGACCCTATGAGACAGTTTTACTTTGTCTTACAGGGTCGCTGTGAGTTGGAGTCGACTGGAAAGCACACAGATACAACATATTACCTTGCAAAACTAATCAAACCTGTTGCTGTCAAGATGATTTCAACTTATAGCAACCTTATGAGATGGAGTAAGACTGCACCATAGGGTTTCCAAGGTGGATTCAAAATGCCGACGTTTTGGTTCGCAACTGAGCTCTTAAGCACTGTACCACCAGGGCTCCTGCAAGATCGTAGTGGCTATCAAATTAAATTTAAACATCTGAGATATTTTATAAGTGCAAACAAGTTATTCAAATAATAGGGCTCTTTGTTACATTTGAGGCTTATTTTATTTCATGAATGAATGAATGAATATGCACTATTTTCGGTATACCTTTTTAAGAATAAAAGAAAAGCAAAGTTCAATAAGTGTGTTCAAATTTTTAGACATTTCAAATGAATATTTCGATAGTTGCAACTTTTAATGAATTCCAACCGTGTTTCTTGCATTGTGTAGAATACAGAGGATGTGTGACCCAGACTGAGAGACACATCATCAAAGTGGGACAAAGGTCGTCAAGACAGCAGAAGGAAAAAGTGAATAACTTGTTTCAAGGGAACACAGCTGGAGCTGGTTTCTGAATGCTAAACAGTTTTGAGTTTCTCTTTGATTCAAGGAAGCGAAATCCTCACAACTTAAACTTTGAGACGCTTTCTGAACAACCACAAGATCCTCCAACTGAGTTGGAAATCTCCCGCAGAGAGGTTTCCTTGGGTCATTTTCTTAACTCCTCTCTTCTGCATTGGTTAGGAGATATAAGAGAAAGGACCTTTGTCTGATATTTTCTTGTTAGATCCTAGCACAATACTGGAAGGGCAAAGGTCGTGAAACACACAAAGAGGGAAACATAAGATAAATCAACTGGTAAGATGGTTCATTTTAAAACAACATCAGTAGATAATATTTATTTAGTTCTTAACATATACCAGCTAATACCAGACAGTGCATTAAGCATTTGATAGAGTCTTATCTTAACACTAAGTCAACAATGGGACTGTAGAACTACAATGTTACAGTTGTAGCTGAGGAATCAGTGTTCAGGGAGGATCAGTGACATTATCCAAATCTAGCAAGCAGTGAGCAAGGATCCAAGTCTAGTCATGACAAGTTCTAAAACATTACTCTTTTCTACCACCCTGGGAGGCTGATCTGTCATGGAGATTCTTCCCTGATTCTGGTCCAATGTAAACTAGTTGCCATTGAGAATCCCGTGTGTATCAGAATACAACTGTGCTCCACAGAGTTTTCAGTAGTTGATTTTTTGCAAGTAAATCTCCACACCTTTCTTTCAAGGTGTCCACGGGTATGCTCAAAACTCTAACTTTCTGGTTAGCAGCTGAGCATGTTAACCCTTTGCACTACCCAGAGTCTGTTGGCCCTCTTTTCGGTACCTCCTAAAGATATCTATTATGACTGAATTAGAGCAAAATATTTCTGCACTAGATTCTTCTTGGGGACCTAGTGGCACAAGGATAAACAGCTCAGCTGTTAACCAAAAATTTGACAGTTTGAATCCACTAACCCCTCTTTGGAAACCCTATGGGGCAGGTCTACTTCATTCTAAAGGTTCCTAAGAGTCTTAATTGACTTGATTTCTTATGGGTAAAGTTTTCTTGTTGGGTGCTGTCAAATCAATTCTGGCTAACAGCAATCCCACATAACAGAGCTGAATTGCTTCATAGGGTTTTCTAGGCTGTAATTTCACAGACACAGGTCACCTGGTCTTTCTTCTGCAGAACAAGTAGGTAGGATTGAACCCTAACCTCTTAGTTAGCAGTCCA
Organism: Heterohyrax brucei; assembly: GCA_028571685.1. Lineage (NCBI taxonomy): Eukaryota > Metazoa > Chordata > Mammalia > Hyracoidea > Procaviidae > Heterohyrax > Heterohyrax brucei. The sequence goes on from CM053150.1 coordinate 68,212,095, forward strand.
GCACTTACCCATTATTCCATCAGGGCTCTGTGTGCCAGATTCTGTTCTCTTAGAACTCACGGGTGGTGTTTAAATTTGTTCTTTGGAATAATGGTTCATAAGACTTATGCAAAACAACCTTGATCAAACATTTATTTAACTGAAGGTTATCTGAGGGCCAGAGGGATTGAGTGATACATACACCAAAGTGAGAGTGATACACATCAACTTTATTTGTTCCATAGATTTTGCTAAAATGATGAACCAGTCAGAGATTGTAATCCATAAACAAAGAGCAGGAGCAATTTACGGAGCATCTACTACACTCCTCTAATTTTTTTATGCACTGTGGGAGGACACAACGTCTGTTCTAAAAGATGTTATATGTTGTGGAAGAGAGGAGAAAACCATAGGTCTTGAAGAATAGGAGTGTTTGTCTTTATATCTTCAGAACCTGTCAAACTATGTGTTCCAGAAAAGCATGTATTGGACGTTTGTTGAATGTGTTAAAAAAGAGAAAACGAATCATGAGCTGCTTACCATTAAGAGTTAGATTTTGAACTTTTAAAAGGGACTTTCTTAGGTTTCAATAGACAGAATGCCTACTTTATGTTTCTGTAACCTCCCTCCTCATCCCACCTGGATTAATCAGATTTAATGCACTGCCATAGCCATGGAGTGGATTCCAGCTCATAGTTTTATACCTCTCTAAACCAAGAGGATTTCATTTCCTCTGACTTGGAAGCTTTCAGTTGCCTAGCATGAGTTTCTGTTTCGGAAGGAATATCTTCTAAGGAATTCACACACGAGAGACAGGACTATAGGAGAAAGTCAATGGACTTAAAAATGTCACTCAACAAAACGGAATGATTAGGTCATAAGCCAGCGAAGTGCAAAGAGGGTCATTAATTCAGATTTTGTTAGAATTCAGTCTGGAGTAGAGTGTAATTTACATTCACATGCCTATGAAGACATGCTTTGGTAATAAAAATAATGTATTAGTATCAGGGGAATGTGTATTTAATTTTTTTCAAAAAGAGTTTCTAATTATCCTTCACCTATAATAACCATAATGCTACTTACAATTTATTCATATGCTTTCACTGAAACACAGTCTATATAAACCTCCTATATCTAGCACCTGATTTATTTATTTATATGCCACCTGGTTCCAGGAAAGCTGAAGTAGCTAATATAATCCAACAGAAAACTATATCTTTATAGAGCTTATTACAAAGAACATCTGTATGTTTATCTACATTAATTTGCACAGAATTATCTGAAGTAGGTGGGAGACAGTTTATAGTCCTTGTTTCAGAGCTACGTATAGGTTCAGACATGCTTGATGTATTATCTAACCCAATCAGAAAGATGGGAGATGCAAAGCCAGGAGCATTCTATGAACTCAATTCAGAGTCATCTCTACTGCACTAGTCACCACCCCCCAATTACTGTGCAAGCCTCACAAGAAAGAAACACTCTATCTTCTAAAAGAAAAACAAAAACTGCATCTCTATTACAGACACCTTATGAATCAGAGTTTTATTTATCTGACATGGGGCTGTAAGTGCCAAGGAATCACAAACGTTAGTAAGAAGCTTCCATTTAGCATATTGAAGCATGTGTAGGAAGAACCAGGCCTAGACATGAAGATGGATCTGAGAAGAAAACAGCGCTTATGTAATGCTGCAACCATCTGCCAAATGAATGCCGTCTTCCCCACTGTCCATGGAAATGCAATTGTCCAAGCCTGTTTCATCTCTGAATGGGGCTGTAGCAAAAGCCAACATCTTGAACCCTCTTAGGATCTAGTATTTGTTCATTGGAGTTAACCTTTACAATTAATCTAATGAGATCCTTTCCACTGCTCTTCATGAATAGAGAACCAGTTAAGCCACCTATCACTGCCTAACTTTCTTTATTATTTCTTTGTACTGTACTTCACAAACATAACAACTAATAAAAAAAAAATTCTTAGACTGAAATGCCAAATCCTTTAGGATTTGCTTCTGAATTAATTCCTTTTTCCATTCTGGGCAGCTGTCCAGATTCCATGAGCTTTTACTTTTTTAAGTTTTACTGTTTCTTAGTGTAAGTTTATAGCATAAATTAGTTTTTTGTTTAAAAATGTATACACAAATTGTTTTGTGACAGTGACTACAGTATCCACAGTGTGTCAGCACTTTCTCTCTTTCCCTTTCCATTCTGGGTTTCCTGTGTTCATTTATGCCCTTTTCCTGTTCCTTCCAGTTTTCTTGTCTTCGCTTTTGGGTAGGTGTTGCCCATTTGGTCTCATACACTTGCCTGAACTAGATTCCCCACATGTGTTATTTTGGGCTGAAAGGTAAACTTCCAGAGTGACTTCAGTTCTGAGTTAGCCAGGTATCCAAGGACCAGCGTCTCAAGATCCCTGTAGGTTCTGCCAGGGCAGGAAGTGTGGGGTTTTTTGTGAGTTTGAATTTTGATCTATTTTTTTCTTCCTCTGTCTGCCCTGGAAACCCTAGTGGCATGCTGGTTAACTGCCACCTCTGCTAACGAAAAGCTCGGCAGGTCAACTCTGCCGGGTAGTCCCTAGAAAGCTCTATGGAGTATTCTACCCTGACCTACAGGATTGCTGTGTGTCGGAGTCGACTTGATGAGAATGGCTTTCTTTTTCAGCCGTCTGCCCTCCCTCCATTGTGAACCCTGTCAGAGCTGTTGGTGGTGGTAGCTGGAAACCGTCTAGTTCTCTTTGAATCAAGCTGAGGTTCACGTAGTCCATTAGACTTTTGGAGTAACATATTCTTTGTATTTTTGGTTTTCTTCATTCTCCTTTGTCCCAAACATGATTGGACCAATAGATGTATCTTAGATTCTGCTCAAAAGTTTTTAAGATCCCAGATACTACTCACCAAAGTAGTATGTAGAACATTTTCTTTATGAATTTCATGCACTATGAACTATTATTGTGCCAGTTTACCTAGATGTTCCCCTGAGACCGTAGTCTTCAGCCCCAGTAACTCAGTTCCTCAAGGTGTTTGGATGTGTCTAGGAAGCATCTGGGACTTTGCCTTGGTAGATCTGTGCTCCCTTCCCATGTATTAAGTGATGTCCTCCCTCCACCAAGGCTAACATATGTCTGCTATCTAGATATTGATTTTTTCTCCTCACACCTCCTCTCCCTGTAACCATCAAAGATTGTTTTCTTTCTGTGTGTAAACCTTTTCTTGGTTTTTTACAACGGCAGTGTCATGCAGTACTTGTCTTTTGTGATTGACCTATTTCACTCAGAGGAATGCCCTCCAGATTCATCTATGTTGTGAGATGTTTTGCAGAGTCAACATTGTTTCTTATCCATTTTGTGTATATAGCATAATTTGTTTATTTATCCGTTGATGGGCCCCTCATCTTTTGTCTGTTGCAAATAATGCTACAATGAACATGAATTTGCATGTCTATCCGTGTGATGGCTCTTATTTCTCTAGGATATATCCCTAGGAGTGGGATTGCTCCACTCTATGGCATTACTATTTCTAGAATTTTACATTGCCATAAGCAGTACATAAGAGTTACAGTCTATCCACAGCCTCCCTAATATTTATTATTTTCTGCTTTTCTGATTGCTGCCAGTAATGTAAGGGTGATGTGGTATCTCATTGCAGTTTTTGATTTGCATTTCCTTACTGGCTGGTGGCAAGTAATTCCTCCTGTGTCAGCTGCCCGAATGTCTTTGGTGAAGTGTTTGTTCTTATTCGTCCCTGTTTTTTAATCGGATTGTTTTTTGTTGTCATCAAGGTGTTGAAGTATTCTATACATGTTGGAGTGTTCTATAGTGTTTAGAAATAAGACCTTTGCTGAATATGTTGTATTCATTTTTCCCCCAGACTGTAGGTTCTCTTTTCACTCATTTGGTGAAGTCTTCTGATGATTGTGTTTGAAATTTTTAGAATCTCCCCTTTATCCAATTTAAATCCAGTTTACTTTCTGGTATTTGTGCATTCTTAGTTATGGTTTGTATGCTATTTATGCAGCACAGCTAGGGCCCAGAGCATTGTCCCTAATTTTCCTTCCATGAACTTTTTCAATTTAGGTTTTGTATTTAGGTCTTTGATCCATCTCGAATTAGTTTCTGTGTGTGGTGTTAGATACGGGTCCTGTCTCATTATCTTACAGACTGACATCCAGTTTTGCTAGCCCACTTGTTAAAAAAGACTGTCTTTTCCCCATTTAATGGACTCTAGTCCTTTGTCCAAGGTCAGTTCACCATCCCAAACTGAAAACCAAACCTGCTGCCATTGGGTCGATTCTGACTCAAAGCAATCCTATAGGACAGAGAACTGGTCCATAGGGTATTCAGAGAGTCACTGGTAAATTCCAACTGCCCACCTTTTGTTTAGTAGACATAGCACTTAACCACTATGCCACCAGGGTTTCCCAGCTCACCATAAGTGAATGGATTTACAAATGGATTCTCAACACTATGTATGTGTCTGTGGTTGTGTAAGTACCAGTCTGTTTGATTATTGTGCTGAGAAAAAGGTTGTAAGACCAGGTAGTCTGAGGTCTCTTATTTTATTCATCCACCTAAAAACAATGCTTTCCTTGTCAGGGGCCTCTTCATTTCCACATGAAGTTGGTGATTAATTTTTCCATATCATTAAAGAACACTGTTGATTTTTGAAACAGGGTTATACCATAGCTATAGATCAATTTGGGTAAGACTGACATTTTCACGACGTTGGGTCTTCCTGTCTGTGAGTATGGTTATGTTTTTCTATTTAGGCAGGTATGTTTTGGTTTTTTGCAACAGTGTCTTTTAGTTTTCTTTGTATTCCTCTTTTACATCTCCAGTTAGATTTGTTTCTCTGTATTTCTTCTTCCTAGGAGCTTTTACAAATGGTATTATATTACTGATTTATTTTTCAAAATGCTCTGTGTTAGTTTATAGGAATTCAACTGTTCATGGCATATTGATCTTGTATCCTGCCATTGTGTTGAATCTTTTTATTAGTTCCAGTAGTTTTGTGAAATGTTTTGGGTTCTCTATGTATTGAGATCATACCTTCTGTAAACAGGAATAGCGTTACTTCTCTCTTTCCAATTAGAATGCTCTTTTTTCGTTTTTTGCTATATTACTGTAGCTGAGACATCTAGCACAATGCTAAGTAAGACTGGTGACAAAGCAAATCCTTGTCTTGTTCCCACTTTCAGGAGCAATGCTTTTGGCAACTCTCTGTTGAGAATAATGTCGGCTGTTGGCTTTGCATACATACACACACACATATATGTATATGTATATATATGAAAAACACTGCCATCAAGTTGACTCCAACTTCCAGCAACACTATAGAAAGGCAGACACTTGAGTTTACAAACTCATCCTAGAAAAAGTGCTAGATACCTCTTTTCTGTATATCACTATGGTCGCCTCTGAAGTACTCCACTTGGGAAGCTATTCACTGACCCTAGCACCTAATCTGCCCTTCAAAGCAATTTTGGAACTCTTTGTCTGGGATGCCTGTCAGAGCTGTCATGGTATTACCATTGTTGTACTAAATGTCATCAAAATGTCTTCCTTTCAATATTTTCTTTATCTTTGGGTAAACAAAAAAGTCATTGGCAGTCAGATCAGATGAGTAGGGAGGGCTTTCCAATACAGTTATTTGTTTACTAAAAACTGCCTTACAGATGACAACTATACAGTTAAGTTGGCAAACTGGCCATCTTGCCACAGTGCACATTCCACGGAAAGAGTTCTAAATTGTTTTGAAGGGTGGACTAGGTGCTGGCATTGATGCATAGCTTCCCAAGGGCAGTACTTTGAAAGGTGACCGTAGTGCTTTTCAGCAATGAGGTATGTAGCACTTAAAAGCGAACTTCGTAGAACAGAGTAGAACGGCTCCATATGGTTTCCAAGGAGTGCCTGGAAATCCACCAGGATTAGAACTGTCAACCTTTTGGTTAACAGTCATAGATGCTAACCACTGTGCAATCCAGGTTTCCTGGTTTTATAGAGACATCCTTCATTGTCCTAAAAAATTTCCCTTCTATTCCTATTGTGTTGAGAGTTTTTATCATGAATAGATTTTATCAAGTGCCTTTTTTGCATCGTGTGGGTCTTTTCTATTGCTCTATTTACACACTGGGTTACATCAATCTTCTGATATTGAACCACCCATGCATGTCTGGTACGAACTCCACTTGCTCATGACATATTACTTTTTTGATTATGCAGCTTAATTCTATTGGCCAGAATTTTGTTGTGATTGCATCTATATTTATGAGAGATACTTGTTTGTAATTTTCCTTTTTTATGGTGTCTCTATCTGACTTTGGTATCAGGGTTTTTCTGGTTTTGTAGAATGTATCTGGTAATATTCTTTCCTTTTCTATGTTCTGAAATAGTTTGAATAGTAGTGGTGTCAACTCTTCTCTGAGTGTTTGGTAGAATTCTCCAGTGAAACCATCTAGGTCAGAGAAATTTGCTTGGGAGATTTCTTCAGTCTCTTCTCTTGTGACACATCTGTTTGGATTTGCTATCTCATCTTTGTTGGTTCAAATAGGCAGTATGTTTCCAGAAATGCATCCATTTTCTTTAGGTTCTCCAATTTTTTGGAGTACAAATTTTCATATTATTCTGTTATTATCCTTTGTTTTCAGTTGGATCTATTGTAAGGTCCCTCATTGTTTTTTCATTTGGGTTATCCCTCTCCTGTTTACCTTTGTCAGTGTGGCCAATGGTTTATTGATTTTTGGTGAACTCTTCAAATAAACAACTCTTGGTTTTGTTGATTTGCGGTATTGTTTTTCTGTTTTCAGTTTTACTTATTTCTGCTCTAATTTTTGTTATTTCCTTTCTTCTGATGGCAAGGGCTTTTTTTTACTACTCTCTGAGTTGTAAGGCTAAATGTTTTGATTTGAGTACATTTTTTTAATGAGCTTTTATTGTAATAAATTGATTTTTGAATGCTGCTGTTATTGTGTACTAAAGATTTTGATATGATGTGTTTTAACTCTTGTTTAATTCTAGGAACTTTTTGATTTCTCCTCTGATTTCTTGTTTTTTTCTTGCTGTTTCTGTTTTTGATTCCTATTTTTATGGCATTATGATCAGAGAGAATGCTTTGCATTATTTTCAATGTTCCTGATTTTATTTACTGGTTTTTATTGCCTAAAATGTGGTCTATTCTGGAGAATGTTCCACGTGCATTTTGAAAAGAATGTACAATTTCCTGCTGTTGGGTGAAGTGTTCTATACATACCTAAGAGGTCAAATTAGTTGACTTTGGCCTTTATATGTTCTGTATCTGTTGATTGTCTTTCTAGGTATTCTGTCCTTTATCAAGAATGGTGTTTTGAAGTCTCCTGCTATTGTTGTGGAACTATTTCTCTTTTTAGTTCTATTAGAGTTTGTTTTACATATTTTGGAGTCCTGTCACTGAGTACATAGATATTTATTAAGGTTATGTCTGTTTAGTGGATTTTCCTTTTAATCATTATATATCTTTTCTGGTCTTTTGTGATTGATTTTGCTCTAAAGTCTATTTTATATGAGATTAGTAGTGCCACTCTCGTCCTTTTTTGGTTACCATTTATTCAATATATTTTTTCCCATACTTTATTTTTTAATCTATTTGCATCTTGATGCCTATGGTGTGTTTCTTGTAGATAGTGTATTGAGAGGTCATGTTTTTTATCCATTCTGTTATTCTCTGTCTCTTTACAGGTGTGTTTAAACCAATAGCATTCAGTGTGCCTATTGATAAGTATGAGCTTATTGGTGTAGTATCATTGTGCTTTATTTTGTGGTGCTAATGTTTTGTTGTTGTTGTTTCTCTTACTTTCTTTACTAAGGAACTTGTTTGTGGGTTATTTTCTTTCATTATTGCAGATTTTGTGTTTATTGCGACTTCATCTTTGTTTGTTTTTTTGTCATTTTAATTCTGATAAATAGGTTGTTAAAACTTTTGGTGGTTAAACTGAAACTTACCTTTATCTTTGTAAGTCTGAACCAGTATTATATTACTTGATAACAGTTTGGCTTCTGCCTTTGAAAGTTTTGTTTCTGTACTTTTATTCACCTTTTTGTTTTTATGTTTTCATCATTTTGAGGTTAATGTCTGTTTCTGTGTTTTAAGTCTTTTAGCTTTGTTTTATCATTGAGAATTCTATACCTAGATTGGTATCTGACTAATACGGTCTTAGCCCCAGGTTGATGGTTTTCATTTTTCTCCAGCTACTGTCGGGTTCCTTTCTTTGTCTTAGCTTTGGAAAAAGTGACATTACATGAAGTGTGACAATTTAATACACAAATTTGTTGTTTTAAGTGCAGTATATCTCATTGCTGAATATCACTGCAGTAACCTTTTAAGTACTCCCGCTGGGAAACTATGCACGGACACCAATGCCTAGTCCACCCTTCAAAGCAATTTTGGTACTCTTTTTGTAGAATGGCCATTGCACACAGTGGCATGATGGCAAGTTCTCAAACTTAATTATGTAGCTGTCCATGAAGGAGTTTTTAGTCAGCAAACAAATAACTGTGTTGGAACACCCTCCCTACTCATCTGGTCTAATCCCTAATGACTGTTTTCTTTCCCTGAAGATAAAGGAAATATTGAAAGGAAAACATTTTGATGGCATTCAGGACATCAAGAGTAATAGAAAGGCCAGCTCTGATGGCCATTACAGAAATAGAGTTACAAAGTTGCTTTGAAGGATGAACTAGGCTCTGGCATTGATGCATGACTTCGCACGGGGAGTACTTCAAAGGTGACTATAATGATGTTCAGTAGTGAGATATTTAGCACTTTTTTTAGGATGACTTCGCAAACTTAACTGGCAGTCGTTGTACATCTTGACAACTTTCTTTTGAGTTCTGCCTTATATGGAGTTTGCTGAGTTTCTTAAATGATCAGGTTTTTTTTTATGTTTCATGATATTTGGGAAGTTGTCTGCAAGCACATCTTCAAGTCTTCTCTTTTTTTCCCCCTTTTCTTTCTGTTACAGAACTTCAAGCATATGCAAATCTTTCCTTTTGATTTTGTCCCACAAAATTTTCAAGTTTTCTTTGTTCCTTTCTCTGTTACTACATCAAAGGATTATACATGAGTCTGTCTTCAGTCTCACTTATTCTGTCTTCCAGGGTTTCAAATGTTCTCCTAAAATGTTCTTTTCAGTTATACATTTCTGAAATTTTGTTATCTTTTGGATTTTTGGTTGCTGTTTTTGTATGATTGCTGTCTATTTGCTTTGTTGGACATATTGTTCTTGTATTGTTTTCATGAATTGTTACATCAATTTCTTTGTGTTTTCTGATTTGAGTTACGTTTTCATTGGTTTGTCTGTGTTTTCTGTGGTTTTGTCTATGTTTCCTTGGTTTTGCCTGTTTTTCTCAATCTCTTTCCTAATCTCTCATAAAATCATAAGTGTCAGGATTTTGAACTCCATATCAGGTAGTTCCACTGCCTGTTGTTCTACTAGAATGTCATCTGATTCTTATTTTGGTCACTTGCTGGAGCTATTTTGTTATGCTTTTTTTAAATGTTTTGATACACTTTGCTGTCTCTAAGACGTTATAGTATTATTTTATTTATTTGCTTGTTTGATGTTTATTTTGCTTCTTTGTTTAGTTTTGACATGTCAGGGTAGATGGACAAGGTATGTTTTGCTGCTTGCTGTTCTGTGTACATGATAGTTCTCACCATCTTTTTCAGGTGCACAGGCCTGCAACAAGCAAGGCAAGCCCGTTTCACTGTACATTGGTTTTGTGAGTGGCTGAGGGCAGACTAGGTGGGCTCTGTCTTCTTCTAGATGTTGGTCCAACAGTGTGGGAGCATGTACAACTTCTCACTAGATAGTCAGAAATATTGGACGGGAAGTGGTATGCAGTCATTTTAAACCATTTGGCAGCTTGGTTGTGCTGCAAGAGAGGAAGGACAGTGTAGGCTCAGGCTCAGTGTGGTGCTCTAGCTGTGTCAGAACAGAGAGTGCTCACAGGAAAGGGAGATGACTTATTGGGCTAGGTAGGAAGAAGAAAGAAAAGAAAAAAGAGAGAAGGGGGAAAGGGTGGCTGTAGGTTGGGACTGTGATAACTTGGGGGCTGGTGGGAAAGAGGAAGAGGTAGCATTTGGAGTAGGTGAGAATGAAAAAGAAATGGAGAAAAGGGAAACAAAATAGTGCAATAGAACCCAGTAATCAGAGCTTGGTGGAGGCAGCTGGGATCCAGGGCAATGGAAGGCTAACGGCCCTCTACCTGCAATGGTATAGTGTGGCCTGGTAGGAAGGGTCAGAAGTCTGGTCTGAGGCTAGGTGGGATGCAGAAGGAAAAGGAAGAAAGGTGAAAAAAATAATGATGTGGTAGAAGCCTGATGAAAGGAGCCAAGCAGACAGCAGCCTAGTTTCTCCACCTTGGAGACCTGGCATGGCCCACTAGGAACAGTCAGAAGCAACATATGTGACAAGGTAAGAGGGAGAAACAAAAGAAGAAAAAAAATAATTGGTATGGCAGGAGCTAGTAAATGGTGGCAAAGGAACCAAGGATAGTGGCAGACCAATGGCTCCATACCCATGGCATTGTGGTGTGGCCCTGCAGGAAGGGATATAAATGGTGTATAGGGCTAGATGGCAGGCAAAAAGCAAAGGAAGAAAGGGGACAAATGGTACAGTGGAAACCCAGCAGGGTGGACCTTAGGCGGTGGTGTGCAGGTTGCTCTCTACCAGTAGAGGTGCTGCGTGGCCCAGTGTGAAGAGTCAAGGATGAGATACAAGGCTAGGTGAGATGGAGAAAGGAAAGGACAAAAGGAGAAAAAACAGTGTAGTGGGAGATTGCAGGCTGGAGTCCAGATGGCAACAGGCTAGCGGTTCTCTACCTGCAGCAGTGTGGCATGCTCTGGTGGGAGGTAATGTACAGGGACAGTTGGGAGGCTGAAATAAAAGGAAAAAATGGTGTGACAGGAACTGGTGGGTGGGGTAGGGGAACCCGGGGTGCTGGTGGGCCAGGCTTTCTACCTCTGGTGGTACAGTGTGACCTGGCAACTGGAGCTAGAGGTAGTGTATGGGGGGTAGTGGGAGGGAGAAAGAAAATGAGGAAAAGGAAGGAAAAGAAATGGCAAGGCAGGAGCTGAAAGGACATATTCCCAGTGATAGTAAGCTAGTGTCTCTCTACCTGCAGTGATATAGCTGGGTCTGGCAGAAAAAGGTAGAGGTGGCATACCAGGACGGTTAGGAGAGAGAAAGACAGGGGGAAAGTTGTTTGGCAGGAGCCTGGGGTGGGGGCAAGGAGAACTAGGGTGGCATCAGGCTAATGCCTGTATCTGAAGCACTGTGGCAGTGCCACCCTGGAAGGGGTAGAGGTGGTATAAGGGGATAGAAAGGAGGGAGACAGGAAAGGAAGAAAAATGGGGAAATGATGCAGCAGGAGCCAATGAATGACAGCAAGCCAGTACTCTCTACCCAAGGGGCATGGCTTGGCCCTTCGGGCCGGGTTGAGGGTGGAATATGAGGCAGAAGGGTGAGTATGGCTCTCTGACTACTGGGCACTCTGTCTCCTCTTGAGAGCTCTGCCTGTGAGGTTGCCTCCCCATACTGGTAGTATCCAGGCTCATTTCTGGCTATGCTTTAAGATGCAACATTGTACAATACTAGTGCAGGGAACCTCCTGCTCTGTGTCTTTCCTTGTTCTCTGTTTTCCTTCAGCTTCTTCTTTCATTTCGTGTTTGATCTAATTCTTTATCCTTTCATTTGATGCTTAGGTTCCGGAACTGAAATTTATGTCTATTTTACTTAGGTTTTGCAGTCTTTGCTGCAGAAGGATGGCATGATGCATCCGTCTAGGGCACCATATTGGCTCTACCCCTTCCATATGCTTATTCAGTGGGGATATTTACTTTTTCTCTGGGGGATTTAACACTCCTCATTTATCCCACTCTTACTTACATTATGCTCTTCTATACTACGGGTGTGTTTTCCCCTTCTACCACTTTTTCATGTATACAATTTCTTTACAGTCTATAGGATATAATTTAAATGCATCTCCTAACAGAAATCTTCTCTGATTCTCCTAGGCAATATCATAAACTCTAACTCATCTGTTCACAAAACATAACCCAACATATGTGAAGCACTGTGAACATGTTTGCTTCAATCTGTTCACAGGTTTATTTTACCAATCAAATCATATGTTGCATATAATGTATATCCTCCAAATTACACATAAAGAAATTGACCTACCACACCTCTCCTCACCCTGTTTACTTAGCTCCAGCAATGCTGGTCTCTGTTTTCTTACCCAAACTCTCCGGGCCTGTGCTTCCCTCAAAGCATCTTCACTGGATATTCTCTTTGTCAGAAATATCCTTTCTTCATATGTCTGCCTAGCTGAGCTCTTCACCTCCCCTGAATCTCAGCACTCGATCCAATATTACCTTATGTGATGACCATGCTGCATCCCTGACCGTCTCATCTAAATTTGCATCTTGATCATTCTCATCCTGTTGAAAGAGTCAGTGTGTTCATCTTACTGTCTATCATACTACATATTTTATTCATTTGTCTTGTTCGTTGCCTATCTGACCATCAGAAAATATTTTCTCTAATTTTAGAACTCTTTGTCTTATTTAATCTCTGGGATTAGTTTACATGGTAGAATGCTTGCTTAGCATGTGTGAAGTAAGGTATTGTTTTAGTCAGCTAGTGCTTGGTGGTGTAGTGGTTACATGCTATATTTGCTAATCAAAAGGTTAGCAGGTCGAATCAGCCAGGTGCTTCTAGGAAACTATATGGAACAGTTCTACTCTGACCTATAGGGTCACTATGTGTCAGAATCAACTGGACAGCCTTGGGTTTATTTGTTTGTTTGTTTGCTTTTGGTTTAGAGCTGCTTTAACAGAAGCACCACAACTGCATGGCTGTAAAAAGAGGAATTTTATTTGTCACAGTTCCGTAAATTAAAAGTCCAAATTCAGAATGCCAGCCCCAGGGGAAAGGTTTCTCTGCCTGCCCTGGAGGAAGGTCCTTGTCATTAATCTTCCCCTGGTCTAGAAGCTTCAAAGGCACAAGGACCCCTCTCCTTCCCAAAGGACACACTCAGCTCATGGAACTACTTTTTTTCTTGATGGTGTGAAGTCCTCAACTGTCTCTGCCAAATTTTCTCCTTTGTATCACAGCAGACTGCCACAAGACACAAAACAAACTTATACATTGAATCTTGCTCTGCTAACACAACCATCATCCATCCACCCTCACTCACATAATAGAGACAGGAATTCCAACTTGGAGGAACAACACACAATACCAAGAACCAGGACTTAACCAAATTGCTACAGATTTGGGGGGAACAAAATTTAATCCACGATAGGGATGGATGTTTGTATCTTCCCCTTTGCTTGGAAACCTTGGTGGCAGTGGTGAAGTGCTGTGGCTGACAACTTTTGCAGTTCAGATCCACCAGGCACTCCTTGGAATTTCTGTTTGCTAGTTCTACTCCATCCTTTAGGGTCTCTATGACTTTGGAATTGACTCGACAGTGAAATTTTGTTGTTGTTGTTGTTGTTGTTTATATCCATAACAGTACTCAGAACAGTAAATAACTTGAAAAGAAATAAGGAAGAAAAGGAAGCACATTATTATATTTATTGACATACAATCTTTCGTGAGAATGAGGCTAATCTATATTAATGACATGGAATTATCTCCAAAATATATTACTGGCAGAAACTGGATTTCAGAGCAGTATGCAAGTTATTTTTCCACTTTTTTAGAAGAAATCATTTTATATAAGGTTGTAGACGTATCAAAAGAAGACTGAGAAAGTCATATGCAAGGTAATAGCCGTTATTTCTGGAGGTAGGATAAAATAGTACTTAGCATCTTTGCTTTGTATTTCTGTATAATTTACTTTCAAAAGTGTATATTATAAAATTAAAACCACGAAAAAATTATTTTCAATGACAGTGTAGATGTATTTTGTTTTTATGTTGAAAGCTGTTCATAATGTATTCATTATGATGAAGAGCAGTTAAGAGAACAGAGGTAGTGCAAGCATTAGTGTTCCGTTCAGAAATCAAAACACTTCACACATTAAATGCATTTTTCCCCATTTGTTGTTGAAACACCTTTGACCACAAAACCTAACATGAACTTACATGAGTTTATTTATTAACTTCAGCCCTACTCAATGTGAATATTTGTAATTCTCACTGATCCTGTCCCAGAGCCCACTGTGGGTAGTGGATAGTGTGTATGATTCAAATTCACTTCCTAAAACTAGACACACTTTGAAACACATCTGACTGTTTTCATAGAAGGCTTTGTGTATATCTTATATCTATCTTCACTCCAAAACTATTATTTTTGGATTGCTGTGATTTTATTTTTATTTTTGCTCTGCTGAATCTCATGCATGGTTGTCTTCCTACAACAAACACCGTGTGTAATAAGAAGTCTGCAATAACCTTCTTCTGTAATAAATAACATTAATAAAGAAAAACTAAATTAAAGCTTTAAATAGCCTCTATAGACATGGCAAAAAAAGGGGGGCCATTTAAAACTGTGACAGCTACAGTCTTAATAGTATAGTCTTTTATGCTCCCTCCAAGAAAAAAAGTAATAATAAGATTTGGTCAACTCATTGCCTGCAGAAACAGAAACTTATTAGACTAAGATAGCAAATCTGGATAAGAAGGGGAACAGCAAGACAGGTTCTAAAAATGGTCTAGGACAGGTTCTGCCCCAGGCCAATTTCAGTATTGCTGTGTTGACAGATACACAATCACAGCTGGATTCCTACACTTTGCCAAAGGACCCTCTCATTTTCCCCATCCCAGGTCTAGGACTTCTTTGCACTAAAGACAGGTGGGCGTGCTAGTGATATTAATAGCAGAGGCATGTTCTTTTCCTGTTCAGCTATTTAAAGAACTGTTCAGCTGCAAGGTGTGCTGATTTATGCAGTTTATCTTCTTCAACCCAGATAGAGCTCTGTGCTCCTCCCTCCCATTACAACCTCCACCTAATGGCTCTGTAACTGGTTTTCATTTCGTGATAAAAAATTTACAAGAAAAAGCATGTATGTGGGGGGACACTGCTATGGTTTCCCAGTGCTGCTGATCCACATTTGTGTGGTATGAACACCCTTAATTGGGTTCTTGGCTATAAACGCATTGTAAACGAATGTAGAAGCCAATCAGACAATGTTAAAGGTTAGATGGAAAATTAATGTCATCAGCTGGGTGACTTTAAAACGCAAACAAAGAATTCACCACTGGGATTAGAAATGCAACAAGCTCTTCACAGATGGTTTAGGAATGTGGCCAGCTGAAACAAAACAGAATCAGACCACAGAATAAAATGCAGTACACAGTTTGAACCTCCGCTCTTTGGAGAATGGCCTCACGTCTGTTTCTTGACATTCTTTCCTCCTTCAAGGTCTAGTTTAATAATCGTTTCTTTATTGAAGCTTTTCTATACTCCCACGGTTGGAATTAATTTCCCATTTCTCTCAATTACTTCTCTTTATATTTTCTGCATCTATGACTTATAAGTTTTGTACTGTTTGATTTAAAAGTGTATTTATTACAGATTTCTCCAAACTCCATCTTGTGTATTTGTTTGAGACTCTTTGCCAAATCTGTGTGCTGTTCATACTTTATTTATTTAATGTTTTCTTTACATTTGCTAACTTTTAAAAACATTTCTTCTTTAGTTTCACTCTAAGCAATTGAGAACAAAAAATAAAAACATTGCCATCCAGTAGATTCTGATTCACAATGGTGCTTGTAGGATACAGCAGAACTGCCCCATGGAGTTTCCTATAAGCAGCTGATGTATTCAAATTGCTGACTTTTTTTAGTTAGAAACTGGAGCTCACTGTATCTCTTAAACCACTGTGCCACCAGTGCTCCATTCTAAGCAATAACATCTATAAAACTACATTTTAATGCAATTGTATATATGCAGACAGACACATATATAATAAGTATGTATTTAAATGCATACCAAAATAACTATCAAAATTTTCAAATATTATTTGATGTATTAGTTCATTTGGTACACAACCAGTTGTTCTTGTCCTATGTATTAACTCATTCCGGTCTTTGCAAAACACTGTATTCATTGTTACGTCCTTGCAGACAGGAACTAGTTCTTACTTAAGACAAAGTGCTCAAGAGCTTTTGCTAAGCATATATGCAAGGCGGTATACTAGAGCAGAGGAACCCTGGTGGTGCAGTGGTCAAGTAACTGGCTGCTAACCAAAAAAATCCACGGTTCAAAACCCACAAGCTGTGCCACAAGAGAAAGATGTGACAATCTACTTCCATACAAGAGTATAGGTTCGGAGCCCTATAGAACAGTTTTTTACTCTATCACAATATCAATACTGAAGATAAATAATATTGTAATATTTAACGTTTTAAAATATAAATATATTCTTACTAAAAATATAACAATCCCACAAGGAACAAAAATTGGCATTGTAAGTATAGACAGGAGCATTTATTCTAAATAGAAATGATGATTCCTGCCTTAGCGATTTGTTTAGGGTGTTGTAGAAGAGAAAGGAGTCTGCTCTGTAACACATGAGGTCACTGTCAGATGAAATGCAGCACACGACAGCACATATGTGACTAGTCTGTTTTCCTGTAACACCAAACCAATCCCTTTGCTTTGAGTAGCTCAAAACTTACGGAGACCTTGTAGAACAGAGAAGAGCTGTCCTATAGGGTTTCGAAGCAGTGCCTGGAGAATTTAAATTGCCAACATTTTGATTGTCAGAAAAACTCTTAAACACTGTGCACCAGGTTTTCTGTTTTTCCTGTAAAACCCATGCTTTTGAACTGCAACATGATATTTGGAACCTTATACTTATGCCTTTATAGTTTTTTGAGGGAACTTTTCAAATGGAGCACTTCAAAATATATTACAACTCTTCTCACAGCTGGCTCCTCCCTGTAAAAGGAGGACTTGCACTGGCATGGGAGAAGAGTTTCCCCAGAACATTTGCCTCGTGTCCTTCTGTGAATTAACTTTTCTTTCTCCGGGCCTTCTACTTGTACACAGCTGAGTGAGGGTAAAGAGTACTGTATTAGGAAACCTGAAAATGATCTTAGGCCCCAAACATGTTCTTCAATTGTCAGTTTGTTGTACTGCAGTGGCTTGTGTATTACTGTGATACTAGGGACATGCCCAGGGTTTCAAATGCTAACAGGGTCACCCGTGTTAGGGAGTTCTCAGCGGATCTTGCAGATTGGGACTGACTAGAAAAATCTGATGATCGACTTTTAAAAATTTACCAATGGAAACTTTAGGGACCACAAAGTATGTTGTCTGACTTGCTTGCTTTGAACACATCATTAGAAGGGATCAGTTGCTGGAGGAAAACATCATGCTTGGTAAACTGAGGGCCAGTGAGAGTATGGGCTACCCTCAGTGAGATGGACTGGCACAGTAGCCACAGAGATGGACCTGCTGGCAGTTGTGACATTATTGTTGAGTCAATTCTGACTTATAGCGACCCTACAGGGAGAACAGAACTGCCCCATAGAGTTTCCAAGGAGCGACTGATGAACGAACTGCCAATCTGTTAGTCAGCAGCCACAGAATTTAACCACTACACGAGCAGGCTCTCCAGTTGTGACACAGGACCAGGCAACATTTTTGTCCCATTATACGTAAGGTCACCATGAGGGAGAGCCCACCAGGCAGGCAGCAACAACATATCTGTTTTCAGGGGTGGACAGTTACTCGGCTACTTACCTTGCTTGCTGGGTCATCTGTCCTGAATAGTTTCACATTTTTTCAACACACAAAAGATTCTGCTACTAGATATGGCTGGCATCTGGCTCTCCCAACCCCACAGCACCTACCGACACTGTCAAAGTCTCTTCAAATTTGCAGTCCCTGATAGGAACTGATTACCCAGTCAACAAGGCAATCACCAGACTATTTGAGCTTGTTTGCTAATCTGGTGTGAAAAACTTTCCGTGATTTTTTTTTTCTTTTTTACCACATAGAGAGCTGTAGGGAAATCCGTGTGAAATTGTTCATGACAGATTAGCAAGTAAGCACAAGTAAGCACGTGCTTCCCTTGCTTACTGGGTAATCCACACCTTTATTTGACTAAGGACAACCTATCTGTGTGATAGCTTTCTGATTCCTGGAAATCATTCTTTCTCACCTCTTCTGGAGCTCGAGAGGTAAAAGGTGTATGATTTACTGACCTTCTTACACTTGAACACAGCATTGACCTCCTATTTCAAAGTGCTTTGCAAAGCCGAAAGCATTAAAATATGCATTTTTATTGTTGTGTCTTGTTAGTTATTTATGATATAAATTCACTGGTATCCTTACTAATTATTTTAGATAAAATACGTACAGAGACATAGCTCAGTTCCCGGGAAACAACAGACACTCAAATCATAATGCTCTTCTTTTTGCTGTCCTCCTCCACTTCTGTTCCTTAATTGTCAGGCACATGGTATCTTGGAGTTTTCCATTCATGGCCCGTAGCTACTGCCTCCATCACTCTCCATTTGTCCGTGGCCTCAAGGAAAACATCATGTTTAGCATGATAATGTAATTAAGGTCATATTCTGCCTTCAGTCATAAAAGTGCAAGTGCTGTTCAACTAATGAGACAGTTTTAACAGAGTCTCCTAAACTGTATCCTCTAACTAGACTAAATGGCTATGGTTTTCTCAGCTCCTTTTTGACAGGGATGAAAATTTGTCCTCCCCTTCAGGCTTCTGGCAGAGTCTGGAAAGTAAATAGAGGCTGTATTTCAATCATGGGGATTTTTAGAAAATAAGTTGTAAGAAAAATAAATTTCATCTGGCACTGCTGTCTCTTACCAGTAACATTGTCTCTTCTTGCTGGCAGCTGGACTAAGGCAGCAAATGGGTGTTCACATAGACAAGCCAACTTGGTAGACTCAGGATGACCTGGCTGTAAGGAACACAAGCTCCATTCCTGAGTGTCTAGATGGAGATTAAGCAAGCTGGAGTCAGCAGACTGGAGGTAACCATTCAATGGTCATTTTGGTTTTCATTCCCTCCATCTCTCTTACGCAAAAGCCAAACCAAACAAAAACCCACTGGCATCAACTTGCTTCCAACTCCCAGGGACCCTATAGGACAGAATAGAAAGAGAAGTGCCTGGTGGATTCAAACTGCCACCCTTTTGCTTTAGCATCTGCAGCACTTCACTGCTAGGCCACAAGGGTTTCATACGCAGGCCTAGTCTTAATCTGCTTTCTGGAGTGCATTTTTGCACTCATAGACTGGAGATTACAGTAATGACTATAATTGTGACTACTTGCTAGGGTTAATATAAAGATTAAGTATCGTTGTTGCTGATGGCTTCTGTTGAGTCAGCTCTGACTCATGGTACAACAGAATGAA
This sequence comes from Heterohyrax brucei, assembly GCA_028571685.1. Taxonomy (NCBI): domain Eukaryota; kingdom Metazoa; phylum Chordata; class Mammalia; order Hyracoidea; family Procaviidae; genus Heterohyrax; species Heterohyrax brucei. The sequence goes on from CM053150.1 coordinate 68,231,446, forward strand.
ACGCTGCCCTGGCCTGCACCATCCTCGTCATTATCCTTATGTTTGAACTCGCTGTTGAAGCTACTACATCAATCTTTTTAAGGGTCTTCCTCTTTTTTTCTGACCCTGTACCAAGCATACTACATACTACCAAGCATACATACCTCCTCCTAAGATGTCCAAAGTACACGAGACAAGCTCCTGCCATGCTCACTTTTAAGGAACGTTCTAGTTGTGCTTCTCTCAAGACAGACTTGTTCATTCTTCTGGCAGTCTGTGGTATATCCAATATTCTGCACTAACACCATAATGCAGAAGCTTCAGTTGTTCTTGTCTTCCTTATTCCTTGTCCAGCTTACTTGAACGAGGCAACTGAAAATATCATGGCTTAGGTCAGGCTCACCTGAGTCCTCACACTGACATCTTTGTTTTTTCACACCTTGAAGAGGTCTTTTGAAACACATTTGCCCCGCGCTAAATTTCATTTAATTTCTTGACTGCTGTTTCCATGGACATTGATTACAGACCCAAGTAAACTGAAATCTTCGACAGCTTCAATTTTTTCTTCGTTTATCATAATGTTCCTTATTGGTTCAGTTGTGAGGATCTTTCTTTCTTTTATGTTGAGATGTAATCCATACTGATGGCTATAGTCTTTGATCTTCATCAGTAAGTACTTCAAGCCTTCTTCACATTCAGCAAGCAAGGTTGTGTTATCTGCATTAATCCAGGCTGTTAATAAGTCTTCCTCCAATCCTGAAGACCCACTCTTCCTCACATATAATTCAGTTTATCACATTATTTGTTCAGTATATAGAATGAATAAATACGATGACAACCTTGCAGTATCCCCTTGTTCTATTCGAATATGGCCTCTTCATTTATGTACAGGTTCCACACAAGCATAATTAGGTGTTCTGGAATTACTATTATTTGCAACGTTATCCATAATTCGTTATGATTCAAGCAGTTGAATGCCTTTGTGTAGTCAAAAAAACATGGACAAACACTTCTCTGGTAGCCTCTGCTTTTAGCCAGGATCTAGTTGACATCAGCAATTATACCTCTTGTTCCACATCCTCTTCTAAATCCAGCCTAAATTTCTGGCAGTTCCCCATTTATATACTGATGAAACCATTTTTGAATTATCTTCTGCAAAATTTTACTTGTGATATTAACAATTTTGCTTGATAATTTCCACATTCTGTTGGCTAACTTTTCTTTGGAATAGGCACAAATATGGACTTCTCCTAGCTGATTGGTCAGCAACTTGCCTTCCAGATTTCTTGGCGTGGACATGTGGGTACTTCAGCATAATATCCCTTTATTGAAACATCTCAGTTGGGGTTCCTCTTATTTCTGGATGTTTGTTTTTTGTCAATACCTTCAATGCAGCTTGGGCTTCTTCCTTCACTATTATCTGTTCCTGATCATATGATGCCTCCTGAAACGATTGAAACAATTCTTTTAGGTACAATGACTGTATGTATTCCTTCCATTCTTCTTTTTTTTTTCTTTTTCCTGCATAGTTTCATATCTCACTCATAAAACCAAAAGAAAAAGAAAAATCCAATGTCATCAAGTTGATTCCAACTCATAATTCTTGAATGTTGCAACTTGAGACTTGAAGTTTTTTTCTTGAACTATTTTAGTTTAAGAAATGCAGAGGCAGGGCCAAGCTGCTGTAGTAGTCAGAATCTCCCACGATCCTTCTAACAACAAAGACTGAAAAGAACAAATGAACCAACTGTAGGAGCCTTGAACACTGAAGGGAAACTTGAGAAATCAGACTGTCAGGGGAGGCAGAATAAGTCCAGAAGTATCTAGGACTGGCCGTGTCTTCCAAGGACCCTACAGTGTGTCAGACTACCAAGTCTGGTCTTTTTAATAGGGTTCACATTCTGTATCCCATTATTCTCCTACTATATGATGTGTTCCCTGTCAGGGCAGTCATTGGTGGTAGCCTAGCACCATTTAGCTCTTCCAGTTTCATGCTGACATAGTCTCTGAATTATGTGGCCCTTGAGTTCTCTTGGAAATCCTTGTAGCATAGTGGTTAAGTGATATAGCTGCTAACCAAAAAGTCAGCAGTTTAAGTTTGCCAGCTGCTCCTTGGAAACCTTGTGGGGGCTGTTCTTCCCCTAATAGGTTGCTATGAGTCAGAGTTAACTCGACAGCTCTAGGTTTGATTTGGTTTGACTAGTTCTCGTGGGTTCATATTTTCCATGTATCTTTGACACTTTTCATTCTTCTTTGCATTAAGTGCAGTGGGACCAGTTGATGTTTCTTAGATGGCTGCTTGCTAGCTTTAAGATTCCAGAAGCCACTCACTGAAGTGTAATGCAAATTATTTCTTTAACAAACATTGTTTTGCCATTTGACCCCAGTGTCCCCCAAAACCATGATCCCTAGACCCCTGCCCTGGTACTATGTACTTCAAATTGTTCGGCTGTATTTAGGAAACTTCTTAGCTTTTGGTTTAGTCCAGTTGTGCTGATTTATCCACTTTCATGTGTTGTTCCTCCTCCCTTCAGGTAAAATAATTGTCTGCTGTCTAATTAGTGAACGTCTATACCCCACTGTGGTACCCATCAAAGATTGTTTTTGTGTGTTTAGACCTTTTCTTGAGTCCTTGTAATAGTGATTTCATAAAATATTTGTACTTTTGCAACTGATTTTACTCAGTATAATGCCTTTCAGTTTCCCGCATGTTATAAGCCAGTTCCCCAATTCATCCTTGTTCTTCTTCATTGTTGCATAGTATTTCACTGTGTGAATGTACCACAGTTCTGCTGATGGCCAACTAGGTTGATTCCATCTTTTTCGTCTTGTGGACAATGCTGCAATGAACACTGATGTGCACATATCTATTAGTGTGGCAGCTTATTTTTCCATGATATGTTCCAAAAGTGTGATTGCTAGACCATAGGGTATTTCTATTTGTAGCTTTTTAAGAAAGCATCAAATAGATTAACAAAGGTGTACCACTTTACATTACTACCAGCATTGTCTAAGTGTTCCAGTTTCTCCGCAACCTCTCCAACATTTGTTATTTATTTTTATGTTTTTCTTTTTTTTTTTTTTTTTCAATAATGCCAGCCTTGTTGGGGTGAGATGGTATCTCAATGTAATTTTAATATGGATTTCTCTAATGGAGAATGTTGCTATAAGTCAGGATTAACTTGATATCAGTAGGTTCATTTCAATGGCTAATGATCAGGAGGAGCATTTCCTCATGTGTCTGTAAGCTACCTGGATGTCTTCTTTGGTGAAGTGACTGTTCATATCCTTTGCCCTTTTTGAATTGGGTTATTTGTCTTTTTCTTGTTGAGATTTTGCAGTACTTACAAATAGATCATAAGACTATATGCCTACATCACTTTGTGTCTCTTTGTCCAGTCCATTCCTTGTCTGAAGAGTGAGCTTCAGTAGTGGTTTCAGCTCTAGGTTAACAGAAAGTCCAGGTACCATGTCCTCAGAGGACCTTCCAATCTGATGAATCATCAAATGTGATCTTTTAATAGAGTTCTAGTCTGCATATCCATTTTTCTCCTGCTATGTCAGAGACTTTAAGTTTTGTTCCCAGTCAGAGTAGTCATCGGTGGTGGCTGGCCACCGTCTAGTTCTGTTCTCATGCTGATGTAGTCTCTGGATCAAATGTCACCTTCTGTCTGCTGGACTCATACTTTCCTCATGTCTTTGGTATCCTTCTTTCTCTTCTGGTCCATGTGGATAAGGATCAATTGATGCTACTTAGCTGGCCACTTGCTAGCTTTTCAGACCCCAGACACTGGTGACCAAGGTGATATGCAGAACATTTTCTTTAAAAATCTTAGTTATGCCTATTAGCCTAGATGTCCTGTGAAACCATGGTCCCCAGACCCCATCCCTGCTACTCTGTCTTTCAAGATGTGGGGTTATATTTAGTAAACCTTTTAGTTTTAGTATAGTCCAGCTGTGCTAACTTCCCATCTACTGTGTGCTGTCATCCACTGTACCTAACTCAATTCCTGTTTGCTATCTAATATATGAGTATCCCTCAGCCTGCCTCCCCACTCTTGTAACCATCCTGTGCTTAAATCTTTTTTTCAAGTCCTTAAGTGTTCTTATACAATATTTGTTTTTCTTGCAACTGACTAACTTTACTCAGCATGTCTTCCAGATGACTCCAGATTAGCCAAGTGATGATTCCAGATTATGTTTCCTAAAATCATAATGGTTCTTTGCATAGTATTCTGTTGTATGCGTAGACGTAGTTTGTTCATTCATTTGTTGATAGGCACCTGAGCTGATTCCATCTTTTTGCTGTTGTGGACAGTGCTGCAATAAGTATTGTGTCTGTTTGTGTGACAGCCCTTATTTCTATAGATGTGACCTTAATGCTGTCATTTTGATGTTTTTTTTATGTGTTGTAGACAATTTCTTTGTTTCATTTAATTTTATGTGCTGAGTGGTTTTCTTGATGTTTTCATCTTTTTCATCTCTGACTGCAGTTTCTTGAGTCTCTCTTTTTTGTTATAATGTTTACATAACTATGTCTTTGTTGCCCTATTTTCAGTGTTTTGCCCATGATTTATTTTATGATTCCCCTATTTGGGTTGATTTTCACTTGCTGTGTTCCGTGTTCTGATCTTGGGTTGTTAGCTGGTATTATTGGTTTTCTACCCAAAGGACTCCCTTTATTATTTCTTGTAATTTCGTTTTGTTTTTTCCACAAATTCCCTAAATGTATGCTTATTGGGAAAAGTCCTGATTTTGCTATCATATTTGAAAGACAATTTTCCTGGATATGTAATTCCTGGTGGGTAATTGTTTTCCTTCAAGACTTTGTAAATTTTCATTCCATTGACTTTTTGCCTACATAGATTCTAGTGAATAGTCCAAGTTTAGCCTTATTGCTTCTCCTTTGCTTATCTCTGATCACTTTTAAAAGTAACTATTTATCTATAGTTTCAGCGAGTTTGATTATTTTATGCCTTGATATGTTTCTTTTGGCTTCTACCTTGTGTGGAATTCAATAAGCACCTTGGATAGGTATCCTCTCATCTTTCATGATATTAGGGATGTTTCTGTCTGCAGAATTTCAACAATTCTCTCTGTATTTTCAGCTATCCCCCACCCATATTCTGGTACTCTAGTTATTCACAGATTATTCTTTTTCATACAGTTCCACATAATTCTCAGTGTTTCTAGTTTTTTTAAGTTCTCTCATCTGATTTTTCCTCAAATATGTTGACGCCATGCACTTTATCTTCAGTCTCACTAATTTGGGCCTCTATTGCCTCAGTTCTTCTCCTTTGACTTTCTACTGAGTTGTTTAAATCTGTAATTTTATTATTAATGTTTTCAATTTTTAATTTTTGCTGGTCAGTGCTTTCTTGCAGTTTGTTCAATTTGTCATTATGCTCTCCTACCTTTTGCCTCATCTCTTTCCTCATTGCTTGAAGTGTTCTTAATATTAATCATTTGTATTCTACTTTTGATATTTTCACGAAGTTCTTTTCCTCTGGAAAATTGGATTATTTGTTTTAGGAACTTTCTGAAGAGATCATAGTTCACCCCTTTAAGTGCTTTGATATGGACTGCTATTTCCAAGCCATCAGTAAATTGTGTTTGTGTATTAAGCTCAAGTATCCAGGTTGTCAGTCACCTAGTGTGTGGTGCAGGCTTTCACCTACTGTCCTAAATGGGCATAGATGACTGGTATAGGCACAGGTGTCTGGATGCAGCTGCTGAGGAAAGCAGGATACTAACAACCATCTCTGAGGGTCTGTGCAGTTGGCATGTCCCCTTATATCTGAATCTAGGTGAAGGAAGAATCTGTGTCCTGATTTTATGGCTTAAGAGAGTCAATAGAAAATTTTTTTTCCTTCTTTTTTTCTCCCCTTTCTCTGAGTATGCTAAATTACTTCCCCATTCAGGTCTCACCGGTTGGTTCAGGGTGGGCTTAAGGACTACTACTTCTGGCTCAGTTAGTGGTGTCAGACTCCAAAGCCAAGTGTAGTACTGAGAAAGGGGAGAGAATGGTTCAGTTTAGGCTTGAAGAATTTTACTCCTGGCTCAGTTAATGGTGTCAGACTCTAGTTCTGGGTGCTCTTCAGAGAAGAGAATGGACAACACTAGGAGAAAGGAGACAGATCTGTATTGTAGGTAAGATTCAGATCCAGACATGGCACGTTACATACAAAGATGTAGCTTTCACTGGTCTGATGCTGTCCCTCACTGGCTCTGGAGGCATGAGTGGATTCTCCAGACAATCACCTCCACTGAGCAGAACATCCACCAGCCTTATGCCTCACAGTAGGTCAGCCCTGTGGAGTCCCATGGGCTTTTGGTGGTATTCTCCCTTCCTTTTTGCTTAGTCCAATTTCGCAGTTTTGGCTTTGGTGTTCAGGGCTCCTAGAATGTCATATATACTGAGTTCATTTGTTATTTTTGGAGACTGTATGGGACTGTTCTACTCTGACTTATAGGGTCACTATGAGTTGGAACTGACTTGACAGCATGGGTGGATATCAGAAGAGTCGTGGAAAGCAACGGTCTACCCTATCTTCTTGACCCCAGCCCTATCAGCTGATTTTTATATGTTCATCTTGTATCCTGATACTTAGCTGAACTCTTCAGTTAGTTCCTGTAAGTTTTTATTATTATTATTATTACTGGTGTATTCTTTAGGGGTGATAATATCATATGATTAGTGCTCCCTTACCAATTTGGATGCCCTTTATTTTTTTTTTCTTACTTGATTACTCTGGGTAGAATCTCCAGCACAATGTTGAATAAAAGTGGTACAATAGACATCCTTGTCTGGTTCCATTTCTCAAGGGGAATGCTTTCTGACTCTCTCCACTGAGGATGGATGTTGTCTGTTGGTTTTATAAAAATATGACTTATTATGTTGAGGAATTTCCCTTCTATTCCTATTTTGCTGAGAGTTATTAACATGAATGCCCTTGCAAATTTCCCCCCCCCCCCCCACACATCAGTTGATAAAACCAAGTGGTTCTTGTCTGTTGTTCTATTTATGTGGTTCATTACACTGATTGTTTTCTAATGCTGAACCATGCCTGCATCTCTGGTAAAAATCCTACTTGGCCATAATTTTTTTTGATGTATTGTTGAATTCTGTTGGCTAGAATTTTGTTGAGGATTTTTTCATGTAAGTTAATGGGAGATATTGGTCTGTAATTTTCTTTTTTCATGGTTTCTTTATCTTGATATCAGGGTTATGCTGACTTCATAGGATGAATTTGGCAGTATTCCATCCTTTTCTATGTTCTAAAATACCTTTAGTAACATGGGTTTTAACTCTTCCCTAAAAGTTTGTTAGAATTCTCCAGTTAGGAGTGTTTAAATTACTGTTTCAATCACTTCTTTTGTTATGTTTTTTAAGTTGTTCTGCTTCTGCTGCTGTTGTTTTAGGTAACTTGTGTGTTTCTAGAAATTTGTCCATTTCTTCTAGGTTTTCAAATTTGTTAGCATAATACTTTTCATAGTGTCCAGTCACGAGTTTTATAATTTCAGTTGAGCGTGTTGTGACATTGCCCATCTCATTTCTTATTTGGGTAATTTACTTTCTCTCCTATTTTAATTTTTGCTTTGGCCAATGGCTTTTTGAATTTGTTGATCTTTTCACAGAACCAGCTTTTGGTCTTTTTAAGTCTTTTGGTCATTTTTTATTTTCTTATTCATTTATTTCTACTCTAATTTTTATTATTTGTTTTCTCTGGTGCCTGGGAGTTTATTTTGCTGTGCTGTTTCTACTTCTGTAAGTTGTAGGGTTAATTTTTTGATTTGGGCTCTTTTTTTTTTTTAATGAGTGTATAATTTATTGAGATAAATTGATATCTCTGAGCACTGCTCTTGCTTTGTCCCCAAAGTTCTGTGTTTTCATTCTCATTTGATTCTATAATGTCTATATTTTGTCCTTGATTTCTTCTACAGTCTAGCAGTTTTTGAGCAAGATGTTTGATCTCCATGTGCTTGATTTTTTTTTCCTTGATTTTTCTGTTATCGATTTCTACCTTTTTAGATTTATGATTAGAAAAGACTCATTGTACTATTTTAGAGCTTTTAATTTTGTTAAGACTTGCTTTATAGCCCCCTATGTGATCCGTTCTGGAGAATGTTCCATGTGCTTTAGAAAAGAAAGTGTAATTTTTGCTGTTGGGTAAAGTGTTCTGTACCATATCTGTGAGGTCAAGTTCGCTGCTTGTGACACTGATGTTTTCCATGACTTTACTGAGCTTATTTCTGTATATTCTGTCCTTCACTGAAAATGCTGTGTTGAAGTCTCCTAGTATTATTGTGGAGCTGTTGATTTCTCTTTTCAATGCAGTTTGTGTTTATTTTATGAATTTTGGAACCCTGTCATTGAGTGTATAAATATTTAAGAAAGTTGTCATTGTTGTTGTTGTTAGGTGATGTTGAGTCATTTCTAACTTGTAATGATCCTATGAGCAACAGATGAAATATTGACCAGTTGTATGCCAAGTCCATAATCGTTTTTACGCTTAAGCCTATTGCTGTGGCCACTGTCAGTCCATCATGTTGAGGATCTTCCTCTTTCTTGCTGACCCTCCACTCTACCAAGCATGATGTCCTTATCCAGATGCTGATCCCTCCTGAGAACATGTCCAAAGTATGTAAGATGCAGTCTTGCAACCTTTGCTTCCAAAGAGCACTCCGGTTGTGATTCTTCTAAGAGATCTGTTTGTTCTCTTGTCAGTCTATGGTAAATTCAAAATTCTTCCATGACACCACAGTTCAAAAGCATCAATGTTTTCATTTTCTTTGCTCATTGTCCAGCTTCTGCATGCACATGATGCAATTGAAAATACTATGGCTTGGATCAGGCTCGCTTTACTCTTAAGGTGATATCTTTACTTTCCAATAGTTTAAAGATATCCTTTGCAAGATAATGAACTGTGTCTTCTGATTTCTTGACTGCTGCTTCCATGAGCATTGATTGTAAAGTAAAATGAAATCCTTGCCAACCTCAATCCTTTCTCCATTTATCATGATGCTGTTTACTGGTCCAGATGTGAGGATTTTTGTTTTCTTTATGTTGAGGTGCAAACCATACTGAAGCCTGTGGGACTTGAACTTCTTCACTGTTTCCAATCTTCTTCACTGTTTCCAATCTTCTTCACTTCCAACAAGTAAGCTGGAGTTGTCTGCATAATGTAGGTTGTCAATGAGTCATCCTTCAATCCTGATGCTTCATTCTTTTTTGTATAATCCAGCTTCTCAGATTATTTGCTAGACACACAGTTTGAAAAGGTATGGTGAAAGGATGCAACCCTGATGCACACTTTTCCTGACTTGAAACTATGGAGTTTCCCACTGTTCTATTCACATGACTGCCTCTTGATCCATATACAAATTCCTTAACAGCATAATTGTTCTGGAATTCTCATTTTATGCAATGTTAGCCATAATTTGTTATGATCCACACAGTCAAATGCTTTTGCATAATCAATAAAACACAGGTAAACATTTTTCTGGTACTCTGCTTTCAGCCAAGATCCATCTGATATCAGCAATGGTATCCCTTGTTCCACATCCTCTTCTGAATGCAGTTTGAATTGCCGGCAGTTCCTTGTCAATATACTGTTGCAGTCACTTTTGAATGATCTTGAGCAAAAGTTTGCTTGCATGTGATATTAATGATATTGTTTGGTAATTTCTGCATTTGGTTGGATCACCTTTCTTTTGAATGGGCATAAACATGGATGGATCTCTTCCAGTCACTTGGCCAGGTAGCTGTCTTCTAAGTTTCTTGGCACAGATGCGTGAGTACTTCCATTACTGCATCTGTTTGTCAAAATATCTCAACTGATATTCTATTAATTCCTGGAGCGTTGTTTTTTGCCAATGCCTTCAATGCAGCTTCGACTTCTTCCTTCAGTACCGTTAGTTCCTGATCATATGCTACCTCTTCAAATGGCTGAACACTGACCACTTTTTCTGGTATAATAATTCTGTATATTCCTCCCATCTTCTTTTGATGTTCCCTGAGTCATTTAGCATTTTCCCTCTGAATCCTTCACTATTGCAACTCAAGGCTTGAATTTTTTCTTCAGTTTTTTCTGCTTGAGAAATGCAGAGTGTGTTCTTCCCTTTTGGTTTTCCGTTTCCAACTCTTTGCACATGTCATTATAATACTTTCTTTTGTCTTCTCGAGCTGCCCTTTGAACTGTTCTATTAGGTCTTTTACTTCACCATTCCTTCCTTTTGTTTTAGTTGCTCGATGTTTGGACCAAGTTTCAGAGTCACTTCTGACATCCAATTTGGTCCTTTCTTTCTTTCTTGTCTTTTTAATGACCTCTTGCTTTCTTCATGGATGATATCTATGATGTCATTCCATGTTTAGTCTGGTCGTCAGTCCTTAGTGGTCAACACATCAAATCTGTTCTTGAGATGGTCTTTAAACTCAGAAGATATACACTCAAGGTCATACATTCGCTCTTGTTTACTTGTTCTGATTTTCTTCAGTTTCAGTTTGAACTTGCATACAAGCATTTGATGATCTGTGCTACAGCCAGCACCTAGTCTTGTTCTGACTGATGATATGGAGCTTTTCCAGAAGTCATTTTTTTCAACAGTTGTAGTTGATTTGGTTCCTGTGTATTCCATCTGGTGAAGTCCTTGTGTACAGTCACCATTTGTACTGATTAAAAAAGATATTTGCAATGAAGTCATTAGTCTTGCAAAATTCTATTATGCAATCTCCAGCATTATTTCTATCACCGAGGTTCTATTTTCCAGCTACTGATCCTTCTTCTTTGTTTCCAACATTTATATTCCAGTTACCAGTAATTATCAGTGCATCCTGATTGCACATTTGATCAATTTCAGACTGCAGAAGCTGGCAACAGTCTTCAGTCTCTTCATCTTTGGTCTTAGTGGTTGGTGCATAAATTTGGATAAAATCATATTAACTGGTCTTTCTTGTAAGTGTATGGATATTATTCTATCACTGACAGTGTCGTAATTCAGGACAGATCTTGAAACATTTTTCTGATAGTGAACACAGCGCCTTTCCTCTTCAAGTTTTCATTCCCAGAGTAGTAGACCATATGATGATAGGAACCAAAATGGTCAAATGCCAGTCCATTTCAGCTCACTAATACTTAGGACATCAATGTTTATCTATTCCTTTTCACTTTTGATGATTTCCAATTTTCCTAGATTCATACTTTGTACATCCCATGTTCTGAATATTAAAGGATGTTTGCAGCTGTTTCTTCTTATTTTGAGTTGTGCCACATCAGCAATTGAAGATCCTGAAGGCATACTCCAGCCACAATATTAAGCTGTCCTCCACTTTGCAGAGGCAGCTCTTCCCCAGTCGTCTTTTGTGTGCCTTCCAACCTGAGGGCTCATTTTCCTGCACTATATCTAATAATATTCAGCTGCTATTCATAAGGTTTTCCCAGGTTAATCCTTTTCAGAAGTAGACTACCGGGTCCTCCTTTCTAGTTTGTCTCAATCTGGAAGCTCAATTGAAACCTGTCTACCATGGGTGACCTTGCTGATACGTAAATACTGGTGGCATAGCTTCCAGCATCACAGCAACACTTTAATGAATGTATAGTGTCCCTCCTTTTCCAATGTGGTGGATTTTACTTTAAACTCTATTTAATCAGAGATTAATAGTGTCATTCTTACTTTTTTGAATGTTTTTTACTTGATATATATTTTTTATCCTTTGAGTTTTATTTTCTTTGCACCTTTAAGTCTAAGATGTATTTCCTGTAGGCAGCCAATAGGTGGATAATATTTTTTATTAAGTTTGTAACTATCCATCTCTTTATTCATGGATTTAGTGTGTTTACATTCAGTATATTTATTGATATGTAAGAATTTAGTGCTATCATTTTGATGTCCTTTTTGTGCATTGTAGACAATTACTTTCTTCCGCTTAATTTTCTTTACTGACTCTTTTTTCTTTGTGTTTTCTTTGCTTCTTGTTTCACTGCTGTTAGTTTTATATTTGCTGAGACTTCATGTTTTTCTTCCTTGTTATTGTGATGTGTATGATTGTTAATTTCTTTTTTGCTTACCTTGATATCTACCCTTATTTTGTTAATTTAAACTAGTCTCTAATTTCTGTGTATTGTCTTCACTTGCTCTCAGTATGAAAGTTTTCTGACTACATTTTTTTAGTCCCCCTTTTTTTGTTATAACATTGTCATCTTTGACATAATGATATCTCTGCCACCTTTTAATCAGCGATTTGCCTTTGGTTTATTTATTGTTAAGTTAATTTATTGTTATTGTTAATTTATTGTTATGATTGCCCTATCTAGGTTGATAACTGCTTGTTCTGTTCTGAATTCTAGGCTTGGGTTGTTATCTGATATTATTGATTTTCTAACTAAATGATTCTTTTAGTATTTCTTGTAATTTTGGTTTAGTTTTTGCAAATGTCCTAAATTTCTGTTTATCCGGAAATGTCACAATTTCTTAATCATATTTGAAAGATAGTTTGCTAGATATATAATTCCTGGTTGGCAATTTTTTTTTTCCTTTAAGGCTGTACATGCATCATCCTCTTTTCTTCTTGCCTGCCCGGTGTCTACTGAGTAGACAATCTTAGTTTTATTGACTCTCTTTTGTAAATTATTTTTATTTATTCTTGGCCAGTTTTAAAATAATGTCTTTATCTTTAGTTTTGGCAAGTTTGATTATAATTCATCTTGATGTCCTTCTTTTGAGATCTACCTTGTATGGAGTTTGATGAAGGTCTTGGATAGATATCTTCTCATCTTTCATGATATCAGGGAAATTTTCTGGCAACAAATCTTCAACAATTCTCTCTATTTTCTGTCATCTCCCATTATTCTGGTACTTCAATCACTAGTAAATTATTCCTTTTGACAAAGTCCCACATAATTCTAAGAGTTTCATCACGTTTTTAAAATCCTTCTTTTTGATTTTCCTTCAAATGTTTTGGTTTCAGGTGCTTTATCTTCAGTGTCACTAATTCAGCCTTCCATTCCCTCCATTATGTTTCTTTGACTTTCCATTGAGTTGTTGAATTCTGTCATTTTATTACTAATCTTATGAATTTCTGCTTTCTATTTTTCTAAACTTGCTCTCAGCCTGTTCAACTTGCTATGTTCTGCTACATTCTGCATGATCTCCTTCCTGATCTCTTGAAGAGTTCTAAGTGTTTATCTTTTATATCCTACCTCTAATAATTCCAGAAAGTTCTCTCCAGCTGGAAATTTTTGTTGTTACTGCTTTGTTTTGAGAGCTTTCTGAAGCCATCATGGTTTGCCTAAGTAACTTAATATTGACTGTTGTCTTCAAGCCATCATTAATTTGTTGCATTTATGTATTTTATGTTTTCTTACTGTGTTCTAGCTTCTTGTTTTGTTTTGAAATTTACAAATAGGCTTGTCATGATGTGCCAGTTTTATTACTGGTGCCTTTGAAGTTCTAACATCCTGTCACTAGGTGGTTAGAGTTGTTTCTAAACATGTGATCCCAGGATTACATTTATTTCTCTTGTGTGGATTTAGCTCAGGTGTTTTGGCAGTCAGTTACCAGATGTGTGGCACGGGCTCTCTTCTACAGTAGGCACAGTCATCTTGTTGCATGCTCTGAGGAAATTAGGGGGCTGACACCTGTCCATGAGTGTTTATGAGGAAAGCATACACCTGTTACTTAAGGTGCATATGTGGAGAGATTTTGTAGCTGACTTATGGGTGCTTAATGCTAGAAGCAGAGGTGAGAGGCATTCAAGGTTTGTGGATTGCTTATGTCTGCTCCTAGACAGAGGAAATTTCTGCCCTGAGTTGCCAGCTCAAAGGACTCAGTACAATTTTTTTTTTTCCTATTGAATTGTTCCCTCTCAGAAGCTGGGAGATTGGGTCAGTGTGCACCTAAGGGATCTTACTACTGCCTAGGCATTGCCTGCAGAGAAGGGAGGTGGAAGCACTGGGCACAGGGAAAGAGATTTACCCTGGAGGAAAGATTCAGATGTCTGTGTGGTAGATTAGATGTTACTTAGCTTCTGATGATCTAATACCACTTTTCACTGGTTGAACAGGCATGAGTGAGCTCTTTGCCCCCTGCCCCGTCTCTCCTCCCACTGTAGTAGGCACTTTATGGACCACTGATCATGAGTCAGATCTGATCTGACTTGATGGCACTTGGCTTGGCTGCCTCCCCTCACTATACTCGCTGCAGCTGATTAGCCTGTGGGGTGAGAATTCTCATAACTACTTCTGGATCTACTTGCCATTTCTAGTAGCTCAGTCTGATCTTTAAATTTTGCTTTTTTATGTTCACAGCTCCTCAAAAAAAAAAAAAATAAGTAAGTAAAAATAAGAACCCCTCTGCTCTTGAGTTGATTTTGACTCATAACAATGCTATAGGTCAGAGTAGAACTGCCTAATAGAGTTTCCAGGGAAACCCTGGCAGATTAGACATCCCAGGCTTTTTGTTTAGCAGACACAGTGCTTAACCACTGTGCAACCAGGGTTTTCAGAATGCCCTATGTGATAGATTCATTTGTCCTCTTGGGTGTCTGTTGTTAGAAGGATCACAGGAAGCATCTGACTACTGTACCACCTTGGTCCTACCTCCCATAGAGCTTTTAATGGCTCATTTTTTGTAAATAGATTACCAGGCATTTCTTGCAAGGCTCCTTTGGGTGGAATCAAGCCTTTAGCCACGTGGCCTGTAGCCAAGCACATTTACTCTACCATCCAAGGATTCCCAGAATAAGTATTAAATAAATATTAGGTTTTTTCAATGATTTTAAATTATAGAACTGGCCCTATTGTGACTAATTTTGGCTATCAATTTTCTTACCAGATTTATCCTCAAGCTACATTGTTGGTCCAATCATAACAACAATACAAAACTCATCATTTCTCCCTTGTAAACCTTAAAACTGTCTCTTGCTGCTTTTTCACTTATCTTTCTCCAATATGATTTTGATATCACTGTAAGAGAAATCTTTTAAAAAATGTATACATAGCTGCAGTTTCTCCTGGTTTACTTTTACATTGTTATTGGAACAAAAAGCAAAATCCTCAATATGGGCTATGCTGCCCTGCATGACCCACACCTCCTGTAACTTTTCTTTCCTTTCTGGTGTCTAGCCACACTGGCCTTTCTTAAAGATGTCACTTAATGCCTTTGTACCTTTTCTATGTGCTGCTCCCTAGGCTTGTTTGTCTAGTTAATGCCTATGTGTCCTTTGCATTTTAGTTTAAATTTCCTTTGTTCCAGAAAATTTTTCTTGACATTGTCTACTTCACACAATTGCTTTTGTTACATGACTTCATTGCACTTGTTTTTCTTTTACAGAATGTACTGAAGTCGGAACTTTGATCTTGATGTGATCATTTTGACCAGCACTGGTCCCACTCCATGAGTCTGTGAACTTGTATACTCAACACAGTATCATTATCAGTTTACTAAGACTTAAATATGTCTGAAAGGTAATCATTTTTGTAGGAATAGATGAAAGCAATATGTAATATTCTTATTTTGAATATACTGAAAGTTAAGAGTAAAATTGGTGAAATAATACTCCCAAGTCATCCAACCATCAAATAGATTATTAAATTAATAGCTGTATAAAAATGTGTTTTAATAGAAAGATAACTGAAAATGGGAATGATATTAAGTTAGAGATGTCAGTGAGTTGGAAGGAATGTTTCATTCTCTTCTTTCTTCTTACTATAAACATTTCTATTGAATTTTAACACTTTCCCTTACTGAACATGGATTGGGCCTCAGATTCTTTCACAGCCTGACTCTAATCAAATAGTTGAAACTTACTTCTCAACTCTGACATGGAGGGTTTTTGTTTTGTTTTGTTTTTTAATAATCAAGGAGAATGAATACTGATACTATGGTGGTTATAAGCAGCAGTACTAGAAAATTATTTAGATTTTTCAACATGTTTGTATTTCTCTGGTTTTCCTGAAAACCCTTTAAGTCTCTCATATTATCTAATCCATTAGTGACTATATAACAAAAAAATAGGATGAGTAATTGAATAATTAAATTCAACAATGAACGAAAGTAATTGAATCCTACAGGAATGTTAGTCATTTGACCCTAGATTTTTATCATGAGGTCCCAAATGTAAGGTAATGAGCAAACCTTTGTTCCCTGGTTAATTTCTTAGGCAGCTGAATCTTCTGACCAACTGAGGGTCTGATCACATGTGATAGGCCACATGAAATAGGATGTGGATGACAGATCATTCTATCCTTGCGCAGTTTGAGCTCTCTTCCAGGATCCTGCTTCAGGTCAGAATTCCCTGGATGTTCTCCACAACCTACTGTAACGTTGACAGTGGTAGAAATTAAGTATAATGTATGTTACTCAGCTTTCTTGGATGGCTAGGCAGCTATAACTCTGGGCAAACTAAGGCCTCCCACTGTTGGACTTTGTTTCTATTCTGTGAGAGTTTGCTTCCTCCCATCAAACAGAAACACTGCTGATCCACAGCTGAGCTCCTGCAATCTTTTTGACAGGCTTATTCAGTACTCGGGTTTAATCTGCCCCAGGTAGATCAAAATGAATTGATATGAATTTTTTGATGGGGTGACTATCTGTTTTCTCTCCATCTCTTTACCTTTCAGCAGCTGAAGGGGATCCATCATGATAATTTCCTGTTATTAGGTTTGAAGTGTTTTGAATGTAAAATGCCTTTTCACTTAGAAAGAATTGATGCCTATAACTTATAATGTGTTAGCAGTTTGCTAGAGTGCTTGACAGCCCAAACTGCTTTATGGGTAGCTAATCCCCATGGCTGAGCTCCATTAAAGAATAGATCGTATCTGTTAGTACAGCCATAGAGTGTGGGTCATTGTGCTGAAAGGCAGTCTAGCTGCTGGGAGAAAGATTATTATGTGACTATTCTATTTTAAACTTTGAGAATGTATGGTAGATATACTAGTCATGATTGATTAGAGATACAAGAGGGGATTTTATGACTCTCATGGTGTGTGCCAGGTTTATACTTCCCGCCAGGAAGAAAAATGTTCCCAAGACCAATAGAAAATATCAAGCTATAGGCAGCTACCTATCTCTTGAACATTCTTCACTGTGACTTCTCTTCTTTAGAAGAGATGAAAGCTTTCTACCCTCAAAATCCTTAATGTTAATTAGAAGGATCCCTTAAGAAGAAAAAGTCTCTGGTCTGATATTGTGGCCTTGGTTTAACTCAGAGTATTTTTGCTAGATGAGGAAAGGTAAGTTTCATATTTTGTTTTTTGTCAGTGGGTGGTGAGAATCTTGAAGTTTTTTGTTGAATACCAAAGACTGTGTTGTTGTGCATGCTCTATGAACCATTAGCAATGCCACTGTGGGTGGGAAACTGGAGGTAAGTGTATCATATATTTGTCATCTCTGATACAGGCATACCCAAGGGTGGTTTGATATCACAGTTTTTGGAGTGATTAAAAATATAGCCAAACTTAGGCACTTTCTGTTTCACATAATTTACAAGCCATTAACATCAAGTGGATTCTAACTCTTAGTGACCTTATAGGATAGGATAGAATTGCCCCATAGAGCTTCCAAGGAGCCATCTGGTAAATTTGAACCTCTGACCCTTTGGTTAGCAGCTGCAACTCTTAATCACTAAGCCAACAGGAAGGCCACTTGGAATATTTGAAGTCTGCATGACAATATTGAATCTACTTTATTGTGTTAAATGTAGCTTTTAGTATAGAAAAGGTTATTAACCAAGCTGCACATAAACAGCCCATTCAGCAATCATTGAGCAGGCATTTGTGTATTAATTCTGAAATTCTGTAAGAGAAGTGCTGAAAAGGCTCTTACCCTTGAAGCAAATGCACATCAGGGTGGATGTGAAATGCAGATTTATAAAATAGTTTGATAACCAGTCAAAGAGAATTCAGGCACCAGAATGTGAATGTTCCATAGTTGCATAAATTTCTTTATGATATGACTCATACAAAATAGCTTGAAAGTCAATTCAGAGTCCTTAGGGTGGGTAGGAGCACTATAAAATTCTAGAAAATTGTCATTACATGCAAGGAATCTAGCATGAATTTATCTGATATACTTCCTCAATTTACAGGGAAACTGAGGTAAAATGGAGATTATATTTATTCAAAGGTGACCCAATGGCCACAACAGACAAGGTATCTGATTTCCAGTCTAGTGCTCCTCTAACCACAGAGGATCTGGTAAATTCTACCTAATATTTTTAGTAAACAAAATTTATCCAAATTTAATGATTTCTCACTTACTGAATAATCTTGCTTACTTAATGATTTCTCATTTTGGGTGTCATTGTGTAGTAGACAAAAAACAAAGAATTTAAACAAACATGAATCAAATTCTTCTGCTTACCTGTTGAGTAAGCTTAGATTAATTCTTTGTGCCTCTGTTTCACCATTTGTAAAATAAAGAAAATAACACCCACTAAAATAATGTCATAAAGATTAACAAGAGTAATGTAGATGAAGCCAATTAATCAGACACATACTAGGTATCCTAGGATCTCATTATCTGAACTTCTGTTCCATCATAGAAGTGGTGAAAAACCTGATTGGCTTATCTTTTATCCTATAAGGAATTTTACCTTACAGGCAGTCTTTACACTGTTTAAATGATTGAAACTGCAATGAGGATGCAAGTTCAGAAAGCGATTGCAGTGTCTTTTACGTCCATTGTTTCTGAAGAGTGGGCTGACACCAAAAGTCATTTGTTTTCCGTTCATTATTAATTAGCAATTATTGATTGAGTATAGATTAAATAGAATTCAGGTACATTACCTATGGGTTTTCTCAAAACACCTTGCCTGTTAGCAATAGTTCAAGATAATAGAAGCCTTGGCTTGTCTTAAGTACAAACTTGAGTTAAATACTTATTTCTAAACCAACTGTTAGCCTTGTCATGATGACTGGATGCTTTTTTTTGTTTTACTTTTCGGCGTTTAATCTCGTGTAGCATCAGAACCCAGCAGCTTCTCACGTGTGGGCTAAGATCTTATATGAAATATTTGGATTCATGTCAGAGTTCTTCCCACTTCCCAATGATATTTCTTTGTTTTTCTCTTTCCCCATACTTCCTGTGAAAATACTTGAGGTCAATAATTAAAATTCTCTCTAAGACCTCATAATTTTTCCTAGAGTAAAAACAACAAAGCGAAAACGAAAACCAAAACTAGAAACATCTCTCATGTAAAAACAAACTGTGCAATGAAAATCCATGTGTGGACTTCTAATACTGCTCTTCAGTGTGCTCAAATTTATAGTTACTGCTTTGTAATTCCCATTGAGATGCAAAGATGACCTTCAAATTTTGATAGAAAACAAAAGAATGATGTTGCTGAAAAAATATAGGCTTACAAAAGGAGAATTCCAGGGAGTGGACTAAGTAACCTAAATGGATAAAGAGAGCTGAAGATGAAGTTTGCCATTGGTTGGTAGACTCTAGAATCCAGCTGGTATCTAATGCAGTGGCTTGGATAATGGAGCTACTTTTAAGTCTTCCTGGTGACAGCTGAACAACCTTTCAGCCCTAATTTCTGCCAGTAACCAAGCTCCAATCTACATCTGGTTAGGGTTTTTGCATTGGCATATAACTTCTCTTTGCCCCAGCTGTGCTACAGAGCTCCTGTTTTGCTGACTTAGGACAAAGAACAACTTCCAGTCAAGTGGAAGAGAGTTGACACATCTTTTCTAGTACTTGCCTCCCTATTTTACTACTGTCTTAAAATTCAAAGAAGCAGGAGCAAGAAAACCATGCAGTCACCTCTGCAGCATTTTCTCAAGAGTTATCTGCCATTTCTGTGGTTGTGCATTGCTCACCTAGCCATTGCTGAGGCCTTAAGAATTCTAAACAGAGGTCGATAATTATCATGGGGGTCACTGGCAGAGCACCTCTTTTCACATGAAACCCAGAAAGGAGTAGGAAGTCTATTTGGCCTAGTTCTTGTATTTGTTGTCATTGTTGTTAGGTGCCAGCAAGTCGGTTCTGACTCATAGCGACTCTGTGAACAACAAAACGAAACACTACCCAGTCTTGTGCCATGTCCACAATCATTTTGTGCTTAAACCCATTGTTGCGGCTACTGTGTCAATCCACCCCATTGAGGGTCTTTCTCTTTTGCACTGACCCTCCACTCTACCAGGCATGATGTCCTCCTCAGGGGCTGATCTTTCCTGACAACATGTCCCACATATGTGAGTTACAGTCTCACCATCTTTTATTCCAGGAAGCTCTCTAGTTGTACTTCTTCCAGAGCAGATCTGTTTGTTCTTTTGACGGTCTGTGGTACATTCCACAGTCTTCTCCAACACCACAAGTCAAAGGCATCAATTCTGTTCTGCCTTCTTTGTTCATGGTCCAGCCTTCACATGTATATCATGCTATTGAGAATACCATGGCTTGAGTTAGGAACATTTTAGTCTTTAAGGTGACATCCTTACTTTTGAATACTTTGAAGAAGTCCTCTATAGCAGATTTTCCTGGTGCAACGTGTCTTTTGATTTCTTGACTGCTGCTTCCAAAGGCGTTGATTATGGAAGTTGTTATATTCAGCAGATCTGAAAATCAGTTGCTTTATGGAATTTCCAAAAAAATATTTATATATTTGTAGTCATAAAGCTTGATCAACAGAATCAAAATAAGTTATTCATTAAAAAAAAACTTGAGTTAATCATAAAATATTTCCATAATGGCTTATCAATTTTGTTGCATTGCTTCAGGTAATAAATAGCTTAACATATTAAATCTATAGATGACCTTCTATGAAAATATTGTATTGGTTTAAGTGGTCTTTTGGTATAAAATCCACATTTATATGTGATTTTTGAGAAAAGATTGTTGAAAAAAAATTTATTTTATTTTATTTTTATTTTTATTTATTTATTTATTATGACTCAGTGAAAATGTACATTCCCATATAAATTTACATGCCCACCTATATGCAGCTTCCACTGCTCTCCTTGCCCGGTGGAAACATGTAAGTATAACAACTCAAAAAAACCTGCTTTGTTATTGCTTCATGTTATAATAAAGTATACAAGGAACCCCCAGAAATGTAAG
Organism: Heterohyrax brucei; assembly: GCA_028571685.1. Classification (NCBI taxonomy): domain Eukaryota; kingdom Metazoa; phylum Chordata; class Mammalia; order Hyracoidea; family Procaviidae; genus Heterohyrax; species Heterohyrax brucei. Next base: position 68,252,488 of record CM053150.1, read on the forward strand.
TGGTTGCAGACTGTGGAGCAAATCTCACCCTATGTTAGCAGATGTTAAAAAATGATGTCCAGCATGCTGAGACTCAACTTTGAACCAGTCTTTCTGATAGTCTACCCTTGATGTCTGACCTCAAGCATGCTAATAGCCTTTTGTGCCTTAAAGTGCTAGTGACCAGACTACTTTGAGCCCTACATTAAATCTAAGGCTTTCTAACACATTACCTTAATACTCAACAAGAATTGTTCTACAAACTGTGTCCAGGAGTCCCAAAGTCCTTGGATGCAGTAGATGAAGATTTCCCTACAAGATGGTAAGCTATTACACTTACTGTTTTTCTGTTTTTGTTTTCCACTCTGACGGCTTTTTAAAATATATTTTGTAGTCACAAAAAAATAGATGTGTGACTTTTATTTCACCATTTATGTACCCGATTAGATGTATTTTCAACATTTCTGGACCATTTCCAATAGTTAGACACTTTTTCTCCTTTTAGAATTGAAGATACATGTTTTCCCCTTGTCCTAGATTCATATTTGTCACTCTCAAAGAAGGTTGCATCTTTCATTAGCAATTTCTGTATTGAGTTTCTGGAAACTTGTCCTGAACCCTAGTTCTGTTGCTCATGTATTAGTGCTTGCTGATAGATTGCCCCAAGGTTGAATATCTGCCTCCACACTTGGGTTTTGAAAGAAGATTACTAGATTCTTCAAGGTTCTGCCCCACCTACTTCCTACTGTGCCTATTCTCCTAGGAGTCCTTTGTGCTAACCGCTTTTCTCAATTTCTCTACCATTTCCTGTCGCTGTCTGAGCTACAGGTTTTACTCATCCGCCATTCTGGATGTCCTTCCATTGTCTGTGACTGGACCACTCTGGAGCCATTCCTAGTTTGGGGACCAGTCTTCCGAGACAGTTGCGGTTGGTCACAGTCATTATATATGAGGGCTAAAAGGAACTCATCTTCCAACCTTTTCCCTTTTCTCCCTCTTTGCTTTTTAATTGCAAAGAAGTTTAGTTTTCACTTTCTTTGAAAAATACTTCTCCCCTTCAAGGAATATTCTAGAAGTTAGGTGGTAATAACCATAACTAAAATTTATTAAGTACTCACCCTCTGACAAATAACCACACTAAGCATTTTATGACTTTCATTTCCTTTAATATTTATAATAATCCTATGAGGTAGGTATTATCTATTACTCTGTTTTTATTGTTATTTTAGATTAAAACAAAACTGAATTTAGAGAGATCATGTGAATTGCTCAAATTTATACTGCACAGAAGCAGCAGAACCAGTACTGCAATCCATTTCTGTTAATGATAGAGCCCAGACATCCAGCCACTAAAACATCCTGTCTTTTGAACAAGTTAGGAGAACACGTACTTAAAAATACTTTCATGTTGAGTCACTGAGACATGGTGTTTCACAAAGCAGGAAAATGAGCAAAGAAAGGAGGCAGGGAAAAAAATTCCTTGTTCCCTGCAGGTGGAAACTAGTTAATATTACTGAAATAATGATGTCACTACAGTTAAGACTTTGTTTTCATTACTAGAAGTTGCCAGATTTCAAAAATTCTTAAAATAAATAAATAGACTTGGAATCCTATGTGGCATCCCTCCTTTGGTGCATGTAGCTTAACTGACAGATGTGCACATCTGGCATCCAGTGTGTAATAACACATTGCTGCTCATATTTGGGGACTTAGCAGCAATAATAGAGAGGGAAGGTCATGAGAGTACACCTGTGGGGAAGCATGATGATTTCTTGGACCACTCTACTTCTGTTCTGTTTTCTTTTGCTCTCTTTATGTCGTTTGGCTTTGCCAAGCCTGCAGTTTTAGAAGATCCCTGACTGTACAGTTTGCAAACTTGCAATTTCACACCACATTTGTCTCCATAGCAACTAAAACCCCCTACAAAGTGGAAAATTTGTTGAATCAGCTACCAGATTTATGTCTCGCTGGTGACGAGTCAAACACATCACTATGTCTTATGGTATCTGTGCAATGGACTAGTATTTTTTTTCTAAGAGCTTTAGAGTTTGATGTTCATTTGCCACATGTCTTCATTCCTTCTTCATATGCTTTGTATTCTTCTGACCTAAGCTTCGTAGTTGGCCAAGAAATGTCCTCCTTCCTCTTCCAAACTTTAAATCCTGTTTTAGTTGATCTTCCTTTGGGGTATATATACAATGAACCCAAACTGAATTAACAGAAATTAGAAATAGTATATACCATAGCCCTCAGTGTTGATCAAATGGTTTTGAGATACTTGTATCTGAATCTAATTAACACAAACTTAAACATGAATTTTAGTCAAGCAAGACTTGACTTTAGGTGTCACGAATCAATTAGTTGAGCTGCATTTCAAAGTCTAAGTATAGTATGGAAGTAGAGTAGGCTGGAAAACCAGCACTCTTAGAGAGAAGGCCAGCCTGATAGATAGTTCAAACTGTCAAACTTAGGTAACCAGGCCAAGTGCACATGCCAGTACAGTAGAAGCGGATGAGAGGAGCATTGCTTCACCCAGGTTCAAAAGATAGATACAGTATGCATTTCTAGGTGAGTAAGGATCTCCTCTTATGCTACTCTGCTAGTTTTCATTATATCAGGCCAACTACAGGGCAGAAGCTTGGAGAGTGGGAGAAAGTAGAGCTCATACTATCCTCCACAAGCATACTTCACAGCAATACAACTAGATGAATTACTGTCCTCAGCTCTGCAACAGATTGCCACCTTATTCTCTGTTGTATCTCTAAATTACCCATTCTCCACATTGGACCTTGTGTAAATAATACTGTCCTTCAGAAAACCAGCTCTTGAATCATTTATTCCTTAAGCTCTTTCTTTTACTCTACTCCAAAAATTAAATATGATGCTCCTTTCTGAACTCCTGTCAGATTTGATCTCTATTTTTCTTCAAAGAAAGAAAACGGTTGCTTGCATTATTTTTTTAATGTTAAGTGGTGTGTATTTATTTGTATGTACACAAAGCAAATCGTAAGCTCTGTGACAACACTGATTATATCTAGTTTGTTCAGCTTAATCCTAAGAAAAAGTGCAGTGCCTGTCACACATTAGGTGTTCTATACATATTTTTGAATAACTTTACCTATGCACAAATGAGTATACATGGGCTTATCGCACTTGCAGTCTCTTCTTTCTCACACAAATTATTGGTGAAGATGAGTTGTTCCTGACTTTCCATCTCTGGTGCCTAGTACAAAGTTTGAACATAGTAGGCTCCTTCCAGATTTTTGTTAAATAATTGCTCTGAGAAATATAGAGATTCTCCAGATAATCTGAAAAGACCAGACAAGTTTCCTGCTTATGCAGATCAATGCAAATAATTGAACAGTTATAATTGAAAGGATTTAGGGAAGATGGAACACTACTAATAAGAATGATTCACAAATGTCACTTTCTTCAGACTAGTACTATTTCCCAGAATCCTTCAGCCTGCACATGCCCAGTGCAAACCTTATTACTCTTTCCAGGAACAAAGATGTTGGAATGATAAGCTACCTCTGGGGCTAAGCCCCTCTTCCTAACTTCCCCAGTGACTATAACTGGAGCAACCTGTGCAGAGCGTATAAATGAGAACTGTACAGCCAGGCACTGCTGACACTACTTCATTACGAAGATGCATGGGATGACTGCTAGCTAATGAATGCCAGCTCTTGGAAGGATAAACTCAGCTTCTTGCTGATACAATTTAACATCGTATTTCCCTAATTTGAGCCTGATTTAGTCGCTAGGGTATTTGGATGCCTCTTCTATGGTGCCGATAGTTAATTAAACAGATGTTGCAGAGGGAATCATTAATTTTACTGCTGCAGATGGGAGCAGAATGACTTTGTGAAGTTAATGTTTCAGCAAAACAATGGGCTTCTGTCATCAGTTGGTATAAACCAAGTAAATTAAAAGAAAAAGTAGAATAGGGTAGTTTGCTCTGAAGGAATATCAATTATTCATTTTAGAAATTACACTTCTTTTGTCTTTGCATTAGCATAAGAGAAGTAGAAGTCTGAAGGAAGGGATGACGAAAAAACAGGAAAGCAGAATGGAATAGTTCGAGGTTTTAGTGATGCAAATAATTTTTGACTTTGCCTAGATTCCTTTTACATATGATAGTGAATGATTTAGGAACATGGTTTGAGCTGGAAGACAGAAAACCATTTCTGTCAGTTTCAATGAACATTTTTCATTAATTCAGCCAATATTTATTGTTGAACTTCAGTTTGTTGCTGGGAACATGTCAGTGTATGTGGTAGACAGAGCCCTGCCTTCACAGCACTCCATAGTTACTAAACAAAAACATATGGATGCCAACTCATTGCCCTAGTGTAGGAACTCAACAAATATATGCAGATTGCTCACATACACATGCAGGAAAGCAAATGACATTGAGCAGTACCATGTGCTGGGAGTATGCTTATGTTTAATGTTTCCTATGAAGAAACTTTATAAATATATAAGGAAACTGAAGTCCTGGGAAGTAATGTGTCTCCCCAAAGTACCATAGGTGTTTTGTATAAACTACATCTTAGATTTCGTTCAGTAATTAATTTTGTTTTAAAGAAGCTTACACTCAAAAGGAAGAAATATATAATCATGCCTAACTGTTATAGGACAGATTAGAACTGTCCCATAGCATTTCCAAGGAGCAGCTGGTGGATTTGAACTGCCATTTTTTTGGTTAACAGACATAGCTCTTAACCTATACCACACTAGAGTTTCTATAATATAAATAAAATTCAATAGGAATTCAAAGAGGAAGAGAAAGATATCACAAAAACAATTACAGGAGAAATCATGATGAGGATAGCATTTGAGGTAACCTTTGAAGGATGCCGCAAGGGAAAGAAGGCTCATCAAAGAAACAAATTTCATGAAGAATTCTTGCCATCAGACTAATATCTTATGTAACAATGTGAGATCCATTGTTATCAGTCTAGTGTGTTATGGTAGGCAGACTAATTCCTGTCCCCTATCCCAAGATTGTCCATCATTTAAGCCACAAAACACATGAATACATTATGATACATGGCAAGGAGGAATTAAAGTTTCATTTGAAATTAATAAACTGAAACTAATAAACTGACCTTGGTAAGATTATCCTGAAATAGGCAAGTGGACCCAGTGTAATATGGAAGTTCTTAAATGAGAGAGGTGCAGAGAGTCAGAATCTGAAAGATGGCACTGTGAAAAAGACTTGACTAAACATTATTGCTTTGAAGATTAAATGGAGCTACAAGCCAAGGAATGTGGACAGCTTCCAGAGGCTGGAGAAGTCCTTTAGAGACTCCAGAAAGGATGTAGCCACTTGATATACTGATCTTAACTCTGTGAGAACCGTTCCAAATTTACGACTCTGCGTACATGAAAATAGCGAATACGTGTTGTTTTAAATTACCAAAAAAAAGGATTCTGCCAAGTGGATTCGAATTCCTGGTTACTCTAGATGTGCCAAAGTAGAACTGTACTTCACAAGATTTTACGTGGCTCATTGTTTTAAAAGGGGATTGCTAGTCCTTTCTTTAGAGAAGTGTAGTGGAATGGAATCTCAAACTTTATGATCGGCAGCTGAGCCTATTAACTATTTGCAACACCTAGAAACTCCTTAAATCACTAAAAACTCACTACCATTGAATCAATTGTGACTCACAGTGATCCTACAGACAGAGTAGAACTGCTCCGAAAGGTTTCCAAGGAGCACGTGGTGGATTTGAACTGCTGACCTTTTGGTTAGCAATCATAGCATGTAACCACTGTGCTATCCAGGCTTTCCATTTAAAGCCACTAAGCTGCGGTAATTCATTAAAATAGCAAAACAAAACTAATACACTTTTTTATATGCTGTTAAGTTAATTTTGATGCATAAAATTCTTTTTCTGACTCAGACTAGCTAGAACTGCTGCATAGGTCAGATTGCTACAGCTTTCTCCCTGATAGCTGCTGGTGAATTTGAACCTCTGACTTACAGGATAGTGCCTAGTGCTGAACCACATGGACTCTTTTCTAACTCATTGCAACAATATATGAGAGTAAAACTGCCCTATAGGGTTTTCTAAGCTGTTATCTTTGTGGAAACAGGTTGACCAGGTGTTTTCTCCTGAAATGTATAAGAAGGGGTGATGAAACAACAGGTAAGCAGAATGGAACAGTTTGAGGCTTTAGCGATGCAAATATATATATATATATTTTTTTTTTCCTTTGCCTGGATTCCTTTTGGTTATGATAGTGAATGATTTAGGAACATGGACCGAGCTGGAAGACAAAGAAAACCATTTCTGTCAGTTTCAATAAGAATTTTTCATTAATTCAGCAAATTAATGGGTTTGAACTTCTGACCTTTTGGTTAGCAACTGGGTGTTTAACAATTGCATAACTGGGGTTCTTTATATAATAGATCTGCAGAGAAAGCTTGTTTCTTCCTTAAGCAATTTATGCCAGATATAACTTAGGTATTTGTCTTTTTAACTCCATTATTTTTTCTTAATGAAATGACATATTTCTTTTTAGAGACCCTTAGGGTCTTTTTCTTTGAACTATTTTGTATTTTGATTGTACTTTCATTCATTTCACAAATATCTTCTTCATTCTTCTGAGATAAAATAGTGAATAAAACAGGCAGGGTCTCTTTCTTCATGAAGCTTATATGAGGAAGAAAGGGTGGAGTTTAGGCTTGAAACAAGGTGGATGGACTGCCATTCTTTGTACTAGAAAACACAAGAGCAAAAGCCAGGTATAAAGCATTCAATTATTAGGTTAATTTTATTTTTGTTAAAAACGTGACTCCAGAAGGCTGTCAAAGATGGAGATTTGTAAGTTAGAGATGAGAAATGGCTAGAAATACAAATCATCCCAGTTAGTCAGGATCTATCCCAACTGTACTCTCAATATAGCCTGTGATTTTAGAAGAGTGCCATACCTGGCATCTGATGACACTATCTAAGTTTTCCTGAAGGCAGTTGGCTCAATGTGCCATTCTCATGAGTCTCACGAACGATTTTTGGTTCTCTGAGCCCCAATATCCTAGATGGGCATTATGGGAAAACAATGCTGGGAAGAGCCAAGTGGTATACAAGATTATTATTATGCTCCATCTCAGCATGATGCTCTGCACACTAGCTGTGCAAGGTCTATTCATATGCCATGTCTTCAAGTGTGCTGATTAAACCATATGCTCATTGATCTCCAGGGGCCTCTGTTCTGTTACGCCACTGACTCAGCTGGGTAAACAGGCTTTACTGCTGCTTAGATCTCATGAATGTCCCAACCTGGTATTCTTAATCCGTTCTCTGTAGTAACTGGCTTCAACTTTCAATCAAGAATTTACCAGAAGATGGTGGACTAGACACACACCTTCTTAATTTCCTCTGAAAACTAAAGCCTGGATTGATAATTAAATGTAGACTTCTGGATAACGAGTCCAGTGAACCCTAGAACGTGACATAGGGCTGTAAATTTGTACTACATACCACTGAACAGGAAACTTCTCTTTCGCTGACCCCTGCACTTGTTGAATGGTTGGCTCTCATGGACTGAAGGTAACTGCCATTTTTAACTTTTTTTTTCCTTTTTGCTAGCAAATGGTGGTAACTGGACTTAACTGGCAGCAAACTGCAGCTGCCCTGTTGACATGGTCAACAGGTGGAATAACCACATTTAGAGAGTCTGGCTCTGGACTCTGAGCACCTCAGCCCCTCCTCCCTCTCTTTCCAAACTGCCACTATTGATTCATCTATTTTGCAGCAGGTGGGAGAGCTCATGAGGGATGCCATTTGACTAGGATGTGGATTTACCTAGACGGAGGGCTCAGCAGGGGCTAATTCCTGGGGAGGCTTTCACAGCAGAAAAGCTGTGTTTAGCACAGTGTACTCTTATGGATGGGGCCCACCAGTGGATGACAGCACGACAGTATCCTTTCCATACTTTGAACTAGATCATGTCATCTGGGGATGGATATAAAGTTTCCTCCATTACCAATTGAAAAGAGGGGCTTGCACCCTGACAGCCTGACTGATTTTCGGAAGCTGTCAGATACCTTTCAAAAGAAGACTACCTAGAGAATAACTATGGTGCAGCCTGACAATACCTCCTCCAGCCTTTACTGACTCACAACATAGGGTCAGCTGACAGCCTCCCAGTGACTCCATAAGTAGGGCCATGTCCTTTCCAGCCAGGAGGTAGAGCCAGCTACTCCAGAGATTCCATTGGGCCCAGTCACTGGAGTACATAATGTGCTTCAACTTCTGTTAAGGCAGCACCAGAGAAACTAACCAACCTCTAGGTGCCCAAAAAGTAGCAAATCTTGGCCAGACACTTAAAGAACAAAACCACCCATGGCTCCAGAAAGCTCTCAAAAAGAAGAACCTAAGAACATCCCAGATGAAGGAAATTTTCTGAAACTTTCAGAGGTCGAGTACAAAAGAATTCTATATAGAGGCCTCCTAGATATTACACAAAATTCAGCAGAGAAGAATGAAAAATTAAGGAATCTGTCAGAACTGATGGAACACCAGCATTCTGAAATCTGACAAATTAATAACAAAATTGAAGAATTAGAAAATACAGTTCATAGCCAAGAAAACAGAATTGAACAAATGGAAAATAGACTTTCAGACTTGGAAGACAGGGCTACTGATACCAGCATTTATGAAAGAAATCAGAGAAAAGAAACAAGAAAAATGAAGACACATTAAGAAACGTGTGGGACTCTGCTAAGAGTAACAATCTATGATTAATTGAGGTTCCTGAACAGGAAGGAACACCTGAAAATATAGAGTATTGTTGTTGATTTGCTGACAGAAAGCTTCTGTGAAATTGTTAAAGACTAGAACATAGATATCCAAGATGTGGATTGAATGCCACACAATGTAGTTCCCAAAAGAAAGACTCCAAGACATATTATAACTAAGCTTAACAAAATGAAACAGAAACAGAAACTTTTAAAAGCAGTGAGATTCAAAGCAATATTGACATTCAGAGGAGAATGTTGCAGGCTTTCGTTTGACTTCTCAGCAGAAGCCATGTTAGCTTCTACAGTGGAATGGCACATTCAAAGCCTTGAAGGAGAAAAACTTTGAACCAAGAATTATGTATGCTGCAAAAGTGTCTTTTGAATATGAAAATGAAAATAAAACATTCACAGATAAACAGAAACTCAGAGACTTTGTAAAAACCAAACCAAAGCTACAAGAAGTACTGAAAGAAGCTCTTGGTATAGAAGAACAAAACCATTAACTCTATATTTTAGGAGATAACACAGGGTGCTTGATCTAGAAATCTACTCAGGGAAGGCACAAAGTTCAATCAAAGTCATAATATTAAAAGAAGTGATCCAGTGATCATATCATGAAAATCATGATACCATCATATTAAAAAGAGGGATATACTACAGTAGTTACAGTCCTAAATTAATAAGATATGTAGAAGTTAAAACTGAGATTGAACATAGATTATTAAGGAGAATCACAGGGGTAGCCACAAAGCATAATAAAGATACAACATATTAAAACAAGAAACGCAATACAGGAGTCTCAACAAACACAAAAACAACACTGAAAAGGGTGAAAAATCAACCCCCAAAAAATAATATCCCAGAACAGAATAGTAAGAGCAACAGAGAAAATATTAAAGCAAAAATAAATATATCAAAATGACGGCACTAAACACACACCTACCATTAATTACATTAAATGTGAATGGACTCAATGTTTCAGTAAAGAGACACTGAATGACATCTTGGATCAAAAGACACAACCCATCTATATGTTGCTTACAAGAAGCACACCTTAGATTTAAAGATATGAATAAGCTGAAAATTAAAGGATGGAAGAATGTGTACCAAGCTAACAATACATAAAGAAAAGCAGGTGTGGCAATACTAACCTCAGATAAAATCAATTTTAGTGAAAAATCCACCATTGTGGACAAGGATGGACACTGTTACTGAAAGGTTCAATACACAAGCAGGACTTAACAATATTAAACATTTATGTACCCAATACTAGAGCATCTAAATACATTGAAGAAACATTGATTACTTTAAAAAATGAGACAGATCACTCCGCAGTACTAGTAGGAGACTTCAGCATTCCACTTTCAGTATTGGACAGATTTGCTAGAAAAAAGCTCAGTAAAGACACAGAAGATCTTATTGCCACAATTTACCAAATAGATCTCATCAACATATACACAGAACTTTCTATCCATCAACAGATAATTACACCTTCTCCAGTGCACTTGGAACATTTTTGAGAATAGACCATGAGTTAGGACATAAAGCAAATTTCAATAAAATGCAAACCATTGAATTATTGCAAAGCATCTTCTCGGATCATAAAGCCATAAAAGTTGAAATCAATAGCGGAAAAAACAGACAGAAATTGAAACTCATGGAAACTGAACAACTTCTCGCTCAAAAAGCCATGGGTTATAGAAGCAATCAAAGATGAGACAAAGAAATTTGTGGATTCCAACGGGAATGAAAATACATCCTACCAGAACCTATGGGATACTGCCAAAGCAGTGTTCAGATGTCAGTTTATCTCCATAAATGCACACATCTGGAAGGGAGAAAGAAACCAAATTAAAGAATTAACCCTACAGCTTGAACAAGCAGAAAGAGAGCAACAGGAAATCTTCAGACACCAGAGGAAAACAGATCATAAAGATTAGAGCAGAACTAAATGAATTAGAGAACTGAAGAAAAACTGAAAAAAATGAAAAGACTAAAAGCTAGTTTTTTTGAAAAGCTCAACAAAATTGACAAACCAATGGCTAAACTTACTAAAGAAAAACAGGAAAAGAAACAAATAACCCAAATGAGAAATGAGAGGAGAGTTGTCACAACAGATCCAACAGAAATCAAAAAGATCATAACAGAACACTATGAAAGACTGTACTCTAACAAATTTGAAAACCTAGAGGAAATGGACAAATTCCTTGATTCATATCACCTACCAAAATTATCACAAGGTGAAGGAGAACAACTTAAAAAGCCCATTACAAAGGAAGAGATTGAAAAAGTCATCAAAAAACTGTCATCCAAAAAAAAGCCCGGGCCCAAATGGCTTAACCACAGAATTCTACCAAGCTTTTAGAGAAGAGTTATCTCCAATACTACTGAGACTATTTCACAGTATAGAAAGGAATGGAATACTCTGAAATTCATTCTATGAAGCCAGCATAACCTTAATACCAAAGCTAAGGAAAGATCCAACCAAAAAGGAGAAACTGCAGACTGATAGCACTCATGAGTCTAGATGCAAAAATTTTCAACAAAATTCTTGCCAGTAGAATACAACAATATATCAAAAAGTAATTCATCACAACCAAGTTGAATTCATACCAGGGATGCAAGGCTGGTGCAACATCAGAAAAACAATTAATGTGATCAACCACATAAATATCACAAAAGACAAGAATCCCCTGGTCTTGTCTATTGATGCAGAAAAGGCATCTGATAAAGTCTAACAACCGTTCTTGCTAAAAACTCAGCAAAATAGGAATAGATGGCAAATTCCTCAATGCAGTAAAGGGCATTCATACAAAGCCAACTCCCTGCAGAATCCTGAATGAAGAGAGACTGGAACAGTTTCCCTTGAGAACAGGAATGAGACAAGGATGCTCACTCTCATCTGTTCTGTTGAATATTGTACTTTAAGCTCTGGCCAGAGCAATCAGACAGGACAAAGAAATAAAGGGCATCTGCACTGGCAAAGAAGAAGTAAGAATCTCCCTATTTGCAGATGATTCTATATGCAGATAATCCTAAAGAATCCATAAGTAAACTACTCAAATTGATAGAAGAGTTCAGCAAAGTCTCAGGATAAAAGATAAGCATAAGTAAATCAGTAAGATTCCTTTATACCAGCGAAGAGACCAGTCAAGAAGAAATCACCAATCAACACCATTTACTATAGTGTCCTTTAAGATAAAATACCTAGGAATAAATCTAACTAGAGAAATATGAGATCTTTACAAAGAGAACTACAAGACATTACTACAAGAAACTCAGAGAAACTTACATAAATGGAGAAACCTACCCTGCTCATGGATTGGAAGACTTAACATGGTGAAAATGTCTATTTTAACCAAAGTAGTTTTACATATACAAGGCAATCCCAATACAAATACCAGTGACAATTTTTAATGAGATGGAGAAACAAATCACCAACTTTGTTTGGAAAGGGAAGAAACCCCCGAGAAGTAAACCACCACTGAAGAAAAAGAAAACACTGTGAGGTCTCTCACTACCCTACTTTAGAACCTATTACACTGCCACAGTAGTCAAAACAGCCTGATACTGGTACAAAAAGAGACAAATAGACCAATGGAACAGAGTTGAGACCCCAGAGATACCACCACCCTGTTTTGAACAGTTGATATTCGACAAAGGCCCCAAGATTTTAAACTGGGATAAAAACAGTCTCTAATAAATGGTGCTGGCAAAACTGGATATCCGTCTGCAAAACATAGAAACAAGATCTGTATCTCACACCTTATACAAAACCAACTCAAACTGGATAAAAGACCTAAATATCAAATCTAAAAAAATAAAGCCAAGCAAAGCTCATAAAAAAAAAAATGGATCAACAATGGAAATTTTAATAGAAAATGTAGACAGACTTCAAAAACTGACAAATGAGACATGATCAACAGAAGAGAAAATAGATGAATGAGAACTACTAAGAATCAAACACTTTTGCTCATTCAAAGACTATCAACAGAATTAAAAGACCACCTACAGAATGGGAAAAAAATGTTTGGTAAGTATATGTTAGACCAATGTCTGATCTCCATAATCTACAAGGTACTATAAAATATCAACAAGAGAAGGACAAATAATCCAATTAAGTGATGGGTGAAGGAGATGGGCAGACACTTTTCTACAGAGAACATCTAGACAGCCAAAAGACACACGTGGAAAATCTAACAATCATTAACTATTAAAGAAATTCAAATCAAAACTATGATGAGATATCATCTCACCCCAACAAGGTTAGCCATGATCCAAAAAACACAAAACCACAAATGCTGGAGCAAGCCTTTGGAGAAATTGGAAATCTCCTACACTACTGGTGGGATTGCAAAATGGTCCAGCCTCTTTGGAAAGCAATCTGACACTTCCTTAAAAATCTGGAAATACATATACCAGTAGACCCAGTAATCCCACTGCTTGGGATTACTGCTTGGGACGCAAGGGCAGTCACATAAACAGATACATGCACACGAATGTTTATTGCAGAATAGTTTACAATAGGCAAAAGATAGAATCAACCCAGATGCCCAACAACAGATGAATGGATAAATAAACTATGGCATATATACTCAATGGAATGCTATACAGTGATAAAAAAGAATGATGATTGGTTTCAATTGGAAGACTTTATGTTGAGTGAAATTAGTCAGCAGCACAAGGACAAATATTATATGAGACCTTTACAATAAGCCCTTAAAAACAGACTCATGTACAGAAGGAAAGACTCTCTGAAGGCTGCAAGTAAGGGGAGGGAGGGAAGGAGAGGGTTGTTTACAGATTAGATAGTTGATAGCAGTTTGGTTGGGTGGAAATCAGTGTCAACACACATTAGAAAGAAGACTTCAACATAACCTGAAAACTCTTCCAATCTTAACCCAATATGGCAAGGACAGAGTACTAGGGGCAGCAGGCAGGGCACCATATTCTCAGGGAACATAAAGGCCAATTGGCATAACTAGCCTATTGCTAAGAGAATCTTCTTCACCCCATATTGGTGAATGGTGTCTGGAGTCTTAAAAGCTAGCAAACTGCCATCTGAGGTACACCAGATGGTCCCAGCTCAGCAGGAATAGATGATCACCAAGGACAAAAATGACACAGCAGTTAGAACCCAGAGGACAGAGAGACCCACATGAATGGGTGACTACATCAACATCTGACCAGATCAGATGGTGCCTGTCTACCTCCAGGCACAGCTGTGATAGAACTCACAAAGTAGAGTTTCAGTGGCAATATGAGAATAAAAAGTGGTGCACCCTGAGAACTCCACTAAAAGACCCCAGCTTATGGTCTGAAGGCCTCGGATTTCCCCTGGAATCATGACCCCTAGACCTGATGCTGCCCTTGATCATAAATCGTTATTGAGGTCAGCTCCTCGGACAGGAATGGATTGGACTCGGTGACACAGAGTGATCATGTCATGTGTGCACTTTATAGTCCTATGCATCTATAGGATGTCATCCTAGTAGTTTCTTATCCGAGGGAAGTGAAGAGGAGGGGAAGAGATATTGTTAAGAGGGTATGACTTGTATAGAACGGAAAGGAAGAGTGTACTGTCACCAGACAAGGAGAGCAGTAGGAGCTGCACATACATAGGCATGCAAGTTTAAACTGGATTGTACACTTTCACACAATCACAAAGAAAGAAAGAAAGTGAGAGAGAAAGGGAGAAAGAGAGAGAGAGAAAGGAAGGGAGGGAGGAAGGGAAGGAGGGAATGAAGGAGGGAGGGAGAGAGGGAAAGAGTAAAAGGGGGAGAGAGGGAGGGAGAGAAGGAGGGACTTAGGGAAGAAGGGAGGGAGGGAAGGAGGAAAAGAGGGAAGGAAGGAAAAAAAAGAATTTACCCCACAACCAAACCTAGACTGCTTGCTTTCTGCTTCATGCACACTGGAGAAGAAGGTGTAGTTGAGTGCTGATGGATACAAATTTCTATATAGCTCAGTGAGGTCAGGTTGTTTAATTGTGGCAATAAGACCATCTGTGTCTTTATTGAGATTTTTTCTAGACCATCTGTCCAATATTCTGAGTGGAGTGTTGAAGTCTCCCACTATTACTGTCGAGTGATACATCTCGTTTTTGTAGTCAGTGTTCTAGTATCGGGTGCATAAATATTTAATATTGTTAAGTCCTGCTTGTGTAGTGTATCTTTCAGCAATAGTGTCCATCCTTGTCCACGATGGTGGATTTTGCATTAAACTCTATTTTATCTGAGATTAATATTGCCACACCTGCTCTTCTTTGTGTATTGTTAGCTTGATATATAGTCTTCCATCCTTTAATTTTCAGTTTGTTCATATCTTTAAGTCTAAGGTGAGTTTCTTGTAGGCAACATATGGATGGGTCATGTCTTTTGATCCAAGATGTCACTCATTGTCTCTTTAACGGAGCATTCAGTTCATTCACACGCAATGCAATTATTGATACGTATGTGTTTAATGCTGTCATTGTAATATGTTTATTTTTGTGTGAATGTTTTCTCTGTTGTTCTTATTCTGTTCTTGGACATTCTTCTCTAGGAGTCAATTTTTCACCTTTTTCAGTGTTGGTTTTGTGGTTGTTGAGACTCTTGTATTATGTTTCTTGATTTGATAAGTTGCATCTTTATTGTGCTTTGCCACTGCCCATGTGATCCCCTTAATAGTCTATGTTTAAACCCGATTTTAATTACTACAAGTCTTATTAACTTCCTTTTCATCTGGAAGGACTATAACAACTGTAGTACATCCTTCTTTTTATTATGATGATGTCATGGTTTTCATGATATGATCCCTGGATCACTTCTTTTAATATTACAGCTTTGATTGAGTTTGGAGCCTTCCCTAACCGAGTAGGTTTATGGATGATGTGTCCTATATTTTTTCCTAAAATATAAAATTAATGGTTTTGTTGTTCTAAGCCAAGAGCTTCTTTCAGTATCTCTTGTAGCTTTGGTTTGGTTTTTACAGTCTTTGAGTAAAATGAATTTTACAAAGTCTCAGAGACTTTCTAAGGTATTATCTGCAAATGTCTTGATTTCATTTTCACACTGAAAGACAGTTTTTCAGGATATATAATTCTTGATTGGAAGTTCTTTTCGTTCAAGACTTTGAATGTGCCATGTCACTGTCTCTGTGCCACCATCGTTTCTGCTGAGAAATCAGATGACAGCCTGAAAGGATTCCCTCTGAATGTTAGCTTTGCTTTCAGTTTTGCTGCCTTTAAGAGTTTCTATGTGTGTTTCATTTTGTTAAGCTTGATTATATTGGAGTCTTTCTTTTGGAATCTATACTGAGTGGTGTTTGATATGCATCTTGGGTATCTATATTCTCTTCTTTCATCTCTTCTGGGAAGTTTTCTGTCAGCAGCTCAGCCACAATACTCCCTGTGTTCTCAGGTGTCTCACCCTGTTCAGGAACTCCAGTTAATCATAGATTGTTCTCTTAATAGAGTCCCACATGCTTCTTAAAACTTCCTCATTTTTCTTGTTTCTTTTTTCTGATTCTCTTCATAGATGCTGGAGTCAGTAGCTCTGCTTAACAAGTCAGAAAGTCTATTTTCCATTCGTTCAATTCTGGTTTTTTGGCTTTGAACTGAATTTTCTATCTCTTTGATTTTGTTCTTGATCTGTTGGATTTCAGAATAGCGGTGTTCCATCAGATCACACAGCTTGCTTAATTTTTCATTTTGCTCTGCTCATTTTGTATAAAGTCTAGGAGAGCTCTATATATAATCCTTTTGTACTCACCCTCTGACAGTTTCAGAAAGACTTCTTTGCCTGGGAAGTTCTTTGGGTCTTTTGTTCACCTTCTGAAGACATAAGTGAATTCTTCGTAATGTTCTGGTCCAAAATTTGTTGCTTTTTGGGCATCTGGAGGTTGTTTTATTTCTCTGGTGTTACCTTAATGGGATCTAAAGGTCGGTCTGAATGGAAGTTGATCACCAGACACCTCTGTGTGCTCCAGTGACTGGGCTCAGTGGACTCTCTGGAGTAGCAGGCTCCATCACCTCCTGATTGGCTAAGAGAAATCCCCACTATGGAATCACTGGGGACCCATCAGCTGACCCTATGTTGTGAGGCAGTAAAGACTGGAAAAGATGCTGTCCAGGTGCACTGTAGTTATTTCTCTTTTGAAAGGTAAAAGGTTTCTGACAGCTTCCAAAATTAGTCAGGCTTTCAGGTGTGCAAGTCCCTCTTCCCAGCTGGTGAAGGAAGCACCTCTATATCAAAGACTGCTTTACGGCCAGAAAAGCATTCTCCGGGCAGGCACTGCCTCTCACTCAGGGAATTAGGTCCACCTGAGGCCTCCATATAGGAAAGTCCACCTCCTAGTGAATCAAGATGGTGTCTCACACAAGCTCCCCCACCTGCCTTGGAAAAGGCTATTCAATGGCAGAGATTTGGAAATTCTGAGAGAGGTCAGAGGTGCCGAGTTGCACAGATTCCAAAGCCAGACTCTCAAAATGTTCTGACTCTGCTCCCTGATTTCATCAGTAGTGAGTATGAGCCTTGCTGCCAGTAAAACTTCAGCCCCTCCTGCTGGTTAAGACAGAGGAAAAAAAAAGTTAAAATGGTGATTTAGCTTTGATCCACTGGAGCCGACACTCATCAAGGGTGGGGTAGGCTAAAGAGAAGTTTCCCACTCAGTGGTATGTAGACCAAATAGGCAGCCCTGTGTTGTGTCCTCGGGCTCTGTAGGTGTCCGAAAGTCTGTGTTTAATTATCATTTCAGGCCTTGGTTTCCAGAGGGATTTAAGGAGATGTGTGTTTAGTCTGCTGTCTCGACTCTGCCCCCTCTTTCTGCTTCAGATATGTATACATCTGCTATTGTCAATATGTACTGAATGGCAAATTAGACCAATCTCAGTTTCCCATAGTGGCTCAAGGGTTTAGACATGAGCCTTTCTGAATATTGTGAGCTTCACCCATGAGTAATTTTGTAAAGATGGGCCATTTCATAGAATGAGTCATGCAACTGTGCACAGACATGGAAATACATGTACAGTGTCTAAAAAACAAAAACAACTAAGAGTCAACAATTTTAGAATTTAAGTCTCCAAAAATGGTAATAAAGTCTGGTTAGTTATTATGATCATTGCTAGCTGTTTTTGTTTGTATGTCTGTTTGTTTTCTTTTTTTATGGTACTTGTGGATTAATTCTCACACAAGCTGCTACACACAAACTTGAATTTAGAAGATAGAATAGATGAGTCAGATTGCTCACATGAAGCATACAGAAGCCTTTAGTTAATTAGAGCAGTACCCTACAAAAATATTGACAATAACCTGCAGAATATCTCTTATACCTTGAGGTAACTTCTAATTGATCAAAATTTATTTTTGTACTGTAACTGCTAACTTACTTCTTCATGATCACTTCCTCCATTGTCACCATTAGATAAATAACGTTGGAAGTATACAGCATTTGTTAAATCTTTAATTTGGTTCTTGGAGTTACTGAGATCTTAAAAGGAGAAATAATTTGACCAGAGTCACATGTTAAGCAGTAAAGTTGAAACCGTATCTTTTAAATACCCATCTTGACTGTTTTTTTCCAGAACATCGTAGACTATGTGGTCTGACAGAGCACCCTTCTTCAGAAAAATCAGATTAAGGATAGAGAAGAATTTGGATACATTGGTGGTGTCTCTAAAGATAGGAAAGATTTCCAGTAACACTGTACACCCAAAGCATATACATACACATGTGTGTGTGTGTGTATATATATATATATATATATATATATACATATATATATATGTTATATAAGCTGATGGAAGCTAGGAACAGTGGACAGATGGAATAAGTAACAACTGCCTGAAGTATGTATCTAGAAGAGGTTATACTAGAACCACTAAGTCCTGAGCTAGTGGCATGGTAGAAAATTGACTCTGTATCTCCATGTAAGTCTAACCTCAAGAAAAACACAAGTGTCCCAGATTCTGGACATATAAACTCGAGGAGATGCAAACTGAAAATTTCATGTTACATTCTTTTCAACATACCCCATAAACAATAATCTAATAGTATGGAAATAAAGAAGCCCAATGGTGTGATTATTTTATAGTCATTTGTGACAAGGCATCAACCACAAGTTAGTGACATTTGTAGGTCAGGAGACTCTTTTGCTCAAGAGCAAGTAAGATTATCAGAGAGAAAATGTTTCTTTTCATGCACCAAAAAGCACTCTTTTATAAAGACAAGAATAGGACAAATGGCTATTTACGGTAATTATGAATATCAGTCTTGTTACAGCATTCTGGAAGTTTCCAACACCTTCTAAAGATGATAAGCTTTATTTAACAAGTTAACTTCAGTTCTGCCATGAATACTGTCAGTAAGTACTACTGATGAAAAGGGTCATAGATATTAGAAGTATTGCTGACTCAAGTTAATCCATAGTTCTTGTGCATGTGCTCCATAGTATTGAAATTAGCAAAGCAGAGTTTATAATCAACATAAACTAGCCCACTGTGCCAGGCTTGACTCATCATTGTCCAGCTGCTAGTCCTATAACAACATTGTTTAAGACTGTCTTATTAATGGCTATATTCTGAATGCTTAGTTGAGAGTTTCACATGTATAAGCTAACCCTTTACTTTGGAACAATGAATTTTGATAATCAATTTATAAAACATTTGATATCATATCCTGGATGAAGTCTTGCTATTGGACTAATAAGGACTGTGCTGAGCTTGCAGACTTTTCCACAAATGTAACCTACAAAAGATTTTTAACTTTTCAAAATCTCATATTTTTTCATTTATAAAAGAATGTTATGGCACATATTTTAGAAGATTACCTTAAGAATTAAGTTCCATGTCTACATAAATTTTTGAATTGTAATCTACAAATATTATGTACATCACAAGTTTAGCACATACACAGTACTGAATGCACAGATATAAATGTGGAAAGAAAGAAAGAAATTGATAAATACTGAGTATGTATCAGGAAGCTGGTGGTGTAGTAGTTAAATACTATGGTTTCTAGCCAAAAGGTCAGCAGATCAAATCTGCCAGGTGCTCTTTGGAAACTCCCTGGGCCAGTTCTACTTTGTCCTATCTACTCTGTCATATCAGGTCACTAAGAGTCAGAATGTACTCAAACACAGTGGGTTTAGTGAGTTTTTGGATACAGTAGGCTCTTATGTGTCTTTCACAATGTAAATCAGGCAATTTAAAACAAACAAACAAAAAGCTATTGCCATCAAGGTGATTCTGATTCATAGCGACCCTTAAGCTCAGAGTAGAACTGCCCCACAGGGTTTCCAAGGCTGAAAAGGTAGAAAGTTTTCTTCAAGGAAGAGAGGGAGGATTTCAGCAAACTTGAAGTCACTAGTACTCGTGAAGGACTGGACATGGACCAATGTACTAGGTAGATCTTGTTGGCAGACCTGGGCAAAGAGAGTATAAGATAATAAATGAAACAGGGTTGAATCATCTCTCTTCTCCTAATTTGCTTCTTTGTCTACATCACGCACAGAAACGACTGAGTCCTTCTTTCACCAAGTATAATTACTTTTCTAGATCACAAAGATCTCTAATCTTGACTCTGAAGGGGTAGGGGCCAAAAGTGATTGTCAGGACTTGTCACTGAAGAAGACAACAGTTGCATAGCTCATTCTAACCTTCTTCCTCTCTCCTATTCCCTTCAATTCACAGAAATATTGTTGAAAATGATTAGGAAGATAGTAGAATTCCAAGAGTACAGGTGATAGAAATGTTTCCATGGAATTCTATAGAATTTGGGGTAACCTTGTAGATGTAATCTTGAAGCAAAAGCCGCTGTCGTTGAGCCAATTCCAATTCACAGCAACCCTATAGGACAGAATAGAACTGCTCCATAGAGTTTCCAAGGAACACCTGCTGGAATCTAACTGCTGACCTTTTGATTAGCAGACGTAGCACCAGGGTTTCCAAACTTGAAGCAGCAGTCAAGAAATCAAAAGACACATTGCATTTGGGAAATCTGCTGCAAAGGACCTCTTTAAAGTCCTGAAAACTAAAGATGTCATCTTGAAGATTAAGGTATGCCTCACCCAAGCCATGGTATTTTCAATCTCATTATATAGATGCGAAAGCTGGACTATGAGAAAGAAGACAGAGGAACTGCTGTCTTTGAGTTGTAGTACTGGAGAAGAATACTGAATGTACCAAGGACCACCAAAAGAACAAACAGATCTGTTTCATAAGAAGTACAACCAAAGTGCTTCCTGGAAGCAAAGATGGTGAGACTGTATTTCACATACTTTGGACACGATGTCTGGAGGGATCAGACCCTGGAGAAGGACATCATGCTTGGTAGAGTGGAGAGTCAGCAAAAATGGGGAGACCCTCAATGAGATTGATTGACACAATGGCTGCAACAATGGGTTTTAACGTAAGAACAATTGTGGTCGTGGTACAAAACCAGACAGTGTTTCATTCTGTTGTGTACAGCATTGCTGTGAGTCAGAACTAAATTAACAGCACCTAACAACAACAACAAACTGAAATTACAGTTAACAATTTTTTTAACTACAGCTACAGATGCCCTAAAGATCATGGTCATCATTATAAATGTGGTAGTGGATTGTCTGAACCTTTGTTTTTTCCTCTTGATTACAATATGCATTAAGTAATTTTCAATTCTGTTTACACATCAGAATTGAATATATATTTAAAACTATGTGTACCAGGGCCCTGCTCCCTGAGATTGATTTACCAGTTCAAGGGAAGTATGGAATCCATAGTTTGAAAATTCCTTCCCGTTGATTCTAACTCAGGGTCAATATCCAGTGGCATTAATAATCCAAAGACCTGATCTGAGTGTCTCATGAATTAATGGCATTCTTGTGTTAGGAGGTGTCCTGTAGTCCTGAAAGTCCTGTATCTGACTGTACATTATAGTTATGAGGATTTCCTTTTTTTCTTTTTTTAATTTTTTTACATAAATGCATTCTTGGGCTTTGTGCTCACTTCAGTGGAAGAATATAGATTCTGTGTTTTTAAATAAACATTTTATTTTAAAATAATTTTAGCTATACAAGAACAATGCATAAAAGGCCCAGAGAGTTCTCTTATACCCATTATCCAGCTTCTCTTAATTTTAACATCTTATGTGACCATAATACATCCATGAAAAAGAAGCAACTAGGTCTGATACCTTATTATTAACTAAACTACATACTTTGTTTGGATTTTACAAGTTTTTCCTCTAATGTCTTTTTTTTCTGTTCTAGAAATCAACCTAAGATACATCATTGTGTTTAGTGAGTTCTGTATTTTAAAGGTGATTTTAATATGGTTAGTCCTCAGAACAACAAGCTGCTTAATTTCAAGATGGCAATGCACATTCAGAAAGAATAGAGCTTTGCTTCAGTTAATCTAATTATATGCCAAATTAGCAGGGCCTCTTGGCTCAAGCTTCCTTCATCTTCCATTCTGAGTAGTGACTATGCCTCAAATGATTTCAGGAGACCTTATGAGAATAATATCAGTAACAAAACTTTGTAGCAAAGAAGAGATTCACAGGCCTGCTAGAGCCTGAAGAGTTCTTAATTCTTTGTAAATGGATTTGAGGGAAATCATTCAGCCTCATTCTTTTATTAACTTAGGTATGAATTAATGAGCTTAGATTGTGTTGTGATGCAGAACTTAACTACACAAACATACAGACATTCTCTTTCCCTTCAACATTACTGAAACAGTCTTCCACTGATTTACGGAAATAATCAATGGCATAGCTCCCTCTCTTCTCTAAAACAACCAATTTCAATGCCTGCAAAGTAATTATGAAACCACCAGTCCTAATTTAGAATAAATCTCTCAGAGGTGCATTTTCCTTTCTGTGTAAACAGCATCTTTCTTTTAGGGAACTATAAACACAATGTATGAAGTTGGGAAATTTACTAATGTGTGCATACACATACACATAGGCATACAGCCCCTCAACTCTGAATAAAAGACCATTTGAGGTAAATTCTCCATGTTCTCTGCTTATGAAGCATTGATCTGCTTGCTGAAATTACATGGATAGATTTCACACTTGTATTTACATCTTTAGAGCTCAGCTGGTCTAAGCCATCACACCTTGATAGAAATTTGTTTAATTTTCTTCTTTTAGAGTTGACTTTCTAAAATTTAGTTATTCAACATGCAATTGGTGTTTCAAACTATTTTTAGGTACTAAATTCTGACCCTTGGCATGCAAGGGTAATCTATCAAGGAAAAGAAGAATAATAAGAACATTCTCAGAAGAAAGCATAAATAATCATACAACACATAAACTGCATATCTGTTGGGCTTTATAGTTTATAAAACATCATCTCCATCCTCTTATTTGACTTTTATGACAGCCCTGAGAGAGTTCAAGAATACTTTTATTCTATCCACATCTTTCCTGTAGTTCTAGATATTCAATAGTTTTTCTGAGGCATTAAATTAACCACAAAGGCAGAGTCATTCATTACACTTATGTTTACTGATTATTTACTATGTACCAGTCATGTGTCTAGGTTCTGGTAATGAAGAGATTTTCTTAACTTTGATATTTGTAACTTTTGACAAATATGTATGTCATGGTTGGAATTGTGTCCTCCCAAAAATGTGTGCAGCCACGTGGCTGGGATATGGTTCCCAGTATGTTGGGACTGTCCTCCATTGTGTGGTTTTGCTAACCTGTATGTTAAAGGATTAGGGTGGGGCTGTGAATTCCTGTGGGGGAAGTTTCCCTGGAGTATGGCTTGCCCCACCCTTAATGCTTTTAGCTTGCAAGGAATAAAAGGAAAACGAAACAAAGGACAATTTGAGAACCTCGCTACCATCAAGCAAGCAGCACCGGGAGCAGAGTGTGTCGTTCAGACCAGAGGTTCTTGCGTGAGGACGCTCCCTGGACAAAGACTGATGCAATACCGGACTTTCCTCCAGAGCCGACAAGGGGAAAGTCTTTCCCTGGAGCGGACACCCTGAACATGGACTTGCAACCTACCGGACTGTGTAAGAATAAATCTTTCTTTGTTAAAGCCATCCACTCTGTGGTATTTCTGTTAGAGCAGCCTAGCTGACTAAAACAATGTATAATAGCAGAAGCATCTAGAATTTTCAAATGTGACTAAAATATAACTAGAGGGGTTCTTTGGGATATGGAATCACAGCACTTAGAGTCATCTGTACTCAACTTCTCAACAGACATTTTACACATGCAAATAAGTGGCTACCTTGTTGCAAGACTCAGTGCAGTGGCAATGCTTGAGTTTAAGTATTTTCTATTATCATAAAGGCTAATAGATATTAATCCATGTCAAGATTTAAGATTGTCTAAAAGGTGGTGTTGTCCATGCACATGTTGTCCATGATTTGCTGGGCTTCAGACATCTACCCCTAATTCACACACTGCTAAAACTGTTTTTACCTTGATACTGAAAAAGCATCTAGTACCTAATACTTATCATTAGGTAGTTAACATGTTTAGGGCTAGAAAGTAAATTAGAAGCCATCTAGGGAAACTCACTGAATTTACAGAGAGGGATTTTGAGACCAATAAAGGAAATGGCTTATCCAAGATCACTGAACTACAGAGTTCTTTTGACTTTAAGTCATTATTAGTTTCTACTTACTTTTCCATTACTTTATAGTTACTGCTAATTTATAGTTCTTTCACGTGAACAATAAGATACACTTTAATAGCTCTGTAAGCTTTCCAGGTGTAGTATTGTAATTCACAACAGAATATATATTTTAATATTATTCCCTAACCCTCCTTGCTATTGAGTTGATTCTGATGCATAGTGACCTCATAGGACAGTGTAGAACTGCCCCCATAGAGTGTCCAAGAAGCATCTTATGGATCTGAACTGCCAACATTTAGTTAGCAACAACAACACAGCCACTACTACAAGATGGTTTCCAGTGTTATTCCAGGTAATATGAGTGCAACAGCCTGGATACAGATCTATAACCAATGATAGGGATTCTCAACCCAAATCTTCTTAATCATAGAAGAGGCACTAGGATCCTGAAAAGTTACTTTTACATTTATAAATATTTGACTACATGCCTTAGCTTAAAGTCATGGCTACTCTAGTATGCCATTATGAGGATATGAGACAGACTGGATTATTTGTTTTAAATGCCCAACACTTACAGAAGAGCTCTAACTAGAAAAACCTAGGGTAAAAACATGTTGTTGTTGTTAGGTGATGTTGAGTCACTTCTGACTCATAGAGACACTATGCAAAACAGAATGAAACAACAGCTCAGTCTCACATCACGTCCATAATCATTCTTATGCTTAAGCCCATTGTTGTGGCCACTGTGTTAATCCATCCTATCAAGGTTCTTCCTCTTTTTCTCTGACCCTCCACTCTACCAA
This sequence comes from Heterohyrax brucei, assembly GCA_028571685.1. Classification (NCBI taxonomy): domain Eukaryota; kingdom Metazoa; phylum Chordata; class Mammalia; order Hyracoidea; family Procaviidae; genus Heterohyrax; species Heterohyrax brucei. The sequence goes on from CM053150.1 coordinate 68,277,574, forward strand.
GAGTGATGTCCTTCTCCAGTGACTGATCCCTCCTGACAACATGTCCAAAGTATGTAAGATGAGCAGTTTCCACTTGTGTAGGTATAGGCTTGCTTGTCGCTGTGATGCTGGAAGCTATGCCATTGGCAGGGTCACCCATAGAATACAGGTTTTAGCTGAGCTTCCCGATGAAGACAGACTAGGAAGAAGAACCTGGCAGCCTACTCCTGAAAAGAAGTAGCCAGGGAAAACCTTATGAATAGCAGTGAAACACTGTCAGATATAGTGCTGGAAAATGAGCCCCCAGGTTGGCCAGCTCTTAGAAGATGACAGGGAAAGAGCTGCCTCCTCAAAATAGAGGTGACCTTAATGATATAGATGGAATCAAGACTTTGAGAGCTTCATTTGTTGATGTAGCATGACTCAAAATGAGAAGAAACAGCTGGAAACATCCATTAGAAGTCAGAACACGGAACACATGAAGTGTGAATCTAGGAAAATTGGAAAGTATCAAAAATGAAGTGGAATACACAAATATCAGTGTCCTAGGCATTAGTGAGCTGAAGTGGACTGGTATTGGCCAGTTTGAATCCAACAGTCATATGGTCTACTATGCTGGGAATGAAAACTAGAAAAGGAACAGTGTTGCATTCATCATCAAAAGAATATTTCAAGATCTATCCTGATGTACAACACTGTCAGTGATAGAATAATATCCACATGCTTACAAGGAAGGACAGTTAATGCAATTATTATTCAAACGTATGCACCAACAACTAAAGCCAAAGATGAAGAGACTGAAGATGTACTACTGGTGGGACTGGCAGGAGAAATTGCCATATTTTGAGAGTTCTGCTTTGGACTCTGTGCATCTTGGCACCTTTGGTCTCTATTTCTACCTCTGCCATTGAATAGCCAGTACTGAGGCAGGCGGCGAACTTGTGCAGGAAGCTATCTTGTTGCACTGGGAGGCTGAAATACCTATATGGAGGCCTCAGCCTAATTCCTAGGCTGGGAGGCAGTGCCTGCCAGTGGAGAGCACTTTTCCAGTAGAAAAGTAGTATCTTACTCAGTGTCACCTATGGCTGGGCCTGGTAGCAGAGGCCAGCAAGGAAGCAGCCTTTCTGTATTTTGAACTAGTTTATAACATCTGGGATTGGATGTAGAGGTGGAATTGAATATAGAGGTGCTCACTTGCCAGCTGGGAAGAGGTACTGGTACACCTGAAAACTTGACTGACTTTGGAAGTTGTCAGACACATTTTACCTTTCATTTAAGATGGCCTAGAGAAAAAACTGTGATCCATCCTCACAGCATCTCTCCCAGCCTTTATTGATTCCATGAAGCCCGAAAAGCAAGAAACTCTGGGTAAAACCGTAATGAAGGATCACTCATGGCTTCAGCAGGCACCCCAAAGAAAGCACCAAATAACTTCCCAGACAAAGAAACTTTTCTTAAATTATCAGAAGATGAATACGAAAGGATTATATAGAGAGCCCTCCTAGACCTTATACAAAATGCAGCAGAGAAAAATGAAAAATTATGCAAGTTGTTCAATCTGATGGAATACCAGTACTCTGAAATCCAACCGATCAAGAACAAAATCAAAGAGAAAGAAACTTCAATTCAAAGCTAAGAAAACAAAATGTAACAAATGGAAAAGAGACTTTCTGACTTGGAAGACAGAGCTACTGACTCCAACATCTATGAGCAAATATCAGAAAGAAGAAACATGTGGGACTCTATGAAGAGGAACAATCTATGATTAATTGGAATTCCTGAACAGGGCGAGACACCTGAGAACACAGAGAGTATTGTTGCTGAGCTGCTGACAGAAAACTTCTTAGAAATTATGAAGGAAGAAAATATAGATATCCAAGATGCATATCTAATGCCACTCAATACAGATCCCACAGAAAGACTCCAAGACATGTTATAATCAAGCTTAACAAAATGGAACATAAGCAGAAACTCTTACAAGCAGCAGGACTCAAAGTAAAGCTAACACTCAGAGGGAAACCCTAGGCTTTCATCAGATTTCTCAGCAGAAACCATGCTGGCACAGATACAGTGGCATGACACATTCAAAGCCTTGAAGGAGAAGAACTTCCAACCAAGAATTAGATATCCTGCAAAACTGTCTTTCAAATGTGAAAATGAAATTAAGACATTTGCAGATAAACAGAAACTCAGAGATTTTGTAAAAACCAAACCAAAGCTACAAGAAATACTGAAAGAAGTTCTTGACTTAGAAGAACAAAACCACTAACTTTACATTTTAGAAGCAAATTCAGGACAAATCACCCAGAAACCTACTCAGTTACGGAAGGCTCCAAATTTAATCAAAGCTATAATAGTGAAAGAAATGATTCTGTCAGCATAATAAAAAGAGGGATGTACTACAGTCTTTATACTCCTTCCAGGTGAAGAGGAAGTTAATAAGATTGGTAGTAATTAAAACTGGATTTATACATAGTTTATTAAGGGGGATCATAGGGGCAGCTGTAAAGCACAATAAAGATGCAACATATCAAATCAAGAAATGTAATACAGGAGTCTCAACAACCACAAAAGGAACCTTGAAAAAGTAAAAAATCAACTCAAAGAAGAATGCCCCAGAACAGACTGATAAGAACAATAGAGAAAACATCAACACAAAAATAAACATATCACAATGGCAGCAATAAACACATACTTATCAATGATTAAATTGAATGTTAATGGATTCAATGCTCTAGTAAAGAGACATCAAGTGACATCTTGGATCAAAAGACACGACCCATCCATATGTTGCCTACAAAAGCTCACATTAGACTTAAAGATATGAGCAAACTGAAAATCAAAGGATGGAAAAATAGATATCAAGCTGACAATACACAAAGAAGAGCAGGTGTGGCAATTCTAATCTCAGATAAAATAGAGTTTAATGTGAAATCCGCCATAGTGGACAAGGATGGACACTACTTATTGCTCAAAGGTTCACTACACTAGTAGGAATTAACAATATTAAATATTTATGCAACTAATATTAGAACACCTAAATACATTAAAGCAACGTTGACTGCACTCAAAAATGAGGTAGATCTCTCCACTATAATAGTGGGAGGCTTGAACACTCCACTCTCAATAGTGGACAGATTGTCTAGAAATAGGCTCAGTGAAGACTCTGAACACCTTATTGCCACAATTAACCAACTAGACCTCATCGACATGTACAGAATTTTCTATCCATCAGTGGACCACTACACCTTCTTCTCCAGTGCACACAAAATATTCTCCAGAACAGACCATGTGTTAGGACATAAAGCAATTCTCGACCAAATCCATACCATTGAATTAATGAAAAGTATCTTCTCAGATCATGAAGCTATAAAACTCAAAATCAATAGCAGAAAAAACATAGGTATAAATTGAAACTCATAAAAATTGAACAACACCTTGCTCAAAAAAGCCATGGGTTATAAAAGAAATCAAGGATGAAACAAAGTAATTTAAGGATTTCAGTGAGAATGAAAACACTTCCTACGAGAACCTATGGGATACAGCCAAAGCAGTGCTCAGAGGTCAGTTTATCTCCATAAATGCACACATCTGGAAGGAAGAAAGAAACCAAACCAAAGAACTAACTCTACAGCTTGAACAAGTAGAGAGAGAACAACAGAGGAACCTCTCAGTCACCAGAAGAAAACAGATCATAAAGATTAGAGCAGACCTAAATGAATTCAAGAATAGAAGAACAACTGAAAAAACTGAGAAGACTAAAAGATGGTTTTTTGAAAAGGTCAGCAAAATTGACAAACCATCGGCTAAACTTGCTAAAGAAAAACAGGAAAGGAAACAAATAATCCAAATAGCATATAAGAAATGAGAGGGGAGTTGTCATAACAGATCAAACAGAAATAAAAAAATCATAACAGAATCTTATGAAAGACTGTATTATAACAAATCTGAAAACCTAGAGGAAATGGACAAATTCATTGATTCATGGATTATACTCCAACATCAAGCAAGCAAAATCCTCACAGCTGAAACAGTAAGCAACATCATGATAAATGGAGAAAGGACTGGAGTTGTCAAGGATTTCATTGTACTCGGGTCCACAATCAAGGCCAAAGGAAGCAACAGTGAAGAAAGCAAAAGATGCATTGCATCAGGAAAATCTGTTGTAAAGAGTCTCTTTAAAGTATTGAAAAGTAAAGACGTCAACTTGAAGTCTAAAGTGCGCCTGACCCAAGGCATGGCATTCTCGATCACTGGACAGTGAACAAAGCAGACAGAAGAAGAATTAATGTCTTTGCATTGTGGTGTTGGAGAAGAATGTTGATTGTACCATGGGCCACAGAGAGAACAAACAGATCTATTCTGGAAGAAGTACAACCTGAGTGCTCCTTGGAAGCACATAAATGTAAAATATAAAATTGTAGAAATTAATTCAATGAGGCATATTTAAATATTTAATTCAACTCCTTTTCTTTGAAATGTGACTCAGGACTAGTTTAAGATCGCATAGTGATGGTGCCATATATATGGTATATATATATATATGTATATATATATATATGTATATATACACCAGTCTACATACTGATAGTAAAAATATATAGCTTCTAGGAAATGAGAAATGGTTTGTTTGCTTTGTTTTGTTTTCAGCTCAAGTTTAAAACTTGAAAAACTTAAGATTGTGTATGGGGCCAATGTAACATCTTATGATGGGGACTTTGATAGAGGGACATAAAAACAAAAACGCATATCCATTTGTGTCTAGTCAATTTCAACTCACACCTACCCTATATGGTAAAATAGAACTGTCCCCTAGAGTTTCCAATGAGTGCTGGATAGATTTGAAATGACCATGTTTGGGTTAGGAGCCATATCTCTTACCCATGGTGTTACCAGAATTTCCTTGCTATGGGTGTACACAACCTGAAATACTATGAGTGTGTTGGCATATAGCCATAAAACAATTATGATGGTGCTGATGGCTAGTGTAAAAGCTGTTCACTCGATTAGAGCTCAGTTCTCTCATCTGTAAAATGGTATGAATTATCTGCTCTTCAGTTGAGTGCCAGCTTTACTATTTGAATATTTCTGAGATACTATTGCTTAGTGACTGAAAGCAAAAGCTTCAATATCTGACAAAATTTGATATTGGATCATGTAAATGACTTAACAGCAATGTGACTTGAACAAGTCATTTAATAATTCTCAGCAATAACTCATGCTTTCACCTGTGTGATAAAACTCATAGCCATTGAGTCAATTCCAACTCATAGTGACCTTATAGAACAGCCTAGAAATGCCCAGTAGAATTTTCCAGGACTGTCTGGTATAATCAGGCTGTCAAGAGTAAAGATTTTGGTTAAGCAGCTGTAGTGCTTAGCCATTTCGTAACCCTGGGTTTCCACCTGTACATTAGGGATGGTGTATTACTTACAGAGTTGTATAAACGAGATAATGAATGTAACATGCTTATTACACTGCCTGGCACCATAACAAAAAACCAATCTCATTGCCATCGAGCCAATTCCTACTCATAATGATCACATAAGATAGAGTGGAACATCCCCATCACCTTTCCAAGAAGTAGCTGGTGAATTCAAATTGCTGATCTTTTTGTTAGCAGTCAGTCTCTTAACCACTGCCTCACCAGGGGTCTGTCTGGCACCACAGTGAATAGGAAATCTGTATTACTACTACCACTACTAATGGTACTGCTATTAATACTAATGAACTTCTTAATTTTACCAGGCTTAAGACTGTTAGGGGACTGAAGGATATGAAAGCTAAAGCTATTCCTGGCTCACCAGTAAATGTCCCTCTATTACAAAGAAGTTACAAAGAAGCCAAATTGATGGCCTCCACCACTAGGTTGGCACCTTTCCTATGCTAAAAAGCATGAAGTTACAAAATCCAAACTCACAAGAGCTTATTTCTGAGCAGAGAATTAACAGCAATTAAGCAGGTTGCATTGTGAACACCTCAGTGGAAATCAGTCTCTCCAGCTGATTTCTTCTGACAGCTGACTGTGGTATGGAGAATAAATGTGACCTTTCAGTGGTGGAGGCATGGATGATTTGGGAATCTAGTGAAACAATGGAGAAGAACACAGTATGAAACCGTGTGCATTTAAAATATTTTTAGCAAGGAGAGGTAGATGATCCCTGCGGCAAAAAACTGTGAGTATCGCATTTTAAAGAGAAAGCGATAGACCTTTAGAAAATGTCTAGATATGTAAAGAGAGAGTTTAATCCAGAAATAAGGCTTTGGAGGCACACACATCTGAATTTAGGCCCTAGATAGGTGTCTATCTGGATAATTTAGCCTAAGACAAGTTGTAGGTTTCTCATCCGTAATATGGAGTTGTAATAGTTACTCTGTCACAGGATATCGTGAGGGCTATTAGACAACACGTGGAAGCCACACACCATAGTGCCAAGAATATATTAAGAACTCAGTAATTTAGCTGATTCGGTTTATCACTGTCAACATTATCATCTTCTCTTTCTACTCCTGTATCTTTTTTCTCCTCTCTTACTGTACTTCCTCCTTCCCCTTCCACCGTCATCATCACCGTCATCACTAGCAGTTTCACTATTGTTATCTTTTTCCTAATTTAACATTTATCCTTACAATTGGCTGGGTGCTCTTCTAATATAACAATTACAATTATTAGAAGTAAATGATAAACAGCTAATATAGGTGATGTGATAGATTATGACTCGGTGTCTTCTTTATGCTGTAGTGATTGAGAGGACCTCTTGGAGAAGATGACATGTGAACTGTTATTTTAGTGAAAGGAAAGAGAAAAGCCTGTGGAAGTCTGAAGAAAAAAACATAAAGTGGGAATACAAAGTTTCTAGAAGAGAAATACCTAGAACATAGTAAGCACAAAGGAAAGTCAAACAGGTGAGATTGGAGGGGTGTGTAGTAGACAGATAACAAAGGCTTTATAAGATACTTTAGTAAGTTTTGATTTTATTTGAAATGATTTCAGAAATCATAGGAAGGTATTATAAAAGAAAATCATACAATTAATTATTTTCATTTTCAAAATATTCTGAGGGAATTTTAGAAAGATTGTGGTAGTGGCATAGTATTTTATTTTTATTTTTTTAAATCTCCCTTTACCAGTTACCATCAAGTTAATAGTGCTTCATGGCAACCCCATGTGTGTTAGGGTGAAATTGTGCTGGATAGGATTCTCAATGGCTGAGTTTTCAGAAATAGAACACCAGGCCTTTCTTCCAAGGAACCTCTGTGCTAACACAAGCCTCCAACCTTTTGATTAACACTTGAGCTCATTAATCATCTGAACCACGTGTCCATTGCCATCAAGTCAGTTCTGCCCCATAGTGACCCCAGAAGACTTCCCCATAGGATTTCCAAGACTGTAAATCTTTGTGGAGGCAGACTGCCACATCTTTCTCCTGCAGAACAGCTGATGGATCCAAGCTGTAGAAGTTTCTGTACTCAACCAAAAACTTAACTGCTGTACCAGCAGATATCCTTTTGCATTATATACACATATTTTTACAAACATGCCACTAAGTCAATTTTGACTCATAGTGACCCTATAAGACAGAGTAGAACTGCTCCACAGCATTTCCAAGGCTGTTATCCTTATGAATTGCTGTATACTCTGAGAAGCTGGACTACATGAAGAAGAATGTGGCATCCATATTGGAGAAAGACTCATTAACAAACTAGTTTTTGTAGATTACACGACTGTGCTTGTTGACAGTGAAGAGGACTTGAAGCATTTACTGATGAAGATAAAAGATCACAGCCTTTAGTATGGATTACACCTCAACATGAAGAAAGTAAAAATCCTCAGAACTGGACCAGTAAGCATGAAAAATGAAGAAAGGATTGAAGTTATCAAAGATTTCATTCTCTTTGGATCCACAGTCGACATCCATCAAAGTAGCAGTCAGTAAATCAAAAGATGACGAGAAGACCTAAATGATGCCTGGCTACCACCAATACCTGCCCTGACAGGGAACATAACAAAGAGTCCCTGGTGGAGCAGGAGAAAAGTAGGATGCAGAACTCAAATTCTAGCAAAAAGATCAGACTTAATAGTCTGACAGAAACTGAAGAGACTCCAGAAGACATGACTCCTGGACTCTTTGTTAGTCCAAAACTGAAAACATACCTGAAACTAACTTTTCAGACAAAGATTAGACTGGACTATAAGACATAAAATGATGCCCATGAAGAGTGTGCTTCTTAGCTTAAGCAGATACATGAGTCTAAATGAGTAGCTCCTGTCTGAAGGTGAGATGAGAAGAAGAAGAGGGCAGGAGTAGATTGAATGGAAGCAGGAAATCTGTAGTAGAAATGAGATACTGGCTGTAACATTATAGGGAGAGCAAATAGGATCATGTAACAATGTGTGTTTAACTTTCTGTGTGAGAGCCTTATGTTATAATTTAAAAATCAAGAAAGCAGACAGAGAGGCTGAAAGAAAGGAAGGGAAGGAGGGAGAGGAGAGATAGCTGAGGGAGGGGCTGGAGGACGGAGGGGGGAAGAAAGAAAACCAGAAGACCCATTGAGTTGGGTAAATCTGCTATAAAAGACCTCTTCAAAGTGTTAAAAAGGAAGATTGTCTTGAAAAGACAAAGGCGTGCCTGACTGTAAGCCACGGTGTTTTCAATCACTTCTCATGCATGAGAAAGCTTGACAATGAATAAGTGGGACAAAGAAGGATTGAAACCTTTGAATTGTGGTGATGACAAAAAATAACGAATAAAGCATGGACTACCAAAAGAGCAACTCAGCAAACAACAAAATTCTTGTTGCTCTTAGGTGCTATTCAGTCCATTCAGACTCACAGTGACCCTAGGCACAACAGAACAAAACACCGCCCTGGTCTTGCACCATGCCTAAAATCCTTTTTATGCTTAAGCCCATCTCTGCAGCTACTGTGTCAATCCATCTCACTAAGGGTCTTCCTCTTTTACGCTGACCCTCCACTCTACTAAGCATGATGTCCTTCTCCAGGGACTGATCCCTCCTGACAACATGTCCAAAGTGTACGAGATGCAGTCTATCTTTGGTTCAAAGAAGCACTCTAGTTGTACTTCTTCCAGAATAGATCTGTTTGTTCTTTGGCAGTCCATAGTACATTTAATATTCTCCAACACCACAATTCAAAGGCATAATTTCTTCTTCTGTCTTCCTTTTTCATTGTCCAGCTTTCATATGCACATGATACTATTGAAAATACTGTGAATTGGTTCAGGCGTGCCTTAGTTTTCAAGGCGACATCTTTACTTTTCAAGACTTTAAAGAGGTCCTTTGCAGCAGATTTTCCCAATACAATGCATCTTTTGATTTCTTGAATGCAGCTTCCATCGGCATTGATTGTGGACCCAAGTAAAATGAGATCCTTGACAACCTCAATCCTTTCTCCACTTATTGTGATGATGCTTACCTGTTCATTTGTGACAATTTTTGTTTTCTTGATGTTGAGGTTCAGTCCATACTGAGGGTTGTGGTCTTTGATCTTCATCAGTCATCATTTCAAATCCTTTTCACTTTCAGCAAGCAGGATTGTGTCATCTTCATAACATAGGTTGCTAATGAGTCTTCTTCCAATCCTGATACTTTGTTCTTCTTATAGTCCAGCTTCTCACATTATTTGCTTGACATCTAGATTGAAAAGACATGGTGAAAGGAAACAATGCTGATGCACACCTTTCCTGACTTGAAACGGTGCTGCGTCCCCTTGTTCTGTTCTCACAACTGCCTTTTGATCCATATACAGGTTCCTTAGAGGCACCGTTCAGTGCTCTGGAATTTCCATTCTCTGCAATGTTATCCTTTATTTATTATGATCCACACAGCCAAATGCTTCTGCACAGTCAATGAAACATTAGGTAAACATCTTTCTGGTATTCTTTGCTTTCAGCCAAGATCTATCTGACATCATCAAAGACATCCATGGTTCCACATCCTCTTGTGAATCTGGCTTGATTTTTCTCACAGTTTCCTGGCAATACACTGTTGCAGCCACTTTAGAATGACCTTTAGCAAAATTTTACCTGCGTGTGATATTAAAGATATTGTTGAATAATTTCTGCATTCAGTTGGATCACTTTTCTTGGGAATAAGCATAAATATGGAACTCTTCCTGTGAGGTGGCCGGGGAGCTGTCCTCCAAATATTTTGGCAAACAAGAGTGAGCACTTTCAGTGCTGCATCTGTTTGTTGAAACATTTCAACTCCTGGAGACTTGTTCTTTGCCAGTGCCTTCAAATAAAACAATAACAACAAAATTAGTGAACATTGAACATATAGTTACTTGTAGAACTAAAATAAAATGGGTTAGACAAAAACACTTAGTATGCAATGGCTATATACCCAGAGAATATCAAGTACAGTTATAGAAAATGATAAGGTGTTTGGATAGCAAAAAAAAAAAAAAAAAATTAATTTCTTTCAGTGCCAATAGTACTTTTATTCAAAAAATTTTATCTATGTAATTTAGTACAAAATAAATGATAGTGAATGGGCTTTTTTAATTCTATTATCCCACGTATCTGTCAGGACCAAGATTCTTGATGTTGAAGAGGGGCAATGCAGATGTTATACAGAAGAGGTCAAGTTTTTGAAAAGAAGCAGACTTCTAAGTCTGAATTGAATTGAAATTATCAGCAAGGTAATTTTTTCCATGTTGTTATTGTTGTTGTTAGGTTTCATTGAGTTGGTTCTGACTCGTAGCAGCTCTATGTGCAACATTAAGAAACAAACACTGCCTGGTCCTGCGCCATGACTACAATTGTTGCTATGCTAAAGCCAGCTGTTACAGCCCATGTATCAGCCCACCTAGTTGAGGACCTCCCTCTTTATCACTGACCCTCCACTCTATCAAGCATGATGTTCTTCTGCGGAGACTGATCCCCCCTGACACTATGTCCAGAGTATGTGAGATGTAGACTCATCTTCATTCTTGTTTAACAGAGGCATTCAGATCACAATTCTTTGAAGAGAAGGTTGTTCACGTTCATTCTTTTGGAAGTTTATGATATATTCAATATTCTTCATCAACACTACAATTCAAAAGCATCAATTCATCTTCAGTCTTCCTTATTCACTGCCCAACTTTTGGATACATACGAGGTATGACAATTAAGTCCACAAACTTATTTGTTGTAAGTGCTACAAACCTCATTGCTGAATATCACTACAGTCACCTTCAAAGTACTCCACTTGGGAAGCTATGCACCCATGCCAGCACCTAGTCCACCCTTCAAAGCTATTTTGGCAAATTTCAGGAATGGCCATTGCACATGATGACAAGTTCATGAACTTAATTGCATAGTTGTCTGTGAGGGAGTTTTTAGTGAGAAAACAAATAACTGTATTGGAATACCCTCCCTGCTTGCCTCATCCAGCCTCCAGTGACTTTTTCTTTACCCCAAGATAAGGGAAATATTGAAAGGAAGACATTTTGATAGAATTCAGGGCATCAAAGTTAATAAGATGACAGCTCTGATAGCTATTCCAGAAAAAGAGTTTCAAATTGCTTTGACTAAGGTAGACTAGGTGCTGGCATCAGTGCATAGCTTCTCAAGGGAAGTACTTCAAAAGTAACTGTAGCGATATTCAGCAATGAGGTATGTAGCACTTTCTCTAGGATGAGTTCACCAGTTTACTTGGAAGTCCTCATTTGATGCAATTGAAAATCCTATGACTTGGGTCAGATGCATTTTATTCTTTAAGGTAACACCTTTGCTTTTTAATGCTTTAAAGAAGTATTTTACAGCAGATTTACCCATTGGAATGTGTCTTTTGATTTCTTCACTGCTTCTTCCACGAGTGTTGATCATGGATCCAAGTGAAATGAAATCCTTAAAAACCTCATTTATTTTTCCTCTGGTTATCATGATGTTGCTTTTTGTTCCAGTTGTGAGGACTTTTCTTTTCTTGATGTTGAGGTGTAATCCATACTGAAGGCGCTCTTCTGTTTGAGAAAGCAAGTTGTGCTATCTGCATTAAGGAGGTTGTTAATGAGTCTTCCTCCCGTCCTTGGTCCCCATTCTTCTTTATATAGTCCACCTTCTCAGATTATTTGCTTGGCATGGAGACTGAATAGGCATGGTGAAAGCATGCAAGTCTGACATACACCTTTACTGACTTTAAACCACACAGAGTCCCCTTGTTCTGTTCTAATTACTAACTCTTGGTTCACGTACAGATTAGTGATAGGCACAATTAGGTGTTTCGGAAATCTTTCTCTGTGATGTTATCCATAATTATTATGATCCACACAGTCAAATGCTTGCATAGTCAAAAAATACAGGTAAGCATCTTTCTGGTATCCTCTGCTTTCAGAAAACATCCATCTGACATCAACAATGATACCCCTGGTTTTACATCCTTATCAAAATCAGGCCGGAATTTCTGATGTTTCCCCATTAATATACTGCTATAGCCACTTTTGAATGATATTCAGCAAAATTTTACTTGTGGTACTATTAGTGACATTGTTCAATAATTTCATCATTCAGTTGATTCAGCTGCCTTAGGAATAAGCATAAATATGGATCTCTTCCAGTCAGTTGGCCAGGTAGCTTCCAAATTTCTTGGCATGAACAAGTGAGCACTTCCACTGCTGCATCTCTGTGTTGAAGCATCTCAGTTGATATTGCACAAATTCTTGGACCCTGGTTTTTCACTTTCAGTGCAACTTTACTTTTTTCCTTCAGAACCACTGGAATCTAATCGCTTCCTTGTTGAAATGCTGAATGTTATCCAATTCTTTTTGTTATAAGGACTGTATATTCCTTGCATCTTCTTTTGATGTTTCCTGTGTAGTCTAATATTTTCCCCACAGAATCCTTCACTATTTCAGCTCCAGGCTTGAATTTTTTTTTGTCAGTTCTTTGAGCTTGAGAAATGCAGAACATATTCTTCCTCTTTTATTTTCTATCTCCAGCTCTTTGAACTTGTCATTATAATACTTTGTCTTCTTTAGTTACTCTGTGAAATCTTCTGTTCAGTTCTTTTACCTTATTATTTCTTCCTCTTTTTAGCTATGATGTTCAAGAGCAAATTTCAGAGTTTTCTGTGATTCATTTTGCTCTTTTCTGTCTTTTTTTTTTTGATGATCTCTTGCATTCTTCGTGTGTGATGTCTTTGATATCACACCACAACTTGTCTGGCCTTCAGTTATTAGCGTTTAGTGCATCAAATCTATTCATAGACAGTCCCTAAACTCAGGTGGGATATACACAAAGTTTTACTTTGGCTCTCATGGGCTTGTTATAATTTTATTTAGTTTCAATTTGAAATTGCATGTGAGCAATCCATGGTCTATGTTGTAATCGGCCCCTGGCCTTGTTCTGAATGATAATATTGAGCTTTTCCATCTTCTCTTTCCACAGATATAGTCAATTTGATTTCTGTGTATTCTCTCTGGTAAGTTCCATGTCTATTCTCACTGTTAATGTTTATGAAAAAAGTTATTTGCAGTGAAGAAATCATCGGTCTTACAAAATTCTATATGAGATCGCTGGCATCATTTCTATCACCAAGGCCATGTTTTCCAGCTACTGATCCTTCTCCCCACATTATAGTCACCAGTTGCCATGAATTGAACTGTGTTCCCCCAAAAATGTGTGTAGCAATTTGTCTAAGCCATGATTCCCAATATTGTATGATGTTCCCACATGTAAATTCTGCTTCTATTATGTTAATGAAAGACATTGGGCAACATTTGTGTTGGTTGGCCAGGAGTCAATGTATAAGATTGTATTTTGCCTTGGGGCAATCTCTTGAGGCAAAAAATAAAAGCTAGCAGAGAGATCTGGAGACCCCATACCTCCAAGAAAGCAGTGCTAGGAGAAGAGTGCATCCTTTGACCTGAGATCCCTGTGTGTTGGAAGCTCCCAGTCCAGGCAAAGATTGACAACAGTGACCTTCTTTCAGAGCCAACGGAGAAAGACTTCTCCCTGGAACTGATGCCCTGAATTTGGACTTGTACCCTACTGGATTATGGAAGAAAAAAAATTTCTCCTTGTTAAAGCCATCCACTTGGATATTTCTGTTACACTAGTACTAGACAACAAAGGCACTAGTAATTATCAGTGCATCCCGATTGCATGTTTGATCAATTTCAGACTGAAAAAGCTCGTAAAACTCTTAAATTTCTTCATCTTTGGCCTTAGTGGTTGGTGCATAAATTTGAATAATATTTATATTAGCCGATTTTCCTAGTAGGTATATTGGTATTATTCTGTCACTGGCTGTGTTGTACTTGAGGACGTTATCTCCAGGTTAGAGCTTTTCTATGATGAATGCAACGCTGTTCCACTTCAATGTATCATTCCCAGCATAGTAGATTATGTGATCACCTGTTTCCAAAGGGCCACCGATGCATACGACGTCAGTGTTCATGTGTTCCATCTCATTTTTGACTGCTTCTGATTCTCCTAGATTCATACTTCATACATTCCACATTCTGATCACTGATAGATTTATGCAGCTGTTTCTTCTCATCTTGAGTCATGCCATATCATTAAATGAAGGTCTTGAGAGCTTCACTCTGTGCATATCGTTACAGTTGAGCTTACTTTGAGGAGGCAAGTCTTCCCTTGTTATATTTTGACTAGTATAACAGAAATATCCAACCTGAGGGGAACTCACGTTCCAACACTACATTAGCCAGTCTTTCACTGTTTTCCACTGGCTGATCCTTTTTAGAAGTAGACTGCCAGGTGTTTCCTAGACTACCTTAGTCTGACAGCTCAGCTGAAACTTGTCCACCACAGGTGGTCCTGCTGGAATCTGAATACTGGTGACATAGTGTCCAGCATCACAGCAACATTCACAGTATGACAAATGGATGGATATATGGCGGACTTTTTTATGTCTCATCTATTTTTATAAGATTATTTTTCTTCTGGTTATATTCGAACAAGATTTCTTACCAATGACTAGACCAGTATCAATGAACATAATTAGGAAATATATGATCTTGAAAAAAAATTTTAATTAAGTAAAAACAAAAAAAAAGAAAGAAAGAAAAATGCAGGAAAACATCTTGGAACAGAAAATGTTCAAGATAAGCCTGGCACGTCTTGTCATTCTAGACAGTGTGAAAACAATGAAAACCCACTAAGGTCAAAAGGGCTCAGGAGTCATCAGAAAGAGTCTCACACAGGCTAAAAATGAGACAGCTGGGCTTCAAAATGAATAGTAATTACATTTGTATGAAACTTAGCAAATATATTTAAATCCATGAGTTCCTTAAGATTACTAAAACAAAATAAAACAACTGTGACAAAAACTAATTGGCACCATTTGCAAGATACCAAGGAACCATTATCTTTTTAAATCTAGAATATTGATACCTAACAGGAAATATTCAAATATTTATCCTGCTTTTCCTGCATGAAATGTTCCATTGAATAACCAAACAGTAGATAAGCATCTCTTTATAAAATTATTACAACTATTAAATGAAGGTATAAATGAGAGAACTAGAATATCAACATTTGACAAGTCCCAGTGAGCTAATGAATCCAGACATTGTACAACAGCAGTTGTGAAAATCTCAAAAAGAGAAATAAGCAGCCATGATGTTCCTCCTGATGAAAGCACGTAGCACTGCCTGCAGTCTTTTCCAAGGGACTGAGGCTAAATGTGATAAGTACTCTATATCCAGTTGCCAATCTGCAAGGTACAGGGACGTGTTGACCTGCACTGTAAGTACATAATTAGAGCTATTCTGTGGGAAATTCTATAAGTCAAATGCCTGGCCTATTCAACAGATAAATTACAAGGAAAAGAAAATGGAAGGCATATGCTAAAAGAGACTTAAGAAATATAAAATGAAGGGAAGACTAAAGAAAGTCTGGTCTGGTACCACAACTGTCAAGGACATACACACACACACACACACACACACACACACACACACAGAAGAAATTATTCGAAAAGTTAGTGGTTCCTGTCTTACTCAGTGAGTACTGCCTTAACAGAACTATCACAGTGGATGGCTTCAATAAACAGAAGTTTGTTCTTCCTAGCCACATAGCCTAGAAGTACAAATTTAGAGTTTACAGCTCCCGGGGAAGCCTTTCTCTCTGTGTTGGCTCAGAAGAGATGTCCTTGGCATCACCCTTCCCTTGGGGTAGGAGCTTCTCTACAAAGGAATTGCAGGTGCGAAGTAAGCATTCTGTTCCCTGAGAGGCTCCCTTAGGGGTCTGAGATCTCCTTGTCTCTCTGCTTGCCTCTGTCTTTTATATCTCAAAAGATATTGGCTCAAGACACGGTCCAACCTTGCAGATGGAGTCCTGCCTTATTAAATAATTGCCGCATATCCCACATTGTTAACATCATAGTGGTAGGATTTACAACACACAGGAAAATCACATCAGATGACAAAAGGTAGACAATCACAAAATACTGAGAATCATCACCTAGACAATTTGATATACATTTTGAGAGGACACAATTTAATCCGTAACAGATATTTTTGAGAGGCAGGAAGAATTTGAATTAGGATAAACTGGGCACACTGAAGGCTGGGTGGATGTTAAAGTTCTATTTTTATCCTTGGTATTAGTTACCTTATGACAATCCATCACTGTGTGTATTTCTTTTATTTTTTCTGCATTGGTTTTGTTTTGTATTTTAGAAAGTTAAACATATTTTGTCTTCTGTAGAATAATAACTTAAAGGAGTCAGGTTAGGGAGCTATTACAGTAGTTCAGACTTGAAGATGGAGAACAGAGGTTAGCAGGACTCACTACTGGACTTGAGAGAAAGAGAAATTATGTAGACTGCATTCTTCACCTAAGCTATTGAAAATCAGAATGTGGAAGCAGATGTGTCAGTAAGAGTATTCTGATTTAAAGCTAAACACTGTCTTCCTTGATTGACATACCATATTTAACACCACTGGGCACTCTGCACTTGTTGGTAAGACAGCAGCTATTTTCTTTCCATTTTCATAAATAACACCATCTTACAAAGTCGGTGTAATAGTAACTCGAGTTCTCAATATGGGCACTGCCTTAGTAGGGCATTTGAAAGTCATTCCAGCCAGCTCCTGTTTAACACCGTTTTATTTTGTTTGATTGATATTATACTAGAGTGTATTAGTTCACAATAGGTAAAGTCATGTTAATTTGGGGGAAGGGTTTAATAAAGCATTGTCCATATGTGTTCTAGAAATCTATTAACGTAACACAAGTCGTAGGCTATTAGCCCCTAGAAAGGATCTTTGCCTTATTTACTTTTTGGTTTCTCTGCTACGTGCACTAGCAAAAAGATTGCAAAGAAATGTTCCTCGTCAGCACTTGAACCATTGAAAGTAAATTCTGAGGCCAAAAATAAATTATAAATAATACAATGTAAATAACATCTATAAACAAATATCATTGGTAATTTACACACCAAACTTGCATTTATCATTTTCTTTCTGGGAGTAGAAATATATTTTTTTCAAATACTTTAGAAGATAGCAAGGATACAATATATTAGGGTTTGGAGTAGAAAACTGAAAACACAAAGACTGAACAGTTCACGAGTAAGAAGAAAGAATTTGATGCCTGAATCTAGTATGTAGTCACTGTGTACACTTGGGAAAGACCCTCAGCACTGTTTATCCTTCATTTCTTCTTATGTAAAAATAGTGGGGCTGAAGGAATTTTAAGACATAGAACGTATAGTCTATGGTTTAGTGCTCTTATAACAAGTAAAAGTTGTTAATGTTGGTTATTTTCTTTCTTAGAGATGATATATATATATATTTTTTTTTTTGGTGAGTCTTTTTTCCCCATTCTGAACCTAGCTTCCTTTGACTTGTTGGCTAAGTGCTGATGTATCACATCTTGCTGAGCTTTTGACCTTGAGAGGTCAAAATCACAGTTGTGATTGGGGGTGACATTTCCTGGTCCATTCTCCATAACTGTTATATAGATGCCAGCATGACCTGAGTGGATTCCACAATAATCCGTTTCATCTACATAGTCAACTGCTGTCAGTAGCTGCCTGGGCAGAAGTAACTGATTCCCAGTCCCATCAGAGCACTAATTAAAAGTGCACCAAATTAAACTCGATGCATGGAAAATAATTAGTTCTCTCTTTTGTCTCTCCACTGAAATCCATAATGCAGAGCAGCCAGGTGTCGTGTTCAACAAATCTCTATCACCTGATGACTGGAAAAAGGCATGGAGCTGGAAAAGCTCCAAAGTCTTCCCCAGGAGGCGTATTCTAGCCTTCCCAAATTTGCAACGACTCTGTTGTCATGACACTTCTGTTTAGATTCTCCTTTCTTGAATCTTTTTCTTCAAATGCCACATAGGATTACCTGGTATGTTTTTATAAGACTGAGTGATCACACATAAACACTGGTTGTCCTATTGTTGTAACATTTACGTGAATGTTTTTGCTAGGGCATTCCTACCACACTAAATAACTCTGTGTCAGTGACGAGACTACTTCCGTAAATAACGTGTTTCAGTTATTCTATCTAGACTTCTTTATTCCAACTGACTTAAACTGACACTAATACCTGGATACTGCATTACTCTCTCATACATATAGTAAAACAGAACAAACTGTTCAATCTCCTAGACCGTTTTAGACTAGAAACTCTTAATCAATAAGCCAGCACCTCTTCCCTCAGCCCCTGGACCTGGAGAATAAATTTTCCTTCTTAACTCTTGAGGAGAACGGGTAAGAACCCAAAATTAAACAAAAAATATGCAAAAGTGTCTCCCATCGTTTTGAAAATAAAATCAGATTTAAGAGTTCATGAACACAAAAAATGTGTAGACTCCAGACAAATGGAGTTCTGAGTGCAAATACAGCTTTTGCTGCTTATAAGTTGTGAATTTTGATAGGTTATGTAATTTTTCTAAGCTGTGTTTCTCTACTTACAAAATTATGATAATACCAACACTATTTGACTGTTCTGAAGGTAAAAGATAATTTATATAATGATTAACATACTGTATGGAAAATGGTACTGTGGATATGAAGGAGACAGTCTGGCTAGAACCAAGAATTCATGCTGAGCTATTACCAGGAAATAAGACTGACAGGAAGACATGCTACAAAATGAAAAGTACAATTTTCAGAATCTTTTTTCGTGCTACTATGAATATAAAATTCTATCTTAATGACCACCTACTTATGTAAGTTTGTGGAAAGGTCATTGAAGTGTTGAAATATATGGAAGTTTGCTTAAAAGTATCTATTTCAGAATAAGAATATAAATAGCACAATTGTCACACTATCCTTTCTGCCACCTTGGCAGACAATGACATCTGATCCTAGTGCTTTTCCCACTGAGTTGGGATATGTTCTCACAATCATTTCCAAATCTTAATTTATGTAAATTAGTTATTACAGGCTTTAGTTCTAATCTATAAAGAATGCGCAAGATATAGTGATAATGACTATAGCTAAGTCATAAACTCAGCTTTCCAGTTTTCAAGGCTTTCCAGTCAGAAAATGTCATTTGCAGCTATTCATCCATATACACACCCTCTGGCCTACATGAGTGACTTTCATACTAGACCAAAAACTCTGGTCAAATTCATACAGTAGTAGAGAGTGTCACTTGTGTCTGCAGAATACATTCAAATACTAGAATTTTTACTGTCCCCCTTGAAGGCATAAAAGAATTCAAAACAATTCTAAACAAGTCTAACAGTTACAATCACTGCTACAGCCTAGCAATGCCTCACAGAGTCTGTAAAAGTATCCAGTTATTACACTATCCACTTGGTCACCCTTTGGCACTGTTTTCCTATTTAAAGATAACTGTTTACTGCCGCGTAGAACTTCCTTACAATCTCATGAGAGTAAGTACTCAAATGGTACAGTAAATGCCCAATCTGTTTTTCTGCTGGCCTGACAACTTACTGCATCCCTTACCTTTTACTTTTAACAAGAGGTCGACATTGTACCAACCTCCAGCTCAGTGCTGCATCAGATAACCATCACCTTCATGCTATGCTCTTTTAATAATCAAAAAACCAAACCAAACACAGTGCTATCGAGTCGATTCCAACTCATAGTGACCCTAGAGTTACAGTCAAAAGGAATTTACCAACATCTGGTGACTTAGCAGGGACGGGCTTGTGAACATCAGTGTGCTGCACGGTACCGTATTTGTAGCAAAACAAAGCTTCAGCTGTACATCCCCAAGGGAACCTGCACTGGTTTTAAGCCTTTCAGAGAGAACTAAGCTTTGAGGAGAGTCCTTTGGACCTAATAGACAGGAATCATTAACAAAAGTTTAATCATTTGAAATGGAGGGGAAAGCCTTACTTTAATATTTCTACCAAAATCAGGCTGTAAGAAAAACTGCCAGGACAAAATTACATAATTAGACCCACTAAGAAGGAATTCCCAACAAGGTGTTTCCAGTGATAAACAGCAAAATACAAATCAAAACAAGATAACTCACTGGAAGAAATAAAGTGTGGTGGGAGGCGGTTCTAGTCTCTGTCTGCTTATTATCATTAACTCTTCTCTCTCGTCTCCCTCTTAAATTTCAGGCCTCTCTCTGCCTCTTTTCTGTGATGACTTATTCTTTCTTAGTCCGTTAATATGGATTTACTTTGATTTCAACTCAACTTTTACCCCTAACTTTGCACTTCTGGGATAAATTGCTTGAATCTGTAAAGTAGCTGAATTAATTCATACATTTTTTTCAGTGAAGTATTCAGATAGTGTTATGAGTAAGACCAAGTATTTGGTTAGCATTTTCTAGTGGGTGGAGTGGCAAAGACGCTGTGAGCAACAGCATCAAATATTCTGCTTCAAGCACAGGAACACTTTTCCTGTCTTAGGCTTTTTATGTCACAAGGGTCATCTGTAAAGTGTATCTCACTGCCTGTGTTCACCAGCCCTCCACTGTCATTGGGAATTGTTGCGTTACATTCCCTGGATCCACTTTGGGGGTATGGCATGTGCTGTGTCATTTGGTGACATATTACCATATTCTTATGTAGAGTTTGAAGGGTGTCTTTAACTACACGTTTTTCTCAACTGGTTGCTATCTATCATTTTTCACATGAGCATAGCAATTCTGGGAAACCCTGGTGGTGTAGTGGTTAAGTGCTACAGCTCCTAACCAACATCTTGGCAGTTTGAACCCTCCAGATGCTCCTTGGAAACTCTATGGAGCAGTTCTACTCTGTCCTACAGGGCCACTATGAGTCAGAGTCAACTCAGTGGCAGACAGTTTGAGTGTTTTTTTATAGCAATTGTGTGCCTCTTACTCCTTTCTTGCTCTCCTCTCTCTCTCTTTTTTATTTACTCCTTTATCATTGTTTTAATTTTCTTCTTCAACTCTGAACACATCATTTTCTAAAATGGTTAGGATTACCACTGTAGTTATACCTTCCATATGGTGCTTCATGTACTCAATGGACTTGAGTCAGAAGATAATATTTTATTGTTGATTCTTCAGTTTGGTGATAAACATTTCCAAAAACTTGGGAACTCATCCGTGTCATGAACTACTGTCTTAGAGACGCCATTACAAACCCCACAAAGTCAGTGGCTTTACAGAAAGGAATTTATTTTCACACTGTCAGTATCCCAGAAGTCCAAATTCAGGAATCATTTGTGTTTATTCCTTCTGTGGGTTTTGAGAAAGAGCCTGATGGCGCAGTAGTTAAGCATTTGACTGCTAACTGAAAGATCAGTGGTTGGAATCTATCAATCACTCTGTGGTAGTCAGTTTTCCTAAAGATTACAGCCTTAGAAGCCTTACGAGGCAGTTCTGCTCTGTACTGTAGGGTCTCTATGAGCCAAAATCAACTCAGTAGCAGCAAGTTTGGATGCAGACTGTGTTTTATGCCTGTTTCCTAGTCTCATGGCTGCCAGCAATCTTCAGCCTTTCTTTGCTGTGTATAAATCCATCTACCTCTGTTTTCACAAGATATTTGCTCCTAGACTTCCCTTTGTGAATGTTCAGAGTTTGTTCTCCTACTCAGAGAAAGACTTGTAGTCTTCTTGTACAAATCTTGTGGAAGAAAATGAGTTTTACTAAAGAACAATCCAGTCTGAACCAGGCAAAACAAACATAAACTCTTTACCATCAAGTTAATTCCAACTCATAGCAACCCTGTAGACAGAGTAGAAATGTTCCATAGAGTTTCTAAGGAGAACCTGGCAGATTTGAACTGCCAGTCTTTTGGTTAGCAGCAATATCGCTTAACCCCTAAGCCACCATGATTTCCTGAGAGGGGCACTTGTTGCTGTTGGGTGCCATTGAGTCGGTTCCAACTCATAGTGACATTGTAGGGGAGGTGGGTGATAAGTAAAAATACAAAGCATTCCACCGTTCAAACAGAGAAAACTAAAAATACCGGTTGCTGCTGAGTCAATTCTAACTCATAGCAATCTTACAAGATAGAATAGAACTGCCTCATAGAGTATCCAAGTTGCAGCTAGTAGATTCAAACTACCAACCTTTTGATCAGCAGCCAAGTTCTTAACCACCGTACCACAGGGCTCCTTCAAGTAGGGAGAGGGGTTTATACACATAAAGAATAAAGGCAAGTTATGGGGCTAATGACTGATTATAGATAAGATCTGCTGTAGCTTAAAGTCCTTTGAAATATAAAGGTAGGCCATCTGGCTAGGAGGAAGTGAGTTATCACCTAGGTAAGTGCCACTAGCCAGTTCAGTTGTGATTACAATCATGAACATATTTTTCCTTGGAATAAATTGTTTACATCTTGACATATTCTTACCATAACAAATGGTTTACATCCTGACCTCTTGCTCCCTGAGAATGCAAGTTGGCTCCATCATTTTTGTGTCTGACACGAGTGCCTCTGGTTTAAAACTTTTCTTTCCATAAAACCAATCACATAGAGTTAGGACTAGGACCCATCCTACTCTAGTATGACCTTTTTTAATTTAACTGATACAAAAAGAAAACTACCCTTTCCAAACAAAGTCACATTTGCGGGTGCAAGGGTAGGACTTTAACATGTTTTTTGGAGGGTACACAATTCAATCCACAGTAACTAGCTATCTGTATCTTTGTGTACTATTTCTTTACTGAGCTCTGATATACTACCTATCATTATTTTTTTCCGAGGGTAACATGATCCAAATATCTGCTTGTGGCCTTTCAAAACTCTCTCCAAAGAAAACTTACCAACTTGCTGGTTTTTTATTATGTCCTCAATTTTGGCCCTTCTCCATTATGACATTATTGAATGGTACTAGAACTGTTCTTACTCTTACCCTTTTGGTTCCTTGAAGATAATGCATACAAGATAAAACTGACTTGGCTGTAAGAATGTTACTGAGTTCATGTGTTGCAAAATAAGGGAATATAGGAATACAGGAAAACCTCATTCTAGGGATCAGAATTGAGGAAATCCTAAGCACAATTTTATTCCCACTCTTAAGACCCTGAGCAGCATTTTCACAGTAATGCTTTCAGTTGTTTGTAGAAGGCACCCATAATAAAGTCCATTTCTAGCACCTGGCTCTTCTACTGAATTCTGAGTTTAAGAGCTCATTATGATCCCCTGACCTCTGTCTAATTCCTAACTACAGACTGACTGACTTGGATTTACTTCTTAATCTTTTGTCCCCACTGTCATTCCTTCCCCTATGGCATTTTCAATCAGTCCATAAAAATCTTTAGTGTTGTTCACTTGTGCATATAACCCTGACTTTGACTTCTAGCAACTTTGTTGGCTTTTTTTTTTTTTTTACCATTTATCTTTTAATTTTAATTTTATTTTAATTTTTAGTTTAATTTTTCTAAGCCAAGATCCTGGCTAAGTAGCTTCTTCTCATAGGTATGCTAGTTTCAGCCCACTGAGAAAGAAAAGTCAACGAGGGATAAAATGCACAAGATGTTTACTAGAGAATGGAGCAAGAGAAATTAGAGCCTTCAGACTGTGATGCAGGTCTAAAACTTGTAGAAGACTTGACATTTTCATTTGTGACCTTCAACCTTAAATTGGATCCTTTGTCTTATTTAAATCTTAATTCAAATGTCAGTTCTTCATAGTGGTCTTTTCTGAACACATAATTCAATGTTGCTCTTGTTCCTGAGTAACTTACCCCCATGTTGCTTACTTCCCTTTCCTCATACCTTGAACTACTATGTGATTTTGTCTTCTGTGTTTGAGTACTTGTGTATTTTATGTTTTATTCACCAGAAACAAATTCTACAGAATCAAGAGTTTAGTCTGTTTGCTCTCTATTGCCAAAGCCTGAATAGTGTGGTCAAAAGCAGTGCCTAGAATTTAAGAAGGCAGGGCTGAGATGGTGGAGAAGTCAGATGTTTCCTGTGTTGCCTCTTACAACAAAGGTCCCCACTTCCCCCCAGATGAATAGATTATATCTGCCGTTCTCAGAGTTGTGAACTTCGAAGGTAAAGCTGAGAAACCGGATGGAGAGAAGGTCCAGAAGTATCAAGGAGTGGACAGACTGCAATTGGTGGAATTTGGCACCCCCACAGGTGAGTAGGCTGGAGTGAGCATGGTGAGAAAAGTAGTGGTGTTTGGAACACATTTTCCATATCAGGAAAAATGAAGCAGTGAAGACTACACTTATTCCTCTAGGACCAGTGAAAAACAGCATTCGATTTTCAAAAGCTAAAGAGCTTGTGTCTAACCTACTATACATGGATCACAAATCTAAAACTTTCTTTTAAGAATAAACCTCTCTCCTTTTACTTATCCTTCTTCCCCACTCTGCATTGCATCAGAGACTAAGGTATCCCCTGTGCTGGAAGAAGGAAACTTATGTTCCCTGAGCCATTCTCCCAGACTTGAAAAGGGAACAAATTAACAACAGGAGAAAAAAAAAAAACCAAAAACTATTGGATCCTTTAAGCTAGGAACTCAAGGCAGAAATACTTTCTTTACCTAGGTACAGGCATAAGGGGCCCACAGACTTTGAATACCTTTCACCCCCTGTATAGATCTATGTGGGCCCACTATAACAGTATAGGTCTTCATTGGCACAGTACAACAGGATATGTGCCTGGACTTTAATTTTCCTGTATCAGCCATACGGTAGAAAGACAGGTTCCTGACATTTGACTCCACCCTGCCTGTTAAGGAGGGTCCTTGCCTACCCACAGCAGGAACCCAAGAGCTAGTATCCCCACCTAAGCCACTTAACCACTTGAGACAGGCATCTAAGAATAAGCAGTACCTTTCAGAGCTTACAGCCCAAAGCATTGGGAACCCATAGTCCTGCTGCAAAATTCATCCACTTATGCACTTTAAAGAATAGGGACATGCTTTCCTCAAAGATTTTCAGGAGTGGTCATTAGCCCCCTGCCTTGTTCAGTGTGTGACATGCCCCCCAGCAGCCAGATTCTTGTGCCTACACCAATAACCCCTCCTATCTAGGAATGTAGGGCCTGCACAATACACTTGGTGACTGACTACCTGAATACCTAAGCTGAAGCCATACGAGAAAAGTAAATGGATTCCTTGGCTCACATGTCCAGTAACAGCTCTGATCATCTGATGACATGGTATTAGAGCTTCAATGATGCCCATAACTAAACTAGCTCACACGACTGGGCTATTTGGGCATTTCAAAATAAATCAAAAAAGAAGGAGGCGAAGTAAAGACAGTAGACTAAACACACGTTTTCCTAAATCCCTCTGGAAACCAAGGCCTGACTGATAATTAAATGGAGCCTCCGGGACATCTAGTGAGCCCTAGGACAAAGCATAGGGCTATCTATTTGGTCTACATACTACTCAGCAAGAAACTTCTCTTTCACCAACCCCTGCCCTTGATGAGTGTCAGCTCTCATGGACTGAAGGTAAATTGCCATTTTAACTTTTTTTTTTCCCCTCTATCTTAGCTGACAGGAGGGGCTGAAGTTTGACTGGCAGCAAGGCTCAGATGCATTGCTGATGAGACTGGCGAGCAGCCAGCCAAAAGCCAGGTGCCATTGAGTCAGACCCATCACCACATTTTGAGAGCCTGGACTTGAAATCTGTGCAACAAGGCAACTCAGACCTCTCTCTCTCAGAATCTCAGAATCTCCACCATTGAACAGCCTTTTCTGAGGTGGGTGGGGGAGCTTGTGCAGGATGCCATCTTGATTCACTAGGAGGCAAAGTTTCCTATACAGAGGCCTCAGCTGGACCTAATTCCCAGTCTGAGAGGCAGTGCCTTCCCGGAGAGTGCTTTTCTGGCAGTAAAGCAGTCTTTGATGTAGAAGTGCTTACTTCACCAGCTGGGAAGAGAGACTTGAAAGTCTGACTAGTTTTGGAAGTTGTCAGATACCTTTTACCCTTCAATAGGGGAATAACTGTGGTGAATCCAGACAGCATCTCTTCCAGCCTTTACTGTCTCACATCATAGGGTCAGCTGACGGCTCCCCAGTGACTCTATAAGTGGGACTATGTCTTTGCCAATGAGGAGGTGGAACCTACTACTCCAGAGATTTCACTGAGCCAAGTCACTAGAGTACACAGAGGTGTCTGGTGATCAGCTTCCTTTTCAGACTGAGCTTGAGATCCCATTAAGGTAATACCAGAGAAACAAAACAACCTCCAGATGCCCCAAAAGCAACAACCTTTGGACCAGAACATTATGAAGAATTCACTGATGGCTTCAAAAGGCCCACAAAAGAAAGATCCAAAGAACTTCCCAGATGAAGAAGCCTTTCTGAAACTATCAGCAGGCGAGTACAAAAGGATTATTTATAGATCTCTCCTAGACCTTTTACAAAATGCAGCAATGCAAAATGAAAAATTAAGCAAGCTCTTCACTCTGATGAAACAACAGTACTCTGAAATTCAACAGATCAAGAACAAAATCAAAGTGATAGAAAATTCAAGCCAAAGCCAAAAAAACAGAATGGAACAAATGAAAAAGAGACTCTCTCACTTGGAAGACAAAGCTATTGACTCCAGCATCTATGAGGAGAGATCAGGAAAGAGAAACAGAAAAATGAAGAAGCATTAAAAAGCATGTGGGACTCTATTAAGAGGAACAATCTACCATTAACTGGATTTCCTGAACAGGGTGGGACACCTGAAAACACGGAGTATTGTAGCTGAGCTGCTGACAGAAAACTTCCCAGAAATCAGGATGGAAGAGAATATAGACATCCAAGACATACATCGAATGGCACTCAGTATAGATCCCAAAAGAAAGACTTCAAGACATATTATAATCAAACTTAACAAAATGAAGCACAAACAGAAACAATGAAAGGCAGCAATACTCAAAGCAAAGCTAACATTCAGAGGGACATCCTGTAGGCTTTTGTCTGATTTCTCAGCAGAAATAATGCTGGCATGGAGACAATGGGACGACACATTCAAAGCCTTGAAGGAGAGGAACCTCCAACCAAGAATTATATATCCTGCAAAACTATCTTTCCAATATGAAAATGAAATCAAGACATTCTAAGATAAACAGAAACTCAGAGACTTTGTAAAAACCAAACCATAGCCACAAGAAGTACTGAAAGAAGCTCTTGGCATAGAAGAACAAAACCATTAACCCTATATTTTAGGAGATAATACAAGACACATGATCTAGAAACCTACTCTGTTAGGGAAGGCTCCAAACTCAATCAAAGCTATAATATTAGAAGAAGTGATCCAGTGATCATATCTTGAAAACTATGATGCCATCATATTAAAAAGAGGGATGTACTACAGTTGTTATAGTCCTTCCAGATGTAAAAGTTAATAACACTTTTAGTAGTTAAAATTGGGTTTAAACAGACTATTAAGGGGGATCACAGAGCAGACACAAAGCACAATAAAGATGCAACATATCAAATCAAGAAACATAATACAGGAGTCTCAACAACCAGAATACCAACACTGAAAAAGGTGAAAAATCAACTCATAAAGAAGAATGTCCCAGAACAGAATAATAAGAACAGAGAAAATATGAACACAAATATAAACATCACAATGACAGCACTAAACACATACCTAACAAAATAAATCAAAAAAGAAGATAAAACACAGTAAGCAAACATGAATAAATACAACAACATATTGATGGCTCAGAGACAACAAACCAGAATCAAACCCAGTGGTGTCAAGTTGATTTGAACTAATAGCTATCCTGTAGAACAAGGTAGAGCAGTTCCATAGAGTTTTCAAGAAGTACCTGGTAGCTTCAAACTGCTGACCTCTTGGTTGGTAGCCACAGCACTTAACCACTACACCACCAGGATTTCCCGGGAGACAACAGTCTACATTAAACCACATAAAGAGGCAGACCACAATAGCTTCAGAAAGCTCCCACAAAAAAGAACCAAGAAATTTTCCAGATGAGAACTTCTTGGAATTACGGGATGTAGAATGCCAAAGTTTAATATACAGAAAACTTCAAGAGATCAGGCACAATGTGGCACAGCATAGTGACAAAGTGAACAGGCTGCAAGAAACCGTAGGGAGGCAGCAATCAGAAATTCAGAAGATTATTAATAAAATTACAGAATTAGTTAACTCAATAAAGACTCAAGAAAAAATTCAAACACAGAAGAAAATAGTCTTTGATGGTTATGAAAGTGGAGACAGGTATCCACTAATTAGACAGTAGACAAGAATTATTTTAGGTGAAAGGAGGGATAATATACAGCAGAGGATAATTCAGCACAACTGGAATAAATCAAAAGCTAAGAATTTTCCTAAATACAATCAAAGACTTGGAGGCACAGAGTAGCAGGGGCAAAGGTCTGGGGACCCTTGGTTTCATGTGACATCTAAGTCAACTGACATAAAAACATTTATTAAGAACATGTTCTGAATCCCATTTTGCAGAGTGGCATCTGATGTCTTAAAAGTTACCAAGCATCCATCTAAGAAGCATCAGTTGGTCCCAACCTACCTGATGCAAAATAGACTGAGTAACATTAAAGACATAGGGAAAATACGAGCTCAAGTAACAGAAAGAGCACATAAACCAGAGACTACATTAGCATGAAACCAGAAGAGCTAGATGGTGCCCAGCTGCCACCAATGACTGTACTTGAAAGTAACAAAGAGTCCTCGATGGAGCAGGAAAAATGTGGGATGCAGAACTCTAATTCTATTAAAACCCCACATTTAATGTATCCTACACGCTAACTTGTCCCTTGAAGATATGAACTACAGACTATCTGTTAATCCAGAGTTAAACCATTCCCAAAGCCAGCTTTTCAGTCAGAGATTGAATTTATCTATAAGAGATAAAATAATATTGGTGAAGAGCGTGTTTCTTGGCTTAAGTGGATACAGGGAGACTAACGGGTCAGCCCCCATCTGCAGCAGAGATAAGAAGGCAGAGGAGGCTGGAACTCCTTGAATGGACATGAGAAATACAGGGTAGAGATGAGGAGTATGCTCTCATAGTGTGGGGAGAGCAGCTGGGCTCACATAGCAAGTTTTTGTATGAGAAACTTATAAGAGTTGTAAACTTTCACTTAAAACACACACACACATACAGACGCATACACACAGAGCAATGCCTAGCTGGAGCAGGATGCACAATAAATACTTCTATTGTTGAGGCTTTTTTCTTTCTAATTCTCACACTTTCTGTAGATTCTCTTTTAGACCATCTGAATCACCACATTGACTTCCCAGAGTAAGTATCACAATGCCACAAATTATCATATCCCTTTCTCCTACTGGAAACTCTGATGGCATAGTGGCTAAGTCCTACTGCTACTATCAAAAAGGTCAGCAGTTTAAATCTTCCAGGTGTTCCTTGGAAGCTCTTTTGGGCATTACTGTTCTGTCCCGTAGGCTTACTATGAGTCAGCATTGACTCGCTGGCACTGGGTTTTTTTTTGTTTGTTTGTTTACCTACTAGTCTGCGAACTCCTTGAAGCTAATGTTTCATTTTGCTTATGGTAGTGCCCTGGTCACCCCATAGATGAGTACTGGTAAGTGTTGAAAGGAATGAAGGAAAGTTTCCTAACATATGCAACTTTCTCAGTAACTCAGTAACCACTATCTGTGTTATGCATAGTGACCTGTGGGCTCAGGTTGAATAATATGTGCACTTGTGTGTACATACAGCTATGGAAGAAACACAGCAGGAAAACATGGGAGACGGGTCTTAGCAGAGACATCTATCGTAACAACTGTAAATAAAGCCTACAGGATGCTTTTCGTTTCACAGGAGATGCATCTATTTGTTGATGAAATAGGAAACACATGGTCAGGTTTGAAAAGGAAACTTGGAGTTTGTCTTTTTACTGGAGACAGGCCCCAAGGTTGCTGCCTGATCTTGGGACCATGGCAGGGGCTGATTGTTCCAGTATCCTTATGAGAACAGCTACTTCATTTACTGATCAAAAGTCTTTTCTGCTGCAGTCCACAGTCCACAGTCCACACTTCGTGCCTTCTGTGTCACCTACTTCTGCAGTGATTTCAGGATGATTCTGTTTTCTAGTATGCAAAGAATAGTTGGGGTTGTTATTGGATATCAGTTCTATCACAGTTTGCTTTTGACGTTCTCGCTTTTCAATTTCTCATTTAACAACAGTTAAATTTCTGCTTTTAGAGAATGTATTTGGTTTTAATGTTCACAAGGAGGGAGGCAGTATGATTGAAAGCATGAAACTAAGTGTCAGAGAAATCTGGGTTAGAATTTTAGCACCACCATTCCCTAGACTGTGCTATTGAGGACAAGTTACTTCACCTCTCCAGAATTTTAATTGTGAAGCAGATCTGATAAGGTTATCTTGATGAACAAACAGAATATTGTGGGCTTTTAGAAAAATGGTTGTGGCCCATTAGATGTTCAACACACTTTGGTCCTTTTTACCATCGCTAGGATAGTTTCCCAGATCCTTTATTTTTGTTGTTAGTGGCCTTCAAGCCACCCAGTAAAATGAGTGTACCACCAGTGAAGAAGAAGACACTTATTCTTTCTGACCCCAGCACGGGCTTTATGACTAGACAATATATAGGATTCACTGTCCTAGTGGAGCTACTCCTTACAGAGGCAGTTATGAAGCAGAGAAAGCTTTTAAATCTATTTATCAAAGGGTTTGCAAGCTTCTGCTTCAAGGTAGGCAAATCAATTAGGCAGTATCGAGCAAGGGAAGTTAATCTGCATCCAAAGAGTTTTACTGCACAAACAAGTTAAATAAAAAAATCAAGTTCAGGCCAATTGACTTTACCCCACTGTGGCTAGAATCGAAGGGAGAAGAACAGTCCCCTTTCAACTTCTCATTTTTTTTTTCTTTCTTTGCTTTTTAATCTCTGCCTTGGAAAAGAAGCAGGAGCCATGCAGAAATCCGAGGCTAGGGGGTCTTGCAAGTGACAAACAAGCAAGGGAACTGTTGCTAATTATCTTGAAGAAGAAAAGGCTTGTGGATATTATTGCTCTTTGTCGTGGCTCTGAAGGACTCTTATCGAAAAGAAAGCTTGGACCAATGGGTCACAGGGAAATCATTGCTCTAAAGAATACATTTTCTTCTCTTTGCATACAATGTCACTGACTGGATTCAATCTTTGTGTCATTTCTGGCACCACCTCTGTCTTTCTCTGCATTCAAACAGTCAGTAATATTAGAGAATCTACCCTAACACATCAACCACCTTTCCACATTTCGATGGGCACTGATTCATATTCTCATTAACTTTTGGAAAAAAATCATACACGATTATGTAACTATACAAGTATTCTTTCATTCTAAAAAGAGCAGTCTCTTCCAATTCGCTACATCCAGATTAGTCTTCAGCATGATGCAGTGGAAAGAATACAAATTTTAATGCCAAAGAGACTTCAGATTAGGTATTGGCTGATTTTGGCCAAGTTGTCTAGCCGTTCTGTTATGGGTTGAATTGTGTCCCCCAAAAAATATGTGTAACCATGTGGCTGGGACATAATTCCCAGTATCTTGTGACTGTCCTCTACTTTGTGGTTTTCCTATGCTGTATGTTAAAGGATTAGGGTGGGGCTGTAAATCACTTCATAGGATTACTTCCCTGCCCTGCAGTAAAGAGAGTTTCCCTGGAATATGGCTTGCCCCACCCTTAATCCTTTCAGCCCATAAGAGAGAAAAGGAAAGAGAAGCAAGCAGAGAATGGGAACCTCGTTACCATCAAGAAATCCACACCGGGAGAAGAGCACATCCTTCGGACATGAGGTTCCTGTGCCAAAACGCTCCCTGGACAGAGACTGATGCAATACCGACTTTCCTCCAGAGCCGACAAGGGGAAAGTCTTTCCCTGGAGCGGACACCCTGAATATGGACTTGCAACCTACCGGACTGTGTAAGAATAAACCTTCCTTTGTTAAAGCCATCCATTCTGTGATATTTCTGTTAGAGCAGCCCTAGCTGACCAAAACACTTTCTGAGCCCCATTCTCTTCTTCTGTAAATTGGTGATAATCATAGTCCCTAACTTACTAGATGTTTGTATTGAATACATAGACAGTATTTAGTACAATTTCTGGTACATAGTAAATACTTGTTAAATGGTAGTGAATATTAGGACAGTCTATGAGTTGTTGTAAAATCACTTTTTTTCTGATTGCATCATTGCTTTCTAAGACCAAGTTTTCTTGTAAGTAGATAACACTTTAGATTCATCTGTGTATTAACACAAGCACATATAGTGCAATGCCTAAGCAAGCACTCATACAACTCTATTATAATTAAAAGAAAAAAAAGTCTCCAGTTTATTATTTATCTTGTGAATAAATATAAAAGGTGAAGGCAATGTTCCCAGGTGGAGTAATAGTGGAAATAGAGATCAGTGAGGAAAACATGGTGACTGCCTACTCTTCAAAAATTGCCACATGTAACTGAAAAGTCATTTTATGCAGGGAAACAGTGGGATATACTATTGAATAGAAATTGCAGAGGAGATCATGGATGTCCTAGTGCATGGACACTGAAGAGCTATGGAGGGTCTTTGAGCAGGGAGAGTGATGGAAAGCATTGAGGGAGAGAAACAATGTCTACCTATCTAGATTGGAGAAGGACAGAACACATGGTTAAGAGCTCAGAGCAAATCACTCAATTTTCTTTCCCAAATTGTTCATCTTCTATGGGGTATGATGAATGCTGTCTTTATACTCCTTACTTTGGTTCTGACAGTAATTTGATACCTTAATCTTTTTCCAATCTCAGCTGTTGTGTAATAATTTGTTCCAGGCACAGAAATTTCGTTAACTCTTCAATGACATCTACAGGCTTTGACCATGGATTTCATCTGTTAAGCTGCTTTTATTTTAACCACTGTACAAATTACCCTCTACCTAAGTAAAAAAAAAAAAAAAAAAAGATGTGAGGGGGTGACTGACGTAGAGGAGAAATGACTGGGTTGAAGCCTTTCTTTATTTCTCAAAGAAATTTCATCTCCTTAGAGAAAATAGGTATCCAGAGGAAAAATGAATTCCAAAAGCAATGACTTGATAATGGAGTGACCCAAATTTTCTCTTCAGGAGCTTAAGAACGACCCGTCATGAACAGCATATGAGATTATTTTACCCTACTTGGAAAACTATGTTCTACTTGGTAGAGATGGAACTGTGATTGGTGGTAGAAATGCAGTGAGTATTCACCGGTTTCCGTTAAGTCTGGAAAGTGGAAAGATGGAAAGGTGCGGATGTGGAGTGGCAGGAAAGCGTAATGTCAGAGGGTGAAAGGAGATTTTTGGTGAAGATCTCCTGCTATAAACCTCTGCCTTGTTGCTTCACACAGCCTAGTGCATGATCTTGGGATTTCAAGCATTAGTGTGGAAGGTGTTTTTAGACAACAGCCATTCCTTATAAATTTCCTCTGTGAAGCTTGTTCTAAATTTTGAGGAAGTTACAACTTTTCCTGCACTCTTAAGGCACATTGAACTTTCTTCTGTCCCATAGAAAATGCATTATACAATTTGATTTGCATATCTGTGTTTTTCAGTTTTGAGTTATTTGAAGCCAAAGGTCAAGGTATATGAAACTCTCTAGGTACCAGCAGCAAAGTCAAGGACTGAATTACTAATTGACAGCCAAGGAAAGCAGAAAAGTAGCAGAAACTGAAAACCAAACCCACTGCATCTGAGTAGATTCTACATGCAGTGACACTAGAAGACAGAGTAGAACTGCCCTATAGAGTTTCCAAGCAGTGCCTGCTAGACTTGAATTGCTAACCTTTTGGCTAGCAGCCAAACAACTATACCAGTAGGGTTTCCAAAGTGCCAGAAGTCAGAGCCAATTTTGGATAAAATGAAATAATATAGGTAAAGCAATTATTACAGGAGGTAGGTACTGGGTACCTGGTGGTAATGTCTGTGCAGCTAGTATTATTTGCCCTCTTACTTCAATGGTCTCCTTTTGTACATATTGATTTATGCCATTCAGCAACTATGCTTTAGGCTGTCGTTAATTTAGTTGTCCTTAATAATTTTTTTTTACGGCTAACGTTGCATAAAATGGGAATTCCAGAACTTTTAATCTGTGCTCTTAAAGAATCTGTATATGGATCAAAGGGTAGTCATGAGAACAGAACAAGGGGACACTGCAAAATTTAGAGACAGGAAAGGTGGGCATCAGGGTTGTATTATTTCACCATATTTTTTCAATCTGTATGCCAAGCAAATAACTCAAGAAGCTGGATTACACAAAGAAGAATGAGGCATCAGGGTTGGAGCATGACTCATTAACAACCTGAGTTATACAGATGACACCACCTTACCTGCTGGAAGTGGAAGAGATTTGAAATACTGATGAAAATCAAGGACTACAGCCTTCAGTATGAGTTATACCTCAACATCAAGAAAACAAAAATTCTCACAACAGGACCAGTAAGCAACATCACCATAACTTGAGAACGGATTGAGGTTGTCAAGGATTTCATTGCATTTGGGTCTACAACCAATGACCGTAGAAGCAGCATTCAAGAAATCAAAAGACACATTGCACTGGAAAAAATCTGCTGCAAAGGATCTCTTTAAAGTATTGAAAAGTAAAGATGTCACTTTGCAGACTAACATGCACTTGACCCAAGCCATGGTATTTTTAATTACATCACATGTAATTATGATCCAGATCCAGATTCATTATCCAAAAGCTGGACAATGAACAAAAAAGACAGAAGAAGAATTGATGCCTTTGAATTGTGGTGTTGGAGGAGAATGTTGAATGTGTTATGGACTGCCAAAAGAACCAACAGATCTGTTCTGGAAGAAGTACAACCAGAGTGCTCCTTGGAAGCAAAGTTGGCAAGATTGCATCTTACATACTTTGGACATGTTGTCAGGAAGATTCAATCCCTGGAGAAGGACATCATGCCTGGAAGAGTGCAGGGTCAGTGAAACAGAGGAAGACACTCAACAAGTTGGGTTGACACAGTGACTGCAATAATAGGCTTAAGCATAAAGACAATTGTGGACATGGCTTGAAACTGGGCAGTGTTTTGTTCTGTTGTTTACAGGGTCACTGTGAGTTGGAACCACCTCGATGGCACCTAAAAAACAACAACAATAGTTTCTTGTTTGCTTGTTTGGGAATATATATGTTGCCACACTACTTTATCTCCCAAGCTTGAGTGCAGTATAACACATAAGAGAGACTACATAGGGTTAATGGTACTAAGGACAAAACATGAAGTCCCTTCAAATTTTGACAGTGATTACATCCACACACATAACCACACACACACACACACACATACACACACACAAATAATAATAATGGTAATTAGAAGAGGTTGGGCACAAACTAAATTGAATATTGCTGATACACTTCCAACATATTTTTCACAACCAATTTATTTTTAAATATTTTATTACGCTTTAAGTGAAAGTTTACAATCCAAGTCAATTTGCCATATAAAACTCTGCATACATACCTCTATGCATCTCTAGCTGCTCTCCCCACACTGTGACAGCTCCCTCCTCCTTTCTGCCCTGCACATCCCCTATTCATTAAACCAGCTCCTGTCCCCTCATCTTCACTCTTCTGTCTCACCTCTAGAGAGGAGTTGCTCTGACAGCCTCTTGTGTATATATATTTTTATTATGACTGAGAAAAAATGTACATACCCATGTAAATTTACATGCCTCTTGTATATTTTTAAGCCAAGAATTGCACATTTTACCATCGTCATTCTATGTCTTGTAGTTCAGTCCAATATTTGTATGGAGTGTTGGCTTCAGTATTTGTTTAAGCTCTAGGCTAGCAGCAAGTCCAGGGGTCATATTTCAGGGGGCCCTCTAGGATGTTTGATCAAGTCTGGCCCTTTAATAGAATTCTAGATCTGCACCCTCATTTTTCTCCTGCTGTGTCAGGGACTCTGCATTGTTTTCCCTGTCTGAGCAGTCACTGGTTGTAGCTGGGCACTATGTAGTTCTTCTGGTCTCCTGCTAATCTGATCATTTGTCCCCTTCTGTCTCCTGGGTTCACAGATTTCTCAAGTCTTTGATGTTCTTCATTCTCTTACAGGCGTGTTGGGACCAGTTGATGCTCCATAGTGTAGGCAGCCCCCTAGGTTTTAAGATCCCAGACACTGTTTACCAAAGTGGTGTGCAGAATATTTTCTTTTAATTGTGGTTAAATGAAAGTATATAATCCAAATCAATTTTTCATGCCTGCCTGTCTACAGCTCTTCTGCTCTCCTTGCCCCGTGACAGCACACTCCTCCTTTTCATTTTGCACTTGTAGTATCCTCTAAACAAGCTACTTCTTTGTCCTCTCCATTCTCTTCTCTCCCATCTACAAAGAGATCAGTGGGACTCCTATAAATGCATAGAACCACAACATGCACGTACCGTATGGTCGCATTGTGTCCCCACATCTAATCCATTTTTGTCTGAAGAGTTGACCTCAGTGGTGTTTTTTTAGATATGGCAGCAACAGATCTAAGGACCATGCTCCCAGGGGATCCCTGGGGCCATGAGGCTATCAGTTTTGGTCTTTCAGTAGAGTTCTTGAGCTGCACCCCTCTTTTTCTCATGTAACCACAGGGACTCATCATTGTGTGCCCCATCACGGCTATCTTTGGTGTTGGCCAAGCACCATCTGGTTCTTCCATTTATACGAGTACTTCTGTTTTCTCAGCTCTTTTTTCTTTGCAGTTTTGATGTCCCTGGTGATCTTCTATACCGGGTGAGTTGGGATCATTTGGTGTACTTCAGACAGCAGCTTGCTAGCTTTTAAGACCTCAGATGCCACTCACCAATATGGGGTGCAGAAGACTCTCTTAGCAATAGGCTAATTATGCCAAATGACTTCAATGTCCCCTGAGAACATGGTCCCTAGACCCTGTCCATGCTATTGTACTCTTGCAATGTTGGATTGAGGTTAGAAAAGCTTTCGGTTTATGGTGAAGTCAGTTTAAGTTGGTCTGCTTTCTACTGTGTGCTACCAAGTTTCTATCAGCTACCTAATCTATGGAAACCCTAGTTGCATAGTGGAATAAGTGCTGCATCTGCTAAGCAAAATGTCATCAGTTTAAATATGCCAGGTGCTCCTTGGAAACTCTATAGAGCAGTTTTATTCTAACCTCTAGGGTCGCTATGAGTCAGACCTGACTTGAAGGCAGTGGGTTGGTTGGTGTCTAATCAACGATCAACCCTCACCCACCACACTCCACCCCTGTAGCCATCAAACAGTCTTTTCTTCTGTACGTAAGTCTATTTTTACATCCTTATAGCAGAAATCTCATACAATATTTCTCCTTTTACCACTGACTGATTTCACTCAACATAATGTCTTCCAGCTGAAACCAGTTTATGAAATGTTTTCAAAAATCAATTTTTATCATTGTATAATGTTCTATTGAATATGTGTACCATAGTTTGTTTATCCATTCAGCTGTTGATGGGCATCTAAGTTGACTCTATCTTTTTGCTATTGTGGACTGTGCTGCAATGAACATTTATGTGCATGTGTCTGTTCATGTGACAGCTTTTGCTTCTAAGGGATAAATTCTGAGCAGTGGGATTACTAGACCAAATGGTACATCTATTTCTAGCTTTTTAAGGAAGTGCCAGATTGTTTTCCAAAGAGGCTGTACCATTTTGCTACCCTTCCAGCAGTATAGGAAAGTCCCAATCTTTCCAAAGCCACTCCAGGATTTGTTGTTTTGTTTTTTGGATCATGGCCAACCTTGTTGGGGTGAGATGATATCTCACTGTAGTTTTGTTTTGGATTTCTCTGATAGCTAATGATTGTGAACATTTCCTCATGTGTCTTTTGGCTGCCAGGATGTCATTTCTAGTGAACTGTCTGCCCATCTCCTTTGCTCAATGCTTAGTTGGGTTACTTACCTTTTTCTTGTTGATTTTTTGCAGTACTTTGCAAATTACGGAGATCAGACATCAGTCCAATATGTAGATACTAAAAATTTTTTCCCATTCTGTAGCAGGTATTTTAAATCCTTGGATAAAGTCTTTGGACCAGCAAAAGTATTTTATTCTTAGTAGTTCCCATTTACTGATTTTCTCTTGTGCTGATTGTGCTTTGTTTGTAAGATTTTGAAGTCTGTCTACGTTGTGTGTTAAACCTTCCATTATTGACTATTTTTTCTTCCATGATCTTTATCATTTCAGGTTTGATATTTAGGTCTTTGACCCATTTTGAATGGGTTTTTGTGTAAAGTGTGAGATATGGATCTTTCTTCAGTTTTTTGTAGATGTATATCCAAGATTGCCAACACCATTTGTTAAAGAGACTGTTTTTACCCCCGCTTAAATTCCTAGCCTTTGTCGAATATCAGCTATTCATAAAAGGATGATGGCATCTATGGGGTCTCAACTCTGTTCCATTGGTCTATATGTCTCCTTTTGTACCTGTACCAGGATGTTTTCACTATTGTGCCAGTGTAATAGTTTCTAACTTGGGTAGTGTGAGGTCTCCCACTAAGTTCATCTTCTTCAGAAGTGCTTGACTTGTCCGGGGTTTCTCCCCTTTCCAGACAAAGTTGGTGATACGTTTCTCCATTTCATTAAAAAATGACACTGGAATTGGTATTGGGATTGCATTATATATGTAGATTGCTTTGGGTAGAATAGGCATTTTTTCAATATTATGTCTTCCTGACCATGAGCAGGATAGGTTTCTCCATTTATGTAAGCCTCTTTTGGTTTCTTGCAGTAAGGTCTTGTAGTTCTTTCTGTGTAGGCTTCTTATTTCTCTAGTTAGATTTATTCTTAGATATTTTATCTTCTTAGGAGCTGCAGTAAATGGTATTGATTTGATGATTTCTTCTTTGATGATCTCTTGGTTGATATAAAGGAATCCTACTGATTTACTTATGTTTACCTTATATCCTGATACTTTGCTGAACTCCTCTATTAGTTCCGTAATTTATTTATGTATTCTTCAGGATTCCGTATATATACAATCATATCATCTGTGAATGGGGAGATTTTTACTTCTTGCTGATGCATATTCCCTTTATTTCTTTGTCTTGTCTAATTGCTCTGGCTACAACCTCCAGTACAATGTTGAATAGAAATGGTGAGACTGGGCATCCTTGTTTAGTTCTCGTTTAAGGGGGAATTCTTACAATCTTTCACCACTCAGATTAATATAGGCAGTTGGATTTGCATAGATGCTCCTTACCACATTAAAGAATTTTCCCTCTTCATATTTTGAAGAGAATTTTTAGCATAAATGTGTGTTGGACTCTGTCAAATGCTTTGTCATCAATTGACAAAATCAGTGATTCTTACTCTTTGAGCTATTTATGTGTTTGATCACATTAATTGTTTTTCTGATGTTGAACCAGCCTTGAATCCTGGTACGAATCCAACTTAGTTATGATGAATTAAGTTTTTGATATATTGTTCAATTCTATTGGCAAGGATTTTGTTGGAGATTTTTTTATCTAGGTTCATGAGTGATATTGGTCTGCAATTTTCTTTTTTAGTGGGATCTTTCTTTGGCTTTGGTATCAGGGTTATGCTGGCTTTATAGAATGAATTTGGGAGTATTCCATCCCTTTCTATGCTGCAAAGTAGTCTCAGTAGCATTGGAGTTAACTCTTCTCTGAAAGCTTGGTAGAATTCTATGGTGAAGACATCTGGGCCAAGACTATTTTTGGTTGGTAGTTTTTTGATGACTTTTCCAATCTCTTCCTTTGTGATGAGTTTATTAAGTTGTTCAACTTCTTTGATAATTTTGGTAGATGATATGAATCTAGAAATTTGTCCATTTCCTCTAGGTTTTCAAATCAGAGTACAGTCTTTTGTAGTATTCCACTATGATACCCCTGATTTGAGTCTGTTGTGACATCTACCATCTCATATCTTATTTTGGTTATTTGTTTCCTCTCATGTTTTTCTTTTGTAAGTTT
Source organism: Heterohyrax brucei (assembly GCA_028571685.1). Classification (NCBI taxonomy): domain Eukaryota; kingdom Metazoa; phylum Chordata; class Mammalia; order Hyracoidea; family Procaviidae; genus Heterohyrax; species Heterohyrax brucei. The sequence goes on from CM053150.1 coordinate 68,317,791, forward strand.
AGCCAATGATTTATCGATTTTGTTGATCTTTTCAAAGAACCACCCTTTGGTTTTAATTTTTTCAATTGTTCTTCTATGTTCTAATTCATTTAATTCTGCTCTAATCTTTATTACCTGTTTTCTTCTGGTGCCTGAGGGATTCTTCTGTTACTCTCTTTCTACCTGTTCAAACTGTATGGATAATTCTTTGATTTGGGTCCTTTCTTCCTTCTAGATGTGTGCATTTATATAGATAAGTGGACCTCTGAGCTCTGCTTTGGCTGTATCCCATAGGTCCTGGTAGAATGTGTTTTTATTCTCATTTGATTCCATAAATTTCATTCTTTTTGTCTTTGATTTCTTCTATAATCCAAGTATTTTTGAGAAATGTGTTGTTCAGTTTCAATGAGTTTGAATTTCTACCTATGATTTTTCTGCTATTGATTTCAACTGTTATGGCTTTATGGTCCAAGAAGATGCTTCACAATAATTCAATGGCTTGGATTTTGTTGAGTCTTACTTTATGTTCTAACACATAGTCTATTCTGGAAAATGTTCCATGTGCATTGGAGAAGAAGGTGTACTTATCTGTTGATGGGTGAAAAGTTCTCTATGTCGATAAGGTTTAGTTGGTTGATTGTTGCAATATGACCTTCTGTATCTTTACTGAGGTTTTTTTCTGGATGATCTGTCCATTACTGAAAGTGGAGTGTTGTAGTCTCCAACTATTATTGTGGAGTGATCCATTTAATTTTTTCAATATTATCAGTATTTGTTTAACATGTTTAGATGCTCTAGTATTGGGTGCCATGAGTCAGATCCGACTCTACGGCACTTGGCTTGGCAGTATTGGGTGCATGAATATCTAGTATTGTTGTGTCCTGCTTATGTGTTGAAGCTTTCAGCAATAAATAGTGGCCATCCTTGTCCACAATGGTGGATCTTATATGAAAGTCTATTTTATCTGAGATTAGTATTGCCACTCCTGTTCTTCATATGTCGTTGGCTTGGTATATATTTTTCCATCCTTCGATTTTCATTTTGTTCATATCTTTGAGTCTTAGATGTGTTTCTTGTAAGCATATACAGATGGGTAGTGTCTTTTGATTCATGATGTAGGTCATTGTCTCTTTATTGGAGCGGTCAGTCTGTTTACATTCAGTGTAATGACTGCTACATTTGTGTTTAGTGTTATCATTCTGATACATTTATTTTTGTGTTGTTAATGTTTTCCATTATTTTTCTTAACATTCCTTTCTGGGTCATTCTTTGTGGGTTGACTTATCATCTTCTTGAGTGTTGGTTTTGTGTTTGTTCAGACTCCTGTATTATGTTTGTTGTTTGATATATCATATTGTTATTTTGCTTTGTGGCTACCTCTGTGATCCCCCTTACTATTCTGTGTTTAAACAGACTTTAACTTCTGCATATATTTTAATTTTCCTTTCCATCTGAAAGGGTTACACCTACTGCAATATAGTCCTCTTTTTAGTGTGGTGAAGTCACCATTTTCATGATAAGATCATTGGTTCCCTTCTTTTGATAATACGGTTTTGATTGAGTTTATCAACTTCCCTAAGTGAGTAGGATTCTGGTTGCTGTGTTCTGCATTGCCTCCTTAAGTGTACATTTAATTTTTTTATTTTTCTAAGCAAACAACTTTTTTCAGTTTTTCTTGTCATTTTGCTTTGCTTTTTACAGTCTCTAAACTTCTATTTACATGTGAATGTCTTAGTTTCACTGTCATATTTGAGAGACAGTTTTGCAGGATATATAATTCTTGGTTGGAAGTTTGTCTCCTACAGGACTTTGAATGTGTTATCCCACTGCATTTTTGTCAACATTGTATCTGCAGAGAAGTTAGATGAAAGCTTATAGGGTTTCCCTCTGAATGTTAGCTTTGTTTTGAGCCTCACTGCTTTTAAGAGCTTCTGTTTATGTTTCATTTTATTAAGCTTATTATAATATGTCTTGGTATCTTTCTTTTGGGGCCTAGTTTTTGTGGTGTTTGACATATGTCTTGGATATCTATGTTCTTTTCTTTCATAATTTCAGGGAAGTTTTCTGTCAGCAATTCTACAGCAATGCTCTCTGTATTTTCATCTGGCCCTGTTTGTTCAGGAACACCAATTATTCATAGATTATTCTTCTTAATAGAGTCTCACATGTTTCTTGATGCTTCTTCATTTGTATTATTTCTTTTCTCAGATTTCTCCTCATAAATACTGGTGTCCATTGCTCTGTCCTCAAGGTCACTGAGTCTGACTTCTATCTCCTCAACTCTGCTCTTTTGACTTTGGAATGAATTGTCTAATTCTGTGATTTTGTTTTGATCTGCTGGATTTCAGAATGTTGATATTCCATCAGTTCAAATAGCTTGCTTAATTTTTCATTTTGTTCTGCTGATTTTGTTTAATCTCTAGGAGAGTTTTCTATATTATTCTTTAGCACTTGACCTCTAATAGTTTCAGAAAGGCTTCTTCATCTGGGAAGTTTTTTGATTCTTTAGTTTGGGTTTTTATTTCTGGAGTCATAGTGGACTTTTTCTTTAAATGGTTAGCTATAGTCTGTTGTCTTTGTGCCGTCTAGAAGCTGTTTGATTTCCATGGTGTTACCTCAACTGGGGCTGAGGCATAGTTCTCAGAGGGGAGTTGGTCACCAGCTATATCTATGTATGCTAGTGACTGGCCCCAGGTGAACTCTCTGGGGTGGCAGGCTCTGTCTCTTTGCTGGCAAAGACAGTGCCATGCTTATGGAGTCACAGAAGTGGGTGGCAGTTATTAGCTGACCCTATGTTGTGGCTCAGTGAAGGGTGGATAACATGCTGCTGGGCCTCTCAGCAGTTCTCCAGTTGGTCCTATTTAAAAGAGAATTTTACTTCTCAGCTCAAAACTGCCTAACTGCTGCCAAAAAGTCGGGCCTTCATATGGCAGTCCCCCACTTCAAGCTGACAATGAAAGTAACTCATAGACTATCCCCAGATGCTGTGATGTGGTGCAAAGTAGGAAGAGGTTAGGGTCTTCCAGCCACTTCTGGCAGGCTCCACCCATGAATGTAGACACTAATTTTCTTAAATGCTGCTTTTCTATGAGGGAAGCATTTGCCAGATAGGCCACTGGTCTGCTTAACAATGATCCACAGCTAAGGCCCCCAGCTGGGTGACTCTGCCTCCCAGCCAACCAACATGGTATCCTGGCAGAGCTGCCCTTCCTACGGTGAAGTCACAGAGTCTGCTGTCCTGCAAAACAATGAGTCAGCAGGAGTAGGGGTCAGTGGCCAGTGGCCTCTGGATTGTCTTTAAGAGGAGTAGTTTAGTCCGTTACTGACACTTAGTCAAATCTGACCATACTATGCCAGATCTTACAGCTCCCTGGATGTCTATTGCTTTGTTCAGTTATCGTTACAGGCCTTAGTTCTCAGAGAGAATTGAGAAGACATGTGTCTAGTCTGCCATCTTGGCTCCACTCTCCAAAACATTTGCTTAAAAAAAAAAAATCCAGAAGGATAACAAAAAACTGTTATGCCAATAGACTTGGATATCCTCTGAAACCTTGATTCCTCAGAGCCTTGCCCCTGTTACTCTGTCCTTTGAAATGTTGGGTTGTATTTAGGAAATCTTAGTTTTTGGTGTTGCCCACCAGTGTTAATCTCCCTCTTACTGCCTGGCATCATTACTTCCTTCATTTAAATCATTTCTTATCTACTGTCTAATTTATGAATAGCCATCTCCCTGCCAACTCCCCTTTTAACTATTTAAAAAGTTTTTTCTTTTCTTGAACTTTTTCTTGAGTCCTTATAAAATTGGTCTTATACAGTATTTTTCTTTTTGTGACTAATTTTATTTAGCATAATGCTATCCAAATGACTGCATGTCATGTGATCTTTCCCAAGATTATCATCGTTGTTTATCATTGCATAGTATTATATTGTGTGAATGTAGCATGATTTGTTTATCCATTCATCTGTTGAGGGACACCTGGGTTGATTCCATCGTTTTGCTGCTGTGGACAGTGCTGCAATAAACACTGGTGTGCGTGTACAAGGACTGCTGATTAAGTCTGCGAACTCATCCTAGAAAAAGGGTTACATAAGTCTTTGCTGAATATCACTATGATCACCTTTGAAGTTCTTCCTTTGGCAAGCTATGAACTGACACCAGCCATCCTTCAAAGAAATTTTGGAACTCTTTTCTGGAATGGCCATCAGAGCTGTTGTTATACTACCTTTGGTGTCCTGAATGTCATCAAAATGTCTCCCTTTCAATATTTCCTTTATCTTCAGTGAGGAAAAAAGTCATTGGGAGCCAGATCAGGTGTGTATGTGTTGGGGGGGGCATTCCAACACAGTTATTTGTTTACTGACTAAAAACTCACTCACAGCTCACAGACAACTAAACTGTTAAGTTTATGAAACTGCTACCGTGCCACCATGTGCAATAGCCATCCATCAACAGTTCCAAAATTGTTTTGAAAGTAGAATTAAGTGTTGACATTAGTGCCTGCCTTCCCAAGGAGAGTACTTCGAAGGTGACTGTAGTGATATTCAGCAGTGAGTTATGGAGCTCTTAGAACAATCAAGTCCACTGACTTAATTGTTAGACCTTGAATCTGTTCATGTGACAGCCCTTATTTCTCTAGGATATATTCCCACCAGTGATACTGCTGGATCATATGGTATTTCTACTTACAGCCTTTTAAGAAAGTGTCAAATTGGTTTCCAAAGTGGTTGTAGCATTTTACATTCTCACCAGTAGCACAGAAGACATCTAGTCTCTCCAGAACTTCTCCAGTATTTATTGTTTTGCATTTTTTAGATTAATACCAGCCTTGTTGGCTTGAGATGGTATTTCACTGCAGTTTTTGATTTGGATTTCTCTAATGGTTAATGATGTGAGCATTTTGTCTTGTATCTGTTAGCTGCCTGGATGTCTTTTTTGGCAAAATGTCTGTTCATATCCTTTGCCCACTTTTTAATTGGATTACTGGTCTTTTCCTTGTTGCAGTGTTGCAGTGCCTTGCAGATTATAGAGACGAGCCACCAACCAGATTTGTGCCTGTAATTTTTTTTTTCCATTCTTAGGTAGTATTTTTATTCCTTTGGTGAAGTCTTTGGATGAGCATAAGTGTTTGAATTTTAGAAGTTCTCATTTATCTACCTTCTATTCTGGTGTTTGTGCATTGTTAGTAATATTTTATAATCTGTTTATACTGTATATTAGGGCTCCTAGCATTGTGCCTATTTTTTCTTCTCTAATCTTTATCATACTAGATTGTATATTTTGGTCTTTGATCCATTTTGAGTTAGTTTTTGAGCATGGTATGAGATACAGATCTTGTTTGACATTTTTGTGAACAGATAACCAATTTTAACAACTCCATTTGCTGAAGGGACTCCCCCCACCCCCCATTCACAGACTTTGGACCTTTGTCAAATATCAGATGCTCATAGGTAGAAGGTGTTACATCTAGATTCTGAATTCTGCTCCATTGGTCTATGTGTCTGGTTTTGCACAGCACCGGTTTTTTTTTTTTTTTTTTTTGACTAGACTGTAATAGATTCTAATGTCTAGTAATGTGAGGCCTCCCACTTTGTTCTTCTTTAGTAACTCTTTACTTAACCAGGGTTTCTTCTCTTTTCATATGAAGGTGGTGATTTGTTTTTCTCTCTCATTGGAAAATGAAATTTAAGTTTATATCGAGATTGTGTTGCACCTATAGACTTTTGGGGAAAGAATAGACATTTTCATCATGTTAAGTTTTTCTAACTACAAGCAAGGTAGGTTTCTCCACTTATGTAGTTCTCTTTTGGTTTCTTACAGTCGAGTAATATAACTTTCTTTGTATGTGTCCTCTACATCTCTGGTTAGATTCACAACCAATTTTTGAGGCTATGTTGTATATTGAAAGCAAATGGTAGCCTCTGAACATTTTCAAATGAGTGGCTTGTAATGGATTTATTTGAAAATGTTCCTATAGGTAAAACTTTTAAATAGTGTCTTATATAATGAAGACATCTACTCTTTGATTATACTGAGCTGAAATCATTTGTCATGTTATATAATAATGAAAGAACTTTCATTTATAAATTACAATAATATTTTGTGATTTGAATGGATTGCCAAATTTGCAGACTCTCTAGTCCTAATTCCAGTAGGATTATGAACTGATGGAATTCTATTCTGACTGCCTTTAACTCTGTTTTCTTTGAAGAAAGTGATGTCTGTTTCCTATCTCCTATTTCCTCATCTTCTATGATTTGCTTGAAGGGATATTCTTATTTTGTATATGAAAAGTTTATGGACAAGAAATATAAATCAACATATTCAATATAATGAGATAAGAGTAACAAAACAAGAATTCATCATCCATGATATATATACGTTAAAATAATGCCCTTTGTTACTTAGCATCATGCTTTCTGTGTGGGATTTGACCCCACCTTTGGCTATAGTCATAAGTTCAGGAATGGTCCTTGATCTAACCTGGACGATGGAAAATAAAGAAGTCTTGGCAAAGAGGAAGAGAGATTCAAGAAAGAAAATTATTCTTTCCATGCAAATTATTAGAAGATACACTTTTTTTTTCCCTAGGACAGTGGCTCACAACACTGCCTGTGCATGGAAATCACATTGTCATCTGATTAAATTATTGCGTTTAAAAGATAGTTGGGTTAGCTGCTTATTTCCCTTTAGCCTGCTTATGCTATTTATTTGAAATACAGTGAGGGACATTAGTTTGTTTCTGTTCTATTTTATCTTTTATCCGCATCTTTGTTACTTATTATTAGTATTATCATTATGTAAAGCATTCATCTGTTACCAAAGATGAAATGACAAAGTATGTTTCCTAGGAATCTCTAGAGAAGCATTACTATATCCTCACTCTGTTCACTCCATTCCCACTTAACCTCATGGGTAAACAATCTCATTAATCTCTGAATTTCCTTGCTCTGATTTTCTGTGCATGATTGAGCACATGTTTTTTTCTTACAAAAAGATATCTTCTAAAGACAGTTTTTTTTTTACTCATTTTTCCACTTAATATATCCTAGAAATCTCTTCATATCTGTCCGTAGAGGTTGTCCTCATTCTTTTTCAGTTGTACACTCTACCACTTCACTGTGTGTGTATATACCATATTCAATTCAACCACTGTATTATATACAGAAATTTAGGTTATTTTTTCCAGTAGTCTTAAATCACAAATAGTGGTTCAAATAACAAGTGTGTGCATACATATTTTTGGATTTATGGAAAGTTAAAAAAAAAAGGAACAAATGTCTATACATATGATGGCTAGGTCAAAAGGTAAATTCATTTTTCTTAGATATTACCAAATTCTGATTCTAAATGATTTGGCCAATATGCATTCCTATTGAAAAAGTATGAAATTATCAGTTTACCTAAACCCTGGCTGTTATGTGTTATCAATCTCTATAAGTCTGAACAATCTGATAAGTAGAAAAAAACAGTTTTAATTTGCATATCTCTATTAATCAGTGTGTGTAGATATCTTTATACAGGTTTTTCACATGTAGTTTCTCTATGTGAGTGGTGCTAACTAATGTGAATGCACAGTAGGATTGCTTGATATAGAATTACCTAATACATGTGTATGTGTATATATATATGCATATATATACACACACACATATATATATACATACACTTACATGTACACCAGACACTCCTTGAATATTCTGGGGTTCAGTTCTACCCTGGCCCCTAGGGTCACCATGAGTCAGATTCAACTTGACTACACTTAGCTTGGCTACATGTACACATACACATATACATACATACACAAGGTCTGACAATTAAGTTCACAAATTCATCTTAGAAAAAGGGCTACGGACCTCACTGCTGAATATCATTTCAATCATTTTTGAAGTGCTCCCTTTGGGAAGCTATGCACTGATGCCAGAGCCTAGATCAACTTTCAAAGCAATTTTGGAACTCTTTTTCTGGGATGGCTGTCAGAGCTGTCATTTGTATTATCCTTGGTGTCCTAAATGTCATCAAAATGTCTTCTTTTCAGTATTTCCTTTATCTTCGAGTAAAGAAAAAAGTCACTGGGGCAGATCACAAGAGTAGGGAGTGTGTTCCAATATAGTTATTTGTTTACTGGCTAAAACTCCCTCACAGACGGTGCCATGTGGGCTGGTACATTGTTGCAATGCAAGAGCCATGAGTTGTTGGCAAAAAGTTCAGGTAGGTCTCATCTCACTTTTTCATGTGATCTTTTCATCACTTGCAAATAGTAAACTTGGTTAACTCTTTGTCCAGTTGGTACAAATTCATAACAAACAATCCCTCTGATATCGAAAAAGGTTAGCAACATCATTTTGACTCTGGATTTCGACTGACAGAACTTTTTTGGTTGTGGAGAATTGTGCATTTTCACACTTTGTTGTAGGGTCATACTGGTACATCCATGTTTCATCACCAGTGATAATGTGGCTCAATACATCATCTTGTCTCTTCAAAAGATCTAGGAAGACTGACTTTCCTTTGCCTTTTTCATTGGTGGACTCCTTTGGGATCACTTTTACACATGTTTTTCATTCCAAGATTTTCCATTCAGATTTTCCTGTTTCTCTATTGATGTTTACTTGATCTGCTATATTTCTCACACTCAACCAATGAGCTGACTCACTATCCAATGAAATTTGCAGTGCTTTCATCAGTTCTGCTTATTACTGGCCATGCTGACTTCCCTTCATCAGTGATGCTTTCTCGCACCTCAGAAAAACATTCAATCCATTTCTACATTGCCATTTTCCTCATGGCATTATCTCCACAAACTTGGGCTAACACATCTCTGATTTCACTTCACACTTGCCAACTTTAACAAGAAATTTAATGTTTGTTGTTGCTCTCATTCAAACTCTGACATTCTCACAATGGCACACAAAAAGACACAACTACAATAATGAACACCACTCAGAAAGACACTGTCACACATAGGCATGAATACAGCTGTGAGACTCTGATATTCCAAGGTTGTGAAACCTTACAAAGTCGTTTGTACAGTGCTGCCAACATAAGCACAATGGCAAGTTCACAAAATTAATAGCCAGATCTCACATATATACAAATACACATGTTTGTGTGTCTCTGTGTACATATATAAACATATATTTGTATATATATTTTACACACACACACACATATACATATAGATAGATAGATCATCCCAGGAGCTTTGTTTTAAATTTTAAATCCTTGGACCATTCAGATACACAGCCAGTACTGAACACTGTTTCTTTTAATGATGTAGAATGAGATTTTGAATATTAAATTTCAGCACACACTGTTGTTATTCTAGGAAGAATTAGCCTAGAGTATTCTGTGTTCTCTCCATTTTTCTTTTTAATTAATTTATTTTTGGTATAGTTTATGCCAAATAATGTCTTAAGACTTCAAGTTAAGCATCCCCTCCTCCAGAAAACTTTCTCCTCTACCCTCACCAGTTACCACCCTCTCCATCACCTGTTCTAGTTGTATGCATGCCATGTGTTTCTTCTATCATGAGGTGCACATTATTTTCTCTCCTTTTTAACTTGGGTTACGAGTACCTCGGAGGACAAGCTGTTAACTTTCTTGGCTACTAACTGAAAGCTTAGTGGTATGAGTCCACTCAGAGATGCCTGGAAGGAGAAGCCTGGTGATCTATTCTCGTAAAATCAACCACCAAAAACACTATGGAGCACCATTCTACTGTGTGACACACATGGAGTTTCCATGAGTCAGAGTAAATTAAACCACAGCTTGCAATTTTAATCTGAGCTAGCATTTTGACTAACTTTGACCAACAAAATATAGCAGCAATGCTATCCTAGAACTTCTGAAACCAAGACTTGAGAGGATTGGCTGCTTTTACTTTGTGACTCTAGCAATCCATGTACTGTGCTTTTAGAAACCCAGATGAAACAGGGAGACCATGTGGAAGATAACTGACGTACTCTGATTGACAGTCCTATTGAGCTCCCAGCTGATAGCTAGCACCTTGTGAATGATCTGTCTTAGTCATTTCAGTGCTGCCAAGGCCCCAGATAAAGAGCCACTGTTGATGAAGAACCATTCAACTAAATCCCTTCAACCCACAACTGTGAGAGCTAATAAGATGATTTTTTTAAGCTACTGAGTTTCGGTTGGTAGTAGCAATACATAATCAAAACCTTTGCCCATGAATGTCCTAGGTTAGTGTCACTCAATATTTGTTGAATTAATAAATTCACCTACTCAACATGCATTCTTTGTGTTACTTAGCACTGTGCTGAATATTGTAGCACTACTGTATGTCTTGGGAAAAATAAGATTGCTTCCTCAATTTGTAGACGATGATAGAAAAGCATTTAGTTATAGCATTTCAGAATCTCACAACTATGACTCACTGATAGTCACTTGGTCTTGACTAAGAGTCCTTTTATTCCAGTCAGGCACCAGTGGGGGCCTAGATTAGTTTCCCTAGGCACAAAGTACTATGTATCATCTACTCCTCTCCTCTAGTGTGGCCCTTGCTGTGTCTGGGACTACAGAAATACCCACCTACTGGAGTCACAGTGTTAACATAACTTCAGTCACTTTGACAGAGTTTGTCTTGCAATGGTTTGTTCTTTGAGTAAATGAGGTGCAATCTTGAATTGCTGGAGGATAATAAATTAACAGCTGATGGATCTCATTTGAGTAGCCCCTATCACCCACCCCTCAGCTGTAGTTTACAGGCAGCTGTGACAGATGAAATCCAAAAAAGAGCAGAGCGATTACAGCTGCTTTGATGCTCAGAGCATCTTTTGAGAAGGGGAAGACAGAGTAAACCACTGACTATGCACTCTGCCCTGACTATGTTCTTGTCCTTCCTGTTGTCACAACAAAGGATGTTGGAGGCTTCTTGGTAGTTTGAACTGGATGGCACCCCGGGCAACCCAAAGTCATCATTTAATACATGACATAGACAAGGCCTTGGGGTTAAGTGATGCTGTGCTAATCATAGAAGAAATTAGAAACGTGGATAAGACCGGATGCCAGGTCACTAGAATCTTAGTCATACGTGCCTTCCCATTTCAGCAACTATCCATCTGCTTCACTAATACTTGGATGTGTTTCCAACAGCTGTCTGTGCTTTGAAAAAGATCTGTTCTTACCTTTTGAGGATAGGTTGTAGGGACAGAAACATGTGCCAAGGCCATCTCTAACATCTCATCAACTTCATGGTACTGTTAGCCTCTTATCTAAAATTTTTTATTCATTCCACAAAGTTTCTTGGGTGTTCAGCATGTATGAAAACCTATACAAGCATATTTTAGTTAAAATGTTATTTTAGATCACTATTCTGGCTTTCTTAATCATATTCCTAGGGGATGTGATAATATTCAAATATCTATGAAGAAAACAGTGATAACTGTCCTATAATTAATAATTAATTAATAATGTATTAATCATTAATCATTAAATCCAATAAAGTTTATAGACATCATTCCAACACAAAAGAAGAGAAAACTTTGTCTAGATCCTTACTACACAAAATGTGGTCCCCAGAACAACAGTGTCAGCAGCACCTGGAAGGAAGTTAGAACATACAGGAACTGTCACATGGTACTGGGAATCATGGCCTAGACAAGTTGCTACACACATTTTTTGTTGTTGTTGGGTGTGGGGACACACAATTCAATCCATGACAGCACTGTTATGAGTTGAAATCAACTCAACGGCAGTAGGCTTTTGGCTTGGGTATAATTAAAGAAGACCCCATATCAGAGAACAGCAGAATGGTGTGTTTATCAAGGCTCTGGGATTAGACAAAGCTGAAATAACCAATGAACCTGGGGAACCAAATCAACCAAATCCACTGCCGTCAAGGAGATTCCAATTCATAGCAACTCTCTAGGACAGATTAGAACTGCCGCATAGAGTTTCCAAGGAGCACCTGGCAGATTCAAACTGCCAACCTCTAGGTTAGCAGTCATGACACTACGTGCCACGGTTTCCAAAACTGGGGTAAGTTATTTAAATTTCTTTATTTACAAAATGAACATAGTATTAGCACCTGCCTCCTAGGGTGAAAGTAAATACGTGAAAATTAAGTGAGCATTGGAAGTAAAAATGTAGGCATGGATAGAAGGAGTATGATGAAGAAAATAATCAACAGATTATTTTCTGGAGACAATAAGGTTGAGTTTAGTTCAGGGCTTCAAATGAATTCATTCTGGTTAGAATCCCTGTGAGAATTTGCATTTCTACCTCTGATATACCTTAGAATCTACATTTTAACAAGATCTGTAGGTGGCCCAAACCATTTGGAAGCCCTAGTTTAATGTCAGCAAGGTGGTTGCCTGTAGTAACGCTGTCATTAGCAAAACCAGGGAAGCCAAGATGAGAAGAGCGCCTTGTTACAGGATAAAGTAATAATGGTGAAACATTTCTCATCTTTTAGCGTGTATATTTTGACCCTTGGATCTCACTCCGTCTTGTCTTTTAACCCCAGAGAATGTGCAATATTAAATATGAAGGAATTAGGGGTGAATTCTGCCCCTCAATTCCAGTCTTCCACTGTGCTCCCGTGGGGACCTTGAATATCCCTGAAATAGATACACATTAGCCCTTTAACTCAACTGTAAAAAGGCTTCCTAAATGCAGCTCGATTTTTCACATCGCATAACATTTTGCTTTATGCACGTAGTTACGCAATGTAAAGGGTAATTCCAGGTTGATAAATTAGCAGCCAGGAAAGAGGCCTGTGAGGAGTTCCAGTGAGCAATTTAGCATTTGGTGAGTTCTATAGAGCTTTGGCCTCTTCCCACACCCAGAGGTACTAAATATCCCTCTCTGAAAGGTACTTGTGGAGAGTGTCTCTGCATTCTGATACTCTATGAATTATATTCCTACAACCAACAGTAATTTTGAATCCTAAACCAGAACTTCAGAGCCAAAAGGAACCCGAGGTTCTTCTGGTTCAATGGAGAAACTAAGGACCCAGAGGAATCGTGACTTCCTTGGGTCATTATACATCTATTTCAAGTGAGCTCTTTAGCTGATAGATTACTTTTTCCTTTCTCTCTCCTCACTATTGGTCTCCCTCTTCTTTCATGACTTCACTGCTGGTGAAAGGTTACTGATGTCAGACAGATATGACAGTAAAATTAGATTGTTAGGATTAAATGAGGAGCATGTATTAAGGTGGATTTCTTTTTCTCAGATTAATACCTGGTAATTTAATCATGAGCACCAATGGTACAACAGTTATGCACTCATTTGCTAATTTGAAAGGTAAACTGTTTGAACCCACCTACTGCCTCTATCATAGTAAGACTCGACAATCTGCTCCTGTGAAGATTATAGCCTAAAAGTAGAATTGCAGTTCTACTCTGTTACATGGGGTCTCTATGAGTCAAAACTCGACGTGATGGAATCTAACAACAACAATAAAGTCTAATTATGAAATCCCCGGGTGATGGAAATTGTTAAGTAGCTCATCTGCTGACCAAAAGGTTGATGGTTGTAGTACACAGACATGCTTTGGAACAAAGTCCTTGTGGTGGTCAGGATTATGTCAACTTGGCTACTACAAATTTGGCTGCTGTATTAAGTGGCAGGGCGGGGTTTGTGGTGGCTCCCTGCCCCTCGGCTCTCATCTCGCAACCTTTCTCTATGGTGGCTGGTCGCTCACGTGGCCAGGAGCTCCTGCTCTCTTTTTCCAGCATCTGGTTCCGGGACTTGAGCTAGCAGCTAGCTAGTCCTTACAGTCGGCACCTGGGAGTCCCGCTCCCTGACTTGCTGATCCTGGGTTTGCCAGCCTCTGCCCGCTCCTGCTCCCTGACCTGCCGATCCTGGTTTTGCCAGCCTCTGTCGCTTCCTCTCACCACCATCTTGGGATCTGCTGACCTACACAACCGGTGATCTAGAACTCTGGTCTCTGACTTGCTGACCTTGGGTTCCTCAGCTTCCGTGGCCACGTGAGGCTTGTGCCAGAGCTTGGGACATTCAGCTTCTGTGATTACGTGAGCTGTTTCCTATATTTGCATCTATCTCTCTATATATTATTTATAAATCTTTCCTTGTACCTACACGTGTTACTGGTTTTGCTCCCCTAGAAAACCCAGCCTAAGACAGCCCTGGTGATCTATTTCCAAAAACTCAGCTGTTGAAATCTTATGGAGCACAGTTATATTTGGATACATGTGAGGGTCACCATGAGTTGGAATCAACTACCTGTTGCCACCAAATTGATTATAACTCATAGAGCCTCCACGTATCACCTGGTTAAAACTGTAACCTTTGGTTAGCAGCTGTAGCTCTTAACCACATTTTCTGAATTGGCTACTGGTTGTTCTAATTATGAATCTTGCATAAAACCTTCTCAGGTTTAGGGTCTGGGACCCCAGCAACCTTTCCATATTATGCTCATTACAAATTTATATGATGATGTGTTTTGAAAAATAATAATAATAGATACAGTTAATAAAATAGGAAGTAACTAACACAAGCATCATTCCAGATAAATGTTAAACTGGCTAAGGTGAAGGTTACTCACATCAGAGAGGGACTGGTTATTATGATTTTAATGTTTCTTCTGACCTAGAGTTTGCAACTCTAGAGAAATTGTTACACTAAATTTAGCAGCTCCAAAATGGTGTCATAGCATTTAACAAAACTTAGACTTTGTTAAAAGTATAAATATTTATTCAAGGAAAAGAAATAGCAAGGCTGGGATACAAAGTGCAGTGTTAGATCACAGTGTTCCAGCGTTCTGAGGGAGAGGTGAACTTTCTATACAGATAAAAGGGGAAGGGAGTATGTGATCACAATCACAGGAGCTTGGGAGAACATTCAGTTACAAGAAAATAGCAAGTTCAAGTTTTGCACGCTTAATTAATTTATTTTCCAACAGACTTTCTGGAGGGAACCTAGTAAGCAATTTTATAAAATATATGCAGTCTTTCGGGGATCTGCAAACATTTCACTGAGACCATCTGGATAAACATTTCTTGACAAACATTTCTTCATAAACCACACTCTTGCCTCATCTATAGTTGGTTGAAGGTGGTTAAAGATTCATGTGTTACCAACCTCTAAATTATTAGTGCTATTCTTCAGAAGGCAAAGAGGAGGCCTTAGGACAAACCAAAGTTTAATTCAAGAAAATGAGGCTTTGGTTCAGATTTGGACAAGTCATTTTTAATCATGTTATGTACCTCAGTTTTAGAGTGTGCTCACACACTGGTAAACTGAAGAGAAACAGAAGATGAGATGTTTTTTAAATTTTGAAAATTGGATGAGTGTACTCTGAATTCCGTATCTTAATGACATAGGTACTGGTTATTCCATCAGGGATTGA
The DNA here is from genome assembly GCA_028571685.1 of Heterohyrax brucei. Lineage (NCBI taxonomy): Eukaryota > Metazoa > Chordata > Mammalia > Hyracoidea > Procaviidae > Heterohyrax > Heterohyrax brucei. Next base: position 68,333,105 of record CM053150.1, read on the forward strand.
TCTGGGCCAGAACTGTAGAGAAGGAATTGGTTGTATTTGTGGCAGTGAGGAATTGTTTAAAAAGAAGATACACTTGCTTTACAGGTTCCATCTTAATGGACTCTTTATTAAGCTTATTATCTTGCTGATAACACACACAATCACTTTGTTACTAGCTTATTATTTCAGGCCAACATGTTCTGATTCTAAGGGAAAACAAAATGATCCAGAGAGGATATTGCATGATATAGTAACAATTTGGGCTATATTTCTATTTGAATCAGCAAACTGCTGATTGTAAGCCACTTTTTGGAAACTCTAGAGCTGTAGTTTTTAAGTGTTATAGTTGCTAACCAAAAAGTTTTCCTTTAAAATCCACCAGGCACTCTTTGGCAACCCTGTGTGGCCATTCTACAGTCTCCTCTAGAGTTCCGTGAGTTGGGATCAACTCAGTGGTAGTGGGTTTTGATTTCTATACTCTTTTTATCTCTACTTTATCATCTACCAAGGAGATTAATAATTCAAAATCCTGTACAAAAACAGATATATAGACCAATGGAACAGAATAGAGAATGCAAAAATATCACCATCCTCCTATAAACAGCTGATATTCAACCAAGGCCTAAAGATTGTAAACTGGGGTAAAAACAGTCTCTTTAACAAATGGTGTTGGCAAAATTGGATAACCATCTGCAAAAAAACTGAAACAAGACCCATGTCTCACATTTTACACAAAAACTAACTCAAAATGGATCAAGGACCTAAATATCAAACCTAAAACTATGAAGATCATGCAAGAACAAATAGGGTCAATAATGCAAATCATAATACAAAGCTTAGACACACTTTAAAATCTGACCAACAATGCATGAACAACAAAAGAGAAAAATCAATAAACGGGAACTACTAAGAATCAAACATTTATGCTCATCCAAAGACTTTATCAAGAGAGTTAAAAGACTGCCTACAATATGGGGAAAAATATTTGGCAGCTACATATTGGATCAACATCTAATTCCCATAATCTACAAGGTACTGTAAAATATCAACAAGAAAAAGAGTAATAACCCAGTTAAACAATTGGCAAAGGTATCAACAGATATTTACCAAAGAAGATATTTGGACCACCAAGAGACACAAGAGAAAATGCCCATGATCATTAGCTATTAGAGAAATTAAAATCAAAATGACAATGAGATATCATCTCACCCCAGTGAGGTTGGCAATAATCCAAAAAACACAAAACAACAAATGCTGGAGAGGCTGTGGAGATACTGGAACTCTACTGCAATGCTAGTCTGACTGCAATATGGTACAGCCCCTTTGGCAAGCAATTTGGCACTTTCTTAAAAAGCTAGAAATAGAAATAACATATGATCCAGCAAGCCTACTGCTTGGAATATATCCTACAAAAATAAGGGCTGTCACATGAACAAATTTATACACATGAATGTTAATTGCTTCAAAGTCCACAGGAGCAAAAAAATGGAATCAACCTAAGTGGCTATCAACAGATGAATGGATGAACAAACTGTGGTATATGTACACAATGAAACACCATGCAATGATAAAGAACAGTGATGATTTTCAGAAGCGTCTCATAACCCAACTAGAAGGCGTTATGCTGAGTGAAATCAGTCAGCTGCAAAAGGACAAGTATTATACGAGACCACTACCATAAGGACTTAAAAAAGAGCCATGCACAGAAGATGACTCTTCAATGGCTACAAGGATGGGGAGAGAGGGTGGAGTTGATCACGGATTAGGTAGTCAATAGGAATTCGATTAGGTAAAGGGTATAACAGCAGTCAGTAGAAGACAGGTCAGCATAAATGAACTACACCACAGACTGAAAGGTTTTCTAAATTCAACCCAGCATTTCCAAGGATAGTTCAGCAGGAACATGGGACTGGGGACTGTGTTTTCAGAGGACATTGAGGTCAATTGGCATAACTAGTGTATTGCTAAGACAGTTTTCTGCACCCCATATAGGTGAGTGGAGTCTGGGGTCTCACAAGCCAGCAAGCTGCCATCTGAAGAAATCAACTCGTCCCAACCCTCCCAAAACAGATAAAAAGAGAGAACATCAAAGATGCAAGGAAAAATGAGCCCAGAAGACAAAAGAACCCATATGATTGGAAGAAGACATCAGCATGAGATCAAAATAACAAGATAGTGCCAGGCCACCATCAAAGACAGACTTGAGAGGGGGCACAATATAGAGTTCCTGATGTAATGCCAGAAAAAAAGAGGTATGTAGATCAAGAACTGTACTAAAGACAAGAACTGGGAACACAGCGCCTAGAGTCGCTGCTGCCCCAGACCTGAACCATTACTGAGGTCAACATTTCAGACTAAGAATGGACTGGACTTAGGGATGCAGAATGAGCATGTGATGTATGTACTTTATGGTTTTATACTTTTACAGAAGGCTATCCTACTGTTTTCTTTCTAAACGGACGAGGAGATGAAGAGGATGGTACAGGAATTCATTGGGAGGGTACTAATAGTAAAGAGCGAAAAGGAGGAGTGTGCCGTCAGGGTGGGGAGAACAGATAGAGCTGTAGAGATGTGGTTATGCAAAATTGACTTGGATTATATATTTTCATTTAATTATAATAATAAAATAATAACAATTCCAAGTCCTAACGTTAGCATGTTATTATTTTATGTAATGTTAAGGCAGTCCTGACTCATAAAGACTCTACGTACAACAGAATGCTGTCCAGTACTGCACCATGCCCACAATTATTGTTATGCTTCAGCCTGCTGTTGAAGCCACCATATCAAGCCATCTTTTTTTACTCGACCAGGCTTGACGTTCTTTACCAGGAATTGACCACTCCTGACAACATGTCCAAAGTATTTAAGACGTAGTTTCACCAGCCTTGCTTCTAAGGACCACTCTAATTATACTTCTTCCAAGACAGATCTGTTGGTTCTTTTGGCAGTCCATGGCATATTCAGTATTCTTCTTCAACACCACAATTCAAAGGCATTCATTCTTCTTTTACTTACATAGGATGCAATGGAAAATACAATGGCTTGGGGTCAGGTTTGCCTTAGTCTTCAAAGTGACATATTTGCTTTTCAACACTTTAAAGAAGTCTTTCATAGCAGATTTGTCCAGTGCACGGTATCTTTTGATTTCTTGACTGCTGCTTCTGGGGATGTTGAGTGTGGATTCAAGTAAAATGAAATCCTTGACAACCTCAATCTTTTCTCCATTCATCATGATGTTACTTATTGGTCCAGTTATGAGAATTTTTGTTTTCTTGATTTTGAAGTGTAATTCATACTGAAGGCTGTGGTCTTTGATCTTTATCAATGTTTCAAGTCCTCTGTGCTTTGAGAAAGCAAAGTTGTGTCACCTACACAATACAGGTTGTTAATGAGTCTTCCTCCAATTCTGACACCACATTCTTCTTCATATAGTCTCACTTCTCAGATCATTTGTTTGGCATACAGACTGAATAGGTCTGATGAAAGGATATAACCCTGATGCATACCTTTCCTGACTTTAAACTATGCAGTATAGCCTTTTTCTGTTCAAACAACTTGCCTCTTGAACCATGTACAGATTCCTCATGAGCACAATGAAGTGTTCAGGAATTCCCCTTCTTCTCAATGTTATCCACAATTTGGTACGATCCATGCAATCAAATGACTTTGCATAATCAAAAAATAAATAATTTAATAACAAAAGTAAACAGCTTTCTGGTGCACTCTATTATCAGCCAAGATATATCTATCATCAATAATGATATCCCTGGTTCCATGTCCTCTTCAGAATCTGTCCTGAATTTTTGACAGTTCCCTGTCAACATACAGCTGCAGCTACTTTTGAGTGATCTTCAGCAAAATTTTACTGGTGCATGATGTTAATGATATTGTTTGATAATTTCTGCATTCAGTGGGATCACCTTTCTTTGTTAGGTGCCATCAAAGTCAGTTCCGAACGGAATGAAACACTGCCTGGTCTTGCACTATGTCCACAATCATTTTTATGCTTAAGTCCATTGTTGCAGCCACTGTGTCAATCTGTCTCTTCCAGGGTCTTCCTCTTTTTCACTGACCCTTCACTCTACCAAATATGATGTCCTTTTCCAGGGACTGACTGATCTTTCCTGACAGCATGTCTGAAGTGTGTAAGATGTAGTCTCACCATTTTTGTTTCCAAGGAGCACTCTGGTTGTACCTCTTCCAGAACAGTACTGTTGGTTCTTTTGGTGGTCAATGATATATTCAACATTCTTTTCTAATACCACAAGTCAAAGACATCAATTCTTCTTCTTTCTTCTTTGTTCATTGTCCAGCTTTCATGTGCACATGATGCGATTGAAAATACCGTGGCTTGGGTCAGGTGCATTTTAGTCTTCAAGATGATGTCCTCACTTTTGAATATTTTAAAGAGGTCCTTGGCAGAAGACTTTCCCAATGCAATGTGTCTTTTGATTTCTTTTTTTTTATTTTTAGTATTTTTTATTTTACTATGACTGAATGAAAATGTACATTCCCATATAAATTTACATGCCCACCTTTATGCAGCTTCCACTGCTCTCCCTGCCTGGTGACAGCACACTATTCCTCTCTGCTCCACACATGTTTCATCCTCCCAACAGTTTCCTTTCCCCTCCTCTCTACCCACTCTCCTTCCTCCAGCCAGAGATCAGCAGGATGACATCCTATAGATGCATAGAACCATAAAGTGCATCCAATATATGGTCACTCTGCATTGCCAAGTCCAATCCATTCGTGTCTGAAGAGTGGACCTTTGTTATGACTTATGGGCAAAGGCAGGATCAGGGCCAGGGACCATGCTCCCAGGGGAACCAGTGATAGCCACAATGGGGCTCAATAAGTTGAGTCTCACTGGCAACACAAGAATAAAAAGGGGTGCACCCTGAGATCTCCACTAAAAGGCCTCAGGTGATGGTTTTTTGATTCTTGACTGCTGCTTCTATGGGAGTTGATTGTGGACCCAAGTAAAATGAAATCCTTGACAGTCTCAATCTTTTCTCCATTTATGACAATGTTGCTTACTGGTCCAGTTGTGAGGATTTTTGTTTTCCATCTTCCACATTTCTTGTCATGGATGAGTCAGCACTTCCAATGCTGCTTCTGTTTGTAGAAACATCTCATTTGATATTCCATCAATTCTTGGAGCCTTGTTTTTCACCAGTACCTTCCATGCAGCTTCAGCTTCTTCCTTCAGTACCATTGATTCCTGATCATATGCTCCATTTTGCAGTGGTTGGACATCGATCAATACCTTTTGGTACAATGACTCTGTTTTCCTTCTATCTTCTTTTGATGCTTGCTGTGTCAGCTAATATTTTCCCTGTAGCATCTTTCACTATTGCAACTCAAAACTTCAATTTTTCCTTCAGTTCTTTCAGCTTGAGAAATACTAAGCATTTTGGTTTTCTATCTCCAGGTCTTTGCACATGTTATAATACTTTAATTTGTCTTCTCATACTGTCTTTGAAATCTTCTGTACCGTTATTCTACTTCATTATTTCTTCCTTTTGCTTTAGCTATTTAACTTTCAAGGGCAACTTTTACAGTATCTTCTGACATCCAATTTGGGTTTTCTTTCTTCCCTGCTTTTTAATGACCTCTTCTTTCACGTATGATGTCCCTCATGTCATTCTATAATTCATCTGGTCTTCGGCCATTAGTGCGCAGCCAATCAAATCTGTTCTTGAAATAGTCTTTAAACTCGGTTGGAATATGCTCAAGATCATATTTTGTCTGTCATACAATTGCTCTAATTTTCTTGAGTTTTCATTTGAACCTGCATATACGCAATTAAGGGAAACCTATAGCACAGTGGTGAAGTGCTACAGCTGCTAGTCAAAAGGTTGGCAATTCAAATCTACCAGGGGCTCCTTGGACACTCTGTGGGGCAGTTCTACTCTGTTCTATAAGGTATCTGTGAGTCAGAATTGACTCAACAATAGTGGGTTTGGTTTTTGGTTTTATGAGTAATTCACAGTCTATGCTGAAGTTGACATCTTCCCTTGTCATGACTGATGATATTGAACTTTTTCATCATCTTTTTCCACAGATGTAGTTGATTTGAGTTTTGTGTATTCCCTCTGATAAGAGGCCATGTGTATAGTTAACATTTATGTTGGTGAAAAAAGGTATTTGCAATAAAGAAGTCACTGATCCTTTAAAATTTTATCGTGTAATGTGCAGCATGGTTTCTACCACCAAGGCCATATTTTCCAATTACTGATCCTTCTTTGTTTCTGACTTTTGCCTTCCAATCACCGGTCATTATCAGTGCATCCTGATTGAATGTTTGATCAATTTCAGAATGTAGAAGGTGATAAAACTCTTCAATTTATTCATCTTTGGCCTTAGTGGTTGGTGAATTCTAGTTGCATTTGAATTTGAATACTACTTGTATTAACTGGTCTTCCTTGTAGTTGTATGGACATTATCCTGTCACTGACAGCATTGTACTTCAGCACAGATATTGAAATTTTGTTTTTGACAATGAATGAAATGCCATTCCTCTTTAAACTGTCATTCCCCACATACTAGATCATATGATTGTCTGATTCAAAATGACCAAAACCAGTCCATTTCAGCTCAATGAACCTAGCATATTGATGTTTACATGTTCTATTTCATTTCTAATGATTTATAATTTTCATACATTCATACTTTGTACATTCCATGTTGTGATTGTTAATGCATATTTGAGGTTGTTTCTTCTCATGCTGTGTCATGCCATGTCAGCAAGTGAAGATTCTGAAAATTTGACTCCATCCCTGTCATTGAGATCAACTCTACTTTGAGAAAGCAATCCTTATCTAGTCATCTTTCGAATGCCTTCCAGCCTGAGGGGCTTATCTTTCAGTACTATAAGATAATGTTCTGCTACTTGGTGGCTTGGCTTGGCTACTACTCATATAGTTTTTACTGGCTCATTTTTTTCAGAGGTAGACCTCTGGGTCCTTCTTCCTAATCTGTCATGGTTTGTAAGCATATCTGAAACCTGTTCACTGTGGGTGTCTGTGCTGGTGTTTGAATACCAGTTACACTGCTTCCAGCATCACAGCAACATGCAAGACCCTGCAGTACAATCAACTGAGAGACATGTGGGTGTTCTTACTACAGCAACATTATTGACAGAATAGAACTTCCCTATAAGCTTTCGTAGTCTGCTACCTCTGTGTGAGAAGATTGCCAGGTCTTTTCTCCCATTAAATGGCTAGTGGTTTCAAATCACTAAACTTTTTGTTTGTAGCCATGTGCTTAACCATTGTACCACCAGAGTTAACTCTCTCTCTCTCTCTCTCTCTCTCTCTCTCACACACACACACACACACACACACCATTTTACTGAAGCAAAAACTCACAGGATGATAATTTAAGGAATTCCTCAAGGTTTTATGCAATAAGTGATGATGTGTATCCTTGTCCTTAAATCTTTTAATCTTTCTGAAAGATACTTTTGTTGTTTTGTTAAAAAAAAAATGGGTAGAACTATATCATTCATGTAAAATGAACACTTCATGTATTTTATTTAACTCATTAATTAAGAACTAGTAAGATATTATAACTGTTTAGAAATCTACACATTTGTAGTCAGTTAAGGCATACTGAAATGAATTTAAAAATAGATTTGTAAATTCACAGTTTGCAAAACTGACAGAACTGTTCAGTATCTGCATGGACATAATTTGCATTTCTATGAACAGAAATCTTTTCTAGTACAATTTGTTTTCTACAACTTACAGGTTTAAAAATAGCTCAAAGACAATAAAAAATAGATTTACTTTGATGTATGTGTCTGATTCAAAATGTTTCACAATATTTCCCTAAACTCTAAATTTTATGTGCTCATTATATTACTCTGTCACCACACCCAAAGGAATTATCATAATATCCTTCTCCTTGATCCATAACTAATCATCTATGATGTTTGTCAAATATATATCACAATTTCAGAGTTGGTAGTGTTCAAGAAAAATGGGTAAAATGCTTTGGAAACTCTGGTGGCATAGTGGTTAAGTGCTATGGCTTCTTACTTTAAGGTCGGGAGTTCAAATCCACTAGATGCTCCTTGGTAGCTCCATGGGGCAGTTCTAATCTGTCTATAGGGTCACTATAGGTCAGAATTGACTCAATGGCAGTGGGAAAGCTTACTTAAATAACATCAATATTGATATAAATAATTATAACACCAACAATGTACTGAGAACCTACTATGTGCCAATACTATTTACCGTTTTTTATCTTATTTAATTAGAAAAGCAACCCTATGACACGAGTACTATTTTTATGCTTATTTTATAGATAAAAATGTGGGAATGAATTTATTAACTTACTCAGAATCATTTATCTAATATTCATTTGGGGGAAGGGGACAGTGCCATCAAGTTGATTCTGATTCAAAGTGACCCTATAGGGTTGATTCTATCTTTTTGCTATCGTGGACTGTGCTGCGATAAACATTCTTGTGCATGTGTCCGTTGGTGACAGGAGACTGTTGGGAAGATGAGACATGTATGGAGCAGAGAGGAATAGTGTGCTGTCACTGGGCAGGGAGAGCAGTGGAAGCTGCATATAGGTGGACATGTAAATTTATATGGCAGTGTACATTTTCACTCAGTCATAATAATAAAAAAAAAAATGACCCTATAGGACAGTGTAGAGCTGCCCCATACAGTTTTCAAGGAGCACCTGGTAGATTTGAACTGCTCATCTTTTGGTTAGTAACCACAGCACTTAACCACTGTGCCACTAGGGTTTCCTGTATTCACTGCAGTAGTGGTAAATTCTAAGGCCCTAGGTTTCAGTTTATTGTACAATTAAATGATTTACGTCACAATAAGATAAGTAACTTCCCTGTACCTTCCCTGTACCTGAACTTACCCTCTAAAAGTAAAATAATAATTAAAAATATAGTATTATTAACAGATGAAAGTGGTTCAAAAACTTCAGGGAGGAAAATGGTGTATCAGCCTAAGAAAGTATTACTAATAATTGTGAAGTCTCAATGGGAAGTGAGTGATTTTCATCAATGTGATCTCAAATCCTGCCCCTAGAGAAAATTCCAGAGGAAAGGAGTTCATCATTTATAGCAGAAAGGCACTTTCAAAAAATACTTTATTGTACTCTACAGTGAAAGTTTACAATCATAATCAATTTGGCATATGAAGGTTTGTATACACAATACTGTTAAACTCTAACTGCTCCCGCCCCAGACATTCTGTGACAGTATAGTCCTCCTTTCCACCCTGTACTACCAAAAGCCGTTCAACCAACTCCTGTCACCCTCCAACCTCTCATCTAGCTTCCGGACAAGACCTTCTCAGGCAGCCTCATACATATATTAAGCCAAGATCACTTTATGTTTTATAGTCTAGTCCAATCTTTGTACAAAGAGTTGGCTTTGGTACTAGTTTCACCTCTGGGCTAACAGAGAGAAACAAGGGCCGTGTACCCAGGAGGCCTCCAGTCTGATAGACCATCAGGTTTGGTCTTCTAATAGAGTTCTCTTCCTTCACATCTAGTATTCTCCTGCTACATCAGGGACTTCAGGTTGAGAAGGAGCACTCTTTTGAGAGTCAGGAAGGATGTCTCATTCTTAGCAACATATCTAGCACTTGATTGATACCTTACACTAACAAATTAAATTATTAAGTTTCCTGCTCACCATTTATAAAATGATGGATTGAAATTTAATGATTATGTCTCAACATTTTTAGAGTAAAATGATAAAATCATTGCTTCCAGAACTAGATAGGGTTAAAAATTCTGCTGAGTGATTTATGAGCTAAGCTATTTTGGACAACTTATTTAAATTCTCTTAGCCTCTTTTTCCTGATCTTAAAAAGAGTAAAACTCTCAGAAGGTGTTGTGAATTAAACGAGATAATGATAATATATAAAACACTTAGCATTGTGCTTAGCATGTAGTTAGCACTCAATAAATTAAAGCTATTTTTAAGTCCTTGTGGTGCAGTGTTTAAGAGAAAATTCTGTTAATAAAAGGACAGCAGTTCAAATCTACCAGCTACTCTTTAGAAACCCTATAGAGAGGTTCTCTATCCTATCAGGATCACTATGATCTAAATTAACCGGACAGCAGTGAGTTTTATTATTAATATTTGATCACTTACATTTAAGTTAAATGACCTCTTTTAATTTTACTTTATAATAGTCATTGTGTCTGAAAAACACAAGTAATAGAGATTTTAAAGTTCTTGCTTAAAAAGTGTGAACCCCTTCCTCTTTGAGCATTCTCTTACATTTAGAAAACTGTGTTTTGCCAGTAGTGAATGGTGAATCAGCTCTCCAGTATCACTTTGAGTTTTGTGGTACATTATAGGTAGACCACTAGTTAATCATATAGCTTCGGTATGTAAAAAATTATGGGCACAGTATAACTTAAGCAACATTAAGGATGATTCCTAGGCTTTTGTTAGAATAAACAGCCCAAGACAATCATTTCCTTGATTTAGAAAAGATTACGTTTAAATTGCTTAAATCAAATTCTAAATTTCCTACAGTCCACTATTCATAAAGCATTGCTAATTTTGCCCAGTTCTGCACCACACAGCTCAGTGTCTGTTTTGTTTTTAGTTTGTTGTTTCATGATGGGGGAGGACAGACATAAAAAAAAAAAAAAAAAAAGAGACCTGTCTCCTCCAGAGACTCACTGACCAGTTGGGTAATCCAGTATTTACATAGACAACATTCATGTGAGACATAGAAGATTAATTTTAGAAATTAAATCTAGAGGTTATAGACTAGTGACCAGTAGCCTTACTTGCCTTGAAGATATGCATATTTTATTTGAAGTCTGTTGTTCCACTGTAAGAAAATCTGCTGCAAAGGACCTCTTTAAAAGTAAGGATATTACTGTGAAGACTAAAATGCGCCTGACCCAAGCCATGGTATTTTCAATTGTGTTATGTGCATGTGATAATTGGACAGTGAACCAAGAATACAGAAGAAGAATTGATGCCTTTGACTTGTGGTGTTGGAGAAGAATGTTGAATGTACCGTGGATCACCAAAAGAACCAACAGGTCTATTCTGGAAGAAGTACAACCAGAGTGCTCCCAGCAAGCAAAGATGGTAAGACTGCATCTTACATACTTTGGACATGTTGTCAGGAAAGATCAATCCCTGGAGAAGTACATCAAGCTTGATAGAGTGGAGGGTCAACAAAAAAAGAGAAAGAGATGGATTGACACAGTGGCCACAACAATGGGCTTAAGGGTGGAAACAAGTGTGGACATAGCACAAGAACAGGCAGTGTTTCGTTGTGTTGTTCACAGGGTCTCTGTGTCACAACCAACCTGGCGGTACCTAACAACAACAACATACTCATGGGATAAATTATGATTGCTTATTAATCTGCAGTGAGCAATTTTCTATAGGTTTCATCACATGTGTAATGTGGTAAAAAACAAGTGAAATGTGCTCTACAGATTAGTAAGTTAGCACTATGAAGTCTGTGCTTCCCTTGCTTACCAGGAAATCTGTTTCTGTCTGGGATCAGGGGGAAAGTGTAATGTGACTGACTGACAATAGTGGGGACAGCATGGAAGGTTGTGTTGCTCAGGCCTTCTGACTCTGTATCTGCCTTTTGGCCAGGAGTGAATCAGCAGCATGACATACCCATGACAGGCCCAGCTTGGCCCTGAGGTCTCAAATCTGCAGCCAGCCTTCTTTTGTAAAACAAATATGTAAGTTCACTGTGCCACAAGGCCCTGCTTGTGGTACCTAACAACAACAACATACTTATGGGATAAATTATGATTGCTTATTAATCTGCAGTGAACAATTTTCTATGGGTTTCATCACATGTGTAATGTGGTTAAAAACAAGTGAAATGTGCTCTACAGATTAGTAAGTTAGCACAATGAAGTCTGTGCTTCCCTTGCTGACCAGGGAATCTGTTTCTGTCGGGGATCAGGGGGAAAGTGTAATGTGACTGACTGTCTGCCACTGAGTTATGTGTTGCCTACTACCTGCTGAATGTTGTACCTGCTCCCCTGCCTTTGCATGAGTAACCCTGCCATGACTACACTGGCTGTACCTTTGTTGTTACTGGGTCTGCCCAAATTATGAACCTGCATTTCTGTCCTTGAGCACCTTTGTCTTGACAAGTGGCTACATCTTCAGAATTCAGTATAGCAATGAGGATGGGGTAGGGTGAGCAGAGGGCTGGCCACCCCCTAGTATGTAGTCCCAGGTGGCAACTGTCCTGGCAGCTTGGTCCCTGCTCCAGGACCAACCAGAGCTGGATGGGATGTCAGCTAGTGTTGAGAAAGTCTTTCCTTCTCTGGGAGAAACTTTGGAGAACAAAGGAGTCCATGCTGGTACCAGGGTGATGAGCTAGGTCTTTCTTACAGCCTTGAAGGCAGTTACAAAAGCAGCTATGGAGGTGAAGCTGGAGGCTCAGGCTGGGGCATAAGCATGGCAAACTGATGTGGATAGTCCCTAGCAGAGTTGTGACAGCAACAGGAGTAAGCTACAGTGGAAACTCAGTCTTCTTACTCAATCTTCCTCACACTTCCTATGAGACAGTGTCTCCCTACCCTGACCATTGTAGACTCCTCAGACTAGGGCAAAGGGTCCAAAGGGTCCCCAAGGAAGAGGGGGTTGCATATCTGCCCTTTGGTGACCAGAAAAGTCAAAACCCAGTGCCCACAAGGAGGGAGGATGCTCCAGTAGAGATTTTGGACCATTCAGTCACTAGGCCATATATCCAGTCAGAGCTGATGGGTTAGGTCATGAGTTTAACCAAAAAGGGGGCAAGACATAAGCTGCAATTGGGAGAGGCACAGCTTGGGCTGCATGTAACATGTCTCTGATGGGGGCCAGGAGCAAGTGATCCCAGCACGGGGGTGAGGCCCAAAGCCTGACCAAGTTGGTGGGGCTGCAGTCCGTATTCCCAGGTACAGCTGCAGCCATTTGCTGTGGCTTGTAACGGACAGCACCTGCAGGTTCAGAAGCTCCTGCTCACATTCCCCATAGTGGGACAAAGTTGCAGGTGTGCCCCAATAGCTGGAGCCAGGTTGGAGGGTAGGCTCATCCCTGCCCCTTGCTCCAGTGGTGAGGGTAGTAGGGTTTAAGGAGCATGACGCCACTGCCATAGCCTGTGACCCTGAGAATAACTGTCATGGCAGGTGCTGGGGGAGTTGCAATGTTGAACCACTTCCTGGAAGAGCTCAGTCCTGGCCAGCTAGGTAGAGAGGCTGAGTGGGTTTTGGCACTGTGGATGAGGGCGCTGCCCAGACCAGTCCTGTGGGTACCCCTCTGCCATTAGCAGCCAGGGTTCTGCATATGGCATGTAACAGTACTGGCCATGACCACAGTGCAGAGTGCAGGCCCTGAAGGCATCTGATGAGAGACAGAGGCCCATGAGGGTGTGGCCAGAGCCCTAGGGGGCAGCTGGACCCAAGGAGGTGACCAGAGCGGCAACTCAGGCACAAGCCTGTGTGGGCCCAGGCCTGCACCTCCCCACAGCTGGATGGCCTGGCTGGGCTGGTGTCCATAGTGTACTTGAGCGGAGGCTTCCATTCATTCATCAGAAGTGTAAGGTGACCTCTGCAGTTGTCAGATGGGGGATAGAGACCCCGGAGGTGGAAAAGGAACCCCTCAAGGTAACCTGATCCTAAGTGTGGGCAGACCTGCTGGTGGCAGTGGCAGCAGAGAGAAGGTAGATCAGAAACCTAATCCAGTGCTGTTGGAGCTGTAGCAGTAATTAAAACCTGGATAGTATTATGCCACCCCTAAGTTGGAGGGAGGAGTGGTCAGGGGGAGGCCCTCACTAGGTGACCTGAGAAGACAGGTAGAGCCTGAGTGACCCTGATGAAGGCTCTGAAGAATGCTGTGAATGTGAAATAGTACTGTCTCCCAGGGGACACAGGAATTCAGGGAAACTATTGGAGAGTTGTACCGAGTGCAAGTAGTGGGGCGTGCCTAAAGCCTCTGTGGCCAACGAAGAAGCCTAATGGCTTCTGGCATATGACAGTTGATTAGTGTGAATCAAATGGAATGGTGCCACACATGCATGCAGCTGTGCGCTCCTTGGCTGTGCTGGGCATTATAGGCAGACGGTGTGGTGATGAGGATAGAGACTCCTAGAGAAACTGCTGGTGCTGAAAGTGCCTGTGGAGACATAAAAACAGTGCTGGAGAGCTGAACGCAGCATGAGTGGAGCAGGAGAGCTCCGTACTTTCTCCTCATGGCTGGGAGTGGGCTGCAGTGGTGCAGCACTGACAGGTCCCTGGCACGATGTACAGGCCTAGGCTGGGGTCTGAGGCTAGAGGGAAGATGAGGACCCTCCTAGAGCAGAAGGAGAAGCAGGAAAAGCTGTGGAAGGCCACAAGGCAGACTTGGGGCCTGCTAGTCATGTACAAAGAAGTACAAGAGGTAACAGATACCTGCCAAGTGTGCTCTAAGGAACACACTTGAAGGGTACTGAGCACCCCTGGACAGATTCAATGGCTGGCAGATAGATGTAAATGGCCCCTGAAGTTTACAGTATCTGTTCGCAGGTGTAACTACTGTTCTTAAAGGTGGCTTTGTACTAAGTTTTTGGCCTATATGTACAGGGCCTGTACTTGTCTATACTGAGCCCACTTTGCCTAATGATACAAGTGCTAAGGTATGGTATGAAAGGCCACAGAGACCTCCTTTGCCAGCTACTCTCTTGTTCCAGGGTGGACAAGTGGCTTGTAGTTTGCCAGATGGGAAAGATCTCCCTCTACTGCTTTCTCTAACCTCTCTCTCTTGCAGCCATAGGGCTAGCCAATGGAAACACTTTGTTTGACTGAGGTCACACCTTGAAAGACATCAGCCTGTTGGGATTGCACTGAGATGTTGCTCAGTGCTGTGGGAGGCCTTCCCTGAAAAATGTACCTACCACTAGAGAGAAATGGACATGGTTGCAAGGGGACAGTCAGATCTGACTCGATGGCACTTGGCTTGGCTGGCTGCAAGGGGGCATGGTGACCCCCTCTGACATGCTATCTGGGAGCACGTGAACCTCCTGGTGAGAGAACAAGTGGGCCATGCTTGACCTTGGATGAGATGTGCTATTCAGGACAGCCTGAGGTGGCTCACAGTCTAAGCAGTTGAACTGTAGGATACAGTCCCCCTTAGCATAAGAGCAGGTAACTCAGCAGGGGGTGGGGTGTTAGATGAACCCCTGAGGGTCTATGCCACAGACTTGCCCCACAGAATGATACCACACAATGGGTGGAAAAGCTGAGATTTGCTTGACAGGTTACATAAGTTACCGTACTGGGAATAGCCTATGGGCTTATTTTTGTGTGTGTTGTTGCCTGTATTGTTGTTGTGGTGTATAGATCAATATAGCCTCATACCTCACCAAGGGACTCTTGCAGAAGAATTAATGCATAGATTGTACAGTGAGCAAAACATCCTTTGGGGTAGAGTATTTGGACAGCATGGATGGTTATGTTGCTCAGGCCTTCTGACTCTGTACAGGCTTTCCAAATGGGAATGAGTCAGCAGCATGACATTCCCTGCTTATGCCCAGCTTGTCCTTGAGAGCTCAAATCTGGCAAGCAGCCACCTTTTTGTAAAACTAGTATATTAGGTCACTGAGCCACAAGGTGCTGCTTGCTTTTGCCAGTTGTTAAGTTTGCCTGCCTGCTGCTGAATGGTGTGTTGCCCACTGCCCATCGAATGTTTTACTTGCTCCCGTGCCTTTAAACCAATAAACCTGCCATGACTCCGACAGCTGCACCTCCACTGTTACTAAGCCAAGCCAAGTGCCGTCGAGTGACTCATGGCGACCTAGGTCTGCCCAAATTGCAAACCTACGTGTCTGACCTTGAGCACCTGTGTCTTGACAACACGTCCTTCCTCGAACACAGGAAGTCATAAAAAATATATATTATTTGCAATTTTTGGACTAGGTAAACATCAAGGAAACTTGCATCTTTAAGATTTTATTGTCCTATTAATGAGCAAAAGAAACAAGAATATCTTAGAGACAGAGTTCCTTGAACCCAGGAAATCACAGGGCAAATACTGTTTGGCCAGTTTGCAAATCAAGACTTAAAAGTAAACTTAAAATAAGCAACGTGGGCCTGAGATACAAGTGGAAAATTTTGTAATTTTGTGTGGGAAACCGAGAGTTAAAATATTAAGGGTTCGAGTCCTGAGCAGAGAATCTGTCATATGTTTTAGCCAAGGAAGCTCAGCAAAGTGGATCAAATGGACTGAGCTGGGCCCCTCCTCTGTTACTGTCTGTTGTAGATGCCAGCTACCAGGTGAGTGCATACAGGGGAAAGCCTGATGCTTAAATCAGGGGGAAGGAGTGGTTTTTATCCTAGGTGTGCTTGTATCATGTGGAGAGAAAAATATGGCTTTTTATTTGTTTTTAAATCATTCCCTCACCATCTTGAACTCCCTGACCTAGACTAGCAAAACCACCCTAAGTAAGAACAGCAAATTGCATGTTTCTTTCTGAACTAGGAGGGTTGGAGTGGAGCACCTGGCTATTTTCATTCAACCCCTGCCTGTGTTTACTTCTGCCTCTTGGAGGAAGTCTTGTTAGGGAGGACAATTAACTCATCAGCTACTATTAGCAAGGCCTAATGACTGCCAGGTTTTTCTGGGAAATGGCAAACCTCTCACTGCCCTTCCCAGAAAGTCCTTCTACCTGCCAGGAGGCTGTTTAATCAGAATCACAAACAACTGTGCATAAGGAGAACATAGTTGCATTAAAGCAGTATCTCTCCTGTTGTGAACCCACTGATTGCAGAAAAAAAAGAAAAAAAACAAAACAAAACAGAGAAAAGGCTGTCTGCTTCTCCCTGGGGTATAGAGAGCAACTGTCTGCCTCAGTGTGAGAGCAAGATGCTCCCTCAGTCTCTCATCTCAGATGACCTCTCTGAGATGCTAATTCTGATCTTGTTGCATATCCTATTAGTAGTTACATATTCAGCTTACATTACATAATTATGCTTATTTGCATTTATTTGGAATGGAGTCTGTATTTATCTAGAAATATTTATCAAACATTTCCATTCCCCCTGTACTGCTCTCTCCAAGGCTACTTCTGTAATCTTGTAATATCTATGTTCCTCATGATATGCTGTTGCTGTACTCAGTACTTTCTCTTTTTTGTCTGTAATCTTAAAACATATATGTAGTTGTGTATTAACTGTAATCACCACTAGATCCATAAATGTGACTCTCCTTTTCACTACTCTATTCCCAGCACCTAGACTGGTTCCTAGCACACAATAAGTACTCAAGTATTAATTAATTAAATAGAAGAAGAATTTGACTGCTAAGTCAGTGTGGGTAGGGATTATGTCTTATTTGTTGATTATTTAATTGCCAACATTTAGCACAATGACTCCAAATTAACACTGTACCTGTATTCCTTGAATGAATGAACAACTAACCCACCTTTATGTCAAGCATAGTGATAGGAAATGGGCACAAACTATTTCTAACATAGCATATCAGTCAGAATTTGGTCAGCAGATAAAACCCACAACAGTAATTTGAAAAGGGAATTTTTTTAACATAAGGGATTATTATCTAATAAACAGAGATTAAGAAGCCCTGGTGGTACAGCCAAGGATCCCTGATGGCAGAGTGGTTAAGAGACTGAATGCTAATTGAAGGGTCATTGATTCAAACCCACCAGCCATTCCACGGGAGAAAGATGTGGCACTCTGCTTCCATGAAGACTTAAAGCCTTGGAAACCCTATGGGGCAGTTATACGCCGTGTTATGTGGTTGCCATGAGTCAGAATCAATACAACGACAATAGATTTGGAAATAGGGATTAAGTAGCTGCTAAGAGGTATAAAGAGAAGGCTAGAGAACATGGGAATAGCAGAAAGAGAAATGTTTACAAAGTGTAGCTCTAGTATCACAAAGCAGGGTAAAGAAGAGTGGATTTGAAGCTGAGAAGCAATTGTTCAATAATTACCATATTTAGTGTTTATCAGCACAGACCTGGGAATAAGATGATCTAGATATGATATGGGAATAGATTTTTATTTCTAAATTTGGCAGAACAGAGAAATCTTTAAAGAAGAGAGCATCCGGGCCAAACTTTGGTGATTATGTCACTTAGGATAACATTAGCTACAAAATAAAACAAAAGCCTAATTCAAACTAACTTAATTTGTCCTTTTTTTCCCCTTATCAGTTTTTAAGATAGGTCTTAAGTAATTCAATAGCTGAACAAATATATCAAGGACCCAGTTTTTCAAAATGTAGCTACTTGTCCACTTTCAGCGTGTAAACTTTTCTTATTAAACCCTCCAAAAAACCAAATCCAGTGCCGCTGAGTTGACTCTGACTCATAATGATCCATTTGGAAAGAGCATAATTTCCCTCAACAGGACAGAGTATAACTGCCCCATAGAATTTCCAAGGAGTACTTAGTAGGGTGAAACTACTGACCTTTTGGTTAGTAGCTATAACCAACGTTCTACAACTACTCTGATACCAAAAATTCCCTCACCTCTTGTTAACATATGTTGTTTGTAGTTGACTAAGGAATTATATTTATTGACCACTTCCAGTGGCTGAGAAGGGCTAACTTTTTTCATGCATTTCTTTTTAAGAACAATAACCGCCCCCTCTGCCAACAACAAGAAAGTCTCTAACCAATCTCTTCTTACGGTTTTTTGACCAAGACCAGGTGAAAGGCCCTATTTGAACTAATAATTACCAAATAGAATAGAACCACCATATTGGCTTAGGCCCCTTATAAATCAATCCTCACGGTGAAGACAAACTGGGGTTATTTTAGGAATGTAAAGGTGTGAGAATAACTAATAAACAGGAAGCCAATAGTACCTCTGTAATAAAAAAGATTTGTGTATGCAAAAGAATTGGTGAAGGGAATTCTATACATGAAAAACAATTTGTAAGAAGGCATAGTTATTGGAAATGTGTGGATTACCTAGAGTATTTCAAATCATCTTGTTTAGGTTGAGTTTAGGGTATGAGGGGGCAGACTAAATAAAGATCTGAAAGACTGACTGGAACATGATTTTAGAGGCTTTGATGCCAATCAATTGTTTTGGAATTAATTCAATAATTTGAATCTATAAATATTTTATATGTTAAAATTATGATTCCCTAGTTCTTGAACTGCTTAAAAACAAACACAATTTCTTCTACTAAACCTATCATTTGCACTACCTTGTGGAGTTCAGTGTACAAAGTACGAGATGTGACAATTACGTTCATGAACTTATCCTAAAAAGTGCTACATACCTCATTGCTGAATATCAAAGTTCTCCCTTTGGAAAACTATGCACCAAAGCTACAGCCTAGTCCACTCTTCAAAACAATTTTGGAACTCTTTTTTCTGGAATGGCCATCAAAGCTGTCGTCATATTACCCTTGATGTCCTGAATAGTATCAAAATGTCTTCCTTTCAATATTTCCTTTATATTTTGGTAAAGAAAAATGTCACTGGGGGCCAGATCAGGTGAGTGGGGAGGGTTCCAATACAATTATTTGTCTACTGGCTAAAAACTCCCTCACAGACAACTATGCAATTAAGTTTGCAAAGTTGCCGTTGTGACACCCAGTGCAATGACCATTCCAGAAAGAGTTCCAAAATTGCTTTGAGGGGTAGACTAGTCACTGGTATCAGTGCATAGCTTCCAAAGGCGAGTACTTGAAAGGTGACCATAGTGATATTCAACAATGAGGTATGCACTTTGAACAATTAATTTCATAGACTGAGTTGTCAAACCTCACTCACAGATACCCAGTAGGACCTTATAAAATAAATGAAAAATAAAAATAAGTAGTTATAACAGAAATCTGAAAGCTTGGGCCTAAGAGAGTGGCCCACCATCCATCTGTCAGTTTTGTTCATTGTTGTGGCTTTCGTGTTGGTATGATGCAGGCAGCTGTGCCACTGGTATTTCAAATATGCTTAGGCTCAACAGGGTCGTCATTGTGAATGAGCTTTAGAGAACTTACCTGAAATTGAGGAAATTGAGTCTCAAGTTGAAATGTACTCCAGGTACAATGTCCACAACAACAGACTGATAATCAGGAAGACGGCACACAACTGAGTAATATTTTGTTTGTCCACGGGGTCACCACGAGTTGGAGACAGCTCAATGGCAACTAAAAATAAAAAGAAAATGTAAGAGAGAATTCAATTCCAAACCTTTAAAAGTGGTGTTTTTATCAATATATCACTACTGGATGAACACCCATTGCTGTTTTTCCCAAATTGTGACCCCATAATTTTAGCTTCTCCATGTATTTTGTGATAAGTTGTGTCATATTCTAATAAGTGTGGAGAAAGCTGCATATTCTCAGACTCACTATCAGTTCACGTTATTAACATATTAATGACTGATAACTCTTGCATATTCTTTATGTTATGGTTCTGACTAATAATTCTTACAGTGAGAAAAGAACTATGAAGTCTGACAATTGAGTCCACAAACTTAATCCTTCTAAGTGCTACAGACCTCACCACTGAATATCACTACAGTCATCTTCGAAGTACTCCCTTTGGAAAGCTATGTACCAATGCCAGCACCCAGCCCACCTTTCAAAGCAGTTCTTTAACTCTTTCTGAAATGGTCATTGCACATGGTGGGGTGGTGTCAAGTTCACTAACTTAATTGTGTAGCTGTCTGTGAGGGAGTTTTTAGCCAGTAAACAAGAAACTGTATTGGAACACCCTCCCTATTCACCCAAACTGGCGCCCAGTGATTGTTTTCTTTACTTGAAGATAAAGGAAGTATTGAAAAGAAGATATTTTGATGACATTCAGGACATCAAGGGCAATACGTCAACATCTCTGATGGCCATTCCAGAAAAAGAGTTTCCAAATTGCTAAGTGCTGGCATCACGGCTTAGCTTCCCAAGCAGAGTACTTCAAAAGTGACTATAGTGATATTCAACAATAAGGTACATATCACTTTTCCTAGGACGAGTTTGCAAACTTCATTGTCAGTTCTCATATGACCCCTATTCTGGAAAAGTGCCCAAATCCCGTTCGTTCACAATTTTCTGTACAATTATAAGTTTGGGAACTTATTGAACACTTCCATGAACTCAAGATTAAGAACACATACCTAAAATCCTTGCTGTTTTCATCTATCACACCTGATATGAGCTCAGAGGAATGAGTGGAATTTAAATAGTCAAAAAGGAGAAACATTGGAGACTTAGAATTGCAGACTGCCCATTGTATGCAGTTTCTGTAGAGTCAGCTCCAATTCACAGCTACCCTATAGGATAAAGTCGAACTGCCCCATAATGTTTCCAAGGCTGTCATCTTCATGGAAGCAGACTATCACAACTTTCTCCTACAGAGCAGTTGATGAGTGTGACCTATAGACATTTGCCACCAGGGATAATCGAGGACTACAAGCCAGGCATATTGAGTTATATGAGTATCAAATATTGGAAGACATATATGTTAAAGGATATTGATCTTGTCTTTTAGTTATCAGGGACCATCCAACTTTTATCTAGGGGAATCACAATAATTACCTATTACATGACTGAATAGACATTAATGATTACATTTTAGAGATTCAGAATGGCAGGCACCGTGAACAGGATAGATTATCCTCTACAACAAAGTTTTAAGAAATAAGTCATTTGACCTAAGCTGGGAAATACATTGTACCAGCACTCCAACACTGAGGCTGTCCGAGGGAACATACCTGGAGATGTATGGAGTATTATAAATTGCAGTCTTTCTGTATAGCTCCAAATATGTTATTATATACTTTCCAACTGTTTTTTTCCAGAGCAGAGTTATTTTCTTCCATATGTGACACTACATATAACAGCAACCTAATGAACGTGCCTCTGTCAGAAAAGTTGTTACGTATAAAGAAAAAAAATGAAATTGAGTCATTGCAAGAAACATCCCAATATTTCTCTTTCATTGACTAGTTGTCAATTCCCCAGGATTTCTTTCTCCTCTTTGTTGTGGTTGTTAGGCACCATCAAGTTAGCTCTGATGCATAGAAACCGTATACACACTGCCCAGTCCTGCACCATGCTCACAGTGTTTGGTAGGCTTGAGCCATCGTTGCAGCCACTATGTCAGAACGTCTTGTTCAGAGTCTTCTTTATTGCTGATCCTCTTGGCTGCTTTACCAAGCATGATGTCCTTCTTCAGGGATTGATCACTCCTAACACGTCCAAAGTATGTAAGATGTAGTCTCACATCCGTGCTTACAAAGAGCACTACAGTTGTATTACTTCCAAAGCAGATCTGTTTTCTTCTAGCAGTCTATGGTATATTCAATATTTTCCAACACCACGATGCAAAGGGATTGATTCTTCCTTTGTCTTTCTTACTGTTCACTTCTTGCATATGTATGATGCAACTAAAAACACTACGGCTTGGGTCAGGCATACCTTAGTTTTCAATGTGACATCTTTGTTATTCAACATTCTAAAAGGGTATTTTGCAACAGATTTTCTCAAAGCAATGCATCTTTTGATTTCTTGACTGTGCTTCATTGGTGTTGATTGTGGATCCAAGTAAACTGAAGTCCTTGGCAAGCTCTATCTTTTTTCTGTTTATCATGATGTTGCTTACTGGTCCATTTGTGAGGATTTTAGTTTTCTTGATGTTGAGGTGTAATCTGTACTGAAGGCTGTGTTTTTTTTTTATCTTAATCAGTAAGTGTTTCAAGTCCTCCTCACTTCTAGAAAGCAAGGTTGTGTCATCTGTATAAGGCAGGTTGTTAGTGAGTAGTCTGCTGGTTCTGATGCCTCACTCTTCTTACAGTGCAGCTTTTCAGACTTCTGTTCTTTACATACTTAAGACACTGGAGGAAAGTAGAATCCTGCTCTGAATGTTATTTACTGTGCAATCCTGAGCAAATGATTTGATGTAACTGAGTCTCACTTTCTCTGTCTTTAAAATGGAGAGAATACCCACCTTAGAATGGCCCTACTAAATGATAAAAGAAGGAATGTGCTGTAACTGGCAAGGAGAACAGAGGGAGCTGCAGATACCTTGGGCATGCAAATTTGAATTGTATTGTAAACTTTCACTCAACCACAATAAAGAGAGAGAGAAAAAAAAAAAGAATTAAATGATAGAATATGTGAAATCCACTGGGCATAGAGTGGTTATTTGGGAAATATTAGTTCCTTTCCTTTTATGTAAAGATTGGGGAAAGGAAAAAATTAGAAAAGGGCATGTTAACTGCACATCTCCCAGTGCATGTCCCAGGCTTATGTAGAGTCAAATCTCCCTTTGCACAGGGGAAGTTTTCACATTTAAGCCTCATCTAGCTTCCAAAGATCCCTCCTTAGAAGCCAGGAGAACAGAGTCCAAATCAGTAATATGCCACTAATTTGCAAAAAAATTAAGCAAGTAATTTTATTTCTATCTTTTTTTTATTGTACTTTAGGTGAAGATTTACGGAACAAACAACCTTATTAAGTAGTTAGCACACATATCTTTTATCATCTTGGTTAACATCTCCATGACATGTCAACACTTTCCCTTCTCTGTCTTGTGTTCTCTATCAACAGCTTCCTTATCCCCTCTTGCTTTCTAGTTCTTGCCCCTGGGCTGGTGTGCCTCTCATATTATGAGCCTGTCTAATCTTTGGATGAGGGGTGAACTTCACTTCATTACTGAACTGAAAGTTTATGTGAGGGCCATAGTCTCAGGGTTTCTCTGGTCTCTATCAGGCCAACATGTTTAATCTTTTGTTTTGAGTTAGAATTTTGTTCTATATTTTTCTCCATCTGAATCTAAGACCCTCTATTATGATCTCTGTCAGAGCAGTCAGTAGTGGTAGCCAGTCCCCATGTAGATGCACTGTACTCAGTCTGGTGGAGGCCAGGGTAGTTACAGTCCATCAGTCCTATGGACTAATCTTTCCCTTGTTTCAACAGTTTTCTTCGTTCTCACTTACTCTAGATGAAATGAGGCCAGTTGAGTACCTTAGATGGCCACTGACAGGCTTTAAGGCCTCAGATACTACCCACAAATGTAGAATGTAGAGCATTTCCTCTAAAAACTATGTTATAAGTAGGTAATCTTCTATCTCTAATCTCCAATTTTTGTATCTATGATTAAAAAAGGGGAGATAGCTACCTAAATGTATCCTTTGAGGGCTAAAATTATTTTTATCATACTCCAGTCATCACGGCTCAATTCTCTTCCTAGCTCTTCTGTCATTAATGAATGTGATGTTTCACATACACACTTCTTATGATCAGTTTTCTTTGTACCTATGTGGATCATCCCTCCAACACGGCTGCTGGTTCCTCCGACAGTCACCATAGTGATCAATTCCACTTTGAACAACCTATCTTGTGTTCAACTGGGCAAGTGCTTTAATTTGATAATACTCTGATGAAGGAGGTAATATTTTCAAATCTCCAGTTTTCAAGTGAAGAGATAGGTTTTCTGAAGGTTTCACAGGTGATAAATTGGAGCTGGGATTCAAGCCCAGAATTACTGCCTGACTTCAAAGCCTTCACTTCTTAAGTCTATATTCAACTCCCCACCCCCCCAAAATCTCCAGTGCTGTCAATTCTGACTTGCAGTGATCCTATAGGACAGAGTATAACTTCCTCATAGAGTGCCTGGTGGATTTGAACTGTTGACCTTTTGGTTAACAGCTGTAGCATTTAACTACTATGCCACTAGAGTTGCTAGTCTATATCTAATGTATCTTGTATCCAGGGGGGCAAAGCATGCTTCATATGTCCTTGAATGGACAGCACTCCACAAGAGAAGCAGAAAATACAGAGCATCAATAAGTACTCTGATTCTAACATGAAATAGTGGAAGCAGTTGTAAGAGTAGGAAGCAAAAAGTTTGGGTTTGAGTCCTAATGCTGACCAACTCCCTGAACTTCTGTAAAATGAAGACTGTATCCACACATAGAAACTCAGTGTCCTTGTGTGGAAAATGTCAGTCATATTAGTGTATACCTTATGGGCTGTTCATAAGTATTAGATCATAGATTCAGAGGTTTTGGCAGTGTGTCTGACAGTATGTTGTTGTTAGGTTCTGTTAAGTCAGTTCCAGCTCAGCAACTCTATGTACAGAAGAGCAAAACAATGCCCTGTCTCCTGTGTAATGCCCACAACTGTTGTGCTTGGTCTACTGTTGGCAGCCTCTGTGTCAGTCCATCTTGTTGAAGATCTTCCTCTTTTTCAGTGACCCTCTACTTTACCAAGTATGGAGTCTTTCTGTGAGAATTGGTCCCTTCAACAATATGTCCATATTATGTAAGATGTGGTCTCATCTTCCTTGTCTCTAAGAAACACTCCAGTTGTTTTTCTTCTAAGACAGATACATTTATTCTTTTGGCATACTATGGTATGTATGGAGAGTACTCTCTAAGTAAGCCTCAGCTATTGGTTTTGACAATTGTGAACCGCACTGTAAACATTCCAGAGCACTGGGGTCTTGGATTTTATATCTTTTGATGGGTTTCATGGCACTGGTAGTATCTGCTTTGTCTAGAGATTTTCCACATGGAGAGAAGCATTGTAAATCTAAGACTGAAGAAATAGAGCTTGAAACAAGGCAAAAATGTTGTCTTCATCAAAACCGAAGCTACTCAGTAACACATCAGCAGAGTGAAAGAAGCATGCTTATGCTGAGAAGTGTGCCTTGTTCAGTGATGTTGCTCACAGTCCTTTATTGTAGGTAAAACAAGAATGTTCAGCCAGAAAATGCAGGACCACAGATTGTTTCTCATGTTAGCCAACTTTGCAAGCTTGGTAAGTTACTTCATCTTTTTGAGCTTTGGTCTTATAAGTAGGGCTGTTGTCAGGCTAAATGAGGATATAGTTAACACAAAGCCTGGCATACATTAGGAATTTAAGTACTAATTATGGGAAGTCAGTTTTTGATCTTTATTTTCAAGCAGCTGAATACCTTTTCAAATGAACCCTTCCTGTGTGTATATAACAAATCAACAGAGAGCTGATCTGCTAGAAGTATAAGTCAGGAAACCCTCAGTTTAGCAATCCCTTGTTCAGTAACCGCCTACTTACTGTTTAATTTGAAATTGGCCTGGGTTTCACAATGACGTTCTCTAGATATCATACTCCAATTAGTGGGACTTATGACACATTTCCAAAAACTCAGACTAGGCTCACAGAAAAATAGAATTTTCAATTTAAGCAGCACTTTCAAGATAACATTATCTAAGCTTCCACAATGGCTTTCATTTATTAGTGTATGTTCATTCAATTATTTATTCAACAAATATAGAATGTCTACTCTGTATAAGAAAAGAAAAATGAGACAATTTACCGTTTCTATGACTCCCTTTTTTCTCATTCTTTCCCAAGGAAAGTAATAGAAATTCTTCAGATAGCAAGAAACTCATAGGACCATATTTACAGTTGGCTTGAATGATTGTGTATTCTACTACCATGCATGCCTGTATCCTTTCCTTCCACTTAGCCTTGATGTTGGCATAATAAAGGGACAGAGTGCACCTTGGGTGGTCTAGAAACATGCTGTGTTTTAGCAAGACCACTGCAAGTGGGATGACAATAACTTAGGTTCCTGTACCATGAGGCCAGTTGTATCGTGTAACTAAGATTTGAAGATCTAGGATCTGGCTTATGATAAAATACTGTAAGCTTCAACTCAGCTCTAGTATAGCCTCATGCTCAGAAGAGTAAGACAGGGAAACTTATTAAAAAGTATTCTCATTCAACTTTAATCTTGATGTATGTGGTCATTAAGTTTGTGCGTTAGCTTAATGATTCTCAGCAGTTTGACCATTACAGAGTAGTTTGGCAGTTACGTGATGACATGATCACATCAATGATGAGATTTGATGTAATGTGATGACCTCCATTATGAAATTTTCTGTGAGCAGCCAATCAGTTCACAGTGAGTTTTCTGGGGAGTGTGGTCTGCGTCCAATATAAGTAGACTTTTTGTCAAGGGTTGTGGACTATTGCTCACTGTAGATCCTGAAGCTGGCTCCCATTCATCTGACCTCTAGTTCTTGGGAATTGAACAAGCAGTTTACCTGCAGTTCTGCCTGCTGATCTTTGGATTTGTTGATTAAAACAACTGTTTTAATCAGCTAGTGCTGCTTTAACAGAAATACCAGGAGTGTGGTGGATTTAGCAAAGAAAAGTTTATTCTTGCATAGTCCAGTAGTCTTCAAGTCCAAATTGAGGATGTCTACTCCAGAGGAAGGCTTCCCCCTTGCCAGCTCGGGAGGAAAGTCCTTGTGTTGCATCAGCCTTTGATCAGGGAACATCTTGGTACAGGAACCTCAGGTCTGAAGGACATGCTCCTCTCCCAGTGCTGCTTACTTCATTGTGTGAGGGTCTCAATTTCCTGATTTCCCTGTCTTTTTATCTCTTGTAGGATGAAAAGCAAATGGGTGGTGCAAGCCATACTCCAGGAAACTCCCTTTATAGTGGAGCAATGAGGTGATCTTATAAAGGGATTTACAGTCCCACCCTAATCTAACATATGTCACAGGAAAATCATAAAGTGGAGGACAATCATAAAATATTGGGAATCATGAATCATGGCCCAGCCACATGGCTACACACATTTTGAGGGGGGCACAGTTTAGTCCATGACAAAAACCTATGAGCAAGAACCACACAGTCTGACCTTTCAGTTTTAGATTTGCCAACCTCTGTAGCAACATGAATCTATTGTCAATCTATTGTCTTGGGACATTCCAGCTTCCACAACCACAAGTCCCATTTTTTTGATATTAATCACTCTCTATGTATACTTTTACACTTGTTTTAGTTATCTGCAGAACCCAGTCTAAGACACTGTGTATTGTTCTTTTGGGATGAAAAATAATTTGCAACAAAAAGAATCTGATATTTCTATGTGTCTTATCTCAGTGATTTTCACTGAAAAGGAACATCGGTCAATGTGTGGTGTTGGTTTTCACAGCTAGAGGGGTCCTACTACCATCTAGTAATAGGGGTCAGGGACCCTACTACACAGAATATAGTGCATAAGACAGCCCTTCTCCCTCCCAAAGAAAATCATTTAACTCAAAATATCAAAAGTGCCACCAACTAACCTTGCAACATCATTAACATCTCTTACAAATATCAAGGGTCCTAAATACCTATGGAAGCAGCGGTCGAGAAATCAAAAGGCACAATGTGTTGGGAAAATCTGCTGCGAAAGACTTTGCTAAAGTGTTGAAAGCAAAGTTTTTAGTTTGAAGACTAAAGGCTGCCTGATCTAAGCAAGTATGTTCAGTTACCTCATATGCATGCAAAAGCTGGACAATGAATAAAGATGATCAAAATAGAAGTGATGCCTTTGAATTGTGGGGTTGATGAAGAGTATTGACCATAGCATGGACTATCAAAAGAATGAACAAATCTGTCTTGGAAAAAATATAGTCAGAATGCTCCTTGGACACAAGGACGAAGAAACTACATCTTACATACTTCGACCATGTTATCAAGAAGGATGTTTCTGGAGAAGGATATCGCGCTTAACAAAGTAGAGGGTCAGCAAAAAAGAAGCCCCTCCATGAGATGGATTGACACAGTGGCTGCAATGATGGGCTTAAGCATAATAATAACTGTGAGGATGGCAGCGACTGGGCAGTGTTTCATTCTGTTGTATTTTACGTAGGGTCACATGAGCCAGAATCAACTCGACAACACCTAACTCGACAACAACTCGACAACTCGACAACAACAACAAAAATACTTAGCAGGCATTTACTGTCTATACCAGTGATTGTCAAACAGCCCAAGCAGCCCAAAACAGAGGTCTCAAACATCATTGCTCAGAACGGGAGAAGTTAGCTTAAAAACCATAGTCTGTAGCCAGATATCCAGAAACCGGAGAAGAGAGCAAGGGCAAGAGGGCCAATGTTAAAGAGCAGGTAGACGCAAAGTCCTGTGGTTTAGGTGACCTAAGAGTATGCAGAAGAGGAGCAGTGTTTGCCATACTCATCCTGTTCTCAAACCCACTTCTTACTCTTTTCATATTCATAGTCTACTCGAGAGATCATTAATTGGATTTGGTTTGAATTTCTCTGAATGCATAAAGACAATTACCTCTAGGGTAGGCTGTTTCATTTTACAAAAGTTACATTTGTAAGAGAGATTGTTCTTATATTAAACCAAAGTCTGTTAGCTAATTTCTCTGTATGTTCCCTGTGTCATCTAGAACTATACATGAAAATCTCATTATATACATCTATGTATATCAGCCTTTGCTTATTTAAAATTGTCTTTCAGATTCCTTTTAAGTGCTGCATCTGCTAACCAAAAGGTCAGTAGTTCAGTTCCTCTAGGCGCTCCTTGGAAACTCCATGGGGCAGTTCTACTCGGGTTTCTGTGAGTCGGACCTGCCTCAACGGCAGTAGGTTTTCAGATTCCTTGTTTTTTTTTTTTTTTTCATCAGTATATTATCCAATTTCTTTAGCTAGTCCTCATATTTCAAAATATCTTACTCTTCTTGCCACTTGGGCTGCTTTTCTTTGGACCTGCTCCCTTGGACTGCTTTCCTTTGTACAATTAGATGACTCTAAAATCAGGCTCCCAGAACTGAATCCACTATCCCAGACAGGATCTTGCTAGTGTGAAGAATACTATAATTACGGGTGCCGATTATCCTGACACTGTATTTCTATTAGTGAGCCCAGGCTCAGTAGTTGGCTGGTGACCAGACTGTGAGCTTTATTACTCAAACTAGGGTAGTATTTCCTCAAAGGCAATTGAAAATCTTCAGAAATGTTGGAGACCTTTCCTGAAGGTGCATAATTATATATTAAGAATGCCTTCAATTTCCTATGACAAGTTTGGAATGTCTAAGGATGGCAAAGTGAAAAAGATAAATAGATTATTGACCAGACAGGCTTGTAATTCCTTAGTGAATAGTTTCTTCATTGAGATCAGGTCAACCCATAAATCTCCTAGAAAATCAATGCAACAAAGAATGCTATGAGCTAGGCTCAAAGACATTTCTCTGGCTGTTTCAGGGATAGAAGTTTGGCACCCATTCCAAAAATAGAGAATAGAGAGGATTGGAAAATGATTATATGAAGGTTTCAAACTGTGGGCATGTGGGCAAAAGTGCTTGAATGGAGTCAAGAAACTTGGGAACTCCTGGCTTGGCCATTGTCCGATTGTTTGACTTCTGGCAAATCACTTTTCTTCAGTTATCCTGTATGTACAATTATGAAGAGAGATCAGATACTCATTAATGTTATTTCTGGCCCTCACAATCAGATTCCAAGCCATGCAGACTACTTGGTTACTTTACAGTCTTCTTTGTCCTTTGTCCTTCTAGAATTTTGAATAAAATATGTATATATATATATATATATATATATACATATATATATATAAAATCATAGGAAAAAAAAAACAGAAGTTTTAGAAAAACACAGATTAAGAGTTGGCTGGTGACCAGATTGGGGGTTTTATTATTCAAACTAGGGTGGTATTTCCTCCTACCTATCTCTGTCTATCTTAATGATTAGGTGTTCTCTAATGTGGATACAGTAAGATTACCACGAGCAGATGGTTTTAACCAAGAGAAATTTATTTTCTCACAGAAAAGTAGGCTAAAAGTCCAAATTCAGGACATTGGCTCCAAGGATATTTTTTATGCACTGGCTCTGGAGGAAGGTCTTTGTAATCAAATTTCCCGTGGACTCTGAGCTTCTGAAAAACAGGGACCGCCAGTTCTGCTCCTGGTACTACTGCTCCTTGGTGATAAGAAGTCCCCAACTCTCTGCTTGCTTCCCTTTATTTATAATCCAAGAGATTGCCTCAAGGTACAATACAGTCTCACACATTAAGTCCTGCCCCACCGATACAACTGCCACTCATCCTCCCTCGTTAACATCATAGAGGCAAGATTTATAACATATGGGAACATCACACACGACCCACACAGGTCAAATTACTGCACACATTTTTTCGGGAGAACGCAATTCAGTTGTGACAATGAGGAAATGGGGAGGTTAGGTAAACCCTCTGAAATTTAGTTATCCTTTTTATGAAATAGGTGAATTAAATCCTATTTCACATCAGGGTTCTATGAGGCAGGAAAATCGAAGAGTGGTAACGGGATGGCAGGCACTGATAATTCTGTAACAGAGCAAGATTTGTGATAAACTCATATCATTTTCCAGTTAAGTCATCATCACCAATGGCATGAGAAGAGAGTATCTGTAGTATGCCTCGGGCTATTCGCTGAATTATCTGCTGCTTCTTTTTCTTTTCATACTGGCATTAAGATACTTCTCTTACTGCAGTTAGCAGCCTATTTCATCTATAGCCTTGGTGTTATCCTATGTGTAAGCTAATCATGAACGAAACGTGTAGCCTTAGCATCTTAGCTGTACTCTCTTAATGGAAAACTCATTAATAAGGGAGCATGGACACCTGCATGGAAATAGTAAATTTTAGTATCTCCACCAAAATATATTCTACTTTGTCTTTCTCTCTCTCTCTCTTTTTTTAACTCAAGTTTCCCTTAGCCACTCATGCCTTGAATTTCAGCTGTTTTGCTATGACCAGGATTCCCCACTGATTGGTTATCTGATGCCTGTCCTGGGCCTCCTGGACCTTCAATCTTATTCTTCTTGCCTTCTTTTCTGCTTCATTTGAAGCCTAATCACTTCTAGTCCCCAGTCATTGACTAATTGACTAGAGGGCTGCTATCAATTGGACAAACTGTAAACATTTATGAAACTCTCGGGTGCCAGTTGTTTCCTGTCCTTAATTAAAACTTCTCCTGTGGTCCACCAACAAAAGATGTCTTGCTTTGTACAGGATCTTTGTGAATCACTATCGGAGTTCCTGCTAGTCAGGGAGTTCTCCGACATGAACATGGGCGGAGGAGCCTTGACACCGACAACTGAGAAAAGACAGACATGAAACAGTTTGGGATCAGGGGGCTAATGGCTGTCCTTCGCCAAGAGCCCAGAGCAAAGTTTTATCAGAGTATTTATACCCTTTTGGTATCTTAGAATACAAGGAACTGAAACATTCAGTAACTAAGCCAGTTGTTTACAGTTTTAGTCATACATTGTTCTACATGTTCAGGCCAAGGACTTGGAGGTGTTCCCAGATCACCTCTAGGTTACCATACACAAACAGTACAAGAGGTTATACGGAGTTGAAGTAACGGTACAGTAGCCAAGATGGCTGCACTTATGTCAAGAGAGTTTAACATGATTTCCCACAAATCACCAGCATTGTTTGAACTCTAATCTGATACTGCTTACCTGACAACCATCTTTACCAAATGCGGGTGCGGTGTTCACTGTACCACCACCTGCGCATGAGGTGAGTATGAGCAGTGACACGGAAGCACCACATGAAAATTTCTTTACTTGACCATTTTATCCCTTTTTTTAATGTCCTATATTTTATTTGCTAAAATCATAGAATTTTCTCATGCCACTGTGTACCAAGAATTATATTAAATTGTATCAGTTTTCTCAGATCGATCTGTGTTCATCAAACTGCAATGCAGTTCTGTCTGGACAGGAATGATGGGTCGCATGTACACATCTTTTCTTAAAGATTTCTCTCTTAAAATTTTCTGTACCTTTTGTCTCCATCTCCATGGAGAAGCACAGGACAATTGATGTAACAAGTAACTCCAAAATTGGTGTTGTAACACACTGAAAGTTTAGTTTTAACTCTTACAGATACTCAAAAGCAGGTTCTGCATCAAGCAGCTCTCTCCAAGCAGTAACCTGGGAACTTAGATGTTAAAACTCTCCTGAGAAGCTCTGCTGTCATGCAGAGCCTTGGGGTATATTGCTTCTGGCCTACCTTGACTAACAGACATCCCGCCAGAAGGTAGGATTAACACAGGGCTTGAAGGAGTGGTGGGAACTATTGCAAAACCCTTTGAAAAGACATCCTTGCTTTTGTAGCAAGCCCATCTTTTTCCAGTTTGAATATAAGAACAGGCAGATCTTAAAAAGATGATATTGACGTACAAACATCCTCCTCTGTCTTGCCTGAAACCTCAACCCAGTTGCCAATGAAACCTACTCAAAGACTGATAAAATCAGATCACCAGAAGGGAAAGTCAAAATTTAGAGAGAAAAATGGAAGTGAGAGTGTTTGAACAGATGCACTGTAGCTAATTGTATTTTAAACTTGTCTTTTTGGTAATTCCTCACTGAGATGATCCATTTGTTTTACCATATTTATCCACTTTATTTATTTTGTACAAAAATGCATAACTGTTTAAAGGCTTTGGCAAAACTCATCACTCTGAGCCTGACACAACCACAAATGGCATTGGAAGAGGAGATGAACGTAAGTTGAATTTGATGTTATGAGAAAGTAAGAACAGAATAGAGGATTGAGTTGGGAAAAGAAGGAGATAGCCTAGGTAACATCTGAGGAGCTGATTACCTACTTCTCAGGATAATCTTTGAGTATAATGTCTGTAATGTATAATATATAGGATAACATTGTAACTATACATCAGTATTTCAGTGATTTAACATAATAAAAGCTTATTTCTCGTTCACATAACTTTCCAGTGTGAATATTCCTGGTCAGTAGACGTGAGAGTACTACATTTCACTCAATTATCAGGGACTGCATTAGTTACCGATTACTGCTTTAACAAATCGCCACAAGCTCAGTGGCTTAAAACAACACAAATTCATTACCTTCTAGCTCTGAGGTCAGAAGTCTAAAATGGATTGGCAGAGTTGCAATCCTTCTGTAGACTTTAAGGATGAATTGCTTCTTTGCTTTCTCTAGTTTCTGAAGAGTACCTGCATTCCCTGATTCATAATCTTGTATCTCTCTAACTTCTGATTCTGTCTCAGTTTCTGACCTTCCTCCCTCCTTCCCTCTTCTGTGTTCCCTGGTGATTACATTGCAAACACACAGATAAAACCTTCTCACTTCAAGAGTCTTAACTTAGTCACGCTTTTGAAATCCCTTTGCTATGTAAGATAACATTTTACGGGTTCCAGAGACTAGAATGTGGACTTCTAAGGGTATTACTCTACTCGACATAGGGAACAAGGCTCAAAGAGGCTTTTCCAACATTAATGGATGATTCCCAAGGTATCAGTATCATCACTGAACTGCAAAATGAGAAGAGAGAGATAGTTGCACTGAAAAGTGTTTATATCACATGTTTAGCAAAAATAATGCAAGGTGTACATTAACTCTTATTTCATACTCTTCTGTATGGGTAAATGGAAGACTGTTTTCAAGCTTCCTTTTCAAGTAGATTGTAACTGCATTTAAAGTGTGATGGTGTCATGGCTAAAGTTATGTTGGTAAGAGGGTTACCAGTCATTTCCAGATCTGGTCTTAAAATATTCTGCAACATCTTCTTCTCCCATCAAACTTCTATGATGTGACCATGTTTTGAAATGACAGCATTCCGTGGAGGGAGCTTGATGCTCTGAGTTACTAAGCTGAAAAAAAAAAACATACTTGACCTGCATCAGACTTTTCATGAAAAGAAGTAAATTTTTGTACTAATGAGGCGAAGAACTGAGATATTTGGTCAGCAAGCACCAAGAAATTATGTCTCCCTCCAGCCACCAACAGTGATGTGCCAGTTACATGACGTGGTTCCAAGCCTTTAGCCATGGAATCAGACTCTCCAGCCCCAGTCAAGCCTTCAGATGGCTGTAGTCCTTGCTGACAGCTTGACAGCAACCTTTAGGAAACAACCAGAACCAAATGTTCCTGAATAAGTTGTTCTGTATATCTGACCTAAAGAAATTATGAGAAACAATAATAACATATTTTTCAACTACATTTTAGAATAATTTCCTATACAGCAATAGATAATGAATACTTTCCTTTTCAGAATCATATGCCCCTGTCAAAATGAGCTTATTCATTAAGTCCCATGTAAGCTTTCTACTTTACGTTTGCATTCCAAATCTTTCTAGGAAGTTTCTTTTAACCTGTCTAGCTGGAAGTAGTGTCAAACTCTGGTTCACTCCTATCACACTTTCTCTGAGTCACTCTTATGACAGCTATTTTTTCTAATTCTTAATTATCATTATTTTTACTTCCATACACAGATTATAAGAGACTTAAGGCACAAATTATATACTTGGTTTTTATTTAAAAACTCACAATCACTGTTGGAGAAAGTTAAGAAGGATTTCAGTCATAGGAAAATGAGGAAGAAATGAATATCTGCTGTGAGTTAACTTGAAAAGGAAAGAGGGAGAGGAAAGGAGGAACAAAGGTAGAGAGAAAGACTGCAGATAGGAAGGAAAGATAGAGATGAGGCTGGTGGTGAGAAGGACCAAAAAGAGTCATTTACCCACAACTCACATTTAACACAACCCGCTGCCGTCGAATTGGGTCCAACTCAGTCCTGTAAGTCAGAGTACAACTGCCTCGTAGAGTTTTAAAGGAGTCATTTAGCTTATTATAATTCAGAAAGAACTACCCCAAACCAGAGGCTGACAAATCAGCAAAGCAAGATAGTCAGGGTCTTAACAGGTGAAATTTTGCACTACAGATTAGGGAGTAAACACATGTCAGCGTGTGCAAGCCTTTCTTACTGAGTAACCAATCCTTGGGCCAAACATAATCTCAGTTGAACCTGAAATAACTCTTTAATTTGGGCATGGCATCCTCATTTCTTGATGAGGTAGCTGAGATTCAAAGAGTTTAAGACATTTCCTTAAAGAAATACAACTAATCAACCCAAACCCAGCTCTAACGTCAAGTTTTTTTCTCTGCCTATTGACTTATGAAAGAAACCATAAAATTGCCTAAAACAGGAATACAGAGAAGGAATGAGGGATGGAAAGGAAGAAACATAGGCAACGTGATTCATAACAAGGAGAAAATGTGCTTGAATTGAAAGTGTTATTTCCCGACATTTTCAAGAGTGGCTGAGGTTTCCGTACAGTGGCACCAGCAGGCTTGCTCTGTTTGTGGGCTACCCAAAATAGATCTCAAGTACCCTAGAGCCCATCTGCAGTGAGAATCAGTTAGTGACACATGACAGCCGTTCCTTGGAATGTGTTCAGTGATTCATACATCTCACAGCAGCTTGCAAAGGGAATCATTGGCCTGCAAATGACTTTCTGCCCTTCCTTCACCCCATCATCACCTTGGAAATGTTAAATGAGACCCACTTTTATATCTTCCTGTCTGGAAGCATTTTTTCAGACCATGGATTTTTTTCCTCTGATGCCAAGGCCTTGTAGCTCCCTAGAGACAAGTTGTGCCTCCTGGAACTTGCTGATCACATCGCAGAGATCCAGACAATCCCTAATCTTTGCTGTGAATTTAGCCTTCCAGGACTGTTCAGTGTATGTATGTGCTCCATCACATCTCCATGAGCCACTTTTGGTCTGACCCTCCTAGGAGTGATTTATTAATACTTTCTACTATTATTTAAATACATTTGGCTTCCACAATGTACTTATTTGGGAACAGATATAGATAGATCACATGCTTCTTTTTCAATGCATTACTGACTTTCGTTGCTTTTGCCCCATTCTTTCAATCCAGAGTTAGAAAACCTGGTGGTACATGCTTAAGTGCTATAGCTGCTAACCATAAGGTCACCAGTTCAAATTCATCAGGCACTCCTTGGAAATTCTATGGCGCAACTCTACTCTGTCCTACAGAGCTGCTACGCACTGTAATCAGTTTCGTTTGGTTTGGTTTTTGAAGATGAGAATCACCTGGCAGTGCTTATTCTCAGAATAGCTTACCAGGTCTGTCGTATAATATTTTTTTTTCATATTGCATGGTTTTATTTGCATGAAATCTTTTTAAATTATTATTTTATTTTTTCATTATTTACAGTAAAAGAATAAGATTTCTAACATCTATCAATTATCCCATCTATGGTAAACCCTTAGGTCCTCACCATGTAGCCAACACAGTCATTTTCTTCTGTGGATAAGTGTCTTGTTAAGTCCTTACAATAGGGGTCTCATACAAAATTTGTCCCTTTGACACTGATTGATTTCACTCAGCATGATCTCTTCCAAATGAGACCATGTTATGAGATCTTTACTAAAATTGTCATTGTTTTTTATCTTAGCATAGTGTTCCATTGAGTGTATGTAGCAGTTTGCTTATCCATTCATCTGTTGATGGGCATTGGAGTTGATTCCACTTTTCGCTATTGTGGACTGTGATGCAACAAACATTAGTGCACATGTGTCTGTCTGAGTGACAACCTTTGCTTCTGAAGGATAAATTGTAAGCAGTGGAATTACACGATCAAATGCCGTATCTATTTCCAGCTTTTTAAGGAAGCATCAGATTGTTTTCCAAAGAGGTAATACCATTCTGGAGTCCCACCAGTAGTGTCGGAGAGTTCCAATTTCTCCACAGCCTCTCCAGTATTTATTGTTTTGTGTTTTTTGGATCATGGCCAGACTTATGGGGGTCAGATTGTATCTCATGGTAGTTTTAATTTGAATTTCTTTAATAGTTAATGATTGTGATCAATTTTGCATGTATTGTTCGGCTGCCTGGGTATCCTCTTTAGAGAAATATCTGTCTATCTCCTTTACCTATTGCTTAATTGGATTATTTATCTTTTAGTTGTTGATATTTTGTAATACCTTATAGATTATGGAGATCAGATGTCGGTCTGACGTATAGTTGCCAAATATTTTTTCCCATTCTGTAAGTAGTCTTTTAATTCCTTTGATGAAGTCTTTGGATGAGCGAAAGAGTTTGATTCTTAGTAGTTGCCATTTATCTATTTTCTTTTCTGTTGATCATGCTTTGTTTGTCAGATTTTGTAGTCTGTCTATGTTGTATATTAAAACTTGCATTGTTGAGCCTATTTTATCCTGGATGAGTTTTATCATTTTAGATTTTATACTTAGGTCTTTTATCCAATTAGAGTTGGTTTTTGTATAAGGTGTGAGATATGGATCTTGTTTCAATGTTTTGCAGATGGATATTCAATTTTGCCAGCACCATTTGTTAAACAGACCATTCTTACCTCGGTTTAGAATCTTGGGCCTTTGTCAAATATCAACTGTTGGTAGGAAAATAGTGTCATCTGCTCCACTGGTCTATATTTCTCTTTTTGTACCAGTACCAGGCTGTTCGGCTACTGTGGCAGTGTAATAAGTTCTAAAGTTAGGTAGTGACATGCCTCCCAGTAAGTTCTTCTTCTTCAGTAGTGCTTTACTTATCTGAGGTTTTTTTCTCTTTCCAAAGTTGATGATTTGTTTCCCCATCTCATTTAAAGTGTCACTGGAATTTGTATTGGGATTGCACTATATAAGTAGATTGCTTTGCATAAAATGGACATTTTCACAATGTTGAGTCTTTCTACCCATAAGCAGAGTAGACTACTCCAGTTATATAAATCTCTCTTAGTTTCTTGTAGTAAGTTCTTGTATTTCTCTTTGTAAAGATCTCTTACTTCTCTAGTTAGATTTATACCTAGGTATTTTACCTTCTTGGGAGCTATAAGAAATGGAATTGATTTGGTGATTTTTTCTTTAATAATCTCACTGTTGGTATAAAGGAATCCTACCGATTTACTTATGTTTCTCTTGTATCCTGTTACTTTGCTAAACACCTCCATTAGTTCCAATAGTTTACTTATGGAGTCCTTTGGATTCTCTGTATAAACAATCATATCATCTGCAAATAGGGAGATTTTTACTACTTCATTACCAATATGGATGCCATTTATTTCTTTGTCTTGTCTGATTGCTCTGGCTAGAACTTCTAGCACAACGTTGAATAGAAGTGGTGAGAGTGGGTGTCCTTTTCTAGTTCCCGTTCTCAAAGAAAATTCTTTCAGTCTTTTACCATTCACAACAATGAAGGCAGTTGGGTTTGCATAGATGCTACCAACTGAACTGAGGAATTTCCCTTCTATTGCTATTTTTCTGAGAGTTTTAAGCATGAATCAGTGTTGAACTTTATCAAATGCCTTTTCTGCATCAGTTGACAAAATCTGGTGATTCTTATCTTTTGTGTTATTAATGTGGTTAATCACATTAGTTGTTTCTCTGATATTGAATCAACCTTGCATCCCTGCAATGAATCCAACTTGTTCATGATTATTTTTTTATATACTGTTGAATTCTATTGGCTAGAATTTTGTTGAAGATTTTTGCATCTAGGATCATGAGTAATATTGATCTTAATTTTCTTTTTTTGTGGGATCTTTCCCTGGCTTTGGTATCAGGGTTATGCAGGCTTCATAGAATGAATTTGGGAGTATTCCATCCCTTTCTATGGTGTGAAATAGCCTCAATAGTATCAGAGTTAACTCTTCGCTAAAAGTTTGGTAGAATTCTCCAGCAAAGCCATCTGGCCTAGCACTTCTTTTGGTTGGTAGATTTTTGATGATTTTTTTCAATCTCTTCCTTTGTGATAGATTTATTAAGCTGATCTACTTCTTGAGGTAATCCTGGTGAGTGATGTGAATCTAGAAATTTGTCCATTACCTCTCAGTTTTCAAACTTGTTAGAGTACAGCCTTTCATAGTATGCTATTATGATTTTTTTTTTTTTTATTTCAGCTGGGTCTGTTGTAAGAACTCCCATCTCATTTCTTAAATAAGGTTATTTGTATCTTCTGCTGTTTTTCTTGTGTAAGTTCAGCCAATGGTTTATCAATTTTCTTGATCTTTTCAGAAAACCAGCTTTTGGTTTTGTTAATTGTTTCAATCGTTCTTTTATTCTCTGATTCATTTAGTTCTGCTCTAATCCTTGTAATCTGTTTTCTTCTGATGCCTGAGGGGTTCTTCTGTTGCTCTCTTTCTACTAGTTCAAACTCTAAGGTTAAGTCTTTAATTTGGGCTCTTTCTTCTTTCTGGATGTGTGCAGTTATAGAGATAAACTGACCTCTGAACACTACTTTTGATGTATCCCATAGATTCTGGTAGGATGTGTTTTCATTCTCATTTGATTCCATAAATTTATTTATTTTGTCCTTCATTTCTTCTGTAACCCAAGGCCTTTTGAGCAAAGTGGTGTTCAGTTTCCATATGTTTGAATTTCTACCTATGAATTTTCTGTTATTGATTTCAACTTTTATAGCTCTACCGTCCAAGAAGATACTTTGCACTGAATCAATGGTTTGGATTTTATCAAGAATCACTTTATCACCTAACACATGGTCTATTCTGGAGAATGTTCCATGTGCATTGGAGAAGAAGGTATACTTATCCATTGATGGATGAAAAGATCTGTAAATGTTGGTAAGGTCAAGTTGGTTGATTGTTGCAGTAAGATCTTCTGCATCTTTACTGAGTTGTTTCTGGATGATCTATCCATAACTGAAAGGCGAGTGTTGAAGTCTCCAACTCTTGTATTAGTTTGAGTAGTTTACTTATAGATTCTTTAGGATTCTCTGCATATACAAATATATCATCTGCAGATAGGGAGATATTTACTTTGTCTGCTGATACGGATGCCCTTTATTTCTTTGTCTTGTCTAATTTCTCTGGCTAGAACTTCTAGCACAATGTTGGATAGAACTGGTAAGTGGGCATCGTTGTCTAGTTCCCATTCTCAAGGGGAATTCTTTCAGTCTCTCTCCATTCAGGATGATGTAGGCCATTGGCTTTGCATAGATGTCCCCTATTGAGTTCAGAAATTTGCCTTCCATTCCTATTTTGCTGAGAGTTTTTAGCATGAATCGGTGTTGGACTTTGTCAAATGCCTTTTCTGCATAATTTGACAAAATCTGGTGATTCTTATCTTTTGTGTTATTTATATGGTTGATCACATTAATTGCCTTGTATCCCAGGTATGAATCCAACTTGGTTGTGGTGACTTATTTTTTTGATATGTTCTTGAATTCCATTGGCAAGGACTTTGTTGAAGATTTTTGCATCTATGTGCATTAGTAATATTGGCCTGTAGCTTTCCTTTTTTTGTGGGATGTTTCCATGGCTTTGGTATCAGGGTTATGCTGGCTTCATACAATGATTTTGGGAGTATTCTATTCCTTTCTGTGCTGTGAAATTGTCTCAGTATTATTGGAGTTAACTCTTCTCTAAAACCTTGGTAGAATTCTGTGGTGAAGCCATTTGAGTCAAAGCTTTTTTTTTTTGATTGGTAGTTTTTGGGTGACTTTTTCAATCTCTTCCTTTGTGATGAGTTTATTAAATTCTACTGCTTCTCCTTGTGATAATTTTGGTAGTTGATATGAATTGAGGAATTTGTCCATTTCTTCTAGATTTTCAAATCTGTTAAGAGTATTTTGTACTATTCTGTTATGGGGCCTGTTAGGACATCTCCCATCTCATTTCTTGCTCAGGTTATTCATTTCCTTTCCTGCTTTTCTTTTGCAAGTGTAGCCAATGGTTTGACAATTTTGTGATCTTGTTAAAAAACAAAAAAATAAAAACAACTTTTGGTTTTGTCAATTTTTTCAATTGTTCTTCTAGTCTCTTATTTAGTTCTGCTCTACTCTGTTATCTGTTTTCTTCTGGTGTCTGAGGGATTCCTCTGTTGCTCTCTTTCTATTTATTCAAGCTGTAGTGTTACTCATTGGTTTGGATCCTTTCTTCCTTCCAGATGTGTACATTCGTAGAGGTAAACTAACCTCTGAGCACTGCTTTGGCTGTATCCCATAGCTTCTGGTAAGATGTGTTTTCCTTCTCATCTGATACCATACATTTCTTCATTTTATCCTTGATTTTTTGTATAAGCCATGGTTTTTTGAGCAAGGTATTGTTCAGTTTCCATGAGTTCCAGTTTCTAGTATGATTTTCCTGCTATTGATTTCAACTTTTACTGTTTTGTGGCCCGAGAAGATATTTTGCAATAATTCAGTGGTTTAGATTTTGTCAAAACTTGCTTCATGTATTCTGGAAAATGTTCCATGTGCATTGAAGAAGAAGGTGTACTTATCTGTTGATGGGTAAAATGTTCTATAAATGTCAACATAGTTGGTTAATTGTCACGATAAGATCTTCTGAATCTTTACTCAGGTTTTTACTGGATAATCTGTCCGTTCCTGAAAGTGGAATGTTGAAGTCTCCAGTTACTATTGTGAAGTGATCTATCTTATTTTTCAGTGTAGTCAGTGTTTGTTTGATGTATTTAGATGTTCTAGTATTGGGTGCATGAATATTTAATATTGTTTATGAATATTTAATATTATGTATGGAAACTTTCAGCAATAAATAGTAACAGTTCTTGCTCATGATGTTGAATTTTACATTAAAATCTATTTTATCTGAGATTAATATTGCCACACCTGCTCTTCTTTGTGTGTTGCTATATGATTCCATCAGTTTAATATCTTTAAGTCTAAGGCGAGTTTATTTAAGTAACATATAAATGGGGCATGTCTTTTGATCCAAGATGTCACTTGTTGTCTCTTTATTAGAAAGTCCAGTTCATTTAGATTCAATGTAATTATTGATAGGTATGTGTTTAGTGCTGCCATTTTGATGTATTTATTTTTGTCTTGGTGTTTCCTGTCTTGCTCTTATTATTCTTTTTGGAGTCATTCTTCCTTA
Source organism: Heterohyrax brucei (assembly GCA_028571685.1). Taxonomy (NCBI): domain Eukaryota; kingdom Metazoa; phylum Chordata; class Mammalia; order Hyracoidea; family Procaviidae; genus Heterohyrax; species Heterohyrax brucei. The sequence goes on from CM053150.1 coordinate 68,375,527, forward strand.
TGGGTTGACTTTTCATCTTTTTCAGTATTGGTTTTATGTTTGTTGAGACTCTTGTCTTATGTTTCTTGCTTTGACAGGTTGCATTGTTATTGCGTTTTGTGGCTACCCCATGATTCCCCCTTAGTATTCTAAGTTTAAACCCAATTTTAACTTCTACATATCTTTTTAACTTCCTCTCCATCTGAAAGGACTATAACTACTGTAATATATCCCTATTTTTAGTGTGATGGTGTTACAGTTTTTATGTTGTGATCACTGGTTCCCTTCTTTTAATGTGATGGTAACTTAGTTTTCATTATACAATCCCTGGTTCCCTTCTTTTAATATTATAGCTTTGATTGAGTTTCATGCCTTCTCTAACTGAGTGGGTTTCTGGATGTTGTGTTCTGCATTGCCTCCTTAAAGATACACTTAATGGTTTTGTTTTTATAAGCAAAGAGCTTCTTTCAGTATTTCTTGTAGTTTTGGTTTGGCTTTTACAAAGTTTCGAAGCTTCTTTTTATCTGCATATGTCTTAATTTGGTCTTTGTATTAGAAAGAGAATTTTGCAGGATATATAATTCTTGGTTGGAAGTTTTTCTCCTTCAAGACTTTGAATGTGTCATCCCACTGCATCCATGCCAACATCATTTCTACTGAGGTCAGATGAATGTTAGCTATGCTTTGAATCTCACTGCCTTTAAAAGTTCCGGCTTATATTTCATCTTATTAAGTTTGATCACAGTATGTCTTGGAGTCTTTCTTTTGGAATCTGCTTTTTGTGCTCTTCAGTACATGCCTTGGATATCTATTCTCTCTTCTTTCGTGATTTCAGGAAGTTTTCTGTGAGTAACTCAACAACAACACTGTCTGCATTTTCAGCTGTCTCTCCCTGTTCAGGAACTCCAATTAATCATAGATTACTCCTTTGAATAGAGTCCCATATGTTTCTTAATGCGCCTTCATTTTTCTTATTTCTTTTCTCTGTTTTCTTCTCATAAATGCTGGCATCAGGTGCTCTATCTTCAAGACCTTTAAATCTGATTTCCAATTCATCTATTTTGCTTTTTTGGCTTTGAATTGAATTGTCTAATTCTATAATTTTTTTATTGATCTGTCAGACATCAGAATGTTGATATTCCATCAGTTAGAAGAGCTTGCTGAATTTTTAGTTTTACTCTGCTGCATTTCATTTCATCTCTAGAAGAGCTCTCTATATAATTCTTTTGTACTTGACATCTGATAGTTTCAGACAGTCGTCATCTAGGAAGTTTTTTCTTTATTTTGAGAGTTTTCTGGAGCCATGGTGGGTTGTTTCTTCATATGCTTGGTGATGATTTGTTGCTTTCCAGACATCTAGACCCTGTTTAGTTTCTCTGGTGCTCCTCAACCAGATCTGAGGCATAGTTCTAAGAAGGGATTCAGTCACCACCACCTCTGTGTACTCTAGTGACTGTCCCCAGTGAACTCTCTTAGATGGCAAGCTCTGCCTCCTGGCTGGCAAAGATACCACCCTACTTATGGAGTCACTGGGAGGCCATCAACTAACCCTATGATATGAGTGAGTAAAGGATGGAAGAGATGCTGTCAGGCTACACAGCAGTTATTTCTCTAGACAGTCTTATTTTAAAAAGCTAAAATCTTTCTGACAGCTTTCAAAATCAGTCAGGCCATCAGGTTTGGCAGGACCCCCTTCCTGCTGATAATGGAGATATTTCTTTGGTTGTTCCTACTGCACTACTGCCATTTCCCACTATATGCTACCCATAAGGTAACATTGTGCTGTACACTTTCTGGGAGAAAAGTGCTCCCCAGACTGGCAATGACTGTCAGCCTGGGAATTAGCCCCTGATGAGGCCTCTGGGGGTAACTCCACATCCCAGCTGAACAAGATGACATCCCTGTCAAGCTACCCCTCCCACTGCAAAACAGCAGAATCTATGGCAGAGCTCTGAAAAGAGAGGGTAGAGGGGCTGTGATGCCTTTAGTCCACAGCGTAGCTCTCAAAACATGTCTATTCCACACGATGTCTCTCACACTGTTCACTTCAACTACTGTGGCCCAGCATAGTTGCTGACTCATGCCCATCCCCAACTTACCAGCCAGTAAAAAGAAAAAAAGAAAAAAGTATCAGTATCTTCAGTCTGCATGAGCCAGCCATTCAGAAAGAGTGAGGCTCAGCAAGAGAGAGGAAGTTTCCCATTTTGTGGCATGCAGTTCAAACTGACAGCCCAACACCATGTCCTAGGGTTCACTGGGTGTCCAGAATGCCTTAGTTTTCAGTTGGAATTAAGGAGACATGTGTCTAGTCCACCATCTTGATTCTTCCTCTGGTAGTGAATTCTGAAGCTGTGTGGGAAAGTAATTCTACCAAATTCTGCTCCTCAAGTTACAACTCTTCATTGGCAAATATATTTGAACAAAGATGACAGTGGGCATTACCATGGATTGAATTGTGTCTCACAAAAAATATGTGTAGCAACTTGGCTAGACCATGATTCTTGGTTTGATATGATATTCTTATATGTTGTAAATCCTGTCTCTATGATGTTAGTGAGGGAAGATGGGTGACAGTTGTGTCGGTGAGGCAGGAATCATTGTGTAGGGTTATTTTATGCCTTGAGTCAGTCTCTTGAGACACAGAGGAAAGACGCTAGCAGAGAGATTGGGGAAACTCATATGATAAACAAAGAAGCAGTGTCTGGAGCAGAGTGCATTCTCTGGAAAGGATGTAGGATCTGTGAGTCTCAGAAACTCCCACTCCAGGGAAAGATTGACCTCAAGGATTTTCCTCTATTACCAACAGAGAGAGCCTTTCCAAAAGCTGATGCCCTGAATTTAGACTTACAGCCTACTGCACTATAACAAAATAAAATTCCTTTCTGTTAAAGCTATCTACTTGTAGAATTTCTGTTACAGCAGCACCAAATAACTAAGACAGTTTGGCATGCATAATATTTTCACTGAATTTTCTTCTACTGAATATACTCTAAGGAGCCCTGGTAGCACAGTGCTTAAGTTCTTGGTCAATGGTACAAACTCACCAACCACTCCACAGGAGAAAGATATGGCAATCTGCTATAGAAATCCTACAGGGTATGGGATCATAATATCCTATACCATCCTATAAGGTCTCAATGAGACAAATCAACTTGACAGCAACAGATTATTTTTGGGTGTGCTGTCCTGTTGGCAGAGGTAGTCAGAAGTTTGTATGATACAACAGAGGAAATGAAAATTGATGTAGAAGGAGAGAGAAACCCTGAGTAGACTTAGGATTTTAAGTCAAGGCAGAAAAAGCATTCCTCAGGCTAAAAACACAGTGAGTTGTAAGTCATCCAGCAACTGTTAATTTTCAGGTTGAAGCTATGATCCACAAGTAGTGGTTACATGCACTGACAGAGCACTCTGGGAAGAACAGATGTGACTAGTATTCTTTTGAAGCTCAAAACTAGAGATTTTATTATTTATATTTTATTCGTCATCTATCAAATTGCTGTTCTTAGCCAGTCTCCATCATCACCAAGAACTACCTTTCAAATGCCTAGTTTGACCATTACAAATGTTGTGCATCAGCATTCATCTTCATCCCTGACAAATGTCTTCTACCACGTTCCTGACACATGGTGCACAGCACTGCCACACTTGTTTTATACTTTCTTTTAACCACTTGTTAGCGTTTTATGATTATGGAAGATAACTATAATAGTGAAAAATTATATATTGCCACATGTATACCTGGCACTGTTGTATGTATTTTTCATAAGTTAATGTATTCAGTCCTCACAACAACTTTTATTTACTAGCTCAGTGTTATAAAAGAGGAATCTGAGTCACAGAATGTCATGGATCCAAGGATATTCACACTTTACAGTACAATTAAGAAAATTAACACAATTAAATTTAAATTAAGAGTGGTTAATGGATTCTTCAGTGTTTCTGAATTTCTATATTTTTAAATATATATATTTTTAAAAAGAAATGATTAACTCAAAGTAGGGGAAAAAGCAATTTCAACCTAAATGACCATGCAGTGATTTCTTAACAGTGAATGGAAATATATTTGATTTCAATAATGGCTTGGGAGTTGCCAATCTTATTTTGGCAGATGAACTTAGCCCTTTCACACGACTCTACACTTGTTCTTACATATGGATTCAGAACTGCTTTACAAATCACTCAACCTCTTTAGTAAGCTTATAACTGAGAAAACTGCTGCCTATAGAGAACAAGTTACTTTCTAATATCATATAGCTGAAAGTGAGTATATAAGCCTCCTGACACCCAATCCACCTCACATACAGGTATTACTGAGTCATTGCCATGTTAGTTGTTTTCCACTAAAAAAAACTCAGGGTTAGTAGGGATTAGAATTTGCTGAAAATACAGAATCTTTCATCCTACATATCTAGCACTCATTTCCCTAAAGCTTTGCTTCCAGGAGCAAAGACCAGGAAGACACTGCAAAGGCAGGAATCTGACTGACACATGTCTGCCAAACAAATAAGAAAATACAGATCTGAAAGTGATTATGAATAAAAAATCAAAACTTTCTTTCCTTTATTTCCTTGTACATAGTATGCCTCCAAATAACAACTGTTCTAAAAGTACAGCAAGACACTGTTCTCAGATCTAAGATGCTAGTCTTTGAAAAACATTGCATTGTTCACAAGCAGACAAAGAAAACACAAAATCAGAGCAATGTTGCCAAGAAGATTTATACACACACACACAAACTTCCACGTGTATTTCCAGTTGGAAGTAAAAATTGAAGGCAAGGAAAATTGCACAAGAAAGACTGAAATGGAATAGAAGTTCTGGGACCAATCATAGGACATATTTGAAATTGTATTTCCAGTCCTGGGGACCATTAAACCAAATATGCAATATTTTTCTACTAATTTTGTCTTACATCTCAGTTGAGAGAACAAGAGTCTTAGAATGAGGCATGGTTTCAGAGTGTTCAGTGGGAACTTAAAGTGTAAAAAAAAGTTCTTTGTCTTTACTTCCAGCCTCAATTATTTCTATTGTTTCTACTTTGAGTTACACTATAGTTTCAGAAGCCAAAGCCAAGTGCTGTCGAATGATGGTAAATAGGATGAAGGTCTTATTCAGAGTTCTAGTACCAGTTTCTGATACTAGTGCTAACACATATGATACGATTAAAAAATGTTGTTAAATTGAATTAATTTACTACTACATTAAATTGAGAGTGACTATTATATCTGTATTCTCTGTCTTCATCCTCACCACCATATGGTAGAGCTCTTGATTACCTTTCACTTCCTTTATCTGTACCTTCCAACTATCTGATCCTTGTAGTACGTGGCTTAAATCTATTCTGTCTCAAAAACTCTCCTAATGGCCAGCCTTTGCATATAGAGCAATGGCTAAATGATTTATTCTGGCCTTGAAGAATCTTTAAAGTTTTTGTTCCATCTCTATTTCTTGGCTTATTTGTCTCAACCTATTCCCCACAGTTTACTTAATGTTATAGACACATCAATTACTCCTTTCTTCCTGAACGTGCTATATTTTCTCACATGCATGTACTTGTGTTTGCTGTTTCCTACCTGGCATGTCTTTTCTATCCATAACTTATAAACCTCTGCTCCTCTTTAAGGACCTAGCACTAACATTACTTCTATTCTTCTTCATCCCTAAATTAGCTTTTCCCTCTTCTGTGGACCCACCCATAGCACTTTCTACAAACTCATGTTGTATGATTTTCATATTTCATTCCTTTTCAAATCACTCAGTCAATTTAGGTAGACTCTTAACTCCATGACGGTGTCTTACATTTTAATCATCTTCGATCTCTCCCTACTCAATACCTAGCACAAGTTATAGATCATAAATGTTAAAACCACTTCATAAGGCCAGAAAGGTATACTGCTAAGACAGCAACCACAAGTTCCAATGTTCTAGAAGCCACATAAATAACATAGCTGATTAACTATGCTGGGTGATGATTTTGACAAATGGGAGGGTGCAGGCTTCATCTAAAAGGAAAAAAAAAATATGTTCCTATGCATGCCATTGTTGCCAGGTGATAATATACTACTGCCCAATCTACAAGAAAATCCAGTAATTGAAATTTTACTTGAAATGTTACAACTTTTAGCAATAGTATGCAGACCATGGTAATCTACATTCAGCTGGTGATAACCATCTTGAAATCCATACTCTAATTTATAGAAAATTGATTTTAATCTGCTTTGTTATTCATGTAGTTGTGGAATTAAGCTTTCAGAATGTGCTTTAGATGTTTTAGCTATTGGAATCCTTTCTGACAGGTATCTACATTCTATTTTACTGTGATATAACTTGTGGTACTTATTTACATGAGAAAGTTTATTTTCATAATCTCCTTCTAGGAGGTCCCGTTCCCTGACACACCCTCCCAAAGTGTTTTTCAGTTTCCCATTCTCCACTCAGCTTTACCAGTTCCTCCAAGTCTCTAAAGATGATTCATCTTTGGAAACATGTCTCTTTATTTGTTCTTCTGTTTTGGAAAATGGATAATCAAATATTTTCACAGGACTTCTGTTAAGTGTAAATAGAAGAAATATAAAAAACAGCCCTGGGAGAAAGAGCTAAGATAGCAGACTAGACATACATCTACTTAATTCCCTCTGAAAACTAAGGCCTGGATTGATAATTGAACGGAGCATTCCAAACACCCAGTGAGCCCTAGGACATAGCATAAGGTTGTCAGTTTGCACTACCTGCCACAAAACTGGAAAGTTCTCTCTCAATGAGCCCACTCCTGCTGACTCACCACATGGACAGACCACAAGAACTGGTGCTTTTATTTATTTATTTATTTTTGTTGGCTGGTATATGGGAGATGGGTATGAGCCAGCAAATACACTGAGGTACAGTGCTGAAGTGAACACCATGTGGTGCAGCAGACAAACAGTGTGTGGTATACTCATGTTGTGAGAGCCCAGCAGCTGACTGAGAACACCAAAGCTCCTCCAATATCTCTTTTCTGAGGTCTGCCATAGATGCATCTGTTTCATGCTGGGACGGGAAGCTTGACCAGAATGCCACCTTGTTTGGTTGGGAGGTGGAGTTACCCAAGTGGAGGCCTCAACAGTAGCTAATTCTGAGGCTGGGAGGCAATGCCAGTGTGGGAACTTCTTTTCCAGCAGAAAAGCAGTGGTTAGCACAGTGTTGCCATATGGGTACAGCCCGGCAGAGAATGACAGCAGGGTAGTAGCCTTTCCCCACTTTGAACTGCATCATAGCATCTAGGTACTGCCAAAGAGGTGTTCCCGTTGTCAGCCAGAAGGCAGGGCCTGCCACGCATAATGGTCTAACTGATTCTGGAAACTGTCAGATAGCTTTGAGCTTTTTAAAATAAGACTGCTTGGAGAAATAACTGCAGCCCAACAATATCTCTTTCAGCCTTTACTAACCCATATCATTGGGTCAGTTGACAGCTCCCCAGTGACTCCATAAATAGGGTGGTGTCTTTGCCAGCTGGGAGGTAGAGCCTACCACCCCAGAGAGTCCATTGCAGCCAATCACTAGAGTATGCAGAGGCAGCTGCTGAGCAACTTCCTTCTCAGAACTATGCCTCAGCTCCTGTTGAAGTAACACCAGAGAAAACAAACAGCCTCTAGATGGCCTGTAGGCAACAGATCATCACTAAGTATTTAAAGAAACAACCCACCATGGCTCTGGAAACCTCCCAAAATAAAGAATCAAAAACTTTCCAGATGAAGAAGCTTTTCTGAAACTATAGGAGGTCAAGTACAAAAGAATTACATACAGAGCCCTCCTAGAGATTAAACAAAATGCAACAGAGCAAAATGAAAAACTAAGGAAGCTATTCGAACTCATGGAACATCAACATTCTGAAATCCACCAACCAAACCCAGTGCCAATGAGCTGGGTCTGACTCATAGCAACCCTAGAGGTCAGAGTAGAACACACAAAATTAGAGAATTAGACAATTCAGTTCCAACCCAGAAGAGAAGAATTGAGGAACTGAAAGTCAGACTTAGTGACCTTGAGGATACAGCTACTGACACTAGCATTTATGAGGAGAAATTAGAGAAAAGAAATAAGAAAAATGAAAAAGCATTAAGAAAAATATGGAACTCTATCAAGAGGAATAGTCTAAAGTTGATTGGAGTTCCTGAGCAGGGAGGGATAGATGAAAACAAGGAGAATACTATTGTCGAGTTGCTGACAGAAGACTTCCTGAAATTATGAAAGAAGAGAACATAGATGTCCAAGAGGTGTATCGAATGCCATCATGGCATCGATGGACATCAAGACAAATTATTAATCAAGCTTAATAAAATCAAACATAATCGAAACTCTTAAAGGCAGTGAGAATGAAAGCAAAGCTAATGTTCAGAGGAAAACCTTGTAGGGTTTTGTCTGACTTCTCAGCAGTAATAATATTGTCAAGAAGGCAGTGGGACAACACATTCAAAGCCCTGAAACAGGAAGACTTCCAACCAAGAATTACATATCTTGCAAAACTGTCTTTCAAAAATCGAGATGAAATTAAGACATTCGCAGATAAACGGAAGCTTCAAGGCTTTGTAAAATCAAAACCAAAACTACAAGAAATACTGAAAGAAGCTGTTTTCTTAGAAAACAAAGCGATTGAGTGTATGCTTAAGGAGGCAATGCAGGACATAACACATCCAGAAACCTACTCAGTTAGGGAAAGCACAAAACTCAATCAAAGCTATAATATTAAAAGAAGGGAACCACTGATCATGTCATGAAAACTATGACACTATTACATTACAAAGAGGGATATACTACAGTCGTTATAGTCCTTTCAGATGGAAAGTTTAAAAAGATATGTAGAAGTTACAATTGGGTTTAAACTTAGAATATTAAGGCAGAATCATGGGGTAGCCACAAAACACAATAACAATGCAACCTTTCAAAACAAGAAACATAAGACAGGAGTCTCAACAAACACAAAGCCAACACTGAAAAAGATGAAAAGTCAACCCATAGAGAAGAATGACCTAGAACAGAATACTAACAGCATAATAGAAAACACAACACAAAAATAAATACATCAAAATGGCAGCACTAAACACATACCTATCAATAATTACATTGAATCTAAATGGACTGAATGTTGCTCCAATAAGAGACAATGAGTGACATCTTGGATCACAAGACATGACCCATCTATATGTTGCATTCAGTAAAGACATCTTAGACTTAAAGATATTAACAAACTGAAAATTAAAGGATAGAATAAGATAACCAAGGTAACAGTGTACAAAGAAGAATAGGTGTGGCAATACTAATTTCAGATAAAATAGATTTTAATGTAAAATTTGGCCATTGTGGACAAGGATGGTCACTGTTTATTGCTGAAAGGTTGCATACACAAACAGGACTTAACAATATTAAGTAATTATTCACCCATTACTAGAACAACTAAATACATCAAAGAAACTGACTACATTGAAAAATGAGATAGATCACTCCACAACAATAGTTGGGAAACTTCAACATTCCACTTTCAGGAATGGACAGAACATCTAGGAAAAAGCTCAGTAAAGACACAGAAGATCTTATAGTGATGAGTAACCAATCAGACTTCATCAACATATACAGAACTTTTATCCATCAACAGATAAGTACACCTCCTCCTCCAGTGCACAGGGAACATTTTCCAGAATAGACCATGTGTTGGAACAGGAAGCAAATCTCAACAAAATCCAAACCACTGAATTATTGCAAAGAATCTTCTCAGACCATAAGCCATAAAAGTCAAAATCGATAGCACAAAAAACATAGATAGAACTTGAAACTCATGGAAACTGAACAACACCTTGCTTAAAAAGGCATAGGTTATAGAAGAAATCAAGGATGAAATAAAGAAATTTATGGGACTGAAGGACTACATGACATGGCTCTTGCTGCCGCCGTGTCTCTAGTGATACCTGAGAAGTTTCAGCACATTTTGTGAATACTCAACACTGACATTGATATGCTGTGGAAAATAGCCTTTGCCATCACTGCCATTAAGGGTACGGGGCAAAGACATGCTCATGTGGTGTAGAGGAAAACAGACATCGACCTCACCAAAAGAGCAGGAGAGCTACCTGAGGTTGATGTGGAACATGTGATCACCATTACGCAGAATCCATGCGAGTATAAGATTCCAGACTGATTCTTGAACAGACAGAAGGACGTGAAGGATGGGAAATACAGTAAGGTCCTGGCCAATGATCTGGAAAACAAGATGCAAGAAGACGTGGAGCAGCTGAAGAAGATGTGGGCCCACAGAGGACTGCCCCACTTCTGGGGCCTTTGTGTTTGAAGCCAGCACACCAAGATTACTAACCACCGTGGCCGCACTGTGGGTGTGTCCAAGAAGCACTCTGAAATCCAGCAGATCAAGAACAAAATCAAAGACATAGAAAATGCAATTCAAAACCAAGAAAACCGAATGGAACAAATGGAAAAGGGATTTTCTGACTTGGAAGACAGAGATACTAACTCAAGCATCTATGAGAAGAAACGAGAAGAAAGAAACAAGAAAAGTGAAGAAGAATTAAGAAGCATGTGGGACTCTATTAAGGGAGACAGCCTATGATTAATTGGAGCCCCTGAACAGTGCAAGACACTTGAGAACACAGAACACAGAGAATATTGTTGCTGAGCTGCTGACAGAAAACTTCCCAGAAATCATGAAAGACAAGAATATAGATATCCAAGATGCATAGTGAATGCCATTCAATATGGATATCAAAAGAAAGACTCCAAGAAATATTGTAATCAAGCTTAGCAAAATGAAACATAAGCAGAAACTCTTAAAGGCAACAAGACTCAAAGCAAAGTTAACATTCAAAGGGAAACCCTGTAGGCTTTCGTCAGATTTCTCAGCAGAAGCAATGCTGGTGTGGACACAGTGGTATGATATATTCAAAGCCTTGAAGGAAAAGACCTTCCAATCAAAAATTATATATCCTGCAAAACTATCATTCAACTATGAAAATGAAATGAAGACATTTGCAGATAAACAGAAACTCAGAGACTTTGTAAAAACCAAACCAAAGCTACAGGAAATACTGAAAGAATCTCTTAACTTTGGCTTAGAAGAACAAAACCACTGACTTTATATTTTAGAAGGACACATCATCCAGACTCCTACTCAGTTAGGGAAGGCTCAAACTCAATCAAAGCTATAATAGTGAAAGAAATGAACCAGTGATAATATCATGAAAACCATGATGCCATTATATTAAAAACAGGGATGTACTACAGTCATCATAGTCCTTTCAGATGGAGAGAAAGTTAATAAGAGTGGTGGTAATTAAAATTGGGTGTATACACAGTTATTAAGCAGGATCAAAGGGGCAGCTATAAAGCACAATAAAGATGCAACATACCATATCAAGAAATGTAATACAGGAGTTTCAACCACCACAAAACCAACCCTGAAAAAGGTGAAAAATCAACTCGCAAAGAAGAATGACCAAGAGTAGATTAACAAGAACAACAGAGAAAACATCAACACAAAAATAAACATATCTCAGTGGCAGCACTGAACACATACCTATCGATAAGTACATTGAATGTGGATGGACTGAATGCTGTTGTTAGGCATACCTGAGTCAGTTCCAACTCATAGTGACCCTATGTAAAACAGACAAAACAAAAAACTGCCCCTTTCTATGCCACGTCCACAATCTCTATTATGCTGCAGCCCACTGTTGTAGCCACTGTGTCAATCCTTCTTGTTGAAGGCCTTCTTCTTTTTTGATGATGCTCTACTTTGCCAAGCAAGATGTTCTCCAGGGATGGATTCCTCCTGACAATATGTCTGAAGTATATAAGATATAGTCTTGCCATCTTGACTTCTAAGGAGCACTCTGCTCATACTTCTTCCAGGGTAGGTCTGTTCGTTCTTTTGGCAGTTAATGGCATATTCAGTATTCTTCCCCAATGTCACAATTCCAGCAGTTTTCCTGTCTTTCTTATTGATTATCCAGCTTTCACATGCATATGAAGCAATTGAAAATAAGGTAGCTTGAGTCAGGTACGCCTTAGTCTTCAAGGTGACATCTTTACTTTTCAACACTTTGAAGAGGTCTTTCACAGCAAATTTGCCTAATGCAAATTGAATTCTTGACTGGTGCTTCGTTAGGTGTTGATTGGAACCAAGTAAAATGAAATCCTTGAAAACCTCAATCTTTCATCCATTTGTACAGTGATATGACATCTACACTCACAGAATGTTTGTTATCTTCTGAGATATAAAGACCAGGAAAAAGTAGGTAGTGTAGTGTAATGCGACTAGGATTATCAAGATTCAGAATGGTTTGTGACTATTAAGGAGATTTCTCACTTCAAGGGGGATTGAGATAGGTTGGGGAAGATTTTTAAGAACCGGTAATATTATACTGAGACCTGAGAAAAGAATGGGAGTTCAATAGGCAAGCCAAGAGCTGGAGTAGAGAGTGAAGGTGGCTTTTTCTGAAGGTAAAAGTGTATGCTAAAGCCAAAAATGATTTCTTAAAGAAAGTCTTTTATATAAGTAATTGAAAACAGTTCAGTATAACTGGACCAATGCTCATAAATATTTACATACTAGCAGAACCAGTTATATAATTTGACCCTCAGAACTTCACAGGAATGACATTTAATTTAATACCTATTGAAAACTAATACTGGAAAGATACTAAATTTCATTTTTAGGAAACTGTATAAATTTGGTTTTCAAGATGTCTGAAGTCTAGCAGGAGGAGACAAACATGTAAATAACTAAAATCCTTATGTCTCACATAGAAGACATTGAAAGGCAAGTATAACACCATAGACTAGGAGAGGCAGAAAAAGTAACAGAAGGAATAGTAGAAAGAGGCAGGAAAAAAATATAAACTGACAAGACAAAGATATAGGTGACAATGGGAAGAAGACAAATATTATTTTAATAAAGAAAGCCAACCAACCTTAGTAAGAAAGATTTTTATCATGATAAAACTAAAATGATCGAAGCTGAACCCTATTTTTGATCAAACTTTCTTGATTACTTTCTGACAATAATACAAGCCAGGTAATTACATTTCTACCAAAGAATGATAACACATGGATGAAAAGCTGCATGTAGCAAACAGTCAAAGAACAAAAAGGGGGATGATCTAATTATCCTGATGAAATCTATTTATATGAGAGATCTGAAGAGAAATTAGACAACCAAACCCACTAATATGAAGTCATTAATACATATGCTAGCTTCAAGATTCAAAAATTCATGTGTTGAATTGATAATCATGTAAAATGAGAAATGTGCCTATATATTTCTGTGCTATTATGGGTAGAGGCTGTAGGGAAATAAAAATGAAAACTCAGTGGATGTGAAATTGGATGACTAAATTCTAGTCTTGCCTTCTTTTTATAACAATTTTGTCTAACTGATAGAAGTACTATAATGCCCATTATGGGTTGAATTGTACCTTCTGCCCTCCAACTATTTATCATTTAGGCCCTGATTGCCCAGTATTGTGTGGTTGGCCTCCATTTTGTGATTTTCCTAATTATTACAAGCCATTATTTCTACTAGTAGTTAAAGAGGATTGGATTGCTGAGGTCACATCTCTAATCCAGCGTAAAGGGATTTTCCTTGAGACGTGGCCTTCACTACCTTTTGTTTTACAAGAGACACAAGGAAATGGAAGCAAGCAGAGAGTTGGGACCTAATACTACCAAGAAAGAAGCACTGAGAGCAGAGACTATCCTGTGGACCCAGGGTTCCTGAGCAAAGAAATTGGTAGAACAGGGGAAGAACAGTGAGAAAAACCTTCAACCAGATTCAACAGAAAGAGAAAGCCTTCCCCTGGAGCTGACATCCTGAATTTGGACTAGCCTACTAGGCTGTGAAAAAGTAAACTTCTCTTTGTTAAAGCCATCCTCTTGTGGTGTTTCTGTTATAGCAGCACTGAACAACTAAAACAGAAATTATTAACAAGATAATGGGGTGCTGCTCTAACAGATACTTAAAATGTAGAAGCCATTTTGAAACTGTGAATGCATAGAGGACCTGGAAGGAAGGGAGGAGAAATGTTAACACTGGAGAAGGTGCACACGGTGGAAATTTGGACTTTTGTCCTTCTAGCCTGTGAGAAAATAAATGTCTGTTAAAGCCATCCACATGTGGTCTTTCCATTACAGCAGTACTATACAACTAAGACAATGCTTAATAATTAAATTACAGTTTTAGTTTTTGTCACTCAAATGTGACAAATGATGTTGCAACCTTGACAGATTCATTCCTTTATTCATTCTGGGGTAGGAAATGATCAGGAAAGAGGACGGAAAAGGTCATGCCAAGAGGTAAAATATGAGCTGGTTTTAGAAAAGGAATTATTCATGTCGGGTAAATAAAGTACAAATACAACGTTGATAAGATCTTGACGTCACTTTGAAAGATTCAAATATGTATGTGCCCATTCTCTAGCTCTCTTATTTCTTTGGAAGGAGAAAGTTTTCCAGAACTCTCAAAGTGATGTTCTGCATAACCATGTGTTCTAATCCATAATGCACAGAAACAAATCTTCAGAATTGCACACACTTCTGGCATGAGGAGAGGCTTTCATGGGAGAAGACAGGTAGTGCACTTGTACATTATGTCTGTAGATACATATCTACCTATCTACACATGTAATATATAAATATGAATGTGTGTCTGTGGGGGGGAGGGTGTGCACCTGTTGCTGTCAATTTGACTCCAACTAGTGGAGACTCCATGAGTGTCAGAGTAGAACTATACACTCTAGAGTTTTCAGTGGCTGTCTGGGGAGAATTAGATCACCATGCCTTTCTTTCAAGATGCCTCCGGATGGATGTCACATGCCAACCTTTTGGTTAGCAGCCAAAGGCTTAGTCATTTGTACCAACCAGGGACTGAGTCCTTTTCTCACACTCTTTCACTCTAATTATAAACACAAACATGCCTACACACATTTGTACATATACTGTTTATGAAATCAAAACTTTTCAAGTGGATTTGATGGCATATAGTGAGGGAATATAAGCATAGAACTGTATGTCATGAGCCTGTGTGCCTTTAAATAAACACTTCTTATTTTTTAGATGGAGCTGATAAAAAAAATACTTTTTTTTCTTTCTTTTACTGTCATCATTGCCTACAATGTCTTCTTTGCTCTTCTCTTCCAGAACATGCTTCCAATCTTCTTTAGTTCTTCTGTTCCCTGAGGACTGCTCTCAGAATAAGTAAATAAATCTAAGACTGAAAGAGACAGACTAGCTAGGAGACTCTTGGGGGATTACAATAGAAACTCACAATCAAGACAAGAGGCATTTGAATTCTAAAATTCCATTTTCCCCCTTTCTTCTCTGTTCTACACTGCCTGTGCTAGCGTCACAGAGGAATTTGGCTCCAGACTTGAGTATATCTCTGCTCTGACAACTTGACAGTTTAATAATTTAAACTGTTTACATTCTCCCTGAACACATGAGCTTTAATTATTGAAATTTTCTTTATGTCCATTGTCTCTTCCTTTAAACTGTGACTTACTAAGAGCCTTAGTCATATCAGTGCCCACGGTTAACAGAATGATCCTTTTTTTTCTCCCAATTATTGGGTATCATCACTCCTCAGAGTAACATGGAGTAAACTAGACTGGGTGTTTATTCATGTAATGTACCGGTGTTAACCATATAAAATTCTAGATAATTTGGATGCAGGTGGGACCTGAAAAAGGATGCACTCTAATCTGTGGAGTCTAGGGGTCTGCTCTGATACCCTAGATAAACAGTTAAACTTGTCCACACCATCTTAGTCTAAAGGTTTAAAAGAATGTGAATCTTAGGAAACAGTCTCAGAAAACTGCAGCAGAAAATTTCACCTTGTACAGTAAATGGGAAACTTGAAGAATGGGGGAAAATAGTTTCCAAATTAGCCTCAAAGTCTTAGTTCATGTGACTCAAAATCTTATTTTACTAACATTACAAAAGAGAAATCTAAGGATCCACTACTTCAGGCTGACTGGCTACAAAGGCATTTCTGGAATAATTGCCAGCCCTCCATATCAACACTGAGCAGTATGGACCTAATCCAGTTGTCAACATGTGAACTACTTTGTGTGGCATTATTTAGTTTAAATATGTTAAGGTAGATGATGTATCAGGAACCCTCGTGGCACAGTGGTTAAAAATTCAGTTGCTAACCAAAAGACCAGCAATTGAAATCCACCAGTTGTTCCTTGGAGACATTATGGGGCAGTTCTGCTCTGTTCTGTAGGGTCTATGAGGTCGCCATGAGTCAGAAGCAACTGAACACCCTGCAGGTTTGGCTTTGGTTTTTATTTGCCTTCAAAGTGTTTGTGAAGGTGGCCAAGCCAGGAATATAGCCTGAAGTGCAGCTGTATTGGAGTTGTTCTGAAAGACGAAAAGCAATACTTCAAATATCATCTGATGGCTGAAACTGGCATATAAACATAGGAATCTTAGTGAGGCAGATTGGCCTGGTAAAGGAAAAGATCTTTCCCTGTATCAATAAATTTCTCCTGTTTATGAGTAGTGTTTTCCCTTACTTGCTAAATCAAAAAATCACTGTACACTCTTTCCTCTCCCTCATTTGTCTATATCCAATCCAGGAGTTGCAACATAGGAGGTCTATGGAAAAGTATTAAAGGATACAAGAATCATGAAAAGAAGATGGAAAGAATACTCAGAGTCACTACAGTAAAGAATTGGTTGATGTTTATCCATTTTAGCACATGACCGGGAACTAACAGGAACGAAGGAAGAAATTCAAACTGTGCTGAACGCAGTGGCAAAAAGCAAGGCTACAGTAATTCGTGTAATCACAGTGGAGATATTTCGACAAATGAATGCAGCTTTGGAAGTGTTCACTTGTCTATGCTAACAAATTTGGAAGACAGCTACTTTCTGAAAATCTTTCAAAAACCAGCACCAGAGGTACATTGACAGGGAACTGCCAGAAATTGAAGTTGGATTAAGCAGAGGATGTGGAACCAGACATAATTTCTGGTGTCAAATGGATTCTGGTTGAAAGCAGAGGCTACCAGAGAGATGTTCACCTGTTTTATTGACTATACAAAAGCATTCAATTATGTGGACCATAACAAGTTATGGATAACATTGCAATGAATGGGAATTTTAAAACAATTGTGCCCTTAAGAGACGTGTACACAGAGCAAGCAGCAGTCATTTTGAACAGAACAAGGGGACACTGAATGGTTTAAAATCAGGAAAGCTGTGCATCAAGGTTGTATCATTTTCCCATACCTATTTGATCTGTATGCTGAGCAGATAATCTGAGAAGCTAGACTGTATGAAGAATAAAGGAACATCAGTATTGAAGGAAGACTCATTAACAAGCTGTGTTATGCAGATAATACAAACTTGCTGGCTAAAAGTATAGAAGACTTGAAACACCTGCTGATGAAGATCAAAGACCCTAGCCTTCAATATTAATTATACTTCAACGTCAAGAAAACAAAATTCCTCACAACTGACCCAATAAGCAACATCAAGGTAAACAGAGTAAAGACTGAGATTGTCAAGGATTTCATTTTACACGCATCCACAATCAATGCCAATGGAAGCAGCAGTCAAGAAATCAAAAGAGGCATTGCACTGGGGCTGCACAGGCCTTCTTTAAAATGTTGAAAAGGGAAGGCATGTCCTTGAAGACTCAGGTACGCCTGACCCAAACCATGATGTTTTCAATCCCTCACATGCACATGAAAGCTGAATGATAATAAAGAAAACCAAAGAAAAATTGAAGCCTTTGAATTGTGATGCTGACAAAGAATATTGAATGCATAACAGACTGCTAAAAGAATAAACATATCTGTTTTGGAAGAAGTATAATCTGAATATTCTTTAGAAGCATGGATGGAGAGACTACCTTCCACATACGTAGGCCATACGAGTATTATCAGGAGGAATCTCTGTCTGAAGAAGTATGTCATACTTGGTAAAGCAGAGGGCTGGTTAAAAAGACTTTCTATAGGATGGATGGTCCTGGTGGCTGCAACAATGGACTCAAGCATAGCCACGATTGTGAGGATGGCACAGGATCAGGCAGAGTTTCATTCTGCTGTGCATAGTGTTGCTACAAGTTGGAACCAGCTCAGCAGCACTAGACAACAACAAAAATCCAATTCCAAGTTTAACGAAATTGTCCCTATCAGTCTCGCTGTCATCATTTGCCTTGAGAATCATTAACTTGGTAACTTTCTTTATTGTTAAAAGAACCTCATTTGTGGTCTTACCACCAACCCTTTCCTATAAAATTCACAAGACAGTTAGCACAGGAAAAACACTAAGAAATCAATCTAATATAGTTCCCTAAATGCTAAGATATGATCCCAGCTCTTTTAATCTGCAGGTTCATGGTCCTCTCTCTGCAGACTTCTTGATTCCATATCTGAAGTAATCATTGATTGAGGAGATCCCAAAAATTTTCAGATGGACACAGCACAGACAAAAGCACTTACAGACAGCCCTTGACTACTTCAAGAAAGAGTCATGTATTGATTTTATGACATACATATTAGCATTTGGGCTGTGTCACAGCTTAACACCTTAGCATTTACATATCCATGTGTGAAGTAAGGATATGAATACCTATATTTCAGAATGAGATAAGAGCTTGGCACACTTTCCTTTGTCTGATGAGCAGTAAATATGGGGTTGGTGGTAGACTATATAAGCTTTCCAAATCTGATTAATTTGTTAGGAGATGACCAGACAGCTGGCACTGATAGTTGCCAGTTTATTCATTTTTGATAGACTCCTAGACATATTGTACTGATGTATAAACCCAACCTAAATTCTTGCAAAACTGAGGTACTTTCTGAAACAGATTTATGGAAATATCATTCACTTATCTTACAATTCAATCATTTAAAAGGTATAACTGAATGGGTTATAGTATGCTCACAGACATGAGCAACCATCTACATAGCTAATTTAAGGACATTTTATCAGTATATTTTCATAAAGAACCTGTAATCGTTAGCTATCGCCTCACTATCCTCTAATTCTTGTCCCCTCAGCCCCTGACAATGATTAATCTACTTTGTAGTTTCCTAGTCTCAACTTGAATGAGTAGAATCACATAGTACGGGGACATTTGTGAGTGGCCGCATAAACTTAGTGTAATGTTTCTGTTCATCTATGTTGTAGCATTTGTCAATACTTAATTCCTTTCTATGCCCAAGTAATACTTTCTAGTATACTCATATACCACACTTGTTTATCTATTTGTCCATTGGTGGACATTTGGGTAGTTTTCCACTTTGTCTATTATGAAAAATATGGCTGTAACTATTTGTGTATAAGTTTTTTAAGTGGATATGTTTTTGTTTCTCTTAGATATATACCTAGGAATAGAATTGTAGGATCACATGGTAGAACTTGGAAACCTTGGTGGTATAGTGGTTAAGTGCTACATCAGCTAATCAAAAGATCAGCAGTTCAAATCTGCAAGGAGGTCCTTGGAAACTCTATGGAGCAGCTCTACTCTGTTCTATAGGGTCACTATGAATTGGAGTCGACTTGACAGCAGTGGATTATGGTAGAACTTGGCTACTAACCAAAAGGTCAGCAATTCAACAGTTCAAATTCACCAGTTGTTCCTTAGAAAACCTATGGGGCAGTTTCACACCACACTGAACAGCAACAAGTTTTTTGTTTGTTTGCTTTTTAACAGCAACTCTGTCTTTAATCGTTTGAGGAACTGTCAAACTGTTTTACAAAGCAGCTGTATCATCTTACATTCCACCAGTAGTATACAAGGATTCCAGTTTCATCAAATCCTTGCCAGTACTCAACTACTAGCTGACTTTTTGATTCAAGCTGTCTTTGTTTGTGTGAAGTAGTTTCTCATTATAATTTTAAATGGACATTTTTAGTTGACTGAAGAGTAACGGTGTGGTATATCTTGTCATGTGCTTATTGGCCATTTCTATTTCTTCCTTGCAGAAATACCTATTTGGATACTTTGACAATGTTTTAAGTGGTTATTTTATTTTTATTATTGAATCTTTAAGAGTTCTTCATATATTGATGTCTCTTATCAAATATTTGAAACATGTTTTCCACCCTGTGGATTGTCTTTTAACTTTCTTAATTGATTCACAATAGTCTTACAGGACAGAGTACAATTGCCTCATAGGGTTTCTAAGGGGCGTCTGGTGTATTTGAGCTGCTGACCTTTTAGTTAGTAGTCATAACTCTTAACCACTATACAACCAGGATTTCTGTATATTTATGTCTCTTATTGAATATTTGAAATATTTTTTTCTCTGTGGGTTGTCTTTTCACTTGCTTAATCGTGCCCTTTAAAGCAAAAAACATTTAATTTTGATTAAGTCTGCCTCACTCATCTAGTGCTATTATAACAGAAATTCTTTAAGTGGATGTCTTTAACAAAGAGAAATTTATTCTCTCATATCTTGGTAAGCTACAAGTCCAAATTTAAGGCATCAGCTCTAGAGGAAGACTTTCACTGTTTTGTCAGCTCTGGAGGAAGGTCCTTCTCTTCAGTCTTCTCCTGAACTAGGCGCTACTCTGTGATGGAACCTTCTGCCCAAAGGATGTGTTCTGCTGTCAATGCTTTTTTCTTAGTGGTATGAGGTCTGTAACTCTCTGCTTCCTTCCCTTTCCTTTTATCTCTTGTAAGACAAAAGGTGGTGCAGGCCACACCTGAGGAAAACTCCCTTTACAGCAGATCAAGGATGTGATCTTAGTAAGGGTGTTAGAGTCTCACCATAATCCTCTTTAACATAATTCAATCTTTTGCCATTAACCACAGGCAGAGATTTGGATTTACAATATATACAAAAATTACAATCACAAATTGGCTAGTGGCCTCTGGGTCTTAAAAGCTTCCAAGCTGCCATCCGAGGGCACAGCAAATGATCCCAACTCAGCAGGAACCGATGCTTACCAAGGACCAAAATGACATGGGGTAAAGACAACCTAGAAGATAGAGAGACTCACATGAGTGGTTGCCTACATTGACTTGGGACCGGGAGAAATGGATGGTGCCTGGCAACCACCACCAATGATAGCCGCGATGGAGCTCACTAAGTTGAGTCTCACTGGCAACACAAGAATCAAAAGGGGTGCACCCTGAAATCTCCACTAAAAGACCGCAAGACAGCGGCTTCAGGGTTCCCCTAGGAGCATGGGCCCTGGCCCCGATGCTGCCCTTGCCCATAAATTATAACGAAGGTCCACTCTTCAGACACGAATGGATTGGACTTGGCGATTCAGAGCGACCATATATTGGATGCACTTTATGGTTCTATACATCTATAGGATATCATCCTGCTGAACTCTGGCTGGAGGAAAGAGAGTAGGTGGAGAGGAGGGGAAAGGAGACTGTTGGGAGGATGAGACATGTATGGAGCAGAGGAATAGTGTGCTGTCACTGGGCAGGGAGAGCAGTGGAAGCTACATATAGGTGGGCATGTAAATTTATATGGGAATGTACATTTTCACTCATTCATAATAAAAATATAAAATATTTTCATATTATTTCCCATTGTAGAAATTTTACTTATTTGCCCCACTTTACAAATGGAGAAACTGAAACACAACAATGAAAAATAGTTTTCCTAATAGAGTAAGAAGCAAGGTTAGACTTAAACCTTAGGTTTTCTAGATTCAATTCAATGTATGTTTTTTCTTTGCATTGTAATGTTTCTTAATACTTCAGCTTAGTCCTATGGCAGTTCACATCGTCAACCAAAAGTCTGGAGGTCTGAGTCCACCCACCAGTACCTCTAAAGAAAGATGTGGCATTCTACTTCTAAAAAAATCAGTCATTGAAAATCCAAGGAGCACAGATCTACTTTGGCTCATGTGGAGTTGCCATGAATTGATTCCAACTTGATGGTATCTGGTTCAGTTTATTTATTATGTTATTTTTTCATGACTAGCTTATTCTTAATCCCTCTGTAAATTTTACCTACCTCGACTCACTCACAACATATGAAAAATATTAATCATTTTATACTACCTGACCCAGTTACCTTGGACCTCATGTGGCTATTACCTCTCTATGCTAAATGGCTGCAAGTGTCCTTAAAATATAGGTTGATGTCTAAAGATACTGGGCTTGTTATTACAGTGTACTCAGTCAAGACATTAGTCTGATACTGACATAAATACAAAAGAAATTGGTGTATCTTTTCTCAACTTCAAAAATATCTTGAATGCAGTCTACATTATTGTGACATTCCCTGCAGGTTTGGGGACTGCAAGATTGATGACATGAAATAAAGAAGAAGAGCACTTTGGCCCCTTTACTTTCCCAATTGCTAGCAATATTTTGACAAACATTTTGTCATTATTGCTCAACAGAGGAATTGGTCCTTGTTTTTTCAATATCAAAATTATTACCTTCACTGAATAATAAAATCAATAAAGTCTCTTCTTGTGTGAAGCCTCCAAACAACCTTCTCTCAATGAATAATTAAACATTTGAATCAATTCCAGTACTAGCCTGTCATTCACAGCTTTATGAAACTTTTCTGCCTGACCATCTTTGCCTGGAATTCTGTTATTATTTAAAAGATAAATAGCTTCTAATATGACTTCTTGTGAAATTGAAACTATCAACTTTATTTCATCTAAAGAGCAGATCTAGGCAAGACTGATGTTGCCCGGGGATGGGAGGAACTATTTCAGGCACATCAAGACCTGGCTTGAACTATCAGTGAAACTTCAAACTGAACTAAGATTGAACTCTTTTTTTTGAAAACTCAACCACTAAGAGGGCATTCTGGAAAACAAAAACAGGGAAACCTGTTTAAGCTGAGATTTTTTAGAAGGAAAAATAAAACACAAATTAATAAATTTGTGCAAAATGATAGTAACACTAACAAATGCTAAGGATGAACAGACCTGTAACAGCAGCTGGGGAAATTTTCAGCTGGATGAAATTGATGTTCAAAAACGCTTTCTTGTTTTACCCTCTAACAACTACTCTATCTATGGCCCTTTTTAAATTGAAAACCTAAATAGTTTAGCTCTCATGTGCTATTGACTTTTGAAGGACTCAATCCTACCTCAAAATGTTCCCTGTACTTTTCAAGACCAAAAACCTAGTTCCTACACAGGTATATGGAGACTTGGTGATGCCGTGGTTAAGAATGTATCTGCTAACCTACCGTTCGACCCTACTAGCCACTCCCTGGAAATTCTGTGGGGCAATTCTACTCTGTCCTGTAGGCAGTGGGCTTTGTTCTTTTTATTCTAGTAAAACTAGTCTTACTTAGTTCAGTTACACAAAAAGCTAAGCTATCACCTGTCTACCACCCCTTCTCAGAACACTTGTGTAGATTTAAATTCCCCACCCTGCCTAGAACAATCTTTCCCTCCTCCCTCCCCCAGAAACCACTTAGATAATGTTATTTATCTTTCCAGACTTAACTGTGGCTTCTTCATGACCTGCTCCAGCTCTGGACCTGTTATACAGTCTCATGGCAATTTGCAGTTTTTCATTCATTGCAGTATTCCTTCATGAACATATAACTGTGGTTTTTAATTAGGTAAATGTTTGTTAAGGAGTCCTGCTTGCACAATGGTTGAGTGCTTGCCTGATTACTGAAAAGTCAGCAGTTTGAACCTACCCAGAGATGCTGTAGGAGAAAGTCCTGGCAATCTACTCCCTTAAAGAGTACAGAACTCTACAGAGTAGTTCTATTCTGTCATGTGGAATTGTTATGAGACTAAATTGATTCAACTATGTGTTTGTGTAATTATTTATTAATGTCTGGGCTTTAAACTTCATAAATAAGAAGCTATGTCTATTAGGCTTCATGTTATCACACAAAGACCATTAAAAAAACAAAACCTGATGTCATTGATTTGATCCTGACTCACAGTGACACTATTGAACAAAGTACAACTGTCCCGTAGGGTTTCCAAGGAGCACCTGCTGGATTCAAACTACTCATCTTTTGGTTAGCAGCCGTAGGTTTTAACCACTATACCACCTGGGCTTCCACAAAGGCTGTGTGTTAGTCATCTGGTACTGCTGTAATGGAAATACCATAAAATTGATGGCTTTAAAAGAAGAACTTTATTTGTGACAGTCCAGTAATGTAAAAGTCCAAGTTCAAGATGTCAGCTCCAGGGAAAGGCTTTACTTCTTTGTTGGCTCTGGAGGAAGGTCCTTGTGTTGCATCAGTCTTTGGTCTGGGAGTATCTCGGTACAGGAACCTCAGGTCTGAAGGATGCAGTACTCCTGGTGCTGCTTTCTTGGTGACATGAGGTTTCCCAGTTTTTTGCTTCCTTCCCCTTTCTTTCATCCCTTGTGGGATAAAAGGATAAAAGATGATACAAGACACACTCCAAGGAAACTCCCTTCATGATGGAGCTGGGGGAGAGCTTTGGAAAGGATTTACAGCACCCCCAATCCTGTTTAACGTACACACCTACTGCTGACGAGTCCAGTCCAACTCATAGTGATCCTAGATATCAGAGTAGAACTCCCCCACAGAACTTACAAGGGGCACTTGACAGATTTGAACTGCTGACCTTTTGGTTAGCAGACATAGCACTTAACCCACTACTCTACCAGGGTATCACCTTTAATGTACAGTCTAGGAAAGTCACAAAATGGAGAGCAATCAATACTGGTAATCACAACCCAGCTAAATTTTAACACATATTTTTGTGGGGACATGATTCAATCCATGACAGACTATTAGGTAGTAAAAATATGTGTTGAATGAAAGGATGAACAAATTGCTTATTCTTTGTATTTAAGAAAACTGGAAAAGGAATCAGGGAATGTTTTAATTTGTTAAAAATAGGATTTCAATACCTAACATGTTCCTAGTAAATATGAAACATCTTAAATTCCCTCAATTGTCATCAGTAACGGCCTGTACATAAACCAGACTTGCTAATATTCCTAAATAATGTCAACTATGGCCAAGAATCTGGCCCAAGTAACTAGGAATGCATAATCCTCATATTTGTTTTTTTTTTTTAAGTTAGGAAAACTGCTTTATTAGGTAATAACCGTGAGTGAGACAATCTTTTCTGATTTTTCTTAGGCTGAAAAAATCTAAATTACAAGAGACAAGGAAGATTTCCCATCCAACACTCTTCAGAAAAACAAGAGAAGCACTTTCTGTAGAAGAATCAACAGTGATTGGCCAGTTCTTGATCCTTTGATCAGCAGGTGACCATGGGAACTTTCATGAAGATGTCTTTACTTCATGTGAATTCCTTCCAAATGTACATTCCAAAAAGAAATTATTGTTACTGTTATTATTATTTTAGAATCTCAAAAAGCCATTAGAAGAGTGTGAGTAGGAGGAAGGAAAGTGTGGTTATAGCAAGTGGCTAGGCAGTTTAGAGGGGTTATCCAATAGAACTTTACACTCAAAGTAGACTTCGGAAAGTATCCATTCATCTCTCCATTTCTAATGGCTCTACCTATGTTAATGTTTTCAGTATGGAATGGTGGAAAGTGCACTGGATATATTCATTCAGAGATTTATGATACGTAAATTAAAATCATAAGCTGACTTAAATATTAGGAAACTTACATTCCTGTTTTAAATTCGCCACTTTGTGTCTCGAAAAATTAAGTGAATTGACCTAGATGATGTTTAAGACCACTTTTTTGTGCTAGCACACTGAATATCTGTAATTTTAAAGATCTGTTACATTCACTTGGCAAACATTTTTTGTGTTCTTACTATAGATAAGTACTACATACAGTTTTAAGAACTATAAATACAGCAATAATACATATATATTGCCCTCATAGAATTTGTATTTTATTGGAGTGGTAGACAATAAACCAGATACAGTAAAGCATACAATATGTGAGCAGATGATAAATATTACAGAAAAAAATGAAGTATAGAATAGGCAGTTATAGAGCAAGGTAGATGCCAAAGAGATTTAAACAAATACCTGAAAGCAGTAAGAGAGTGAGCCACTAACACATCTGGGAGAAGAGTGTCCAAGACTAAATTAAGTTCAAAGGTAAAAATAAGTTCCATGGAGCAAGATACACATAGTTTGTAAAATGACTTGTCTATTATTTTAATGTATATTTCAAAAAGTTAGTTTGTGGTTCAACACATACCCATTTTTCTTAATAGCCTATTTTTTTTCTTTTTTTCCCTTATTATTTATTGAGGTAGTTATATTTCCAGCCTACAACATATCTTCTTCCATAGTATTGACCTAAAAGATGGGTTTAGAACATTTGAACAGAATTCTGGTAACAACAGAACCTTTCATAAATTAGTTCTTACATTTTCTTACTATCTTCACTGAAGTTTCCTCTATCTTTCAACTTGTGTTGTCTTTAAATATTCTCTCTTCATCTTATGAAGAGGTCTACTGATCTTTAGTGCTTTCCTCACTGTTATTCCATGTGCCCAGAGATGCTTTCTATTCTCTGTTGTCAGTGCATGTTTCCTTACCACTGCGATTTCTCTAAGTTAATTCCTGTTTCCACTGACTTTCTGAAGTCTTTATTAGGCTGAGGGTACTCTGGGGGTAGACATGAATACCAATTCATCTTTGTCCTTTTGGTATGCAGTATAATACTAGTTGTAAATCAGTTTTGGAGTTCAATGCATTCTTTGTATGGTATTATTTTCAATTGTATATGCATGTTTGGTCCTCTCATCACAGGATTCTGGGTTAAAATCTTGCACCATTTGCCTTTCTTCTATCCTATCATTAGTTAATTAATTATAATTGTATTTTTACACTCTACCATACCTCAAGTTTTCTTGGTATGAGATTGAAGAGACTTCTTCAAACCATGTGTCTATTTTTTTTCCCCTTGACCACAATGTTCAGATTGTATTTTAAAACAGTAACTTTCTATCAAAATGACAATGCTTAACTTTCTTGTTATGAGCACAACCACTGTCACGTTTTCAATTTCCTTCATCTCCCCTCGTTATTCCAACTCTGACTTCCTCACCAAAATACAAGCTCTTTCAAGGTTCTTGTTATATACTTTTTGTCTCCTCTCTGTAACCATCATGGAGCCTTGTTCAACCAAGACAGTCAAATTTCATGTGAAATTTAATTATATATATATGTATAGATATACATATGAGGTTCGTGTACAACATGAAGTCTAAGAATCAGAGTCAACTACTTAAGAGAGAGACTAGATTGAAAATTTCTAAATCAGAAAATTAGATACATTGTTAACTCAGTTGAGTCAGAAGATACAGACTCATACCGCTGAGAGGAAGCTGAAGGTAAATATACAAGAGTAATGAGAATTAATAAGTTTATATCCATATAGTCTATAACCTTTTGGTGCCTGGGAGATATAGGTGGATGCAGTAGGCAGGTGTACCCAAGAATAGGTAGAATGTGTTTATAAGGAGCTAGAGAAACAACAAAAAAGAATGGGTACCTGGTTTTGAAAGATCTAGGATAGTAATCGGAAACCCTGGTGAGTAGTGGTTAAGTGCTACATCTGCTAACTAAAAGGTCAGCGGTTCAAATCTGCCAGGCACTCCTTGGAAACTCTATGAAGTGGTTCTACTCTGAATTATGTGGTTGTTATTGAGTTGGAATCGACTTGACGGCAGTGGGTTAGGATAGTACTAAGATTATCACGTTTAAACTTATTACTATATATGTGGAACTTCACATGTAATATCTATTTTGAGTTTCCTAATATTCTATACAATAGATGTAATCAACTTCATTTTGTGCAAAAATAAATTATGAGTCTAAGTTAGGTTAAGTGATTTGTCTAAGGTTATGGAGCTAGCAATTATCAATCTGAGATTCAAGTCAAGTATTTGTTTTTAGTGCCTAAAACGTGCTACTATTTCAGTGTCTTTCTGGACTTGGAATCAAGCTCAGAGAAGGTAAAAAATTGACTAATCTACTAAAACTGAAATACAATGTGAATATACAATCAGGAAAGTAGAGCAAAAAAATCCAGTTGCTATAAAGAAAGACACATTAGGGCTAGATTCCAGTAAAACCTACTTAATGTACAGTCTTTCAAGGCAGCATGGGTCTCAGTTCTTTGTATGTGCCTTAACACGTGTCTAGGGAAGCCAAGTGACTCAACAGAGTAAAAAAAAAGTTGAAGGTATGAAGGAGCCAGAGAAGGAATCACAAGAAATTACTAAATGTGTAAAGATTATTTTCATTGTGTATCTTTCAAACCAAAACTCCAACCCACTGTTGTTGAGTTAAATCTGACTTCTAGCAACCCTGTAAAACAGAGTAGAACTGCCCTAGGGTTTCTAAGGAATACCTGGTGAACTTGAACTGCTGATCTTTGGTTAGCAGACATGCAAGTACTGCCAGTTAAGTTCAAGAACTCACCCTAGGAAAAGTTTTACATACCTCATTGCTGAACATCACTATGGTCACCTTCGAAGTATGCCCCTTGGGAAGCTATACACAGATGCCAGTGCCTAGCCCACCATTTAAAGTGATTTTATAACTTTTTATGGAATGGTCATCAGAGCTGTTGTCCTATTATCCTTGATGTCCTGAAAGTCATCAAAATAACTTCATTTCTATATTTCCTCTATCTTTGGGTAAATAAAAAAGTCATTGAGTACCAGATCAGGTGAGTAGGGAGGGTGCTCCAATGCTGTTATTTATTTACTGGCTAAAAACTCCGTCACAGACAACTATACAATTAAGTTTGCAAACTTGCCACCGTGAGCAATGGCCATTCTAGAAGGAGTTCCAAAATTGCTTTTGCAGATCGACTGGGTGCTGGCATCAGTGCATAGCTTCCCAGAGGAAATACTTGGAAGGTGACTCTTGTGATATTCAGCAATGAGGTATTTATCACTTAGAAAAATTGAGTTTGCAGACCTAACTGTCAGACCTCATAGTACTTAAGTACTTTATCTTACATGCGAAACTACCCCTTGGTAACAAACCAAAGGCTACAGAAAAGCTATGCATTGGATACAAATGACATGTCTAGTAGCTTTTTATGACAGATCTTAGAGAATTATTTATTTGAAAATTTATGATCAAGACTCACAGCAAAATGAAGAAACTAGGGTAGAAAAGTGTTTAAATGTAGCAGGTGTGGAAAGAAGAAGCTGATTGAGGTCAGTAGGTGGTTTGGATATGAACTCAGCCACCTTATAGTTCTTCTCAGTTCTCATCACTAAGTCCATTTGAGAAAAGGTCACTGGTGATTATAGAAATTAGGAAGCTTTACTGAATTGAGAGGCTGAAGTACTTGTATTCCAGAAGAATATCACACTGGGTTCATTTTTCAGGCATACTTCACTTTATAGAAAAGCTGCATCCTAGCCAAGTGAATTAAATGTGGTTTCTTTTTCAACTGACTTTAAAAGATTAATCTCAGTCTGTCAATCCCTGAATGTTTAATGGGTTAAGAGTTTTGATGGTGGCCAGCTTTGTACATTATCTGCTAATATATCAACAGCAGCAGTTCTTGAGAACATCTCTGAAGGATGTGAGAAAACAGCACTAGACCTGGGGCTTGGCATATTGGGTTCTTGTACTAGTCTTGCCATCACTTTGCTGCATGACTTTGGATGTTTTTATTTCTTCAAGTTTCAGTTCCTCTCATCTGTGAAACAGGAATATATATATAGTGCAAATTGTTATAATTTTTTGTGTTTAAGGTTTCTAGACCTCTCTTCTCAGCAGTGAAGTCCCACATATCCTAGGAATTACAAATAGTTTCATCATATATGCTGATGCTAATAAAAAAAGTTCTGGGATAAAATGAATTTTGAATAAGCAATGTTAGACAAAGCTAAACAAATTCCTTTTATATGAGGACATGTTTGCTGTGTTTAGTATGCAAATAGCCATAATAGCTCACCTCAGAGTCAGGGCAAAACCTTACCTTCATCTTCCCCTGAGCTTCCAATACTTTCTGGGGACTTTGTACCAAGCTCTTCACTGTCAGTTTGTTAAATCATTCTTTCTCCCGATTACTGAGTATTGGGACACTGTCCTTCTTGCTAGGATGGTGTTGCTGGATAACCTTGAGTAGAGCCGCACAGTTCAGTCCACTTGCATCTCAAGGCAGAGACTTTTGATCTATAAAGAAAAAAAAGATATGAGAGACTCTGTATTCCCAGGGAAGTGGAGACACACACACTCTGTCTGCAATTTCTTTTCTGTTTCTAGTTCTGGACAATGGAGATTCCCAGCAGCCATATTTGAACTTGAGTTCTTTGCCCAATCCTATATTATCCTTACCATGTCTTTGCCAAGGGCTAGTCAGAGTACTTATCTTTATTGGAAATAACTGCTGCTGGTATAATTACTACTACTAACAGCAATATCAGCTAATATGTATATCTAGAACTCATCATTTCAAAGACATTACTTTTAGGCACTACTTTACTAGCTACTTGCTTTATTCATTTTTCTAAAAGAACCCAGACCAGTTGCTGTCAAGCAAATTCCAATTCATTGCTACCCTATAAGACAGAGTAGAACTGCTCCATAGTGTCTCCAGAAAGTAGCTAGTGGATTCAAATTGCCAACCTTTTCGTTAGCAGCCAAATGTTTAACCACTGTACCACTATCCTTCCTGATGTTTAAAAAGTGATTTTTACATGCTTATTTATATTTATTTATTTAACACTGTAATTTTTTTATTAAATAAAAAATGAAAATGTACATACTCTGTCCTTGCAATACTGGATTAAGATAGGAGGAGTACACAAGTTGTGTTGAAGTCCCGTTAATATTGATCTTCTTACTAATGTGTGCTGTCACCAATTTCACCCAATCAAATTTCTAACAACTTTCTAAACACTTGCCCCTCGCCCTCCTGCATTCCCGACCCTTGTAGCCATCAAACAGTTTTTTCTGTTATACATGAGTCTGCTTTTAAGTTTTTATAGTAGGAGTCTCATATAATATTTGTCCTCCTCTCACTGACTACTTTCACTCAACATAATGTCCTGCCATTGAAACCAGGTTAAAAAATGTTTCCTGCTATCGTTGTTGTTCTTTATCATTGCATAGCACTCCACTGACTACATATACCAAAGTTTACCCACTGTTCTTCTGTTGTTGGGCATCTCAGTTGATTCCATCTTTTTGCTATCGTGGACTGTGCTGCGATGAACATTCGTGTACATGTATCAGTTGGTATGAATGGCCTTGATTCTGTAGGGTCTATTCCAAGCAGTGGAATTAGTGGGTCAAATGGTATATCTAGATTCAGTTTTTTAAGGTAGCACCAGATTGCTTTCCAAGGAGGTTCTACCATTCTTCAATCCCACCAACAGTGTAGGAGAGTTCCAATCTCTCCAAAGCTTCTCCAGCATTTGTTGTTTTGTGTTTTTTGGATCATGACCAACCTTGTTGGCATGAGATGGTATCTCGTTGTCTTTTTGATTTCAATTTCTTTAATAGTTAATGATCGTGAGCATGTCCGCATGCATTTTTTGGCTGCCTGGATCTCCTCTTTAGAGAAGTGTCTGTCCATCTCCTTTGCCCGTCACTTAGTTGAATGATTTATCTTCTTATTATTGATATTTTGTAGCATCTTATAGGCTATGGAGATCAGGTGTCAGTCTGACATAGAGTTGCCAAATATTTTTTCCCTTTCTGTATGTGGTCTTTTAATTAAATTTTATAGATTTTTTAATTAAAAAGTGATTTTTATGCATCCAATAGCAGAGCATCTAAATACGTTGAACAAACACTGACTGCACTGAAACATGAGATAGATCACTCCACAGTAATAGTTGGAAACTTCAGCACTCCATTTTCAGGAATGGACAGATCATCCAGAAAAAAGCTCAGTAAAGACATAGAAGATCTTATTGTGACAGTTAATCAACTAGAACACACTGACACGTATAGAACTTTTTATCCATCAATAGATAATTATGACTTCTTCTCCAATGCACATGGAACATTTTACAGAATAGATCATGTGTTAGAACATATAGCAAATCTCAACAAAATCCAAATCATTGAATTATTGCAAAGTATCTTCTCAGACAATAAAGCCACAAAATTTGAAATTAATAGCAGGAAAAAAGAAAGCATAGATAGAAATTGGAACTCATGGAAACTGAACAATACCTTGCTCAAAAAGCCATGATTTATACAACAAATCAAGGATAAAATAAATAAATATATTAAATCAAATGAGAATGAAAATAAATCCTACCAGAACCTACGGGATACAGACAAAACAGTGCTCAGAGTTCAGTTTATCTCTTTAAGTGCTCATGTCCAGAAGGAATAAAGGACCCCAAACAAAGACTTAACCTTACAGCTTTAATAAGGAGAAAGACAGCAATAGAGAAATCTGAACTACTAAGAATCAAACACTCTTGCTCATCTAAAGACTTTATCAAGAGAGTTGAAAGACCGCCTACAGAATGGAAAAAGTATTTGGCAACTATGTGTCGGACTTATGTCTGATCTCCATGATATGCAAGGTCCTGCAAAATATCAGCAAGAAAAGGTAAATAACTCAGTGGAGTGATGGGTAAAGGAGATGAACAGATACTTCCCCAAAGAGGACATCCAGGCAGCCAAAAGACAAATGAGGAAATGCTCACGATCATTAGCCATTACAGAAAATCAAATCAAAACTACAAAGAGATACCATCTCACCAGAACAACATTGGCCATGATCCAAAAAACACAAAACAACAAATGCTGAAGAGGCTGTGGAGAGACTGGAATTCTCCTACACTTCTGGTGGGATTGAAAAATGGTACAATCTCTTTGGAAAGCAAGCTGCTTGTTCCTTAAAATGCTGGAAATAGATATACCATTTGATCCAGTAATCCCCCTGCTTGGAATATATCCTACAGAATCAAGAGCAGTCACATGAACAGATACATGCACACGAATGTTTATTGCATAACAGTCCACAATAGCTAAAAGATGGAATCAACCCAGACACCCATCAACAGATGAATGGATAAACATATACTCAGTGAAACACTATGCAATGATAAAGAACAATGACGTTTTTAGGAAGCATCTCATAACCTGGTTTCAATTGGAAGACATGCTGAGTGAAACAAGTCAGTGGTACAAGGACAAATATTGAATGAGATACCTACTATAAGGACTTAAAAAGAGACTCATGTACAAAAGAAAAGACTCTTTCATGGTTGCAAGGGAGAGGGAGGGAAAGGGCTGGTCATGGATTAGACAGCTGATGGAAATTTGGTTGGGTGAAAGCAGTGACAGCACAAGTAGAAAGATCAGTTTATCTGGTCTTCAACATAAACTGCAGTCTTCCAATATTAACCTAATATTGCAAGGATGGAGTAGCAGGAGCAGGGGTCTGGGGACTATGCTCTCAGGGGACATTGAGGCCAATTGGCATAACTAGACTATTGCTAAGAGAGTCTTCTGCACCCCATGTTGGTGAGTGGCATCTGAGGTACACCAAATGGTCTCAACTCATCTGAAACAATCACTGAGAGCAATGAAGACATGAGTGAAAAAGAGCCCAGGAGACAGAAAGACCCATGTAAATGGGTGGCTGTATCAACATACGACCAGAAGAACCAAATGGTTCCTGGTCACCACCAAAGACAGCCATGATGGGGCTCACAATGTCAAGTCACAGTGGCAACATAAGAAAAACAGGGATGCACCTCAAGAACTCCACTGCAAGACTGCACTCAATGGTCCAGTGGCCTGGGGATTCCCCTGGGAGCATGTGCCATAGACCTGCTGTTGCCCCTGACCAAAAAACATTACTGAGGTCAAGTCTTCAGACAGGACTGGATTGGACTTGTGAACAGAAAGTGATCATATGGTGTGTGCACTTTATGGTTATATGCATCTATATATTGCTGTCTTATTGGCCTTTTACTAGAAGGGAGAAGAGTGGGTGTAAAAGAGGGACAGGAGATTGTTAAGAGGATATGACATGTATGGAACAAAAAGGAGAACTGTGCTGTTCTGGGCAAGGAGAGCAGAAGGAGCAGCAGATAGGTGGGCACACAAATTTAATTTGGATTATATACTTTACTTAATCACAACAACAACAACAAAAATAAGTAAACCTCCCCCTGCCCAGAAAAAGTGATTTTGTTTTAAATGCTAACAATATATCAGGCTTGAGTCTAACCTTTCATATATGTAATCTAATGTAAACAACAAAATGACTTTGTGAAATATATTTGCCTACCCCTATTTCTCTACTGAGAAACCAGAATTAAGAGACTCGGTAGCATCTGCTCAAGATCCATAGTTTACAAGTGGTGGAAGTGTACCCCAAGCCCATAATAGTCTGACCTTAGGATCTTTGCAAGTTTATTAACCTGTATCTCATTAATTTGCAATGACAGACACACGTGTTCCTGACTCCTCCTCTTCCTCACTCCCTATGTTCTCTCTTAATTTTTTTTCTCTACTCCTCTTTCTCCTTTTCTCCCTCGTTCTCCACTTTCTTTCCCTTATTTCTTGTACCTATCTTCCTCCTCCTACCTCTTCCTTCCTCGCTTTCCTAGAGTTGATCATTGTGTTGGCAGTCCCAGTTTTCCCTGTTACCTCCTGTGCTGCTGCAAAATGTGTCTCTTTTGGACTTCGTCCTCCTTTCTCTCTGACACTGGTCTGACTTTGTATTCTTTCCCACCTCTGCTCAGCCTTTGAGATTGCCTCAAAACACTTGCATTTGTCCCAACACATTCCGAGGGAAGGTACATTTCCCATAAGGCCCCCATTTAATTTTTATCACCAGCACCACTAAAATAACAGCTCTCAATACATTCATCCAAGACTTTTACAGGCAGCAGCCCCCTTCCTTTGGTTCCCTTGCTTTTTCAAACCTGTCAGTGAGAGGTGTTCAGAAATATTTCATTCTGTTGCTGCTCAGAGTGGTGATTTTCCATGCTTGCTGTTTCTGGGACTGTAAGTCAGTGCTGAGAACTGACTTGAGATTTCCCCAGCTTGTTCAGGCTGGAAAAAGCACAAAGCTTTGTGCCAGTCTCTGTTCTCCAATAATACCCTCCTCATATTTGATACAGGTACCAAGACTGTGTCTTTCTCACCTACTCAAACCTTCAGCTCTGGTTATTTTTAACATTCCCTGCAATCTTCCAAATATTGGAGAGAAGCACACTATCAAAAGCTTATATTAAACTCTCAAGCATGTGACAAATGATTCAGTGCACAGCTGTCAGAGGACGAAACTTTGAGCTCTAAGGTGATTTCTGCTTAGATCTTTGGAAGATCGCAGTTTAAAGACACAGATTATTAGTATCTAAAGACTCGAGACAGATAACATTTCAGTCCAGTTGTTCCTAGTTGTATAATAATTACCTTGGGGTATGAGTTAATTACTCTTATATGAAGTAGAAGAAGAGAGAGGAGAAGGAAAAGGAAGAAGTAGAAGAAGAAAGAAAAAGGGATAAGAGAGAGGAAGGAGGGAACAGAAGGAGAAGGTGTAAACAGAAGGAGATAGTAGGAAAAGGCAAACACAGTATCTGTGTTAAAAAAAAATTAGGCAACCTGTATTTAATCAAATACTTTCTGTATCTGGTAACTTCTAAGAACCTTCTTTGAAAATATTCAAGGGAATAATCTTTAAACTTTATACTTACAGTCTTAGACATGAGAATTTTTATTTCCCATATTGGAAACCTTGGTGGTATAGTGGTTAAGTGTTATGTCTGCTAACACAAAAGTCAGCAGTTCAAATCCACCAAGCACTCCTTGGAAACTATATGGGGCAGTTCTACTATGAGTCAAAATCATCTCAACAACAGTTGGTTTAGATCATCACTTTACTTTAAACTAGAGTTTTATAAAACACACTTTGGGATCTAATGTAAACTTTCCTCCTTAAAAGAAGTATAGACTTCTCCAAACTATGCATTTAATTTTATAAACCTACACATTCATTTATTAATGCATGCATTTAAATATTCATTCAAATTTTTAAGTAGCATTCATTCTGTTCAAGGCACCAGAGAAAGATAAGTGAGCTAGGATTCTGGCCCCAAAGGAGTTCACAGTCTAATTTATAAGATGGACATTGGGATGGGTAAAACATAGAACAACATAGTGAAGGCAGTAATATAGATACAGAAGACTAGGGGAACACACAGCATGAAGAATAAATTTACCCATTTTCACTTTAAAGTTCAGGAGTGAGTTTATAAAATGCAAATGGTAATACCTACAAAGCAAGATTGTTGGAAGATTAAAAAAAAATAGTTTACACTGAGATGTACAATACTAGCCTAATCTGGTGATTCACGTTTTGAGGATTTTGGAGCAAGGAGACCATTAAAAGAACCAGTGAGATGTGTTAGGGGAGAAGTACCAACAATAAAGGGGATAAACTGTGGGATTAGTGAGGGATCGATGAAAGGAACATGATGGCAAACCTTTGTGGGAAATCCCTTGACTATTGGGTTAGATCTTGGGGGCAGGAAAAGAGCTCAACAAGAATTTGGGATGAATTAACTCTTCCATGGATTGTAGGAAATCTTGATGGTGTAGTGGTTAAGTGCTGTGGTTGAGTACTAACCAAAGGTCAGCTGCTTGAATTCACCAGCAGCTTGAAACTCTATGGGGCAGTTCTACTCTGTCCTATAGGGTCAATATAAGTCAGACTCAACTTGATGGAAATAATTTTTTTTTGTCTATTTATTTTATTTTTTCTTGAATTGCAGTGTGCTATAGGTAAAAACAAGAATGCTACAAGATACATGGATTTGAAGAGACGATTGATTCTGAACTTCATGTGTAACTTAAGCTAGAACAACAGGAGAAATCTCAGAGTAGAGTTTAAGTTTGCATTCCTACTTTTATTGTATTTTTCCTTGTTTTCATCTTCCACAACTTTTCCCCCTAATCCCTGGTTTATTTCATCTCAAAACACCACTTCTCACTATGTCAATTTGCTGTCCTTTTGGAGTTCTCTCTGCAGCTCTTTTCCCTAGTAAAACATGTCATTGCCACCTTGTAAAACAAAGTCAGCTGATCAAAGCACAGCGTGACCCATTGCTAGATGCACAAAGGCTTTGGAATCCAGCCACACTCTCCACAAAGTGAAGATCTAACATGCTGTTTTATGATGCTCTTTGGGAAACTGGAATATGAAATATACTATATAAAACCAAATGTTCTTCTCTTGTAAAATCACATTTTAAAGAGCTTTGTGTCTCAGAGGGAGGTTGGAGTTGAATCAAGGCCTGAAATAGCTCTGGAATCTTTCATGAGAAAGGTAATACATATTTTTTATTTTGAGTATTTTAATGTAATTTGGGCATATACACTATTTCTTAAGAGTTTGTGTATGTGTTTATTTTTGTTTTTCTTTAGCATTTATTTTCTTACATGGTCTGACAGTCAGTTAAGCCAGTAAAAAAGGTGGAAGATGAAGAAGAAAACCAAAAGATGTGCTTTTGTTTCATTAGCAGCTATGCCTTCCAGGTGTTTGTTCTGGATTTTATTATCGGAGAGTTATACACTAGTGGGTGGCTAACTGCAAGTGCAGGAAGTTAGTAGGCCTCATTACTAGACTCTGTCGATTGGTGCAGGATTCAATCAGAGATTAACAGAGCTTAAAGTCTACTTCAGAGATCAAAATTAAATGGATATGATTGCCTATGTATTAGCAAATTTCTTTTCACATATGAGGTCTGACAACAAAGTCTGCAAATTCATCCTAAAGAAATTGCTACATACCTGATAGCTAAATGCCATTACGGTCACCTTTGAAGTACTGCCCTTCAGAAGCTATGCACCATTGACGATGTGTAGTCCACCCTTCAAAGCAGTTTTGGAACTCTTTCCTGGAATGGCCCTCATATTTGTAGTCATGCTATCCTTGATGTCCTGAATGTCATCAAAATGTTTTCCTTTCAATACTTCCTTTATCCTTAGGTAAAGCAAAAAGTCATTGGGAGCTACATCAGGTGAGTAAAGAGGGTGTTCCAAGGCTGTTGTTTGTTTACTTGCTAAAAACTCCCTCATAGACAACTGCACAACTAAGATCGAAAACTTGCCACCTTGCCACTGTGCACAATGGTTATTCCAGAAAGACTTCCAAAATTGCTTTGAAGGGTAGACTAGGTCCTGGCCTCAGAGCATAGCTTCCCAAAGGGAATACTTAGAATGTGGCCAGACTGATATTTAGCAATGATGTATGTAGCAGTTAGAGCAACTAAGTTTGTGGACTTCATTGTTGAACTTCCTATATTACATCATTTAATCCTTATTATTCATCTTCTCTATAAAATATTACTATTAGGCTAATTTTATATATGAGGAAACTGAGGATCAGAAATCATAAACCCTTTTGCCAGGGCCATGCCTATGGTAACTGTAGAAACCAGAATGAAAAACTTAGATTCTTTATTTGAGTTCTTTCTACCATATTAATGTAGTTCCTAATTGCTCGTTCATGTATGCGCTATGAATTTATTTTGTTCCCATTATGTGCTGGGTGGAGTCCTTGGGTAGTATAAATGGTGAATATACTTAGTTGCTAACTGAAAAGCTGGAGGTTTCAATATAGAAGAGGTATCTCAGAGAATAATTCTCAAGATCACTTCCAAAAAAACCAGTCACTGAAAAGCCTATTGAGTATAGTTCTAGTCCACATCAACTTTCTGTTTTTTTGATTGCAGTAAATATATAAACATGCAATAAAGATATAAAATATTTGATATCTCAACAATCTTCACATGCAAAGTTCAGTGAGATTAATTATATTCACCATATTCTTCAGTTACCACCCTCCTCTCTTCCCAAATTATGGCTATTCACTAACAGAAGCCCAGTGTAGACTGCGTCTTTTTTTTTTTTTATTTATTTAACATGACTGTGTGAAAATGTACATTGCCGTATAAATTTACATGCCCACCTGTATGCAGCTTCCACTGCTCTCCCTGTCCACTGACAGCACACTATTTCTCTCTGCTCCATATATATCTCATCCTCCCAACAGCCTCCTTTCCGCTCCTCTCCACCCACTCCCCTTCCTCCAGCCAGAGGTCAGCAGGAGGATATCCTATAGATGTATAGAACCATAAAGTGCAACCAATATATGGTCATTCTTCCTTGCCAAGTCCAATCCATTCCTGTCCAAAGAGTGGACCTTTGTTATAATTTATGGGTAAGGGCACCATCAGGGCTGGGGGCCATGCTCTCAGGGGAACCCTGAAACCACTGGACCATCAACTGAGGTCTTATAGTGGAGATCTCAGGATGCACCCTTTTTATTCTTGTGTTGCCATTGAGACTCAACCTAGTGAGTTCCATCGTGGCTATCACTGGTGGTAGCCGGGTGCCGTCTGGTTCTTCAGGTCCCAAGTCGATGAAGGCACCCACTCTTGCGGGTCTCTCTGTCTTCTAGGTTGTCTTTACCGCATGTCATTTTGGTCCTCAGTGAGCATCTGTTCCTGCTAAGTTGGGACCATTTGCTGTGCCCTCAGATGGCAGCTTGGCAGCTTTTAAGACCCCAGACGCTACTCACCAATGTGGGGTACAGAGAGCCCTCTTAGCAAAATGCTAGTTGTGCCAATTGGCCTCGATTTCGCCTACGAGCATGGTCCCCTGCCCCCTGTCCCAGCTACTCTATCCTTGCAATATTGGGTTAAGATGGAAGGAGTACTCAGGTTATGCTGAAGTCCACTTAATGTTGTTCTTGTTTCTAATGTGTGCTATCACCGCTTTCTCCCAACCAGATTTTTAGCAACTATCTAAACTAAACTCTCCCCCCCCAACCCTCCCTCCCTCCCCTCCCTTGCAGCTGTCAAAGAGTTTTATCTTCAATACACAAGTCTGTTTTTGAGATCTTATCATAGAGGTCTCATACAGTATTTGTCCTTTTGTTGCTGACTACTTTCACTCAACATAATGTCTTCCAGTTGAAACCAGGTTAGGAGATGTTTCCTGGAATCATCGTTATTCTTTATCATTGCATAGTGCTCCACTGAGTATATGTACCATAGTTTACCTATCCATTCTTGTATTGTTGGGCATCTGGGTTGATTTCATCTTTTCGCTATCGTGGACTGTGCTGCGATAAACATTCTCGTGCATGTGTCTGTTGGTGTGAAAGGCCTTGATTCTGTAGGATATATTCCAAGTAGTGGAATTACTGGGTCAAATGGTATATCAATGTCCATTTTTTTTAAGGAAACGCCAGATTGCTTTCCAAAGAGGCTGGACCATTTTGCAACCCCACCAACAGTGTAGGAGGGTTCCACTTTCTCCACAGCCTCTCCAGCATTTGTTGTTTTGTGTTTTCTGGATCATGGCCAATCTTGTTGGGGTGAGATGTTATCTCATTGTCATCTTGATTTGAATTTCTTTAATAACTAAATATCATGAACATGTCCGCATGTGTTTTTTGGCTGCCTGGATCTCCTCTTTAGTGAAATGTCTGTCCATCTCCTTTGCCCTTCGCTTAATTGGATGGTTTAGACCTCAAGTCTTTTGATGATAATAAAGAAAACCAAAAGTTGCCTACAAATCAAAATTACAATAATGGAATCCTATTTTCTACTGACTTCCATTATAATGGTAGAAATGCTTTATCTTCACTTCTGATTGATCTCCAGTGGGTACTGGCCCTGACACTTTTAACTATTTTTCTTGCCTGAACAGAACTTCATCCCAGCCAGAGTCCTCTCTCAAGTAAATGATCTTAAAACAAACTTCTTTGGTAAAAAGGAAATCAATACTGAAGAAGAAGTGCAATTGAGTGAATATTTTTGGTATAAGTCACATTGTGTTTTATTTTTTATCAATTTGTTTGAATAGACGGTAAACAATGGAATGCTTTCTTATATTTAAGTTCACATGTAAGCAGTTTGCATGCACTTTTAAAAACATTTTGTGGTAATTCATATTTATGGTATCA
Source organism: Heterohyrax brucei (assembly GCA_028571685.1). Classification (NCBI taxonomy): domain Eukaryota; kingdom Metazoa; phylum Chordata; class Mammalia; order Hyracoidea; family Procaviidae; genus Heterohyrax; species Heterohyrax brucei. The sequence continues at coordinate 68,416,361 of CM053150.1, forward strand.
AGGAAAACAATACTATATGTCTTTATTACCTATAATTGAAAAAAAAAATAATAATTGCCACTGAATAAATTCCAGCTCGGAAAACCCTACAGAACAGGGTAGAACTGTCCCATAGGGTTTGCGAAGTTGCAGTCTTTATAAAAGCAGTCTGCCACATCTTCTTCCTAGAGAGCAACAGGTAATCTCGAACTGTTGATATTTCAATTGGATGCTGAGTGCTTAACCACTGCACCACAGGGCTCCTTCTATCATCTTAGTGAAAGAATGGGAGGAAAATAGAAACACAGAATAGAAAACTGGAAGAGATTTTACTTATTTTGTCTCATACTTCATTTTTGGAGACTACAGCTTGTTTTAAGAATTTGATTGAATACATTCGATAAATATATAAATATATATATTTTTAAACGGTCTCCCTAGGAAAATCAAATATAAATACAGTTTTTCAAATATTGTGTGCAATATAAAAGAGTCTGTGGCCAACTGAAAAAAAGAAATAGGTATTCCGACTTTCAATGGACCTCCTGGGTAAGAATACAGCTCTACACTGTAGGTCTTATAAGGGCAAGAGGCTCTACCTATTGGGGTCAGTATTATATCTAAAGAACCCAGAATTTCTCTTGGATCATGTTGGTGTTGTGTAAGCTTTTGTTGAATGACTCAATGGGATTTACACTAGAATTTGCTAGTTTTTGTCTCAATCAGTCCTTTCTCATTTATTTTCTACCCACAGAATCCTTTTTTTCTAATGAAATCTTAGATAATCAAATCATAAATTGACTTACTAAAAAAAGAGAAAGAGAGGATTCTGTGGGTAGAAAATAAATGAGAAAGGACTGATTGAGATAACACCTTTTGGGTGAAACTGGAGTGGGTGAAAGCCCAGAGCATTGCTTGTGATGTCCATTTGCTCCCACTGGACAAACTTGTGTGGAGTGTCTAGGACATTCCTCATTTTGCAGATGAGAATGCAGACATTAGTATACACTGATTAAGGCCAGACAATAAACAAATTGCAGAGCTTTGATTCTATTTCAGGTAGCCGCAATCCCAAGTAAGGACTCTTATTGACTATAGAGTAATCAAAAGTTTACAACCTTAAGTTGAAAATAATCAGCAGTATCAATGTTTTAATTTTATGTCTTTGAAATCCAAATGAAGAAACTGAAATACGTTTTGTGAAGTGATATGGCCAGTGTCACTGTTCTTTATGTTACATATTAGTTGAAGATGGTGAATATTTGATTCAGCAAATTTGTAGTTATTAACCTACAAATATGTGCCCAGCATTTCTAGATGTCATAAATACAGTGATTACTATTTGTTTTTAGGAAATTGAAAATTGAGAACGAAAGGGAGGGAAAAAAATGGTGCAGTGGGATGTGGTTAGTTGTAGAACAACCCATCTCTTTACCTGACATCTGGCTTCCAATTCATAGACCTGTCAGTTTAAGGTAAAAAATCAGATTATTTCTCCCCTATATCTACTGCTGTCTCTCTGGTCCATGCTACTAACACTGTCTATCACCTGGATGGTTGCTGTAGCCCCCTAGCTGATACTTGTTTTCATCCTTACTTGCCTACAACCTGTGTTCCACGAAGCATCCTGAATGATTCTTTTAAGATGCAAGAAAGGTCACGTTACTTCTCAGCTTAAAACTCTCCATTGACTTTTGTTGTTAGACAGAGATTACAATCATAATGACAACTTTTAGAATCTGGCCCCTGCCTCCATCTCCTGTCCCATACCTGACTACTCCCTCACCCCACTCAGCCACAGTATCCTATCTTTTTAATAAACTTATTTTTTGTTGCTGAGAATATACACAGCTTAGCCCATTAACCTGTTAACGGCCAAATTGATTCTGACTTATAGCAACCCTAAAGGATAGAGTAGAATTTCCTCATAGGGTTTCCATGGAGTACCTGGTAGATTTGGACTGCTGGATTTTTCATTGGCAGCAAAACTCTTAACTGCTGTGCTACCTGTATTCCAGGATGACATTCAATAATTCAACAGTTTGTACACGTACAATTTGATGACGTTGACTACATTCTTCAAGTTGTACAACCATTGTTACCCTCCTTTTGTAAGTTTTTCCTCCCCCATTTAACGTAATTTCATTGCCCTCTAAGTCTCCTATTTAGTCTTTCTGTTTGCAGTTTCCTTTACAAGCCGACCCATCTCTGATATATTGATTTTTGTCCCTCATACATATCTGTTGTAAATCCTAACCACTATGTCTGTGGGTGTAATCTCATTTGGGAAAGAAGCTTTCTTTCTTATGTTAATATGGCCTAATCAGTGCAGCCTGTGTTTTCAAACCTAACCTCCTTTGGGATACAAAAATGGTAGATTAGACATAGAAGCAAATAAGCACCGTGGAAGGAAGATGGATGCCATGCTTTGAGTTTTCTGAGGCTTGCTTCATGGTCTAATTATGTGATCTTTTCTGTAGCATGTTCATTGTTTGAAAAAGCAAGTATACCTGTCTGCTATTGGGTGGAGCGTTCTGTATATCCCTTTGAGGTCCAAATTGTTGACTGGGGTGTTTAGATCATCCATATTTTCATTGAGCTTTTTTTCTGGATGTTCTATCCTTCACTGAAAATGATGTGTTGAAGTCTCCTACTGTTATTGTAGAGCTATCTGTTTCTGCTTTCAATGCACTTAGAGTTTGTTTTATGCATTTTGGAGCCCTGTCATTGAGTACATAAGTATTTGATACGGTTACGTCCTCCTAGAGTATTGACACTTTAATCATTACATAATGTCCTTCTTTATCCTATGTGGATCATCTTTTTTTAATCTAATCTGCCATTCTCTCTTTCTTTATTGGTGTATTTAGTCTATTTATGTTCATAGTAATTATTCATAGGTATGAGTTTAATGCTGTCATTCTAATGTCTTTTTTGTGCATTGTAGATAACTCCTTTGTTCCAATTAATTTTCTTTGCTGAGTCTTTTTCTTTATGTGATCCCTTTTCTTCTTTTCCATTGTTATTTTTATATTTTCTGAGACTTCATGTTTTTTCTTTTTTAAAATTTTGATGTGTAAATTGTTAAATTCCTTTGTGGTTACCTTAATATTTACCCCTATTTTTCTAAATTTAAACTAATCTTTAATTTCTTTGTATCACTCGACTTTCTCTCCATATGAAAGATCTATGACTACATTTGTTTATGTCCCTCTATTTTTATTATAATGTTTACATAATGACATCACATTTTGTCTCATCTCCTTCCTGATAACATCAAGAGTTCTAAATATTAATCTTTTACATTGTGCCTGCAATAACTCCAAGGTTCTGATTCTTTGTTTTCAGAACTTTCTGAAGCCATCACCATCTGCTTCTAAGTGATTTTATATAGACTGTTGTTGCCAAGTTATAAGTTGATGAAATTATTTAGAACACTTACTGTGTTCTACCTTCTTGTTTTGTTTTAAAATGTCCAGATAGGCTCTTTGTGTGTGCTAGTTTGGTCATTGGTGCCTTCGAAGTTCTTACAGCCTGTCACCAGGTGGATAGAGGTGTTACCAGATGTTCTCGCCCAGAAGTCCATTTACTTTTCTTGTATGAATTCAGCTCCTGTGTCCAGGCAGTCAGTTACCCAGGTGGGGTGCAGGTTCTCCCCGACTGTCCTAGATGGGCAGAGGTGATTGACATAGGTACAAGTATCTGGCTGCAGGCACTAAGAAGGACAGGGCTCTGACAGCCTTCCCTGAGTGTCTGCAAGGGTGGCACATCCCTTATATCTGATGCTAGGTGGAGGAACTTCCTCTCCCTGAATTTCTGGCTCAATGGAGTCAGCAGATTTTTTTCCCCTTCCCCCAGTTTGTTAAATTGCCATATATAATTGATTCATTTGTTCTTTTGTTTATTTGTTGTTAGAAGGCTTACAGAAGCATCTGACTGCTCTGACATCATAACCCTTCCTGCTGTATAACTTTTCTAAGCTCGTATCCCAAATTTGTAAAATAAATGAAATACCTCCAACAAAGAATTGCTGTAAGAGTTAAATGTCAAAGTATTTGAAATGTTGTATATTGTGTTACCATGACTACCCTTAATACACTTAAAAAGATCTGGAGGATTCCTCCACAAAAATCACATTTTTATGCTTCCAGAGTCAAGAATTTTTAAGATGTTATTCCATGTCAGGACTGGTTTTCATCCTCTGGAAAGCTCTTTCAAAGTCTAATTGACCTCTTTGTTAGGACATAGTTTCCTGATACTTAGAAAACATTTTCATTTCTGTTTTCCATCCTCTAATTCATGTTTATATCTTCATGGGGTAACATTAACAATCATTTGCCTTCTTCTGTGCATATACCCTTCAAATATTTATGTTGTTAGCATGCCCCTCCTTTGTTAAACTCTATCTATGCAGATAGTGCTTAGTTCTTTTAGTCTTTTCTCATAAATCAATCCCTCCAGTCCTTTAATCATGCTCCCTGATGCTCTTTGAATCTGTTCCAATTTCTTGACAGCTCCCTCATGTTGTGATGCTCAGAACTGTTTACAGTATTCTAGGTGCTGTCTGATCAGCCTCACACAGAGTAGCTTTCTCCCCTTGATGGTTCTTGACAGCCTGCTTTCCTGTTTGTAGTTCGAGGATGCTGTTTGGAGCCTCCAGTTGCCATTTAAACTAGCAATTTTGTTCCCTACTATTCATGGCATAAATAGTTCATTTTCATTCTAAGCAATCATTATGATGCCAACTTTCCAGAAATGATAGGTGCAGATTTTGAACTTTGACCTTTCTGAAGTGACTCTCAATGTTTAAGATTGCAGACTTTTTTTTCCTTGCTTTTCTTTTATGGTAAATATATATCTAACAAAACATTTGACATTTCCACAGTCTTCATATGTACAGTTCCATGACACTAGTTGTGTTCTGAGAGGAACAGAGCATAGACTTTAAGCGTCCTTGTTCTGGTTTCATCCTGCCTGCAAGTGACTCTCAGCTCTGCAATGTTTCACTGTCCAACCTTGACTAAATTACCAGTACCTCAGCTTTCTGATCTATAAAATGAGGAAGAGCACCTACCTCATAAGACTGTTCTGAGAAATACATGACATGAGTCCTATAAGTTCTTAGAATAATGTCTTCCATATCAGAATCACACAAAAAAGAAATGCTACCTCAGTTTAATTTCTTAATTCAGGTAAATGAATGAACATGAATAAAGACATTTTAAATACAGTTAGATGCATTTTGAGAAGATATACCTGTGAAACTTAATTATTTTACTCTGTTATTTCTTCATTGTACATCTAACAAAACTCTAACCTCAGAAATTTCCCTCATACTTCTTTTCAGTTGATCTACCTTTTCCTCCAGGCAACCACTTATCTGATTTACTTTACTACACTGATTTATTTTACTGGAGACCAGTTTTTCCAGTTAGAGAAGTTTATTTGAGTGGAATCAGATACTGTGTATTCCTATGTATCTGTTTTTAACTCAATAGTGTAATCTGAGATCCATCCATATTATTGCATGTACCAAAAGTTTATACCTATTTCTTAGTAGTATTTATTGTAGAAATCTTCTACAATTTGGGTTTACCACCATTATTAATAATGCTAATATAAGCATTCTTATATAAATCTTTTTTATGGTATATGTTTTTGTTTTTTCACACTGGAGTAGTACTGGTGGGTCATACACAAAACCAAAACCAAACCCAATGCCAGAAACCTTGGTGGTATAATGGTTAAATACCACAGCTGCTAGCCGTAGATTGATCCCCCAGGCATTCCTTGGAAACTACTCTGTCCTGTAGTGTCACTACAAGTCAGAACTGGCTCGATGGCACTGGGTTATAATGGGTTATAGGCAGTTGTATATTTAACTTTGTAAGAATCTGCTAAACTACAAAAGTGGTTGTATGATTGTCATCCTTCCCGAAGTATATGAGCATTCCAAAAACTTTTGGTGTTATGAATCTTTTTAATCTTAGTCAATATGGTGGGTTCAAAGAAACACATATTTATGGATTTCTGAATGCTAAATGTAGGATGTTAATTATATTTATTGGCTATCTATATATCTTTTTTTTCTGAAGTATCTGGTCAAGTAATCTTCCAATTTAAAAATATTATTTATCTTGTTTATTAAATTATACATGACCATTATAATATATTCTGAATATAATCCTTTATCAGATATGTATATTGTGAATATTTTCTTCAAGTCTTTGATTTGACTTTTTGCTTCCTTAGCAATAGTTTTTGAAAAGCAGAAGTATTTTTCATAAAGATAAATTTGTCTCTCTTTTTTTCCTTTTATGATCAGTATTTCTTGTATCCTTTCTAAAAAATATTTGTCTACCATGGTTTGTGGAGATATTTTCACAACTTTCCTTATTATTATTTTATAGTTGTATCTCTTTGGCCTTTAGGTCTACAATAAATATTAAATTATATTATCTATATGGGACAAGATAGAAGCAAAAGGAGTGTGTGCATGGATCTATGTATGTGTGCGCATATGTTTGAAGTGCACATTTGTTAGAAAGAGAAAAAAATGATCCTGCCCCCACTGAATTATTTCGATACCTGTCTTTGAAAATCAGTTGACTATACATGGAATGTTATCAGAGAAGATGTATTCACTATTTAAGAGGGCTGACAAAGAATTGGTCCTTAGGAGAAAGCTCAGATTTCTGTTAGAACAAGTTCATGAACAGTACTGCTTCACTTAAATTTCCCATCACCCTCCATTCACAAATTTTTATTAGGAAGCAAAATCTCTGCCCTGTAAACTGCTAGGATACTTTATACACATTGTTTTACAAAATTATCACTTTGTTCTTGTTATCCTAGGTTTCTTATACAGACCATTTTACTCTCCCCTAAATATACTGAGACAAAAATATTGGTACAAGTAGTTTTAATATAAAATAATCCTAAAAAAAAAAAAAGTCCCACAAAGGAAGGAGTAGAGAAGGTGAGACAAAAAAAAAAAAAAGGAGAAAAGTCCCTGAATTTTGGCATTAACGAATGGAATACTGCTGCAGACAACTGTTTGATCTTGCCAAAGCCAAAGCCATTGCTATCAAGTCAATTTCACTTCATAACACCCCTGTGGTCAGGGTAACACTGCCCCACAGAGTTTTCAAGCGACCTTTTGGTTAGCAGACACAGCAGTTAACTACTACTCCTCCAGGGTTTCTTTAATATCACTAGGGACCCCATAAAGAACGGTATAGAAGTTGCCTGACAATCGTGCCACTAAGAGGTGAGAAAGCAGAATATGTATTGTCTAATTGCCATCTATCATTTAGAGATTAAAATCCTTCTCATGTCAAAACATGACCTTATGATGACAGAATCAACGTTTAGACCGGAAAGCAGCAGTAAGATGAAATCACTTGAGATGGCAAGTGGTCAGAATTCTAGTAACTATCCACCACAGCTGTAACGCCAGATGTGGCTTGAAGCTTTATAGAACAAAATACAAATAGCATCTGCTATAGGTTACCGCCTGTACCAAGCACATTAATTCATCCCACATATTGAGTCAGCTCTGTTTACACTTGACACTGAGATGAAAGCCACCTACAACCTTTTAAAAAGAGTTAAAATGTGAGGATTAGTAGAAAAAAACTGTTATCCCAGGTTCTGTAGCTTGCCCCAAGGCCGTAATTGATCTTTATCACCTCCCTTCTCTGTCACTCATTATAGATTTCTCTTACTCTTGACCACTGCTTCTGTTGGCCCAGTAAGTGATCTTGACATTCATCTATGAGGGGTCAGAGCCCTGGTTATCTTCCACTTGTCATGCTGTGGTTGCTCCAGTTGTCCATTTACTGTTATCAACAGGTGTGTAAGCACAAAGTGAATCCTCCATGTGCCAAACATAATCTCCCTTGCCCCATTTTTAAGAATCAGTTCTATGTCCTCATGATATTTAGAAGCAAATGAACAAAGAACCCATTACCTCCTAGTCAGTTCCATCTCATAGCAACCCTGCAGGCTGGAATAGAATTGTCCCATAGGTTTACTTTCATAGCAATTGCCTCTATAGTCAATTATTTCACTAAACTGACACAGAAAGCTCTAATAATAATATACTGGCTTTGCTGAGAAACTTGATTTATTGTTGGCTGTCCTGTGTTAGGTCACAATTGATACAGAGGATCTGTGATTAAGGCTATTTGGTTAACTATATGGTAAGCTTACAGTAACCAATAGCTGCCATGATTTAATTGGGTTTCACCAAGACCAAACCAATGAATTAAAAATGTATATAGTAGCCTTTTCCTGTATCTTCTAATCACTGTGGAAAAGCTCGTGGCATAGTGGATTCAGAGCTACAGTTGTTAACCAAAGGTCAGCAGTTCAAATCTACCAGGCACTCCTTGGAAACTGTATGGAGCAGTTGTACTCTGCTCTGTAGGGTCATTGTGAGTTAGAATCAACTCAACGGCAGTGGGTTTGGATACTGATTGGTGTGCTTTCAGTACATAATATTACTTTTGGTTTACTTCCACTTGGCACTTTCAATGGGACTTTTGGTTCACTTGGCCCTTTACATTTTAACAGCTTTTACTTACTATGTCAGCCACTAAATGTATTGATTCCAACTACAAAGTCAAGGAATGGAGAAATTACCACAGAATGAGAGTATATGCCCAAGGAAGTCACTGTGGGGTAAACTTTGACCAGGACCAATTTACCACCTATCTTACAATATTCCCTGATTTTAACACAGGATATATTCCATCTCTTGGTATTTACACCCAATATCTCTAGAATGATATAAATATTCTCTTCATTGTGTATAGTTACTCTATGTTTATAAGCAATGATGGTCTGTTGAAAGCTAAATATTGACCTTTTGTGAGAAAAAATAAAATAAAATAAAATGCAAATTTGTAGTATTTTCTAATTTCTGTAGTATATAGCCACAATTCATCTGTTTGTCATGCTGTGGTGTCTTGTGTGTTGCTACTAGGCTGGAAACTATGCCAAACAGTATTTCAAATACCACCAGGGTCACACATGGTGGACAAGTTTCCATAAAGCTTAAAGACTGTTTTAGTCAGCTAGTGCTGCTCTAACAGAAATACTACAAGTGGATGGCTTTAACAGAGGAAAGTTTATTCTTACACAGTCTGGTAGGATACAAGTCTAAATTCAGGATGTCCACTCCAGGGGAAGGCTTTCCCGATGGTAGACTCAGGAGGGAAGCCCGGTAGTACATCAGGCTTTGTCTAGGAAATGTCTTGGCACAGGAACCTAGGGTCTGAAGGACATGCTCTTCTCTAGGTGTTGCTTTCTTGATGGTGTGAGGTTCCCAATTCTTTGCTTGTTTCCCTTTTCTTCTGTCTCTTGTAGAATGAAAAGGATTAAGGGGGTGGGACAAGCCATACTCCAGGGAATCTCCCTTTACAGTGGAGCAGGGAAGTGATCTTATAAAGGAATTTAGAGTCCCACACTAATCCTTTAACATACAAAGACTAAGACAAATAGGAAGAAAGGACCAGGTAATCTATTTCTGAAAAATTTGCCCAATGAAAGCCTTATGACTAACAGAAGAACATTGTCTAACATAGTGCCACAAGAAGAACTCCTCATGTTGGAAAAACAAAACTCTTTCCTGTTGAGTCGATTCTGATCCATAATGACCCTATAGGACAGACTAGAACTGCTCTAGATGGTTTCTAAGGAGTGGCAGGTAGATTTGAACTGCCAACCTTTTGGTTAGCAGGCTAGCTCCCGCTATGTAACCAGGGCTCCCTCAGGTTGGAACATGCTAAAAACATAACTGGCGAAGAGAGGCTTCCTGAGAGTCGTATTGATCTTAATGAAGTAGATTTAGTAAAGCCTTGGGGACATTCACTTGCTGATGTGGCATGATTCAAAACGAGAAGAAACAGCTGCAAACATCCAAACAAAATATGAATCAAGGAAAATTGAAAATTGTCAAAAATGAAATGGAATGCTTGACTATGGATATCCTAGGCATTAATGAGCTGAAATGGACTGTTATTATCCATTTTGAATGGGAGAGTCTTATAGCCTACTATGCCAGTAATGAAAAATTAAAGAGCAGTTCATAGTCACTATCAAAAAGAACATTTAAAGATCTATCATAAAATACAATGCTGTCAATGACTGGATGATTTCTATATACTTACAAAGAAGACCAGTTAATTTAATGCTTATTCAAATTTATGCACCTACAGTTAATACCAAAGATGAAGAAAATAAATATTTTTACCAACTTCTACAATCTGAAATTGATCAGACATACAATGTACTGATAATTACTGGTGATTTGAATGTGAAACAAAGAAGAAAGATCAGTAGCTGGAAAATATGGCATTGGTGATAGAAATGACAGGCAAAATTGCGTGATAGAATTTTTTAGGACCAATGACTTATTCACTGCAAATACTTTTTCTTCAACATTGTAAATGGCAGCTATACACGTGGACCTACTCACAAGGACTACGTAGAAACCAAATCAGCTAAATTCGTGGTAAAAGATAGTAGAGAGGTTCAACATTGTCAATGGCAGCAACACCAGGGGACTACAGTACACCCCATCAAATAGCTCATATCCAACTTCAAGTTGAAGTTGAGAAAAATTAAAACAAGTCCAGAGAGTCAGAGCATGACTAAAGAAGACCAGATGAGTTGTAGGATGACATCAAGGACATCATACATGAAAAAAATGAAAGTCATTAAAAAGACAGGAAAGAAAGGGAGGGGGGAGACCAAAATGAATGTCAGAAGAGTCTCTGAAACTTGAATGTAGAGTAACTAATGGGTAAGGAAGAAATATGAAATAAATAATCTAAATAGAAAACTTCCAAAGGGAAATTCCAGGAGACAAAGTAAAGCATTATAATAAAATTTGCAAAGACCTAGAAAACCAAAAGGGAAGAACATGTTCAGTGTTTCTCAAGCTGAGAAAACCAAAGGGGGGAAAAAAATGCAAGTCTCAAATTGAAATATTCAATTATTTAATGTGGAAAATATTGAACAATATAAGAAACATCAAAAAAACATGGAAAGAATACACAGGGTCACTGTGCCAAAAAGATCTGATCTGTGTTCAACCATTTCAAGAGGTAGCATTATTCAAGAACTGATGGTATTAGAAGAAGAAACTTAACCTGCACTGAAGGCATTGGTGAAAAACAAGACTTTAGGAACTTATAGAGTACGAACTGGGACATCCCTACCAAAGGATACAGCTCTGAATGTGCTCATCCGACTATGCAAAGAAATTTGAAAGACAGCTACCTGGTCAATTAAGTAGAAAAAGATCCATATTTGTGCATATTCCTAGGAAAGGTGATTTGATAGAATTTGGAAATTACTGGATAATACCATACACAAAGATTTCTGAAGATTACTCAAAAGTTGTTGCAGGAATACATTGACGGAGAACTTCAGAAATACAAGCTAGATTCAGAAGAGGATGTGCAATGAGGGCTGTCATCACTGATGTCAGATGGATCTTGGCTAAAAAGTAGAAAGATGTCTATATGTTTCATAGACTGTGTAAAGGAATTCAACTGTGTGGATCATAACAAACTGTGGAGAACATTGCAAAGAATGGGAATTCCAAAATATTTAATCGTGCTTATGCAAAATCTGTACATAGACTAAAAGCAGTGATTTGAACAGAACAAGAAGATTTTAAATTGTTTAAAACAGGAAAGGTGTGTGTTAAGGTGGTTTCCTTTCACCCTATTTATTCAAACTGCATGCTGAACAAATAATCATAGAACTTGGACTATATGAAAAAACATATGATGTAAGGAGTGGCACAATACAGGAATCAACAACCTGTAATATGCAGATGATACAACCTTGTTTGCTGTAAGTGAAGAGGATTTGAACACCTCCACCTAAAGAAAACAAAAATCCTTACAACTGGATCAATAAGCAACATAATTGTAAACTTAGAAAATATTGAAGTTATCAAGGATTTCTTTTTACTTGAATTTACAATCAACCACCGTGAAAGCAACAGTCAAGAAATCAAACAACACATTGCATCGAGATCTGCTAGAAAAGACCTCTGTAAAAATGTTAAAAATCAAAGAGTTACTTTGTAGTCTATGCATGCAGAAGCCAGACAATGAATAAGACCCAAGAAGAATTGATGGATTTGACTTATGGTGCAGGTAAAGCATATTAAAAATGCCGTGGCTACTAGAAAAATTAACAAATCTGTTTTGGAAGAAGTACACTCAGAATTCTCCTTAGAAGTAAAGACGGTGAGACTTTGTGTCACATATGTTGGACACGTTGTCAGACAGAAATAGTTTCTGAAGAAAGCTATCATGCTTGCAGTTTTAGACAGGTCAGGGACAAAGACGAAGACCCTCAGTGATTTGAACTGACACTGTGGCTTCTAAAATGGAGTCTAACACAGCCAACAGTTGTGAGGACCGGGCTTGGTTTTATTCTGTCCTACATAGATTGCTGTGAGTCAGAATCAACTCAATGGCATCTGAAGACAATGTAGTGTAGATTTGCACTACGGGCAATTAAAGTTATCAACATGATATCACTAAACACAAAGTTGGGAGGAGATACCCAGAATCGGCTCTTGCAAGCTTGCACAACCTAAGCCTAGCACAGCACTGATCAGTTTCCTTTGATGAAGAAATTGGGAAATATCTATTGTATATGTTTTCAGAGAGATGCAGTATTCTTTTATCCAGGGGATATATCTCTTCTCTTACTAACTGGCCTCTGTGTTAGCTTTGAAACTGAATAAGCAGTCATCATTTTCTATTGTAACAACTGACACAAGCTTTCTGCAGATCAACTCTTAAATGTTTTATGGTTTTATAGGCAAGAAATATGCTTGTTAGCTTCCCATTTATATCAGCTCTGTAAACACAATGATTCACTAGCCATTGCTACAAATTCTGGAATTCAAGGCCTTTTGAATATCAGTTTGGCCTGCCTTGTAATTATGGTAAGACTACCTTGCCTCTGGTGGTGGGAACATTGGAGATTTTCTGTCCTAAAATTCTATCATTTACTGATACTATTGACTCCAGTTCCATTGCAGGGTCTCGTAATCAACCCCGGCCTACAGAGAATAACTGACAATAAAGTGAACTTTTCAGTTATGGCTAGTAGACCACTGCCTTTAGTGTGTTAAGGGTTGTCTCTAGGAGTATTAACTCTCTGACATTTCCAGGATGTCCTGGCTGCTGGCTGAGAAAACTCTCGTGGCTCCACAGAGAGGAAAGCAGTGAAACACATTCTTGAGGGAGGAAGCTCTGAACATCCTATAAATAGTTCACCTTAATTCCAAATGAACTTAAGTGGACCAAAGAAATATGTGTTGAGAATCAGCAGCAATCTACAAGGACTGAATAAGAGAAAACATGGTAAATCTTGGTAGAGCAGTTTGCACATAACCGTTTTCATCATTACCATCATCAGCCTTATCGTCGTTTTTACTACTGGCTGTGCTGTCACAGCTTATCTGTTTTTTTGAAAAAGCTACACACACTATAGAGTCCACCTCGTCATCATCTCTCTGTCCATGGTAATATGTGAGCCAGTGTTTAGTACAGAGCAACCTTTCAGTAACTATCACTTGAAGGTATGAATGTATTGAGTACAGTGGAGTAAAGCGAGGTAATGATGCTTAATTATAATTGAGAAAAACAAAAACAAAACCACTGTTGAATTGTACCACCAAATTTCTTCAGATCCTGGCCGTAACATCTTCTAGCCAGGTGACTGCAAGAAGCTCCCATCCATAGCTACCTTGTCTGTAAAGTCAGGAAGCATAGAGCTCCTATGCACAGTGCCTGGCTGTAAAGAATCGGGTGCAGGTTTCTGGGTAAGTGTGCCATAGCCTCGTACCAGCCAAGCCAAGCCAAGTGCCGTCGAGTACCAGCTTTACTCTTTTATTTCACTCTTTCAAGAGTTTTGGCTTTTGACAAAAACATTCACAGTTCTGGATTTTCCACTGACAAACCAGCCTATTTGGCATAAGGATTTTCAAATGACAAAATCCTGGGTTTCAAACTCAGCACTGACACTAATTAGAAATGTGGTCTTTCTGAACCTCATATGCCTACTTGTAAAGCAAGAGTTGCAATAGTCTCTGCCTCAAGTGAAAGTTTGATGAGATGCAGCCTAGGGTTCTGGGTTCCTATTGCTTGATACACTGTAAGTACTCAGTAAATATTTGCTGCTGTTTTGTGTCAGTTATCTCTTGGGGTTCACAATCATTCCACAGACCTTCTACAAAGCTGAGCCCTTCCAGTGGCTTTGTTCTTCAGCTCTTCTTGGCGAATTAGGAAATGCTATGGTTCTAAGTTTCTGCTCAGCTAGGTGTTTATTTTGCTGGTATACTGCTCTTAGTACTTAAAAAACCCAAACCCAGTGCCATTGAATTGGGTCTTAGTACTTAGGATGGTGCTTAATAATAGTAACTTTGAGACTCCTAATAGTTGTCAACAGATAATGGCCAAAAGGTATAAAAAAGGGCAAGAGGAATTTTAAAATTGTATAAACAAACAAAAAATATATAAGGAATCCTTTCTATATACAAAGATTAAATAAGTAGAACTTATTTATACCATAGTTATTATCTATATCTGAATACATCTAGCAAAGATTTAATGTTGCTTATATTAAAAGGCTCATGGGAGAATAGTACTGTTAAAATAGAAATCTAAACAAAAAATAAATTTAAGAAAATGAATGCAGAGTAGTACATGCGTATACAAAAAAAAAAAAAAAAAACTTTATGTTCATCTAATTAACAAGATTCCACTGCAGTCTAGTTAATTCTCACTCATAGTCATGCTATAGAATTTCCGAAGCTATGAATCTTTAGGAAAGCAGACTGCCACATCTTTCTCCTGAAGTGCCACTGGTAGTTTTGAGCCACTGACCTTGCAGTTATCCAAGCACTTTAACCGTGGTACCACCAGGGATCAGTTGCTACAATAGTCTTTTGGAACTAGTTACCTAGGGGCAAGAAAAGTAAGAATTGATTAGAAAGAATAGTAAACTGTGACAAAAAAAAAAAAAAAAATCAGTCAATCAGGGGATGTTGATTTGAGACCTAGATTTCTGCTATTGGGAAGCAGTGACTTCTTGAGCTGATTTGTATTCTTCAATATATGGAGAATATAAAAATGAAGTGGTTGAACTTAGTCTTTTGCAATGTTTACCTAGAAATCTATCACCTTGATTTTTCCAGTAAAGCACACAGATCCCAGTGTACCAATGGATAAAAATGAAAGGGACATAGGTTCCTGCCTCTCTCTCACACATCATGGTAGCCTCAAAGTCACATTTGTAGACCCACAGTTAGAAAAGTATGGCTCAGTATGATGTATCATTCCTTCACTGATTGTTACAAACAATACAAAGTTATATGGCATTACTAAATATAGTCATAATATGTAATATATTCATTCATTCGATTGGGAAAATAACAAAGGTGTTACCTAGGAATCTAAACTGTCTTAGATCAAATGCTAGGTGGTAGTGATTCAGTAGTGAAAGTAATAGACATGGCCCCATTTCCTGAAGTTCACAGGGAAGGTCATTGTTCAAGTAATTTAAAATGTAACAAACGCTAAAGAAGATCTCATGGACGCACCATACTGTATTATAACATACACTACTGAAGGCAGATTTATTGATATTTAACCAGACTTTAAGTTCCATCTGAAGATGTTTTTTCCTCCACTAGACAAAACATAGAAGTTTGTCACAGAGAAACACTTGACCAGCGCTATTTCTGGAAGTACTCAGGATAAAAATTAACGCAGGTGAATGCCCACTCTGATCAGTCAAGGCGTTCACTCCCTGTGAAAGAGGTCAAGTCTGAAGAGAAACTCTGTCATAATACTCTGTCTTCCTTCAGTTAGCTCCAATTAACAACACAGGGTCTGGCGTATTGCATTTACCAGGTTGTTTCTATTTTTATTTGAATGAATTAAATAAGTTATTTTAAAAGTTTTGCAACTTATGAAAATACACATCGACGTGATCAAAAATGTATATGGGACTAGGTAGAAGAGGTAAAGTCAGAGTGTTTCCACAAAAGAACATTAAAATGTGCCCCCAATCTTTGGTAAGAGAAGTAGAGAGATGGTGATACATAGGCAAATGGGAAGTAGTATTTTTTAAGATTTGAGGATGCAGAGATCAAGTTTATGCTAAAAAAAAAAGTGGGAACCCTAGAGTGGCTATGTTCACTACAAAATGAACACCCCAAACTATCACTTAAGAAACAAACAAAAATTCAAAAAAGGAAAGAGAGAATGTGAACTTACCTATACCTAGATACCCAAATGCACACAACAATGCAAGTATGTGCACATTTATTTTGGAAACACATATGCTGTTTTACCTTATTAATTTGCCCATTATTCACAAGTACTCGTTTAGAGCCTACTTTATGTAATGCACTGGAGAGGGCTGGAGGGTAAAATAGCAAGCGACACCATCACCCCATTCCTGGCTACTGCTCTACTGCTAGATGCAACCTTTATCAAGTGTCGTCAAGGGAACCTGGCATTTATCAGGGTAGGTGCTGCACTCTGCTCTGCTGACAGGGTAGATTCAATGCATGTCATCCCCACTGTGGTAAGATGTTTTAATAGCTTGCTCTTTCTTCTCTGCCATCACCCAGGCACTTTTTCTTTCCTTTTCTGGCCCTTTCTCCTTTCTCCCAGATGTTCTTCCATATCTTGAAATCTCTTTGCTTCTGAACTGTGTGACTTAGCATAAGTTACTGACCTCATTCTGTTTCAACATTTGATTTCAACATCTTGGTTTCGTCAACCATCCACAAAATATTGGAATCCATTAGATTATCCCTGAGGTGTTACCCAGTTCTTTTATATTAGCATTGTGGAATTCTTGCTAATATTCTCTGCCTGACTTAACTTGCATTTTCCTTAAAAAGTAGAGCTTGAATGAAGGGCTTTTATGCAGGTGATTTGTTTTGGAAAATGACCCTAGAGTGCATGAGTGAAAGAACTGGGAAAATGAAACAAGAAAGGAAGGAAAGTTACAGAACTGGAGACCAGGGGAACAATGGTGACATGCAGAGAGAAAGCAGCCAGTCCAGGGGAGCAAGCACTGTTGAACTGATCACTACTATGGGCTCCTGAAACTCAATCTTTTTGCAAGTGTTCCCAGTAACTGTTTGGAATGTGTCTCTGAAATGCTTGTCTAGAGACTTGGAAAAAGGTAGTATTGACCCTTCAGCTCTTGCTCCATTAGTGTTAACACCTGACACTTTGTAGTTCGTGTAAGAACCAGAGTGGCTGATCAGGTTCCTGTGGTGGCCCTATTATAAAGGTGGGTAAGATTTGGATTAGTAAGGGATACACAGTATAGCTAAGACCAGGTCCCATTAGGCTCCACCTCAGAACAGTTGCTTGCTGTAAAACTAGAAAGAAAACAAACCCATTGTCATCTAGTGGATTCCGACTCCTAGCAACCTGTAGGGTCAGAGTAGAACTGCCGCACAGTTTCCAAGGAGCAGCTGATGGATTCTAACTGCTGACCTTTGGGTTAGCAGCTGGAGCACTTTAACCACCATGCCACGAGCATTTCCCTTGTTGCTATGGCAAAGGCAAATAAATGAATTAATTGAAAGATGGGGTGAGAAAATATGGAAGTATTAAAAAAATATACAACACGCAAGCCTCACTTTCCTATAAGTTAATGACAGTTAATATGTGTCTGTAATGAATGCCAGTGACAAATACCAAGGTACAGGATAAGGGCAATGGTAGCTACGATGGTGAAGGTTATGTGACCTTAGCTGGACCATTGTTCTCAGCTGCTTGAAAGTTACGTAATGATGTAATTTGGCTGCTGTATAATAATGTAGTTGTCATGGATTGAATTGTGTCCCCTGAAAAATATGTGTAGGAATTTGGCTGGGTCAGGATTCCTTGTGTTCTGTGATTGCCCTCCCTTTTATGATTTTCTTATGCTGTAAGTCCTAATCTCTGCCTGTGATTAGCAGAGTGGATTATGTTAGAGGGGACTAGGGTGGGACTACAAATTCTTACTTAAGGTCACCTCCCTGCTCCACTCTAAAGGGAATTTCCTTGGAGTGTGGCTTGTACCACCTTTTATCCTACAAGAGATGAAAGAAGCAGACAACTGGGAGGCTCACGCCATAAAGAAAGTAGCGTCAGGAGAAGTGCGCATCCTTTAGACCAGAGGTTCCTGCACCAAGATGCTCCCTGAAAAAGGCTGATGGAACACAAGGACTTTCCTCCAGAGCCAACAGAGGGAAGGCCTTCCCGTGGAGTGGACACCCTGCTTTCAGACTTGTAGCCTACCAGACTGTAAGAATAAACTTTTATTAGTTACACACACCCACTTTGCGGTGTTGCTCTTGGAGCAGCGCTAGCTGATTAAAACAGCAGCCATCTTCCATTTGTGATCTGATGTGGTCAGTCTCCATCTCTGCACGACAGTCTGGTGTTTGGAACCTAACCATGTGGATAAATGAGAAGTGAATATATATTCCTACCTTTTTGATCACATACATTCTTGTGCTTTTACGTACTGAAGTTATTCAAGTAATTTTCCTTATCACCTCCACCTTGGTTTCATTTTATTTTTACAAGTGGAACGAATTAGTCTAACAGATACAAATCAGACTGAGTTTTTTTGATGATAAGAGACTGTATCTCCTGAATGTGTTTTATTCCCTAGTAGATCCAATTGTTAAAAAGTGGTTTGTTTGTTTTATGTTGAGCTGAGAGCACTGTTTCTGTTAACTTTCACTTGCTGCTTCTAGTTTTGCCCTTTGGGACCATGTAAAGCCAGGACAACTCCATTTCATTTATTTCTTTCCTTCTAACATTTGAAGGCAACCCTCCTCTTTTCCCTACTCCATGAGGTTTGTTTTTTCCTAGGCTAAGTGTTCGAGTTTTTTTTAATTCATATGATGATGCTTTAGATTTTCATGGTAATAGTGGTCGCTTTCACCTGGTTACACTACAAATTGTTAATCTCTCCATATGTGGGACCTACGTATAAGTACACACAGTACTCCAGATCTGGTTATCCAAATACATAGTGAGCCTGTTGGCATCTTTTTGTCTCTGATTCATGATGATACCATGTGTGTCAGAGTAAAACTGTGCTCTAGTTTTTGGTCACTTTTTGTTTTTTGGAAGTAGATCACCAGGCCTATCTCCTTGGGCACCTTTGGGTAGACATGCCTTTCAACCTTTCAGTTATCAGCTGAGCATGTTAACCACTTGCCCCATTACAGTGGGATTTCCTAGATGGTGTAAACAGTTAATGTACTCTGCTGTTTATTGAATGTTGGAGATTTGAGTCTACCCACAGTGCCTCAAAAGAAAAGCCTGGCAATCTACTACAGAAAACTCGGGTGTTTAACACATTGTGGAGCACAGCTCTACTCTGATACACTTGGAGTTACTATGAACCAGAGTCTACTCAACTACAACTGATTTAATATATAGTGATGTGGAACTGTTTGTCCTTGTCTCTAGGGTCTTACTTTTATTATTAAAGGCTAAATCCCTGGGAAACCAAATGCACGCTTGTATGTATATGTATGTGTTTCAAAATGACAAAAAATAAGGGCCCAGTAAATTTGGACAAAGGCAGAACGACTTCCATGTGATTCCGAAGTCAGCCAGGTATAATAACTACATGTAGTATTATGTTTGACATAAGACATGGCCCAACAGGGGAGATGAATATGCTTCAACAGTTAGATGATTATGTTAATACAAGCTGGGATTTATTATTATGTTTGTTTTATTCAGGGATGAATTTGATGTGATTGCTGCTGCTGCTTCAGTGCCAGGTAATGGAGGCTGAAATGTATTCCCTGAAAGATCCTCCAGGAACAGCCACCTGGGATTGACAGAGAGAGTCACTGGGTGTCACTGTTGAGTCACACAAAAGCAGCTGTCTGTTTGCTTATAGAAGTCTGTCTCCTTAAAGAGATTGGGAACCGGAAGTTTGGGGTGGCTGCCTTCCCCTTATGGTCTGTATTATTTCATTTGGGTCAGCACAGATCATCCCTCTGCCTGCTTCTCCCTGCAAAGTTTCTGGTCAGACGTGCCCATGTCAGTGTGCACCTTAGCTGCCTCAGCTACTGCTTCATAACATGATCTGTCCTTGATCTGCCTGGTGGTGCTGTGATAGGGGTCTGCTTTTATGCACCAGTGCAGCAAGTAGTCACTCCTATCAGCAACAAAAGGAAGTCACCCCCTACATTCAGGGCTTACTGAGCCTTACAGTTCTCTTTATGGCAAATAAATTCTTTCACTTCACAGGTGGAGATTATTCCAGATTCTGACACTATGATTCCAGAGTCTCAGTAAAGAGTTAGTGACACATTTCAGTTCTTCACAAGAGTGCTCTTTTTGACAAAAGTAAAGGAAGTTGAAATTTTAGGCATCTAGTGCTTTGCAGGGTAAGGAGAGCAACCGACCAAGGGAGAGAAGGGCCATGCACGAAGATGGAAGAATTAGTGACTTCTTGTCCAAATGCCTATCCTGTTACTAATCTGGCCTAATTCAGCCATGAGGTTTTTCCACATGCACATTCTCTAGCTGGAACCTCAGTGACTAGATGGTCTGTGAAAGCTGATTACTTAAGTTCCTCAGCGGGGACTGATTCTTAATCATTTTAGGGAAATATACCAAAAATGCAAATAAAACTGTCCTGGGTCCAAAGAATTGATTCTGGGTATCTGAGGGCTGCAAGGATCAGTATGCTTATAAACTCCACATGTAACACTAATATATATCCAAAGAACACTCTTTCAGGACTACTGTATAAAATAGATTATACTTTCTGAAAATTGTGCATTTTATATACATAGATCTCTTTCTATGTCTGTATGATTTTTGCTTTCTCTGGCATTCAACAATGAGTTGCAGCCAGAGACATCCTTCCAAACAATGCAAATATGACCACTCTGTTCTCCACTCTTAAACTCCTTATTGGTCAATTGCCACGTGTGTGTCAAGTCCAAAGTCATTGCCCTATTATTTAAATCTACCCTCACTGGACCCTCGTGTTCTAGAACAACAAAGTTTACTATCTACACACTAATTATGTTGTCATACTTTATATCAGTGATTTGCCACTTGGCTGCACATTGAAATCACCTCAATAGCTTTAAAGACACTGATGCTTGGGTCCCAACCATTGGAGTTGTTTCAACTGATCTGAAAAGGGCCCAGGTTTCCCCCCCACCCCCACCTCACCCTAAGTTCCCCAGGTGAATATAATGGGCCAAAAAAAATTAAGAACAGCTATTCTGTGGCTGAATTCTACAATAATGGGGCATCGATGATTCAGTGGTAGACTTCTTACCTTCCATGTGACAGACTAGGGTTTGATTCTCAGTCAATACAACTCAAGTGTAGCCACCACCTGTCTTTGATTGGAGGCTTGTATGTTGCTGTGATACTGAATGGGATTTGGCAGAGCTTCTAGATGAGGACAGACTAGAAATAGAGGTCTGATAACCTGCTGAAACTAGGAGGAAAGGCCTGACAGTCTGCTGAAAATCAGTCAGTGAAGACAATGTGCATCAACAACGGTCTGATCCACAACTGCTAATGGAGATGCCACAGGAATGGGCAGCATTTCTTTCCCGTATGCATAGAATCACCATGAATCAAGGGCTGATTTAATGGCAGCTGACAACAAGAACAATGGTTCTGTGGTATTCACTCTTCCTAGAACACACTTAATTGCGTGCTAATCCTTGCTGGGTCATCACACTCATCATCTCTGAATACCTTCCCAATTGTCACTCGCTCAGCCAAGTTGAAGATTTTTCTCTTGAAATTCCATAGCATTTGATGCATATAATAGGATGCTGTATTGAAAATACTTATGTGTCTATTTTCACGCTACACTATAAGTTCGTAAAACTCACTGCTGTCCAGTCAAAGCCTACTCATAACAACCCTGTCGGACAGAGTGGAACTGCCCCATAGTTTCCTAGGAGCACCTAGTGGATTTGACCTGCTATCCTTTCAGTTAGCAGTTGTAGTACTTAACTGCTATTTCACCAGGGTTTCTATAAGTTCACAACAGGGAATCAAATTAAGTGTATTTATTGTAGCTACCCAGCACATATTACAGAGGAATAATGTCCATTTACAGGTAAGGGAACTGAAGTATAGAGGTGTTAAGCAGTTGCCTAAACTGTGAATGGAATTCTGGTCTATCTGACTCCACTTTTAGTAACTATAATGATTGCCTCCAAATTTAGAAAGAGGAAGATTTTTAACTCAATATCCTCATTGTTGTTTTTACCAGACTCTTTTTGCTAGGCACTTTATAGTATCACTAGGAGTTAGAATCCCTGGTGGTACAGTGGATAAGGGCTATGTCAGTTCAAATCCTCCAGGCCTTCCTTGGAAACTCTATTGGACACTTCCACTCTGCCCTATGGTATTGCTATGAGTTGGTATTGACTCGATGGCGCTGGGTTTGGTTTTTGGCTATGAGCTGGAATTAACTAACTTGACAATAATGAGTTTGGTTTGGTATTATTTATGCTTCATACAATTTAACCCACATAACAATTCTATAATTATTTCCAAATTAATTGATAAACAAACAAAAACACAAGTCTCAGAAAGAGCAAAGTAATTCAGGCAAGGCCGTATTATGAGAAAGTTACTAATGCTACATGAAACCCTATAGCTGTTAGGCTTCAACATCCAGAATCAGTCACTATTACGGTTGTCTCATAGAGGTAAAGAAGAAGAAAGAGAGAGACCCGTTTCCAAAACAGATCTGTTGCATAAATAACTCATTGGATTTAAATTGACTTCAAGAGTACGAAGTACCTTAAAGACAATTTTCTTAGTATCTGTTCCCCAAACACTTAACTCTTTCTCAAGGGATCCCTGGATTTTAAAAAAAAAAAAAAAAAAAAATACAATGACTTCTCTTTCAGAAAGATTAGTTTCAGTTACTCTGAGCAACCAAGGATATCTGAAGTGTAACCAAATATTTGTATTGTGATGCCCTTGTAATCTCTTTCTCTAGGCAATTAACACAGACTGTTAAATCCAGGGCTTTTGGTCCATTATAGGAAAAAAAAAAAAAAAAAAGGTGGACACTTGAGGCCCAGAGAAGAAGGGTTTAGTAAAGGTTACACTGCAGAATTATGGCTAGAAACCTCTTCACCTCCCAACCCTCAGTCCAGTGTTCTTTATCGAGTAATTAAAGGGGCTATTGTTAAACATGATGAATATTTTAAAATCTACTTTGAGTTTCTTAGTTGTAAAGTACTGTAAATGCCAGACACAAGGTATTTTTATTGCCTGTTGCTACCACTAACAAGGCCATTTACTCTGCGGGATCTTGGCAATAGGGATGAGTTGGAGCAAACAGAGGTAAGGTGCGGATTCCTCTCCCTCACTAATGTGAACAGATGGCGTCAAATGGGACACGGATACTGGCTGCATAGAATGCGAACTGCTGTCTCCCTACTGAGGACAGAAAATATCCTTTAAGGAAGAGTAAAGTAGGCATCTGTAAATTCAACTGCTGAGCCCTGAGCGAAGACAGATGAGGCCTCTTAGAACTCGGCAAAGTTGTAGGATTGAGATTCCAGTTACCTCTAGAGCTTCTGGGAACTAATACTTGAGGGATACTGATTAAACCTTCCAAACCTCGCTTCACACACGTGTGAAATAATAGTTCTAACATTTGCCAAATAGGTTAGGCACTTGAGTAAATCTGCTCATGGCAATTCCTTCAAACTGTTCCCTTCTTTTCCTGATGGCTAACTTTTGTTTTTTTATTCAGTTCCTGACAATATTGTCCTTTTGTAAACCTTTCACCAATTTCCCAAGTGAGGGATAATTTCTTTTCCTTCTCTTCACCCTGGTGCTTCCTATATGCATTTTCTATGAGACTTATTTCATGATGCTCTCACTTGTGATTAACTATCAGTACATGTACTATTCCACTAGAATTGTTAAGTCCTCCTGGACAAGATGTGCTTAGATGGTTCCCATTTCTTCCAGCTGAATCTCACAGTCTATTTTCACAGCATGAGGTCCTACTCAACTTTGGTTGAAATGAGTGAAACTACGAGCTTAGATGTTCTTTGTGTTCTCCCAGACAAAGCCTAAAAAATTTGTGTGTCCATTTGTGAATTATTTGAAGAAGTGTCTGGAAAACTGTTGAGTTTCCTGGTCTCCCTAAAAACTTACAGAAAAGAACTCAAGTCTAAAATCTCTACGATACTACGAAAGCAAGAACCAATATAGATTTGAAGCTGAAGGGTGGCCTGCTCACCCTTCAGAAATAGTGGCAGAGATAGGGAAGGGGCCAGGGCTAACAAACCATTTTTCTCAAATTTGTAGTCAATCCTGCTTCTTGCAGCAACCTGAAACCTTCTGATAACCTGCTGGTGACTCTCCGCAGAAGACTCTCTCTTGACTGTGACTCATCCAACATACATGAATCATACTCTGAGCACATAAGTGTGGTCACAAAAAGAAGCAGCAGAATGGCTCCATAATCATATTTTAGTTCTGCCTCTGATTGTGACCTCTAACAAATGAGTTCTGCTGAGTCTGTCTTCTCGGCTGTAAAATGGGAGTACAAATAAAGAAAACAGCTGCCATTTACTGAATAGCTGCTAGATGTTATGAGGTGTTTTATGACTTGTTCATAGCTGAGGACATTGAATTTTTAATAGAAAATTTATTAAAATCTTATTCAACAACCTTACTCTATAACTTACGCAATAAAATTTTTAAAATCTTACTCAATAACTTCTTTTGACTTTGTGAGCCCCTTTCTCCACAAATATATACATATTAGAAATTATACTTGAAAGTCTAAAGACTGTATTCACATAAAGACAGATATAGCCCCAGGCTGTGAATCACCTGGGAAAGAAGGAGGTTGGGATTTAGGCAAAAGGCTTATTAGAATCCCAAACTGATAGCTTCGAAGTAGAGCGCAGTATGCAAATGCCAGTTGTTGATGTTACCGGTGCCACATTTAGATCACTTGGGTACTTAAAAGAGAAAAGTTCATTGACTATGGCTGGAAAACCCTAAAAGGAAATGAGGCATTTCTAATAATTTTCTAGCAAACTCATGAATGTCCTACATGCGACTATATGAGAAACAAATAGGATAGACATTTCACCATCGCATTATCAGGGTATAAAGACAACAAAAGTTTTAGAAACTTAAGCACAAACTATGATTTAGCTGATGAAGCACCTTCTACTCTACAAAGACTCTTCCTATGCTTTACATAGCTATTTCAGTACCTGTCTCGTTTGGCCAGGCTTACTCTCTAGCCGCAATTCACTCACCCAGTCCCCAGATGTGCAGTTTTTCTTTTCTTCTACTTTGCATGAAACTGAGGAAGTAAACACAACAGTTTGGCAGTGGAGACAGAGCTGCACTATGACATCTATAGATCCTAGAGATTTTTATACTTCTCTTATATAAAAATATTTAAGAATACATCTTATAACTTCCTTAACATAAAAATAAATATAATCCAAGCTGAATTCATCACTGTATTTCCATTGTTATTATAATTATCATATCTTCTGATTTTAAAATGAAATGAAAACTTCTGTGGGCCCCTAAATGTGTTGTGGGCCCAGGACACTGTGCCTGTTGTGCCTAATGGATGCATTGGCCCTGGATGAAGAGCTTTGAATATGGAATATTACAGGATTTTAATCAATTTTCAGAAACTTTGAATATGTGATCTTGAGTAAGTGAAGAATTCTCTACTGATTGCTTTATTCTTTCCCCCCTTAGTTTACTAGAGGAGCATAACACCTGTCTTATTGAATCGCAGGTAGTATGTAGTAGATTCTTGAAACAGTATAGGATCTCACTAATTCCTAGGTACAGGGATGTTGACTTATTCTTACCTGCCATGCCTGAATCTTATACCTATTCTGGTAGCCAGGAGAGTGTCAATAAAATGATTGTGCTCTACCTGAGCACTATTGACATTTTGGACTCAATAGTTCTGTTATGGAGGGCTGAACTGTACATTGTAGGATGTTTAACAATATCCCTGGCTTCTACCTGCTAGGTGTCAATAGCAGCATCCCCTCCCCCACCTCCTTCAACTGTGACAGGCAAAAACATCTCCAGACATTGTCTAATATCCAGTGTCTCCTAGAGGAGACCATGATGCCCAGTGGAGAACTACTGAATTAAAAAAGCTAAAGGAACAGAATCAGTCAGGAAATTTTATTAATACATTTAAATAAAACAGGCTGTGATCCCAGAATCACATGGAGTGAAGAGAAGGGTACTTCCTCAAAGATTAAAAAAAGAAAAAGAAAAATTTTTCCTGACCAAAGAAAATATCTAACATCCATTAAAATCATTATCCATATTTGGAGGTTGAAACTGAAAGCAGAAAGACAATCTCACACTCTGTCCCCTGCCAGGACACACAAATGCAGATTTTACTCTAGATTCACATCAGTTTTGGGGGGTAAAATCATCCAACCAGTTGCCAGTTCTAATTATACTCACCTCTTCACATGGATATAAAGGAGAGGCATTTGATACATGTCTTCCTCAAGTCCAGAGACATCTACTGCCTTTCTCTGGTCTAGTAAAGTTAATATCAGCAGAAAAAAAAAGGTTAGTTTAACATAACGTGGCTTCACAATTTCCCTATGGAAGGCAACGATTACTTTGCAGGTGCTGAGTGCTAAAGATTTACTCTAAAGCTGTTTGCAAGCAAATGTATTTATTAATGTAAAAAAATGAAGGAATTTGATGATTATGAAAAACCTAAGAAGCTATGGCCTCAAGACACTGCACCCGACAGAAGGTTGACCTAGAAAGACTGCCTGTGCTTGGGGATCATCAGTTTCCCGCTCATCTCTGCCAAGCCCAGTCCCAGATGCTAAAGATAAGAAGATAGGTTATGAGCTCCCCAAATTTCCAGCAACTTGCTGTTCTAGAATTATTTATATTGGGTGTTGTTTTAGTTAACTGGTACTGCTCTAACAGAAATACAAAGAATGGATGGCTTTAGCAAAGAAAAGTTTATTCTCAAGGAAGTCCGACTTCAGGATGTCCACTTCAGAAGCCCTTGCCTCTGTCGGCTCTGGGGGAAGGTGGTAGGGCTGAATCAGTGTTAGGTCAAGGAATGTCTTGGAGCAGGTACTTCAAGTCTGATGGACATGCTTTACTGCCGGTGCTGCTTTGTAGACGGTATGAGGTTCCCACCTTTCTGCTTGCTTCCCTTTCCATTTATCTCCCATAAGATGGAAGGATAAAGGGTGATGCAAGCCACACTCCAGGGAAACTCCTTTAGCAAGGATATTACAGTCCTGATCCGACTCGACGGCACTTGGCTTTTGGCTGGCCATAATCCTGAACATAATCATCCTATCTGTTAGACACAGGCAGAGATCAGGACATACAGGAAACGATGGCCCAGCGAAATGGCTATACACATTTTGGGGGAGACACAATTCAAGCTGTGGCAGGTGTCAAAACCACTAGTCTGTATTTTGTCAAACTCAACTTGTTTTCATTTTTGGAAAATAAGAACATTTGTCTGTAGTCTTCCATCTGGTATCTTCTGGTGCAGTCTCCCTGATTCAGCAAAGATCACTGTGAATGGTTCAGGGAAAATGAAGGTATGTATAAATGTACTCATCCTTCAGAAATAGGTTTCCTGTGGTGCTGTGGGAAAGAGTTAAAAATGGATTGGATTTACAAAACCTAGACTACGTTAAGGCTTCAACCCCAAACCAAACCCACTGCCATGGAGTCTATTCTGACTCACAGTGACTCTAGAGAATAGAACTGCCCCATAGAGTTTCCAAAGAGTGGCTAGTGGATTTGAACTGTCAACTTTCTGGTTAGCAGCTGTAGCACTTAACAATTATGCCACCAAAATAACCCAGTTAACTGGTACTCCAATTATGGCTCCAATATTAATAAACTGGGTTATTTTCGATAAACACTAACCTCTGAGCCACTGTTGGGTTGTCTGCAAGATGGCAGAGTAACAACTGTCTTGCCTACTACACAGGGTTGTTGTAAGACCTAATTGAGATTGTGTTTATGGATGTACTGTAAAGTCAGCAAAGTAGTATGTTTTATATAAAGTAGAAAGCTATAATCATTGCTATTATTGCTACAAACCTTCTATCTCCACAGCACCAAATATCTGGCTACTAACCAGATCTCCATTCTGTTTTGTTCAACAAATCTCACATCCTGAACAACCCAACTGACATTATCTATGCCTCCTGGAGAAACATTTCAATGATTTCATTTAACGATCTTTATTTACATGTGGCTGCTACCACCCTGGATGAAAGTTGACTGCTGTTTATTCTTAAGATGCAATTTTCATGCTTTACTCTTCTTTCTTTCTTAAACCTATGTGCAGTAAATGGAGCTTTTGAATCACAGAATTGTTTTATTTTACACATTTTCTCTCCCATAAAATAGCTTCAGTATTAGCTATAATAATGGAATTCCATCATCAGAAAGAATGTCTTTGCAGGGATGGATATCCATCTAGTTGTGAAGAGGGGGTGGTAGGGGAATAAGAGGAAGAAGCATTTCAGATCAGTACTGTTCCATTATTTGTGTTTCCCTTTCATTGGCATATCAGAAAAGAAGGCCAGCTAAGGTCCCCTAAAATTAAAGGGACACAAGCATGAAGGAGAGGTGCCAAATTGAGCTTTTGTTGGAAATTGTTGAGGAGGAGGGGAAATCTCTTTCAAAGCTTCGAATGCTTTCATAAAGTTCCCTTAAAACATTTTCAGTCACTTTCTTCCCTTCTTTTCTTTTTCAAATGTAAATCACATTTTAACATTATTGTTGATATTATTCTGAAAAATCATCCACAAGTTTATTCAGTGAGAACTCGGGGCAGAAAGAGACAAATGAAAACACATTCCCAAGACTGACAAGATTTGTTAGTCATATATGAAATCGTGCAAATGAAAGCACTATATAACCTGTAGTCTTTTAAACATATAAAAGTTTGTCAAATGTTGATTTGTTGTGATTCATATATGTGATAAATGAAAGAGCAAATATAAGGTAGTATTTGACATACAGAAGTCCCCATAAAGAATATTAAATTCCCTCCCCTTTTGTTGATGAGATAATTTCACTTGAGTTGCATCTGTAAAGTGTGTATTAGAGAAAAAGCATCTGTTTTCTTTTGCCAGTCTCTTTTATCACATATATTTTGTATTAAGGCCATAAGTGATTGATTGTGTATCCTGAAGGTGTAACATTTCGGAATGGACCTATAAAGTTGGTAATCCCATTCAGTTTCACAATATGTATCAGAGGTCTTAAAAAATTCTTATTTTCCGTTTGATCTAATAATTTTACTTCTGGGAATATATTCTAAGACAATAATATTGAATTCAGAAATGTTTTGCATCTAAGATATTTGCAACAACCATATTCACAACAATGAAAATTTCTAAATAATTTTTAGGTGTAACAATAGAGACATGATTAGCTGAAGCTGCAGGCCGTCACTGACCATGCTGTCTCATGCACCTGGGCATCACCAGCACTTGGCATCAATGACAGTAGGCATCTGGTATATATTTGTGAAATCTAATAATTTTATAATTTCTAATGTGCTATGAAACTGAATGAATTAAATATTTAAAATGAAGTTTACTGATATTTTCTATTAACATAATAACATTTTATGTTCTAGTTTAAATGTAGAAATACAATACAAAACGGAATGCGTGGTAAGTTCACATCACATTCTAGTCTACTATATAAATGTAATTACTGTGTTTACATAAAACTGAAAACAAATAAAACAATGTTTATAGTAATTTTTTCTTCCTGTTGTTCTGTACTTTGCCCTATTCATTTTAAATAAAAAATTAAATTCAGGTTATGTCAAATCCTTTGAGCTTGGTGACACAGTTGTTAATCTCTAAAACATCAGAAATTCAAACCCACCAGCTGCATTGCAGGAAAAAACTGCCGTAGTCTGTTTCTATGAAGATTTATAGCCTTGGAAACCCTATAGGGCAGTTCTACTCCAACCTTAGTGTGTCTATGAGTCACAATTTGATTCAATCAAATTGGTTTGGTTGTGGGTTTACATCAAGTCGTTTCTGTTCTTTGAGTGTTGAGTGAAGGAGAAACCTCCTTATGCCTTCTCTCAAACTGGACAATAACTCATAGAAACCCTGTAGGGATACACACATGTGATTGCAAATCTCAACTCTCTAATTTTTATAAATTATATATTATCAGAAGCGTGAGAACAGGAATCCTGTTGGTGGTAGCTTTCACATCTCTCCAGTCTCACTTCCATATTGAACTTTAAGGGAAAGTGTGGAAAAACCCACACTGCCTCTGTATTCTACAGGTCTATCATAGTAGTTGATTGTATTAAGTTCTCAGTAAACATTTGTTGAACTGATGATTGGATAAGTGATCCTGAGTATCACCTAATGTACCATGTAAGACATGAGTTATCAGTTCTTGATAGGAAAATAACAGTAATAACAAAGAGCATAGTTAAAACAAAAGGAAAAGTAAGTAGAAAACTGTGATGTTTACTTAATAAGTATTTAATTAAAAGCTTAATCTACTTTCCAAAATGTCTTTTTTTTTTTTTTTGCTCACTTTCATAATACAGGAATAATGCATAGTTGTAAATGTATTTTAAAAAAACATAACAATTTGATAATGTTTCCCCCATCGATTCTTGCTTACTGACCTAACCAAAGGGAATCTGTGCTTCTTCATATTTCTCTTTGCTCACACAAGCAACATAAGCATTTTACAAAAATTTTACACAAAATTAACAGATTTTTTTTAAAAAAAAAAAAAACTTAGATGTTTTGAAATAATTACAGATTATCAGAAGTTCCAAGATTAGCACAAGGAAACCCAATGTGTCCTCAAGTGGATTTTCTCAGTGATAGCATCTTATGTAACTACGAGATAGTGTCAAAGCAGAAAATGACAGTGGTATAGTCCACAAGCCTTAATCACTTTTTAAAAATCAGTTTTACGTGTACTCATTGGTGCACGTGTGTGTGGATGTGTGTGTGGATGTGTGTGCATGAGATTAGCTTCACGTTATTTTCTCATGACTTCAGTTACATAGCCATAGCCACTATTACAATCAAGATATGGGATTCTCACATCACCACAAAATTTCCTGCTGTAATCCTTAAACAGTTGCAATCACTCCTCCTCTCACTCTCCTTCCCGTCTCTAACCCCTGGCAGCTACAATTCTGTTGCCTATCTATTTTATTTTATTTTATTGTCATTTTTAGAAATGCTGTACGAATGGAAAGCATCTATGGTGACACAGTGGTTAAAGCACTTGGCTACTAACCAAAAGGTCAGTGGTTGGAACCCTCCAGCTGCTGTGCTGGAGAAAGATATGGCAGTCTGCTTTCATAAAGATTACAGCTTTGAAAAGCTTACCAGCCAGTTCCACTCTGTCCTATAGAGTAGTTATGAGTTTGAATTAACTTGACAGCAAAGATATATAAATGGAATCATACAGTATGTGTTTGTCATTTTTTAACAATTATTTTATTTACATTACCCTATCTCTATTTTATTTTCTATTTTTCATTTTTCTCCATATAACAAGAAGCCCTGCTGGGATATATTACACATATGTCTTTAATTCTTTATCTCTTAGCTTTTAGTGCATGTGTAATTACTATTGTTAGACATATATAATATGTATAATTATGCACTATCAGAAACGTAGCTTTTTTAAGCTTAAATTTTTTATTACTCCCCAACTTTGTTCTCCCACCAATTAACCCATTGCCAGTGGCCTCCTGCTACTCAGCCGGATAACCTATGTGAACACCTTGTTGTGCGTTGTTACGTAATTTTGCTATAAATCTAAGATGCACGTATCATGCACAGGCATAACATAGTTGACTATTAAAATCGAATTACATGGCATACATTTTTAATATCTTGATTTTATCACTCTACAGTATTGCTCATAAAATTACTGAAGTCAATTTTAGTGCTAATTTTTTTTTTTATTACTCCATACTATCCGATGGTTAATCAAAGCAACAACTGCAACGATGGTGAAAGATGGGCAGTATTTGTTTCTGTTGTACATAGGGTCTGAACTGACTCAGTAGCACTTCAAAACAGCAACAATGATTGTAAGGTTTGGGTACATTGTGTAGTGTAGTGCAATGTTAAGCTTTTTGCCTTGTTTCTACTTTTGGACCCTATCACAATATTGCAGTGAACATCTTTGTATGTATTTACATAAATCCAGATAGGGACACAGATGGATATTTAGATAGTATTGGTTTTATCTTGCTGTTGTGGAAAATTACCTCAAATTCAGTGATCTAAAACAACACAAATTTATTCTATGATAGCCCTTGAGGTCAGAAGATCTAAAATAAATTGGAGGGCTGGTTGTAATCTAGATGCTCTAGGGTAAAATCTATTTTCATATTTTTTTCAGCTTCTAGAGACTCGACGGCACTTGGCTTAGAGGCTCCATACATTCCTTGGCTTGTGGTCCCTTCCTTGTATCACTCCTACGACAGCCTTCCATTTTCATGTCCTCTACAAGTCTTTTAAAGACTCTTATGGATGACTTGAGTCTACCTCTGATAATCCAGGATAATCTCCCCATTTGGGGATTCTCAACTAAATCATACCTGTAACATCCTTTTTAGTATATAAGGTACTACAGTCACAGGTTCTAGGGATTAGAATGTAGAGTTTGGGCAAGTGGTATTATTTGGCCTTTGGCATAGATAGGTAGATGCTCCCATCTAATTTCCAAATGACAGATGTCTAGGAGTGAGAACACTGGGCTGAACAGCATGGTAGATTGCATTGTTGTTAAGCAAATATTCACTCTCTTCCAAATATGGGTGAGGTAAGCTGAATTTGCCCAAGGTAAGTAAAGATGTTAAGAAGAACAAAAGAAAAAAGAATATTTTCAGTAAATACTATGTAAAATATGATTTTGTAACAACAGTGAAAACAACCAAAAAACATATGTGTGGTTTCATATGTAGAGATAGATGAATATGTGAGTATAGGAAGACATATGCAAATAAATGCTTGTACATGTATAGGAGTACTGTATCTATATATGTGTATATATGTATACACACACCCATGCATGTATAGGTATATCTGTAGATGTATATAAATTTATGTATATATATGCACATACACAGAGACATTGATATATTTTTTCTGTTTGAACATAGTCATTTGATTGATAGTATTTTGCAATAATGGTTTTTCAAATTTTCTCTTATTATTTTTTAACATACTTATTCTCTGTGTATTCCTTTTTCTTCTTTTGAGACCTCTACTATTTGTGTGTAAGGTGTCTTGTGTTTTTCTCACATGTCACCTATCACTGTATTTATGATTTTTGTTTCTTCATATACTATTTTTATCCCTTGAGATATTTATTCCTATGTACTTGTTTCCTCATCCGTCATTCTCTCCCTCTTTCTTTAAGTGTGTGTGTGTGTTTAATGTTGTCTTCTATCTAGCTTCAAGCCCTGTTGAGTATTTTATGTTCCTTTGACTGTTCACTGGGAAACTCAGTCCAGTTTCCAGAGAAACCTTGGTTGGGTTAATCTCATGATTGATGGGAGGTACAGTTGTCTGGGCAATAGACCAAAGTGCTGTTTATCTCTTAGTTCCCTGATGAGGCAACAGGGCATAGCACCACTCTTCTTTGGTCACTTCCTGTTTTCCCAGTTCAAGTCCTCCTTTCCCACAGGCATTAGGAGATTTAAAAAAAAAAAAAACAAAAAAGAATAACTCAAAAAACAAACTCACTGCCATAAAGCCAATTCTAACTCATAGCAACCCTCTAAGACAGGATATAACTGTTCTCACAGAGTTTCCAGGGTATAAATGTTTACAGAAGTAGACTGCCACGTCTTTCTCCTGTAAATTGTGGTGAGTTTGAAGCTGAGGCTTCGCAACTCTCCAGCTCTACTCAAAACAATAGCGTGTCTAGGCCACCATTTTTCTAGAGTTGGTTTTGGAGGTGATGAAGCATGACGGAGACCAGCGCACTTCTAGAATTAGGATCAGAGCAGACCCACCACCACCAAGTTGATTCCAACTTACAGCAACCTTGTAAGACAGAGTAGAACTGGCCCCACAGTTTCCAAGGAGCAGCCCGAGGATTCGAGCTGCCGACTTTTTGATTAACAGATGTAACACTTAACCACTAGACTACCAGAATCAAAAGGATCTATGATCTCATCTTTGCCCAGACATGAGACACTGATTGATTTATTACTACTAAGATGGCACTTGGCTTGGTTTGGCTACTAAGTGTTCATATGTTACTCATGATCAATATATTATTTATATTTTCAGCCCTTTTTCTCTTCTTTCCCTAAGTCTGTATCTACATGGACATTATTAAACACATTTGTGAGAAAGAAATTTGTTTTCTTTAAATACATGAATAAGTGAATTATTTACCACTGTATTTTTATTCATATTTCTTTAACATATTTTATCTCATTTACATACACTAAAAATGAATATAACTTCTAAGATCCTGACATAAATTATGTTATTTGATCTCATCATATTTAGTAACATGAAAGTATAATAATAATGAATATTATTTTATTATTAGCATTTATGTTGTTAGGTGTCAGTCCCAACTCACAGTGACCGTATGTCTATGTATGTATTTCATATAAGCATAAGTAAGTGTGCCGAGATTTCCATTTTTTGTCACATCATGCATAACTTGTTATGAGTCACACATTTAAATGCCTTTTCATGATCAATAAAACATAGGTAAACATCTTTTAGTATTCTCTGTTTTCATTCAAGATCCATCTGACATCAGCAATGATATCTCTCACTCGTTGTTCTCTTCTGAATCTGGCTTGAACTCCTGACAGCCCCATCAATGTACTGCTGCAAACATTTTTGAATTACTTATCTTTAGAAAAATTTTATTTGTGTGTGATATCAACGATATTGGTTGATAATTTCTGTGTTTTCTTGGATCACCTTTTTGGGGAATAGGTGTAAATATGGATCTCTTCCAGTCAGTTGGCCAGGCAGTCATCTTTCAAATTCCTTGACATAGGTGACCAAGCACCTCTAGGACTCCATCTCTTTGTTGCAACACTTAGTTGGTAATCCTGATGTTTTTCACTAATGCCTTCAGTGCAGCTTTGACTTCTTCCTTCAGTACTACTGGTTGTTGTGTGCGGCTACCTAAAATGGCTAAACGTTAAACAGTCTTTTTGGCATAGTGGCTCTGTCATTCTTCCTATCTTCTTCTGATGCTTCCGACATCATTCAATATTTTGCCATAGTATCCTTCAAAATTGTAACTCAAGGCTTCAGTTTTTTCTTCCATTCTTTCAGCTTAAGCAATCACTGAGTATGTTCTTTTTTCAGTTTTCTACCTCCAGGTCTTTACACATTTAATTGTAATGTTTTATGTTGTCTTTCTGAGCCTCCCTTCGAAATCTCTTGTTCAGCAGTTTCTGTTGATAATTTCTTCCATTTACTTTGGCTATTCTATGTTGAAGAACAAATTTAAGTCTCTTCTGACATTCATCTTGGTCTTTTCTTTCCTGTCTTTTTAAGAGCCCTTTTCTTGCCTCTTGTGTAATGTCCTTGTCATCATCCCACAACTCTTCTGGTCCTCAGCCGTTAGCGTTAAATGTACCATATTTATTTTTGAAGTGTTTTTCAAATTCAGTTGGGAAATACTCAGTGCAAAATTTTACTTGGTTCTCTTGAGCTTGTTTTAATTTTCTTCATATTCATGGTACCTTTGTTGCTTTGTAGGCAATATATCAAAAATTATTGCAGCTAGTCTTCAGTCCAGTTCTTTGAGGAGGAATTATTATCAATCACATCTTACAGA
The DNA here is from genome assembly GCA_028571685.1 of Heterohyrax brucei. Classification (NCBI taxonomy): domain Eukaryota; kingdom Metazoa; phylum Chordata; class Mammalia; order Hyracoidea; family Procaviidae; genus Heterohyrax; species Heterohyrax brucei. Next base: position 68,452,294 of record CM053150.1, read on the forward strand.
TGAGAAAAATAAAATGCAGGAATGTTAAAAAAAATACCCAAATTTCTGTGACTAAGTAGAAGAACCAGTGAATTTGTACTCCTACACTCTAATGTAAGACTGTGAACTCTTAACTACCATATGATAGTATAGAACAGATGTTGCCATTTATATTTATCAGTATGGAACTTGGTGAAATAAGTTGGCTGGTTAGATCATAATCACTCAGCAAGTAATGGGTGAAGCAAAGCATACAAATGACATATTCTGATTTTACTTGTGTATTTGTTTCCAGAATAATATATCTATGTATATAACCGTTATAACCTCTACTATTACAGAAAATGACCAGTATGCAATAATACTTGCTCATTTGAAGACATTATTGTAATATCAGTTAATCAAGCTATGGATAAACCTAAGAGATTCTTTTATGTGTTTCTTGTGGATTTTGGAGTATCAACAATTTTGTTGTTGCTGCTGTTGGTGTTGTAGAATTGTCTTAAACCAGTCATTGCCCTGTGATGGCATTTCAAAATTTTATTCTAATTTAATTTTTCATGCAGATTTGTTGACAACAGAAGAAAAGTAAATTCAGTTGCAAAGCTTTTTGTAAAATGTAGATTGATTTCTGCTATTATAAAGAAAATAGCAAAAATGAGATGATTTCTAAAATGTAAAGCAAGTCAAATTTCAAAAGTGTGAGTTCCTTTGAGCCGGTGAATATTCACTGAGCCCTTAGGACATTCTGGGCACCAAGGTAGGCACAGTAGGAAATGAGGAGTTCAAAAGAGCAGATTCTATTTTGGGAGGACTCTAACTCAATGGGAATTACTTATTTCCGTTTTGGTGTGGGTTATTGTGTGCTGTATGAACATGTATACAATGTTAATATTAGCCAAACTGTTTTAAGAGTTATAAAAAGGAACTGAGAAAGTGCAATAGTGATATAAAGAAAGGAAACATTAACTCCAACTGAGCAAACTTGAGCAAACAAATAAACTACACAGCTGGTGCAATAAAATGTGATTTTGAGGAAAAAAAATACTTTAGTTTTAATTGCCTTAAATGTTATTAGGCAAGTTGCCAAGAAATGTTTTCTTCAATATCAAATTTTATCCCCTGATTATCACTAAGAAGTAAAATGCCTGTATAGTTAGTCTGCTTATTCTGAAATTGTAGAATACTATACACACCCTTCAGGTTACCTCAGTGGTCAATTTTTACAAGCTTATTTGTCAACCTTTATTTACTACCACTTCCCCATCAGTTTATCATACTGTAGCTGCTTGCATTTTGCTAGGAACTTAGAAGCTCTGAACCAGTATTTCAGATGCCAGCCAGTTCACCTATCTGTCAGCAGAGTTTCCAGAATCAAGAAGACTAGGAAGAAAGACTTTAAGTTCCACTTGTAAAAATATGAGCCAGTGAAAATCTTGCCATTTGCAAAGAAGCAGAAGTACAGTATGGAAGATAAGCTCTTCAGACTAGAAAGCACTCAAATATAGCTGGAGAAGAGTTGCTTTCTTAACACAGAGTAGACCTTATGATGTGAGGCTGTCATTGCCTTCATTTGCTGATGTGACATAACTCAAAATGAGAAACAGTGGCAAACATCCATTAATAATTGGGACATAAAATACATGAAATATGAATGTAGGAAAATTGGAAGTCGTTAAAAATGAAATTGAATGCATAATGATATTCTAGGAATTAGTGAACTGAAATAGATGAGATTGTCCATTTTGAACTGGACAGTCACATGGTCTATTATGCTAAGAATGACAAATTGACAAAATGCCATAATCATCATCAAAAGAGTACTCAACATCTATGCTTAAATGAAACATTATCAATGATAGGATAATATTCATACACCTACAAAGAAGACCAGGCAATATAACTATTATTAAAATTTGTGTACTACCCACTAATGTCAAAAATGAGAAAATTGACCATTTTACCAATTTCTGCAGTCTGAAGTGGATCAAACATGCAATCAAGATAGCACTGATAATTACTATTGTTTGAAATGCAAAAGTTGGAAACAAAGAAAAAGGATCAGTAGTTGGTAAGTATAGCCTCGGCAATACAAACAACACTGGAGATCACATGATAGAATTTTACAAAACCGGTAGCTAAAGCATTGGAAATACTTCCCCCCCCCCCCCCGAACAACATGAAATACAACTATAAATATGGAAAGGAGCCCTGGTGGCTTACTGGTTGAAAGAGTCAGCTAATAACTGAAAGGTCAGCAGTTTGAATGTACCAGTAAAAGATGTGACAGTCTAGTACAGTAAAGATCTACAGCCTTGGAAGCTCTTTGGGGCAGTTTTACTCTGTTCCATAAGGTCCCTGTGAGTTAGAATAGATTCAGCAGCAGTGCGTTATACACATGGACTGTGACAGATGGAATACTCAGCAATTAAATTGGCTTAAATAGAGAAGCTCAATATTAGTATGAACAAGGCCAGAGGCTGATGGTGGAACAGGACTTTAAGTTGCTCATATGCAAGTTCAACTTCAAGCTGAAGAAAACTGAAACAAGTCCATGACAGTCAAAGTACAACTTTGAATATATTCAACCTGAAGTACGAGACCATCTCAAAAATATATTTCACTCGTTCAATGCTAGTGACTAAAGCCATTATATGTGAAGAAAGGAAAAGATCACCAAATAGTGGGAAAGAAAGAAAAGACCAGAATGTAAGTTAGAAGACTCTGAAACTTTTTCTTGAACATAGAGTACCTAATGCAAATGGAAGAAATTAGGAAGTAAAGGAGTTGAACAGAAGATTTCAAAGAATAGCTCAAGAAAAGGAAAGAAAATATTATAAAGAAATACGCAAAAATCGGGAGCTGGAAAACCAAAAGAAAAGCACACATTTATCTTTTCTCTAGCAGAGAGAACTGGAGGAAAAAAAAATTCCAGCCTTAAATTGCTTCCACAAAGATTTACAGTCTTGAAAACCCTGTGGGACAGTTCTATCCTGTAAGATCACTATGAGTCAAAATCAACTCAATGACAATGGGTTTTGGTTTTGTAATTTGTTGTAAAGTTTAGTGCTTTAATAGACATGAATCATTTAGAATGTTATACAAAATATCTTCAAGCACACTAAAGATTCTCTACTATTAATTCTATGCTTTTCTTTTTAACACTTTAGAGGCAAACTGGTAGACAGTGGTAGAAATTGAACATGAACATGATTTGGGGAGCTAGATGTCCCATATTTTAAATTTAATTAAATAATTTAATAGCTTTATCAACTATTCTCCACAATATCTTAGTAGTGCTATCTGCTCTCTTAAGCGGACAAAGAAACCGAAGCTGAAAAAGGTGAAATAACTTGCACAGGTCTCGAGTGCTTTTCTTCAGATGCTGAGAACTCATTTAATTTTATATGTTTTATTATACAATAATAATTAAAAAATCAGTAATTCTAGGTTGAAGAACTATTTCTGTTGTTAGAATTTGTCCTGTTACTCTTTTATGGCACTGCCTCTAGCAAGAGAGATTGGACTAAATGTATACTGCATAAGCTACAACTGATACGAACATAGGATCATCGGTTGCTTAGCTTTATAATCCCTGTCTTGGTCCTCTAGTGCTGCTGTAAAAGAAATACCACATGTGGAAGGCTTTAACAAAGAGTTTATTCTCTTACAGTCCATCAGTCTTCAAGTCCAAACTCAGGATCATCTCCAGGGGAAGATTGTCTCTCTCTCGAGTGACTCCAGAGAGAGTTCTTTGTCATCAATCTTCCCTTGATCTGTCCGCATCTGAGTTTGGGAACCTCAGGTCCAAAGAATTTACTCTGCCCCTGGTACTGCGTTCTTGGTGGTATACAGTCATCCTGTTTCTCTTCTTGTTCTTTTCTTTTATATCTCAAAGAGATTGGCTTAAAACACTATCTAATCTTGTATGTCTCACAAATGTAACTCCCACTACTCCATCATTTTTCATCATAGTGACTGCATTTATAACACATTTGGAAATCACATAAAATGGATAATCATATAAGAGTGGGACTCATGGCTTGCTTAAATTAAAACACGTTTTAGGGATGGCATGACTAAATAAACTATCGTCCCATTTCTTCTCAATCTAAAGTCTTGCCATACTAATTGATTTTTACTTTCAGTTTTTTTCGGAAACCCAGTGGTGTAGTGGTTAAATGCTATGGCTGTTGAGCAGAAGGTTGGCAGTTCAAATCCACCAGGCACTCCTTGAAAACTTTATGAGAAGTTCTACTCTGACCCGTGGAGTTACTACAAGTTGGATCAACTCACGGGCAATGGGTTTAGTTGGTTTTCAGTTTTTTTTTATAGACTGTGCTCTACCTGACTTCCTTACTTGTGTGTATTCTTGTCTTGTGCCCATTATTATCCTGCTTCCCTTTACCCCATATGTACAGAAGTACATACTTTCCTTCTGCCCCTAACCAGCTGGTTCCTGCAGTCATTCTCAATCTAACATCATATTCTCTGTGTTTTCTATGGGCCCAAAATCTGTTTAAAAGTTCTTCCTTTGTCATCCCATATTGCCTTGTTTTCCTTCATAATAACACTTGACAAGTTATATAGTAATTCTCTAAGTGTCTGTATCTCTTATGAAATTATAAGCTACTTGATAGTTAAAACTGAGTCTACTGCATTTGCCATTATATTTCTACATCAAGTTCATTGCTGATACTGAGCTGCTTCTCAATGAGTTTTTGAAGGGAAAAAAATAAGTGAGTAAATGAGCTAATGAATGGAAAACTACTAGTACTCATTAAACTTATACAAGAAGAGCTACATAAAAATATCTATCAGCTACCAACAGCAAAACAGATAAAATGTTGTTGCTGGTGTTTACCTTCAAGTAGATGATTCCAGGTCATAGTGACTACATAAGACATAGTAGAACTGTACCATGGAGATTGTGGATGTGGCTGTAGTATTTATGAAAGCAGATCACCAGACTTTTCTTCCACAGAATTTTTGGGTAGGTCTGACCAGAGAACATTTTATTTAGCAGTCAGGCACTTACCTGTGCCACCAGACTGCTTAAATAAAATAAAATGGTGCATGACTACACATTTAGAGATGAACTTAAAAATAATAACTAGTGTAGAGATAGTAGTCTTCAGTCTAATCTCAAATATAAGCCTATTTGTGAATTATAACATTAATTTCCACTACATATGCTTACCTTTAACTACAAAGACACCCAGAAGCCATGATTAGGACAGTGCTCATATCCTGAGATTTGCACGTAATTCACAGTTTCAATTCTGAAACTTTGCATAATAAATAGTTTAAATACTGTAACAACAGAGCTGGAGAGGAAATTAGGATTCTGAATGAAAAAGTTAATTATACCTCCAAGGAATTTTTTTTTTTTTTTTTGCAATACATTAAAAAACAAGCTTAGAAGAGGATTAATTTAGGCTAAAAAGAGATGGAAATGCAGGAGATTATGGGAGTGGTGATAACTGGCAAGTTATCTTATTAAGTGGGGGTAATTAGACTAAATTAATTTTAAAATTGTAGCAGTGGATTCTAGACCAACAATAATGTAAATAATTTCCGAGGCTGAAGATCTTGCAGCTGGAGTCATTTATTTTAGATGGACTATGTTTTTAGCATTATTGGTCATTTTCTCTGCTTCAGAAGCCATTCTAGTCAGATAACCTGAGGAGGCAGGGAGCAGTTTTAAACCTAGAATCTCCAACCTCTTAGTCAGGCTGCCAAAGCAGATCAAAGAACAAGAAATTTTCATCATGGAATGTGGTTTTACATGAAAAGATGACATAGAATATTTCTCCATCCATCTCTTTGTCCATCTATCTACCTATCCAAGAAAGAGGTATCCAAAAAATAATAATAATAAATAATATTAATACATAATTTTTAAGACTTATATGTACCTGAGTAGTAGGATAAATATTTCTCATTCATTATATCATGGATTTTAAAGAATAACCTTATGAAATATGCAAAATATCCATGTCAAACTAGGAACTCAGCAGCAAAGTGACTTGTGTAATAACACATTATTAATAAGTGGCAGAACTTGGGTCTGAACCCTAGCAGAAAGACACAAGAGCCATAGTCTAAACCACACAGTCTACTGTGCACTTGCTCCATGCTGGTGTCAAGAATAGAAGATACAATTTGGAGATTTTGTGATCTGAGAAGTAACCAAAATAGGGGAGAACAAAAAACGTCCACCTTTGAATGTGAATGGAGTATATTGAAGGAAAAAAGAAAGAGATAACACAGAGGGCTTGGGCACTAGTCTCACTTAAACCAAGAAATTGTGAGTTCATTATGTCACCATTCTAGTCATTATGTCTTGATCTGGTAGAGCTAAGAGAACTTTCAGGTTAGTACCTTTTAAATTAATACCAAAGTATACCAGTAGTAACAAATACACCCCAGTGCATTGTTAGGAAAACTACTTCTGTCTACACTGCTGCTGAAATGACAGCCCCCAAGGAGCCTTGCATTGCAACATTAATCAAGCCCATATCCCAAGTCTGCCTACTCCAATTGCTCAGTATGGAGTATCTAATTCATGTGCTAGACAGTGGCTTGTGAGTAGCTTACTATAAAAAGCTATACTCAGGGAGGACAGGGCCAAGATGGAGGACTAGTCACACATATCCTTGATTCCCTCTGAGAACTAAGGCCTAGAGAAACAATGGAACTGAGTAGAGTGGACACTCTGGGAGCCCCAAGCTCATGAGTAGGGTTGTGTGTGAGATTGGACTGAGTGACAGAAAAGGAATACTACTTTTGTCATAGGTGAGGCAGCAGCACAGAGAGTCCTGCTTCTGAAGGCATAGTAGCCGAGAGGCTTAGAGGTATGGACACCATCTTTGTTAGTGAAATTGTTAATGAAACTAGGACTGTGGCTGCTGAGGTTGAGATCCTGGCAGGGCCAGCTGTCATGCTGAGCTGCAGTATCTAAGTAAACAGTATGTTTTGCAGCAGAAAGGCTGTGCTTAAGACAGTCACATCTAGAGAACAAAGCAGCAGCTGGCAACTGAGGGTATCGGGAACACTCATGCCCTCTTTTCTGAGCTGTGCCAAGGATACTGCCAGCTCAATGTATGAGAGGTGGCTCAGGCAAGATGCCAACTTAGTCCACTGAGAGGCAGCACACCTAATGGCCTGGCTGGGGTTGGCTGCCATGCTGGGAAAGTGCCTGATGGGACAGTGCCACTCCCAACAAGCAAGCTGTTTTTAAGACAACTGTACCTAGAGAACACAGTGGCAGTTTGTAGCTGAGTGTGGCAGTGACTTTACCCCTCCCTTCTTTGAACCATTTCATAGTGCCTGCAGATGAAGCCCCTGAGGTACTACACAAGCAGGTTGCCATCTTTCTCAGCTAGGAGGTGGGGCCTGACACCTCCAGGGGCCCAGCTGGTACTGGCTGCTGCTGGACAACATCTCTGTCAGTGGAAAAGCAGTTCTCAAGAAAATTGCATCTAAAGAACACAGCAGCAGCTGGTAGCCAAGTGTGGCGGGACCATGTCCTGCTTCCTTCAATAAGCCACACCATAGCATCTGCTGACAGGCCCCTAAAAGACTACATAAGTATGGTGCCATCTTTCTCAGCCAGGATGCAGGCCTACCACCCCTGAGGCCCTGGCTGCTACTGGCTGCTGCTGGACAGTACCTCTTTCAGCAGAAAAGCAGGTTTTTTTGAGATAAGTTCATCTAGAGAACATAGCCATGGATGAAGAAGCCTTCCTGAAATTATTGGAGGTAGAATATAAAATTATTATACAGATAGCTCTTCAAGAGATTAAACAAAGTGAAAATGAAAAATTAAGCTATATGACCTACGAGAACATCAACAATGTGAAATTCAACAGATCAATAACAAAATTACAGAGTTAGACAATTCAACACAAGCCAAAATAGAAGGACTGAGGAAATGGAACGCAGAATTAGTGAGACTGATGATAAAGCAACTGAAAACAGAATTTATGAGGAAAAATCAGATAACATAATCAAAAAAATGAAAAAGCATGAGGGACTCAATCAAGAGGGATAATATATGAGTAACTGGAGTTCATGAACAGGGAGGGACAGAAGAAAATACAGAGAGAATTGAAGAGTTGATGACAGAAAAGTTCCCTGACATCATTAAAGAAGAGAAGATAGCTATTCAAGATGCTCATTAAACTCCTCAGAAGGTAGACCCCAAAAGAAAGACATCAATTTTAAAGTAAAATCCACCATAATGGACAAGGATGGTCACTTTTTATTGCTTAAAGCTTCAACACATGAAGAAGTTATAACAATATTAAGTATTCATGCACCCAATACCAGAGCTCTAAATACATCAACAAATGCTGACAGCATTGAAAAATGAGATACATCATTCCACAATAATAGTAGGAAATTTCAACACTCTGCTTTCAATAATGGAGAGATCATCCAGAAAAAAGCTCAATAACAATACAACTAAACCTCACTGACATATACAGAACTTTTTACCCAACAGCAGAGAAGTACACCTTCTTTTGCAATGTACATGGAACATTCTCCAGAATAGACCACATACTAGGTCATAAAGAAAGTGTCAAAAACATCCACACCACTGAATTACTGCAAAGCATCTTCTCAGACCATAAAGCTGTAAAAGCTGTAAAAGTTGAAATCAATGGCAGTACAAACATGGGTAGAAATTCAAACTCTTGGAAACTGAACAACATCTTGCTCAAAAATTCATGTGTTATAGAAGAAATCAGATATGCAATAAAGAAATTCATGGAATTAAGTGAGAATGAAACCATCTTACCAGAACCCATGGGATATAGAAAAAGTGGTGCTCAGAGGTCAACTTATCTCTATAAATGCACACATCTAGAAGGAAGAAAGGACTCAAACCAAAGAATTAACCCTGTAACTTGAACAAGTAGAAAGAGAAGAATATAAGAACCCCTCAGGCACCAGAAGAAAACAGATAATAAGCATTAGAGCAGAACTAAGCAAATTAGAGAATAGAAAAAACAATCAAAAGAATTAACAGAGCTAAAAGCTGTCATGTTTTTTTTTTTAAAGATCAACAAAATTGATAAACCATTTACTAAACTTACAAAAGAAAAACAGGACAAAACAAATAACCCAAATAAGAAACGAGATAGGAGATGTCACAACAAAACTGATTGAAATTAAAACTATCATAACAGAAGACTACAAAAAATTGTACAGGTTTGAAAACCTAGAGGAAGTGAGCAAATTTATAAATTCACATCACTTTCCAAAATTTTCACAAGGAGAAGTAAAACAACTTAATAAACCCATCATAAAAGACGAGATTGAAAGAGTCATCAAAAATTACCAACCAAAAAAGTCCAGGCCTAGACAGCGTCACTGGAGAATTTTACCAAATTTTTAAAGAGGACTTAACTCCAATACTATTGAAGATATTTCACAACATAGAAAAGGATAGAATGTTCTCAAATACATTCTATGAAGCTTGCATAACCCTGATACCAAAGCCAGGGAAAGATCCCACAAAAAAAACAAAATTACAGGCCAATATCACTCATAGATCTAGATGTAAAAATTTTCAATGAAATCTTAGCCAACGGATTTTAACAACATACCAAAAATACAATTGATCATGACCATATTGGATTTATACCTGGGATGCAGGGCTGGTTCAACACCAGAAAAAACAATTAATGTGATCAACAATATAAACACACAAAACAACAAAGGATAAGAATCATCTGATTTTGTCAACTGATGCAGAAAAGGCATTTGACAAAGTCCAGCACCCATTCATGTTAAAAACTCTCAGCAAAAGGGGAATAAAAAGAAAATTCCCCAGTGAAACAAGGAACATTTATGCAAAGCCAACCGCCTGCAGTGGAGAGAGACTTAAAGAACACACAGTGAGAATGGAAACTAGATGATGCTACTCAACATTACCACTTCTACCCAACATCATTCTAGAAGTTCTGGCCAGAGCAATCAGACAAGACAAAGAAATAAAGCGCATCTGCATTGGTAGAAGAGATAAAAATCTCCCTGTTTGCAGATAATATGATCCTATACACAGAGAACCCTAAAGAAACCATAAATGAACTAATGGAACCAGTAGAAGAGATTGGCAAAGTATCAGGATATAAGATAAACATAAATAAATCAGTAGGATTCCTTTACACTAACAAAGAGATCGTCAAAGAGGACATTACAAAATCAATATCATTTACTATAGTCCCCAAAAGATCAAATACTTATGAATAAATCTAACCAGAAAAGTAAGAGACCTATACAGAGAAATTACGAGATCCTACTGCAAGAAATCAAAAGAGATTTACATAAGAGGGGAAGACAACCTTGTTTATGGATAGGAAGACTTAACATTGTGAAAATATCTATTCTACCCAAAGCAATCTACATATACAATGAAATCCCAGTACAAATTCCAGTGTAATTTTTTTAATGACATGGAGAAACAAATCACCGACTTCTTTTGAAAAGTGAAGAAACTCCAGATAAGTAAAGCACTACTGAAGTAGAGGAGCACAGTGGGAGGCCTCACACTACCTGACCTTATAACCTGCTACACTGCCACAGTAGTCTAAATAGCTTGGTATTGGTATAAAAACATATATATAAACCAATGGAACAGAATAGAGAATCTGAAAATATCACCATGCTTCTAAGAACAGCTGATATTCAACAAAGGCCCAAAAGTTGTAAACTAGAGTAAAAAAAGTCTCTTTAACAAATGTTGTTGGCAGAATTGGATATCTATCTGCAAAAAACTGAAGGAACATCCATATCTCACACCTTATACAAAAACTAACTAAGAATGTATTGAAGATCCAAATATCAATCCTAAAATGATAAAAATCATACAAGAAAAAATAGCAACAACAATGGAAGTTCCAGTGCATGCCTTACACAGACTACAAAATCTGACCAACAATGCACAAATAATAGAAGAAAATGTAGATGAATGGGAACTGCTTAAAATCAAACACTTAAGCTCATTCAAAGACTTTATCAAGAGTTTTAAAAAGACTACCTACAGAATGGAAAGAAATATACGGCAAATACGTACTTGGATCGATGTCTGATTTCTATAGTCTACAAGGTACTGCAAAATTCCCGCAAGAAAAAGGTAAACAACCCAATTAAATAATGGCAAAGGAGATGGACATACACTTCACCAAAGAAGACATCACAGCAGCCAAGGGACACATGAAGAAAAGCTCACAGTTATTAGCTGTTAGAGAAATCCAAATCAAAGCTATGATTAGTTACCATCTCCCCCCAACATTGTTGGCAAGAATTCAAAAAACACAAAACAACAAATGCTGGAGAGGCTGTAGAGAAATTAGAACTCTCCTACACTGCGGTTGGGAATGGAAAAATGGTACAACCTCTTTGGAAAGCAATTTGGCACTTTCATAAAAAGATAGAAATAGAAATACCATATGATCCAGCAAGCCTACTCTTTGGAATATATCCTATACAAATAAAGGTGGTCACTGGAAGAGATATGTGCACATTAATGTTTATTGCAGCACTGTCCACACTAGCAAAAAAAGATGGAATCAACCTAGGTGCCCGTCAACCGATGAATGGATAAAGAAACTATGGTACATATACACAATGGAACACTATGCAATGATAAAGAACAATGATGACTTTAGGAAACATCTCATAACCTGGCTTCCACTAAAAAACATCATGCTGAATGAAATCAGTCAGCCACAAAAGAATAAGCATTGTATGAGACCTCTGCTGTAAGGACTTATATACAGAAGAAAGGATTCTTTGATGGCTACAGAGGTGGTAGGGGGAGAATCAACTACAAACTGATTCTGACTCACAGTGATTCTATAGGGCAAAGTAGAACTATGCCATAGAGTTTCCAAGAAGTATGTGGAGAATTTCAACTGCTGACTTTTTGGTTGGCAGCTGTTGTAGTCACCTAGTGCTGCTCTAACAGAAATAACACAAAGTGGATGACTTTAACAAAGGAAAGTTTATTCTTACACAGTCCAGTAGGCTACAAGTCCAAATTCAGGATGTTTACTTCAGGGGAAGGCTTTTCACTTGTCGACTCTGGAGGAAAGTCCTCATGTTTCATCTTGGCATGGGAACCTCTGGTCTGAAGGACGTGCTCTACACTTGGTGCTGCTTCCTTAATGGTGTGAGTTCTCAACTCACTGCTTGTTTCCCTTTCCTTTTATCTCTTGTAGGATGAAAGGATTAAAGGTGGTTCAACCTACACTCCAGGTGCCTGGCCACTACCAAAGGCAGCTGTGATGGGCAACGTAATGCAGAGCTCCTGATGTAGCACGGGAAAAAAATGCTATGCAGTTCAGGAACTCCACCAAAGGACCAGAACTGATAGTCTGACAGCCTGGAGGGTTCCCTGGTAACATGGCCCCTAGACTTGCTGCTGGCACTGACCCCAAACTGAGGTCAACTCTTTAGACAACAATGGACTGGACTTGGGGACACAGTGTGAGCACATAGTGTGTGTATGTACTTTATGGTTTTATACACTTATTGGAGGCTGTTCTACTAGTTTCTTTATAAATGGAAGAAGAGAGGGTAGAAAGGGTGAGACAGGTGTTTAAGAGGATGCTGGAAGTAAAGAGTGAAAAGGAGGAGTATGGTGTCACAGGGTAAGGAGAGCAGATGGAGGTGCAGAGAAGCAGACATGCAAAACAGATTTGGATTGCATACTTCCACTTAATCATAAAAAAAAAAAAAAAAGCCATCTACGCAGCGAACTAGCTTCCACTATGGAATAATCTGGAAACCCTTGTGGCGTAGTGGGTTAAGTGCTATGTCTGCTAACTAAAACATGGGCAGTTCAGATCCACTAGGTGTTTCTTGGAAACTCAATGGTGCAATTCTGCTCTGACCTCTAGGGTCACTATTAGTTGGAACCAACTCTACAGCAGTGGGTTTGGGTTTGGTTTGGTTTTTGGTATGGAATAATCTGCCCCCACAGATTAAACAGTTAAGTTACTACCATTGTCTTCCACTCTTGCCTTAGAAAGTCTATTTTTAGTACTCTTCTGTTCAGTGGCTTCCCAGCTCACACCAAGATAACCAAAGTATTTGAAATAGTCTTCACAGCCCTACCAGTACCCACTTATCCCTTGTCTACCTTTTCACTCTCACCACCTATCACAACTGCCTCTGTGATCATCTCATTCCAGTCAAACTGACTTCCTTTGTGTTCCTTGATATTTAACAAACATAATCCTGTGCAGAGGTCTTTAAATTTGTTCATCTAGGTCTGTAATATTCTTTCCCAGGATATCCATATGAGTCATTCCATCACCTTCTAAATATCTTTGATCCAAATTCATCTTCTCAGCAAGACCATTTGTAATAACTCTGGTCAAAAGTTACAACCACCCACCTCCAAAGGCTACTTCTCACCCACAATCCTATTTTATTTTTCTCCATTGTGTGGATCATCATTAGATCTAATACTATTTTATTCATTTATTTTTTGTCTGTCTCCTCAAAGTAGAATGCAAAATTTATGTGTGTAAAGATTGTTGACTGTGACACTACTGTCACATAAGCATGGAAAATGTTATTACAAGATAACTATCTGTTGACTATTAGTCGAATAAGTGAATTAAAAGTACAACTGGAAGCAAAAAGTCCAGCTGTGAGAGGTCGTTATTGAATGACAGAGTTGAAGGAATAGAAATTAACTAGAAGAAGCTGTTGGTGAAGAGAATAGACCAGATAAAGAATAATGAAGCAAGTAAAAAAACTGTAGGAATTACCCAGTCTTGGAAAGAAGAATCACAGATTTCTGCTCTAAGATCCAAAGATCCTTACACTTAAATTTTAGTGAGTCTGAGCTTGCTACAATTCCAAATCTTATATGTCATCGGGTCTCCAGCTCACTCCTGGAATTCTGCCTCAACTCTTAGAATTCTGCCTCAACTATTCACCTTAGATTCAGTCTTTGTTCCTCATGCTCAAACCACTGTTTATCAATATGGCTTATTTCTCTTTATACAACAGCTGCCTTAAGTGGTACCTTCTCATATATTATCTCACTGACTCCTCCTAGAGATTTTTCATCATACACATAAATATGACATTTTACTAGAAGCAGAATCTCCAAGAACACTATATCGTTTATGAGACACCCATGAAGTTGGAGGCTTGATATTCAAATGTGTGTCTCTTGACCCTAAGACCAGTGCTTTTTTCTCTACACCACATTACCTTCTCAGGGATTTCAAGCCAGCCTTTTGTGATTAGTGCAGAATCACATACCTGCTTACATGCAATCTGCCCATGATTCTAAGTCCCTTATAATTTATTTACCTATCATTACCTGCTGAGAATACTTAATTTGCTATCTTAACTTTTGATGGAATGACAGCATTAGGAAAAGTAAACATCTTTTCATCCTTTTTTATCTCTGAAGATACCATTTTGCCCACCTTCCATCTCACCTCCAATCCTGTAGGTTAGTAGCAGTGTCATGCCGCCAATATATCATAACAGTCAAGAGCCAATTACCCAGTGATGGAACAGACACCTGCCAGACGAGAGCTTCCCTCTGCCCTTGATGGACAGCTGATCAGCAATTAAAGGTATGATTTATGGCTTAAAGGAAAATGTTGCTACCTGACTCATGAGCACACATGTCCATACATATAAAACTCATCTTTCAAGACCCCTTTGAATAATACAAAAATTGAACTGTACTTCCTCATTCCTCATACACATATGCAAACTTAAACCAGAATTTGCCATCAATCTGACTCCTAAGAATCCTATAGGAAAGAGTAGAACTGTCCTGTGAGGTTTGAAAGGCTGTAATCTTTATGGAGACAGACTGCTGCATCTTTCTCCTGCAAAGTGATTGCTGGATTCAAATCACAGATATTTTGGTTAGTATCTCAACACTTAATGGGGGTCAGTGAAAAAGAAGAAGACCCACAAATGAGATGGATTGGCACAGTGGCAGCAATGGCTTAATGGCTTAAGCATAAAAAACAATTGTGGATGTGGCACAAGACTGGGCAGTGTTTCATACTGTTGTGCGTAGTGTGGCTATGAGTTGGAAGTGACCCAACAGCACCAACTGACAACAACAACATGTTAGCACTTTAACAGCTGTACTACCAGGGATCAGAAAAGGCAAATAGATGCCCAAGGGCACATAGATAGTCACAGTTCCAGGTTTGCTGACCTCCTTATTGATTCTCTGGGGTATATGTTATTTCTCTATTTTTGAGGATAAATGTAAAGTCTTCAGTTTCTTGTCCATAGCTCTCAAGGCCTGCTCCCAATCAGCCTTTCCAAAATTATCCATCCTCTATATCTTAGCTTAACTCACCTTTTCAGTGAAATATACCATTCTTTCCAGTCAGAGTTCATTGGTCCACTTTTTAGATCTTGTTACATTTCAATATCTCATTAGAGTAATCATTGTAGTACATTGTTGTTATTTCGGCCATCAAGTTGATTCCTACTCATTGCAACCGTAGGAACAACAGAATGAAGCACTGTTCGAGCTCGTACCGTATCCACAATCGTTTTCAGGCTTAATCCCATTGTTGTGGCCACTGTGTCAATAAATCTTGTTCAGGAACTTCCTTTTTGCTGACCCTTCACTATACCAAGCATGATGTCCTTTCACAGGGATGGATCCCTCCTGACAAAATGTCCAAAGTATGTAAGGCACAGCCTTGCCATCTTTGCTTCCAAGGAGCAATCTGGTTGTACCTCTCCCAGAATAGATGTTTGTTCTTTGGGCAGTCCATGGTACAGTTAACATTCATCTCCAGTACCACAATTCGAAGGCATCCATTCTTCTTCTGTCTTTGTGTTCATTGTCCAGCTTTCACATGCATAATGATGTTACTGAAAATAGTATGGCTTGCGTCAGGCACACTTTAGACTTCAATGCAACATCTTTACTTTTCAATACTATAAAGTGATCCTTTGCAGCATATTTTCCCAATACAATGTGTCTTTTGATTTCTTGACTGCTGCTTCCACGGGCATGGATTGTGGACCCAAGTAAAATGAAATGCTTGACAACCTCAATCCTTTCTCCATTTATCATGACATTGCTCTTTGGTTCAGTTGTGAGGATTTTTGTTTTCTTGATGTTGAGGTGCAATCTGTACTGAAGGCTGTGGAACTTGATCTTTATTAGCAAGTGTTTCAAATCTTCTTCACTTTCAGTAAGTGAGGTGATGTCTTCTGTGTAATACAGGTTGTTATGAGTCATCCTCCAAGCCTTGTTCTTCTTCATATAATCCAACTTCTTGGATTATTTGCTCAGCATTCATTTGAAAAAGTATGGTGAAGGGATACAACTCTGACACACACCTTGCCTGACTTTAAACCATGCAGTGTCCTCTTTTTCTGTTTGCATGACTGCCTCTTGATCCATATACCGATTCCTTAAGAGGACCATTAAGTATTCTGTTTTATGCAATGTTAGCCACAATTTGTTATGATCATACAGTTGATTGCTTTTGCATAGTCAATGAAATACAGGTAAACGTATTTCTCATAGTTTCTCCTTTCAGCCAAGATCTATCTGGCATCAGCAAAGATATCTCTGGTTCCAGGTCCTCTTCTGAATCCAGCTTGAATTTCTGGCAGTTCCTTGTCAGTATACTGTTGCAGTCATTTTTGAATGATCTTGAGTGAAATTTTACTTGTCTGTGACATTAATGATATTGTTCAGTAATTTCTGCATTCATTTGGATCACCTTTCTTTGGAATGGGCACGAATGTGGATCTCTTCCAGTCACTTGGACGTAGCTGTCCTCCAAATTTCTCGGCATAGATGAGTGAGCATTTCCAGTGCTGCATCCATTTGTTGAAACATCTCAATTGATATTTCGCCAATTCCTGGAGCCTTGTTTTTTGCCAGTGGATTCAATGCACCCTCAAATTCTTTCTTCATTACCATCAGTTCCTGATTATGTGCTACCTCTTTAAATGGCTGAACATGGACCAGTTCTTTCTGGTACAATGACTCTGTGCATTCCTATCATCTTCTTTTAATGTTTCCTGAGTCGTTTAATAATTTCCTCTGTAGAAGCCTTCACTGTTGCAACTTAAAACTTGATTTTTTTTCCCCCAGCTCTTTTATCTAGAGAAATGCAGAACATGTTCTTTCCTTGTGGATTCCATTTTCAGCTCTTTACACATGTCATTATAATATTTTATTTTGTCTTCTTGAGCTGCACTTGGAAATTTTCTGTTTATATCTTTTACTTCTCCATTCCTTCCTTTTGCTTTAGTTGCTTGACTTTCAAGAGCAAGTTTCAGTCTCTTCTGACATCTCATTTGGTCTTTTCTTTCTTTTCTGTCATTTTGCTCGCTCTCTTCAGGAATGATGTCTTTGATGTAGTTCCACAGTTCATCTGGTCTTTGGTCATTAGTGATCAACACATCAACTCTATTCTTGAGATGGTCTTTAAACTCAGGTAGGATATCAAGTTCATACTTTGGCTCTTGTGGACTTGTTCTAATTTTCTCCAGTTTCAATTTGAATTTGCATAGGAGCAATTGATGGTCTGTGCTGCAGTCAGCACCTGGTCTTGTTCTGACTGCTGATAGGGAGCTTTTCATTATCTTTTTGCACAGATATAGTCCATTTGACTCTTGCATATTCCTTCTGATGAAGTCCTGTGTGCAGTCACCATTTGTGTTGGTTAAAAAAGGTATTTGCAATGAAGAAGCTGTTAGTTTTGCAAAATTTTGACATGCAATCTCCAGCATTATTTCTACCACCAAGGCTGTATTTTTCAAGTATCAATCTTTCTTTTTTGTTTTCAGCTTTTATGTTCCAGTCGCTGGTAATTATCAATGCATCCTGATTGCATATTTGATCAGTCTCAGACTGCAAAAGCTGGTAAAAATATTCAGTCTCTTCATCTTCGGTCTTAGTGGTTGGTGTGAAAATATTAACTGGCATACAGATATTATTGTTGTAGGCATATGGATATTATGATATCACTGTCAGCATTGTACTTCAGAAGAGCTCTTGAAATGTTCTTTTTGATGACGAACACTGTTCCTCTTCAAATTTTTGTTCTCAGCATAGTAGACCACATGATTGTCGGATTCAAAGTGGCCAGTACCAATCCATTTCAGCTCACTGATGCCTAGAACTTTGATGTTTATGCATTCCATTTCCTTTTTGAAGATTTCCAATTTTCCTAGATTTATACTTCATACATTCCATGTTCCAAATATTGATAGATGTTTGCAGCTGTTTCTTCTCATGTGAAATCTTGCTACATCAGCAAATGAAGATCCCAAAGGCTTTACTTCATCCGCAACATTAAGGTCACCTCCACTTTGAGGCAGAAGCTCTGCCCCAGCTATCTTCTGAATGACTTCCAATCTGCAAGACTCATTTTCCAGCACTATATCTGATAATGTTACTCTGCTACTGTAAAGTTTTCCTTGGCTAATTCTTTTCCGAAGTAGACTGCTGGGTCCTTCGTCCTAGTCTTAGTCTGAAAGCTCAGCTGAGACCTGTCTATCATAGGTGACCCTGCTAGTGCCCATACACCAATGGCATAGCTTTCAGCATCACAGCTACAAGCCTGCCTCCACTGACAGACAAGTGATGGCTGTCCATTGTAGTATAGAGGGTTTTAATTATGACTGTGACTCTTGTTTTCTGACTTCTAATGGAAGGAGCTAAAATGTTATATGTAATGTTTAAATTTATGTATGTATATTAAAGTTTAATTTACATATATAAATTAAATATTTACATATAAAACATATTATATGTATATATAATAGTAGGGACTAGAATTTTCTATGAGTTTTTTTTTTTTTTCCTGTTAACTAAAGCCATTTATCAACATGGGTAAAAACACAGATCTGGGCTCAGACTACCAGGATTTAAAACCAGGTCCCACTACTTAACCAACTGCCTAAACTTAAAACCACTGCTGTGACCCTATAAGACAGAGTAAAACTGCCCCATCAAGTTTCCAAGGAGCACCTGGTCTAAACTTAAGCAGGCAATTTTATCTCCGTAAGTTCCAGGACACTTATCTGCAATGTCAAAATTGTATTATCACCTTTCTCATAGGGTTGCTACAAAACTTCAGTGAGTTACAGCTCATGAACTGCTTAATATGTTTGTGTGTTACATGTGAGCCTTTCAACATCATTACTACATATGTTGTAGAATCAGGTGCAAAAGGCTATGCCCCCAAACCAGGAATCAATGGACCGAAAATGCGCGAGTGAGAAGCAATGGGTTGAGTGTGTAAATGGAGCATAAAACTCACTGTTGTCAAGTTGATTCCAACTCAGCAACCCTATAGTACATAGTAGAACTGCCCCATGGAGTTTCCAAAGAGTTTCTGGTGGATTTGAACTGCCAATCTTTGGCTAGCAGCCATAGCACTCAACCGAGAAAGACCTTCATTGTCCACAGTTGTATTGTCAGTTTAGTTTCCAGGACAGTATGGATGGAAGAGTTGACTTTGTTTACAGGGCAAGAAACAGGGTAGAAGCCACACTGAATAATTTAAATTTCAAAATTTTTTGATTAAATAAAAAATAATAGGCAAACAAGAAGAGAATTGTCTCCTGAATAATTTGGACAAGAAATTGATGTCACAGGAAGTAAGGATATTTTCTTCACTTGTTCACTTGCTTGTTGCTTAAGAAGAACTGATTTATTAAAATGAATATTTTCAGAAAATAACTTAGTTTTGTTAATATAATATCTGATCCATACAAAGTAACATACAAAATATATATGTAAGTTAAAAAGCATAATACCTAAACAAAGATTTGTCAACCCAGAACATAAGATCTGGACAGTATTGACAGTGTCATTGATGTATCTGGGTTTGTGCCATTCTGATCCTTTCTCCCTGCCTTGTTTCCCAGAAGTAATGCCTGTCTGGATTTTTGACTTAGTGAAGTAGCGGCACAGCTGCTAAATCAGAAGGTGGGTAGTTCAAATCTGCCAACAGTTCCTTGGAAACACCATGGAGCAGTTCTGCTCTGTCTATACACTCACTTGAGTCAAAATAGACTCAACAGCAGTGGTTTTTCTTTCTTTTTTTTTTTGCATGTTTTAAATATAGTTTACCACCTAAGTGCATAACCTTAAACATAGTCTGTAGTTATGCTTATTTTTGCACTTAAAAAAAGTTTCATTTTTATTCAATGTCTTATGTTTAAAATCATCTATATCATTAGATATGGCTGTAATTCATTAATTTTAACTCATATGTAATATTCCACAGTGTAGAATCATGTGAAAAATATATGTAGCAACAAGATTGTTAATAGCACAGAGTTAATCTAAATTCTTTCAGTGATTCGTATCTAGTCATTTTTTGCTTCTGGACTTCCCATCTTTAAACCAACTTTCATAATTACCATCACAGTTACATTCTTGAATGCAGATTTGCACTCATTACATTCTTGAATACAGATCAGATGATTCTATTAGTATTGCCCTCATTTTAAAGCCTCTGTTGTTTGCTTATGTCCCCAAGATCCAAGCTGCTGAGCCTGCCATCCTGGCCCCTAGAAGTCCAACTCCAATATTTCTTTACAGTCTTATTTTCAATTATGATTTTTTTGCTTCCAACCCTCTACTTGTTTGGGCTAATAGGAACATTGCTGCTCCCTAAAAGCCTTTGTACTTCTTCTGCAACTTTAACCATGTAGGGTTTTCTTTTTTTTTTTGTAAGAATGTCTTCTTATTTCCTTAATAGAATAATAAAATAGAAGGCATGTTTTAAGATTCAGTTTAAAAGTCCTCTCCTCTATGAAGTCTTCCTAAACTCCTGAAAAAGAAACTAATCTCTACAGCGTGCATTCATAACTATTAACTTTGCAGTTATAAGTTCTTGTCATTTTTCTAATAGTAAATAGGTCCATCACTTCTTGTAGACAGAAAGCTCCATCACTTCAAAGGCCATATCCATTTTGCCTCCCCTACACTCCCTCCTATACACTGCAACCTTCTCAGTAGTAAGTTCTTGGTCATACACAGGGAGGTCTAGCAGATATACACTGCAACCTTCTCAGTAGTAAGTTCTTGGTCATACACAGGGAGGTCTAGCAGATGTTTGCCAAACTGACTGGAGGAAAGAACTCTGGGACTCTCTCCCATGGGCTGTGTTTAGAAATTGCTACAATCTTTTGACTGCATAGCAAATTAGATTTACCTTTTCTATTTTGCATTATTCTTGTGTTATTGGGATTATGATGAATAATAAGATAATAACAGCAATTAGCCTCTGGATGAGTAATGGTCCCCTACATTGATTTTGAACGATCAATTTGAACATCTTTCCATGGCCAAACTACATTGGTTGATTTGGAGAGTGTTCCATAAACATCCCTGAGAACAGAAATGATAAAATTAGGTCCCATAAACAGAGGATAGTGTGCAAACTCCCTAGTGCTTGAGTTAGTGGGTGGTGGATGATATGACAATGTCTGGGTTTGAAACCTGAATGATCAATAGATTTGTTCCAAATTGCCTGTAGGTTGGTTATCTGATATTAAAGGTTATTTTCAAGATGAAACTAATATTGTACATGGTGTTTTGTGTCCCCTCTGAGTCCAACATACCTTGCTGAACCCATAGTGAGCCTAAAAGTAATATTTTACCCTGGCCATAGTTTATTACATCACTGAATAAACTATGGCCAGGATAGAGTGATTGAAGAGAAGTGTCTTTGAGGACTGACTTGGGCAACCAAATACACACTGTTGTCCTACTTCACTGGCATCTAAGACCCCCACTACAACTACACCATCACCATTGGCACTACCCATTCCAGGCTTCTAGGGATAGAAACTTTGGCTTTAGTGTTGAGTTCCACTATCACAGGTACAAGGGTTGGGTGTAATATAAGAAAAAGGAAAGGCAGGACACTATCTTTTGTACATAAGGAGCTATAATGGAGGTCTGGAATCCTTGTCAGTAAAATCTCTAGGTTCATCTTTTAGGTTCACTAATTTTTCGTTAGTTTTTTTTTTTTTCTGCAGACTTCAGAGATTTATGCACTCATGTTCACAGTTTCTGCCATTCTCTGCTGCTTCTGGTGAGATGTCTTTATTTTTTTAGCCCTGAAGCAGTGAAGATGGAAGTATGCAACCTTTTACTAGGAAACAAGGATAACAATGTGGTATTATAAACAGTTTTATTTCATTGTGCAATCAAGGGAATACGTTTCAGAGGAATGTTAACAGAAAGGTGTAGCATGGAGGAATCTGTTTGTGAGGAAGGCAGGCACAGATGTGAAAACTCATAATGATGATTTCTGTGTATGCAAAGTCATAAGAGAACTTCACTGAGTAATTAATTTTCTTAGATGTTATTTGAAGAAGACTCCATAAAGGAGAAAGCATTTAATCTGGGTGCTAAGGAATGTCAAACCCAGATTAAATGAACTTTTTTGACCCTTGAGATCTAAATAAAATTGATTCAGATTCCAAATTTTGTGGCCATGAAAGTCCAAAAGTCTCTTAAGATTTCTGAAAACTGCTGAGCAAAGTATATTTTTGTAGTTTGAACTCACGACTTCCTCCGCTTATGAGTCATGCCAGCATCACCAGCACGGCGTCATATCCATGGAGACTGCTCTGAGCTATGTCTATCTGGACACTAATCTTTGCCTTTTTTAAAAAATCATGCACGTGCACACGCACACACACACACACACGCGCGCGCGCGCTTGTACCACTTATATATATCTACATTTCTTTCTGGAATAATTTAGTAAAGTTTTGAGAAGAACTGATAGGAATTTTGTGTAACAATAATGCAAGCAATCCCAAACTGAATATTAGATATTCTTGGTCATAATAATACCTTTGGAACTTCAAAATTACATTTATCCTATTTTGCAGGAGAATTCAGCTCTTCCCCTACTCATAGACACAAATCCACAATCACCTTTGTCAACTCAAACTCATTAAGCAATATCTGTCTTACTTAGAATGCACTCATGATTTAAAGATTAATTATTATTCCATCGATTATACTAAAGTAAAACATGGTTGTGTACAAGTAATGACTGGAAAATATGTAAAAGCATTAAGTAATGTGCATTTCACCTACTTAAAAACTCATCAAATTTCTTCTTTTGGATCCTGGGGCAATCTTCCCCTCAACACACACTCTTAGTCAAAAGTATTGTTTTTGCAAAAAGCAAAGGGATAAATTGATTCATGTCTAAGAGGAAAAAAAGATGAAGTACCTGTATAAATAATGAGTCTCCCATTGGGATAGAGGCAGAAAAGAGGAGCTCTTTCATATAAAAAGACTGCCCATTCTGTTTTGAACACAGAGCGTCTGTCGCTGGTATAGGGATATGTGTGGAATGAAAACCATCCCATTTCTATTCCAGCAGTGAGTATCACACCTCACCTGTGATGGAGAGTTCTGCAGGCCTCCTGGTAATTGCCATCTATAAATCACAGAATGATTAACTGTCAAGAGAGAAAATCGATTGTGCCTCAGTATTTTCGCACAAATATCAACAACTATCCTACATGGGCAACTATCTTTCAAAATCAGAACAATTCTAAACTTCAGCAACTGAGGCAGAGGTTCTAGATATCGAGAGTGATGGTGGTGATATAAAAGGAAGAGTCCCTAACACTAACCCCTGACTTCAAGCTACCCTTCCACCTAAACACATGTAAGATTCATTATAGATGAACCAACTCAAGTTGTCTCTCACTGTGTTAAAATACTGGTGGAACATGTCACCTCCATTGTGTGCTGGAGAAGTAGGCAGAGGGAGAGATCAGATTCTTATAGTTCCTAGACATATTATCCAGAAGTCAACTTGGATTCAACATATCCAGAACTGAAGAGGAGGAATTAATTTTTGGATTGGTTTGAAAAGGAGGCACAGGTGTGGGCTGCTGCTGGTAAGGCCAAGCCCAGAACTGTAGATTCCTTCAGCTACAGTGGTAGACAAAGCAAGGCTAAAATATACAAGAAAGATTGACTTTCCCTTCCCTCCTTACTTTCTCTTTGGCTGTCAGCATTCCTAGCAAATTCATCACATATGCATTTGTCTCGCCAGATGTCACCTTTAAAATATTTATTTTAATGGGTTATTGAATGTCCGTTGTGTGCCAGGATTGTTTTGTGCTTCTGCGTGCATTCTCATATATCTCAGTTGATCTTCTCATGGACCATAAGATATTGATGTCTTATTCCCATTCTATGGATTAAAAAATAAGATTCAAGAATACACATTGATTTTCTTAAGGTCACACCAGTAATAAATGTCAGACACAGAATTTAAACTTGGTCTTCTGATCACAAGTTCATTATTCTTTCCACAGCAGCAATATATTCCCAAAATATTAGATAAAAAATGGATGTTAGAGATAATTTCATCCAGGAATGACAGATGCAGACTAAATTATGTGTCAGCTGATTCAAGGCTGCCTCAAATATGTGCTGAGAAGAATGTGGGAATACATTGTAGGCTCAGTGGGAAAAAGTGCTATGATTGATTCCTGATGTCTTCCACAGTCACCTATGCCAGATACTTTCCGACAGTGGTTTCATCCTCTCCCCCAGTTTTTACAAAAGGGAAAATTGATGCCGAGAGATTGAAATGAATTGCCTGAGGGCACACACCATAGTGTTGGCAGTTACCATAAGACTCCACCTCTGCTCAATTCATACCTAATGCTCTTTGGACTAGCATTGGCCCTTCCCCTGAAGCTCTTGTGGGAAACCAGCCAAATCACTCATTCTCTGTGAATCTGCTCCTGTCCTTTTTCATTTTTTCTCCTCTCATATCAGATACGTACATCATATAAGTAAAGTGCTTTGAAGAGGAATCTCCTGTGAAGTAATAGCTTGCTATTGTCAATAATATTCTTCCCTCAAGGTTTCAGTTAAAGAATTGCTGAGAGGAGCAGCTTACCAATGATTCACGAGCATCAAGCACTGATGATGGGATTGGATGAGCAAACACAGAGCGGTCAAGAAATAGCCAGCCCAGCTCAGCATTTAGGAACTGGCTGGTGTTAAATTTTACTGGAACAATTTTGATGTGATCAGCTCAGAGCACTATGGAATGGTTCATTGGTGCAAGGAAAATGACTGAAGCACTGTTAAAATTTAGGAGAAACAGACTGAGGACTACGGTCGTTCACTGAAAATGGCATCCATTTAATGACAGAGAGACAGTGCATAAACATAAAATGTAGTGGAAATGTGAAGAATCTTTCCAGATGATTCGACAGAAAAGTGTTCTCTAAATGTACCTAACTCATGAGTTGTTGTGAAATTAAATGAAACAATGCTCATAAATTATTTAGCTGGTTCCTGACAAACAGCAATTGCTCAAAGAACAATAATGTATTATTTGAAATGAGAAAGGATTGTAGCTACATTTCCTAATGCATGAGTCTCTGTCTGTGTGTGTCCTTTCTGGAATCATCTGCTTGACTAACTTAATTATCTTTGTGGCTTGGCATACTCTTTCTAATTTTCTCTATATATTTAAACAGAAAACAAATCCACTGTGAACTGAAATGCTTATGCATTTCTTTTTTATTTTCATGTTAGGTGTTTATGAAATGTGACTAACGACCATTGTTAGTCTGGAGATGCTGGTCATGAAACCAGGCCACAGAGAGTTTAAGTGATTAGTCACTAATCACATACCTATTGAACACCTGGGCAATGATAAAGAATGAAATGTTTTTATTCCCAACTCAGAGTGCTGTGCACTATCTATCCATTATAATAACACCAAAAATATCTCTGCTTCACCCACTTCTTTTTTTTTCTCTTTCTCTTCTATCCCTGTATTCTACTTTTTTTTTTTTCCTTTTTACTCTATGGGGCAGTTCTATTCTGTCCTATAGGGTCACTATGAGCCAGAATCCACACAACAGCAACACTTTTTTTTTTTGATACATTCTAGAGGATTAATAAATAATAATAGATAATGAACAAGTACTTAATAAGTAAATAACTACAAAAGAGAGTTAACGTAATAGGAGAGACAGCTCTCTCATAAGGTTGTTGAGATTAATAACAACTTGTCTGTCACTTTGTCACTGTGAGGGCTTGTGTGTTGCTGTGATGCTGGAAGCTATGCCACTAATATTAAGACACCAGCAGGATCACTCATGGCAGAAAGGT
Source organism: Heterohyrax brucei (assembly GCA_028571685.1). Taxonomy (NCBI): domain Eukaryota; kingdom Metazoa; phylum Chordata; class Mammalia; order Hyracoidea; family Procaviidae; genus Heterohyrax; species Heterohyrax brucei. The sequence goes on from CM053150.1 coordinate 68,478,455, forward strand.
TTCAGCTGAGCTTCCAGACTAAGACAGTGGGAAGAAGGGCCCAGCAGTCTACTTCTGAAAAGAATTAATAAGTGATGAATAGCAGAGGAACATTGTCAGACACAGAGCTAGAAAATGAGCCCTCCAGGTTGGAAGACACTCGAAAGACAACTGAGGAGGAGCTGCCTCCTGAAAGTAGGTAACACTTAGATAACAACAATAATAATCCTGCCTGGCAGATTTTTATTGAAGCAAGTAAAAATGACCTCTTTTCTAGGTTTTGCCATGATATCTGTAACAAATTCAAATATAAATATTTATTGAGACTCATCTGCCATGTCACCTACCCTCTGGAGATAAGAAACATTTGTTGTTTTGAACTGCTAACTTTGGGGAGTAATTTTCTACATAGTGATAGGTAACTGATACACTATACCTCTTCTCCCTCAGTTTTCACTTACCCAAATGTTTATTTTCATTCAATAAACATTTTTGTGCTTTAGCTGGCCAGACTGTGTTAGCCATTGACAAACTGTCAGGAGTGGTTAAGATTCAAGTCATGTCAAGTTCCACCTGCCTCAGGATGTTTCTCTGGACTTTTGTGACTCACGTTGGTTGGCTGGGTTTCTACCAGCCAAATCTGTAGCTTGTCATTAAGCCCTGAGCTTTCTTTGACTTATCTTTGGTTTTTTTTCAACAACCAGGAACAAGAGCTAGAGCTTCTGATACTCAAATATGCCTCTAAACATCATAGAAAAGAGGAGAAATGCAGTCTTCCTACATGGATCTATTTAGTTACTCCCAAAATAAGCGTTCATCCTGCTACAAACAATCTCATGAGCCAATAACTATGGGTTTTTTAATGCATACTTTCTTCCAAATTTTTCAGGCACATTATCTCATTAAAACTTCCCAGTGACCTAATGTGGGATACATGGTATTATAACCATTTTAAAGAAGAGAAAGCAGATGTTTAGGTTATTTTACCAATATAGGAATAGGTAGGACTAGAACCTGAGCCTGTGCAGTCTGATACCAAAAGCTGAATGTTTCATCTTACTCCGTATTGTCATGTGCATGTATACTCCCTGTGACAGAAATCATTAGGTGCTGGAAGAGGAACAAGTTAGGTGTGTGGAAATTGAGAATTTAATCTTGGTTTCTTGTTCTAGTACCTGACTGAACTGGGCCAAATCACTTACTTCAATGGAACTCAGTTGTTTTGTTTCTAAAATGGAAAATAAGTTCCCATTGTATGCTTTCTGGGACTTCTTCTGAGAGATAGAACATGTGAAAGAACTTCAAAAACTATAATTTGTGGGCAAAGGGTGAAATATTTATTCATTGAATCAAAAATTTATTTTGTAGACTTCCTGTGTGCCAGACATGACTATAAGCCCTAGAACGCACAAAGCTTTGATTATGCCTGCTCTAACCAGTTGCCAATGAGTTTCTTCTACTTCATGGTGACTCCATGTATGTCACAGTAGAACTGTGCCTCCATAAGGTTTCCAATAGCTAATTCTGGGGGAGTAGACCACCAAGCCTTTCTTCTAAAGCACCTGTATATGGACTCAAGCCTCCAGCTTTGGGTTAGCAACTAAGTATACAAGGTTTGACAATGATAGCCACTGTGACAACGGCAAGGTGGCAAGTTTGCAAAACTAACTGTATATTTGCCTGTGAGGGAGTTTTTAGCCAGGAAACAAATAACTACATTGGAACACTCTTACTGCTCAGCTGATCTTGCCCCTGATAACTTTTTTCCTCAAACCAAAGATAAAGGAAATATTGAAAGGAAGACATTAGATGACATTCAGGACCTCAAAGGTAGTATGGTAACAGCTCTGGTGGCCATTCCAGAAAAACAGTTCCAAGTTGTTTTTAAGGGTAGACTTGGCACTAGTATCAGGGGAGTACCTTGAAGGTGACTGTAGTGATATTTAGCAATGAGGTATGTGCCACTTTTAAGTTTGCAAACTTAATTGGCAGTCTTTGTACTAACCACCCATACCACTCAGAGATTCCTTGCACGCTCTAATAGAATTTCTATTTTGGATGAGGAGATAGGCTAGAAACAAGCAATTAAATAAAACAGTGTTAGCAATTGTTCATATTGTAACAGTAACAACAAAATGGGGAGAGGCAAAAAGGATGCAATGGGGAGCATGACACAATCTTAAGGTGAGTTATCACAGATTATCTAAGTGAGAAGATACATGTGAACAAACAGCTGAAGAAGTCTGTGGAGCAGGTCTTTCAAACATACTGTGGAATCATCTTCCAGGTTAAAAAGAGGAAGAGACCAGAGGGGAAAGGAGAAGAAGGGAAAGGGGAGTGAAGGGGAAGTGGAAGGAGAAAGGAGGGAGAGGGGAGGGAGTCATCCAAATCCTGAAGTAAGACTGTAGTTGGTATGTTCTAGAATAGCAAGAAAGGCAAGGTAACTGAATAAGTGTGATCTGGGTGATAATATTGGAGGTTGTATCAGAGTTGGGGAAAGAGATAGAGTAAGACTTTAAGTCATTGAAAGGATTTTGGCTTTTACTCTGAATAAGATGGACATCCATCGAAAGAGTGACAAGATTTGATATACCCTTTGAAAAGGGATGCTGTGCTAAAGATGCTGGTATCTTGATGTAAGGCTGTAGTAGTAGATAGATGAGGAATGGTCAAATTTGGAACATACTTTGAAGATAAAGTAAACAGGATTTACTGATAGGTCAAATGTAGAGTGTAAAAGAGAGGGCTCAAGGATGATGTTGACATTTTGTCTGAGCAACTGGAAGGATGGAATTTGTGTTTTAAAAATATGAGGAAAGCTGTAGGGAGCAAGTCTGGTGGAGGTGAAATTGGGATTTTGCTTATAAGTGGTATGCTTGTTACACATCTGAATGAAGCTGTCAAGGACAATTGGATACAGGGACCAGAAGCTCAGGAGAGACAACTTGGCTAAAGGTGTGTTTTTATATGTCATTAGGGTAAAGATTACATTTAAAGCTATGGGTTGAATCAGATAACCATGGTGGTGAGCGTAGATAGGGAAAAGAAGCCCTCAGAACATTTAATACATAGAAGTAAGAAGAGAAATTGAAGCTGGGAAAAAGTGCTAAGAGTGCCCACTGAGTGAGAAAGAAAAATAAAGAGTACGTATTATGAAATCCCATGGAAAAAAAATGTGTTTCAAAACAAGTGTTTCAAATTGATTGAGTGAAATGCTGCCATTGACTCAATTAAAATGAGTGCTGTAGAGGAAACACTGGATTTAGCAAATTCAACACTGGAGAACCTTGAAAAGAAAGGTAATGTTTTCATTATTATTGAACTGAATGAATGGGAAAAATGCTGAATCTGGGATCAAGAAACTTGAGTTCATTTTTTTTTTTTTTTAAAAAAAAAAGAAAGATGAAACATGAATACTTTCCTTACAGGATGGTTATTGTGATAATACGATGCATTTAATCTAAAGATGGAAACACTAGTGGCATAACGGTTAAGTGCTACAGCTGCTAACCAAAAGGTCAGTAGTTCAAATCCGAAAGACACAGTCCCTGAAAATTCTGGGGCAGTTCTACTCTTCCTATAAGGTCACTGTGAGTCAAAATTCACTCAAGAGCAATGGCCTTTTTTTTTTCTTTGGGTTTTAATCTAAACATTCTCTGTGGAATATGGCAGGGATTTGCAAATGACAATAAACAGTATGTACTGTATGTAGTTATTTAGTGTCCGTGCAGAACTTTTGTGTTCTCAAAGACTCCTGATCAAACACCAACCCCACCCTCGACACACACACACACACACACACACACACACAGGACCAGGCATGTGCTGTGTACAAAGATTCTCTCAGTAACACTAGAGACTGAGTATGTATCATGAAGCTGTAGAAGGTTTAGGAGTTTAAGCCAGCCTGTTGCAGCTCTGGTGCTGCTGACGTTACCAGACGGCATTAATTGAATTCCACTCAGTTATGCTTTTAAATTTGATTTGAGAAATGTGTCATAAAATGCTATTGAGAAGTACACTGCCGCATTCCTAAGCAGGCTGGGAGCCTATGTCTGTTCCAGGAATCCTTGACGGAAGGGACTGAATTCGTGTTGTGCCTGTGGACTTCCCAGAGTTTACTCTTCACTGGGATCCACTGACAGATTTGCTGATCCAGGATTGTGCACCATTAAAAGGAGATCAGAAGCAAAGTCTAAATCTCTAGGGAATAAGGGGAAGAAATTATAAAGAACAAATGAAGGCACATGAAAAAGTTTAACTAACAACAAGTATGGTTTAAAAAGGCTTGGTGTACATGAAACTGAGTTTATTTTAAAGTCCTTTAGCTCCCTAGCTATTTTAGGATTACATTCTGCTTTCCCCTGTTGGCCTCAGTTTCTCCATAGTTCAAGTGAAAGTACTAGACTAGATAAGTGTTTTCCAAAGTGAGACTAAGTTTCCTCAACAGACATACACAACAATCTATAGCTAGCTAAGCTAGTGCTGTAGACTTGTTTCTGACTCCTAACAACCTTATAGGACAGAGCAGAACCGACCCATGGAGTTTCCAAGGGGTGCCTGGTAGATTCAAACTGCAGACCTTCCAGTTAGCAGACATAACATCTAACCATTATGCCACCAGGGTTTCCCAGCAATCTATAGGGTGAAGAAAAAAAATGTAAAACAGTTGTTTTCATTTATTTTAGTACATCTTTTAAAATTTATGTATTTTGTATATGTTTTTATAATGCATATGATATGAATAACAGACATCTATATTGGATATATGTCATCTCTATATATGTCTGCGACTCAACGGCACTTGGTTATATACATCTACTTCTGCTAAGGACTGATTAATTTATATATTCAGATGAAGAGGGATGCAATTGAAAAGTCTAAGGAATACATGCCTGACTGATTTCTCAGAGCTTTTAGAGTTTTGTTCCTTTTTTTCTCTTTCTCTCTAATGATTTTTATGATCCTAAAACTGGTTATTCTAATCAATGTAAGTATCTCAAAAAATGAAATGACAGTCTGAGTACTGAATTCAGTGCTCAGCTTTTTGAAGATTAAAAAATAATAATTCCCTTCACCAAAAACGTGGACACAGTAAGGGCTGCCTCAGTTTCCTATTTCAAGTGAAGGGATACCTCATGCAAGTACCTTGAGTGGGTACAGGGAGTTTAGATTTGCTTCAGGATGTCTAGTTACAGTCTGAGCTCTGCTACTGATTCTCTGTGTCAGGTGAACAAACCACTCTGTCCAACTGGGTTTCATGGTCTATTCTGCAGATTTAGGTATTTTGTTTTCTTCTGATGCAGATCTCAACTCAAATGTTACTTTCACAAATAGATCTTCCTTCACATCTCCCTTTAAGGGACTGCCTCTTTCCCATCTACAGTAACTCTTTACCAGATACATTATTTTATTGCCTTCATAGAACAAGACTATCTGTAATTCTCTATTTATTATTTTGATGATGTGTTTATTGTCTGTCTCTTCTAAGTAGAATGTGAGCTCCATGGAAAATGCAGGGAGCAGAGGCAGATGTACCAGAGTGTGCATGATGTTTAAGTTTCAGGACCCCTGGGGCTTGAGCTAGCAATGTGCTCATTGTAGTCATGTATTTTTCTTTCTTACTTTTGGAAGAATTTTCTACGGGAAAACGTTCCATAACATAGTCAATTAAAACTCCTGTCTCTTTACTTGGAATCTCTCCCTATTACCCTTTACTTCATTATTCAGCGGCAGGACTGGCTATGGGCATCTTGGAATCTAGATAAAGCTATTGCCATTGAGTGTATTCGAACTCATGATGACCCTATGTGTTACAGAGAAAACTGCTCCATAGGGTTATCTTGGCTATAATTTATACAGGAGCAGATCACCAGGTCTTTCTCCTGTATAGTCACTGAGCAGATTCAAACTTCTGACCTTTCGGTTAGCAGCTGAAGGCTTAGCTGTTTGTGACACTCAGGGACTCCTTTTGGAATCTAACTAAATGGAATTTGACTTGGGAATATGATTAACAGAGTTAGTTTTTGTGCGGTCTGTCATAACTTTTGTGTCTAGTTATTGTTAGTAAAATTTCACAGATGATTAAGTGGCAGAGCTAGAATTTAAACAGCCATTTGTTTGCCTTTAGTGCTAATAATCTTAACATTACATTGTATTGCCTTTTTATAATTTTTGTGATGAATCAACAGTGCTTTTTTAAAAAAAAATTTAGAGGGAGAATAAAATGTCCTCAGCCACTTGCAGTTTTTCTAAATATATATATATATATATATACACTTTTTTTTTTTAACCAATTGTCAGTATCTGACAGTAATTTCTATCTTACCTTACTGGCTCCAAGACATGTTTCTAGTCTCATTACCCATGGTTTGCTGTACTATTTTCTGACTTGTACATCCTGACTCCATCCCATTGTGCCTTTGTTCACTATTTTCGTTGGCCAGAATGGCCTCTCCCAATCAGATCTTTGTATATTCTTTTTGCTGATTTGACATGCAACTTAGATATCAATGAAGTTAGCATAAAAGTCATAAGCTGACAAGCCATTTTAGACATGTTGATCACACAGTAGCTAATGATTAGTGTCACTGCAAAGAATTCCTCAGATACATCAAGGAACAAAAAAATATGAAATCTCTTGAATTCTTAATGCTCGTATATGAAAAAAAAATGAAGCCAGTTTTTCCAAAAATGACATAACGCTAAATATTTATTTACTAATTATGAAAGCAGCATCTTAAAGGTAGAGCATCACATGGCATTTTTTTCAAAATATCAATTAAAAAAACTCTCTAGGGGAAATATTTTATAATATTCCTATTGAAAATGATATGAAAGCATCATCATATGAACAGATCAAAGTATACAGGTAAAATATAGACAGGATAATATTTTAGAGGTATGCTATGCATGTTATAAATTTTTAAATTATGAATTTTTTTGAGCTTTGTAAAAACTTTGGTATTTGTCAGCATTTTAAAATTTGTGATTTACTGTGATTAGTTTTCTACTTCAAATAAAGATTCAGTTTCTGGTCTAAAGTTTATTTGCTTTTTCTTAAAGGGTATCCTAAAATGACCTGCACTACTGTCCGCAGTAAATATGAGTCCACTCTGGCAGTGACCTTCTGTTTCCCATTAGCATATATTTCCAGCTCTAGAACCAAGAGTCAACAAATATTTAGAGATGAATCTCAAGATGTTGTCTAAGAATTTCTTTTCAACTTGATTTGCTCCATTCTTTCTGAGAACCATAATAGAATCTTTGACCTTTATTTCTTAGAGGCTGGTAAGACTTGCTCTGAGGACTTCTACTCCTGATGAGGATTATAAACCACTTTTAACAAGCACAGAGGCCTGACTCACAGACCATACTTTAAGATCCTCTAAAGTAGGTTATGCAGTTTACACAGTGCACCCATCACCTGCTGACATCTGTCTGAACCTCTTGGGTGAGCCACACCCAAGACTTCTCTGTGGGTAGCACTTCCCTAAGGTTCTGGCTTCCAGCAGCCAGTTAGGTCACATTCCCTGTGTTCATGGTCCTGTCTTATAGTGCAACCACTGACACTCCCCGTAAAACAGGGGCCTGCTTCCTTTACCCCATAAAACATAGATCACAGATTTATCATCTCTGGTTAAGGCCTTTCTCTGCTACATAAGCATACCCTGCTCCAATACTTGGCACTTCAATTGTGAGACTCATCAGATTATGTTTATCCTTTATGGAAAGAAAAACTACAGTGACAAAAGACTGTCAAAACATGTTTTTTCTTTCTCTTTCTCTTCATTCCTGGCAGAATAAAATTTATGTCTCTAGTGGTAGAGTCATGGTTTTTCCTAGTCTGGCTTTATTTAACTATTCTGGCGGACCTTATCTCACAAGTTGTGCCAGTTAAGTTTGGGAACACATCCTAGAAAAAGGGCTACATACCTCACTGCTGGGCATCACCACAGTCACCCTCCAGGTACTCCCCTTGGGAAGCCGTGCACCAACACAGGGTCCAGTCCACCCTTCAAAGCAAGTTTGGAACTCTTTCTGGAGTGGCCATCAGAGCTGTCCTTGTACTACTCTTGATGTCCTGAATGCTGCCAAAATATCTTCCTTTCAACATTTCCTTTATCACTGGGTAGGGAAAAAAGTCTTTCGGGACCAGATCAGGTGAGTAGGGAGGGTGTCCAATATAGTTACTTGTTTACTGGCTAAAAACTCCCTCACAGACAACTATGCAGTTAAGTTTGCAAACTTACCACCTTGCCACCACGAGCAATGACTTTTCCAGAAAGAATCCCAAAATTGCTTTAAAGGGTGGACTAGGCACTGATGCCAGTGTATAGCTTCTGAATGGGAGTCCTTGGAAGGTGACCATAGTGATATTCAGCAATGACGTATGTAGCATTTAGATCAACTAAGTTTGCAGACTTAATTGTCAGACCTCATAGACAAAGTTACATTTTGGCTCTTATGGACTTGTAATTTTCTTCAACTTCAACTTGAATTTATATATGAGCAATGAATGGCCTGTTCTGCAGTTGCACCTGGCCTTGTTCTAACAGATATTGAACTTTTCTGTTGTTGATTTTGCAGATGCTGTTGACTTGATTCTCGTGTATTTTGTCTGGCGATATCTGCAGATAATGTTGATGTTTATGTTGTGGGGAATAAAAGAAACAGTTTTTGCAATGACGAAGTCATCAGTCTTTCAAAACTCTATCATGTGATCTTTGATGTTGTTTCTGTCACCATGGCCAGAATTTTCCAATCTACTGATCCTTCTTCCAACTTTTGCATTCTATCTGCCAGTAATTATTGGTGACTCCTGATAGCCGACATGACAAATTTCAGACTCCAAAAGTTGGTAAAAATCAATTTATTTGTCTGTGGCCTTGATGGTCGGCCTGTAAATTTGACTATTGTTCAGCTTGATTATCATGTGATTCAAAATGTCCAGGACCACTTAATTTCAACTAGCTGATGCCTAGGACATCAATGTTTATGCATTCTGTCTCATTTTTGACTTGATAAAATTTCTAAGTAAACTTCTTGTTTACCTAGAATCATATTTCTTACATTCTTTGTGCTTGCTGATTATTAATGGATGTTTGCAGTTGTTTCTTCCCATTTTGAGTTATGTCACATTAGCAAGTGAAAGTTCCCAAAGCTTGACTCTATCCACATCATTAAGGTTGACTCTACTTTGAGGAGGCAGCACTTTTTCAGTCATGTTTTGAGTGCCTTCCAACCTGAGAGGCTCATCCTCTGGCACTGTATCAGACAGTGTTCTGCAGCTGTTTATAAAGGTTTCCATAGCTAAGTTTTTCAGAAGTAGAGTGTCAGGTGATCCTTTTTCCTAGTATGTCTTAGCCTGGAAATGCCACTGAAATCTAGCCATCAGGTGTTAGCCTGCCAGTACTTGAAATACCAGTGGCAAACTTATAGTATCACAGTAACATGTAAGTCACAGTATGACAAACTTACAGGCATGCCTAGAAGACAGGTAATAATGATACATTAAGTAGTGTCATTATTATCTTCATTTTTTGTTTGATTCAGGAATCCTCCAATCAACTTAATAATAATAATAGCAACAACATCTATAGAATATTTTTGAGGGTGAGAGCAGGCTAAGAAAATTTAAAGGTGTTATCTTTTCTTCATTTTATAGATTATGAAACTCATGTTTAGAGAGATTATTATTAATAGTCAAGATTTGAACCCAGTTTGGACTAATTCTAGAATCTGCATACCATATACTTTGTTCTTTATTACATTAAGAATATCAGGCCAATTGAAACTACTATTTGATTTGCTTTTTGTTTTTTTCCATTTTTTTTCTCCAATCAAAAAAATCTCTGTGTTTGTCTATATGAGCACCAGTTATTGTCCCCATTAGATCATCTGAGAATTACTCAAGAATTTGTTGCAGTTAATTTTTATCTTCTGTTTCACTCCATCTCTGTCATGACACCAGTGGACTTATATCTTGCTTGTGGTTTCTAATCTCAACTAGCACCAAGTAAGGCTCTTGGCTCTGCAGGCCAGCAAGCTAACCTTGGCATAATGAATGACCTGCAGCTTCAGAATGCCTCTGGAATGCCAAATGACCACAGCTCCACACCTCTGGAATGTGGAATGGCCCCAGCATTAGCCAGGTGACTCACAGCTCAACACTACTGGAATGAGAAATAGATTCAGTCTCCTAGAATGCCAAGCGCATGTCCAGGAAAAAGAAAGGAAAAGAGCAGTGGGTAAATCTTCTCACTCAGAAAGAAGAAACGGAAAAAGAAAAGGAAAAAGCAACGGCTTTGCTAGAGTGAGATATCACTTATGTTAGTAACACTTGAGTCTGTTTCAGGGTGTTGTCTTTGAACAGGCTGCTGAAAAAATTCTAGCCCTCCCGTAATCATAGAAGTAGATCTCTTCCCATGATAAAAACATGTTCCCCTTGTTTATATCTCCCAATACTTTGCCTAAAAGGAAAAACAGAAATCTTGTTTCCAAAATTCATTTTCCCAGGGCATTATTTTGGATTTACAAAGCTTTGTAATCCCTTTAGACAGTGTCAGCAGCTACAAAGTTTTATTTGGAGAACACAGGTCCCTGGTGAGGGAGGCTGAACCCTCCGTAGAAGTGGCCTGCAAAGGAAAAAAGGTGTGAGAATATTTGCATTAATCATGCTCAGTAACTGGGATTTTAACGAATCTCTCACCCTTTTTTCTTTGTCATGCTTTTTTTGCAGGGCCATTCCTCTGTGAATATTCTCTCTCTTTTTTTTTTTCTTCTCTCTTTTCAATTGCATTTCAATGCATAGGTTTCAAAAGGAGGATTCACAAAGTGAGTATTAAAACTCCTGGGCACTACATCTCCAAAATCTATAAGACGATTAAGAAGATAAGGGGCCAAACCTACTGAAAACCTATCTTTTGGTGCCTATGGAATGTGCTGGCTCATGTGTGATACCCCTAAGCCGAAGCAATCTGCCCACCCTTTACCCCCACCCTGCTTGCCTTAACACAGGCAGACAAATTTAGCATTAAAATTCTCCACACTTTGGCAAATGAGTACCCAGGAGGCTGCTGACTCAATCAGGGTTTGTTTTACTTACAGTGTAGTACTGAGAAAAGGCCATAAACTCAAGCCTGACAGATCTGTAATGCTCATTTCAATATGCTTTCCCTGTGTGCAGGCTTGCTGATGAACTGTTATATTCTGCCAGCAAAATATAACAAACGTATTAACGATGTGTGGTAAATCACCATTGGATGTATTGAGTCCTGATGACAGGAATAGCTGGTCGCGAAAGGGATCTTTTGGCAGCCTGATACCAATCTGGTTTCTGTGATGATTCACTGTCCTGGAGGGATGTCAGAAGAGGAATAGGGGACAAGATAACTACAGATCATGATAATGCCCCTACCCAGAGCAGATGGGGTGTTTTACACCTAGCAGAACAGGATGTCAAAGCTAGAAGAGACGACCCATACCATCTCATGAAACTCATAACTCCGATGTATACAAAAATCACGATCCAGAAAGGGAATATGAGAAGCCCAAAGGTGCACAGCAAGTTTGTTCAAGTCCCTATCAAGCCCAGGAGCCTTCCAGTTATTGGATATGTGTCACCGCTGAGCTTGTTCTAAGGAAGTCATTGACCACAAAGCATACAAGAATCATCCCTGCAACTCCAGTCAGCCTGATGACCCCACACTTATCAGTAGCTAAATGCTCTGCTGGGCTTGCCTTCCCCTCTAGATGCAGTACTTAGCATTTTTCCCTGGTGTAGGAAAGAGCATTAATGGATTATTGGGTGAGCATTTGGTAGTCTTTTTATACAAAAAGCCCAAAAGGACAAGTATGGCTACCATACAATTGTCATAGATTTATAATGATAAATTATTAACACAAAATCTATTGCTTTACTGAGTAACTGTGAGCAACACTATTAAACACGGATGATTGCAGTTTCTCTTCTAAGTTCTAAGTAACTTGAGTACACATCAGGACTTTGCTTAACTTTCTTCTTCCTCTGTCTCATCCTCCTTTCCTCCCTCCCTTCCCTTCTTTTTTAACAAATATTTACTTACTAACAGGCACACTACAATTCCCAAGAGTATAAAAAAAGTGTTATTCCTATATTTTTGCATATTAAAGTCAAGTAATTATAACCTAATGTGAAACACTCAGTGTTGAGCATAATTATACCATAGCATAAAATACTCAATGTTGGGGAAGTAAAAGTTATTACAGGAGTACCAAACAGAGGACCTAATCTCACCTGGAAGGAGCAAAGATGGGAGATAGTTTCCCCGAAGCAATGGTATCTTATTTGAAACCTGACACACTGAAAAGAGTAAACTTGATTGAGGATAAGGGTGGATATGGGTGAGCTTCCAAGAAGGAGGGGCTAGAGATGACATAGAAATTCAGTTTGAAAAACAAGAATTGTGAGCCATGACATAAATGAAGAGGAAGGAGCAAAAAGATATCAGGAGCTATGAGGGATCCAGATCCATATGGGAATGCAGGGTCATTGAAGGAAGTGACATGTCTGGAGTTACCTAATGAGGAAACATGATTTGGTTGCAAATATGGGACAAATAATCTCAATATTTTATTGATGTCATTTTTTATATAAACCAAAAAGTGGAAAATGAAGCAGCTCTAAGGACAATTTTAAAAAGAAATTCTTAAAACTCTAATAATCTCATTGACAGCGTAAGGGAGCGGCATTAGTAAAAATGAGAGAGAAGAGGGTGGTTTTTGATGGGAATTCAAAGCTCTGCACATAGTAGTTACAAATGTGTGTTTGTGATCACTGACATTCATTGCATGCCAATTCAACATTCTGTAAAAGTGGAACTTAGTGCTAGACCCATTTTCTTCATAATGTTTCTATCTTATGGGGAAAAAATAGTAAGACCAGAGATAAAGCAGTGTAAGTGATACAGACTTTCTGCAGAGTCAAAATGGCTTAGGAACCTTTAGAGACAGAGTTCCCTGTTAGTACTTAAATCGTCAGTAATGTCAGTCTTTCAAACACCCTGAAAGGTTTGGATGGATGTGAAGTCTCAGGACAAAATGAAAGAAATGGCTCATTAACTGGCCTTAGAAAATATCCACTATACATTTAAACGTTAAGAATGAGTACTCTCTAACGCTGTTCAGCTAGAAAGAAGCATTTTGTAAGTGTTTAAATTCTTCCAAAATTTTTCATTACACTGGCTGGTATTAGTTGAAGTCTGAGCATAACTTCAATGCATAAATAGGACTAACTGAGGAAGTGTCAAGTTCTCATTGAATGGAAAGGTAGGAAAAAGAAGGTATATAGTTGTTAAGATGTGGTACTAGAATACCATAACAAGTAAAAGGATTTCTAAGGAGTCATTACTAGAACAAGTTTCTTGCTTTCATTGAGTTTTCAGTCTCGTGAGGTAACAAACGATGGAAGCATAAATAATCATTTGTATGATTAAAGAGAGGGCTAGGAAGAAAATAAAATGAAGGAATAAGATGGAGAAGGATGTCTGAAGAAGGATACATGAGGTCTGCCAATTAAGTCTGCGAACTTCATTGTTCTAAGCGCTACTTATTTCATGGCTGAATGTCACTACGGTCACCTTAGAAGCACTCCCCTCCAGAAGCTATGCACCAATACCAGTGCCTATCAAAGTAATTTTGAAACTCTTTGGAAAGGTCATTGTTCATGGTGCCAAGGTGGTAAGTTCAGAAACTTAATTGTTTAGGTGTCTGTGAGGGAGTTTTTAGCCAATAAATAGTAACTGTATTGTAACACCCTCCCTACTCACCTGATCTTGCCCCAGTGACTTTTTTACTCACTCAAACATAAAGGAAATATTGAAAGGAAGACATTTTGATGACATCCAGGACATCAGAGGTAATATGATGAAATCTCTGATGTCCATTTCAGGAAAAGAGTTCCAAAATTGTTTTGAAGGGTGGACTAGACCCTGGGGTCAGTGCATAGCTTCCCTGGGGGAGTACTTTGAAGGAGATCATAGTGATATTCAGCAATGAGATGTGTAGCACATTTTTTAGGATGAATTCATTAACTTAAATGCCAGTCCTCCTATGCTGTAGTCTTGATAATGCACCAATAAGCTCTTCTAATATGTCGAGCTGCTACATTCTGATATCAATCACTCCATTGACACTAGCAACAGGACCACACCCCCCAGGTGCTGTTCCCAGTTATTCACTGTACTCAGTTGGGATCCTACCTCAGTTCTATTCTTGGAATGTATCTGAATCCTCTGATGGATAACTTTGGCCCAAAGTTTACCCTGTGGCTATATCAAACTTTTCACAGAACCACAAAACAGCTTAAGATGCTTTCACTCAACCAGTTTTACTTCTCTCTCTTCTTTGCTTAGTGTCAGAAATACATTGCTATCTGACGTTTCCCCAAGGTTATCTTTGCTACTTTCCTATGTTTTTTCTCACAGGCATTTTTTTTCTTTTTTTCTGATAACTTCCTTTCATGTTTAATTCTGTCTTGGCATCTGATTTCTACAGGACCTCATCTAACATATGATGCACTAGTTAAAGTGGATAGCAAGAGCTTCCTGAAGAGGGACTATTTAGTCTAAAACCTAACCGATGATCAGGAAGTTGTATAGAAGCTTATGGAGAAAATTTCTCAAGCAAAGGGAAGAGATTTGCAAATACCCTGAGTAAATATCCTCAAGTGACAGAAAACAGACCAGTGTGGCTGAAGAATAGTGGGGGGGTGGGGGGGGATGATGTTATGAGATGAAAGTGGTCCTGGGAGATGTAAGTCAAGAGAAGGCTGCAATATCTTCATTTCCAGTGAGACAACACACAGAATCTATCTGAAAAGAAACTGCTGTTTGGAATCAGATGCCTGTTCTTATTTATTTTTAGTCTTGGAATTATAGAATTTCAGGAACGACACATCTGATGTAGAGGAAAGAGGTCTGGCTGACAAATCATTAGAATGTCCTTAGAATCTGCAGTAAAGCTTGAGGTTGGAGCTCTTGATGGCAGCTGCAGAGGGTCCAAGGCTATTTTGCATACACATCTCGTCTCTTACTATCCTCAACACTCTGTTCATTAATTGCAAAGCAGAGCCTCATCTCTGAGGCTGCAAGTTTAGAGCTGTGACCTGAGTGTAACTGTTCTCCTCCATTCTCTCCATAGTCTGTTATTTCTTCAGCTTTTGATTAATACCAGGAATTGGAAGTTGGCACAGTCATAAGATGAAGCTATAATTTCAAGACTATATGTATATCACAAGGTAGATAAATAAACAGAGGCTCTGTTTCCTACACTACATGTTCCATGCTTTCATTGATTGGAAATAGAATGTGTATACTGGAAGATGAGTCAGGGAAACGAAGTATAACCAGGTGTATATCTACACAACTGTATTTGAATATATTGAGATATTTATATTGTTCTTCAGTAGAGTGTCCTCCTCCACTCACTGTATTAGAAGCTTGGTTTCAAACAGTGATGTCAGACAATCATCTGAAAAAGACTGTTGGGACACATGACGAAGATTCAACAAGATAGCAAATTACAAATGCCTGTCATTTCATTCCCTTTTCCCTAACTCCTAAACAAAACTATCTTTCCCAATCAGTTCCTTTCATTTTTCTACCTCTTGAGGAAAATTTTGCCAGCAAATTTCCCATATTAACCCCCAAATTATTTTCTGGTATTAAATGATGAATCTACACTGGAACGGGTTAAGATATACCTGGTACAGGGTAAGAACAATGCGAGAACAAAAGGGAAAGGAGAGAAAGATAAGACCTTTGCAGACTAGAAGAAGTAATATTATCCTTGATCTTCTTTAAGATCCTCTAGCAATGTTTCAAAGTACATAATTAGCTATTGCAGCTTCCCTGCGCTTCTTTGAATGAATGCAGTGCTATGCCAAAATCATATCATGGAAATTCAAGTTTTATTGGCTAAAAATAAAATTATAAAATAGACGGAAAATGATTTTGGCATTATAAAAATGAAAGACATTGTTATCTTGGGGAAGCAGAGTGTCTCGTAGTAAATTTGGACTAGGAATCAGATAACTTAATTTCAGATCATAGAGCTGACATGGAATCATTTTAGCGACCTGGCCAGTCTCTTAATTACTAGTTTCTTCATGAAAGAGCAAATAAGTTTTTGAAATGCCTAATTCCAGAGCTTTTTATTGAGGATAAAATAAAATTTAATATGTGAAGAGCTGTGAAATCACCATGCTAATACAAGCTGTATCTATAGATAAATACATAAAAAACTTTGAGCTATTTTACTTCTTTATTTTTATTTGTTTTTATAGTACTTTAGATAAAGTTTTACAGAGCAAAGTAGTTTCTCATTAAACAGTTAATACACATATTGTTTTGTGACATGGGTTGCTCAGCTGTTTTTACTCTCAATACATTCCTTCAAGTATAAAGGAATATTTGGTATTTTCCTGTAATGGTTGTATTTATTTGTTTTCATCTCTTTCTTTATATTATGCTCTCAAAACTTTGTGTTATATTGACATTAGTCAGAATTTATATATAAATATAAGTAACTATAATTACTTTATCCTAAAATAATTATAATTACTTATATTTACCTTATCCTAAAATGCCCCTAGGGTCGCAGTGAGTCAGATCCGACTTGATGGCACTTGGCTTTGGCTTGGCTGTCCTAAAATAGATCTTAGTATATAGGAGATGCTTATTTGTTTTAAATTTTTGGACACAGAAATAAGTAACAATGGTAAAAGATGTTATGTAATTAACATCAAAATAGGGAGAAGCTGTTTTACCACCATGAATGATTATTTTTATAAGCACACACATACACACACTCACATGTTTACACAAATATTTCTACTGTTCACACAGGAGCCTTTACTTTGTAACTAGGCAAGGAGAAAGAGTAACTCAATTATGAAGGTAGCTGAAGAGATTTTTAAAAAAAGGAAAGATAGTTTGAATTGCAGTAGTTTCAATCACTAAGACAAAGCAGGCTCCACAATAAACAGAAACTACAAAACTTAATCAAGAACTTGAAGACAAACCTTGAACCTAAGTATGCATGCTTGGAAATCATGAGCGAAGTTGTGACCCCAAATTAAAGAAATAGAGCTCTCCTTGTCCTTCAATGTTTGTCTCCATCGTTGTTATAAGAAGCCCAACACTATCAGCAACACAAAAATTGGCAGGTTTGGAAGCATATGGAAGACCATCCTTAGCAAAAGTATTGATACTTTCATGGTGAAAAATGTAGCAGAAGCAGACAACAAGACTTCTCATAGTACAGGCAGAAGTATAGATAACTCAAGAGCCAGTAAAGGAGATAAAACCACATTGAATGATACTGGATGTGTGCATCTCCCTGATAATTCCCAGTTACATGAGTGAAAATCATTTGAGGAATCACTTTGGGGATGGGGTACTAACAGTAGTGCCACTTGGTTGATGTTTACCAACTTCATAAACTACAGTGTAATGCCTGTGAGAACAGGTGCAAATAAGGCATACAAATAGAAACAGAGTTGGTAGAGGTAGGGAGAAAGAGAATAACAAATTGTGGAAACTCAAAAGTATAATTAATTAAAGAGATATAATAGGAGCAAACTCACAGTATTTATTGTCAGACACTGTTCTAAGTTAATATATAACACATATACACATATCACACATGTGTATGTATATACACATGCAATCATATACATGCAATTACACAGTCATTTATTTCTCACAATATCCCTGGAATAAGCAGGTGTAATTGGTATGGAGGTAAGCAGCTCAGAACAAGTAACAGAACGATGAAAGATAATAAGTGATTACTTAACAGCTACATAGAATGGATTGAGATAGTTACAATCTTTTTCTCTCTGCTTTTATCCGAGGCTCACTGGGTACAATGCCACTTGGTTGCAGGCGGTAGAGATTCTGGTGATGGGAAATTTCATCAATCCATACCTTAATTATAAATAATGACTTTGGGCACTGTGGGGACTCACAGTGGAAATGTAATCTTTGAAAGCTGTTGCTGTGCAGTTGTATCTTCTCACATTTGAGGTCCCCATGACAGTGGCACTGGACAGAGTTGGAATGGCTAGGCATCAAGGATACCTTCCAGTGTCGGAGATTTCCCGGGAGACCCGAGTCTTCTCTAGAATCACCTCTCTGCTTGCTGCTCCAAAGAATCGCTGCCATCATTTGTCCTTGGTCAGAGGTTTTGTTATCCTTCTCCTTCATTCCATAAGCCCAGGACTCTGGGAAATACAACAGCATGAGAGTTGCTTAAGTTCCAAGTGACCACTCTCTATGGACTCCTCTGTTCTCACACTTCCTGGGCTACAAATACCTCTCCTTTGCAAAGGCAGATGTCAAAAACTCAATTTCCCGCCAAGTTAGTTAACAAGCATTTATTGATCACTTACTAAGTACAGAATGCCAAAGAAGTTGTGTTGGAAGACACAAAAGAAATTAAAAAAAAAAAATGGCACCCATAGAAACACTAAAATTGCTGAAATTACTCATAGAATACAAATAAGGTGATTATGATTTAACACCATGTAAATGCAATTGTTTGCTATAGTTCAGTACAGTTTCTAATGATGAAAACACAAAGAAAAATAAAAAAGAAAAAAACATTGCCATCGAGTCAGTTTCAACTCATGGTACACCTATACAAGAGAATGGAGCTGCCCCAGAGGGTTTCCAAGAAGCAGCTGGGGAATTTGAACTGCCCATCTTTTGGTTAACAGCTCACTCTTAAGTGCTGTGCTACCAGTGCTCTGATGGGACCAAAGGGAATTATAAATAATGTTTTCTCAATGCCATTCTTGGGATAGTAAACACCACAGACAGAGCCACAGATGCCAGCAGCATAATACAACATGTGGTACAACCAGTGTAGACTTGGTCAGAGTAAACATCTATGTATTTTCCTGACCAGTGGATAGAAATAAGTGTTACTAGATCACATTATTTGTGACTCAAACCCTAAGATTCCTGATACAAGTTTGCCTGGAAGAAAAGCTATAGTTTTCTTTTATAAATGGAAGGATACACAAATTCAGAACAGAAAGTTTATTGAGGTGCTTATGTAGAATGCATATATGTGGAGCAATGCATTATATAATCAATGCAGCGTTGATCAAGGGCTCTTTTGGGGAAAATGTATGTTTTAAGCTCCACCTTATGAGCAGTGAAGGGTGCACAAAAGCCCCGAGATGGGAGGGCATTCCAGGAATCATTCCAGAAGAGTTGGGCTCCCTATGGGCTGATTTAGTTTCCCTCAGGCTGATTTGGCTACAGGGAGGTGTTATGGATTTAATGATGGAGACAACAAAATTTCCTGTAAAAGATGTGAAACTGTCGCATGAAGGAAAACCTTAAATAGCTGTGTGTCATTTTTCAGTTAAAGATATTTACAATGCTAGACTATTATTTCTAAGTAAATAGCAACTCCAAAATAATTTAGAATAAAAAAGTGGGAATTTAATCAACAAAGTTATTCTGATCTAAGATAATAGAGGACTAAGAGAGAGATAATCATACTTAAATTTTTTTTTAAATAATCATAAATAACATACTCCTCTTTTATTCACTATCTCTTTATGGGATGTTTCACATTTCCAACAATAGAAATAAGACTACTATATGACTCTTTTGCTCAAACGGGAGAGAGGTGGAGAAGAAGGGGCAACTTTGTGAGAGGGAACAGTACCGTGCTGTCTGTAATAACTACTGAAAGAGCCAGTCCTACAGTAGCAAGCATGGTGAGGGCAGGCAGTTAGTGGGAGCTGGGTAGAAGTTGTGACAATCAGAAGTTCCTTCTTCCAAAGAAGCCTCTCTGCAAACTCCATATCCTCCTCCAGGCCCAGGCAGCTGGGCCTTACCTGTCTGGGGCTTGGGAGTCACCTGTCACCATTGTTTCTCTCTGGGGCTTGATTAGCAGGGCAGAAACATGGAGTGGTGGTTCAGCAGAGACCTGGAGCTAGATCAGGTGATGGTGAGCCCGTGCGGCTTTAGGTGCATCAGGCAAGGCAATCCCAGACCACCACCACCCTCAAACACCTCAGACTCTGCAATGGTGGGGAAAGTGTGGTGATGAAGGGAAACCTATCCCATCATGTGCATCCTGAGATTCATGCATCTGAAGCCGTGTGCAGGTCACCCGCAGGGCTGAGAGAGTAGCAAGACAGAGGGTGGATGACGATGCTAGACCGTGACTCTTTCATAACACAGATTATTAGGCAAATATCTGGTTTTTAGAAGTTAACCATGCCAATAAATGTATAGTATAGCTGTTTTTGGTTTGGGTTGAAACAGAAGGATTTGCCTTTAATTTAAAGGAGAGGCCAATGAGATAAATCCTATGGGGGCAGTTACAGTTACAAGGTAGAACTGCTCCATAGGGTTTTCTTGGCTGTAATCTTTATAGAGGTGGTTTGCCAAGCCTTTTCTCTTCCACGGAGCTGATGTTTAGGTTAGAACCACCAACCTTTATGTTAGCAGCTGATCACAGACCGCTTGCATCTTCTACGTTCTTTGTCTCTAGTATAAGCCTCCACCTCCCAGTGGGTGTCTTATTCATTCTATAACCAGGATAACCTTCCAAAACACAAGTCTGATCATGACATTCCCTGTTTTGAGAACTATCCAATGGCTCTGTCTTGCCCTCCATGTAAACTCTTAAGTATTTTATTTTATGATAAGGCTTCATAAATTGTTCCTTGCTCAATTTTCCCATTTAACTCTGATAACTTACTTGTTGTTGGGTGTCACTGAGTCAATTCCAACTCATAGTGAGCCTATGTGACAGAGTAGAACCCCCCAGTAGGTTTTCCTAGACGGTGATCTTTATGGAAGCAGACCACCAGCTCTTTCTCTTGCAGAATGGCTGGGTAGATTCAAACTGCCCAACACTGTGCCACTAGGACTCCTTAAAAGTTGCTCTTTTACAGCCTATACTCCAGTTGTTTTCAATTTCCCTTATTTTCTTTAATACATAAGACTTCTTTACCCCTCTGGGCACTTATGTATTCTGTTTCTTCCTCTTGGAACATGTACTCCCCTTTTCTCTCTATTTCTGTCATTTCCTTCCAAAAGTCTCTCCTTGCTTCAAGCCTGGTTAAATGTCCCTGTGATATTTTCAGAAACTCCGGTGACACAGTGGTTAAGAGCTAAGTCAGCCAACCATAAGGTTGTCAGGTGGAATCTACCAGGCACTCCTGGGAAACTCTATGGGTACAGTTCTATCCTGTCCTATAGGGTCACTGTGAGGTGGCAATGGGTTTGTTTTGGGGTGGGGGGAAATGTTTTCACATTTTGTTCCCTTACTTTTCCTCTGCTAGTTTTGTCTCTTTTTTAATGTGTAATGATCTTTCATTGAGTGCTATGGACTACACTTGCCACAGTCATCATTATGCATCTGTGCACAATGTCTAGCACGAAGTAAGAAATGAACGCTTTTATTTAATTTATTTCCACAAGACATTTTACAAAATTTCTTACAGTTGAGCAAGATTTGTGTATAGATAAATAGCAAGGGAGAGTGATTTGGTATTACCAAAGAAAATACATATCCATAAAAGAAAAAAAAAATAAAATAAATGTACTCCCAAATGTCAAAGATCACTGCAAGTGGTAACAATTTTAAGCCTGTCCAAAATGAGGAATACCATTATCTTATAGAGTTAATGGAAATAGCTTTAATGATCTGTGGTTTATAGCATGGTTACAATATCATGTTACCTGTGAGGGAGGGAAAGGTACTCATGTAACAATATAGAAACAAATTTTAGCTTACTTATTTATCTTATTACCATGAGCAGTAACCCTACTAAATAGAAAAAAAAAAAAAAAAAAGGAAGTGTTTTATTTGAAGTCACTTGGATCCAAGGTCAGATCTGTATTTGGTATATATTCCTTGAAAAACTTTGGCTAAGTTGTTTAATCTTACCTAGCCTTAGTTTCCTTACTTATAAAATGGGAGAAAAAAATACTTCCTTTCAATTCTCCCTTCTAATACAGAATTTGAGATGATATGTCTATAGGACGCCAAACAGTATTTAGCATATAGACATTTTAAACATAAACATTCTAAGTGAGTAGGGGTGAAGTGATGAAACAGTTTCCTTCTTCATTCAACATGATAAGCACTTCACTAGATGAAATACAGAAATTACTGTATAATCCCACCCTTAGGGAGCACAGGCAAAAAGAGATGACAGATACAGTGCCTTATAACATGAAACACTGTGTACCATAATGTGGAAAGTACTTTGGGGTAAAAAAAATAAGAAAAATAAAACAGAAACCTCCATAACAGCAAATGCTGGCAGACACATGGGGATACTGAAGCTACCAGGTACTGCTGGTGGTAGTACAGGTGGGTACAAGCATTCTGGAGGGCATTCCAGATGTACTTAGTTAAGTATATAAATAGCCTTGTTCTATGAGTCAGCATTGTGTACATATTTAAAAGGAATGTTGTATGTATGTTCTTAAGGAGGACAAGCAAGAGAGTTTTCATGGCAGGGTTACTTGGAGTAGTAGGTGGATAAAATATGACATATTTACATCAGTGAGGTGCCAGAAAGTTTTGAGATATGCATATTAGATATGCACATAGTAACCTGGATGTAAAATCTAAGAAACCAAATGGGATACATAATGAAATTTCATTTGTACGGATTAAAAATTTACTAAACACAAAATAATAACATATATATAAGGACTCATATGCAAGATACTCACTAAACACATTAGACTATGTTATATAAATTGTCAAAGATATGGGGAAAGGAGTTTCAAAGGAAATAAAACAAACATGGGTCGTTGCAAGGACAATCACGCCATTTTTTCATAAATTAGGGACTCTCTTAATGGTGCAACAGTTAAAGCACTCAGATACTAACCAAAGAGCTAGAGGTTCTGGTCTACCCAGAGGTACCCTTGAAACAAGGCCCTGATCTTGAGTTATCATGAGTTGGAATCAATTTGACAACAACAGTTTTTATCTTATTAGTATTATTTATTGGTGTTGGTAAGGAATGTTAGTCAGCCATTTGCTCCTTGATAGAAAGATCTGAAAATCAGTTTCCATAAAGATAAAAAAAAGCCCAGTGATACCAAGTTGGTACCTAATCGTAGTGACACTATAGGGCAGAGTGGAATCTCCCTGTTTGGTTTCCAAGGAAAAGTTGATAAATTCGAACAGACGACTTTTTGGTTAGCAGCCCAAATTCTTAACACCATACCATCCAGGCTCCTTATAAATAGTATGGGCAAGATAATCCAATGGGAAAGTGCTATTCTGTCACATAAGGTCACTATGAGTCAGAATCATCCAATAGCTACTTGAGCGAAAGACATGGCAATGTGTTCCATAGAGATTACAGCCAAGAAATCCGTGGGAATGTTCAGCTCTGTCATACGGACTATGAGCCAAAACCAAATTTAATCACAATCAACAACATCCATTGAGGGAAACAAAATGATAAAGGATCCCCCCACGGCCCCTCTTCCTTGGAGCAAAGGGAGAAATGTCATAAAATAGCAATTGTTCATTTAATAAATATTTATTATGTACTACTTTATGCCACTCGCCACTCATCTGTCAGTTTGTCACACCATGGTGGCTTGCCTAGTGCTGTGATGCTGGAGCTGAGCCACCAGTATTTCAAATATGAGTAGGGTCATCCATGGTGGACAGTTTTTAGTTGACGCTGTAGACTAAGACAGACTAAGAAGGACCTGACAGTCTACTTCCAAAAAAAAAAAAAAACCTAGCAGGAAAATGCAGTGAGAACATCTTGGGACAGGAACCTCAGTTCCAAAGGACGTTTGGATTGTCTGATACCATGCCAAAAGATAAGACCTTCAAGTTAGAGGCAATCAAAATGTGACTAAGAGCTGTCCCCTCAAAATAGGGTCGGTCTTAATGATATGAATGGAATAAAGCTTTGGGGACCTTTCTGTGATTAGGTGGCAAGAAAGACTCAAAATAAGAAGCTTTAAAGATCTATTAATAAAAAGGAACATAGAATTTACAAAGTATGAATCCAGGTATTTTAGTCACCTGGTACTGCTCTAACAGAAAATACCATGAGGGGACGGCTTTATGAAGAGAAATTTTAGTGACGCAGTCTGGTAAGCCACAAATACATTTATGAATTATAAGTCCATGTAGTAAGAGAATTTATCACAGTCTGGTAGGCTGAGTCCAAATGCAGTGAGAACATCTTGGGACAGGAACCTCAGTTCCAAAGGACATCCTCTGCTTTTGGTACTGTTTCTTCATGGTATGAGGTTCCCAACTCTCTATGCTCACTTCTCTTTCTTGTATCCCACAGCTAGTAACTTGAGTCCTGCCTCACCAGCACAACTGCTGCCCATTCTCCATCATCAATATCACAGAGACAGGATTCACAACACATGGGAGGAACTGCACCAAGCTAGGACTCATAGCCAAGTTGAATCAATATATACATTTTTGAGGAGATACAGTGCAATTCATAACACTAGGAAAACCGGAAGTAGTCAAAACCAAAATGGAGCACATAAAGATGGACAACCAGGCATTAGGGAGCTGCAATAATCTGATACTGGCCATTTTAAATCAGACAGTGTATGGTCTACTATGCCAGGAACGACGGCTTAAAGAGTAACAGTATCACTTTCATTGTCAAAAAAAGTACATTTCAAGATCTTTCCTAAGGTATGAAGCTATCAGTATTAGGAAAAAATCTACATCCCTACAAAGAAGGCCTATTACTATGACAGTTATTCAAATTTATACACCACCCAGTATGGTCAAAGAGGAAGAAACTGAAGAATTTCCAACTTCTGCAGTCTGAAATTGATCAAACATGCAATCAAGATGCATTGATAATTACTGTTGACTGGAATGTGAAAGTTGGAAACAGAAGAATTGGTAGTTGGAAAACATAGCCTTTGTGATACAAATGATGCTGGAGATCATGTGATTAAATTTTGCAAAACTGATGGCTTATTCATTGCTATAGCTTTTTTCAACAAAATAAACAGCAACTATAAACATGGACCTTGCTGGATGGAATACACAGGAATCAAATAGACTACATCTGTGGAAGGAGATGATGGAAAGGCTCAATATCATAAGTCAGAACAAGGCCAGATGCTGAAGACAGATAGATTGTCAACTGTTCATATATGGACTGAAGCTGAAGAAAAATAAAACAAGTCCACTAGAGCCAAAATACAACCTTGAGGATATCACAGCAGGATTTAGAGACCGTCTCTGGAGCAGCAGTGATTGAAGACTAGACAAGTTATGAGATGACACTAAGGACACTTTACATGAGGAAAGCAAAAGGTAACTAAAAAGACAGAAAGAAAAGAGCCCACAATGTCTATCAGAAAAGGCTCTGAAACTTACTCTTGAACATAGAGTAGCTAAACTAAATGAAATAAATTAAGAAGTAAAAGACATGAACAGAAGGTTTCAAAGGGCACGTCGAGAAAATAAAGTATTGTAATTAAATATGCAGAGATCTGGAGTTAGAAAACCAAAATAGAATAACATGCTTAGAATGTCTCAAGATGAAAGAACTAAAGAAATTCAAGTCTAGAGTTGGAACATTCAAGGATTCTATTGGCAACATTTTGAACGTCACAGGACACCTTAAAAGAAGGAGGGAATGCACAGAGTCAGTATACCAAAAAGAACTGGTCAGTGTTCAGACATTTCAGGAGGTATAGTATTATGAAGAACCAATGGTACTGAAGAAAAAAATCCAAACTCCACTGAAGGAATTGGAGAAAAAACAAGCCTTGAGATATTAATAGAATACCAACTGAGATACTTCAACTAATGATTGCAGGTTACAGCACTAGAAACACTCACTAGTCTATGACAAGGATTTTGGGAAACTGAGTGAAATCCATACTTGTACTCATTCCAAAGAAAGATGATCCAACAGAATGTGAAAATTATTCAACAGTATTATTAATATACACAAGCAAAATTTTGCGTAACATAAGTAAAAAATGGTTGCAGCAGTACATAACAGAGAACTGACAGAAAGTCAAGTTAGATTCAGAAGAGGACATAAAGTAAAGGATATCATTGCTGATGTCAGATGAATTGTGGCTGAAAGCAAAAAATACCAGAAAGATATTTGCATAAGTTTTACAGACTATGAAAATGCATTCAATGATGTGGATCATGACAAATTATGGATAATTTTGCAAATAATGAGAATTACAGAAGACTTAACTGTATTCCTGAGGAATATGTATATAGACTAAAAGGCAGTCATTTGAGAACAAATGGACACTGCCAAGCCAAGTGCCGTAAATGGACACTACATAGTTTAAAATTAGGAAAGGGGTTTGTCAATGCTGCATCCTTGCACCATACTTAGTGTGTATACTGGGCAAGTTGTTCCAGAAGCTGGACCATATGAGGTCTGACAATTAAGTCTGGCTTATGATGGCAGCACTGTACAAACAACTTAGTAAGATTTCATAACCTTGATATATCAGCTTGTGTCACAGCTGTGTTTATGTCGACATGTGGCAATGTCTTGCTGAGTGGCGTTCATTATTGTTGTTGCGTGTTTTTATGTGCCATCATGAGAATGTCAGAGCTTGAATTGGAACAATGAACAAACATTAAATTTCTTGTTAAACTTGGCAAGAGTAGACATGGAATCAGGGACATGTTAGTCCCAAGTTTATAGGGATAATGCCACAAAGAAAACAAGGGTGCAAAAAAATGGATTAGGCATTTTACTGAGGGGAGAGAAACTGTCACTGATAAAGAGAAGTCAGGGCAGTCAGTAACTAGCACAAGTGATACAAACATTGCAGAAGTTTGTCACATAGTGTGTTAAAATCCTTAGCTGACTGTGGGAAGCATAGCAGACCAAGCAAACATCAATAGAGAAGCAGGAAAATTTTAACTGAAAATCTTGGTATGAGAAAGATGTGTTCAATAACAATCCCAGTGGAGCTCACTGATGAACAAAAGTAAAGAGTCAAAGTCTGCCAAGACCTTTCGGAGAGACAAGACAATGTTTGGAGCCATGTTATGTCACTGGTGATGAAATGTGTGTGTACCGACATGATGCTGAAACAAAGCATCAGAGTACACGATGAAAGTCAGCCAATTCTCCATGACCAAAAAATTTCCATCGGTCCAAGTCGAGAGTCAAATGATGTTGCTAACTTTTTTTGATACCAGAGGGATTGTTCATTATGATTTCTACCAAAAGGACAAGCAGTTAACTAAGTTGACTATTTGAAAATGCTAAAAAGGCTACGTGAAGATGTTAGACAAAAATGACCAGAACTTTTCACCAACAACTCATGGCTCTTGCATCATGACAATGTGCCAGCTCATACAGAGCTGTCTGTAAAGGAATTTTTAGCCAGTAAATGAATAAATTTGCTGGAACGTGCTCCTTATTCAGCTGCTCTGCCCTCCCTATGAATTCTTTTCTTTACTCAAAGATAAAGAAAACATTCAAAGAAAGATATTTTGATGGCATTCAGGACATCAAGGGTAATATGATGACAGCTCTGATGGCCATTCAGGGAAAGAGTTCTAAAATTGCTTCGAAGGCACTGGCATAGGGGCATAGCTCCCCAACTCGAGTACTTCAAAAGTGACCATAGTGATATTCACCAGTGAGGTATGTAGCACTTTTTCCTAGGATGAGTTCACGAACTTAATCGTCAGACCTTGTATAAAGAAGAATGCTCAATCAGGATTTGAGGAAAATTCATTAAAAATGTATACTATGCAGATGACTCAATCTTACTTCCTAAAATCCAGGAAAACTTAAAACACTAATGAAGATCATAGATTACATCCTTCAGTGTGGATTAAACTTGATCATAAAGAGAAGAAAAATTCTCATAACTGGATCAATAAACACATCAAGATAAAGGAAGAAAATATTGAAGTTGTTGAGGATTTCATTTTACTTGGGTCCACAATCAACATTAAGGGAAGCAGCAGTCAAAAATTCAAACACTATATTGCATTATCATTAAAAAGCGGCTACAACAGTATATTTACAAGTAACTGCCAGAAATTCAAACTGAGTTCAGAAGAGGATGTGAAACCAGGGATATCATCACTGATGTCAGATGGATCTTGGCTGAAAGCAAAGAAGGACAGCAAGGTGTTTACTTGTGTTTCCTTGACTATGCAAAAGAATTCAACTGTGTGGATCATTCTAAATTATGGCTAATGTGGGAATTCCAGAACACCTAATTGTGCTCTTAAAGAATCTGTGTATGCATCAAGAGGCAGCTGCGAAAACAGAACAAGGGTACACTACATGGTTTAAAGTAAGGAAATGCGTGTGTCAGGGTTGTATCCTTTCGCCATACCTTTTTAATCTGTATGTCGAGCAAATAATCCAGGAAGATGGATTATATGAAGAACAAGGCATCAGGATCAGAGAATGACTCATTAACATCCTGTGTTATGCAGACGACATCATCTTACTTGCTGGAAGTGAAGAAAATTCAAAATACTTACTGATGATACCAAGGACCACAGCACTCAGCATGGATTGCACCTCAGCATCAAGAAAACAAAAGTCCTCACAACTGGACCTGTAAGCAATATCATGATCAATGGAGACAGGGTTGAGATTGTCATGGATTTTATTTTACTTGGGTCCACAATCAACATCCATGGAAGCAGCAGTCAAGAAATCAAAAGACACATTGCATTGAGAAAATCTGCTACAAAGGACCTCTTTTTTCAAAAGTAAAGATGTCACCTTGAAGACCAAAATGGGCCTGATCTAAGCCATGGTATTTTCGATGCATCATATTCATGCAAAAGCTGGACAATGAATAAAGAAGACAGAAGAATAATTGACACCTTTTGGCTGGCTTGAATTGTGGTGTTGGATAAGCTTGTTGAATGTACCATCTGACCACCAAAAGAAAAAGCAGATCTGTACTGGAAGAAGTACATCCAGAGTGCTCCTTGGAAGCAAAAATGGAAAGACTGTGTCTTACACACTTTGGACATGTGTTCAGGAAGGATCAACCCCTGCAGAAGGACATCATGCTTGGTAGAGTGGAGGGTCAGTGAAAAAGTGGAAGACCCTTAACGAGATGGATTGACACAGTGGCTGCAACACTGAGCTTAAGCATAAAAAACAGTTGTGGACTTGGTGCAAGACTGGGCAGTGTTTCATTCTGTTGTTCGTGGAGTCACTATGAGTCGGAACTGACTCAATAGCACCTAACAACAATAACAGCATATTGCATTGGATAAATCTCCTGTTCTTCAAAGTGTTAAAGATGTCAGTGTTAAGACTAAGATACATCTGACTCAAGCCATAGTGTTTCAGTGCCTCATATATAAGCTTGACAGTGTGTAAGGAAGAAATAATTGATGTGTTTAAATTATATTTTTGGCAAGGATTAGCTAATATACCACAGAGTGTCAGAGGCATGAACAAACCTGTCTTGGAAGAAGTACATCCAGAAAGTTCCTTAGAAGCAAAGATGGCTACATTTGATCTCATGTATTTTGCATGTGTTATCAGGAGAGACCAGTCTCTGGAGAAGAGCACAATGCTTGGTAAAGTAGAAGGTGAGCAAAAATGAGGAAGACTCTGGAAGAAATAAATTGACACAGTGGCTACAACAATAGTCTCAGACACAGCAACAGTTGTGAGAATGGTGCAGGACGGGCACTGTTTCTTTCCATTGTACGCAGGGTCACTATGAGATGGAACAGACTCAACAGCACCACCTAACAACAATATCTGCCACATACTGCTGGAAAGACAAAAAAAACCAAGAAATAAACTAGACCAAATCTCTGTAATTGTGGAGCTTATATATTATTAAGGGCAGAAGCTGACTGCAAAGAAGTGGAAGAAATTAATATATAATATGATTTCATACAGTAAATATGCTATGAGGAAAAATAAACTAGAGTACAGAGTTAAGGAATATATGGAGGAATAAGATCACAAAAATTGAGAGATCAGGGAAGACCTCTATGCCAAGGTAATATTGAACAGAGTGTAAATAAAGGCAGGGTAAAATCAGCCCAAAAGTCTACACAGAGGGGAGAACAAATACAAAACCCCTGAGACAATAATACCTGTGCAGTGAGTGAGCTTATATCATTAAAGCAGGACCTATCAGACATGGAACATCATTACATCTGGCTCAGATGTGGATTTTGCAGATGACTCAGGGCATAGCATGTGTGAGCGTGGAGGAAAATAAGGATGCAAGAAAGAGGCAGAATGCTACTTGGAAACGAAGGTGAAGAGATTTTGTTTCACTTACTTTGGCTGTGTTATCAGGAGGGACCAGTCCCTGGAGAAAGGCATCATACTTGGTAAAAGCCACCACAGCATGCCAAACTGATTCACTAGTGGTGGTGATAAGTAGACGCTCAACAGAAAAGAGGAGGACCCCCAAGAGATGGATCAACACAGCGGCTGCAACAGTAGGCTCAAACACAGCAGCAGTTGTGAGCATAGCGCAGGACCAAGCAGCATTTCGTTCTGCAGTATGAAGTGTCACTGTGAGTTGCAGCCAACTCAACAGCATCTAACAACAATAAAGACTGACAAAAGAAAGAATTTGAACAGATTTCTGCAGAAATTAGGGAAATGATGTGCCTTTAGCACCCTCATGTTAATTATGGGAGCCCTGTATCTGGTGATTTGGAAGAGGCACGAAATAAGAGGTGATTAAAATTTAAACTAAAATCATCAGTTTGCAAAGGATAAGGAAAAAAAAACGTGAATTAGTTTATAATATTGCTTAGAATAAGATTTGACCCACAACGTTTATTGAGGAAGCCCCTCAATAAATATTGGTTACTCTTCATATTTTATAAATAATATTAATGTGATTTCTACATATTCAGTCTCCAGGAGATGCATAGAAGAATATATTAATGGCTGTTGTCTAGTTAGGGCAGCAGTTATTGAAAGAACTGGTATCCCAGTTGAAACAGTAGCCCTAAATGCTATTATGGAGGTACACATACACACATGTACATATTGCTTTGGGAGGAAGTAAAGAGAAAAGCATAATATACAACGGGATATCTAGTATGGTTTCTTGGGGAATGGAGATTTCAAAAGGAAATGAATGGATACACAGGAACGTTGAGAGAAATCGATGTGGTATGGCATACTGTACAAAACAGACTTGGAGTAATCCTGGCTTGATGTTGATTCCTCGTCCTAACTTTGGGCTTTGCCAACTTTGTGTCCCTAAACCTCAGTCTCCTCATCTCAGAAATGATACTTAAACTCTTACCTCATGAAACTTCTGTATGGAAAAGAAGACGTTTGTCATAAAATGCTTAGCATCGCACCCTAGTAAACCCTAAAACTATCCAATATTTCTATTACATTTCACTTATTATTATGATTCAGCTAACTCATGAAGTGCATTCTCAGCTTCCCACTCACTGATTTCTCTCTGCTTTTGAATGCTAAGTTTTTTTTGTCCTGCGTCAAGGGCAAATCCTGGCCTGGTATTTGCATTTCGTTTCTTTGGTTATCCATGCCTTTGCCTCAGTATCAAGGAAATCTCTCTTTCACATTAAAAGGAGATTTAATATTCTTAAGAACAGCTGCCCTCACTTGCCTTAGAAGTATGACATTTTTAATCTGATTTGCACAGGCTTCCTGAATGGAAGTCGCTCTATAGAGTTAGTGTGATATGCAACAACAATGTGACAATAAATTCGAGTCAATATCCCAAACCACTAATGAGTTAGAACATTTACTGCCTATGTTGAGATGTTCAGAAATTGGTCTGTGCAGGTGTTTATAAGTCACATATGGTGAGACGGAGAGTTGCATGAAGGTAACAAAATCAGCTTCCTGGTCCTTTTTTCCCCACTCCTTCGACTTTTCACATTAAGGCAACATTATCATGTGACTACTAATGGGTTGGAAATCCTGGTTGCATAGTGATTAAGAGCTGTGGCTGCTACCCAGAAGACTGACAGTTGGAATCTGTCAGGCACTTCTTGGAAACATATAGGGCAGTTAAAACTATAGACTGGGAAGGTAGAAGGGAATCTTACAATTTAGTTCAATTCTTGCACTTTGTTGGGGTATCAATGCTTAAAGTCTCCTAGAGTGAAAGGCTTAATACGTTCTGTGGTCTGTCATTCTAAGTTGGGCAGCATCATGAATTGAATTGTGTCTCCCCCCAAAATAACTGTTAACTTGGCTAGGTCGTGATTCCCGGTGTCATTCACTATCCATGTTGTAAAGTTTGTGTCATTTACCAAGAAGTATAAACATAGTTTCTAGTGAACATCTAAGCCATTAACAAAGTATTTTGCACAAAGTAGAATCTGGACTCTCAGAAGGCAGACATTTGTCAAGTTCTAGGAGGATCTTTATTCTTTAAGCATTCAACAGCTATTTATTAAGCAACCATCATTGTGCCAAGCCAGAAATCAGTTGTTGTGGAGTTGATTCTAGCTCTTGGAGACCCTGTATGTGGGGGAACAGAACTGTGCTCCATAGTGTTTTCAGTGGCTGATTTTTCAGAAGTAGATCCCAAAGCCTTTCTTCTGAGGCACCTATGAGTGGATGCAAACCACTAACTTTTCAGTTCACAGAAAAGCACATTAACCATCATGGAAAATGTAACTTTCAGCGAAAATAAACTCTATTTCCAGCTTACAAAGTGAAAATATTTCCAGCATTTCAAGTTTTTTGCCTGCTGGTGGGAAAAGATGTTAATTAGCTAACACAAACTGATTACCTGTACCTCAAAAGTAAGGAGCATCCATAAAAGTAAGGCTTCCAGGGCCGTAAATCTTTATGGAAGCAGACTCCCGTATCTTTCTCCCATGGAGCTGCTGGTAGTTCTGAACCATTGACCCTTCAGTTAGCAATTCATCACTTGGACCACTATGCCTCTGAGTCTTGACTAACTAGATAAAATATCTGAAAAATAGACTTGACAAACAAGGGAAAGAAAGCTCTCTAGTGTCTCTAAAAACCTCCTTTGCATTTCAAATCTTGGTTAGGTTTTCAATTTGGTAAGATATAAAATTGATGAAGAAGAAATATTAGTGTAAGAAAAAAAACCTTAGCAATACTTACTTTACAGCTGTCCACACTTGGTGCTTTGTGGGATACAGGAGTAAGTCATAAATTAATAGCATTCTTTTTAAAAAAAATCATAAATCCAAATAACATGAGAAAGTCAGTGATGAACAAAGTTAAACTAGCTCATTATCTGCAAAATTTTTCAGAACCACATGTAAACTTACTGTGAATGTCTAAGAAGTTATAGCATACAGTATTTCCTAAACACAATTCAACAGTATTCTTTGTTCTGTGCCAGAATTCCTAATATTTGCAGTTTCTAGAATATAGTTTGGGAAACACAATTTCTTCTGACCCATGCCTTCAGTTCCCAGTGCTTGGAATTTCTATATACTATTTCAACTGAACTGTTAGTCTTTTCTTGAATCACCTCTATGAATGAGAAACACACCCCTGTTCATTTCCTAGTGCACCCATAACGAAAGACCACATCTTGGATGGCTTATATGAATAGGAGTTTATTGTCTTACAAATTTGTAGGCTAGAAGAAGTCTGAGATCATGCTGTCAGCTGTGTTGATCCCTTCTGAAGGCTCTGAGACAACCTCATTGATGCCTGTCTCCAAGCTATTCCTGTTTTCTAGCAATCCTTTGCTTACAACCGCAGTGTCGCATGACACTCTTCTCTGACTCCTCATCTTTGTGGATCTTGATTTCTGTTGTAAGGACATCGGTGATATGCGAATAGGACTCCCGTACTCCAGTGTGTCCTCATGTTGAGCTAATTGGTAACACCTTCATATATCCTATTTTGAACAGGTATAGGGATAAAGATTTTGGTGTATATTTTGGGGGGCACAATTTAATCTATAACAGTACCTGGTGTATTTTTTCTTTTTCAAATGTGTGGAATGTTTAAGACTGTCCAATTATCTTATTCTTAGGAACTTATCATGATTGCCTTTGCAAGCCCATTAGTTGCCGGAGGCATTGCAATGGCTAGTATTTTGTTTCTCTCAGGGGAAGAACTTCATATTCCAAAGGTGAGCATGAGGTTGGGGCAGCACAATAGAAGCCTTGTTTAGTCCTATTTTATTTTCATAAGAAAGCCACTTGATGCTGTATAAGAACCATTTTCTAAACTTCATTAATAAATAAAAAATAAAGAGCTTACATATGAATAAATGATGAAAATGCCTCCCCTGGTAATTCTTTTAAGTTCCTGAAAATAGTTTCACTCTTCATCTACTAACTTAATGTATTCAGAAGAGCCACTGAGGATGTCTTTATGGTGCATATTTGTTGATAAGAGCAGGAGGACAGAAGGGAGCCCCATCACTTGAGACATAAGCCATCTTTGATTGTACATGTGGTTTATTCGGTGCAAATTATTCACAATATTTTTTTCTGACTACTGTGGATTATGCTATGTAAATTGAATGTGGTGTGGATTGTGTGACATCAATAGGACAAAATTTATAGATCAATAGTAGATAAGAACAGATGACCTTCTAGAGTAAAGCTGCTCACTTTAGTATGCTAATGTATCAACATAGTACCTAAGACATGCTTCTATTATTGCTCATATATCACCTTAAGCTGTTTACATGTCTTTTACCCTACTAGCCTGTGGATATTTCTTAAATTAGGAATATATGTGGTTTGTCTGCATTTCCCTAGAGCTTTATTTAGCATAGAATGCAAAAGTTCAGTGACTGTTTGTATACTGTGCATCATAATGAATGTCACATTCCAAGAGCTCTACTTAAATATATGTATATGTACATATTTGTATTGTGCTTTAAGTGAAAGTTTAAAATCCAAATCAATTTGCCACGTGAAACCCCATGCACACACCACTGTGCATACTCTAACTGCTCTCCACACCCCATCCCTGAAAGAGCACACTCCTCCTTTTCACCCTGTACTTTGGTTATCCACCCAACCAACACCTGTACCCCTCTACTGTCTTATCTCGCCTCTGAACAAAATCTACTCAGACAGCCTCATGCTTATATTTAACTCAAGAAATACATTCTAATTTGGTTAGGTAAAAGCAACAAAAGCACACAGATAACATAACTGGACTACACCATAAACTGAAAAGGTTTTCTAAGCTCAACTTAATATTTCAAAGGATAGAGAATCAGGGATGGAGGTCTGGGGACCATATTTTCAGGGGCCATTGAGCTGAGTTGGCTTAACTAGGCTTTTGCTAAGAGAGTCTTCTGCACCATATATTGGTGAGTGGTGTCTGGGGTCTTAAAAGTTAGCAAACTGCCACCTGAGATACACCAAATGGTCCCAAACTATCTGGAACAGATAATGACCAAGAACAACAAAGAGAAAAGGAAGGGCCCAGGAGACAGAAGGACCTACATGAATGTGAGACTGTAGCAACAAAAGAACAAAAGAACCAGATGGTGCCCAGCCACCACCAAAGGAGGCTGTGAAAGGTGACACAGTGTAGAGTCCCTGGGACAACACAAGAAAAAGAGGTGGGCAGTTTAGGAACTCTACTAAAAGACCAGAACTGATGGTCTAACAGCCTGGAGGGTATCCCAGGAACATGAACCCTAGACGGACTGCTGGCCCTGACCTGAAACGAGTACTGAGGTCAACTCTTCAGACAAGAATGGACTGGACTTGGGGACATAGTGCGAGCACATGGTATGTGTAGTTTATGGTTTTATACATTTATGGGATGTTGTCCTACTGGTTTCTTTCCAGATGGGAGAGAAAAGGATAGAGAGAAAGGTACTCATTAAGAGGATACTAGCAGTACAGAGTGAAAGGGAAGACTGTGCTGTCACTGGGTGAGGAAAGTAGAGGGAGCTGCAGACAGGTGGACATGTAAAATTGGTTTAGATTCTGTACTTCCACTTAATTATAATAAAAATAAAATAAATGAAAGAATTTGATAACAGGAATCAAGGGGAAAAAAAAGAAAGAAACACATTCTTCAGAGGATCACTTTATGTCTTATAGTCCAGTCCAATCTTTGTCTGAAGAGTTGGCTTCAAAACTGGTTTCAGCTCTGGGCTCACAGAGAGACATGAGGCCATGTCCTCAGGGTACGCTCCAGCCTGATGGACCATCAGATGTGATTTTTAATAGAGTTCTATTTCCGCACACCTGTTTTTATCCTGCTACATCAGGGATTTACCTTGTGTTTCCTGTTGGGGCAGTCATTGGTGGTGGCTGGCCACCATCTAGTTCTTCTGGCCTCATGCTGATGTGGTTTCTGGATCATGTGGGACCTTCTCTCATATTTCCATCATGTGTTTGAAGTTCTCCATTCTCCTCATCTCCACATGAATTAGGACAAATTGATACTACTTAGATGGTTGCTTGCTAGTTTTTAAGACATCAGACATCTCTCACCAAAGTAGGATGCACAATATTTTCTTTAAAAAAGTTATACCAAATAGCCTAGATGTTCCTTGAAACAATGGTCACCAGAGTCTTGTATCTGATATTCTGTCCTTTTAAATGTTGGGTTGTATTAGAAAACGTTTTAGCATTTGGTGTTGTGCAGTTGTGCTAACCTCCCTTCTACTGTGTGCTGTCACTCCCTTCACTTAACCCAATTCTTATCTACTATCTAATCTGTGAATATCTTTGCCCTTCCTCCCCACTCTTGTAACAAAGATTATTTTCTTCTGTGCCTCAATCTTAAGTCCCCAAAAAAATGGTCTCATACAGTATTTGCTCTTTTGCTACTGACTGATTTCACTCAGGATAATGACTTGCAGATGACTTCGTGTTATGAAATGTTTCCCAAGATCAGGGTTGTTCTTTGTCATTGCATAGAATTCCATTGTATTAATATACCACCGTTTGTTTATCCATTCATCTGCTGATGGACACCTAGGTTAACCCCATCTTTTTGCCGTTGTGGTATTGTGCCGTTACTGCTGTTGCAATAAACATTGGTGAGCATGTATCTGTTCATTTGACAGCCCATATTTCTCTATGATGTATTCCAAACAGTAGTGTTGCTGGATCATATGGTATTTACATTTGTATGTTTTCAGCCAGCCAAGCCAAGTGCCGTCGGGTCGGATCCACCTCAAGTGCCAGATTGAATTCCAAAGTGTATATACCATTATATATTCCCACCAGCAATATAGAATTCTGGTATCTCCACACTCATGTCAACATTTATTATTCTGTTTTTTGTTTTTTACTGTGATTAAGTGAAACTATACAATTCAAATTAAATTTGTATGCCCATCTATCTGCAGCTCCTTCTGCTCCTCTTGTGTTGTGACAGTACACTCCTCCTTTTCATTGTATGTATGCTGTATCCTCCTAACTATCTCATGTCTCCTCGTCTCCAGCTTCTCCTCTTTCCTCTACTAAAGGGCCAGTAGGACAGCATCCTATAGATGCATAGAACCATAAAATACACAAACCATACAGTCACATGGTATCTGCAATTCCAGTAAATTCCTGCACCCAAAGCTGACCTCAGTAATGTTTTCTGGTCAGGAACAGCAGCAGGTCCACAGACCATGCTCCCAGGGGAACGCTGAGACCACCAGATCACCAGTTGCAGTCTTTAAGTGGTGTTCTTGAGGCGCACCCTTCTTTTTCCCATGTTGCCTCTGGGACTCAATGTTGTATGCCCTATCACAACTGTCTTTGGTGGTGGCCAAGCACCATCTAGTTCTTCTGTTCACAGGTTAATATAGGCACCCATTCACATGGGTCCATCTGTCTCTTGGGCTCTTTTATCCTCATGTATTTGTTGTTGTCAGTGATCGTCTGTTCTAGATGAGTTGGGACCATTTGGTATAACTCAGATGGCAGCTTCTCAGCTTTTAAGACATCAGATGCCACTCACCATTATGGGGTGCAGAAGACTCTCTTAGCAATGTGCTAGTTATGCCAATTGTCCTCAATGTCCCCTGTGAGCATAGCCCCCAAACCTCTACCCCAGCTACTCTATCCTTGCAATATTGGGTTAAGATTAGAAAAGTTTTCCATTTATGCTGAAGTCCAGGTAAACTTATCTTCTTTCTACTGTGTGCTGTCATTGCTTTCAATCAACCAAATTTCTATCAACTATCTAATCTATGACCAGCCCTCTCCTCCCTTCCTACCTTTGCAGCTGCCAAAGAGTCTTTCATCTGTACATTAAGTCTGTTTTTAAGTCCTTATAGTAGGTGTCTCATGTAATATTTGTCTTTTTACTGCTGAGTGATTTCACTCAGCATAATGTTTTCCAGTTGAAACCAGATTATGAGATGTTTCCCAAAATCATTGCTCTTTACCACTGTGTAGTGTTTCACTGAGTATATATACCATAATTTTTTTACCCATTCATTTGCTGTTGGGCATCTGGGTTGATTCCATCTTTTAGTTATTGTGGAATGTGTTGCAATAAGTATTCATGTTTGTGTGTCTGTTTGGGGGACTACCCTTGATTCTGTAGGATGTATTGTGAGCAGGGGCAATGCTGGATCAAATGATGTATCTTTTTCCAGCTTTTTAAGGAAGTGCCAAATTGCTTTCCATAGAGGTTGTAGCATTTTGCAATCCCATGAGCAGTGTAGGAGAGTTCCAATCTTTCCACAGTCTGTTTAGCACATGTTGTTTTGTGTTTCTGGGGTCATGGCTTACCATGTTGGGGTGAGATGGTATCTCATTTTAGTCTTGATTTGGATTTCTGTAAGAACTAATGATTGTGAACATCTCCTTGTGTGTCTTTTGGCTTCCTGGATATCCTCTTTTGTGAAGTATCTGTCCATCTCCTTTACATATTGCTTACATGGGTTGTGTATCCTATTCTTATTGCTATTTTTTGGTACCTGGTAGATTATGGAGATCAGATGTCAGTTTGACATGTAGTTTCCAAGTATTTATTCCCATTATGTAGGTGGTCCTTTAATATTTTTCATAAAGTCTTTTGATGAGCAAAAGTGTTTCATTCTTAGTAGTTCCCATTTATCTGTTTTCTCTTCTGTTAATCATGCTTTGTTTGTCAGATTTTGAAGTCTCTCTAAGTCGTATATCAAAACTTCCATTGTTGATCCTATTTTTTCTTGTATGATTTTTATCATTTTAGATTTGATATTTAGGTTATTGATCCAGTTTGAGTTAGTTTTTGTGTAAGGTGTGAGATATGGGTCTTGTTTGAATTTTTTCTAGATGGATATCGAATTTTGCCAGCACCGTTTGTTAAAGAGACTGTTATTAACTCAATTTATTATCTTAGGGCCTTTATAAAATATCAACAGTTCTTAAGAGGATGGTGGCATCTCTGGGGTCTCAACTTTGTTTCATTGGTCTATGTGTCTCTTTTCATACCAGTACCAGACTGTTTTCACTATTATGGCTTCCCACTGAGCTCCTCTTCTTCAGTAGTGTTTTGCTTGTCTGAAGTTTCTTCCCTTTCCAAACAAAGATGGTGATTTATTTCTCCATCTCATTAAAAAAATGATGCTGGAATTCATATTGGGATTGTGTTGTGTATGTAGATCAATTTGGGTAAAAGAGACATTTTCACACTGTTAAGTTTTCCTATCCATGAGCAGGGTGGGTTTCTCCATTTATGTAAGTCTCTCTTAGTTTCCTGCAGTAGGGTCTTGTAGTTGTCTTTGCACAGGTCTCTGAGTTCTCTAGTTAGGTTTATTCCTAGGTATTTTATCTTCTTGGAAGTTGTAGTAAAATAGCACTGATTTGGTGTTTTCTTCTTTGATGATCTCTTTGTTTATATAAAGGAAGCTTACTGATTTAATTGTGTTTATCTTATAACCTGATACTTTGCTGAACTCTTCTCTTAGTTTGAGTAGTTTACTTATGCCTTCTTTAGGATTCTCTGTGTATGCAATCATGTCATCAGCAAACAGGAAGATTTTTACTTCTTCTTTGCTGATATGGATGTCCTCTATTTCTTTGTCTTGTCTAACTGCTTTGACTAGAACTTCCAGTACAATGCTGAACAGGAGAGGGGAGAGTGGGCATCCTTGTCTAGTTCCCATTCTCAAGGGGAATTCTTTCAGACTCTCTCCATTCAGTATGATGTAGGCTGTTGGCTTTGCATAGATGCCCCTTATTTCATTGAGGAATTTCCCCTCTATTCCTAACTGCTGAGAGTGTTTAACGTGAATGAGTGTTGGATTTTGTCAATGACTTTTCTGCATCAATTGACAAAATCAGGTGATTCTTATCCTTTGTGCTGCTTATGTAGTCAATCACATTCATTGTTTTTCCGATACTGAAGCAGCCTTGTGTCTCTAGTATGAATCCAACTTAGTCATGATTAATTATTCTTTTGATGTGTTGTCAATTCCATTGTCAATTCCATTGACAAGAATTTTGTTGATGATTTTAGCATTTAGGTTCATGAGTGATATTGATCTGTAATTTTCTATTTTGTTGGATCTTTCCCTGGCTTTGGTATCAATGTTAAGCCGGCTTCATTGAATGAATTTGGGAGCACTACATCCCTTTCTATGCCATGAAATAGTTTCGGTAGTATTGGAGTTAACTCTTCTCTAAAAGCTCGGTAGAATTCTCTGTTGAAGCCATCTGCACCAGGACTTTTTTCAACTGGCAGTTTTTGGATGAATGTTTCAATCTCTTCTGGCTGGCTCCTTGTGATAATTTTGGTAGATGATACGAGTCGAGAATTTTGTCCATTTCCTCTAGGTTTTCAAATCTGTTAGAGACAGTCCTTCATAGTTTTCTATTATAATACTTTTTATTTTAGTTGGATCTGCTGAGACACCTCACATCTCATGTCTTGTTTGAGTTATTTGTTTCCTCTCCTGTTTTTCATTTGTAAGTTTAGCCAATGGTTTATCAATTTTGTTGATCTTTTTAAAATCCACCTTTCGATTTTGTTAATTTTTTCAACTGTTCTTCTATACTCTAATTCGTTTAGTTCTGCTCTAATCTTTCTAATCTGCTTTCTTCTAGTGCCTGAAGTGTTCCTCTGTTGATCTTTTTCTACTTGTTCAAGCTGTAGCATTAATTCTTTGGTTCAGATCCTTTCTTCTTTTCTTTTGTCTGTGTTTATAGAGATAAGCTGACCTCTGAGCACTGCTTTTGCTGTACCCATAAGTTGTGGTAGGATGTATCTTCATTCTCATTTGCTTCCACAAATTTCTCCTTGATTTCATCTACAACTCCTGGCTTTTTGAGTAAGGTGTTGTTCACTTTCCATGAGTTCAAATTTCTACCTATGTTTTTTCTGCTATTGATTTTTATGGCTTTGTGATCTGAGAAGTTGCTTTACAATAATTCAGTGGTTTGAATTTCATTGTGACTTGCTTTATGTGCTAACACATGTTCTATGCACATTGCAGAACAAAGTGTATTTATCTGTTGAGGGATAAAAATTTCTGTATATGTTGATGAGGTCTACTTGGTTAATTGTTGCAATAAAATCTTTTGTGT
The DNA here is from genome assembly GCA_028571685.1 of Heterohyrax brucei. Lineage (NCBI taxonomy): Eukaryota > Metazoa > Chordata > Mammalia > Hyracoidea > Procaviidae > Heterohyrax > Heterohyrax brucei. The sequence continues at coordinate 68,519,912 of CM053150.1, forward strand.
CTTTATTGAGCTTTTTTCTGGATGATCTATCCATTACAAAAAGTGAAATGTTGAAGTCTTCAACTACATTGTTTTTTCTGACCTATCAGATTTTTCAACGTAGTCAGTGTTTATTTTATGTATTTGGATGCTCCAGTAATGGGTGCATAAATATTTAGTATTGTTAAGTTCTGCTTGGGGTCTATAACTACTCAATATATCCCTATTTTTAGTGTGATAGTGTTACAGTTTTTGTGTTGTGATCACTGGTTCCCTTCTTTTAATACTGTAACTTTGGTTGAGTTTTTGACTTCTGTAACTGAGTAAGTTTCTGGATGATGTGTCCTGTACTGCCTTCTTAAATATACACCTAATGGCATTGTTTTTTCTGAGCAAAGAGCTTCTTTCAGTATTTCTTGTAGTTTTGGTTTGGTTTCTACAAAGTCTTTAAGCTTCTGTTTATCTGTGAGTGTTGTAATTCTATTGTCACATTTGAAAGACAATTTTGTAGGATATGTCATTCTTGATTGGAAGTTTTTCTCCTTCATGGCTTTGTATGTGTCAACCCACTGCCTCCTTGCCAACATTGTTTCTGCTGAGAAGTCAGATTAAAGCCCACAGGGTTTTCGTCTAAATGTTAACTTTGCTTTTAGTCTTGTTGGCATTATGAGAATCTGTTTATATTTCATTGTATTAAGCTTGATGATAATATGTCTTAGTGTCTCCCTTTTGGAGTCTAGTTTTTGTGGCATTTGATATACATCTTGGATATATATGTTCTCTGCTTTCGTAATATCAGGGAAGTTTTCTTTCAGCAACTCAGCAGTAATATTCCCTGTGTTTTCAGCTATCCATCTGTATTCAGAGTCTCAAATTAATCATAGATCATTCCTCTTGATAGAGTCCCACATGTTTCTTAATGCTTCTTCATTTTTTCTTATTTCTTTTCTCTGGTTTCTCCTTATAAGTGCTGGTGTCATTTACTCTATATTCAAGGTCACTATGTCTGACTTGTATCTCCTCAATTCTTCTCTTTTGGCTTTGAATTGAATCATTTAATTCTATCATTTTCTTACTGATCTGCTGGATTTCAAATTGCTGATATTCCATCAGTTCAAGTAAGTTGCTTAATTTTTTGTTTTTCTCTGCTTAATTTTGTTGAAACTCTAGTAGGGCTGTCTATATAATGCTTTTGTATTCTACCTCTGATAGTTTTAGAAAGGGTTCTTCATCTGGTAAGTTTTTTGATTCTTTATTTTGGGAGTTTTCTGGATCCATGGTTGAGTGTTTCTTTAAATGATTAGTAATTGTTTGTTGTCTTGTCATCTAGAGGTTAGTTTCTCTAGTGTTACCTCAACGGGAGCTGAGGTGTAGTTTTGAGATTGGAGTTGGTCATCAGCTGCCTCTGTGTACTCTAGTGACTGATACCAGTGGACTATGTAGAATGGCAGACCCTACCTCTTGACTGGCAAAGACAGCATTCTACTTATGAAGTCACTGGGAGGCCATCAATTGACCCTATGCCGTCGGGCAGTAAAGGGTGGAAAAGATGCTGCTGGGCTGCTCACTAGTTATTTCTCTAGGCAGTCTTATTTTAATAAGCTGGGGGCTGTCTGATAGCTGCCCAAATCAGTCAAGCCATCAGTTATGGCAAGCTGCACTCTGCCTTCCATCTGAAAACAGAAGCACCTCTTCAGCTGTCCCCTGATGCTATGTCATAGTTCAAAGTAGGGAGGGCTTATGGCCTTGCTGCCATCCTCAGCGAGGCCCAAACCATAAGGTAACACTCTACTAAATACAACTTTTCTGCTGAAAAAGTGCTTTCCAGTCTGGTTCTGTTTCTCACCTTGGAAATTAGTCCCTACTGAGTCCTCCAGTTGGGCATCTCTGCCTCCCAGCTCACCACTATGGCTTCCTGCTGAGCTGCTATTCCAGCCATGAAACAGCAGAGTCTGTGGCAGAGTTCAGAAAAGAGCAGCCAAGCTCTTAAAATGTAGCTATCCCATGCATTGCCTCTCTGTTGCACTATACACAGTTTACTTTAGCACTGCAGTTCTACATATTTGCCAGCTCATGCCCATCTCTATCTCATGACTCCTGGATCACAAAGATGGTGTCAGTACCTGCAGTCCACCCAAGCAGTGAGTCAGCAGAAGCGGGGCTCAGGGTGCACTGTATTGTGCTAGAAAGAGGTAGATTCCCATTTAGTGACATGTAGTCCAATCTGACAAGCCTTTGTCATATCCTAGGGCTCCCTGGGTGCCTAGACTGCTCCATTCAATTATCAGTCCAGGCCTTAGTTCTTAGAGGGAATTGAGGAGATGTGTGTCTAGTCCGCCATCTTGGCCTCACCACTATTTTGTGTTGTTTTGATTAATGTCAGTCTTGTTGGCATGAGATGGTATCTCATTATAGTTTTGATTTGGATTTCTTTAATTGCTAATATTGTGAGCATTTTGTTATGTATCTGTTAGCATCTTGGATGTCTTCTTTGGTGAACTGACTGTTCATATCTTTTGCCCATTTTTTATTTGGGATTTTTGTCTTTTTCTCACGAGATTTTGCAGCACTTTATAGATTTTGGAGGTTAAATGCCAATTAGGTTCATGGTAGCCAAAAATACTTCCTCATTCTGTAGGCATTTTTTTTTTACTCTTTTGATGAAGCCTAGAGATGAGCCTCAGTGTTTGGTTTTTAGGACTTCCAATTTATCTTTTTTCTCTTCTGGTGTTGTGCATTTTTACTAATATTTTGTAGTCTGTTTATTCCATGTATTAGTGCTATCAGTGTTGTCTCTCTCTCTCTTTCTCTCTTTTTTTTCCTATCAGCTTTATTGTCTTATATTCTATATTTGGGTCCTTGATTCTTTTTAATTTAGTTTTTGATTAAGGTGTGAGATATAGGTCTTTTGTTGGGGGAGAGGGTGAAGAGGCTGGTGGTATAGTGCGTTAAGTGCTACCACTGCTAACCAAAAGGTGGGCAGTTCAATTCCACCAGTCGCTCCTTGAATACTCTAGGGGGTAGTTCTAATCTGGCCTCTAGGGTCACCATGAGTTGGACCAGACTCGATGGCCCTGGGTTGTTGCTTATTTCCTTTTTTTTATATCTGGGTTCTCAATTCTGTTCCATTGAACTATGGAAATACAGAGTATTTCGACTACTGTGGCAGTATAACAGTTTCCAAAATCAGGTAACGTAACGCCTCTCACTTTCTTCTTCTTATTCAGTAATGGTTTACTTCTCTGAGTCTTTCTCCCTTTCCATATGAAGTTGGTTAGTTGTTTTTCCATCTCATTAAAAAATGTCATTGGACTTCAACAAATGGTGCTGGCGAAATTTGTTATCCATCTGCAATAAACTGAATCAAGATCCATATCTTACACCTTATACAAAAACCAACTCCAACTGGATAAAAGACCTAAATATCAAACCTAAAATGATAAAGCTCATCCGAGAAAAGGTAGGAACAACAATGGAAGTTTTAATACACAATGAGGACAGACTCCAAAATCGGTCAAAGAAACCTCAATCAACAGAAGAGAAAGTAGATAAATGGGAACTATTAAGAATCAAACACTTTTGCTCATCCAAAGACTTTATTAATAGAATTAAAAGAACACCCACAGAGTGGGAAAAAATATTTGGCAACTCCATGTCAGATCGATGCCTGATCTCCATAATCTATAAGATACTACAAAATATCAATAAGAAGAAGATAAACCATCCAATTAAGCGATGGGCAAAGGAGATGGACAGACACTTCACTAAAGAGGAGATCCAGACAGCCAAAAAACACATGCGGACATGTTCACGATCTTTAGTTATTAAAGAAATTCAAATCAAGACAACAATGAGATACCATCTCACCCCAACAAGATTGGCCATGATCCAGAAAACACAAAACAACAAATGCTGGAGAGGCTGTGGAGAAAGTGAAACCCTCCTACACTGTTGGTGGGGTTGCAAAATGGTCTAGTCTCTTTGGAAAGCAATCTGGCCCTTTCTTAAAAAAATGGATATTGATATGCCATTTGACCCAGTAATTCCACTACTTGGAATGTATCCTACAGAATCAAACCCTTTCACACTAACAGACACATGCACCAGAATGTTTATTGCAGCACAGTCCACCACAGCAAAAAGATGGAATCAACCCAGATGCCCAACAATACAAGAATGGATAGGTAAACTATGGTACATATACTCAATGGAGCACTACGCAATGATAAAGAATAACGATGATTCCAGGAAACATCTCCTAACCTGGTTTCAACTGGAAGACATTATGTTGAGTGAAAGTAGTCAGAGACAAAGGGACAAATACTGTATGAGACCTCTACGATAAGACCTCAGAAACAGACTTGTGTATAGAAGAAAAGACTCTTTCACAGCTGCAAGGGAGGGGAGGGAGGGAGAAGGAGGGGGGGAGGGTTTAGTTTAGATACTTACTAGAAATCTAGTTGAGAGAAAGCGGTGATAGCACACATTAGAAGTCCACATTAAGTGGACTTCAGCATAACTTGAGTAGTCCTTCCATCTTAACTCAATACTGCAAGGATAGAGTAGCTGGGGCAGGGGGCGGGGGACCATGCTCTTAGGCGAATTCCAGGCCAATTGGCACAACTAGCATTTTGCTAAGAGAGCTCTCTGCACCCCACATTGGTGAGTGACGTCTGGGGTCTTCAAAGCTGCCAAGCTGCCATCCGAGGACACAGCCAATGGTCCCAACTCAGCAGGAACGGATGCTCACTGAGGACCAAAATGACATGTGGTAAAGACAACCTAGAAGACAGAGAGACCCACAAGAGTGGGTGCCTACATCGACCTGGGACTGGAAGAACTGGATGGTGCCCGGCCACCACCAGTGATAGCCACGATGGAGCTCACAGAGAGGAGTCTCACTGGCAACACAAGAATAAAAAGGGGTGCATCATGAGATCTCCACTAAAAGACCTCAATTGATGGTCCAGCAGTTTTGGGGTTCCTCTGAGAGCATGGCCCCCGGCCCTGATGCTGCCCTTTCCCATAAATTATAACAAAGGTCCACTCTTTGGACAGGAATGGATTGGACTTGGCAATACAGAGTGACCACATATTGGAAGCACTTTGTGGTTATAAACATCTATAGGATATCATCTTGCTGACCTCTGGCTGGAGGAAGGGGAGTGGACGGAGAGGAGGGGAAAGGAGGTTGTTGGGAGGATGAGACATGTGTGGAGCAGAGAGGAATAGTGTGCAGTCACTGGACAGGGAGAGCAGTGGAAGCTGCATACAGGTGGGCATGTAAATTTATACGTGAATGTACATTTTCACTCAGTTATGTTAAATAAAAAAAAAGTCATTGGAATTTTTATTGGGATCACATTGTATCTATAGATCATTTCGGGTAGAACACAAGGTCTAACAATTAAGCTCATCAACTCATCCTAGGAAAAGTGCTACATATATCGCTGTTGAATATTGCTACAGTCACCTTTCCGGAATTCCACTTGGGAATCCATGCACTGTCACCAGTGCCTAGACCACCCTTCAAAGTAATTTCAGAACTCTTTCTCTGGAATGGCCATCTGACCTGCCATCATATTTCCCTTGATATCCTGAATGTCATCAAAATGTCTTCCTTTCAATATTTATTTTATCTTTGTGTAAAGAAAACAGTCATTGGGAACCAGATCAGGTGAGTAGGGCAAGTGTTCCAATAAAGTTATTTGTTTACCGTCCAAAAACTCCCTCACAGACAGCTGTGCAATTAAGTTTGAGAACTTTCCTCCATGCCACCACACACAATGGCTATTCCAGAAAGAGATCCAAAATTGCTTTGAACAGTGGACTAGGAGCTCACATCATTGCATAGCTTCCCAAGGGCAGTACTTCAAAGGTGACCATAGTGATAGTCAGCAGTATGGTATGTAGCACTTAGAACAATTAAGTTTGCAGACTTAATTGTTAAACTTCATACATTTTCCCAATATTAAGTCTTCCAATGCATAAATAACACAGGTTTCCCTCTTATGTTTCTTGTAATTTTCTTTGTATAGATCTTTTTTGCCTCTGGATAGATTTATTCCTAAGTATTTTATCTTCATGAGGGCTGCTGAAAATGGTATTGATTTGGTGATTTTTCTCTTTTATGGTCTTTTTGCTGGCAAAAAGGAATTCAACCAATTTATGCATGTTTATATTGTATCCTGATTCTTCACTGAACTCATTGTTAGTTCAAGTAGTTTTCTTGTGGATTCTATAGGATTTTTCTCTTTTTGGGTGTGAATATGTTCATATCATCTGTAAATAAAGATATTTTCACATTTTCCTTACCAAGTTGGATACCATTTATATCTTTATCTTGCCTGATTGCTTTGGGTGGAACCTCCATGATGGTGTTGAATGTGATTGGTGACAGTGGACATCCTTGTTTGTTTCCTGCTCTCCAGGGGAATGCTTTCAGACTCTCTTCATTTATGATAATGTTGGCTTTGCAGAGATGCCCCTTATCATCTTGATTATTTTCCCTTCTATTCCTATATTCCTGAGAGTTTTTAACAAGAATATGTGTTGGACTTTGTCAAATGCTTTTTCTGAATCAGTTGATAAAATCAAGTGGTTTTTGTCTTTCATTTTATTCAGGAGGTTGATTACATTGTTTTTCTAGTGTTGAGCCATCCTGCACCCCTAGTATGAATCCCACTTGGCTGTGGTGAATTATTTTTTGATATGTTGTTGAATTTTATTGGCCAAAATTTTTATTATGATTTTTGCATCTATTTTCATGGGGGATATTGGTCTCTAATTTTCTTTTTTTCTCTTTTTGTGTGCTACCTTTAGCTGGTTTGGGTATCAGGCATATGCTGGCTTCATAGAATGATTTGGGAGTGTTCTATCCTTTTCTAGGCTCTGGAATACCTTTACTAATGGTGTTAAATCTTCTCTAAAAGTTTAGTAGAGTTCTCCAGTGAAACCATTAGGGTCAGGGCTTTTTTTATTTGGGAGTTTTTAAATCACCTTTCAAATCCTTTCTTTTATGATGCGTTTATGTAGTTGTTCTGCTTGTGCTAGTTTTGGTAAGTGATGTGTTTCTATAAATCTGTCCATTTCCTCTAGGTTTTCAAATTCATTAGAGTACAATTTTTCATAGTAGTCTGTTATTATTCTTTTAATTTCACTTGAGTCTGTTGTGATATCTCATTTCTTATTTGAGTTTTTGCTTCCTCTTTTTTTTTGTTTGTCAGTTTGGTCAGTGGCTTATCAATTTTGTTGATCTTTTTGAAAACATATCTTTTGGTTTTGTTAACTCTTTCAGTCATTTTACTGTTCTCTAATTCATTTAGTTCTGTTCTCATTTTTATTATTTGCTTTCTTCAGGTGCTTGAGAGGTCCTTTTGCTGCTGCCTTTCCCTTGTCCAACTTGTAGAGTTGATTCTTTGGTTTCGCCACTCTCTCTTTGTTGAGGTAAACTGATCCCTGAGCACTGCTTTTGCTGCATCCCATAGGTTATGGTAGGATGTGTTTTCATTCTCATTTAATTCTATGAATTTCTTTATTTTATTCTTAATTTCTTTTATAACCTGATCATTTTTGAGCAAAGTTTTGTTCAGTTTCCATGTATTTAATATGTTTTCCTTCTTTTTTGTTATTAATTTCTATTTTTATGTGTTTGTGGTCTAAAAAGATGCTTTGTCATATTTCATTATTTTGATTTTACAAAAGCTCACTTTGTGGTCTAATCTATAGTCAATTCTGGTGTATGTTCCATGTGCACTGGAAAAGAAAGTTAGCATTTATGTCTTCCATGTCTTTATTGAGTTTTTATCTCAATATTCTGTCCCTCACCAGGAGCGGTGTGTTGAAGTATTCCACCATTATTGTGGAGCTATCCAGCTCTGTTTTCAATACACTTAGAATTTGTTTTACGTATTTTGCAGCCCCATCTTTGGATGCATAAATGTTTAATATGGTTATGTTCCCCTGAATATTGATTCTTTAATCATTGTATAACATCCTTTCTTATCTAAAGTAATAGATTTTACTTTAAAATCTGTTTTTTGGTAGAGATTAATATTGCTACACCTGCTGTTTTTGGAATGGTGTTAGCTTGAATTTTTTTCCATCCTTTGATTTTTAGTTTGTTAATTTCTTAGTCCAAAGTATGTCATCTATAGGCAACATGTGGGTGGGTCATTTTTTTCTATCCTACCTGCCACTCTTTATCTCTTTATTGGAGCATTTAATCTGTTTACATTTATTGTGATTATTGGTAAGAATGATCTCAATGCTATCATTTTTCTATCTTTTTTCTATGTTCCAAGAGTTGTACCTTTAATATCCACTAGAATTATGTTTATGAAAATCTGCTCATGGAAATATTTAGAATATTACCTTTCACGGCATTATGTACTCAATTTGTAGGTTGAAATCAGTCACAGTGGGAATGTTTACACCAAGAAATGGGCAAATCCTAAAAAATCATCCCTCTGCTCAACTACTAGGGAGATAGTTGTTAAATATTTACCACAAACCACTGTCTATGATTCTTCTGCTTGCTTCTGAGCTCCTTTTTCTTTCATTTCAGTCTCTGGTGCAAGTAGTTGTAGGAGTTTATAGGTTTAAGGCATCCCTAATATTTGCCTTTTTTAATCTTGGCAGCTTCAGCAGCTGCTGAATCTGTGTCAGACCTTCAGTTCTGCCCATCTTTGCTTTCACTCTGCAAGCATTTTGTTTCTGTCTGTGTCTCTTTCTTTCTTTCCAGAGATCTGAAACTTAGTAGGAGGGAGGGAAAGAAAAAGAAAAGAATGCTGCTTTAGAAATTGGTTTTAGTTTAAAAAAAAATCAATTTTGGTAGGAATATTGGAATTATGAACCATAGCTTAGGAAAAAAAAAGAAAGCATAGATTTAAAAACAGGAGTTGGAATGCTCTATCTCTTGTCTGTGTGATTCTGAAAATGTTACATTAAGCTTCCATTCTGTAATCTGTAGAGTGAGAAGGTAATAATCAACCACACAAGTTTACTGTGCAAATTATATGAGGCTATATACCTAAAATGTCTAACAGAATTCCAGGTATAAATGCAACCACTGGCAGTACTGATATAAATGTAGCTGCTCTCATCATATTTTTCTTCTAGCATTATAGCCAAAGCCAAGTGCTGTCGAGTCAGTGAACCTTTATCTTGTCAGCAACATGTGTGTATTTAAACATAAATTGAAGACAAAAAACTGGAATAGATTACTGACTTTGCCACTTCAAGATGTTGTGATCTGGGAAGATCCTTTGGAATCTTGATTTTCTTACTTGTGATAGAAAATAAAGACATCTCACTTTCCACTTCATAATGCAATTGAGCTAATTAAATGACTTAGTGAATATAGAAGAACTTTGGAAATAATTATAGCAGAAGTTTAAAAATGTATGTACCTTAGTAAAACAACTTCTCTTTTTAAGAGTTTAAATGGAAAAAATTTATTGGAAAAATGATGACTGATACATGCAAAAACAAATAATTGCAGTGGTGCTATTGATAAAAGATTGAATATAAGCTAAATGTACAATGAAAGGGAATTATTAAGTAGATTAAAATGTATCAGTATAGTAGAATGATGTACAGAGCTTAAAATCATTTATAATAAGTCTGAAATAATATATACTACATTTTTTAAAGAAGTTATGAATGAGTGGTAGAATTTTGATTATTTTCTTTTTTTACACTTGTATATACTAATTATTTTATGATTGATATGTACCAGTTGTGTAACAATAACAATAGTGAATGTTTTAGAGTAATTAAGTCTTATTCAGTTATACTCTGGCCTCTGGAGTCTCCGTGAGTCAGATCTGACTTTACATTAATGAGTTTTTTGGGGGTATGTCTTGTTCAGCAAGAATAAATAAACAAAGGTTATAAAAGGGTACACAAAACGTGAAAAAAAAAGCAATGCCAAGATGTAAATAGATTGGGCTGCTAATAAATGCTTTTATATTGTGCTTTTTAATTGTTTAAAGTTTCTTCATTGACTATAGCCAAGGGAGAAGCAGTAAAATGCATCAATCGGCTGTGAGGGATCGATATTCTGATATTGTCATCATTAGCACTAAGTTAGCCACTATTCACCACTAAGGTGAAGATACTCTTCTGATCAACATCTTAGAAGCCAATGCTCTGAAAGAACAATCAAAAGGATCACCCATTAATCACTAGAGTGTCAGAGTTTTAAGACCTTACTCAAGGCATTGAAAAGTATCTAATATATGATAGGATTTATCTTTTTGTTTGCATTAATTAGAAAGAGAGAGGTGACTCAGTAACAAATTAGGCAATTTAAGTCAAATCAAGTCTTGCTTCCCAATTTCAGAAATAATAAAAATTCTTTATTCGGACACTGCTATTCTTGTAAATTACATGCAGTGATGAAGAAAATGTGGCTATGTTACAGAAAGAGAGGTATGGGAGGTTAGTTGAAGAGTAGGCCATCAAATGGCTACTGCATATAGCAGACTGTCCCACTCATATTTTATCTCATGAAGGCTCAATACAGCAGGAAACGGTTGTCTTTACTGAGGACCCTGCTTCTCTGGCAAGAGCAAAGTATACTTCATGTATGAGATTAACAAGTCAAATTTTCAAAACATAGATCAATGAATCTAGAAATTTAGCCGTATTGTAGCAGTAGTGTCCAAAGAGAAGGTCCAGGTGTTATACAGACAGTTTCAAAGGTCTTGGGCTCTGCCTGGATTTCTGGCTCCTAATTCTTGATTGTTCAATATTGTCTCCCATTCTGTGAGCTACTGCATTTTACCTGTAGTAATTTAGTCCCATTTACTCTAGTGAACTAGATGGAATCAGCTTCTGTTGTTTACAAAAGCTTGTGTTGGAAGAAGTACAGGCACTATGGTTAGACTATACCTTATGTACTTTGGACACATTATCAGGAGCAACCCAGTCTTGGAAAACGATGTCATTCCTGGTAAAGTAGAGGGTCAGCAAAAAAGATGAAGACTCTGATGAACTGGATTGACACAGTGTCTGCAACAACAATCTTAAAAGTAACAACAATTGAGGATGGTGCAAAACCAGGCAGTGTTTCATTTTGTTGTACGTAAGGTCACTATGAGTGAGCACCAAGTTGAAGGCACTTAACAACAACAATGACAATCTCTTAGAGAGAGAAAGAGAGGAAAAAAAATAGTTTGACACAGAACATGAGATTTTTCCACTTAATATTACTGATGTTCCTTGTAGTGGGTGTCGAAGTACTTATCCCAAATCTGCTTCTGAGAACAAGTGTCAGTGAACAGAAAGAATATATACTGAACCCAAAGCTATCTTAAAGTGAATTGATGGAATGGAGTTATGTCACAAGACAGGAATGGAGTTATGTCACGAGCAAGCATGACGGCACTTGGCCTTAAGCACGAATTATGAGTTAAGAATGGGCATGGAATGCAACAGGTAGATTTTGTGCTTTAAACGTTGAATTGTGACTTGTAGAAGCCATAGATTAGTACCTGAAATTTTGTAATTCTGAGAATAAGAAAAATGTTCAGTGAGACGGTCAATGTGCATATGGGAGGAACGTATCTTCTTCAAGAAGTCGTTCAGAGCTAAATAATGCTTTTCAAGCCATAAAAGACATATTAGTTAACATTGTTACAATGTTTCCAAGTCCTGCATGATATTGTTTCTATACCTAATACACTGTCTATACCAGTGATTTCCATTTCTGATTTTTAATAGGCCATGGCATCTTTAATTATCTCAATGTACACTAAAAATTACCAAAGATTCTCGACACAGAATAAAAGGTCATACCTGCTCATTATAAAAAATAAATGTACCTAAGAGATAGTTTGTGTCATGGAATTTAACTGATGGCTTTTAAATGCTGCTTGTTCATAGAGGCTCTTGGAACTGCTGATTTCGGACCAGCAGGATAAGGCAAATATATCAAAAGATGCAGGCAGAGAAAGCTGTGCTTGTGATGAGAGGAGATTGAGAGCTGGTGACAAAAACTGTTGAGTTGAGAACACCTTGCCACTTATTATTGTTAAGATAGCTTGCCTTTCCTTGTGCTCTTTATTTTAATGTAGATGTCTAAGAGTGAGTGGGTGATTGAGGGAAATGGAGGAAGGTAATGCATCTTCACAGGGCAAGATGGCAATTGAATGACTACCAAACCCATCCCCTGTGATGTTAATATATGCACTCATTGTTCCACCCTCTTTTCTAGTAGTGGTAAACAACATTTGTCACTTGTAAGTCGGATCCGACTCGACGGCACTTGGCTTAGTAGACTACTTTTCACTTCCGAACTGATAGTGAGCCAACATTTGTACTGCAAGAACCAAATCTTAGGCTGCAAAGGCAGTAGGCCCAGAAAAGATGCATGTTGTGGATAAAAAAAAAGAGAGAGAGAAAGAGAGTGAGAAGAAGATAAGGCTTGCATGTGCAATTCGGTGGATCATTCATAAGTCTGGCCGCCATGACAGGAGATGGCCTAATGCCTCATTAATTCCCACAGAGATGACGATGATGTATCACCTCCTTTCAATATGAAACTAAGTAATGAATTCCAAAAAAAACTAATTTGCACATGTTAATGTGTTCATTAAGCTATTAGTCTTTCAAAAAGAGATTTAATAGCAAATTAACATCTTTTTGAAATAAAAAATAATAATAATAATAACTTCTCTCCCCAAAGCCCCCTGATAACACAGTTATTTTGTTTTGAGCACAATGGGCCGTAGGAGAAGACACTAGAATAAGGGTGGAAAAGGCCTTGTTGAGCTTTTCTTGTTTATTAGACAATTAGTCACCCTGAGGCATCATTTTTTCCTGAATAACAAATATTCTGGAGAACAAAAGGCCTCTTGGAAGCAGATGTGAGAAGGTCAAAGACAGAAAAACTCCGCAAGGGCTAATTTTATCAGTTAAATCACAACGAACTAAACAAATGGCTTACCTTATCCACAAGGTTTTGTGAAACAAAGGTAATTAACTTTGTTTGGTCTATATTCCATTATCAATATTTACTTTTTTTTTTCTATTTTGTGTCAGGCACTGGGCTAAATGTTCTAAGAGACTTAATATAAAGAAAAAAGTATTCTTTCTCTCAATGAGGCTTTGTTGAATGTCTACAATATTGAGCAAGATGAATAAATTATGACTTTGTTTCTGAAGAAGTTGGAGATGAACGGGAGAAAAGTCTGTGAGCAAGACATTCATATATAATTTACTAAATTTTAAAACGTAGTAATAACAGAGTGCTGTGAGAGTCAAGAGGAGGGAAGGGCTAACTCAGATGAGAGAACGGAAGAAAGGTTTGTGTGTGAAATAAAGTTTACTTAGGCTTTTTAAGATGGGCACACATTAAACATGAAGAAATGAGTGGGACATATATTCCAAACTGAGCGACAGACAAGAAAATGAATGTAGGAGAACATGCAATGCACAATCGAAAACAAACAAACAAACAAAAGACACTTGGTTTGGTTAATATACTCGACATTAACTCACATTCTTTTCATCTTGGATTTCAAAGCATTTTATTATACGATTTTATTCTTTAGAAGCAGAGACGATCTGAAGAACATGTTCATTGATTACTGCCTCCAGAAAAAAAGAAAAAAAAACGTATTCTGAAAATGGTCTCTAGCAAAAAAAAAAAAAAAGTTAACTATTACATTCGGGCTAAAAGGTAAGCAAATTTCACTTTCAGTGGTTAACTAATTAGAAAACAATTCCACTGAATTTTACAAAATAATTCTGAGAATCTTTGTAGCAGCTTGAACAGCCTGCTGTAAAGACCTGTTTTATATTATTCTACTCCACACTTCCCAAATTTCATATTGATTTGCATTATTCATGGCATGTGATATGCTTGCTTTAATCATAGATAATCATATTGCCTGTATTCCCTTCATTAAACATACCAAAAAATCAAAACCAAACCTCAAGTCAAGTCAGTTCTGACTCATGGTGATTTCAGGCACTACAGAGTAGAACTGCTCCATAGAGGTCCTGGCTGTAATCTTTATGGAAGCAGGTTGCCAAGCTTTTCTTCCGCAGCACCTCGAGTTGAGCTCAAACTGTCAGCTTTCAGGTTAGTAGTCAAGTGCCTGCTATATGTGCAACCCAGGAACATACCCCTTAAATATATGTCTCCAAAATGAAATTCATGCAATTTCCATCTGATTATAATGAGTTATATTTAAAATTAAAATACAAAGTAAAACTGGCTATATAAGCCAACCTATTAATAGCAGTATATGTTGTTCGTTGCTTGCTCTTAGTATGCTGCCTTGGTTTGAAGAAGACTTTTGAATTATTCCTGTAAAAATACTCAGTGCTGATTGACAACTGCTAGTTATTAATATTACTCAGTGTCTGACAGATTTCTCCCACTGTGATATATTTTGCAAGTTCCTGGGATGAACTTTGATTTGTCACCTCGGGAACCTAAAAAGAAGAAATAAATCTTAAAAACCCTCAAAATCCATCTTTTCTGGGAAAGAGTAAAGAATCAAATGAGTAAATAACGTCTACATCAATATTCGATGTCTACGTGAACACCCGAAATTTGAAGAACATCTGTCTTCCTGCCACTAATGATTTTGTTCCAGATGTAATCCAAATATGTTTACAAATGGGGAGCAGAGGGGTTAGTACAATTTACTTTGCAAGCAGTTGGTGGTTATCATTTCTATTTTTTGTTTCTTTTAGAAATATATGTATATACATCTCAAAAGTGATATGGCACCCTGCACTGATGTGTTTGAAATGACAGTGAAATAAATCTAAAATTGCCTTTGGCTTTGCTCTGCTGTTTGTGTTCTTAAAAAGAGAGCCAACATGGTATAATGGAAAAAATGTGGAATTTGGAGTCAGACGTAGTTTTGAAACCTAGCTGATCAATAGCATTTCATGTACTGATATGGGCACACTCTTCATGTATGCCACTGATTACTTACATGACTTTGAAAGAACAGACATTTGTTAATAATAGTAATAATAGTTTAATGAAAAGTGATATTTTAATATACCATGTGTTCTATTAAGTGCCTTTCATAGATTAACACTATTTTAATCCTCAGATCTGCCCTATGAGCTATCTACTATTAACATTCCAGTTGCAGAAGTGAGAAAACTGAAGCTTACTGAGGTAGGTGATTTGCAAAAAGACTCACATTTAGAGAATGAAACAGTCAAGTTGTCCAAAACAAACACAGAACAATAATAATGTTGGTACTTGCTAGAGCTTCCTGGAATCACTGGGTGACGCATATGGATAACAGTCTCAGCTACCAATCAAGATGCTGGAGGATCAAGTCCACTCGGAAGTATTTAGGAAGAAAGACCTGGCAATCTATTTCAGTCACTGAAAACCCTGTAGAACGCAGTTCTTGTCTGAACAACATGAGATCACTGTGAATCAAAACTGACTCACGGCAACTAGAACTGGAAAAGTTGCTTACTATATCACTGTCACTATCCTGAACATTGCATGATTTTAATTTCATAAAATCCTGAGGTAGATAAATCTATAAGGTAGATAGCCTTAAAGATAAAGAAAGCAAGCCATGTGGAAATTAAGCCCTAGGTCATGGGCTTAAATAAAGTTGTTCTGATTTCAGAGTTCTCATTTTTAACTGTTAAGTAACATTTCAAATACTTACTGAACTTGCATGAATAACTGTCTTCTTTAGTGACAATTCTTCATTACAAAATGGTTATGATTTATAATAGCTCCCAATTTAAGCAAACATATAAATCATGACTGTGAAAATAGGCATCATTATAATTCCCACTTCAAAGTGAGGAAACCGAGGCTGGAAAAATGGTTCAGCAGCTTCACCAAATTTATTTAGTTACAAAAGGGTATAGAA
Source organism: Heterohyrax brucei (assembly GCA_028571685.1). Taxonomy (NCBI): domain Eukaryota; kingdom Metazoa; phylum Chordata; class Mammalia; order Hyracoidea; family Procaviidae; genus Heterohyrax; species Heterohyrax brucei. The sequence continues at coordinate 68,535,766 of CM053150.1, forward strand.
GAGCCTCAAATCTTGGTCTTCAGATGTCACATGCTCTGCTCTTCACCTTCTGTATTGTTTCATCTGAAAAGCAAAAGACCTTGTTGAGGAGTTCTTATATAGTGGATGTTTTTTGACAGTCAGCTTATCTGCTTCGCTAGACTACACATGCCTTCATTCACTGCAGCTACAGTCATGCCCTTGCACATGTCTGTTAGGGTAATGTCCAACTACTTTTGTGAACAACCATGGTCCCATAAGATTATCAAAACAAGCAAACATTGCTGTCAGTGCTGATTCTTAGTGACCCTACGGAACAGAGCAGAACTGTCCTGTAGAGTATTATTCAAAGAGTGCCTGCTGGATTCAAAGTGCCAGCTGTTTGGTTAGTGGCTGTAGCACTTAATCACTACGCCACCAAGGTTTCCATGGTTGTAACAGAGTTCAGAAATTCCAGTCAGAGAACAGAATATAGTGAATGTCGTGGGACATAGTGAATACTTCCTACAATCGACAAGTGTATCTCAATCACTTATATACAAAGTGATTGTGCTGCCAGGTGTTTAATGGTATAGTATATATATGGGATAAACCACAACACAGATGCCTTGATAGTTGTAATGAACAGTTCTGCTACTGGTTTGTGTATTAACTGTACTGTACTTTATAACATTAATAAGAAATGTCCCTATTTACAAATAAAAAGTTTACTGTGTAACAGTGCAGGCTTCAAACGTACAGTAGAAGCATCCATGACATGTCTCTTGACTACTGTAGCATTATTATCTCTCTGTATAAGTTTCTTTCAAAAATCTTACCAGGTGGTGCATCATGTCTCCCAAACTTAGAAAAAAATCATGTTAATGATAACAGCAGTATCCCATATAGCTTTGCTAAGTATATAATACAGTCTTTACACAACATCCAAATCATATAACATTCTATTTCAAGAACATATTGCAGATGTTAAGCAATGCATGACTGTACTTGAAAATAAATACACCCAATTTAGTGTTAGGTGGTGGTGGAAGGTTGACAGCAGAGTCACCAGGATGTTCAAAAGATTTCTAAAAGCCATTTGCAGCCTGCAATGTGGAAAGTATGGGAAGAGAGACTTGACACATTGAAATTCAAATGTGTCTTTCTGGCAGCAAACTATCACTTGGTCCTGGAAAGCAGGGGACTGGGTGAGCTGAGAAGTAATGAAGCCCTGCATCTCATGTCATTGACTCTGGCATTTCAAGCACCACATTCATAACAGAAGACGCAAACTGCTGGGTCCCTCTCTACTTCACTAAATTGAAATGGTTCCACAGGGGAATATGGCAAGAGGGATGAAAGAAAAATAGCATTCCCTTTTCCTCTGCACAAAGAGGAGTGCTGACAGCATTTATTCAAAGGTGCAACATCTGGAAGTGATGCTGGGGCATGGTGATATTATACCTAGCCATGCTTCAGCACAGTAGTCCAACATCTTAGTGGGAAGAGAAATAGTGCTAATATTATTATTATTATTTTCTTTTTTAGACAGCAATGAGGAAATTCTGGACTACAGAGATTCTCTCCACCCCACCCTAGTTCCCTTCTGTAGCAGTTTGGACTTTTGGTTGCCACTAAAAAAATCAAGGTACAAACTATGCTTGGTAGAATGCTAGGTCAGCAAAATAAAGGTAGACCCTCGATGAGATGCGTTGACACAGTGCTTGCAACGCTGGGCTTATGCATAACAACAGTTGCGGACATGGTACAAGCCTGGGCAATGTGTTGTTCTGTTGTGCATAGGGTCACTAGGAGTCGGAACTGACTCCACAGCAACTAAGAACAATAATTATCTTAGGTTAAACATGATCTCATGATAGGTAGTCTAGGAATAATAGCTTCAGACAGTGCTGGGTATAGGGACAAAAATAAGATAATGAAGATTTGTTATCACTGTCACAATCTTTTGTTTTTGCTTTCTGTATTTTGAATTTATTTTCTTGGACTTTTGTTGGTGTTGTTGTTTTGTGGGTCCATTAACCCTTCCAGTATCTTCTGGGGCTACTTCTTTCTTTGCTTGTGTCTAGCAGATAAAAGAGTGAATATATTTTCCTGATAGTTAAATGAACAAAGAAACAAACAAACAAAAAAAGTCCAGAATTTAGTCCCTTGGCTTGATTTGGGCCATGTGAGATATTAGTTTGGGGCCATGTGAAATATTAATTTTGCCAGGGGTTATAGAATTTGATTCCTCTAAGCCATCCTTCAAGCCACAGATAGACTCAACACTTGCCTCCAACAGAACACAGATTCAGAGTAAAAGAAAGGTGTCTCTACAGTCCAAATAAAATCTGGAACTGTACAAAATGAAAGTAAGCAAGTGTTGGTTACAAAAGCAAACAATGCTCAATGTACTTATAGTCCTCTTAGACCACAAGGACAGAGTGACTAATTTATAATCAATCACAGAACTGAAAAAAATTTTTTAAATTTCATCTAGCTCAGTGGTTGCAAATTCCTGCCCAACAAACTGGATTTATTCCATAGATGTGTTTCTTATGACCTTTACAGCTTCATGTTGTTCTACTTTGCATTAGTATTTAGCATCTGGATATGCTATTCCCAAAATACAGATTTGTTCTTAGGTTCCCCTAAGAATTGGAAGATTCATCATCTGTAAACCAACACTCTTAATGGGCAATTTCTGGGCAATTGCTTCATCCTTTGGCCAACTGTACATTGTTTTAGTTTGCTTTCCCATTGTTGTTGAGTCAATTCCACCTTATAACACTCCTATAGAACAGAGTAGAACTGTCACATGAGGTTTCTAAAAAGTTTCTAGTAGATTTGAATTCCTGACCTTTTGCTTAGTAGCCCATTCCTTAACCACTCTGTCACCAGGGCTCCATACAGTCTCAGTGGTTCTGTATTGTCTCTAAACACTGAAACCTAGTCTGACTCATTAGAATTTAATTAATTAGTCCTTGTGACATTCTTGTGATGGAAACATATTTCTCTATGAAAAAGTGAGTAACGTATAAATGATTGCTTCATATGTACTATGAAAATAGAAGCACATAAATTCTTTCAGTAAGTAAAGAATAGCTCTATACACTTGAAGCACACTATTCATTTAAATTTTTGTATAGTCTTTGTTGTTGTTAACTGCCATCAAGTCAGTTATGAATCATAGAGACCCTATTGGACAGAATAGAACAGTCTCATAGGGTTTCCAAGAAGTGTGGCTGCTGACCTTTAGGCTAACAGCTAAACTCTTAACCACTATTGAACCTAGGGCTCCACTGTTTACATCTGGAACCCAAATATCTTTAATTCACCATTACTTTATAAACGGTTAAACTGAACACAATGATGATAGGGTCTTACTGTTAGGACTGGAGTTGAAGCACTAGGGTCCATGTATTCTGTTTCCCATTTGTCTTTATTACCTAATGTTGCTAAACACAAATACAATAAATTGATGGCTTTAACACAGGTAAATTTATTTTCTTAGAATTTAAGAGGCTAGAAGTCAGAATTCAGAGCACTGGCTCTAGGGGAAATGCTTTCTTTTTCTGCTCTGGGGGAAGGTCCTTGTCTCTTCAGTTTCTGCCTTCTGGTTCCTTGAAGATCTCCATGTAGATTGGCGTCTATCTTACCCCAACTCTCCTCTACTGGCTTGTTTAAACTCTTTTATGTCTCAAAAGACATTGACTAAAAATATATCTTATATTAATCCTGTCTCATTAACGTAACAAAGACAGCCTACTCTCAAATGGTGTAACCACAAAACCAAACCAAACCCGCTGCCTAGAGTGAATGGTGACTCATACTCATTAACACATTGCCTTCCAGCTGATTCCAATTCATGTCAGGATTTACAACACTTATTTTTGTGGGATACAGTTGGATCCATAACACCACAAATACTATAAATAGAATGCAGAAAAGAGGGGAAAAAATCCTATTTATTTAAACCATAAATTCAACATATTTTCAGAAAAAAAGAAATTCACTCAAAATTCTACCACACTAGAAAATAAGACATAAGAAGCCAATTCCTAAGACTGTCATAAATGGGAGTCACAGAGGTGAAATGAAGAGCAGGCATGCTCTAATCCAGAACTCAAATAATTTGATCAGTGGACTTGTTTTGAGGCTTGTCCTTTCTATCTATATGTAGTGGCTATTTTATGTCTTTAGGTGGTTCCCATCCATAAGACTCATGAGAGTCTACTAGCCCCTGGTTTTTATGCTCATGATACCATGAGCACCAAAGAGGTAATATCCAGGAAGAAAAGTCCTAGGGAAGCAAGACCAGGTTTGGTTCTTGTATCCATTCCCAAAACAATCATGGTGATGAAGAAGGTAGAGAACCTTTATATCTCTAACTAACTAGTTAGTTAGCTCAGATTTGTTTTTGTTATCATTTTTGATATTTGAGGGTTTATGATTCCTTATTAGGAAAAAGGTAAAGAAAGAGAAGCATTTTGGCCTCTGAAGATAGTAGCTACAATTGTGACCACAATAGCTTGAAACTCAAGAGACAAAAGTGAGCTAGCATCTGTGGGACAAAGAGAAAGCAAAGTATTAGAAATAAATGACCATATGAAAAATGTTTACTAATTCCTTAATGTGTTCTAAACTCCTTGGTATGAATTGAGATAACATACAGAAAGGAACTGTCATCCTAACCCAGAAGATTTTGTTTGCTCTTGGAGGCAACCAGAAGGGGAAATGCAAAGTGCCATGAAATTAGATCCAAAGTGCAATTGTGTCACCGATAAGTGCTATGAGAAGCAGCAGTGGAAGATTTCAGCATAGGCTGAGCGAAGTCAGGGAAGCTTTCTGGGGAAGATGAGTCTTTGAAAGATAAACAAACAAACAAACATCAGTGGCACTGATGAACACAGTATGCGGTAAAAGTAAGGAGCTACCAAGCTGGAATACTGAGATAAAGCAGGAAATAAATTTGAATCAATAAAGAGACACTTGCATATAAGATTAAAGACTAGATTTGACTCCTTTTTACTATATAGTATCTTCAGAAATTTGACCAAAAATATTTTGAGTTTTCTTAAATTGCATTATGTTTGGATTTTAAAGTAAACTCAAAATGAGTAGCCTAGAGACATATTATTTTCAGTATGAGAGGGGTATATTGCTTTACTGGTATGCTATCACTTGATTCTGACTCATACAATGCTCTGTAAAGCAGAGTAGAATAGGCCCCATAGAGTTTCCTAGCCTTTTATCTTTACAGAAGCAGATTGCCAAGTCTTTTCTCACATACTTCTACTGATGAGTTAAAAACACCAGCCTTTTGGTGAGTAGCTGAATGTTTAACCACTGTGATGCCAAAACCAAAATAAAACAAAACAAAACAAAATAATAAAAAATAACCTATTGCCACAGAGTCTATTCTGACTCATAGAGACCCTATAGGACAAGCTAGAACTTTCCTAAATGATTTTCAAAGCTGTAATCTTTACAGAGGCAGACTACCACATCTGTCTCTGGTAGAGTATATTCTGGTGTGTTTGAACCGTCAGCCTTTTGGTTAGCAGATGTACTCTTAATCACTGTGCAACCAGGGTGTCTTCATTATCAAAGCACTGGTTGGCTCTAAGATTGAACACAAGGTAAGAATAACTTACAGGGATTCTAATATCTTGAAAATTGCCACTGTAATGTATTATTATTTATTGGAAAAACATCATTTGCTGTTCAGAAGCTAGAAAAGAAAGGAGACGCTATCACCAGGAAAAAATGAACAGCATAAAGGAGAAAATGGCCACTATGACTCAATGAAGAGTTGCAACAGCTTATCATAAGTACATTCTTACAAGAATGTAATAGCAAGAAAACATTGTAGAGAGGCTTGTCTCACAGAATTAAGGGCAGCCCCATCAACAACCTGTTAAAATTGTAGAAAATTCACTTATCTGTGAGGATCACATAAGAAAATACCCAATATACACAAAAATGAGCATACCACTCAGGATTTTTTTAAAGGAACCATTTTTTTTTTTTTTTAAGGAACATTTGTGTGTGTGTGTGTGTGCTTTAGATGAAGACTTATAGAATAAACAAGTTTCTCACTAAACAGTACCTATATTGTTTAATGACATTGGTTTATAACCCCACAGCAGGTCAACACTCTCCGTTTTCAACCTTGGGTTCCATATAACCAGCTTTCCTGTCCTCTCCTGCCTTCTAGTTCTTGCCCCTGGGCTGGCATGTCCTTTTAGTCTCATTTTGTTTTCTTTAATGCGCATGTCCAATCTCTAGCTGAAAGCTGAAACTCATTACTGAGATGAAAGGTTTTCAGTGGATCATATTCTCAGGGTTTATTTAGTCTGTGTCAGGGCAGCAAGCCTGGTTTTTCTTTTTGAGTTGTAATTTTGTCCTATGTTTTCCTCTGTCTCTGTCTTACACCCTCTGATGTGATCCTTGTCAGAACAGAATAGTAACTGGGCACCATCTAGTTGTACTGGAATCTCACTCAGGATTTTAGTGTTTTATGAGTTTCATAAAGCTCCAACTTGAGGCTAAACATTAAAATTGAGCTACCTTCTTTCTAAAGAGTTTCAGAAGCATAAAAAGTGAGTAGCATACAGTATGTCTCACTGGTCTTGAAATGGTTTTGAAAGTCACACTTTAAAATTGGGGGGTGGGTGGGATGAAGATAGTGAATTAGACAACAGTCTCCTTAATTCTATCTGAAAGCTAAGGCCTGGATTGATAAGTGAATGGAACTGGACACCCAGTGAGCCCCATGACACGACACAGGGCTGTCAGTTTGTACTACATGCCACTAAATGGGAAACTTCCCTCCTCACTGAGCCTGACTCCTGCTGAATTGCCTCTCATGTAGACTGAAGGTACTGGTGATGTTAACTTCTTTTTCTTTTCGTTGGCTGGTAGGCAGGGGATGGACATGAGCTGCAGTGCTGAAGTGAACAGCATGTGCTGCAGCAGAGAGACAATGTGCAGAATACCCATATTCCAAGAGTCCAGCAGCAGATTGAGGGCAGCACAGATCCTCTGGTCTCTCTTTTCTGAGCTAGGCCACAGATTTGGTTGTTTCATGGTGGGAGCAGTAGATTGACCAGAACACCATCTTGGTTGGCTGGGAGGTGGCGTTACCCAGAGGCATCAGCAGGAGCTAATTCCCAGGCTCGGAGTCAGTGCCAGTCTGGGGAACACTTTTCCAGCAGAAAGACTGTGTTTAGCACAGTGTTGCCTTATGGGTAGGGCCCAGCAGGTGATGGCAGCATGACAGTAGTCCCTGCCTACTTTGAACTACATCATAGCATCTGTGGATGGCTGAAGAGATGCCTCCACTGTTAGCTGGAAAGAGGTACCTGCCACAACTGATGACCTGACTGATTTTGAAAGCTGACAGATAGCTTTTAGCTTTTTAAAATAAGACTGCCTAGAAAAACAACTGCTGTACAGTACAACAGCATCTCTTCCAGCTTTTACTGATCCACATCACATGGCCAATTGATGGTCCCCAAGTGACTCCATAAGTAAGGTGGTGTCTTCACAGGCCAGGAGGCAGAGGTTGCCACCCAAGAGAGTGCACAGGTGCCAGACACCAGAGTATACAGAGGTGGCTGGTGACCAACTCTTCTCAGAAATATGCCTCAGCTTCTGTTGAGACAAAACCAGAGAAATTAAACAGCCTATAGATGTCCCCAAAACAACAGACCACTTCCAATCATTTAAAGAAACTACCTACCATGGCTGCAGAATACTCCAAACATATAAAATCAAAACACGTCCCAGATGAAGAAGTCTTTCTGAAACTATTGGAGGTACAGTACAAAACAGTTATATAGAGAGCCCTCTTAGATATTAAATAAAATGCAGCAGAGCAAAATTAAAAATTAAGAAAGCTATTCAAACTGTTGTAACATCTACATTCTGAAATTCAAATGATCAATAACAAAATTATAGAATTAGACAATTCAATCCAAAGCCAAAAGAACAGAACCAAGAAATAGGAAGTCAGACTTAGTGACCTTGAAGCTAACAAATGACACAAGCATTTATGAGGAGAAAACAAACAAGAAAAATGAAGAAACATTAAGAAACATGTGGGACTCTACCAAGAAGAATAACCTGCAATTAAGTGGAGATTCTGACCAGGGAGAGATGACTGAAAACATAGAGTACTGTTGTTGAGTTGTTGACAGAAAAATTCCCTGAAATTACAAAAGAAGAGAGCATAGATATCCAAGACCTGTGTTGAACGCCACAAAAATCAGACTCCAAAAGAAAGACACAAGCACGTATTATAATCACGCTTAATAGAATGAAACATAAACAGAAACTCCTAAAGGCAGAGAGACTCAACCAAAGCTAACATTCAGAGGGAAGTCATGTAGGCTTTTGTCTGACTTCTCGGCAGAACCAATGTCGGCAAGGAGGCAGTGGGATGACGTGTACAAAGCCTGGAAGGGAAAAACCTCCAATCAAGAATTATATATCCTGCAAAACTGCCTTTCAAATATGAAGATGAAATTAAGACATTCACAGATAAACAGACTCTTTGAGACTTTGTAAAAACCAAAGCAAAACTACAAGAAATACTGAAAGATGCTCTTAATTTAGGAAAAAAAAAAAATTAAGTATGTCTTTAAGCAGGCAATGCAGGACACAGCATCCAGAAATGTATTCAGTTAAGAAAATCACAAAACTCAATCAAAGCTACAACAGTAAAATAAGGGAACCAGTGATCATTTTGTGAAAACTATGGCACCATCACTAGATAGAGGAATAAACTGCAGTAGTTATAGTCCATTCAGATGGAGAGGAAGTTAAAAAGATATGCAAAATTAAAATTGGGTTTAAACTTAGACTATTAATGGGGATCATAAGGGTATCTGCAAAGAACAATAACAATGCAACATATCAAAACAAGAAATGTAACACGCCAGCCAAGCCAAGTGCCGTCAAGTTGGAGGAGTCCAAAAAACCACAAAACTGAAAGAGGTGAAAAGTTAACCTGTAAAAAAGAATGACCTAGAAAGGAATGTTAAGAATAGCATAGAAAACACCAACACAAAAATGAGTACATCAGAATGACAGCACTAAACACATACCTATCAATAATTATGCTGAATGAAAACAAACTAGCCAAGCCAAGTGCCGTCAATTTGGATCAAACTAAACACTAGAATAAACAACCAGTGACATCTTGATGAAAAGACATGATCTGTCTATATGTTGCTTACAACTAACTTACTCTAGACTTAAAGATAGGCACAAACTTAAAATTAAAGGATGGAATAATATGTAACAAGCTAACAGTATACAAAGAAGAATGTGTGGCAATTCTAATCTCATATAAAATAGATTTTAATATAAAATCAACCATTTCATTGCTGAAAGATTCAATACACAAGGACTTAACAATATTAAATACTTATGCACCCAATACTGGCGCATCTAAATACATTAACAAACACTGACTATGTTGAACAATGAGATACATCATTCCACAATAATAGTGGGAGACTTCAACATAACCTTGATACTAAAGCCAGGGAAAGATCCCACGAATCATCTAGAAAAAAGCTCAACAAAGACACAGAAGGTGTTATTGCTTTAATTAACCAATTAGACCTCATCGACACATACAGAACTTTTTAATCCATCAACAGGTAAGTACACCTTCTTCTCCAATGCGCATGGAAGAATAGACTACATGTTCAGGCATAAAGCAAATCTCAACAAAATCCAAGCTGTTGAATTATTGCAAAGCATCTTCTCAGACAATAAACCTGTAAAAGTTGAAATCAATAGCAGAAGAAGCATAGATAGAAGTTAGAACTCACGGAAATTGAAGAACACCTTGCTCAAAAAACCATGGGTTATAGAAGAAATCAGACAAGAGACAGAAATATATTGATTCAAATGAGAATGAAAATACATCCTACCAGAACCTATGGGGGTACAGCTGAAGCAGTGTTCAGCGGTCAGTTTATCTCTATAAATACATTCATCCAGAAGGAAGAAAGGACCCAAACCAAAAAATTAACCCAACATCTTGAACAAGTCGGAAAGAAAGCAACAGAGGAACACCTCTGGCACCAGAAGAAAACAGATAATAAAGATTAGAGCAGAACTCAATGAATTAGAGAATACAACAGTAAAAAAATTTGATGAGACCAAAAGCTGGTTCTTTGAAAAGATCAACAAAATTGACAAACCTCTTGCTAAACTTACAAAAGAAAAACAGGAAACAAACAACTCAAATTAGAAATGTGAGGGGAGTTGTCACAACAGATCCAACAGAAATCTAAAGTGTCATAACAGAATACTATGAAAGACTGTACTCTAACAAATTTGAAAACCTAGAGGAAATAAACAAATTCCTTGATTCATATCACCTACCCAAGTTATCACAAGGTGAAGCAGAACAACTTAATAAACTCTTCACAAAGGAAGAGATTGAAAAGGTCATCAAAAAACTGCCAACTGAAAAAAGCCCTGGCCCAGATGGCTTCACTGCAGAATTCTACCAAGCTTTTAGATAAGAGTTAACTCCAGTACTACTGAGACTATTTCACAGAATAGAAAGGGATGGAATACTCCCAAATTCACTCTACGAACCACGTAGCCTTGATGCTAAACCCAGGGAAAGATCCGACAAGGGAAATTACATACCAATATCACTCATGAATCTAGATGTAAAAAGCTTAAACAAAATCCTGCCAATTGAATTCAACAACATATCAAAAAAATAATTCATCATGAGTAAGCTGGATTCATACCAGAGATGCAAGGCTGGTTCAACATCAGAAAAACAATTAATGTGATCAAATACATAAATAGCACAAAAGATAAGAATCACCTGATTCTGTCAATTGATGCAGAAAAGGCATCTGACAAAGTCAAACACCATTCATGCTAAAAACTCTCAGCAAAATAGGAATAGAAGACAAATTCCCGTATACAATAAGGGCATCTATGTACAGCCAATCACCTACATCATGCTGAATGGAGAGAGTCTGAAAGAATTACCATCAAGAGCAGGAACTAGACAAGGATGCCCACTCTCACTGCTTCTATTCAACACTATGCTAGAAGTTCTGGCCACAGCAATTAAACAAGACAAATAAATAAAGGGCTTCTGCATCAGCAAAAAAGTAAAAATCTCCCTATTTGCAGAGGATATGATTGTGTATGAGGAGAATCCTAAAGAATATATTAGTAAACTACTCCAACTAATAGAAGAGTTCAGCAAAGTATCAGGATGTAAGATAAACAGAAGTAAATCAGTAGAATTCCTTTATACCAACAAAGAGATCATTAAAGAAGAAATCACCAAATCAATTCCATTTACTATATTCCCGGAGAAGATAAAATACCTAGGAATAAATAACTAGAAAAATCAGAGACCTATAAAAAGAGAACTACAGGACCTTACTGCAAGAAATCAATAGACTTACATAAATGGAGAAACCTCCCTGTTCATGGATAGGAAGACTGAACATTGTGAAAATGGCTCTTTTACCCAAAGTGATCTAAATACACAATGCAATCCCAATGCAAATTCTAGTGACATTTTTTAACGAGATGGAAAAACAAGTCATCAACTTTAGAAAGCGGAGAAACCCAGGGTAAGCAAAGCACTACTGAAGAAGACGAACAAAGTAGGAGGCCTAACGCTACCCAACTTATTATATTGTCACAGTAGTCAAAACAGCCTGGTACTGGTATGAAAAGAGACATATAGACCAATGGAAGAGAGTGGAGACCCCAGAGATGCCACCATCCTCCTATTAATGGTTAATATTTGACAAAGGCCCTAAGATTGCAAAGTGTGTAGAAACAGTCTCTTTAACAAATGGCGGTGGCAAAATTGGATATCCATGTGCAAAAAATTGAAACAAGGCCCGTATCTCACACTTTCCACAAAAAACCAACTAAAACTGGATCAAAGACCTAAATATCAAACCTAAAACAATAAAATTCATGCAAGAAAAAATAGGGTCAACAATGGAAGTTTTAATACACAGCTTAGAAAGACTTCAAAATCTGACAAACAAAGCATAATCAACAGAGAAGAAAATAGATTAATGGGAACTACTAAAAATCAAACACTTTTTCTCTTCTAAATACTTTAACAAAGGAATTAAAAGACCACCTACAGCATAGGAAAAAATATTTGACAACTATACATCAGATCAATGTCTGATCTTCTCTATTGCAAATATCAACAAGAAAATGTTAAATAACCCAGTTAAGCACTGGGCAAAGAAGATGGACAGACACTTCACCAAAGAGGACATCCAGGAAGCCAACAGACACATGAGGAAATACTCGTGATGATTAGCTATTAAAGAAATCCAAGTGAAAACTACAATGAGTTACCATCTCACCCCAACAAGGTTGGCCATGATCCAAAAAACACAAAACAGCAAATGCTGGAGAGGTTGTGGAGAGCTTAGAACTCTCCTCCTCTGCTGGTGGGATTGCAAAATGGTACAACCTCTTTGAAAAGTCATTTGATGCTTCCTTAGAAAGCTGGCAATAGATATACCACTTGACCTGGTATTCCCACTGCTCGGGAAATATCCTACAGAATCAAGGGCAGTCATACGAACACACATGTGCACATGAATGTTTATTGCAGCATAGTCCACAACAGTGAAAAAACAGAATCAACACAGATACCCATCAACAGATGAATGGATAAACAAATTATGGTACATATACTCAATGGAACACTGTGCAATGATGAAGAGCAATGACGATTTTAGGAAGCATCTCATAACCTGATTTCAACTAGAAGACATTACGTTAATTGAAATCAGTCAGTGGCACAAGGACAAACAGTGTATGAGACTCCTACTATAAGGACAATGTCAAGTTCCAGTGGCAACACAAGACAAAGAGAGACATACCTCAAGAACTCCACTGAAAGACAATAATTGATGGTCTAAAGGCCTGGGACTTCCCCTGGGAGCATGGCCCTAGAGCTACTACTGCCCCTGATCAAAACTCATTACTGAGGTCAACTCTTCAGACCGGAATGAATTGAACTCAGGTACACAAAGTGACCATACGGTGTGTGTACTTTATGTTTCTACGCATCTATAAGATACTGTCCTGCTGGCCTCTTACTAGAAGAGAGAAGGTGGAAAGGAGGGGACAGGAGATTGTTAAGAGGATATGACATGTATAGAACAGAAAGGAGGCATGGCATGTGCTGTGCCTGGGCAAGGAGAGCAGAAGGAGCTGCAGATAGGTGGGCATGCAAATTTAACTTGGATTGTATACTTTCGCTGAATCACAATTAAAAAAAAATTGAATGAGTACATGCCAAATTATCAGTAGCAATTACAATAGGGGTTCCATAGGGTAAGAAAATAACATAATTTCTGCTTTACCTTCTACATGCTGATGTGTGTTTCTTTTATAGTAGGAATCCATTTCACTTATAATCAACAAAATATGCACTTACACATTTAAGAAAATGGAAATAAAATATAAAAAATAAGACAACCAGGTAAAAACTCATAACATCCTTCACTAGATGGAAACATTGAAAAGAAGAGGAAGGCATGGCTGAGAAGGTCCAGCTCATATTGAGGCAATTATCTAATGAGCTGAAACAATAGAAACAATAGAAACACTGACTTGAACAAATGAGGTAAAATTCCACTTGAAAAATATGCCTGACTAATATCCAACTGTGTATTAAATTATTCCGCAGAGGAAATAAGATAAAAATATTTGACTATGCAATAGGTGTAGACTTAGTGTTAAGAATGCTGGAGACACTAAAATCTGCATTTGCAAAACATCAATTAAGTCATTAGGATTCATTTTACAAAAGGCTCTTGCTGTTTTTGAAGAGTCACCTTGGGGATCTTTTACATAGCAAGTATTTCCAATGTAATTTCATAAATAAATAAATGAAACGACTAAATTTACAAAACTTCCATTTTCTAAAAGTATGTCCTGACCATGGTAGCTACATGAAGAGAGGCTCTTGTGGATTTTCCTCATCAAGTTAGCTTAGCAGAAGATTTCATTTGTGGCCCTGTGGACCTGGTCAGAGCATGCTGCTAATCCTGATTGTGTCGGTCAGTGCAAATAAAATGGAGTGGTTGACATTTATGTGCTGAAATTGATCAATGTAGACAGGCACTTTGAATAAATCAACCTTTAAAACTCAAAATTTTGTTTTGTGCAATGTTTTATATACTTGGTAAAAACATTTGTATAGAGTCACAATCTTTTACGAATAAAATAACCCGTAACACTAATATACTAACTAATATAATATACTAACATAGCCTAAGCTCCTACTTTTATATATTTAATAAACAACTCCAGAGAGTTTTTGTTTTTGTTTTTCCCCAAGTCATGTTTCCCAACTCTGCAAAACTTGGAAATGGAGAGATGTCTACTAAGTCTAACTCTGAAGTCTCATCCCACTAAACATTGCCTTGTCTTATTTGCTTTTTGGAACTACATCTTCACTTTGACATAGCTAAAGGACAGGGAATATGTTTAATAAAGTTTCATTAAATTTTATCCCCATCAAATTTATATCACACATACATGCATATATGCACACTTCCCCCCCCAACAAACAAACAAAAATGAAAATGTGCATCCTAAAATCTTGGCTTAGTCTTTTCTCCTTGTTTGCTTTGCTGTCTCTTTAAAGATCCTACTCATTTTTACATTTTAATGCTCAAGTATCATCCTTGTCTTTAGTATCTCTCTTCAAGCTTTGTCTGTGTATTTCTAAACTTTTTCTTTTTTTAAATTATGATTGAGTGAAAATGTACATTCCCGTATAAATTTGCCTGCTCACCTATATGCAGCTTCCACTGCTCTCCCTGTTCTGTGACAGCACACTTTTCTTCTGTGCTCCATATGTGTCCCATCCTCACAACAGTCTCCTTTCCCCTCTTCTCCACCCACTCCCCTTACTCCAGGAAGAGGTCAGCAAGATGATACCCTATAGACCCACAGAACCATAAAGTGCACCTAATATATGGTCACTCTGTGTGGCCAAGTCCAATCCATTCCTGTCCGAAGAGTGGATCTTCATTATGATTTATGGGCAAGGTCAGCATCAGGGCAAGGGACCATGCTCCAAGGGGAACCCCGAAGCTGCTGGACCATCAATTGCAGTATTTTTGTGGAGATTGCAGGGTGCACCCCTTTTTATTCTTGTGTTGCCATTGAGACTCAACTTTGTGAGTTCCATCACAGCTGTCACTGGTGGCGGTGGGGAACCATCCAGCTCTTCCACTCCCGAGTCGATGTAGACACCCACTTGTGTGGGTCTCTATCTTCTGGGTTGTCTTTCATCCATGTTGTTTTGGTCCTTGGTAAGCATCTGTTCCTGCTGAGTTGGGACCATTTGCTGTGCCCTCAGATGGAGGCTTGGCAGCTTTTAAGACACCAGATGCCAATGTGGGGTACAGAGAGCCCTCTTAACAAAATGCTTGTGCCAACTGGCTTCGTTTACCCTAAGAGTATGATCCCTGGCCCCCCGCCCTATCTACTCTGTCCTTGCAATATTGGGTTAAGATGGAAGGAGTACTCAAGTTATGTTGAAGTCCACTTAATGTTGCTCTTGTTTCTACTGTGTGCTGTCACCGATTTCACCCAACCAAATTTCTACAAAACATCTAATCTAAGCCCCCCCCGCCCTCCCTCCCTTCTCTCCTTTGCAGCCGTCAAAGAGTCTTTTCTTCTATGCATAAGTCTGTTTTTGAGTTCTTATCGTAGGGGTCTCATGCAATATTTGTCCTTTAGTCGCTGACCACTTTCACTCAACATAATGCCTTTCAGTTGAAACCAGGTTATGAGATGTTTCCTGGATTCATCATTGTTCTTTATCATTGCATAGTACTCCATTGAGTATATATACCATAGTTTACCTATCCATTCCTCTTACTGGGCATCTGGGTTGATTCCATCTATTTGCTATCATGGACTGTGCTGGGACAAACATTCGGTGCATATATCCATTGGAGTGAATGGTCTTGATTCTGTAGGATATATTCCAAGTAGTGGAATTACTGGGTCAAATGGTATATCTATATCGATTTTTTTAAGGAAGCACCAGATTGCTTTCCAAAGACACTAGACCATTTTGAAACCCCACAAATAGTGTAAGAAAGTTCTACTTTCTCCACAGCCTCTCCACCATTTTTGTGTGTGTGTGTGTCTTTTGGCTCATGGCCAACCTTGTTGGGGTGAGATGGTATCTCACTGTAGTTTGATTTCAATTTCTTTAAAAGCTAATGATCGTGAGCATATCCGCATGGGGTATTTGGCTGCCTGGATCTCTTCTTTAGAGAAATGTCTGTCCATCTCCTTTGCCCATTGCTTAATTGGATGATTTATCTTCTTCGACGGCACTTGGCTGGCTATTTTGTAGTACCTTATAGCTTATGGAGATCAGGCTGCAGTCTGACATCTAGTTGCCGAATACTTTTTCCCATTCTGTAGGTGGCCTTTTAACTCTTGTGATAAAGTCTTTGGATGAGCAAAAGTGTTTGATTCTTAATAGTTCCCATTAATATATTTTGTCTTCTGTTGATTGTGGTTTGTTTGACAGATTTTGAAGTCTGTCTGTGTTGCGTATTAAAACTTCCATTGTTGTTCCTACTTTTTCTTGGATGTGCTTTATCATTTTAGGTTTGATATTTAAGTCTCTTATCCAATTTGAGTTGGTTTTTGTAAAACGTGTAAGACATAGATCTTGTTTCAATTTATTGCAGATGGATATCCAATTTTGCCAGCACTACTTGTTGAAGAGATTGTTTTTACCCTAGTTTAATGTCTCAGGGCCTTTGTCAAATATCAACTGTTCACAGGCAGACGGTGTCATCTCTGGGATCTCAATTCTGTTTCATTGATCAATCTGTTTTTTCTTGTACCAGTACCAGGCTGTTTTGACTACTGTGGCAGTGTAATGGGTTCTGAATTCAGGTAATAAAAGGCCTCCCAGTGTGTTCTTCTTCTTTAGTAGTACTTTACTTATCTGGGGCTTCTTCCCTTTCCAAACAAACTTGGTGATTTGTTTCTCCATCTCATTAAAAAATGATGCTGGTACTTGTATTGGGATTGCATTGGATAAGTAGATAGCTTTGGGCAAAATAGCCATTTCACAATGTTAAGTCTTCTGATCCATGAGCAGGGTAGGTTTCTCCATTTTTATAAGTCTCTCTTAGTTTCTTGTAGTAAGGACTGGTAGTTCTCTTTGTAAACGTTTGTTATTTCTCCTATTAGATTAATTCCTAGGTAGGGGCTATAGTAAATGGTATTGATTTGATGATTTCTTCATTAACAGTTTCGTTGTTGGTATAAAGGAATCCTACTGATTTACTTATGTTTATCTTGTACCCTGATACTTTGCTGAACTTTTCTATCAGTTTGAGTAGTTTCCTTATGGATTCTTTGGGATTCTTTGCATATACAATTGTATCATCAGCAAGTAGGGAGATTTTGGCTTCTTTCGTTGCCATTGCAGATGCCCTTTATTTCTTGGTCTTGTCTAATTGCTCCAGCTAGAACTTCTAGTGCAATGTTGAATAGGAGAGGTGAGAGTGGACATCGTTGTCTAGTTCCTGTTCTCAAGGGAAACTCTTTCAGTCTCTCTCCATTCAGGATGACGTAGGCAGTTGGCTTTGTATAAATAGCCCTTATCACATTGACGAACTTTTCATCTATGCCTATTTTGCTAAGAGTTTTTAGCATGAACAGATGTTGGACTTTATCAAATGCCTTTTCTGCATCAATGGACAAAATCAGGTAATTCTTGTCTTTTGTGATATTTATGCACTTAATCACATTAATTGTTTTTCTGATGTTGAACCAGCCTTTCATCCCAGATACGAATCCAACTTGGTCACGATAGATTATTATTATTATTATTTGATATGTGGTTGTATTCTATTGGCAAGGATTTTATTGAAGATTTTTGCATCTAGATTCATGAGTGATATTAGTCTGTGTTCTCCTTTTTGGTTGGATCTTTCCCTGGCTTTGGTATCAGGGTGATGTTGGCTTCATAGAATGAGTTTGGGAGTACTCTATCCCTTTCTATTCTGTGAAATAGTCTCAGTAGTATTGGGGATAACTCTTCTCTAAAAGCTTGGTAGAATTCTGCAGTGAAGCCATCTGGGCCTAGGCTTTTTTTGGTTGGCAGGTTTTTTTTTTTTATGACATTTTCAATCTCTTCCTTTGTGATGGATTTATTAAGCTGTTCTGCTTCACCTTGTGATAACTTGGGTAGGTGGTATCAATGAAGGAATTTGTCCATTTCCTCCAGGTTTTCAAATTTGTTAGATTACTGTCTTTCATAGTATTCTGTTATGACATTTTGAATTTCTGTTGGATCTGTTGTGACAATTCCACTCTCATTTCTAATTTGTGTTACTTGTTTCCTTTCCTGTTTTTCTTTAGTAAGTTCAGCCAGTGGTTTGTCAATTTTGTTGGTCTTTTCAAAAACCCAGTTTTTGGTCTCTTCCATTTTTTCAATTCTTTATCTGTTCTCTAATTCATTTAGTTCTGCTCTGATCTTTATGATCTGTTTTCTTCTGTTGTCTGAAAGGTTCCTCTGGTGTTCTCTCTCTAATTGTTCAAGCTGTAAGTTTAGCTCCTCGATTTGGTTTCTTTCTTCCTTCCAGATGTGTGCACTTATGGAGATAAACAAACCTCTGAGCACTGCTTTGGCTGTATCTCATAAGTTCTGATAGGAAGTGTTTTCATTCCTGTTGGAATCCATGAATTTATTTCATCCTTGATTTCTTCTATAACCCATGGATCTTTTAGCAAGATGTTGTTCAGTTTCCAAGAGTTCCACTTTCCATCTTTGTTTTTTCTTCTATTGATTTTCACTTTTACTGCCTTATAATCTGAGAAGAAGCTTTGCGTTAATTCAATGGCATGGATTTTGTTGAAAATTGCATCATGTCCTAACATATGATCAATTCCGGAGAATGTTCCATGTGCACTGGGGAAGAAGGTGTAGTTGTCTGCTGATGGGTATAAAGCTCTGCATGTATCTATGAGGTTTAGTTGGTTAATTGTGGCAGTGGGGTCCTCTGTGTCTTTACTGAGCTTTTCTCTAGATGATCTGTCCAGTATTGAAAGTGGGGTGTTGAAGTCTCCTACTAATATTGTGGAGTGTTCTAACTCTTTTTTGAGTGTAGTCAGTGTTTCTTTGATGTATTTAGGTGCTCTGATATTAGGTGCATAAATACTTAATATAGTTAAGTCCTGCTTGTGTACTGAACCTTTCAGCAATAAATAGTGTACATCTTTGTCCACAATGGTGGTTTTTCCACTAAAATTGATTTTGTCTGAGATTAGAATTGCCACATCTGCTCTTCTTTGTTCATTGTTAGCTTAATATATGTTTTTCCATCATTTAACTTTCAGTTTGTTCCTTTCTTTAAGTCTCAAATTAGTTTCTTGTAGACAACATATGGATGGGTCATGTTTTTTGATCCAAGATGTCACTCGATGTCTCTTTACTGGAGCATCCAGTCCATTAACATTCAATGTAATATTAATAGATGTATATTCAGTGCTGCCATTGTAAAATATTTATTTTTGTGTTGATGTTTTCTCTATTGTTCTTATTAGTCTGTTCTGGGACATTCTTTTTTGTGAGTTGATTTTTTACATTTTTCAGAGCTGATTTTGTAGTTGTTCAGCCTCCAGTGTTACATTTCTTGATATGATATGTTGGGTCTTTGTTGTGTCTTATGGCTGTACCATGATCCCCCTTAACAAGACTCTATGACACTTGGCTTGGCTGGCAAACCCAATTTTAATTACTACCAGTCTTGTCAACTTCCTCTCTATGTGGAAAAACTATAACAACTGTTGTCCATGCCTCTTTTTAATATGATGGCACTGTATTTTTCAGGATAATCACTGGACTATTTCTTTCAGTTTTAAAGCTTTGAATGAGTTTGGAGCCTTCCCTAACTGAATAGAATTCTGGATGATGTGTCCTTCTACAATATAAAGTTAGTGGTTTCGTTCTTCCAAGCCAAAGCCAAGAGCTTCTGTCAGTATTTCTTTTAGTTCTGATTTGGTTTTTACAAAGTCTCTGAGTTTCTGTTTATCTGGGGATGACTTAATTTCATTTTCATATTTGAAAGATAGTTTTGCAGGGTATATGATTCTTGGTTGGAAGTTCTTCTCTTTCAAGGCTTTGAATGTGTCATGCCACTGTCTCTGTGTCAGCATGGTTTCTGTTGAAAAATCTGACAAAAGCCTACAGGGTTTCCCTCTGGATGTTAGCTTTGTTTTGAGTCTTGCTGCCTTTAAGAGTTGCTGCTTATGTTTCATTTTGTTAAGCCTGATTATAATATGTCTTGGAGTATTTCTTTTGAGATCTTTATTGAGTGGCATACATTATGCATCTGGGACATCTACCTTCTCTTCCTTCATGATTTCTGGGAAGTTTTCTGTCAGCAGTTCAGCAACAATACTCTCGTGTTCTCAGGTGTCTCGTCCTGTTCAGGGACTCCAATTAATTGGAGGTTGTTCCTCTTAAGAGAGTCCCACATGCTTCTTAAGGCATCTTCATTTTTCTTGTTTCTTTTTTCTGATTTGTGCTCATAGACACTGGCATCAGTAGCTCTGTCTTCCAAGTCAGGAATTCTTTTTTCCATTTGTTTCATTCTGTTTTCTGTTTTCTTGGCTTTGAATGGAAGTTTCTATGTCTTTGATTTTTTTCTTGATCTGTTGGATTTCAGAGTACTGGTGTTTCATCAGATCAAAGATCTTGCTTAATTTTTCCTTTTGTTCTGCTGCATTTGGTTTAAGCTCTAGAAGGGCTCTATATATAATCCTTTTGTATTCACCTTCTGATGATTTCAGAAAAGTTTCTTCATCCAGAAAACTCCTTGGTTGTTTTGTTTGGGAGCCTTCTGAAGCCACGGGTGATTTCTTGTGTGCCACAAGTGTCTGATACTGTTTGAGTTTCATGTGAGTAAGTAGAGGCTGGGAGAGATACTGTGAGGATGAACTGCAGATGTTTCTGTCGGCTGTCTTAAAATGTAAAACAAAGGTATCTGTCCACTTCCCAAGTCAGTCAGGTTTTCAGGTGTAGAGGTCCCTCTTCCCAACCAGCAAAGTAAGCACCTCTATATCCAGCCCCAGATGATACAAAGTATTTCAAAATACAGCAATGGTACTGCCCTGTTCGCTTCTGCTGACAGGGCCAAGCCTTAGGCAGCACTGTGCGAACTATTGCTTTTCTGGTGGAGAAGCACTTTCCTGTGGGCACGCTGTGGCTCCTGGGCTAAGAATTAGTTCCAGCTGCAGCCATGGTATCTATGATGGCACCCTCCACACGGTTGCTGCTTCTTCCATACAAACTGTCCTCTGGCAGAGGCCAAAAGAGGGACTAAAGGTGCTGAGACATAGTGAGTCCTCATCCTCTGTTTTTGGGCCCCCACTGTAGGTGACACTCTGTAAACTACTGCTTTTCTGTTGGAAAAGCGCTGTCCTGTGCATAGGTGCTGGCTCCCAGGCTAAGAATTAGGTCCCACTAAACTCTCTGTATCTGACATGGCATCCCGCATATAGGTACCACCGCTTGGTGCCATGCTGTGGCAGAGGCAAAAAGACAGGCCCAAAGTGGTGAGATGTACAGAACCCTAAGCCTGGCTCTCAAAATATGGCAATTTCGACTGCCTATCCCACAAACAGTGCATGTGAGACTGGTTGCTAAGCAAGACGCAGCTCCACTACCCAGCCAAGACAGAGGGAAAAAAGTCAAAATGATGTGTTACCTTCAGTCAGTGAGCGCCAGGGCTAGCCAGAAGCGGGAGTCAGTGAAAGAAAGGAGGTTTTTCACTCAGTGGTGCCAGCCAGCCAAGTGCCGTCGAAGTGGTATGAAATCCAAATTAACAGCACTGTGCCATGACCCGGGGTTCACTAGGTGACCAGAAGGCTCTGTTTGATTATCAGTTCAGGTCTTGGTTTCCAGAGGGATATAGGGAGACATGTGCTTAGTCTGCCAACTTGACTCTGCACCCTTCTAAACTTCTTATGCCTGTTTCTACTTCTATAGATTGAAGTAAGCAAGATCTGCTTCTGCCCTTCCTGCACTTGAGTTAATCAGTCAATGTGTTCTGTTCGTATTTTCAGTTAGTAAACATTGGGTTTTTGCTACTTGCACAGCTGACCTGTGGAGTATTATGGAATTCTTTCACACACACATAGACACACACACACACACACACACACACAAAATCATCTATTTCTCTATTTATTTGTGTGTATGTGTGTGTGTGTATGTGTAGAGACAGACACAGCTAAGGACAATAAGGAGCACCTAAACACCAGACATGTAAGTCAAGAAGTCATTTGGAAGTTAATTTCTAGCCCAGCTGTCCCATTAGATAACATGTGGATCAGAGACAAGCTACCCAGCCAAGCCTTTCTGAATTTCTGACCCCCAAAACTGAGAAAAGTCAAATAACAATTTTCAGCTACTAAGTTGTGGGATAGTTTGTTACACAGAATTAAGGTGCCTACATAAATCTTGTGTACAAAATGATACAGACAGAAAACTTCAGAAAAATTAAAAATCTAAGTGAGAGGTTCTTTTAGTTACCTAGTGCTGCTATAATAGAAATACCACAAATGGATGGCTTTTGCAAACCTACATTTATTCTCTCATAACTTAGAAGTTTAGAAGTCCAAATTAAGGGCACCAACTCCAGGGGAAGGCTATCTATCTGTCAACTCTGAGGGAGGAGGGTCTTGTCATCAATCTTTCCCTGGCTGAGCTGTTACTCAAAAAAAGGACTGCAGACCCAAATTCTACACCCTGACCCCAGATCCTCTTTCCTGTTGGTAGGAAGTCCTTCTGACTCACTGTTCACTTCTCTCTTTTATACCTCACAAGAGGTTCTCTCAAAATATAACTTAATGTTTTACTTTCTATCTTGTTTCATTAACATAACTGTTCCCATTCAGCTTTATTACTAACATAAAGTTTAAGATTCACAACAAATATGAAAATTACATCAGATCACAAAGTGGAGGCTAAACATGCAATATTGGCAGTTAAGTTCTAGTCAAATTGACATATATTTTTTGGCGGGACACAATTTCATTTATAACAAAGAACTTTTCACTGGACTAAGGAATAAGAAAGAAAGTTATGGGAATAAATCTTGAATGAGATTGATTTGTGTGCCATCATAGTAAAAACTAAGTGGTCTTGATTTAATTGGGCGTATAATCTGGATTGCCTCATATATTTTAATAAAAGAAGTGGTGACCATCATGTGAGCTCCTGAAGTTAAGGTTCCAGAATCTGGAGTTGAGTATTCTCATTTCTTATTCTTCAGTGCTACATACAAATTATTGAACACGGGAAAATGTTTTTGCCTCCCTATGCCCCAGTGTCACTGTGAGTTGGAATCAACTCAACAGTACTGTGTTTGGGTTTGTTTTTTGTTTTATGTCTCGTGCATCTGTCTGTAAAATAGTCTTAATATGTATATCATGAAGTTGTTAATACAATTAAATGAGTTAATATTTTTATAATGCTTATAGCACTGGTAGGCATATAGAGGCATTGTCTGTTAGATGAAAAAAGATTTATAAAATAGCTCTGAGTATATAGGTAAAATTAGTTAATTAATTTATTCATTTGTTTAGAAAATAATAACTGGCGATGCACTTACTTGTATGACAGATATTGTACTAGGTGCTATCCATAGAAAAGTTTGTAAGGCAAACATGCAAATCTGATTAAGGAGGCAGGTAAATGATGAAATAATTAAGAAACAATGTGGTTATTGACCTGTGGGAGTAAACAACAACAACAAAAAAATGAGTGTTGGAACCATGGTATGATACCTAACACTGTCCAGAGACTTCATTTGCAACTTCTTATAATAGGAAATAGCCAAGTTGAGGTTTTAAGAATAGATAACTTTAGATAGAAAAGCAACTAGAGGAATGTACTGGGCATATTTGGGCAGAGGACACCCCCAAAGCAGCAGACAGATTGTGGTATAATTAACTCCCAAAGAAGTTCCTTAAGGCCAGAGTAGGGGTTCTGGAGGAAGGGGTTAAATTCAGGGCCTGAAAAATGAGCAGCAGCAAGTCTTGAAGAACCATGTTACGAAGACCAGGAACCAGTGAAGAAAGACCAGAGAGGGTAAAGGCTGGTGGGACTAGTTGAAAGGCCAGTGAAATGAGTCGCACGGGGCCTACAGAGAAGGTAGACCCAGATCACTGTTGTTGCATGTCTTGAAATTAGCATAATGGATGTGAGATGCTTTGTTAGACATACACTAGAATTATGTGAAGATAATAATAAGAACAAAAATGATGGAGATCATGACAATAAAGATTATGATAAAGACAGAGTTAGAATAACATCTTCTGAGTGCTCATTCTTGGCCAAACAGAAAAACGCTTGTGCATTATCTCATTTATTTTATAAAACACCAGTAATGTGCTTTATTTTAATTTAAAAAGAAAAAAAAAGGTCTAGGATTATAATAAAAGCAAGAATTACAAAAGAGAATTGTCCAAGGACATTTAACATAAATGTTCAAAATAGGATTCTAACTGTGGCAGTTTTTCCTCCAGAGCTGTACTCTGAACCACTTCGATCTAGTACCTCTACCAGGAGGCAAAGTATGAGGCTGAAAGGGAAGAACAAGGAAGATATTTAGATGATGACATTTTAAAAATAAATAAATGAAGCTTAAAGTCTAGAGACTCAGGTGGAAGAAAAGTAGGAGACTCCACGCACACAAATAGTAATATTAAAGTTTGGAGCAGGAGCAGGCATATGAAGAAAGACATCTTTTTTTTTGTCAGGGATAGCAAATAGCATCATTTAGCTGGCTCTGACTGAGCTTGGTCATTTCCTCCGAGTGCTGCCCCCATACCATCTCAGCCATTCCGTGAATGACATGCAGCTGCGCTCCCTCTCTGTGTTCCAGGAAAGCATCTGGAAATAACCAGTACTTAGCCCTACTGCTGAGACAAAGGCATTGTTTCTTTAATAACGTGTCTCTTTGGAAACCATCTCCAGGCCCACTTCAGAAATCAGGCTGTGCTGAGCCTGACATGTTGTAGCTTGTTCAGCTCTGCTGGGCCAAGAAAAAAAGTTTGTAACAGCTGTGGTGAACACCTAAATGGAAAGAGTTTTGGGGGTGATTTCAGTGACAGTCTTCTAGACTGCAAGCAATAGGTGTTCGTGTAAGAATGCCGACGGTGAGGACTCACAGTTTGTTCAGTCTCAGATATATCTCTGTGTGTGTGTCTGTGAATACTTGCGTAGGTATGCATGCTGTTGTCTGGAAACGCGGTAGAAGAGAAACATCACTCCAACCAATGAAATAATAGGAGTATGCTCTGAATTGGCACCTGCTGAAACTGAAACCATATGTGGCAGCAGTAGGAATATGGCTGGCTACCAATTATCAGGCACTAAGTATATGTTAGGAAATTGGTGATGTAGTGGGTTAAATGCTATGTCTGCTAACCTAAAGGTCAGTGGTTCAAATCTGTCAGCTGCTCCTTGGAAACTCTATGGGGCAATTCTTCTCTGACCTCTAGGGTCTCTATGAGCTAGACCTGACTCTGTGGCAGTGTTTTGTTGTTGTTGTTGTTTGTTTGTTTTTAGGCGTATGTTGGAAACCCTGGTACCATGGTGGTTAAGTACTACAGCTGCTAGACAAAAGGACAGCAGTTCAAATCTGCCAGACTCTCCTTGGAAACTTTGTGGGGCAGTTCTACTCTTTTGACAGGGTCACTATGAGTCAGAATCGACTTGACGGCTGTGGGTTGGGTTTGGTTTTTAAGTCTGTGTTTGAGATGCTGTTTCCTGCCTAATGTGTATGGATCAGTTAGCTGCTGCTACAAAAATGTTGTGAAACAATCAACCACAAGACCTCAGAGGCATGTGAAATAAACACTAATTTTTTTTTGTGAGTCTAGAGGGTCCTGGTCTGTTCTGCTGTTCTGAACCAGACTTGATAGGGATCTCTCAGATGGTTGCGGTCAGCAGTGCACAGGCTAAGTGACTCTACAGATCTTAGCAGGACTGTCTCACTGGTCTAGAGCTTTGGCTTAGATATCTGGTCTAACTCAACTCTGTTTCATATGCCTCATTCTCCAGCAGCTGTCAGGCCTGTTCTCACCGGCAAAGCTGAGAAGTAAGAGAAGAAACCAGAACACATGAGCACATTACAGTCTCTGTTCATGTCACATTTGTTATAAATCCATTGGCCAGGGACTATCACAGGGTCAAATCAAAATCAAAATGGAAGGAGACAAAATAGTAACAAAATAGAAGGGGATGTTAGAGAGCGTGACTACAAGAAACATTATTTGAGACCACTGATGGAATCAACGCATACAACATACACTTCTATTTAATCCTCATAATAATTCTGTGACCAAATGAGGAGTGAAGAAACTTAGGAACCACTTAATATCACACCCTATTTAATACCTCACAGCTAGAAAAATAGAGAGTAGGGCTTCGAAGTCAAGATAAGTTTTGTCATTGTGTTTTCTTGTTTGTTTCTATTACGTGATGGAAAATTAGGAGGCCACGGAATGAGGACAGAGACTCATGACAGTGAGGGATAATAGGGCAATGTGACCTGTAACCAAGGGAATGACCAGATAGAGGCTCATGTGAAGTGGTTATATCCAGCTGTAGGTACAAAACAATGGGTAAAATACAGCAGGAATGAGAGATTCATTTAGGAGATCTATTTACAGCAAAAACATATCCAGAGGCTTGTCATTAAAGGAAGGATCACCAAGGTCTCTGGAAGAAAAGTTTTGTAGGAGCTAGATGGGTACTGAAACCACAGCCAAGCAGTTAATAACCAGGGCAGGGTTTTAAGTCTACAGGATCATCAAGTGTTGGGCAAGGATACCCAGCTTAAAGTTAATTGATTTCCTTTTGTCTTCTGTACAAGCTAATACCCTTAAAATGGTTTGTCTTGGACTCTTCTACTCATTCTTCTTTCTCCAGGTGGACTTTAAATGTATCACGTCCTTTTTCACCTCCAGACATTTGTGGGTGCTCTTGTTTATATCAAGCATTAGGAAAATAAACAAACAAAACCTCAATGCCTTTGAGTCAATTCCAACCCATAGCTATTCTTTAAGTCAGAGAACTATCACATAGTGTCTCCAGGGAGTGCTTGGTGAATTCAAACTGCTGGCCTTTTAGTTAGTATCTGTAGCACTTAACCATTACAGTACTAGGCTACTTTCCCCAAAAGTCTTCACACTTCCTTCTATTTTTGCCTAACTCATACTCATCTTTTAGGTGTCGATTATACCAGATTAGGTTATTTGCTGTTCTCACACACTGAAACACTTTGCACTTGTGTACATGTGTGTTGCATTATTTTATCATTCCTTTAGAGTTAGTGTTGGCAAACTACTTTCTGTAAATTTTACAGGCTATAGAAAAGCTCCAAATCCGTTGCCACTGAGTTGGTTCCAACTCTTAGTGACCCTATAGGAAAGAACAGAACTGTTCCTTAAGATTTCCAAGAAGAATTTGTACCGTCAACCTTTTGGTTAGCAGCCAAGTGCTTAAGCACTCTGCCACAGTGCTCCTCAGACTGTGCAGTCACTACCATAACTACTCTCATATTATAGCATAAAGTTGGCCGTAGATGATGGGTAGATGAAAATTAAGAGCTGTGCCTATGTTTCAATAAAACTTTATAAGAACAGGTGGTAGGCCAGATTTGATCCATTAGGCATGGTTTGTTGACCCCAGGAGTATAAACTCCATGACAGGAAGAATTTTGTTCATCTTATTCACCCCTGTGCCCCAGTCTCCAGCAATGGCAGAAAAACTAAAATCCAAACCCCTTGCCATCAAGTAGATTCTGACTCACAGCAACCCTATAGGACAGAGCAGAACTGTTCCATGTGGTTTCCAAGGATCTTCTAGTGGATTCACTCTGCAGACCTCTTGGTTGGCAGCTATAGCACTTAGTCACTATGCCACCAGAATTTCCACATTGAAGATATGTAGTAGGTGTGTATTAAATATTTTTGACTCAATCAGTAAGTATAGTGATAAAGAATAGACTATCCCTACAGTATGTATGTGGGGTGTCTACAGTTTGGAGAGCTCAACACTTTTGATTGCTAGAGCCAACCCCAGCTCACAATCAACTGACTGCAGAGCCAGTCTGCTATACCCCTCCTCAGACAGGTCTGACTCAGAAACTGGAGTGTATCTAGTCCTTTAAGTAATATCTGTCAAAAGCTGAAAATAAAGACATCTCTGGAAAGTCTTAATGAAGGGATGAAACAAAAGACTTGACTAGTCTAGATGTTTAATTAGTCATGTTTATTAGATTTACATAACTGCCAAAACACATTACCATGCACTTGGCAACTTGAAAGTCTAATGTGATTCTCACGGGGTTAAGATCACAGTGTCACAAGGCTACATTCCTGTCTGGAGTCTGTAGAGGAAATCTGTTTCTCTGAATTTTCCAGTTTCTAAAGGCCACCTACATTCTTTGGTTCATAGTCCCCTCTAATATATTTGAGGCCAGAAGCATTACACTTTTCTGATGATTCTTCTAAATCGCATCTCTCTCTGAATACAATTAAGAGGATCATCTACTTTCAAGAATCTGTGTGATTATATTAGGCTCAACCAGATTCAATCAAATGTAGTAATATGAAATTTTTCCAGAAAATTCAAATTATTGAAAAATTCTCTTTCCAAATAAGTAATCGTATCTGAATTTCCATTACTGTTTGCTTTTGTTAAATATTGGCCTTATCCTGCAGAATTCGTGGTTATATGCTTCTTGTACTCTGAACAGTTCCTTCTGTCCCTCCTCTGTCTTAGCAAGACAAACCAGATGGAGCATTGCAGAACTAAGAATGGGAGGAATAAGGAGGAATAATAACTGGAGGTCACAGTTTTTACAATACAGACTCTATTATTTGGATGAAGTAGTGCTGTAAGAGTGAGAAGGAGTGATCTCTAGGTCACAGTTGGGGTTGCATCCTGCAGATTTGCGAATAAACACAGTTCATATATTGATGATTCCCTAAGCATGAAAGAAGCTGTGAAGAAGCAAACCAGACTAGATAGAAACAAAAATCCATTTGATTTTGCAAAGTTGCCTGGAATAAAGTTCCACTATATAACTGACATATTGTTCATTTTTCTGAATTTAATATACAAATCCATGTGCTCTGTAGACCCACTTGCATCTTGATACTCAAAGAAGCTGAAATAATTTTTTAAATCAAGCAAAATTGACTTCAAAATTCAGTGTCATCCTTATGTCTGGGACTTTAGTATTATTGCTGAACTCTGAGTCTCAGCTCTTTCAACTGTAAAATGAAAACAATACTAATACTTACCTCATAATGTGATGAAAATTAAATGAGATAAAAATTAAATAAGATTATGTATATTAAATATTTAGTGTCAACTGGTTGCTTGATAAGTATTACTTATTTCAATTACATATTCATTGAAAGACACAGGCCACCAAGTTAACAGAAAAGTATATCAAATTCAGGCATTCAGTTTTCCAGGGATAGCTAGAAGGTATTTACATTACAAAAAGTAAGCCACAGAAGGCAAAAGCTGAGAAAGTGGAGTTAGCACATTGATAAATAGTTCTAAGTTAAAGCAATTTCAGCCTGAGAACCCTTAGGCTGTCTTCTCTCTCTTTGGATGACTATCAAACCCCAGAGACATAGCATCTTATGGCAACAGACATAGAGACAAATTATGTTCTGAATAAGATAGGATTTTCTTTAACTACACTTGAAGTCCAGGTGGTTGAACTTACTGTCTAATAAATTCTGCCAGAAGATTGGTAAATTTAAAGCAAAAGACAAAGTGTGTATGTGCATCTATGTGTGTGTCTGTGCACATGTGCACTTATACACGTATGTGCACGGATGCATGCACATGTGTATGCACACAATTCGGGTAAAACAGGTTTGTTATTGGAATATACATTTTACCCTATCATTTCCTTCTGGTATTATGAAATCAGCCAGGTATTATGGTGTATTTTGGGTATATGTCAAAAAACACTTTCAAATACCTTCTGGTATTATGAAATAAGGCACTTTTCCAATTCACTTCATTCTGCATTGCTCATTTATTCTACTTATTGAATCCTTGGGGGATCTCCAAACAGCACCAACCAGTTGTGATGATCAAGCCCAGGGTTGCAAAACTGTCTATTAAGAACTTGATAGCATAAGCTCCTTTCACATCCATTATGAAGTAGTTCATTCTTCCCAGTGACTTCTGCTGGCAACTGGCTTGAAAGAAGAGCTTAAAAGAGGTTTGGGCCAATTTGTTAGATTTCAAGTTGAAATGATAAAGGAAATAAAAGAAAGCTAAAAACATCTTCATGAGATAAAATAATCTTTTGGCATATACTTCAATAATTATCAAATCGATTAACACATTTTCATTGGTAATAGTATTTTATTTATTTTTTAATTTAATGATGTTTTTCTCACCTACATTAACCAAACTAAAGACTTAGGTAGAATACATTCTTCCATTACATATATGTAGATGTATATATACATATATACACACACATGTATTTTCAACAAATTAAAAACCATAACTACTTATATCTAAATATTCGTACAATGCTTTCTATGGACATTGATTTTCTTTCTTTACAAACTAATCCACAACTTGTATGACCTTTATGAGACTAAAAGGGTTCAAAAATTGAATCTAAGACACTTGGAGTCTAATCACATTTCTGGAAGTTATGTGATTGATTAATTTTTATGAATCGCATGATGTCTCTGATTTTCTCTATGCCATCATTACAAGAATGGCTTATCAATGGAATGTGTTGAAAATGTGTAGCATTTTTCCCCCCATTGTTACTTACATTCACTAGTAATTCAGTGCCTTCGGGCCAACAACACTAAATTTCCTGCAACACAGATGGTACAGTACAAGTAGGAGCTGTCCTGTCCAATTGGACAAAATCTCATTTGCCAAAAATCTTTGGGACAGATTACAAAGCAGGAGGGGGGGTGGGGAAGCTGCTTTAGAATACTTATATACAGCTCTGTACAATTCTTCGACTTGAGCTCTCATCCTTATTGACAGGGAAGGGTCACTTGAATAAAAACAACCCCGGGGGTTTGAGAAGAAAGATTAGTCCGTGAAGTTCAGATAAAATACATACTCAAAGTATCTCCTTGCTAAACATGTTAATCACAAAGTTAACAGAGGTCATTCTCCACATATTACCACCTGTTGGTGTTAATTAACACATTCTGGTGTTAATGAGACTGTTACTGGCAATGTTGCCTTGACTTTTGTTAGTCTGGTGGAACTATGTCTGTTTGTACTTGTTAAAGGCTAGAAACTAATGTTCAGTGGAATAGCTGGGGCCCTTATTCCAGTCCTTCCAGTGGAAATATTTCATGGGAGACTTCTATGAGTAGAGCTTTGTGGAATAATCTAGTGCTTTGGTATCCACGGTAGAAGGCAGTGAGTTAAAAGAGTGATCTAAGTCCGGTAACATAAATGAGAGGAGACGAGCCCACCCTATGTGCGACAGTCTCTCCACAAAGTTCAGACAAGGCAAAGATGTTTCGTTTCTCTGTCATTTTCTCTTTGCAGTCGGAAGATGAGTATTTCGTAGTGCAATAATTCAAAGCAAAAGAACCAGTGGATAATGCAGTAGTAGTCATCGAACATTCCTTAAGCCATTTGATCTCACTGGAGAATCGACGTGCCATATCTGCCCCTTTTGCAGACAAATTTCATGAATTCAATTGCATTTGAATCCTTCACTCCGTTCTGTCTTTCCTCTGTCCCTAGATCCTGATAAGATTACATAGTATTGACCAAAGCACTGGCATGGGTTTTGAGATATGTCCTTTTATAGTCTGCATCAGTGTTTCAAGCCAAGATTAGTCCCACACCCAGCAGACTCAGATTTCTAGATCCATTTATTCATCAGTGTCTAAGTAGTTGTATATAACACCAAGGATCTTACAATCATATGCCTTGTCCATGAAGTATAACTTTTATTTTTCAATTTGGGATTGACATTTATTCTGGCTTTTAAATATTTGTCCTAGAAGAAGATAGCTTATTATGTTATACATATTAGGCCCTTGACACATGATTTGTCATAAGTAAAATCTTTTTGGGTTTATACTTTATTTGATCATGGAAGCTAAAAAGCTTCAAAAAATAGTATTAGAGATTAATTAATGAAGGGGTATTGAGCATTCTATATTCATAAAGAAATATTTAGTCCAAATGATGGAAATCAAAGACTATCTCTAGCTGTGTTACCTAAAACATTTTCAATTATAGAGGAAAACAATGAGTATAGCTGCCACATATATTTAGCATTAAGATGTAGGTGACACACACTCTACATTTAATTTTTGCATGCATTCAGTGTTTTCTTATATATTCCAAACCTGTTCATGTGGTTTGTAGAAATCAAATTCTGTTTGGATTTTTGGACCAATAATTTATGCCTTTACATAATGATAGCAAGCCACATTCAGTACCAGGGACAGAGTAAAACCGCTCGTTTCTGAACTACCCCATCCTCTAAACTCCCAGGCATGTGTCTGTCTCTTTATTGCACAAGGGGTTGTTACAAGACATCCTGAATGTTAGCAATCTATTTTCAAAAGATAAAAATTGACTAGAAATCTTAAGTACTTATGCAGGGTTCAGAAATTGACATGACACATAAAAAAGGTCAGAAACGTTGTTATAATATTGATAAAAATATGGGGAGGGTGGCTAGTGATCAATCACTAGCACATAGAAGGCATTAGATGAGGTCCTCTGAGCCAAAAGTGGGAGGCTGAGACTAACAGTGTCATCACAGTGGTGCAACCCAGGAAGAAGGGAAGTTTACATTTAGAGTAGCAATATAAATTGTGAGAATTTGGTTTTCTGACAGGCGAAAGAATTCTTAATGCCCTCCTATACAGAAATAGTTAGAAAAAATTCCAGAATTGTGATTAACTCTTCATCTGTTTTGAAAAGAGAGGGAGTTTAAGACAATCACATACTTTTTGTGTGTGTGTTTTACATAATGCCTTAGACATATGAATTACAAAATATTATAAATTAGTCGGTGACTAAAATGTGGACTTGATTACTTGATTAATATTGTCCTGATCTTTGCATTCCCAGTGTTGAAGAGAGTCGCTTGTTTTTGGACTTCTGCCTATTTATTCCTATTTACATATGAACACATGCATTTGTGAAGTATTCATCTAGTGCTTACAGTGATTTAGGAACTGTGGTAAGTACTGGGTCAAAATATTGTGCATATCTTATAGGAACTCACAGCTACTGAAAAACACAGGCAATTAAAGTGGTCAACGTTTAGGCATGCCTTATGAACAATGATAGTAAAAACTGGTTCTCTCCAGCTTGCTTTGTTTCTCAACCCTAAACAGAAATGCATGTTATACCAGGTTTTCACTGGGTTCTATAATCTCCATCTGTATAGCCATGTAGTTCCCAAATTTCTGGATATTGAAAAGTCCTGCACCTTACTAAAATGAAGTTTCTTGCTCTTAGACTCCTGCTTTCTTCTAAGAATTATAAATGTTTTTATGGCTTATTTTATTTTTAATACCTGCTATATGTGTTTCTTTCAGTTATAATGTCAATAAATGATAATGGAATATTAAAGGAAAGTATTTTCAATTCAGGCGGTAACATATTTTGTTAAAATATGAGATACTATAAATTAAAAATATAGTTATATTGACTAAAGTGGCTATCGTTCTTGTACTCTTCAGAAAGTCTGAAATCCTTAAGTTCAAAGCAGGGTTATGATTTTACAAACTGTTGCTACTGTGAGGTGTCATCAAGTTAATTCCAGTTCATAGTGACCTGCACGTGACTGAGTAGAACCACGCCATGGGATCTGCTTGGCTGTGGTCTTTAAGAGAACAAATTGTCACATCTGTCTTCTGCAGAGCCACTAGACGGATTTGAACAGCCAGCTTCCCAGACAGTAGCCTAACACTTGACCGTTGTGCCACCAGGGCTCCTTGTTTTCATGAATACATGTTATAAAAATGACAAAAATGAATAATAGAAATTACTATTGTTTTACTACCATATGCAAGGTATGTACTTTCCTTAGTTTATCTTACTTAATTCTTATTTAATCATTACACCTTACCAAGTGGATATTCTTCTCCATGTCATAAACACACAAACTTAGACTTGGAAGGGTTATTGAGTTTTCCCAAGGGTGAACAGTCGATATGTGTGTTTTTGTGTATTTTAACACATGCTGCTAACAGTGTGTCAAAAATCAATGTAAATAATTTAAAAGAATAACACGTATTATTTTTGTTACTATTATTATTCTATTTTGTTGTTAGGGGCCATGTAGTCAGTTCTGACTCATAGCTACCCCATGTCCAGCACAACAAAATGTTGCCGGGTCCTGCACCCACCTCACATTTGCTGCTGAGTTTGAGAGCATTATCGCCCCCCACTGAGTCAGTCTGTCTGGTTGCAGCTCCTCCTCTGTTTTGCTGACATTTTCCTGGTGTCCTTCTCTAGGGACCGGTCCATATGAAAGAATCACAAGGTAAAGTTTACCGTCCTAAGAGCACACAATTAGAATGTAATAGAACCAAGATTCCAACCCAGGCCATTTGTCTTCAAGGTTATGATAACCAACACGGTAGGCCTTTTGGAAAGTTTACTTTACAACTACACTTTCTACGTACTCACTGCTTATGTGTATCTTGGATGCACCTTTTGCACAGACACTTTAAGTTTATCATTAGGGATAGTTAATTTTTATCACATAAAATTCTCATTTCTTTAGAGGCTTGGATAAAAGCAATTCACTGCTTCCAAAAGCACTGGGAATCTCAGATTGAGTTAACTTAAAATCTAAAGGCCAGTCATATAATTTTGCCTCTTATTCTGGCCATCCTCAGCTACAATCAAAATGCAAATCCTTCAGCTCCCCACTCCACCTGCCAACATGTGTATAGTCAGCCACCTTCTATGTATCCTTTCATTTTATAATCTGTGTTTCATGCACTCTGAAATTCCACTTAATGCTTACTTCTGTGCGGTTTATAACCCCAACTCCATTATAAATGCCTGTTTTATACCAGAAATCTTTTCACAGAATGTTCTCTTACCTTCTTAAGTTCTGAAAACAACTCTAACCTGACAGCAGTTCTTCCCTAAAGCCTGTTTATGCACTCTCACTTCACAGTCACTGAGGTAATGTCACTATTCTCTAACTTGTCTTTGCTTCCCTTACAAATATTCCTTGTGCTTACATATAGCTTTTCTTTTTATCTCATAGTCTCTAACTGCACATTGTTTTGTTCACAGACTCTTTAAGTATCTTTTGCAAAAAGAGGCACTTCCCCAAACTGTACAAACAACGTTTTAAACCAGATTTGTAGTCACTGGTTACAAATACACGAGTTTCAGTGTCTACCTGCACTCTTTAACAAGAACCCCTGAGCTCTGAGCACTTTTTGCTAGTCTTGATTTCGTCTTTGAACACTACTTCATTGTACACAACAGTTTAGGACCTGGATTCCTGCTTTGTTCTAAACTCCCTCGCTCTGCTTCAAGCTGAGCTAGAGCATGAATACAGCTATTCTGTATTCACTATGTCTTGGTCTTGAAACAAGCAGTCTTCAAAGTCACTTCTTCAAGCAACCTGTATGAGACCGTACCAAGCCAACAGTATCAGCATCAACTATTTTTTAGATTATATAGGGGACATGTAGTAAATATAATACAATGATAGGCACTGTTCTAAGCAGCTTCCGTTTATTAACTCTTAATCCTCAACATGATGTCTATTAATAATTCCATTTTTTATGAAGAAACTAAGTGCAGCTTGGTTAAATCACCTGTCCAAATTTACATATCCACATATAGAAGGGAGCTGTGATTTAAACCTAGAAATTATGGCAGTAGAAGCCATGTTCTCAACTGTTTCCTCTCTAGCCTAAGGAAACTTGTGGTTTCAAGAGAGATTCAGATGAGTCCTCAAGCCCAAGCCTATTGCTACTGAGTCAATTTGAACTCACAAAGACCTTTTAGGACAGAGTATAACTGCCTCATAGAGTTTCCAAGAAGCACCTGATTGATTCAAACTGCTGATCTTGTGGTTAGCAGCTCTAGCACTTAACCACTACACCACCAGCGATTCCTTTTGGGTAAATAGAAGAATCAGTTGTTATAGATAAATGTCGGATCCGACTCGATGGCACTTGCCTTGGCTAATTGCCATTAAGACTATTTATAGGGTGCTATGTCTAACACAGAGCCTAAAATACAGATTAACACATGCCAGCTGTTGAACTGGCTCAGGTTGCCAATGCATGGCAACCTCATGCGTTGGAACTGAACAGTGTTTCACAAGGTTTTCAGTCACTGAGTTTTTTGGAAGTACATCACCAGACTTTTCTTCTGAGGAGTCTCTAGGTGTATTCGAACATATGATCTTTGATCGGCAGCTAAATACTTTAACCATTCACAAAACTTGTTGCCATCGAGAAGATTCTGATTTACGCCACTCAAGGACTGTGAAATTCATCCCCCCCAAAAATTTACAAAAATTATTGTCAAGTTGGTTACAACTCATAATAACTTATGGGGCAGAGTAGAATTGCCCCATAGTGATTCCTAGACTGTAATTTTTACAGAAGCACACTGTCTATATAAGTTACCTTTCTTTTCATGTCCTTCAGATTGATATAATGTGAGGATTATTCAGAATAAGGGAGCTATCAGTAGCTATTTAGACAGTGACGTATAGATTTTAAGTATCTGAAGATTTTAGATGTGCATATTTTAAATTTTCAACTCTATATGCAGAGATTTATACACACTACATCACATCTATGTCAGGCAGAAATTTCTCATCCAAGCTCTATTTGTTGAGAACCTGAAACCCTGAGAATGTTTTCTCTGACAAAATTTCAACAGCTCTTAAATCATGTATCATCAAGAAAAGTGAAAGAGAAGGGACATGTTGGAGGCATGAAGGAGAAATATCGCTTTGTGAGACAGAATCCCCAGGGAAACTGGGCTGTTCTGCTAAAATGAGTTTATTGGCCACTTGCTAATGCCCCGCCCCTCACTCTTCTCATCCCCCCAACACCATACACTGTCTCCTCTGTTCTTTCGTTCCTTGTTCCCAGGAGGAAATTTTGTATTACGTGAGCTGTTTTAGTCAGCTAGCACTGCTCTAACAGAAATACCGCAAAGTAGATGGCTTTAACAAAGGGAGGTTTATTGTTACAGTCTGGTAGACTACACGCCCAAATTTAGGATGTCCACTCCAGGGGAAGGCTTTCCCCCTTGTTGGCTCTGGAGAAAAGTCCAGTATTGCATCAATCTTTGTCCAGGGAGCGTTTTGGCACTGGAACCTCAGGTCTGAAGGACGTGCTCTTCTCCCGGTTCTGTTTTCTTGATGATGTGAGGTTCCCAATTCTCTGCCTGCTTCCCTTTCCTTTTATCTGTTTCAGGATAAAAGGATTAAGGGTGGTGCAAGCCACACTCCAGAGAAACTCCTATTACAGTGGAGCAGTGAAGTGATCTTCTGAAGGGATTTGCAGTCCCACCCTTAGCCTTTAACATAAGCACAGCAAAATCACAACACAGAGGTCAATTGTAAAATACAGGGAATGAAGGCCACATGGTTACACCTGTTCTGGGGGCACACAATTCAGTCCATGACATGAGCCTTTTAAATGATTTTAAAACTTGTGTTCACTACCCATTCTCAACCGGTCTACCTACTACTGCCTGATTGGCCATCGCTAAGCACCAGGTCGTGTTGGCACTGCTTTTTTTTGTTTTTGTTTTGTACTGAAGACTCTCAAAGATTTCCAAACCCTTACAGCAAACAAAATTATCTAGCCTGGCATTCCTACCCTGCAAATGTGAAGACACCCCACCTACATTTTTTAGTTGTTCCAAGTAACCTAGGATACAAATTTACTTCTATGCTTATGCAAGTATCCATTTTTAAAAATTGTTTAATCACATAATCAAAGTTTAAGGGTTCCCCCCCCTGAATTTATTCTCTTGTTAGGTAAGTACTGAAAATTTTAACACATGACTTCTGATGGCTCACAAATAAACATCTCTAGACTAGAATTCCAAGTTATGGATTCCTCCACACAACTGCGTGATGCACATTTCCATTTCCATGTTTGGCTTAAGATAAAGTACATTGTATCTTTTTACATCACTTTGTTTGTTTCAAATATTGTGTACTAGTTATGTCTTATGCACAGAACTGTGAAGGTTAAAAGCTAAGAGAAATTACACAGAAGAGAACTTGGCTATAGTGAATGCTATGTGTTACTACCGTCACTCTTTTTGTGTTTAATGTTGCAATCGTATCATGTCCAGCCATAATTCTTAAATATTAGCAGTAGGCTTACAGGCAAGACTGGGTTTCTCAGCTATTGTCACTACTGCCATACAACAATGTAGACATTTTTGTATGGCAGTAGTAATTCTTTGTTGTGAAGGACTATCCTATGGCTTGTAAGATGTTTAGCAGCATCCGCTGGAGAAGGTAGCATGCTGCCTCCCCCTACTTTTAACAACCCAAAATATCTTCAAACACTGTCAAACATTCTCTGGAAGGCAAAGTGACCTGTCACTGGAAACACTGGTCAGGTGAAAGAAACAGACTTTACTTCTTACACAGATATACATAGAAATACAAATTGTGGTCAATATTATAGGGGAAAAAAAAGCTGAAATACCAAAATATAAGCAGAGAAATGGATTTAAATAGGTAGGCATAGGTTGTCAGTGGAATTAAGGGTTGCTTGTAATAAAATTCTGGTAGCATAGTGGTTAAGTGCTATGACTGCTAACCAAAAGTTCAGATCTGCCAGGCACTCCTTGGAAGCTCCATGGGAAAGTTGTACTCCGACCCATACAGTCCCTGTGAGTCAGAACTGACTTGATGGCAGTGGGTTTGGATTTGTTTTTTATAATGAAGTAACAGTTTTGACCTTACAAGATAAATAGGGCAACAGATAAAGAGAGAAAGATGTTTAGGAGCTGAGAAATGGCATGTGCAGAGGTAGTGAGGTGTGACAAGGTTTGTCTCACGCAGAGGCTGAGGGCCTGGTGACTGAGGTAAAAACCAGCACGGAAGCTGACTGGTAGCTTCAGCAGGGGCCTCATCATGCAGGGCAGTTGGAGCCGTTATGAATTTAGGACTTTATACCAAGATTAATGGAAAGAAGTTAAAATTTCAAGCAGCGGAGTTGGAAGAGAAGAATCCAAATGTAATTTGATTTCTGTAAACTGCACTGCTGTGGCTGCATTGTGGAGAAGAAAGATACTGCAGAAATCAAGGTGACAGGCAGAATGATTTTATCTGAAGGGATGAGGGGGCATGTGGAGAAAAGTAGATGCTTTATAGGGCGACTGTATTCTGATTGGTACACGATTGGGTAGATCCATCATTTTCCACTAGGAATGCCATTCTGTGGTGGTCAGAAGGATTGGGAATCCATGGCAGTGTTTTCTTAGGAAGTTGTGCAACACATCTGCCATCCCTCCTGCTCATCCCTTGTGCAAGTATTCTGGCTCCTGGGTAAGCCGAAAGTTTCCTCTTGCAGTCATCACAGATGGTTCCTACTGTATCTCCTCTCTGGAGAGGACACTCCTCCCTGCTTTCCATTCCATTTGAACACGCACAGGTGTTTAGAGGGGTGTGTGACACACTTACGCACACACGCGTACATGTTCAGTGGGGAGAGTGGAGAGCAAGTCAAGCAAAATGAATCCAGAGTCTAGGGACCTGAAGCAGGAATGATCACAGAGAAAATTAGGAGTTGTTTCCTTGAGCCATCCACCTGTTTCAAGTGGTGCAGTTAATTAGCAATGCAAGCACAAGCTGACAGCCTTGGCAGGGAGCAATAATGCAGTGGGAGGCGAGGGAAGGTAGTCTTGCTGGGGAAGTTGTTCCTGATTTATAAATACACCTGATTATTATGGTGGCACCCAATTGTGATTCTGTACTTAAGGATCTGTCAGTTGTCTTCATCCAAACCTCTTGTTTTCATAGCTTTCTAACACAATAAAAGAAATTCACCCCAGCACCAAACTCAGTATACAAACTAAGTTTTGTTTCCAAACATTAAAATTAAAAAAAAAAAAAAAAAATCTAATAGATTCACATTTATAGAGTCAGGGAAATAAAGACAAGCTAACAAATTTGAGCAACTAAATATTACTCATACTATTTTTGTTTGCTTGTTTTCAGTCACAGAGCAGAGAACACATATTGTCTTAACTAAAAGTGCCAATCAAAATCAGTGGCTTCAGTCATCTTGTATGAAGGATGCATACAGTGAGGTTCACTACTGAGTTTTTAGAAAACGCTTTCATTCATTTGTATATTTACCCAACAGTCATTTATCAAACAGTTATTCAATTCTGGGAACCAGGACAGGAAGGGATCAGACAGAAGGTGAAGGCAGAGTTGTCTTGGAGTAGACTGAAGTATGAAAGTCCAAATATTAATTATTTACTCTGGGGTAAGAACAAAAGTAGAGGTGTGTGTAAGATGATAATAATACCATTGAGAGAAGTGACAGACGCTGATGGAGTACACATGAAGAAAAAGAGATGAAGAGGGAAAAGAGTAAAACAGAATACAGACATGAAGGAAGAAAAGAAAGAAAAAGGAAAAAAAGCGTAAAACACGAATATGACCCATTATTGTGTTTCCATCTTATTGAACCCAAAGTATCAGTACTGAGGAAAGATTTTAGTCTTTAGCCTGCTTTGATAGAGACGCAGAAGTCTATCCTTACTGCAGCTGAAGTGAAACCTTGGGGGCACAGAAAAGGGGAGCAAATGTCTCAGAAAAGAATTCAGATCTCCTTCCTCTCCCTCAAAAGCAAACATAAGTCTGTTTTTAAAATGTTGTTTCCGTTGTTTTTTGTTTTTCTCTAAGCATGACACTGCCAACCTCTGGAAGGAGGAGGAACCCTCTTAAATGTTACCTATTATTTGAATGTGTTATATATCTGCTTTTTTTTTTTTTTTTTGATAAAACACCAAGGTAAGTTTTAAGGAGGAAAAAATAAAAAGATAAAAATAAAGTTTTTTGTTTGTTTGTTTAAAATTTTATTTTATTTATTTTTTATTTAATATGACCGAGTGAAAATGTACATTCCCGTATAAATTTACTTGCCCACCTATATGCAGCTTCCACTGCTCTCCCTGTCCAGTGACAGCACACTATTCCTCTCTGCTTCATACATGTCTTATCCTCCCAACAGCCTCCTTTCCCCTCCTCTCCACCCACTCTCCTTCCTCCAGCCAGAAGTCAGCAGGATGATATCCTATAGATGTATAGAACCATAAAGTGCTTCCAACATATGGTCACTCTGCATTGCCAAGTCCAATCCATTCGTGTCCAAAGAGTGGATCTTCGTTATGATTTATGGGCAAGGGTGGCATCAGGCTCAGGGGCCATGCTCTCAGGGGAAACTCAAAATCGCTGGGTCATCAATTGAGGTCTTTTAGTGGAGATCTCAGGATGCACCCCTTTTTATTCTTGTGTTGCCAGTGACACTCAACCTAGTGAGCTCCATCGTGGCTATCAGTGGTGGTGGCCGAGCACCATCCAGTTCTTCCGATCCCAAATCTATGTAGGCACCCACTCATGTGGGTCTCTCTGTCTTCTCGGTTGTCTTTACCCTATGTCGTTTTGGTCCTCGGTGAGCATCCGTTCCTGCTGAGTTGGGACCATTTGCTGTGTCCTCGGATGGCAGCTTGGCAGCTTTTAAGACCCCAGATGCCACTCACCAATGTAGGGTGCAGAGAGCCCTCTTAGCAAAATGCTAGTTGTGCCAATTGGCCTCAATTTCGCCTAACAGCATGGTCCCCTGGCCCCTGCCCCAGCTACTCTATCCTTACAATATTGGGTTAAGATGGAAGGAGTAGTCAAGTTATGCTGAAGTCCACTTAATGTTGTTCTCATTTCTAATGTGTGCTATCACCGATTTCTCCCAACCAGATTTCTAGCAACTATCTAACTGAAGCCCTTCCCTCCCCATGCAGCTGTCAAAGAGTCTTTTCTTCTATACACAAGTCTGTTTTTGAGATCTTATCGTAGAGGTCTCATACAATATTTGTCCTTTTGTTGCTGACTACTTTCACTCAACATAATGTCTTCCAGTTGAAACCAGGTTAGGAGATGTTTCCTGGAATCATCGTTCTTCTTTATCATTGCGTAGTGCTCCACTGAGTATATGTACCATGGTTCACCTA
This sequence comes from Heterohyrax brucei, assembly GCA_028571685.1. Classification (NCBI taxonomy): domain Eukaryota; kingdom Metazoa; phylum Chordata; class Mammalia; order Hyracoidea; family Procaviidae; genus Heterohyrax; species Heterohyrax brucei. The sequence continues at coordinate 68,578,091 of CM053150.1, forward strand.
TCCATTCTTCTGTTGTTGGGCATCTGGGTTGATTCCATCTTTTTGCTATCGTGGACTGTGCTGAGATAAACATTCACGTGCGTGTGTCTGTTGGTGTGAAAGACCTTGATTCTGTAGGATATATTCCAAGTAGTGGAAATACTGGGTCAAATGGTATATCAATATCCATTTTTTTAAGGAAGCGCCGGATTGCTTTCCAAAGAGGCTGGACCAACAGTGTAGGAGGGTTCCACTTTCTCCACAGCCTCTCCAGCATTTGTTGTTTTGTGTTTTCTGGATCATGATCAATCTTGTTGGGGTGAGATGGTATCTCATTGTCATCTTGATTTGAATTTCTTTAATAACTAAAGATCGTGAACATGTCCGCATGTGTTTTTTGGCTTCCTGGATCTCCTCTTTAGTGAAATGTCTGTCCATCTCCTTTGCCCATCGCTTAATTGGATGGTTTATCTTCTTCTTGTTGATATTTTGTAGTATCTTATAGATTATGGAGATCAGGCGTCAGTCTGACATAGAGTTGCCAAATATTATTTCCCATTCTGTGGGTGTTCTTTTAATTCTATTAATAAAGTCTTTGGATGAGCAAAAGTGTTTGATTCTTAATAGTTCCCATTTATCTATTTTTTCTTCTGTTGATTGTGGTTTCTTTGACCGATTTTGGAGTTTGTCCTCATTGTGTATTAAAACTTCCATTGTTGTTCCTACCTTTTCTTGGATGAGCTTTATCATTTTAGGTTTGATATTTAGGTCTTTTATCCAGTTGGAGTTGGTTTTTGTATAAGGTGTAAGATACGGATCTTGATTCAGTTTATTGCAGATGGATATACAATTTTGCCAACACCATTTGTTGAAGATACTGTTTTTATCCTAGTTTAATGTCTTAGGGCCTTTGTCGAATATCAACTGTTCACAGGCAGATGGTGTCATCTCTGAGGTCTCAAAAAATAAAGTTTTACAATCAACAAAGGAGAGATGACCAAGAAGCCTGGCAAGACTAGACAAATATTTAGAAAGGCTGAAATTCAGGCAAGTGTGCAAAACTGAGACAATAGATGTGAGATGGCTTTCTAGGAGTCATGGAGATTTGGACCATGATTTCTGGGAACCCCCAATTTAAGTCCCAGCAGCTCTGTTGGCTCTATATTCTTGTCTGCTAGGAACTGCTTTCTCGTAAGTCTAGGATTTCTACAATTTGGAAACCTAGTCTTGTACCAGTCAGCTGTTTAGGCTTCACATATGAGCAACTTGCATTATGTATCCTGACTACAAAACAGTCCAGAGGGAAAATTACATCCAGTCCATGAGTTTTCATTCTGTTATTCTTGTTCTACTTTGTAAAAATACCTTACCACAATACCCCCAATCAACTATTAAATTTAACCACATGCTTTTTGTGTACCAGGCACTGTGATAATGAATACATGCATTATTGTATTTAATATTTCTTTTGAATTCCTTTATTATCCTAATGGAACATGTAAGAAAACTGAGGCCAACAGAGATGAATAAATTTGCCCAGGGAACACAGCTGTTTAGTAGTAGATAGTTAAAATTGACTATTCTACATCAACATCAGTATGTATATTTGCTTTGGTATAACTTATCTTTCCTGTATCATTACACCTTTTGAAAACAAGAACCTATAATATTCTAAAGCGAATTAAATATCCATAGAAGAGGCAGAGGACTTGAACTTAAAATATAGCCTTAGCAAACACACTCAACACCAACTCCCTTTTACTGTATGGTATTCTTTTCTTGTGTACATATGATTTCCTGAAAACCACATTTTGGGGTAGATTAGCAAACTCTAGTCCCTGCAAGCCTATTTTGCTTAATCCTTTGGTGCACACACAAATATGACAGTTGTACTGCCCTCCTTCCTTTATGTTCACCTCCATTCCACCCCAACTCAACACCTGTAGGCCTTCTGAGTTCCTGTAGTGTCACAACAGAGTGGTTGTCCCTGAAGAAACTGGTCTGTTTGTATTGGCCCCAGGTTTACACAAAATAATTGTCTACCTAAACTGCCTTTACAACCTCTTATTTCTACCTCTGTGGCAATTGTGTTTTCAACTTTCCGTGGTCAAGGTAAAATGTTACTGCCTTTGAGGCTACTCCTGAGACATGTTCGCAACACTACCTCATGCTTTCTCTTTCTCCAGTATGCATTTTTTTTTTTTTTTTTTACATCTTGGTAATACACCATGAATTAGGAGTTCACATGGATATCTAAACTCTTTAGGAGTTCTTGGTCCAGGTCTCACATAAGTTCTAGAAACTATTTTTTACATCTAAAAGCATTAGAGTATTAGAAGTAGTAAGGACGCTAGTGAAGTCTAATTAGATCATCATTTTCTAATTGCCATCAAACACAAGACCCCATCACCCACCTAAAATGACCACAGCTGCCCTATCCCCCAAACTTAATTCTGTGCACATAACCTTGTCCCCAGTTTAATGCTACCCTAGACATTATATCAGCAAACTAATCCCAGCCTTCTAACCCACTGGCCTATTAATATGCTCCTAATCATTCCTTTATAAAAACATAGCCCTCCCAAACAACCCCATAACCTTTCTAATGGATTCAGAACCACAAATGACCAAATTTGATCTCATTTGTGTGCTTCTCATCACCTTTCTAATGAGCTCTAACTGGCCCTGCAAATTTCAGCATTAGCAAAAGCTATTCTACCCAATTTTTAAACATTTGGGTTTTTTTTACATCAAATACCATGTAGTTCTTTATTTAAGTCAATTTATTTCCAAGTCATATGATTCTCTTTTATCCTCCTTGAGAAAATTGGAATATTCCCTCAAAATTCCAGTTCATTATTTTTCCCAAAAGAATTTGAGAGCAGTTGTACAAAATACATGTATTTTCAGGTTCTACCACCACATTTATGTTCTCTACTAGATTTAATGAAGACTTCCTCATGTATGACTGAGGACAGTCCTTGTGTTATTTATTTCAGTGGATATTTATAAGAAGACCCATTTAGGCTTGAGAACAGACCATGGCCCTTTCTATATAGAGTTGGATGGAATTGTGCTCAGAGTATTCCATGAAAAATGTTCCTTCCACTAATTTACCATTACAAACCAGATGGAGCTAAGAAAAAAGATGAAGACAAAGAAAAAGAAACATAGATTTGAGGCAGATGGCCAGTTACCATCTTTGTTAAAATAGTTATTTCCATATAATTAGCTTCTAAGCTAAGAATTTCCACTTACAGAGATAGGGGGTTGGCATGTCTTCTTTTTGTTCTTTTATTCATTTGACAAATATTTACTCATTGTCTGGCTGTGGCAACAAGGTTCTATGAACTTAGGGCTGAGAACTCACATACATCTAAATCCAGTTGTTTATCCTTATGCCTTGGCCACGGTTACCATCTTTTGTATATTGGTGCCCTTAATGTGATTATATATCTCATCTGGTCTGTTCAGTGCATCAAATCTATTCTTGAGATGCCCTCTAAATGCAAATGGAATATACTCAAGGTTGTATTTTGGCTCTCATAGACTTGATCTAATTTTATTCAGCATCAAATTGAATTTGCATATGAGCAATTGATTGTCCCATAGGCAGACAATGGCCTTCTTCTGAATGATGTTGTTGTACTTCTCCATTATCTCTTGCCATAGATGTATCAACTGGATTCATGTGTTTTCCTTCCAGTGTGATCCAGATATGTAAGTTCCCCTTTATGTTGTTGAAAAAAGGCATGTGCAATGAATAAGCCATTGTTCTTGGAAAATTATATCCATGCAATCTCCAGTATCATTTCTATCACCAAGGTCATATTGTCCAATTACCAGTCCACCTTCATTTCCAATTTCTATATTCTAACCTTAGTAATTATCAATGAATCTTGATTGTAAATTTGATCAATTTTACATTACAGAAACTAGAAAAAAATCTTCAATTTCCTCATCTTTAGCCTTGATGATTGGTGCATAAATTTGAATAATAGTCACATAACTGCTCTTCCTTGTAGGCATATAGATATAATCATATCACTGCCAGTGATGGACTTCAGGAGAGATCTTAAAGTGTTCATTTTGATGATGAATACAGTGCCATTCCTCTTGACTTTGTCATTCTCAGGTCAGTAGACCATACGGCTTTCTGATTCGGAAGGGCTGATATCAGTCCATTTCAAGATGTCAGTCTTTATGTGGTTCATTTCATTTTTGATGATTTCCAGTTATCTTACATTCATACTTTGTGTATTCCATGTTTTAATTATGAATGGATGTTTGAAGTTGTCTCTTCTAATTTTGACTCAGGCCACATCACTCATAAAAAGGTCCCAAAAGCTTGTCTCCGTCCACATCATTAAAGTCAACTTTACTACCACCAGGCAGTCTTCCTTAGTCATATTTTGAATGCCTTCCAACCTGAAGGGCTCATCTTCTGACACTTTATCAGACAACATTCAACTGCTGTTTACAAGGTTTTCACTGACAAATTTTTTCAGGTAGAGGACCTGGTCCTTCTTCCTGTCTGTGTTAGTCTGGAAGCTCTGCTGAAACCTGTCCATCATGGGTGACCTTGCTGGTATGTGAAATACTAGTGGCATAACTTCCAGAGTCACAGCAACATGCAACCCACCACCCTATAACAAACTGATTCAGGACAAGACTGTGTGACAAAAACAAAAGGTCATTAGAAAGAAAAGATCTGGATGTTGGAAGTGACTCTGAAACTTGTTCTTGAACATGGAGTAGTTAATTGAGTGGAAGAAATGAAGAAATAAGAGAGATGCACACAAGATTTTAAAGGACAACTCAAGAAAACAAAGTAAAGCATTATAATGAAATTTGAAGATCTGGAGTTAGAAAAACAAAAAGAAAGAATACATTCAACATTTCTCAAGTTGAAAGAACTGAAGGAAAAAAAAATCAAGCCTTGAATTGTAATACTGAAGGACTATACAAGGAAAATAATGAGTAATCCAAGAAGCATTTAAAAAAAAAAAAGAAAGAAAGAAAGGGATCCACATAGTCACTGTACCAAAATAGATTTTGTCAACATTTACCCATTTCAGAAAGTAAAGGGTCTTCCAGTAAGGATACCCTATGTTCGACAGCTTGTGGTGGTGATATTTGTGAAGCTGTAGCAGCCATATTTATGCTGTTTTTTATTAGCCTTGAAAAATAGCTATGAAAACTTATATGATTTCACAGTGCATAGAAATTATTAACGTTTATTATCAAAATGGATGTTCTGTTCACAAAACATTTTGTGTGTTATGTGAAATTTACAAAGCACATAATCGTTCTATCAAGAGAAAAATTTGACCTTGAATAAAAAAATTTGAGACAACCAGGGATGTTGCCAATCAGACAAACCCTGTGCATTGACAAACTGCACCTTCCAATGAAAATACCATGACCATTTGACAGAGTGTACCCAAGAATCCATCCCAATCAATTTCTCACTTAGCACAAGAACTGGGCCTTTTGTCAACCACAGTTTGGTGGATTTTGCATCTAGACTTGAAGCTTTACCCTTACAAATTGTTTTAACTCAAGAACTGAAGTTCAATGACCATAGATTGCACTGTATTGGCTGACTTGGATCTAAAGCAATTGGAAGTTGACCTGCTTTTGACCAAAAAAAACACCTTCAGGGATGAGGCCTGTTTTGGGATGAATGATTTTATTAGCAAACAAAACTGTCACATTTGGAGAGATAAGAATTCAAAAACGATCACTTCATACCCCAGGAAGTTACCACTTGGTGTCGATTTTGGTCAGGCAGAATCACTTGCCCTCATTTTTTCCAAGATGAACAGGGGGAGGCTGTGACTGTCAATGGTGAATGATACAGGGCTACAGTAACTGATTATCTTTGGCTCCATTTGGAAAGTGTCTCAGTCACCATTTACCTAAAATTCTTTTCTACACATAATGCCATCAAATGTACTTCAAAATAAGAAAGCAATTTAAACTGTATCATTTACACAATTTGTTTTATTCAAGTTCAAAGATAGGAAGGCCCTTTAACACATGTTCAAGAACTGATGGCATTGAAAGAAGAAGTCCAAGCAAGCTGCACTGGAGGCACTGGAGAAAAAACTGGGAATATCAACTGGAATGTTTCAACAAACTGATGCAGTGCTGGAAGTGCTCACTAACTTAGTCAAGAAATTTGGAAGACAGCCACCTGGCCATCCATCCGGAAGAGATCCGTATCAAAGAAAGGTCCCCCAATAGAATGCAAACATTATTTAACAATATCATTAGTATTACACACATGTAAAATTTTGCTGAAGATTATTCAAAAGTAGTTACATCAGTGTACCAACAGGGAACTGCCAGAATTTCAGGCCAGATTCAGAAGAGGACACAGGACAAGGGATCTCATTGCTGATGTCTGATGGATTTTGGCTGAAAACAGAGGATACCAGAAACGTGTTCATCTGTGTTTTATTGACTATGCAAAGACATTCAGTTTTGTGGACCATTACAAATTATGGATAACACTGTAAAGAATGACAATTCCAGAACACTTAATTGTGCTCATGAGAAACCTGGGCATAAACTAGAAGGATTTTGTTTGAACCGGACAAGAGGATGCTACATGGTTTAAGTCAAGAAAGATGTACATCAGGGTTATATCTTTTTACCATACTCATTTAATCTGTATGCTGAGTAAATAATGTGAGAAGATGGACTCTATGCAGAACAGGACATCACAATTGGAGGAAGACTCATTAACAACCATCATTAAACAAATGGCACAACTTTACTCGATGAAAATGAAGAGGACTTGAAACGTTTACTAATGAAAATCAGACTACAGCCCTCAGTGTGGTCTGGGCAATACTGTTGCAAAAGAACTCTTTGAAGGGTTAAAGAGCAAAGACATTAACTTAAGGATTAAGATGCACCTGAATCAAGGCATGGTGTTTTGAAATGCTTCATATTCATGCAAAAGCTAGACAATGAATGAAGAATAGTTGATGCTTTGGAATCATGATGTTGGCAAAGAATATTAAATAAACCATGAATCACCAGTATAACAAACAAATTTGTGTTTGAAGTATAGTCAGAATGCCCCTCAGAAGCACGGATGGCCAGATTTTGTGTCACATACTTTGGACATGTTATAAGGAGGGACCACTCCCTGGAGAAGGACCTCATGCTTGATTAAGTAGAGGGTCAGTGATAAAAGAGGAAGACTCTGAATAAGACGGATTGACGCAGCAGCTGAAACAAGGGACTCAAGCTTAACAGTGATTATGACAGTGGCACAGGCCAAGACAGTATTTCCTTATGTTGAACACAGGGATATTAAGGATGGGAAACAATTTGATGGAACCTAGCAACAACAACCATTTCCAATAGACTCATTTTGTAAAGTATATGAACATTAAAAAATATTTAATTATCTGAATATTCACATATTGGTATAAATAAAGTTAACGTATGTAAGAGTCAACCAGGCAACAACTATTAATAGAGAGATATATGCCAATTAGCCAACTCAGCACCCTGAGGGAAAAAACCAAACCCGCTTGTCATTGAGTTGTTTCCAACACATAGTGACTGTATAGGGCAGACTACAGCTGTCCCAAAGAGTTTCATGTACAGACCCTATAGAACAGAATAGAACCACCCCATAGAGTTTCCGAGTAGCCCCTGGCAGATTTGAACTGTTAACTTTAGGTTAGCAACTGTAGCACTTAACCTCTATACCACCAGGGTTTCCACACTTTAAGGAGAAGGCATTATTATCCTCATTTATTTTTAGTTGTGGGAAGTAATTCTGAGAGATTTCTGTGAACCTGTTCACTTTACCACGAACCCTTATGTTTTCACAGGTAGTCGAGTCAAGATCTCCTTGACTTAAAAACCTGATGTCTTTTCTCCATCTTACACTATCTGTCAAATTGAGTCACTTCAGAGATATTAATGTATTTATTCAAAACTCCTATATTACAAGAGAGAAAATCAAGGCCTGAGAAAGAAAATTATTTGCCCCAGGCTTCAAATAGACATGTACATGATCTCGAGATAGATAGTTTCTCCAGGGAAGGAGATGGTTGCCCTTGTAAATACAGTGACCTGGCAATTTATTCTGGCTCTGTATATGAGCACACCAAGAAGAGAGAATGATTATCCTCTCCCCAAATGCCAGCAAATGGCCCTCCTTCTATTGATTCACTGAGGCATAGGCCTCTTGGGGGAAGGATGCATTGTTCATCATGCTGGCCCCAGCTACATTATGTTTACAGATATGAAGTATCACATATCAAAATTAGCATTTGTGCAAATGATCTTGCAATTCCTTCAGGCCTGCTGTGTCCCCTTAATAGGCCCATCTTTCAATTATGAAGTGAAGATCAGTTAATGTTCTTCGAAAATTTCATTCTTTTTGATACCTTGGTAGTGCAGAAAGACTCTGTCCTTCCACTTGAGGCAAGGTTCATCAACATGAGACAGTTGAGATAGAAATGAGTATTTTGAATTTTTATTTCCATCTCAGAATCGAGACATCTTTGAAATACTATGACTTTTTAAGACTTTTCATTCTGAATCACATCTGATTAGTCTAATTATATTTTTCATTGCTCATGGAACAATAAGGGGTTTTCTAAGTTTAAGATGAATCTAGAAATCAACCAGCTCACCTTTCTTCCCACTTCATCTGTCTGCTCTGTCATATCTTTAAAAGGTCATCATCCAAACTTGGTTTGAGCAGCTCTCTCTGTGGGAAACTCCCTACCTCAGAAGGAGGTATCTTCTTTCAGCAGCACTGATCATTAGAAAATCCTAGTGGCTTAGTGGTTAAGAGCTGAGCAGCTAGCAAAAATTTGGTAGTTTAAATACACTGGGCACTCTGTGGAAACTCTATGGGCAGTTCTAATCCAACTTTGGTTTTGCTATGAGTCAGAATCAACTCTTTGGCAATGAGTCTGGCTTTGGGGTTTATTGATCATCTATCTCTTGTTAAATCAAAATCAGAATCCTCAATATCCCGTCAGTTTGATTGTCTTCTCTGACTATATAAAGACAGCCACACTTCCACAGATAAAAGTATTTCAAATATTTGAATATGCAATCATAAAAAAATTTCCACCTACATTAATTTCTGTTTCTTAAGTAGCCTCTGCCTCCAATCCATGGTTTGGTTACTGATATTATTTTTATTCAAAATAAAATAAATTATCAAATTAGTTTGTTCATGTGGATAACTGACGCATATGGCTTATCTAGAAGAACTGGTTAACTGCCTACTGTATCATTCTGTAATTGGATTCCATCACTCACTACTGTAGTGTTGTTAGAAAAATGTTTAATTGATATTACCAGAGAAGGTAATTATGTAATTTCTCCTCTATTCAAAGTTTCTTTCATTTTGAAATAATTTCAAATTTAAGGAAAAGTTACTGCTATTGCAGTTTATATCAATATTCTCGCTGCCATTATGCTGGTTGCACATCATGGCTTAATATTGGGGCAATAAAATAGACAGCACTATGAAAAATCTTCTTCTGAAACTTCTTCTTGGAATTCAGTTTTCCTTCTTTTTTCCAATGAAAGTCCCAAAATACGACATCACAAACTGTTTATCTAGTAAGTGAAGAATATGATAAAATTACAACGCTACCTCTACCATGAACACTTACATTTCAAACAATGTATATTATATTAGTATCAGGTGTTACATTTGCATATTAACATATGTAATAGAATGTTAGAATGGAATTTTTGACACAGGCATATCCAAATTCCACTTTGAAACAAGAAGCAAATATTTTAAATTATTGGATGAGGACCTATTTGATAACTCCTTAACACTTATTTCTCAGAAAGAGTACAAAACAATCAGCATTTGAAGAGTGAATAACAATTTTTAGACAGAATTTGAGTATACTTTAAATCTCACACTCCTCCTGGGGGAAAATGGGGAAGGACTTCTCACTTCACCATGCATGAAGACCTTGGAACATTAGGGAAACCATTTGAAAATCTATTTGAATATTTATTTCATTGTTGGATGTATTAATCATACCTGAGTGTTATAAAAGCCAATGAAGTGAGTGTATCCTCAGGGTAGAGCGTACGGTTTTGGAATTAACCACCCTCCCCAAGTTTATTAGAGCAAAAGACTATAGCCTTTCTCATAAGCCGGCTATGAAATAGAGTGCTGATCAGGAGTTGTCTACTAGTGTCTAGGAAACAATGGTGGCGTAGCAATTAAGTGCTATGGCTGCTAACCAAAAGACTGGCATTTTTAATCCATCAGGTGTTCCTTGTAAACTCTACTCTGTCCTGTAGTGTTGCTATGAGTCCGAATCAACTTGATGGCAATGGGTTTAGGTTTAGTAGTATCTAATAGAGTGTGTGGAAGGTCATGGGAGCCACAATAGTATTAGGCTACGGACTGAATAGCAGGAAGTAAGGTGAAGTTATAGATGTATTTATCTACATTATGGAAACTTTGAATGAGAGATACCTGGAAACGAGATTGGCAATATTAGAAGAACTGATGAGAGAGAGGCTGTCACCTTAATCATCTGTTATGTGCACAGAATACTGATGCTAGGATTCTAGCCATTGCCAGCCAAAGACTTCTTTTCCTGCTTTTTTCTCTTTCATTTTTTTATCAGGCTTGCACTATTCATGGAGATTTTAGAAGCCAAGAAGGAGGGAGAGGAGCAGATGCTATCCACACTCTCTTATTCCTGTAGATTGTTAGAAGTACTGGAAGAGGGGAAAAGAAACATTTTAACTGTATATCAAGTCCCAAGTTGTGAGGATTGCATGAAACAGGAAATTTTTAGTTATTAAATTGAGGTGTGATTTATAACTTTACATTACTGTAAATTTTTTTTCTGTGTGACTAGATAAGGTACGGAACCTGCATGAGGGCAGGGAGGATAAATAAACTAAAAAAAAAATTTTACCAACTCTACTTCATAAAGAAATGTTCAACAACTTAGAAAACCTAAATCTGCTATACTACCATATTCTGTTTTAAAATCATACTACCCTCTTTTGAAACGCACCAGTGTAATCAACATATACCGTTTTCTTGTCACTGTCAAGTTAAATTTAATGATATTAAATTCAATAATATTAAATTCAATAATATTAGCAAATGACTACCACAAAATTCAAGCTGAATTCAAAAGAAGATATGGAACCAGGGATATCATTGCTAATGTCACATGGGTCTTGGCTAAAAGCAGAGAATATCAGAAAGATTTTTACCTGTATTTCATTGATTATGAAAAGGTATTTGAATGTGTGGATCATAGTAAGTTATGGCTAACATTGCAGAGAATGTGAATTCCAGAACACCTAATTGTGCTCTTAAGCAATCTGTATATGAATCAAGAGGCAGTCATACAGACAGAACAAGGGGACACTGCATGGTTTAAAGTCATGAAAGGTGTGTGTCAGGGTTGCATCTTTTCACCATACCTTTTTAATCTGTGTGCCAAACAAATAATCTGAGAAGCTCGATTCTACGAAGAAGAATGAGGCATCGGAATTAGAGGAAGACTTGTTAACAACCTGCGTTACACATATGACACCACCTTACTTGCTGGACATGAAGATTTGAAACACTGTTGAAAATCAAAGACCACAGTCTTCAGTATGGATTGCACCTCAACATCAAGAAAACAAGTCCTTATAACTGGACCAGTAAGCAACAGCATCATCAGTGCAAAAAGGATTGAGGTTGTCAAGGATTTCATTTTACCTGAGTCTACAATCAAAATCCATGGAAGCAGCAGTCAAGAAATCAAAAGACCTATTGTATCAGGAAAATCTGCTGCCAAGGACCTCTTTCAAGTTTTGAAATGTAAAGAAGTCGCCTTGAAGACTAAGGTGAGCCTGACCCAAGCCATGATATTTTCAACTAAATCATATACACATTAAACCTGGACAATGTACAAAGAAGACAGAAGAATTGATGCCACGAAACTATGGTGCTGGAGAAGTATGTTGGATGTATCATGGCTCTCCGAAAGAACCAACAGATCTGTTCTGGAAGAAGTACAGCCAGAGTGCTCCTTGGAAGCAAAAACGGCAAGACTGCATCTTACGTACTTTGGTACGTACTCTGGGTGTGTTGTCGGGAAGGACCGGTCCTGGGAGAAGGGCATCATGTTGGCTAGAGTGGAGAGTCAGAGAAAAAGAAGAAGATTCTCAATGAGATAGATGGACACAATGGCTGCAACAATGGGCTTAAGCATAAAAATGATTGTGATCATGGGACAAGACTGGGCAGTGTTCCGTTCTGTTGTTCACAGGCTCATCATGAGTCGGAACCTACTCAATGGCACCTAACAACATCAACCACAACCACAAAGTACAACTGGGCATTCATCTTTTACTCAAGCTAAATTGAGGTTTTCCAGTGTCCGTAGTGTTCTCTTTTTACTTCTGCAGCTTCCTTCCTTCCTTGCTTCCTTCCTCACTCCCTCCTTTGCTCCTTCCCTCACTCCCTCAGTCATTACATCCCTTCCCTCCTTCCCTCCTACCCTCCTTCCTTTCCTTCTTCCCTCTTTTCCTCCATCTCTTCTCTTTTCCTTCTTCCCTCTTTCCTCCATCCCTTCTCTCGTTTCCTCCTTCCCTCCCTCCCTCTCTGTCTCTCTCCTTCCTTCCTTGCTTTTAAAATGTTTCCCCGTGTCATGCAAACATAAGATTTCTTTGAGTCAGAGAAACTTTTATAACATAACATTTATAAATTACTTAATAGTGATTATTCAATCAAGAAATTCATGTAAAGTACCTACCTGAGTGACTAGCATGTGACAAAACCCTCTAAACCTATCCCTGATTTCACAGTACACTGTTTTATAGGTATTAAATGAGTAAGATATGTAAAGTACCTGGTACATAATATACCAAAAAATAAATAAACCCATTGCTGTACAGTTGATCCCAACTCACATCAACCCTGTAGGACAGAGTAGAACTGCCCCACAGGGTTTTCAAGGAGTAGCTGGTGGATTCAAACTGCTAACTTCTTGGTTAGCAGCTGTCACTTTTAACTCACTGATCCACTTGGGCTCCATAGTAAACGCCACAAATGAACACAAATGCATGCACATAAATCTTTCTATCCAGTACAATTGCAAAATAGTACAACCTCTATGGAAAACAATTTAGTGCTTCCTTAAAAAGCTGGAAATAGGTACACCATTTGATCCAGCAATTCCACTGCTCAGAATATATCCTACAGTAACAAAAGCTGTGACACAAACTGATATAAGCATATGAATATTTATTGCAGCACAGTCCATGATAGCAAAAGGATGCAATCAATCCAGATCCCCAACAACAGATGCTGCTGTGTGTATTTTATGGTTCAGTGAATTTATAGGAGGCTGTTCTATGAGTCTCTTTCTAGATGGGAGAGAGGAGGGGACAGGAGCTTGCTAAGAGGATAAAACAAGTATAAAATGAGTAGTGTGCTGTCACAGGGGCAAGGAGAACAGAAGGAGCTGCAGACAGGTGGGCATGCAAGGTTGATTTTGATTATATACTTTCACTTAATGATAATAAAAAATATTTTTCTACCCAGTGTACCTTTCAATGACAAGTTTAAATTTCTCCTCCTCCATAATGCCTTCTGTGGTAAGTCCCACACACATGAATCAGCCTCTCTTCTGACATCTCTTTCTATGCCTTTTTATTACCATTTAGTTAAAAAATAAACTTTATATTCACAAGAGCTTATAGAAACATTTTATTTGAGGCCCTTAACAATTTGGTACCTCAGACCAAAGAAATTAAGAAACTTTCTCCAAATCACACTAAGTTAAATGTGAAACACTTGTCCTAATTTATCATAAGTCTTTAATTACTTTACTGAAAGTTCCCTGAGGACTAAAACCATACTGCATTCTTTTATTATCTGTATTCCCCAAAGGTAACATCAGTGGTAGGATCACCAAGAGGGAACTCAGTCATTGTTGCTGCATTAAATTTTACTGACTCTACATACACAAGGGATTGCCAAAGATGGCTGTATCCTAGACTCACTTGGGTTCTTGTAAAATGCACACACTTGTACCAGTACCCTCAGAGATTCTGAACTAATAGATCTGGAGTCTCAGGAATCTGAATTTTTAACAGCTATCCCAGTGAGTTACTCTTAATTGTCCAAGAATTAGTACATGGGAACCACTGGCTAGGATGTGTATCCTATTCTGGAATGTATCCAAGGGAAAAGGAAAAAAAATAAAAATAAAAAGAGCCCTTAATTTTGTTTAGTAATATGTTTTCGTGTCTAACAGACCTTAAAGCTAAAGAAGAAGAAAAAAAAAAAGTTCTCCATAATGCTGTAACTAAATTCTTGCTACTGTAATTTCCTCCCTGCTACCCCCAGAGGAAATGAGCAACAGCTGGTCTTTTAATAACCCTTGAAGATTATTATTAAGTTACTCATCCACCTTCTCTTCACCTAGCTAAATAGTTCCAATCTTTTCAAGATATGTTACAGGCCCTATTTCCCAAGCCTTACTTTCTCCCAGAGTTCCCAAACTTTTGAAGTAACACTAACGGCCTATTACTATGCTGTGTTACATGAGGTATAATGAAAAATCATTTACATTAGTTTTTAGAAGAAGCACAGTACAATAGTAGAATTCAGATTTGTGGGTGATATTCTTGTTTCTTGTCAGCACAGAGCTCTGTTGGCTTTTGAGTGCTCTAGGCAGATAGAAAAGCAACATGTAGTAGAGATAGAATTTCATATAGCCTGGCCAAGTGCTAGTATTTCACACCAATACTTCCACTAACTATGTACGTGATTTGGAGAAAGTCATTTCCCTTTCAGTTGTTTGTTTCCTAACAAGAGAAGTAAGACATGTTCTACCCAAAATCTAATAATTATTATGAGGCTCCAATCAGTGCAGCGGAAGGAAGTCTGCTAAAGCATGTTAAGTTCAGTCTGTAGACTCTGGGAGTGACACAGGCAGAAGGCTGGCATGATGCAAATGATAAGTCAATAGAGCATGAGTAGCTTAGGGATAAAAATTGTAAGATTATTCAACAAAGTCCAGTGTCTGAGACACAATTAGAACAAACCAGCAGGAAAATTCATGGCTAGTTGAGCCAAACTTCAAATGCAAGTGATCCTCCTCCAATGAACTAACCAGTGATTTTCTCAGAAGGCGGATGCTTCTCTGGGGTTTGGATCCTGACTTTGCCCACCCTTGGACCTGATTTCCCAGCATGATATTCCTCACAATTCCCCAGCTGTTCTCTTACTCCTGTTGTGCTATTTCCATTACAGTCTTGCCAAAGACATTATATTTTATACCGCGATGATTTAGACACAGGCTGATAACTTAACAATATTCACTGTCAAAGAAGAAACTGGATATCAGGGTATCAGCTATAGGAGAAAGACTGATTAAGCATCAACATAACCAACCATACAAGTCAATCAGTTATGAAAAGATAGCTACATTTTCTGAGCATTATTGCATAACTGATCTGGCTGGGTAGTTAGTAATGATGATGTCAGTCTCTATTCTAAATGATTTATTTAACTATTTTTTATTATCAGCCAGCCAAGTGCCTTCAAGTTGGATCCATCATACAACACTATTATTTAGGGAGAATCACAATTGCTTCATCTTGATATTGTTGTTAGGTGCCATCTAAATGGTTCTAAATCATAGTGATCCTTACATACAACAGAAGGAAATACTGCTTAGTCCTATGCCATTGTCACAATTATGCTTGAATCCATTTTTGTAGCCACTGTGTCAGGGTCTTCTTCTTATTCGTTCACCTTCTGCATCATCCAGAATGATGCCCTTTTCCTTGAGCTGGTCTTACTGTCCACACTTTCATAGAGCATGCTGGCTGTATTTCTTCCAAGACAGACTTGTTCACTCTTCTCGCAGTCTATGGCATAGTGAATATTCTTCAAACATTGTAACTCAAAGGCATCAAGTCTTTTTTGTTCTTCCTTATTTGTTGTCGCCTGTGTATGCGTTCAGTGATTAAAAATATTATGGGTTGGGTCACGGACACTTTAGTCTTCAAAGTGACATCTTTGTTTTTTAACACTTAGAGAAGATTGCAGCACATTTGTCCAACGCAATGTGTCATTTTGATTTCTTTTCTTCTTTAATTGTGATTAAATGAAAGTATAAAATCCAGATTAATTTTGCAGCCCACCTATCTGCAGTTCCTTCTGCTCTTCATGCCCAGTGGTGGCTCACTCCTCCTTTTCATTCTATACTTGTAGTATCCTCTTAATAAGCTCCTGTCCCCTCCTCTCCACCTTCTTCTTTCACATCTAGAAAGAGACTAGTAGGACAGCATCCTATAAAGGCCTATGCGTAAAGTACACACACCATATGATCATGTTGTGTTCCCGTGTCCTATTTTGATTTCTTGGCTGCTGCTTCCTTGAGCATTGATTGTGGATCCAAGTAAAATGAAGTTTTTGACAACTTCAAATTTTTCTCTGTTTATCATGCTGTTTGCTTATTGGTTCAACTGTGAGATTTTTTTTTTTCTTTACGCTGAGGTGTAATCCATACAAAAGGCTATAGTCTTTGGTCTTCATGAGTGTTTCAAGTCCTCTCTTAGCAAGCTAGGTTGTGCCATCTGAGTATCACGGGTTGCTAATGAATCTTCCACCAGTCCTGATGTCACTTTTTCTTCATATAGGCCAGCTTCTCAGATTGTGTGCCATGCACACAGATTAAGTATGATGAAATATAACCCCAAGTCATGCCTCCTTCATTTCTACTGTTTTCCCCATCTGTAACAATCTTTATCTAAAATCCCAACATTTCTCAGTAAATAATTTAAATGTCTCACTTCATTTCCAAATTCCTGATCCAGGCAAAAAGATGTCACTTTTTAGCTCTATAACTATCTTAAAAGCTAACTTTTTAATTCCTAGAATTTTTTGTCTTTTAATGGTGCATGGTAATCTCTCTCTTAAAAATCAATAATTTGAGGAGCATGTACAATGTACTTGGATAGTTCATATGCTTTGCTAACCCTCATATCATTCACACAGTATTAACATTATCATTTCCACTTTATGAGGAGAGCACTAAGATTTCATGTGGACAAGACAAAGTTATACAACTGGATTTTACCAGATTTTCTGAATTCAAGATCTGTGTTCTTAATTACCGTACTACAACCCACTAACTCACTGCCGTCGAATTGATCCCAACTCACAGTGACCCTATAGACAGAGTAGAACTGCCCCAAAGGGTTTCCAAAGCTGTAAGTCTTTACAGAAGCAGATTTCCATGTCTTTTGCCTTCAGAGAAAGCCCAGTGGGCTCAAACCACTGACCTGTCAGCTAGCAGCCAATTGCTTAACCACCACAAACAAACAAAAAATCCTAAAGCCATGGCCATGAAGTACATTACAACTCATAGTGATGACCCCGGTAATCGCATTGTACCTCCTTCTTACTAGTTTGTAAGCTTCTTGCAATATCCACATCTTCTGATATTTGTTTCTCAACACGTTATACATGGCAGACATCATGTGTTTGCCTTTCTTTGCAGATTGATGTAAATCTAATTCCTTTTTTAGAGCATGGGCTTTAGTGAAGCTATGCACTCACTCCAAACACAACACAACCTGAATCTGTCTTTGCCTTTGTTTATCGCTGATGAGTGTTTGCTTGTTCTTTAGTTACATCAAGCTCTTTTATTTATCTTACCTTCAAACTGGCTTTCTGTATGTTTGCTGCTATACTGACAATCCCTCATTTCAGCTGTTTGACAGCTTGCATGCCCTGCCTGCCTGCCTGCATTAATATTTACTAATGGACCCTTTCTCTTACAGAAGCTGTTTGCAATAAAGAAAGATAATGAAGAAATTACTTGACCCCAGACAAACAGTTAGTGGTAACCATAGCCTGTGTCATTAGGCCTCTTTGCCATCTGTGTCCAAGCAACAGGGCAGGGCAAGGAAAAGATGGATGAACTGAGACAGGAGAGGAGACCTTCAAGGATAGAGAAGGCTGTTGATTTAGCAGCAGGAAGGTAACTAACTCTCCTAGGCCTGCTTCTGTGGCCCAGGTGTTTTACATGAATGATCCCAGAGCACAAGGAGATTGTGTATCATATTGATTTAAGTCCCTGAAATTTAATTTGTAATTGTCCAACAACAGATTTAAATTCAGGCTTCTGCCCTGAAGTTGTCTGACCTTGAACAAGTTGTACATGTGTGTGTGTATGTGTGTATGCATGCTCATATAACACATACACATGCACTTGGCAAAGTCTCGATATTCTTTCTTCCCATGTGCAAAATGAAAATAACAGCAGAATCAATCAAGAAATGTTACTATGAAGATTAAATAAGATAATGGGTATAAATTATTAACCCAGACTTGGACAGAAAATAACTACAACATACCTGATAAGCATCTTGACTGTTATTGTTACCAATACTACTGTTAAATGATGGACACTACACTTAAATGCAGCCCTGTTTCCATCTGGATTCTACCATGACACTATAGAGTCTTAACTGGTCAATAAATTAAAGGAGATAGAAGGAGGAAACAAGAATAAAGTATTAAATGGTTCTCTTTGTTGTGCAAACAGAGCTCTTCATGTGGGTAGGGACACAGAGGGAGACTTCTAATCCAGAATTGTACTTACAGTTTTCCCTAGACTACAAAACTTAAATCGTACATTCCTTTTCTAAACAGTACGACGGTACCTGATTACCATGCTCAGGTTGATACTTTTATATTCATACTTCAATTTTATAGTAACATTTATTTTTAGCATAACATAGAAGTGATTGCCATGGGAGAAAGAGCAATGACTTTTTTTATGCATACGATTAAAAAAAAAGAAAACTTGTTGTCTCAAGTCAATTCCAAGTCACAGTGACACAGCAGAGCTGCCTCACAGTGTTTCCAAGGAGTTGGTGGTAGATTCAAACTGCCAACCTTTTGGTTAAGAGTCTGAGCTCTTAACCACTGAGCAACCGGGGCTCCCAGTGTATGATACTATTATGAATTCATAGACTCCTCTTACATTTTTTTAAAAGTCTCTCTGTATAACTTTTTTCCTAAATTTAATCCTTTGAAGGGGCAAGAATTCAGGATGCCTAGAAAATATTTTTCTAAAGTTCTGGAGATCTGGGTTCCAGTTTTAGCTCTGCCTTGTGCTGTGTACCTTTGGCCAAGCCATTGTTCAGCTTCTCTGAGTTAATGCTTCCAAGGTTGTAATTTGAGGAAAATAAACTTATACAAGACATAGACACTATCTTTAAAGTCCTAAATCAACTCTATGACTGTGGGTTTGGTTTTTGGTTTTGATAACAAATATATTTGATGAATATTAGTTTTCATTTTGGTTATCTATGAACACTTCCAGGCATATTGGTTCTCAGTTTGTAAAAGGTATAAGTTGTATAATTTGTAATTGGTCATTAGAGAGTGCTACACTGACCACTGGAAAATGTCATAAAAGTTGTGAATGGCGCACCCTCCAAAAATGCATGTAGACATATACTCGAGCAAGTGAGTATGAATTTCACCTGAAACCTACCAGTATGTAGATAGAGAAAATGAAGATTTATTTGGTTTCTCTTCACCCTTCTAGCTCAGGCATTGACCATGAGTCTAATATGGCAGTGTTGTTCCATGATAAGTGCGCCGACTCCTTTTGCTGACATCAGCTTTATAAAGAGCTGGTACTCTGTGAATGTTTGAAAACAGAGTAGGTGTCATTTGGCTGAGAAGCTAGAAGAAAGTAAATGAAGTAGGAGATTCTCAGAGAGCTAGATGTGAGAGGTAACAGCACAATGGAAAGCTCTAGGTACCACTCTTGTTAATGGCTGAGTTCTATGACCTCGCTAGTCACTAACTGTGTGGGGTTCTGCCTACAGGAGCCAAGTGTGCTATTCTCAGTCTGCACACTGGCAATTTCCTCTGAACTCTCTGTTATCTCATACCACACCCCCACTCGCATTGTGTATTTTCATAAGGCAGAAAAATTCTGAAATAACTAGTTTTTTCTGACTTTATTGTATTTCAAGATCTTTGTCATGATCACCCAGGAAGATAATCTCACAGATGAGATGGTATCTATTGATTGTCCTAGTGACTGGTGCAGAGTAGGTGGTGGGGGGAAGAAAATAGAAAAAAACAAACTTGTTTTCTCTGACTCTTTTCCTGACCATGCTCTAGGAACAATGCCCATCAGATGAATGATTTTGATTAGACCTCATGACTTTTTCTTTTACATACCTGCCTCCTCTGCTATACAGGGATTTCTCTATCAGATGGACTCCCTTCTAAACACATATTCCCAGAATGATACAGAAGATCTGAGGTAGAGCAGCCACAAAGTAAATGTTGCATAAATAGAGGAATGAAAGAAAGAAATAAAAAAAAAAATGATGTATGCAAATACGCCTAATGTTATGTTTAGGTTAGAGAAAACTCATTGTAAACGCCCCTCTGTAGAGAGTCCTACTGTGACCATGCTATGTAGTCCTTATAGTAGTTGATATTTATATTTTTATTTGTTTGTTTAATATTGTTTTCTGTTACAAACTACACAAATACAAAGATTGTGTCTTTTTGAAGGGGAGAGGCAGCATTGCTGGAACAACCACAGCAGGTGTTTCTCAATATACACTGACTAGAAAAGGAAGTCAGTCTTCTCTCCCTCCTTTTTCTTCTTCCTTTCTTCTCTCTACTTTTTCTTTGCCCTTCCTTATTCCACTTCCTTGAGTTCTATCTTTATTCACCTCTTTCCTTCCTTTTTCCATTTCTTCTTTATTTTTTTCCCTTTTAGAGACTTTCTTCCTCTCCAAAAAACAAAAAAGCACTTGTTGATGTTAATGACGGTATTAACAGTAAGAACTTATTTTAAACAAACCATCGCTGTTGACTTGATTCCAGCTCATGATGGCCTCATGTGTGTCAGAGTAGAACTGTGCTCCGTAGAGTAGTTTTCAGTGGCTGATATTTTTGGAAGTAGATTGCCAGGACTTTCTTCCTAGGGTGACTCAGGGTGGAGCAAATCTCCAGCCTTTCACTTAGTAGCCAAGCATGTTAACCATTTGCATCACTCAGACAAGGCTTATTTAAAGTGTGTTATTTGTCAGGCACCATTTTAACCACTTTACATAAATTAACATACTTAATGCAAAAATCCATGAAACCACAGACTTTAACTACTGAAATATATTGCTTCCTAAAAGGCTGATGTCTTCAATATAGTAATCTTTGGAACACTTGGGATTGAAAAATTCAAACAGGATCAAATTTTTTCTTTCTTTGTTTTTTTTTTTTCAATTTCCTTTGTTACTCTTCCACCTGTTACTTAGAAAATTCACTTCAAATTATAAACCTGAAAATTGATCTGACTGGATAGAGAGTATGGAAACACTCTGGCCAACCTGGCTGTCACAAGTGACTTGACAGCCTCGATAGTTCTTGATCTGAGGAATTATGGGAGAATCTTGAAACTGTCAGGATGCTTGACCAAGCCCTTATTATGTGGGTGAACGACAGCAGAACAGTTTCCATCTCCACTTGATTTACTGTCGAAGAGCAGCCAATTGTCAGAGCTCTATGCAGAATACCTCCAACTGGGACTGGCACGAAGATACATATGTTGCGAAAGGAAGTGGGCATGGTATCAGAGAGAAGACACTGCCCAGGAGTTGGCACGCTTGCATTACAAGCCTTCCTCAAGATCCCCAGCTGTGTGATATGAGACAGTCACTTAACATTTCTGGACCTCCATTTTCCTGATTATTACCTAAAGAGATTTGGCTAGTACATCTTTCAAGATCCCATTCAGGTTTGAATTCTCTGAGATTCATTTAAAACAACACACAAAAGAAGAAAAGCAAAATAATGAACTGCCAGTTCAGGCAGTTTGACCCCAAGGTGGACAGCTGCAAGTCTGAAACTTAAATCAGAACCGATATGAGACTCCCTCTCTCTAGAGTTAGCCCCTACTGAGTATTATAATATGAAAAAGAGTAATAAGCTATAGCTCATTCAGGGCAGTAAAACAAATGAAAATCAGCTGTGAAGAAGGTGAATCAGGTGCTGTGAGGTGGTAGAGATCTATTGGAAGTGAGCATTAAAGTAAGAACAATGACAGAGAAAAAAAAAATGAGCCTGATGTGTTCTGAAAGGTAGACTTAGAGTCCTTATAGAGAGAGCTGGTAGTGAATGGAGTAGAACTTACCAAAGTCTGAGGCTTGAAGTGGTGTTTCATTTGATTTTGGTTTTGACATTCATTAGATTTTTAGTAGTAAAAAGCTTCTCTTAAATGGGCTCAAACAACAAAAGGGACTTAGTAGCTCATACAAATGGAAATCTTTAAGTAGGAAGCTGGGTTTGATTCAGTGGATCAGGGATGCCTGTAAGAAGTTAGTTTTATTCCACATCCCTGCTATGCCATCTTGTGAGCCAGTTTCAGCTTCATCGTAAGTCTCACTTCTCTCCTGCAGTCAAAATTGCTAAGTTGTTTTCATATACCACGTTTCCCAGAAAGAATTAGACGAATGGTTCCAGATAGCTTTCTCAGAAAAGAAAGGAAGGATTGAAACCTCTTATAACATACTGTTTCAGTGCAGTCACACATCTATAGTCCTACATCAGTCTCACTGGGAATGATCATGGGCACACACAGGGCATGCTCTGATTGATCGAAGTTTCTGGCATCCAAACTAATCACAGTAGCAATGAATGAGCTGAGGGTGGACTGAGGAGGTTGGTTTCCTTATTTATTTGGACAAATGGTATCACAAGAGCTGGAGAATTAATCCCCTTGAAGCTCATGGATATTCCACAACAGAGGAATGGAAATGTGAGTGTTAAATGGCGATGACCGTGTTCATAACAAGGAAAAAATAATAATGAAAGAGATGACAATATATTTTTTTCTGATAACCAACTTTAATTGACTAGTTGTGGCTTTTGAGAGTGGTGAGTCAGAGTCTTCTAAGATCTTCTAAGACTCTGCGACATTTGATAATAAGTGCCAGATACAGACAGTGAAAGGGACAACCTGTGTTCCATCTCTTTACCATTCTTTACAGCACAAGAAATAATGTCAAAAGGAAGAAACATATACTGCTCAGTCCCTGAAGTTTAATTCACTTAGAATCTGGAAGACATGAAGATATCAGTAGGTATATTTATTTATGTGTAGGAAAAATATGGTAGGGTCGTGTCTTTCTATCCATGATGTCACTCGATGTCTCTTTACTGGAACGTTCAGTCCATTTACATTCAATATAATTATTGATAGGTATGGGTTTAGTGCTGTCGTTGTGATATGTTTATTTTTGTTCTAAATGTTTTCTCTGTTGTTATTAATCTGTTCCGGGACATTCTTCTTTGTGAATTGATTTTTTACCTTTTTCAGGGTTGCTTTTGTGATTGTTGAGACTCCTATATTACATTTCTTGATTTGATATATTGTATGTTTATTGTTCTTTATGGCTGCTGCTATGATCCTCTTTAATAAACTATATATAAACCCAAATTTAATAACTACCAGTCTTATTAACGTCCTCTCCATCTGGAAGGACTGTAGCACATCCCTCTTTTTAGTATGATGACATCATAGTTTTCATAATATGATCACTTAATCGTTTCTTTCACTATTACAGCTTTGATTGAGTTTGAAGCCTTCCCTAATTGAGTAGGATTCTGGGTGATGTGTCCAGAATCTGCTTCTAAAATATAAAGTTAGTGGCTCTGTTTTACTAAGCCAAGAGATTCTTTCAGTATTTCTTGTAGCTTTGATTTGGTTTTTACAAAGTCTCTGAGTTTCTGATTATCTGTGAATGACTACGTTTCATTTTCATATTTGAAAGATAGTTTTGCAGGATACATAATTCTTGGTTGGAAGTTCTTCTCCTTTAAGGCTTTGAATGTGTCATACCACTGCCTCTGTGTCAGCATCGTTTGTGCTGAGAAATCCGACAAAACCTACAGGGTTACTTACCCTTTGAATGTTAGCTTTGCTTTGAGTTTGATGCCTTTAAGAGTTGCTACTTATGTTACATTTTGTTAAACTTGATTATAATATGTCTTGGAGTCTTTCTTTTGAGATCTATGTCATGGATTGAATTCTGTCCCCCCAAAAATATGTGTAGCCATGTGGCTGGGCCATGAATCCCAGTATCTTGTGACTGTCTTCCATTTTGTGGTTTTCCTATGTTGTATGTTAAAGGATTAGGGTGGGGCTGTAAATCCCTTCACAGGATCACCTCCCTGCTCCACTGTAAAGGGAGTTTCCCTGGAGTATGACTTGCCCCACTCTTAATCCTTTCATCCTATGAGAGATAAAAGGACAGAGAAGCAGGCAGAGAATTGGGAACCTCGTACCATCAAGAAAGCAGCACCGGGAGAAGAACACGTCCTTCAGACCTGAGGTTCCTGCACCAAGATGCTCCCTGGACAGAGATTGATGCAATACCAGACTTGCCTCCTGAGCCAACAAAGAGAAAGCCTTCCCCTGGAGCGGACTCCCTGAATATAAACTTGCAGCCTACTAGACTGTGTAAGAATAAACCCTCCTTTGTTAATTCCATCCACTCTGTGGTATTTCTGTTAGAGCAGCCCTAGCTGACTAAAACAATCTATATTGAGTGGCATTCAACATGCGTCTTGGATATCTATATTCTCTTGTTTCATAATTTCTGGGAAGTTTTCTGTCAGCAGCTCAGCAACAATACTCTCTGTGTTCTCAGGTGTCTCACCCTGTTCAGGAACTCCAATTAATTGCAGACTGTTCCTCTTAATAGAGTCCCATGTGCTTCTTAATGCTTCTTCATTTTTTTTTGTTTCTTTTTTCTGATTTCTCTTAGACACTGAGTCAGTAGCTCTGTCTTCCAAGTCAGAAATTCTATTTTCCATTTGTTCCATTCCATTTTCTTGTCTTTGAATTAAAGTTTCTATCTCTTTGATTTTATTCTTGATCTGTTGGATTTGTGAGTACTGGTGTTCCATCAGATTGAATAGCTTGCTTAATTTTTCATTTTGTTATGCTGCATTTTGTATAAGGTCTATGAGGACTCTATACATAATCCTTTTGTATTCATCTTCTGATAGTTTCAGAAAGTTTTCTTCTTCTGGGAAGTTCTTTAATGCTTTCTTTTAGGGGCCTTCTAAAGCCATGGGTGATTTCTTGGTTATGTTTGCATCCAGAGTTTGTTACTTTTGGGACATCATGTGAGTCAACAGAGGCTTGGAGAAATGCTATGATAATTAACTGCAGTTGCTTTTCTAGGCCATCTTAAAATGAAAGGTAAACAGCATCTGATAACTTCCAAAGGCAGTCAGATTTTCAGCTGTACAGGTCTCTCTTCCCAGCTGGCAAAGTAAATACCCCTATATCCAACCCCAGGTGTTATAAACTAGTTCAAAATACAGAAGGGCTACTGCCCTGCTAGTCTCTGCTGCCACTCCCCAGCCATAGGTAACAATGTATAGAATACTGCTTTTCTGCAGGAAAAGCACTCTCCTCTGGGCAGGCACTGCCTCCTAGCCTATAAATTGGGTCTAACTAAGGCCTCTGTATGGGTATTTCTTCCTCCCAGTGGAACAAGATGGAATCCTACACAAGGTCCCTGCCTGCCTCAGTACTGGCTACTCAATAATGGAGGCAGAAAAAGAGGTCAAAGGGGCCAAGATGCAGAGTCCAAAGCCGGGCTCTTAAAATATGGCAATTTCACCTGCTGATCCCACCAGCAGTGTATCTGAGATTAGCTGCTAGTGAAGTCCCAACTCCACACATCAGCTAAGACAGACCAAAAAAGTTAAAAAGGGGCATTACCTTCGGTTTGTGAAAGCCAGCAGTCACCAAGATCAGGGGTCAGCAAAAGAGAGGAAGTTTTCCATTCAGTGCTATGACGTCCAAATTAACAGCCCTATGCTATGGCCTAGGGCTCACTAGGTTTCCAGAAGCCCCTGTTTAATTATGAATTCAGATCTTGGTTTCCAGAGGGACTTAGGAAGATGTGTGTTTTGTCTACCATCTTGACTCTGCCACTACAATCCAGATCAGTATTGCATGCCTGACTGTCTGCAGCTCCTTCTGCTCTACTTGCCCCATGACACCACCCTCCTCTTTTCCACTTTATACTTGTCATATCCTCTTAACAAGCTCCAGCCTCCTCCTGTCCATCCTCTCCTCTCACATCTGGAAAGAGACCAGCAAGATAGCCTCCTATACATGTACAGAACCATAAAGTACACACACCATACAGTCACACTGTGTCCCTAAGTCTATTCCACTTTTTCTGGAGAGTTGACCTCAGTAGTGTTTTCTAGACAGGGGCAGCAAAAGTTCTAGGGGCTACACTCCCACTGGACCCTGGGCTGTCAAACCATCAATTGTGGTCTTTTAGTAGAGTTCTTGGCTTCATCCATCTTTTGCTCATGTTGCCATGAGGAGTCAACATTGTGTGCCCCATCATGGCTGTCTTTGGTAGTGGCCAGGCACCATCTGGGTCTTCTGGTCACATGTTTATACAGTCTCCCATTTATATGGGTCCTCTGTCTCCTGTGCTCTTCTTCCCTCTTGTCTTTGGTGTTGTCAGTGATTAGCTGTTCTGGCTGAGTTGGGATGATTTGGTGTACCTCAGATGGCAGCTTGCTAGCTTTTAAGACCCCAGACACCACTCACCAATATAGGGTGCAGAAGACTCTCCTAACAATAAGCTAGTTATGCCAATAGATGTTGATGTCCACTGTGCATGGTCCCCAGTTCCCACTCCTGATATTGTATCCTTGCAATACTGGGTTGAGATTAGAAGAGCTTTTAGTTTATGGTGAAGTACAGTTAAGTTGATCTACTTTCTACTGTGTGCTGTCACTGCTTTCACCTAGCCATATTTCTATCAACTATCTAATTTATAACCAATTCTTGCCCTCCCTTCCCACCCTTGTAGCCATTGAAGAGTCTTTTCTTCTGTATGTAAGTCTATGTTAAGTCCTTATAGCAGCAGTCTCATACTATATTTGTCCTTTTGCCGCTGACTGATTTCACTCAGCATAGTGTCTTCCAGTTGAAACCATGTTATGAGATGTTTCCTAAAATTGTCATTATTTGCCATTGTGTGGTGTTCCATCAAGTAAATGTACCATAGTTTATTTATCCACTCATCTGTTAATGGGCATCTAGGTTGATTCCATCTTTTTGCTATTGTGAACTATGCTGAAATAAAGCAAACATTCACGTGCATGTGTCTGTTCATGTAACAACTTTTGCTTCCATAGGATAAATTCTGAGCAGTGGGATCACTGGATCAAATGGTATATCTATTTCCAGCTTTTAAGGAAGCGCTAGATTGCATTCCAAAGAGGTTGTACCATTTTGCAATCTCACCAACAAAGTAGGAGAGTTCTGGTCTCTCCATAGCCTCTCCAGCATTTGTGGTTTTGTATTATTTGGATTACGACCAACCTTGTTGGGATGAGACGGTATCTCATTGTAGTTTTGATTTGAATTTCACTGATAGCTAATGATCGTGAGTGTTTCCTCATGTGTCTTTTGGCTGCCTGGATGTCTTCCCTGGTGTCTGTCCATCTCCTTTGCCCATCACTTAATTCAGTTATACACTTTTTTCTTGTTAGTATTTTGCGGTACCTTGTAGGTTATGGAGATCAGATGTTGGTCTGACATGTACTTGGCAAATATTTTTTTCCATGCTGTTGTTGGTCTTTTAATTCTTTTGATAAAGTCTTTGGATGAGCAAAAGTGTTTGATTCTTAATAATTCCAGTGTATTTTCTTTTCTGTTGATTGTGCTTTGTGAGATTTTGAAGTCTGTCTAAGCTGTGTATTAGAACTCCCACTGCTAACTCTATTTTTTCATTTTTTTTTGCATGATCTTTAACTTTTTATGTTTGACATTTAGGTCATTGCTTCATTTTCAGTTTTTTTTAATAAGGTATGAGATATGAGTCTTGTTGGGCACTTGGCACTTGGCTTTCAGATGTTTTGCAGATGGATACCTAATTTTGACAACATCATTTGTTAAATAGACTATTTTTACCCCGGTTTACAATCTTAGGGTCTTTGTCAAATATCAACTGTTTGTAAGAGGATAGTGGCATCTCTGGGGTCTTAACTTTCTTCATTGGTCTATATGTCTCTTTTGAATGAGCACCAGGCTGTTTTGAATACTGTAGCAGTGTAATAGGTTCTCAGGTCAGGTAGTGTGAAGCCACCCACTGTGTTCCTCTAAATAGTGCTTTATTTATTCGAGGTTTCTTCCCATTCCAAAAAAAAAAAAAAAACTGATGATTTGTTTCTCCATCTCATTAAAAAATGGCACTGGAATTTGTATTGGGATTTTGTTGTATATGTAGATCACTTTGGGTAAAATAGACATTTTCACAATGTTCAGTCTTCCTATCCATGAGCAGGGTAGCTTTCTCCATTTGTATAATTCTCTTTTGGTTTCTTGCAATAAGGCCTTGTAGTTCTTTCTGTATAGGTCTCCTATTTCTCTGGTTAGATTTATTTCATGGTATTTTATCTTCTTGGGGCTATAGTAAGTGGTATTGATTTGGTGATTTCTTCTTCGAATCTCTCTTTGTTGGTATAAAAGAATCTTACTGATTTACTTCTGTTTGTCTTATATCCTGATACTTTGCTGAATTATTCTATTAGTTCCTGCAGTTTACTTCTAGGTTCTTTAGGATTCTCTCAATATACAATCATATCATCTAAAAGTAGGGAGATTTTTACTTG
Source organism: Heterohyrax brucei (assembly GCA_028571685.1). Classification (NCBI taxonomy): domain Eukaryota; kingdom Metazoa; phylum Chordata; class Mammalia; order Hyracoidea; family Procaviidae; genus Heterohyrax; species Heterohyrax brucei. Next base: position 68,606,823 of record CM053150.1, read on the forward strand.
TTGTTTGCCAGTGTGAATCTGTCTTATTTCTTTGTCTTATCTAATTGCTCTGGCTAGACCCTCTGGCTAGTACAGTGTTGAATGGAGGCAGTAAGACGGGACATCCTTGTGTAGTTCCCATTCTCAAGGGGAATTCTTTTGATGTAGGCAGTTGGCTTTGTATAGATGACTCTAATTGTGTTGAGGAATTTCCCCTCTATTCCTATTTAGCTGAGTTTTTGGCATGAATCGGTGTACAACTTTGTCAAATGCCTTTTCTACATCATTTGATGTAATTGAGTGATTCTTATCCTTTGTGCTATTTATGTGGTTTATCACATTAATTGTTTTTCTGATGTTGAACCAGTCTTGCATGGCTGTTATGAATTCAACGAGGTCATGGTGAATTTTTTTTGATATGTTGTTTAATTCTGTTGGCTAGGATTTTGTTTAAGATTTTGCATTTAGGTTCGTGAGGGACACTGGTCGGTGATTTTCTATTTTAGTGAGACATTTCCCTGGCTTTGGTATCAGGGTTATGCTGGCTTCATCAAATGAATTTGAGAGTATTCCATCCCTTTCTGTGCTTTAAAATAGCTTCAGTAGTACTAGAGTCAATTATTCTCTAAGAGTTTCTGGTGAAGGCATCTGGGCCAAAACTTTTTTTGGTTTTTTGGTTGGTTGTTTTTTGACGACTTTTTCAATCTCTTCCCTTGTGATGGGTCTGTTATGTTCTTCTTCTCCTTGTGATAATTTTGGTAAGTGATATGAATCTAAGAATTTGTCCATTTACTCTAGGTTTTCAAATCTGCTAGAGTACAGTGTTTCATAGCATTTTCTTATGATACTATTGATTTCAGTTGCGTCTGTTGTGACATCTCTCATCTCATTTCTTATGCAGGTTATTTGTTTCCTCTCCTGTTTTACTTTAGTAACTTTAGCCAGTGGTTTATTAATTCTGTTGAAGTTTTCAAAGAACCAGCTTTTGGTTTTGTTAATTTTTTCAATTGTTCTTCTATTAGTTAATACATTTAGCTCTGCTGTAATCTTTATGATCTATTTTCTTCTATAGCCTGAGGGGTTCCTCTGTTGCTCTCTTTCTACTTTTCAAGACATGGGGTTAATTCTTTGATTTGGGCCCTTTCTTCATTCCAGATGTGTGCATTTACAGAGATAAATTGACCTCTGAGTACTGCTTTTGTTGTATCCCATAGGTTCTGTTAGGATGTGTTTGCATTCTCATTTGATGCTATAAATTTCTTTATTTCATCCTTGATTTCTCCTATAACCCGTGGCTTTTTGAGCAAGGTGGTATTCAGTTTCAACTAATTTGAATTTATACCTATGTTTTTTCTGCCATTGGTTTCAACTTTTATGATTTTGCAGTCTGAGAAGATGCTTTGCAATAATTCAGTGGTTTGGATTTTGTTGAAACTTGCTTTATGTCCTAACACATGGTGTATTCTGGAAAACATTCCATGTGCACTAGCACATGTTGATGGGTAAAATGTTCTGTATATGTCAACAAGGTTTAGCTGGTTAATTGTCATGATAAGATCTGTATTTTTACTGAGTTTTTTACTGGATGCTCTGTCCATTACTGAAAGTGTAGTGTTGAAGTCTTCAGCTATTATTGTGGAGTGATTTGTCTCATTTTTCAAAGTTGTCAGTGTTTGTTCAATGTATTTAGATGCTCTGGTATTGGGTGCATTAATATTTAATATATTATGTCCTGCTTAGGAATTGAACCTTTCAACAATAGTGATTATCCTTGTTCATGATAACGGATCTTACATTAAAATCAATTTTATTTGAGATTAATATTACCACTCTTGCTCTTCTTTGTACATTGTTGGCTAGGTGTATATTTTTTCATCCTGTGATTTTTAGTTTATTCATATCTTTGAGTCTTAAGTGTTTTCTTGTAACTAACATATAGATAGTTTGTGTGCTCAACCTCTGATATTTTCAGAAAGGCTTCATTTTCTGGGAAGTTTTTTAATTATTTTGGGAGTTCGCTGGAGCTATGGTGGACTGCTTCTTTAAATGTTTACCAATGACTGTTGTCTGCATGCCATCTAGAAGGTGTTCAGTTTCTCTTGTGTTACTTCAATAGAAGTTGAGGCATAGTTCTAAGAGGACAGTTGGTTACCAGCCTCCTCTGTGTACTCTAATGACTGGCCCCTGGTGGACTCTCTGGGGTGGCAGGCTTTGCCTCCTGACTGGCAAAGATAGTACCCTACTTATGGAGTCTCTATGGGGCCATCAGCTGACCCTATGATGTGGACTGAAGAAGGATTGAGGAGATGTTGCTGGCCTCCCATCTGTCAGTTCTTCAGTTAGTCTAATACTAAAAAAAGGTTACTTTGCTGCTGAGCAAGGAGCTTTCCAACACCTGCCAAAAATAGTCTGGCCCTCTGATGTGGCGGGCCCTGCCTTGCAGCTGACAATGAATGTACCTCTTAAGCTGTCCCATAGTGCTATGATGTGGTTCAAGGAGGGATTAGAGCCTTCCTGCCATCCTCTGCCATGCTCCACCCATAAGTCTAGACATGAATCATCTTAAGCATTACTTTTCTGCTAGAAGAGCACTTGCCAGATGGACTACTGATCCTCTTGAGAATCAGCTGCCGTTAAGACCCCCAGGTGGATGACTCCACCTCCCTGACAACCAAGATGGTGTCCCAGCCAAGCTGCACTTCCTGCTGTGAAACTGCAGAATCTATGGTGCAGCTCAGAAAAGAGAAGGTGGAGGGGCAGTTGTTCCCTCAGCAGCTGGGGTTTCAACAAGTGGCTATCTCATGTATTATTCAAGTGCTACAGTTCAGCGTATTTGTCAGCTCATATCCATTTCCCACATCCAAGATAACAATGAAGGTGACAGTACCTGCAGTCCTCTGAAACAGTGAGTCATCAGGAGCAGAACCCAGAAGCTGCTGGCTCGTCTTTGAGAGAGGTAGTTTAGTCTGTTTCTGTTGCCTAGTCAAATCTGACAACTGTACACTGGACCCTAGTGCTCCCCGGATGTGAATACTGCTCCATTCAGTTATCATTCCAGGCCTCAGTTCTCAGAGGTAATTGAGGTGTGTGTCTAGTCTGCCATCTTGGCCCCACTGTTGCATCAGTTATTTCTTGACTGTTGCTTCCATGGGTGTTGATTGTGTATCTGAATAAGGTGAAATCCTTGACAACTATGATCTTTTCTCCATCATGGTGTTGCTTATTGGTACAGTGGATTTTTTGCTTTCTTTATGTTAAGATATATTCTTTGTACAAGGCTGTAGTCTTTGATCTTCATCAGCAAGTGTTTCAAGTCTTCCTTATTTGATAAACAACTTTGGTTGGTGGTGGTCTTTGGAGACGTGTTAAGCATGATGGATCTAGTTAAACTAAACCATAGAAACAAAAGAGACCCAGTCATTGATTTGGACACTACCTGTGGTAATTAGAATGGTGTAAACTTGGCAACTTCATGTTTGGCTGCTATATCAAGTAGGAGGGGTAGGGCCTATGGGGGCTTCCCACCCCTCAGCTCTCATCTCTCTGCCCTCTACCACCTACCACCTACTGTTTGCTCACATTGCCAGCAGCTTCTGCTCTCTTTGGCATCTGGTTTTCTGGACCTGAACTAGTAGCTGTTGTATTCATCAGCCCTTACACCGGGTGAGTGACAGTCTTGTTTCCTGACCTGCTAATTCTGAGTTTACCAGCCCCTGCAGCTCCGTGAGTCAACAGAGACCTCATAGTCTCACCCACAAGCTTGGGATCCACTGACCTACACAGCCTGTGATCTAGAGCTCTGGTCCCTGATCTGCTGACCTGGTGTTCACCAGTTTCCGTGGCCACATGAGGCTTGTGCCAGGATTTGGGACATTCAGCTTCTACAACTTCATGAGCTGTTTCCTTTTTATATATCTTTATCTGTACATATATATGTTACTTGTTTTGCTTACCTAGAAAGCCCAGCCTAAGACAATTTGGTACTGAGAGAGTGGGGTGCTGGTGTGACAAATACCCAAAATGTGGAAGAGATTTTAAAACTGTAAATGAATAGAGGGCTCAGAAGGAACTGAAGAGAAATATTAACACCAGTGAAGGTACAGATTGTGAGAAACAAGCATCAGAGGACCAGCCACAGCAGCCATAGAAGCAGCAAAACCAGAACATCATGAGACAGCATTGGAGCTGACCCATAAAGTGAGAGAACTGACTGCCTGTGCATAGAGGTTTCCTAGCAGACTAGGGTGCCTCTGGGCACTTAAATAGGTAGAGCCACAGAGCTTTGGGACACTTGCCCCAGAGGGGCAGACATGGGCTTGAGGTCCAGGCCTTGAGGCCATAAAAAGCAAAAGCTGAAGAAACAAAGAGCATGAGAAGCTGAACTGCCTTAGTCTCATAAGATACGGCCATGACTTCAGGCATTTGAAAAGGTGGAGCCATGGCGTCCTGTGTTTCTAAGGGTGGAACTGACACTCATTTGAGCTTAGGGTGCACCTAAAGCCTAGGGGGCAGAGTTGTTGTCCAAGTAGGCCTTGGAAGCAGAGTTATAGCACAGGGTTGAGGGGTCTCCACTCAGAATCCAGAGAGTATGGCCAAAACCTAAAGCCTGGAGGGCAAGCTAATGTGTAAGCTGTCTCAGAGAACAGAAGATTATTTTCAAAATTTTGAGGGCTGGGGGGCAGAGTCAAGATGGCAGACTAAGCTCAAGTCTCCTTGTATCCCTCTGGAAATCAAGACCTGAATTGACAATCAAACAGAGCCTTCTGATCACCTAATCAGCCTAAGGACACAGCACAGAGCTGTTAATTGGGACTTCATACCACTCAGCAAAAAACCTCCTCTCTCTCGCTGACTCCCGCTCCTGGCTAGCCCCGGCTGTCACGGATGGAAGGTAAACGCACCATTTTGACTTTTTTTTCCTCTGTCTCGGCTGGCGAGCTGAGCTGGGTCTTGCCTGGTGGCTGGACTCAGACGCGCTACTGGGGGGATAGGCAGGTGAAATTCCCATATTCTAAGAGCCAGGTTTGGGACTCTGTTAATTTAGCCACGTTGAGCCTTTCATTTTGTAGCTACCTCAGCGGGATTTGTGCGGCGCTTTGGGGTCAGGGTGCGGGACGCCATGTTGGTACCGAGATTTTAGCGGAACCTCGTTCTTAGCCTGGGAGCCAGCGCCTGCAAACCGGACAGCACTTCTCTGACAGAAAAGTAGCGATTTTGCACAGTGCTGCCTACGCTGGGGGCCCTGCAACAGAAGCAGAGGAATCACTACATCTCGGCACCTTTAGGCCCTCTGTCTGCTGTCTGTCTGGAGGATGCCATCTTGGATACGGTGGCCGCAGCTGGACCTAATTCTTAGCTTGGGAGCCAGAGCCTGCCCACAGGAGAGTGCTTTCCTATCACAAAACCAGTACTCGATGCAGTGTTGGCTAAGGCTAGGCCCTGTCAGTAGAGGCCAACAGGGCAGTAGCATTGCTGTATTCTGAACTAGGGTTGGATATAGTGGTGCTTACTTTGTCAGATGAGAAGAGGGACCTCTACACCTGGAAACCTAACTGACTTGTGAACTGGACAGATACCATTTGCTTTACATTTGAAGACAGCCTAGAGAAACATTTGCAATCCATCCTCTCAGTACCTCTTCCAGCCTCTATATACTCACATGGGACCCAAAAAGCAACAGACAATTGTGGCATACAAGCAATCACTCATGGATTCAGAAGGCTCCCAAACAAAGCAACTAAGGAGTTTTTGAGATGAAGAAACTTTTATGAAAGCATCAGGAAGTGAATACAAATTGACGATATATAGAGCCCTTCTAGACCTTATACAAAATGCAGCAGAACAAAGTGAAAAATTAAGCAAGTTGTTCGATCTGATGGAACACCAGTACTCTGAAATCCAACAGATCAAGAAGAAAATCAAAGACATAGAAACTTCCATGCAAAGCCAAGAAAACAGAATGGAACAAATGGAAAAAAGAATTTCTGACTTGGAAGACAGAGCTACTGATGCCAGTGTCTATGAGCAGAAATCAGAAAAAAGAAACAAGAAAAATGAAGAAACATTAAGAAGCATGGGGGACTCTATTAAGAGGAACAACCTTCGATTAATTGGAGTCCCTGAAGAGGGTGAGACATCTGAGAACACAGAGAGTATTATTGCTGAGCTGCTGAAAGAAAACTTCCCAGAAATCATGAAGGAAGAGAATATAGACATCTCAGATGCATATCGTACGCCACCCAATATAGATCTCAAAAGAAAGACTCCAAGACATATTATAATCAAGCTTAACAAAATGAAACGTAAGCAGCAACTCTTGAAGGCAGCAAGACTCAAGGCAAAGCTAACATTCAGAGGGAAACCCTGTAGGCTCTCATCAGACTTGTCAGCAGAAACCATGCTGGCCTGGAGACAGTGGCATGACACATTCAGAGTCTTGAAGGAGAAGAACTTCCAACCAAGAATTATATACCCTGCAAAACAGTCTTTCAAATACGAAAATGAAATTAAGACATTCCCAGATAAACAGAAACTCAGAGACTTTGTAAAAACCAAACCCAAACTACAAGAAATACTGAAAGAAGTTCTTGGCTTTGGCTTAGAAGAACAAAACCACTAACTTTATATTTTAGAACTACACACTACTCAATACTCATTTAGGGAAGGCTCCAAAGTAAATCACAGCTTTGATATGGAAAGAAGCAATCCAGTGATCATCATGAAAACTATGGTGTCATCATAATAAAAAGAGGAATGTACTACAGTCGTTATAGTCCTTCCAGATGGAGAGGAAAATGACAAGGCTGGTAGTAATCAAAATTGGGTTTATAAATAGTTTATTAAGGGGTTCATGGGGCAGCTCTAAAGCACAACAAAGATGTATCATACCATTTCAAGAAATCTAACACACGAGTCTCAACAACTATAAAACCAACTCTGAAAGAGGCGAAAAATCAACTCACAAAAAAGAGTGTCCCAGAACAGACTAATAAGAACAACAGAGAAAACATCAACATAAAAATAAACATATCACAATGGCAGCACTGAACACATACCTATCAATAATTATATTGAATGTGAGTGGACTGAATGCTCCAGTAAAGAGACACCGAGTGTCATCTTGGATCAAAAGACATGACCCATCCATATGTTGTCTACAAGAAACTCACTTGAGACCTAAAGACAGGAACAAACAGAAAATTAAAGGTTGGAAGAATATATATCAAGCTAAAAATGAACAAAGAAGAGCAGGGGTGGCAATACTAATCTCAGACAAAATCAATTTTAATGTCAAATGCACCATTGTGGACAAAGATCGTCACTATTTATTGCTGAAAGGTTCAGTACACAAGCAAGACTTAACTATATTAAACATCTATGCACCTAATGTCAGAGCACCTAAATATGTCAAAGAAACACTGACTATGCTCAAAAGAGAGTTAGATGACTCCACAATAATAGTGGGAGACTTTAACACTCCACTCTCATTACTAGACAGATCAGCTAGAAAAAAGTTCAGTAAAGATACGGAAGACCTCATTGACACAATTATCCAACTAAACGTCATTGATATATACAGAGCTTTAAATCCATCAGCAGACAACTACACCTTCTTCTCCAGTGCACATGAAACATTCTCCAGAATTGACCACATGATAGGCCATAATGCAATGCTCAAAAATCCATACCGCTGAATTACTGCAAAGCATCGTCTCAGATCATAAAGCCATAAAAGTTGAAATCAATAGCAGAAAAAACAGAGATAGAAAGTGGAAATCTTGGAAACTGAACAGCATCTTGCTCAAAAAAACATTGGTTATAGAGGAAATCAAGGATGAATTAAAGAAATTCATGGATTCCAATGAGAACGAAAACACTTCCTACCAGAACCTATGGGATACAGCCAAAGCAGTGCTCAGAGGTCTGTTTATCTCCATAAATGCACACATCTTGAAGGAAGAAAGAAACCAAACCAAGGAACTAACTCTACAGCTTCAACAAGTAGAAATAGAACAACAGAGGAACCCCTCAGGCACCAGAAGAAAGGAGATCATAAAGATTAGAGCAGAGCTAAATGAATTAGAGAATAGAAAAACAATTGGAGAAATTGAAAAGACCAACAGCTGGTTTTTTGAAAAGATCAACCAAATTGATAAATCACTGGCTAAACTTACTAAAGAAATGGAGGAAAGGAAACAAATAACTCAAATTAGAAATGAGAGGGGGGTTGTCACCCCAGATGCAACAGAAATCAAAAATATCATAACAGAATACTATGAAAGACTGTACTCTAACAAATTTGAAAACCTAGGGGAAATGGACCAATTCCTTGACTCATACCACCTACCCAAATTATCACATCATGAGGCAGAACAACTTAAAAAACCCATCACAAAGGAAGAGATTGAAAAGGTCATCAAAACACTGCCAACCAAAAAAAAAAAGTCCGGGCCCAAATGGCTGCATGGCAGAATTCTACCAAGCATTTAGAGAAGAGTTATCCCCAATACTACTGAGACTATTTCACAGTATAGAAAGGGATGGAGTACTCTGAAACTCATTCTATGAGGCCAGCATAACCCTGATACCTAAGCCAGGGAAAGACCCAACAAAAAAAGAGAACTACAGATCGATATCACTCATGAACCTACATGCAAAAATCTTCAACAAAATTCTGGCCAACAGAATACAACAACATATCAAGAAAATAATCCATCCTGACCAAGTGGGATTCATACCAGGGATGCAAGGCTGGTTCAACATCAGGAAAACAAATAATGCGATAAACCACATAAATAACACAAAAGACAAGGATCACCTGATTTTGTCCATTGATGCAGAAAAGGCATTTGATAAAGTCCAACACCCATTCATGCTAAAAACTCTTAGCAAAATGGGCATAGACGACAAATTCCTCAACACAATAAGGGCCATTTATACAAAGCCAATTGCCCACATCATCCTGAATGGAGAGAGACTGACTTTCCCTTGAGATCAGGAACTAGACAAGGATGCCCGCTCTCACCTTTCCTATTCAATATTGTGCTAGAAGTTCTAGCCAGAGCAATTAGACAAGATGAAGACATAAAGGGCATCTGCATCGGCAAAGAGGAAGTTAAAATCTCCCTGTTCGCAGATGATATGATTGTATATGCAGAGAACCCCAAGGAATCTATAAGTAAGCTACTCAAACTGATAGAGTTCAGCAGAGTCTCAGGATACAAGATAAACATAAGTAAATCAGTAGGATTCCTTTATACCAACAACGAGACTGTTAAGGAGGAAATTATCAAATCAATACCATTTAAAATAGCCCCTAAGAAGATAAAGTACCTAGGAATTAATCTAACCAGAGAAACAACAGACCTTTACAAAGAGAACTACAAGCCCTCACTACAAGAAACTAAGAGAGACTTAGATAAATGGAAAAACCTACCCTGCTCATGGATAGGAAGACTTAACATTGTGAAAATGTATATTTTACTCAAAGCAGTTTATTTATATAATGCAATCCCAATACAAGTTCCAGCATCATTTTTTAATGAGATGGAGAAACAAATCGCCAATTTTGTTTGGAAAGGGAAGAAGCCCCAGATAAGTAAGGTACTACTAAAGAAGAAGAACACACTGGGAGGCCTCTCATTACCCGACCTTAGAACATACTACACTGCCACAGTGGTCAAAACAGCCTGGTACTGGTATAAGAACAGACAGATCGATCAATGGAACAGAATTGAGACCCCAGAGGTGACACCATCTGCCTAGGAACACTTGATATTCGACAAAGGCCCTAAGACATTAAACTGGGGTAAAAACAGTATCTTGAGCAAATGGTGCTGGCAAAATTGGTTATCCATCTGCAAGAAACTGAATCAAGATCCATATCTTACACCTTATACAAAAACCAACTCCAACTGGATAAAAGACCTAAATATCAAACCTAAAACGATAAATCTCATCCAAGAAAAGGTAGGAACAACAATGGAAGTTTTAATACACAATATGGACAGACTCCAAAATCTGTCACAGAAACCTCAATCAACAGAAGAGAAAGTAGATAAATGGGAACTATTAAGAATCAAACACTTTTGCTCATCCAAAGACTTTATTAATAGAATTAAAAGAACACCCACAGAATGGGAAAAAACATTTGGCAACTTTATGTCAGACCGACGCCTGATCTCCATAATCTATAAGATACTACGAAATATCAATAAGAGGAAGATAAACCATCCTATTAAGTGGTGTGCAAAGGAGATGGACAGACACTTCACTGAAGAGGAGATCCAGGCAGCCAAAAAACACATGTGGACATGTTCACGATCTTTAGTTATTAAGGCAATTCAAATCAAGACAACAATGAGATGCCATCTCACCCCAACAAGATTGGCCATGATCCATAAAACACAAAACAACAAATGCTGGAGAAGCTGTGGAGAAAGTGGAACCCTCCTACACTGTTGGTGGGGTAGCAAAATGGTCTAGTCTCTTTGTAAAGCAATCTGGCCCTTCCTTAAAAAAATGAATATCGATATACCATTTGACCCAGTAATTCCACTACTTGGAATGTATCCTACAGAATCAAGCCCTTTCACACTAACAGACACATGCACGAGAATGTTTATCGCAGCACAGTCCACGACAGCAAAAAGATGGAATCAACCCAGATGCCCAGCAATACAAGAATGGATAGGTAAACTGTGGTACATATACTCAATGGAGCACTACGCAATGATAAAGAATAACGATGATTCCAGGAAACATCTCCTAACTTGGTTTCAACTGGAAGACATTATGTTGAGTGAAAGTAGTCAGCGACAAAGGGACAAATACTGTATGAGACCTCTACAATAAGACCTCAGAAACAGACTTGTGTATAGAAGACAAGACTCTTTGACAGCTGCAAGGGAGCGGAGGGAGGGAGGGGGAGGGGGGTTCTGTTTAGATAGTTACTAGAAATCTAGTTGGGAGAAAGCGGTGATAGCACACATTAGAAACAAGAACAACATTAAGTGGACTTCAACATAACTTGAGTACTCCTTCCATCTTGACTCAATACTGCAAGGATAGAGTAGCTGGGGCAGGGGGCGGTGGACCATGCTCTTAGGCGAATTCCAAGCCAGTTGGCACAACTAGCGTTTTGCTAAGAGAGCTCTCTGCACCCCACATTCGTGAGTGGCGTCTGGGGTCTTAAAAGCTGCCAAGTTGCCATCCGAGGACACAGCAAATGGTCCCAACTCAGCAGGAACAGATCCTCACCGAGGACCAAAATGACATGCGGTAAAGACAACCTAGAAGACAGAGAGACCCACAAGAGTGGGTGCCTACATCGACTTGGGACCGGAAGAACCGGATGGTGCCCGGCCACCACCAGTGATAGCCACGATGGAGCTCACAGAGAGGAGTCTCACTGGCAACACAAGAATAAAAAGGGGTGCATCATGAGATCTCCACTAAAAGACCTCAATTGATGGTACAGCAGTTTACGGGTTCCTCTGAGAGCATGGCCCCTGGCCCTGATGCTGCCCTTTCCCATAAATTATAACAAAGGTCCACTCTTTGGACAGGAATGGATTGGACTTGGCAATGCAGAGTGACCATATATTGGATGCACTTTATGGTTCTATACATCTACAGGATATCATCTTGCTGACCTCTGGCTGGAGGAAGGGGAGTGGATGGAGAGGAGGGGAAAGGAGGTTGTTGGGAGGATGAGACATGTATGGAGCAGAGAGGAATAGTGTGCAGTCACCGGACAGGGAGAGCAGTGGAAGCTGCATGTAGGTGGGCATGTAAATTTATATGTGAATGTACATTTTCACTCAGTTATGTTAAATAAAAATTAAAAAAATGAATATTTTGAGGGCTAATATAATGTGTTTCACTGACTTGCTTGTTTCCTGTTAATGCCTTCTTTCCCTGCATTCTTTCCCCATTTGTACTGGAAATTCCTAACTTGTGCCTAGTCTGCCATTTTACCTTTGGAAGCAGATGACTTGTACTCTAGGTTTCATGGATGTAGAATTTTTTGCACTTTGATCTTGGAACTGGTATAAGACTTCTGTCATATAGGATGGACACATTTTTGCTACGACTTTTGCTATGATGGGATGATTATGTTGTGTGTCTCCAAGATATGATTTTGGGGGGTCCAATGGGTGAAGTGTCATGGATTGAACTGCATCCCCCAAAAAAGTGTGTAGCCATGTGGCTGGGCCACAATTCCCAATATTTTATGATGGCCCTCCATTTTGTGATTTTCCTATGCTGTGTGTTAGACGATTAGTGTGGGACTGTAGATCCCTTCCTAAGATCAACTCCCTGATCCACTGTAAAGGGAGTTTCCCTGGAGTATGGCTCATCCACCTTTTATCCTTTCATCCTACAAGAGATAAAAGGAAAAGGAAGTAAGCAGAGAACTGGGAACCTCACGTCATCAAGAAAGCAGTACTAGGTTTAGAGAGTGCCCTTCAGGGAGCCAAGATGCTCCCTGATCAAAGACTGATAAAACTGAAAGACTTTCCTCCAGAGCTGACAGAGGGAAAGCCTTCCTCTGGAGCAGTCACCCTGAATTTGAACTTACAGCCTATCAGACTTTGTAATAACAGACTTTCCTTTGTTAAAGTCATCCACTCTGTGGTATTTCTGTTAGAGTAGCTCTAGATGACTAAAACACCAGCCAAGATGGAGGTGGGGTGTAAATATCCTGGTTTCTGCCTTCCTTCCATCTTCCAGTCTGATTTCATTGCTCCCACTGGGTGAATATATGTGTGTACCAGGTAATGTTGGAATCTGGAATATACAGCATGCAGGCTTTGTACCACGGAGTAGAGATGTGGAGTAGCAAGTAATGGTCTAAGAGAAAGCAGGCCAAGACTATGACAATGATTATTATAAAACTACAGTTTTTTGCTTACCATGTGAGAAACAAAAACTTAGAATAAGAAATCTGTGGATCTTTTAGGCAACGATATGGCTCAGACTTAGAATAATACTGGATCCTAAGTAAAGGAAGCAATCTTGATTTTATATTAGTGTTTTATATTCTCCCAGCCTAGACGCTGCCTCTACTTTCTCATTCCACTCAGGCCTACCTCAGTGAGGACAAAACTTAAAGAAAGCCTCTTTCTCTTGGCACAGGGGGCAGTGAAAGGAGAGGTTAAGGAAAGACATTAATACAAAGGATACTAGAAACAGTGTGTGAGAATTTCTATACCGTTGGGTGGAAGAAAACACCATGCTTCCAGTTACTTATCAAGGAAGCTCTGAAGGACACCAAAGAGTTGCAAGATGTTCAATTGTTCCATTTACCTGTAGAACCAATTCCTGACTCCTCTTAAGCAGGGAACTTCAAACAGAAAGACATTCATGTCTCTCCATTGCTTCACATCTGTCCCAGAGATTTAATCCATCAGCACATTTGGCTTGGGCAAGAGGAGGGCTGCCATAGGAAAACAATTAAGGAGACTGACTGACAGGTTGAGATTTCCTTCAAGACATGCAAGCCTGTTAGAGTAGCACTAGAGACTAAAACACTAGCCAAGGTGGAGGTGGGGTGGAAATACCCAAGCCTGGTCTGAACTACTTTTTAACAGATTTAAAATCTGTTCCAACACTTCAGTTTAAAAAACCAGTATTTTATAATAATTGTGTCTCTTATGTGTACATAATTAACAAAAGCACTGTACCTGCTCTGATCTCATTTGATTTCTTACAGCAAATTGTGATAGGAAGGGAAGAAAAAAGCTATTTGTTTTCTTGTTTAACACATAAGTCTACTGGGATTTGTAGAGGCTTATAGCAATACAGTAAAGTTTGTCATCAATTTGATTGTAAGATATAAGTCTCTATTCACCAGTGCTTCTTCCTATTACTACATACCTTTCACTTGAAAACATTCCTCAACTATTGCCTCCTTTTCTTAAATTTCATCAGCTTACACCTCCTAGGTTTTCCACTGTCTCTTTTAATGACTGTTTCCTTCTAGAATTTAAAATTGTTTCTTATAACTGAGTCTATCCGTTTGCCATATTTTCTCTTTCTGTTACTCACTAGTACCTCACCACGGAAACATTTTGGAAAGTGGGGGTAGCATGACAGCAGTAAAGAAGCCAGTTAAATGAAATCAAAACTGCTGGTTGAAATAACCAGAATAAGCTATACACCAAAGAGAGACACCCCATATTAGATTACTTTAGTTCTTTGTCAAACTACCACCACCCAAACTGTTTTCCCTCTCTCCCTAATTGTATCCGACGATGAACTTTTCTCAGAAACTTCTTGCAGTTGATGTCTGAAGAACTTGTGCTCCATGATTTTCTTCTCAAAAAAATTGTGCTGTGGCATTGGAGAGAATATTCTGGAACTTACTTTCACACAACATGTTACTGTTTCCCATCTTCAGGAAGCCAGTTCTTTCTATAACCTTCCTTCAGGGGTGCATGCCTTTAGAATTTGCATTTCACAGTCTGAAGAAGTACAGTAAGGCGAGTGGTGCTCATTTTCCAAAATGTATACTATCATTCAGATAATGGACACGTGCAGCAGAAAGCATGTTAACCGTATGAATTTTGAATTCAGAACTTACAATACTTGAGCCAGAAGCAAGAGGAGAGATCCCCTGGCATTTTGCTATTAAGGAAACTGAGGTAAAGCATAGCAGAGGAGCTTGCAGGACATCAACATACAGGTTAGCAGCAGCCTCCCAGGTCGGTAGAGTTTCTAGAATATGTTTCTGTCTTCCCATCAGTTCACAGCCGGCTGCCCCATTGTGCTGAAATGAACCATTCAGTAAACTCAGTGAAATTATCTTTGGAAATTTCCAGCTGGGTTGCATCCTTATAATACCAGGGTTAAAAGCGTGGGGTGGGTGTAAAGATCATTTCCAAAGGGCAGATTGTGAGGGTGGTGGAGTTGGGGGTGGAGAGGAGAGAGATGAAAAGAAAAGGTTTTTGTGAGGAAACTCTCACTGGGAGCCAAAATGATCCATTGGGATAGGGTTGTTTGATGTATATTTAACTCTGGATATCTATTTAAGCTGAGAGTGGTGATTTCATGGGATGGGCTTCTTCCCTTGGGAGAAGATTCAACCTTCTCCTTTCCGCTCCTCCAGCAGAAATCATGAGGAAGGGAGAGTATGGAGATTTGGTCAGACAATTGCGGAGGCTGCCAGAGCTTGAGTTTGTTTCACTGAGCCAATCATGGCCTTTTCTAGGAAAGGGGATGTGCTTTGCAAAAGCACTTCATCTGGAGGCAGGAGGCTTGGCAAGTAGAGTTAATCCAAGAAAATTGTCCTCAACTCGTAAGTGAGGAGTAGTGTGCTGGTCTATATTTTAAAAGAGAATAATAATCCTGCAAACACTGGTACAACCTGACTATGTGCCATGGACTTTCAACCTTGTCTTTGAGAGAAAGAAGTTTTATTGCTGTAAATAGGACCAGAAACATAAATGAATTGACAAGTTCACACAATGAGTAAGAAGAGAAACAGGGCTTGCTACTGAAAATCATATGTTTCTAAACCCTGTGTTCAGTAACAAAACTAGTTGCCGTAGAATCACCTGTGACTCTTGTCATCCCTTGTGTGTCGGAGTACAACGCTGGGCTCCATAGGGTTTTTAGTGGCTGTTTTTTTTTTGGAATTACACCACCAGGCCTTTCCTACAAGGCTTCTCTGTTAGGATTCAAGCCTACAACCTTAGGGTTAACAGCTGAGTACGTTACCTTTCACTCCATGTGAAGACTCCTGTGCTCAGTAGTGAAGAAAAGAAAAAAAGATGCATTGTAGTGGAGTTGATTCCAACTCCCAGCAACCCTACAGGACAGAGAATTGCCTCCTAGGGGTTCGGAGGAGCAGCTGATAAATTCAAATTAGTGACCTCTCAGTTAACAATGAGCTCTTAACCACTGCACCACCAGAGCTCCTTGCTCAGAAATAGAAACAGGTAATTATGTCATGTTCTTGTATAGTGGTAATAGCCTGATTTTTAGAGTCCAATTGCAAGTACTGTCTGACTCCTGAGTCTGTGATTCTAACCATTAGACAACAATGTCTTTCTAAACCCCTAGCTATACCAAACAGCTGGAGGAAATAGAACAGCAAATGGAAATCAGATAGAGTAGCATAAATAGCAAAAAATAGTGAGAAGAGAAGGATCAAACAAAGTGGTTAGGAAACAATGAAACTGTTGAGAAGCTAAGCGGGCAAGTTGAGAATAAAAAACTCATGGTTATGACAAAAATTCACTTTAACAGTCTTGTTTTTCCATTCTCTCCCCCCAGCTGATTTGATGACAATCTTATTCTGAATAAATTCTCTTGTGTCGTGCATCTCTGTTTTTCCATCTCATTTTCTCTCACTTATTTTATTTCCATTCCACTGTGTACTGCCTTCTCTTCCTTCCTGATCACTCCATTTTCTCCCTGGCTAGGAGAGGCTCCCCTCACACCCAGCCTCCCTGAAACAGCTCATCTTCCTCTGCCTGGTGAGAAATAGATGCTTGCTGATCAACTGGTTATCCAAGGGTCAGAGCAGCTTTACTGTACACTGCCATGGAAGTGTAGGTGACATGAGAGGGCAGAAAAGAAGAATAAGAGGAAAAAAGCAGAAAACCCAGAGCACATAGGGAAATAATAGGAAGAAAGCAAAACTAGAAGAAAATCAGATAGAAGATAATAATAGAGAAAAGTTTTTAATCTGAGAACAGGGCAAAGGGATAGAAGAGAATAAAAAAAATTAAAGAAAGAAAAGAGACATACAGAGAGACAGAAAAAAGACTGAAGAAAATAAAAGGGTAAGGAGAAGGTAGAGGAGAAAAAACAACAGAGAATAGTAGAGTGAAAGTACAATGGGTGGAGACGAGTGAAGCTACGCTGAAGGGGATGAAAAAGCAAAATGAAGTAATCAAGCTGGTTAGGAAGCCTGTGAGAGACGCAGATAGCCAGTGGAAAAACATATGAAGAGAAAAGGAAAACAAACCCAGCGGGAAGAAGACAGATATAAGCAAAACAAGATTGAGGGAGATTCTTAGATAAAACAAAAAGCTTATTTCTTTCAAGCTCATCTTTTCCCTTGCCTCTACAAACCCTCCATTTCATTTAACAATAAATGAGAGCATTAAAATAGCAGAAAAACAAGTAACATCACAGAGCTCTGTGTGTAGGGATATTGATCGGTCAGCGATGTCTCTCCAGAGACCCCAGGGTTACATTTAAGCTTTAGGAAACATGCAATCACCACAATAATGGATAATATTAACTGAAAATATACTATACGCTAGCAGTGTGCTTAGCAGCTTGCATAGATTATGGCCCGTAATTCTCACAACGAGGTAATGGTGTAGTTACCATTATTATCACTTATTCGTAGATGAGGGTGTGAGGCTTAAAGAGGTTAATGTAACTTCCCAAGGTCGCAGAGCTGCAGGTGTCAGGGCTGGCATGAAGCCCAGGTATCCATGCTTTTAACCAGCGAGTTCCAGAAAAGGAAACCACAGCACATAGAAGTAGGACTCGAACTGGAAGGCTTCAAACAAGGCTTACTGAGCCCTTGGCCTGATACTTGTAGCTGGGGAACACCAACAGCCAACCAATCAGTTGTCATTCGGTCGGTTCCAACTCAAGGGAGCTCAGTGTGTGCCAGAATAAAGATGTTCTCCATAGAGTTCTCATGGCTATGACTTTTCAGAAACAGGTCATCAGGGTTTTCTTCCAAGAAGAGTATGAATGGGCTTAAGCCATCAACCTTTCTGTTAGTGGCCAAGTGCTTAATCATTTGTGAAACCAGGGACTCTCCAGATAAATTAGATGCAATATTGCCTCCCAGTAGCATAATGAAGTATATATGGGACAAAGACTTCAGTTTCATGTTGGGTGGGAATAAGTGCTTTCCTGTAGGCAATGACTAAATGTTGTAGGAACAAAATGGGAAATGTGTCTTCCTGGGTAAGTTTTGAAGGAAGAGTAAAAGTTCTCAACAAAGGTTTCCTGCAAAGAACCAGGTAGTAAATATTTTAGGCCTTGTGGGCTACTAGTCACTGTCACAAGTCACCAGTTCTGCTACTGTAGGGCAAAACCAGTTGTAAATATAAAAATGAATAAGCAAAGCTGTATTACAGAAAACCAAAATTGATAACAATGAAATTTGAATTTCATGTAATTTTCATGTCACAAAATATAGTTTTAAACATTTCTCTGTCATTTTAAAATTTAAAAACCATTTTTTCCTTTATTGCACTTTAAGTGAAAGTTTACAATTCAAGTCAGTTTGTCATACAAAAACCCACACACACATTGATATGTGACCCCAGTTGCTATCCCCACACTGTGACAGTATACTCCTCCTCTCCACTCTGCATTTTCTGTGCCCATTCAGCCAACATCTGTCCCTGTTTACTGTCTCATCTCACCTCCAGACAAAAGTTGCCTCACGTAACTACTTATGCCAAGAAACACACTCTTCACCAGTATCTTTTTATGTCTCATCATCCAGTTCCATCTTTGAAAAGCTGGCTTTGGGAAGGATTTCAGTCCTATCTCTGTTTGAGTAGTTGCCTTTGGGATGGTGTCAGTTCTGGGCTGACATAAAGTATGGAGGCTGTGTCTTCTGGGAACTTTTCAGTCGGTGAGAACATCAAGTCTGGATTTTTGTTTTACTAGAGTTTGAATTATTCATCCCACATTCTCCCTCTCCCTCAGAGACACTGTGTGGAATCCTATGTAAGAGCAGTCATTGGTGGTAGCTGGGTGCTATCTAGCTCTTCTGGTCTCATGCCGATGTAGTCTGTTGTTTATATAGCCCTTTATTTTGGACTTGTATTTTCTTAATATCTTTGGTGTTCATTGTTCTCCTTTGCTCCAGGTGGTTACAGACAAATTGACGCTTTTTAGAGGGCCACACCTATTCTTTTTTGAATACTGTTAGCTTGTATATATATTTTCTGTCCTTTTAGTTGGCTTGTGTCTTTAAGTGTAATGTGTGTCTCTTGTAAGAAGCATATAGAGGGATTGTGTTTTTTATAGAGAGAAAGCCTTTCCCTGGAGCAGATACCTTGAATTCTAACTTGTAACCTACTAGAGTGTGTAAGAATAAACTTTCCTTTGTTAAAGCCATCCACTTGTGGTATTTCTGTTAGAGCAGTACTAGCTGACTGAAACAGAATTTGGTACCTAGAGAGTGTGGTACTGTTCTAGCCAATATCTAAAATGTGGAAAGCATTTTGAAACTGAATGGATGTAAGATTCAGAAGGAACCAAGGAGAACTTTTCACACTGAAGAAGTCACAGACGGTGAGTGACAACAAGAGGACAAGCATCAGTGGCAGCAGCAGAACCACAGGCAGCGCTGGAAATGACCCATGGAGCAAGAGAGCTGAATGCCTGTGCACAGAGGCTTTGTGGAGGAGTGGGGTGCCTCAGGCACTTGAGTCAGTGGAGCTACAGAACTTTGGAATACTTGTCCCAGTAGGACACATGTGGGCCTGGGTCCCAGGCCATGAGGCCATAAGAAGCAGAGCTGAAGAGACTAAGAGCAAGAGAAGCTGAGCTGCCTCGGTCTCAAAAGATATGACCATGACTTCAGGGGTTTGGAAGGGTGGAGCCAGGGCTTTCTGTGTTTGTAAGAGTGGAATTGCCACCCAGTTGGGCTTAGGGTGCACCTAAAGCCAATTGGACAAAGTTGCTGTCCAAGTGGGCCTAGAAGGCAGAGTTGTAGCACAGGGCCAGATGTCACCACTTAGAATGTAGAATGTAGCCAATTCTTAGAGCCTGGAGGGCAAAGCTATTGTGTACAATGGCTCAGAGAACTGAAGATTATTTTCAAAACTTTGAGGGCTAATGTAATGTGTTCTGCTGACTTTTTTGTTGTCTGTTAATGCCTTCCTTCCCTGCAATATCTCCCATTTGTAATAGAAATAGCTTTAACTTGTGCCGGTCATTGTATTTTAGAAGCAGATAACTTGTGTTCTAGATTTCACAGTTAAAGAGAATTTTCTGGATTTTGGACTTGACCTTAAGGCTTTTGCTGTGATGGGTGAATATGTTTTACATGTTGCAAAGAAGTGATTTTTTTTTTTTTTTAGAGAACAAAGAGTGAGATGTTATGGATTGAAATGTGTTCCCTAAAAAAATTTGTAATAATCTGGCTGTTTCTCAATGTTGGAGATGTTGTGTGATGTTCCTCCATGTTGGAATTCCTGTCCCTATGATGTTAATGAAGGTGGATGGGCAACAGTTGTGTTGGTAGAGCAAGATTCAATACGTAAGTTTGTTTTGTGCCTTGGGAGGGTCTTTTGAGATACAAAGGAAAAAATCTGGCAGATGGATTTGGCAATTTCACACCATCAAGAAGGCAGCACCAGGTAAAGAGTGTGTCTCTCAGACCTGAGATTCCTGAGCCAAGATGCCCCTGAACAAAGACTGATACAACACAAGGACTTTCCTCCAGAGTTGACAGGTAGAATGCTTTCCTCTGGAGCAGACACCTTGAATTTGAACTTGTAACCTACTATACTGTGTAAGAACAAACTTTCCTTTGTTAGAGCAGCACTAGCTGACTAAGCCAAGTGCCATAGAGTCAGATCCGACTAAACATACACCTATTCTTTTTTTAATACTGTTTGCTTGATATATACATATATATATGTATATATATATATTCTGTTCTTTTAAGTTTTTTGTGTCTTTAGGTGTAATGCATGTCTCTTGTAAGGAGTATATAGAATGATTGTATTTTTTATCCTGTCTGCTGCTCTCTGTCTCTTTATTGACGCATTTAATCCATTGCTTTCAGTGTAATCAATGATAGGTATGAGATAGTGCAGTCATTTTGATGGCTTATGTTGTGCATTATTGAAAATTTGTTTGCTTCACTTACTTATCTATACCAAGTTTTTTTTTTCATCTTTTTCATTGTTGTTGGTTTCATATTTTTTTTCGTATTTGCTAAGGTTTTACTCTTGTTTATTATTTTGATGTATAGAATTACTAAGTTTCTTCATGGTTACCTCAATATTTACTCACATTCTTCTAAGTTTAAAACAGTCTCTCATTTCTTTCTATTGCCTTGACTTCCTCTCCATATGAAAGTTCTATAACTACACTTTTAGTCCCTCTTGTTTATTACAGATTTTTATTTTTTACATAATGATATATCTGTTTCCTTATTTTCAGTGTTTTTGCTTTGATTTATTTTTGTTATTTCAGTATCTGTGTTGATATCTGGTTGCTCTCTCCTGCATACCAGTCTTGGGTTGTCATCTGATATTATCCATTTTCTAACTGAAGGTCTTCCTTTAGTATTTCTTGTGATTTGGGGGTTGAGTTTTGCAAATTTCCTAAATTTCTCTTTATCTGGAAATGTCTTAACTTTACCATCACTTTGAAGAGACAGTTTTGCTGGATATATAATTTTTTTTCCTTGAAGGAAAAAAAAAGCAATTATCCAACTTCTTTCTTGCCTGCATGATTTCTGCTTAGTCCAAGCTTAGTCTTATCCATTCTATTTTTTATTGTTTGTGTACGGCACTTGGCTACTTGGCCATCCTTATCCACTCTTCCTTTTTTTTATTGTAATTAAATGAAAGTTTACAATACCATTCAAATTTGCATGTCTGCCTATCTGCAGCTCCCTCTGCTCTCCTTGCCCGGTGACAGCACACTCCTCCTTTCCATTGCATACATGTCATATCCTTTTGACAAATTCGTGTCCCTTCCTCTCCACTCCCCTCTAATAAGAGGCCAATAGGACTACATCCTATAGATGCACAGAACAATAAAGTAGACACACAATATGGCCACTCTGTTTCCCTGAGTCCATTCCATTCCTATCTGAAGACTTGAACTCACTAATGATCTACGACCAGGGGCAGCAACAGGTCTAGGGACCATGCTCCCAGGATAACTCCCAGAACTTCAACCATCAGTTGTGGTCTTTTAGTGTAGATCTTAGGGTATACCACTTTTTTTCTCATGTTGCCCCTGGGACTCAACATTGTGAGCCCCATCACAGCTGTCATTGGTAGTGGCCAGGCACTATCTGATTCTTCTGGTTACATGTTGATATATTCACCCACTACATGTGTCATTCTGTCTTCTGGCCTCTTTTTCCCTCATATCATTGTTGTCATATCCTTAGCCATTCTTAATTCCCCTCCATTTTGGTTTTGGTAAGTTTGATTATAATACATCTTGGTGACTTCCTTTTGTGATCTAGCTTGTGGGGATTTTGATGAGAGTCTTAGATAGGTATCGTCTAATCTTTCACAATATCAGGGTAGTTTGCTGCGAACAATTTTTCAACAAACCTCTGTATTTTCTGTTATACCCTATCCTTATTCTGGTACTCCAGTGACTCCAGGGTTATTCTTGTTGATAGAGTTCCACGTAATTCTTAGGGTTTCTTCATTTTTTTTTAAATCTTCTATATAATCTTTCCTCAAATATGTTTGTGTCAAATGCTTTATCTTCAGTTTCACTATATTCTGATTTTCATTGCTTCAGTTCTGCTCCTTTGACTTTCTATTATGTTGCCTAGTTCTGAAACTTTACTGTAAGTCTCCTGAATTTCTGTTTGCTGTCTCTCTATGGACTTTTGAAGCCTGTTCAATTTGCCATTATGCTGTACTCTAAACTTTTTGAGTTCCTTAAAAGCTATTCTTGTACATTCTGTAAAAACAGGTGATGGTTAGAATTTGGCACATGAACTATAATTGGCCAACTTCTGCTTTGTGTAGAAATGTTGGAATGCATTCACGATATTGTATATTCAATCCTCTTATATGGATACAAATGTTGGACAATAAATAATGAAGACTGAAGAAGAATTGTTGCCTTTGAATTATGATGTTGGTGAAGAACATTGAATACTGAATATACCATGGACAATCAGAAAAATGAACAAATCTGTTTTGGAATAAGTACAGTTAAAATGTTCCTTAGAAGCAAGGAAGGCAAGGCATTTTCTCACATACTTTGGACATGCTTAAAAAGTAGAGAGTCATCAAAATGTCAGTAAGATGGATTGACACAGTGGCTGCAACAATGCACTCAAATAATAGTAACAATTATGAGACTGGTGCAGATTAGGCAGTATTTAGTTTTCTTGTACATAAAGTTGCATTAAGTAGTATCTGACTCAGTGGCACCTGATAATAATAATAATTTCTAGTAAAGAAAAAAGTGTGTGCAAAATCAGAGTGGCATAAAAGGACTTGAAATTTTCTTAGTATCTACTGTCTGTGTGAAGTGCCAGGTGTAGTATAGAAGATGATTGAGGTGAACCTGGAGATGTGTGTTGGGAGTGGATTATACAACATAGAATTCAACATAAAGAGTTTGAATTTTAAGAACAGGAAGATACCTTGAAGTGATTTGTAAGAAGGATTTTGCCATAGTCCTATTTTGTTTTAGAAACAAAAACTAAATGGAAGAAGTTAAAATCTCTAGCAATAGTCTGAGCACAGGCTAATAAAGGTCTAACTAAGGTAGGTAAGTGGAAGTGGAAGCAAGAGTGATACTTATCCATGTTTATGAGATGTGATTGACTGATGTGGCTTCGATGATTAGACAGCTAATGAAAAAATGAAAGATTCTAAGATTCACAGCATATCTAACTCAATGATTGCACTTCCAGTGTGAATCAGAAGAGGCAGGTGACATAAGGATACTAAGCTATTCGTATAACTAAACAAACAAAAAAGCATGTGCATATGTGTGTGTATGTTTCTGTTTATAGCAGTAATAAATGCTTATTCTAGTTAAGGTAAGTTTAGATGTTTTAATAAATCAATGACAGACTTCAGTGACTCTACCAAACACCCCTTGTGTACTACTTCAAATCCTCAGACTTCACCTTTTATTTCCACTTAGTTGGTAACAAATGACTTCATTCAGGTGTAACCAAGCAGTGACCATCTGCAGAAATACTAGGGCTTCTCTAACTGCACAGCATGAGACACCTGCATAAAGTACTTCACATGCAACTTGTGAATACTTTACATGTAACTTTGAAGTGACAGATATCAATGCTCCCAGGGTCAGCGCTTTACCTCTGGGGTTTGAGAATAGATGTATGAGTTGTTACTCCATTTTGTACCATATGCAGATAATTCTGAGATGCATAACTAGACCCTTCGAAAATTCTAGTGGGATTGAGCATCAGCTGTCTGCAGTGATGGCCAGTTTAATAATACATCCTTATATTCACTTTTATTCTTTTTTCCTTACTCCATTGACCTCTCACTCCTACTTCTTAGGGTAAACACCCTCAAAAGTTATCTTCCTAGGGCCTCTTTAAGATTTATTTATCAGAGGACCTCAGTCAAAGACAATTGAGTAACATAATACAAGTTTATTTCTTGCCAAAGAATTGGCCAGTGTAGGTGTTTCTGGTTAGCAGGCAGCTACCAGATGGGAATTCAACGCTAACAGCTTCTGGGACCTCACAGTCACCGTTGACAAGGGAAACACTAGATAAGGGTAATACATATTCTTGAACCTGATGAGATGTGGCCCATTTTTTCAGACTCCGTATGAAAGTGCTAGTCACATGGTCCTGGGAAATGTAGCTCCTCCCTGAGTAATCTTTTTCTAAGCAAATCTCTATTATATAGAAGGGAGAGCATGTGTTTTGGCTATCAACTAACATTCAGCATCTCAAACTTCAGCGTATAAGATCTGTCAAATAAAGAAAAATATCAGTAATAGGTTCAAATCACACAAAATCCCACTACTTAGAAATAGCCACTCATTCATTTTGATGTCTTTCTATCTGGCCTTCTGTTTACATAGATGTTCGTATATCTGGAGCTCTAATGGTGAAGTAGTTAAGATCTATGGCTACTAACCAAAAGATTGACAATTTGAATCTATTAGCTGCTTCTTGGAAACCCTTGTGGAAGTTATGTTCTGTTCTACAGATCACTACAAGTCAGAATTGACTTGATGGCAATTTTGTTTTTTCAATTATCCATGTTTGGAAATGAACAGAGTGTGAATCTATACTTTAAACTCGAATCATACAGTAATCATAAGTTTATGCTGTGACTAATTCACTTAACATTTTATTGTAAACATTTTCTCATTTCATTTATGTTCTTTCTGTGATGCCTATAAAGGGAATCATGTTCAAGGTATACACCCCTCAATGGACACAGATGTAGCTCACAATCTTGTGAAGAGATAAGACTTTGACACAAATAAGCAAATGTTCTCTTATGTTAAACACATGAACTAGCGAGCTGATAAAAATGTGGTTGCCAGAGTCTTTTTATATCCTTACTTTGTCTACTTTTTAATAACACTTATTTAGTTTTTTGGCCTTTGAAAGCTTAGTGAAAACAATTATTTTGTTGATAATGGGTATTGCAGAAACAAAAGATCAATTTGTATGTAATGAACGTGCTACATATTACTGTTGTATGTCTTGAGTCTCTTCTGTAGACTCACAAAGTATAGTGAAGAGAAATGGGAAGCAAATGTGTTATCTCTGTTTCTACACAATGGTGTCCTCTGAAGCCACAGATTCAGATAGTCATGGGACTAAAGATGATAAGGAGCTGTCCTCCAATCAGGAATAGGATGCAAATATACAAAGAATATTCATAATCAGTAATGATCAAATCCCTACAGATAAATAAACGCTTTTACTTGGAACAAGTAGTTCTTATTCCTTCTTATAATTTTCTAAAGAATACAATTTGAATATTTCAAACTTAAACATTCTTCTCATTGAATAACTTATCAAACTCAAACAGCTGTCATACAAGTAAATATTCTAAATCCTCATGTTGTGGACCAATAGTATCAAAGAGGCTTGTCACTGTTGCTTCACAGGAAAGCAGTGAAGATAAAGAGTTATAATTATGGGCATCTAAAATAGGAAACTATGGCTTCCATTGAGGAGACTTAAGATGTGGGAAGAGTTCATGACTGGCTTCCTAGAAGGGGTAAAACCTACCACACACAGTTGCAATATCTAATTAATATTTGAATACCTGTGAGGACAATAGAGCATAATAGGTAATTATGAACTGACTGGGTTAAATCCCAAATGTGATACTAGGAATGTTGCCTGGAGCAAGAACATTAACTTCTCAGTATCTCATTTATGAAACGGGGCTAATAACATTTGTCTTAGTCATCTGGTACTGCTCTAACAGAAATACCATGAGTGAATGGCTTTAGCAAACAGAACTTTATTTTATACCGTCTGGCTGGATACAAGTCCAAATTCAGGTTGTCAACTCCAGGGGAAGGCTTTTCCTTTCTGTTGGCTTTGCAGGAAGGTTCTTATGTTGTATCAGTCTTTCTTTGGTCTGAAAGCATCTCAGCATGGGCTGAAGGATATGCTGTCCTCCCAATACTGATTTCTTGATAGTATGGAGTCTCTGATACTCTGTTTGCTTCCATTTCCTTTTATCTTTTATAGGATAAAAGGATAAAGGGTGGTGCAAAATGCAATCCAGGGAAATTCCCTTAGCAAAGATGTTGCAGTTCCATTCTAACCATCTTTTAACCCAATCCATCTGTTACCCATAGTCAGAGGTTAGGATTTATAGCATAGAAAGATCACAAAATGGAGGGAATTACATAATACTAGGAATCATGGACCTATCCAATAGCTTCACACATTTTTGAGGGGACAGTTCAATCCATGACAACATGTCATCATAGGGTTTCTTGAGAATTATATGTAAGAAAGCATGTATTTACCACAATGTCTTGTCCTGCAAGGGTTCCCGACATATTATAAAATTTTGCAAAGTGCTAAACAGATGCTAAGTGACATTTACAAAATTCCTTTAAATGTGGAAACATCTGGGAAATTTAACATTTACTTTAACACTTTTTTTCTTGAGGACTTTGACACATTTTCTATAGAAAAAAACAAATTTCACAGTAACTTAAGTAAATTTTGTCAAGGAGCAAAAGGAAATGTTATTTCTGAAGTACAACTATTGATAAAACCATAGTGATAAAAATTAGTGGATTTAAGCAGCAATGGTCAAAAATAATAATGGGGACACAGTGTAATATCAAGATTCTCGATAAAGAATGCAAACAACCTGAAAACCTGCTTTCTCTTTCAGTTTTATTGTTTTTTGCTTCATGAATTCTTATGTTCTGTTGTTACTGTGTACATTTTTAGGATTGCAAATCATTCTTGGCCACCAATTTGTCTTAATTGTAGTCATTTATATGTTACTGTGATGCCGGAAGCTATATCAGTGGAATCATCTATGGGGCACATGTTTCAGCTGAGTTTCCAGACTAAGAAGGACCTGATGGTCTACTTTTGAAAAAAACTTTCCAGTGAAACATTATGAATGGCTGTTGAACAGTAGCTGATACAGTCTTCGAAAAAGACTATATCAGGTTGGAAATCACACCCAAAATATGACTGGGGAAAAACTTCCTCCTCAAAATAGAGTCAACCTTAATAACATGGATGGAGTAAAGCTTTCAGGACCTTCACTTGTTGAGGTGGAACAGCTGAAAATGAGAAGAAACATCTACAAACATCCGTTAATAACCAGAATATAGAATATACAAATTATAAATATAGGAAAATAAAAAGTCATCACAAATCAAGCGGAATGCATTAAAATTTATATCTTAAGTTTTACTGAGACGAAATGGACTGATACTGACCGTTTTGAATCATGTGGTATAGCGTAGTGTAGTGTAGAAGAGTAAAGTATACTGGGAGTGACAAATTGAAGAGGAATGGCATCACAATCATTGTCAAAAAGAACACTTCAAGATTTATCCTGGAGTACAGTGCTGCCAGTGATAGGATAATATTCATGTGTCTACAAGAAATATCAGTTAATGTGATTATTTTTCAAACTTATACTCCCACCACTAAAGTCAAAGATAAAAAAATGGAAGTCCCCCCCCCCAACTTCTGCAGTCTGAAGTTGATCACACTTACAGTCAGGATGCATTTATAATTACTAGTGATTGGAGTGTGAAAGACAGAAACAACAAGGACTCATATTTGAAACACATGACCTTGGAAATAGAAACACGACTAGGGAACTCATAATAGAATTTTGTAAGACCAGTGATTTCTTCGTTGCAAATAATCCTTTTCAACAACATGAACAGCAAGTATACGCATAGATCTTGCAATAGACAGGAATCGAATCAACTACCTATGTGGAAAGAGAAGATGGAGAAGCACAATATCATCAATTAGAACAAGGCCAGTTGTCAACTTCAGGAGAAATTATCAATTGTTCATATGCAAATTGAATTTGAAGCAGAAAAAAAATAGAGTCATTCCATGAGAGACAAAACAGGATCTTGGATGCATTTTATCTGAACTTAGAAATTTTCGCAAGAATAGATTTGACAGGTTGAACACCAATGAGTGAAATACAGAAGAATTGTGGAATCACCTTAAAGATATCATACATGAAGAGAACAAAATGGCATTAAAAACACAGGGGGAGAAAAAAAGAAAAGACTGAAATAGATGTTAGAAGGGACTCTGAAAAATGCTCTTGAAAGCAGAGTAGTTAAAGCAAACAGAAGATATGCTCACATGAAAGAACCGAACAGGAGATTTCAGAGGGTGGGTCCAGAAAACAAAGAAAATTATAATGAAATATACTTAGACCTGGAGTTAGAAAACCAAAAGATAGGAACATGCTGGGAATTTCATGAGTTGATCAAACTGAAGGAAAAATTTAAGCCTCAAATGGCAATAGTGAAAGATTCTATGGAGGAAATACTGAATGATGCAGGAAGCATTGAAAGAAGGACTAATACACAGTCACTGTACAAAAATAATTGCTCAACCTTTAAACATTTCAGGAGATGGAATATGATCAAGAACCAATGATATTGAAGGAGGCAGTTCAAGCTTCAGAGAAGTTTTTGGTAAAAAAAAGTCTCCAGGAACCAACAAAATACCAACAAATGAATACAATGCTTCAAGCACTTATCTGTCTTTTCCAAGAACTGTGAGAAACAGCTACCTGGTCAACTGGCTGAAAACCCTCCTGGAGTAATGGTTAAGTGCTACGGCTGCTAATCAAAAGGTCAGCAACTCAAATCTGCCAGGTGATCCTTGTAAACTCTATAGGGCAGTTCCAGTCTGTCTACAGGGTTCCTGTGAATCAAAATGGAGTTGGCTTGGTCGCAGTGGATTTTTTGGGTTTTGTTCAATTGAATCGAAGAAATCAATAAATATTTTTGTTCATTCAAAAGAAAGTTAATCCAACAGAATGTGGAAATTTTCAGATAATATCACTAATACCACATGCAAAGAAATTTTGCTGAAAAGAATTGAAAAATAATTGAAGCAGTACATCATCAGAGAACTGTCAGAAATTCAAACCGGATTCGGAAGAAGATATGGAATGATGAATATCCTTGCTGAAGTGAGATAGATCTTGACTGAAAGCAGAAAACACCAAAGATATTTATCTATGTTCTATTGAGTACACGAAGCCATTTGACTCTGTGAAATATAACAAAATATACATAACATTGCTAAGAACGGAAATTCTAGAATTCTGGTTTCTTTCTTCCTTCCACATGTGTGTGTTTATGGAGATAAACTGGCCTCTGAGCACTGCTTTGGCTGTATCCCATAGGTTCTGGTAAGAAGTGTTTTCATTCTCATTGGAATCCATAAATTTCTTTGTGCATCCTTCATGTATTCTATAACCTGTGTTTCTTTTTTTAATTTTTTATTTAATATAATTGAGTGAAAATGTACATTCCTGTGTAAATTTACATACCCACCTATATGCAGCTTCCACTGCTCTCCCTAGCCGGTGACAGCACACTATTCCTCTCTGCTCCATACATGTCTCATTCTCCC
This sequence comes from Heterohyrax brucei, assembly GCA_028571685.1. Classification (NCBI taxonomy): domain Eukaryota; kingdom Metazoa; phylum Chordata; class Mammalia; order Hyracoidea; family Procaviidae; genus Heterohyrax; species Heterohyrax brucei. The sequence continues at coordinate 68,636,635 of CM053150.1, forward strand.
AACAGTCTCTTTTTCCCCTCCTCTCCATCCACTCTCCTTCCTCCAGCCAGAGGTCAGCAAGATGATATCCTATAGATGTATAGAACCATAAAGTGCATTCAATGTATGGTCACTGCATCGCCAAATCCAATCCATTCCTGTCCAAAGCATGGACCTTCGTTATGATTTATGGTCAAGGGCAGCATCAGGGTGAGGAGCCATGCTCCCAGGGGAACCCCAAAACCACTGGACCATCAACTGAGGTCTTTTAGTGGGGATCTCAGGGTGCACCCCTTTTTATTTTTGTGTTGCCAGTGAGACTCAACTTAGTGAGCTCCATCGCGGCTATCACTGGTGGTGGCCGGGCACCATCCAGTTCTTCGTCCCAAGCCAATGTAGGCACCCACTGATGTGGATCTCTTGTCTTCTGGGTTGTCTTTCCCCATGTCATTTTGGTCCTCGGTGAGCATCTGTTCCTGCTGAGTTGGGACCATTTGCTGTGTCCTCGGATGGCAGCTTGGCAGCTTTTAAGACCCCAGACGCCACTCACCAATGTGGGCTGTAGAGAGCCCTCTTACCAAAACGTTAGTTGTGCCAATTGGCCACACTTTCGTCTAAGAGTATAGTCCCCTGCCCCCTGCCCCAGCTACTCTATCCTTGCAATATTGGGTTAAGATGGAAGGAGTACTCATATTATGTTTAAGTCCACTTAATATTCTTCTTGTTTCTAATGTGTGCTATTACCAATTTCACCCAACCAGAAACCTAGCAACTATCTAATCTAAACCGTCTTCCCCTCACTTCCTTCCTCTCTTCCCTTGCAGCTGTCAAAGAGTCTTTTCTTCTATACACAAGTCTGTTTTTGAGATCTTATCGTAGAGGTCTCATACAATATTTGTCCTTTTCTCGCTGACTACTTTCACTCAACATAATGTTTTCCAGTTGAAACCAGGTCGTGAGATGTTTCCTGAAGTCATCGTTGTTCTTTATCATTGTGTAGTGCTCCATTGAGTATATATACCATGGTTTACCTATCCATTCTTCTGTTGTTGGGTATCTGGGTTGATTCAATCTTTTTGCTATCATGGACTGTGCTGCGATAAACATTCTGGTGCATGTGTCCATTGATGTGAAAGGCCTAGATTCTGTAGGATATATTCCAAGTAGTGGAATTACTCGGTCAAATGGTATATAAATATCCATTTTCTTTAAGGAAGTGTCGGATTGCTTTCCAAAGAGGCTGGACCATTTTGCAACCCCACCAACAGTGTAGGAGGGTTCCACTTTCTCCACAGCCTCTCCAACATTTGTTGTTTTGTGTTTTTTGGATCATGGCCAACCTTGCTGGGGTGAGATGGTATCTCATTGTTGTCTTGATTTGAATTTCTTTAATAACTAAAGGTTGCGAACATGTCCACATGTGTTTTTTGGCTGCCTGGATCTCTTCTTTAGTGAAATATCTGTCCATCTTCTTTGCCCATCGCTTAATTGGATGATTTATCTTCTTCTTGTTGATATTTTGCAGTATCTTATATATTATGGAAATCAGGCATTGGTCTGATATAGAGTCATCAAACATTTTTTCTCATTCTGTAGGTGTTCTTTTAATTCTATTAATAAAGTCTTCAGATGAGCAAAAGTGTTTAATTCTTAATAGATCCCATTTATCTATTTTCTCTTCTGATGATTGTGGTTTATTTGACACATTTTGCAGTCTGTCCATATTGTGTATTAAAACTTCCATTGTTGTTCCTACCTTTTCTTGGATGAGCTTTATTGTTTTAGGTTTGATATTTAGGTCTTTTATCCAGTTGGAGTTGGTTTTTGTATAAGGTGTAAGATATGGATCTTGTTTCAGTTTCTTGCAGGTGGATATCCGATTTTGCCAGCACCATTTGTTCAAGATACTGTTTTTACCCCACTTGAATGTCTTAGGGCCTTTGTCGAATATCAAGTGTTCCTAGGCAGATGGTGTCATCTCTGGGGTCTCTGTTCTGTTCCACTGATCGATCTGTCTGTTCTTATACCAGTACCAGGCTGTTTTGACCACTGTGGCAGTGTAATATGTTCTAAAGTCAGGTAATGAGAGGCCTCCCAGTGTGTTCTTCTTCTTTAGTAGTACCTTGCTTAACCGGGGCTTCTTCCCTTTCCAAACAAAATTGGTGATTTGTTTTTCCATCTCATTGAAAAATGTCACTGGAACTTGTATTGGGATTGCATTATATAAATAGATTGCTTTGGGTAAAATAGACATTTTCACAATGTTAAGTCTTCCTGTCCATGAGCAGGGTAGGTTTTTCCATTTATCTAAGTCTCTCTTAGTTTCTTGTAGTGAGGGCTTGTAGTTCTCTTTGTAAAGGTCTGTTATTTCTCTGGTTAGATTAATTCCTAGGTACTTTATCTTCTTAGGGGCTATCGTAAATGGTATTGATTTGATAATTTCCTCCTTAACAGTCTCGTTGTTGGTATAAAGGAATCCTACTGATTTACTTATATTTATCTTGTATCCTGAGACTTTGCTGAACTCTTCTATCAGTTTGAGTAGTTTACTTATAGATTCCTTGGGGTTCTCTGCATATACAATCATATCATCTACAAACAGGGAGATTTTAACTTCCTCTTTGCCAATGCAGATGCCTTTTATTTCTTGGTCTTGTCTAATTGCTCTGGCCAAAACTTCTAGAACAATGTTGAATAGAAGAGGTGAGAGTGGGCATCCTTGTCTAGTTCCTGATCTCAAGGGAAAGTCTTTCAGTCTACCTCCATTCAGGATGACATGGGCAATTGGCTTTGTATAAATGGCCCTTATTGTATTGAGGAATTTGCCATCTATGCCCATTTTGCTAAGAGTTTTTAGCATGAATGGGTGAATGGGTGTTGGACTTTATCAAATGCCTTTTCTGTATCAATGGACAAAATCAGGTGATACTTGTCTTTTGTGTTATTTATGTGGTTAATCACATTATTTGTTTTTCTGATGTTGAACCAGCCTTGCATCCCTGGTATGAATCCCACTTGGTCAGGATGGATTATTTTCTTGATATGTTGTTGTATTCTATTGGCAAGAATTTTGTTGAAGATTTTTGCATCTAGATTCATGAGTGATATCGGTCTGTAGTTCTCTTTCTTTGTTGGGTGTTTCCCTGGCTTAGGTATCAGGGTTATGCTGGCTTCATAGAATGAGTTTGGGAGTACTCCATCCCTTTCTATACTGTGAAATAGTTTCAGTAGTATTGGAGATAACTCTTCTCTAAATGCTTGGTAGAAGTCTGCAGTGAAGCCATCTTGACCCAGACATTTTTGGTTGGCAGTGTTTTGATGACCTTTTCAATCTCTTCCTTTGTAATCGATTTATTAACTTGTTCTGCTTCACGTTGTGATAATTTGGGGAGGTGGTATGAGTCAAGGAGTTGGTCCATTTCCTCTAGGTTTTCAAATTTGTTAGAGTACAGTCTTTCATAGTATTCTGTTATGATATTTTTGATTTCTGTTGCATCTGGGGTGACAACCCCCCTCTCATTTCTAATTTGGGTTATTTGTTTCCTTTCCTGCTTTTCTTTAGTAAGTTTAGTCAGTGGTTTGTCAATTTTGTTGATCTTCTCAAAAAAACAGTTTTTGGTCTTTTCAATTTCTCCAATTGTTTCTCTATTCTCTAATTCATTTAGCTCTGCTCTAATCTTTATGATCTTCTTTCTTCTGGTGCCCGAGGGGTTCCTCTGTTGTTCTATTTCTACTTGTTCAAGCTGTCTGGTTAGTTCCTTCATTTGGTTTCTTTCTTCCTTCCAGATGTGTGCCTTTATGGAGATAAACAGACTTCTGAGCACTGCTTTAGCTGTATCCCATAGGTTATGGTAAGAAGTGTTTTTGTTCTCCTTGGAATCCATGAATTTCTTTAATTCATCCTTGATTACCTCTATAAGCGATGTTTTTTTGAGCAAGATGTTGTTCAGTTTCCAAGATTTCCACTTTCTATCTCTGTTTTTTCTGCTATTGATTTCAACTTTTATGGCTTTATGATCTGAGAAGATGCTTTGCAGTAATTCAATGGTATGGATTTTGTTGAGCATTGTATTATGGCCTATCACATGGTGAATTCTGGAGAATGTTCCATGTGCACTGGAGAAGAAGGTATAGTTGTCCACTGATGGGTGGAAAGTTCTGTATTTATCAATGACGTTTAGTTGGTTAATTGTTGCAATGAGGTCTTCTGTAACTTTACTGAGCTTTTGTCTAGATGATCTATCTAGTATTGAGAGTGGAGTGTTGAAGTCTCCCACTATTATGGTGGAGTCATCTTACTCTCTTTTGAGCATAGTCAGCGTTTCTTCGATGTGTTTAGGTGCTCTGATATTAGGTGTATAAATGTTTAATATAGTTAAGTCTTGCTTGTGTACTGAACCTTTCAGCAATAAATAGTGTCCATCTTTGTCCACGGTGGTGGATTTGACATTAAAATTGATTTTGTCAGTTGATTTTAAGATTAGAATTGCCACCCCTGCTCTTCTTTGTTCATTTTTAGCTTGATATATATTCTTCCAACCTTTAATTTTCTGTTTGTTCCTATCTTTAGGTCTCAAGTGAGTTTCTTGTAGGCAACATAAAGATGGGTCATGTCTTTTGATCCAAGATGTCACTCGATGTCTCTTTACTGGAGCATTCAGTCCATTCACATTCAATGTAATTATTGATAGGTATGTATTCAGTGCTGCCATTGTGATGTTTATTTTTATGTTGATGTTTTCTCTGTTGTTCTTATTAGTCTGTTCTGGGAAGTTCTTTTTTTGTGAGTTGATTTTTCACCCTTTTCAGAGCTGGTTTTGTGGTTGTTGAGACTCCTGTGTTACATTTCTTGAAATGATATGATACATCTTTGTTGTGCTTTACAGCTGCCCCTACGATTCCCCTTAATAAACTACATATAAACCTAATTTTACTTACTACCAGTCTTGCCATCTTCCTCTCCATCTGGAAGGACTATGACAACTGTAGTACATCTGTCTTTTTAATATGATGACACCATAGTTTTCATGATGGTCACTGGATTGCTTCTTTCCTTATCAAAGCTATGATTGGCTTTGCAGCCTTCCCTAACTGAGTAGAGTTTGGAGTAGCAAAGTCATTCTAAAATATAAAGTTAGTGGTTTTGTTCTTCTAAGCCTGAGCCAAGAACTTCTTTCAATATTTCTTGTAGTTTTGGTTTGGTTTTTACAAAGTCTCTGAGTTTCTGTTTATCTGGGAATGTCTTAATTTTATTTTCATATTTGAAAAATAGTTTTGCAGGATATATAATTCTTGGTTGGAAGTACTTCTGCTTCAAGGCTTTGAATGTGTCATGCCACTGTTTTTGTGCCAGCATGGTTTCTGCTGAGAAATCTGAAGAGAGTCTACAGGGTTTCCCTCTGAATGTTAGCTTTGTTTTGAGTCTTGCTGCCTTTAAGAGTTGGTGCTTATATTTCATTTTGTTGAGCTTGATTGTTATATGTCTTGGAGTGTTTCTTTTGAGATCTATATTGGGTGCCGTACGATATGCTTCTGAGATGTCTATATTCTCTTTCTTCATGATTTCTGGGAAGTTTTCTGTCAGCAGCTCAGCAACGATACTCTCTGTGTTCTCAGATGTCTCACCCTGTTCAGAGACTCCAATTAATCGAAGGTTGTTCCTCTTAATAGAGTCCCACATGCTTCTTAATGTTTCTTCATTTTTCTTGTTTCTTTTTTCTGATTTCTGCTCATAGATGCTGGCCTCAGTAGCTCTGTCTTCCAAGTCAGAAATTCTTTTTTCTCTTTGTTCCATTCTGTTTTCTTGGTTTTGCATTGAAGTTTCTATGTCTTTGATTTTGTTCTTGATCTGTTGGATTTCAGAATACTGATGTTCCATAAGATTGAACGTCTTGCTTCATTTTTCATTTTGTTCTGCTGCATTTGGTATAAGGTCTAGAAGAGCTCTGTATATAATCATTCTGTATTCACTTCCTGATGCTTTCATAAAAGTTTCTTCATCTGGAAAACTCCTTGGTTGCTTTGTTTGGGAGCCTTCTGAAGCCATGGCTGATTTCTTATGTGCCACAAGTGTCTGTTGCTTTTTGGGACCCATGTGAGTATGTAGAGGTACTGCGAGGATGGAGTGCAGATGTTTCTCTAGGCTGTCCTAAAATGTAAAGCAAAGGATATCTGACCACTTCACAAGTCACTTAGGTTTTCAGGTGTAGAGGTCCCTCTTCTCAACCAGCAAAGTAAACGCCACTATATCCAACCCCAGATGATACAAACTAGTTCAGAATACAGCAATGCTACTGCCCTGTTGGTCTCTGCTGACAGAGCCTAGCCTTAGACAACACTGCGTAGAGTACCGCTTTTGTGATAGAAAAGCACTCTCCTGTTGGCAGGCTCTCACTCCCAAGCTAAGAATTAGGTCCCGCTGTGGCCACCGTTTCCAAGATGGTGCCCTCCACAAAGCATCAAACAGAAGGGCTAAAGGTGCCAAGAGGTAGTGTTTCCTCTGATTCTTTGCAGGACCCCCAAAGCAGGTGGCACTAGATAAATTACTGCTTTTCTGTCGAAGGAGCGCTGCCTGTTTGCAGGCACTGGCTCCCGGGCTAAGAACGAGGTCCCGCTAGAATCTCCGTATCCAACATGGTGTCCCGCACACTGACTGCAAAACTCCATACAGACACCTCTGACCCAGATATGAAACGACAGGCTCAAAGTGGCTAGATTAACAGAGTCCAAGCCTGGCTCTCAAAATATGGGAATTTCTCCTGCCTGTCCCCCTAGCAGCGTGTCTGAGTCTAGCCACTAGGCAAGACCCTGCTCCGCCTGCCGGCCAAGACAGAGGAAAAATAAAGTCAAAATGGTGCATTTACCTTCAGTCCGTGAGAGCCAGGGATAGCCTAGTGTCGGAGTCAGCGTAGGATAGGAGGTTTTTTGCTCAGTAGTATGAAGTCCCAATTAACAGCCCTGTGCCGTGACCTGGGGCTGATTAGGTGACCAGAAGTCACTGTTTGATTGTCATTTCAGGTCTTGGTTTCCAGAGGGATATTAGGAGAAGTGTGCTTAGTCCGCTATGTTGACTCCGCCTCTAACCTGTGGTTTTTTGACTCTGATGTTGTCCCGTTTCCATGAGTTCCAATTTCTGTCTATGTTTTTTGTGGTATTTATTTTGACTTTTATGGCTTTATGATCCTAGAAGATGCTTTGCATTCAGTGGTATGGATTTTGTTGAGAATTGCTTTATGTCATAACACATGGTCTATTCTAGAGAATGTTCCATGTGCACTAGAGAAGAAGGTGTAGTTATCCACTGTTGAATAGAAAGTTTTATACATGTCGATGAGATCAAGTTTGTTAATTGTGACAATAAGGTCATCTGTTTTTACTGAGCTTTTTTCTAGATGATCTGTCCAATATTGAGAGTGGAGTGTTGAAGTCTCCTACTATTATCGTGGAGTGATCGGTCTCCTTTTTCAGTGCAGTCAGTGTTTCTTTGATGTGTTTAGATGCTCTAATATTAGGTGCATAAATATTTAATATCATTATGTTCTGCTTGTGTATTGAACTTTTCAGCAATAGTGTCCATCCTTGTTCCCGATGGTGGATTTTACATTATAATCTATTTTATTTGAGATTAGAATTGCCACACCTGCTCTTCTTTGTCTATTGTCAGCTAATTATATATTCTTCCATCCTTTAATTTTCAGTTTGTTCCTATGTTTAAATCTAAGGTGAGTTTCTTGTAGGCAACATATGGATAGATTGTGTCTTTTGATCCAAGAAGTCACTTGATGTCTCTTTACTGGAGCATTCAGTCCATTCACATTCAATGTAATTATTGATAGATATGTGTTCAGTGCTGTCATTGTGATATGTTTATTTTTGTGTTGATGTTTTCTCTGTTGTTCTTATTAATCTGTTCCGGGACATTCTTCTTTGCGAGTTGATTTTTCACCTTTTACAGGGTTGCTTTTGTAGTTGTTGAGACTCCTATATTTCATTTCTTGATTTGATATGTTGCATCTTTATTGTGCTTTATGGTTGCCCCTATGATCCCCCTTAATAAACTATGTATAAACCCAATTTTAATTACTATCGGTCTTATTAACTTCCTCTCCATCTGGAAGGACTATAACAACTGTAGTACATCCCTCTTTTTGATATGATGACATCACAGTTTTCATGATACAATCCCTGGATCATATCTTTCACTATTATAGATTTGATTGAGTTTGGAGCCTTCCCTAACTGAGTAGGTTTCTGGGTGATGTGTCCAGAATTTGCTTCTAAAATATAAAGTTAGTGGTTTTGTTCTTCTAAGCCAAGAGATTCTTTGAGTATTTCTTGTAGCTTTGGTTTAGTTTTTACAAAGTCTCTGAGTTTCTGTTTATCTGTGAATGCCTATATTTCATTTTCATATTTGAAAGATAGTTTTGCAGGATATATAAATCTTGGTTGGAAGTTCTTCTCCTTCAAGGCTTTGAATGTGTCATGCCACTGTCTCTGTGCCACATTGCTTCTGCTGAGAAGTCTGACAAAAACCTATAAGCGTTTCCCTCTGAATGTTAGCTTTGCTTTGAGTCTTGCTGCCTTTAAGAGTGTCTGTTTCTGTTTCATTTTGTTAAGCTTGATTATAGTATGTCTTGGAGTCTTTCTTTTAAGATCTACATTGAGTGGTGTTTGATATGCATCTTGGATATCTATATTCTCTTCTTTCATAATTTCTGGGAAGTTTTATGTCAGCAGCTCAGCAACAATACTCTCTGTGTTCTCAGGTAACTTTCCCTGTTCAGGAACTCCAATTAATCATAGATTGTTCCTCTTAATAGAGTTCCACATGCTTCTTAATGCTTCTTCATTTTTCTTGTTTCTTTCTTTCTGATTTCTCCTCTTAGATGCTGGAATCAGTAGCTCTGTCTTCCAAGTCATGGCTCCACCTCTCAATTCTAGAATTCTGGATCGTGCATATGAGGAATCTGCACTTAAACCAAGAGGCAATCATTCCAACAGAATAAGGAGCTAATGTATGTTTAAAATCAGGAAGAGTGTGTGTCAGAGATTTGTTGTTTCACTACATTTATTCTACCTGTATGCTGAATGAATAATCTGAGAAACTGGACTACATGGAGAAGGGAACATCAGGATTGGAGAAAGATTCATTAATGATCTGTGATATGCAGATTGCACAACCTTGCTTCTGAAATTGGAGAGTACTTGAAGTACTTTATGATGACTACAAAGATCACAGCCTTCAGCATGGATTTCACCTTAACATAAAGAAAACAAAAATCTTTACTACTAGACCAGTAAGCAACATCATAATAAAGGGAGAAAACAATGAATTTGTTAAGGATTATATATTGCTTGTATCCATAGTTGATACTCATGGGAGCAGCAGTCAAGAAATCAAATGATACATTCCATTTAGCAAATGTGCTGAAAAGACCTGTTTCAACTGTTGAAAAACAATGATGTCGCTAAAGTATGACTGAAGTATGCCTGACACAAGCCATGATATTTTCAGTCACCTCATTTGCACACAAGAGCAGGACAAGGAATAAGACCAAAGAAAATTGGATGCCTTTGAATTGTGACACTGGTGAAGAATTTTGAATATACCACGGACTTTCAGAAGAATGATCAAATATGTCACGGAAAAAATACAGCCAGAATATTCCTTAGAAGGAAAGATGGAAAAACTTCTGTCATGTACTTCAGACATGTTATCAGGAGGTATCAGTCCCTGGAGAAGGATATCAGTGCAACAGAGGGTCAGAAGAACAAAAGGAAGATTCTCAGTGAAATGGATTGACATAGTGACTTCAGTGATGGGCTCAGACATAACAATAATTGTGAGGATGGACAGAAATGGGCAGTGTTTAATTCTGTTTACATAAGGTCTTTATGAGTTAGAAGCAACTTGAAGGCACCTAACTAACATCAACAGCAATTATTGGAGATTTGACTCTTCCATCATTTTGTAATAACAGACTTAGTCCATGATGATTTTCCTTGTTATGAGGTGTTCCACTTGTGAAATTAATATAGCTACTCTAGATTTTCATTTGTTTTTTTTTAATAGTGATTGAGTGAAAGTATACAATCCAAATTAAATTTGCATGCCCTCCTATCTGCAGCTCCTTCTGCTTTCCTTGTCTGGTGGCAGCACACCCCTCCTTTCTGTTCTAGACATGTCGTATCCTCTTAGCAATCTCCTGTCCCCTCTTTTATACCCACTTTTCTCCCTTCTAGTAAAAGGCCAATAAGACAGCAACCTATAGATGCATGTAACCACAAAATGCACACACCATATGATCACTTTGTGTTCCCGAGTCCAATCCATTCCTGTCCGAAGAGTTGACCTCAGTAATGTTTTCCTGTCAGGGGCAGCACCAGGTCTAGGAACCATGCTCTCAGGGGAACCCCCAGGCCTTCGAACCAGCAACTGTAGTTTTTTAGTGGAATTCTTGAGGTGTATCTCTCTTTTGCTCATGTTGCCACAGGGACTTGACATTGTGTGCCCCACCACAGCTGTGTTTGATTGTGGCCGGGGGCCATCTGGTTCTTCCAGTCACATGTTGATACAGTCACCCATCCACATGGATCCTTGTGTCTCCTGGGCTCTTTTTCCCTCACAAAATTTTTGTCTTTGGTGGTCATCCATTCCAGCTGAATTGGGACAATTTGGTGTACCTCAGATGGCAGTTCCTTAGCTTTTAAGACATCAGATGTCATTTACCAATATGCAGTGCAGAAGACTCTCTCAGCAATAGGCTAGTTAGGCCAGCTGTCTTCGATGTCCCTTGAGAGCATGGTTTCCAGAACCCCACCCCTGCTACTCTATCTTTGCAATATTGCGTTAAGATTGGAAGACTTTTCAGTGTATGTTGAAGTCCAGTTAAACTGATTTTTTTCCTACTTGTCCTGTCACTGCTTTCAGCCAACCAAATTTCTCTCAACTGTCTTATCTACAACCAGCCCTCTCCCTCACTCCCCTCCTTTGCAGCCATCAAGGAGTCTTTTCTTCTATACATGAGTCTCTTTTTTAAGTTGTTATAGTAGGTGTCCCATACAATATTTGTCCTCGTGCCACTGACTGACTTAACTCAACATAATGTCTTCCAGTTGAAACCAGGTTATGAGATGGTTCCTAAAATCATCATTGTTCTTTATCATTTCACAGTGTTCTGTTGACTATATATGCCATGTTCAGTTTATTCATTCATCTGTTGTTGGACATCTGGGTTGATTTCATCGTTTTTCTATTGTGGACTGTGCTGCAACAAACATTCGTGTGCATGTATCTGTTTATGTGACTGCCCTTGATTCTGTAGGGCATATTTTAAGCAGTGTGTCATGGACTGAATTGTATCCCCCCAAAAACAAATGTAGGACGTGGCCACGATTCCCTGTATTCTATGATTGTCCTCCATTTTTTGATTTTGCTGTGCTGTATGTAAAGGATTAGGGTGGCACTGTAAATCCCTTTATAAGATCTCTTTCCTGCTCCATTGTAAAGGGAGTTTCCCTGGAGTATGGCTTGCCCCACCCTTAATCTTTTCATCCTGCAAAAGACAAAAGGAAAGGAAGCAGGTAGAGATCGGGAACCTCACACTATCAGGAAAGCAGCACTGAGAGAAGAGTGCATCCTTCAGACCTGAAGTTCTTGCACCAAGATGCTCCCTTGACAAACACTGACGAAATACTGGAGTTTCCTCCAGAGCCAACAAGGGGAAAACCTTCCCCTTGAGCAGATATTCTGAATTTGGACTTGTAGCCTACCGGACTGTGTAAGAATAAACCTTTCTTTGTTAAAGCCATCCACTTGATGGTATTTCTGTTAGAGCAGCACTAGCTGACTAAAACACAGTACGATTACTGGGTCAAATGGTGTATGTATTTCCAGCTTCTTAAGGAAGTTCCAGATTGCTTTCCAAAGATGTTGTACCGTTTTGCAATCCCACTAGCAGTGTAGGAGAGTTTCAATTTCTCCAAAGCCTCTCTAGCATGTGTTGTTTTGTGTTTTTATGGATCATGGCCAACCTTGTTGAGGTCAGATGGTATCTCACTGTAGTTTTGATTTGGATTTCTTTAATAGCTAATGATTGTGAGCATTTCCTCATGTGTCTTTTGGCTGCCTGAATGTCCTTTCTAGGGAAGTGGATGTCCATCTCCCTTGCCCAACACTTAATTGGGTTATTTACTCTTTCCTTGTTGATACTTTGCAGTACTTTGTGGATTATGGAGATTAGATGTCAGTCTGACGTACAGTTACCAAACATTTTCTCCCGTTCTGTAGGTGGTCTTTTAATTCTGTTGATAAAGTCTTTGGATAAGCAAAAGTGTTTGATTCTTAGTATTTCCCATTTATCTATTTTCTGTTCTGTTGATTGTGCTTTGTCAGATTTGGAAATCTATCTAAGCTGTATATTAAAATTTCCATTGTTGACCCCCCCTTTTTTTCCATGAGTTTTATTGTTTTATGTTTAATATGTGGGTCTTTTATCCAATTTGAGTTGGTTTTTGCGTAAGGTGTGAGATACGGCTCTTATTTCAGATGGATATCGAATTTCACCAGCACCGTTTTTTAAAGAGACTGTTTTTACTCCAGTTTGCAATCTTAGGGCCTTTGTCGAATATCAGCTGTTCATAGCAGGATTGTGGTATCTCTGGGACCTCAACTCTGTTCCATTGGTCTATGTGTCTCTTTTTTTGTACCAGTACCAGGCTATTTTGACTACTGTGGCAGTGTAACAGGTTCTAAAGTTTAGTAGTGAGAGGCCTCTCACTGTGTTGTTTGTATAATTTTTATTTTTTTATTCCTACTTGTTCACTGAGCTTCCTGGATCTGTGATTTGCTGTTACTGGATGTAAAACTTGTGAACATATGTGGCATCCCTAAATGTTTGGTTCTCAGAAGTGTCTTATTATCAAGCTAGTTCACACTCAGTCTCCAGTAACTCACAAAAATGATTATTTAGGAGTTCCTTATGTCATGATGAGCTGGAATCAACTTGGCTGCCACAGGCTTGGTTTTTAACAGTTTTATTCCTCTAGTAGTTTCTGCTCCAGGTAAACAAATATTAACTTTAATTTTCAATGTTTGCTTTTCTTTTCAGATTTAGAGGTAATGATTTCTCCTACAACCTTAGTTTTCTAATGGGTTCAGAAAAAGTTGTTGTTCTTCACTTTTTTGACTTGTAGGGACAGGATCAATGGCTTGCAATCTAAAAGAGCTAAAAAGAGCGTTATTATTTTTCATGACAAAAATAGATAACAGGTACATTAGACTGGATGCCTGGAGCAAGGTAAAATGTAAGACACGAAGAATGGAAATAGAGAACGGATACAGGGGAATAAAATGAAACAAAGATTCAGTATAATGAAATGAGAAAGGAGGTGTGCATGGATTAATTATAAGAGTATGCTATGAAGTGAGAAGTATGATGAATTCAATATTTTATACTTGCTGAGTTAAGTATACAGGGATTGAATCAGTTACTAGGAGTGAAATCCATAATTATGATTTTTTTAGAACCAGAATGCTTTGGAATTAGTGTATAGATCCCTTGTATTCCGCTCCTTGTAATTTATCTGACCTCTGAAACTTGTATCCCATTGTCTCACCTGTCCCTTCTGAACTCTAAAATTCTCTGTTTCTACTGAAGGACTGTGTGAGTTCTGCCACCGTTTTCCAGTAACCACAACCAGTCACTGACCACACTTTGTTTCCTATAGAAGGTACTTATGAGGAGCAGCTGATAGACAACAATCTGTAGAGGAAGCAGGTAATGCATTCCATGGGGAAGGACTGCTGATGGAGGCAGCAAGCAGAGGCATGGGAAATATACAGAGGTACTAGATTCATTGCTGATGGTGAGGTTAATCAGGAAATAGACATGATCAGAGATCTCACTGTCTGGTGTCCTTTACACTTTGGTACCTTTGAGGTAAGAGCAATATAGGTTGCCTAGAGGTTCAGAGTCAGTCAAGATCAGTCAATAAGCATTAGGGACACCAAGTCATTGGAATCACACCTGTGAAATCTACCTGCCCTTAGGGAAACATGAGTCGCTGCTTGCTGGCAGCCTGGTATAAATTCCCATTCCCTAAATGTACCCCTGCTCTCACATTGAGAACGACCTTTGGATTTCAGAGGTAAGGTGAAAGCAGAAGAATTTAAGCTGTTAAATCAATCTCCATGAAACTGGAGAGAGAAAACATGGTTTTTTGAAAACATCACTGGTATGGGAATTGACAGATCTGCTTTCTAGGTCAGAAACCTAGACCTAACCTTGGCATAACCTTGGACAAGTAACTGAACCTCTCTCAACCTTTGCTTTTCCATCCAATGAGATTAAATAAAATTAGTTTGTTTTAGCAATGAATATTAAAAAAGAAAGAAAAGAAAAGTGCTGAGAAATTAGTTGACTGTAAACTCAGTAGGCATCTGTGGCATGATGTAACCAAGAAAGGAAGTAATGTAATGTTAGACTGTTTAAAGAGGAATATTTCTGTTCTATTTTGTTCTGTGTCAGTCAGATACGACGGCACTTGTCTGGCAGTCATATTGTCTGAAATACCAACTAAGTCTGGCACTGAAAACACCAAAACATTCACAGCTTTAGAGGGCATACTTAGGGGAGAAAAACTGGAAGGGTGGTATTATTTACGATGAGGAAAATTAAATATTGTTTCATTACTCAAAGTCAGGTAGATATACCACCTGGAACAAAGATTGAGAGGGGTAGAATAGATTTATTTTATTGCAGCAAGGGGCAAAAGTTGGCTTTGACTTACTGAATGCTTGTTTTATTCTAGGCACTGTCCTAGAACAATTGCATGCATCACTTCATTTAATTCTCAAAACTTTTCTGAGGGAAGTGATGTGTTTGTGTCTATCTCTATAGGTGTATGTCCCTATGTTTCAGCTAAATCAGGATGAGTCAAAACTCTTTAACTCTTGTATTATGTACGGGGGTACTATTCGTATGTATAGTAGCAAAACAGTACCTATGCATGAAAGTTATATGGAGATGGAACTTACCTGACATGATTATGAACTTGTTAACAAATGAAGCTGCCGCATGTTGGATGGGCTGCCTCAATGGACTGTTTCCTGCTAGGGACATATTGAAACAGAGACCAGGCAAGCATTTTCCATGGATAACTTGATTGTCATTCTTGCATGATGTAGGATGGACTAGTTGTTCTCTGAAGTCCTTTTCAACCCTGAGGGTTTGTAATTCTTTGGTCATCAAGTTCCAACTCATTTTAACAGTGTATGCCCCCAAGAATCTGCAATGCCTGCATTAAGTCTCTTGGTGATTTAGGCGGGTTGATATCAACTTCTTTCAAAGTCTCAGAGAAATACTGAAATAATATAGATAAAATAAAAGCCACTATTTGTTGATCCCTTACATAATCTCAGGCACTAAGTTATTTACATACTTTAATCTTCCTGGAAATCTGTTTTATAGCCATTTTACAAAGGAGGGACACCGATATTTTACAGCCTCCTCAAGTTCACGTGATTAGCAAGTGGCAGCAGAGGAAGTTCAGACCTGCCTCCTCCAAAGTCTTGTTCCTTACCGTTCTATTATAAGCCTTCCCAGTAAATCAGTTGCCATCAAGTTGATTCCAACTCATTATGACACCATGGATGTTAGAGTAGAACAGCACTCTATAGGGTTTAAAAGGCTGCTTTTTCAGATTGCCAGGCTTTTTTCGCAGTGCACTTCTGGGTGAACTAGAACTGCCAGCCATTGGGTTAGCAGCCAAATATGATAGCCGTGTGTACCACTCAAGGCCTTCTCATTTCCCTATGCATGGTAAAAATATCACTATTGTTGATGATAAACGAGCTTTAAGTTAAAAGGAATCACTCCTGGAGTATTTCCTAATTGCCGTGTGTTCTCACAACACCTCAAAATCCTTACTTAATGCTCATAGGGTCCTCTTAGGAAACACTGGTGATATAATGCTTAAGTGCTACAGCTGCTAACCCAAAAGTCGGCAGTTTGAATTTGCCAGCTGCTTCTCGGAAACACTGAATTCCTTTCTGTTGATCAGTGACATGGTCACAGACAGGACTAGAATAGCTAGTAAATCTGGATCTCCTTGAGTGACTCACTCTGGCTCGGTACAACAGACTCCCCAAGTCCGATTAAATGACTTGCTTGGCATCTCAAACACAAATTCTCACCTAAAACTATTTTTTTTAAAAAAAACGTTAATTTAGTTGTGTTTTCTACACCAGCAGTGCTGACCCGTGAAAAGTCAATAAGCTTGTAGGTCTCTGTTTGCTCTAGCTAGTACTTCAGATCTCATCTCATTTATTCATGCCTTCTGTACAAAAGTATTAAGTGTTTGCTATACATGTTATGAAAACTACTAATATAAAACACTTTTAACTAAATGTATCTAAGAGAAAGAAAAAACTGTGCCTGGACTGCAACACAGCAAAACAAAACTCAGATCTAGAGATCATTTTTCCCACCAATAGGGAATAAATTGATAGCAAAAGATGACTTTCTTCTGCTGAGTTCAGACTCAGCTCTTGAACTCAGCAAAAAAAAAAACAAGAGAATAAAATTATTTCTGAAGCACATCTTCAAAGGAGAGCAATCATACACTCTCTAGATTTTTTGAAGCATTTAAAGGATTCTTAGATATACAGGGAAGACAGGGTCAGCTGGTCAAACTCCCCTGATTTGCTTCCTTCCTCTGTATATTTTGTGAGTGAAAAGCTTCCCTCAGAAAGTGAAGCAAGCTCAACAGTCTAGCAAACAGTCATTGAGTCAAAGTTAGTATCATCCTCACAGGCTGGCAACTAAGGAAACTTTTTCCTTCCCTGATTTGGTGAGGGAAACTGAGGATCAGGTGATTTTCATATCTCTAGCACAGTGCCTCCAATAAAAGCAAATTTGTGCCCTCGATGTTCTCCACATGGTTGTACGTAATGTGTGGGATGGTTGAAAGGGTTCTCAAAATGATTGTGGGTTTAACTGAAACCTAGCACTAAGAAAACATGAACCATATGAGGAGAAAATTATTTTCATTGTCATTTTCTTCCAATTGTTTTGATTAAGTCAAACTTCTAGATGATAGGGGCTGATGTATCTTTAACACCTGATTTCTTCCTCCTTTTTGTCAAAAGCCAGCCAAGAACCTTCGAGTTGGATCTTTTTGGCAAAGGAAACAAAACAAAACAAAACACTCCAAGCTGAGAGTCTTCAGCCAGCAAAAGAATACTATCAGGGTTCAACTGAATTTAGTTGCTTTCATTGGATTCAATTTTAAAGCTACTTTGATTTTAGGCAACTGTTTCAACTCTTCCACTCACGACAGAGATATTTAAAGTACTATTTAAAATACGTTTGTTTACATAAAATAAGTAAGTTGTTCAAACAAAAACTCTAAGTTAAAAAACACAGTTCAGGTGGTTTGCTATCATAGCCAAAAACTGAAAGCTGTAAGGGAAACCCTGAAGTTCGTACTAGGAATATATCCTAGTAAAATAAGAGCTGTTGCACAACTAGACACATGCACACCCGTGTTCATTGCAGCATTGTTCACAACCACAAAGAGACGGAAACAACCTAGATGCTCATCAACAGATGAATTGGTAAACAAACTGTGGTACATAAACACGAGGGAGTCCTGTGCAACAACAAAGAACAATGATGAATCTGCAAGGCATCTCACAGTGTGGATGAATGTGGAGGACATTATGCTGAGTGAAATAAAACAATCACAATGGAACAAAAATTGTATAAGACTACTGTAAAAACTCATGGAAAGGTTTATACACACACACAAAATGTTTGGTGTTTATAGGGGAGGGGAGATATAGGGATGAAAAAAACACTAAATAAACAGGTAGTAACTTTGGTGAAGGGTGCAGAAAAAAATGAAGTTTGTGAGTGACTGCTCTAGCCAAAACTTTGTGGATACACTGGCAGAAATATCCCTTAATCGTTGACCCTCTGTGGCCTTAATTCTAAAATGATTGTAACATCTCACATAGTAAGGTGCTTCTGAGGAAACAAATGGAGGAGCACTTTGAAACCTATAATGAATCTTTCCAGTATGAATGAGGATCCTCACAATCATTGTTATTGCTTCTTGCTGACAAATTTGTAAAGATTACTGGCTCCTTTGAGATCGCCTGCTACTGTAGTTCCATGTGTCGGGGGAAAAACACATTTTGATATGTATCCCCACCCCCATCACCCACTAATAATGAAAAAATAATGACCTTTTTTCCATGTTGGTGAATATTTTCCCTGTCAACTCTGATATGCTCATAATGTGGGCAGACAGATTATTTATGACCAGCAAAATTAAATATTATTTCATTTCTCCTAATACAATCTGTGGCGTCTCCCAGCTCCCAATTCCTTCCCATTAAGGTTATTGTCTTTTCTGCTCCAATTGGCCGTGTGCTGTTGGGTTGTAACAGCACTAGCAGAATGCTCGGAGCATAATGGAGGTGGGAGAAATAGTGTAATTTGCAAGGCTGCCTTTTCTGTCTCATATAATGAAGACATTTGGTCCCTGCAAGTCAAAACCCATTTTGAAGTGTTTAAACGCATTTGGAGTAATAGAAACAGACAGACACAGTTGTAATAGGTTTCCTGAACTAGGTTTTCCTATTCAGAATCATAAAATTTCAGAAATGGGAGAAGTGTAATTCAAGATTACCACTTTCAGGTACTTTCTTTTACACCTGGGTAAACTGAGGTACAGAGAAGTAGGTTCATTGAGTAACATCACAGAGCTTTCTGTCGAAAGAAAACTGCTTTCACTACCAAGCCCTGTGCTATATTCTCACACTTTCAGTAAACATTCTGCTTCTTCACTTAGATCCTTTTCAAGGACCTATACTGTTTTAAGCATTCAAAGATATGAGTACATTTCGTAAGTGCCAGGAATAAGAATCTTTCCCAGATACCAGATGTGCCTTCACAACTCTGTGTCTCAACTTATCCTATTCCTTCAAGATATTTGGGACACAGAGTTCCCCAAGGGGCATGCTGTGACTGTCAGGACCCTATGGCAACTGAACTTAGCCCTCTGCCTAATCCTGCTTTCCATTCTTGCTTTTTCACAGGTGTTGGTTCCTGATACACACCCTGCCTGATACAAACCACACCTCAGTGTGTGCTTCTGAAGAACTGAACTAGCAACACCAGGGAAGTGAAATGTAAGGAAAGTGTCTTTCTTCCATATTTTTATATTTATTTCACATGCACTCAGACTCCGGTAGCATAGTGGTTAAGTGATACATCTACTAACCAAAAGACTGGTAATTCAAATCCATCAGGAACTTCTTGGATACTCTGTGGAGCAGTTCTACTCTGACCTACAGGATTGCTATGAGTTGGAATCAACTCAACGGCAGTGGCTTTGACTTCTTTTGGCACATCTCCAAACTAACAAAGGTACAGTGTATAAAATGTAGTACTTGCCAACTTAGAGCTCCTCGCCTGCATGCTCAGACAGACAAGAAAAGTAAATATAAAACAAATATATGTGTATGTGTGTGTATGTGTATATACACACACACACACCAAGGCGTTTCCAGGTCAAGGCAACCCCATGTGTTTCAGAATAGAGCTGTACTCCATAAGGTTCTCAATGGCTCTGATCTTCCAGAAGTAGCTTGTCTCGATTTTCTTCTGAAGTACTTCTAGGTGGATTCAAAGTGCTAACTTTGACAGTCAGTAGTCAAGAGCTTAACCATGTGCACCACCAACTGATTACTTAATTTAAACCTGTACTACCTCTTGACTAGACTACTATGTAGCTCTGCCTTCTGTCTCACTTCTTACCTTATTCTCATTTATTCATATAAGTGAAAACCCAGTTTTCAGTTCATTCCCCAACTTAAAATCTCTCAGTGAATCATCATTGCAATTCAAAACAAGTCTGAGTTTCCTATTTAGCCCATGCTTACTTCCCCACGATTATTTCTAATTTGCTTTGCCTCAGCAATACTGCCTTTCTTTCAGTTTCTCAATCTCGTGTGCATTTCCCCCATCTCAGAGACTCCATACCTGCTTGTTCCTCCGCCTGAGACATTCTTTCTGTGCCTTCTCTGTGTGACTGGCCCATTCTTCTCCTTTTGATCTTGTTTTATGTGTCATCTTCTCAAGGTTGCTGCATAGAATTTTGAAAGTAATCTGTGAACCATAAGTGTTGCTAGTCATGTTGGTAGATTCGTTATAATAACTTGATGACAGTTGTCAGTAAAGAACATTGAGAAAGAGTGACTTTTTTCTAATTTGTACAAATGTCTCAAGCAGACATAATAGTGGAGACCTGGATTCAAATCTTTCCCTTCATAGTACATACTGTCATTTCATTGATATATTCATTTGTTCATTTTACTATTTCTGTCTTTCATTAGGTTATAAATACCACATGGTTAGGAGCATGATTTTTATTTGTAGCCATAAGTATATTTTGTGTTATCTACAGTGTTTGATAAGTACAAATTCATCACGAAACATTTGCTGAAAAATTTATGGCTAGGGAAATGAGTGAAGGTGAACCAGTGGTATTGGAGCAGAACTGTGAAGTAAGCATAGGACTTAATGCTTTATGACAAAGAGCTTTCTTATAGAAGTGGGACAAATTTTTATCTGTAAAATCAGATCAAAAACATCTTAAAGTAATGTGCTCATGGATGTTAAGTGTTTAGCACAATGTCCACCATAACATTCAAAAAATATTTCTATTAACATTACCATCAATATATTATTGTGACTAATACATAACAGCACTATCACACATTGATTGCAGTATTATAAATGAAATCCAAAATCAAAGGTTATTGTTAGCTTATATGGTTTTGGGAATTCTCTGGAGGAATTGGGATTTTATAAATTCTGGAGTTTTTTGTGGCCTTGAAATTTTTACTGATGTAGTGATAGACTTAACAACCAATCAAGCATATAATACACTCCAGGATGCTGGGACAGAGATTGAAAATAAGAACTGCACTTCTCTTTCTTTGGGGATTTTGCTGTTCCCATCTTTGCCATGATGTGCTGAACAAAGGCCTCTGGGGAAAAAACAATGTGGGGCAGATTCTACATCATCAACCTTAATGGCTCTCTTTATCCATACATGTAAAAGGAACAGTGCTCCATGGCAAGTTTCCAGCAATTTCCCTTTGGATCCTCAGAGTTACGAAGTCACTGGTACCAAAAACGCATTTTGAAACAACCTTTACTTTAAGAAGGAAAACATTACTGATCTCAAAAATCCAAAGTTCGTGGTGAGAACTCAAAGTTGAGGTCACTTGATATTTACTTCTAAACAGTTTATCTCACATCTGTTGCTCATATATTTTAGATCATTGTGAGTTTTTTTTTTTAATTTTTTATTTAATATAATTGAGTGAAAATATACATTCCCATATGAATTTACATACCCATCTATATGCAGCTTCCACTGCTCTCCCTACCCGGTGACAGCACACTATTCCTCTCTGCTCCATACATGTCTCATTCTCCCAATAGTCTCTTTTTCCCCCTCCTCTCCACCCACTCTCCTTACTCCAGCCAGAGGTCAGCAGGATGACATACTATAGATGTATAGAACCATAAAGTGCATCCAATGTATGGTCACTGCATTGCCAAGTCCAATCCATTCCTATCCGAAGCATGGACCTTTGTTATGATTTATGGTCAAGGGCAGCATCAGGGCAAGGGGCCATTCTCCCAGGGGAACCCTGAAACCACTGGACCATCAATTGAGGTCTTTTAGTGGGGATTTCAGGGTGCATCTCTTTTTATTCTTGTGTTGCCAATGAGACTCGACTCAGTGAGCTCGATCACGGCTATCACTGGTGGTGGCCGGGCACCATCTGGTTCTACCGGTCCCAAGTTGATGTAGGCACCCACTGATGTGGGTCTCTTTGTCTTCTGGGTTGACTTTTCCCCATGTCATTTTGGTCCTCGGTGAGCATCCGCTCCTGTTGATTTGGGACCATTTGTTGTGCCCTCAGATGGCAGCTTGGCAGCTTTTAAGATCCCAGACGCCACTCACCAATGTGGGGAGTAGAGAGCCCTCTTAGCAAAACACTAGTTGTGCCAACTGGCCTTGCTTTAGCCTAAGAGCATGGTCTCCTGCCCCCTGCCCCAGCTACTCCATCCTTGCAATATTGGGTTAAGATGGAAGGAGTACTCATGTTATGTTTAAGTCTACTTAATGTTGTTCTTGTTTCTAATGTGTGCTATCACCAATTTCACCCAACCAGATACCTAGCAACTATCTAATCTAAACCCTCCTCCCCCTTCCATCCCTTGCAGCAGTCAGAGTCTTTGCTTCTACACACAAGTCTGTTTTTGAGATCTTATCGTAGAGGTCTCATACAATATTTGTCCTTTTCTCGCTGACTACTTTCACTCAACATAATGTTTTCCAGTTGAAACCAGGTCATGAGATGATTCCTGAAGTCATCGTTGTTCTTTGTCATTGCGTAGAGCTCCATTGAGTATATATACCATAGTCTACCTATCCATTCTTCTGTGTTGGGCATCTGGGTTGATTTCATCTTTTTGCTCTCGTGGACTGTGCTGTGATAAACATTCACGTGCATGTGTCCGTTGTTGTGAAAGGCCTTGATTCTGTAGGATATATTCCAGGTAGTGGAATTACTGGGTCAAATGGTATATCAATATCCATTTTTTTAAGGAAGCGCCAGATTGCTTTCCAAAGAGGCTGGACCATTTTGCAATCCCACCAACAGTGTAGGAGGGTTCCACTTTCTCCACAGCCTCTCCAGCATTTGTTGTTTTGTGTTTTCTGGATCATGGCCAATCTTCTTGGGGTGAGATGGTATCTCATTGTCATCTTGATTTGAATTTCTTTAATAACTAAAGATCGTGGACATGTCCGCATGTATTTTTTAGCTGCGTGGATCTCTTCTTTAGTGAAATGTCTGCCCATCTCCTTTGCCCATCACTTAATTGGATGGTTTATCTTCCTCTTATTGATATTTTGTAGTATCTTATAGATTATGGAAATCAGGCATCGGTCTGACATAGTGTTGTCAAATATTTTTTCCCATTCTGTAGGTGTTGTTTTAATTCTATTAATAAAGTCTTCAGATGAGCAAAAGTGTTTAATTCGTAATAGATCCCATTTATCTATTTTCTTTTCTGATGATTGTGGTTTGTTTGACAGATTTTGGAGTCTGTCCATATTGTGTAGTAAAATTTCCATTGTTGTTCCTACCTTTTCTTGGATGAGCTTTATTGTTTTAGGTTTGATATTTAGGTCTTTTATCCAGTTGGAGTTGGGTTTTGTATAAGGTGTAAGATATGGATCTTGTTTCAGTTTCTTGCAGATGGATATCCAATTTTGCCAGAACCATTTGTTCAAGATACTGTTTTTACCCCACTTGAATGTCTTAGGGCCTTTGTCGAATATCAACTGTTCATAGGCAGATGATATCGTCTCTGGGGTCTCTGTTCTGTTCCACTGATCGATCTGTCTGTTCTTATACCAGTACCAGGCTGTTTTGACTACTGTGGCAGTGTAATATGTTCTAAAGTCAGGTAATGAGAGGCCTCCCAGTGTGTTCTTCTTCTTTAGTAGTACCTTGCTTAACTGGGGCTTCTTCCCTTTCCAAACAAAATTGGTGATTTGTTTTTTCATCTCATTAAAAAATGTCACTGGAACTTGTATTAGGATTGCACTATATAAATAGATTGCCTTGGATAAAATAGACATTTTCACAATGTTAAGTCTTCCTATCCATGACCGGAGTAGGTTTTTCCATTTATCTAAGTCTCTCTTAGTTTCTTGTAGTGAGGGCTTGTAGTTCTCTTTGTAAAGGTCTGTTGTTTCTCTGGTTAGATTAATTCCTAGGTTCTTTATCTTCTTAGGAGCTATCGTAAGTGTTATTGATTTGATAATTTCTTCCTTAACAGTCTCATTCTTGGTATAAACGAAACCTACTGATTTACTTATGTTTATCTTGTATCCTGAGACTGCTGAACTCTTCTATCAGTGTGAGTAGTTTACTTATAGATTCTTTGGGATTCTCTGTATATACAATTATATCATCTGCAAACAGGGAGATTTTAACTTCCTCTTTGCCAGTACAGATGCCTTTTATTTCTTGGTCTTGTCTAATTGCTCTGGCTAAAACTTCTAGCACAATGTTGAATAGAAGAGGTGACAGTCGGCATCCTTGTCTAGTTCCTGATCTCAAGGGAAAGTCTTTCAGTCTCTCTCCATTCAAGATGACGTGGGCAATTGGCTTTGTATAAATGGCCTTTATTGTTTTGAGGAATTTACCATCTATGCCCATTTTGCTAAGAGTTTTCAGCATGAATGAGTGTTGGACTTTATCAAATGCCTTTTCTGTATCAATGGACAAAATCAGGTGATCCTTGCCTTTTGTGTTATTTATGTGGTTAATCACATTGATTGTTTTTCTGATGTTGAACCAGCCTTGCATCCCTGGTATAAATCCCACTTGGTCAGGATGGATTATTTTCTTGATATGTAGTTGTATTCTATTGGCAAGAATTTTGTTGAAGATTTTTGCATCTAGATTCATGAGTGTAATAGGTCTGTAGTTCTCTTTCTTTGTTGGGTCTGTCCCTGGCTTAGGTATCAGGGTTATGCTGGCTTCATAGAATGAGTTTGGGAGTACTCCATCCCTTTTTATACTGTGAAATAGTTTCAGTAGTATTGGAGATAACTCTTCTCTAAATGCTTGGTAGAATTCTGCAGTGAAGCCATCTCGACCCGGACTTTTTTGGTTGGCAGTGTTTTGATGACCTTTTCAATCTCTTCCTTTGTAATGGATTTATTAAGTTGTTCTGCTTCACGTTGTGATAATTCCGGTAGGTGGTATGAACCAAGGAATTGGTCCATTTCCTCTAGGTTTTCAAATTTGTTACAGTACAGTCTTGCATAGTATTCTGTTATGATATTTTTCATTTCTGTTGTATCTGTGGTGACAACCCCCTCTCATTTCTAATTTGGGTTATTTGTTTCCTTTCCTGCTTTTCTTTAGTAAGTTTAGCCAGTGGTTTGTCAATTTTGTTGATCTTCTCAAAAAGCCAGCTTTGGTTTTTTCAATTTTTTCAATTGTTTTTCTATTCTCTAATTCATTTAGCTCTGATCTAATCTTTATGATCACGTTTCTTCTGGTACCCGAGAGGTTCCTCTGTTGTTCTCTTCCTACTTGTTCAAGCTGCAGGTATGGTTCCTTGATTTGGTTTCTTTCTTCCTTCTAGATGTGTGCATTTATGGAGATAAACAGACCTCTGAGCACTGCTTTGGCTGTATCCCATAGGTTCTGGTAGGAAGTGTTTTTGTTCTCATTGGAATCCATGAATTTCTTTAATTCATCCTTGATTTCCTCTATAACCGATGTTTTTTTGAGCAAGATGTTGTTCAGTTTCCAAGAGTTCCACTTTCTATCTCTGTATTTTCTGCTATTGATTTCAACTTTCATGGCTTTATGATCTGAGAAGATGCTTTTGCAGTAATTCAATGGTATGGATTTTGTTGAGCATTGCGTTATGGCCTATCACATGGTGAATTCTGGAGAATGTTCCGTGTGCACTGGAGAAGAAGGTGTAGTTGTCTGCTGATGGGTGGAAAATTCTGTATATATCAATGAGGCTTAGTTGGTTAATTGTGGCAATTAGGTGTTCTGTATCTTTACTCAGTTTTTTTCTAGATGATCTGTCTAGTATTGAGTGTGGAGTGTTGAAGTCTCTCACTATTATGGTGGAGTCATCTAACTCTCTTTTGAGCGTAGTCAGTGTTTCTTTGACATATTTAGGTGCTCTGACATTAGGTGCATAAATATTTAGTATAGTTATGTCTTGCTTGTGTACTGAACTTTTCAGCAATAAATAGTGTCCATCTTTGTCCACGGTGGTGGATTTGACATTAAAATTGATTTTGTCAATTGATTTTAGGATTAGAATTGCCACCCCTCCTCTTCTTTGTTCATTTTTAGCTTGATATATATTCTTCCAACCTTTAATTTTCTGTTTGTTCCTATCTTTAGGTCTCAAGTGAATTTCTTGTAGACAACATACGGATGGGTCATGTCTTTTGATCCAAGATGTCACTCGACGTCTCTTTACTGGAGCATTCAGTTCATTCACATTCAATGTAATTATTGATAGGTATGTGTTCAGTGCTGCCATTGTGATATGTTTATTTTTATGTTGATGTTTTCGCTGTTGTTCTTATTAGTCTGTTCTGGGACGTTCTTTTTTGTGAGTTGATTTTTCACTGTTTTCAGAGCTGGTTTTGTGGTTGTTGAGACTCCTGTGTTACATTTCTTGAAATGATATGATACATCTTTGTTGTGTTTTACAGCTGCCCCGATGATCCCCCTGAATAACGTATATATAAACCCAATTTTAATTACTACCAGCCTTGTCATCTTCCTCTCCATCTGGAAGGACTATGACAACTGTAGTACATCTGTCTTTTTAATATGATGACATCATAGTTTTCATGATGATCACTGGATTGCTTCTTTCCTTATCAAAGCTGTGATTAGCTTTGGAGCCTTCCCTAACTGAGCAGACTTTTGAGTAGTAAAGTCGTTCTAAAATATAAAGTTAGTGGTTTTGTTCTTCTAAGCCTGAGCCAAGAACTTCTTTCAATATTTCTTGTAGTTTTGGTTTGTTTTTTACAAAGTCTCTGAGTTTCTGTTTATCTGGGAATGTCTTAGTTTCATTTTCATATTTGAAAGATAGTTTTGCAGGATACATAATTCTTGGTTGGAAGTTCTTCTCCTTAAAAGCTTTGAATGTGTCATGCCACTGTCTCCGTGCCAGCATGGTTTCTGCTGAGCAATCTGAAGAGAGCCTACAGGGTTTCCCTCTGAATGTAAGCTTTGCTTTGAGTCTTGCTGCCTTAAAGACTTGCTGATTATGTTTCATTTTGTTGAACTTGATTATAATATGTCTTGGAGTCTTTCTTTTGAGATCTATATTGAGTGGCGTACTATATGCATCTGAGATGTCTATATTCTGTTCCTTCATGATTTCTGGGAAGTTTTCTGTCAGCAGCTCAGCAATGATACTCTCTGTGTTCACAGATGTCTCATGCTGTTCAGAGACTCCAATTAACCAAAAGTTGTTCCTCTTAATAGAGTCCCACATGCTTCTTAATGTTTCTTCATTTTTCTTGTTTCTTTTTTCTGATTTCTGCTCATAGATGCCGGCCTCAGTAGCTCTGTCTTCCAAGTCAGAAATTCTTTTTTCTATTAGTTCCATTCTGTTTTCTTAGCTTTGCATTGAAGTTTCTATGTCTTCGATTTTGTTCTTGATCTGCTGGATTTCAGAGTACTGGTGTTCCATCAGATCGAACAACTTGCTTAATTTTTCATTTTGTTCTCCTGCATTTTGTATAAGGTCTAGAAGGGCTCCGTATATAATCATTTTGTATTCACTTTCTGATGCTTTCATAAAAGTTTCTTCATCTGGAAAACTCCTTGGTTGCTTTGTTTGGGAGCCTTCTGAAGCCATGGCTGATTTCTTACATACCACAAGTGTCTGTTGCTTTTTGGGACCCATGTGAGTATGTAGAGGCTGAAAGAGGTACTCCAAGGATGGACTGCAGATGTTTCTCTAGGCTATCTTAAAATGTAAAGCAAAAGATATCTGACTACTTCACAAGTCAGTTAGGTTTTCAGGTGTAGAGGTCCCTCTTCTCAAGTGGCAAAGTAAATGCCACTATATCCAACCCCAGATGATACAAACTAGTTCAGAATACAGCAATGCTATTGCCCTGTTGGCCTCTGCTGACAGGGCCTAGCCTTAGATGACACTGCGTCGAGTACCGCTTTTGTGATAGAAAAGTGCTCTCTTGTGGGCAGACTCTGGCTCCCCAGCTAAGAATTAGGTCCAGCTGCGGCCACTGTATCCAAGATGGCGCCCTCCACACAGGCAGCAGACAGAAGGGCTAAAGGAGCTGAGAGGTAGTGATTCCTCTGCTTCTGTTGCAAGACCTCCAAAGCAGGTGGCACTAAGTAAATTACTGCTTTTCTGTCGAAGGAGCGCTGTCCTGTTTGCAGGCACTGGCTCCCAGGCTAAGAATGAGGTCCCGCTAGAATCTCTGTATCCATCATGGCGTCCCGCACACTGACTGCGAAACTCCGTACAGACGCCTCTGAGGCAGATATAAAACGACAGGCTCAAAGTGGCTAGATTAACAGAGTCCCAAGCCAGGCTCTCAAAATATGGGAATTTCTCCT
This sequence comes from Heterohyrax brucei, assembly GCA_028571685.1. NCBI lineage: Eukaryota > Metazoa > Chordata > Mammalia > Hyracoidea > Procaviidae > Heterohyrax > Heterohyrax brucei. The sequence goes on from CM053150.1 coordinate 68,664,863, forward strand.
GCCTGTCCCCCCAGCAGCGTGTCTGAGTCTAGCCGCTAGGCAAGACCGTGCTCCACCTGCTGGCCATGACAGAAGGGAAAAAAAGTCAAAATGGTGCGTTTACCTTCAGTGCATGAGAGCCAGGGATAGCCAGACGCGGGAGTCAGTGTAAGAGAGGAGGTTTTTCGCTCAGTGGTATGAAGTCCCAATTAACACCCCTGTGCCGTGTCCTGGGGCTGATTAGGTGACCAGAAGGCTCTGTTTGATTGTCAGTTCAGGTCTTGGTTTCCAGAGGGATATAAGGAGACGTGTGCTTAGTGTGCCGTCTTGACTCCGCCCCCTCCATTGTGGTTTTTTTAAATATTGTACTACATGTGTTCTGTTAATATGTTTTCCAAAAAGTAAAGGAAAATAATATACTTCTTAACATCTTCCATCTTTCTTAAAGGAGGTAAAATGGTACTGGCAAAGCATTGTGTTGCTAAATTGTTAAGAGGTTAGAGAATATGTGATGGCAAAATGCAAAACAAAAATTTACATGTTATTAAATTATCTTCCCCTTGAATCAACTGTTTAGATATTTATTTTTTATGATTGCACTAAGTCTTATTTCAAACAATTAGAGGATAAGAATACTACCTTATCACTAAGGTAAAGCATGGTAACATGGTAGAATAAGCCAATCCCTGCTTTCCTGGCAGTCTTTCAGGATCACAAGGAGAAAGCATTCTACCTGGAAGAGAGTGCTATCTGGAGCAACACTGGGTTTCTGCTGGGCTCACAAGTGCTAGTGTCCCACATCATTCTTCTCTAACTCCAAAGGCTAAGTGAGCCAGTTCGTATAGTAAATGAGTCAGAAAAGCATATCTGAAAGCAGTCTGTTTTGTGTTTTAAAGTCCCAAGAGGTCTATGCAGCATCACGCCCCTTTCTATAGTATAGAGCACCAACCAGATCTTTACTCAGTAGAAGACATGCACTAGAACTACAGAAACTGCAATGGTGACTGTTTTAGTCATCTAGTGCTGCTCTAACAGAAATATAACAAAGTGGATGGCTTTAACAAAGGAAAGTTAATTCTTACACAGTCCAGTAGGCTTAGAAGTCACAATTCAGTATGTCTGCTCCAGCAGAATGCTTTCCCCTTTGTCAGCTCTGGAGGATAGTCCTTGTGTTGCATCACTCATTGTTCAGGAAGAACCTTGATGCAGGAACCTAACACCTGAAGGGCATGCTCTTCTCCTGCATTGCTTTTGTGATGGTATTAGGTTCCCAGTTTTCTATTTTCTTCCCTTTCTATTTCTTGTAAGATAAAAGGATAAAGCATTGTGCAAGCCACACTCCAGTGAACTCCCTGCACACTGGAGCAGCATGGTAACCCTAATCCTCATTATCATGTTGTTGTCTTGTTAGGTACCATTGAGTCAGTTCTGACTCATAGAAATCCTATGAATGAAACAACAAAACACTGCCTGGTCTTGCACCATGTTCACAATTGTTTTTAATCCCATCATAATGGCTACTGTGTCAACACATCTTGTTGAGGTGCCTCCTTTTTTTCTCTGACCCTCCACTCCGCCAAGCATGATGTCCTTCTTCAGGGACTGATCTTTCCTGATAACATGTCCGAAGTATGTAAGATGCAGTCATGCCATCTTTGTTTCCAAGAAGTACTCTGGTTGTACTTCTTCTAGCATAGGTCTGTTTGTTCTTTTGGCAGCCCATGGTAAATTCAACATTCTTCTCCAATACCACAGTTCAAAGGCATCTGTTAGAGCAGCCCTAGTGGACTAAAAGAGAAGAGGAACCTCGCACCATCAAGAAATGTGCACCGGGAGAAGAACGCGTCCTTGAGACCTGAGGTTCCTGCGCTAAGATGCTCCCTGGACAAAGACTGATGCAATACTGGACTTTCCTCCAGAGATGACAAGGGGAAAGCCTTCCCCTGGAGCGGACACCCTGAATATGGACTTGCAACCTACTGGACTGTGTGAGAATAAACCTTCCTTTGTTGAAGCCATCCACTCTGTGGTATTTCTGTTAGAGCGGTACTAGCTGACTAAAACAGCATCAATTCTTCTTCTTTCTTCTTTGTTCATTGTCTAGGTTTCATATGCATACAATTTGATTGAAAATACTATGGCTTGGGTCAGGGGTGCCTTAGTCTTCAAGATGACATCTTTATTTTCAAAACTTTAGAGTTTCTTGATAGCAGACTTTCCCAGTGCAATGTGTCTTTTGATTTCTTGACTGCTGCTTCCATAGGAAAATCACAAAATGTAGGACAGTCATAAAATATTGGGAATCATGGCCTGCCAGATGACTACACACATTTTTGTGGGGGCACAGTTCAATCCACAACACTACCCTGTATTTTCTTATGGTTCATCTTGTACCCCGTGGTATGCATGTCTCTTAGCACGAAATAATTGGATCTGCTACTCCTTATACTGCAAAGCACATCAGCATAATATCATCAATGTACTAATGATGACAACAGCAATTATAGCTCTAGTCACCATCTATTATGGGGTTACTATATTTCAAGCACTGTTCTAATAGCCCTATATGTGTTAACTAATTTATACTTCAAAATAACTCTATAAAGTAAATAATTGACAGAGTAGAGAGATGCATCCAGGTAATCTGGCTCCAGCACTTACACTTTTAACCCTAGCTATAGGTGGCATAGTAGATTAAGTACTTTTTCTGCTAACCAAAAGGTCGGTGGTTCAAATCCACCAAGTGCTCCTTGGAAACTGTGTAGGACAGCTCTACTCTGACCTCTAAGGTCACTATGAATCTAACCCAACTCAGTGGCTGTGGATTTGGTTTTGGTTTTATAGATCTTGCCCAATTTGCTAAAGCATGCCTATTGAGATGATGACAGAGTAAGACAGAAAAATATGAAGCAGAGACTTTATTTGTGTCAACAGAAACCGTTTCTTTACCATTGGTACATTGCCATATCAATTGTTCAAGAGTCAAAATCATACGTGAAACCACCTAATTGACTTACCTTATGTGCTTACAACATTTCTGTCAATTGGAAGACAAAGATGTGCCTGACCCAAGCCATAATATTTTCAAGCTACCTTGGGAGTCAGTTCTACCCTGGCCCCTAGTGTCGCCATGAGTCGGATCCGACTCGATGGCACTTGGCTTGGCTTGGCTCATGCAAAAGTTGAACAACTAAAAAGGAAGAACTAGGGGTTGACACTTTTGAATTACCATGTTGGTGAACAATATGGAATATACCATGGACTGCCAGATAAATGAGCAAATATATCTTTGAGGAAATTCAGCTGGAATTCTCTGTATAAGCAAAGGTGGCCAGACTTCATCTCACTTACTTTGGATACATTATTAAAAGGACCAATCCCTGAAGAGCAACATCAAGCTTTGCAAAGATAAAGGTCAGCTATAAAGACTCTTAATGAAATGGATTGGCACAGTGACTGCAACAATAGGCTCTAATGTACCTATTATTGTGAAGATGGCATAAGAATGTGCAGTGTTTTATTGTGTTGTGGATGAGTTTGCTGAGTTGGAACTGATTCAATGGCACTTAACAACAGTGAAACAGGTGTCTGTACCCTAGAGCTCATACCTACACTGTAGCTCCTAACAAAGTCTACCTGGGCAGGAGGGCTTTTTCCTATTTTTTTCCAAGGTAAAGAGGAGGTTTCAACAAGGAAGAGTTAAATGGCAAATTTTTGTGGCAGAAAGTAAGTATTTAGGTTTGAAAACTTGCCCAGCTGTTTTAATCAAGCCCTACACCACAGTTGGAAAAGAGAGGTGAATAAAGAGAGAGCTTCTTCTAAGAAATAGAAGTGTAGATGAGTACTCTACAGCTATGATCCTACAAAATGTCACCTGATAATGTTTCACACAGTGGTTAACTACCATCCTATTCAAGACAGAGCTTTCATTCATTTGTCATACAAATACTTATTAACGGTACATTATTTGAGTAGCATTCTGTCTGCTGCTATGATACTGAAGGATATGCTGTCAATATTTCAATTACCAGTAGGGTTAACCATGATAGAAAGGTTTCTGTTGCACTTTCAATGAAGACAAACCAGGAAGAAGGGCCCAGTGATCTATTTCCAAAAATTAGCCGGTGTAAAGATTCTGAAAAACAGAATCTAACACATATCAACAATTCAGAACAGGACACCTGACTGACTAATGTTTCATTCTGGTATGCATAAGGTCACCATGAATTTAAGCCAATTCTATGGCAACTAACAACAGCAATAACATCTAAAAGTAGTATTTTGTTGAGCACCTTGGATACAGTGATGAGCAAAGCTGATGCCACTCCTGTCCTCAAGAAATTTACCACATAGTTCAATATCCTTGGTGACTTAACAGATTGAAATCTTTAGTTCTCTTCAGCTCAATGTACTTGAATTTAATACTCACCACCCTTATGTTGACAAAGAAAACTGTTCATCTTGTAATTTAAATAACTGTAGGAAGGGCTTCTGGGGGAGAAATATAGGGGTAAAAAGCTCAGAAAACTGTTTTTGGCTGTCACGGATAAAGATACTCAGAACCAAACTCACTACCATCAAGTTGATGTCAACTAGTAGCAACTCTATAGACAGTGTACAACTGACCTACAGTATTTCCAAAGAGTGCCTGATAGATTCAAATTGCCAAACTTCTGGTTAGCAACTGTACTACTTACTGCTGTTAGTGTTTCCTGTGTAAAGACAGAGGTCTGAAATCTGCCATTAAGATGCTACAAGTCCTTCCTAAGACTGGTGAAACTAAGCTTTAAACTCCTGATCTATTAAATGGGGTACTATTGAATCTGCTTGTTTTACGTCTTTGCCAAACTAAAGTAAAACTCTCTACCTAGGCTAGACTTAATTTTGATTCCTGATAATGAACAAAGAAATGTACTTTTTAGACCCAAGTTTTACGTGTTGATTGACAATGCATTTTACTATTACCCTTAATTCTCTGCTAAAAATTATGTGAAAACATGGAGATACTACATAAGCTTCAACAATTCCTCTGTTCATATGATTTTAATTTCTCTAATATTGATTTATTTCTTTTTCTTTCTTTCTTTTTGTCCTTTATTGTGATTAAGTGAAAGTATATAATCCAAATTAAATGTGCATGCTCACCTGTCTGCAGTTACTTCTGCTATCCTTTACCAGTGACACCACACTCCTGCTTTTTGTTCTACATATGTCATATCCCCTTAACAATATCCTATCCCCTCCTCGCCACCATCTCCTCTCCCTTCTAGTAAGAGGCCATTAGGACAGCATCTTACACATGCGTAGAAACATAAAGTACACACAACATATATTGTGTCCTTGAATCCATTTCATTCCTGTCTGAAGAGTTGACCTCAGTAATGTTTTCTAGCCAGACAGCGACAGGTCTAGGGGTTATTCTCCCAGGGGAACCCTCGGGCTACCAGACGATCAACTGTGGTCTTTTAGTTGAGTTCTTTTTCCCATGTTGCCACTGGGACTCGACACTGCATGCCCTATTACTACTGTGTTTCTTGGTGGCCAGGTACCACCTGGTTCTTCTGGTCACATGTTGCTACACTCACACATTCACAAGTGTCCTTCTATCTTCTGGGCTCTTTTTCCCTTGTGTCTTTGTTGTTCTTAGCGACTGTCTGTTCTGCATGAGTTGAGACAATTTGGTGTACCTCAGATGGCAGTTTGCTAGCTGTTAAGACCCTAGATGCCTCTCACAAATATAGGATGCAGAAGGTTCTCTTAGCAATAGACTAGTTATGCCAGTTGGCCTTGATGTTCCTTGAGAGCATGGTCCCCAGGCCCCTGCCCCTACTACTCTATCCTTGCAATATGGGGTTAAAATTAGTTTATGTTGAAGTCTAGTTGAGTTGATCTTCTTTCTACTATGTGCTGTCACTGCTTTCACCAACCAGATTTCTCTCAACTATCTAATCTATGACCAACTGTCTCCCTCTCTACCCTCTCTTGGAGCCATCGAAGAGTCTTTTTTTCTGTACATAAGTCTGTTTTTAAGTCCTTAGAGTAGGGGTCTCATATAGTAATTGTCCTTGTGTCACTGACTGATTTCACTAAGCGTGATGTCTTCCAGTTGAAATCCGGTTACGAGATGCTTCTTAAAATCATCATTGTTCTTTATTATTGCATAGTGTTCTATTGTATATTTATGCCATAGTTTTGTTTATCCACTCATCAGTTGTTGAGCATCTGATTTGATTCCATCTTTTGCTATTCTGGACTGTGCTGCAATAAATATTCATGTGCATGTATCTGTTCATATGACTGTCCTTGATTCTGTAGGATATATTCCAAGCAGTGGATTACTGGCTCAAATGGTGTGTCTATTTCCAGCTTTTTAAGGAAGCACCAGATTTTACCATCTTATACCCTTCTGGAATCCCACCAGCAGTGTAGGAGACTTCCAGTCTCTCCACACCCTCTCCAGCATTTGTTGTTTTGTGTTTCTTTGATCAAGGCCAACCTTGTTGGGGTGAGGTGATATCTCATGGTAGTTTCGATTTGGATTTCTCTAACAGCTAATGATTATGAGCAGTTTCTCATGTGCCTTTTGGCTGCCTGGATGTCCTCTTTAGTGAAGTTTCTGTCCCTACCTCCTTTGCCCATCACTTAATTGGGTTATTTATGTTTTTCTTGTTGATATTTTGTATTGCCTTGTAGATTATGGAGAGCAGACATTGGTCCCACATGTCGTTGCCAAATATTTTTTCCCATTCTGTAGTTGGTCTCTTAATTCTTTTGATAAAGTCTTTGGATGAGAAAGAAAATGTTTGATTCTTAGTAGTTCCATTTATCTATTTTCTCTTCTGTTGAGAGTACTGTTTCAGATTTGGAAGTCTGTCTAAGCCACATTTTAATGCTTCCATTGTTGACCCTATTTTTTCTTGCGTGATCTTTATCATGTTCAGTTTGGTATTTAGGTCTTTGAACTAGTTTGAGTTGATTGTTGTGTAAGGTGTGAGATATGGGTCTTGTTTCCGTTTTTTTAGATGTCTATCCAATTTTGCCAGCACCATTTGTTAAAGAGATTGTTTTTACCTCAGTTTACAATCTGAGGGTGTTGGTGAATATCAGCTTTTCATAAGAGGATGGTGGCATCTCTGAGGTCTCAACTCTGTTCCATTGGTCTATATGTCTCATTTGTACCAGTACCAGGCTATTTTGACTACTATGGAGGTGTAATAGGTTCTCAGATTGGGTAGTGTGAGGCCTCCCGCTATGTTCCTCTTCTTCAGAAATGCTTTGCTTATAAAGAGTTTCTTCCCTTTCCAAACAATGTTGGTGATTTGTTTCTCCATCTCATTAAAAAGTCACTGGATTTTGCTTTGGGATTACACTGTATTTGTAGATAGCTTAGGGTAAAATAGGCATTTTCACTATGTCAAGTCTTCCTATCCATGAGCAGGGTAGGTTTCTCCATTTATGTAAGTCTCTGTTAGTTTCTTGTAGTAAGAACATGTAGTTCTTTTTCTAAAGGTCTGTTATTTCTCTGGTTAGATTTATTCCTAGGTACTTTATCTTCTTAGAGCTATAGCAAATGGTATTGATTTGGTGATTTCTTCTTTGATGATCTTTTTGTTGGTATAAAGGAATCTACTGATTTACTTATGTTTATCTTGTATCCTGATATTTTGCTGAATTCTTCTATTAGTTTGAGTAGTTTACATATGCATTCTTTAGGATTCTCAGCATATACAATTGTATCATCTGTAAACAGGAAGATTTTTATTTCTTCTTTGCCACTGCAGATGCCCTTTATTTCTTTGTCTTATCTAATTGGTCTGGTCAGAACTTCTAATGCAATATTGAATAGAAGTGGTAAAGAGTGGGGATCATGATCAACTATTCTTATTCTTATTATTTTGATATGTTGTTGAATTCTATTGTCAAAGATTTTGTTGAAGATTTTTGTATCTAGGTTCATGAATGATGTTTGTCTGTAATTCTCCTTTTTTGTGGGATCTTTCCCTGGCTTTGGTATCATGGTTATGCTGGCTTCATAGAAGGAATCTGAGAGCATTACATCCTTTTCTATGCTGTGAAATATTCTCAGTAGTATGGGAGTTAACTCCTCTCCAAAAGTTTGGTAGAATTCTGTGGTGAAGCCATCTGGGCCTGGGTTTTCTTTGGTTGATAGTTTTTTGATGACTTTTTCAATCTCTTCCTTTGTGATGTTGTTCTACTTCTCCTTGAAGTAATTTTGATAGGTAATATGAATGCAGGAATTTGTTCATTTCCTCTAGGTTTTTCAGTGTGTTAGAGTACAGTCTTTCATAGTATTCTGTTAGGATATTTTTGATTTCAGCTAGTTGTGTTGTGACATCTCCCACCTCATTTCTTATTTGGATCATTTGTTTCCTCTACTGTTTTTATTTTGTAAGTTTAGTCAGTGGTTTATCAGTTTTGTTGATCTTCTCAAATAACCAGCTTTTGGTTTTGTTCATTTTTTCATTTGTCCTTCTATTCTCTAATTCATTTAGTTTTGCTCTAGTCTTTCTGATCTGTTTTCTTTTGGTGTCTCAGGCATTCATCTGTTGCTCTCTTTCTACTTGTTCAAGTTGTAGGGTTAATTGTTTGTTTTCAGTCCTTTCTTCCTTCTGGATGTGTGCATTTATAGAGATAAATTGATCTCTGAGCACTGTTTTGGCTATATCTCATAGGTTCTGATAGGATGTATTTTCATTCTCATTTCCTTTCATTGATTTCTTTATGTCATCATTGATTTCTTCTATAACTCATGGCTTTTTGAGCATGATTCTGTTCAGTTTTCGTGAGTTCTAATTTCTGTCTATGTTTTGTGTGCTATTAATTTTGACTTTTATGGCTTTATGATCCATGAAGATGCTTTGCAATAATTCAGTGGTTCAGATTTTGTTGAGATTTACTTTATGTCCTAACACATAGTCTATTATAGAAAATGTTCCTTGTGCATTGGAGAAAGTGTACTTATCTGTAGATGGATAAAAAAAAGTTCTATATATGTCGATGAGGCCTAGTTGTGGCAATAAGATCTGTGTTTTTACTGAGCTTTTTTCTGGATGATCTGTCCATTACTAAAAATAGAGTGTTGAGGTCTTCAGCTATTATTGTGGAGTGATCTATCTCATTTTTCAATGTAGTCAGTCTTTCTTCAATGTATTTGGATGCTCTAGTATTGGATGCATAAATATTTAATATTGTTAGGTCCTGCTTGTGTATTGAACCTGTCAGCAATGAACAGGGATCATCCTTGTGCACAACGGTGGATTTTACATTAAAATCTATTTTATCTAAGATTAGTATTGCCACATCTGCTCTTCTTTGTACGTTGTTAGATTGGTATATATTATTCTATCCTTAAGTGTTCAGTTTGTTCATGTCTTTAAATCTAGGATGTGTTTATTGTAAGCAATGTATAGATGGGTTGTGTCTTTTGATCAAAGATGTCAATCATTGTCTATTGCAACATTCAGTTCATTTGCATTCAGTGTAATTATTAATAGGTATGTGTTTGGTGCTGTCATTTTGATATATTTATTTTTGTGTTGATGTTTTCTGTGTTGTTCTTAATATTCTGTTTTGGGTCATTCTTCTTTAACGGTTGACTTTTCATCTTTTTCAGTGTTGATTTTGTGGTTGTTGAGACCACATTACATTTCTTGTTTTGATATGTTGCATTGTTATTGTGCTTGTGGCAATACCTATAGTGCCCCTTAATATTCTAAATTTAAGCCCAATTTTAACTTCTGCATATATTTTAACTTCCTCTCCATCTGAAAATTCTATAACTACTATAGTATTTCCCTCTTTTTAGTGTGATGGTGTCACAGCTTTTGTGATATGGTCACTGGTTCCCATCTTATACTACTACAGCTTTGATTTAGTTTTTTGAGTTCCTTAACTGAGTATATTTCTGCATGCTGTGTCCTGTGTTGCCTTCTTAAATATACACTTAATTGTTTTGTTTTTCTAAGCAAAGAGCTTCTGTTAGTATTGCTTTTAATTTGCGTTTGGTTTTTACAAAGTCTCTAAGCTGTTTATCTGTGAATGTCTTAATTTCCTCTTCATATTGACAGACAGTTTTTTAGGATGTATAATTCTTGGTCAGAATCTTTTCTCCTTCAAGACTTTAAATATGTCATCCCTCTGCCTCTTTGCCAACATCGTTTCTGCGAAGAAGTCAGACAGTGTTTACCTCTGAATGTAAGCTTCGCTTTGAGCCTCACTGCCTTTAAGAGAATCTGTTTAGGTTTCATTTTATTAAACTTGATGATAATATGTCTTGGAATCTTCTTTTTGGGGTCTAGTTTATGTGGCATTTGATACACGTCTTGGATACCTATGTTTTCTTCTTTCATAATTTCAGGGAAGTTTTCTGTCAGCAACTCAGCAACAATACTCTCTCTGTTTTCAGCTGTCCCACCTATTCAGGAATTCCAGTTAATCATAGATTATTTCTCATGATAGAGTCCCATATGTTTATTAATGCCTGTTCATTGTTCTTATTTCTTTTCTCTGATTTTTCCTCATAAATGCTGGTGTCCATTGCTCTATCAACAAGATCCCTAAGTCTGACTTTTATCTCCTCAGTTCCACTCTTTTGGCTTTAAATCGAATTGTCTAATTCTATAATTGTTATTGATCTGCTGGATTTCAGATCACTGATGTTCCATTGGTTCAAATAGCTTGTGTAATTTTTCATTTTGTTCTGTTGCATTTTATTTAATCTCTAGGAGGATTCTACATATAATTCTCTTTTACTCATCCTTTGACAGTTTTAGAAAGGCTTCATCTGGGAAGTTTTTTGATTCTTTATTTGGGTAGTTTTCTGGAGCCATGGTGGGCTGTTTCTTGAAATCATTAGAGACAGATTGTTGCCTTCAGTCCATCTAGAGGCTGTTTAGTTCCTCTGGTGTTATCTCAAGAGGACCTGAGGCATAGTTCTGAGAAAAAAGTTACTCACTAGCTCCCTCTGTGTGCTCTAGTGACTGACCCAGTGTACTGTGAGGTGGCAGACTTTGCCTCCTATCTGGCAAATGTAGCACCCTACTTATGGAGTCACTGAGGGACATCAACGAACCCTATGATATGGATCAGTAATGCATGGAAGAGATGCTGCCAGGCCTCTCAGCAGTTATTTCTCCAGGCAGTGTTATTTTAAAAATTTAGGGACTATCTGACTGCTGCCATAATCTGTCAGGCAGCAGGTGTAGGAGGCCCCAAATTCCAGTTGAAAATGGAAACACCTCTTCAGCCATTTCCAGGTGCCATGACATAGTTCAAAGTAGGGATGGTTTACAGCATTCCTGCTACCCTCAGCTGGGCCATACCCATAAGGCAACACTGTGCTAAACACAGTCTTTCTGCTGGTAAATCACTTTCTGGAGTGGCACTTCTCAGCTTGGGAATTAGGCCCTTCTGAGGCCTCTGGTTGGGTGCCTCTGCCTCCCAGCTGATCAAGATTGTTTCCCAGCCAAACTGCCCTTCCCACAGCGAAACTGTAGAATCTGTGGTGGAGTTTAGGAAACAGAGTGTCATGGGGCAGCGCTGCCCTCAGTCAGAAACCAGCCTCCCAAAATGTGGCTATTCCATGCACTGTATCTCCGCTGCACTACAAGCTGTTTTCTTTAGCACTGCAGATCAGTGTGTTTGCCAGCTCATGCCCACTCCATGCCTCCTGGATAACAAAGGTAGCATCAATACCTGCAGTCCACTCAAGTGGAAAGTCAGCAGCAGAAGGGCTCTGCATGCTCCGCCTCATCAGAGGGAGGTACTTTCCAATTTAGTGGCATGTAGTCCTTTCTGACAACCCTATGGCATATTCTAGGGCTCCCTGTGTGTGCAGAGTATTCATTCACTGTCATCCAAGTCTTAGTTTTCAGAGGGAATTGAGGAGATGTGTGTCTAGTCTGCTTTCTTGGTTCCTCCTCTTTTTCTTTTTCTTTTTTTTTTTTTAATTAAATTTGAAGTCTTATGGCCATTTCTGCTACTCATATATATCCCTTTTTTTTTCCTCCAAATGATTAGTGGACAAAGGAATCTATTTTGATTGGTCAGCTACTACAAAGTGAAGAAGACTTTATGTTATTCTGTCATTTCTCTTACAGACAATGAAAAATGTCATGTGATTAATTTAATTTTCTTTGCTACAGAAGAACACAAATGATCACAGTTCCAGATGTGAGAGAAATTTTCTTTACTGAGGAAAAAATTGGGAAATGTATCTTCTTTCTCTTGGGTTCCTTCCACTCTCATTATCAAGAGAAATTAAATCATCTAATTGGCAGTATTAAGAGAAGGAATTCAGCATGGCTGACTCAGGAACTTCTACAGTCTCTCTTTCATAGTGTCAGGACAAAGCCTTCTTTGTGCATTTGTTCCATAAACTTACAGAAGACAGTAATGTCTCCAGGGACTGGTTCTGTATGAAAACATGTCCCAGGTATGTAAGACATAGCTGATATTAGTAACAAAGTTAGAAAAATGATGTCGGAGCAGGTTGTGCAGGACTTTATTGTCATTGTGTTTGATACTTACAAAGATTGAAATGGGAAGCTACTATAAGAATCCTTGCAGAGGAATAACTTTGTTTTAACTCTGATTCAAGTAAGAGAATAGGCGTTAAGGGTTGTTACAAGGTAGAGGTAGAAGACCACTTTGAATGCTAATGAAATAGTGAACCATTGATGGTGGTGGCATGGGTGAGTTTGCTACCAGTGGATGTGATAGAACACAGTGTGGACATATTTTGAAGATTAAGACAATATGATTTTCTAGAAAGAGTAAAAGAGGAGTATGTTTAGACTGAAAGATTAAGAGTTTAGATACAATACACTAGAGATATCAAATACACAAGCTACATTCCACATTAGAAGAAATATAACCAGAATGCTTCTTAGAAGCAAGGATGGCAAGATTTCATCTTGCTTACTTTGCATCATCAGAAAATACCCTTTGTAGGAAAAGAACACTATGTGTGGTAGAGGATCAGTAAAAGCAAGTGAAATCCTCAATGAAATAGACTGACACAATAGCCACAACAATGGACTCACACACACCGATGATCGTGAGAATTGCTCAGAACTAGTCAAGGATTTATTTTATAATACTAAAGATTTCTATGAATTGGAGCTGAATTCACTGCAACTAACAACAATGAAAAGTCTGAGTCAAGGAAAAGGTCAAACTGATAAGAACAGATGCTACACTTGATCTTAGCCAAAAAGAGGAAAAAGAAAAATGTCAAAGCTCTTAACACTCATTTGGGAATGTTGGACATACACATTGTGTCTAAAAATCAGGATAATGTATATAACTACTAAGAGAGAAAACTGAAGTAAAGAAGACAGCAATAACAAAAACTCAATGTGAGGCAGATAAGGAAGAACCTGCAAGAGACAAAGACAAAACAGCTAATTGCATGAGCAGAAGATTGAGAGTCTGTCACATGGAATTAAACTAAACAAGAAAATAGGAGAAACATATTATGACAAATAATTTTTATATGTCAAGTAAGATGAAGACTGAAAAGTGACTTTTGGAGGTTGCTGATAATCTTGACAAAAGTGGTTTTGCTGAAATTGTGCAAGTGAAAACACAATTAGTGTGAGTAAGTGACAGACCCTGGTACACAAACTAGAGACATTGCCTATAGAGTTCCCTCTGGCTCACTTCGAGTCTGATGTCTCATTTATGGTAAACACCAAATGTGACTCGCAATCATTCTGTTGAAACCCACTTTCAAATTCTCAAGAACACCGTTTCTCTTTTCTACTTTGAAAAGAAGAATAGCTATTTATCCTACTTCTACAAATGAATTGTTACTTTTGAATTGTCAATGAATTTTGAGCAGAAGCATCACGATCCAGTGTGAGATTGTCCATTATATGACAGAAACTACATTAGCCTTAGTCCTGGAATAAACACAATATGGACAGAGATTCCTCATAAATGTGTGATGTTTCTATGGTGTAAGTGAAAAGTAAACTTTGTTGTTTCAAACCACAGAGATTTGGGGGGCCATGGATAATGTCAGCGTGATGTGACTGGTACAAAAGCAAACATCCCTGCTTTACCTCTTTTGCACTCAGTGGAATTTCTAAACTACTCAGTTACTGACCAGTTGACCACAGCCTGCTCAACACTTACTATGAACACACAAACTCTCTGGAAGATAGAGAGTGTCTACTTTCCTCACTAGCTTTAGCAATCTGAGAATGGTAGGAAATGTCTTATACTTCCTTAGTCAAAAGGTCTTGACCTTCTTCCACAATGAGATAGTGGAGGTGGCAGTAAAACTTGCTTTTCCTTCACATATTTATCAGGGATAATAAGATCTATGTATTCAGTGCAAAAATCCACTGGACTAGAAGAAAACAACCTACTGTCTGTTCACACTTGCAGTAAGGAAAGAAGTTGCATGCAGAATAAAACATTCACAAATAATGAACAGTAATTACTATCATTTTTGTTACAATTTTATTTCTATTATTATCACTGCTTTTGTTGCTTTTATCATTATTATGTATTTTTATTTTATTTTAATACAATATTTTATTTTAATGCTAATTTTAAATTTAGAAAATATTGTGGTTTAGGTGAAAGTTTACAGCACGAATTAGCTTCTCATTCAAAATTTTATATACATTTTGTTTTGTGACATCAGTTGCAATCCCCACATTGTGACAGTGCTCTCTACCTTTCCCTTTCAAGCCTGAGGTTCCCTGTGTCTATTTTTCCGGTTTTCCTGTCCCCTTCCATATTCTTGTCTTTGCTTTTAGACAGGTGCTATCCGTTTGGTCTTGTATACTTTCTTTAACTAAGAAGCATGTTCCTCACATGTGCTAGTGTTTGTTTCATAGGCCTGTCTAAACTTTTGGCTGTAAGATGAACTTCAGGGGTGGCTTCAAGTCTGTGTTAGCAGGGTGTCTAGGAGGCACAGTCTCAGCAGTTCCTCCAGGCTTTGTCAGACCATTAAGTCTGGCCTTTTGTTGTTGTTGTTGTTGTTGTTGTTGAATCTGAATTTTGTTCTACTGTTTTTCCCAACTCTGCCCAGGACCCTCTGTTGTGATTCCTGTCAGATTGGTTGTTGGTGGTAACTAGACATCACCTAGTTCTTCTGGGCTTAGGCCAGTGGAAGCTGTGGTTCCTGTAGCTCATTAGTCCTTTGAATGGATATTTTCATTGTATCTGTGATTTTCTTCATCCTTCTTTGCTCCTGAGAGGAGGGGACCAATAAGTGTATCTTAGAAGGCCACTTGATAACTTTTAAGACCCTAGGTGCTACTTACCAAAGTAGGATGTACAATATTTTCTTTATGAACCATGTTATCCCAACTGACATAGATGTTGCTGAGACTGTGGTGGCCAGTAACTTAGACCCTCAAGGTCTTTGAAGTGCCCATGAATCAGCTTAGTCCAAGCTGTGCTGATTTCCCCTAATTATGTGTTGTCTTTCTCTTCACCAAAGTTAACACTTGTCTGCTGTCTAGTTAGTGATTTCTCCTCTCATTGTTACACCTTGATAGCTATAATGATATTGTTTGCCAAAGTAAAATTTTCCTTGGTACAACAGGTTAACTTCTACCCTTCTCTATATACAGGGCATAAATAAAAGAGCTTGAAGTCATTCAATATTTGTTAGATGTCTACTGCATTCTAGATGTCTTAGTCATCTAGTTCTGCTATAACACAAATATCACAGATCGGTGGTTTGAACAAAGAAAAATTCATTCTTTCACAGTCCAGGAAGCTACAAGTTCAACTTTGGGGCATCAGCTCCAGGGTAAGGCTTTCTCTGTTAGCTCTGGAGAATGATTCTTATCATAAGTCTTTGGTTGTTCTGGGAGTATCTCAGTCCAGGAACCTGAAGTCTGAGGGACATATTCTGATCCTAGCACTGCTTTTTTCAGTTGAACAGAGTCCCCAACTCTCCCCTTGCTTCCTTTTCCTTTTATCTTTTACAAAATAAAAACATAAAAGGTGGAGCAAGCCACACCACAGTGAAATTCCCTTTACATTGGATCAGGGAAGTAAACTTACTAAGTGTGATACAGTTCCACTGTAATCCTCTTTAACAAAATCTGATGTTGCCCTATTAACCACAGGCAGAGACTACAGTTTACAATACATGAAAAATCACAAAACGGAAGACAACCATGTAATAGTGGAAATCATGGCCCAGCCAAACTGAGGCACACATTTTTGGAGGGGGCGTAATTCAATATAAGGCAATGGGGTTATGCTCAGAATACTGATGTTGGCCAAGCTGTGCTCAGGCTTATTCTTCTACTTCAAATATTTGCAGCATGAAGTAAATCGTGTAAGAAAGGAATGCTGTCCATCAACCCTATCTAACTTGAAGAGGCTGACCAGAGAAGGGGGCAGAGAAGGCCGTATTTCTCCATGCCAACACACTGATGGTGCTTTTCCACAACTTTATGGCCCCCTCAACACTAATCAGCAGTCAGGGAATTGGACTCAATTGAACTGTGTTCACATAGGTGAACTGCAAAGGCTGAAACCTGGAATAGGGAGAGAGAGATTGGCATAATGCGGAGGGAAAAAAAGAAAAATACAAATGACTGTGTTTTAAAAAAAAATGAGTTTATTTCCTGTTAGGTATTTCTTCATTGTCCAAATGAGCCTATGTTCCTTTTAATACACTGAATTTCAACAATGGCAGTAATACAAAAGAACTGTAGCAGATGGAAACCCTGAGCAACATGCCAAATGACTCTGCATTCATTCGTCTTTCTTTTTCTCCCATAAAATACTTTCAGACAGACTATTCAACTCAGCAAACCATTGAAGACTGTGAGATATTACATCATTACAAAGCTGTATTTATAATTCATTCACCATGTCAAAGAAATAGTGATAAATGCTTGAGTTAGTCACAGGAATCGTTTCATATATTTCATCTTAAATCTTTTTTAAATTATTAGTTTTTTAATTATAGTATTTTCTCCATAAGCAGATCACCAATCTCACCATCAAAAGCTTACTCAGTTCCCAAGAGTGATGCAGCATGGTAAAACCTAGATGAGACTTGGTACCCATCTTGTGACCTCTTAGATTAGTTAATCTAGTAGGAGCAAAAAGAGTAATTGGAACAAACATTTGTAGAGACTTTGTTCTTTTAATCTACAAAATGGTGTTAGCAATACTACTGTTGTAAAGTTTCTAAAGAAATAATTGAAAAAAATTGAATTTTTTATTTCCAAATGTTACAGTAGATATAATTAGATGTATGTGGTTAGCCGTGGCTTTATTCTTTTTATTTCTCTCTCTTTTTTTAATTCCACAAACATGTATTGAAAATCTATGGTGCCATAATTCATGCTCTCAAGGAGTTTTCAGTTTAATACAAGAAACTTCCGGGGGAACAATGATTGAACAATTTACTACGAAAAGTCTTGTAACAGAGATGAGGAAACCCACCCTGAGAGAACCTAGAGGAGAGCACAAACTTGATCTGAGGCTCTTCTAAAAGGTTTCTCTGATGACATGGCTTACCCAATGAGTTCTGAAACAAATTTAAAGTAATTTCTATTTCTGAGCAAAGGAGGAGCTGGCATATTCTTGCAAAGTGAGAGTGGCAGACATGTAGAGAACATGTTGAGTAAGGAGAAGATAGGGCTGGAACCAGATTGCAAAAAGCACAAAATGCTGTGTGAACCTTACACATATTTCATCAGGAGTGAAAATCAATCAATCAATAGACAGACAGATAAAGGTAACTCTGGTGACAGTAGAAAGATGCAGCAAGAATAAATGAAATGTATGTGTGAAGGCCATTAAACAAACAAACAAAAAAACCTATTACATTAAGTGGATTCCGACTCATATATAGAGATCCATAGAGTTTCCAGGGCTTTAATCTTTATGAAAGTGGATTGCCCCATTTTGTCCTGAAGAGTAGTTAGAAGTTTAAACTGTCAATCTTTTAGTTAGCAGCCAAGTTCTGAACCACTGCACCACCAAGGCTGCTGACGAAGGTCATAACAATTGCACAAATGGATAGTGCGGATGCACAGGAGAGGTCAGAGATATACAAGATTCTCAGATGGGATGACAATTTATTCAATGCACAAGGCACAGGAGATGAATAGAGGGTAATGCAGAGGTGTCTAGCTTCGGGTACTGGATAGCTGGAAAACTATTAATCAAGAGGTGAGCAACGTTTAGTAAGGCTGATTAGCTGAAGAGCTCAATTTAGGACATGTTAAATTGGTCTTGGAAAAATGAATTTCAAGCTAAATCTTTAGGAATACAAATGATGAGACTATTTTTACCATGAATTAGGGCTTACACTTTTTAAAACTTTAGGAGTTGTTGTATTCTTGACTATTAATAGGGAGATGAGAAGGCTTTAAAAAGAATTCTCTAATGTGCACTGCTTGTTTATTGCTGTGTAACAATATGCTAGCTTAAAACAACACATATTTATTATCTCACAGCTTCTATCCACAGAATAACTAGAACTCTGTTCATGGTCTACCAGGATAAAATCAAGGTGTCAGTCAGCGTTGTGATCTTATCTGAGGCTCAGGGTCTACTTGCACCTTCACTGGTTGTTGAGCAACTTCTATACCTTGTGAGTATAGCATTAATGTTCTCAACTCTTAGAAACTTCCCATCAACCACTCTGCCACATAGCACTCTCCACAGCATGGCCACTTGCTTGTCTAAGGCCAGTAGGAAAGTATCATGATTGTTTTGAGCTTCTATGATGTTTTTCCTCTGTGACCTCTAAACTATCTTTTATTATTATTATTACTACTGTTTTTTTTAAAAAAAAATAAAGATAACACAATATTTACCAATTCAACATTGCTTAAAGGACTGGCTTGATTAGATCTGACCTATCCAAGATAATCTTTTTACTGGAAAGGCAATTTATTAGAGACCTTAATTACATCTGAAAAATCTTTTCACCTTTTCTGTCCAGAACATCCTAATCATGGAGTAATATCCCATCACTAGCATGGATACTTCCCATGGAGGCTGGGGGCAATTATATAAGGGATGAAAATTTGAGAGCCATTTTAGAATTCTGTCTGTCACACAGAGAAATGTGTGAATATCGGTAGTAAAAGATTAGATTTAATTTTAATGTTATTTTCTTCTGTATCTTACCTCTTCCCCTCCACCCCCAATAATGTCACATATCTGATTCTTTTTAGATAACGAAATTTTTATGTACAGCCACAATTCTGTGCTTCATCTGCATTCCTGTACAAAAACTATGGACACCCTTAACAATGACCCTGAGTTTTTGTAACATACTTAATTTGGAACAAAAATTCATTTGGAACAATTAGAAAAAGCCAACAGAACAAGACAGTCTGCCCACAAATTAGACTTCTATAACAAATTTAAATTGTCTAAGTATTCCAAACTCCTCTTAATTAACAATAAAGCCAATTCTACCATTATATCAGTAAACTGGTGATAATGGTTATTGCACGTATTTTCCAAGTCAGCCTCACAATCCTATGAATTCTATTCAATAAACAAACCCTGCTGACATAGTGCTATGCCTGCTAACAAGGAAGCTGGCAGTTCAAATCCACCAGGTACTCCTCGAAAACTCTCTGGGGCAGTCCTATTTTGTTTATAGGGTGTCAGAATCAACTGGATGGTGGTGGATATATGCAAGTTGGAAATTTTGGTAGTGTAGTGGTTAAGTCCCATGGCTGTTAACCAAAAGATCAGCAGTTCAGATCCACCAGGTGCTCCTTGGAAACTCTGTGGAGCAGTTCTACTCTGTCCTGTATTATCGCTATGAGTTGGAATTGACCTAATAGCTATCTGTTGGTTCTGTGTGTGTTTTTTTGGTACGTGCAACTCAGTAGGAGTATGTATACAAAATTCAGTAGATTACAACCTTTATGCTTAGCTTACTTGTGTGAAATATACAGATTACTTGGTTATTTCATTTAGGAAAAGAAACATGGTTCAGAAGGGGATTTACTGAGCAGAAACCACACACACTTCACTAAGTAGGAGTGATTACTTGATCTTCTAATTTCCTGTCCGGCACTTTTCCCACTGCACTGTATCACTGTATGCTTTGTGGTTGTTGGTAGGTGTTGTTAAATCAATTTCAGCCCATAGTGACCATATGTCACAGAGTAGAACTGCCCCATAACTTTTCTAGGTCATAATCTTTACAGCAGCAGATCTACAGGTCTTTCTCCTGGGAAACCAGTGGGTGAGCTCAAAGTGCCAATTTGTTTGCTTAACTAGTGTGTCACCGTTGATATTTGTTGTATGCTTTCCAGATTCCTGATACTGAATTGATTCTGACTCGTAACAGTTCTATAGGACAAGTAGGATTGCCTGTGGGGTTTCCAAGGCTGTAAATCTTTACAGAAGCAGACTGCCACATCTTTCCCCTGTGGAATAGCTGGTAGGTTTGAACAGCTAACTTTTGTTTGTTAGCAGCAGAGTGCTTAACCATTGTGCCACTAGGGCTCCTTTTGCATATTTTAGTGGCATAATGTTCAGGTCATTCGCATGCATCCGTTTATATGTAAGGATAACGTTTTAAGGTGAAAGTAAGTGGGGGAGGGAAAACCAACACTGATTGCAAAACTACAGTGGGTTTTTTGATGGATGCTACTTTCTCTAAGTGCCTGAAACTCAGCAGACCACAACAAGGAAGCAGCTGACACTGGCCAATCTGTTGTTCAGCCATGTCTTTATTGTTTCAAGCCATCTGCAGCAATCCCTGAAAATGAGACAAAAGTAACCTTTTCTCTGGTGCCATGGACTGGATTGTTTCCTGAAGGTCGTAGGAAATTTTTCCCAGGGAATCACAGCTGGAAAGAAAACAATATTAACTAATTGCTTTGACGTTTCAGAATACACACACGCACACGCACACACACGCATACACATTTTGAAATCAGTCAAAAAAGAGCAGTTTTGAAACCCAGGCAATCAAAGTAGGAGCCTAGAGTCTCCAGACAGGTTCCCACAAGAATGACAATAATACTGCAAAAGCAGATGCCATAGAAATGTCTAAATAGTTCTGAATATTGCTTACCTAGTATTTAGAAAGAAAAGCAATTCAGAAATGAATGGGATAGCTTTGTGCCACAAACAACTGTTATTTTTGATAAGCTACTTGGCTTTCTTCACTTAGAACTATTAAAAAAAATCCATTGTATTTTTATATGGCTGACTTCTGATTAGCTTGGATTTCCATCACCTGGGTCCTCTATCCCAATGAATGGAGAGGATAAAAAAAAGGTGACATTCTCTATTCCATACACAGCATGTGAGAAGTTTCTATTTTTTCTTTTTCACCAAGTTATTCAACTTCACTAATGATTAGGCAAAGGGAATAAATTGTCGGCTAATTAAATTTGCAGATGGTATTCACTAGTGAGGGTATGCAAGGATAAGGGAATAATGCAAGAGACCTCAAAAGCGTTGAGTTCTATGCATGAGAGAATGGAAGGGCATGAGTCAGTGTGTGCAATTACATCTAGCAGATAGGAAAAGGGCAGAAAGAGAAGCTACTGGAAAAAAGAGCTATTGGAGAGCAGTGAGAGTATATTTGTAAGAGAAGCAAGATAGGGATTCAAATAGCTGTCCAATATCAGTAAGCAATTATTTCTGTCTGAGTTCAACTGTGGATTAATTTAGAGTAGACACCCTAAATACATAATTTTAGAGACAGAGAAAAGAAAAAAGAAAGAAAGAAAACCTTGTCCCCAATGCTTTTTTCTGATATTTGGAGGGATACCAGCCCAACATCATAACTCTCATAAAAAATATGCCTGGTGCTTTAGCCATTGGAGTTTCAGTCATCCTCAAAGTGGAATTCACATAATGCCAGTGGCACACAGCCATGTGCCAGAAACTTCACAAAAGTAGGCAATATGCATGTGATAGTTTCTTTGGTATTAGTTTTATTCATAGCAAGCAAGATGAAGCTTATTTTTTACATTAAAATAAACATGGACACAATGTAGCATGGAATACAGTTTGCATGCATCTTGAGGTATAACTTAAGACTTGAAAGAATTTACTATCAGGATACCATCTTTATTTACATCTCCATATCCTTAAAAGATAGATACTTATTCTTCTTTCATAAGAGGGTCATTTAGGTAGAAAGACTTAAGAAACATGGGTATATTCCAAATGTGGATAGGATGATGTGAAATAATTGTTTATTATTAAAACCGTATTAATTTATTAAGTATTACTTGGCTTGGCTATTAATGCAGTGCCTTCCGTGTACTAAGCACTTTTCTTTGGAAGGGTCTGAAACAACACATCATTTGGAGAGGGGTATGCTAATGTACAAAATAAGTTCCTACTTTCAGAGATTCACATTTTAAAGTTCTTCACATACAGTAATTTAATTCATGTTTAAAGTATTAATGATTAACATTCATTTATTACTTTACTCTGAAAATGTCTATAGGATATTTTCCATGAGATATTTTCCCTGTTTTAGGCAATAGAATTACAGAAGTTCATATTTCAGACCTGTTCTCTGCTTGAAACAGCTTCAATTGTAACAAGGAAAACTATCAAATAAGCAATAAAGTTTAATAAAACTTGGTGAGTCTTATGTAAGGGAAGTAAAATCTGGTATATAGTAGTTAAGTGCTATGTCTGCTAACCAAATGGTCAGCAATTCATATCTGCCAAGTACTCTTCGGAAACCCTATGGGGCAATTCTACTCTATCCTACAGGATTGCTATGACTTAGAATCAACTCAACGTCACAGGGTTTGTTTTTTGTTTTGGTTTTGGTTTTGGTTTTTGTTTTTTGGTATAGCAAGAAAGTTTTGTTTGGTTAGACTTGTCTGCATAAAAGTCCTGTGGTATGCACCCATGTGCCAGAAATTGGACCAAACTTGTTAATATGGCTGGGCTACTTTTCATAGGTATTAGTTTCATCTATGTCAAGTAAAATGAAAACTTATTTTTATATTAAAATAAACGTGGACACAATGCAGGATGGAACAGAGAGTGTTAGGAATAGAGATGGTATGTTTAAGACGAAATGGGACAGATATGTAGGAGTTGGACAGATGGAAAGCTGAGCATTCCAGGTAAAGAAGTATCATGAACAATGCTGAGAAGTGAAAAAGAAATGGACTTATTCTAATATATGAAAGAAATTCATAATGGCTAGAATGAACCAATTACAGAGATCCTCCCAGGCTATGCTAAAGGACTTGTACATCATCCTAAGGACAATGGAACAGTTACGAAGGATTTAAAGCAAGGGCAAGGCATGACCAAAGTTGAGCTGTACGAGGAATCACTCTGACTCCAATGTGTAGAATGGGTTTGAAAGGAGCGGAAATGGAATTAAGGAGAACACTTTAAAGGTCATTTCAAAATCCAAGCCAAAGGAAGTACTGGTCAGGGTGGCCTTGGGTGATGGCTATAGAGATGGACTAAAGTGACATTTAGATGAGTAGGGCATGGTGATTAGTTATATAGATAGGTCAAAGTCAAGAAGGAAAAAAGCTACTTTGGAGTTTAGAGTGAGTAATGGTTTGCATATGGTTGTCACAGAACAAGAATAAATTTGCTTTTGGAGATCTTGAATGAGAAATAATGTAAAAACATTCAAGTGGAGATAAGCAATAGAAGTAGGACAGGAGCCTGGATAGTAGGAATAGACTGGACCTTGATCCCTGAGAAGAGAGTGATACTGATTTTGGACTGTAACTTCTGTAGTTGCCAAAGCAATGCTCTAATGCATTCCACCTCATTGACTACAGTTCCTTCCAAGAATTAAAACTGAGAATTGTCCGATTATACTTGTATAAGGCAAGACCTCACTTAGTCTGTTATTATTTTGAGGGTAAATCAAGATTTGTCCAGAGATCTGTCTAAAGGGATTTGCACAAGTTCTAGCAGCACCACCAGTAGAAGAGTGAGGCCTAAGTCTAGGTTTCCCAAATATTAGTCCAGCACAATTTTATTTATTCTAAAACCTGCCTCACCACCAAACTGTGAAAACTCACCCTGTCATCAGCCTGAGCTGAAGTCTCAACATCTGATTCGTACTTCAGCTGATGTGAGAACCTACATTTATTTTTCCCCTGGCTAATAGTTCAAGCCACGTGTGGGCTTTCCTTCTCCCTGCTAAGGGGAGCCAAAGGCCTGTTTGAGCATTAGCCTAACTTCTCTCCCACTGACTATCACTGTCGCAAACTGACCAATCCAGCACTGCTGCCAGCTGGGAGTAGACAGGTTGATTGACAGGAAGCACGGACCTGCCTCTCACACAAATCTAGGCAGGCATGGGAGGGAAATAGGTGTGCTAGGCCTGTCTGGCACCGACAGCTTCTGCCACACCAACATTTCAATCAGCGCCGTGTTAAGCCAGTCTTTGTATCTGTCACTTACATGTAGTGTAGCTTCAGCTCTAGGGGTGCCTTCTAGGGAGTCAGTTGAGTCCCTGAGTGGCTGGAGAGAAAAGGGTTATTGGGGCCATTGGTGGCAGCTGCCACACCTCCTTTTCTTGCCAGATAATTAGGATATGGTCCAGTTGGGTGATTTTATCCTGCCTGAGGAAGTGACAGCTAATACTGGGCTGGCAGCAGAGAGCACTGTGTGGTGTAGAACGGCTGTCCAAATCGGCAGGAGCTGTCCAGCGAATCCAAGAAAAGTTGAGTTTTGTTTATTCTTTCCTTGGGGGCTGAAGGTAAATAGCAATGCTAGGTGTGTTTTGGAATGCCAGTTCTACTACACAGACACTTTAAAGGCACAAACATTTATTCATGTGAATCAACACACACTTTTATAAGCACTGACATACAAACCTACTTATTCATATATATGTTAAATTATGCAAAACTCACAGTATGAGAACATACATACATGCATTCAGAACTCTCAGTGTTAACATGTATGGTCATAAACACTGAAGAATAAACTTGTGTTTGGACATACATGTAATAAGACATACATAAATGCATTTCCTGCCTATGAAGATGGGCACAAACACTTAAGATATTAGTATAAAAAAAGCACATACATAGCTCATGAAACTTCACAAGCTCATGTATACCCAGGCAAACACAGATAACAGTATGAAGGGACAAGTGTAAAGGGAAGCTGGTACAACTACAAGCACTTGCACACATACCAACTCACAATCTTTTCTCAGCTAGGAAACTCAAGAGAAAGCAAAATAGGATGAAGAGCTTTTATGCATTGGAGTTGCTACCTGTCATTGCTCAAATCATTTTCAAGTGTGTAAAACCAAAGAGGAAAAAAATCAATTCCTGTTAGGAGAGGTTCAAGGAGCTGTGAAATCAATTGTATTTTATTTCCAAATATCATTCAAAGAAGTTTACACTCTTTCAAAAAAGTCTGGTCTCGCTGGGGGGCAAAGAACCAGCTGGAAATGGTAATGGGAAAGGCACTGCAAAGTTCAAAGCAAAGGTCAGTGCTGAGGTCAGAAATGACACTTTCATCTTCTCTGACAGAAGGGGGCTGGGAGGGTTTCAAGTGCCCCAATTCAAATAATGGCCACCGGGGCTGTCTGGTGTGACACCATTCACCTCATTGATTGCTAAGATTGACATGGTCAATTCACATTGAAAAGCGAAAAGTACATGAGATTTGAGGTCTGAAAGTAGTCTTAGAATGCTCCTATTTTTTTTCTTTTAACACAAGGAAACAAAAAGGCTAACAGGAGGGTGATAACTTGCCCAGTTAATACCCAGGAAGAGGATGCAGAGCGTGGTACTGAACCAAGGGCTGCTTATTCCCCAGCCCCAATCTTCCTGCTTTCCCTATTAGACAACTACTTTCAGAGCACCCTCCCCACTAGTTAAACTTTGACTCTTCCAAGACCTTTATAAACATGAATCAAATTAACTCACACAGTATTTGAGGTATTTACTTGCAGGCACTAGTCTGAAAGCAGGTGGCTTGCCAGAGGTTCACAAGGACCAAACCCAGGTGATGCGTGCGCTCTGCAGAACAACACTGTCAGCTGGGTGTTCCATCTGAAATAGCCACCATGTCTGTGGGATGCTTTTTATTCCCATTTTATGCTAAAGTTGTCTGATTCTGGATGACCAGAGCTGGACTCTAGAAATCATAGCTGGAGGCTATGGAAAAATTAATTAATTAGTTACAACAAAACAAAACAAATGAACACACACACACACAAACAGCACATTGTGAAATGAAGAAACTTGAATAAGTTAATGAGCTTAGTAGGAAGCGAAGAGACTCTGGAAGGAACAGAGGACGGTGACACTGAGTAAGTCAGATGCTAACATTGCGAGTTTTAGTTTTCAATTGAAACAAACAACAACAAAAATACACAAAGAACAAAAGGCTACATCCAGGTTGGAGTTAGATTAGTGACTACATCTGGAAATGCACTGTAAGTTTTCCAGACAAATGTAAAATATGTTACTGTCTACAGTCTTTGTGAAGAAAAACATTAGCCAGCACTTTTCTTAATGCCGTTCTCCCCACTGTGACTACTCACTGAGCTGAACTCGAGTTGTCTTTAAACTGGTCAAGCGTGCTGACTTAAGAGTCCATTTCTAAGGATGCGGAGCTGGCAGAGACTTTATACAGAATTTCTAGCACCTTCTACACAGATTCTAGAACATTACTTTAAAGACTGATATTTCCTATCATCATCATAAAGATTTTGTAGTAAAATAATTTAGGGAGATGCTACAAATAAGATATTCCTCTTAAAGATTCATGAAGCACAGAAGCATCTTCAAAGTTCTGAGAAGTCCTTCAGCAAAGGAACTTGTTCAAGCTTGTTGACATGCAGTAGTCCCCTACTTACAAAGTATTCGAGGTACTACAAAGTGCACTTAAACCTCATCATTAGTATTATGGACTACATACATTTTTGTCACAGTATGCAATCTGGCAACATGACATTTGCAGATACTCATTTGCAAATGTTCACAGTTAGGATTTATAAAATACTGTTAATAAAAGGCAATAGTAATGAAAACAACAACAACAAAAACCTATTTGGCATGACATCAGAACTGATTTATGATGGGGTTGTCAGAATGGAAACTTAGCATCAGTTTGGGGCCACCTGCAGTATTTTTTAGATGTTTTTGTCTCACTTTCATCCTGTTACAGAAGTATTGCATTCTTACTATTATCTCAAACAGGGATTTTCCACAGAAAACAATTTTTGATATATGCTTATTTGGATCAACGTCCTCAAACAAATTCAGAAAAAGGAAGTGACTTGGTCAAGATCACACAGCAAATTAATAACAGAGCTATAAATCTTGATGGTCTTTCTCCTCTCACAATCCATATTGGACATCATTTAGCACCTGGTTATAATCTGTCTTATTATGCTATCTATTTGCTAATTAATTCATGTATGTTTTTAAATTAAATAATATGCGTAAAATCACTCAGCATGGTTTCTGGGCCACCTCAGTTACTCAATAAACGTTAAGTCTGAATTGGTTTTCCCAAAAGATGGTGAAATCCTGGGAGGAAGAGGCCATACCTTAGGTGCTTCTACATATCCCGATGACTCACCCAGTCCTTCCAGACCCACCTAAGATACTCAATCACTGTTTTCTCATTCATTTTTTGAAAGCCAAGGGAAGCCTCAGTTCTCTGCCCATTGGAGAAAAAAAAGAAAACCTGACATTAAAGCAACAAAATGAACAATTTCCCCTACAGAATTAGTCTAACATTAATAAAAGCTTCATGCTGCACTATTTTCCTCTCCCCTTATTATTCTCATGTATGTCATGCTGGATATAAATGTCAGCATACTTTATCTGCATTTTCATGGTATTTATTGCCACTGAAGGAACACATGCTGCAAGTACTAGTTAGGAAAGCCTTGCCGTTGGTGGTCTTCCTTCTCCACTCTGCCCGTGGTCCTTCAGTGACTACAGGGCAGGGAAATTGAGTAAAAAGTGTTTTGTCTGCTGTTGTAAGCCAAGAGTTCAAAGTCAGATCTCCTGCCTTCTGAGATTTTGGGCCCTTTGTTTCTACTCTCTGAACTATAGGATAGCAGGAATTGTGGCTTTGAAACATCTATTATTCCACTCCATCCCGCCTGACTCTCCTTAATAGGACCACAGTTTTATTCAGATAAGCATCCCTCCTCCTCATGACATAATGCTCTAGGGAACCAAGGAAGAAGATTCTTTTCCCAAAGCCAATGATAAATTCTGATTAATTTAAGCAATGGTTTTTCCACAACAAAAATTAACAAACATACCCATCAAAATAAGGAAGGAAAGCATACAGTCTCAATAAAAACAAGAGAAATACAAAAAGCAAAAAAATTCAGTGTAAGAGAGTTAAGAGGAACAAACCAAATGTCAGCACCACACACACACACACCCACATACATACATAGCACTACGAAATGACAGAAATAAACTCACACCTATCAATAATTACACTGAATGTCAATGACTTAAATGAACCCATTAAGAGACAGAGAGTGACAGAATGGATAAAAACAGGATCCATCAATGTTCTGTTTACAAGAGACACACCTGAGAAACAAAGATGCCTGCTACTGGTACAACGACAGATACTCTAACCAATGCAGCAAAATTGGGAACCCAGATGTAAATCTACCCACCTGTGGTCACCTGATCTTCAACAAGGAGCAAAAGGCCATCAAACGGGGAAAAGACAGTCTTTTTAACATACTATACTGGCAAAACTGGATTGTCTTATAACATGCAAGAAACTGGACAGCATTATGCTGAGTGCAGCAAGTTGCTCACCAAAGGACAAGTACCGTATGATACCATTTCTGGAAAAACTTATGAGAAGGTATATACATAAAAGGACTCGATCTTTGATGGTTACCAGTGAGGAAGGCGTGGGCATGGAAAAACACTAAATAAACATTAGATAAGCGGTAACCTTCATGAAGGATGAGACAGTACACTCTACTGGGGAAGCCAGCACAACTTTAAGAAAGCAAGGTCATGGAAGCTCACTGATGCATCCAGACTCACTGAGGGACTGAACTGGTGTGCTGAGAACTATATGGACCGTGATATCAGGGGACATGTAGTTAAGCTGGCATAATATAGCTTATAAAGAAAATGTTCTACATGCTACTTTGGAGTAGAGTCTGAGGTCTTAAAAGTCTGTGAACAGTCATTTATTAAACTCCACTGGTCTTAACCCTTCAAGAGCAACAAAGAATGAAGAAACAAGAGAAAGGTTAGTCCAGAGGATGAATGGGCCACAATCACAGTGGCCTCCAGCAGACTCAGTCCAATACAACTAGATGGTACCTGGCTGTCACCACTGACTGCTCAGAAAGGGATCACAACAGAGGGTCTAGGACAGAGCTAATACACACATATATATATGCATATGTATATGTACACATATGCATATATATGTATGTGTACTTATACATATATATGAATATGTATATATACACACACATATATATATAAAACAAAATTCTGACTCAAAAGGAAAGAATAGACTTGCTGACCTGATAACGACATCTAAGTGTATGGCCTCTAGACAAATTTCAGCTCAGTAATGAAGTCACTCTTGAGGTTCACCCTTCAGTCACAGACTGAACAGGCCCATAAAGCAGTGTGAGACAAAAAGGGCACACCAGTCCAGGGGCAAGGACTAGAAGGCAGGAGGGAACAGGAAAGCTGGTAATAGGGAGCCCAAGGTTGGGAAGGGGGAGTGTTGACACACGGTGGAATTGTTAACCAGTGTTATAAAACAGTGTGTGTATTCATTGTTTAATGAGAAACTAGCTTGCTCTGTAAACCTTCATCAAAACTATAATTTAAAGAAAGCAGAAGAAAAAAATACCAGGAAGAGAGATAAAACAGATAAAAGAACAAATGAAGCAGTGGTTTGCGAATCTAGCACACATCAAATTCATCCGGAAGGATTGTTAAAACACAGATTGAGGACCTGGAGATGTCAATCCCATACTTCTGGGGAGAAGCCTGAGAAGTTAGATGTTTAACAAGTTCCCAGGTGATGTTGATGTTGATGGTGCTGGGTCAGCACACCACACTTTTTGAAAGACAGATCTAAACTACTTGGGGTATTTCCATTCCACATGCCATTATTGATTTGGTTTTGATGTTTTAGCTTGTTTCTTTAAGAGCAGAATCCAAGACAAGGATGTAGGTTCAAGGCATTCAGTGGGAAATGATCCTAGGAGTCCCTGTGAAGGAGCTATGATGTCAGTCCAAGAAGCAAAGAAAGCCACATATGGCGAATCCATGAGCCAGTTCATCTAGGTCCAAGTGAAGGTTATGACTACTGAAGAGCCACTGGAGGACTCTGTGGGGCAGGCCTTCACGTGTTCCCCCAGAGGAAAGAGGAGGCCAGGATTTTAATTACCAGCCTCACTTGTTGACTCTTGCTCCTCAGAACTTCAGCTCTCTGGCATTTCCAACCTGGCCTATGCACAGGCTGAGTACATTCCAGCAAGACCCTCAGATACTGAGAAACATTTTCCTGAACTAGAAACTAGACATATAAACAAGAATTGCTGAAACTGTAGGTGATCTAGGGATAGGCAGAGAGCACAAGGTAGGGTACTGACAGTGCCTACTACTTGTGAACATGTGAAGCAGATATGCCCAATATGTATGAGGGACACCTACCAGGGACCCTGATAAAGGGTTCTTAAGAAGGAAACAATAATAGATGAGAAATCTTTTCCTCTAGATATTGTCATGTCTGAATATGACACCAGAACTGCTATGTCCATATTGTGAGCAAGAAAAAGAGCCTCAGGATAAAGCCGCTGCTGAGAGAAGAATAGGACGATGAAAAGAACCTGAATTTTTATGAAAATGTGGAGGTGTTAATATACCAGGGCTTATGTGATCTGATAGAAGATGGTGTCACTACTTAAGACAATTTGAGGTGAGATATTCTATCCTCACTTGCTTTAGCAACTGACATACTAATTTCTGGAAATACAAATTGAGATGGTATATTATACCCTTGTTCTGCCATGTGTGGACCAAAGCTTAGGAGCATCACCTGAGACCTTGCTAGAGTTCAGAATCTTAGACCCTACGTGGAACTACTGAATCAGCATCTAAAATAAATGGATTGGATTCACAAGCAACAAAGTGTGCACACAGAAGTATGAGGTGCTCTGCCTGATAAAATTGTGATGCTTAAGAGATCTGATGGATGAGATTAACACCACTTATGTTGGTTATTATTACTTCACTATTGACACCTTGGTGCCTCCTTCTAGTCCTTTGATTCTTCATTCCACAGTTAAAAATAAGATTACATCAGCCTGTAGAAATTCATCCGAATGTGTAATTCACTCCCGGTTAATTAGTCTGGAAGGTAATTTTTATGTAGGAGTTAGTTTTAGAAATATTATTGAGTAATTAGAACTCTCTTCTGAAAACAGATGACATTATGGGTTGAGAGAGGTGAAGAATAAGAGGATACACAAGTAAACATGGTTGTATATTGGGGTTATTACTTTTTTTCATTTTTTTAAAGCATGAAACCTGGCAATTCAAATGAAGGTAAACTAGATTGCACCAGGGTGATCTTCACAAGTGAATGAATCACCTACTGTGAAAAGAAAACAAACAAAACTCTTCAAAGAAAAAGCAAGCAAATAGCAGGCTCTGTTGTCACTGGAGAAGAACCCAGAATGTGACTTTTGTCTGAGATATCTCAAAGCACTATTTCTTAAAATGGATCCTTCAGAATTCCATGGAATATAATATATATTGGTAAAATAAGAATTCAGGGGCCACATAAATTTGTAATGATAGAAAGCAGAGTAAAGAGTGTAGCTATTTGCTTGATTGTTTTTTTAATTGCAGGATGATTAGGACCCTTCAGCAGGTCAGTATTGAAGCCACCCACTGTCATCCTTCCAGATATTTCCCGAAATTCATCTGATAGATTCCTGCTCTACCACTCTTACCTTAACACTTCCATCAACTCCCATCGTTAGTTAGCTTGTGTTCTTCTCCGTGTCATAGCTGACCACTCTCCCTTTTACTCTTCCCTTTTGTTGAATTGCTGTTTTCTATCTGAGCTATGTTTGATGTATCATTTTCACCTAGGGCTTCTCTCAGAATCCTCCTGTCTCTTAGAACACACGGTGGATTTCCTTCAAATCAATTCACAATTCATGTTTTTGTTAGGTGCATTGAAGTTGGTTCCGATTCATAGCGACCCTAGACACAGCAGAGCAAAACACTCTCTTGTCCTGCACCATCCTCATGATCATTGTTATTCACGAGTCCATTGTCATAGTCCTGTGTCAGTCCATCTCACTGAAAGTCTTCTCTTTTTCACTGATCAGCTGCTTTAATAAGTGTCGTGGTTGAATTGTGTCCAGCCAAAATTGAATTGCTTAAGCCAGTGTGCTTGTGCCGTAATTCCCAGTATTTCATGATTGTTCTCCATTTGTGCTTTTCCTATGCTATAAATCCTAATCTTTGCCTCTGGTTAATAGATTGGATTATTTTAAAGAGGACTGTAACACCCTTCCTAAGGTCACCACCCTGTTCCAGTGTAAAGGGAGTTCCTCTAGAGTGTGGTTTGTGTCACATTTTAGCCTTTTCTCCTACAGGAGATAAAAGGAAGGGGAGGCAAGCAGAATTGGGGACCTCATACCATCAAGAAAGCAGCACTGAGAGCAGAGCATGTACTTTGGATCTGAGGTTCCTGTGCCAAGATGCTCTCAGACCAAAGAAATACTGATTCAACACAAGGACCTTCCTCCAGAGTCAACACGGAGAGAGTGTGTTCTCCTGCAGCCAGCACCCTGGATTCAGTCTTCTAGCCTACTGGACTGTGTGAGAATGAACTTTTCTTAGTAAAAGCCATCCACTCGATGACATTTCTATTAAAGCAGTATCAGATGACTAAAATTCCAAGTCTGATGTACTTCTCTAGGTCAGTCCTGATAATATGTCCAAAGAATGTGGGACAGAGACTCATCATCCTCCCTTCTAAGGAGCTTTCTGGCTATACTTATAAAAACAGACTTGTTCTTTCTTTTGGTGGTTTATGGTTATTCGACATTCTTTGCCCATACTATGGAAAAGGTGTCAATTCTTCCGTTTTTATAGTACAGCTTTCACAAGTATATGAGGCCATTGAAAACTCCATGGCTTGGATTGAGAGTATCTTCGTTCTTAAAGTGATATCTTTGTTTTTTAATACTTTAAAGAAGACTTCTACAACATATTAGCTCAATGCAATGCATTGTTTGATTTCTTGACTGCTGCTCCATTGGTGTTGATTGGAGATCCACGTAAAATGAATTCCTTTACAAATACAGTCTTTTCTCTATTTATCATGATGTTGCTTATGGGTCCAGTTGTGAAGATTTGTGTTTTATTTATGCTAATGTTTAATCCATACTAAAGACTGTGGTCTTTGGTGCTCATCGATAAGTATCTCAAGTTCTCTTCACTTAGCCAACAAAACTGTGTCATCTTCGTGTCATGGGTTATTAATGACTCTTCCTCCAACACTGGTACCCCATTTTTCTTTTCTTCATGTAGCCCAGCTTCTGGATTATTTACTTAGCATACAGATGGAATGGGTCTGGTGAAAGGATACAACCCTCACACGCATCTTTCCTGACTTTAAACTATGCAGTATCCCCTTGTTTTGTTCTACCAAATGCTTCTTGATCTATGTACAGCTTCCTTAAGAGCATAATTAAGTATTCTGGAATTTCCATTCTTTGCAATGTTATCCATAATTTGTTATGATTCAAACAGCTTAATACCATTGAATAGTCAATAAAACACTGATAAACATTTGTCTGGTATTCTCTTCTTTCAGCTAAGACCTATCTGACATCAGCAATGAAATTCCTTCTTCCACATCCTCCTCAGCAATGATATTCCTCCTCCACATCCTAGCTTAACTTTATGGCAGTTCATTGTGGATATACTGCTGCAACCACTTTTGCAACCATTTTACTTGTGTATGATATTAATGGTATTGTTATATAATTTCTGCATTTTGTAGATCACTTTTATTTGGAATAGGTATAAATATGGATCCAATCCAGTCAGTTGACCAGGTAGCTGTCCTCCAATTTTCTTGGCATAGACTAGTGAGCATTTCTAGCACAGAACATTTATTGAAATATGTCAGTTGGTAGTCTATTAGTTCCTAGAGGCTTGTTCTTCATCAATATATTCATTGAAGCTTGGATTTCTTCTTTCAGTACTGTCAGTTCTTGACCAAATGATACCTCTTGAAATGGGTGAATATTGACCAAGTCTTTTTGGCACAGTGACCTTGTGTGTTCCTTCCATCTTCTTTTGATGTTCCCTGGGACATTCAATATTTTGCCCTAGAATTATTCAATATTGCAGCTCGAGACTTGAATTTTTTCTTCAGTTCTTTCAGTTTGGGAAATACTATGTTCTTCTCTTTTGATTTTCTAACTCCAGGTCTTTGCATGTGTCATTATAGCACTTCATTTTGTCTTCTCTAGCCACCCTTCATAATCTTCTATTCAGCTGTCTATCCTTTCTTCTTTTCTTTTTAGCTAACTGAAGTTGAAAAACAACTTTGTATCTCTTTGGACATACATTATGGTCTTTTCTTTTTTCCTGTCTTTTTATTGCCCTCCTGCTTTCTTCATGAATGATATCTTTGATGTCATGCCACAGCTCATCTAGTCTCCAATCATCAGTGTTCAATGCATCAAATCTATTGTCGAGATGGTCTCTTAATTTAGGTAGAACATAGTCAAAGTTTGTAATTTAGCTCTTGTGGACTTCTTCTAACATTCTTTGACTTTAACTTGAACTTGCATATAAGCAATTGATGGTGTGTTCCACAGTCAGCCCCTGGTGATTTTCTGACTGATGATATTGAGTTTCTCTATTGTCTCTTTCCATAAATATAGTAGATTTTATTTCTATGTATTACATCTGACTAGGTCTGTGGGTAAAGTTACCATCTATGTTTTTGGGAAAAAAAGATATTTTCAGTGAAGAACACATTGGTCTTACAAACTTCTATCACACAATCTCCAGCACTGCTGACACCAAAGCCATATTTTCCAACTACTGATCCTCCATCTTTGTTTCCAACTCTAGAAATTGAATCACCAGTAATTATAAATGCATCCTGATTACCTATTCAACCAACTTCAGACTTCAGAAGTTGGCAAAAATCTTCAATTTTGGTCTTACTTGTTGTGATTAAATTTTAATAGCAGTCATACTAACTGGTCACCTTTATATATGTATGGATATTATCCTATCACTGACAGTTCTGTACTTCAGGAGAGATCTTGAAATGTTCTTTTGACAGTGAATGCAGGACCATTCATCTTCAGTTTGTCATTCCAATCATAGTAGACTGTATGATTGTCTGATTCAAAATGGCCAATGCCAGTTCATTTCTTCTCACTAATGCCCAGAATATTAATGCTTATGCATTCCATTTCATTTTTGATGATTTCTAGTTTTCTGAGATTTATATTTCATACATTCCATGTCCCTTTTATTAATGGATGTTTATAGCTGTTTATTCTCATTTTGAGTCATGTCACATCAGCAAATGAAGGTCTCAAACCTTTGACTCCATTCACATCATTAAGGTCCTTGAGAAAGCAGCTCAAAATTCATATGATTTTATTTTGGTCATTATTTATGTTTCTCTTGTCCTAGAAAAAAATGTATTAGAGGTAGTCCCTGTCATCTGACTGACAATCACATAACCATATCTAGTAGAGTGTGTATAAGGACTAACAGTAAATATTTATTAAGTGAGTAAATCGTGAATTCCTAACAGGGCAATGCATGGGGTTTTTCAAATACATCTAAACATGGGGATTTTTTTTCCCCTCAACCTAGAAGTAATATTCCATGGAATACATTTTGAGAAATGCTTTTCTAAAGTCAATTCTACTCCTCCTAAGTGTGAAAAGGGAAATATAACTTATAACTACATTTCAAGCTCTGACTGGCTGTGTGGCCATGGGCAAAATTATTTCAAGCACAAGACTCACTTGTGGCAAGATGAGGTTGGGTGAGATAATCTTTACAATCCTTTACAGCTCCCAAATTCTGAAGTTCTAATCATACAGGAAGAGTACCACTTTGACTTTGGTCATGGTGTGCGCTCTCGAAGAGTCAGTCAAATCAGACTGACCTCATTTCACTCTCAGATATTTATAGTCTAGGATGGCAGATCAGGGAAAGGATGCCAGTACAATGTATTTAGCTTTCCAGGAGCAATTTCACCAAGTCTTTCTTGATGTCTTTGTAGAAAAGAGTGATTAATGGGGGCTAGATAGTGGTATGACGGACTGGCTTTGAAACAGGTTGAAAGATGATCCCCAGGAATGCTAATTAATTGATCAATGCCAACCTTGAGAACAGGCACTGGTGACATCCCTTTTTCCTGCCCTGTTCAACATTTCTATCAATGTCTTAGATGAAGAGTGAGCATCCATGATCATCAAATACGTAGGTGACATGATGGTAGGAATATGCTGAATGACAGAATCAAAATTCAAAGTGATCTGAACAGCCTGAATAAATGAATTGTATCTGAAAAGGAGAAATGAAATAATGTGAAAGGAAAACTCTGGAAATAAAAGCCACAGAAAGTGGAAAGAAAAACCACACAAAGTTATATGTTAGGATATGTCTCTCTGTGTGTGTATATGTGTATGTGTATTGTACATATTTGTTCTAGGGGTAATTATTAGGCAAAACCAACTACTAGAAAAAGACACTGTAGCTGGTAATAAGACAGACTGACACAATAGCCAAAACAATGGATTCAAACGTATCAATAGTCATGCAGATGGCACAGAATCAGGTAGTGTTTTGTTCTGTTATGTGTAAGATTGCTGTGAGTCAAACCTGACTTGATGGAAATTAGCAATAATGCCAACAACAATAAAATAATAGAATAATGTGAGGTGGCCAACCAATATGAAAATTTGCTACAAATTTAAGATTTATAAATAGTAACCTAGCATATAAAAAGAGATGAGTGATAGATACTGCCTATTCAGAGACAGCTAACAGTACTGCTCTCCAATTTTGTAAGGACGGAAGACAGATTAGCCAATGACCACAGTAAACCAAAAATCAAACCCATTGATGTCAAACCAATTCTCACTCATAGTGACCCCACAGAACAGAGTAGAACTTTCCCATAGTGTTTCCAAGGAGCACCTGGTAGATTTGAACTGCCAACCTTTTGGTTAGCAGACTTAACACTTAACCACTACGCCACCAGGTTTTAATGATCACAGTTCAGTAAGCAAAATAGTGAGGAAATAACTGAAGGAACTCGGATTTCAGCCATAAAGAGACAACATAATTCCAGAGACCACGATTATTCCATCTTCCCTAAGTCCATTCTCTGGTGTAATTTCTCAGTGCCCTAGAACGCCCTCATCATAACACCCACCACACTGCATTCCTAGTTCTTGTCTGTGCCCATTGCTAGGCCAAAAGTTCTATGAAGGTGAAATTTGTGTCTGTTGTGTTCAACATCATCCGCTCATTGATTCATTCAGAATCTGGAGCACGGAATCTAATCAACAAGTTGAATGAATGAAGTGCTGGAATTGTTAAATACACTTGGCTGGCTTGGCTTAGTATTATAAGACCATTTATGCCTGCCCTTTGTAACCTGATAGATTAGAACAAGTAACAACTGTAAATGAATATTTGTACCATGTAGAAATCAGAGGTTTCTAAACATGACATGGAATATTTGTTCACATAGTGAATTTGCCATTACTAGAGGCAACCCTAGTGGCTTAGTGGCAAAGTGCTACCATTGCTAACCAAGAGGCTGGCAGTTCAAATCCACCAGGCACTCCTTGGAAACTCTATGAGGCAGTTCTACTCTGACCTACAGGGTCACTATCAGCTGGAACTGACTTGACAGCACATAACAACAATAAAAACAGAGGCAGTCAAGCCAATTTGGGGGACCCTTTGGCTGTTGCCACTATAGAGGGTACTCAAAATGCATATTCTATGTGGCCTTGGTAACTTTTATGTCACCTAAAATGTGATTTTGAGTCAGAGGCTGTTTTCACAAACTGTGTTGTAACTCATAACAGCAATTTTTCCTAAATATTCTCTTCCATTTTGTAACTCTGGGTCTTTGCTGTTGCTATTCGGCTAATCCATAGTTCCCCCAAATTCTGTGAGTGAAAGTTCATCCCATCCTTTATTTAAAACTCTCAGACTCAACTTTTACATAAAATCTTTGGTAAGTAAATCCACCAAAAGTAATCTCTTCCTCCTCCACAATTCCATAGATTAATGTTCCTCCCTTATATTCTTACTACATTCTGCTTTGCGTAACATCAATGTCAACAGAGGGGACCATTTATAATGCATATATCCGTCAGTCAAAGAACTTCCCCTTTGTACTATATTTCTGCTAATGAAAATGTCAGGAATAGAACTGCTATTCAGGTCTTTTAAATATGCAATTATCTGCCTATGAACACTGAAACTCCTGACATTTTTTATTCCTATACATACATGTACAGAAACAGCTCTACAACCTATGTCCTCTGCAGCATAGATGAGGAAAGAAATCTACTTATTCTCAAGATATTATTGAATTCTGGAGCAGTTAAAATACATACCAAAGGAAGGTGGTGGGTATGAAAGTGATTGAAGTACATATTAAGGCTCTAGAGTGATGGAAAGGAATAGATGATAACATCCATCACTTCATTTTGGTTGACAAGCTTGTTTACCAACATGGGGTTTCTTTTCTGGCAGAAAAGAGCTTTTTAAGAAATCTTGTTGTGATCCTCTCATGTTTCATTTTGGGTATCAACTAGCTTTATCCAATAGTATTTGAATGACTTAAGAGTAAATGAATAAGTATATGGATTAAATTCTTCTTACAACATGCTTTTAGAGGAGAGGGTAGGAGTTGCTAGAACTTCTGTCAGGCTTTTGCTTTATTTCAAGAGCCTCAGAAACTATCTGGACTCACACAATGCGGCCCTGCCTCCCTTACTGTCTACAGTAGCTCTTTTATTTTTTTAACACCGTTTGATTGCGATTGCTTTGCCTACAGCCCTGGTTTTCATGCCCCAGTAGATGAGGTAGGGTCCCTATCCTCAGAAAACTATTAAGTAGCTACAATAAAAGCCCGTCAGGGCTTTTTCAGGTACTGTAATTAGTACTTACTTACTTTATAACATAAGTAAATAATTATTAATTACGGTTCAAATCTACCTTGGAAACTCTATGGAGCAGTTCTACTTTGACCTATAGGGTCGCTATGAGTCAGACTTGACTCAGTGACAGTGAGGTTGGGCTTGATTAATAAGATGACACAGACTGAATTGTGTCCCCCCAAAATTTGTGTCAACTTGGTGAAGCCGTAAATCCCATTACTGTGTGGCTGCCCTCCATTTTGCAAAGAGAATCTAGTAGAGAGCTGAGGACCTCATATCACCAGGAACAAAGCACATCTTTTGGGCCTAAGGTTCCCATTCAGAAAAGCTTCTCAGCCGTTAGGAGATTAATAACAAGGACCTTTCCTAGAACTTATACAGAAAGAAAGACTTCCCCTGAAAGTGATGCACTGAATTTGGACATATAACCTTCTAACCATCAACTTGTGGCATATCTGCTACAGCAGTGCTAGATAACCAAAATGAAGGTTTTATGATATTCTTATTTTCTATTATGATATTCTCCTATTGCAGATGAATAACCTAAACTAGAGGGCCACTAAGTCAGGCACTCAACATTACAAAGCTAGTAAAATTGTCAAATGGAATTTTAACCTAGGCAGCTTGCCTCCAACAATCTTATGCTTAAATTCTGAATGTCTCTGCTTCTTTACCTCAACTATTACAAATCGTCCTGATCCAGGAGTTGATACACTGTCTCATTTTATTCCCCAAAATACAACTCTCTGGGAGGATACTACTCCAGTTGTTTACAGGTGAGGAGTTGAGTCTCAGAGACATTGTGAACACTTGTATTGAGTTTGTTGTTGGATGCACTGACCAGGAAAAGAAGTCAGTTCTCATGAGAGGTAACCCCCATCCAACACAGGAAGTTGAAAGGAGCTGGTCTGCTCATTTGTGATGACCACTTGGGTCCATTAACAAGTGGAAATGAGGAAAGTGCAGTAACAAAGAGAGGCTGAGTTTGGACATGTTTCATGGGCACTTGTTGACCTAGCCCAAGAAGGGTAGGAACAAGGGCATGTGAAGAGGCTATCTAAAGTGCCGGCAGGCATGGAGAGAACTCTTAAACCTAAGGCTGATATCCACTGTGACCTAGCTTGGGTGGCTAGGGATGAGATGACCACAATCTGACCAAATGAAGACAAAGATGTTTTTGGCACTTTGAGCTGGTATAGATTGCCCAATTCGATGGCTTACTCTGAACTGAACTTTGCTTGTAGATGTAGGTGCTCAAAGTTCCAAATGGAACAGAAAACTCTTCCAGACCAAGGAAGATGCTTCTCTCCTCAGAGGACTGGTTTGATACGGTTAGGCAATTGGAACACTGGCTCTCTGAAACAGGGGGCAGACAAAGGCGTGAGGTGATTGGCTTACACGGTTTCATGAGTGTGCTTGTACTAGATGAGAAGAACAAAGGAGGATCCCTACTGTTCAGATTCCTGTTTTCCTAATGCATCTGGAGAAGGGAGGGTGAGGGAAGATACTGATAGAATAATATGACTCAGCTGTGAATATTGATTATTAAAAAGGTTACTAGTGGTAACTCTAAAGCTGTAACTGAAAGAGGAACCAAGGAAGAGGCACTGTTGGACTAGAATAAGGTGGCCCAACTTAAACTCCTTTAAAGGTTTTGCTTATGCTGATATTTCGAGAGAGACACAGAGCAAGGAGATAATCTTTCCTCAGTTGAATTTTGTAAGATGTCACAGAAAGTGAAGACAAAGCAACTTTTGGAGAACCTGAGCAGGTCAGATGAAAACCCACAGCTGACCTGAATGACTGGCATCTGAGTAAACTCAGTCTTTAGGCTCTGCCCTATTGAAGGATTAATTGTTATTCACTGTTTTGTACTGGTGAAATGATTGGGAGGCTGGAAGTTATCCTCCAAATGTGGAAGAACCATGGCTAGATAAGCCTGGGGGTAGCTTGTGGTGCAATTGTTTACTCCTGTATGTGGCCCTTCTAGCCATGGTCTTCTTACTCCCTCATAGGTGACTGGGTAAGGCTGTGCAAATAAGAAAACGGTTTCCTACCAAAGGGATTGATCACTTTGGCCTTAAAAGTAAACCAGTTCCAGATCTGAAGGAGGAGCCCATACCTCCAGGGGAAGAAGTGTGCAAGAGAGATCTAGTAGCTCAAGATGGTACAGCGGGCTTCCTGGGCCCTAGAAAGAGAAAGCTGAATGTCTTTGGGCAGAAGAAGGCCAGGAAGAGGCATACCTGCCAGCAAATCTGGGGAGAGGCTATTCTGATGGAAGAATGGTATCCTGAGTATTCCTGATCCTAATTTGCTTCCTAATAAACCTTATAATTGTGAGTACAACCTGTGAGTTCTGTGTGGCCATTGTAATGAATTATAGAATCCAATACACAGTGCTGTGGGAGGGGCGGTTGATGTCAGAAATGGTAACAGTGGCAGAGCAAAGAGGCATGTTTGAATCCTGCCTCACAGGAGTGAGCCTTAGGCTATTGGTCCTGATTTTCCTTCCCTCTTCTTACACTGCCATAGGTCAGATTTTACCCTCATGCTGTTTTTACAGGAGTTTACAGAACTAGTGAGCAACAGGACTCAAGACTTGAACTTAGATTTTATTGAACACCTGTGATCTAAGGATGGCCCTTGAATTAACACTGTATCAGAATTACCTGGGGGAAGACATACTGGTTTTAAAAATAAAAGTGCATTTTTCTTCGGACACTCCTAACTGCTGAGTCAGCATGTCTGAAGTAAGGCCTCAGGAACTTTATTTATTTATTTGTGTTTTTTTTAATTTTGTTTTTATTATGTTTGAGTGAAAATGTACAATCCCATATAAATTTGTATGCCCGCCTATGTACTGCTGTCACTGTTCTCCCTGCCTGGTGACAGCACGCTTCTCCTCTCTGTTCTATACATGTTATATTTTCCTAATAATCTCCTATCTCCTCCTCTCCATACTCTCCCCTGTCTCCAGTAAGAGGTCAGCAGGATGACATCCTATAGCTGCATGAAACCATAAAGTGCACACATGATATGGTCTCTCTCTGTTGCCAAGTCCAATCCATTCCTGTCTGAAGAGCTGACCTCCATTAAGATTTATGGACAGGGGCAGCAGTGGGGCAACAGGCCATGTTCCCAGGGGAACTCCGAGGCCCCTGGGCCATCAGTTGTGCTTTTCTAGTTTAGATCTCAGGGTGCACCTCTTTTTATTCTTGTGTCGCCAGTGAGACTCAATTTGGTGAGTCCCATCATGGTGATCACTGGTGGTGGCCAGGCACCATCTGGTTCTTCTGGTCACATATCAATGTAGTCACCAACTCATGGCCAACTCTCTGTCTTCTGGGTTCTCTTTACCCTGAGTCATTTTGGTCCTTGGTAATCATCCGTTCCTGCTGAGTTGGGACCATTTGGTGTACCTCAGATGGCAGCTTTTAAGACCCCAGATACCACTCACCAACATGGCGTGCA
Source organism: Heterohyrax brucei (assembly GCA_028571685.1). Classification (NCBI taxonomy): domain Eukaryota; kingdom Metazoa; phylum Chordata; class Mammalia; order Hyracoidea; family Procaviidae; genus Heterohyrax; species Heterohyrax brucei. The sequence goes on from CM053150.1 coordinate 68,707,503, forward strand.
GAAGACTCTCTTAGCAAAACTTGGTTATGACAACTAGCCTGGATGACCCCTGAGAGCATGATCCCTGGACCCCTACCCCAGCTACACTGTCCTTGCAATATTGAGTTATGATTGGAGAAGTAATCATGTTATGTTGAAGTACAGTTAAAACGGATCTTCTTTCTAATGTGTGCTGTCACAGATTTCACCTAACCAAATTTCTATCAACTATCTAATCTATACGCCACCCTTGTCATCCCTCCTTCCTCACCCTGATGGACAGACTGTTCTCTGAAGAGGAGCTTTATTTCTGTATGTTTTATTTTATTTTTGTTGTTGAGAATAGACATAGCAGAGCATACACCAACTACATGTATGATTCAGTAACATTCATTATATTCTTCAAGTTGTGCAACGTTTCTTATCCTCCTTTTCTGAATTGTTCCTCTCTCGTTAACATAAATTTACTACCCCCAGGGTTCCCATCTAATCTTTAAAGTTGCTGTTGTCAATTTGATCCCATATAGATAGTTCTTGAAAAAGTAATAATGCTTAAAGCAGGCACGTTTCTCTAGTTAAGCTAAACAAATTTTGGTTTAAAGAAGACTTTAAAGGATGTTTGAAGTATAAAGATTATCTCAGGAAAAGATTTGGGGATTTTTCCAACCGCACCAGCTCTAGAAAATCTAGATTTCATGAGAATTTGAATTTCTGTTTTGCTTTCCCCTTTCTGATCAGGATTCTTTCATAGAATCTTGATTAAAACCTTCAGTAATGGTAGCCAGGTACCACCAGGTTCTTCTGGAGTCTTGACCAAAGAGGTAATTGTTTGGGAGGGCAATTAGTCATGAATTGTATTTCTTCTTCCTCTTTCTGACTTTTCTTCTGTTGCTCCAGGCAAATAGAGGCCAACTATTTACCTTAGATGGTCACGTGCAAGCTTTTAAGACCTCAGGCACCAATACAATAAACTAGACATTAGAACAGAAGCAGTAAATGCAGTAGTAAGCCAATTAACTGAGATGTCCTAGGAAACCAAGACCCTGAGCTTCTAAACTGGAAAACCAAATCCCATGAGGTATTCGGTTCAATGTAAGTGTCAGCAACTTCTCTTTTGTTGTCATTGTAACTGTATCTATCACATGACTTTTTCCATTTCAGCTCTACACAGCTGAAGAAATTATTGGATCTTCATTTTTTAATTTTTTTTATTATGACTGAGTGAAAATGTACAATCCTGTATAAATTTGCATGCCTGCCTGTGTGCAACTCCTGCTGCTCTCTCTGTCTAGTGATAGCACACTCCATGTCTCTGTTCTATATGTGTCGTATCCTCCTAAGTCTTCAATCCCCTCCTCTCCACCCTCTCCCCTGCCCCCAGTAAGAGGTCAGCAGATCTTCATTTTTAACAAGTGATTGATTTCGTGATTCTTGACTCACTAAACTGAATACTTCATACAGCTTCCCAAAGTACAATGCTTACAAGGAAAAAGTGCCTATAATTTCTATGGGTACATTATTATAGAGTTATTATTAGCCAACATTATTAGAGGTTTTAAAATAAGGAGACAGTACCTGAAAACATCTTAACTGAAGCAGCTTCAGAAATCGAACTTCAAAAATCAGGCGAGTCTGTACACAGCTGGCTTCTGTGTTCTCAGGGTTACGGATGGGCTTGAGAGTCTAAAAAGGAAGACAGTAGACAGCATAGTACAGTGCTAAGAATATAGGCTTTTTACTCAATTCTTACCTTAGCTTCTTACTAGTAAATTTGAGTGAGTCACTTATTCTCTGTTTCAAATTCTATCATTGGGTGTTGAAATGGTTAAATGCTCAGATACCAACCAAAAGATTGGAAGTTCAAGTCCACCCAGAAGATCCTCAGTAGAAAGGTCTGGCTATCCACTTTTGGAAAAAACAATAACAACAATTAAAAAAAAACAAAAACAGTGACTGAAAACCTTATGGAGCATATTTCAACTCACATACATAGAATTGCCGTGAGTGAGAATTGACTTAATAGCATTTTTTATAATACCCTTGCTATTTTAGTCAGCTAGGGCTGCTCTAACAGAAATACCACAGAGTGGATGGCTTTAACAAAGGAAGGTTTATTCTTGCACAATCCAGTAGGTTGCAAGTCCATATTCAGGGTGTCGGCTCCAGGGGAAGGCTTTCCCTTGTTGGCTCTGCAGGAAAGTCTGGTATTGCATCAGTCTTTGTCCAGGGAGCGTCTTGGCACAGGAACCTCAGGTCTGAAGGACGCGCTCTTCTCCTGGTGCTGCTTTCTTGATGGTAAGGAGGTTCCCAATTCTCCTTGTTTCTCTTTCCTTTTATCTTTTGCATGCTGAAAAACTTAAGGGTGGGGCAAGCCATACTCCAGGGAAACTCCCCCTACAGCAGAGAAGCAAGTAATCCTATGCAGGAATTTATAGCCCCTTTAGCATACAGTTTAGTGAAACCACAAAATAGAGGACAGTCACAAGATACTGGGAATCGTGTCCCAGCCACACGGCTGCACATATTTGGGGGGGGGGACACAATTCAACCCATGACACTTGCCTATTGATTTTTTTCTAATTAAGGCAACACATCTAACACAACTGTTACATATGCAGTATTCAATAAGAAAGGTTTCTTTGTTGTTGTTTTTGTCTTTTCCTGTTTGCTTGTGATGCTTCATGGCCTGTCAGAGTTTTGAGGCAGAGTCCAGTGTCATCTATCTCACCACAAAAGCCTACAGTATGGCCAGCCAAGCCAAGTGCCTACAGTATAGCAGCCATTATTTATAAATTATTTTTATTTCCTTAGATGCTGGAGCAGAAACCCCAGAGGCCTAGTGGTTAAGTGCTGTGTCTGCTAACCAGAAGGCTAGCAGTTCAAATTCATCAGACACTCCATGGAAACTCTATGAAACAGTTCTGCTCTGTCCTATAGGGTCACTATGAGTCAGAATCAACTTGGTGGCAGCAGATAGGTTAGGCCCTAGAACTGTCTCCTTGGCTAGGGGGGCACTTGCCTATTAATGTGAAGTGTACTGGTAGCAGTAGAAATGATTTATCATACTTGCACTTTCATTAGCTAAAGATGATGGCACAAAGGTTTATACCAAACGAATGAATCTCTAATGGGAAACAATCCAGAGACCATTACAGAGAGGTAATAAACATATTTGTAGGCAATAGTGTTTCAAGAAAATCATTTAAATTACAAATTCCACTATTTTCTCTTCCCATATGAAAGCTTAGAAATCATATCTTCCCTCCTCCTGCATGGAAACAAAATTGTCAAGTTGTAAAAAGCTTAGAGGTCATTTGCAACAACCCAGGTGCAATGCTTCTCCTTGGGAGAAAGACAGTAGCTTGCTCATGTTCCATAGCAAGATAGAAATATGTTACTAAATTCCATGAAATAGAACACTAGACACCATTTTGTAGATGATCAAACTAAGGTTCAGAGAGACAAAGATGCTTGCTAAGATCACTTGACTCACCCAAGGACATGCCTTGAACCCAGAAAACACACTACTTTTTCTTCACCCTCTTCTCTATGCCATGGTACTTCTTGATTCCAGGCAGGATGGATATTACGGACGAATTCCTTTCTCTATCTTTTTCAATCTCTCTTTTCAGAAACTTTTAATTAGTCCCCAACTCTGTTCCATTATTAGTATGTGTTATTAAGTATAAAGAGCCATCCCTGTTCCCTTCTCCACTCCTACACCCCTCCCCAAGCTTTCTACTCCTAGGCTTCTGGTTTTAATTGTTATATTTATTCAATAGTGATCAGTGGAGCTTCTCTAATGATAACTCATTTGGAGGGTTTATAGTTCCAGCACAGAACTTCAATAAAAGGAAAAGAGAAGCTTCTCTGGGAATTCTCTGAGGGCTTTAGATCCTCCCAAGAATAAAACTTAACCACTGCATGACCCCACCCTCACCCAACAGGAGGGTCTTGTATAGAAAGACTTTATTGTTTCACAAAGTTCTTCTCCTATCCCATCCTTTGCTCCTCTCCACACCCCCCAACCCCCCCCACCCCCTGTCCACTTCTCACTTTTCTAGGGTATTATCTGATATTCCTGCATTCAGCAGGTAGGCAGCCCTTCACTGTTTGTTGAAAGATGCAATAAATATGTGCATTAATGAAGAAAGAAACGAGGATAAAAGGGAGATTTATGGATCATTTACCTATGAGTCAGATCTGATTTGAGGACAGTGGGTAGGTACCTTTTTAGGAACTCTGCAAATTTTTAGATGGCTCCAATTTTAACAACTTTGAAGAAGTAGATGCTATTCCTTAGTGTGATATATGGGAGACAGGCACAGAAAACGGCTGGAATTCTCCATATGGCAAGACAAGTAATACTACTCGTAACAGCTAATGTTACTGAGCATGTGTTATTCTCCAGGAATCATTCTAACTTCCAAATGCTCTACCAGCATTTGCTCTTTCATGTCTCACCACAACTCTATTGTGTAGCTGGTTTTTATTCTTATTTTCAGCATAGTGGGAAATACTAACCAGGCTAGGTTTGTAACTGAGGGTTTCTAGCTCTAGAACCCCAAATCCAACCAAACCCATTGCCATCAAGTTGATTCTTACCCATAGTGACCCTGTAAGACAGAACAGAACTGTCTCATAGGGTTTCCAAGATTGTAAACTTCACAAAAGCAGACTGCCACATCAGTTTTTTGAAGAGTGGCTGTTGGGTTCCAGCTGCCAACTTCTTGGTCAGCAAGTGAGTGATTTTTAACCACTCTGCCACTGGAGCTAGTATCCTTAATCTTTATACCAAGGTAGTATTGTGATCTAAAACTTCATCTCCCAATGACTGTGCTTTATTATTATTATGCATTTAAGTCTTTCAAGGAGCCCTTGTAGTGCAGTGGTTAAGTATTTGGCTGCTAACCCAAAAGGCTGGCAGCTTGAATCCACCAGCCTCTCCTTGGAAACCTTATGAGAATGGGCTATTCTGACTTATAGGGTGACTATGAGTTGGAATCTACTTGACAGCAATGGGTTTGTTTATTTATTTGCTTTTCTGGACACCCTTCAAGGTGATTGAATATCCATTACCCATTTAACTACCACAAAACTTCAGTAAAGTAGGATAAAATACATTTCAATCTGATTTTTTGGACAACAGAGGACCAAAGGGTATATATGACCCTCCCCATACCCAGTACCCTATGAGAATATATTTAGGACTGGAACTCAAGTCCACATGCACTGAAAGGTGATAGACATTAAAATGACTGTAGGGATTAGTTACACATCTGGCAGAGCTATGCACTAGCCATTCCAGAGAGTTGAGGATGCTTCTGAGCATTGGTTTTTCTCATGTACAAAAGAAGAATGAGAATGGCTATCTGAAAGTATTTGTACAAGAGTGTGATTAAGTACTTTATATGCTAGAATATGGCCAAGCCAAGCCAAGTGCCGTCGAGACACACTATATATTTGATTTTCCTCCACAGATTTCTAAGAGATGTATTTTTTTTTACAAGGTGAATCTCTCAAAGTATCTGGGTCATGATGTTGTTAGCATACACTCATATGTATGAAACCAGACCACCTTGTCAGTCTGTTCCATGTTGCTCATACAGCAGGTTGAGAAACAAGAAAAGTCATCATATACATTTGTGAATTGGATGGCTTCTCTTTGCTGACTCATGGTTGTTCTAAATCTCTTGATCCTAGATAAGAATAAAATGTGGTACCAATCAAGATAGTGACCACATCATTCTAAACTTGCATACTGTTAGAAGTTCTAGTCTGGAAGTACTAATATTTAAGTCCCTTACCTTAATGAGAGGGAAAATGATACATAGAGGGAGAAGAATTGTCCATAGTCATTTTGCTTGAAACAGGAGAACAGGGACAAAAATTCAAGATTGTCTGAAATTGAATCTTTGTTATTTTATGCTTGTATATATAAAGGGAGACTACCTGGGGAGTAGAGCTTGGTATGGCTTCTAAGTTGAGAACATGCAAGCAGGAAAATTCCAGGTTGTATCTTTGCAGTGACATTGCTCACTCAAGGAACAAATGTATCTACGGCTGTGCAGGGATTAACATTAGTTGACAGTGATGGAACCCTTCAGCTCTTTCTGTGTTTGATTAATGAAGAACGTTTAATAAACTTAAGGAGAAAGGCCAAGGATTCCAGTGCTTAATTATCTGCCCTATGATTGAAAGTCTAATTTCATTTACCTGTGCTTATTTATGAAGGCTCTTATATTTCCTAGCAAGGAAAGAACTTCAGAGACCAGGGATTTTATGTAGATGAATTCATTAAGGTGCTTATTAATCTACACAGACAAGTAGCTTGATATTCAATCAGTTGTCAACTCTTCTCAATTCTGGATATGAATCCAGAAAACTGGGAAAACTTAATATTATGAATCTGTCATTTCATCTGAAAGTTAATCATGTATTTGTTGTTGTTGTGTGCTGTCAAGTCAATGCCAACTCATAGTGATGCTATAGGGCAAAGTACAACTGCTCTATGGGATTTCCTAAGAGGGAATCTTTACAGAAACAGAATGCTGCATTTTTCTCTAGTGAGTGATTGATGGACTGGAACTACCAATCTTAGGATTAGCAGCTGAGCACTTGGGTATTTCACAACAAAGGCTTCTAATAACATATTCATTGAATATCAATGAAAATCACATCATTTGATTAATTACTTTTAATTCTACATTGTTTTATTTTGGACTTGTTTACAATGAATTATACTTCACATGGTCCTACGAAAGCAACCAAAAGCCACTGCTGTCAAGTTGACTCTGACTCAGTAAACCTAAGAGTAGAACTACCTCAAAGAGTTTCTAAGGGGCACCTGGGGGATTTAAACCTCCAACCTTCTGGTTAGCAGACATAGTGCTTAACCACTGCACCACCAAGATTTCTTACTTGAGGATAGATCCTGAAATACTAAGACTAAAAAAAGAAATTAGAAAACATAGATAGGGTCATTCTACTCAGAAAGAAAATAACAAACCTGCATCATAATGAGAAATTCTAGTGTATTTCTCTAGTAACCAATAGAAAGTACAGATGATCTAACAACATAAATAACAAGCTTAATTAATGAAGTAAAGCTTCCAAAATTAATGTTCTTTGTCAAAAACATATCTCAATAAGTGTCATGGAATGAATGTCATACTGCTAAATTTTCTCTTCTTTAACTTTTTTTTACTTTTTATTAATTACAATAAAAGAATAGCATTTGTAATGTCTATCAATTATCTCATCTATGACAAATGCTCAGCTCTCACCCACTCATGTAGCCAACATAGTCACTTTCTTCTATGGATAATTCTCTTGTTAAGTTCTTATAACAGGGGTCTCATACAAAATTTGTCCTTTTGACACTGATTGATTTCTCTCAGCATGATCTCTTGCAAATGAGACCATGTTATATCTTCTAAAATTGTTGTTTTTTATCATAGCGTAGTGTTCCATTGAGTATATGTACCATAGTTTGCTTATCTGTTCATCTGTTGATGGACATCTGGGTTGATTCCAATTCTTTGCTACTGTGGACTGTGCTGCAACAAACAATCGAGTACATGTGTCTGCGTGACTACCTTGAAGGATGAATGCTGAGCAGTAGAATTACAGGATCAAATGGTATATCTATCTCCAGATTTTTAAAGAAGCGCCAGACTGTTTTGCAAAGAGGTTGTACTATTTTGCAATCCCACCAGCAGTGCAGGAGAGTTCCAATTTCTCCACAGCCTCTCCAGCATTTGTTGTTTTGTGACTTTTAGATCATGGCCAATCTTTCTGGGGTGAGATGATATTGTAGTTTTTATTTGAATTTCTTTAATAGCTAGTGACAGTGAGCAATTCTGCATGTGCTGTTTGGCTGCCTAGATGTCCTCTTTAGAGAAATGTCTGTCCATATCCTTCATCCATCACTTAATTGGATTATTTATCTCCTTTTCTTGTTGATATTTTGCAATACTGTATGGATTATGGAGAACAGACATCAGTCTGAAATATACTTGCCAAATATATTTTCCCAATTTGTAGGTGGTCTTTTAGTTCTTTTGATGAAGTCTTTGGATGAGCAAAAGTGTTTGATTCTTAGTAATTCCCATTTATCTATTTTCTCTTCTGTTGAATGTGCTTTGTTTGTCGGATTTTGAAGTATGTATACACTGTGTATTAAGACTTATGTTGTTGATCCTGTTTTATCTTGGATGAGCTTTATTGGTTCAGATTTTATATTCAATTTGAGTTGGTTTTTGAATAAGGTGTGAGATATGGGTCTTGTTTCATTTTTTTGCAGATGGATATCCAATTTTGCCAGCACCAGTTTTTAAAGAGACTGTTCTTACCCCGGTTTAAAATCTTGGGGCCTTTGTGAAATATCAGGTGTTCATAGGAGGATGGTGGCATCTCTGGGGTCTCTACTCTGTTCCATTGGTCTGTATGTCTCTTTTTATACCGGTTGTTTTGACAACTGTGGCAGTGTAATAGGTTCTAAAATCAGATAGTGACAGGCTTTACTTATCCAAGGTTTCTTCCCTTTCCAACAAAGATGATGATTTGTTTCTCCATCTCATTAAAAAATGTCACTGAAATTTGTATTGGGATTATATAAGTAGATTGCTTTGGGTAAAATAGACGTTTTTACAATGTTGAGTCTTCCTATCCATGAAGAGGGTAGATTACTCCATTTCTGTACGTTTCTTTCAGTTTCTCGTAGTAAGGTTTTGTAGTTCTCTTATTTCTCTAGTTAGACTTATTCCTAGGTATTTTATCTTTTGGGGAGCTATAGTAAATGGAATTGATTTGGTGATTTCTTCTTCAATAATCTCACTGTTTGTATAAAGGAATCCTGCTGATTTGCTTATGTTTATCTTGTATCCTGATACTTTGCTGAACTCCTCTATTAGTTCCAATAATTTACTTATGAATTCTTTTGCATTTTCTGTATAAACAATCATGTCATCTGCAACAAGGAGACTTTTACTTCTTCATTGCCCATAAAGATGCCCTTTCTTTGTCTTGTCTAATTTCTCTGGCTAGAACTTCTAGCACAATGTTGAATCGAAGTGGTGAGAGCGGGCATTCTTGTCTAGTTCCCATTCTCAAAGGGAGTTCTTTCAGTCTTTCACCATTCACAATGATGAAGGCAGTTGGCTTTGCATAGATGCTACTGATTGCATTGAGGAATTTCCCCTCTGTTCTTATTTTTCAGAGAGTTTTAAGCTTGAATGGGTGTTGAACTTTGTCAGTTCCTTTTTCCGCATCCATTGACAAAATCAGGTGATTCTTATATTTTGTGTTATTAATGTGATTGATTACATTAATTGTTTTTCTGACTTTGGACCAGCCTTGCATCCCTGGAATGAAACCATGATGAATTTTTTTTTTTTTTTTTTTATATATGCTGTTGAATTGTATTGGCTAGAATTTTGTTGAAGAATTTTGCATCTAGGTTGATGAGTGATATTGGTCTGTAATTTTCTTGGTTTGTGGGATCTTTTCCAGGTTTTCATATCAGGGTTATGCTGGCTTCATAGAGTGAATTTGGGAGTATTCCATCCCTTTCTGCACTGTGAAATAGCTGCAATAGTATCGGAGTTAACTCTTCTCTGAAAGTTTGGTAGAATTCTCTGGTCAAGCCATCTGGGCCAGGAGTTTTTTAGGTTGGTAGATTTTTGATGATTTTTTTCAGTGTCTTCTTTTGTGATAGATTTATTTAAGATGATATTCTTCTCCTTGTGATAATCTTGGTAAGTCATACGAATCTGGAAACTTGTCCATTTCCCCTAGGTTTTCAAACCTGTTAGAGTATAGCCTTTCATAGTATTCTGTTACGATATTTTTTATTTCAGCTGGGTCTGTTGTAACATCTCCCATCTCATTTCTTACTCAGGTTATTTGTATCTTCTGCTCTTTTTCTTTTGTAAGTTTAGCCAATAGCTTATCAATTTTGTTGATCTTTTCAAAGAACCAGCTTTTGGTTTTGTTAATTTTTCAATTATTTTTCTATTGTCTAATTCATTTAGTCCTTTTCTTTCTTATAATCTGTTTACTTCTGGTGCCTGAGGGGTTCTACTGTTGCTCTCTTTCTACTTGTTCAAGCTCTAAGGTTAATTTGTTAATTTGGGCCCTTTCTTCTTTCTGGATGTGTACAGTTATAAACTGACCTCTGAGCACTGCTTTTGCTGTATGCCATAAATTCTAGTAGGATGTGTTTTCATTCTCATTTCAATCCATAACTTTCTTTATTTTGTCCTTAATTTCTTCTATAACCAAGGCTTTTTGAGCAAAGTATTGCTGAGTTTCTGTAAGTTTGAATTTCTACCTATGAATTTTCTGTTATTGATTTCAATTTTTATAGCTCTAAGGTCTGAGAAAATACTTTGCAGTAAGTCAGTGGTTTGGATTTTATAGAGAACTGCTTTATGACCTAACACATGGTCTATTCTTGAGAGTGTTCCATGTGCATTGGAGAAGAAGGTATATTTATCTGTTGATGGATGAAAAGATCTGTATATGTTGATAAGGTCAAGTTGATTGATTGTTGCAAGAAGACCTTCTGAATCTTCACCGAGCTTTTTTCTGGATGATCTGTCCATAACTGAAAGGGAAGTGTTGAAGTCTCCAACTATTATTATGGAATGATCCATTTCATTTTTCAGTGTTGTCAGTATTTGTTCAATGTATTTAGGTGCTCTGGTATTGGGTGCATAAATATTTAACACTGCTAAGTCCAGCTTGAGTATTAAACTTTTCAGCAATAGTGACCATCCTTGTCCACAATAGTGAATTTCACATTAAAATCTATTTTAGCTGAGATTAGTATTGCCACACCTGCTCTTCTTTATGTATTGTTAGCTTGATACATATTATTCCAAAATTTAATTTTCACTTTGTTCATATCTTTAAGTCTAAGGTCCATTTCTTGCAAACAACATATAGACAAGATTTGTCTCTTGATCCAGGATGTCACTCGCTGTCTTTTTATGGGACCATTCAGTCTATTTACAATCAATGGAATTATTGATAGGTATGTGCTTAGTGCCATCATTTTGGTTTAATTACTTTTATGTTGGTGTTTTCTATATTGCTCTTAATGTCTGTTCTGAGGCACTCTTGTTTATGGGTTGTTGTTTCAGTGTTGGTTTTGTGTTCAATGAGACTCCTCTGTTGTGTTTCTTATTTTGATACAATGCATAATTAATCTGCTTTATGGCTACACGTATTATCCCCATTAACATACTAAGATTAAACCCAATTTTAACTACTTCATAACTCTACAACTTCTTCTGCAACTAAAACAACTGTAACTATTACAGTATGTCCCTCTTTTAATGTGATGGTATTATATTTTTCATGATATGACCACAGATTCCCTTATTATAATACTGTAGCTTTGATGAAGTTTTGTGACTTCCTTAACTGATTAGAATTTTGGATGAAGTGTCCTGAATTGTCACCTAAAAGATACATTTAAATTTTCTAACCCAAATGAAATTATGTTAGATGTTAACATAAAATATAACAAAAAGTCAATAGGAATAAATAAATACATACTCATACATACACGAAACATAAAACAGATATACAAGAAACTGAAAAATCTTCTAAATTACCTATAAGTTAAAAGATAAATAAAACAGACACTGAAAAATACTGAGAATCAATCATGAAAATACTATTTATTAAGACTTTCATGTCACAGCTAAATTAATATCTAAATGAAAGTTTATGGTTCTAAAATTCTTATATTTAGAAGTGAACAAAACCAGACCCATTGCTGACAATCCTTCCAATTCATAGTGACCCTATAAGACAGAGTAGAACTGCCCCATTGGGTTTATCTGCAAGCTTATTGTTTAAGAACTTGGCTGCTAACCAAAAGCTTGCTAGTTTGAATCCATCAGCTGTTTCAGTTCTGGTCTGTTTTGTAGGGTCACTGTGAATCAGAACTGACTAGAAAACAACACAAAGGTTTTGGTTTTTACTTTATAGGATTTCCAAACACCAGCTGGTGGATTTAAAATGTCCACATTGTAGGTAACGGCAGAACTCTTAACTACTATGCCATCAGAGTTCCATTTAAAAGGGCGGTGGTGGTAAAATTAACAAACTAACAATTAGAAAAAGCAGCAGGAAAAAAAAAAAAAGCTAAAGAAGTGATACTATAGTTAATGAAGATTAGGTATTTACATGCATAGCAGGTATGTACGTGCATATGAAATCAATGAAGTTCATGAGCTTAGTTGTTCTAAGTGCTACATACCTTATTCCTGAATATTATTACACTCTCCTTTGAGGTACTCTCCTTGGGAAGCTATGCACTGACACCAACACCTAGTCCACCTGTCAAAGAAATTTCGGAACTCTTTCTGAAATGGCCATTGCACACAGTGGCAAGTTCATGAATTTAATAGCATAGTTGTCTGTAAGGGACTTTTTATCCAGTAAACATATAACTGTTTTGGAACACCCTCCCGGCTCAACTCATCTGGCCCCCAATGACTTTTTTCTCTACCAAAAGATAAAGGAAATGATGAAAGGAATACGTTTTGATGACATGCAGGGCATCAAAGTTAATACAACAACTCTGATGGCTATTCCAGAAAAAGAGTTCCAAAACTGCTTTGAAAGGTGGACTAGGCACTGGCATCAGTGCATAGCTTCCCAAGGGGAGTACTTCAAATGTGACAATAGTGACATGAGGAGCAGTGAGGTATGTAGCACTTTTTCTAGCATGAGTTTGTGAACTTTATTGGCAGTCCTTGTATGTGTATTTAAATAAATAAAACCAATCCCTGAAAGTTGATCGATTCTTTGAAAATAAATAAAATTGACAGTCCCCTGGAAACACTATGAAAAAAGTATATGCATGTGCATGTATGTGTGTGAAGAAAAAGAAAGTGAGCACAAATAACACTGTTAAAAATGAAAAAGTACATAACTATAGTTATAAAAATGATTCGTGACCATATATTGGTTCTATACATCTAAAGGATATCATCCTGCTGACCTCTGGCAGGAGGAAGGAGAGTGGGTGGAGAGGAGGGGAAAAGAGACTGTTGGGAGGATGAGACATGTATGGAGCAGAGAGGAATAGTGTGCTGTCACTGGACAGGGAGAGCAGTGGAAGCTGCATGTAGGTGGACATGTAAATTTATACATGAATATACATTTCCAATCAATCATGATAAAAAGAAATAATTTCTTTTAAAAAAAAAAGAAGTAAAGGGCACTATGTAGAGTTGCTATGTGTCAGAATCAAGTCAACAGCAGTAGATTATGTACAATAAAAGGAGCCCTGGTGATGCAGTGGTTAAGTGCTCAGGCTAACTGAAGGTTCAGGGTTTGAACCCACAGCTCTCTTTGTGAGGAAAATATGACAGTGTGCTTACTTAAAGATTACAGCCTTGGCAATGCTTTCTTGCAGTTATATGCTGTCCTATAAGGCAGCCATGAGTTAGAATAAAAAAGACAGCTACTTTTTTTCATATATAATAAACAGATATTACAATAAACTGAAAATCAGTTAAGTAAAAAAAGTCCTGAAAAAATATAGTTAACTAAACCTGGCTTTAAGAGAGGTAGAAAATTTGAATGATGTTTATAAACAATAAAGATATTGAAAAAATGTTTTACTACTTCTCCACAAATAGAACAGTCAACCCAGTTAATTTTATATGCAGATTGTATAAAATATCAAAGAAATGAGTAATTCTAAGTAGTGGGTTACATGATACCACTGCTAGCCACAAGGTCAGCAGTTCAAATCCACCAGGTGCTCCTTGAATACTCTGGGAGTCAGTTCTACCCTGGCCCCTAGGGTCCCCATGAATTGGATCCGACTCGACTGCACTTGGCTGGCAATCTTACAGAAATTCTTTCTGGAAATAAAATAAAGGCGTAAGCCACTTTCTAGCTCTTTTTCAAGGATTGCATAGCCTTACAACAAAAGCCATGCTATAAGAAAGAAGATAGGGTCGTAACAGACTGCTGTCACTCATGTGCCTGAAAACTTGCACACAGAATGTTAGCAAACTGCATTCAATAAATAATTGTATGAGACCCCTACTATAAGGACTTAAAAATAGACTTAAGTACAGAAGAAAAGACTCTATGATAGCTACAAGGGTGAGGAGAGAGGGAGAGGATTGGTCATAGATTAGATAGTTAACAGAAATTTGATTAGGTGAAAGCAGTGACAGCACACAGCAGAAAGTAGATCAACTTAACTGGACTTCGCCATAAACTGAAAGCTCTTCGAAGCTCAACTCGATATTGCAAGGATAGAGTAGCAGGGGCAGGGGTCCAGGAACCATGCTCTCAGGGGACAGCAAGGCCAACTGGTGTAATTAGTCTACTGCACCCCACATTGCTGAGTGACTTCTGGGGTCTTAAAAGCTAGCAAGCTGCCATCTGAGGTGCATCGATTTGTCCCAACTCATTGGGAACACATGATAACCAAGAACAACAAAAGACACGAGGAAAAAGAGCTCAGGAGACAGAAGAAGCCATGTGAAGGGGAGACTGTATCAACATGTGACCAGAAGAACCAGATGCTGCGTGGCCACCACCAAAGAGAGCCGTGAAGGTGTAGACCACGTTGAGTCCTTGTGGCTACACAAGAAAAAGAGGGATGTAGCTCAAGAACTCTACTGAAAGACCACAGTTGATGGTCTGATGGCCTTGGGGATCCCCTGGGAGCGTGGCCCCTAGACCTACTGCTCCGCTGTCTAGAAAGCACTACTGAAGTCAACTCTTCAGACAAAAATGGACTGGACTTGGGGACACAATGTGACCATATGGTATGTGTGCTTTATGGTTCTATGCACTTTAGCATGCTGTCCTATTGGTCTCTTTCTAGATGGGAGAACAGAGGGTGGAAAGGAGGGGACAGGAGCTTCTTAAGAGGCTACAACAAGTATAGAATGAGTGTGTATAGAGGAGTGTGCTGCCACTGGGGGCAAGGAGAGCAGAAGGAGCTACAGACAAGCAGTCATGCAAAATTAATCACAATTAAAAAATAAAAATAAATACATCACAACCCAGGGGAAGTTGTTTTAGAACTGATTAGCATTAGAACGCCTATGTGAACTTATTTAATCACATTAACTCTAATGAATGGGAAAAATGTATCTCAATGAGTGCAGCAAAAATATTTAATAAAAACTCAATAATCATTCAAAATAAAAAGTCTTAGTTACATAGGAATAAAAAAGAACTTCCTCAATTGAATAAAGGATAGATTTAAAAAATTCTAACAGAGGAACAGAATAGAAAGCATAGAAACATATCAATACATAAATGGAAGTGTGCTATATAAGAGACTACTCATATATGAAAACTTGCTACATAAGAGAACTGGCAATGTAAATCAGTAGGAAAATTACAGTCTGTTTAATAAATGGCACAGCTGTGACAACTAGTTCACCACATGGGTAAAATGGGAAAGAAATGCTCACTCTGTACCATGAAGAAGTAATTTCAAGATCATTTAAAAACCTAAGTATGAAAGCATAGAAAAAATATAGAATACTCTCTTTACGTCTTCAAGGTGGAGAAGTGTTTCTTAAAAAAAGTCCCAAAAGAACAAAACATACAAACATATTTAGCTTCCTCATTATTAAGAATATCTCATCATTGGAGGGAAAATCCTGGTGGCACGGTAGTTAAGTGCTATGGCTGTTAACCAAAACGTCGACTGTTCACATCTGCCATATACTCCTTGGAAACTATGGGGCAGTTACGCTCTGTTGTATAGGGTCGCTATGAGTAGCATTGACTCAGTGGCACTGGGTTTTGTTTTTTGGGTTTATTCATTGAAGGAGCCCTGGTGGCACAGTGGGAAGAACTTGGCTGTGAATCAAAAGGTTAGAGGTTCAAATCCACCAGATGCTCCTTGGAAACTGCGTGGGGCCTTCTACTCTGTCTTGTAGGGTTTCTATGAGTTTGAGTCAGTTGGATGGTAATGGATAATTGATAGAAAGACCCTGGCCAGACTTTGAAAAGACAAGTCACAAACTGTGGAAAAGGTATTTCCAACCACACAAACGACAAAGATTTAGTGTGCAGAATGTATAAATATTTCTCACACATCAATAGGGAAAAGGTAATCTGAGAGTTAAAAAAGAAAAGAAGAAGAGCAAAAACAAGGGCTTGCATTTCACTACAAAAAGAAGGTGGCTGTCCCATGATGTTTGAAAATATTTACCTCATCAGGAGTAAGAGAAAGGCAAGTCCAATGAACTGCCTTTTCATAATCAAAAGATGAGCAAAATTGAAGCTAGCAATACCAAATATTAGCAAGGGTGTTGAACAAATATAATTTTCATTCATCACTTGTGGGAATATAAATTTATCTCTCTATTTTTTAAAAGGTTGGCATTATCCAGTAAAACTGTACATATGCGTGTCATGGATTGAATCATATTCACCCCAAAATGTGTGTAGCAATTTGGCTAGGCTGTTTATTCCTGGCATTGTGTGATGTTCATATATGTTAGAAATACTACCTCTGGGATACTAATGAGAGAGGATGGGCAGCAGTTGTGTTAGTGAGGTGGGACTCAATATATGAGATTATAGTAAGACTAGAGGCAATCTCTTGGGATATAAAGGAAAGGGAAGTAAGCAGAGAATTGGGGACTGCGTACCACCAAGAAACAGTGCTGGGAGCAGAGTGTATCCTGAAAGGACCCCGGGTACCCGCACTTCAGAAACTCCTAGTCCAGGGGAAGACTGACAGCAAGGGTGTTCCTCTAGAGCCAGCAGAGAAAAGCCTTCTCCTGCAGCTGGCACCCCGAATTTGCACTTGTAGCCCACAGCACTGTGATGGAATAAAATTGCTCTCTTTAAAGTCACCAACCTGTATTTCTGTGAGAGCAATATCAGAAGACTAAAACAAGCATATCCTAAGATCTAGTGATGCTGCTAAAACTAAGGAAAAGAACTAGTGACTAGCTAACAAGAAGTTTAGCATAGTGATGACTTCTGCTTGAGTAGGACAGGACTTTCAGCTGGGAAAGGGCACCTAGTGGACTTCAAAACCAAAGAGAAAAATTTATTTCTTTAATTGTTTGGGATGTAAAGTGCTAATTTAGTTATGTTTATGATATTGCATATGTGCATATGCTTTTGTATATATAATGTATTCCTCAATATAAATTAAGTATACATTTTGAAAGAACAAAATTTTCTGGAAGAACCAAGAAATGTATGAAGAAATAATACATATAGTATTTTAAATCATTGATAAAATGACAGTTTATTTCACAAATGGCACTGGCGCACTTGGTCATCCATCTAGAACAAAAAAAGTTGGATCCTCATTTCATACTACAATTAATTTTATATAATTAGAAGTTAAATGTTAGAAAAATGTCCATCTTATAAGGGGATTTGCCAGGCCGATTTAGAAGATATTAAATGTGTTTCTTCATGTCAGTGAAAGATACAGTTGTAATGAATTCAATAACCAAATACAACTGAGGTCAGATTCAAATAACATAATTAAAAAATAAAATGCAATACAAGTGATAGATGGTTAATATTTATTAAATGGAAAGATACTAAAAAAGAGAGAGTACCAATAGAAACTGGGTACACACAAGTGTTTTTCCATTCACAGGCCAGCCATACGTGATTAACAAATATGTGAAAAAAATACACAAACTCATTAGTAACCAGGAAAATACAAATTGATGTTCAATGAGCTGTCTCTTGATGCTCATTAGATGTTATGTTTAAATCCAATGCTAGTGAATATATAATTGTTAAAGGCTTTTTACAGAAACTATATAGCAGCAGCTATTAAAATTAGCTGCACATTTAACCTTTCACCCATCATTTCTTACCTGGGGCACTATCCCCTAAAAGAAAGACTTGGAATATAAAGACCTGTGGATACAGATGTTTACTGCGGTGTTGTTCGAAGATGTAGGAAATAGCAAAAGTGACCCCTCCCAATAGAGGAAATCATGAAATAAATTATACTGTATTTGCACAAAAGGAATATTTTACCACTATTAAAAAATAATGAATTAGAACTATACTAGCTGACAGAGAAATTCTCATAAAATATTATTCATTAGAAAACTAAGAACTAGGAAATATATCTAAAAACAAAAAATTATGTACAAAACATAGTTTCATTTTGGAGAGCAATATGGATGAAAAAAAATCCCATCTCATCTTTCACATACACATACACATACATTTGTATCAGTGTGTATATATTGACTCATGGTACTTAAACGTGAATAAAATGTGAAAGAATGCTTATTATGTTGTTATGCATGCTATCATGTGAGAGGGAATGGGGAAAAATAAAACATAGACAAAGGAAAAGAAACTCAATAAAAAGCTATCATGTAATTTCACTTACATAAAATAATATGCTGCTTATAGTGATAATGCAATTAGAAAAAATCATGATAGTACTAAATTTGACTGGCTTGAAGCATTTTGTTATATGTTATGACAAACCAAATCAGTTATCTTGGAGTCCATTCTAATTCATGGTGACTGCATGTGAGCAGAACCATGCTCCATAGCAGGGGTGGATTAACCACTAAGAAAGATCTGCCCAGGCTTACAGGACACAAGGTATGCATAGACCTAGTTACTTTTCTCAGTGATCCCGACTGGATATCATATTCTCTGTTTTCTACTTGCACCTTTTCAATGGGAAGGGAAAGAGGGAAAGACAGAATCAGAAGCATAATTATATGCCTTGCTTTTCCAGCCAACCTCAGACTGAGGCTTTTGTTACTTGTAGGCTTATGTGTGTGTATGACAAACGAAATATTAACCATGATGAAATGACATTTGGAATGTGTCAATTGCAACTGGCGAAAGATGGGACCTGCCAAATGTTTGGAACAAGTCTTGAAAGCAGTTACCCTCCTCTCTCTCTTCCCTGAACATGGTGTCTTCTCTTGCCCTCTTCTTTCTTAAATACCGTTATTACCGTTATTAGTAGTAATACTACTAATACCTGTAGTGTACAATTTCACTGGGGACTGTAGATTAGTGAGTAAGCACCAGTAAGCCCGTGCTTACTTTGCTTGTTGGGTAATTCTTCCTTGCTCTGTGGGGTTTGCATTGGCTGGTTTTTCAGAAGTAGATCACCAGGTCTTTCTTCCAAAGCT
This sequence comes from Heterohyrax brucei, assembly GCA_028571685.1. Lineage (NCBI taxonomy): Eukaryota > Metazoa > Chordata > Mammalia > Hyracoidea > Procaviidae > Heterohyrax > Heterohyrax brucei. Next base: position 68,726,639 of record CM053150.1, read on the forward strand.
CCTCTGGATGGACTCAAATCCCTGGCCTTTCAGTTAAATAGCCTTAACTGTTTGCTCCACCAGGGGACTCCTTGCCTTAAGAACTCAATGTGAGCTGAGACAGTCCTTCAGTAGGCACTGCAATTTGCTCTTCTGTTCTCGCTTTGCACTACATGGTAAATACATCTGGTATTTCAAAATGTCCTGAACAAGGTAACAGACTTGCTAAGGGGAACTTCACTGCAAAGAGCTACTATTGTTTTGTTTTGTTTTGTTTTTGACAAATGTACAAAGTATATTAGCTTTGCCTACTCTAATTCATTGATTGCAATAGGTTTGTTGTATTTTTTTATTTACTGCAATTTATAATGTAATAAAGCCTACTGTGCCCCACTTCTGTTATGAAAGTAATAAAGGGCTCCCCTTGCCAACTGTTGATAAATTTTTCTCAATTCTTATTATAAGTGGAGGTAATAACGGTATTTAAGAAAGAAGAGGGCAAGAGAAGACACCATGTTCAGGGAAGAGAGAGAGGAGGGTAACTGCTTTCAAGACTTGTTCCAAACATTTGGCAGGTCCCATCTTTCGCCAGTTGCAATTGATACATTCCAAATGTCACTTCATCATGGCTAATATTTCATTTGTCATACACACACATAAGCCTACAAGTAACAAAAGCCTCAGTCTGAGGTTGGCTGGAAAAGCAAGGCATATAATTATGCTTCTGATTCTGCCTTTCCCTTCCCATTGAAAAGGTGCAAGTAGAAAACGGAGAATATGATATCCATTCGGGATCACTGAGAAAAGTAAATTGATATTGGGCAAGTGTGTCCCTGTCCTAAAGAGTCAAGACTTATTTACAAGGATATATTAAAGAAGGTTTCCTAGTATCTGGAAAACAAATTTCCCATACTGTCAAAAGCAGATACTTTTAATCATTGCAAATACTGTATCTACTCTGTCCTCAACAGATAATATTCATTGTTAATATAACAAAAAATAGCTAGCATTTATAAAGTAATTGGAATACATATCAATTACCTGCTTTGTATACCTGTTCCTAAGTTACTGACTAGGAAATATCAAACAATACCATTAATATCACACAAAGGTAAAATTTCCTGAAGAGCATTCAGAAGTTGCCACAGCAGTATACTGACAGAGGAACACTAGTTGAGGTCATTTTGTATCTTATCTAAGTGATACTCACTACATAGCTATGTTGTTGTTGGTAGGTACCACTGAGTTGGTTCTGTCTCATAGTGACTTTATGCACAACAGATCACTCTCTTGCACCATCCCACAACTGTCGTTATGCTTGACCCTTTGTTGCAGCCACTGTGTCACTCCATCTTGTTGACAGTCTTCCTCTTTTTCTGCGATGTTTTACTTTGCCAAGCACGATGTCCTTCTCTAGGAATTGATCCTTCCTGATAACATATTCAAAGAACATAGGACATAGGCTCTTCATCCTTGCTTCCAATGAACTCTCTGACTGTACCTCATCTAAGACAGATTTGTTTGCTCTCAGTCTTTATTTCTCTTTTTATCGAGAAGAAAGCTAAAGATCAGTGGCTTTTTTTTTTTTATCCCCAAATCACACAATTAGTAAATGAATGGGCAATCATGTTTCTCTGATTCCAAATCAACAACAGTCCCTGACAGCTTGTTATGATCTAGAAATACTGTCCATAAGTTGTAGTTGTCTGATGCATTTTTCTTTTATTTAAAATAACTTTATTGTTTTTTAACTCAATTACTATGTGATTATTATAAATAACCAAAGCATTTAAATATAAAGAGAAGGAAATAAACATCATCTGAAATCCACCATCCAGTGATAGTCAATTGATGTTTGGGTGAACATTTATTAAATATTTCTCTAAGGATATACACAGAATATGCATAAGATTTTTATATAAAAGAATAACACTGAACATACTGTTCTAAAGTCTGTTTTATTTTTCACTCAGCGTATGTCATGGGCATCTTTCCATGTCAATAAATATGAATTTGCATCATCATTTTTAATTGCTGCATAATTAGAAATCACAGTATTTTAGAGGCAAAAAATATTCAGAACTGTCTACTCCTACCTCCTTGTCCAGTATAGAAATACTGTATGCAACTTCTCTAGCCAATTATGCAGATTTTGGTGACTATTTTTACTCAAGGACAATAGCTATAATCATGACAGAATTAACCAAACTCTGTAACTTTCACCTGCTAAAATATGTCTTTAGTTTTAAACCTTGTCTTTAACCCTGCTTTTTCCCTTTTCAACAAGGTTTCCCCCAAGCTGAACATTCTCAGTTCTACCTTTGTTCTCTGAGGTCAAAATTTCTAACCCAACCTGAACACCTGCCTAAATACTTTCTCCCAGGTAGGCTATAGTGAGTAGTAGTGCTAACAGTTCTTTCATTTGTAGTCTGACCAGCACAGAAAATAGTAGTGTTTTCCAGTTCAGCAATTTGGCAGTGTCAATATTGTCTAACCCTGAATGCTTTAGAAGGCTAACCAGTGGATATGTAGAAGGGGAATGAGTACCGTTGATATACATGGAGTCTTTATTTTAAGAGGTCATTAAAGAGTGCATAACAAGATCATCTTTTCTTGAATGGTTTAGACATGCAACTGCATAAGATGGTCCAAGGAATGTTTTAGTGTTTCACTTATTGCAAAGTCAATATTCTGAAGACAACAAAAAGCTATAGACATTATGAGGGCCTCCATGGAAACTGACAAGAGAAATTAAATATCAGCTCTTCAAACTTTTTTTATTACTTGATGAGAAGAACTGTAGACTCAAATATTTGTAGAGTTTTGTTCAATGATGTATGGTAAGGAAGAGAGAAGACTACGTTTTCTGAACACTTGTGTATAACAATTCTGCCAGCAAGTTAATAAAATAATAAAAGATTTCATTGAACACTTAATCAGGTAACTCATATGAAGGGACATGGACTGACCTTGAGTGACTGTTGAAATCAGGGACCAAGTCCGCTTCTCAGAACTAATGTAAAAACTTGCTGTTGATTTGTGTTTTTGTCTTGAAGACAACTGTGAGTCTGGCTTGAGTAATTAAAATGCTAATTGGAAATTCACCACTCATCAGAGGAAATCAGAGAATCAATTTTCTTTTCTTTCTTTCTTCTTTTTTTTTTTTTCCTTAAACATTTTCTTTCTGGTGACAGCAGATGTTAAAGTTGTGAATTCATTGTGTACACTAAATGTAGAGAAATATTGTATTCATGTGGGGTTTTCCCCCTGTATTTTTGTTGATTGACTACTTAAATTAACCTTACTAATGAAAAAGGGATTCAATGGCTATGTCTGTAATTTACTGGCTGTGAAATTAGTTAGTCTGGATAATTTATCCCACGGGTGACAAGGGAGAGATCACAGAGTGAACCATCAGGTAAGAATGGAACATATAAAGAATGGTTATTCTTCAGCTAGTACATCCACTGAGTCTTTGTATGAAGCCTAATATGATAACACATATGACAAACTCAGCTTCTAGGTAACCTTGATTTATCACCAGTCCACCTCCAAGATGAACACATTCCATTGGGAGTGTATCTGGGCAAACTTGCTACTTAGAATGTGAAACCACCAGATGTCACTCTTGGCTCACAGTAGCTGTAATAAAATTCCCTTCTTGGCCAAACCCTAAAACCTACCTTTGGGGGAAGAGCTGACTACATGAGTTGTTAAACACTTCTCTTTTTTTTGAGTAGGAGATGATCTCCTAGAAGATTATAATCTCAAACCCTGCCCTTAAATTTCTGTATAAAATTTCGGGGTTAGGTTATTAAAGCAGCCGTATTTTGTTCCAAAACCATAACCAAACTCATTGTCACCAATTCTGACACTGTCAGTAGCTATGAGTCTGTTTTGTTCTGAGATATTCTAAATAAATATTCCTGGATGTGCAAGAGAATAGGAATATGATTCTGCAAGTGAATGAATTTGGGACATGCTAGCCCTAAGCATATCTCTACTGCAGGACTTCTTAGAATTTATAGTATTCTCACGCCTTGTAAATCTTTAAGATGGGACTATAGTGTGCATTGCTCTTAACATTAATTGGGCATGTTATTAAAGAAATAATTTCTCTGAAACACTCTGTAAATACTGACTGCTAGTACCTTCTTGTGTTGGTGATGAGCTTGAGGTACAAAATGGTTATATGACCAACTAGCAAGCCCAACACAGCCCTCTATTTAATGGCAAAGCTTTACTCAATTATTCTACAAGTGCCTTTCATCAAAAGGCTGTGAAATATCTGAATACTACACCCAAAAAGGTTGAGACCATAAATAGAAGTAGGAGTTGAGTAAGAGAAAAATTCAGGACAGTCTGTTTTTACTACAGAAAAAAATTAAAACAAGAATTGGAAGAGACATTAAAGTTTGCATAAACTGAACATGATTTTTGCTTGGATTCCTATAAGATATACCCATCAGTGTCCTTGGACAACCTCGTCTTAAGCACCTTCAGTTTGTTTAGCTCTGCCTGTTAGGAATGTATTCATAGTAGGCTTAATCTGTCCTCTAGTAGTTGCGTGGTACTTGCTTGCATTTATCTGTCCACACAGAAATCTAATACTTCTGTATGACATTAAAAGACTGTGATCAATGTTCCTTTGAGTGTTTTTTTTTTTTTTTTGGTTGTTGTTGTTGTTGTTGCTGTTGTTGTACAACGGGCATAAGGAGCATGATTGAGACCTCAGGTTCTGGAATAAGACAACAAGGGCTTAAATCCTGACCGACCAATTTACTGCTATTTAACCTTGAATAAGTCACTTAACCTCTTAGGAATCAGTTAAGTCATTTGAAAAAATCCAAACCAAAAACAAACCCACTCTCATCGAGTAGATTCTGATTCATAGTGACCCTACAGAACAGACTACAACTGCCCTATAGAGTTTTCAAGGAGTACCTGGTGGGTTTGAACTGCCAACCTCTTGGTTAGCAGGCATAGCTCTTAACCACTATACCAGCAGCATTTCCAAAACTAGAGATAATAGCATTATATATCTCATATGGCTATTGTAATGATTTGATTTTCTTTAATCCTTAAAAAAAATCTTAACACACAAGTTGGCATATAACCAAAAACTAAACCTGTTGCCATCAAGTCACTTCTTACCCATAGTGACCCTACAATAAGAGCATAAAAACTTTTTAGTTAGTTTTATTGTCTTGTATAAAACAGGGCCCAGTTCTCTAGATATTTTAGTTGGTAATCCATACTTAAAGATCTCTTTTTTTTTTTCCTCTCTCTCTTAAAATATGATATATGGAGATTTGTTCAGGTTCCAGGTATGATTTGAGAAGTAATAATAAAGTATATAACCATCCTCATTCTATACTGCATACATACATTGATTCAGCTTTCGATATGTCAGTCTTGGAAAAAAACTCACAAGCAGATTTAATTAAATTTAAGAAATGTATTACTTATCATCATTTTTTTTGGTAAGTCTTGACTAACATTCAACAGGATTCAGCTTTATTTTCATCAGGTGCTTTCTCAGATATGCTTATCCTGAGTCTCTCTCATCAGAAGGAATCAATTCTGGTCAAGTAGTAGTATTATTCCCTTTCTTACCTAATGGCACATAGCAGTATATGAAATAATGAAATATTTTTGTTTGGTGAAATAACATATTTGACATATCCCTCCCTCTTAAATGTGCTCTCAGATTCATGTATCTGTTACGCTTCTTTCTAAATCAGTTTATGAGACAAAAGTAAAGACAAACAAATGAACAAAACAAAAACAGAAACAAAAACCCCAAATGATTAAGTATAATTCTTCAGGTTTAGGTAAATCTTTTCAAAGTAAATCAGTCACGAGTGCTTATTAATGTTCCTACTCAGTTAGCAGCAGAACAAGGACACAGATTTATCTCTAAGGTTTTCTTTTATTATACCACGATGTTCATAATTGGTATTGTTAATATAACTTGATGAAACTATGATGACAGACATTATTCTAGAGTCCTCTATCACCCTCATCATCTTCATTGAAGTCTGTGATTTACATGATGACCAGAGATCTCATCTATAAAATGGGGTAACAATACCATAGCATTAACTTCAGGGTATTATTATAACCAAATTGTATAAACCATAGAGGATACATTGGAATGTTCAAAGTATATATTTAGCACTTAGGAAAGTTAACTTTTAGCATTAACACTATTCCATTTTCAAAGAAGAAATCAAGCCCACATGTAGAAGATTTGGACAACTACTAAAAAAACAACTTTAGTGTATCTTAGTGAAGAATGGTAACAAACAAAACACAACACAATGAAAACTCAGTTAATTTGGGCACACACACTGGGGTGGAATATCAGTATGTTGAACTATCATTATTAAACTAGAGGATCATAGTATGTTCCTGAAATCAGGATATGTTAGCGTATGCAATTGTAAGTTATTAGAATATATGAGATATTAGAAAATATCCTCTCCTTTCTCAACATTATATAAATGTGGAAATGAAAATCTAGAGAAGTGAAGTGGTTTGTTCAAGGCCAAAGAGCCAGGTCAGCATTAAAACACACTAATTCATTGTTGATGCAAACATACGGAATTTGGAGTCCAGGGAATTGTTTTAGTTGTCGGTGGTTTGTTTTTAACTTTGATTTAGGATAGAGAAATCACACTTGGAATCACTAGGCAGGAGGGACCCTTCTATTCTGTGGTCCCCATGGAACTGCAAGGATTATTTTTCATTTTGTTTCTAGCAAGGCCTACATGGTAGAGGTGTTTTTCTTTTTTCCTTATCATTTTGTTCAACTGTCCAGATAGTTACCTCTTTCTACTCTAAATTCAGGTCATGATGCTTCCTTCTGCCTTTCGAAGGAGAAAGTTAAAGAATGCAGTGAGGCAGAGAGAGACAACGAGCCAGTTGGAATGGTCTGTTCACAGGAGAATATCATGGAGAGGTTGGGTTAGGAAAAGATGCTGGGTCTTTTTAAAGGAGAGATATTATTAAAAATTCTATCACCAAGATGCCTAAGGAGTTTCACTCTAGAGGAAATTGGAGAACTTACTTGTAGAAGTAAATTCAACTTCATTGCTGGCCCCAGTGGAGGCAGGTGGGATAATAGCTGGCTAAGACTCAAAATCAAAAAAATCACAACAGAGTGAAGGTTGAAGTCCTGAGAAACAGGTTTCTATACTGGCTATTGCCTTGAAATATCTAGGTGAACTTGAGCAATTTCTTCTCCCTCTTTGAATCACATTTATTCTTTACATATTAAATAATTAGATGATTTCAGACACCACTGTTACTTTTGCCACTCTCTGATTCTAGTTCTAGGTATCCTAAACAGTAATATATGGGAAAGAAATCCTGAAATGAGAGAATAACACTTCTCAGCTCTACAGAAACTTTTTGGAAAGTATTCCAGATGTTGTTGAGACATGCCATTCTCCCCATTACCTGAGTGCAGGGATGCACGATGCTGCCTTTCTTCACTGACTGACATTAATCATGTCAGCTCCCTTTTCTACAAGAATAACTGCTTTAATGGGAAACTCCAGCCACTGTCAACATGCCAGAGGGTGTGAAGAAGGAGGGGCAGATAAATGGGAGGATGTTATTAAAAAGGAAAGATGGATGTGGAAATCAAGCTCCTGTGTGCCGAGAGGGGGTTGGGGTTTGAGTGGCAGTTGAGTGGGCTTCAAAGTAACCTGACCACATTGGCTCTGGAGAATTCTTAGAAACATTGAGTTTCCTACACTCTATTTACTTTCATGTACTAGAGTGCAATGGAGGCTGTATAGTATATTTATTAATAGTTCTGGCTTCATACTCCACCTGGTCTTGAATCATGTGTTCAGTTTTTTTCTAGCTGATTAACTCAATTTTCTCATCCAGAAATTGGGGATAATTATAATGCATGTTCAACAATATCATTTGACGACTTAACAAGGTAATGTCTATGAAGTGATTAACACAGGATCTGTTGCTTACTAAGCTTCTATACAGGTAGTTGTCATCACTTTTTAAATCTAGTTCATGCATATCATCTCATATAATCCCCACAAAACTCTCTGAAGTGAACAAGATAGGAGTTATTGCCATACTTTGGCTGAGAAAGCTGTAATTTAGTAAGAATGTCAGATAAATTAAGGATCCCTGGTGGTACAACACTTAAGTACTTGATTGCTAATTGAAAGGTTGGTGGTTTGATCCTGCACAGTGGCTCTGCAGAAGACCTGGCATCTGCTCCCACGAAATTTACAGCCAGGAAAACCCTATGGGGCAGTTCCACTCTGTCACTTGAGGTCACTAATAGTTGAAATCAACTCAACGGCACCTAACAACAAAAATGTTAGATAAATCCTAAACTTAGAGCCCAAACAAAAGTTGTCTCACAGATCAGCAAATGACCACAAGAATGCTGACAACCAGCAACATGTTAGCAAGTCTGTTTTGTGCTTCTGATAAAGAAATCAGATAAAATAGTGTCCCCTGGGTGAAGATGATGAAAGATTAGGGAAAGCAAGTGACCTATATAAAACTGTATAGTCAATTAGGGAAAGAACCAGAGTTTGAATGCTATGAGGGGCCAGTTAGTTCAATGATATTTCCATGCTAATCCAAGGGCTTCTCTTTAATATGGTTGATCTGTTACAAACTCTTTGGCTACAACCTGGACAAATGTAAAGGCTATGTCAGCATGTGTCCCTCTGAGTATAAGTAATGTACCCATATCACTTAGCCAATATCTTTAACAGTGGTTATCAGAGACAGTTTTCTTTAAAAGTATTTAAAGATCAACAATTGGTTAAACTTGTTGCCTTATAGGTAACCTATTGAGGAAAAGAGTATGATGGCTTATATCATAAACTTTGAAGACATACAGACCTGGAATCATATTCCATGATATTTACCAATTTTGTGTCACTGGGGAAATTACCTTTTAAATGTCAGTGTTCTTGTTTGTAAATGAAAACAATACTTCCTCTTAGAGTTGTTGTGAGAGTTAATCATGAAACTAGAGGTGGTAATATTTACTCATTAAACAGTAGCTTTCACAAAGGAAAATGTGCTTTATAATACTGATTTGAAATGACACAAAATGTCTCCATGTATGTCATTGTATATATATAAATATGTCTTATACAGATAATTATGATCAATGCTGAAATCGATAAGTAAGCATTTCATCTAATAAATATATTTTGTTCTTCTATCACAAGTAACATGCTACTTGCTACTGTCCTTGCACCATGAAGAACTTCCCAGAGAGGCTTGACTTCTGTCTCTAACAATATAAGTCTGTAGTAGAAGGCACACGATATATTATGAAGCATATAGTACACATGAAATTGAAACCCAGCTCTTATTCCTATGTGCTTTCAAAAGGCAAATTTTAACCTTGGAGAGAAATTGTCACAGGGGATATATAACTTTGATGCAGTCTGTGCACAAACTAAGAAACTTTTTAAATTTCTCTTAACATCAATTATCACCCTCAATTAATTTTTGTTGCATATTCAAGAAGCCATGGGAATATAGGAATATAAGAATAATTGCAGAAGCTCATTGGTATCACAGCACTGTTCAACAGAACTTTCTCTAATGATGGAAATGTTCTTTGTGCCGTTCCATAAAGAATGTAGCTAGTATGACCTCTCTTACTAGACTAAGATAGAGATGTTGGTAGAGCTGTATTCCTGTCTGAAAGATTCTGGGAATATATTTCCTCACTTTTTATATCTTCTAGACCCTTCCCATTGCTGCCAAACTGATTCTAACTCATAATCAGCCTATAGGACAGAGTAGAACTGCCCCACTGGGTTTCTAAGGAGAAGCTGAGAGATTCAAATTGCCAACCAATTGGTTAGCAGCCCAGCTCTTAACCACTATGCCACCAGGGGGATTCTACAAGCTTATTTATATTTTAGAAGGTGGCCCTTTTCATATATCTTCAAAGACGATGACATCACATTTCTATGACCTTGTTTGCATTGTCACATTTCTTTAATTTTCTTCTGTCTCCTTCTACCATTTCTAAACACCGTTTGGTTATATGGAAATCCTGATGGCGTAGCAGTTGCTACATCTGCTAACCAAAAAGTGGGTAGTTCAGATCCTCTAGGCACTCCTCAGAAACTCTATGGAGCAATTCTACTGTGTCCTATAGGGTTGCTATGAGTTGCAATCTACTTGACGGCAGTGATTTGTTGTTGTTGTTGCTAATTTCAGTTAAAGAGAATCACTAGATCGTTTAGGATAAGCTCTTTATTTTAAGGTTAGCTTATTAGAAGCCTTGATTCTATGTCACCTTAAATCCCATCTGATTTGTAACGTAACACAGTCACAGGTCTGGAGATCAGGACTTGGGCATTGTTGGGGCTGGGAGGATGTTACCTGCCAGGTAAATTTCCTGAGATTCAAATTCCTTTAATTTTATTTATTTTTCCTGTAAGTACTATTTTTGCAGTAATGAAGAATGCATTTAGGGGTAATTATCACGAGGCTAAAAAGAAATCCCTTGGCTTTATTTATTTAGGCTCAGGAAAGAAGAATGTATTATACCATGTTTTGAGAAAAAGTTTCATGAAAAATAATAAAAAGGCTAAAAAGGAGACTAGAATAAAATGTATGTGTAGTCATTTCCAGGTGCCTTCAAGTTTCGCAAATTTGCAAAATAGTTAACTTTTTCAACTTCTAGCCTCATAAATTAGTAATGTCCTTGAACTTCATATGATAGAAATCATGCATTATGTATTCTTTGGACTGTCTTCGTTCATTCAACATACCCTCCCATATCAATAGTTTGTTCTTTTTAAAATTTATCTGTAGTATTTTATTATATAAGTTTATCACACTTAAATCAGCCATTCTACTTTTCAAGAAGTTGAGGTGTTCACAGATTTTGTCTAGTTTGGATAAATCTGCAACATTTTTTCTCAGAGTTGTGTGGATACCTGCACTCATTTCTACTAGATGCACATCAAAGAATGGAATTGCTCAGTTACAGACATTTGTGTTTGGCTTTAGTAGAAAGTATAGTCTAGTTTTTCAGAACTTTGTTGGCCATAGTATACTTCCCTCCATCAATACAACCCTTTCAAGACTGTATTTCATCTGCTGTTGATGCCTCTGGAGTTCTTTAGAAAGGAGGTTGCCTGATTTTAGTGCATTTCCCTTCAAGACAGAAGACTTTTGAAATGTGTGAAACTCAAATATACTGAATGGGAACCTCATTTTTGCATGCATATATAGATTGAGTATTGTCTGATGTAATACCTCCTGGATGCGTGAATTTTCTAAACTTTTGACAGGTACGCATTTCGTTCTGTGAGATAAGCGTCTTTGCTATGTTTCCCAGTTACTGTGTTCTCCCAGGAATGTACTTATGAGAATAAGCTATTGCCAGCCTTCAGTAGTAGTAGCTGTTTTCTCCTTTATGTCATTCATTATTTCCAGGTATTTCTGACTCCCATCATCTCTAGCCTAGCAGTTAATAATGTCTTTCCAATAAGAAATAATGCATCGCAGTGATACTTTTCAAGAGATTGGAACTCCTATAAATTATGCTTGTCCTGCCTTCAATTTTTTGGGCCCAATCATTGCTTCCACACATAGCACATGGAATACACACTGTGAGCAGTTCTGAAGTATCCAGGGCAACAGTTTCTGTTTCTTAGCTGTTAGCATTGCTTTGGTTATAATGAAGAATATATAATAGATAACATTCCTGAGATTCAAATTCCTTTAATTTTATTTATTTTTCCTGTAAGTATTATTTTTGTAGTAATAAAGAATGCATTGTAGTGTAATGATCCTGAGGAAAAAAAAACAAACAAACAAAAAATCCCTTGGCTTTATTTATTTAGGCTCAGTAAAGAAGAATGCAGTATACCATGTTTTGAAAAAAAAGTTTCATGAAAAATAATAAAAGGCCAAAAAGGAGACTAGAATAAAATGCATGTGCAGTCATTTCCAGGTGCCTTCACAGTTTGCAAATTTTTAAGAAATAAAATTTAAAAACCAATTCTGTCATTGACTCCTGTTAGCAGGGTTTACGTCATGTAGGGGCTGTTGGGACATAAGTGATCCAGATAATGGGCATCAAAATCCATAGCTCACAATAAAAACTCTGAATTGTCCCTTTAATCAGCATGCCTTCATTAGTGAAAACACACGTTATTGTTTTTAGGTGCCACGGAGTCAATTCAGATTCATAGCAATCCTGGGTATAATAGAAGAAAATAGTACTCGGTCCTACACCACCCTCACAATTGTTACTGTGCTTGAGGCCGTTGTTGCCAGCACAGTGTCCATCGGTCTGATCAAGGTTTGTGCTCTTTTCTGTGGCCCTTTACGTTACCAAGCATGAAGTCATTCTTAAGGGAATGGTCCTTCCTGATAACATGTCCAAACTACATGAGACAAAGTCTCACCAGCTGTGTTTTTAAGGAGCATCCTGACTGTACTTCTACCAAGACAGCAGTCCATAGTTTATTCAGTATTGTTCACCAACACCTAATTTAAAGATGACAATTCTTCCTTTGTCTTCCTTATTCACTGTCCTTCTCGTGTCTCTTGAACATGTAGTAAAAACAAAAAACTCAGAGGAGAAAATAATTGGTTCTTGAAAGAGAGACGAGACTTCCAGTTACTGTACATCATTGTCGTCTGGATCTTGTCAGTCTTTTTCGTATTAGCCTCTCTACCTTTTAAAGACGTCTTTGCATTTGTAAATAAACACCTCCTTTTGGTTTAATTTGTATTTATCTGATAGCTAATTACGGTTAAGCACTATTTCACATGTTTATCGGCCTTTCTTACATCTGTTTTGATGTAGTACCTGTTTGAATCATTTGCTTATTTTTAAAAATTGGATTGTTTTCAGTTTTATTTTTTACTTTTAGGAATTGGTTACATAGCCTGGATGTGAATCTTTTTTCATATATATGCATTGCAAATATTTAATTATAGTCTACGACTTGTCTTTATACTTCCTGAATAGTATTGTTTTCCGAAAAGAAGTTTTTAACATTGAAGAAGTCCATTTCTTTTTTCCTTTTTTTGTTTATGGTTTGTGCTGTTTTATGCCTGTTTAAGAGTTTTGTTTACCTGAAGTTGATCTTTAAAATATCTTATGTTTTCTTTTCAATAGCCTATACCTTTCACATTTAGATCTATAATCTATCTCAAATTAATTTCTGTATACAACATGAAACAGAGACCAAGATTTATTATTCAGCACCATTATTAAGCACCATTTTTTAAAAGACTGTATTTTCCCAAATGAATTGATATTCATTTTTTAAAAAATCAAACTAATTTGTAGGTGTCAGTGAAAAACTTGTTTAATACATATTATTCAGATTACCTGAGTGCTGTTTTTATGATATCACCTGTATTAGTGTTTCTCTTGAGCTAAGATTCTGGTTCTACTCCTTGAATGGCTAATATCTCTAATAAAATGTTTTGCTCGTTGAGGGTAGGCATTCAAACACAATTATTTTATATTTATGGATAGCGTGGAAACATGGCTTTGGATTTCTTTCTGTCAATCTTTTCCTAAAAATTTCAGTAGATTTATTTTATACTTTCAAATACTTATGATGACTTTCTGAAAAACCAAAAAAGCAACAAATGCTAACATTTACTGAGTGGGTACTTGGAGAGAAACCAGGCTCCTTTCATCATAAACTTATAAATACACATGAGCATTCAAGAGTCGTTGGTCCCACTTACTTTTTGAAGCAATCCTACTGGCAGTTATCAATATTACCCCATTTTAGATAGGAAAACTTGGTATCTGGGAGATAAAGTTCCTTTCCTAAATTCAGATTGCTAGTAAGTGATAGTAATTTAGTAGGTGTTTTAGGCATAAATTCTCAATCATTTCAGGTTGGGAACAAGTTATAGTTCACTTGCAGGCATTCACAGTATCCCAGTAAGGCAGTCTTTCAGAATCATGCTTGAAAACTAGAGTGACGTGCTGCTGAGTCTCTGAAGAGAAGATAACGTAAATTGAAATTTAAGAGCTTGATGTCTAGCTTAAGACAGATAGAAATTTTGTCTCTGCTACACAAGCTCTGTGACACTGCACAAGCTATACAACCTCTCTCTGTCTCAGTGTCCTTATTGGTTGTAACGGTAATATAATGCATATCTCATGGATCTGTTCTGGGGATCACTTAAGATACTGTCAGTCTCTTAGCAGAGATCTTGGCATGTAGTAAATTCTAAGCAAATACAAGCATTGTTGTTAACTCAGCTTTGAACAGCTGTAACTTTTAACATTTTTCTTTTAAAATAAGACTCTTGTTATGGGGCATTGAGAACAAGACACAGTACTTGCTTCAATTATCTGAAACCAGCTCTTCTGCACCCTGAATCTCATCTCTAGGTTTAATTCCCACACTTTTAAACTAATTATTATTCCTTACACACAAAATTGATTTAGATTATATAGTTTCACTTAATCTCACACACACACACATACACACACACACACAAATTACTGTGCCTTAAGTGAAAGTTTGCAAGTCAGTTTCTCATACAAAAACTTATATACACGTTACGTGACCCTAGTTGTTCTTCCCACAATGTGGCAGCACACTCCTCCACTTCATCTTATAATTCTCCTGTATATTCACCCAGCTACTGTCCCCTTCTGCTTTGTCATCTTTCCTCTGGACAGAAGCTACCCATTTAGTCTCTTCTAGCTGCTTCAACCAAGAAGCGCACTCTTTACCAGTGTTGTCTTACATCTTACAGTCCAATCTAATCTTTGTCTGAACAGTTGCTATTGAGAATGGTTTTAGTTCTGGGCTAACGAAGAGTCCAGGGGCCTTTCCATGTCTTCTGGGGAACCTCCCGTCAGTCAGAATATCAAGTCAGGTCTTTGTATTAGAATCTGAGTTCTGCACCGCACTTTTCTCTTGCTCATCAGAGACTCCATTGTTCTGTTTTGTTCCCTCTTGGGACGGGCATTTGTGGTAGGTGGGCACCATCTAGTTTTTCCAGTCTCATGCTGATGTAGTCTCAGGGTTATGTGGTTCTTTCTGTCTCCTGGGCTGATACTTACCTTATATCTTTGGTATTTTTCATTCTCTTTTGCTGGGGATGTGTTGGAATCAATTGATGTATTTTAAATGGCTACTTCCTAGCATTTTAGACCCCAGAGGCCAGTCACCAAAGTGAGATGCAGAACATTTTCATAATAAACTTTGTTATGCCAGTTGACCCAGATGTCCCCTGAAGTGTTTGGTTGTATTCAGGAAACTTCTTAGCTTTTGGTTTAGGCCAGTTGTACCGACTCCTCCTGTACTGTGTGTTGTTATTCCATTTTCTGAAAATAATTCTTGTCTATTACCTAGTGAATACTCCTCTTCCTCCCTGTCTACCTTCATAACCATCAAATAATGTCTTCCTCCTTGTTTGAATCTTTTCCTTAGTTCTTAAAATAGTAACATCATACAATATTTGTCCTTTTGCAACTGACTAATTTCACTCAGCACACTACCTTCCGGATTCTCCCATGTTATGAGATGTTTCCTAGCATTGTTCTTGATTGTTGTGTTGTGATCTATGGTGTGAATATACCACAATTTACTTATTCATTCATCCATCGATGGGTGCCTAGATTGTTTCCATCTTTTTACCATTGTGAAATGTGCTGAAATGAATACAGTTGTACATGTATCTCTTTGTTCAATAGTTCTTATTTCTCTAGGATATATTTCAAGGAGTGGAATTGCTGGATCCTATGTTACTTCTATTTCTAGCTTTTCAAAGAAGTGACAAATCAACTTCGAACATGGTTGTGCCATTTTACATTCCTACCAGTAGTGTATAAGCATTACAGTCTCTCCACAACCTCTCCAGTATCTAGTATTTTGTTTTTTGATTAATGCTAGCTTTGTTGGGATGAGACAATATCTCACTGTAGTTTTGATTTGCATTCTTCTAATGCCTAATGATCGTGAGCATTTCCTCATGTCTCTGTTAGCTGCCTGAATGTCTTCCTTGGTGAAGTGTCTGTATATACGTTTTGCCCATTTTTTTTAATTAGGTTATTTGTCTTTTTATTGAGGTTTTGAAGTGTTCTATAGATTTTAGAAATTAGATGCTAACCAGATTTGTCATAACCAAGATCTTTTTCCCAGTCTGTGGGTTGTCTTTTTCCTCTTTTGGTGAATTCTGTGGATGAGCATATTTTGATTTTTAGGAATTTTCAGTTATCTATTATCTTTCCTGGCCTTTGTGCATTGTTAGTAATGCTTTGTAATCTATTTTTGCCATATATTAAGGCTCCCAGGGTTGGCCCCATTATGTCTTCCAGGATCTAATTCTGTTAGATTTTATATTCAGGTCTTTGATCAATTTTGAGTTAGTTTTTGTACATGGTGTGAGGTAGAAGTCTTGTTTCCTTTTTTTTGTAGATAGACATCTAGTTGTACCAGCACGATTTGTTAAAGAGACTGTTTTTCCCAAGTTTATGGACTTTGGGCCTTTGTCAAATATTCGCTGCTCCTAGGTGGGTGATTTTACTATTGGATTTTCAATTCTCTTCCATCGGTCTGTGTATCTGTTGTTGTGCCAGTAGCAGGGTGGTTTGACTACCTTCACAGAATAATAGATTCTAAACTCTGGTTGTGTCAGGCCTCCCAGTTTGCTCTCCTTCAATAATGCTTTACTAACTGGAGTCTCTTCCCTTACTATATGAAGCTGGTTATTTGTTTCTCCATCTCATTAAAATTTGCCATTTGAATTTGGATTGGGATTGCATTTTATGTATAAATTGTTTTGGGTAGAATAGATATTTTCACAATGTTGAGTCTCCCTATCCATGAGCAAGATATGTTTCTCCATTCATGTAAGATTACTGGTTTCTTGCAGTAGTGTCTTATAGTTTTCTTTATATAGGGCTTTTATATCTCTAATTGGATTTTATCTTTGGGGGGGCTATTGCAACTAGTATTGATGTGTTCATTTCTCCTTTTTCTTCAGTATCTGTTTTGCGTTCTTTAGAGTTTTCCATGCATAAGATCCTATCATCTTCAAGCAGAGATATCTTTACCTTACCAATTTGGATGCCTTTTATTTCTTTTGCTTGACCAGTTGTTCTGGCTAGATACTACAGCCCAATGTGGAATAAAAGTGGAAACAAAGGGCATTCTTGTCTGGTTCCCATTCTCAAGGGGAATGCTTTCAGGCACTCTGCATTTTCGATGATGCTGGCTGTTGATTTTGTGTAGGTGTCCCTCATTATGCTGAGGAATTTTCCTTTTATTCCTAATTTCTAGAGAGTTTTACATAAACGGGTAGTGGACTTTGTCAGATGTCTTATTCATATCAATTTATAAAGTCATGTGGCTCTTCTTTTGGTTTTCTTTATGTGGTTGATGGTTGATTTCACTGATTTTTTTTTTTCCTAATGTTGAACCATCTCTTCTTACCTGACATGAATCCTTCTTGGTAAGTTGAATTATTTTTTTGCTATGTCGTTAAATTTGATTGGCTACAACTTTGTTGAGAATTTTTACGTCTGAGTTCATGAGGAATATTTGTCTGTAATTTTGGGGGGTATGGGGGGAGGAGTGGTATCTTTATCAGATTTTGCTATCAGTATTAAGCTGGCTTTGTAAAAAGAGTCTGGGGGAATTCCATCATTTTGTACCCTCGGAGATACCTTCTAGAAATGCTGTTAACTGTTTTGAATGTTTGGAAGAATTCTCCAGTGAAGCCACAGGGCCAGACTTCTCTTTGTTGTTTTGAGGAGTTTTTAAATTACCTCTTCAATCTATTTATTTGTTGCAGGTTTGTGTAGTTGTTCTACCTCTGTTGGTGTTAATTTAGGTGGGTAGTGGTTTCTGGAATGATTTTCATTTCCTCTGGATTTTCAAATTTGTTGGAATACTATTTTTCATAGTATTCTGTTATTTTTTTTATTTACTTTTTTAATTTCAGTTGGCTTTGCTGTGAAATTGCCTGTCTCATTTTTTGTTTGGATTGTTTAATTCCTCTTCTCTTTTTCTTCTGTTTGTCTGGCCAGTGGTTTATTAATTTTCTTGATCTTTTCAACAAACTATTTTTTGGTCTTGTTGACTCTTTCAATTATTTTTCTATTCTCTGTCTTATTTGGTTGTATTCTAATTATTATTATTTTCTTTCTTCTAGTGCCTGAAGGCTTTCTTTGTTGCACTCTTTATATTTGTTTGAGTTGTAGAATTAATGTTTTGATTTGGGCTATTTCTTCTTTTTGGATGGGTGCATTTGCTGCTACAAATTGACCTTTGAACACTTATTTTGCTGAGTCCCAAAGGTTCAGGTAGGATGTGTTTTCACTCTCATTTGCTTCTGTCAATTTCTTTATTTTATCCTTAATTTCTCTGCAACCCAGTAGGTTTTGAGAAAGGTGATGTTCAGTTTCTGTGAGTTTGATTTCTTTTTTTCCTTTGCTTTATCTGAAGAGTCCTATTTCTGGCTCAGTTAATGACATCGGATATTAGCTCCAGGCACAGTTCAGAGAAGGGAAGGGGTGACTTCCGGGAGAAAGGAGTCAGGTCCACATTGAAGAAAAAATTTAAATCTGTGTGGGGCAGGTAACACACTATGACTTAGCTTTCACTGTTCAGGTGCTATCCCTCGCTGGCTCTGGAGGCATGAGTATATTCTCCAGAAAATCACCTCCATGCTGCACCCACCTCTGTGGCTTTCTTGCAGCAGATCAGATCTGTGGAATCTTATGCACTCCCATGCTGTTCTCCCTTTGCCTTTGCTGTCCAGTTTCTCAAATTTCCTTTTGATGTTCAGGACTGCTAGGATATCATATGCACTGAATCCATTTGGTCTTTTGCTTCTTTGTTGTTACAGTAGCTGCAGGAAGCATTATCTACTCCACCGTCTTGGCCCCTCCCTCACTTCCATCTTCTCTTAGTATTTCTGACATCATTCAATATTTTTTCCCATTGAATCCTTCAATATTGCAACTCAGCACTTGATTCCCACCCCACCCCCCTTCATTTCTTTCACCTTGAGAAATGCCAAGTGTGTCCTTCCATTTTGGTTTTCTAACTCCAGGTCTTTGCACGTGTCTTTACAATACTTTGTCTTCTTGATCTGTGCTTTGAAAGCTTCTGTTTAGCTCTTTTATTTTATTTTTTCTCTGTTTTATTTAACTACTCTCCTCTCAACAGTGAGTTCCTGAGTATCTTTTATATATGTGTGTGTGTGTATAAAATTTATTTATTGTAATTGAGTGAAAGTGTACAATCCAGTTTAAATTTGCATGGCTACCTATGTGCAGCTCCTACCATTCCCCTTGACCAGTGACAGCACACTTCTCCTTTCTGTTATATACATGTCATATCCTTTTAACAATCTCCTGTCCCTTCTTCTCCATCCTCTCCACTCCCCTTTAGTAAGAGGCCAGTAGGACTCAGAGACACAGAATGACCATATTGTGTGTGCACTTTATGGTTCTATGCATCTATAGAGTGTCATCCTACTGGCCAGAGTATCTTTTAATGTCTATTTTGTTCTTTTTCTTTTCTTTTCTTTTTTTTTTTTAAATGACTATTTGTTTTCTTCATGTATGAAGTCCTTGATGTCATCCCACAGCTCATTTGGTCTTCTATTGGTATTCAATGAGTCAAATTCATTCTTGAAATGATCTCTAGATTCATGTGAGATATGCTCAAGTTTGTAATTTGGCTCTCATGGCTTTGTTTTAATTTTTTTCAGCTCCACCTTGAACTTGCATATGAGTAATTGATGATCTCTGCATGTTGGCACTTGCCCTTGTTAAGTCTGATGATATGAGTTTCTCCACTGTCTCTTTTCACTGATGTAGTTGATTTGATTCCTCTGTATGTAATTTGACAAGGTTCTTATGTATAGTTTACATTTATGTAGCTCAAAAAATATATTTCCAGTGAATGTGTTATTAATCTTCAAAACTCTATCATTTAGTCTCTCATCTCATTTCTATCACCAATGGCATATTTTCCAGCTAAAGATCCTTGTTCTTTGTTTCCAGCTTTCAAATTCCAATCACCAGTAATTATCAATGCAACTTAATTGCATGTTTGACCAATTTCACACTGTAGAAGTTGGCAAAAATCTTCAGTTTCTTATCTCTGGTATTAGTGAATGGTGCATAAAATTGAAGAACAGTCATGTTAACTGATCTTCCATGTAGGTATAGGATTATTATCCTATCATTGACAGTATTGTATTTCATGATAGATCTTGAAATGTCCCTTTTGACAGTGAATGACAGTCAACTCCTCTTCCATTTGTCATTCTCAGCATAGTAGACCATAGCCTACACCAATTCTCTTCAGCTCAGTAATGCCTTGACGTTTGTGCATTGCATTTCATTTTTGCTGACTTCTGTTTCTAGTTTCACGTTTTGTACATTACGTATTTCAGTTACTAATGGATGTTTCCAGTCATTTATTTTTATTTTGAGTTGTACTACATAAGCAAATGAAAGTATAGAAAGATTTAGTTCATGAGTTGGAACCAACTCAATGGCCCTGAGTTTAGCTTGGTTTGGGCATGCCCTTAAGATCAACCCTACTTGGAAAAGATAGCCCTTCCCCAGTCATATTTTGAATGGTTTTAAGTGGAGGAGGTCATCTTCTGGTACTATCACACAATGTTTTGCTGATTTCCATAAAGTTCAACTGACCAGTTTCTTCAGAAGTAGATCTCCAAGTCCTTCTTCCCAGTCTGTCTCAATCTGGAAGTTCCACTAAGACCTGTCCACTGTGGCTGACCCTGCTCATATATGATGTACTAATGGCATAGATTTCAGCAACACAGTAACATTAAAGCCATCACAGTATGACAAACTGTGATGAGTGGTGAATTGTGATATTAGGTATGGTACTTATTATAGACAATGTTATATAGATAACATCAATTTCATTGTAAGGAAAATAACCCAAGAGTGTATGTCTTTGTAGTTCAATGTCTTAAATGCAATGCACTATTATCTCTGATATAGTGATAGTGAGAAAGTAATTCTAGTCACCTTTCTTATGATAGTAATGGAATTTTTTCTCTTCCCTTAGCTAATTCTTCAATTTTTTTCTACTAGTGGTCTTCTCATTTCTCTCTTCTGATATGTTCCTCTAACACAGATTGTTATTAGAAACATTCTGCATAGTAACATAAGTGAACTTACCTCTGCCTCACAAACTGACATCTGACTGACAAGTCCTTCAACATACCTGGCCACGTGAGATGCATCTCATATCTCCAAATTTATGTGGATCTGTCATGCTACATCTCACTGTACTCCCATATCCTCCTTTTTTCCCTCTCTAAGGGCTGAACATCAACTTTGCTACCACTTTCATGACTATCTTTGCCCCATCTTTGAAAACATTGTTGGCATATTTTCAAGGATGATTCATATGTGTTATTACAATTTCTGGTTTGATAATACTGGAAAATCTTTAGTGGAGGCAGATATCTTATGAGGAGCAGTGGAATGCTTTGGAAATGGCATTGGGTCTGAAGTCTAAGTACCTGTTACCATTCTGAGTCTCAGGTTTCAAATCTCCAAAGTGCAGTTAAAGATCTAATGAAGCCAATGATGTGAAAATATTTTAAAAAAATTCATACCAACAGATAATTGTTATCATAAGTGATCAAAAAATCCTGGTGATATTTAAGTAGATCTTTCTTAAGTCTCTTAAATATTGTCTAAGATAATTCTCTTATCATTTAATTTATATTCATTCAAAAGTTCATTAAAAATATTAACAGATAAGCTACCAGAAACTTACACATAAAAACAATCTCATATATAAAAGTAAAGAGGAAAAAATATAATTAAAGAAATAATTTGACTTATAACTGTGATATAAACAATGGAAGATACAAGAATAGCAAGGGAAAAAAGGCCCAAACCTCCTAAACAATATTGATATTATTGTTATTTGTTGCCCTTGAGCCTGTTCTAGCTCACAGTGACCTTACGGACAACAGAATGAAATACTGCCCAGCCTTGCAACACCCTCATGATCATTGTTGTATTTGAGCCCATTATTGCAGCCACTATATCAGTCCATCTCCTTGAAGGTCTTTCTCCTTTTCAGTTACCCTCTGTTTTAACAAGCATATCTGTCTCTCCTAATAACATGTCCAAAGTATGTAAGACAAAGTCTACCATCCTTCCTACTAAAGAATGTTCTAGTTGTACTTCTGAAATGGATTTGTTTGTTCTTCTAGCCATCCGTAGTAGGTATATTCAAAATTCTTTATCAACACCATAATTCAAAAGATTCAGTTCTCTTTTAGTCTTCCTCATTCATTGCTAAAGATAGATATAACACAGAAAAATGAAATAGAACCTCCAAAAAATATTGACAACAACACAATAAACCTAACCCACTACCATCAAATTGATTCAGACTCATAGCAACCCTATAGGACAGGGTAAAATTGCTCCATAAAGTCTCAAAGGAGTGCCTGGTGGATTCAAACTGCCAATATTTTGATTAGCAGACACAGCTCTCCACTATACCACCAGGGTTTATATATATTTTTTACAAATGTGTGTGTGCGTGTGTAAAATTCACTGTTGTTGAGTTGATTCTGACTCATAGTGACTCTATAGTGTACCCACTGAGTTTCCAAGAAGTTCCTGGTACATTTGAATTGTAGACCTTTTGGTTAGCAGCTAGGAAGCCACTAATATAAAGCTGTCAAGTCTTTCTTAAATTTTAGAAAGTTTTGCACTTTTTATTAAACTCCCAAAGGAATTTAGGGTGGGAGGAACTTTAAAAAAAACTTATTCTAATTTTCGTCTGGAATACTTAATATGCAGTACTACTTAGGTTATTCTTTAAAAAAAATTAGTAAAAAACTGTGTCACCTGATATAAAAAAATATACCAAAGCTGCATTAAGTAAAATAATGTGTTTCTGGTACTACAATATAGAAATAATAATAAAGCAGATTCTAAATCTTTAGAGCAGCTGGCATTTAGGAAATATAAAAGGTATTTAAATTAGTGACTTAAAGAAATGCAATAAACTAATAAATGTTGGTGGAATCCTGTTTTTTGCTTGGAGAGGGTACAAAAAAAGAATTGACTAACCGTCTCACTCCTGATGCCAAATGTGTTTGCATTTCAGATTAATCATCGACTAGGTCAGTTGCTTGGATTTCATTTTATTACATTTTTAAATTTCTCAAATCAAATCATAGCCCTACCCTGATTGAAATCA
Source organism: Heterohyrax brucei (assembly GCA_028571685.1). Classification (NCBI taxonomy): domain Eukaryota; kingdom Metazoa; phylum Chordata; class Mammalia; order Hyracoidea; family Procaviidae; genus Heterohyrax; species Heterohyrax brucei. Next base: position 68,749,867 of record CM053150.1, read on the forward strand.
TACATAAATGCAATGGAGTTTGGGCTGGAGAACCAACTCAACTGTCAGCCACTATGGTGTACTACAAGAAGCCCAGCTGGTGCAGTGGTTAAGGGCTCAGATGCTAACTGCCAGGTTGACTGCTCAAACCTGTAAATTGCTCACGGGCAGCAGTGGTGTCACCAGGATTGGTGCTGCCTAGTGTGGATTTTATCCACTTTATACTAACTATGATAGTGATGCAACTAAAACACCAGAAAAATTGTCAGAATCATTAAACATAGAAACACAGACCACAGTGAGAACAATGGTGTGTGCTTTGTAGCATGTGTAGATAAAACCACATGATGTGAAGTGTCACCGTGATAGGATAATAGTGACCAATTCTGACTGGAATGCATTGAAAGTCTCAAAAAGTAAATTAGCCTAGAAGTTCCCCCTTACAAGTATGTTTATACATGTAAGCTGGGCTTAGGAAATTTTTGGTATTGTTGTAAGTAACCACAGGAATATTTTCTTTTTTTTCCCTATTGTGATTAACTGTACAATCCAGTTTAAATTTGCATGCCAACCTTTCTGCAGCTCCTTCTGCTTTCCTTGCCCAATGACAGCACACTCTTCTTTTCTGTTCTATACATGTCATACCCTCTTAACAATCTCCTGTCTCCTTCTCTTCACCCTCTCCATGCCCCTCCAGTAAAAGGCCAGTAGGATAATATCATGTAGACACATAGACTCATAACATGTACACTTGATACAGTCACTCTGTGTCCCCAAGTCCAATCCATTGCTGTCTGAGGAGTTGACCTCAGTAATGATTTATGATCAGGGGCAACATCAGGTCTAGGGGCTATCCTCCCAGGGGAACCATCAATTCTGGTCTTTTAGTGGAGTTCTTAGAGTGCACCCTTTTTTCTTGTATTGCCCCTGGGACTCAACCTTGTGAGTCCCATCACGGCTGTCCTTGGTGGTGGCTGGGCACCATGGTTCTTCTGGATACATGTTAATACAATCACCCATTCACATGAGTCTATTTGTCTTCTAGGTCCTTTTTTCCCTCATGTCATTGTTTTCCTTGGTGATCATGTGTTCCTGCTGAATTGGGACCATTTGGTGTACTTCAGATGGCAGTTTGCTAACTTTTAAGACCCCAGACACCACACACCAATACAGGATGCAGAAGATGCCCTTAGCAATAGGGTAGTTATGTCAATTGGCCTCGATGTCCCCTGAAAGCATGGTCCCTGGACCCCTGTCCCAGCTACTCTATCCTTGCAATATTGGGTTAAGAATGGAAGAGTTTTCAGCTTATGTTGAAGTCCAATTAGATTGATCTTCTTTCTAACATGTGCTGTCATTGCTTTCACCCAACCAAACTTCTATCAACTATTTACTCTACAAGTAATGCTTTTCCTCCCTACCTCCCCTCCCTTGCAGCAATCAAAGAGTCTTTTCTTCTGTACATGAGTCTCTTTTAAAGTTATTATAGTTGGGGTCTCATACAATATTTGTCCTTTGCTGACTGATTTCACTCAACATGTCTTCCAGCTGAAACCAGGTTATGAGATGCTTCCTAAAATCATCATTGTTCTTTATCATTGCATAGTGTTCCATCGAGTGTATATACCATAGTTTTTTTATCCATTCATCTGTTGTTGGGCATCTAGGTTGATTCCTCCTTTAGCTGTTGTGGACTGTGCTGTAATGAACATTCATGTGTGTGTGTCTGTTGTCATGACTGCCCTTGATTCCGTAGGATATATTCAAAGCAGTGGGATTACTGGGTCAAGTGATATACCTATATCCAATTTTTTTAAGCACCAGATTGCTTTCCTACCAGCAGTGTAGGAGAGTTCTAGTTTCTCCACAGCCTCTCCAGCATTTGTTGTTTTCTGTTTTTTGGATCATGGCCAACCTTGTTGGGGTGAAATGGTATCTCCTAGTAGTTTTGATTTGGATTTCTTTAACAACTAGTGATTGTGAACATTTCTGCATGTATCTTTTGGCTGTCTGGATATCCTCTTTGGTGAAATGTCTGTCCATCTCCTTTGCCCAATGCTTTTCATGTTGCTAGTTTGTAGTACCTTGTAGATTATGGAGATCAGACATCAATCTGACATATAGTTGCCAAGTTGTTTTTCCCATTCTGTATGGGGTCTTTTAATTCTTTTGATAAAGTCCTTGGATGAACAAAAGTGTTCGATTCTTAGTACTTCCAGTTTATCTATTTTCTCTTCTGTTGATCATGCTTTGTCATATTTTGATGTCTGAGTTGTGTATTAGAACTTCCATTGTTGATCCTATTTTTTCTTACATGATTTTTATCATTTTAGATTTGATATTTAGGTCATTTATTCAATTTGAGTTGTTTTTTGTGTAAGGTGTAAGATATGAGTCTTGTTTCAATTTTTTACTGGTGGAAATCCAATTTTGTCAGCACCGCTTGAGACTGTTTTTACCTCAGTTTACAACCTTAGGACCTCTGTCAAATATCTACTGTTTATAGGAGGATGGTGTTATCTCTGGGATCTCGACTCTTTTCCATTGGTCTATATATCTCCTGTTGTACAAGTACCAGGCTGTTTTGACTACTGTGGCAGTGTAATAGGTTCTAAACTCAGGTAGTGAGAGGCTTCCCAGTGTGTCCTTCTTCAGCAGTGCTTTGCTTACCCAGGATTTCTTCCCTTTCCAAACAAAGATGGTGATTTGTTTCTCCATCTCATTAAAGGAATGTTTCTATAAGAAATAATAAATTCCTGCTGAAACACTGTACAAAAAATTTACAGACAAGTCATTTTCATGTCATCCCTTCTGACAGTGTCACTCAGTGTGGTCCACACTACCCACAGCTCCCTAGTGACACCACTGTATGACAGCATGGTTCCATAAAGATTGTTATTATTAGGTTCCAACAAGTTGGTTCTGGCTTGTAGTAACCATACATACAACAGAATAAAGGATTGACCAGTCCTGTCCCATCCTCACCATCACTGTTACGCTTGAATCCATTGTTGTAGCCACTGTGACATTCCATCTTTTTCACTGACCTTGTACTTTACCAAGAATGTTGTCCCTCTCCAGAGACTGAGTCCTCTTGATAACATGCCCAGAATATGTAAGATGTAGTCGCGTCATACTCACTTCTAAAGAACATTCTGGCTGTATTTCTGAGAGGACAGATTTGTTCCCTCTGGCAGTCAATGATATATTCAGTATTCTTTGCCAACACTGCAATTCAAAGTGTCAGTTTTTCTTTGGTCTCTCTTAGTCATTGTAAAGCTTTGTCATGCAATTGAAAATACTGTAGCTTGGATCAGGTGTACCTCAGTCTTCCGAGTGACATCTTTGCTTTTCAACACTTTTAAGAAATCTTTTCCAGCAGATTTGCCCAAAGCAATATGCTATTTGATTTCTTGATTGATGCTTTCATGGGTGTTGATTGTGGATCCAAGTAAAACAATATCCATGACAAATTCAATCATTTCTTCATAAATATTGCAGCCTTGGAAACCCTACGGGTCACCATAAATCAAAACACATTCAACAACAATGCATAAGGTATACCACAAATATTTTCACCTTATTTCCCATTATTGTAATGGTTTAGTTGGTAGTCAAGTTGTTTATGTCTTACTCTTTCTCCTTTTAAAATAAACTCTAAAGTCAAGCTTCTTTAAAAAGTCTCTTTAAGCTTGTCTGCCTCTCATTAAATGTATGCAGACATGCCTATTCTTTAGCAGTAGATGAAGTTTTAGTAGATAAGGGTCTAAGTACCTGCCTTATCAGTACATTAGATACGAGGCTAATGCTGACCTGTTTATGTCCTCTCCTCAAGATCTCCATGTCAGTCTTCTAAGACATATAATTAATCCTTTGCTAATTTGCTGAGAAAAAAATCTTCACATATACACTCCTTAACTCATCAAATTCATTCATCAACGCTTTTAACTAATTTAGTCAAAACTAGTTGATACTGTTGTTGTAAACATGTAAGTTTTATTTCAGTTATTCTTATCAATTATCCTAGGAATCAGCAAACTTACTCTGTAAGAGCCGAAAAGTACATATTTTTGTTTATATATTGTAACAGCACCATAGGGAATATAAAAACAGATAAGCATAACTGTGTTCCAGTCCAACTTCATTTATAAAAAGTAGATAACAGGAAAATCTATTGTTGACCCCTGATCTAATCTTTTCTGACTACTGTGACTTGAATCATTCCTCTTAAACATTACAAAAACATGAGTAATAACACTATTTAAAATCAAACCAGTGAACAAATAAACAACTTTAGCTAAGTAGTTATCAACAGCAGTTTACTAAGGCACCACCAATCCTTAAATATTTTGGTTCTGTCTTTTGGACAGCTTTCATTGTATCATCATGAGAAGCTGTTATGCATGCTATCATTTTATGAAGGAAATAGATTTTCTAGCAAACACACACACACAGCATTGCCTGACACAGAGTAAAACTGTCTGGTAGGGTTTACAAAGCTATAATCTTTATGGAAGCCAACTACCACATCTTTCTCTGAGGAATGACTCGTACTTCAGACCATGGACAGTGGCATCGTCAGAGGGTTGTGAGGGTGCAGACCACATCTGTGACACAATCACTATGAAGTTTTTGTGCAGTGCTTCAGCAGAAATTTAATATTTTTTATAAAAATATCTCCACAGTTGTAGCAACATTTTTTTAAAAATACTTTTTAGGGAAGTAAACCAAACAGTATACCTACAAGATTAAAACTCTGTGCTAATTTACTTTTTGAACCTTCTAACACTCTCAGTCTGAGTTGTCATTATTACACATTGGCACTATGAATGATGTGGTTTCGTCTGCATGCACCTCAGGCACACACTGTTGTTTTTGTTGTCACTAGTGGTTTTATAGTAGCTGATATGGTGAAATTTTTTGGCATTTCTTCTACAATACTGTGGTAATTGGCATGGGGGTGGTGACACCACACTGGGTAACACCAACACTAGTTGAAGCCACTAACAGAGAACATTTAGGTTAGCAGCCAAGTGATGAACTATGCCACCATGGCTCTGGAGAAAGAATTTTCCCATTGCCATCAAGTGGAGTGTGATTCATAGTGACCTTGTAGCACATAATAAAACCACCCCATAGGAGCTCCAAGGCTGTAACCTTTAGGAAACAGGCTGTTGCATCTTTCTCCTGTGGGGTGGCTGGTTGGTTAGAACCTCTGACATTTTAGTTAGTAGTTTAACCACTGCACCATAAGGGCTCCTTGGAGAATACATAGTAGATGGAAATACAGTGTTAAATGCCTGCATATTCCTACTTACTCCATCTGAATCAGCCTTTGATGCCAGGCAAATTGGTCAAATCCAGAGCCTGTTCTTCAATTTTAAGTAGGCTGGCAGAAGGAAGATATAGTAGGAAGTACACAGAATCTGGGGCTAATTTGATTGACTTTAAAACCTGTGATCTTCTGTTTGCTGGGTATCTTTAAGAAAAAGTACATAGTTAGCCTGAACATCAGTTTCTTTCTCTATAAACAGAACTAATGCTACCTGTCTTAGTGCGAGTTTTTGTATATGAAATAAGACAATATATTTACATTTTCAAGATATAATAAATGACCAGTAGTATTGAGTGTTGTTACTGGACAGTAATTCTAATTATTAAGGTGTCAGCAAACTTTTCTACATAAATTAGTCTTTTTCAACTGAATGATCTGAATCTGAACTATTCATTTTGAATCATCATAATAAAATAGTTTGTTTTATTTTGGCATATTTTGAGGGTTTTTGGTATTTCTCCAACTTGACTGATAACTTCAACCTGGAGCTCTGTCTTTTACTACTTTTTCCATAAATCAGTAAGCTAAACATGCTAAGGAAACCTGGTGAAGTCGTGCTTAAGTGCTGTATCTGCTAACTAAAAGGTGAAGCAGTTCAAATTCACCAGGCGCTCCTTGGAGACTCCATGGGGCAGTTCTATTCTGACCTTATAGTGTCACTATGAGTCAGAATCAACTCCACGGAAGTGGGTTTGGTTTGGTTTTGATTTAAACATGCCAATGCCAATCTTGACCTAGTGGTGAGCCAATCAATATTTATACTTGTTCATCAAGGCCATTACTAGACATTTCTTTTTCTCTTCTATATAATATTAAGCATCCATATACATGTTAAAGAGCTATAATTAAAGTTGAGAGATGCTCACTATCTGTCAATGCACCTTCAACAATCCAACTTTGTGACTTTATGATTTCAGTGTCATCATATTTAAAAATGAGATTAATCATATTTTCTCTGACAGGAGACTAGATATGAAATAATTTTAATAAAAGGTAGCATATAAAGTTTTTAATATGATTACTGTAGTATCAGAAAATAGACATTTAGAGTAAGCCCATAAATTCATCCAAATTTGAAATCATTTCAGTATGTGGATTCAAAGTTAGAAGAAATTACCAAACATAATTCAAAGGAAGGTAGATTTCATGTAATCATAAGGAAGATTTTTGAACAGTTATATCTGTCTGAAGAAATAGGCTTACTGACAGGTAGTGGATCCACTCCAAAGTTAATGTTCACACAGAGTGTGTCTAACTGCTTGTAAGAGAGTCAAGCAAGCCGCATCAACACTTCACCTTGTGAGCTTAATACAAATCCAGAATCAGCTATTTTCTGGAGAAGACCAAAAGAAGGAAAACACAAGATTAAAAAACAAGTAATTGAAGAGTTCTGCTTCTAACCAATATAGAATAACCAGGACTGAACTTATCCTTCCACTGTGTCAAATACAACTATAAAAGTATATATTAGGTAATTGATTTCCAATTAGGGTAAAAAGCAGAGCAGGAGTGTGACCCCTAAAATAACTGGGAAAATGCCAGTTTAGCCTTATGTATAGCCTAGCTTTCTATCTGGCAACAATTTTTGGATGAGAAGTACATGAAAATGGATCATAAGCACAATTCAGCTAAGCTGAGAAAATAAGATTACAGTTAGAGAAAACTAAGGCTTCTAGAATCTATGAGGAAGACTTCAGTAGAAGATGAAATCTGTCTAGAGAAACAAATTCCAGAAATCCAAATACAGGCATCATTGAGTCTTTTACTGATTAGTAATCACCTATGCAAAGGGTAAAAACTCCAAGAGCTTAGGCAAAGAATAAATGGGGGGAGGGGGAAGAGGGGGAAGAAGGGTTGCTGTAAGATAAAATAATCAAAGACCTTGAATTCAAGAGGCAGACACAATTCAAACTTAAATACAGAAAGAAAAAAATAAGTCTGAAGAAATGAATAGTGACTAAACAGCAAGGAGACAAGCATGTAAGTCCTGAAATGAGAAAAGAAAAAGGGGGCATAAAACAATATTTGAAGAAATAATTATTGAAATTTTTCAAAAATTTAGTAGAAGTATAGATTGAGTCACTCAGCAAAACTAAAGAGGGTAAAAACACAAAGAAAAGCACATCAAGACATATGATCATATTTCTGAATAGCAGAGATGAAGAATATTGTAAACTCAACCAGAAAAAAATGGCACATTAAGTAGAGTAACAAATAAGACTTTGTTACTTGTCCAAAGATTTGCAATCCAGACCACAATGAAACAAAGAAACAAATCCTTTGAAGTGCTAAAAGCAAATAGCAAAATACCAGCAAAGAATTCAATGCCCAATGAAGACATCTTTGAAAATAAAGGTAAAATACATTTTGAAACCATAAAGCTAAGAGCATTTTGCCATCAGCATACCTGTTCTAGAAGAAATACCACAGATGATTTTTAGACAGGAGGAAAATGACATAACAAAAACATGGGTGAACAAAAAGGAAGACAAAGTACCAGTGTTTGCCTTTACGTCCAACCAGCTTGTACTGACTCTGTCAGACAGAGTAGAACCATCACGTAAGGTTTCCTAGGCAATAATTATTACAAGAACAGGATCTCTAGGTCTTTTGTTCTATGGAGCTGCTGGTGGGTTCAAAATGCTAACCTTTTTGTTAGCATTTTGTTAACCATCACACCACCAGTACTTCTTGCAAATAACTGGATAAGCACCAAAAACAAATAAACTTGTGTTCTGTTTTTTGGTATTTTGTGTCAGAATCAAATCAAATCCTTAGTTTTCTCTAACAAATGATAACATCTGGCAAAAATTAATTATTTCAGGCCACTGAAGTGTGGCAAAAACAGGCAGAAACCAGGCAAGATTTTTTTTTTCTAAAAGAGGAAAAAAATCTTAAAAGAAGTCAGAGAAAAGGGGACATTACACACAACAGAACAATAATAATAAGGAAAGCTGACATCTCATCATACAAATAGAAGGCCAAAAGGCAATGGAATAACATTTCTAAAATGCTGATGGAAAACACACATGCAAAATCATCTACCTAGAATTCCATATCTAGCAAAAGTATATTTAAAAATGAGGATAAAGACGTCCTCAAATTTAAAAAATTATCACACCATATACACACTGTAAGAAATACTGAAATTCTTTAGACTTAAGGAAAATGATGCCATATGGAAATTTGTATCTACAGGAAAAGGTGAAGGCAACTGAAAATAGTAAACATGTAACTTATAAAAAGGATTTTTCTCTTCTGGTAAAGTCAGCTTACTAAAGTGAAGACAGTAACATGTGATCATAATAGCAAAGAGATAGAAGCCATAAGTGAAATTTTATTGTTATATGATTTTTATATTAAATGTAGCCTTATATTAATTCAAAATAAACTATGCTAAATTAAAATGCATATTACAGTATTAAGAGAAACAAACAAAAATACATCATTTATATCTAAGAGACCACAAGAGAGGAGATAGAATGGAATTGACGATAAGATACAAAGATATATAGATAGACAGGAAAGACAAAGAATGGAGCAAAACTAGAAAACAAATAGCAAGATAACAATGCAAGCATAAGAATTTCATTTAAACACAAACAAATTGTGATACAATCATATAATGTATTACTACATGGCAATAAAATGGAACAATCTTCTGACACATACAACAACACGGATCAAACATAATTTAATTTCATATTAAATATAAAAGAACTAAACACTGCAAACAAAATACAGCAAAGATTAGACTGGAAAAATTAACAATAAGTATATTCTACCTTTAAATACATCGATAGGTTGAAGAAAAATATTTATTCCAAAATAAGTATCAGTAACAATTCACATCAGAACAAATGAAATTCAAGAAAAATATATTACCAGAGATGAGTAGCCTTCTTCATAACATTACACTTCAATAAATCCTAAACATGTATGCAGCTAAAATCTGAACTTCAATGGGCATGAAGAAAATTTTGACAGAGATATGAAGAACATACACTAAAACATGTATAATACTTCATTTTCTCTAACTGCTAGAAATAGTAGACAAAAGATCAGTAACAATAGAGAAGATTTGAACAGCACTGTGAACCAGTGTGACATGACTGACATTTAAACAACAGTGATCCAACAGCTACAGGACACATATTTTTCTCAAATGCACCCAGAACAGTCACTTTGATTGCTTCAAATGTTGAGTCACGAAACCAGTATCTGTGAATTTCAAGGGGTGTGTTTCTTGACCATAATAGATTAACTTGTAAATCAAAAACAATATCTAGAAAATTCACAAATATTTTAAAATTAGGCAACTTATCTCTAAATACTTGCATATCAAAGACGAAATCAAGAAGAAAATAAAAGTATTTTCAACTGTTGTTAATAAAAAAATTAGGAAAAGTTGTGGGATACAGCTAAAACAATCTGCAAGAGAAATTTATACTTTTAAACACTGATATTAAAAACTGAAAAAAGTTTAAAATCAGTTATCTAATTTTCCACAACAGGGATATACAAAAAGAATAAAATAAACTAAAAGTATTGCTTAAGTTGTTGTTAAGTGTTGTCAAGTTAGTTTTGACTCATAGCAACCCTGCTGGAACTCCCATTCTTCACAATGTTACCTACAATTTGTTATGATTCACACAGTTAAATGCCTTTACATAGCCAATAAAACACAGGTAAACATCTTTCTGGTATTCTCTGCTGTCAGTCAAGATCCATCTGATGTCAGCAATGATATTCCTCATTTCATGTCCTCTTCTGAATCCAACTTGAATTTCTGACAGTTCCCTATCAATGCATTCCTGCAATCACTTTTGAATAATCTTCAGAAACTTTTGACTTGTATATGGTATTATTCAATAATTGCCACCTTCTGTTGGATTACTTAATCTTGGGAATAGGCACAAATAGGGATCCCTTCTAGTTAGTTGGCCAGTTAGCTGTTTTCCAAATTTCTTGAAATAGACAAGTGAGCACCTCCAGAGCTTAATTCTTCCATTGAAATATCTCAGTTGGTATTCTGTCAATTCCTGGAGCCCTGTTTCTCACCAATGCCTTCCATAAAACTTGGATGTCTTCCCTCTGCCTACATAAGTAAAACCACAAAATGCCCAAAGACATTGCTGTCAAGTGAATTCCAACTTATAGCAGCCCTATAGGACAGAGTAGAACTGTTCCATAGGGTTTCCAAAACGCTCTTACTGCGAAAGGACCAACATGAGCCTGCTTCTTCTTCTTCTCTCTCTTCTTTTTAAATTGTGCTTTAGATGAAAGTTCAAAGCTCACGTTAATTTCTCACACAAAAATTTTTACATATATTGTCACATAACATTAGTTGCTAACCTATAAAATCACAGCATGCTCCCCATTTCTATCCCGAGATTCTTAAGTCAATCAGTTCATTCCTGCCTTCTCACTCTGCCCCCAGACAGGAGCTTAGCAGGCAAGTTCTTAACCAACGTGCCACCAGTGCTCCATGTAAATAAGTATAAAACAACAACAAAAAACAGAAAGTAAGTAGAAGACAATAAAAAATAAATAAGAGAGAAAGTCAGTTAAATAGACTGAACTATCAACAAATAAACTCTGGTGACAGTGGTTAAGACCTTGGATGTTACCCATGTTAAGTCCATCTTGGAAACCCTATGGAGCAGTTCTATTCTGTCCTGTAGGGTCACCATGAGTCAGAATTGACTTGATGGCAATGCTTTTATCAACAAATGCATGGATAAACAAGTTGTGATATATTGATACAAAAGAGTACTATGCAATAAAATGGAACAAGCTACTAATATATACAAAAACCTGGATCATTCTCAAAAACAGTAAATTGAGTTAAAATAAGCAAAATGCCCAAGACTAAACAGTGTGTGACTCCATGTGTTATGAAGTCAAAGGAGAAGCAGGACTTTACTGTGATGACAGCAATCAGTCATGTGTCCCTGTAAGTGGAGTGACTCCAAGGTTCTTGAGAGAATATTCTGGGATCATGAAAATGGTCAGTGTTTTTCTTGAGGAGATCTTAACAAAGGAATATATCTTCTTCAAAACTCACTTTATTGAACACTTGCTCATTTTATTTGAATTTTATCTCAAATAATATACTTTTCAGGGAAAAATAGAAGCAATACTACATTTTCTGGTACCACCTCTTTTAGAAAAAGTTTAATAAATTCTGGCATGTTTAAAATGCTGCATATTTCTACCCAAGCTAATCAGTTTTGCTCCCCCAAACCTTGATATTTTTAGTAATCCCAAAGATTATTGACTCAGTCTGGCCATAGTCATTTATAAAATGCTGGATATTTTTTTGAATGCATCACCTGTAAAATTTTGAAGAACAATGACTGAATTTGAATAAGAGTATAGTATTTAATGGATCAAGAGGCAATTGTGAAAACAGAACAAGGGACACTGCATGGTTTAAAGTCAGGAAAGATATGTGTCAGTGCTGTATCCTTTCACCATAGCATTTTAATCTGTATGCTGAGAAAATAATACAAGAAGCTGGATTACACATGGAAGAACGAGGCATTAGGATTGGAGAACGACATGTTAATAATCCACGTTATGCAGACAGCAACATGTTGCTTGCTGGAAGTGAAGATTTGAAACACTTACAGGTGTATATCAAGGACCACAGCCTTCAGTATGGACTGCACCTCAACATCAGGAAGACAAAAATCCTAACAATTGGACCAGTAAGGAACATCATTGTAAATGGAGAAAGGATAGAAGTTGCCAAGGATTTCATTTTATTTGGGTCCACAAGCAACACCCATGGAAGCAGCAGTCAAGAAATCAAAAGATGCATTACATTGGGAAAATCTGCTGCAAAAGATTTCTTTAAAGTATTGAAAAGTAAAGATGTCACCTTGAAGACCAAGGTAGGCCTGACTGAAGTCATGGTATTTTCAGTTGCATCATGTGCACATGAAAGCTGGACAATGAACCAAGAAGACAGTAGAAGAATTGATGATTTTGAATTGTGGTGTTGGAGAAGACTATTGAATGTACCAATGGACCACCACAAGAACAAACAGATCTGTTCTGGAAGAAGTAGAACTAGAGTGCTCCTTGGAAACAAAGTTGGAAAGACTACATCTTACATAATTTGGACATGTTGTCAGGAAGGATCAGTCCCTGGAGAAAGACATCATGCTTGGTAGAGCGGAGGGTCAGTGGAAAAGAGGAAGACCCTCGACGAGATAGATTGACGCAGTGGCTGCAACAATGGGCTTAAGCATAAAAACAATAGTGGACATAGCACAAGACTGGGCAGTGTTTCCTTCTGTTGTTCATAGGGTCCCCACAAATCAGCACTAATGGCACTTAACAACAACAACATGGTATTTGAACATAATGAGAAAGTATATTGAATTTCATTGAGTATGATGATATTCAGGATTTGATAGGAAAATTCTTAATTTTAGAAATACATACAAAAGTATTAGGGGTAAAAAGGCATAACACTATCTTTATTCTATTTCACCATATTTAAGCAAAGAGACAAATTAAATATGGCAAAGTGTTAACAACTAACAAATCTGGGTGATGGTTATATAGATATTTGCTGTATTATGCTCTCTAATTTTCTTTATGTTAGAAAACAAAACATCAAATTTAAAACTTAAAAAAAGGCTATCTTCTCTTTAGGTCCTTGTTCTGCTAATCGGTGGATATCTTTTAGATACTTAGATAAATGCCTAGGTAATCAGTTTATCCCAAAATTCAAAACACCATAAGTTATTTCTTTTCAGAAATAAATTTAAAAATTTCTATTTCTTTTCATTTTTGTATCATACTGTGTTTTCCTTTTTGTTGTCACCTGCAAAAAAGCTGAAAAGTAGACTTTATCCATCATTTTAATACTTTTACCAAAGCCTACTGTTCTTTATGGAAACAAATTTTGGAACCATGCTGGATTTTCTAAATTATTTTCTCTCAAAGATTTTGTTATGCTTCCTGGCAAAAGAATGTTATTTCATGAGAGAGAAACACGGATATTTAGCAAAATGCTTTCCTGTTGACTTTACTATACCAATTCCTTTTTTTCTTTTTTTTTCCCCCCCTGTGGGTCCTGGTCAGAAACATGACAAGTCTTGTGAATATTTCCTAGACCCATATCCTTACATACTGACTCTTACATTTTGTTCTTTTAAAATTAGATTTTATTAACTGTAAGTTCCTATTTCAAGCTGTCTTAATTCTCTTCAGAAATCAGTGGTGTAATAAACAGGTAAGCGAATGAATGATTCAACGAACCAGTAAATTCTGACTGAGTGAGCCTTAGATTCTTCTCTCTCTTGCTAAAAGAAGCATTGTCGTTAAGTCAGTTTCAAATCCTAGTGACACTACGGAACACAGTAGAAGTAACGCACTGGATACTCAAGGTGGAATCAAACTGTCTACATTTTGGTTAGCAGCTGCGCTCTTAACCACTGTGCCACCAAGATTCCATCTCTAGCTGGGTTCTATTAAAAACAAAACAAAACAAAAAGTCTTTCACTCTTATCTCTGCAGAATGAGGAATTTTGGCCAGTGTGGTTAATAGGTCATTACATTTGAAGAAAGCAATCACTATTCTAAATTAACTTCATTTTATGCATGTATGCTACTGTCAGTCTCAGAAAAGTCATTTCTCCTGGACAATCTAGTATTTCCACCCTGGTTTTCTTTTTCATTAATTTTCCTATGTTCCTGATGAAGTATTTGTCTGGTTTCTGCTGTAATAAGAGCTGTTTTCCTCATTGCAGTTTCTGGGCTCATCTGAAGGCAGTGTTAGCTTCTTTATTCTTCCTGAGGGTGTGTAATCACGGTCAAAATGTGCCAACCAGGCTGGTGATAGGCAGCATTTTCGTTCTTAACTTTAGAATGAAGACGCTTCAGACTAAGCTCTATTCTGCTCTACTGGCCATCCTTATCAAGGATAGTGGCCAGGAGTTGTGCCAGTTCTCTGGAATAACCAAGATATCCACGGATTGCTTTCGATGCAGTTGAAAGTGCCCTGGAGATAAAGCTATTGGAAGATAAATAAGAATTTTAATCCACTATGGACTTCTCTGTAGTAAGAGGGATGCATTTTCTTTAGGTATTTCTTTCCCAACAGTAAAGCTATAGAGAGGCCATGCAGCAGATGGTGATAGGCTGAGAACCTCTTTGTCAAGTGTAAAGAGCACACATTGATCTGGCATGTCATGAAGCAAACATTACTCTGTGTGTGGAGAAAACACTTTCTAGTGGATAAAGGTTGGACGAAATCATTCTAACACATCAAGAAGGTCCAAGATTCTATTTAGTTCCTTCCAAACAAAGGCAGTGAAGGGTAGCGATCAAGACTACTGCTTCTGATGTAGCTAGACTTGAATCTAAATTCTGATTCTCTTGTTAGTTCATTTGTAAGGTAGCTTTCCTCTTTGAATCCCTGTTTCTTCATATTTAAAAAGAGGATACTCGTGTCTAACTGAGATAATGCATGAAAATTACTCAGAGTGTCTGAAAAAGAGTCCTGGTGATGTAGTGGTTAAAGTGCTCAGCTTCTAATCAAAATTTTGGCAGTTTCAACCTACCAGCTGTTCCATAGGAGAAAGATGTGGCAGTCTGCTTCTGTAAAGATTTACGGCCTTGGAAATCATATCGAGCAGGTCTACTCTGCCCTATAGGGCCACTGTGAGTTCCAAAGGTTAGACCATAGTAGGTTTAGAGTTACATAGTGTTGTCATTGCTGTTGTTAGATATTGTCAAGTTGATTTCTACTCATAGTGACTCCATAGGACAGAGTATAACTGTCCCATAGAGTTTCGTAGTCTGTTATCTTCACAGAAGCAGATGGCTATGTGTTTCTTCCAGGGAGCCACTGGGTGGTTCGAACTACCAACATTCCAGTTAGCAGCCAAGAACTTAACCACTGGGAAATCAGAGGGACTTGACATATCGTAAGTGCCTAATCACCAGCAATGGTGCCAACAATAATAGCCAAGCCAAAAGCCAAGTGCCGTTGAGTCAGATCTGACTCATGGTGACCCTAGTAGTGATAATTAAAATATATAGTAAAATAACAATAATAACATTTCAGTTCTGCAGTTTGAGTCTTGGTGTCTTCAAAGAAAGGCTTAGCAATCTACTTCTGAAAAATCAGCCTTTGAAGACCTTAGTGAGTATAGATCTACTCTGAAATACATGGGTTGCCATGACTTAGAATCAACTCCACAGCCACTAGAGGTGGTGGTGGATTTGGGGCAAATTGAAAATATAGAGGCCAATTATACATGCATCTGTCCTCATTTGAGGATTAAGCAAAATGACTCACATAAAAATGCAACACAAAGCCTGACATCCATGCCTAGAACACACAACTATGACACATGTTGGGGAATGCTAATTTCTAGGAAAAACACAAATAATGTGTTTTGAAAAAAATCAGACAACAAACAATAACTTCCCACCTAAAAGGAATGAGTGGAATATGATAGACTCATTGGAGGAACCTTATATGTGGTGATGCAGGTTGTAGATAAGCAGCACGACATCAGGGGTGAGCAGAAGGAGTTTCCATGGAGAAGGCTCAAGTTTAGAATGCAGATGCCTCTAGGTTTAATGATTCCATCGTTCTTTAATATAATGTGTCACAGATGGAGTTGTGTCACCAAAAATATATGTATAGCAATTTGCCTGAGCCATGATTTCCAGTATTGGGTGATTGGCCTCCTCTTTGTCATTTGCCAATACCTTAAATCCTAATCTCTGCCTGTGGTTAACAGACTAGATTATATTAAAGGAGATTAGGGTAGGATTGCAAAACTCTTCCTAAGGTCACCTGCCCTCTCTAATGCAGAGAGAGTTTTCTCGGTATGCAGCTTGCACCACCTTTTACCCTGTAAGAGATAAAATAGAAAGGAAGCAGTCAGAGAGTGGGGACTTCATATCATCAAGAAAGTAACATTAAGAGCAGAATCAAGCTTTGGGGACTAAGGCTCCTGTACCTAGTGGTTCTCAGACCAAAGAAAGACAGATGCAGGCTGAGAACTTTCCTCCAGAGCCAACAGAGAGAAAGAGTGTGCTCCCTGGAGCTGGTGCCCTGAGTTTGGACTTCTAGCCATTGGACCGTGTAAGAATAAACTCTTTGTTAAAGCCATTGATTCACTCATGGTCCTTCTGTTGGAGCACACCAGATGACTAAGACAGTCAGCATAGGTGTTATCCGTTCACAAGAATGTTCCACATACATTTTCTTATCAAATACGAATTGGACAAGTTTATTGCCCCCACTTTTCAGATGAAGAAAATAAGGTTGGAGAGTATGAGAGCTTCACCCCGATTCATCACACTCATAACAACAGCCACACTTTACCTTTCAGAGCAGTGATGGCCTGGTGTGTTTTCCTTATGCTGGCTGCCTTCCTCAAGCAGGATAAGTAGAAACGACAGCCAGCACTGATATTAATCTTTCAGTGATGGCAGGATGCCAGCACATGATAGTATCTCCAAAATGAAATATTAGCTGAGCCGTGGGCTTTCTGTTTAAGGGCTGCCTGGAACCACAGGCAATACACAGAATGAAAAAAGCAAATTGAAAACAAATTCCATAGCTTTTCCATAAGTTTGCAAAAGTCTACGCATAGAGGGAGAGTAATAACTTTTCTGCTGTCTGTTAACAGCGGCAAGCCTGAGCACTGAGTGGCAAGAGTCTTCATTTCACTTTGAAATCAAGTTCATATTTAGCATCAGATTTTATAACTTTTTTATTTACAGTTCATCTGTGCAACAAATATCTATGGGAACTTTTTTCACCTTATCTTTATGAAGGCCTTGATTTCTCCTTTTCCAAATATCGAATTAGGTGACATGTTCTTTAAAGATTCTTCCATGCTGGCTATGTTCTAAGTTTTTATCTCTAGAATGTAATTAAATTTTCTAACCTGGAGTCTCATTCTTCTATGACCAAGCTGTGATCTTTTTGCTTTTTGAAAAATGGCAAAACTTAGTTTCAAAACACTATACCATGTATCTTGGAAATTGCAAGCCCTCTCCAGGTTTTCTACAAGTTTCTAAGGAGGATGAGTCATGAGGTGGGGAAAAGCTATGCTCTTACAGCCCTTAGGACATCCTGATTGAGTTTATGACTTCCCTTGTCATCTTGCATTTGTGGACTCTGTTTTATTCTACATCACCTCAGACCAAACATAGACAGCCACGTTTTCAAACTTCACACCAAAGCCAGTTGCTCAAGGTATTACTGTATGCAGTAAATTATGATAAAAAGTTGCAAGCAAAGAAAAAAGAAAACCCATTGCCGTCAAGTGGATTCCAACTCATAGTAACCCTGTAAGTCAGAGTAGACCTGGGGCATAGAGTTTCCAAGGAGCTCCTGGCAGATTTGAACTGCCAGCCTTTTGGTAAGCAGATGTAGCACTTAACCACTATACCACCAGGGTTTCCTGTAAGCAAAGAGGAGTGTTATATATTGAAGAATAACAGATAATAACAAATTAATCATCAAATACCTTAGATTTAATGCTCTTTAGGCAATCCCATCTCTGGAATTTTCAACTTGCCATCACAATCTCACATAACACTCAGTTTAAAGCTACCTCCCTGGTTTCCCTGTCTTAGCCGTCTATTTCTAACTGCAGAGGTTAGCTGTCTTTCTGGTTAACCTTACATCAATGATGACACCTCTTCTCACAGCCTCACTTTACCAGGCATATTTCTTAAAAAGAAAGTCCCCTTCCTTAGGGAAATTCTGCAGCAAATTTTAAAGATATTAACATTTCCCTTCATGACAGATCCATTTGGTACTTAACAAGAAGCATGAACCCTGACAGCTGGTTGTTCAACAGATAAAACTTTCCATGAACATTTTCCATGTCATTAAATGTTCTTCCACAACATCATTTTTAATGGCCCTAGAGTGTTTAAACATACGCATGCCCTATAATTTATTTAACTGATCCTCGATTGTTGGACAATTAGGTTGGTTTCCAACACTCATACAGTTTCAGGATTTTACAATTTTTTAAAAATCATTTGCCAATTTGGGAGGAGAAAAATGTTATTTCAATGTTGTTTATATATATATTTGCTTGTTTATAGATGTAAACACCTTTCTTATTAATCATTTAAATTGTATTAGTCCATTCCCTGAGGCATCCTTGCTGGCTCTGATTCTAAAATACATATTAACTCTCACTTCTTTCCCTCTTTGGTGCTACCATCCTCATCTAAACCAGAGTTTTGCATGACAGTTGGTAGAGCAGTGATTGAGAGCTACAGCTGTTAACCAAAAATCAGCAGTAGAAATCCAACACCACTCCTTGAAAACCCTATGGGATAGTTCTGCTTCTGTCCTGCAAGGTTGCTATAAGTCAGAATCAACCTGCCAGCAGTGGGTTTTTGGTTTGATTGCAATCATCTTCCAACTGGGCTCCCTGCAAGCACATTTGTCTTCCTGCAAATAATCTCTTTCTTGAAAGACAAATTGGAAGATTGCCCTTGAGCATTATGCTCTTTCAGGAACTGTCTATATGGGATCAAACTGGTAACAGCAACTTGAAAAATTAGATAGGAACAGTAGGGGGCAGTGAGTTAATATTAAGGAGGGAGGAACAACCTAGAAAGGAGGATGAGAACGGTTGTACAACTCAAAGAATATAGTCAGTGTCACCTAACTGTTTATGCAGAGTTAGTAGATGTTTTGCTGTGGATATCTTCAATAACAAAAACAAAAAGACACAAACTGGTTAATGGTCTGTCCTTCTTGATTTAACAGAATGGCTTCCCAAGGCATGTGTGCATAGTCTAAGCTCCATAGCATAGCCTTCAAGGTTCTAATGACCTAGTCCCCACAAAACTCTGCTTTCTAACCTCACCTTATGCTACTGTGGTCCATTACTTACCACCCTTGAGCCACATAAGTCATTTAAAAGAAAAAAAAAAACTCATGCCTGATGCAATGCTTTTACACTTGCTTTTTTCCCAACCTGGATTATGTTTTCTCCACTCTCAGTTCCAGATCATTATATAGGTGGTTTTGTCTTGCCCTTCAGATCTCTACTCAAACACAATATTCTCTGTGAGGAATTTTTCTGGCCACCTATATCAGGTTTTTATTTCCTAAGAGTTGGAGCAGCATAGGCAAAGGTCCTGAGATGCACAATTATAGTTTCTTTATGATTTCTCTGTTGTAGAGCAAGGGAGGAGTAAAGAAATACTGCAGTGCACAACTGATCAGAGGACATATGATATAGGGCATTCTTTTCTGTTGCCATAAGTTGATTCCAACTCACAGCAAGTCTGTAAGTCATCACAGATTAGCCAAATAGTTATAAAATTTATTCTATAGGAATCGACAACAGAGTTTCAGCCCCCTGGATAGTCTCATTCAGCCATCATTTATTCACTCATCAATTATTTATTAAAGACCTACTGTATACCATACACTGACAGACGCTAAGGATGCACAGATTACGTTTCTCTTTAAACAGCTTGCAGTTACAGTTAAAAGCCTAAAATGCCACTTGTCTGCTAGTTGATCTCACTGTGCTGGCTTGCATGTTGCTATGATGCTGGGAGCT
The DNA here is from genome assembly GCA_028571685.1 of Heterohyrax brucei. Taxonomy (NCBI): domain Eukaryota; kingdom Metazoa; phylum Chordata; class Mammalia; order Hyracoidea; family Procaviidae; genus Heterohyrax; species Heterohyrax brucei. The sequence goes on from CM053150.1 coordinate 68,769,766, forward strand.
ATTTCAAATACCAGCAGTGCCATTTATGGTGAACAGGTTTCAGCACAGTTCCCAGATTAGAAAGAAAGGCCTGGAGATCTACTTTTGAAAATTATCTCATGGCAACCCTGTACATCACAATAAAATATTGTCTGATAGAGTCCTGAAAAATGAACTCTGTAGATTAGAAGGTACTCAAAATGCACAGTGGTGGTAACAAAGAACCTGAACATAACAATAATTGTAGGGGTGGGAAGGTGCCTGGCCACATGTGTTTCATTCTTTTGTGCATGGAATCGTCATGAGTTGGAGTTAACTCCGTAACAACAATAATAAAATACTCAATACCCCATTTTTTTTTTCCCAAAGCACACATAAGAATCCTGATCCATATGTCTCCTCGCATCCTCCTGTAAACTGTGATTTATTTAGGAAGCTGGAATCAACTCGACAACAGTGAGTTTGGTTTGGTTTGGATCTTCTAAATAAAACAGTTAAGTTGCATTAGGTTCTTGTGCTTGAAAGTCCCCTAACCAAATAATCTCTGCTCTTTTCATGTATTAATCACATCTCTAGTCATCTTCTAGCTCAGAGGCTGTAAATGAACACGCTAAGGCCCTTGGCTAGAAAGATGTAGACACAAATCTCACCCCAATCAGCCACATACACAAACTTCAAGTTCTTTCTTACCCAAAGGCTTCTTCCTCCTTCAGCCAGTTGTGGGAAGAGGTGAGGAATTAGTGAGAGGAATGCTGTCAGGTTTCATCCTTCTCCTTCTGATAGGGAAAGAGGCCTTGCACATCAATGAACATGCTGTCTTATTGACTATATTTCTACTCTGGGTGTCCCGGAGATGGAAAGTGTCAGTTTCCATCTCTTTGATCCATCACTGCAGCGAATTTGAGAGTATAGAGGGGGCCTTTTTATGTTTCTTTCCTATCTCTTTTAATTACATTCAGCAGACGGAGACAAGTCTTATCTCCCCATAAGCAAGATGCCTTCACCACTATGTAACTGTTTCCTTGCTCTTCTGGTTTGGGGGCAAAGATCACTTCTGCCATGTTTTTGACCCTTCAAGGTTAAACTGGATTTTTTTTCCCCCTTTAACAGACAGCAGAAAAATACACTTGGATAATATACACATAACGGCTCAGTAACTGATGGATGTGGATACCCTCTAAAGCTACTATCAGTCAAGAACCCTTTCCTGGTTGCACTGAATACATTATTAAGCACTTTCTCTAGAGCAAGGACTTAGCCTTTGTGTACCTATGGTTTTTGCTGGCAGTCTAGTAAAGCCTATGGAATACTTCTATAGGAGATTAAAGATGCACATAGTTTCTTTGGCTCTCCTTCCAACAAGAGAGATCTAATTTGTCATCTCTTGAATCTGGTCTGAAGTTAGTGACTCATTTGTAACCAAGAAAAGGCAAGAGAGGTGATGCTGTGTGATTTCTGAAGTGAAGTGAGAAGCAGTCATCTTGCTTCAGCCTTGACCTCTGGAAAACTCTCTTCCTGAAGACTATCACTTGGGATTCTTGCTCTGAGAATTTAGACACTGTGATATAAGAAACTCATGCCATAAGGAGAGGTAGTTGTCTGGACTAGAACCCCTTCTGAGTTCTAAGCCATCTTGAATATCCAGTCCAGTTTAGCCTTCACTGGCTAAACTTGCCACTGCCAACCAGCAGTGAACTATAACCACACGAGAGATCTCAAATGAAAACTGCTTAACCAAACCCATCTCAGATCCCTAACTGGCAAAATAATGAGAAAATAAAATAGATTTTAAGTTACTGTATCTTAAGGTAAATTGTTTTTATGGTTTAATTCATCAAGAAATATGTATTAACTTGGCTAAATCATGATTTCCAGTATCGTGTGATCATTTACCATTTGTAATCTGATTTGATAACCCTATGTGTTGTAAATCCTAACCTCCATAATATTAATAAGGCAGGACTCAGTCTACAGGATCAGGTTGCACTTTGAATCAGTTTCTTTTGAGACATAAAAGAGAGAATCCAACAGAGAAGAAAAAGATCTTATGCCACCAAGAAAGAAGCACAGGAAATAAGTGTGTCCCTTGGGCCTGGAATTCCTGTGCTGAGAAGCCCCTAGACCAATGGAAGACTGACCGCAAGGACCTTCCCCCAGAACTGACAGAGAGAGTCTCCACTGGGAGCTGATGTCTTGAATTCAGACTTGAACCTCCTAGGCTATGAGACAATAAATTTCTGCTTGTTAAAGCCATCCACTTGCAGCATTTCTGTCATAGCAGCACTAGATAACTAAGACATCTGTTATTAAGCAATAGCTAACTAGAATAATATTTTAATGTAAAATACACACAATTACAGAAGAAACTGATAATTTAAAGTTTGTTTATAAAATATCTTAAATAAAATTAATTTTAGTTCATTAAAAACTCATTTTTGTTACTTTATTAAACAGAAAAGACAGTAAAGTACCATATTGAAAATTTGAAATAATCTAATTTTTAAGAACAGCATTCCAGGTTTCTCTTGTTCAGGCCTTATTTTAAAAAAATATTCTGTTTTATACCTTGAATAAACTTCATGTTCTAAACATTCAAAACCAATCTATCATTCAAGAATAAACATTGTTTTCTCAACCAAGACTTTGCAAACTCTATACGGCTAGTTACTAACAATACTTCTGAATTTCCAAATAACATTTATCACTTAGGTACAAGTTATATTTTACTTAATAGTGTTAACCTTTTAAAAAAAAGGTTGAATATTTTGTGAATCTGTATCTCAGAAACTAGCAAAGTCTGTCTTTCAGAAAGTAACAAAAATTGTATTTAGGAGGTTCACATAATGTTATATTGGATTAATCAGTGACCCCTAAAGCTGATCATCATTTTCACATTGGGGGCTTTTAATAAGTGGAAGTATTCAAGTTCCAACTCCATCTACTGAATTATAATCACGGAAGCTGAACCCAGGTAGCAGTATTTTAATAGGCATGCCCTCTCTCACAAGAAATAGGTATATGTAGGCAGCTGGACACTAGGCTGGTCTTTGGAAACTACTGAATAAACAATTAATAGATCAAACTGAATTTTCTTGTCTGTCCATTAACGCCCTCCAAGATCCATTCTCAAGTGACCTGCTCTGCTTTATCCCCACCAGTGGATTGAACATATCTTAGGCAAAGTTCCAACCATCTCTTCAATGACTAATGTGGACTATCACTAGGACTACTTAACGTATCACACAATTCTTCCATCTAGGTGAATCATAGCCTTCAACTACCATGTCTGCTAAGCGATCCCGCCGCTCTGCCATAGCTAATTAGTCCAAAGCAGGTTCATGAGCCAAACCACCATTCCAAGGCATTCTCCAGGAGACTGTGACACGGAAGGCAATAAAGAAAGAGAGCCTCTCCTTTTCTAGTGGTGAGCAAAGAAATGTGAAGTTTGGGGGCTGCTCCTAGTCATGCTTCCTGCTGGTATATTATTGCTGTTGTTAGCTGTCATTGAGCAAATTCTAATTTTTGATACCTCTATCATGTGTGTACTCTGTAGAGTTTTTCAAGGCTGTTACTTTTTGGAAACAGATCACCAGGTCTTAGTTCCTAGGTGCCTTTGGTGAGTTTGAACTACTAACTTTTTGGTTACTGGTCTAGCCCTAAAAGATTATATAAAAGGGAGCACAAAGCAGGTTAATGAAAAGCAATGCAAACATCCTGATGGTATCTCGGCTTCTAGTTGTATTTGCCCCCAGGGTCGCCTGCACTCATCTTTTTCCAAGTAACATGGCACACCCATTGTTCTTCCAGTTATGTTGAGGCTGGTTCAAGCTAAGTTCTGTCCCTGAGGACCAAAAGCACCTTGATACTAAAATGTCCCCATTCCTCAAACCTCCTTAAAATACTTGTCCTTTTCCTATTCCTCTGCTCAGAGGCCCAGTCTGTTCTAACAGCTTGAGCCCACACTGAAATCTAGCCTTCTTGGTCTTATGTAGCATTGATCATTTGTACCACATAAATTGGCAGACTTATTATCTTGTTCTGTTTCTTTCACTGACTCATTATTGCCTCAAATTCATCTAATGATATTTTTTAGGCTTTATTTAACTGTACCATTTTATACCTGCAAAGAACATTACAGATTTCTAATCTAACCCCCTCATTTGTACTAAAGAAAAAAATGACATTGAGAGATGTGACTTTTCTAAAGTCTTATAATGTTTTTCAAAGTAACTTTGGCTTAGCCAAGACATATTAGCAAATAAAAAGTTGCCCATGGTGAAACCAAGTTAGGCAGAAGAGCGTATTCTGCCTCTTTTAGTAATCCATGCAGTATGTAAGCATAACAAAGCTTCTGTGAAATTCTTACGGGAGGAAAAAAAGCTGTTTTATTTGTTTCATACCTGCTTTTTGGAAATTTGAGAATAGAAATCTTTTTTTTTTCCCACCAAACACCTATTGATTAGCTGTTTCACTAGTGTTCTTTGGAATATACTTCAAGGACCTCTTTCTATTGACTTCTCCTTTCCCTGAATCTAACATCATAAGCTCCAAAGAGCAGTTTTGTCGATCTCTTCTACCATAGTTAGATGAGTTCCACAGTATTATCTTATTCTTAATTTAGTAGATTTTAACGACTTTTCCTTCATATCCTTAACTCTCTAGTACCACAAAATATAGTTTGTAATCTACATTTAAAATACAGTCACTCCAATTCTATATCCATATTCCAAAAGAACAATTCTACTTTTCTCTCTGAAATGTAGCAAGGCCAGGCCTTTGGCTTCCAGACTGAAGATTTGTTGTTAGGAGATGTTGAGTCGATTCCAAATCATAGAGACCCAATGCACAATGTAACAAAACACTGCCCAGTCCTGTTCCATCCTCATGATTGTTGCTATGTTTAAGTTCACTTTTGCAGCCACTGTGGCAATCCATCTGGGTGAAGGTCTGTCTCTCTGTTTCCCTAATCTTCTTACTTTACGAAGCATGATATTCTTTTCCAGGTACTGAACCCTCTTAAAAACGTGCCCAAAGTATACATAGAGCTTATTGAAAGCAGAAATCTCATGCTCGGTATCAGTGAGCTGAAAGGGACCTTATAAATAACATAGCTGAGCATCAGAATTATGCAGAAGTAAGACTGAGGTCCAGGGTAGGGAGGTGACTTTCCCAGTGTTACAGATTTTTGATGGAGGCAACACTCAAAGCCAGACCTTTATCTTACCAGTCCTGTATCTTTTCAAATAAATTTTGCTGCATTAGTTCATGGGCTGGGAGCTGATTTTTTAGGTTCATCCTCTTCCTTTTCTTCTTCCTCTGTCTCTTCTTCGTACTTCACATCACCCTCCTTCTCATATTTTCCATCTTTTCCCTTCTCCTCTTCTTCTGTTTTGTGCTCTGCTTCCTTTGTACCTTCTGCACCTTCATCCTTGTCACTGTCCAAGTCTTCTTCTCCTCTTGTTGCTTTATTTTAATGTGACATAAATAAATAGGTAAAATGTGGAGAAAATTTAAAATTTCTACGAAACCAAAAATCTTGCAATTGAAAAGCAACAGAGTGGTGATTTAAAAATATTTGTGCTTCACAGGTCTTACTGCAATCTTATGAACACAACAGCTATGAGGAGTGCATATGTACACATACCAACAGGGCTTTGCACACACTTCTGAAGATTCATTTAGAGTACCATAAATTTAATTCATGCAATAGACATCAATGCTTCTCAGAGTTTATCGTGCATGCTAACTACCTGGGACTCTTGGTAAAATGAAGATATTTTTACTCAGTAGGTCTGAAGTCTGCATCACTTGGAAACCCCAGAGAATTCTGAAATCCACAGGCAACCTCTTGAGTATGCAATAAGAACATCAACAAAAATCACTATTTGAATGTGGATTGATCATTTTGGTTTGTACAAAATCTTCATATTCATTTACTTTCTCTCAAAATATTAAGAATAAATAATAAATATAGCAACTTTGTAAAGGAAGACAATAGAATGAGTTTAAGTAAACAAATCTATCTACACACTCCACCGCAACTCAGAAAGGAATGTGAAGATCAGAACAGCCAAGGTAATCACCTAAAATCATAAGTCTAGTAAGCTATAGAGCTAGATCACGAAACTCAGTAGGTTATGTGACTTAAACACTACCCCATAGTTTTAATCTCTCTCTCACACATACAGTTATATACATATATTATATACATGGTATATATATATACCATATATATATATGTTTGTGCTCTGCTTCCTGTATCCCTTCTGCCACCTTCATCCTTGTCAGCATCCTAGTCTTCTTCTCCTTTTGTTGCTTTATTTATGTGACATAAATAAATAAATAAAATGTAGAAAAAATTTAAAATTTCTACATATATATATATATACACACACACATATGGTAAGTAGGGGAATCATCCAAAACATTGACAAAAGTTGTGCATTAATAAGGAGATAACAACATAAATTCCCTCAATAGTGATGTTTATTAATTTTCTGTTTACAAATTCAGGTTGAGTTTGAATATGTTAGAACTTGGGCCTGCTGTACATCGGGTACGTTTTCTTCAACCAGTTACTTTATATCCCTGAGCCTCATATTCTGCTTTTGTTAAATGATTGAATTCTACTATGAAAACAGGAAATTCATAGCTTTATTCCCCACCCCATCGCCCCATGCCGATGCATGTACGTCTTGGAATTATGGACCATATGAGAACAAATTGAAAACAGTATTGCTCTCATTGTGGTTCTAACCCTCTGTGATGCCCTCTTCTTCCCCCTTCCCTTCTGTCTCTGCTATCATCGGGCATCTGGGCAGATGGTACCTGAGACTCCTCAGTATGCCTGCTGCTCCTTAACCAGCCAGGAAGTTATATTCCTCAAAGCAAATGAATAGTCTGGAACCAAAAAATCATCTGATTTAAATGCTGTACAGCTCTATACATTCTTACTCTCCCCTATAACCGGGTTAATCTCCAATCCTGGGATGGAAAAACAGCATTACAAACTTTCCGTGAAAGAGCTTTGTTGTTTCCAGAACTTGATCAAATTGACCACATTAGTAATGAACCATCACAGACATTTTCAGTCTGGGTCCCACTCATGGCGAATGTGATCCTAGGTGTTGGTGAGTCTTGTTTTCAAAATAGCTTGCTTGTTGTAGAAATCATTAAGGTGAATAAATTGCAATTAAAAAGTAATGTATGCTGATACCTATAAGAACCCCTCTCCTACATACCCACCAAAGTATGACTTTTAAGCAAAAGAAGAATAGCCAAGATACACTGACCATTTGCTCTGCGCAAGGCTCTATGCTCAAAAGCTTTCTGGTAACATGCAGAAGCTATGAATTGGTGAAAGTTTTGTTGCTAACATTTTCACTACAATTTAAAAAATAAAAATTACTGATGTTATGTCATGCAATGTTCCCTGGTAGCCACATGTGACAGATACTAGTGTGTTTACCATTTTTAGACTAAGAACTTCAAATTAGAGAGAGTAAGAGCTAGTGGGTGGTGAGGCAGGAAAACAAATTTCAGCTGTGTGGCTGCAAAACCTGTACACGTAACCTTGCATATAAGGCATCTACTGGACATTTTAATTGTATATTGTTGATTAGAGTATATATATGAAAACAAGCAAATAATTTATAACCAGGCAGATGTACTAATTTGATTCAACCTAACTTACTGTTTACAAATATTTTATCAGTAGGCCCTGTCTGGGTGCTTAACTGAGAGTCAAAAAAACTCTACCAAGGTGTGGTATATTGTTTACAAAACTGACAGCAATCAGTTATGCTTCAATCGTTCCACAGGTGACTCTGCAATATTTTCCATCAAGAAATAGAATTTACTTCCACTCCCTTTGAATCTTAAGTGGTGTAGTGGTTAAGTGCTACAGCTGCTAACCAAAAGGTCAGCAGTTCACATCTACCAGGCAGTCCTTGAAAACGCTATGGGGCAGTTCTATTCTGTCCTATCAGGTTGCTTTGAGTCAGAATTGACTAGATGGTAACAGCTTTGGTTTGGTGAGTCACAATGAGTCAGATTCTACTGGGCAAAAATGGTTTTTTTTTGGTTGTTTTTATGTTGGGTTGAGCCTACACTAGCTTTGTGAATTGTTTGGAACAATGACTTTAGCAGAAATGATGTTACACAGGTTCTGAACAAAGCATTAAGAGAACGTGCACACTCTCAAGTCGTCAGCTGCTGCCCTGTGAACAACCTTGGCTAGCCTGGTGGGTAAGAGTCATATGGCCCAGTCACTCTTTAGCACGAGACACTCTGGTGGGCACTGACAAACATGAACATGACATCATATGCTACCAGCTGAACACAGACACGTAAGCAAACCCAAATGAGATGAATTGAACTGGCCCAGATTGACAGAATTACCCAATTCAGCTATAGACTCATGTGCAGCATTAAATGGTGATTAGTTGTTGTAAGCCACTAAGATTTTTAGAGGACCTTGCTATACAACAACAAATATGTTATGTACAAGAAAAACATATGTTTTCTTCCAGGTTATCCATTTAGTTTCTTGTATCATTTGTTCGTTTGATAGTCCATCTGATAAACGTCTATTCTGACTGTATCTGAAACAGACCAAGCAGGAACTATTAATTTGTGGCTTTAAATATATTCTATTATACTGGTTATTTCAGGATTGGATAGGACAGGGCACATCAGTGCTGTCTTTAGAATAAAGTACCTTTGCTGTCTGGCATTAAACAACACTTGCTGAATTTAGCAATCTTGTTGGCTGCAATAGCCAAAGTCCTGCTTCTCCAATTCAGCAACTGAGTTTCTGTAACTTTTTGTCCAGTTGTAATTTGGTTCTTTTTCCTGCATCCCTTGCACATTTCCCAGTGCCTATTTCTGTTCTCCTAGATCAATACAGCTAACCTTTTTCTAGCTGTTTTCCATTTGACCTACTTTATTTCTGTCCAGGTTCTTAATTCAGAATATACCTGTGACCCATCCCATTGCTGCTTAAGTGCCTCAGTTTACCCTGACACAAAATTCTAACTTGATGAATGGTACCTACTCGTCACCACTTGTCAGAATGCTTTCCTTGTAGTGCCTTTGAGGCATAAAGCACTAAAAATGATGACAGGAAAGAACTTGGCAGATACGAAAGAGCTATAAATATACATGCTAACTCATAAATCAATACCAATAATAAATTGCATTCAAGTGCTATTTAATTATTCGTGATCATCAATAAAGATATAAAAAGTTCATTCCTAACACCCTCACTGTGGTTACTCTGTCAGCATCTCCATGTAGTCTTGTGCACTGTTAGTCATCATTCTGTTTGTTGCGTTGAGGATTGTCTGCCTTAGTTTGATTCATCTGATTCTAGAAGCATTTTACTGTAGATATTGTTTTACGGGTGGCTTAGAAAGGAGATTTCCCCCCCCCACATCCGGTTATAAAACTTGCACATCAAAACCTTGTGCTTGTGATGTTTAAACCTGGGGTCTCTTCCTATTTCCTGATATTTAGTCTCCCACTCCCCAGGATAGCCTGTGAGTTGGTCTCAATTGGAGTTCAACACGAAGCATCCCACCCACTGAAAACTCCCTTGCTGTCTTCCTTCCCATCCCCACTCCGGGATCCCTTTTATCCCCCAAATCATCTTCTTAGGTTCATAATTAGACTCTGCAACCTTCAAGACCCTTCCACAAAGTGATGAGATACTAAAAATACAGCCCTGCAGGAATACATTCAACTTCTATTTCTGTTATTTTTCTAACACCAGTTTCAGATGAACAAAGCAGTTAAACAAAGGGAGAGAGGAAGTGCTGTGATTGCAAAGAGGGAACATCACCACATACTTTGTTCATTTTAATTACACAAAGTCATCATTTAGCAAGGGCCCAAAGACTGCAAAGGAAAGCTTTCACAGATCTCCCTTCTTTTGATATTTCCCATTTAAAGCCTCTCCCAATGACCCTGAACAGAAATACCATCATTGTAACCCTGAAAACCATACATCTCTTCACAACTCTTCAGATGAAATAGTCACTGGTGCTTTTAAGGTGTGGGGGAAGGCTGGACATAATTGGCCCATTCTGCTAATGAGACCTACTTCCATCACTCCGCTGACTGTCTCATGGCATTTAAGATGCCATCTTAAAATTGGGTTACAGAAAGGAGGGTGGACTTGTGGAGGAGGGGTATGTGGAGGACTTCTACTGTATACTAAGAGTTCTCAGTCTTGAGAAATACACATACTAAACCAGAATTCCTATGTGAGAAAACAATAGTCTTGCTTGTATTAAAATCTGAGTTTTTCTACTCACTGTTATACATCTATATTGTGACAGAGTATTGGTGGCTCTGTTTCTCTGATACTATTAGGTAATTATATAATACATATTGTACGTCAGGTATGTAGACTAAAATCTTTATATATAAAAAATCTCATTTAATCTGCATAACATAAACTATGAGAAGGTGATATTTTTCCATGCTTTATAGATAAAAATACTGCAGTTTACATTGGTGTAATAACATACTGATGTTATGAAACTATCTCTAGGATGAACCAGAATTTAAACCAAAATGTTCTTAGCTGAAAGCCTGAGCCTTTTAGCCACCTGGCACTCACTTGAGAAACTTAACATATGAAGTCAAGTTCAGTCTCACAAAATTCCAAGTCATGCTTTAATTCATTTAACGACGTTTTATGTAACCTCTTAGTGCTAGGCAGTGAGGATACTTACCAACTGAATTGGTATGGCCTTGCCCTTTGAACTCCTGATAATCTTGAGTAGAGTAAACTTACTTACAGACACTGTCTGCTATATGGTAAAACATTATTAGTCATTAGGGTTATGGTACACAAAAGAGAATTACAAGAACAAAGACATTTAAGTGACTGTGGCCAGCTGGAATCAAGGATGGCTTGAGGGGAGATTCCTATAAGATAACAGACTATCTCTTTCTATTTACCACTATATGTCTTGGAATTATCCTGGTAATTAGCATATAGTTGGTGTTCAATAAATGCTATTTATATAAGTAAAGGAATAAGTGAGGGAATGAGTGTGTGACCGAGTTAAAGAATGAGAGCACAAATGTAATTTTCAAGTAGGTACCTAAAAGAAGAATAGACACCCAGTGGTCAAGGGAGAGATGAAGTTTTCAAGACTGATGAAGTGAGAAACCAGTGGCTGGTTTGGAAATAGGAAATAATCAAGGAACCTAAATGTTCTGCTAGGAAAATTGAACTGTTAACCTGTAGATAATTAATTGAAAGTTACTTGGCTGTTTTTAAACATTTGGGAGGGATTTTTAGAAAGATAATTGTGGCAATAGAGAAGGAATTAAATGGAGGCTTAAGAATGGTAGCAAAGAAAACAATTTTTATTTAAAAAAACTTAATTGAATTGCATTTCATTGTACTGAATTGATTGGAAACATTACAGAAAGACACCCTTCTGGAGATCATGTGTGCTAATATCTCAGCTGTCTTTCTTCTAATGTTAAAATGTTTTTGTTATGTGCCTTGTAGAATAACAGAAGTGGTTTGTGGTATGGATCAGTATTTTGTATAAATGCTGCAGCTCTGTGATCTTGAGCCATGCCAGTTAGCCTCAATTTTCTCACCTGTAAAATGGGAATACTGATTCCAACACAACGTAGTCACTGACATTAAATTTCAGTAAAGTTTATGAAGAGTTTTGATAAACCATGAAGTGATAATCATAGATATTCTCATTATGATTACTACAACTTATATGAATACTGGTGTAGGTAGTAAAAGTGGTGTCACTCTTGACCTTAGCACTACTACTCCAGATTGCTATGCTCACATCTGCTACTAACGGAATTCACATGATGTAGTCCTCAAGTCTGAAAGAAATGAACCGAATACACTGAGTATCCATGATACTAAGCAGTGTACAGCACATAGTAAGTTCTAAATAAATGATCTGTACTGAAAGTATTGATGTCACATCTCTTTTCTTACTAAAGAATTCCCCAACCATTCATGTTTCTCTAACTTCTACCCGCTCCCAACTTCTAGAATGCTATCTTCTTTACAGATGATTAAAGAAAATAGGATTCTCTAAATATCCTTTTCATGTTGAATAAATATCAAATTATAGGTCTAATTTAAATATATAGAAATACATATTTTTAAATTGTGTATGTACATAAATACATATGTAGCTCTGATAGTGTAGTGGTTAAGAACTTGGCTGATTACCATAAGGTCAGCAGTTCAACTCTACCATCTGCTCCTTGGAAACTTAACACAGAAGTTCCTGTAGAGTCACCATCAGTTGAAACTCACTGAAACAGCACCTAACAACAGCAACATATATATACATGCCTATAGATATATGTGTGTATATAAGTACACCTGAATGACAAAGAATAAGCTAAGATTGAAAACAGAGTTACAGATTGTTGGCTGAATTTCTTATAGAATACATATTTCCTTTGATAATTTCTCCATCTGGAGGGAAAGCATTTATTCATTTCTGTCCATTTTCTGGCACAGCCTACTGAATTCTGTCTTCCTCCCAGTCACAAATTGATTAGGTTATAGCAAACCACTGCAATTCATTTACTCAGACCGTTATTTATTTATTTTTTACCTCTCGGTCCCCAGTGACACATAAAAATACATCAGCGCCTCACATCCTCACTAGAACTTGCTCTCTTCCTAGCTCGCTTTGGGTTGCAAGAATGATTGTATCAGTTCATATGCCCATAAAACAGATATTTGATTTGATTTAGGAGGAGACTCACTGAGCTAATTGTGTTATGATTAACTATCTACCATGAGTTTTGTGCTTTTTGTGGTTCTGAGCCACTAATGTGAGCTGGTCAGTCAGTGAACAGTGTCTCTGGCCCTTTCACCAGGTCTTTTTGAATAGGAAAGAAGACAGACAAAACGTCTTTCAAGGCAGGTATGGAATCCATGACTCGTCTGTGTGCCTAAACTACACAAACACTGTGCTAGGCACTGGGGAAACAAACATAAGAAATACATGGTCCCTTTCATCAATGAACTCTCCATCTCGAAGTGAAGACAGATTACTGTAATAGACGGCTATGTGTACAATAACTACTGTGTGAATGAGATTGCACTACTGAGAATACAATTGAAGTAATTCATTAATTCACATATCAAATATTTAATGATTGCCAAATATGTGTCAGAAAAATAAATGATGAGTTTTGTCCAAATGTGGGATCAGGATAGATTTTGAAGTCATAGCAGCAACTGAGCAGAGTTTCAGAGGGTTCAGATACTATTGCTAGTTGGATCCTGTCATAGAAAATTTGCAAAAAAAGAGGCTGCAATTACCGCTTCCCTGTATCCAAGCACTTTTGCAAGTTGACTTTGTATTTCTTCTAATTAAGAGGTCAAGTCTAGTTTTTCCCTTCTCCTTCCATGAATCTGCAAACTACTGAAGGACAAGTATGGATCTAAAAGAAAAAAAACTCAATAATCGATAATCTTTGCATTTATCCTCATTTCATAGATGCTGAAACTAGTTGGCATATGATAAATCTATGATAGCTTGCACGAGTTCACAGTCAGTTGACTGAGGCTCCAGAGTGACAGCTCAGCTGTCTCTCAATGGAGGTATATATGTTTTCCAATGTAGCCCCTTGTCTTATTAGTTTGTTCATTTTATATATATATATATATGTATATATATATGTAAATCAAGACTTGAAGTCTCCCCAGCGTCAGGCACTGTACCCAGTGCTATTAAGGAAAAAAACTAATAAAATATGGAAGAACCCAGCTCTCAGTCATAGTGGTGATGTGGAAGTAACCAGATGATCACAGAGCTAAACAGCAAAAGCTAAGAGAGGCATACAGTATGTTATGGTGTACACTGGGAGCACTTTATCTAGAAGTGTGACTGTAGATGCTAAGGAGTGCACCCTGAGGAGGCGACACTAGAGCTGCGGACCAAGTGTGAAGATTTAGAAATGATGAAAATTTCTTCATTAGGGGTGGAGGTGTGATGAAATCCCTTTAAGAAATTCCAGGTCCTGTATTCCTCAAAGACGAAGCCTATTAACCTGGCACAACACACGCGCCAATCTGTGAAGCTTTCCTGCAAGGCTGGATGTTTTCCGGTTTGCCACAAGCTACGAGTGAGAGTGAAACTGACCTTTATACAGAAATGGACAAGGATTAGAGGTCAGAATGTGTTTAAGTTTGTCCCCTATGAAATTGTAAGTTTCAACAGATAAAAAGAGGTGCTCTTAGGACTATCTTCTGGACAAGGATACAAGAAATAAGATCACTAGGGCAGAACACAAATTCTGTCTTCCAGGAATACCCAAAGACCTTGATTTTCCCTTATGTTTTAAGGCAAAACAAGGAATCTTAACCTTTTCCTAACCTCTACTCATTTCTAATTGATTAACAACAACTTACAGGAAACACTGGTGACATAGTGGTTAAGTGTTACAGCTGTTAACCAAAAGGCCAGCAATTCAAATCCACCAAGCACTCCTTGGAAATGCTATTGGGCAGCTCTACTTTGACCTATAGGATCACTATGAATTGGAATCAACTTGGTTGCACTGAGGTTTTCTTTCTATGGTGTAGGATCATCTCTGTCTTGGTTATTTCTCTGTCACTGTGATGCATTTAAAGAAATTGATTATTAGCACCAGTTGGGGGTAAGAGTGTGCCAAGAGATTTATCTGTGTATTAGCTAATGTAATTTTCATAGCTACTCTATCAGGAGAAGGATAAAGCTCAGAGCGGACAAAGAACTTGGCCAAGTTCTCACTGATAGCTCTGAAAACTGAGATCTAATGCCAGTGCACAGGTCTATGTAGCAGGGTAGACTGCCTCTCATGGACATGATGTGCTTCAACCAACATCTTTCTTCTCCTGCTCAATAAGCCTTCTTCCTCTTCATAAGTAGAATGGTCGACTAGAGGTAAATTCTAGTTAATCCAATCAACATATATTTAGTATCTCCTGTGAGTGGCATGCTTTGCATTGTTGTTGTGAGCCACCAAGTTGATTCTGACTCATGGTGTCATCACGTGGAATAGTAGAGTTTCCCCAAAGGGTTAATTGGCTGTCATCTTTATGGAAGCAGATTGTCAGGTCTTTCTTTCTTGAAACTGTTGGGTTCAAGGACGGGATTGAGTTCAGTTAACAGTAAAATATTTATTCATTGTGCAATTAGGGCTCCTTGAGCTCTGTATTAGGGATATAAAAATCAGTTAAGACCACTCCCTTCTATTATGAAGTGCATGGTGTATCTTACTGGTTCTTTTTGCTCCTCAGAGTAAGCTAGGATAGACCTGTGACTTTAGTTGAAGACCTGCCATAGAGCAATAATCCTTTCCTTCAGTTAAAGGAAGTAAGCTTCCATTAGAGTGAAAAAACAAAAATCTTAAAACTTATCTTCTTCCCTGTGGACTTCTTTCTTTTCTATCTCCCCATTCTGCTGGAATAGAATGTTAGGTCTAGGTGCAACTTCCCTTAGGAAGCTGTTGTAGCTCTGGAGAGATGAGAACATTAATTTGGGAGCCTTGGGAAGGACATATAAAAACTAATTTGCATGGCTTATCTGCAAATTTAAGGGAGAAGAAAGGGAAACTCTGTGTCTTCTCTATGGTATCCTAACTATATCACCAGCAACAAATTATTTGAAGCAGAAAACTAGTTAACCAGGATTAAACAATAAGGATTTATCACAGTGGTGCTTGTCCTGTGTCTGATTCTCACACTAGATGACAAGCACATGGATGGACCTCAGTTATGGGCAAAGAAAGGAAACACTCCCCCCCCCACCATCTCTATTTTTCATGAGCGGAGCTTGAAACCCAGAGAAATTAAGAGACTAGTGAAAATTCAAAGTCAAGATAGGATGAAACACCATGACTGCTGTCTACAAAAGTAGTGTTCTCTCCTTTATAACACAAAAGACCATCCCTTTAAAAAACCCCTCAACAGGGAAGGTGCATTTATATAAACATTAAAAAGTGGTATCGGCAGAGTCCACACCAATTCATCTTTTAAATTTTGCTCTTCATGGCATTATTATGGGAACATGCTTCGCAAAGAGCTCTCCACTGATGCTGTTACCCTGCACTGCAGCTCTGGAAAGTGGGCTGAAGAAGCTGTGAGTTTGTGCAACAGCACATGTTAACATGAGTTATAATATGTCAGGGGCCCCATGTTAACGATCAGAGAATCTATTCAGCTCCTTTAAGGTTAATCAACTCAGCATTTGTGCCAGGTATAATGTCTAATTAAAATGATGAATGGGTGGAGAATGCCTCCAGGCAAAGGGAGGAGATGGCACAAAGAGGGAGCACCCGTGCCATATTGGTTTGGAAAATCAATAAGAAGAGCTCATTTTATCCCAGTGTTATCTGTGCATTTGCCATTAGTGGCTCATTTGAAAAACTGCCAACTGGCTGATAAGTAGGCTCAGCACTGCTGTGTTGCTCAGTACTTAAGGATGCTCTGGTTGGAGGAAGCTCAGCAGTAGCTCAGAATGTCTCTAGATGGTATCAGAAACAGAAAGATGATGATGAGCCAAAGGAGAGTTGGTCAAGGAGTTCCCAGAAGTCATCCTGAGTTTCACTTTGAATAACCAAATCTCAGACTTGAGAGGAAGCCGGCAGAAAGAGCCAAAAGAGTTGGAAAGTGAAAACCAGAGTTAAAGCCTCAAATCTGTTACAAAATAGATTCTTAACCTTGGGGAAGTATCTTCAGAGCTCAATGTCATCATCTGCAAATGTGCATAATTATAATATTAGCTGCCTTACTACATAAAGTTGTTATGAGAAGTAAAACAACTTACAAGTGTAAAAAGATTATATAACAGCATGTAAATTAATATATATTTTATGTATAAATATATTTAAACATGTATCTAGCCAATGAACATGGCAATGATGCACGACCAGGCTTTGTTTCATTCTGTTATACATAAGGTCTATATGAGTCAGAGTCAACTCAGTAGTAATTAATAATTGTAACTCTTATTTGTATTTATTTACAATATATTTATCAAGCATCTACTGTGTGCTAAGCACTATTCTAAGTACTAAGTGTGTAGCAAGAAACAGATAATGTGATTGCTCCAAGGATGCTAAGTGCCTAGTGAGAAAGTATCTCACAGATACTTCATTATGGTCTATTTATATGTGGGAAAATCTCTTCATTTCATCTTTTCATATTCCAGGAATATCAACTGGAGGGTCACATTCATACAAAATAAACAGAAGATTAACAAGTGTGAAAGGGAAGGTTTTTTTTTTTGTTGTTGTTGTTGTTTTGGTGATTAAGTGAAAGTACACAACCCAAATTAAATGTGCATGCCTATCTATCTGCAGCTCCTTCTGTTCTCCTTGCCCCATGACAGCACTTCTCCTTTTTGTTATATATATGTCATATCCTCTTAACAATCTCCTGTCACCTGCTCTCTACCCTCACTTCTCCCTTCTAACAAGAGGGCAGTAGGACAGCATCCTACAAATGCATTGAACCGTAAAGTACACACACCATATGACCACATTGTGTCCCTGAGTCTAATCCACGCCTGTCCAAGAGTTGATCTCACTCATATTTTCTGGTCAGAGGCAGCAGCAGGTCTAAGGTTCTCCCAGGGGAACCCTCAGGCCTCTGGACCATCACCTGTGGTCTTTTAGTGGAGTTCTTGAGTTGCACCCATCTTTTTCCCATGTTGCCACTGGGACTCAACACTGCTCCATCACGGCTCTCTTTGGTGGAGGCCAAGCACCATCTGGTTCTTCTGGTCATATGTTGATACAGTCACTCATTCACAAGGATCCTTATATCTCCTGGGCATTTTTCCCTCATATCATTGTTATTCTTGGTTATTGTCTGTTCTAGATGAGTTGGGACTACTCAGTGTACCTCAGATGGCAGCTTCCTAGCTTTTAAGACCCCAGATGCCACTCACCAATGTGGGTTGCAGAAGACTCTCTTAGCAATAGGCTAGTTATGCCAACTGGCCTGGGTGTCCCTTGAGGGCGTAGTTTCCAGACCCCACCCCTGCTACTCTATCTTTGCAATAATGGATTAAGATTAGAAGAATTTTCTGTTTATGTTGAAGTCCAATTAAGTTGATCTTCTTTCTACTATGTGTTATCACTGCTTACTCCCAACAAAATTTCTATTAACTGTCTAATCTATGACCAGCCCACTCCTTCTCTCTCCTCCCTTGCAGCCATCAAAGACTCTCTTCTGTACATGAGTCTGTTTTTAAGTCCTTATAGTAAGGGTGTCATACAATATTTGTCTTTTTGTTGCTGACTACTTTCACTCAGCATAATGTCTTCCAATTGAAACCAGATTTGAGATGCTTTCTAAAATCGTCATTGTTCTTTATCACTGAGTATTGTTCCATCGAGTACAATTACCATAGTGTGTTTATCCTTTCCTCTGTTGTTGGGCACCTAGGTTGATTCCATCTCTTAGCTATTGTGGACTGTGCTGCAATAAACATTCGTGTGCACGTATCTGTTCGTATGACTTCCCTTGATTCTGTGAGATACATTTCAAACCATGGGACTACTGGATCAAATGGTATATCTATTCCAGCTTCTTATGGAAGCACCAGTTTGCTTTCCAAAGAGGTTGTACCATTTTGCAATCCCACCAGCAGTGAAGCAGAATACCAATTTCTCCACAGCCTCTGCAGCATTTGTTGTTTTGTGTTTTTTTGGATCATGGCTAACCTTGTCGGAGTGAGATGGTATCTCACTGTAGTTTTGATTTGGATTTCTCTGACAACTAATGATCATGAGCTTTTCCTCATGTGTCTTTTGGCTGCCTGTATGTCCTCTTTCATGAAGTGTCTATCCATCTCCTTTGCTCATTGCTTAATTTTCGTTGTTGATATTTTTCAGTACCTTCTAGATTATGGACATCAGATGTCGGTCCAACATGTAGGTGCCAAATATTTTTTCCCATTCTGCAAACTACCTTTTAATACTTTCAAGAAGGTCTTTGGATGAGCAAAAGTATTTGATTCTTAGTAGTTCCCATTTGTCTATTTTTGTTTTTTGTTGATCGTATTTTGTCAGATTTTGAAGTCTGTCTAAGCTGTGCATTAAAGCTTACATTGTTGATACTATTTTTTCTTTCATGATCTTTATCATTTTAAGTTTTATATTTATGTCTGATCTAATTCGAGTAAGATGTGAAACAGCGGTCTTGTTTCAATTTTTTGCAGATTAATATCCAATTTTGCCAGCACCATTTGTTAAAGAGACTGGTTTTACCCCAATTTAAAATCTTAGGGCCTTTGTCAAATATCAACTTTTCATAAGATGATGGTGGCATCTCTGGGGTCTCAATTCAGTTCCACCGGCCTGTATGTCTCTGTACCAATACCAGGCTGTTTTGACTACTGTGACAGTGTAACAGATTCTAAATTAGAGTAGTGTGAGGTCTCCCACTGTGTCCTTTTCTTCAGTAGTACTTTCCTTATCAGTGTTTTTTATCTCTTTCCAAACAAATTTGGTGTTTTGTTTCTCCATCTCATTAAAAATTGTCACTGGAATTTGTATTTGGATTGCATTGTCTATGAAGATGGCATTCGGTAAAATAGACATTTTCACAATGCTAAGTCTTTCTATCTATGAGCAGGGTAGGTATCTCCATTTATGTAAGTCTCTCTTGATTTCTTGCCATAAGGTATTGTAGTTCTCTTTGTAAAGGTCTCTATTTCTCTAGTTAGATTTATTCCTAGGTATTTTGTCTTCTTGGGGGCTGTACTAAATAGTATCGATTTGGTGATTTATTCTTTGATGATCTCTTTGTTTGTGTAAAGGAATCCTACTGATTTACTTCTGTTTATCTTGTATCCTGATATTTTGCAGAACTCTTCTATTAGTTCCAGTAGTTTACTTATGGATTCTTTAGGATTCTCTGCATATACAATCATATCATCTACAAGTAGGGAGATTTTTACTTCTTCTTTGCCAGTACAGATGCCCTTTAATTTCTCTGGCTAGAACTTCCAGTACAACGTTGAATAGAAGTGGTGAGAGTGGGCGTCCTTGTCTAGTTCCTGTTCTCAAGAGGAATTCTTTCAGTCTTTCCCATTCAGGGTGATGTAAGCAGTTGGCTTTAGTAGATGGCCTTCTTGCACTGAGAAATTTGCCTTCTATTCCTATTTTTTCTGAGAGTTTTTAACATGAATGGGTGTTGGACTTTGTCAAATGCCTTTTCTTCCATCAAGTGACAAAATCAGGTGACTCTTATCCTTTGTGTCATTTATGTGGTTGATCACATTAATTGTTTTTCTGATGTTGAACCAGCCTTGCATCCCAGCTATGAATCCAACTTGGTCATGATCAATTATTTTTTTGGATATGTTGTTGAACTCTACTGGCAAGGATTTTGTTGAAGATTTTTGCATTTAGGTTCATGAGTGATATCTTTTTCTGTAATTTTTTCTTTTTTGTGTGGGATCTTTCCCCAGCTGTGGTATCAGGGTTATGCTGCCTTCATAGAATGAATTTGAGAGCATTCCACCATTTTCTATACTGTGAAATAGTCTCAGTAGTATTAGAGTTAACTTTTCTCTAAAACTTTGGTAGATGTCTCCAGAGAAGCCATCTGGGCCAGGACTTTTTTGGTTGGTAGATTTTGGATGAGTTTTTCAATCTCTTATATGGGTTTATTAAGTTGTTCTACTTCTCTTTGTGGTCATTTTGGTAGCCAATATGAACCCACGTTCCAAATCTGTTAGAGTACAGTCTGTCTTAGTATTGTGTTGTGACACTTTTGATTTCAGTTAGGGCTGACGTGATGTCTCCCACCTCATTTCTCATTTGTGTTATTTGTTTCCTCTCCTGTTCTTTTTTTTTGGTAAGTTGATCCAATGGTTTATAAATTTTGCTGTTTTGTTTTTTCCCCAGAAAACCAGCTTTTGGATTTGCTAATTTTTTCAATTGTTCTTCTATTCTCTAATTCATTTGGTTCTTCTCTAAACTTTATTATCTGTTTTCTTCTGGTGCCTGAGAGGTTCCTCTGCTGCTCTGTCTAGTTTTAAAGCTACAGGTCTAATTCTTCGGTTTGTGTCCTTTCTTCCTTCTGATTGTGTGCATTTACAGAGATAAACTAACCTCTGAGCACTGCTTTTGTTCTATCACTTAGGTTTTGGCAGGATGTGTTTTCATTCTCATTTGATTCCATAAATTTCCTTATTTTGTCCTTGATTTCTCCTATAGCCCATGGGTTTTTGAGCAAGATGTTATTCAGTTCCATCAGTCTCCATTTCTATCTATGTTTTTTTTTCTGCTATTGATTTCAACTTTTATGGCTTTATGGTCTGAGAAGATGCTTTGCAATAATTCATTGGATTGGAATTTGTTGAGACTTGCTTTACATCCTAACAAACAGTCTATTCTGGAAAATGTTCCACATGCACTGGAGAAGAAGGTGTACTTATCTGTTAAAGGATGAAGATTTCTGTATATGTCTATGAGATCTAGCTGTTTAATTATCACAAGAAGGTCTTCTGTGTCTTTACTGAGCTTTTTTCTAGATGATCTATCCATTACTGAAAGTAGAGTGTTGAGGTCTCCAACTATTATTGTGCAGTGATCTATCTTATTTTTCAGTGCAGGCAGTGTTTGTTCAATGTATTTAGATGCTCTGGTAGTGGGTGCATAAGTATTTAATATTGTTAAGTCCTTCTTGTGTATTGAACATTTCAGCAATAAATAGTGACCATCCTTGTCCACAGTGATGGAGTCTACATTATAATCTATTTTATCTGAGATTAGTATTGTCACACCTGCTCTTCTTTGTATGTTGTTAGCTTGGCATATATTATACCACTCTTTAATTTTCACTTTGTTCATATCTTTCAGTTGAAGATTTTTTTTGTAAGCAACGTATAGACAAGTCATGTCTTTTCATCCAGGATATCACCCATTGTTTCTTTATTGGCACATTCAGTCCATTTACATTCAATGTAATTATTCATAGGCATGTATTTAGGGCTTTCATTTTGATGTATTTATTTTTGTGTTGATGTTGCTCTTAATATTCTGTTCTGGGTCAGTCTTCTTTATGGGTTGACTTTTCATCTTTGTCAGTGCTGATTTTACGATCGTTGAGACTCCTGTATCATGTTTCTTGTTTTGGTATGTTGTATTATTATTGTGCTTTGTGGATACCCATATGATCTCCCTTAATATTTTAAATTCTGCATATCTTTTTAACTTCCTCTCCTTCAGAAAGGACTAAAACTGCTGTAGTATATCACTCTTTTTAGTGCAATAGTATCATAGTTTTTGTGATACGATAATTAGTTCCCTTCATTTACTATTGTAGCTTTGATTAGTTTTGTGACTTCCCTAAATGAGCAGGTTTCCGGATGTTGTGCCCTGTACTGCCTCCTTAAATATACACTAAATGGTTTTGTTTTTCTAAGTAAAGCACTTCTTTTAGTATTTCTTGTAGTTTGGGTTTGAGTTTTACAAAGTCTCTAAACGTATGTTTATCTGCAAATGTCTTAATTTCATTTTCATATTTGAGAGAGAATTTTGCAGGATATGTAATTCTTGGTTGGAAATTTTTCTCCTTCAAGGCTTTGAATGTGTCATCCTACTACCTTCTTGCCAACACTGTTTCTGCCAAAAAGTCATACAAAAGCCCACAAGGTTGCCCTGTGAATGTTAGCTTTGGTTTGAGTGTCGGTTACTTTAAGAGAATCTGTTTATGTTTCATTTTATTAAACTTGACTATAATGTGTGTTGGTGTCTTTCTTTTGGGGTTTGGCTTTAGTGACATTCGATACATGTCTTGGACATCAATCTTCTCTTCTTTCATGATTTCAGGGAAGTTTTCTGTCAGTAACTCAACAAGAATACTCTCCATGCTTTCAGCTCTCCCTCCCTGTTCAGGAACTCCAATTAATTGTAGATTATTCATCTTCATAGAGTCCCACATGTTTCTTCATTCTTCTTCATTTTTCTTATTTCTTTTCTCTGATTTCTCCACATAAATTCTGGTGTCGTTTGCTTTGTCTTCAAGGTCACTAAGTCTGACTTATATCTCTTCAGTTCTGCTCTTTTGGCTTTGGCTTGAATTGCCTAAATCTTTAATTTCCTAAAGTTGTCATTGTTCTTTATCATTGCATAGTGTTCCACTGAGTATATGTATCATAGTTTGCCTATTCATTCCTCTGTAGTTGGGCATCTGGGTTGATTCCATCTTTTTGGTACTGTCGACTACTGTAATAAACATTCACGTGCATGTATCAGTTGGTGCAAATGGCCTTGATTCAGTATGATATATTTCAAGCAGTGAAATTACTGGATGAAATGGTTTATCTATATCCAGTTTTTTAATGAAGCATCAGATTGCTTTGCAAAGAGGTTGCACCATTTTGCAATCCCACCAAAAGTGTAGCAGAGTTCTAATCTCTCCACAGCCTCTCCAGCATTTGTTGTTTTGCTTTTGTTAGATCATGGCCAACCTTGTTGGGGTGAGATGGTATTTCATTGTAGTTTTGATTTGAATTTCTTTAATAGTTAATGATCATGCGTATGTCCATACTGTGTTTTTGGCTGCCTGGATTTTCTCTTTAGAGAAGTGTCTGCCCATTTCCTTTGCCTATGGCTTAAGGGGATGATTTATCTTTTTCTTATTGATATTTTGTAGTACCTTATAGACTACGGAGATCAGGCTTCAGTCTGACATATAATTGCCAAATAGTTTTTCCCATTCTATAGGTAGCCTTTTAATTCTATTATAAAGTCTTTGGACGAGCATAAGTGCTTGATTCTTAGTAGTTCCCATTTATCTATTTTCGGCTGTTTCTGGCTTGTTTGGCAGATTTTTGAAGTCTGTCTATATTGTGCATTAAAACTTCCAGTGCTGTTTCTACTTTTTATTGTCTGAGACGGCACTTGGCTTGGCTATCTAGTTGGAGTTGGTTTCTATATAAAGTGTAAGATATGAATCTTGTTTCAATTTATTGCAGATGGATATCCAATTTTGCCAGCACCATTTGTTGAAGAGATTGCTTTTAACTCAGTTTAATGTCTTAGGGCCTTTGTTGATTATCAGCTGTTCACAGGAAGATGATGTCATCTCTGTTACATTGATCTATCTATCTCTTTTTGTACCAGTATCAGGCTGTTTTGACTACTGTGGCAGTGTAATAGGTTCTAAAGTTGGGTAGTGAGAGGCCTCCCAGTGTGTTCTTCTTCTTCAGTATTGCTTTACTTACCTGAAGCTTCTTTCCTTTCCAAACAAAGTTGGTGATTTGTTTCTCTATCTCATTGAAAAATGTCACTGGAATTTGTATTGAGATTGCATTATATAAATAGATTTCTTTGGGTAAAATAGACATTTTCACAATGTTAAGTCTTCCTATCCATAGCAGGGTAGGTTTCTCAATTTATCTAAGTTTCTCTTAGTTTCTTGTAGAAAGGACTTGTAGTTCCCTTTGTAAAGATTTGTTATTTCTCTGGTTAGATTTATTCCTAGGTATTTTATCTTCTTAGGGGCTATACTAAATGGTTGACCTGCAAATAGGGAGATTTTTACTTCTCCTTTGCTGATGCAGATGCCCTTTATTTCTTGGTCTTGTCTAATTGCTCTGGCTAGAACTTCTAGTACAGTGTTGAATAGGAGAGCTGACAGTGTGCATCCTTGTCTAGTTCCCATTCTCAGGGGAAATTGTTTCAGTCTCACTCCATTCAGGATGATGTAGGAAGTTGGCTTTGTATAAATGGCCCCTATTGCATTGAGGAATTCACCATTTTTGCCTATTTTGCTGAGAGTTTTTTAGCATGAATGGGTGTTGGACTTTATCAAATGCCTTTTCTACAGCAATAGACCAATAGACAAGATCAGGTGATTCTTGTCTTATGTGTCATTTATGTGGTTGATCACATGAATTGTTTTTCTGATGTTGAACCAGGCTTGCATCCCTGGTATGATTCCAACTTGGTCATGATAGATTTGGTACCAGGCTGATGCTGACTTCATAGAATGAATTTGGGAGTACTCTGTCATTTTCTATACTGTGAAATAGTCTCAATAGTATTGGAGATAACTCTTCTCTAAAATCTTGGTAGAGTTCTGCAGTGAAGCCATCTGCGCCCAGGCTATTTTTCATTGGTAGTTTTTTGACGACATTTTCAATCTCTTCCTTTGTGATGGGTTTGTTAAGTTGCTCTGCTTCACCTTGTGATAATTTTGGTAGGTGATAGAATCAAGGAATTTGTCCATTTCCTCTAAATTTTCAAATTTGTTAGAGTACAGTCTTTTATGGTATTTTTTATTTCTGTTGAATCTGTTGTGACAACTCCCCTCTCATTTCTTATTTCTGTTATTTATTTCTTTTCTTGTTTTTCTTTAGTGAGTTGAGCCAATGGTTTATCAATTTTGTTGATCTCACAAAAACAGCTTTTGGTCTTTTCAAGTTTTTCAGTTGTTCTTCTATTCTCTAATTCATTTAGTTCTGCTCTAATCTTTATGATCTGATTTCTTCTGGAGACTGAGGGATTCTTCTGTTGTTCTCTCTCCACTTGTTCAAGCTGCAGGGTTACTTCTTTGGTTTAGTTTCTTTTTTCCTTCCAGATGTGTGCATTTATGGTGATAAACTGACCTTTAAGGCTCATTTGGCTGTATACCATAGGTTCTGGTAGGAAGTGTTTTCATTCTCATTGGAATCCTTAAATTTCTATATCTCATCCTTCATTTCTTCTATAACCTGTGGCTTTTTGAAGCAAGATGTTGTTCAGTTTCCATGAGTTCCACTTTCCATCTATGTTTTTTCTGCTGTTGATTTCACCTTTTATGGCTTTATGATCTGAGAAGATGCTTTGCATTAGTTCAGTGACATGGATTTTGTTGAGAATTGCTTTATGGCCTAACATGTGGTCTATTCTGGAAAATGTTCCATGTGCACTGGAGAAGAAGGTTTAGTGTTCTGCTGATGGATGGAAAGTTCTGTATATGTTGATGAGGTCTAGTTGGTAAGTTGTGGCAATAAGGTCTTCTGTGTCTTTATTGAGCTTTTTCTAGACAATCTATCCATTATTGAGTGTGGGGTGTTGAATTCTCCCACTATTATTGTGGAATGATCTATCTCATTTTTGTGTGTAGTCAGTGTTTCTTCAATGTATTTAGATGCTCTGCTATTGGGTGGATAAATATTTAATATTGTTAAGTCTTGCTTGTGTATTGAACCTTTCAGCAATAAACAGTGTCCATCCTTGTCCACAATGGTGGATTTTACATTAAAGTCTATTTTATCTGAGATTAGAATTGCCACACCTGCTCTTCTTCATGTATTGTTAGCTTCATATATATTCTTCGATTCTTTAATTATTTGTTCCTGTCTTTAAGTGTAAGGTGAGTTTCTTGTAGGTAACATATGGATGGGTCGTATCTTTTGATCCAAGATGTCACTTGATGTCTCTTTACTGGAACATTCAGTCCATTCACACTCAATGTGGTTATTGATAGGTATGTGTTTAGTTCTGTCATTGTGATACGTTTATTTTTGTGTTGATGTTTTCTCTGTTGTTCTTATTAATCTGTTCTGGGATATTCTTTGTGAGTTGATTTTTTACCTTTTCACGGTAGGTTTTGTGGTTGTTGAGATTCCTGTATTATGTTTCTTGATTTGATAAGTTGCATCTTTATTGTGCCTTACAGCTGCTCTCATGATCCCCTTTAATAAACTATGTATAAACCCAATTTTAATTATTACCAGTTTTATTAACTTCCTCTCCATCTGGAAGAAGTATGATGACTGTAGTGCAGCCCTCTTTTTAACATGATGAGATCTTGATTTTCGTGATGTGATCATTGGATCGTTTCTTTCACTATTATAGCTTTGACTGAGTTTGCAGCCTTCTCTAACTGAGTAGGTTTCTGGGTGATGTGTTCTGAATTTTCTTCTAAAATATAAAGTTAGTGGTTTTGTTCTTCAAAGCCAAGAATTTCTTTCAGTATTTTTTGTAGCTTTGGTTTATGTTTTATAAAGTCTCTGTTTACCTGTGAATGTCTTCATTTCATTTTTAGATTTGAAAGACAGTTTTGCAGGATATATAATTCTTAATTTGAAATTGTCCTTCAAGGCTTTGAATGTGTCATGCCACGGTTTCTATGCCAGCATCATTTCTGTTGAGAAATCTGATGAAAGCCTACAGTGTTTCCTTCTGAATGTTAGCGTTGCTTTGACTCTTGTTGCCTTTAAGAGTTTCTGATTATGTTTCATTTTGTTAAACTTGATTATAGTATGTCTTAGAGTCTTTCTTTTGAGATCTATATTGAGTGGCACTCAATATTGTATATCTATATTCTCTTCTTTCATAATTTCTGGGAAGTTTTCTGTCAGCAGCTCAGCAACAATGCTCTCTGTGTTCTCAGGTGTCTTGCCCTGTTCAGGAACTCCGACTAATCATAGATTGTTCCTTCTAATACAGTCCCACATGCTTCTTAATGCTTCTTCATTTTCCTTGTTTCTTTTTTCTAATTTCTCCTCATAGATGCTGGAGTCAGTAGCTCTGTCTTCTATATAATAAATTCTGTTTTCCCTTTGTTCCATTTTGTTTTTTGGCTTTGAAATGAAGTTTCTATGTCTTTGATTTTATTCTTGATCTGTTGGATTTCAGAGTATTGGTGTTACATCAGATTGAACAGCTTGCTTAATTTTTCATTTTTCTCTGCTGCACTTTTTATGAGGTATCTCTATATAATCCTTTTGTATTCACCTTCTGATAGTTTCAAAAAGTTTACTTCATCTGGGAAGTTCTTTGGTCCTTTCTTTTGGAGGTCTTCTGAAGCTGTGGGTGATTTCTTGGTTACACGTTTCTTCAGAGTTTGTTGCTTTGGGGCATCATGTGAGTCAATAGTGGATAGGAGAGGTGCTGTGAGGATGGACCTCAGTTGTTCCTCTAGGCCATCTTAAAATGAAATGTAAAAGGTATCTGACAACTTCCAAAGTCAGTTAGGTTTCCAGGTGTACAGGTCTCTCTTCCCAGCTGGCAAAGTAAGCACCTCTATATCCAACTCCAGATGTCATAAACTAGTTAAAAACACAGAAAGGCTACTGCCCTGTTGGCCTCTGCTGCTGGGCCCCAGCCATAGGTGACCCTGTGTAGAATACTGCTTTTCTTCCAGACTAGCCCCCCCTTTGGGCTGGTGCTGCCTCCCATCCTTGGAATTAGGTCCCACTGAGGCTTCTGTATGGGTTTCTCTGCCTCCCAGTGGAACAAGATGGTGTCCTGCACAAGCTCCCCTCCTGCCTCAGTACAGGCTACTCAGTGGCGGAGGCAGATAGACAGTCCAAGGGTGCCGAGATAAACAGAGTCCATAGCCGGGCTCTCAAAATGTGGAAATTTCTCCTGCCAATCCCACCAGCAGTGAGTCTGAGATTAGCTGCTAGTCAGGTCCCAGCTCTGCCTGCCAGCTAAGACAGAGAAAAAAAAGTTAAAATGGCAAGTTATCTTTGGTCTGTGAAAGCCAGCACTCGCCAAGAGTGGGGGTCAGCAAAAGAGAGGAAGTTTTCTGTTCAGTGGTATGAAGCCCAAATTAACAGCCCTATGCCATGTCCTAGGGCTTGCTATGTGTCCAGAGGGCTCTGTTTAATTATCGTTCAGATCTTGGTTTCCAGAGGGATTTAGGAAGACATGTGTTTAGTCCGCCATCTTGACTCCATCCCAAAGGCAGTTGTATTTTAAAAATTTAGGATGTATCTGACAGTTGCCCAAATCCATCAAGCTATCAAATGTGCCAGGCCCCACCTTCTGACTGACAATGGAAACACTTCTTTGGCTGTTTCCAGATGCTATGACAGAGCTCAAAGTAGGGAGGGGTTACTGCCGTCCTCAGCTAGGCCCTACCAATAAGGTAATACTGTGCTAAACCCAGCCTTTATGCTGGAAAAGTGCTTTCTGGACTAGCATTGCTTCTCAGCTTGGGAATTAGCCCCTGCTGAGGCCTCCACTCGAGTGACTCTGCCTCCTAGCTGAGCAAGATGGTATCCTGGCTGAGTTGCCCATCCCACCATGAAACAGCAGAATCTATGGCATAGCTCAGAAAAGAAGGCATGGGGTGCAACGGTGCTCTCAGTCAGGAGCCAGGATCTCAAAATGTGGCTATTCCATGCACTATCTTTCAGCTGTGCTACGTGCTGTTTACTTTAATACTGCAGTTCAGTGTGTTTCCTGGCTCATTGTCACCCCCACCTCCCAGATAACAAAAGTGCCGTCAGTACCTGCAGTCTGCCCAAACAGTAAGTCAGCAGGAATGGAGCTCAGTGCTCTCCGCCTCATCAGAGAAAGGCAGTTTCCTGTTCAGTGGCATTTAGTTCAATCTGATAACCTTATGGTATATCCTAGGGTTCCCTGGATGTCTAGAGTGTTCTATTCAATCATCAATTGAGGCCTTAGTTTTCAGAGGAAATTAAGAAGTGTGTCTAGTCTGCCATGTTGGCTCTGCCCCCTGGAAGATTTTTATACAGCAATTCTTTATACAGTTAATTCTTCAGAAATAACTGAATTATCTTATTTAAACCACAATGAACATATGCATGCATGTATGCTGATATAAATATTTACCACTGTACCATAAAACCCATTGCTGTCAATTTGATTTCGACTCACAGAGACTCTGCTCTGTAAGACAGAGTAGGACTGTCACAGAGGGTTTCCAAAGCTGTAGAGGTTTGCAATATTGCTGAGGGTCGCATAACACCAGACAAGTTTTTTTTTTTTTTTCCCTAGTCATGTTTTAGGTAAAATTTTACAGCTCATGATAATTTCTCATTCAAATATGTCACATTGTTTTGTGACATTAGGTTGAATCCCAACAATCTGACAGTGCTCTATCCCTTTCCACTCCAGTTCCCCATTTCCATTTAACCATTTCCTGTCCCCTCCTGACTTTTGATGTTGTTTAGGACAGAAGTTGCCCATTTCATTTTGTATATCTGATTATAGAAAAAAAATCACATTCTCACAAGTACTATTTTTTGTTTCATAGTCCTGTCTAATCTTTGTCTGGAGAACAGGATTGAGGAATGATTTCTGTTCTCAGTTAACAGTGAATCCAGTGGCCATAGTTTAGAAAGTTCCTCCAGTCTCTGTCAGAACAATAATTCTTGTCTTTTTCCATGAATTAAGTTCTATTGTACATTTTTCTTCTGCTCTGTCTAGGACTCTCTGTTATGACCTTGTCATGGAGGTCACTGGTAGCAGCCAGGCACCATCTAGTTCTTCAGGTCTCAGGTTGGTGGAGTCTTTGATTCATTTGGTCCTTTAGTCTTTCAGCTACTATTTTCCTTGTGTCTTTGATTTTCTTCATTCTCCTTTCCTCCAAGTGGGATGTGACAAATTGATGTCAGTTAGACAGATGCTCAAAGCTTTTATGACCCCAGACACCACTCACCAAAGTGGGATGTAGAACATTTCCTTAAAAATTGTTATTGACATAACACCAGGTATCTTGATAGAGCAATAGATCAAATATTTGTGACAGTTAATGATTTAGAAGGTAAGTCATAAATAATCAATGTTAAAATATGGATTGTTCAACATCACCTTGACAACCTTAACAGTGGAACAGTGGACACAATTTTCTATTTTAGTTCATTCAGAGTAATTTTCAGTCCAACAATGCATTGCATACCATAATTTTAAAATTATGGATATAATGGAATTATATGAGCTCTCCAGGGTATCTCATCTTCAATACTTCCTCTAATCTCAAGTTAAAACCTTCCTTAAGGAATTACTCATACCACTGCAAGGGAACAAAAGCAATCTATAGCTTATTGAATTAGGTGCATGCAATTCATATTAATTCATAGGTTCATTCACCATGAAGCTTTCATTAGATGCCTACTGTTAATCAATTGTTTTTGCTAGATTATTGTTTGTTGTTGTTGTTAAGGGCTAGTCATTGTCAAATAATAGCAACCCTATGGGGCAGAGTAGAACTACCCCATAGGGTTTCTAAGGTGTGGTTGATAGATTTGAACTGCCAACTTTTGTGTTAGTGGAAGTTTTTAATCACAGCACCACCAGGGCTCCACTACAGACAATACTAGACACAAATAATAATAAAACATACTCCCTTATTTGACATTTGTAGGTCCACAAAACAAAACCATTTTTGGCCACATAATAGACTATTAGCAGTTTATCTTGCCATCTGGGATAAAGGAAATGCTGATATTTTGCCACGAGAGAAAGTGAGTTAGCAGAAATGAATACTTACAAATGAATACATTTCAAAAGTAATCACTTACAAAGTCTCTGGAAATTCATGATCTCCAGACTCCAAATACTAGAAATGGATTCTAGTTTTCTTTCTTTTAACTTAAACACTGCTCAGGGTTGCATGACACTGTAGCCATTGTATATGGCAACAGTGTATAAACATTGTATGAAGAAACAGTAAAGAGAAGAAGTTCATTCTTGGAGAGCATGACATTACCCCTACATATATTTATAGAAGATATTGTAATAAAGTGATTATGGAAACAGATTAGAACTTGCATTTATGGCAAGCAAGAATAAAACTACACAAGAAATACTAAGTTAATTAAAAAAATATATTTCTGTTGATGACTTTAAGTTCATTTTTAAAGATGAAACTCATGTAATTATACTTTAGAGGAGTGAGCAATATGTAATTGAAGAGAGGAAGAAATGTGTAATAACTATCTCCTTTTGTATCTTGCACCTTGCTGACTTTGAGTGTATTGAAGAACTAGTGTAAGAATAATCATAGTACAAACTGTCAGAATCTAACAAATCAGATATTAAAAATTCTGAAGTTCTACAATGTTGAGTAGTGTCATTTATTTGCTGAGGAGTAAGGATTAACTACTGGTGAGAAATCTAGTTTAAAAGAGATCTGCAAAAAAGTCTTGCACACTTAATTATATGTCTCCCTCCGCCTTTGCTTGTACAACTCTTATCCAGTAAAGCGAATTCTCATTGGGTTTTAAGAAGTAAAAGATGAGAAATGCAATGGAAGAGAAGAAGATAAAGGAAGAAACACCCATCACCATCATTACTGTAACAAGGAAAAACATTAAGACTATGCAGTCAGAATTTATCAAGTTCTGCTATGTGTCACACACCAAGAAAGTGTTTTACTAGTGTTATCTGAACTAGTTATCAAGATCTCTTTATTACGTGGGTGGTTTCCATTTTGTACAAGAGGACTCACACTGCATCACACGTCTAGTATGCCTCCAGTGGCAATGACGATAGCAATGTTGGAAATTGTGAGAAGAAAATTGAAAAGTTCTCCAGGGCAGCCCCAGTCTGTGGAGCCACTGCACTGTGGAATGTCATTGCTTCTGAGTTATCGTAAATAAAGTTGTTAGTTGCTGTTGAGTCAACTCCAACTCAAAGATACCTTATGTTACTTGGTCCTATGCCATCTTCTTGATGGCACAGCAGGTGTAAGACAATTGTTCTGAGATTTGGTTCACAGACTTGAGCAGTCTTCCTTTGTTTTAAAGGATTCATTCATCTCAGCTTTGCCACATCATTATCGTGTGTTCTTAAAGAAATGCATGCCATCTCTTTGTTGTTGTTGCTGCTAGTGTCACTGGGTTGGCTCTGACTCAGTAACCTTATACACAACAGACCAAGGGGGATGTGTTGAAGACCTACATGAATTACTGTGTCCTAGTATGGCATAGTGATTAGCTGCTATGGCCGCTAAGCAAGCAGTTGGCAGTTCAAATCCACTAGGTGCTCCTTAGAAACTCTATGGGGCAGTTTTACTTCATCTTCTGGGACCACTGTGAGTCAGAATTGATGCGATAGCAATGGGTTTGTTTGTTTTGGTTTGTTATATAATAATAACTTCACCACCAATGGCATGATCTTTTGAACTTTATCAATAATGTAGTTGGGGAAACTTTAATAAAAGATAAACTGAGGCCCAGACCTACGACATTATTAATCCTCATGTTTCCAGTTTTGTATAAATGAGTTAGAAGGGAGAGTACTAGCATCTTAGCATAAAATGAAATTACTTATTATTTCACTACATCACCTTCAAGCTGATGACTTAGAATCTTTTTTAACACTGAATCTGCTGCCCCAGAATTATTAAATTGCAGTAAATTATAGCTGATCTAGTGTGTCACAGAATTTTTGAGAAAATCAAATGAGGCAATAAGTATATGAGAGTCTCAGAAAACTTTCTAAGCTTTTGGCATCTGACTTGGTTCGGTGACCCGGAAAGGGAAAAGAAAATGATTCAAAAAGTGGTAAGTTACAGTCATTGCATTAAATTCATTAACAGTTAATAATAGCAATAATAATAAACATATCAGAAGGATTCTCCAGTAAATCATGTCACTTAAGAGTGCAGGAAAATAATGATTGACAAGTAGCAAATTTATCAGTGATGGCTTCAGGTTAAAGACATAATTTTTGTGTGGTTAATACTGGAGATTAGAGATTAATGTACTATAGATTTGTGAATAGTTCATGGCTGAAAGAAGAATAGAAGCAAGACATAAAGACTGTGACCTCTCACAGATTACAAAGCCTCCTCTTTGCTTGTAAAGATATGCTTATGAAACATGTCATATTTACCGTATGACTGGAGAAGTGAGTGGCACTTCACTAATTTAAGATTAGATTGAAGTTAATGACAGCTACCTTTTCACTCTTGGGTTGTGTAGGCCCTGAAACCTAGTAATAAAATCACAGTGTTAAGGAATTATCATGGTGAGGATCTCTGTACTACTCTTCCCACAGTGCTTTGAAAAATGGAGACAATAGAATCATCATAGTGCCTGCAGAAGTCAAGGGCAGTGAAGACAGAAGGAGCTCCCTTCATTCTAACGTGTATTTCTTTTTGTTAATGCTTCAAAGCAAATGACGTGAAAAATCCTCTGTAACGGCAATGAGCAGATTTTTCCATTTATAGATGATGACCACACGCATTGATAGCAGCAT
This sequence comes from Heterohyrax brucei, assembly GCA_028571685.1. Taxonomy (NCBI): domain Eukaryota; kingdom Metazoa; phylum Chordata; class Mammalia; order Hyracoidea; family Procaviidae; genus Heterohyrax; species Heterohyrax brucei. The sequence goes on from CM053150.1 coordinate 68,803,717, forward strand.
CATTCTTTATTTATGCTCAACTGAGCTTCTGCAAATAGAGAAATTGGCTAATTATCTACAAATTTTCATCCTTTATTGCCATAGAATTTTAATGAACAGAAATTGCCATTTACTCATTTATATTTGTGAAGAGGGAACAATATTTCCCTTTGGTGATTTCTCTCTCTAATTCTCAGATGTGATGGCATTGGAGGAAATAAATTCCTAGTTGGTCATCTTTCCTTCATACAGCCATACTCTCTACTATCTTCCTAACCATCAACTTCTGAATTTGACTCTTGCCCTAAATAAAGAGGACAAAGTAGATAGTTTTGAAACTGCCCTTGTTGTATTATCTGCCTCTCTGTGAAGACAAGCTTAGATTTATTTAACTGGATTGTACTCCACAAAAGGAAATCAAATCAAATCAAATCAACAAATACCCATTGCGGACAACTATTACAAGGCAATGAGCTTGACAAAATGCCCCTTTAGTAATTTCTGGCCTGAATTCTGCAGATCCTAGAAGCATTTGGCACAGGGGTGCAACTTGTTTGCTGCTAAATTGTCATCATCATTACCAGTAACAAGAGTTTATTATTGCACCAGAATGACTCTAGAATCTGTCTCCTTCTTGTTTCCAAATGCTGTTATCTTGGTTTAGGCCCTCATGTGTCCGGCACCCATGAAACAATTCTCTCTCTCTCTGATCTCCATGGCCTACCTACTTCCCTTCTAAATCATCCTCCCCAAGGTGGCTGGAATATTTTTTTCTAAAGTACAGATCTGATGTAGCCCACTCCTCATCCACAAATAGTGTTTAGTGGTTTCCTTCACATACTGCAAATTAATACAATACATAACCCCAATATAAAGAGAAAATATTTTTGTGGCACACTGAGTATGATTTTCATTATTTTTAGTATAACGTAACTCAAGCACAAGTCTAAAGATAAACTTCTTACATTAGCAAAGCTTACACTTATCTACTACCAAATCAAATTTACAAATTAAGTACAAACAACATAACACAACCAAAAGGGAAAATACATGAGTTGCTTCTTCTACAACTGCATTTTCAGTGCAGGATTTTACAGTAGAAAGATATGCTTGTGTGATAGATTTTACTTTGTCACATGAACTTATTAAATTTTGATAAAGTAGATCAGTATTTGAGTTACTATTATCAATAGATTTTGTGCCCTTTTAACCATAATATTTTTAATGCCTCAGTTATTCTGATGAACAAAATGAGTATAATAGAACACTCACTAATTTTAAAAGTTAATAGTTATACTTAAGAAAAGTTATACTTTTTACTTTCTTACTTCCTTTTAATGAAACATTGAGCATTAGTATGCATAAACAGAAGACTCAATTATACATCTACCACAATGTGACCATCATACTTACTGAAACTTTGTGTTCAGTATGACTATACTGTCTTGCAGAATGGGAGAAGTCAGTGTTACATAGTCTTGTTTCCTCTTTTTAAAGTGCTTTTAATTCCTAATTTGTACAACAGGCCATATTACCATTCACTGTTTTTTGCACAAAGGTGATCATAAAAGAAAACTCAAAAATAACCATCAAAATAATGTGATGATAATAAGATGATTACACAAAAGATTCAAAATATACTTACCATTGAATTGAAAACAAATAGTGTAAAAATAAATTCTTACTACAATTTACATAACTTACAGAAACAGTAAGATTTCATTGACTAAAGTGCCAAACTTTTAAGCAACCTGCATATTCCTCTCCACTACACACTGCTCTACAAAAATAACTTAGTGTCCCAGATCACTTTGATTCTACGATCTTGAATATCCTCCCTCATGTTCACATTCCTCTTCAGCCTCTTGAAAGGCTGGAGTAATATCTTACCTTTATGTAAACCCTGTAGGCAGATTAATTACTCCTTCCACTTTATCTTATCGAGTCTTTTTTTTTTAAAGTCCACATTCAAATGGTTTTTCGCTTCTTGCATTTAACTGTTTCTCTTTATTCTCTCCTTGTCTATATACCAACTGTCCCCCTTTACTTCAGATCTGAAGCTCCACAAAGGCAAAATGAAGTAACCAGCACAGCGCCCAGCAATCAGTCCAAAAAAATGAAACTCAGTGGTGTCAAGTTGATTCTGACTCAGAATGACCCCTACAGGACAGAGTACAACTGCCCCATAGAGTTCCCAAGGAGTGCCTGGTGGATTAGAACTTTCAACCTTTTAGTTAGCACATGTAGCACTTAATCACAAAAGTCATTAATTGGAAAGAAATGGAATAGTATGAGATGGGATGAGATGAACCAGAATGTGATAAGAGGAAATGTAAGAGCTATTAACCAAGTGGACTATCAGGAGCATTGATGTTCATTACATATTAAGACACCACCACTGAGTTTGTGAGATGGGACATCTAAAAAATAGGAGGGGGAGGAAACAGTAACCCCAGAAGTCTATGCAAATCTCTAAATGAGTGATATGAGCAAGAAGTAATAGTAATTCAAATGAGCCCAAAATGATAGGGGTAGAATGAAATCTTTCCAAGTGTGTCTTGAGCAAGTCATCAAACCAAGAAAAGAAGACGAACACAGAACTTCAGATAGTGTTCACTGAACAGTCAAAAGTAGAGATGAACAACGACAACAAATGTTCTGACTTGGAGGTGATATGACAGGACCAGGAAAAAATAACCGAGGAAATTGGAGTGGAAACTAAAATGGAGATTCTAAAGCTCTAAATTCAGCTATGAATTATCCAGGATGCTTCACTAAATGTAGGGTTATTTTCTGAATCGAGTGGCTTTCAAGCTAAATACTTTAAGCCCTTTATGAAAATAAAGTCTCGCTGCAATGTGCACCCCTGTCTGATACAGATGAGCTACTATGCCACTTCCAACTTTAAATACATATTGCTTTTAATCCCCATTTCTTTTGATAGATCAGATAAGGACTGTGATCCCAAAGATAGATTGAGACAAAATTGTTTAAGAAATTCTTACAAAGTAATATTCCCAACTCATAATATGCACTACTCAGCATGCTCAATTTGCCTGCCATGGTACTTCCCAAAAGCGTGTTTAAATAGTGGATAGTTTGTTTATCTGGCTTTCCTACTACAAATAAGCTCTGAGAGGAAAGGAACCCAAAGTCCATCTTGTCAAGAACCTTACTCCTGGCATCCTGCCCAGGAGTTGCTATTTGTTCTGTCATGGGAAAATCCATCACCACTAAGTCAATTCCAACTCTTAGTGAGAAAATAGGATAGTGTAGAATTGTCCTCATACAGTTTGCAAAGAATACCTGGTGGATTTGAACTGCCAGCCTTGCGGTTAGCAGCTGTAGCTATTAACCATTATGCCATCAGGGTTTCTGTGTGATAGACACTCAGTAAATATTGTGCAAAGCTTAAAGCAAGGATCTGCTCATTGTTTCTTCCAGTTACCCCTATTCTTTTGTCTCAGTGTCTCCTGGTACAGCTTAGCACCATGTCTAATTTTTCAAGAAAGTATATTATGAATGATAATGTATGTAGACAACTTTTAAACTCTCAAAATCATTTACCAGTCTTTGCCATATATAGAAATGTAGAGTATAACCCTTACCCAGTTTTTTTTTCTTAAAAAATCTGGAATACAATCATAGAGCTACTGGATCAAACTGAATACAATTGCTACAATTGTGTTAAAAACCATAAAGACTTCTCTGTGGATTTCAGTTCAATAAAAGCCACCTAGGTCCAGATATATCTAAATAATTCACTAAGAAATTACTGGATGCTGGTTAAATATCACTTTTTGAAGCCTCCATCTTCTCTTCCTATAGATTTCCCTAGACCAGTCAGCTCTAGAGCAACGTATTCTACTCCCTCACATCTTCATTTCTAGGTCCTAGAGGGAAATTATGCATGTGCCTCCCACTTTTCAGTCGGGAGAGTATTTTGAAATAATTGAAGATTGCTTTGCCTGGAACCTCCAAACTGTGTATGTGTGCAGTGGTTGGGGAGTCTCTGAGTGCTTCAAGCAGTTAACATTCTTGGCTACTGACCCAAAGGTTAGAGGTTCAAGTCAATCTATAGGCATCTAAGAAGAAAAGCCTGGTGATCTGCATCCAAAAAAGCCATTGAAACCCCATGGAATGTAGTTTTAGTGTAACACACAGTTGCAAAATGTTTAGCAACTCAGACTGCTAACCAAAAAGTCAACAGCAGTTAAAACCCAGCAACCACTCCTTGGAAACTCTATGAGACCATTCTACTCTTTCCTATATGGTTTCTATGAGTAAGAATCAACTCAATAGTACACAACAATAACACACATGGTGTTGCTATGAGCCACAACCAACTTGTCTGCAACAGGTTCAGTGAGAATTGATTGAAAGCTTGCTAAAGTCGGGATAAAATTTTGAAAGAAAAAATTTATTTGTAAAAACCTCAAGGAAAACTTATTCTAAACAATTCTCCCTTCCATGCTGATTGTGTTTAAATAAAGGCTGAAATTAAATGAGAAGCAGTACATCTAAGTTTTAAACTTCCCAGGTTCTGCATCAGGCACACCTGAAAACAATTTCTATCTTCAGTATTTCCGATGGTATGTTTTCATACAAGTGACTCAACTCTTTGAAGCAGCAACTTCCTTATTTGCAAAATGAGAGTATTAAAATCACCTGCCTCTCAGGGTTGTCATGAGGATGAAAAGACGCAATGCCTATCCTGCAAGTTTTAGAAGTCTTTGAAAGGTCTTGATAATTTTGAACTGGTTTTACAGCCAGGCCCCTAATGTTTTTTTTTTTTTTTTTTTAATTGTAGCTACACCCCTGCCTATCCTGGTCATGAACACAACTCCTTGAGGGCAGGAGGCTTTGTTGGTTTCTTGTCTATGTCCAACATTAAGCCTAGTGCCTAGAACAAAGTATGTATTCAGTAAATATTTGTAGAATGAATGAATGAATGAACTAATACTATAAAGAAAAAATGCTATGAAACAAAATGTGAATTACCTACCATCTCCTCCCCATGCTTTCACCAAACAGAGAAGCAAAATGGTTAAGAGCTCAGACTCTGGATCAAACAGCATGGGTTTTCAGTCCTGGCTCTACTATTTACTAGATGCATTACATGGGGGAAATTCAATTATCTTTCTGACCCCTGTTTTCTCACAAGTAAAATGAGGACACTATTTTTACTTACATTATGGGGCATTAAAATCAAATCCAACTCATTGCCACTGAGTCGTCTGACATACATTATTATTTGCAAAGAGCTTGGAGAAGTCCCTAACACACAGGACATACTACATTTACATACCACTATCAATATTTTATTAAAATGATTTTTTAGTGACATGTAGATTATCAAGCACATCTGTGATTGGTATTCCCAAATTTCTTTGGAAAAGATTTATCGGATCAGTGCTCACTGGTTACACATATCAAGTCATTTGATACACATTAGCATCAAATGTGGGAGGTATTTCTCCCGTTTTACAACTGAGGGAACTAAGGTTGATGGAATTAACTTTCCAAGATCTCATATAAGCAGCAAGTGAGAGAAAGGGGAACTGATCCTAATGTGAATGATCTCAAACTTCTGTCAAATCTCTCATCAAAGAGTATGAAAGATTGTCTGTATTTGCAAATTACTCAGGAAGGTTTTTCACACCACATTCTTGAACCCCCTGCATCAATGGTGGGACTCACAGGGAAGCTTTCCTTTTGGTCCATATGTAATTAGAACATGGAATGTAAGAAATGAAATGCAACACTTGAAGACTGAACTGAAATGGGCTGGTATAGGCCACTTTGAATTAGTCATATTGTCTGCTTTGCTGGGAATGGAAAATTGAAAAAGAGTAGTGTCATGTTCATGGTAACATTTCAAGATCTATCCTGAAGTACAACACTGAAAGTATGATCCTGTCAGTTGCAAGACAATATCCATACAGAGACAATGAAGACCAGTTAATAATATTATTATTCAAGTTTAGCCACAAATCACTAATATCAAAGATGAAAAAATTGAAGAGTTCAACCAAACTCTGTAGAATGAGGTTGATCAAACATGCAACGAAGATGCACTGATAGTTACCAGTGATAAGAATAATAAAGTTGGAAACAAAGAGAAAGATCACTAGTTGGAAAATATGGCTTTGGTGACAAAAACAACATTAGAAATCATACAATAGAATTTTGAAAGACCATGACCTACTTATTGGAGATTCTATTTTTTACCAGTACAAATGCCACCCATACATGTAGATTTCACCAGACAAAATACAGAGGAATCAAATCGACTGTATCTGTAGAAAGAGACAATGGAAAAATTCAACATTGTTAGCTGGAAGAAGACCAGGGGCTAACTGCAGAACAGATCATCAATTGCTCAATGCAAATTCAAGGTGAAGATGAAGACAGTGAAAACAAGTCCCCAAGAATCCAAGAACAACTTTCAGACTATCTAAGCTAAATTTAAAGACCATCTCAAGACTACATTTGACACATGGAACGTTAATGATCAAAGACCAGATGAGTTATGGAATGACAACAAAATCAACATGAGAAAGCAAAGGACATTAAAAAGACAAGAAAGAAAGAAAAGACTAAAAGAGATATAAGAAGGGACTCTGAAACTTACTCTTGAACAGCTGAGGCAAATGAAAGAAATAATGAAAGAAAAGAGCTAAACAGAAGTTATTAAAGGGCAGCTAAAGAAGACCAAGTATTATAATGAAATGTGCAGAGGCAGGGAGGTAGACAACTAAAAAGAAAGAATACACTCAGCATTTCTCAAGCTGAAAGAGGTAAAGAAAAAATTCAAGCCTCAAGGTGTAACATTCCAGGATTCTGTGAGAAAAATATTGAACGATGCAAGAAGCACCAAAATAAGATGGGAGGAATAGAGATTCACTATACAAAAAGAACTGGTCCAAATTCTGCCATTTCAGAAAGCAGCCATCTGATCAAGTTCTGAAGTAGCATATGATCAGGAAGCAGCATATGCTCAAGGGAGACGTCCAAACTGTACTGAAAGCATTGGTGAAAAACAAGGCTCCCGGAACTGACAGAATAATAATTGAGGTGTTTCAACAAGTAAATGCCAAGAAATTTGGAAAACAGATACCTGGCCAACCAGCAGGAAGAGATCCATATGTGTGCCCATTCCGAAAAAAAGTGATCCACAATCTTGTGTAAATTATCATGCAATATCACTCAAATCACATACAAGTAAAATTTTGCTGAGGAAAATACAAAACAAGTTGCTGCAGTACATCAGCAGGAAACTTGCAGAAATTCAAGCCAGATTCAGTATAAAATGTGGAATGATGGATATCATCATTGACATTTGATGGATTGTGGCTGAAAGCAGAGAACACAAGAAAGATGTTTACCTGTGTTTTATGGACTATGCAAAGGCATTTAGCTGTGTGGATCATCACAAATTATGGTTAACATTACAAAGAATGAACATTCCACAACACTTAATTGTGCTCATGTAGAACCTACACACAGGCCAAAAAGTACTTATTCAAACAGAACAAGGGGATACTACATCACGTAATTTAGGAAAAGTACGGTTCATGATTTTAACCTTTCCCGATATTTATTTAATTTGTATTCTGAACAAATTATCCAATAAAATGTGGTATCTAGATTGGAGGAAGAAGAATTTCAGTTTACTTGGACCCACAACCAATGACCAAAGAAGCAGAAGTCAAGATGTCAAAAGCTGAGAATGCATTGGTCAACTCTGTTGTGAAAAGATCTCTTTAAAAAAGTGTTAAACATCAAAGATGTCACTTTGAGCAGTAAGGTGCACCTGACCCAACCGTGGTAATTTTACTCATGTCATATAAATGTGAAAGCCAAATGATAAGGAAGACTGAAGAAGAATCAATGCCTTTGAATTAAGCTGTTGGTGAAGGACACCATGGGCTGCCAGAAGAGTGAGCAAATCTGTCTTGGAAGAAGTACAACCAAAATACTCCTTAGAAATGAGGATGGCGACTTTTTCTCTCAGGTACCTTGCAGATGTTTTCAGAAGGGCTTAGTCCCTAGAGAAAGACATTGTGTTTGGTGAAGCAGAGAGCCAGCAAGGAAAAGGAAAGACCCTCAGAGATGGACTGACACAGTGGCTGCAACAACAGGTTCAAACCTAGCAACGACTGTGAGAATGGTGCTGAACTGGGCAGTGTTTTGTTCTGTTGTACATAGAGTCACTGTGTGTTGGAACCAACTTGACAGCACCTAAGAACAACAACTATTACGTGTTTTCCTAATATCTTGTCTCCACGTTTTATCACTGTTCTGGCTCACAGTAAGCTCTCAAGTTAGATGTGCTTGAAATACTGCTAATTGTAGCTACACTTTGGGGCATTTATGACAGTCCAGGCCAACAGTGAATACTTCTAAATCTTTTTCCTATATATTACAAACATAATTCTATAAGATAAGTGCAATTACTGTCATTCTGTCAGGCGGGCTGGGCTGTACCTGGACATCGCTACCAGGATGCAGTTCCTGGAAATCATCAGGGCAGGGTGAGCCCCTCTCTTTCTGGAAGGTCCCTACCTCAGTTCCTGGAAATCATCAGAACGTGACCAAATCCTCCCTTCCCGAAAAAGTCCCCAGTTGTTTTCCTCACGTGCTAATCAGGCGGCTCGCTGCACCTGAATCCTGCTGGCTCCTGTCTTTTTCCCCATGTCCCCACTAAGGTCCACGCTAGGCAGAACCTTCCGCCTGTATGTAAACCCCCTTCCGCAACTCAAAATCGCGACTTCTGTGACTCCTACCTTGGAGCTGGCAGAGTTCGCCCGGGAGTGCACCAGTAAACTCTGTCCTGCTGCTGACTCTCACTCTTTTTCTCTCTGACTACCGCTGATACGTTTAGCCTACCTCACCTTACAGTTGGTGCCGATATATCTACTCTACTTCACTTTACACTAACAGGTCAAGATTCAGAAGTTAAGTATTTTTCTATAGGCATCACAGATTACATATAGCAGCACTGGGCTTTAACAGGCCTAGAAACAGATGAAAACTTTGGTGGTACAGTAGTTAAGAGGTATGGCTACTAACCAAAAGGTCAGCCATTCAAATCTACCATGCATATTTGCAAACCCTATGAAGCAATTCTACTCTGTTCTATAGGGTCACTGTGAGTCAGAATTGATTTGACAACATTTGTTGTTTGTTTTTAAACAGAGATAGCTACTGTTGAGTTGACTCGAACTCATGGTAGCATAATACACAAAAGAATAGAATGTTACCCAGTCCTGCATCATCCTATGGCTGCCAACATGTTGGAGCCCATGGGTTTGGTTATTGGCCCAGTCCGTCTCACTAAGTATATCCCACACCCTTGTTGGCCCTCTAATTCACCTGACATGATATCCTTCTCCAGTGACAGACCACTTCTGATGATGCTTTCAAAGCAAATCAGACAACCTTGTGATACATGTGATTTTCTTTGGCTAATTTTTGGAAATATATCACCAGGCCTTTCTCCCTGGCATATCTTGGTCTGGAAGCACCACTGAAACTTGTCGACTATGGGAAACCCTGGTAATATTTGAAAAAGTAATAGCATAGTTTCCAGCATCATAGCAACAAGCAAGACACTACTGTACAAAAAATTGACAGATGAATGTTGATTAAATAGGCTTTCCATTAAAAACTCATTGCCTTTGAGTCAATTCTGACTCGTAGCAATGCTATAGAACAAAGTAGAACTTCACCATAGAGTTTCCAAGAAGCACCTGGTAGATTCAAACTGCTGAACGTTTGGTTAGCAGATGTAGCACTTAACCACTATTCCATCAGAGTTTCCTACACAGGCCTAGAGATCCAAAAATTTTACCCTATATGTTACTGTCATGGATTGAATTGTGTCCCCCAAAAAATATGTGTAGCCATGTGGCTGGACCGTGATTCCCTGTATCTTGTGACTGTCCTCTATTTTGTGGCTTTCCTAAACTGTACGTTAAAGGATTAGGGTGGGGCTGTAAATCCCTTCCTAGGGTCACCTCCCTGCTCCCCTGTAAAGGGAGTTTCCCTGGAGTATGGCTTGCCCCACCCTTAATCCTTTCATCCTACAAGAGATAAAAGGACAGAGAAGCAGGCAGAGACTTGGGAACCTTGTACCATCAAGATAGCAGCACCGGAAGAAGAGGGCGTCCTTCAGACCTGAGATTCCTGCGCTAAGATGTTCCCTGGACAAAGACTGAAGCAGTGCTGAACTTTCCTCAGGAGCTGACAAGGGGGAAAGCCTTCCCCTGGAGCTGACACCCTGAATATGAACTTGCAGCCTGCCAGACAGTGTAAGAATAAACCTTCCTTTGTTAAAGCCATCCACTCTGTGGTATTTCTGTTATAGCAGCCCTAGCTGACTAAAACAATTACCATGAACAAATGGACACATGATATTATTCCTAATCTTGAAAAGTTTAATAAAAGACTCAGCACACCAGCAGGCAAGTGATCAAATTGGCTAGAGTCTTATTCCTTCTCTCTCTCTGACTTCAGGTTGCCATGGACAAAACAGAAATAATTAAGTATCAATAACTAAAGTTTATTCCTGGCAAACAGCTGATGAGTATTTTCAGAGGCTCCTATTTTTTGACCTTTATGTGCCCTAGACAATGATGGAATCTTGTTGAAAGCTCTTTAAGCTGAAATTAATTTATGCTCGACAGTGATTAAAAGAGAAAGTGAGAAGGGGATGGAAATTAAAAAATCCGTCTTCATTGCTGAGATCCCATTATGATTATAAGGAGAAGGAAAAATCAACGCAGCGGGTGCCAGCCGCAATCTGGTATGGGAGTTAAACAGCCTGTCTCGCTTGGGAAACGTCCTTGAGTGGACAGACTCGTCTATCATTGAGGCTCTCAGAGAGAAGAGTTTATTTATCAGGGAATAGAATGTTGAGATATTGGACTTGCTTTTGGAACTAGGACTGATGCCAGAGGCATAGCTGCTTTTGGAGGGATAGGCTAGGGAACTTGACAGATGAGGCCTCTTGAAAAGCTAGTGCTTGCAAGAACAGAAATGACTGAATTGCCATTCTCTGAGTTTCTTTCAGGTCAGTTACTTTTGTATACGCCTCTAAGTGTTGATACACGTGTACCTGCCACTGCTCCCACGCTCCCTGGGAGGGCTCTAGGGCCAAGGACTCTGCCTCAGTCACTTTGTTTTTGCATGTTCCTTAGACAATCATCATAACTGCCCATATTCGCAAAACGTGCTCACCATTGTCCCCAGCTCTTTTTCTATTAGTTCTTTAAAAAGTATTATATGTTAAGCACCTTCCATGCCCAGACACTGCATCAGGCAATAGGGACAAATACATTAAGTGAAGCAATACTTCCTCTTCTCCTTGAGCCAGGAAGAGACAGCAAGGCTAATTTCTCCCTAAAATTAAATTCACAGTTCTTAAAAGACAACTTAGACTCATACCATCTCAAGAGAATTAACACATGCTGAGAACTTTCTATGTGACAAACATTTGACACATGATGTCTCATTTAATACTTGAAGAAATTTTTTGTTGTTAGGCTGCAATAGAATCAGTACCCAACTCATGGCAACTCCATCCACAATGGGATAGGACCATTGTGATCCACATGGTTTTCATTGTCTAATTTTTCAGAGGTAAATTATTGTCATGGATGGAATTGTGTTACCCCCAAGATCTGTATCAACTTGGCTGGGCCATGATTGCTAGTATTGTGTGATTTTTCCCATATGTTATTAATCCTGCCTCTATGTGTTAATGAGGGGAAACAGGCAGTAGTTGTTTTAGTGAGGCATGATTCAGTTTAGCAGCTTGCATTGTGCTGAGGCAATCTCTTGGGATATGAAAGGAAGAGATGAGCAGAATGAGACAGGTAGGTACCTCATACCACCAAGAAAGCAGCACCCAGAGCAGAGTGCATCCCTTGGTCTGGAGTCTCATGTGAGAAGGAGCTCCTAGTGTAAGTGAAAAAGGCCAACTGGGAAAGCCTTCCTCTGGAGCTGACACCCTGAATTTGACCTTTAAGACTATTTTATTGTGACAAAATAAATTTCTCTTTGTTAAAGCCATTCACTAGTGGTATTACTGTCATACAAGTACTAGCCTTCTAGGTCATCTTTCCACTAGTCATCTAGTACTCCTATTACAGAAATACCACAAGTGGGTGGATTTAACAAAGAGAAACTTGTTTTCTCTCAGTGAAGTAGGCTTAGAGTCCAAATTCAAGGCTTTCTTCCTAGCTTAACTTAGTCTAGAAACTCTGCTGAAACATGTTGAGCAACATGGCAACATTTGAGCCTTTGGTGACAAGTTGGTGGTCACTGTGCTTCCAGTGCGCTGGTGGGAAGTCGAACTCTAGCCTCCCACATGAAAGGCAAGAATTCTACCACTGAATCACGCATGACCTCTCAAAACTATGAAGTAACTATTCTTTTTCTGATTTTGCAGATGAATGAATGCAGATTCAGAGAGATGAAGTGACTCTTTATCAAGGTCAGAGAGCTAGTACAGCCAGTGCCAGGAAATCTAGACCTACACCTACGCCTATTAGCACAAAATGCTGAGTTTTCTCTTTTTCTCTCACCACTTCAAAGATACTTTGTGTAGTAAGCTTACGTCTAAAGGGAGCCCTGATGACAGGTTGTAGCTCAATCTTCTACTGGCTTTATGATCTTAGGAAAATCTCTATCTCCTAGGATATCAAGCTTCTTATCTGCAGCAAAATGAGTAAGATGTCCTGACTTCTCTCTTTCACAAGTTAATTTGATGCTCAGAGGAGACAATGTATGCAGAGGTGCTTCACAAACATGAGTTATTATCACTATACAACCCAGCTTCTACTAATACATAAACTTTCTCCATGGTTAGGCTTAATGTGTCTTATAATCATTTATACTTAAAAAAGAAAAAAAAAAAGAAACTACAATGTTGTTTTATTTCATGTAGTAGTTTAAGGACAAATTAGTAAGCTATTATCCTCTAATTTGGTTTAATTACCACTGGACATATAGTCAGAAAGAAAAATTGCCTTATTTTAAGGCAGGAGAAAACATAGAGTTGAACACATAAAAATCTCAAATGATAAATATAATAATTATTTTTATTTTAGCATGATTTATGATTTCAAAAGCTTTTCATATTATCTTTTAGCTGATTCGTACTACAATTCCACAGAATTCAGTGTGGATAAGCAGTAAACTGACAGCTTGCTGACGGGCGGTTCTGTCCTTGTAACTATGTACAAAGTCATGAATTGTGGCATAGGAGGAAACTTTGGGTAACTAGAGTTGGGATGATAGAATCCACCATATCACTGGGTCCCTGTAAGACAGTAATTTTATTTTACTGGATCTCAACTTCCCCATTTTACCAAAGAGTCATAGAAATTGTCTTAGTCTTCTAGTGTTGCTATAATACAAATACCACAGGTGGATGGCTTTTAAAGGAAATTTTATTTTGTCACAGTCCAGTAGTCTAAAATCCAAATTCAAGGTGTTCTCTGCTGGCTCTGGAGGAAGGTCTTTGTTGTTAATCTTCCCTTGGACTGGGAGCTTCTGAGGAACAGCGGCTCAGCTCCTTTCCAAAGGATGTACTCTACTCTTGGCACTGCTTGGTGGTATGAGGTCCCCAAATCGTTATGCTAGCTTCTTTATATCCCAGGAGATTACCTCGAGGCACAATAGTGTCTTACATGTTGAGTCCTTCCCCACCAATACAACTGTTGCCAACTTTCCCTTATTAACATTATAGAAGTGGGGTTTACAACATGGAGGAACACCATACAATACTGGCAATCATGGCCAAGCCAGATTCCTGCACACATTTTTGGGTGAACACAATTAAATCTATGACAGTAACAGATAAATTTCTATTTCTTAAGGTTGTAACAATCTGATGAAAAATTGATTGCTCAAAGCACTGAAAAATAAGTTAAGCATTCATCATTTGCTAAGAATTTACCCACAATTTTAGATATCTCTTACACTGGGGATTTTCAACATAATTTAAACATTGTGATGTGTTTTCCAAGGGGCTGAAAGTCAATGGAGCAAACTGACCTACAACCAAATCCCATCCCACAAGGCTTCAGCAGGTTATATGCAAGAAATAAAAGCTTGATAGGAATCAAATAAACACTTTAATGATAGGAGTACAAGCACCCCAGTACCCCAAGGTGAAATGGAGTTAGAGCATGTGGTGCTTAGAATTGGAACCTAGAAAGTACTTTCTACTGTTGCCTGTTTCCCTTCCCTCAGAATCCTTCAGAATTGGGGTTCTCAGGAATTCTTGCACTGTGTGTGTGTGTGTGTGGGAAAGAGAGAGAGAGAGAGAGCGAGAGAGAGAGAAGCGGAGGGAAGAGAGATAGACAGACAGACAAGAGAGAGAGAGAATAAGAGACGATGGACTTAATTCAGAGGTCAAACCTTGCCAGAGCTGTCCACTGCACAAATGGAGGAAGTAGTAACTATGCAGGAATGAACAGTGCATGTGTACTTTGAATGCTCAGTGATGCTGCCTACATGTGGGTGTAGCCCTCATAAGGTCTTAAACTCTTCGTAAGATCAGTAACCCCTCCTCCTTTATATGAAACTTAATGAGTTAGGAGACAAGTGATTGTAGACTAAAGCTTCGTTTCTCAGAAAAGAATTAAAATACTCCTTTCTCTGTAGGGATATAATTAGTTTTAGTATATGGTCAAGAACTTTTGATGGATCCACTTTGCCAAGATCAACATTCCCCATTCCATAGAGAAAGAGTTTCCAGAGATATAATAGATAGTGTAAAAAAGTTCTGGGGAAAAATATGTTATGTAAACATTCAGTTAAACAGTGTACTTGTTCTCTTTACTGTAGGACTTCTTGGAAATCTTTACATATTGGTACGCATTATGTGTTTCTGTAATACACAGGCTATACATACAAGTCTAACATAACCAAAAAGAACCAAACCCACTGCTTTCAAGTCAATCACTATTCAAAGCAATGCTATGGCACAGAGTAGGACTGCCCCAAAGAGTTTCCAGATTTGAATTGCCAATGTTTTGCTTAGCAGCTGTAGCACTTAACCGCTACCCTACCAGGTTTTCCATGTCTAACATAGAAGACATTTACAATGGATCATTTCTGTGAAGTAATGTTATGGCAAATATAGTATGGAAAATGTCTACCTAAAAGATAAATTCTCAAACTAGGCATATTGTCTTCATGATTAAGCCCAATCTCAGAGGCTGATATCTCACTCATGAAGGTTCTTGGTTGGGCATCTCTCCTGGGCAACTTGTCACTGAGCAGTATGCTTGAGAAACCAAGATACTTTCATCCTGTGATCCCTCTATCTCAGATACTGTCCATTCTAGCCTAATGGCTGGGAGGGAAAGACCATGGAGGAAAAGCATCTGAGACATCAGGCATAGAAGGAGTGCATATCCTTTGGCTCACATTTTGTTGGCCAAAATTCATTCATTATGGTGGATGAAATCGTGTCCCCTCAAAATGTGTATCAGTTTGGTTGGGCCATGACTGTATGTATTGTGTGATGTTCCCATGTGATGTAAACCCTGTTATTACATTAATGAGGGAGGATGGGCTGTGACTGTGTTAGTGAGGTAGGACTCAATCTAAAAGATTGTATCCTGGCTTCAGGCAATCTCTTAGAATACAAAGGACAGGGAAGCAAGTAGATAATTGGAAACTTCATACCACCGACTAAGCAGTGTTAGAAGCAGAGTGTGTCCTCTGGATCTGGGATCACTGTGCCTCAGAATGTCATTGACAACAAGGACCTTCCTCCAAAGCCAACAAAACTTCTCTTGGAGCTAATGCCCTGAATTTGGACTTTTAGCCTATTTTACATCGAGAAAGTAAATTTCCCTTTGTTAAAGCCATCAACATGTTATTTCTGTGGCGACTATTTCTAGATGACTAACACAGTCATGTTTCCATACTCATACAAAAAATAAGTGTCTGAAAATCATGCAGTTTCCTTTCTCTGTGCCTAGAAAGAAAACAAGATATATATACCACTGTTTTATTTGTACTGCTCATTTTTGAAGCTCTGCACTCTACACACTGAAAATTACCTGCTATGCTCTAGCTCAACACCTTTTATGCTCTGTTGTCTATCTCTTGGTTCCTTGTATTTCTGTCCTTCTACTGTTGCACAATTTCCCCATCTCACTGAATCCCATTCCTTTCTTTTCCTCCTTGTGTCTGAGAAGAACCTCCTCAGTTATAAAATGACACCTTGGAATACCATTTCTTCCATTATACTCTCTCTGGTCAGCCCGTAATATCTGTTTCAGCAAACATTTTCTCCCCCTTCCTGTACGACACTATTTATCTTCCTAATCTAGTGCCAGAGACTCATTAGTATTAATCAGAGACTGTTAACTCACACTGTTAATACATAACACAGACGCAGGGGGACAGCATGGTGTAGAAAGATGAGCAGGGTCTGGAGAACAAGACAACTCTGGATTTAAATCCTGATTTTATCACTTATGGAAACCCTGGTTGCATAGTGGTTAAGGGTTATGGCTGCTAACAAAATGATCAACAATTTGGATCTCTCAGGTGCTCCTTGGAAACTATGTGGGACAGTTTAACTGTGTCCTGTAGGGTTGCTATCAGTCAGAATCAACTCGGCTGCAAAGAGTTTTTAATGGGTAGCTGTATTATGTCAGGAAGATATTTTACCACTCTTTCTTCTCTTGAACACTGGGAGTTTAAAACCTTTGTGATAAGGTTGCGAGGAAGTTCAAATGGCTCGAGACACAAAGAACCTTAATACAGTGTGACTACTGTAAAGAAAGCCATCCATAAATATTGATGGCAGTTGTTATGTGACACCAGACAAATGACACTTCTAATCCTGTCCCTCTCCTTATTCGATCTCTCACTTTGGAAAACGACTTTAACCTGTTGAGTATTGACTTCTCAACTTATAAAGATAACTCATCCTTCTTCAGTAGATAGCACGAAAAAGTACTTGCCAAAATATCTTGTATGTAGTAGAGGCACAATCAGTGAATTTTTACAAAACACTGCTGTCCTCAATTCACAGAATGAAAATATCTATTCACGTAATGATTCTGGCTGTGAGTGGAGGGGGAAAAATGTCTCATCCATAAAACTTACTTTTGTGCTCTAGGACCTGCAGCTAGGTAGTTCTTTGTTAATTCCTCTCTAAACCGTTGAAGGTGTATTCTGAGCCCAGTTCTTTTTGGATGTGAACTTGGTCACCTTCCTTCTTACACTAGACTCTTAGGTACTTGATGACTGTTAAGTCACGCTCTAATCCTTCTCTTCTTCAGGCTGAATTCTTTTAGTCTCTCATCCCGAGATACCTTTTCCAGCCCTTAAATAATTTCCTACTGTACTCCCCTTACATTCCTGAACATTACAGGAGTATCAGATATAAAAGTTCCTACAGTAGTATGTGGAAATAGCAAGAACATACTCAAGAAACCAATTTGTAAAGGGCAATGTTCATATATCTGTGTGTAGACTGTTAGAAACAATCAAGCTCCAGAAATTTCAGTTTACTCTCTACTACCAATCCCACTCATACAATTGTCTTCAAACTCAACAACACATGTCATTTTATAGGTACTCCTTCCTCTGTGGGTGAAACAATTCAGCCATTTACATCCAGATATTTTACTCATTTAATTCAATACTAAGTACCTACTTTGCATTAGGAGCTATTCCATAGTCAGAGACCATTCTGAGAGAAGTCTTATTTTCATAGGTACAAATCAAGCAAGTAAACAATTTATGATTATATTATAGCTATAGCTAGAGATACTAGAGTAAGCTCTCATGTATGGGAGAAAAAAAGGCTTTGGTCTCAGAATATGAATTTTCTACTTACTGTATTAGTGAATCCTTTCTTTAAACCTCAGTTTTTAATCATATGTGGATATGTCTATTATCAACAATCCTTCAGGATTTTCATGAAAATTAAATAAAAGAATGTACAAAGTACATGTAGCTCTGTGCCTGACATTTAGTGCTCAAAAAATCACTTAGTTTCCTGCTGTTGTTTTGCATTAAAAAACAAAAAAAAAAGAAACAAAAATTCAAGTAAAGAAATCATGGTGGTAAACAGCCAAGCAGAGAACTCAGGTTTGAATTTGTTAATACACGCTCATTTTGACATTTTTCTTCTTTTCTTTTAAGCACCTGAGATAACAATGTCTGCTGTAACAATTATCTGCCTCGAGACAAATTATTCAAGTCAAAACCTTAGTCAAAACATGTTTCTTTTACAATATCCCCTTCCGTTCCACCTGTATTCTATTCAAACACCACCTTCCTTTGCTTCACAATGACCTACCTCCCTCAACCTCTGTATTGCCTCATTTCCCTTGACTAAGCTATTTCAAAAGGTAGCTTGAGTAGACATTTTTCTGTTATAATGACATATGCAAAGAACAGCAGTTTAAAAACCAAGAGGAGAAAAAATGCTCAGCACTTTTCAAGCTGAAAGAACTGAAGAAAAAATTCAAGCCTCAAGATGCAGTAGTGAAGGAGTCTGTGGTGAAAATATTGAATGACATGGAAAACATCAGAAGATGGGAGGAATACACAGAGTCATTATACTACAAAAGAACTAGTTGACATTCAGCCATTTCATGAGGTGGCATATGATCAGGAACCAACGGTAATGACGGAAGAAACTCAAGGTGCATTGAAGGCACTGGTGAAAAGCAAAGTTCCAGGAATTAATGAAATATTATTGCAGATGTTTCAACAAATGGATGCAGTGCTGGAAATGCTCACTGTCTATGCCAAGAAATGTTTAAGACAACTACCTGGTCAATATACTGGAAGAGATCCATATTTATATTTACTCCCAAGAAAGGTGATCCAGCCAAATGCTGAGATTATTGAACAATATCATTAATATTATGGATTGACACAGTGGCTGCAACAATGGGCTTAAGTATAAAAATTATTGTGAGCATGGTGCAGGACCAGGCAGTGTTTTGTTACGCTGCGCATACAGTCCTTAGGAGTCAAAACCCACTCAATGGCACCTAACATCATTAATGTCACACACAAGTAAAATCTTTGCTGAAGATCACTCAAAAGCAGCTGAAGCAGCATTTTGATGGGGAATTGGTGGAAACTCAGGCCAGATTCAGAAGAACATGTGGAATCAGGGATATCATTGCTAATGCCAGATAGATCTTGGCCAAAAGCCAGGAATAGCAGAAAGGTGTTTATTTGTGTTTTATTGACTATGCAAAGGCATTTGACTGTATGGATGACAATAAATCACGGATAACATGTGAGGAATAGGAATTCCAGAGCACTTAATTACACTTGTGAGGAATCTGTAGATGAATCAAAATGCAGTCGTGCAAATAGAACAAGGGGAAACTGAATGTTTAAAGTCAGGAGAGGTGTGTGTCAGGCTTGTATCCTTTCACCATACCTGTTCATTCTGTATACTGAAAAACAATCCGAGAATCTGGACTTTGTAAAGAAAAACAGGGCATCAGATTTGGAGGAAGACTCATTAACAACTTGTTTTATGCAGATGACACAACCCTCACTTGCTGAATGTGAAGAGGAATTGAAGCCTTTACTGATAAAGATCAAAGACTGTAGCCTGCAATATGGATCATACCTCAACATCAAGAAAACAAAAATCTTCACAACTGGAACAAAAAGCAACATCATGACAAAGAAAAGATTGAGATTGTCAAGGATTTCATTTTACTTAGATCCACTATTAACATGCATGGAAGCAGCAGTCAAGAAACAAAAAGATGTATTGCGTAAGGCAAATCTGCTGCAAAAGATCTCTTCAAAGTGTTGGAAAGCGTAGATGCCACCTTGAAGACTAAGGTATGCCTGACCTAAGCCATGGTGCTTTCAATTGCAGCATATGTGTATGAGACTTGGACAATGATTAAGCAAGACAGAAGAATCCATGCCTTTGAGTTGTGGTGTTATTAGCAAACTTACCACCATGTGCTTAAGTTGGCAGCACTGTACAAACAACTTGGCAAGGCATCATAATCCTGGTATATCAGTGTCTCACCGCTGTGTTCGTGTTGACACGTGGTGATGTCTCACTGAATGGCATGCATTATTGTTGTTACATATTTTTGTGTGCTGTCATGAGAATTTCAGAGCTTGAATTAGTGCAGTGAGCAAACATTAAGTTTCTTGTTAAACTTGGCAAGAGTGGAAGTAGAAACAGAGACATGTTAGTCCAAGTTTATGGGGATAATGCCATGAAGAAAACAGCAGTGTGCAAACATAATAAATTTTTTCTGAGGAAAAAGTGTCACTGATGAAGGAAGGAAAGACCAGCCATTTATGAGCATTATGAGATCCAAAAATCTGTTAAATTGTGCATCAAAATTGTTGGCTAACTGTGAGAAGCATAGCAGACCAAGGAAACATCAGTAGAGAAACAGGAAACTCAACTGAAAATTTTGGCATGAGAAAGATGTGTGCAAAAATGGTCCTGAAATAGCACACCAATGAACAAAAGCAGAGTCAGTTTGCCAGGACCTTTTGGAGACGCAAGAGGATGTTTTTGGAATGTGTTATCACAGTGATGAAACATGAGTGTACTGATACAAGCCCGATAAAAAGTGTCAAAGTGCACAGTGAAAGTCAGCCAATCCTCCACACCCAAAAATTCATCAGTCCAAAGTAAGAGTCAAAACAATGTTCATCAAGAATTTGTAAGAACCAGACAAACAGCTAACCAAGTTTATTATCTGGAAGTGCTGAAAAGCCTGCATGAAAAAGTTATCTGGTGACAATGTACCAGCTCACACAGCACTGTCTGTGAGGGAGTTTTTAGACAGTAAACAAATAACTGTATTGAAACATGCTACCTACTCACCTGATCTGGCTCCCAATGACTTTTCTTTTTACCCAAAGATAAAGGAAATATTGAAAGGAAGATATATGGATGACATTCAGGACATCAAGGGTAATACAATGACAGCTCTAGTGGGCATTCCAGAAAGAGTTCCAAAATTGCTTTGGAGGGTGGTCTAGGTGCTAGTATTGGTGCGTAGCTTCACACGTGGAGTACTTTGAAGGTGACCATAGAGAGATTCAGTAATTTAGTATGAAGCACTTTTTCTAGGATGAGTTCACAAACTTTCTTGTCAGACCTCACATACTATGGACTGCCAAAAGAACAAACAGATGTCTTACAAGCAGTGCAACTAGAATGTTACTCAGAAGCAAGCATGGTGAGACCAAATCTTGCATACTTTGGACATGTTGTCAAGAGGGATCAAACCCTGCAGAAGGATATCTTGGTTGGTAGAGTGTCAGCAAAAAAAGAGGAAGACCCTCAACAAGATGTAATGATTTTACATCAACACCACAAAATTTATACACAATTTGTTTTGTGATACTAGTTGCAATCCCTGCAATGTGTCGTCACTGTCCCCATTTTCCTTTCTACTTTGGGTTCTCTGTATACATCTGTCCAGTTGTCCTGTCCATTCCTGGTTTGCTTTTGCACAGGTATTGCCTATTTGATCTCACATACTCAATTAAACTAAGAACCATGTTCTTCGCTTGTGCTATTGTTTGTTTTATAGGCCTGTCTAATCTTGGGCTGACACACAGACTTTTGGAGTGTGCTCATTTCTGAGTTAACAAGGTATCTGAGATCCACTGCCTAGTATTTCACCACTGATCTTCGGTAAGGTCAGTTTAATTCTGGTCTTTCTTCATAAATTTGAATTTTCTTATATATTTTTCTCCTGCTCTGTCTATGATCCTCTATTGCTATCCCCGTTGCAGCTGTCAGTGGTGGTAGCCACACGCTATCTAGTTTTTCTGTGCTCATGCTGATGGAAGCTGTGTTTCCTGTCGTGTTTTAGTCCTTTAGACTAATATTTTCCTCTTCTTTGGTTTTCTTCATTCTCCTTTGTTCCAGACCAATAGGTGTATCTTAATTGACCACTCACAAACTTTAAAGACCCCAAACAGTACTTACCGAAGTAAAATTTGGAACATTTTCTTTATAAACTATGTTATGCCAATGGACATACATGTCTCAAAACCACAGTCCCCAGCTCTCAGCCCCAATACTGTAGTTCGTCAAGGTGTTTGAAAGTATCTACAAAGCTTTTTTGACTTAGCCTTGGTCAAGTTGTGCTGCCTTCTCCTGTATTGTGTGGACTTTTTCTTCACTAAAGATAACACTAGCATACTATCAAGTTAGTGTTATTCTTTCCTACCTCTCTGCCTTTGTAGCCTTCAAATATATATTTTTTTTATTTCGGTGTGCAGGGTTTTTACAGTTATAGGGTTTTTATAGTAGTGGCATCATATGATATTTGTCCTTTCATGACTGACTCAGCCTTATGCCTTCCAGCTCATCTGTGTTGTGAAATGTTTCAAGGATATATCATAGTTTTTATCTTTGCATAGTATTCCACTGTGTGTACGTACCACAGTTTGTTTATCCACTCATCTCTTGATGAATATTTAAGTTGTTTCTATCTTTTTCCTGTTGTGAGTGAATGGTGGTGTGCACACGTCTCTTCTACAATAGCTCTTATTTCTCTAGTATATATGTAGTCCTAGGAATGAGATTGTGGGGTCATGTGGTATTTTTATTTCTAGCTTTTTAAAGACACGTCATATAATTTTTCATGGTGACTGTGACACTTTACATTTATACCAGCAGTGAATAAGACTTTCAATATCCCCGAGACCTGTTCAACTCTGGTATTTTTGTTTTTAATTAGTGTCAGTAATGTGGAGATAAGAAGGTATCTCTTTGTACTTTGTGTTTGCCTTTCTCTAATGGCTAACGGTCCCACTATTATCCTCATGTGGTCTGTTAGCTACCTGCATATCTTCTTTGGTGCAGTGTCTGTTTGTATATTTTGTTCATTTTTTTTTACTAAATTATTTTCCTATTTATTGTTGAAGTATTATATAGACTTCAGACCTTTGTCAGTACATCATAGACAAATTTTTTTCCCAGTTTGTAGGTTCTCCTTTTCTGGTGAAGTCTTTTTTTCTTTTTTTAAATTTTGTTGTTGTTCTTGTAATTAAGTGAAAGTATGCAATCCAAATTGAGTTTTCATGCCCAGCTATCTGCAGCCTCTTCTGATCTCCTTGCCCAGTGATAGCACACTCCTACTTTTCTTTCTATATATGTCATGCCCTCTTAACAATCTCCTGTCCTCTCCTCTCTACCCTCTGCTCTCCTTTCTAGTAAGAGGTCAACAGGACAGCATCCTATAGATTCATAGAACCATAAAGTACACACACCATGTGGTCACATTGTGTCCCTGAGTCCAGTCCATTCATGTCCAAAGAACTGATCTCACTGAAGTTCCTGGTCAGTGGCAACAGCAGCACTAGTGGCCATGCTCCCAGAGGAACACTCAGGCCTCCAGACATTTGTTATGGTCTTTTAGTGGCGTCCTTGAGGTGCACCCCTCTGTTCCTCATGTTTTTCCACTGGGACTTGACACTGTATACCCCATCATGGCTGTCTTTGGTGGTGACTGGACATCATCTGATTCTTCTGGTCACATGTTGATATAGTCAGCCATCCACATGGGTCCTTCTGTCTCCTGGGCTCTCTTTCCCTTATATCTTTGTTGTTCTTGGTGATTGTCTGTTCCAGATGAATTGGGACCATTCGGTGTACTTCAGATGGCAGCTTGCTAGCTTTTAAGACTTCAGATGCCCCTCACCAATATGGAGTGCAGAAGACTCTCTTAGCAATAGGCTAGTTATTCTACTTGGCCTTGATGTCCCTTGACAACACGGTCCCCAAACTCTTGCCCCTGCTACTCCATCCTTGCAACATTGGGTTAAGAATGGCAGAGTTTCCTGTTTATGTTGAAGTTAAGTTGATCTTTTTTCTACCGTGTGCTGTCACTGCTTTCCAGCAACCAAAATTTCTATCAACTATCTAATCTGTGACCAGCCCTTTCCTTCCTTCCCCTCCTTTACAGCCATTAAAGAATCTTTTCTGCTGTATGTGAGTCTATTTTTAAGTCCTTAAAGTAGGGGAGTCTCATACAATATTTGTCCTTGTGTAACTGACTGATTTCACTCAGCATAATGTCTTCCAGTTGAAACCAGGTTTGAGGTGCTTCCTAAAATCATTGTTATTTATCACTGCATCGTGTTCCATTGAGTAATTTACCAGTTTGTTTATCCATTCATCAGTTGTTAGGCATCTGAGTTAATTCCAAGGTTCTGCTATTGTGGACTGTGCTGCAACAAACATTTGTGGACATATATCTGTTCATGTGACTGCCTTTGATTCTGTAGGATGTATTCCAATCAGTGGGATTACTTGGTCAAATGGCATATCTATTTTCAGCTTTTTTAAAAAGCACCAGATTGCTTTCCAAAGAGGTTGTGCCATTTTGCAATCTCACCAGCAGTGTAGGAGAGTTCCAGTCTCTCCACAGCCTCTCCAGTATTTGTTGTTTTGTGTTTTTCGGATCATGGCCAAACTCGTTGGAGTGAGATGATATCTCATCATAGTTTTGATTTAGATTTCTCTAACAGCTAATGATTGTAAGCATTTCCTCATGTGTGTCTTGGCTACCTGGATGTCCTCTTTGGTAAAGTGTGTCCATGTCCTTTGCCCATCACTTAATTGAGTTATTTACCTTTTTTGTGCTGACAATTTTCAGTGCCTTGTAGATTATGGAGATCAGACTTCAGTCTGACATGTAGTTGCCAAATATTTTTCCCCATTATGTCAGTAATTCTTTTGAGAAAGCCTTTGAATGAGCAAAAGTGTTTGATTCTTAGTAGTTTCCATTGATCTATTTTCTCTTCTGTTGGTCATCCTTTGTTTGTCAGATTTTGAAGTCTGTCTAAATTGTGTATTAAAATTTTCATCATTAACACTACTTTTTGTTGCATCATATTTATTGTTTTGGGTTTGATATTTAGGTTTTTGATCTAATTTGAATTAGTTTTTGTGTAAGGTGTGAGATATGGGTCTTGTTTCTACTTTTTGAGGCTGGATATCCAATTTTGCCAGCATCATTTGTTAAAGAGATTATTTTGATCCAGGTTTGCAATCTTAGGGCCTTTGTCAAATATCAACTGTTCATAGAGAATGCTGGCATCTCTGCAGTCTCAGCTCTGTTCCATTGGTCTACATGTTTCTTTTGTACCAGTACCAGGAAGTTTTGCCTACTGTGGCAGTGTGATGGGTTCCAAGGTTGGGTAGTGTGAGGCCTCACACTGTGTTCTTCTTCCTCAGTAGTGTGCTTCGCTTATCTGGGGTTTCTTCCTTTCCTAATAAAGGTGGTGATTTGTTTCCCTTTCTCATTAGAAAATGTCACTGGAATTTGTATTGGGATTGCACTGTATGTGTAGGCCACTTTGTGTAAAATAGACATTTTCATAGTGTTAAGTCTTCCTATCTACAACATTCTGCTTTGAATTGAGTTGTCTAATTCTGCGGGATTTCAGACAGTCGATGTTCCATCAGTTCAAATAGCTTGCTTAGTTTTTCATTTTGCTCTGCTTCATTTTATTTAACTTCTAGAAGAGCTCTCCTTGTAATTCTTTTGTGTTTGACCTCTGATAGTTTTCGAAAACCTTCTCCATCTGGGAAGTTTTTTGATTAATTTGGGGGTTTTCTGGAGCCATAGTGGACTGTTTCTTCAAATGATTAGCAATCGTTTGTTGCCTTTGGGCCATCTATAGGCTGTTTAGTTTCTTTGATGTACCTCAACAGGAGCTTAAGTGTAGTTCTGAGAAGCAAGCGGGTCATCAACCACCTCTATGTACCCTAGTGACTAGCCCCAGTGGACTCTACAGGCTGGTAGTCTCCACCTCCTGGCTGGCAAAGATGGTGCCCTATTCGTGGAGTCACTGTGAGGCCATCTGCCAACGTTATGATGTGTGTCAGTAAAGGCTGGAAGAGACACAGCCACGATGCTCAGCAGTTATTTCTCCAGACAGTCTTATTTTAAAAAGCTAAGAGCTGTCCAGTAGCTACCAAAATCAGTCAGGCTGTCAGGGTGGCTGGCCCCGCATTCCAGCTGACAATGAAATAACCTCTTCAGCGCCCCCCCGCCCCCAGATGCTGTGACATAGTTTGTTGTAGGGAGGGTTTACAGCCTTGCTGCCATCCTCAGCTAGGCCCTACCCATCAGGTACTGTGCTAAACACAGCCTTTCTGCTGGAAGAGCACTTTCTGAATTGGTATTCTTCTCAGCTTAGGAATTAACCACTGATGAGTCCTCTGATTCAGTGACTCTGTCTCCCAACTGACCAAGATGGCATTCTGGCTGAAATGCTCTTTCTTCCACAAAACAGCAGAATCTATAGCAGAGCTCAGAAAAGAGAGGGTGGAGGGGCAGTGGTGCCCTCAGTCAGCAACTGGGCTCTCAAAATGTGTGTATACCACCCACTGTCTCTGCTGCACTACCTGTTTACTTCAGCGCCGCAGTTCAGTGTATTTGCTGGCTCATGCTGATCCCCTACCTCTCAGATAACAACAACAACAAAAAAGTTTCAATACCTGCAGTCAACTCGAGTATCTAGTCAGCAGGAGCAGTGCTCAGTGTGTGCTGGCTAGTGCTAAAGAGAGGAAGTTTCCCATTTAGTGGTATGTAGTATAACCCTAGGGCTCCCTGGGTGTCCAGTGTGCTCCATTTGATTATCAATCCAAGCCTTAATTTTCAGAGCGAATTGAGGAGACATGTGTCTAGGCTTCTTGGTGAAGTCTTTTGATAAGCATAAGTGTTTAACTGTTAAAGCTCTTAGTTAAACAGTTTATCTTTTTGGTGTTTGTGTATCATTGATTATACTTTCTATTGGATACCTATGCCTTCTATTGGGGTCCCTCCCATTTTTCCTATTTTTTTTCCATTATCTTTATTGTTTTAGGTTTTATATTTAGGTCCTTGATTAATTTTGAGTTAGTTTTTACGGATGGTATGAGCTAAGGATCTTGTTTCATCTTTTTACAGACGCATAGTCAGTTTTTCCAGTACCGTTCTTTAAGACTCTCTTTCCCCATTTAATAGAATTTGCTCCTTAATAAAAGATAAGCTCACCATAAGTGGGTGGATTTACATTCGAGTTCTTGATTTTGCTGCCTTGGTCTATTTGTCATCGTAGCAATACCAGGCTTTTCGACTATCACGGCTGTATAATGGGATCTAAGATCAGGCCTCCCACTTTATTCTTTTTTTCAATAATATTTTGTGTATCTGGGACCCCTTTCTTTTCCATATAAGTTGGTGATTAGTTTTTCTATCTTGTTAAAGAAAGCTGTTGACATTTGGATCACAGTTACATTGTATCTGTAGATAGCTTTGGGTAGGATTAAAATTTTCACAATGTAGAGTCTTCTTATCCAAGCGCATGGTTTGTTTTTCCATGTATGTAGGTATCTTTTGTTTCCTGCAATAGTGCTCAGATTAGTTCTTATTTTATGTTTTTAGGGGGCTATCATAAATGGTATTCTTTTTCTAATCTCCCTTTCAAAGTTTCCTTTACTGGTATATAGGGATCCAACTGATGTTTATGTGCAGATCTTTTATCCTGCTACTCTGCTGATTTTTTCTATTAGCTCTAATAGTTTACATGTGGAGTCTTTGGGGTTTTGTATGTATGGGATCATATCATGTGCAAAAAAAAGGATAGTTTTATCTCTTTCTTTCTAATTGGCTTGCTCTTTTTTCCTTTTTCTTGCCTTACTGTTCTAGCTAGGACTTCCAGAACAATATTAAATAGCATTAGTGATAAAAGGCATCCTTCTCTTGTTCCTGCTCTCAGGGGGAATGCTTTCAGTCTTTCTGCCTTGAAAATGATGTAGGCTATTGGTTTTGTACAGCCAGCCAAGTGCTGTCGAGTACAGATGCACTCTATTATTGTTGTTCTTTAGGTGAAGGTTTACAAAGCAAATTAGTTTCCCATTAAATGATTAATATACGTATCATTTTGTCTCATTAGTTGCTAACCCTTCAATGTGTCAAGACTCTACCCCCTTATGAACCTTGTGTTTCCCATTTTCATTTGTCCAGCTTTCTTGTCCCCTCCTGCTATCTTGTCTTTGTATCTAGGCTAGTATGCCCATTTAGTCTCATATACATGTTTAAGCTTCTGTATTATTTTTGTTTCATGAACCTGTCTAATCTTTGAACCTCAGGAGTAACTTCAATACTGAGTTAGAAGGATACCCAGAGGCCGTACTCTTGGCATTTCTTCATTTTCTGTCAGATCAGTAAGTCTGGTCTTTTTTTTTTTTTTTTTTTTTTTGTGTGTGTGTGTGTGTGTGTTAGATTTTGT
Organism: Heterohyrax brucei; assembly: GCA_028571685.1. Taxonomy (NCBI): domain Eukaryota; kingdom Metazoa; phylum Chordata; class Mammalia; order Hyracoidea; family Procaviidae; genus Heterohyrax; species Heterohyrax brucei. The sequence continues at coordinate 68,831,995 of CM053150.1, forward strand.
TCTACGTTCTTTCTCCAGCTCTGTCTGGGACCCTCTATTATGATCCTTGTCAGACAAGTCTGTGGTGGTAGCCGGGTACCATCTTGTTGTGTTAGACTCAGTCTCGTGGAGGGTGTCATAATTGTGGTCTATAAGTGCCATCAGACCAATATTTACCTGTGTCTTTGTTCTATTTTATTTTTCATTGTGTTTTAGATGAAGATTTATAAGGCAAATTAGTTTATCATTAAACGATCAATACACATATTGTTTTGTGACATTAGTTGCCAGCTCCACAAAGTCTCAACACTTTCCACTTCTAAACCTTGGATTTTCTATTTCCCTTCATCCAGCTTTCCTGTCCCCTGTTCCATTCTCACCTTTGCCTCTGGGATGATATACTCATTTAGTCTTACACTTGTGATTAAGTCACATGTATTAATATTTGTTTTATGGGCTAGCCTAATCTTTGACTGAAGGATAAAGCTCAGGAATGACTTAAGTATTGAATTAAAAGGGTGTACATGAAGCATACTCTAGGATTTCCTCCCGTCTCTGATCAGAAGTCTGATCTATATTTATTTAGTGAGTTAGAATTGTGTTCCACATTTTACTCCAGATCCATCCAGGACTCCTTATTTTGATCCTTGTCATAGCAGTTGGTGATAGTAGCCAGGTGTTATCTAGTTGTGTTGAATCAGTCTAATGGAGGATGTGATAGTTTTGTTTTCCTATTAGCTCTTTGGGATAATCTTTCATTTGTGCTTTTTAATATTAAATTTTCCCTTGTTCTGGATGGGGTAACATAAGTAGATATACCTTTGCTGGCACTTTCCTTATAAACTATGTTACACCAATGAAGTAGATGTCCCCCAAGATCACAGTCCCTAGCACTCAACACAGTAACTCAATCCCTATGGAAGTTTGTATATATCTATGAAGCTTTGCTGAATTTTCCTTGACTAAGTTGTTTTGGCTTCCTCACCATTCTGTACTGTCTTACCTTCACCAAAGTTATCACTTATCTACTATTTGGTTATGGTTTTTCTTTCCCCTATGCCAGCCAAGCGCTGTCATCAAAAAAAATTTTTTAGTACTTTATTATGTGTTAGGGAAATATTTACAATCGAACTCAACTTGCCTTGTATAACCCTACACACACACCACTATGCAATTCTAACTGCTCTGCCCACCCTGTGACAGCATGCTCCTCCTTTCTACTTTGTAGTTCCCGTAACCATTCAACCAACAAAACTCCTGTCCTCCTCAACCCTCTCATCTTGCCTCTGGACAAGAGCCGCTCAGATATCCTTCTACTGCATGCTGTCATTCTCTTTCCCTAACCCAATTCCTATCTACTATCTAATCTATGAACACTCCTTTCTCTCTCTATACCCTTGTAATCATCAAAGATTTATTTTCTTCTGTGCTTAAACATTTTCTTGAGTCCTTGTAATACTGTTCTCATAAAACATCTGGTGTTTTGCAACTGACTAACTTCACTCAGAATCATGTCTTCCAGATGAGTTTATGTTAGGAGATGTTTCCTAAAATCTCCATTGCACTCTATCATTCCATTGTGTGAATATACCATTGTTTTTTTATCCATTCATCTGTTGATGGGCACCTAGATTCGTTCCATCTTTTTGCTATTGTGGACAGAACTGCAACAAACATTGGTATACATATAAGTGTTCATGTGACAGCTCTTATTTCTCTAGGATACATTCCAAGCTACAAGATTGCTGGATCATATGGTTTTTCTACTTCTAGCTTTTAAAGAAAGTGCCAAATTGATTTCCAAATTGGTTGTACCGTTGTACATCCCCACCATCAGTACAGAAGAGTTCTAATTTCTCCACAGCTTCTCCACTGTTTATTATTTTGTGTTTTTTGGACTAATGCTGTTTTTGAGGGAAGATTATGGTATCTCATTTTAGTTTTGATTTAGATTTCTTACTGGCTAATGATCATGAGCATTTCCTCATGTATCTGTTAGCTTCATGGATGTCTTTGCTGAAGTGCATGCTCTTATCCTTTGCCCCCCCTTTTTTTAACTGGGTTGTTAGTCTTTCTGGCTGAAGTTTTGCAATACTCTGTTGATTACGGAGATCAGATTCTGATCATATTTGTGGCAGTCCAAATACTTTGCCCAGTCTGTAGGTAGTCTTTTTACTCTTCTGTAAAGCCTCTGGATGCGTATAAATGATTGATTTTTAGGAGTTCCCATTTTCTATTTTCTCATCTGGTGCTTGTACATTGTTTAGTTATATTTTGTAGTCTGTTTATGCCTTGTAGTAGGGGCCCCAGCATTGTCCCTATTTTTTCTGCAATGATCTTTATTGTTTTAGAATTTATATCTAGGTCATTGATTCATTTTGAGTTAGTTTTTGTGCATATTGTGAGATATTGGTCTAGTTTCTTTCTTTATTTTTGGCAGATCAATATCCAGTTATGCCAATAATATTTGTTAGAGAGACTGTTTCCCCAGTTTACAGACTTTGAGGCTGTCTCAAATACAAGCTACTCATAGGTAAGTGATGTTATATCTGGATTATCAACTCTTTTCCATTGGTCTATGTGTCTGTTTTTGTACCAGTACTAGGTTGCTTTGACTACCGTGGCAGTGTAATAGGTCCTAAAGTCTGGTAGTGTGAGGCCTCCCACTTTGTTCTTCTTCAGTAATGCTTTACTTAACTTGGGTTTCTTCCCTTTCCGTATGAAGTTGATGATTTGTTTCTCCATCTCATTAAAAAATGACATCGGAATTTGTATTGTGATTACACTGTATCTATAGATCCTTTCGGATGAAATAGACATTTCTATGATGTTAAGTCTTACTATCCATGAGCAAAGTAAACTTTTCTACTTATGTCACTTTTGGTTTTCTGTAGCAGACACCTGTAATTTTCCTTCTAAAGGTCTTTTACATTTCTGGTTAGATGTATTCCTAAGTATTTTACCTTCTTAGGGGCTATTATAATGGTGCTGATTTGGTTAGTTCTACTTCCATGGCCTGTTTGTGGATGTAAAGGAATCCAACTGATTTATGTATGTTCATTTTGGTTCAGTTATACACAAAGTCTTAACTTTTGACAATCTTATCTCGTTTTCACTGGTTCTGGAGGCTCCAGTGAATTCTCCAGTCAGTTTTTTCTGCTGAGGTGGATATTCTCCAACCACCATTTCAGCTCACCACACTGGCCATAGCCATTTCCTGGTAGGTCAGTTCTGGCCAGTCCTTGTGTCCCTTCCCCATTGTTCAGCCCAATTTCTTAACTTTCCCTTTGATGTTCTGGATGCCTAGAATGTCATCTGTAATGGAATCGTTTGTTCTTTTAGGTCTTTGTTCTTAGAGGGATCACAGGAAGTATCTGAGCACTCTGCCACTTGGCCCCACCACTAGTTAGTGTTTCCCCCCACCAACATTCTCCCTCCCTTGCTACCATCCAAGATGTTTCTTTCTCTGTGTGAACCTTTTCAGGAGTTTTTTACTAGTGGTCTTTTACACTTTTTGTCTTTTGTGACTGATTTATTTCACTCAGTGTAATGCTATCCAGATTCATGCATGCTGTGGATGTTTTGTAGATTCCCTACCATTCTTTATTGTTGCGTACTGTACCATGTACAATAATTTGTTTAGCCATTTTTGATGCCCTTGATTATGTTTAAGAATTTCCCTTCTATTTCTACTTTATTGAGAGTTTTTGCCAGGATTTTGTTTGTTTGTTTTGTACATTTTCAGTCTCTCCTCTTGTCATGGGTCTATTTACAGACTTTAGTTTGTGTTAGTTTAGGTAGGTAATATTTCTAGAAATTTTTCCATTTTCTCCAGGTTCTCAAATTGCTAGGAGTACAATTTTTTCATAGTATATTGTTATGATCCTTTTAACTGCAGTTCTCTCTGTTGTAATGTCCCTAATCTCATTTTGTCAATTTTGTCAATGATTTGTTGATCTTGTTGATCTTTTCAAAGCATCAACTTTTCTTCTTTTTGATTCTTCCTATTGTTTTTCTGTTTTCTATTTAATTTAGGGTTGCCATGAGTCAGATCCGACTCGACAGCACTTGGCTGGCTGGCTATCTTTATTATTTTTTTTTTTTTATGGCAGCTGTGGGCATCTGTTAGTGTTCTCTTTCTATTTGTTCAGTTTTGATTTTCATCTTGTTCTTGTTATTGTGTGTATTTATTTTTATACATTGGCTTCTGAGCACTGCCATTACTGTGTCATAAAGATTTTGGTCTGATGTGTTTTCACTCTCATTTAATTCTAGGAATTTTTTTTCCTTCTTTGATTTCTTCTATTATAGAGTTGTTTTTAAACAAGTTTCCATGTATTTGAGTTTAGTTTTCTCCCCCCCCCCCATTCTTCCTGCTATTGATTTTTTTATGTGTATCACTTTCTGATGAGAGAGAATGTTTTGATATTTTGGAATTTATTGAGTGTTTCTTTGTGGCCTAAAATGTGATCTATTCTGGAGACAGTTCCATATGCATTGGAAAAGAATGTATACTTTGCTGTGTTTGGGTGGAGTGCTCTATACATGTCTATGAGGTCAAGTTGACTGATTTGGGCCTGTAGGTTTTCATATCTTCATTGCATTTCTGTCTAGATATCCTGTCCTTTACTGAGAGTGCAGTGTTGACGTCTTCTTTTTTCATTGTGGAACACTCTATTTTTCTTTTCAGTACCGTTGGAGCTTGTTTTATGCATTTTGCAGCTCTGCTGTTGGGTGTTTAGATATTTATTAAGGTTACATCTTCTAAATGAATTGTCCCTTTAATCATTATGTAATTTCCTTTCTTGTCCTTTTTGGTTAATTTTGCCTTAAAGTATATTTTATCTGTTATTAATATTGCCACTCTTGCCCTTTTGTAGTTGCTGTTTGCTTGGTATATTTTTTTTCATCCTTTGATTTTTTATTCTGTTTAAGTATTGGTGTCTCAGGTGTGTCTTTGTTAGACTGAATAGTGATAGGTCATGTGTTTTTATCCATTCTACCACTCTCTATCTCTTTACAAGTATAAGTAAGCCATCCACATTCAGTGTGATTATCAAGAAGTATGAGTTTACTGCTGTCAAATTTATTATACTTTTCTCTATAGTGGTGGTGTTTTCTTTGTTCTTTTTACTTTCATGTGCTGAATTACTTTTTATGGATTTTCTTTTGTTTTCCTTTATTATTATAGATTTTGTATTTACTGAGACTTTATGAGCTTGACACAAGCCATAGTATTTTCAGTAGCAACATATACATGTAAAAGCTAGACAGTGAACAAAGAAGACAGAAAAAGAATCAATGCTTTTGAATTGTGGTATTGGAGGAGAATGTTGAATGTACCATGGACCGTCAAAAGAACAAACAGATCTGTTCTGGAAGAAGTACAACCGGAGTACTCCTTTGAAGCAAAGATAGTAAGACTGCATCTTACATACTTTAGATATGTTTTCAGAATTCGTCAGTCTCTGGAGAAGGACATCATGCCTGGTAGAGGGGAGGGTGAGCAAAAAAGAGGAAGACTATGGATGAGATGGATTGACACAGTGGCTGCAACAATGGGCTTAAGCATAAAAATGATTGTAGATGTGGTGCAAGAGTGGACAGTGTTTCATTCTGTTGTGCATAGGGTTGTTGTGAGATGGAACTGACTCGACAGCACCTAACAACAACAACTAGGCTTGTTAACTTTCTTGGTGATTACCTTGAAATTTACCCTCATTTTTTTAAGCTTGAACTAATCTTTTATTACTTGGTGTCACCTTGACTTCCCCTCCATTTGAAAGTTTTATACCAACATCTTACAGATTGGTGTCTATGTTTCCTTATTTTAAGTCTTTTAGCTTTGATTTATTATTGTACTCTTCATTTGATGCTTAGATTTCTAGGATTGACCTTCATTTCTGTTTCACTTAGAAGGGTAGCATGATGCTTATTTCTACAGTGCCCTGTTCACCGAACCTCCTTCATTTTCTTTCTAATTCCCAGAATCATGTCTATTCACTCCATAATCACCAAGAGTATTGACAAGAGACATAAGCAAATATACTTTTAGACTTGATAATGGCTTAATACGATGATTAGTGGAATGGACTCTGGAGTCAGAGAGCTCTAATTTCCATCGATATTCTATCATTTTTTAGCTAAATGACATCAGTAAAATTATCCTTTTTAATCCCAAGTTTTTCTATCAATTAAATAGAGTAGTAGTTATTCCTTATAACGTTTCTAAGAACATTATATGAAATTGTATACACAAAACATTTAATCCATACTACATTCTCATTTTGCTACCTATCTATCAGTTTGTTGCACCATGTAGCTTGTGTTTTGCTATGATGCTGGAAACTATGCTACTGGTGTTTCAAATATTAGCAGGTGAATGAGTTTCGACAGAGCTTCCAGATTAAGAAAGACGAAGAAAAGAACTGGTTACCTACTTCCAAAAATTACACAATGAGAACCCTATGAATCACAACAAATGCTATTCAATATAGTGCTAGAAGATGAGTACCCTAGTTCAGAAGGCACTTAAAATGTAGTGTGGCTTCAATAATGGACTTATTCATACCAACAGTTATGAAAATTGTCCAGGCTTAGCAACATTGTATTCTATTGCGCATGGGGTTATCAGGAGTCAGAGACATTTTGATAGCAACTAACAATAACACAGTCAATAAACAGTATTTATTATTTCCTATATGATATATTGTAAGTCAGAGATTTGTATTCTATTGATTACCAAGCATTGCATTAGGTAACACAGAATATGTTGTATAGGCAGGATATATACCCTCAAAGAATTAACAACCCAGTGGAGAAATACACTTATATAAAAATGTAACACAAGTGAAAACTCAAAAGCAAGATTTTCTGTCAAGTGAATATGTTACATGAGAGATCACAAGGTTATGTTTTAAAACCTAATTCTAATATGTTGATATTGGCTGTCTGGAATGGCATACTTGAGTGAATTCTGAGACCAGTAATAGAATGAGTAGAAAATAAAATGTCATATCTGACTAATATCGTCTGTGAAGGATACAGAATCGAGGACATGTTCATCTTTGGGCCAAAGGGTGTTCTAGCAGGCGTGTTAGAAAAAAAAAAAAAAGTATTTTGAGTCTCTTTTATGAGTTATATATTTTATTTGTGTTACTTATTCATTATATAGCGTAGATATTGTTAGTTTTATTACGAACAAAACTGATAGAGAATTTTATTAATCAGCCCAGTTCACGCAGCTAGAAAAGCATCTTGACACAAATCAAAAACCAAGATTGATCAAAACATTCAAGCTCCCTATAATTCAACATTATCTGCAGGAAGAATAATAAATTAGCTCCGGCAAGAGTCATATAGAAGATACTGACTAAATGCTTTCTAGTCTCTTTCATTTTCCTAAGCCCATAGGAAGACTATTTTCCAGCCTCTGTTGCAGTTAGTTTGGGGCCACGTGGCTAGTTCTAGATAATGGCATATAGATATCACGTAAGTTCTAGTCTCTAGAATCTTCCATGAGGTTCTTGGCTTATGCATTAATTTTCCTTCATATCTCCTTATGTAAAGGATTCAGTGGAAAACATCAAAGAAGTACTAGCAGGCAGAGGGATCATAAGAAATTAAGAAGCTTGAATTCCTGTGATACTTTTGGGATGGTAGCCGCCTTATAGAGACATGTAATTCATTTAATTCTGTGACATAAGTGAAAAGTCTTTGCTTCCATTGAGATTTTTCTGTTGTGTGTTACAATATATATTACTTATCTTGACTGATAACCCATTGTCATCCAGTTGATTCTGAATCGTAGCAACTCAGTGTGATTTAGAGTAGAACTGTACATAGAGTTTTCAGTGATGATAACCTTTCAGGAGTGGATCTCCATACCTTCTTCTTAGAAGTCTCTTGGTGAATTTAAACAATGACCTTTCAAGTAGTAGCTGAGTCCTATTCTAACCTAGACTAATCATTAAAGACCACTCACTGAAGAAATGAGATTTCTAGTGGGCCAGGATGACACGCAGGTACGGACCTATTTCCAGAGAAGCACAATTTATGCAAAGTATTAGGGGAAACTGCTTTGTAAATGTAGATGGCAGCTAAGGTTCAAGCATCAGTTTTCTATGCTTGCAGTTTCCAGTTTGACAGGAGAAATTTAACTTGTGTTCTTATTACCTACTGCTATATAACTATCCAAAACACCGTGGCTCAAAACACGAACCCTTTAAAAAAATATATTATGTAATTTTATGAGTCAGGAATTTGGGCAGGGCTCAAGTCGGCAACTCTTCCATGTAGAATCAACGAAGGTCATTTTGCTGTATTTGGTTGACAGTTGGACTGTCATGGAAGATTCAAAATGGTTTTACTCCTGTGTCTGAAACCTTATCAACTATAGCTGTTAAGTGAGGACTCACTTAAGTCTATCAGCTGAAGCACACACTCATGACCTCTTCTAGTTCAGGACTACAAGAGATAAGGTTCAAGCTGCTAGTCCTCTTAAAGATCAGCCAAGAATTAGCATCACTATGCATTGTAAGAACTGCTATTATCTCTGTATATTCAAGTCACCATCCTACCTCTCTGTTTTATCTTCTGCTTCTGGAATACTTGATTAAGTGTCTTTTATAGTTTATTTTGTTCTGTCTTACTCTTTGCTACTTTGAGAAACTTCCTCTATTCTCTGTTGGTCAAACCAGACATCACAGCTATCACACCTACCTCTTAATCATATTGGATTTCATCTTAGGAAGAAGAGTAGCAAAGATTGCTGGTCATCCTTAGCTTATTTTTTCTAGGATTTCTGGAGTCATGTGCCCAGTGGCAGGACTTGTATCTATGCCTTGTTCCCCAACACTTTCATATTGCCTAGAGTTCAATCAGCAAGATCACACATGCTGGTCGAAGTATATTATACTCTAAGGACACATCAAAAGGAATGAGAGAAAACCTGAATTTTACAGAATACTTAACATATCCTCAAAACAACTGTATTTTGTGACATAGGTTTTATATCTCCCATGTATTCCAGAAACGACTAACATTCAGTGACAAAATTTAACTTTCCTAGTCTGAAGGCCATGCTCTTTCCATCATAATATGCTTCCTCCCACATGTGGTTTAAATGTCCTCCCCCCACTTATATTATGGACTCGATGGCAAGTGATTGAGTACTACATTGGCCCCAGCAGCAACTGGGTCAAAACCTCTAATTTATCTATGCCCATTCATCTCAGCAGAACCAGGGAAGGTCTGTATCACTGCCTTCCCTACCATAGGACTATGAGGGATTGCTAATAAAAATGAACCCTAAGAAATACAAAAGCTAAATAATAATAAGATAAAAAAAATTAGGGCAGTAATATTGCTTCACATGATGTTTAAGAGCCAGGGATGAAAGGCATTGTAAGAACTGCTATTTCCTCTGTATATTCAAGTCCCCATCCTCCCTCTCTGTTTTACCTTCTGCTTCTGAAATGCTTGATTAAGGATCCTTTACAGTTTATTTTGTTCTGTCTCATTTTTTGCTACTTTGAGAAATACCTCACTGAATCACTGGGGACAACTTACCCTTTTATTCCATTCAAAAAGGAAAGTGATGCAGGCTTACTTCAAAGAAAAGTCAACCAGAATCCAATGGGGATCTGGTAATGAAAAAGCCCTACTCTGTTTTCAAGCAGGGATATGAAATTATGCTATAAATTATACAGTGCATAGGGTGGAAAGAAGAGATGAATGAGAGTTAGAAATACTGGTCCCATGGTTGATGTTTCAGGCTACAACTCAGGGATCATGGAGTCAGATGATTTTAAAGTGGAGAGGACTTTACAGAAGCTTTAACCTAATCTCTGACTCCACCCAGGCAACATTTCCGTGATTCTTAAATAGTCCTTGAGATTTGGAACTCACTGTCTCCTGCATAGACTTTACCTATTTAGGACAGCTCAGGGTGGGAGTCCAGTCTTTCTTGGAACTGAAATCATGTTCCTTAGAGTTTTATCCATTATTTCTCATTCTATCTTCATGGACATCACAGCCCAAGTCTGCATTTGTCTCTCCAGGAAGACTGAAGAATTTTGGTCAGTTTAGCATGTGCAAAAATACCTGTAACTCCTGCAACTGTTCTTCAAATGATTTTTGGTGAGACTAATTCCATTACCTGGGAAACTATAGAAGAACTTGAGAAAGTAATTAAATAAAAATTCGGGTGGAAAGAAATTTGACTTTCTGACCAAAGGTGATAAACAATTTAATGGGTAGAGAATAGTTTAGCAGTTAGAAAATGGTTTCTAAGCAGCAGAGCTGGCCTGGCCTTGCCACAGGAGGGAAGCAAGAAGCAGACCAGCCTGGGGGACAGTTGTGGGATGGGCATCTAATGCTGCCACCCAGATCATGTAGGCAGCAGTTTGCTGTGCTGGCTTACAGAAGGGGTGATTAACACCATGCTGAAGGAGGCAGAAGGAGGTGATTGCCTTAATGATGTGGGTGGAGACAGATTAGTGGAATAATAGACAGGGAGGGAACAGGTTAGAACTGTAGATCTTTAAGAAATTCAGGTGTAAGGGTGAGGGCAAGGAACTAGGAGAAGGTTAAGGGAGAGCAGAGGCAGGGAAGAGCTTTATGTGAAGCTTGGAAATTAAATTCATTATTCAAAAGCATGTGTGCATGTTCTGAGACAGTTTCCAGGGAAATCTTCCCCACCTCCAGTCTTTGTTCTTTCTTTATTGGATGTAATTTAACTAGGTTTAGATACAATTGTTTCCCCTTAACCCCCATGTTTATCTGTAGGCCAGTGTTGCTTTTTCTCCTTGGCTGCTTGATGTAGCTATTGGTCCTTAAGTCTTCAATACTGCACACTGGAAAATAGCCCTCCCCTCAGGGGTATGCGGGTAAATGTTTAATGTCTCATTTTCCAGAAGGAAAAAAAAGGGGGCCCTGATTTACAGCAGGGGTTAATTTCTATGTATAAATACAGTCTCCGTCACTCATTGTCAGCTACTATTATGATGTCACTGAATGCAGCAGTGGGAAGAGATGCACAGTGCCATGCCACAATGCTATAACTGGAAGCCCTGATGCACAATGGTTAAGAGCTATGTCTGCTAGCCAGAAGGTTGGCAGTTTGAAACCATCAGATGCTCCTTAAAAACTCTATAGGGCAGTTCTACATGGTTTTGTAAGGTTGCTATGAGTCCGATCCACTCAACAGCATTTTTTTTTTAACTTTGCTTTGTTTTTGTTTTTACACAGTACTTGCATCTCATAGACAAACTGATGTAAATAACCTCAAGAGCATAGATGATCACAAAATGTACCAGAAATAATTAGGGAGTGAGGAGTTTGGGTGATTCATTAATTTTGCTTTAAATAAATTTATTTAAATATAAGTTTGTATAATTTAATTTTTAATGACGGCTCTGTTAAAGAGCTGGCTTGCCAGTGTTCTGAAAGTTTAAGAATCCAGCTTGTGAGCCCCTACAGTAGACTCTAGCATCCCAGTGTTCTCTTTTCTCCACTGTCAAAAGTGGTGAGGAAATATATTAAATCTCTTTGTATATTTTATTCTGTATGTTTATATACAGACTTTATATGGCTAATACTGGAATATGTCTGTGCACGTATCTCATAAATAATTGAAAACTATAAATATAGACAATATAAATATAAATAGAATAAGGTCCCTGGTTAGCCCAAATGGTTTACACTTATCTACTAACCAAAATGTTGGTTGTTCAAACTCATCTGGCAGTAGTGAAAAAGAAAGGCCTGACAAAATGTTTTTGTAAGTATTACAGCGAAGAAAACGCTATGCAGCAGTTATATTTTGCAAAATATGGATTTGCCATGAGTTGGAATCAACTTGACATCAAAAAGTTTCGGCTTATTTTCGTAAATTGAAAATGACAAAACCACACCCACATACACACATACTCTTATATGTAAGCAGATGTGGCTACACAGTGGTTAAGAGCTCATGGCTGCTAACCTAAAGTGGACAGATCAAACTCATCAGCCACTCCTTGGAAACCCCACAGGGTAATTCTACTCTGTCCTATAGGATAACTGTCAGTAGAAATCAATTTGACAGCAATAGATGTGGTTTTTAGTTTTATGTATCAAAATTTTTTGTAGTTCTTGTTAGGTGCTGTTAACTTATAGCAGCCCCGTGTGTAACAGAATGAAACACTGCTCAGTAGTGCGGCATCTTCACAACTGTTGCTATGCTTGATTCCATTGTTGTAACCACTGTGTTAATCCATCTCATTAAGAGTCTTTCCATCCTCTGTTTTACCAAGCACGATATCCTTCTCCAGGGACAGATCTCTTCTGATAACATGTACAAAATACGTGAGAAAAGTCTTATCATCTTTGCTTCTAAGGAGCTTTCTGATCTTAATTCTTCCAAGACAGATTTATTTGTTCTTTTGGCAGCCCGGGTTATATTCCATGTTCTTGGCTACACCACAATTCAAAATTATAAATTCTTCTTCAGTCTTCTTTATTCACTGTCTAGTTTTCACGTGCACGTGAGACAACTGCAAGCACCGTAGCCTGGGTCAAGTGCACCTTATTCTTCAAGGTGACATGTTTGCTTTTCAACACTTTGAAGAGATCTTTTGCAGCAGCTTTGCCCAATACGTCTTTTGATTTCTTCACTGCTGCTTCCATGGGTGTTGATTGTGGATCCAAATAAAATAAAATCCTTGACAACTTCAATTCTTTTCCTTTTATCATAATGTTACTTGTTGATTCAGGCATGAGATTTCTTTTTGTTTTATGTTGAGGTGTAATCCGTACTGAAGGCTATGGTCTATGAACTTCATCAGTAAGTGCTTCAAGTCCTTTCACATTCAGCAAGTAAAACTGTCATCTGTAATGCAGGTTTTTAATGCATCTTTCTCCAATCTTCATGCCCATTCTTCTTCATATGGTCCAACTTCTCAGATTATTTGCTTTGCATACAGACTGAAAAAGTATAGTGAAAGGATACAACCCTAGTATGCACCATTCTTGATTTTAAACTATGCAGTATTTCCTTGTTCTGTCTGAACAACTGCCTCTTGATCTGTGTACAGGTTCCATATGAGCACAAATGAATGTTCTGGAATTCTCATTTTTCATAATATTATCCATAATTTGTTACGATTCATGCAATCAAATGCCTTTGCATAGTCAACAAAACACATCTTTGTGGTATTTTCTGCTTTAGCCAGGAACCACTAACATCATAAATGATATTTCCAGTTCTACATCCTCTTCAGAATCCACTTGAATTTCTGGGAGTTTTCCCTTTTGAATGATCTTCAGCAAAATTTTACTTCAGTGTGGTATTAATGATATTTTTCCATAATTTTTACATTCAGTTGTATAACTTTTCTTAGAAATAGGGCTAAATATGGATCTCTTCCACTCTGTTGGCAAGATAGCTCTCTTCTAAATTTCTTGACTTAGTTCAGTGAGCACTTCTAGCACAGTATCCATTGCTTGAAACATCTCAATTGAGATCCTATCAATTTCGGGAATTTTGTTTTTCACCAGTGCCTTCAGTGCAGCTAAGACTTCTTCCTTCAGTACCATTGGTTCCTGATCATGTGCTACCACCTGAAATGTTTGATCATCCTCCAATTCCTTTTGGCATAGTGATTCTGTGTATTCCTTCCATCTTCTTTTGATACTTCTTGTGTCATGTAATATTTTCCCCATAGAATCCTCCACTATTGCAATCTGAGGCTTGAAATTTTTCATCAGTTCTTTCAGCTTGAGAAATGCCCAATATGTTCTCTATTGTTTTCTAAGTCCAGATCTTTGCATGTTTCACTATAATACTTTACTTTGTTCTCTAAAGCTGGCTTTTGAAATCTTCTGTTCAGTTCTTTTACTTCATCATTTCTTTCTTTTGCTTTAGCTACTTGATGTTGAAAAGCAAGCCTCAGAGTCTATTATGACACCCATTTTCATCTTTTCTTTCATTTTTGTCTTTTTAATGACCTTTTGCTTGTTTCTTGTGTAGTGTCCTTGATGCCATTCCACAAATTGTGTGTTCTTTGATCTTTAGAGTTCAGTGCATCCAGCCTATTCTTGAGATAACCTTTAAATTGAGGTGGAATACGCTCAAGGTCATAGTCTTGTTCTCATCCACTTGTTCTAATTATCTTCAGGTTTAACTTGAACTTGCATATGAGAACTGATAGTCTGTTCCACAGTTGGCCCCTAGCTTTTTACCCAGTGATGATACTGAGCTTTTTTTGTTGTCTCTTTCCACAGATGTAGTTGATTTGATTCCTGTGTATTACGTCTGGTGAGGTCCATGTGTATAGTCACCATTTATGTGATTGAAAAGAAGTGTTTGAAATGAAGAAGTCATTGGTCTTGCAAAATTCTACTATATGATCTCTGGCATCATTTCCATCATCAAAGTCATATTTTCCAAACACCAGTTCTTCTTTTTGGTTTCCAACTTTCATATTCCAAATACCAGTAATTAGCAATGCATCCCGATTGCATGTTCAACCAATTTCAGACTGCAGATGTTGACAAAAATCTTCATTTCCTTTGTATTGAGCCTTAGTGGTTGGTAGGTAAATTTAAATAATAGTCATGTTAATTGGTTTTCCTTGTAGGTGTGTAGATATTATCATATCACTAACAGAACTGTTCTTCAGGATAGATCTTGAAATGTTCTTTTTGGTGATGAATGCAAAATAACTCCTCCTCAAGTTCTCATTCCTGACACAGTAAAGGTATTCTTTCCATTTCAGATTGCTAATACCTAGGATATTGATGTTTATGCCTTCCATTTCATTTTTGATGATTTCCAGTTTTCCTACACTTATACCTTTTACATTCCATATTCTGGTTACTAGACGATGTTTGCAGCTGTTTATTCTCAATTTGAGTCATGCCGTAATATCAAATAAAGGTTTCCAAAGCTTGTTTCAATCCAAGTCATTAAGGTTGACTATACTTTGAGGAGGCAGCTGTTCCCCAGTTGTCTTTTGATTGCCTTCCAACCAGAGGAGGTTATCTTCCAGCACTACATCAGACAATGGTCTGCTGTTTTTAAAAGGTTTTTAGAAGTAGACCCTTAGCTCCTTCTTCCTACTCTTCTTTAGTCCGGAAGCTCAGCTGAAACATTTTCACCACGGGTGACCCTGATGGCAGCTGAATACCAGTGCTGTGGCTTCTAGTATCACAACAACATGAAGTCCCCACAGTACAACCAACTGACAGACACATGGGGAGCCAATATATTATACATAATATATACAATGATCGTGTTGAGAAGTTACATTATCTACAGGAAAATATTTAGACTAGACATTGAATCAGAATCAAGAAGTGTGTGTGAACCATGTGCTCCATGCCAGGAACTAAGAAGAATGAATTTAAATCCCAAAGTAGAAGAAACTTATTCTTCTCTCTTGGAGTCTACAGTATATTAGAGAAACATTTATATTACAGAAAAATCAACAAGTATATGGTATCATTTCACCATACATTTTTATTCTGCGTGCTAAGCAAATAATTTGAAACCTAGACTATTTGAAGAATGAGGCAT
Source organism: Heterohyrax brucei (assembly GCA_028571685.1). Classification (NCBI taxonomy): domain Eukaryota; kingdom Metazoa; phylum Chordata; class Mammalia; order Hyracoidea; family Procaviidae; genus Heterohyrax; species Heterohyrax brucei. The sequence continues at coordinate 68,847,533 of CM053150.1, forward strand.
TGGGATTGGAGGAAGACTCATTAACAACCTGCATTATGCAGATGATGCAACTTTCCTTGCTAAAAGTGAAAACCAAATAAATAAATAAAAAGAAAGGAAAGGAAAGGGAAAAAATCAAACCCAGTGCTGTCAAGTTGATGCTGACTCACAGAGACCCTATAGGACAGAGTAGGATTGCTCCACACAGTTTCTAAGGAGTACTTGGCAGATTTGAATTCCTGACCTTTTAGTTACCGGATGTAGCATTTAACCCACTATGCTACCAGGGTTTTCTGTTGAGTGTAAAGAGGATTTAAAACACTTACTGATGAAGATCACAGACCCCAGCCTTCAGTATGGATTGTACCTCAACATTAAGAAGACAAAACTCCTTATCAGAAACAGAAAATGGATTGAAATTGTCAAGGATTTTTTTACTTGGTTCCACAATCAACGCCCATAAAAGTAGCAGTCAATAAAACAACAAACATACTACATTGGGAAAACTAACTGCAAAAGATCTCTTTAGACTGTTGAAAAGTAAAGATGCTACCTTGAAGACTAAGGAGCAATGGACTCAGGTCATGATATGCATATGCATGTGAAAGTTGGACAGTAAATAAGGAATACAGGAGAACTGACACCTTATAACCGTGGTGCTGGAGAAGAATATTGAATTTACCATGGACTTTCAATAGAATAAACTGATCTGTCCTGGAAGAAGTACAACCAGAGTGCTCCTTAGAAAAAAGGATGGTGAAACTGTATCTTACATATGTTGGACAAGTTTTCAGGATAGATGAGTCCCTGGATGAGGACATCATACTTGGTAAAGTATAGGGTCAGTGAAAAAGAGGAAGACATTCAACTAGATGAAGTGGCACAGTGGCTGCAACAATTGATTTAAGCATAAAATAATTGTGGGGATGGCACAGACTGGGGTGGTATTTTGTTCTGTTGTGGATAGGGCCACTACAAGTCCAAACTGACTCAACATCACTCAAGAACAACAATAATATGATGAGATCTAACAATGATCACACATGATCTCAGATAATCCCCACAAGAAGCCTTCAGAAAAGAACTGCAATTAATTCCAATTTAAGATACGGTTACTGATTTGAAGACACTTTAAGCAGCTTGCCTAAGATCAAACAGGTAGTATGTGTGTAAAGATGATTTCACCAGTGGTCTAACTCCAGGGCTAGAGTAAGATCTATCATTTTTCTTTGCCAGCGAAGTTATGTGATTCAGACCATGAACGTTTCTGAAGCTCCAGAGGAGAAAAGCATTTTATGAACTTCACAGAAGATGAGGCATTCAATAGGCTTGAATTCTGAGAGACATGAAAAAGAGTTTGAGCCAACAAGAAAGACATGGTTACACATACAGAGATTGTTGCTGATGATTTAACATACCTAGTGAAATGTTGAAGCTTATAAAAATTTTAAGCCTGGCTATGAATTTGACCTGTTATAGACATAATGTGTGATCCTTTGGGCAGAAATAGTTTGGTATAAAAAACCAGGGAAATTATGGTTTTTGAATCAAATTAATTAGCCGTGTCAACAGGATTATAGGAGGAATGCTTAAACTACCTACAGGAACAGTAGTTTCAAGAACACTCAGGAAATTTGGATAGGCCCATTTTCATGCTAACGATTTCTAGACTAATTGCAAATTATTCTTATCTAATCAGTGGAGCCTTAGTGGCCCCTCTTAGGCAACAGTTGGTTAGTCTATGTGTAGGTTACATATAAATCTGATACTAATTAAAGGCTTAAAGAAAATAATTTTAAGTGTCTGCTAATTTGGTGATTTAATTACAATTGTAAGGATAGGGGATGTGTGTGTATATGTGTGTCTGCAAGAGAGCAAGTGGACCCATATCTATAAGTTTGGTTCTAAAATTAGCATCAGTTATTATATTTGTAACAAAAGTACTTTTCATTTTGAACACTTACACATGAAAATCTTTGAATTTTCTAAAAAGAAGGCAGTGTCCTCGATCTGTAATGGCAGATCTCACAATGCTACTTTCTATGTGCTAGATTTTTCTAACGCTTGATACAAATTAACACATTTGTTTTTCACAAATACTTCATGAAATAAATATGATTATTATCTGTATTTATCTATGTGGAAAGTGAGTCTTGGAAGTTAAATGACTTGCCAAAATTTACATCTCTTAGTTGTCGCAATTATGTACTATTTCCCCAAACCACTCCATGCTCTTAAAATAAATAAATAAATCAACAGTTGCAGCTGAGTGGACTCTGACTCATGGTGACCCTGAAAGGTTACCAAGGGAATCTGGTGGCCACAGGTTGGAGCCTGGGAAGGGTAATCACAGATAAAATGGCATCTTCCTGACAACTGGAAAAGACAGGATTGGCTTGAGAAAGGTAATTACAGATAGGATAGTTTCTTTTTGATAGTTGGTATAAGGACACACAAATCCTGGCTATCTGGGATGTGACCATATGCATGGGAAGGGAAACCTGGGGATGACCTAGCCCTTGTTTCTGTTGTAGCTCCATATCATTATCATGCTCTCTGGGAGGGGACTTACCACGCAGTTGTTGACTTATGGCCCCAAGTCTAGCATCCAGAAGTGACATCAGCTGAACGAGGAACAACATCACCACCCTGCTCCCTTGCCAATGTATAAAAAACTAAAAACCAAAACAAACCCACTGCTGTTGAGTCCCCCAAAATCTATACAGGGCCTTTCTCCACTCACAGAGACTGGCCCACACCCTCTCTGGAATGCACTTTCATTTAAAACTTTCCATCACAAAACTTTGCTGTCAAGAAGGTTGTATGCCTTGGGGAAGGGGGAATCTAGTTTGCTACCCATGAGTAGACCAGACTTTCTAGCCTGAACTCTGGAACCCAAACCAGCTCTCTTCATGTCTAATCAGTTTCAGGACCTCCACAATCCCATGTATGTCAGACTAGAACTGTGTTCTGCAGGGTTTTCATGGCTGTGACTTTATGGAAATAGATCACCATGCCTTTCCTCAGAAGTGCTTCTGGGGGATTTCTGCCTCCAGCTATTAGTTATGAGCCAAGCACATTAACCATCACATCATCCAGGGACTTCACACTCTTCAGCAGGACGTAAACCCCACTTCCTGAACTGTAATATCATAATTGTTATTGCCAATAGTGGTTAAAAAAAAAAAAAAAAACGCTCCGTTTACTTACAAGCAAATCATCACTAATTGTTAAAAGTTAGAAAACTGGGCTATGCAATTGGAATTTGTCTTTTCATTCTAATCCTTTTGTCAATTCAGTGCTTCCTTCTCTAAGAAACTGCCGTGGATACATACATTGACCTCTTATTATTTCCATACTTTTTAAATCCCACCTTCAAATTCTCCTTCTCAGTTTCTTTCTATTCACTTTGAAAATGGTCTCAGACTTCTCCACTCTGAAGTATGAACATACCTATACACTTGGCTGGCTACTTACACACTACATTTATTTATTGTTTTTTTCAGATTATAACACTTCTTTCTATTTCCAGTCTAACCCAGGAGTTTAGCAATTTCAAAATCTTGCTGAAAACTTCCCCCTCTTTAATTCAGCTTCCCCTGTTTTGATAAATTATATGTTTTTTCATAAACTTTCATTCATTAATTAGTACTTTTTCAAACAACCATGGATTGAATTTCAACTACGTGTCAGGCTGAATGAAGAGCACCTGAAAAACATAAATTAAAAATAAATATGGAATATATCTAGCCCAGAGGAGTGAGTCTCCAACTTGACTTCATGTTAGAATCACTGGTAAATTTTTTTAAAAAATATTCCTGATGCTTAGGCGACACTCCATACCAACTAAATCAGAAGCTATGAGAATGGGAACAAGGCAATGGTTTTTTACTTGTTGGCTTGTTTATTTTTGGTTTGTTTTTTAATCTTTTGTTTCATAACCAAGATGGATAGGGAGTATATTAGGTGACTCAAACATACAGTGAAAAATGGATCATATAACTACAGAAAACATGTTTTGCAGAGACAAAATAATGATTAAGTCTCCTTTTGGAGAGGATTGCAGAGAATTTCTAGGGAGAAGATTTAGGTTTGATTTAGTATGGAAGAAGGAGAAAACTTTTCCATAACTCTAAGCATACCTAGGAGCCCTGGTGCCATGGTTGCTAAGAGCTGCAGCCACTAACAAAAAGGTCACAACAGTTTGACTCCACCAGCCTTTCCTGGGAAACTCTATGGGGGCAATTCTAGCCCCCATAGGTTTGCTGTGGGTTGGAACAGATTAGATGGCACCTAACAACAACAGTACCAAACATACCCATGTTGCTTAACCATAAAGTAGGAAACAGAAGGTGACAAGAGACCAAATTGAAGAGATAGTCAAGGAAGCAAGTGAAAACAAATAAATCCACCTATGACATTTTGAGAAACTTGGGCCCATGTTCTAGGTAAGGGGGAACTTAAAATGATTTCAACTGGAAAAAAGACTCACTTATGCTTTGAGTCAAAGTAGAGAATGGATAAAAGAAAGTAAATTTGTAGATAAATTTGAGTCAAAATAGAGAGTGACTACAAAGAGACCAGTGAGGAGTGGAAGACCAGTTAGAAGACGCTGGAATATTTCAAAGAAAGTTGAAGGTGGCTTAGATGATGGTAGTGGTAACAGATGTTAAAAAAATAAATAAGCTCAAGATTCATTCTGAAAGATACTCTATACTTTCTGATGGATTAGATAATGGATGAGATATAAGTGATGAGAGAGAGAGAGAAAAAGGAGAAGAGAGAGATATGAAAGGAAAGGGAGAAGGGGAGAGAGGATACAGAAGAGAATCAGAGAAGATTCTGTTTTTGACTTGAGGACCAAGTTGTACATTGGACTCTTTTTACCAAAAAGATGATGGCTGAGGAAAAAATACATTTTAGGGACAACTTATTTAGTTTTCTCCCAGGTATGTTCAGTTCCGTTTTATTCATGTGAAACTTGAAATTTCTTATGAAACATCCAAATGATGTTGTAGAATAGGCAATTAAATGTGGAATACAAAACTCAAATTAGAGGTCTGGATGAAAAATGTCTACTTTTGTGTTTCATCATGAATATAGCATTACAACCATGAGAATACGTGAACTTTCATTAAAAGGGTAGATGAGAGGAGACGATGGGATCTACTGTTACTTCTCCTGAGGGACACCTATATTTAAAATTTACATAGAGGATAAAGTGTCTGTGAAAAAAATGGTGAAATGGGATAAAAAGTGGTATTCTGAAAATGGAGGGAGAAAAGTGTATCTAAAGGAAGGAGTCACCGATTGTGTCAAAAGAAGCTGAGAAGGACAAGGGCAAAGTATCTGTTTTGACTATATAGAGATTATTGGTGACACTGACCACACATAGGTTCATAGTGATAGAAGCCTGATGGAACAGACTGAAAAACAAATGGAAGATAAGGAAATTGGGCTACAAAGCAAATAATAGTGGGAGGGAAAGACAGAAACATGACAGTATCTGGAGGAGACTGTGAGAGTATCTTCTCCCTAGTAGGCATGGGTTATGAGGTCTGCTAATGGAAATAATTCAGGAGAGACAGAAATTGATGACGTACAACAGAGGCAAAAGGGAGAAAATGTAGAGGCAAAACCTTTGAAGAGATGGAAGTGAATAAGATCTAGCGCTTATATAACAGAAATGGGTTTTGATAGGAGAAGATGGCTACAGATGCTGGTGGTCTGTGGCTTTGTTGATGAGAAATGAAGAGACTCCTTTGCTGGATCCCATTTTCTCAAACAAGGGCTTTCCTGGATAGTGATGTTGCTAAGTGGTAGGTACTTACCTACTTGCTCCTTCTTGAAAAGAAGACTTAGGAAATTTGCTGTAGACATAGGGCAAAGATAATAGTAACAATCAATTTTACCACTAGAATCAATATTTCTACGACTATCACTCTTGTTACCTCCAATGTTATCTCCATGGTGATTTGTTGGATATTACTATGTGTTAGCAACCCTGCCAACTGCCTTAGAGTTATTTTATGTAATCTTAATATGAAACCTATGCAGCCAAGCCAAATGCCGTCGAGTCGGATCTGCCTCGTGGCAAACCTATGCAATACATACTATTAACCTTAGTTTTACAAATACGAAAAATAAAGATTACAGAAACAGGAAAAAAAAAGATGTCTCTGTAGCCAAGAAAAGGATTTCAAGCTGGGTTTAATAAATTCTGGTAACACTGCTGCAAAAAGAAGAAACATCTTGTTTTAGACTTTGTTCTTCCACAAGCCCCAGTGCAACATTCAAACAAACGGGTACCGTGGATGAATGACAAAGTGAAAGGATGCGCATTCCAAAGGCATATGTCACAATGCTGATTTATCTGCCTCTTTATCCTTGTTTCTCTGAGTGAGGTGATACTTGACTGATAGCCAATGGGACTTGCTTTTCTGGTGGTGACTGAAGGAAACAGAGGTGAAGACAAAACGTCCTCAGCCCTATGTCATCTCATAGGAGAATGGTGACGTGAAACTGTCCGGACACTACTTGAAAGCTCCACATGAAGGCATAAAGATTGAAAGAATTCTGTTAACTGGATAAAATTAAAATAAAATCACAAGTACACGTATTTCCTTCTCTCTTTATACCCATGTGTATAACTGAGAAGAAAAAATAAAATGAAATAAAATATTTATTGAATGCCCATTATATTTAAGGTCTATGCTATACAGTTTATGACAGCTTTTTTTGTTTGTTTCATTTTCATTTGAGTCTTGCCAAGTAGGTATTTTTATTACTTCCTTTTCTGGGGTGTGGGGGGTGAGTCAAGCCTGAAGCTAGCTAGTGACAGAATAATGATTGTCATCCAGGTCCTAAAGATTCTACCTTCCACCCTGTCTTATTGCCGTTCTAGAAGTCTTGACTATCCAGTTCACACTTCCCCCTTTCCCCTTCAACTTCTGAATAATGTACTAACATGTAGATCTTAATCCCAGAGTCTTCTGAACCAAACCCTGAGCTCCAAACATTAGCAATGATGTTTCCTGGGGACACATTTAAATTCTTTCTCTCCCTGAGCAGTGCTCTGCTTGCCTTCTTTCTCATCTGTGCTGAGTTCTTGCCATTTCCTATCTCAGCTCCCATACTTGAGTGACACCGCTGTCAACCTACCCAGGATTTAAGACAACTCAGCTAATAAATCATCACGAGGAATGACTATATTTTTTCCTTTTGCATTGTCTCAGGATTTTGCATGGTCTTTTCCTTTCTTTGCTGTTTTATTTTATTTTATTTTTCTCCAAAATGAGTCCTTTAGTGGGTATCTACTCTGAGCTGGGATCTTCAGTAAAACCAATATTCAGTGGCTAAGATATGTTTAGTACCAGAGGTATGTGACAAGTTTCCTTCACAGCGCTAAAAAATAGACATCATGATCCCCATTTTATAGGTGGGTGATGGAGCAGTTTACACTTGACTACTAACCACAACGTTGGAGGTCTGAGCCCACCTACTAGCACCATGGAAAACCCGGTAGCATAGTAGTTAAGAGCTACATCTGCTAAACAAAAGGTTGCCAGTTCAAGTTCACCAGGCACTCCTTGGAAAGCCTATGGGTCAGTTCCACTCTGTCCTATAGGGTTATTGAGTCAGAATTTACTTGATGGCTGTGGAGTTTTCTGTTTTACCAGAATCATAGAAGAAATTTCTGTCAATATGCTTCATAAAGATTACAGTCTAGACAACCTTATGAAACTTAATTCTTCTCTGAAGTACATCAGTATGAGTTAGAATCAATTTGATGGCAAATAGGAGTTTACTCCCATTTTACAGAGTTAAAAATTGATTTTCAGAAAGGTTTAGCAACTTCTTTAAAGTCACAAAGCTGATAAATGAATTAATGACTTAGAGTTTCCATCAGGTGTGTGTGACTGTAAATATGTGTGCTGTCCTCTATACCACACTGACTCCATCAAAAGACTAAGAAATTATTTATGCCTTCAAGTATATCAAGGATCAGTGACAAAGTGAAACACATATGTGAATTTAAATCAATGACCAAGTAAACAATTAGTTTGCTATGTGGACAAACAGCCAGAGATGACAGGGCATTAACCCTGGCTCTACCACTTTTAGCTGTGTGACTGAGTATCTTTGAATCTCAAGGTCCTCTATTTTAAATAGATTTTTACAAATTCAGTAAATTTTTTAGGTGAATTAAATGAGAAAAGTCATCTAAGATCTTCAGCCCAAATCTTAAACGTGTTGGTCATTCCGTGATCGACAGCTGCATGCTTAGACATGAACATTCATGCTGCAGGAGTGGTGAATGTGAAGTCCTGTAGGAACTCAGAGCACAAGGGCTCTGACTTTGCCTGAGGAATTAAAGGAAAAGACATCACAAAGAAGACTGTGTTTAAATTCAATACAGAAGAATGAAGCAGATTTTCTAGTGGGAAAGAGCATGTCAGGTAAAAGTCAAGACAGCCAGGTAAAGCTGGAGTGTGGTCAACACACTAACACCTTGATCATCTGGCAGAAACGAGAGACTTAAGCTGTGTAGCTGGTTTTCACATTACTATGGCTAGCGTGTGATACACAGTCTGGGAGCCCCTGGAGTCTTCTCTTCTTATTCTTCATCCCCTGTGTGTAGTCACGCCAGTGGGTCCTGGACATCTCAGGCTGTGCAGTCACACTGAACAGTGCTCAGGGTGGGGTGAGAGGAAAGAAAGAGAAAGCAAAATAACCAGAGGGAGAAAGGTCTGTCTCAGGAGACTCAACAGAGATGCCCTCACGTTGTTCTAACATGGAGAAAACGAGAAAAACAAGGAGCACATTACAAACAAGAACATGTGTATGCATTTATTAACATTTCCATCATGGATTTAATTTTCGTTACACACCCCGCCTACACAGAGCCCGCTGCGTTTCATCTAACCTCTCATTAGATTGTGTGTGAGCCTTTTTTTTTTTTTCTTTAAATGTCCTCTAGGGGAATCTTCCACTGGATTCTATAATCTAGTTTATAAATGGCTGTCTAGCAAAATGCTGTTTACATTCATTCTTTTACCAGCCTCTTAAACTAACATTTGAACTCCTTGGCTTTTAGAGCAAGGAATGGATTTCCATTGGCGGAGCTATCCTGATAGAGGTGGAGCAAAGTACAAGGGTTTGCGATCAGGCCGACCTGGTTTAAGTCCTCATTCTGCCACTAACTTGCTGTATATCTAGGACAGATTATGTCAGCAATCTGAACCAATATGTCAGTATTTGTAAAATTTAGATGATGATATAAATTACCTCATGCTATTTTAGATTAAATTAGATAGTGACTGCAAAGCTTTGGGCACATCATTGGGCACATACTTAACACTAAAAAAGTCGTGTGGCTATTTCCAAGGCTCTCTGCATCTTACTGTTCATTGCTATTGTCATGGATTGAATTGTGTCCCCTTGAAAATGAATGTAACAATTTGGTTGGGCCATGATTCCCAGTATTGTGTGATTGGCCTCCATTTTATGGTTTTTCTGAGCTGTAAATCCTAATCTCTACCTGCAGTTAATAGACAGGATTATGTTAAAAATGGTTTAGGGTGGGACTGCAACAACCTTACCAAGGTAGTTTCGTGGAGTGTGGCTTATGCCACCTTTTATCCAACAAGAGATAAAAGGCAAGGGAAGAAAGCAGAGAGTTGGGGACCTAATACTATCAAGAAAGCGCCATCAAGAGCAGAGTGCGTCCTTCAGACCTGAGGTTCCTGAGCAGAGATGCTCTCACACCAAAGACTCATGCGGTACAAAGAACTTCTTCCAAAGCTGACAGAATGTGTTCCCCGGGAGCTGTCACACAGAGTTCAGACTTGTAACCTACTGGACTGTATGGGAATAAACTTTCCAAAGACATCTACTTGTGGTGTTTCTGTTAGAGCAGTACCAGATGCCTAAGACGATCACTATCATTCCTAAAACTGCGTTCATCTAATATTGTTACTATTTATGAACAAAGTCCCTTAATGTTTCTACTTTAAAGTCCCATCATTTTTAAATATCTAACTCAAATACTGTATTTGGACAAAATGTTACTAACTGCCAAGCCAAGCGCCGTCGAGTCGGAACCGACTCAGTTACTAGCTAGTATTTATTAAGTAGTTTCTATGTTCTGATCACTATTCAAGTAAATTTATATGGTTTGTTTTTTTTTCCTACCTACTGATAAGATAGGAATTATTAATACCTCCGTTTTATAGCTGGGATCCACAAAATGAAGGCACAGAGAGGGTAAATAATTTAATAAGGCCACACAGCTAGTAAGTGGTGGAATTAACATTCATACTCAAGCAGTGATGCTCCAGAGGCTATTTTTCCACTCCATTCTTTTTCATGAAATAACATTACTGTAAGCATTTCACATGGCTCACTAGGCTTAGTTGATTTATAGTGTTAATTTCATTCACCTTCCCTCTACCCTCCCTGATCCAGAAATCAAATATGCCTGCTCCATTCTGAGAACAGTAAGAGAAAGGTAAATGTCAAATCCACAAGACCATGAAACATGTGAGTAAGCTAAATATTATCTTCATAAAACAACCAACACTGAACATCACTGCTGTGAGTAGTTCAGGATAATGTAATGAAAAGTAGGAAAAGAAAATAACCAGCTTCCTGTCATCCTAGAACTTTATGTCTAGTATAGTACATGGGATACACACCATTACTAATCCATACATATGCCTTAAAAGGCATTGCAGACTTAGGAAATATATCTATTTCCACTAATCAGTAAACATGTGATGATGATAGAACATTGCTAGACAAAGGGAAAATATAAGTTCTAGCATTTTCTTAGGATCCAGGATCAATGCCCCAAAAGCAGCAGTCAAGAACTCAAGCAATGGATTGTGTTGGCCAATTACGCTGTAAATGACCTCTTTATAGTTTTTCAAAGCAAAGACGTCGCTTTGATGACTGACAAGAGTCTGACCCAAGCTATGATACTTTCAATCAACAAAATGCGTGCGAGAGCTGGACAATGAGTGAGGAAGACCTGAAGAAGAACTGATGACTTTGAATTATAGGACTGATGAAGAATACTGAATATACCATGGACTGCCAAAAGAGTGAGCAAACCTGGCTTGTAAGACGCATAGACAGAATGTTTCTTAGAAAACAGGAGGGCAAGATTGTATCTCAAATACTTTGGACATATTATCAGAAGGACTAGCCCTGGAGGAGGGCTTCACATTTGGTAAAGAGGGTGAGAGAAAATGAGAAAGACCCTCAGTGAGATAGACTGACACAGTAGCTGCAACAATGGGCTCAAACACAGCAACAAATGTGAGGATGGGACAGAACAGGCATGTTTTGTTATGTCATACATAGGGTCATTGTGCACTGGAACCAATTCAACAGCATCTAACAATGATAGCAAAAACCGGTGAGTTAGCTGTTACTGTTAGCTGCCATTGCACTGACTTTAACTCATAATCACCTTATATACAACAAAATGAAATGTTGCCTGATCCTACATCATCCTCTCAAGTACCAGTGCGCTGAACTTCATCCCTGTGGCTTCTGTGCAAATCTATCTCACCAAGGGTCTCCTTCACCATCTTTGGTCCTTATACTTCAGCAAATACGATGCTCTCTTTTAGGTAGATCTCTTCTGATGTCATTCCCCAAACAAGTAATACAGTGATTTATGTGATAGTCATTGACCAATTTTCTGAAGTAGTTAACCAAATCTTTCTTCCTTTAAGTAGGATAGACTGTACTATTCCTTTTTTCCAGCAATTTCCCCACTCAGAAATGAATAAAAATCTTGGTGAGAGATGGTCTTAGGACAAGTAAGTGCATTTATAATTTACATAAGTGAAAGAAAATGCTTGCAACTCATCCCAGGGAATTATGCAAATAGTGTTTCTAAATACATATTAGCTGCATAATGCATTTATGCAGATGATGAAAAGCAAACTAGAAGTACAGGACAACTTCTCAAGCAACCCTATAACTAATCCTTAACGCCAATTCCCAAATAAAAACACCTGATCAGAGGGATAATTGACCAAATGCAGGATGCTGAGTCTGATTTGTTAGATAATTAAAAGAAAGCAAGATAAAACAGTTGCCACTGAGTTGATTTTGACTCATAGTCACCCCATGCTATGAAAGTAGAACTGTTTTATAGTGATTTCATGGGTATGACCTTTCAGAAGCAGATCACCAGGCCTTGCCTCTGAGACACTTCTAAACGTCGACTCACTGACATCAAGTTTATTCTGACTCATAGCAACGCAAGGGACAGAGTAGAACTGCCCCAAATAGTTTCTGAAGAGTATCTGGTGGATCTGAATTGCCAGTCTTAACTACTATGCCACCAGGGTTTCCAAGCACCTCAAGGTGGACTCAAGCCATCAACCTTGCTGCTAGTCGTAATGGGCTTAACTATTTATACCACCTAGAGAATAAGGTTATTTAAGAGGATCAAGCCAGAAAAGAGAGGTTGTTTCTTGAAAATGAAAGCCCAGTGACAGCATGTATTTACAGGCTTGATTGTGACTCTATCAGTGTCTCCTTGGCTTACCTGAGCTCCCCTGCCTAAGGCAGTTAAGAGCCAACACAGAAGCACAAATAGACCTAAAGAAATTACTGACATCAGAAAGCAGGCTTTAAAACAACAACAACAAAATTATAAGATTTTAGTGTCCCAGTCTTGGACACAAAATTCTCTGAGGACTACAGGGAAGGTGAGACACATATGCTGAAGTCAAACTACAGATTTAGAGCAAAGTGGGAAATGGTCCATCAGAACAACGCTTCTTAATCTTTTTGTAACTCATGATTCCCTTTCAGTAAACATAAAAATCTTATAATCTTAGCTAATATCATTTCAAATTTCAGAGTAAATATTTTCAGTAAGAATTAAATGAACAAAAAAATTAAATGAGACAAAAATAAATTATAAAAATGACAATTTTGTGTACTCTTTCAGACTGCACAAAGAGAGGCTATCTTTCTCACACACACACACATGCATGCATGCTTGCATACACACATACTCTCCTCTGCCCCTGTGGAATGTTTCTTCTCCCTCCTGGCCATGAGAGATGAGAAGTGACTATGCTGAGTTTGTCAACTGGGGGAAACTAAGGCAAACCAAACCAAAATAAACAAAAGAACTTAGACAATGGATGAAGCTAAGGCCAGTCACTGTAGGAATAAATAACTTTCTACACACTAGTAGATCCTGAGGGCAATACTGTATTATAGCAAGAGCAATTATCAGTGTTCATAACCATGAACCTGAGATGCTAAGATAACGTGCAATTATGTCCAAAACACTCTGCTTGAGAAAGTAGCAACAGTGACCATGGGAAGGGCTTGACTAGATCTCGAGTCTCTACAATACCAAGTATTTCCCATAATCCTTGGCTGCCTAGCACATTTATTATTATTCATTTGTGCTTGTTGAGCCCTAATTTATACTCTTTTTTGCACTTTTTCCCCACCTTGTATGGGTGTATTATGTGTTTGTGTGTCTGTATGCACATGCATACAAGCTTTCAAATCAAAAGCAGGGCTTTGGTTTTTGCATCCTGTGTCCACCACTTAGTGCTGAGTAAATGTGTATTTAAATCTTTTGATCTCTCAAAAACTTACTTCTTGTAAAAAGGCGATATCATTATCACTGCCATAGCTTAAGATTGTGCCTAGAAAAATATTCTAGGAGATAGGAGCTGCAACAGAGCATAGTGGTCAAAGCAGAGGACTAAATCAAACAGCTGGAAAGTCTATCATTCAGGAGGTGTTTGACTTCAGACAAGCTGTTTACCCTGTTAGGGCCTCATTTTCCTCACCTGAGATTCTAAGAATGACATTATCTGCCTCATAGAGTTGTTTTTAAGTATTCAGTTAGGGGATGCCTGCATATCATATTTCTCATAAATGTTTGCCATCATTTACTAATTGCCAATTTATTAGATACGAAGAAAGAATACTACTGCTAATAATAATGAGTTTACTGAGGGCAAGGCTAGACCTTTTTTGCAGCCAACAGATGACACATAATCTTAATAAAATGAAATTAGTACATGATGTTCAGTAGAGTAAAATAAAGAAACACATGTTTGATGGAAGTGGTGTGTGTCATCCAGCCAAAACCTAATTTCAGTGAAAGAGAAGAATCTCTTCAGCCGTATGCTTACCTCTGGCCCAAGCAAATTCGTCTAGTCTTAGCCTAACTGTTCTTCCTAGGCCATGTGACTCAGAAGAACCTCAGAAAGGAGGGTAGTATGTTGCTTCTGTGCTCCAGTTGTCTCCCACACTACAAATAACACAAGCACCTGAAAGATGAGTCCAAGCCACCCTGTAAAGAGCAAAATAGCCAAAGAGAATGGGAAACTAAGATTTCTGCCAGGTATGACATTATGACACCAGGGACCAAGCTTGTTTCATATGGATCATTGTTTCCAGCAGCTTATATGAAATATAGTGTGTAAGACCACATGGACATTTTGAGGGACTGGCCAGTGTTGATAAGTTTAACTAAATTGTCAAAAGCATCTGTGACCCCGAAGCTAGAAAGAGCTATTACTTCAGAGAATCAGTTCACCACTGATTAATAAGTTGAATTAAGTTGTGATCTGTTAGAGTTCTAGGTGTACCTTATTTTCTCTGTCCAGAAATAAAGGAAATGTTATGCTCTTATAAGTCAATTGTGATTATGCATTTTATTCTTTAAAGACACTATGGTATATTATCATAAAATGGAACTAGAAATAATGGAAGATCTGCCATTTCACAGTGGATTTTAACATTGTAGATGAGGTCAAAGAATGCTGTTCTAGAATTCAAAAGAAAATATTAACCCTGCAAATGAATAGACTAATATAACTGACCCTCTCCAACTTAGCAGATCATATAGCACAATACACAATTAGAAGTTAATGAAATATGCTATTTGTGACAGTGGCTGGGTATAGCCACTGGGTATAGCATTTTCTTAGCAGAGGAACCATGGACTGAACCTTGGCTCCCTTCAGACTTGCCTGCTGGTTGGCCTTGAGTTTGTTTTTCTTAGAAAGCAAAGCAAGGCTATTGGTGATTTCAGCAGGTTTCTAGGCCTATGAGCACTTTTTCCATTGTAGAAAAGAGGATTGTTACAATACAACTAAGGATAAATGAGCACAGTAATGATTATGGCATTGTAGGAGTTTACTGAGCTCTTCCACGAATGCCTGCTATGCTCTGTCCTTGACTTCCAATGTATCATTAAATCCTCCAGAACTCTTCCACGGTATGTATTGTTTAATTCCCTTTTATGGAAGAGGAGACCCTTGAGGCACAGTACCTAAAAACTATGGATGCTAGCTGAGGATTCTGTAGTTTGAATCCACCAGATACTCCTTGGAAATTTTGTGTGGCAGTTTTCCTCTGTCCTTTAGGATCCGACTATGAATTGGAACTGACTTTATGAAATATATGTATATATTTTTAACAGAACAGGAAGCTGAGATTTACAGTAAAAAAAAAAAAAACACACATTCTGAACAATCACAAAGCTAGCATATGGAGAGCCAAGATACAAACCTGGCCTATTGAACTCCAGCATCTATACTCTCAACAGTGTATTTACAGGCTCCAATTATTACATTTTAACCACTTTTAAAATAAATTATAGAAGTATTCTGCATTAGTTTGAGAAAATTGGAGGAATTCAGAAAACTGCAAATCACTAACATACAATATATTAATAGAACGTGTTCCCATTACTAAGAGTATTACTGTATTATTAGCATGCATTTTACAACTTTGCCATTGTTATTTCATATACTAAATGCTTTGGTCCATGTGAAAACCATGTTCTGCTCTGTGTCAAACATGCCTACTGTGGTTGGTGTCAGAAATATTCCAGTAAGCTAGTCCCTTGCTCTAGAATGCTTGTCTTCTGGATTGTGGCATGATGTATTCACTCACTGCCTTCAGTTCTCAACTCAAATATCTGCCTTGTGAGAGATTTTTCTAAGTTATTCACAATGCCTTCCTTTATCATCACCCAGCGGTGGCAGTGTTGTTTCCGTGGTAGCATCCCGGCATTCCACTCAGGAGACCCAAGCTCCGTTCCTGGCCATTGCACCGTGTGTGCGGCACCACCTGTCTGTCCCTGGGAACTCGTGCATTGTTCTTACGTTGACCAAGCTTCAGAGGACCTTACAAACCTAGAAAGGCTAAGAAGACCTGGCAAATTGTTTCTGAAAAATTGGTGATGAACACTTTACAGATCGGAATGGTCTGCCCTGCGGCCTATCATGAGGATGACTAAGGACCAGCACCTTTGTGTTCCCTTGTGCATGAAGTCCCCATGAGCTGGGAATGGAAACTAACACCAATAACAAGTCATCATTTTCTAGCCGTTTTTCATGCTTTATGTTTCTTTACAGTCCTTCACTTTCCACCATTAAATTATATACATGTTTATTGAGAGCTCCCTCAAAAGATTACAAGCTCTGCATGATCGAAGACTTTGTTTGGCTCTCCATCGTATGTTCATTATGCTAGTATCATGTCTTACATGTTATAGCTGTTTAATAAATATTTGATGACTAAATGTAATTCGGTAAGAAAATATTTCTCCAATTCTGAAGTCAAGGGGAGAGAAACACCTGAGGGGTGGGGGCTTTTGGCTACTAAATAGTAGAGAAGGCCATTGCTCTAACTCTCCTGTTCCCTAACCACATGAGCTCACCTATTCAGGCCAGTTCCACCTCTTAACGTAATCGGTTCCATGCACCAGGCTGGAATGGCTCAGTATGGAGGTCTGTCAGTGTAGCACCCACAGAAGATGGATTCAAGTCTTGGTACTTAAAGGGAAAAAAATGCAGCATTCAAAGAATGGCCTCCTATTCATCTTTATGAGGGCTCTGTTTTGTGGAATACTAATAGGAAGAAAACAAATTATTCCAACACAACTCAAGAAATATAAAGCTCACTCAGTCTATAGAGTCTTATGTCATGGTCTCAGTCCCAGCCTTGCTTCATGACCTTGACTAAATTATTACCTCTCCAAGACTCAGTTGTCCACCGCTGTAGTATGTTTCAGCTGAACCAGATAATAGCTTGCCATTATTAGGCTCTGGGTATGATTAGTGCCCTGATCCCCAATAAGAAGTCTAGACTCAGAGAGAACTGGCACATCAGACACCCTCAGAGGCAGCTGAGTGATAAATCCAGATTCCAACTTGGCTCACGGATGGGTGGAAGAGAACACAGACAAAAATAAACCCTGTGGCCAAGTTAAAAAACAAACCGTTTTAAAGTAGAAAATCTGCTACCATTCCCGCTATAAAAGCAACACCAGGCCTGAAGATAATGTGAGCAAAAATAAATATGTGAAAAAGTTATTTTGCTGCTGCTTCTGATCTCTTTCTCTCACTTTGCACTGACTGTCAAATGGTCTATCAAGAGGTTAGTTTGTAATTAAACTCAGCTCTAATTGCTGGAACAAGTTACTAATTGTGTTCTTAAATCCTTTTATTCTATACCCCGGAAACCAGTGCATTCTATCCTCTAAATGCTGGTGGTTTGAGAGAATCACATAAGTACAGCTTTTAGCAGAAATTTTGTTCATTTGAAGCTTTTACCCAGAGCATCAATCATGAAAACTTAAAAACATGAAACCAATTGGTGAAGGGAACAATCCTCCCTTTACAACAATAACAAAAAATAAATCGGAAGAAGTATTCTGCCTTCTCTGTTTCTGAATCATAGATAGAGCCATGTTTAATGGTTGGTTTATACACAAAGATCCACATTGAATGGAATCTGTCCATTTTTAAACAGGACTTCGTATCTTAAAGGGTCAGTTGGGTGCTTTTGAGGTGTGGAAAATCTTTTGAAGCCATCCAAATCCATTTAATGAGTCATCCCATTTTGAAAAAGAGTGTGAATGCTGTGAGTTTCAGTTTAATTTGTTTTGAGTTATGCAGTATAAACAAGGCAATGAATCTGAAAGAGAATTTGGAAGAAAAGCAGAGAAAAACACTAGTTCAGACCTGGTAGGCATTTGTCTGACTGATATAGTACTGATGTAAGCTGGTGGTACACAAATTTGGAAAGGAATTTCAACTGTATTTGGAAAATATGGTGCACACATGTGAGGTTGTACCTTTAGTAGCCTCTAATTTCCCATTTCCTCTTCCTAAGAAGACCCTGAATTTGAGTGACAATGACTTTACTCGCAGGATCCATGGCTTCAGTTTATTAGAGTAACCATTTCCACTTCTTGCTTCGGGCCACTCTGAAACGGTCATTTAGCCAGGGACGAATCCATGACCCCTCAATTCAGGCCACTGAATGCAGTGAGACACAGTTTCAGGCCTTGTTTGTGTTACCCAAAAGTCCTAGTTCTATCTTCTTATGTATTCAAACAAGGATGCAGGAAATTGTAAGGAAAAAAAATGCATATCACACTTGTTTCTATCCAACACCGTTTGAAAACCTTTCTTACTACAGGAAGGTTTGAAGCCATCCAAATCATGTCTGTTGGTTTTGCTGATAACTGAAACTCCTGACTGAGGAAAGCTGGGATGGCTGTGAGCTATTCGTTTCTACTCAAGAAAGCCTAAGATGAAGCTGACACCACCAACCGTGCTAGAGAAAAAGACAGAGAGAGTGGATCTTTGCAATGCCGTCAAATTGATTGATCAAACTTCACCTGAAAATGTATTTCTGGCTGCATATTTATCATATTGTAGCCAATGATCTAGGACCAAGCAATGAACAAAAGATAAGTACTTTCTAGTATAGGAAGAAATGGAATACAACAAATACATAAGTGAACAAGAAGATAGGGGGAATAATAAAATTTAAAGGAAGTAGTGGAATTAGGAGTAACTATAGGCAGTATCATCCGACTCGACGGCACTTGGCTTGGCATAGGCAGTATCTGGAAACCCCGATGGTGTAGTGGTTAAGTGCGAGGCTGCTGACCAGAAGGCTGGCCATTTAAATCCACCAGGCACTTCTTGGAAACCACATTAGGCAGTTCTACTCCATCTATAATGTCACTATGAGTTAGAAGTGACTCAACGGCAAGTTTTTATGGGCAGTACCTTGTTTGAGTGATCACAAAAGGACTTCCTGAAGAGATAACATACATTCTGAGACTTAAAAAATTAGATGATACTAAAAGACTAGATATGTCTGTTGAGGGAAAAAAATTCAGACAGAGAAGTGCTAGTGCAAAATTAATAATATACACCATATTAAACAGTCAAAAAAGCAACAATAAAAAGGTATTTATTACTTAAGTTACTCAGAGCTATTTTTCTGTCATTTGAAAGTTTAAAAGTGAGATAAGTGGAAACCACTTAAATATTTTTTTAATAGAATTTCACTTTGAACCGTAATTTACTTGTAAAATCTCTAATTCTTATTTTCTTTATTCAACAATGTGGGGAGTTTTTACTTTTTGTTCTGATAGCTTTCATTATACTATGATCACTTATTTTCTTCCATGTCGGTTTTCATTGATCTGTGCATTTCTGAAAGTTGAAGATCGTCTTGTCACCATCTGTTCCTTTAGAGCCAAATATTCGTGTCCTACAAATACTAGGGTCTCATCAAAAATCTGAATGAATGAATGAAAAAAACTCCATTCCAATTTGAAAGCAGTGGCAGATCAATAAATATTTAACAACTGGCTCCTTATCCTTCCTAAAAGCCTTAATATTATTTAGCACTTGTCCATTTCTGGGGTTTAAAAGTACAAATGTTTCCACTATTTATTTTGTTTATTTTTTAAATTATTTTAGGTGAAAATTTACAACTCAGGTTAATTTCTCATACAAAAATTGACATACATGTTGTTTTATGACATTTGTGGGAATCCACACAATGTGATGGCACAGCTCCTACTTCCAGCAAGCATTCCCTATGTCTGTTCATCCAGTTTCTGCCTTCTCTTGCCTGTGGAAAGAAGTCATCCGTCTGGTTTTGCATATCTCCTTGAATTAAGAAGCACTCTCCAGTATTGTCTTTTGTTTATATTCCTTTCTAATCTTTGTCTGAGAGTGGCTTTCAGGAATTGTTTCAGTTCTGGATTAACAGTACATCCAGGGGCCATAGATTCCTGGGTTCCCCCAATCTGTCAGACTTTTAAGGTTGGTCTTTCTGTGTAAATTTGAGGTCTATTCTACATTTTTCTTCCATTCTACTTGGCAGTCTCTGTTGTGTTTCCAGTCATTGTTGGTAGCTAGGCACCATCTAATTCTTCTGGTCTCATTTAGTGGAGTATCTGGTTCATGTGGTCCTTTAGTCCTTTGTGTAGTACTTTCCTTGGGAATTTGATTTTCTTCATTCTCCTTTGTTACAAGTAGAATGGGACCAAAATTGATGTACCTTAGATGGCTTCTTGCAAGCCTTAAGATCCCAGATACCACTCACCAAAGTGTGACATAGAACAATTTCATAACAAACTATGTTATGACAACTGACCTAGATGTCTCCTGACACATTGTTTCTGATTTCAAGCTACCAAAAGTTTTCAGTGACCTGAAGAGTGAGGAAGGGTATATACAATCAACTCTTACCAGCCAGCACTTAGCAGTTTCAGCATACACTGTTAAGGGATCTGAGCTCTGGTAAAACAGAGGTTAAACTCTTGGCTGCTAACAGAAAATGATGTGGTCCAAACCTACCAGCCACTCCTAGAAAAATGTGACAGTCAGCTTCCATAAAATATTACAGCCTAGAATTCCCTAGGGGACCATTTTACTCTGTCCTACAGGCTCACTATGAGTCAGAATCCACCCCACAGCAGGGGTTTTGTTTGGTTAGTTGTTTGCTTTGGGTGTCTATGGAAAAGGTTGAAGATGCAGTACCACACTAACTTAGGCTTTATTTATTCTAACACGTAAATCTATGTGACTTGCAGCAACTGATTTCAACTAGCCTCAAGGTTCCATCTATAAAATAGGAGCAGTATTTGTTGCCATCAAGCTGATTCTGACTTATAGTGATCGTGTAGGACAATGTGGAACTGCCCCATAGGGTTTCCAAGAAGTGGCTGGTAGATTTGAACTGCTGATGTTTTGTTTAGGAGCCTAGTTCTTACACTGTGTGCCACCAGGCTTGCAATACTCTCTACTGACAACTCTTAAGAAAATTAAGATGAATTATTGCTTTAAAGCAACTAACAAGTAGAGGATACAGGAAAAGCTAAGATACATTAGCTTTGTTTTTAGTATTGGTGTTGATGGTAGAAAATGTATCTTGTCTTTAGAATTTTGTTACAGAAAAGAAAATGAATCTAAACCCTGTAAGAGAACATGTAATCTGATCTAATAGGACATCAACTCTTTCTACAGTATCTACATCTAGAAGTGTTACCCAAAATGCAGATTTTTGAATGGACATCAATGACTGAAATTGGTATTGAGCTCATAATATTTAATTCGTGTCTGGTTCCTGGTTACAGAGAAGATATCATATCAGAAATTTGAAAATACAAAGTAAAAATAGTTTCTAAATCCACAGGTGATTCAAATGATCATAGTAGAAAAGGAAAAGTAGGAAAATCTGGGACTTGGAGACCTATTGCTTTTCGTGAAGCTTACCTTAGCTACGCAGCTACTCACTCTGCAAGAGGAGACGAGATCATAAGACTGTTGGTAGAAAGGGTTGCAAACACATGTGCCAAAAGCCAAGCAAGTTAACCAAAATAAGTGAAGTAGGCTCAGTTTGAGAAAGAAGGGGAAAAAGAAAGAGTGAGAGAAAGAAAGAGATAAAAAGGGTCAGACAGGTTGTTTTTAAGGCATTGACTCACATGATTGTCATGATGAGTAAATTAGAAATCTGTAGAGCAAAAGAAGTGGCAGCCTAGACACTCAGGCAGGATTTCTATGTCCAACTTGAGGCAAAATTTCTTCTCCTCTAGGAAACCTGTTTTTTGCTCTTAAAGTCTTCCTCTAAAGGACAAACTCATTTAAAGTCAAGTATAAAGTCAATATAAATCACATCTACAAAACACCTTCACAGCAACACCTAAAGTTTGACCAAACAACTGGGAACCATAGTGTAGCCATATTGACTTGTAAAAGTATCAGAATATCTAAAGGCATTCGAATTTTAATTTTTTTTTTTTATTTAACATAACTGAGTGAAAATGTACATTCACATGTAAATTTACATGCCCCCCTATATGCAGCTTCCACTGCTCTCCCTGTCCGGTGACTGCACACTATTCCTCTCTGCTCCATACATGTCTCATCCTCCCAACAGTCTCCTTTCCCCTCCTCTCCGTCCACTCCCCTTCCTCCAGCCAGAGGTCAGCAAGATGATATCCTATAGATGTACAGAACCATAAAGTGCTTCCAATATATGGTTACTCTGCATTGCCAAGTCCAATCCATTCCTGTCCAAAGAGTGGACCTTTGTTATAATTTATGGGAACGGGCAGCATCAGGGCCGGGGGCCATGCTCTCAGAGGAACCCCAAAACCGCTGGACCATCAATTGAGGTCTTTTAGTGGAGATCTCATGATGCACCTCTTTTTATTCTTGTGTTGCCAGTTAGGCTCCTCTCTGTGAGCTCCGTCATGGCTATCACTGGTGGTGGCCGGGCACCATCCGGTTCTTCCGGTCCCAGGTCGATGTAGGCACCCACTCTTGTGGGTCTCTCTGTCTTCTCGGTTGTCTTTACCGCACGCCATTTTGGCCCTCGGTGAGCATCCGTTCCTGCTGAGTTGGGACCATTTGCTGTGTCCTCGGATGGCAGCTTGGCAGCTTTTAAGACCCCAGAAGCCACTCACCAATGTGGGGTGCAGAGAGCTCTCTTAGCAAAACGCTAGTTGTGCCAATTGGCCTGGAATTCACCTAAGAGCATAGTCCCCCGTCCCCCGCCCAAGCTACTCTATCCTTGCAGTATTGAGTTAAGATGGAAGGAGTACTCAAGTTATGCTGAAGTCCACTTAATGTTGTTCTTGTTCCTAATGTGTGCTGTCACCACTTTCTCCCAACTAGATTTCTAGTAACTACCTAAACTAAACCCTCCCCCCCTCGCCCTTCCTCCCTCCCTCCCCTCCCTTGCAGCTGTCAAAGAGTCTTTTCTTCTATACACAAGTCTGTTTTTGAGATCTTATCGTAGAGGTCTCATACAATATTTGTCCTTTTGTCGCTGACTACTCTCACTCAACATAATGTCTTCCAGTTGAAACCAGATTAGGAGATGTTTCCTGGAATCATCGTTATTCTTTATCATTGCGTAGTGCTCCATTGAGTATATATACCACAGTTTACCTATCCATTCTTCTATTGTTGGGCATCTGGGTTGATTCCACCTTTTTGCTATTGTGGACTGTGCTGCGATAAACATTCTGGTGCATGTGTCCGTTGGTGTGAAAGGCCTTGAATCTGTAGGATATATTCCAAGTAGTGGAATTACTGGGTCAAATGGTATATCAATATCCATTTTTTTAAGGAAGTGCCAGATTGTAAAGGCATTCGAATTTTGAAATATTTAATTGCCACAGAGACACAGATAAACACATCCTCCACTGGATTCTGGTTCATTGTCCTCAGTTTGATACCCTTATCTATGTTGAGATATGAGTCAAGTCTATTCCTAGAATGGATGGAACATTTCTATGTTTTTTTCTTAATTGCTTTTAAGTGGAAGTTTACAATCCAAATCAGTTTTGCATGCCCACCTATCTGCAGCTCCCTCTTTTATCCCTACCTGGTGACAGTACACTCTTCCTTTTAACTCTATAAACCTAGTATCCTCTAAATAAGCATCTATCCCCTTCTCTCCACCATCTTCTCCATCTAGAAACAGACCAATAGGACAGCCTCCTATAAATGCATAGAACCATGAAGTACTGACATCATACAGTTCAATTTTTAATGGAGCTAAACAAAAATCTAACTTGACCTGTTTTTGTAGTTGTCTAGTTTATACCTGATTTTTATTTTTAGCATTTCTCTTTTATCTATAATTAATATATGCTCATTGTAAATAATCCAAAAAGATAGAAAATCACATGGAATATAGTACAATCATAAACATCTCCCACTCAGAAGATTATGAACATTTTGGTGAGTGCTCTTCCACACTTATGAAATCACATACACATGTACACGTGCACATGCACGTGCACACACACACACACACACAAGACACAAGACTATGGGTGATTTTTGCATAACAGGTACATGTTGTATATGCATCCCTAGTGATTACATTTTGGCTCAAAACACATCATAAAGTAATTGTAGCTCAGATATCGAGGGCTCATGTTTAGTCAGTTTCTACCTTGAAATAATATATTTCTTCTTTAGTTTCCTTTCTAACATTTAGGGGGAAAGGGGCAAAGTTGTTTTTAGAAACCTGGAGGAACTCTTGCTAGGAATTTATCAACCTTTACTTATGCCTGAATTTTTCTCCCCTTTCTCCTCACTGTGTTTTATCTCCTCTGCACTGATCTTTTTTTGCAGATGACCTTTCATCTTATTTCTCGTCTGCTGGTCCCATCAACCCTAACTTTGTATCTGCTGAAACTCAGGTAATTGCTTTTAGATGGGTATAATTAAGAAGCCATTAGTGTAAAGTTTCATTTCAGTTTACGCCTTGGTCTGCATTTGAGCAGAGAAATATGAAATTAAGGTATTAGCTCCTTTCAGAGGTATGAGTCACAAGCTAATAAGTTTCAGGAACAGTTTTTCAACTGTAATGATTGTACCCTTCTCTTTGCAATTCTCATAGAGGGAAAATTTTTTAAAAGAAAGGAACAAAACCGTAGAAACAGAACCAGATTGGGTTCATTATTCCGGAAACATGCCCATGCTTCCCTGTGAAGGAAGTTCCTATCGAATCATAAATGGCTAACACAGGACACTCCAACCTAAAAACCCAGTACATTTTCTTTAACCATTGTATAAGAAATCCACCCATCTGAAGGGCAACTGTGGGAGACTTTGTAGAAGAAATTTACACTCTGAATGAAAGAGGAGTAGAAGTCAAGATGACTTAATATGATTTGGTGTAAGCAATATGCAACTGTAGTTCTCAAACTTGACAACACCTTAGAATTACCTGGTGTATGGTTTTCCAGTGGGGGCCAGAATTAATGTATTCTCTCAGAGTTCTGGGAGCTAGAAGTCCAAAATCAAACTGTTGGTGAATTTGTGTGCTCTCTGATGGCTCTAAGGTAGAATCTTTCCTTGCTTTCTCCCAGCTTCTGGTGACTCTTGTCAATCCTCAGCATTCTTTGGACTATCACTGCAGCATTCCAGTCTTCCTCCATACTCTCATGGCCTTCTTCTCCATTTGTGCATTTTTGTGTACACTTTTTTTTTTTTTTTTTTTACTAAGGACACCAGTCATTAGATTTAGCACTCGCCCTCCCCCAGAATGACCTCGTCTTAACTAAGTCCATCTGAAAAGATCCTATTTTCAAATAAGGTCATATTCATTTTTAAGTAAGGTCATATTCCAAGGTTCCAACTGGACATAAATTTGGGGGAACAAAATTTAACCTACCACTTCTGAGAATACTTAAAAAATTCTTCTGTCTATCTGTACTGCATCCTAGAGCAATTAAATGAAAAGCTCTAAAAGGTTTCCTTTTGGAGTGACTTGGAGAGCTTAAAAAGACATTGGCCTTGGGCCTTACCCTCAGAGATTGTAACTATAAAACTGGTGATCTAACAAGTACATTTCTGATTGCTAGAGAAGATAAATAACATGATGCAAAGTGACCAGTGAAGCTTGGCATATAAATTGTGGCCAATTAATACTTTTCTATTGATTGGCTTGTCAAAATAAAGATAGAATTGCATGTATATAAATTCACAATATTCAGTTGGCAGTAGCAGCCTTCTTTCTCCAGTCAAGGTAAACCTAATTCTTTGTCTTCTGTTTCTCAAGTCAAAGTTCCACCTACTATACGATTTGGTGTTATCATAACCCTTAGGCACCCTGGTTTTTTTTTTATTTTCTTTTTATTATGATTGAATGAAAATGTGCATTCACATATAAATTTGCATGCTCATCTATAGACAGTTCCCACTGCTTTTCCTGCCCGGTGACAGCACACTCTTCCTCTCTGCTCTATGCATGTCTTATCCTTCCTACAGTCTCCTATCCCCTCCTCTGCACCCACTCCTCTTCCTCCAATAAGAGGCCAACAGGATGATATCCTATAGATGCATAGAACCATAAAGGGTCCAAAAAATATGATCACTCTGCATCACCATGTCCAATCCCTTGCTGTCCAAAAAGTTGACCTTCATTATGATTTATGGACAGAGGCAGCATCAGGGCCAGGGGCCATGTGCCCAGGGGAGCCGCAAAGCCCTTGGACCATCAATTGCGGTCTTTTAGTGGAGATCTCAGGGTGCACCCCTATTTATTCTTGTGTTGTCAGTGAGACTTAGCTTTGTGAGCTCCATCGCAGCTATCACTGGTGGTGGCTGGGCACCATGCGGTTCTTCTGGTCACCAGTCGATGTAGACCCTCACTCACGTGGGTCTCTCTGTCTTCTGGGTTCTCTTTCCCTCATGTTGTTATATACCTTGGTGATCATCTGTTCCTGCCTAGTTGGGACCATTTGCTGTGCCCTCAGGTGGCAGCTTGGCAGCTTTTAAGACCACATATGCTACTCACCAATGTGGGGTGCAGAGAGACCTCATTAGCAAAATGCTAGTTGTGCCAATTGGCCTCTATTTCACCTGATAGTGTGGTCCCCGGACCCCTGCCCCAGCTACTCTGTCCTTGCAATATTGGGTTAAGATGGGAGGAGTACTCAAGTTGAGTTGAAATCCTGTTAATATTGATCTTCTTACTAACGTATACTGTACCTGATTTCACCGAACCAAATTTCTAGCAACTATCTAATCTAAACTCTCTCCTCCCTTTGCCATCCCACCCTCCTCACCCTTGCAGCCATCAAAGAGTCTTTTCTTCTATGCATGAGTCTGATTTTAAGTTCTTATCATAGTGGTCTCATACAGTATTTACCCTTTTGTCGCTGACTGCTTTCACTCAACATAACATCCTCCAGTTAAAACCAGGTTATGAGATATCCTGAAATCATCATTGTTCTTTATCATTGCATAGTGTTCCACTGAGTATATATACCATAGTTTACTTATCCATTCCTCTGTTGTTGGGCATCTGGGTTGATTCCATTTTTTTGCTATTGTGGACTGTGCTGTGATAAACATTCTTGTGCATGTATTAGTTGGTGTGAATGGCCTTGATTCTGTAGGATATATTCCAAGTAGCGGAATTACTGGGTCAAATGGTATGTCTATATCCATTTTCTTAAGGGAGCTTCAGACTGCTTTCCAAAGAGGTTGGATCATTCTGCAATTCCACCAGCAGTGTAAGAGAGTTCCACTTTCTCCACAGCCTCTCACGCATCTGTTGTTTTGTGTTTTTTGGAACATGGCCAACCTTGGTGTGAGATGGTATCTCATTGTTGTTTTGATTTGAATTTCTTTAATAGCTAATGGTCATGAGTGTGTCCGCATGTGTTTTTGGGCTGCCTGGATCTCCTCTTCAGATAAGTGTCTGTCCATCTCCTTTGTCCATCACTTAATAGGATGATTTATCTTTTTCTTATGACATTTTGTAGTACCTTATAGGTTATGGAGATCAGGCATCAGTCTGATGTATAGTTGCCAAATATTTTTTCCCATTCTGTAGGTGGTCATTTAATCATCCTGCTTTTTTTGATAGATTAATGCTTATCATCTCTCCTGCATTTGATGACTTAATTGCACCATCTTCCTCTATCTCAGCCCTCCTCAGTAAAATAAGTTGAAATGCAAACTCTACTGTCTTTTTACCTTCCAGAGTGACTAACCATCCTAATTTACCCAGGACTGAGGGATTTCCTGGAATGCAGAACTTTCAGTGCTAAAACTAGGCAAACAGCAGAATCATCATTCACCCTAAGCCTGCTCCAGTCAACTACGGGTAATAGAAAACACTTAGCATTACCCCTGGTGGTGCAATGGTTAAGAGCTTGGCTGCTAATGAAAATGTTGTTGGTTGGAATCCAGCAGCCACTCCTTGAAAACCCTACGAGTCAGTTCTACTCTGTTTTATAGGTTTGGTAGGAGTTGGAATTGACTTGGTGGCAACAGGTTTTTGTTTGTTTAGTATTACCCCAAAATATTACACATACTATAAATGGAAGACTACTTAAGGGGCAATGCAAAAATACAAACACATATAATGTATGATATTTGTCTGCATGTCTATATAAAAGCCATAAGAGAACAAAGTAATACATAGTAATAATGATGATAATTATGATGAGAACATTTTATTATCACTTACATTAATTCTGTTCTTGCGCTAGGACTTTGTATGTATTATCTGTTTAATCCTCATGGCAACCTTAGGTAGTGGTTGATTTTATTATTTCCATTTGCAAATGAGAAAAGCTTGAGTTTAAACAGGTTGTGTGAGTTCTCTAAGGTCTCACAAGTAATGTACATCGTGGCCAAAATGTGAACCGGCGACAGCTGACTTAAATGTTAGTTGTATTCACTTCCATGATAAGCAAATGAAAGATGCAGAAAATATGTACTATAGGAGACAGAAGCAATGTTTCAGCTTGAAATGACCCTAGAAGTCAGCAAAAAGGAGAGGGATAAAGTGGCACCTGGATTATGACTTCTCTCAAGTGGTTAACTTAAGAAAAACATGAATTAAGCACCTAATACATGTAGTTGGAACCCCTGGCAGTGTAGTGAGTTAAATGCTATGTTTGCTAACCAAAAGGATAGCAATACTAGTCAGCCAGGCACTCTTTCATAACTCTATGGGGCAGTTCCACTCTGACTTCTAGGATTGCTATGAATCAAACTCGACTCAACGGTGGTGGATTTGGTTTTGATTTATATGTAGTTGTTGTTGTTAGGTGCTACTGAGTTGATTTCAAGTCATAGTAACCCTATAGAACAGAGTAGAATTGTCCCGTAGCATATTCAAGGAGCAGCCGGTAGATTTGAACTGCTACCCTTTTAGTTGTCAGCTGAGCTTTTAACCACTATGCAACCAGGGCTCAAATATATGGTGGGTATATGCAAAATATGGAAGTAACAACAGTCGTTGGAATTTTTAAAGATGTTACTATCTCTGGCACTGTGTTAGGCTCCTCATGACACACACCCAACCTCATGACACACACCCAACCTCATGACACACACCCAACACATCAGAACTATAATGATCACCATCAAAAAAAATAGAATTGAGAACTGAAGATGCCAATTAATTTGCTCTAGGATCTAATGGCTAATTTGTTATGAATCCACAATTCAAATCTATTTCCTTTTGTTTATTTCTTTTAATGATGGAGTCTATATTCCCACACTTTCTTCTTTCATGGTGAGGAAGGCAGCAGAATACTTTGGTGAAACTTAACCAAAACCCAAAATATACATAACATACATATGAATTGACAGCAGTAGGATTTTTTTTGTTTGTTGTTTTTTTACATATGCATGTAGTGTATGCTTCACATAAAAAGTTAGTTAGCTTACTTTTTAAGTATTGGACTGGTGGTATAAAAGCTGTAGGGGGATAGTGAAAGATACTTGGAAAAGAACTTGGCAGTAAAGACAGCATTAGCAGGGATGCCTCTTAATCTCTGAGCAGAGCTCACCCTCATCTCCATGAAGAAAGGCAGCAACCAAGGCTGTGAAAAGCATTCCTGTGATGAAATTGGAAGCACAGTTAATCAGGACTTAATTGAACAGTTCAATCTCTGAGCAAGGGTTTGGAAGGGGGGGGGGGGTTAATGGAGGTTGGGATGGGGAAAGGAAAAATGCACACAAAGCCCCTCTGTTTAAGATGGTAAAATGTGTCTTCTCATCCATAATGCAGCACCATAATGTTCTTGTATGAATGGAAAATGCCAGGCAATCAAAGGCCATATGTCTTCAGCTTAGATCCACAGAGTGTCCATGTATTTTTAATCAAAACTGCATCTCTGAAGTATGTTTATGCTTTCTTGGCATAAAAGGTGCTCCTCCAGATTAGCTCTGCACCCAACTCCAGGCTGTTGTTACCTGTGGCCATGCCAGGAGAAAGGAAGTTGGCAGATTCCCCATAATGCATTACAGTAAAGCTAATGCAAACTGTATTTGAAAGATAGCAAACACTGAGCAATCCATTAGGGCTGAGGAAATGAGCTTGTGAGTCACTGAAGTCTTTACTCCATAATAGAGCTAGCTGCTTCCACTCTCTGCCCGCCACCTAAAATTCATTCACATAGCAGCCAAAAATCTGTTAAAAATGTAAATCTAATTCTTCATTCCTCTCACTCAAAACCCTCTAACTCGGTCCTATCTTAGTCACCTATTGCTACTATAACAGTAATACCACAAGTGGATGGCTTCAATAAACAGAAATTTATTCTCTCACAGTCTGATCAGTTTGGTGTTGGTATGTGTTGTCAAGTTGGTTTCAACTCATAGTGACCCTGTAAACAACAGAACAAAACACTGCCACATCCTGTGCCATGTCTGCCCGTAATTGTTTTTATGCTTAAGTCCATTGTTGCAGCCACTATGTCATTCCACCTTTTGAAGCATTTTCCACTTTTTCACTTACCCTCCAGTCTACCAAGTATAATGTCATTCTTCAGGAACTGATCCTTCCTGACAACATGTCCAGGGTATGTAACACACAGCTTCACCATCCTCTAAGGAGCACTCACTATAGTTGTACTTCTTCCAGAACAGATCTTTGTTCTTTTGGAAGTCCATAGTATATTCACTATTCTCGTCTAATACCACAATTCAAAGGTTATCAGTTATCCTTTGGTCTTCCTTACTGACTGCCCAGCTTTTGTATGTGCATGATTCAGCTGAAAATACCATTGCTTGGGTCAGATGCTCCTTAGCCTTCAAGGTGACTTCTTTAATTTCCAACACTTTAAAGATGTCCTTGTAGTACATTTTCTCAAAGAAATGCATCTTTTGATTTCTTGACTGCTGTTTCCACAGATGTTGATTGTGGAACAAAGGAAAATGAAATCTTTGGCAAACTTGGTCTTTTTCTGTATTTGTCATAGTGTTGCTTATGAATCCAGTTGCATGGAGTTTTGTTTTCTTTATTGAACATGCAATCCATACTAAAGGTTGGGGTCTTTGATCTTCATCAGTAAGTGTTTCAAGTTATCTTCACTTTTACCAAGCAAAGGTGTGTCATCTTCATAATGCAGGTTGTTAATGAGTCTTCCTCCAATCTTAATGCCCCACTTTTCTTCATATAGCCCAGCTTCTCAGGTTATTTGGTCAGTATATAGATTGAATAGATATGGTGAAAGGACTTAGCCCTGACTCACACCTTTCCTGATTTTAAACCCTTGTTCTGTTCACATGACTGCCTGTTGATCCACATACAGATCCCTCATGAGCATAATTAAGTGTTGTGGAATTCCCACTCTCTGCAACATTATTCACAATTCGTTATGATCCAAGCAGTCTGATGCCTTTGCTTAGTCAATAAAACTGGTTAAATATCTTTCTGGCATTCTCTGCTTTCAACGAAGACCCAGCTGAAGTCAGCAACGATGTTCCTGGTTGCATGTCCTCTTCTGAATCCAGCCTGAATTTCTGGCCCCGTCAATATACTGCTGCAGTCACTTTTGAATGATCTTCAGGAAAAATTTTACTTGTGTGTGATACTAATGATATTCGACAATTTCTGCATTTGGTTGGATTGCCTTGGGAATAGGCACAAATGTGAGCCTCTTCTAGTCAGTTGGTGAGATAGCTGTTCTCCAAATTTCTTGGCATAGATGAGTGAGCACTAGCAGTGTTGCATCCATTTGTTGAAATATATCAACTGATATCCTGTCAATTCTTGGAGCCTTGTTTTTTTCCAGTACCTTCAATGCAGCGTTGATTTCTACCCTCAGTATCACTAGATCCTGATCATATACTACTTCTTGAAAGGGCTGAATGTAGACTAATCCTTTTTGGTATGGTAGTTCTGTGTGTTCCTTCCATCTTTGATGCTTCCTGTGTTATTTAATATCTTCCTTGTATAGTTCTTCACTATTGCAACTCGAGTCTTGAATTTTTTCTTCAGGTTTTACAACTTGAGAAATGTAGGGGTGTTCTTCACTTTTGGTTTTCTATCTCCTGCTTTTTGTACTTGTCATTATAATATTTTGTCTTCTTGAGTTCAAAGGTATTGAAATCTTTTATTCAATACGTTTACTTCATCCTTTCTTCCTTGTGCTTTAACTATTTGACATTCAAGAGCAAGTTTCAGCATCTCTTCTGATATCCAGTTTGATCTCTTCTCCCTTCTTAATGATTTATTGCTTTCCTCGTGTGTGATGTCTTTGACATCTTTCCATAACTCATCTGGTTTTCATTCATTAGTGTTCAATGCATCAGACCTATTCTTAAGATAGTATCTAAACTCAGGTGGGATGGACTCAGTCATACTTTGGCTTTCATGGACTTGTTCTAATTTTCTTCAGTTTGAGTTTGAACTTGCATATGAGCAATTGATGATTTGTTCCACAATTATTAGAACATTGTTTTGACAATGTTTATTGAGCTTCTCTATTACCTCTTTTTGCAGAGGTAGTAATTTGATTTCTGTATATTACATCTGGCAAGGACCATGTATATAGTCACCATTTATACTGGTAAAGGAAATTTTTGCAGTGAAGAAGTCATTGGTAATGTGGTCTCTGGAATCATTTCTATCATCAAGGCCATAGTTTTTAACTACCAATCTTTCTTTGTTTCTAACTTGTGTATTCCAATCACACAGAATTATTGGTGCATCCCAAATTCATGTTCAGATCAATTTTAGACTGAAGAAGCTGGTAAAAATCTTCAGCTTCTTCATCTTTGACCTTAATAGTTAATGTGTACATTTGAAAAATAGTATTAACTGCCCTTTCTGGCAGGTATATTGATATTTTCCTATCACTGATGGCATCATACTTCAAGATAAATCTTTTCTTTTTCTTTCTTTTTTTTTTTTTGACAATGAATACACCATTCCTCTTCAAGATGTTGCTCCTGATGTAGTATATCACCACATGATTGTCTAAATTAAAATGGCCAATACTGGTCATTTCGACTCACTATTGCCTAGAATATTAATGTTTATGTGTTCCATTTTCCTAGATTCATGTTTTACACATTCCATGTTCTAGTTGTTAATGGAGATTTGTAGCTGTTTTGTCTCGTTTTGACTAATGCCTCATTTAGCAAATGAAGATCCTGAAAGCTTGACTCCATCCACTTCATTAAGGTCAACTCAACTTTGAGAAGGCAACTTTTCTCCAGTCACCTTTTAAGTGCTTTTCAGCCTAGGGGGCTCATTTTCTGGCTCTATACCACACAGCGTTCCACTGTACTACTCATGAGGTTTTCTCATGAAGTAGGTTTCCTCATGAAGTAGGTTTCCTAAGAAGGAGACTGACAGGTCCTTTGGTCCTTCTTTCTAGTTTGTCTTGGTGTGGAAAATCAGCTGAAATCTGTCCAGCATGGGTGAACATGCTGATATCTGAATACCAGTGGCATAGCTGCCAATGTTATGGCAACATGCAGGCCCCCACAGTATGACAAACTGACAGAGAAGCGGGGGTCTGATAGGCTACAAGTCCAAACTCAGGGTGTCATCTCCAGGAGAAAACTTTTTCTTTCTCTATCACCTCTGAAGGAATATCCCTGTCTTTAATATTCCATTGGTCTAGGCACTTCTTAGGGAGAAACCCGGGTCCAAAGGACACACTTGGATCCCAGCACTGCCTTCTCAGTGCTATGAGGTCTCCATGTCTCTCTGCTTGCTTTTCTCTTTTATATCTCAAAAATATTGATTAAAACAAATCTAATTTTGTAGATTGCATCAACTCAACAGCTGCTAATCCATCTCATTAACATCATGATGATAAGATTTCTAACAGGTAAGAAAATCACATCAGATGACAAAATGATAGAAATCACACAATGCTAGGAATCATGGTCTAGCCAAGTAAATAAACTTATTTGGGGGGACACAATTCAATCTGTGACAAGGTCCAAGTCAGTTTACATAAATCAGATTCTTTGCTGTGGTATATATTACTTTGCATGGTCTATTTTCCCAACCCTACTTCATCATCCCTCACTTCTTTATACTCACGATAATCCAGCCACAGCCCTTCTTTCTGTTCCTAAACATTTTTACTTACACATTCACGTATTCATTCAAAAAAATGCTGAACACCGGTTATGTGTGAGGAACTCTCCTAGGTATTAAGCATAA
Source organism: Heterohyrax brucei (assembly GCA_028571685.1). Taxonomy (NCBI): domain Eukaryota; kingdom Metazoa; phylum Chordata; class Mammalia; order Hyracoidea; family Procaviidae; genus Heterohyrax; species Heterohyrax brucei. Next base: position 68,881,793 of record CM053150.1, read on the forward strand.
CGAGTGAACAATACTTCTAAAATTCTTGCACTCCTATAACTTGCATCTCAGTGGAAGACATAGTAGACAGCAAACAATAAATAAAATAAATATGTGAATTATGCAGTATTAGCATGTGAAAAGTGCTTTAAAAAAATGAAAGGGAGAAAAAAGAGTAGTATATCCAGGAGTTGGATTAAGTGGTAAGCTGAGCTGGGTTGTGAGATTAAATAGAGTGCTCAGAAGAAATGCCATATAGAAAGGAATATGTCTTACTTGAAGCCATTTTCTTTAATGATTTCTCTTCTCTAACACCCTTTCTCCAGATGTTTGTATGAGTTTTTCAGAATTCAGGTCTAACCTGAGGTATCCCCTCTTAGAAAGATCTTCCTTGATTCTCCAATGTAAAGTCTCATCAAAAAACCCATTATCATTGAGTCAATTTCAACTTATATCAACAATATAGGACAGAGTAGAACTGTCCTATAGAATTTCGAAGAGCACTTGGTGGATTTGAACTGTTGACTTTTGTTTGGCAGCTGTAGCTCTTAACTACTATACCACTAGGATTTCTCAAAGTAAAATAGTCCCTTCTGACCACTCTATCTCACTATCTCTATGATAAAATTTAGAACTATCTGAAGTTACATTTTGCACTTCTTGTTTATTTAATGTTTGTCTGTCATTACTCACAGATTATAAGCTTTAAGAGACCAAGGCCTTCAACCTTCCACTGTGACATCTCCAATAACTAGAGTATTGCTTAGCACATAGTAATCAATGCAAGAATGAAAGAATACAGGAAGATGTCAGTACATTAATTAGACTATCAGTATAAAAAAGGTAAGTGATGTTTGGCATTGAGAATTCATTACCAGACATTATCATTGTCTTTTGGATAATATTATAGCATTTGCTTAAGCAGCTCAATCCAGAAAACACATCATGGATCAGGAGACTACCATCAAAGACTAACCAAAATGATATATATATCCCTATATATATCTCAGATTTGTCCCTTTCTCTGCTGTTACCGTGGTCCAGGCCTCCATCAGCTTTTGTCTCACTGGTTCTACTCTTGCTGACCTCAAAAGATTTTTCGAAGTCCAACAATAATGGGGCATTTTAAAAGCAAATTTGACTAGATTTCCCATTGCTTATACCTTTTAATAGTTCCCCATTGGCTATAGGCTATAGTTCAAAATATTAAAATGTCTGCTAGAGACTTCAAGAGCTGGCCACTGTCCACATTACTAGTTTCATCTTTCAAAAATTCCTGCCCACTTGTGATCTATGAACTCTTTCTGGATGCCCCAAACTGCTGTTTTCTCTAAGACACTGCCAAGCCAAGTGCCGTCGAATCGGATCCGACTCATGGTGACCCTAAGACACTAGGAGTTGATTTATTCATTTTGTACTTGTCTTTTCTACTTTATTTGCCTGGCTAAGTCATATTCGTCTTTTAGATCTCTGCTTTTCTTCATGTTAAGTCCTTCCCTGGCAAGGATTCTCTGGTCCTGCACACCTAGGCTAGATAACTCTCCTCCACAATCTTATGTTGTCTTGCATTTGTCTCTGACATTACTTTCCCACATAGTACATTGCAATTGTTTAATTTCTGGTTCTTAGTGGCAGCTCTACCCTGACCTATAGGGTCAGTATGAGTCAGGCCTGACCTAATGGCAGTGGGTGGGTTTTGGCAATAGTAGTTCAAAAAATATCTGTTGAATGCATGTGTTTCTGTGAAATGTACTGCCAATCAAAACAACTAGACTTTACTTTCATGTGGAATGTTTAGTATTAGTTCTTGTGTCAGTGATCTCCCCTTGGGTGTTGTTGTTCTGTTGCCAGTTGCAACACTGCTGAAAATTGAGAGGAGATATGGTAGAAAGTGGGGGCAAAGAGCTTATCTGTTGATACCGATGTCAGAATGTAACTGAGTCTTTCTTCTGTTCAACTCTTGGCAACAGCCTCAGGGATGAAGGAGTTAATCTGCCAAGATAATAATTGTAACTCATGCTGAAAATATTGAACACAGTGCCTTCTGTAGATTAAAAGATTCTGATATCTTGCTTACTACAGTGAAAATGAGCTATGAGATTAGTTGCCATGCATCTGTCTGAAGGAAAACTGAAGTGATTATAGAAATAAAGAATGTAAGAATCCAGTGGGAATCTCATTCCACTGATAAAGACAGCAAGGATTATGCAGGATGCTCAAACAGCACCTACTCAGTTCTTGCATTGATTTCTTGACTTTTCTCATATCCCATTGTTCTTTTCATCCATTTCATTCAATTTAATTCATTCTGATTCTACATATTTTGAGAAGTTTTATTTTTCCTCTTGCATGTACCAGACCATGAGAATATACCTCCATGTGAAGGGTGCATGTCAGCTTTCCTTTGACCTTAGGGCCATCACTGTAAGTATTTCTCCATTGATCAGCTTGCATCACAACTGAATTCAGAAATCTGCCTTTCTTTAGAGGCCCTTGAATTAGTTTACTCACATAGACTTTGATAAGCAGCACATTATTTTACTAAAATTATCATAGTACAGATAGAGAGAAGGCAGATCACACATCCTCATGTAAAGACATAGCTTCCCCAAAGTTCCTTCCCTTTTGTTGTCACTGAGATTGCTTTTTCCTTTCCTTTATGCATGATTAAGCCCTTTCTGAGTTGGAGTTCTTCTGTTCAGGATTATTATCCTACACATTTCAAGTTCTTTTTTATTCATTAGACATCACAGTTGAACTCTGAACTAGCTACAGCTTCTATCACTGCTTACAGCTAAGTCATCATAGCTGTTGAGATAAGTAAAGGGCCTCCTAGGAACAGAACTCATCTTCCCTAGAAAGTGCATCTAGTGTGCACTACATCTTTATGCTTGGCTGGCCAATTCCAAAGAGTCAAATCATTATTAACCTAAATTTCTAGCATTTGGATCTTCATTTATAAAGTGACCTGAAGATACTGACCTCATAGAATTGTCAAGAGGATAAGAAATATAAAACAAAGGATAAAAATAAGTATAGAAATGTCCAAGCACATAACTCAAAATATCCTAGGTTAGTAGAAGCTCCCTACATACTAGTTAGTCTTCCTTGAATAATTAGACTTGGTAATTCATTTGTCCTACCAATTCTAGGGGATGCTTAGTCATCTAGTGCTGCTATATCAGAAAAACCACAAGTAGATAGCTTTAACAAGGAAAAAATTATTCTGTCACAATCTAGAAGAATGGAAGTCTAAATCCAGGGTGCTATCTACAAGAGAAGATTTTCTCTGTCTGTAAGCTCTGTGTAAAGATCTTTGTCATCAGTCTTCACTGGTTGAAGAGCTTCTCAGTGCAGGGACTCTGGGCCCAAAGGACAAAATATTCTCCTGGGTCTTGTATGAGGTGCCCTGTCTCTGTTCACTAGTCTCTTTTATATCACAGAAGAGACTGGCTTAAAATGCAACCTAATCTTATAAATTGAGTCCTGCTCCATTAACATAACTGTCAATAATCCCACTACATTAACATCACAGAGGTAGGGTTTATAACACATAGGAAAGTCACTTCAGATTTACAACCACGGAAACCCAGTGGGGCAATTCTATGCTGTCTTACAGTGTTGCTATAAGCTGGAATTGACTCAAAGGCAGTGGATTAATTTTCTTTGACACAGAGTCAAAAAGTGTTTATGAAAAATGAAAGTTGGAAGTACATAAACCCCTTTGTCAAAGGTTGTGTTACATTTCAATAGACTATTCTCACACTCATTTTTCATAAAACTTTTTGACACTGTGTTGAACAAAACTAAACCCATTGCCTTTGTGACAGTTCCAACTTGTAGCAATGCTATAGGACAGTATAGAACTGAAGGCTGAGTTTCCATGGTTGTAAACCTTTCTTCTGCGGAATGGCTGGTGGCTTTGACCCAGTAACCTTTCAAGTAGCAGCTGGGCACTTTACTATTGTCCCACCAGGGCCCCTTTAGACACTGTGTAGATTCCAATTAATTCAAACTCTTAGAGGTAGACAGAAGTGTCACTGTTTTAAATTTATTCCAAACTTTATCCCTATGTAGAAATGTCATGGTTTGAATATTCCTAAGTGAAAGAGCTTCTCTATTTATAATCTAATTCATATTCTTAGCAGTTCTTCGGAACAATCATGTTCATCACAATTGTTTGCTGAACAAGGCTGAGCTGTGCAATTGACCAGAGACAACTGATGGCATTTAACTATTTGGAATAGAAATCTTTGAAACTTTCTCATTCTGGTAATTCCAGATGAGTGGAATGAGTGGGATATGCTAGGCTTCTGACCATTAAATAGATGATGAAAGTACTCACATGGATGAAAAATATACTTGTATACAGTAGAGAAAGAACAATATACTAAAAACAAAGAAAAAAAAAAAACAAGAGGTGGCAGGGCCAAGATGGCAGACTAGACATACATCTCCTCAATCCCCTCTGAGAACTAAGCCCTGAATTAACAATTGAATGGAACACTCAGGATACCCAGGAAACCCTAAGATATAGCATAGATTTGTCAGACTGGACTGCACACCATTAAATAGGAAACTATACCTCCCTCTGATGAGGCAGCGTGTGCTGTGGCCCACTCCTGCTGACACACTATTTGGGTGGACTGCAGGTACTGACACTGTCTTTGTTATCTAGCAGGTGGGGCACGGGCATAAGCTGACATATACACTAAACTGTAGCGCTAAAGTAAATAGCAAGTAGTGCAGCAGAGAGACAGTATGTGGGAGAGCCACATGCTGAGAACCTGGCTGCTGACTGAGGGCACAACTACAACTCCACCCTCTCTTTTCTAAGCTGCTCCATAGATTCTGCAGTTTCTTGGCAGGAAGAGCAGCTCTACTGGGATGCTATCTTGGTCAACTGGGAGGCAAAGTCACCCAACTGGAGGCCTCAGCAGGGTTTCATTCCAAGCTGAGAGGCAGTGCCAGTCTAGAAAGTGCTTTTTTAGCAGACAGGCTGTGTATGACAGTGTTTCCTTACAGGAGCAGCCTGGCTGAGGATAGCAGCAAGGCCATAACCTCTCCCTAATTGAACTATGTCATGCCATCCAGGGAAGGCTGAAGAGGTGCTTCTGTTGTCAGCTGGAAGGCTGGCTTGCCACATCTGATGTCTTGACGGATTTCAGAAGCTGTTGGTCAGCTCCCAGCTTCTAAAAATAAGACTGCCTGGAGAAATAACTGCTGAACAGACTGGCAGCATCTCTTCCAGGCTTTACTGACCCACATTTTAGAGTTGGTTGATGCCCCCCCAGTACATTCTTAAGCAGGGAGCTCACTTTGCCAGCTAAGAGGCAGAGCCTACCACCACAGGGAGTCCACTGGGGCCAGCTACTGGAGTGTGCAGAGACAGCTGGTAACCAACTCCCTTCTCAGGAATAAGCCTCAACTCCTGTTAAGGTAACACCAGAGAAACTAAACAGCCTCTAGAATGCTTGAAGGCAACAAACTATTCTTAATCATTTAGAGAAACAGTCCCCCATGGCTCCAGAAAACTACAAAAATGAAGAACCAAAAAACTTCCCAGATGAAGAAACCTTTCTGAATCTATCAGAGGTTGAATACAAAAGAATTATATAGAGAGCTCTCCTAGAGATTAAATAAAATGAAACAAACCAGAACGAAAAATTAAGTTATTTGAACGAATGGAAAACAATAACCTGAAATCCAGCAGATTAATAACAACATTACAGAATTAGACAATTCAATCCAAAGCCAAAAGAGCAGAATTGAGGAGATAAAAGTCAGACTTAGTGATCTTGAAGTTAGAGCAACTGACACCAACATTCATGTGGAGAAATCAGAAAAAAAGAAATAAAAACAATGAACAAGCATTAAGAAACATGCAGGACTCTATTAAGAGGAACAATCTATGATTAACTGGAGTTCCTAAACAGGGAGGGATAGCTGAAAACACAAAGAGTATTGTTGTTGAGTTGCTGGCAGAAATCTTCCCTGAAATTATGAAAGAAGACAACATAGATATCCAAGACATGTAACAAATGCCACAAAAACTGGACTCCAAAAGAAAGGCACCAGGACATATTATAATCAAGCTTAATAAAATAAAGCATAAGCTTGTTCTCTTAAAGACAGCAAAGCTCAAAGCAAAGCTAACACTCAGAGGAAATCCCAACAGACTTTTGCCTAACTTCTCAGCAGAAACAATGTTGGCAAGGAGGCAGTACAATGACACATTCAAAGCCTTGAAGGAGAAAAACTTCCAACCAAGCATTACGTATCCTCCAAAATTTTCTCTCAGTTTTCAAGATGAAATTAAGTCACTCACAGATAAATGGAAACTTAGAGACTTTGTGAAAACCAAACCAAAACTACAAGAAATACTGAAATAAGCTCCTTGCATAGAAAAACAAAACCATTAAGTGTATATTTAAGGAGGCAATGCAAGACAGATCATCTTGAATCCTACTCAGTTAGGGAAGTCACAAAACTCAATCAAAGCTACAATATTAAAAGAGGGGAACCAGTGATGATTTCATGAAAATAATGACACCACCACACTAAAAACAAAGATACACTACATTAGTTATAGTCCCTTCTGATGGAGGCAGCCAAGTGCCACTGAGTCAGATCAAACTCATCCTCTGATGGAGTGGAAGTTAAAAAGATAAGCAGAAGTTAAAATTAGGTTTAAATTTAGAATATTAAGGGGGATTATAGAGGTAGCCACAAAGCACAATAACAATGCAACATATCAAAACAAGAAATGTAATTCAGGAGTTTCAACAAACACAAAACTTACTCTGAAAAAGATGAAAAGTCAGCCCATAAGTAGAAATGACCCAGCAGGAAAATGTTAAGAAACATATTGAAAATACTAACACAAAAATAAATACATCACAATGACAGCACTAAACACATATCTATTAATAATTACACTGAATGTAAACAGACTGAACACTCCAATAAAGAGATAGTGACAGCCTGGATCAAAAGACACGACCAGTCTATAAGTTGCTTACAAGAAACACATCTTAGGTTCAAAGACATGAACTATCTAAAACTTAAAGGGCACAATAATATATGCCAAGCTAACAGCACACAAACAAAAGCAGGTGTGGTAATACTAACCTCAGATAAAATAGATTCTAATGTAAAATCTACCATCATGGACACGAATGGTTGTTATTTATTGCTGAAAGTTTCAGTACACAAACGGGACTTGATATTAAATATTTATGCACAGAATAACAGAGCATCTATACATCAAACAAACTGTGACTATATTGAAAAATGAGATAGATCACTCCACAATAATAGCTGGAGACGTCAACACTTCAAATCCTTCAGAAAAAAGCTCGGTAAAGACACAGAATATCTCATGGCAACAATTAACGAACTATATTTCATTGACATATACAGAACTTCTTATCCATCAACAAGTAAATACATCTTTTTTCTCAAATGTACATGGAACATTTTCCAGACTAGAACACGTATTAGGACACAAGGCAAGTCTCAACAAAACCCAAACCACTGTATTATTGCAAAGCATCTTCTTGGAACATAAAGCCATAAAAGTCAAAATGAATAGCAGAAAAAACGTAGATAAAAATTGAACTCATGGAAACTGAACAACACCTTTCTCAAAAAGCCATGGGTTATAGAATAAACCAGGGACAAGGTAAAGAAATTTATGGATTCAAATGAGAATGAAAATATATCCTACCAGAACCTATGGGATACAGCCCAAGCAGTGCTAAGAGGTCGATTTATCTCTATAAATGCACACAACTGAAAGGGAAAAAGGACCCAAATTAAAGAATTAATCATTCAGCTTGAATAAGTAGAAAGAGAGCAACAGAGGAATCCCTCTGGTACTAAAAGAAAACAGATTATAAAGATTAGAGCAGAACTAAATGAATTAAGAATAAAAGAACAACTGAAAAAATTAACAAAACCAAAAGCTGGTTTTCTGAAAAGATCAACAAAATTTATAAATCATTGTCTAAACTTACAAAAGAAAAGCAGGAGAGGAAAAAACCCAAATAAGAAATGAGATGGGAGATTTCACAACAGACCCAGCTGAAATCAAAAGTATCATAACAGAATACTATGAAAGACTGTACTCTAACAGGTTTGAAAACCTAGGAAAAAAAGACAAATTTCTAGATTCATATCATCTACCAAAATTATCACAAGGATAGGTAAACAGCTTAAACCTGTTACAAGAAAGAGATTAAAAAAGTCATCCCCAAACTACAACCAAAAAAGTCCTGGCCCAGATGGCTTTCCTAGATAATTCTAACAAATTTTTAGAAAAGAGTTAATCTGAATACAATTGAGACTATTTCACAGAATAAAAAGGAATGAAATACTCCCAAATTCATTCTATGAAGCCAGAATAATCCTGATACCAAAGCCAGGAAAAGGTTCTGCTAAAAAAGAAAATTACAGACCAATATCACTCATCAATTTAGACACAAAAATCTTCAACAAAATCCTTGTCAAGAGAATTCAAAAATATATTAAAAAAAAAATCATGACCAAGCTGGATTCTTACCATGGATGCAAGGCTGGTTCAACATCAGAAAAACAATGTGATCAACCACATAAATAACACAAAAGATAAGAATCACCTGATTTTGTCAGTTGATGTAGAAAAGGCATTTAAAAAGTTTAACACTCATTCCTTCTAAAAATTCTCAGCAAAATAGGAACAGAAGACAAATTCCTTAGTGCACTAAGGGACATCTATGCAAAGCCAACCATCTACATCATCTTGAATGAAGAGAAACTGAAAGAATTCCCTGAGAGAACGGAAACTAGACAAGGATGCCCACTCTCACTACTTCTATTTGACATTGTACTAGAAGTTCTAGCCAGAAAAATTAGACAAGACAAAGAAATAAAGTGCATCCGCATCAGCAAAGAAGTAAAAAATCTCCGTTTGCAGATGATATAATTGTTGACAGAGCGACTCCTAAAAAATCCATAAGTAAACTATTCAAACTAATAGAAGAGTTCAGCAGAATATCAGGATATAATGTAAACAACTAAATCAGTAGGATTCCTTTATACCAACAGAGAGATCATCAGAGAAGAAATCACCAAATCAATATCACCATAGCACCCAAGAAGATAAAATAAGTGGGAATATATCTAACCAGAGAAACAAGAGACCTATACAGAGAGAACTACAAGATCTTACTGCAGGAAACCAAAAGAGATTTACGTAAATGGAAAAACCTACCCTGCTCATGGATAGGATGATTTAACATTGTGAAAATGTCTATTTTACCCTAAGTGATTTACATATACAGTGCAATTGCAATACATTTTCTGAGATGGAGAAACAAATTACCAACTGTGTTTGAAAAGGGAGGAAACTCCAGATAAGAAAAGCACTACTGAAGAAGAGGAACACAGTGGGATGACTCACACTACTGAATCTTAGGAACTTTAACACTGTCACAGTAGTCAAAACAGCTGTGTACTGGTACAAAAGGAGACATACAGAACAATGGAACAGAGTTGTGACCCCAGAGATGCCAGCATCCTCTTACCTACAGTAGATATTTGACAAATGCCCTAAGACTATAAATTGCTGTAAAAACAGTCTCTTTAACAAATGGTGCTGGCACAATTGGATACCTATCTGCAAAATACTGAAACAAGACCCATATCTTACACCTTACACAAAAACTAACTTAAATTGGACCAAAGATCTAGATATCAAACTTAAAATGATAAAGATCATCCCCCAAAAATTGGATCAACAATGGAGGTTTTAGTACACAACTTTGACTTCAAAATCTGAGAAAGCACAAGCAACAGAAGAGAAGATAAATGGGAACTACTAAGAATCAAACACTTTGGGTCATCCAAAGGCTTTATCAAAAGAATTAAAAGACCACCTACAGAATAGGAAAAAATATTTGGCAACGACATATCAGGCTGACATCCGACTCCATAATCTACAATGTCTTGCAAAATGTCAACAAGAAAAAGGTAAATAACCCAGGTAAGCAGTGGGCAAAGGAGATGAACAGACACTTCACCAAAGAGGACATCCAGGTAGCCAAAAGATGAATGAGGAAATGTTTACGATCATTCACTGTTAGAGAAACTAAATGAGAAACTAAATCAAAACTACAATGACATATCATCTCACCCCAAAGATTTTGGCCATGATCCAAAAAACACAAAACAACAAATGATAGAGAGGCTGTGGAGAGATTGAAACTCTTTTTCACTGCTAGTGGGATTGCAAAATGGTACACTCTCTATGGAAAGCAATTTGGCACTTCCTTAAAAAGCTGGAAATAGATATAGCATTTGATCCAGTAATCTCACTGCTCGGATTATATCCTATAGAATCAAGGGCAGTCACATGAACAAATACATGCATACAAATATCTGTTAGAGCACAGTCCACAATAACAAAAAGATGGAATCAACCAAGATGCCCAATAACACTTGAATGAATAAACAAACTATGTTACATATATTCAATGGAACACTACACAGAGGTACAGAACAATGATGATTTTAGGAAGCATCTTATAACCTAGTTTCAACTAGAAGACATTATGCTGAGTTAAATCAATCAGCCACAAAAGGACAAATATAGTATGTGACTCCTAGTATAAGGACTTAAAAATAGACTTATGTACAGAAGAAAAGACTCTTTGATGGCTGCAAGGGTGGGGAGAAAGGGAGAGCGTTGGTCATAGATTAAATAATTGATAGAAATTTGCTTGAGTGAAAGCAGTGACAGCACACAGCAGAAAGAACATCAATTTAACCATACTTCAGCATAATCTGAAAACTCTTTTAATCTTAAACTGATATTGCAAGGATAGAGAGGCAGGGGCAGGGGTGTGAGAGCAATGCTGTCAAGGGACATCAAGGCCAATTGGCATAACTAGCCTATTGCTAAGAGAGTCTTCTGCACCCCATATTGGTGAGTGGTTTCTGAGGTCTTAGAAGCTAACAAGCTGCCATCAAAGGTACACCCAAAGCTCCCAATTCATCCAGAACAGATGATCATGAAGAACAAAGACGTAAGAAGAAAGAGCCCAGCAGACAGAAAGACTCACATGTCTCAACATGTGACCAGAAGAACCAGATGGTGCCCGACCACCTGCAAGAATAGTTGTGATGGGGCACACAATGTTAAGTCCCAGTGACAACAGGAGAAAAAGAGGGATTCAACTCAATAACTCCACTAAAAGACTGCAATTGATGTTCTGGCAGCCTGGGGGTTCCTCTGGGAGCATGACCCCTAGACCTGGTACTGCCCTTGATCGGAAAAGACTATTGAGGTCAACTCTTCAGACAGAAATGGACTGGACATGGGAACACAGTGTGACCATATGGTGCATGTACTTTACAGTTCTATGCATCTATAAGATGCTGTCCTACTGGCTTCTTATTGGAAGGGAGAGGATACGGTGGGGAGAAGGGGACAGGTGATTGTTAAGTGGATAAGACATACACAGAATGAAAAGGAGGAGTGTGCTGTCACCGGGCAAGGAGAGCAGAAGGTGCTGCATATAGGTGGGCAGGCAGATTTAATTTGGATTGTATACTTTCACTCAATCACAATAAAACACTTCAAAAAAAAAAAAAAAGATATGAGCAAACAAAAAACCGACTCCAGACCTTTGGCATTACTTTATGATTACTGAGCTATTCTTCAATGTCTAAGATTCCAATACTGTATGAATAATGTACACTGTGTCAGGAACTGTGGAAATTACAGAAGTAACAAGTAAATATTTATATCACCAATATTGTACCAGTTAATTGTCATAGCAAGTTTACAAAATAGATATTATTATCCTTGCTTTCTGGAAGACAAACTCAGATCTCAGAAAATTTAAGAAATTTATCTAATATAAGCAAATTAGTGTTAAAGTTATGCTTTGAAAGCAGATATGTCTAGGGGTAACCGTTAAAACATAGCCATAAATATGAGCTTCAGAACTTGAACTCTACTGAAAAAACCAGAATTGATGATCTGACAGACTGAAGGATCCCAGGAAGACATGGTCTCCAGATTCACTGTTAGCCCAGAACTAAAATCATTTCCAAAGCCAACTTTTGAGACTTAGACTGGACTATAAGGCATAAAATGATATTGCTGAAGAGAGTGCTTCCTGGCTAAAGCAGATGCAGGAGACTAAATCAGCAGCAAAATGAGAAGGCAGAGTGGACAGGAGCTTACTGAATGGGCATAGAAAATACAGGATGGAGAGGAGGAGTGTGCTGTCACAGTGTGAGGAGAGGAAATAAGGTCACATAACAATGTGTGTATAAGTTTTTGCAGTACAAACTGAATTGTAAACCTTAAAGCACATTTAAAAATTAGAAAAAAAGGATAGCCATAAATAATCTTGGTCAGTGCTTCATATACATTTTCTTCTTTAGCCATCCCCAAAATTCTGTTAACCCCATTTCATGGATAAGTAAAATGAGGTTAAGAGAGATTGGGTACTTGTTCAGAGAGATCCTACAAATACCTTATAAAAAGGACACTTGAAGTACCCTCGGTTTGTGGTAGTCCTCAAAGTGACAGTGTTATGTTTAGTAAGATGCACTAAATATTCCATAAGCAAAGAAACAAAAAGAAAATTCCTTGTCAATTCTGACTGACAGCAGCCCCATTAATTACAGAGTAGAAATGCTCCACAGGGTTTTCGTGGCTGTAATCTTTATGGAAGTAGATCACGGAGCCTTTCTTCTATAGCACCACTGGGTAGATTTGAACCACCAACCTTTGGATTAGTAGTCAAGCACGAAACATCTACATGTCCCAGGAACTTAAATATTTCATAAGATCTAGGAAAAAAATAAAAAGGAAATCGAAGAAGGGTAACAAAAAGAATAAACAGGTTACATTAACATAGAGACTAATTTTAGATGGCAAATCTGCATTTTTCTGTTGAGTTGTGTAAGAGAAAGCATTGTGTTTGTGTTCAAAGGGCAAGCTTGAGGAGAAGCTCAGAACACCACCTGCATTCTGACTGGCCCAATTGATGCAGGGAATGGGCTCTGTTCCAAATTGATTAGTTCTGCTACCTTCTCATTATTGTTCCGCCTGAAGTTTGGCATGCAAGCAAGGTCATTCCACGCATGGACCTGCAACTGATTCTGCTACAAACTTCCTCCTCCTCCACACCCCACCCTGCACCATGGAGTGCCACCTGCGCTACAGAAAATTAAAAATCAGCCCATACATTTTACATGAGTTCCCAGGACAGTGAGAAATTAATATTATGTTGTCTTTTTATAAAGATGCAGACTTTTTTTAAAAAAAAAGATTTCCATACAGTTCAACAATAGGAAACCTTCTTCAAATTCCTCTATGAAGTCTATACCTCTGGGTAGGAAGAGAAAAATGAACATAAACTCGGAAGAATATGTTTGAGCACATTTTCTTCTTGCCTTTAACTTTAAAAAGAAATTCCAGGGTTACATATAGGTCACTGCCATGGAGTAGTGCTTAGGAGATCATCTGCTAACCAAAACGTCAACAATTCAAGTCCACAAACTGCTCCTTGGAAATTCCAGAAGGTAGTTCTACTCTGTGCTATGTGGTCACCATGAATTGTTTGAGATTGACTTAATGGGGTTTTGCCCTCTTCAAACCTTCAAGTACCATACTAATTTTCTATTTCTATGCTTCTTCTTACCTACAAAATGATATCTCATATTCACATGTTCAAATGCTTTCAGCTTTTCAAACTTGATCACAAGTATCTCAGTTTCCACTAATCCCTCCAAGATGTGATGCCTCCATTGTCATATCTTCAGTGATTCCTAGGATCAAAAATTTTCACCAGTAACGTAAATTAATTATAGCTACATTTGAGGAATGATTTAAAAATTGGAGATAATGTGTAAAAAGCTTAACCCACCCACTGCTGTTGAATGAATTTTAACTCAGAGCAACACTATGGGACAGAGTAGAACTACTCAATAGAATTTCCAGTGAGCACCTTGCAGATTTGAATTGCTGACCTTCTGGCTAGCAGCTATAGCTCTTAAGTACTATACCACCAGGGTTTCCACGTGACAAATGGTATTCAATAAATCATAGCTATTTTGTTATTGTTACTAGTAACAAGGGATAATGTCCAAATTCTTTACATGGAGCTCAAAACTCTTCACAGTTCAGCTTAAATCTTAGTTCTTAATCTTATCTCCTACCACATTTTCCAGAGTATCTCTATCCCCCTCTTATAAAGCTAAGTGTTCTATTAAACCAAATGTGTCACTGTTATATGAGAACTTCACACATTTATTACTGAGGGCCTCCTTGCCTGAGACCTCATGCTTTTCAAATCACATGGACAAATAAACAGCAGAATTTAGATCCAGATTCCCATACTCATCAATGGTTTCGCCCAGCTTCTTAAAAATGTGAATAATTTTTAAGAAGTGATTAGTTATAAGTATAAGCTTTGAATGTGGACAAAGTGATTTGAATGTTAGGTAAATGGCTACATGATTATAAAGAAGACCCTTCTGCGTTCACATCATAAGTAGTGTTGTTGTTGTTAGGTGCCTTTAAGTCAGTTCCAGTTCATAACAACACTGTGTACAACAGAACAAAAGACTGGCCAGATCCTGCACCATCTGCACAATGGCTATTATCCTTGTACTCATTGTTGCAGCCACTGTGCCAATCCATCTTATTGAGGGTCTTTTTCTTCTTTGCCAAGCCCCCACTTTACCAAGCATGGTGCCCTTCTCCATGGACTGATGTGGCCTGATAACATGTCCAGTATGTGAGATATAGTCTCACCATCCTTGCTACTAAGGAGCATTCTGGTCACGTCATCATAGATGCCTCTTGAAATTATCTTTATGGTTATCATTGTGTCTTATTATGATGTATATTCATGTTGTAAAATATATAATACAGCTTTATAATATTAAACAAAAAAACACTTGCCATGAAGTCAAATCTGACTAATGATAACTCCAGGCATTACAGAGTAGAACTACCCTGTAGGATTTTCTTGGCTGTATTCTTTTTGAAGCTCTGTTGGTGCAATGATTAAGAGCTCAGCTACTTACCAAAAGGTTTCCAGTTTGAATCCAAAAAACACTTCTTGGAAATCCTACAGGGCATTTCTACTTTGTTCTACAGGATTACTATGAGTCAGCCTCTCTCTCTCTTTCTATCTCTCTGGGTATACAGCTTGTTCCCCATAATAATTCTAAAGTATGCATGTGTGTGTATATGCATGTATGTCAATAGATAGATAGATTGATTGGTAGATTGATAGATAGCTAGACTGATGGATTTTAAGTCTGAGGAAATTTGTCCTAATTCTGAAACAAGGGAGAAATATATCCAGGAGTCAGTTAGTTTAAATCAAATACCGTGTTTATCACTTTAATGGACAATAGGGTTTAATTTAGTGTAAAGCAAAGTGGACCTGCTAAGACTAGTTGCCATGTCTTTCCGGGTACTCCTGTGCCTTGAAATAGCATCTAAAGGGCAAGTGAGAGTCTCAGGCAGGTAGAATTCCACATATAATTACTTCCTTACTGAATCATTTAGTGGAAAGGGAAGGAATAAGTAAATCTCCGGTATTTATTAGCTTGTAAGAAATCATTTCACCCTAATTGAGAAACCTAATGTTTGTCACCCAACGGTCAGTGACTCACTTATTGTCTCTGAAAAGCCTTAGAGTAAGAGTTGTTGCAGGCACCCAGGAATGTCACTGGAGTAGTGAGTCCTTCACATGGGAAATGTATGGAGTGCAGAAATAAAGCATGCTTCTAAAATGTGGCATGAAGCCTGATGCATAGCAAGTAACCGAGTAAGCGGTAACTTTTATTATTAATTCATAGTAACTATTAACAAGTTTTGGCTGACTAAAATATTCTTCTGACACTAAATATATCTGTATCATGGGCATCCATTTTTTTGTACCTCAAGGAAGAGCTAAACCTTTCAATGCAGACCATTTAATGAGGGCTTCTATTTAGTGATGCAGTTCCCTCATCCCTGTGGAAGGCCTCCCATCACCAAATTTTGCTGACCTGCCTTCTTCAGTAAAGTCTGGTTGAACAGATGTGTTCACAAGTCCCAAACCATGTAACACTCAATCTGTTTCACAGAAATGTCCTGTTGGTTCCATATTTGTATCTTCTGCTGGAACTGCATTTGTGTTTATGCTGTCTCAGTGGAGCATAAATGTAAGATGTCAGAAATGGAGCCATATATGGAAGGGACAAGAGGTGGATTGGCGGCTGGGAGATTATAGAGGCTGGAGCATTGGAATGAATGAGAGAAAGATGACAAGATTATTTCATAAAATAGAGTACATGGCATGTGAGCTACAAGAGTTTTAAGTTTCCACTTACAAGCAATATAAACTTAGCAGAACAATTCTGATGGCTCACTAAAGTTGTTAGAACATTATCTTTATGGGAATATATTTTTTCTACTCGACGGCACTTGGCACATGTGTATACATGTTGATCAAAAATTATAGGAAGATTAAAAACTTGAATGAAAAAATGTATATTGGCTGTTGAGAAACACAAAACAGCCGCTGTTCTAAAGACTTAGAACACATTGATGGATGAGAACTTAACTTACCGTCAAAGATCTTAGTGTCAAAGAGCAACAGCACATATGAAAACACACGCTTAAACATAATAAGTGTAATGCATATATAAAGGTACAGATGGTGACCTTAGGGACAGCAAAACATATCAGACAAGTTAAATCTCCTGGAGGCCAAGGTTGGCAGTACAGAGTCAGGAAAGTAGATTTCACCAATAAAACATTTCAGTAGAATCTTGAAGGACCTTCTACCTGAAACTGGCATAGATGGAAATATGTCCATATTAGTAAATTCTGCCTATGCATCTTCAATAGTAAGTACAAATGGTAACTTATGGTAATCATCAGTTCTGTTAAACAAAAAGTATGATGTTAAATAAAAACTGTTTTTTCTTGTCTTTCAAAATGACGTGTGGCATGTGAGTCACTGTTATAAATGAAATTTGAGTGAAATGAACTTGTGCAACTTCCAGGTAGAAATGTTAATAAATAGGGCTTGAGCACTCTTCATCTGTCTACCCTGGCTTGGTAGCCTTGGAAATACGTGCTGCAATAGAGCTTCTGTCAGTCAAAGTCACTGTGTAATCACAATGAGTAGAACCCACTTATTCATAATGAACGTGTAGTGTAAATGTGGGATAAACTTCCATCCTTGTTTGCTGAAAGTGAAGAGGATTTGAAACACTAACTGATGAGGATCAAAGAGAACAGCCATCAGTATGGATTGCATCTCAACATCAAGGAAGCAAAAATCCCTACAACTTGACCAGTAATCAAAATTTTAATAAATGGAGAAAAGATTGAATTTCTCAAGCATTTCATTTTACTTGGTTCCATGAACAATGCTCAAGAAAACAGTAGTCAAGAAACAAAAAGACACACTGCTCTGGGAAAACCTGCTGTGAAAGATCCTTTTAATGTGTTGAAAAGTAAAGACTTCACCTTGAAGACTAAGGTGCACTTAACTCAAGTCATGGTATTTTCAGCTACATCATATGCATGCAAATGGTGGACAATGAATAAGGAAGACAGAAGAAGAATTGATGCTTTTGAATTGTTGTGAATTGTGGTGTTGGAGAAGAATATTGAACATACCATGTACTGCGGCACTTGGCATGTACTGCCAGAACAAACAGATTTATCCTGGAAGAACTACGATCAGACTGCTGCTTCAAAGCAAGGATGGTGAGACTGCATCTTAAGTATTTTAGACATGTTGTCAAGAAGGATCAGTCCCCAGAGAAGGACATCATGCTTGGTAAGATGGAGAGTCAGAGAAAAAGAGGGAGACCCTCAGTGAGATGGATTGACACAGTGGCCTCCACAATGGGCTTAAGGATAAAAATGATCGTGAGCAGGGCACAGAACCAGGCAGTGTTTCGTCCTGTTGTTCATAGAGTTGCTACGAGTAGGAACCAATCTGATGGCCCTGACAACATTAGCAACACAAAGCTTAAACGCCACTGAGATTTGTGTGGCTGTTTTTTTACTACATCCAAAGTAGCCTAACCTGGCTAATACCACTCCTGCTCTAGGGTTTGTGAAGTAGACAAGAAACCCACCTTCATGGAAGGAAAGGGATTACTGGACAAACAAACAAGAAGTAGACTTTTTTGAGCTCTCTAAACTCCTATTGTCCAAAACTGTACTTACTACATTTCACACTTCCCATCTCCCACCTCAGCCTGTTTCTGATCACAATAAACAGCTACTCAAATAAAAGCAGTCACTTTTAATTTCATGATCTTCCTCACCACATCCAATCTTGTCACTTCTGCTCTTTAAATGTCATTAAAATTTGATATTTTACATCTGCACTATCATTTTTCAAGACCAAGATGCCATCATCTCTCATTCCTTTCCATCCTTTTCTAATTGACCTCTCTGTCTCTGTGTTTTCTTTCCAAGGCCTGTCACTAACAAAATTGCATATCTCCAAGTGCCACGTACTTCTGACTTAAAATCCTAGTGTGTTTTCATCGCCCCAAATGTGGTTTAGAACGCTCTCTATGGCCAGACTGTCTTTTTTTCTCTCCACTTCCTCTTCCTCCTGGTCTTTATACATGTGCTTGTCTCTGAATAAACTGTTTTCCCTTTATTCTCTGCCTGACAAGTTCCTACTTGTCTTAGTTATGTATAGTTGCTGGATCAGAAGTACCACAAATGAGTGGCTTTAATGAACGTAAATTTATTTTTTCATAGATCAGGAGGCTAGAAGTCTAAATTCAGAGATCTGGCTCTAGGGCAAGGCTTTTTCTCTGTGTTGTCTCTAGGAGAGGGTACTTGTCTCTTTTCAGCTCTGTTTATTGGTTCCTTGGACATCTCATGTGGTGTTACATGTATCTTCTCTCATCTGTGTAATTTAGAGTAAGGCTAACTAGGCTTGCTAAGGTCGGTTGCCATATCATTTCTGACACTCCCATGTGCTGGAATAGCATCCAAAGAGCAATTGAGAACCTCGGGAATCTTTGTATGATAGTTCTACTTTGCCCTATAGGGTAGTTATGAGTCAACAGTGACTCAATGGCAACAGGTGTTTTTAATCTTTATGGAAGCAGTTCATCAGGCCCAGTTTTAGTGGAGCCTCTGAGTGGATCAACCTCAATCTTCCGCACCAGCAAGGCTCATCCATAAAGATTAAACAAACAAACAACAACAACCAAAAAAAAAAATATTGTCTATTATACTCTGACTCACAGCAACCCTGTAGGACAAAGTACAACTGCCCTATAGGATTTCTAGGAATCAGGGTTCAAACTGGCAACCTTTATTGTTAGCAGATGAACTCTTAACCAATGTGCCATTGATTTAAGACTCACCCTATAGTAATAGGAAACCTGATTGCACTACCACAACCATAGTTAAGTGCTATGGCTGCTAACCAAAACATTAGCAGTTCAAATCCAACAGAAGCTTCTTGGAAACCCTATGAGGCAGTTCTACTCTGTCCTATCAGGCTGGTGTAAGTCAGAACTGATTCACTGAAAACAGGTTTGATTTTGGGTCTTGGTCTATACTAATACTGCCTCATTAACATAACAAAGAAAACTCATTCCCAAATGAGATTATAACCAGAGGTATAGTTGAATTTGCAAAATATATTTTGGCTGGAAGTTCTTCTCCTTCAAGCCTTTGAATGCGTCATCCTATTGTCTCCATGTCAGCATCATTTCTGCTCAGAAATCAGACAAAAGCCTACAGGGTTTCCTTCTGTATGTTAGCTTCGCTTTGAGTCTTGCTGCCTTTAAGAGTTTCTGCTTGTGTTTCATTTTGTTAAGCTTGATTATAATATATCTTGGAGTCTTTCTCTTGGGATCTGTACAGAGTGGCATTTGATACGTGTCTTGGATATCTATATCCTCTTCTTTCATGATTTCTTGAAAATTTTCTTTCAGCAGCTCAGCCACAATACTCTCTGTGTTCTCAGGTGTCCCACCCTGTTCAGGAACTACAGTTAATGGTAGATTGTTCCTCTTAATAGAGTCTCACATGCTTCTTAATGCTTCTTCTTTTTTCTTGTTTCTTTTTTTCTGATTTCTCCTCATAGATGCTGGAGTCAGTAGCTCTGTCTTCCAAGTTGGGAAGTCTATTTTCCATTTGTTCCATTCTGTTTCCTTGGCTTTGAATTTATC
Source organism: Heterohyrax brucei (assembly GCA_028571685.1). Taxonomy (NCBI): domain Eukaryota; kingdom Metazoa; phylum Chordata; class Mammalia; order Hyracoidea; family Procaviidae; genus Heterohyrax; species Heterohyrax brucei. The sequence goes on from CM053150.1 coordinate 68,901,998, forward strand.
TCTTTGATTTTGTTATTAATCTGTTGAATTTCAGAGTACTGGTGTTCTATCAGATCAAACAGTTTGCTTAATTTTTCATTTTGCTTTGCTGCATTTTGTATAAGGTCTAGGAGGGCTCTATAAATAATCCTTTTGTACTTGCCCTCTGATAGTGTCAGAAAGGCTTCTTCATCTGGGATGTTCTTTGGATCTTTCTTCTGTGGGCCTTCTGAAGCCACAGGTGAATTATTCCTAATGTTCCAGCCCAAAATTTGTTGCTTTGGGGGCATCTGGAGGTTGTTTTGTTTCTCTGGTGTTACTTTAATGGGGTTCAAGCTCAGACTGAAAAGAAAGTTGATCACCAGACACCTCTATGTACTCCAGTTACCTGGCTCAGTGGAATCTCTGGAGTAGCAGGCTCCACCTCCTGATGGCTAAGACATAGCTCCACTTATAGAGTCACTGGGAAGCCATCAGTTGACCCTATAATGTGAGACAGTAAAGGCTGGAAAAGAAGACATCCAGATACACTACCATTTTTTCTCTGCTGGAAAGTCAAAGGTATCTGACAGCTTCCAAAACTAGTCAGGCTTTCAGGTGCACAATTCCACCTTCCCAGCTGGCAAAGTATGCACCTGTATATCAAAGACTTCTTTACTGCTGGAAAAGCACTCTCTGGGCAAGCATTGCCTCCCAGCCTGGGAATTACATCCAGCTGAGGCCACCATATAGGAAACTCCGCCTCCCAGTGAATCAAGATGGCATCCCACACAAGCTCCCTTGCCTATTTCAGAAAAGTTTATTCAATGACAGAGATCCAGAGATTCTGAGAGAGAGAGATTAGAGGTGCCAAGTTGCACAGATCCAAGGCCAGGAACTCAAAATGTGGAGACTATGCTAGCTGATCACATCAGCAGTGCATCTGAGCCTTGCTGCCAGTCACCTCAGCCCCTCCCGACAGCCAAGACAGAGAAAAAAAGTCAAAATGGCTATTTACCTTCAGTTTCCAAGAGCTGGAACTCAGGAAAGGCAGGAGTCTGCGAAAGAGAAGTTTTCTACTCAATGTTATGTAGAACAAGTAGACAGCACTATGCCGTGTACTAGGGCTCACTAGGTGTCCAGAAGGCTCTGTTTAATTATCAGTTCAGGTCTTGGTTACTAGAGGGATTTAGGGAGACATGTTTAGTTCACTATCTTGACTCCACTCCTACAACATATATTTTGAGGAACACAATTGAATGCATGAAACTACTCACCACCAGCTTCTTCTCTGAATATATTCAAGACAGAATATTTCTTAGTCTTTAAGCCATTTTTTTTCCTTTGTATGTGTTCTCATGCTACCATGTACAGTATTCCTTAATGTCGAGTTTACAGCTTCTAAAACCAGTTCCCTGAGTTTAAATCCTGACTCCTGCACTAGTTATTTATGTGACATTGTACAAACTAATTCATGCCTCTGTTCCTTAGTCATCCTGTCTCTGAAACAGAAATAATATACTGATGACTTTATTGTTCCCTGAACTCCAGCAGACATGGCTCAAGCAGCATGTTTGTCTGGTTTACCACCTTTGCCTTGTTGAATATATGCCAAGTAAAACTTACTTTTTGATTTAAAAGGAAGAAGAAGAAGTAACAGTAATGCCTACCCCATGGGTTAGGTTTTAGGTATTTGCAGATTAAATAAGGCAATTTATGTAATAAGCCAGAAGTGGAGCTGACCTTGAACACACATGAACCATTATTATTCTCTTCTACCTTCTTTGTGGTCAAGCTGAAGCTGAAATAGAAGGAAGGAAAAAGACTATAAAAAGCTAACATTCCAAACTAAGAGCTTGGATTTTGTCTGATAAAAAATGGAGAGTTACTTTAGGCTTTTAAAGAGAAAACAGGATCAGATTTGAATTTTAGTAAGGGCAAATAAAAAAGAAATGCCAGACAAGAGGCAAGGAGAAGAAAAACTCTTTAGAATATGCTCAGTGTAGCCAAGTAGTTCATTTTTAAGCAATCATATTTAATAACTATTCAAAAAAAACTAAGAGGTCATTTAATTCCACAAATATTTATGAAGTGTTCACTAAGTATTGGGTGCTGTGCTGAAAGCTGAGAATTGAGAGGCAATACGTATATTGTGGGACAATTTAGCCTACTATTTGCAAGTTTTGCATTTACCACCATGCAGACCTGGGCCTGCCACCTAAAATTATGCCTCCCCCCAAAACAAGTTCTTTAAATGATCTAAGACTCATTTTGCTCAAAGATTCAATGAGATGATATATAAAAAGCCTCTTAAAATGTTTAGAAAGTAGTTCAGTATATGTTCAGTATGTACTAGCTATTATTGTAATTACTATTGTTGATATTATTTTTATAATAGAGCTTAATGACACTTCTTTCCAACACCAAAGTTTTCATAGTCTGAATATATAAAGGACATATGTAGACAATAATGTTCTATTTGAGGTACTATGTTATTAACCTGGGAACACTGGTGATGTAGTGGTTAAGTGCTACAGGTGCTAAAAATCAGGTCAGCAGTTCGAATCCATCAGTTCAGCAGTTTGATTCCACCATGGGCTTCTTGGAAACTCAATGGGGCAATTCTACACTGTCCCATAGGGTCACTATGAGTCAAAATTGGCTCAATGGGGGTGGTTTGGTTTTTGGTGGGTTATTAATCCTGGTAGTGTAGTGGTTAAGAGCTATGGTTGGTAACCAAAATGTTGGCAGTTTGAGTTCACTAGGCATTCCTTGAAAACTCTGTGGAGAACTTCTACTCTGTCCTGTAGGATCCCTACAAATTTAAATCAACTCAATGGTAATGGGTATGTTATTAAAAACAGCCAGTATTTGTTGAGTGTGTAATTTCTGTCAGGTATTTTTTTAAAGTTTTTACTTGTTAATAGCATTTAATTCTAAAAGAGATCTATGAGGCAATGTAACATAAAGCTGGCCTCTGTAAATAAGGAAGTGGAGGAGGTGTTTAACCACTACAAGGTTAAGCAGCATGTTTAGTGTCACATAGATAGTGACTGGCAGAGTTGTAATGTAAGCTGACTTACTCTGATACAGCTGCCATGCTCTAAACCATTAATTTACTGTGTCAACCTGATAGATAAGGATGTTGTAATTCTGAAATTATGGATGATGTGTGCTGGGCCTTGAAGGATGAGGTACTCACTTTTTCAGAGAAGCTTCAACTTAAACCATTTGAGAGAGATGTCTACCCCTATCTTGATCCAGAGCTAGGGTATCTCTGCTAAGAATGTGTTATGTAGAACAGCTGTTTTTGCCAGAATATTCTTCTAGTTACTAAATATTTGTGCTTGAATTCAGATCAGAAGAAATGAATACCACCTCCCAAATGTAGTCTAAATGGAAACTTTTGTTTGTTGATGCAAACCAAAGGATCCCTCCAAGTTTGCTGATTCTAGGAATGGTTTTATACGGATTCTTAAGTGAAGGAAGTGACATACAATTTGAAAGGTGATATTAGTGTCTCCTTCTATCCATCCATGGATCTGCAAAGTTAAGAAACAATAGTATCAATATTGAAAGCAATGATGATTGCTGGAGTAACATTTGACACGTTTACTATCTCCTAAGCATCTTTTTAAGAACTCTATTATGTATACAAAATTTACCTTCCCATTTTAAAGATGACAACAGTGATGCATGGAATAACTTAATAGTATATTCATGATCACATATGCACAAAACATCACAGCCATGGTCTTGGACAAAAACTACCAGTATTACTCATAACACTAGTATAGATCTGTCTTAGCTTCCTCATTGATACTGTGCTTTTTGACAGGACACACAATTTATTACTTTTATTTGGCATACCTTACTGCCCCTTGAGTGCATGGTTTGGGATAGAAATAGAAGATTTTCAGCTGCTGGTAGGTTCCCACATTAATACACTTTCAGAGAAAGAGCTAGTGTTTCCCAACAAAGTGGAAGAGACTTAAGAATCTGTCTGACAGTCATTGAATCCCCAAAGATGCTAGGTTATCTTCGTTTTTGAAAAGTAGCACTTTCATCAGCAGGCACCAACCTTGGCAGCATTTCGCTTTGGCCAAAATATTCCAGTGTCAGACTGTCCAAAAACAAGAAAACCTTTCTCTTTTTGTGAAACTAACTCCATTTGGCTGTTGTCTTACTTATCCAGTGCTGCTAAAACAGAAATGCCAGAAGTGGGTGGCTTTAACAAACAAGCTGTCCGAGCCTCTGCTTCTGGGTGATCTTCATTTGGCTTGTCATTTCTCTTCCCCTGTCTCTGCCTCCCTCACTTGCTTGTGTACTCTGCTATATATCTCAAGAAAGATTGATTTATGACACCTCTACACTAATTCTGTCTCGTTAAAGTAACAAAGACAGTCCATTCCCAATTGAGATTATAACTTCAGGCATAGAAGTTAAGATTTACAACACTTATTTTTGGTGAATACAGTTCAATCCATCACTTGTTCTGTCCACTCTTAGTGTGTCACAAATGTATTTCCTTACCACGTGCAAAACATACTCACCTCGTCACATTACCCCAAAAGCCTTAAATCAACTTCAAGCGCAAAATCTCACCTTTTGAGTCATCCAAAGCATATATAGATGAAATGTTAGCAATATTATACCCTGTGGCAAAATTTGTTTGTCTATGAAACTGTGAAACTGAGACTACATGTTACCTGTTTCTAAAGTACAATGGTGAAACAGACAAAAGGTAGACACTGCTATTACAAATTGTAGAAATTGAAAGGAAAGAAGGAAAAATCAGCACCAAGCAAGTCAAAAGCCCAGCAAAACAATTTACACTAGCTTTCAAGTTTTGAAAACAATTCTCTGTTCTCTGACATCGTCTGAACAAGGATCCCGCCCTCCAGACTCCGAGTGTTGGCCACACCCTTAGAATTCCGGGTGGAGGCTCCTTGGCCCTGGACTTCATCTCCACCTTCTAGACCCACAACCATGGTAACTCAGCTCCCTAGCTTTGGGTGGCCCCATTATCCCAGTACATCTGCATGACAACCCCAAACCCTCAGTTCTGGCAGGGTCTTAAAAGGGCTGTTCTGCTTCTTGGGCAGCTCCATCATCCTGGCACACCATGAGAGCAGCCCCACACTCTGGAATTAAGATGGTGAAGATCAAACTTTTTGAAACCTTGGAGTCTGTGGCCCCACCGTTTGAGATGTAAGAGAAAGTAGTTCCATCCTTTGAAGCCTAGAAGCACTGGTTTCCTGTGCTCCTACCAACAGACCTGCAGATTTCTGAGCTGCTCCAAGTATGGTTCTTTTCTTTTCTTGGAATACAATAGAAATAATTTGTTTGGACTGTTTCTTGCCTGTAGAGCTCCAAGAGGTAGCCATTGTTCTCACTGTTCATTCTTTCTCTGTCCCAGTCATTCTAAGCTGTTGAGTTTTCTGCTGTTGTGGTTGGTTGTATCTAGTAGTTAGCCTTAATCTCTTTAACAAAAAGAAAACTGTATAGCCACATACTTGTTGAATACTGTAAGACATGTCCTTAGACTGTACAACAGAATTTTCCAAGGCTTTTGTTTTCATTTTTCTCAGTTCATTTTAAGTCCATCATTTTCTTCTCACATTTTACTATAAGCAATGAGGAGAAATTATGAGGTCTCTTTAAGATCCTGCTTAGACAAGCTCTTCAGACAAAGATTGGACTGAACTATGAGACATAAAATGATAAAGGTGAAAGGTATGCTTCTTGGCTTAGGTATATACGTGAGGCTAACTTGGTAGCTCCTGTCCAGAAGCAAAATAAGAGGGCAAAGAGGGACTGGTTGAATGGACATGGGAAATACAGAGCAGAATGGAGAAGTGTGCTGTCACAGGGTGGGGAGAACAGCTAGAATTATGCAGCAGTATGTGTGCACGTTTTTGAATGACAAATTGACCTGGAATGTAAACTTTCACTTAAAGCACTACATTATATATATATATATACATATATATATATACACATATACATATATATACTTTAAAGAAGCTAGCTTATGAATCTCCTCATTTAAATATCCAAGTTCTTCATTTAGAAATTCAGCCTTCCACCAAACATTTGAGCATAATTCAGAAAAGTTCTTTGCACCGCATAAGAAGCATCACCCCTCTTCCATTGTTCAATCACATGTTCGTTTTCTTTCAAAATCTCACAAGAAGCACATTTGCCATCCACATTTTTAACACCTTTCTGTTGATGGTACCACATACATTTTCTAAGACAATAGAGTTTTTTTTTATAGCTTTCTTCACTTCCTACTGAGTTCTCATCAGAATCACGTTTGATGTCAGTAATTCTACCAACAGTCTCTTCAAGGAAACCTGGGCTTTTATTAAACACCTTAAAACTCTTTCAGCTTCTACTATTGTTCAATTCCCAAACTATTTTCATATTTTTGGTATTTGTTAGAGCAACCCTGCACTCTTCTAGTACCAAATTCTGTCTTAGTTATCTACTGTTGCTACAAAATCACAAGTGGGTGATTTTAACAAACAGAAGTTTAGTTTCTCAGATTTTAAGAGACTAGAAGTCAGAATTCAGGGTGCCACTCCAGGGGGAGGCTTTCTATCTGTTAGTTCGGCAGGAAGTTTCTTACCTCTTTGAGCTTCTGCTCCTAGGCAGTCTTCATTTGGCTTGGCATCTCTCTTCCCCATCTCTGCTTCTTTTATTTGCCTGTTTAATTTTGTATATCTCAAAATTAATTAATTTAAGGCACTTCTACACTAATCCTGTCTCATTAACACAACAAAGACAATCAGCTCACATATGCTATTATAACTACAGGCATAGAAGTTATGATTTAGAAGTACATATTTTGAGAGAACATAACTCAATCCGTAACAGCTGTGTGTCTTATCATTTGCTACCAGTTATGCATAGCTGGTTCACTCTCCACCTCACCAGAGCAATGAATCACATTTACTCAATATGTAAACCAACACTTGCTTTATCAAACATAATTTTTTAAATTTACAGACATGAAGGCTTCTACTAATTAAGTGAAATCTGATGACCCTCTAAATTGGGTGTCCTTGTTCAGGGAAACCCTGGTGACATAATGGTTAAGAGCTATGGCTGCTAACCAAAGTGTCAGCAATCTGTATCCACCAGGCATTCTGTGGAAACCATATGGGGCAGTTCTACTCTGTCCTATGGAATCATCGTGAGTTGGAATCGACTTAACGACAATGGATTTGGTTTTTGGTTTTACCTTGGGACATTCAGCCACAGAAAGAACCAAGAAAAGGGGTTCCTCCTGAATGTCTTTCAGGTACTTGAGATATCGTGGCTATTACACAGGTCTCTACACAGTTCTTGTTCTCCTCCTGAGAGATACATCTCAGTATTGAGTTCCCTCTCCCCTGAAATTAGACATAGTCCTGAGATAACACTAATGGAGCATTGTGTATTTTTCCTGGATAGAAGCCTTTATAAGACAATGTACTATTTATGATTATAATGATAAAGCCTCTAAGTGACTCAGATTGGTCTTGTATGAAAACACTGAGATTTGAGGATTGTCATCATCATCATGGTTGTAGTAAAGTCACTTGATTTTTGATGTAGCTGCTTTGGGTAATATCTGGCAAGATACTAACAGGGACAGGGGAAGCAAAAACAAAAACCAAATCCATTGCTGTTCGGTTGATTCCAACCCATAATGACCTCATAGGACAGAATAGAACTGCCCTCGTAGGGTTTGGATGGCGTGCCTGGCAGACAGACCTTCTGGTTAGCAACCAAGAACTTAACTGAGCCACCAGGGGTCCATTTGGCTAGATCCTACAAGAAAGCTATGAGCTTATAAAATCACTGACTGGTATATAAAGGGAATAGAAAGAGTCTAGAAGTTTAGGAACTTGTAAGACTGGAAGAAGAAACCTAACCTGCAAAAAAAAAAAAAGAAAGAAAGAAAGAAAGAAAACTCATGGAGTAGGTGATTACACACAGCACAGGCCAAAGAAAGCTTCAATTTGCAACAAGAATCATATAAAAGAAATAGTCATCACAACCACTGTTCAAATCTCTCAGTGGATTAAGGTGATTTAGAGTAAATGTATAATTAAGTGTTCAGGATACAGTAAATGCATTCAGTTGCACAAAAGAACTTGGGGGGTGGATAACTTAAAAGATTAGCTGCCCACAAAAACCTCAGAAGACAAAGTATCTCTTCTTAAAGTGGTAGAGGGGTGGAGAGGAGGCAAGCAAACAAAAATTCATAAAATCTAGGAAGCATACCTAAGGGAGAGAAAAGACTTCAAGGGTGGTGCTGGCGCAGAGAAATGACCAGAATCAAAGATATATGAAACTTCTTAACATTTTAAGCAAGTGACGCTGCAAATAAATTATAGTCTGTGGCTATTTAAAGTTTAAAATAATACTAGGGCTCCCAAACAACTAAGCTGAGAAGAAGCAAAGAAAAATGTTCAGCTCCTCAGTAGAGTATGTTTTCAAGTGTCTGCTGTTGCTGTGACCAACGAAGCAAACAGAAATGGAAAAACTGCCTACACGACAGATTCATAGGCTCAGAAAACAAAAGACTAGAGGCTGCACCCAGGGAGCAGAATGGAACACTCAGGAGAACATTTTTCAGGCCCACAGGTGTCCTTGCCACATCTCCTCACCAGCATTTCAGACTTGCTACAGACCAACAATTCTCGTATGTCTTCCGTACTCCCCTTTACGATTGGTAGGGCCATTGCACTTACTGAAGTAATCTTTAGCATGTTCTTCTTTTGTGTATTGGCTGTAGAGGGGGGAGATATCTTGTCTGAAAAATTCAAATCTCTGAACCAAATGGAGCTGCGTCTGTAACTGGTGAAGAAGCTACTAGAAACAATTCGGGGATCTGGTCTTAAGCTAGACACATGAAGTAGATGAGGCCCCAGGGTTATTTCTCACAGTGTGAAAATAAATGTGCTTTATAGGCAGGAATAAAAAAGAGATAGTTTCTACCACCAGGGAAGTTTTCAGTAGTTATTAATGTTGTTCAAAATATTCCAGATTTTCTTCCTTCTGAGCACATGGTAGACTTGTACACCCTACTGTTTCAGGTTAAGCATAGCCATGTGACTTGATTTAACCCTTCAATGTGAAGAAACATGCTCTGTGTCATTTTGAGGAGAACTGCAGTACTCTGCTGATCCTGGAAGCAGCGGTAAGGACAGGTCCTCCATCAGTCAAGGATACTGATTAATTGCAATGAGCAGAAAGCCTGCTGATCTGTCCTGGGGGTGTAGGAAGAATAAGAAATATTTTTAAGCCTCTTGAATTTGGGGTATGTCTACCGATCGATGTAACGTAGCTATTCTGACTTCATCATAGGGCATAATTCCATGTTTTCTGACTCTATATATGGTTTTCCTGCAACTGTAGAATGACCTTTACGTTAGAATATAAGAAGTCTTCAGGCTGATCAATGTAGACTGGCCCTTAATCTCTAATGGGAAGCCATTCTTCGAGCTGATGGCCCTTGCCATCATAAAGGCAAGCAAGACTGCAGCACTTATCTACTTCCACACTCTGTGTTTCCTCTTGATAGATTTACAAGTAAGAAAGAAAAGGATACAGACAAAATTCAGTAGATTTGTATCCATCTCCTTGATGAAGTGTGTGTAAATTCACATCTTACTTCTTTGTTTCCTTATGCATGAGGTGGGATAATGAGAACAGACATGCCCGCTTCATGGTACTTGTGGTTAGGATTGTGTCAATTTGACAGCACTGTGATTCTCAGGGTTTGGCAGTTGTATAATGTTGCAGTCTCTTCCATGCTGTGAATTAGTATGTGATCACCTTCATGATTAGATCTGCTGTGAGTAGTTAATCAGTTTGAAATGAAGTCTCCTTTGATTTGTATACTGCATTGAATGTAAGTGGACATTCTGGAAAGGCTTTTTGCTTGTGCTGGTTCCTGTAGCTGGTTCCTATTCATCTGACCTCTGGTTTGGGGGACTTGAGCTAGGAGCTTGCCTGCAGTTTTGCCTACCTGTCTTGGAATTCATCAGTCTTCACAGTCTGTGAACATGAGCCCTAACTGACCTAAGAATCTTTGGTTCACCAGACCCTTAAGCTATGTGAATCAAGAGAAGCCTCCATCCTGACCCATAGATTTGGGATGTTCCCATCTCTACAACCATGTAAACCATTTTTCGGTATCTCTCCCTGTATGTGTTCATAAAATTTACTGTTTTTGCAATCTAAGACATCTGGTACCAGGAGCAGTGGGTACCAGGAGACGGGAGTAACAGGTGTGCTTAACCACTGGACCCTAAGTCACCGTGTGACCTGAGCTGCTTGTCATGAACTGAGTGTTGTCTGATCCACAGAGCACTTTATCATTAAATTGAAGCGGCATATATGATATTGAGCCCAGACAGTACCTGAAGTTACAAGTAAGTGGTATGAGGAAGTGACCCAAATGCCCACAGTCTCCATTCCTGCCACGTTGCCTTCCATCTCCCAGTTTGCACCTATGGTCTCATGGGAGTTCCTCATGATTAGCTGACTGAGGAAGAAAAACCTCAAGTCTGATTTAGAGACAATTCTGTGCAATATGCAGGCACTACTTGAAAATGAACAGCAGCAGCACTATGTCCCTTCTCTGGGAGCTATCTGAAGAACAGTTGGGAAGGGAAATCCTCCCAATGGGCAGAACTTCTAGCAGTACACTCATTTGTCCAATTTTCTTGGAAGAAGAAATGGCCAGTTGTGTGACTGCATACTGATTTAAGAGCTGCGGCCAATGGTTTACCTCAATGGTCAGGAAAGTGGAAGGAACCTAATGGGAAAACTGGAGATAAGAAGGCTTAGAGAAGAGTTGTATGGATAGACCTCTCTGAAAGGACCAAAAAAGAAGATACTTGTGTTTCATGTGAATGCTCACTGTAAGATGACCTCAGCAGAGGAGGATTTTAACAGTCAAATGAATAGAGTGACATGTTCTGTGAAAACCAGTCATCTTCTTGCTCCAGCTATTCCTGTCATTGCTCATGAATATTCCTGTCATTGGACTCATGAATATAAAGTCGCTATAGTGGCAGGGAGGGACGTTATACGTGAGCAACATGGACTTCCACTCACTAAGGTACTTGGCTACAGCCACTGCTGTGTACCCTGTCTTTCAGCAGCAGATACCAACACTGACTCCCTGCTATGGCACTGTGCCTCAAGGTGATCAGGGAACAATCTGATGGCAAGTTTGTTTCTGCCAAATCTATTGACTTATATAATGTGTTACCCATCATCGTGATATCCCATATAGCATTGCTTCAGATAGCAAATCAAATGTGGCAATGAGACATGCTCATGGAATTCACTGGTTTTTTCATGCTCCTGATAAGATAATATCTGTGTGTCTACAAGGAAGACCAGTTAATATGACTATTATTCAAATTGACGCACCAATCACTAAGGCCAAAGATGAAAAAACTGAAGATTTTTACCAGCTTCTGCAGTCTGAATTGATCAAACATGTAATCAGGATGCATTGATAATTGCTGGTGACTGGAATGCAAACATTGGAAACTAAAAAGCAAGATCAGTAGCTAGAAAGTAGAACCTTGGTGATAGAAATAACACCGGAGATCGCATGATAGAATTTTGCAAGATTAACAACTTCTTCATTGCAAATACCTTTTTAACCAATACAAACAGTGACTATACACATGGACCTCACCAGATGGAATATACAAGGACAAAATCCACTATATCTGTGGAAAAAGATGATGGAAAATCTAGCTATCAGCAGTCAGAACAAGACCAGGTACTCACTGCAGCACAGATCATCAATTGCTCATATGCAAATTCAAATTCAAACTGAAGAAAATTAGAACAAGTTCACAAGAGTGAAAGTATGAACTTGAGTATATCCCTCTTGAGTTTAAAGGCCATCTCAAGAACAGATTGAATGTGTTGACCACTAATAACCAAAGACCAGATGAACTGTGGTATGATGTCAAAGACATCATCTATTAAGAGAGCAAGAGATCATCAAAAAGACAAGAAAGAAGGAAAAGACCAAATTGGATGTCACAAGAGATTCTGGAGCTTCCTCTCGAACATTGAGCATCTAAAGCAAAAGGAAGGAATGGCAAAGTAAAAGACCTAAACAGAAGATTTCAAAGGGCAGCTCAAGAAAACAAAATATTATAATGACATGTGCAAAGAGCTGGAAATAGCAAACCAGAAGAGGAGAACACGTTCTGAATTTCTCAAGCTGAAAGAACTGAAGAAAAAACTCAAGGCTTGAGTTGTAAAAGTGAAGGATACTATAGGGAAAATATTAAACGTCAGGGAACATCAAAAGAAGATGGTAGGAATATACAGAGTCATTATACCAGAAAGAACTGGTCAATGTTCAGTCATTTGAAGAGGTAGCATGTGACCAGGAACTGATGGTATTAAAGGAAGAAGTCAAAGCTACATTGAAAGCACTGTCAAAAAACAAGACTCCAGGAAGTGATAGACTATCAATTGAGATATTTCAATAAACAGATGCAGCACTGCAAGCCAGCTGACTGGAAGAGACCCATATGTGTGCCCATTCTAAAGAAAGCTGATCCAACTGAACGTAGAAATTACTGAACAAGATCATTAATGTCACACACAAGTAAAATTTTGCTCAAGAACATTCGTAAGTGACTGTAACAGCATATTGACAAAGAATTGCCAGAAATTCAAATGGATTCAGAAAAGAACATGGAACCACTGCCGATATCAAGTGGATCTTGGCTGAAAGCAGAAAATACCAGAAAGATGTTTACCTGTGTTTCACTGATTATGCAAAAGCATTTCACTGTGTGGATCATAACATATTATGGCTAACATTACATAAAATAGGAACCCCAGAACTCTTAATTGTGCTCTTAAAGGATCTGTATGCGGATGAAGAGGCAGTTGTGTAAACTGGAGAAGGTGGTACTGCAAAGTTTAAAGTCAGGAAAGGTGTGTGTTGGGACTGTATCCTTTCACCATAACTTTTCAATCTGTATGCCAAGCAGATAACCCAAGAACCTGGGTTATACAAAGAAGAACAAGGCATCAGTGTTAGAGGATGATTTATCAACTACCTGCTTTATGTAGACACCACCACCTTACTTGCTGGAAGTTAAAAAGATTGGAAACACTGATAAAAATCAAGGCCCACAGACTTCAGTATGGATTGCACCTCAACATCAAGAAAACAAAAATCCTCACCACTGAACCAGTAAGCAACATTGACGTAAATAGAGAAAGGACTGAGGTTGTCAAGGGTTTCATTTTACTTGGGTCCACAATCAACACTCATGGAAGCAGCAGTCAAGAAATCAAAAAAGACACATTGCATTGGGAAAATCTGTTGCAAAGGATCTCTTTAAACTATCGAAAAGTAAAACTGCTACCTTGAAGACTAAAGTGTGACTGATCCAAGCCATGGTATTTTCAGTTGCATCATATGCTTGCAAAAGCTGAACAATGAACAAAGGAGGCAGAGAAAGAATTAATGCCTTTGAATTGTGGTGTTGGAAAAGAATGTACCATGGACTGCCAAAAGAACAAATCTGTTCTAGAAGAAGTACAACTAGAGTGCTCCTTGGAAGCAAAGACAAGACTGTGTCCTACGTGCTTTGGACATGTTGTTAGGAGGAATCAGGGAAAGGACTTCACGTTTGGTAGAGGGGAGGGCCAGTGAAAAAGGGATGGCTCTTAATGAGATATGTTGATGCAGTGGCAGCGACAATGGGCTTCAGCATAATAATGATTGTGGACATGGCATAAGACGGGGCAGTATTTCATTTTGTTTTTCATAGGGTTTCTATGAGTCAGAACCTACTCAAAAGTACCTAACAACAACAATAACAGTCTTGTTCCCCATCATCTTGATGCAGCTGTTTTTCAGAACAATGGAATCACGTTATAAAGAAACAATTACTGTGTGAGCTAGGTAGCAATACTTTGTAGAGTTGGGGTAAAGTTTTCCAGGAGGCTGTGTACAAGGTCTGAAAATTAAGTCTATGAACTTAATTGTTCTGAGTGCTACATACCTCATAGCTGAGTATCACTAGGGTCACCTTCAAGGTACTGTTCTTTTGAAGCTATGAACTGATGCCAGTGCCTAGTCCATGCTTTAAAACAACTTTGGGACTGTTTCTGGAATGATCATTGTACACAATGGCAAGATGGCAAGTTCAAGAACTTAATTGTCTGTTGTCTGTGAGAGAGTTTTTAGCCAGTAAACAAATAACTGTATTGAAACACCCTCCCTACTCACCTGATCTGGCCCCCAGTGCCTTTTTTCTTTATTTGAAGATAAAGTAAATCTTGAAATGAAGACATTTTGATGACATTCAGGACACTAAAGATAACATGACAGCTCTGATGGCCATTCCAGAAAAAAAGTTCCAAAATTGCTCTGAAGGGTAGACTAAGCACTAGCATCAGCACATAGCTTCCCAAGGGGAGTCCATTGAAGGTGATTGTTTTAGTTACCTGGTACTGCTCTACTGAAAAACCATGAGTAGATGGTTTCATGAAGAGAAATTTTACTGACAGTCTGGTAAACCACAAATGCATTCATGATTTACAAGCCCACTCAGTAAGAGAAATTATCACAGTCTGATAGGTTGAGTCCAAATCCAGTGAGAGCATCTTGGCACAGGAACCTCAGGTCCAAAGGATATACTCTGCTCTTGGTGCTGCTTCTTGGTGGTATGAGGTTCCCAACTTACTCTGTTCACTTTTCTCCCATATATCCCACAAGGTAGTAGATAGAGTTTTGCCTCACCAGCACAAACTACTGTCAATTTTCCCTCATTAACATCACAGAGGCAGGATTCACAATACATGGGAGGAATCACAACATATTGGGCTCATAGCAAAGTCAAATAAATACGTACATTTCGGGGGGACACAATATAATCCATGACAGTGACTGTAGTGATATTCAGCAATGAAATATGTTGCACTTTTCCTAGAATGAGTTTACCAATTTAATCGGTAGTCTTTGTATGCTCTAAACTAGTGTGTAGTACATGATGCCATTTGTCTCATAACCAGGATTCATGGGTCCACGAATCATGGAGTGGAAATGGGAATGGCAGCACTCACTATCACTAGTTAGTCACACTAGGGCTAGAGGATGTACTTCCAGAGAGAGGAATGCTCCCTCTTAGGGGCACATCACTGACTCCACTGAACCAGAGGCTAAGAATGCCACCTCATCACTTCGGGCTCCCTGTGTCTCTGCATTGACAGGCAAAGAAAGGAGTTACTGTACTGGTTAGTGTGACTGATACTGATTACCAAGAGGACATGGAATTGATATTACATAGTGAGGTAGAAAAATAAAATAAAAAGAGCATGTCTGGAATAACAGAGACCCTTGAAGGCATCTGTTAGTACTGATCATGAATGAACGTTTGGGTCACCCCTCCAAGCAAAGAACCACAACTAGCTAAGGTGCTTAATGTGGGCAAAGGGAATACAGAATGGATAGCGGAAGAAAACAGTGACCAGTTGCAGAAACCAAGACTGTAAATATTCTAAGAACTTCTGCTTCATATGTGTGCATCAAATATTTTTGTTTTCTTCACTTAAAACATCTAAGATGAAGCAGGGCTAGTACATTTTTGGTTGTATGTGTGTTTGCTGTATCATGTTAGGCATAAGTATGATTCTATGATTGCCTCTATTCAGAGATTATACATGATCTAAGGAGATATATACAGGTACCAACTTGACAAGAGGTGAACAGTGATGTTTAAAATTGTGTGTTAACTTGACTGGGATATGATTCTCAGCGTTTGGGCAGTCATACAACGTTGTAATCACTTCCATGTGTGATCATTTCCATGATGGGATCTGCTGTGAGTAGCCCATCAATCAGAAGGGCATTTCCTTAGTCACGTGGCCTGGGTTGAATGTAAGTGGACATTCTAACAATGCTCATAGGCATTTTGCTTGCACTGGATCCTGGAGCTGGCCCCTTCTTGTCTGACCTCCAGTTCTTGGGATTTGAGCCAGTAGCTTACCTTTGATCTTGCCTACCTGTTTTAGGATTCATCTGTCTTCACAGCTTATAAACAAGAAATCTGCTGTTTGACCTGCTGATCTGTGGTTCATCAGCCCCTTTGGCTATGTGAATCGGGAGAAACCTCTATACTGACCCACAGACTTAGGACATTCCATCCTCTATACTGTGAGCCATTTCCTTAATATGAATCTCTCTAATACATATATTTATATGCATTATTGATTGTGTTTCTCTTGAGAACCTAACCTAAGACAGTGCTGTTTCCAACACCAAACACAGTCAGTTAGGTATGAACTTAATCATACATCATAAAGTAGTCTATCCTGTTGTATGAGGGACTATACATCCTCATTCTCATTGTCATGTACCCTGAACTTCATCTGTTATCTCAAGATTTTTAAAAAAGGATAAGTAAGATCATTCACAGGAAAAAGAAGATGCTACATGAATACACCAATAATGGTAATTATTTCATCTAAATATGCTAAGGTCCTTTTTTTATTCTTTCTTTTTTGGCATTTAGCCTTAATGTAAAGTATCTTCAATATACTCCTATTTTCTGTCTTTCAGCCAAATAAAGATGTTGCACATTTAACAATTCAACATATTATTATTGACAATCAGCTATATGTTAAGTCTTGTGCTGAGAATATATAGGAAAGGTCTCTTTGAAGTGGTTTAAATTTAATTTGAGGGTTCATATGTGCAAAATGTTAACCAAGTAGAGGAAAAGAGCATCCCAAAGAAAGAGAACAGCCTGTGCAAAAGCTCTGGTTTGACAAAGGTCCACTCATCTGAAGATCTGAAGTGAAACCAGTAGGGATGATGTATTATGAGCAAGTGTGAGAGTAGCTGCAGGTGAATATGAAGACACAGGCAGAGAGCAGTTTATGAAAAATCTGATAAACTTTGCCAGAAGTTTTAAATTGTGTTTAAGGAGATGGAGAAATACAGTGAAGGATTATTCCTGATCTTATAGTGCCCAGTTACATCCCTCTGAAAACTATTTTACCTCAGAAATTCAAAGGTTCATATCCATGGCCCCTCAATCCCATGATGCGGGAATACTTTCTATAATAGTTGGAGTTCCAATACACTTGTTGAATTACCAGATGTTTATTGAGGGGTCTTCTATATGTTAGTCATCTTGTAACGAGTTAAGCAGCATAGATGTGTCTTAAATTACAGTGGTCTTTTAAATTACAGTCATCTTTTAAATTACAGTGAGGGTATGGATGCCAAAAAAAAAAAAAAAAGGAAAATATGTAGTTCTATAGACTCATAGAACAAGAATTTTCCTTTATTGAAGTGGGACAAAGAAAAATTGTGAATTCGTTATCATGTTACTCAAGTTTAGATAAAAAGATGTTTGATAAATAAGCCATGAGCTCCTTAGAGAATGATACAAGCAGGAGAGATGACTAAATACAAAGAATAACCCCTGTGCCTCTAATGACAGAATTCCTCTTTTAAAACCACTGATCAGAAAGTAAAGTGATGTAAAAAGGAGAAACCAAAGCTCCCTGCAGCTGCAGAATTTTAAGGAGTGCATTTAACATTCTCTAGGCATAGTTCTAAAATATTCATGCATACTGGACATAATTATGTCATTTTATTGTCCACTGCGTGTCAATGAAATGTCATTTTTTCACTGCAGCTTATATCACTTCTCTGGCAATTGGGAAATGCACACGATTATAAACAGAGAAGACTTAAGTGGCAGAGAATTTGTTTTATGACTCTTATAGTGAAACTTTTAAATCTGAATGCTGCACTGAAGGAATGATTGAGAACTAAATGGGCACATTTCTCTACACAAAACACAGAGTGGTCCCTTTACAGCCGTCACATTTAAAGGAACATTGAACTAATAATTAAAGGGGTCAGGAAATATCCTCTTGAAGACTGAATAGCAACTAAATTGCTATTTCCGATCTAGAAATGACTATTGTTCTGGGTTGTTTCAGAAGACTCCATTAGTAGCAATAAGTCGAGGTTGAAAAGAGGCTGATTCTGTTCCAACTCAAGCAGAAACATCTTGTGTAATTCAGCTGTCCAGGAACAATTGTCAGCTGTGGTATTAGGGGTATGTTAGCAGAGGCTACCATGCAAAAGTTCTATACATTAGACAAGAGAGAAACCCAGAAACTCTCCAGGGGACAGTTCAGGATAGTGGAAATTGCCTGAGCTTTGGTGCCAGTCAGATTAGAATTCAAACCTTAACACCACTAGTTTACCGGCTGACTGGTTGTTGGGGATTCATTTAACATTGCTGAGCTTCATTTTACCTTACTTGAAAATAAGGACGAACTAACAAAAATAGTTGCTGTTAGGATTAAATGAGATGATGCACATAGGTTTTCTACCAAGTGCTCATCAAATATATTTAAAAGGTTTCTGGGAAAATGAGGCACATAGGCATACAGCATATTTCCTGTTACGTGGACGGGGCTTGATAAATGTTAGACCGCACCGCTTCTTTCCACATCGTAATTCTAGATTGGCGCCGATTTCTGGAAACTCTTACTATCACCTTTACTTCTCACATCTTGAAAATGCGTTCATGTGAGAACTGTTTTATTGCCTCTGGTTTTAATACTCAAAACCTGTCTTTGTTTCCCGTACTCTGTCTGTCCATAGGTAATGTCCATAGGTAATGAGTCTCCCCTCATGTTTGAGGTGTTTTTTTGTTTTTTGTTTTTTTGGCTCCTTTAAAGTTGCAGGTTTTTCTCATATAACTTCAAAAGAAAAAGATGAAAATGCAACATTCTTGATCCTTCTCCCAATTTAAATTAAAAACCAAACCAGTGATGTTAAATCCAAAAAGAGCTTTGGATTATCCAGTCCAATTTCTTTTTGTTTAGCCGCAAGAGGGGCAGCTGCACTTTCATTAGAACATTGGTTTCACTTCCCTTTGTTGCAAAGAAGTCTGACTTCAGTTACAGAGCTCCCTGTGACTGCCGACTACAACACATGGAACTGAAAACTATCTCATGTAACAATCAGCCTTAACATTCCCCAGGTTCATTTATTTTCTCTATCCTTTTGTTTTTCTTTTTCTTTTGTTACTGTCTTTACTAAGAAGTCTAACTAGGATTTTGTGCTACAAATAGCAATGAACTGATACTCAGAAGCCCTAAGCAAAACCTCTGAGGCATCAAATGTCTTTATTTAACCCAAATGCTGAGAATTTAGTGGGACTAATAAAAAAACATTCCTTTCTTCCCCTTTGAAGTTCAAGGTAAATTGATAGGTAGGCAGGTGTGCATATAGATAGTGGTCAACACACATTGTTGTTACTGACGAAAGATGGGTTGAAGTATATTAAAATACATGGTTTACATGGATATCCACAGAGGTTTTTCTTAATTCTGTCTTGGACATCTGGCACTGCTGTAACAGAAATACCATCGGTGGATGGCTTTAGCAAAGAAAAGTTTATTCTTATACAGTCCAGTAGGCTGAAAGTCCAAATTCAGGGGGCACAGTTCCAGACAGACGGCACTTGGCTTGGCTTGGCTAGTTCCAGAAGAAGGTTTTCCCTCTTTGCCAGCAAGGTTCTTGTGTTGCACCAGTCTTCCTTTGGCTGGACAGCATGTCAGTGCAGGAACCTCAGTCTGAAGGACACACTCTGCTGCCAGCGCTGCTTTCTTGGTGGTATAAGGTCCCCAGCTCTCTGCTGGTTTCCCTTTCCTTTTATCTCTTGTAGGATAAAAGGAAATAAAAGGTGGTGCGAGCCGCATTCCAAAGAAACTCCCTTAATGAGGGTGCTCAGTCCCACCCTAAACCTCTTCTAACCTAATCTTATCTATTAACCACAGGTAGAAATTAGGACTTACAGCATAGGAAAACCACAAAATGGAGGGCAATCACACAATACTGGGAATCATGGCCCAATCACATTGCTATGCACGTTGTTGGGGGGACACAAGTCAATCCTTAACACTTACAGTTAACCTTGTCTTACTTCACAAGAAGTCCCTGGGTGGTGCAAATTGTTGTTGGTTAACCAAATAGTTGGCAGTTTGAGTCCTCCCAGAGGCAGCTCAAATGAAAAGACTGGGTGATCTACTCCCCAAAAATCAGTCATTGAAAACTTGATGGAGAGCAGTTCTACTGTGACACACAAGGCACCACGAGGTGAAGTAGCTACGACGGCAACTGGTTTACCTTAGCAAAGTAAATCATCTCCCAGCCAGCAGTGAATCAAGTCGTGTCCACTGGTTGCTACCTCAGAATAAAGTATCAAGTACTTCTTATAAAGATGAGAATAACAATACCAGCTCTGACTTATTGAGTACAAGTTTTCAGATTCTGCAAAGTAACTTATCTGTAATTTTTCATTTAGTCTGCAACATGTAGATGTTATAGCTCTCTTTATTTTTTTTTCATAAAAGATAAACTTTTCTCAGAGGAGGAGTCATTAGTTCAAGGTTAGAGATTTAGTAAGTTATACAATGGGGTAGTAAGAAAGCAAAAGCATACATTATTAATAAGAAAACATACTAAGATAATACTAATGGTTTAAATACGTGTGGACATTTAAGATTTATGACGTACTTTTATTCACATCCTCCCATCTTAATGAGATTCTGTTACAATTCTGAAAGGTGGATAGGACAGGTAATGGTATATTCTTTTCATCGTGCAGGAAATAAGAAGTAGGACTGGCATTAAAATAGCACTGTACGACTTACAGGGCATGTTCACATGTATCACCTCATTCCATCTTCAAAATCCAACAAGGAGAAGGAACAGAGTAGAGAAAAAATGGCAGAAGGGATCCGTTATACTTTTTACTTGTGAACTCAAATCACTTGTGAATTACCTCTGCATTCAGAAACAGCCTCCGTTCCCAAATCTCAGGTGCCACGATATAACTTGCACTTATTTAACTAATGGCTTCTTTCCTTTTTGAAATATATTTTTACTAAGCTTTAAGTTCATGGTCTCTTTCTGTCTTCCTCACTCATTCAAGGAGGAATGGTTGACTTAAATGGTAGGTTCTGGAGAAGAAACAATACATGTTTGCTTTCATTCCTCCTCCTGAAGTGACTACTGGATCTGTTTACATTTTGGTCTGTTCTCTTGTTTATCATCACCTCTCCAATGCAAGCTCTCTTGCAGGGGGGACTTGGTGCTTTTCAGTTTGGTGTATGACTGACTGGTCTTATCAGTCAGAATGAGTCAGTTTACACTAGCTGACAAGGACCCACAAATTTCAGCAGCCTGAAGGAAAAGTTTAATTTCTGCTTATATTGAATGTCCAACAATGATTGGCGGAGAAACTAACCTGATGGTGGTTTCATCTCAACATTTCCCACCATAATTGCCAAGGCAGAATACTGAAATGGAGCAAATCACACACTGGCTTATAAAGCCTTCTTCAGAAAGTGACTCATGGCACTCACAATTTCTCTTTCAAGGTAAATATTTGGCACACCTAACTCCTAAGTAGGCAGGAAAGTGTAATTTCTCTAAGTACTGAGATGATAAAGCACTGCACATGTCTGATGAATTGCACCAATTGCTGTCCCAGTAGATCAGAGTAAAGTGTACATTGCAATGAATTTCAGTACCCTCAGAGTTGTGCAATTATCATTGCAACTAATTTTAGAACATTTTCAACACTTAGCCAAAACACTCCACACCCATTAGTCATCACTTCACATACTTTTAAGAAAAACTGTTTTGAAAGGAAAAGAGAAACATTACATGTTATTTGTAAAGCACGTCTAGAATTTATAAACAAAAAATTATGTATTAAGAAAGAGGAAATACGTCATTCCCTTGAGTTAGAGATCGTACTTCTATGCCCTTGGGAGAACATTGGCATGGGAGTATATGTGCTCTTTGGAGCATGAATTTTCTGTGAATTAGTGGTAGGCTAGCTTTATGTCTATTGGTTCTGCCTACTTATGTTCTGCCTCTTGTTTCTCCTAAAATAGTGCTTGGTACTGAGATTTTGTTTATAATTTTCCATATTCTTATGTTTTTCTACTTCTTCACATCACAGTACTAAATTATGAGCATGACAGCTCAAATGCATTTAAACAATACATAATAGTAAAATTAACATTAGTATCATTACCCTACATACGTGCAATTACTTGTATTTACAGAAACTGCCATCATGAAGCTTGACTTATTTTAATTTCACATTATATTTGTAAGATACCTATAATTATCCAAATTTTATAGGTGCAAAACTAACACTCAGCAGTAGAGTTAGGACCGAAACCCAGATCTCCTGATTCCATGCCCAGGTGTCTTTCCTGTAATACTTTCAGTGGAAGAGATAGGCAAGATCTTGGTAATCAGCATTATCCATGTATACCCAGTGACAAATTGACTGAAGTTATTGAATGTTTGCTTATCATTAACTTCAAAGTGATTGACTAGTGGCGAATTATGGATTTGTTTCTGCTCAGAAATACTGAGGAAAATTCTAAGAATAGAAACAGTGTGGCCAAAGCAGAGCCAGGGATCTTGGGAAATTTCAAATCAAGGTAGATAAATGATACATTGACGAAAGTGCCAAGGCAACTAGCCAGGACCTGCAAAAGCGTAGGTATATATATCTATATGGAAACCCTGGTGGCATAGTGGTTTAAGTGCTATGTTTGCTAACCAAAAGGTCAGCAATTCAAAATCCACCACGCACTCCATGGCCACTCTGTGGGGAAGTTCTGCTCTCACATCTAGGGTCATGATGAGTCAGACCAACTCTATGGCAGTGGGTTTGGTTTCATTATGTATATATTTATAGAGATATTTATATTTATATACATTTATATATATGTAACTTGGCTTTGGCTATAAGCTACTGCTGTCAAATCGATTCCAACTCCTAGTGACCTTATAGGACAGAGAAAGCTGTTCATTTTCAAGGAGAGCCTCGTGGATTTGGACCTCCAGCCTTTTGGTTAGTAAACATAGCATTTAACCACTACAGCACCAGGGTTTCCTATACATACACACAGGTACATATCTATGCATATCTCTAGCAGCATACCATGGAGATTATCGGAATTACAGAAATTTTGCCAAAGCTAGAGAACAGGGCAACATGAGGAAGAAAAGGTATAAGACACTAGGCAGATATTAATTCTGGGATACCTACAGCAATACAGTGTTGGGTAAAGCATATGGGCTTCCTAGTTAGAAGGATCTATTTTTAAAAATAAGAGGGTCTGGTAGTACAACAGTTAAGTAACTGCTAACCAAAAAGTTGTCAGCTCAAACTGACCTAGAGGTTCTTCTGGAGAAAGAACTGGGGATTGGCTCCTGTAAAGTTTACAGCATAGAAAACTTTGCAGTTCTACTCTGTCCCATAGGGTCACTATGAGTCAAGATTGACTTGAGGGCACCAAATAGCAACACAATTATTTCAGCTTTGACACTTAAATAAATTCCCCACCTGGCTATAAAGTGCTATGGCTAAAAGTCTGAAATCCAGGTGCTTACAAGGCTGTTCTCTACTGGAAGACCCTTCCAGCTTCTGATGGGTCCAGGTGTATCTTGGTTTATGGTCGCATAATCCCAGTCTCCACCTCCATCTTCACACTACCGATCATCTTTCTTATGTGCCTGTTCTCTTCTTATAAGAGTAGCCATCATGTTGGAATAAGGGCTGGCTCTAATATGACTTCGTCTTAACTAATTATATGTGCCACAACCCTGTTTCCAGAAAAGTTCACAATCAGAGGTTCTGGGAAAGAAAAGAATTTTGGGAGAGTGTTATTCAGTCCAGTACACCAGCTTTATACAAGTTTCTCAACTGCTTTAAGTCTCAGTTTCTTTGTTGTCAAAGTGGAATGGTATTTACCACAAAGTTGCACTGTATTTCATAACTACATCTATTAACTATCCTAACTATATGAATATGAAGCACCTTACAATTTACATTAATAAGATTCATCCCAGTTACCCATCTCCATAATACATGATGGCAGTGACTGTGTCTTGCTGATTATTGCTGCATTCACAGGACTTCTTTGCAAATACAAGTCATGATCACCCAGGAAATTAGTATAGACTGGTTTTGATTAAAATTACATTTACAAAACACATGACTTACAGTAGGCTGTTAATAAAGGTTAAATTTATTTTTCTCTAAAGCAGAGTTCACCAAACTTTCTCTGTACAAGGACAGATAGAAAGTATTTTAGACTTTGCAGTTTATACAGTTTCCAGAAAACCTGTACAGGGCCATGGTGGTGCAGTGGTTAAGTGCACTCAGCTGCTAACACAAAAGTTGACAGTTTGAACCCACTAGCCACTCCATGGGAAACACATGCAGCCTTGAACACTCTACGGGGAAGTTCTACTCTGTCCTTTAGGGTCTTTATGAATTGGAATTGACTCAACAACAGATGCTTGGTTTGCAGTTTTTTGGACTAGCCAACTCAACTTGGCCACTATGCTAAGAAAAAAGCCATGGACATTATATAAATGAATGGGCATGGCTGTGTTCTAATATGACTTTATTTACCAAAACAGGCAGTCATTTGGTCCTGCCATAGTTCACTCATCTTCCATTTAGAGGAGTCTGTTTATGTATTACCTGCTGCAGGCAGGTAATAAAAGTTACTTTTAGAACTTTCTGATCCAATGGCATAGAGGTTCAGGAGTTTTAATATGTCTAAAAAAAGAACCCAGTAAACGATGACCCAAGCTACTAGAATTAAGGATTGCTCTATCTGCCATCCTCTTCTTACTCCTTTCAAGCATGACATCCTTCACATTTTTAATATTCATAGTGAAATGTTTTCTTTATATGCAGCATCAAGAGACACTTCAACACAACTCAAGTTGAACTGCATAATACGTATACAGATGTATAAACTTCAACTTTATAATTATAATAGACATGAAAACCTTTTTTGCGTTCCTTTCAATGAACATACTTAGATATTGGGATACACACCCTCAGTCTTCTCATGACTTTCTTAAAGACAGACATTGTCTGCAGCAATTACAAGGGGAAAGTTTGCTTTTTGTACACTAATAAACTCTTTCATTGTGTTTATTTACTTCAAGTGCCTGGCTCCAACTGGAAGCCGTCTTGAAACACACAACTTGTACACACTGAAGGGCATACCAGCACCTATGCTTTGCACTTTTTGTAATAATATAATACAAAATAGCTGTCAAGGCTTGATTTTCTATTATCTTGTCAAAATCTCTAATAGGACATTTATATACATTTTCACCTTCAGTTCTTGTAAACTGCTCATCATTTCCATTCTGTAGGCAAGATTCGAAAGATAAGGTAATTTACTCAAAGTTATAGGAGTTCAACCTTGATTTTCAAATCCCAAAACAGTTATACTTAAAAGTCCTAGCACGTCTTTCCAACTGGAATCTCGGTGTTTCATTTAACATCCATTGTAAGAAAGCAACTGTAATAGTCAGCTTATATATAGTCCATTACTTTACAAAGTACTTTACATTTTATCTTATTTAATTACCACATGTTATAAATATAGAATCTTATGTTAGACCCCAAACCTACTGAACTGGAATCTACATTTCAGCAAGATACCTAGGGAACCTCCATTCACATCATTTTAAAAATGTTCATGTACATAATATTGCCTCTATTTTTCAAATCAAAAACTGAGATACAGAAAGTTTCTGAGCTCAGATTCTAAAGGTCTTCCCAAGTTATATTAAGCAATTTGAATACTGTATGTAGAAAATATAGAGGGGGTACTACTTATTATCACGTCTTTGCTTTAAAAAGCTTATTGTAGTAGCAGATGGAAAGTTGACAGAAAGACTGAGTATGTGGAGTTTCTTAGGACCAGCCTAACCTAAAACAATGGGTGAACCAAGCACTTAGGTCTACTTTTTCCCCAGGGAAATGCATAATCAATCCCTCCCAAAGTGGAGCTCAGACTCACTGTAAAATTTGTTTGTATATGAATGCCTGTTTTCAAGACTGACGTTATTTCACATACCACATGCTAATCGTTGTTAGCTGCCTTCACATCAACTCTGACTCATAGTGACATTGTATATAACAGAGCAAAACATTGCCCAGCCCTACACCAAAGAGAGAGATCTCCATTTCTGAGGAACATTATTATACAAGCTGTAAAAGCCTTCGAAATACATGTGTCTACGTTCTGATAATAATACAAGTGGAATAAATCAGCTAAAGAAGAGGTTTTCTCCTTCTCCATCTCACTCTGCCCTCATTCACTCTTCATACCTCTGTGTAGAGACAAAATATCACCTCACCTATCCCTTGTCTGGTAGTCATTCAAGCAGTATTGTCATTTCTTTACAATAACACAGTCTGAAACACTAACTGAAGGAGAAATAACAAAGATTTCTAAGCAGTTAAAACATGGTATCTCAATATCCAGCCAGTGATGGTCATGCATATTCTTCACAAGAAAGAACCTCTGGTCCTATTTAGTCTCCCTTTATTTTTGGGTAAATGGAATATAGTGGTGCATTTAGTTTTATTGAGATAGAGGGTAAGAAGAATCAGCACATTTTCTGGAGCATTTGGGGCAAAAGCACAATGAAAGCAGTAAGGGACAGCTCAAGAATCCAAAAAAAGACTACCGAAAGATGCAAAAGAAATAGAACCAGGAAACAATAATAGAACTTAAAAGATTCTGAACCTCAAAGGAGGCTGAAATAATTAAGCATGCACATGAATGTTTGTGATAATGATTCTCTTTCACGAAGTAACAGTTCAATTATATGCAATATAGTTTTATTAGCAAAAATTTAGGAAAATTAGTAAAGCAGCTTATGGAAGCTTCAATGCAAAATTGTTAAATTAAAACTAAAAAACCAGTTGTGGTCCTTTGATACTTATATTTTAGTTATTTGGAGGAAAATAAAGTGATAAGGGACAGCACATTAGATAAAATAAGGCTTACCATATTCTTTTTTGAATTTGCTAGACTACTCAAAGTATTCCTAAACATGTATCTTAATTTTGTGGTTTGAGTCTGTCCAGTGGTGCCTTGGTGGAAAGTCTTCACAATCTGCTTCCAGAAAGTCAGCCACTGAAAATCCTATGAAGTACAACTCTACTCTGCTACATATGAGGTCACATGGGGTCTCATGAGTCAGAATGGACTTGATGCTAACTGGTAAATGGGAAGCTGTTGTGTGCAATTGAATCCACTGAAATCGTACCTGTTGTCGAGTTGATTCCAACTTATAGAAATCCTATGACAGAGAAGAGCCCTGGTGTTGCAGTGGTCGGGAGCTACCACTGCTAACCAAAACATTGGTAATGCAAATCCACAAGTTGCTTCTTGGAAACCCTGTGGAACAGTGTTACTCTGTACTAAGGGTCTTTATGAATTGGAATTGACTCAACAGCAACACTTTTTTTAAAATGACAAACTAGTACTCCACTATAGGGTTTTGTAGGCTGTAATCTCAATGGGAGTAGATCATCAGATCTTTTCTCCCATGGAGAGCTGTTGGATTCAAATAATTGCCATACCTTTTAAAAGCAGAACACTGAAGCCACCAGGGCACCTTAAATGAAGTGTTACTTACTGTAACAACAATCAACATAGTGTCACTTTCTCTAGCTCTTCGTTCCCTTCAATAACTCTCTTAGAGGAGTTTCTGGAAATGTGCCTAGATAATGACAATTAAATTGTTAAATTACTATAGTAAATTTTGCAGAGATTTATTTTTTAAACAAAATAACTCTACTTCATTCATTGCCAGTGTTTTTGATAGTTTAGCAAAGATTTATGAAGAGTAACTGTTGTTCTTTACTTACAGACAACAAACCTCAGGAACTTGAAGTGAAGATAAATAAAAGAGCCAGATAAAGCTTCTGGCCTCTAGGAGCTCAGAGCTTAGATGAGTAGCTCTCAGTGAGTCTGTGTATATGTTCATGTATGTGTCTGAATATCCGTGTCCGTGTCCATGTCCCCCCAGGGGACTTTTGACAACATCTGAGAACTTTTTCTTTATTTTTGTTTAATTGTCACAATTGGGGAAAGAAGGATGCTACACGCATCTAGTGCATAGAGGCCAGCGATGAGGTTAAACAGCCCCTGACAACAAAGAATTATATGGTCCAAAATGTCACTAGTGCCAAAGGTGACAATCCTTAGCTTAGATAAAGAGGGAAAATAATTACTGAACTATATGCATATAGTTTAGAACAAACTACTATGAGAACCCAAAGGAACAAATGATTTTGACAGGCAGGAGAGGAAAAGTCTCATGGTGAGAGTGAACTATGGCTGTATCTGGGAAAAAGAATATATATATATATATATATATATATATATATATTACAGATTAAGTCATCAGAGAATAATATTAAATCATGAGGAGTTAAATTGGGGGCTATCATTTGTTAAAGTACTTTCCAGGAGATACTCCTTTCATGGAGGTACAAAAGAAATATTTAACACACCCACACCAATACATACATACACACATACAAAGATTCCTGTAATCAAAGTTTGGGCAAAGCTAATGTAACCAGAATTAAATCACATCCTTCACTGTAGGACTTCTCAGAGTCAAAAACATATTTCATCAAAAATAAATAAATAAAAAATTGGGGGGAAGTGTATCTCTTGTGATTAGTCTTGCAGGGGACATAAAGCTTTGAAATAAGCTTTGAAAATACTGCTTTAGATCAGAAAAGATTGTTGAAGGATTTTAAGCAGGACAAACTATCTGAGCAAATTCCTGCTTTTAGAGAATATGTATTAAGAGCAGAGAAGTGGAAGCGGTACACAGGTAAGGTGAAAAAAGGAATGAGTGGCATGGAGATTAGTTACAAGGGTATCACAATAGTCAATAGAATGTAAACATTGTCCTCTTTTAGGACTCTGACTCTATAGATGGTTTAGAAGGACTAGAAACCATTGCTCAAACAGATATGAAAGCTGTTATTCAGATGAGAAAAATGCCTTATATGACTTTCTATCTGTCCTTATTTCCTCCTTTAACTTATATTTTCAATGGCAGAATGTCCATCTATTACAGAATCATAGCATAAAAGATAGCCTTCTGAGGTATGTGAAAGGTTTGTGATTTTGCCCTACAATGGATCTTCAGCTAAGACTCTGCCAGGTACAGTTCCCATCCACTAAGCACTGGTGTAAAGCTACTATTTCCAAAGTAGGGCTGGCTGCCTTCATAAGCTGCAGCCTTGCATGGTTTGTGCAACACATGATCTTTAGCTCCTAGGGCCCCCTGAGTGGTGGAAAGTTTGGCAGTTCATGCATCACTAAGCTTCTTGCTATATGAAGAGCTCCAAAGTTACTGAATAGTCCGCATTGCACCATAAATTACAGGGTAGTTATTTCTTAGTTATTTAGCAGATACACTGCAATTAGTTCCACTTAATGTCAACTTTTGCCAATAAGTCTTCCATTAGCCTGAAAATTATAGCTTGGTTCTATAAAAACCAGTATACGCAAGCAGCTTCCAGATTCCAGCTTACATCTGGGAAGAGGAAGGCAGAGAGGAAATGACTGGGAAAACCCAGTTGACTTGTATGTGGATGTGTGATCCTCATCCCCAGGTGGGAAACTATTCACTGACATCTTCACAGCCTTGTCCTGTATCAGTGACTGAGCAAGAGCGTCAAAGGGATACAATGCCCACAACCGGGGAGTATCGTATGGTGGGTAGAAATATGAATCGATGTGTTGGTACTGAAATTGCTAGGTCTGATGAAGCTGTGCCAATCCCTGGGTATAGAGAAAGCTCAGATTAGTTCAGGCTTGTAATTTGGTTCAGAGTTTACCAACATACTATTTTATTCGTTAGCCCACTCCTGCTGAAGGCACAAATCATATTTTCTTTGCTTTTATCCCAAATGTAGGCAGTCCATATATATTGCACTTTACAAGTAAAACCTTAAAGAAACATAGCTCATTATGAAGCATGTATACCTGCATTTGGAAAACCTGGTTAAATGCTGTGTCTCCTAACCAAAAGATATGCAGTTTGAATGCACCAGGTGCTTCTTAGAAACTCTATGAGGCAGTTCTACTCTGTCCTATAGTGTCTCTACGAGTTGGAAGGACACTGATGGCAGCAGGTAATGGGTAACCTGGATGTATCCATACAATGGAGTGATGTATTTCAAAATACTTTCTTGATAATTTAGGAGCCCTGCTCACACAGTGGTTAAAGCTCTCAGCTGCTGACTGAAAGGTCATCAGTTCAAGTCCACCAGCCATACCATGAGAGAAAGATGTGGTAGTCTGCTTCTATAAAGATCTATAGCTTTGGAAAACCTACAGGGTAGTTTTCCTCAATCTCATGAAGTCTCTATGAGACAAAATCAACTTGACACAAAAGAGGTGTTATTCTTGTTAGCGTAATCCTTCAGAATGTTCTTGGTTTACTTACCAAGAAGCAAACGATAATACCTCTTGCAAGGAACCTACTATGAATATGTGCCAGGCACAATGCTAAGAATATTATTTATCACCTTAAATTATCAAAACAACTTCCAAGTTTGGTATCACACCATAACTTCCCTTTTTATAAACAAGGATTCTCAGTATTATGGAAGTTAAATAATTAACCCAATGAGTAGTACAGTAAGTCTCTGAGAGAATGTCCTGGTTACAGACAACTTATCCTTAAGAATAGATTGCCATCAAACTTACTGTGTTAAAAGTCATAGTATAACAAACACAATGGTTTGTAATAATGAACACACAATTTTGTGACGCTCATGAAGTGTTTTATATGCATAGAGAGGTAAAATATATATTATCTACTAATAAAACTTCTCAAAATAAACTCACTGCTGTGGAGCTGAATCCAACTCAAAGCAACTGTATAGGACAGAGTAGAACTGCTCCATCAAGTTTCCAAGAAGTAGCTGGTGGATTTGAACTACTGACCTTTTGGTTAGCAGATGTCACACGTAACCACTACACCACCAGGGTTTCTGAGAACTGTATGTACCTGTTCTAACTTACCTACAAATTCAATTTAAAGACAGACTTAGGAAAAGATTTCGTTCTTAATAGGAGAACTGCCTATATTTGAATACTGATCTTCTGGAATCCAAAATTCACATTATCTACTATCAGCTATTCATTAGTGCTTATTGGATGACCACTGTGAGCTGTGGACTGGGGAAACAAAATGAGTCTAGTATAGAAATGCAAAGATAAGGAGACTCCAAAACAGTATACACTTGTGCTTGTGTGTACACACACACAGCGCAATTTATATACTGGCTGTAAAAGTGTTTTCCAAGAGACATCTGTTGTGAATAATGACTGCTTTGTCTGGAAGCACGTGTAGCTTCCCAGCATACAGGGTCAGTCAGCAAGAGTCTGAACTTCTCTCTTATGCTTTCCTCTGCTTGTGTGTTTTGGGGACTGTGTACCATTTTGCTTTGAATTATAACCCATTGTTTACTTTTGCTTTGAATTATAACCCATTGTTTACATTTGCTTTCCTCTACTTTTCTCCAAGGGCAGAGTTTAACTCTTCTTCACCTCTGTCCTCCTTTGCCTAGCACAATATTCACAAGTAGCAAGGCAATGTCAACAGATGACATGCAGAATGCACGACCATAAACATGTTTCATAACTTCCGCAAGTGTTAGCTTTTGTACTGGAAAAACAGGAGTGATATCATTTACCTGTTTCATAGGAGTTGTATAAGAATTATATTAATTCATCCAAAAGAATTATAACAGTATCTGGAACGTAGTAAGTGCTCAGTGAATGACTAAATTTACGGTTCATATTATTCTCCCTCCAATAGTAGTAATAATAACTCCTGTAGCAATAAGAATAAGGAGTGCAAAACAACTTTTTTGTTCTCCATTTACACAAAAAATAGAATTAAATTGAACACAACCAAAAATAAATCAGATTCTAGACTCTAACCCTTGTTTTCTTCTCTTAGTAAAATGTGTGCCTCAATGGTTGACTTCTGTACTAAAGCATAGGACTTATCAATCTTTGTGGCCCATGGAGTATATAAACCTCATGTCCCTCTTTGCAAATGTCCAGAGTTAGGGTGAATGACATTCTCAGATGCAATTAGCAGATTAGCCATAGAATACTATTAATCTTGTTATTAATAATGATGTCATAACTGTGGTGGCCATGTTACATGCATTATCTCTGCTGACTCCAAAGATAGCCCCTATGATCCATACAATTTTTATTATTTCACTTTATTCACCTTCAGGTCTCCAGATGTCCAAACTAATGACTTACATTTTATGGATTCAGTGAACTTTGGCTGATGAAATGGAAGTTAAGTATAAAGTAAGGTCCGCATTTACGTGGCAGAAAACAGTTAAGCAAGCAATCAGGCTTCCATTACTTTTAAGAGTCTACCATTGGTGCAAAGAAGTGTTACTAGATAGATAACATGCTATTGCAGTAATTTCAAATAAAAATCAAGGATGTCCTTTTGAGAAGCATACAGCATGAGGTTAAATACAAAGAGAAAGGGACAAGTCTCTTCCCATCGTTGTTTCTGTCTCCAAATCCTACTAATTTCTACACAGACAAAACTGCTATTAATAAGTTCTGTTTCCTATCAGAAAATCCAAAACACGTATGTTTTACATGCATCTATGTAGATATGTATGTACACACATATATTTATATATACATTTCATTTTTTACACTGAAGATGCTTTAGTTGAGGTTCAAACACAGAAGAATCAGTATGATACATGAGGTCTGACAATTACATATGTGAACTTATTCTAGAAAAAGTGCTATATATCTTAGTGCTGAGTATTACTACGGTCACCTTCAAAGTATTTTCCTTAGGAAGCTATGCACCAACATCAGTGCCTAGTCTACCCTTCAGAGCAATTTGGGAACTCTTTTTCTGGAATGGCCATCAGAGCTGTCATCATCATATTACCCTTAATGTCCTGACTGTCATCAGAATGTTTTCCTTTCAACATTTCCTTTATCTTCAAGTAAAAAAAAAAAGCCATTGGGGGCCAGATCATATGAATAGGGAGAGTGTTCCAACACAGTTATTCATTTAATGCTACAGACTCCCTCTCAGACAACTAACTATACAATTAAATTTGTAAACTTCCACATTGCCACTGTGAACAATGGCCATTGCAGAAAGAGTTCCAAAATTGCTTTGAAGGGTGGACTAGGCACTGGTGTCAGTGCATAGCTTCCCAAGGGGAGTACTTTGAAGGTAACCATAGTGATATTCAGCAATGAGATATGTAGCACTTAGCACAATTAAATTCATAGACTTTGTTGTCAGACCTCCTACATGCTTACACACATATGTATATATAAATCTATCAACATATACTAGACAGAACAGACTTACTTAATTTTGAGGACAGCCTAAATAAGTCTGAATTAAGTAGGAGAGGTCATCAAAAGATAAAATTATATGCAGGTTGGAACCACACAGGCAAAAGCCAAAAATCTTGCCCACAAGACAGTAACTGGAAAGATTTTTCATACTAATACATAAAAGCACATCATTCTTATCAGCTGCAAGGCATGAATATAACAATTTATTTAGTTGATGAGCATTTCAATTAGATCTGATAATTTTTCTTATCTCCAACAACGCTTCAGTGTTCAC
Organism: Heterohyrax brucei; assembly: GCA_028571685.1. Classification (NCBI taxonomy): domain Eukaryota; kingdom Metazoa; phylum Chordata; class Mammalia; order Hyracoidea; family Procaviidae; genus Heterohyrax; species Heterohyrax brucei. Next base: position 68,935,587 of record CM053150.1, read on the forward strand.
TTTGTACACGTGCATTTTTAAATGTGCCAATAAAGTTGTTGAATACACTTCTAGGAGCATCATCGTTAGGTTGAATGTGTATTTTAAAATTTTGAAAAATTGACAAATGCTTCTTCAAAAAAAAATGCAGGTCAAGATGGCGGACTAAGGACACGTCTCTTTCTATCCCTCTGGAAACCAAGACCTGAATTGACAATCAAACAGAGCCTTCTGAGCACCTAATCAGCCTCAGGACACGGCACAGAGCTGTTAATTGGGACTTTATACCATTCAGCGAAAAACCTCCTCTCTTTCGCTGACTCCCGCTCCTGGCTAGCCCCGGCTCTCACGGATGGAAGGTAAATGCACCATTTTGACTTTTTTTTTCCTCGGTCTCGGCTGGCGGGCGGAGCTGGGCCTTGCCCGGCAGCTGGACTCAGACACGCTGCTGGGGGGAAAGGCAGGCGAAATTCCCACGTTCTGAGAGCCAGGCTCGGGACTCTGTTAATCTAGACACTTTGAGCCTTTCGTTTTGTAGCGGCCTCAGCGGGGTTTGCGCGGAGCTTCGAAGTCAGTGTGCGGGACGCCATGTTGGTACCGAGATTTTAGCGGGATCTCGTTCTTAGCCTGGGAGCCAGCACCTGCAAACGGGACAGCGCTTCTCCGTCAGAAAAGTAGTGATTTTGCATAGTGCTGCCTATAGTGGGGGCCCTGCAACAGAAGCAGAGGAATCGCTGCCTCTGGGCATCTTTAGCTCCCCTGTCTGCTGCCTGTGTGGAGGACCCCATCTTGGGTACGGTGGCCGCAGCTGGACCTGACGCAGTGTTGGATAAGGCTAGGCCCTGTCAGCAGAGGCCACCAGGGCACTAGCAGTGCTGTATTCTGAACTAGTTTGTTATCACCTGGGGTTGGATACAGTGGCGCTTACTTTGTCAGATGGGAAGAGGGACCTCTACACCTGAAAACCTAACTGACTTGTGAACTGGTCAGATACCTTTTGCTTTACATTTGAAGACAGCCTAGAGAAACATTTGTAATCCATCCTCACAGTACCTCTTCCAGCCTCTATATACTCACATGGGACCCAAAAAGCAACAGACAATTGTGGCATACAAGCAATCACTCATGGCTTCAGAAGGCTCCCAAACAAATCAACCAAGGAGTTTTCCAGATGAAGAAACTTTCATGAAAGCATCAGGAAGTGAATACAAATTGATGATATACAGGGCCCTTCTAGACCTTATACAAAATGCAGCAGAACAAAATGAAAAATTAAGCAAGTTGTTTGATCTGATGGAACACCAGTACTCTGAAATCCAACAGATCAAGAAGAAAATCAAAGACATAGAAGCTTCCATGCAAACCCAAGAAAACAGAATAGAACAAATGGAAAAAAGAATTTCTGACTTGGAAGACAGAGCTACTGATGCTAGCGTCTATGAACAGAAATCAGAAAAAAGAAACAAGAAAAATGAAGAAACATTAAGAAGCATGTGGGACTCTATTAAGAGGAACAACTTTCGATTAATTGGAGTCCCTGAACAGGGTGAGACATCTGAGAACACAGAGAGTATTGTTGCTGAGCTGCTGAAAGAAAACTTCCCAGAAATCATGAAGGAAGAGAATATAGACATCTCAGATGCATATCGTACACCACCCAATATAGATCTCAAAAGAAAGACTCCAAAACATATTATAATCAAGCTTAACAAAATGAAACATATGCAGCAACTCTTAAAGGCAGCAAGACTCAAGGCAAAGCTAACATTCAGAGGGAAACCCTGTAGCCTCTCGTCAGATTTCTCAGCAGAAACCATGCTGGCACGGAGACAGTGGCATGACACATTCAAAGTCTTGAAGGAAAAGAACTTCCAACCCAGAATTATATATCCTGCAAAACTATCCTTCAAACATGAAAATGAAATTAAGACATTTCCAGATAAACAGAAACTCAGAGACTTTGTAAAAACCAAACCCAAACTACAAGAAATACTGAAAGAAGTTCTTGGCTTTGGCTTAGAAGAACGAAACCACTAACTTTATATTTTAGAACGACACACTACTCAATACTCATTTAGGGAAGGCTCCAAAGTAAATCACAACTTTGATTTGGAAAGAAGGAATCCAGTGATCATCATGAAAACTATGGTGTCATCATAATAAAAGAGGGATGTACTACAGTCGTTATAGTCCTTCCAGATGGAGAGGAAGATGACCAGACTGGTAGTAATTAAAATTGGGTTTATAAATAGTTTATTAAGGGGGTTCATAGGGGCAGCTGTAAAGCACAACAAATATGTATCATATCCTTTCAAGAAATCTAACACACGAGTCTCAACAACTATGAAACCAGCTCTGAAAAAGGTGAAAAATCAACTCACAAAAAAGAGTGTCTCAGAACAGACTAATAAGAACAACAGAGAAAACATCAACATAAAAATAAACATATCACAATGGCAGCAGTGAACAGATATCTATCAATAATTACATTGATTGTGAATGGACTGAATGCTCCAGTAAAGAGACACTGAGTGTCATCTTGGATCAAAAGATACAACCCATCCACATGTTGTCTACAAGAAACTCACTTGAGACCTAAAGACAGGAACAAACTGAAAATTAAAGGTTGGAAGAATATATATCAAACTAACAATGAACAAAGAAGAGCAGGGGTGGCAATTCTAATCTCAGACAAAATCAACTTTAATGTCAAATCCACCATCGTGGACAAAGATGGACACTATTTACTGCTGAAAGGTTCAGTACACAAGCAAGAATTAACTATATTAAACATTTATGCACCTAATGTCAGAGCACCTAAATATGTCGAAGAAACACTGACTATGCTCAAAAGAGAGTTAGATGACTCCACAATAATAGTGGGAGACTTTAACACTCCACTCTCATTACTAGACAGATCATCTAGAAAAAAGTTCAGTAAAGATACAGAAGACCTCATTGACACAATTAACCAACTAAACCTCATTGATATATACAGAACTTTCCACCCATCAGCAGACAACTACACCTTCTTCTCCAGTGCACATGGAACATTCTCCAGAATTGACCACGTGATAGGCCATAATGCAATGCTCAACCAAATCCATGCCATTGAATTATTGCAAACCATCTTCTCAGATCATAAAGCCATCAAAGTTGAAATCAATAGAAGAAAAAACAGAGATAGAAAGTGGAACTATTGGAAACTGAACAACATCTTGCTCAAAAAAACATGGGTTATAGAGGAAATCAGGGATCAATTAAAGAAATTCATGGATTCCAATGAGAATGAAAACACTTCCTACCAGAACCTATGGGATACAGCCAAAGCAGTGTTCAGAGGTCTGTTTATCTCCATAAATGCACACATCGGGAAGGAAGAAAGAAACCAAATCAAGGAGCTAACACTACAGCTTGAACAAGTAGAAAGAGAACAACACAGGAAACCCTCGGGCACCGGAAGAAAGGAGATAATAAAGATTAGAGCAGAGCTAAATGAATTAGAGAATAGAAAAACAATTGAAAAAATTGAAAAGACCAAAAGCTGGTTTTTTGAAAAGATCAACAAAATTGATAAACCACTGGCTAAACTTCCTAAAGAAAAGCAGGAAAGGAAACAAATAACCCAAATTAGAAACGAGAAGGGAGTTGTCACCACAGATGCAACAGAAATCAAAAACATCATAACAGAATACTATGAAAGACTGTACTCTAACAAATTTGAAAACCTAGGGGAAATGGACCAATTCCTTGACTCATACCACCTACCCAAATTGTCACAACGTGAAGCAGAACAACTTAATAAACCCATCACAAAGGAAAAAATTGAAAAGGTCATCAAAACACTGCCAACCAAAAAAAGTCCGGGCCCAGATGGCTTCACGGCAGAATTCTACCAAGCATTTAGAGAAGAGTTATCCCCAATACTATTGAAACTATTTCACAGTATAAAAAGGGATGAAGTACTCCCAAACTCATTCTATGAAGCCAGCATAACCCTGATACCTAAGCCCGGGAAAGATCCAACAAAGACAGAGAACTACAGACCGATATCACTCATGAACTTAGATGCAAAAATCTTCAACAAAATTCTTGCCAACAGTATACAACAACATATCAAGAAAATAATCCATCATGACCAAGTGGGATTCATACCAGGGATGCAAGGCTGGTTCAACATCAGGAAAACAATTAATGTGATAAACCACATAAATAACACAAAAGACAAAGATCACCTGATTTTGTCCATTGATGCCGAAAAGGCATTTGATAAAGTCCAACACCCATTCATGCTAAAAACTCTTAGCAAAATGGGCATAGACGGCAAATTCCTCAACACAATAAGGGCCATGTATACAAAGCCAATTGCCCACATCATCCTGAATGGAGAGAGACTGAAAGACTTTGCCCTGAGATCAGGAACTAGACAAGGATGCCCACTCTCACCTCTCCTATTCAACATTGTGCTAGAAGTTCTAGCCAGAGCAATTAGACAAGACGAAGAAATAAAGGGCATCTGCATCGGCAAAGAGGAAGTTAAAATCTCCCTGTTCGCAGATGATATGATTGTATATGCAGAGAACCCCAAGGAATCTATAAGTAAGTTACTCAAACTGATAGAAGAATTCAGCAAAGTCTCAGGATACAAGATAAACATAAGTAAATCAGTGGGATTCCTTTATACCAACAACGAGACTGTTAAGGAGGAAATTATCAAATCTATACCATTTGTGATAGCCCCTAAGAAGATAAACTATCTAGGAATTAATCTAACCAGAGAAACAACAGACCTTTACAAAGAGAACTACAAGCCCTTACTACAAGAAACTAAGAGAGACTTAGATAAATGGAAAAACGTACCCTGCTCGTGGATAGGAAGACTTAACAATGTGAAAATGTCTACTTTACCCAAAGCAATTTATTTATATAATGCAATCCCAATACAAGTTCCAGCATCATTTTTTAATGAGATGGAGAAACAAATCACCAATTTTGTTTGGAAAGGGAAGAAGCCCCGGATAAGTAAGGTACTACTAAAGAAGAAGAACATACTGGGAGGCCTCTCATTACCCGACCTTAGAACATACTACACTGCCACAGTGGTCAAAACAGCCTGGTACTGGTACAAGAACAGACAGATTGAGCAATGGAACAGAATTGAGACCCCAGAGATGACACCATCTACCTATGAACAGTTGATATTCGACAAAGGCCCTAAGACATTAAACTGGGGTAAAAACAGCATCTTCAACAAACGGTGCTGGCAAAATTGGTTATCCATCTGCCATAAACTGAATCAAGATCCATATCTTACACCTTATACAAAAACCAACTCCAAATGGATAAAAGACCTAAATGTCAAACCTAAAACGATAAATCTCATCCAAGAAAAGGTCGGAACAACAATGGATGTTTTAATACAGAATGAGGACAGACTCCAGAATCTGTCAAAGAAACCTCAATCAACAGAAGAGGAAGTAGATAAATTGGAACTATTAAGAATCAAACACTTTTGCTCATCCAAAGACTTTATTAATAGAATTAAAAGAACACCCACAGAGTGGGAAAAAATATTTGGCAACTCTATGTCAGATCGACGCCTGATCTCCATAATCTATAAGATACTACAAAATATCAATAAGAAGAAGATAAACCATCCAATTAAGTGATGGGCAAAGGAGATGGACAGACACTTCACTAAAGAGGAGATCCAGGCAGCCAAAAAACACATGCGGACATGTTCACGATCTTTAGCTATTAAAGAAATTCAAATCAAGACAACAATGAGATACCATCTCACCCCAACAAGATTGGCCATGATCCAGAAAACACAAAACAACAAATGCTGGAGAGGCTGTGGAGAAAGTGGAACCCTCCTACACTGTTGGTGTGGTTGCAAAATGGTCCAGCCTCTTTGGAAGGCAATCTGGCTCTTCCTTTAAAAAATGGATATTGATATACCATTTGACCCAGTAATTCCACTACTTGGAATATATCCTACAGATTCAAGGCCTTTCACACCAATGGACACATGCACCAGAATGTTTATCGTGGCACAGTCCACAATAGCAAAAATGTGGAATCAACCTAGATGCCCAACAATAGAAGAATGGATAGGTAAACTATGGTACATATACTCAATGGAGCACTACGCAATGATAAAGAATAACGATGATTCCAGGAAACATCTCCTAACCTGGTTTCAACTGGAAGACATTATGTTGAGTGAGAGTAGTCAGCGACAAAAGGACAAATACTGTATGAGACCTCTACGATAAGATCTCAAAAACAGACTTGTGTATAGAAGAAAAGACTCTTTGACAGCTGCAAGGGAGGGGAGGGAGGGAGCGAGGGCAAGGGGGGGAGGGTTTAGTTTAGGTAGTTACTAGAAATCTAGTTGGGAGAAAGCGGTGACAGCACACATTAGGAACAAGAACAACATTAAGTGGACTTCAGCATAACTTGAGTACTCCTTCCATCTTAACTCAATACTGCAAGGATAGAGTAGCTGGGGCGGGGCGCGGGGGACCACGCTCTTAGGCGAATTCCAGGCCAGTTGGCACAACTAGCATTTTGCTAAGAGAGCTCTCTACACCCCACATTGGTGAGTGGCTTCTGGGGTCTTAAAAGCTGCCAAGCTGCCATCCGAGGACACAGCAAATGGTCCCAACTCAGCAGGAACGGATGCTCACCGAGGGCCAAAATGGCGTGCGGTAAAGACAACCGAGAAGACAGAGAGACCCACAAGAGTGGGTGCCTACATCGACCTGGGACCGGAAGAACCGGATGGTGCCCGGCCACCACCAGTGATAGCCATGACGGAGCTCACAGAGAGGAGCCTCACTGGCAACACAAGAATGAAAGGAGGTGCATCATGAGATCTCCACTAAAAGACCTCAATTGATGTTCCAGCGGTTTGGGGGTTCTTCTGAGAGCATGGCCCCCGGCCCTGATGCTGCCCATTCCCATAAATTATAACAAAGGTCCACTCTTTGGACAGGAATGTAACGGACTTGGCAATGCAGAGTAGCCATATGTTGGAAGCACTTTATGGTTCTATACATCTATAGGATATCATCTTGCTGACCTCTGGCTGGAGGAAGGGGAGTGGACGGAGAGGAGAGGAAAGGAGACTGTTGGGAGGATGAGACATGTATGGAGCAGAGAGGAATAGTGTGCAGTCACCGGACAGGGAGAGCAGTGGAAGCTGCATATAGGGGGGCATGTAAATTTACATGTGAATGTACATTTTTACTCAGTTATGTTAAATAAATAAAAAAAAATGCAGCATTCTCTTCACTAGTTCTTAGACATTTCTTACATGAAACATGGCCTCCTGTTCTCTTGACCTCGTCTCCCTCAGCTCAGCATTTTCTTATTGTCTGGACAGAGAAAATATCTCCAATGCGTATGGTTTATTATGAATCTTTCTGTCTGTCTGTCCATCTGTCCATCCATCCATCCATCCATCCATCCATCCATCCATCCATCTACCCATCCATCTATCCATCCATCCACCAATCTATCCATCCATCCATCCATCCGTCCATCCATCCATCCATCCGTCCATCCATCCATCCATCCATCCATCCATCCATCCGTCCGTCCGTCCGTCCGTCCGTCCGTCCATCTGTCCATCTATCTCAAAGAGTCAATTGAGTTTACCGCTCGTTAATTTCTCACACAAAAACTCATACAGCTTGTTACGTGACACTAGTTGTTATTCCCACAATGTGACTGTAAAATCCCCATTTCCAACTGGTTTCTTGCATCTGTTCAACCAGATCTGTCACTTCATGTCTTCTCATCTTGCCTCCAATCAAGAGCCACACATTTGGTCTCCTCTATCTGATTGAACTAAGAAGTGCGTTCTTCACAAGTATGATTTTATATTTTATAGCCCAGTCTCGACTTCGTCTGAACAATGGGTCTTCAGAAATGGTTTCAGCTCTGGGTTAACAGAGCATCTGGGGGCCATTGTTTTGGAGGTTTCTCCAGTTTCTGTTGGACCATTAACTCTGGTCTTTCTACGTGACTGTGAATTCTGCTCCACGTTTTTCTCTCACTCCATCTAGGACTCTGTTGTGTTCCCCGTCAGCATGGTCGGCGGTGGGAACTGGACACCTTCTGGTACTTCTGGTTTTATTAAGCTGTTGGAGTTTCTGGTTTATGTGGATGTTTTGTCTCTTGAGAAACCCTGGTGACATAGTTTTTAAACGCTACGGATGCTAACCAAAAAGGTTGGTAATTCGAATCCACCAGGCTCTCGTTGAAAACTCTATTAGGCAGTTCTACTCTGTCCTATAGGGTCGCTACGAGTCAGAATTGACTCAGTGGCACTGGGTTTGGTTTTTACTTTTTTGTCTCTTGGGCTAATATTTTCCTTGCATCGTTTATGTTCTTCATTCTCCTTTGGGACCAATAGATGCATCTTAGACCGCTATTCAAAAGCTTTAAGGATCCCAGATACCACTCACCAAAATAAAATGTACAATATTTTATGTTAGTTGACCTAGATGTACACGTAAACTATGGTTCCCAGGCCCCCAAAGCAGGTATTCTGTCCCTCAAAGTGTTTTGTTGTGTTCAGAAAACTTCCTAGCTTTTGCTTTGGTCTAGTTGTGCTGACATTCCCTGTACCATGTATTGTTTTTCCTTCACCTAAGATGATTCTATCTAGTTAGTGAACTCCCTCAACAATCCCTCTTACCCTTCCTAACCACCAAAAAAAAAGTTTCTTCAGTGTTTCAACATTTTCTTGAATTCTTATAATACTGATCTCTTACCATATTTGTCCTTTTGCTACTGATAATTTCACTCAGCATGATGCCTTCCAGATTCATCCACGTTGTGAGGTATTTTGATATGGTTGCCTATGGCTGTTAACCAAAAAGGTTGTAAGTTTGACTCCATCAGGCACTCCTTAGAAACTCTATGGGTCAGTTGTACTTCATCTTATAGGGTCGCTATGAGACAGAATCCATTTGATGGCCGTGGGTGTTTGATGATGATTGTGAGCATTTCCTCGTGTGTCTGTTAGCCACTTTAGTGTCTTCTTTGATGAAGTGTCTTATATCTTTTGTACATTTTTTAATTGGATTGTCTTTTTTTAATTGACATGTTGCTGTATCTTGTAGATCTTAGAGATTAGACCCCAAATAGATACAGGTTCTGACAATTAAGTTTGTGAACTCATCCTAGAAAAGGTGCTACATACCTCAGTGCTGAGAATCACTACAGTCACCTTCACAGTACTCCCCTTTGGAAGTGCTGCCCTGACACCAGCATCTAGTCTACCCTTCAAAGCAATATTGGAACACTTTCTGGAATGGCCATCAGAGCTGTCATATTACTCTTGATGTCTTGAAGGTCATCAAAATGTCTTCTTTTCAATATTTCTCTTATCTTCAATCAAACGAAAATTTCATTGAGGACCAGATCAGATGAGCAGGGAAGGTGTTCCAATACAGTTGTTTGCTGACTAAGAACACCCACACAGACAACTATACAATAGTTCCTGAACTTGCCACCTTGCCATTATGCACAATGGCCATTCCAAAAAGGGTTCCAAAGTTGCTTTGAATGACGAAGTAAGCACTGGTATCAGTGCATAGCTTCCAAAGGGAAGTACTTCAAAGGTGACTGTAGTGATACTCAGCAACGAGGTATGTAGCACTTAGAACAACTAAGTTCTCAGAATTGTCAGATCTTGCATGTTACAGCCAAATTTTTATCCCTAGTCTACAGGTTCTCTTTTTATACTTTTGGTGAAATCTATTGATGAGCATAAGTGATTGATTTTTAGGAGCTCCTAGTTATCTAATTTCTATTCAGACATTTGTGCATTGTCAGTTATCTTTTGTGTACTATTTATGCCATGTATTAGGGCTCCTAGCACTATCCCTGTTTTCTTCCATATTGTTTATTGTCTTAGATTTTATGTTTAGGTCTTTGGTTCATTGTGAGTTAGTTTGTGTGTGTGGTAGGAGGTAGGAATCTTGTTTCCCTCCTTTTTGTGGATGGATATTCAGTTATGCCAGCACCATTTGTTAAACAGACAAATTTTTCCTGCATTTAACCAATTGTGGGCTTTTGTCAAATATCAGGTGCTCATAGGTGGATGAATTTATGCTTGGATTCTCAATGGTCAAAATGCATGTTGTTGTACCAATATCAGTTCTTGATGGTCAAACTATCTGTTCTTGTACCAGTATTGTGGTAGTATAACAGGTTCTAAAATTAGGCAGTATGAGGCATCCTGCTTCATTCTACTCCTTCAGTAGTCTTTTATTTATCCAGGTCTCTTCCCTTTCCATATGAAGTTGCTGGTTTATTTCTCTATCTTGTTAAAAAGATGCCATTGGAATTTGGATCAGGATTGCATAGATCTGTAGATCACTTTGCCTAGAACTGACATTTCCACAATGTTGAGTCTTCGTATCCATGAGCAGGGTATGTTTTTCTACTTATGCAGGTCTCTTTTGGTTTCTTGCAGTGATGTCTTGTATTTACCATAGTATAGGTCCTTTATGTCTCTAGTTAGATTTATTCCTAAGTATTTCATCTTCCTTGGTGATATTATAAGTGGTATCAACTTAGTGATTACCTTTTTGAAATGCTCTTTGTTGGCATAGAGCAAGCAAACTAATTTTTGTACATTTATCTTGTATCCTGGTGCTTTGTTGTAATCTTTTATTACTTCCAATAGTTCCTTGTGGATTCTTTGGAGTTTCTGTGTATATCGTATCATCTAAAAATAGGAGTACTTCTACTTTCTTCCTTACCAAATTGGATATACTTTACTTCCTTTTCCCCATGACTCTACATTTTCATCTCCCTGAGTTTAATTCCTACTACATGAAATTGAAGAGGATTTGAAGCACTTATTGATGAATATCAAAGACTTCAGATTTCAATATGGATTACACTTCAACATAAAGAAAATAAAAATCTACACCAATGGACCAACAAAACACATCATGGTAAATAGAAAAGACTGAAATCATCAAGAATTTCATCTTTCTTGGATCCACAATCAATGTCCACAGAAGCCACAGTCATAAAATCAAATGATTAATTGCTTTGGGCAAATCTGCTGCAAAAGACTTCTTTAAAGTGTTAAAAAGCAACAATGTCGTTGTAAGGACTAAGGTATTCCTGACAAGTCATGGTATTTTCAATTACATCAAAGGCATCAGAAAATTGAACAATGAGTAAGGAAGACTGCAGATGAATCGACATCTTTGAATTATGGGGTTGATGAATGACATTAAATACACTATGGGCTGCCAGAGGATGAGCAAGTCTGTCTTCTAAGAACTGCAGCCAGAATGCTCCTTAGAATAAAGATGATGAGACTTTGTCTCATGTACTTTGAATGTATTATGGGATGGACCAGTCCCAGAGGAAGTGTATCATGCTTGGTAAACTAGGAGATCCACTGAGAATAAAAAAAAAAAAAAAAAGACCTTCAACAAGATAATTGAACACAGTGGGTGAAAGAATGGACTCAAGCATAGCAATTGTGAAGATGGCACAGGATTAGGCAGTGTTTCATTCTGTTGTACATAGGGTAACTATGACTTAGAACCAACTCAATGACAGCTAACAACAAATAACAATGACCTGATTCCATGGAGCAAATATCCAGCCTAATATCATATATTCACAAATTGAGTGCGCTACCTAACGTATGACAAACCTTCTGAGAGTCACAGAAACTTTGGGTGGGAGACACAAAACTGGCTAGATATCTTACCCTGTATCATTTCTATTCATCGTGTCCACTGTTTGTTTGTGCAAGCTTATGTACCGTATTATAGAATCTGTGAAGACATCTATAGCCTATTTGATAGATTTAGAAATTTAAAATTTACTGTAGAAATTTTATTTTATGGGATATTATAATTAGAAAAGTTACTGTACAGCTAATGTTGAATATTGCTCAAAGGGTAGATGTAAATATTCAAAGAGATAGAAAGTAGAGGGAGCAAGGAGCATTTGTAACAGAAATAAAGAAGTAGTTTAGATTTAAGATTGTACCTTTCACTTTTACTTAAAAGGCTAGTACATAGATATGTTCTTAATTTAACAATTTTGCCGTTTTAGTAGAAACTCCAGGTGCAACTAATGAAGCGACCTCTCTTCAGTGAGATACAAGAAAGGTTGTTAAAGACTTTAAGAAAATGCCTGTGTACTTTTAGGAAAGAGAGGATGAATTGACTCAGATGTTTTGAGTACAGAGATCTTCAGCAGTTTGAAAACCCAGAGAACTGAATGGGAATAAAATTGTCCACATCAAACAAAAGCTGTTTGTGGCTTTTGTGCCCAGTCTTATTCTTTCGAGTATCAAAAAAATCCTTCTCCTCTACCAACAAAATAACTTCATATAAATCAATAAAGGAAGCAGTGGAAAGAAAGAGAGTTTGCAAGATACAAGCAAGTAGACACAACAAGGGATGGGGAGGGTGTGAAGGAAGGAGTATGGGGGAGAACAGAGAGATGGAGACGGAAGGAGAAGATGGATGCTTTTAAAGATGCATTTAGGCAGTGGGAAGCAAGAATGAGGGCAGGAGATGATGGAAAAGTGAAGAGCGAAGAAACAACAAAGCAGTTGCTGACGTGACTGAGATAAATGTAGAAGGGGAGAAAGAATTCATTAAGAAATTTAATACACTTTTACTGGGTATCAGTTAGAAGTGTACAACTCTGAAAGTAAACACTCATTTAAGTTTTTTGCCTAGGCACCTCACTCACCTCACCCTATTCCGATCTCTGTTATCTAATATGCTTTAGGCAGTGTCCTCAGTTCTAGAGGTATAGCAGTGAACAAGACATAGCCCCTGCTCTGAGTAGGGAAGACAGAAAATTATAAGCCAGTGTGACATGAGCTATAAGACGGGGTGTTCAGAGGGTTGTGAAGTCACCTAATAAGGGCACCTAATCTCATCCATGGAAACCCTGGTGACATAGTATTTAGAACCTATATCTGCTAATGAAAAGATTGGCAGTTCGAATTGACCAAGCACTCCTTGAAAATGGTATAGGACACTTCTGGTCTCTCCTATAGTGTCACTATCAGTATAAATTGATTCGATAGCAACAGGTTTTCTGGTATTCTTGTCCATGTGAGCCCCTGGGTGCCACAGATAGTTCCATGTTCAACTACTAATTGAAAGGTTGGCGGTTCAACCAACCTTGGCCAGGTGATCTACTTCCAAAATGTCAGCCACTGAAAACATTAGAGAGCACAGTTTTATTCATAGAGTCACCATGAGTAAGACTTGACTCAAAAGCAACTGGTAGTAGTGGTGGAAATTCATCTCAGTTGGTAAAAAGACTGGACAACTGACAAAGAAATAGGAGAGGAAACTAAAATCTTGTTGTTGATGGTTTTCTTGGTTGACATAGACGATGGAAACAACTGTAGTTACTGGGAACAGTCAATGCTTGTCTACAAGGCACTACACTAAACATTTTGCAGGGGTGTTTTGTTTGACATGTACTTAATGTTACATGTCATTATATGAAGTCTTCCTAGGTGTCATCTTGTATCAAAACAGCAGTGCTGCAGAACACGTGTTATCTGCCCATTTTACAAATGAATACATCACATATGTGAGGTTAGGTGGTTTCTTAAAGTAACACAATATGAACCTATCACAATCTTCCAAGATTATAGTCTGAGGGGAGCTGAGGGTGGGAAGAATGATGAGGAGAGAGTGTGAAAAAAAAATGTAAACATGAGAGAGAATGTGTGCTATATGGAGACATGAGAGAAAACTGAGGGATCTACAGAAACTGAGAGAATGAGAAAGCATTTAAAAGAGGAAAAAATTGAAGGAGAAAGAAATTTAATGAGAAGATACAATCTTCCTACATGACAAACAACTGCAGCAAATTAAAGAGCAGAGCAAGCATGGATGGTGAGAAGGCAAAATAAGAAAATCACAGACAGACTGCAAGTCTAGATTGTCTGATAGGAGAGAAAATTGACACAATTGATGGTAAGAGACGGAGAGAGAAGTGGCCCGGTTGAGAGACATAGACCATGAAATGGAAGCCATAGTGGGCACTGATTGACCTTGGAAAACTGCTCCTCTTGGACACCTAGCGTACACTCCCCTGGCCCGCTCTCCTCCAACAGAAAGTAAAGTTAACCCCTGCTCCTTAAGACCCCCACCCCAGCAGGGAGTTAAAATCACAGACTGAAATGTGAGTCTTGGCGGTGCTGTGCCTGTCTCTCTGACCACTGTCATTGCTCTGGACACAAATTGCTGCTTCCCCTCATTTGTCTGATAGAGAAGAAGAGCAGAAAGGAGTTATGAAACACTGAAGAGGTAAGGAAAGAGAAAAAATATGCCAGATAGTTACGTTGCAAGGAAAGGAAACCACTAAGGAAGCCAAGAAGTCCAGAACGTGAGAACTAAAGAGAGTTTTCTAGACCAGACCTCTTATTTTATCCATTGGGAAACTGAGGTCCATAAAGGATGAAATTCCTGGACTAGGGTAACTCAGCAAGTAGAGGCCAAAGCCCAGGCCTGCCCTAGAGTCAGCCATAAAGCTCAGGGAGGAGAGATGTTGCAGGTAAAGTGGGCAATTGTACAAGCGGGTTTCCGGATGAGGTGCTGAGAGACATTCTGAAGCGCCACAAATATGAAAGACAAGAGAATGAAGTAGCTAGACCTGGGGACGGGGAGTACGGGTATGTTTCTGCTGACCATGAGTCACTCTCAAATCGATTCATCGTGAAACTGGGGAGGAGCACTATCCCTCTGGGTGCTTGCATTGGGAGGACAGGGCAAAATAGAGACTGTCACTAGGCTCTGTTACCCTTGCTGAGCCCCTGTTTCTGCCCAATGAACTATCCAACATCCCAGCTGTTAGAGCAGGGAAAGAAGATGTGCAGCAAGGGCAGGCACCTGGGTAACTAGCAGACAGGTAGGAGCCAGCCTTCCTCACCCCAGTTCCTTATAGCAGAAGCATTAGACTCCAAGTGTATCTCGTTCTGGGGGCTCAGGCTGTGAGACTCCAGATTTAAGCAGGTGCTGCTATTTCTGTCCTGCTTCCTGTCTGTTTCCATAGGATGCAGCCTCCGTGGGCTGCACAAAGGATTTGTGAAATGGTAGATCTGTTGCTCTTTCACTTCTTCCTCCCTCATACAGTCTCCCCTTCTGTGAACCTTTCTTCCAACCCCGCTTATTTCTGAAGAGAAGAGGTACCCCTACCCTTCATGCTCTGGTTGGGACAGCTGGCTTCCAATCTTGAACAAGTCACTCTTGATCCGGCAGGGATAGGTATGGAGATGGCCTCCTATGACCTGTCTGTGACAACACTCAGGGAATCACTCAAGCAAACATCAGTAAGCTTCCAGGCACAGAGTAGCAGATCAACACATGAGGTCAACAATTAAGTCTGCAAACTTAATTGTTCTAAGTTCTACATACTTCATTGCTGAATATCACTACACTGACCTTCAAAGTACTCCCCTTGGGGAGTCATGCACCAATGCTAGCACCTTGTCCACCCTTCAAAGCAACTTTGAAACTCTTTCTGGAATGGCCATTATGCACAGTGGCAAGGAAGTAAGTTCATAGACTTAACTGCATAGTTGTCTGTGAGGGAGTTTTTAGCCAGTAAACAAATAACTGCATTGAAATACCCTCCCTATTCAGCTGATCTTGCCCCCAGTGACATTTTTGTTTACTGTAAAATAAAGGAAATATTGAAAGGAAGACAGTTTGATGACATTTAGGACACCAAGGGTAATAAGATGACAGCTCTGATGGCCATTCAAGAAAAGGAGTTCCAGAATTGCTTTGAAGGGTGGACTACGTACTGGCATCAGTGCATAGCTCCCCAAAGGGAGTACTTTGAAGGTGACTGTAGTGATATTCAGCAATCAGGTGTGTAGCACTTTTTCTAGGATGAGTTTGTGAACTTAATTGGCAGTCCTCATATATGTGCCAAATCAGTTAACAAAAGAATGAATGACTTTTGAAGCCATCCCTCTTAATTTGTACATAGCAACAGTTAAAACCAAGAGAAAATGCATTCCCGTTTTTCTGGAGTAAGTTTGTGGCAGTGCCAGAACTAGAATCAGGACTTTGAGAGGGGATCTGTGGGCAACGAGAAAGAAGTTAGTGACCGTCTATGGAGTAAACTACGGCAGCAGTGTCTGCTCTGAATGCTTCGGGCTCAATCCCCTTTAGGTCAGAAATGAACAAAGAAAATTCAAGGAGAGGGACATGCATGTACAAAGGCCCCAGAAACACAAAACAGCATAAGAGCATGGAGTCCCTGGATCGACTGAAAGAACTCAGTGTTTATGGGCTGAGAGAAAACAGAGAGTATAGTTGGAATTGTAGCTTATAAAAAGCAGGGAGGCTTCACACAAGCTAAAATAAGAAAACCAAACCTACGAAATCACCAAACTGAATTTCTAAAAGGCAGCCAAGAAGGATTTTGGAGATGGAAAGAGTTGATCAGAGGATGAAAGGTAGACAGAAAAGATTGTGTGTTTCTCCAGAATCAATCAATCACACACAAGGGGAATGACCAATGGAACCAGCAGGTGAGTCAGGTAACAGTGAGAAATCTTGTGGAAGGAAGGTATTTAGGGGAACCAAGTGGTATCAGGATGCTATTTGAAGAGATTTTATTCTACGAGGTTGAAAGAAAGAATGGTCAGGGGAGTGGCCTGCTCCTTCGGATGCAATGAAAACAAAGAACAAACAGGTGGCGGATTATCTCTGAGCTTGGGAAGATCCTCAAGGCTGATGTGGGAAGGGCTAAAATGGTTTCTCTACTAAAACGGAGCTGCTTACAGCACAACCTGAACGTAATAGAGTTATTGAGTAATTTCAGAAGGATTTGTTGTTTGTTTTCCCAAAGTAGCTGCGGAAGAATTAAATACATGCTTGAAAGGGCAGCAGATCATTGTTTCCTAAGAGGTAAGGAGAAGTCTGGTACAAACAATAGATGGATACACTCTGCTTTTAGCAGTTAGGTGCTATTTTGCTAACCGTAATGGTCAGCAGTTTGAATCCACCAGGAGCTCCTTGGAAACTCTACTGGGCAGTTCTACTCTGTCTTATAGGGCTGCTATGAGTTGGCATAGACTTGATGGCAATGAGTTTGGTTTGCTTAGGGGTTAGATCAGCCTGTGGATTTGAGAGAATCTGTCAGTTGCCCTAAATGACAATAGTTGTTTAGATGGTGTCTCAAGCTCCTGTATAATATACACATACATATATTTTTTAATATACATATACAATAATATACAATATACATATATTTTTTAATACTAGCAAATATTTACAACAGGTATTACTCATGCTATGAAAAAACTTCCAACTCACAGTGAGTTGCAAATCACTTGCCCTCATTGAGTTAGGTGAAAAGAGGTTCTTCAAATGGACAAACAGGAGACTTTGGGAGGAAACCAGCTTAGAAATGTTTTAATGATTGCGTGGTACTTAGACTCTGAGACAAGTGAGAACTAAATGCACAGATGTTGAGAAAATTCTAGGTGCTTCCACATTTTGGTATCTTGCAAGCCCCTTCCTTGTACGCATAGGTGAAATTGCTGCTTTAACCAAGGTCAGGTTAAATCGACTGGACATGCACACACTTCATATTTGGGCTGCAAGCCAGCTGGAGCTTAATAACCATCACATTTCGTCCTGAGAATTTCGTGACTCTGGTTGGTTTCACATTTCTTTACACACTCTCTTTCTGCAAATGCCGTTCCTCACAGAGAGCATTTTCAAAGGTTGAATATAGTGATTAGTGACACATACACATTTAATTTTCTCCAGTCTTTCCCTGGCTGTGGTTTCCCTCTGAGACTTCGGTCCTTAGAATTTTATGCTTGTATCAAGGAAATGTTTGCATCTGTCTCATTGCCATTTTCTTTTCTGTCTTATAAATCCTTAAAGAAATGCATTGTGAGTGAATTTAGTGAGATGTTGGATGGATGTCTCGTGAGAATGAATTCTCTTCATCTGAAGAACAGCCAGTATACACCGAGAAGGAGCATCTTTTCAATTCTGTCAACGTGATTATTAAGCATTTATAGAGCTTTTCTTCCTTTCGCTATAACCACTACAAGCAGTTTAATTAGTTGGTTTTTCACCCCAGAGTTGTAAAGACAGATGATTCAATTTATCCAGCCTTAGATTAAATGCACTTTTGAACCCAGGCATTCTGATTGAGCAGTAAGAATGCTCTGCTTGGAGCCAATTGCCCTGAGTTAACCTTTTGGGTCTGCAACTTGCAAACTACATGACCTAATGCAAATAATTTCTTGATTCCAGGGTCAACATGAAGAGAAGAATGCACACCATGATACCAATAGAGCAGGTGTTCTTAATGGGTACTGTATCTTCCTCCAAGCAGGTGAAAATTGTTTCTTATAGGGTGAAAAAGATCTGTTCTTTTTAGGTATAAAACATGAATATACATATTGTGCAGAAATAGACTAGATACATGGTGTATTTCTGGCATTAAAGTTTTATGATAGGACAATTAGGGAAAAACTAAGAAACTTTTTATCAGTACCAGTCACTATTAAGCAATTTCAACTCATAGTGACTCCATAGGAGTCACAGTGGGACTGTGCTTCATAGGGATTTCAATATTTTATTTTGTGAAAGTACATCACTAGGTTGTTCTGAGGGAATTTTGAGTGGAATGAAATCTCTAATCTTTCATTTAGCAGCCACATGCATTAACTGTTGTACCCAGGGCCTCTAAAACTTCTACTTAGGTTAACAATGATGAGGGAGAAAATAAATAAATAACAGTTGAGAAACTCTGCAATAAGAATACGTGATAAAGAACAATCATTGAGCAACTACTATGATCCATAAAGCAAGCCACCTCAAAGTTAGTGGCTACAAACAAGATCCACTTGCTCAGCTCACAATTATGTAAGCCAAGTGTCAGCAAATTAAGCTGGGTACAGCTGAGTGGTTCCCAGACTGCCTGGGCTCGTCCTTGTCTCTGCAGTCAGCTCTGCTGTTAGCTGGGGTGATGGTGATGCCTGGAACTCAAGTCTGCTATCAGCCACCAGAATAGCCCCACCTTGTTTTCACAAGCAGAAAGTAGAGTTTCAAGAGAGTGAGCTAAAGTAACCATTACCTCTCAAGGTCTAAACTCAGAACCAATGCATGTCACTTCAACCACAGTGCATGTGTCAGAGCAAGTCTCAAGAAGCCTAGTAAGGAAATGGACACCATCCCTTGGGTGTGAAGAACTACAAAAACCCACTGCTGTTGAGTCGGGGAACTACAGAGTGATGTTGAAAATGGTGCAGATACAGAGTGGAATAATTGCAGCCCTATGGATAAACATTCTTTCTTAACATAAGTAGAGGAGGAAAAATGATCACTGCCTTGTCTAGGTTGTATACCAAATTACACACCTTTAAAACTTCAAGCTGTGATATGAATATGAGTTACTACCATTCCCCAGCTTTTGAGTCTTAAAATGTTGCTTGAAATGTGTGGACTAGTGGCCAAAATAAGCATTTATTAGATGACTGGATAAGAGTTGAAAGAAATATAGTCTCTTTTTAAAGCTTGTTTTAAACATCTTCCATCTCAGAAAGCAATCTAATGGACATGCTAACTAGCCATTCATCTCAAGACTTCAAGTTCTATTCAAGCATTAAGTTAGGGCATGAGAAAGCCAAGCACTTGTACACCATTATATCGGCCACACACAAAATTGCCTGCCCTGTTATGATTCAATGTCACGCCCTCTGCCTTTATGGAGGGTCAGTATGTGAATCACCCGAGAGAATAGCTTTTCTTTAGTTTTTGTAAAACCCTGCTTGTAGATAAAATGCACTGAATGATGTTTGTTTTTCTTCTAAATACGAGTATACATGGTAAATTTCTGCTTGGGTTAAGGTCTTGGGAAAATTTCCTTTATAGGTGAATTTGTATGTTTTCTATTATTATGTAACACAAAATTTTTCTCTTTATGCCATAGCTGCCAGGAAATAAATTAATTGTTCCTGTACTATAATCTTCTCAACTCAAGTGCCCCAAAGTGCCAATTCTATCTGCTTTTTTCCAAATGCCTTTTAAAACACCCTTAAATGCTATTTCTCTTACTTGTTTTAACTGCTAAGTCACCTTAAGTCATTTCAGAAGAAGTCAAAGGACATATATAAAATGTCTTTTTTTTTCTGGTAAGTGAACTAATGTCCTGAGGAGATGTTTGCATAATTATAAGTTTGGGTTTGAAAGATTAGCCCTTCAAATGCTATTTTTATCATCTTATATACAAAGACTGTGTTAAGCTGCCTCCACGTGAATGGGGGCCTGGGCTTTGCTCTTTGGCCCTAATAATTTTACTTTCCTGAACTCCAGTCATCTGCTTGAAGAGTCTTTCTACTCAGCTGTATTTTTTCACATAAGAATAGAAATCTTTTTTTAGACATGGGAATATTATGTTTACTAGAATCACTAATTATATTTAATGATACACAATTTAGATAAAGATTTAAAGTGCTGTAAAACTTACCTAGCTGTAAATTGCTTCCTCTTTGGTAATCTTCAAGTTGGTCACAAATTTTAAAATTGTGCTGGTTTTTCTGATTGTCAAAAGTTCAGAAACTCTTCTTGAAATGTTCTAGATTGGAAGTCTGACATGTCAAAAAGGTAAAGACATTGTCTCTTGTGTCTGCAGTTTGCTTTCTAATGCATTGACTATGTTATGGTTGTTGTCAGGTGATGTGAAGTTGTTTACTACTCACAGCAGCCCTACATACAAAAGATAGAAGGAAACACCACCCAGTCCTTCATCATGCCCACAATCATGGGTATGCTTGAGCCTGTTGATTCAGCTACTGTGTCAATCCGTCTTGTTGAAGGTCTTCCTCTTTTTCATGATCCCACATTTCATGAAGGATGATGTCCTTCTCCAAGGATTTATCTGTCCTGGCAACACATCCAAAGTATGTAAGATGTAGTCTCACTATCCTTGCTTCTAAGGAGTGCTCTGATTGCACTTTTTTCAAGACAGATCTGTTCATTCTTTTGGCAGCCTATGGTATATTCAACATTCTTCTTCAGCACCAGAATTCAAATGTGTCAATTCTTCTATCTTCCTTATTCATTTTCCAGATTTTGCATGCATAAGATGCAGCTGAGAATACTATGACTTGGGTCAGACACACAATGTTATCCTCAAGGTGACATCTTTGCTTTTCAGCACTAGTGCATTGACTACAGTGGCCAGTAAATATTTACTGAATGACTGAATCAATATTTATTCTGCCATTCTCCAATGGCCAGGATGATTCCTTACAGTTACTTGTCTTCTGGTTGAAAGTTTCATCCATACTATAGGTATAAAACTGTGTATCATGGGTTTGTTGCAAAGCTTAATAAGGTGAAGACCATGCAAAGCCACAATGAATTACTAAGACTTGTGGATGTGGATGATAAAGAATAATCTTCCTCTTTGGCATCCTCTCTTCACCTCCAGTGTTACAGTTCTCATCAAGACTCCTGGTTCTGTTCTGGAAACAAAATCAGGATATTTTCCTCAGAAGTTGTGTTTAGACTGAGTATTCATGAGTATAAGGAGGTTTCCTGTTTGACACCCTGTCCAAGGAGATCATGTACCTCGAGATCATCTCAATCTTTGGCAGATACAGTGAAAGGTAAAATGTTTATCATTATTGCTGTTGTAGTCTAGACATTGGGTTAAACCTATCACAATGTGTAGTTTATATCCTTTGCCTGAAAAAGGCACAAGACATTTCTCCTTCTTTATGATATACCAACAATTTACTCTCATTTTAGGGGTTATGACAGGACAGAGAGATGGAAGTGAATGGAAGAAACGGAGAGACACAAAATGAGACAGAATCATCAAAGCCCCACATTTTTAATTCACAACGAAAAATTAATGGACATCAAACTGTGAGACAGAAGTAAAGAAAATTCCCAGTCATAAAGATGTTAGTGTACTAAATAAATCTAGAGCAAGATTCAGAAACCCTAGTAGCATAGTGGTTAAGTGCTACAGCTGCTAACCAGAAGATCAGCTGTTCAAATCCACTAGGTAATCCTTAGAAATTCTACGGCACAACTCTACTCTGTTCTGTAGGGTTTCTAAGAGTAAGAATCAACTTGGAGACACTGGGTTTAGCTTTTTGGTAGAGTAAGATCCAGGGAAATTACAGAGGATTTCAGCAGCTATATCTGAGATGATGGAAAGAACACTTTATTTTTTTATCAGATTTCTGGGTCTTAGTCTTGAATAGAACTCTCAGATCTTTAAGCCCCTCTTTCATCTATAAACTCAAGATCTGATGTAAGGTGGTCTTCAAAATCTAATTCGAATATAAAACCACATGACTCTGTCCACAGGATTTTTTTTTTTTTTTTTTTTTTTTTAACGGCTACATAGATTTCTGGTGACTTGGTTAGAGACAGAACAAGTGGATGCAAATAGTAGTGACATCAGTCTCTCTGAAGTTTTTTTTCTTCTTTTAATATTTTACTGTGTGTTAAGTGAATATTTACAATCCGAATCAGTTTACCATATAAATCACCGCACACTCACCACTATGCAACTCTAACTGCTCTCCCCACTACCAGCACCTGTGACAGCACATGCCTCCTTTCCAGGCTATGTTTCCCATGTCCATCCAAAGAACTACTGTCCCCCTCCACACTCTCATCTTGCCTCTGGATAAGGACTGCTCAGAGACCTACGTGTGTGTATTTAAGCTAAGCAGCACTTTCTTCACCAGAGTCATTCTATATCTTCTATTCCAGTCCAATTTTTGTACAATGAGTTGGCTTTGGTACTGTTTGAAGTTCTGGGCTAACAGAGATTCCAGAGCCCATGTCCTGAGGGGACCCTCTAGTCTGATGGACCACCAAGTCTAGTCTTTTAGTAGAGTTGTAGATCTGCTCATCCATTTGCCCCCATCACCTCCACATCAAAGATTTTACATTGTTTTCACTGACAAGGCAGTTATTGGTGGTAGCTGGGCACCATCTAGTTCTTCTGGTCTCATGCTGATGTAGTCTCTGGATCATTTGGCACCTTCTCTCTGCTGGGCTTATAATTTGCTCATGTCTTTGATGTTCTTCATTTTCCACTGCTTAAGGTGGACTGGGACAAGTTGATACTACTTAGATAGCCACTTGTTAGCTTTCAAGACCCAAGACACCACTCACCAAAGCAGTATGAAGAATATTATCTTAAAAAAAAAAAAAAAAACAACTTAGTTACATGAATTAGCCCTGATGTCCCCTGAAACCAAGGTCCCAAGGACCTGTTTTCCTCTACTCTGTCCTTCAAATTGTTGAGTTTTATTTTGAAAACCTTTTAGCTTTTGGTGTAACTCAGATATGCTAACCTCTCTTCTACTGCATGCTATCACTTCCTTCACCTAACCCAGTTCCTATCTACTGTCAGTGAATACCCCTTTCTCTCCCTCCTCACCCTCCTAACTATCAAAGATGATTTTCTTCTGTCTTTAAGCCTTTTCTTAAGTTCTTATTATAGTGGCCTCATCAATATTTGTCATTTTCCAACAGACTAATTTCACTCAGCATAATGTCATCAGATAACTCCATGTTGTGAGATGTTTCCAAAGATCATCATTGTTCTTTATCACTGCATAGTATTCCACTCTGTGAATATACCATAGCTTGTTTATCCATTCGTCTGTTGATGGGTACCAGATTGATTCCATGTTTTTGCTATTGTGGACAGTGCTGTAATAAACACTGGTATGTATGTGTCTGTCTGTGTGACAGCCCTTATTTCTCTAGGATATATATCAAGAAGTGGAATTGCTGGATCAGGCGATATTTCTGTTTCTAGTATTTGTTAATGGAGATGTCAGTATAACAAGACCTTTGATGAGGAACAGTGTCATAGATTGAATTCTATCACCCTACAAATGTATGTAGGGCCATGATTCCCAGTATTGTGTGATTGCCGTCCATATTTTGATTGTCCTATACTGTAAATCCTAATCTCTGCCTATGGTTGATAGACTGGACTGTGTTAAAGAGGATTAGGCCACCTCCTTGCTCCAGTGTAAAGGGAGTTTCCCTGAAGTGTGGCTTGCACCAACTTTTATCCTACAAGAGATCAAAGGAAAAGGAAGCAAGGAGAGTTGGGGACCTCATACCATCAAGAAAGCAGCGCTGAGAGCAGAGTGCATCCTTCAGACCCAAGGTTCCTGAGCTGAGATTGTCTCAAAACAAAGGCAGACTGATGCAACACAGAGACCTTCCTCTAGAGCCAACTGAGAGAAAGAGTGCGTTCCCCTGGAGCTGGCACCCTGACTTCAGACTTCTACTAGGCTGTGCTAGAATAAACTTTTCTTAGTTAAAGCCAAAAAAAAAAAAAAAAAAAAAAGTGCCAGATAGATTTCCAAAGTACTTGTACATTCCTTTTAGTAGTGTAGAAGAGTTCCAGTCTCTCCACAACATCTCCAACATTTATTATTTTGTGTTTTTTGGATTAATGCCAGCTTTGTTGGTGTGAAATGGTAATCTCTCTATAGTTTTCATTTTTACTTCTCTAATGGCTAATGATCATTAGCATTTCCTCATGAATCTGTCTTCTTTGGTTATGTTCCTGTTCATATACTTTGCCTATTGTAGAATTGGATTATTTGTGATTTTCTTCTGAGGTTTTGCAGTACTTTGTAGATTATGGATATTAAGTGCTGTTTGGATTCCAGGTAACCAAAATCTCTTTCCTAGTCTGTAGGTAGGCTTTTTACTCTTTTGATTAAGTCTTTGGATGAGTGTGTTTGATTTCTAGGACTTCCCAGTTATCTTTTTTCTCTTCTGGTACTTGTGCATTATTATTAATATTTTGTAGTCTGTTTATTCCATGTATAGTGGCTCCTAGTGTTGTCTCTATTTTTTCTTCCATGATTTTTATTCTTTTAGATTTTCTTTTTAGGTCTTTGAGCCATTGATTTTATTTTTAGAACTTTTGAGTTATTTTTTTTGTCTGGTGTGAGACATGGATCTTGTTTCATTGTTTTGCCAACAGATATCCAGTTATCCCAACAGTGTTTGTTAAAGAGACTGTCATTTCCCCAGTTTATGGTTTGGAGACCTTAGTCAAATATCAGCTGCTCATACATGGTTGATGATGTATCTGGATTCTCATTTCTATTCCATTGGTCTAGGTATCTGTTTTTATACCATACCAGGCTATTCTAACTATTGTAGCCATGAAATAGGTTCTCAAGTCAGGTTGTGTGAGGCCTCCTATTTTGTTCTTCTTCAGTAATGCTTTTCTTATAAGGGGCTTCTTCCCACTCCGTGTTAAGTTAGTGACTTGTTTCTCAATCTCATTAAAAAATGCCATTTGGAATTTGTATTGAAATTGCATTGTAACTAGATTGCTTTGGGCAGACTAGGCAATTTCACGATGTCTTCCTATTCATAAGCAAGGTGGGTTTCTCCATTTATGTAGGTCTCTTTCTGTTTCTTGCAGTAGACTCTTGCAATTTTCTTTGTATAGGTCCTTCATGTCTCTGGTTAAGTTTATTCCTAGCTATTTTATCTTCTTGGGAGGTGTTTGTGAAATAACATTGATTTGGTGATTTCCTCCTTGTTGTTGTAAAGGAATCCAACTGATTTATGTATGCATATCTTGCACGGTGATACGTTGCTGAATTATTTTATTAGTTCCTGTTTTGTTTTGGGTTTTTTTTGTTTCTTTTGGCTTTTCTGTGTATAAGATCATATCATTGGTAAATAAAATAGTTTCAATTTCTTTATGGTTTGGATGCCCCTAATTTCTTTGTCTTGCCTGATTACTCTGACTAGAACTTTCAGGACAATGTTATTTAATAGTGTTGACAATGGGTATCTTAGTCTGATTCCTATTCTCAATGGGAATGCTTTCAGACTGTCTCCATTAATGTTGATGGTGGCTGTTGGTTTTGCATAGATACCCCTTATTATGTTGAGGAATTTATTTTCTATTTCTATTATGCAGAGTTCTTAACATGAATGGATGTTGGACTTTGTCAAATGCTTTTTCCATATCATTTGATAAAATCACGTGGTTCTTGTCTTTTGTTTGATTTATGTGTTTGATTACATTGATTCTTTTTCTAATGTTGAGCCATTCCTGCATCCCTAGTATAAATCCCACTTGGACCTGGTAAATTATTTTTTTATGTGTTGTTGAACTCTATTGGTTAGAATTTTGTTGAGGATTTTTGCATCTAAGTTCATGAGAGATATTGGTATATAAGTTTTCCTTTGTGTGTGTGTGTGTGTGTGTGCTGTCTTTGTCTGGTTTAGTATCCCAGGTAAGTTGGCTTCATAGAATGAATTTGAGAGTATTCTATCCTTTCCTATGCTCTGAAATTCCTTTAGTAGTAGTGGTGTTAACTCTTATCTAAAAGTTTGGTAGAATTCTCCAGTGAAGCCACTAGGGCCAAGAAGTTTTTCAGCTGGTAGTTTCTTTAATTACCATTTCATTCTTTTCTCTAAATGACTTAGTCATTCTATTTCTGTTTATGCTGGTTTCAGGAGGCAATGTGTTTCTAGAAATGTGTTCATTTCTTCTAGGTTTTCAAATTTATCAGCGTACAACTTTTCGTAGTATTCTGTTATGATTCTTTTAATTTCATTTGAGTTTACTGTGATATGGCTTTAGGATCCCAAAGATGCTTTGTAATATTTCAGCACTGAATTTAATTAAGGAATGATTTGTGGCCTAATATGTAGTCAATTCTGGAGAATATTCCAGGTGCACTGGAAAAGAAAGTACACTTGATTACTATTAGGTGGAGTGTTCTGTATATGTCTATGAAATCAAGTTGGTTGATAGTGGCATTTAGCCCTTCTGTGTCTTTATTAAGCCTTTTTCCAATTGTTCTGTGCTTCCCTGAAAGTGATATATTCAAGACTCCTACTATTATTGTGGAGCTGTTTCTATTTTCAGTGCAGTTAGTGTTTGTTCTATGTATTTTGGAGTCCTGGCATTGGGTGTGCAGATTATTTAATATGGTTATATTCTCCTGGGGTATTGATCCTTTAGTCATTGTATAATGTCCTTCTTTATCCAATATGGTAGATTTTACTTTAAAGTCTATTTTATCATAGATTAACATTGTCATTTCTTCTCTGTTTTGAATGTCATTAGCTTGATATATATATTTTTTCCATCCTTTGAGTTTTAGCTTGTTTGTGTCTTTGAGTCTAAGTTATGTCTTCAGTAGGCAGCATACAGATGGGTCATGTTTTTCATCCAGTCTGCCACTCTCTTTATTGGTGTAGTTAGTCCATTTACATTCAACATGATTATTGATAGGTATAAACTTAATAACCTCATTTTTATGTCTTTTGTGTGTGTGTTTTAGACAAGTCCTTCATTACCTTTAATTTTCTGTGCTGAGTCATTTTTATGTGTATGTGTGTTGTTTGTTTTTTTGTCTTTTTCAATGTTGATCATTTCGTATTTGCTGAGATTTCATGTTATTTTTTGTTTCTTTTGATGTGTAGGACTGATCATTTTGTTTGTGGTTACCTCTATTTGTCTAAATTTTTAAACCAGTCTTAAATTTCTTTATATTACTTTGACTCCATATGACTTCATTTGGGTCTCTTTTATTATAATGTTTGCATAATGACATTTCTGTTTCCCTATTTTCTGTGTTTTGCCCATGATTTATTTTTATGATTCCCGTATTTCATTTGATATCCAGTTGCTGTGTTCTGCTTTCTGGTCTTGGTTGTTACCTGGTATTAGTGATTATGTAACCAAAGAACTCCCTTTAGCTCTTCTTGTAATTTGGGTTTTGGGTTTTGCAAATCCCCTAAATTTCTGTTTATCTGGAAGTGTCCTAATTTCACCATCATATTTGAGAGACAATTTTACTGGACATATAATTTATGGCTAGCAATTCTTTTCCTTCAAGGCTTTGTATATGGCATCCCATTGCCTTCTTGCCTGCATAGTTTTTACTGAGTAGTCCCATCTGAGTCTTACTGATTCTTCTGTAGGTTATTTTTCATTTATCCCTAGCTACTTTACACGTGTCTACTTATATTTAGTTTTGGTAAGTATGATTATAATATGCCTTGGTATCTTCATTTTGGAATCTACCTTGTGTGCAGTTCTATAAGTGTTTTGTATAAATACTTTCTCATCTATGATGATCCGCCTCATGATGACCCTAGGACCACCATGAGTTGAATCTGACTCGACGGCATTTGGCTTGGCCATCTGTTATGATATCAGGGAAGTTTGCTGTCAACAAATTTTTAACAATTCTTTCTGTATTTTCTATTAACCCACCCCATTCTGGTAGTCCAATCACTCATACAACATCTGACAATGAAGTTTGTGAACTCGCTACTGTGTGCTTATGCTGGCAGCACTGTACAAACAACCAGTTAAGGTTTTGTAACCTTGCCTATCAGTGTCTCACAGCTGTGTTCGGGTCAACATGTGGCACTGTCTTGCTGAATGGCATTCATTATTGTTTTTATGTGTTTTCATGTGCTGTGGCAAGAATGTTGGGGCTTGAATTAGGTCAACAAACAAACATCAATTTTTTTTGGTCAAATGTAGCAAGAGTGTGAGCGAAAGCAGAGATACGTTAGTCCAAGTTTGTAGGGATAATGCCATGAAGAAAACAGCAGTGTACAAATAGATTAAACGTTTTTTTTTTTTTTTTTTTTTTGTCTGAAAAGAGAGAAAGTGTCACTGATGAAGAGAGGTCAGGGCAACCAGTAACAAGCAGAACAGATGAAAACACTGCAAAAATTTGTACCAACTAGACAAACAGTTAACCAGATTTACCATTTGGAAGTGCTGAAAAGGCTGCATGGATAAAATAGAGGAAAATAACCTGAACTTTTCACCAACAACTCATGGCTCTTGCATCATCACAATGTACCAGCTCATGCAGTACTGCCTATGAGAGAGTTTTTTGCCAGTAAACAAATAACTATATTGGAACACCCTCCCTACTCAACAGATCTGGCCCCCTTCTTTACTTGAAGATAAAGAAAATATTGAAAGGAAGATGTTTGGATGACATTCGGCACATCAAGAGTAATACGATGATAACCCTGATGGGCATTCCAGAAAAAGAGTTCCAAAATTGCTCTGACAGGTGGTCTAGGTGCTAGCATTGGTGGATATTCTCCCAAGGGGAGTACTTTGAAGTGATATTCAACAATGTGGTATGTAGCACTTTTTCTAGAATGAGCTCATGAACTTAATTGTCAGACCTCATAGATTATTCCTCTTCACAGAGTCCCACACAAT
Organism: Heterohyrax brucei; assembly: GCA_028571685.1. NCBI lineage: Eukaryota > Metazoa > Chordata > Mammalia > Hyracoidea > Procaviidae > Heterohyrax > Heterohyrax brucei. The sequence continues at coordinate 68,964,867 of CM053150.1, forward strand.
TCTTAATGCTTCTTGATTTTTTTTTTTTTGGTAGTTCTTTTGTCTAATTTTTCCTCAAATATGTTGATGTCATGTGCTGCATTTTCAGTCTCACTAATTTGGCCTTCCATTGACTCAGTTCTGCTCCTTTGACTTTCCATTGAGTTGTCCAATTCTGTAACTTTATTAGTAATTTTCTGAATTTATTAATTCTTGCCAATGTATGCTTTCTTGCAGACTGTTCACTTTGTCATTGTGTTCTGCTGCATTCTGCCTCATCTCTCTTCATTTATTGAAGAATTCTAACTATTAATCATTTGTACTCTACCTCTGATAATTCTAGGAAGTTCTCCTACTCTAGAAAATTTCATTTTTTTGTTTTAAGAGCTTTCTGGAACAACCATGGTCTACTGCTGAGTGCTTTGATATGGACTGCTGTTTCTGAGCCCTCAGTAAACTATGTCTCTTAATTTATTTTTTATTTGCCTATAGTCTTCTAGCTTTTTATTTTGAAATGTGAAAGTAAGCTGGTTGTTTATAATGGTTTGATTATTGTTGACTTTGAAGCTCTAATGTTCTGTTACCAGGTAGTTAGAGCTGTTACTAGACACAGGAGTGCAACAGTTCATTTACTTTTAGGTTTTCAGCTCAGGCATCCAGATAGTTAGTCACCAAATACGTGGTGCAGACTCTCACCTACTGTCCTAGTTGTACAGGTATAATTGGTATAGGTGCAGGTGTCTGGCTGCAACTGCAGAAAAAGCCAGAAGACTAACAGCCATTCCTGAGTATCTGTGAGGATGACACAATCATTTATGTCTGAATCTAAGTGAAGGAATAGTTCCTGCCCTGATTTTCAAGCTTAGGGGAGTCAGCGGAATTTTTTTTCTCCTCCTTGCCCAAGTTTTTTAAATTGTTACCTCCCTGAGTCTCAGAGAAAAGCTCATGTTGGGCTTAACAAGTCCTACTTCCAGTTCAGTTAATGATGTCAGATTTCATAGCTCAGTGCAGTGCAGAAAAGTGAGGGGAAGAATGTCTTAGAGCAGGCTTGAGGAGTCCTACTTGTGGCTCAGTTAGTGGAGGCAGACTCTAGCACCAGGCATGGTCTGGAGAAGGGGGGGGTACTGAGAGAAGGGAGACAGGTCTGTCTAGTAGAGTCTGTCTAGTAGAGTCTCAGAAACCCTTGCAGCAGGTTACATACAAAAACTCAGCTTTCAACAATCTGGCCCTGTTTCTCGCTGGCTCTGGAGATACAAGTGGACTTCCTAGAAAACCATCCTATCCAGAAAGAAGCTCACCAACCTCCACTTGGCTCACCACAAAGTAACTGCCACTGTTTCCCAGGACGTCAGGTCTGTGGAATCCTATGTACTTCTGGTGCTACTCTCCCTTCAGTCCAATTTCTCACCTTTTTCTTTGAAGTTCAGAGCTCCCAGGATGTCATGTGTACTGGATTCATTTGGTCTTTTGAGTCTTTGTTGTTAGAGGGGTCACAAGAAGTATCCATCTGCTCTGCCATCTTGGCCCTGTATACTCTAAAGTTAATTTTTACTTTGTTATTTTTAACATGATGTTGCTTATATTATTCTAGTTTTTTGAAGAACCTCTGTAAACTGAAACAAACCCGTTACTGTTGAGTCAATTCTAAATTCTAGCAGTCCTATCGGTCAGTGTAGATCTGCCCCATAGGGTTTCCAAGGAGTTGCTGATGGATTTGAACTATTGATTCTTTAATTAAAAGGCTGAGCTTCTCACCATTGCACTAACAGAGACTCTCACATATTAATTTTTAAAGAACATGGAGGGAAGTAAAGGGCTTGTATTTCTTGGGGACTCGATCAGAGACTATGACTGGAATTGTCTGAAATACGAATTTTATACAATCACCATAACAATTTTTGTTTAGTTACTGCATTTTATTGATTGTTTAAAGACTTCAAATCACACTAAAGAATTATGGAAAATGTTTATTGAAAGAAGACATGCCATTCAATTAGAAACCAAATGTGTACCAGATTGCACTGGAAAATGTATATGGATTTCTCTACACTAGACTGTGGATTGCTCCTCAGGGGCAGGAAACTTAGTTTTTAATTTATTTTTAACATTTTACCCTCAGTCTAACTGATGGTGGATTCCCAATATTCATGTAAATGTACAAAATCCCTCTTATCTGTTTTCTAAATGAAAGCCTATATGAAAAATAAGACCACCATATTTATGTGAAACTGGAGATGGAGTAAGTAGAGCAGATCTGTAATGCTGTGAAGTTCTTTATCTTCAATCTGATCTTACAAATGCCATAGGAGAAGGATTTTTTTTTCCTTTGGGTAGCTATGAAGTTTTAAAAAATACCGTGAAATCTTTAACAAGTAATCATTTTACACTGTAGAGTTCATCAATAAAAACAGTAATGGAGAGACATGTAATAAATTAAATATGAAATGTATTTGGAAGTAACAGTGCTTCCAGGCATCAACTACCTGTCACATCAAAGCTGAAGCGGACAGGTATATTATTTGTTGAATAAATGGCCTCTATTGACAAGCCAAGAGAAAAGTGCAATCAAGAAATGTCATTATAATTTTCAGAGAAATATAAAAATCTGTTTTTTCCCCCTTCATTACTAATGCATCAGAATTGAGGCTGTTTTAAACAAAACACGCACTTCTTAAGACGACATTGTATTGAACCGTAAGAATCTGCTATGTTTTGCTATTTTGAGGAGTCTTTGAATTGATTCTGACTTGCAGCAACCCTACGTACAACAAAATGATCACGACTCATTCCTGCATTGTCTTCATATTCTTGCTATACTTGAGCACATTGTTGGGGTAACTGTGTCACACCATCTCAGTGAAGGTCTTTTTCTTTTCTCTGAGCCTCTCCTATACCATGCATGTTGTCCTTCGCCAGTGAATAGTCCCCTGGATAACGTGTTCAAAGTACGTGAGGTGAAATCTTAACACCATGGCTTCTAAGGAACATTTTGATTTTACTTCTTTCAAGATGTATTTGTTGATTCTTCTAGAAGTACATAGTACATTCAACATTCTTCAGCAACACCATAATTCAAAGGCATCAAGTCTTCATCTGTCTCCCTTATTCATTGTCCAGATTTTACATGCATATGACTGAAAATATCATGGCTTGAGTCATAACTACCTTATCCCTCAAAGTGACATCTTTGCTTTTTAACACTATAAAGAGGGTTTTTTTTTGCAGCAGATTTACCTAATGCAATAAATTATTTGATTTCTTGACTGCTGCTTCCATGGGCATTGATTGTGGATCCAATGTCAATATTCTGTACACTCATTATGATCTTGCTTATTGGTACAGTTCACACTGAGGTGTAATTCATACAGAAGATTGTAGCCCTTGGTCTTCGTCAGTAAGTGCTTCAAGCCCTCTTCACTTTCAGCAAGCAAAGTTATGTCATCTGCATATCACGTGTTGTTAGTAAGTCTTCCTCCAATTTTTATGCTATATTCTCCTTCATAAATTCCAGCTTCTTGGATTATTTGCTCAACATACATATTGAATAAGTATGATGGAAGGATACAACCCTGAAGCTCGCCTCTCCTTGTTTTAAACCACATGGTATTCCCTTGTTCTTGATCTATATACAATTTCTTCTTGAGGACAACCAAGTGTTTTGTAACTCCCACTCTTCACAATTTAGCCATAATTTGTTACAATCCACACAACTGAATGCTTTTGTATAGTCAATAAAACATAGGTAGACATCTTACCGGTATTTTCTAATTTCAACTACGATGCACCTGACATCAACAATGATATGCCTGGTTCCACATCTTCTTCTGAATACAGCTTGAATTTCTAGCAGTTCCCATCAACGTGCTTCTGCAACCACTTCAGAATTTTCTTTAGAAAAATTTCAACTGTATGTGATATTAGTATGAGTCGGATCCAACTCGACGGCACTTGGCTGGGTATTAATATTTTCTATAATTTCCAAATTCTGTTGGATCACCTTTCTTAGGAGTGGACACAATGATGGATCTCTTCAGTCAATTGGTCAGGTAGCTGTCTTCCAAATTTCTTGGCATAGACAAGTAAACATTTCCAACATTGCATCTACTTATTGAAAGGTCTGAATAGGAATTCTGTCAATTTCTAGAGCCCTATGTTTTGCCAGTGCTTTCAGTTAAGCTTGGACCTCTTTCTTCAACACCAGTTCTTGAACTTATGGTGACTCTTGAAATGGTTGAACCTCAACCAATTCTATTTATTGCTCACACTGTGTATTCTTTCTATCTTCTTTTAATGCTTCCTGCATCATTCATCATTTAGCCCAGGGAATCCTTCAATATTGCAACTCAAAGCTTGAATTTTTTCTTCAGCTCTTTCAGCTTGAAAAATGACAAGAGTTTTTTCCCTTTCAGTTTTTTTTAACTTTGCACCTTTTATTATAATACTGTCCTTTATCTTCTCAGACTGCCCACTGAAATCTTCTGTGTATCTTACTTCCTCATTCCTTCCTTTCACGATAGCTATTCCATGTTCAAAAGCTAGTTTTAGACTCTCCTGACAATTATTTTAGTATTTTCTTTCTTTCCTGTCTTTTTAATGGCTTCTTGCTTTCTTCATGTATGACATTCTTAACATTACTCCACAACTCATCTGACTGGTCTCCCCTCGTTAGTATTCAGTGTACTAAATCTATTCTTGAGACAGTTTTAAATTCAGGTGCAATATCAGGTGCAAGCTCATTCTTGGCTCTGGCAGACTTGTTTTAGCTTTCTTTATCTTCAGCATGAATTTGCATGTGAGCAATTGATGCTCCATTCCAGAGTCAGCCCCTAATCTTTTTCTGCTTGATAATTGAGCTTCTCCATAACTTATTTTCAGAAATGTAGTCAATTGGATTTATGTGTTTCCCATCTGGTGAGATCTACATGTATAGTTACCATTTATGTTGTTTAAAAAAATTATTTGCAATGAAAAAGTTACTAGTCTTATAAAATACTATCAAGTGAAATCCAGTTTTGTTTCTACCACCAATGCCATGTTTTCTAACTGTTGATACTTGTTTGTTTTCTACTTTTATATTCTGATCATAAGTAATTATCAATGCAGGTTGACTGCATGTCTGATCAACTAAAGACTACAGAAGTTGGTAGAAATCTTGAATTTCTTTATCTTTGGCATTAGTGGTTGGTGTGTAAATTTGAATAGTAATAGTATTAATTGTTTTTTTCTTGTAGATATACTAATATTATCCTATTACTCACAGCATTATACTTCAGAATAGATAATGAAATGTTCTTTTTGATGATGAATGTGATACCATTCCTCTTCAATTTATCATTTCTAGTGTTGTAGACCATACAATTTTCCAATTCAAAATTGCTAACGTCAGTTAATTTTAGTTTACAAATGCCTAGGCTATCAATTTTTTGCACATTTTTGTCTCAGTTTTGATGACCTTTTCCTAGGTGTGTACTTTGTACATTACACATTGTGATTATCGCTGGATATTTGCAGCTGTTTCTTCTCATTTTGAGTTATAACTCATCAGTAAATGAAGTTCCAGAAAACTTTAGTCCATCCATGTTATTAAGATAGATGTCATATAATGCTCTGTTGCTATTCATAAGGTTTTCACTGGCCAATGTTTTCAGAATTAGACTGCCAAGTCCATCTTCCTAGTCTGTCTTAGTCTGGAGGCTCTGATGAAATATCCACCATGAATAATCCTTCTAGTATTTGAAACTCTGGTGGCCTAGCTTCAAGAATCACAGCAACACTTGTGCCTTCACATTGTGACAAATTGACAGATGAGTGCTGCTTATATAGGTCAGAAATAGTTGGGTATCAGTGTGTTAATATGGTTTACTATGAAACTGTGCAATACAGCAGTGGTAGGAACTGTGGAATCTCAATGGTAAACATAGTCCTTACTTTCTTAAACACATTTATATTATAATTTATTCCATTGATAATGTGACCCAGCTTACAAAAAGATTTACAATGAAAAGGAAAAATTTAAATTGATTAAACTTTCAATCAAAGAGTTTAAAAGAATATGGAAGTCCAACATCACGTAAAATTTAGACTATGCAGATCCTATGCTCTTACCAATTAAGACACAAAAGGGGACTCTGAGTTTCCTTACTACCAAGATAAGGAGAGAAGAAAATTTAAAAAAATTTCTAGTTTTACACATAAGTGATAAACCTCCAAAAAACTTCAAAAAGAGAGATTCCTGCCACCTAAGTCTCAATCATACAAGGAAATAAGTGAACTATAAAATCAAATTTTCATTTTTGTGTGTGATTGAGTGAAAGTGCACAGCCAAGCCAGCCAAGTGCCATCGAGTTGGAATCCAATTTAAATTTGCATGCTCTCCTGTCTGCAACTCCTTCTGCTCTCTTTGCCCAGTGACATCATACTCCTGCTTTCCGACACATGTCATATCCTCTTAAGAATCTCCTGTCCCCTCCTTTCTACCCTCTCCATACCAGGAAGTGAAATGTTCTTTTTAAAAAAATGTTTTTTTAGTCTTTGTTTATTTCTGTTTTCATTCTTGGTTTTGCAAGGAGCAGTGTTAGTGTTGTTTTCTTTCCCTCCTTTTTTTTTTTTAATTTTAATTTCTCAATGAGATATCAGAGAATGAGGATCCAACAGGGTTTGGAAAAAAGTTGTAGAGAAAGTATCATTTGTATTGTGCTCTCAAAAGTATGTAGGATATTGATATTTAACACATACAATATTTAATATGTGTTACATGTCATTTGGGAACCCTAGTAGGACAGTGTTTAAAGAGCGGCAGCTGCTGACCAAAAGATAGGCAGTTTGAACCCATCAGCTGTTCTTTGGAAACCCTATGGGGAAGTTTTACTCTGTCCTATAGTGTCACTAGGAGTCAACTCAATAGCAACGGCTTTTTTTTTTCCTTTTGGTACACGTCATTCTACTGACTCAATACATTTTTTAAATAACTTTACGAGATAAGAAATACTGTTATTTTATATGTTACAGATAAGGAGCTGAGGCAAGGGGCAGTTAAGTCATTCACCCAAAGCTACACATTTTGTGAGCTGTAGAAACAGTTTCAAAACTGAATATCCAAAGCCTATATTCTCAGTAGCTATGTTGCCGTTCCTCTCTTATCTACTGTTTTATATACCTACAGAACTTTAGAAGACTGACAGACCAATTGAACATGCATTCCACTCCACCTGAAACATTTATAAATGTGAGAAGTGAATGGTTTGTGACTTGGATAAAGATACTCTTATATCACATGGTGTTATTCAATAAGGGGCACAATATAATACATGTAAATTCATTTCAAGAGGTCATGTAATATTCTGCTGTGATGCTGAAAGGATGGGTTCTGAAGACAGAAAGACCAGTTCCAATTTCCACAATTTACTACTTATGATACCTCCGTGATGTTTCCTAGTCCTCAGCCTCAATGAGCTCAATCATAAAAATGGTGACAATAATGTCTTTCACACTGAGTTTATACTAGGATTATGTGAGATAATGTGTGAAATGTGTTTTTTAGTGCACTGTCTAACAGATAATGGCATGCAAAAAAGCATAACAGTGATGTAGGTAATGGCAATGGTAATGCTGATGCACAACCAGAGACAAAAACCCCCATACAAGAATTGATGACCACAGTAAAACTTAGCTAAGCTCTACAAGTAGAGTGGGGGGCATCAAGATTAACCTAAATTGGGAGACTAACAAATGATAGGCTCAGATAGAGTAGCATCATTGAGCATAGATGGAGCAGAAACACAGCACCCGTTTCCTACTTCAGGACAACTCCCTTTTACTGAGATAAAAGTTTAAAAAATCTCAGTTACTTCCAGTTTTGCAGATTTATGTGTTGTCATATCATAGACCAATATAGCTGAAAGAGTTCCCCTATCAAAAAAGAAAAAGAAAAAAATACTGCCATTGAGTTGATTCTGACTCCTAGCGACCCCATAGGACAGAGTAGAATGGCTCCATAGAGTTTCCAAGGATTGTCTAATGGATTCAAACCACTGACCTTTCGGTGAGCACACCTAGCATTTAACCAATACAACACCCAAAGAATTTAACAAATCCAGCCTCTCCACGCTATAATGCATAGAAAAACAACCTCAAGAAAGAACTATGTTAACTGTCTTAACTAACTTAGATTTCCAGAACCAGTGAATAGCAGATCTGGTCAATGATTCTTAGTCCAAGGTCTGCTGCCTCAGCCTGCCTCATGAGATAGTCACTCACTCACTGATAATAGTTACAATTATCCTCTGCCATGTACTATGGATAATAAGAGTGTTTCTTCCCTTAAAGATCTCATAGCTTATAGAAATGTATATCCTTGAAGTAAATATAGGAATAAGAAGTACTGAACTTGAGTTTTGTTAATCGCTTTTCATTGGCTGATTTTTGGAAGCAGATTACCAGCCCTTTCTTCCTAGTCTGAGTCTGGAAACTCTACTGAAACCTGTCCACCATGGCTGACCTTACTATTATTTGTAATACTGGTTGTGTAGCTTTTTCTAGAATTTGTATCATCAGGAAAGATCCATCACTAGAACATGACATCATATTTAGTGAACTAGGGGACCAAAAAAAAGGAGAAACCCTCAGTGAAAGAAATTGACTTAGTACCCATATCAGTGGCCTTAAACATACCAATTATCATGAGGATGGCACAGGAATAGGTAGCATTTCATTCTGTTATACACAAGGTCAACATGAGTTTCAGCTGACTGGATGGCAACAAACAACAACCTATTGAATTATGAAGCAATGGGTATATTGACTAGTTTTATAGACGGCATGAGGGAAGGCCCACCTAACTTTTTGTAGAATAACAAATGAGGTGAGGGAAGCCCTCTGGAAACTATCGATAGTGAAGCAGAGAAAGGGGGTAATTCAAAGAGGTGCAAGTCACTGTTCCTAGAAAACGGTATGAAGAAGAACGATCAGCCATCTGAGTCATAATCAATTCAAAGGCAGCAAAAGGTTTCTATTTAGAAAGCATGGCTTCCTGTAACCAGGGAAGAAGGACAACGAGTTTAGTGTCCAAGAGAATGGACCAGAAGCCTTTCAATAGAATATCCCCTGACTTACTCCCAATCCTCTGTTCACACAGGACTATTAAAACATCTGCTTTTTAGATGTGAAAACCTTGCCACAGAGAAGCTGATTAACCTGCCCATGTCACATAGCTGCTAGATAGTAGAACATGAATTCAAACACAGGTGGCCTGGCTCTGAATTTTGCACACAATCTTAACTACCTTGACTAACTTAACTAACACACAATATGCTCTCTGAAATCAAATCTACTCAAAATAGAACCACAGTTCCATGATAAAGCCTGAGAGAAGTTCGTTTTGGCAAATGAAACTAAAATTTATGAATCTAAGTTTATTTTAGCTTATAAAGTCAGAATTTATTTGATAATTTTAACTGCATGCTAATTTGTAAAATGAACAGAAAATGAACCAGGTCTTGATTTCTTAACAGTAATTTTTCTGACAAAATTGTATGATCAGATGAAATGAAATCCTTCACTTTGCATTTAGCTTTCATATCATGATTAGGAGGAAGGTAATTTTTGTAAAAATATTTGAGAGATTCGACATTTCCCCCCAAGGCTTCTCCTAACCCTTTGATATTCAAATATTTCTCTTTTGAAGTCTCTAATCATCTTCCTTGTTGATTTTCTCCTTTTCAATTGTTAATTGGTCTAAGTCAGTCAAATCCTTATTTGCCAGTGGTTTGGAAGGCAATTCTAGCAAACTTTACCATCACTTTCATCAATGTCATGATTTTGTGGGAATGATCCATTGTGTTTTACAGTTTGTGTGCATTGTATTGCATTATTCTGTAAGTGCTCAAAATGCTTTGTAAAATCCATGACAGCCTAAACAACAACAAAAAGTAATTGTTCTGACAGAAGAGGAAAGGGCAGAACAGAACACCTTTGTAAAGACTAACTTTAGAACAATTCATTTTATTGAACGTTTGTGTTTCATGAAGACTTTTGTACAATGTGAGTATCTAAAGTCAGATGATGAATACTCATATAACAGGAATCCCAAATATATATACTCATCTTAAAATTCCCAAGGCCTGCAGAGCTTCCAAAAGGAGAAACAGGAGAACCCATCTGCTTGGTTTGAGGAGTGGAACATCTTGGGAGAAGAAGCAGGCAGATTTTATAAATAGAGTTGTGCTTTTTATGTATATTCAGTATATGAAATGCAGTTCCTATTAATATATTTCACCAAGTTGATGGTTAGTGAAGATTGTTCCAGTACTTTGATGTCTTAGTGTATGTTGTAAAGTACATAGAGATGGTGTTTTTCTAGAAGGCAAAATTGCATGTAAGTCCAGTGTCTTGGTTGAGGTTCCGTTGCCTAGAATGGATAAAAGACTTCAAAGATTTAGTAACTCCTGGGCACCAGTCTTCTCACATGGAAAAATAATAATTAGTTCACTCGTCTTCATCTGTGGCTTTCTTCTGGAACAGGAGTGTGAACTCTCTCACGACTGAACTTTGAACATCAGTGCTACTGACCAGTAAATCTGGGTTTAGAAGGCATCCAAGGGTCAAGCTAATTCTTTCTCATCAATAAAAAGAAACGAAAGGGATTTATTCTTTAGCTCAGGGATAGTTAGGCTGGTGAGAATATTGTCTCTCCGTGTTATGACCAATGCCTTTCTGCAAACCTACCTTGTGTACAAAGAGTTGGCTGTCTATTGTATCTGGGATGCCAAGGATGTGTAAGATCACAGGTGAAGAAAGATCAACACGTAGCCTTACAAAACTGAATTCCAGAATTTCTTGTGTTTCAAGATTGTCCTGGATCCCAGAAGCAAACAAACAAATGTTGTCAGTGTTCTTTCAGCACAGTGTGCTAAGTATCAGTTTTACAGGATAAGTATTTGAAAGCCTAGATCAAAACAAAAAGGGTATGTATACATTTTAATTCTATTTTTTATTAATTACAGTAAAAGAATAAAATTTCTAATATCTATCAGTTATCTCATCTACAATAAACCCTCAGACCCCACCTACCCGTGTAGCCAACACAGTCATTTTCTTCTGTGGATAATTCTCTTGTTAAGGCCTTATAACAGGGGTCTCATACAAAATTTGTCCTTTTGACACTGATTCCACTCAGCATGATCTCTTCCGAACGAGACAATGTTATGAGATGTTTTCTAAAATTGTCATTGTTTTTTATCATAGCATAGTGTTCCACTGAGTATATGTACCAGTTTGCTTATCCATTTATCTGTTGATGGGCATTGAGGTTGATTCCAACTTTTTGCTATTGTGGACTGTGCTGCAGAAAACATTTGTGTCATGTGTCAGTTCATGTGACCACCTTTGTTTCTGAAGGATAAATTCTGAGCAATGGAATTACAGGATCAAATGGTATATCTATTTCAATCTTTTTTAAGAAAGTGCCAGATTGTTTTCCAAAGAGATTGTACCATTTTGCAATCCCACCAGCAGTGTAAGAGAGTTCCAGTTTCTCCACAGCCTCTCCAGCATTTGTCGTTTGGGGTTTTGGGATCATGGTCAACCTTGTTGGGGTGAGATGGTCTCTCATTGCAGTTTGGATTTGAATTTCTTTAATAGCAAATGACCATGAGCAATTCTGAATGTGTCTTTTGGCTGCCAGGATATCCTCTTTAGAGAAATATCTGTCCATCTCCTTCACCCATTTCTTAGTTGGAGTATTTATCCGTTTCTTGTTGATATTTTGTAATACCCAATAGATTGTGGGTATCAGACGTCAGTCTCACATAGAGTTGCCAAATATTATTTTCCCCTGCTGTAGGTGGTCTTTTAATTCTTTTGATGAAGTCTTTGGATGAGCAAAATGTTTGATTCTTAGTATTTCCCATTTATCTATTTTCTTTTCTGTTGATCATGTTTTGATTGTTGGATGTTGAACTCTCTACATTGTGTATTAAAATTACCATTGTTGGTCCTATTTTATCTTGGATAAGCTTTATCATTTTAGATTTGATATCTAGGTCTTTTATCCAATTTGAGTTGGTTTTTGTATAAGGTGTAAGATATGGGTCTTGTTTCAACTTTTTGCAGGTGGATATCCAATTTTGCCAGCATCATTTGGTAAAGAGATTGTTCATATCCCAGTTTAAAATGTTGGGGGCTTTATCAAATATCAACTGTTCATAGGAGGATGGTAGCATCTCTGGGATCTCAGCTCTGCATCATTGGTCTATATGTCTCCTTTTATACCATAACCAGGCTGTTCTGACTTCTGTGGCAGTGTAATAGGTTCTAAAGTTGGGTAATGAGAGGCCTCTCAGTGTGGTGTTCTTCTTCAGTAGTGCTTACTTACCCAAGGTTTCTTCCCTTTCCAAACAGAGATGATGATTTGTTTCTCCACTGCATTAAAAAATGTCACTGACATTTGTATTAAGATTACATTATATAAGTAGATTGCTTTGGGTAAAATACACATTTTCACAATGTTGAGTCTTCCTATCCATGAGCAGGGTGGATTACTCCATTTATGTAAGTCTCTCTTAGTTTCTTGTAGTAAGGTCTTGTAGTTCTCTTAAGATCTCTTATTTCTCTAGTTAGTTTTATTCCTAGGTATTTTATCTTCTTGGTGGCTATAGTAAATGGAATTGATGTGGTGATTTCTTCATTACTAATCTCAATGTTGGTATAAAGGAATCCTACTGATTTATTATGTTTATCTTATATCCTGTTACTTTGCTAAATTCCTCTGCTAGTTCCAATAGTTTACTTCTGGATTCCTTTGGATTCTCTGTATAAACAACCATATCATTTGCAAACAGCAGGATTTTTACTTCTTCATTGCTAGCATGGATGCCCTTTATTTCTTTGTCTTGTCTACTTGCTCTGGCTAGAACTTATAGCACAATGATGAATAGACGAGGTAAGAGTGGGCATCCTTGTCTAGTTCCCATTCTCAAAGGGAATTCTTCCAGTCTTTCACCATTCAGGATGATGAAGGCAGTTGGCTTTGCATACATGCTACTGATTGCGTTGAGGAATTTCCTCTCTTCCTATTTTTCTGAGTACTTTTAGAATGAATGGGTGTTGAACTATGCCAAATGAATTTTTCTGCATCAATTGACAAAATCAGGTGATTCTTACCTTTTGTGTTATTAATGTGGTTGATCACATTAATTGTTTTTCTGACTTTGAACCAGCCTTAAATCCCTGGAATGAAACCAACTTGATTGTGATGAATGATTTTTTTATATGCTATTGAATTCTGTTGGCTAGAATTTTGTTGAAAATTTTTGCATGTAGGTTCATGAGTGATATTGGTCTGTAATTTTCTTTTGTGTGGGATCTTTCCCTGGCATTTGTATCAGGGTAATACTGGCTTCATAGAATGAATTTGGGAGTATTCCAGCCCTTTCTATGGTGTGAAATAGCCTCAATAGTATCAGAGTTAAATCTTCTCTAAAAGTTTGGTAGAATTCTGCAGTGAAGCCATCTGGGCCAGGACTTTTTTTGGTTAATAGATTTTTTTATTACTTTTTCAATGTCTTCCTTTGGGATTTATTAAGTTGATCTATTTCTCCAACTGATAACCTTGGTGAGTGATATGAATCTAGAAATTTGTCCATGTCCTCTCAGTTTTCTAACCTGTTAGAGTACAGCCTTTCATAGTATTCTATTATGATCTTTTTGATTTCAGCTTGTGTGTGTTGTAACAACTCCCATCTCATTTCTTTTTTTTAACCATTTTAAATTGAATATTACTGAGTGAAAATGTACATTCCTGCATAAATTTACATGCCCACCTCTATGCAGCTTCCATTGCTCTCCTTGTCCAGTGACAGCACACTATTCCTCTCTGCTCCATACGTGTCTCATCCTTCCAACAGTATCCTTTCTCCTCCTCTCCATTGGGGCAGGAGGAAGGGGACCATGCTCTTAGGCAAAATCGAGGCCAATTGGCACAACTAGTGTTTTGCTAAGAGGGCTCTCTGCAACCTACATTGGTGAGTGGCACCTGGGGTCTTAAAAGCTGCCAAGCTGCCATCTGAGGGCATAGCAAATGGTCCCAACTCAGTAGGAATGGATGCTCACTAAGGACCAAAATGACATGGGGTGAAGACAACCCAGAAGATAGAGAGATCCACATGAGTGGGTGCCTACATCGACTTGGGACCATAAGAACCAGATAGTGCCCAGCCACCACCAGTGATAGTCATGATGGAGCTCACTAAGTTGAGTCTCACTGGCAACAAAAGAATAAAAAGGGGTGCATCCTGAGATCTCCACTAAAAGACCTCAATTGATGGTCCAGCAGTTTCGGGGTTTCCTTGGGAGCATGGACCCTGGCCCTGATGCTGCCCTTGCCCATAAATCATAACGAAGATCCACTCCTTGGACACGAATGGATTGGACTTGGCGATGCAGAGTGACCATCTCATTTCTTAATCAGGTTATTTGTATCTTCTGCTGTTTTTCTTTTGTAAGTTTAGCTAATGGTTTATCAATTTTGTTGATCTTTTCAAAGAACCTGCTTTTGGTTTTGTTAATTTTTTCAATTGTTTCTTTATAATTCATTTAGTTCTGCTCTAATCCTTATAAGCTGTTTTCTTCTGGTGCCTGAGAGGTTCTTCTGTTGCTCCCTTTCTACTTGTTCAAGCTCTAAGGTTAATTCTTTAATTTGGGCCCTTTCTTCTTTCCAGATGTGTGCAGTTATACAGCTAAGCTGACTTCTGAACGCTGTTTTTGCTGTATCCTGTAGATTCTGGTAGGATGTGTTTTCATTCTCATTTGATTCCATAAATTTATTTATTTTGTCCTTGATTTCTTCTATAACCCAAGGCTTTTTGAGTAAAATGTTGTTCAGTTTCCATAAGTTTGAATTTCTGCCTATGAATTTTTTGTCATTGGTTTCAACTTTTATAGCTCTATGGTCTGAGAAGACACTTTGCAGTAAATCAATGATTTGAATTTTATAGAGAATTCCTTTATGACCTAACGCATGGTCTATTCTGGGGAATGTTCCATGAACATTGGAGAAGAAGGTGTACTTATCTATTGATGGATGAAAAGATCTGTATATGTCGATCAGGTCAAGTTGGTTGATTGTTGCAATAAAATCTTCTGCATCTTTACTGAGCTTTTTTCTGGATGACCTATCCATAACTGAAAGGGGAGTGTTGAAGTCTCCAACTATTATTATGGAATGATCTGTCTCATTTTTCAGTGTTGTCAGTACTTGTTCAATGTATTTAGGTGCTCTGGTATTGGGTGCATAAATATTAATATTGTTAAGTCCTGTTTGAGTATTGAAACTTTCAGCAACAAATAGTGACCATCCTTGTCCACAATAGTGTATATTTTTTTGAGACTGCTAAAAGACTATGGAGTGGACACACATTTCCTGATTTCCTTCTGAGAACTAAGACCTGGATGATATTTGTATGGAGCACTGAACATTTGAGGAGCCATAGGACCTAGCATATTTGACTAGGCACCAGTGCCACACTAATCTATCCCTCTCAAAAACAAGCCAGCATCCGTCTGACCTCTACTTCTGCTATTTCACAGTATCGGAGAACTGCAGCCTCCATGAAAGCCTAGTAATGTACTTTCATTATCAACTGGAAGGCAGAGTCTGCTGCTCCTGATAGCCTGTTACAGCCAACATGTTGGACAGCTCCTAGTTCAACACCTGGACAGCTCCCCTCATTGAAGTGAAGTTTACTTTTAAGGCTGAGAGGCCTATGTATTTGCCTGGAGATGTGGCTGTTGAGAGGCTGGCATCTTTTCCTCCCACCCTTCTCTGGCCCACATTGAAGGGTTGTCTGACAGCCCCCAGTTTCTCCATCAGTAGGGTGGCCTCTTTCCCACCCAATAAGCAGAGACTTCCACCCCACAAAGTCCCCCTGGGGCAAATGACTAGAGTAGTAGAGACAGCTGGTGACCAACAATTCTCTTAGATCCAATACCCCAGGAATCAAACAGTGTCTAGACGGCACACAGGGAGCAGACCATAATTAAGCATGTAAATAAGCAGCCTTTAAATGCTCCATAAATTTCCCAAAATAAAGTTTCAAAAAAATTCCCATATGAAGAAGACTTTCTGAATCTATCGGAGGTCTAGTACAAAAGAATTATATATGGAACCCTCCTAGAGATTAAACAAAATGCAGCAGAACAAAATGAAAAATTTAGTAAGCTATTTGAACTGATGGAACATCAATGATCTGAAATACATCATATCAGTAACACAAAAGCCAGAGTTAGATAATACAACTCAAAGCCAAAAGAGCAGAATTGAACAGACAGAAGTTAGACTCCGTGATTTAAAGACAGGGCAACTGTCACGAGAAGTCAGGGAAAAGAAATAAGAAAAATTAAGAAGCATTAAGAAGCATGTGGGACTCCATTAAGAGGAATAATTTATGTTTAATTGGAGTTCCAGAACAAGGGGAATTAATGACAATATAGAGAGTATTGCTGTAGAGATGCTGACAGAAAAACTTTCCTGAGATTATGAGCAAAGAGGACATAGGTATCCAAGATGTTTATTGAACACCAGAAAAGCTAGACCCAAAAAGAAAGCTTCCAAGACATATTATAATCAAGCTTAATAAAATGAAATATAAACAGATGCTTCTGAAGGCAGCAAGGCTTTCATCTGACTTCTCTGCAGAGACAATGCTGGCTAGAAAACAGTGGACAAGACGGATTCAAAGGCCTGAAGGAGAAAAACTTTGATCCAAGAATTATTTATCCTGCAAAATTTCTGTCAAATATAGTGCTGAAATTAAGAATTTTGAAGATAAAGAGAAGTTTAGAGACTTTGTAAAAACTAAACCAAAATTATATGAAATATTGAAAGAAGCTCTTCCCTTAGAAAAACAGAATCATTAAATGTATATTTAAGGTGGTAATTCAGGACACACCATCCAAAATTTTAATCAGTTAGGGAAATCACAAAACTTAATCAAACCTACAATATTAAAATGAAGGAATCTGTGATCATATCATGACAACTATAATACCATCACATTAAAAGAGGGGTACACTACAGTAGTTATAGTGATTTCAGATGCAGAGGAAGTTTAAGAGTTATGTAGTAGTTAAAATTGGGTTTAATCTTTAATCTAAGGGGGATAATAGCCAAGTAGCCATAAAGCAGACTAACAGTGAATTGAATCAAAATAAGAAACGCAATACATGAGTCTCGAACACAAAACAAACACTGAAACAACCCATACAGACGAATGGCCCAGAACAGAACATTAAGAGCAATATAGAAAACATCAACATAAAAGTAATTACATCAAAATGATGACACTAAGCATATACTTATCAATAATTACACTGAATGTAAATGGACTGAACACTCCATTAAAGAGACAGCGAGTAACATCCAGGATCAAAAGACATGACCTATCTATATGTTGCTTACAAGAAACACACCTTAGACTTAAATATATGAACAAATTGAAAATTAAAGGAGGAATAATATATAGCAAGCTAACAATATACAAAGAGCAGGTGTGGCAATACGAATCTCAGATAAAATAGATTTTAATGTAAAATCCACTATTGTGGACAAGGATATGTTTTTAAATTTAATGAAAATATGGCACGGAATTTTCACATAAAACAAGATTTCAAAAGCATCTTGAGCTTTAGAATCCTATCTGAGAAACACCTCCTTACACTCCTATGAAGTTTAGGCTTTTTAAAAGAAAAGTTCATGCTCTTCCATTATGAAATTTTCCTTCTGGGGGGAGGGGGAACGTTGATGAGCAAGTTCTCAGCTACCATCCAGCTCAGATCATTCCACAGACATTTCTGATTCTTGAAAAGTGTTGCCATACTTTCAGGCAAGATCTGCATTTCTTTCAAGCTCTAACTACTTAACACTCTGAAGAAGTGGTCAATCCTTTCTAGAAAAGTCCATAACCTTCTCTTCACCCTGTGAGCTCTTTTAGCAGAATTTCATCTGAGTAATTGAATGGTTCATGAATTATTGTTCAAATCATTGGACTAGTGTGGCTGGTTATTCTGAACCACCAGAAGACAGACCATGCAGCCAGCTTAGCATAACACAAGTGTTCTACTGGTTCTGCAACATAGGACACACCTTTCATTTGGTGCCTCAGTCTCCTCTTCTGGTCAGCATGAGCAGTTCAGATTGATCATGTTGACTGATTTGGATTGTGAACAAAAGTTAAGGCATTTTGAAACATTTGTATTACCCTTGAAGTGAATATCCCACAGGGTTCCCATTCTTACTTTAACATAATATCTCCTGGCACTTCTGAGATGAGTTAAACTTACAGTTCCACAGGAACTCTAATATTTGGGCTATTTAATTTATCTGAATAAATATCAGAGGTAAGCAACCGGATAAGAGCAGCAACCTAAGTAGGATGAGACACTGTTTATTTCAATAAAGAATCCGGACAGTCAGATAGGCTGCCTTTGCCCCTACTACTTGTCACTGACATCTTGGAGGGTGTCATACAATGCAAAAGTTTAATAAGGGAGGAAAACCACTCCCCACGTGATTAATGCTTTCCATCATCACTAATGATTTACCCATACCAACCAGCCCTGCAAAAGTACAGCAAGGACAAACTCTCTTCTGACACTAGTCTGTTACATTTTATTTTGTTTTATTTTATTGTGCTTTAAGTGAGAATATACAAGTCAAGTCAGTTTCTCACACAAAAACTAAACACCCATTGTTACATGACCTTGGCTGCTCTTCCAGCAATGTGACAACACATACTTCCTTCCACCCTGTATTTCCTGTGTCCATGCAACTATCAGCTGTCCTTTCTGACTTCTTATCACACCTCTGGACAGGAACCACCCATTTAGTCTCACATAACTACTTGAGCTAAGAAGCATACTCTTCACAAGAATCATTTTTTTGTCTCGCAGTCCAGTCTAACCTTTTTCTGAAGAGTTGGCTTAAGGAATGTTTTCAGTTCTGGGATATACGAAAGTCCAAGGGCCATTTTTTTCTGGTTTCCATCCAGTTTCAGTCCAGTTTGATTCAGACCATCAAATGTGGTCTAAAATTTGAATTTTACACTCCACTTTTCTCCTGCTCCATCAGGGACGGCCTGTTGTGTTCCCTGTGTTGGTGGTGGCCAGACACTATCTAGTTCTTCTAGTTTCAGGCTGAGGGAATCTGATTTCTGTGGCTCTCTCTGTCTCTCGGGCTCATCTTTTCCTTATATCTTTGGAGTTCTTCACTCTCTTTTGCTCCAGGTGGGTTGGGACCTATTGATGCATCTTAGAAGGCCACTCAAAAGCTTTCAAAGATCCAAGATGCCACATACCAAAGTGGGATGCAGAACTTTTTCTAAATAATTATTGTTATGCCAGTTGACCTAGATGTCCCTTGAAACCGTGGTCTCCAAACTCCCACCATTGCTACTCTGTTCCTCAAAATGTTTTGTTATATTCAGGAAATTTCTTAGTTTGTGATTTAATTCAGTCATGCTGACTTTCCCTTGTACTGTGTGTTGCACTTTCCTTCAACTGAAACAGTTCTTGTCTATCTATTTAGTGAATGCCTCTATTTCTCCCTCTCGCTCTTGTAACCATCAAAGAAAGTTCTTTTCTGTGTTTAACTTTTTCTTGAGTTCCTGTAGTAGTAGACTTATACAACATTTGTCCTTTTGCAATTGACCATTTTCACTAATGCCTTCCAGTTTCGTCTGTGTTAGATGTTTCACAGATTCATTGTTATTTTTTATTGTTGTGTTGGATTCCATTGTGTGAATATACCCTAGTTTTTTTATCCATTGATAGGCATTTGTTTCCATCTTCCCACTATTGTGAAGAGTGCTGCAATAAACATAGGTGTGTATGTATCTATTCATGTGATAACTCTTATTTCTCTAGGATATATTACAAAGAGTGGGATTACTGGATCATATGGTATTTCTACTTCTAGCTTTTTAAGGAAGTACCAAATCATTTTCCAAGGTGGTTGTACTGTTTTACATTTCCACCAGCAATGCATCAGTGCTCCAGTGTTTTCACAACCTCTCCAACATTTATAATTTTGTGTATTTTGGATTAATGCTAGTCTTGTTGGGGAGAGATATTATCTCATTGTTGTTTTGTTTTTCATTTCTGTAATGGCTAATGATCATTAGCAGTTCCTCATGTATCTGTTAGCTGTCTGAATGTCTTTTTTGGTGTAGTAACTGTTCATATCCTTTTAATTGAGTTGTCTTTTTGTTGTTGAGCTTTTGCAGTAGCTTGTAGATTTTAGAGATTAGAAACTGATCAGACTTGTTATACCCAAAAATCTTTTCCAAGTCTGTAGTTTGTCTTTTTTATCTATTTGGTGAAATCTTTAGATGAGTATGTTGATTTTTAGGAGCTCCTGTACATATAGCTTCTCTTCTGGTGTTTCTGCATTGCTAGTAATGTTTCCTATTCTATATATGCCATGTATTAGGGCTTCTAGCCTTCCTGTTTTCCTCATGATTTTTATCATTTTAGATTTTATAGTCAGGTCTTTGGTCTATTTCAGGTAATGTTTGTACATTGTACGAGGTATGGATCTTGTTTCTTTCTTTTTTTGCAGATGGATGCCCAGTTACGCCAGCATTATTTGTTAAAGAGACTTTGTCTTTTCCCTAGTTAACATGCTCTAGCCCTTGGTCAAACATAAGCTACTCATATATAGATGATTTTATGTCTAGATTCTCAATTCTGTTCCATTGGTCTATGTGTCTATTGTTTTGACTACTATGATGTATAATAGATTCTAAAATCAGGTAATATGTCGCCTCTCACTCTGTTCTTTTTCAGTAATGCTTTACTCATCCAGCACCTTATTCCTTCTCAATTCAAAGTTGATGATTTGCTTCCCCATTTCATTAAAAAAAAAAAAAATGCCATTGAAATTTGGATCAGGATTGCATTGTAGCTTTAGATCACTTTGAGTAGAACAGACATTTTCACAATGTTGAATTTCCTATCCATGAGCAAGGTATGTTTTTCCAAATATTTAGGTCTCTCTCAGTTTATTGTAGTAGTGTCTTGCAGTTTTCTTTGTATAGGTCTTTTACGTCTCTGGGAGTCTCTTCTTAATCCAGAACCATTGCCCTTCTCATGCCAACCTTCACCCATTCCCTGTAAGTTGAACATGTTTTCATGTCTTCTCACACTTACAGAGATCTTTTTCTGAGGCTGAAATGCTTCTTTCCTGACTTGGCAAACTCTGTTTTCATCCTTCAGATTAATTAAGCCTGAGCTTTGGAGATCTTGAATTCTTAAGTTCTGATAGTTATTTGAGTTTGGTAAACTACCTCTGCATTTGTAAACTGAGAACAATGATAACTATTTTATATAATTGGGATTATTGCGTTGAATAAAAACTTTAAATTATTAGTAAAATATTTGTCATATGGTTGACACTGGCTATCTTTTCCTGTGACAGGATAATATTTGGGGTTTTTTGGCCCTAAGATCTTTGTCACAGCTGTTCAGTTCTGTTTTCGTAGCGTGAAAGTGGCATACTCCCTGCTAGATGTCAAGGATCCTGGATTATCCAAAAGGAGAAATTGAGGCACAGAGAATAGTCAGCACAAGGTAACATGCTGGTAGAACACTAGGTTGGTGATAGGCTGGCTGTAGCTCAGTATCTTAAAGATTCCACATGCACTTCAGAGATACACAGATGAAAATGCTTCAGTCACTCTCAGAATTGTACGGTCACAAGAGAATTTGTATTATTGACGATGTTTCTCTCTTATTATCTACCAGCATCTTCCTGACCTATAGTTCAAGGTGATGAGCTTAAGTGAGTGCTTATTTTTAAAATGACTACCAATAAAATTTTAAAAACACATTACAACATTTCACCCATGACCAAGTCTGTGACTGATGAGGCATGAAATTCCCATTCAGCCACATTTAGCCAATATTCCTCTTTATACTGAACCCCTTTTTCTAAGCCCACCATGCTAGGCAAAGGTATTTGTGGTATTTATTTTTACACTAATTATACTTGTTTTAATGTCCCCTACTCAGCCTCCAGTATCATTAAGACACTTTTGGGTAACAACAGTGTGAGTCTTGCATGATTATTACCAGTTAATGAATTGATATGGAACTATCTCTAATCAGGGATGAAGTATTTTTCAGTTCTGCACTGTCCAGCTGCTATTCTAACTATCCTTTACATCATCTATAAATAAGTATCTGCCGTAGTAAACCAGAGATCCTATTTCTTAAAGAATCACCAAGAATATAAAACTTTACCACATGAGTTGAGCCTGAAGGAAAACAAAAGTTATGTAACACAGAAACTTCCACTGCAGGCATTTGTGTGTGTGTGTGTGACAGTGTAGAACTTCATTGTCTAGGACAAATACAAAAGAACTAGCTACAGTCAAATGTCCCCATAAGATCTTAGAACTGGTAACTGGACTTGAAGCTGTCTAACTCACTGTTTCCTAATTCCTCTACCTGCTGATGTATACCCTCATATAATGCATTGGGGGAAAAACAATCATCATCTAGTCCACTTCATGTCATGGTGACCCCATTTGTGTTAGGATAGAACTGTGCTGTGCTCTATAAGGTTTTCAGCATCAGATTTTTCAGAAACAGATCACTAGCACTTTCTTCTTAGGCATTCCTAGATGAACTTGAATTTCAAAACATTTTGGTTAGCAGCAGAACAGGTTAGCAACTTTTACAACACATTCTAATGTATTTGCCCACTCTAAATCATCTCAATACACTTCCAGCAATGGGGAATTCAGCCTCTCTGAAATGTTTATACCCCCCAGCTGGAAAATTCAATTGTAGGAATGTTCTACCTAAAGTCTGTATTCCATTAGATGTCGTCAAAGATTCTGTTCCTGACTTTGGAGGCAAATCAAACAGCCCGCCAAGCCAAGTGCCTTCACTCATGGTGACCCTACAAGTGTTATCTAATTAGGATGGATAATGCCATTGAAAAGCTGAAAAGGGCTCCAAAGTGTCTCCTCTCAAGTAACTCCCCTTCAAGTCCAGTATTCCAAGTCCATCCAGTCGTGTCAATTGTTTTACAGTTCCAGGTCACCTCCAATGAACAAAATCCCACTAACCAAAACTCATCAAAAATCCCTAAATATTTTGCTTCATTTGTCATCTGTCATATTGATTAATAATTTCACTTGATTGTATGATCAAAAGGAACAGTAAGTAAAGGCACATCTATTTTTTCTGGAATTACATGCTCTAAATTCTTTAATATTGCCCTTTCTTCATTTGCTTTTGTATATTCTCCATTTCTTTTTGTTCAAGGCTTCTCATTTTTATGGACAGTAATAAAATTACTACACCTAAAAGAAGTGGAGTGACTTGCCGGAGTTCATACTGTGAAGTGACATATTCTTATAATAAATTGATGCTAAGGAAGAAACACTTGGGGAAAATCACTATGTGCCAAGTGTTTTGAACATATTTTCTCATTCAGCCTTTATAGAGCTTTATGAGATAGGTACTTTCATCCCTATTTAACAGATGGTGGGACTGAGGCTAAGAGAAAAGAAGAATCCACAGACGTTTAATGGAAGTGAGCCCAGATCTGAACAATTTTTCCGAAAGATCTCCCTGCTCTTCAACTCACAGTCCTATTTAAATCATAACCCTCAATCTTAGACCAACGATGCTGCTTCTTTCTGGAAATGTAATTATTCATCTTCTCCTATAATTATAAGATCTTAGAGCAGAGAAAGACCATATGGAAGTTGTCAAGTCCAACTCAATTACTAAGAAGAAAAATGTTCACTAATGTTGGGTTTTTGCATAACTTTGTTTTTTTCTACTTTAACATTTAGCATTTTATATTTCCGTGAAGTTAATATCTTGAATTAAAAAGAATCAATCATCTCACTCACCCAAGCACGTAGTGTCACCTTATGACATCATAGTCACCATAGCAACTGCAGTGAGTTAGCAGCATACTGCCTTCAGTTAAGGATCATGGCAAAGACTTAACAAAGTATGGCAGTTTCAGAAGCTGATGTGAATGGGGTGGTAAAAAGTGGAAGAAGAGAAGCAGGTGTGCTGCTTTTCCTGCCAACAATCCTTACACGTGAGATGAGGTGGGAGTGAACACACAAATAATCCTTAAGGAATAGA
Source organism: Heterohyrax brucei (assembly GCA_028571685.1). Taxonomy (NCBI): domain Eukaryota; kingdom Metazoa; phylum Chordata; class Mammalia; order Hyracoidea; family Procaviidae; genus Heterohyrax; species Heterohyrax brucei. Next base: position 68,989,008 of record CM053150.1, read on the forward strand.
AATAGATCTTCTAATCATCTACCACTAAAAAGAGAAGATGGGAAGAGAGGGTAGAGAGGAAAATAAGTGTTCTGGTGTCCTGTTTCTAAATCTCAGTGTTGAAAATATTTGATTATTTCTCTTCCTTTTACCTTTGAGCAGAGTAGACTATCAGAAAGAAAGTGGAATTCGGCAGTCCTAGGAAGCAATTTGATCACAAAAGTTTTAAACTTTTCATACTTGGGAATTTTCCCCAACCTCTTGACTCTGTTTTCACATCTATAAAAGGGGTATAATATTTACACCATGAGATTGTGAAGAATACCAAAAGATGACAAGGTGAAAATATCTGACTTACAAAATGTTCCCACCTTTACTTTTGTTTCTTTGTAACACGTTGCATTCACCATCATTACTATGTTTTAACCCACTGTTGCAGCTACTGTGTCAATCCATGTCGTTGATGGTCTTCCCCTTTTTCACTGGCCTTCTAATTTACCAACCATGATCCTCCTCCAGGGACTGTTCCCTGGTGACAATGTGTCCCAAGTATGTAAGAGGTAACCTCTTAACCCTTGCTTCTAGTGAGTATTCTAGCTGTACTTCTTCTAAAACAGATTTGTTCGTTCTTATGGAAGCCCTTGATGGATCTCGTCCAGTCTGTGGATTAGGTAGCCAGTCAACACCATAATTCAAAGGCATGAATCCTTCTTCACCTTTCTTATTCATCATACAGCTTTCACATCCTATGAGGCAAATAAGACACACTGATTTGGGTCAGGCCCGCCTTAGTGCTTAAAGTGACATCTTTGCTATTTAACACTTTAAAGAAATTTCATGCAACAACTCTATCCAATGCAATGTGTAGTCTGGTTTCTTTGCTGCTGCTTTCATCAGTGTTGACTATAAATCCAAGTAGAATGAATCCTTTACAACTTCAATGTTTCCTCTGTTTGTCATGATGTAGTTTATTAGTCCAGTTGTGAGCATTTTTATTTCCTTTGTATTTAGGTATAGTTCATACTAGAAATAGCAGCCTTTGATTTTCATCAATAAGTACTTCAAATCCTTTTCACTTTCAGCAAGCAAGATTGTGTCATCTGTATTTCACAGGTGGCTAGTGAGTCTTCTTCATATAGTTCATCTTCTTGGATTATTAGCCAGCATACAGATTGAATAAGTATGGTGAAATGATATAACCCTGATGCACACCTTTCCTGACTTTAAGTCATGGAAGACCATCTTATTCTATTCAAATGACTCCATCTTAGTCTGAGTACAGGTCTCTCTTGAGCACAATTAAGTGTTCTGGACTTCTGATTTTTTCACAATGTTACTCATAATTTGTTATGATACACAGAGCTTAATGGTTTCTCCTAGTCAATAAAATACAGGTAAACATTTTTCTGATATTGTCTGCTTTTAGCAGTGATCCATCTGGTATCAGCAATGATATTCCTTGTTCCAGGTCCTCTTCTGAATCTGTTTGAACTTCTGGAAGTTCCCTGTGGACATACTGTTGTAACTGCTTTTGAATGATCTTCAGCAAAGTTTTACTTTGCTAACGACATTGTTTGATAATTTCCACATTCTACTGGATTACATTTCTTTGGAGTGGGCACAAATATGGATCTCTTTCAATCAGTTGACCAGGTATGTCTTCAGAATTTCTTGGTGTAGATGAGTGACAGTTTCCTGTGTTGCATCCATTTGCTGAAACATCTCAATTAGTATTCCATTAATTCCTGGAGTCTTTTTTTTTTTTTTTTTTTTCCTAATGCCTTCAGAGCTGCTAGGACTTCTTCCTTCAACATTATTGGTTCTTGACTGTATACTACCTCCTGAAGTGGTTGAATGTCAACCAGTTCTTTTTGGTACAGTGACTGCATTCCTTCCATCTTCTTTTGATACTTCCCATGTCTTTAATATTTTCCTCATAGAATTCTTCAGTTTTTCAACTCAAATCTTGCATTCTTTCAACTTGAGGAATGCTGAGCTTATTCTTTTTTTTGGTTTTCCACCTTCATGTTTTGCACATTTGTTATAATTGTCTTTTTGAACTGCCCTTTAAAAAATTTGTTCAACTCCTGTACTTCATTTCTTCATTTTGCTTCAGCTACTTCCTGTATGTTCAAAAGTGAGTTTCAGAGTCTTACCATTTTAGCCTTTTCTTTTCTGTCTTTTTAATGACCTCTTGCTTTCATATGTGATGTCCTTGATATCATCCCACAATTCATCTTCATTCATTTGTGTTCATTGTGCCAAATTTGTTCTTCAGATACTCTCTAAATTCATGTGTTATATATTTGAGGTCATACATCAGATCTCATGCACTTGTTCTAATTGTCACCAACTACTGATTGAAGTTACATATGAGCAACTGCTAGTCTGTTTCAAAACAGGCCCCTGACCTTGTTCTGGCTGATGACGTTGAGTTTTTGCATGGTCATTTTCCACAGATGTAGGTGATTTGATTCCTGTGTATACTCCATCTGACAAAGTCTATGGGTATAGTCACCATTATGTTGTTGAAAAAAAGATATTTGCAATGAAGAGGTTGTTGGTCTTTCAGAATCCTATTTCAAAGATCATACTTTCCAACTAACATTTCTTTCTGTTTCCAACTTTCAAATTTTAATCTCCAGTGTTTATCAATGCATCCTGATTGCATGTTTGATCAATTTTGGAGTCCAGAAATTGGTAAAAAAAACCTTCAGTTTCTTCATGTTTGGCTTTATTGGTTGGTGTGTTAATAATGTTCCTATAAACTGGTCTTCCTTGAAGGCGTATGAATATTATCACTGACATCATTGCACTTTAGAATAGATCTTGAAATGTTTTCTTTGACGATGAATGTATTATCTTTTTTTCTTTAATTTGTCATTTCTGACATAGTACACCTTATTAATGTACATTTCAGAATGGCCAGTTCCAGTTCATTTCAGTTAACTAATGCTTAGAACATCAATGCTTATGTCTTTCTCTGCGTTTTTCCTGTGATTTTCAGATTCCCTAAACTCATATTATGTACATTCCACATTCCTGTTATTAATGGATGTTTGCAGCTGTTTCTTGTCAGTCTGAGTGGTGCTACATCAGCAAATGAAATTCCCAAAAGCTAAACTCCATCCAAGTCATTCAACTCTACTTTGATGAGGTAGCTTTTTCCCAGTCATCTTTTGAGTGCCTTCCAACTTGCAGGAAACCACTTCAGGAGGTAGTATACAGTCAAGAACCAATAATGTTGAAGGAAGAAGTCCTAGCAGCTCTGAAGGCATTAGGAAAAAAAAAAAAAAAAGACTCCAGGAATTAATGGAATACTAATTGAGATGTTTCAGCAAATGGATGTGCTACACCTGCTAACCAAAAGGTCAGCAGTTCAGATACACCAGGCACTCCTTGGAAGCTCTATGGATCGGTTCTACTCTGACCTATAGGATCACTACAAGTTGGAATCGACTCGACGGTAGTGGATCTCATTTCAGGTCCAACTTGAAGGGTTTATCTTCTGGTACTATGTCAGACATTGTTCCACTACTATTCTAACCATTTTTTTTCATAAACAGAGTGCCATGCCCTTCTTCCTAGACTTTCTTAGTCTGAAAGCTCATCTGAAACCTATCTACAAAAGTGTCCGTGCTAATATTTGAAATTCTAATTGAAAAACTTTTCTGTATCATATCTACATGAAGGCTACCATAGTAGGATAAACTGACAAACATAGTGGGAAGAAAAATATTTAATATTATTAAAATCCTGCTGATGCAGTAGATGCTGGTTTGAGAAACCTTTTATTCTATGAACTTGTCCAAACTCTGTCACTTCTCTGAGCCTTAAAATTGTGTAAAGAGAGAAATAGACTTTATGTTTCTATTATTCCTTGTTACTTGTATCACACTGCAATGTAATTTAGTTGTTGAACATGAGTTTGTATACCCATGAACTGCAACACTGAAATTAGATATTTGTTTCTATTCTTCTTTGTTGAATGAGTGTCTTTCTAATTAGATCTCACTGAGAAGGCTTTTCATATGTTTTTCTTATGGTTACATTCCCAGAGTCTAGCACCAGACTTTACACAGAGAAGGTGCACAGTATATACATTTGTTGAATAAAAAGATTCCAGTCGACAGTTTTTGTACAAGAAAAGTTTTCAACCTAACATAAATCTGCACAATATTATTGAATTTCTCTGAGTCCACCCACTAAGATAGTCAAGTGTCCTTAATACATGTGTGACTTTGTCTTAATCTCTCCCTTAGTCTATTGTCCTTTAATATCTGTCTCTAGCTCTGTCTATTTCTCTCTATCTCCATCTATCTAAATATACATCTTTCTATTTTTTTGTTTTTAAAATCTCCCTCCCTCTTCTTTCAATTACTATTGTATTTTTATCTTCTTCCCTCTGTCCTATACTAGGTCATGCTTTCTCTGTCCCCTGGTCTTTTCTAAGAAGGGTTTTCCACAGAACTCTCCTGCCAACATAATTCTATGTGAGTTACATTCATTTGCAAAACCTTTCACCACATGAAGATGTTCTATTTAATTAGTAAAAGTTCAATTTTTTTTTTTGGTCCCTGACAGAGTATCATACATCACCAAGTCTAGAGAGTCATTAGCTATGAAATTAATCAAGATGGAGAAAAGCAGAAGAAAACCCTAGACCTCTATGAAATTTGCCATGTTTGGGGCTCAGCTGTGACTACCCTCCAGGACTCAGCCCTCTGAAGGCCTCTTGGGCCGTTCCTCCTGCTGAGGAGGCAGAGCAGCAGAAGTTGTTATTCACCCTGACAGACATTTTGTTACCATTGTTCAGGGACCAAGCAGAGGACCAGGGAAACTGGGGGCTGAATATTTTGAGCACAGAATATCCCACCTGGGAGCAAGCATGACTGGGATGAGAGAAAGTATTTATTTGCCAAAGCCTCTTTCAGTTTGGGTAGAAGGTGACTGCTTCTACCCTTGGGGGAAAGAGAAGAGAACTTGTTTTCATGTCTATGCTCTACCTAGTATACAAACTTCAGAGACAGCTAATTTAATATTCTGACATAATTGTAATCTTAGGGAGCAGGGAAATTGGATGCATATGATCCCTCAAAATGTATTTCAACTGTATAGATAGTTGATTCCTGTCTTGATCTTACCTCTTCCACCCTTCATTTCCAAGTCAATGAAATTGATGGAGCGATACACCATCTATGTCCTTTGGGATGTTGTGAAAAGGAAAGGAAAAGTAATTCATACTTAGATGCTAGAAAGCCACTTTAAGATTGTTTTATCTAGCGAAAGTGGTCTATATATGCAACACAATCGCAATACAAATTCCTATGTCATTTTTTTAACGAAATGGAGAATTCATTTGGAAAGGGAAGAAACCCCAGATAAGTAAAGAACTTCTAAAGAAGTGGAACATAGTTACACACCTCACATTACCCAATCTCAGAATCTGTTACACTGCCACAGTAGTCAAAACAGCCTGGTACTGGTACACAAACAGATATAGAGACCAGAAAAGAGAATCCAGAAATAACACTATCCACCTATGAACAGCTGACACTTGACAAAAGCCCAAAGGCTGTGAACTGGGCAAAAACAGTCTTTAATGAATAGTGCTGGAAAAACTGGAAATCCATCTGTAAAAAACTGAAGCAAGACCTATATCTCACACCTTATACAAAAACTCAAAAAGTTTCAAAGACCTAAATGTCAAATCTAAAATAATAAAGCTTATGGAAGAAAAAATAGAGACAACACTGGAAGTTCTAACACATGTTTTAAACAGACTACAAATTTTGCTAAGAATGCACAAACAGCAAAAGAGAAAATAGATGAATAAGAACTACTGAAAATTAAACATGTATGCTCATCCAAGACTTTATTAAGAGAGTAAAAAGATTCCCTGCAAGTTGGGAAAAAATATTTGGCAACCACATATCCAGTTGACATCTAATTTCTGTACTCCACAAGGTATTGCAAAATATCAATAAGAAAAAGACAAATAATCCAATTAAACAACAGGCAAAGGATACGGACTGACACTTCTCCAAAGAAAACATCCAGGCAGCCAAAAGACATATGAGGAAATGCTCATGATCATTAACTATCACAGAAATCTGAATTAAAACTACAGTGAGTTACCATCTTACCCCAACAAGTTTGGTCATAATCCAAAAAACATAAAGTAACAAATGCTGAAGAGGCTGTAGAGAGATCAGAATTCTTCTACAACGGGTTTGCAAAATGATATAACCTCTTTAGAAGACAATTTGGTACTTCCTTAAAAAGCTGTAAATAGATATACCATTTGATCCAGTAATCCCAATGCTTGGAACATAACCTACAGAAACAAAGGCTGTCATATGAACAGATACATGCACACAAATGTTTATTGCAGCACTGTCCATGATAGCAAAAATATGGAATCAACCGAAGTGCCCATCAACAGATGAATAGATAAACAAATTATGGTACATATACATAATGGAGCACTATGCAATGATAAAGAACAATGATGATTTTATGAAACATCTCATAATGTGGAATCAACTGGAAGACGTTATGTTGAGTGAAATCAGTCAGCTGCAAATGGACAAATATTGTATGAGACCATTATTATAAGGACTTGAGAAAGGACTTATGCACAGCACAAAATACTCTCTGATGGCTACAAGAGTGTAGAGGGAGGGAGATGGTTATTCATAGATTAGATAGTTGATAGGAATTTGGTTAGATGAAGAGAGTGATGGCATGCAGAAGAAAGCACGTCAACTCAAGTAGACTACACCATAAACTAGCCAAGAGAGGTTTTATAAATTCAACCCAACATTTCAGAGGATAGCATAGCAGGGACAGGAGTCTGGGGACCATGTTTTCAGGGAACATTGAGGTGAATTGACATAACGTCTTTTGCTAAGAGAGTCTTCTGCACCCCATACTGGTGAGTGTCGTCTGGGGTCTTTAAAGCCAGCAAGCTGCCATCTGAGGAACATCAACTGGTCCCAAGCCAACTGGAAAAGATGACAACTGAGACCATCAAAGACACAAGGAAAAATGAGCCCAGGAGACAGAAGAACCCATATGACTGGAAGACTACATCAGCATGAGACCAAAACTAGATGGCACCCGGCTACAACCAAAGACAGCTCTGATAGGGAACACATTGTAGAGTCCCTGACGTAGCATGAGAAAAAGAAGTGTGTAGGTCAAGTTTTCTATTAAAATACCAGAATTGATGGTCCAACCATCTAGAGGGTCTCCTGGGAACATGACCTCTAGACTTGCTGCTAGCCCGGAGCTGGAACCAGTACTGAAGCCAACACTCTAGAAAAAGAATGGACTGAACTTGGGCACACAGGGTGATGCCTGTGATGTGTGAACTTTATAACATAATATACATATATGAAACTGTCCTACTAGTTTCTTTTCAGAGGGAAGAGAAGAGGGTGGAGAGGAGGGGACAAGTGTTGGTTGAGTGGATACCAGAAGTAAAAAGTGGAAAAGATGAGTGTGCTGTCACAGACTGAGGAGAGCAGATAGAGTTGCAGAGAGGCAGGTACACAGGATTTCATATGGAAAATAGACTTGGATTATAAACTTTCACCTAATTACAGACACCAAAGGATTGTTTTAGCTCTTAAGAGTCTCCAAAATAGAATTGCCAAATACAAAACCATTTCTTGAGATTCAAAGCAAAACATGTAGCCGTTAGTCACACATACGTTTGTACTTTTTGTGGATGTGACAGGCAGCTGCAATATAGCAAAAAGAATACTGGCATACCACACCTCTACCTTTGATGACTTATGTGAACTTGAGTCTGCAAACTTCATTTACTAAACCTGTAAAATGAAAACCACATTTGTCAGGTTTCTCAAGAGAAGGAAGTAAGTTCATCAACATCTAATTTCATTTATTTTGTTTCAAAATATTAGCACCAAATAGTGTGTTCTTGATTTCCTCCAAGTAGTTATATAATGTTTGCAGAATGGATACAGTCTAGCATACCATTCTTCCTTTCATTAGTCTCTCCTGGTATCTCTACATCGGTTTCTTCCTAAGGAAATCAGTATTCAGGTAGCTTCACTAAGTATTTGATGCTATAGATCTTACCCCAGTTACTCCTCTGAACCAAACCCATTGTTATTGAGTCAATTCAAAATCATGGTGACCTGGTGTGTCAGAGTAGAACTGTGCTTCATACAGTTTTCAATGGCTAAAGTATTATGGAAATAGATCACCAAGCCTTTCCTTTGCAGCACTGCTGAATGATTTCAAACCACTGACATTTCTTCTAGTAGCCAAGAGTAAATCACTTGTGTCACTTAGGGACTTACCCTTCTGAACAGATGTGTCAAGGCCAGGTAATAGCAACAGCTCCACTGTACCAAGAGGAGTTCCCTGCAGTTACTCAGTAAGAGGAAGACCCAGAATCCAAGCCTAAGATTGTTTGCTTCTGAAGTGGAGTTCAGTTCTCTTTATCTCATTGTCTTTCCATAACCTTTCTCTAGGAACTATAGGAAGCTTTGAATCCTCTCTGTGATCTGAGATGGGTTTGATGTTTAGGTATACGGAATGGGCACATCCAAGGTCAGATTGGATTTCCAAGCAGCAGTTGCTATGCTAGTTTTTCAACACTGTTCTTTCATATACAACATAACACACAGCTCAGCAGGTGACCTGAGCCCAGCAACTGGTAAATCATCATAATAATAATATTTTGCATCAATGCAACCCTTCCATCTGAGGTATCTGAAGACTCTGCAAACATTAATTAAACTTCACAGTGTCTTGGTCCTTTAAGGTCAGACTGTACCAATTTTAGAGAGAGATAAACTGAGATGATAATGGCTGTCATAAAGCACAGAATCAAGGCGGATCATTTGTCAGAAAAGCCTTTGAAGCAGATAAGCAGGAGTCAGCCTCTGAGTCAACTCAAACAATCATTTGATAAAAGTGCATGTCAGAGAAAGCACTGGCTGTGAAGTCAGTAGACGTAGATTTTTGGCCTGACCTTTCCACTTTGCATCAGAGTGAATAGAGTCAAGCCGTTTTTCCTTTCTCATTCATGTATCCATCAGTAAAACAAAATCCACTGTTGTCAAATTGATTCTAACTCAGTGATCAAACAGGGAACTGCTAATCCTTGCCTTATCTTGTCACTGACTTTCTTAGTTAGGTCCTTGAAAATAATCCAGAATCCCTAGATGAGGCAAAAAGTTCATGCCTTGACTGCTAACTGAAAAGCTGTAGGTTCAAGTCCATCTAGAGATACCTCAAAAGAAAGACTTTGTGATCTACTTCTGAAAAATCAGCCATTGGAAACCATATAGAGCACAGTTGCACTCTGACATGCATGGAGTTACCATGAGCTAGAATCAACTTAATAGTAACTGTTATTTTAAGAATAATCTAACCATATCATCAGATATTTCAGAACCACCAGGCTAGAAGGGGGAGGGGGAGTATTAATAAAATAAATATTCCCAGGGCCCACTTCAGTGAGGAACCATGGTAGCACAGTGGTTAAACCCTTCACTGCTAACCAGAAGGTCAATGGTTCAAACCCACTAGACTCTTTGTTGAAGAATGATGTGGTAATCTGCTTCCATAAGAACTTACAGCCTTGGAAACCTTACAAGGTAGCTCTATTCTGTCCTACAGGGTCGCTATGAGTCAGAATTTACTCAACGGAAGTGGATTTTTGAATTCTACCTCAGATTCTGATGTAGCAAGTCTGACATAGATTCAAGTCTGGGAACACTTAAACATTTCCCAGATGACTCTCATATAACCAGATTGGAATCCATTGGAGGTCAACCTCTGCACTAATCTTTGTGTTTTCACAGGTCAGAGAGACCTCTCCCTCCTGTTCCATGGGCCTTCCTCCCCACTCCTTCTTCCCATTATAGCTATTGCCCAAGATTCTTCTTTAAAATATGTATCATCTGATTATTTTCAACAGCAATTGAAAGAATTTTCAAACCGAGGTAGATTATGGGTTTTCCATTTAAGTACACTTTGGATATCCCAAAATGGTCCCACAGGAAATTGGGATTCTATATTAATAGCACATCTCCATTAACACTTACTGTATGCCAGACACTGCTCATTGTATTCTCATGTATCCAGCTCTTTGATCCTTGAGTAATCCAGTGAGAAGGTAATATTTTTATAATTACATTTTAGATGAGGAAACAGGCACAAAGAGGTTAAGTAATTTATATAAGGTTATGAAGTAGAGCTAGACTTTGACAACAAACAGTGCAGCTCCAGGATCTTTTATCTTAAGTCTTTTTCATAGTATCTCAAGTAATCCAGAAAAAAAGAGAAGAATCTAACAACTATTTTATGAGCTCTTGGAGAATTTGATGAAAGCTGTGAAAGTCTATCTTAGAAAATTTCTCATTTGTATATAAACAAACTTGTTTTCGCATACAATTTCAGGACTTCACCAATACTCAAAAGCTGTTCTTTGAACTATCTGTTAAAGAAAAAAAAAAGGAAAATCTACATTTTTTTAAAGAAACAAAAAGTGAAGGAAAACACAACAACTGCTTTTTGATATCAGGTGTGCTGTTATTTGTAAAAGGTAACTAGATATGTGTCTGTGGCTCCCAGATTAAATTACTAGGACACAACATTATGATTAAATGTAATCCAACAACAAACCAAACCCACTGCCATCACGTTGATTCCAACTCAGAGAAACCCTACAGGACAGAGCTGAACTGCCCCATAGAGTTTCCAAAGAGCTCCTGGCAGATTCAGACTGCTGACCTTTTGATTAGCAGACATAGCACTTAACTACCAGCTGGTTTCTGATTAAACCTAAAGGAGGACAATTTTTAATAGTGTCCAGTAATGGATTAGGTTAGGTTATTACAAGGAGGTAGTATGCAAGTGATATTCATGAAGATGATGGAAAATAATTTCACAGGGTTGGTCAGATGGAATTTTGTGCAATAAATTTCCTTTTGGGGAAACTAACAACAACAAAAGAAAAAAAATTAACCACTCTCCAAAGAAGAACACCAAAATCCAGAGCATCAACAATGTTGCATCTATAATACCCAACATTGTTTTAGTCATCTGGTACTACTCCAACAGAAACAGCACAAGTAGATGGCTTTCACAAAGAAAAGTTCGTTCTTATACAGTCTAGTAGATTAGAAGTCTGAATTCAGGGTGCTGGCTCCAGGGGAATGCACTCTTTCTTTGTTGGCTCTGGAGGACATCAGTCTTCTTTTGGTCTGAGAGCATCTCAGCAACAGGACTTCAGGTCCAAAGTAAGTTGTTCTGCCCTTGGTGCTGCTTTCTTGATGATATGTGGTACCCAATTCTCTGCTTGCATCTCTTTCTTCTCATTTCTTGTAGGCTGAAAAGATAAAAATGGTGCAAGCCACACTCTAGCAAAACTTTTACATCAGAGCAGGGAGGGAACCTTAGGAAGGGTGTTAGAGTTCCACCCTAATTCTGTTTGACATAATCCAATCTATTAACCACAGGCAGAGATTAGGAATTATAGCATAAGAAAATCACCAAGTGGAGGGCAATCATATAATATCAGAAATCTTGGCTCAGCCAAATTGCTACACACTTTTTTGCAGGGACATAAGCCAATCCATGACAAACATACGATATTCTTTCAAAATCGCTAGATGAGTTAGATGGTAAATATAAAACCAGGAAACTGACCCTCAGATAACCAGAGTGTTGGAATTAGCAGAAAATTACTTCAAAGAAATTATTATAAATATATACAAGGATCGAAAGGCACATATAGCTATACAAAGTGAACAGATGCAGAACTTACAGCAGAAAATAAAAAGTATAAACATCGAGTGGAAATTTTAGAACTAGGCAATATAATATCAGAAACAAAAATGTACTGCATTGGCTTAATGGAAGATTTGAGGCAGTAGAAAAGAAGAGCACTGAACTTCAAGACAGAAAGTTACAGCAGTATGAGCTCAGCTGCTGTCCAGAAGGCCGGCAGTTCAACTCATCAGCCCCTTTTGGAAACCCTATGAAGCGGTTCTACTTTGTTCTATAGGGTCACTGTCTCGATCACGTAGTGCCGCCATAACAGGAATACCACAAGCAGATGGCTTTAAAAAGAGACATTTTATTCTGTCACAACCCAGCAGGCTATAAATCCAAATTCAGGGGATCAGCTCTAGGGGAAGACTTGCTCTATTAGCCCTGGAGGAAGGTCCTTGTCATCAATGCTCCCCTTGACTAGGGACTTCTGAGGGGCAGGGACCTCACGTCCTCTTCGAAGTGAGATGCTCTGCTCCCAGCGCTGCTTATTTCTCGATAGTATGAGGTCCACAATTCTCTGCTTGCTTACCTTTCCTTTATAACTCAAAAGATTGCTTCCAAGGGACAATATTATCTTACAAATTGAGTCCTACCCCACCAACACATCTGCTGCCCATCCTACTCCATTAATAAAACAGATGTAGGATTACAATATATAGGACGTCTTAGTCATCTGGTACTGCTCTAACAGAAATACCACAAGTAGATGGGTGTAACAAAGAAAAGTGTCTTCTTAGACAGTCCAGTAGGCTGAAAGTGAGAATTCAGGGTGATCCCTCCAGGGTAAGGCTTCCTACCCTTGTCAGCTCTAGAGGAAGGTCACTGTGTTACATCAGTCCTTGGTCAGGGAGCATCTTGGTGCAGGAAGCTCAGGTCTGCAGGACAGACTCTACTGCTGCTGCTTTCTTGATGGTATAAGGTTCCCAGCTGTCTGCTTGTTTCACTTTCCTTTTATCTTTTGTAGGATAAAAGGTGGTACAAGTCACGATCCAGGGAAACCTTTTAAGCTGGAGAAGGAAGGTGATCTTAGGAAAGGTTTTACTGTCCCACCCTAATCCACTTTAACACAAATCCAGTCTACAGGGTCTGACAAGTCTGAGAATTTAATTGTTCTAAATGCTACGTACCCCATTGCTGAGTATCACTATGGTCACCTTTGAAGACTCCTCTTGGGAAGCTGTACATTGTCTCCAGTGCCTAGTACACAACTCAAAGCAATTTTGGAACTCTTTCTGGAACTGCCATTGCACACGGTGGCACGGTGGCACAGTGGCAAGTTCACAAACTTAACTGTAGTTGCCTGTGAGAGAGTTTTTGGCCAGTAAACAAATAACTGTATTGGGACTCCCTCCAAACTCACCTGGTCTGGCCTGCAGTGACTGTTTTCTTTACCCAAAGATAAAGGAAATACTGAAAGAAAGACATTTTTAGGGCATTCAGTTCATCGAGGGTAATACAATGACAGTTCTGATGGCCATTCCAGAAAAACAGGTCCAAAATTACTTTGAAGGGTAGACAAGGCACTGGAGTAGGTGTACAGCTTCCCAAGGGGAGTACTTCAAAGGTGGCCTAGTGATATTCAGCAGTGAGGTATGCAGCACTTTTTCTAGGATGAATTTGCAAACTTAATTGGCAGTCCTTGTATTAATCACAGGCAGAGCATTAGAAAATCCCAAAGTGGAAGATGATCACACAATACTGAGAATCACTGGCTCAGCCAAGTAACTATGCACATTTTTAGGAGGACACGATTCAATCCAAGACATAGGAACATCACGTAATACCAGGAATCATGGCCTGGACAAATTGCTTCACACATTTGTGGGGGAACACAGTTCAATCTATGACAGTCACTGTGAGTCAGAATCAGGGCAATTGGATGAGATTAGTTTTTGATATACAAAATGAAAAGCAGACACTCAAACAAAAAAAAGAAGTAGAAGAAGAAGAGCAACCCTGAGAAAACATGAATAGCTTCAGTGACTTGTGGGAAAACAGTACACTTTCACATCATGTAATTAACATCCAAGAAACAGAGGAGACAGAAAATGAGGTAGCAGAAAAAAAAAAACAAAAAACACTATTTGAAAAGATAGATGCCCTAATTATCCCCCAAATTAATTAAAAAACATAAATTTTCAGATTCAAGATCTGCAAACACAGAGAAGGACAAATGTAAGGAATAAAACACCATATTTTCATGCAAGTGACTGGCACCCTCGAAGTTTCTTTGTTAACCAGGCCTTCCTGCTTCCACCTACCAGTATTTTTGTAAGCACCTGCCATGCCAGTTGTTCATATGTACTTCTGTAAAATATATATATTAGCATAGAAATGCTTAAGAAAATTCTTTGTAGAAGGGAGGGAGGGAGATTATGGTTGAGAAACAGAAATCTCCTGCTGTTTGCTAAAAAATATAGTCAGTAGTGTCACTGCAGTCAAACTTCTGGAAAATATCTATTAAAAGAATGTTGAGTGAAGTTAAAGTAAATGTCACATTACATATAGTAAGACAACGACACAAATGATGGTCAGCTTCTTTTCAGAATCAATAGAGGTCAGAAGACAACAAAATGACATCTTTAAAGTACTGTAGGACGCTTGGCAGAAACTGTCAACTCAGAATTCCATATTCGGCAAAAATATCCTTAAATGAAAGCAGTCTCTTCTCAAACTTTCGGCCAAGATCAAGCACAGAAATGAAAACACAAGAAAGATTTTTTTTAGGTGAGAGTAAACTCAGGGTATTTGTCTGCAGAAGGCTGGAATAACAAGAAAGACTAAGTTCTTCAGGTTCAAAGGAAATGACGGATCTACAGGAAGAGATAATCAGCACCAAATGTGGCAAACATAAGGCTAAATAGAAAAGATGTTGTTTATCTCTTAATTTTTTAAAAATGTGCATGACTACTTAGAGAAAAACTTGTAATACACATATTTGCACATACATTGTACCATGAGAAAGGATAATACAAAGCAGAACTCTACTGCTGCAGGTTCTTATATTTTACCAGAAATGGTGAAATATTAAATCTACATAAACTGTAATAAGTGTGCATATTGAAATTCCTAGGGCAGCCATTTAAAAAAATGTGAAGATGTACAGCTGAAAATCCAGCAGATGAATTAAAATGAAATGCAAGCAAGTGTTTGAGTAACCCAAATGAAGACAGGAAAGGAAAAAGAGAGGATCAGGAACAGACAGGGCAAACAGAAAAGTAATAATATAACTGTAGACCTAAATCCAGCCCTACGAATACTTATATTAAATCTAAGTGAACTCAGCACTACAATTAAAAGGCTGAAATTGTCAGTCTATGTCAAAAAAAAAAAAAAAAAAAAGCAAGGTGCAAATACATAGTACTTTAAATATAGAGTAATGGTTATTCTGAAAGGAAAAGGCTGGAATAAAAAAATACCATGCAAATGCGAAAGAGTAAGAAAGTTGAAGTGTTCTACTAATATTAGACAAACCAAAATTTAAGTCATAAAGTTTTCTTTTCTTTCTTCTAATTTTGAAGTTACTTCAGATTGAACAGAGAATTGCAAACTGGGTTAAAGAACCCGCTCTGGACTCCAGTTGCCCACGTGGTAACCCTGTCTTTCTCACTCTTCTCTCCCTCCTGTCCTTCTCCTCCCTTTTCTCTCCTTCTTCTTCCTCTTCCTCTTTCTTTCTTTCTGTGCAGAATTTCCATGCACACATATACACACACAGAGCCAAGCATGCAGATATTTTTTCTCTACCACTTGAGAGTACGTTGCAGATGTAATTCTCTTTTATATTTAAATATTTCATGAAGTATTTCCTGAAAGCCAAGCCACTCTCTTATATAAATACCAATGCAACTATCAAAAAGAGAAAATTGGCAGTGATACTGCTATTCTCTAATCTACAAATCCTATTTAAATTTTCCATTTGTCCTGCTAATGCCCTTTTTTACAGCAAAACACTTTTCTTCTAGTTCAGAACTTAATTGAGGACTAAATCTTGCATTTAGTTGGCATGGCCTCTCAGGCTTCCTTCGTGTGAAATGGTTCCTCAGCCTCTGCCTTCTCTGACCTTGAACTTTTGGGAAATTATAGGCCTTGTTTGGTAGACTGTTTTTCAGATTGAACTGCATGATCGTTCCTCCTGATTAGGTTCAGGTTATGAATATATTCGCAGCCATACTTGAGAGTGATATTGTGTTTTGTTTTGCTTTGTTTTTTCTCATTGCTAAATATCGGGAGGAATGGATGCTGATTTGTCCTTCCTGTTTCTGTTGGTTAACTTTGATATTGGCCAGGATTCTCCTCTGTAAAGTAGCTGTTTTTCCCTTTGTTTAGTAAGTATCTTGTTGAAATCATATAAATATGTAAATATTTAAGACATGGAAGTATCTTTTATTAAACGTTCGGCTACTAGTTTTAGCATCAACTGATGATCCTTACCTGAAGTAACCATTACAGTGCTGGTTTTCCTGAAAGCAGCGTAAAACTGGGGGTGAAGAGCAATCCAGGATGCTGAAAAAGGACTGACTCATGGGGAAGACATCATAATTATGTATGTTGTCATTGTTATTCTTGTTTGGTGCTGCCAAGTCGATTTTAACTCATAGAGACCCTGTAGGACAAAGTCAAAATGTCCTATACAGTTTTCTTGGCTGTAATCTTTACCGAAGCAGGTCACCAGGTCTTTCTCTCTCAGAGCTGCTGAGTGAGTTTAAACTGCCAAACTCTCAGTTAGCAGCTAAACGCTTGGTCATTTACACCAGCACAGCTCCAACACATATGTACATATGCCTAATTATAGAACTTCGAAATACCTAAGAAAGACTTAGCAAAACTGAAAGGAAAGAGAAATAAAGCCATAATCACAATGGACAACTTTAACTCTACAATCATTTATAGAATAACTAGAAAGTAATTATTATGGATATAGAATCTGAATAGCATCTTCAACCACTGTAAGTAACAATTATACCAAACCACACCCAGAAACTACTGAGTGCACTAATTTTTCTAGTATACATGGAATATTTACTAACATAGACCACATGCTGGACAATTAAGGATTGTTAACCACCGTAAAGCCAACACTGTCTTATAGAGACCTTCCATATAACAGAATGAAACACTGCTCTGTCCTGAATTATCCTCATAATCACTGTCATGTTTGAGTCGATCACTGAGGCTATTGTGCCAATCCATCTTACCTAGGATGTCCCACACTTTTGCTGGCCCTCTATGTCACTAAACATGATGACCTCCACCTGCAATTGATCCCTCCTAATGATGCACCCAAGCAAGTTGGGCAGTGTTCTGTTGTGATTTGTAAGCTTTTTATTGGCTAATTTTTGGAAGTAGAGTGTCAATTGATTCTTCCTAGTCGATCTTAGTCTAGAAGCTGAGCTGCTACTCACTCTGCTGGTATTTGAAATACTGGTGGCATATCTGCTAACATCATAACAACGTGCAAGCCACTACCATACAACAAACTAACAGATGGGTGATAGGGACTGTTATATAAGCTTCATTGAATCCCAGTGGAATTACAAACACTAAGATTCTAGAAAATTTGCAAGTATTTGAGAATTAAATTTCTATTGAAATCAACAGTGCATCAGCCAAGGAGATGGCCTTATCTACAAGTTCTAAATATAGATTCAACAGTGTGACACACTTAAGGGGTCTTTGGAGAGAAATGCTATTAGAATATTTCACATTATTATTTTAATATTTGCATATTTCAACAAAGACACTCACACGAAATGAAAGGATGCCAATTACAATTAAATATAGAAGCAGGTGTTTACTCCCAGGATTTGGCACAGGCCCTAGGGCAAGAGAAGTAAAGCACAGGCCAGATCACATGCTAATCTCTTGAATGGGCAGTGTGGTCTCCCAAATATCTGTAGGAAGAAGACTCAGCACCTCATAAGATGTATTCACCCCTGTGGTGTCGGGGGCTGTCTCCTACAAAGATCTAGGAGAAAGGGTACCAAGCAACTCAGCTCTTCCCCGATTTCAGTTTTTAGAGATAGTTGCTTTATTCTTAATTTGGGGAACCACAGAAGTGAAGCAGCAACAACAGAATTACCTGAATGAATGCCACTGGATCTTTATTAGAATAAGAACGGTATGTTTCAGCCCAATTGACCTCAGGATGTGATTTCTGCAGGTAGACTGGTATAAAATTACGTTTCTACCTTTCTATACATTTGTACATTTCATTTTTTCTTGTTTTATCTCTGCTAATTAAATTTTCTAGTATGAAAACTGAAGATAAGGCAAACCTCAAAGGGAAAGGAAGTTTGTTGCTTGGTTATGTGTGTGTGTGTGTGTGTTTTAACATTCCACTGTTTTGGGGAAATAATATCACTGATTTTACTCTCAATAGTCTATGGACTTACAGTATCCCAACCATAGTTTATGCCTCTGGAGTTCTTCAAGAGTATGCTTTCCCAGCTGAAAGTATGTGCAGCCCTTCTGTGGGTCCTTGCACAATGGTGAAAGACACAAGAAATGTTAGCTGAAGCAAAATACTTGGACTAAGAGGCTTGCCATTAAGGTAGCACACCTAGGAAGTATGTAGGTAAAAATTTGGTCTCTTTCGGCTTCTGTACCCCTAGATAAGCCTTGTAAGCTTATTTATGGGTTCCTGTGAAAAAACTAGGGAGTGCTGGTGGGCTTGGTTTTGTTTTCCTTGTGTGATATTTGGAAAACCAGAATTTCTCTATGTAACCCAGCGGAAGGAATACCACCATATTTTCTGTAACCAAGATTCATTGGGACAGGTGCTCACCATCAATCAGTAGGCCTGAGAATGCAAAAAGTTCAGAGATAACCATGGAATCCCAGATACTATTTCTCAAATCCATACTACTAACCAAGATTTAAAAATATCCCATGACTCAGTAGTCTTCCTTTAACGAATACATGAGATATTTAAAAAAAGAAAAATTTGAAACAGAGAACAACAATGTCACCATAGCTTTTAAAATGATAAGGAAACTAAAGAGGGAAAATTCACACCTAGAGTTTTTTTTTTTTTTCAAGTGACAAGCTTCACACTTGAAACAGGTAAAGGGAACTTGAGAATATAACTGCAAGTTAGGAACCAATGAACTAGTCAAAATGGGTATCAAGAAGAAAAAGGGGGGAGGTGGACATTATAAATTAAGAAAGCAATTTAGTAGAGAAGTAACTCAAAAGGTCAGGCTGCAAAGAGTCCCTGCAGGGCAAGAATCAGAAATTACACGATGCAGCCCACTCAGGCCCACGTGGGGGACCAGAATAATTGATGATATAAGAGCCAGAATCTGCGTAATTCACAGGATCTTGAACCACCCACAGACGTGCAGCCCAACTGTCTCTGTACAAGCGTCACGAAGTTTGGATGGCAGTGGGCGGATTTCGGCTGAAAGGTGACAGAAAACTAAAGAGAAAGGTTGTATGGACAGGGCCCTGAGTACTACCCTCATTTCACTCTCTGTTTTAGACATACACAAGATGCAGCAATCATGTGAGAACAAACTCCCTATTTTTTTTTTTTTTTTTTTGTGTGTGTGTGTGTACCTGTGCAATTCTGTAATAACACAGTGCTGAGCTCTTAGGTAAAAAGCAGTGTTGTAGTAGATGTTGAGCTTTAAAGCCTAAGTGGACTACTCCTGCTTCTTAAATCTAACTTGAGCTAGTACACTGAAGCATGCCTGTGGGAGAAAGAGATAGCAGGGAGCCAGCAGGGATGCCAGTTTAGGTGCGGCAATCTGCCTAGTGAAGAGGAAGAAGAAGGTATGCGATAAAGCTATTAATATCTGTCCCTGCTTTTTAAAGCACAATAATCCTGTCTATTATTAACTATGGCCCAATTAAGGACTCAGACTTAACCAATCAGATGCACAACCATTGCTGACTTTAGAAAGAGCTAGAGAAAGAGTAGATAGAACTGTCCCCATCTAGCATACAGAGAAGCAAGCAGTATTCATCACGTACACACATTTCACCCTGGGTTAACCTCAGTAGTGTGCTCCAATCACCTGTTTTCTTGAATTAACTCAGACTTCTCCTGGCAGCTCTTCCCATTGTTTCTTAAAGCACCCTTCCCCAACTCTAACCCCTGCCCACCCAGTCCAGTTGTCTGCGGTCTGACTCTCAGGAGTATCTTTATGGTTTCTCCAAATCCGGACAGGGAAGAGTCTGGCTCCTGTGCTGGTACTATGTGAATTAAAAAAAAAAAAAACTATTAAAGCTCTCTGGGTGTGTCTTTCTAAAATTAATGTTTACATTCATTCATCTAGTGCTATGCTTAGCTGGGACTCTTGGTCACAAAGCTGAGAGAGGAAGAACTACTGTCCTTGAGGCATTCACAGTTTGGAAGGTGTGACAGACTAATCAGCAAATGGATGTTGAACAAAATAAGTGTGATATTGAGGCATGCCTCTGATGTTTTAGAAGAAGAAAAAGAGACTAATGCAAACCAGGTGTAATGGAGAAGACTGCTAACCTCTCTTCAGAATCTACCCATACGCTCCTTCTTCCTTTTAACAGTAGAATGTGAGGAAATAAAGCTTAGAACAAGGCTCTTGCACCTAGTTATAGGCATGGGACTTTGTTGAAATTAGTGGATGTGAATGGAAGTTCTATATCCAACTTCTGGGGCATAATCTTTACGAAAGAAACCATTGTCATTAACTCTTTCTCTTTGCTTATTCATCAGTTTCTAATGGACACAAGGTACTGATCAGTCAACGTTAACTGAGTAGTGGAGGGCCACACACCCAGTGGGTCCTGGGACAATAGTCCAGAGGTATGCTGAGCCATCTTTAGACCTTGTAGATAGAGCCATAGCTGGACCACTACCCTCTGGACTATTATGGGGCAGGGAATCAACTTCTATTTGTCTGATCTACTATATTGGGATGCTACAATAACAGACACCTAAAATGTAGAAGTGGCTCGGGAACCAGAAAATGGATGGTGGTTAGAAGAGTTTTGCGGTGCCTAATAGTTAAAGCCTGGATTGCCTTGAATAGGTTGTTGGTAAAGTCATGGACCTCAAATGTGATTCTTAATAGGGATCAAAAAGAAGTGAAGAAAGCCTGAGAGAAAGCCTCTGTCATCTTAGAGAATATATGCGCTTCCAACAGCAGAATATGGCTAGAAGTGTGGATATTAAATGTGCTTCTGGTGAGGCTTTAAAAGAAAATGATGAACTTGTGATTGGCGATGGAGGAAAAGTGATGATTTTATGCACTGGAGAAGAACTTACATGAATTATGTTCAAATATTTGGTGGAAAGTAGAACTTGTAATGAATTTGTGTATCTGGCTGATGACATTTCTAAGCAAGATTTTGAAAGGACTGCATAGTTTCTCCTTGCCACCTATAATTAAATGCAAGAAGAAAGAGATGAACTTAAAAATGAACTGTGCAGAAGGAAAATACAACTTAAAGGCTGGAAAACTCCATTGTACAAACTAAAGACACATGCCTAGAATGTTTGCTAAGGAAGTGGCTCATAAACTTTTGTTAAAAAGAGGTTAAGCCTGTGACTGATGAACCTAACCAACTGCAATACCAGAAAACTCATCAGCCTAGACTGAAGGGGATAGAGAAAGAATAAAGAATGATTTCTGCTTCGTGGATTTTTACAGGCAGGGAACAGACCAAAAGAACTACCTCTGCTTCCCCCAAGAAAAGAATCATCTTTGGACCAGCTCAAAGGTCAGTAAGCTGTTGGAAAGAACATAGTAAGCACGGTATTTTTGGTTTCAAAAGGTGGGGCTTTGGTCTACTGAACCATAGCCTCCTAGGTTTCAGAGTTGAAGCTTCACCAACTTGGTTCCAGAGTCTAGGGCTGTCGTTAAGGTGTGCCAGGATAACAAAGCAAATACCTAAAGCTGGGGGAGCAGGGCTACCATGCACAAGAGGCAGAAGAAAAGTGGCTGCCAGCATCAACTTGTGGAGTCATCACCCAGATTGGCTAGGAGAATGGGACTCCTCAAAGTGAGAGAGAAGAGTTGTCTACCCAGTGGGCCTGGAAGGCAGAGCCCAGGACTGATGGGTTTCTATCCAGAATCCAGACAGTATGGCCAACATCCAGAGTCTTGAGGCAGAGCCATTGTCTAGATGTTGTCAGAGAAAAGAGGACTACCCTTGAGCCTTGAAAATTAATGTGAATTTGTATGCTTGGTTTTGAACTTGTTTGGTGCTCGTTATCTCTTCCCTGCAATTTCTCCCATTTATAATGGGAATGGGGATGTCTACCTTGTACTTGTTTCACCACTGTAGTTTGAAAGCAGATAACTTGTGTTCTAGCTTTCAGTTGGGCAGAGGAAGATAAATTGTGCACCAGGATAGAATATGACTAATGTCTCACCCATATTTGATTTAGGTGATTCAGAAGATAACATTTCAGATTTGGAGTTGACTTCAGATTTTAGGAATAATATGACAGATCCGACTCAACAGCACTAGGTTAGGTTATGATGGGGTGAATGTATTTTACATGTGACAAGGACCAAAGAGTATAATGTTATGGTTGGAATTATGTCTCCCCAAAATATGTACTGTGAATCCTGATCTCCATGCCTGTAATTACAGTCTCATTTGGGAATGGAGTATCTCTGGTGTGTTAATGAGACAGGATTAGAGTAGTGTATATCTTGAGTAAATCTCTTTTGAAATATAAGAGATTCAATAAGTAAGTGAAAGCAGTAGAAATGGAGTAAGAAAGATGCCAAGACACATGGAGATCTCCAGGAACTAGAAAGCAGATTCTGAAGAGACAAGGACCTTCCTCCAGAGCTGATACAGACAGAAAGGCTTCTTTCCCTAGAGTCAGTGTTCTGAATTCAGACATCTAGCATCCTAAACTGTGAGGAAATAAACTTTTATTTGTGAAAGGCATCCACTATGGTATTTCTCTTAGAACAACACTAAATTACTAAGACAGTTACTAACCCACAGTTGCCTCAGAAGAAAGGCCTATGATCTGCTTCTGGAAACATCAGCCTCGACATGCCCTATGGAACACCATTCTACCCAGACATACACGAGGTCACCATGAGTCAGAATTAACTCAATCACTAGTTAGGGAAATATAAGGTCATAGATGCCCTTTAAATAGTATTCCTTACTGTAGATTTCAGGGGCTGAAATTGGTATCAGAGCCTTAATTAGTGTAGTCATCTTTTGTCTGTCTGGGGCTCATTTCCTCCTATGTGAAATAACCCTATTGCCCTAGATTGGGAGTTTCAAAACTTTCTATGTCTACATTCATATTATAATGGTAGAGTCGAGCAGTTGCAACAGAGATCATACATATTTGCTCCCTGAACCTTTATAGAAAACATGTACTGACCTCAGGTCAAGATTAACCTTAAACCAAAAAGCAAACCCACACTTTGAAGTCGATTCTGACTCACAGCAACACGATAGGCAGAGTAGAATTGCCCCATAGAGCTTCTAAGGAGCACCTGGTGGATTTAAACTGCTGATCTTCTGATTAGAAGCTACAGCACTTAAACACCGTGTTACCAGGGTTTCCAGATCAACCTTACTGCCCTACGAATTTCCATGGGTCTTCTGAGTAGACATCAAACCTCCTGACTACCAACTGTCCTTTCAACTACGGCAGCTCTACTTACAGTCATTTTATATAGTGGGACCTTATATAAGATGCTGTTTGTCAAAAGGACTCTGGTGGAACAAAACAATTTTAAAACTACTGGCCTGAATGATCCCTAAGGTCTTTTCTACCCCCAGAATAGATTCATTCACTCTTTGAACAAGCATACTTTGAATACCTACTGTGTGCCAAGTACATTGTGGGCACAGCAATGGAAAGAAGAACGGAGAGTCTCCCTCATGAAGTTTACAGTCTCGGAGGATGTGTAACTATGTAGCTTCTAGAATGAGGGTCTTAATTCCATATATAACAATATATCAGTATATGCATGTTTGCGTGTATGTATATATGTGTATACACACACACACACACACACACACAAGAGGACTGCCAGTTAAGTTCACTCATCCTAGACAAAGTGCTACATAACCTCTTTGCTGAATATCACTATGGTCGCCTTTGAAGTACACCCTCTTTGGAAGCTATGCACCAATGCCAGAGCCTAGTCCATCCTTCAGAGCAATTTTAGGACTCTTTTTCTGGAATGGCCATCAGAACTGTCATTGTAATACCCTTGATATCCTGGATGTCATCAAAATGTCTTCCTTTCAATATTTCCTTTATCTTCGGGTAAAGAAAAATGTCATTGGGGGCCAGATCAGGTGAGTAGGGAGGGTGTTCCAATAGTTATTTGTTTGCTGGCTAAAAACTCTCTCACAGAAACTCTACAATTAAGTTCACAAACATGCCACCTTGCCACTACATGCAATAGCCATTCCAGAAAGAGTTACAAAACTGCTATAAAAGGTGGGGTAGGTGCTGCATTAGTGTATAACTTCCCAAGGGGAATACTTAAAGACGACTGTGGTGATAGGCAGCAATGAGGTATGTAGCACCTTAGAACAATTAAGTTCACAGATTTAATTGTCAGATCTCTCATGCAGTTGTACAATACATACGCTGTGGAGACACTGTGTTGGATACAAATAAAATAAAATAAAAAACAAGAAATGTTATCCCTAATACTGAGGTCTTCATAGACTGGTAGGAAAAATGAATCCTGTCTCAATATATATCTGGCAGGAATACAGAATTCTAAGAGCTTAAATTTAAATTAAAGCAATAAAAACATTCACAAATAAATACACCTATCTGGAAAGATCTCATGAAGGTGATGATAAGACTATTAGACCTTGATTTAAAAAAAAATAATACCATCAAGTCGATTCTGACTCAAGTATCATGAATTGAACTGTGTCTCCCCAAAATTGTGTAAATGTGTGTATCATTTGGGCTAGGCCATGATTCCTGGTACTGTATGATTTTTTTTCCCCTATGTGTTGTGACTGATGCCAGTATGATGTTAATAAGGGAGGATGTGCAGCAATTGTGTTAGTCAGGGGGGACTTAATGTACAAATTGGGATTGTGTTGGGGTTATCTCATGGGATGTAAAAGAAAAAAGGGAGCAGTTGGGGACCTCACACCATCAAGGAAACAGTACTGGGAGCAGAGTACTCCTGTGGGCTAGGGGTGGATCCCAGCACAATGAAGCACCTAGTCTAGGGGTCAGATGGCCAACTGGGAAAGTCTTCTTTTGGAGGTGATAAGCTGAATTTGGGCTTTAAGCCTGTCTTACTGTAAAGAAATCAATTTCTCGTTGTTAAAAAAAGTCATCCACTAGTATATCTGCTATAGGAGCACTAGATGACTAAGACAGCCACCCTATAAGATAGAATAGAATGGCCCCATAGGGTTCTAAGTAGTGCCTGATGGTTTCAAACTGCTGACCTTGTGGTTAGGAGCCATAGAACTTATCTAAGATATTTGTCGTTTATAAGCATTGGTCCCTTTTAGTTCTCCATCATCCCACCCATCAGTGAACTCTCCAAACATTAATTATGTGAGGAGAAGGACAGATTCTAGGAGGGCTGAAAAGTAGAGCCAGCAAATCAAACTACCATGTCCCATTTGCTAACCCAGACTCTAATTGTCAATCATCAATTTGACTATGACATGTTTATCCCATGTGTGTCAGAGCAGGATTGTACTCCATATAGTTTCCAATGGCTGATTATTCAGAAGTAGATCATTAAGCATTTCTTCCAAGTAGTCCCTGGTGGACTTGAACTGCCAAGCCCTTGGCATAGCTTTGTGTGTATGTGTTTTCCACCACCCAGAGACTAAGCCAGACAACCCTAATTTTTTCAAATACTTGCCATAGAGGCTGTAAGAACTTGAAGAGCCGTTAGAATTCTATGAAAATGATAGGGAACATTGATGGCATTCAGGAAGAGTTGGGAGCATCTAAAACCATATACACAACTGCTTATTCTTAAGCGTACTTTATATTTATTCTTAAAATATACACATTTTATTAGGGATAGGGTCTATATTCTTATATAAAAATCATGTCACTCTTCTCACTCTTTTACTGAACATCCAACAAAGCATCCTTCATATTCCATGTGAAAGAAAACTCACTCTCATTACCCAGCCCTCCCTGAACTGACCCCTGCTTTTTCCCTGACCTTATTTCTTATCTTCCTCCGTTTGCTTACCGGACCCCAGCTACCCCGGTTTATTTCTGTTCTCAAAACATGGGAAACTTTTACCTGCTTCAGAGAATTTGCACCAGTTATTGCTTCAGCCTAGAATACCCTGTCCCCAAATCCTTCCCTTCTGGTCATTCAGATCTTAAATATTACCTCTACCACTCAAACTGTTAACTTTCCCAGTCGTGCGTACACCTAGTACCCTCATCACTCTTGTTTTTTTGATATCTCTTGTCACAATCTGAAATTATCTTCTGCATATTTTGGTTTAGTTCCTTATTATATTCCATAGTACTTAATGAGAGCAAGGCTCACGTTTATGTAGTTAGCCCTAGCACTGGAAGGGAATCAGTCTCATGGTAGGTTCAATACATATTTTGTACAAGGATCCCCAAAGTGATCCACAGTCCATTACTCCTTACAATTCCTATCACTAACAAACAGAAAACAAAGAATTTAAACAGATTGTGTTGCATCTTGTCACTTTTTTTTTTTTTTTTTAGCGGGGAGAACAAGTTCTCTATGACTTTTTTCATTGTGTCAGCGCTTTATGGCGTCATTCTAAGTCAGTTTGCCATCCTGGGCCTCCTTTTGGACCTGACCTAATTTTCAACATATTTTTTCCCCCAGAAGGTGGCACTGACTAGAGAAGAACAGGATTCTCATCTCCTTGACTCTGTACCCTCATGCCTCCTACAGTGTTACAGGCTTTGGATTCTCTTTAGACATCTTATCTGTGTCATCAGGCAGTACATTTCTTGCAGTTCTTTTGGAAGCAGTTGCTGTATTTCCTGTTATTAGTTATTACCAACCCAAACAAACACGTTAGTTTTCCCAGACTCTAGGAGGAGGTATTTTTAAAAAGGCCATGTTAATTATACATAAGCCGTGGAGAATCACAGAGGATTCATTAACATAATAAACAGAAGTCTGTTTCCAACACCCACAAGTCAGGTGATTTAAAAACAACAAATAAAGACTATAGACCCTATTGCTCAGTAAAGAGGAAGTTTCTTTTCCAAAGTCTTCTCCCTATTTCCTTAGTTCTGGAACTTGACTCTGTGCCTGTACTTGATGGGGAAGGGAGAGTTTCACCGAGGAGGTGGCTCTTGATCTTTATCTTGAGGGAGAGGTAGAAATTAGACCAAGAATATTTCAGGGAAAGATTTTTAAAATAATAGATGCTAACATGTTAGGCCAAGTGCAAATGTGGCAAGGGCATATAGCCTTGGCCCCAGAGAGGGGAGGAATCTAATCCTAACTCCATCACTCATTAGCTGTGTGACCTTGGCCCCAAAGCATAACCTCTCTAAATCTACTTCTTCCCCCATAAAGTATCATTCATCCCCTAGCTTATGATGTTGTGAATTAAATTTGCATATATCAGTCTCTTAGCACAGATCTTGATTTTTATGCTCAGAAACATTAGTTAATTCCTTTCCCCTAGAGGATAGTAATTTAGCAGTGTGCTAGGCCTTTCGCTTCTGCAGCTCTTCACCTTCTCCTAACTTGAGCTGCTGACCTAACTTGATTCTTCCTGAGGCCACAGGGCTGGGCCTGGAAGCCTGCAGGCCCTGAGCGTTAACTGCCTGCCAGTTGGCAGGGAAGAATGGCGTGCTGGAGTGGGGATTGAACTGTTTCCATTGGAGATGGCAACAGATGCTTCCTGGTTGAGGCTGAGTTGGCTAAATCAGGGCTTTGTGGTTTGAGACAGAATCCCAATTATTTCCAATTAGGAGATTGCAACGACAGCTGCTCTTAACCCAACTGCTCCTCATACTGCTGACCTGGCCTCATTTAATGGAGAGAGTTAATCTGGTACTTGCAGGTTTTTAAGTCAGAGCAGCATCAACATACATCAGATTTGATTTGAATTATTTGAATCTCTCCGCATAGTCCTAAAATTCATTCCATTTTAGCTTTACAGTAGTCCTGGGAGGCAGCAAAGAACAATATAAGGGGAAGAACCGTGTTCAATTCCTATCTCTAATGTTTGCTGACTGCTTAACCTTGAGCAGTTCAGATTCTCTGTTTTCTCACCTGAAATGAGGATAACTCAGTTCCTATCATGAGGAAAATAAGATGCCCGGTATGAAAGGGCTTTGCAAACAAGGAAAGAATATAAAACCAGTTGCCTTCCTGTTGAATCCAATTCATGGTGACCACATGTGTGTCAAAGTAGGACTGTGCTCCACTGAGTTTCCAGTGATGGAGTTTTTAGAAGTAGATTACCAGATATTTCGTCCATGGTGCCTCTGGGTAGATTCCAACCTCCCATTTTCCTTTAGCAGTCAAATACATTAACTGCTTATATGAACCTTTGTATATTGGTGGGCCTCTTCACGATGACCTGAAATCTAAAGAGCCAGAAGAAGGCCATTAGGTGTAAAGTCAGAAGATTTGGATTGGACAAATATGCTGTAATGTTTTAGTCCAGGCATTTAACCTCTCAGAATATTCTTTTCATATCATTCAAGCAGTAGTAAAACTAATAGTAGGCTGCTTGCCTTACAGGATTTGCAGTTTTATGAGTGTAATGTGGAGCCCTTTGTAAACTGTAAAGTGCTGTGTACACATGAGCAATTATTATTATGTTCCTAGGGCTTTTTTTGGTTTGGCACCAGTAGACTCAGCTGAATGCTCTGAGCAAGAACAATCTGTTTTCTTTCCTTGGCGCAGAACACAAAAGACAGAGCAGCTCATAGAAACTGGGGCAGGAGAGAAACTTGCTCTCTCACACACACTCACCTACACATCACTCCTCCACACATTCCCACAGTCCAGCATCCAAAATACCACTGCGGAACTTGGGAAGTGGCCTCATTTCCTAACCAGTCCCTGTGTCCCTAGTCCCAACACTCACTATTCATTGCTCAGATATAGGATCTAAATTAAGAATAGGTCCCTGGCTTCAGCAAGACCTGTCACATTGTGCAGTCTTTGACTTGGATCAGAGATGACTGACTCTGTCTTTTCTTTAGTCTCATAACTCCCAAGTCAATCAGTCTCCAAGATGAATTCATTTTGCCTTAAAATCACTCAGAACCACTGACTTCTCTCAAATTCCTTTGGCACTACTTTAGTTCAGGCCACAATCATCCCCATGCCAACTCTCTCTCCTGGAAGAAGCTCCTTCCTAGCCTCTCTGTCTCTACCCTGGTTCTCTTTTAAGAAGTTCTCCACTGTAGCCAGAGGAGCATTTTAAAATGCAAAAGTCATTCCTCCACTTAAAACCCTTCAAGGATTTCCCACTTCTCTATGGGAAGAAAACAAACGCCCTAACACACTGTATGGGACCCCACAGGAGCTGGCCTTGCATAGCCCCTATGATACTATGTTGTCGTCTAAGAACTAAGGACAGTGACTTTCTGTTTGAGAAATCTGCCCTTCCCCTCATTTCCAACAACTTATAAACATGTTCTTTCTGCCAGGAATGTTTCAAGTAAGCTCATCCTCCCCTGCTTGCCCACCTCCCTTCCTACTCATTACCTCTGCAGTCATCCTGCAGCCACTAGCTCACAGGTCCATCCACCAGGAGCAGCATTTCCTCCATTACTCAGGATCGGTTAGTCACTGCACTATACATGCTCACAGCCTGTCAACTTTTCCTGCGTGACTTTTATGCCCGCTTCCCATGATATACATTCTTGTGTGATAATATAATTAATGCTTTACAAGATTCTGAGTTCCAAGTGGGCGGGAACCATATGTTTGCAGACCACATAGTCCTACCTTCCTACACAGCACATGACACAAAATACTATTGAATGAATAAACATAAATTTGGGCAGCGATATAACCTTTCTGATTTTAATCATCATCGTCTATAAAAGTGAGTGAATATTTTTTTTGATAACTTACCATGTAAGACATACGAAATAGACATATGATACGACGCGTCTGACGAAGACAATGAGAATTATAAAACATTATAAGGATGAAGCATCGGGGGAAATAGACAGAGTGGTATTGATGGGGATTGGTTCCAGTTTTACTGTTTGATTACATTCCATAAAACTTTCAGACTGTTTACTCTTCTGCAGAACTGCATGCTAACACCAACAGTGTGGAAGCATTATTACAATAGGGAATTATGTACCTAAAGCTGGCAGAAGGTCTAACATATATTAGATGCTCAGTAAAGTCTATTGTCATCATTATTACTGTTACTGTAGTTGTTCAGAAGAAGTTTGTTTCTTTTCTATCCCATTTTTCTCCCCTCCTGTAGCAGGAAATTTTAGTTGGTACTGCCTTGTTCTTCTGACAAATTGTCTGCATTATGCATGTTGAAGTCAGTACTGTAAACTGTGTCATCTTGTTATTCACTAATTAACCCATGTTTATAAATCTTGCCTCCTCTTAAGGGTAAGGACTACCCTGTGGATCCATTATGGAACCAGTTTCTCCCACCTCAGTAGGGAATGTGCCACAGAAACTTGATAAATTGATTCAGGAGACCTGAGTAAAGTTAATGTATTAATTCAGACTCCTCTGATTTGCATTTTGGAGTGTGTGAGACAAAGCTCAATTTTATCCATGGGGAAGCTAAAAACTTCAAAAATGAAGGCAGGGTGTTTAAACTAGAGGGACTAATAGTATGGCTGAGGAATTTTAGAATACATTTATCATTAGTGTCCAATAGGAGGAGCATGGAGTCCCTAGGTGGCGCAGAAGGCTAAGCACTCCGCTATGAACTGAAAGGCTAGCCATTCGAACCTATGCAGAGATGCCTTGGAAGACATGAGTGAAAATCTGCTTCTGAAAGGTCACAGCTGTGGAAACCCTATGGAGCAGTTCTAATCTGTACCCATGGAGCTGCCAATAGTCTAAAATCAACCCTATGGTAACTAACAATAACAACAAAAGGAGAACAGTTTACAAAGTGATTGCATCCTACATGTATTCAGCTTGGAGGGACATTCAGTGATAGCGACGTGAAGGGGACAGTGAATATTCTCTGCAAAAGCAAGTTTAAAAGCTAAATACATTAAATTTACTCCAAACGATACATCACAGAATATAAAAATGAATTTAATCTGGCAAACTTTTTCAGCAGTTCATTAGGTGACTGTAGGCTTCAGAATGAATGATCTGTGAGAGGTCTGAATCAGTCGTTCTCCAAGTCATGGTAGGAGCATCTAGCCACCACAAGTGTGCTTCTGTTGTTTAAATATACCTAATCATGTAGCATGGTCCAGTACCACGTCAGTCACTGATGACAGGAACAAATGCTGCGTTCTATATACAATGGGCAGTAAATCATAACGGTTAAAAATTCAGTTTACAGAGACAAATTGAAAACTATGAAATCTCAGAGCTGCCACTTATTAACATGGAATCTTGGGTAAATGCCTCAAGCTGTCTATGACTCAGTTTACTCTCTCTGAAATGTGGATGATAAATGGACTTCCTCACAGAATTGTTCTGAGGATTTAATGAATTTATGCAGACTATTTGGTTGCTGCTGAGTCACTTCTATCTCATGGAATCCCCATGTGTTGCAGGAGAGAACTGTGCTCCACAGGGTTTTGTTTTTTTCTGAATAATTTATTTTAGTTTGTTGTTTTTGTTGAGACTGTAGACAGCAAAAACATACACCAAGTTTCTAAACGCACAGTTCAGTGACGCTGACTAGGCTGCGAGTTGTACATCCTCTCTCACCCCCCATTCTGAGTTGTTCCCCCGTCTCCATTAAGATAAATTCGATGCTCTCTCAGGTTCCTTTGAAAACTTTTTAGTTCCTCTTGTCTGGTTTATTCCTATATAGATAGGATTAAAAAAAAGCATAATACTCAAGATAGATATTCTTTACTGGGGAAGCTAAACTGTTGTTTGATTTAAAGAAGACGAGGGAATATTTTTGGTTTAGGATTTAAAAATTATTCTAGAGCAATAGTTTTGGGGGTACATCCAGTATCCACGGAATGTCCAAGGCTGTGACTTCGCTAAAACAGATCAACATGGTTTTTTTTCACAGTATCTGGTGTTTTCAAACTAACAGCCTTTTGGTTAGTGGTCAAGGGCTCAAAACCATCAGCACCATCCAGGTACTTTATTTGAGTAAACACTGCATATTCACAGGGGATAATTAGCATCGTGGGTAGTCCCTGACTTACCATGTATTTGATTAACAACCAACCGAACCTACGAGTAGCTGTTTGCTGTTGTTGTTGGTTTTAATGTGTCTTATCATTCGTAATACATATTATATACAATGTTAAAGAGCAGAATTTTCTAGGTTGTGATTCTCATGCCAACTGCCCAAAGACAACGGTCAGATTTATAAAGATTCTGATGGTAAAAGACAACAAT
Organism: Heterohyrax brucei; assembly: GCA_028571685.1. NCBI lineage: Eukaryota > Metazoa > Chordata > Mammalia > Hyracoidea > Procaviidae > Heterohyrax > Heterohyrax brucei. The sequence continues at coordinate 69,021,284 of CM053150.1, forward strand.
AACAAAAACAAAAAAAAAAAAAAGGAATATTTAACTTAAATGTCAGAACCAACTATGGCAGTCATTGGAATGGAACCCTGTTATAAACTGGGGACTATCTGTATTTGACAGATTTTCAAAGGCAATTTATGTCATACAAAGTTTTTACCTTAAGCACTGACTCTAGAATCTTTATCCGTGAGGAAGGTATAATGTCATTTTAGCTCATTAAAACACATTCTTTTTGAGTTTGGCTAAGACAGCACCTTGTCAATCCCATTTAAGTAACACTTTTATTCTTTCTGCACAGTTTGTAAATGTATATAGAATATACCCATATTTACTGCAGTTCTATTTATTTTTAAAAACTCTGATAAATATCATTTTTACTAGTTCCTACTTCTTAGCCACCTACAGAGTCATTTGAAATAATGGGAAAGATTTGTTCCACATTACTCAGCAGAAACTCTGGTTGGTAAGTTTATGACTCACTGAGTGGCTTGAGTTACTTCATGCCAATCTTTGCAGCAGCACATGGTGAGGAGGAGGGATCTGGAAAATTCTTTATATAACATTAGAAAATAAAGCATAAAAAGTCAAAACAAGCCCTCTGGATTTAGAGATCTTAAGTTCAAATCTAAGCTCTGTATTTAACTGTATGGCTTAGGGCACACCAATTAGACTTTCTGAAGCCTAATTTATTTATTTGGAAAATTGGGGGGTTGAGAGGGCAGGCATAGCTGCATGTGTTTCATGAGGTTAATTAAGATAATGAATAGATATTATGTGCATAATAGAGCTGACTCATAGGATAGACTAAATAAATACTAACTATGGTTATTAAAACACCTACATCTTAATGTGAAAATCTCAATCATTTTATCCCTATTTAGGTTTACTGCTGACTGAGCTAAATAAAACTTAATAGATGAAATCTATTAAATCTAGTTTGGGAGACACTCACCTAGGGCATGTCCTTCCTACTCACCAGTACCAGACCAAATGGCAGTGTTCTATAATTGTTACACATCTGTAAATCTTGTCTCCTTTGGTCAAAAGTAAGTTGAATGAGAAGCCCTGTTAATAGCACATCTGAACATCGGTTTCTGCCGACCATTATTTCAGGAAAAGGTATTCAATAACTAACAGAAAAATTTGACTAATACCAAGGTTGATGTCAGTGTATATGTTGACTGACATATAAAGCTATATACAGAGACAACCGTAGTGATTTGGAAGCATTCCTTCCATCTGTCAAAAAATTCCACCCATCCCTTAAAGCCCAATTCAAAAGCCACCTCTATGTGACATTATCTCTGATGATGTCAATGGAAAGTGAGCACTTCCTCCTCTGAACTCCTCCCCTGCACAGCTTTAAGTGAACACTTCGCACGTGGACCAGTGTTGTTATCAGCTTGTTTCTTATAGCTCTTGTGAGGAGGAAGTAGACCAGAGTGGTTAAAAGTGTGTGAATTATTATCAGATATGTGTGAGTTTAAATTCTAAAAGCACCTCTTTTTTGCTGAGTGATGATGAGAAAGTTAGAGCTGAAGCTGGCGAGAGTAAATTTCTAGAAGGCAGGCTCCAGGACTTGACCGGAGGTTGCCAAAATGCCTGTGATGAATACTGAATAAGAAGGAACATCTTGGGAGTTCAGAGATCTTAGCTTCAGTTGGAGCTAACTACTCAGTAGTGGTTCTACAGGCACCTTGGCAAAATTCTTCAGTGAAATTCTAGAAACTATAAGTAAGTAAGAGGCACGGGCTCTGATTTCTTAGTTTTTTTTTGTTTTTTTTTTTTGGAGGAGGAGCTTCCTTCAGCCACAAGAATCTGAACTAAGGGCTTTCGAGTTGCTTAGAGCCAGGTCCCTATTCCATCTCAAAACTATGCCATTTACTCTGTAACCTAGATCAAGCAATATTACCTCTTTAAGCCTCAATTAATTTATTTGAAAATAGGAATAATAATACCTTACCCATAAGATCAGTGTAAGGATTAATTTAGACCAGCATATTCTTAAGAATGTTCTATAAAATGTTAATTACAGAGCATATAAATAGAATAAAGAAACCCTGGCATTGTCAAATGCCTTGAGGAATTGATGGATTAAAAGAAATTCAACAGATTTATTTAAGTTAGAACTTCTGTAATACTTTTGTATGTCAAAGTGTTTTATGAATCTCCAGAAGGGACAGGTAGGATTTAGTGTCACCTAAACATACTGGCTATGAATTCTGAGGCAAACAGAGCTCTTCTATACAAGTGGTGTCTCCCAACTCAAAAAGGCTATGACATGAGTGAGAAGGGAGAAAGAAAGAGAAAGTGTTTTCACCCTTTTAACTAAAAATGTCACAGAAGGGCTAGAGTCAAAAGATCAAAAATCATCAAGACTAAATATCTGCTTATTCCTGGGTTCCTATTATTTAATGCATTTTTCAATGGATATAGAATTGAGACCTGTACCCATCTGTACTCATTCTAGAACTAATTATTAATGATTATACTCATCACTGCTCTTCTCAAGTAATCTCCATTCCTTGAACCTTAGGTAAAATTGTCTCCATACAGATTAAAAGTGAGAAAAGGAATGATTTGGAATCCTATTATCTGAATGAATATAAAGCAGTTATAAATTATAGCATATGCACAGAAAATAGGCTGAGACAAAGACACAACATACTTTGAGACAAAGGAGTTAGAAGATTGTATAAAAGGCCTTTCCCATAGTGGGGCCTTCTTTTTTCGCTCTCTGCTCTTTGCCGCTACCTGTCTGTCGTACTGTCACGTTTTGGGGGCTCACTGGTTGCTGTGATGCTGGAAGCTATGTCACCAATATTTGAATAACAGCAAGGCTACACATGGGAAACAGGTTTCAGGGGAGCTTCCAGAGTAAGATAGGCACTGGCAATCTACCTCTGAAAATTAGTCAATGAAATTTTATGGATCAAAACGGAACATGGTCTGACTCACTTGCTACTGTACATATACATCATCTGGTGGGATCAATCACTTCACATTTGGTAAAGCACAGGGCCATCAACAGTGAGGGAGAGGCTTGGTGAGGTGGATTGACACAAGAGCCACAGTGATAGACGTGAACACACTGGCCATCATGAAGATGAATCTGGACTGGGCGATATTCTGTTCCATTGCACTCAGAATCTACTTAAAGGCTTGTATCTATTTATCTATATATACTGTTCTATTATCCTTATAAGCTAATCACGCCATATGGTAAATCCTGTTCCCACATGATCTCAACCTGGGTATTATAAACTTTCAGAAACTAAATCACACTTCCAAGCACTTGATAAGTTCCTTAACTCTGGTCATGAGCTCAGTCCTATAGGATGCCTGACTGTATTCTACCGTGTACCCTTTAATCGAATGGACCAAAAATAGCTATATTTCCAAATAACTATACAGTCCCTAAATGTTATACATATTTATTAGTTTAAATGACACAGGAAAGGCTTTCACAACTTTTTTCCGAATCTGTGATTTCTTTTTTCATTTTCTCTGAAGATATGAATACTTCAAAGTGACCTTGACATTGTTTCTTCTCCTCTTTCTTCCTTAACTACTTTGATCTCTTGCTTCACCGTCTGTGATCCCTCTTGGTTCACCTCTCCCATGTCTAACTGCCGTCTACCCCTGCCGACCTGTCTCTCCATTATGACAGCCTATTTGATTGCCTAACTTCTTCCTGATCTTCTTCCACTGTTACCAGTTTCTGCTACAACTTGACCCCTTGTATCTCTGTTCTTGAACCCCTTTCCTCACTTCAGTCCCCGCTTTGCCAAGGCATTCTTAAATATTATTTCTTCCAGTTGTGAGCCATGTGACCTTTTGTTTGCAGAGATCACATCCATATTCATAGGCTGCTACGCATATTTTATAAATCAGAATTCATTGCAAAGTACATTAACCTCTCCCGCTGTTTTTGTTTACCCCAGAAAGGAAGCTACAGTCCCTTGTAGTTTTGTTCCAAGAAAAAAAGGCGGCTTTTGGAGAATGAGAATGCACTCCAGGTCCTGCTGAAGGAAGATACCAATAAATCACATGCCTGCTAACCAGCTAGGGCTTCTGTCTCCCCAGCAGTCCTTCTGAGTGTAGGTAAATAATAATAATAATAATAGAATCACAGATACAGACACATTTTTCATCTAGAGGTTTTCCACCTTTATCCCCAAACACCACAGTTTGTAAACCAATTGTCCTCGTCAAAGACCCAAGAAGGTCATTCAGCTAACAAGGAATCAGAGCAAAATGACTACCACTTATAGTAAGAGAGGAGAAGCTGAGAACTAGTGTTTTCCTTTTTTAACATCTCCTTCATGTCAGCACTAGGTTAAGTGTTTGGCCTTATTTGAGCCTGAAAATGATTTATATTAGATAAATACACTGTTGCAAGTTTTATAGACAAAGAAAACTAAGGCACTGACAGCCCAAGGTTACACAGTCAGTAGCAGGGTGAATTTTAAGTCCTGATCTCTCCTGCTTTAAAAGCCAGCTACGTTTCCAGGCTACTCCTCAAAAAATAAGAAGAAGAATTCAAGCTCTCTGTCAACTAAATCTTACAGTGATAAGGAGTTCACCTCCTCTCAAGAAACCCTGGTATGTTTATGGTATAAGAGACCAAACCTGGATCAGGAGTTATTTTATGTAGATTTAGGCTTGTCCGTGCCTGCAACTTGTTGAGTGACCTTGAATAAACAACTTTTCCTCTTTCCTAAAAGACATGCTAAGTGATGCTGTTCAGATATTATAGTTAAGAGTTTTATTCTGAATGCATTACTAAAGCTGGCTACAATGTGCCAGATACTGTAGTAAGTGCTCATTGGCAACAACCCATTTTGCAGATAAGAAGAATAAAGGCTCGAAAGGTTAAGTAACCAGGACAATTTAATCCAACTTTTTTGGTGTCTCTGGGTGATGCAAATGTTTAAGAGAGTTAACTTAGGTTAACCTAGAGGTTTAAGGTGTAAGTCTCCCCAAAGTTGTCTTGGAAGAAAGGTCTGGTGATCTACTTCAGAAAAAAAATCAGCCACTGAAAACATTATGGAGCACAGTTTCACTCTGACATACGTGAGGTTTCTATGAGTTGCAGTCAACTCAGTGGTAACTGTTTTTATGAAGTGGCAAATATTTGAACCCAAATCTGACTCCAAGCCATAGGCTCAATCATAGTCTCATACCATAGCAGCTTAAATATTCTTTTCAGGGGAGTATACATTGCTCTTAAACTTAAAAGACAGCTCCAAGTATGGTCGTACAAATGTAGAAGACCATGGAACCATCAACCGACTGATCTGTGTACCATAAACATGGAAAAAAACCACTGCCATCAAGTCAGGTCAGACTCAGCGACCCTGGACATCAGAGTAGAACTGTCCCACAGGGTTTCCAAGGAGCTCCTGGCAGATGCGAACTGCTGATCTTTTCCATAGTTAGCAGATGTAGTGCTTAACCCACTATGCCACCAGGGTTTCCACCACAAACATAGCTCCCCCAAAAGAGAGACACGTGTAGACTTGTCTCCAAGGTCAAATCCAAGCTACTGCTAAGGTTCATCACTGTTATGGAGCCGTCATCTGACTCCAGCCACAGGACAAAGAAACTGAGTTGTAGCTGCTGAGATGTGAACCTGTGGCTCCCGGGGGGTGTGCAGTGTTCCACTAAAGAAGCATCCCACTGACTTGCTGCCTCACCTAATAGATGTCATTTTTGATCATTCTGTTTGTGACACACTTATACTGCTGATAGTTTGTACTCTGGTAAAACCTTTCATCTTCATGTCTCAGGCTGCTTTACAAACAGTAATTAATTAGGCCTCATAACCCCCTGATGTGATTATTATGTATAAACACAGTCCTGTACATGGCCTGGAAATTGTGTCATCAGGAATTGTAAGTTTAATTTACACCTCTATTGTGGACCTCAGGCTACCTCCAGAAAGGAAAAAAAGAAGAGAAAAAGAAGTATAACACTGTCATTCAGATCATGGAATTCTCACTGTTGAGCAGAAAAGAAAAATAGTTTTGCATAAACAAAATTCAGTTGGTAGCAAGATGGTCATTCCAGTAACCCTGGAATGGTTCTGGATCTGCCACAGACACTAGATGCCGAGCAGCGCTGTCATCAGTGTGGCCTAGGCTAGAGAAGTAAACCTCCCAGGCCTCCATCCTGTGGGACAAAGTAAAGATCATAAGAATTCCAGCTCTATGGACTTCACTAAAGAGTTACTCAGTCAGGTCAGACCATGAGAACAAAGTATGGAGGACTCTGAAATGTTATATAATCTCTCTGGGTGGCACAAATGGATGCTCAGCTACTAAATGAAGGGCTGCTGGCATCAGTTCACCCAGAGGAGCCTCAGAAGAAAGACCTGGTGATCTAGATCGGAAATAACAGCTATTGAAAACTCTAGCGAGAGCAGGTCTACTCTGACAAACATGGAGTTGTCATGAGTTGGAATCAACTTGGAGGAAACATTTTTTAAATGTTATATAAATGTTAGAATTTACATACGGCTATGGATTGAGCTCATGATGAACCACAGGACATGAAAATCAATTTAGTTATGTTTACTATGCACTGACTGAGCACCTAAAGTGGAAGTGCAAAATAGCAGAAGTATTTTGGAAAACAGGCAGAATTTTATAAAGATATAAATATATGTCTAATTCATCACCAACAATTCTCCAACAAGAAGAAAAAAATTCTTTTTACTCAAGAGAAATGAAAATATGTGTCCACAGAAGAATGCTGAAGAATATGGGTATTGCCTGCAGAGGGACACAGTGGAACTCTTGAACTGACTGGTCATTCTTTATTTTGATAGAGTTTGTAAATTTTGCCTCAATAAAGTTGATTGTAAAGGGCAGACAAAGATTCTTTCAGAAGAGAATCTGTCAACAGTGTGAGTTTCTCGCAGTCTAGCTAACTTATCATGAGGCATTCACTAGGAGTAGATCAAAACAGGGTACCATCCAATCCTAACTGCCTATGCTTCTAATAATCCATTTTCAATTTTTAAAATATCTAACTGCACATGGAAATGCTAAAGTTCTTTTATGGATAGATTTGTGCGCAGACAGCAGCTGCTCTGACTTGTCAAAGCAAACCTGTCTCCACCACGTGGTATCTCACATAACTTTGAGAATTCAACAAAGCCCCATCTACAGAAGTACATGAGACTATTCAAAGTATTTTTCAGAGGAAATAAAAGTTGGGCCTACCTGTCAGCACCTGCTGTTCAGGTGTCTCTAACTTGTAGGAAGATTAAAATATTCACTTCTTAAACATTCCCAGCAGAATATCAACCTTTACCTTCCCCTCTCCCATATGGTATCTGAAGCAAAAAGTGTTGATTCTGACTAAAGTCTGGGATGCTGAAAAAGCCTCAGTTCTGGTTACCAACTAAGATTTCCTGAAGCTGTGCCATACACCACATTATAAAAAATAATAAGACAAAGCCACTGTCATCAAGTTGATTCCGACTCATACTGGGGCTACAATAAGTAATAAATACAGTATCAACGTTATTAGATGTATCCCTTTACACCAACCCTGTGAGAAAATGATCTTAGCCCTACTTTAGGAATGATAAAAAGGTAAATTAGGTCAAGGTTACATGGAAGTATATGGTATAACTGCAATTCTAACCCAGGGGACAAGGTCACAGGCATATGTGTTAACCACTGAAAGACTACTTATTTAGTGACACAGTGTCTGCCAAATGCTTGCTTATGACTTTCAGTTCCTGATACAGCTAAGATAGTGTAACTTCTAGCCATGAATTAAGTAGACCATCTGAATAAAGCGCTGTGGAACAAATAGCCTCAGGCCACCAGCAGAAATCTCACTTCTGTGATTTTCCCCTCTGTTGTGCCTTGAATTGTAGCAAGCTAAACCCTGGTGGCAGAGTGGTTAAGAGCTCAGCTCCTAACCAAAAGGTTGACAGCTCAAATCTACCAGCCACTCCTTAGAAACCCTTTGGGGCTGTTACTATTCTGTCGTGCAAGGTTGTGCTATGAGTTACAGTGAGCTGACTTGATAGAAACAGGTTGGTGTGGTTGGTTTGGGTTGAGGTCAGGAGACTCCTTTTTCACATTTATGTTTTCTATAAAACTATACCCCAAAGTAGGGCCAGCTACAAAACTTGTGGGGCTGAGTGTGAAATAAATGTGCAGGGTCACAGTCAGGGGTAGAGAAGTCCTATTTCCCCTTCCCACGGGCCCATGTCCTCAACCCATGGCGGATGGGCAACACCTCAAGGGATTACAACTTCTGATTATGACAGGATGTACTCAGTAGCTGGATCAGAGGTATCTCTGCTGAGCTGTTCACTGAGGCATGATGCCTGCTGCCTTGCCACAGCCCTGCTGTCCTGTATCCTCATGCAGACCCCCCACTCCAGGCAGATGGTGATGATGGAGTACAAGCTTCCACTGCCCCAAGATGACCTTGTTGCCACCTTGGAGGAATGGTGGTAGTGATTGCAGAGTAGGAATGGAAGGGTGGATACTGTTTTCGGCCAGCCAGGGGTTGGAGAGGAGATAGCTTAAAACACGCTCTGGGGAGGTAGCAAAAGCTGGAACCATATGGGAACAGAGGCTTTAAAGCTGTTGACACTTGCTCATTTTCCCCACTGGGCTTCACTTACAAAACGCTCATTCACAGATAAATTTATAAGTAATTTCAAGACAACAGCAACAAAGCATTAAGCTCCATGTGTGTGAGAAATTTCTAAGTGGGAGTCCACGTAATTACTGGTCATGTGTATGGGAAGCCAGCCCCGGCTCAAGGCAATGTGTATGAGGGTTCAGAAACCGATTGCCATCGAGTCAGTTCTGACTCGTGACAACTTCCTCTGTCTCAGAGTAGAAATGTAATCCATACGGTTTACAATGGCTGATTTTTTGGAAATAGATTGCCACACTTTTCTGCTGGGGTACCTTTGGGGGACTTGAACGTCCAGCCTTTCAGTTAGCAATCAAGCACTTTAACCATTCATACCACCATAGATTCCATGTGCTAGTTAAAACCAAAAACCAAACCCAGCGCCGTCAAGCTGATGTTGACTCGTGGTCACCCTATAGGACAGAGTAGAACTGCCCCGCAGAGTTTCTAAGGAGCACCTGGTAGATACGAACTGCCAACCTTTCGGTAGGTGGCTGTAGCGCTTAACCACTAACACCATCAGGGTTTCCGTGTGAGAGTTGGGAACATGGATTTTTAAAATAGTGCTGTTCTGATTCAAATTCCATTCCAATCTTTAGTAGCTGTGTGACTGCTGGCCAGTTGCTTGCCAATACTATGCCTTATTTTTCTTGTTTAGAGAATAGTGTTATTGTATAAATGAAAATTAATAAAATTAACTAAGCACTCATACCAGTATCTAGCACTTAGTAAGTGTTGTGTGCTAACAATTTGCTTACTATTTGTAAATATTGTCCACATAAATGTCTCAAAGCCCCTGCATGTGTCTCTAAGCAAATCTGTTTTTTAACACTAATTTCTCGATGTGAATTGTACCAAGTGTGCCTGTTTAGTCATCTCCTGCTGCATGTTTTTATTATTGAATAGATGTTTTTAAAAGGATATTAAAAAGCAATTTATAAAGAGGCAAAAAAAACTTTTAAGTGCACACCGATACGTAATTATTTCAATTTTTGCAGAAGATACCAGTACTTGCCATATGTATGCATGTTTTTGCAAAGCTACAATCATACTTATATATCATTTTATATATTTTTCACTTAGCATTAAATTATAAGCATTTGTTTATGCTGCTACATTGTCATCATAATTATCCTTGTAATGGTAGCATAATATCCTTTTATGTTGATACATTGTAATTTACTATAAATTATTCCCCTATTGATGGACATTTAAGTTGTTCCATTTTTTTTTTTTTTTTTTTGGCAATTATAGCTAATGCTATAGTCATCATCACTGTATGCTTGGCTTTATCCATTATTTCCTTGTGATCCTTTTCCAAAGGAGGATTTCTGGGGCAAGAGAAATAAATACACATAGGAATCTTTCTGTGTATAGAGCTGTTGCTTTCCAAAAGGATAAAAATAATAACAACAACAACAATGTTAATAACAACAAAGAGCACTTAGCTTGGGCAGACCTTATGCGAATCTCTCAGGACATACTGCGTTAGTTCATTCTTTCCGCGAACCTAGGTATTGCAGTCCTCACGTATACGGTAAGGAACCTAGGCATGAAGAAGTTCGTTAGCTGCTCTGAGCCCACACAGGTAGTCCTTGAATTATGATGTGGTCAAGTTACCATGAACCACACTGAAAGTCACCTGTTTTTGTTTTTTTGGGAGAGTTTTTTTTTCTTCTTCTTTGTTTTTTTTTTTTTTTTTGGTACATCTTGTTGGATCCGACTCGAGGGCACTTGGCTTGGCAAGTAACATGTACTACATGCAAGGTTAAAGTATATCTATAGATTGTATATAATGTTTCCAACCCAAAAGACAAATAAAGATGATATTTATAAAGATACTGATAATAAAAGGAAATCATAAGAACTAAAAAAGAAGTATTTGACTTATGTCAGAACTGACTTATGATGGAGTCACCAGAGGACAACCCCACAGTAAAGTGGGCCAGAGGCCAATAACTGGGTGTAGCAGCTATTGCACTGGCTCTGGACATGTGATGCCAGTGTGTGGTTTCTATAAACCTGGTATGGCCAGCTAGCAACGTAGCTGTGGAAAATGGTGGCTGTAGCAGCCACTGAAATTGAGTTGCTGTCCAAACATCTGACAGTTCTCTTTTAGACAACTTCCCTGTCACATCAGCTCAGAAATAAAGGGCACGCTTATTAATCTTTAATAACACATTTCCATGCTTGAGGAAGGACAGTGGGCTGTACAGGTGAAGACAAACTTCTCAGTGGTACCACACGCCCAGGACCTGTGCAGTATCCTAGATGCATGACTGGCAGGATACTTCCTATATATACGGGAAGTAGAAAAACAGGGAAAGGAGTCAAAGTCTAGTCTGTGAACAGAGCTGGTCACTTAAACACCCTCTCCCCTACTTCTTCCTGTTTATGCAGTCATGATCTTACGTATTTTTAAATAACTTCTTGGACTTTCCATAAAGATTCTCACTAACACCAGCTCACAATGGTAACTTGCTTCTTTGAAGTGCTTTCTCCTCCAATACAGCACCCTAAGGTGGTGACAGTTAGAGCATTTGTTCTGCCTTCTGTGTCTTTCTTTCCTCCCCCTCATCTGTCATTCACTCCTTTTCTTTCCCTTATACCTTCTCATATTTCATTCCCCTTTTTTTCTTTCTTTTCTTCTTCCTTATCACAAAGTTAGAAACCCTGACGGGTTAGTGATTAAGTTCTACAGCTAATAACCAAGCGGTCCACAGTTCAATTCCACGAGGAGCTCCTTGGAAACTCTGTGGGACAATTCTACTCCATCCTACTCCTATAGAGTTACTATGAGTCAGAATCAACTTGATAGCACTGGGTCTTGTTTGGGGTTTATCACACAGTTGGAGCATTTTTTTATGTGTTACCTCTTGCTGGGACTTAATGCAGATTCTTCATTCCTACTTTATCCCACCCATCTCTTAGTATTTTCTATTGTAATGGCTTGCATGTTGCTGTAATGCTTGAGGACACACAACTAGTATTTAAAAATGCCACTAGGATCACCCAGGGTGGGTAAGTTTCCATGAGGTTTCCAGACTAAGGCAGACTAAAAGAAAAGGCCTGCTCATCTCACAATAATTAGCCAGTGAAAACCATATGGAATACAAGAGAATAATGTCCAGTACAGTGCTGGAAGGTGAACCCTCTGGGTTAGAAGTCATTTAAAATACACAGTGGCTGCAAGAATAAACCAGAGCATACCAACGATCTTAAAATGGCACAAGCCCAGGCAACATTTTATTCTGTTCTACATGAGCCACCATCAGTTGAAATTGACTCAACAGCGACAAAGAACAACATTTCTTCTCTGTTTTACTTAGTTGCCATTACATTTTTTCCTTCAATTTTTTAAGAAGCTGGGATAATTGCTAAAAAACAAAATCTGTATTTTGCAACTCACTTTGAATGGCAGTTCAAACCCACCAGGTGTTACTTGGAAACTCTGGGGCAATTCTATTCTGTCCTACAAGACTGCTACGAGTCAGAACTGACTTGATGGCGATGCTTTTTTTCTTTTTTTTTTCCCTTGGTGTGAGCTATTTAAGAAAGTTTGAAGAAGTCTTAACTGTATTTTACATTGATCTTGGAACTATTTTCTCCAAAACTGATTCTCTCCTGGAAATCTATTATGAAAATAGTTTTGTTTTGGTTTACACAATTTTTAAGAACAATAGTTTGGAATGAAGTAGAGCATATTTTGATCCACAGACTTCATATGTTGTCCAAAGCATTGTTTTGGTGTGTAGTTGATTTTGTCTTGTTGTTTTTAATATAATTGTTATTGCATGAAGAGAATGCTTGGATGGTTGTGAGCAAATATTTACTGAAGTTCTACACTGTAACCTAAAAATACCCATGAGGGGGGAAAAAAGATAAGAAAATTAAATAGGAAATTGTAAAACCACAAAAACAAAACATAGAGAGGGAAATTGAACAGGTTGCAATAAGTCTTGAAGTGAAAGAATCATCCCACACCAGGCACATTCTATTATTGGTGTTGCAAGTATACCGGCAAGTCTCTAAACATCTAACACATAACTCAGTGGTGAACTTTAGAACTGAGTCCAGATGAGAAATAATTTTCTAGATTACAGTGCCCATCTCCTGGGGCTCCTGTGTCCTTCTACCTTTCTCATTTTTTCCCCTTCTCACCTCTTTCCTCCTTAAGCCCCTTTCAGTCTACAGCAAAATGAAACATTCATACACATTATTCAGCCTAGAAAAAATGTCAGCTCTCTCTTTCCTCTTCCCGTTTATTATACAAAATCTGTATTTTGCAACTCACTTTGAGTGGCAGTTCAAACCCACCAGGTACTCCTCGGAAACTCTCTGGGGCAATTCTATTCTGTCCTATAAGACTGCTACGAGTCAGAATTGACTTGATGGCTATGCTTCTGGAGGAATGAGATGATATCTTACCATTGTCATTTCTAGGGCATCTTCTAGCTGTACTTCTTCCAAGACATGTTATTTTTTGAGGGACACTTATACAATAATGCACATTCCAACAATGTCCTACCGAAATCAGGAGATGACTTCAAGCTGGCTTCTGCTTCTACTTTTGCCTGTTTTCGTGCCTCAGTGTCTCTGTGGTATCTACGTCTCATCCCTGCAGCAAACTACGAGGCCTCACACGTGGAGCTCGTCTGGAAGCATCTTTGAACACACACGTGGTCCAGCAAATATTTGCTGAATGAACTGCTATGGGAAGCTCAGTCGGAGAAAGGAGAGCCAAGCAAAAAGCTGCTGAGAATCATCCCCTGATCTTTTTAGAAGGGACCATGCATCTCAGCCAGCCTTCAAGTGACAAATGAGCCACTGAAGGGATAGATAGAATGTTTTCAGATGCCTCAGTATCATTTACCTCAGCTCTGCTTATAAAAGAAAAACAAATAACATAATTGCCTTCAGCGAAGAACTGGGAAAGTACCTTCAAAAAATGGAATAAATGTTGGTAAAGTTAAGTTAATGTCTGCAGGCATGGGGAGATGTCCATGCAATGACTTAAGGAGGAAAATATATTCTATGTATACAAGGTATAGAATTAACCAGCAGTTCATATACATTGGTGTGTATAGGAGTAGGTGCTGGATTTGCTAACGTGTGAGAGTTCTCATTTCCAGTCAGGCACTAGATTAAGTCCTGTAATCCTGAGATGCAGGCCATGAGAATGAGTCCCACTTTTTCACTTGAGGACACTGAGATCCAGGGAAAATGAGTCACTTTCCCAAAGTCACACAGGTTGAAAGTGTTAGAGTTGGCACACCAATCCAAACAGTAGCAAGCCAGAGCAATGCTCCTGTCTTTTTCTGCTTTCCAACAAGACTGGCAGCAGCATTATACCTTGGAGTGAGCTTGCTGGAGAACTTTCATTTTCTACTTCATAGACTTTCATTGTGTTTATTTTTATGCTAAGCAAGATTGTCTTTATTGCAAAAATAAGTTGTATTATGAAGATGATTTGAAAAGATTCCAGAAACCTTGAGAGTATGGTAAGCCATTACCAGCTAAGTCTTCAGTGTGGAAGAAAGAAAATACTTACAACTTCAGTGACAAGATGAGTGAGCAGACGGGAAGGCAGAGGAGGAGGAAGCTGAGGAAGAAGAAGCAGAAGGAGAAAAAGAAGGAAGACGAGATGCAGGAGTAACTGCTGCTGAAGCAGAAGAAAGGGCTCATTGCTTTCTCTATGGTGTTGAGTTAAAAGAGCATAAGAGGGACCCCCAAATAATAATCACACCAACATCAACAGCACTGGTTTGCACTACCAAACTACAACTCCTGTCTCCATCGCATTCACTTTTAAATCCTACAAATCTCCTCATTCCCTATTTCTCTCTTTTTTGTTTCCCATGTGTCCATTCTCACCCCACATGGTATCTTTGGTAGGCTGTTGTGGTGATGAGCTGCATTCAAGTCATAAATTAGACTGGTAGACATTTGTGTAACTCATCATTACAAGATGTGCAAGAACTGGTTTCTTTTCTTTTTTCATTGAATTAGGCAATCCTGTATCTTTCTCCAGAAACCCAGGTGGCGTAGTGGTTAAGTGCTGTATCTGCTAACCACTGTCAGCAATTCAGGTCTGCCAGGCACTCCTGGGAAACTCCGTAGGGCAGTTCTACTCTGTCTTATAGGATCACTATGAGTCAGAATCGACTCAAAGGCAGAGGGTTTAGTTTTTGGTTTTAAATCTGCCTCCAACCGCCTTCCTCTATCCTTCTGCTTTTCTCCTGGGTGCCTTGAGAATATTAATGTAGGACAGAAATTGACCAATTTTGCCCAAGGAAAGGAGGCAGTGCTAAGGCTTGGGTGAGGCAGAGAGAACTGAACTCCAATCCAGCATCTGAGTGACCTCAAGGCAACCTTTGTCCTCTGACATTCATTCTCCTTTTCCACCCCAGCAGTGAGCGGATTGTCCCAGGTGATAGCACTGGCACCTGATGGTGCTAACAAGGCAGGATGAAAGCTTAAGTTCAAGTGTGGAGTGGGACCGCTATTAGATTGTACAGCCAAGAAGGAGCCTGCTACCTTCAGTGACACGGGATAAGAAGGTCAGTTTACTTCAGCTTTCAATCTGTAAGCACGTAACTTAACCTCTCTGAGACTCATTTTCTTTCTTAAAAAAAAAAAAAAAAAAAAAAGTCTGATAGCCCTCTCTTTTAAGGAAACTTGTGAATACCATGTAAGTGCTGTTTCTGTTAAGCCACAGTCGGTAAGTACTGCTGATGATGATGCCCCTTTCTCCTTCTTTCTCCCTAACACCTATCCTTCAGATTTGCCAACACTACTTCCCACATTCTCAGAGCTTTTCTCCCTTTTCTCTGAACAAATCATTTCCTTTAACATCTGACTTAAAGCTCAGATTCCCCAAGCTTTTCATAACTAACACCAAGAAACGCTGACCTAGGGTGAACTACACAATCTCCCCAAGCCTCAGCTTCCCCAGCTTGCAAAGTGAGATGATTGAGTGCCTGAATTCCACAGGTTTTCATTCCTCTCCCTCTCTCTTCTTTCCTTTCTGGTCTTCCTGCTTCTTACCCTCTCTCTGTTACATGCTTGGCTGATGACTGAATAAAAGCTGTAAATCAGATTCAGGTGTTTACTTGCATTGCTTACAAATAGAAGATCTAATTGTGCAAGAATAAGTTCCCCCTTTTCTGACTGAGTTAGTTCTGTGTCTTTCTCTGATCTCCCTCAGGCTTCTCCTCTATTTTTAGACAGACAGTCTGAAAAGTCTTAATATATCAATGACATTTATAACACATGTTAATATCTAAAGCGTCAATGCTCTATTTGTAGAGATGACGGCTGATGTGATGAGATGCTTTTATTATATCAGTGACTTTTATTATAAATATGATGAAAGTGTGCATTCGTTTTTGGGAAAATTAAATAATAATAATAAACCCCCCTCTGGCCCAGTTTGCCCAACCATTCATTGGCTTCAGGTACTAGGTTTTCCTTTTTTTTTTTTTGCACCTTTTATAAATTGCTTTTTACAACTTCAAGCTGAATATCTGTCTCCTGAAATAGATGACAGCAGATCTTCTGGGAGAATGCATTAGGGAGGTAAGTGCAGGCACCTGGGGATCCGTTTTATAATCGCTGTACCTTCTCAGGCTCCCTATGGGGCAGGTACCTCAGAACTCTGGAGATGGCTGAGCCGTGGTGTCTATATGAGAAGCAAAACCCCTTTCTCTGCCTCTCCACGTTTTGCCTATCATGAAAGTGCATTTCACAGTTACACAGATGGGAGATTAAAAACATATGTTTGGGGAGCAAACATGGACTGGAGTTGAGCTGTGTCCTCCACCAGCTGTGTGGTGTGCTAAAGCCACTGAGTCTCTCTGAGCTTCATCTTCTTTATCTCTACAGAGTGGGGGAAAAAGTTACGTCAAAAAGATGGTGTGATGATGCACTGAAATATTTGTAAAGCATTCACTGTACAATAAAGGATCACGTTTACCCCAAAACCAAAAGGCCCAGTGCCGTTGAGTCAATTCTAACTCATAGTGACCCTGCAGACTGAGTAGAACTGCTCCATAGAGTGTTCAAGGAGCACCAGGTGGATTTGAACTGCAGACCTTTTGGTTAGCAGCAATAACAATTAACCACCACGCCACCAGGGTTTCCGCAAAATCAGAAACTGATCTTCATTTTTGTTGTAGGTATCTTCGTTGCTACCTCATTCTTGAAGTATTTTTTGCCTACTTTGTAAATCCATGCTGATTTTTCTCTTTTCTGATCTCCTACTAACCTTGAGCTGAACACATTTTGCGACTTTTTTAAAGTCCAGCTTTATCACATCCCCTTCTATCCCAACACCCCCAACACACACACACAAGATCACAGCCTCACCATACTGGATTTTGCGTTCATTCTCCAAGGATGCCATGATATTGCAAACTTTTAAGACCTTTCTTGTTGTCTACCCTGCTCTCCTACATTCTTTTCTCATCCTAATTCACCCTCCAAAGTTAGCTTAGATTTCACTTCCTCTAGAAATTCCTCTTTTGTCACCTCTAACCTGAGACTAACGTACAACTCTGTGGTAACGTAAAATTCTCTCTTGAGACTTCCTCCAAAGATTCGTGAATAGAATTGAGTGTGTCTGACCCTAAGACTCGAAGTTCCTTAAGGACAGAAATTCTGTCTCATTTGCCTTTTTGTGTCCAAGTCCTAGAACCTAGAACACATTAAATTAATATTTAATGACCAACTCATTTCTGAGCACTTCTGATATCTCCTGACAGATTATCTATTATTTCAGACCATGGATTATGATTTAGCTTTTCTATTTGCCTTCAACAATTTCTAGTAGTCTTTATTCAACAAATTTTCTTTGCGTGTCTTTCCTCAGCTTGGCTCTAATATAGATGAGGAGGTAAAGTGATACATAATGTAAGAGAAGTGATGCCTTCTCTCCCTGTCAGGCCTTCTTGGGGCACTCAATGGTGAGAGCAGAAGTTGCTTCCCTATGCTAGACAGGCATGTCATACTTGAAGTACAAGATCTCATACCTCTGATGTACTTGCTCAGACAAATACAGGCTACTTGGAGCAGGCAGGTCTCCTGGCTTTGCCTTGTATTCCCTGTGGTGGAATTGGTAAATGAAAACACACCTGGCTTCTCACAACTAGACATGTTGTAGCCCATGCCCCACTTTATTTCCCTCAGGCAGCTAAAAGAAAGTCATAAAATTTCAAGATTTATATCAGAGGGGATGCAATAGGAGAAAAAAAAAGTTCTGATTTAGATCTTAACCAAAGCCAAGTGATCCAACCTAAAGTTTATCAACAGCTTTGTATTGCAGGTAACTGTATAATTACTGCAGCCCTTTTGGTGCAGTGGCTGATAGTTTGACAGTTCAAACCTACCAGCCACTTATTGGAAACCTTATGGACCAGTTCTACTCTATACCACAGAGTTCCTATGAGTCTGAATTCACTTGACAGCAATGTGTGTTTTCATTGTTTATGCAATTCTTAATAATTTTTAGCCAAGTTTTGTTATCATGCCTTGCTTGTCTAGTAGCTCCTTGAAATCCTATGAAGACAGAGGTAGTCAATGGAGCAGGGATTAGGCATTTCTAGATTCCCAATCATATCACCATCTGTTGTTACCAAAACATTAATGTTAATTTCAAAGAAGTTCAGTCCAAACACTTAGATGTAGTTCTCTGCCAGTGATGGAGACAGACCTAAACACAGATAGTTATATCATAGTGAGCTAAGTATATAAAAAGTGCTATGATGTATCAATGTTGCATTGAGCCATACTTACTGCATGAATTATTTTAAGAAATATGTCTTGGTGTCTTATATCATTGCCTCTGTGGATTACTCTTTAAAATCCATGTTTGGGAATCCTGCAAGGAATCATCCATTTGGTCCGTGATCTATTGTCTTGTTGTCAGGTGCCATTAAGTCAGCTGTAACTCATAGTAACCCTACACATACACATACAGTACTAAACACTACCTCATCTTGCACCATCTTCACAATTCTTACTATGTTTGATCCCTTTGTTGCAGCCACTTTGTCAATCCATTTCATTGAGGGTCATTGTCTTTTTCACTGACCCTCTACATTACCAAGCATGATGTCCTTCTCCAGCAACTGGTTGCTTCTGATAGCATGTCCAAAATAAGTGAGGTGAAGTCTTACATCTTTACTTCTGGGGAGTATTCTGGTTCTACTTCTTCCAAGACAGATTTGCTCTTTCTTCTGGTAGTCCATGGTATAGTTAATGTTTTATACCAACGCCATAATTCAAAGGCCTAAATTCTATTTGGTCTTCGTTATTCATTGTCCAGCTTTTGCATGAATACCAGGTGACTGAAAATATCATGGCTTGGTGTAGGCACACTTTAGTTCTTAAAGAGGCATCTTTGATTTTTAACACTTTAAAAGTCTTCTGCAGAAGTGCAATACATCATTTGATTTATTTTACTTTCACTTTAGAACAAGGTTTATAGACCAAATTCATTTCTCATTAAACAATTAATACGCATATTGTTTTGTTACATTTGTTGCCAAACCTAGGACTTGCCGATAGTGTCCCCTTCTTGACCTCGGGTTGCTCCTTATCAGCTTTCCCACCCACCCTTCAACTCCCACTGCCTTCTCATCCTTGCTCCTGGACTGGTGTGCCATACAATCTCTTTTTGTTTCATGTGCATGCCAAATCTTTGGCTGAAAGTTAAACCTCAGAAGTCACTTCAGTACTGTGTTAAAACAGTGCCTAGGGGCCATCCTTCCATGATTTCTTTACCCTCTGTCAAAGCAGTAAGCCTGTTCTTTTTTCCTACACTTTTCTCCAGCTCTGCCAGGGCCCTTCTATTGTGATCCCTGTCAGAGCAGTCAGTGCTATAGCCAGGCACCATCTACTTGTCCTGGACTCAGCCCAGCGAAGGCTGTGGTAGTTGTCTGTCAGTTGATGTTGGATTTCTTGACTGCTGCTTCTATGGGTGTTGACTGAACATCAAAGTAAAATGAAACCATCATTGATCACTTTAATATTTTATCGATTTACCATGATGTTGCCTCTTGGTCCAGTTGTAAGGATTTTTGTTTTCTTTATGGTGAGGCATAATTCATACTGGGACTATAGTCTTTGATCTTTATTGGCAAATGCTTCAAGTCCTCTTCACTTTCAGCAAGCAGGGTTGTGTCATCTGCATATCTCACATTGCTAATGAGTCTCCTATCCTGACGTTGTGTTCTTCTCCATCTAGTCCAGCTTCTCAAGCTGTATGTTGAGCGTACAGATTAAATAAATATGGTGAAAGGATACAACCCTGATGTGAGCTTTTTCTCATTTTTAACTACACAGTACTCCCTTGTTCTCTTTGTACAACTCCTTTTTGGTCTATGTACAAGTTCTTCATCAGAACAATTAACTGTCCTGAAAATCTCATTCTTCTCAGTATTACCCATAGTTTGCTGTGACCCACACAGTCAAATGCCATTACACAGTCAATAAAACAGAGGTAAACATCTTTCTAGTGTTCTCTTTCAGCAAGAGCCATCTGAAATTAGTAGTGATATCTTTTGTTCTGCATCCTCTTCTGAATCTGCCTTGAATTTCTTGCATGTGATAGTAATTATATTTTCCAATAAGCTTTGCATTCTGTTGGGTCACTTTTCTTTGGAATGAGTATGTTTATGGATCTCTTCCAGTCAGTTGATCACGTAGCTGTTTTCCAAATTTTTTGGCATAGACAAGTGAGAACTTTCAGTGCTGAATCCATTTGTTGAAACATCTCAAATTGGTATTTCATCAATTCCTGGCCTTTAAAATAGTTCATATACTTTCAAAGGAAAACTGGTGACAAGTAGTTCCCAATATGTTCTGTCTATATCTCCAAGTGTTGACAAATTCATAAAAGCATATTAGACACTGCCCAGTTCCCTTCGAACATTCTGAGTCTGGATACTATGCCAAGTTACCTGACATCAAAATAACATAAACATTATTATCTAGTGTAAGGCACACATGGCTGAGATGAATCATGCAGTATTAGTTATGTATTGCCATAATAATACTGTATAACAAACCACCTCAATTTTAGTGGCTGACAACAAGCATTTCTTTTTCTGGCTACATTTCTGTGGGTTGGATTGGCTAGCTCTACTTTAGTCTACAGCTCCAATATGTCTTTTCCTAGAATTCAGGTTTGGTTCTGGACTGATTCAAACAACTCCACTTTTTTCTTAAAGCAACACCTTAACTGGGGAATATTTTTCTAATGGAGACTCACAGGAGTGAAAGTGGACAAGCCAGTCTGCATGACCATGTTTACATCTCTACTCACATCATGTCATCCAACAGTCCGTTAGCAAAAGCATGTCATATGGCCAAGTGAAGCAGATTACCAACAGTGTAGGATTATAGCAGCAGGGCACTGCAGAGTCGCAGGACAATGAGTATGAATATGGGGTTCTATTGCAGTGGTGTGAAAGTTAGGACTCGAAATCCAAACTCCTCCGCATGCTGTCTGCCATTTGTACCCCTCCACACGTGGTCTGCATCACTCTCCCACTATAGCAGCTTTTTTTTAACTTCTCCACAATATACCAGCTGATAGAAATTATCATCTCTGGAGCTGTCCCTGTTCTGAAAATTAAGAAATGAGGTTCTGTGTGTGTATGTTGAAACAAATTACTTTCTCTCGCTGGACCTCATGTTCCCCATCTGTAAAATGAAGAAATTGGATTTGGTAATTTCTAATGTTTCTTTAGCTTCTAGCAGCTTTCATGCGTCAGAAGACAGCATGGCACTGTGGTTAGGAGTTTGGGATCTGGATGCCAGTCTACCTGGATTCATAGTTGGGGATTACAACTTTGTACAACTTTGGCAAGCTTTTTACCCTCTATGGTACTCAGTGTTTCATATGCAAAATGGGTAGCTTTTAGTAAATAGTTGGGAGCACTAAATGAACAAATGAACATAAAATGACTGGAAAAGCATGTGGCACATAAAGCCAAGCCAAGTGCCATCGAGTATAGTGATCTAAAAAAAACAAAAAAACAAATCCATTTTTTTGTGGAAACACTTCTGATTCATGGCAACCACATGTGAAGAAAAGCAGAACTGCAGACCATAGGATTTTCAGGTTTGTGCTTTTTGTAGCAGATTTCCAGATGTTTTTTCTGTTTAGTTGTTAAGTGCCTAACTATTTGTGCCACCCAGGACTCCACAAGGAAATGGAACGTCCAAAATATTTGTAAAGAATAAACGATATAATGCATTTCAGGAACTGAAAATGTTCCAAACGAAGAGATGAGGATAGACAGTGAGGCTACAAAAGTAAACAAAAATAGCAAGAAACAGGGGATCCAGACATACTTAGGTGTTTGGTCTTAATCTCAGAATCGATGGGCAGATATCCTAAAACTCGAAGCAAGGAAATAAGAGAATTCACAGGGTTACACACAAAGTGTTGAAAAGGAGAACTAGATGACCCAGAAAGTTGTATAGTCAAGGAGCACACTTTAAAACCGTGTGTGCTTTTATTGCCCCTCTTCTGGGGAGTGGTACAAGTAGAACTGGAGCAGCATTAGGGTCGGGAGAATATACGGAGAAGCTAAAATTGTGTGAGTTTAGCTACTTGAAGATAAATTGAACAGAAGCGGAGAACCCCGTGTGCAGAAGCACCGGGCACTCTCACACCGCCTCCGGTACAGTGTGCCGCTGCTTCCTGATCTGGCTGCCATGCAGATACAAGAAAGCAGGGAGGGGCGGAGGAGGGGAGAAGGCAGCTGGACTTTTCTACCTTCCAGCTGCCTTCAGCCATTTGAAAAGCAAACTAATAGAGGGTTAAGGATGAGCTGAAACCGACCAAGTGCTAGCATGTGTCACCTAGAGGAAAGAGCAGTAACACTGCATAGGTATGATTATGCTGCCTTTCTGGCGTCTTTAGAATAATCCCCCGTGGAGTTTAGATTGCAGCGGAGCAGTCACAGCACAAGCGAACACGTCTTCTACTTGGAGTGAGCTATAGCAGCACTTTAGCTAAAGATGGCAAGTGGAATGGGTCTTAAAATCACAGTGACTCTTCGTTGTTTACATTTTCCACTAGGTCTGGGGACACTTTGTTCGTGCCTCCATAAATCCCCAAAGAATATGTGTATTCGCTTCTTTCACTGTCTTTTGCTACTGCCTCAGGAAGGAAAAATAATCACTTAGTAATCACGTGTATGTGTACACGTTTGCCTGGGGCACCAGCCTTTCTTTAGCAACAGTTTTTCTTTTTACTCCTTAATATCTCCCACAGTCACCGAAAAACCCAGCGTTGTTGAGTCGATTTCAACTCATAAAAACCCTACAGGAAACAGTAGAACTGCTCCATAGAGTTTCCAAGCAGCACTTGGCAGATTTGAACTGTCAACTTTTTGGTTAGCATATGTAGCAACGAAACACTATGCCACCAGGGCTTTCTGCACAGCCAGAGAGAGTTAAAAAGAGCCTCTTGCCCCACTGAGATAGGAAAAGCAAGTGAGGTCTTCTTGGTAGTTTGGAAATCCCCAAGGACAATTATGTCATAAACAGAATGAGGGTTATCTGACCAGAACTACTCATTAATATACCACAGATACTACAAGAACAAGAACTTTTCGAAGCTGTTTTTGAGAAGGAACCAATTGTGCTGATTCTAGGAGCAAGTACACTGGGGTCAGGAGTCCGTGCTGCATGACCTTCCAGTAGAGGCACCCAAGAGCAAGGCCGAAAGCTGATGCTGGCCTCCAACCGAGATCTGCAAAGACAACCTAAGTGCAGTGTCCCATATCAAGTCCTGCCAGTGCCTCCCAGAAAACTTTGCTGCCAACTTCATTTCAACAACCTAATTTCCTGAGTTTCCTGCACTGAGATGCCCCCAAACCAAGGGAAGACTGGTAACAAGGACTTTCCTCCAGAGCTGAAAGACAGAGAAAGCCTTCCCCTGGAGCCAGTGCCCTGAATTCAGCTTTCTAGACTGAGAGACTGAGAGACTAAACTTCCGTTTGTTAAAGTCATTCATTCATGGAATTTCTGTTATAGCAGTACTAGTTAACCAAAACATGTTGGCCTGAGCAAGTATTCATAATGAGAAAGTCCTTTCTCATTACTTAAATCCCCCACTCCGATGTATGTTTTTTCTTCTACTGTTTTTAGTAGCTAGGTAAAATATTATATATGTATTTGTACACATGCCAGAGAAATGAAATCCAACAGAATGCAAAAATTTTCAAACAATATCATTAACGTCACCACAAGTAAAATTTTTCTGAAGATAATTTGGAAGTAATTGCAGCAGCCCATCAACAGGAACTGCCAGAAATTCAGGCCAGATTCAGAAGACGAGAAATCAAGGATATCTTTGCTAAAGTATGATGGATCTTGGCTGAAAGCAGAGACTACCAGAAAGATGTTTACCTGTGTTTTATTGACTACAAAAAGACCCTCAACTATGTGGATCATAACAAATTATACATAACATTGCAAAGAATGGGAATTCCAGGAGACTTAGTTGTGCTCGTAAGAACCTATACCTATATTGAGAGGCAGTTGTTTCAAAAGAAAAAGGGGATACTGTGTGGTTGAAAATAAGAAAACATGTGAGTGAAGGTTGTATCCTTTTCACCATATTTGTTCAAACTGTATCCTGAGTAAGAATCTAAGAAGCTGAACTATATGAAGAAGAGTAAAACATAACATCAGGACTGGAGGAAGACACATTAACAACCTGCATTATGATGACACAACCTTGCTTTCTGAAAGTGAAGAGGACTTGAAGCATTTACTGATAAAGATCAAAGACCACAGCCTTCAGTATGAATGGTAGTTCAACATAAAGAAAACAAAAATCCTCATGACTGGACCAATAAGCAACTCCATGCTAAATGGAAAGAAGACTGAAGTTGTCAAGGATTTCATTTTATTTGAATGCACAATCAGCACCCATGGAAGCAGCAGTCAAGATATCAAACAAGATACTATGTTGGGCAAGTCAGCTGTAAAATACCTTTTAAAGTGTTAAAAAGTGAGAATGTCGATTGAAGAACTAAAGTACTTCTGAGCCAACCCAAACCATGGTATTTACAGTCACCTCATATACATGTGAAAGCTGTACAATGTGTAGGGAAGACTGAAGATTTGATACCAGGGCAGAGTCAGGATGGCGAACTAAGCACACGTCTCCTTATATCCCTCTGGAAACCAAGACCTGAACTGACAATCAAACAGAGCCTTCTGATCACCTAATCAGCCTCAGGACACGGCACAGAGCTGTTAATTGGGACTTCATACCACTCAGTGAAAAACCGCCTCTCTTTCGCTGACTCCCGCTCCTGGCTAGCCCCAGCTCTCACGGACGGAAGGTAAACGCACCATTTTGACTTTCTTTTTCCTCTGTCTCGGCTGGCCGGCGGAGCTGGGTCTTGCCTGGAGGCTGGACTCAGACGCACTGCTAGGGGGATAGGCAGGCAAATTCCCGTGTTCTGAGAGCCAGGCTCGGGACTCTGTTAATCTACACACTTCGAGCCTTTCGTTTTGTAGCTGCCTCAGCGGGGTTTGCGTGGAGCTTCGAAGTCAGTGTGCGGGACGCCATGTTGGTACCGAGATTTTAGCGGGACCTCCTTCTTAGCCTGGGAGCCAGCACCTGCAAACAGGATAGCGCTTCTCTGACACAAAAGTAGTGATTTTGCACAGTGCTGCCTACGTTGGGGGCCCTGCAACAGAAGCAGAGGAATCACTACCTCTCGGCACCTTTGGCCCCTCTGTCTGCTGACTGTGTGGAGGACGCCATCTTGGATACGGTGGCTGCAGCTGGACCTAATTCTTAGCTTGGGAGCCAGAGCCTGCCCACAGGAGAGAGCTTTTCTATCACAAAACCAGTACTCAATGCAGTATTGGCTAAGGCTAGGCCCTGTCAGCAGAGGCCAACAGGGCAGTAGCATTGCGGTATTCTGAACAAGTTTGTATCGTCTGGGGTTGGATATAGTGGCGCTTACTTTGTCAGATGAGAAGAGGGACCTCTACACCTGAAAATCTAACTGACTTGTGAACTGGTCAGATACATTTTGCTTTACATTTGAAGACATCCTCACAGTACCTCTTCCAGCCTCTATATACTCACATGGTACCCAAAAAGCAACAGACAATTGTGGCATACAAGCAATCACTCATGGCTTCAGAAGGCTCCCAAACAAAGCAACCAAGGAGTTTTCCAGATGAAGAAACTTTTATGAAAGCATCAGAAAGTGAATACAAATTGATTATATACAGAGCTCTTCTAGACCTTATACAAAATGCAGCAGAACAAAATGAAAAATTAAGCAAGTTGTTCGATCTGATGGAACACCAGTACTCTGAAATCCAACAGATCAAGAAGAAAATCAAAGATATAGAAACGTCCATGCAAAGCCAAGAAAACAGAATGGAACAAATGGAAAAAAAGAATTTCTGACTTGGAAGACAGAGCTACTGATGCCAGCATCTATGAGCAGAAATCAGGAAAAAGAAACAAGAAAAATGAGGAAACATTAAGAAGCATGTGGGACTCTATTAAGAGGAACAACCTTCGATTAATTGGAGTCCCTGAACAGGGTGAGACATCTGACAACAGAGAGTATTGTTGCTGAGCTGCTGAAAGAAAACTTCCCAGAAATCATGAAGGAAGAGAATATAGACATCTCAGATGCATATCGTACACCACCCAATGTAGATCTCAAAAGAAAGACTCCAAGACATATTATAATCAAGCTTAACAAAATGAAACATAAGCAGCAACTCTTAAAGGCAGCAAGACTCAGGGCAAAGCTAACATTCAGAGGGAAACCTTGTAGGCTCTCATCAGATTTCTCAGCAGAAACCATGCTGGCACGGAGACAGTGGCACGACACATTCAAAGTCTTGAAGGAGAAGAACTTCCAACTAGGAATTACATATCCTGCAAAACTATCTTTCAAATACGAAAATGAAATTAAGACATTCCCAGATAAACAGAAACTCAGAGACTTTGTGAAAACCAAACCCAAACTACAAGAAGTACGGAGAGAAGTTCTTGGCTTTGGCTTAGAAGAACGAAACCACTAACTTTATACTTTACAACGACACACTACTCAATACTCTACTCATTTAGGGAAGGCTCCAAAGTAAATCACAGCTTTGATTTGGAAAGAAGCAATCCAGTGATCATCATGAAAACTATGGTGTCATCATAATAAAAAGAGGGATGTACTATAGTCATTATAGTCCTTCCAGATGGAGAGGAAGATGACGAGACTGGTAGTAATTAAAATTGGGTTTATAAATAGTTTATTAAGGGGGTTCATAGGGGCAGCTGTAAAGCACAACAAAGATGTATCATACCATTTCAAGAAATACTAACACACGAGTCTCAACAACTATAAAACCAGCTCTGAAAAAGGTGAAAAATCAACTCACAAAAAAGTGTCCCAGAACACACTAATAAGAACAACAGAGAAAACATCAACTTAAAAATAAACATATCACAATGGCAGTAGTGAACACATACCTATCAATAATTACATTGAATGTTAATGGACTGAATGTTCCAGTAAAGAGACACTGAGTGTCATCTTGGATCAAAAGACATGACCCATCCATATGTTGTCTGCGAGAAACTCACTTGAGACCTAGAGACAGGAACAAACTGAAAATTAAAGGATGGAAGAATATATATCAAGCTAACAATGAACAAAGAAGAGCAGGGGTGGCAATTCTAATCTCAGACAAAAATCAATTTTAATGTGAAATCCACCGCCGTGGACAAAGATGGACACTATTTATTGCTGAAAGGTTCAGTACACAAGCAAGACTTAACTATATTAAATATTTATGCACCTAATGTCAGAGCACCTAAATATGTCAAAGAAACACTGACCACACTCAAAAGAGAGTTAGATGACTCCACAATAATAGTGGGAGACTTTAACACTCCACTCTGATCACTAGACAGATCATCTAGAAAAAAGCTCAGTAATGATGCAGAAGACCTCACTGACACAATTAACCAACTAAACCTCACTGATATATATAGAACTTTCAACCCATCAGCAGACAACTACACCTTCTTCCCCAGTGCACATGGAACATTCTCCAGAATTGACCACGTGATAGGCCATAATGCAATGCTCAACCAAATCCATACCATTGAATTACTGCAAAGCATCTTCTCAGATCATAAAGCCATCAAAGTTGAAATCAATAGCAGAAAAAGCATAGGTAGAAAGCAGAACTCTTGGAAACTGAACAACATCTTGCTCAAAAAAACATGGGTTATAGAGGAAATCAAGGATGAATTAAAGAAATTCATGGATTCCAATGAGAACGAAAATACTTCCTACCAGAACCTATGGGATACAGCCAAAGCAGTGTTCAGAGGTCTGTTTATCTCCATAAATGCACACATCGGGAAGGAAGAAAGAAATCAAATCAAGGAACTAACTCTACAACTTGAACAAGTAGAAAGAGAACAATTGAGGAACCCCTTGGGCACCGGAACAAAGGAAATCATAAAGATTAGAGCAGAGCTAAATGAATTAGAGAATAGAAAAACAATTGAAAAAATTGAAAAGACCAAAAGCTGGTTTTTTGAAAAGATCAACAAAATTGATAAACCACTGGTTAAACTTACTAAAGAAAAGCAGGAAAGGAAACAAATAACCCAAATTAGAAATGAGAGGGGAGTTGTCACCACAGATACAACAGAAATCAAAAATATCATAACAGAATACTATGAAAGATTGTACTCTAACAAATTTGAAAACCTAGGAGAAGTGGACTGATTCCTTGACTCATACCACCTACCCAAATTATCACAACATGAAGCAGAACAACTTAATGAACCCATCACAAAAGAAGAGATTGAAAAGGTCATCAAAACACTGCCAACCAAAAAAAGTCTGGGCCCAGATGACTTCATGGCAGAATTCTACCAAGCGTTTAGAGAAGAGTTATCCCCAATATTACTGAGACTATTTCACAGTATAGAAAGGGATGGAGTACTCCCAAACTCATTCTATGAAGTCAGCATAACTCTGATACCTAAGCCAGGGAAAGACCCAACAAAGACAGAGAACTACAGACCGATATCACTCATGAACCTAGATGCCAAAATCTTCAACAAAATTCTTGCCAACAGAATACAACAACATAGCAAGAAAATAATCCATCATGACCAAGTGGAATTCATACCAGGGATGCAAGGCTGGTTCAACATCAGGAAAACAATTAATGTGATAAACCACATAAATAACACAAAAGACAAGGATCAGCTGATTTTGTCCATTGATGCCGAAAAGGTGTTTGATAAAGTCCAACACCCATTCATGCTAAAAACTCTTAGCAAAATGGGCATAGACGGCAAATTTCTCAACACAATAAGGGCCATTTATACAAAGCCAATTGCCCACGTCATCCTGAATGGAGAGAGACTGAGAAACTTTCCCTTGAGATCAGGAACTAGACAAGGATGCCCACTGTCACCTCTCCTATTCAACATTGTGCTAGAAGTTCTAGCCAGAGCAATTAGACAAGACCAAGAAATAAAGGGGATCTGCATCAGCAAAGAGGAAGTTAAAATCTCCCTGTTTGCAGATGATATGATTGTATATGCACAGAACCCCAAGGAATCTATAAGTAAGCTACTCAAACTGATAGAAGAGTTCAGCAAAGTCTCAGGATACAAGATAGACATAAATACCTCAGTAGGATTCCTTTATACCAACAACGAGACTGTTAAGGAGGAAATTATTAAATCAATACCATTTACAACAGCCCCTAAGAAGATAAAGTACCTAGGAATTAATCTAACCAGAGAAACAACAGACCTTTACAAAGAGAAACTAAAAGAGACTTAGCTAAATGGAAAAACCTACCCTGCTCATGGATAGGAAGACTTAACATTGTGAAAATGTCTATTTTACCCAAAGCAATTTATTTATATAATGCAATCCCTATACAAATTCCAGCATCATTTTTTAATGAGACGGAGAAACAAATCACCAATTTTGTTTGGAAAGGGAAGAAGCCCCGGACAAGTAAGGTACTACTAAAGAAGAACACACTGGGAGGCCTCTCATTACCCGACCTTAGAACGTACTACATTGCCACAGTGGTCAAAAACAGCCTGGTACTGGTACAAGAACTGACAGATCGATCAACGGAACAGAATTGAGACCCCAGAGATGACACCATCTGCCTATGAACAGCTGATATTCAACAGAGGACCTAAGACATTAAACTGGGGTAAAAACAGTATCTTCAACAAATGATGCTGGCAAAATTGGTTATCCATCTGCAATAAACTGAATCAAGATCCATATCTTACACCTTATACAAAAACCAACTCCAACTGGATAAAAGACCTAAATATCAAACCTAAAATGATAAAGCTCATCCAAGAAAAGGTAGGAACAACAATGGAAGTTTTAATACACAATGAGGACAGACTCCAAAATCGGTCAAAGAAACCTCAGTCAACAGAAGAGAAAGTAGATAAATGGGAACTATTAAGAATCAAACACTTTTGCTCATCCAAAGACTTTATTAATAGAATTAAAAGAACACCCACAGAGTGGGAAAAAATATTTGGCAACTCCATGTCAGATCGATGCCTGATCTCCATAATCTATAAGATACTACAAAATATCAATAAGAAGAAGATAAACCATCCAATTAAGCGATGGGCAAAGGAGATGGACAGACACTTCACTAAAGAGGAGATCCAGACAGCCAAAAAACACATGCGGACATGTTCACGATCTTTAGTTATTAAAGAAATTCAAATCAAGACAACAATGAGATACCATCTTACTCCAACAAGATTGGCCATGATCCAGAAAACACAAAACAACAAATGGTGGAGAGGCTGTCGAGAACGTGGAACCCTCCTACACTGTTGGTGGGGTTGAAAATGGTCCAGCCTCTTTGGAAGGCAATCTGGCACTTCCTTATATCGATATATACCATTTATCGATAATATACCATATATCGATATACCATTTAACCCAGTAATTCCACTACTTGGAATATATCCTACAGAATCAAGGCCTTTCACACCAACAGACACATGCACCAGAATGTTTATTGCAGCACAGTCCACGATAGCAAAAAGATGGAATCAACCCTGATGCCCAACAATAGAAGAATGGATAGGTAAACTATGGTATATATACTCAATGGAGCACTATGCAATGATAAAGAAGAACAATGATTCCAGGAAACATCTTCTAACCTGGTTTCAACTGGAAGACATTATGTTGAATGAAAATAGTCAGCAACAAAAGGACAAATCCTGTATGAGACCTCTACGATAAGATCTCAAAAACAGACTTGTGTATAGAAGAAAAGACTCTTTGACAGCTGCAAGGGAGGGGAGGGAGGGAGGGTGGGGGGGGAGGGTATAGTTTAGGTAGTCACTAGAAATCTAGTTGGGAGAAAGCGGTGATAGCACACATTAGAAACAAGAACAACATTAAGTGCACTTCAGCATAACTTGAGTACTCTTTCCATCTTAACTCAATACTGCAAGGATAGAGTAGCTGGGGTGGGGGGCGGGGGACTGTGCTCTTAGGCAAATTCCAGGCCAATTGGCACAACTAGTGTTTTGTTAAGAGAGCTCTCTGCACCCCACATTGGTGAGTGGCGTCTGGGGTCTTAAAAGCTGCCAAGCTGCCATCCGAGGACAGAGCAAATTGTCCCAACTCAGCAGGACCAAAATGACATGCGGTAAAGACAACTGAGAAGACAGAGAAACCCACAAGAATGGGTGCCTACATCGACTTGGGACCAGAAGAACCGGATGGTGTCTGGCCACCACCAGTGATAGCCACGATGGAGCTCACAGAGAGGAGTCTCACTGGCAGCACAAGAATAAAAGGAGGTGCATCATGAGATCTCCACTAAAAGACCTCAATTGATGGTCCAGCGGTTTGGAGGTTCCTCTGAGAGCATGGCCCCTGGCCCTGATGCTGCCCTTTCCCAGAAATTATAACAAAGTTCCACTCTTTGAACAGAAATGGATTGGACTTGGCAATGCAGAGTGACCATATATTGGAAGCACTTTATGGTTCTATACATCTATAGGATATCATCTTGCTGACCTCTGGCTGGAGGAAGGGGAGTGGACGGAGAGGAGAGGAAAGAGGCTGTTGGGAGGATGAGACATGTATGGAGCAGAGAGGAATAGTGTACAGTCACCAGACAGGGAGAGCAGTGGAAGCTGCATATAGGTGGGTACGTAAATTTATATGTGAATGTACATTTTCACTCAGTTATGTTAAATAAAAATAAAAATTAAAAAAAAAAGATACCTTTCAGTTAGTGGTGTTGAGGGAAAACATTGAATATGCCAGCCAGCCAAACCAAGTGCTGTCGAGTCGGATCCGGCCATTACAAACTTCAAAATAATTACAAGTGGTATTTTTGTTTATTTCCTACCACATAATACTAAGCTAAAACTTTGCATGCATGTTTATTGTTCTCTGAGGGTTCTCATGGTATGTCTTAGGAGTTGTGAAGAACAAAAACAGTATGAAAGAGGAGATGTCAAGCAAATGAAACAATATTTTTAAAAATTCTTGCATGCTTCTTAAATTTGAAAAAAAAAAAGTCACTAGTGGGTAACTCAAAAGTACACATCAAGGGCCTAGGAAATGCACACACTCTTTAACCCAGTAATTCCACTTCTAAGGCTCTGTCTTAAAGAAACAATCACAAAGGCGAACAAAAATTACTCTGAGAGTAGTAGTAACATTATTTAAGGTTGAAAAGAAACAAAACAAAAGGGAAAAAAAAAAATCAAATCCAAGTGGTAAACAGTAAGGAATGAATTAAAAGTATTACAATGTGTCTTATCTCTAGAAGGGAAAGCCACACACAGAAATGCCCCACACACATTCAAGCTAAGATAAAAAAAGAAAAAAGACTCCACTGATAAACAGCAAGAAATACCAGTTTAGTGACATGGTTCGCAAGGTACTCCAGATGGACTTTCCTAACTCTTATGCATGCTCAGATTCATAGGTAAAGGAACTTTGAACTGGTAAACTCATCAGTTCTAATATTGTCCTGAACATTAGCCTCCTGACCTGAGAGATTCCTTACCTGCAAAACCCAATCAATCTCTGGCTGTCTGGTTTCCTAAAGACTAAGTGATGGAAAGTATGTAAAATATCTGACCCCTAGAAGATTCTTTGCCAGTGTGACTTTACTGCTGCTCTCACACTTCTCTTCTCTCCTTCCAAGGGAATAGCTGTAAGAAACAAATAAATAATGATCGAGGAAGTGTTCCACAACTACAGGAAAACTGTTTCTCAAAACACACAAAAAGCAGAAGTGAAAGTATTAAAACATGTTCAGTACTGTATTACTCAGATATAGTAAGTCTTAACTAGGCCAGACTATAAGCTCCCTGATGGCAAGGTACAGGCCTGTACCAACTGGATATCTTGCATTCCTTTAAATTCAAATGTAAAACTAGCTCCTCAATCAGATTTTCCCTCTAACCTTTCAGTCTGTCCTGGTTGCTTCATCTCCACTACCTCAGTTTCCTCACACACAAAATGTAGATAATAATACCTTTCTCAAAGAGTCAGGAGAGGATTAAATTAGTTAATACAAGTAAAGCACTCAGAATAGTACCAGTTATGTAGCAAGTGCTCAATAAATGTTATCTATCAGTATTATTACTGCTATTATTAATTACATTGCTTTTTGTTCCAGTCTCCCACATGAAAGCATACACTATCAACACAGGCTTCTCCATCTCTCTCATTGTTTTTTTAGTCACTAAATTGTGGAAACCCCAGTAGCATAGTGGTTAAATGCTAAGACTGCTAACCAAAAGCTTTGCAGTTCAGATTCTCCAAGCACTCTTTACAAACTCTGTGGAGCAGTTCTACTCTG
Source organism: Heterohyrax brucei (assembly GCA_028571685.1). Taxonomy (NCBI): domain Eukaryota; kingdom Metazoa; phylum Chordata; class Mammalia; order Hyracoidea; family Procaviidae; genus Heterohyrax; species Heterohyrax brucei. The sequence goes on from CM053150.1 coordinate 69,054,872, forward strand.
TCCTATAGGGTCCCTAAGAGTCAGAATCAACTCAGCAGCAGTGGGTTTTATTTGTAGAGCCCTAGTGGTACAGTGGGTAAGAGCTTGACTACCGAACAAAACATCAGCAATTTGAATCTTGCAGCCACTCCTCAGAAACCCTACAGGCAGTTTTACTCTGTTTTATGGGGTTGCTGTGATTGGGAACTGACTCCAGGGCACCTACCAACCAACCAGCCATCTTGCACAAGTTCTGTCACTTCTGGCCTTCATGATGTCACCTACCCTGGTGTAACCCTCTCTAATAACTTAGAATAATGATAACCAAAAGAAGTAGGGAGTGTATCAACATGGTAACTACCTCTTAGGGATTAAGCTGCAGGATCATTTTATGTGAGGCTGAGGAGGGCAAGATGGCCTTTAGAGGCACCTGGTGCAAAAACTGAAGGCTGACTGACAGGCAAGGTAAGTGATTACTTCTGTGACCTAAAGGTGTCCTATTCTGTATAATTTAACAGGCAAATGAAGAGGACTGTCTGCCTAGAGAGGTCTTTTCAGAATCTGAGTCATCTGTTCTGCTGGCTCAGCCAGCTTAATAGAGAGCAACTGAGCTGCTTATGGACATGTGAGTACAGGCATCATGTAGAATGTGAAAAATCATGACATTAATAGAAGAGAGACCGTTATTTGAATTATTGGATGTATATTTTAGAATATGTAACATCATCTCTCTGAGCCTTGTTTCTCTCCTTGGTAGTTAAGCCAAGCCAAGCCAAGATCATCATATTTATCTCATGAGGCTTTTATGAAGATGAAATATATATAATCTATCTGGCACATAGGAGAGAATCGATATATGGAAGCTATTATTATTGCTTCTGTTGGTGATAAAATGTGAGACACTACTGTTATGTCCCAGTAAGAAAGGAGAAAATAAACTGACATTTTCTGAATGATATTTAATGAATGACAATTATTTGCTATGTGATATATATGTTTGTATATGTATACACAAATACACATGTATAATCAATGCTTATTGTTAGTAATTAATGATTGTTAAATGTTGGTAGTTCAAACTTACCAGCTGCTACATAGGAGAAAGATATGGAAGTCTGCTTTCTTAAAGATCACAGGCCTTGCAAGTCCTATGAGGAAGTATCACTCTGTCCCATAGGGTAGCTATGAATTGAAATCAACTAAACAGCAGTGTTTTGTTGTTGCTGTTTGTTTCATCAAAAGACATGTCACTGACAGTACCGTAGCTTTGACAATAGTGGCCCAATGTAGAATGATAATAATTAGATTGTAAATGTCATGGCTATAAGTATCCAAATTCTCTTGTCCAATTCCAATGCAAATTAATTTTCAGCAAAAGTCTTAATACAAACACAAATTCCAAAATAAGCCAGAGTTAGGTCTTTTGATAATTGGCATGTACATAAAATAATTCTATACCCAAATAAGTTTAGGAAACCATGGCTATAGAAATTAGAAACAATAGCTAAAAAGAATCTCAACAAAGATTTAAAGGCCACAGTCAGCCAACTTGATCTGATAGACATATATAAAACACTCTACCCAACAGCATAAAAGTATACATCTTTTCCCAATATACATGCAACATTCTCCAGAATAGACTATATTTTATATCAGAATGCTACCTTCAATAAAATCCAAAGTATCAAAGTAATATGAAGTATTCTCTCTGATCACAACATTATGAAGTAAAAACCAATAAAAGAAAGAGCAAGGAAAACAAATCAAATGCTTGGAAACTGAACAACACTTCACTTCTAAACAACTGGGTAGTAGAAGAAATCAAAACATTGCCAGAATTAAATGAGAAGGAAAGCAAGTCATGCCAAAATCTTTGGGACGCAGCAAAGGCAGTACTCACAGAGCTCAGTTTATAGCAATAAATATACACATCAAAAAAGAAAGATAGACCAAAATCAAAATGTTAGTACTACAAGTTAAACACAAAGAAAGAAAATAGCAAAGAAGCAGCGGGCACCCAAAGAGAGGAAATAACAAATATCAGAGTAGAAATAAATGAAATAGAGAACAGAAAAACAATAGAACAAATCAAAGAGATGAAAAGTTGGTTCTTTGAAAAGATCAACAAAATCCACAAACTACTGGCAAAATCAACAAAAGAAAAGCAGGAGTGGAAGCTAATAATCCAAACAAGAAATGACATTGGAGACATTACAACAGAAACAGCTGAAATAAAAAGGACTATATCTGAATATTATGAAAAACTGTCCTCCAACAAGTTTGAAAATATAGAGGAAATGGAAAAATATCCAGAAACATGCTACTTACCTAAACTAACACAAACTGAGATTCAAAATCTGAACAGACTCATAGCAGAACAAATTTTAAAAAATTAAAAATAACAACAATGACAAAAAACATGGCCCAGAAGGCTTCAACTGGAGAATTCTATAAAATGTTAAGAGAAGAACTCTCATCAGCATTCCTCAAACTATTTCAGAGCATAGAATATGAGGGAATATGCCTCAGTTAATTCTATAAACCCGGCGTAACCCTAATGTCAAAGTTAATCAAAGAAACCACAAAAAAATAAAATTACAAGCTAATGTCATCCGTGAATATAGATGCAAAAGTTCTCAACAAAATTCTAGTCGTTAGAATTCAGTGTAATAATAATACTCCATTACCAAGTAGGATTCATGCCAGATACACAAGGATGGTTCATTATTCGAAAATCAATCAATGTAATCCATCTCACAGAACAAATGAAAGCATCATATGGTCATCTTAATCAACACAGAAACGGTATTTGATAAAGTCCAATACACATGATAAAAACTCTCAGTAATAGAAGGAAAATTTCTCTACATAATAAATGATATCTATACATAACCAGGAACACTGGTAGTGCAAGGGATAAGAGTGATACTTGCTAACGAAAATCTCTGTAGTTTAAATCCACCAGCCACTTCTTGGAAACACTATTGGACAGATCTGCTGTGCCCTGTGGAGTCATTATGAATCAGATTTGACTCAATGGCAATGCAGTATGTACAAAACCAACAAAGAATATCATTCTGAACAGAAAGTGGCTAAAATTAAAAAAAAATAAAAAAACCCTACGGAAGGAACAAGACAAAGATGCAGTTTATCACCACTCCTTTATCACCTTAACAGTGTCTTTGAAGTCATAGCTACAGCAAAAAGGCAAGAGAAAAATTCAAGGCCATCAAAATAAGAAAGGAAGAAGTAAAACTATCTCTATTCACAGATGATATGATCTTATACATATAGAACTCCAAAGATTCCACAAGAAAACTATTAGAGCTAGTAGAAAAATTCAGCAGAGTATCAGGATATAAGAAAAACATTTTAAAAAAACTGGTTTCCTAAGCACCGTCAAAAAGAATTCAAAAAGGAAATCAGGAAAACGTATCATTTATAAGAGCAACTACAGAGATAAAATATTTGAGAAAAGGAAGACTCAGCATTGGGAAAATATTAATCATACCCAAAGTGGTCTACAAAACGAATGCAATCCTGGTCCAAATACCAACAGCACTCTTTCACAACAAGGAAAAATTAATCACCAACTTTATATGGAAAGGAAATAGACTCCACATAAACAAAGCATTATTGAGGAAAAAGAACAAAGTAGGAGGCCTCATACTACGTGATCTCAGAATCTGCTGTACAGCCATGGTTTTCAAAACAGCCTGGAACTATTACAATGACAGACACGTACAGAAATAGAACAGAATCAAGAACCCAGATGTAAATTCATACACTTATTGTCAGCTGATCTTGGACAATGGGGAAAAGACAGACTTTTCAATAAATGGTGCTGGCAAAACTCGATGTCCATTTTTAAAAAATGAACTAGAACCCATACCTCACACCATATACGAAAAGGTAGACCTAAGACCTATATATAAAACCTAAAACAACAAAGATCATGGGAAAAAAAAAATAAGGAAAATGCTAAGGGTCCTAATACATAACATAAATAGAATACAAATCGTAACCAACAATACACAAACACGAGTAGATAAATTAGATGGCTGAAAGATCCTAAAAATTAAACTCTTATACTCATCAAAAGACTTTTTCAAAAAAGTAAAAAGTGAACCTATGGACAGAGGAAAGAAAAAAAGAAAAAACTGACTATGGCATATCTAACAAAAGTCTAATCTATAAAACACTCCATCTCAGAAACTAAAAGACAAATAGTCCTATCTAAAAATGGGCAAAGGATATGAACAGATACTTCATCAAAGAAGCCATTCAGGTGAGAAACAGACACGTACAGAAATGTTTTCACTAGTTAGCCATTAAACCAAAAAAAGCTCTCTGCTGTAGAGCTGATTCTGACTCATAGTGATACTTAGTCATTAGAAAAATGCAAATCAAAACTAGACTGAGGTATCCTATCACCTCAATATCACTGCTTGGCACTGATGAACATAAATAAATAACGAGTGTTGGAGAGGCTGTGAGGAGGTTGGAACTCTCATGCTCTGCTGGTAGAAATGTAAAATGATATGACAACTACGGAAAATGATATGATGCCATCATAAAAAGCAAGAACTAGAAATATAATATGATTCAGTAATCCCACTCCTAGGAATATGTCCTAGAGAAATGAACGCAGTGACATCAACAGACATAACACACCCATGTACATTGCAGCATTATTCGCAATTGCAGAAAGATGGAAACAATCTAAGTGCCCATCAACAGGTAAATGAATACTCAAATTATGGTACTTACACACAATAGAAAACTACTCAATGTAAAATTAATGAATCTGTGAAACATCTCACAACATGGATGAATCTGGAAGGCATTATGCAGAGTGAAATAAGTCATTCGTGAAAGGACAAGTGCTTTATGAGACCACTGCCATAAAAACCTAAGCCAAGCCAAGTGCCGTCGAGTCGGATCCTAAGGAAGGGTTTATATACAGAATAAAACAATCCTTGATGGCTACCATGTAGGGTAGAAACCCTTGACTTATGGTGGTTAAGACTCTCATGTTGCTAATCAAAACATCGACAGTTCAAATCCATCAAACACTCCCTAAAAACCTATGGAACAGTTCTCTGTCCTAAAGTGTTGCTATGAGTCAGAATCAACTAGATGGCAATGGGTTTTTGTTATTGTTGTTGTTGCTTTTAATGAAAAGGAGAGATGCAGAGCAGAAATCCCTCACTAGATAACAGAGAAGTAGTAACGTGTTAACTTTCGTAAAGGGTAAGGCCACACACGAAATGGCAAATCAGCACAAAATGACCAAGGCAAAGTCAAAGTAGTTTTCTAGATCCATCCAAATTTATTGAGACATTGAGTTACAGGTACTGAGAGCTGTGGGCCATGATCTCAGGGGATATTTGGGACAAATGGCATAGCATAGTTCATAAAGAAAATATTCTACATCATACTTTGGTAAGTAGTGTTTGGAGTCTTAAGAATGTTTGACAGGCCATTTAAGATGTATCTATTGCTCCTAGTATGTTTGGAACAAAGGAGAATGAAGAAAACCAAAGACACAAGGAAAATAATCCAAAGAACTGATGGACCACATGAACTACAGAGTCTACCAGACACAGCCAGAACTAGATGATACCTAGTAACCACCATGGATAGTTCTGACAGGCATCACAACAGGGGGTCCCAGACACAGCAGGAGGAAATTGTAGAAGAGCATTTAAATTCACAAAAAAGACTGGACTCACTGGTCTGATAGAGACTGAAGAAATTACCTAGTTGATGGGCCCCAGACATCACACTAACTCAGAAATGAAGCCACTGCTGAAATCTACCTTACTTCCAAATATTAGATAGCCCTGTAAAACAAATAATAACATATATGAGGAACATGCCTCTTAGTTTAATCTATTCTACAGGACCAATGTCTAACGCATGCCAAAAAGCAAAGGCAAGAAAGCAGGAAGAGACAGGAAAACCGGACAAGTGGACACAAGGAATCAGGAATGGTAAGATAAAAGGTGTGCAGATTGCAAGTGATGTCACAAAACCAAATTGTGTATAAATTTTTGAATAGGAAACTAATTTCTGCTGTAAACTGTCACATAAAGCAGAATAAAATTTTTTAAAAATTAAATAGATTTTGTTATGGTAGAATTCCTCAGAGACTTTAAAATATTAATGTACCTTGTTAACATCTAAAAGAATGATACAATACTGAAATTGGAGAAAAATACAGTGATGATAAGAGGTTTTGCTTAAATAAGTTTGGAAAATGTTAGTTTGAACTGAGTTAAAAAGATTTCTTAATTGCAAGTCTTCTCAGAGACCACTTATGCTAATGACATATGAGAGTTTTGAAAAGTATAATAGTATGCAGAATTGTTGACCCCATTAACATAATTTTTCTTTATTTTTACTATTTTTTTGTTTTGCTTTGTTTTACAGAGCATTCTAAAAAATCAGTGATCTAGTGAGTTTTGGGAAGTAGTCACAAAATTTCAGTAAAGAAGATATATATATATTGTTGCCTATTACAAAGACTGCTAGCTCTCTTTAGTATCCATTCTCTACATCTTCTATAGTAATAATCCTATTGCCATTGAGTAGATTACAACTTATATCAACCCTACAGGACACTACAGGACCGAGTAGAACTGCCCCAGAGCCTTGCAAGGAGAGACTGGAGGACTCAAACTGACCTTTTGTCTAAGGCACAAGCTTTTAACCACTGCACAACCAGGGATCCTCTGAAGTAACAAGACTTCTGAGTTTTAGTTGGATATAAACCATACAGAATAGATGCTACTTAAAGAAATGGTGTTTGAAAATTTCAGGAAATGTTCTATATGAGCATGGGTATCAGTAAATTTTTTCTGTAAAAGGTCAGATAATATTTTAGGCTTGCAAGCAATATGGTCTCTATGACAATATGTCAACTTTACCATTATGTCATTAAAGAATTCATAGACAACATGCAAGCATATAGGTACAGGTGTGTTCCAATAAACTTTATTTATAAATACAGACAGCATAGTACACTCCAATACCTTAAACATTGTATATATGAGGACTGCCAGTTAAGTTTGCAAACTCATTCTAGAAAAAGTGCTACATACCTCATTGCTGAATATTACTATGGTCACCTTTGAAGTAATCCCTTTGGGAAGCTATACGCCAATGCCAGGGCCTAGTCCACACTTCAAAGCAATTTTGGAGCTATTTCTAGAATGGTCATCAGAGCCAACATCGTGTTACCCTTTATGTCTTGGATGTCATCCAAATGTCTTCCTTTCAATATTTCTTTTATCTTTCAGTAAAGAAAAAAGTCATTGGGGGCCAGATCAGGAGAGCAGGTAGGGTGTTCCAATACAGTTATTTGTCCACTGGCTAGAAGCTCCCTCACAGACAACTATACAATTAAGCTTGAGGACTTGCCACCATTCCATCATGCCACCATGCACAACAGCCATTCCGGAGTTCCAAAATTGCTTTGAATGGTGGACTAAGTGTTGGCATCAGTGCATAGCTTTCCAAGTAGAGTACTTCAAAGCTGACAATAGTGATGTTCAGCAATTAGAACAATTAAGTTCACAGATTTGTCAGACTTCATACATATAAGAAAGTCAAATAAATTCAAAAGCAACTGTAAACCTTGAACCCCAAAACTGACATGGTGATGATTTTTATTTTTGTGTGATATATCCTCAAGTTAAAGCTGAAGAAGTGGTAACCCAGAAATACCAATGAGTGCAAGCAAAAGGAAGTCTTTATGCAACTAATGTATCAAGATGTGGCAACATAATAACTGCACAGGATAAAAGCTCTACTCCAGTGAAACACCACAGAAAAATTTGGTCCCATTCTCATCCATGCCAGGAAAGTCTAAATAGAGAGCCTAAATTTTCTCCCTCATCACACTGTCATGAGTTGCCCCTACCCCCACGCTGGGATGTGTTAGAGAAGACCAAATGCAGCACTGGAACTTTCATTCAACTGGCCAGTAACAAAGTTCTTTAAGTTAACACTATAGATTATAACATCAAAATATAATTCAAAAATGTTCAAGCAGTGTACAAGAAGACAGAAAAAAGAAAACAAAAAATAAATAATTGGAAAGGGAACAAAACATAAAATGAGAGATTCAAACTACAATGTGTAACAAAACATATTAAATGTAAATGGTCTAAATACATCATTTTTAAAGATTTTGGAAGAGCGATTTAAAATATTACTGAACTATAGGCTGCCTATAAGAAATATACTTAAAATATACAATATAGTCATATGGAAAGTAAGAGGATTAAAGATTCATCAAGCCAATAATAAACAAATAAATGTAAGTGTAGCTATGTTAATGTTACATAAGGCTGACATTTGAGCAAAAAAAAAAAATTATGAGAGAAAGAGAGAACATTACATGATGATAAGAGATTCCATGTACCAAAAAGACTTAGCAATTCTAGATAAGTAAGCATGGAGTAATGCCAAGCCAAGTGCCGTCGAGTCGGATCCAACTCATGACGACGCTAGGGGCCAGAGTAGAACTGTAGAGCTGCAAAATATGTGATTCAAAAACTGACACAGTTGAAAAGAAATAGGCAAATAAACACTCCTCTTTTTGATAAACAACTAGAAAGAAAATCAGTAAGGAAATAGAAAAAAAGTAACAACTCCATAAACAAACAGGATTTATTTTTATTTGCAATGACACCCCTCAAAATACACATTCTTTTCAAATGCACATAAAACATAAAGCAGATTACATACTGAAACGTGAAATAAACCTCAACAAATTTAAAAGAACTGAAATAATTTAGTGTTTTTTCTGACCATAATGGAATAAAACTAAAAATCTATAACCAAAGATAGCAAAAAAAAAATCTCTAAACACCTAGAAACTAAACAGTACACTTTTAGATAATCCATGAGTTCAAATGAAGTCTCAAGGGAAATTAGAGAACACTGAACTGCACAAAAAAGAAAATATAACATTTGAAAATTTGTAGGACATTGTTAAAGCAGCAGACATTATAGGACATTGAGTTGGGAGTATAAGCTCCCACCTAGACAAAATAGAGCAAAGTACATTCACCCAAAGTAATCAGAAGGAATTAAATAATCAAGATCAGAAATGTACAAAATTGGAAACAGAAAAGCAAGAGATCAGGTAACCACAGGTAGATGGATTTATATCTAGATTCTGTGTCCTGCATTGCCTCCTTAAGTAGACATTTTTTGTTTTGTTTTGTTTTCCTAAGTGAAGAGCTTCTTTCAGTATTTCTTGCAGTTTTGGTTCCATTTTTACAAAGTCTCTAAGCATCTCTTGATCCGCAAATGTCTTAATTTTGTCTTCACATTTGATAGACCACTTTGCAGGACATATAATTCTTAGTTGGAAGTTTTTCTCTTTCAAGGCTTTGAATGTGTCGTTCCACTGCCTCCTTGCCAACATTATTTCTGCCAAGAAGTCAGATGAAAGCCTATAGCGCTTACCTCTGAATGTTAGATTTGCTTTGAGCCTTGATGCCTTTAAAAGAATCTGTTTATGTTTCATTTTATTAAGCTTGATTATAATATGTCTTGACGTCTTTCTTTTGGGGTCTATTTTTTGTGGTGTTTCATACACATCTTGGAACTCTATATTCTCTTCTTTCACAATTTCAGGAAAGTTTTCTGTCAACAGCTCTGTAACTATACTCTCTGTGTTCAGCTATCCCTTCCTGTTCAGGAACTCCAATTAATTGTACATTATTCCTCTTAATGGAGTCCCACATGTTTCATAATGCTTCTTTATGTTTCCTTTTAAAAAAACTTTTTTATTAATTACAATGAAAGAATGAAATTTCTAACATCCTATCAATTATCTCATTTATGATAAACCCTCAGCCCCACCCACCCATGTAACCAACATATTCATTTTCTTCTGTGGATAATTCTCTTGTTAAGTCCTTATAACAGGGGTCTCATACAAAATTTGTCCTTTTGACACTGATCGATTCCACTCAGCATGAGCTCTTCCAAATGAGACCATATTATGAGACATTTTCTAAAATTGTCATTGTTTTTTACAGTATAGTGTTCCATTGAGTATATGTACCATAGTTTGCTCATCCATTTATCTGTTGATGGACATCGGGGTTGATTCCAACTTTGTGCTATTGTGGACTGTGCTGCAATAAACATTCGTGTACATATGTCTGTTCATGTAACCTTTGTTTCTTTGTATCTTATTTCTTTTCTCATAAATGCTGGTGTCAGATGCTGTCTTCAAGGTCACTAAGTCTTACTTCTGTCTCCTCATTTCTGCTCTTTTGGCTTTGAATTGTCCCTGCAATTTTCTTATTGATCTGATGGATTTCGGATCACTTATGTTCTATCAGTTCAAAAAGCTTACTTAATTTTTCATTTTGCTCTGCTGCATTTCATTTATTGTCTAGGAGGGCTCTATAATACTTTTGTATTCAACCGCAATAGTTTCAGAAAGGCTTCATCTAGCAAGTTTTGGGATTCTTTATTTTGGGAAGTTTTTGGAGCTATGGTGAATTATTTCTTTAAATGGTTAGTAATCATTTGTTGCCTTTGCACCATCTAGAGGCTGTTAAGTTTCTCAGGTGTTACCTCTACAAGAGCTGAGAAGTAGTTCTGAGAGGGGAGTTGGTCAACAGCCACCTCTGTGTACTCTAGTGACTGGCTCCAGTGGACTTTCTTGGATGGCAAGCTCTGTCTTCTGGCTGGCAAAGATGGTACCCTATTGATAGAATCACTAGGGAGCCTTCAGCCAGCACTGTGATGTAGGTCAGTGAAGAATGGACAAGATACTATTGGGCTGCTCAGCAGTTATGTCTACAGGAAGACTTATTTTAAAAAAATGTTTCACTGATACCCTGGGAGCTGTCCAACAGCTGCTTAAATCAGTCAGGCCCTAAGGTTTGGGAGGCCCTACCTTCCAGCTGACAACATAAGCACCTCTTTGTCCTTCCCCAGATGCTATGATGTAGTTCAAAATTGGGAGGGGTTACCGCCTTGCTGTCATCCTCAGCCAGGCCCCACCCATAAGGTAGCACTGTCCTAAACACAGAATTTCTGCTGGAAAAGTGCTTTCCAGACTGGCACTGCTTCTCAACTTGGGAATTAGCCCCGTCTGAGACCTCAGATTGGGTAACTCCGCTTTCCAGCTGACCAACATAGTGTCTGACCCACGCTGCCCTTCCCACTGCAAAACAGCAGAATCTATGGCATAGCTCAGAAAAGAGAGGGTAAAGATGCAGTGGAGCCCTCAGTGAGCAGCCAGGCTCTCAAAATGTAGCTATTCCACACTCTGCTGCACTATACACTATTTACTTTAGCACTACAGTTCAACATATCTTTCAACTCATGCCCGTCCTCCACTTCCCAGACAACAAATAAGGTGTCAGAACCTGCAGTCCTCTGAAATGGTAAGTCAGCTTAAGGAGGATTCAACTTGTGCTGCCTTGTGTTAGAGAAAGGTAGTTTCCCATTTAATGGCACATAATCCAATCTGACAACCTATGCCATATCTTAGGGTATCCTGGATATCCAGAGTGCTCTGTTAAGTTAGTATTCCAGGCTTTAGTTCTCCGAGGGAATTCAGGAGACGTGTGTCTAGTGTGCCATCTTGGCCCTGCTCCTTTAGGTGTGGTTTTTACAAATTCCATATTAGTTTATCTGGAAAGTCCCAATTTCACCATGATATTTCAATAAGAGTTTGAAAGGATATATTATTCTTGGTTGGCAGTTTCTTTTCTTTGAAGGTTTTACATAGATCATCCCACTGTCTTCTTGCATGCATGGTTTCTGCTGAATATTTAGGGCTTTGTCTTATTGTTTCTTCTCTGTTTTTCTTGAGGTGTTCTCTGAATTTTTTTCTGTGTCTTTGTTTTAGACAGCATGATTGTGATGTGCCTTGGTGATTTTCTTTTATGGTATATCCTGTAAAGGGTTCACGGAACTTCTTAGATGACCAGTTTCTTATCTTTCATTATACTATGCAAGTTTTCTGTTAGCAGTTCTTCAACAATCTTCTCTGTGTTTTCCATTGTCTACCTTTATTGTGGAACTCCAGTCAGTTGAAGCACAATGCTTTTGATTATGTCCCATGTAATTCTCAGGATTTCTTCATTTTTCTTTGTTCTTTTTTGCTGAGTTTTCCCCAAACAGACATATATCCAGATGTCTGTTCAGTTTTGCTGATCTTTTGTTCCACTATTTCAAATTTACTCCTCAGCCCTATTATGACACTTCCATTTCTGAAATCTGGCAGTTTATCTTTTGGATTTCTAATTGTTGTTTTTGTGTCATTTGTAGTTATGAATTTATTTGGGGATTTTGTTCCTGTATTATCTTTTTATTTCCCCCATGAGGCACTTGGCTTGGCTGGCTATGAATTTGTCTGTCTTTTCCTTAAACTTGTCTTCTTTTTTTTTTTTTTTGCCATTTTTGTCTGATTTTGCTTCAATTCTTGGATAGCTATGAATATCAGAGCTATCATGTAATTCTAGTACATTTTCTTCTACTGGAAAATCACCTGGTGTTTTATTTTGGACATTACCAGAAACTTCGTGTCCTGATTTTCTATGTTTTAGAATGTCTGCTGTCTTTGGACCACTCAGGAGTTGTTTTCTTTGTTTATAGATTATAGACCTGTTTGCTTCATTCAGCTTCTTTTGTTTTATTTGGTTATGTCTGAGCAGGCAGGCTGTATAGTCTTTGCTGTTTGCTTGTCTGTGATCACAATGTTTTTCACCACCTTGTCTAATAGGCAGGGCCAGTCACTCAGCTATAGTGGAGTAGGGCATTTCCAGTGGGTAATCTATGTCCTGCTGGAAGCTTCTGAAGGTTCTTGTGCCTATTCCTCATCTGTTAATTTCCTATGTGAGTAGGGCAAATCCAAGTTGCTGCACTTTCTGGCCAGATGAGCCATCACAGCTAGGCAGGAGGCGTTGGATGTAGAGCAACAGGGAGAAAATGGGGGTGAGAGCAAGTGCCTTGCTTGCCACCAGGTCTTTTGTCCTCAAGTGAAACTTACATTAACCTGCTCTCCCATGCTCCCTGTCTCAACATCTCTGGCAGGCAACCAAGATGGTGAATTCATGCTGGGTTAAGTGATAGAGGACTTTGTCTTATATCTTTTCTCACTCTCTATTTGTCAGTTTCTTAATTCATTTGGTTTTTGGCTGAGATCTTTATCTCTTCATTTGATGCTTCATGTTTCAGGGTTGATGTTTGATTTAGTGAGTTTTTTGGATCTTTGCTGTGAGGGAATAGTATGGTGCTTCTGTCTACGGTACCATGTTGGCCAGAAATCCTAGCAACAACTCTTAACAAAATATTAGCAAATAACGTTCAATAATATATAAACATAGTTCAGTACCACATTTAAAAAATGCCATTGAGTTGATTCCAGTTTGTAGTGACTCTATGGGACAGAATAGAACTAGCCCGTAGAATTTCCAAGGAGCACCTGGTTGACTTGACATCCCACATCAAGTGAGGTTTATCCCATAGATCCAAGGCTGGTTTAATATTTGAAATTTAATCAATGCAACCAGTTTAATCAATGTAACCCACCATGTCTAACAAGCTAAAGAAGAAAAACCACATGATCATATCAATCAATGCTGGGTGAAAATATTTCAATATTCATGACAAATATCCTCAAAATTACAGAAATAGAGAATTTGCTAACCATGATAAGAGTATGCATATTAAAAAAAAAAAAAAAACTAGAGTAAATATCATAGTTAGTGGTGAAAGACAGATATTTTCACCCTAAGATTTGGAACAAGGCAAGAATGTCTACTCTAGAGGAAGAGCCAACATGACATTACAGACAGAAACACCCAGCTGCCTTTTCACAGCTAAGACCAAAAAAAGAAAAAGAAAAAAATAAAACACAGGAAAACATCAATCTTGGAACTGTAAACATCAAGCAAAGAGATAAAAAAAACTCAACCAAGTACCAAATGGAGCAAGAAACTAATAGAGAACAGAAAGTGAGGAGAGACAGGAACAGAGGTTTACTATTGGCTAACACAGCATGGATTCATCCTACGTCACAAGCAATGCACCAAACCACCCACAGGAAACTCTCAGAAGGAGAAAACACAAAGCAACCAGTGGTAAATGCTTGCTTTCCCTCTCCCTGTCCTGCTCCCCTCTACTTAACCTCTATCATGTCCCATTAAGCCAGGCAACAACAAAGTGGGAGGCACCAGTTCTATGACATGTGGATTTGCCCTGCCAACACTGGCTGGCTCCTTCAGTGCTATTTCTTTGTTGCCAGGGTTGTATTCTTTGGCTTCTTTTGTTTTATTTCCTACCTCTCACCTCCTATCCCTTTATGTTGAACACCTGACTCTGTGGGCCCCCTTTGCTTCTTCTTGACAGGCTGTGAAGCACCACTTACCTGAGGAACTGTTTTTCTGCTCCTCAGCACTCTGGAACTCTGAGGCCTTTTGTTGTTTGTTTGTTTTTCTTTTTCCCTTTTTGTTTTTGCTCATTTCTCAGTTTCTTACCTCTCTATACTTACCTTCTTTTCTATTGCCTGAATACTTGGTGATGTGTCTGCCCTTTCTTGCCGAGCTATACTGCTCAGCTCGGGAGCTGCTTCCCTGGTCTGCGCAGCCACACTGGTAGAATCACTGGAGATGTTTCGTTTTATTATTGTTGTTGTTTATTTTCCTTCTGTCTTTTTCTTCCTTTTTGTCTTTCTTCATTTCTCAGTTTCTTGTCTCTATCTACATATTTTCTTTTCCTGTCTCCTGAATACCTGGAGCTTTGTGCTATCTCTACTCCTTCTAGCCAGGATGTACTGCCCAGATTGGTAGCCACTTCCCTGACTTCTACAGTGATGTGAGTGTAATCCCTGGGGGCCAGTGTTTTTATATATATTACTTTTCTTTTTTGTTTATTCTTCAGTCTCTATTCTCTCTTCTTTTCTTCTTTTCCTGTCCCCTGAACACTTGTCACTTTATGCCATCTCTGCTCCTTTTAGACAGGCTGTGCTCCAAAGCCTGGGAGCCATCCCACCTATCACCAGTAGAATCATTGGGAACATTTTATTTATTTAATCTTCTCTTTTTCCTTTTTGTTGTTCCTCATTTCTCTGTGTCTCACTGTTCTACTTCAATGCTGGGCTCCCTCATAGTTTTTATTTTCTTTTTTATAAGCTCCTCTTTCTCTCTCTTCATGCTTCTTTTCCATGCCATCTTAGTTCCATACATCATAACTTCCCACTCCCTCCTATCTAAGTGTACTGTGTGCTGAATACTGCAGCCCCAATCATCTCAGACATGGCCTACCAGAACCTGACCTGCATTGCCTCCTGTCACATCCTATCATCCCTATTATGTGCCACAAACAATCTGTCTCAGCCCCTTTCCTTCAGGTGGATCTGCTCAGCTGAACCACAGATGAGTGAATGCACCTTCTAAAGGAAGTTAAAAAGTATCATGCCCATAGATGAGTACACAACAAAGAACATACAGCCTGCATGCTCACATGTAACAAAATAAAACAAGAAATCAGTATAAAAAAAAACAGATCTACAATCAATAAACAAAGAAAATTACTACTGAATGTTCCAAAGACAGTAAAAAATACGAAAACATATTAAAAAATAAAATAAAATAAATAAAACCCTGGGTGACTTTTCTGTAGAAGGAAAGGCACTTAAACTATCTAATAGATAATTCAAGTCTCTAATATTCACAGATACCCAAGAGTTTTAGTGACCATCTCAAGAAAAGAAAGAAATAGTACATGCCACAAGCAAGCCATCCCAGCCCCTCCTTTATAGGCTGTACCATACCTGAGTGACTGGTTTTTCCCGTTGGAAAAGGAGAACAGATTCGATGTGTTGACCACTAATAACCAAAGACCAGATGAACTGTGGAATGGCATCAGAGACATCATCCATGAAGAAAGCAAGAGGTCATTAAAAAGATAGGAAAGAAGAAAAAGACCAAACCAGATATCAGAAGAGACTCTGAAACTTGCTCTTGAATATCAAGCAGCTAAAGCAAAAGGAAGGAAGGACAAAGTAAAAGAATTGCACAGGAGATCTCATAGGGCATCTTGAGAAGATAAAAAAAAAAAAGTGTTACAATGACATGTGCAAAGAGCTGGAAATAGAAAACCAAAAGGGAAAAATACATTCCTCCTTTCTGAAGCTGAAGAACTGAAGAAAAATTCGAGCCTCAAGTTGCAATAGTGAAGGCATCCATGGGTAAAATATTAAATGACTCAGACAGTATCAAAAGAAGATGGAAGGAATACACAGAGTCATTATACCAGAAAGAACTGGTCAATACTCAGCCATTTGGAGACACAGCATATGATCAGGAACCAGTGATACCAAAGGAAGGATTCAAAGCTGCACTGAAGCCATTGGCAAAAAAACAGGCTCCTGGAATCGATGGAATACCAAATGAGATATTTCAACAAACAGATGAAGCATTAAAAATGTTTACTCATCTATGCCAAGAAATTTGGAAGATAGCTACCTGGTCAATTGACTAGAAGAGATCTATATTTATGCCCATTCCAAAGAAAGGTGATTGAACCAATTGTGGAAATTACTGAACAATATCATTAATATCACACACAAGTAAAATTTTGCTCAAAATCATTCAGAAGAGACTGCCATAGTATGTTGAGAAGGAACTGCCAGAAATTCAAGCTGGACTCAAAAGAAGATGTGTAACCAGGGATATCATTGTTGATGTCAGAGGGATCTTGGCTGAAGGGAGAGAATGCCGGAAAGATGTATACTTGTGTTTCATTGACTATGTAAAGGCATTCAACTGTGTGGATCATAACAAATTATGGCTAACATTGCATAAAATAGGAATTCCAGAACACTTAATTATGCTCTTAAGGAATCTGTACATGGATTAAGAGGCAGTCATGCAAATAGAACACAGGACACTGCATGGTTTAAAGTCAGGAAAGGTGT
This sequence comes from Heterohyrax brucei, assembly GCA_028571685.1. NCBI lineage: Eukaryota > Metazoa > Chordata > Mammalia > Hyracoidea > Procaviidae > Heterohyrax > Heterohyrax brucei. The sequence continues at coordinate 69,071,817 of CM053150.1, forward strand.
GCATCAGAGTTGTATCCTTTCACCATATCTTTCAGTCTGTATGCTGCACATACAGTATTGGAGAATGATTCTCATTAACAACCTGTACTATGCAGTCAACTCTACCTTACTTGCTGGAAGTGAAGAAGATTTGGAACACTGATGAAGATCCAAGACCACAGCCTTCAGTATGGATTGCACCTCAACGTCAAGAAAACAAAAATCTTCACAACTGAACCAGTGAGCAACATCATCACAAATGGAGAAAGGATTGAGGTTGTCAAGGATTTCATTTTACTTGGGTCCACGATCAACACCCATGGAACCAATAGTCAAGAAATCAAAAGACTCATTGCACTTGAAAAATCTGCTGCAGAGGACCTCTTTAAAATATTGAAAAGTAAAGATATCACCTTGAAGACTAAGGTGCACCTGACACAAGCCCTGATACTTTCAGTCTCATGATATATATGTGAAAGCTGGACAATGAACAAAGAAGATAGAAGAAGAATTGATGCCTTTGAATTGTAGTGCTGGAGAAGAGTATTGAATATGCCACAGACTGCTAAAAGAACAAACAGATCTGTTCTGGAAGAATTACAACCAGAGAGTCCCTTGGAAGCAAAGATGGCAAGATTGCATCTTACCTACTGTCATGGATTGAATTGTGTCCCTCCAAAAATAGGTGTAGCCGTGTGACCATGACTCCATGTTCTATGATTGTCCTCCACTTTGTGATTTTGCTGCACTGTATGTTAAGGGATAGGGTGGGACTGCAAATCCCTTTATAAAATCACCTCCCTGCTCCATTGTAAAGGGAGTTTCCCTGGAGTACGGCTTGTCCTACCCTTAATCCTTTCATCCTGCAAGAGATAAAAGGAAAGAGAAGCAAGCAGAGAATTGGGAACCTCACACCATCAGCCAAACAGCACTGGGAGAAGATTGTGTCCTTTGGACCTGAGATTCCTGCACTAAGATGCTCACTGGACAAAGACTGATACAATGCTGGACTTTTCTCTGGAGCCGACAAGAGTAAAAGCCTTCCCCTGGAGCAGACATCCTGAATTTGTTCTTGTAGCCTACTGGACTGTGTGAGAATAAACCTTCCTTTGTTAAAGCCATCTACTCTGTGGTATTTCTGTTAGAGCAGCCCTAGCTGACTAAAACACCTACTATGGACATATTGTCAGAAAGGATCAGTTCCTGTAAAAGGACATCACACGTGGTAGTGTGGAGGGTCAGCAACAAAGAGAAAAACCCTAGACAAATTAAATTGACACAGTGGCTGCAATAATGAGCTTCAGCATAAAAATTGTTGTGGACATAGTACAAGACTGGGCAGTGTTTTGTTCTGTTTTGTGTAGGGTCACTATGAGTCAGAACTGTCTTGATAGCATCTAACAACAACATCCAACCACTGAAATTTAAAAAAGCAGACAAAAATAAGGGTGAAAAAACAAGACAAATTCATTGAAAGGTAGACAAATTTAGGGAAAATACAAACAAACCTACTGAAGAATTCAGGAAAATAATATAGGAACAAGATATTCAAAATAAATCCACAACTAGAAATCATACAAAACAACAATTAGAAATCCAAAAGATAAACAAGAGTTCAAAAATGGACAATGTTGTAGGTCTGAGGAGCGTATTTGAAACAACAGAAGACAGAGACATCAAAATTGAAGACAAAGATTTGAATACCACTTTGAGTTAAAAAGAATGAAGAAAAAGAAACCCTGCAAATGATGTGGGCTACAATCAAAAGGAAAGTTAACAAACCAAAGTTAACAAGCCTGTAGGATACAATCAAAAGCAAAAATCTGCAAATGATCAGAGTTCCAGAACATTGAGACAAAACAGAAAACATGAAGAGGATTACTGAAGAACTGCAGACAGAAAAGTTCCCTAATATCATGAAGGATAAAAATTTGACCATACAACAAGCTTAGTTGCACTCTATATAGAATAGACTCCAATGGAGAATAACCAAGGCATGTTATAATCACACTCGCTAAAACCAAAGATGAAGAAATAATTGTGAGAGCAACTCAGGAAAAATGAAAAGTTCCATGCAGAGGGAAGCAATAAGACTAAGTACTGACTACTCAGCAGAACACATGCAGGCAAGAGGGCAATGGATGGCATATGTATGGATCCGACTTGACAGCACTTGGCTTGGTGCTGAAATAAAAAAAACTGCCAACCAAGAATAACATATCTTGCAAAACTGCCATTCAATATGGTGAAATTAGGACATTTGCAGATAAACAGAAATTAAGACAATATGTGAAAACCAAAACAAATTTATGAGAATTATTAAAGGTAACTCTTTGACTTAAGAATAAAGGACAGCCTGAATCTGGAATGGAGGATTGTATCAGTCAGATAGCAATTTAAGAAACAACTCTCAACAATTATTGAAAACCAAAAGAATTATAATAGTGAACCAGAGACATTAATCTGTAAATGACAACAGAATCAAAACAATAAAAAAGGAATAAATGTTATAGTTATAGAACTTTCTAACAGAGAGGAAACAAGATGATATCAGGTAGTAATAATACACTGATTTAAACTTAGGAAGATAAGGGTAAATGTCAAGGTAACATAAGGAAAGTTAACAAACCTACTCATCAAAAGAAAGAGGAAAACAGTCTCAGTAAAAACAAAATCTACCAAAAAAAAAATTCATAAACAAAAGGAATTCAGCACAGGACACTGAAAAGAGCAAAGAAAATGTTAGTGCCACAAAAAAAAAAAAAAAAAAAAGCAATAAACTCACACCTATCAGTAATTACACTGGGCATAAATGGCCCAAATGGATGCATAAAGAGACAGAGAGGGGCTGGATGAATTTAAAAACAAAAAAAGATCAATCAATCGGTAAGCTACCTATGACAGAAACAAAAAACATAAATTTATTTAAAGTCAAAGGAAGAAAAATGTACACTTGAACAAATGATTACAAACAAACATTAGGAGTGGCAAAACTAATTTCAGAAAAAATAGATTTTGAAACAAAATTCACCATAATAGACAATGAACAGCACTACATAATCATTAAAGGAGCAATTCATCCTGAAGACTTAGCCATAATAAGTATCTACACACCAGTGGTAGCGCTAGAAAATAAGCTCTAACAGCACTGAAAAGACAAACTGAAAGTTCTACAACAATAGTAGGAGACTTCAGTATGCCAACCACTCTTGGTATAGGAAATGCCATATAGTAAAAAGCTCAACAAAGATAAAGAAAATTTAAACAACACAGTCAGCCAATCTGAACTTAGACGTATGTAGAACACTCCATCCAACACTGCAAAGTACACATTCTTTCCCAACACACATGAAATGTTCTCCGGAATAAACCACATTTTAGGCCATAGAGCAACCCTCAGCAAAATCCAAAACGTTGAGGTAACACAAACTATTTTGTCTGATCACAAAGCCGTCAAAGTAGATATTAACGACAGGTATAACAAGGAAAAAAGTCAATTACATAGAAATTGAATAGCACCTTGCTTAAAAACTACTGGACAATAGAAGAAATCAAAGATGGAAGAAAAAAATTACTAAGATGAAACTAAAATAAAAATATATCACGCCAAAACATTTGGGAAACAGAAAAGACAGTACTTAGGGATCAAGTCATAGCAACAGGTGTATACATTAAAAAGAGTAAGGGACAAAATCAAAATACTAGTTATATTGCATGAACAAATAAAAAGTGAACAGCAGAAGAAGCTCACAGACACCAGAAGAAAATAAACTGTGACGTTCACTGCGGAGATGAATGAAATAAACAGTAAGAAAACAATAGAAAGAATCCACAAAATCAAAAGTTGGTTCTTCGAAACGATCAATAAAATCAACAAACCACTGACCAAACTGACAACAGAAAAACAGGAGAGCACAAAAATAAATAAGAAATGAAATGGCAAACATTGCAATAGACCCATCTAAAATAAAAAGGATCATAGCAGAGTATTATGAAAAGTTACACTCCAAAAATTGGAAACTTAGAGGAAATGGGCAAACTTCTAGAAAGATACTACCTACTAAAACTAAAACAAAATGATACTGAAAATCTAAACAGACCTGTAACAAAAGAAATTGAAAAGGTAAAAATAAAAATTAAAAAAAAAGCTCCCGAGAACAACAAAAAAACCTGGCTCAAATGGCTTCACTGACGAATTCTAGCAAACATTCAGACAAAACCTTACTCCAGTCCTACTTGAAACATCTCAAAACAGAAAATGAAGGGATATTTCCAAATTCATTCCAGATTCGGCACAGTTAAGATACCAAAACCAGGCACAAAGACCAAAAAAAAAAAAAAAAATTACAGACCAGTATCTGTAATGAATATGGATGCAAGAATTCTCAAACAGATTTTAGCCAATGAATTCAGTATCATATCAAAACATAATACACCAGAACCAAGTAGTATTCATACCAGGTATCTTTGTCATCTACTGCTGCTTTAACAGAAATGCCACAGGTGAATGTCTTTTAAAAAAGAACTTCTATCTTGTCACAATCTAGTAGACTAAAAGTTCAAATTCAGAATTTGAGTTCCAGGGGAAGCCCTTCTGCTCTGGTTGTGGAGGAAGGTTTTTTGTCAATCTTCTGTGGAACTGTAAGCTTCTGAGGTACAGGAACATCGGTTCTTTTTAAAGGACCCACTCAGCTCCCAGCACTGCTACTTGATGGTATGAGATCCCCAAATCTCTCTGCTAGCTTCTTTCCCTTATATCTCAAGAGGCAGACTCAAGGCACAATACTATCTTACACACTGAGTCCTACCCCACCAACACAACTGCCACCCATCATCCCTCATTAACATCATAGGAGCAGAGTTTACAACATAAGGGAACATCACACAGTACTGGAAATCATGGCCTAGCTAAATGTCAACACACGTTTTTGGGGGAACACAATTCAATCCACAACACCAGATATGCAAAAATTGTTCAACACAAGAAAATCAGCCATCGTAATCATCCACCACAGAAATAAAAGAAAAAGGAACGCATGATCATTTCAATGGACACAGAAACAGCATTCAATAAAGTTCAGGAGTCATTCCTGATAAAAACTCTCAATAAAACAGACATATAAGGGAATTTTCTCAACATAATAAAGGGCGTCTATATAAAACCAACAGCTAACATCATTCTTAATAGTCTGAAAACAGTTCCCTTGAGAACAGGAGTAAGAGAAGTATACTCTTTTCTCCTCTACTATTTAACTTTGTGCTACAAGTCCTAGTTACAGCAATGAGGCAAAAAAATAAAAGAAAGGAGGGAAAAAGGGAGGGAGACAGGCAAGCAGGAAGGTGAGTGGGAGGGAGGAAAGTAGGTAAGGAAGGAATGAGCGAAGGAGGGAAGGATGAGGAAGGGAAAGAGGGAAGAAGGGAAAGAAGGAAGGAGGGGAGGAGGAAGAGGAGGAAGGGAGGAAAGAGAAAGTACCCAAATTGGTAAGGAAGAAGTAAATTGTCCCTACTTCCAGATGACATAATTCAGCACAGTTACAGATGATATGATACAGTTCAGCCCAGTAACAGGATGTAAGAGGAACATACAAAAAATAATGGGATTCTTACATATCAGTAGAGAGAACGATGGAAAGGAAATCAGGAAAATGATACTATTTTTAATAGTCCCCAAAATATCAAATATTTAGGAATAAATTTAATCAAGGACATAGAAGACCTATACAAAGAAAACTGTAAAACACTACTGCAAGAAACCAAAAGATCTCCATAAATGGAAAAATATAAGCATGCTCACAGACAAATAGATTCATCATGTGAAAACCACAATTCTACTCAAAGTAATTTACAATTACAGCGCAATCCCAATCCAAATACCAACAACATCCTTTAAAGAGATGGAAAAACTAATCATTAACTTTATGTGGAAAAGAAAGAGTCCCCAAGTAAGGAAAGCTCTACTTAAGAAGAGAAAAAATAAAGCAGAAAGACCTGTACTACCTGATCTCAGAACCTACTATACAGCTATGGTGGTCAGAACAGCCTGGTGTTCATCTAATGACAGATACATTGACCAATGGATCAGCATTGAGAACTCAAATGTAAATCCATCCAACCATAGTCATCTGACCTTTGACAAGGGGATAAAACCCATCAAATGAGAAAAAAACAGTCTTTATTAACAAACAGTACTAGCAAAACTGTATGTCCATCTGCAAAAAAACAAAAACAGTACCCACACCTCATACTGTACACAAAAACTAATTGAAAATGGATCAAAGACCTAAATACAAAACCCAAAATTATAAAGATCATAGAATTAGAAACAGGATCACATCTAGAGGCCCTAATACATGGGCATTAACTGGATACAAACTATAACTAATAACGTACACACTCCAGAAGATAATCTAGATAACTGAGATCTCCTGAAAATTAAACATTTATGCTGATCAAAAAACTTCACCAAAAGAGTAAAAAGAGAACCTAGATACTAGGGAAAACATATTAGCTATTAGAAATCTGACAGAAGTCTAATCTCTAAATCTATGGGAAAATCTAACACCTCTACAATAAGAAGATAAATAATTCAGTTAAAAAGTGGGCTAAGGAAAGGAACAGACACTTTGGCAGAGAAGATACGCAAGCAGCTAAAAGACACATGAAGAAATGCTCATGATCAGTGGCCATTAGAGAAATGCAAATCAGAACACAGTGAGATATCATCTCACCCTCATATTACTGGGACAGACCCCCTGTCTGACCCCCCCAAAACCAGAAAAATAGCAAATGTTGGAGAAGCAGTCATGAAATTGGAACTTTTATGTACTGCTGGTAGGAATATAAAACGGTACAGCTATTTTGAAAAATGATATGGTCCTTCTTTTGAAAGCCAGAATAAAAATATCATACGATCCAGCAATTCCAGTTCTAGGCATATATCTTAGAGAAATAAGAACCATCACATGAACAGATATGCACATCCATGTTCATTGCAGCGTTTTTCACAATAGCAAAAAGACAGACTTAACCTAGATGCCCATTAACAGATCAATGGATAAACTACGGTTCATACATATGATGAAATACTACACAATGAGGAATCTGAGAATCATCTCACAACATGGATGAATGTAGAGGGAATTATGCTGAGTGAGATAAATGAATCTCAAAAGAACAAATATGAGACCACTACTAACAAAATTCATGAAGTCTTATACACAAAATGAAACAATCTTTGACAGTTATGAAGGAGGGGAAGGATGAGAATGGAAAACCTAACTCTGATGAACGGTAAGACAGTACACAATACTGGGGAAGGTAGCACAACGTGTCCAAGACAAGGCCATGGAAGCTCTGTAGATGTATCCAAACTCTCTGAGGGACAAAATTACTAGGCTAAGGGCTGTGGGGACTATGGTGTCTGGGAACATCTAAGTCTATTTGTATAACATAGTTCACAAAGAAAATGTTCTATTTTGGTGACTGGCATTTGGGGTCATAAAAGCTAGTGAGTGGCCATCTAAGAAAATCTACTGGTCTCACCCCTTCAGGAACAACAGAGAATGAAGAAGACTGAAGACGTAAGGGAAAGATTAGTCAAAAGGACTAATGGACCACAAATACCACAACCTCTCCTGACTGAGTCCAGTACACCCAGACAGTGTCCAGCTGTCCAACTACCACAACTCACTGTTCTGACAGGGATCACAATAGTGTCCCAGGCATTCTAATTTTCTCTCTCTCACACACAGACACACACACACATACACAAAACAGACTTACTGGCCTGACAGATGCAAGAGAAATCAAAATGGACACCGAAAAAGCCCCAGACACAATTCTAGCTCAGTATTGAAGCCGCACCTGAGGCTTACTGTTTATCTAAGGATTCCATGGGTAAGTAAAACAACATGAAACTGAACGAGCACACTAGCCCAGGAACAAGGACAAGAAGACAGGAGGGGACATGAGGGAAAGCTGGTAATAGAAAACCCAAGGCTGAGAAAGGAAGAGTGTTGACATTTCACAGGGTTGTTAATCAGTGTCATGAAACAATATGCTTACTAAAAAAAAAGTCTAGTCTATTCACTGTTATTCAACACAATGCTAGAATTCCTAGTCAAAGAATAAGGCAGTAAAATGAAAGAAAAGGACACAAATCACAAAAGAAATAAAGCTATATATACTTGCGGAAGAAATGATTTTCTACATAGAAAATTCTAAATATATTATAAATAAATAAAGCAATGACTACATATATTCTACGTATAAACATACATAAACACATAAATACTCCTAGAACTAATAAATGAGTTCAAGAAAGTCTTAAAATATACGATATGTACACAAAAATCAATTGTCTTTCTTTATATTAACATTGAACATAAAACAAAAATTAAAAATACAATGTCATTTATAATCACTGGAAAAATTAAGTGTTCAGGTGGAAATCTAACAAAATGTACAGTTGTCATTTGCTGAAAACTAAACTCTACTGAAGAGAGAAATCAATGAAGATCTAAGCAAATGGGTAGATAAATTTTATTCATGCATTGGAAGACCAAACATAAAAATCTCAATTCTTTTCACTTTGATCTACAACTTTAACTCAATTTCTGTTAAAGTCTAGCAATTTTGTTTTTGTAAATACAGACAAGATTATTCTAAAATTCTGAAAAAGAGATGCTGTTTTATCAGTCTATCTAATCTCAAGATAATTATTATAAACTGCATTAATTAAAATAGTGTGGGGTTGGTAAACGGATAGACACAGTTTATCTAGTGAAATAGAATTAAAAAAACTGGAAGTAGACTAACATGGATATGCTCAACTAATTTCTTTTTAAGATTTTCTTTTCTTATTTATTGTGATTAAGTAAAAGTATACAATCCAAGTTAATTTGGCATGTCTGCGTATCTGAAGCTCCTTCTGCTCTCCTTACCGGGTGACAGCACGCTCTTTCTTTTTATTCTATATTTGTCATATCCCCTTAAGAAACTCCTTCCCCCTTCTCTCTACCCTCTTCTCTCCCATCTAGGAAAAGACCAGTAGGACAGCATCCTATAAAAGCATAGAGCCATAAAGTACACATACCATATGGTCACCTCTGACTTCAGTCCATTTTTGTCTGAAGAGTTGACCTCAGCTGTGTTTTCTGGTAGAAACGCTTGCTTAGATCTTCAGTGATTTCTTTCTTCAGTGTTTAGTTTTCAGCAAATGAGTATGGTACATTTTGTTAAATTTCTCCACACTCACATGGATCCTTCTGTCTCCTGAGCTCCTTTTTCCTCTTGTCTTTGTTGTTTTTTGTGATCATCTGTACTGGATAAATTGGAACCATCTGGTGTACCTCACATGGCAGCTTACTAGGTTTTAAGGCCCCAGATGCCACTTGCCAATATGGGGTGCAGAAGACTCTCTTGGCAACAGGCTAGTTATGCCAACTGGCCTCAGTGTCCTCCAAGAGCATGATCCTCTGACCTCCAACCTTGCTATTCTATCCTTGCAATACTGGATTGAGATTAGAAGAGCATTCAGTTTATGGTGAAGTCCAGTTAAGTTGATCTACTTTCTACTGTGTGCTGTTACTGCTTTCACCTAACCAACTTTCTACCAGTTATCTATTCTAGGACCAACCCTTTCCCTTCCTCTCTACCCTTTTAGCTATCTAAGAGTCTTTTTTGTATGTGGGCCTATTTTAAGTCTTTATAGCAGGGGTCTCATACAATATTTGTCCTTTTGCCACTGACTGATTTCATTCAGCATAAAGTCTTCTAATTGAAACCAGGACATGAGGTGCTTCCTAAACTCATCATCATTCCTTATCATTGCATAGTGTTCCATGGAGTATATGTATCACAGTTTGTTTATCTGTTCATCCATTGATGGGCATCTGGGTTGATTTCATCTTTTTGATATTGTGGACTGTGCTGCAACAAACACTTGTATGCATGTATCTGTTCATTTGACAGCCTTTGTTTCTTTAGGATATAATCTGAGCAGTGGGATTACTGGGTCAAATGGCATATCTATTTCCAGCTTTTTAAGAAAGTGCCAGACTGCTTTCCAAAGAGTTTGTTACATTTTGCAATCTCACCAGCTGTCTCTCCAGCATTTCTTGTTTTGTGTTTTTTGGATTAGTGCCAAACTTGGGGTGAGATGGTTTGTCTATTGTAGTTTGGATTTGGATTTCTCTGACAGCTAATGATTGTGAGCAATCCCTCATGTGTCTTTTGGCTGCCTGGATGCCCTCTTTGGTGAAGCATCTGCCCATCTCCTCTGCCCATCGCTTAATTGGGTTACTTACCTTTTTCTTGTTGCTAATTTATGGAGATCAGATGTCAGTCCAACATGTAGTTGCTAAATATTTTTTCCCATTCTGTCTGTGGTCTTTTAAGTCTTTTGATAAAATCTTTGGATGAGTGAAAGTGTTTGATTCTTAGTAGTTCCCATTTATGTATTTTCTGTTGATTGTGCTATCTTGGCTATATATTGAAGTATGCTTAAGCTATGTATTAGAACTTCCATTGTTGATCCTGTTTTTTCTTGCATCATCTTTAGCATTTTGGGTTTGATATTTAGGTCTTCAATCCATTTTCATTTTGTTCTTCTGTATGGTTTGAGGTATGGGTCTTGTTTCAGTTTTTTTTTTTTTTGCAGAGGGATATCTGATTTTGCCAACACCATTTGTTAAAGAGACTGTTTTTTACCCCAATTTGCAATTTTAGGGACTATCAAATATCAACTGTTACTTAGAGGATGCTGGCATCTCTGAGGTCCTGATTCTATTCCATTGGTCTGTATGCCTCTTTTATAACAGTACCAGGCTGTTTTGACTACTTTGGCAGTGTAATAGGTTCTAAGGTCAGGTAGTATGAGACCTCCCATTGTGTCCCCGTTCTTCAGTAATGCTTTACTTATCTGGGTTTCTTCCCTTTTCAAGCAAAGCTGGTGATCTGTTTCTTTATTTCGTTAAAAAATGTCACTGGAATTTGTAATGGGATTGCATTGTATATGTAGATCTCTTTAGGTGAAGTAGACATTTTCACAATGTTAAGTCTTCCTGTCTGTGAGCAGGGTAGCATTCTCCATTTATGTAAGTCTTGTAGTTCTCTCTGTATAGGTCTTTTATTTCTCTAATTAGATTTATTCCTAGATGTTTTATCTTCTTGGGGGCTATAGTAAATGGTATTGACTTGGTCATTTCTTCTTTGATGAGCTCTTTGTTGGTGTAAAAAATCCTACTGATTTACTTATATTTAACTTGTATACTGATACTTTGCTGAGATTTTCTACTAGTTCCAGTAGTTTACTTAGGGATATTTTAGGATTTGCTGCATGTACAATCATATCATCTGGAAATAGAGAGATTTTTACTTCTTCTTTGTCAATGCTGATGCCCTTTATTTCTTTGTCTTGTCTAATTACTCTGGATAGTACCTCTAGTACCATTTTAAATAGAAGTGGTAAGAGTGGGTATCCTTATCTAGTTTCCATTCTCAAGCGAATGATTTCAGTCTCTCTCCATTCAGGATCAAGTAGGTGGCTGGCTTTGCGTAGACGCCACTTATTGTGCTGAGAAATTTCCCCTCTATTCCTATTTTGCTGAGAGTTTTAGCATGACTAGGTGTTGCACTTTGTCATATGTCTTTTCATCATCAATTGACAAAATCAAGTGGTTCTTATCCTGTGTGTTATTTGTGTGGTTGGTCACATTAGCTGTTTTTATGATGTTGAGCCAGCTTATATTCCTGGTGTGAATCCAACTTGGTCATGAAGAATTATTTTTTTGATATGTTGTTGAATTCCATTGGCAAGGAGTTTGTTGAAGATTTTTACATCTAAGTTCATGAGTAATATTGGTTCGTAATTTTCTCTTTTAGTGGGATCTTTCCCTGGCTTTGCTATCAAGCTTATGCTGGCTTCATAAAATCAATTTGGGAGTATATCATCCCCTTCTATGCTGTGAAATAGCCTCAGTAGTATTAGAGTTAACCCTCCCTAAAAGTTTGGTAGAATTCTACTGAACCTCCTCTCTTTAGCTGACTCCTGCTTCTGGCCAGTCCTTGCTTTCATGGACTGAAGGTAACTCACCATTTTGACTCTTTTTTTTCTCTGTCTTGGCTGGCCAGCAGAGCTGGGTTTTTATTAGCAGCTAGTTTCAGACGCTCTGCTGGTGGGATCAGTGGGTGAAATTGCCATATTTTGGGGGCCCAGCTTGGGACTCTGTGCATCTCACAACCTTTGACCTCTCTTTTTGCTTCTGCCATGGTGCAGTTTGTACGGAGACTCCAAGAGGCGAGCTTGTGTGTGATGCCACCTTGGATACGGAGGCCTAGGCTGGACCTAATTCTTAGCCTGGGAGGCAGTGCCTGCCTGCAGGAGAGTGCTTTTCTGGCAGAAAAGCAGCAGTTTACGTGGTATCACCTATGGATGGGGCCTGGCAAGAGAGACTGTAGACTCTGTGCATCTCGGAACCTCTGACCTCTCTTTCCATCTCTGCTATGGTGCAGTTTCTATGGAGGTTCCAGGTGGAGAGCTTGTACAGGATGCCATCTTGAGTATAGAAGCCTCAGTGACACATAATTCCTTGACTCAGAACCACCCCTTGCCAACAGGAGAGCACTTTGCTGGCAGAAAAGCAGTATTTTACAGTGTCACCTATGGCTGGGGCCTGTCAGCAGAGGCCAACAGGGCAATAACATTGCTGCATTTTGAACTAACTCATAACATCTGGGGTTGCACATAAAGGTGCTTACTTTGCTAGTTGGGAAGAGGGCCCTGTATACCTGAAAACCTGACTGATCTGGGAAGTGGTGAGATACCGTTCACTTTTCATTTTAAGATGACTTAGAAAGACAACTGTGGTCCATCCTCACAGCATCTCTCCCCAGCCTTTATTGACTCACATGTAGCCCAAAAAGCAACAGACTTTGAAGAAAACAGTAACGAGAATCACCCATGGCTTCAGAAGGCCCCCAAATGAAACAACCAAGGAAGTTTCCAGATGAAGAAACTTCTCTAAAGTTATCAGAAGGTAAATACAAAAGTATTACATATAGAGCCCTCCTAGACCTCATATAAGATGCAGCAGAACAAAAAGAAAAATTAAGCAAGCTGTTTGATCTGATGGAACAACAGTACTCTGAAATACAATAGATCAAGAACAAAATCAAACATGTAGAAACTTTAATTCAAAGCCAAGAAAACAGAATGGAAAAAAAAAAAGGAAAAGAGACTTTCTGACTTGGAAGACAGAGTTACTGACTTCAGCATCTATGAGGAGAAATCAGAAAAAAAGAAACAAGAAAAATGAAGAGGCATTAAGAAGCATGTGGGATTCTATTAAGAGGAATGGTCTACCATTAATTGGAGTCCTTGAACAAGGTGAGACACCTGAGAATACACAGAGTGTTGTTGCCAAGTTGCTGACAGAGAACTTCCCATAAATCTTGAAGGAAGAGAATATAGATATCACAGATGCATATCAAACACCACTCAGTATAGATCTCAAAAGAAAGATCCGAAGACATACTATAATCAAGCTTAACACAATGAAACATAAGCAGAAACTTTTAAAGGCAGCAAGACTCTAAGAAAAGCTAACATTCAGAGGGAAAACCTGTAGGCTTTCGATGGATTTCACAGCAGAAACAATGCTGGCACAGAGACAGTGGCATGACATACTCAAAGCCTTGAAGGAGAAGGACTTCCAAACAAGAATCATATATTCTGCAAAACTGTCTTTCATATATGTAAATGAAATTAAGACATTCTCAGGTAAACAGAGACTTGGTAAAAACCAAACTAAAGCTACAAGAAATACTGAAAGAATCTCTTGGCTTTGGCTTAGAAGAACAAAACCATTAACTTTATGTTGTAGAAGGACACATCATCCAGAATCCTACTCAGTTAGGGAAGGCTCCAAACTCAGTCAAAGCTATAATAGTGAAAGAAATAATACAGTGATCATATCACAAGAACTGTGATTTCATCATATTAAAAAGAGGGATTTACTACAGTCATTATAGTCCTTCCAGATGGAGAGGAAGTTGACAAGACCAGTAGTAATTGAAATTGGATTTATACATAGTTTATTAAGTGGGATCATGGGGGCAGCACAGTAAAGATGCAACATACCATATCATGAAGTGTAATACAGGAGTCTCAACAACCACAAAACCAACCCTGAAAAGGGTGAAAAATCAATTCAGAAAGAAGAAGGTCGTGGAACAGATTAACAAGAACAAGAGAAAACATCAACTTAAAAATAAACATATCACAATGGCAGTAGTGAACACATACCTATCAATAATTACATTGAATGTGAAAGGACTGAATCCTCCAGTAAAGAGACATTGAGTGACATCTTGGATCAAAAAACATGACCCATCCATATGTTGCCTACAAGAAACTCACCTTAGACTTAAAGATAGTAACAAACTGAAAATTAAAGGATGGAAGAACATATATCAAGCTAACAATGAACAAAGAAGAACAGATGTTGCAATTCTAATCTCAGATAAAATTGATTTTAATGTAAAATCCACCATCGTGGAGAAAGATGGACACTATTTATTGCTGTAAGTTTCAATACACAAGCAGGAATTAATATTAAATATTTATTCACCCAATATTAGAGAACCTAAATACATTGAAGAAATTCTGACTACACTTAAAAAGGAGATGGATCCCTCCACAATAATAATAGGAGACTTCAACACTCCACTCTCAATATTGGACAGATTGTCTTAAAAAAAAGCTACATAAAGACACAGAAGACCTTATTGCCACAATTAACCATCTAGACCTCATCGACATATACAGAACTTCCTATCCATCAGCAGACAACTACACCTTCTTCTCCAGTGTACATGAAACATTTCCCAGAATAGACCATGTGTTAGGACATGAAGCAAATCTCAACAAAATCCGTACCATTGAATTAATGCAAAGCACCTTCTCAGATCATAAAGCCATAAAAGTTGAAATCAATAGCAGAAAAAAACATAGATAGAAAGTGGAACTCTTGGAAACTGAACAGCATCTTGCTCAAAAAAACATGGGTTATAGAAGAAATCAAGGATGAAATAAAGAAATTTATGGATTCCAACAAGAACAAAAACACTTCCTACCAGAACCTATAGGATAAAGCCAAAGCAGTACTCAGAGGTCTGTTTATCTCCATAAATGCACACATCTGGAAGGAAGAAAGAAACCAAATCAAGGAACTAACCCTATAGCTTGACCAAGTAGAGAGAGAGAACAACAGAGGAACCCCTCAGGCAACAGAAGAAAACAGATCATAAAGATTAGAGCAGACCTAGGTGAATTAGAGAATAAAAGAACAATTGAAAAAAATTGAAAAGACCAAAAGGTGGTTTTCTGAAAAGATCAACAAACTGACAAACCAGTGGGGTAAACCTACTAAGGAAAAATAGGAAAGGAAACAAATAATCCAAATAAAAAATCAGAGGGAAGTTGTCGTAACAGATCCAACAGGAATCATAAGATCATAATGGAATACTATCAAAGACTGTACTCTAATAAATTTGAAAACCTAGGGGAAATGGACAAATTCTTTGATTCGTATCACCTACCAAAATTATCACAAGGTGAAGCGGAACAACTTAATAAACCCATCACAAAGCAAGAGATTGAAAATGTCATCAAAAAACTGCCAACCAAAAAAAGCCCAGGTCCAGATGGCTTGACCATAGAATTCTACCAATCTTTTAGAGAAGGGTTGAAGCCAGCATAAGCCTGATACCAAAGCCAGGGAAAGACCCAACAAAAAAAGGAGAACTACAGACCGATATCACTCATGAATCTATGTGCAAAAATCTTCAACAAAATTCTTGTCAATAGAATACAACAACATATCAAAAAAATAAGCCATCATGACCAAGCTGGATTCATACCAGGGATGCAAGGCTGGTTCCATATCAGAAAAATAATTGTAATCAACCATATAAATACCACAAAAGACTAGAATCACCTGATCTTGTCTATTGATGCAGAAAAGGCATTTGATAAAGTCCAACACTCATTCAAGGTAAAATCTCTCAGCAAAATAGGAATAGAAGGCAGATTCCTCAGTGCAATCAGGGCCATTTATACAAAGTCAACTGCCTACACTATCCTGAGTGGAGACAGACTGAAACAGTTTCCCTGAGAGCAGGAACTAGAAGAGGATGCCCACTCTCACCTTTCCTATTCAACATTGTACTGGAAGTTCTAGCCAGAGCAATTAGACAAGACCAAGAAATAAAGGACATCTGCATTGGCAAAGAAGAAATCAAAATCTCCCTATTTTCAGATGATATGATTGTATATGCAGAGAATCCCAAAGAATACATAAGTAAACTTCTCAAACTGATAGAAGAGTTCAGCAAAGTCTCAGGATACAAGATAAACATAAGTAAATTAGTAGAATTCCTTTACACCAACAAGACTGTTAATGAAGAAATCATCAAAGCAGTACCATTTACTATAGCCCCTAAGAAGATAAAGTACCTAGGAATTAATCTAACCAGAGAAATAGCAGACCTTTACAAAGAGAACTACAAGCCCTTTCTACAAGAAACTAAGAGAGATTTACATAAATGGAGAAACCTACCCTGCTCATGGACAGGAAGACTTAACATTGTGAAAATGTCTATTCTATCCAAAGCAATCAACTTTTATAATGCAATCCCAATACAAGTTCCAGAGTCATTTTTTAATGAGATGGAGAAACAAATCACCAATTATGTATGGAAAGGAAAGAAGCCCCAGATAAGTAAAGTACTACTAAAGAATAAGAACACACTGGGAGGCCTCTCATTACCTGACTTTAGAACCTGTTACACTGCCAGAGTAGTCACAATAGCCTGGTACTGATACAAAAATAAATAGATCAATGGAACATAATCGAGACCCCAGAGATGACACCATCGGCCTATGAACAGTTGATATCTGACAAAGGCCCCAAAACACCAATTCAAACTGGATAAAAGACCTAAATATCAAATCTAAAACAAAACTCATTCAAGAAAAGGTAGGAACAACAATGGAAGTTTTAATACACAATGCAGACAGACTTCAAAATCTGTCAAAGAAACCACAATCAACAGAAGAGAAAATAGATAAATGGGAACTATTAAGAATCAAACACTTTTGCTCATCCAAAGACTTTATTCATACAATTAAAAGGCCACCTATGACACTTGGCTGGCACAGAATGGGAAAAAATATTTGGCAACCACATGTCAGACCACCTCCTGATCTCCATAATCTTTATAAGATACTGCTAAATATCAAGAAAAAGAAGATAAATCATCCAATTAAGTGATAGGCAAAAGAGATGGAGAGACATGTCTCTAAAGAAGAGATACAGGCAGCTAAAACACACATGCGGACATGCTCATGATCTTTAGCAGTTAAAGAAATTGAAATCAAAACAACAATGAGATACCATCTGACCCCAACAAGGTTGGCCATGATCCAAAAACGCAAAACAACAAATGCTGGAGAGGCTGCAGAGAAAGTGAAACTCTCCTGTTGGTGGGATTGCAAAATGGTCCAAGCTCTTTGGAAAGCAATCTGGAGCTCCCTTAAAAAAATAAGTATAGACATACCATTTGACCCAGTAATTTCACTGCTTGGAATATATCCTACAGAATCAAGGCCATTCACACCAACTACTACATGCACAATAATGTTTGTCGCAGCACAGTCCACAGCAGCAAAAGGATGGAATCAACCAAGATGCCCCAACAACAGAGGAATAGATAGGTAAACTACAGTATATATACTCAATGGAACACTATGCAATGATAAAGAACAACAATGATTTCAGGAAATATCTCATAACCTGGTTTCAAGTGGAGGACACTATGTTGAGTGAAAGCAGTCAGTGACAAAAGCACAAATATTGTATGAGATCCCTACTATAAGAACTTAAAATCAGACTCATGCATTGAAGTAAAGGTTCTTTGATGGCTGCAACAGTGGGGAGAGTGGGAGGGAGAGAAGGGGAGGGTTTAGATTAGATAATTGTTAGAAATTTGGTTGGGTGAAATTGGTGATAGCACACATTAGAAACAAGAACAATATTAACTGGACTTCAACACAACTTGCGTACTCCTTCCATCTTAACCCAATACTGCAAGGACAGATTAGCTGTGGCAGGGGGCCAGGGACCGTGCTCTCAGGGGAAATCAAGGCCAATTAGCACAACTAGCAGTTTGCTAACGACGACTCTCTGCACTCCACATTGGTGAGTGGTGTCTGGGGTCTTAAAAGCTGCCAAGCTGCCATCTGAGGGCACAGCTAATGGTCTCAACTCAGCAGGAATGGATGATCACCGAGATCCATAACGACACAGGGGAAAGAGAACCCAGAAGACAGTGAGACTCACGTGAGTGGGGGTCTACATTGGCTTGTGACTGGAAGAACCAGATGTTATCCTGCCACCACCAGTGATAGCCACAATGGAGCTCACAAAGTTGAGTATCACTGGCAACACAAGAATAAATAGGGGTACACCCTGAGATCTCCACTAAAAGACTGCATTTGAGGGTCCAGGGCTTCAGGGTTTCCCTGGGAGCATGGCCCCATGGCCCCTGTCCATAAATCGTAATGATGGTCAACTCGTTGGACAGCAGTGGATTGGACTTGGTGATGCAGTGTGACCATATTTTGTGGGCACTTTATGGTTCTATTCATGTCTAGGATGTCATCCTGCTGACCTCATACTGGAGGAAGGGGAGTGGGTGGAGAGGAGGAGAAAGGAGACTGCTGGGAGGATAGGACATGTATGGAATAGAGAGGAAGAGTGTGCTGTCACCGGGCACAGAGAGCAGTGGAAGCTGCATATAGATGAGCATGAAAATTTATATGGGAATGTACATTTTCATTCAATCATAAAAAAAAATATTAAAAGTTTGGTAGAATTCTCTGGTGAAGCTACCTGGGCCAGGACTTTTTGGTTGCTAGTTTTTGATGACTTTTTCCATCTCTTCCTTTGTGATGGGGTTATTAAGTTATTCTCTTTGTGATAATTTTTGTAGATGATGTGAATCTAGAAATTTGTCCATTTCCTCTAGGTTTTCAAATCTGTTAGAGTACAGTCTTTTGTACTATTGATTTTTGCTAGGTCTGTTGTGACGTTTCCCACCTCCTTTCTCATTCAAGTTATCTGTTTCCTCTGCTGCTTTTCTTTTGTAAGTTTAGCCAATAGTTTATCAGTTTCGTTCAACTTTTCAAAAACTAAAAACTAAATTTTGGTTTTGTTAATTTTTCAGTTGTTCTTCCGTTCTCTAATTCACTTAATTCTGCTCAAATCTGTGTTATCTTTTTTCTTCTCGTGACTGAGGGTCCTTCTGTTGCTCTCTTTCTAATTGTTCATGCTCTAGGGTTAATTCTTTGGTTTGGGTCCTTTCTTCCTGCATTTCTAGAGATAAATTGACCTCTGGACACTGTTTACATTCATTGTAATTATTGATAGGTATGTGTTTAGTACTGTCATTTTGATGTATTTATTTTTGTGTTGATGTTTTCTATGTTGCTATTAATTTTTAGTTCTGAGTCATTGTTCTTTACGGGTTAAATTTTCATCTTTTTCAGTGTAGATTTTGTGTTTATTGAGACTCCTGTATTGCACTTCTTGTGTTGATATGTCACATTGTTATTTTTCTTTGTGGCTACCACTTCATCTTTTAAGTTTAAAACAGACCTTAACTTCTGTATATCTTTTTAGTTTCCTCTGCACTGGAAAGAGTTATAACCACTGCAATATGTCCTTCTTTTTAGTGTGATAATGTCATAAGTTTACATGTTACGATCACTGGTTCCTTTCTTTTAATATTCTAGCTTTAACTGAGCTTTGTGACTTCCCTAGGTGAGAAGGATTCTGGATTCTGTGTCCTGCGTTGTCTCCTTAAGTATACATTTAACGTTTTTGCTTTTCTAGCCAACGCCAAGTGCCGTCGAGTCAAGCAAAGAATTTTTTCACTATTTCTTGTGGTTATAGTTGGGTTTTTACAGAGTCAATAAGCTTCTTTTTATCTGTAAATGTCTTAATTTCACCTTCATATTTAAGAGACAATTTTGCAGGATATATAATTCTTGTTTAGTAGTTTTTATGCTTCAAGGCTTTGAATGTGTCATCCCACTGTGTTCTTGCCAACATGGTTTCTGCTGAGAAGTCAGATGAAAGCCTTCAGGGATTCCCTTTGTACATTAACTTTATTTAAGCCTCGCTGCCTTTAAGTGGTTCTCTGTATGTTTTATTTTATTGAGCCTGATTAGAATATGTCTTAGTGTTTTTCTTTCAGGGTCTAGTTTTTGTGGCATTTTAGATGCATCTTGTATGTCTACATTCTCTTCTTTCATGATTTCATGGAAGTTTCCTGTCAACAATGCTGCAATAATACTCCTTGTATTTTCATCTATCTCTCCCTGTTCAGAAACTCTAATTATTCATAAATTATTCCTCTTAATAGAGTCCTACTTGTTTCTTAATCCTTCTTAATTTTTTTGTTGCTTTTCTCTGAATTCTCCTCATAAATGCTGGTGTCAGTTGCTCTGTCCTCAAGATCACTAACTCTGGTTTCTATCTCCTAAATTCTGCTCTTTTGGGTTTGGATTGAATTGTGTAGTTTTGTAATTTTATTATTGATCTGCTGGGTTTCAGATCATGGGTGTTCCATCAGTTCAAATAGCTTACTTAATTTTTCATTTAGCTCTGCTGCATTTTACTTAATCTCTGCCAAGCCAGCCAAGTGCCATTGAAGAATGCTCTACATATAATTCTTTCGTACTTAGCCTCCTACAGTTTCAGAAAAGCTTCTTCATCTGGGAAGTTTTCTGAGTCTTTTTTGGGGGAGTTTTCTGAAATCACGGTGGACTGCTTCTTAAGTGCTTAGCTATTGATTGTTGTCTTTGAACTATCCATAAGCTGTTTCATTTCTCTGGTGTTACTTCAACAGGATCTGAGGCATTGTTCTAAGAGGGGAGTTGTTCACCAGCTGCCTCTGTATACACTAGTGACTGGCCTCAAGTGGACTCTCTGGGGTGGCAGGCTCTGCCTTCTGGCTCCCACTTATGGAGTCACTGAGGGGCAGTCAGCTGAGGCTATGATGTGGATCAATGAAGGGTGGAGGAGATGCCACTAGGCCACTCACCAGTCAGTTCTCCAAGTGCTCTTATTTTAAAAAGGCACTTCACTGCTAAGGGAGAAACTATCTAACAGCTGCCAAAATCAGTCAGACCCTCAGTTGTGGCAGGCTCTGCCTTCTAGCTGACAACAAAAGCACCTCGTAGGCCATCTCCAGATGCTGTGATGTGGTTTGAAATATGGATGGGTTACGGCCTTGTTGCCATCTTCTGCCAGGTCCCACCTGTAACTCTAGATACCACTTTCCTAAACACAGCTTTTCTGCTACTGAAGAACTTTCCAGACAGGGGCTGTTGCTCTGCATGAGAATTAGCACCTGCTAAAACTTCTGTGTGGGTAACTCTACCTTGCAGCTGACCAAGATGGCATCCCGCAACAGAATCTATGGGATAGTTCATAAAACGGAAGGTTGAAGGGCAGTGGTGCCCTCAGTCAACAGCCGGGTTCTCAATATGTGGCTACCCCAAGCACAAGCTCTCTGTTCTTGGCAATGCAGTTCAGCGTATTAGCCATCTGATTGCCAATTCCCTCCTCCCAGATAACAAAGAAGGCATCAGTACCTTCCAAACAATAGATCAACAGAAGCAGGACTCAGTGTGTCACTGCCTCCACTTTAAGAGAGGTAGCTACCCCATTATTGGCATTTAGTCCAATCTGACAACCCTATGCCAGATCCTAGGGCTCTGTAGATTTCCGTGCTATTCTGCTCAATTATCATTCTAGGCCTTAGATCTCAGAGAGCATTGAAGAGACATGTGTCTAGTCCATCATCTCATCCTCACCAAAAGATGTTGTTTTAAACCACCAAATTTGTGGTGATTTTTTACAGCAATTAATACAGTCTTCACAAATTTTTAAGATTTAAATGGATCTTGAAATCAAAGTTTGGAGACCCCTTTCTTTATCTTTATTTTTGAATGTTCTTTATGTTTTGAATGTTCTTTATATTTTGAATGTTACTAGAATCAGTGTCTACATCAGTAAAATGCTAGTAACAATTTTCCCCAAATAATAATGCCTTTGTATCAAATGAGATAATTTGTTTAAAGCATTTACCAAAAGCCCTGATATTTGGTTAGTGTTTAGTATGTGATAGATATTATTATTGGCAAAGCTGTATTTGGTTAGATCAAAGTTATAGAGGAAAGATAATACAGATTACACCAGCCTATCCATGCAGTGGTGTGAAGAAATATCTTCCTACACTCAGCTTTTCTAAGACATGGAAACCCTGGTGGTGTAGTGGTTAAGTGCTGCAGCTATTAATCAAAAGGTCAGCAACTCAAATCTGCCAGGCACTCCTTGGAAACTCTATGAGGCAGTTCTACTCTGTCATATTCCAGGGGTATGAGTTGGAACCGAATTGATCACAGTGGATTTTGGTTAGGTTTTCCTAAGATGTATTAATAGAAGAGTAGGCTCAGAAAAATGTTCTTAAGTACTGTTTTAGTCAGCTAGTACTGCTATAACTGAAATAACACAAGTGGATGGCTTTAATAAACATTACTGTAACACACTATAGGAGGTTAGAAATGCAAATTCATGGTGCCAGTTCCAGGGGTAGGCTATCTTTCTCTGTTGGCTCTGGAGAGAGAGCTTCTAGCAACTTCTCAGAGCAGGCACCCCAAGTCCAAAGGACATGTTCTACCCCTGGCCCTACTTTCTTGAAAGTATGAAGTCACTTGTCTCACTGCTAACACCTCTTTTACATCACAAAAGAGATTGACATAAAACATAATCTAATATTGTGGATTGAATCTTACCTTATTAACATAACTGCCTCAACCCTGCGTCATTAACATTGTGGAGATAAGATTTGCAACAAAGAGGAAAACCACATCAGGTAACACATGTCATGGATTAAATTTTACTCCCCCAAAACTGTGTGTAGCAATTTGGCTAGGCCACGATTCTCAGTATTTTGTGGTTGTCCTCCATCTTGTGATTCTCCTATGCTGTAAATTCTAATCTCTGCCTGTGGTTAATAGACAGGATTATGTTAAACAGGATTAGGGTGGGACTGTAACTTACTTCCTAAGATCACCTTGTGCTTCAAAGTAAATCGATTTCTCCTGGAATGTACCTTGCAACACCTGGGTTAAGTGCTATGTCTGATAACCAAAAGGTTGGAAGTTCCAATCCACCAGGTGCTCCTCAGAAACTCTATGGGACATTTCTATGAGTTGGATTAGATTTCATGGCAGATTTTTTTTCTTTCTTTTTTTTTTTTTGTTATCCTACAACTGATAAAAGGAAAGGGAAGCAAGCAGAAAGTTAGAGAACTCATACATCAAGAAAGCAGCACCAAGAGCAGAGCATGTCTTTGGATCCAGGGTTCCTGCAGGCAAATGCTCTCAGATCAAAGGAAGACTGATGCAACACAAGGACATTTCTCCAAAGCCAACAGAGAGTGTGCTGTCCTGGACCTGGCATCCTGAATTCAGTCTTACAGCCTACTGCACTGGGAGAGAATAAACTGTTCTTTGTTAAAGCCATCTACTTGTGGTATGTCTGTTAGTACAGTACCAGATGACTAAAACAACACAATACTCAGAATCATGGCCTAGCCAAGCTGACACGTATTTTTCAGGGACATAATTCAATCCATAACAAGTACTACACTTTGTGAAAATTCCCAGTGTTTCTCATACAAGTGATTTACTAATATATATATAAAGGAAATAAAATTATAAATATAAATGCTAAAGTCATCGTATTTCAAGCCAGAGTTGATGTGATATTTTTAAAAGAAATGCTATATTTTATAAAACTTTGGAAAGCACCAAAAATGAATAAGCACAGTAAATAAAACTTCTGAAAGTTATATTTTTTCTTTAATGAACTATATTTGACTACAAAAAAGAAAAAAAATAGGCACTTTGCTGGATGATCTTTCTCCTGAATCACCTTTTAGTGTTTCAAAAATATTGTTGTGTTGGGGTTGGCTATCCTACATGTTTTATAAAATAGTATACTTCTTTAAAAAAAAAATCACATTAACTCTAGTTTGAAATGCACTGACTGTTGTAGTACTTGCAATTTTAATTTTATTTCATTTTTACACATCTTGGGAAATCGATTATGTAAGAAAGGTCTGACATTTTCACAAATTATCAAGGCACTTAAGAGTACATGTTTCTGAGCCTGGTCTGCTATTCATATCTCCTAGGAAAGACGAGCATAAAAAGATCTCCTTTTTCCTTGTCACTGCATGTGAGATTATAGATCAGCTAGAATAATCTTCTTCATGTACTTGTGTAAGAGATCAGATGAAGACTCACAACTGTAAAAACAAAGACAAAACAAAAAACAGAGTTAACATTTTTGTCTTTCTACTGTGTTTTTTTAATCTCAAATCCAAGGCTGATGAGAAATTATATTTCATTTACTCACTTGTCCAACCAGTAAATATCTACTGAGTACCTATTTTATGTGAGATACATTTCAAGTACCTGGAAAATTGTTTCTTGCTTGTATGAGGATTATATTTTGCTAATCATTAAAATCTAGTGCTCACTCACCTCACTAATCTGTTAGTTTGTCATACTGTGGAGGCTTGCATTTCTGTGATGCTGGAAGCCATGTCACCAGTATTCAGATACCAGAAGGGTCATACATGATGTAAGCAGGTTTTAGCTCCGCTTCCATAATATGACAGACTAGGAAAAAGGACCATATAGTCTACTTCTGAAAAACACTTGCCACTGAAAACCTTATAAATAGCAATAGAACACTGTCAGATATAATGCAGGAAAATAAGCAACCCCCAGGTTGGAAGTCACTCAAAAGATGATTGGAGAAGAGCTGCCTTCTCAAAGTACAGTCAAGCTTAATGCCATGAAAGAAGTACAGCTTTTGGGACCTTTATTAACTGATGCAGCATGACTCAAAATGAGATGAAACAGCTCCAAATATACATTAATAATTTGAATGTGGAATGCACAAAGTAAGAATCTAAGACAATTGGAAATCATCAAAGATGAAATGGAACACATTCGCATCAGTTCCCTTGGCATTAGTGAGCTGAAATTGACCATTACTGGCCATTTTGAGTTGGATAATCACGTGGTCTGCCATGCCAGAAATGAAAACTTGAAGAGAAATTGTGTTGCATTTATAGTCAAAAAGAACACTTCGGGATCTATCCTGAAGTACAATGCTTCCACTGATTACAATAATATCCACATGTCTACAGGGAACGACAGCTAATATGACTATTATTAAAATTTCTTTGCCAATCACTAAAACTAAAGATGAAGAAGTTGAAGATTTTCACCAACTTCTACAGTTCAAAATCAAACATGCAATCAGGAAGCATTGATAGGTACTGGTGATTGAAATGCAAAAGTTGGAAATAAAAAAGGATTGGTACTTGGAAAATATGCCCTTGGTGATGGAAATGATGCCAGAGATCTCATGATAGAATTTTGCAAGACCAATAACTTCTTCATTGAAAATACATTTTTTTCCATCAACATAAACTGTAACTAGGCAGACTGATGATTAAATTCGTGAACTCATACTAGAGGAAGTGCTACATACCTCATTGCTGAATATCACTATGATGACCTTCGAAGTACTCTCCTTGGGAAGCTATGTACAGATGCCAGCACCTAGTCCATCCTTCAAAGCAATCTGGGGACTCTTTTTCTTGGAATGGCCATCAGAGCTGTCATTGTATTATCCTTGGTGTCCTGAAAGATGAGAAAAATATCTTCCTTTCAGTGCCTCTGTTATCTTTGGGTAAAGAAAAATATCACTGTGGGCTAAATCACGTGAGCAGGGAGAGTGTTCCAATATAGTTATTTGTTTACTGGCTAAAATCATCCTCACAGACAACTATACAATTAAGTTTACAAACTGGCCACTGTGCCACTGTATACAATTGCCATTTCAGAAATTGCTTTGAAAGGTAGATAAGGCACTGGCATCGATGTGTATCTTTCTTAGGAGAGTACTTCAAATGTGATCACAGTGATATTCAGCAATAAGATATATAGCACTAAGAACAGTTAAGTTTGTGGACTTAATTGTTGGACCTCATATACACATGGACCTTTCCAGAAGGAATACACAGGAATCATGTCAACTACATTTATGGAAAGAGACAAGGAAATATCTCAATATCAGCAGTCAGAACAAGACCAGGTGCTGACTGCGGAACAGACCACAACTGCTCATATACAAATTCAAAATGAAACAAGAAAGTTAGAATAAGTCCACATGAGTTGAAGTACAACCTTATGTATATCCCATCTTAGTTTAAAGACCATCTTGAGAACAGATCTGATGTGTTGAACAATAATGACTGAAGGCCACAAGAACTGTAGAATGACATCAAAGACATCACCAACAAAGAAAGCAAGAGGTCATTAAAAACACAGGAAAGAAGGAAAAGACCAAACCGCACTTCAGAAGAGAATCTGAAACTGTCTCTTCCATGTTGAGCAGCTAGAGCAAAATGAAGGAATGATGAAGTAAAGGAACTGTATAGAAAATTTCAAAGGGCAGCTCAAGGAGACCACATAAAGTATTATAACAAGCCGAGAGCTGAAAATATAAAACCAAAAGGGAAGAACGTGTTCTGCATTTTTCAAGCTAAAAGAACTGAAGAAAAACTTCAAGCCTCAAGTTGCAGTGGTGAAGAATTCTACAGGGAAAATATTAAACAACTCACGAAGCACCAAAAGAAGACAGAAAGACTACACGATCATTACACCAAAAAGAAGTGGTCGACGTTAAACCATTTCAAGATGTAACATATGATCAGGAACCAATAATACTGAAGGAAGAAGTCAAGTCTGCATAGAAGGCATGGGCAAAAATCAAAGCTACAGAAACTGATGGAATATCAAATGAAATGTTCTGACAGACAAACGTAGTGCTAGAAGTATTCATTCACCTAAGTCAGAAAGTTTGGAAGACTGAGAAGTTTGGCCAGCTGAAGTCCATACTTATGCCTACTCCCAAGAAAGGTGATCCAACCAATGTGCAAATTATTGAACAATATTATTCAGATCACACACAAGTAAAATTTTGCTAAAGATCATTCAAAAGTGACTGCAGCAGTATACTGACAAGGAACTGCCAGAAATTCAAGTTGGATTCAAAATATGATGTGAAACCAGAGATATCATTGCTCATGTCAGATGGATATTGGCTTAAAGTAGAAAATATCAGAAACACTCTTACCTATGTTTTATCGACTATGCAAAGGCATTCAACAGTACAAATTGTAAAAACGTCTGAATAACATTGGGAAGAATGGGCATTCCAGAACACATACTTGTGCTCACAAGGAATCCGTACATCAAAAGGCAGTCATGAGAACAGAACAAGAGGACACTGCATGGTTTAAAGTCAGGAGAGGCTTGCATCAGGGTTGTATCCTTTCACCGTATCTTTTCAATCTGTATACTGGGAGGAATGTTGAACGTACCATGGATCACCAAAAGAACAGACAGATCTGTTCTGGAAGAAGAACAACCAGAGTACTCTTTGAAAGCGAAGATGACAAGACTCCATCTTAAATACTTTGGACATGTTGTCAGGAAAGATTAGTCCCTGCAGAAGGACATCACACGTGGTAGTAGAGTGGAGGGTCAGCGAGGAAGAGGAAGACCCTTGACGAGATGGATTGACACAGTGGCCGTAACAATGTGCTTCAACATAAAAACAGTTGTGGACACGGCACAAGACCAGGCACTGTTTCATTTTGTTGTGCATAAAGGTTACTATGAGTCAGAACCAACTCGACAGCACCTAACAACGCCAACAACAACTGAGCAAATAAATAATTTGTAAAGCCTGACTATATGAAGAAGAATGAGACGTCAGGATTGAGAAAGCCTCATTAGAAACCTGTGTTACTCAGATAATACAACTTTGCTTGCTGGAGGTGAAGAGGATTTGAAATACTTACTGATGAAGAGAAGACCACAGTCTTCAGTATGGATTGCCCCTCAAAATCAAGAAAACAAAAATCCTC
The DNA here is from genome assembly GCA_028571685.1 of Heterohyrax brucei. Lineage (NCBI taxonomy): Eukaryota > Metazoa > Chordata > Mammalia > Hyracoidea > Procaviidae > Heterohyrax > Heterohyrax brucei. Next base: position 69,099,945 of record CM053150.1, read on the forward strand.
ACAACTGGACTAGAAAGCAATATCATGACAAATGGAGAAAGAATTGAAGTTGTCAAGATTTTCATTTTACATGGTTCCACAATCAACACCCATGGAAGCAGCTGTCAAGAAATCAAAAAATACACTGCAATAGGAAAATCTGCTGTAAAAGATTTCTTTAAAATATTCAAAATGAAAGATGTCACTTTGATGACTAATTTGTGCCTTACCCAAGCCATGGTATTTTCAATTGCATCATATGCATGCAAAATCAGATGGTGAATAAGGAAGACAGAAGAAGAATTGACACCCTAGAATTGAGGAGTTAGAGAAGGATACTGAGTGTACCACAGACTGCCAAAAGAACAAAGAAGTACAGCAGAGTGCTCCTTGGAAACAAAGATGGCGAGACTGTGTCTTACATAATTTGGACATGGAGGGATCAATCTCTGATGAAGGACATTTTGCTTGGTAAAGTAAAGGTCAGCAAAAATGGGAAAGATCCTCAAGGAGATGGACTGACACAGTGGCTGCAACAATCAGCTTAAAAATGATTGTTGGTATAGTGCAGAACCAGGCCATGCTTCCTTCTGTTGTGTATAAAGTCATTGTGTATAAGGTCTTCGTGTGTAAGGCCATAATTTGTTCTATTGCATATAAGGTCATTACAAATCAGTACTGACTCAACAGCACCTAATAACAACAAAACTTACTTATGAACCAGAATTCTGATTCTTTTTAGCATTCCACATAGCAACTTATATTCCCTAGCTTCTAAGAATGTGTGTACTTAGTTCTAAATGAAAGAGCAAATGAATGAGTTCTAGCCCTTTAGTCTTTTGTTCCAAGTCTTCCTTTATGTCTTGATTTAACCCATCCCTCTCCTTCCTTTGCATATCAAATGTTTTATTTTCTTCATACCTCTTATTGCAGTCAGAAATTATTTTATCTCTTTATTCCTCTATTTGTTCATTTTCTGTCACCCTTAGTAGATTATAAATTTTAGGAGTGCAGGGATGTCATATGACTTTTATGTCTGTAGCCTAGTTTCTGCAGCTATGCCTGTCTCATAGTCAGTGTTCAATACGTGTTTGAAGAAATGGATAAGAGAATCCTTAGATAATTAGCCTCACTCCTATGGTGTGGAACTGCATTGTTCTACATGGTAGTTACACATGGTTGTTAAGCATTTGAAATGTGCCTCATTTTTTAATTTTTTTATTATGATTAAGTGAAAGTTTACAATCCAAGTCAATTTTCCATACCTGCCTCTCTGCAACTTTATCTGTTCTTCTCACCTTGTGACAGCATACTCTTTTTCACTCTTCACTTCTGCTATTCACTCAGTCAACACTTGTACCTGCCTCTCCACTCTAGAGAGTATCCTGTAGAATAGCCTCATATACATACATATATATGTACATATGTATATATATATATGTATGTACATATAAAACCATAAGGTACACACACCACCTGCATCACCCTGTGTCCCCGAGTCCAGTTCATTCTTTGTCTGAAATGTTGGCTTAAGTTCTGATTTCGGGTCTGGGCTAGCAGCAAGTCGAGGGGGCATGTATTCAGAGGACCCTCCACACTGTTGAACCATCAGTTCCGGTATTTTCATAGAGTTCTTGATCTATGCACCTCTTTTTCTTGTGCTACATCAGGGACTCTACACTGTGTCTTTGTCAAGGCTTTTTGGTGGTGGCCAGGCACCATCTAATTCTTCTGGTCTGATGTAATCTCCCAATCATATGGGTCCTTCTGTCTCCTGGGCTCATTTTTCCTTGTGTCTTTGATGTTCTCAGTTGTTTTCTGTTCCAGGTAGATTGGGACCAATTTGATGTTCCTCAGATGGCAGCTTGCTGGCTTTAAAGACCCACCCCAGACAGCACTCACCAATGTGGGGTGCAGGAGACTCTCTTAGTGAAAGACTAGTTAAGCCAATTGACCTCGATGTCCCCTGAAAACATGGTCCCCAGTCCCCTGTCTCTACTACTCTCTCCTTTGAAATGTTGGGCTGAATTTAGAAAACCTTTTAGTTTATGGTGCAGTACAGTTATGTTGACATGACATCTACTGTGTGCTGTCACATCTTTCACCTAATCAAATTCCTATCAACTATCTAATCTATAAATAACCCTCGTCCGTCCTCCCTAACCTTCTAGTCATCGAAGAGTATATTCTTCTGTGCATAAGTCCTTTCTTAAGTTCTTATAATAGTGGTCTCATACAATATTTGTTGTTTTGCAACTGATTTCACTCAGCATAAAGTCTTCCAGTTTATTCCAGGTTATGAGGATGTTTCCTAAAGTCATTATTGTTCTTTATCATTGCATACTGCTCCATTTTATATATATACCATAGTTTATTTATCCATCCATTTGTTGATGGGCACCTAACTTGATTCCATCTGTTTACTATTGTGGACAGTTCTGTGATAAAGATTTGTGTGCACGTACTGTCCATGTGACAGCCCTTATTTCTGCAGAATAAATTCCAAGCAGTGGGATTGCTGGATCACATGATATTTCTATTTAAAGGTTTTTAAGAAAGTGCCAAATTTCTTTCCAGTGTAGAAATGTTGTAATCTCTCCATAGCCTCTCCAACATTTGTTGTTTTGCGGGTTTTGTATTAGTGCCAACCTTGTTGGGGTGAAATGATATCTCATTGTAGTTTTGATTTGGATTTCTCTAATGGCTGGCAATCATGAGCATTTCCTCATGTGTCCTTTTGCTGTCTGGATGTTTTCTTTGGTGACATGTTTGTCCATCTCCTTTGTCCATTGTTTAATTGGGTTATTTGTCTTTCCCTTTTCGGTATTTCTCAGTGCCTTGTAGATTATGGCAACTGGACAGCCATCCAATACATGATTGCCAAATTTTTTTTCCCATTCTCTTGATAAATTCTCCAGATGTATGTAAGTTTTAGTTTTTAGTTTTAGTAGTTTTAAGTTTTAGTAGTTCCCATTTATCTACTTTGTCTTCTGCTGTTTGTACTTAGCAAAATCTTGTAGTCTGTTTAAGTCATGTATTAGAACTTCTAGTGTTGTCCCTATTTTTCCTTCCTTAATGTTGATTATTTCAGATTTGATATTTAGGTCTTTGATCCATTTTGAGTTAGTTTTTTGTGTAATGTATTAGATAGAGGTCTTGTTTGAAATGTGGCTCATTTGATTTAGGATGTACTATAAGTATAAATCCCTACTGCCCTATTGCTAGTCAGATTCAAACTTCCAGGGTTTTCTTGGTGGAATGGTGGGTAAGCGCTGTAGCTGCTAACCAAAAGATTGGCAGTTTGAATCCACCAGATACAGCTTAGAAACCCTGTCCAGAAACTCTGTCCTACATGGTGACTATGAGTCCAAATCAACTTACAGTAATGGGTATGGGTATAAATACAAAAAAGAGCCCTGAAGGTGCAATGGTTACATGCTTGGCTACTAACTCGAAGGTCAGCAGTTGGAACCCAAGATGTAGCAATCTGCTACTGTAAAGATTTTAAAAAACAAACTTGCTGACATTGGGTAGAATCTTGCTGGAAACATTCTGGGGCAGTTCTGCTATGTGAGTTACAGTTGACTCTACAGTAATAGGTTTAGTTTGGGTATAATTATAAAATATGTATCATATTTCAAAAATCTGGTACAAAAATAAAATTTTTATATTGATTCTATGTTGAAACTGATATTTTGAATACACTAGGGTAAATTAAATCCATTGTGAAATATTTTAAAACGGATGTTGGATCTGAATTGACAGCACTTGGCTGGCTTGGCGTCACCTTTTTCATTTTTTAAATGTGGCTACTAGAAAATTTAAAATTTCATACAGTTCACTTTTGTAACTGACTTTATGTTTCCACACAGGTCTATAATGCTTAAAAAAAAAAGAAACAAAAAACACCTATTGTCTTTAAGTCAATTTCAACTCATAGCAATCCTACAGAACAAACTAGAACTGCCCCATAGGGTTTTTAAGGACCAGCTGCTGTATTTGTGTTGCCAGCCTTTTGGTTAGCAGCCCTGACATTTAACCACTGTGCCACCACAAATTTCAAGAATTACACACATGTAGATAGGTTCATTAATACAAAGATGAAGGCAGTTGCAGAGAACACTTGAAATAAAATTCAATTCTGAGTTAAAAGAGATGGAGCAGGTGTTTCCAGAGAGGTATCTAATTGAAGCTAGACGCTATAACACACCACTGAGAAAGAGGGAAGATGTGGCCGGTGGTTAAGGCTGCCACAGTCATATACTAGAAACCTCCAGAAACTGCATCCCTCTCCTTAATGCGTGACCTGAACACTGTCTGGATGGTGGGCGGCGATTAATGATGACAGCTTTACGAGCACAGTGGTGCATAGGGATACAGCCAAGGAGTTCCCCAGCCGCTAAGGAGGGATTTTAAAACCCATTAAATCAACTCTGTGATATTTTATGTTTCACTTCAACAGTCGTTACTTCAGAAGGGCCAATTCAGAAAAGCGTCTGCATAGACCTGCATGAAGCGTCTCTAGAATTATAACGTAAGGTCATGATAACAAGACCTTCTGTTATACTGTAGGCACTGGTAGATAGGAATTGCAAATATGGCACATCTTGCCTTGAATAGTTGTCCCAGTGGGGAGATACAGTCCTTGTGACTTCTCTTTTCTTCTGTGAATACCTTGAAAGCCTTGTGTGTGGTGTGTGAGTGTACAGCATGACAAAGATGCTAGAGTTGATATGGCTCAGAGATGTTTCAAGAACACTACCTCTTAAATTTTTGTTGCTGTTGTTAGCTGGTGTCAGCTTGCGCCCACCACCCATGCACAATAGGCTAGAATCACTGTAATTCATGGTTTTCGTTGGCTGATTTTCAGAAGTAAATTGCAAGGACTTTCTTCTCAATCCATCTTAGCCTGAAAGTTGTGCTGAAACCTGCTTATCTTCATAGCAACACACACGCCTTCACCAACAGATGGATGATGGCTACTTATTAAGGATCATTGGCCAAGAGTCAAACTCAGGCCCCACCCCTATGGAAGATGAAAATTCTACCACTGAGTCACGACTGCTCCCTTCTCCAACTTTAAACCCCAAACTGGTTACTGTTAAGTTCATCATGACTCATAGCAACGTACGTCAGAGTTAAACTTTGCTTTTCATTGACTGAGTTTTCTGAAACTAAAAAGCCAGACCTTCCTTCTAATGCACCACTGGGTAGACTTGAACAGTTGACTTATCAGTTCGCAGCCAAGCTCATTCATTTTTTGCATGACTAGGCACTCAGACTTAAAAAAACCTAAAAGGTATTACTGTGGAGTTGATTCTGTCTCATACTTATCTTATAGGATAGAGTAGAACTGCTCCATTTGGTTTCCAAGGTGCAGCTGGTAGATTCAAGCTATCCATTGTTTGGTTAGCAATGAAACTCTTAAACTCTGTGCTATCATGGCTTTTAAACTTTAGTGGGCATCAAGTTTCCACAGGGAATCTGCTAACAATGCCCATTTCCTGCTCCTTTCCTAGATCTGGAAACGTTGATGCACAGTAGTTAAGTTCTACGGATTCTAGACAGAGGGTTGGCAGTTCAAATCTGCCAGACACTCCTTAGAAACACGGTTTGGTTTTGTTTTCCCTACATATAGGTAGAAATTAGGAATCTGAGTTTTTAATAGACACTCTGAGTGATTCTTATGCTCCTGGCCTGTGTGGTTCGCTGATCCAGGATATTTGCCTCTTAGATCAGGTGAGAAAACGGAGGTCCGGATAAGGAAGGAACTTGTCCAAGATTCCATGGAAACCTGATTCCTGAGGACGTAGCCACGAGGTTTTTACTGGCTCATGGATAATACCTTGGAAGATTACCATGCAAAAATATTTGAGGGTAGAGGCAGCATTTTATGATCCTTGGTGCATACCTGGCCTTAGAAGTCTCTCCCACTCCTGCTGCTCAGTTATTTTGTCAAATAGAAGCCTTCTGTGCATGCTGCATTTCTCAAAGCATGTGAAACAGGAGGTTAAACAATGCTTCCAGGAGGCTGAATCCTTGAGTGAAATTAGTCTTTAAAACCATTAGGTTGCAGAGCTAAACAAAGGTTTTGTTGCTGTAGATTTATTATTTTGTTTACTTACCTCAGGGCTCATCAGACTCTTTAATATGTTAATGGGGACTTTCACACATTAAATTTTCACAGTATTTTTATATTTGTTAGTTCCTGCTATTACAGGTACTACCTTGTGAGGGGAAGTCCTTGGTGGCACGAGTGGTTAAGCGTTTTATCACTAGCCGAATGGTGGGCAGTTCAAACCCAAATGGAGCCTTCTTGGAAGAAAGGCCTGGAAATTTGCTTCCAAAAGGTCACAGCCTTGAAAGCCCTGTGGAGCAGTTCTGCTCCACACATATGGCATTGCCATGAGTCAGAATGAACTTGACAGCAGCTAGCAGCAACTTTATGATGGAAATAGTGTTATCTTGGCCCTCACAGTTCAAAAATGAGAAAACTAAGACAGCGTGGGTTCCCCAGAGGCACAAAACTAGGCACAGAAAGCAACCAAGTCCTTTCTCAAATCTGCTTCTTCCACCACCATCTCTGGACTACTTTTTCACTTTTCTGCATGTTGGGTTAGTAGAAAATTTACTGTAGAGTCTTGTTCAGGAAAGAGGATGCTTTCCGCTTTGTACCTTTCTTCCAAATTGTTTTGCACTTCCAAAAATTTCCCAGACCCAACTTGATGACTGCAAACAAGAACAGGACAGTTTTGACACCTCAGATGGAAAATCTGTGAATAAACTAATTTGCCACCTGCCTGGTCTCAACCCTTCACTACTGACTGCAGAACCTATGCTCTTTCTATTGCTAATAATGCTTAACTTTAAAACAAAACACTGTGCAAACTGCAAGGATGACTTTCCTGCTTACCAGCTGGCAGAAGTGAAGCACTGGGTAAAAAAGTGAGAACTGGGTAAAATCAGGAAAGAAGAAGAGACTCTTCTCAGTAACCAGTGAGAGTGCCAGGCTTCTCCATCCTCTTTATCTCCATATTCAGTCCACTCGAGACTTTTCTGACCCAAAAAAAGAAGTTAGGCAGGGAGTTTATCACCCAGAGTCAAGCCTGAATAGTCGATGATAGGTTCGCAAACACAAATTGTTTTATGATAATGTGTGGTTATTTCGTTTCTGCATCTCTAACTGTGGTAGCCTCCATGTTTCTGGTAGCCACAATACACGGTTGAATTCCTGATCTTCTGTCTCCTCTGCCGTGTCTGGCTTGTGGACTTGAGTTCTGTGAGGGCCATAACCCAGCAATCTCACCAGGTCTAGTGTCTGTCTTTTTTTCAGACTAGCCATCCATTTCTTTTACTTCTTTTATACGACTTAGTTTTACCAAAATACTTATTCTTACAATAGGCATAATTTTATAAAAATATTTATTCTTACAGTTCTCAAAAAGGGCTCTGCATCTCAGGCACATTTCAGTAAATAGAGCAAATGGATAGCCAGCTGAACATTTGTGTGTGTGTGTGTGTGTGTGTGTGTGACATTTAAGGAAGTTGTACAAGAGATCCTATGTTCTCTCTATATAAATATACCACTACAAATGACAAAAGCAATCTTTAATTATTAAAGATCACAGCTATCACAGCTTTCACCCCTCAAGATGCTTTCGTTTAAGAAAGTGATTGGACTTGACTCTGAAACAGCTCCGCGGGGTGTTCCCAAACATTCTCAGTATTGATAACTTCAGAACCTGCAGTGAAGCAAACCACACACAGCCTAGCAATACGTATCAGGATTTAACATCCCCTGCAATGAAGAGCTTACCACTTAGTGAGAATACTCGTCACCATTTCAAGATTGAAGAGTTTACCTGTAAGAGGTTCCATTTGTCCTGAGACACTTTGTAGAATTTCAAAGAGATAACTTTACACCTAATGTCCTGTATACCTAATGGCATTCTGCATCTTTTCTCAGGTCTCTGCAGGGAAGAAAATGAGTTTGGGAGGATTAATAAAAAACATGTATTTTTTCTCTCTAATTTCAGAACTTTCTGAGAAATTAGATTCAAGAGACACACTGTTGAAAATCAAACTTAATTCAGTTTGTTACTGGCAGTCCTTCATCCACAAGATTTACACATGTATTCCCCCAGTGGCAGTGGCTGTCCCTCCACCATACACACACACACACACACACACACACACACACACACACACACACACACACACACACACACACACCCACAAGCACACGCACACATGTATACAGGGTCTGATAAGTCCACAAACTTAATTGTTCTAAATGCTACATACATCATTGTTGAATATCACTGTGGTCACCTTGGAAGTACTCCTCTTGGGAAGCTATGCACCAACACCAGTGTCAAGTCCCCTCTTCGAAACAATTTTGAAACTCTTTCTGGAATGGTCATTGTACATGCTCGCACAGGGGCAAGTTTGCAAACTTAATTATGTAGTTGTCTGTGAGGGAGTTTTTAGACAGTAAACAAATAACTGTATTGGAATACCCTCCCTACCCGCTTGGTCTGGCCTCCAGTGACTTTATTCTTTACCTGAAGATAAAAGAAATATTGAAAGGAAGACATTTTGATGACATTCAGAATGTGAAGGGTAATATAGTGATGGCTCTGATGGCCATTCCAGTAAAAGAATTCCAAAATTTGTTTGAAGGGTAGACTAGGTGCTTGCATTGGTATATAGTGTCCCAAGGGGAGTACTTCAAAAGTGAACATAGTAGTATTCAGAAGTGAGGTACACAGCACTTTTTCTAGGATGAGTTCACAAACACAATTGTCAGACCTTGTAGATAAGGAGAGATGGAGAGAGAGAGAGAGAGAGAGATTTATCTCAAGGAGACAGCACACACTGTTGTAGAGGCTGGCAAGTCCCAAGTCTGTGGTTTAGGCATCAGGCTGCAGGATTCTGAATTACATAGCTACAGGAGCTGATGTCTCCAAGATTGGCAGGTAAACTGCTGCCTGTGAACCAGCATGTAGCTGATGAATTCCAAGGTTGTCATACAGTACAGCAGACCAATGGCTCAAGTCCTAAGAACTAGAAGTCAGGTGATGATAAGCTTGATACGGGAAGCAAAGGAAGCAAAAACCAGTGGTCTTTCATAGCATGTTCACATATATGCAAGCCACTTACCCAAGGAGACTCTCATTACAAGTGATTGTCCAGTAACATCAGGAAGCCATGATAGAACTAATTACATTACATTACAAAATGAAGAAACTATGTCATTTAATAACCGCCAAACAGTATCATTACATAACTGTCAAGCCACTGAAAATCATGACCCAACCAAATTGACACAAAACCTTAAACATCACAGGCCACCGTTTGTCAACTTGGCACCTGTACACATCTCTATAAACTATAAACGCTCTGTAAATAAAGACAATTACAAAGTCATACCTAATATGATACAACTAACAAATGAAATACAACTGAAAATGCACTAGTTTCCTTTTTATCTTACCTCTTATATGTGAAGAAAACAAAACTGTTTGATGCACACAATAAGGAAGAAATGCTCTTAAGAATTGCGTGTTTTTACAATTGGTCAGTTGGTTATAAATGGTATTTATAACTACCTTATTCCGCTATCCATTCAATATTCCCTTTGCCCTGAGCAAGCGCTTCAGTTGATTGTTGTTCTTTGCCTGGTGGGGTGACCCAAACTTTCATTCCTTAAGGGTCTGAGCCATTGGTACTCATGTCAGAATGGGATTGCTTTAGTTATCCAAGAACTTTAATCACAGGTCATGGTGGTACCAAGAGATATCCTAAGGGACTTCCTGTATTGCAGACATATACTTCCTTACTTTCATTATGTGACATCAATCTGAATTCCCTTGATAATTAGGAGAAAACACATCAGTTAATACAGTGGATCTCTTCTTTGCCTGTTGATCCAGGACATGAGGAGCCTAAAGCGGCCAGGTAGCATTCTTAGTTTCCAGTTCAATGGAATCAGTGATGTATCTCCAGTTAGGAACATTCTTGCCTCTGGAATTAAGATGTCTAAGCCCACAGAGCAAAAGGTCGTGGGAACAAGAAGCAAAAGTTTTGCAAGTAGAACAATAGGGGAAACAGTGGGTGGTATCACTCCCATTTCCACTCCTTGATCTATGAATCCTTGCTATGGGAGAACAGCATTATATATTGGATGCTGGCTTAGAGCATATACAGCCTCCTGGAGAATATTATCTCAAACTTGCAAGATATTGTCGGCTAGCGAAGTCTTTAAAGACATAACTGGCTCTTGAAAAGGCCCTTCTACCATTCTATCAATTCAGCTGCTTCAGATGACAGGGTACATAGTAAGACCATTCAATTCCATGAGCATGTGCCCATTGTCACACTTCATTTGCTGTGAATTGAGTCTATTGATGCAAAGTAGTGCTGCATGGGGTATCACAACATTGGATAGAGCATTCTGTAAATTCATGGATGGTAGTTTTTGCAAAAGTATTATGTGAAAGAAAGGCAAATCTATATCCATAGCAAGTGCTTACTCCAGTAAGAACAAAACACTGCCCTTCCCATGATGGAAGTACCCAGTATAATCGGCTTGCCCAGGTTGCTGGTGCACGGGGAAAGGAGGACAACATATCCTAAGATTGGTAGGCAGTATGGTAGGATTCTAGCTTGAGTTTCAAGAACTGGAGGTCAGATGGTGAGAAGCAGGATGCAGGATGTAGAATGAACAAAATGACAGTGAGTCTTGCCAGAGCATCTGTCTATATTGGATGCAGGCCACAAACTCATGGAAACTCCACTTACAAGTGATTGGCTGATGATATCAGATCATATCATGGAGGTAATTACATTACATCACTATGTGGAGGATAAGTACATCATTTCATAACTGCAAAGCTGCATTTTTATATAACTGCCAAACCATTGAGAATCATGGCCAAGCCTAGTAGACAAACAACCATAGCCATCATAAATGGATACTTGAGTAGCAGGTATAAAACAAGATTCCTTTTCCCTCTCTAACAAATGATATTCCTTGTCTGACTACCCTGGTTGACTTTCCCCAAAAGTCATTTGTGATTTAGTCTTCCCTTTTACTTATGAGCCCAAGAACAGATAAAAATATGATGAAGTCTGTCAACTGAGGAAAATGAGGTCCAAAGTGGTTAAGTGGATCTCTTAAGATCACAAAACTGGACACCAAACACACATTCCCTTCATATCTGGGGCTTTTCACCACAACATCCCTTGCTATTACACTGGCTCTCCTGATAAGGACTGTTAGCAAAGAAAGTTATTGTTACATCATCATTTGTCAAGTGGAATACTGATTCTGAGACCCTGCCAGCCTAAACAAATAAAAGCAGGCAGTCCTAGGAAAAGAAAGCATTTTACTCAGTACAGTCCCTTAATCCATCCCGCCTTCTACCTCCCCTTACAAGACATGGGGAGAGTCATATTCTTCCTCTATTGCCTTAACAAGTAAACAGATGTTGAAAACAAGCTGAGTGCAGCCCACCACAAAAGAAAAATGGAAGTCTTTTTTAAAAAAATAAATCTTTTAATGGGGTGAAAAAGAGAACAAAGAAATAAAGGTGAGATAAAATGGTTAAGGAAAAAAATTAATGTCCTCTGTGCTACCCTGAGAATGAGAAAAAAGTGGGACGAGAGAAGAGTCAGCCCTCATTAACAGAATCTCACGGCTTGCACACCCTTGGCAAGTGTCTTCCATGAAAATCGTGTTCAACTTGCCTGGTTTCACAGCCAATCCAAAGCGTGGCATTAAACACTATCTATTTTAAATGTATTGCAGTTGAATTATTTAATTTGAAATTTAGCTGGTGCCACAGGCACTGGAGTGAGAGCAAGAAAAATGAACAAAATTATTTTATTGGAAAATGGTTTAATTTTTAATTATGAGATGGGACACATTGGGGGAAGGAGGCGATTGGCCCAAGAAAGCATTGTCTCCTGGAATTGTATGGTCTTGTGACAGGCACTTAAGTGCATTTAATTATCCTGTCCTGGGTGTCTGTCCACTGATTCTGAGAATTAGCAGGAATCACAGGTGTACAAATCTTAAATATAACAACAATGATAACTGTAACTCAGGTTGATGCAGAAGATGTTTTCACTGATTTTCATAATCACACATACCATATGGTAACCAAAGTTATTTTATCTTTACATATAAAGGGAAGAAACCACAGAAAGCCCTCAGGGATGGTAGAAAAGAAACTTGGAGTAAAAATTAGGAAAACGGGATTTTATTTTTATTGTTACTACAGTAACTATAGTTGTGCAACCTTGGGCAAGTCACTGACCTCTCTAGGTCTCAATTTTTGTAATATATAATAAGGACGTTAGATCTGTTGAGTTTTGCGAGCCTTTTCAACTTTAAGATTTGGTCCTAAACATAACTGAGATATTCCCTATTAAAAAGATTTTTAGGAAGCCAAATAAATATTTTATTTTATTAAATGTCATTCAATTAGCATCTCATTCAGTAACCATTTACTGAGCAGTATTGCATTATGGTCATTGTGGTCCTACAGACTTGGATTTGAATTCGAGCTATTTTGACTCCTACCCTTCTGGCGCAGGGATATTTCATTGATTTCTGTGAACCATGTCTTCCCAAAATGGGGATACTGGTAGTACTTACTTGAAGTTTTTTTGTGAAAATTAGATGATGCTATCTATGGAAAGGGCTTAAGAATGCTGTTACAAAATAACATCTCTTTCTCTCTCACTCTTTCTGTTACTTTCCTTCTGTTTCCTCCATCATCATCTCTAGTATTTGAATATTAGCTCCTGTAATCACCATCATAAGCACCATCCTCACTACCATTGTCATTATTTTTATTATCTCCTCCATCATCATCATCCTTGTCATCATGATGGTATGCTACAGTATTATTAAAAACAAAAGCAGGCAGAGTCAAGATGGCAGACTAAGCACACGTCTGCTTATATCCCTCTGGAAACCAAGACCTGAACTGATAACCAAATGGAGCCTTCTGAACACCTAGTGAGCCCCAGGCCAAGGCACAGGGCTGTTAATTTGGACTTCATACCACTGAACGAAAAACCTCCTCTCTTTTGCTGACTCCTGTTCCTGGCTAGCCCTGGCTCTCACGGACTGAGGGTAACATACCATTTTGACTTTTTTTTCTCCTCTGTCTTGGCTGACAGGAAGAGCTGGGTCTTGCCTAGTGGCTAGCTTCAGATGCACTGCTGGTAGGATAGGCAGGTGAAATTGCCATATTTTGAGAGCCAGGCTTAGGACTCTGTTCATCGAGCCACTATGGGCCTGTCTTCTTATCACTGCCAAAGCATGGTTTGTATGGAACCACAGTGCCTCTGTGCGGGACGTCATGTTGGTTAGGGAGATTTTAACAGCACCTAATTCTTAGCCTGGGAGCCAGTGCCTGCAAACAGGACAGTGCTTCTCCGACAGAAAAGTAGTAGTTTACACAGTGTTGCCTACGGTGGGGGCCTGGCAACAGAGGTGGAGGACTCACTACCTCTTAGAACCTTTAGCCCCTCTAAATGCCGACCGTGTGGAGGGCGCCATCTTAGATACGGTGGACATAGCTGGACCTAATTCTTAGCATGGGAGCCAAAGCCTGCCCACAGGAGAGAGCTTTTCTACAAGAGAAGCAGTAGTTTACACAGTGTCGCCTAAGGCTGGGACCTGTCAGCAGAGGCCAACAGGGCAGTAGCGTTGCTGTATTTTGAACTATTACGTATCAGCTGGGGTTGGACATAGCAGTGCTTTCTTTGCCAGCTGGGAAGAGGGATCTCTACACCTAAAAATCTGACTGACTTGGGAAGTGGTCAGTTAGGTTTTGTTTTGTATTTTAAGACAGCCTAGAGAAACATCTGCAGTCCAATCTTGCAGTATCTCCTCCAAGCTTAACTTACTCTCATGAAACCCAAAAAGTAACAGACACTTGTGGCATATGAGAAATCACCCATGCTTTCAGAAGGCTCCCAAACAAAACAACCAAGGAGTTTTCTAGATGAAGAAACTTTTCTGAAATCATCAGGAGGTGAAGACAAGAGGATTATATACAGAGCCATTCCAGACGTCATACAAAATGCAGCAGAGCAAAATGAAAAATTAAGCAAGATGTTCAATCTGATGGAACACGAGTACTTTGAAATCCAACAGATCAAAAACAAAACCAAAGACATGGAAACTTCCATTGAAAGCCAAGAAACCAGAATGGAACAAATGGAAAAAAGAATTTCTGACTTGGAAGACAGAGCTACTGACACCAGCCTCTGTGAGGACAAATCAGAAAAAAGAAACAAGAAAAATGAAGAAGCATTAGGAAGCATGTGGGACTCTATTAAGAGGAACAACCTTTGATTAATTGGAGTCCCTGAAGAGGATGAGACACCTGAGAACACAGAGAGTATTGTTACTGAGCTGCTGACAGAAAACTTCCCAGAAATCATGAAGGAAGAAAAGGTAGATATCCCAGATGCATATCGTATGCCACTCAATATAGATCTCAAAAGAAAGACTCCAAGACATATTATAATCAAGCTTAACAAAATGAAACATAAGCAAAAACTCTTAAAGGCAGCAAGGCTCAAAGCAAAGCTAACATTAAGAGGGAAACTCTGTAGGCTTTTGTCAGATTTCTCAACAGAAACCATGCTGGCACAGAGACAGTGGCACGACACATTAAAGCCTTGAAGGAGAAGAACTTCCAACCAAAAATTATATATCCTGCAAAACTATCTTTCAAATATGAAAATAAAATTAAGACATTCTCAGATGGACATAAACTCAGAGACTTTGTAAAAACCAAACCAAAACTACAAGAAATACTGAAAGAAGTTCTTGGCTTTGGCTTAGAAGAACAAATCCATTAACTTTAAGTTTTAGAATGACACATTATTCAGAATTCTACCCAGTTAGGGAAGGCTCCAAATTCAATCACAGCTGTAATATGGAAAGAAACAATCCAGTGATTATCACAAAAACTATGGTGCCATCATATTAAAAAGAGCAATGTACTGCAGTCGCTATAGTCCTTCCAGATAGAGAGGAAGATGACAAGACTGGTAGTGATTAAAACTGGAATTATATATAGTTTATTAAGGGAGATCATAGAGGCAGCCATAAAGCACAACAAAGATGTATCATACTATACAAAGAAATGTAACACAGGAGTCTCAACAACTACAAAACCAGCTCTGAGAAAGGGGAAAACTCAACTCACAAAAAAGAATGTTCCAGAACAGACTAATAAGAACAACAGAGAAAACATCAACACAAAAATAAACATATCACAATGGCAGCAGTGAACACATACCTGTCAATAATTACATTGAATGTGAATGGACTGAATACTCCAGTAAAGAGACATCGAGTGACATCTTTGGTCAAAAGACATAACCCAACCATATGTTGTCTACAAGAGACTCACTTGAGACTTAAAGATAGGAACAAACTGAAAATTAAAGGATGGAAGAACATATATCAAGCTAAAAATGAACAAAGAAGAGCAGGGGTGGCAATTCTAATCTCAGACAAAATCAATTTTAATGTAAAATCTACCATCGTGGACAATGATGGACACTATTTATTGCTGAAAGGTTCAGCACAGAAGCAAGACTTAACTATATTAAATATTTATGTACCTAATATCAGAGCACATAAATACATTGAAGAAACACTGACTACACTCAAAACAGAGATAGATTACTCCACAGTAATAGTGGGAGACTTCAACACTCCACTCTCAATATTGGACAGATCATCTGGAAAAAAGCTTAATAAAGATACAGAATACCTTATTGCCCCATTAACCAACTAAACCTCATCGATATATACAGAACCTTCTACCCATCAGAGGGCAAGTATACCTTGTTCTCCAGTGCACATGGAACATTCTCCAGAACTGACCATGTGTTAGGACATAAAGCAATTCTCAACAAAATCCATACCACTGAATTACTGCAAAGCATCTTCTCACATCATAAAGCCATAAAAGTCGAAATCCATAGCAGAAAAAACATAGATAGAAAGTGGAACTCTTGAAAACTGAACAACATCTTGCTCATAAAACCATGGGTTATAGAAGAAATCAAGAAGGAAATAAAGAAATTCATGGATTCCAATGAGAGTGAAAACACTTCCTGTCAGAACCTATGGGAAAGAGCCAAAGCAGTGTTCAGAGATGTGTTTATCTCCATAAATTCACACGACTGGAAGGAAGAAAGAAACCAAATCAAGGAACTAATTCTACAGCTTGAACAAGAAGAGAGACAACAACAAAGGAACCCCTCAGGCACCAGAAGAAAACAGATCATAAAGATTAGAGCAGAACTAAATGAATTAGAAAATAGAAAAACAATTAAAAAAATTGAAAACACAAAAAGCTGCTTTTCTGAAAAGATAAAAAAAAAAACAACAAACCACTGGCTAAACTTACTAAAGAAAAACAGAAAGGAAACAAATAACCCAAATTAGAAACGAGAGGGGAGTTGTCACAACAGATCCAACAGAAATCAAAATTATCATAACAGAATACTGTGAAGGACTGTATTCTAACAAATTTGAAAACCTTGAGGAAATGGACAAATTCCTTGATTCATATCACCTACCCAAATTATCACAACATGAAACAGAACAACTTAGTAAACATATCACAAAGCAAGAGATTGAAAATGTCATAAAAAAACTGCCAACCCAGATGGCTTCACTGCAGAATTCTACCAAGCTTTTAGAGAAGAGTTATCTCCAATACTATTGAGACTATTTCACAGATAGAAAGAGAGTACTCCCAAATTCATTCTATGAAGCCAGCATAACCCTGGTACCAAAGCCAGGGAAAGACCCTACCAAAAAGGAGAACTACAGACAAACATCACTCATGAATCTAGATGCAAAAATCTTCAACAAAATTCTTGCCAATAGAATACAATAGTATATCAAAAAATAATCCATCATGACCAAGTTGGATTCATACCAGGGATGAAAAGCTGATTCAACATCAGAAAACCAATGTGATTAACTACATAAATACCACAAAAGACAGGAATCACCTGATTTTGTCCATTGATGCAGAAAAGGCATTTGATAAAGTCCAACACCCATTCATGCTAAAACTCTTAGCAAAATAGGCATAGACAGAAAATTCCTCAACACAATAAGGGCCATTTGTACAAAGCCAAGTGCCTACGTCATCCTGAATGGAGACAGACTGAAACATTTCCCTTCAGAACAGGAACTAGAGAATGATGCCCACTCTCACCTCTCCTATCCAACATTGTACTAGAAGTTCTAGCCAGAGCAATTAGACAGGACCAAGAAATAAAGGGAGTCTGCACTGGCAAAGAAGAAATCAAAATCTCCCTGTTTGGCGATGATATGATTGTATATGCAGAGAATCTCAAAGAATCTATAAGTAAACTACTCAGACTGATAGAAGAGTTCAGCAAAGTCTCAGGATACAAGATAAACATAAATACCTCAGTAGGATTCCTTTATATCAACAATGAAACTGTTAACAAAGAAATCATCAAAGCAGTACCATTTACTATAGTCCCTAAGAAGATAAAGTACCTAGGAATTAATCTAACTAGAGAAATAGCAGACCTTTACAGAGAGAACTACAAGCCCTTACTGCAAGAAACAAGAGAGACTTACATAAATGGAGAAACTTACCCTGCTCATGGATAGGAAGACTTAGCATTGTGAAAATGTCTACTTTACCTAAAGCAATCTACTTATATAATGCAATCTCAATACAAGTTCCAGCATCATTTTTTAATGAGATGGAGAAACAAATCTCCAATTTTGTTTGGAAACGGAAGAAGCCCTGGATAAGTAAGGTACTACTAAGGAAGAAGAACACACTGGGAGGTCTCTCATCACCCTACCTTACAACATGTCACAGTGGTCAAAACAGCCTGGTACTTGTACAAGAATAGACAGATAGATCAATGGAACAGAATTGAGACCCCAGAGATGACACCATCTGCCTATGAACAGCTGATGTTCTACAAAGGCCCTAAGACATTAAACTTGGGTAAAAACATTATCTTCAACAAATGATGTTGGCAAAATTGGATATCCATCTTCAATAAATTGAAACAAGATCCTTATCTTACACCTTATACAAAGACCAACTCAAACTGTATAGAAGACCTAAATATCAAATCTAGAACGATAAAGCTTATAGAAGAAAAAGTAGGAACAACAATGGAAGTTTTAATACAAAACACAGACAGACTTCAAAATCTGTCAAATAAACCACCATCAATAGAAGAAAAAAATAGATAAATGGAAACTATTAAAAGTCAAACACTTTTGCTCAGCCAAATACTTTATGAATAGAATTAAAAGGCCATCTACAGAATGGGAAAAAATATTTGGCAACTATATGTCAGACTGTCTGATCTCCATAATCTATATGGTACTACAAAATATCAATAAGATGAAGATAAATCATCCAATTAAGCAATGGGCAAAGGAGATGGACAGACATTTTTCTAAAGAGGAGATCCAGGCAGCCAAAAAACACATGCGGACATATTCACGATCTTTAGTTATTAAAGAAATTCAAATCAAAACTACAATGAGATACTATTTCACCCCAGCAAGGTTGGCCATGATCCAAAAAAGACAAAACAACAAATGCTGCAGAGGCTGTGGAAAAAGTGGAATTCTCCTACACTGTTGATGGGGTTGCAAAATGGTCCAGCCTGTTGGGAAAGCAATCTGGCGCTTCCTTGAAAAAATGGATATAGATATACCATTTGACCCAGTAATGCCACTATTTGGAATATATCCTTCAAAATCAAGGCCTTTCACACCAACGGACACATGCACAAGAATGTTTGTCGGAGCACAGTCCACAATAGCAAAAAAAATGGAATCAACCCAGATGCCCAACAACAGAGGAATGGATAGGTAAACTATGGTATATATACTCAATGGAGCACTATGCAATGATAAAGAATAATGATGATTCCAGGAAACATCTCAACCTGGTTTCAACTGGAAGACACTATGTTAAGTGAAAGTAGTTCAGCAACAAAAGGACAAATATTGTATAAGACCCCTACAATAAGATCTCAAAAACAGACTTATGTATAGAAGAAAAAACTCTTTGACAGCTGCAAGGGAGAGGAGGAAGAGGAGGGAGAGACGACGAAGTATGGAGGGTTTAGACTGGATAGTTGGTAGAAATTTGGTTGGGGGAAATCGGTGATGGCAGACACTAGAAACAAGAACAATGTTAAGTAGACTTCAAATAACTTGAATACTCTTTCCATCTTAACCCAATATTGCAAGGACAGAGTAGCTGGGGCAGGGGTCAGGAGACCATGCTTTTAGGCAAAATCGAGGCCAATGGGCACAGCTAGCATTTTGTCTGGAGGGCTCTTTGCACCCCACATTGGTGAGTGGCATCTGGGGTCTTAAAAGCTGCCAAGCTGCCATCCGAGGGCACAGCAAATTGTCCCAACTCAGTAGGACTGGGTGCTCACCGTGGACCAAAATGACATGGGGTAAAGAACCCAGAAGATAGAGAGACCTACATGAGTGGGTGCCTACATCGACTTGGGACCAGAAGAACTGGATGGTGCCCAGTCACCGCCAGTGATAGCCGCGATGGAGTTCACAAAGTTGAGTCTCACTGGCAACACAAGAATAAAATGTGGTGCACCCTGAGATCGCCACTAAAAGACCGCAGTTGATGGTCCATCGACTTTGGGATTCCCCTGGAAGCATGGCCCTTGGCCCTGATGCTGCCCTTGCCCATGAATGATAATGAAGGTCCAGTCTTCGGACATAGATTGATTTGACTTGGCAATGCAGAGTGATCATATATTGGATGCACTTTATGGTTCTATACATCTATAGGATATCATCCTGCTGAGCTCTGGCTGGTATAAGGGGAGTGGGTGGAGAGAAGGGGAAAGACGACTGTTGGGAGGATGAGACATTTATGGAGCAGAGAGGAATGATATGCTGTCACTGGGCAGGGAGAGCAGTGGAAGCTGCATATAGCTGGGCATGTAAGTTTATACGGGAATGTACATTTTCACTCAGTCATAGTAAAAAAAAAAAGAGAAAACAAAAAATCATCTGCCGTCAAGTAGATTCTGACTGACAGCAACCCTGTAGGACAGAGTAGAACTGCTCCATGGAGTTTTCAAGGAGCACTTCACGGATTTGAACTACCAACACTTTGTTAGCAGGCATAGCACTTAACCACTACGCCACCAGGGTTTCCACATTCTCACGGGAATCTGGAATATGGAGTTTAGTAAGACATGGTTTCTTTCGTCAAAGAGAAATTCACATTGTAAGGAAAAGTATAGACACAGCTACGAATATTGTCATTTAGATTTGAAGAGAATCTCTGATACTACAGAATAAGATGGGAAAACTGAGGCTCGAGATGAAGATATTAGCCAGACAAGCCCATCCAATGTGTTATCTATCATCCTGGGACCAGAAGCCCACTGTTCTCTCTGCCACAGAAGAACCTCTTTCATTTAATTTCACGTAACTGAAATCAACTTCCTTGAGTCTAACCTATGTGAATCATTCAGTGTCCTCTATTTCCCTATACTTCAAGAAGTACTGAATGCAGAGGATAATTGTTTTCTACTCACAACTCAACCAGGAATATCTTTTTAAAAATATAAAAAATTAGACATTCACATACATGTGTGCATACATGTTTATATATATAAGCATAGACATGCAGAAATGTATGTCTATGTAAGTACATACAGCCACATACAGAGGTACAGATTTAGTCCCTATGCATCACATTAGTATATTCTTATATGCATGGGCATATATGTGCCACATGTACATCCATATGTGACCATGTATATATTTATACACAGTCATGCATGTGTTCAAACACACATCCACACAGATACATATGCACAGAGAGTATTTTGACAACACTGTGAACAGCTCCAGCAGCAAATACTGTGAATTCGCTATAATTCAGCAGTTGTCACTAAAGCTTCAGTTCTGATTCATGAGAAGCTGGAGTCTCAAGCTTCACTGAGACCTTAGCTCTTAATCATTTTAAATCAATCAGAATGTGCTTTAAGATACAATTTTCCTGTATTGTCTGTATGGTGAAAAATATATAGGATGCACTCAATTCTCCAACTGAATGACCAAAACCAGACCAAACCAACTGCGATACCAAAACATAGCAACTGTACAGGACAGAGGAGAATTGCTCCATAGAGTTTCCAAGGAGTGCCTGGTGGCTTTTAACTGCTGACTTTTTGGTTAGCAGATGTGGCACTTAACCACTACACCATCAGGGTTTCTACCAAGTGAACTGGAGGAGTCTAAAACAAGAACAGAATGTGACAGTCGTTCTCAACTTTCCATGACCACAGTAACTCTAAGAACATACTAAAATGCCCATGACTAGGTCTCAATCCTTAGGGTTGAGGTGGGGCTCAAGAGTTTGCATTTAGCAAGCCATACTAGTGATTCACATGCTGATGATTCATCTAAGCCTCCTAATTTCTAAAAAGTATAACTAGATTTACCAAATGATGAAATAATTTTATAAAGTTTTGCATAGTTAATAGCATAATTGGGTCTGGAACACAGATCTTGTCTGTATATCTCAATAACATAATCTATAGAGGTATTCCTTTACTTGTGTGAGTCTCATCTTCAACAAGATTTTAAGCTTCCCAGGCAGTTCTCTCTGCCTGTCTCTCTCCCATCACTTCTAGTATTTGACTATACCAAATGAAGAAAATAAACAATGTAAAAACAGAGAAATGTGTAAGAAACCTATCTTGGTAGAAAGAGAGTGTCTAAATTGGGAAGAAAGTAAAGGTTCATTAAGTTCCACTTAAGTAGTAGGTATAATTTTAAAACTTTGTACTGGTTAGGACTGTGTTTGGCTGCAAATAATGGCAAGCCTAGCTAAACTGACTAAAACTAAGCAGAGTTCTGTTTTTGTTTGTAGTTTGTCCCTCCTGTCTCTCGTCAAGGAAAGGTCCAGAGTAAGTGATTATTTTAACAGCTTAAAAATATCAAGGCTGATGTCAATATATTAATAGTTATCTTTATCATTTTATAACACTTCTCCATTCATTTACACAAGATGGTTGCTATAGCTCCAGCCAAGACATTGCAATTATATTGAAGACAAGAAGACAGAAGAATACGCAGCCTAATTTTTCCTTTTTATTAGGAAACAAAAGCTTTCCCAGTCTTTAATGAGTTTCACCTTACGTATGCAGTGAGTATTTAGCAGGGCATTTTTGCTCTCAGAATTAAAATGAATTCTGTCAGCAAAGATGAAGAGGAATAGTTTCGGAAAATTTTTGCATTTTTGCACTTACAATGGAGAAGACACAAAAACTCTATGTGGTACAAAGACAAAACAGTGAATCTTTCTTTGCCAATATTTTCTAAATAACGGGTGGGAAAGTTTTCATTCCCGCACAGACCTTCTTCAGGTACCCCCTACATGCCAAAAACTGAACTATGTGATGCAAACATAAAGTACAAATAGACATACACTAAGTCTTCATGCTTCTGTTAAGGACACAGTCGTGAAAGTAAAACTGCTTTCAGTATAGCGTGTGGAGAAAATGAAATGTTTTATTTTCGCGTGCCACTTCTATGTCTATTGAAGCTGTTCATTCATTCTATTTCTTAGGATAAATAACTAAAACTCACACAGTTCAATTTGATCCAAACTGGAACCCCCTTATCAGATTCATTGCACGCCACTTTGTCCCTTATTCTGTAACAGAGCCATGGGAGCCTTTCTTCGGTTTCTATGATGAGCCAAACTTCTTCCAGCCTCTTGACCTTTCCATATGCTTTTCCTTTTGTCTGAGTTTTAGCAATCTCCTCAACACACTTCATCTATTGAATTCTACTTATTTTCACATCTCAACTCAATGTCATCTCCGGTTCCTCTAGACTAGATCTTATTCCTTATGCAACCCTCATAATATGTATGGTACCTATCACATCTTCCCATTATGTAATATGTGAGATCTACCTCTCTTGTATTTTAGACTCCATTAAAGAAGGGGTTGTGTTGGCTTAGATAGTTATTTTGTCTCTAGTGCCTAGTGCATAATAGGTATTCAGTATTTATTAAATGAATACATACATCAGTGGAAGAATGAAGGTACAATTTCTGCTTAGGAATATCAGGTTTTACAAAGGAGGTAGAACTTGAATTTGCACATTTTGTTCTTTAGTTTTCCCAGCTTTTAACTGGGTACAACAAAATGATTGCCAAGAGCTTCCAGCCCTATTGTTTCACTGAAACCCACGCTTAAACACTGACTTCATCTCTTTCAGTGTGACCTTGGACAACATGCTTAACATCTCTCAGCCTCAGTGTCCTTCCTTATAAAACAAGTAGAGGTGATCTCTACGGCTCTTTCAAAGCCCAAAGCATGAGTGGCTTTTAAAACTCAAGAAGGAGCATGAAAACCTCAGGGTGAGAGTCAGAGGGATTCTGCTGAGTTGTGGGTTTTGCAGGTGTATGCGAGCAGGTTCCCAGGAGCCATTCTCGAAGGGACACAGCATGGTACCTGGACTCATTTATAAAGGAAATGAAAAGAAAATAGACTTGTTATAATGAACACCATTAATTCACCACTCCAGACTTCGCTGTTTGAACAGCAAGTATCAAGCAATTCAATTGTCATTTGTCAATTGAATTCTGCTATTTTGCCTGTTGGAAATGACCAGCCAACACCACAGCATGCAGACAATGGCATGACTACTAATTAGCATATATATTGTTTGTCCTGGTATAAATTTATGGCAAACAGCAATATTTTACACTCCAGTAAAGTTAATAAATGAAGCTTTGGGCTATAAAAATTTCATGTTCCTTTGTGCAAAGGTCAATTATAAATAGTTAAGCACATATTCATTCAAAAGCTTGAGGTCTTACAGCCAGGAGAATGAAATATATTCTGGTCAATTTACACTCTAGCTGGACTTGCTTTTTATTTTACAGCCTCAATGACATCCATTTTTTTTTCATAGTCTGTGTTCCCAAAGAACTCCCATGGCTAGAGGGATTGAATGAAATGAGTATGTAAAAGTTTCCAAAACTGTAGCTTGGCATCCATAATGCATTCAATCTAAAAGGCACAGCCTATAAAGGAGACAAGGAAAGAGAGATTTTAGATCAACTTCCAGTCTTCTTTGATAACATAAATAACACCAAACTAGAGTCCACCAATGTAGGTTCTAGTACCAGTTATTCTATTAATTAGCTAAATTACCAAGTAAGTGAGAATTGCTTCTCTATACCTTTATTTTCCCATCTAACTAAATGAGGAGAATTGATTACATCAGTGTTCTAGATGTCTGTTGCTGTATCACAAAGCACTCAAGACATAGAATGGTTTAAAACTGTATTGTATCATATCTCACGATTTGATAGGTCTAGAAATAGGACAGGGCTCAATGAGAGATTTTTCTTTTCCATGTGGTGTCAATGAAGTTGCTCAGTATATTTGACTGGTGTGAGTGAGTTGGTCTGGAGAGTCCAAAATACCTTCTCAGACACATTTGGTACATTGATTTGGACAGCTCGAAGAGTAGGCTCAGTTGGATCTGTTGACTATAGTTTTGAAGTGCAGTCTCTCTAGAACTGTCAGAATAATTGAACTTCTTATGTGGCAGCTCGAAGCTTAAAGAGAGGAATGAAAGGTGGTTGCTGCCAAATTTTTTAAGGTCTGGGCTCAGGAATTGGCACAGAACTATTTTCACCATACTTTACTGTCCAAAGCAGCCATAGAGGCTGTCTGGATTCAACTGGAAGAGAATATAGATCTTACCTCTTGATAAGAGAAAGATCAAAGATTTTGAAGCTGTCTTTAATCTGCCACTACCTAAGTTTCCCAATTGTGTTCTATATTTTAAGATGTTGCATGTAGAAGGATTCAGTGGATAAATAATTTTGACACATAGTGAGTTAAAAAGTAGAACAACCATATTACTGCAAGTTTTCTTGATTTTTTCACTCATCCTCAACAATATAAGTAGTGAAAGTTTACTTTTTACCAGACCATTGTCAAGTTATGAAGCAAATAGATAAAATTCTCTCTTTCATGCAGTTTACATTTCAGTGAGGGATTGAAGAGAAAGTGTTAGAATACAATGAAACAAATGTATACAGTCAGTTCATAACAAGTATTATGAGAACAAACATCAGTTATAGACAGCAGCAAGGTTTATGGTATCAGATGAGTTATCAGGAAGAATTCCCAGAGGAGGGGACGTGTTTGTTACCAAGTAGTTGACTAAATTGAGAAATTAATCCATGCAGAGGGTTCACAAGGGGCCGCAGCGAGGGACAAGGGTTCTAAAGTGGGAACATTGTTGGCTGGAATGTCTAAGATGTGGTGAATGAAAACATAGGTGGGCAGAGATGTCACTTGGAGAAGCAGGTTGGGTGTTGGGAACCAGGTAGAATTTGGAGTTTGTCAACAATGTGATGGATAGTCTCCATAGAGTCATGAGCAGGAATGGAAATGTAATCTCACTTTTTTAAACATCCCTGTATTCTCTGTGGAGAATAAACTGTGAGAGGGCAAGCAAATAAGTGAGAGATGGTGATGGCTTGACCAACAAGATAAAAGTGGCGAAAGACATTTAGGATTGAGATCTAGCTTAAAGTAGAGCCTGTAAGATGTAATCACTTGATGTAATGTGAGACTTAAGAAAAAAGTGAAAAAAAAAAAAATGCCTCATAGGTTTTGTCTCCACTGCTGTGGAGCAGTGGGGAAATTGTCTCAAATAAGTTAGTGTATATCATGACTAATAAGAGGAAGCACAACAGACTAATTCTGAGATCTTAATTCTCAGACGTACCCATCATCTAGAGCTTATAGGTCTGAAATCTTAGATGCACTACATGAAATCCTAGTGATATGGATCCTAACATATTCTGAAGTCAAAACCAAAAAAAAGAAAAAAAACCCTCAATGCTGTTGAGTCAGTTCCAACTCACAGCTACCCTGTAGGTCCCTATAGGACATACAAGAACTACTTCATAGAGTTTCCAAGGAGCTTCAGACAGAGTTGAACTGCAGATGTTTTGGTTAGCAAATGTAGCACTTGACTATTTTGCTACCAGGGTTTCCATTCTACAATAGACCTTAATAATTACTTTCAATGATCTTTGCACCCACTTTCTTGAGTTATTATCTGCTATTTTTGATATTCTAACCAAAGAACTCTCTGTTAGTATTTGTTTTTTGCAAATTCTCTAAACTTCTGTTCATGGGGAAATGTCCTAATTTTGCCATCATATTGGAAAAAAAGTTTTGCTAAATACGTAATGATTCCCGAATGGCAATTTTTTTCCCCCTTTGAGACTTTGTGTATGTCACCCTATTGTCTTCTTGTCTGAATAGTTTTTGCTGAGTAGTCCAAGCTTGGTCTTACTGACTTCCCTTTGTAAATTATTTTCTTTTTATTGTTAGCTGCCTGCAAATTTCTCTCCTTTAATTTTGGCAAGTTTGATTATGTCTTAGTATCTTTCTTTTGGAACCTGCCTTGCGTGGAGTTAATTGAGCATCTTGGATGGATATCTTCTCATCTTTCAAGATATTGGGAAGTTTTCTGTCAAAAAATCTTCAACAATCCTTCTGTATTTTTGTTACCCCCCTCCTCGGGTTCTAGTACTCTAATTGTTCATAGATTATTCCTCTTGATAGAGTCCCACATAATTCCTAGTGTTTCTTGATTTTTTCCAAATTGTTTTGTCTGATTTTTCCTCAAGTATTTAGGTGTCAAGTGTTTCATATTCAATCTCACCAATTCTGCCTTCCATTGCCTCAATTCTGTTCCTTTGACTTACTGTAGAGTTGTGTAGTTCTGTAGTTTTCTTATTTGTCTTCTGACTTTCTGATTACTATTTCCCTATGTTTTCTTGAAGCCTGTTCAATTTGTCTCTATGTTTTGCTACGCTTTGGCTGATCTCCTGAAGAGTTCTAAATATTAATCTTTTGTTTCCTACCTCTGATAATTCTGGTAAGCTCTCTTTATCTGGAAAATTTCTTGATTCTTTGTTTTTAGAGCTTTCTGAAGCCATCAGGGTCTACCTCTTTAAGTGATTTGATGTTGACTATTGTCTCTGAGACATAAGTAACTTGTATTTGTTTATTCTGTCTTTGCTTACTGTGTTCCAGCTTCTTGTTTTGAAATGTCAAAATATCATGTGCGTCAGTATTCTTATTGGTTCCTTTGAGGCTCTAATGTCCAGTCAACAGGTGGTTAGAGCTGTTAATAGGTAGGTGAGCCCAGGCATCCATTTACTTTTCTTATAGTATTCAGCTCAGTTGCTCAGATAGTCAATCACCAACTACATGGTGCAGGCTCTCCCTACAGTCCAACGCAGTAGAGGTAATTAGTGTAGGCACAGATATCTGGCTGTACAAGCTGAGAAAGGCAAGGGGCTGACAGCCATCAGTGAGTGTCTGTGAGGAAGCCATATCCCCTTGTACCTGAGCCTAGGCAAAGGAACTGTTTTCACCCTGAGTTCCTAGCTTAAGGGATCCAGTAGATTATTGTATTTATTAATTTATTTTCCCCCTTACTTGTTAAATTATTCCCTTTCTGAGTCTAAGAGAATGGCTTAGAGTATATGTAAGGAGTCCCACTTCTGGCCCAGGTAATGACATCAGACTCTGGAGTCTGGCACAGTGCAGAGAAGGCAGGAGAAAACCAGTGGAAAAGGAAGAGAGGTTTATCCTGAAAGATTTAGATCCTGGCACAACAGATTAGGTGCAATCCACTTAGCTTTTGGCTATCAAATGCTGTCTTTCATTGATTCTGGAGATGTGAGCAGGCCCTTCATTGCTGGGTCTCTTCCACTGAGGAAGGTGCCTTCTGAAAGCCACTGCTCTGCTCATCAGGCTCACCAATCTACCTACAGGGTACTGACTGTCATTGTGCCAGGTCTGGACAGTCCTAGGTACTTCTGGATCTACTCTTCCTTCTCTGATGTTCAGTCTGATTTCTTATCTTTCCCTTTGATGTTCAGAGCTCCTATAACATCACATATAATCAGTTCATTTGTTTTCTTAGGTCTTTGTAGTTAGAGGGATCACAAGCAGCATCCAGCTACTTTGGCATCTTAGCTCCTGCCCCATTTTCTAAATCTACTTCAGAGACTTTGCACTGGCTATTTCTTCTTCTTGGATGTGTTATTCTACAGATGTATCTTTGGTGTGATGGTTAAGATTGTATGTCAGCTTGGCTGGGCCATGATTCTCAGTGTTTATTTGTGATCACACACACGATGAAAGCTGCTGTGAGTAGCCAGTGAGTTGACAGGGAGTTTGTTTGAGTATGTAGCAGTATCCAAATATAAGTGGACATTCTGGTTTTTGCCTTCTCTGGATCTTGCAACTCTCTTTTACTCATCTGATATCCTGTTCTTGAGACTTGAGCTAGAAGTTTACCTGCCAATCTTGAGATTCATGGAACTTCACAGTCTGTGAGCAAGAGTCCTCCTCTCCGGCCTGCCAATTTTGTGTTCACCAGCTGCTGCAGCTTAAGAATCAACAGAAGTCTCTATTCTGATCCATGGACTTGGGATGTTTCAGCTTCCACAGCTGCATGAGATGTCTCCTTGTTATAAACCTGTCACCATATATATATCTATCCTTTACTGCTTTTGCTTCTCTAGAGAACCAAGCCTAAGACACATGGCTAATATTCTCATGGAGCCCTGGTGGTACAGTGGTTAAGATTTATGGCAGCTAGACAAAAAGTTTGACAGTTTGAATCTACCAGCCTCTGCTTGCAAACCCTGTGAAGCAGTTCTACACTGCCCTACAGGGTCACTGTGAGTCAGAATGAAGTCCATGGTAATAGATTTTTAATGTCCTCATGTCCTTCTAAACTGTTGTCAGGGATGTTTTCCCTGGCCACTGTATTTAAAGTGACAACCTGGTACTCTGTCACTTCCTATTTCCTTTTCATCTAATGCACTACATCATTTATTTATTATGTTTCTTATTTATGATCTATCACCTTCTGTTAGAATGATAGCTTTATGAGCAATATAGTCATCTGCAGAATTCTTTATGATGAGAGTAAATTGGAAATAACACAGAGGTTTCACATTAGGGGACAGGTTAAGAAAGCCAATATTTCTACACTAGGAATACTATGCAGACATGAAAATCATGTAAGGAGAGAATATAATAAGGAAACCATGTACATAGAAGAGGTAAGTTAAAAAATATATTACAGAATATAAAATTATGAATAAATATTATTATATGTTTGCAAAAATCCAAAGTTAAAAAAAGTCTATGCATCAGAAATATTGTTAGAGAAATCCATGGTGTTTATAATGGTTGTCTTTGACTGCTACTATTACATGTTATGCTTTATATTCTTATTTTTTAATTTCAATATTTTGAAATAATGATCATGTATATTTTGAAAAGGCTCTGTGAGACTACCAAAACCGTAAAATTCCTGGTCCCTAGTTTGGGACACATTATAGAGCCTAAAGTGCTTTTTCACTATAATGGAGCATTCTTGACATCTATAAAGTAAGTATTAAGAACAGTGAAACCAGGATCCTGGCTTTTGGAAACCTTTCATGAAATTTTCAAAGGCAGTGAAGAAACAGCCAGAGCAGAAGGAGCTGATGAAGGAAAACCAGAGGAAGCAGTCTGAAGGCAGAAGCCAGACCATAGAGTACTTCAGGAACCCTCCAGGCTGCAGAGGTGGATGGGGTAAACTTCCATAAAGCAGGTATTATCATAGTCCAGTAACAGGCAACTAAAAGATTGGCAAAGACAGCACACTGTCATGTGAAAAGCAAGGAAGGGTTTTAAGGCGAAACGATGTGGCTTAACAGTTCTGTGACTCATGGAATCAGCAATTTGTCATGAAGCCATTTGTCATGTGTCTCTGGAAGGAAGAGGAAGGGACACAAAGTATCGGGACAAGACAAGAGAAGGGTGACAAAAAACAGTGTGATCAGCAAGATGGTGAAGCTCTAGAGTGACTGCACTTTAATTATCTTGGCTTTGGAGACTGATGCTGGTCTGATCTTTTTTCACTCTGGCCTCCTTTAAGCAAATTCTGGGAATGTTGTCCTTCCATTTTTATTTATTTCACTCTAGTCTCATTCTCAAATGCTGAAATAACTTTCTCTAAGGCATCTTCCCCTTGGACCAAAGGAAAAGCTGTGCCTACAGAGCCATAATCTACTGTGTATCTTTTAAACTTCTCAATGACCAATGTGTAGGCATCACTATTTTTATCTCAGGAATAGGCAAAGTAACGCAGTACAATTGTTTCAAGATCACATATTAGTAACTGTCAAATCAATGTGTAGAACTCAGGCCTGTCTGGCTTTACTTGTCTTTCCTACTACGCTGCTGAATCATACACACATCAAATTTTTCCTCTGGGTGTATGTTCAGAGAGTGCCCATGTCCTGTTGCTCAGGGTTTGGGAGATATTATAGATGATTGCAAAGGGAGCTACAGCCTTTCCTGTTGAGTCTGTTGAGTTTTCAGGCAGTGCACTAACGACGAGTTCACAGGCTTCCCAGCCTTCAATTTTCTAGCAAAATGGAAAATGCAGTCACAGTATTAGCAAAATGTTGGTGGTGGTTCAAAAATAATTAAGCATCTTATTAAATTGCTATTTTACCAAGTGGGATGCAGTGAATCTCTGGGACTTCAATGCAAGAGAATCAGGGACATCTCAAAAAGTATGTGTGAGGAGGTACAGGGGTTGAGGGGGTTGGAATTTCTGATACTGGAGAAGGGATAGTTAATCACCTGTGTTCTTAGGACAAAGGGCTACAAGGCAACTCCTTTATGGGCAGACTCTCTTATTAGGAATTTCTTTCTAAAGTTGACTAAAGTTAAACTGTTTCCATTACAATAGCTTTGGAATTTATTTCCCCAGGATCCATTTTCAGTGCTTGACATTAAGGTAGTTGGCTTCCGGGGGAAAATCCGGGAGGTGAAAAGACTAGCTTAGGAGATAGTTAGCCTGTCAAGGGGAATAAAAGAAACCTCTATTAAGAAGAACAAAAAAAACAGTATTTATTGTGTACCTACTGTGCATGTCTGTTGGGGGTAGGGGTAGGAGGACAGTGGAGGGAGTAGGAGTGTGTGTGTGTGTGTGTGTGTGTGTGTGTGTGTGTGTGTGTGTGTGTGTGTGTCCTTGTGGCATAGTGGGCTAACTGCTATGTCTGCTAGCCAAAAGTCAGTTCAAATCCACCAGGTGCTCCTTGGAAACTCTATACGGCAATTCTACTCTAAACTCTAGGGCCACTATGAGTCAGACCCGATTTGACAGCAGTGGGTATTTTGGGGTATGTGTATATGTGTGTGTGTATACATATATATATGTATACATATATATATATGTGCATGTATATATGAGACTCTAGTGGCAGCAACTCAACGGCGCTTGGCTTGGCTTGGCAGTGGCAAAACAGTTAAGAGCTACCACTGCTCACCAAAAGGTTGGTGGTTAAAATCTACGAAGTACTCCTTTGAAACCCAGTGGGACAATTCTGCTCTGTGCTATAGGGTTGTTGTGAGTCAAATCAACTTGACAGCAATAGATTTTCTTTTACATAAATATGTATATATATATTTATTATTTCCTACATGTGTATGTGTGTGTGTCAGCTATCACCAAGCTGACTAAGTCTCATACCAACTACACATATGTCAGAGTAAAACTGTGATCCATGCAATTTTCAGTAACTGAGTCTTCAGAAGATCACCAGGGCTTTCTTTCAGTGTGCCTGTGGGTGGACTTGAACCTCCAAGCTTTCAGTTAGCAGCCAGGTATGTTAACTGTTTGTACCATCTTGCTTCTACACATAGATAGAAATAGATATAAAAAATAATAATAAATTGCCATTCAGTCAATTCCCACTTACAGAAACCCTGTAAGACATCATAGAACTGCCACATAGAGTTTCTAAGGAATAGCTGACATATTCAAACTGTTGACTTTTTGGTTAACAGCTGAGCTCTTAACACTATGCCACCAGAGCTCTCTCTCCCACTCTCTCTCTCTCTCTCTCTCTCTCTCTCTCTCTCTCTCTCTCTCTCTCTCTCTCTCTCTCTCTCTCTCTCTCTCTCTCTCTCTCTCTCTCTCTCTCTCTCTCTCTCTCTCTCTCTCTCTCTCTCTCTCTCTCTCTCTCTCTCTCTCTCTCTCTTTCTCTCTCTCTCTTTCTCTGTGTGTGTGTGTATAAATTCTGCCTCTCTATGAAAGTAGAGCATTCCTATGAAAACTTTCACAAGCTGAAATGGTGTTAAGCAAAGAAGCAATTACCATTAATCCATATGGGAAAGTTTCTGAGCATTCTCAGACCCCTAAAAAATAACCCACCAAATCATACCAAGTAATAATTAAAATGCCTATGAGCTCTCTTGGGCTTTGCTGATACCTTAGGACACATTTTGCTAATGTATGCACAAAATGAGATAAAGCACAGATGCTCACAGACACAGTTCAAAGCTATAGTAGCTTAATGTTGAGATGCCAAGTGTAGTTCCAGGGGAAGGAGCTCGGTGACATCACTCTGGATGCTATGGCGTACACTGCATCTTTAGCAACTTTCTACAAACAAGTGCTGAATCCTGTTTCCGCTTTTAAAGTAGAAATACTCCTTGGATTTCTTTCAGTTCCTGAAAATAGGTACTAATACGGGTCTTTCGTAAAAACAAAGTGGCATAAAGTGGACTTTCAAAAAGCAGGGGATACCTGTACACATACACACAGAAATGAGGTGTTAGCATCAATTTAAAGCCACCACTTACTGCGCATCTGTTCTGTACCATACACTGTATGAAAGCATTTAATAAGCAGTTTCTAACGACTGTCATAACAACACCAGACAGTCAGTAGATGAGAAACTGTAAACACAAGGAGATTAGTAAATTGCCTGAACCAAATAGCTAGTAAGTAACAGAGATGGTGTTGATTTTCCAAGTGTGGACCTTTGACCCCAGGGTAACACTGTCTCCTAATTGAAAGATGAAGAAACTAAAGCTCAAGTACTAAGGGATTTATGGAGCTTGAGGAATAATAACCTCTAGCAAATGTAAGTGTTTAAGGGATGGCAAACCTCATTTTAAAACCTATCTCTGCTCTGGGAAGGTAAACAATTTACTTTGCCTCTCTAAGGTTCAATTTCTTTATCAATATTGCTGAAAGTATAGAGGCCATCAGAATCACCCAGAGGGCTTGTTAAGATCCAGATTGCTGGACCCTATTCCCAGAATTTCTGATTCAGCCGGTCTGCGTGGGGCCTGAAGATTTGCGTTTCTACCAAGCTCCAAGGTGATACTGACCCTGCAGGTCCAGGGACCTTACTTGGACAGCCTCTGTACTACACTGTGCTGTCTGTTAAATTGGAAAAATTCACTTACTCAGTTATTTCCTGGATGGGAAGACACAGCTCTTGGTAATAACAGAGAAAATTGGCTTTGGGGACTGATGCAGTCTGTGTGCTATTAGGTAAGCTGATTAATTATTCTAAGCCTCAATATCTTCATCTGTAAAATAGAGCTATTGCTCACTTCGTTGTGATGAGGCCTCCATGAAGTGTTCTATGGAAAGCATCTAGCCTGTTGCCTAGCTAGTTACCCAGTAGATGTTGACTTCCAGCATTGGAAAGTCCGCAAGATTATTTCCATGGTGGTTGGATTCATATTCATGTGTTCTTTTATGCACAAAATATTGATTAAATGTCTCCTGTGTGCCAGGCACTGTAACAATTTCTTAACAATATTTTCATTTCCAAACACCACCAATCTTATTATATAACTATTCTGCATATAAACTGTAGAATATACAAATTGAAAAAGTCTTTTACCCACTCTGATGTCATTTTTAGGGAAATATTACATTCTAGTCTAGAATTTATGATTCAAAAACTCACATTGCAGTAGGAGTTTGGGCTTCCAGGAGAGGGTTCTGGCTGTTTTATGGATCTCAAGTCTTTGTAACCTTCAAAGACAAGATATTGGATCTTCAGGGAAGAACCCCACTAAGATAAAGGTCAAGCTAAAGGAAGCTTAACCCTCTGATGCCAGAGGGACTGTCTCTGAAATTGAGAAATGTCTTACTCTTTTCTATGAAGAAGGAATTGCTAGTCAATATGCATTGTATACTAGCAATCAACTAGAAAGTCCAAAGGATTCAAACATGTTTAACTATTTTAAATAAAACCTTCAGCCTCTATCACCCTCTATTCCAGACAAAAGTCCCTGAATACTACTTTCCCTCCCCCTCCTCTTTAAGAGTGCAGGTTGAAAATCAATGCATCTGGTTCACCTTGAATCTTGAGCTGTATATTTTTAGCAGCAGCAGCAGCAGCAGCAAAGCCTATGTTTCCAGTGTGATCACTGGTAACAAGGCAGATAACTCCACAGCGTCCTTCAGTCAAAAGAGGAGGGCAGAGGGCTCTGAGGAGCAGTGACTCCAGCTTGGATGACGCATCAATCCTGATTCCTAACCAAGGAACACACAGGGTGGTGACCATAACTTGGGGAGCATGGGCCTGGAGTTCAAATTTTCTGTCAAAAGGGGATGATTTCAGGCCAACAACTCTTTTAATGATTAAAATCAGCTTGAGAGGGAAGGTTCAGAGCAATAAAAAGACCTCTAATGTTTCTGGAAACCCTGCTGGCATAGTAGTTAAGTGCTACATCTGCTAACCGAAAGGTTGGCAGTTCAAATCTGCCAAGTGCTCCTTGAAAACTCTGTGGGCCAGTTCTTCTCTGTTATATACGGTCACTATGAGTCAGAATCACCTCACTGGCAGTGGGTGTGGTTTGGGTTTTTTAGCGGTGGTGTAGTGGTTAAATGTTACATCTGCTAACCAAAAAGTCCACAGTTCAAATTTGCCAGGCACTCCTTGAAACTCTATGGGGCAGTTCTACTCCAACCTGTAGGGTTTTTGTGAGTCAGAATTGACTCAATGGCAGTGAGTTTCAGTCTTTTTAATGGAGTTTTTAGGAATACGTGTAAGACGCAGTAGAAATGATATCAGTTTACATTCACATGTGTGTACTTTCTGCCACACATTCTTCCAAGTGTTTCACTTTCCTTGACTCATTCTCATAACACTTCATAGATGAGAAGAAAAATAGAGGTACAGAGAGGTTATGGGGTTTGCTGCAGTTCCTCCAGATGGAACATGGTGAAAATGAGGTTCTACCACTCACATTTATGGCTCCACAGCCCTCGGCATTCATCTCTACACTGAGCACTCCTTTAGGGCTTTCAAAGAAGTATCTGTTGCATGAATGTGTCATATGAGACTCACTACATGCCTATAAAGATGAAAGAAACCAATATCATTGTTCCCATTTAAATATTGAAGAATCTAAAAGTTCAGATTCAATAGACATTTATTGAGAATCAGTTTAACAAGCACCGTGCTAGGTGCTGTCTCACCATAATTATACCTCACTTTCAAAGGAAGGCATCCCTGAAACCTTAAAATAGCAGATAGAGAAACGGAAGGCAAAATAGTGAAGTGACTGTATGAGCATAGGCTTGCTTATGGCAAAGCTAGTAGACTTCAAGTTCATAGTATAAAAAAAACCTTTGCTGCGTTCATATTAAGGCTATTGAAAGTGATGAGACTTGATCACAGCTTGAAGAATGGAACAAACCATATTGAAAAGTGTCTCATATTATGATTTAGGAGGCCTAAGTTCTTACTTTGCCTCATGTGAAGATGCTTAGTATGATCCTACCAACTCTGTCCTATTGTGTACTCAGAATTCTTGGTTGCCTCAGATGTTAAAATGGATTTGAAAGTCTCCATGAACTATGAAATGTTTTCCCAATAACATCCCCTCTGCCTGGGATGTTTTTCCTCTGATATAGTGGCATGATCAGCTGCTTCTCATCCACTCAAGAGTCAGAGCAAATGCAATCAGTTCCAAGAGGCCATTGCTTCTTCTCCTTTTCTGTTCTGCTCCGCCTTAGGTGAGAATTCCACTCATTACCACTTGCCCCCATACTTTCTTCTCAACTGCACTGGAAGTCTTCTGTGAACATGTCTCTCTTCATCACTAAAATGAGAACAGAAGCCTTACCTCATGCACAATCTCATGCCTACCATAGGGGTACTCAAATAGCCAACACTGACACAGTTATTAATTACAAGAGTTCCATTTTTCTCACTTTCAAGGGTATGCTCCTCTCCTCTACCTAAAAGATGGCTAGATCATTCATTCAGTGAACACTTATGGTGCTCTCCGAATAGGGCACTGTAGTAAGTGCAGGGAATGCGGCTGTAACAAGACAGGTTTGTGTGTGAAAGAAACAGTGTAAGAGGAAGAGGGAAAGAAGGAGGGAGAGAAATAAAAAGAGCAATTTATGCAATTTGTCCACATGACCATCCGACCATTTCATCAAAACTCATAAACATTTACTATGTGCTATGTACTATGCTAAATGTAATCATGTCATGTACTGTGAGATGTAACCTTGAATAGGATCTATCCCAGCCCATTAGATATTTATCATTTAGTAAAACCCACAGTTATATTCAGTGAGCAGACCTGGGATTCTGGCTACAAATATGTAAGTAGAAATTGAAGCAAAGGCTTTTGCCTATTAAGGGCACAGTCTGGCTTGCAAGATTTCCTCCTGGGAAAAGAGGGTGTTCTTTCCAGCAGGCAGGGAAAGGGTGTTAGACAGCAGTGAATACATTTCCTCTGGCCATTGATCAGCCACCTTTCCCACTGAATCTACTGCCACATCGTGGGAACAGGAGGAGGCAGGATGCTTCTGATGCTATTACTATTGCTTCCAAAGAAAGTCTCTGACCTCAATTTCATTTCTTGTTTTTATTGACCCATTTCACGCTAGTGAAGTGAATTTTCAAGGCCCTTTAGGGACAAATCGCCTTTTCTTGTTCTTGTCAAATGGACATAACTTCATACAGTCATGGACGGACACAATCTTATCATTGCGAAGATAAGGTCTGGAGTACATGATTCAACTACAGTGACCCAGACTGTGCCTAGGTCTTGAAAAATCTCACTTTCATGGCTGCGTTTCAAGAGCAGGAACAGTATTCAGTTCCACATTATCATCTTAATTTGAAACAGAATGCAGGGCAGATGAAGTGTCTCTGCCCGAAATTCAATTATACTTAGGTTACCCCAGGGAGAGACAGCAGGGTAAGCATAGCGGCAGAAAGGAATTATTAAGAACAGAAAGACAGATAAATCGAAAAGGAAGTAACCAGGGAGGACAAGGAAGACCTAGGGGATGGTCTTAGTTTCCTAACGTTGTTGCAAGATATGTCACAACTGTGTGGCTTTAAAGAACATAAACGTATTTCCTCGCAATTCAGAAGGTTAGACATCCCCACTCAGAGCACCAGCTCTAGGAGAAAGCCCTCTTTGTGTAGAGCAAAGTTCCCTCTTTCTCTCTGTTGGCTGTAGGGCAAGCTGCTTTTCAGCTTCTGCAGTCCTGGTGTACGGTGGTTCCTTAGTGATCTTCAAATGACATTATCTTTCCCCTCTTTTGTGCTTGCTACTGCAACTCTTCTGCTCTTTTGATAGCTCAAAAGTGATCAGGATTAGGACATTCCCTATACTGAAATGACCTCCTTAACACAACAAAGAAAACCCAATTTTGTTACAGGATTATATCTGCAGATACAGAGGTTAGCATTCCAACACATTTTTGGCGGGGGGTAGGGGGACACAACTCAAACCATAACAAGAGTTGAGAGTATGAGTAAACAGAAAGAATCAGAGAAAGAAAAAGCAAAGGGTTAAAATTAATAAAATGGAGATATCAGTTGGGGTAGATTTGGTATGAGTAATTACAATGGATTGAATTGTGTCCCCCCCAAAATATGGATAGCCATATGGCTGGGCCATCCATGATTCACCAAATTTTGTGATTGTCCTCCATTGTGTGATTTTCCTGCACTATATGTTAAAGGATTAGGGTGGAACTATAAATCCCTTCATAAGATCACCTACCTGCTCTGCTGTAAAGGGAGTTTCCCTGGAGTATGGCTTGCCCCACCCTTAATCCTTTCATCCTATAAGAGATAAAAGGAAAGGGAAGCAAGCAGAGAACTAGAAACCTCACACTATCAAGACGGCAGTACCAAGAGAAGAGAGTGTTCTCCTGACCTGAGGTTCCTGAGCCAAGATGCTCCGTGGGTGAAGGCTGATGCAGTACTGGATTTTCCTCCAGAGCCAACAAGGGGAAAAGCCTTCCTCCAGAGTGGACCTGCTGAATGTGACTTACAGCCTACCAGTGTGTAAGAATAAACTTTCCTTTGTTAAAGTCATCCACTTTATGGTATTTTTGTTAGAGCAGCACTAGCTGCCTAAAACAATCACCAATGTATGGCCTTTCTAGTCACAGTCTTCTGATTTGATTGCATAAAGCTTTGTCATAGGGTAATTGTGGCCCACAAAGGGGATTGGTCACTTGCGCCTTAAAAAGAGAGTGAATTTCAGAGCAGAGAGAATTCCAGCACTCCCTAGGAAGAACAGCCAGGAGCCAGCATCCTCTTTGGACCTAGGTTCCCTGCACTGAGTACTTCCGGGACCCAGGAGACAGAAACCAGGCTGTAGCTTTAAAGACAGTAAGGAGCGGTGGCAGGAGAGATCCAGAAGCAGGAAGTGACTCACTGGGCTTCCTGGCCTATGGAAAGAGAAGGCTGAGTGTTTGAGGGCAGAGACTGAGGTCCAGGGACTGGTATGGCTGTAAGCGTGGCTGGGAAGAGTCTGTCATGATAGAAGAACTGTATACTGAATATTCCTGAGCCTTAATTTTGACTGTTACTTCACTAATAAACCCTGTAACTGTGAGAACTGACTGTGAATTCTGTGTGGACATTGCAATGAAATACTGAACCCAGTAGAAAGTGCTGTGGGAGGAATAGTTGGTGTCAGAGTCAGTAACAACAGCAGAGACTGAAGGTATGTCTTGAGCTCTGCCTCTTAAGAATCCGCCTTGGGCTGTTGATCCTGGTTCCCCTTCCTCCCTGTGGGATTGAAGGAGGTCAGGTACTGCCTCCATGCTGTTTTTGCAGTAAACTATGTTATATTGTGGTAACAAATAGCCACAATATTTCAGGGGTTTAATTCAACAAATTTTTTCCTCATTTATATCGTATGTGTGTTGCTAGTGAGGAGGATTGGTCTGGTCATTGCAGCCACTGGGGAACTCAAGTAATGATGCCCACAGTCTCAAGACCACTTCCGGTCATTATGCCACAGAGCAACTGTGTTCAGAAAGGTTTCACGCTATCAGTGAAGTGCTCTGAATCCAATAGTGGTGCATAAAATTGTTGCCCATAACTCACAGCATGGGACTGGTCACACGCCAACGCTTTCCCATGAGAGGGACTGAGCCATGTGTCCAGGAGAAAAAAAGAACTAGTATCTACCACAAGCTAACCAAACCCACTGGTGTCGAATCAACCCTGACTCATAGAGACCCTATAGGACGGAGTAGAGCTTCCCCATAGAGTTTCCAAGGAGTGCCTGGTGGATTCAAACTGCCATCCTTTTGGTTATCAGCTATAGCACTTAACCACTACGCCACCAAGGTTTCTAATATCTACCAGAAGGGATCTGGTAATAGAAGGACATTTCTAAGGGTTGCTTATGCCAGTGTATTATTTTCAAATGGACAGGTCTCCAAATATTCTCTGATTAAGGTGCCTGGAGAAAACATCAGTCCTGGTGCAAATGTCATCAGTCTTCCTCTTGCTTGAAAAGGAAACACATGGCAAAGGGTAGGAAGGAAAAGTAAAGTTGGATAATATTTAATAAGCTAATGTCTCCTTTTTCCTTTTTTTCTTTCCGGTCAAGTTTGAATTCTGGCTTCACTTTTTATTTGAAGCAAATTACCTTTATGCACCAAAGATTCTTCACTTTTCTAAAAACTGTGGATATAATATTACCTAATCCCCAGGACATTTGTGCATATTGAATGAGTTAATACTGGTAAAGGGCTTAGGGCAGTCCTGAAACTCATTAATAAGGACTCAGTGATCATTAACTGTTCCTTTTTCTTCTGAACAATCCATTGAAGTTGGTTCTGTGAGTTACACAGACTAAAAAATGAGGCCTGGAGAAATGAAATATAATCAAGATCACACATATGATCAGTGATGCAGCCAGTATGCACATACAGTCACTTGATTCCAGAGGCTGAATATTGCATTTCATAGCGAATGATCATACCAGGTGACCCCTTAACTACTCTAAGGGTGAGGGTCAACAATATTTTACCTGTCATCAGTCATCTTGAGACTCATTTGCCATCAATGTAATTTCTAGATACTATTTACAGAGTACCTAGTTTAGATAAATCATATCTTAGCATTGCAATGATTCTCTTGAGTTAAGTATGGTTATTTCCTTTTATAAAACAACAAAGCAAGGCTCAGGGAATTTTATGCAGTTGCACATAGGTGGAGCCAGGATTCAAATAAAGAATATCCTTATTCCAAACCTGCATCATCCTTCCTCCCATCAAGCCATTGGTAAGGCCCTACTGTGTGCTAAGGATAGTGCCTGATATTTTATACTCCTTTATTACATCTAGTCTTTAGAAGGTGTGTTGGCTCCTTTCTATGGGTAAGGAAGTTGAGGCTTAGCATAGGAAGAAATTTCTCCAAAGTTGGTCACTGTTGGTCACCCCAGCAGATGGTTTCATATTTTCTGACTGATGACCAAAGAGCTAACTTATTCTCTCCTAGTTCGTTTCTTTGGAGATAAGGTAGCCCTTTTAGATTGATGCTTCATCCATTACATCACCACAGTCAGCATTCATCAAGTACTAACTATGTACGGGCATTGGGACAGGTCCTGAACAAGCAGAAACTGAAGATACAATGCCAGTTTTCCAGGAAACTATATCCTGGCATAAAAGGCACCTGAGAACAATGAAATATCAATGCTACTTCAGTGGAACACTCAATTAGAAGGTCTCATTTGAAGGCTCAATGAGAAGTGTTGCCAGTAAACTATAAAAATTCAGAGGAAAGTACAGCTATTATAGACTGTATATTCATAGAAGTCTTTCCATGAAATAGCTTGAGATGTAGACAAGGAAAAGGTAACAAAAGAGGCAGAGGTTCTCAAGGTGTCTTTGGGGGACAATTCCCACTGACTCCCTTGCTGGCAAGTATTAACAGTTGCCCATTGTCTGCAAAGTGAAGCTCAAGATTATCAGATTGCATTTAGCATCTCAACTATCACAAGATTAGCTGCATTACCTACCTTTCCTTCACTGTCAAACCCTGGACCATGACCGAGTCTAATGTGTCTTCCATATCCCACCTCTGGGCCTCCACAATGGACAGGACTTGCAGCATAGTGGAAAGTGTAGGGACCTCAGAATCTGGCAGATCTGGGTCTAAATTCTGGCTCTGCCATTTTTTAACTAACTAGTGGGACCTTTGACAGGACCTTTGACAGGTCCCCCATTTAACCCCTTACTTTCTTTATCTGTAAAATAAAAGTAGTAATAACTACCTAGCAAGGAGCTTATGAAAATTTAATGACATGAAGTATACAAAGCTCCAACTTACTATTTGTTGTTATAAATACTCAAAATATGGTAGTTACCTTTATGATAATGACACTTCA
Organism: Heterohyrax brucei; assembly: GCA_028571685.1. Taxonomy (NCBI): domain Eukaryota; kingdom Metazoa; phylum Chordata; class Mammalia; order Hyracoidea; family Procaviidae; genus Heterohyrax; species Heterohyrax brucei. Next base: position 69,141,600 of record CM053150.1, read on the forward strand.
TGCATGCCAGCCACTGACTTCTACTGCTTCTCAGGGTGAACAAACCCACAGCACTTTTTCATAATCACACTGTAGCATTGTAGTGCTGAATCATAATACTTTTAGAAGATAGCAACTTAATGTGAGAACTGAGGTCTTAGACCTAGAACTAGCCTGCTTACCATTTATTAACTCAGTTGCTCTCTTCACCTCAGTTTTCTTACCTATTAAATGGAGGTTATGATGGTATTGCAATGTCCCTGTCATAGACACAGTTTGAAGGATGAATGATTTTACATCATAGTGCCTGGAATACTGTACATACTCAGTGAAAGATAATTATTGGCCTCTCTGTTTTACAGAGAAAGGAAAAGCGTATTTAACTTTATACAAAAGTCAAATGACTTGTGGGACAAACATTTTCAGCACCAAAATTTCAATTTAGGTAACTCCAGAGTCTGAGCTCATAGTCTTCGGGCATTTCACCTTCACCATGAATAAGAAATGCTTCCACCCCAAGTCTTTGTCTCTATCTGATGCACACATTTGACAGTCTCTGCCAGCCAAGCAAGTAACAGACCGGAGATAAGATGATAAGATGAGCTGCCTCTCACTTCATTTAGGTTATAAAGAAATGGGTGCTGATCTCCCTTGCACACATTCTCCCCTCAATGGACAATTCTGTATATGAAAAGAGAAGATTCAGTAGGTAAAGTGGCATGGGGGGTTGCATATAATTAGGAGGCAAGTATTTGAAACCAAAGTTTAGGTCACATCCAACCAACTGATGATTATTGGGTTCCTGCCATGTGCCATGCCCCATGTTAGGCAATGATGTGGGAGATGAAAAAACGTGTGGTCTCTGTCATCTTAGGAATTTTACCACATGTATATCTGGCACATAGTGGGCGGTCACTGAATATTTATGAAATGCATGAAGCCCTCCACCTATCCATTTACTCATTCATTCATCCATTCATCTATCCAACCATCTATCCACTCATTCATCCACATACCTACCTAACAAAATCCCCACCTCATCTTGAGTAATCTGCCTTCCAGTAAGGGAGAAAGTAATGTAGGCAACCATTTACTATATATTGTTAAAGGGCTGTAATAGGAGTGGGTGCTGTGAGAATCCAGAACAACTCTCACGACTAGCAGAATTATACATTCTGCTCCACCCAAGGTGCTTTCCTGCCCACACTTATTTCTTCCATACAAGCACAAAAAAGTTGTGATTACAGTTAATGATTATATAATGCTATAGTTAGGCTCTTAGCAAGCAGCACCACTCATGAAAAGAACTTTAAATACAAATTTAACAAAGAATAGAAAAAAATCAAGTTGCAATCTCTAATAGGAAAAAGTGCCACTTTATTTTACTTTTAGGCAAGCATGTGGTTCTGCAGAAAGAAAAGCATCTAAAGTATACAATCAAACACTGTCTGCCTTTTTCTGATGGTCTGAATCATAGAGTCACTCATACTGTTCCTTGGCCAAAAAGTCTTACTTGATACATTAACAAGTGTGGGCAATTTTCCATTTTCTTTGCTAATTTTGTGTTTCTAGTTCTTTTCATTTCTCAGTCTCTCTTCCTCTTTAAGACTCTTTGAGGGCAGAGGTGGTTTAGTTAAATTTAAAGACTTATCTTAATATCTTTTTAATTTTAATTGTGTGTATATATATGTTTTGTACCTGTATCTATAAATCCATGTATATGCAATAAGTAAGTAGAAAAGATATAGGTAAAATAAAGCAAAAAAAATGGCTTCATCTGTTTATTTAAAATAAGATTAAGGTTTTGATATTTTTCTCATTTTACCATTCCACATCTTGTTTGTCACTTAACCTTATTAAGTCAACACCCTATATCTCTCTGAAACTTACAACTTCCTGACCTCTCATGTTCACTGCTTTATTTTAAGCCCTCACAATGGCATGGACCGTTGCAGTAGTATCATAAGAAACTTAACTTGCTCAGCTCACCAGCAATGCCATTCATCCCACACACTGTTGCCAGAGGGAATTTTTGAAAGCTGATAATTCGGTGGTTCTCATCCTTTAGAGAATTAAGTCTGAGCTCCTTAGCATGGCTTCACAAATTGTCTTAGTCAACTAGGGCTGCCCTAACAGAAATAGCATAGACTGGATGGCTTTGATAAAGGAAAGTTTATTCTTACATAGTCCAGTAGGCTACGAGTCCCTATGCAGGGTCTCTGCTCCAGGGGAAGGCTTTCCCACTTGTTGGCTCAGGAGGAAAGTCCAGTATTGCACCAGTCTTTGTCCAGGGAGCATCTTGGTGCAGGAACCTCAGGTCTGAAGGACACACTCTTCTCCCGGTGCTGCTTTCTTGATGGTATGAGGCTCCCAATTCTCTACTTGCTTCTCTTTCCTTTTAACTCTTTCAGGCTTTTGAGACTGAGGCAGCTCAGCTTCTCACGCTGTTTTGTCTCTTCAGCTTCAGCTTCCTATGTCCTCATGGCCCAGGCCTCAGGCCCACATCTGCCCTGCCAGGCAAGTGTACCAAAGCTCTGTAGCTCGACTGACTCAAGTGCCCGGAGGCACCCCACTCTTGCTGGAAAGCATCCTGCCCAGAGACACTCAGCCCTCTCGCTCTGTGGGTCAGCAAGGCCAGCTCCACCGATTTAAGTGCCCGGAGGCACCCTGTTTCGTGAGGAAAACTCTGCACAGGCACTTGGCTCTCTCTCTCCATGGGTCTGCTCCAGCGCTGCTTCTGGTTCTGCCGCCGCTGCCGGTCCTCTGTTGTTTCTTACCATCTGCGCCTTCTTTGTACCTTCTGAATCTTCTATCCATTCCCAGTTTCAAAATGGCTTCCACATTTTAGGTATTTGCTAGAGCAGCACCCCGCTCTCACAGTACCAAATTGTCTTAGGCTGAGTTTTCTAGGGAAGCAAAACCAGTAACAGGTGTAGGTACAAAGAAAGATTTATAATATAGATAGATAGATAGATATAGATATAGGAAACAGCTCACGCAATCACAGAAGCTGAATGTCGCAAGTTCTGGCGCAAGCCTCACGTGGCACGGAAGCTGAGGAACCCAAAGTCAGCAGGTCGGAGATTAGAGTTCTAGATCATTGGTTGTGTAGGTCGGTGGATCCCAATGTAGGGATTGATGAATCCAATAGCTTATCGTTCAAGTCCAGGAGCCAGACGCTGGAAGAAGAGAGCAGGAGCTCCTGGCTACATAAGCAGACCAGCAGTAGTAGTGGAAGGTTGAGAGAAGAGAGAGCTGAGGGGGCGGGAAGCCACCACAAACTCCGCCCTGCCACTTAATACAGTAGCCAAATATGGAGTAGCCAAGTTGACCCAATTCTGACCACCACACAAACTGACCTAGCATAATATGACTTGTGCTCATCTCTCCAGCTTCGCCTCTAACCAAGGCCAACTAACATGTAACAATAGAGCAACTGATGCTTAATCATGTTCCACTACCTGCAGAATGGCTTGTACCACTTTGCCCTTTATATAAACAGTTTCTCCTGTCTTCTAGAAAGTTCGCCACAACTTCTGTATGTCTAACATTTTTTTTTTTTGCCAAACTCTTGTTTATCTGAGGAAGATAACATTTTTCCTTACAGAGATCATTTATTATTCCCTTATTTTTTACTACTGTTGTGTGTTATGGGTACTGCTACATTACTTCTATTGCCCTGAAATATTATAAGTTTAACTTTTACTGTCGAGTAACGCAGTCATCTTGTAAAACCTTTAGAAACTATGCATAAGCAAAGTGAAGAGAACTGAAGTCATCAATAATTTTATTACTCAGGTGCAACTATTGTTAACATTTTGGTGGTGTCTAAGTCCTTTCTCTGGAAACATATAAAACTTGATTTCTTTTTGGCAAAAATATAATCATGCTATCATTATTGTGAAATTGGCTTTTTTAAAAGAGTATATTGTAAAAAAAAAACTGCTGCCTTCAAAATTATTTCTTAATATTATTGCAAATGTCTAAAAGTACTTCCTTGGACTAAGGGAAAAACTTCCTATTATTTGAACTATAGTTATTTTCAAACTTTCACATTAAAAATAAGAAGGCAATATTCTCTTTATAGCTAAACCTTTGAGACTGCGATCATGATTACTTTTCTCTGATAAATGTTGGCAAGAGAAAGTTCTGGACCAATGAGATTATGTATGTTTAAGCCATATTTTTTTAACCATATTTCCAAATTGTCTTCCAAAAAGATCCTACTAGTTTGCACTGCCAAAGCAAAATGTGTCAATTTTCTCACCTACATAATATAAATATAGAATATTTGATAGTTATATAAGCAAGAATAATCTTATTGATTTTACTTAATTCCTCTATGTAGTGGAATATATCACCCTTTTCATATTAAGTATACATTTTCTTTTCCTTTCTTTTCTGCTTTTCCTCTGCTCCATCGTACACCAAGATGTTTGTCTTCTTCTCATTGGTTTGTATGAGGTATTTATATCACCCTTTGTCTCTCATGTATGCCACACAAATATTTTATCTTCTTTTCTGTTTGCCTCTGAATATGAAAATGATTTATGATACAATCCATCCAATCCCCACTGATTTGAAATGCTACCAGTATTATATATTGATTCCTATACATACTCAGCTCAGTTTATGAGCATTTAAAACTCATCTGTCAGCCTATTTCTTGCTTAGTACCCTATTTTTAAATTATTTTCACTGATATCAATATTATTCTTATTGCTATTATTATTTTCACTATTACCATTTTAATAGCTACCATTTATTGATAATAGCCAACATGTAATACTTCAATACACAAATGTTTCATATTTTCATAAAATGTATCTGTTGTTTTATTCTCCAAAACAACCCTGTGAAACTGGTACAATTATAAACATGTTCACCTGAGGAAAGTGAGATGTGTTATTATTTATCAACCGATAGAACTGATTAAAACTCATCTTCCAACATCAAAACTTACAAATTGTCAAATGCCTGTCAATATTTTCTCATAACTTATCGTAAAAAGTTGTGTGTGCCTTTTCTTGGGGATAAACATTAAAATAACTATATTAACTTTATAAAAAATGATCTTCAAATTGTTTAGTAAACTTTTGAAGTATAACATACGTATAGAAATGGACATATACGCCAAGTGAACACACATTTGTAACATGTTCTTAGTTCTTTCCAGGGTTATTTCTCTTCAGCCAGAGGAACACTTTCTAGTATTTCTTTCTGTGTGGCTTTTCAAATACCCAATTCAAAAATTTTTATCTGTCTGAAACATTCTAAATTGTGAATATATTTTTGAAGTATCTCTTTCTGGGTATAAAATTCTAGATTGGCCACTTTTTTTTCTTTCTGTATTTTGGTTATATTAGTCTGTATTTTTGGCTCTGTTGCATGCTTTAAAGATTTTCTTCTTTTGGTTTTCACCAGTTTTAGTGTATGCTTAGGTGGGATTTGCTTCATATATTATTTTTATATTGATAAAGATTATTAAATATTTAGCTTCACATTCTTGATCAGTTTTTGAAAATTCTACTCATTCTTCATCTCCTCCTCCTCTGGACTTGAACTTCACAAAGAATAAAGTTTTCACTGTCTTTGTTACTATGCAGTTCTCCCCACCACTCCCCCCTTTTTCCATTTTCCTCTTGCAGTAAGCTCTTGATAATTTCCACTAACTTATCTTTCAGCTGAGGAGTCTGCTGGCACAGTGGTTAAGGGCTTGGTTGTTAACTGAAGGGTTTGGGAGGTTTATACACACCAGCCACTCTCCTGTCTCCCTCAGTGTCACTGTGAGTCAGAATCAACTCAACAGTGACAGGGTTGGTTTGGTTCCACTGTGACTACCTGCTTTCAAATCACTGTATTAACTTTTTAATGTGATTATTAAATTGTATTTCTATAGTTTTCATTTCTTCATAGGTTCTACATCACTATTAAATTATTTATCTCCCATCTATTTTGTATGTATTAAATATAGTTTTTTTTATTACGTGCGTCATGGCATAAGCTACATACAATAAAGTGTACAGACCTTAAAAGTACAGTTTATTGAATTTTTACATGTGTATACACTATTATTAAATATGAAATATCACTAATACCCAAAAGCCTAACTCAAAAAACAATTCTTTTAACCTCTATCTCTCATACCAGGCAATTTAGTAACCAGCAGGCTTGTTTCTTGTATGTGTTTTCTTTCTCAGCATGCCAACCTGTTCTTAGTTGAATGGCACCATGTTACCTTTTTCGTGAACATATCTGCATGTGTTATTTGGCTGCCTGGATCTCCTCTTTAGAGAAGTGTCTGTACATCTCCTTTGCCCATCTCTTAACTGGATGATTTGTCTTTTTCTTATTGATATTTTATAGAACCTTACAGATTATGGAAATCAGGTGTCAGTCTGACATAGAGTTGTCAAATATTTTTTCACATTCTGTAGGTGGTCTTTTAATTCTTTTGAGGAAGTCTTTGGATGAGCAGAAGTGTTTAATTCTTATTAATTCCCATTTATCTATTTTCTCTTCTGATGAATGTGTTTTGTTTGTCAGATTTTGAAGTCTGTCTATATTGTGTATTAAAATGTCCATTGTTGACTCTACCTTATCTTGGATGAGCTTTATCATTTTAGCTTTTATATTCAGATCTTTTATCCAATTTGAGTTGATTTTTGTATAAGGTGTGAGATATGGGTCTTGTTTCAACTTTTTGTAGATGGATATCCAATTATGCCAGCACCATTTGTTAAAGAGACTGTTCTTACCCCAGTTCAAAATCTTAGGACCTTTGTCAAATATCAGCTGTTCATAGGAGGATGGGGCATCTCTGGGGTCTCTACTTTGTTCCATTGGTCTATACGTCTCCTTTTGCACCAGTACCAGGCTGTTTTGACTACTGTGGCAGTGTAACAGATTTTAAAGTCACATAGTGAGAGGCCTCCCAGTATGTTCTTCTTTTTCAGTAGTGCTTTACTTATTTGGGGTTTCTTCCCTTTCCAAATAAAGCTGATACTTTGTTTCTCCATCTCATTAAAATATGTCGCTGGAATTTGTATTGGGATTGCATTATATAAGTAGAATGCTACTCCTTCTTCTTAACCTTGGGTTCCTTATTACTAGCTTTCTTGTCCCCTCCTTCCTGTCTTCCAGTGCTTGCCTAGGCCAGCATGCCATTTTAGTCTCATTTTGTAAAACCTTTGTTTTTTACTTTTTTTTTCTGCTTTTACTATTTATTCTCAATGGGCAACTGGTCTCACCCAAGTGACTCCATCATAACCTAGGAGAAATTTTTTATATGTGATTTATCATTCAGGAAATTGTCATTTAATTTAAATGACTGATGTTATTGGCTTAAAGTGGTTCATATTATTTTCCTATTATTTTTCAGTTTGCAGTCTTAATTAGATGTTCTTCAATAGAACATGCTTCGGGTAGTACAGTAAACTGATTTAAGTGACTACCTCCAGATACTGTTTCTATGAACCCCAGACTACTCACAGCCAGTGACTGGGCAAGGTAGAGTTAGTAGTGCTAGCCTACCCTGGTGGCATAGAGGTTAAGTTCTACATCTGCTAATCAAAAGGTCAACAGTCCAAATTTGCCAGGCACACGTTGGAAACTCTATGGAGCAGATCTACTCTGTCCTATAAAGGCGCTATGAGTTGAAATTGACTTGAAGGTGGTGATTTTTTATTTCTGTTTATTTATTTTTTTATTGTGGCTCACTGTGACATTACTGACAGACTTCCTGACAACTGTACTGTGATCTGAAGATTTTCCTACCAAACCCAGCTTTTTTCTTTTTCCATTCACTGTCGGAATCTATGCACTGTTGGACTTCTACTGCATCCTGAAGGCTCTCTCTGCCCATTCACGTTTTTTACCTCCTTTTCTCCTCATGGGCGTGTCTCCAAATAAATGTCTGTAATGTCTAAACCTGACTAGGTGTCTGTTTCTTAGAGACTTAAAATGATATTACAAGAAAAGAAATTATATATACTTACAGGAATACATTCACAACTTCCAGTACTCTTTATTCTTTCTTGTATATCTAATTTATTATCTGATAATATTTTTCTCCATCCCGAGAGACTTCTTTTAGTATGTCTTTAATTGGATCTGAGAGCAATGAATTCTGTCCGTTTCTGTTTATATGAAAATGTCTTTATTGTACATCCACTTTTTTCTTTCTTCCAGCACTTTAAGTATTTCATTCCAATGTCTTCACTGTTTCTGATGATGATTCAACCATTAATCATTTCATCATATCTCTGCGTGTAATGTGTTCTTTGTATCTTGCTGGTTTCAGCTTTTTTTCTAATTTTTATGACCTTCACAAGTTTGGTTCTCATGTGCTTAGATTTTTCTTTTGTTTTCCCCTCTATGTGAATATTTTCCTTGAGGACTGATCAGTTTTCTGGATCTGTAAAATATTACTACAATTTTTTAAAAAACAAAGTTAGAGAAAATATAACCACTATTTCTTCAAGTATCCTTTTCCACTTCCTGTCTTCTTCTGGGAATGCAGCTACACATGTTGGACTGCTCTACCTTGCTCAAAATTCTCAGGAGATTTTTATTTTTATTTTTCCTGATATTTATTCTCTTTGTTCTTCTAATTAGTTAATTTCTGGTGATCTATTTTCAAGTTTACTACTTCTTTCTTCTGCCTTCACCTACTACATTGGATATACATAGTAATTTTTTTTAAATTTCAATTATAATTCACAGATCTAGAAATTTTTAAGTTTCTTTCCATAGTTTCTGTCTGTCAATGTTTACTGTTAACTTATCAGTATATTTTCTTTTAATTCTTCAAACACATTTTTCTCTAAATCTTTGAACACATGTATATTAGTAGCTTTAATGCCTTCATCCGTTAAGTCCAGCAACACAGAGATTAAGTTTAAATTGACTGCTTGTGTTTGTTTTTCCTATGTATGGATCCCTTTCTGGTTTCTTTGCATGTTTAGTAATTTGGGGTTAAAAACTGGATATTAGAAATAACAGGTTGTCGTGTTTCCAGTATATTATGTGTTCTTCTGAATACTGCATTTTGTTCTACTAGGCATTCAACCTACATTAAAACTGTAAAATCTGCCTGTGATGTGCAACAACTTGTACTTTTACTTTGTATTTAGTTCCTCGCTATAGCTGAATTATCTCCCCATATCTGTATATTTTAGTGGGCAGCCAACGTTTGGGGTAGACTTATGCTCAGATTTTAGGATTCATCCTCCATGTGCATCCCATGATCCTAGAGTTTCTCCCTTAACTTTAGGGTTCCTTTAAGGCAGTGAGTTTACTAGTCCCCATTTCTACTCTGTCTAACAGTTTAAGCAAGAGTGTTTCTGCTTTCTGCCATTAGAGCTGCACATGGGTTGGGAAATTATTCAAATATGAAGCAAACTCAAAATGTGACTAGGAGCAGAACTGGTTTTTCAAGTGTACAAGAATTTCTTTAGTTTCTGCTTTTTTTTGATGAGTTTTCTATGTCTCTTATATTTGTGGTTTCTAGGCCAGCCAGGAATCTGGTGACACTTATACTCCAATTATGAATATTGATAATTTCAATGATTTTCTCACTTTCAATAATCTCTTCTTAAATTTCCAGTTTTTCTGGTTCTCTGAACGTTGCCATCTTTTATTCAGGCCAGTAAGGGAATTTTTTTCACCATCCAGTTGTGGGGATTTGACAGCACCCAGAGGCACAAAAGCCACCAATCATCCTTTATGCAGTGTCAACCTTTCAAGTGCATGCCCTTCTTAAGCTTCTACCTGCTTTTCATCGTTTCATAGTGCTTTCAAATGGTTGTTGTTATTAATTTTGTCCATTTATTGTCATTGTTATCTGTGGGTGAAATCACCTATAATCTTCATGTAGGCCATTACTCTAAGCCTGGTGCCAGTTTAATAGTAGTTTCTTTATGATGCTTTTTGTTTATGCACGTAGGTAAAAATATATACAATATTTCTCACATTTTGGAGTAAACGTAATGATTATTCCAAATTGGAAAAATTAATTAGCTTACCCCTTTATTTTTTTCATACTATGGGTCAGAATCAACTTGGCAGCAGCATGTTTAGTTTGGGGGTTGAAAACTATCAACGGTACATATGAAATGTATATTTCTTAGAAATTTCAATAGCTTTCCATTAAACAGTTTGGACTTTGTGTTGTCTCTATATTACATGGATGATTTACACATTACATCCATGATGATTTTGCGCTTTATTCTTCTACAGGCAGAACCTGGAATACAGACCAATTCTGCTCATAAATTTGACTTTAAGTTGAATTTGTATGTGAGTCGAAACCATTAGGTATGGTTCCAATCTAACATTTGTTAGGCAAATATTTGCCTTAGAACAGAGAATACATTTCTACACGTAAGAAAGCATTAAAGCAACACTTCTAGATAAACTAAAATATCTTTAATGTAATGACAGTAATGATAACAGTAATGTTTTTATGCACATCATGAAGTAGAGCCTCTTTGTTACTACAAACCATTCTATATGCCTTGAATTTTTAATATAATAAAGTTTAATTGTGTTGGTTGGTAATTACAGGTTGTGTATGAGTCCAATTTCCATAACCTGAGACTTCCTCTGTATGTTCACATCAATCTTAATCACATGTATTTATTCGTAAAGTAGTTTTATAGATATTTTAAAGTTTGTTAGCAATAATCTGCACATCATAGTCTTTCATTCATTTAAATGACTCCTCTGTACCGATGATTATAAGTTCTTTCTGACTCCTAATGTGGCTCATTTGAGTTTTCTCTTGTTTTTCTTAATCACATTTGCTGGGATTTGACTACATTGATTACAGTTTGAAGGAAACCCTTCTTAGATTTGCCATGTCTGTTGTTTTTCACTCCTGTTTTCTCCTACATTCATGTAAGTTGGTTGTTTATATATTACAGCGTGAAGTCTAGATTTATGCTTCTTTCATCTCTGTGCCCCAAACACCTAGTACAGTAACTTCCACCTTATAAGTTCTTACTAATTGTGTGCTTGATTCAGCTGCAAAGACTTACACTTATTTATGGAGAAATTAACTATTAAGCCAATCCAAACTGATTCATCAAACATTATGACCAGGTAGAATAACACAAAGTTTCATTTTACAAATGGTGAAACTCAAAGGAAAATTGGCTAGTCCAAAGTTACAGAACAAGTTTGTGGTAGAGCAGGGACTTCTTTTTCCCATAAGGTCATACCACCTTAGTACAAGAGACAGAATCTGAAACAACCTCAGTTGCCACCTCTCCAATACATACGTATTCAAGTAAAACAAGCTCCAAGATTGCGAAAGTCTTTCCATTCATATTCCACTTCATAAAATAATGTTTTGGTTATTGATGACATCTTAATTCAGGGCCTACTGTTCTTGGCATTGTGTCATCCTAGGATCACATCAGTGTGTGATGGATATGGCTATTTCAGTTATTTTTTTTTCAACTTTGTAGGGAATCACCCTGTTAGCTTTTGGCAAGGTTTAGTTTAATCAACTTGGAATCCCCATTCCAGGAAAAATAATGTCTAAATGTGTTCATTGTAGAAATATATTTCAATTGAGGAAAATAAATATACTATTTTCCTCTGGACTACATTTATTTGTTTCTATATAACAGTGGGATTAGAGTAATGAAGAAGGAACTAGGTTGAAAGTCAAGAGACCTGGGTTCTAGACCTAATGCTTCCGCTAACTGGTTGATAACTAAGTTCCATTTACGGATCATCAATTTCTCAGCTTTAAACTGAAGCACTTAAATAGGTGCACAGAGTCTGAGCATACTGAAGAGGAGGTGCTTTAGGGAGCTCAATTTAATGGATAAGGACAGAGAAGCTTTCAAAAGCTATAACGTGGCCTAATCCTAGAAAATAAAAGGGAAGCCTAGTTTCTTAGAGCAGCTTTTTCTTTAGATTCTGCCATTAATCAAGGAGTCAAAAATAGCACCCTTATGGAACTTGGCTTTGGCTAGTCCAATAGAATTCTTCTTCCAAGTTTTTTACCCAGAAGACACAGGAAATATGTTCTAAAAATACAAATGATTAACAAATCACTTTCAACACTTTTATTTTAAGGTTTTGGGCAAAAGGGTGCATAAACTCTGAATTTTTAGGGAAGACAGTATTGGAGTTGCTCTTTGAAAAGCAAATATGATTTTTTTCATTTATTTATTAAATCATGCGTTCATCTAGTTATTTTTTTGACTCATTGCATAGCTATTGAGGCAGCACGGAGTACCAGGGATCATCACAGTCATTAGGGGTTCAGTGGTGTACATTATGGAGCCTATAGTCTAGAGAGGTGAAATACATGAATCCAATAAGCACTGGTATGTGTCATTACAAATTATTATAAATATTATGTATTAAAAATTGCAGTATGACCAGATAAAAACCAGAGAGGGTGGAAAGGATATTCAGCGAAGGCCTACTTGCTAGCATAAGTGATACTAAAGCTGGTAGCTGTATTAACTGGGTTAAGGAGATATAGGGAGAGTGAGATAGAAAAATCTTCGTGTGTGAAGGTCTTGGAGAGGGACAGAATGGCTACCCCATGGAGTGGAAATGAGGCCAATGAGACTGGAGCAGAGAGAGTCAAGAGGAGACTGACAAAGGACATTCCGAGCTGAGAAAAGAGATATAGAAGAGTGTACTTTGTACTGAGAATTACAAGTAATTGCATTTGGTATGAAGTTTGAATACCTGAGGAGAAGTGGGAGTTGTAATGGGAAAAGTAGGTTGAATTTGTATAACAGAGAGTTGTAGCTGACAGGTTAAATAATCTGGGCTTAGTCACCTTGCATTAAATAGAGATTCAGAAAAGTTATTGACCTTAGAGCCTTTGAACTTGCTTTTACAAATTTACATCTGTTGCCAGGTGTGGTGGTTAAAAAATAAAATAAGATAAAAAGCCCTGACGAGGAAGAAATAGGCTCCATGAGGGATGCAATGTTTATAGACAACTGAATGAGTGGCTGCACTTGTATTACCACACAGCTTGTGGATTCTTTCGTGTGGCTAGTTGCAAAAATGTGTGAGGAATGGAAGCTTAGTCTTTCCCTTTTCATCAGTGATGCTGCTTGTTGCTTTCTGCCTTTTTATCTTCCTTGAGATGTCACCCAGTATTACACAGTGACACAAGGAGAAATAAAACCCATCGCTGTCGAATCGATTCTAAATCTTAGCAACTCTATCGTAGAACTGCCCCCACAGGGTTTCCAAGGCTGTAAATCTTTGCAGAAGCAGATTACTGCATCTTTCTCCCACAGAGCAGCTGGCAGGTTTGAGCTGCTCATCTTTGGGTCAGCAGCCAAGCACTTAACCACTGTGCCACCAAAGCTCCTTAGAAAAAACAAAAGCATCTTTTCTTATTTTTTTTGTAGTTGGGTTATAGTAACAGATGATTATGATCTCTTGGCAAAGACAAATAGCTAAAATGATAAACACAATGAGGTTGAAAGGTATGGGAGAATATGTTGCCAGGATCCCCATTCATAGCTGGCTCTGGAAAGAAAACCATCTTCTTTTTTGCTTCTTTCCACCCACCACCACACCCACTGCCCTGCAAGGGAGGAAACATGAATGCCCATTTGGGGAGAAGAAATCGAGAGAACTGAGAGGTAAAGACTCTGCTAGGATATGTGTTTCTTTATGTCATGGAAGAGAAAGTTCCACTTAGAGTGCTCATCTATATACAGTCTCCCACCAAGTCCTAGCATGTCTGTCTCAAGCTTTGGTCAGTCTGTCTCTATCTGCATGAATTTTCAAGTCTCCATTTTCTCTTGTCTATGTTATTTCTGTAACCTATCACAAATTTCTATCTTCTATAGTTTCTTTCTTCCATTCTGCTGCTGCTGACAGAGTCATCTTTATGAAATGCACATCTGACCAAATTAATCTCTGATTTAAAGGCTAACAAACTCTTCTTGTTGCATATAGTGTATAATCCAGGTTCCCGAATCTGTCAGAAATGATCTCCACGATACAGCTCCTGCCTCGTGGGGAGCCTATCTCAGCCTGACACCTCTCCACCACAGACACATGTATACACATCTGCGCCAGTAGCAATTCGTGCATTGCCTTCCTTGTTTGCTCCTGCTAGAGCAGCTTTCCTCACTCCTGTTCACTCATCAAGACCCTATTCAACATCCTACTTCTAAGGACTTACTTTGAGTTTACCTTCAGTGGAAGTGAATTATTATCTACTGTCTTTGACATCCACATGTCATTTACAGATTGCTGTCATTTCACCAATAATAACTGTAACATGTTACAATTATTTGCTCATGTGGCAATCTCCCCTATTATTTTGTGGAGGAGATCAGGGCTGTTCTTCATTCATCATTTAACCCCAAAACCTATTACAGACTCTCACAACAGCAAAACTACTAGTTAAGATTTATGAAGAGTTTTTGTGGGCCAGAAACTGCTACCTCTCCTTTCTGACCTGTTCATCACACGGAGTAAAACCCATTAAAAAAGACCTCACTGAATCACAAGCAAAGGTGACAAATTATGTCCTCCAAGTATAGTTGTAGCTAAGGACTTGAGATGGAAGGAGAAATTAGAAGATAGATAAAATAGTTCTGTATCTGTTATCCAATATATTCAGTCTAACTTGAGAAGAATTGATTAAATACCTGCTGTGTACCCAACCTCATACTAAGCAATTAGCCAAGTGTTTGTGTCAATAGAGATTCTTCATTTTATTTAAAGTCAATTTTTCCAATCTGTAAACAGAAATGCAGTAGTATTTTGATATTGCGTTTTAATTCCATGCACACAAAAGATCATAACAGGGACTCAGTGCTATACCAAGGTCTGAGCTCAATACTGAACACACAGTGCAAAGGAAAGAAAGCAAGAGAAAAAGGCACTAGAACGGGAGTCAGCAGGGTCCCACACCCCTAATTAGCAGCTATCTCACTGCATGAGCTTGACCAGGACTCCACCCGTAATACTCAATTTCACTGTCTGGAAATTGAGGAAAAGCATCTGGATGGGCTCCCTTCTCCCTTCTACTGTTGATGCAATCTAAATTCTCTCCCCAGAAATTTCTCTAAAAATTCTGTTTCCTTCATCTTAAATTGAATCAAGCCCCTCTTCTACCCTTTCAGAAATAAACACTAAGAGAAACTGACAGTGACTTCTTTCTTTGAGTTAATGATAAGACTTTCTCGAGGAGAAGATATATCCCTAGGACCAAGAAGTAGGCACTGAAATAACCTGTTTGGGGGTCTGAGATACCAGCCATTGTTAGTGAAGCTACTAGCCAGGTTAGAGGGATGTTCTTGAAGTCAGAGGGCCTAAGATCATGTCATAGATCTGCCAACTGTGTGACCTGAGGTGTGAGGCTCAGTAACTCTAGGTAGTTTCTTAATGTCAGAATGGAAGGAAATAAGGATATTTACAGGATAAGCTTATTTTTTGAGAACACACATGTATAATAACATTTAGAACAGTGATTGTGATATAGTAAGAGCTCTTTATAATAATGATGGTAAATAGTCAAAGTACTACTTCATTTACCATAATAAAGCTAGACCCAGAAAAATGCTATGACTTTCCCGTGTTCACAGAGCCCTTCTGTGAGGGCTTAAAATAAAGCCAAGAATAAAAGAAGAATAATACTTGAGTTCCTGAGTGTTGCAAAGGGTTAATGTGCTTGGCTGCTAACGTGAAAGTTTGGAGGTCAAGTTGGTCCAGAGATACCTCAGGAAAGAAGACCTGGTGATCTATTTCTGAAAAATTATAGTCACTGAAAACCTTACGGAGCACAGTTCTATTCTGACTCACATGGGGTCTCTGTGAGTCACTAGGAGTTCAAAATCTGCTAGGCAGCACATAACAACAGCATATAAATATTAGTTACTATTATAGGTTAAAATCCAAACAAACAAAACAGTAGTCATCAGGTTGCCTATGACTCGTGGAGACCCTATGGGAGTCAGAGTAAAACTGCTCCATAGGGTTGCCAGTAGCTAATTTTTCAGAGGTAGATCACCAAGTTTTTTTCCCCCCACCCCTACCCCTCTGCCTCATGGGGACTCATGGTGGTACCTTAGTTAAGAGCTTAGCTGCTAACCAAAAATGTTGTCAGTTTGAATCTACTAGCTGTTACTCGGAAACCCTATGGGGCAGATCTACTCGTCTTATGCAGTCACTACGAATTGGAATCAACTCATTGGTGATGGGTTTTGTCATGTCTTTTGGCTTGGTGACCCCAAATGACAGAGTGGACAGCCACTAGGGTTTTCTAGGCTGTCATCTTTACAGAAGCACATCATCAGTGATTTCTCCTGCATACCTGTGGGGTGGATTTGAACCTCCAACCTTTCAGTCAATGGGTGAGCACTTAATCATTGCACCAACGCATTTGATATGCAAGTGACATCAGACAGACAATTTGATGGCCACCCACTTTCCAAGGGAAGAACTGGACTCAGACAGGTTAAGTGCCTCGCCCAGAGTTGCACAACTATCTTATAACTGTGCTGGGAAATGAACCTGGATAATTTAATGCCAAAGCCACTTCTCATTTTTATTCAAACCATGTATTCAAGAGTACTGATCTCCAGACACAAGCCCCTTCCAGTTGTTGCTTCCCCAAATTCTTGGCACCTTAGTCAGTTCCAAGAATAATAATAAAAAAAAAACTCAAAAAGTTTGGAGATGAGGGTGCATACCACGGTCAATGAATCTGTCAGAGTGTCTGTTCATCTGCCTGTCAATCAGCTATTTCCAGTTACTCTCTGTGTCTGTGAATCTAGGGGACGTTAAAGCCCTGACTGGACTTAGCAAAGGCACGTCTTCTCTTTCTAGATTCCTGGAGAGTTTGACCACTTCCCTAAGTGATCCTTTGAGCCAACCAGGAAACCTTGATGTTTCCGTTGAAACTCTGAGTGCCATACCCTGAAGCAGGTGTCCAAGGACATTTGTTTGCTTAGTGGCTTGCTCGACATGTTCTCAGATTTGCACTGTCTTCCCATCAGCCTTCCTGAAACATGCATTATCCCTCCATCCTTGAAGCAGGTCCCCTGGTGCCGTGATTAAAACAGTTCTGTATTAGATAAACCCGATGCAATTTTCTAAAAGTCATCGTCTCTGCATTTCCCCCGCTGCAGCAGAGAACCTTGCCTCCAACTTCTGGGCTTGCTCATTTGTTTTCTTTCAGACGTTCTCTGAGATACTCTTTGCAGTGACCTCTGCTAAGGGAAGGGAACGTACACTCTTATCCTGGCATTATGCAGACACAGTGACAAATTGGTCTATTTTTTATGCTTGACAGAAATGGTAGGGGTGCGGAACAGGAGAGACATATTAATTCACAGTTTCTCTGACCACCAGTAGATAGAGTTTGAGAAACTTTGTTGTTCCTTCTTTCTTCTTAAGTTTCCCTTCTTACTTTCTCATGTCAGTCTTTATGTGCTCTTTCTTCAATTAGTTCCGCAATGTGACAACACTTCCAAAGCTGCCATTGTAGCAGACATTTGAAGGTAATATGCCCAATAGCAAATATGCCATTGCTCTCTTAAAGTGACTCCTCCTTCTAACCTCTCTCCCCAGCCCATCCTTCTTAGTGACATGATCGCTCTCGAAGTTATCTGATGTTCAGATGATAGATTCATTTCTATTCCACATTCTTTCTTATTCCCATGTCATTAAATCCTGTTGATTTTTCCTTTGAAATTTAGTTTTAGCTCACTGCTCTTACATTTCTACTGTGTGTCCCTAATAAGAGCTGTGAAGGGTGGGTTTCCTGCAATGGTATTTGTGTGATTTTTGTTCCTTCAGCCACATTTTTCTTTACTGAAAAATTGCCTATTGTTCAGCACTGTATTGTAATGAAGATAAAGCATGGTGGGCCTGATTATCCCCGTGTGAGGTTATATTGGTGTTCTTCTCTGACGGAAATCATTCAGGGTGGCATCTACGACTATGTCTCTCAGATGAGAAACTGACCAAAAAGGTGAGCTATTAGAAAGCATGGTGAGAATTTATCTTTTGTGCTCTTCATCATGGAGGGGTCAAGACAACTGGGAAATTATTCTATCTGGTGATTTGCAAGATGTAATTGCTCACTTAGAAACAGAGCAGGAGCTGCAGTAGAGAAACCAGGAAAGTGACCTGCTAAATCACTCCTTCTCTTGGTTATCTCTCTTCCTTATTCTTTGTACCATTACTAGGCCTGTCTAATTGTATTCTCATTCACCCTTTCTTCATGGATCCCCATACGTAGGTTTATAGGCTCTTTATGGGAAAAAAAATCAGCGTTTTCTCAGCAGTGGATGCTTAGCCTCTGGCAGAGTTTCTCACTGTCTCTTAATAAATACTTACTAATTTTTAATTGAGTTCAGTTGTGACAGTCTTTCAGTCCGGGGACTTTATAACTTAACATTCATTTTAAAATATCACTTTTCTTTCTTGTTTCTTTTCCTTTTCTCCTTACTTAGTATTGATTTGTTTTGTTTTGTTTAAAGTCCTAACAAGTTTCAGCATTTTAAGGAGGAATTGGAGGTAGAACTATGCATTTACTGATGGGCCAGGGGATCACACTGGAAGTGGTTTTTGTGAGAAATTATTGCATTTCAAGGAATAAGACCCGAAAAGAAACTAAATCTTCTGGGAAAGTGTGAGATCACTTGTTGAGAGTATTAATTGTTATAATCTTAGTTGTAAATTTAAATAAAGCTCTGATGTAAATGCTCTTACACAATGTTGTTTTGGTGTTAGCTGTCCTCGTGTAGGGCCCCAACTCATGGCTACACCACATGCAACAAATTACTGCCTGATTCTGTGCCATCCCCACGACTGGTTGAGATCTACAGGGTTTTCACTGGCTCATTTTTAGAAGCGGATCTCCTCACCTTTCTTCTTAGCGCCTCTCAGTCTGGAAGCTTCCCTGAAACCTGCCTAGAATCATAGCAACACAGAAACTCCACTGATGGACAAGTAGTAGATCAGCATGAGGATTATTGGCTGGGTACTGAACCTGGGTCTCCTACATGGAAGGAGAGAATTCTATCACTCAACCACCAGTGTCCTTCAAACTTATATAACAATAACATTTATTATCCAACATCACAATACATCCAAAAGTTGCAGAGCCTTCTTCATGGTGAATAGACTCAGTCTCTTCAAAGCCCTGAATTTTTCCATCTCTTTTCTGTTATCTCTGGATTATAAAGTTTGTCCTCACACTCATTCTACTTAATTTCCTAAGAGATTGCCCACAGCAGATTGGATGTTGAGCTCCTTTATTCACACTGAGTGGAAAAAGCTGATTTCCAATCTTGAAATATTGTCTTCCCAATGGTCAGTTTAGAATGCATGCCTGCCCTCATGATGAATAATAGGCACCAATAGAATGTGACACAATAATTGGCTTGCATCTGGATTCCTGGACAAATAATGGCAAAGAGGTAAGAACTGCCATGACTGGTTTCAACCAAGTTATCTCAACCAAAATCACTATTGACGTATCAGGGGTCAGAGAATTGTTTGTCATAGGTGTGTTCTGTGCACTGAAGAATGTATGTCAGCACCCCTAGTACTTACTCAGTGATAACAGTTGCACCCTTCCTGGCTGTGGCACCCCAAAAGTCTCCACACACTACCAAATGTCCACCTGGGGCAATATTATCCCTGTGTTGCAAGCCAATGGCTTAGACCAATCAACTTGAATGTTTTCAAATCAAATACAATGTCTGTTATAGTCAGGCACTCCTCCTTTGCAGATTTTCTTCTCCGAAGTTATGAAGTTTTACTTTAAAATGCTTGTCTTACTTACAAGGTTGTGTTCAGACTATTGCCAGTCCAACTGGTCTCTCTGATGTTTGCTTCTTAAATGTCACAATTTATTGTCTACTGTGACCCCATGTCAACTGAATGTCTTTTTACTTTTTACCTTGTACCATCCTTGCTATTCTCTAGTATGTAGCTTCCAGTATCCAACTTGGGAAGGTGCTATTTGAGGAGGGCAACCTGATTCTTGGTAACGAATGCCAGTATAAAAGAGAGAAAGAAAGACAGAAAGAGATTAGAGGAAAGACCAAGACAAAACAAAGTGTGGTAGCAAGGAAATTCTTCATATTCATTAAAATTGTTGCATTTGCCTAGCTTCCGTTCTAGGAACAGAAACTCCGCTGGGTGCTTTGCATAAACTGTCTTATTTAATCCACAATAATATATGCAAGTTATGTTTTCATATGTGCATTTTACAAGTGAGGAAAGTGAGCTCCAGAAAATATTTTAGTCTTGTTTAACATTATGCAGAAGTCCCTGGTGGTACAAATGGTTGCCACACTCAGGTACTACACTCAAAATGCTGGAGTTTTTATTCTATCCCTAGGTGCACTGGAAGAAAGGCCTAGTGATCTGTTTCCAAAACATCTACCACTGAAAATCCTTTGGAGCACAGATCTACTCTGGCACACTTGGGGTTTCTATGAGTTATAACTGATTCAATAACAATTAGTTTAAAGTCACGTAGAAGGTGTGACATAGACTCACAATTTGAACCCAACACTCTGCCACTCTAAAGTCACAATGTCCTAGTTCAGTATCTGCCAACATCTATGTCATTCTCCTTTTCTAAGTATATCTCTTGGTGCTCTAACCTTCTGGAGTTGTATCATTCATTAAGAGCAGGAAGACTGGGCAGAGGGAGGAAGAGAAAGAAATGGGAGTTCTGAAGGAAAAGGAAGTTACTGAATGGAAGCCTGAATCTGCCTTATAGACTCTGTCTCCAAAAGGCTGCCTTCTGACTGATGCGATAAATCCTTCTCCCTTTAGTCACTTTCTTCAGCCACAGCTGAACACAACGTAGTAATCACCATCAGTGGGGGTCATCTCCAAATTGCAAAGGACAGCCCAGCAGAGGAAATGATAACAGAAAACACACAGTGCCTGTATATATCCATCATGCAGACAAGAGCTGCGTGCAGAATTCTAAGTCTGTCCCTGTAACTCCACTCTGACTTCCACTCCTTTAGCAAATGTACCGGTAGCAACCACAGCTTTCAAAAGCCTCCCTGCTTTTGTTTCTTCATCCTTAAATCCATGTTACTTAATTAGATTATTTTTTTTCTAAAGCACTTAGCATTTCAGCTCTCTGCTACCAAAAATGAACAATAGAAACAAACAACAAAAAAAACAGAAGAAGAAGTATAATAAAGATCAGCAAAGCTATGGCTTCTTGGGTCATTGTTATATAGCAGGTAGCACAACATCTTTGTTGCCCTTGATCTGAATGACCCTGGCTGAGGTCTCCCTACTCTTCTTCACGTCTACCTGGTTCCACCAGACAGAGCTCTTACACCATACACATCGAGAACTCCCTCCACTGTGCCTTTGCCCGTGCTGCTCCTTCCATTTATAATCTTCTCTGTGTCTGGGTTGGCCCATTTTGCCAATCCAACTTTTGCCATAGTATCATTGTGAAAGCCTAGAGTCATTATATCCATATTTTAGGTGGCAACCTGACTGTTAATTTTGCTATAGTATGGCATCTTGCATGTTGCTATGTTGCTGAAAGCTGTGCCACAGGTATTTCAAATGCCAACAGTCACCCATGGGGACAGATTTCCCCAGAGCTTCCAGACTAAGACAGATAAGGAAGAAAGGCCTGGCAATCTACTTCTGAAAATCAGCCAGTGAGAACACTATGAACCACAACAGAATATTTTCTGACGCAGTGCTAGAATAAAAGCCTCCTAGGTTAAAAGACACTCAAAATGCACAGTGGCCACAGAAACGGATTCAAGCACACCAGTGAACACATAAATGGTGTGGGATTAGTGTAATGTTTTGTTTTGCTGTACACGGGGTCACCATAAGTTGCAGCTAACTCAATGGCAACTAACCACAGCAATATAGAGGACCAAGGATGTAAGGGACATACATGATCCAAGTCACAAAGTTGGTAGATTGTGGAGCAGGGAACTGAATCTGTATTCTTTGACTTTTTAATATCCTAGTATGGTATAGGAGCCCTCTTGGTGCAGTACTTAGGAGCTATGTGCACTAACCAAAAGGTCAGCAGTGCAAACAAATCTACCAGGCCCTCCTTGGGAACTCTATGGGGAACTTCTGCCCTATAGGGTCTCTATGAACTAGAATTTACTCAATGGCAGTGTTTGTTTGCTTTTTAATATGCAGTAATAGTCACCAAACTATCCAAGCACAAAGTTGTACCCTCAGAATCACATCCAGCCTTCTTTCCCACAGCCACTTTATCTTCAGATGTCAGCTGGTAATATCAACATGGTCTATTTAAGCACATTATCAACAAACTTTCCCTCCTGCCCCCTCTGTCCTAAACTCAAAGGAGTCATTTCCATTAGATTAATTCTGAAGTTACTGTCACATTTATATAGCTGATGCCATCTCCTGTTATCTTAATTGCATATTTGGAAAACCCGCCCTATGCCTGTTTCATATGGTGTGCCATTTGGTGTTTATGACCATCATCCTACAGTCAACAGCATATGGGGAACCCATCCGCTCTGAATACTAAACTCATCCAGTATCTCTCCCAGAGCCGTCATGAGAAATAACTAATAAAAATGATTACAATAATAGAGGGTCATATAAATGCCAAATGCAATAGCAATTCTTCATTCTAAAGTTTCTTAATATCTCTTCTCTACCAACACCATAAATATGAGGGAAAGGCAAGATGTTATTCATAAATAATTGGAAATATTTTCACAAGGATTATTTCAAATCCCTTCGTTAAGGGTTAAGACTCAACTTTAGGGTCAACCTGAAGGTGAGGCAAAATTTCAAGGATAATTGAGCTAGAAACCACTGTGACCTTTCCAAAGACCTCTTTTCATATTTATGTATTTTTTTCCAACTAGCAATAATAACAATATAAAAATAAAGATACGGGAGTAACATTTAAGTAAATCAGATGCAGATGGCTGTTTTATCAAGCAGAGGCAATTTTTATCATTTTAAAAGCTTTTGTTTTTTAAAGGAAAGAAAATGGCCCATGTTCTCTTGCATTTTCTTAAGAGGAAAAAGCATATATTTTTTAATTTGAAATGGGGTATTAATGGTGTTATCTCTTGTGAACTGCTGCGCCGGAGTGAATTCTAGAAAATGCAGTTACTTGCAAGATTTCTGGTAAATTCTTCTCTGACTTAGAGAGTTAGTGGTATATTATATCAGGCTACCTTTCTGAGACAATACTGTACACATACCCGGAGAGTCAATTTCCTGAACCTGTTTTACGAGATCATCTTGTTTTCTTTGTTTATATTATTGATTTAGGGAAAATCATTTGGTGAATAGTGAATGTTCACCTAAATGAGAAAGTGGTAATATGAGGCAGATAGATAGAGAGGGACATAATGTAGCTGGGATAATAAAACCTTGCATTTGCTTTGCAATTTATGGTGTGCATTATCCTTTTTGAACCTTACCATACCTCTGAGAGTTATGGGGACAGAGAATATATTCCAGTTTTATAGATTAAAAGTCAAAGTATGGAGAGGTTAAGTGGCTTTCCTATGACTTCCCTACCCTCGCTCCACTCCTCTCCTCTATGCAGCTGGACATTAAACCAAGACTAGAACCTCCACCAATCAGTCTAATGTGCCTCCATTTGTACAAAACTGCTTTGATATTAAAAACCAACCAATCTATCCAGAAGCATTAATAAAGCACATACTGTTAAGCTGGGACAGCTGTTCCTAGGAGACTCTATCGTGCACTTCTATTCTTGTTCTATAAGGTAACTGTGAGCCCGAATTGACTCACAGCAACAGATAATGAGTCCAGTGTTGAAACAGCAGTAGACACAGCAGCACTTTCAGATGCTGACCAAGTACATGAAGCACTTATCATTGAGTCTGAAATACCAAACAGAAACTCCCAATCTTAAGAAGTGGATAAGATATGAGCAAATGTGAAACAGGAGCCTAGTAGCACAGTGGTTAAGTGTTAGGCTTGCTAACCAAGTGTAGCAGTTTAAATCCACCAGCCTTTCCTTAGCAACCGTACGAGGCAGTTCTACTCTGCCCTACAGGATAGCCCTGAGTCAGAATCAACTCAATGATTCTTTTGTTAGTTTTAGTTTTCATTAAGTGTCAAAGAGGATAACAATGTGATCAATGTAGGCTGGCAATGCTTGTGGGAGACTTAACTGAGCAAAGGGTTTTTAATAAAAGTCTTAAAAATGAATAGAAATTTACTGATGATGTCAGCTAACATTTACTAAGTTACCTGAGTTCCAACTTTATTCACCTAATGTTTCCTAGTTCTAATGTAAAAAAAAAAAACAAAAACCCAGTTCCGTTGAGTCAGGTTCAACTCATAGCGACCTTGGAAGTCAGAGTAGGACTGCCCCATAGAGTTTCCAAGGAGTGCCTGGCAGATTTGAACTGCCTATCTTTGGGTTAGCAGACATAGCACTTAACCACTATACCACCAGGGTTTTAATGTAGAGAAAGTATTATAGCATAGTGAAGACACACAGAGAAGAAAATCTAGCCCTGGCACTTTACCTGATGACAACAAACAAGTGACTTCACCTCTTTACACCTCAGTTTATCCATTCGAAATAAAATAAGTTTAGAAAAAAATCTAATTTTAAAAGTTTCCAGAAAGAATACATTTAAAAAAAAAAAAAAGACAAATAGTAATGACCCTATGACAAATTTATTCATGTGGTTGTGACTATTATTATTGCTATTTTTATTATTAATATCTTGTGGTATGGAAACCCTAGTGGCCTAGTTGTTAATGGCTGCATCTGTTAACCAAAAGGCCAGTAGTTCAAATCCACTAGGCACTCCTTGGAAACTCTATGGGAAAGTTCCACTCTGCCCTATAGGGTTGCTATGAGTTGGAATCAACTTGACAGCACTGAGTTTGCTTTGTTGTTTGTTTGTTTGTTTTTTGGTAAGATATGAGGAAACCCTGGTGGCATAATGGTTAAGTGCTGTGTGCTAACCAAAACATCAGCAGTTCAAATTAACCAGATGCTCTTTGGAAACTCTATGTGGCAGTTCTACTCTGTCCTATAGGGTCACTGTGAGTCAGAATTAGCTCATTGGCAATGGGTCTGGTTTGGTTTTGGTTTGGTAAGGGCTGAAGACACAGAAGTCAATGAGAAAAAATCCCTAGTCTTTAGAAACACCATCTGCTAAAAGAGATTGTCCATATTCCTTTCTTTGTTCTTTCGTTCTCCTTCTCTTCTAGTTTTCCCTCTTTCCTGCTTGCCTGCCTATCTGCCTTTTCCAATGATTTCTTCATTTAACATTCTTTTCTTCCTTATTTCCGTAATTATTTACTGAGTATCTTGTCTGTACCAAGCACAGTGCTAAGTGCTCAGCTTTTGTCACAAATTGTGTTACCCACTATGTGGCTAAGCCATGCTTCCCAGTATTGTGTGATTTTCCCATATGTTATACATCCTGCCTCTATGATGTTAATGAGAAAAAATGAGCAACAGTCTCGTTAGTGAGGCGAGACTCAATCTACAAGCTTAGATTGTACTGAGGCAACCTCTGGGGTTATAAAAGGGATAAGTGGGCAGAGAAAGAGAGGGAGTTGGGAACCTCATACTACCAGGAAAGTGATGCTTGGGAAAGAGTGCATCTGTCAGGATGAGGGGTCCCTGAATGAAGAAACTCCTAGTCCAGGGTAAGAAGGCAGACTGAGACAGGTTCCCCCTGGAGCTGACATCCTGAATTTGGACTTTAAGCCTACGTTACTGCATAGAAATAAATTACTCTTTGTTAAAGCATCTACTTGTGGTATTTCTGTTATAACAGCCACAGATAACTGAGACAGTTTTCAAGGATTATCAACCATGAACCCAGCCCTGAGAAACCTCCAGGCCTAGAAGTATAAACAACCCACGATAGACAATTATGATGAAAGAAGGAAAGTGGTGATGGAGACACACTAAGACTCTAGCAGAGCACAGTTCCATGACGGACAGCACAATCTCCAAGGGCAACTCAAAGTCTCTGGAAAAAATTCACAAGTTAGTTTATAGTACTACCATGAATGAACTGGAAGACAAACTCTGCAGCTTTGTTTTCTAATATTCTAATATTCTAATATTCTAATATTCTCTGCCCTCTTTCTATACTTTTAAACCCCAAACCTATTTCTGGCTTAGGACATTTTACTTGCTGTGATCATTAAGGTTGTATGTCAACTTGGCTGAATCATGACTAGCAGTAATTTGGCTCCTATGAAGTAGTTTTACAGTCTTATAACGACATAATCACCTCCACAAGTCTGATATGATGTGGTCACCTCCGTGATAGGATCTTCTATGAGAAGCCAATTAGCTGAAAGTGAGTTTTCTTGGGAGTGCAGCCTGCATGCAATATATACACACTTTCTGGCAAAGCTCACTGATTTTTGCCCTGCCCTTTATCCTGCAATTGACTTGTTAACATCTGATTTCCAGTTCTTGGGACTTGGGCCAGTAGCCTGCTATCTTACCTGGTGGTCTTGGATTCCTCAGCCTTCACTTGCCAGCTCCTCAGCCCCTGAAGCTGCGTCAGTCAGAAGTCCCTGGCCTAATGCTGACACCTGACCCACAAACTTAGAACTTGCTACCCTGTGCAAACCTGTGAGCCATTTCTTTGAGATAAATCTCTGTCTGTGTGTGTATGTGTGTGTGTGTACTCTTCAGTGGTTTTGCTTTTCTCGAGAATCCATCCTAAAAGTCTGTCTCTGATACTTGGAAACACTCTTCTCTGGCTCTTTCAATGAATGACTTCTTCTGTTCCTTCTTCTTTTTTATTCTGTTTCTTCTCCTTCTATTTCTTCTTTATTCAAGTCTCATTAAAGAGGATGTTTTAAACCTTATTAAAATAGATTGCCCCCACATATTAATCTGTATTCTCTATGACCTTAAATTGTTTGTTTTCAGTGTACGTGTTTACTTGTCATCTTAATCTTAATTTCTCATCCAATAGAAAATAAGCTCCATGTAAATAGAAACTAAGCTGTCTTTTTTCTTATCTCATTTCCAGCCCTTAAAACAAAGGCAGAGAAAGTTGGAGGTGGGATTTAAACTGAGTAATTAACAGACTCATAGCACACAGAGATATTCTGACACAGATAACCTGGAGATTTGTGAAAAGTCAGAGAAGCAGAATGCTAATCGATCTAGGAGGCCTGGCAAAGCATAAGTCCGAAAAAGATGGAAGAAACAAGTTCAACAGGATCCCGTCCACCAGATATTGGTGCATAAAAAGGGCAATGCTAGGCGCTGAAGATACAAAAACGTTTAACACAAATTCTGTTATGCTCAGTCTAGTGGTAACAATGGTAAGATTAATAACAGCTAAATGGCTAAAACTCATTGGTGTGGAATCAGGTCTGACTCTTCATGACTTTACTTGTCTCATAGGAGAATGGTGGTCTCCAGGGTTTTTAGTGGCTCTAATCTTTTGGAAGAGATTAGTTAGGCCTTTCTTTCTCAGCTCTGTTTGGTGGACTTTAACTGCCAATCTTTGATTCATAGCCAAGCCAAGTGCCGTCGAGTCGGATCCGACTCATAGCCAAGCACAAACTGCCATCCAGAAACCTTGCTAACCTGCTAACCGATATTAATCATTTCCTGTGTTACAGGCTCCATTCTAAGGACTTTACATGTAAAATTTATTATCCAACTGGTATTTCCTACAAGAACGAACACCATGAAGTATGCACTATCATAATCACCATTTTTCTAGAACTAAACTCAGCCCAGCCAAAGCCAGCCAAGTGCCATCAAGTTGGATCTAAAACTATTCCTCAAGCAAACTCTTCAGAAAAATGTTAAACTGGACTATAAAACATAAAATATTTGTAAAGACTGTGTTTCTTAGTTCAAATAGATACACAAGGCTAAATGGGCAGCTCCTGTCTGGAGGCAGGACGAGAAGGCAGAATTGAACAGAAGCTAGTTGAATGGATATGGAGACCTAGAGTGCTGTTATATTAGAGGGATTACAGCTAGGGTCAAATAATAATATGTGTATAAATTTTTGTCTGAGAAATTAACTTCAGCTATAAAGTTTTACCTGAGGCACTAAAATAAACAAATAAATAAATAATAAAAAAGTCCAGCCTTACTGGACTGGTTGAGACTAGAGAACTCCCCAAGATTATTGCTCTGAGATTCTCTATTTTTTTTTTAAAAAAAGAGAAATAATTACCACTGTAAAAAAATTAAATTGACATGGAAAGTAGAGTGACTCACTAAGGGCCGTTAGGCAAAATTCACATGAACAGCAGCCAACGGAGAAGGGAGCATTAATGAAGTATTTGCCAAATGCCTCTGGGTGAATGAAGGGAAAGGAATAATCTATCAAGACATGTCAAAGAAGGATTTGTGGATAAAGCAGGCAGCATTTGGTCTATGGCTAGTGGGATGAGAAAGACATTGCTAGCTGGAGGATGGGGTGATGTACACTTCAGAATGAAGTGAGGCCAGAGATGACAAAGTCAGTTGAGTGTCTAACTACTTGAGGTCTAACATTTGATAGTGCTCACAGTTAGAATCACCTTCTGATATGTAGCAACTCTGTGACCCTGATCAAAGTCATAACACCAATTTCCTCTTTTATAACATGACACCTGTCATTGGTTGTGATGAGAGTTAAAGTAAATCTTGCATTTGAAGCACAGTCACTGATACCTAACAATCACTGAAATGCTTTCAGCTTTTTCTCCTTACAATTCAGGAAGATAAATATCAAAATCATCAAGAAACTTGGTAATAAAGTCTGCGAAAGTTAATCTGAGATTAGTTCAATGAAAGCTATGAATGTTTGTGAGAAATTTAGACGTTTTCCAACAGCCAGTGGTTTCAGACTCACATAAAGGACTTAAAGCTCTCTATGTAGAATATTCTAGGGAATGGTGATTCTGAGGACAACTCAGCTGGGCACCTAGAAGTATTTTGTTTTCTGATTCTTTTAAAACATTTCTCATGGCTAAATAAAACAAAAGTACATCAGAGGTCAAAAGCAGCCTTTTGGCAACTCAGCAACTAGTCTGAGACCTCTGTAGGTGATCCTCTGATGAAGAACTTACTCCAACTTATTTCTGAAATATTACTCAGGCAGTGTGGAAAGAATAGATTAAAGGATGTCAGCTTGAAGATTACTGAAATCAAGCAATTATTGAGGACCTGAATAAAAGGAGTTGGAGAGATTTTGCAAAAAAAAGTTGATTGGACAAGAATTAAATTGGGTTAAAATGGAAAAATAAATTGTCAGAACCACAATTGAAAATTACAAAACCAAAAGTGGACATTGATTTTAATTAAACACAGACACACAGATACACAGACACACAGACACACACAGAGACACGCACACACACAGAGAAATTCCTAAAATTCTAAGAACAGTCCAAAGAAATCCTCAGGACCAAAGGATTTGCCCCTAAAAGCCCCGGAGTAGTCCAGAGCTGACAGCTGGTAATGTTGCCAAAATGTGTCTGACAATGTTAAGACCTTGATGCTCTTGGGAAGATGTTAGTGACCTCACTGCAACAAGTCTCATGTAGCCAAGGAAACGAAAATATAAGCATTAAAATGTCAGTGTTGAATAACAGAGACTGGAGTTCAGGAAAGGTGATGGAAATAACCAATTAAGATCCTCTTTTGTGGTAGAACAGCCTCTTCTACATTACAGCAGAAAAGTCACTGAATTGTCGAAAACCTATGTCTTTCATGGGAGCATCTGCTAAAATGATTCTGCCCAACAGCGTGCTTTGAACACTGTTGTGCAAGCAACTGTGTTCTGGGCAATATGTATAGGTGACTGCAAAAAGAACAAGTACAGTTCTTGAACTTGTCATGGTCTCCTGTCCTGCAATGTAGAATATATTGTTAATATTTACATATGTGCCACACATGAAAATAGCAGTATTATAGATATATTGAGTTAAAGATATTTATGTAAATTAGATATCCAACCAAAACCCAGTGCCATCAAGTCAATTCCAGCTCATAGCTACCCTAGAGATTAGAGTAGAACTGCCCCAAAAAGTTTCAAAGGAACACCTGTAGGATTTGAACTGCTGAACTTTGGTTAGCAGAAGTAGCACTTAACCCACTACACAAGGAGGGTTGTAAATTAGATACAGTTTATACTAAGTACACAAATTAATACATAAATAGAAACATATTATTAAAATTAATTTCACCTGTTTCTTTCACTCTTCTAATACAGCTGGTACCCATTACCATCAAGTCAATTCTGACTCATAGGTACCCTTTGGGACAAAGTAGAAGTACCCCACAGAGCTTCCAAGTACTCCCTGGTAGATTTGAACTGGTGACCTTTTGGTTAGCAGCCTTATCACTTAACCACTACACCACAGAGTTTCCAATGCAGCTGCTAGAAAAATTAAAGTTTGTAACTGGCCTGTATTTGTGGCTCACATTATAGTTCTTTGTACTGTGCTGTTCTTGACCTTGGCCAAGCCAACTTCTTAGTGTAAATTACACTTTACTGCTCCCATGCATTAGCCCGTCCTCTTGTCTTAATCTTAACTGTGAAATTCTTGCCCATTTCTGAAATCTGTCTGAAACCTCGCTGCTTTGGTTCAATTTTATAAAATCTCTAACCACAAGTAATAATCTCCCTATGAATTTCTGGAGACTTTATTATTTAATTTTGCTCAAGATCATTCAAATATGACTGTAACAGTATATTGACACGGGACTGCCAGAAATTCAATCTGGATTCAAAAGAGGACATGGTACCAGGGATATCATTTCTTAAGTCAAGTGGATCTTGGCTGAAAGCAGAGAATACCAGAAAGATGTTTACCTGTGTTTCATTGACTATGCAAAGGCATTTGACTATGTGGATCATACGAAATTATGGCTATCATTGCATAAAATGGGAATTCCAGAACACTTAATTGTGCTCTTAAGGAATCTGTATATGGATCAAGAGACAGTTGTGTCAACAGAACAAGGAGACACTGCATGGTTTAAAGTTAGAAAAGGTGTGCATCAGTGTTGTATCATTTCACCGTACATTTTCAATGCGCATGCTGAACACATAATCCAAGCAGCTGGATTATATGAAGAAGAAAAAAGCATCAGGATTGGAGATACACAGATGATACTACCTTACTTGCTGAAAGTGAAGAATATTTGAAACATTTACTGATGAAGATCAAGGACTACAGCCTTCAGCAGGGATTGTACCTCAATATCAAGAAAATAAAAATCCTCACAATTGGACCGGTAAGCCACATCATCATAAACAGAGAAAGGATTGAGGTTGTCAAGGATTTCATTTCACTTGGTTCCACAGTCAATGCCCATGGCAGCAGCAGTAAAGAAATCAAAAGACATATTGCACTGGGAAAATCCATTGCACAGGATCTCTTTAAAGTATTGAAAAGTAAAGATGTCACCTTGAAGACTAAAGTGTGCCTGATTCAAGCCGTGATATTTTCTATAGCATCATATGTATGCAAAAGCTGGACAATGAACAACAAAGACAGAAGAAGAATTTATGCCCTTGCATTGTGATGTTGGAGAAGAATGTTAAATGTGCCATGGGCCTCCAGAAGGACAAACAGGTCTGTTCTGGAAGAGGTACAATCTTGGAAGCAAAGATCGTAAGACTATGTCTTACATACTTAGTGCATGTTGTCAGGAAGGATCGGTCGCTGGAGAAGGACATCATGCTTGGTAGAGTGGATGGTCAGTGAAAAAGGGGAAAATCCTCGATGAGATGGATGGACACAGTGCCCACAACAATGGGTTTAAGCACAGAAACGATTGTGGACATGGCACAATACTGGGTAGTGTTTCATTCTGTTGTGAATAAGGTGTCTACAAGTCAGACCCAACTCAATGGCACCTAACAAGAACAAGGTATATTTATGCCAAATTGCCCTCTATTTTTTACATTTACTTAACCAGAATGTAATTTTTTAGAAGAATTGTATGCAACACATCATTTTTGTAACCCATGGAACCTACCATGGTGCTTTATAATTTTTTGTCTTCTGAATTTAAAATAATTGGAGGATATTAGATTTTGTTGTGATTATTAACTAATAATTAAAATGTGGAATGTAAGAAGAATGAAACTAGGAAAATTGGGAGTAATGAATGGATTGGACTTGGCAATGCAGCCAGCCAGCCAAGTGCCGTCAGATGGGACTAAAACTTGTTCTTGAAGATGCAGCAGCTGAAGCAAATGGAAGAAATTATCACTTAAAAGAACTGGACTGAAGATTTCAAAGGGCAGCTTGAGAGTGAATTATGCAAAGACCTGGAGTTAGAAAACCAAAGGGGAAGAACACATTCAGCGTTTCTTAACGTGAAAGAACTGAAGGAAAAAAGTGAAGCCTCAAGTTGCAATACAGAAGTATTCTATGGACAAAATAATGACTAAAGCAGAAACATCGAAAGAAGATGGAGGAGAAACAGAGTCACTCTGTCAAAAAGAGCTGGCCAGTGTTCAATTATTTCACGAGGTAGCATGTAATTCAGATCTGATGATATTGCAGAAAGAAGTCCAAGCTGCACTTGCTGAAGGTATCAGCAAAAAGTAAGTCTCCAGAAATGGATGGAATGTCAACTGAGATATGTTTCAACAAAAAGATGGAATGCTGGAAGTGCTCACTCATTTATACCAAGAAATTTGGAAGACAGCTACATGAGCAACTGACTGGAAGAGATTCATATTTTTACACATTGCAAAGAAAGGTGATCTAAATAATAGGGAAATTATCAAACAATATCATTAATATCACCCTCAAGTAAAAATTTGCTGAATATAATTAAAAACTGATTGCAGCAGTACATCAGCAGGGAACTGCTGGAAGTTCAAGCAGATACAGAAGGGATTATGGAACAAAGGATGTCACTGTTAATGTCACATGGATCTTGGATGAAGGCATTGAATATCAGAAAGATGTTTATTCATGTTTTGTTGACTAGACAAAAGCACTTGACTTGTGGATCATGACAAATTATGGATAATATTGAGAAGAATGGGAATTCCAGAACACTTCATTGTGTTCTTACAGAACATGTACCTAGATCAAGAGACAGCAGTTTGAAATGAACAAGTGAGTACTCTGTGGTTAAAATCAAGACAGGTGTGTGTTGGGGTTATATTCTTTCACCACATTTTATCTTGAGTAAATAATCTGAGACTGGCCTGTGTAAAGAAGAACACAACATCAGGACTGGAGGAAGACCCTCAGAAGCGAGGATGGTGAGATTTCGTGTCAGCAGGAGGGACCAGACCTTGCAGTAAGACATCATGCCTGGTAAAGCAGACAATCAGTGAAAAAGAAGACCCTTAGCCAGACGAATTGACACAGTGGCTGCAACACTGGGCTCACGCAAAGCAACAATTGTGAAAACGGTGCAGGACTAGGTAGTGATTTGTCCTGCTGTACACAAGGTTGCTATGACTGAGAACCAACTAGAAGGTGCCTAACAGCTACAACAATAACAACAACAGTCTGATATACAATCGTGAAGTTTCAGGGATCCCAGAAATGCTAGGGAAAAAAATAAATCATTAAGTTGGTTCCAACTGTATACGATAAAGCAGAACTGCCTCGGACAGTTTCCAAGGAGTGGCTGATGGACTCAAACTGCTAACCTGTGGTTAGCAGCCTAGTTCTTAATCATTTCACACTTGAGCTCCAACATAAGAAAGGGAGACAATTAGCCCCTTGATTAACCCTTTACGTTATTGTACTGATATAGGTTATCTACTTCCCTGGACACTGGAGTAAAACAAAAAATTCATTTTGAGAACACAGAAGCTAAAACATGGAACAGAGTCTATAAAATGTAAGTTAGCAAGCCATGCATTTATATGCAGTCAACAGTATATAATACTAAGATAAAAAAAAAAAAAAAAAAAAAACAGTGCTGTCGAATTGCTTCTGACTCACAGCCTCCCTACAGATAGGGCAGAACTGTCACATAGGGTTTCCAAGGAGCACCAGATAGAGTTGAACTGCTGACCTTTCGGTCAGCCATTGTAGCACCTAACCATTATGTTACCAGGGTAAAGTAGTCTAGAATTCTCCTGGCCTGAATTCAGTGCCTGAAACTGAAAAAGAGACTAGGTTGGCTGCATACTAGATGAGATGGGGGCAGTGATAGAGATGTCACTATAGATTAATAGCAAGTAGGTTAGAAATAGTATCTTGAACCAGACTAGGAGGCATGTGGTTCTGAGACATCTATGAAACAGACCACCATAAAGCCAATGATAACTTCAAGTGGCATTCTAAAATCATTTAATCATTTGGTGTGTCCCTGTCAGGCATTGGAGATGATTCGTGCAAGTGCGAAATATTCCTTGAAACTTAGTATAATTGGAAAGAATTTTGCATCAAGGACATCAAGAATGTACCACTCTTTATGATCCCTTCATATACACCTGTCTCTGAAGTATTACACTGGGGACAGCAAGCCACAAACAACAGGTCTCACCTCAGTTTTCAGCCCATTTATCTGCCTGTACTCAATAATTTGCATCCTAGGTATTTTCTATTTTGGATCCCTATTCAGGTTTCTTCTGAATACAAAGTCTACCTTTTGACAACACTGATCAGTGTAGCCGTTTGAAAGCAGCGGGGAAATAATTTGTCTATTGGTCAGTCAGTCAGTTGTTCTGTCTTCTATCTGTCTGTCTGTCTACCTTCCTACCTGCCTGTGACTGTCTATCTGTCTCTCTGTCTTTCTATCTGTCTGTCTACTGAGAGAAAAGAGAGATTTGAGAATGTTGACCATGCTAGGCAATAGCACACATTCTAACTGCTACAAATTTAAGTGCCCTCAATTTTCAATGGTTTAATGAAATAAAAGTTGAAAGTTTATTTTTCCTTCAGAAGACAACCTAGTGTGGAGAATCAGTGTTTGTTGGGTAGATGTGTTCCACATAGTCATTCAAGGACCCAGGTTCCTTTGATTGAGTGGTCTCTCTCCTATAAGTTGCAAAAGTCCTCTCCATTTAGGTATTGGAGGATGAAAAGGAGAGATGGGAATGTTTTCTAGTGGACTAAGCCTGAACATATTACACACAATTTGCATTCCCCTTCCATTGAACAGAACTCGGAAACATGGCCATGCCTGGGGAGATGAGTTAAAGAACAAGAGTAGATAACAGATGTTGTAATAATTAGAATATCTAGTGCAGTGTACATGTTGGACAGAACATTCTATCATGTATTCTTTCATTTATTCTTTAATATAAAATTTGTCAACCTCAGCACCATTAGATGTTTTGCACTGGCTAATTTTCTGTTATATAGCAGCTGCCCTGTGTATTATGGGATGTTTGCCAAAATTCTTTGTGTCCACCAACTAGATGCTAGTGTTGTCCTCCCCTTTAGCTATGGCATAAAATAATATCCAAAGATGTTTTCTTATGACTTGGAGATGAGATGAAAAACATGGCCCTGGCTGAGAAACACTGGTTTAATATAAGAAGGGTCCAACACTTAAGTCTAGGAACTTAGCTATTCTAAGTACCACATACCTCATTGCTGAATATCACCGCAGCAATCTTCAAAGTACTTCCCTCGGGAAGCTATACACCAACATTAGTTCCTAGTTCACCCTTCAAAGCAATTTTGGAACTCCTTCTAGAATAGCCATTGTGCACTGTGGCACAGTGGCAAGTGAGCAAACTTAATTGTACAGCTGTCTGTGGAGGAGTTTTTAGCCAGTAAATAAATGAAAAAATATCCAGACACCACGGGAACACACCACCTACTTACCTGATCTGGTTCCCAGTGACTTTTTTCTTTACCTGAAGATAAAGGAAATATTGAAAGGAAGACGTTTTGATGACATTCAGGACATCAACGGTAATACAATGACTAGTCTAGTGACCATTCCAGAAAAAATATTGAAAAATTACTTTGGAGGGTGGCATAGGTGTGGCGTCATTGCCTAGTTTCCCAAAAAGGGTACTTCACAGGTGACCATAGTGATATTCAGCCACAAGGTATGTACCACTTTTTCTAGGGTGAGTTTGCAAACTTAATTGGCAGTCCTTATACTGAACATTTTCTAAATGTCAGGAAATGTCTCATATTTGCTAGTCACCAGTCAAGTGCCATCGAGTCGGATCCAACCTTTTGCTAAAGTGGTAAAATTATTGGATCAAGGACATCAAGAATGTACCACTCTTTTTATGGTCCCTTCATACACACCTGTCCCTGAAGTATTACACTGAGGACAGCTAGCCACAGACAACAGGTCTCATCTCAATTTTCAGCCCATTTATCTGTCTATACTCAAAAATTTCTCTTTATTTTCATTTCTCTGGTGCTCTTATCTCATAATCAATAATTTGCATCCTGGGTATATTATATCTTGAATCCCCATTCAGGTTTCTTCTGAATACCAAGCCCGCCTTTTGCCAACACTGATCAGTGTAAAACATTTTGCTCTACTAGTCAACCCTCCCACATAGTCTGAGATACAGACTTACTCCAAAAAGTAGCATATCCCAGAAATGTTAAAAAATTGATACTCTCTCTCTCTCTCTCTCTCTCTAGCTATATATATATATATATATAGGCACTCAAGCTGACTGAGCAGCTCTTGTCCTGAAGTGAGACAAGAGGGTGGAGAGGAACAGAGGCTGGTTGAATGGACACAGGAAGTACAAAGTAGAAAGGAGGAGGGTGCTGTCACAGAGCAGAGAGAGCAGCTAGAGTTGCATAGCAGTGTGTGTGCGGGAGATTTAATGGCAAATTGATTTGAATTGTAAACTCACTTAAAACACAATAAAATATTAAAAAAAAAATTGGCTCTCATGCTGTGGCTACCACATACTGCACTCCAGACAGACATCATTAATCAATCATGATACTAAGTCTAGAGTCGGCCACCAAATTTGGATAGCACTAGCAATCACTACTGATTTATCAGAATTGGGAAATAACCCCATCGTTTCAGAGGAGATGAGGGAACTGAGACCAGGTAATGAAATGGATACTCAAGGCCACATAGCATTTTAGGTTCTGATCTTTCGTTCCTTCTTCAGTCCATGTGGTGTAGATTGATGAAGTCTGCCCACATCTTTTGAGACCTTCTTGGAAGCAGAGCCTCGGAAAAGGGAGGTGAAAGCTGTAGCATTGCTTAGAAGGGCAGGTGAGGTGACTTTGATGTTTGACAGATTCTCTTTGCTTTTTGAACAGCAAAGAATAAACTGTATACTCAACAGAGTTTGGAGGACTATAACTGCCCCTGCCACCAGCCTTTTTAAGAAGCTTAAGAGAAAGGATGATTCTAAATTCTCACTAAGTGCATGAATTTACAACTCAAGAAGAATAAGAAGCCGTTTGAGGAATACGTTTAACTGCAATAGAATGTGAGCAGCCTGAATGTGGCATGTGTACTGGAATGGTAGGATTAGAGCTCCAGTGTTAGCCATACAGCCTTTTTAAGCGGAAAAAAAAAATCATCTGAGTCTGGTGGGAAATCACAGGCTGTTTTTGCTTTATCATTCATACAAAATAAAATACATTGGGAAGAAAAATTGATCTGGTTAGTTTTCTCCTCTGGATTTTATTCGCCTCCCCTCAGCTTCCGTGGCTGAGGTTTGCTCCTTCCATGCTTGTGTGAAATGGGCTGATACTCTCATCTTGCCTTTTGATAATTATAGACCTCCCAAGGAAAATGGATTCACAGAGGAATTTTATAAAGGTTTTAAAGATTTTATTATGAAGGATTCAGTTCTTTCACAATTATTGGATTTAAAAGGTGCTTTGCTAGAAGAACAGCTATCGATCCCCTTGCAAAGGCAAGACCAACTCTTATATACCCATGTGAGTACTGTGCCTTTCTTGGCACCTCGTAAGCTGATATAATAAAGTTGTAAAGTAAAGTGATTATTTTTCTTGTTGCGGGGCCTCTTATCTCCACTAATGGTGACAGAATAAACTTTAGGCCTACGGGCAATGGTAGCTACAAATTTCACTTAGATTTTAACAGTACATTGGAGGTCATAATGAACTTCATGCTATTGCCTGAAGTTTGTTCAAGTAGCAATTGCCAAACCTGTTAAGCAGACAACTTTCTACATACCTCTTTACTTAGTCCTCTCCTCTCCATCACCTCTGCCTTAGCATTATGTCTTTTGGCTGGCACTACTGAAACAGCTTCCCAATGCGTATCTCTCTTGCTTGTGCAAATACAGCTACAATTACTCAGTGTTTCTCCATTGCCTACAGGAGAGAGTTCAAACTGTGTCATATGATCTGCTAAGCTCTGGTGACCAAGTTCTTACATACTTTCTCTCTTAACTTGTTCCCTCATGAATCTCACGTTCTAGTCTATTGAATTAAAGATCATATCATTTGGTGGAATAAAATAGCCTATGATTTGTCTGTCAAGGTGGAGACAGCTGTTCCATCTAATCTGCGGCATGGAAGTTTTAGAGCCAGATAGATGAGTTTTTTGTTTTTCGTTTGTTTTTTCCTTCATTTGGTGAATGGTCTTGAGGAAAAAATTTAAGCTCTCTAATCCTGTGTCCTTTGATGGCATTATGGTAAGAAGAAATAGATATAAGGAGCAAGGTGCAATGACTACCGTATGGTTGTTATGTCTGATTGTGTGTTATCTTCACAGTCATTAGCACTGCTGCAGCCACTGTGTGTTTTGAGTGTCTTCCAACCTAGGGGGCTCATCTTCTGTCATCCTATGAGACAATATTCTGTTGTGATCTATACAATTTTCTATGACTAACATTTTCAAGTAGATCACCAGGCCTTTCTTTCCAGTCTGTCTTAGCCTGGAAGCTCTACCAAAACCTGTCTACAGTTGGTGGCCCTGTAATATTCACAGTGCTCTTGGCATAGCTCTTAGCATCACAGCACCGTGGAAGCTGCCTCAGCATGACAAACTCAAAATTTTATGTTCTTTCTGTGGCAAAAATATTTATTTTATTTGTGTACTTACTAACTTGTTTCACTATATTTTCTGGTTTTGTGTCATAAATAGAAACACCTTCCAACCTCAAGATTTTCCATTTTTTTCTTTTGTTTATACTTTCATACTTTATCTTAAATTTTTGATCTACGTATAATTTATTCTGGTGTAAAGAATAATATAAGAATTTAGCTCTCATCCTTCAGCCTACACCAGATATCTAGCCTATAGTCCAAGAAATCTATTAAATATCCATATTCTTCTCATAGATTTGAAACATTATAATAATCTATTTTTTCAATATACATCTGAGCAAATATATAGAATATGTATTCTCTTCCCTTGATTTGTCAGTCTGTTCTTAGCACAGTAACACGTAGTTCTAATTACTATAGCTTTGTAATGCATTTTAATACCTGACAGTATTTGTCTTAAACTGGATTCTCTAGAGAAACAAATCCAATAAAGCATATAAATATATATACTATCAGATATTTAAAATATATGTAAAGAGATTTATACAAAGGAAATGGCTCCATGGTTGTACAGGCTGGAACATTCCAAACTGTGGGTCACAATAGAGACTTCTTGTGATTCATGTAGCGACAGAGGCTGGCAAGCCCAAGATTGGCAGGCCAAAGATGAAAGCTCTTGATCACAGGCTGTAAAGATAGATGAATCCCAAGACTAACAGGCAGGACACTGCAGATAAGCTGCTAGCTCAGTACCCAAGAACTAAAGGTCAAACAAACAACAGCTAGCTGCAGGATTAAGAACAAGGAAAATCTCTCAAGCCCTGCCAGAATGTTCACTTGTACTCAGTGCAGACCTCATATCCAGGGAAACTTCCTTCCAGCTGATTGGCTACTTACTGCAGATCCTGTCATGGAGGTGACTGCACTGTATCAAATCTCATCACGGAAGTAATCACAACATCATACAACTGCCAAACTACATAATAGCTATCAAACCACTGAGAATCATGGCCCAACCAAGTTGATACACAACCTTAGTGATCACAATACTAAAACCGAAAAGCCCAAGCCTGTTGCCATTGAGATGATTCTGACTCACAGTGACTCTATAGTACTTGCCACCATAGGGTTTCCAAGGTGGAAATGCTCCCATAGGTTTTTAAGAAGCAGCCTGAGGATTTGAACAGTCCACCTTTTGGGTACCTGTTTAGCTGTTTGCTGCTGTGTCACCAAGGCTACCAGATGGTCCTAGAAACCTGGTGACCCAGTGATTAAATTCTATTGTTGCCCATATTTATCTTCTTTTTCAGAATGATTCTGGCTATTTTCT
Organism: Heterohyrax brucei; assembly: GCA_028571685.1. NCBI lineage: Eukaryota > Metazoa > Chordata > Mammalia > Hyracoidea > Procaviidae > Heterohyrax > Heterohyrax brucei. The sequence continues at coordinate 69,181,813 of CM053150.1, forward strand.
CATATTTTTATTCCAGGTTAACTTTGGAGTCATACTTTCAAGTTCAAAAATGAAAATTTGTATTTTACTGGGATCACACTGAATATTTTGATTAATATAATCACTTGTTTTGTTTTGCCATATCATGCTTTCTTATGCAAGAATAGAGCCCTGGTGGTGCAGTTGTTAAGAGCTACCTCTACAAACCAAAAAGTCAGCAATTTGAATCCACCTTGTAACCTTATGGGGCAGTTCAATTCTCTCTTGCGGGGTCGCTATGAGACAGAATTGACTCCATGGCAGCAGGTTGTTTTTTTTTATTTGGTATACAAGAACAAGTTATGTCTTTTTCATTTATTCAAGTCTTCTTTAGGACAATCAATACATTTCCATAGTTTCTTTTTTTTTTTCATATAAAACTTTTCACATATCTTGTTAAGTTTACTTCTAGGTAATTAATATTCATCATTGTGAGAACAGAACAAGAGAACACTGAATGGTTAAAAGTCAGCAAAGGTGTGAACCAGGGTTGTATCCTTTCACCATACCTTTCCAATCTGTATGCCAAACAAATAATCTGAGAAGCTGGATTGTACAAAGAAGAACGAGACTTCGGGATTGGAGGCTGACTCATTAACAGCCTGCATTACGCAGATGACTCCACTTTATTTGCTGGAAGTAAAGAGGATTTGAAACTCTTACTGACAAAGAGCAAGAATGGCAGCCTTCAGTACGGATTACATCTCAACATGAAGAAAACAGAAATCCCCAGAACTGTACCAGTAAGCAACGTCATCATAAATGGAGAAACGATAGAGGTTGTCAAGGATTTCATTTTGCTTGGCTCCACGATCAATGCCCATGGTAGCAGCAGTCATGAAATCAAAAGATGCATTGCACTGGGAAAATCTGCTGCAAAAGATTTCTTTAAAGTATTGAAAAGTAAAGAAGTTGCCTTGAATACTAAGGTGCACCTGACCCATGCCATGGTATTCTCAATCACATCATATGCATGTGAAAGCTGGACAATGAAAAAAGAAGACAGAAGAATTGACGCCTTTGAATTGTGGTGTTGGAGAAGAATGCTGAATATACCATGGATCGCCAAAACAACAAACAGATCTATTCTGGAAGAAGTACAACCAGAGTGCTCCTTGGAAGCAAAGATAGTAAGACTGCATCTTACATACTTTGGATATGTTGTCAGGAAAGATCAGTCCCTCCAGAAGGATATCATGCTTGGTAGAGTGGAGGGTCAGCAAAAAAGAGGAAGACTCTGGATGAGATGGATTGACACAGTGGCCGCAACAATGGGCTTAAGCATAAAAATGATTGCCGACATGGCATGAGACCAGGCTGAACTTAGTTCTGTCGTACATAGAGTCTCTATGAGTCAGAACTGATTGAATGGCACCTAAGAACAGCAGTTGCTCTTATAAGTATTTTCTTATATTAAATTATATTAGTGCATGCTATATGTATATCTCATTTTATAAACTATAATCAATTTATAATTTATAATTACCTTTGTCTGATTTTTTAATATATCATGATTTCATATGCTAATATTAATTTTCCATTTTTCTAATACTATACATCTTATTTTGTTTTCTTCTGTAATACTTCTAAACTTTAAAAATGTTCAACATAGTGTTTCTCCTGCCTTGTTCTTTGTTGTCATGTGCCATTGAATTTATTTTGAACTCACAGCTGCCCAATATGACAGCAGAGAATTGCTCCATAAGGTTTTCTAGGCTGTTATCTTTAAGGCAGCAGATTGCCAGATCTTTCTCCTAAGGAGCCACTGGGCACTTATCTGTTGTGCCACTTGGGCTCCTTGCCTTATTTTATACTGTAGTGGAAATGTTTGCAGTGATTCACAATTAACATCCTTTTGGTTTGAGATAAGGTTAAGAAAGTATCTCTGTATTTCACATTTTATTAACCTTTAAAAATTGCCACAGCTAAATTTAATAATCTGCCTTTTTAGTTATCAGTTGAGATAACTATGTTGAGTCATCTACTTTGATTAATTAAACACTGAATAACATTAATTTAGTTCCTAATACTAAATAGTCCTTTTCTTTCTGGGGGCAGGGACACTTGGTTATAACATGTTAATCTATTAATATGCAGATGGATTCTATTTTCTGAGACTTTAGTGTTTTATGTCAGTATTTAGGGTAGTATCTACCTACACTTTTCTATTCTGTCCTAATTGTCTTTTTCTGTTATTAATATTGTTTTTCTTCACCCATCCACCCTCCCACACACACAAATGCACACAGACACGCACAATCACACACATAATTTTTTTAAATTAGATAGCTAATGGATAATTCATTTTTGTTTGTTATTCCAAAAGAACCACCTTTCATTTTATTTATTATGTTTGATTCAATTTCATTAATTTTGTTTTTACTTAATACTTTTCTCTTTTTCTCTTCTTTGCATTTATTTTGATATTCATTTTCTAAACTTTTAGTTGATTAACTCACTGATTTTCATGCTGTTTTACTTGATAATGTGTAATATGGCTATGAATTATTCTCTGAACATAATTACAACTCTAGTATAAAAGGCCAGGGTTATGGCACTTTCATTATTCCATAGACATTCAGCAATTTTAATTGTGTTTTGTTGTTGTTACTGCATAAGTCATTTAAAGAAAGGAGTAGGATGGCTGGGATCTCTGATCTTGTCCCTGCCCTCACAACCCATTTAATTTCATTGTGATCAGAAAATATCAGCTCTCACTTTCAACCCTTTATCAATTACTAACATTTTAATAGCAAATGAAAATAAAATTGAGATTTGTAAATATTCCATTGTCACTTACAAAGAATATGTATTTGCTGTTCTTTGGTATAGAACTCAGCGATACCTACCTTATTAGTTACTATCTTTTACCATTGTTCTTATGCATATAATTTTGACCTATTTTACTTTTTTGGATAATATCAATGCTGTGATACTATGTACATAAAAATTGTAAAAATTAATTCTCTGTTGTTGATTGCCAATTGTATCATTTGAAAGTCACACTTTGTCTTCTTCAATTACTTTTACTCTGATTTTAATATTATATTGGTAACTTGATAACTTAATACCTAATTTATTTTTGTTTGAATACTATGTCTTTAATCAATATTTCATCATCTTTCATAGACAATTGTTTTAGTTGTGTTTTTACTGTTTCTAATTTGATGTTATTTTCTGAATTAATATGATTTTTATTAATGTATGAGTTTGCCCAAATGTAATAAATAATAGATCCCACTTTTTTCTTTTGTTCAATAATTTTATTCTACATAAATTACCATAAAATCATAAAAATAGAAACCAATAACAGAAAAAGCAAGAATAAAAATCAATACAAGAAAATGAAATAACCTTGCTCAAAAACTACTGGATTATAGAAGAAATCAAGGACAGAATTAAAAAAAATCATAGACTCAAATGAAAATGAAAGCACAACTTAACAGAATCTTTGAGACACAGCAAAAGAAGTACTCAGAGGTCAACTATAGCAATAAATGCACACATCCAAAAAGAAGAAAGGGCCCAAATCAAAATATTAACTGTACAACTGGAACAAATAGAAAGACAGCAGTAAAAGAAGCCTTTTGTTATCAGAAGAAAGAATATAACAAATATTAGACCAGAAATAAGTGAAATAGAGAATAAGTGAGATAGAGAAATAGACAATTGAAAGAGTCAACTAAGCCAAACATTGGTTCTTTGAAAAGATCAACACAATCAATAAACCACTGGCCAAACTTACTAAAGAAAAAAGAGAGAGAGGAGGAAATAACTCTAATAAAGAAATGAAATAGGTAATATCACAGCAATGCAACTGAAATTAAAAAGATTGTAAGAGAATACTGTGAAAAAATATACTGCAACAAATTTGAAAACCTAGAGGAAATGTACAAATTTCTAGAAACACACTACCTACCAAAAGTAACAGAAAACAAGGTATAAAAAACTAAACAAAAGTATATCAAAATATTGAAGAGGTTAAAAACAACAACAACAACACTAGTCCTGATGGCTTTACTGGAGAATTCTACCAGACTTTCAGAAAGAGGTAATACCACTATTACTAAAAGTATTTCACAGCATAAGAAAGAGTGGACTGCTCCCAAACACATCCTATCAAACCAGCATAACATTACCACAACCGGGTAAAATACCACAAAAATGAAAATTATCAATATCCCTCATGAACATAGACACAAAAATTCTCAATGAAATTCTAGTCAATAGAATTCAACAACATATAAAATAATAATAGTAATTCACCAGATCAAAGTCAGATTCATTTCATGTACGCAGGGATGGTTGAACACTAAAAAAAATCAATGCAATCCATCACATAAATAAAAAAGATAAGACCCATGTAATCTTGTCAATTAATGCAGAAGAAGCATTTGATACAGTCTAACAACCATTTATGATAAAACCTTGCAGCAAAACGAAGGGAAATTCCTTAATATAATAAAGGGTATTTATACAAAACCAATAGCCAATGTCATCCAAAAGGGAGATAGTCTGAAGGCACTCCTCTTGAGAACAGGAAGCAGACTTTATCACCAGTCTTATTCAAATTTGTGCCACAGGTTCTAGCTAAAACAATAAGGCAAGAAAAATAAAGGGCATGCAAATTGGTAAGAAAGACATAAAAGTATCCCTGTTTGTGGATGATGTGCTGTTTTGCACAGAAAACCCCCAATAATCCACTGAAAACTACTGGAATTAATAGAAGACTTCAGCAAAGCATCAGGCGACAAAATAAACATACAAAAATTAGGTGGATTCCTCTACACCAACAAAGAGAACTTTGAAAACGAAATCACTAAATCAATGCCATTTACAATACTCCCTGAGGAGACAAAATACTTAGGAAAAAAACCTAGTCAGAGACATAAAACATCTACTCAAAGAGAGGTACAAGAGACTTGTAAATTCATCCACTTATGAACAGATACTTGACAAATGCCCAAAGTCCATTTTACTGGGAAAAAATTGTCTCTTTTACAAACATTGCTGGTATGACTGAATACCAATCTGCAAAAAATGAAGACCCGTACCTCACACCATGTACAAAAACTAAGTCAAAGTGGATTGAATACCTATATGTAAAATCTAAAATGGTAATAATCATGGAAGAAAAAATAGGGAGAACTTTAGGAGCCCTAACACATGACATAAGTGGAATGTATAAACCATAATTAGCAATGTACAAACATCAGAAGAGACACTAAATAACTGACCGCACCTGAAAAGCAAATACTTCCATTCACCCAAAGAGTTCACCAAAAGAGTTAAAAGAGAACCTACAGACTTGAGGAAAAAAATGGCTACAACATATCCAAAAAGGGTCTAATCTCTAAAATCTACAAGATACTGTAAGACTTCAAAGACAAAAAGACAAATAACCACCTAAAAAGAGGACAAAGGATATGAACAGACACTTCAGCAAAGAAGATACTTAGGTGGCTATCAGATACATGCATGAGGAAATATGAACCTTTGTCATTAGAGAAATGTGTATCAATGATATACCTTGTCACTCCAATCAAACCAAACCAAATCCATTGCTGTCAAGTTGATTCCAACTCATAGTAATCCTTTAGGACAGAGTAGAACTGCCACACAGAGTTTCCAAGGAGCACTTGGTAAATTCAAAAGCCAGCTTTTTGGTTAGCAGCAGTGGCACTAATCCAAAAAACACAAAACAATAAATATTGAAGAGGTTGTGGAGAGACAGGAATGCTAATGCACTGCTGATGTCAGTGTAAAATGGTACAACCACTGCGGAAATCAATTTGGCTGTTCCTGAAAAAGCTAGAAATAGAAGTTCCATATGATCCAGCAATCCCACTCCTTGGGATATATCACAGAGAAATAAGAGCTGTCATACAAATATATATATGCACCCCTATGTTTATGGAGCACTGTTCACAACAGCAAAATACAGAAACATCCTAGGCACCCTTTGACAAATGAATGGATAAAAAAAAATTGTGGTACTATGCACAATGGCATAGCACACAATGATAAAGAACAATGACGAATCCCTGAACATCTCACAACATGGATGAACCTGGAGAGCACTATGCTGAGTGAAATTAGTCACAAAAGGACAAATATTGTATGAGATCACGTTATAAGAACTCAAGACAAGGTCTAAAAACAGATGAAAACAGTCTTTTATGGTTATGAGGGTGTGTAGGTAGCAACAGAGGACTTACTAACTAGATTGGTGAAGGAAAAGACAGAACACAATACAAGACAAGTCTGCACAGCTACACTGAAGTGAAAGCTAACAATTTTCCTGAATACAGCCAAACACTTCAAGGGACACAGTAGCTGGGACTGGGAACTAGGGACCATGGTCAACTGGCATAAAAATTGTTTATTAAGAAAATATTTTTCATCCCACTTTGGTGAATCATGTCTGGGGTCTTAAAAACTAGCAAGCAGTCATCTAAGATGCTTTAATTGGTCCCATCTCCTTTGGAGCAAAGGAGAATGAAGAACACAAAAGCCACAAGGAAAATGTTAAACTAAGAGGAAAAAGGGACCCATAAATAGACTCTATCAGCCTGAGACTAGAAGAGCTAGATGATGCCCAGCTACCATCAGTTCCCCAACCTGACAGGGAATATAACATAGAGCCCCTTAACGGAGTAGGAGAAAGGGTGGAGCACAGCTCAAATTCCTGAAAAAGATCAGGAATCTGGTCTGATCTGACTGAAGCTAGTAGAGCTCCCAAAGCTATGGTCTCTGGACACACTGCTAACCCAGAGCTAAAACCACTCCCAAAGCTCACTCTTCAGACAAACATTAGACTGGACTATAAAATATAAAATGATACTCATAAAGAGTGTGGTTCTTAGTTCAAGCAGATATATGAGACCAAATGGGCAGCCCCTGACTAGAGACAGGAAAAGGACAGGAAATGGCTAAATAAACACAACAAACCCAAAGTGGAAAGGAGAAAGTACTGTCACATTATAGGGTTTGCTCCTAATGTCATATAACAATATGTATATAAATTCTTGCATAAGAGATTAACTTGAGCAGTAAAATTGCACCTGAAGTACAACTGAAAAAAAAAAAAAAAAGCAGCTGCAGTGGTATATCAACAGAGATCTTCCAGAAATTCAAGCCAGATTCAAGACAAGATACGGAACCAGAGGCATAATTGCTGATGTCAGATGGATCTTGGTTGAAGGCAGAAAATATCAGAAAGATGTTTACCTGTGCTTTATTGATTATGCAAAGGCATTCAACTGTGTGGATCATAGCATTGTAGCATTGCAAGGAATGGGAATTCCAGAATACTTAACCATGCTCATAGGGAACCTCTACATAGATTAAGGGGCAATCATTCAAACAGAAAAAGGGGACACTATACGGCTTAAAGTCAAGGAAGGTGTGTGTCAGGACTATATATTTCACCATCACCATTCAATTTGTATGCTGAGCAAATAATTTTGAGATGGACCATAACAAGCGAAAAGGGTCATCAGGATTGAAGGAAGACTCATAAACAATCTACATTGCGCATATGACATAACTTTGATTGTTGAATGTGAAAAGAACTTGAAGCACTTACTGATGAAGGTCAAAGACTATAGTCTTCAGTATGGATTATACCTCAACGTAAAAAAAAAAACAGAAGTCCTTGATAAGCAACATCATGAAAAATGGAGAAATGACTGAGATTGTCAAGGGTTTCCTTTTTGCTCTAATACACAATTAACACCCTTGAAAGTAGCAGTCAAGAAATTGAAAGACACATTGCAGTGATCGTTGCATTGCAGAAGTCCTCTTAAAGTGTTGAAAAGCAAAGATTGCACCTGTAAGACTAAGGAATCCCTGCCTCAAGCCATGGTGTTTTCAGTCATCTCATACATGTGCAAAAGCTGGATGATGAACAAAGAAAATGGAAAAGGAATTGACATCTCTTAATTGTGGTATTACTGAAGAATATTGAATCCATGTGGAGTAGCAAAAGAAGGAGTAAATCTGTTTTGGAAGAAGTATAACCAGAATGCTCCTTAAAAGCAAAGATGTCAAGACTATGTCTCACATGCTTTGGCCATGTCATCACGAGGGATCAGTCCCTGCAGACAGACATCATGGTTGGTAGAGAGTCAAAGAAAAAGACACAGCTGCAAGGATGGCACCGGATCAGGCACTGTTATATTTTCTTGTAGGTAGGGCCTCTATATGATTTGGAACTGACTCAATGGCACCTGACAACAGGAACAACAGCAAACAACAACTATTTAACAGATACAACTTTTATAATTACTTTTACACTATTCTTTTCAAATTATTTTATGTTATTTTTCTAAGCCTGCCCGTCATAACCCTATTTTTGTGTTCTGTGATGTCAACCATACTTCCCCCCCCCTTTTTTTTTTTTTTTTTACCTAATCACTCCTTGGAAACACTATGGGGCATTTCTACTCTATCCTATAAGGTTTCTATGAGTTGGAACCAACTCAGTAGTACCTAACAAAGACAATAAAATGATGATTAAATTTCTATAATGATTTTATTATTCTCATTCTTTTTTAAAATTTACCCAGCTAAATTCTATGTATGATAATTTGTTATACATGAATTCAATACAGTATCCTATAATCTTATCAATCATCCTGGAATACAGTTTATTCTACCAGGCCCATTATGTGCTGTGGGGAGGAAGGACCCAGGACATATGAAAGCTTAATTTCTTGAGGCATTCCTATTCATGAGGATATTCCTAGCCTTCATGATCAATTTTTCTGTTTCCACATGAACACAACTTCTGTGCTTTCCTGGAAGCTCCACATGATCATAGTTTTCTAGATGATAATTTAGATCTGTTTATCTTTATTCAGTTACTTCTATTATCAAAACAGATCATAGAGATGATCCAGCAGCCAATCTATTTTCTCAGGAGGTATGACAAGAGATAGGTTCAAAGAAGACCACTGCAACTGTTGCAGTGCTGAGGAGATGGGTTAGATTCTTCTTTACCGGGTAATCATCCTGCCTTGTACTGAGTGATGTTCAGTTGCTCATTCAATCAGTTTGAAGGAATGCCTATGACATGAGAATTTTCCATACCATTTCCATGGCTATTCCTACCATTATCCCAGGGTGCTTGCATGTTTTAAAGTGCACATGGAAGAAAAATTTTGAGGATGTATGGGATGAATAAATAATTCTGCAAAAGCAAAAATAGCACCTCTGAACACTACGCACTCATTAGAAAGACTAAAATCCGTAACACTGACAACGCCCAACATTGTGAAGGAAAGACAGCAACAGGAATTGGTTGTTTGCAGGAATGCATGATGGTACGTACAGACACTTTGGAACACAGTGGCAGTTTTGTAAAAAACTAAATGTAGTTTCACCATATGATCTAACACTCACATTGTTAAATGTTTACCTTGCTTATTTGGAAATTTATGTCCCTGTAAAAATCAGCAGGTTAATGTTTTTTTTTAAAAAAAAGCTGTTAAGTTGATTTTGACTCCTAGAAACCCTATAAAACATAGTGGAACTGCCCCATAGAATTTCCAAGGAGCACCTGGTGGATTTGAACTGCCAACCTTTTTGTTAGCAGACATGGTACTTAAGCACTATGCCACCACGGTTTCTGATATTAATGTTTATAGGAGTTTTATTCATGAATATAAAAATCTGAAGCAACCAAGATGTTCTTCAATACATGAGCGGATCAACAAACTGTATATAACCGTATCATGGAATATTATTCCTGATAACTTCAGCTATTGAAAACATAAAAAGATGTGGCTGAACCTTAAAGAAACATTGCTAAGTGAAAAGAGTTAAGTTAAAAGGCAACATCTTGTACGATTTCAGCTGCATGACATTTTGGAAAAGGTAAAACTACAAACCAAACCAAGCCCACTGCCATCCAGTTGGATAACAGTGACCATATAGGTCAGAGTAGAACTGCCCTACAGAGTTTCTAAGGAGCACCTGGCTGATTTGAACTGCTGACTTTTGGTTAGCAGATATAGCACTTAACCCACTACGCCACCAGGGTTTCCAATAAAACTATACACACAGTAAAAAGATCAGCGGTTTCTAGGGGTCTGAGGGAGAAACTGAGAGGGTTGAATAGATGAAGCAGAAGAGATTTTAGGATGATGAATCTCTTCTGTAGGATACTGTAATCATGGATGCATGACACTACACATTTGTCAAAACCTATGGAACGTAATAGCAGAAAGAGTAAACCTGAAAGTACGCACATTTTTTAATAATTCAAGAGTAGGGGGAATTCCAAGAAGATGATGACAAAAGAATCTAATAATATTAAAAATATATGAAATAATCTCTCTAAGCCTAAAAATATGCTTCAATTACAAGAAGAGCTGACTAGTCAATACAACTGCATGTTTATTTCAAGAATCAAAAACCAAAATTCAACAATGGCCAGCGAACACCTAGAGCTCTTAGAGTCACACCATATTGCCTGGACAGATATTTGAAGCAATTAGAATATTGCTTGGCTATTAGGCTCCTGGCAGACAGTACTACATAGTACAACAGGCAGGAGCATTGCTGTACACTGATGGTAGGTCTGCATGTTACCTCTGCCAGGTATGAACTTTGGGAACCTGGGCAATTTATTTGATATTCCTGAGCATCGGTCTGTGATTATTTGTGGCAAAAAAAGGTAAATTCTGTCTGTAAATGGTAAATTACTTGGCACAAATTTGATATTCAACACCGGTACAGTAATGCTAATGGTAACCAATAAGTTGCAGTTTTGTTGGAGATAGTTAACACTGGTTATGGATTATAAGGCATTGACTAGCCTCCTGTTCTATTGCTGTGTTGTGACTTACCTTGATTTGATCATGACATCCATTAGCTCCTGGAAAGCACACATGAAAAGACAGAATCAGCTTGTCCTCTTCAGTGCTTAGCACAAGCCTACCCACAATAAGAGCCTAATAGATGGTCACTGATTCCAAATAAACAGTCTTAATTTGCTTTTTATTATAAACTGAATTAAGAATCACTTACTCTGCCCTATAATGTCATTTTGAGTTGGAATCAACTTGAGGGCAGCAGATTGTTGGTTTGTCTGTCTGTCTGTTTGTATGTTTGTTTTCTAAATCCAGTAAGAGGGGCCAAAAGATAAATTTTAGCCTCATGATGATGCAGTTAGCATTCTACCCACAAAGTATTTTAATTTGTTGATGATATGTATGACTCAGGTTTATTTTAAATTAACTATTTACAAAAAGTGGAGAGTAGAAAATAATTATCTTTTGTCTTATCAACATTAAACATGGCACTTCATTTTAAGATGTTTCTATCTAGTATTTTAAGGCACATATGTACATATTTATATGTAGGTACAATATGTCTAAAATATATTTAGCATCCTGGAGGGGGTGGATTTTATAATTATTTTGAAAGGAGTGTAGCCTTATTATTTCCTAAGTATACCAAATGACAAACTAAAGAAAGAATTTTCCATGCAGAAAATTATTCATTGAAGAACAAGTTTTCAACCTTAGATGAACAAACACAAATGAACATGTTTCTGTGTTGATGGTCCTTCCGGAATCTGAAGGTGTTTGAGAACACAGTCTTTTAAACTGGTGATACATGGTCCTCTCTCTACAGTCTTTCTTCCATCATTAATATTATTTAGAAAATCTTTTTTCTTTCGGATAAAAAAAAGTTGTTTCAGGCCAGCCTGAATTAGTGGAGTCTGAATTAAAAAGATTTGTCTGTATTTTATTCAGCTTCTTCAAGCATGTGTTTTCTTGATAAAATCACCTTGGGATGCAAGAACAAAACAGTGACAATTAAAATGTAACAGCAAAGAGCCAGCTCAGAGCATATGTAAAGAAATCAATGAGGCACCATTAAGGTTTTAAATCTTACCCCACAACCAGGAGGTGAGTGGTTTGCATTTCAGCTTGAATAAGCAATTCCAAGGCATGAACTCACCAGAGAAAATATCCCAACAGCCTCAGGTCTCTAGAGGTATAATTTGGCTCTGTCAGTGAGAGCCTTGTACCAGAAGGTGTTAAAGCAATCTGCAAGTCCGGTCCAGCCCAAATCTGAGTGCCCTTGACTTTGGCACAGATCAGAGGACCAGGCTCATGTTCAGTACAGCATCTACCTTGAATTGTTACGTTTGATAAGGATCTAGGATCCTGAGCACACTAAGAAAATCAGTAATGATTGTCACAAACAGTTGCGGAGTTAGGACAAAGGCGAGAAGTCAAAATTGAGGGACAAAGGGGAGTTGATGTGAATGGCAGACCAAGAGTAGACCATACTGCAATGCACACAGGAGATGACTGGCTCAGAAATGGAGCCCCCACTTATCAGTGCCTTAACTGTACCCTGCAAGTATGCCTACTATTATTCTTGGGATATATGTTTGCATTGTTTTAGAATGTGCTTCTGTTTCTAAAAACAAGCATAACCTTTTTGAGGCAATGACTGAGTTGTAGGCCCAGGAAATAGAATGAGGTCTGACAGAGAGCTAATGTTTGTTGAGTGTTCATTAAATGAACAAATGAGCAAATGACACCGAGACACAGAACCTTATTGTTTTAGAACAGAATTTTCAGTCTGCCAAGGAGGAGAAAGAAAGCTGAGACAGGGCTAGGAAGTGGTTTATGGGAAAAGGTATATCTGGCTCAATTCTGCAGAATTAAAGGTTTATGCTTAAGTATTGAGCATGGATTTAGAGAAAAAAAATCTTGGGTCTGTTGGGAAAGGGGTTGTTTTCTTTAAATATGTAGTGTCAATCAAGTACAACAAAGGTTATGTGGGAAAATTTGCATTTTAAACACTGGCAGAACTTCATACCACTGATATCCTGAGAGTTGGAAGTCAACAATGAAAACCAGTGTTTTCCACGAGGTTAGTGCAGAATGGTGTCAGAGGACCCACCTCAGGTTCCAGGAGCAGGTGAATTTAGTCTTGGCAGCATCACTCACTTCCAGCAACATGCAGGAAATTTTCCTTCCTCTTGATCCCTGGTTTTATGCAGGAGTCCGTTAATGAGGAGCATATTGCAGACTTCTCCCTACCCCCTCATTTATTCCCCACATGCATGTGGAATGAGTCTTCTGATAGCTAAGTTCAGGAGAGAAAATAGATGGCCTTTCGTCTCTGGAATCTATCGACTTGCAAAGCACTGAACTGGTCCCCTCTCAGCACGTTAAAAGTGTGAGACTGAAGTTTTTTCGTCAAAGCAAAGGCCTGCGGTTACCCAGTGTTTACTGGGTATGGGTTAGTATGTCCATAATCGTCGGGCACAGTTTCGGGGACTCATTGTTGGGTACCTTTAAACCACATGCTCCTGCTCCTCTTTTAACAGTGTGTTAGGTGACATGTAGATGTCTAACTGCTTACCCACTCTCAGTCTTAACTGATTTAGACCACAGGTGACATTTGACCCCCTTACTCATAATCTGGGATAATATTTGACATCAGGAGGCTAGGTTTTCTTATTCATCAAGGAATATTGCAATACAGGCACTCAGTTGAGTGTCAAGAAGAATAAAGGAGATTATGGTGGGAAGTGAATGCCTGATCCTAAAAGACTGTACTCAGCAAAGAAGTGAGTTTAGTAATGTAGTAGAAAAGCACTGATAAGAATAAGGTCTATATTTCAACTAGATGAGTGCACACTGAAGCATATTATGAATACCTTCTGATGGTATATACCTTCTGAATACTTTCAGAGGGGTAGCAGGATATCTAAGTACATTTCTCAGCACACAGTTGTTTTGAGACATCTTCAAGTCAATCATGACTCATAACTACCCAATGTACAACAGAATGAAACAGAATTATTGCTATACTCAAATCCATCACTGAAGCCACTGTGTCAGTCCATCTCACCGAGCGTCTTACATTCTTCTGCTGATGCTCTACCAAGCACAATACCCTTTTCCAGGGATTAAATCCTCCTGATAACATGTCCAAAGTACATGAGAACAATCCTAGCCATCCTCACTTCTAAGGAACATTCTAATTATACTTCTTCCAAGACATATTCGGTCATTTTTCTGGCAGTTTATATATAGTATATTCAGTGTTCTTCACCAATACTCTAACTCAGAGGCATCAATTCCCCTTCAGTATTTGTTACTTGTTGTCTAGCTTTTACAAGCATTTGAAGCAACTGAAAATATCAGATGCATCTTTGATCTCAAACTGGCATCTTTGCTTTTTTTAAGAAAATATTTTATTAGGCTTTGAGTGAAAGTTTACAGTCCAAATCAATTTGCCATATAAAACCCCGCATACACACTGCTATGCAACTCTAACTTCTCCCACCACCCCTGTGACAACACCACTCCTCCATACTACCTTGTACTTCCAATATCCATTCAACCAACTCCTGTCCTTCTTGGTCCTCTCATATCAACTGGGGACAAGAGTGGCTCAGACAGCCTCATGTATTTATGTAAGCCAAGGAGCATACTTTTTGCAGCATCACTCTGTTTTATAGTCCAGGACAATCTTTGTCTGAAGACTTGGCTTCAGAACTGGTTTCAGCTCTAGGCTAACAGAGAGTCCTGGGACCATATCCCTAGGGGACCTCCACTGTGTCAGACTATAAAAGCTGCTCTTTGAATATGGTTATAGCTCTAGATTTTTCTCCTGCTACATCAGGGGCTTTACGTTATGTTAACTGTCAGAGCAGTCAGTGGTGCTCTAAGCACCATCTAGTTCTTTTGGACTCATGCTAATATAGTCTCTGGATCCTGTAGCACCTTCTGTCTGCTGGGCTCGTATTTTTCTCATGTCTTTGATGTCCTTCATTCTCCTCTGCTCCAGGCAGATTAAGACAATTTATGCTACTTGGTTGGTTGCTTGTTGGCTTTCAAGACCCCAAGTGCCATTTGCCAAAGGAGTATACTGAATACTTTTTAAAAAAAAATTAATTAATTTATTTATTTATTATCAGAATTTTTTTTTATTAAATTAAAAACATGAAAGTGTACATACTCTGTGCTTACAATATTGGGTTAAGAGAGGAGTACACAGGTTGTGTAGAAGTCTCATTAATATTGATCTTCTTACTAATGAGAATTGTCACCAATTTCACCCTACCAGATTTCTAAAACTTAACTAATCTAAACCCTCGCCCCTTACCTTCCCGCCCTCCCACCTTCCTCACCCTTGTAGCCGTCAAAGAGTCTTTTCTATTATGTATGAGTATGGTTTTAAGTTGTTATCTTAGGGGTCTCATATAATAATTGTCCTTCTGTAGCTGAATGGTTTCACTCAATACTATGTCCTCTAGTTGAGACCAAACTGAGAGATGGTTCCTACTATCATCGTTGTTCTTTATCAGTGTATAGTACTCCATGGAGTACATATACCAAAGTTTACCTATCCACTCTTCTGTTGTTGGGCATTTGGGTTGATTCCAAGTTTTTGCTATCATGAACTGTGCTGCAATGAATATTTGTGTGCATGTAGCAGTCGGTGTGAATAGCTTTGATTTTGTAGGATATATTCCTAGCAGAGGAATAACTGGGTCAAATGGTATATCTATATTCATTATTTTAAGGTAACACCAAATTGCTTTCCAAAGACGTTGCACCATTCTGCAATTCCACCAACAGTGAAGGAGAGTTCCAATCTCTCCACAGCCTCTCCAACATTTATTGTTTTGCGTTTTTTGGATCATGGCCAATCTCATTGGGGTGAGGTGGTATCTCATTGTCGTTTTGATTAGAATTTCTTTGATAATTAATGATCGTGAACATGTCTGTATGTGTTTTTTGGCTGCCTGGATCTCCTCTTTAGAGAAGTGTCTGTCCATTTCCTTTGCCCATCGCTTAATGGGATGATTTCTCTCTTTCTTATTGATATTTTGTAGAACCTTGTAGATTATGGAGATCAGGCGTCAGTCTGACACAGAGTTGTCAAATATTTTTTCCCATTCTGTAGGTGGTCTTTTAATTCTTTTGAGGAAGTCTTTGGATGAGCAGAAGTGTTTGATTCTTACTAATTCCCATTTATCTATTTTCTCTTCTGATGAATGTGTTTTGTTTGTCAGATTTTAAAGTCTGTCTATATTGCTTATTAAAACATCCATTGTTGACTCTATCTTATCTTGGATGAGCTTTATCATTTTAGCTTTTATATTCAGGTCTTTTATCCAATTTGAGTTGATTTTTGTATAAGGTGTGAGATATGGGTCTTGTTTCAATTTTTTGCAGGTGGATATCCAATTATGACAGTACCATTTGTTAAAGACACTGTTCTTACCCCAGTTCAAAATCTTAGGACCTTTGTCAAATATCAGCTGTTCATAAGAGGATGGTGGCATCTCTGGGGTCTCTACTTTGTTCCATTGGTCTATATGTCTCTTTTTGTACCAATACCAGGCTGTTTTGACAACTGTGGCAGTGTAATAGGTTTTAAAGTGAGGTAATGAGAGGCCTCCCAGCATGTTCTTCTTTTTCAGGAGTATTTTACTTATTCAGGGTTTCTTCCCTTTTCAAATAAAGCTGATAATTTGTTTCTACATCTCATTAAAAAATGTCGTTGGAATTTATATTGGGATTGCATTATATAAGTAGAGTGCTCTGGGCAAAATAGACATTTTCACAATATTGAGCCTTCCTATCCATGAACAGGGTAGATTATTCCACTTATGTAAGTCCCTCCTAGTTTCTTTTAGCAATGTCTTGTATGCAAAGCCAACTTCTTTCATCATCCTGAACAGTGAAAGACTGAAAGAATTCCCTTTGAGAACGGGAGCTAGACAAGGATGTCCACTCTCACCACTTCTATTCAACATTGTCCTAGAAGTTCTAGCCAGAGCAATTAGACAAGACAAAGAAATAAAAGGCATCCATATTGGCACTGAAGAAGTAAAGATTTCTCTCTTTGCAGATGTTATGATTGTTTATACAGAGAATCCAAAGAAATCCATAAGTAAACTTTTAGAGCTAATGGAAGAATTCAGCAAAGTATCGGGATACAAGATAAACATAACTAAATCAGTGGGATTCCTTTATACCAACAATGAAATTATTAATGAAGAAGTCACCAAGTCAATTCTACTTACTATAGCCCCCAAGAAGATAAAATACCTAGGAATAAATCTAACTAGAGAGATAAGAGGTCTTTACTGAGAAAATTACAGAATACTTTCTTAACTAAATTTAGCTATGCCAATTAGCCTAAATGTCCTCTGAAACCATGGTCTCCAGACCCCTGTCCCTGCTCTTCTGTCCTTCAAAACATTGGCTTGTATTTAGTAAACTTTTTAGCTTTTAGTGTAGTCTAGTTGTGCTAACATCCCTTCTACTGTGTGCCTTCGCTTAACCCAGTTCCTATCTACTATCTACTATCTGATCTATGAATGCTTCTAGTAACACTTTACCTCCCTCCCCACCCTTGTAACAATCAAACATTTTCTTCTGTGTTTAAAGTTTTCTTAAGTCCTAATAATAATGGTCTCATACAATATTTTTCATTTTGCAAGTGACTAATTTCACTGACCATATTGCCTCCCAGATGACCCCATGTTGTTTCCTAAGATCATCATTTTCTTTATTATTGCTTAGTATTCCATTGTGTGAATATACCACAGTTTGCTGATCCATTCTTCTGCTGATGGGCAGCAAGATTGATTCCATCTTTTTCCTATTGTAGACAGTACTGTAATAAACACACGTGTGTATGTATCTGTTCATATTACAGCCTTATTTCTCTAAAATATATTCCAAGAAGTGGGACTGCTGGATCATATAGCATTTCTATTTCTAGGTTTTTAAGAATGAACCAAATCTATTTCTAAAGTGGTCACACAGTATTACATCCCTGCCAACAGTACAGAAGTGTTCCAGTCTCTCCATAGCCTCTCTAACATTTATCATCTTGTGTTTTTTGTATTAAAGTCAACCTTGTTGTATCTCATTGGAATTTTAATTTATCTTTTTCTGATGGCTAATATGGTGAGCATTTTCTCGTATACCTCTTAACATCCTGGATTTCTTCTTTTGTGAAGTGTCTGTTCATATTCTTTGCCCAGTGTTTAATTGGTTTCTTTTTCTTCTTCTAGTTGACGTTTTGCAGTACCTTGTGAATTGTGGAGATTAGGTGCTGATTGGATTTATGATAGACAAAAATGGTTTTTAAGTCTGTACATAGTCTTTTTAATTTTTGGTTAAATATTTGAACTAGCATAAAAATTTAATTTTTAGGAGTTCTTAGTTATCTATTTTCTCTTCTGTAGTCTGTCTATGTGGTACATTAGGGCTTGCAGCATTGTCACCATTTTTTTTCCATGATCTTTATTGTTTTAGATTTCATGTTTAAGTCTTTGATGTATTTGGAGTTAGTTTCGTGTATGATGTGAGATATGGGTCTTGTTTCTTTCTTCCTTTTTTTTTTTTTGCAGATGAACAATTATACCAACACTTTGTTAAAGAGACTGTCTTTTCACTAATTTACAGACTTTGAAACTTTGTCAAACATCAGTTGCTCACAGGTGGATAATGATATATCTGGATTCTCAGTTCTGTTCCATATGTTTCTGTTTTTGTACCAGTACCAGGCTATTTCAACTACAATGGCAGTGTAATAGGTTTTGAAGACAGATAGTGTGAGGCCTTCCACTTAGTTCTTCTTTGGTAATGCTTTATCATCTGGGGCATCTTCACTTTCCACATACAGTTGGTGAATTGTTTCTTCATGTCATTAAAAACTAACATTGGAATTTGCATTGAGATTGTCTTACATCTATAGATCGCTTTGGGAATAGAAATTTTCACAATGGTAAGTTTTCCTATCCATGAGCAAGGTAGGTTTCTCCCCTTACGTAGATCTCATTTAGTTTCTTGCAGGAAAGTCTTGTAATTTTCTTTGTATAGGTCTTTTACATCTCTGGTTAGATTTATTCCTAAGTATTTTATCTTCTTAGGTAGGTGATTGTAAAATAGTATTGATTTGGTGATTTCCTCTTCGATGTTCTCTCTGTTGGTGTAAAGGAATCCAACTGATTGATGTATGTTTATCTTGTATCCTGATATTTTGCTGAACTCTTCTATTAGTTCCACTATTTTTGTGTGTATATTTGGATTCCTTAGGGTTTTCTGTGTATATGATCATACCATCTGCAAATAGAGATACTTTGACGCCTTCCTTACCACTCTGGATGCCCTTTATTTCTTCATCTTGCCTGAATGCTCTGACTAAAATGTCCAGGACAATGTTGAATAAGAGTGGTGACAATGGGCATTTTTGTCTAGTTCCTGTTTTCAAGGTATGAATGCTTTTAGTCTCTCTCCATTTAGGATCATGTTGTCTGTTGCTTTGCATAGATGCCCATTACTAAGTTGAGGAATTTTCCTTCTATTCCTATTTTGCTGAGAGTTTTTAGCATGAATGATTGGTCTCTTGACTTTGCCAAATGCCTTTTTTTCATCAACTGATAAATTCAAATTGTTCTCATCTTTTGTTTTATTTGTGTGGCTGATTATGTTAACTGTTTTTCTAATATTAAACCACCCCTGCATCCCCAGGTTTTTATATGTTGTTGAATTCTGTTGGCTATAATTTTGTTGGTTATGTTTGCCTCTAAGTTCGTAAGAGATAGCCAAGTGCCGTTGAGTCAGATCCGACTCATGGCGACCCTAGGGATCAGGGTAGAACTGACCCCCAGAGTATTCAAGGAGTGCCTGGTGGATTTGAACTGCCGACCCTGAGGTTCTTGAGAGATATTGGTCTGTAATTTTCCTTTTTCATGCTGTCTTTACTTGATTTTGGTATCAGGGTTATGCTGGCTTCATGGAATGAGTTTGAGAATATTCTCTCCTTTTCTACGCTCTGAAATACCTTTAATAACAGTGGTGTTAACTCTTCTCTGAAAGTTTGGTAGACTTCATCAGTGAAACTCTCAGGGTCAGGACATTTTTAGTTGGGAGTTTAATTACTTTTCCAATCTCTTCTTTTTTGATTGGTTTATATAGTTGTTCTACCTCTGTTTGTGCTAGTTTTGGTAGGTGATGTGTTTCTAGGTATTTGTCCATTTCTACTAGGTTTTGAAACACATTAATTGTTTTTCCTAGTATTATTGTGGTTCTTTTAATTTCAGTTGGCTCTGTTGTGATGTTGCCCATCTCAATTCTTATCTGAGCTATTTGCTTCCTTTCCTGTTTTACTTTTGTCAGTTTGGACTAGGTTTATCAATTTTGTTGATTTTTTCCAAAAAAAAAACATAGCTTTTGCTTTTGTTAATTCTTTCAATCATTTGCCTTTTTCTCTCTCTCTTTTTAAAATTGTGATTAATAAAAGTACACAAAATCAACTTTGTATGTCCACCTATCTACAGTTCCTTCTGCTCTCCTTGCCCAGTGACAGCACACACCTACTTTTCATTCTATACTTCTACTATCCTTTTAACAAGCTCCTGTCCACTCCTCTCTACCCACTTCTCTCCCATCTAGAAAGAAACTGGGAGGACAGTCTCCTATACATGCAAAGAACCATAAAGTAAAGACACTATATGGTCTCACTGTATTCTTGAGTCCAGTCCATTCTTGTCCAAAGAGTTGACCTCACCAGTGTTTTCTGGTCTTGGGCAGTAGCAGTTATAGGGGCTGTGCTCCTTGGAGACCCTCCATGCTGTCACATCATCAATTCTGATCTTTTAGCAGAGTACTTTATCTGCATCTGTCTTTTTCTTGTGCTGACACAGAGACTCAACATTGTATGCCCCATCATGACAGTCTGTGGTGGTTGCAAGGCACATCTGGTTCTTCTGGTCACATGTTAATATAGTATCTCATTCACATGGGTCCTTCTGTCTCCTGGGCTCTTTTCTACTCTTGCATTTGTTTTCTGTCATTATTTGTTCCAGATGAGTTGGGACCATTCTGTGTACCTTAGATGACAGCTTGCTAACTTTTAAAGGCCCAGACACCACTCACCAATCTGGGGTGCAAAAGACACTTAGCAATAGGCTAGTTATGCCAATTGGCCTTGATATCCCTTGAAAGCATGGTCTCCAGACCCCTACCACTACTATTCTATCATTGCAATGTTGAGTTGAAGAGATTAGAAGAGTTTTCAATTTATGTTGAAGTCCAGTTAAGGTGATCTACTTTCTACTGTGTGCTATCACCACTTTCACCAAGCCAAATGTCTATCAACCATCTAATCTATGACCACCCCTCTTCCTCCCTTTCCACCCTTGTAGACATCAAAGAGTCTTTTCTTTTGTACGTAAGTCTATGTTTAAGTCCTTATAGTAGGGGTCTCATATAATATTTGTCCTTTTTCCACTGACTGACTTTACTCAGTGAAGTGTCTTCCAGTTGAAACCAGTTATGAGATGCTTCTTAAAATCATTATTGTTCATGTCATTGCATAGTGCTCCATTGAGTGTATTTACCATAGTTTATTCATCCATTCATCTATTGAAGAGCATCTAAGTTGATTCCATCTTTTTGCTATTGTGGACTATGCTGCAATAAATATTTGTGTGTATGGATCTCTTCATGTGACTGTCTTTGTTTCTGTAGGGTATATTGTGAGCAGTAGGATTAGTGGATTGGATGGTATATTTATTTCTACCTTTTTAAGGAAGTGCCAAATTAGTTTCCAAAGAGATTGTATCATATTGCAATCCCACCAGCAGTGTAGGAGAGTTCCGATTTCTGCACACCCTCTCCAGTATTTGCTATTTTGTATCTTTTGAATTATAGCCAGCCGTGTTGGGGTGAGATGGTATCTTATTATAGTTTTGATGCGGATTTCTCTAATGGCTAATGATCATGAGCATTTCCTCATGTGCCTTTTGGCTGGCTAGATGTCCTCTTTGGTGAAGTATCTATTCATCTCCTTTGCCCACTGCTTAATTGGGTTATTTGCCTTTTTCTTGTTGATACTTTGCAGTAACTTGTAGATTATGAAGATCAGACTTTGGTCCAACATGTAGTTGCCAAATATCTTTTTTTCCCATTCTGTAGGTGGTCTTTTCACTCTTTGGATAAAGTCCTTGGATAAACAAATGCGTTTGACTTTTAGTAGTTCCCATTTACCTATTTTTTCTTCTGTTGTTTGTGCTTTGTCAGATTTTGAAGTCTGTCTAAACTTGGTATTAGCACTTCCATTGTTGACAGTACTTTATCTTGCATGATTTTTATCATTTTAAGTTTGATATTTAAGTCTTTGATTCATTTTCAGTTAGTTTTTGTGTGAGGTGTGAGACGGGGTCTTGTTTTAGTTTTATGCAAATGAATATCCAATTCTGCTAAAACCATTTGTTAAAGAGACTGTTTTGACCCCAGTTTACAATCTTTGCTGAATATCAGCTGTTCATAAAAGAATGGTGACATCTCTGGGGTCTCAACCCTGTCCCATTGGTCTATATGTCTCTTTTTATACCAGTACCAGGCTATTTTGACTACTGTGGCAGTGTAACAGGTTTTAAAGTCAGTACTGTGAGGCATTCCACTATGTTCCTTTTCTTCAGTAGTCCTTTACTTATCTGGGGTTTCTTCCCTTTCCAAAGTTGGTGATTTGTTTCTCCATCTCATTAGAAAGAAATGCCACTGGGATTTGTGTTGAGATGGTCTCGTATATGTAGACTCCTTTTGGTAATATTGATATTTTCACAATGTTAAGCCTTCTATCCATGAGCAGGGTAGGTTTCTCCATTTATGTAAGTGTCTTTTGGTTTCTTGCAGTAACGTCTGTACAGATCTCCTATTTCTCTAATTAGATTTACTCTCAGGTATTTTGTCTTCTTGGGGGATATAGTAAATGGTATTGATTTGATGATTTCTTCTGTGATAATTTTTTTGTTGGTATAAAGGAATCCTATTGATTTACTTGTGTTTATCTTATATCCTGACACTTTCTGGACTCTTCTTTCAATCTGAGCAGCTTGCAATTTGAGCAGCAGATTCTTTAGGATTCTGTGGATGTACAATCATATCATCTGCAAATGGAGATTTTTACTTCTTCTTTCCTAATGCATATGCCTTTTATTTCTTTGTCTTGTCTAACTGTTCTGGCTAGAACCTCTAGCAAAATGTTGAATAGAAGTGGTGAAAATTGTCATCCTTGTCTAGTGTCCATCCTCAAGGGAAATTCTTTCAGTCTCTCTTCATTCAGGATGATGATGTAGGCAGTTTGCTTTGTATAGATTCCACTTATTGCCTTGAGGAATTTCCTCTGTATTTCTAGCTTACTGAGAGTTTTTAGCATGAATGGGTGTTGGACTTAGTCAAATATGTTTTCTTCATCAATTGAAAAAATTGGGTGATTCTTATCCTTTGTTCTATTTATGTGGCTGATCAGCTAATTGTTTTTCTGATGTTAAGTCAGCCTTGCATCCTTCGTATAAATCCAACTTGGTCAAAATGAATTATTTTTTTGATATGCTATTGAATTCTTTTGGCTAGGATTTTGAAGATTTTTCAATCTAGGTTGATGAGCGATATTGGTCTGTAATTTTCTGTTTTTGTGAGATCTTTCTCTGGCTTCTGTATCAGTGTTATGCTGGCTTCATAGAATGAATTTAGGAGTATTCCATCCCGTTATATGCTGTGAAATAGTTTCAGTAGTACTGAAATTAACTCCTCTTTAAAAGTTTGGTAGAATTCTCTGGTGAAGCCATCTGGGCCAGGACTGTTTGGGTTGGTAGTTTTTGATGACTTTTTCAATCTCTTCTTTTGTGATGGGCTTACTAAGTTGTTCTACTTCTCCTTGTGATAATTTTGGTAGGTGATATGAATCTAGAAATTTCCCCATTTCCTTCAGGTTTTCAAATCTGTTAGGGTACAGTCTTTCATAGTATTCCGTTAGGATACTTTTGATTTCATTTGAGTCTGTTGTGACATCTCCCACTTCATTTCTTATTCGGGTTATTTGTTTTCTCTTCTGTTTTTCTTTTGTAAGTTTAGCCAATCATTTGTCAATTTTGATCTTTTCAAAGAACCAGCTCTTGGTTTTGTTAATTTTTTTCAATTGTCCTTCTATTCCCTAATTCATTTAATTCTGCTCTAATCTTTATTATCTGTTTCTTTCTGGTGCTTGAGCAATTCCTTTGTTGCTCTTTCCTCTTGTTTGAGCTGTAGAGTTAATTTTTCAGTTTAGGACTTCTATTCATTCTGAATGTAGGCGTTTATAGGGAGAAATTGACCTCTGAGCACCGTTTTTGCTATCCCATAGGTTCTTATAGGATGTATTTTCGTTCTC
Source organism: Heterohyrax brucei (assembly GCA_028571685.1). Lineage (NCBI taxonomy): Eukaryota > Metazoa > Chordata > Mammalia > Hyracoidea > Procaviidae > Heterohyrax > Heterohyrax brucei. The sequence goes on from CM053150.1 coordinate 69,206,053, forward strand.
ATTTGATTCCATAAATTTCTTCATTTCGTCTTTGATTTCTTCTATAACCCATGGATTTTTGAGGAAGGTGTTATTCAGTTTCCATGAGTTTGAGTTTCTACCATGTTTTGTTCTGCTATTGATTTCCACTTTATGGCTTTCTTGTCTGAGAAACTGCTTTGCAATAATTCTATGATTTGGATTTTGTTGAGACTTGCTTTGTGTCCTAACACATAGTCTCTCCTAGAAAATGTTCCATGTGCATTGGAGAAGAAGTTGAACTTGTCTGTTGAAGGGTAAAAAGTTCTGTATGTGTCAGTGAGGTCCAATTGGTTAGTTGTGGTGGTAAGATATTCTGTATCTTTACTGAGCTTTTTTTCCTGGATGATCTGTCCATTACTGAAAGCTAACTGTTGAAGTCTCCAACTATTTTTTTGGAGTGATCTATGTCACTTTTCAATGTTGTCAGTGTTTGCTGAGTATATTTAGATGTTCTGGTATTGAGTGCATAAATATTTAACATTTTTATGTCCTGCTTAATTGAACTTTTCAGCAATAAATAGTGACCATCCTTGTCCACAATAGTGGATCTTACATTAAAATTTATTTTATCTTAGATTAATATTACCATTTATGCTCTTCTTTGTATGTTGTTAGCTTTGTGTAGATTTTCTGTCCTTTGCTTTTCAGTTTGTTCATATCTTTTACTATAAGTTGTGATTCTTGTAAGCAATATATAGACAGGTCATGTCTTTTGATCCACAGTATCACTCACTGTCTATTGGAGCATTCAGTCCATTTACATTCAGTGTAATTATTGATAGGTATGTTTTTATTGCTGTCATTTTGATGCCTTTATTTTTGTGTTGTTGATGTTTTCTGTGTTGCTCCTAATATTCTGTTCTGTGTCATTCTTCTTTATGGGTGACTTTGCATCTTTTTCAGTGTTGGTTTTGTATTTGTTCGGACTCCTGCATTATGTTTCTTGCTTTGATATGTCACATTGTTATTTTGCTTCATGGATATCCATGTGATCCCCTTTAATACTCTAAATTTAAACGAGACTTTAACTACTGCATGTCGTTTTAATTTCCTTTCCATCTGAAAGGGTTATAACCCCTGTAATACATTCTTCTTCTTAGTGTGGTGATAGTATAGTTTTTGTATTAAGATCACTGGTTCCCCTTTTTTAAAATTGCAGCTTTGATTTAGCTTGTGACTTCCCTAACCGAGTAGGATTCTGGATGCTGAGTCCTGCATTGCCTCCTAAGTATACACTTGATGTTTTGTTTTGTTTTGTTTTCTAAACAAAAAAGCTTCTTTCAGCATTTCTTGTAGTTTTGGTTTGTTTTTCACAAGATGTCTAAACTTCTGTTTATCTGTGAATGTCTTGATTTAAACTTTATATTTGAGAGACAATTTTGCAGGATATATAATTGTTGGTTGGAAACTTTTCTTCTTCAGGGCACGAATGTGTCATCCCACTGCCTTCTTGTCAACATTATTTCTTCCAAGACATCAAACAAAAGTCTATAAGACTTCCATTTGCACTTTAGCTTTGCTTTAAGCCTTGCTGCCTTTAAGAGCCCCTCTTTGTGGTTGATTTTATTAGGCTTGATTATAACATGTCTAAGTGTCTTTCTGTTGGGGTCTAGTTTTTGTGGCATTCAATAAGTATCTTAAAGATGTACATTCTTTTCTTTAATAATTTCAGGGAAGTTTTCTCACAGCAACTCTGCAACAATACTCTCTGTGTTTTTGACTATCACTACCTGTTCAGGAACTCCAGTTATTCATAGATTATTCCACTTAATAGATGCCCACATGTTTCTTAATGCAGCTTCATTTTTCTTATTTATTTTCTCTGATTTCATAAATGCTGGTGTCAGTTGCTCTGTCCTCAAGCTCACTAACTCTGACTTCTATCTCCTCAATTCTGCCCTTTTGGCTTTGGATTGAGTTGTCTAATTCTGAAATTTTATTATTGATCTGCTGGGTTTCAGTTTGTCGATGTTCCATCAGCTCAAATCGCTTACTTAATTTTTCATTTTGTTCTACTGCATTTTGTTTAATCTCTAGAAGGGCTCTACACATAATTCTTTTGCACTCAACCTCCAATAATTTCAGAAAGGCTTCTTCATCTTGGAAGTTTTTTGATTCTTTATTTTGGAAGTTTTCCAGAGCCATAGTGGACTGCTTCTTTAAATGGTTAGATATTGATTGTTGTCTTCACACTGTCAAGAAGCTTTTTGGTTCTCTGGTGTTACTCCAATAAGAACTGAGGCATAAATCTAAGAGGGGAGTAAGGGCACTAGAGGATTTGATCACCAGCTGCCTCTGTGTTCTCTAGTGAGTGACCCTAGGTGGACTCTCTAGGGTGGCAGGTCCCATTTCCAGGCTTCTAAAGGTGGGAGTTACTTGTGGCGACTCTCTGTCATTACACCAGTGCCTCATTACACTGCTGCCTCATTTTTGAGAGAGGTCGTTTCCCCCCTACTGGCACCCAATCCAATCTGACAACCCTATGCTAAGTTCTAGGGCTCCCAGGATGGTCCCACTGTTCTGCTCTATTATTCCAAGCCTTAGTTCTCAAAGCAAATTGAGGAGATATGTGGCTAGTCCACCATTTTGGCCTTGGCCCCTCTCAATCATTTTTATATTCTCAAATTCATTTACTATTGCCCTAATTTTTATTATTTGCTTTCCTTTAGTGCTCAAGGGGCTGCTTAACTGCTGTCTTTCCTCTTTTTTGAGTTATAGAGCTAATTCTTAGATTTGGGCTCTTTTTTCTGTTTGGATGTATGCATTTATTGCAGCAAGCTGACCTCTGAGCACTGCTTTTCTGTGGTCCGTAGACTCTGGGTGTGTTTTCACTCTCATTTGACTCTGAATTTCTTTATTCCATCCCTGATTTCTTGTATAATGTGGTTATTTTTGAGCAAGGGGTTGTTCAGTTTCCATGTGTTTTATTTATTTATTTATGTTTTAGTCAGCAGGGCTGCTCTAACAGAAATACCACAGAGTGGATGGCTTTAACAAAGGAAGGTTTATTCTTACACAGTCCGGTAGGCTACAAGTCTATATTCAGGGTGTCCACTCCAGAAGAAGGCTTTCCCCTTTGTCAGCTCTGGAGGAAAGTCTGGTATTGCATCAGTCTTTGTCCAGGGAGCATCTTGGCACAGAACCTCAGATCTGAAGGACACGCTCTTCTTCTGGTGCTGCTTGCTTGATGGTGTGAGGCTCCCAATTCTCTGCCTGCTTCTCTGTCCTTTTATTTCTCATAGGATGAAAGGATTAAGGGTGGGGCAAGCCACACTCCAGGGAAACTCCCTTTACAGTGGAGCAGGGAGGTGATCCTATGATGAGATTTATAGCCCCACCCCAATCCTTTAACATACAGCATAGGAAAACCACAAAATGGAGGATAGTCACAAGGTACTGGGAATCATGAGCCAGCCACTTAGCTACACATATTTTTGGGGGGACATAATTCAATCCATGATAATTTATTTCTTCTTTTTTTCTGTTACTGATTTCTACTTTTATGACTTTATGGTCTGAAAAGATGTTTTGTAATATTTCAGTACTTTGAATTTTGTTTAGAATTGCTTTGTTGCCTAGTATGTGGGCAATTCTGGAGAATGTTTCATTTGCACTGAAAAAGAAAGTGTACATGGTTGCTGTTGGGTGAAGTGTCTATGAGGCAAGCTGGTTGATTATGACATTTACATGTCCATGCCTTTACTGAATTTTTCCCAGATGTTCTGTCCTTCACTGAGACTGATGTGTTGAAGTTTCCTGCTATTATTGTGGAGCTGTTTGTGTTTTCAGTGTAGTTAATGTTAGTTTTATGTATTTTGGAGACGCATCGTTGGGTGCATAGATATTTAATATGGTCATGTCTACCTGAAGAACTGATCTCTTCATCATTATATAATGTTGTTTCTTATCCAATGTAGTCAATTTTCCTTTGAAGTCTATTTTCTCAGTGATTAATATTGCCACTCTGGCTCTATTTTGAATGTTAACTTGACACATTTTTTTCCCGAACTTTGACTTTTACTTTGTTCTTGTCTTTGAGTCTAAGGTGTGTCTCCTGTAGGCAGCATTTGCTGTTGTTTTTAGGTGGCTTCGAGTTGGTTCCTACTCATAGAGACTCTATGCACAACAGAACAAAACACTGCCCAGTCTTGTGCCATGTCCACAATCATTTTTATGCTTAAGCCCACTGTTGTGGGTACTGTTTCAGTCCATCTTGTCAAGGGTTTCCCTCTTTTTCACTGACCCTTCACTTTACCAAGCATGATGTCCTTCTCCAGGGACTGATCTGTCCTCATATGTCCAAAATACATAAAATACAGTCTTGCCATCTTTGCTTCCAGGGAGCACTCTGGTTGTACTTCTTCCAGAACAGATCTCTTTGTTCTCTTGGAAGTTTGTGGTACTTTCAACATTCTTCTCCAACACTGGAATTCAAAGACATCAATTCTTCTTCTGTCTTCTTTGTTCATTGTTCAGCTTTTGCATGCATATGATGTGACTGAAAATATCATGGCTTGGGTCAGGTGCACCTTAGCTGTCAAGGTGACTTCTTGACTTTTCAATACTTTAAAGAGATCTTTTGTGGCAGATTTTTTCCAGTGCAATTGTCTTTTGATTTCTTGACTGCTGCTTACATAGGCATTGATTGTGGATCCAAGTAAAATGAAATTCTTGACAACCTCAATCCTGTCTCCATTTATGATGATACTGCTTATCAGTCCAGTTGTGAGGATTTTTGTTTTCTTGAAGGTGAGGTGCAATCCATACTGAAGGCTGTGGTCTTGGATCTTCATCAGTGTTTCAGATCTTCTTCACTTCTAGAAAGTAAGGTAGTGTCATCTGCGTAATGCAGGTTGTTAATGAATCATCCTCCAATCTGGGTGCCTTGTTCTTCATATAATCTAGCTTCTTTGATTATTTACTCAACATACAGATTGAAAAGGTATGGCAAAAGGATACAGACCTGACACACACCTTTCTTGCCTTGAAACTATACAGTGTCCCTTTGTTCTGTTCACACATCTGCCTCTTGATCCATATACAAATTTATTAAAAGTACAATTAGGTGTTCTGGAGTTCCCATTCTCCACAGTGTTAGCCATAAATTATTACAATCCACATAGTCATATACTTTTGCATAGTCAATGAAACACATGTAAACATCTTTCTTGTATTCTCTGCTTTCAGCCAAGATCCATCTGACATCTGCAGTGATATCCCTGGTTTCAGGTCCTCTTCTGAATCCAGCTTGAATTTCTGGGAGTTGCTTGTCAATATACTGTTGCAGTTGCTTTTGAATGATCTTGAGGAAAATTTTACTTGTGTGTAACATTAATGATATTGTTTGGTAATTTCCACTTTTGGTTGGACAACCTTTCTTTGAAAAAAGCACATATATGGATGTCTTCCAGTCAGTTGGCCAGGTAGCTGTCTTCCAAATTTCTTGGCACAGAGGAGTGAGCACTTGCAGTACTGCATCTGTTTGCAGAAATATCTCAGTTGATATTCCATCAATTCCTGGAGCCTTGTTTTTCACCAGTGCCTTCAATGCAGCTTCAACTTCTTCGTTCAGTAGCATTGGCTACCTCTTCAAATGGCTGAACCTTGATTACTTCTTTCTGGTCCAATGACTGTATTCCTTCCATTTTCTTTTGATGCTCTCTGAATTGTTTAATATTTTCTCTGTGGAAACCTTCACTATTGCAATTCAAAGCCAATTTTTTTCTTCAGTTCTTTCAGCTTGAGAGATACCAAACATGTTCTTCCCTTCCAGTTTTCCATTTCTAGCTCTTTGCACACATCATTATAATACTCTCTTTTGTCTTCTTGAGCAGCTCTTTGAAGTCTTGTGTTTAGGTCTTTTATTTCACCATTCTTTCCTTTTACTTTAGCTACTCTACATTCAAGAGCAAGTTTCAGAGTCTCTTCTGACATCCAATTTGGCCTTCTCTTTCTTTTTTATCTTTTTAATGACCTCTTGCCCTCTTCATGGATGATGTCTTTGATGTCATTCCACAATTTGTCAGATCTTCGGTCATTGGTGGTCAACACATCACATCCAATCTTGAGATGGTCTTTAAATTCAGCAGCTATATGCTGAAGGTCATACTTTTGCCCTAGTGGACTTGTTCTAATTTCCTTCAGTTTGAATTTGAATTTGCATATAAGCAGTTGATCTGTGCCACAGTCAGCACCTGGTCCTGTTCTGACTGCTGTTATGGAGCTTTTCCATCATCTTTTGCCATAAATGTCAGTTTGGTTCCTGTGTATGCCATCTGGTGAAGTCCATGTATACAGTCACCGTTGTGTTTGTCAAAAAGAGTAACTGCAATGAAGAAGTTGTTAGTCTTGCAACATTCTATCATGTGATCTCTGGTATTATTTCTATCACCAAGGCCATAGTTTGCAACTACCAATCCTTCTTCTTTGAATCCAACTTGTGCATCCCAGTTACCAGTAATTATCAATACATCCTGATTGCACGTTCAGTCAATTTCAGACTGCAGAAGCCAGTAAAAATCTTCAGTCTCTTCATCTTTGGCCTTAGTGATTGATGTGTAGATTTGAATGACAGTTGCATTAACTGGTCTTCCATACAGGTGTATGGATATTATCCCATCATTGACAGCATTATACTTCAGAACAGATCTTGAAATATTTTTGATGATGAACAGAATACTATTTCTCTTTAAGTTTTTATTCCCAGCATGGTAGACCATATCATTGTTGGATTCAAACACCTAAAGCCTGTCCAATTTAGCTCACTAATGCCTAGGATATCAATCTTTATACATTCCATTTCATTTTTGACAATTTCCAATTTGCCTAGATTCATAATTTGTACATTCCATGTCCCAATTATTAACGGATGCTTGCCACCATTTCTTCTCATTTTGAGTCGTGCCACATTAGCAAACAAAGATCCTGAAGGCCTTACTCTGTCAGGCAGCATATAGATGTGTTACTTTTTTAATCCAGTTTGCCACTTCTCATCTCTTTATTCATGCATTCAGTCCATTTACATTTAGCGTTTTTGTTGATAGGTGTGAGCTTAGTGCTGTCATCTTGATATTTTTTGTGTGTGTTTTAGGTCATTCCTTTATTCCCTTTAATTTTCTGTGCTGAGTTATTTTTCTTTATGTGTTTTCATCTCTTTCAGTGTTGGTGGTTTTGTATTTGCTGGGACTTCATGTTTTTCTTGTTTATTACTTTGATGCTTCGGATTAGTAGTTTACCTTATGGTTACCTTAATATTTACCCCTATTTTTCTATATTTACACTATTCTTTGGTTTCTTTATATTGCTTTGGCTTCCTCTCCATGTGAAAGATCCATGACTGCATTTTGAATTCCTCTTTTTCATTTATTATTTACTTAATGACATCTTTGCTTCCCTATTTTTTGTATTTGCCTTTAATCTATTATTGCGTTTCTTCTATTTGGGTTGATAATCCAGTTGTTCTCTTCTGTGTTCTGGTGTTTGGCTGCTGCCTGGTGTTACTGATTTTCTAACCAAATGACTCTCTTTACTATTTCTTGCAATTTTTGTTTACTTTTTGCAAATTCCCTCAATTTTTGTTCATCTGGAAAAGTCCTAATTTTGCCATCATATTTGAGAGACAGTTTTGCTGGATATACAATTCTTGGCTGGCAATTATTTTCCTTCAAGCCTTTTTATATGTCATCCCACTGCCTTCTTGCCTGCATGGTTTTGGCCGAGTAGTCCAAGCTTAGTCTTATTGACTGTCCTTTGTATGTTATTTTTTATTTATCCCTGGCCATGTTTAAAAGTGTCTTCTTATCTTTAATTTTGGCAAATTTGATTATAATACGGTTTAGTGTCTTTCTTTTGGGATCTACCTTGTGTGGAGTTCAATGAGTATCTTGGATAGATATCATCTCATCTTTCATGATATCTGAGAAGTTTTCTGCCAGGAAATCTCTGACAATTCTCTCTGTATTTTCTGTTATTCTCAGTAGCCACCCCATTCCAGTACTCTACTCACTTCTGGATTATTCTCTTCAGAGTCCCACATAATTATTAGTCTTTCTTCATTTTTTAAAATTAACTAATCTTATTTTTTCTCAAATATGTTGGTGTCACCTCTCTGTTTTCTTTTTCACTAATTCAGCCTTCCATTGCTTCAATTCTGCTCCTTCGACTTTCTATTAAGTTGCCTAATTCTATGACTTTATTAATAATTTTCTGAATTTTTAATTCTTGCCATTATATTCTTTCAGTTTGTTCAACTTCTCATTATGTTCTGCTGCATTTTACCTCATCTCCTTCCTCATATCCCGAAGAGTTCTAAATATTAATCTTCTGTACTGTACCTCTGATAATTCCTGGATTTCTCTTCCTCTGGGAAATTTGATTCTTTGTTTCGGAAGTTTTTTTGAAGAAAAAGTGTATTTAAATGCTTTTTAAATGATCTGCTTATTTATACACTTTGATAAGGACTGCTGTTTCTAAGCTGTCAGTAAATTGTATTTATTTATTTTATGTTTGCCTATTGTATTCTATCTTCTTGCTTTGAAACGTCCAAATGGACTGGTTGTGTCTGATAGTTTGGTTGCTTTTGTCTTTGAAGTTGTAATGTCTTGTCTCCAGGTGATTAGAACTTTTACTAGACTTTGGAGCCCAAGAGTTTGCTTACTTTTCTTGTATGGGTTCATCCTAGGCATCCAGGTAGTCAGTCACCAAGTGTGTGGCACATGTTTTTGCCTCCTGTCCCAGATGGGCAGGGGTGGTTGGTATTGGAACTGGTGTCTGGCTGCAGCTGTTGAGAAAGGCAGGGGTTAACATTTGCCCCTGAACATCTGTGACGATGGTATATCTTTATCTCTGAAAGTATGTGAATGAACAGTACCTGCCCTGATTTTCTGGCTTAGGGGAGTTTGCAGAATTTTTTCCCCCTTCTCCAAGTTTCTTAGTTTGTTTACCTTTACATCGTAGAGAATGACAGAGGCAGGCTTAAGTAGTCCTGCTTCCTGCTCAGTTAATTGCATTAGGCTTTAGAACTACTGCAGTTCAGAGAGAGAATGACTCAGGATGAGTTTGAGAAGTCTAATCCCAGCTGAGTTAATGGCATCAGACTGTGGCACTGCATTTGGTGCAGAGATGGGAGTCAGGAGTGCTGGCAGAATGGAGATAGGCCTATCTCAGAGGAAGGATATTTAGATCCACGCACAGTAGTTCTCATGCAAAGTCTTAGTTTTGGATGATCTGGTGCTGTTTCTCACAGGTTTCAGAGGCACTAATACTTTGGATTCTCCAGACAATTACCCCTGCCTGAGGAAGACACCCACCAGCCTTCATGCTCCTGTCACCATGTGGTAGTTACAGCCATTTGTGGGCAGGGCAAGTGTGTAGAATCCTATGTATTTCTGGCCTTTCCCTTTCATGGCTCGGCCCAATTTCTCAACTTTTCCTTTGATTTTCAGGTCTCCTAGGATGCGATATGTACTGAATTCGTGATTTTTTTTTTTTCCCAGTCCTTTGTTATTAGAGTGGTCATGGAAAGCATCCGTATTCTATCTATTCTGCCATCTTGGCCCTGACTCCAACATCTTTTCTTTTTAATACTTTAAATAGGTTTTTTTTTTTTTTTTTTTGCAGTAGGTTGACCCAATGCAGGGCATTGATTTTTTGGGCTGTTGCTTCCTTGGTCATTGATTGAGGATCTAAGTAAAATGAAATCCTTGACAACTTCTATATTTCCTCTGTTTATTACAATGTCACCTATTGGTCCAGTTGTGAGGATTTTTTGATTTCTTTATGTTCAGGTATAATCCACACTGAAGGCTGTAATTTTTGACCTTCATCAGTAAGTACTTCAAGTCTTCTTTGCTTTAAACAGGCAAGGTTATGTTATCTACATATGGCAGGTCGTTAATGGGTTTTCCTCCCAATCCTGATGCAGTGTTCTTCTTCATACATCTCAGCTTCTAAGACTGTTTGCACAGCCAGCACAGCATACACACTAAATAGATACAGTGAAAGAATACAACCTTGACGTACACTTTTCCTGATTTTAAACCACAGAGTATCCTCTTGTTCAGTTTGAACAACTGTCTCTTGGTCTATGTACATGTTCCCCAGGAGCACAATTAAGTGCTCTGGAATTCCCATTCTTCACAACATTATCCATAATTTTTTATGATCCACACAGTCAAATGTCTTAGCATAGTTAATAAAATGCAGGTGAACATCTTTCTGGTATTTTCTGCCTTCAGCCAACATCCATCTGACATCATCAGTAACTTACCTTATTTCACATCCTCTTTTGAATCTGGCCTGGAGTTCTGGCATTTCTCTGTCAACGTACTGCTGCAACTGCTTTCAAATTATCTTTAGCAAAATTTTATTTTGTATGATATTAATGACATTGTTGGACAATTTGCACATTCTGTTAGAATACGTTTCTTTGAAATGGGTGTAAATATGGATCTCTTCCATTCTGTTGGCCAAGTAGCTTTCTTTCAATTTCTTGACATAGATGGGAAGCACTTCCAGCCTGCATCTATTTCTTGAAACTTATCAATCGATATTCCATCAATTTCTGGAGCCTTGTTTTTCTCCAGTACCTTCAGTTCAGCTTGAACTTCTTCCTTCAGTACCATCAGTTCTTGATGACTTGCTACCTCCTGAAATGTTTAAACATCAACCTATTCTTTTTAGCACAGTGACTCTGTGTATTCTTTTAATTTCCATTTGATACTTCACACATTGTTCAATGTCTTGCCCATAGAATCCTTCAACATTGTAATTCTGCTCCTTCAGTGTGAGAAATGCTGAACATGTTCTTCCCTTTTGGTTTTCTAATCACCAGATCTTCACACATTTATTCATAATAATTTAGCTTTACTTTTTCTTCTTTAGCCATTCTTGAAATCTTCTGTTCAGTTCTTTTACTTCCCATTTCTTCTATTTTCTTTACGCTACATTCAAAAGTAAGTTGCAGTATCTTTTGACATCCCTTTTAGTCTTTCCTTTTTTGTTGTCTTTTTAATGACCTCTTCCTCTCTTCATGTATAACATTCGTAATTGCATTTAACAACTCGTCTGGTTTTTGATTATTAGTGTTCAAAGTGTCAAATCTATTCTTGGGACAGTCTCTAAATTTAGGTGGTATATACTCAAAGTGTATTTTGGCTCTCAAGGACTTGTTTTAATTTTCTTCAGCTTCAACTTGAACTTGCATATGAGCAGTTGATAGTCTGTTCTGCAGTTGACTCCAGGCTGTGTTCTGACTGATGATAAGGATGCTTCTCTACCATCTCTCTCAACAGAGTAGTCCATTTGACTCATGTGTAGCCCATCTTCAAGGTCTATTGATATAGTCCCTGTTTTATGTTGTTAAAAAAAGATATTTGCAACAAATAAATTGTTGGTCTCACAAAATTCTTTCAAGCAATCTCTGGGTGTCCCTTCTATCACCAAAGACATCTTTTCCAAATGCAGATCCATCTTCTTTGTTTCCAACTTTTGGATTCCCATCACCAATAATTATCAATGTGTCTTGATTACATGTTTAATCAATTTCAGGCTGCAAAAATTAGTAAAAAATAATCTTCAATTTCTTCATCTTTGGCAATAATACTGTGTGTAAACTGGAATAATAGTTGTATTAACTGATCTTTCTTGTAGTCGTATGAATGTTACTCTATTACTGACAGCATTGTATCCTACGATAGACCTTAAAATATTCTTTTTGATAATGAGTGGGACACCATTCCTCTTCAAATTAATGTTTCTGTCAATTTCAACTCACTAATACCTAAGATACCTATCTTTATGGGTTTCATGTCATTTTTATTATTATTATAATTTTTTTTGTTAAATAAAAAATGAAAGTGTACATCAGTTCTACCCTGGTCCCTAGAGTCGCCAAGAGTTGGATCCTACTTGACAGCACTTGGCTTGGCTGTACATACTCTGTGCTTACAGTACTGTGTTAAGAGAGGTGGAATACACAAGTTGTGTCGAAGTCCCATTAATATTGATCTTCTTACTAATGTGTATTGTCACCAATTTCACCCAACCAAATTTCTAACAACTGTCTAAACCCTCACCCCTTGCCCTCCTGCCCTCCCACCCTCCTCATCCTTGTTGCCATCAAAGACTCTTTTCTATTATGTATGAGTATGCTTTTAAGTTTTTATTGTAGGGGTCTCATATAACAATTGTCCTTCTGTTGCTGACTAGTTTCACTCAACATAATGTCTTCCAGTTGAGACCAAATTGAGAGATGTTTCCTGCTATCATTGTTGTTCTTGATCAATGTATAGTACTCCATTGAGTATATATACCAAAGTTTACCCATCCATTCTTCTGTTGTTGGGCATCTGGACTGATTCCAACTTTTTGCTATTGTAGACTATGCTGCAATGAACATTCGTGTGCATGTAGCAGTTGGCGTGAATGGTCTTGATTTTGCAGGATATATTCCGAGTAGAGGAATTACTGGGTCAAATGGTATATCCATATCCATTATTTTAAGGTAATGCCAAATTGCTTTCCAAAGAGGTTGCACCATTCTGCAATCCCACCAACAGTGTAGGAGAGTTCCAATCTCTTCACAGCCACTCCAACATTTATTGTTTGGCATTTTTTGGATCATGGCCAATCTTTGTTGGTGTGAAATGATATCTCATTGTCATTGTGAGTTGAATTTCCTTAATAATTAATGATCATGAAAATGTCCACATGTGTTTTTTGGCTTTTATATTGAGGTCTTTTATCCAATTTGAGTTGATTTTTGTATAAGGTATGAGTCATGTCATTTTTTGATAACTGAAACCCTGATGGTATAGTGGTTAAGAGCTATGTCTGCTGACCAAAATGTTGGTGGGTCAAATCCACTAGATGTTTCTTGGAAGCTCTATGGGGGCAGTTCTACTATGTTATATAGGGTCACTGTGAGTTGGAATTGACTCAAAAGCAATGTGTGTTCATTGTTTTTCTTATTTTCCTTGATTCATACTTTGTACATTCCATGTTCTGATTATGAATGAATGCTTGCAGCTGTTTCTTCCTATTTTGAGTAGTGTCACATCAGCAGATGAAGGTCCTGAAAACCTTACTCCATCTATGTAACTAAGAACAATTCTACATTAAGCCTGAGGCAGCTGTTTTCAAGTCATGTTTTAAGTGCCTTTCAACCTGAGGGGCTCTTCTAGCAGTACAGCAGACAATGTCCTGTTGCTATTCATGAAGTTTTCACTACATACGTTCCCAAATTAGATTACCACGTCCTTCCTCCTAGTCTATTTTGTTCTGTAAACTACTGAAACCTGACCATGTGAGTATCTGTTCTGTTGTTTGAAATACCAGTGGCATAGCTTCCAGCATCATCACAGCATGCAAGCCACCATAGCACTACAAACTGAGAAATGAGTGGTAGAAGCACATAGTAGGTGCTCAGTATTTGCTAGATGAAAGAAGGAATTAATGACTTAAATAGCATACACTTGGGTATTAGTTAAAGCAAGTCTGACTTGTGAGCTTCTGAAGTCCCAAAGCCAAAGACATGTTATTTGACTCAATTTCTTCTTGTGTAAAATCAACATGGCCACAATTACCTTTCTTTTGTAGCCTTTTGACTAACTAGACATGTGAACCTACAGATCAGTGTCAGGCATGTAAGTGATAAAATGGTTCTGGTGGGGTGCAGTCAGAAATCCATATAATCTAGGAACGCCCCAACTGTAGCCCAATGGTTTTGAGTACCTACAAATTTATCCCTCATGTGGCTGAACCTGAAAACAAACCAAGGAAATGTTTACATAAAGATCCAAACATGTCAGACCTTTGTCATGGTAAGCACTGGAGATGTGCCATGATATAGATACAAGGAATTTATAATAAAACAGAATTTCTGTTTTCTGCATTCAGTGTGATGTTTCCATTCACTTAACTTCTTATCAAATGTCTGAAAAGTATATATTAAAGCCTCAATTTCTTTTTTTTTCTAATCAGCATATCAGATAGTTTCACATACAATAAAGTCATTATATGTCAGGAAATCCATGCTGATGTGGAAGGTACCTTGCAACATGACAGATTTAGGTCGGTGTTATTAACAAACATCCAGATTGATGTTACCAGATTGATGATCACAGGAGATGGCAAATTGCCTTCACTCAGGGAAAAGGGAAAGAGGATTTGTCACACTAGATCATTCTGCCCATCCATTGGCCTGGCCCAGGCAGAATCCTGAGCCAGATGCTGTTGGAGAACAGATGTTAAATACCATAGGCTTTGGTCAGGTTCTTGGGTAGTGTAAATGACTTGCACTTGAACTGAAAGGCTGGCAGTTCAAAACCACACAGTAGCACCATGAAGGTGAAGGCCTGGCAGTTGGTTCCATAAAGATTATACTAAGTAAATTCTTATTGGAGTAGCTCTACTTTGTAACATGTAGGGTCACCATAAATCAGAATAGACTAGACAATAATTGACAACCATAATGGCACTTGGCTTGGCTTGGCAATAACAATAGAATTTGGGCGGAGCAGAGCCCTGGCAGTGGTTAAGAACTAGGCTGTGCATGGGACCAGAAGAACTAGATGGTGCCTGGCTACCACCAGTGACATCCCAGATTGTGTACATAGAATGGAGCCCACGACATAACTGGAAGAGTAGAGGGCAGAGCTAGAACTTTACCAAAAGACCATACTTGGTAGTCCTTCTGAATGGAGGACCTACTGGGAGCACGGTCCCCAAACACTCTAAGCTCAAACTGCATTCAGGACCAAGGTCAGCTCCCCAGACAAAGACTGAACTGGACTACACAAAGCATAGAGTAAGGGTGGTGACAAACATAACTTTGAACACATATACAAGGTTGTCTAAGAGGCTCTTCCCTGGAGCTGAGATGATTGGGTGAGGGGGATCAGACCTTGGTCAAAAGGTCATAGGAAGTGTGTTGTCAAGCCTGGGTTGGGGTGGGGGCACAGCTAGAATAGAATAATGGGGAAACTTCTGGGAGTTCTGGGTGTTCTATGGCAAAATGATATAGATCATAAAAGTTTTCTTAAGTCTCAATAAAATATATTGTTTTTAGAAAAGAAAAGACAAAAAGAATTAGAGTGCTGGCCAAAATATCAGCAGTTTGAATCTACAGCCACTCCTTGGAAACTCAGTCAGTTCTACTCTGTCCTGTAGGATGACTATGAGTTGGTATCAACTTGACAGTAAGGAGTTCTGGATAAAGCACTGGAACAAGAGTAACATGTTTTCATTTTTGCCTTATCTCTTCCATTGACTACTGCATGACCTTGGCTGGGTTTAACACTGGGCTTCTATCTGTGTATTTTCAAACTGAAGGGAGGAACACCAAGGTAGTTCATTTTTCTATCCAACAAATACTGAGCACCTACCTGGTGCCAAGTGATGTGCTAGTACTAGGGATGCAACTGAGATAAAAATAAACCTGAAACTGTGGCATTGCAGCTGTTGCCTACTTGTATACAATGGATGTAAATTATTCCACAATGTACAGTCTTTTTTTTTTTTTTCTGTTCTTTTCTGGTTTTGAGTTGTTACTTACCTAATTAGCAGGATAATCATAACAGTCATTAGTGAAGTTCCTACCAATTCTGTCTTGGATACTGCATTAATTGCACATACACAGTCCAAGGAAAATGAGGTAGAGACCTGATCTTTGGTCTATGCTCACCATCACCTGTCCAGAGATGCTGTGCACAAATCTTATGTGGTTTTCAGCGTTCTGCTTCTGCAGAACACCACGTCAGACTGCTCAGTGTCCTCTTACTGGCTTTAGGGTTTTCACGAGGGATCTTGGCTGCTTCTCTTACACGGAGTCCAGAATCTAAAGCTATGAAGCCAGCAGCTGCTTCAAAGATCAAGTCCTCCATGTGAGTCATGTGTAGATTTCCATCAACCTTTTCTTAGAAAATCCACCCCATCACGCCATCTATCGAAGAACCGGTTCTATTTTCTGATACAAGCACTTGTCTTTCTCCATCTGGCCTCCCCCGACTTTGGCAGTGACTACACCTTAACCCTGTGATCAACCATCATTTATAGCTATTGTTATGCTGGGTGCCATTTCTCTAGATTATGCTGGGGTTGCATCTAAGTCATGGATCTGTGCAGTGCAGTCCTCCTAACTTCCCTAGACAGTTTTTTTGCAGGATGGCCTCTGAAACCCAAGTAAGCTACTGTCCTTCCTGAAGGTTGAATAGATCCCTTCTATCAGCAATATTGCCTATTTGGGGGAGTGTGAAGGTACACACAGGAGGGGACAGTCATTATGGATGGTTACCCCTTCATTTATGACAAGCTTATTTTCAGGAAAACAAGACACAGTTAATCTCTCATCAGTATATTTTGTTTCATTAATGATAATTAATGACACTAGCTAATATTTAGCTTTTGTTTATTGTGTACTTGGTGTCTTATATGTCTAATCTCCTTTAATACTCTAGTTTTAAGAAGTCCTTGTAAGAATCAAAATCAGACATGTATGTGGATAATAAACTTTTTGAGGATGGATAGAGAGTAACCAATGTCTCCTTTGTCCCGTCTGTGTGAAAAGTGCTATTCTAGGTATTTTTCTCCCACTGTTCTTGTTCTTTCAGTAATACTGTAACATGTTTTTGATGAAGGTCTACATGGTAGTTTAGGTTCCCATTCAACAATTCCTGCACAATTTATTCAGTGACATCGAGAAGTTCTCTATAGTCCCCTAATCCTTTCAACAACTCCATAAGGTGGGTGACGTTATCTTCAAATGCAGATGATGAAATTAGGCTCAGAGAGATGTACTAACTCGCCAAAGTTGACATATCTGAGCTGCGGTGTATACTTGGATTCACCCCTAAGGTTGGTTAACTTGAGTCTGTGCCATTAAACACTATTCTGAAGAGGTTAGTGGGCTCGATGGATTTCTTGCATTTTCACTAAGCTAATCTGGGACCTGAAATGAGACAAGTGTTTTGAAGTGGATCAGTTCTTAGGCAAGGGGTAGTTTCAGTCATGGTTTCTGAAAGCTGTGGGAAGATGACCAGTCAGTGGGCTTTACCTTCACTGGGAAAATGAAAGAAACAAAAGTGACTGGCAGGGAGGTAGTCTATTAAAAAACAGCATCAGGGGTAGCCATAATAGAATATGGGTCAAGACCTATGATTGAGAGTCTAATAAGAGTTCTAGAAGGAAACACAGGTAAACAGATGGTATTTGGGCTCAGATTCAACAGAAAGATTCCATAGACTAAGGTAAAACCAGTTGTTGTCTAGCTGGTTCTGATGCATGCTTAACCCATGTATTTAAAAGTAGACCTTCATTCCATAAGGTTCTCAGCAGTTGTAGCCTTTTTGGAGTAGCTTTCCAGGCCTTTCTTCTGAAGTTCCCCTGGGGATATTTGAACCACCAACCTTTTGGTTAATAGCTGGTCACTTAACTGTTTGAGTCCCCAATGCATATAGATCTGGGAAGAAGTGAAGAGATGGACAGAGAAATGCAGGGTCCTCTTTCTTCAAGAACAAGAAACTAGGAGACTCAGACAGGGGCCCAAGTACTGGGATAGAAGCACACAGTAAGATAGCAAGAGGGTTGGCTAGACGCCGAGTGCAGATGATCACGCTTCATCATTCATCCACGTGTGCATTTTCATTCTTATCTTCTTCTACCATTCCTCCTTACCTCTATCCCTACTTTATTAGCCTGACCCCCAGCCCACCCATCTCCAAATGAACTGGATCATTATTACATAAACTAGTTACTTTGTCACTCTACATGGAGCCATTTTTCCTTTCCCTCTTTTTTCAACACTGTCTTACCATTCCAGATTCTGATTAAACATCAGATCCTTTGTACTTCCCATGACTCTCCCTCTCAGCACCCAGTCTGGGTTAGAGGCCCATGTTGTGTGCCTCTTATAGCATCTTATACTTTCTCCTTCTTACTAAAGATCGTACATAACAATTAATGCTTGTCTTCTTTTCTAAACAGCACATTTCAAAAATATCTATTAAATGAATGAAGACTTGCACTTTAATACCTTCAGTGTCTTCTAACTAAGCACCATGTTTTCTCCAGTTGTTTCTTAGAGATTGAACTTGTAGGTGATGATCAAGTGGCTGCAGCTGTTGGGAGAGGTGGCCTACATGAGGTGGGACCCAGGAATGTCCTCCTGGCTCCAACAGCCACATCAACATTCAATATAAAACAGACTCACCAAGCCTTGGCTTGGCAAATCTTTCTTGGCATATCAGGTTTCTGCAGTGTTTGAAATAAATAATATACATGTATTTCTCCACTAATTCAGACCAAAGAATTTCCCCCGGCCTGTATTCTGCTCAAGCAATCCTTTTGAGGACTCTTCTCTCAGGTGATTGCAATTTGCAGGTGTCGCTTGTGCTGGAGGCCAGGTTTTCAGTGAAAGTTTGGGGACTGCAGTAGCAGCAGTTAACACACCGGCACAGAGCTCACTCTGCTGTTCCTGGCTGGGTTGCTAAGCAACATCCCTGCTTGCCTGAAAATGGGGTGAGGCTGTACTAGGCTTTGTCAGAGGAAAGAAAGCTGAAACAGTTACTGGGAGCTCATTCTTGTTTTCACTTCTTTTACAGACCTCAGTCTTTGATTCTCATTTTGCCTGATTCCAGTTTTATCATTTAAAAATGGCATCTTCTCCAATTTTACCCTACGTCTGTTTCTGCTCCTAATACCTTTGCTGCCATTAGTTAGCCGTGAACTTCTGGGGTGCAATGATTATCTCTAACTCTTCCACACACTTCCAGGATGAAGACACTTCCAGATGAAATTAGGAGCCTAATGTGACTATGATTTTAAGCCCTGGCCTGGTATCATGCTTGGATAAAGGGAATAATGAAACTTACTTTTACAGAGGGCAGGGTATTACACGCACTAACTCAAGTAAAAGGTGGACTTACGTCAAAAGAAACATGTTTCATGGCAGCCTGATGAACAGGGAGTTATTATTCTCTCTACTTGGCAGATGAAGAAACTAAGGTACGTATAGGTTAAGTGACTTCCAAAAATCACACAGTTTGTGAAGGGCATAGCGAAGAACGGAAGTGCCTGGCCGTAGAGTCAAGGCTGCTAACCGTTCCATCCTACTGCCTAATATGTGAGCTGAAAATGTAAACAGAGGTCCCTTAACCTTCCTAGTTCTCTGATTTCCTTGCCTCCATGACAGAAATAATAACAACTCTCTCTTAGGAATTTTAAAAAATCAATTTGTCTACATATTAAATATCAGGGACATCACAGAGGCTCAGTAAAAATTAAAAATGACCCTCAAATTGTGACTCATGGTGAATCCATATGTTTAGAATAGAACTGTGTTCTTCAGGGTTTTCAGTGGCTGTGAACTTTTGGAAGTAGATTGTCAGGCCTCAGATTGTCTTTCAAGGTCCCTTTGGACGGGTTAAAACTTCCAACCTTCTTATTAGTTGCTAATCATTGGCACTACCAAGTAAATATTGTCATTGTTAGGTGTCACTAAGGCAGTTACGACTCACAGAGACCCTATATATAACAAAGTGAAACACTGCCCTTCCTGTGGCAGTCTCATAATTTGTTTCTATGTTTGAGACCATTGTTTCAGCCACTGGGTCAATTCATCTAATTGGAGGTCTTCTTCTCTTTCAGTGACTCTCAACTTTACCAAGCATGATGTCTTTCTCCAGGTATCAATGCATCCTGATAAGACGTCTAAAGTAAGTGAGACAAAGTGTCACCATCCTCACTCCCAAGGAGCATTGTTGCTGTACTTCTTCCAAGACAGATTTGTTCATTCATCTGGCAGTCCATGGTATGTATGTTCAATATTCTTCACCAAGACCGTAATTCAAACACATCCATTCTTTTTCATTCTTCCTTATTCATTGTCTAGCTTTTACATGCATGTGAGGCACATGACAATGCCATAGTTTGGGTCAGGTGCACCTTAGTCCTTAAAGTGACATCTTCACTTTTTAAAATTTTGAAGGGGCCTTTTGCAGCAGATTTGTCCAATGCAATTCATCCTTTGATTTTTTGACTGCTGCTTCGATAAGTGTTAATTGTGAATCCAAGTAACATCAATATTTTCTCCACTTATCATAACGTTTATTGGTACAATTGTGAGGAGTTTTGTTTAGTTTACCCTAAAGTGTAAACCGTAGCAAAGGCTGCAGTCTTTGATCTTCATCAGTAAGTTCTTCAAGTCCTCTTCACTTTCAGCAAGCAAGATGTTTTCATCGACGTATTTCAGGTTGTTACTGAGTCCTCCTCCAATGCTGATGTTGTGTCCCTCTTCATATGGTCCAGTTTGTCAGATTATGAGCTCCACACACAGTTTGAATAAATACGGTAAAAGGATATAAGACCAAACCATACCTGTTCCAAGTTTAATCTATGCAGTAACCCCATATTCTGTTCAAACGACTGCCTTTGTGTACGGGTTCTACATGAACATATTAAGTGTTCTGGAACTCTCATTCTTTGTAAACATTAGGCACCTTAATTTCTTTTATTCACATGCATTTTTGTTTACTTGGTTGCTAACAAATGTCAGTAGTTTGAATCCACCAGCTGACCCATATGAGAAAGATGTGGTAGCTTGCTTCTGTAAAGATTTACAGCCTTGAGAACTCCATAGTTCAGTTCACCTCTGTGCTATCGGTTCACTATGAGAATTGACTTCATGGCAAAGGGTAAGTCCTATTGCCTAACAAGGGAAGGAGGTTGAATAGGTATTTATAGCCCTCTCTCTCAGAGATTTTGTTTGAGAAAAATGTACTTAGAAATAATGCTTTTTTGAGAAATGTTGATATCCCTAATGATAAAAGGTCACTGGATGGCATACAGCTTGCATCTGGCTACTAACCTAAATAAAGTTTGGAGGTTTGAACTCATCCAGCAGACCCTGTAAGAAACGCCTAGTGATCTGCTTCTGTAACATTACAGCCAAGAAAACACCATGGAGCAGTTCTACTCTCGAACATGTGGCTGCCATGAGTCAGAATTGGCACAGTGGTAGTAGGTATGTTAACCTGCCTTTGCAACAATTAAATACTAAAGACACTGTGAAGGAAAGAAAATTGTTTAGGATGTTATGACCAAGGATGACAATTCTGGGATTTCTAGAATTGGGGAAATACAAGTAGTCTGAGAAAGTGGGGTGGCAGCAGCATGTGGCAGAGAAAAGACAATGAGGGGTCTTCACAGAAGAAAACCTGCTGTCCACGGAAGCCATTCCTTCTGAAGATCTACCCTAGTTATGTGTGTCCACGTCCAAAGGGCCTGGAATAGGCTCTCACCCTAGATCAGACACTTTCAAGCTCCACCAACTATGCTGAAATGTGGAAATCAGCCCAGCTAAGGATCAAACGCCTGCTCTGTTATGTGATAACCATGGGGAACAGACTAGGTTTTTCATCCTGTAACCCCAATTAGCCATGCCACTGCTCACCACCTGCCACGTTACTCCCTTGGGTCTGCTCTTTTTCAGAGAGAGCAATGCACTAGACAACAGTCGTTTTCCAGAAAAGATGGAGGCCCTGCATGGGACCAGAAGGATCCCCCAAGGGGTTATAGAAGGAGTGAGAAATAGGTCTGGGCTCTGAGCCAGCATCTCACTTGTCCTGATGGAAAAATCCATCCTAGGCAAGCTCATTTCTCTTGAGGACTTTCTAAGGCTCCATGTTTCCAGGAGACAGGCCTTTTAACACTATCCAGATGCCTCCAGTTCTGGCTTACAGGGGAATTTAATGATCCTATATATGAGGAGTGGAGCCCTGGTGGTATAGTGGTTAAAAGCTTGTCAGCTAACCAAAAGGTTGGCAGTTCAAATCTACCAGCCTCTTATACCCATTGCAGTCAAGTCAGATCTGATGCACAGCAACCCTACCGGACAAGAGTAGAATACCCCCCATGGAGTTTCCAAGAATTAGCTGGTAAGTGTCCACCTTTTGGTTAGCAGCCTAACCACTGTGTCAGCAGGGCTGTTTCACATCTACCGGAGGAACCACACAACAAAGGCCATAAAACAAGTGGAGTGCAATTCTACTCTGACACACATGGGGTCACTATGAGTCAGAATCTACTGGAAGGTAATAGGTTTTTATTTTGCTTTGTTTTATGTCACAACTGTGGTGCCAGGTGCCTTTGGGGCTCTAAATTATCCTTATAGATAACTGTTAGAGCATTTATTTGGACTTATTAGGGAAGAATCACATGGTATCACAGTTGGGAGACCTGTTTTTACAGATGGACAAGTCATGATTCACTCGCTGTCTGTGTGGTCACAGAGAAGTTACTTCACCATTCTAAGACTCAGTTTCTTCACGTGTAAACTGAAGCATTAGATTATTAGACCCACCCCACTGGATTGCTGTGAAGTTAAATGAGTTAAGCGCACATCAAATTCTGACTACAGTGCTTGGCCTGTAGAATGAGCTCCACTGAGCTTAGGTATGATTATTAAGATTATTCATTTTTGTATATGTCTACATTTTATGTCATTTATTTAACAACAGATAGGCTTCCTATACACTTAGGAACAGCTCTTCCCTGTAGGCTCTTTAAAAAAAGTTGCCATCAAGCTGACTTTGACTTACAGCAACTCCACTTGTATCAGAGCGGAACTGTGCTCCATAGCGTTTTCAACGGCTGATGTTTCAGAAGTAGAACACCAGGCCTTTCTTTTGAGGTGCCTCTGAGTGGACTGGAACCTTCAACCTTTTGGTTACCAGCTGAGTACATTAACTTTTTGTATTACCCAGGCACTCTAACAACCATGTTCAAGAAAGAAAAAAAAAAAATTGTCTTAAAGTTGATTTCAAATCATAGTGATCCACAGACAGGACAGAGAAGAACTGCCCCTAGAGCTTTCAGAGATTTCCTGGTGAATCTGATCTACCCATCTTTTAGTTAGCAACTGTAGCATTTAACTGCTATGGCACCAAGGCTTCCAACAACCATATTACCAAAACTGCTGACGTGGTATATTAGAGAGGATCCATTAAGAACCTCTTACAGAAGACGAAACTGAAACACAGAGTAGGTTAATAACTCAGCCAAGTCACACAGCCAATAAGTGGTAGAGCTCTAGCCCCTCTCTCCTGTCCTCATGTCTTTGCTCTTAACCACAGCCCTATGCTGCCTGTCTTTTCCTGCCAAGAATAGTGTTGTATGCAATCGTTAAAACTCTAAGGAACTGGAGAATTTGAATTCTAATCTTGGTTCTGTAGGAGCCTGATACTTTAGGAAACCACAGTGCCTGATGCAGGCTTTAAGTTCAGAATCCTTCTGCATACTAACAAACTGTGAGGTGACATTATTATTAATTTATAATTATGTGTTATACAATTAACACCATATAATTAATAATCCCTTGGTAGTGTATATAATTGTCCCTTAATTTACAAGAACATTACACTTTCCTCACTTGTTCAGGCCTGTGGCAAAGCTAGACCAATCTTAGGCCCCTGGTTAAAGCCTGCAGTGATCATTTGATAGGCGAAGCACAGTTGTCTTTAGTCACTTCAACACCCAAGTTTAAACCTGAAGTTGGGTATTGCTTCTGTCACCTTACCATTAGCTCTGATTTTTTTTTTTTAAGATGTTTTTCAAAGCTATTTTCTTCTTGGAGGTATCGTTTTCAGGTGCCTTGCACCAATTTCAACTTATAGTGACCCCATGAGACAGAGTAGAACTGTCCCATAAGGGTTTCTAGGCTGTAATCTTTATAGGCATAGACCTCCAGGTCTTTCTCCCATAAAGCTTCTGAGTGGATTCGAACTGCCAGTGCAACCGCTAAGCACTTAATCATTGTGTCAGCAGAGCTCCCTCTTCTTGGGGTTAATGACTTCATTTAGAATTTTATTAGGACTCTGAAGCCTGGACTGTGACAGAGACTCATTGTCACCTCTTAAGGGAAAGTCTTTTAGATTGAGCCAATACAACTCTGGGGGATATCTACAAAGCAAGGGATTCTGGAGGTGCCAGTCAGATACATAACTTAAAGGGCAACTTGAGATTCATGAAATTCATTTGTTCAGTTCAAGTTAGTTAATAGAGGTTTTACTTTTGCTGACACTCTCCTATAACTGCATCCCTTTTCATCCTTTAACCCAACTCATTACTTTCCAGTTTAGAGACCCACTTTCCTTTTCCTTTGTACTTAAAAGAGCGTATCTACTTAACAAATTTGGATTTTAGTATATGTTGGCTTTTATAAAGGTGACCATAATTGCCATTTCCAAGACTTTCATGTTTATGGTGAAGGCTGCCTTCCCTGATAGGATTCTGCTGGCTGTACTACCTTAACTTGATATGTGATCCTAAGCCAAAATGTGCTTGAGAGAGTGAAAGAGAACTAAACTCACAGTCAGCATTCAAAACTTATAGAATAATTTGGGATATAACTTCTCATCTCTGAAAGTGGAAGCTTTAAAATGTGTAAAATAAAGGGTTTAGCTTAGACTGGAGGTACTTACTAGAGTTTTGTAGAATTCCAGAATGTTCAAGAAGGGTCATTAAGAGATCTGTGAAATATTATTCAAACATATGACTGAAGCTATATTTTTATTGGGAAAGAGCCTGGAGCTTTCACATTTCTCAAAGATACTGTAATTCCCCCCAGATTAACTATGCAACTTTTGAGATGACTTCCTGCTCGGTAATTTGAATCTATTTCACGTCATTTTCTATATCTTTCTTGATTTATGCATTTGTTGAAAGGAGAGAGTCCCAAGTCAATGTAGTCAGAGAATATACCAAATGCCTTGACTTGGAATGTTGACAGTTAGGCCCAATGCTGAAAGTAGGAATGACCTTAAACTTTTAAAGACAGAGCCCTGTTGAGACAGAGGAGTTCCCTCAGGTAGTCTATCCCTTCAAGGTTCTGAGGGTTAACAGGGCTGGCACCATTGATCTTGCTTAGTTCTTAGAAAGGGAAGGACCCCTACACATATGTGCACACTCAACCTGAGCTCATTATAATCACCCAAAGATTAGATTTTCAGTTGAAAAAACACCCTGCTTAGAAGATTTGAGTGACACAAGGTAAAAAAATAAAAATTACACATATACATATGTATGTATAAGAGGGAGTATATATGTATATATATATTCTCTCACATATATATATTGTTGGGTGCTATCGAGTCAACTTTGATCCACAGCAACCCCATATGATGGAGTTCACTGTTCCTTTTGTCCTTCCACTCCTTGCTCCAATTCTATTTCTTGGCTGTAATCTTTACAAAACCAGATCAACAAATGTTTTTCCTGTGGAATTACTGGGTGGGTTGAACTGCCAATGCTTTGGTTATCAGCCAAGTCCTTAACTATTGTGCAACCACAGCACAGCAATTGGCTCAAACATACCTACTGCTGTGAGGATGGTGCAGGACCCATAACACACCATTATACATAGGGTCCCTATGAGTTAGCGTCAACTCAGTGACACCTAACAACAAATGCATATATTATACAAAAACTCACTGCCATTGAGTTGATTCTGACTCATAACAACCCTAAAGACAGAGTATAACTGCCCCATAGAGTTTCCAAAAAACACCTGATGGATTTGAACTGGCAGCCTTCTGGTTAGCAGCTGTATAAGACGGACAGAAAAAAAGGACAGGCTACATATATCATACGCATGTGAGTTTCTATAAGCCATTAGTGGAAATGCCAAGGGGATAATTCTTGTGTATTACACAATTGGATTAGGTAACATTTAAAGACTCTTGTAGTCCTTGGAGTCTATGATTCTATTTGTCTGCTCTACTCACTCTCCCTGATAAACTGAACATCTTTAACTCAACAGTGTAGTTTGTTTAAAAGTCTTACTTTGACTGTTACTAACAGCACTGTGTCACCTTCCTTTTAGTTAACAGTTGCCTGCAACGTCTTTATTAATGTTTTTGTTTTCAACTTTTCTCTAATTTTTTAAGACGTGTAATTTGTAATTAGGCAACATCTGTCTTTGTCCTGACCCATTTTGCCCCTTTATATTTACAGTGATTATCTGTGTAGTAAGTCTTGCTACTGTATCTGCTTCTATGTGTTCAGCTATTTGAATGATTGTTTAGTTCCCTTTTCTTGTCCTCTTCATTTTTTTTTAAAAAAAACTTCCTTTACTAACTTGAAAGTTTATCAATTTATATCTTTTCTTTCAGTTGTTAATCACTCCTCACCCTCTGACTCTATAGTCTCTTCCTCTGATAATTTGTCACCATCTAGTAGATTCATATTATGCTTATTTTATTCCTACAGAATAAAGAATAGAAAAAAAATGTTTGCTGCTGAGATAACTTTATCACTGTAGATAATCCAAAAGATAGTTGACATTCTAAAATACATTCTTGGACTTGAATAATTCCAAAACCGCTTAACTTCCATTGTGTTCTTTTGTTTTACTTCCTCCTCTTTCTTTCATTTTGTGACATGTAGTTTCTGTATGACTATGATTTTAATCACCAAAGAGAGCCTTACTGTTAGTGTGATCTTCTTCTTGCCCTCTTTTTGAACGGTGTGGATATGCTAGGGTCCAGAATTTTCCAATGATTTTATTTGATAGCTAATTAATAGCCTTCTCTGGTTTCCATGGTAATGCCACGCTTTGCTGCTAGGCCTTATCCAAATGGGCATTCTGTTCACTCTGGTGCCTTAGCATCAGCATATTAATCAGACACCATAGGTCCTTGGTTGCTGCATCAAACCAGGAAGACAGTAATCGAATTAAAATCTCACTCAAAGGCTTTAGGCTTCTCTTCTTCTCAGCTGGAAGGGAAACTTGTTAGCTCAAAGGGCTGGCCCAAGCAGGAGGTATTTGGAAATCCAAAGATCTCTATGTCCCTTAACAACAAAGTGTTTTCCTCTTGCCTTAGAATAAATATTTTGATGTCTGAATCTTTTTCTCCCTTAAAATTTTTCTATTTTCTGACCTTTGCAATTATCAGGCATCGCTGTCTTCTCTTTGTCAGGTGAAGGGAAGGGGTTAGTGTTTCTGAGTTGAAGGGAAGAAGCCTTTTCTCCACACATACAGTTTGGACAGTGTGGGGAATGACTCAGATTGGAAGTCTTCAATTTAATTATGATAAGGATTAGGAAGTAAAGTACACAGGAGGTTGCTTTGCAGTCTCTGAAGTGCTGTTCAGTTATGAGCTGTTATTTTATTATGAGTCTCTGGAAGTGCTTGGAAGGTGAAGATGAAAGGGAAAAGGAAGAGTGGCAACTGACAAATAATTAAACTTGAAATCATACTTCAAATCATAAAGATTATGAATGATTTTGTCTACTTCTCCTGTAGAACCAAAATCCTTACTCCCTGTCATGGATTCAATTGTGGTTCCCCACCCCACCCCCCAAAATATGTACAGCAATTTGTCCCAGTGTTGCTTGACTGCACTTTGCGATTTTCCCATGTTGTAAATCCTAATCTCTGCCAGTGGCTAGCACACTGGATTATGTTAAAGAAGATCAGGGTTGGACTGTAGCACCCTTCCTAAGGTCACCTCACTGCTCTAATGTAAAGGGAGTTCCCCTGGAGTGTGGTTTGTATCTGTTTATTCTACAAGAGATTAAAAGAAAAGGAAGTTGGCAGAGTAGGGACCTCATATCATCAAGAAAGCAGCAGGTAGAGCCTGGAATATCCTTTGGACCTGAGGTTCCTATGCCCAAATGTCCTCAGACCAAAGATAGACTAGTGTAACATAAGGATCTTCCTCCAGAGCCAACAGAGAGGGTAAACTTTCGCCTGGAGTTGACACCCTGAATTGTGTAACTGCCCTCATTTTGTGCTTTTTCCCATGCTTGTAACCTACTGGACTGTGTAAGAATAAGCTTTTCCTTGTTAAAGCTATCAGCACTTGTGGTATTTCTGTTAGAGCAGTACTAGATGACTAAGACATTGTCCTTGGTGGACTTACCATTTAAAATGGTTTCTTCTTGTTGTTCTTGTTATTATAACTGACCTTCAAACACACTGTGCACACTCGCAACACTGTGCTTTCTTTCACATGCATGGTTCCTTCAGCCTCTCTGCTCCTTGCTCTTTGCCCAAATTCTATTCATTTTTCAAGGCAGAGCACAAATCTATCCCCTCTTTAAAGTCCTTCCCAAAGCCATGAACAGAGTTATTATATTTTTCAGGGCTCCTCTGTTTGTGCCTGACTCCACTACAGCCCAGGTCCTGATGCACTGTAATTACTGGCTTTGTGTCTGCCCCTTTTATTAGTGTAGGAATGATTCTAAATCTAGAATGTTAAAGTTGGCCTTGACCATTCTATGAAAAAAAAAAATATTCCCCAAAGAAACGAGATACTTCTTTACCTCTTATACATCGAAGCCCTCTTTCTCTTCCACCTGAAGATAAATTACATCAGTGATAGTGTTCTCTTTGTGTCATATCATCACAGCCTTTGGGGACCTCTGAGTTAGGTCTTTGTATTTTACCTAGGACAACACTACTGTGAGAAATGACCAATCCAGAACTAGAACAAGTGAGTTAAAGTTATACAAAAGCTGGTCAAGCTATGTGAGGACTTTCTAATAATTAGATCTGTTTTATAACACAAAGTGGAATGAGTATCATTGCTCTCCTTCAGTACAAGAATCCAAGTAATGTAGGGGGATAAAGCTAATTAGCTTTCTGTCCCTGGAACTGTCCAATCAAAGAATAGCAGTGACTTTCCAATGATGGTGAAATTTGAATTTGGCAGAAATTCAGACTAATGGGGCTTTATTGTCTCTCCTAACCCCAAAATTTATGATTTCATGTTTCTCCTCTAACATAGAAATGAAGATCTGATGTCCAGAAAGTACTTCTAGCAAGTATTACACCAGCAAAGTTCTCATTGCCTAAGAAGCAATGTCTGTCCAAATCTTGCACAGCAGTACTTTGGAATGAGTTTTCTTTTTTGAGAGTCTCCTTCAAATTTAACCTGTAAGTACCACACAAAGATGTCTCACCTTTCATTGATGCCAAAGATCTGGCAGTGTTAGTTTACTTTTGTGTGCGCATTTGCACACACACCTGTGCATTCTGAGTTAACAAAGGATAATCTTTTAAATGCATGAGGAGTCTATCTGATAGACCAATGAGATATTAAAACCTACTCTATTTGACTTTATCTTGGCCAAATCCTTTGGCTAAATGATTTTATTCAAACTAGTATTTGATCTTTCACATGGAATACATTCCTTGAAAACTGTACACCATTTCTTTTGGGAAAAACTAAGTGGAATGGTTTCTTGATTTACAATAAAGAAAAAAAAAAGGAAAAAAACTATCAAAACAACCTGAGACCGAAAAATACTTCATCCTTTGACAGACTGGTTGAAGGAAAATAAACAAAAGTAACCAGCATGCTTTAGAAGAAGTAGCCCTGCGGAAGGAGTCAGAGGTATGTGCTCAAATCCTTGCTCAAACAGTAACTCTGTGTTACCATGGGTATGGCTTTCTTCTCTGAGTCTATTTCCCAAATGAAATCATGGATTTTTGCAAGCTGACACCTAAGACTCCTTGTTGTTTTCACGTTCTATGATCGTATAATTGTCTCTCCCCTATCCTCCAATCCTACCTATTGTCCGGTTTTAATTAGCTTGAGTTTATTCAGCATGAAAGGCGCCATATCAGTAAAATAGCTCTGACATAGTGTCCCCATCGCTGTGTGAGGGTGAATAGAAAGAAGCACAAGTAATGAAACATACAGAGGGGAGAAATCTTAACCGAAGAAATATCTTCTTTATCTATGTCCATTTCCTCCCACAAGGAAAAATGGCAGTGTCAGTAGTACATTACATCTCTCTCTCTCTTTTAGTGTTTAATCTTAGCACCTGCACAGCAGAGATCTTTACAATTCATTGCATATGCTCTCTCCCTTCTCCCCCCTCCATACAGCACCTGAGGCCTAAGAAGTAACTTCCCCAAAGCTCCACAAAAGGCTGAAACCCTTCTTCATGACAGAGTATAGAAATAACAAACATGCCCAACGGTTTTACACAGTTGCTAAAACGTTTGTTTCCAACAAATGAAGATCTTCCTTCTTTGAATATTAATTACACTTTACAAATTTGTGTTTTTTGTTTGTTTGTTTTGCTTTGTTTTGTTCTGTTGTGTTTGTACACCAAAAAGGGAAATATCCATGAGGAGGTGTCTGGGGTTAACAGAGTTTGGCTGTCATCTGGTCCGACTGTTTGAGGATCTCCGTGTTGTAGAGGTCCAACGCGTGGTTCACCCTGATGATCTCACTGTTGGTGAGCTTCAGACGATGTTTCAGCAGACAAGAGAACAAGTCCAGCTGGGGCTTCCCCGGGGCCACAGGAGGGGCCAGGCGATTAATTCGGTCCCGAATATCCAGCAAGAGGAGCATCACTGAAGAAGAGGAATAGAATTGGCCACCCTGGGTGTAAGACTGGTTGACTTGCTGCACCGCGCTGCGAAGGAGATCGGCGTTGAACCTCAGGCTGTACCCGAACACCTGCACATCCGAGATCTTGATGTAGAACTGACGCTTGGAGGGATCAGACAGGTCCACCGGGCCCTGGCCAGTCTCATTACGCAGTAGGGTAGGTAGCCGAGTCCGACTACGCAGGTAGATGTGGACCGTCTCGAAAAATGTTTTCCACCGATTGCCCAGCAAGAGAGTCCAGTTGTAGCACTGGCTGTTCTGGAGACGAATCTTCTCCCAGCGTGGGTAGCCAAATTCCCCAAAGGGCATGTTCCAGCCCTCAGAGTGGCTCCCACTGAAGGGGTTGACATAGACAAAGAACATGGGATCCAGGCTGCTGTTACGCATTTGACAGATGCGCATGGACATGCCAATCACCATGTGGATGAAGTCCATGCGGTTTTTGTTGCTCTTGAGTGTAAGAGACATGCGCTTGCGCCACCGAGGGTCAAAGAAGGTGTCGAGGCGGATTTCATTGCTGATGAAAGTGGTGTGGACGTAGAGGCGTGAGTCCATCTTCTGCAAGAGGTACTTCAGCTCCAGGTCCTGGAAGTCCAGGTCGGTCTCGAAGCTGATGAACTGCTCGCTCCGCTCTGAGTCCACATTTTGCGGTTCGCAGCGGCCTCGGTACAGCTTGTAGCCTTTGTTACAGGAGCCACAAAGCGAGATGTTGGCCAGGCTGCACATGGCACAGCTGTTGTTCCCTCCTATGATGCAGGGGATGGGGCGCTGGCACAACGTGGTGCTGCCATGGCACACGCAGCTCCTCTGGCTCTCCAGGAAGGTTCCCCAAAACCCATTCTCGTTGCAGTAGAGAAGTGACTGGACCCTCGCAAGCCACTGCTGGATTGTCCTGGAGGATAGAGGGAAAATAGAAAATGTTAACCGCCATAGGTGGGGCTCTGGGTTAGGGTGGCCCCGCTTAGAATGCAAATTGGGGTTGTTCAAAGAATGGAAAGGAATGGTGAAGAGTTATAAAAAAAGAAAGACATTGAATTCAAGTTACAAGAAGTATGCTACAGTTCCCTGTAATAAACACTTCATGCCAGCTGTATGACACTGGACTTTACCCTTCTAGCATCTTTCGTCAACTGCAAAGTGAAGGGGTTGGAATAAATGTTCTTGAGCTGCTTGCAACTCCATTATACATTAGCTCCACAGAAGTCTGAAGCAGGGAATTGAAGGCGCCTGAACTCAAATACCCCTGACTGATGACCACAGAGTGTAGAAAGTCAGCAATGGAAATTAACCCCATCAGAATTGTCAACCTCCTTCAGACAGTCCTTCCATGAGGTTATATAACATCCACCAACCTCAACAGAAACAGGTTATATTTTATAATATTCCAGAAATCATGGAGTGCTTCCATATAGCTTCCTTCTATGATCCTCATAGCGGCTTTTCAAAACATATCAGAAAGGCATTATTTCTCCCACTTTTCCAGATCTCTAAACTCTAACAGGGTTCCTATTACAACAGGCATCTCTAGGTTCCTCTTCCCCATCAACTCTCAAGACTAGAAATGATACCTAAGCCTGGGCCCAGATTCTAATCACTGAAGCATTCCAATGAAGACAGATCCCCAATTGGATGAGAAGCAACAGAAGAATAGGTAAAAATATGGAAGATAGTCAACTCAGAGGCCTCTCATCTTTCCTCATTTCTGCATAAGTCACCTCTTGGCTGTCTTCTGTTGCTATGACTAATGCCTTCCATGTATCTAGCACTATTACCCTGCACAGGGTACATTCACTCCTGTTTTCTCACCCAAGTCTCACAACAGCATGTGACTTGGGATTTGAGGTCAGTCAGAGATTGTTTAAGTCCTTGGTCTTGTGCCAAAATCCCCAGCTTCCTTGTGCATTTCTCCTCCAGGCTCTAGAGGCTTGAAAGGGCTGGGGCCCTTCTACCCTGAATACTCAGCCCAGAGACTGGCTCTTTAAGTGTTTACTGAACAAATGAATGTTTGCTGAATGAATGAGCAAGGAAAAATGAATATTTTTCTTCTTATTTTTTCAGAGGCAATGCTGGGTGGAGTCCTTCACCACCCTAATCATTCCCACCCCACAGGGCTCTTGTTAGGATTACATGAATTTTACATATGAAGGCTTAGCCTCAAACTTGGCAAGTATTTAGGATAAAATAAATGTTGCAACTTTTCATTGCTATCAGGTGACTATCAACTCCATTTTATAGATGCGGCAGATGAAGCTCAGGAGTAGAATGCTGAACTCAAAGTCCTACAACTAGCAGAGAAGGCTCTTGGCTCTTTGTTACTCATTGTATGTCTAGCAAGAATTGCGAAGAAATATTTTTAAGGCTGCAATGTGCTATGGGGATATTGATGGTCACGATTATGATGATGCTAGCTCATGGAACGTGATCCCCATTTTATACAGTTGGTAATCGAAGCAGTGTGGTATGAAGCATTAACAACTCATCCATCCTTTCATTTCCATTGCTGAGCCACAACCGCTGAGTCCAAGAGCTTAGGGCTAGGTGATAGAGCCCAGTGTGAAACACATGGCCGTTTGCTCAAGCCAAACTGAGTTCATAATTAATACACGTCTGTTACAAGGAACCAAACCTTGCATTTCTCTAAGCCTTAGTGTTCGCATCAAAAATTAGGTTAATAAAGTCCATCCTATGTGACTGGTGAGAGGATCCAGTGAGATAATAGGTTTGAAGAGCTTGGCA
The DNA here is from genome assembly GCA_028571685.1 of Heterohyrax brucei. Classification (NCBI taxonomy): domain Eukaryota; kingdom Metazoa; phylum Chordata; class Mammalia; order Hyracoidea; family Procaviidae; genus Heterohyrax; species Heterohyrax brucei. The sequence goes on from CM053150.1 coordinate 69,239,208, forward strand.
CAGAACCTGGTGTAGAGCAGTTGTTAAGAATTATAATAAGTATTCTTTTCTAGAGAATATTTTATTCCTTTCAAGGTACTGAGACACTCTCAGGGATTTCACTATCTCTGTGAGTTAGTGGGAAACCATTTTGTTATATGGGACATTTGAAAATGGATACTGTTGAAATGACTTCCCAGAATGCTTTTCTTTAAATGAGGTGCTTATCAGCGGAGAGAAAATGGAAGCACAATTAATACACTTTCCCCTATAAACTTCTCTGCTTTGTAAATCCCTAGTACCACTCCTGAAAATAAAATTTCTTCTTATAACAGCCTGTACCAAAACCGCCAGTCCTTGTCTGCTTCTCTTCCAGGCTCTGGGGCTTGAGAGGGCTGGGCCCTCCTACCCTGAATATCCAGCCTGGAGTCTGGCTCTTTAAATGTTTACTGAACAAAAGAATGTTTGCTGAATGAATGAACAAAGAAAACTGAATATTTTTCGTCTTGTTTTTCATTAAAAGCAAACACCATTCTCCTTGTCCCCTGAGACTGCAGTATTAGTTTTAGGTATCGTTGTTCACCCACGCAAGTCCAGTCTCCCCATCCTGCTTCGTGAGACCAATCCCATTACAGCCTGGGGAACAGCAGCAGGCCCGGCCTTCAAGACACGGAGCTGGAATAATAATGAGCTAGGCAGCTTCCACCTCTCTGATCAGAACATTGACTGAATATTGGGTATGAGTCATCTGATATTTTTGTGAGCTGCAGGGGCCCTCCACAAGTCTCTGATTGCACGGTTCCATCTGACAAGAGCGTCATTTCAAAATGACTCTTTAAAATGGCCCACACTTGCCCCTGTCACTCACTCTCTAAGTGACAGGACAGTACTCCATTTAGAGCTCCTCTGTTCCCATCTGCAATGCACTCTGTAACCCCGTAGAGCACCCCCTTTCTCGTGTCTCATCACTGGGGCTCTTTGTGAAGACAGCAGCCCCTCTCCTTGGATCAATGCTTCATTGTGGCGGGACTCTCAGAATCCTCGGTGGGGGAAATGAAAAGATGCAAGTTCCTGGTGATACTGCCACAGGCGACAGGACTGGTGACACATTAGGATTCTGGCCCTGTCGAGCAGGAGGGATTGGGGACAGAGGCCCTCTGAGCAGCAGTAGCGTGAGGCATGGCACCTGCATCTCGTGACCTCAGAATAATCATGAAGTTGTGGGCTGTATCAAAGAAGGCATTAATGGTACAGCAAGAGGACTCAGAAAGGGGGTGGTGCACCAGGGCCGGGGGGCAGGGGGTGCAAGACCGGGAAAGGGGACAGAGAAAACGGAGGCGAAGGGTGGAGCGTGGGGACGGGGGAGGAGACAGGAGAAAGAGACTGGGTGGGGGAAGTTGTGCAGGAAGAGAAGGAGCTGGCCTAGATGAACAGACAGGGCAACACGGGAGGAGTCACTGAAGGGCACGAATGTGGTGGGATGAAATTAAGAGTGAAAAGGAGAGAAAGGAGGAAATTCAGCCGAGTCTTCCTGTGGCCTAAGTCACAGATACACAGACTGTGGGTATTGGGTGAGCTGTCTGGGTGCAAGTCACCCATTACTCTCCTTTTCTGGAGAGGCAGAGGGTAAGTTGGAGAGGGTCAGGGAACTTTCCTCTGCTTTTCCACACTTCTTTGGAGGGAAGGAGTAATACCAGAAAGGGGGGAGAAAAAAAAGCCCATTTCCCACTTTTTTTTTTTTTTTTTTAACACAAGCAACATCTAATAAGAGAATTTGCCTCGACCAGGTCAGTCTCCTACATCTTCTCCAACTCCACCCCTATTCCTAAGTAATCACCACTGATACTCAGAAACCTCACACGGACGAATTGCAAGTAGTATCCCAAAGTGGCCATGGTGAACAACTGAGTACCCAAAACCAAAACACCCAACCCAGTGCCATCTAGTCAATTCTGACTCACAGTGATCCTATAGAACAGAATGGAACTGCCCCATGCAGTTTCCAAGGAGCCCGTGGTGGATTCCAACAGCTGACCTTTCACCTTTCGGTTAGCAGCCGTAACTCTTCACCATTATGCCACCAGGGTTTCCACTGAGCACTCGGGGTGGACTAGCCAATAGGTAAGGTAAACGCACTATTTAACTTTCCTACCAGACCATCTGAAGTGAACAATTTCATTTCTTTTTTTTAACATATTAAAGATTCTGCTTCTAGATATGGATCACCCTGGTCTCTCTCCCAACCCCACAGCACCTTGCTACAGAAACAAAGCCTCTTTTCCACTTTACAATCCCTGAGAGCGATGGACTACCCAGTGGACAAGGTGTATGCTGCTTACTGGTTTATCGGGACCTACATGGTATACACTGGGTGCTCACAGGGGTGGACTGCCCAACAAGAAAAGTAAGCATGGGATTACTTGTGCTTACTTCCCAATCTGTAGTGCACAATTTCTCATCTTTGATGTGGTGACACCCATGTGAAAATGTGCACTACAGATTAGGAAGTAAGCACAATTAAGCCCACCATACCTGGCTTATTGGGTCCCTGACCAGGCATTCGTTGTGCTGGAGCCTTTTTGTATTGTCCCTCTGATCAGAGTGGATAACTATCCAAGTGTCACAGATGAATATAATGAGGCCTTGGGAAGTGAGCTAACTTGTCTGGGATGATTAAGTTATTTCACATGCAAATACCAGACTCTACCTTTGGTGAACTTTTCTGTGTATTATAATATAAAATTTACAGCAAGCAAAAAGAAGGAAGCAAGCCACAAGAAGAGAACGAAACTGAGATAACGGAAGAGTACTGAAAGCCGGAGCATGCGATGGGCCCGTTATCACGTCCTGCACTTGCTTGGAACCTGCCGGGATCCTTACCCTCCATTCACAGATAACTGGAACTCACCTGCAAGTGCACCAGGAGAGGCTGGGGACCAAGGGTAGGAGGGACTGCAATCTATAAGTACCATTTCCCAGGCTAGCTGGTGACAGCCTGCCTCAACCCTGGTAATAGAGGAATTGGCTTATTAGTCTTGCTCCAGAGGGGAGGGTCTCACAAAGGGTAGAGAGCCCCACTGCTAGGCAGTGAGGGCCATGTCTTCAAATGCTTTTCTCAGTCCCTGAGCATCCAAAGCAGCTTCCATTTGTGGCCAACCCTGAACTCCAATACATACAAATCAGTGTCTTTCTGTTGGATGGGATTTCAACTCATTCTGATGGTGGGCTCGGAGAAGGAAGAGAATAAGAACTGAGGCAAGAGGGGAAGGCTGTATTTGCATTTTAAGCTGGCAAATCCAGAAGTCTGATTGGCAGATACCTATAGAGGCTCCAAATGAAGTGGTTTGGACAAAAGAAGCAAGTAATCTCCAGAAGCCTTGGAAATGTTGAGCCCACTTCTTCATGTTTAGACCTGGGACATTGAGGATTAGTTGCTTAAACTGATAGGGTAAGCACTCAGTGCTTCTTAAGTGCTTCCCATATCATGGAAAAAAATAAAAATATATAGCCACTGACTCAAGTCTGACTCATAGAGACTCTATAGGATAGAGCAGAACTGCCCCACAGAGTTGTCAAGGAGCACTTGGTGGATTCAAACCACCAACCTTATGATTAGCAGCCATATCTCTTAACTACTATGCTACTGGGCTTTCCAGTGGTAGCTGTCCTTATAGCTTCCTATCCAACCCATGAGCTAGGACTTCTTTATGATTTCCATTCTGCCAACAAAGGCATTGAAGACCAGAGAGAGACTGTGAGTCTTCCAACGTTGCACAGCATGAAAGTAGTAGACCAGAGATCCAGCTTTCTGGGTCCATAGCAAGTGCTGCTTTCAGTTACTTTTCTGTAGATCTCCTATCGACTAAAACCCATTAGTGCTGAAGAAGCCAGGCTCAGGGCCGTGGAGACACCTCGGTGGTACCCTGCAGGCTCTGTCTTTGCTCAGCCAGGATGTTCTGGCAGCCTGACAGGTCTCCCAGTGACACAGCATGGAGTCACTCATCATTTGGAGGACAGAGGCTCTGCCACCCAGAGCTACCCATCAGTGTGTTCAAAGGCATACAACTCCCTTTCTTTCAAAACTGCCCGGGTGGGGAGCCTAGACTGGGATTCCTAAATCAAGCAAACTCCCTGCTGATTTTAATTGGAGGTTTTGCCTAAGACAGGCATGCCGTGCCAGGCCAGTGGCATTTTAGGGAAGATCACATAAATCGAAAGCTACGGAGAGAGGGGGAAAAGTCTAAGCTAAAATAGAAAACTATAATCCATAACTCCCATTTTCCTACCAGGAGTGTTTGTTTAAACATGGAGAGTAAAAGGAAAAAAAAAATGAAATTCGCATTCCAAGTTATTCTTTTATTTATGGCCGGTGCTTCTTCCTTGTTAGTTCTTTGACATGGTAATGGGTGTCTGAGTAATTCAATGAGACTCCACAAAATGTATATTCCATAGACCATAGGCTAGACTGGATGACAAACAGTTGTTTTAGGTTTCTGATGATGGGCTTTTTTTTGTTGTTTTTGCTTTTTTTGGTTATGCTGTGTGTATGTGTGTGTTTTCAAGGAATGGTGCTGCTAAAAGATGAATATGTCAATACTGCCAGAAACGCTTGGGGCTCAGCTGAAAGGAGCTTTGGCTTATGAATGTGCTAGTATGAATTACAAGCAGCCATCAGACCCACTCACTCTGTGTTCACCATTTTGCTCAGATAAATATTCAGTTTGGAATCATTCTTTTCTTTGAGTTCCTATCATTGTTTCAATAACATATTTTTCTTTCTTCTCTCAGTTCTTCACATGATTTCAGAGCCTTGTTGAATGGCTAATAACTATAAAGAAGAAAAGACCCCCCCCAAAAGTTTGTGGTCTCTTGTCATGCTGAAAATATCTTTCCCAGTAGAAACTGCTGAGTCAAAGCCATAGGTCTTATGGGGAGGGGGACAGGGATGAGGAATGAAAGAATGAATGAGGAGAATAGCAATGCAGAACTCCAATGGGGTCTTTAAAATCAGGTTGTCAGGAGCTTAATTGGGGAGGATTAGGAAACAATTTTTGCAATTACACAGTCTGTGTTTGGAAGAAGGTGACAGGCAACATCAGCTGCATATTCAAAGTCAGTGTTTCACTGTGGGGGATGGATGCACCAGAGACAAGCAAAGGAGAAAGCCAGAAGTTTCTGCAGAGCTAATAGAGGGCCAAAGGCAGTAAGGCATTCCCAAGTGGGGGAAAGAAAGAGTGGTTCATTCCTCCTGGCCAGTCCTCATGCTGGAGAAGGAGAGCCCTTCAGGGTTAACGATTATAAAGGAAGAAGGGACTGCCATTGGAGGCTTCCTGGTCCAGAGATGGACTAGAAAGATAGCCCTGGTGACTGACTTCTGCAGACCAGCCACTGAAAATCCTATGAATAACAATGGTCCAGTCGCCAACTGATCAAGACGATGGTTCAGACCAGACAATATTTTGTTCTACTGTGCAAGCAGTCTCCATGAGTCCGGGGCCAATTCAAGGGCAGCTAACAACAATAATAGAGTCTAATAGGCCTTAACCGAACCCCAAACAGCAAACTCAGTGTCCTTGAGCTGATTCCAACTCATAGCAAACCTGTAGGACAGAGTAGAACTGCCCCACAGGGTTTCCAAAGAGCAGCTGGTGGATTCAAATGGCTGACCTTTTGGTTAGCAAATGAGCTCTGAACCACCGTGCCACCACAGCTTCAACCCCTTAGAATAATAACAGCCATTCAGACCAATCATGTGCACAGAGAGGTAGGGTGATAATAGGCCTAGGGGCAGGTGAAGTACACACTTGACCTGTTCTTCCACCTACATGCTAGTTGATCTTGGATAAGTCACGTGACTTCTCTGACCCTCAGTTATCCTATCTGTCAAGTCGGGTAGGTAATACCTACCTTGCACTTTGTCTTTGGACTTAAACATGAATATGCAAAAACTCAGAGGTTTTCAGTAAAGGGAAGTTGCCTCTGACCATTAACTGTTACTGTTACTGAGAGCAAAGAATAAACATGTTTCAGACGTTTCAGGTAAAAACATCCCTCTTAGTTACTAGATCAGCCCAGCTGATTATACCCTGCTTTCACTTGTTCCTCACCCTTCTCACTTCTAATGAATGCTGTCATCATGATGCTTACACAAGAAAGGGCTAGCTATGGGCTTTGGAGTCAGAAAGGATTGTCTATTGAATCACAATTCTTCTATTCATTATTTAACTTTAACCTAATACTTGCTTGTCCTTTCTAAGATTCAGTTTTCCTAGCTACAGAATGCAATAATAACCTAGTCCGTATATTTCCAGGTTCAGGTAAGATAATGTATGCAACATCAAAGCAAAACCAAATTGTGTCAAGACTATTCCAACTCACGGTGATCCTACAGGACACAGTAGCACTGCTCCACAGGGTTTCCAAGGAGCTCCTGGCAGAACTGGACTGATGACCTTTTGGTTCACAACAGTTAGCCACTATGTCACCGGGGTTTCCAATGTACATAAGGCACTCTAACAAATAGGTGAACACTGGCTTTTACAAAACCATACTTGTGTTCTTCTTGAGTTCACACAGCAAAAACCAACCCCCAGCCCCCCACAACCCAATCTATCATCTTTGAATCAACTCTGACTACCAGTGACCCTACTGGATCTAGTAGAACTGCTCCACTGGATTTCCAAAGTGGATTCAAACTTCCAATTTTTTGGTTAACAGCTATAGTAGTTAACTGCTATGCCACCAGGGCTCCCTTCATAGCAACAGGTTCTTCTAAAATCAGTAAATACAGATTTTAAAATTCAGGGAGAGAATCCAATAAATGCTGCTGAGTCAGTGGAATACTGCTACTTTTTAAAAAAAAACATCTTGACGCTTCCTCTGTATCCTCTAAAATCAGCAACAGATGTATTACAAATCTCTATGTGAAGGGTTATTTTTGTGTGCCATTGAGTTGATTTCAACCCATAGCAGCCATCTAGGACTGAGTAGAACTGCCCCATTGGGCTTCCACGGCTGTAATCTTTACAGGAGCAGGTCTCTGGGTCTTTTCTCTCACAGAACCAATGGTACGTTAGAACTGCAGACCTTCCAGTTAACAGTCGAGCACTTAACTGTTATGCTACCAGGGTTCCTATGTGAAAAGTAGAACAATAAGAACAACAATAACAAAAGACACTTTTTATCAGAAAGCACCTCATCTTCACTGATCATCAAAAAGGAAAAAAAAAATTGATAGAGGCACACTGAAAAACATATCCATCAAAAGATACCTACTATTAAGAGAGTAAAGAGACAACTTAGTTGGAACACAGATTTACAACACCTCTAGCCAACAGAGGATTGGATTCATAACACACAAACAACTACAAATCAGTAAAAAAAGAATTCATATAGCCAAGAAAAAAAGGATAACTGATATGAACACACTTCATAAAAGAGGGCATTTAGAAGGCCAACAAGTATGTGAAATTTGGTTAGTCTTGAGAACCTTAAAATTTAATATCACTGTAAAATACCACTGAGGCAGGATGGCTAAAATGAAATAGGAAATGAAAGCTAAAAAGATGGAAAACACTAAGCACTGGCATGGATGTAGATATACTAGAATTCTTTTACGATACTGCAAGGAGTCAAAATTTGTTCAGCAAGTGTGGAAAACTTAAGTAACTACTAGGAAACCCTGGTGGCATAGTGGTTAAGTGCTACATCTGCTAACCAAAAGGTCGGGCGTTCAAACCTACCAGGTGCTCCTTGGAAACTATGGAGCAGTTCTACTCTGTCCGATAGGGTCGCTGTGAGTCAGAATCAACTCAGCGGCACTGGGTTTGGTTTTTCGGCTTTAAGCACCTACTAAAATATTTACTAAAACTGAACATATGCGTACCCTACATATCAGGAATTCTACTCATAACATATGCCATACTCAGTACTATTGAGTTGACATTAACTCATAGAGACCCTATAGGAGAGAATAGAGCCACCCCATGCAGTTTCCAAGGCTGTAAACTTCAGGGAAGCAGACTGCCACATTTTTCTCCATTCGAGTGTCCAGTGGGTCCAAATCACCAGCCTTTCAGTTAGCAGCCAAGCACTTAACCAGTGTGCCTCCAAGGGTCCTTCTCCCAGTGCCTAACAAAAATGCATACATAATTTCAAAAGACACGTACAAGTATTAATCATAACAGCTCTGAATTGAGGATTAGCCGCAAGTCCATCAGCAGTAGAAGAAACTTGTATACATACAATGGGAAACTTTTCAGCCATAAAATAAACGAATCACAGCTATACAAAACAATATGGAAGACCCTAAAGAACTGGAGACCCTGGTGGAGTTGTAGGTTAACTGCTACAGTCTGCTAACCCAAAGTTGGCAGTTTAAATGAACCAAGCGCTCCTTGGAAACTCTGTGGAGCAGTTCTACTGTGACCTATATGGTTGCTATGAGCTGGACCCGACTCAACGGCCGTAGGATTTTTTAGCAGAAGAATGAAAAGATTACAGAAGCCAGAGTCAAGAATATATACCACATAAAAAGAGGCAAAACTGACCTCTGGTGGGTGTAGCAGTGAGAAGAGCAGATCCCTTGGGAATGGGGGGACAGTGCCCAAGAGAAGGTATGTGGTGGGGGGAAGGGGGTATCTGCTGTGCTGACAAAGGCCTATTGGCTGGTTTGCGTGCATTTATATGTGTGAATTCAATATGTACAAATTTGCTTTGCTTATAGCCATTTATAACCTGTAAAAACCTATTCCTGTCTAGTCAGTTCCGTCTCATAGTGACCCCGTATGTGTCAGAGTGGAAGCGTGCTCCCTATAGCTTATCAGAAGAAGATCTCCAGGTCTTTCTTACACAGCCCCTCTAGCTGGACTGGAACGCCAATCTCTCTGTTGGCAGGTGAGTACATTAACCATCAGTCCCAGTCAGAAACTCCAATCTTGCTATAAACCCTAAAACCAAGCCCACTGATGTCAATTCCAACTCACAGTGACCATATCGGCCAGAAGAGAACTTCCCCGTAGGATTTCCAAGGCTTTAAATCGTTGACCAAAGCAGACTGCCACATCTTCCCGCTACTGGCTGGTAGAGTCAAACTGCCTAGAGTCAAACTGCCAGAATTTCAGTTAGCAGCTGAGCACTTAAAGAACCACTGCATCACCAGGGCTCCTTTTTTCTTTTCACTATACACTTAGGTTAAGTGCTACAGCTGCTAACCAAAAAGTCAGCAGTTCAAATCTGCCAGGCACTCCTTGGAAACCCTATGGGGCAGTTCTACTCTGCCTTATAGGTTCACTATGGTTGAAACCAACTTGATGCAACGGGTTTTTTGGTTTTATACACTTGGGATATTTGCACTTTTCTATATGTATGTAATACTTCAATACAAAATTAACAACAACAACAACAAAAAATGTATCGGAACCAACCAGAATAATACAATTAAGGCAGCAATACATTACATCACTTTCAAACTTTCAGCAGTCCTCTTGTTTTGTTCTTTAATTCTGATCCTCACAGTTGTACTGTCACAGTCTGGGCTGAGAGATTATCATAAATTTGATCTTAATGATATGAAAACCTGAAGCTGAGAGAGGAGAAGTGCCTTTGTCAAGGTCACCAGAGGGCTGTCATATCACTAGGACTGTAACTCACCCATGTGTGGGTTTGTTGGCCTGCTCTGGAGGGTGGGGGTAAGGAGACGAGTTGGGAGGTAGCTCTGATGAAGGACATGAAAGAGCACTCCACAGAAACTGTAAGAAGTTAGTTCTATTTCTGACGCAATCCCCTGAGCCTCGAGATTCTATTCTGAACAGAGAATGCCACTTCCAAGCCCAAGGGGGAAGTTGGTGGTGGGAGGGGAGAACAACTAACTAAAACCTAAAAACAACAAAAAGGGACTAGAGATGCTTCTTTTCTTGCCTTACATCAGCCCAGTGACTCAACTGGCCTACTTGCTACATAGAAAGCAGAAAGACAAACAGAGATGGGAATGGAGATACGCCGAGCACTCAGGGCTTACACAATTCCTGCCAGTCACGGATGGGGCACAGCTGCCCACGCACACTGTGCTGCCCCTTGCCCACACTGCACACACTCGGGCTGCCGTGCCACACAGTTCAGCCTCACTGCCTCCTTTCTGTTCCGGTAAATAAAAAAGAAATGCCAAAGATATTCTTAGTTACAAGCTTCATTGCCACAGGGATGGAAGGGGGGCATTTGTAGGTCACTGTGCCTGGCAGCCAGCTGCCCTGAGCTAGCCTGAATTTATCTTTGGTCTGTGCCTTTGATTTCATAGAGCAGCTTAATACACACTCATAGTCAGTCTTTGTCACCCAACTGCAATACTCCACGCCAACATACACATACATTTGCAAACAAAAATCATTGAGTCAAAGTGTCAGTTTACTTTGTGGGGAGCTGCTTGTGGGATTGCTCACTGATGTTGAGTTAATTCTGACTCACAGTGACCCTGTAAGATCAGAACTGCTCCATAGGATTTCTAAGGCTATAATTTTTGGGAAGAAAACTTCCGCATCTTTCTTCTTGTGGAACAGCTGGTAGGCTCAGTTAGCAGCCAACTCTTAAGCACTGCTCCATGAGAGCTCATAACCCCTCATTCTGCGGGGCTAGAAGTGGTTGAGTTTCAGAATCTTGGAGCTAAGGATGATCCATTTTACAAAGGGAATATAGCCCAGAGATGTTCAGTGACTTGTCTGAGGCCACCTAGTAGTTCCTGGAAACCCAGAATCAGAACCTGGTCTTCATCTCCCTATGAAAATTATACAACCGACCCTTCCTTAGCACTTCTCCACTACACACATAACCACTAATAATAAGAGTAGCGTATGGGACACTTTCTTCCTTTAACCAGCCCCAAGCCTTATCCTCTCTGCCCCCAAAGAAAATGCACCTGGGAATAAGCTAGTAGCAAAGAACTTACACATTAAGATAAAGTCACTGAGTAAGAACCCTGATTTACAACTTTACAAAAGACAGCTTTGCAATACAAAATATTTTCCTCACAAGGTCTCCAAAGAATGTACTCTTCTCCAGGCTAAAATGAAGTGTTACTAGAAAAACAAAGAAAATACCTACTAGTTGTGGCAAATGACCACAGATTCTTTGAGATATACAGTCCAAGTTCTCTTAAATCTTGACAGGTTCCATGGCTAATTTGGCCAATATAATAAGGTCAAAGTGATTCATGTAGTTTATGGATCCAGCCTTAAGAGACTAGCAACTTCCACCTTCTATCTTGGAAAATTTCCTCTTAGAGCTGTGAGACTCCTTATAGAAATATGACTAAACTACAAAAAGACCACATGGAGAGACTGTGAGACTGGGTGAAGAGCCCAGTCACCAGCCATCCCCATCAAGACACCATCATGTAAGTGAAGCTTTCTTGGAAACTCCAGCCCAGGCCAACTGCCAGGTGACTATCAGTAAGTGAATCCAGTCAACTCCATGTAGAGCAGAAGAACTGCCCAGCCAAGCCTGCTGCATAGTATGACCCATAAATCAAGAGCATATGTGATTAGTGTTTTAAGACCTAAGTTTGAGTGAGTTTGATATACACCCATCGATTCAAGACTGTACATACTACGAACCTCAAAAAGAACTCAGGGCATCTCATCCTCATTTTATGACTGCCATGTTGTGTTACTGTGTTAAGCAGAATTCTAAAAACAGGCCACCAAATTCTTGGCACTAACCCCAGAATCCATCACTGTGTTCTTTTACATGGCACAGTTGACCTTCACATAGAAAGAATACGTGATGGACCAAGTCTAACCACATGAGCCCCTTTAAAAAGACCATTTTCTCTCTATTGGCAGAAGAAGTCAGATTCCACGTGTGAGAAGAAACTGATAGGCCATTGTTCTTTTGAAGACAGTAGAGGCCAGGTACAAAGATCTGAAAATGGCCTCTAGGAGTTGTGAGTGACTTCCTGCCAACAACCAGCAAGGAAGTGAGAATTTCAATCTTGCAACCACAGGAAAGAAGTTTTCCAACAATCTCAATAAGCTTGGATGCAGATTCTTCCCCAGAGTCTCCACATAAGAGGTCAACCTGGCCCATACTTTGATTTCAGCCTGTGACACCAAAGAACAACGCCATGTCCACGTATATAGGATCCGTGGAAACTGTGAAATAATAAATGTGGTTCTTTCTTGCCTCTAAGGGTGGGGTAGTTTGTTATGCTACAATAGAAATCTAACACCGGTACTTTGGCCAGGACACTTCCCCACTCTGCCTCATTTTAGTCTTTAATAAAATGACAGGAATAAGTCAGATGACTTCTAGGTTGACTTTCAGCCACAAATAATTTCATAATTTTAGGTCGCTTAACTTCCCTCAGCCTCAGATTTCTGAGGTAAAACACTGGTATAGGATCAATCCTGCACCACTTCTATTTTATCTGCTAGATTTCAAGCTCTCTGTACACAGGGACATCACTTGTTTGTCTACCACTCAACCCCTCTTGTTGTCACTAGTTGCCATAGAGTGAATTCCAACTCCTGCTGACTCCATGTGTTACAGAGTAGAATCTGCTCCATCAAGTTTTCTTGCTGTAATTTTAATGGACAGATCATCATTCCTTTTCTTCTGCAGTATCACTGGGAAGAGGGGAGAAAGGGGGCATGGGAGTAGGTGTTGAGCCACCCACCTTTAGGTTACCAATTGAATGTAAACCATCTGCAACACAAGGTAGTTTACCCTAACCCCTAAGATGATGCATGGTGCATCTTAGGTGCTCACTAATTGTTTGTTGGATGAACAAAGAAGAGTCTCTCTAAATATTAACGTGAATATTGCTTAACCAAAAAAAGATAGTGTTTGTGGGATGACGGCAGAAGAAGTAGTGTTTCACAGTCTTGGGAAGATCACTTAATTTCTGTGAACATGAATTTTCACCTTTCACTGGGGAGGCTAGTCCTTGTTCTAGCTACCTTCATGGGCTATTAGAACAATCAAATAAAATCATTGTTGAGAAAGCCCTTTGCAAACTTGAAAACAATCTATAAGTAACATTTTTGTCTTGTAATAATTTACTTTTTAAGGTTAGAAATATCTGTAAGCTAAATGGGGTAAATTTATTCTCTGATTATACAAAAAGCCTAGCATCTTCCCGCTGTTTTTTTTGGCAGCCGCTGGTTAGCAGTCAAGCCACCTCTCGGTGGGGGTGGAACCTGCGGGGATACAAAGCTTAAGCAGCACATGTTAGAAACTCAGCTCAAAGAATAGTTGAAGGATTAGGATGTCTAGTCACAACCTAGCAGCAAAATCATAACCTATGGTATTTTACCAAATAACCTAGGTCATTCACTCTTTTCTAAAAATATTGTATTGCGATTAAAGTGAAAGTTTACAATCCCAGTTAATTTGCCACATAAAACCTCACACCCACACTGCTACGCAACTCTAGCTGCTCTCCCCACCCTGTGACAGCACACTCCTCCTTTCCACCCTGTACTTCCCATATCCATTTAAGCAACTCTTGTTTCTTTCCTCCCTCTCATTTCACTTCTGGACAGGAGCTACTCAGCCAGCCTTATGCATACATTTAAGACAAGAAGCACATTCTTTATCAGCATCACTCTGCGTCATATAGTCCTGGCCAATCTTTGTCTAAAGAGTTGGCTTCATACTGGTATCAGCTCTGGGCTAACAGAGAGTAGGGGGCCCGTGTCCTCGGGTGACTCTCTAGTCTGTTGGACCATAAAGTCTGGTCTTTTAATAGGATTCTCGTTCTGCACACTCATTTTTCTGCTGCTACTTCAGGGATTGCATGATGTGTCCCCTACCAGGGATTGCTGGTAGCCAGGCATCATTTAGTTCTTCTGATCGTGTGCTGATGGTCATTGGCTCTTAATCTGATAAAAATCATTCTTTTCCAAAGCTGTGTTCTGAGCAGCTCAATTCCTCACTATTTAGGTTTTTTTTTTGTTTGTTTTTTTGTTTTGTTTTTTTTTAAATTCAACATTTTCTAAACTTATTCAACCACAGATATTCCTTACTTTTTATCTCCTTCACATTATTCTTCAGAATTCACTTAGTGAAACTCACTTTTTCTCAGTTCTCACAAAATGTATTCAGTGAAGTCGAACATATTTCTGGTAGTGAGAGGGTTTTGCTAAGCCAGGATTTGTGAGGTCTCCTGACCAGTGACATCAATATCACCTAGGAACTTAAAAGTCTACCCCAGACCTACTGAATCCAATATTCTGGGGGTGGCAACCAATAGTCTGTTTTGAAATATCTCGGTGATTTTGATGCCTGCTCTAGTTTGGGAAACCCTGGTGGTGTAGTGGTTAAGTGCTACAGCTGCTAGCTAAAAGGCTGACAGTTCAAATCCACGAGGTGCTCCTCAGAAACTCTATGAGGCAGTTTGACACTGTCCTGTAGGACCACTATGAGCTGGAATTGACTCAGTGACAGTGGGTGTTTAGCAGGCTCTGGTTTGAGAATCACTGATCAGTGATAGTATTCATGTTAACACAGGAAAAAAAATACTGAATCCTTTATACCCAGGAGAAGGAATCCTTGGATTTCTAGTTGCTCTTACAAATGGCTACCTGACAGCATTTACTAAACACTGCCTTCCTGTCACCTAAATGAGAAGACACAATCTTTACCACTACCTCTATCTGCAATCTCACCCCAATACACTTGTTAAACCTTATTTAATACTAGGTATAATAAGAGCTAATAACAGGTAGAATAAGAGCTAATGTTCATTCGTCATTTACTGTATGCTAAGAAACCTTGGTGGTGTAGTGATTATATGCTACAGATGCTGACCAAAAGGTTAGTAGTGCAAATCCACCAGGTGCTCATTGGAAACTCTGTCCTGTAGAGTCACTGTGCATTAGAGTTAACTAGACGGAAATGAGTTTGGTTGGTTTGTTTTGTTTTTAAGACCAGTCCAGAGTCCCTGGGTGACATCAACAGTTAATGGACTCAGCAGCTAACTGAAAAGTTACAGGTTTGAGTCCACCCAGGAGTTCCTTGGAAGGAATGCTTGGTGATCTATTTCTAAAAAATAAATAAATAAATAAAAAGCCACTGAAAATCCCACGGAATACACTCTAATACACAGAGGTCATCATAAGCCCAAATCTATTGCAACTGATGGCACTTGGCTTGGCTGGCTATATATCTTGAGTAATCCTCGCAACAATCTGTGGGAGCAGTTATTGTTATTATCCTCATATTAAAGACAAGGGCACTTAAACCCAGAAGACACAAGTATATAGTTTACCAGGATCTAAATCACGGCTGCCTGGTTCCAAAGCCCATGTTTTATATAAATCATGATTTATATGGTCTCTCTGACTTCTGACTTCACACAATTTTCTCTCTCTGGATAAAATTCACCTAACATTCAATTCTTGATAAACACTGTTAATTTTTCTGAATGGAAGGCCATCATCTCTATTGCAAGTTCAAAGCTTCATCAGCCCTCAATTCCCATCTCAAATGCTTCCTCACTTCAGTTCAATGAATGCTGTCGTTGTATGCCAGGTATTGTTTCTGTCATTGAAGATACACTGGTTGGGAAAAAAAAGAGGGCCCCATCCCTCATGGATTTTGTGGTCAAGCAGGGCAATTCCAGAATCAGACACGTAACTGCAAAGGTGTCATGTGCTATGAGAAATGCCATGCAGGATGTGACAGAGGCATACAACAGCCTGGCTCATTGTGTCAGTCTGTACCCCCGAAAACCAGGGGTCTAATATGAAATTTCAAGTTTGGATAGGAGAACCAGGCAAAGAGAAAGGGGGGATCCCTCAGGCTCCCCAGACGGAATGCATTTCTCTAATTTGATCTTTTCTTGAAGGCTTTTCCTTTACTGCTGTTAAAACTTTGTTTATAAAATGGTAAATAAAACAGAAACTACTCTGCAAGGTTGTATATGGGTTAAATGGGTTAATAACATGTAAAGCACTGAAAAAGTGCCTGATACACAATAAATGGTCACTATATGTTAAACGGAGCTCCTAATGGCATGATGGTGAAGAGCTATGGCGGCTAACTAGAAGGCTGGCAAGTCAAATCTGCTAGACACTCCTTGGAAACCCTATGGGGCAGCTCTACTCTGTCCTACAGGGTCACTAAGAATTGAAATCAACTCGATGGCAATAGGTATTATGTTAAATATTATTATGATTCATTTTTTCCTATTGTATAACCCTGAACAAGTAGCTCAACTAATAATGGAAAATTACTAGGTGTAAGAACTATGTCTCAGAACAAGCTTTTGTAATTAATCTCCACATAAACGAGTTGCCATAAAACTGATGCATTCCAGTCTCTCAGCTAAATGTAGTCTGTGATGCCTGCAGCACACTGAACACTCAAGACTGGCTGGCTGTGCTCTGTAGAGAGTGTGCATGGCTCTGTTCCTACCAAGTCAGAAGCACACTTACCAAGAGTGAATATTCTTTATTCCCAATCCTGTTTATATGAGTTGTATTTGCTCTTAGTGGGAAGAAGCTGCTAAGATTGGTGGTTTGAACTCACCATCTGCTCCAAGGGAGAAAGATGTGGCAGTACGCTTCCCTAAAGATTACAGCCTTGGAAATCTTCTAGGGCAATTTTACTCTGTCTTGTAGGATCACTATGAGTTGCAATTCAATTGATGGCAACAGGTTTGGTTTCTGGTAACTTGCTATTATTGTATCATGGAATAAAAAGTAAAACAAATCAATGAAATATGAAAGTGAAAAAAATGAGCTATATTCCTCTGTAGAAACTAACCAGAATACTTTGCGCAAATTGTAACAATGAAACAACGAAAAAACAATGAAAAAAATCCTCATCAATTTAAATAAAGATGAAGGAACTGGAAAAAGATTGGAGAAGAGGTTACAAAAATCTAGAAACATTTTGATTGTTTCTTAAGAGTGTTTAAGATATTGCATCACTTTGAATAAACCAAAGTTAGAAATACACTATTATTGGTGTTGGTTTATGCAAGAAAGTCAGCAGAATTTCAAGACAGAATATACCAACCCCTAAAAACGATTTTGGCCTTACTTCAAAAGGCTGGCCAATGAGTGCACATTTATTTGTCTTAAGTTAAAACTAAATGTGTTTATGAATGTGTATATGGCATGTATATATTTTATGATCCTATACTGTTGCTTTAACTTTTTCAGTTAACTGACAAGGAATCAGTTAACTAGTTCCTTCATGCTGATTCCATCTCAAGGTGATCCCAAACGTGTCAGAGTAGAACTGTATTCTGTAAGGTTTTATAGTGCTGATGTTTCGGAAATAGATTGCCAAGGCTTTCTTTCGAGGTGCCTCTGGTTGGACTTCAATCTTCAACTCGTTAGCTGACAGCTGAATGTGCATCACTCAGGGAATCACATGGTGTTCGATACTGTCTGGTAAGGAGCCACATATTTTGACTTCCTAAGTGCTAAAGGTGGCATGTGTGTTCTCTTTTTTTTTTACTTTTCTCTGTTAGCTACCTCTCTTATCTCCATCACACCAGTTAGGAAACTGACACTGAATACTCTTCAAGGGAACATCATTAACACACTCTGACCACTCAGAATTTAGAGCCTGAGATTTGAAGTATCTTAAGGTCTACTGCCTCATATTTACATTATTAAATTTGACCAGGTTCATGCTTTATCTTCTCCAGCAGGATCATCTGGTCCTTAACGTAGAAACGGTATCTTCATCAAATATCTGATGTCTATCATCTCTGTGCTTTTGTTTATATCAATATTATAGCTCTAAGTTTCTTTACAGATTATGAAGAGTTTTCCCATGTATCTTATAAGTTGACTGAGACTTCAACTCAGTGGGATAGTTATTCTTATGATCTGTATCATACAGATGAGGAAATAGAGGGCTCTGGTAGGTTTAGAGACTATTGGAAGTCACACATCTCATCACTGGCAGAGCAAAGACTTTCAGTCTAATAAACTGAAACTGACTTCAGTTCAATAAAATATAAGAAGTCATTCCCTCTTTCCCACAGCAGGAGTTTAAGGAGATTAAATACAGAGGCAAGTCAGTACAGAATTCAGAGAAATGAATCAAAACCAGTGTGGATACTGAGGGTCATCAGCATAGAGATAACGATTATCTTAGTGTCCAGACTCCTTCTGTAGTCATCAATTAAACACTGTACAGAGCAGCAAATTTTGTTAAAAGCTAACATGGGTTCAGAAGCTATGGCCCCAGGATGGGAGCCTGAGGTTGATGCACCCAAGGTATTTTCATCTCAGCAATGCATAATTACATCGTGCTTGCCTAAGACCTGGACTCCTGGGTCAAGGCCGTGTGAATTTGAGAAGTAAAGATAAACCAAATACCACAAGTCATTGGAAAATGCAAATAATTATACCATCCACCACAAGTTAATCTTCCATGGATCTACTCTCCCTCGCAATACTATAACCTCTAAAATAAATCAGCTGCTCAAAAGGAGAAAAAAGACAAATGATGACAACAACAATGACAAAAATCAAAGGTCACTGACATGAAGCACCTACTTTGGCTATGAGTTGGAATTGACTCAATGGCAATGGATTCAGTTGGTTTGATTTCTGTGCTAGGAATCTTCTCTAATCTCATCACATTTAATAAACCCCAAGAAGCATCCAAAGCCCTAGCAGCACAGTGGCTAAAGCACTCAGCTGCTATTGGAAAGATCAATGTTTCAAACCCACCAGTAGCTCTGTGGAAGAAAGATGTGTTACTCTGCTTTCATAACGATTTACAGCCTTGGAAACCCCATGGGAACGGTTCTACTCTGTCATCTGAAGTCACGATGAGCTGGAACTGACTCAACTGCAACGAGTTTTTATTTTCAGTAAAAGATATTTCCTAGAATAACAGACTTAGCAAGAGATACTTTCAGAATTTAGATCTGGTTCATTTGAAGAAGACAAACTCCATTCAAGTGTCCATTTTACCGAAACTCTCAGATTATCAATCTGAGAGTCTGAATTTCAGTCATGATCTGCTCACAAATTCCCAGTGTAGGCCTTGTTTCCTTCGGTCTTAGTGTCACCATAATAATATTTGATAATAAATAATCTATTTGTCCAGCCACTGGCCCAATGTTCCTGAATAGATGTTATACACAAGTACTTTGCTAGCAAGCCTAAGGATAAAGTGGTGAAGAACATGGAACAGTAACGTGTGGAGCTCATGGTGTCACAGAGTAGGCAGACACTGATCAAATAGACTAGCAAAGCTACACTGGTAGACTATGATTTGCATTGCAAGTGAGAAGTCAGAAAGCAAGGAAAGCATATAAAGTAGGTCCTGAGGCAGGCGTTGGATACAGGGACATGTTCCTAACGAAGCAACATCGATCTGAGAATGAAGGATAAGTAGATAACCTACTGCAGGGAGTGGAGTCCCTGAATGGCACAAACAGTTAATGTGCTCACTACTAACCAAAACACTAATAGTTTAAGTCCCCCTAGATGTGACTAGGAAGAGAGAGCTGCTGGCCAACTTCTTAAAAATCACCCATTGAAAACCCTATGGAGCACAGTTCTACTCTAACACATGTAGGGTTGTCACGAGTTGGTGCTGACTTGTCAGCAACTGGTAAACTGCAGTGAATGGGGAAAAAAAAAAGAAAAGAAGTATGTTTCAGGTAGGAGAAAAAGCCTGTGCAAACCTTGTGGGGTGGGAGTGAACGGTGTACTTTTCATGAGCTGAAAGTAGGTTAGTGGGGCTGTACGTGAGAGAGCCGCTGGCATCAGAGAGAGGCAGGGGCCAGATCAGTGCAGACTGGTAGGTCACCTTAAGGATTTTGCAGTGGGTAGTAACCAAAAAGGTTTTAAAAAGGGATGTGACATGATTAAATTTGCTTCTTAAGTAATAATTTTGTCTGTCTGGTGGAGCAGAGATTGGAAAGCGATTATAGTAAAGTCTGGGAGACTTCATTAAGAGGCCATTGTAATTTCAGGAAAAAAGAAGAACATAGTTTGAACTATGGGCTACACATTAAAATTGACTAATTAGCATCTTCTGAAAGTGATACTGCTCAAAGATTCAATTACTGACCTTCTACCAATATTTTGAGTTGAACTGTTACTCTCTCATTCTCTCTGAGTGCTATTTCTCCAAGCGTTGGGAGGGACCTTGGAGATAATTGAGCCTAGTTGTTTTCAAATTGTTTTAGCAGGGAAAAAAAAAAGGCCTCTTATTTTCTCAAATGAGTTTTAATTCAGAACTCTCATAAAGAAAATAGTAAAAGAGCTGTTCTAGTTCAAGGTTAAGTACAGTTGCATGCTGCTCAACCTGGAGCCCACCCTCATAAGGTACAATTCTGGCACCAATGTCCTGTGAAGTATAGGCTACAAATCGGTCATGGATTTAGTCCAGCCCACACAGGGCAGAACCAGATCTTGAACTTGGGTTCCTGGTTCACCAAAGATTGTGAAACTAAGGCCAGAGGAAACAAGTGACTTGGCCAAGGCCACACAGGGAATTTGTGAGCAGACCATGACTGAAATTCAGATCCTCAGATTGATGTCTGGGCAGTTCAGTAAAATGGACACTTGAATGGAGTTTGTCTTCTTCAGATGAACCAGATCTAAATTCCGAAAGTATCTCTTGCTAAGTCTGTTATTCTATGAAATATCTCTTAGTGAAAATAAAAACTCATTGCTGTCGAGTCAATTTCTAGCACATTGTTTGCAGCAAATCCTAAAGCTAGACAATGGTGTATTTAGTACAGATGCTTGTTGCCCATTTCTTTAAATACCTCCCAATGCCTGGCACAGGGCTGGGATGGCCAGTGGTCAGACAACATTTATGGAGCTGCACAGAAGCTGCCTAAATTCAGCAGACACACGTTTTCTTTTCTTCCTCCTTTTTTTTTTTTTTTTTTACCCTCCCTTCCTCACTTCTTTCTTTCCTTCTTCCTTCTCTCTCTTCTTCCTCCTTTTTTCCTCACTGTCTTTGTGAAATGAGTGGTAACCACAATGCAGGTTTTTTGGTCTAGGTAGGTCATCTTGCCTCAGGGATGGATAGACTAGCACAGGAGTAAGAAAGAAAAAAAAAAGATGGCTTGGAGTTCAGTCTTGTCTCTTGCTGGTTGTATAATCCTCAGCAAGTCATTTGACATTTCTGTGCCTTCATTCCCTAAATGTAAAACAGGGAAGAATTAACACTGCCAGATGGGTTGTTGTGACAATTAAACGTGGTAAAAATGCATAGGAAAGTGTCTGGTTCCTGGTAAGGGCTTTATAAGTGTTAGTTATTCTGTGCTGCCTTGAACTTAAACTTGTGCTCATTCTCTTCCTAGGCAGTCTGGCTTCCACCTGCTTACACAGTCTCTTGTAGAGTATTCAGAGTCTACAAAGTTCTCCTAGACTCACCACCTTAGGAAGTCCTATAGTAACCCTCTGTGACAGGCAGACAGAAATTATTATACCCATTTCACAGATGAGAAAAGCCAGTCTCAGGGTTTAGTGATAGCTGTGATCAAACTTTAAGCCTGATTCTCAGTCTTTCTAATTCAGTACAATATTAAGAATCTATCAGTGATGAAAACATCCATAGGGATATCCCTTGTATGTCCCTGGCTTGCCATGACCAGTCCAATCAGAGTACTGTGGACTAACACTGGGTCATCTTTCACTCAGGATAACAGAAATTCATCAGGGCATCTCTGACATCTCAAAGAGACTGTAATACATGGTGGGTGCCCAGTAAAGATTTGGTTGGGTATTGAATTCTCTCATTAGCAAGTGTAGCTGGGAATTTGTCTTTTTGTTTTAATCCCCACAAGCATTTGACATCAAGTGAGGGATTGATGTTCTCAAGCAATGCCTATAGAGTTGATGTGCATTCAAATGTGCATCCTGTCTTTATCTTCAGAGAATGTGTCTAAAGTGTCTGTCTGGGTCCCTGTCTGAGCTCCAGGGATTTACAACTGAGGCCTTTCCCTGAACTCCATCATGCTAGACTAGACCTTATAAACCAACACTGTTATGTCTCTACCCACTGCCATCTTGATAAGCTAATCTTGCCTGTGGCATCATTCTATCCTCAAAGGAAGGTGCCCTGAACATGCAGAGCTGCCACTCCTTGTCACATCACATTCCCATGGACTACAAGGGCTCCCACTGCTTTGTACTCCAGGCTAGAGCCTGGCTCTGACTACCAAGGCCCATGATTCACTCTGTTTCCTGCCAGAGAGTCAGTAAAACAATTCCAATCTTGCTGCTTATCTGCTGTGTGACCTTGGGCAAGTTAATTACATGTCTGCTTCATCTGTTCTCACATCTATAAAACGGATCCAATAGCATTTACTTCACAGAGATAACGTGCAGATTAGATGAGAAAATATGTTATCATCAAGATTCACACTCATTGGGTGATTACTATGTGTGAAGCAATTTATATGCAAAATATCAGTGCCTGGTAAAAATGAGAAGATGAATAGCTATCACATATTAACTCTTTTCTTACATGTCAGGCATTGGTCTAAACACTTCACGTAGGTTAAGACACTTAATTTTCACAGAGCCCCTCAAAATTCTATCAGGTAGATACTACCATTAGCCCCATTTTACAGATGAGTAAATTGAGGCTCTAAGATTTTAATGATTTCCCCAGGGTTATAAAGTAAGTGGATCACAGATCTGAGATCTGAACCCAAACAACCTGACTTCAGAATTCTTATTCTTCGCCAGCTCCATTGCCTCTTATAACAGATGCTTAATAGGACATTGTGAATATGAAGACTTCCAACTTCTGAGGCTAAATCTTAAGATGTCCTGCAGCTTCCTTACAATTTGGTGTTAAGATGTTCCTTCTTGGAACTCAGCTGGCACGCTGCAAGAAATCCACACGGGGGGACGGGGGCGGGGAGCAAGCAGGAGCTCTGGTCAAGCCATATGTGAGCACCCTGCTGAGAGCCGGTACCAAATGCAACTTAGAGAGGAAGCCATTGTGGACATTCAGGCCAGTCCAGCTCCCAGATGACACCACCAACTTGAGAGCTACCAGTTGAGAATGACCCAGCTATGCTTAGTTCACCTTCCAGAATCATGAGAGCTACTAACAAAGTGTTGCTTTGAGTCTCTAAGTTTTGGAATGAATTATTTCGTATCACTAGAAAACTGGAACACTCTTTTCCTCTAGCTTAATATTAAGATTCTAGCAAGTCAAGCTTCAATGATCTTCTGTTTGACCCCTCACTAAGTCTTACAGTAAACACCTCTTTGAAGTAACCATCACATCTGTTATCATTTACTGACCTTAGGACATTATTGTGCTCTTTCAGCCCTAGTTCCTTTACTGTAAAAGAAGGATAGTAAGAGGGCTTCGTTCATAAGATTGTGGCAAGAAGGAAATGCATTAATCCATATAAGATGCTAAAAAACAACGGCTAACCTAGAGAGCACATACACTAAGTGGCACCGTCTTGATCTCTTCTGTCTCTCCAAGTCGGGCACTTTACTAGATACCTTAAATTTTAAAAACTTAAATCTTCGCACTTAAGCTGAAAAGTAAGGGTCATTACTTTTACTCGTTTACCCCAAATGAGATGCAAGAGCTTAATAAAGTTCTATGGCTGATAAAGCCAGGATTTGGAGCTGGTCTGGCTGAAGCAAAAGCCCATGCTCTTCCCCTCTCCCACCCAGCCTCGACACCGTCACCCTTTGAGGCAGCTGAAAAACCCCTGTGAAACCACTGGAATAACAGCACCTGCTCAGTGGCATGATTTTCCACTGAGTCCAGCAAGCAGAGAAACTAGAGCTGAGAAAGTAGTTCATTTGCAAACTGGAGCTCACTGAGCTCATGGAGCTCGAGGTGGCCTGAGGTTCCCAGTGTTAGTCTGTCTGGCATTGCTCTGTGGCGGAGAGGTGCCCTACTGGTGTGAGAAATGCTCATTAAAGCCTTCGATTCAGACGTCAGGAAGCAGCCCACAGCCAGGCCAGAAAGTTCAGCTCCCCTGGGAGGGCCTCAGAGGACCCTGCAAGAGAGCCTCATGTCTGTGCCCCACCCCATTGCCAAAGCCAACAGCCAATGCTCATCAAGTGAATCCAGTTGAGTGATTTGCTAATGGTGGAACTGTAGGAATCCTCTCCAGGCAAGTGGAGACGCAATCAGGGATCAGGGCAAGTTTTCTCGTGTCGGGAGAGGAAGCAGTACTATGAGATCTTCTTTCTTTGAAGGTCTCATTGGTGGCAAGACATTTCTAGTTGTCTATACCTGCCTGACAGCTTGCACAGAAAGGATAGAGACTTATTGACAAGTGTGCACACTGTACTTGGAATAGAGAAATGACTTGTCCACAGCCACACAGCTTATTAATAACAGAGCATGAACTAATCCAAGCTTCCCGACTCTGTCTGGGGTTCTTTCTGTTCCCCAGTCTTGCCCTATTCTCCTTTCTAATTCCTTTTCATTTACTAGCCTTCTGGGCTTTCCCCCAAGCGTCCCCTAGTCCTAGGTACCTGTGCTCTGAACATTCTTTTTACATGTAAAAATGTGACTGCCCAGTTTCTTATTCTTTTCAACTTTCCTGTCTGTTCTCTGAGCTGACAACCAGAAAAACTGACTGGGCCAAGAAACAATGTCATGATAAATGGGGAAAAGATTGAGGATTTCATTTTGATTGGATCCATGATCAACGCTCATGGAAGCAGCAGTTAAGAAGTCAAACAATGTATTGCATCAGGCCAATGTATTGATGTGAAGTAATGATTAAATATTTACCTTCTCAAGCAGGTCAATTCTGGGACACTGGATTTCTTTACCTAAGGCTACCTTCCATGTGGAGTGTTTTCTGATAGAATCCTCCCCTTTCCTACCCCAAATGTCATCTTTTAATAAATGGAACCATTTCCTGTATCTCTGTTAGAACATGAGCTTTCTGAGGGCAGGGTCCATGCTGTGGGTATTTCCGAATCTCCCAGGTACCCAGTGTGGTCACATGGAACATCCCTGCTGGGTGTAAATGGAATCGCCTCATGTGGGCAGTTTGAGTAACTATGGTAGGTGACAAGGAGAGGCACTAGGTGACCAAGCCCTTTCTGAGTTCTATAGTATTACATAAAAGTCAATTCCATATAGGGCAGAGTAGAACTGCTCCATAGAGTTTCCAAGAAGCACCTGGTGGATTTGAACTGCTAACATTTTGGTTAGCAGCCACTGCCCTTAACTACTATGCCACAATTGCTTATTTTCGCTGCATACAATCCTAATGTCATAAGGGTTTCTATTTGATTCACCAAACAATTATAACAAGCTAGGTACCAAGTGATGGGCCTGAAGTTAAAGGGACTGGGGCAGACAGATGACCAAAGGCACATGATAAGGAGGAAGTGTTCTAATGAGGAAAATAAGCTGAAGAATCTGGGGTTTTAGACAAATGGGGACTTAGAAGAAGGAGCCTTCTGTATTGGCTTTACTCCTGGCCTCGATCAAAAGACTCAATAAACAAGTTGACTGTTTAAAGAGTTAACTGCTTCACCTATAAGATGAGGATGTTAAAATCTGCCACATTGAGTTATTTTAAAATTAAACAGAGAATATATTTTAAGCAACCAGAGGGACACTGGGTAGCAGTTAGGACTGGTGGGTTCCTCAATCAGGTGGAACAGACAATACAAAAACTGAACAGTCAGTTGATTCCTGAAACAATGACAAATTCAGTGCAGCTAAAGCCAACAGGAGAGATGAACCATGAAACTGATGGTATGGACAATGCAAGATCTCTTCCAATGGTTGGTACTGCATTTACTTGTGCAAAAAACTGAATCCGTGCTGTCACCTGGTCAGTGCCTGCAATGGTGGTAGGTGGTACCAGCACTTACCTTTCTCTAGGCAGCTGGTGGTTAGGATTGTGGCGACAGCGCACGCTGAGGCCAAAGAGCCTTCGGGCGGTGCGCTGGATCTTTTGCCTCTGGACCTCTGTGGCACTCTGCAGGAGCTTGTAGCGGTTCTGCAGGTCCCAGTCATTGCCCCAGTGCTGATGGATGCTCCCAATGGTCAGGAAGTGGTTACTGGGAAGGCGCTTCATAAACGATTTAAACTCATCTGGCAAGGGACAAAAGCCAAGAGAGGCAGGCTCAGTATCCCATATCTGGGAGTACCTTAAAAACTTAGCTCCACCTACTGATAAAGCAGGCCCATGGCACACCTCATTAGCCTTGTGTCCTCCTACTAGACAAAGGCCATTTTATTTTTAACACTTTTAAGCAAACAACAAGATTCTTGTACTCTTTTATTACAGGAATGAACAGGCATTTTGAACTGCTGTTTAAGTCAGGGTGTTACGGATTGAATTGTTTTCTCACCCCCAAAACATGTGGTGAATCCTAACCCTTGTATCTAGTATGGCTCTGTTTGGAAATTGGGATTTTCTTTTGTTACATTAATGAGGCTATACAGAATGGGGGGGGGGTAACTAAATCTAAT
Source organism: Heterohyrax brucei (assembly GCA_028571685.1). Lineage (NCBI taxonomy): Eukaryota > Metazoa > Chordata > Mammalia > Hyracoidea > Procaviidae > Heterohyrax > Heterohyrax brucei. The sequence continues at coordinate 69,265,608 of CM053150.1, forward strand.
CAATTCTTTCTTTTTTTTTAATTTTAATTTTTTATTTAATACGACTGAGTGAAAATGTACATTCCCGTATAAATTTACATGCCCACCTATATGCAGCTTCCACTGTTCTCCCTGCCCGGTGACTGCACACTATTCCTCTCTGCTCCATACATGTCTCATCCTCCCAACAGCCTCCTTTCCCCTCCTCTCCACCCACTCTCCTTCTTCCAGCCAGAGATCAGCAGGATGATATCCTATAGATGTATAGAACCATAAGGTGCATCCAATATGTAGTCACTCTGCATTTAATCATTTCTTTTTTAAAAAAATATTTTATTGTGCTTCAAGTGAAAATTTACAGGGTAAATCAGTTTGTCACACAAAAACTCACATACCTATTGTTTCATAACTTTAGCTGCTCTCTACACACTGTGACAACACAATCCTCCTTTCCACACTGTATTTCCAGTCAACTAGCACCTGTCCCCTCCTCTGCCCTCTCATCTCACCTCTGGACAGGAGTTGCCCAGTTAGTCTCACTTATTTACTTAAGCTATAAAGCAGTAATACTCTTCACCAGTACCATTTTAGGTCTTGATAGTCCAGTCCAATCTTTGACTTAAGATTTGGTTTTAGGAATGGTTTCAACTTTGGACTGCCAGTGTCTTCTGGGGACTCTCTAGTCTGCTGGACCATTGAGTCTGGTCTTTTTAATAGGGTTCAAGTTCTGCTCTCCATTTTTCTCTTGCTTTGTCAGGGACTCTGTTGTGTGCCCTGTCAAAACAGCCACTGATGGTGGCTGGGCACCATCTATTTTTCTGGTCTCATGCTGAGGTAGTCTTTGGATTATGTGGCCTTTTTTGTCTCTTGGACTCATGTTTTCCATATGTCTTTGATACCCTTCATTCTCCTCTGCTACAGGTGGATTGGCATAAATTGATACTTAGATGGCCTCTTGCTAGCTTTTAAGACCCAGCCATCACTCACCAAAGTGGAATGCTGAACATTTGATTAAAAAAAAATTGTTATCCCAATTGTCCTAGAAGTTCCCTGAATCCATGGTCCCTCGACCCTTGACCCTGCTGCTCTGTCCTTTGAAGTCTAAATCTCATCGTTTCTGAGTTGTAGAAAGAGTAAAACAGATAGAGAGACACACAGAGGGGGAAGGCAACCACCAGGAATGCCACGGGTCAGTGGCAAACACCAGAAACCAAGAGAAAGGCTCACAGAAGGAAGCAACACAACCATGACCTTAGTTTGAACCTTCAGTCTCCAAAATGTGAGAAAACACATTTTCACTCTTTAAAGCAATCCACTTGCAGTATTTGTGTTAGAGTAGTACTAAATATCTAAGACACAGGGCTTCCAAATTTCTGTCATTTGAACATCATCATTAAAATGATATTCACATATCATTCATACTTACATTTGCATAGTATTTTCTCTGAACACATTCTTTTAACTTTAAACTTAAAAACAAAACTTTTATCCAGCTCTGTATAGAAAACTACTATCAAATGTCTTGACTAGAAAGGCAGCTATAAAAACAAATTTGAAAATACAAATATAATGAAAACAATGTTAATAAGTTCTAGCCACACATTGTTGTTCCCCACTAAATGATCAAACTCCTGCTCCTATTTTACTTTGAAATATAAGAAATCAACTAGTTGGACAGAGGTGTTAAAGGTATACTAGCACCAAAATGAAACTTTCTTTTTGATGTAATCTGAAGGTTTGACAGAGAACAGAAAGTGGATCAACCTCCCTTTTGCGTGATTTAGTCTTTGAAGTCATGCATGTGTACCGTCTAACATCATTTCGTATTTTGGGAAATTCCAGCTTAAGAATGGGGACATGTCTGGCCTTCTGGTAAAGGTTTTTGCCTCAGTTTGTGATATTGAGATTTAAAGTATCAGCATGTGCTACTCCTTGATACAGAAGTGATCTAATTTGTGGTCCATATGGGGAAGCTGAGGCCCAAAGGGGAAACACAATCTTCTGAAAGTAGCTCAGCCCACGAGTGATGACAGCCAAGAATACAACCTGAGTTTCTTTCTATTTTCCGTCAAATCTCCCTGGCCCCTTTGCTGCTGCACCTCCACCCCTGCCATCAATGGGAAAATTAAAAAAATGATGATTTAATCATATTTCAGAGGGAAAAAAGCTAAACAATTGGATTTAAAAAATGACCTGAAGCCTAAAATTGTCCACTCATGTTATAAAACTGACAGAGTGGGAAACTTGAGATACATAAGACATTAGCTTTATTTAATGAAAACTTATAAAGTATTCAATACCCCCCAGGGGCTAACCACCTAATACATATTACTTATTTTTATAGCTAGTCTATGGAGTAGGTACATTTTATCATTTATAGAAAGTAGGGCACAGAGTAGTTACACAATTTGGCAAAGGTCACATAGCCAGTAAATGATAGAGTCAGAACTCAGGCCTAGAACCAAAGCCTGTGGTCTTACTTTCTACCTTAGACAGTGAAACCTGTGAGACTGGAACTCAGTGAGACCACCTTGTTTTTCTGGGTCTTGCAAATTGTCTGCCTTCGACACGGTACAGTCTTACCACTTTTCTGTCACTCTCCACTGGTGGAAAATATTTGAGTTTTTTCTTCTCTGACAAGTTTCTACCTTACACAAGTTTCAGTTTTCTCAGGTTTTTCTGTACTTCCTCTGAACACATAACAAGAATGGTCCGGAGGATCAGTACATTGAGAGGAAAATGGTGCTCAAAACCACAACTGACTTGGTATCTGACTCCCAGAGCATTTCAGGCATCTCATTACAGACAGTCACACACGCATAAGTTCATAGCACATTTTGATCCATGAGCAACTGTGTAGCCCTGGGCAAAGTTCTTACTTTCTCAACACCTCAGTTTCCCTGCTTGTCCAATGAGTATAATAGAATACAGTCCTAGTACTGAGAAGGCAACATAGGATGCGGTACACATTCAGAGCATGATAGCATATGATTGACAGGAAAGCACAAGACCCTGAACTCCCGGTTCATTCAGTGAGCTGGCTGGAGGCAAGGGACTGGCCTTAGTGACATGCTGTTTCCAACTGCCTCACCTTCTCCCATGGAAGGCACACAACTCATTTTGCAGAGGTCTCTGCTGAACTTTAAAGGAGACACAAGTCTTTTCAATGAACCAAAATACGAATCAGATGAGAAAACAGAACTTAGAAGATCAATGTTTTAACTTTCTTGTCTAAAAGCAGAAGGGTCTACCCTCAGGAAAGATACATCCTATTTATGTGTGTAAGCCAGGGCCTGTTTGGCCACGAGCACTCTGGAGATGTCACCAAATCAATAGCCTTTACCTTTGGCTGATTATTAATCCTTCCAAATAACCAGGTACTGAGTCATCAATCTTACAGGACTGAAAATAAAGGGGAAAACACACATGTGTGAGTCACAGATGCATGTATGTCTTGATAGATTTGTCTTCACGGGTGAAGCCATTTTAAATGGATAAGTACAGGGACATCAAGAACACAAATGTACCCTTGTGGGCAGAAAGCAGGACACATAACTGATTTCCGTGGCCTAGTCAGCTCATTTGGCTGCCTTTCAGTTTTCGTTGTTTCCTAACCTACCCACCTAGAGTTGTTTCCAATCTTTCCTAATGACTGAATGCTAAGAATTCCACCTGCCTTTGCACACGGGCTACTATCCCCTCTGTTTTTGTTTTGTTTTTTTTTTTTTTTAGCAACCAGCAGAATCCCTCTGCAAAAGCATTTTATCAAATGTTTCTTTTGTCTGAGGCCAAATAATGATCATAATACATTTCCAATATGAACTGCTCTCTTTCATTGGTTCTCCAAGACTTTAAATGGACTAATGTTTGCAGGTTCATAAGGCACCCACAGCTCCATTCGAGCTGCATGACCCTATGAAAGCAGGTTCATTGATACAGTAGGTGTTCCCAGAGCGATCACTGTATAAAACTCATGGAAACCCGTCATTTTCAAACATTGTTCGACAGGGTTCTGCTTTCATCTTGGGTATGCAATGGCTCCAAGGTAAGATTTTGTTTGATCAAAGAGTTTCTTGGATAAAAATGTAAATAAATTCAAATATTAAAAACACAAACAAGTCCCTTCATTTATCAGATGAAGGAACTGAGGCCTAGGGTGGTAAAGTAGAAATGAACAAGTTGCAAAAGCTGCTGTGATCACTACATTAGGAGTCAAGTCATACTGGATTTCATTCCCAATGCTGTCATTTATTAACTGTGTATGTAACCCTGGGCAAGATTATGATCTCCATGTTCTCCTCTGTAATACAGGAATATCACTGCTCATATTCGTAGAGCTGTCATAATCGATTTAAGGCATGTAAGTTACTTTTAAAACAGTGATGCTGTATACATACGTCTACTAATTTAACGGATATTTATTGATCTCATACTGTATGCTAACTACCAACTGATCATCTCTTTGGAAACCTCAAGGACTGTCAAATTTATCATGTCCAAAATTGAGTACATGGTCTTTTTTTATAAAACTTCCAGCATATTCTAGCTCAGAGGATGGTGACAACATTCATCCACTTAGACAAACAAGGAAGTTGAGTTCCATTCCTGATACCCTTCTTATCTTCAAGATCCATAGTCAATCTAACATCAAATCCTACCAGTTTTTCCTTATAAATAGCTGAGCATCTCTACATGTGTCCTGTGTTTACCATCTGTCATGGATTGAATTGTGTCCCCAGAAACTGTGTGTAGCAATTTGGCCAGGCCATGATTCCCAGTATTGTGTGATTGTCGTCCTTTGGTGATTTGCCCATGCTGTAAATCCCGATCTCTGCCTGTGAGTAATAGACAGGATTATGTTAAAGAGAATTAGGGTGAGACAGCAACATCCTACCTGAGGGAGTCTCCCTGGAATGTGGCTTGAATCACCTTTTATTCTTTTTGTTACAAGAGATAAAAGGAAAAGGAAGCAAACAGACAACTGGGAACCTCATACTATCAAGAAAGCAGCACTAGGACTAGAACATGTCCTTCAGACCCAAGGTTCCTGCACCAAGATGTTCCCTGAGCAGAGACTGATACAGCACAAGGATTTTCCTCCAGAGCAGACAAAGAGTGGAAGCCTTTCATTGGAGCAGACAGCCTGAATTCAGGCTTGTAGGCTACTGGACTGTATAAGAATAAACTTTTCTTTGTTAAGGAAATCCACTTGTGGTATTTCTTTTAAGACAGCAGCAAATGACTAAAATACCACTGGTACCATCACTTCAGTCCTGGGCCTCCCACTGTTCCATGCGCACGCACACTCTGACTTCTGCACCAAATACTTGGATTTCTGCTCGGCGATCCCATCCTCACTGTGGTCTTTCCTGACTTTCCTAACTATATCAACTCCAACTCTGCATCACTGGGTCACAGAAACATCTCAAGTTTTAAATGTATACTGTTCAAAATTTTATAACCACTTGTGTGGCTATGTGATTAATACTCAGTTTTTGCACAAACTCAAAACTCCCTAAGGGCAGAGTTCCAACCTTGCACCTAACCTACTACATAGACTTTGATAACTGACTTTTCTCTCTTGAAAGGCATTTTGCTTAACCATATAAACCAGGAAATAACTAAGTGACCTGAAAAGTGACTTCCAGCTTTGACAGTCTATGAATTCTTTGGAGAGATAAAAGATAAACGGACAGTCATACAGATAGACAGACAGGTAGATGAATAGATGACATAGAGACAAAAATACAAATATAGAGATACAAAGAATGACAGACTTCAGGAACCGACACAATTCCCTTGACTCTCCACTCTCCAGAGACTTGCCATTGGCTTACTCTTCCTGCCTTCTGGATATGTTAGAGACAGGACATCATATGACTGCAGACTCACTTATTCTATTCATCAGTTCATTCAGTAGAGAGTTACTGAGTACCTTCTCCATGAGAAGCACTATACCTGGCTATGGACCCTCCAAAGTGAAGGGATCGGGGTCACTAATTTTTTTTCCTCTCAACAGTCCTGATTTCAGTTATTGATGAGTTTTCTTCTTCAGAGTGGACACTCATGCAGTAGCACTAAATTAGTCTCTCTACCTGAATTCTCCAGGTCCTTATAGGCTTCAGCCCAGGATTTGGCCATATTGGCCAGCGTGTACTCCATGATCTGGATGTCAGTGATGGGGCAGTTGCACTGGGGGAACTCCTCCGCACACTGGCACCTGCACTGGCTGTTCTGGCACACGTATTCCCCCTCACCATTGCACATGATGTAGCTCAAGGCCGACTGGACAAACTTCTCTTGTAGATACTGAGGGAAGATTATCTGGAGACCTGTTTGAGAATAGCAAAAAGGGGACACAGAAAAGTTAAAAAAGGTGTTCCATTAACAGTTTCAAAAGGTGATGCATAGGAATTTGAAGCTGCTACACTTCTCCCTGTGGATTATAGCCCAAATATTTCTTGGCCCACCAAGATCCAGACAGAACAAAAGTGCAAAGCTTCCATTTGCACTGTTTATATTTAAACTCCTCAGGTCATGGCCATGGCCATCTCTGAAATGCACACTTTACTCAATTTCTTTAGGACTGAGACTAGAGTCAGGTTTAGTATAGAATTTTTCCATATTTGGGGAAAGCTATTATTGAAAGTATAAGATTACTCTTAGATCTTCTTCATGGATTGAATTGTGTCCCCCCAAAAATATGTGTAGTCATGTGGCTGGGCCATGATTCCCAATATTTTGTGACTGTCCTCCACTGTGTGATTTTCTTGTGCTGTACATTAAAGGATTAGGGTAGGACTGTAAATGCCTTCATAGGATTACCTCCCTGCTCCACTGTAAAGGGAGTTTTCCTGGACTGTGGCTTGCCCCACCTTAATCCTTTAGTCCTACAAGAGATAAAAAGAAAGAGAAGCAAGCAAGAATTGGGAACCTCACACCATCAAGAAAACAGCACCAGGAGAAGAGCGCATCCTTCAGACCTAAGGTTCCTGTGCCAAGACACATCCTGCACAAAGACTGATGCAACACTGGACTTTCCTCCAGAGCTGACAAAGGGGACAGCCTTCCCCTGGACTGGACATCCTGAATTTGAACATGTAGCCTACCAGACTGTGTAAGAATAAACCTTCTTTTGTTAAAGCCATCCACTCTGTGGTATTTCTGTTAGAACAGCACTAGCTGAATGAAACAGAATTTGGTACTGTGAGAGTGGGGTGCTGTTCGAGCAAATACCTAAAATGTGGGAGCCATTTTGAAACTGTGAATGGATAGAAAATTCAGAAGGAACAAAGAAGGTGCAGATGGTGAGAAACAGCAGAGGACTGGTGGCAGCAGCAGTGGCAGCAGCAGAACCAGAAGCAGTACCCATGGAGCTGACCCATGGAGCAAGAGAACTAAATGCATGTGCACAGAGTTTTCCTTGTGGAACGGGGTGCCACCGGGCACTTAAATCGGTGGAGCTGGCCTTGCTGTCTCACAGAGCCAGAGAGCTGAGTGCTTTTGTGCAGGATGCTTTCCAGCAAGAGTGGGGTGCCTCCAGGCACATGAATCAGTAGAGCTACATAGAGCTTTGGAACACTTGCCCCAACAGAGCAGATGTGGGCCTGAGGCCTGGGCCATGAGGCCACAAGAAGCAGAAGCTGGAGACAAATAGCATGAGTCGGTGATTTGCCTCAGTCTCAAAAGGTATGGCCATGACCTCAGGGGTTTGAAAGGGTAGAGTCAGGGCTTTCTGTTTTTTGTTAGAGTGGAATTGCCACTCAGTTGGGCTTAGGGTGCATCTAAAGCAGATGGGGCAGAGTTGCTGTCCAAATGGGCCTTGAAGGCAGAATTGTAGCATAAGTCCAGGGGTTCCATTCAGAATCCAGAGAATTTGGGCCAATCCTGAGAGTCTGGGGGGGGGAGCAGGACCATTGTGTACAGTGTCTCCGAAAATGTAAGAGCATTTCCAAAGTTTTGAGGGCTAATATAATGTGTTCTGCTGACTTACCTGTTGCCTGTTAATGCCTTCTTTCCCTGCAATGTCTCCCATTTGTAATGGAATGTCTAACTTGTGCCTGTTCTGCCACTGTACCTTTGGAAGAAGATAGCTTGCATTCTAGGTTTCATAGATGTACAGAAATTTTTGAATTCTGGACTTGGAACTGATTTACGACTTCTATCATGTGGGATGAATGTGTTACATGTTTCAAAGATGTGGTTTTTGGGGTACCAAGGGGTGGAGTGTCATGGATTGAATTGTGTGTCCCCCAAAATATCTGTAGCCATGTGGCTGGGTCATGATTCTCAATAGTTTGTGATTTCCCCTCATTTTGTGATTTTCCTGTGCTATATGTTAAAGGGTTAGGGTGGGATTGTAAATCCTTTCATAGGATTACCTCCCTGCTCCACTGTAAATGGAGTTTCCCTAGAACATGGCTTGCTCCACCTTAATCCTTTCATCCTACAAGAGATAAAAAGAGAGAAGCAGGCAGAGAATTGGGAACCCCACACCATCAAGAAAGCAACACTAGGAAAAGAGCATGTCCTTCAGACCTGAAGTTCCACTGCCAAGACGCTCCCTGCACAAAGACTGATGCAATACTGGACTTTCCTTCAGAGCCGACAAAGGGGAAGGTCTTCCCCTGGAGTAGGCACTCTGAATTTGGACTTGTAGCCTACCGGACTGTGTAAGAATAAACCTTCCTTTGTTAAAGGCTTCCACTCTGTGGTATTTCTGACAGAACAGCACTGCTAACTAAAACAGAATTGATTACTATTAGTTCTTCCCTATTTCCTTTATTTATTTTCTTCTTTCTTCAAACACTTACTGTTGATGGGTGCTGTCAATTCAATTTGACTCACAGAGATCCCCTGTGAGCAACGAGAACTGCCATACAGGATTTTTATTGCATGATTTCTTGGAAGAAATCAGACCTTTCTTTGGATTACCTCTGGATAGACTTGAACCTCTCACCTTTGGTTAGTAGCCATATACCTAACTGTTGTGCCACCAAAGCATCTTCTTCAAACATTTATGAACCTTATTTATGGTCATGAAGTCCCTAGGTGGTACAAATGGCTAACACACTCAGTTGCTAACCAAGAGGTCAAAGATTTGAGTCCAACCAGAAGTGTCTCAGAAGAAGGGCTTGATGATCTACTTACAAAATATTAGTCACTGAAAACCCGATGGAGCACAGTTCTACTGTAACACACGTGAAGTCCTCATGAGTCAGAATCTACTTGACTGCAACTAGTTCTATTTGTGAACACAAGTCCTGAGCCAGGTACTAGTTCCATAGAGATAATAGATACACATTCCTTACTCTTGGGGAGTTTACAATATAATTAACAGGATAGACATGGACATATATCATCATAACACAGTTTTAGAGACAGACAACAGAGATGGCCTCAGGACACAAGTGGACAAAGAAGACTGCAAATAACATTGCTTAGGTGTCAGGAGAAACTTGGTGGTCTTTGGGTTTGTTGAACAGAGATCACTGTGTAAATGAAGAACAGAAAAGGCATTCTAAACGGAGGAACAAGAACAAAGACACAACATGTCTGGGAGCACTGAAATAGTGAGCTGAACTCTGTTGGGTGGGGATGGATGGACTGTAGAAGAGCAGGTTGCAGAAAGGGGCAGAGGCCGCAGTGCAAAAGGCATTATTATATACTAAGGAGTTTGGACTTTATCCTACGGATAATAGGGACACTGGTAGTTCTCAAAGGTAAGAGTGATGTTTTTGTTGTTACTTGCTGACTCACTGAGGCCCAATGTGACAAAGTAGAATTTCCCTACAGGGGTTCCTGGGCTGCACACTTTAACAATGCAGTGTCTTTCTGCCTCTGAGCTGTTGGATGGATTCAAACTGCCCACTGAAAAACCTGCTGTTTAGTCACTGCACCTCCAGGATTTCCTAGCCAAACCCAACCCACTGCTTTCAAGTCATTTTCAACTCATAATTCATAGGGACCCTATAAGACAGACTAGAAGTGACCCAAAGGGTTTCCAAGGCTACAAATCTTTATGGAATAGATTGCCTCATTTTCCTCCCACAGAGCAGCTGGTGGATTCAAACTGCCAACCTTTCAGTTATCAGCTAAGTGCTTAGCCACTGCACCAAGAGTTCCTCACTCATTACTATCAAGTCAGTCTTGACTCACAGTGACACTATAAGACAGAGTAGAACTTCCCCAGAAGGTTTCCAAGGCTGTAAATAGGTTTGTTATAAATTGGAATAGACTTGACAGTAACAGGCTTGGTTAGGTTAATCTTTATGGAAGCAGAGTGTCACAACTTTCAAAGCATCAACCTTTAGTAGTCAAGCCACCAGGAATCTTTAGTGATATCATTAACCTGTTGTCATCAAGTTGATCTGACTCACAGCAATCTTATAGGACAGAATAGAGTTGACGCATAGGGTTTCTAAGGAACAGCCAGTAAATTCATACTGCCAGCCTGTTGGTTAGCAACCAAGCTTTTAACCACTCTGCCACCGGGCTTCTGTGACATCATTAAAAACCCACTGTCATTGATTAGAGAGGTATAATTTAGTAAGTCAACTGTGTCATTAAAAGAAAAGGAGCAATGACATCAGGGCTCATAAATTTTCTCCTTTTCAATTTATAAATTAAGACAGCCAAGATCTGTTTAGTGGAAATGACTGGCCCATGGTCATAGAATGAGCATATCTGAGTCCCATGATCTTTTCACTACATTTGACTCATCAAAGCCTTAATTCTTTAGCCAATCAATGATGGAAAAGATGCTTTTCTGGGCATGAGCACTACTTAATGCTCACATGGAAGGGAACTCTGGGAAGAATCAGTTCCTTCAAATGCAATTTCACCTGGGCCATTTCTGTCCACCTCATTTGGAGCTGCTAATATTTTAGCCTCCAGTCCACATGGGGATAATGTCTTTTAGTACCGTGGCTTACTGATTAATGTCTGCTAACCAAAAGACCGCCCAGTTGAAAGCTGCCAGGTACTCCTTGGAAACTCTATAACGCAGTTCTACTCTGTCCTATAGGTTGCTATAAATTGTAATTGACTGAGATCACTGGGCTTTTATGTAAAAGAGAACTGTTCTTACTTTCACTAATTTTCTTTTTCTCACTTATGCTTCAGAGGCAACCCTGAACCCACGTATCAAGAAGTTTCAGTATGAATTCAGAATTTCTTTTATTCTCTTATTTATATTTGTGATTCAGATTTTTCTCTTTCCTTGTTTCCTCTTCACATGATAAAATAAACACAGAAATAAAGAAGACCAGTCATTTCAGCCCACCTTCATACGGCATTTAAAAAGGAATATTTTACAGAGGGATGGTGGGAAAGAAGACTATAATTCCTGCATTTCTTTATGGTGGGAAATGACGTAATGGTGGTTAGACACTGGGCGTGGCTGTCAATCTGGTCGCTCTACTTGTTGCCTGCATCATGTCAACCAAATAATTCAACCTATCTGTGTCTTCAAGTTCTCCTCTTTAAGACAGAGATACTGCCCCCCAAAATCAGTCATTGAAAAGCCTATGGAGCACAATTCTACTCTGCGACATGTCAGGTAACCAGGACCACAATTTCATTTGATAGCAACTTGGTTTCTCAGTACCTACATCAGAGGGTTGTTCAGAAAATTAAATAATTCCCACAAACTGTCTGAAATAGTTCTTGGCATAAGTAACATATATTACCCCCCCTTTTTTTTTCCGATGATAATGACGCCACTCCTGACTCGACAGCACTTGGCTTGGCTGGCCTGTGATGAAATTTGGTAGAGGTGGAACACAACCCAGGAGGATTCAGAAGAAAAGGGTACGTACAGAGGCAGTCTTTAAATTTTGGGAGAGTTTTCATCAAAAAAAAAAAAAAGTTATAAAATTTTCCTGTGCTTACTGAACCAGCACTAGGAGAAGAACATGAAGGCGGTTCTAATAGTGCTTTACAGAAGGAGCATGGTCCACCGTACGATTGGTAAATGCCATACGAATGAGCAAGGGGCCCATCTGGGTTGGAACGATTGCTCAGCAGGGCTGCGGTCCACGGGATACCGATGCCAAAAGGGAGGGTAAAACAAGGCAAGCTAAAAAATCATTTCCAAAACTGAGTCTGTGCTTCTCTCAGAGTCTACATTATTCAGTTATTTTATCTCTATCCCCATTTTTGCTTCCAAAGCAAAATGTATTTTTGGCTGATCCCAATCCCTTATAGGCATCTGGTTATATGTATTGGGGTTACATTTATGTTACTTAAAGGAACTCTATAGACTACATTCTCAGTCCTATTTTTCTAGCTTGCTCATCATTTTCTTCCTCCCTTTTGTAGGGGATAAAATATTCTATTCTTGGTCCCAGCCCAAAAGGAATTTAGGGAGAACATTTTTAGAAAATTGCGTCAAATCATTTCTCCATTTGGCAAGGATACAAAAGGCAGTATTACCTACCCCATTTAATGAAACTGAAAACAGACGAAGTTTGGGGTTGGGGGGTTTCTGGGAAAAGCTGAAACACAAAACTGGCTGCTCTTTAAAAATGGAAACTTAGAACACGCCGAGCTGTCTCTCAGGCAGAATCTCCTGGGCAATTTTGAAAGAGAATAATGAAGACATAGCAATTAAAAAGCACTTTTCTGCAAAATGTCATCACTGTTTAAAGTTATATAACCATTTCTACGGCAGCGGAGGTTCACACAGCAGTCACAGACAGAGTCCTCTCCTGATGACCTGTGTCCAACAAAGAGGCCCATTGCTGACCTCATAGACCGGCGCCTGAATCTTGCTGGTTTCAATGGGAGTCATAAATAATTTGGAGCGGGATTTGGCCTGTGGAACCACTGTTTGAAAGATATACAGCTGCCGGCTGGGGTAGTATCTCTGTCCCCACAGTTCCCAAAGACACACACACACACACAAGGGAAGGAAAGCTGAGAAAATGAGACAGAAAGACCACCATTATTGTCAAGCAAATAAATTTTGCCTCACAAAACCCGGGAAGGCAAGAGTTTAGAGTTTCACTTCAACACCAACTCACCCACGCTGAACATATGGAATATTCCCCTGCCCCCAATCTTGTATACTTAAAGGAAAAAAAAAAAAAAGAAAGAAAGAGAAACTCGTTATACTTTTAAATGGAATGTTTCACTGTGCCAGAGTTGAGTGGGCATGTAGACGTGGGAACACCCAAGCCAACTTCCTTCTCTTTACCTAATTCTTGGGTGTTGTCCCCAGTCCTCTTCCTTCTCTTTTTCAATTATTGTGTATCTTCCCCAACCCTCCCCGCCACCTCACCACCCGCCTGTACCTCTCACTGTTTCACTGTTTTGTATTTTAAGGCACTTTTTGTGAGTGTAGACCTGTGTCTCTTTCTCTCTGTCATACACACGTACAATGGATATCTATTTCCTGGCCTCTCTCCCTCCTCTCATCTCCCAATAACCTCTTCTTTATTTAAAACACACCAGACACCCTGTCCTTTTTTCAATGCCTTCAATGTGCCAGTTTGTTCTTCCTGTACAGTCTCTGTACTTGCTCTTCCCTGTGACTGGAATATTCTTTCTCAAGATCTCTGAATGGCTCCCTTGGTATCTAGATCTTCCTGGACCACCTGAGCTGAAATTCAGCATTGCTGCAGAATTCTTTTTCAGGCTCTTTTATTTTTTTGTATTAACTACTGACTGAAATTATCTTACTGATACTCTTTGCTTTCCTTCCTTCCTTCCTCCGTCCCTTCCTCCTTACCTCTCTTGCTCATTCTTTCCTCTCTCCCTCCTTCCTTCCTTCCCTCCTTCCTCCCTCCCTCCCTCCCTCGGTCCCTTCCTCCCTTCCTTTCTTTTTCCTTTGTTCCCTCCATTAGAGAGTGGATTTTAGGAAAGCAGGAATGTTGTCTATCCACTACAAACCCCAAGAGTATCAAATGGACCAAGCAAAGAATAAGCTCTATCTACATAAGAGGTCACTTTATGAGTTGGAATTGACTTGATAACACTTAACAACTACTCGTTTATCAAATGAAAGAAAAAAAAATCATTTTCTTCCTCATTCCAACTGAAAAGAAAACTGTTCTATCAGGCTTTTGCAATGTTAGCATTAAAAAGCTAGGCAAATTTTCCCAATGCCGTCTGACTGAAGTAACAGAATCAGGAATCAAATCCAGGAATCCTGATTGAGTTCTGAGACACTTGAGAATCCTTCCCCTTCTTCAGTTGAAAAAGAGTAGAGACAGAGACAGTTTCCTGCCTTTAAATCCCCGTGCTAGCTCCAGCACACAATGATCATGGGCAATGTCTTGTGAAACTTCAGGTTTCCTACGTGTGAAGTTGAAATCTCAATGACTACCCTCCTGAATTGTTATGAGGAATAAACGAGGTTGGGGCAGGCATTAAGAGAACTTAGGACAACATCTAGTACAATTAAGTATTCAATAAATGTTAGACTTCCTTTATTCTCCCTGCATCAGGCCATGATCCATTCTAAAATCGAACTTGAACCTTTTTTGGAAAATCTGCCTTGAGTAGGACCATCTAGGTCAGCATGAGTCAGCATGAGTCAGCAAGCACATTTTCACTTAATAGCATAATAATAATTACTGTATATCTTTGTAATTGAGCACTTCTTTTTGTATGAGTTTCCTTCCCTCCCTGACTTTTTTTTCTCTTTCATTCCCTCTTTGTCTCTTCTTTTGACACATATCATTCAAGAGCCTGCTATGTGCTATTCCCTGTGATGTGGATGCCAGAGTGAATAGGACAGGAAAATCTTTCCCCTCACACATAAAAACACTTTGTTTAAATTCAGTGAGACTAACAGTATGCCAAAAGAAAACACAAAGTGCTCAGGAAGCTTAAAAGAAATGTACCTAAATCCAAATGGGGCAGGGGTGGCTGAACAAATTCTCCTAGAGGAGTGGCATTTAGGATTAAAGCTAGTGGCTAAACAGGCCATAGGGCATGAGCAGCCAGAGAGAAAGGAGTCTAAAAGTGGTAAATAGCATGTGCAAAGGCCTCAAGCAACAGAACTCCCAGATGAGAAGCAAACTGGCCATCACCTTTCTTTCTGATAAAAAGTCCCCTTAGAGAAGAGGGGAGAGAATTCCAGAGTCTGGGAGAAGATCGAAATGCTAGAGGGAAGAATGACACAGAACAGAGATCTTCAAGCTCAGTAGGCGAACAGCAGTGCTTATACAAATAAAGATCCTTGTCCATTATAGGCAGTAAGCTTACTTGAGGTTCAGAAAAAGATGCGGGGACTCACTGCATTGTTGAGTTTTAACCACAGAGGGTGCTAGAATGGCAGAACTATCTCCCTGCACACCTTGCCCCTAACACACACACTGAATCCCTGGAGAACTTCGATAAAACAGTCAATAACAAAAATCCAGTGTCGTCAAGTTGATCCTGACTCACAGCAACTTTAGGTCAGGTGCTTCCAAGAAGCACCTAGCAGATGTGAACTGCTGACTTGTTTAGCAGCTGTAGCACTTAACCACTAGACCACCACAGTTTCTTACATTGGTAATAGTCTTATAAAAAGCCATCACTTGGTTCAGCTAACCTTCCACTGGAAAGCTGGGGAACACTGAATTTCCATAAAAGAAGACTCAGTCAACAAAAGCTAAGGGTGTACCTGAGACCTGGAGATTATAACCTGACCTTCTTCTCTGACCTTAATCTTTCTCTTTTGCTGATGGGAGCTCTTAGTTCTCCCTTTCATCAACAAGTAGTTCATTGGTAATTGTTGGAGAAGATAAAAATTTGAAAGTTTTCTGCCTTCAAAGGGTCGCTATGAGTCAGATCTGACTTGACAGCAGTGTTTTTTCTTTTCTTTTTTTTTTTTTGGTCAAGGACATGGAAGGGTTACTTGAAGTTTCATTACTAAAGTTCAAATTCCAAGAACAAGGGAGAAAAGCTTCAACTGATAATTAAAACACAGGAAGTAGCATCATGATCAGTACACAGCAGGGTTCAATAAATATTTTTCAAGTACAGATTAAGACAGCATCCTATCACGATGCAGAAAAAATAAAGCGAGACACGATAATTATGGACATTTTTGAGGTGGGTGTACTCACGAGTTGGAATTGACTTGATGGCAACAGATCTGTTTTTTGTTTTTTGTTTGTGGTGTCGGATGCGAGCTGTACCTTGAAGCATGAACAGGATCCGAACAGATAAGAAGAGCTACGGCATCCCATACACGGGGCACAGCTTGAGTACAGGTGGGCAGTGTGTGAATACTTTGGATCATTCTAAATCTAGTTTAAGGTAAGAGCCATGATCTTCGTGGGCTGTTTTTTCTCAGTCTTTCTGTATCCTAACTAACTTAGTGGTATTTTTTTTTGATGGATTTGCTCTTTATTGACCTATTTCATTAGATATTAAATACACGATCTCTTACAATGCCAAAGGGAAAAGAGAAAAAAAAAAACAGATTCTATTTTAGTTGAGTATAAATATTTTTCTACACTGTTCTACCACCAAACTGTGGCCCCCTGTAGACATCTCTGAGTCATATAGGATCCCAGCTGTTGTCTTGTACCTGAGTAGTTCTGCTTGTCAAATTCCGTCCATTTCTGAAATGCATGAGATGGGGAGAACAACAACTAGGACTGCACCTTTAGTGAACATCTTCCTGATCCCCTTCTTCATGAAAGCCCAGGGATTTGAGACTGGCAGACAGAGGACTTTACGGCTCCAACAGCCATGCTGAACTCCAGTGTAATGAAGGCATACAGGTCAATTACCCATCTGTTTGTGTTTCTATTGCTGTGAATTACAGTATCCATCGCTGACAGCTCATTGGAGTGGAATGAAAATAAGACAATAATTCACTGAGTGAAACTGGGCAGAAAGGGCGAAAAGGCTATGATCTCTTTCAGAAGTCCAGCCTTGTCTCTGTGATGGGTCATTTACACTCTGGGGAATGAAGAAGGGCAGCCACCTGGGGGAAAACAGGGTACGTTCTGGCTCCCCCAATACAAGAATTAGGGAACACTCCTGCCTAGGTAGCGTAACATCTGTGTTCACAAGAATTATCAGCTATTCTGCAGGCTCTCAAGGAGAAGACATGGAACTTGGAACTGTTTGATGAAAGATACAGGCAGAATTCAACACAATGCAATGAAAACCTTTTCAAATTTTAGAGAGGTGTGGAAGGATAAATCTTTTTCCTTAGTAGGCAGAGGACTCTTTCTCGTAGGGAATTGGTCAGTAGAGTTTGAATGTGACATAGGCAAGAATACTTTGGAAAACCCAAGATTCCAACGGCATGTGGTAGACTGGATTATTATTAGCCCATATTCAGCGCCCCTTCCTAGAGAGTGTTCTCTTCAATATAAGCACACAGCCCACCCTGTGAACTCACATGAGTTCACATGACATGTTTTAGCCAATAAAGTATAAGCTTAAGTGAGATGCATTGCTTCCAAAATGAAACTATAGGAATGGCTTCACCACTTTCTTCGCACTAGCATAGGACCAGTAGTTTTCCAGATAGAGACCAACAGATGAGGAGAACCACAATCGACCTGTCACTATCACGTAGCATAAGCAAAAAACTAACATTTACTTTCATTAGCAACTGGAAATCAGTAACTGTCAGCATAACATAACCTAAGATACAGACAAATACAGGAGTTGCAAACTATGGCCTACAAGCCAAATCTGACCTGCAGTCTCCTTTTGTAAACGCACTTTAGTGGTAGACTGCCATGCCCATTCAATTAAATATTATCTATGACTGCTTTTAAGAAGTTTGGGTGGCACAAAGCTTAAGCATTAAGCTACTAACTCAAAATTTGGTGGTCTGAACTCACTCAGAGGCTCTGTGAGAGGAAAAACCAGGCAACGTGCTTCCATAAACATTACAGTCTGCAAACCCTGCACGGTAGTTCTAATCTGTCACACTGGGTTACTAATAGTTGAAAATCAATTCCCCCGCACCTAACAACAATTTGACTACTTTCATTCTATAACAGGACAGTTAAGTAGCTGGGAATGTGTGACTGACAAAGTATAAAATATTTACTACCTGGGTCTTTAAAAAGATGCCCACGAAGCCCAGTGGTTAAGCACCAGACTGCTAATGGAAAGGTCAGCAGTTTGAACTCACCAGCTGTTCCACTGGAGGAAGATGTGATAGTCTGCTTCTATAAAGATTAGAACCTTGGAAACTCTGTAGGGGAGTTTTACTCTGTCCTGTAGTATTGCTATGGGGTAGCTGTGATTTGGAATCAACTCAGCAGCAATGAGACAGCTCTGCACAGAGCAAGCTTGCCAACCCCCATACTGGATGACCATTAAGATTCTTTCCAACCTTGATTCTCTGTGATCCTACTGTTGTTCATTTATTTATTAAGCACAAATCTATCAGGCATCTGTTACGTGCCAGGTACTGTTCTAGGCTATGGGGACAGAAAAATGAACTACAAAACAAAGTGCTTGCTCTCAGACAAAACATATGTTTTAATGAGGTAAAAAGACAACAGAAATCACAAATGAAAACAGAAGGACTTGCATCGACAAAAATCACTGGGGGCACAGGGACTTCTAAATGACTTTCAATTTTGAAAAATAGAATATAATCTACACTGTGAAATTAGCAAGAATAAGGCAGCTTTTTAAAATTAATCTCATTGATTTTCAATAGCAAAATACTCCCGAAGCTTTTAAGAAGAGGCCATTTATTTTTAAACATACGTTTTCTCCCAGAATTCAAAATAAAAACCAAAATTGATACCTATAACGATCCGTAATATCTTCTTCCCTAAATAAGCCAAATGTCTCTGCACTCTGTCACCCAGATTCCTGTCCTTGCTACATCCTGGCCCACTACTAACACTGTCCCTCAAATATGCCAAGTTCTCTTTGGTCTTCATGCTTTATTCCTCCCATTAACTGGAACACTCTTTGCTGCAGTTCTTTCAAAAACTGACTCATCCCTACTTCTGGAATCAGATTAACTGTTGTCTGCTAAGAACGTTCTTCCTTGACCATTTTCACTAAGGGGGTACTTCCTTCAAGTTCTCTGCTCTCAACCACTGTGTTGTTAGATGCTTCAGGTAGATTCTGATTCATAGCCACTTTATATACAACAGACTAAGGTACAACCAGATCCTGTGTCATCTTCACAGTCCCTGCTATATTTGAGCCCACTGTTGTAGTCACTGCATCAATCCATCTTATTGACAGTCTTCCTCTTTTCTTCCGACCCTGTACTTTATCAAGCATGATGTCATCCTCCAGGGACTGGTCCTTCCTGATAACGTTTTCAAAATATGTAAGACAGACTAAGTTTTACTATCCTCAGTTATAAGGAACATTCTGACTGCTCTTCTTCCAAGACAGATTTGTTCCTTCTTCTCCACGGGGCAGTTCTGTTCTGACCTCTAAGGTCACTATGAGTCAGACCCAACTCAATGGCTGTGGGTTTGACTTGGTTTTTGGCAGTCCATGGCATGTATTCAATATTCTTCACCAGCATCATAATCTAAAGGCATCAATTCTTCTCCTGTCTTTTCTTATTCACTGTCCAGACATTTTTTACTAGTTAAGTTAGACGACTGTTAGGTTTTAAGAAGACTCATCTTGGTCATTTAGTGCTCCTATAGCAGAAATATCACAAATTGGTAGCTCTGACAAAGAGAAATTAATTCTCTCACAGTCCAGAACACTAGAAATTCAAATTCAAGGCATCAGCTCCAGGGGAAGGCTTTCTCCTTTTTCCTCTGGAGGAAGGTCCTTACCATCTATCCTCCCGTGGCCAAGGAGCTTCTCACTGTAGGTACCCTGCTCTTCTTTCTTTGTGGGATGAGGTCCTCATGCATTTTTTCAGGCTTCTTTCTTATTAGCTTATGATACTATCCACTATTGTAGATCTTATCAATGTAACTGCCACTAATCTATCTCATTACAGATTAGTAATAGATTTACAACACATAAGAAAATCTCTTCAAAGAACAAAATGGTAGATAATCACACAATGCTGGGAATCATGATCCAGCCAA
Source organism: Heterohyrax brucei (assembly GCA_028571685.1). Lineage (NCBI taxonomy): Eukaryota > Metazoa > Chordata > Mammalia > Hyracoidea > Procaviidae > Heterohyrax > Heterohyrax brucei. The sequence continues at coordinate 69,285,581 of CM053150.1, forward strand.
ACTGACAGATACTTTGGGGGGACACAATTCAGTCTATGAAAAGACTTCAGGGGATATTTTTGGTTTAAGATTTAAAGAATATCTCAGGGCAATGGTTTCAGTGTTTCTTACAGCCTCCATGGCTCCAAAATGTCTAGAGTCCATGAAAATTTTAAGTTCTGTTTTATATTTTCCCCCTTTTGATGAGAATTCTTCTACAGAATTTTTGATCAAAATGTTCAGTAATGGTATACGGGCACCATCAAGTTCTTCTGGTGTCATGGCAAAGAAGTCAGCTGCTCATGGAGAAAATTAGCCACATATTTCAAATCCTTCTCCTATTCCAGAATCTCCTTCTTCCTCTGTTGTTCCAGGAGCATACAGAACAACTGTCAAACCTTGATTTTTAGGGTTAACTTCATGTAAAACAATGATAGCACTTTTTCCTCAACGTGAAGACATTTTTATTTGCTTCCTCACTCTCTAGACCCATCTTCTTCTTTAATAACCATCCCTGATTTTTTTAAGGGTAATAAAAACCACACAAACCAAAGTTGCTGCTACTGAGTAGATTCTAACTCATACTGACCCTACAGCACAGCATAGAACTGCCCCACAGGGTTTCCTAGATGAGAATCTCTACAGAAACAGACTTTCACTTTTTCTCCCATGAAGATATTATTGGGTTACAACCACTGAAATTAGGGTGAGTAGAAGAACACCTAATCAGTGCATCAGCAGAGTTGCTCCCAAAGGGATGATTTTGTTTTTGTTTGCTGTTGTTGTGTTGGAAACCCTGGTGGTGCAGTGGTTAAGTGCTACAGCTGCTAATCAAAAAGTCAGCTATTTGAATCCTCCAGGAGCTCCTGGAAAATTCCACAGGGCAGTTCTATTCTGTCTTATAAGATTGCTGTGAGTCGGAATGCACTCAGCGGCACTGGGTTTGGCTTGGTTTTGGTTTTGATTGTTCAGTTAGTTTCTGCTAATAGTAACTCGATGCAAAATAGAAAAAAAAAAACTCTTCATAGTCTGCCTTATCCTCATTATCTTTGCTCTGTTTGAACCACTGTTGTAACCACTGTGTCAATCCATCTCATTGAGGGGTTTCCTCTTTTTCGATAACCCTCTACTTTACCAACCATGATGTTCTTCTCCAGAGACTGGTCCCTCCTGATCAAAGCATGTAAGATAAAGTCTCATCATCCTTGCTTCTAAATAACATTCTGGCTGCACTTTTCCCAAGACAAATTTGTTCACTCTTCTGGTAACCTAATATTCCACACTCTTCACCAACATCATAAGTCAAAGTCATCAAAGGCATCAATGTTGCTTACTGGTTCAACTGGTTGACCATGAGAATTTTTGTTTTCTTTATGTTGAAGTGTAATTGCATATTCACAGACTAAATTAAAAAAAAAAAAAATTAGTTTCTCAGCCTCTCCAGCTGCTGGTGGTAGCCATCTGACACAATACTGGCTGTTGATATTAAAAGGAAAATTTGTAGGGAATTTCTGTTTGGGATTTCCTTGTTTCACCAATTATTCCTTTCTGGAATGTATCATGATGCCTACTGATGTATAGCCACATTGTAATCAGTGGCGTGACAACACCAAAGGAATAGTAGAACAGCAAGATGGAAGGAGACTGGGTATCCAGGGGCATAGTTAAACTACCAAGTCAGCTTAAGATGGTTTAGGCCACTATGAGTTGAATGATCTCTTAAGTGTAGTCTAGTATTCCTAATTGACATCCCCAGGAACTCCTCCTCACCCCATCCATTATCAAGGTCCACCTAAGGAGAGTGGATGGAGCACAGGCTTTAGAGTCAGATAAACCACTTTTCTCATTCTGTCATCCCCTCCTCAGTCCAAACTACCATGTCACCTTATGTAGACCACAGTAACAGCCTCCTAGGTCCTTCTCCCCTTCTTTTCCTTCTCCACACATTGCCAGGTGCTTTCATGTTTCCTTTGACATTTCCATGGTGAGAACACCATTTATGACTTTCCAATTCTCCTAAGGTTAAAAATAAAATGTCCTTAATATGGTCTAGGGCATTGCATAACGTAGCCACCCATTAGCTCGGCATCTATCTCTGATCCAGACACACTTGTGAACCAGTCAGTCACTCTGCATGAAAGTACCCCACTTGGCCTAGTTAACTCTGCTCGTCTTTCAGGTTCCCAGCCAAATAATCTCCCAAGCAAAGCTATCTCTGGCCTCTAAACTTTACTCAAGCCCCGTGAATTCCACTCATAGCACTTATCACTGTTTATAATTACATACTTGGGTGATTATTTGATTGCATAATATATGTCATTATGACTGGACTGCAGGTAACACGAGCCAAAGCCAAGCCAAGTGCCGTCGAGTCGGATCCGACTCATGGCGACCATGAGGGCAAGTTTTAATTATATCCTGCTCAAAACAAAAATCCGAGAGACTCACACCGTGTCTAAGGGGTCTAGCAGCACAAAGTTGAAGAGTCAGTTGCTAACCAAAGTCACCACCAGCTTCACAGAAGAAAAAACCTAGAGATCTACTCTCATGAAGATTATAGCCTAGGTAACCCCATAGGGTAGTTCTACGCAGTCATACAGATTCAACATGAGTCAGAATTGACTTGACAGCATTCTACAACAACAAACAGAGTGTGTAATGATTAGCAGGCACTCACGTATATATAAAGAATAATGGTGTAAATGAATGGACTGACAGACTTGTGTACAACTTCTGGCTCCAGCTCTTACTAACTTCGTTACTTTGGGTCAGCTAAGAGGCTGAACTTCGCTGACCTTCAGTTTCCTTATGAAAACTTACTTTGTAGCATTGTTCTAAAAATGAAGTGAATTATTTTATGTCTTCATTGTGGTGATACATGACTGAATAAACAGAATTGTATGCCTAAAAGGGTGAGTACTGCTCTACATAAATCACATCTTAACAAACTTGAAAACAAAATTAATGAACTAACACGTCTTAGCTACCCACTGCCACTGCAACAGAAACACCATGTGTATAGTTCCAACAAACAGAAATTTATTTTCCCACATATCAAAAGGTCAGAGGTCCCAATGCAGAGTGCCAGCTCCCAGGGAAAGTTCTCTTTCTCCAGGCAAGGTTTCTGTCATCAATTTTTCCCTTGTCTAGGACTGGGACCCTGAGGTCCACAGGACATACTCTACTCCAGGTGCTTCTTTCTTGGTGGTATGAGGTTTCTATAATCTCTGCTTGCTTCTCACTTTGCTATCTCAAAAGAGATTGATTCAAGATACAGTCCTGTAGATTGTGTCCTGCCTTATTACCACAACTGCTCCTAATCTCACCTCTTTAACATCATAGAGGTTAGGATTTACAACACATAGAAAAAATACATCAGATTAGGAAATGCTACACTGAGAATCATGGCCTAACCAAGATGACACACATCTTTGGGAGACACAATTCAATGCCTAACAACACGTAAAGCTCTCAGCACACAAGTTATTCAACCAAACTCACTTCCTGTTCTAACCAGCTTTCTCTTGCTTTCCAGTGGATGCCTTAGGTAGTCTCAGGCAGTTCCTGGCAGCCCCCGTGCGAACAATCAAACGAATCTTGCACATATCTCAAATTTTAATGGAATGCTTATCACATTGTACTGTGTATGTTCATGTTCATGCCCCTACTAGTCTGTGAGCTCTCTGAAGGCAAGCGGCGACGATTCATTTATTTCCCTTTGCCCTATCATCTAGCACAGAAGCGGGTGCTCAGTAGGAATGCTTGACTGAAAGTGAATTTGAGACAGCCTGTTTCAGAAAGGACTGTGGGTCTCTGTTCCGTGCACAGCAAGCTCCACACCTTTCTGGCCATCTCTTATAAGTGGGAGATGTATCTTCCTTCCCACCATCATGGCTGAAAGCTATTCTGGCTTCATTTCAGTAGTTACAGAGACAGGTGCTTAAAAAAAGCTGACTTAAAACAAAACAAAATGAAAAACACAGACCCAAAAACCATTCCAAGAGAACAATCATGCTTCAGGATTGACAACTAATTTTAGCACATATTTTGTTTTGACTCTATTGCAACCTTTACGATTTTTGAGGATAAAATCTGTGCCTTTATTATCTCTTCGCATTGTTTACTACATATGAAGCACAGTGTCAAATTATAGTACAAGGTCAAATATAAAATTGCTCATTCAGTGTCTGTCAGTAAAGTGCACTAACTCCCCATTTTATTGGGCTCTGTACTAGACAGTAAAACCTAAGCCAAACCCACTGCCATCAAGTCGATTTTGATTCACAGTGACAGAAGACAGTGTAGAACTGTCCCATAGGGTTTCCAAGGAGCAGTTGGTAGATGTCAACTGCCTAGCTTTTGATTAGCAGCTGAGGCCTTATCTATGGTGCCACCAGAGCTCCTACTAGACAGTAGATGTGTGTAAAACAAACAAGACACAATTTTTGACATCAAGAGGCCCAAGTTGTGTGAGACAACAAAATTTATTAATGTATAATTAAAATAAAATATACACAGAAATATTCACAAGCTTTCGTGGCAGTGAAAAATGACTCCTTACTTCTGCAGGAATAGACGACTCCAGAAAAGTAGAAGAGTTCAGACAAGACTGAACTCAGTGTTCAGTTTAGCATTCACCGTTTTGCATGCCACAGAATCACAGATCTGCACATATCCACAGGGTCGAACACATTCAGGAAACTCTGCACTAGATCCATCTCTGGAGACTCATAATGCACATTAGCACAGTTAAGGTACTGAGAAGTCCTGCAGTAAATAAACGTGGTTTATGTTGTTCAATTCAGTATGTAAGGATTATTGAGCTTTTGCTAAATTATTCTCTGGTAACGAATAACCTCAAAATCCCAGTGGCTTACAACCACAAAGGTTTATTTCTTGTTCATGATACAGGATGGCTGTGTTTTGGCCCTGCTTCAGATGCTTCTTGGATCCAAGCTGAAAGAGTAGTTCTTACTAGGAACTTGAAATCCTCATGCACAGGGACAAGAGCTAAGGCCAAGCCAGGCAATGTCTCTCCTAAAGCATCTGCTCAAATGTGGTATGCATCATGTTTTTTCACCAACTATTGGCCAAAGCAAATCACATGACCAAACTCAATGTCAACTGAAAGGACGGATACACCTCCCATAGGGCAGTATTGCTAGAAACATGATATATTGGGGTACGGCTGGCTAATCTTCTTAGAGGAAGATAACAATAATGCAATCCTGTAATCTATCACAAAGTAAAATCTTGTTTGAGCACCTAACCAAAATCCACTGCTGTTGATTCTGACTCATAGCAATCCTATAGGACAGAGTAGAATTGTCCCATAGAGTTTCCAAGCAGTACCTGGTAGATGTGAACTGCTACCACAGCACTTAATCACCGAGGTTTTTTTTAAAATTAACATCTGTTAATATCTGTTGGCACCTTCACATGTAGCTGTTTGGAATACAAAATGATGCAAACACTGTGTAAAATAGTTTGACCCTGCCCACAAAGTTCAAAATAGAGTTACCATATGATCCAGCAATTCTACTCCTAAGTATATAGCCCCCAAATAAACTACTTATATTTAAACAAAAACTTGTAGACATACTTGCTTAAGAATTCTATTCACAATAGCCAAGAGGTAGAAACAACCCACCTGTCCATTCATCAAATAATGGATAAGCAGAATGAGAGATATCCATACAACAGAATGTTATTCAGTCATAAAAAGTAATGGAATATTGACTCCTGCTAAAACATGGAAACCCTGGTGGCACAGGAGATAAGGGCTGTGGCTGACAACCAAAAGGTTGATAGTTCAAATCCATCAGATGCACCTTGGAAATTCTCTGGAGCAGTTCTAGTTTGTTCTATATATAGGGTTGCTATAAGGTGGAATCAACTTGATGACAATAGGTTTATTTATTTATGTTATAACATAGATGAACCTGGAAGACATTATACTAAGTGAAAGAATTCTGACACAAAAGACCACATACTGTATGAAATATCCAAAGCAGAAAAATCCACAGAGACAGAAAGTGAATTAGTGGTTGCTAGGTTCCTCCTGGAAGAGGTCCAATTGAGGATTGACTCCTTGTATGGAGTTTCCTTTCTTGGGGAAAAAAAATGTTTTTAGTAGCGGTGATTGCACAAAAATGTGAATGTACGTAATGCCACTGAATTGTACATACTAAGATGGTTAAAATGGTCAATTTTGTGTTATGTGTTTTACAATAAAAAAAGCAAAACAAAACAACAAAAAAGATTTTAGAATTGACTCGATGGCACTTGGCTTGGCATACAATGGCATACATTTGGGGAAATACCCAGATAGTATTTATTGCAAGATCTAAAGTTGATGAACATAGTTACTTCTTAGTATCTACAACATACTTCATGCTGCTTCATATTGTGATGCAAAGAAAAGCACTCTTGCCCAGTACAAGAAGGCACAGAAAAGTACACTGTAGCTGTTCATATCAACTTATTACCAAACATTCATTGAGCCTTTACTACAAAGTAAGCACTGTGCTAAGAAGAAATGAATAATGTGTAAGTAAAAAAGATACATTTACTCTTTTAAAGGTCTTAGTTACAATTAAGTGGCAGACATACACAGTTGTACACAACAGACAAGGCAAGATGGAGTATACTGAAGGAACATCAGATGTACCATATCTGCAGTAGAAAAGCAGAGCTTAACTCTAAGGTGAATTGTGAGGGAAAAGCTAAGATTAACTTAAATAATCTTACAATATAAATAAGTACCACAGCTATGTAGCCACAGCCAAGTGCTGTCGACAATGAACTAATTATTCTAGTTTGCTGATTTAGGTTCTAATCATCCTGATACTTGATTTTTGTGCAATCAATGAGATTGACGATAAATCTAATGGGACATAGTTGCTGCATTAGATGAAACTGACACATCGACCATTTATATCCATCAGGCATTCTACCCTACATGCTTAGCCACAAGTTTATCTGAAAAACATATCCACATACAAAGAGATAACTTTCCTACTATCTTTTCTCTCCCAATCAGCTGACACCTATCAGTTTATACTTGCTTAGAATTTCCACCGTCTTCCAGCCAGTTTTGAGTCTCCGTCTTGAGTCTGGGTTTTCTCAGGTAAGAGGCAACACTTGTTTATAATCATATACTCCTAGAATGTTATGAGACTTTAGTGATCATCTGATCTAGAGGAATTACTTTTTCTTCTGGTTTTGGATTCTTTTGAGCTTATGAGGACAGCTATGGATCTTCACCCCCTGAAAATCAGGCACATACACATATACACATAATGTGGTAAGTAATTTTAGGAAAATCACAGATTCTATAAAGGAAACAGCAGAAGCTGTACAAATTTACAGTGCTAGTACAGAAAAAGGACTCTAAAAATACTTGTCATGGATTGAATTGTATTCTCCCAAAAACGTATGTGGCAGTTTGGCTGGGCCAAGATCCCTGGATCCATGATCCCTACGTGATGCTCCCATATGCTGTAAACCCTGCCTCTATATTAATGAAGGAGGATGTGCAGCAGTTAAGTTTGCGGGGCAGGACTCAGTGCATATGATTCGTATCGTGCCTTGAGGCAATCTCTTAGGATACAAAGCAAAAAGGAAACAAGCAGAGTTGGTGATGCAATACCACTAAGAAGCAGTGGCTGGAGCAGAGCTTGTGCTTTGGGAAGGACCTGGGGTCCCTGTGTCTCAGATCCTCCCAGTCCAGGGAAGACTGACAAGAACCTTCCTCCAGAAAGAAAGCCTTCCCCTGAAACTTATACCCTAAATTCGGACTTGTAGCCTACCAGACTGTGACAAACTGAAATTTCCCTTTTTAAAGCTCATCCGCTTGTGGTATTACTGTTAGAGCAGCACTAGATGACTAAGACACTTACTCTAATAAAAACTATGATTATTTATTCATACACCCCAAGTTGATAAGCAGTATGATGTAGTGATTAAGAATATAAGCATTAGGTGGACCAGGGTTTATATTCCTGCTCTGCCATCTATGAGATAAGTTAACTTAACCACTGTAAGCCTCAATTAACAAATCTAGAAAATGGAGCTGTGTTGATGTTTACAAGAGACACTAATATTAAAAAATGAGTTCTCATTGATTAGCACACACAGAGAGCACATTAAGGTTGATGGAAACATTTCAAAACGGGTAGTGGTGACAGCTGAAGGACATGAAATACATAATTGATTTCACTGAATTGTACTTGTGAATAATGATAAAATGGAAAAAAAGTTTTGTTACATACATATTTGTTCTTGTTAAGTGCTACCAAGTAGATTTTCAACTCTTATCAACCCAGTATCAGAGTAGAGATGCCCATAGGGTTTTCTGGGCTATGTTTTTTATGAGAGTAGATTGTTAGCTCTGTTCTCTGGTGGAGCCAATGTGTTCTGACTGGCAACCTTTCAGTTAGTGCCCAAGTACTTAACCACTGCACCACCAGGGTTTCTTCCATATATATTTACCCAATTAAAAAATAAAAGGAGGAAAGAAAGAAATGAGCCCTATACATGGCTCATGGGAATTATGCAGTAAACTGTAACTACAGTTATTACAAATGTAATAAATCTCTTGGTTTTAAGGCCTGATGCTTCCATTCTGTTTTCCAAACAAATAGAGAGCCATGATTTTGAGTCCAAGGTGTCTGTAAACCTCTTTTGAAGGATAAAAGACTTCGGGAGACTCAGAGACTTCAGTAGCCCAAAGTGTTGTCACTATAAAGGCTTCTCTCCTAATTCCCTACCCCTATTCCTTTTCTGATTCTTTGGTTCATATCTCTAACCCACTTCTTCCTGAGAAGAACTCCACTTCTCCTTCTGACAAGCAAGAGAGAACAGGGGCTTCCTGGCTTATAAAGCAAAACCAATATTGGGATTCGGCCAAACAGAGTGCAAGTCAAAAGTCCTGTTTGTCAAGAAGTACTGCTCTCTTAAGGAGCAGGCCCCATAGACAGACCACAGGAAGGCAGAGATGTGGCTTCCTGTCAAGTACCTCCTAAGCCTCTGGTAGTCAAACAAAGGGGGATCTCCCTAATGAGCCATTCCCTGTGAGCAGGGATTGTCTTAAAGAGGAGTACCAAAGCTGCTGACTCCAGCAGACACTGGCTACCATCTTTCAGCAAAGCAACCTGGGATCCCAAGGACACATAGAGTCATGAGGCTGTAAGAAAGCAGCAGGCTTCTTGAAATAGAGACCTGTTAATGTCCTGGCTGCTCTTCCTCTACTATTCAGTTGGGCAGGACTACTTCCGGTTCTACCCAGTGTGTCATGGTGTCTCTGAGCTACAAAAGGCTAATCAAGTGGCTTACAGTGCAGATGAGTGGGACTCATAAGCTAGGACCTTGGGAAACCCATTTTATACCTTTGAGCTCCAGTTTCTCCACCTGGAAAATAGGGAGCATGATCCTCAATTTTAGTTGTTGGGAGAAATGAATAAGTTAATGAAAATAAAGCACTTGGCAGAATGCCTAACCAAGGATAGAAGACCAACAAAACGTTATTTTTAAGCATTCCTTCAACATTCCCTAATCCTTTCTTTTTCTTACTCTTTCCTTCCTATCTGGTCTTTTTCTCCTTCCTCTCCTATTTTCTCTTCCTCTCTTTTCAATCTCTTTCCCTGTCTTTCCTCTCCTCTTCTATCTTTGCCTCCTTCTCCTCCTCTTTCTCATCTTGGCTCTTCTGTTGCCACTCTTTGCTGCTATTGTTAGGTGTTGTAGAGTTGGGTATGACTCACAACAACTTGATGTGTAACAGAAGGAAACGCTGCCCAATCTTGTGCCATTCTCACAACAGTTGGTATGTTTGAGCCCCTTGTCACCGCCACTGTTTCAGTCTATCTTACTGTGGGTCTTCTTCTTTTGCACTAAGGCTCCATTTTCCCAAGCATGATGTCTTTCTCTAGGGATTGTCACTCTAGCACCAATGACATATAAAAATTCAATTCAACAAACATGTATTGATTTCCAGTATGGCTTAGTTGTTACAAGCTACACCTGCTAACCAAAAAGTTGGCAGTTCAAATCCACCAAGAACTCCTTGGAAATTCTATGGACAAATTCTACTGTAAACTATAAGGTTTTTGTGAGTCAGAATCCAGTGGAGAGCAGTGAGTTTTGGGTTTATGGCACTGTGTTGAATACTGTGAGATACAAAGTTGCATCGCAAAACCTCTTCTTTAAAGGAGACTATAATCTAATCTAATCCAGTCCAATTGAATCCAATCCAATCCAATCCAGTCTAATCTGAGAGATAAAGCCCAAGCAAAAATGCTTATGATGAAAGGTAAGTTTTTTTAAAAAAAGTCTCAGAGGGATCTAACCAAAGAATTACAAGGAGTCAGATGAGGGAATTCCAGCAGTTGTGTACATGTGAATAAGTACATGCATGTGTGAAGGTCTATGGAGGAGGTCACTACTTCAAAGAGTTCCTGAAGACTAAGTAGAATGCCGGCAAGTTGAGATGATGTGGGGCAGCCTTGGTAGAGTGTAAGGCTGCACAAAGGCACAAGGGTGGGAGACTGCAGGATGAGGTAGAGGAAAATTGATCTGCATGGCTGGACATATGGGTCATTATTATCACCACCAATATTTATTTGACAGTTAAGAGTTTATAGGAAACTCCCACCTAAACTCCTCCAAAGGGAACTGATGAGAGCTAAAGCAGAAAAGTGACTTTGGGAATCCATCACAGAGGTTTCTAAAAGCCAAGCTGGGACTTTGGTTGTTAAACCGCAAGGACCTGGGGGAGCCATTGAAGGGTTCAGGCAGGAGTTGATCCTAATTGACCCGTGCTTCAGAAAGATAAATCTAAAAGGATGAGTTAGTGTATGGTGAATACAGGACTACCGAGGAAAATACCAATCGCTTCATTGATCCACCAAGAAACAGCAATCAAACTGAGATTTATCCCCCTCATGTAAGCTGTGAGCCTTTGGATGTATACAAAACTAGTTTAACTCTATAGGCTGTGAGCTTCGGGGAAGTTCCCAAGCATTTATCATCTTGATTCCCACACTGCATCCAGCCCAGTGGCTCTCTGGTGTGTCACAAATGCTAGCTGAGATTTGCTGGACTGATATATTAGGTTTCTACTATGTGGGTGACATTGTGTTTAATATGTCCAGGGACAAAAAAGTAGAAGTCATTCATTCATGTATTTGACATATGTTTAATGAATATCTGGTATATGCCAAGCAGTATATTTAACTGTGCTGTGGAAGATACCAAGAGAAATAAAGAAATACTTTGCAAACTATACATATATCTATATACAGATATAGATATACACACACACATATAAACCTGTTGCTGTCAAGTCATTTCTAACTCATAAATAGACGGCACTTGGCTTGGCATACAGGGCAGAGTAGAACTGTCCCATAGTTTCCAAGGAACATCTTGTAGGGTCAAACTGCTGACTTTTGGTCAGCAGCCACAGTTCTTAACCACTGTGCTACCAGGGTTTCCAACATACAAATAAAGGAAGTAAAAATAACATCTAACATTGTTGAATGCTTAATCTGAGCCAAGCGCTGTGTATGTTCTTACTGGCATTGGCTATTATAACATTCACAGCCACCACAGGACACTGGTATTGAACAGAGGCTTAGAGGCTGCAGGGCCTTCTCTGAGGTTACTTAGCTACCAAATGGTAGAACTAGTATTTGAACTAAGGACTTTGTGATTCAGAGCCTTATATAAACCACTATTCAACACTGTATGTATAAGGAAGAAAGCAACGAAGATCACAGGGAGAGGAGACAACGGTAAGAGAAAGAAGGAATTCGTAACATAGGTCAGAGAAGTCAAAGTTCTGAACGGTGTGCTCCCATCTGGCTTTTCAGACGAAATAGCATTCCAAGGGCCCTGTGGCTTGATTCTCTACCTAGAAGATGTAACACATAATGGAGTAAAAAAAGTGCACGCACTTTTGAGGAATGCTATCCATCTAAGGGAGCACAGTAGCTGTACATGGTAGACCCTCAGAGAACACTTATTAGCGTGAACCAAATCCAGCACAAAGGGGACTGAGAAGTGAAAGTAGAGTTCATTATAGTTTGCCTTTTTTCCCCCATTCATTCATTCATTCATTCATTCATTTATGAATTCCTTTAACAAATACTTTCTGAGCACCAGCTGTGTACCAGGCTCTATGCATTGTGCTGGAGATAGATATGGTCGCTTCCAACCACGTATTGACGTTCTAGTTGAAGAAAGAGATTAGAAATAGGATGATTACACTACTGTGCAGAAAGTACTAGGGAAGAAGGTGAGGAGGTCATCTAACAACCTGGGAAGAGAAGCTTTCCTGGAAGCTGTGGCATCTCAGGAACTGAGGAGACCATGTGAAAAGGTGTAGCATAACTGAAAATAATAATAATAATAATAATAATAATACTTACAGTACATTGTAGGAAATTCCATCACTGGTCTGGAATAAGGGTGTGTGTGTTGGATGGTGAAACAAGACAAAACTAGGAAGGCAGGCAAGACTCAGTTTATGAATAGGCTGGTGTATCCCTAGTGGCACACTGTCTAAAGCACTCAGCTGCTAACTGAAGGGTTAACAGTTCCAACCTACCAGCTTCTCTGTGGAAACATGAGAAATGCTCATGAGGCATTTCTACTCTGGTCCTGTAGAATTGCTACGAATTGGAAGCGGCTCAAAGACAATGATTTCAATAAGCTAAGAAGTCAGAACTTCATACCCCAACCTCTACACAGGCCATGAAGAGTTTTAAGCAGGGAAGTGACAGCATTTGTCTTTTAAGAAGACAACACAGGCTGCTGTGAGGATTAGCAGGAGTGAGATCAGAACTGCCAAGTCTGGTTTGGCGATCACTATAACGCGGGAAGGAAGGGATAAACGATGAGAGGCTAAAGCAGAGGTGGGGAGGAGAGGATTCCTAATGAAACGACGTTGCACTGAAAAAATGGAAGGAACTCAATAAAGGAGAGGAGCGTCTTTAAAGCATGAAGAAAGGATGAGTAATAGGTATGGAACCTCCTCTGGAAGGAGTGTAGCTTTCAAGCAGATATGAGAAAAGAACGGGAGGAATATGAGGACAAGGAGAGGGAAGAGGGAAGAGGGAAGAAAGGATTTAAAACCAATAAATGAGATGAGCTCTTTGAATATGAGGATTAAGAGGAGGCTCTGAAAACGAAAGTCTCATCAGGTGGTCCTGTAGGAAGGTGTAGGCAGGGGTTAGATGATGGCTCAGGCCAACTGTCCTTCACCCAATCTATCTTCACTGACCTAGCTTCACATATCTTAGAGGCCTGTTTCCTCCTCTTGACCATCTTTCTTTTTTGGAAGTTGGTAATGGGCTAATGAGCTCACTCGTTTTTCAGTGAGATAAAGACCATCTGCTGCTGATAATACTCATTTTTTTTTTATGTACCACTACGGAAAAAAAAAAAAAGAGTTCCTGAGTGGTGCAGACATTTAATCAGCTCATCTTTTAACCAAATGATTGACAGTTTGAGTACACCCAGAGTTAACTCAGGAAAAAAAATGGCAATCTACTTCCAAAATATCAGCCGTTGAAAACCCTATAAAGCAATTTCTACCTTGACTAACGTGGATCACTATGAGTTGGAATTGACTCGATGACAACTAGTCAACTGGATAAGATTTAAAAAAAAGAAAAAGAAAAAACCTCTAACAATTAAGCTACAAGCCAAGCCAAGTGGGGCACACATCAATTGTAGGATACATCTTAACTTCAGAGACATTAAAAGCTGAAGAAAATATACCACTTAAAATCTATGAAAAGTCATTCTGAGAAAAGTTGAAGAAAACACTGCTACATCACATCTATAAATTGCATTCACATCTGGACCAATATATTAATCTTTCCCTGATTTTACTATGGATCAACTGTCAGATGCTACTAAGACAAATAATTTCAGTCAAACAGTAGATGACATTCATTCTTGTCTGCTCATCTTTGATCCTAAAATTATTCCCTCTCTTGCTTTCAGCATCAGTTTTTCCTTCCGCTGGATAATTAGCACCAGCAAATAACATTCTTGCTGTTTCTGTATTGAAAGGAAAAAAAAAACACCTCACTTGATTCCATACCACCTTCTGCTATTGGGTCATTTACTGCATAATTCCTCTGCAGAGTTTTCTATAGGTTGTCTTCTCTACATCCCTTTCATTATGTTTTGAACTCATTATACTAAAACTCAACATGCATCATTTCATTGAAACATCTCTTTAAGCCACCAATGACTTCTCTGTTGCTAAACCAAATACCCTGGTCTCAGTTCATGTCTTAATCATCCTATTGGCAGCATTTGACAGTTGATCATGACTTCTGTTTTGAAAAACATTTTTTACTTAGTTTTGGGATACCGCCTTTCTTGGCTTTCTTTCCAGCTCTCTGATCACTCCTCAACTTCCTTTTCTTGTTTCTCTTCATCATGTCATCTTTTCAATCCCTCTATATGAAATGGTTCATAGCTCAATAACTGGATTTCTTCTCTTCTCCACCTACACTGTCTCCCAAGGTAAATCTGTCTAATTCCATGGCATTGAGTGTCATCTCTATGCTAATTTATAGCTTCAGTTCCTTTCAATGACTGTGCAAGTGCCTACTCAACATCTACATTTTTATATCTAACAGACTTTTCAAGCATGGCAGGTTCTAATCCAAATCCTCAGGTCTCATCAAAACCAGTTTCTCCCACAGTCTCTCCCATCTCAAAAAATGAAAATTCCATCATTGCAATTGCTCAGACAAAATCTTGAAGTCATCTTTGATTTCTCTTTACCTCCCACGGGCATTTTCCAGTCCACTTACAAAAAATATTCCCCCCAAATACATCAGTCCTGCTTAAAAATATATCCTTAATAATTCACTATACATATTTCTTTATTTGTTTATTCTATGCTTTACCCTCACAATCTCACACACTAAATATAGGCTCCAAAATGATACTTGGCTTATTCTATTCACTAATATATATCAAGCTCTTGAAAGAGTATCTGACCTAGAGTCGATGTTCAATAAATATTGATGAATGCATCAGTGAATATATGAAGGAGTACATTTCTAGCTCATCCCTAGATTTCAGTGATGTATTCTCTCTGTATTTTTTCCACATTAATTAGATACTGGGATCAAGTTCTGTTCTCTGACTACCCCACCAGGTGGATACTAGATTAAATTACATTACAATGTCAGTAAAACACCCAATGGGCTTCTTGGAGGGAGAAGTGTAAAATTAAGAAGTTATCATTATGCCATTAGTGTTACTACTACTAGTCTTGCTATTGCTGTTGTGACTACTAATAGTCTCTGAACATGTCCATGATCCTTTGTTTTTTCTACTTCCCTCTTCATCTTGAACGTTTTATGAAACAAAGATAAAGGTCATTAGAGCACCATCCTCATACCTAATTAATCTCTGCCAATCTCCCCTCCAACATTCAGAAGAAGTAGAAACCATCATCATTTTAGAGAAGGGTCTCTGAAGTCACACTGCCTCGGCTAGAACCCAGTTTAGTCATTCATAGAGTAGTCTAAGCCCCAGTTTCCTCACCAGCAAAATGAGGATTAGATTTATATCTTCCTCATAGGAACTATGTGAAGATTAAAAACATAATAACTATAAGTATTATAGTATAGTGTCTGGCACGTAGGGAAGCACAATAAATATTAGCTATTATTGTCTCTCCACCACCCATTTGTCAGTCTATCGCACTGTGGTGGCTTGCATGATGCTTTGATGGTGGGACTTACACTACCGGTATTTCAAATACCAGCAGAGTCACTCCTAGTGGACAGGTTTTAGTAGAGCTTCCACACTAAGACAGACTAGGAAGGATGCCCTGGTACTCTACTCGCAAAAAGCAGCCAATGAAAGCCTTATGGATCACAACAGAATACTGTTCACTATAGTGCTGTAAGATAGCTCCCACCAAAATAGCTACTACAGTGAACTCAAACACACCAGCTCTCCTGAAGGTGCAGGACTGGGCAATGTTTCATCCTGTTATACGTAGGGTTGCCATTAGCTGAAGCCAACTTGATAGCTGCTAACAACACTATGTCTGGCTCCTCTACCCTCATTTCTTGAAGCCAGTCCTCTAGTTGTGCACTTTCAAAGAGACGAATGCTCTTTCATACCTTGCTGCTTTATGAATGTTTTCTCTTTGCAGAGGGTACCAAGAAGCACTACTTTACTAATAGATGTACACTGTACATACAGAAAATAGTACACAAAAATCATGGTGTAGAGCTTGAAAAATTTTCAGAAGGAAACAAACACACCATCTACAGCTTACCAGCCAGATGAAGAAACAGGAATTTGTAACACTCCAGAAAACTCTCTTGTGTAGCTTCAGTCACTGTCCCACTTCTCCTCCTGCAAAGTTAACCTTTCTGGACTTCTAAAACTATATCTACATACACACATATACATACATATTTGTTACTAGTTTCACACTATATAGGAATGGTGTTATATAGCATATACACTTTGTGTCTAGCTTCCTTCACTTAGTATTATGTTCATGATATTCTTCTATATTGTTGCTTGAAATGGGAGCTTATTCTTTCTGTCATTTTAAGATATCTCACTGAGTGAATGCATAGCAGTGTATTCATCCATTCTTATGTTGATGGACACTTGGGTTGTTTCCACTTTGGGGCTATTCTGGATACAGTTGTTACAGACATTCATATATCTTGGGATCATAGAGCACATCTCTACTGGGTAGGTCTCTGGAGTTGGAATTACTGAATCATAGGGCAAGGATATTGTCTAAAGTGGTTGTACCAATTTATGCTACCACAAACAGTGCCTGTAAGTTTCCATGGCTCCTTGGGATGGCCTGGCTTTTTCATTTTTGCCACACAGATTGCTTTGTAATAGTAATATACTATGATATTTACATACATTTTCTTTCTCCTGACACTGAAGAATTTTCGATTTTAATATTTTTATTTGTGAGGTGTCTCTTCATGTCTGTTACCCATTATATTTTCTCACTGGATTGTCTGTCTTTTTCTTATCGACTTTAGGAGTTCTTGCTTATTCTTTATCAAATAAATGAATTGGAAACATTTTCTTCCACTCTACGTCTTACATTTGTATTCTATTAGTATCTTTTTATGGATAGAAATTTTCAATTTTAATGTAGTGCAATCTACCAGTTCTGTCCTTTATGCTTAGTCCCTTTTGTATCCCACTGAATACATACTGACCTACGCAAAATCATGAAATATTCTCCTGTTTTGTATTTAATATGATTTTGTTTTGTTTTATCTTCCACCAGGAGACTATTAATCTTTCTCAGCTATTTTTTCTCCTGTGACTTCACTACTTCGCCAGAAAGAATAAATTACTTCTTTTTCTGAACCCCCATAATACTAAACATTACTTTTATTATCTCTATTATGTCATTACTTGAATCATATGGACCTGCCTAGGAAACTCTCTTTCTCATCCCCACACTGTACTCATTCAATTACCTAAATTCCTCGTGGTCTTTTCCTAAATTCTGGTCACGATGTCTCCTGAGCAATTCCAGAATTGGTATATTTCTCTCTCCCCGCCCCCCCACCCGCCACCACTGCCACTTCCGTGGTCTAAAGTTGTGACATCTTGAGTACTGCAGTAGCCTCCTAACTGGTCACCAGCCTCTAATGGACCCCCTTCTAATGCATTAACCACCCAATACCCAGAGTACTCATTTAAAACATTGATTTCTTTTTGCTATTTCCTTGCTTAATACCCTTCTATGCAATCACTGCTCTGAAGTTAAATTTCAATGCATTATGCACCGTAGAGGCCTTAAAGGATTTGAACCCTGGCTTGTATCTTGTAATTGTCACCATTGACAGCTCTGCTGTCATCTCTAAAAAGCCCCATATGATGTCTTCATTTCCTGAAAGACACCTTCCCATAAACTCATCTGCCTGCCTCCATACTCCTATTCATTCTTTAGGTCTCATTGTATATGTTTTTTTTCACAGGTAAACTTCCTAACTCCCTAATAGGCTAACCCCCCTTAATATCTGGTACCATAACATCCCAAAATCTATTGCTAAAATGTCAATTTCCACTCAAAGAGACCCTATAGGACAAAGCAGAACTATTCAACAGGGTTTCCAAGGAGCACCTGGTGAATTTGAACTGCTGACCTTTTGGTTAGCAATCATAGCTCTTAACCACTATGCTATCTAGGGTTTCTATCTGGTAACATAGATCCCTCATAATGTTTCTCCACTAAAATTCATTACACTTCCTACTGTTTGTTTTAAGCCCATCTTCTCCAATAGAATGCATGCTTCCTTGATGCAGGAACCATGTCTGTCTTGTTAGCATTGCATCCTGGTGCCAAGAAAAAAAAAAAAAAAAAAAAAAAACAAATTTGTTGCCATAAAGTCGATTCTGCCTCATTGTGACACTACAGTTGAACTGCCCTGTATGGTTTTCAAGGAGTAGCTGGTGGATTTGAACCACCAACCTTTGATTAGCAGTTGTAGCTCTTCTTCCACCAAGTGTCAAGAGGAGTTCTTTAAACACACACACACACACACACACAGATGGTTGAATTAAAGTCCCCTGATTTGTGTACATACACCCATGGCCCAGGATTAGGTTTGATACATAATGCACCTCAATAAAAGTGTGATGATTTATTGTCTTTCTAAAATCCTAGAACCAGTATTGGAAGGGACACTTTCTTCAATCCTTGAATCTAATCAAATGTTGCTTTTTTGTGGATAATGTATTTCTTTTTTTGGTATGACTGAGTGAAAATGTACATTCCCATATAAATTCACATGCCCACCTATATACAGCTTCCACTGCTCTCCCTGCCCGGGGACAGCATGTAACCAATGGCACATCTGGGTTTTGGAGGGCTGAGGTTTATGCTATAGTTTGGCAAAAGGAATCTAAAATTATCTATGATGGTCAATATTTATTTGGAATATGATAAGGACTTGGAAGGTGAGAAAGTCCTGGATATTAAACATCACTTTCTTCATGGTCAATCTGCCTCTAAATGTTCCTCTGGTTTCAATCACTGTCTTCGTAGCAATATTTACTAATTATAACTCACAAATCTCTCCATTGTCAACATGCACAGTACGGAACAGCAAGGTGGTCAACCACAGAAACTGAAGCCAATACTGGGGTTGGAACTTTGGCTCTGATTTCACGAGGCTGCTTGAACTATCGCCTTAACTAACAAAGTTTAAAAATCTCTGGCAGATATGTTATTCTACTTTCCTTTCTTATCACGCATTTCCAGACCCATCTGTTTGGGTGGAGTTACTCTTCCTGTATTAGAGATTTCATGTTGTAGTGTTTTGTTTTAACACTAAACCACTTTCTGGGGCTGAATGTTCCTGAAGGATTTTCACTCACTGCTCCCCAGTGACACTACAAGTCCTCCCTGAAACCAGTTTTCTACCATCTTCTATAACAGGAGCACGAATCAGAGTTACCAAGGAATCAGAATATAAAAGTCATATTAGGCTCTGCTTAGCTCTACCTGCCAATCTTGGCCCAACTTTCCTCCCACTGACATTCAGAATCACCTTTATTGTATATCTCTCTCCGAAGGTCACATTTTTAGTCTCTCAAAGTTAAAGCATGTCATTTTATGGTAATACATGATCACTGTAGAAAAGTTAGAAGAGGAACTGGCAACCTAAAATAAACCATCTATAACCTCTTTTCACATCTTAGCATATCTCTTCTCAATATTATTTTATACATCTCTCTTCCTTTGGCTAAGATCATGTCATACATTTGATTGGAAATCTTCCATTTTTTTCTTTAATTAATGTTACATCAACTCATTTTCACAGATTGCTGGAAATTCTCTATAAGCAACATTTCAGTACCTAAGATTATGCCGTGAAGATGCAACACAATTCACTTTGCCTCCTCAAGTGGAAAACTGAGATCTTTACATTGTTTATTTGCTGTTATAAGCTGGCTTGGCTTTATGAACAACTCTACCAGTACATAAAGACAGCTGTTTTCTCCCCTGCCCCCCATGCCCGCCACTTTCTTTCCTTTTATGATAAATTAATGAGGGTCAAATGACTATTTTAAAGTATACATTTCACGAATAGATATATCTAATGTCCAATAGGGACCTGACATATAGTGGACATCAAATAAATATTTACTGAATGAAATCAACGAATTAATACTTATACTGGCTACGTTACCACTAGCAATTTCTATGAGTCTCTGTCTACCACAAAGCACTGAACGTTTTCCTTGTTGTTATTGGTTGCCATCAAGTTGAATTCCAACTTGTGGCAACCCCTTGCATGAAAACAGAATTGCTCCATAGGGTTTTCAAGGCTGTGACCTTCTGGAAACAGATCGCCAGACCTGCCTTCTGAAGCACTTCTGGGTGAGTTTGAACCACCAACCTTTCAACTAGTAGTCAAGCACTTAACTGTTAAAAGTGAGCATAGGCAAACACACACACGTGTGCGTGCGCGGGTATGTATTTAGGACCATAAATGATTAGTGAATAAGAAAGAAAATTACACAGAACCCTCAATTCTATAAAATGCTCTATATTTCTTGGAGTTCATGTAACATCTGCCAAAACACACTGAAGATCAAAAACAATAACGTAGATAATTCAGACGATATATGAAACTTTAATATACATTAGGTCTGGAGCATCTATAAATAACACAGTTTAGACACTTTCATCAAAGTAATCAGATGAAGCTCCATCTCCATACTTTCTGTGGGAAAAATAATTAATAACCATGAATTTAACATACTGCATATGTTAAAAATTTTTAAAATATATCTTAACTGTCTTAATTTCCATATTTATAGTTTTCACTGGTTCCTCTCTGTTTCATCTTTTTCCCTCTCCCTCCATATAACCCCTCCCAGTCCTCCCCTGGGTTCCTCCTCACCAGCTCTCACCTGGGACCCTCCTCCACCTTCCCCAATCTAGCCCTACCATTCCCACCTGCTTCCTACCTTGAAGGTGCAGTTTGCTCTCCGTGCTTTGCAGAAGGACGGAACTCACAGAGTCCAGATTGTCATAACTGTTACAACCCAGAGGCCCAGTGCGTGTCTCTGTGACCTGGAGCAGATGTCAAATGAGAAAGCTGTGAGAGGGTGTCCTTATCTAGGACAGACTGTGAAGAGTTTCCCCTGGCAGAGACAAAACTGGTAGAATCTTCTGCCCTGACTCAGTGACCACTTCCTGAGTTTTACCTCTGCCTGGAACCATGTTTGGCTGTCACCAGCACCTTGTTGACAGAACTGCAAGGCAGATAAGCATAAAGACTGGAGCCAGCCTGCCTGTGTTTGACTGCTGCCTTTCACCTCACAAGGTCACTTTAAGTATCACCTTCATTAATAAGGTGAAACCCTATAAATCTTCCACAAAATCCACTGTTGTCGAGTCTATTCTGACTCATTACAACACTATAGGACAGAGTACCACTGCTTCACTGAGTTTCCAAAGAACATCTGGCAGATTCAAACTGCCACCTTTTTGGTTAGCAAACATAGCACTTAACCACTTAACCACTACACCACCAGCATTTCCTGAAGTACCTCTCCAAAGGCTTTAGAATCTGGAAAATCAAGACTTAAATCCTGGCTGAGCCATTTATTTTCTGTGTGACCTAAGGAAGTCTCTTAACATCTCTAAGCTTCTACAAACTAAAGCTAGTAAATTCCTTCCAAGGATACTGCAAGGATGAGACAGGATAGGTGTCAGCGGCCAGCGCATGGTAGACATTCAATGAAGGGCATCTAAGAATAAAACATTTCTGTAAACCAAGTAAAGATTACATGTATTTTATTGTTACCCTATTGCTGTTGAGTCAATTCCCACTAACAACCCTACAGGACTGGGCAGAACTGCCCGTCATGGATTTTCAAGGAGCAGCTGGTGGACTTGAACTGGTGAACTCTTGGTTAGCAGCTGAGCTCTGAACCATTGTACCACAAGGGATCCATATTATTGTTAGGCAAGAACAATAAAATTATCTGGCTTTCCCAAAAGAAGTTTCAGGAACATGCCCAATTAGTGTACCACAGGGCAAAACATTCTAACCTGTGGTCAGTGTCTTTCCAAATCATGGTCTTAAAAAAAATTGAGGTAACTCAAGCTATAAACTTTCACCTGATGCAAACACAGCCAGCCAGCCAAGTGCCGTGGAGTCGGACAACGAAAAGACTTGAGGTGGGAGGTGGTATCAGCAGTAGAGGAGCTATTAAAGAGGATAACCTTGAGCTAAGTATGGTTTAGGATAAAGCAGGGTCTCTTCATCCCTTCAGTCAAGACACAGCCCACAATTTAACATAATCACTTATAGGGTTGTTTTGAGGTTTGCATCCAACAATAAAGACACAGCATCCATTGTTGTAGGAAATGAAGATTTGGAAAACAGCCAAGTGTACTTTCAGATGCCAACTCTGCCCTCTTCCAGCTGTGAAACCTTGGAACAGTTACTTTTCCCCTCTAAGCCTCAAATTCTCCATTTACGAAATGTCAGTAATGCTCTTATCCACCTCATTGGGTAAGGAAAGCATAATTTTGAAGTGTTTAGCACTTATGCAACAGCTAATAAATGGAGGATAATAAGATTTCTTTTTTAAATTATTTTACACACAAATTATTTTTTGCACAAAACAGTAATATAGTTATTATTGAATTAGAGTCAAACTACCAATTCATGTTATTACAGACACCAAGAAAACAAAACCCTGGACAAAATCGCTTTACTTGGGCTGGTTGCTGGCCTCAAACATAGCTAGAAGGGAGACATACTCTAGCCAACTGAGTCTTGGGTAGTTAGCAGCAAGAAATGGCAAGAAAACCCCAAGTCACCAATTGGGTATGGAAGGCAATGCTATCGTAAGAATGGTTTCTTGAGTAGCCTCTGTGCCATTTCTCCGAGATGTTCCTGTTAAGGAGGCAGGCTGCACTTGCAAGATGCACAGAGAGGATTATCTCTGTCAGAGCTTCAATATCTCAATTCCACATCCCATCCAGGGGGGTGAGACCATTTGGTGATAATGAAAACTGGGTCTTTATGGCACTCTGACTCTGACTGCTTTATAAAGCTCTGTCTCTCTGTGCTGAGCTCCCTAACAACATAATCCCCCAATATAGGTGATTCTTCTCAGATAAGCCAGCCTTTTGTTTGTCCAACTGACTTATTTCTCTCCTTATCACCTCCCTCCTCAGTAACTCCCTCCCTCCCACACTTCCCTCATGCCTTGGTCGAGTTCCTTCTCATCTGCTTGAATCTCCCTAAATATTTTCTCTCCGTTTCCCTAAGGATATCTTTGCAAGTCTTCAAATAAGTCCAGGCTTGCATTTTATTCAGCAGAAATTAGAGTGAAGACTTAGAAGTAAAATGCAGACATAATTGGGTTTAAGAAAGTGGGAGAGGCAAAAATCTGCAATGAATCCCTCAGAAGAACTAATCCCTTTTATCAAAAACATCCTTGCACATTTTTGTTATAGAACCACTGAATACACTGTATGTAAAATGGACTTTATTCTTTTCTTTGAAAATTTCTTGTGCCCTAAATTAAGGATTTGGAAGTCTAGAGTTGCTCTATCCAACAGGGTCCCTAGTCACATGCAGCTGTTGAAATTTAAGTTTAATTAATTATATTTAATACAATTTCAAATTTACTTCCTAAGTAGCTGCATTTCCAGTTCTCAATGACCACATGTGACTAGTGGCTACTGCCAGCACAGACAGAGAACATGTCCATCATCGTAGAGGCTTCTGTTGGACACCATTGGTCAATATGAGCATAGATTGGCAAACGACAGACCACCTGCTTTTGAAAACAGTTTTGTTGGAACATAGCCATGTCCATGTAATTTACATATTGTTTTTTGCTTCTTTGTGCTAAATAAGCAGAACTGAGTGAGAGCAACAGGGACCAGCAAAGCCTCCATGGGCAACCAAGCCTAAAATATTTATTATCTGGTCCTTTACAGGAAAAAGTGAACCAGCTGCTGATGTAGAGAGTTAGATTCTAGTTCCTGTTAAGATACTTATAAGCTGTGCAACTCTGAGTAACAAGCTTTAACCTCTTGGCTTCAGCTTCCTCACATGTAAAATGGGGGAGGATAATGAAAAATACAGATGTCGAAAAATTACAGTCTGAGGAATCAGAGGCCACACTCATGCTAGAAATCTAGCTCTTGTTAGCTCTGTGACCTTGCGAAAACCACTGACCCCTCTGCAGTCTCAGCTTCCTCCCCTGGGGGGGAAAATATACCCACTGCTGTTCAGCTGATTCTGACTCGTAGTCACTTTATAGACAGAGTAGAATTTCCCTGTAGTTTCCAAGGAGTGCCTCATGGATTTGAACTGCCAACCTTCTGGTTAGCAGCCATAGCATTTAATGACTACACCACCCGGGTCTCCTCACCTAGTTAGGGATCCTCACCTAGTTAGGGATCAACCATACATGAAAACTTCAAGTGTGAACGAAAGGACTGCTGATAGTTATGCTAGTATCGCAGCCACGACAGTCTCAGTCTATCAGTACACATGGTCACCCCAGTGATAAAGCTTGTGCTATTTCAGGGTATCTAGTAACATCAGCCAGAATGGATGGCACACCTGAGTGACCTACACAGACATGAAGCCAGGAACAGTGTCTGCCCACCCACTCTCTGAACATCTGCCTTGTATTACTACTGTCTGAAGGATCCTGCCGCCCGAATCCACCTTCAAGTCCTACCTTGATTGCTCCAGTTGATATCTGGATCTCATGGAGCCTCCTCATGGTGCCATCACGGTCAACAAAGTAGGACGATGCCAGCTGGTGCAGAGCTTCAACACTTTGAGTGGCATTCCCTGACTTCCTGTCCAGGCGACTTTTGTCCATGTACATGGTCAAAGCCTCCTCCCCTGCATGACAGAGGAAAAAACAGCTCAGGTAGCCTGTGGTGCTTTGAGGTTTGAGGACAGGGCTCCAGGCCTAGATGCTGAGAACAGCTTCAAATCCTCTACTAATTTTGCCCAAATTTCCTCCTGCCTCTGAAATCAGTTTTCATCTGGAAATCAAGAGCACAGTTAAAGAGAAACAGTTTTCTTGTTACTGTTTCTGTTTTCTTGTTACTATCTTAAATGTTGTTATTGTTGGTAGGTGCCACTGAATTGATTATATGCTTTTTTTGTTGTTGTTGGGTGCCATCCAGTAGATACTAACTCATAGTTATCCCAAGTGGCAGAGCAGAATGGCCTCCTAAGTTTTCCTAGGAAATTCAAAGTAACACACATAACTCCCATTTGTGATACACATTGTATTTCTATTGGACAATGTTAGTGTAGGGAGACAAATATAAAGAGATCATTTCAAACACCAGGTAAAGAGCCAATACAGAGGGATGCACAGAGTGAAACTGTAGCCCAGAGGCAGGGTGCCTGTGTCTCTGATGGTGACAGTGGTCTTGAGCCCTAATGACTCCACCTGTCTCTGGAGCACTATATCTCGCCACTACCCCTACACAAGTGCACTCTGTGTCTCTCTTCTGCTTTTCTGCTGGCTAACTTCTGATCGATCTCCTGCCTTTCTCCAGGTTAACTTCTCCTCATCTCTCAGATCATGTCTTCTGGGAAGTCTTCCCTGAATCCCCTATTCCTCACCTAAATTAGCTTAATAACTCTTACTGTGCAATTTTGCAGCCCCCTGTATTTCACCATTATATTACTTACCACATTTTCTGGTTATTGCAGAAGCACTGTGAGGTCGGGTAGTATATAAGAGTCTTTCAGCATTTCACTGCCATTGCCTAGCACTGTATGGGCATGTATTAGGTGCTTAGCAAATGACTGAAGGGTCTGTGGATGAATGAGTAGACTCAGAGTTGCTTTACCTATATGGTGTTTATTGATTTGCTTCTCCTACTAAGCAGAACTCTTCCAACAGGAAGGATCCTCATTTGCCTTTGGGTTCCCCATGCCTGGGCTTTAGTTGAATTCCAAGTAAGACACCCATGTTTGTCCTTTCTTAAGACCTTTCAGTGGTTGTGCAAGAGGACATAATTTTCCTTCCTTTGACCTCCATAGCAACTTAATGTGTCATGAAAATACCTGTCTACCTGTCTACCCAACTAGACTCTGAGTTGTTGTGAGGATGGGCAAATGGGAGGGGCAGAGGGACTACCTGATTCATCTCTGTAAAGTTCCCAATGCTTCTCCTAGAATTTGAGGAAGAATAGATGTTCAGTTATCATTTTAGGAATAAACTGATGGATAGATGGATTGGTAGATAGGTAAGTAATAAGGTAAGCGACTATGCAAGAAGCTAGAGCCACAAGGCAGAGGAAATAGATATTTCAAGTGTCACCGGAGGCTCTCCAATGAGCCTGTGAAAGAGAAGGTGAAGAAAGTCCACTTCCCTCTGGACTGAGAACTAGCAGAAGCAAACCTTAGATGAAGAGGGGTTAATGGGCTTACTGCTGCATTATTAAGACTTAATTTCTTGTTTATTAAGAGAATGTTCTGTTTAGAGTTGTTTTCCCATTTGGGCATTCTTGCAAATTGCCTTTTCACCCCACATAGGCCTTTCCACAGTCTTTCTGCCTCTAGGGGATGTTGCCTCACTCGTGGGTAAGAAGTGACTCCGACAGACGGGAGATGGTGATGTGGTGGGAGGTGGGTTGTTTTACCTTTCTAATCTGTAGGAAGATGCTGCTCACAGATGAGGGTGGGGACATAAGGACTTTAAGGCCTATGGGATGTTCCTTGCCCTTTTAGGCCTCCATGATTTTATTCTAAGCCCTCCTGTTTGTCCAAGAGAAATCTCCCAGAATGCAAGGCAGGGAATAATGAATACATACCAACATATGCACATAAACAAAACCCTGAACTCTTATGCATACAAAAATATTTATACAATACACATAAACACACACACACACATTCACAAATGTACAAGTTCACATATATGCATATATGTATGTACTGCAACCAAATGTACGAGTATTATGCATAAGTACATGAATCCCTATGCACAGAATGACTTACTTCCAACCCTAGGCAGGTATGTGTGTACACTGGTCTATGTACTAAGCATGCAGACCCACACAGACATACAAGCTTAATCATACATATTGGAGACACAGAGCCTCTAAGACCTTTCCATTGGCATAAAATATGATCCTCAGAAGAATTTCAGGAAATCTGTTTCCCTATGTGTTATTTTCTACCCAGAATGTACCCCTCAGTCACCTTCTAGAAAAAAACCACTCATACCAAGTATTTGATGAATTTAACTGATTTCATCAAAACTTTGGGGATGCTGTAGAAAACATCTCAGCTGCCAGCCCTCCTGCTGGCTGCACTTCCTCTTTCTCACTTGCTTTCCTCTCCCTTAAGAGCCAAATAAGTTTATTTCCATGTCCCACATGTGGCAACTGAAGGATCATCTTTGATAGCTCTAGTATGCCACTGGGGCTCACCTGACACTTCAAACAACTTATCAAAGGATTTCTTCTAAAACAATACAGGTTCTTAGGAGAAATTAGAGGTAGGTTGTCTGTATTTCCTTGCATATAGATCAGAAAGCTACAATACAGGCAGAAAAAGGCATTTCTCAACCTCTCCTGCCCATCTAGTAATCTGGCAACAATGGGCTCCAACCCGGAATTCCTGAGCTTGTTAGCCCACCAGATAGTAACATGAACAAAGACAAGAATGACAAATGTCAGCAATAACAATTTGTTAGATTCCAGCCATTGTTGTTAGGTATTGTCGAGTTGATTGTGACTCATAACAACCCCACAGGTCAGAGTAGAACTGCCCCCACAGAGTTTCCAAGGACCACCTGGTGGATCTGAACTGCCAATCTCTTGGTTAGCAGCTGTAGCACTTAATGACTACGCCACCAGGGTTTCCAAAACAGTACACTAGCCACTTTTAAATCCATCATTGTATTTAATCCCCACAAAAGCATGAAGGAAGTAGCACGATTATGACTGTTTATAAAAAGGAAAATAAGGCTCAAGGAGCTGAATAACTTGCTAAGGTGACCTAAAGCTGATGAGTAACAGATGGCAGGATCTGAACCCAGGCAACCGAACTTCAGAAGTTCCCCTTTCATTTACTACAACTTGTCACCACCCTCCTCTCACACTGCATGAGAAGGCTCTCAAGAAATACTTTCTTCAAGAGTGAATGAATAAAACGGTGAAGAGAAAGCACCTCACATAGATTCCAGCACCTAAGAGGAAAGCGCTTCCCCTTCCCTCCCTCTGAAGCACCACATTCAGGGCGGAGTGAACATTTAGGGCTTGTCTAACACTGGATCTCAATCCAAAGCTTTGCATATTTTAAAATGTTGTGCTGTAAAAATAAGAGAGAAACAACTCTCCGTGAATAATTTACCACCTCACTATGGAGAAATTAAAAATATATTTCACTTCAAAAGAAAGGTCTTTGTTATTTGGGATTACCAAGGACTTGGACAGAATACAGCTTTCAATGGAGGAAATGAATTGGTTGCAATGATTCGTTTTTTCCCCCAAGTAAAAGGGGAGGTGGGAGAAGTTCAAAGGAAATGGTACAAGTTAATGTCATCCTCAGTGCAGAAGAGAATTTGTTTTTACCTTACAATAGAATAGAATTTACACTACATGATTTAACATTTGAAGTTCTTCTTAATTCAGTATCTGACTAGCGACAGACAACAAACACAGCCTGGTTGGTTGACTGCTGCAGTGGGTATATAGGTGGTGAGTGAGGAGTTTCAATAGATGTTGGACCAAAATTCAGTGCAGACTTTGTAGACAGAAAATCCTAAATGCAAAATTTAGCACTGCAACTTCGAATAAGTTACTTGGCTTCTTCTGAGTCTCAGCTTCCTTATGTATAAAATGGACATAATATGATTTGATTTCCAGTTTTTGCCAACTAGGTGGAAGTATAATGCCTGCTAGGTAGCAAATACTCAGTAAGTAGTAAGAATAAATTGTATTTATTATTAATACATTATTATTTATTTATTATTAATAAATAAATTATTATTATAAGAATAAATGAATTTGCCCAGCCAATTACTTCATCTCATTCCCCACAAAAATCCATACACTAGCAAATCTGGTATTTTGCAAAATGTATATTACATGTTCAGCCTAGAAAGCTCTGCTGCCTTTCTTCTACCTAGCCAGCTCCTGTCAAGCTAAACTGCTATTTCCTCCATGACATCTGTCCTGGCCAACTGCAGCACACCATCCACACTTCCTCCTCAGAAGATCCACCACAGTACCTCACTAGATCCTGCTTCCATAATGAGACCAATTATTATTCAGCTGGCATAAGTCATACCTACCATACCTAAAGGCAACTCAGAAGCTCTCTAAGCAGGTGACATGGCAGTCCTTCACTAAAAAAGCTTTCCTAAAGTTCAACTGACCCAGTCAATTGGATACGGAAGAAAATTCATGTCCAAGAGATTGTAGCTCATAATATCAATGACGCAAGCAGACACCACTCATACATACCTAAATGCACCAGTCTCTTATCATTTCCCATTTTCCTTGCATTTTTTCCTTTTCCCTGATACTCTTTTCTTATTCTCAATCTCTGAAAGATTTATTGGACATAGTAGGGAGGAATGGGCAAGACTGATCATAGTGAAGCAATTATTCTATTTCCCTATCAGCCTTCTGTAAACCCATATGATATACAAATGATATCCCATTTGCAGAATGATAGCCTCAAGTTATCAGAACTCAAAGTAGGCTTAAATAAATAGAAACAATTATCTACATCACATCTCAAATTTAATTATTTCCCCAGGTTGCACTATATTCCAAAGGAATTAAGACAATTAGAAGATTAAGCATTCCCAGTGATGAGACTACGTTCCAAAGGAATTAAGACATCTATCAGATTAAGCAGTACCAATGTGAGACTTAATTCCAAGTTTAAGGCATATTTCCACAAAACATGAAACTCCCAAGTTAGATTGCCCTGTAAAACTGAATCGACTGCTCAGATATGACAAAAACAAACACATCAATTTGGCTTATCTGGCAACATATGAAACAAACATGTCAGTTTGGCTTACCTGGCAACATATGCTTTTTAGTGATATACAGTGGCAGAGAAGTTCAGAAGGCCTTGATCTCAGAGTATCCCACCTTCCCTTCCACCCAGACCCAAAGTCAAGTCACGACAAAGCTACAACTCAGTAGCTGCTGACCTACCTCCCAAGGTGGCAGAGATGAGGAGGTGGGTGCCGTACTTTTTGATGATGGTATCGATGAACTGCTGAGTGGTGGGTCTCCTGCCAAGCAGGCGGATGCTCCTTTGAAACTCTGGCATGAGGGGCACTGGATGGCGTACCAGATCTCTCCTCTCGATGGCTGTGTTCCTCACCTTCCAACGGGCAAACTCCCTGGGTAAGAGAGATGAGAGAGACTCCTCAACTTACCACCACTGCCTTCCAAACAAATGCCACCCAGTCACCCCATCCAGGTGTTTCTCCTTAGATGGAAGCACAACAACAGCGATTTTTAATGTTTGTCAGGTGATGATTTGATCTGATGCTCTCAGTCCTCTCCAGCCCCAAATATTTACTGAGTACTGTTCTCATCAATGGAGATTCTGGGGTGAGCCAGACAGACTCGGTCCCTGCCTGCTGCCAACAGGACATCAGGGATGAAAGCATCAGGGGTGACTTATTAGTTTATGGCTGAAGAAAAAATGGGAAAAGAAAGAGCAATGACAATAACATGACGATGATGAAATGAATGGCATTTCAGTGTTGACCAGAATGTCATATCCACTTCCTTAGGTATCGCCATATCCCTGTGATAAGTTGATTACTGTCATTTTCTTATACCTATCAGAGGACCATAAACTGTGGTGGTGTAACGGGTTAAGTGCTACATCTACTAACCAAAAGGTCGGCAGTTCAAATCTACCAGGCGCTCCTTGGAAACTCTATGGGTCAGTTCTACTCTGACCTCCAGGGTTGCTACGAGCTGGACACAACTCAATGGCAGTGATTTTTTGGTATCAGTGGACCGCAGTCTCCATTTTATCACTGTCATCTAGTCACTTGTCCTTTTCTCTCACTAGACTATGAATGATATCACAGAGATGGAATCTTCTTAGTTTTTCTTTTTTTTTCTTCCTTGTAAAATATGTCAGTGCCTGTTACATGGTAGAGTTCACAACAATGCTAGCTGAATACATAAATAAACAAGTGAATGGAAGAATGAAAGCAAGAGAGCTAGAGAGGGTGGAAATATATACAATAGAGAAGACCTAAGCCATGAAGTATCTTCAGATATGATATGTTAATTCTAAAACTGAAAATTTAGCCCAGAGTTAAGTTTAATTCAAAATTTTAACATGCATTCATTGAATACTTACTACTTGAAAGACACTAAATTATGCTATGAAGACCACGTGGGGAAGGGTGTATTTTTTCCTTTACTAATGACAGGGTAGATCAAGACTCAAGATCTTTGAACTCCAATTCCAACTCACAATCTACCTCTGCTATCCTTTGTGGCAGAAGGGGACAGGAGTTGGTTAAGAAAGATGGAAAATACAGGATGGAAAGGAGGAGTAAGCTGTCATGTTGTAGAGAGAGCAACTAGGGTCATATAACAAAATACATATAAGTTTTTGTACGAGAAACTGACTTGAACTTTTAACTTTCACTTCAAGCATGATAAAAAAGAAAGAAGAACATTTGGAAACTTTAAAGATTAACTAAACAGGAAACACAGTTTTATAACTTATTTCCCTGTAAGTCTCCAGACACTGAAATCATTCAAGTTTCAGAGACAGATGACAACAAGAAGTATGCACACTGAGATCATCGAGGACAAGAATGACACAGAGAAAAGAGAACACAGAAGACAGAGAGACTCATGTGAGTGGATCTCTACATCAACTCATGACCAGAAGAACCAGATAGTGCCTGGCCACCACCAGTAATAGCCACAGCGGAGCTCACAAAGTTGAGTCTCACTGGTAACACAAGAATAAATAGGGGTGCACCCTGAGATCTCCAATAAAAGACCACAATTGATAGTCTGGTGGCTTTGGGGTTCCCCTGGGAGCATGGCTTCTAGCCCTGATGCTGTTCCTGTCCATAAATCATAATGAAGGTCAACATTTTGGATAGCAATAGATTGGACTTGGCGACTCAGAGTGACCGTATCTTGTGGGAATTTTATGGTTCTATGCATCTATAGGATGTCACGCTGCTGACCTATTGCTAGAGGAAGGGGAGTGGGTGGAGAGGAGGGGATAGGAGACTGTTGGGAGGATAGGACATGTATGGAGCAGAGAGGAAGGGTGTGCTGTCACCAGACAAGGAGAGCAGCAGAAGCTGCATATATGTGAGCACACAAATTTATATGGGAATGTACATTTTCATTCAATCATAATAATAACAAAAGAGAGAAGTGTACACACTGAGTATACTGACTATAAGTAGAAACTCATGCACACTGAGTATACTGACTATAAGGAGAAATTGAAAGGTCTTGGTTCAAGTTTATTTTATTTATTTATTGTGATTAAGTGAAAGTGTACAATCTAGCTTAAATTTGCATGCCCGCCTATGTGCAGTTCCTATGGCTCTTCTTGCCCGGTGACAGCACACTCCTCCTTTCTGTCCTATACATGTCATATCCTCTTAACAATCTCCTGTCCACTCCTTTCCCCTCACTCCACTGCCCTCTAGTAAGAGGCCATAGGACGACATCTTATAGATGCAAAGAACCATAAAGTGAACACATGATATGGTCACTCTGTGTCGCTGAGTCCAATCTATTCCTGTCTGAGGAGTTGACCTCAGTAATGATTTATGGAATGGACAGAAGCAGCCATCAGGTCTAGGGTCCATGCTCCTGGGGGAACCCTGAGATCTTCTGACCATCAACTGTGGCCTTTTAGTAGAGCTCTCTGGGTGTACCCTTTTTTATTCTCATGTTACCACTGAGACTCAACTTTGTGAGCCTAATCATGGCTGTCACTGGTGGTAGCTGGGCACCATCTGGTTCTTCTGGTCACACGTTGACATAGTCACCCATTCTCATGTGGCTTTTTGTCTTCTGGCCCCCCATGTCATTTTGGTCCTTGGTGATCATCTGTCCCTGTTGATTTTTTTTTTTTCCTTAAATAATGATCACCATTCCTCCCAAAGATGCAGCTCTTTATTGAACAACGAGCTCACTGGCTTAACTTACTTACCTAGTGTCAGTCCCTTGAGAAAAACAGAGTAGCCAAGAGGGTTGTAAAGTCAGTTTTGATACATGATGAGGAACAGAGTTTAGTGAAAAGGTCCCGCTCTTCTGCTACAAGATGGGAGGGATGAGTGAAGGAAGGGGTACAAGCAAGAAGAAATAAGATAGAGTGGGAATCAGGCTGAAGTACACCCCAGTAATTTAGTGGTGAAGGCTGACCCCTGATGCAGAATGGACTAGATGTGAAAAAATGGTTTAAATTTGGAATACACTTCCAAGTCTTAGAGCTTGTGGTCTATGTCAGTTTCACTGAGTTTCTGTCCATAATTCACAATATAGCTCAAATCCTAAATAAAGTCATCTTGGTGCCTTGACATACCCATTGCTGTTGAGTCAATTCCAACTCACAGTGACCCTACAGGACAGAGTAGAACTGCCCCATGGGGTTTCCAGGGACAGGCTGGTGGCTTTGAACTGCCAACCTTCTGGTTAGCAGACATAGCTCTTAACCATGTCTTAATATAAAGCCCAAACCACTGCTTCTGAGTCAATTCCAACTGATAGCAAATCTATAGGTCAGAGTAGACCTGCCCCATAGAGTTTCCAAGGAGTGTCTGGTGGATTCCAATGGCCAGCCTCTGAGGTTAGCACGTGTAACACTTAACCACTACACGACCAGGATTTAAATCAATTACATTCAGGGAATCCTTGCAGGGCTTCTACTAATTGCAAGGCATAAAGCCTGTAGGAGAGATACGGATGTATCACAGCCCCAAACCTAAGGAGCTCAGTGTGGCAGAAGAGACAAAACATTTACACTTTACTGGTGGTGGAGGAGAATACAAAACCCAGGAAGAGGAGGAGGGTGGACCTCTTCTCAGGTCTCTAAAGAGAGCGTCTCAGAGAAGGCCACATCTAAACTGGTTTTGACATTTATGCGCAATTTAGGTAACAGAATACGTAAAAAAATTAAAAAATGAATACATATGTATATACGTGTGTGTGTATATATATATAGAGAGAGAGAGAGAGAGACACCTCTCAGAGGTCACACAGCTGGTTATTGGCAGAGCTGAGAATAGAAACTTGATATCCTGACTCTTATATCACTCCTTTAATATAGATATTGACAAATATAAAAACATAGCAAAACCAGCAACAATGCAGGAGAATAACGTCATTCCCCACCAAATACAAGGTCATGACAAAATTCCTTTAAAAAGAAAAAAACTGTCTCCAGTCTTCCTGAAGTTTACAAGCTATAACCAAGAGGCCCACCATCTGTGTCACATTCTTAAAAAGTATTAGGAAAGAAATCAGTGCTGGGCACCGGTGTCCTCCTTCACATGGCAGCTGTAAGACTCAAGTGAAGAGATGCATGTGGTCTGGCAGGCACAATGTCAGGCACTTAGGAGGAATTCAATAACGGGGGGTGGGGGGGCAGCTATTATAAAGAACCTACTATGTGTCAAGTACTGCCTGCTCACTCAACATCATGGGTATAGTCTCTGATTCAAAGCTGTGCTGTTTTATTGGAAGAAGTCATTGTTTAGGGAAACAATTAAAATAAGGTGTGCTATTATGAGTCAGACTTGACTCGATGGCGGTATATTAGGTTTGGTTTCGGTATCTGTCAAGGCACAGTCACAGAGACATAAGAGAGGAGGGGACCTGGCCCAGTCTGGACGATGGGCTAGATGTGAATGGGAGTGGTAAAGAATTTTTCTGTTCAAGTTGTTAGGATCTGGCCAGACAAAGATGCAGAAAAGTGTTACAAGAACAATTAATTCCACATGCAAAAATGCAGGAGAATGAGAGAGAATTAGGAAGTTGGAGGAAAATGTCAAGTATATGCATGCAACACGCATATGTGTATGTGTGTGAGATGCATAATAGTAAGAGGTAAAGGTAGGAGGGGGACAGAGGCCAAAGTATGAAGGTCCTTTTTATGGTCTGTACGGTACCCCATGAAAACACGTGCTGTAAATCCTCATGCCTACTCTTCCTGTGGTTATAATCCCATTTGGGAATGGGTTGTTAACAGATTAGGTACAAAGAAGCAAGTAGAGATGGGGGAAGACAAACCACATGACGATCACCAAGGGGCCAAGGAACAAAAGCTGAAAGAGGCAAGGACCTGCCCTCGAGCCAACAGAGCAAGCCTTCTCCTAAAGCTGGCACCCTAAATCCAAACTTCTAGCCTCTTAAACTCTGAGAAAATAAGTTTCTGCTTCTCAAAGCCACACACTTGGGGTATTTCTGTCACAGCAGCACTAGATACCTAAGACAGGCTTTGTGTGTCAAACTATGCTATTTTATCTTAGTTGGCTTGGCTTTGGCTATACTTTGTTCTTACCGGCCAAAGACACAAGATAAAAAAGTATGCAGAATGAATTTATGTGATTTTGAAACCATCATAGGGATGCTAAAGCAAAGACTATAATAGCTCCAGGATTTTATGTTTTCACATTGGCTTGGCTTTATTATTTACTAAAACACACTTAAAGGGTTCCATAGTACCCAGATCTATTCAGAAATAAATTTAAACAACATTAGAGCTGAAAATAATGTTTTTACATCCAAAATTAGAAGAACTACTAGTTTTCCAGCCCTGAGAACCCAGCAGTAAATAGTAAAAACTCTTGCTCTCATGGAACTTGCAGTTGGTGACAGTGGTCAGGCAATAAACAAATGTGTAACATGTCAGAGGAAGATCAAAGGTTATGAAGAAAAATAAAGCAGGGAAAGAGGGCTGCAAGGCCTAAGAGTAGGGTGAGCACGTGCTTTTATGCAAGTGGCTTGAAAAGGCTTTCCTGATTTCATAGCATTTTAATGTAGACTTGAAGGAAATGAAGGAAAGAGGCTCACTGGGGCTACCTGGAGGAAGTGTTTCAGGGAGGAATGGCAAACACAAAGGCCCTGAAGTAGGAGACTCCTTGAAAAGGCCCACGGGAGTAAATAAATAGAAGAAAAGTTGGTAATAACAACAATAAAATGACATCACAAAACTGGGTTGGAGTAGGCATAGATCTTGAAAATCTTCATTAGCCTTGGCAAGGATTTTTGCTTTAATTTCTAAGTGAGGCAGAAAGTCAAAAGAGAGTTTTGCAATAGGAATGATGCAATCTGATCTATGTTACAAAAGAGGGGTAGGCAAACTTGTTTCTTTAAATAGTCAAAACCCACAACAAACAAAAAAAGCAAACCTGTTGTCATGGAGTCAATTCTGACTCATAGTAATTCTCTAGAACAGAGTAGAATTGCCTCACAGGGTTTCCAAGAGCCTGCTGATAGATTTGAACTGCCCACCTCTTCAATTAGCAATCAAGCTCTTAATGACTGTACCACCAGAGCTCCTTCAAGCAGCCAGAGAATAAATATTTTAGGGTCTGCAGCTCTTAGTCTCTGTCACAGCTCCTCAGCCCTACAGCTGTATGTCAAGCAGCCACAGCCAGTAAATACATGAGTGAATGTCGCTGTGTTTCAAGAAAACTTTATTTACAAAAGCAAGCCAAGGGCCACATTTGTCCTTCAAGCCACAGTTTGCTAACCCATGTTCTAAAAAGCACTACTCCTAACTCCATTTATTGCAATCATCCAATCCAATTCACTCAGTTCAAAGAATGCCAAAGAGATTAAGTCATTTGCCTTAAATGACTGACAGGGCTTAACTCACAACCTAGGGCTGCTATCTCCAAATGCAGTGCCATTTCCACTGCAATGTGGAAAATAAAAAGAAGGAAAAGAAAACAAACGTCTTGCTTGTCATGTTGTCTAAATGCTCTGATGGCCTGGGAACAATTTCATGTAAGTTCTCAGTGAATTGAGCACAACAGAAAATATATCTTTCCTTCTGAGCCCACAGAGCACTCAAATTCCCCTTGGAGGAGACGGTAGAACTCACAGCGGCACAGGATTTTCAAAATATGCTTATGCCCAATTAAGCATCTCAGCAGGGTGGGCGAACCAATTAGATGGAGATTAAAAAAAGGATTCTATATGGGAGGCCTGGAGTGGCTACAGAAAGGCCCATCCTACCAGCAGAGCTGAAGGCAGGGAGGGCAGGGTGATGATGGGGTAGAGGGTAAATAAAGATAAAGCCGGTGTTGCAGGGTTTAACATGAGGCAGGAGAGAAAAATAAAGCTTTCTTTCTAGAATGAAGCATTGCTCTGACAGAAATGCACCCTCATCTGCTTTATCAGCCCTCTGTTCTCCTGCATATGTGTGTGTACACACACAATGACACACTGAGCATGAAGCTGCAGTGGAGAAAATAAAAAGATTACGGGACAGGCAAGAGAACTGGCCCTGTGCCTTTGGAAATGTGCTTCGTGCCCTGGTGTCATTCACTCCATCTGTGAAATAAGCTGACTGTATTAATACGAACTTTAGCCTTGGACCTTCCAGCCTACAGTTCTGTTGTTACTGCTAGGTGTTGTCAAGCTGGTTCCAACAGAATGAAGCACAGCCTGGTCCCGCACCATCCCCATAACTATTGACCTGCATCAGCCCATTGTTGCAGCCACTGGGCCAATTCATCTTGTTGAAGGTCTTCCTCTTTGTTTCAGTGACCCATTACTTTACCAAGCTTGTCCTTCTCCAGGCACTGGTTCCTCCTGATAACATCCAAAGCATGCAAGACGACATCTGTCCATCCTTGCTTCTAAGGAGAATTCTAGGTGTAGTTCTCTCAAGGCAGATTTTTTTGTTCTTTTGGCAGTCCATAGCATATTTGGTATTCTTCTCCAAAACCACAATTGAAAGCTGTCACTTCTTTGGTCTTTGTCCAGCTTTTTCATGCACATGAGATAATGTTAAAAAATGCAAAAGCTTGGACTTTAGAGGTAGAAATCTTGGGTTAAAACCTGATTCTCATACCTACTAGCTGTGAGATTTTGATTTTACTTATACTCTGTAAAAGCAAAAAGATATCAACCTTACATGGTTGAGGTACAATTATATTAAACTATGTAACATAGAGCCAAAAAACTATAAGCCCTCAATAAAATGTTAGTGGTAAATTTATTATCAATATTATCATTGTTACAATTATCAAAGAGACATCATAAGGGAGGTTGTGTGATAACTGAAGGATGGTGGGGTAGAGGAAAAAGAAAGAAAGGAATTTAGGAAACAATCATACCCCTTTTTAAGTTACCAGTAGATAGAGCTTTTGGAATAGGTGAGATTTGATTCCTGTGAAGTACATTAAAAGCAACAATAGTAACTTTAAAAAATAGGCCAGCAGTATATAAACCCCCTCCAATCCTATTTTCTCATCTATGAGGTAAGGACTAAATCATGCATCTCCCAAAATAGGTCTATGAGGGTTAAAGAAATTATTGTTAGAAAAGTTACTAGTAAATTCCAACTGGGTATGGACAGGTATTGACAGTTACCCATTATGTTCTGTTAGGGCCCCCTTACAACAATGCTGTTTCTACAGCTTGAAACTGTCCTTTTGGTTTCCTCATCTGTAAAATGGAGGAAGGGGTGACAATTTCTACTCCTGAGGGTTGTTGTAAATGGGCAACTCCAGCAGTGCTGGGTTCACAGTAAGTGTTAGATAAATGTGAGTTCACTCTATTTTTTTCCTCCGGATAAGCATGGCTTCTAATAACCTCTGAATAAGTGAATAAGGAAGGTAACAGCATCAGGTAAGGAGGATAACAGCATCAGGTAAAGAGGGTAACAGCATTAGGTAATAGCATCAGGTAAGCAGGGTAACACCAGCAGGTAAGTGGGGTAACACCATCTGGTAAGCAGTGTAACACTATCAGGCAAAGAGGGAGTGAGTAGCTCCCACCTGCCTGTTTGTGGAGGCTTGCTTCTTGCTGTGATGCAGGAAGCTATGCCACTGGTATTTAGATTCCTACAGGGTCAACCATGGTACACAAGTTTCAGCTGAGCTTCCAGACTAAGAGAGACTAGGAAGAAGGACCCAGCAGTCTACTTCTGAAAGGACTTAGCCAGGGAAAGCCTTATGAATGGCAGGCGAACACTGTCATATATGGTGCCAGAAAGTGAGCCCCCCCAGGTTGGAAGGCACTCAGAAGACAACTGGGGAAGAGCTGCTTCCTCAAAGTAGAGTTGATATTAATGACATGGATGGAGTAAGTCCTCCAGAATCTTCATTCACTGATGTTGCATGATTCAAAATGTGAAGAAACAGCTGCAAACATCCTCTAATAATCAGAACAGGGAATGTACAAAGTACGAATCTAGGAAAACTGGAAATTGTCAAAACTGAAATGGAACGTATACACATTGACATCTGAGGCACTGCCCATGATCCAAAAAACACCAAACAACAAATGCTGGAGACGCTGTGGAGAAATTGGAACTCTGCTACATTGCTGGTGGGATTGCAAAATGGTACAGCCTCTTTGGAAAACAGTATGGCACTTCCTTAAAAAGCTGGAGCTATATATACCATTTGATCCTATAATTCCACTGCTCAGAATTTATCCTTCAGAAACGAAGGTTGTCACACAAACAGACACATGTACATAAATGTTTGTTGCAGCACAGTCCACAAGAGCAAAAATTGAAATCAACCCCAATGCCCATCAACAGATGAATAGACAAGCAAACTATGGTATATATACTCAATGGAACACTATGTTATGATAAAAAAAAACAATAACAATTTTAGAAAACATCTCATAACATGGTCTCATTTTGAAGAGATCATGCTGAGTGAAATTAATCAGTGTGAAAAGGACAAATTTTGTATGAGACCCCCTGTTATAAGGACTTAACAACAGAATTATCCACAGAAGAAAATGACTGTGTTGGCTACATGAGTGGGTTGGGGGCTTGTGGGTTTATCATAGATGAAGGATGACAGATGTTAGAAATTTTATTCTTTTACTGTAATTAATAGAAAATAAAAAAGCTGAAAAAAAGAAGAAATACCAGAGATCACATGACAGAATTTTATATATAATGACTTTTTTATTGCAAATAGCTTTTTTAACCAACACCAATGGCAACTGTACCCATGGACCTCACCAGACGGCATACACAGGAACCAAATTGACTACATCTATGGAAAAATACGGTAGAAAAGCTCCATATCAGTAGTCCAAACAAGACAAGGTGCCGACTGTGGCACAGATCATCAATGGCTCATATGCAAATTCACACTGAAATTGAAGAAAATTAAAATAAGTCCACAAGGGCCAAAACATGACCTTGAGTACATCTCTCCTGAGTTTAAAGACTATCTCAAGATTAGATTGGATGTGTTGATCACTCATGACCAAAGACCAGAGGAGCTCTGGAAAGACATCATACATGAAGAGAGCAAGCTGTTACGAAAAAGACAGAAAAGAAGGAAAAGACCAAACTGAATGTCAGAGGAGACTCTCAAACTTGCTCTTGAATGTCAAACAGCTAAAGTGAAAGGAAGGGATGATGAAGTAAAAGACCTAAACAGAAGATTTCAAAGAGTAGCTCAAGAAGACAAAAGGAAGTATTATAATGACATGCGCAAAGAGCTGGAAATGGAAATCAGAAGGGAAGAACATGTTGCACATTTCTCAAGCTGAAAGGACTGAAGAAAAAATTTAAGCCTCGAGTTGCAATAGTGAAGGAGTCTACAGGAAAACTATTAAACAACGCAGAGAGCATCAAAAGAAGATGGAAGGAATACAGAGTCATTATACCAGAAAGAACTAGTTGATGTTCAGCCATTTGAAGAGGTAGCATATGATCAGAAAGGAAGAAGTGGCAACTGCACTGAAGGCATTGGCGAAAAACAAGGCTTCTGGTATTGATGGAATATCAATTGAGATATTTCAACAAACAGATGTAGCACTGGAAGTACACACCTATGCCAATAAATTTGGAGGACATCTACCTGGACAACTGACTGGAAGAGATCCATATTTATGCCCATTCCAAAGAAAGGTGATCCCACCAAATATGGAAATTACCGAACAGTATCGTTGACATCACACACAAGTAAAAATTCTGCTCCAGATCATTCAAAAGTGACTACAACAACATATCGACAAAGAACTGCCAGAAATTCAAGTGGGGTTCAGAAGAGGATGTAGAACCAGGGATATCATCACTGATGTCAGGTGGATTTTGGCAGAAAACAAAGAATACCAGCAAGATGTTTACTTGTGTTTCATTGGCTATGCAAAAGCATTCGACTGTGTGGATCATACTAAACTATGGCTAATGTTGTGGAGAATGGGAATTCTAGGATACCTAATTGTGCTCTTAGAGAATCTGTATATGGGCCAAGATGCAGTCATACAAACAGAACAAGGGGAAGTGGAACCAGGGATATCATCAGTGATGTCAGGGGGATCTTTGCTGAAAGCAAAGAATACTAGCAAGATGTTTACTTGTGTTTCATCAACTACACAAAAGTATTCGACTGTGTGGATCATACTAGACTATGGCTAATGTTGTGGAGAATGGGAATTCCAGAACACTTAATTGTACTCTTAGGGAATCTGTATGTGAATCAAGAGGCAGTTGTGTGAACAGAACAAGGGGACACTTGGTTTAAAGTCAGGAAAGACATGAGTCAAGGTTGTATTCTTTCACCACACATTTTTAATGTGTAACTGAGCAAATAATCTGAGAAGCTGGATTACACAAAGAACAACGAGGCATCAAGATTCGAGGACAACTCATTAACAACCTGCATTATGCAGATGACACCACTTACTTGCTGGAAATGAAGGAGATTTGAGGCATTTATGGATGATTAAGGACCACAGCCTACAGTATGGATTGCACCTCAACATCAGGAAAACAAAAATCCTCACAACTGGACCAGTAAGCAACACTATCACAAATGGAGAAAGGATTGAGGTTGTCAAAGATTTTAATTTACTTGGGTCCACAATCAATTCCCTGTGAAGCAGCAGTCAAGAAATCAAAAGTCACATCACACTGGGAAAATCTGCTGCAAAGGACCTCTTCAAAGTATTTAAAAGTACGGATGTCACCTTGAAGACTGAAATGCACCTGACCCAATCCACAGTATTTTCAATCACATCATATGCATGCAAAAGCTGGACTTTGAACAAAGAAGAAGGAGAAGAACTGATGCTTTTGAATTGTGGTGTTGGAGAAGAATGTCGAATGTATGATGGACCACCAAAAGAACTAACAGATCTGTTCTGGAAGAAGTACAAAACCAGAGTGCTCCTTGGAAGCAAAACTGGCACGACTGCATCTTATATACTTTGGACATGTTGTCAGGAAAGATCAGTCCCTGGAGAAGGACACCATGCTTGGTAGAGTGGAGAGTCAGCAAAAAAGAGGAAGACCCTCAACGAGATGGATCGACACAGTAGCCAAAACCATGGGCTTAAGCATAAAAATGACTGTAATCATGGCGCAAGACCAGGCAGTGTTTCATTCTGTTGTTCATAGGGTCACTATGAGTCAGAACAGAATTGACGGCACCTAACAACACAACAAAGTGAATGAGCGAAGGATCACTTTCCTCTTCTTTACAGAGCATGTTTCATGGCTGTGAAATAGATCATCATCAGTCTTATATCTTGCAGGCTAGGTTTTGGAGCCTGAAATCTTGGGTTAAACTCTGATTCTTCTACCAATGAGGGCAGAAACAG
The DNA here is from genome assembly GCA_028571685.1 of Heterohyrax brucei. NCBI lineage: Eukaryota > Metazoa > Chordata > Mammalia > Hyracoidea > Procaviidae > Heterohyrax > Heterohyrax brucei. Next base: position 69,328,410 of record CM053150.1, read on the forward strand.
TTGGAGATGCTTTTCAAAGAAACACACATTTTACTGACTTTTTTTTTACAAAAGAGAATGAAGACACTAAGAAATTACTTATTTATTTTTTATTTAGAAAGGGGTTATAATTAGCATGCAAAATTAATGCTATAAAGCTACAAACAGTTAAGGGAAGTAGACCACAAACATCTCAGAGTTTCCATATAGCCAAAACAAAAAGTTACACACAGCCTAAGGAACCACACAGCCAAGAAGATCAGAGTAGTTGTCAGAGAAACACAGATTTCCTGGGACCTAATATAAGATCCACACATATCCCATGATTTCTCACACAAAGATGGATGCAGGCATGCAGAACTCAAATTCTAGTAGAATGAGCAGAGTTAATGGTCAGAGTGAGACTGGAGGGACCCTGTTTTAGTCAGTTAGGGCTGCTCTAACAGAAATACCACAGAGTAGATGGCTTTAACAAAGGAAGGTTTATTCTGACATAGTCCGGTAGGCCGCAAGTCCACATTCAGGGTGTCTGCTCCAGGGGAAGGCTTTCCCCCTTGTCAGCACTGGAGGAAAGTCCGGTATTGCATCAGTCTTTGTCCAGGGAGCATCTTGGCACAGGAACCTCAGGAATGAAGGACATGCTCTTCTCCCGGTGCTGCTTGCTTGATGGTACGAGGTTTCCAGTTCTCAGCCTGCTTCTCTTTCCTTTTATCTCTTGAAGGATAAAGGGATTAAGTGTGGGGCAAGCCATACTCCAGGGAAACTCCCTTTACAATGGAGCAGTGAGGTGATCCTATGAAGGGATTTACAGTCCCCCCTAATCCTTTAACATACAGCACAGCAAAATCACAAAATAGAGGACAATCATAGAACACAGGGAATAGTGGTCACACAGCTACACCAATTTTGGGGGGACACAATTCAGTCCATAGCAGACCCCAAATGACATGGCCCCCAGACTCTCTGTTAGCCCCCAATTAAAACTATTCCCGAAGTCAAATCTTCAGAGAAAGGTTAGACTGGATATAAAACATTAAATGATACTTGTGAAGAGAGTGTTTCTCAGCACAAGTAGATACATGAGACTAAATGGGCTGCTCCTGTCCAGAGGTGAGACGAGAAGGCAGAAAGGGACAGGAATGGGCTGAATGGAAACGGGAAATACAGGATGGAGAGAAGGAGGGTTATGTCACATTACACAGAAAGCAACTATGGTGACCTAGCAATGTACACAAATTGTTGTATGAAAAGCTAACTTGAACTGTAAATTTTTACTCAAAGCACAATAATAAAAATATATATATATTAAAAGATATTATTTTCCCTTAAAAGAGAGAGAGAGATGGATACAAACGATGCTGGCAAGTAGGGTCCTCAACAATATGCTCACAGTATAAGTTTGGTGAGTTGGATTGCCTGAGTGTAACCTAATGCAGATATGTCAAAGCACTATTCAATAAAGGCAATCCACGAGGGTCAAATACATTGCAGCCTTGATACATAGCTCTCTGGTGGTACAAGGACACATTTTAGAATAGTTTATAGACACTACTCCCAATAAAAGTTTATTGAAAACATGACTAATTACAATCATGCCATGTTTGCATTTGTTTATTCGTAGGTGTCATACCCCATTGGTTGCATTAACTAATCATGTGTTAGCGGAATAAAAGGCAGCCTCTGAGTATGAGGGTGATGGAGGAGAACTCTGTGACCACTTCTGTTATTGTTAGCAGCAAGTTTTTCCCAGAGATGAGCCAGGGGAATCACTGAGGAGAGTGAAGAAGAGATGAAATCACTGAGCTGAGAGAAAAAGGGGGAGGGGAGCATGATGCATTGCTCCCGCCTGCTGCTCCCAGTCTCTCCCCACATGGTCCCCAGCCAGCTCAGGGAAAGGTGAACCCAAGGGCATGTGTGAAGTGGAAATGATGCATCTTAACAAGTGAGGGTGTCGGTGCCAAATCCCCTGCCTGTCTCCAAGCCCAGAATATAAGTGGGAGGGCAGCTGAGAAATCGCAGCAGCCGAGTGTATCTCTCAGGGCATTTCAGCCTCAGCAATGTGAGGGGAGGAAAATGAAGCAAAGCACCGTCACTGGAAATGTGATTACGAGTAGTGCTATTTTAATTATAAGACACTGACTTAATTTTAAGAATAAAATAATTCTTGCTTACAATCTGTATATAAAACTTTGTGGGTTTTGAAGTGTGTTTACTTAAGTGATGACATTTTATCCTTAAACCAACCCAGCAGATGTTCTGAAGTTACTTATAGGGATAAGGAGAAAGGGAAGTAACCATCTGAGGAAAAGTGTATTGGAATGCAGCTACTTGCTTCTTATAGAGCAGAAACTTGAGAAGGAAAAAGAAAAACAAACACACTTAGAATGGCTCAACTTTTATGTAAGGGACCACTTCCAGAAAAGCAACTTGGTTTCTTCCTGGAGCATTGCAGGAGGCCATGATAGGAGTTATGGGGATTAACTGTGGGCAAGGCAGCCTAGAACATGCTTGCTTTATTTTATCCTGGGCTGTTGGCGTTTCCTGAGATGCCCTCTGTGCACCTGAGCAGCCTCACTGCAAAGCATCAGGGTGGAGGAGCTTTTGGAGAGATCGCCCAAGGCCACTGCTGTCATTTCAGAAATGAGGAAATTGAGGCCCAGAAAGAGAAAGGAAGTTGTCCAAGATCATAAAAAAGCTGGTGGCAGGGAGGACTAGAATACAATGACTGATCGAGATTCTATATTCACTTTCCTGAGGATTTACCACCCCATTACCATCATTTCCTTTGTTGGGGAGGGGGACTAGTAGTTCCCTGGGAATCCTGGTGGAGCAGTGTCTTAAGCAGTGTCTTAAGTGGTATGTCTGCTAACCAGAAGGTTGACTGTTTAAACCAGCCAGGCACTCCTTGGAAACTCTGCGGAGCAGTTCTACTCTGTCCTATACGGTTGCTACGAGTCAGAATTGACTCTATGACACTGGGTTTGGTTTTGGGTTTAGTAGTGCCCTTGGTCTCTTAAAAGTCCCATTACCTACATTTATCTCCTGACATCCTGGGAGAGGGTAGAGTATTGCCAACACCAACTGGTCCGGGGCAATGAAGGCCAGAGGCAAATTCATGTGAGAACTGGCATAAAAAACTCTGATTTAATAGTTCTCTACATGGGTCCGCTGTGGCTTATTTCTGAGCCCTTCTCCCCAGCTAGCACTACCTCTCTCAAACTTCCTTGTATTCTGCAGAAGAACAAAGCATAGATCAAAGTCATTGACCATGCATCCCTGAATCAGAACCAGGGACACAGAACAGGTCTTTTCCTAAAGATTTTGTGGCACCCTTAGACAGTAAGAACTTTAAGAAAGTCTCAGTTCCAGCATAAAGCTACTTACTAGCTGAGGGACCTTCTGCAGATCCCTCAGCCTCTCTGAACTTCTTTATCAGTGAAACAGAATTATAACACTTATCTTGCAGGGTTGCTGGAAGGATTAAACATAATGAATGCAATTAATCCAGCAGTAGTAGCTACTCAATAAATGTTAGCTATTTATCCTTTGGCAAGGCACTCTAACAGAGGAGTTTGTCATATAACACATTAACTTTTAATGGATATTTTAAATGATCTTAATATGCCCATGGGCTCCAGGGATTACACAAACTGCATGTAAATAAAATATTTAAAATTCTGTTTACTCAATTTGTCTCTCTGCTTATTTCCAAAGCATCTATTGTGAAAGCATGACTCATAACTAAATATAGATTAATAAAAGTTTGGAGCAGCAATTATTTTCCAATTATCATAAATTCCATTAAGCATTGCAATTATACAAATTTTCTTTTTCAGATCACAAAATTTGAGAGCTCCAAGGGACCACAGAGCATATCTTTGGCATTGCCTTCAATCCTTAGATGAAAACACAGAGACTTTGAGAAGGGAGATAATTTTTCTAAAGACACACAGCTGTCAGTAGCAGAGTTGGTTCTAAAGTCCAAACCTTGTTGCTCAGGCTTTAGTTCATTTCCCTTTGCCACAGGGGTTCTTTAGGAGAAAGTGAACAACTTCTACTCCAGCAAGGCAGACTGCATTTAACTGCCAGTTTCATTCTTTTTCAAAATGATAAGATTAGTGAGGAAGCTGCCATTTCTGGGCCTCTGCAATCTATATATTGTCTGCTAGCCCTTTCCTTCTTTCATTTCTCCATGTAGAAAGCATCACTGTTCCTGCTTCAACCTATTAAGAAATATCTTTAACTTCAATTCATCCAACAAACCTGCTGGCCTCTCCAGGAATTGGAGTTCTAAAGTTACCCTTTACTTAATCTAAATCTACCAAAGTCCTTAAAACTGATTTAACATTGGGCTTGACAAACTATGGCCTATAGACCAATCTGTCCCTCTGACTATGCTCTAAGTCAAATTTTCTTAGAACACAGCTATGCTCATTTGTTTATGTATTATCTATGGCGGCTTTTGCTCTACAGTAACAGAGTTGAGTAGTTACAACAGAAACTCTAGCAGCCACAAACTCTGAAATATTCACTGCCTGGCCCTTTCCCAAAAAAAAAAAAAATCTGCTGGCCTCTGATTTAACTCAGTGACCTGGCCATTTACGTAATTTATTATAAGGAAATAATCAAGGATATCTTCAAAGTTCTATAGATTCAGCCAGAAAGAGAGACAGATAGATCATTAGATTCCGTGTAAGGTTTCTTTGTCAAAAGGTTTCCTTTGCCCTAAGAAACGTATGAAAACGACTATATGAAAGCAAATCAGAAAACAAGGACATTTTCCCATAGAACATCCCTGTAGCCCCTTTAAACCCCAGTAAGAGTCATTATTTAAATCTAAATCCAAAGAAACTGGTAAATAATACCTGGGTTGTACCTGAATTAAGAAAATAGACATATTTTAAATGGAACTTAACATCTGATGATTAAACAAGGTAATTGGCTTAAGGTAGACAATGAGGAAAAAGAGCCCTGCAGGGACAGACGTGATAAGGCATTGTCCGGGGCATCTGATAGCCCAAACACCAAAGAACATGGTAGACAGAGTGTTTCCAGTTAGTAAAATCTGATGAGTTATAAGGCTGTGCAATTATGGCTCCAAAGGCTTGAACTGAAACAACCGGGAAGAACTGACAGCCAGGTAAATCCCAGCTCAATAAAAGTTGCTCTGGGAAGAAGGGAGATCCCCTTTTACGAAGACATTGTATTAAAGTTTGTGTAGCTCTCTGGCAGAGAAGGTCATATACAAAGGATTCAGAATCCAAAGAGCAGTTGAAATGGTCACTTTTGCTGCCCTTAATGATTGAAAAACTCTTATAAGTTTCAGCAAAAAAAAAAATACATATATATATAGTTGGAAAATAAGGAATTGTCCTCTGAGTGCCCAAATGAATTGGACACGTATCAGTTGGGAAAATGTAATAATAATCAGAATGTTATTCTCAAATAGGAAATAGGATGATGAATGGCGTTTATGCAAGAGATTACACTTATTTAATTTTTTTACACATCTTAATTAGTTGGAAGATACTCCAAATATGTTGGGAGAAGCATGCCTCCTAATATATCCCACAGCTATCTTAAGACTATGAGTTTTAACTATTCTTTTTTCTGAGACACATAAAAGATGAACTCTCCATCAAATGATTTTTCATTTACCCTTCTTCATCTCTCTATACATAACTCCCAAATTTTATTTTGGTTGGATGTAAAGGCATTTTGATGGCCACATTCTACAGAAGCCAACAATCTGGCAAACAGTTTTCTGCAAATATACCTGTTCCTTTCCAAAAGAGTCATTCGTAGTCTCTCTCTTATCCCTCCTCTACTTAACTGCTCACTCACCTAAATCCATACACTCAGACAGAAATAATGCCTCTCTTCCAATATTGGACAAGTTTGTTTCTCCAGTTCCATATGGCTTGTTGTGGTTAGGTGATGTCGAGTCAGTTTTGACACATAGTAACCCTATACATCAAAGTAGAATTGCCCCATAGACTTTTAAAGGAGCAGCTGATGAATTTGAACTGATGATGGTTTGCTTAGCAGCTGAGCTCTTCACTACTGTGCCACCAGGGTTCCTTCCACCTCCCTAAGCCTAAGTATATATTGGCCACCTGATAAGAATCATAGGGCATTCTACTCTGACCTCTAGGGTTGCTATGAGTCAGACCCGAGTTGACAGCAGTGGATTGTTGTCTTTTTTTTTTTTTTTTTTTAAATAAGAGTCAGGTACTTTGAATTTAATATTCTCAGCACCCTGGGAGGTGGTTATACTCAACTTCATTTTACAGCTGAAGAAATCTAGGTTCACAGACCCAATATCCCTCTCTCAGTATAACTGGCAAGGTTAGGCTCCCAGTCCAGTTTTAACCCCATCATACTATATGTGCACACTGGATCTGATTGATGATTGTTTTCAATCCAAGGGAGTCCAGGTGGCACACTGTTTAATGCACTCTGCTGTTAACCAAAAGGTCAGTGTTTTAAACACACTAGTGGCTCTGCTGGAGAAAGATGTTGAAGTCAGCTTCAGTAAAGATTTACAGCCTTGGAAACTCTATGAAATAGTTCTACTGAGTCTTATAGGTTCATGTTGAGTTGAAATCAACTTGATGCAAGATGGTTTGGCTTTAGTTTGGTTCAACCCAATATTGTATCTAATAAGCTAACTGCCCATTATAACCAAAGTCTTCAAATTCAAATGCACTGCTTTTGAACTGCCTCATATTTCTTTTATCTCTTTCATTTTTAGCAAGGTGCTACCAATATACTGTTTGATATTTTTATGCTTTTGGAAGAGCATTTATGAGAGATATCATCTAAAGAGTGATGGATGGTCACAGTGCAGCCACAACTGTCTATTAATCCCATTGTCTACACAGGCTTCCTTAAAGGCAGTGGATCTAGAGGAATGAGTAATGCACATTGGACTGCCGTCTACTGTATCTTAACAAGCTGGACTGCCCTGTACAAATGAACAATTCCTCTTTGGGTTTTGCTTTTCTCAACTGTAAAATGAGCATGTTGGACTGGATTAACAGCCTTGAAACTTTTGTTTAGATATGAAACATTTGATTCATTCACTTATTCTTTCAGGCAGATGTTTTGTTTGTTTTGCTTAGCACAGACTATGATTCAGTTTGTTTTAGTGAGTTAGGGCTGCTCTAACAGAAATACCATGGAGTGGTTGGCCGTAAAAAAAGGAAGGTTTATTCTTACATAGTCCGGTAGGCTACCAGTCCATATTCAGGGCGTCCGCTCTAGGGGAAGGCTTTCCTCTGGTCGGCTCTGGAGGAAAGTCCAGTATTGCATCAGTCTTTGTCCAGGGAGCATCTTGGTGCAGGAACCTCAGGTCTGAAGGACACGGTCTTCTCCCGGTGCTGCTTTCTTGGTGGTGTGAGGTTCCCAATTCTCTGCTTGCTTCTCTTTCCTTTTATCTCTTGCAGGATGAAAGGATTAAGGGTGGGCAAGCCATACTCCAGGGAAACCTCCTTTACAGTGGAGCAGGGAGGCGATCTTATAAAGAGATTTACAGCCCAATCCTAATTCTTTAATATACAGCATAGGGAAACCACAAAACAGAGGGCAGTCACAAGATACTGGGAATCAAGGCCCAGCCACGTGGCTACACCTATTTTGGGGTAGACACAATTCAATCCATGACACAGTCTCTATTTTAGGTGCAAAGATTACAACAGGGAAGAATAACAACAAAGAACTTAACATTTTTCTTGGGAAACAAATAAATAGAAAATTAACCAAATCTTTTAAAATAGCTAATTAGATTAAAAAAAAACACAGAACTTCTCTGGAGACAGAGATAGTATCAGAAACTTATCTCTCCCTTAGTACTCTACTCCCCAGCCCAGTCCAAGGAACACAATTTGCAAACTTATCAAAGCCAGATTCCACCTGTGCTTCTTGAGGTAAGGTCTTTTGGCCAACTGCATCAGATCTGGTGGAAATCTAGGTGTAATACACAAGTAAGAGCTTGCTCACATCAGAATCTCTGTCTTTGCCTTTTTAATAACTTCTCTTGTGGTTCTTCTGCAGAGTTAAAATGGGAACTTCAGGACTAAAGGTTCTCTGAGGTCACCTCCACCTTGGACAATCTTATCCCCTATTCCCACATAGTAAACTTTTTCTCACCTTTCAGATCTTCACTCGCAGATCACTTCCACATGGAAGCCCTCCTCGAATCATCTAGCCAGCTTAGTTCTCCCACCAATGACCCCAATCAGTGATTACCACTTGAGTGATTTGATTGTGATTTCCCCTCAACAGGAAGTCCCTTTCATGGGGCAAGAGCTGTATTTACTTCGCTCAGTTCTAAACACCTTACCTGGAACCTACAAAGTGTTCAGTAAATAATTTTGAAATAGATGAAGGCAGCATGAATGGGTTTATGAATGGATTTGCCTCCTTTCTAGCATTAAGAAACTCATGTTTTTAGGCAGCCCCATGACCAGATGGTTCCACTGCCAATTCGGAGACCCTGGAGTCTGGCGAGTTACTCTAGAACTTGGTTTCAAATTGCTTAAGTCTTCAGTGACTTCCTGTTTCTATTTATTACTGCACCCTGTTTCATGTGTAGGCAGAGATGGCAATTTAATCCTCAGAGGTGAGGAATTTTGGAATTAATCCTTAGCACCTTAGTACTTTCATTTTTCCCCTTTCTAATCAATAACATGTCTGATAAGTCCCAAGATCGATAGGAAAGTACTCTTAGGGAATTAAATAAAGCAAAGGTCTTACTTAACCAAGACACAGGCAAATACAAATACTGCCCACATGGTCCCCTGCTTTCCCTGTGACAGTCTTGCAATTCTTTGTTAGTATTTACAGACAGAATTATCTTCTCAAAGTGTAGGTTAGATCATACCACCTCCTCCACCCGGTTAGAAAGCCATCAGTGAGTATCCCCATCTTCAAAATAAATAGGAAACTCCTTCAATTCACACTCATGATTCCTCACTGCACAGGCTAAGTTTCAAATTCTTAGCTCCTTCCACTGTTGCACATCCTCATTCCCATGAAACTCAACTACTTGTTCTACAGCCTCATTCATGACTAGTATTATTGACCTTCAACTTTTGCTTACATTTTTATGAGCCTTCAGAGACTAGTCACTATCAGCAATACAGTCCAGATCACTTAATACTGAGTAGAAGCTCTTCCTTGACCTTCTCCAGCTTCTTCATGACCTTCTTCAGCTTCTTCATGACCCCTAATCACAACTTCTCTCTTAGGAACAAAGTTTTGTTTTCCTTCTTCATCTTTTTTTTTTTTTTTTTAAAGCTCCAGCGAGTATACAAACCCATTATGACCTCTAAATTATTTCCTTTACTGAAAACTCTTTCTCTACTTTACCTGACTCTCTCTCACCAATAGCATCTTGAACTTCCTGAAACAAAGCAAGTACTTCCCTCTTTACTTCTCTTTGTCCCTTATTTGATGATGCATTATGTCTGAGAAAGGAAATAGAATATTTTGTATACCAGTGTATTTGCAGTATCCAGATAAGAGCATTGCACAAAGTAGGTTCTCAAATACATGAGGAAAGAAGATCTATGTGTTTTTTTCATACTCAGTGGATTGTAAGGCCTCCCATCTATTCATTTATTTGTCATTTTTTCTTTTTTTTAACTTTTTTTTTTGGTACACATCTAAGTGCTAGAGGTACAGCGGTGAAAAGGATAGGCAAACCCTTGCCTTGGAACTTACATTCTAGTGTATACATGTATCCATGGACAAAACAAAGATGTCACTTTGAGGACTAAGGTGTGCCTGAACCTTGCCATGATATTTTCAATTGCCTCACATGCACGCAAAAGCTGGACAATGAATAAGAAAAACTGAAAAGGAACTGATACCTTTGAATTATGGTGTTAGCAAAGAATATTGAATATACCATAGACTGCCAGAGGAAAGAATAAATCTATCTGGGAAGAAATACTGCCAGAATTCTCCTTAGAAGCAAGGATGGTGAGACTTTGTCTCATGTATTTTAAACATGTTATCAGAAGGGACTAATCCCTGAAGAAAGACATCCTGCTAGGTAAAGCAGAAGGCCAGTGAAAAAGAGGAAATCCTTCAACGAGATGGAACGACACAGTGGCTGCAGCAATGGGTTCAAACATAACTGGAACCGTGAGGATGATTCAAGACCAGGCAGTGTTTCATTCAGTTGTATATACGGTTGTATCTTAGTTACCTAGTGCTGTCACAACAGAGGAAACCCTGGTGGCATAGTGGATTAAGTGCTATGCCTGCTAACCAAAAGGTTGCCAGTTCAAATCTGCCAGGTGCTCCCTGGAAACTCTAGGAGACAGTTCTACTCTGTCCAGTAAGGATCACCAGGAGTCAGAATTGACTTGACGGCAGTGGATCTGGGTTTTGGGGTCATAACAGAAATACCACAAGTGGGTGGCTTTAACAAAGAGAAATTTCTTTTCTTAAAGTTAAGTAGCCTGAGAGTCCAGATTCAGGGGCTCAGCTCCAGGGGAAGGCTTTCTCTCTGTTGGTTTTGGAGGAAGGTCCTTGTCCTCAGTCTTCCTCTAGCTCAAGAACTTCTCAGGTGCAGTGATGCCACATCTAAAGGACACATTCTGCTCCCTGTGCTGCTTTCTTGGTGGTATGAGGTCCCTTTCCTTTTATCTCTTAAGAGGTAAAAGATGGTGCAGGTCACACCCCAGGGAATCTCCCTTTACACTGAATCAGGGAAGTGACCCGGGTAAGGGTGTTACAATCTCACTTTAATTCTCTTTAAAATAAAATTACAAACACAAAATCACTGATAACCACACAATATTGTTAATCACAGTCTAGTCAAATTGGTACACAAATTTTAGCGAGGGCACAATTCAACCTACGACAGGTTGCTATGAACTGGAGCTAACTCAATGGCACCCAACAATAACAATGAAACAAGGAAGATAAATTTGATTAGAGACCTGAATGGGGGAAAAACAGATGCATCTATTTGTTCTAAGCAGAGGAAAAACAATGTGAAATGCCCAAGATTGTGAATGAACATGGAGTGTTTAAAGAACGGCAAGATGGATAGGCTGGATCAGCAGGGAGAGGCAACAGGGCTACATCAAGTGGGTCTTTCTGGTAGACTGAAGAATGGTCTCTAAATACCCATCTTCTACTCTCTGACATGTGAATATGTTACCTTCCATGGTAAATGATATGATTAAGTTAAGGGATTAGAGATGAGAAGACTATCCAACATCATCCAAGTCGGTGCAAAGTAATTATAAGGGTCCTTGCAAGAGGAAGGCAAGAATGTTTAAATAGGCAGAATAAAGAGATAGGATCAGCAAAACAGAGGTTGGAGTGATGTTCTTTGAAGACAGTAGGAGGGACTGTGAGCCGAACAACATAGGTAGCCACTAGAAACTAGAAAAAAACAATGGAATCAATTCTGCCCTGGAGACTCCAGAAAGAACATAGCTCTACCTCACCTGAATCTTAGGCCCGTATGTTCATTCCAAACTTCTGACCTTTAAAACTATAAGAGAATGAAGATATGTTGTTTTAGACAACCAAATTTGTGGTTATTTGTTACAGCAGCGATAGACTTTGTATTAAGCATGATGAAACACCACTGTAGATTTCTGAGGAGAAGTGTAACCAAGTCTGAATTATTTTTAAGTTACATTATTCTGGTTCCTTTGGAGAAGAGCTGAAGGTGGAGGGGGGAAAAATTCCGAAGCAAGGAGAACCGTTAAGAGGTTGCTTCAGTGGTTCAGATGAAAGCTGAAAGAGGCCTGGGCTACAGTAGCAGCGGTCAAGGTGCAATGGAGATGTATTTTGTAAGTACACTCAACAGGATTTATTGATGTGGGGCATGAAACAAGTCAAAACTAATTGATAGCAACAGGTTGGGTTTTTTGAGGGGGAGGAACATGAAAGGAAGACAAGGACCATGGATGTCTTGTAGCTGGGATACAAATAACTGGGATTATAGTTCTGCCTTCTGATGAAAACTGAAACACAGGGAAAGGAGCACACTTGGGCAACAAATGCAGATTTTGACCTGGCACATTTAAGAAGCCTCTTAAATAGCTGAATATATGAGTTGAGTTTAGAAAATAAATTTAAGCTGAGAATAAAAATATGGGTCCTCAGGGTAGATTACATAAAACAATGAAGGCATATGAGGTCATCAAGGCCTGGGCACAGATAGAAGTCAAAGGGCTAAGACACCAGGTCTTCAGTACTGAGAGGGTACAAAGAGAAGGTGAACCCAGTAGTGAACAAGAAGGATCAACAAGGGAAGCTTAGTAAAATAAGTGTTTCGTTAGCATAAAATCAGAAGTCCCTAAAATAGATTATAGGATCTGGCCTATGTTTATCTCTCCAACTTAATTTTTTACCGTTCTTCACAATTAACTACACTAGAACCACAGTGGCTTCAAACAGGCTCAGTTCCCTCTGCTCCAAGTTGTACAGCCTGCAGGTGGCGGTCTTCAAGTTCTTTGCAGCACTGACCCCACACATTGTGTCTTCAACACAAATACCTGCCCAGAAAGCGCCTTCCAAGCTATCACCCCAGCTATCATAATTCTTTTTTTTTTTTTTTTTTTGCTGGTATATATAATTATCTGAAATTATGTTATTCAATTGTTTATATTTTATTGTCTTTCTGCACATACTTTCAAGGACCCAACAGTTTTCTCACTGGAACGGTCTCCAGGAGGGTAGGAGCTTGATCCTATTCACTTCATGATTACCCATACCTGGAGTGGCATGTAGCACTTACTATTATTTCACTAAAGTGAAATAATACACCTTACAATATCCCATCTTCCAAGATTAAGATGAAGTTCTTTGCCATCTATAGAAACCACCTAACATCTCCATCTCAAAGCAAACTGAAAAACACACTTGCATCAAGTCATGTCCAACTCATAGCGATCATAGTAGAAAGAGTGCAAACCAGGAAATCAAGCCATTTCCAACTTTGAGATTCAACTGCGTGGCACGTATGGTAAACGTGCTCAGTTGCTAACTGAAGTGTTAGTTAATGGTTTGAGTTCAGCCAGTGGTGCCTCAGAAGAAAAGCATGATGATGCACTTCCAAAAAGTCAGCCACCAAAAATCCTACGGAGCACGGTCCTACACTGACATAACGTAGAATGACTATGAATTAGGGTCAACTTGATGGCAACTGGTGGTGGTGGAGATGGTTTTGCACTAGCTGTGCAAACTCTCGAGGCTTGTTTCTTCATCTGCACAGTGGGGATTACAAAAATACTACCTCCACAGGGTCCCCATATGCTGCCCCCTAGAGGTGTTCAAGAATACTGAGTATTGCCTTAGAGACAGTCTCTCCAACCCTGGCACCGTGGAGGAGGCATATGAACCTATGGCAAATGTCCTTTATCCTACCGAAGACTGTACAATTACCAGTGCCTGTTCAACTTGGCTTGAGTGCAGTGACTTGCAAGTCCTAGATCCCTGGTAAATGTTTGTGGGATGAGTCACTTTCCCTTTCCTCAGGGGCATGAAACATTTTTAGTCTAAATTTCATCCGTTTCAATTTTATAAGCATCTGAATCTCCAGCAGTGCCTGCACTGGATCGGGAAAGTCAGGAGAGTTTGTTCATAGAATTCTCTGCTGGGTACTTTCACTTCATTATTTCTCTCCTTTTCTTCTTCTATTTTTTTTTTTTTTTTCCCAAGCTAACATTTATTCCGTTTACAAGGCCCAACTCTACTTTAATCCTTGAGATTGTCCGGTACAGTAGTGATTTTGAAATGTAGAGGAAGGAAGCTACGCAGGTGAAATGACTCATACAAGGCTACAGAGCCAGAAAGCAGTGGCATCAAGAGGAGACTCCAGATACATGCGAGTTGGTAATCTGTGCTGTCTCCACTGTCCCAGAGCTTTCATTTACACAGTCAGTCATTCATTACACATGTATACATTCAACAAATATTTATTAAGAACTGGGCATTACTCTAGGCACTTGAGATACATCAGTGAACAAAACATCCAAAGATCCTTCCTTTGTGAAACTTCTTTGCAAGCAGGATGATCCACTCAATTTTATGATTTTTGACTAATCCCAAGTGAGCAAAATGTGGGACAGAGAAGTTACCAGGATGGCCTAATTAGTGGCCAACATGGCTTCCACAGAACTCTACTATGTCCCAGGGATACAGCAACCAAGAAGATCCATTCTCCCACTCAGGAACTCAATCCGGTAAAGGAAGAAGCTGAGACAAACTAAACTCTATGCTTCACCAAGTTAGAGACCTCGACTGTGCTGCTTACTGTAACAGCCCCAGTGCCGAGTCCATGGTCAGCCAAGCCAAGCGCCGTCGAGTCGGATCCAACTCATGGCGACATGGTATACTCTTAATAAATATTTGTGGGAAATGAGTCATGCTAAAAGGAGGAGTTGTGTGATTAAGGCTCTGAATGTGCATAAGGACTGTCATGGAAATTCAGAAGCCAATCAAACCATTTCTTGCTGTAGGAAATGGTGTTTCTGCTTTCACAGTCAGTAGATATGGTTATGCAGCACTGGTGGGTGAGCAGCGATGGATGGATGGGTGGTTAGGGCCACAGAGATGCCAAAGATCCCACAAAATCTGAGAACATGAATATCTTCTGTTCTGGGAAAGGACTTTCTTCACTCTTGGGTGAATAAAATGAGGGACATTCATTTGCCTAAAGCATTTGTGTCCCATAATCCACCCGGAGTAGGACGTGTGATGCCATGGGAGGAACTGGAAGAACTCCGGCAATGTGGGCTGGATGCCTCACATCACCCATGAAGTATTTTGGCCAAAAAGATGTATTCTGAATCTAGTCGAGGTTCTAGATCCAACTTCTAGTTTACAGGCAGTTCAGATGACAGAGGAACACTCTAATCAAGGTGGAAAAATTGTGCTGGAAAAATTCAGAATGTGGGATACTCTACAGATATTGTTACACATTCTCCACAAAGTCAATGTCATCTTAAAAAAAAAAAAAAAAAGCTGAGGCAGGGTCAAATTTTGTGTTAAAGGAGACTGGAAAGATGAAGGAAGGAAATGCAAAATATGAACTTTCATTGGATTCTGAAAAGGAAACATAGCAATGAAAATCAGTCTCAAAACTGAGAATATGTGAGTGTATTTGAATAGCTAGACAGATATAGTTATTAGATTGTATTATAGAACTACTATTAATTTCCTAGAGGTATTAGTAATATTTTATTATTAAAAATTATTTCTTTGTTATTTGTATTACAATGTGTTTATTATTTGTATTAGCAGATTTACTTATTCACTATTTATATATGCTCTTATCCCTGAAAGAAGTACAATGAAGTGTTACACAGGAGTTTCATGATACTCACAACTTATTTTCAGAAAAAAATTAGAGAGAGAAAGTGGGCAGGGGAAAAAAAAAAAGCAAGCAAATGTAACAAAATATCAGTGATTCGTAAATCTAGGAAAAGACTTTATAATGGTTGTCATGGATTGAATTGTGTCCCCACAAAAAATATGTGTAGCCATGTGTCTGGGCCATGATTCCCATTTTGTGGTTTTCCTAAACTTTGTGTTAAAAGATTAGGGTGGGGCTACAAATCTCTTCATAGGATCACCTCTCTGCTCCACTGTAAAGGGAGCTTCCCTGGAGTACGGCTTGCCCCACCCTTAACCCTTTTATCCTATGAGAGATCAAACGACAGAGAAGCAGGCAGAGAATTGGGAACCTCATACTATCAAGAAAACAGCACCGGGAGAAGAGCGTGTACATCAGATCTGAGGTCCCTGCGCCAAGATGCTCCCTGGACAGAGACTGATGCGATGCTGGACTTTCTTCCAGAGCCGACAAGGGAAAAGCCTTCCCCTGAAGCAGACACCCTAAGTATGGACTTGCAGCCTACCAGACTAGAATAAACTTTCCTTTATTAAAACCATCCACCCTGTGGTATTTCTGCTAGAGCAGACCTAGCTGACTAAAACAACTGGTTCATTAACCTTTTCTTTCAACTTTATTTTTTTATTTTTATTTTTCAAATATTTTAGAAGTGTTTTTTGAAATGAAATGCTGGACAAAAGAAAAATAAATAAATAAGAGAACAGCTCATTTATATCGAACTTAAAGTTGACACCTTGTCAAGCTGGCTGACCTGGGCATCCATGTTGAAACGAGAGTGAGAATGACCAGTACTGAATTCATAACAGCAGATAAAACTTATCTCCTAGAATGCTGCAGAGAATGCCCCCAAGGGTGCCACCTGCAAGTAAAGACAAGAGAGGTCCAAAGGGGAATTAAAGCCAGCTACCCAAGCATGACCAGCAGAGTGAGGCAGCTGAAAGAGGACATGGACCCGATGTGTGTTGAGCTTGCTACTTCCAGACCTTTTTCTTTCCACACCATTGCCTGCTCTAGCAACAAACATAAAAGACTGGCCTCCCTGGTGGCCAAACTGGCCCCAGCAGCCAGGTCACAGAAGCACGCAGCTCATGAAAGCTGTTCCAGGACTAGCTCTCTTCTTCCTTCGGTAATTCAGAGTACTCTACATTTGCATCATATCTACTTGGGTGCATGAGTAAAAATAAAGGTATTTTCACTCAGTGTTAGTTCTTAGGGAGAACTCGAGGAAAATGTCATGTACCCAGAGAAAAATGCATACAGTGTTCTTGAGAGCTTAAAATACAATCACCTGCCCTGCCCCCACTGAAGTCAATACCAGCAGCAAGAGTTCTGAGGCCCTGCAGTTTCCTCAGCACAGTTCTGGGTGCTGTGGGTACCGGGCGAACAGGAAATACAAAGCAGTAGCCCTGCATTCTAGAATTTTATCATCTAAATAAGGAGATAAAAGTTAAAAAAAGAAGAAGGGAAAAAAAAAAAAACCCTCAGAAATACAAATGAACCTTAGAAAGCTATTCCTAGGACTGTTACCAAAGCACTCTGTGAGCTAGGGCAAGCTGTGTCGCCTCTGTAGGTCTCTGTAAAAGCAAGGATCTGAATAACATTTCCCTGAAGTCTCTTTCAATACTATACACCATGATTCTTTGAAGCTATCAAAGAACAAGAGCGTGCAAACCCTGGGTGATTCTCCATCTGAATCCAAAACGAGACCAGAGACGTTCAGACGGTGCAAATACAGGGGCATGATTTTGCTGGGCTTTGGGGGTAGTAAGAATTTCAGTGAGGGGTAAAAAGGAGAAAGGGATTCCAGGGGCTGAGATCAATGCTAGCAAGGCACAGAGGGGCTGGAAACACAGTCTCGAAGTAGACATTGGGGAAGATGAAGAAGGCATGCAAAGACTCGCCCACTGAGTCCAATTCATCCTGCAAGGCCCAGGAGAGTGCTACATCCTCCAGGAAGTCTTCCAGAGATTAGATAGCCACACCGTCTTTCCAGCTGGAGCTAGTTTCTTAAGATGCTCTCATCAGTACTCATTAACAGGTAACTTACTATTGAGCACCTACTCTAAGTCGTGTATTTTAAACATTATCTCACTCAGTTGGCTCTACTTTTGTAGGGTAGGTACGAAGGTCATTGTGAAGATGTAAAATTTCAAGCACGGACAAGTTAGATTGACCAAGGAGACCCAACTAGACCGCATTTTTTCATGACTGTTTCATTCTACTTGCCCATAGCTTATCTTCTGACTGGATGACAGGAGTGCTCAAGGACATATCAACTCTACTGTCGTTTATCCAGGGATTAAGCCTAGAGTTTGGCATAGAGTTGAGGCTGATGATCAGAGTACTAACTCAAATGACACGACACTGGAAGCTTATGCTGAGGCACAGATAGGAGAGCGAATACAATTAACAACCCTGCTTCACTGAGTCAGTCACATGCTGTTTATCTTGAGTCATTCCATGGATCAGCCAGCCACAGATACCTCTGTCCTCCCTCTCTCCTCCCACCCACCGTCTGTGTTCTCTAAAAGGCAGGTGTCTCCCAGCACAGAGCAACAGAGGCTACAACACAGGGAATGAGGCTGGAGGCAGAGCCAGCTTCCCTCTGTGGCTGTGGCGGATTCAGCTCCGGGAAGAAGGCCACTGGGATGCGAAGGATACACTAGGGAGAAGGCAACTTTCATAGGAAAAGACAAAACGAAGACTGAACAGAGCTAAATGGTTCCATCAGGGTGACTACAAAGATGGATTTGGCTGTGATTATATAGAACTTTTAAGAATCTATGTGTACCTGCCAATGGATATAGCTAGGTGGGCCTGAATCCATTTCACCGGACTGAACCCCCAGCTGGTCATGATTCAGAAGAGATCACGGGCAAAGCAGGAAGAACACACATTTCTTTGTTGGAAACTCTGGGAAAGTATCTCTAACATGCTGCACATTGACGCTGTTATCTGTAAAACGAGTATCAGCCTTGCCTACCTCATAGGTCAGCAGCATGGGTCAAACGAGAAAATACGTGCAGAGTCAGTTACATACCCATCTACCAATGAGCAAACCGAGGCTCGATACAGCAAGTGATTTCATCAGGATTATAGTCAAAAACAATTTTTTCTAAGGATGTCTTCAAGTCAGAGAGATAATTCAGCACTTGTCTTGCAGGATTTTGTAATTAAAAAATATAAATGTGCGTGTCTGGGTGTGTATCTAGCAAGAGAAGTGGGAGGTTTCTTTCCCCGACACATGGACATACTGAGGCATATAGCAAAGTGGCAGGGGGCAGGAGGTACTTGTCCCTAGGCACAAGTCCCAGGGGGCACCAGAAGAGGCAGAGAGTGACATTCTGAGGTGCCAGGCAAGAGGAGGAAAGATACTTCTGTTGATGTGTGGCCACTATCAACATATATTTATCCTGAAACTGAGGTGAGGCAACTTAGTTATTGCTCTTTGGTGCTCATACGGGGGGTGCAACTCAGAGATTGCTTCTGGGAGCTCATTACCCTCTCTGTGCCTCTGCATACATACATGTGGTGTAAATACAGTACACACATACACATATACACACACACATATGTGTGTATGTATACTATATATATATATACACACACAGATACATATGTATGTATATATACACACAGTACGTGTGTAATACACATACAAACACACATGCACTGGGCCATGTACTTACATAATGATATAATTTTGTCCTCATAATAACCCTATGGGTTAAATCATATCTTCATTTATAGACAAGGAAAGTGAGGTTCAGAGAGGAAAGTGACTTGCCCAGGTCATTCATAAGCAAAAGCAGAGCTGGGTTTTGAACTCAGGTCCATCTAACTCATGTCCCTGTGTAACACACTACTGCATTACTTGTTTCACTGATAATGGAGTTAAAGCTCATAATACACAACTAAAGAGACTCCTTTCTTTTAATAAATACTTGAGGCTTTTGAAAGTCCAATTTCAAATGAATAGGACCCCTCTCAATCAAGAAAACATTACATTTTGTTAAAATTATCTCTAAATTGTCTGTTATTCTGTATTACAGTGAGATTGCGTATCCATGTCCGGTTTCCATCAGGCTGTGAGCACGCCCCTTTAGGGCAATAGCCTTACTCTGATTGGTTCTGTCCGTTTGGACACTGTTCAGCATAGTTTCCATCATGGTAGTTGCTCATGAAATATGTACTGAATTTAACAGGATTCATTACATATTTTAAATGATTCTGAAGTCATAAAAAGCTGTCTAGTCTTAATATGATGGATCATTCAAAAGTAACTCCAAAATGGATATACTACTGGGCACACTCAATGATGCATTCTGAACATCTCACGACCAAGGTCCTCTCCACACCACCGGAGTCTCCTGTCACACCACTAGTGCTGTTTTCACTAGTTTATGATGGAGACATCAATCCCAAGGCATGAGCTGTGAGTCTCTAGCCACTACTAGCTGATGGCACATACTGTATCAACAGCTCACATCCTGTATGGTACAGGCATTAAGCTGTTTCCAAACAGAGGCTATTAACTAGAGAAGGAGGTCATGTAACTATGAATTCCCTCAAAGAAAACCCCAACTAGCAGGTCAGAGAATTGTACTCTTTTCCTTTTGTCCTTTGTCCTCAACTTTTTCCCTTTGTTCTTTTCTTCTCTCACCCCTTCTTTCTCTAAGTTTATCTCTGTGCCTGTTCTCTTACAGCTTTTCCTTTTTTCCCCTTTTGTGTCATTTTTCTCTTCTTCATTCTCTTCCTTTTCATGCCCCCTCTGCTTGTCAGGCAAACAAAGCACCTTTTCTCAAGGACTCACGTTCCTGAAATATCTATGACAGTAATCTTAATTGGGGACTTTCTTAAGCACACTCAAAACAAGGTCCAACAGGAAATCTTGGGAGGAAAGGAAGAATGTGTTGTCATGTTATAGAGAAACTAAAGTCACATAGCAATGTGTGTATAAATTATTGTGTGAGAAACTAACTTGAACTGTAAACTTTCACTTAACAGCACAATAAAAGAAAATTTCAAGAGTCCATAAGTGTCAGTCACAATATTTCCTAATTAAAGTTCATTTATTTTTAATTATCCAAGTAACATATGATCATTATTTTCTTTGTTTTAAAATATATTTTAATTATAAGTAATCACCATTATCATAGTGTCATTTTTCTGCTTTTTTTCTCTTTACATGCACATAAAGATACTCTTAGCAAACATAAAATTTTTTCTGTGGAGGAGTACATACACATACATGTGCTTAATAAGCATATGGCAAATGCTACTATATAGACAATTTTGTAATCTGCTGTTTTTACAACACAATCT
This sequence comes from Heterohyrax brucei, assembly GCA_028571685.1. NCBI lineage: Eukaryota > Metazoa > Chordata > Mammalia > Hyracoidea > Procaviidae > Heterohyrax > Heterohyrax brucei. The sequence continues at coordinate 69,349,105 of CM053150.1, forward strand.
CCTATAAAACTTTGTGTCGATACAAGCAGTGCTTCTTTTTTTGTTTTAATTTCTGCAGACTGTTCCACACTATCACTAATTTTTTTCACTACTACTTTACAAATCATGCAGCAATGAACTTTGTCCATACCTCCCAGTACACTGGGGCACATTCTCTCTAGGGTAGCTACTAAGAGACAGCATTGCTGGGTCTGAGGGATTGCCCAGTACTGCGGATTGCCTTCCATCACTGCTGTACAAACTGAAGATTCTTCTTTGGTTTTCTTTCTTAATTTCCTTTCCAGTTATCTTCTCATCCTTCATCCCTTTATTTCCATCATTATTATTAAACTTTATATGCAATAATATTGGCTTAAATTTTATGTCTACAGAACAATGAGTTTTGACAAACATGTGGTGTTGTTAACTATCACCACTATCAAGAACGGCTCCATATCTCCCAAACCATTTTTGAAATCAAATCCTGCTATTTACTCTTCAATGCTGGCAATCATTCCTCTGTTCTCCATCCTTATTTAAAAAAGAAAAAAAAGAATGCTGTGGGGTCAGTTTTGACTCACGGTGACCCTACAGACAGGGTAGAACTGCCCCATAGAGTTTCCAAGAAGCTCCTTGGCAGATTTGAACCACGTATCTTCTGGTCAGCAGACACAGACTGCCACCACCAGGGTTTCCTTCATCCTTATACTTTTACCTTATCCAGAAGGTCACACAAATGGATTCATACTGCTTACAGCCTTTGAGTCTGGCTTCTTTTACTCAATACAATGTCTTAAACAGTCTTTTAATTTGTTGAGTTTATCAATAGCTCATTTTTTTTGTAGTATTCATGGTAGAGATATACCACAGTTTGTTTATCCATTCACCTGTTGAAGGACATTTGAATTGTTTTTTGTCTTGACTTCTTTCCCTTTTCATCCTTATCATATCCATTTCTTTGCTCCTTCCCTCCTTCTACCAGTATGTTAACCTTTGAAATTGAGGTAGCTGAAAAACAACAATGGTTTTATGACATCATTCCCTACGGCCTGCTGAGGCTGATCACCTGCATCTCTTCCCAGCTTCATCTCTAGTGGCATTAAGTTGGTAGCTTGATGGTAGGAACAATATTTACACCACAGAAATCAGTAAACACTATTATCGAAGCTTTTTTTTTTTTTTTAAGAGAGGTAGGCAGTTGTTTACCAACATCTACTGATTCTGAGAAATCCACATACAAGCACAGAGGAAAACCCCAAACCCATTTTAAAAAATACTAATCGAGTCACACAGATGAGCACTGAGGGAAAGCATGCTCAGTGATCAGAATTAGATGCCTGACATCTTGACCCAGAACAGAAAGATCATAACTTTTCAGGAAAAAAAAAAGAATTCCCAGAAATGTAAGCATATCAATGACTCTTTTGAGACAGGAAGCTCGTTTAGATAAATGCTTAGAAGACAATTGAGGACAATGCACCCCACTGGCCATTCCTCACTTACTTCCTGAATCCCTTGTTTGACATCTTTGGAAATGACATTACCCAACCTCTGCTCCAGAACAAAAAATCAGTGGCTAGGAGCCCACTACCTTCTCAGGATGGCTGTATCATCTGCCTTTGCCTACGGTTCTTACCAATGCTTGGAGCAAGGTAAACAAACCTTGTCTGTTGCCCTGCTCCTCCTCTGGGACCCAGGTAGTCACAGGTCAGGGTTTGTACTAGCTGCTCTCTCAGGTCCAAGTAAGGGCCCCTCACACGCCTACATCCCATCCTAGTACCATCCTCCCTCCAAGTGTCTCTCCACCCTGAGCCCCTCCCGAGGCCCTGTGGCACCATGGGTACTGAGTGTATTTAGAGCCTTAATCTTCCTGAGCAGTGAACCATTCCCCACACAGTCAGAGGCAGCCAGTTGCCCTGACTGATTGTTTGCTGATTTGGGTTGGCACTTTTTTCCTGGCCTCATAGAGAGCTTATTAGGGAACCATTTTCACATTCCATAGATGATATTTGCAACTCTGCTCCAATGGGGAGCTTCAAACAGAGAGATGGATGAAGGGAGCCTGAGGGGCAGAGGGAGGCCCAGTAAGAACTGACTTAAAAAAAAAAAAATACTCATTTACCTCACAACTCTTTTCCCTTAGAAAAGTTTTTCTACCAATTGGCTTTTTTTAATACTCCAACCAAAGAAGTAGATCAGACAGTTTATTTCCATTTAATAGGTAGGAAAGTGGAGGTTCAGAGACTTACAGTGATTTGCCAGAGGTCAGTGAAAATCAGTAACAGAGTCAAGCTTAGAACTCTAGTCTCCTTACATACTCTCACCAATGTTCTTTGCAGAGGAGAGAAATAAAGCAACACAAATTCAGGCTTTTGTGGGGGCAGGTCAGTCAGAAATTGTGAAAAGGCTGATTAATTTGAAGTCTGCAAAGGAAATAAATACCACCCGACGTATGTAATAGCTGGAGCGTGTCCTCATGTCAACACTGCAGTTGGGAAAAACCCAGTCCTTTAGCAATCAACTCAGATGACCAACCACAAGATTCCACCCTGTGCCCTGACTGAGAGGTGATTCTAAGGTGCTGCTGGACATGGCATCCTGCTCATAATGTCATCATTTCTTTGCCTCATCTGTCACACTGCGTTTGTTAACAAGCCAGTTTGTTAACAAGCCGACCACAGTACGAGTTTCTCAAAAGAAGCAACCATGTCAAGTTCACTTTTATATCTTCAACACTTGAAAGAAAGCACAGGTTATAAGTGGTGGTTTATCTGTATCACTTTTGCCTTCCAAGTGGGAGAAGAGGGTTGGATTCCTGACCAGTATGCCTCATGTACAGCCACCCCCCATCTGTCAGAGGAGGCTTGTGTGTTGCTGTAATGTTTAACCAGTTTCAGGGAAGCTTCCAGATTAAGATGAGCTAGGAAGAAAGGTCTGGTGACCAATTTACAAAAATCAGCCAATGGAAACCCTGTGGATCACAACAGTCCCATTCCCAAACGATCATGGGGATGGCGCAGGACTGGGTAGCATTTTGTTCCATTGGACACAGAGTCATCATGAGCCAGGATGAACTCAAAGGCAGCTAACAACAAGCAACAGATATTTAACAAGTGCTGTTCAGATGAAACGAACGGGCAGCTCCTCAGAGGTAGCCAGAGTCACAGCCATGCCAGTAATGCGGAAAAAGGTACAATTTAGCCAAACAAGAGTTGATCACTGAACTACTGAAAATAAATTACAATTACCATATCAATTCTATGTGCAAAAGAAACAAACAAAAATCATTACCACTGAGTTAATTCTGACTCACAGCAGCCCTATGGGACAGAGTAGAACAGCTCTGTGAGACTTCTAAGAAGCAGTTGGAGGATTGGAACTCCCAACCTTTTGGTGAACAGCCAATCTCTTAATGAGTATACTACCAGAGCTCCAAGAAAAAGATGTCTGTAAAAATGCTTAAAATCTGTTCTTGAGTTATAAACTCAAAAAAAAAGAAAAATCACTACTGAGTCAATACCACCTCATCGTGACTATATAAGACAGAAGAGAACTGCCCACAATGTTTCCTAGGCTGTAAATCTTGATGGAAGCAGATGGCCACATTTTCCTCTCAAGAACAGGCCGGTGGGTTCCATCCACCCAACCAGCACTTTTTGGTTAGCAACCAAGTACTTTTAAGCACTGCACAACCAGGGCTCCTTCTTGAAATACAGTACCTAGAAATTTTTCTTGAAATATAGTCCCTGGAACCTGTATTCTTGCCAATCTGCTATTTAGTCAATTTTCCTTCTGAAGAAAATGCAAAAGAGAGCTTACTACCTGCACAAATCAGCATAAATTCTGAATTAGTGGGGTCAAAATTAATGAGGCTTGTAAGAATGTTCATATGCTTTTCCCTAATAATCATTCTCGTGGGAGTCTATCCTAAGGAAATAATTCAAAAGAAGAAAAATGCTATGTGCACAAAGAGGATCCTAACAGCCTTAGTTATTTTGAAAAGATGGCAATGAAATAAAATGTCCACAGTAGAAAAATTGTAGATGATGTTGACAGAGAGACTTTTGGGGAGCACACGCATTTGTTTACAAAAATAATTTGCCAAGAGATGCAAGACATTAAAGTTACAGCTATAGATTTATGGCAGTGTATAAAGTCAGAAATAATGTGGTTGTTTTAAATAGTGAAATCATGAGTGAAATATCCAGTACTTTTAAATGCTGGCAAGACTGGCTCAACTGAAATTGAACAGTAATTATCTAGTACCAAAACCAAACCCATTGCTGTTGAGCTGATTCTGATTCATACAGCTGCCCTGCAGGACAAAATAGAACTGCCCTATAGAGTTTCCAAGGAAAACTTGGTAGATTCGAATTGCTGACCTTTTGGTTAGCAGCTGAGCTCTTAACCACTGAGCCATCAGGGCAGACCTAACTCAAGGTCCTGGGGTCATGCAAATAGTTCTTTCCTTGCTTACTTTCACTCAACATCTCCTCTGTAGGATGCACTCACAATACAAAGAAAAAGACACAGTCTCTGTCCTCTGGTCAGGAGGCCTGGCCCCAGCTAAAGGCAGCACAATAAAATATTAAATAACTGCAACAGTGTGGAGGTCAGCCAGATTTCATTCCCTCTGCAGAAGCAGGAGTATGTGAAAGAACACTCTTTCAAGGGGGAAGCATTCAGCCAGGCCTTGAAGACCGCATAGGATTTTCACAGAAGTAAAGGCACAGAGGTATGTAACTAGGAAATGAGGAACTATTCAGCACCACCAACACAAAGGATGCAGGAAAGAAAAGGGATGGGGATAAGCGTGGTCTGGAAATGGACAGTAGAGGGACCTTGAACGCCAAACCAAAAAGCCCAGCCAACACTGCTAACAGTGGTGCCACGAGTACAGAAATGAGACAGGTTACCGAGGGTCAGAAATTACACACAGTTCTCATTGCTCACAGCCTTTCATGCCTGGCCTGGCAGAGATACTTCTCCTCATATGGGATATTTTATTCTGTTTTTAAGAGCTCTTCATTTGTCATCTGGGACAGAAAGTTGGAACTGGTTGCAATCTGCAATCAATCAGCCTGCCTTTGTGGAAGAACTACCAGGCAACAGTGCTCTTCCTCTACGGGTCTTTTAGCACTCATGTAAGCATTCCAAAATCACTTAGGCACTGTGTACGAGGAAGAATGAAGGGAAGAAGAGACAGAGAGGGAGAGACGAGGATGGAGAAAGGCAGACAAAGAAAGGAAGGCAGGATCGGCTTCTCTTCCAAGGACAGGAGTAGGGCATAAGTCAGTATTGCCCAAGAATGCCCAAACCTTGAGGGGGTTTCATTTTCTGAAATCTACTGAAAATCACTCATCATTCTACCAGTTTACTGTTTACATTCTTTACACTTTTACTTATACACTTTTTGTTTGTTTTTCAAAAACAGAATATTGTGTGAGCAATTTGCTTTATGCTTTATTTTTTATTTGATACCTTTTTTTGTTTGTTTTTGCTGTTTGTTTTTGTAGATCAGTTCTACCAGCACAGACTGTCTTCTGTTTAGCAGCTTTGCCATATAATAAGAATGCACTATAATTTCTTTGAACACTTTCCTGTTGATATTTAGGTTGTTTTCATTAGTGGTGTGTGTGTGTGTGTGTGTGTGTGTGTGTGTGTGTGCATGCATGTGTGTAGTGTATGTGCTGGATGATAAAAAAATAGTGCAGTAAATATCCTTGCGAGTGCATTGTTACACATATCATAATTACTTTTGGAGATAATTCTGAAAAGTAGAATTATGAACTTTTCAGTTACAGACATCTTAAATCGTCAGAAATACAGATTTATATTTCTGTCAACAAGGTCTGAAAGTGTCCAACACATCGAAGGGTTTGAACAATCCGACAACATCCTTTAACGTCTTGCCCAGCCCATGCCCCATCTCTTGCCCCCAAACCCAAAACCCAATCCATTGCTAATGAGTCAATTCTAACTCATAGCAACCCTACAGGACAGAGCAGCACTGGAACTGCTAATGGATTTAAACACTTAACCACTGCACCACTAGGACTCTTGCCTAAGAACAGCACAGATAAACCAGTAAGCCTGATAGACACTGGTTTACAGCAAGCAACACACACACAAGCTGAACTGTGTTCATTTACTAATCTGTAGTGCAAACTTTCACATGATGAATAACAGGTGAAACCGTACCCTACAGATCTGTAAGTAAGCACAATCAAGCCTGTGTGCACTTACTGGATAACCCACCCCTGCCTGAGAATCACTATGTAGAGAAGAGATGCTATTGTTGGGCTGAAAGTAAGAGCAGTGCTGAGATGGAAAATCAGACCCACAGTGGGAGGCAGCCAAGATATTTGGGTGCTAGCCCTGTCTCTGCATCTGTATAGGGCTGAGATACTGGCTATGTCACTCAGTAAGGTCCAGCAGTACGGAGATGAGACTTTCTGCACCTTGATTTCCCATGTAGTTGCCCTTGATTACTGAACACCCCCTTTGGCTTGCTCAGACGTGGAGTGACTCTGCGAGAGGGAGAATAAAGAGGAAGGACAGAGGGGAGAAAAGAAAAACAGCAAAGAGCAATGGGGGAGAGGTAAAATGGGTAACAAAAGAAAAAAAGCAAAGAAAAGGAACAATAAAGAATAAACCCACCTCTCCTGTTGTTGTTACAGAAAAGGGGTTTTTTGTTTGTTTGTTTGCTTGTTCTTTTTTTTTTTTTTTTTTAATTCAATATGCAGCAATGCCGGGAGCTATAACCTTTGGAAGAATGTGAAAGGGATTCTGAATGGGGACTGGGAAACAAGAATGTTGTTCTTTTATTTTCAAAAACCCTGAATTAAATTTTGCCCAGAAATAATGTTTTTCATGTTGAATGAAACCACAGGCAGAGTAATAGCTGGTCACAAGGGAGAGAACGCAGTGATAGATTACCTCTCGTGGTTGCGTGTTTTCATGTATACTGGAAACACAACAGCTTTCTGCTGCTGGGGGGAGGTGGGTTCTATTCTCTTCAACGTTGTATTAATCACAGCAGCCTAAGACAGCCTTCTCATTGACCACTACCCCTGTGACGTCTCTTAAACCTCTTCAGAACAGAAATTGATGACAGGACCTGCCCTCCTTAGCACAGAGCTGAGAAGTAGAAAGAAGACTGGGCTGGGAGTCTGAGCCCTCAATCCGGCTCTCATTGCTTCTGTAGCTGTTGTCAGTTGCCACCGAGAGTCCTCTGACGCACGGTAGCGCCGCGCCCAATAGAACAAAGCATTGCCCAGTTACACCACTAGTCTGCTCAAGCGCTGGAGCCACTGTATATTCTCAGTGCCTGCCAACTGAAGGGCTTATTTTATAGCATTACCAAAGTAATAATAATAATAATCCTTTGCTGTTAATTTGGTTCTGACTCACAGCGAACCTACAGTGCAAAAGCAGACCAGAGCAGAACAGAGCAGAACTGCCCCATAGGGTTTCCAAGCAGCAACTAGTAGATTTAAATTGCCAACATTTCGGCTAGTAGCCTAAGTTGTCACCATGTGCCACCAGGGCTATTTCTAGCACTGTATCAGACAGTACTCCGTTGTGATCCACAGAGTTTTCACTGGCTAATTTTGAAAAGTAATCTCCACACCTTTCTTCTTAGTCTATCTTAGTCTGAAAGCTCCACTGCAACAACCCACTACGGGTAATCCTGCTGGTATTTGAAATACTCTCGGCATAGCTTTCAGCATCCCAACAACATGCAAGCTACCACCGTACAGCAAACTCACAGACGAGTGGTAGCCCGTAATTATCAATGAAGCCATTTTCCCTCTCTAGGCTTCCTGACTATGTCTTTAAAACGAAGGGGTTGAAACAATCCAGTCAGTCACCCCTATACCAGCAGCATCAACACTACCAAGGAACTTGTTAGAAATGTAAAACCTCAGGCCACTATCCCAGGGCCTGCAGATGGAGAAACTCTGGGAGTGAGGCCCAGCAACTGGCATTTTAATAGGCCCTCCAGGTGATTCTGATGGGGTTGGAAGCTTGAGAGTGACTGAGCCACAGATCCACAAATCACTACACCACCTGTCTTTCGCATTACACAAACTTCATACTAGGGACTGAAAAACAAAAGTGGAGGAGGGGACTATCTAAGTTTAAAAATCCTTTAGTAATCTCCTATTCCAAGGGCAACTGCCACATCGACATCTCTTAGTGACTGTTAGGTGCCAAAAAAATAATAATAATAATAATAATAATCCATTGCCATCCTGTGGATTCTAACTTCTAGCAACCCTGTAGGACAGAACAGAACTGCACCATAGAGTTTCCAGGAAAAGCCTCATGGATTTGAACTGCCAACCTCTTGGCTAGCAGCCACAGTACTCAACCACTATTGCCACCAGGGCCAAAGAGTTGATTTTTACTCCAAGTGATCCCAAATGATATAGCAGAACTGCCCAAAGGGTTTTCTAGGCTGTGATCTTTACTGGAACCCATCATCAGGCTTCTCTGGGTGTGAATTGCTAACTGGGTTTGAATTGCCAACCTTTTGGTTAAAAGCCAAATGCTTAACCATTGCACCAGCAGAGTCCCCATGCTCCTTCTCCCTTCTCTGTAAGCCTAGTCCTTCCTCAAATCTTTGAACTGTTTTGTTCTGGGTTCTGGTTCAAACCCCAGCTGAGAATTTGCATTTTAAGGAGTTCCGTGGCTCAGCGACCTACTCTAACAACCATGAGTATAGCAGTGTTTCTCAAATTGTATTATGCCTAAAAATTACTTGGCGATCATAATAAAATGTAGATTCAGATTCAGTATATCTGAGGAAACCTTGGTGGCATAGTGGTTAAGTGCTACATCTGTTAACTAAAAGGCCCACAGTTCAAACCTGTCAGGTACTCCTTGGAAACTCTACGGACCAGTTCTACTCTGCCCTATAGGGTCACTATAAACGAGAATCGACTCGATGGCAGTGGGTTTGTTTTTTTTGGTACATCTTAGGTGAAACTACAACAAGACTGCTTAAATTGCAATCCTCAGTCAGCAGTGCCAGTATCTTCTGGGAACTTGCTAGAAATTTAGAATCCCAGGTCCTACCCAAGACTGAATCAAAAGCTGCATTTCTAACAAGATCCTAAGATGATTCAAATGTACATTAATGTTTAAGAAGCCTGCCAATAGAACTTTTTCTCCCTCCCATCCTTTTCTTGAATCCTTTTCTCATTTGTTTTTTAAATTGCTTTTTTGTTTCCTTTAGAAATTTCCATGCCTTCTAGAGACAGTGCTTAGATCCAGGCTGACCCTTGGGTTTAACAAACTGTGCCATTACCAGAACCTTGAATGTCCAATTTCCACACTCAGAGCCAGTGACAGATGAAGCTGCAGTTTCTTCTTTTCCCTGTCGGGGGCAGTGTGGCACAGGCAAGAGTCCTGAACTCTGCTTGAAGATCCAACTTCCAATCCGAGCCCTACCCTATGTGTGTTTCTGTCAAAGGCATTTAACCTTCAGGAGCCTCGTTTTGAAAATGTAAACACACAAGCCTTTTTCCTTGGGGTAGTTGCGATGATCAAACGAGATAAAGGAAATGAATGTGCTTGTTAAACAATAAAGCCTGGATTAAAAGGCAAGGTATCATCATTTGAAAACTTTCCCTCACTCTTTTATTAGGGAGTTTTCAAGAGCAAATCTCAAATTCTTCCCCCTTTTACTCCATCCTGCTGAAATGGATGCCAATTTCCACATTTCCAAGCGTGTCTCAGGGTTTTTATTAGGAAAGCAAAGACTGGATTGCTCTATTCCGTCCTCCTCAATAGAAGTGTTTATCAACCTGCAAATTCCAACATATCAGTAGCTTGTTACAGAGAGAAAAGGTCACCAGCAAGAAAGAAGTGTCATTCTACAGGAAATTTGGGTTTAATATATACAAGGGAGCCGGCACATGGAAATCTCTTCGGAAATGATAAAGCCCTATAATGAAAAATACCACGACAATACTGGGCTCATTTCAGCAGATAAATATTTAATATAGATCAGCCAAGATTAATTGCCTACTGAAACGTGCCTGTCCTCTGGCTGTTGAGGAAAAAGAGCATCTTTACATTAATTTATGACAGAGTTTTTGAAAGAAGCAAAGCTTAGCTTGTCTGGGGCTCGTTTTGCCTGCCATTGAGAAATGCATCACACCATTCCCAAGGCTTTCTGCTCTACTCTGGGCTCTTACTGCAGTGTGGAGTGGACCAGCCACTGCTGTGCATACTAATCAAGTTCCTGCAGCCACGGAAGAAAGTTCTAGAGATTCACTGAAATGAGGACACGGCGTAAACAGTAGAAAGACCATTCTGGCTCTCGCGGGGCTTGAAGGAGAGTAGATCTGAATTCAAAATACAACACAGGTAACACAGGAGAATCAAGGAAATTTAGAGTTCATGTGTATAGTCCAGGTTCTGAGGAATCTGACTTTGAGCATGTATACACATTTTACCTTACCAATAAAGAAAACTGCATGTGAATGTCCCTGTTTTACAGACAATGTACCAATGAGGCTCAGAGGTATGATTTTATTACAGATTATTTCTGACTCCAGAGCCCCTAACCTAATTACTCATCAAATTGTCAAAGTTTTGCATTTAGAGATTAACAGTATCAGGTGAACTGCAAGTCCAGGCCTGTTAGCTCTAAGATTCCTTATACTATCCTACTCTTCCACACACACCCCCATGTGTCCATTCTCTTTATCTCCTGCTCTGGCTATCCATCAGATTTTCCTGTGTCCCCAGTGGCTTTCTGGAAGAAACATAACTTTACCAGAGTCTCCAGTTGGACCCTTTTTCTAACAATTCAATTGTGGCATGCTACTAATCTCCCTTTTTTAGGAGAACTGGGGATCCAGTTTGCAGCAGGAGGGAGAGTGGAATGGGTTCAAACAGAAATACAAGCACACATGAGCAAGAACTATAAGAAGCTGGGAAACAGAACAATACTTATCACCCTTTCCCAGTGAATTTACTCTTCAAAATCATCATTGTCATCATTTACGTGAATAGCAGCACTTGGACCTGTTGGAAATGCCATTATTATTATTACCATCAAAATGCCTATCTCTGATTCCAATATTTTTGTCAGGGAGGCATATCCTCTGCATAATCACTGAAGGCATTAAGAGTGTCATCACTATAATTGTTTATAACAAACAGTAACACATTTAATTCATGCCTACTATGTACCAGAAACATGAAGAAAAAAGGCATGGCCTTTGCATACATGGAATTTTGATGCAGCTAGGTGGACAAGATAATCAACAATACAAAACTCTGATTTTAAATGCCAACAGAATGCTCTTTGGTATTTTGCATGTTCATAAACAATCAGACCTGTTCTAAAAAGTCACATAGAAGAGGAATAGGGCGGGCTTACTGGCCAGTGAATACTAGCCTTGTGCTTGCCATTTTTTCTGTATGATAATGATCAAATCACCTAGACACTCCGGCCTTGGTTTATTCAATAAGAAATTAGAACAAAGTACTAGGTGAACTCGAAATCCTTTCCCAGGTCTAAAGATTCTTCGAATACTTGAATTGCATGAACATGTACTTGACAGCATTTTTTCCCCCAAATCATCAAATAATCTGGTTGATTTTACCTTGAGAATATCAAAGGTAGAGAGAAATCTGAGATAGGAAGGGGAAAAGAAAAAAATAACACCTTGAAAATCTCATCTGATTTATCTCTTTTCTCTGGGGACCTAATCGTGGATCATTCCAAATGCTCAGTTTACAGGGCACAGAGTACTTTAGTTTTAAATAATTCACATTGTGCTTTAAGCACTGTCTTTTGAGAGTATTCCATCATAATGGAGACTTGGTTCCAAGGAACTGTTCTTGAATAACACCCTAAAATATATCACTGCAGGATGAAAGTCCCTCATTATCCCTACACTAAGAGATGGCTCGTATTTTTTTTTTTTTACTTTCATTCCATACACTCTTTTGGAAGTAGACAGCTCTAGGTTTGAACCTTAGTTCTTCTCCTTTTTGTCTCTGTGACCTGGGACAAGTTCGTTAACTTCTCTAAGCCACATACAGTCACATCTCTATGGTAGAGTAGTTATGATCATTCAATTACTGAGGTAAGTCAGAACACTTAGCCTGCTACACTGGGCTTGTTCCCTGATGAACAGAGTAATAAATAAATAAAGCAGGTCATATAAAGGGCAGAAGGCTTTCCACAGTCTGTAGAAGGAATCAAAGTCTCACATGTTTCCAGAGTCATGATAAACAACTCTCAAGTGCATAGATGTGTACTAGAGGATAACAGCTTTGAATCCTCACCAATATCCTCATCTGAAAGAAGTAGCTATGACTCAGTTCCAATCGACTGTAGCAGAAATGATGGTCCAGGTTTATAGACCTATTGATTTTTCCAAATAAACCAACTATTTGAATTTTTCTACAAAGCATTTATTTTCTAAAAAAATCAGAGGTCTGCAAAGACAGCCATGACGGGGCACACAATGCTGAGTTCCTGTGGCAACACAAGAGAAAGAGGAGTGCAGTTCAAGAATGCTATCGGAAGACCACAGCTGATGCTCTGAAGGCCTGGGGTATCCCCTGGAAGCACGGACCCCAGAACTGCTGCTGCCACTCACTACCCAGAAAACACTATTGAGGTCAACTCTTCAGACAAAAATGGACTGGATTCAAGGACACAATGTGACCACATGGTTTGTGTACTTTATGGTCCTGTGCATTTATAGGATGGGGTCCTACTGGACTCTTTCTAGATGGGAGAGAAGAGGGAGGAGAGCAGGGAACAGAAAATTGTTGGGAGAATACAAGTACAGAATGAAAAGGAGGAGTGTGCTGTCACTGGGCAAGAAGAACAGAAGGAGCTGCAAGATGGGTGGGTATGAAAATTGATTTGGATGGTATGCTTTCACTTAATCACAATAAAACAAAAACAGAGGTCTGGTGTTCAGTGGTTAAGAGTTTAAGAGTTTGACTGCTAACCAAAAGGTCAGCAGTCTGATCCACCAGCTGCTCCTTGGAAACTCCTGTGGAGTTTCTACTCTGTCCAGTAGGGTCGCTATGAGTTGGAATCACCTAGACAACACTTACAACATTTTGGGTCAACTCACTATGGGTCAAGCAAAAGCATGCCTTTGGGACCCATTGAGTTAGTTGGCAGTCACTTCGCAAGCTTTAGCTATTAAACAGCAAGACCTAACCAGACCAGTGGGAAGCTGTTAAACATCTGGTCTATCTGCAAGCAAGGACTCCTTCCCACAATTCGTCTTTCCTCTTATCTCACCAAAAGGGATTTGCTTAAGGAGGACAAATAACTTCAACCTCACAAGAGCTTTCTGAAAATAATTCACTGTGAATGATTTGTCAGCGCGTGACTCTTGGAGGCCAGATACTAAGAGGCAACACTCACCACTCAGTAATTTTTTTTCCAAACTTTTTCCCATACTGTAGTCATAAACTGTTGATCTGAAAGGCACAAAATATAATGTTGGATGCTTTGGAGAGTGAAAAAAAAATAGCTAGGATTTAGGGCCTTGACCTCCTCAACGGACTCCTTGTAGAAAGAGTACCAATAACACAACACAGAAAGCAAAATGATTTTTCCAGTCATCAGTGAAGTAATAAACAAACATTGAGTGTCCACCATGTGGTAGGTATCAAAAGTCAAAATAAATAAGTAAACAAAAATACTGGGAGCAAGGGACTCTGGAGGAGGAAAGTGATAAATCCTAAATAAAATCACATCATTTGTTGCCGATCTATTTGGAGGGGAATGGGAAAACTCTTCTTTTCATAACCTCACAGCCCCAGAATACAGCAAATTGCCAGGCTTATACCAGGTGTCCTGTAAAGATATACACTTACTTTGTTTATGCACATAAGTACCATGCACTAACCAACTGCACCACTGGAGCATGTTTTCTTCTCTTAGGAACTGAGGATGTGGGGTTGGCCATAGGGCCAAGGAATCCTAATTGGGTTATCTGTTCTCGTCCTTTCTACAGTGCTTTGGAAACACCAGTGGTGAAGTGGGTAAGTGTTACAGCTGCTAACTAGAAAGTCAGCACTTCAAATCAGCCAGGTGGTCCTTCAAAATTCTAAGGGGCAGTTATAGTCTGTCTACAGGGTCACTGTGAGTTGGAATTGACCCGATGGCAGCAGGTTTGTTTTTGGGGGGTGAGGGTGTGCATATTGGTGAATACCTTAAAAAGGTGTAATGTACGCAAGTATTTAATTCTAAATATAGTTTCAAAAGGCAGAGGGAAGAGAAGAAAGGGAAAGTACATTCTAGAGCAAAATAACAGCCTGAGAAAAGGCACGGAGGCAGGACAGCATGCATAAAATTGGGGGAATAATAACTAGTTGGGAGTGACTCTGCCTCTAAGTGTATGGAAACACAATAGAAGGAAATGGCTAGAATGGCAAGCTGGAGAATTTGGATTTTATACCTGTAAACACAAGCAGCAATAAAGATGACAGACAAGAGGTAAAATAAGCTTTGACCTTAATTTTAAAAAATCGATTAACTCTCATAGTACTATATTAAAGTGGGAGCTCATTAAGAGACAGTTGCAACCATGGGGCTGAGAGAAGCTGGTAGAGTATTTTAGGGCAGGGAATGGAAAGAAGACGAGAGAAAGAGTAAGTCAGAAGCAGTACGGTTTGATGGCTGATTTGATACATGGAAAGTGAGAAGAGACATGCATAAGATTATTAATCTGATGACAAACCTCCTCAAGGACGTAGAGAGCCATGACTACCACAGATGCTATCTTAAGTGTGTTGACTGTCCTGCTTATTCTAAGTTTTCATCAGCTCAGAAACTGAGAAGCACCCATGCAATGACCAGTTACACAATGACATAAGTCAAAAGACTATGGTGTTTTCCACCACTGATGTATCACATGACTTGGTACAATCCTTTCAACTTACCTCTCCTGATTTTGACAATTCCCTCATTAACTCCATCATGGAAATCCTGGTGTTATAGTGGTTAAGTCCTTTATCTGTTAACCAAAAGGTCAGCAGTTCAAATCTGCCAGGTGCTCCTTGGAAACTCTATGGAACAGTTCTACTTTATATTATGTGGTCACCATGAGCTGGAATCGACTCAATGGCAGGTGGGTTTGGTTTGGTTTTTGGTAACTCCATTATAACTACTTAGTCGAAGCCATTAGTATCTGCTGCTGGGAAAAGGTGCTAGGCTCTTTATTGGCCCCAGTTTACAGTCTAGTTCTCCTGACTGGATCTATTTCATCCACAGTGATTCTGTAACAGGCAAATCACAAACTTCTGGTAAAGGCACCAGAGTTAAAAACTCAAGAAAAACCTCCTACACATAATAATGCTAAAAATTAGATAAATATTAAAAGGAAAAAAAATTGAAAGGTAATGGAAAGCATCCAAATATAGAAGCCACAAGAGTTTGTCCTTGAAAAACTGCAACTGGAAAAGGTAAGAATTGCAAGTGTGTGGGTTTCTGGCCTGAGGGTACTCCCTAAGCCCAAGGCTATAACTGCAAAAACTATGCTGGAAATTTGCAGCCTCACATCCTCAAGCAAGCAGAGAAAAGAGGTCAGAGATGCTAGTACAGCAGAAAACTGTAACAGAGAGTTCTGATAGCAAGAGAACCACGGGAGTGAGAAGGAAAACCTGGGAAAAATTCTGCCCAAATTACTTGCTGACACTTAAACTATACACAGGTAGGAAAGACTCCATGAAATCTGCTGCAAGACAAAGTAGAGAACAGAAAAGAATGTCCTCATCAGAGACAAAACTGCATGGAGCTAGGTCTGTTTGTTTGCTGTTATTTAAAAACTGAGTATTTTTGAAAAATGTGCACAGTTGGAGTGGCAAAAAGCTTAATCTTTACAGATTTGAAGTTTCTGAAAACAAAACTCAAGGCAGACAGAGCAACTGGAAAGTAAATTTTAGGGGAGGATCCTCAGAAATAAGGAAACAAAAGAGAAAAGGAACTTCCAAACTGGAGTACAATTTCTCCCTAAATAGCCAAAAAGCAAAACCAAACCCATGGCTGTGGGGTTGATTCCCACTCACAGTGATCCTACAAGTCAGAAAAGAACTTTCAGATAGGGTTTCCAGTTAACAGCTTGTGGATTCTAACTGCCAACCTTTGTGTTCGCAGGGAAGTTCTCAAGAGCTGCACCACTAGGGCTTCACCTGTTTTAACAGACCACAAAATTTGCAGGCCAGAGAAGATCCCCAGAGGATCAGGCTGAAAATATAGCAACTGAAAGATGGGAAAACAAAGCAGGAATGTAAGTGTTTGCACACCGCAGGAAAGACAAATTTTGTTGTGTAATAAGGTAACTGCATACCACAACAAAACAAAAACAATGAGATGACATCAACAACAAAGACAAAAGAATTCTGAGTCACTATAGCATTTTATTTACAATGTCGAATTTCCAACCAAAAAAGAAAAGGAAAAAAAGTCAGGTAAAAAGAAACTGACTTTAAGTAAATAGCCAAGCTAAGCCAAGTGCCGTCGAGTCGGATTTATAAATATGTTCAAAATATCAATTAAATGTACATTTAAAAGAATGAAAATAACGAATGACTACACAAGGAAATGACAGAAAAATGGAAACTATATATTTAAAAATGGAAATTCTAAAGCTGAATACTATAACAACTGCAATTTAAAAGTTTCATATGAGCAGAAAAAGCAAAGAGTACACTTAAAGACAGATTAT
Source organism: Heterohyrax brucei (assembly GCA_028571685.1). NCBI lineage: Eukaryota > Metazoa > Chordata > Mammalia > Hyracoidea > Procaviidae > Heterohyrax > Heterohyrax brucei. Next base: position 69,365,811 of record CM053150.1, read on the forward strand.
AAGAAATCATGCAATCACATGAGCAGAAAGAAAAAAGCTTCAAGAAACTAAGCAGCACCTTATGCGGCAGCAGCGAACAGCCCAAGACACATGTAACTGGAGTTCCAGAAGAAGAGGAGGGGGAAATAGAAGATAAATCTTTCTGAGGAAATAATAATTGAAAATATTCTAGGCTTGTTTGAAAACATTAATTTAAAAGAATCTGAATAAAATCCAAGCAGGATGAAAACATATGCATTAATAAAAAGCTATAGCTAATGTCATACTTACTGATGAAAAACAAATACTTCTCCCCTAAATCAAGGACTAGACAAACATTTATACTTTTTACACATATAGGTAACCCGGGTAGCGTAGTGGTTAAGTGCTATGGCTGCTAGCCAAAAGTCCGGCAGCTCAAATCTGCCAGGTGCTCCTTGGAAACTCTATGGGGGCAGTTCTACTCTGTCCTATAGAGTCGCTATGAGTCGGCATCAACCCAGTGGCACTGGGTTTTCTTTATTCAACACATTATCAGAGGTTCTAGCCAATAAAATAAAGCAGGACAATGAAAAGGCACATGAGTTAGAGAAGAAAAAGTAAAAATCAACTTATAGAATGCATTATCATATATGTAAAAAATCCCAAGGAGCCTACCAAAATAAATGAATTTAGCAAGTTTGTGGGAAACAATATATGTAAATCAATTGCATTTGTACTATTAATAACAAAAACATAAAAAAATAAAATAGAATTTGAATTTCATTTACAAAACCATTCAAAAACATGACTGACTCAGGAATACACTTAGTAAAATATATACAAGATTTACATACTAGTTACTGAAAAATATTACTAAAAGAAATTAAATGTCTAAATTAATGAAATAGTAAACTACATTTATGAATCATATGACTTAATGTTGTTAAGATGTCAGCTCTCTAAACTGATATGTAGATGCAATGAATATAATCAATATGATCATGCAGTTGATATAATCTCAATCTAATTCCCAGCCAGTAATCAAGAAAGTAGGAGGCCTGGTTGCACAAAGGTCAAATGCTCAGCTGCTAACCGAAAGGTCAGCAGTTTGAATCCACTGTCACCCTTTGGAAGAAAGATAGAGCAGTCTGCTTCCACAAAGATGTACAACCCTAGAAACATTATGGGGTAGTTCTACTCTGTCTTACAGGCCCCTATGAGTTGGAATTCACTTGACAGTAGTGTGTAACTAAGGAAGTCTAGTACTGGTTTAAAAAATACAAAGTTTACACAAAAATAGTCAATAGATTTTTGAGAAAGATGTCAAAGCAATTTAATGAGAAAAGAAGTATCTTTTAAACAACTGATATTAGAAAAATTGGACATCCAGATTGGAAAAAGAAAAAATAAACTTTGACTCTTACTTTACCCATAAAATAACTTGAGGTGAATCACCAGGTCTGAGTATTTATTTATTTTTAAATATGCCAACCCCCCTAAAATTAGCAAATTACTTAAAAGGTTCCCACAAAGAAACTAGCAATTGAGGATAAGACTAATAACTTAGCAAAAGAAAACAGCACAACTGACATTTCTCCTATTCTTGCAGGAAGCACGTTATTAGTCATACTGCAAAGTAAAAATAATGATAATGCAAACATCTTCCAACTCCTCCCCCTCAAAAAACACTTAAAATAATCAAAATTTGACATTTGGGTTTACATTTATCCACAGTTGCTGTTGGGGCACCGGTGGCACAGTGGTTAAGAGCTAGGCTGCTAACCAAAAGATCAACAATTTGAGTCTACCAGCCACTCCTTGGAAACCCTGTGGAGCAGTTCTACCGTTTTATAGGGTTGCTATGAGTCAGAAGCAACTCAAAGGCAGCAAGTTTTTTGGTGACTAGTGTTGTTAATACCTTGTTAAGCAGGAAACTAGAATAAAAACGTAAAAACATTTTAACTCTTCTTCTTTAATTATTCTTATCTTTTTAAACACCTGTTTGTAGCTGTACAATAACGAGCATTACGTATTTGCACATGGGAGGAGCTTTGGTGGTTTAGTGGTGATGTTCTTGGCTGTAAACCAAAAGACCTGTGGTTTAAACCCACCAGAGGCTTTGTGGGAGAAAGAAGTGACCACTGCTTCTGTAAGGATGATTCCCAGCCCTCAAAATCCTAGGGGGCAGTACTACTCAGTCATACAGGGTCAACATGAATCAGAACTGAATCCACAGCAGTGGGTTTGGGTTTGCGGGAGGTTCATCTCTTTCTTAAGAAGAGCTGATAACATTGTCATTAAAGCACTCCGATCAAATGCAAAGGTCTGAACCCACCAGCCACGCTAATGAAGCTAGAGAGCAGGCAAGAGACAGAGGGTGGTGATTAATTGGATATTGCCAATTATTGAGTTGGTTAAATAGTAAACCAAGGAGCCTAAGACCTGAAATTCCAGAGTTTTAAAGTCTAGTCCCTCTACCTATTAACAGTGTAATCTAGGGCAAACGACTTAACTATGCCTCATATGCCTCTGTATAAAAGGAGGCAAAAGCCAAAGGTTAATGGAAACATTAAGTGACATAATCTACGTAAGCAGTTAGTACAGAGTTTGAGGCATGGTAAACAATAAGTATTAACAATTGCTATAAGTTGTATAATATTATAACTACTGAGCAAGGAAGAGAAATAATTCAAGAATCGTGGCTGACCTCCTGGCTTGGATCCCTGACTAATACAATGCCATTATTTCAGATCAAGAACATAGGAAGGGCAGCACACTGGGAGAGAAGGGGAAAAATACGGATCCTGAAATTTCATGGAAAAGCCCAGTGAAAACGTCCAATTGGCAAGTGGGTGCAAGAATTCTGGAGTTTGGGAGGCGAGATGAAAGCTGCAGATAGATACTTGGAAGTTGGTTGGAACGTAAGTGGTAATGGAAGACAAGGGAGTCAATATGAGTGCCCAGGGAGAGTGCAGGGAACAGCAACACTGGATTGCTATCTGGAAGTGAAGTGAAGGGGCCCACAGAGCAGATTTAGACAAAACATCTCTAGCACAATGGTAGTATAACAGATGCCTTATGAAAATTAGAAAAACATGCTCTCTCCAGGCAGACAGATTACAAGACAGGGGCCCGTTCGGGTATAATAATGCATCCTGATGACAGGATGCAGCCTTCACTTGCCTGCCTCAGCACAGATCCTTTGTAGAGTGTGCAAGCAGTGTGACCATATATGGCTACCCAGAAAATCAACCTTGGATTGTCAAGGGTATCCAACATCACATACATCAATTTCCCATTTGTGCTTACATGCTTTCTTGGTTAAGAGTATCCTAATCAGAATCCTTTTGGTATGGGACAGTGACTGCCTCCTCAGTTCCACCAATGTGATCCCTCCTATTTCTGACAATATTGACCATTAAACACTCCTCACTTCTAGCAATCACCACTACTTCTCTCTAGAGCCAGCCTATGAGGAACTCTTTTCTTCCCATTGCAGATTCTGCATCTACAAGTTCACAAGCTTCCTTAACATAACACATATTAGTTCAGTGCTAGTGGCCACTTTCCTCTGCTTCCTTTTTAGAGACAACCTCTGAGGTTACTGCTGACAATCCAGCACATAGTGACAGGTAGATGAGGAAGCAGCTGAGACGTCTGCTGATGTCTTTCACCTGATCTTATTTCCCAGAAGTACGTGGGTGGTACTCAGCAAAAGAACAGGATCCAAAAAAAGAGAGAGAGAGAGAGAGAGAGAGGAGAGAATTATAGAGTATGCTGAAATAGAACAGCATAATAGGTACAGCCATGCACATTCTTCCTATCATCATCCATCAGCAGGAGACAAAAGAATCCCTACTCAGAAGCACGGTGAGTTGATTGTTTTTAATGCTATATCAGACTGCTTATTTAAAAAGAAACAACAACAACCCTTTGTTTCCAGTGTCAAAGGATGATACTCAGTCTGAGTTAATTTTCTTACATCTTTGGGAAGACAAGGAACCCATGGAATGTTAACATGTTAAAAGCTGGAAAGAACCTCAAAAACTATTCAGTCCATTTCACTTTACATATGAGGAAACAAAAGCCCAAAGAGGGCAGCAGATTTGACATGTGCCATTTAAGAAATCTGATACAGAGTTAAGATTAGAACCAAGAGATCATTAAGAGTCACTCCAATGATCTGGGCACCCAATTCAACCATACTACTTCTGATCAAACTGACTGCTTATACGGGGAATAGAAAACAGTAACAGACACAGTCAGGGTAGAAACAAGAAAAAAATAAATACACAGTTATATATGCCTACATACCTTTATTACAGATTTATAGTATAGCTTTGCTACTGTTTGCTTATCTGTCATTATCATCATACTTTAAGTAGGAAGTTATGTTACTGTTCTCATCCATAGCTACTAGTGCAGTGTGTGCACAAAATAGAGGTTAAATATCTGTACGATGAATGAATGATTGAATAAAAATAAGGAATAACCAACACTGTTCTCGACCGATAGCTTACTAAAGTTCAAACTTTCATGGGCTCTGTCAAGGCAGAAAAATTTTCCTTACAACTTGAAAATTATGTGAACTTGTGTCTTTCATCCAGTAAGTACTGCTCCAAGTCTATTCTGTACCAGAGGGAGATGGACAAAAGTTCTACACCTGGAAGTCAGTAAAATGGTATACACTTGAGATGCTTTTTGTTTGGCTGCTTTTCATGACGGTAGCTAGCTTAGATCAGACATTTAGCTGAAGTCAAGAAACCTAGGAATGGCACCTCAACACCTAGCTTACTAGCAAGAGTTTGCCCCGAGAGGACTAAATACAATGTAAATATTTCGAGAGGACTAAATACAATGTAAATATTTATTTGTTTTCCACAAGACTTTTTACAGCAGCTCCTATATGTCAGACATTTTTCTTGGTTCTGAGGAGACAAGAAACAAAAAACCAAACCAGCTGCTGTTGATTCAGTTTCAGCTCATGGCAGCTCCATGTGCCTCAGAGTGGAACTGTGCTCCACACAGTTTTAAATGGCTGTGATCTCTCGGAAACAAGTCACCAAGGCTTTCTTCCAAAGCGCCTCTGGATGAATTCAAACTGTTAGCTGCTAAGTGATTAATCATTTGTACCTACTCCTCCCCCCAACATGCCTCTCTCTTAGGAGACAACAGCTATCGAAACACACAAAACACCGTGACCTTGTGGAGCTTACACTCTGGACTAAAGGTGTCTGAAAGATGATGCGGCTTCTTACAAAAGTCCCACAGAATGAATGATCAGTGAACTGAGAGCAAAGTTTTCTAGGATACAGCGTGCTATAAGAATGCTCAAGGGAAAAGACCGCGCTGAAATACGAATTTGGAGATTATACTCCGCTCCAAAAATTTAAAAAAGAGAAAATTTTGTAGGTGCTTCCCCAAAGCAGTAAATGTCTCATTCTCCATCACTCCAGATGTTACCTCCGGAATCTTTCTGCAAGCAGTGGGTGACAAACAGCAGGTCTGTATATATTTTCTCCATCCCCCCTTGAAAACTATTGCAATCACCACCAATGATGCACCCGTGCTAGTACCAGTGAAGAGAAAGGGTTCATCAAACAAAAAACAGCAGCTATGGAACAGTTAAAATAAGTATTAAAAGTTGAGTCAGAAGGACTGAATTCAAGTCAATGTATCAGACACATCACACAGGACTAAACACTTCGCTGTTCAAGATACTGGCTACGTCATCTGTAAAATGGAATATTATTACCTGCCTCATATAAAAAAAAACATGCCTTTTGAATTGTAAAGCATACGTATGAAAGGTGTGTTTGAAAAGGAGGAAGAAGAGCAGGATGGAGAAGAAAGATTTAGAAAAGAGCAGACAATACAGGATGAGAAATGGGAATCATGGAGCATTAGACATGCAAAATATCTTAACAATCTCTTTGTCCCAAACTCTAACAGATGAGTGAACTGAGGAGCAGGGTAGAAAGTTGCTCAAGTCACAGTGATTCAGACAGTGCTTCGGTGTTCAGAATAGCGTGGCACAGGCTCCTTGATGCCCAGGGACTGCTTTCGCTTCTTCATCTGTCGGCTCTCTGTATAGCCAGTGGTTAAGACTCTGAAGCCAGACTGAGTTTGAATCCCAGTTATGTCACTTTCCAGCTTGGTAAATTATACTTAATGACCTTGGATAAATGACTTTTTTGAACCTCCATTTTCTCTTTTGTAAAATACCTGTTATATAGGGTCATTATGAAGATCAAATAACTTAATAAGGCTATACAAGTGCTAGCTCTTAATATCATATTCAGTATCATATCAGACTACTCTATTAATTCCCTTCTGTTTGTGCTTTGTTTTGTTTTGTTGCATTATTTATTTTCTGTTTAATTTTTAATAGTGTTCTTGGTTCTGGAACAAATTCCAATTTTGGGATTCTATTTTGCGGTTTCTCCATTATTGAGTTCATTTCAGCTCAACTTTCAACAACAAGGGTATGAGAGTTACAGGGTAAGGTGCCACTATTGTCTAAACACTATCCATTTGGAAACTCCTAGTGTCTCAGTCCCTTCCTTTATCTTTCACATTACTACTAATAGTAGTAATAACACGCAGATTGAACTGAAGCGATTACAGTGAGAACCCTGTGCATTCTAAAAGCAACGCAATTTGATCTGCATTTTCCTTTTGCTGACAAGCATCCCAGGCCTGGGTGCCCCAGAGCCTTTTGGTAAATCAAAAGATTATTGAACTCATTATGTTGCAGCACAAGTTATCCTTTCATCAGTCAATTTGTCTGGGTCAACTGTTCTCGCACATTTATTCTGGACATCTAAAAGACAGGATATCTAACAGTCCGTCACCAAGGTTCCAGCTGCCGTTCATTTTGTTATCCTAAAATCATATTCTGAAATCAGGCCGTTCAAATACAGTTGTTGGGCACCATAGCACTATCTTCCATCAGAGCAGCGGAAGGAATCCAAAGTCGTTCCCTAGTACCAGTAAACAAGAACAAGGGGGTAGATATTTACATGACGGTGCAGGGTTTACCAAGCACATTTCTTTCCACTTTCTCTTCCAAGCATCATCTTCTACAATCCTGTGGGGCGAGCGATTATAAATTCCTCTTTAAGGAAGAGAAAACTGAGACTCGGAACGGACAGAAGACTACTTAGAGATCTAATGAAGGAAGGGAACAAGACATGGACGCAAACCTCCTGCTGTAGATTAAGTAGAACTCCCCGTCCCCACCCCTTCATTTCTCCTTGCATTCAGTAACCAACTTCCAGGGTATTCTCTCATTTTCGGTGACCATTTCAGCACTTGACTTTCATACTGTGTCTGTAAGCTAAGTCATGTCTTCATTGCATGTGCTTAACTCATCCAAAACCCCTAGTCTCTCAGGCCCTTCCTCTATACCATTTCAGTGACTTTCACCCCTGTCCTTTCCCAGCCACCTACTCCCACAGTTAGGCTGCTGCTGTGTGAAGCAGATGATTAAATGCACAGCTGAAAATTCACTGAGATGGTATAGAGGAAGGGCCTGAGAGACTAGGGGTACTGGATGAGTTAAGCACATGGAATGAAGACATGACTTAGCTTATAGACACAGTATGAAAGTCAAGTGCTGAAAACTGAAAGGCTGGCTGCCCAAATCCACCCAGAAGCATCTCAGAAGAAAAGCCCAGATACTTGCTTCAGAATTGTCACAGGTATAAACATCTTAGCGAACACAGAGTCACTTAGGTCAGAATCAACTGAGCAACAACTGGTACTCCCATAGTTAACTCTAGAATTTATCACTTTCTGACTTGACGGCACTTGGCTCATAGCTCATCTAGCTCTGAAATACTACATTAAACCATTCCATTCTCCGACTTGTGCATCACTACACCAATTCTCCTGTCTCATCAAGGCTTCTAAACTCATGCTTCTCTCCTTTCCCTTTACTGTCTACTGTCTTCACTTCTTTTTGTGTCCAAATTAGATCTCATAATTCATGCCTACATTTACTTTTGGAATACACCTTGCTGTCCAACGGTCCTTCTGTCTCATCCTCTTTGTAAACCCCCATCTAACACTTACATCACCCATGCTTTTAGTCAAACTCTTCAGGTTTTTCTTTTCTAGAAAAGTATTCCAGCTGTGCCTGTTATTGTCATTTTAGTTGATGGTCACTTTACAAGAAATCTAACTGCTCTCTGGCAGTCCTTGCATATTTCCTTAGATTCATCTCTCATTCTATAGATTAACTCTTTACAGCTTCTCCAAATGCTACAAATGTTTTAGGCATTCACCACTTTTCCCTTCTCATCTTTGGTTTCACATTCTGCTTCATTCACAATGAGAGGAGAAACTATCCCAATTCCCTTCAAATTCTCATGAGTAAAAGCAACAGAGCTATCTCAACCCAAGGCATCCTTAGGCAGTACAAATGGTTAAGTACTCAAGTACTAGCTGAAAGGTTAGTGGTTTGAACCCATTCATCAGTATTTTGGAAGACAGGCCTGGTGGTCTGCTTCAAAAAGGTCACAGCCTTGAAAACCCTATGGAGCAGTGTATTCTGCACATATGCGCTTGCCATGGGTCAGAATCACCTAGAGGGCAACCAACAACAAGAAACTACCTACACCTCTCCTTCCCTTCTGTCTTCCTATTTCAACGGAAAAGTGTCCCTCCTTAAAGCTTCCCTTCCCACCTCTTGAGGGCTTGCTTCATCAAAACCAGCCCCTCTCTGGCCTGCAGCATCAGTCTCTTCATTTCTTCACAATCCCTTCCCTCTTCAAAGCCAAGGAACAAAATATTTCTTTATTTCATATCTCTGATCCCTTTCATAGACAAGTTTCTTAAAAAAAAAAGTATAATCACTTGTCTCTCACTTCTCACCCGATTGTAATTTGACATCTATTCCACTTTAAACAGCTCCTGCCAAAGTCAAGATTTTAAGACTAAAACTATCTTTAGTTCTTACTGTATGTAATATCTTTGAAGCTATGGTCATTGATTACCTATTTCTTCCTTCTTGAAACATTTATTTATTTAACTTCCATAGTACAATAATATTTTTCTCCTGTGTCATTGGCCACTTTTCAGTTTCTCAATGCCTTTTTTGCATGTGCTAAACAGTCTTTACTCTGAGTGAACACATCCCCAGAGGATGACTTCAGTTACTATTGGTAACCTGATGATTCTGCATACTGTATTTTCTTATTCCAGTTTTCCCTTCTGAAGGTCAGAAAATTGCCTACCAAGTATCTACTCAAATGTCCTAGGTATTTTAAACTCAACGTTTCCCGAGCTGACTCATCATCCTCAAACATACACTATCCTGAAAAAGCCTCTTTGCCCTCCAGAATATTCTAACTCAAGAAAAAGTATAACCATCCACCAGGTGAACAAGCCAAAAACTGCCCTCCACCTTGACCTCACATGGCCTAGATCCCACAATTCATCATTAAGGTAGGGTCTTGCCAATTCTCCTGCTTTTTGAGTCATCTTTACTCTCAACCTTCATATTCAATCACTTGTTAAGCACTGAGTCTTCTGCCTTCTTGAAACATCTCAGATCCTTCTTGATGTTACTCTAGTCCAAGGTACTGTCATCTCTCACTTGGATTCCTGACACAGTATTCTGTTTTCCTGCCATTCTTTTTGTACCATCAATACTCTCTCTAACTTTTCACCTGTCAATAATTCTTTACATTTATCAGAAATTATCTTTCTAAGACACAACTTTAAAATGTCCCACCTTTGGGCAAAATCTTCTGCAGAGCTGCCTATTGTCTCAGGATATAGTTCCCTGTTTGTAGGCCAAGATGTTTTAGGAAACTAACCACATATGGTAGCACAGTGGGATATTTTAAATTTTCAAGGGAAGCCAGTGATACTTGACATTGTTGGTCATCATAAGAAATACTAACTCCAGATGGCTCATGTCTTCAATGTCAGGATGTACCACATTTCTTTCAGAGATGGTATATCTCTGACTTTTGGCAATTGCTGCAGTTACAAAGTAAGTACTACACAAACATGAATGAGGAAAGGAAATAGAAACTATGATTATGAATGAGATAAAGCATTACTTTTTCTTTTAATTTACATGTATTATTTTCCAAATGGCTACTAAGGTTTAGGATATGAAACTGTATTGTTTGGCTCTAACTATTTATGGAACAGAATTATTAGTAACTCCTCTGTGCTGGGATGCCAAAAAAAAAAAAAAAAAAAAAAACTACTAAGAGATTAAAGACACCTTGAAATAAACAAGTTTGAGAACCTCCATCTTAAGATCAAATTCAATCTTTCATAAAATACATGTAGGCTTCATGAAACCAATACAAATTCATTGCTTCTGAGTCAATTCCAACCCATAGTGATCCTATAGGATAAAGCAGAACTGCCCACCAAGGTTTCCAAGGCTATAAATCTTTATGGGATCAGACTGCCATATCTTTCTCCCAGAGTGGCTGGTCGGTTCAGTTAGCAGTCAAGGACTTGACAACTGGGCAGGACTTTCAGGTTTCATTTCTACTGACTTCTCTGGCTGGCCAACATCCTACAATTTCTTCTACTCACCACCAAACAATGAACTACCGACAGGTCTCAGAACAACTCTGTCCCATTCTATACACACCTTTGAAACACACACACAGACATATACATTCCTATCTTTGCCTAACTCCTATTGTCCAGACCCCAATTTCAAAAGTTCCTCTAGGAAGACTTTAATCTTGGTAGATTACCTTCAGGGCCCTCTTCTGCATTTTTATTGTACTATTTCTTTCCAGCACTCCTCATGCTACTTATTGTCTGTCTCTTCGTAGCCACCCTGCAGTACTCCTAAAGAGTGTAGATCAGCAATGCCTTGGTGTCATGAGAATCTAGCACAGTGCCTGCATATAGTATGGGCTCAACATACATTTGCTGAATTCATATCTAAGTGATCTGTTTCTTCCATAAAGTCAAACAATCCCAAACCATTCAGTAGCACTGAAATTTCGCTATCATTTGTATTTACCTCCTTCTCGCTCATTCAGGCCACACTTTTTTTCTATGTGATGCTAAACCAGATGTCATGCTTGAGTCACAGACAGCAGTCACAAATAGTTGGGATTGGAGGCTGCAGCTTACTAGCCTTCTCCAAACAACAAACCTGCAATCTGAAAAGCAGTGGTGTTATCTCTTCCCACCCCATACCCTAAAATGCTGCTGATTACCACAAAATCACTTAGTGAGGAGCCACCCCTGAGGGACCAATGTCCCCTGAGTATTACAGACCAAAGACAACCTGAAAGCACCATGCAGTGGGGACTGAAAGATGAGATGTTGCAGACTGCTCCCATCACCTGGGCTGATTAATAAATGAGATGCTTGTAAATCACAGGTCTTGTGCTATGCACATGAATCAGATCATTCTGATAGCTTAAGGACACCTTGCCAGTGTGTTAGCGTCTGATTCCTTGCCACACGTGCTTCAAAGTAATCTTCCTCTGTCTGCTCATCTTTCTACATCTTCTTCTTCAGAAATGTCCTCAATCTAATAAAAAGGGCAAACGCTACAGAGAACACCTAAGTTCAGGAAACTGAGCAGCACACAGGTCAGCCATGCTCTCTGTCACTGGACACCATCTGTAGGCCTTCTCAGAGTCCATGTTGATGAATTTCCAGGAACTGATGCTTCAGATATTTGTTTTAACTGCCAACTCTAAAGTATTTGCTCTGTGGAAACCAAAAACCAAATCAGCTGATGTCAAGTCAATTCCAACTTACAGTGATCCTTTGTGTTTCAGGGTAGAACTGCACTCCATAAGATTTTCAATGGTCTTAACCTTGTGAAAGTAGATGACCAGGCCTTTTATCCATGGCACCACTCAGTAGATTCAAACTGTCAACCTCTCAGTACCCCAGGAGTTAACTATCTGTGCTACCCAGAACTCTAAAGTACTATTGCATATTATCTTCTTAAATTTCACAACACTTTATGTATTCCCATTTTTCAGATGGAGAAACTGAGACTCAGAGAGTTGATGCAATATGCCCAAGATACCACGCATGAGAATTTGCAGAGCCAAGAATCAAACCAAGATCTGCCTGAATTTAAAGACTTGCTATTCATCACTAAATGATCTCTGGTGGTACTATGGTTAAGCAGTCAGCTGCTAACCCAGAAGTCAGCAGTTCAAACTCAACCCAGCTCTGTGGGAAAAAGACCCAGTAATCTGCTCCTATAAAGATTTCAGCCTGGAAACCCTACTGAACAGTTCTATTATATCCTATAGAGTCGCTATGAGTCAGAATCTTCTCCATGGTACCCAACAACAACTAATCACTGAGCTGTAACAACTGTTTGATTTCACATAAGCACAGATGCCAACCTGGGGCCAGGAGTTTCCTTCAAGATGTGCAGGGAAGAGTCAGGTATAGGAAAAGGGTGAGACACAAAGCTTCACTGCTAAGGAGACCCAGCAGTTCTCATGCCCAGAAGGAGGGTCTTGAGAGACAAATTGCTCAGAGACAGAAGACTAGGTATTCTGGTTCCTTTCATAAGAAATACAAACATCTCCAGCAGCTGTAGGACTCTGCACAAAAGAATGTATCCTGCTACCAGGTGCCAAGAACGGAATTGAGGCAGGTAGGTCTGTACACAGCACAGGAAGAGGTTGCCCGCTGGTGGGGCTGCAGCCAATCTGTTGGTGACACTGAGTGGTATTTGGGAGTTAATGAACTCCATCATCATTGCCATTGGCGAGTGCAGGCTTTGCCTTTGTCTCCCTTGAATTAACTGTCATGACTCTCTTATCCACCTCTCTTTCTCCTTTTCATGTATTCCTCACACTGCACCCAGAGCAATCTTTTGAGATGTATATCAAATCATTTCAATCTCAGGTTTCTAACTCCGCGTTGTTTTCCCATTGCCCATAACAGGGAAGGCACAGGTTCTAACCTGTCAAACCTGATCCCATTGCAAGCCCTGCTAATAGAAAATGGCACAATTCTTTCTCTGAGCTAACACTTGACCATAAAATAGACTCAAAAACAGTGTTTTTCCAACTGCAAGGCTGGACTCATTAGTGGAAGCTGAAATCAATTTAATTGGTAGATAATGTTTTACAAAATAAATGAATCAGAAACGAATAGATTATATTAGAATGGAATAGGATAAATCAGAAAATATTAAAATGAATCACATGTAGTAATGTGAAGTACCGGTCCATGATTTGTTTTAATTATCTTTATATCTCTGTGTTTATTAAGTGTCAATGTAAAATGTATTTCCTAGCATGAGGTAAGGTCAGAAGATGTAAAATATACTTCTCTGGATAGCTGTTGGAATCCCTAGTGGCATAGTAGTCAAGAGGAGAATGGATACAAGCTCTTTGGAGCTATAGACTTGCTGCTCCAAATCTTGGACACAGAAGACAAAGGTGGAAGTCTGGGTGCAGCACCTGCAGTTTACACATTCATTTGGCCAATACTTACTGATCTCCAAACTTCTACTGGCAAGACTCTTTACTACTCTCTGGGGACAGGGAGAGGAAAGCCTTGTTGCTGCCCTCAAGGAAGACACTGCTACCGTGGTGTAAGCTGACTGGTAGGCCAACAATCCCAATGCCATGTGCCAAGTTCCCTGACTGATCAATGCCATCAGTGCTATGTTTGTTGGGAAGATACATCTCTGGCATTGGAATGGTGAATGTGGGGGAAGACAGGAGAAAAGGACCAGTCTGGGCGGGTATCCTAGAGGAAGTGATATAGAAGTGCATTTTCAAGGAGGATCGGTAGTTCATGAGAAGGCAATGGGAAGAAAAGTGGCCCAGGCAGATGGAATAGCATCTGCAAAGGCAGGGATATAGGAGAGAGCCTGGAATTCTAAGTTTTCAAGTGTATGTGTGTTTTGGGTTTGTGTGATGATAGGACATAGACGGAATAGCAGCTTGGAGTCAACAATGAAAGGAATTTGGGATGGCAAATAGAATTCAATCAGCTTTAAGCTTCTTAATTGGCAGGATATTACTTGACAGCTATTTAAACCAAAAATTTGGTGTAGTTGAGTCAATTCCAACACATAGCTACCCTACAGGACAGAGGAGAACTGTCCCATACAGTTTCCAGGCAGTACCCTAGTGCATTTGAACTGCTGACCATTTGATTAGCAACCATAACCCTTGACCTCTACCCACTACCCAGATGTCAGTAGTACCCACCCCATCAGTTATGACAATGAAAATGTCTACAGACATTCCCAAATGCTCACTGGGGGAAACATAACCCTTGCTTGATGAACACTATTCTAGGTCAGTATTCTTCATTTATATCCTCAACCAAAAGTATCTGAATATTTGTACAAAGGCTTCAGACATTGGTCTTTTTTTTTCCAAAAGCTTATTTTATGTTTTTTTTCTTTTTTTTTTTTTATCGTGATTAAGTGAAAGTATACAATCCAAATTAAATCTGTATGCCTGCCTATCTGCAGCTCCTTCTCCTCTCCTTGCCCAATGACAGCATATTCCACATTTTCATTCTATACTTGTTGTATCCTCTTAACACTCTCCTGTCCCCTCCTCTCCACTCTCTTTTCTCCCATCTAGAAAGAGATCAGTAGGACGCCATCCTGTAAATGAATAGAACCATAACATATACACATGACATGGTCACACTGTGTCCCCAAGTCCAGTCCATTTTTGTCCAAAGAGTTTACCTGAGTAGTGCTTTCTGGGCAGGGGCAGCAGCAGGTTAGGGTCCATGCTCCCAGGGGATTCCCCCAGGCTGTCATACCACCAATTGTGGGGTTTTAGCAGAGTTCTTGAGCTGCACACCACTCCCTTTCTCATGTTGCCACAGGGACTCAACACTGTGTGCCTCATCGCAGCTGTCAGATATTGATATTTTTAAAACAATGTTTTATTGTGCTTTCAAGGTTACAATGCAAGTCAATTTGTCATACAAAAAATTTGCACAAACATTGCTGTGTAACTATAACTGCTCTCCTCACCCTGTAACAAAACACCCCTCCTCCACACCCTGTGTTTTCTTATATCCATTCAACCAGCTCCTGTCTCCCTCCCTCTGCCCTCTCATCCCACCTCTGGACAGGAGCTACCCATTTAGTCTCATGTACCTGCTTAAGCCAAGAAGCACTTCCTGCCAATATCATTTTATGTCTCACAGTGCAGTCCACTCTTTGTCTGAGGAGCTGGCTTTCGGGATGGTTTCAGCTCTGTGCTAACAGAGAGTATGGGGCATGTCTTCTAGCATCCCTCCAGTATGCCAAACCATCAAGTCTGGTCCTTTTAATAGGGTTTCAGCTCTGCACTCCATTTGTCTCCCACTTAGTCAGGGACTCCTTGTGTTCCCTGTCAGGACAACCACTAATAATGGTTAGGCACCATCAAGTGCATCTGGTCTCATGCTGATATAGTCTCTGAATTATACAGCTCTTTCTGTCTCTTGGGCTCATATTTTCCTGATGTCTCTGATGACAGATACTGACATTTTTTCAAGCTCTGCTGGTGATTATAATATGCAACCAGTGTTGTGAACAATTTCCATGTCTGCTAAATCAAATTCTTACTTAATCTCTCAAACTGTGACTCTGCCCTCTGTTGAAGTTCCTGTACCATAGATGGTATCATGGATTGAACTGTGGTACCCCCCCAAAAAATATGTGTAGTCACATGGCTGGGCCATGATTCCCAATATCTTGTGACTGTCTTCCATTTTGTAGTTTTCCTATGCTGTATGCTGAAGGATTCGGGTGGGATTGTAAATTCCTTTATAAAATTACCTCCCTGCTCCACTGTAAAGGGAGTTTTCCTGGAGTAAAGTTTGCCCCACCCTTAATCCTTTCATCCTGCAAGAGATAAAAGAAAGGGAAGCAGGCAGACATTGGGAACCTCACA
This sequence comes from Heterohyrax brucei, assembly GCA_028571685.1. NCBI lineage: Eukaryota > Metazoa > Chordata > Mammalia > Hyracoidea > Procaviidae > Heterohyrax > Heterohyrax brucei. The sequence continues at coordinate 69,381,662 of CM053150.1, forward strand.
CCACCAAGAAAGCTGCACTGGAAGAAGAGCGCATTCTTCAGACCTGAGGTTCCTGCGCCAAGATGCTCCCTGGACAAAGACTGATGCAATACTGAACTTCCTTCCAGAGTCGACTAGCAGGAAAGCTTTTCCCTGGAGTGGACATCCTGAATTTGGACTTGTAGCCTACCTGACTGTATAAGAATAAACCTTCCTTTGTTAAAGCCATCCACTCTGTGGTATTTCTGTTAGAGCAGTCCTAGCTGACTAAAACAGATTGAATGTCAAATTTAGGAATAAAAAGTAAAAAAGAAAGACAAAAGATAAGGCTATCCCATGCAACAGGAAAATGGATGCTTCTAACTGTATTTCTTCTGACCCTAAACCCAGAGGTGGATTTAGAGCAAAGTACCAAAAACAATGGCTCAAGCAGAAAAAAGACTGATTCCAGCTACCGAAAATGCAGAGATATCCCTTTAAGGGTACTTTTACACAGGCTGACATCCAAAGAAACAACACTAAAGCTGCTAAAGCCAGCAACCCCCTATGTCTCCTCACAGAATTTCAGCGCACCTTGAGAGAAAATGATTCTAAGGTCAAAGAGGCTTGGTCAAATACTGTTAAATTGTGTAGGAAAGATTTTAAAAAACACGCAGTAAAGTGATCTGTATAACTTTGTTTGACTGGGCTTCCCACACATATATTTATTTGGGAGCAGGTTAGACGTGAAAGTTTTGGAAACAGCCTTCCTGGGAACAAATTCTACTGTTTCTTGAATTAGCTCTTTTACACCAGAAAACTTAGGTAAACAGAGATAATAACAATATCCACAACAAAGAATTATTGTAAAGATCAGTGGCACAATCCATGTACTGTTTGGAGTGCAATGCTAGGCTTAGCAATCAACCTATCATTGTTATTATTTATTTGACTATGAGGTCCTATGCCCCCTTACCAGAAATCAATTTTTAGCACCACCTTCAACTAGAGTTCTACATAATACAGTTTAAGAAATGATGATTTAGACTAATGTTAGCCATATCAACAGAAATACAGACTGTACCACATGATAACATGATTCTATTGAGAATCTGGAGGCTGATGACTTTCTTTCTGATTCAATCATAAATTTCCAAAGTGGTGCAGTGGTGGACTTCTCTTTCATACCTTGAAGGTGGGGACTTTGGTCAACATTGAATCTCCAGCATACAACATCTTTGTTCATTATTGAATTGCGAGTACACAGCATCTGAGTTCATCATTGACTCTCTAGTATACAGCATCTGACATACCTAGGGACCCACACCTACTGCTGAAGAACTGATGAGTAAGGACTACATGCCATTCATCTCAGCAGAACCATCCTCCCACCCAAAGCTCTATTTACTTAGCTAAATATCTTGGTCACAAAACCTACTGCATACGTTTTCACAAAACACACAAAAGAACCTTTGGGATAGATTACAACTGAGATTCATACGACTCTGAAATAAGCATGCAAAATGGCTAAGCAATCACACTTGGTTTCCCAAGATTTGATTTACACTCAACATTCAGGTACTTATTTAAGTCTCAGCTGGACATTCACCATAAGCCACAAACCACCTGCTATATGACCTGTCGGGAAAAACCACTCAATATGATACCATCTCTTGTGGCATTGTGGCCACCATTATCAATATGTCTCCTTAGGCTTGGATTCTCCAAAACCCAAATTGACAAATCATACCAAAAGTCTCCTATTAAATCCATCTTTGAAATAATTGCTAAATTTGCAGCAATTACTAATGATTTCAAAGTCCGGGGGCGGGGGGGTTCATAAAATAAGGTACAGAAATACAATAGGAATAGAGGAAATACACACCTGTGATCCAAGATGATTTTTAAATTACCATGAGGAGAAAAGAAAGAATTTCTAGTAACAAAAGCTGTAAGAGGGGCAAACTTGACTTATTACACTTCTGCAAAATGCCAAGCTCTATATGTTTTATATCTAAGTAAGTTTTCACCACAGCCCCACCCAGTATTTAATATTATCTTCGCTTCACAGATGGGAAAACTCAGTCTCAGACAGGTTGTAACTTATCCAAGGTCAACGAAAGTTTCTTGATATTTGCTAATGAACTAGGTAGTTAAGCAAAAAGGTAAGGGCTCCTGCTGTAGGTCTTAGAAGTCCGAATCTGAATTCCAGCTCTGCCACTTTCCAGCTATGTGATGTTGATAAATTTGTTCCATCTCTTGATATCTTGGTTTCTTCCCGCATAATATAGGACAATAATACTATTTCCCAAACAAAATGACTGTATTTGATGACTAAGACATGCACAAACTGAACAGAGAGAAACTTAAAACAGATATAACTGATTGATTTCAAAATCTTAATGAATACTTTTTTTCCAATTATATGATAGTTTAAATCTTACAAAGCATTCTCACACAAACTGCATCTCATTTGATCTGGTAGACTGGACAGACATCATTATCCCCTTGTACAGTCAAGAAAATTGAGTATCTGAGGGATTTCTTATTCATTCCTATCCATGGAATAATTATCCACTCACTCACTTTCACTTTTCCCACATCTCTCACTTTCAGCTCTGAGTCTGCAAGAGGAGGGTTTGGACACTGCGGTTTGTGGTGGTTTGATGGGAATACATGTTTGTGTTTTATTGTTTTCTTTTGGTCACCTCTGTACTACCAGAGCATAGCTCCATTTATGGTATATGATTAGTGTTGAATGCTACAATGACAGATGTACAAAGGAACATAGGAAAGGTACAGGAATGAACTTGCTCAGGATGAAACAGCAGCTTCCAAATTAATAGAATATGAATCATCAGATTTCACATCCAGAGTCTTCTCCCCTATCCCATGGTACATTTTCAAATAGCAATATCCCACAGAATCATGGAATTCCAGATGGGAACAAGCTCAACCAACTACTCAAAGAAGCTTTGTCACCTGGCCAAAACCACACAGCAAGAAGGTAGGTGAGCTGGACTAGAATCCAGGTTCCCTGACTAATGTCACTGATGCTATTCTTCACCCCGGTAGATTCAGCAGCTGAAAACTCCCCTAGCCTCCCATATGTCGGCTTGGGTTTGTGAGGGATGGAACTTATACCTCATATACACCAACCACTGCATGTGCATGTTATTGCTCAGCTCATGACAAAACGTTAGAGGTGAATTCTGCTGGGATTTGATCAGGCAACTTCTCATCCTTGCCACTGGCTCTCAATCCCCATCATGACTCGAAGAGTTGAAGGCAGCCTCTGAGTACACATGCACGTGCAAAGAGATGCCTTAACCTACTAAAGGGAAGACAGGCTTCCTCTCAGTTTCTTTTGGAAGCTCCCAGATCATGCTGGCTTCTGGCTGGAAGGCTGGAATGGGAAAACTGGCTAAGGTTTGAGGTCTGGGACATCTTGAAAGACTGGCCCTGGTGCATCAGAGTATACGGCATATTTGGCAAATAAGGCCTTTCTTTCAGGATGCAACTTGCAAGCTTCTAACGTGCTGTGTCCCTGCTACCACACAGCAAGACACACTGGGAATTGTCCACTGACATGCTTTATTGTTTCAACAAAGCAGCATGTGATGGGAGAGAAAGTATCAACTGACAAGTGGCCCCATGAGAACATCCTAGTTGGCATTTGTTTGTGCAGAAGCACATGTCTCTGGGTAACTACCTGCATGTGCATCCTTGTGCAGATTTTGGCAGAAGATCCATGTAGTTCTTTTACATGGTTGCTGTACCATCGGTGTTTGTGCTGTGACTAGTCTTCCAGTCATGTATGCCTGCCCTGAACTTTTTGCTTCATAGCACTTATTATCATATAGGTGTATGTGTATATGCATATGCATAATACATATTATATATATGTATATATATATATACTTGTACATAAACAAACTCATTCCCTTCAAGTCGATTTCAATTCATAGCAACATTATGTGTTGCAGAGTAGAACTGTGCTCCATAGGAGTGTTTTGACGTTGCAACCTTTCAGAAGCAAATCATCAGGCCTTTCTTCCAAAGCACCTCTGGGTAGACTCGAACCTCCAAACTGTCAGTTAGTAGCTGAGCACTTTAACCATTTTTTGCACCACACAAGGACACTTTGTGTGTGTGCATATATAGGGTGAGAGAAAGAGACACAGAAAGAGAGAGGCAGAGACAGACAGACAGAGAGAAAGAGAGTACACTTATGCGTATGTGTATGTTGAATTAACACCAGTCTCTCCGAAAAGCGCAAGGACTATGTTTGTTTTATCCATTATTGTATCTTCAACCCCAAACAGAGTGCTGGGCCTATGGCTGGTGCTGAATAATTATTTGACGATTAACTAAAGGAAGGAAGAAATAACTTGACGACCAGAGGCCTGACTTCTGGGCTGAACTCTGTCATTTAATTAACCATGTGACCTTGGTTACATTTTATACTTAATTGCAGAGCTAGAAAGGATTCTAGACATCAGCTTGTTGGATGATTGCAAACTTTGCTTTAGCAGTGGAATCCAAAATAATGTATACATGAAATCTGAACACAAGACCAGACAGAGGCAAGGCTACTTTTACGTAACAGGGGCACATAACTGGAAATCTGCCCGATCATCCCTTTGCCTCTCTCCTCACTAAAAGGGCTTCGCTGACTGCCTCAGCTGATCTTCGGGATTCAAATAATACTGTTTGAAGAACACCGATCTCTGTCAACTCTATCATTGAACCAAACCAAAAACCCACTGTGGTGAATGGATTCTGATTTACAGTAACCCTGTAGGACAGAACAGAACTACCCCATTTGATTTCCAAGGAGTAGCTAGTGGATTCACACTGCTGAACTTTTGGTTTACAGCCATAGCTCTTGACTACCGTGCCACAGGGCTCCTATCATTTGACAGAGAAGGAAAACGGACTCCTGGAGAGGAGAGAGCTGGCCTAGCTCCCATGCCCAGTGCACATCAGAACTGGAATCAGTGTCCAGATGTTCTGACCTCCAACCTTATCAGAAACCTTCCATCTCTCAGAATCTTTAAAACTACCCCTGAAATGTTTACGAAGGGATTATGAGGAAGAAATGTGAACTTATTTGGAAAAACATATTGTGAGTTTTGAAATACTTTCTATTTGCAAGCCATATGGGGACCACCAAGGCAACTCATTGAGAAGAACAGCTTCAGGATCAGCTGGGTCTGTATTTGGAGCCCAGGTCCAAGTGCTGATCTTAACCAGGTGGATGACCATGGACAATACATTCAACCCCCACAAGTCCTGGTTTTCTATATGTGAAATGGCAAGACACTGCTCACCTCAGCGGGGATCTTGGGAGGATCGAGTGCTTTCCTATCCATGACACATTGTCAATGTTCAATAAATGATTGCTACTGTTAAGCACTGTGCATAGTACCTATTTAAACATACAGTTATTTCAATAACAGTTGATATTTTTGAAATATTTATCTGTTAATACACACCATATCTTCCCTTACAAAGCTCCATATAGCCATCATCATGTCATAGTACGACTACATCACAGGTCCATGTATCCTCAGCACAAGGCCAGACACACAGCATTTAAGAAATATTTGTAAACAATGACTGGCTGTCTAAAGCTCTGGCACATTCATTCCCTAGGGTCGCCATGAGTTGGATCCAACTCGACGGCACTTGGCTTGGCTGGCGAGTTTATAACCAGACTTTGTTTCCACTCCAGATCCCGCCTTTTTCAGGCTATGTGACTTTATTTAAATCATTCAATTTTTCACCTTTAAAATAGGGATATGAATGCTAGCCTTCTAAACCCTAAAGTGGTCTTATGAGGTTCAACAAAGCAATGAAAGAGAAAGCCATACACGAGAGCAATGAGTAACAATTTGAAAAAAAAACTCACACAAAATAAGATACCCTGAAAATCTTCCACACCTTCTGTCCCCTTTAATTCAATGTCGCAAGCCTGCAACTTCCCAGTGCTGTGGATTTCAGCTATTGACGTGTTCTTTCAAGGAGTCAGTGATTACTCATGTTTAGTTTATGCATTTAACAAGCAGCAATGACTATTCTGCTAGAATGTACTTTAAAGATCCAAATTTGGAATTAAGTAGACAACTAGTATTCTTGGATGATTCAGCAATAATTTCTCCCAGAAGTAGCCCCTAGAATTGATCATTGTGTTGCTGAAATTCAGATATTCTCTTTTAAGAGAAAACGTATCCCATATTTCTCATTCTTGTGTTGTCTTCCCACTCTTACTCACCCCATATTCATTTTCCTTTGTGTTTCTGCCACTCACCATGCTCAGAAGACCCCCTCCCCAATAACTGTAATTATATACCACTCTTCAAGGCCCATACAAAGTTTATCCATTAACTTTTGCACAGAGGGAGCTACTGTGAAACCTCGATCACTAGAAAGCCATATTTCAAAGTAGGGCTTTAAATATTCAGAGTGTAATCACAGGAGTTTGCACCTGATGGAGATTTCATAAATCATCCAGCTCAACTGCACCATGCCACAAAATATGCAAAGGAGACTCACCCGTTTTTCATACAAAATATGTAAAAAATTGAAAACATTAACTGGTGCCTTTTCACGTGCTAGTTGGGATCCTATTTTTCACCATGATACTTGGCTCTCCTGATTGACCCAGAAGTGTTGGGGTTTATCCCCACTTTCCCAAACATAAAACAAAGATCACACCTCCAAGGAGTATTTTTGGTCACTTATTTTGATGTTTATATTCATTAATTCACTGAAGTTTGCAAATACTGTTATATGCTTACATTTACAAGACAGAGCAAAAATCAATTTAGAGATCCAGAAATGAACCATCTATAAACTCTGCTCTTAAAGAGTTTTCAGTTAGGTGTGAAGAAAACATAAGAAGGCACTCTAATGACAAATAGATTTAAAGAAGGACAAATGTATAGGATGGTGGAAATACGAAAGAGAAGATGATTAAGTGAAATGGGGAAAATCGAAAATAGCTTCAAAGAAAAAAGGCTTTTGGGCCAGCTTGAATGAATAAGTAGGATTTCTATAGGTCAAAAACCAGTTCTGATCTGCCTAACTACAGGCTACTTATTGAGTATGGCTGCTTATTTCCAAATGTATAAATATGTTTGGGTGGTGTCATGAACTGAATTGTCCCTACTCCTCAAAAAAGTGTGTGTAGCAATTTGGCTAGGCCATGATTTCCAATATTGTGTGATGTTCCTATATGTTGTAAATTCTGCTTCTATGATATTAATGAGGGAGAATGGAAGGTGAAACAGGACTCAATGTGCACCACTGTTTTGTGACTTAAGGCAATTTCTTGGGATATAAAGGAAAGGGAAGCAAGCAAAGAGTTGTGGACTTCATACTACCAAGAAGCAGTACTGGGAGAAAAGTGCATCCTTTGGAAACAAACTTGGGTCCCTGCACCTCAGAAGTTCCCAGTCCAGGGAAAGACAGAAGATAAGAACCTTCCTCCAGAGTGAACAGAGAAGGACTTGTTCTGGAGCTGATGCCCTGAATTCGGACTTGCAGCCCACTAGACTGTGACAGAATAACTATCTCTTTGCTACCGCCATCCATTTGTGGCATTTCCATTAACACAGCACCGGATGACCAAAGCAGGTAGCATACTGGGTACATTAGTAGCATCTGCCAAAGTCCACTTACATCCAATATAACTGAGTAGAAATGCTGTGACTATGGATATAAATAAACCGGGATTTGGATTTCAGCTCTCTACTTCCTTAATATGTGACTTTAGAGAAGTTATTTAACCTGGCTGAAGCTCAGTCTTTTCATCTTTAAAGTGGACAAAACAAACAGAACTTACCTCTGATGATTATTAACATTTCCATAAGGTAATGTATAAACTAAAAGCAAAGTGACCAGCACGCAGTATGGACTCAATAAATACTAGCTATGTGCTCATCACCTTGTCGCTGTTAATCTTGTCACCTTGTCACTATTACTCTCTTGGAAAGCAAAGAGAAAAAGTAAATTGCCGCCTCTGCTGTGGTGGGAACCCTCTGTGGAGGGGCACCATGCCTTCACCCCAAAACTCCCACATAGAGGAAGGCCCATTCCAATGTCTGATCTCACAAAGCTCATGATGAATGAAAATTTAGGCTGGTTTAGACCAGCTCTTACCTGTATATTTTATATCTGGTTGTAAATCCTTGACGGTGTCTTTCCACAAAGGATAGGTAGCTCCTGGAGTGGTGGAAAGGCCCCCTGTCTGAAATAAGCCAATCAAATTCCTTGGAGACATGTTGGTCTGCTGCAGCTGGTTCCTGGTGGGAGGGCTGCACTGAGATACGGCCCCATACAAACAGGAAGTAGAGGAGCTCAACAAACCTCCAGTTCATGCTTTTCTGCCGGCCTTTTTCCTCTCATTCTTGCTCCATTCTGTGGAGTCCTAAGAAGAAAAGAAGAAAAGAGAGAAAGCGAGGAAGAACAGGAAGAAGGTGAGAGAGAGGAGAAAAAAAAGAAAAGAAGGGAAAGAGAGACAACAGAAAAAAAATTACAGTTAACATAATCTCATAAGACAACAAAAAAATGTTTTGAAGTATAAAAAAGCAATACAGTTTCTGGTTAGGCACACATGTAGAACCAAAGAAGATCTAGCTTTCCTTCCTCCTTTGTTGTTGACGTACTGTATGACTAGGCAAAAACTGCTAACTTCTAGGAGATTTTGTTTGCTCCTCTGTAAGACAAGAGGAGAGGCCTAAGGGCCAGTATCTCAGCACTAGTATATCTTAGGTAATCAAGGTATATGTGCTGAATGAAGGAATGCAGAAACAGTCTCACACAGCCAGTAAGGCATGTGGAGACAGAACTCACATGTCTGCTGTATCTGCTGTTTTCACAACCTGCCTCTGACCCCCAGAACTCAGTATACAAGAATTTCCTTTTCCTTCTTCCACACAAACATGCATCCACTGAGCAAGTCTTCTGCTTTACATTATCAGATGACTACACAATGTCTTATGATGGGTGACCATGACTATCAGGGTTAAGTGTCACAGGGACAAAGAGTTCATGGAGTTCACTAGAGTCCACTGGCACAATGATCAGTGCCTTCCTCATGAGGACCCAAAGAAGCATGACTAGAGTGGGCACATGATGGGAAACTGAGCCTCTAGCTTCTCTAAGGTTCAGAGGGAGGATAAAGGCCACGGAGCTCTGTGGGATATTCCCAACCTCTTTTATGGGGTGGTAGCATAGAGGAACCCATGTAGTGCAATGATGAAGCACTCAGCTACTAACTGAAAGGTTGATGGTTCGAACACACTCGGTAAATCCATAGGACAAGAACTGACAATCGGCTCCCATAAAGATTACAGTCAGACTGCTGGAACCGATCCTCTACAGAACAGAGACAGGAAGGTGGAGAGGAGGGGACAGGGGATGGTTGAATGAATACAGGAGGTACAGGGTGGAAACGAGGAGTGTGCTATCACAGGGTTGGGAAAGCAGCTCGAGTTGCATAGAAGTGTGTGTATGGGGGCTTTATATCGAAAATTGACTTGGATTCTAAACTTTCACCTAATCACAATTAAATATTTTTTTTAAAAAAAGATCACAGCCTAGAAAATGCTATGGGGGCAGTTCTACTCTGCCACATGGGGTAGGGAGCAGTCAAAAATCAGCAATAGCAACAGCACAGTGATGTGTTGGGGAAAATGTTGGAGACTAAGGGAAGGCTGGTGGGGAGGTTCCTTGTGGGAAGGAGAGAAGGGAAACCACAAGGCTAAACCTAGCTTTGGGGACATTTGTACATTTCCTTTTCATTGGCTCATCACCATGCTACTTCTAGCTTAATTCACTATTCTCTCTGTGTCCCCTTCCACCCACTTATTCTAAAAGAGCTCATCTTACTCCACAGTCAAAGGTAGTTTTGAATCCAGGGCCCAACAGTTATAAATAATATTATTTCAGGCAAGTTATTTTGCTTCTCTGAGTCTTGGTTTCCTGGTCTATAAGCTGTGGTTAATAATAGCATTTACATTCAAAACTACTGTCGAGAATTAAATAACATAATTTATGTAAAGTGTTCTACTCAGTTGGCATCTGGCATATAGTAAGCGGCATCAATGTTGCCAATGATAATGATAATGATGGATAATGTTGATGTTGATGGTGCTAACATCCCATTAGGGGGTGTCTTCACTCATGTTGTCCCCATTGCCCATCGAAGTCCTTTTTGTCCTTCAACAGCCATTTAAGGTCATGTCCTCACAGGTCGCTTCCTTTTTTTACTCCTCTTGAAAAATGTTAGTTGTCTCTTTCCTCTTCAGCCCCAGTTGTTGATTTCCTGTATTTAATACTTACTATATTTCATTATACTCACTAGGTCTGTGTGTCCATCTCACTCACTGGATCATGAAGCTGTATCTCGCAAGAGTTTTTAGAAGACTTGGCTTTTAAAAAGTCTTGACTACCCGTGTGGCTCTGGACAGTCAAGCTCCTCTCTTGTCCCCCATTTCTACATCAGTCACTTAAATTTGCAGTAAAGGCACAACAGTATTAAAACAGTCTTACAAATGTAAGACTTATAAACAAGCTTAAATATGATACCTTGTTTATCTATCCTTTCTTCTGAAAACAGGAGAAAAGGAAAGCTAAGAAAGAAAAAAATAAAAAAGAGGTAGACATGAATTCCCTTTCCAATATCTGTCCATTACCCAACTGCACCATTCCAGTATGAATTTCTACAAAAACCAACTTGGCACAGCAAGCCCCAGCTGTCAGGGGCAAAAGAGAGAGGCACACAAGCCGAGGAGTAGGTTGGCAGAAGCTGTAGCCTGAAGTTTTGTTCAGAGGCTAAAACAAAGCCACACATGTTGAGAGCAAAACTGTAACTGCTACAGCTGCCAGAGCTGTCTGCCAGAGCCCACCTGAGTGGCAAGCAGGGGGTGGAGGCAATTGTTCACAGATCTCAGTAGGGAGCTACAGCATACGGAAATCACAGCATGTCACCCATGGAGCCCTGCTACATGGCTTCTGTTGTGAGTGGGTACAGAATGGGAGCCTGTGCAAGAATGCTTGGCTGTTAGACTGTTTGCAAGGAAACACAATGCAGAACATCTCAGCCTTCAAAAGTGGAATCAGGCTGTACATGGAACAGCCATGTGCTCGCGCGCACGTGTGTGTGTGTGTGTGTGTGTGTGTCTATAAGGAAATGAGACTTCAGCCTTCAGTCCTAGAATTAGTTGAAGTTTGAAAGATGAAACCCAGTGGTTCCCAAGTAGGGTACTTGCTACTTTCAGGGGACCTTTCACAATGCTTGGGGACATCTTCGATTGTCACAACTGAGAGGTGCTACAGGTATCTAGAGGGCAGAGACCAGGAGGCAGCTAGGCATCCTACAATGTACAGGATAGGCCCCCACAAGAAAGAATATCAGTTAAGAAAACTTGATGTTATGCAACTCCTTTTTGGAGATCATGACATTGAGATCCATCAGAGAACGCACTTTCCCTAGGTCACTATGACTGGTAGATTGGACTCAGATCCTCTTGTCTAGTTCCAGATTAAGTATTTCCCCTTCTGCCATACTGTCTCCATATGGGTAGCTGTGCTTGAGCCTGTTTTCTTGTTGAGGCAATCTGCATTTCCATGAGTAGGGATAAATGTCTCATGGCCAAAGTCTGGATACGTATCTAGTGACTTGGAAAACCACTATAATTCATAGAGCACTAAACATGTAAATGGAGCTTTTATAAAGTATATTTTAATAAAAACGGATATTGTGCTAGGCAAGGACAAGGAATAGTACATATATTATCTAAATGTTGTCATATGAGATATGATGACCGACACCTTGACTTCCCTTCTATAAACAAGCTCCTTTTAGCATCAGAATGAGACTTTATTAAGCATCTACTGTATGCTTGCCTCTGAAAATGTCTGTTCCCATGGTAGCAGCCAGAGCATCAAAAGTGGATATTACTTTACTTTAGATGTTATTAAAGCTATGTGTCACCAAATAGGCTATTGTTGTTGTTAGGTGCCATAAGTCAGTTCTGACTCATGGTGACACTGTACAAGAGAACAAACCACTGCCAGGTCCTGGGCCATCCTCCCGGCCACTGCTGTGTGTGAGCCAGTTACTGCAGCCACTGCCAGTCTGTCTTATCACGGGTCTTCTCTCTCGCCGACCCTCTACCTTGCCAAGCATGATGTCCTTCTCCAGCGACCGGTCCCTCCTGATAACATGTCCAAATTACATGAGATGAAGTCTTGCCATCCTCGCTTCTAAGGACCATTCTGATTGTACTTCTAAGACAGATTTATTCCTTACTTTTAGTTGTCGTTGTTGGTAAGTGCCACAGAGTTGTTTCCAAAGCTTAGCTATCCTATGTAAATTTACAACAGAACAAAACACTGCCAGGTCCTGTGCCACCCCCATGGCAGTCAATGCTTGAGCCCACTATGCAGTCACCATGTCTCTCTGAGGGTCTTCCTCTTTTTCAGTGACCCTCTGTTATAATATGCATGATGTCCTTCTCCAGGGACTGGTCCCTTCTGATATCATGGTCAAAGTATGTGAGACAAAGTCTCAATATCTCTGCTTCTAAGAAGCATTCTGGTTGTACTACTTCAAAGACAGATCTGTTCATTCTTTTGGCAGTCCACAGTATACTCAATATTCTTTGCTAACAGCATACTTTAGAGGCATCAACTCTTCTTCATCATCCTTATTCACCGCCCAGCTTTTGTATGCATATAAGGCAGTTAAAAGCACCACAGATTGGATAAAGCACACTTTAATATTCAAGGTGATACTTCGCTTTTTAACATTAAAGAGGTCTTCTGCAGTAGATATGCTGAATGCAATGCATCCTTTGGTTTAATTGCTGTTTTCATGGGTGTTGAAAATCCAAGTAAAATGAAATCTTTGGCAACTTCAAGCTTTTCTCCATTTATCATGACATTGCTTACTTGTTCAGTCCCGAGGATTTTTTTCTTTCCTATATGCTGAGGTGTAATCTATACTGAAGACTGAAATCTTTGATCTTCATCAGTAAGTGCTTCGAGTCCTCATTTCCAGAAGCAAAGTTATGTCATCTGCATACTGCAGGTTTTTAACAAGACGTCTTTCAATTCTGGTATCGAGTTCTCCTTCACGTAGTGCAGCTTCTCAGTGTTTTTGCTCAGCATACAGATTGTTAAGTATGGTGAAAGGATACAATCTTAATGCATACCTTTCCCGACTTAGAAACCAAGCAGCATACTCTTGTTCTGTTTGAAAGGCTGCTCCTTGGTCTATGTACAGATTCCTTATGAGCACAATTAAAGGTTCTGGAATTCCCATGCTTCTCATTATTACCCACAATTTGTAATGATCAATACAGTCACATGTCTTTGAATAGTCAATAAAATACATGTAAACATCTCTCTGGTATTCTCTGTTTTAAGCCGAGAGTCATCTGAAACCAGCAATCATATCTTTCATTACATGTCTTCTTCTGAATCTGGCTTGAATTTCTGGTAGTTCCCTGTAGACATAATGCTGCAACCATTTTTGAAGATCTTCAGGAAAATTTTAGTTACGTATGATATTAACGATACTCTTCAGTAATTTCCACATTTTGTTGGATCACCTTTCTTTGGAATGGGCATGAATACAGATCCCTTCCTGCAGGATGGCCAGGTAGTTGTCTTCCAAATTTCTTGGCATAAACAAGTGAGAGCTTCCAACATTGCATCCATTTGCTAAAACATTTCAATTAGTATTCTGTCACTTCTTGAAGGCTTGTTTTCTGCCAATGCCCTCAGTGTAGCTTGGACTTCTTTCTTCAGTACCATCTGTTCTTGATTATATGCTACCTTCTGAAATAGACGGATGTAAACCACTTCTTCTTGTACAGTGACTCTGTGTATTCCTTCCATATTTTCATGCTTCCTGTATCATTCAATATTTTCCCCATAACTCAAAAAACTCACTGCTGTCGAGCTGGGTCTGACTCATCAAATCCTTTAGTTTTGCAGCTTGAGGCTTGAAGCTTTTCTTCAGTTCTTTCAGCTTGAGAAATGCCAGGTGTGTTTTTCCCTTCTGGTTTTCTAACTCCAGATCTTTGCACATTTCAGTATAACACTTTACTTTTTCTTCTTGAGAAATCCTTCTAAATCTTCTGTTCAGCCATTTCACTTCACCATTGCTTTTTTTTTTAGTTACTTGATGACCAAGAGCAAGTGTTAGAGTCTCTTACGTCATTTATTTTGGTCTTTTCTTTTCCTCATCTTTCTAATGACCTCTTTTTCATGTATGATATATTCAATGTCATCTCACATCTCATCTGATCATTGGTCATTAATGTACATGTGTCAAATCTATTCTGGAGATGCTCTCCAAATCCAGAAGGCATACAATCAAGGTTGTACTTTGGCTCTTAGGACTTGCTTTCATTTTCTTTAGCTTCAACTTGAACTTGCATATAACAATTAATAGTGCCACACTTTGCCCCCTGCCTTGAGCTTCTCCATCATCTCATTCCCCAAATGTGGTCATTTTGATTCCTGTATATTTCACTTGGGGAAGTGGACATGGATAGTCACCACTTATGACATTGAAAAAAAGTATTCCCAATGGAGAAGTCGTTGGTCTTAAAATATTTTTTTATGTGATCTCCGGCATCATTTGTATTATGAAGTTCAAATTCCCAACTATGGATCTTTCTTCTTCATTTCCATCTTTCACTTTCTAACCACAAGTAACTGTCAATGGGTCTTGACTACAAGTCTGAACAATTTCAGGTTTTAATTTCTTCATCTTTGGCTTTTACGGTTGCTGCAAAATTTGAATAATAGCCATATTAACTGATCTTCCTCATCAGTACACAAATATTATCCCACTGCTAACAGCACTGTACTTCAAGATAGATCCTGAAATTTTCTTTTTGATGATGAATACGATATTATTCTTCTTAAATATCTGTCATCCTTGGCACAGTACAGCATACAACTGTCAGATTCACAATGTCCAATATGAGTTCATTCCACCTCATTAATGCCTAGAGCATTGATCTTTATGCATACCATTTCCTTTTTAATAAGTTTCAATTTTCCTGGACTCATACTTCATACATTCCACATTCCTATCCTTAATGTGCCATCTACAGCTTTTTCCTTTCTCATTTTGAGCCATGCCACATCAGCAAAACCAAAACCCACTGCCACTGAGACAATTCTGATTCATAGTGACCCTGTAGGACAAAGTAGAACTGCCCCATATAGTTTCCAAGTTAGTAGCTGTGGCACTTAACCACTATGTCATCAGGTTTTCCAAGGATGGCCCCGAAATCTTTACTCCATCCTCATCATCAAGGACAACTCTACTTTAAGGAATCATCTCTTCCAGGGGTATTTTTAGTGCCTTTCAACCTGAGGGACTCACCTTCTGGTGCAATATCAGACCAAGTTCCACTGGTTGTCATTGGTAATTATTTTTTAGAAGTACATCTCCAGGTCCTTCCTCCTAGTTTGTCTTAGTCTGAAAGCTCAGCTGAAACCTTCTACCATAGATCACCCTGCTGGCATTTGAAACACCAGAGGCATAGCTTCCAGCACCACAGCAATACACAAGCCCAACACAGCAGGACAAACTGACAGACAACTGGTAGCTACAGCTACACTATCTCACAGACAGTCATGAGGCTTGAAGACATTAAATAACCTTCCCAGGCTCACAACTCATAAATGTGAAATTCAGGATTTTAAGCCAAGTGTATCTCATTATAGAACCCACTGCTGTGAAGTCAATTCTGACTCATTATGACCCTCTAGAACACAGAAGAACTCCCTCATAGAGTTTCTAAGGAGTGCCTGGTGGAGTTGAACTGCCAACCTTTTGATTAGCATGCACAGCACTTCACTACTACATCACTAGACTGTACAATTTTTACTAAATCCTTACACTGCGAAGCTAGAACACGGTCTCACCCTTCAGAAATTTAATATACAATGGGAAGTCACACCCATATATAAGTAAGTTTCATATGAAATACGCTGTCACAAATACTTTAATAAAGGACTAAAGTCCAATGGAAGAATAGAGGCAGAAGAGACCGCTTCAGCCAAGAGATCAGGAAGGGCCCCACAGAAGAGGTGCTACTGGGGCAGGCCCTCAGACAGCATATAAGGTTTCACTAGACAAAACATGGAGAAATAGCTATTACTGGTAAAACACGCAGCATCAGGCCTTGGAGATAGAAGAAGGCAGAGTGTTTGATGACCGGCCGGGTACATGTAAGGGCGGCACTCAGGTAGGCAGAGGGGGCCAGTGAGAACAAGGGCCGCTGAGGCATTTAATTGACAGTCTCTCTCTCCTTCACCAAGCAAGAATGAAGCATTTCATTTCCATGTTAGACACTAAGGGCAAAACATTGCAGATACTCAAGAAATTCACTCTCTCATCCATTAACATGCTAAGCAGCTTTTAGGTCACAGGCACTGTTGTAGACGCTGAAGATTTCATAGCAAGCAGGGCAGCCAGGGTCCTCAAGGACCTTACTTTCTAGCATGTAGGAGGATGGAGAAACAAAATAAGCAAGAACTGTCCATGTGGTAGTGAAGGGTGCCCTGAAGAAAACGAAAGCAAGGTGGGATTGAGAGGGAGAACACTGCCTTTTACACATGGTGGTCAGCAAAAGCTTCTCTGAGAAACTGGTTTTGAACAAATGCCTGAAGGAATCATGGAGAGTGTGACACAGACATCACAGGGGAAAAAGATGCCAGTCAAACGTGAGATGATCTGAGTCTCTATGTGTTTCAGATAGTTAATGCACTCAATGGCGAACTGCAAGGTTGGAGTTCAAGTCCACTGAGCAGTAACTGAAAAAAGTTTAGCTGTGTACTTCCATCCAAGCAGCTATTGAAAACCCTAGGAACACAGCTCTACTCTGACACACATGGAGTTCACCATGAGTCAGAATCAATGCAACAGCAGCTGGTTAGGCATAGGTCAGATTGTATTTCAACCTTTCATTCAGGAAACTTAGTTCGGCAGCCCTAAAAGTCAGCTTGAGAAGGGCATCATGTATTAAGTGAAATTCCACTATGTGCCAGGAAGTGAGGTAGTTGCTTTACACATGTGACTTCACGGAGATACCATAAAAGGGAAAGGTCCTGGTCCTAGTTCATACCTGGTTAGAAACTGAGGTTCATAGAGTTAAAGAGCTGGTCCAACACCACACAGCTAGCAAATGGTAGAGACTGCACTGCCCAGTTAGGCAGCCACCAACTATCTGTGGCTACGAAGCATCTGACCTGAGGTTAGTCCAAATCAAAATATGTTGTGAGTGTAAAACATTACCAGAATTCAAAGGCTTAGTCCAACATATCAGTGCACTTAATTTCACTATTTCTGTTTAATTATTTTAATGTGGCTGTTAGAAACTGAAACTACATATGTACCTTGCATTCTATTTCTACTGGGCAACACTGGGCTAGAATGCCCCCTTTCTACTGTATGCTACCGCCCAAATAGTGAGCATCCACTTATCCACTGCCGTATCTGCACTACCACTGGAAGAACCTAGCTCACCCTCCCTTATGAATCCTTTGTTGAGCCACGTCCAGCTATTTATTCCCTTCAAAATCAATAAGAAACAACAAAAATCAGTAATATATGCACTGCAAATAAAAAAATCCCCACGTTCAAGGGCCGTATCGCCAAAACTCAACATTCTAAAGGCCAACCACACCAGTTTCCAGTAACTCCACCCCACAGCAGCCCTATGATTCTGAGCAGAAGTGTGCTCCACAGCATTCCTAATGGTGGACTTTTCAATAGCCAGTCACCAGGCCTTTCTTCTGAGGCATCTCAAAGCTTCAACATTTCACTTAGCAGCCAAGCATGTTAACTGTCTGCCCACTCAGGACTCCATCCTAGAGAGATGGCCCAATTTAGAAATGTTATTTCTCTAAAAGATTCATGAAGGGAACTTCTTGTCACTGGGATTTGGAGCCTGTGAAAGAAAGGCTGCTTCTATTCTAAGCACTGCTCTTGACCTCCATCAACCTCGGGTGACTCTCGGGGCTGGATGCAGCATTGTACACTAGCAGACATAGAGCCACCGTCACAAGCTTAGTATGGAGAGCCCACAAGGCCCTCCACTGAACCGTGCTATATATAAACCTACAGTGTTATAGAGGGAATTGCATTCATCCCATACAGAGCATATTCTTTAATTGTTGCCATTATAAATTATTTACAGCCAAGGTGCACACCCTGAATAAAGTGATGAGAGAGGACAGATGGCTTCCTACAGCAGTGCTGCTGAGACACTCCTCTGGATCTCCTTGCACAGACCACCAGGCCATGGCACACATCCTGAAAAAGAGGATGGAATGGAGTACTTGCCTTCAACAGGGTCCCACAGGAACTGAACTGAGCTGATGGCCAAATCCGAGAAGGTTAGCCACAGTGCCCGCCTGCCCTCTGAAGCCTGGTCAACTGGCTGATCTCAACCAGGCCTCAGCCTCAGGACCTATAACTCCAGCTTGGACATCACACCTGAGCTGGGGGACCTTGGGCATGATAACTAACCTTTCGGTGTTTCAGTTTCTTCATCTGTAAAAGTAGAACTAAATAAGAGGATGGGTACCTCTCTGGGTTCAGATAAGGATTAAACAGGATTTTAAAATGAAGTTATGTTAGTGTCAGTTTCACCTGAAACCCAAGACAACAGACATCATTTTCCAAAGAAACGTGGATGACCACTACACAAGGGTAACTAAACACAGTATCTCTCTTAAAAAGGGTAACCAAACACAGTTTCTGTCTTTCTTCACCCCTCACATCAGCAACATAAAATGTCAGATCCCAGGACTACAGCTAGAGTTGCAATCAGAGCTGAGTCTTCCTACCCACCCCCAGAACTCTGGTCGGGGAGGGACAGGGGTAGAAGTCCTCAACCTCAAGCCTGGGAAAAGAAGTTTCAACAAGACCACTCCAAAAACATGTTAAATATCCCCTGGAGCTTGGGGAAAATTGGCGGATTGGTGTCTGACTCACACCAGAGAAATCTAAAAACAGAATACAAAAGAGAGAAGTCTGAAGTGAGTCAGACTGAAGTGAGGCAGCAGAGTGGGGGCTCCCCACTGGGAAGTAACTGCCTAACTCACAGGTAAGTGGGGTGTGCTCCTCCTGGATCAAAGTGGGCCACATGCAAGAGGGCCAGGTCGGGTTCCCCCAGCTCCTGACCTGGGGGAGAAAGTGGATCCCAGCCAAAGGAAGCGTGAATTGCCCTAACATTCACCAAGAGTCAAGGAAAGAGGAGAACGCAGATGACAGAGATACATTTTCCCACATCCAAGGAGAGACAAGTAAGAGATTCCAGTTACAAAAGAAAGCTCTGGGACACCTCCAAAACGCTATAACCAAATACATGTCTATATATATGTTAGCACCAAAACAAATGCCAAGCTCGGAGACTACTGATGTTAAACCATTAAAAAAGCACTAGCTGAGGAAGAATCTTGCTACCTCTTTACTTTCCATCCTTGACCAACCCCTTTACCCCCCAAAAGTCAGAAATCAAGGTTGGCCAAATGGGAACACTATAGTAAAAGCATAAGTTAGGAAAAGACAGGCAAATATGGAGAAAAATGGAAATTTCCACTGTAAATAAATTTTGCTTCATTTGTTGTAATATAGTGCAGTAGTATAATTTTTTTGTAATCTACAGCTAGCCACCAAACTAAGATGGTATATGGGGGACAGAGTAATCAGAAAAATGTCTTCCAACTAATGACAGTGAAAAAGTTATGGGCCTTGCCTTAACTTTCATTCAAATTTTGAAGAAACTCAGTCCCAAGAGCCGTTTTAAACAGTGGGAAAGGAGAATTGAGTTAGTTTCTCATCTTATTCCATGAATCCTCTTTGGACAAATTATTCACATATGTAAACATTTAACTCAATGCCTGAATAAGTGTAAGAATCCACCAAGTAAGTCAGCAGTCTTCAGAGTAGAATTTACTAATCAGGTCACACAAGGCAGGAAAAAATATTTACTAGAACTTGTAGTGTAGTTAATTACTACTATTTACAACTCTCTGGTCATCACAAGTCCTTTAATGGCACCAAAGAGAAGCGTGTCAGCCCAGTGGCCTGGAGGGGCTGGGTTCCCTCTTTTCTTCACTTGTAGTGTACTGTGATGGCATGGACTAGTGACAGAGATTTCAGGATTATATTACCCGATTTAAATTAAACCACCTCTCACAAAATGAACAAATGGTTTAAAATTATTTCTGCAAAGAAACTATGGACTGACAATAACTGTAAGAACACAAGCCACTGTGAAAAAAGAAAGTAGTGGAGGACCAGCCACCTTAAGATATCAAATTTAAACAATCAGGGTCTAACAAAATTTGTCAAGAACTAGCCAAAACAGTTCAAGATTATCAAGAATGCCAGTTAAATGTGGATTTACAAATCCTACTATTAATGCTGTCCCCTTCTCTAAGTGACTTTTGAACCAATGGGTGATTGCATTACTAGCTAATATAGACAATATATATAAATTTAGATACATATTCAGAAGAATGCATACAGTAAAAAAAATATTGTTATTTGTATGACTGCAAAAATAAGTTCCGAAACCACAAAAATGAATATTCATTATACTTTTCATTTTTATACTATTATTTTCAACCATATACATCCTGAACAGCCCACCAAACCCCCCACCATCAAGTCAGTTATGATTCACAGCAACCCTACAGAACAGAGTAGAATTACCCCACAGTGTTTTCAAGGGCTACCTGGTAGATTTGAACTGCCAACCTTTTGGCTAGCAGCTGCAGCCCTTAACCACTACACCACCAGGGCTTCTACTCAATGATATCCCTGAGAAATTCTATCAACACCTCAAACTCAAAATACACCAAACTAAACCCTGTCACATTACCCCTTCTTCCAGAATTCCATGTGAATCCCACAGTGTCCCTCATCATACCCACAAGAAAAGTGTGACTCTTCCTAATTTTGTCTTCTTCAGTTCTATTCAACCATTGTTGTCCCTGCCCCCAACTAACTGCCATGTCTTTTCCATTTATTTTGTTTTCGTAAACATCCGTCCCTTTGCAAAACTTGGCCCTTTTCCTGTATTCTCTGTATTTCTACCTCTACCTCTGCCTTACCTTTATTTGAGCCCCATTCCCTCTTTTAAATGTATTCATCTCCTGTATTCTGTGAAAACCTTGGTATAGCCTACACTTCTCCCACCTTTACCTTAGAACTGACCTTTGTCTAGAACCCTCTAGCTGCCTGCCACTGAGAACACACAGTTATCTCTAAGAGGAACCAGCACAATCGTCTCCTACTAGTCATCCTGTTTCATGTATCTACACCTTCTCCAACTGAAGCATCACTCGAGCCATCACACTGATCTTTCTAAATAAAGATATGACAGTGGCACACCCCTAATTAAACAGATTCGATCATCTCTTATGGATTACCATATCCTTAAGTCTTGCATTCAATCTATGAGCTAGATTCTTTGTATTACTCACCTTTCCTACTTCTATTCCCCCACCTCCTACTCTCAACTCATCCTGTTCCCTAGGTTCTCTCTCCTATAGCACTAACACTGTGTAAATGCTTATGCCTCAGTGCCTTTGCTTATGCTATTACCTCCTCTTGTGATGCCCATCCTCATTTTTCAACTTTAAAATATTCTACTTGTGGTTCATATTACATTTTAAAAGCATTAAAAGGGTGGGTGAAAGACTACTGAACACTTACTACATGCTAAATACAATTAAAAATTCTCAAGAACCCAGTACATTAAATATACACAACAATTCCACGAGAATTGTTTCTATTTCGCAGATGACAAAACTCAAGCACTTTTTTAAAAATCTGGTTATTTATCCCACACCACATTATTTAAAAATAGCAGACTTCAACCTCGACCTAAGCTAATTCTAAGTGAATTCTATGATTCATTGCCTTAAAATATTGTGCTAAGAAACCACCTTACTCCTAGTTTCCTTGTTTTGACAGTTATAGACAACCACAAATCAACTCTAAAGATGTGAACGAGGAGAACGGCTGATAAATCAACTCAAAGTGCGAAACTTCTGGCAAAACCACATCTATGGAAACTACAGAAACCTGAATGAAAACAGAAACAAGAATTCTTTTGTTGTGAAATTCTGAGGTCCTACATACTATTTTTTAAATTAATAACACAGGCATAAGTTATGTATACTGCCTTTTTCTCTCTAAATGTTTCATTTGCAGCCACATTTAGGAATGTGAAAATCTAAATTTGTGAAAACTTCCTTTTAAGCTTTCCCCCAAGAATCATCAGTCATCGCTGCAGAAGATCTTTCAAAAGCAAAGTGAAATTAGTATTTTGAAGTATCTATTCTTTGCCAGTTTGGTAAAATTCAATAAGTATTTATTGAACTCCTATTATTTCTCCTGTGCAGAGTACAAAATGGACTCAATAACAGGAAATTTCAATATAATATGAGTACGGAGTAGACCCAAGATTCTGTAGAGCACTTACTGTTCCAAACTGACCACACTACATTAATTGGATCATCAGCCCAGGCATGCCAGGCCCCTGCTAGGGGCTTAGACAGTGTTTCCTGGAGACGACATCCAGGAGGGGCCTCATGGGATAAGGAGGCGTTTGTGCAATACAGAAAAGTATACCTCAGGACAGGATACCTCAGGACAGCATACCTCAGGCAGTATATCTCAGGACAGTATACCTCAGGACAGTATACCTCAGGACAGTATACCTCAGGACAGTATACCTCAGGACAGTATACCTCAGGACAGTATACCTCAGGACAGTATACCTCAGGACAGTATACCTCAGGACAGTATACCTCAGGACAGTATACCTCAGGACAGTATACCTCAGGACAGTATACCTCAGGCAGTATACCTCAGGACAGTATACCTCAGGACAGTATACCTCCAGGACAGTATACCTCAGGACAGTATACCTCAGGACAGTATACCTCAGGACAGTTTACCTCAGGACAGTATACCTCAGGCAGTATACCTCAGGACAGTATACCTCAGGACAGTATACCTCAGGACAGTATACCTCAGGACAGTATACCTCAGGACAGTATACCTCAGGACAGTATACCTCAGGACAGTATACCTCAGGACAGTATACCTCAGGACAGTATACCTCAGGACAGTATACCTCAGGACAGTATACCTCAGGACAGTATACCTCAGGCAGTATACCTCAGGCAGTATACCTCAGGATAGATAAGCAGTGAGTATAAAGAATTCAAGAAGCCTAATGTGAGTGTAGGATCTGCAAACATTTCCATGATTTTTGCAGTGGGAATTTTGAAGTAGGCAGTGACAGGAGATAAAGCAAATGAGTTAAACACATTTTATATTTTATAATCATCTTTACACACATCTGGGAATTTCTCGAACACAGAGACTCTTCCCCTTAGTCTCCAGGTATTCCTATTATCTAAAACCACTGATGGGATCAAAACACACACACACACACACACACACACACACACACACACACACACAAAACCTCTAATAGTTAGCAGGACTCTAATAGTTAGCTCCGAGTCATCGTCATCCCATGTGCATCAGAGCTGAACTGTACTCCATCCTGCGCTGCATCCAGTTTTCAATGACTGACTTTTCAGAAGTAGGTAGCAAGGTCATATAAAAACCACAACACCCAAACCCATTGCTGTGAGATCAGTTCTGATTCATAACAACCCTAGAAGGCAGAGCAGAATTGTCTCATAGTGTTTTCAAGGAGGGAGTAGTAGATTCAAACTGTTGACCTTTCTGGTTAGCAGACAAGCTCTTAACCACTGTACCACTGGCCTCTGCCAGGCCTCATGGTGGGTGTGAAGACAGTGTTTATTTAACGATTGGACTAAATAAGTCAAGAACTGGGATTAACTATGTAGGATCACAGGGAGACATTGAAGGCTTTTAAACAGGGGAGCTCTGTGTTACACAAGGTCTGACAATTAAATCCATGAACTTAACTGTCCTAAGTGTTACACACCTCATTGCTGAATATCACTACAGCCAGCTTCTAAGTACTCCCCTTGGGAAGCTATGCACGGATGCCAGCACCTAATCCTGCCTTCAAAGCAATTTGGGAACTCTTTCTGGAACAGCCATTGCATATGGTGGCATGGTGGCAAGTTTGCAAACTTCATTATATAGTTGTTTGTCAGTGAGTTTTTAGCTATAAACAAATAACTGTACTGGAACATCATCCTTACTCACCTGGTCTGGTCCCCAGTGACTTCTGTCTTTTCCAGAGGATAACAGAAACACTGAAAGGAAGGCATTTTGATGGTATTTAGGACATTAAGGGGAATACAATGACAGCTCTGACGGCCCTTCAGGAAAGAGTTCCAAAATTGCTTTGAAGGGTGGGCTAGGCACTGATAACAGTGCAGAGCTTCCCAAGGGGAGTACTTCAAAGGTGACCACAGTGATATTCAACAGCGAGGTATGCAGCACTTTTTCTAGGATGAGTTTGCTAACTTAATTGTCAGTCTTCATATTTTCATCACAGATGGACCATCCAAGGCAGGAGAAGTAGATGGATTTAAAGAAAGACAAGGATAAAATTGAGGAAGCTATTACATAGTCCAAGCTAGATATTGTTGAATAAAATCTTAAGTATCTCAGATGGGGAGTTAAAAAAAATTGGGGGGTGGGGTAGGGAGGCAAAATTAGTAAGATTTGTTGACTGAAAGAATAGGGTAGGAAAAGCAAGGTTTCTGTTATGACTCCTAGGTTTTGCTTGGTGACTAGGCTGGTGATGATGCCACTCGTAGTAATAAACCATAATGAATGGAATATACTTACGGTGAATGATAATTTCATTCTTGAGCCTGTTGAGTTTAAGGTGCCTGGTACACATGCAAGTTAGGATTTACAAGAGGCTATAGAACTGTCTGAGTCCAAAACTAAAAAAAAAAAAGTCAAAACTGGATGTAGAGATTGATGAATCGATATGAAACTGGTGTTTATCTGTTGCTGTCAAGTCAATTCCAACTCATAGGGACTCTAAGGGACAGAAAAGAACTGCCCCCATGTAGTTCCCAAAGTTGTAAAGCTTTACCGAAACAAACTGCCACTTTTCTCTCCCGTGGAGTGACTGATGGATTTGAATGGCTAACTTTTCAGTTAGCAGCTAAGCACTTAACCACCGTACTACTGGAGCGCCTTTTTGTGATGATTAGAGCTCTTCAAATAGACAGAGAAGTGGAAGCCAAAATACTGAGAAATGCTTATCTTTCAGCAGCATGAAGAGGAAGAGAATCTCAGGAAACAGACTGAGAGGAAAATGTAAGGAGGGGAGAAGAATACATCAATAAAACCAGAGGGGCAGGGATGTTTACGAGTGAAGGGGCTCAAGTTTGAAAAAGCTGCAGAGCAGTCCTACATGACAGGGACTCAAAATGTCTATTGGGCTAAAGAATACAAAGGTGGGTGGCAGCTTTCAATGTCTTGATGGGAACTGAAGATTCACTGAAAGAGATTAAGGCATGAATAGGAGCCAGTAAATGGAGAGACATAGCGTAGGGTACTTGGCTAAGAAAGAAAGATCAAGAGGAGCAGTACCCAATGCCTCTCCTTCTCCTCAAAAGAAAGACAAGCAAACAGTCAAAGAAAGATTTGTTTCTTCACGGAAAGACTTGAGGGTATTTACAGACACAGCGGACAGACCTAAAAGAAAAGAAGAAAACAAAAATATGGGAAGAAAAAGGAGATTAGTTATTTGCAGAAAGAGCAGCATAAATCTAACTGTAAACCCCACGCTGTAAAACAATGGATTGCATTTTATCAGAGATCTGAATAAAGTGCTGCTGGAGCAAAAAAGGAAACAGTAGCTCAACCAGGACGAGTTCAAAAAGACTTCTCAGGAGAGGTGAGATTTTACTTGGGCTCTAATGAAATTTCCTAGTTAGAAGGCAGGCATTCCAGGTAGTGGGGCCAGTATGAGAAAACACATGGAATCTTGAGGGCCCACCTACTATGTGCAAACTAGATGTTGTTTGGGACAAAAAGATAAGTAAGTCAAAGTCAGAAATCCTTGTGGCATAGTGGTTAAGTGCTACTGCTGCTAACCAAAAGGTCAGCAGTTCCAGTCTACCAGACGTTCCTTGGAAACTCTATGGGGCAGTTCTACTCTGTCCTATACCGAGTCGCAATGAGTCAGAATCGACTCAAGGCGATCGGTTTGTTTTTTTTTTAAGAAAGACAAGATCACTACCCCAAGGAAGCATACCAAATAACTTAGGGCAGAAAGGGATACCAAGCATGGGAACTGGCACTACTCAGGTGCTCAAAATATAATTGTTCAATAAATGAATACAGTGTTCTCACGAGTTAATGGCTCTGAATTCTTCCCTGTGGCTAATCGATACGTAACGTTTTCTGAAGCAAATAAATAAAACACTGTAAGTTTCTGCCTGAACCTAAATTACAGCATTTACTCATCAAAATCTCTGACCTTTGCTTGATGTGTCCACCAGGTCACTAATGAAATCACCTGAAAGGCTTATGGCAGCTCTGTTTTTATAGAAGCCACCTGGGCTCTGCTTGGTCTTTCAGTGTTCTCATCCCTTCTCAGAGTGCTTGTAAAACAACGAACTGAAACAGACAGCTACAGCTGCTGCTGGTCCACGACAGTCACAGAACCCAAAACAGAGGGCAGGGAACACGTTTGAGTGCTCAAGTAGGTGTTGATGTTCAAAGAGATTATGGTGCCAAGAGATTATGTACCATTTGATCTCAGAGCCACTTTTGATGCATGCAGGGCAGTAATTTATACTTTTCATTTCAGAGGTACAGAAAGTAAGGTTCAGAGCGGTAATATTAACAGCTTTTATAAAATTGTTGTTAAGCGCCATCAGTTTGGTTCCAACTCACAGAGACCCTAACTATAATAGAACAAAATACTGTCTGGGCCTGCGCTACGCCCACAGTCATTGTTACATTTGGACTCATTGTGAAAGCCACTGTGTCAATCTGTCTCTTTAAGGACCTCCCTCTTTTTCACTGACCCTCTATTTTACCATGCATGATGTCCTTCTCCAGGGTCTGGTGTCACTTAATTACATGTCCTAAGCATGTGAAATGAAGTCTCACCATCTCTTGCTTCTAAGGAGCACTCTGGCTATATTTCTTCCAAGACAAACTTGTTCATTCTTTTGTTAGTCCATGGTATATTCAATATTCTTCACCAATACCACAATTCAAAGGCATCAATTCTTCTTCTGTCTTCCTTATTCAGTGTCCAGCTTTCACATGCCAGCCAAAAATATGATTTGAGTTAAGCATACCTTAGTCTTCTAAGTGATGTCTTTTCTTTCTAACACTTTAAAGAGGTC
This sequence comes from Heterohyrax brucei, assembly GCA_028571685.1. Taxonomy (NCBI): domain Eukaryota; kingdom Metazoa; phylum Chordata; class Mammalia; order Hyracoidea; family Procaviidae; genus Heterohyrax; species Heterohyrax brucei. Next base: position 69,409,016 of record CM053150.1, read on the forward strand.
CTTTGCAGTAGATTTGCCCAATACGCTACATCATTTGACACCCTTCCTGAGTGCTGTTTCTGTGTGTGTTGATTGTAGATCCAAGTAAAATAACTTTACAGTTTTTAATTACACACGAATATTCCACTTAATCATCATAATAAGTGTATGAAGAAGGTATGATCCAGGAATTTCAGAAAATTTAGCCAATTTAGCCAATTTAGTCTCAGCTGGTATGAGGCAGCATCAGAAATGATCGAAGTATGTGAAATGAAGTCTCACCATCTCTTGCTTCTAAGGAGCACTCTGGCTATATTTCCAGAAACTGCACCCTAAACCACTAGCACCTTGACCACTTTCCACTAAGATGAAGAGTAGAGCAGGACCTAAACTCTCGCAGCAGGCTTTTTTTTTTTTTTTTTTTTTTTTTTTTTACCATAAGCTCATGTGGGTTTGGTTTTCTAGTACTAGCAACACAGAAAGTCCTAACTGATAAATTCTTACCACACATCTGTATAAATTGTATGAAATGTATCCAGTCTAGTGTTACTTCATTGAACCTCTCTGTGGTTCTGGTTTTGGGTGCTTTAGCTGCCACAAGTATCCTTTGGTAAATGTGTGCATGGTCAAGTCCATCTTATACAATCACCAGTGTCTCTAGCTCACTCTAACCTTACCCCAGGAGCCCTGGTGGCACAGTGGTTAACAGTTTGGCTATTAACCAAAAGGTCAGTAGTTTGAATCCACCAGTTGCTGCTTGGAAGCCACATGGGACAGTTTTCCTTTGTCCTACACCGCCACAACGACTTAGTATAAACTTGACAGAAATGGGTTTGGGCTTTCCCACCCCCTACCCCACAAAACTCCAAAGATACCAGAGCTCTCATTCTGCCTTGCATCACTGGTCCTAATAATCAGCCAAATAATCAGCCAAAGATAGGCTCAGGGGAGGCACTTTTCTCCCTTCTCTTGACATACTCTTTAGTTTCCTAGGAAGTAGTATACAGACCACCTATGTCAAAATCATGAGGGATGCTTAATTAATGTTCAGTCTCCTGGGCCACTCCTTGAACTCAGTAAATAAAAATCTCTGTTTGTTGTTGCTGGGTGGCGTGGAGTCAACTGTGACTCACGGCAAGCCAAGGTGACAAGTAGAACGGCCTCATAGGGTTTCATAGACTGCAATCTTTTGAGAGCAGACAGCCAGGTCTTTTCTTCTTGGTGTCACCGGAGAGGTTTGAAACATCTAGGAAGAAGTAATCTCTAATAAGAAGAGAATCTGTGTATCTGCATTCACAAACACTCCCAGTAAATGCTGTGTACACTGAAGTGTGAGAACCACTACGGTCTGGGTTGGAGGGTATGTGTCATGTGAGACCACTGCTTAACTCTAAGCAGTGGAATTTGTTGCTGGAATTTCAGATATCATGACAAGCTAGAACCAAGGCCCTTACTCTAGTCCTTCAAATTCCCCGCTCGATTTCTAAGGGCCCGACCAACCTCATCTGTGTAACTCTGAGATGGCAACATCACCCTCCCAAGCATGTTTTCCTATCTGGGTTGCAAGACTCCAGAATTCTGGATTTAATAACACTAGCCACAGTTTTTGAACACTTACTATACTAATAATGTGACAAAAAAATATATAATCTTTTACTGAGCACTTAGTGTGTGGCAGGGGCTATGTTAAAACTTAATGAACATCACATCTATTGGTCTGTACAACAACCCGTGGGATAGGTGGGACAGATTAATGGCCCTGGATCATCACCCCTCCTTTATTCAGGTGTTTGTCACGTGGCTTTACAGCTCGCGCACTAAAGAGGCAACACCTATTCCCCCATCCCTTGATTATGAGCTTGTCCTCATAACTCGTCTTGCTCACTAGAACAAGAAAGAATGCTGGCATGCCTTTCTCAGAACCTCTATCCCCATGAGACCTTTCGGGCTTCTCCTTAACCCAGTGGCTGCGGTAGGAGGATGGAAGACACGTGGAGCACAGCTGCCCGGCTAACATGCCTCAGCCAAGCCAAAAGCAGAGACAAAACAATCCAGCCTAGATCAGTGACATCTGGAGAGGTCAGCTAGCTGAACCATAGGTACATGTGCTGTAGTAATAAATGCCAGCTGTTTAAAGGCCCCAGATTCGCTGAGGAGGGGAGTAAGTTGTGTTATGCAGCAATTATGTGGCAATAGCTAGCTGATACCTTGTTGTTGTTAGCTGCCGTGGGGTTGATTCCAACTTATGGAGACCCTAAACACAACAGAACCAAATGTTTCCCAGTCCTGTGTCACCTTTACAACCACTGGTCTGATCAAGTCCATCATGTGGCCACTGCATATTCTGAGAGCCTTCTGACCTAGGGGACTCATCATCCAGCACTGTATTAAACAATATTCTGTTGTCATCCATGGAGTTTTCGCTGGCTAAATTTCAGAAGTAGATCACCAAGTCTTTCCTCCTAGTCTATACTGGCTCCCCTAAAACCTGGCCACCTGTTGGTATTTGAAACACAGTTTATCGTCCAGCATTACAGCAACACGCAAGGCCCTACAGTATGGCAAACTCACAGATGGGCAGGAGAACTGATACACTAGGTCATACACGTATCCCTATTTTGTAGATAAGGTAAGTAAAGGTCAATAAAGTAACTTGTTCAAGGTCATTTTATGAATAGTAAGAGTCAGAGCTGCTAAGATTTGATCTTATGTTTGTTCAAAGCCTATGCTCTTAACTACCACACTGCACTAGCAGCTACGAGGCTAACTCTGGTCTCCAAGCCAGGTACCTACTTAAAAGTGGTTTAAGGATCCCAGGCAGTTTCTGCTTTTAAAATCAAGGTAGGGTCCCAAAATCTATGTTTTAAAGACGTTTTCAGATTATTACCCTATATTGGGGGGAGGGGAAGACTACCAGCCCTGCAAGAAGGGACAATGTATGTTCTCTGAGGTCCCGTCCTTGTCACACGTTGTGAATGTTCAGTCTAACCTAATCCACCTATGCATAAGAAAAGAGGCTTGCAGGTTTTAAGCCAGAAAGGAACAAGGTGTTTCACTGGGAGCTTGAGGAAAAGAAAAAAATAAAAAGCAAAAAAAAAAAAAAAAAAAAAAAAAAAGCATCCTTTGGATGAAAGAACCGTTAATCTTCAAAACACAAACCTTTTTTTTTCCTTTTTTTCCCTCATACTAAAGCTTTTAAGCCTAGGAAGTCTGCTGAGGCCTAAAGTCTGGAAAATAGCTCGTGGTTTGCAGATTGAGGGGGTCTTTGACCCAAGGATCCATTTTCGTGAAACTCCAAAGGAAACACCTAGTCTATTTCTAGCTGATACCCTCCCAACAGAGGCAGCTTTGAATGTGGTCCGAGAAGACAGTGTCTTCTCTGCTGGAGTTGCAGGCTAGCCCACAGTAGGCAGTTGGATGGACAAGTTCCTAAAAGAGAATCTTTTGCCCCAAAATACCATATATGCTTTCTTGCAACATTGCTCCAAATGCTCATTATAGAATAAATATAACTTTGAAATATTAAAAGTTCCTGCTCTGTGAAGAGGGCTAACAACACCTGGCTGTGGGGTCAGGGAGCATGTACCTGGCACTCCAGGACAGAGGGAACACATTACCTCATCAGAATTCAGAGCTCCACAACAATTCTGACTTGTTTCTGGGGAAACTGAGTCCTCCATACACAAAGAAACTGATCTCCAGAGAGTTGAAGTAGCATGTCTGGGACTACTTAACCACAGGCAACTCTTGATCTATAGGCCAGGTCTTGCACTCCCTTTCCTTGATCAGATCTCAGCTCCAGGGTAATCAGCGAGGCTGAGATAAAGCCTGAATCAGGGCTATTTGTGGAGGCTGAACTAAAGGGTGCCATGAAGTTTAATGGGCATGGGTTAAGTTTAATGGTGGCATAGTGGTTAAGAGCTATGCCTGCTAAGCCAAAGGTCAGCAGTTTGAATCTACCACTGTTCCTTGAACCCTCTAAGGAGCAGCTCTACTCTTTTCTATAGGGTTGCTATGAGTCGGCATTAACTTGATGGTAATGAGTTTTGAGCTTGGAATAGGCAGATCTGGATGCCCTAATTTCTAGCTTCACTGCTGCCACCTATAAAATTAGAAAGGTTGACTTAAGTGTTTTCTTAAGTTTCTTCCAAATTTAATATTGTCTCAGGCTATGATCCTACCCTGGAGAAAATAAAAAGCTCACATATTCTGAGAGAGAATAAATAAACCATACTCAATCTTGGCTTGCCTCAGATAAGAGGAACGCATGCCAGACAAGAGGGATCAAGTCTAAGGAAGTGAATGGATTTGATTTGTCTAAGCCTTAGGAAAGCAAATATTACTGAGATGTTGGCTGACCGCCATTGACTTCCAAATAGAAAACGGCTTCCAGATATACTGTGGGTTCTCAGCAGGGTCTGTTAGAGTGAGTGATGGGGTAGCTGTGTACTGCTGAAGAGTGGGGCGAAAGAGTATAATGTTCTCCTGACTGAGACCAACAGAGAGAGTCAGCCCAGGAGGAGGAGAGAATAAAGAGAAGAAAGCACCAGCTGGGCATGTGCCAAAAGGCTCCCATAATATATACAAAACTCAGAAGAGCCTTGGCAAATAGTTAACCTTAGGCTTCCTCAGCCCAGTTACATTGTTAGACACAAAGAGGCTGGTCAGTGCAAAAAAGCACTGGTGTGGGAGTCAACAGGCCTGGACTCAACTCCAAATTTAGGGTCATCACGTGACCCTAAATAAGGCTCATCCTACCCATGAAACTTGTAGTGGGTTAACTGCTACATCTGCTAACCAAAAGGTCAGCAGTTCAAATCCACCAGGTGGTCCTTGGAAATTCTATAGTGCAGTTCTATACTGACCTCTAGGGTCACTAAGAGTGATACCTGACTTTATGGCAGTGGGTTTGGGCTTTGGTTTCCATGAACCTCAGTTTGTCCACGTTGAAAACAACTGGAGGGGTAAGAACTTACAGCTCAGGCATGCTACAGCATTATATGATCAAACAGTAATGATTTTCAATCATTCAAGAGGAGTTTAGTGGACACCTTTTGTATGCCATGCAAAGTGCTAGAAAATGACATAACTAACTTCCATAAACCTAAAAACCACTTTCTGTAAGGTTAGTGATAATCTCCCAAGTGAGAAATGGCTCAAAAGTACATCTGATCCATCTTCTACCTTCAGGGAGTATGCGGCTGGTAGCTACCACCAGATCAGCCCCCAACTCACCGCATCCTCATGAACGACAGAACAAAATTATGCCTAGTCTGGTGCCATTGCCATGACTGGATTGGAACTGGACTGCTGCAATCCATAGGGTTTTTATTGGCTGAGTTTTGGAAGCAGATTGCCAGTTCCTTCCTCCTAGTCCATTTTGGTCTGGAAGTTGCACTGAATCTTATTCAGCATCATAGCAACATGCAAGCCTCCACCACAGATGGGTGGTGGCTGAACATGACATGTACTAGCTAGGAGTCAAAGCTGGGTCTCCCACATGGAAGGCAAGACTCCTACCACTGAACCACCACTACCCTCTTGAGAAGTACAGAATTTTAATATTCCATGGTTAGATATCCCTGTTATTCCTGACGACCGATAGGAAAAGGGCATGTCTAAAGATCCACTAAGGTTTCACATAGTCACAAAGTCCTTCTTGTGAGGCCCTCCTGAGTCTTTCCTGCTGCTGTCTAAGGAGGTCATTCTTATGAAGGTTGAAGCTCATGGCCAAAGTCTCCTGGCTCAAGCAGATGTAATGCCCTGTATTGGCATCACCATGCACATGTCAGGTGTAGACTGAAAAAGAAACTCGTAAGAAATGGTAGGACGCTGCTTCCACCTAGTGCTCCAGAATATTTTAGATTAAATGGTCATTCAAAAAATTGAAGTCCAGCTGCTTACCTTATGAAAAAATGAAACCAAGGCTTGCCCAAGACCCCTCAGAGTTTAAAGACAAAAAAAGTCAAGAGGAGAGAGGAAGGCATCATGCCTCTCCTGCTTATTATTTTACTACTCCTAGCAGCCTTTCTTACTGCTGCAGGTATTGATTTTTTTTCCTGTTTTGAGCAAGATTTTTGTTTTTTTTTCCTCTGCTTTGTTTTGCTTTAGCGTAAGGACCATTTCCAATAAAGCCAACTTCCTAAATTCAGCTCCTCATTACTCTGAGTGCAGTCAGACTATAATGCATGGAAGGCAGGGCGAGACACTGGGGCCTTTGGGGAAGGCCCAGAGAGGTGACAGAGGGTGGGCTGTGAGGGTGGGAGTGGTATGAGGATAGGCAGTGTGCTAGGGAGCAGAGGGGGACAGAAATGCTGCGGTCAAATGCAGAGACGGTAACATGCAATTGTATTGATTCAAAGAGCAGCTTGCTGAGGCTGATGTCACCTGTCTCCTCCCAGCCTGCTCTGTGCAGGTGTGGGAAGAGGGCACGCGCACACACACACACACACACATACACACACACTTTCTTCCTCTCTCTCTCTCTCGCTCTCTCAAAGGTTCAAGATCAACTGCTTTGCATGCAGGGAGTGAATTGTGGAGAATGGGGACCAGATGGGATATTTTCACTTCACTGGATGAGAAAGAGAAAGGTAAAAAGGGAAAAGCGATACGAAAATGAAAAAAGATGGACCCCTCTCTCAAATAAATGTAACATAAAAGAGACTAGGTAAAGGATTCTGAGATGACAAGTACCTGATCCTATGGAAACCACAAGTGCCTTCTTGTTAAAAGGAGGACCATGGAGAGCGAGGGCGACCAGCTCTACCTCTTCTCCATCATGATGACTAGATTCCTAAGCAGATAGCCTCCCTCTTACCTAGACTATTGAAGGAGCCTCCCAACTTATCTCTTGGACACAATAGTTCCCCTTGTAAAGACTTGCAGGAAATAGATATTCAATAAACATTTGATGAGCAAGTGAACCACCTCTAACATTGATTTCAGCATTCTGTGATGATGAATTTTTAGTGCACCATCACTTCTTCGGGGAATGCAAATTCAAAAGCCTTCAGAGGCCAGTCAGTTAGCTTGAGGGACTGATGCAGCCAGTTAGCAAAGGAAGTATGGCGAGAAACCATAGGTACATGCCCCTCTGTAGAAAGATAATAGATTGCCTTTATGTAGGAGCAGAAGCCCTAGGCCCTGGGGTCACCTGATTTTTCAGGACAAGTCAGAAGAAAATCCATATTTTCATCTAAAATCTCTCCATTTTCAAGCACTGACAAATGATCTCACCACCTCATCCCCTACCCTGTGAGGTCCAAACAAAACACATTCCTCTGCGATAAAGCACGTCTGTTCATGACCACAGGCTTACAGAATCAAGTCCAAACATCTTAGCTAAGCAAGCACCAACCACAAGACTCTGATGTCTCTTTAATTCTCTGTAGGAATTATTACTTCCATTTTACAGATGAGGAAACAAGCTCAGAGGTTAAACGACTCACCCACAGTCAGAGAACTGATTAAATAAAGACAAAGGCTTCAAATCCAAGGCTGTCCCAGTACATCATCACAAACGTAACTTGTTCTGAAATATCCTCACTCCAAGCGAAATAAAATATGGCGTCCAAATTCCAGTATGTTCTGGCTCTTAGATGTTTTCTTATTGTCTCACTCTACATTTAAGCTATAGTCCCTAATGCACATGGACATGATATCTCTGTCCAGCGACTCTCCACAGCCATTCCTTCTCTGTGTCCTTCCCCGAAACTCCTCTGTGCTCCACAGAGTTTGCCTGCTGAGGGACCAACCCCAACTTCCACCCAAAAGGGGATAAATGCACTGTTCTTCCTCTCTAGAGATGACACCTAAAGTGATTTTATGTATTTATTTAGAATCCATGCCCCAGGTGCCCCTAAGATACATTTAAAAGTTATATTATGAAGTTAAATAAGATATCAATCAGTACAATTAAAAATATAAATGGAACAAAGAATAGTTAAAATGAGCTAAGGAATAGATGTTACCAGGCACCTGGGATAAGCTAATTGATCTGGCTTTAGTTCTGAGGTTCCTGGCAGCTGAGTAAAGTGCAGTTAATTGGTCCCTAAGGGGCTAAAATCCATGAGTAGGGTCTCATTAGCATCATACCCTAACCATTGAACGAAGAAAGGCTGATCTGAGATGCATGACAGTGTGCCCCACTCCCAGGGAGCAGGGATGAGTCCCTGACCTGGCCCTGATCTGAGAAGCCCATCTTCTGTGTTGTTTGGTGCTGCTGAGATCATTCTGACTCATAGTAATGCCCCCAGGTGACCAAGTAGAACCGCTCTGTAGGGCTCACTTGGCTGTCATCTTTACAAAAGCCTTACTACCAGGTGTTTCTCCTCCAAAGCCATGGGGTAGATTTGATCCCCCAACCTTTCAGTTAGCAACCAAGAACTTAACCACTTGAGCCATCAGGGCTCCTTCTCACTTCCATAGCCCAGGATAATCTTCAGAAAGCAACAACAACAAAAGGAAACCGCAGGATTTGGAAAAGGCAGACAATATAGGCCTGAGAAACTGTGCCTTAAGTTGATTCATCTCCTTTTCTGATATGCAAAATGAAACACTAAGCCTTGCTCATTTCACTGAGTTCTTTGTAAAAGTGAGACAGCCAAAACCAAAGCCACGGCCACCGAGTCAATTCCAAGTTATCATGACCCTATAGGTCAAACTAGAACTGCCCTATAGAGGGTCCAAGGAGAACCTGGCAGATTTGAATTGCCAAGATTTTGGTCAGCAGATTTAGAACTTAACCAATATCCCATCAGGATTTCCACTGGGCAAAAGTGAGCTAATGGTTCTCAAATGCCCAACTAATAATGAAGACAGTAAATACATGATTCATATTAATTTTTCCCCTCACTAGTCTGTCAGTTTGTTGTACAGTGGTGCCTTGCACGTTGCTGTTATGCTGGAAACTATGCCACTGGAATTTAAAATACCAGAAGGTGTCATCCATAGCGACAAATTTCAGCCAGGCTTCCAGACTAAGAGAGATTAGCAAGAAACGCCTGGCGATCTAACTTAAAAAAAAAAAAAAATTGGCCAATGGCCAGTGAAAATCATATAAATAGCAGTGGCTGATTTCCTGGTACAGTGCTGCAAAACAGGTCCCTCAGGTTTGAAGAGATTCAAAATACAACAGAGGAAGAGCTGTCTCTTTAAAGTAGCATCAGCCTTAATGATGTAGATGGACTAAAACTTTGGGGATCTTCATTTGTTCATGTGGTATGACGCAAAATGGAAAGAAACAACTACAAACATACATCAATAACTGCAATGTGTGTCTTGGTTATTTAGTGCTGCTACGACAGAAACATCGTAAGTGGATAGCTTTAACAAACATATTTATTCTCTCACACTTCACAAGGCTAAGAAATGCCAGCTTCAAGGGAAGGTTTTCTCTCTGTGTCAGCTCTGCACAAAGGTCCTGCTCATCAACTTTCCTCTGGCCTAAGAGGGTCTCAGCACAGGAACCATGATGGGTCCAAAAGACTCACTCCACTTCTGGCTCTTCTGTCTTAGTAGTTTCTCTTTTGAAATTCAGAAGAGATCAACTCAAAACACAACCTAATCCTGTAGATTGTGTCCTGCCTCAGTAACAAAACTGCTTCATAAACATCACCGAGATTAGGATTTATAACATACAGGGTAACAACATCGCATCACAGAATGGAGGACAATGACACAATATTGTAAATCATGGCATAGCCAAATTGACACACATTCTGGGGGGATGTAGTTCAATCCATAGTATTCCATCCTTTGGTCTCCAAAAATTTATGTTCTGTCACATGTAAAACATATTCATGCTGACATAGCATGCTAAAAGTCTTAAATCAACTCTAAGTATAAATATCATCCTGGGGCAAAATTCTTCATCTGTGAAATCTGGAATACAAGTTATCTGCTTCCAAAGTACGATAGTGGAACAAGTATAAGGCAGACATTCATTATGAATAGGAGAAACTGGAGAGAAAGAAGGAATAACAAGCACTAAGAAGCAAGGGGCGGGGGGTGGGAAAGACCAGCAAAACAGTTTATATTACCTCTCGAGCCTTGAAAGTAATCCTCTATTCTCTGTCTAGGCAATGGTCCTGCACTCCACACTGTGGGTGTTGCTCATGCTCCCTGGACTCCAGGTGGAGGCCCCTCAGCCCTAGGCTTTGGTTCTGCCTTCCAGACTCAATGGGATAACAATTCTGCTCCCTCCAATGTGGGAAGCATCATTATCCCAGATCAAATGAATTGCACTCTACTCCCTTGGCCCCAGCAGGCCCTATTCTCTGCCCCTGCGGAATGGCAGCCCCACCTCCTCAGCTCTGGTCCAGATAGATTTCAGTCAAGCTTCCAGACTAAGAGAAATTAGGAAGAAAGATCTGGTGATTTATTAAAAAAAAAAAAAAAAAATTGGCCAGTGGCCAGTGAAAATCTCATAAATAGCAGTGGAGCATTGTCTGATACAGTGCTGGAAGATGGGTCCCCCAGGTTCAAAGGGACTTAAAATACAACAGAGGAAGAGCTGTCTCTTCAAAGTAGAGTCAGCCTTAATGATGTGGATAGAATAAAGCTTCAGGGAATCTTCATTTGCTGATGTGGCAGGATGCAAAATGAGAAGAAACAGCTGCAGACATCCATCAGTAATTGGATTAGAAGCCTTGCATTCTGGAATCAAGTTGGTGAAGACTGACCCCTTGAAACCTAGGAGGACATAGCCCCACCCTCGGAGACCCAATAGACAGTGGTTCCACTCTTTGAGACTCCAGCGGTAGTGACCCTACCATTTGGAACCGAGGCAACTCTGCTTCCTGTGCTTCTTGTCTCTTCTGTTTCTGCTTCCTGGTCCCCTGGCCTCTTGTTTTCTTGGACCCTTGGGCCTTATGGGCTGGCCTGGCCTCTGCCCTGCATGGGTGAGTGTTACAATGTTCTTTACCTTTACTGTTAAGTGCCCCAGAAACACCTCACTCCATCAGGAAGACCTGGCCCAAAGGTGCTCAACTCTCTTACTGCTTGGGTCAGCAAGACTAACTCAGCCAACAAGTGCCTGAGGGTACCCCACTCCACCAGGAAGCCTCCTGCCTGAAGGCACTCAGCACTCTCACTCTGTGGGTCAACTCCAGTGCTTTCTGGTGCCTGTCTCCTGGTTCTGTGGCCCTCGTTTTTCTGCTGCTGCTTAATACCATCAACATCATCCCTGGTGTTACAACTTTCCTCACTTCTTTCTGAGCCCTCACCAGAAATGTATGGGATGTCCATAATTCCACCAACAGTCTCCTCAAGACAATCTAGGTTTTTGCCTTCTGTCAACTCAGGGGAAGGTCGTGGTCATCAATCCTCTCCTGGTCTCAGTGCTTCTCTAAACACGGTCCCAGATCCACAGGGTTCACTCCATTCTTGGCTCTTCTTTCTTAGTGGTACTGAGGTCCCTCCTCTCTCTACTCTATTCTTTATTTTACATCTCAGAAGAGATTGACTCAAAAACACAACCTAATCCTGTAGATTGTACTCTGGCTCATTAATACAAATGACTCTAATTCTGCCTTATTAAGATCACAAAGTTTAGACGGTACAACATATAGGATTACTTAGATCACAAAATAGGGACCAACCACAAAATACCGGGAATCATGTTCTAGCCAAAAAGACATGCAATCTAGGGAGACACAATTCAATCCATCACAACAAAGAACATACAAAGTATCAATCTAGGAAAATTGAGAAGCCATCAAAGATGAAATGGAATGAATAAAGATTTATATCCAAGGCACTAGAGAGCTGAAATGGATTGTTACTGGCCATTATAAATTGGACAATCACATGGTCTGCTCTGTTGAGAATGACAAATTAAAACAAACAAACAAAAAAAAAGATGACAACTTGAAGAGGAACAGTGTTGCATTCATCACCAAAAACAATATTTCAAGATCCATCCTGTATTATAACAACGTCAGTGAAGGGATAATATTCATATGTCAGTAAGCAATACCAGTTACAACTACTGTTATTCAAGTTCATGCATCAACCACTAATACCACAGAAGAAGAAATTAAAGATTTTTACCAACTCTGCAGTCTGAAATTGGTCAAATATGCAAACAAGATGCATCAATAGTTACTGGCTATTGGAATGCAAAAGTCTGAAACAAAGAAGAAAGAACAGTAGTTGGAAAATACAGCCTTGGTGATAAAACCATGCAACAGATAACATGATAAAATTTTGCAAGATCAGTGACTTATTCATTGCAAATACCTTTATTCAACAACACAAATGCCATGATGCACATGCACTTCATCTGATGAAACACACAAGAATCAAATCAACTACATTTTGGGGGAAGAGATGATGGAAAGCTCAATCCCATCAATCACAGCAAGCCCAGGGGCCAACTGTGGGACAGACCATCAAAGGCTATATACAAGTCTAAGGTGATGGTGAAGAAAACTAAAACACGTCCACAAAAGCCAAAATACACCCTTGAATATATCACATCTGAATTTAATGACAATCTGAAGAATAGATTTGATGCACTGAATACAAATGACTAAAGACTAGATGAGTTCTAGGAGGGCATCACACATTAAGAAAGAAAAAGACAGGAAAGAAAGAAAAGACTAAAACAGATGTCACAAGAGACTCCAAAACTTGCTCTTTAATGTAGAACAGCTGAAGTGAATAGAAGAAATGATGACATAAAAGAGACAAACAGAAGATTTCACAGGATGCCTGGAGAAGACAAAGTATTATAAATATATGTACAAAGACCTGGAGTTTGAAAGGCAAAAGGGGGGAGGGAGAGGGAATATTCAGGATTTCTCAAGCCAAAAGAATTGGGAAAAAAAATATTCAAGGCTCAAGCTGCAATATTGAAAAATTCTACAGGCAAAATACTGAAGGATGCCAGAAACTTCAAAAGGAGACAGAAGGAATACACAGTCACTGTACCAAAAAGAATTGGTTAGTGTTCAAACATTTCAAGAGGTAGCACATAACCAAGAACCAGTAATACTGTAGGAAGAAGTCCAAGCTGTAGTGAGGTCACTAGTGAAAAACAAGGCTCCAGAAATTGACAGAAACACAATTTTAGATGTTTCAACAAAAGAATGCAATATTGGAAGGGCTCACTCATCTATGCCAAGAAATTTGGAAGACTGCTATTTAGTCAATCAACTGGAAGAGATCCATGTTTATTCTCATTCCAAAGAAAGGCAATGTAAAAGAATGCAGAAATTATTGAACATTATTAATATCACATACAATAAAATCTTACAGAAGATAAATAAAAAAAATAGTTGTACATTGGTGCTGTCCAATAGTTGTACAATACTGCTATACATTGACAGTAAAGTGTCAGACATCCAAGCAGGAATTGAGAAGATGACATGGAACACAGGATATCACTGCTGATGTTAGATGGATCTTGACTAAATGCAGAAAATACCAGAAAGTTCACCTTGTTTTATTGACTATGCAAACGCATTTGACTGTGTGGATCATAACACATTACAGGCAACATTGAAAAGAATGGGAATTCCAGAATTCTTTACTGTTCTCATGCAGAACCTGTATATAGACTAAGAGGCAGTCATTCAAACAGAACAATGAGATACCGCGTGGTTTCAAACCAGGAAAGATTATGTGTCGCTATTGCATTGTTTCATCATACATATTCAACCTGTATACTGAGAAGCTGGACTATATGAAGATGGTTGTGTCATCAAGACTGGAAGAACACTCATCAACAACCTACAGGATGCAAATGGCACAATCTTGCATGCTGAAAGCCGAAGCATTTCCTGCTGAAGATAAAAGACTACATCAGTTTGTACAGATTACTCTTAAACATGAACAAAACAAAAATCCGCACGACTGGACCAGTAAGTAACATCCGGATAAACAGAGGAGAGACTGACGTTGCCAAGGATTTCATTTTACTTGGATCTGCAGTCACTGACAATGTAAGCAGTAGTCAAGAAATTAAAGAACGTATTGCACTTGGCAATGTGCTGTAGAATAAGCAAGGGACCCACTCTGAAGACTGACCTAAGCCACGGTGTTTTACATTGCCTCACATGCATGTGAAAGCTGGAAAATGTATAAGGAAGATCAAAGAATTGATTTCTTTGAATTACAGTGTTAGTGACAAATACTGAATATAAGAGATCTGACAATTAAGTCCATGAACTTGCCACCATGTGCTTTTGCTGGCAGCAGTATACAAACAATTTGGTAAGGTTTCATAACCTTGGTATACCAAGCTATGTTGGTTTACCAAGCTATGTTCATGGTATATCAGCTATGTTCATGTCAAGGGTATGTTCAGGACATCTGATGGTCATTCCAGAAAAAGAGTTCCAAAATTGCTTTGAAGAATGGACTACACACTGGCATGGGTGCATAACTTCCCAAGTGGTGGTGGTGTCTTGCTAAGTGGCATTCATTATTGTTTCTGTATGCTTTTGTGTGCTGTCGTGAGAATGTTAGAGCTTGAATTAGAGCAATGAACAAACATTAAATTTTTGTGAAATTTGGCAAGAGCGGAAGTGAAATCAGGGATATGTTAGTCCAATTTTACGAGGATAATGCCATGAAGAAAATGGCAGTGCACAGATGGATTAAACATTTTTCCGAGGGGAGAGAAAGCATCACTGATGAAGAGAGGTCAAGGTGGCCAGTAACAAGCAGAACTGATGAAAACATTGCAAAAACTTATCAAATTGTGTGTCAAAATTGCTGGCTGACTGTGAGAAGTATAGCAGACCAAATAAATATCGATTGAGAAAAACTTAGGAAAATCTTAACTGAAAATATTGGCATGAGACAGGTGTGTGCAAAAACAGTCCTGAAGGAGTTCACCAATGAACAAAAGCAAAGGAGACTTGAAGTTTACCAAGACCTTTTGGGAAGGCAAGATGATGTTTCGGGCTGTGTTAACACTGGTGATGAAACATGAGTGTACCAATACAACCCTGAAACAATGCATCAAGTGCACAATGGAAGTCAGCCAAATCACCACAACCAAAAAGTTCTGTCAGTCAAAATCAAGATCCCAAATGATGTTGCTAACCATTTTGATATCAGAGGGATTGTTCATTACGAATTTGTACCAGCTGGAAAAACAACCAAATTTACTATTTGGGAGTGCTGAAAAGCCCACATGAAAATGTTAGAAGAAAACAACCCAAACTTTTTGCCAACAAGTCATGGCTCTTGCATCACAACAATGCTCCAGCTCACACAGCACTGTCTGTGAGGGAGCTTTTAGCCAGTAAACAAATAACTGTATTGGAACACCCTCCCTACTCACCCGATCTGGCCCCCATGGACTTTTATCTTTACCCAAACATAAAGGAAACATTGAAAAGAAGGCATTTTGATGACATTCAGGACATCAAGGGTAATGCAATGACAGCTCTGATGGTCATTCCAGAAAAAGAGTTCCAAAACTGCTTTGAAGAGTGGACTAGGTACTGGCATGGGTGCATAATTTCCCAAGAGGAGTACTTCAAAAGTAACATAGTGATATTCAGCAACGAAGTATGTAGCGCTTTTTCCAGGACAAGTTCCCAGCTTAATTGTCAGACCTTGTACTATGGACTATCAGAAGAATGGGCAAATCTGTCATGGAAGAAGTATAGCCAGGATGGGTGTTAGAAGTGAAGGTGGTGAGACTTGTCTTATGTACTTCAGATGTGTTCCTGAAGAACAACATCATTATTGGAAAAGTAGAGGGTTGGCCAAAGAAAAACAAGACCTCCATGAGACAGACTGACACAGCTGCTCAACAACTGGCTCAAACACAGCGAGGACTGTGAAGATGGTCCCAGATTGGGCAGTGCTTCACTCTGCTTTATGTAGGGTCGCTATGAGTCACAAATGACTTGAAAACAGGAAACAACAGGATTGTTAAAATAAAATTTCTCATTAGACATAGCTTTACAATTCATCTGTCCTATATATTCTCTGGAGAACAAGAGAGGGACAAATAGGTATGAATCTCAGGAAAGGAAACACAGACTAAGGGATCTAATAGACAAAACAATAAAAGTGAAAAAGTAGAATAGATAGGATGTGGCTCTGGAAACAAATTTCCAGCATCAGGTATTCCACAGGTCTCAATCTCTGTGGCTTTCTAGATGTTTCAAGAGTGCTAGAGAACATAACAATCCTCTTTTCACTTCTTTCCTCCATTTCTCACTGAAGTTCCATAGCATCCATATCATCATCCCATCCAGTCTACTCTCAAACCAGATCTTTGAGTATGTGTACACCCTTAAACAAGTCTTGGGAGGAGGCTACAGATCCCTGGACCCACCATTTCACAAGACACAGGCCATTTACATGACCACAAGAACTCTGATTGCTCAACAGGTCAGTGCTGAATTGCTAACTAAAAGGTTCAAGGTTCAAACCCACCAGTGGCTCCACAAAAGAAAAGACTTGGTCATCTTTTCCCACAAAGATTACAGCCTTGGAAACCCTATAAAGCAGGTCTATGCTGTCCTACAGGGTCACTGTGTGTCAGAATCAACCCTACAGCACACCACCACCACCACCACAACTATACACCAGCCGGAGGAAACATGGTTTTAAGAGGATACATGATAGTTTATAAGGTAACTTTAACTCAAATAGTGAAAAAAAAAATCCCTTTTCAATTCTCTGTCAATCCTGATTATGTCAAGAAAGAAGAATCATTTTGATTTTACTGTCTTTACTTTCTAATGTTTATAAATATTTCTTTTTAATGCATAGAGAGCAGATCAAGTTCAGAGTCTTGGGCAGGCAATAAGATGAAGATAGAATATCATCATCACATTGTGTTTGTTTCCAATGCCTCTATCTACATTTCTTGTAGTTGTATGTTGTTGTATGTCAATTTCTACTCATAGCAACTGGATAGGACAGAGAACATGGGGGTAGGTCACCAAGTCTTTCACCCACAGATCCAATACCAACCTTTCAGGTACCAATCAAGCACTTAACCACTACACAATCCAAACCAAAAAACCTGCTGTCATTGAGCAGATTCAGACTCACAGTGACCCTATAGGACAGAGTAGAACTGCCCCAAAGGGTTTTCAAAGAGTGTCTGGTGGATTCAAACTGCTGACCTTTTGGTTAGCAGCCATAGTGCTTAACCACTATACTACCAGGGTTTCCATTACATCACCAGGGCTCCTTCATTTATTCATGTGGTTACCAGCTATTTAATGTAAATAAAACATTTTTGTTTTTTTAACTTATAGGATTGATATGAAGTTCCCCTTATAAATTTATGGGTTAAATTAAAACATGGACTCATTAACAGAAAAATATTGCTAGTATAGAGCAAAAAGACAGCTAAAACTGTTAAGGTGGCACATATGTAAGACTGACATTTCAGAAACATTGACCTAATCCAATTCCATTGTTTAACAGATAAAGAAGCAGAGATGAAGGAATGTAGCCTGCCCAAAGTCTGATGTAAAAGCAAGGACTTGGAATCAGTTAGAACTCCAAATCTTTCAATGACTGCTTACTTTGGGAATATGACATCACCCACTGAAGACTCTATTTACCACTTCAAAAAATGGGAACTTCCTGTGTATCTGCATCATGGCCCGGCACTAGTCCCAAAATTAGTATTCCTATCATGTAGAAGACCTCTTGAACTCCCTCTGTGGCATGCAGATGATTAGTGAGCGTTATTAATTCCGATCACATCTGTGGCACTCTGATGTTACTTTCATTACTGTTCCTAAGACGTTAGCTGTCACTACAGCACTGCCCCTTCACATGTGCTGGAAAACGCATAGTCAGTAACAAGCAAGCAATAGTTTAAACTGTTTAAGCTCATGAGGCTCGAATGGATACACCCCTCGGTTTGCCATTAACTAACTGTGTCCTTTGGCAAGTTGTTTTATATTTCTTTACCTCAGTTTACATATCTACTAAATTAAAGGTTAATAAAACACATTGAGCTCTTGATCAAATCAATCAGTGTATGTAAAGCAATTAGCAGAGTACCTGGAAGATGAGACCCACCCAAACCAAACCCCCTTCCACTGAGTCAACTCCAACTCACAGCAACCTTGCAGGACTGTACAGAACTACCACAGAGTCTCCAAGGAGGGCCTGGAGGATTGGAACTGCCGAACTTTCGGTTAGCAGCTATAGCACTTACTACACCACCAGGGTTTTCAGAAGATGACAATCTTGCACAAAAATGCTTCCTTTCATTATTTGGACCCAGAGTCAAGCCAAGCTTCCTCCAAGTCACTGGGAGAACTCAGCATAATAGTACTTAGGCTGTTGCACCGTGTCAAAGATGTCACCCACCAGGTGTGACAGGAGAAGGACTCACAGCTGTATAAAGTGAAGATGCAAACACATTGCTCCTCTCTGCCTCTGGGAAATGAGAAATGGAGTCAGTGAAGGGTAAACTTTAAAAGAACATCCAATTAAAAGCACATCAGTAATAGAAAGTTGGCTACATTGGTCACGTTCCTCAAGTCATAAGCCCTGAACTTCAGAGCTCCTGTCCCCTGCTGGCACCACACAACACTTCTCCCCACCTCCTTGCTGGCAGTTATCACATTCTCTAAATTTACACGTAACTTTATGGATCTAGCTCTTTCAAAACGCTCACTCTTCCTGCATGGCCCCTACCCAGAAAGACTTTCCTTTCGCCCCAAAGGAATTCTTGACCCTAGAAGCCTATCTTCCTACATTCAATACCTGCTTCCTCATTCTTTATCTCAGCTTCTCAGGGGTTTCCAAATCAGGTCAGTAAATGCTCCTCTGTTGCTCAGTCCCTAAGAAATAAGTGATTCTTAACAGATACTGACATATGAGTGGCCATTACACCTCAGCAATACAACATACATCTCCTGTCTCAACTCCAGCTGCCTGTGCTGGCCCACCTAAACTATTCCCCCCGAGAAGTTGCTTTTGAGTCAGTCCCGTCTCATGGCAACCCCATGTGTGTCAGAGTAGAACTTTGCCCCACTGGGTTGATTTTGCCCCAATGATTGATTTTCCTGAAGTAGATCACTAGGCCTTTCTTCTCAGGTACCTCTGAGTGGAATCAAACCTCTAACGTTTCAGTTAGCAGTCAAGGGTTAACAATTTGCACCATCTAGGGGTTCCCCAACCCACCTACTTAGGGCTAATTATTCTTCTGCAAACATTCATGTGTTTGCACAAGGTGCTGTGACAGCTGGAAGTGCTGTGTCTTCCCAACGAACTCATACTAGTCCTTTGGTGCTTAGCTGATGCATTTTTCTTGCTTCTACCCCATCTCTAGAGTCCCACAGCATGTTGGGAGGACAGTACAGATAGAAAGAAACTAAGAGGAAAAGTGCTAGAGTCCAAAGACCTTGGTTTGTCTCCCCTCTCTGCTATTTATTTTTGTTGTTGTTGCTGTTTCTTAGGCAAGATATCTTACATTTGTAAATTTGTTTCCTTCTTGGTAAGATTTGGGTGGTAATTGCATTCTGTGGAATCTGGAGATTTACAGACAGAGTTACTGGAGACAGTATATGTCCTAGTCACCTGGTCCTGCTCTAACAGAAAATACCAGGAGTGGAAGGTTTCATGAAGAGAAGCTGTTAGCGCCACAGTCCGGTAAGCCGCAAATCCGTTAACAAGTTACAAGTCCATTCAATATGAGAAATCATCACAGTCCAGTAAGATAAGTCCAAATCAAGTGAGAGCATCTCAGCTCAGGAACCTGGGGTCCAAAGGACATGCTCTGCTCTTGGTGTTTCTCTTTTGATAGTATGAGATTCCCAACTTTCTCACCTCACTTCTCTCCCTTGTAACCCACAAGCCTGTAGCTTAAGACCTGCCTCTCTAACACAACTGTTGCCCATTCTCCATTATCAGTCTCACAGAGGCAGGATTCATAACACATGGGAGGAAGGGCACCATACTGGGATTCATAGCCAAATCAAATCAACACATACATTTTGGGGGGCACACAATTCAAACCATGACAGTATATATAAAATGTTTTAGTACAGTGCCTTGCACATAGTAAATGCTCAGTAAGCCAAAAGCCAAGTGCCATCGAGTCAGATCTGACTCAGTAAATGAATTATAATATTATCACAGTAGTACCAGGACAACTGACTGGAAGAGATCCATATTTCTACAGAAAGTGATCCAACAGAATGCAAAAATTATTGACCAGTATCACTAATACCACATGCAAGTAAAATTTTGCTGAAGATAATTGAAAAGTGGTTACAGCAGTACATCAATAGAGAACTGCCAAATTTCCAATCTGGATTCAGAAGAAGACACAGAATGAGGGATATTATTGTTGTTGTCAGGTGGGTCATGGCAAAAGCAGAGAATATCAGAGAAATCCTTACCTATGTTTTACTGACTATGCAAATACATTTGCTTATGTATTGCAAAACAAATTATGGATAACCTTGCAAAGAATGGGAATTCCAGAACACTTAATTATGCTCCTGTGGAGAACATACATAGACAAAGAGACAACTGTTTGAACAGAACAAAAGGATATTGCCTGGTTTAAAATCAGGAAAGGTGTTATATCCTTTTGCCACACTTATTCAATATGTATGCCAACAACTAACCCCAAAAATGGGACTATATGAAGAAAAGTTGGGCATCAGGATCAGGGAAGACTCATTAACAATCTGCATTATGCACATGACACAACCTTCTCTGCTGAAAATGAAAAGGAGTTGAAGAACTACTGATGAAGGTCAAAGATCACTTATGGATTACACCTCAACATAAAGAAAGCAAAAATCCTCACAATTGGACCAATAAGTAACATCATGATAAACAGAGAAAAGATTGAAGTTTTCCAGGATTTCCTTGCACTTGCATCCACAGTCAACAACAATGGAAGCAACAGTAATCAACTGGGCAAATGTGCTGCAAAAGATTTCTTTAAAATGTTAAAAAAGCAAAGATGCCAGTCTGGGGACTAAGATGCACCTGATCCAAGCCATGGTACTTTCAACTGCTTTATATGTATGTGAAAGCTATACAATGAATAAGGAAGACTGAAGAGAAATTGATGCTTCTGAATTATGATGTGGGCAAAGAATACTAAATAGACTATGAACTGTCAGAAGAATGAATAAACCTATCATGGAAGAAGTACAGCCAGAATGTTCCTTAGA
This sequence comes from Heterohyrax brucei, assembly GCA_028571685.1. NCBI lineage: Eukaryota > Metazoa > Chordata > Mammalia > Hyracoidea > Procaviidae > Heterohyrax > Heterohyrax brucei. The sequence continues at coordinate 69,430,135 of CM053150.1, forward strand.
AGAGAAGATGGTGAGACTTCATTCTATGTACCTGGGACATGTTATTAGGGAGGACCAACCCTAGAAGAAGGACATCATGCTTGGTAAGGCAGCAAGTCAGCAAACAATAAGACCCTCAGTGAGACTGATTGACACAGTGGCTGCAACAACAGAATTCAAGCATAGCAATGACTGGGAGGATGAGGCAGGACTGGGCAATGTTTCATTCTGTTGCACACAGGGTCACCATAAGTTGAACTGAACTGATGACACCGAGCAACAAGTAGCAGTAAGTCTCTATGTAGTGCAAATAGTCTGTGCTCAACTATTATCCTAAATGGAGGCTTGGCTGTACGGTGGTTAGAGCTCAAGTGCTAACTGAAAGGTCAGCAATTTGAATCTACCAGCTGCCCCTTAGAAATCCCATGGGGCAATTTTCTCTCCTATAAGGTTGCAATGAGTCAGAATCAACTCAATGACAACGGGTTGGGTTGGGTTGGGTTTCCTAACATAAAGATGTTTCGAACCCACCCATGGGTACAGCAGTAGAAAAAGCCTGGCAACACTCTTCAAAAATGTCACAGCCAATAAAATCTCATTGAGCAGTTCTACTCTGTAATGTGCCGGGTCACCGTGAGTCAGAAACAATTTGACCTACATCATTCACACAACTAATCAAAAGTTTGACAGTTAAAATCAAGCCAGCAGCACAAAGATTTGGCAATCCACTTCCCTGAGACTGTGGTTCTTGTTGTTTGCTGCCATTTTGTCAATTCCAGATCATGGCAATCCCATGTGTGCACAACAGAATTGCTCCATGGTGTTTTTAAGGCTGTGACCTTTCAGAAGCAGAATGCCAGGCTTATCTCCAGAGATGCCTCTGGGTAGGTCCGAACTGCCAACAGTTCAGCCACAATGGAACTGTTTGCATTACCTGCAGACCTCTTCCTTAAGATTACAGTCGTTGAAGACACTATGGAGTGCAGTTCTGTTGCAAAATATGGGGACCATATGTTGGAATCAACTTAATGGCAACAAGTTTGGCCGGGTTATACATATGACCCACTGTCATGGAGTCCATTATAACTCATAGTGACCGTGTAGGGCAGAGCAGAACTGCCCCACAGGGTTTTCAAGGTGTACCTTTGAACTGCCAAGGTTTATCGCTTAGCAGACATGGCCCTTAACCACTAGGATACCAGAGTTATACTCTAGTTGCTTAATAAATTTATTAATCGTTCTCCTGAATTATAAACTTTTTAAAAATAAGAGTTGCATTTGTCTTGTTAGCTTTTATGTCACAAAAAGATAGCACACAGTAGGTGCACAACATACATTTGCCAACTGATTAAACTCCTTCAGAGCAGGAACATACTAATTTTATCATTTTAGCCACAGCCTCCAGCATAAAGGTAAGTCTTTCCACACATGCTCATTGAATGAACAGATTGATGGATAGGTGGGCAGATGGATTTCCCACATGCCCTAGCTAAAATGCCTACCTGATATCCAGTGTTGATCAGGTTATAAATCCCTCCCTACCTCCCAGTATCTGTGGTCATCAAAGGCCGTAGCCACCCTGCAACTGTGCAAACACTTATTGCTTGCAAAGAGGGGGACACTCAATCAGACTATCCATTCAGCACCCTCTATTTCCCGGGATGCTTTTGAAAAAGACTGTTTGAGCCTGATACTTAAACTCAGTTCCTGCTGTTGTTTATTAAGATCCTCTCAGCACATAAAAAAACACAGTCTCAGACTCCTGTCCCCACCCTGTATGACTGCCACCCCTACCACCATAACCCTCACGGCCCAGTATTTCTTATTTGCATTTCTTATTTGCATAAAGGCATTGTTGACAAAATTTTGAAAATCAGCAAGAATCCACACAACATCTCGGGAGCAGGTATCATCCAGATGGCAGCCTCATCTCTGGCAACGTGCAAAACCCCGAGAGCCGGAAATACCCATAACCCCTGTCTCATTGAATATTCACACTCACACCTGATTTCACTCGCACCGTACAGAAACCCTTTCCAGACTGATCCCATCTTAAGAACACTTGATGACAATTCCAGAACCTGAACAACATCAGTCTCATAACTTGAGTTCCTTTAATCCTATTTTCAACATTAGCTTCATCTTCTTACCATTATGGTAAGAAGAGTTTTCATTGGGATAAAGAATTCCCAGGGAGAATAAAAATTCTAAATATTATTTGGGAGGGAAGACCTTATGAAAAAGATGTACTGTCTGCTGCAATGCTTTAAAGAAAAAAAAGAAAGAAAGAAAACCCACCACAAGAGGATAGAATTATTTTATTAATTCTTCAAAGAATTTTCCAGAGAAAGAAAACTAGATGACTCCAAATCTCCCCGTAGGCTGCTTCATCTTTTTGGCTTCCCAGCTCCCTGCTGTCTTCATGGAATTACCATGCTCATACTTCAAGGCTCCTTTTCCAGGAGACTTTCTTCCATCTCATGTACCTTAGCCTCCTCTAACTTGTACTGGAAGTTCTAAATGTGATCTTACCCAGGGAAAGTTACGTGACTCTTCCAAATTTACTCAGCTACTAAGTTGCAGAGCAGGAACATGTACTTTGGTCTTCTGATCCAAGCCAAACTAAGCCCCCTACTTCACCAAACCTGATACATAAGCCTGAATGACAAGAATAAAATCTACTGAGCATTTATTGTATGTCAGGCACTGCTCTAAGAACTTCAAATTGTTAAATTCAGATGATCTTCACAAGAACTATATCAGGCTTTGACCGACTTTACAGAAAGGGTAAGTGAGGCAGTGTGCTGTATTGTTAAGTAACCTGCCTGAGGTTACAATTAGTCAAGGGGGGTGCCTGGCTTTCAGAATACAGAAAGTGAGCTCTAAGCTGTACTTGAATTTCAAAGTCTTGACTGCATACTCCGTATCAGGGTAAATTCATTTATGCCGTGTTCCTATGCCTTACCATGGCACCTTGATATGCAAGCCTTAACAGAGAAAATGGGCTCAGTATATTTTTGATTACTTGTATACTGATTATACATTTAATGATCATCTACCATGGGCAAGATATTGCCAAGGCATTATACAAAACAATGACATAGACAAGGATATGATAATGGTAGTCTGAAGTTGGAGGTGGAATTGTGATGCAGAATGAGAAACAGACTTATTCGGTGTGACCTATAACATCAGTGCCAGCACTGAAGACTCCACAGCTAAGTTAAATTTGTAAAATTGTGAACTGTGAATTTTTGGACCAAGAAATTACCAACATTATCTCATGCCAGGACAGGGAGTTTAAATAAACAGCAACTGCAATTACTATGATCAAAATTTTATAAAAGAAAGCATATTTTAACCACTAAAATAAAGCAGAGAGGGCATCTTCTCAAAACAGAAATTTTGACACCAAATGTTAGACTAGCATTTGACAGCCATCAACTAACAGGACTTGGCCAAAGTTGAACAGTGTAGAGGCACATATGCAAAAAAAACAGCTCAACAGACAGAGATTCCAGTAATAGAAGGTGAACTGGTAGAGTCCACCTTCTGGACTGGGAAGGAACTGGTAATTTCAGCAATACTCTCAGCCACAGAGTTTGCAGTTCAACAGCTCTTCCCTCAAGGAAATGAAAATGCTGTAACAATCTAATTACAGAAAACCAAACCAAATCCAGTGCTGTCAAGTTGATTCTGACTCATCAAAACCCTACAGAACAGAGGAGAACTGCTCCACAGAGTTTCCAAGGAGTGCCTTGGATTCGAACTGCCAACCTTTTGGATAGCAGCTGCAGCACTTAATCAATATGCCAGCAGGGTTTCAGAAGTTTAAAATAATAATAAAGGTTATGAGTTGCTTTATGGCTTTTTCACTTACGGGTTCTGTCTGAGTCAGAGTCTAGAAGTTCAAATTCAGAGTACCCTCTCTAGGGGAACACTTTCTCTTTCAGCTTTAGAAGGAGACCTTTATCTCTTGATCTTCATCTTTCTGCTTCCTTGAACATCTGCTTGTGTCTCAGCATCTATCTTATAGCATCTCGGTTGCTCAGTATCCTTGTTTAATCTCTTTTATGTCTCAAAACACAGGGAGTCAAAATACACCTCACACTAATCCTGCCTTATTACCATAACAAAGATAACCCATTCCCAAATGAGATTATAATCACAGGCATAGAGGTAAGTCATCACAACATATATTTTGGGGGGATGCAATTCAATCCATTAACACCAGAGAAGACAGCTTCCATGATATTATACAAAAACGTTAGGTATTCCCTCAGAACACAGTATTATTGTGAATTATGATAACTTACACAAGTCAGAGGCCCTCTTTCCTTTACAGATCCATCACCTCCATAAGGTGCAACAGGAAGTCACTCACATCCACTTACTTCTTGAAAGCTCTCCCTCTTGCCTGAAAATGTCTTTCTAAAAGTGCTGGAAATGATACCTGCAGTTACCCTACCATATCAAATTCTTTCTTACAGTTCTAAGGGATTTTCTCACCCTCAGGAGTAACCACCATCTGTTTCTTGCTCAGCTTCTCTCTTTGCCAGTTTCTTCCCAATCCTAAAAAGTCTCTGGGTAGTACAGTCAACATGCTCAGCCACTTAACGAAAGGCTGGTGGTTCAAGCCTACCTAGAGCTCTGCACCTCGGAGGAAAGCCTGACATTCTACCTTCGGGTAAAAGTCAGCTATTAAATAAACCCCTCATGGAGCTCAGTTCTACTCTGATGCACTGAGTTACTGTAAATTGGAATCAACTCAATGACAACAGTTTTTTGTTTTTTTTTTTTCGCTTCCCAAAGTTAATTTGATATTCCTAAAACGACAACCTGAGTAGCAGGGAGACGAAGAGTAGAGGCCAGAAGCAGACAGACCTGAGCTTGGCTGGAGCTCCAGGCACACTGTCTCTGTAACCTTGGGCAGCTCGCATTACTCTCTTAACCTCAGTTTACCCGTCTGTCAAACTGAACCTCTCTTTTACACAGCTTTATTTTTTATACATTTGATGACATGATGAATGCCATCAAATGTATAAATGTAATAAATGTTTGATGAAAGGCAGTCATCATTATTATTATGAGGCGATTGCTTCGATTAAGCCCAGCAATGACTCCCTTACACCTCCAGGTGTGATCGCCATCCTCCTTGCTTCATGCTCTACATCCAGTTCGGAGTCCTCTGCCTTTTGTTTGCAGATTCCGTGTAGATGTTTCAAGCTTGCTCTACTCTGTTTTATACCTCTGTCACTTTTCCCAAGTAGCTCCTTCTTCCTAGAGTACTTCCCCTACTTTATCCTTATCCCAAATTTGACAAGCTCCTTTTGGCTTAAAGAGTTAATTCATTACCATCTCCTCTTCACAGGATCTCCAAACTCCCCAGGAACAGGAAACACGGCCCAGACATCACCCTTTGCCAACACTTCTTAAGTCATTATGAGTGTGGACTTATTAATTTCAGTATCACACACAGAGCGAAATCAGGCACACTGCATCATACTCATCCAGTAAATGTTTTACTAATAAATAAATGAAAATGAAAGGACAAATGAATGGCGTGACTAGATATGTGCAGCACGATGGTTGTAACATTTCACAATTTGCAAAATACGTGTGCTTCAGTTAACCATTTGATCCTCACAATATCCTGAGCTTTCCCAGGAAATCCAGGCTCGGGGAGTTGGGATGATTTGCCAACTCGAAACATGGCAGAATGAGGACTTGAAAGCAAGACTCCTAATGCCCGGAACAACATCCCTTCCACACCAAAACATGGTCTTTGTTACTAAGAACTAGTAGCAAAAGCTCATTAGAACAATCCTAATTACAAGCCAGCTAAGAACAGAGGGCAGGCACAAATGAAAACAGAATTGATGCTTCCACTGCAAGACAGAGAAGAATAACCGAAAGGTGAGATAGACACTCAGCGCAGTTATAGATACACACACAGGAACTAACAAGAAGGAACTGTTTGTCTGGGCAAAATAGAATCATGAAAACAATGGAAATGGATAGTGAAGGTGGTTGCATAACATGATGAATATAATTAATGTCACTGAATTATACACATAGAAATGACTGAAACGGTAAATGTTTTTTAAAAACATTTTTTTTAAAAGATGCTGGAAACAGATTTTGCCAATTTGCTATTTCACTGATGGCCAACCCCATTTCCTGCACTGCATTCCTTCCTACCACCAAACTTTCAGCCCTCGGAGCGAAGACGAGTGATTTCTGCAAATGTTTTCTCTTCAACAGATGGAGCAGAAACCGAGAAGCGTTACAAGGAAGATGGATCGGTGCGTCACATTTGCAACAATAAAAATACGGCATAGGTTAAAAGCAGTTGCAGTTAAATAGAACTGGGAACTCAGGGTTGGCCTAAATCTTTTTTTAATTAAAAGCGAACAAGAATTTCAAAGTTCTATTTCAGTCAGTCCCTCTGAGCATTGGCATAGGGAATTTGGAATGTTTATGTAGCTGCACTAGGTGGCAAACCATTTGAGATTTATGTAGGAGCAGGTCATAGCCTGGAAAACACTTCCAGCAAAGAAAATTGTGAGGGAAGGCTAGGGAGGCAGAAAGCACATGGGCAGAAAAACCTGAGTTCAAATCTCAGTTGCGTTCTTATTTAGCTTCTAGAAAATCGCTTCATCCAGAGCCTCAATTACTTCATCTCTGAAACAGAAAAACAGGAGTTGGTTCTAAGAGTTTCTGCAGATTCTAGATGAGACAATGGAAGTGAAACACTTGGTATACAACAAAATAATTTATGCAGGTTCCTCTCATCCTGCACCTCCCAAAGTGCCTTAGCGAGAGCATCCTTTTGCCTTCTGCTTTAGCCACATTCCTCTCTTGTCAGTATCTTCTCCACTTCTCCTCTTCAGGTTTCTGTATTAGGAATGCCCTCTAGCATTTGCTTCCTTTTGCTCCCTCATCTTCCATCTTTAAAGTCTATTTTAATACCTAGAGGTCTCAGGACCACCTGAAACACATCCACCTACGTGCTTTTGAAAATGTGAGGAATCCCTACATGGTGGAAAAGGACCCCTGGTGATACAATGTTCAAAGAGCTAGGCTAGTAACAGAAAGGTCACCACTGGGAGATAGTCTGCCTCCTTAAAGATGAAAGCCTTGCAAACCCTATGGGGCAGTTCTACTCTGTTCAATACAGTCACTATAAGTGGAAATCAGCTGGAGGCAGTGGAGTGGATTTGGAGGTAGTGCAAACAATTAAGCTCTCCACTACTTGTCAAAACATTGGCAGTCTGAGCCCACCCAGAAACACCTCAGAAGACAGGCCTGTCCATCTGCTTCTGAAAGGTCACAGCCTGGAAAGTCTTATGGAGTACAATTCTACCCTGTATCCACTAGTTGGAATCCACTTAGTGGCAACTAACAACCATAAAACTACTAAGGCTCCAGGAGTTGAGGGTCTTAGATCCTACATTTCAATTAATGTCCCCACAGGTGGGGACACCTTCCTGTGACCATTTGGAAATCACTGTTGCAGATGAAGGCTGCTAGTCAGAGGTTCTTAATCAGGAATGATCTTCAGACCTCATCTGGGTAACTCTTTCAAAACACTTAAATCAGAGTCCTACTCCAGAAAATGTGATTCAGGGAGTATAGGCAGTGAGTCTATTCAGTGAGTCTATATGTGTTGATAAAGCTCTCAAGCATTAATAACTGTTGTTGAAAATTACTACCCTAGGAACTCACGCAGTCATTTCAGCAGTATGGATGAATTTCTGCCATTCCATCTGCCCTCTGTCTTCCGGATGCCTTCCCACCATAGCTCAAAGAAGCCAGGCTCCCCTTTCTCCAAGACCAAACACATGGATTTGCTTTGCTGAATGATTAGGGTTTCAGCTGGTACATACACATTTTCTACATGCATGTGCATATATATTTACATACATATTCACGCATACTAAAATATGCATATGTGTCAAGCCCATGTACACATGGGTACACATATTTTCATACATATGTAAACATATATATGCGTACACATACCTAGACACACATGCCAGCACATTTGAACACAAAAACCTATGAAGTTTTAATAAAAATTCCATTAACATAGAGATATCCCTTCATATACCAGCCCAACTAATGTTAACTTCACGAATCTCTGCTAACACATCTTCAAAATGGAAATTGTAATATATATCTCATAATTATGAAATCAAAGATATTAGAATTCATGGAAACAACTGCATCACTGTGCAGGACACAGTAAATGCTCAGTAAATGTATATCAGCAGGTACATAAGCTTTACATACCTTATATTAAGCATATTCCTTCTGACATAAGTTTAACTACATATGAATGCACTCAAGAGTTAGTGCCTACATTGAGACACGCTTGCATACTGATGTGTAAACATACTCAAATTCACATTTTATGTAAGCAGCACATTCTCATACATGCGCATGCAGGGGCACGCGTACATACACACACACATTCTCTCTCCCACACACAGCAAAGAGCCCTACACACACTACATGTATCTTTAAACCCAGGTCCTCCCATACATGTCAAAATACAGCATTGGACCTAAGGTCATCTACGTGAATGTGGAGAAAACAGCTACCACGCCCAAAATGGATGCCAAAATCTTCAATTAAAAAAAATGAAAAACTGTCTCTGCAATGCAAGGCAATCTTTCAGGAGAAACATAAGCAAGGGCACAGCTCAACAATAGATTCTCGCGTGTCTAGAAGAGAATGCTCTGAGGGAAAATGCCATGAGACTGGATGCCTGAAGAGGCCCACCTACGCAAAGCACTTTGTAGAAGCTCAAAGAAATCATATCAAACCATATGCCACTCCTATGCTCTTAGATCTTACAGCTTCAAAAAAAAAAAAAAAAGACCAACATTTAGGGTAGTGTTTTCTAAAATGACAGCATGGCTAAATGTGACCAACATGAATAATCACAGCAAGAATGATCAATGTGCAAAGTAAGTATGTTCCATTTTGCTTCATGCTTTGTATTAAGCATTTATCTTCTCTATCAGCAAAGTCAATGACTGCCCACCATGAGCTCTTAAAGTGCTCCAAAGCACCACTGGTTTCCATCGCCAATACCCTTTAGTCAATCTATTTACCATTAGTGAATGCTTTGTCATTTAGCATCATTTATGCGTAAGGTCACTTTTCTTTTGTTATTTTTAATGCTGTATTAGTATGTTCGCTGACTTGAGAAGGAGGGTGGACTAGACAGCTGTACAATGTCATTCTCTTTTGAAAGATTCAAATTTCATGGTTCAATGATTTTGAAGATCAGGAGGCAGTAAGATTTATTTTTTTTATTCAATAAACATTATATTCTATGAGTCTACGAGATTTTGACTCCAGGTTTTTATTATTCTAGAATTCTATGATTCCAAGGTTTGATAGACTCTAAAATTCTACATCTATGATTCTGAGATGTCAGTATTAAAAGAATCTGGCACTTAAAGAGTTTCCTCTTCTAAACTGCCATATGCTCAGCATAAGTGAGGATATTAGATGCATGAGACAGAAAGAACCTCAAACACGATCATAGTGTCTGTTGCCTTAGTTATCTAGAGCTGCAATAACAGACACACCATAAGTAGATGGCTTTAAACAAAGGGAAGTTTATTCTGTCACAGTCCAGTAGTCTGTAAGTTCAAACTCAGGGTGTCAGCTCCAGGGGAAGTCTTTCTCTGATGGCTCTGGAGGAAGATCCTTGTCTTCAGTTTACCCCTTGACTAGGAGCTTCTGAGGTGCAGGGACCCTTTCAAATGATGTGCTCTGCTCCCAGCATTGTTTCTTTCTTGATGGTAGGAGGTCCTCAAATCTCTGCTTGCCTCCCTTTCCTTTAGGTCCGAAGAGATGTCCCCAAAGCACAGCTCTGACGTGTTGAATCCTGCCCCACCAACACAGCTGCAGCCCATCTTCACCTATTAACATCACAGAGGCAGCATTTATAGCACACAGGAACTTCACACAATACCAGGAACCACGGCCCAGCCAACTGGCTATGCCCATTCTGTAGTGAACACAATTCAGTCCATGACATCCCTCTTGAATAGTAAATTTAGAGTGGTCCTGAGAAAGAAGATAGTCCAATAGAGAAAAGCACCTACATATTACATACCCCAAGGCTTTCCAAGGAACTCCCCCTTAGCCTAGTGTTCCTCCTTAACTTGCTTCTATGGCCTACAAAGCCAGTAGCTGTAACGTTGATTCTGACTCAAGGTCGCACCATGTGTGTCAGCATAGAACTCCAGCAGGTGTTTAATGACTGGTTTTTCAGAAGTGAATTGCTATGCCCTTCTCTGAGGCATCTCTGGGTGAATTACAGATTGATAATATTAATCCTAAAATACAGATGCCATAGAGGCAAGGTTCAGCTATTTCTTGCCATTTCACCTCCAGTAACAAGCACAACACCCGAACAGAAGAGGTTCTCAAAAGGGCCTTGTGATTAAACGAGTTGCACCCATCGTGTCTTTTTCTCCTCATTCACCTCCCTCTAACCTCTCTCCATCTTATCCTCCTGTTTCCTTCAATCTATAATCTCTTCCCACTACTCTAGAACTTTCCTATATGTATTAATTATTCAATCTGCACAGGAATCCAGTGATACATGCACTATTACCCATTCTTTACAGAGGAGGAAACTGAGGTAAAGAAACTAAACAACTTACTAAACATCACATAATTTAAATGATAGAAAAAGGGTCGTACACAAATTGTCTGATTCCAATTTCACTTCTCCTTCCTTTACTCCACAACTGCCTTGTGATGCTCTTAATAACACAGACAATAAAAACCACCAGAGATTAAGTAATACTGCCAATGCCTAGAAAGGGGGCCTACATTCCTAAGTTTCACTCTCAATTCATGTCTTAGTCAATATCAATTCCCACTGCAAGATCTCTAATAATTGAGGGCCTACCACACCCAACTGCTCATTTCATTTTATAGCCCTTTCTCCTCCTCCTCAGAGTGCTGTATGTGGCACGTGTTTATTTTTCAATTACAGCAAATTAAACTTAATTTTGTTTTGAGAACTATTTTTTTTTTTAAGAATTTCACAGCCCACGGTGAGATAATTGAGACCCTGCTGTTTCTAGAAGCACTATTTACAGAGAGCAGGCGTAAATCGGGCATAACCTTGAAGGAAATCATCCTTAACCCCTCCTTCACACTTGTCTCACCATCCATGGCAGTATTTCTCCCATCTACCCACTCTCCTGCCACTATTGGAAAGCACATCTTCCATCTGTCATCTGGCCACCACTGCTAAATGATGCCAAGTCTCCTGTCAGTCTCCTCCTCTTATCCATCTCCTCATCTTTCCTAACTGCAGATCCAATCAAGCCAATCTTGGCTTTAAACATAATCAATGATATTCTAAACACAGATTACTTAGTATGTGTTCTGAGGTTTCCAGCCATCTAGTCCAAACTACTTTTCTAGCCTCACTCTAGGGGGCTCTCCAAACCAAAAACCAGACCCATGGCCACTGAGTCAGCTCTGACTCATAGTGACTCTAAAGGTCAGAGTAGAACTGTCCCACCGAGTTTCCAAACAGCACCTGACAGATTTGAACTGCCAACCTTTTGGTTAGCAGACGCAGCACTTAACCCACTACACCACCAGGGTTTCTAGCATGCTCTCCAGTAACACTGAACTCCATCCCTTCCCATTTTCTACATGGAATGCCTTTCCTCCTCTGGCTAACTCAGCATTTATGGCTCACACAGACAGGCCTCTTCTCTGCTCTCCAGTATCTTACACCTGCTCCAGTCCCAGCACTAGCTACTCCAAAGTTATCTCCAGCTACATAATTTTGTCTTTATCATGCTGGTGGCACCTGGAGATCTACTTGTATAAAAGCAGCCAATGAAATCCCTATGGAGCACAGTTCTACTCTGATACACATGGGGATGCCTAGAGTTGGAGGAGACTCTTGGCAACTGACTGAGAATCTCCTAAAGTTTGCTATACACAATATTAACAGGTACAAAACAAAAAATAGAGAATTGAGATTCCATGGTTAAGCAATTTTGGGAAAGCCTGAGCTAAAAAAAAAAAAAAAAAAAAAAAACTTCCTCTAAAAAAATTTTTAAAAATTGCCTCTAGCTGCTGCCCCAGACCTGAAACCAGCACTGAGGTCAACACTTAGGACAAAGAACGGGCTGGACTCAGGGATGCAGAGTGAGCATGTCGTATGTGCACTTCATGGTTTTATATATTTATAGAAGCCTGCCCGACTGGTTCCTTTCTAGAGGGGAGAAGAGAGGGTGGAGAGGACGGGACAGGTGTTTACTGAGAGAATACTAGCAGCAAAGAGTGAAAAGGAAGAGTGTGCTTTATAGGGTGGGGAGAGCAGATATAGTTGTAGAGAGGTGGGTATGCAAAATTGACTCGGATTGTGTACTTTCAGTTAATCATAATAATTTTTTTTTAAATTCTCTCTAGGATGCAGCTTGTCAAAGCCTTGAATGTGCTTACACATACACTGTGATTCCCAAGAAGAGGGCAGATCACCAAACATTTCCCAGACATGTTTGACTGTACAACACATTTTTCTCAGAGTTTGAAGGACTAGTGCACCATAGAAAATGACACGAAAATGCTCTGCCAGTAAGATAATTGCTCTCTGGGAGCCAAGGAGTCTGCAGTTCTAGGTTTTGCTGCTGCTGCTGTTGATGATGATGTTTTAGGTGCCATCCCTATTAACGCAGACTGTGGCTTTTGCTAAGGCACTTCCCTGTCTGAGCCTTAGCTTCTTTATCTGTAACAAAAGGGAGGATTGAGCATGATAGATACTATGGTCTCTTCTCATTCTAACATTCCAGGCTTCTGCAATCAAAGACAGATGCAAACTATAGTCATCTTTGTTCCCTCTATCTGGACAATACCCTCTTTCTACTTCCATTCCTACCTGACATCCAAAGCCCACCTCCAGTACCACCACCTGTCCAAACCCTTTCCTTAACAACTTGAACCAGTATGGTCTCTCTCTAGAGCTCCCCTATGGACACTTATTTCATGTCTATAAAAGGAATCTCTGATTACTGTTCAGACTTTCTTAAATCCATTTCATCTACTGGTGCCGATCACATGCCATGTGCTGTGATTACAAGGGTGACTTAAGACACAGTCCTATGCCAGCATTCTGTTTCCACTGAAACCCTCAGAGATGTGGTTTAGTGGTTTCCCAAATAGCTCAGCACAATGACTTAATATATAAATAAGGTTGATTTATCTGGGACAGAATCTGTCATTTTTCATACATTGACTTTAGAGACCACTTAAAATTGAAATCAATTGTTTCAAAGCTAATTTCTTTTAAGCCCCAAGGTAGGAGCCACTTAATCTGTGCTTTTCAAGATGTGATACACAAAGTACTGCTGAGTCGTGAGATGATTCCACTGATACACAGGTGGTACAGCTGTTCTTTTAGGCATCTTGTAGCTTGTTTTAGGTTTCTTAGCAAGCCTAAGTCACTCACCAAATCTCCGGTCTTAATGAACAGTATTGCTCAAGCCAAAGTCTCCATATTGTTACAGGAACATGCTAAACACAGTCTCAGCATGCTGCCTCTATATGGAATGTTCTTACCCCAGATATCCACATGACTCACTCCCTGACTTCCTACAGACCTGTGTTCCCAAGTCAGACTGAGCCCAGAGCAACTAGATGGTGCCCAGTTACCACCACTGATGATTCTGGCAGTGATCACAATACAGGGTCCTGGGAAAAACAGGAGAAACATGTAGGACAAAATTCAAATTCACACACACACACACACACAAAGACTAGGCTTACTGGTCTTACAGAGACAGGAGAAACCGTGATAGTAAGGCCCCTAGAACTCTTTCAGCTTAATACTGAAGTCACTCCTGAGGTTCACCCTTCAGTCAAAGATTAGACAGGTCTATAGGGTAGATGGTCAACAATAACACACAGGAGGATCATTCTCCATAGCTCAGCCACATGGACCAGACTAATAGGCACACCAGCCCAAAAGCAAAGATGAGAAGGCAGCAAGGGACAAGAAAACTGTACAAATGGAAACAGGGAACCTAGGGTGACAAATGGGAGAGAGTGGATACAACACAGGCTGGCAACGAATGAAGCAAAACAACTTATGCATTAACTGTTTAATAAGAAACTAATTTGCCATGTAAAGTTCCAATAAATCACAATAAAAATATTTTAAAACTTTTATAAAAGGTATTTTGACAAAGCAAATAATACATTCCTTCTGCAGTTGTTTGCCAGCTGTGCCCTCTCCCAACCAGGTATTTTCGTAAATTCACTATGCCAATTTATTTTTACAACAACATGTGGAAGTGAACTGGCCTGGAGGTGACTGTGACGTTGCTTCATGGGAGGCAGGTATGACCAGCAAACAAATTAAAAGGGCTCACATTAATTATTTGTGTAAAAATATCGTATACAGCATCACGTTGCTATTTTCATTTATTTGCTTACTAAGAAAGCTAAAAGATTTTTTTTTGTAATAAGTCTATTGGCCACAAGCGTTTCACATTCTATTTTTATATAATAGTCCTACCACCAGATTATTTTCTGGTAGTAAATGATGTTATGACCATATCTGGGCTTAAACTCAACCCCCAAACCCAGTGCCATCGAGTCGGATCTGACTCATGGTGACCTTGGAAGCCAGTGTAGAACTGCCCCTAGGACATTCAAGGAGCACCTGATGGATTATCTGGGCTTATGCACTATTGATAAATCAGCTGCTGTTGAATAAATCTCAACTCATGGCAACCACATGTGTGTCAGAGTAGGAAGATACTACATGGGGCTTGCAATGGTCTATTTTATCAGTAGTGGATTGTCAGGCCTTTCTTCTGAGGTACCTCTGGGTAAAGTCAAACCTCCACCATTTTAGTTGACAGCCAAATACGTTAATCATTTTTTACCACAGAAGGGCTCCTGTTCCATTAATGGAGAAAGATTTGCCTCAGGACCTTTTCCCCTACAGCCACTGCTCTCCTCCACCCTTGCCATGTTGGACCATGTTCAACATTCCCTTCTTTATGCAGACACCTGTGTGTTTCAGCATGTGCAGACAGAGAGAAATGATACATATACAGATACAAATAAAACACAGACCCATCTATATTTTTTTCTCACTCAACATCTGGCTGTCACTATCACATCACCTCCACCTTACTAATTCAGCATTTGCTTTTCAGTTGCTACTGTTATTGAGGCAGCTTTGGTGAGTCTACTCAAAGCTATGTAAAATTTCAACTCTTGGCTTTAGCCTAGAATTAGAATGTATCTTCTTCTATGACTATTGGTTCTAGTTTCAGCAGCATTTGAACTTTCACAGCTCGAGGGTGCAAATAAACATGCTAAGCTAAGGTCCCTTGCTGAGCCATTGTGAAGTCAAATTACTGTTTCAAGAGGCTGTGAAGTTGGCAGCCAGAAAGCATTGGAAGAGTGGAAAGTATTCATGATACTGACAAACAAGGGAGAGAAAGCAAAACGCACATTGTTAAAGAGATTTAATAAGCCTCTTTCCAGTGGCACCATTTATGCCATCTCCTGGAACATGTAGGATAGATGCCTTTCTCATTTAGGCATGTACAAAACCAGGACTGAGGGCAGGGTTTTCTGCTACCATCCACAGGGATGACAGAAATGCTGAAGATGTGCAGCTGACCTGGCCCAAAACAGTAGAGCGAACAACCTTGACTTTGAAAGGAAACTCAGCTGCCAATGGCTATCCAACACCTTGGAGGAATAAGAGAAGGGATGGCAGTTTAGTGAAATGACATTATTTTCAATATATGCTAACATGGGCCACACTTGGCTGGCTGGCTAACATGGGTATGAGATTCAATTTTGTCATATATTGTGTATCTTGGAGCAAATCCCTCTCTTTGCTAAACCACAATGTCTTCACCTGAAAAATGGGGGAGAAATTCCAACTTAGAGTGTCACTATGAAGATAAAGGAGATCAAACATGTGAACACACGCAAGCACTTGATTAAATAAATAATAATGATGAGGAAACCAAAATTCTGAGAAATGAGATTGAATCAGTTGACACAAGAACACCCAGAACACTGTAAATCAGCCACTCTCCCATATGCACCAGGAAAGCATCATGGTCTTCAAAATTACAAAAGCAAATCAAGAGATATAATGAACTGGGCTGCAGGGAGCTGAGGTTCTAGTGCCAAGCCAGATACCATTTGATTTTAAAGAGGAAAGAGTTTAGATGTGAAAATATGAGTGACTCTCTAGATAGCAGCCACTTGCTATTTCTGGTGATGGGAAAAGCATCACTGAATGTAGGTGAAGTGTGTACAGCTTGGCCACAGTACAGTAAATGTCATCACATTAAGAAGTATGTAAGAATAAGGGCATGTTTGATAAATGGTATATGTACATAACTTTGCAAAACCAGCAATAATAACCAAAAAAAATGTACATGTGGTTACATAAATAGATACATATGCAAATATACATACAAAAACACAGGAATGTATATGTTCACATATACAGGTACATACATAGGTGTATCTTCAGGCATGTGTATATACATGTATGTGTGTATTACATATATATTCATGTATAACAAAGCACATCAGAGAAACAGTTAAAAATACTTGCTAGACATAATCAAATACCACATGAGACTGATTTACTGAATTTCAAGCTTTAAGATCACAGTTTTATGGGACAATCCACTCAACTGGCATAACAGTTCATAAACTTCATGTTCTACATGCTAGTTTGTTAAGTAGTGCCTGGGATCTTAAAAGCTTGTTAGTGGCCATCTAAGATACAATTATTGGTTTCTACTCTTCTGGAACAAAGAAAGAAAGACACCAAAGATTCAAGGAAGAAACTAGTCCACAGGACTAACAGCCTGCACAAACAGTGACCTCATCTATCCTAAGACCAGAAGAACTAGATGGTGCCCAGCTACACTGCTAACTATTCTGATCAGGGACACAATGGATGACCCTGGATAGAATGGGAAAAAAATTAAGAACAAAACTCAGAATCTTTACAAAAAAAAAAAAAGAAAGAAAGTGAGGCTTACTGGACAGTACAGACTAGAGGAGACCCTGAGACATTCACCTTAAGATACCTTTTTAACTTTGTACTGAAACCACACCTGGAGGTCACTTTTCAGAAGAATAACAGATTGATTCATAAAACAAACATAGAATCTGTAGGTACTGTGCTCCTTTCAAAAAAAAAAACAATCTGTTTGAGACCAAACAGTTAACATTTACCTAAAGCAAAGATGAGAAGGTAAGAGGGGGTGGAAGAGATAGCCAGATTAACAGAAACAGAATAGCCAAAAGTGAAATAATGAGAGTGTAACTGACTAACATGAACAATATGTATACAAACTATTAAATGGGAACCCAATTTTCGGCATAAACTTACACCAAAAACATTTTCAAAAAATGAGAGAAACCTGAACTGGATGATGTCTTACATGACTGTCAGCTCTGACAGCAGATGATCCCATGATATGCTTGGTTTCTGACCCATAGTGCTACAGAGAATAAACTATCTGCCTTGGACATGCAGTATTATTCGAAGCCTCTTCCTACTTTCTCACTCTTTCCCTTACCTCTATTCACTACCACATTGCAACAGTGGCTAGGAAACGGTGAATAAAAATCACTGGTGGACTCATATGAAAAGTAGTCTCATGAACCTGACAATAACCTCTCTCCACCACCAGTGACAGCCGCGGTGGAGCTCACTAAGTTGAGTCTCACTGGCAACACAAGAATAAAAAGGGGTGCGCCCTGAGATTCCCACTAAAAGACCTCAATTGATGGCCCAGTGGTTTCAGGGTTACCCTGGGAGCACGGCCCCTGGCCCTGATGCTGCCCTTGCCCATAAATCATAATGAAGATTCACTCTTTGGACACGAATGGATTGGACTTGTCGATGCAGAGTGACCATATATTGGATGCACTTGATGGTTCTATACATCTATAGGATGTCATCCTGCTGACCTCTGGCTGGAGGAAGGAGAGTGGGCAGAGACGAGGGGAAAGGAGACTGTTGGGAGGATGAGACATGTATGGAGCAGAGAGGAATAGTGTGCTGTCACCGGACAGGGAGAGCAGTGGAAGCTGCATATAGGTGGGCATGTAAATTTATATAGGAATGTACATTTTCACTCAGTCGTATTAAATAAATTAATTAATTAAAAAGCAAACAAACAAAAATAACCTCTTTCCTTTGGGTTATTTCCAGTTTGAGAACACATTTGAGGATATGGGCAATGCTTAACCTAATGTAGCATGGTGTGGTAATAAAAAAAGGCACCAGTAGTTAATATTTATATAGTGTTGACAAGCTTCCAAACATCATTTGAAGTGCTAATCACATAAACACATTTAATTTCCACAAGAAGGAGCCCTGATGGTGGAGTAGGCTAGCCTTCAGCTGCTAACTGGAAGACTAGCAGTTCTAATCTACCAACTGGTCAACAGGAGAAAGATGCGGTAGTCTGCTTTCATAAACATTATAGCCTTGGAAACACCATGTTGCAATACTACTCTGCCCCATAGAGCTGCTACGAGTCAGAATCAACTTGACCACAACAGATTTTTTTTTTAATCTCCACAATAACTCTATAAGGAATTATACTGTTATCTTCATTTTACATATGAGGAAACTGGCACAAGAACATTAGGTCATCTGACCAAAATCGAAGAGCTAGAAAGTAGCAGAGTTGCCATATTCCAGCCTGCAAGCTGTAAGTTAGCCACTATGTTTTCAGGCCAGACAGAAAGAGATTCAAATTTTCAGCCCACCAAGGACTCACTGTATGACCTTAGACAAATGACATAATTGCTTTAACCTTGGTTTTCTCATCTCTAGACTGGAGATAATATTTACTTGCTCAGAAGAGTATATTCAACAAAATAATCCATATCAATAGTACAAAAACTATTAGATGTGCTTGGCAAATGTACTTTCCCACTTTGAGAATGATTTTCTAATAGTGGTATTTCAGTCATCTCTAAACATGGTGCATGAAGACCCTTTTACCAAAAAACCCACTGCTATCAAGTTGATTTCAACTCACAGTAACCCCCCAAATGCTACCTTACACTCGCCTAAGTCTTGAACTCCTAATGTATGAATGAACACAGGGGACAACAAAACCATAGCTGAGCTGGTAATATCTTCCGGAATCATTTGTCAGGTTGTGCTGGACTTCACATGATGCCATCCTGTTGATATGAATTTAGAAAAAAATTCTTCATGGCCCCTCTCAGCCCTCCTTTGCCTCAGCCATCACTGGCAATGAACTTTGACGAAAACCATTTCATCTAAAACAGCTGAGTCTCCAGCATCTGTCCCAGCAACAAAACCATATTACCAACACCTGTCAGGTAATCTATTTTTCCCTTACATTCTTAAACACATCAAAGTGCTGATTTTCCTTTTGTAACGGCCCCTGTGCTTTGCACAGATGTTTTTATAGAGCCAGCCAACATTCCCTGTATGTCCTTCCCCACCCCACCTCCCCAAAAGAGCCACAGCTGTAGAGTCAGTTCTGACTCATAGCAAACCTAAAGGACTGACTGTAATTTTCCCATAGGGTTTCCAAGTAGCGCCTGGGAGAATCAAACTGCCAACTTTTGGTTAGCAGCCATAGCACTTATCCACTACGCTACTAGGGTTTCCTCCAAGGTGACTCAGAACCCACCAAACTCCATGAGAAATGTAGCTTATGCACTACCACATAAATTGAAACATACTTAAGGCAGATGTTGACCGTGATTCTCAGAATGCTCTTCTGGGCTTATCTGGAGGCTTTTAGAGAATCCAGAATACCACAACCCACTAGATTTTCATCTGCTTTTGCAGATTGCTAATTGTGAGACTGGAGACTTGAGGACTGGCCACTTAACCAGAGCCTCTGTAAGTGCAGGTCCTCTAAAAAGCAATCACACTCTGGATGTCTGCCCTTCTTCCATCTGAATCAGCTTGTAATCTGTAACACGGCTGCTCCGCAGTACCGCCAGAATCCATTCTTTCGCAGAGGGGTTCCCACTGACTCATTTATAGGACCTCTGAACAGCTAAACAAATTATAACTCAAAAACCCCTCTGAGGTAGTGTTGGATTAACCCTTACAAAGGGTTCTGGCTTTTCAGATGGGCCATTTATTTGCTGTCCTGCTGCTTCGACCTTTACAGTTTACACAAAAACAATGGAATCTCACTTTTGTTAATTGCCTTATGAATCTACCTGCCCACCCTTGTGGAGACATCGTCTTTTAGCTGCTCCTGAGATGGTTCTGCACCCTGTGAGAAAACCTTCTGCAAACTGAGAACAAGATTTGTTCTGAATGATGTATCTGGTGTCCTCACCAGCTTCTCTGCCTCTTTGTTCTCTATTTCTACGTGTCTCCTCCAATGGATAACATGTAAGCCTAGTAATTTACCACTCTGCACTTTCTCATAAGCCTTCTTCTTCAGAAACTCTCCTTAAGGCCACCTGCAATCTCCAAAAGAGAGTTCCCTTGGGAGATAAAATTCCCTTTCACCCTGACATGAAAAAAGTTAATTTCACTTTTTTTGCAGTCTCATTATCTCTTCTTAATTGTCTTTTTTGCCCCTTCAGTAGCTAGGACTGTCTATGGATTTTGAGGCAGCCTTTTCAAGTTGCAGCGGTCCAGGAGGACAGTGGGCTTTGTGTTAATACTTAATCACTTGGATATTAAGAGTTACAGTGGTGACACGGGATCACCATCTATCCCACTCAGCAAGCACGTCTTGAGTTGCAATCTGTGCCCTGAGATCTGACTTCTTTCAGATGTGCTCATTTTTTGAGGAGACAGTTAACCCTCATGATGAAGTATGGCCACCTCATGTGGTTTTTCTGCATGCTTTTACAAAACCTTTGTTAGCAACAGTTCCATAGAGCCAGGCAGTATCCCTTCAGTGGGGCAAGGCACAGTTTGATTGCCCTCAATTTATAGAATGCAATCCTAGAGAGGCAAGGATACATTCTTAAAGTAGTCCAGATAGTCAGATTAGAACCAGGTGTCTGAGTCCCTACTCTTATTACATAAAATCGGGAATTAATTGGAGCTATGAAACAAAAAGACAATCTCTGATCTTTAAGAGGTTATAGGCATTGTCATTATCATCACTGGAAACCCTTGTGTCATAGTGGTGAAGCGCTACCCCTGCTAAGCAACAGGTCAGCAGTTCCAATCCACGTCATCCTCCTCATCCTCCCTAGTGAGACCACTACCACCACGCATGCTGTATTATCCTCTAATCTTACCCTTCCTCAAAACCTCACAGAACTTGCAAAACGACAACTATCAGTCTACCACATATGATAATTATTTAGGAGTTTGTACATCTCCCTTATTAAGTTTCCAGTACCTAGCAGGCTTCATATTCACCGTCCCACCCCTCCAAGTCACCCGCTCAAGGCCTTTCAGAGACAAGATACGCAGTATCTGCTGATCCACACTGATTCCAGCTCTCTTCCTTTTTGCCAGACTTCATTTGAATTACCTTCTCCCCAGGTATTTATTGCTTTCCTCCACTGTCCATTTTGCCTTCTCCCATTCCTCCTCTTTTCTTTAGTTTTGTCTCCCTTCCTTTGGAGTATTTCCGTGGTGTAACACTGAGGCCAGAGCTAGCAATTCAACATCTGAAGAATTCACTGAAATGAATGATTAAAAATGCACATGATGAAAATCTGTCAAGTGTACTTGATGATAAACTTCCTTCAATTTGCAAACTCTCCTCCGACCTGACTTTCCATCTGCTACTCAGCTAGGGAAATGCAGAGTGGGGAGCTGTCTAGACTTTTTGGTCCATATTTTGTACAAGGCTTTGTATGAACTGGCCTCTGCCTATCCTTTTACTTCACCACATGCCACTCACCTTCTCATTCAAAAACCTCAGCCACAGTGGTTTTTAGTCTGTCCCTTACACTTGCTAAGCTTGTCCTGCTTAGTGACTTCATCTTTGCTCTTCTCCCCATCTAGAATTCTCCTCCCTACAAAATCACAAGCCTGCTTTTTAATTTAAATCTCAGCTTCAAGATCCCTGACTCAGAGCAGTCTATCCCAGCTACCCCATCTAAAATTACAGCATCCCCATTTTTCTCTAGTATATGACCCCACATTATTGTTGTCCAGCACTTATAACTACAAGAAATTACTTTGCTTATCTATTTGTTTACTCATTACCTATCTCACTTCACTATAGTTGGGTCTCTATGAAAACAGAAATGTATGCACACTACGTTTCTAATATCTAGATCTATAGTGTCTAACACTGTAGCCACTAACCATATAGAGACATTTGGCTTCAAATAAAATTTAAAAATCAGGCCCTCAGGCACACTAACCACAATTCAAGTAGTGCTTAATAGTCACACGTAGTTAGTGGCTACCATATTGAATGGCATAATGTGTGCATCATTACAGAATGTTCTATTGGACAGCATTGGTCTACAGTAATTCTTAGCACACAGTAGGCACTCGATAAACATCTGCTGAATGAATGAATAAACGCTTCATTCTAACTCAATTTCAGATTACTCTTTCCCTTTTAGGGCTATCAAATCTTCAAAGTGGGATTAAGTAGAAAACACAGAATGCTATTCAGCATGAAGAGGAGCCTCCAAACTCATGTTACAGAGATAGGGCCATGGAAACGGGATCTACTCTAAAACAGAATACTTGTGGTGATATGACTGTGTTTCCATAATACCTGAAGAACTGATAACTGGAAAAGAATGATACTTGTGCTATAAGGCTCTCAGAGGCTTATGGATAAAAGGAAGAATTCTTCAAATACTAAATAGGCTTGTTTTTGTGGTAATGAGCTCGTAATTGCAAAAAGCACCAAAGCTGGGACAGATTAGCCAAGTATTAGGATATTACATTACAAAAATTAATTCCTTGTTCTTGAATAAGGAAAAAGATTTGGTTATTGAGAAACCTTAAAACTTTGAGAAACTTTGTATGATTTCATGACTTTTTGACAATATTAATTTTAAAGAACTAATAATATGCCCCAGCTCTTTCTAGCATTCAATGAACAAACCAATCCTATTGTACCTCCACATTCCAAACCAAAAAAAAAACCCATTGCCATCAAGTCAAGTTGGACTCACAGTGACTTTAGAGGACTGAGTAGAACTCTCCCTCAGAGTTACCAAGGACTACTTGGTAAATTCCAACTGCTGACCCTTTGGTTAGCAGCCAGAGCACTCAACCACTATGCCATCAGGCTCTCCAGTTGGTACCATTAAAATTCAGTGGCCTAGTGGAAAGGGTAGAGATGCTGACACATGGAGGACCTCTGTCAGTTACGTGATCCTGGTAAGAAACCTAATCAGCATGACCTTCACTTTCTTACTCCATAAAATAGGCTGTATCTGCGCCACTGGATAGGAAGGAAGAGTAAATAAAAAAAGAAGGAGTGGAAGAAAGAACAGCCCTGGACCACGGTAAGGCAATATTCATTTCCAAGTAGGATGCAATTTTGCCTGTCTGTATCATCATTACTATTCCTATTTTGTTGGTATAAAATCCATTGCTACTGAGTCAATTCCAACTCATGGTGACCCCACAGAGGATGTCATTTTGTAGCCATGATTCCACTGTTTTGAGTGAATAAGGCGATTGTGTGACAGAAAGAGACAGAAACAGAGAGATTCTGCTGAAACTGTACTTAAAATGCAATTCAGCAACCATTTACAGAGCAACTACTATGTGTCAGTCCCTGGGGATAAAAAGGTACTCTTAAGAAGATCAAAAATGACAAGATGGACAGACATGCAAGGAGCTGTTAAAACAGAGTAAACAGAAACAGGAGCTGAAATAGTTTCAAACAAAATTATGTAAAAGAACAGGGGAGAAAGAGATTAACTCCAAAATAAACTCTTGGAAAGACTTTTTGGAGGGCTCATTTGGCAGAATGTTGAAATACACATAAGGGTTTAAAAAGTGGAGACTAAACGTAGGAACTGAGCATAAAAGAGAAACGTATTTCTTGCATAAGGATAAGAATGGAAAACCACAGAAGGAATTACATGAAGAAAGACATTTGAAGACTTAGTCTTTTCACACCATCCCCATCTTTTTTTTAAGATGGTTACCAACAGCCCAATGGCCAATTTGTTAAACTCTAGATTTCTGGAAGCAGAAGGCAGGGAAAGAAGGTCAGAACGTATCTAACGTTAGAAATCTGTTCAGGTGATAAACGCAGGTGATCCTGCCTAAGTAACTGGGAGAGGGCAAGGAGGAGCACAGAAATCACAAATGTCTTCTCACACAAATGCTCCTTGGACAGAGATCTTGCCAGAGAAATAGAGGATGCTGTGGTCGGTAACATAAACTGCTGCAAGCACTAAGAGAAGATATTTTATTTCTACCGAACAGGGCAGAATGTTTTTACGGTCCTGGACTATACTGTTTCAAATAGATTCGTTTTAGCTTGGTCTGGGCAGTTTAAACTCAACAGGGGCCCAACAGCTGATTTGGAATCTGGAAGGTGTTTCTCCTTGGCTGAAATGGAGTCACAGCTCCCCCTTCTGGGAGCTAAAATACTATCCAGCCCCAGAAAAGCTTGCATGGAACAGGCCTTATTGCAGATGGGCCTGAAAATCCCACGTTTCTCAGTGCTCATTGGCACACTGAAAGGAACATCTACGAATACAGCAGCAGTTTTGCATGGCCTGATTCTGACTACTCCAGGGTCTATCATTCACGAGGTTTTATAGATTTCCCTTCCTGGAGTTAGAAGTCCTCATCTTCACATGGATGATGGCTGGATGTGTGGGAACCTAATTTGGTGTGGAGTTTCTGATTTTCTTTTGGAGTCTACATCAAGTAAGAAAGGCTTCCGGGTCTGCACTTGGATACGTGTATGTGACTGCAGTTATACACTGTGTTCTTGTGCATGCTCCTGTGCCTTGTAACATGCATAAATATGTAGGGTTGCAATTCTAATTAATATGAAGACAATAATTTGCCTGAAGTCTTTGCTTCTGTGGATGGGTATACACTTTGCTTTCTGGAAAACCTTTTGTATTAAAGAGCTCAGGTAAAGCTCTGAAGGTTTGCTGAGTTCAGTCTACTATTTGTAGCCAATATGGGGTCCCCACCTATGTGTGATGTTCTCTGAAGGCACTGGAGGAAGAATGCATGTTCAGTGTGTGTGTATAGTGTGCATGTGTGCTAGTGAGGACAGTGATGGAGGCCCTGGATCCTTTCCTTCAGGGTCACATTTCCGGATGCAGAAGCTTTGAAACACATCTCAGAAAGGAGAAGTTGGATGAGGACAGACAAGTGATTGTCTTGGGCAGAAGTGAGGTGGTGGAGTAGGAGCAGGAAGTAATGTTCAGATCCTGGGCAGAGTAAAGGAGTGGAAAGGACATTGAACTGGCTGTCAGGCAACCTAGGTTCCAGCCCTAGGCATGCTACCAACTCACTAGATAATGCTGGGGAATTTGCAGTCCTTCTTTGGGCCCCAGAGTTCTGCCCGCCTGCTCTTTAATATTCCTCCCAGCTTCGACTGTCCATGAATTGAAAAAGAGAGAAAATGAAAACAGCTCCCAACATGGGGCTTAGTCCTCTGCTCCCACCTGAAATGAACTAGGGAGCTCTGCTCTAACATGAGTGTCCTGAAGCAGGTTCTCCCTGGGGCTGTCTGAAGGGTTTCAGCTAGAGGTGTCAGCCTCTGGCCAGAGAACCATGTGTCTGCAAGTGTACGCAGGTGGCACCACCGCCCACCCATCCAGGCAGATTCCTGCAAACACATGTTTGCTTTTATGTCTCAGTACTATACACACACAGACACACACACATACATTTTTAAACCCAAGTATATGTCTACCATCCCCAAAATGGCCTTTTCAATGGTCTTTTGAAGCCCAGGCAAACAAGAGGCTGAGCCCCAATATCTCACCCCTTGTCCTCTGAGCACCTCCTGCTTGAGAACAGAAAGGCTGCCTCTTACCTTGGGAAAGTAACAGCTGCCGAGTCTGGAAGCCATGCTAACAGCAGTAAAACTCAGCATTTTTGCTGAGTAGGATGAGCCTTGAAGAGGCAGCTGGGAATCAAATCAATGGCTGGCCCCAAGACTGGTCCTAGCCAGGATGGCTAAGGGACTTACCCATACGGCCTCCCAGGAGGTGGAGGAAAGCGGACCTTGGCCCGAACTGCCCTCATGACTGTCCGATTCCTCTCATGGCCCCCATGCCCTTGGCAGTATTTTGGAGCCAAGCAAGAGATAGGAAGTGCATTTTGACTGCAGTTTAAGTCAAATTACTGGCACCTTCTGCCATGGGTACCCCCTCACAACCCTTTCCCAAATTGTACATCTCCCTCAATAC
Organism: Heterohyrax brucei; assembly: GCA_028571685.1. Lineage (NCBI taxonomy): Eukaryota > Metazoa > Chordata > Mammalia > Hyracoidea > Procaviidae > Heterohyrax > Heterohyrax brucei. Next base: position 69,456,517 of record CM053150.1, read on the forward strand.
TGAAACACACACATACACCCCACACATATCACCCCTCTACCTGCCTTCTCCCAGTATCTTCGTAAGTCCAATGGAACCATCATGCGGAGGGGGAACAGTTTAAGAAGGGACTCTATGGGGGCGTCTCAAGCCTGCCTTAAATGGGGAAAAGAAGGTGGAATCTGTTTAAAGGAAGTGCCCCATCCACCTCCTCCCATATTACCCCCAGAGCTGCCTCTCAAATGAAATTTCCTTCTGAGACTCTGGGTAACTGCAACGGATTGGCAAGTCCCTGGGGACTCTCTATTTTTCCCTTGAGGTCCCCCTCATGCAAACTTGTCTGGATCTTCCCAAAAAGCCCCAGGAGCAGGAGGTGTTGTTGTGTGTCGTTGTGATTCCAAACTAGAGGCAGAGCAGATCTCTATGGCCGACTTACCAAGCCCCAGATAAGGAGCCCACTGCTGACTTCTTCCTTTCTCTGTCACCCACTACCCACTGTCTAAATTCCCATTAGAATCCTGGAGCCTGCCCAGTGTGGAATTTAAAGTGACAGTGTCTCATTTGCCTCAGGGTTTGGCCATTTCTCTCCCGTATTAAACCATGTTTAAATGGTGGGTTCAACTGTAGCAGAACTCCATCCTTTGGAGGAATTTTTCTTTAAGGGGATCAGCACTGGGCTAAATAAGGTGTCATTCCTATCCCCCAAGCCTCCCCAAGCACAGAGCCCCTGGAGGAAGTCCACAGAGGTTTCCTGAAGGCTACATGATCCTATAGTAAGGATCCCAAGCTGTGTAAGCTAAAGAGACCTAATTAAAAAGGCACACAAGCGCACACAAGCAAATACGTACAAACGCGCGCGCGCACACACACACACACACACACACACACACATCACGCTGTAAGTAGGTTATAGGACCTCTCTCCTCATCTCTTCCATTTCACACACACACAAATCCCACAAACACACGCACGAAACGCAAAAGACGCCGCACACACAAACACACACTAGCACCACATCAAGTTCCCGGCGTGGCACACACGTAGGGAGAGCGCTGGGGGGGGGGCACAGGCCACTTACTAAAACCTGCATTTAACCCTTTGCTTTCCAGTGAATAGAGACACCCCCCAACTGAGGGGACTTAGGAGGCCTGGGGCAGAGCGGACTAAGGTTCCTGGAGGGGGAGGGGCGGGGACGGGCGGGGGCTCCCCGAATGCAGTCCAGCGCTGGCTCCAAGGGCAGCCAGGCTGCCGGGCGCAGCGCTTGGGGCCGCCTTACCTGGAGTCAATGTCCGTCTTTGGCGGAGAGCTGCGGGCAGACGCTTTTTATTCGGCTCGGTGGGAAGTTAGGAGACCCCTGCGTCCAGCTCGCATACCGGGGACGGTGCGGGGACTGCAGGCGTGGGGGTACCTGGCTCTTAGCAGCCTGGCTCATACTCAGTCGTAAAGTCCCCTTCGCTGGCCCTGAGGACAGGCATGAATCCCGGCTCTGGAAGGCGGTCACTACTCCCTCTGCCTCCCAGCTCTCTTGCTCGGGCTGGCTCGCTCTCGCCCTCTCGCTGCTTCGCTAGCCTGCGGTTTCCCCCGCACTACGCGCCAGATCAGTTCGCAGCGGTAGGGACCCGGAGCGAGGCGGCTGGCGAATGGAGAGGGAAGTCCAAGTGCGCCGCGATCTCCGGGCGGGGAGCAGCGGAGGCCGGGCTACGCGGGGGGAGGGACTTACCCAGAGACGGGCGAAAATGAATGGGGGAGAAGCGGCCGGGGGCGGGAAGGGAGGAGACCAGCGCCCGGGTTTATTCTGAGGAGTGTTTGGTACGTCTTCAGGAGCAGGAGAAGGGAGAGGAGGGGATTAAGGAGACTGCTTTGGATGGGAGGGACGCCCTGGGTGGGCTGAGGCTGAGCCATTGGCGAGTCTCCTAGGTCTGGGGATGGGGTGGCGTGTCTCCGCGTAAGTGTACCCAAAGGGTCTGTATATGTGCGCAAACCGGGAATCGTGATGCCCCCCTGTGTGTCTGTAGCTGTGTGTATCGCGAGTAATCTGAATGTTTCCTGGTATGCGGGTGCTTGCGTGGCTGTGTGTATTTGAGTGTGATTTTTGTCTTGGGATTTTTGTATTGCCTGTGTGGGCCCGTTTGTGTATGTGTGTGTCTGAGTATTTGATACTGTTTCTCTGTGTATGTAGGCGTGAGCCTACGTAACTGCTTAGAATTAAGTAAGTGCTTCTCTTTACGTGGGCAGAATGTAGGAATGAGAAGCTGTGGGTAGCAAAGTTCTCTTGAGACCACCACTGGAAGGGAAGGGGCAGGACCTGGGGGCTAAGCCGAGAGTAGCAAGAGTCAAGGAGTCTGAATTCAGAGTGAAATACACACAGCCTGAGGGTGCAACAGGGAACCTCTTCCTGAATCAGCAAAGAAGGCCACTACAAGATCTAAAATCCCACGTAGTGCGTATCCTGTACGTATGCTTATTTTATTTCCTTTTTTACTTAAACCAAATCAGCAGAGGAGATTCTTAATCCCCTGAAGTTTAGGTAAAAGTAGGAAACACTGGTGAAACTGCCAGGTACAGCGGCAGGGAAACCAAACCCAAGCCCACTGCCTTCGAGTCGATTTCAACTCATAGCTACCCTATAGGACAGAACAGAACTCCCCATAGAGTTTCCATGGGGTGCCTGGCAGATTTGAACTGCCAACCTTTTAGTTAGTAGATGTAGCACTTAACCACTACACAGCAGAGGCAGGGAGGAATATAGAAAAAAAGTGATGAGAAGTTTAAAGGTGACCATGTCGAGTAACAGCGCTAACTACTGAATTCGGAATCCTGTAGCAATGTGATCTTGGCCCTGGTGGGGGCCCTGGTGTGGGAGTGGTTCATAACTCAGTTGCTAACCAAAATGTTGGTAGTCCGAATCCACCAGCCAACCCTTGGAAACCCTATGGGGGCAATTCTACTCTGTCTTCTAGGGTCACTCTGAGTAGGAGTCGACTCGATAACCAAGGGGTTTGTTTGTTTTTTAAAAGCCTCAATCCCTAGCCTGTATGGTATGAAAATACAACTACCTTTCTAATAGAGTTGATATGAGATTTAAATGATTTGATGTATCTAAAAGCACTTAGAATACTCTCTGACACTTAGTAAATGCTCAATAGGTGTTCTCTTCTATTATGATGGCTATTTGTTATTAATGCTACTGTTATCCAAAGGTTATAGGAAAAGAGAAGATGTGATAACCAAGGAGAACTTAAAAAGATCTAGGAGACTGTGAACTAATTGCAGTAGTTTTGAAACCAAATAGAGAGAGAGGGAGAAAGTGCCTGTGTCTCAAGAGTACTTGGATGAAGAGAGAGGGAAGAGAAGAAGGGGGGGGGGGGCAGCAACCAGTCCACTTGTGAATTTCCGCTTATCCTCCACTCTGATACAACTAAGACGGAGTCAGCACCACGGACAGCTCTCCTGTCTGGCTTGGTAAACCCCTTCTGCTTTGCCTGGACCATTTTCTCCTCTCAGTTCAGGGACTGGGTTTCAGATCCTAGACAGTGGTTCGCAAGGCATTTCCAGCTTTGGTTCTAGGCACAAAAAAATATACTCACGACACACGTTGCTCCTCCCTTAGATTTCAGGATGAAGCTGTAAAGTTGTTCTTACCTGTCCCTGCCTCCCTCCTTTTTTCCTCTTCCTCTCTGTCTCTTACCCCTCACTGTCTTCACTTCTCTCTCCCTCCCTTTCTATTTCTCTATTATCTCCCAGCTCAGATCTGCCTACTAGGACAGTAGTAGGTAACAACAGCCCCGAGAGTACCACAATTCTGAAATCAGTCTGAAACATCCCAGTTAGAAAGCTTCAGGGGAGGACCAAGGTACAGACTGATTCATTTGAGCTCCTCTTTCTTAATTTCACAGTATGGGTCAGGGTCCAGATGCCTCAGAAAGAGAAGACTTAATATTATAAAAACAGTTTTCTATCTTTCTCTTACTTCACACAATCAATACTTCCCTCGGGAATTATAGAGTCCTTCTCAACTCCAATTAATGTTAAAAAGGGAGAGAAGTTTTTAACTTCTACCATGCATGAAGTATTACAATTGGAGCTTTCCCTATATTACATATTACTATTTGTACAATGCTATGAAATATAAGATGGATAATAATATACCACTTTTACATAATAGGAAGATGTAGCTTGGAAAACTTGCATAGTATGCCAAAGAGATGGAGTCAGGAATTCCATATCTAGTACTGATTCTTTACTGTGTACTCTGGGAATACCAGAGAAAGCCTGCGGTGAATGCAAGATCACAGAATTTTATAGGAACAGTGTCAAACTGTAATTATCAACTTAAGTAGCTGAGGCCATTGCATTCTCTGCACCAATGGAGTATTTAGCAGCTCTTGTCCCTGAAGGAGATGAAGGATTTGCACGGACAGATTTAGAGTCACTGGAGTCTTATGGTTTCTGAATTTTGAGTCAAATTCCATCCTTTCCAGGTCTTAGTTCATTTGCATTTGGCTCTGTTTAGCTTCCCTGTTGCTATGTAAGAAGGCCAAGAGGGCTGTTTTAAAACGTCTCCAAAGACTCCTTGGTCATCAGAAAAGTTCTCAGTATGAAGTATTCTTAATAACTTATGGAGAAAGCAATTGGTACCATATGGATAGCATTTCTTCAGAAATACACACGGGTGGGAAAAGGTTTAGAGGCCAAAAATACATTTCTTTCTTTCTTTTTTTCTTTTTTTTTCCTTTGCCAAAGAAAGAACATTTAAGGCAGCTTGAGATATGTGAGAAATGTCTTGTTCTTTCTTTGGGGTGGGTGTTGGTGAGCAGCTGTTTGATATTTCCACTGAATTTACTAGGAGCTTGCACAGGAAGGAGGTGCCAATGGCTTAAGGTAGACCTAATAAAGAACTTCCTGTCCATTGACAAATACCAGAATACAACTCTTTTCCATGGATAATTATGAGGTAACTGGTTGTTTCCTTTATGCTGTCCACAGCATGATGAACTCAATAAAAACTAGATCAACTTTTTGTGATAGCGGACTCTTTTGGGAACCTTATGATTACTGTAGATCTCTGTCTTGTGAAAATGTGTTCACAAAACTGCCTGCAATATGTTACATGGGATTGCATTGAATCACTGCATGCCAATATTATTCATGAGTCTCTCCCTGGACCTCAGAGACAGAACTTCTAGAGCAGATAATCTTTCTGGTCTCCAAACTTACCTTAGATTTTAAAGGTTGTTTCATTGAGATTTGAGCTTATGAAATTGGAGAAGGCAAGCCAACAGAGAAATCCATAAGCTGGTAAGTAGTCCAGTCCTAGAAATAAACAAGACATATAGATCAGTGTTGAGTGATATAGTGGAGGTACAACTTACTGTTCTGTAAATAAAGATAAGATTTAGCCATTTGTGCGGGACTCCAAGCCACCTGCTGCTGCTTCAAAAGCTTAAGTTTACTACTCTTGTGAAATCTCAGAAAAACTCATTGTCATTGAGTTAATTTCAACTCATAGTGAACCTCCACAACACTATGGAGTAGAACTGCCCACTAAGGTTCCCAAGGCGGTAAATCTTTACAGAAGCAGTATGCTATAGCTTTGTCCTGCATAGGAGCTAGTGGCTTCAAACCACCAGCTTTAACATTTAACTACTGTGCCACTAGAGCCCTTCTGTGGAATCTCAAAGGGCTTAAAACTGCTCAGTTTAGAATGCTTTAGGTTCAGAACAAGCTGAACAGCTGCAGGGGGAGAAAAAAAAAACCGCATGCATTGAGGGCCTACTGAATGTGAGATGATATGAAAAATTCAGAAATGAATGTTTTGCCTAGTCCCTGACTTCTAGGAGTGTGGAGTTCATTGCAGAGCTAGATTTGTGTCTAAATAATCACAAGACACCACAGAATGTGACATCAGCAGAACCTTAAGATGTCCTGCAAAAACTAAGAGGAGGAAAAACTTGTCTTTGAGTGAGATATAACATTTGGCACTTATCGAGACCTCATTTTTGTTTTTTTTTTTTCTTGAAAAAGGAAAGTAAAGCAACAACAACAAAATCATTTGAATTAATAACTAATATTTATGGTTGAAGTCCCCGGTGTGAGCAAACTTTTAAGCAATTGACTACTAGCCGAAAGGTTAGCAATTCAAGAAGGCACCTCAGAAGACAGGCTTACTGATCTGCTTTCTAAATGTCACAGCCTTGAAAATGCTGTGGAGCAGTTTTACCCTTTGCATTTGGGGTCACCATGAGTTGGAACTGACTTGAGAGCAACTAATGGCAATAAAAGTGTTTAGTGGGCACTTACTATGAGTGAGCACTATTCAAACTTCCAGTGTCTCTCATCTAAGTCATGAGTATCTCCTAAATGAATAAAAATACCTGTTAGTTTTTTCCTCCTACCTCTTCCCCTCTTCCCCTACCCTCTACTCCCACATCACCTGATTCTCACCCCATTTCAAACCTGAAAGGGCAATAGGCTTAGAACTCAGTTCTCTTCCATCACTGTAGTTATCAAAATTTGGAAAGATTTTTCCATTTTATACCAAAGCTGGAGCTTTTTTCCCCTAGCATTTAATGACCTTCATCATCTATCACATATTCTTTACAACTGTATTTATCCCCAGCTATTGCTCTTGTGGAAACTCGTGGTGTAGTGGTTAAGTGCTACAGCTGCTAACCAAAAGTTCATCAGTTTGAATCCACCAGGTGCTCTTTAGAAACTCTATGAGGTGTTTCTGTTCTGTTCTATAGGGTTGCTGTGAGTAGAATCAACTCAGCAGCAGTGGGCTTGGGTTGGTTTGGTTTGGTTTGGTTTTATTACCCACCTAACTTTTCTGTCAGCAAAATATTTACTGCTCAGTAGTTCCAATAGAGTTTCCAGCTTCCATCTCTTTGTACCCTTTCTCACTCTGGCCCCTCTACTGCCATGTCTTTTTGTCCCCAGCAGCATTTCATTTTTCCTGACCAAATCAAGCCTTTCCATAAATGTGTAATTTTTATGTCATCTCTGCTTCCATTCAATTAGGATAAAATAAATTTTAATACGTCATGTACACGGTTGCATGCTAGGTGTTCCTAACTACCTAATATTATCCCCTCCTCCACTTCCAAGTACACTTGTATACCTTTCAGTTACTAAGTTACCAAGTTATTTTCTGCCTCTAAGCTTGGTGCTGTTCCTTCCTCTAGACACCACTTTCCACTCCTTGCCAAGTCTTTCTCACCCTTCAAAATCAGTGTAAAATGTTAGTTTCCTGACCCTCAGGCCAAGATAGCTCTTCTGCTAGCAGCTTTCTCACCATCCTTTACTTTATATCTTCATAACATGTGCCATCATTGTAATTAAACAGTTACTGGTGATGTTATTTGTTTAATATCTTTTTCGCCAGCTAGAACTAAAACTCAAAGGCATAAGGGATATCACTGCAAGAGTTCAGTACATAAAGATACAGTGAACCTGTCTTAGCCATATCCTATATCCTAGGAACTACTCTCTATGATTCACAAATATTAATTCTTTTAATCCTTCAAGGATTGTTTTGAAGTCAGGACTATCGTTACAATTATCATCACCATTTTACAGATGAGTACGAGACTGAGAGATTAAATAAGTTGTCCAGGATTCAGAGCCAGGATTCAAATCCAAGCTGTCCTGCTGCAGAAACGTAGTACATAGTCATTCTGATACCTAGCCCTTCACATTGCAGGAGCACCCCCCCCCCAAAAAAAGGCATTGCATTCAAGTCAGATGCAACCCTGTAAGACAGAGTAAAACTGTCCCATAGAGTTTCCAAGGAATATCTGGTGGATTTGAACTGCAGACATTGTGGTGAGCAGCCCTAGCACTTAACCACTGCATCCCAGGGGAAGGAGCACATTATGTATTTACTGAATAAAAAGAAACTTTTCCCAGTCTTTCCAATACTTATTTACAGGCTTTTTCATGTGACTATGTGATACCACATTTCCTGCCTTTCATGGTGATTATTTGCATGTCTGAGACTGCCCTCTGGTATCCCCTAGACATTGGCTGTGATATTTCCACAAACACACTGATATTCTGGAACTGTGCCACCACTTACTAACTTCCTGACCAGGAAGGAGTTGCACCACTCCTAGCCACCTATCTTGCCCTCCCTCACCTGACTCCTCAGCCACAAGAATGGATGTCTTGAGGCATGAACACACATGCAGACCGATTTCACTAGACATGCTCAGTTTTATCTTTGTCACTTCTCCATTCCATGTTGCTATTAGTCTGGGCCTGTGCCTACCTGGACTAGTACCCTGGTGGCACATGAATTCTAAAAGTAGTTTCATAAAAGAGGTCCATAAAAATACTATCATGTTAGTTGGGGCTCAAGAGACATCCCTCCAACAAAATTCTTCAATATCACACTTGAATTAAAAGTTCAGTCTATTCAAGCCCTTTTGAAATCTCAGCTAGTCTTTCCTTGGTTTGTCTTGTTTTATTTTATCTTATTTTTTGTAATGACTGAAAGCTGTGTGTTATAAACCTAAGGTAGGCATGGCAGGTAGCCCTGCTTTATGGAAAAGCAAACTGAGGCTCAAAGACATGCAATGACTTGCATAAGGACACTTATGGACTAAAACCCAGGCATTCAAACTCATCACACCTGTTTTGATGACTGTCTTTATTTCTCTCTCAAGCACAGTTTTGGTGATTTAATCATCAGTATATCCCACTCTGTTCTTTCTGGGTGCCTCTATTCTGATAAATCAACGCTACCCTCCTGCTTACTCCCTGTCACGTTCCACTAGGGGGAGCCCTACATAGGTGATTTGAAGATTATAACCTGCCTTATATTCGTTTTTCCCTTTGGCTAGCAGCACTTTTCCTTTGAGAAACCTACCCTAGTTCATCCCTCAGCGCATTTAGTTCTAGGTGGGCTGATCTTGTGCCTGGAGCCAGGGCGCATAAACAAGGCTGGCAAGTCAGGGTGTCTTATCTTTCTGGTGACTGTCACTGGTTTAGACATGGGCGTGAATACAGGCTCATGACCAATGAATGTCAGCCCCACTACAACACAATAATGGAGCCATTATTAAAAAGTGCTGCTAAATAATAACCACTACAACAATAATGAATATACTTAGCTGGTAGAATCCAAGTCTAAAGTTTTGGGAATTATTTTCCCCACCAACACGAAAGGACTGACTGGGAGTGAGGGCCACATGAAGGAAAGCTTAACAGCAAAATGGGTCCAATGTTGCCTGGAATCATAGACACACATTCAACAATTTCAGACACATGAGCAAATAACTTTCCTTTCTGTTTAAACCAATTTGATGTAGGTTTTTGTCACTTGCTACCAAAAATAGCCTGACTAATATGACATTATAAATCACAGTGACTGGGTTTTAAAGACATAAAATTTTAGGAGTTTTGACTCAGAGACACAAAAATTAGGTAAAGAGTTGAACTGAGAACAAAGTAGCCCAAAAATAAAAAAACAAACTCATTGCTGTCATGTTGCTTCTGACTCACAGTGATCTCACAGCACAAGGTAAAACTGCTCCACAGGGTTTCAAAGAAACAACTGGAAGATTTGAACTGCTGACCTTTTGGTTAACAGCCACAGCTCTTAACCTCTGCACCACCACCAGAGTGTCTACCAAGTGACTAGACATTAATTCAGTTCTGCCTCTTAGTAAGCCCTATGTTCTCAAATAAGCCATGTCTTCTCGATCTCTGTATAGGCAGAACTCTAAAGTAATCAACAATGACCTTTCCTTTTGTATAATCCCCTTTTCTTGGATGTGGGTGGAGCCTGTGAATATGAAGAGTTAGCACTCCCGTGATTATGATACATTGTATGTCTAAAAGGAGATTATCATGTGAGTTCTTAATAATAGAAAGTTTTCTCTGACTGGTTGTGGAAACAGGAATTACAGAAACACACTGGGTGGCCTGAGAAAAGCAAACATCCATGCTGCATACTGACTATAGGGGACATTCAGCAAGGACTTGGGGCTCTGATATTAGACCCTGGCCAATATTGTTAGTTACCTTCAAGTCGATTCCAATTCATGGCAACATGACACGCCAACAGCCAGCAGCACAGCAGTCCTACAACCACAAGAAAACGAATTCTGCTGACACAACCAGTGAGCACAGAAGAGGATCTCAAGCCCCAAATGAGAACTGCAGCCCCAGCTGATACCTGGGTTTCAATCTAGTGAGACTTTGAATGAAGAATCTGGTCACACTACACCTGAAATTCTGACTGACAGAAACTGTGAGACAATACTGTGTTATTTGAAGCCACTAAATTCGCAGTAATTTGTTACACAGCAATAGAAAATGAAAATAATCTATGAACAAGCTAGTTGGGTCAAACTGTCTTGACAGTTTCCCTTTTGTTGCTGCTATTACACAATTAGATAGCAATACCTACTGGTGCTAAACTATCTGGGGAATCCTATAAAACATCCACAGTCCTGTTCACCCCACCTCATATCCATTCACAAATACCTCACAGGCTAGAAAGTGAACAAACCGCCCACTCATTTGCAAAGCTAACCCATCCAGTGACTTCTATAAAAAGCTTTCTCCTGTGGATATAATCCTTTGAAGTTTATTCTATCTGGATAAACATGATTATGGGGGAAGGGAAACATAAAGGTGGTTTTACTTTGCCTCACTGCTTGCCTCAGTAAGAGGGTGTACTGATGCAGAGACATCACTTGTTCTAAGATGTCAATAAACACTAATTATTGGCAAGTCAGGAAGCATCATGGATATAAGAAATAAACTGTGGAGCAAGCAGATTTGGACCAAAATCTGGCATTATCACTTCCAAGGAAAAAACACAGTAAACCTTACCAGAAACTTTACACATGTTACCTTAAGCACTTTGCCTCAATATCCTTATTTATTAAATGCAGATAACCTGAAACTTGTCACTGTGGAGTCAAATCTGACTCATAGTGTCCCTACAGGACAGAGTAGAATTTCTCCGCAGGGTTTCCAAGGAGTGGCTGGTAGACCCAGACTGCTGACCTTTTGATTAGCAGCTGAGCTCTTAACCACTGCGCCACCAGGATGTTCAAACAGTTACCAAACCACTTTTACTTTGTGCTTACTTGGTGATCACCTTTACTGAACCAGGCATCAGGTCTTTAGCAGTGAACAGACCATTCACGTAATTTCACATGGAAGTGATACTTACCCCATTAGAATTACTGTGATAATTAAATGACATAAGAGTATTTAGCATGGAGCATCGGAGGAAATGAAACCAGAATGCTCATTAGAAGGAAGGATGGCAAAACTACCTCTGACATACGTTGAATGCAGTTGTCAGCCGAGATCAGTCTCTGGAGAAGGACATCACGCCTGGTAACGCAGAGGGTCAGCGGAAAAGAGGAAGGACCTCGGTGGGATGGACTGACACAGGGGCTCGAGCAGAATGCATGTGGGCGTGGTTCGGGACCAGACAGGGCTTCTTTTTGTGGTACACAGGGTCGTTATGAGTTGCAGCCAACTTGTAGACAACTAACAACCCCGCGACAACATTCATAGTAAAGAAATCATGGTGGCGTGGTGATTAAAATTTCAAATCCACCAGGTGCTCCTTGAAAACTGTGTGAGGCAGTTGTACTGTTTTATAAGGTCACTATGAGCCAAAATCAACTTGATGGCAATTGTTTTTTGTATTTGCGACAAACCTCGATTGATGGCAGCCATCTTTAGAAGTGTGTTACACCTCTTAATTGGAACTGTAGAGTATTATTATTAATAACAACATTCACTGAATGCTATCGGTAAAGCATTTCCCTAAGTGTTTGCTCTGTGTTAATTCAAGTCATCGTCACACAGTCCCAGGAAGCAGGTGCTGTGATTTTTATCCCCAATGATAAAATAATTAGTAATTGTTAAACTGGGATTTTTTTTTTCGGAGAGTAGGGTTCTCAGGTCCCTGAACTCTTCCATGATTTTATGCACCTTTTCATTAAAGACAAACGACAAACAAACAAACAAAAAAACTCACTGCTATCGAGTTGATTCCAACTCATGGTGACCTTGTAGGATGCAGTAGAACTGCCTCATAGAGTTTCCAAGGAGCATCTAGTGGATTTGAACTGCTGCGCTTTTGGTTAGCAGCCATAGCACTTAACCATTATGTGACCTGGGTTTCCGTTCACTCATTAGATGCCTTTGAAGAAAAAGGAGCCCTGGTGATGTGGTAGTTAAGTGTTCAGCTGCTAACTGAAAGGTGGCGCATACTAGATGTTCCACAGGAGAAAGATGTGGCAGTTTACTTCCATAAGGCTTAACTAAAAACAAACTAGCTGCCATCCAGGTGATTTCAACACATAGCACAACTCTCGGATGGAAAATCACTGCCCTATAGATTTTCCAAAGTTGTAATCTTTATGGAAGCAGATAGCCACATCTTTGCCCAGTGAAGCAACTGGTGGGCTCTAGCCTAGGCCCTTAACCACTGCATCACTTTGGTTTACAGCCTCGGAAATCCTAAGAAGAAGTTCTACTGCATCCTATAGTATTGTAATGTCTTGGAATTGACTGCACAGCACTGAATAAAGAAAAAAGAATGACAGTGTAGAGCTGTTTTGTTTTTGAATGGTGAAACCTTCCCAAAACAGCAATCACGTATGCCACCTCCACACCGTGAGTGACCCACACATGGCAAATTCTAAGTTACCAATACTTATCATGCTGGACAAAATGATATTAATAGCATTGTCATTTTTAACAGCCATTTGTTTCATGTTTATAATATGCCAGAAAATTTGCTATGTGCTCCACGGGTATTGTTTCACTTCACAAATTCAGTAAATTAAAATAAATTTCAAAAGACTGTGGGACACAGATCGTCCTCATCTCATAGATAAAGAAACTGAGGATCAGAAAGGTAAAATAATTTGCTTAAGATCATACAGGTATCAAGAGCTGAAGCTAGATTGGAAATCCAACCTTGTACTTCTGTGTTCTTAATTGCTATGCTGCTCTGTGCTCAGCTGTACTACTGGTATTTTTCCAAACTGTATCATGTAGCATAGATAATGCAATGGATTCTACTGGTTGAGTACAAGACAATATCAAATTGATACATAAACACATTTTATTTATAGTTTGAGAGTGTTTGAATACTGATTACATGGATCACTCTACTATTCACGTTTCAAGGACACAGGGTAGGCTTGGTGTCTACAACAAGTGTACAATTTTGTCAATGTTTATAATTGGACTCTGTTGCAATTAGCTTAAATTCCACTAAAAAAACAAAAACAAAACCCACTGCCGTTGAGTCAGGCCTGACTCATGGCGATCCTACAGGTCAGAGTGCCCCCACTAGTTATCCTTTATTTTGCTTTAACTCACCAGTTATTCTCAGGATTTCAATACCTCTTGGTGTGCTGTGTATGTTACTGCCTCTCCATTCCTTGCCTAGGGCAGCCATTACTAATCAATCACAGAATGCTATCCTGCAAATCCCCAAAGCTCTTCTTAGCACAACCCTCCAGGCAACAAATACCAATCAATTACATTCAGTGGAGAGATGAAACCTCTATGTCAGCCCTGCACTATAACAGGCTCTTTCCCTAAGAGAGATGAAAGCTTTCTCCAGATTTGAGATAGAAGCATGACTGTCTAATAGCAAGATCAAATAAAAGAAGATTAGCTAAATTGTGAATTCAAGGTATCTTTACTTTCTATCGTGAGGAAATGTTGGTGGCATAGTGGGTTAAGTGCTACATCTAATAGTCAAAAGGTAGGCAGTTCAAATCCACCAGGCACTCCTTAGAAACTTTAAGGGGTAGTTCTACTCTGACCTCTAGGTCACTGTAAGTCATACCCAACTCAACCGCAGTGGGTTTGTTTTTTGGTTTTTGCTTTTTTACTTTTCTATTCTGAAGGTGAGGCTTCTTAGCTTTTATCCCTTTCTGTTGGAAACTCTGGTGGCATAGTGGTTAAGTGCTACATCTACTAACAAAAAGGTCAGCAATTCAAATCCACCAGATGCTCTTTGGAAACTCTATGGGGCAGTTCTATTTTGTCCTATAGGGTTACTATGAGTTGGGATTGATTTTATGGCAGTGAGTTTTTTAATTTTTTTTAAGCTTTTATTACAGACATCAGCACAGAAAAATGTGGGCAGATCCTGGGTCCCAGCTAACCTTTTGTGTGAAATATAGTATTTATGAAACCCAGATACATTTGTAGATTTCAAGCCCTCATGAGTAATCCGTGGACACTGAAGACTTTAAGAGAGTCAGAAACAAATTTATATCTGTTTGTTTGAACAATGAGATGGTAAACAAAGCCATGGTTAATGCTTTAGTCATTGTTCTTCTCTGCTAGGATATTTACCTGTACTAGATCTCACTGGAAATAACACAAATAAGCAGACCATGAGGCATCTAAGCCATGTACTTTTCCATGCTAATCATTTTGCAGGATTGCTACACACTCCAGGGGGTGACAACAACTTCTGACAGACTCTGAGATGGAGCAGTTAATCAAACGTGCTGTATCAATGTGCATTCTCTTGCTTGTAAATGACAGGAAATGTGCATAAAACTGGCTGATGCCAAAAAAAAAAAAAAAAATTGTTAGTTCATGTAACTGAAAAACCAAAAGGAGAAGTTGCTTCAGCTTTGGTTCAATACTGTCAGGACCCATCCTCCCTCTCAGCTGTGTCCCCTCTGGGTTGACCTGGTCTTCAGGCAGGCATTCTCCATGAACAAGGCCTTGGGCAGCCTGAACAGTGGTGTTAGCTGCTCCAAACCATCCCAACTAAAGTCGTAAGACTGGGCCCATTTGACTCTGACAGGGTTGTATGTCCATCACTGTATCTCTAAGTGAGTTTTTTGATGTTCCAAAACAATAGAATGACTCAGTTTTACCCAAGCCATAGGGATTAAAGGGTAAAGACAGCCCCTCAGAAGAAAATTAAGGTGACAGCATCAGAGGTATGGAGATAAAATAATGAAGGCAACAAATGTCCGCATCACCAGCCCATTTGACTCTAATCACATCTGGCTGCTAGTCTCTTCTAGGGAAACACAGACAAAATAATTTTAATTGTGAGTAAGCAGACATCTAAGATACATCTATTGGTTCCATCCTGTCTACAGCAAAGGAGAATGAAGAAAACAAAAGACACAAGAAAAATATTAGCCCCAAAGACTAAACAACCACATGAATCACAGGTTTCACTAGCCTAAACCCAAAAAACTAAGTGGTGCTTCACTACCACCATCAAACCAGATCACTTTCACAAGGATCACAATAGAGGGTCCCTGACAGAGTAGAAGAAAAATGTAGAACAAAATTCAATTCATGAAGAAAGAGCAGACTTAACTAGTCTAAAGTTGACTAGAGGAACCTTTGAGATGGTGGCTCCCAGACACTTTGCTAACTCAGAACTAAAGTGATTCCAAAAGTATACTTTTCAGCTAAGGATTAGACAGGCCTATAAAACAAATGGTAATACACATAGGAATGTGCTTCTTACTTAAATCAGGTTTATGAGACCAACCCAAAGACAAGACAAGAAGGCAGGAAGGGACAGGGAAACCGAATGAATGGGCATCATGAGCCCATGGTGAGATGAAGGAGTGTACTGGCACATTGCAGGGATTACAACCAATGTCACAAAACAATTTGTGTATAAATTTTTAAATGAGAAATTAAGTTGTGCTGTAAACTTTCACTTAAGATACAATACATTTTTTTCTAAAACATGGAAAAAGAAGCCAAGATAGAAATCTAAAATAGGGAGTGCTATGAAAATTATATTGTTAGAGTTTCTAAACCAAGAAACAATTGTTTTTAAATTAATTAATTAATTTAATTTTGAAATGTTTTAATTTTTAAAACATTCACCTAAAAAAATTCTGATTTGGGGAATATTCAGCTTTACCATCAGTTTTGAGACCTTAGCAACCTCTTAGAAACTGTATTGCCTCTTCAACACGGAAATAATATTTCCCTACATCTTTCTCAGTGTTGCTTCAGAGTCCCAGAATACTTTATCAGAAAGATTCTTAAATATTGCTGAACTTACACATTTTACAATTCAGTGATCATAGCTAATTCTGAAATATTTTAATGATGTTATTAAACATGACCGATGAGAGCAAAAAAGGCAGACTCTGTTCTTTTTTCACCTTTGCATGCCCAATCTCACAAGCATCACAAAGAACAGGAGAAAGTGAATATAATTAGAAAGCAGAAGCTAGAAAAAAAAACTATTTTAATTGCCTCCTTTTCTTGGCTCAAGTAGTCTACAGATCATAATCCAGGTATCTATGCACTGAAAATAGAGTAAGATTTTGAGTAGCAATTAGCAAAAGTCTATAAATGGCGTTTTCCTACTCCTTGGTGTCTATCAGTTAGCCCTGGTGGTACAATGTTTAAGAGCTATGGCTACTAATCCTCAAATCAGTAGTTTGAATCCACTAGCTGGTCTTTGGAAACCCTTCAGGGCAGTTCTACTCTGTTCTACAGAATTACTACGAGTTGGAATCAACTTGATAGCAATGGGTTGGCATCTATCAGTGGCTGTAATAGTTTCTTTACAGTGAGTGTGTGGCTAGCCATTTCTAATCAATATGTTTTGAGGTGTATGACACCAGCATGTAAAAGGAAAAATGCATGTTCTCCTCTTGGATATCCTCATTCAATAATGTGATCCTAAGAAAATTAATTTTGCTGGGCCTGGTATAAACATTAAAGAACTTGGTTCCTAACCAAAAGGCTGGTAGTTTCAGTCTACCAAGAAGTACCTTGGAAGGAAGGCCTGGAGATCTACTTCCAAAAAATCATCCACTTAAACTTCTAAAGAACACAGTTCTGTTCTCACACATGTGAGCTTGCTATGAGTTGGAATAAACTCAACAACAACTGAGTTTTGTTTTTAAGGGTGACAGTGATCCACTTTTTACCCTACCAGATCATTCCAATCAGCCTTCTAAAAGTTGTGTGATAAAAGCTGTCACAAAACTCCCAAAGTCCACAGAGATACTTGAGTTTAGTATATGAAATTAGCTGTAGCATAATATAACTAGGAGAACTTTGTCCTGGACTTCAGAGATGTTTAACATAGGCCATCTTCTGCCATGTCCCTGGATATGAGAGAGGCTTCGGCATAAGCCATTACCCAAAAATAGCTCACAGGAATTTGAACCACAAACAAAACTTTATGACTGCCACTTTAACCTCCTAAGCAAAGCTTTTACCTTATCAAAGACCATAAACAAACCTTACCCCTCCCCCTTCTGATCAACACTTCTCCCTTATGAGGCCATAAATCTCCTTACCAGAATTTCGTACAACCTTCTCTCCCCTCTTGTTTAACAATCCTCCCTTATTAAACCATAAAGCCCCTCACCCGACACTACCTTAGCAAAACTTTAAAAAACTTGCCCTATTGGCAGGGGAGGTGCTGAGCCACCTCTCGAATCAGATCCCACTTTCTTTCCTTTTGAATTGGCCAAGCTACCTTCGGTTCAGACCCTACTCTCTTTCTCTTTGAATAAACTTTACTGGACCTCAGACTGGTGTGTCTCTGCCTCTGACTCATGCCATTCACTCTCCAGCAATAACCTTACAGATGATTAGTTCCATGTGGTTATGAGTCACATAGTGGTTAAGAACATAATCTTTTCAGCCAAGCAAACTTGTGTTCAAATCCTACCTCTGCCATTTACTTGTTCAATTGTGGCAGACCACTTTACTACTCCGAGCTTCAGTTTCTTCTTCTGTAAAACTGACCCAACTATATTTAGCTTAGAGAACTGAATAAAGATTAAAATATAGCTGGTTAGAACAGTGCCTGTCCACATAATTTTCAATCCAGTCTTTGAAAATTTCAGATTTTATGTCATTGCACTGTCAAGAAAATTTAGGCTCAGAAGTATTCTAGATCTCATGATGATTCTTTGATAGAGACAGGTAGATTCAGGATTACAATCCAGACCTAGGGTATCATTGGGCACATAGCACACATTCAGTAAAAATCTATGTAGTGAATGGGAGTGAGGGATCAACACCTATAGATACACCAGCAACTAACCCAACCTTCTTCTTCTTTCTGCATGTAAAAATATTAGAAGTTCTAATGCATTGTGAGCAAACAGAATGCACTTCTTGTTTGGGACACTGAGTTAAACAACAAGCCAGATGATAAAAATAGTTTTCCTATGTTATAATTTTCAATGTTATAATGTCCAATTGTACAGTTTCCATGTACAATGTTATCATTTTCCACCTGTAGATAGAGTAAGGATGTGAGAAAGAGAAGGAACTTTCTTTTTTACATTTGCTCTCTTAAAAATGTATATATATATATATATATATATATATATATATATATACTATCTGTGAACTGGAACACACCTGGTAGCTAGAAAAAGACTCACCTCTGAGAAGTTCTCCATGTCCCTGACAGGCAGCCCAGGGTGGGCCAAGTTATGTAGACAAAGGTTTCTGGATAAGGGACTCTTCATTTCCCATTACTATTCTGTAGACAGGATTTGCTTCAGTCATAGGTGGATGAGATCAAATTAGACTCAGTTCCTTGCTCTTCTCACTGTTCTTACAAAATGCAGCTCATGAGCTTGAAAGAGGCAAAGGAAGTATTTTTTTTTAACTCCCATTGAAGTGTTTACAGCATATATTATTTTCAAGTTGCAATAGTTGTACCTGCCTATCACAAGCTCCCACTGGGTTGAATGCACTCCAGGAGAGGTGATATTCCACTGCTCTTGAGGTCTGTAGTGATAGACAAACTGCATTTCTCCTCTGGAAACAGATACCCCATAAGTGCTCATCCTATCTGAAAGTGCTCAGAATTCATTATGTAAACATTTGTCTCCTGATAAGTCATCATTTATCTTATGTAAGGTCAGTGGTCTTCCATTGTCTCCTAAATGTTCATAGCTCTGTATTCTTCCCACAGGATACGTGGAGGCACAGGAAAACCAAGACTCCTCCCATGTCAGTTCTTTTAGAAATTTAAAGTCACCTTTTCTGTACATTAATAGCTACAAAGTCTCTAGATTAACAGATTCAGTGGAGACTGATTCTATATCTTCTTGGTTCTCTTTCCCCCATGTTATTCTTGTCCTTGGTGATTATCCATTCCTGTTGAATTGGGACCATTTGCTGTA
Organism: Heterohyrax brucei; assembly: GCA_028571685.1. Lineage (NCBI taxonomy): Eukaryota > Metazoa > Chordata > Mammalia > Hyracoidea > Procaviidae > Heterohyrax > Heterohyrax brucei. Next base: position 69,475,656 of record CM053150.1, read on the forward strand.
CCCTCAGATGGCAGCTTGGCCGCTTTTAAGACCCCACATGCCACTTGCTGATGCATTCTCACTCAGTTTAAACTGTGCAATCCTCCGTGCCTTAATCAGCTTTCTAAATTTAGGATATGGTAGGCTGAGCAAGAGTCTTATACGGATGGGCATATCAACATTCATGCTGCACAAGCAGAATCCCTTGGAATCTAACTGTATTCCAACTTTGGTCCAGGGTTGGATGGAGAAAGGAGGACAAGATTCTAACCTGATCTGGCCCACTCACTTTCAAGTATTATTCATCTGAGTGACTGGAAGTGCCATGAAAAATATTGACTGAGAATTCACAAGGTACTGAATCAATTCTAGAATTATCTTACAGGTCCAGTCCTGTACCCTACCCCTTCCAATTTCCTGTCCAACATTTGAAGCTCAGTTACACTGGAAAGTGCTTGGACAGCTATTGTAGAGAAACCTTCAAGCTGCTGATGTGTTGTTGCCAACTAAGAGTAGCTAATCAAGAGTAACCTTAGGGAACTATCTAATTTAAGGAAATAAGGAAATTTATCTCCTATCAGTTTAGATGATGAAAGCAACATTTCCCATGCATATAAGCCTCCAGAAAAGAGCAACGATTTGAAAGTTTTCTAGTTAGTTTTCCAGTTTATTTTTTTCTTTTTCCTTCAAACCTGAGTGCCCACAGAAGTGTTGGCATGATACTTCAGGAAGCAGGAGTGTGTCAGAAGACCACTTGAATCTGAATTCCGACGCTACTCTTTTATATGTCGTAAATGAGGCAGAGGGATAGTAACTAGATTTAACTAGACTAGATGCTAGTTTTCTCATGTGAATAATGGGAATGAAGATACCTGCCCTGCCCACCCCCGACAAATGTCACAGAGACTAAAGTCGGAGTACATCCTTTTAGGCAGAGTCAAGATGGCAGCCCAGACACACATCTCCTTAATTCCTTCTGAAAACTAAGGCTTAGACTGATAATTAAATGCAGGTTTCTGGATACTCAGTGAGCCCTAAGACATAGCACAGTGCTGTCAGTTTGGACTACATGTCACTAAATAAGAAACTTTTTCTCTTTCTCTGAGCCCCATTCTTACTGAATGACTGGCTCCCACAGACTGAAGGTAACTGGTGTTCTTACCTTTTTTTGTTATCTTTTTGTTGGCTGACAGGCAGGGGATATGCTTAACTAGAAGCTACACTGAGCTGCAGTGCAGAAGTGATCAGCATGTGGAATAGCCACGTTTTGAGAGCCTAGCTCTGGACTGAGAGCACCATAGCCCTTCCACCCCCTCTTTTCATACCTCTGCCGTAGATTCAGCTATTTCGCAGCTGCTTGACTGGGATGCAATCTTGTTTGACTGCGAGGTACAGTTACCCAACCAGAGGCCTCAGCAGGAGCTAATTCCCAGGCTGGGAGGGAGTGCCAGCTCAGGAACCACTTTTCCAGCAGAAAAGCTGTGTTTAGCACACTGTAGCCCCAGCTGGGCAGTAGCCTGTCCCAACTTTGAACTACATCATTGCATCTGGGGATGGCTGAAGAGGTGTCTCAGTTGTCAGCCAGAAGGAGGGGCTTGCCAAACCTGTCAACCTGTCTGGTTTTGGAAGCTGTCAGGTAGCTTTTAGCTGTAATTTTGTTATTGATCTGTCTGATTTCAGAATGCTGATGTTCCATCAGTTTGAACAGCTTGCTTAATTTTTCTTTCTGGATACCCAATGAGCCCTAAGACATAGCACAGTGCTGTCAGTTTGGACTACTGACTGGTTTTGGAAGCTGTCAGGTAGCTTTTAGCTTTTTAAAATAAGACTGCCTGGAGATATATATAACTACAGTGCAGCCTGATGGCATCTCTTCCAGCCTTTACTGACCCACATCAATGGGTCAGCCAACAGTCCTCCAAGGGACTCCAAAGGTAGAGCCTTGTCTTTGCCAGCCAGGAGGCAGAGCCTCCTACTCTAAAGAGCCCACTGGGCCCAGTCACTGGAGTACACAGAAATGGCTGGTGACTAACTTCCTTCTCAGAACTGTTCCTCAGCTTCTGTTGAGGCAACACCAGAGAAACTAAACAGCCCCTAGACATCCCACAAGCAACAAACCATAGCCGAACTTTTAAAGAACTATCCAATGATGGCTCCAAAGAACACCAAAAAAAAAAAAAAGAATTACAGAGCAATATCATTCATGAACCTAGATGCAAAAATCTTCAACAAGATCCTTGAAAATAAAATTCAACAATGTATCAAAAAAATAACTCATCACAACCAAGTTGGATTCATAACAGGGATGCAGGCTGGTTCATCATCAGAAAACAATTAATGTGATCAACCACGTAAATAACACAAAAGATAAGAATCACCTGATTGGGTCAATTGATGCAGAAAAGGTATTTGACAAAGTCCAAGACCGCTTCATGCTAAAAAGTCCCAGCAAAGTAGCAATAGAAGGCAAATTTCTCAATGCAGTAAGAGCCATCTATGCAAAGCCAATTGCCTACGCCATCCTGAACAGAGAGCTACTGAAAGAGTTCCCCTTGAGGATGGGAACTAGACAAGGATGCCCACTCTCACTGCTCCATTCAACATTGTACTAGAAGTTCTGGCCAGAGCAATTAGATAAGAGAAAGAAATAAAAGACATCTGCATCAGGAAATAAGTAAAAATCTACCTATTTGTAGATGATATGCAGAAAATCTGAAAGAATCCGTAACTACTCAAACTAATAGAAGAGTTCAGCGAAAGTTTCAGGATATAAGACAAACACAAGCAAATCAGGAGGATTCCTCTATATGAACAAAGAAATCATCAAAAGAAGAAATCACGAAATCAATACCACTTACTATAGCCCCCAAGAATATAAAATACCTAGGAATAAATCTAATTAGAGAACTAAGAGACCTATAGAATGAGAACTACAAGACACTATGGTAAGAAACTGAGAGACCTAAGTAAATGGAGAAACCTACCCTGCTCATAGATAGGAAGACTTAACATTGTGAAAATGTCTATTTTACCCAAAGTGATGTACATATACAACACAATCACAGTACAAATTACAGTGAGATCTTTATTAGGATGGAGAAGCAAATTACCAACTTTCTTTAAAATGGGAAGAAACTCCAGATAAGCAAAGCACTACTAAAGAAGAAGAACACACTGGAAGGCCTCACACTTCCCCACCTTAGAACCTATTACACTGCCACACTAGTTAAAACAGCCTGGTATTACTACAAAAAAGAGACATATAGACCAATGGAACAGAGTTGAGACCCCAGAGATGCCACCATCCTACTATGAACAGTTTATATTTGAGGAGGGCCCTAAGATTGTAAACTGGGGTAAAGGGAGTCTCATTAACAAATGGTGCTGGCAAAATTAGATATCCATGTGCAAAAAAGTGAAACAAGACCCATATCTCACACCTTACACAAAAACTAACTCAAACTGGATAAAAGACCTAACTATCAAACCTAAAGTGATAAAGATCATGCAGGAAAAAATAGGATCAACAATGGAAGTTTTAACACACAATGTAGAGAGACTTCAGTATCTGGCACACAAAGTACAATCAACAGAAGAGAAAATAGATAAATGGCAACTAGTAAGAATCAAACACCTTTTTTCATCCGAAGACTTTATCCAAAGAGTTAAAAGACCCCGTACAGAATGGGGAAAAATATTTGGCAACTATATGTCAGACTGAAGTCTGATCTCCATAATCTACAAGGTACTGCAAAATATCAACAAGAAAAAGATAAATAACCCAATTAAGCATTAGGTAAAGCAGATGGACAGACACTTCACTAAAGAAGACATCCAGGTAGCCAAAAGACACATTTGGAAATGCTCACAATCATTAGCTATTAAAGAAATCCAAATTGAAACTACAATGAGATACCATCTCACCCCAACAAGGTTGGCCATGACCCAAAAGACACAAAACAACAAATGCTGGAGAGGCTGTGGAGAAACTGGAACTCTCCTACACTACTGGTGGGATAGCAAAATGGTACAACCTCTTCGGAAAGCCGTCTGGTGCTTCCTTAAAAATCTGGAAATAGATACACCATTTGATCCAGTAATCTCACTGCTTGTAATATATCCTATAGAATCAAGGGCAGTCACATGAACAGATACATGCACACAAATGTTTATTGCAGTGCAGTCTACAATAGCAAAAAGATGGAATCAACCCAGATGCCCAACTACAGAGGAATGGATAAACAAACTGTGGTATATATACTCAGTGGAACACTGTGCAGTGATAAAGCACAGCTGTGATTTTAGGAAGCATCTCATAACCTGGTTTCAGTTAGAAGAAATTGTGCTGAGGGAAATCAGTCAGTGACTAAAGGACCAATACTGTAGGAGACCCCTACCACAAGGACTTAAGAACAGACTCACATACAGAAGAAAAGACTCTTTGACAGCTGCAAAGGAGGGGAGGGTGGGAGAGAGAGGGTTGGTTACCGATTAGATAGTTGATAGAAATTTGGGTGAAATCAGTGACTACACTCATTAGAAAGAAGATCAATTTAACTGGACTTCAGCATAACCTGAAAACTCTTCCAGTCTTAATCCAACACTGCAAGGAAAGGGTAGCAGCAGTGGGGATCTGGGGACCACGCTGTCAGGGGATGTCGAGGCCAATTAGCATAACTAACCTATTGCTAAGAAAGTCTTCTGCACTCCATACGGTGAGTGGCATCTGGGGTCTTAAAAACTAGCAAGCTGCCATACAAGGTACACCAAATTGTCCCAACTCAGCTGGAACTGATAATCTCCAAGGACAACAATGACATCAGGTAAAAAGAGCCCAGAAGACAGAAGATCCCACATGAATGGGTGATTATATCAACATGTGACCAGAAGAAACAGATGACGCTGAGCCACCACCAATGACAGCCATGATGGGGCTCACAATGTCAAGTCCCAGTAGCAAGAAGAGAGAAAAAGGGGATGCATTGTAAGATCTCCACTAAAAGACCACAATTCATGGTCCAAAGGCCTGGGAGTTCCCCTGGGAACATGGCCCCTAGACCTGATGATGTCCCTGATCATAAATCATTACTGAGGTCAACACTTTGGACAGGAATGGATTAGATTAAGTGGCACAGAGTGACCACATTGTGTGTGCACTTGACGGTTCTATGAAACTATAGGATGTTGTCCTACCAGCCTCTTACTAGGATAGAGTGGCAAGGGTGGAGAAGAGGAGACAGGAGATTGTTAAGAGGATATGGCATGTATAGAATGGAAAGGAAATGTGCGCTGTCACTGGACAAGGAGAGCAGAAGGAGCTGCAGATAGGTGGGCATGCAAATTTAACTTGGATTGTACACTTTCGCTGAATCACACGCACACGAAAAAAAGAATACATGCTTTTAAAAGTTTTAATAATTACAGTGACCATGAAGAGCTTTTCCTTTAGAAAATCTAAGAAAACATAGGGGTCAAGCATAAGATTACTAAGACAAGTAAGATGCCCTGTCTTGAAGTATCTTAATTTTGGGGTAGAGGAAGAAAACAAATTCAAAGCCAACTGTTTTGTATGGTTTAGGTAATGTGAATTCTTTCACTAATTATGATACCAAACAGTTATTGAACTTATGGTTAATGCAAGGGCTTTATATCCATTATCTTATTTTAGCTTCACAAAGTGCTATGTAGTCTGTCCTAATTACTATTTTTATTTTATAGATGAGGAGTTACATAGCTTTCCTGGCTTTTATCTTCCATATATATAACATCCATTGAGTCATCCTCCTCAATGTAAGTATTCAGATGACCCTAAGTGCTGAGAGTAGAAAGGAATACTTAAGATTCTGTGCATCAAATGGCACTGCTTTTCAAAGCCTGATGACAAACACTGTGTTTGCGTGAACCTCAGTTTCCTTTCCTGTCAAATGTAGTTTATTAGATAATTCCTGCAATATTTTCCAACTTTTAAGATTATTTATCCAACGAGGAAAATAATTTTTAAGACCTAAAACTCTGACCCAATATGGTAGCCACTAGCCACGTGTGCCTACGGGAACTGAGAAGGCACCGAGGGTGTAAAATGCATGTTGGACACAGAAGACCAAGTGTGAAAAGAGCATGTATGATGTCTCTAATAACTTTTATGTTGCTTACTTATTGAGGTGATGTTGCTTACATATTTTTTGATACATAAACTGGAACCCCAAACCCCAACCCCATTGCCATCAAGTCGATTCTCACATGTAGTGACCTATAGAACAGAGAAGAACAGCCCCATAGAATTTCCAAGGAGCACCTGGTGGACTCAAACTGCCAACCTTTTTGTTAGCAGCTGTAGCACTTAACCATTACACCACCAATATAGGGTTGAATAAATTACCATATGTAATTTGATGTTTTGTTTTGCTCTTTGTAATGTGGCTGCTAGAAAATTTAAAATTTAATTTGTGACTCCTTATAGTCCTGTTAGACTGTTTCAGAGAACGTGGAGAGACAGAATGGTCACTGTAGATGAAGGTGATGGAGGAGTATCATGAGAGAAGTGTTGGTCATTAAACCTCTCATGGTCATTTTTACATTGATGTTTAACTTTTCCATTTGCTGTGAGTTAAAATTGACTCAATGGAAATGGGTTCGAGTTTTTTTTCTTTGTTTTGTTTTTTGATGTATTAGTAATTAGATCATCAGGTGAAATGTGAACTAAGGCCAGTAAAGATTTGGTGGTGCACAAAAAATTTAGCCACAGGAAACGGTAAAGCTGGGAATATGAACACAAATCTTTTCACTGTCAAACCTATTCCCTTTCTCCTATACCAAAAAGTACTTTTAAAAGGTGTATTTACTTTACTGTAGCCAGTGGGCTAAAGATTTCCAGTTCTGATTCCTCATTTTCTCTTCTTAGCTCCTTTTACGCATCACTCAGAAGACTGCATACAGGGTTTAATATTGTTATTTTATTTACTACAACCATTTCTGGCCCCTGAACTGTTTGCTGCAGTATAAAATTAGTTTGCCCATTGGGAAGAGAGCACTGGGTCTGTGCACCTCCACGCCTGTATTTGCGTTTATGAACCAGGCAGGGAAGAGGGAGATAGCAAGTTGGCTAAGTATGGCTCCAGGGAGAGTGGATTTCTGTCAGAGTTGATAATGGAAAATGGAGAGTTTCATCTCCAGGTCAGTGACTGAATCTAGTGTAGTCTTTCACCGTCTGCTCAAGATGATTATTGGGTGAATAGCAGCTGGGACTTGGGACTTACCACAAGTGTTTCTCTATTCTTGAATTGTTCTTCCTCCCTCCTTGTAGTCCAACTCCATGTCTTTTCTTTCAAGCATATTTTTCCTTGAAAACTCTCTTCATTAACTGAGAATGAAAAACTAGCACCCATTGACCTGACTTCTTCCTATACTTGAAATGAGGGAGAGTGCAGAGCAAAATATGCATAAAAACAGGACTAAACAGCACCACATATATTTTCTAATCACCCACATCTCTGTCAGTTTGTTGTACTTTGAGGACCTGAGTGTTGCTGTGATGCCGGAAGCTATGCCACCAGTATTGAGATGCCAGCAGGGTCATCAATGGCAGATAGGTTTCAGGTCAGCTTTCAGATGAACACAGACTATGAAGAGGAAAGAACCTGGCGGTCTTCTGCTGAAAAGAATCAGTCAGTGAAAATCTTCTGAATAGCAGTAAAATATTGTTGGATATGGTGTCAGAAAAGGAGATCTTCAACTAGGAAAGCACTCAAAAGATGACTGAGGAGGAGCTGCCTCCTCAAAGAAGAGTCTACCTTAATGATGTGGATGGAGTCATTCACTCTAAGACATTCATTTACTGAAGTGGCATGACTCAAAATGAGCAGAAACAGCTGTAATCATTGATTAACAATCAGGACATGGAATATAGGAAGTATGAATCTAGGAAAACTGGAAACTGTCAAAAATGAAATGGAATGTATAAAGATCAATATCATAATCTGTAGTGAACTGAAATGAACTGATATTGCCCATTTTGAATTGGACAATCATGTGGTCTGCTATACTTGGAATGACAACTTGAAGAGTAATGGTGTTGCATTCATCATCAAAAAGCACATATCATAATGTGTCCTAAAATACAATGCTGTCAATGATAGGATAATATCCAAACCTTGAATACACCTCAACTCAGTTTACAGGCCATCTCAAGAATAGATTTGTCATATACAACACTAATGACTGAAGACCAGATGAGTTGTCAAATGACGTCAAAGGCACCATACATGAAAAAAGCAAGAGGTCATTAAAAAAGGCTGGAAAGAAAAAAGATCAAACTGGATGTCAAAGGGACTCTGCAGCTTGCTCTGGAACATCGAGTAGCTGAAGCAGAAGGAAGAAATGATGAAATGTAAGAACTGAACAGATTCAAAGGGGGGCCTATAAGGTGATGTATTATAATGACATGTACAAAGACCTGGAAATAGAAAACCAAAAGGGAAGAACACACTCCTCATTTGTCAAGCTGAAAGAACTGAAGAAAAAAATTCAAGACTTGAGTGAAGGATTCTAGGAAAAAATCTTAAATGACTCAGGAAGCATCAAAAGAAGATGGAAGGAATACACCAAGTCATTATGCCAAAAAGAATTGGTTGCTGTTCAACCATTTTGAGAGGTAGCATATAATCAGGACCCAATGGTACTGAAGGAAGAAATCCAAGCTGCACTGAAGGCATTGGTGAAAAACACAGCTCCAGGAATTGATGGTATATCAATTGAGGTGCTTCAACCAACCGATGGAATGCTGGAAGTATTTACTCATCTATGCCAAAAAATTTGGAGGACAGTTACCTGGCCAAAGCACTGGAAAAGATCCACATTTGTGCCTTTTTTCAAGAAAGGTAATCCAACCAAATGTGAAAATTATCAAAAATTAACATCATACTGAGAAAATTCTACACAGCTGTTAGAATGTCCAAATTAAAAAAAATTAACAACATCAAGTTTTGCTGAGGATACAGAGCAAATGGAATTCTCATACATCACTGGTAAGTATGCAAAATGATATCATTTCAGAGAACAGCTTGGCAACTTCTTATAAAGTTAAAATATAACTCTGCAGTCTCAATCCTAGATATTTACCCAAAATGAAGCAAAAGTCCATACAAAGACTTGTATGACAGTGTTAATAACAGCTTGACTAGTAGTATCCCAAACTGGGAACAATCCAAACATCATCAGCTGGTGAATTGATAAACAACTTGTATAAGTCTATGGAGTCTGTAGCATAAGGAACAAACCACTGATACACAAAAACCTGGATGAATCTCAATACTTTATGCCACACAAAAAAAGTGAGTCACAAAAGTTAGTGTGCTGTTGGATTCCATAAATACGAAGTACTAGATAACACAGAACAATACCTAAAGGAATTAAGTTCATGGATATAGCCAAGCCAAGTGCATGGATACAAGGGGTTATAAATGGAGAGAGGAGACTGACCACAAAGAGCTCCAGAGAATTTTGTAGGGGATGATGAAGAAAATGTTCTTTGTCTTTGTTTTGATGGTGGCTACATACTGTATACATTTATCAAAACTCATTGAAATATATGAGTATATTTAAAATTGATGACTATTATTGTACATAAATTATACCTCAATGAAGCTGATTTTAAAAATGAATATGTATATATTTGCTGATGTTAAGCCTAAATGGAGGTACACTACATGTTAACAGTTGTTATCACAGTGTTTCAGGATTAGGTATTTTTTAATTACTCTGGTTTACATTCATTTCCTTATTCATATATTCAGAATCTATTTGGTAATTAGCACTAGACACTCTATGACACAACAATGGTTGGCAAAGTACACATATTTCCTGCTACCATAGATTCTATACCGAGAAGCAGACTGTTTTCTCCTCGACATTTCAATTTTTCTATGACGAATATGTTTTATTTTCATCATAGAATTGAGGAAATAAACTGTATAAGATTTATAAAGTGCCTTTCAATCTTCCTCTCTTCTAAGCTTGCTTCTCGGATTCTCTGCTACTTTCATGATCGCCAGCATGTGTTCAGCGTAGAATGCATCGTGTAGGTCAACTGCTGTCACCATGAAAAATAAGAAGAAATAAGACTGACTGCTTCCCAATATGTGTTAGAACAAATGTACGACATGCTTCAAATTTATCCTAAATGCATCAACATTATTTTTGGAATATTTAGTAATATATATAAGTAAATCCCTGGGTGTCACAAACAGTTAAGCACTCAACTATTACTTGAAATGTTGGTGGTTCAAACACACACAAGGCTTCACAGAAGACAGGCCTAGTGATCTGCTTCTGAAAGTTCACAGCCTGGAAAACCATATAGAGTAATTCTACTCTGCACACATGAGTGACCAAGATTAGATATTGACTCAACAGCAGCTAACAACACCACCGATACAAGTAAACAACCCAGTTAGGTAATCCATCTAAGTGAAAAGGGGAAGAAAAAATGTGCTGGTGTATCAGGGTGGAATAAAAATGTACTTATTTTAATAATACACAGGTTATAAACTCCCTGTAAAATCACAGACTATTTTAGCTGATGAAACCTTATCAACCATATAGTCCCGTATCCTGGCTTCACAATCTCTTAGTGCTCTTTGAAAAGGAGATGACCTTTGGAAACCCATACTACTCATTATTGGAAGAGCAAGAAATAAAATTTAGGTGTCAAAATACTCAAAATCCAGATTATGCAAGTGTCCAGTACTCTGAAACTTAGAGTTTATCAAGATTTTAAATGTAAGACGTATGTGCCTCCTGTTTATTGCCACCACTGTCATGCCCCTGACAGACATTAGTAATCAGTCGCTGCATTTTCTGACTAAACTCGGACACAGCCTCAGAATCTTCCTGATAGTTCTAACAGTAACTACCAACAGATCAGGGTAAACATTTCAGGTGAAACCAAAGTGAAATACACCACACACACACACACACACACACACACACACACACACACACACACACACACACACATACACACACACCCTTATGGTAAATATAGCAACACACTAAAGATTCTCGCCAAACAAGAATCTTTACTTTCCTGTCTGTGTCCTATAGAGATCATCTGCAAAATATCAATGATACCCCCTATTCAGGCTTTCTGCGAGGATTAGATGAGACTACATGTGGGAAAGAGTTTTGGAAATTCTGACATTAAATGATAGTAAACCATTCTGCTTTTCTGTCCCCATCTTTGTCTTTCTCCCAAAGTTTATGTGGCTGTAGTGTAGTAGATGCTTGTTCCTTCTGCCAAAAATCAACTCGAATTTCAAGTTAAGAGTAAGGTATACTGATAGAGATCCATTTTAATTCTTTTTTGTTCTAGTATTTCCTTTCCATTACATACCATTAAAGAATATCAGACATAAGTATGGTATCTGAATGAAATGCTCACAGAGACAATATTAATTGAAAAATATGTCATGTACTCAGATGAAGAAGCTGGTGATTCAAAATCCTCTGGGCCACATTCCCTTACCAATTTGGCTATCTGAGCAATGATTTCATCTAGTTATGAGCTGTGGAAGACATAGAATAGAGTTGCTCCTCTTTAACTTACTTCCTTATAGTATAAATGATGGATTTAAAACTTAGACCCTAAGGAAATCCTGCTAATACAGAGGTTTAGAGTTCAGCTGCTAACCAATAGAACGGCAGTTTGAATCCACCAGGTGCTCCTTGGAAACTGTATAGGGAAGTTCTACCCTGTCTTATAGTGCTGTTGTGAGTCAGAATCAGCTCAATGCAATGGATTTGGTTTTTGATGATATTAGACCTTAAATATTGACACTTGAAACAGATTTTTAAAAACTAAAGAGTAACTCCAAGTTCTTTTTTGTGCAAATGTGATGAATCTGAAAAGATCAGCCTTGTGGGGTAGACAGCAGAGTAGACTAGGAGAAAAACTGGCAGTATGAGGGCAAATGAAGAAGAGGCAATATAACCAAACTTATCATCTACTATGAACAACTTACCTAAAGATATTTAGCAATTACTTTTATTATATTTCCTTAATTTTAAAATTACAGACTGGAAATTTTTAGGTTCCAAGAAGGGCTGGAGGAGGAAATATTAGAAGCAGGAAGTTTATTCAAATATAGAATGGATAGAAGAGCTAGTTAAGATTGGTTATTTTGAACTGATGTTCTTAAATCATGGAGTCTTCTTTGCCAGGAATGAAACTTGAAGAGGAATTGTGTTGCATTCAGTGTCAAAAGGAATATTTCAATATCTGTCCTGAAGAACAATGCTGTCAGTGATAAGATAATATCCATATGCTTACAAAGAAGGCCAGTTAGTATGACAATTATTCAAATTTATGCATCAACCACTAAGGTCAACAAAGATGAAAAAACTGAAGATTTTTAGCAGCATCCACAGTTTGAAATTGATCAAACATGCAATCAGGATGCACTGATAATTCCTGGTGATTGGAATGCAAAGGCTGGGAACAAAAAAGAAGGCTCTCTAGTTGGAAAATATTGCCTTGCTGACAGAAGTGATGCTGGAGATTGAATGATAGAATTTTGCAAGGCCAACAAATTCTTCACTGAAAATACTTTTCTCCACCAACATAAACAGTAACTACACACATGGACACAGGCAAACAGAATACACAGGAGTCATACCAACTACATCTGTGAAAAAAGACAATGGGAAAACTGAATATCAGCAGTCAGAAAGAGATCAAGTGCTGACTGTGGCACAGAACACCGATTACTCATATGCAATACCAAATTGAAACTGAAGAAAATTACAACAAGTTTGCAAGAGCCAAAGGGTGGCCTTAAGTATATCCTACCTAAGTTTAAAGAGACCTTCTCAGGAACAGATTTGATGAACTGAACACTAATGACCAAAGACCAGATGAGTTGTGGAATGACATCAAGAGCATCATACATGAAGAAAGCAGGAGGTTGTTAAAAAGATAGAAGAGATCAAATTGCATGTCAGAAGAGACTCTGAAACTACCACTTAAATGTTGAGTACCTACAGTAAAAGGGAGGAACGACTAAGTAAAAGAACTGAAGATTTCACAGGGAAGCTGAAGAAAACAAACTAGTGTTATGATGACATGTGTGAAGAGCTAGAAATAGAAAACCTAAAGGGAAGAACACGCTCTGCATTTCTCAAGCTGAAAGAACTGAAGGAAAAATTCAAGCCTCAAGTTTCAATAGTGAAGGATTCTGCAGGGAAAGTATTAAAATACTCAGGAAGCATCAAAATAAGATGGAAGAAACACATGGATTAATTACAAAAGAAAGAACTGGTCAACATTCAACCATTTCAAGAGGCAGAATATAATCAGGAAGCAAAGGTATTGAAGGAAGTAGCCTGTAGCACTGCATTTCCATAAGTTCTGAAGGAAGAAGGCATTGGCGAAAAGTAAGGCTCTGGAAGTTGATGGAATATCAGTTGAGATGCTTGTTTATATATGTCAAAAAACTTAGAGGACAGCTACCTGCCCAACCTACCAGAATAGATCTATATTTATGCCTGCTCCCGAGAAAGGTGACCCAACCAAATGAGAAAATTACTGAACAGTATCATTAATATCACATGCAAGTAAAATTTTGTTAAAGATCATTCAAAAGTGACTGCAAAAGTATAGTAATAGGGAACTGCCAGAAATTCAGGCTGGATTCCCGTAAGGATGCGGAACCAGGGATGTCAGTGCTCATGTAGAAAGGCTCTTGGCTGAAAGCAGAGAACAAAAGAATTTTTACCTGTGTTTCATCAACTACAAAGAAGGCTTTTGGCTGTGTGGATCACCACAAAGTATAGATAACATTTCAAAGATTCAAATTCCAGAGCACTAAATTGTGTTTATGAGGAATCTGTATATGGATCAAGAGGCAGTCATGCAAACAGAACAAGGAGATAACACATGATTTAAAGTTACTGTACGTGTTGTATCCTTTCACTGTGCCTTTTCAATCTGTATGCTGAGCAAATAATCCAGAAGCTGGACTGTATGAAGAAGAATGTGACATCAGGATTGGAGGATGTCTCATTAACAACCTGCTCTATGCACGTGACACAATCCTGCTTGCTAAAAGTGAAGAGAATTTGAAACACTAACTGATGAAGATCAAAGATCACAGCCTTCAGTAGGGATCGCACCTCAACACCAAGAAAACAAAAATCATGATATAAATGGAGAACAGATTGAGATTGCCAAGGATTTTGTTTTACTTGGTTCCATAATCAACATCCATGGACCCAGCAGTCAGAAAATCGAGATGCACTGTATTGGGAAAATCTGCTGCAAGGATCTCTTTGAAGTACTGAAAAGTAAAGATATCACCTTGAAGACTACAGTGCACCTGACACAAGCCATAGTATTTTCAAACTCATTGTATGTATACAAAAGCTGGACAATGAGTACGAAAGACAGAAGAACTGATGCCTTTCAATTGTGGTATTGGAGAAGAATGTTGAATGTACCATGGACCACCAAAAGAACAAACAGATCTGCTCTGGAACAAGTATAACCGGAGTGTTCCTTGGAAGTAAAGATAGCGAGACTGTGTCTCACATACTCTGGAGATGTTGTTTGGAGGGATTAGTCCCTGGAGAAGGATGTCATAGTTGGTAGAGTGTAGGGTTATTGAAAAAGGAAAAGACCTTCAATAAGATTGATTGACACAGTGGCTGAGACAATAAGCTTAAGCATAAAAACAACTATGGAAGTGGCATGGGACCAATCAGTGTTTCATTCTGTTGTGTACAGAGTTACTATGAAAGAGAACCAACTAGATGGCACCTAACAACAACAACTACTTGGGATGCATTTTACATAGTAAATGGATTATAGTAACCACCCATGCCTAGATACACACACTCTGCCACGTAACTTCTCTGTATTCCTCTTCCTCACTCTAACTCTGAGCTCATTCATGTGACTCGTTTTAGCCAAAGGCAAACATATCATGAGAAATGAGCCTACTGATGAGTGAGACACATGTGGAGCGGAGCCAGATCGCAACAGTTACCACAGCAAATACCATTGTAGATAAGTTGCTACTTGGCCAACCCACAGAACATGTTATGGTACACAGCCAAGAACAGAAGAACCATTGAATTATCCCCAGCTGATTCCAGGTCCATGAGCAATAAATCCTTGCTATGTGTTGCTGAAGTTTTATGACTGTTCTGCAGCAGTTTCAGTGATGGCTAACTAATACAGTCATCTGATGAGAATGAGATTTACCCCTTAGTGGCAATGAAAAGGAAAAAACAAAATGCTGCTGCAATCAAGTTCTTAGTTGTAAACAAAATAATTTACTAGAATTTGTTCAAACAAACAGAAGGAGGAAAGAGCAGGTTGGGCAGAGAAGAAGAAACTATTTCAGCATATTAGGTAGCTCATGGAGTTTTGGAAGGTCTCCAGGGTCAGACTTGATACATCACAGCCAGGAATGTTATCAAAGTGTCTTCTTCCAGGCATAACTCCACTGCTAGTGGACATAGGCACTTGGTTCACACAACAGATGCTGAAGAAAGGGATGATAAAGCAAGGGCCGGTGCCTCTACAGCCTGAAAGCACCACAGCTCTCTGACAGACTTGGCCAACTTCAGCAACTAAAACGGCTTCTGCTTACTATCTACTTCCTGTGTTGCTATGTTCTGAATCAAAGAAATTCACCTGATTGGTGACACACAGGTCACATTCCTACCCCTTAACAGTAAGGAAAGCTGGGAAAGTGAGCAGCCTTTTAAATGAAGGTCTCAAATTTTAGAAAATGTTCGAAATTTAGTATGTGTATGCAACAGCTGCTAGGTGGTAAGAATATAAGACAAATAGTATCCATAAAAATTAGCATACTAAAAGAATCTTTATGGTCTCTTTTAAAGATAAAATCCTAGGCTTCTTTGAAAATGTTATAACCTATAACATTAGTAAGCAGTTTTAGCAAGTCAGTAACTAGTAAGAGATTGTACTTGCTTCTTCTCACTCTCTGTTTGACTTCTCTGCTGAGTTTCTGTTCAGCCTCTATTTAAACAATAATAGCGATAAGGATCCCAATTCTGAGGTAGGCTATTCAGGGCTTTGGACAACTCAATGTGTTATAAGCCTATCTTTACGTGTAGCTAAAATTGTGAAACCAAGAACTATTTTTGAGTGGCTGCTGTACCAGGGCAGAAGTGGTCAGACTTGATACATCACTGCAAGGAATATATTTAAACACAGAGAATGCAATGCTGAATAAGACAGACAAAATCCTTGCTTTCAGGGAACGTGCACTCCAGTGGGGAGGACTAAGCAATAAACAAGCAAATAAATAAACAAAAAGTTATAGACAGGGAAGATTGCAATAGAAACATTTGTATAGGAAAATGACATGTGGGCAGAAGAGGCCCATTTGAATGATTTGATGGAGCCATCTGTGGAAGAGTATTACCAGAAGACGACAGGAATGATCTTAAAGTATTCAAGGAGCAGACAAACAGCAGTTAAGTGGGGTAGATTGGTCAATACAGATGAAAGAAATCCATGCTTTGAAATGAAGCAGAACTGTTAATAAACAGAGGCTCACATAAGATTGTAGGAGTTTGGGTTCTATTCTTCTAAATTGTGATAGGCAGCCTTTGTGCAGTTAGTAGGAGAAACATGTGTTCCTCATCCCTGAATAGAAGGGACAGGAGAAGCAAGCTTTAAAAAAGATGCAAATGCTCGTTTTATCTGCAAAGCTGCAGCAAGAATACAAGCTCCTCTTCCAATATTGCTGGTTTCAACCAACAGATCTGCGTGGGTTCCCAATAATCACATGGAAATGTAGACACATAAATAAACATCATTCCCCTTCTCTTAACAAGGGCTGTGCTACCTTTAGCAAAAGCCTTGGCTTAGCTCGAAGACTATTAATTGTAGCTGCTCGGAAGACGGGACATGTTGTGAGAGAATTAATGTGCTTCAAGGGCCCTCTGTGTCTGACTTTTCATGTTGTCTAAATCTGTAACCTGTAAGACTACATTTCCATAAGTTTTGAAATGCAATGTGTTCTGTGGCACTTGGAACTCGATCAGGATGAAAAGAGCTTTAGAAAGTAAGATGTTATTATTTTATTTGCCTTCACAAGAGAAAATAGTCAAAGAAAGACAAATAGAGGAGGGAAAAAAAAAAAGCTTCTATGTAGATTAGCACTCCCACACACCCTGCAACCTAGAGGGGCAAAAAGAAAAGGGAAAGAAAAACCGGAAAACCTGGTTTGAGAATAAAACTTATCAAAGGCTGAACACTACAATCAAGCCCCTGTATGGAGAAAGTTTTACCTTTTTGAACCTCAGAGAAGAAAATTATACTCACTAGAGAAAGAAAAAGAGTTATTAACAAATCAGTTATCTGATGCTTAAATAATACCTGCCAAAATGAACCTTCTAAGTAAAACTGCAGTGGAGTTAATTAGTTCAGCATTTTGCCAATAACCGCATCTCCCTTCCATTCAGCTATTAAAAAAAAAAAAGTTTCTACATATTAACACACTGTATCAAGTATGTAATAAAACAGATATTATGCGTATATAATGACATCTCTGTTTCCCTATTTTCAGTTTATGTTTTAGAACCAGCAAGTGTATGTGACCTGTGGACAGAGTCTGCCTCTTCCTGAGCCTCAGTGTTCTCTCTGTCAAATGAGAGTGATGTCCCAAAATTGTTTTCTGAGTCACATATGTGTTATATGTCAAAGGACAGTTTTAACAGTTGTACAAAAGCTATAGTTATATATTTATAAACATATATATACACATATTATCTAAAAAACATTAACATAGCTGTACATTTATTTTATGTGGAGAAAATATATAATGTGCATCTCATGCTCCTTATTTCATGGAAATAATTTTTTTCTTCAAAAACAAACTTGTTCCACTTTAGAAAGCAAACACATTTAAAGAAAATAATTCACTATTAGTACAGGCGATAGCTACAACAAACATTGTAAGACAGTAGGCATACGCCTGGTAGTCGGGAAATTGCTTTAGATGATCAGCAAGTCTCTTTGAGTAAAAATGCTTTATAGAAATTTGATTACAGGAGGCAACTTCTTCCTTGGAATGCAGTCTTTCTCTGAGGCTTGGTTAAAAAAAAGAAGAACCACAAAAACAGCTGTCTTGGAGTCAAACCCAACTCACGGTGACCCCATGTGTGTCAGAGCAGAACCATACTCCTCAGGGGTTTCAGCCGCTACAATCCTTCAAGGTGTCCTGGTGGTGCAGTGGTTAGAGTTCCGATGTCAGCTAAAAGGTCAGCAATTTGAATTCACCAGCCACTCCTTGGAAACCGTATGGGGCAGTTGTACTCTGGGTCAGTATGAGTTGAATCAACTCGATGGCAATGATATGATCTTCAGAAGTATATCACCAAGCCTGTGTTCTGAGGCACCCTGGGAGCACTCCAACCACCGACTTTTCAATTAGCAAGCCAAGTGCATTAAACACATGTACCACCTAGGGACTATATGAGATGTAGTAGAAAATAAAAAATGTCACTGGAAAGATAGGAACTCTGTCTTGTCACAGCCAAAGGAAGAAGAGGATGTTTCTGAGGAACAGCAGATCCCCAGGAAGACTTCAGGAATACCACTCTTGTCTGAGTCCTGACTGGGAAAAACTAAGCCCCAAACCCACTGCCATAGAGTCGGTCCGACTCACAGTGATCCTATAGGACAGAGGAGAACTGCTTTACAGTTTCCAAGGACCACCTGAAGGATTTGAACTGCTGACCTTTTGGTTAGCAGATGTAGCACTTAACCACTACACCACCAGGGCTTCCCATTGGGAAAAGCTGAGTCGTGTAATGAAAAAACCCATTGCAGTCATGTTGATTCCAACTCATAGGGATCCTATAGCAATTTTGTAATGACAAAGGAAAAAGGAATTTCAGAGGACTGATTCCTGCTTTGACACCCTGTAGCTTAAAAGTAAAGATTTGGAATCCAGTGAGCCTGCAACACATCCGTAAGCATATGTTTGTTTAAAAGGAACAGGGGTCCCAAGAGCTTGTCTTTTGTTATGTAAATGCCATCCAGCATCCCACCTACAGGCCAGTTCAGATCCCCACACAATTACTTCCAACGGTGCCCACTGGACATTTATTCACACAGAAATTTAAATATTAATCAGTCTCTCACCGTCCACACCCCACCAGCATGGCCTTGATGCAATTATTAAGCACTCTTCCAGGCCCTGAACATAAATCAATTTTCATGACAGCAAGGTGTAGTGAAAAGAGTCCCAGGTAGGGGACAGGAGACAGGAGACAGGAGCCTCAGGTTCTGTACCCAGCTTTCCTAGCAGTTAGTGAGGTGACGTTTCCTGGTGCGTACATTTTCTGAACACCTGTGATGTGCCAAGGGTCGTGCTGAGCACCGAAGCAACCACAGTCAAGGGCAGGCTGGGCCTGCCTGAGCTGAACGTGTGCTTACTTTCTTGTAGCCAGAAGGAAAGCAATTAAACAAGCTAGCAGGTGATGCAAACAGTTTGCGCTTGACTACTAACTTACCAGCTTGTGGTTTGAGCCCATCCAGGTGTATGACAGCAGAAGAGACCGAAGAGAAACTAAGAACGTCAAATATAATGTAAGTAACTGTCACTCTCTGGTATTAGTAAGCTGTGTTGGTGATCTGAGGTGGACTTCTCTGGTTCATTTACTCATTCAGTAAATACTTTTCGAGCTCCTACTACGCGTCAGTGACTTTTTTAGTTCCAGAGCTATACTAGTCAGTATGGTAGTCACTTCTACACGTGGCTTTGGATGACTGAGATGAGTTACCCTGTAACTGTATTTTGAAGAACTAGTATGAAAACAATGTAAAATATCTCATTAATACTGTTTTCTATTGTGTTTTATAATCTCAATGTTTTGTATACATTATTAAACTTAAATTCACCTGTTCAGTTTTACTTTTGAGTGTGGCTCCTGTTACTGCTGTTGTTTGGTACTGCTGAGTTGGCCCTGACTCAGTGCAATATTGTGTGTCACAGAATGTAGTTCTGCCTCATCCTGCACCGTCCCCATCATCCGTTGTGGCTTGGTTCTGTTGTGCTTCATAAGGTTTTAATTGGCTGATTTTTAGACATAGATTGTCAGGTCTTTCTTTCTCGTCTGTCCTAGTCCATAAGTTCTGCTGAAACCTGCTCAGCATCACAGAAACATGGGAGCCTCCACCAACAGACAGGTGTAGCTGTGAGTGAGGTGCATTGTTTGGGAATCAAACCTAGGTCTCCTGAGTGGAAGGTGAGAATTGTGCCACTGAACGACTATCGCCCTTCATTGTGGCTACTAGGAATTAAAATCACGTATATGGCTAGCACTCATGGCTCACATTACTTTTCTATGAGACGGAACTGTGCTAGAGATAAAGCAGTGAACAAAAAAGACAAAAACCCTGCTGTCAGAAAGCTTATGTTCTAGGAGGCTATTGTCCTTCAAAGTTGAAAACCACATATCAAATCAGAAAAAAAGCTGTGGGCATCACAGCCCTCCCCGTGCTTGTAATTTCATGCAGAATTTAATCCTACTGTTGGCACGAGTCCAACCCAACCCACTGCCATGGAGTCAGTCTGACTCATAGTGACTCTATAGGTCAGAGTACAACTGCTCCACAGAGTTGCCAAGGACCGCTTGGAGGATTTGAACTGCCGACCTTTTGGTTAGCAGACATAGCACCCAACCCCCTACAGCACCAGGGTTTTCTGAGGGCAAGAGCAATACTTTACTTTGCATATTTTGTGTCTGTGAAAGTGAGGGTAGGTATACTGAAGTCACCCCTGGCTGGACCACCTATTCATCAGCTCCACTTAAGGGATGATATAAAAATCTGAGAGTCCGCAAAGATCTGAGAGTCCAGACCCTGTGCTCTAGTTCTCTCGCTGCCAGTAAATGCCTTCATGGCCTTGACTAAGTCATCTTACCACTGGACCAGTTTCCCCATCTGTGCAATAAACAGACCAACCATGACTTCTAAGGCCCTTCCCAAGGTCTGAAATTCTAATGAAATCAAAATGCTGAAGCCCAGGCTCAGACCGTGCCACCACTTGTCAATCCTGGAACATCTTCTGATTTATTAGGAATCATTAGACAACATTTCTACTAACTACCTCCTCCTGCCCAGAAGGATGCTGAGGGTAAATTAGACTCAGTAGAGAATCTTCTAAATACACTGTGTTATACTTTAAAATATGAGCTTATAGAGAAAGGGAAAGGGCAGTTCCTTCAGGGGAAGGCATGCATTGGGGTACTGCCACACATCTACTCAAGGAGTTATCATTAGGATAATGTCACAGAGATCATACTAGGAAAGCAGAGGGTGGGGGGTGTGTGGCAGTTCTTTCCTTGTTCACAGGAGGCCAGTTTTGAGTATGAGCAGAAACCTGTCCTGGGCTTTGGGTTTGCCAAAGGTGGCAATCTGAAAGATCTGATGCTAGGGGCCTCTGCTGGGGCTTCATGAGCCATTTGGGAAGCAGCCTCAAGTTTGTGAAGGGCTTTGCACTTAGAGTGTGGCATTGTCTACAAACACTGTTATACATAAAGTCACGGGAATGTGTGTGTGTGTGTGTGTGAGAGAGAGAGAGAGAGAGAGAGAAGAGTTATTTTGCCAGTGAAAACATTTACTAAAACACGCCACCAGTTTGCTCTCAGTGCCCTTGGTGCACTGATCCATTTTGCGTGTGGCTGTGGCTCCTCACTCGCTCTCAGAGGCGCTGTTCCGAGATGGAATCTTTTTACTGCTCCAGCTACTCCCTCTACGTTGATTTCTTTCCAGACGTAATAAAGGGATTCAAATGCGAATAGGACTGAAGGAGAAACACGTGACGGACCAGTGTGCTGACATTCACACAGGGCTACAAAGAAGAGACGGAGTAGTGATAAGCTTCAGAAAACTTGGATTCTTAAACACACTATGTCCCCAGCAGCTGTGTGACCTTGACTGAATCTATTTATCTCTGAGCCTTAGATTCACCATTTGAAAAATATGGATAGGGTTAACTCTAATTTACCTTTTAGTGTTATTATTCCCTCCAGGCATTCAATGTTGAACGTCTTTTAGAATTGCCTGGGGTGAAAAATTCAAATTAAAGTACTTATTAGAGTGGAGTCACTGGTCCCTGTGATGATTTCAGTGTTGGGAATCCCTATGTGAGGTGACCCCACACACTTATGTTGAACCAGTTAGCTAATGCTAATCGCTAGAAAGTTCTTTGTAAGACAGGAAGTAATAGACACAGATTTCCAAGTAGAAAGAAAACCACCATACAACAGAACAGTGAGTAGATTAACAAGGGCAGAGAGTCAGGATAGGGCAGTGTGGTTCAGAAAACAATGCAAGCCACAGATGTAATTTTAAATTGTCTATATCCCACATGAAAAAAAGTAAAAAGAAACAAGCGGAATTCATTTTCAGAATGTATTTTAATATATGTAAAATACACATGCATGTTATCAATTATAAAATTTTTAATAGGCACATTCAAAAATTAAAAGGAAACAGGTGAACTTCATTTTAATGATGGGTTTTATTTAACCCAGTCTATCCAAAATACTGTTATTTTAATATGTAATCAACTAAAAAATTAGTGAAGTACTTTATATTCTTTTTTCCCAAGTCTTAAAATTAGGTATGTGTTTTATGCCCACATCACATTTCAGTTTGAACTGGTCATATCTGAAGTGCTCACTAGCAATTTGGGCTGGTGGCTACTGTGCTGGACAGGGCAGGTCTTGGCTTTGTTACCCAAGTCTGTGTCTTGTGCATCAACTGGGAGATTGTTAGTAATGCAGATTTGACGGCTCTATCCCAGACCTCCCAAATCAGAATCTACGTTTTAACAAGATTTCCTGGTGACTTTGTACACACTAAACTTCAGAAATTCTTTTTCTTTCTCATACCCCCCAAACCAAGCCCACTGCTGTCAAGTCGATTCTGACTTATAGCAACCCCATAGGACAGAGTAGAACTGCCCCATAGTTTTCAAGGAGTGCCTGATGGATTTGAACTGCTGACCTTTTGGTTAGCAGCCATAGCACTTAACCACTTTACCATCTGGGTTTCCACAGTCACTACAAACTTACACCTGTGTTAGCACCAAAATCAAATTAATCTTTTCCTGTCAAATCAATTCCAACTCATAGCAATCCAGCAAACTTGTAACTTGGTGCTCTCGGCCCCTTCTAGGTATGGCCATTGCCTGCCTCACTGATCTAATCTCTACCATCAATTTACCATCCAGTAACAATGAACAGCTCTCAGGAATCCCATCAGGGTGGTCTCATGGCTGATTCCTACTGGAATTTCTGCTTTGATGTCACTGTCTTAGGAAGAGTTCCCTACCCTCTCCTCCGAACCCCCATTAGCTTCAGTACTCTGTCCCTGCACTTGCTGTTACAATTTGGAAATGCCCCTTTTTCCTACTACAGTGGAAGCTCTAACATCTCCCTTAGTTGCCATCTATCCCAAGTATGTATGGTAATGTGGATACATAGTAGTTAGTCAGTCTTCAATAAATTTGTCGGTGGGTCTTCTATAAATTTGTTGGGAGGGGAGGGAAGAAAGAAGGTGAGAGAGAAGGAAGGGAGAGAAGAGGGAAGAAGGGAGAAAGGAAAGAGGGAAGGAGGAAAGGAAAGTTTTCCCAAGCACCAAACTGAAATCATATTCTCTACTTAGAAAAATGTCAACACAACAAACTGCAAGTTTGAACCAGGGGATGGGCAAGAAAAGGGAACCAGCAGGAACAAAAGCCCATTGTGCTGTGTATTTTACAGATCACATCTGCAGGGCGGAGGTGGGCAGATCAGACTAGGTAAGCCAGCCGTCTGGACAAGTCCCTTCACTTCTCTGAGCTCCAGTTCCTTCACTTACTTACTGAGCACAGCTGATAATTTCCACCCACGTCAGGGGTGGGTGTGAAAGGAGAGTAAAGAGCTCAGTCTGCATGGCTTTGTAAACTGTAAAGTGCTACTGTGGAACAAGAAAGACTGTGGTTCGGTTCCCCAACACTGCCACCCCTTTCTAGCTCCCTTCCAGACATAGAGTTTCATTTTCCACTTGAGTTTAGAAGTCAAATATTTAGCTGTGCTAATGGGGTATGGGATCTTTCTATTATGGCCCCACCACTCAGTGTGTGCAGCTTTGCCGAGATAATAAAAGATGTTAGACCTGGTCTTACAGCGGCTTAATGCAGAAATGCTATGGGAACGCACCTGGGGTTCAGCTTGGAACCGAATCAATGGTGAAGTCAGCCATGTCCCCAGCAGAGATAAAAGCATTAATATCCTATTTCACCCTCAGCCCACAGTGGCATGACGTTGATTAAAATTATTTTCTGCAGGTTGATTTTTTTTTCTCTAAGAAAATTTGTAAAGGGATGTATGTCTGTAACAGAGAAAGAGAGATTTTAATAGGAGTTAGATTTGATGCCTCTGCTTGAAGTCTGGTTTCAGATCTAGTTTTAATGACATGCATTTCACAGTCCCATGGCTCCAGTAGGACCACAGGGAGGTTTTGTTAAGTGCATAGAGCCTCTGTGCTTCTTCTGTATCAGCGTGTGTGTTCATGTGTGAGTCTGGGCATACCTGTTAGTCTGAGCATGTTTGATGTGTTTGAAAAAGCTTTCTCTGGCAGTTGGTATGTCTCTTGAAGAGGTGCAGGTGCATATGAGTGTGCCAAGTCTGTGGGTGCAGATACACATGTACGCATATGTGGATACATGTGTTGGATGAGTATGTGTATATGGATAAAGGGCTCAGAGACTTACCTGATGAATAATTAGTAAATTATATATTACCCCAAACTAAACACACTGCTGTTGAGATAGTTTCCGAATTGTACCAAACCTATAGGATAGAGTTGAACTTTCCCATAGAATTTCCAAAGAGCACCTGGTAAATTTGAACTGACAACCTTTTGGTTAGCAGATGTAGCACTTAACCACTATCACCAGGGTTTCCCATTATGTAGTCAGCGGAAGAAACTATGTGCATGTGTCCCACTGCTCTGTTGAGTCGTTTCAGAGTTAAAGCAACCTTTCAGGACAGAGTAGAACTGCTCCATAGCATTTCCAAGGAGCAGATGGTAGATTCAAACTGCCAACTTTTTGGTTAGCAGCCACAGCTCTTAACGTCTATGCCACCCAGGCTGTATGTAGATACAAGGTGCATCTATGATAAAATAACAGCTCAAGAGTGTGACATCCTCTGTATGAATGAACAGGGTGACCTTTAGGAGGATGGCATGCAGGAGTATGAATCTGCTAGTGAGACTTGTCCAAAGGTATATGTGTGATATGAGGGGACTTGAGGAGGGAGCAAGTACATTTTTTAACATAAATTTATGGAGCACCAATTATTAATCATCCAATGCATTTGTGACACCATGTAAGATATAAACCTGTGAACAAAACATCAAGGGCCCTGTCCTTACGAAACTTATAGTCTGTGGCAGAGTTTCCCATCTGTGACTGTGCTGACATTTTGGACCAGATAATTCTTTGCTAAGGGGAGCTGACTGTGTGTTATAGGGCATTTAGCAATATCCCTAGTCTTTATCCAGGGATGACACACACCCACTGCTCCATTCTCCAGTTGTAACAACCAAAAATGTCCCACAAACCAAAAAAAAAAAAAACCTCATTGCTATCAGGTTGATTCTGACTCACAATGACAGAGTACAGCTGCCCCACAGAGTTTCCAAGAAGTGCTTGGTAGATTTGAAATGCTGATCTTTTGGATAGCAGCATTTGCCAAATATCCTCTGGGGGAAAAAATACCTTATGTTGAGAACCACTGATCCATAGAAAAAGATGAATACTAAACAAATATTTACAAAACTAGCCTTGTTAGCAAGTACACAATGTGAAAGAAAGGTGCCAAGGAGCCATGAGAGAATAACGTAGGTAAGTCAGTCAAATGACTCAGGATGGGGAAAATGTGTCAAAAAAGGCCTTTGGGAGGATGAAATAGCTAACAGGGGCATGAAATAGTTACAACACAGCTAGATACATGCAGAGGGATCAAACGTTCCAAAAACCGAGAAAGATTAGTTGAAGAATGGTGTTCTATTGGGTTGACTAGGAAATCTATGGTTACCCAGTTGATTCTGACTCCTAGCGATTCCATAGCATTTCCAAAGCTGTAAATCTCTACTGAAGCAGACTGCTACATCTTTCTCCTGAAGAACCACCAATGCCAACTTTTTGGTTAGAAAGTGATTGCTTTAATCACTGTGCCATAGTGTTCCCCCGAATTCATACACATCTAGAATTACAGAATGTGACATTATTTGAGGACAGGTTCTTTGCAGCTGTGTTTAGTTAAAATGAGGTCATACTGGATTAAGGGGAAAAAAAAAGTTCATTGTTTTCAAGTCAATGGCGACTCACTGGGTCCCTATAGGACAGAGTAGAATTGTCCCATAGGATTTCCAAAGAGTAGCTCTTGGATTTGAACTGCCGATTGTTTGGTTAACAGGAAAGCTCTTAACCACCTTACCACCTAAAATACCAAAAGCCCATTACTGTGGAATCTATTCCAACTCATATCAACCCTGAAGGAAAGAGTTGAATTACTCCATAGAATTTCTAAAGAGTACCTGGTGGATCTGCTGATCTTTTACTTAGCAGCTGTAGCAATTAACCACTAACTGAATTAGACTTGACTACAAATTTAAGGGCTGGTGCACTTGTGAGAAGGCCATGTGAAGGTTTCAGGGGTCATGTAAGTCAATTAACATAACAATTTTTTTAAGAAAGCATTCTGCATCCCACTTTGGTGAGTGCCATCCAGGTCTTAAAAGCTAACAAGTGGCCATCTAAAAAGTGTCAACTGGCACCAACATACCTGGAGTATGAGAGAATGAAGGACAATAATGATAGAAGGAAAATGTGAGCCTAAGAGACAAAAAGGGCCACATAATCCAGAAACTACATCAGCATGAGACCAGAAGACCTCAATAGTACCCAGCCACCACCGCTGACTGCCATGACAGGGAACACGAGGATGGGCAGCAGTCGTGTTGACGGGTCAGGACTCAACCTATAAGATCGTATTATGCTTTGAGGCAATCTCTTGGGATATAAAGGAAAGGAAGGGAAGCAGAGTGCAGGGTGACTTCATACCACCAGGTAATGATCAGTTCCAGGAACTGAGTGAGTCATTTGGAAAGGACCTGAAATCCCCACGCATCAGAAGCTTCCAGTCCAGGGAAAGACTGATAAGGACTTTCCTCTAGAACCAGCAGAGAAAGGCTCCCCCTGGAGCTGATGCTGCAGTTGGGACTTGTAGCCTACTGGACTGTGACAAAATAAAATTTCTTTTTAAAGCCATTCATTTATGGTATTTCTGTTATAGCTGCACGAGATGATTAAGACAGAGTCTCTCACGTAGCAGGAGAAAAATGGGGCACAGAATTCAAGTGTTAATAAAAAGATCAGACTTGATGGTCCAACAGACTAAAGAGTCCCCAGAAGACATGGCGCCCAGACTCTCTGCTAGCCCAGAACTGAAAACATTCCTGAAGCTAACTCTTCACACAGAGGTTGCACTGCACTGTAAGACATAAAAGAATACCAGCGAAGAGTGTGTTTCTTGATTTAAGTAGTTACATGAGACTAACTGGGCAGCTCCTGTCCAGGGGTGAGATGAGAGGGCAGTTCAAGGGGCTAGTTAAACGGACTTGGGAAATACAGGGTAGAAAGGAGAAATGGGCTGTCAGAGCGTGGGGAAAGCAGCTAGAGTTATAGCTATGCGTATGTAAGTTTTTGTATGACGAATTGACTTGGATTGTAAACTTTCACCTAAAGTATAATAAAAAAAAAAAACCCGCTTTAAAAAGAATGTATGACAGCATAGAACACAGAGAGGGA
The DNA here is from genome assembly GCA_028571685.1 of Heterohyrax brucei. Lineage (NCBI taxonomy): Eukaryota > Metazoa > Chordata > Mammalia > Hyracoidea > Procaviidae > Heterohyrax > Heterohyrax brucei. The sequence continues at coordinate 69,503,540 of CM053150.1, forward strand.
AGAATGTCATGCCTGTGACAACAGAGGCAGTGATGGCTGAAACGCAGCTGAAAGTCTAGGAATGCTGAGGATTGTTTGCAAGGCCGAGAAGCTAGAAGAGGCAAGGAAGGGTCCTTCCTCAAAGCATTCAGAGGGAGCGTGGTCCTTAAACACCTTGACTTCCGGCTTCTGGACTCCAAACTTTGAGAGACTAAGCTTCTGTTGTTCTAAGCCTCCCACTTTGCGGTACTTGGTTATGGCAGCCCAGGAAACTCTTGCAGGCTCTGGTGGAAGAAGGAGGGAACATGGCTTCACAACCCAATGAAATCTAGGAATACCCTGAAAAAGTGAAAGGTGTGGGCAGGAGAGACTGTGAGAGATCAGGCAGAATCTTCGGTGGGACAGGATCACACTGTCACCAGAACATGCCAGCAAAAACTGGGTTAGGAGACCTGGGCATTGGAAGGCTACACCCTAAGGCACTCCAGTTCTCCGAGGCTCTGTATCTCTGAAGGAATCTTGTGACTGCAAGCACAGAAAACAGGTAAAACACTTACCCCGTTTTACACTGAGATGCTTGCTTGGGACAGAGAATCTAGGACAAAGGGGAGTCTGGCCCTACTTGGTCTGTACGATCTCAAGAGAAACGGGATGATTCCAGTTTTCTGGAGGGTAAGAATCAGTCTTTTCTGGAGAGGATGTTTCCTCTTAGGTTAAGGTATGCCTGGGATCCCAAACATTTCTCGGGCACACCACAGAATCAAAAAGCACCTCTTCCATCTGCGCGCACACACACACACACAGAAACACACAACTTCACCTACTTATATAATCAACTAACAAATAATAAGTAACATATGAAAGTCCTATTAAAATAGATCAAGGTTTTTGTGTTCACCCCTTCTACTTAGAGAAGAAGAAACTGAAGCTGGGCTCTGAGAAGTGATAGAATTTTCTCATGGCTGTTTAGTCAGTCCATGGTAGAGTGGGAAGATGAACTTAGATCTGCTCAACTGCAAAGCACAGACTCTATATCTCTGGGTCCTTCAGGAGAAATACACATATACTCACTTCTGAGGACGCTAATCCCTTCTTCATAAACTTTCAGTGGATCCTCAGGTGTCTGCCTGAATTCCTGCAACCAGGTATCCTCCCTTTCCACAGCCTCATGCTGTCTTCAAACTAGTCAGCCACTTCCCTGCTAAAAATCAGCTAGTGCCGTCCTCCAGTATTGTCCAGGAAAAGACTACGTCTAAGGGAATGTAACGGTTCTCTGCAGCTCTCTTCTGGCTCACTCCACCCCCATTCTGCTGCTCACAGAAAGGCAATTGCATTCTGTTGCAAATTCCTATGTTGTTCCCATCTCCAGGAATACCCTGACCCTTTTCATTTCCCTTGCTCCTGGTGGCATAGTAGGTCAAATTCTAGGTCTGCTAACCAAAAAGCCGGCAGTTCAAATGCACCAGGCACTCCTTGGAAACCCTATGGGGCAGTTCTACTCTGGCCTATGGAGTTGCTGAGTTGGACCAGACTCAAAGGCAGTGGCTTTCGTTGTTTCCTCACTTTGAAATCCCTGAATAAAAGAAAAAAAAAACTGTTGCCATCAAAGCAACTCCTACTGATGACATAGAACTCATCCATAGTTTTCTTGGCCAGAGTCTTTGCAGAAGCAGGTTGCCAGTCCTGTCTTCAGTGATGGTTTTGGTTAGTCCAAGCTGCCGGTCTTTAGAGCTAAAACTTCCTCCAGAGCCTTCGGTGAGCAGGTTCGGAACACATCCAAACATATACCCTCCCTTCCCAGCAGGGGTAGATGGGCTCTCACTGCCTGTCAATACTCACTGCTTCCTCCAGCTGAGTACGTGTCATCCTAGACTGTAACTGTTTACAATGCTATTTCTCTCACAAGTCTGGGAGGCCCTCCACCGTCATGGTTTTCTCTGCCTCCTCAGCCTGCAGAAGATGCTCAGCAGATGTTTTTTAATCTGCTCCTCAATGTGCTCTTAAGTGCTTTCACTGTCTTTGGGAGCAGGAACACCCGAATAAAGCTGTTGAAATCATTAGCAGTCATTCAGTAGAAAGAATGCAATGGGGTGAAAATGGGGGCAATGGGTGGAGGTGTAAATGTCTGGAGAGAGCTCAGCATCTGAAGATGCTAATCAAGCAATGAACAGAAGCTTCTCTAGCAGACACCTATTGAAACTTGCCTTCTAAATTTGCACCCGCCCACCAGAACTGGTAGCATAGTGCTTAAGAGCTACTATGTCTGCTTACCAAAAGGTAGGAAGCATGAACCTACCAGGTGCTCCTTGGAAACTCTATGAAGCAATTGTATTCTGTCCTGCAGCATTGCTGAGTTGGAATCGACTCGATGACAGTGGGTTTGGTTGTTTTGGTTACTAGAATTGGAAGGGATGCAACCCAGCTCTTTGCTCAGCATCCATGAAGAAAGACTGGGTGGACCAAATCTGGTGAACTCAGCTCATGCTCTCAGGACAAGCTATTACATGCTCTACCATCAGCCAATGAATTCGATCTTCCTATGTCAAGTGACTATACCTGGTCCAATCAGTAGCTACCTCTGTCTAAAAACAGAACAAAGCAGGTGTGGTCTACATGGTAGTCTGGGCTGCAAGGGAGACTGAGGAGAGCAGACTCGATGTGTGAAAGTATTCCACAATCACTTGTTTAACCACAGCAGAACAAGGCAGGTTCAGTGGGCTAGAACTTGCAATAGTCTCAACAGTTGGAGTGCATCAGCCCCCGATGACTGAAACTCACGTTGGAAAGGGCAGTCCTTCTCAGTGATAAAGCTAAGCAGCCAGAGGCCCAGGGTAAAAGGTAATGTGCCCAAGACAATGGACACATTTGAGTTTATATTCTGAGAAAGTCAGTGTTCCATGACCATGTATCATTTGATGTGCTTATTACAAAACTTACCATAATCTTACACTATCTGAACACTTTGTGAGTTTGGATCATGTCTTACTTATTTTTATTTCCCCTGGGCCAAGCATGGTATTTAAATAGAATAAAAGGTAAAAGAGCATTTATTAAACTGAACTGAAGTCTTAATTATTTCAGTCCATCTCGCTTCTCACCAACTTGTTAACCAACATGAAATCTGAATTCAGGTTCTATTCCTTTCAGTAACACCCTATTAACCTAGTATGGGGCAGGACAAACCATACGTGCTCAAGCAGATGCCTGTCGAATATGTTTTTTAAAAATCACAGCATGCACACACATGCTTCTCAGGTACTCCTAATACCCACAAGCCCCTTCTACACACACTGAGAACATCAGGGTATTTTTTTGTTTTGTTTTTGTTTTTTTAAATGTTTTATTGTGCTTCAAGTGAAAGTTTACGATCTAAGTCAATTTAACATATGAAACCACACACAACCACACCACTATATAACTCTGTTTCCCCACCTTCCCATGAGAGCACACCATTCGTATCTTCCCTGTACTTCCTGCATCCATTCAACCAACCCTTGTCCCCCTCCATCCTCTCATCTCACCTTTGCACAAGAGTTGGTCAGACAGCCTCATGCATATATTTAAGCCAAGAAGCATATGCTTCACCAGAATCACTCTTGCCTTATAGTCCAGTCCAATCTTTAAAGAATTGGCTTTGGTACTGGTTTCAGCTCTGGGTTGACAGTCTGGGTGCCTTGTCCTTAGGGGATCATCCAGTCTGATGGATCATCAAGCATGGACCTTTTAATAGAATTCTAGTGCTGCATACTCATTTTCCTCCTGCTACATCACGGACTTTACATTGTGTCCTCTGTCAAGGCGTTTATTAGTGTTGCCTGGGCACCATCTAGTTCTTCTGGTCTCATGCTGATGTAGTCTTCTAATCATAAGGCCCTGTCTGTCTCCTGGGCTCATCTTTTCCTTATGTCTTTGATATCTTTCATTTTCTTCTGCTCCATGTGGATTGGGACCAATTAATGCTACTTAGATAGCTTCTTGCTAGCTTTGAAGACTCCAGCTGCCACTCATCAAAGTGGTATCCAGAACATTTTCTTAAAACAGAAACTTAGTTATGCCAATTAGCCTAGATGTCCCCTGAAACTGTGGTCCCCAGGCCCTTGTCCCTGCTATTCTGTCCTTTAAAATATTGGATTGTATTTAGAAAACTTTTTAACATTTGGTGTAGCTCAGTTGTGCTAACCTCCTTTCTTCACTGTCTTCCCCTAATCTGATTATTATCTACTATCTAATCTGTGGATACCCTTCTCCCTCCCTCCCCACCTTTGTAACCATAAAAGATCGTTTTCTTCTGGGCTTAAATCTTTTCTTAATTCTTTATAATAGTGGTCTCATACAACAATTGTCCTTTTGCAGCTAACTAATTTCAGTCAGCATGTCTTCCAGATGACCCCGTGTTATGTTTCCAGAAATCATCGCTGTTCTTTATCTTTGCATGGTACTCTACTATGTGAATATGCTATAGTTTCTTTAATCCATTCATCTGTTGATGGGTACCTATGTTGATGCCATCTTTTGGCTACTGTGTACAGTGCTGCTAGGATAATGTATTTGTTAGCTGCCCAAATGTCTTCTTTAACAAAGTGCCTGTTCGTATTCTTTGCCCATTTTTAAATTGTTGTTTGTCATTTGAGTTTTAGTCTGTTTGTGTCTTTGAGCCTAAGGTATGTATCTCATACCTTATAGATCGGTCATATTTCTTTAATTCAATCTACCCCTCTCCATCTCTTTATTGGCATGTTTAGTCTATTTACATTCTGTGTGATTATTGATAGATATGAGATTAGTGCTGTCATTTTGATATCTTTTGTGTGTATGCTGTAAATAAGTTGTTTGTTCCCTTTAATTTTCTGTGCTGAATCTTTTTTCTTTGTGTTTTGTTTTCATCCTTTTCAGTGTTGGTGGTTTTGTATTTCCTGAAACTTCACGTTTTTCTTGTTTTCTATTTTGATGTGCAGGATTGATAGTATTCTTTGTGGTTACCCTAATATTTGTCCCTATTTTTCTAAATTTAACACAGTCTTTAACTTCTTAGTATCACCTTGACTTCTCTCCATATCAAAGATCTATGACCACATTTACTTTTAGATCTCTCTTTTTTGTTATAATTTTTACATAATGACATCTCTGTTTCCCTATTTTCAGTGTTTTGTCTGTGATTTAATTTTATGATTCTCCTTCTCGGGTTGATATTCAGTTGTTGTGTTCCGTGGTCTGGTCTTAGGTTACTACCTGGTGTTACTAGTTTTCTAATCAATGGACTCCCTTTAGTATTTCTTATAATTTTGATTTTATTTTTGCAAATTCTCTAAATTTCTGTTTATCCAAAAATGCTCTAATTTCACCATCATATTTGAGAGACAATTTTGCTGCTTATATAGTTTTTATTATATAATTACTTTCCTACAAGGCTTTGTATGTGTCATCCCATTGACTTCTTGCCTGCATGGTTTCTAGTGAATATTCTGAGCTTAGTCTTACTGCTTTGTTGTTATGCTCTGCTGTGTTTTGCCTCAGCTCCTTCCTCATCTCTTGAAGAGTTTGAAATACTAATCTTTTGTATTCTACTTCTGATAATTACAGAAAGTTCTCTTCTTCTGGAAAATCTGATTCTTTGTTCTGAGCTTTCTGAAGAGATCATTGTCTACCCCTTGAAGTGCTTTGATATAGATCACTGTTTCCAAACCATCAGTAAATTGTATTTCTTTATTTTATATTTGGCTACTCTGTTCTAGCTTCTTGTTTTAAAATGTGCAGTTTGCTTTTATTATATGGATTCAACCCAGGTGTCTAGGTGGTCCATCACCACATGCGTGGTGCAGGCTCTTGCCTACAATCGTAGATGGGCAGTGATGACTGGTATAGGCACAGGTGTCTGGCTGCAGCTGCTGAGAAAGGCAGGAAGCTAACAGTCAACCCCGAGTGTCTGCAAGGTTGGTGTATCCCCTATGTCTGAATCTAGGTGAAGGAATATTTTCTGCCCTGATTTTCTAGCTTAGGGGAAAAAACACTTTTTTCCCCTCCTTTCTTTCTCCCCTTCCCAGAGTGTACTAAACTATTTCCCTTCCAAGTCTTGGAGAATGGGAAGGCTGAAGGAAGCCTCCTTTCAACTCAGTTAATTGCATCAGACTCTAGAGCCTGCTGCAGTGCAGAGAAGGGTGGGGCAGAATGGCTCAGGGCAGGCTGGAAGAGTCCTGTTTCTGGCTCAATTAATGGCATCAGATGCTAGCATTGGGCACAGTTCAGAAAAGGGAGTGGGGCGCACCGGGAGAAAGGTGATAACCCTATGTCAAAGGAAAGATACAGATCCGCCAGTGACAGGTTAGTAGAAGGGTAATGGAAAGCATCCATCTAGTCTACCATCTTGGCCTCACTCCCTGTGAACATCAGTTTTGGAATGAGTTGCCTAAATACAAACCCAGGTCTACAGCTTACTAGCTATGAAATCTTTAGCAAGCCTCTCACTGTCTGCTTCTCAACTGTAAACTACAAATACTAATATCTACTTTATAGGGTCATTGTATGATTAAGGAAACACTGGTGGCAAAATAGTTAAGGTCTACTTCTGCTAACCAAAAGGTCAGGAATTCAAATGAATCAGGAGCTCCTTGGAAACTCTATGGGGCAGTTTTACTCTGTCTTATCCAATCTCTAGGAGTTGGAATCAACTCAAAGGCAATGAGTTGTTGCTTGTTTGGTGTGTATTAAATGAGTTAACATATATAAAGTGTTTAAAGCAGTGTTTGTATAGTAAATGCACACTGATCATATTATGCTTGTTTTCCCACATACAAACGTATTCTACAAATAGTTTCCATATAAATCTACACCAATCCAGTAATTATTTTTACCTCCTTGCTTTGTTTATTTGGAGTGATTTCTAAGTTTCTATTGGTGGTTTCCTAAGCAGAACCAATTAATGGTTTCCTAAGCAGAACCAAAGATCCAAGACAGAGCTGTCATGAGCTGATAGAAACCCTCTTGCTTATGAGGATCCAAATGACATTTTAAAAAATCATTTTTTTAATATATTTTAGATTATTTTTGGTGCAATTCTCCTAAATATTGATGATTCTGTGGCAGCCATGGCCAGATTTACAGATGCTCCCACCACAGTCTGTAGGTAGGAACTGGGCATTAAATGGAGTAATATCGCTACCCCTACATCTGACATGCCCTTGCTCCATCCTGAACCAGACGAAGTCCCAAATATCTACCGTCTTGAGAGAAATGATAGTGAGAAAGAGGAGAATGATGATGAAGAAGAACATACACTGAGCTCTTACTGTGTTCCGGGTCCTTTGCTCAGGGTTTGAGAGGATGAAGAAGACACTGAGCCACCTGTCACGGTGCTCACAATGGGACTATGGCTGCAGTGAGAATTTCATCTAACAGTGAGGCAACACAGGAAAGGGGGCATTTCTTTCTGCCTGATAGATTCAAAGAGGAGTTTACAGGTGAGCAAGTACTTGATCAGAACCTTGGAGGGAGAGGCATGCTTGTGATCACTCATTCAATATGCCATGCATTAATTCAGCATGAGGTACCTAATTTATTCTGGGGCTTTTAGCAAAACAAAAACCATGTGGAGATTAGCAAACTCTACCCTTGCACCACCCTCCCTCCATACAACCTAATGTGGGGAAAAGCTGCATAAAAGCTACTGTTATTACACAATGATTGCAGTTAAAAGTGCATTTTGATCATTGATGAAAATAGCAACTAAGTTTACCTATGGGAATCAAAGAAGACTTTGTAAAGAAACTAATATTTAAGCTGAGGTAATAAGAAAAAATAAGCAATTGACAGAGTACTTACTACGTGCCAGGTATATAATATATACGTGCATATATATAAGTATGGATGTAACTAACTAGTACTTTGTGCCAGGTACACACACATACAAACACAGACACACACGCTCTGACAGTTAAGTTCCTGAACTGATCCTAGAAAAAGTACTACATATCTCATTGCTGAATATCACTATAGTCACCTTCCAAGTACTCCCCTTTGGAAGCTACGCACTGATGTCAGTGCCTAGCCCACCCGTCAAAGCAGTTTGGGAACTTTTTTTCTGGAATGGTCATCAGAGCTGTCATCATATTACTCATGATGTCCTGAATGTCATCCAAATGTCTACCTTTCAATATTTCCTTAAGGTAAAGAAAAATGTCATTGGGGGCCAGATTAGTTGAGTAGGGAGGATGTTCCAGTACAGTTATTTGTTTACTGGCTAAAAACTCCCTCACAGACAACTATACAATTAAATTCACAAACTTGCCACCATGTCACTGTGTACAGTAGTCGTTCCAGAAAGAGTTTCAAAATTGCTTTGAAGAGTAGGTACTGGCATTGGTGTATAGCTTCCCAAGAGGAGTACTTCGAAGGCGACCTTAGTGCTACTCAGCAATGACGTAGCACTTAGAACAATTAAGTTTGTGGACTTCATTGTCAGACCTCATATATATGTGTATATACGTATATACATGGAAAACCTGGTGGCACAGTGGTTACGTGCTATGTCTGCTATGCAAAATGTAGGCAGTTCAAATCCTCCAGTCACTCCTTGGGAACTCCATGGGGCAGTTCTACTCCCTCTTATAGGATCACTGTGAGTGGTAACCAACTTGACAGCACTGGGTTCTGGCTGAGTATGTGTATCTACCTGACACATAGTGGATACTCAGTCAATTGCGTGCTTTTTATTATCACTTCAGCTTAAGTATGTATATGTTTGTATGTATATATGTACATAACTGAATCCTGATGGTGCAGTAATTAGGAGCTGAGCTGCTAATTGGAAGGTAGCAGTTGAAATCTACCAATCACTCCTTAGAAACCTCATAGGGAAATTCTGCTCTGTCCCATAGGGTCACAGTGAATTGGAATACATGTACTTATTGTTGTTACATGACATGGAGTCAATTCCAACTTAGCAGTGATCCTATGTACAGCAGGATCAAACTCTGTTGGATTCTGCAGCATCCTCACAGTTGTTGCTGTGTTTGAATTCATTTTTGTAGTCACTATGTCAACCCATCACTTTAAAAGTCTTCTTCTTTCTCACTGACTTTGCATTTTACCAAGCATGATGTCCTTCCACAGGGCCCAGTGTCTCCTGATAGCATGTCCAAAGTACATAAAACAAAGTCTCACCATCTTTGCTTCTAGGAGCATTCTGGTGGTATTTCTTCCAAGACATTTCTTCTGTTCATCTGTTAGTCTGTGATATATTCAGCATTCTTGACAACAATGTCATTCAAATGTATCCATTCTTCTTTGGTTGTCTTTATTGGTTGTCTACCTTTCATATGCATGTGAAGATATTGAAAATATTATCACTTGGGTCTTCAACATCACAGTCTTCAAAGAGACATTTTTGCTTTTTAACACTTTAAGGAAGCCTTTTGTAGCGTGTTTGCCTAACGCAATAATACACAACTTGGTTTCTTGACTGCTGTTTTCATGGACATTGATGGTGGATCCCAGTAAAATGAAATCCTTGACAAAGTCCATCTTTTCCCCATTTATCATGGTGTTGATTATTGGTCCACTTGTAAGGATTTTTGTTTTCATTATGTTGAGGTATAATTCATACTGAAACCCGTAGTCTTAGACCTTTATCAGTAAGTACTTCAACTAGTCTTTCTTCACTTTCAGAAGGCAAAGTTATGTCATCTCCATATCACAGGTTGCTAATGAGTCTTCCTCCAATCCTGGTACTGTATTCTTCTTCACATAGTTAAGCTTCATGGATTATTTACTGAAGATACAGGTTGAATTAATACAATAAAAGAACACAGTCTTCACACACACACGTCCTGATTTTAAACCATGCAATCTTGTCTGTTTGAGCAGCTGCCTCTTGGTCTATGTGCATGTTCTGCACAAACACAATTAAGTGTTCTGGTATTCCCATTGTCCACAATGTTATCTGTAATTTGTTACGATATAGTCATGTGCTTTCCCACAACACCCCTGAAAGACAGGGAGCATTCCACCTTCAGACAAGGTAGACAACCAGAAACTGAATGGTAAGTTGAATAACTTGTGAAATGTAAGTCATGTGTGTTAAAAGCCAGTCTACCAACTTGAGTCTTACTGGATCATGGCTCTGGTGTTGCAGTAGTTAAGTCAGTTGGTGCTGGGCCAAACATCAGCAGTTTGTACCTATAGCTCCCAGGGAGAAAGGTGTCACAGTCTTTTTCCATCAAGATTTACAGTCTTAGAAACCTGATAGGGTTGCTATGAGTTGTAATTGGCCCCACAGCACTCGGTTTTTTGAGGCTTTTGTTGCCTATAATGTTTGAGTTTCTCTGCAGCCCCCAAAAGATTCAAAGTAGATGAAATTCTAGGCAGAAAGAATTGCATGTACAAAGGCAGAGAGATGTAGACAAGCTGGGAGACTTAAGAAGCCTCAGCCAATGTTGTAGAGAGGGATCTAGCAAGGATAAGAATTGAGGGGCATGATGAAAGGAGGTGAGGCAGGGTGGGGTAGGGGTATCAGATTGCACAGGGTTTTTATTATTATTATTATTATTGTGATTAAATGAAAGTATACAATCTAAATTAAACTTGCATGTCTGCCTACCTGCAACTCCTTCTGCTCTCCTTGTCTCGTGACAACACACCCCTCCTTTTCATTCTGTACTTGTGGTGTCTTCTTAACAATCTCCTGTTCCCTTCTCTCCACCTTCTTCCCTCCCATCTAGAGATAAACCAGTAGGACAGCCGCCTGTAAGTGCACAGAGCCGAAAGTACACAGACGCTATGGTCGCAGTGTGTCCCTGAGTCCAGTCCATTTGTGTCTGAAGAGTTGACCTCAGGAGTGTTTTCTGGTCAGGACAGCAGCAGGTTTAGAGCTCATGCTCCCAGGGGGTCCCTCAGGTCATGGGACCATCAGTTGAAGTCTATTAGTAGAGTTCCTGAGATACACCTCTTTTTTCTCATGTTACCACAGGAACTCGACGTTGTCACACACGGTCTCTTGTGCTACAATTAGGAGTTGGGGTTTTATGCCGTGGTCCACAGGGAGGCACAGAAAGATTTTGCGCAAGAGGGAGATAAGACCAAATCCGCCCATGGAAAGATATGGATTGGGGCAGAGGCTGGGGGCTTTGAATGCCAAGCTAAGAAGCATTTGTAGTTACGTGAACTGTGTTGGCAAGAGTTGAAACAAACTTCCTTTCACCGTTCTCTCTGGTTGTCAGTCTAACCAGCTCAGATGGAAGGTTTTGAGTTTATTTGATTGTAGGCAATGATATTTAGGAAATGGTATATTCTGAGTATGTGTGTGTATGTGTGCGTGTGTTTTCCTCACACTTTGTTCTTTATCCCTCTGGACTGCATATCACTGCATGCTGTGGCCTGCAGATTCTCAGTTTTCACTGAGAAATGTACTTTTGGGGTTGTTGGGCCTGTAAAACATGAAATTAACCAGTGTCGTGTCTTTCACGCCCTCCTCCCTGCTCACTCAGGAGCCCAAATTAAATTTCACACTGAACAATCCAAGCAGCTGACATGCTCCACAGACACCTAGCACATGGCTTTGATGGCCGCAAGGTGGATGTCTCCGTCACCAGGCTCCATGTCAAGTCTGCCGTATCTTTTTGATGGCAAAATTTAGCTGATTTTGGACTTGGTCTCAAGCTGCTGCAAATTCCTCCAGGAGCAACAGAATCTGCCCCTAATACGTGAGTGTGGCCATAGAGGTTTATAATGTGCAAAACAGCATCTGTCTCCATGTAAGCCTGCAGAGCCAATAGTAGTATGCAAATCTTGTAGGTTGGAAAGCCAAGGCTCTGAGAGGTGACTGAGGACATACAGGGAGCTCAAGGCCCACAGTTAAGTTTATTGTCCACCAGGACAGTGGTCTTTTGACCATGACAACTTCCTGCTGTACTTCCAGATAAGAAGTGTTTAAGGGTAACAAGAAAAACCTAAGAAAAAGGCCATTCTCTGATAACGTCTCATTGTTGTTGCTGGTATCTGACCATAGCGACCTTAAGCACAAGGAAGTGGATCGTTGTAATCCATAAAGCTTTCCCTGGCTAATCTGGGAGAATAGATCACCAGGCCTTTCTTCTTAGTCTACCTTAGTCTGAAAACTCGGCGAAAACCTGCTCAGCATCACAACAGCACACAGTCACCGCTGACAGCTGGGCAGTGGCAGCACATGAGGTGTGGGGGCTGCACGCGAGGGACACTGGCTGGGAACTGAACCTGGGTTTTCCTGCATGGAAGGTGAGAATTCTACCACTGAACAACGACTGCTCTCACTATTAATGTCTTTAAAATTAAGTCGCTTTTTCTCTTTCAACCTCCTTCTATTTTCAAACTCATTTTCTCTTGTGAACACACAAGGAGAACATCATCCTATCGCCACGGGCCTTGCAGTAGCCCTCTCTGGCTCTGTTTCCAGATCCAGCTTATCCGGCTCCCACTACCCTAACTCTGCCAGCCGTACGTCCTGCCCAGAATGACTTACTCCAGAACATCTTCTGCCCAAGTCTTTTCTATCTTCGACGTCAGCTAAAATTCTACATCCAATAACATGTAATTCCTTGTCCTCAAAACAATGAATGCCCACCACCGCCACCACTGGCCCCCCAAACTTAGGACTCCTTACATTACATCTGCTGTGGCCTGCTTTCTACATCATCTGTAACCATGCTGCCTGAGGCCAGGGACCAGGCTTGGTTCATGTGAGATCCTTAGGCAGCACAATGTAGCCACAATTTTGCACAATGTAGCTGCTAGCTACAAAATAGAATTTCATCCACCAATTCCAAAAATGTTACTGTGCTTCAGTGTCTTGCTGGGTGAAAGTATCTAAATTGGTTTAAGAGACAACCCTGGTGATAGACAGTTAATCTCAGGAAAAAAAAAAATTGGAGAATACACCTGATGGGTACTAAAGAGTAATATTGCTTCCAGGGTTTATTTACACTTTATGCTGCCTGGCACAGTAAGTTGGCAAACTTGGTTGGCAGGAGAAGGCCCCAGGGAAAAAAGGAAAGAAGGTAAGCCTTCCTAGTGACTCAGAATAATCACACTGAAAGTCATTTTTTTGAGTTTACTTACTCCAAACCATAATGCTTTCTGTATTGCTCTCCCCAAAATAAATGCTATTTCAATTATAGTTTTAACTTCTCTGGGAGCAAGGAGCTCATTAGCTAATAAGACAATGGTGGAGCATCACTGTGAGACAAACTTTCTTAATTGAGCCTGAATCTGTATCTGCTTCAATGTGCTAGTCCTGGTCCTGCCTTCTTGAGGTCATAGAATGATTGTGAGTATTCCATTTAAGACACACTCTTTGAAATATCTAAAGACAACTCTCACGCTTTCCTCGGCTTTTTAGTCTGCTGCACCCATTCTACAGAAGGTCACACTGAGTTTCAGAAAAAATAAAGGGGGGTTTTCAAGGTAACAGCAAGATAGAGCCCTCACCAGTATCTTGGTGATCTTTCCATTATATCATGAAGAATATGATGGTAAGTTTTATGTATCACCTTGGGTAGGTTATAACACCCAGTTGTGCAATTGTACACTAATATAGGCATTGTTACAAAGATAGATTACAGATGTGGTTAACATCTATAATCAACTGATTTTAAAAGAGACTATTCTTGATAACCTGGGTGGGTCTCATCTAATCCATTAATTGAAAAACTTTAAGGAGCCAAACTGAAGTTTCCCTGAGGAATAAGAAATTCTGCCTCTAGCCTAACAGCCTGTCCTAAAGATTTCAGACTTGACAGATTCCCACAGTCATGTAAGTCAATCTTTAAAATAAAGAGAAAAGAGAGAGAGACAGAGACAGACAGCTGGCTGGCTAGCTAGCTAGACAGGTAAGTAAGTAAGCAGTGGCAGTTCAGAAGTAGAGTTTGTGCCTTCCATGCCGGAGACCAAGGTTTGATCCCTGGCCAATGCAGTTCATGCTCATTCACCACCCATTTGTCAGCGGAGGCTTGCGTGTTGCTATGACTCAGAACAGGTTTCACAAGAGCTTCCAACTAAGATGTTCTAGGAAGAAAGACTTGATGGTCTCCTTCTGAAAACCTGCCAGTGAAAACTGTGTGTATTACAACAGTCCAATGAGCAACCAGCAACCATGGGGTCATACAGCACCCAGCAGCATTTCACTCCATCATTCACGGAGACAGCAACAGCAAAAACTAATGCGCGTGCATGTGTGATTTCTTGCTTGCTCTCCTTCTATGACCAAACTCTGTCAACAGAAGCTTTATTCAAAGACTAGATTATACAGGGGAGAATTTCAAACCTGAGGACGGGGTTGGAAGTGAGGATATTTATGGAAAGAGAGCCTTTGAACTCCTCTTCCCAGCTATCATAAAAACAACTGTTCCCTCTAAGTCTTGCAATGGCTATGGCCATATTGCTGGACTAGTGGCTGCCTCAAGTTGTTATAGAGTTCCATGCATACATGAGGTGCTGTGGATGGGGACAGCTTTTCCCTTCCGATGTTCTCAAGAGAGGAGCTAGCTCTGGCTTCTTTAGAAGCTGACTCTTGGCTCTGCCTTCCCTCACCAGCCTGCTTCTGGGAGAAGGAGCACACTGTGTTTCTCCCCCTGGCTAATGAGATACATCAGATGCAGGTGACACTTGGGTCAGGCAAGCACGTGTTCATGTGGGGCTCGAGGCATTCTGCTAACCTGGGGAAGAATTTGCTGCAGCAACTTGCACAGGAAAGGTTAGCTGAGAATTCCTTGCAGTGCTTAAGACTTGGAATGCTTTTAAAACTGCCCTTGGGACAGCACAAAGTACAGAACTCTGGAGGGGTGGGAATGGAGAAAGGGGAGTCAGCTCCCTGGAATCAGCTCTCTTATGACTGAGGCAGTTGGATAGAATGGTAAAAATTAAAAACCAAACCCACTGCCATCAAATCAATTCTGATTCATAGCAACCCTGTAGGACAGAGAACTGCTCCATAGAGTTTAGTGTTGGGCTTCTTATGACCTGATTTTTGGATCCTTCTTTAGTAAGGGATTTCAGTTTCCTCATTCATTTGCCACAGAGTCCTTTATCGTACTTGTAAAACAGGAAAAATAAAATACTTCCTTATCTGGTTGCTACGGGGGTGAATGCAGTAACAAATTTCCTGCTCTTAACAAAGGCTCAATAATATTTAGCTATTGTTGTTGCTATTGTTTTGATTCTTAAAGCATCCAACAAATGTTTCCTTGGTTCTCAACCATGACTGGTGACTAGCTTCCTTAGCAGATAGGATATTGGGAAAATGCACAGGCCATTGCTTCATGCAAACTGGGGATTTTTTTCTCTCTTTGTGTGACTTTGAACAAGTGATTTGACTGCTGCCTCAGTTATTTAATATGCGTGGTAATAATAACACATAAGATGGTTATATAATAAGTAAATGAATGGGCCCGACAGCCAGACTGCCAGGATCTGAATTTCAGCTCTTTCACTTGATAGCAGTGTGATCTTAGTCACATTACTTAATCTCTATGCTACAATATCCTCACTTACAAACTGAAGATAGCAATAAATACCTATTTCACAGGGATGTTATGTGGATTAAATGCACTAATATGTACAGAAAGCTTGGAACAGTGCCCTAGCACTTAGTAAAACCTGATAAATGATGTCATTTCCATTGTGCGTTGCATAAGGATTAAATGAGACAAGGCTTTTAAATTATCTGGTACCCAGCAGGTGTGCAATAAAATAATAGTGGTTCAGAATTGTCACTTACAGGAACAATAATAAATACAACAATAACAGCAATGACAATATCATCTTATTCTGACTTCTGGAAACTTACTATGTTTTCTGTAAGGTGTCATGGATTAACTGTGTCTCCCCCAAAACATGTGTCAACTTGGCTAAGCCATGATTCCCACTATTGTGTGATTGTCCTCTATTTTGTGATCTAACTACCCTATATGTTGTAAATCCTAATCTTTACATGTGGTTAATGAGGCAAGACTAGTTTATATTGAAGAAAATTATGGTGGGATATAACACCCTTAATCAGATCACAGTTCTGATCCAGCGTAAGGGGAGTATCCTTGGAGTGTGGCCTGCACCACCTTTTACCTCACAACAGATAAAAGGCAGAATCTAGTAGAGAAAGGGGACCTCATAACTACCAGAAAAGAAGAGCTAGGAGTGGAACGTGCCCTTAGGACCTAGGGATCCTGGGCCGAGAAGCTCCTAGACTAGGGGAAGATTGTTACCAAGGACCTTCTCCCAAAGCTGACAGAGAGGGAAAGGCTTTCCCTGGAGCAAGTGCCCTGAATTTGGACTTCCAGCTTCCTAAACTGTGAGAGAATAAATTTGTTAGTTAAAGCCATCCACTTGTGATATTTCTGTTACAGCAGACTAAATAACCAAGACATAACGTAAGATTCATTTCCAGGCCTTTACCTTTTGACAGATTAATCAGGTTGAATCTCAGGTCCATGTAACTTCTCTTAAAAAAAAAAAAAAATTCTTCAATAACTCCTATCTACAGAATAAAATCCAGCCACCAGATTTGATTTAGCCTCTGTTATTACTCCTTCGATGAACTTTTTCAGCTTTATTTGCTAGGGTAATACTATTCCTCATCTCTTTTTGCTTTTATTGCACAGTCTAGTGCTACCTCAGTACGTACTGATTGTGTGTTTGTATCTTGATGGACCGGAGATGATACCATCAGATAATCCAGTCTGAAGGGATGTAGGCCTGGACAATAAGGATCATGCAGTGCTAAGTAATTTACATGCAGTTTTTCCTATCAATATAATACTCACAATGTTACAGAGAGAAAAGTATCATTAACTCCTTTTCAGCAGGGCTTCAGACTAATTCATTCCTGTGTGAACCCCCACAGAGAATTTGTATTTATATCCCCAGATATACTGACTTTTTAACAAGATCCCCATTTGATTCTTATGTATAATAAATGTAAGAAACCACTGCTCCACCAGTTCTCAGAATTGGTCCCTAAACAGCAGTGTTAGCATTATCTGAGAAGTTATTACCAATGCAAATTCTCAGCAGGGGTTTGAATGTGAATGAACTAGTTAGAAGCTCTGCTTCTCTTACATGAGCCATCCAAGCCTCAGGCAAATAAACTAAGTTACCCAAGGTGCTACAGCTGACTGCTAGCTGAGTCACTCACAAACAAATTATGTCACATTCCTGGCTCATTACACATCTTTAAAAACTATTTATTTAAGTAAAACAAGCACATGAAATTGGAAAGAACATAAATTTACAGCTTGATGGAACTTCATTAAACAGAAGCAAGAGTGAGAACAAGAATAGCACTCCCAGAAGCACCCCTCATGCCACTTTCTAGTCACTTGTTCCCTGAGAGTAATATTTAGGGGGATGGCCATCAACATGAGTTACTTTGCATTTTTATACTTTACACAAGTGGACTCACAGAGTGTGTTCTCTTTTGTGCTTGGAATCTTTAGCTCAACATACTACGTCTGACAAGTCAGTGAACTTTCCACTGAGAACTCACATTGCCAGCGCTATACAAACCACTTGGTAAGGTTTCATATCCTTGATGTATCAGTGTCTCCAGCTGTGTTTCTGTCAGTGTGTGGCGGTGTTTTGCTGACTGGCATTCAATATTGTTGTTGCATGTTTTTGTGTGAACCTGTGAGAACATTGGAGCTTGAACGATAGCAATGAACAAATGTTCAATTTCTGGTTAAATTTGGCAAGAGTGAAAGTGAAATCAGGGACATGTTAGTCCAAGTTTATGGGGATAATGTCATGAAGAAAACAGCAGTATACAAATGGATTGAACATTTTTCTGAGGGGTGAGAAAGCATCACTGGTAAAGAGAGGTTAAGGTGGAGATTAGTGAGCAGAACTGAGGAAAACATTGCAAAAACTTGTTGAAATGTGCATCAAAATCATTGACTGACTGTGAGAAGCATAGAAGACCAAGTAAATGTCAATAGAGAAGCAGCTAGGAAAATCTTAACTGAAAATCTTGGCCTGAGAAACGTGTGTCCAAAAAATAGTCACAATGGAGTTCACCAAAGAATAAAAAGCAAAGGAGAGGTGAGGTCTGCCAAGACCTTTTTGAGAGGCAAGATGATGTTTGGGACCATGTTATCATTGGTGATAAAACATGAGTGTACCAATGCAACCCTGAAGTAAAGTATCAAAGTGCACACTGGAAGTCAGCCAATTCTCCAAGACTAAAAAAATTTCCATCAGTCCAAATCAAGAGTCAAAACAGTGTTGCTAACCTTTTTTTGATATCAGAGGCATTTCTCATGAATTTGTACCAGCTGGACAAAACAGCTAACCAAGTTTATTATTTGGACGTGCTGAAAAGACTGCATGAAAAAGTTAAATGAAAATGACCTGAACTTTTCACCAACAATTCATGACTCTTGCATCATGACAATGTACCAGCTCACATGGCACTGTGACGGAATTTTTAGCCAGTAAACAAATAACTGTACTGGAACACCCTCTCTACTCACCTGATCCAGTCCCTGAAGAGTTTTTTCTTCACCCAAAGATAAAGGGAATATTGAAAGGAAGACATTTTGATGACATTCAGGACATCAAGGGTAATATAACAACAGCTTTGATGGTCATTTCAGATAAAGAGTTCCAGAATTGCTTTGGAGGGTGGACTAAGCATTGTTGTCACTGTGTAGCTTCCCACAGGGAGTGCTTCAAAAGTGACTGCAAATGATATTTGGCAATGAGGTATGTAGCACTTTTTCTGGGATGAGTTCACGAACTTAATTGTCAGTCCTCATACAGATGTGAGATTTATCACACTGTTGCCTAGTGCTGTAGACTACTCATTCTCATTGCTGTATATAGGATGACCTACAAATTCAGTATTGGATGGAAATGACAATGTACAAAGTTTCAACAGAAAAAAAGGTATTAGTCTGAATAAACATTAAGGTACTTGTCTTAGTCATTGTCTTGGTCATTTCATGCTACTATAAAAGAAATACCACAAGTGGATGGTTTTAACAAAATGAAGTATATTCTCTCACAGTCCAGTAGGTTAGCAGTCTGAAATTTAGTGCACTGGCTCCATGGAAGGCTTTCTTTCTCTGTCAGCTCACAGGGAAGGTCCTTGCCATCAGTCTTCTCTTGATCTGGGAGCATACCAGTACAGAAACCTCAGATCCAAAGGACATGTTCTGCTCCCAGTGCTGCTTTCTTTGTGTCATGAGGTCCTCATGTCTCTCTGCTGGCTTCCTTCGCATCTCAAAAGGACACTGTCTAATGTGTAGATCTCAGTGTAGCTGCCACTAATATATCTCATTACACCACAGTTATAGGATTTACAACACACAGCAAAATCATATGAAATAACAAAATGGTAGACAATCATGACCTAGCCAAGTTGACAGATATTTTGGGGAGACACCTTTCATCCATGATAGTACTTAACAATTGAGAAGATAGTATTTGTACCATGAATGTAAGCAGGCTACAGAGATGTTAAAAAATAAAAGAAGATGTGATAAGCTAACACCCTTTAACACATAGATTCACATATTATATTAAAGATTGTGTATAACTCAAGTCTATCATCTATACATATGATTAAGAATTTTGAAAGATTCCAGAGGTTTTTTGGTTTTTTTTTTTTTAGGTAGATGTGAACCCCAAATAGAATATAAACTGATGCGTGTTCCTTAAAGGAACAAAGATCCCCAACCCTGCTCTTTAGTCTCAAGGACTCTCTGATCTCTGCCACATGGACACTGGCATATGGACCTCAGCTGACTTCCTTGGGCACCATGCCATGGTCCATCTAAACTCGTGGCCGCCCTATGTGCATCCTGCTCAGTGGCCCCACAACCTATTTATCCTTTCAGTCATTGGTGGGCATTTGTGTAGTTTCCACTTTTCCGGCTCGTGCTGCTGTGAACATTCAAGTGCTTATGGGTGTGTTTCTAGCTGCATATAGTCCTATATCACTGTACTAAACTGGACCTGCATATTGACACCCTTGGGAGACCAAGCTGCCTATGTGTTATCCTAACAAGCAGGCAAATAGGCATATGCTTCCATGCAGATGATACTGCTTTATTATCTTTGACAAGGAGCAGTCTTTGGAAGAGGCTGAATCTGGTGGTTAGTTACTGTCAGAGGGAGCTCCTCAGTGTCAGTTACATTAAGCAGAAAGAAGCCACTTTGGCAGGCATTTGGAAACATCTTAAAGACATTCGTGAATTATCCCCATTCAACAGATTAATTTAAGTAGCTATTTCAGGGGACCTTTCACAGCCATCTCACTCTGCAAGCCTATGAGCATGCAGTTTTGTTCAGTAATAACAGTGACATCTCATATTTGCACAGCACTTTACAATTGATAAAACATTTTTTTATGTGTGTTGCCGAATGTAATGTGTGCACCACCCTGGACTGCTCATGCTGTTGCTAATGCCCTCTTCACTGCATTTTCAGAGACAAGAGGTAGGCTTAGGGATGCAACTGTAGCCTAAGGTTGTGCAGTTGGACCATGCCCACATCCAGCACTGTTGACCACAAAATGCCTGTTTTATCAAGACATCCTACATTTTGTCTAAAAAATTATATATATTTACTTGGGTGCCTACTTAATCTTTTTGTAGTCAAGGAGATTATCTGGTGGTTGTTAACCTAAGGGGATAAAACAGAGGCTCAAGTGGTCTCTTTTATGCTCCAAGGCACAAAAATGTAAGTCCTTCGTCTTGCACTGGTTTAGTCATCAGCAGTAATTTTTTTGTGTGCCAGGATGATGTACTCATCCCTTTAAAAAAAATTTAAAGGGCAATTTCAGCCCCACAAACTATAGTCTACTAGAATTAAGGTGGACTACTTCTTCCTCCATCTTATATGCTTTGAATATTGTCATGGATTGAATTGTGTCCCCCAAAATTGTGTGCAGCAGTTTGGTGAGGTCATGATTCCCAGTACTGTTGATGTTCCCATATGTTGTAAATCCTACCTCTGTCATGTCAGTGAGTGAGGATGGGCTGCAGTTGTGTTGGTGGGACAGGACTCAGTGTGTAAGATTGTATTGTGCCTTGAGGCAATCATTTGGAATATAAAGGAAAGGGGAGCAAGCAAAGCTTTGAGGACCTCATACTATCTGGAAAGAAACAGTATCAGTAGCAGAGGACAAGGATCCAGGATCCCTGTTCTGCAGAAGCTCCCAGTCCTGGGAAAGGTTGAAGACAAGGACCCTCCTCCAGGGCCAACAGAGGAAAAGCCTTCCCCTGTAACTGATGCCCTGAATTTGTGCTTGTAGCCTGCTGGACTGTGACAGAATAAAATTTCTCTTTGTTAAAGCCACCCACTTGTGATATTTATGTTATATCAGTACTAGATAACTGAGAGATACATATTTATTTTGAACACCCAAAAAGTATAGAGGATTTCCAGAGGAAAATATGTAACTATAAGGCTTGGGGTTAACAATAAGTTTTATTTTATCAAATCACACACTTAAGCACAGGGGAAAAGGTGCTAGTACCTGGTCACAAAAGCAATCTTACATTGCTTAAGAACTCTTATCTACATTTACACTAGTTAAGAACTTTCATTTCTGTTAGTTAAGATCCACACAGGTTCAACTGGGTCCCACAGGGACTGTACAGTTAATATTAACATTGTCCTTTATGCTTCCCTAAAATAGGGTTTTACTCTAAGAAATTTGGAGATTGGCTGTGCTTTCATCATTTAGATGTCAGGAGAATCTGGAGTAAGATTCTTCGATGCAATGTGAGGTGTCTCGGAGGTGGAGCCTGCAGTAACAGCATAGGAGGCTCAGACACAAACAGTTGTAGTCACTTGAACTACGCCATTCAGATATCAGGAGGGTAACAAGGCATCTCAGAGGTAGATCTGCTGACAGAGACAGCATAAGAGGCTCAGGCACCAATGGGAACTGGTCACAGCCAACCCTAACCAGGCTTTTGAGGGCAAAGTTGATGAGGTCTCAAAATCAGATCACAGCACAGCAGCAGGCCAAGGACTTAGGATCAGGTTATATCACAGCAACAGACCAGTGGGCACAGACCACTGGAGGGGACAGCACACCCCAGACTTTCAAGGATGAGGCAGATGAACGAGTTCACAGCAGCAAACTGGTGATCACAGACCCCAGGAGGGCACTTTACAACCCAAATCCAGAGTGCTAGATTTTTTATACTAGTTGTTCACTTGGTTCAGGTTGTTACCAGTCAGTCCGTAAGTCTTATCTTCTAGTACCTTCAGTTGTTGACTTCTTTCTGACTGGTTATTGTCTTTATCATCTTTCTGACCATCTGCTTCTGTGTCCATCTGGCAGTTGTTTTTCTCACTTTTACTTCTTCACAATGACTTTGAATTTTCTCACCGTCTTACTTGGCTCAAGCATAGCCATTTTGTCTTTTAGTAGTTTAGCTAATTTATAGTTCAGCCAATTTTAACTTATGTTTATGACAAGACTCCACTTTACTATGTAATACACACATACGTACATATCCTCATTTCAATATCAGAAGGGACCAGTCCCTGGAAAAGGACATCATGCTTAGTAGAGTGCCAGTAGGAAGACTCTCAAAGGAGATGGATTGACACAATGGCTGTGACAACAGGCTCAAACATAGCTATGATTATGATAATATGGTACAGGAATGGGTGGTGTTTCTTTCTATTGTACGTTACGAAGTTGGAACCAACTCAATAGCACCTTTATCCCTGATTCACCAAATCCTGTTACTTTTGGTTTCTAATTCAAGAAACCCACACTGCTCAGTGTGGCCTTTCCGTCTGAATCTCACTAATTGATCCAGCTTCACTCTTGATGGGGCTCATGTCTCCCAAGCTTGAGTTTTGGTTTTCATTCTCTACTCATCTGCCTGTGCAAAGACTGATAAGACTCAAGCCTCTTTTTTGTGAGGAAACATTGGTTCTGCTTACAGATATACCTCTCATCTATACCTCTTTGGATGAAAGCTAAAGCCTGACTCTTAAACTCTTCCAGTTGAATTATCCTGTGGTCTTCTCATCTAGTAACTAAAACACAAGATTTTCTCTTTGACCAACAGATGGATTAGCTATATCAGCTACGCGAACTTTTTTATGTGAAGGATCAGACAGTATTTTATGCTTTTCAGTCCTGTGGTCGCTGTGGCAACAACTTAACTCTGCTGTGGTAGCACAAAAGCCAACATAGACAGTGTGTAAATGTATGAGCGTGGCTCTGTTCCAATAAAACTTAATTTGCAAAAACAGGCAGTGGGCCAGATTTGGCCTGCAGGCCATAGTTTGCTGACCTCTGATCTGTAGGACCAACTCTGGTTACAAAACCCTACCATCAATTTACTGCATTCTAACAGCTGCCTAAGATTAGTTACCTCATTTGGTGCTTGACAGTAGAATCAAATAGCCATGCTAATGTTCTCTTCCTCCAACTCTCCTAAGTGATAAGTAGCATGCTGAGCATGCTGGGTTGATAAGTCTTCAACATGATTTTTCTTCATCGATTGTAAGGGGAGAAATGCTGAAAGGCAATAGTGGGTAAGGTGAAAGTTAAGTTGTAGTTGACTTCAATAAGAAGTCTTGAGCTTAACCTATAGGACAATTATTATTCATACAGTTAGACAAAAGTCAGTTGATTTCAGAATTGGTGACTCCAAGCTTGTCTTCAAGGACACAGGCACTTTGTATTTTCACAAGTGACTATTCTCACCATGTTGGTTTCTCATTCTGTATTTGTTAGCTCATAGTTGCAAGATAGATGTAGTAACCTCCAGTTATCATATTCTCACAGGTCCATGTTCAAAGACTGAAAGGAAGGAACTGAGGTCATTCCTTTTATGTATATTTCTTCTCCCTGAAAAAGAAAAATATTCCCCAGTCCTCCTTAAAGACCCTCTCTCAAATTGGCCAGAAGTAGGTCAGATTCTAATCTCTAGTGAGCAACTGGTGCAAAAAGAGTGGGGACAGGAGGCAAAGTGAAGTTAGCAGACTAAACACACATCTCATTAAATCCATCTGGAAACCAAGACCTGAACTGATAATTAAATTGAGCCTTCTGGACACCTAGTGAACCCTAAGACATGGCATAGGGCTGTTAATTTGGACTTCATACCACTGAAAGGAAAATCTCCTCTATTTTACCATCCTCATCTCTTGGTTGAGTGCTGGCTTTCAGGGGCCAAAGGTAACTTATCATTTTAACATTTTTTTCTCTGTCTTAGCCTCCAGGCGAAGCTGTGACTTGTCTAGCAGCTAATCTCAGATGCATAGCTGGTGGGATCGGCAAGCCAAATTGCCACATTTTGAGAGCCCAACTTTGGCACTTTTGGTCTCTCTTTCAGCCTCCACCATTGAGTAACTGAGGTAGGTAGGGAGCTTGTGCTGTATGCAATCTTTCTCCACCAGGAGATGGAGATACCTATATGGAGCCCTCAGCTGGACATAATTCCTAGGCTGGGAGGCAGTGCCTCCCCGGAGAAGAGTGCTTTTCCAGCACGTAACACTTGGCTTGGCTTGGCAAGCAGTACTTTACACAATGTCACCTACAGCTGAGTCCTAGCAGCAGACTCCAGCAGGGCATTAGCCTTTCTGTATTTTGAACCAGTTTATAACATCTGGGGTTTGATACAGAGGTGCTTACTTTGCCAGATTGGAAGAGGGACCTGTACAGCTTAAAACCTGATTGATTTTGTAAGTTGTCAGAAACCTTTTACCTTTCATTTTAAGACAGCCTAGAGAAACAACTGTAGTCCATCCTTACAGCATCTCTCCCAGCCTTTGTTGACTCACATGATGCCCCCAAAACAACAAACTCTGGATAGCAGTGCAACTAAGAAATCACCCATGGCTTCAGAAAGCCCCAAAAGAAACAACCAAAGAACTCCCAAGACAAAGAAACCTTTCTGAAACTATCAGGCAGTGAAAACAATAGGATTATATAGAGAGCCCTCCTAAACCTTATACAAAATGAAGCAGAACAAAATGAAAAATTAAGCAAGCTGTTCGATCTGATGGAACAGTAGTACTCTGAAATCCAACAGATCAAGAACAAAATCAAAGAGATAGAAACTTCAATTCAAAACCAAGAAAGCAGAATGGAACAAATGGAAAAGAGACTTTCTGACTCGGAAGACAGAGCTACTGACTCCAGCATCTAGGAGGAGAAATCAGAAAAAAATAAACAAGAAAAATGAAGAAGCATTAAAAAACATGTGGGACTCTATTAAGAGGAACAATCTGTGATTAATTTGTGTTTCTGAATAGGACAAGACACATGAGAACACAGAGAGTATTATGCTTTATGCTGAGCTGGTGACAGAAAACTTTCCAGAAATTATGAAAGAAGAGAATTTAGATATCCAAGATGCATATCAAATGCCACTCAATTTAGACCCCAAAAGAAAGACTCCTTGACATATTATAATCAAGCTTAACAAAATGAAACGTAAGTAGAAACTCTTATAGGCAACAAGACTCAAAGCAAAGCTAACATTCAGAGGGAAAACCTGTAGGCTTTTGTTGGATTTCTCAGCAGGAGCAATCTTGGCACAGAGACAGTGACATGACACACTCAAAGCCTTGAAGAAGAAGAACTTCCAACCAAGAATTATATATCTTGCAAAACTATCTTTCAAATATGAAAATGAAAGCAAGACATTCGCAGATAAACAGAAGTTCAGAGACTTTGTAAAAACCAAACCAAAGCTACAAGAAATACTGAAAGAATCTCATGGCTCAGAAGAACAAAACCACTAACTTTATATTTTAGAAGCAAATCCAGGCCACATCACCCAGAAGCCTACTCAATTAAGGAAGGCTCCAAACTCCATCAAACTTATAATAGTGAAACAAATGATTTGGTGATCATCATGAAAACTATAATGTCATCATATTGAAAAGAGGGATGTACTACAGCCATTATAGTCCTTCCAGATGGACAGGAAGTTGATAAGACTGGTAGTAATTAAAATTGGGTTTCTACATAGTTTATTTAGGGGAATCATAGGGGCAGGCATAAAGCACATTAAAGATGCAAAATATTATATCAATAAAGGTAATACAGGAGTCTCAACAACCTCAAAACTAACTCTGAAAAAGGTGAAAACACAACTCACAAAGAAGAATGTCCCAGAACAGATTAATAAGAACAACAGAGAAAGCATCAACACAAAAATAAACCTGTCACAATGAAAGCACTAATCAGACTCAACAGCACTTGGCTTGGATCAATAATTACATTGAATGTGAACGGACTGAATGCTCCAGCAAATAGACCTTGAGTGACATCTTGGATCAAAAGACATGACCCATCCATACGTTGCCTACAAGAAAGTCACCTTAGACTTAAAGATATGGACAAAGTGAAAATTAAAGAGTAGAAGAACATAAATCAAGCTAACAATACACAAAGAAGAGCAGGTGTGGCAATTCTAATCTCAGATAAAATCAATTTTAATGTAAAATCTGCATGGAGACAAAGATGGACACTATTGCTGAAAGGTTCAATATACAAGCAGGACTTAACAATATTAAATATGCAGGCACCTAATACTAGAGCACCTAAATACATCAAAGTAACACTGACTACACTCAAAAAGGAGACAGATTGCTCCACAATAATAGTGGGAGACTTCAAGATTCCACTCTCAATACTGGACAGATCATCTAGAAAAAAGGTCAATAAAGACACAGAAGACCTTATTGCCACAATTAACCAACTAGATCTCATCGACATACACAGAACTTTCTATCCATTTAGTGGACAGTGGTACACCTTCTTCTCCAGTGTACATGCAACATTTTCCAGAATAGACCATGTGTTAGGACACAAAGCAATTCTCAACAAAATCCATACCACTGAATTAATGCAAAGCAAGTTCTTAGATCATAAAACCATAAAAGTTAAAATCAATAGCAGAAAAAACATAGAAAGTGGAACACATGGAAACTGAACAACATCTTGCTCAAAAAACCATGGGTTATGGAAGATATCAAGGATGAAATAAAGAAATTTATGGATTCCAATGAGAATGAAAACACTTCTTAGCAGAACCTATGGGATACTGCCAAAGAAGTGCTTCGAGGTCAATTTATCTCCATAAATGCACACATCTGGAAGGAAGAAAGAAACCAAACCAAAGAACTAACCCTACAGCTTAAATAAGCAGGCAGACAGCAACAGAAGAACCCCACAGGCACCAGAGGAAAACAAATCATAAAAATTAGAGCAGAAATAAACAATTTAGAGAATAGAACACTTGAAAAAATTGACAAGATCAAAAGCTGGTTTTTTTTAAAAGATCAACAAAATTGACAAACCACTGGCTAAACTTACAAAAGAAAAGCAGGAAAGGAAACAAATAACCCAAATAAGAAATTAGAGGGGAATTGTCATAACAGATCCAACAGAAATAAAAAATATCGTAACGGAATCGTAACAGAAGTCTGTACTCTAACAAATTTGAAAACCTAGAGGAAAGGGACAAATTCCTTGATTTATATCACATACCAAAATTATCACAAGGTGAAGCAGAACAACTTAACAAGAAATTGAAAAAGTCATCTAAAAACTACCAACCAAAAAAAGTCCAGGCCCAGATGACTTCACCACAGAATTCTACCAAGCTTTTAGAATAGTTATCTCCAATACTACTGAGGCTATTTCACAGTATAGAAAGGGATGGAATACCCCCAAATTCATTCTATGAAGCCAGCATAACCCTGCTACCAAAGCCAGGGAAAGACCCCCCCCCAAAAGGAGAACTACAGAACAATATCACTCATGAATCTACATGCAAAAAATCTTCAACAAAATTTTTCCCAACAGAATACAACAACATATCAAAAAAATAATTCATCACAACCAAGTTGGATTCATACCAGGGATGTAAGGTCGGTTCAGCATCAGAAAAACAATTCATGTGATCAACCACATAAATAACACAAAAGACGAGAATCTCCTGATTTTGTCTATTGATGCAGAAAAGGCATTTGATAAAGTCCAACATTCTCAAAAGTCTCAGCAAAATAGGAATAGACCACAAGTCCCTCAGTGAGTTAAGGGCCATTTATACAAAGCCAACTGCCTACGTCATCCTGAATGGAGAAAGGCTGAAACAATTTCCCTTGAGAACGGGAGCTAGACAAGGATGCCCACTCTAACCTCTCCTATTCAATATTGTACTGGAAGTGTTAGCCAGAGCAATTAGATGAGACCAAGAAATAAAGGGCAACTGCATCACCAAAGAAGAAGCAAAAATATCCCTATTTGCAGATGATGTGATTGTATACGCAGAGAATCCTAAAGAATTCATAAGCAAACTTCTAAAACTGATAAAAGAGTTCAGTGAAGTTTCAAGATACAGGATAAACATAAGTAAATCAGTAGGATTCCTTTATACCAACAACGAGATTCTTAATGAAGAAGTCACCAAATCAATACTGTTTTAGTCAGCTAGTGCCGCTCTAACAGAAATACCACAGAGTGGATGGCTTCAACAAAGGAAGGTTTATTCTTACACAGTCCAGTAGGTTGCAAGTCCATATTCAGGGTAATTATACAGTCTGGTAGGTTGCAAGTCCATATTCAGGGTGACCGCTCCAGGGGAAGGCTTTCCCCTTGTCGGCTCTGGAGGAAAGTCTGGTATTTCACCAGTCTTTGTCTGGGGAACGTCCTGACACAGGAACCTCAGGTCTGAAGGACGCGCTCTTCTCCCAGTGCTGCTCTCTTGATGGTAATGAGGCTCCCAATTCTCCTTGTTTCTTTTTCCCTTTTTACCTCTTGCAAGCTGAAAGCATTAAGGGTGGGGCAAGCCATACTCCAGGGAAACTCCCCCTACAGCAAAGCAAGGAAGTAATCCTAAGCAGGAATTTACAGCCCCACCCCAATCCTTCAACATACAGTTTAGCGAAACCACACAATGGAGGACAGTCCCAAGATACTGGGAACCATATCCCAGCCACGTGGCTACACATATTTTTGGGGAGACACAATTCAACCCATGACAAATACCATTTACTATAGCCCCTAAGAAGATAAAGTACCTAGGCATAAATCTAACCAGAAAATTAACAGACCTTTACAAAGAGAACTGCAAGACCTTACTATAAGAAACTAAGAGAGACTTACATAAATGGAGAAAGCTACCCTGTTCATCGATAGGAAGACTTAACATTGTGAAAATGTCTATTTTACTCAAAGCAATCTACTTATATAACACAATCCCAATACAAATTACTGTGACATTTTTTAAGGAGGTGGAGAAACAAATCAGCAACTTTGTTTGGAAAGGGAAGAAGCCCTAGATAAGCAAAACATTTCTGAAGAAGAAGAACACATTGGGAGGCCTTTCACTGCCTGACTTTAGAACCTATTACACTGCCACAGTAGTCACAATAGCCTGGTAGTGGTACAAAAAGAGACAGATAGATCAGTGGAACAGAATTGAGACCCCAGAGATGATAATATCCTCCTATGAACAGTTAATAGTCAACAAAGACCCTAAGATAATAAACTGGGGTAAAAGCAACCTCTTCAACAAATGGTGCTGGCAAAATTGGATATCCATCTGCCATAAATTGAAACAAGACCCATAGCTTACACCTTTTACAAAAAACAACTCAAATTGGATAAAAGACCTAATTATTAAATCTAAAATGATAAAGCTCATCCAAGAAAAAGTAGGAACAACAATGGAAGCTTTAATATACAACGTAGACAGGCTTCAAAATCTGTCAAACAAACCATGGGAACTACTAAGAATCAAACAGTTTTGCTCATCCAAGCCAAGCCAGCCAAGTGCAAAGACTTTATTAATAGAATTAAAAGACCACCTACAGAATGGGAAAAAAATATTTGGCAACTATATGTCAGACTGATGCCTTATCTCCATAATCTATAAGGTACTACAAAATATCAATAAGAAAAAAATAAATCATCCAATTAAGTGATGGGCAAAGGAGATGGACAGACACATCTCTAAAGAGGAGATTCACACAACCACAAAACACACACGGATATGTTCACAATCATTAGCTATTAAAGAAATTCAAATCTAAACTACAATGAAATACCATCTCACCCCAACAAGGTCGGCCATGATCCAAAAACAACAAAGGCTAGAGAGGCTGTGGAGAAATTGGAACTCTCCTACACTGTTGGTGGGATTGCAAAACGGTGCAACCTCTTTGGAAAGCAATCTGGTGCATGCTTAAAAATCTGAATATAGATATACCATTTGACCTAGTAATTCCACTGCTTGGAATATATCCCGCAGAATCAAGGCCCCTCACACTAACTGATACGTGCACACAAATATTTATTGCAGCACAATCCACAATAGCAAAAAGATGGAATCAGCCCAGATGCCCAGCAACAGAGGAATGGGTAGGTAAACCATAGCATATATACTCAATGGAACACTACGCAATGATAAAGAACACGATGATTCTTGGAAAGATAACTTTTTTTCAATTGGAGGACATTACGCTGAGTAAAAGTAGTCAGTGACAAAAGGACAAATATTGTATGAGACCCCTATGATAAGAACTTAAAAACAGACTCATGCATAGAAGAAAAGATTCTTTGATGGCTGCAAGAGTGGGAAGGGAGGGAAGACAAGGGGGGGGGTTTAGATTAGATAGCTGATAGAAATTTGGTTGGGTGAAATCTGTGACAGTGCACTTAGAAAGAAGATCAACATTAACTGGACTTCAACATACCATGATTACTCCTCCCATCTTAACCCAATATTTCAAGGACAGAGTAGCTGGGGCAGGCGTCTGGGGACCATGCTCTCAGGGCAAATTGAGGGCAAATTGGCACAACTAGGATTTTGCTAAGAGAGCGCTCTGCACCCCACTTTGGTGAGTAGTGTCTGGAATCTTAAAAGTTGCCAAGCTGCCTGCCACCTGTAGGTGCAGAAAATGGTCCCAACTCAGCAGGAACGGATGATCACCAAGGACCAAAACAACATGGGGGAAAGAGAACCCAGAAGATAGACAGACCTATGTGAGTGGGTGACTACAAAGTTGAGTGTCACTGGCAACTCAAGAACAAAATGGGTACACCCTGAGATCGCCAATAAAAGGCCAAAATTGATGGTCTGGGGGCTTTGCGATTCCCCTGGGAGCATGACTCCTGGCCCTGATGCTGCCCCTGTCCATAAATCATAACAGAGGTCAACTCTTTGGACAGGAATGGATTGGACTTGGCAACACAGAGTGGCCATATCATATGTGCACTTTATGGTTGTATGCATGCATAGGATGTCGTCCTGCTGACCTCTTACTGGAGGCAGGAGAGTGGAGAAGAGGGGATAGGAGGTTTCTGGGAGGATAAGACATGTATGCAGTGGAGAGGAAGAGTGTGTTGTCACCGGGCAGGGCGAGCAGTGGGAGCTGCATACAGGTGGGCATGCAAATTTACATGGGAACATACATTTTCACACAACCATAATAATGAAAAAAAAAGATTGGAGACAGCCCAATAACTTAGATCAATCATGATTCATCCTATGAGTCTGGGTGCACCCCCTGAAAGACAGTAGGTGCTCTGAGAAAGGAAGCATGGGTCAGCATAGGGGATTTGAGGATGACTGATGGGTAGACAACCGATAGTTCAGACCCCAAAGAATGTGAGGAGAATAAAAGACCCCTTCGAAGGTGATGGTGTACAGATCTTGCTAGGGTCAAGTGAAGTGATACGCTACCTTGAATTTGAGCTCTGGCTGAAAAATAATTCTCAAACATTAGCATTCACAACAATCACCTGTAGTATTCTGGGTCCCACCCCTAGGAATTCCCATTAAATAGAGTCAAAAGGAATAGGATTGTGTTTTGGCACAAGCCTTCTGGGAGACTTTGATGCAGGTCATCTGCAGCCTACACTGAGAGAATCTCTATATTATTTTGAAGCCTTGAAGTGATTCAGTTGTCATTTCAAACTTCTAGGTGATCTTAAAAGTAAAGGTGCAAGCTTGTAAATACTAGGGACATGAATCTTCCCTTCACTCTCAGAAATAAATACAATTAGATGTTTTCAGTCACACAAATGCCAAGCCACAGTGCTTGTATTATGAAAATATTTCCTACTCTGCACATATAGGAGCCCTGGTGGCTCAGTGGTTAAGAGTTCGGCCACTATCTAAAAAGTCACTGTCCAAAAAGTTTGAATCCACCAAGTGCTCCTTAGAAACTTTATGTGTCTTCTACTCTGTTCTAAAGGGTCTCTCTGAGTCAGAATTGACTCAACATCAACAGGTAGGCAGATGCACATATAGAACAGCAATGCTGAACATGAAATTGGAGTGATTTATGTGGATATGGTTTGTAAACTCCTTGGTATTTTAAACAAAAACATAGAACTGTCCGAGACCCTACCCGTCCAGCAGGTAGAGAACAGACACACAGACCACCACACGCGGTTTCAAGATCCTTCTTCCGCTTTATTTCCTGGTCACCCGACTTAAATAGTGTTGCCTGTTGTATTCTGATTGGGCAAACAATATCCAATCACAGGGGGGCTTGCCTAGTCTCCAGGCAAAGCCTTACACAGGGCAGGCCATCAAGCGGGGTAAACAAGGGTGTGGCCCTCAGCACGACGCCGTTTTGCAGGCAGCGAGATCTAAGGCTTACAGGAGGTATGTGGGCCATGGCTCCCAACATCTTTCCCTTATACATTTAAATAAATGAAGCGTGTGCTTGAAGCGCCTGGCTTAGGTCATTCTTGGCTGAGGCATCTCTTACCCGTCATGGGGAGAGTCCGCAGCGAAAGGCGGAGTCCCTGTCTTAGGTTGATGACACCCCCAAAGAAGGTTGCCCGTCATTGATTGCCTTCAAGCATTTGTAGCCAGAACCCTGGGCTAGAAGAGGGATCTCTGATCTCAGCAATTGCCTGTACTAACATGGCATTTTGCGCCTGCTGTCGAGCACACATTCTTCTAAGATGAGACACAATCAGTATGATGGCCAAAAGGCATACCCCAAACATGGCCCCCGTCCCGGCCCAGTTTTTCACAAGCATCATGGCGTTGGAGAGCCACAATAAGAGGGATTGAGCAACGCTAACATCTACCCGGGTGGAATTGACACGAGTGATTTCCGCACGCAGTTAGGTCATCAAAGTCTCCATCTCAGCTGTCCAGTTGTTCCTCAGGTACATTGATAACTGGCGAGAAAGATACGCAGCTCGAGAATGATTCTGAAAAGGCACAGATGCAACACACAAACTGCTAAAGCACCACTCACAGCCTAGCTGTATGACCTGCACTAAAGAGTCAATCTGCTCTTGTACTAAATCTATGCACTGGTTCAAGATGTGGATGGCACCCAGCACGTGTCCATCAATTCGGCCTTGGGCAGATAGAGCAGCCGTCCCTTCGACCAAAGCATTAACAGCGGCTGCGGTGGAGACAGTCTGCGTGAGGGCCACGGCAGCAGTGGCAGCGGCCACAACTGAAGCGGTGACAGCAGCTACAATGGCAGCGGTGATTCCAAAATCTCGCTTACTTCTCCAAAGTACTTCCTGGGATGGTGACTGCACCGGCCAGGGAACGTAGCGCAGCGACCTGGTTACTAGAGCTGTAGGGACAATAGATGCATTCCAGCAGAGAGAATAAAAGCAAGTAGAATTTGTACAAACAACCGAACTCTCTTTGGAGTTATTAAAAAGGAGAAACATAAACGGAGGCTGAAGGCATACAGGTGTCGGGGAAAAAGTTAAGCTGGAATTAGACTCAAACTGATTCACAGAGGTTTCAAAAATCTCGGACTCATTCCAGCGAACACTAACATTCTTAAGTACCCCGCCCGTGATCATAGACATGGCGATAATATCTGTACAGCTGCTATTAACACCACAGAGGAGCCAGACGTCAAAGGGGTTGGTGGGTGAAACCTGAGTGGGGCTTTGCCAGGTATAGTTGCACCCAGGAGACATCTGATTCGCCATAGTCCCAATGTTTGGGGAAAAGGTGAAGTAGGGTTTCACCGCCCACTGTAGGCGATGACTTTGACAACCTGTCCATAACTGTGGCCAATCTCGTGTACTTTTGCAATATGGGGCCCAGCGAGGCTGTAAAGGCGAGTTAGTGCCATATTTAAAAATAATAAGGGGAATGTGACCCTGCAAGAGGGTGCCGTCGGCGGTGCTATTTCTTGGCGTGTCAAACCACCCTGCTGACATATTATACAAGGTGACACAGGAGTTGTCATCAGGTGCCAAGTCCGACAAATTGTGGGATACTGTAAAGCAGAGGAGGCCTCGCAGAGTGATGTTGATAGGATGGGACTCCGGGCTAATTTCAGAATCTAGCTTAATGGTAGGGAGTTGTAGGCTATGATCGGTAGTAAAAAAGCGAGGCAACAAAGGGGAGGTATGATGTACAGGGATAGGAAGAGGCAGGACATCCAACAATCCCCATCTATACTTATCCTGGGATTGTCCCATCCATGTTATGATCATCACCAGCAGCAGGAGGATCAAGGATTTCCTCTTCATCTTGCTTATGTGCGATGGGGCGGACCAGACGCTCTGGGATCCAAACGGGGTCCTGTGCGTTTTGTGGAAAGACACAGACAGCTCCTCGGGACCATACCAAAACTGGATCTGGTCCTTTCCAGAGCCCACTGATTACATCCCTCCACAGGACTTTGGCTGTGGATCCTCCATGAGGGCCCATGTGACAATCGGCTGCAGAGCGGCCCTCAGCATCCAATGACAGAAAATTGAGTGTAAATAGGGTGAGTGAAAGGCAGTTCTGTGGTGTCCGGCCTTCCCCAACTCCCCCTTTTTGTTTATTAAGCATGGTTTTTAATGTTAAGTGAGCTCGTTCAACAATGCCTTGGCCTTGAGGGTTATAGGGGATGCCATGGGTGCACTGCGTTCCCATTTGTTGTAGGAAATGCGCAAAAGTTTGGGAGGTATAAGCAGGACCATTGTCCGTCTTGATTAGTTGGGGGATACCCCAAGCAGCCCAAGCAGCAAGACAGTGGGTGATGACATGCTTGGTAGTTTCACCTGCTAAGGCTGAGGCACAAATCAAGCCAGAGGAAGTGTCTACGGAGACATGGACATACTTAAGTTTACCAAATTCAGCATAGTGGGTGACATCCATTTGCCACACCTGCATGGGTAAAATACCTTGGGGGTTCACCCCCACCGAGGGGGAAGGGAGGTAGGGAGCACAGGTGGCACAATTGCGCACTATAGTGCGGGCTGCCTCTCGTGAGATTTGAAACCGGGATGACAGGGTCTTGGAGTTGACATGGAAAAGTTTATGAAACTGGACTGCATGTTCCATTGCATTAAGGATCACAGGCACGCGAGTCAGTGCATCAGCCGTAGCATTACCTGTTGTAATAGGACCAGGGAGGGCCTGGTGAGCTCTATGTTGAACTATGTAAAATGGATGTGTTCTCTGGTGGAGTAGGCGCTGTATAGAGCAGAGCAATTGACTAACAGGAGAATGTGGGTTAATATAGCCTGCGGCTTCGAGGATTCTGACAGCATTCACTACACATGCAGAGTCAGAGACAAGGTTGAAAGGGTCTGGGATGGTTTGGAACACCTGCAAGACTACATGGAGCTCAACCATTTGTGCAGAACTGGCTGGGAAGAGGTGTACTTGGGAGGATATACCTGGGATATGAATTCCCCCTAGTCCCGTGCTTGAGCCATCAGTGAAGATAACCATTGCTCCTTCGATGGGTGTGGAAGAAGTAATTTTTGGAAATACTATTGGATGTGTCTTGTAAAATTGAAGAAGAGGGTCTTTGGGAAAGTGATTGTCTATCTTTCCTTGATATGTGTACATTAAAATGGCCCAGTCATCAGAAACGGCAGCGAGAGTGTTCACCTGACGTTTGTCATAGGGAGTGACGAGCGTGTGTGGCACAAAGCCGAAGCTCTGAATACACTCACTAATTCCCACAAGAGCTAGCTGGGCAACAGTGGCAGGGTACCACGAAATGGACTTCCACGCGGAGATGCGGGGGTGAATCCAATAAAGAGGGCCTCCTTGCCACAAGGTTCCGGTGGGTTGACTTTCAGTGGGCAGAATACAAAGAATCAAAGGCTGACGAGGGTCATATCGCCGGAGGGCGGCACTGGACAATGCATTTTCTACTTCTTCCAGAGCCGACAAAGCCTCCTTAGAGAGGGATCTAGGAGAAGAGAGCTGAGGGTCTCCATTCAGGACCTCATACAGTGGGCGCAGTACATGATTAGGTAACCCCAAATAAGGTCTGACCCACTGTATATCTCCCAAAAGGCGCTGGAAGTCATTTAAGGTGCGCAGGGAATCTCTGCACAGAGTTATTTTCTGGGGTTGTACTTGGTGTAGCTCCACCTTGGCTCCCAGAAATTCTATCACTTGTCCCTGTTGGACCTTTTCGGGGGCAATGTGTAGGCCCTGAGAAGAGAGGGCTTGCGATAGGTCAATAAAGGCCTGGTGGAGTTCATTTTGGGAGAAAGAGGTGAGCAAGATGTCATCCATATAATGAAGGCAGCATACCAAGGGGTGTTGATCTACAACAGGCTGCATTACCCACTGAACGAACATCTGACACAAAGTAGGGCTATTAGCCATGCCTTGGGGGAGAACTACCCACTCATAGTGGCGGTCTGGCATCTCATGATTGATTGAGGGCAGAGTAAAGGCAAAGTGTGAAGTGTCCAGAGGGTGAAGGGGGATGGAGAAGAAACAATCCTTGATATCAATCGCCACTACAGGCCATTCTCGAGGCAGTGTGGAAAGAACCAGGAGGCCGCGCTGGACAGGCCCCATGATTTCCATTGCAGCGTTAACAGCGCGGAGATCTTGCAAAAGTCTCCATTTACCTGACTTTTTCTTGATTACAAATATAGGTGTATTCCAAGGGGATATGGATTCTTTCAGGTGACCAAGCATGAGCTGCTCCCGTACCAGCTCTTCAGTAGCCCGCAGTTTCTGCTCTGGGAGGGGCCACTGAGACACCCAGATGGGCTGCTCAGTTTTCCATTTGATTCTGGGTATATCAATGGCCCCTAAGAAAAACCCAGTCCCTGTTTTTCGGGTCTCTGGGTGGTTAGAAGGGGCTCCTTTTCCCCCTGCAACCGAGATCCAAGTCCAAAACTGGGTATATATCCCATGTCAGCCATAACGGCTCTCGACTGCGGGCTATACAATTGCTCATTAGTAAGTCTTAACCCAAGGGCATCTAAAACATCTCTGCCCCACAGAGTCACAGGGGTGTCTAGCACATATGGCTGAAAAGTGCCCCGATGTCCCTCCTCATCATGCCACTGCAGTTCTGAGGAGCTGATACTAGGGGAATCAGAGTACCCTAGGCCTCGAAGAAGACTCTGCGACTGTTGAGTGGGCCATTTTTGGGGCCAGTCTCACAGGCTAACAACACTTCTATCAGCTCCTGTATCTAATAAGCCTATCATTTGCTTGCCATTAACCTTAAGAGAATACATAGGTCGGTGGTCCAGGTCCAGAGAGAGCATGACCCTGGTGGGGCTGCTGGACCCAAAACCCTGTGTCCCTCGTACGCAGGCAGATGCAGGGAACTGCTGATGCTTACTAGGCAGAACCAACAATTGTGCAATCTTATCCCCGGGTGAAATCGCAAGAATGCCTTTCGGGGATGAGACCATAATTTTTATGACCCCAGTATAATCTGGGTCTATTACCCCAGGATAGACTATAATTCCTTTTAACGTAGCGGAGCTACGACCCAGGACAAACCCAACTGTATCGGGCTGTAACGGGCCAGACATGTCTGAGTCTATTGGTTGTACCCCCATTTGGGGTGTTAATATGAGTCTGGCGGTGGCACGGAGGTCCAATCCGGCGCTGCCTGAGGTTGCTCTACGCGGCTCGGCATGGTCAGTGGCTGTCCCTGTTCTGGAGGCTGGAAGGACGGCCATTGGGGTGTTGGCGTTACACTGTGGGCCCCATATATTTGCGGGCCCTGGTGGCGAGGGCCCCTGTGCCCGTTTTTTGGACGGGCTCCCAGGTTTGGAGTGGGCAGAGGGGTTCCTTCCACTGTTTTCAAAGAGAAGCAGTCAGAGGCCCAATGATTGCCCTTTCGGCACCGGGGGCACAGCCCGGAACCAGCATTAGGGGCAGAGGCCCCCGCTGAGCCTGTGCTCTGTTTATAAGGCATTCACGTTTGAAATGGCCTGGTTGTCGGCACTGAAAACAGGTGGGCTGGCCTTCATGGCGATTTTGACGTGGGGCCCCACCCTGACGGACCCCCCAGGGTCCATGAACAGCGGCGACCACCGCAGCGGCCAGTCCAGAGTTAGTAAGAGAACTGCCCAACTCCCGGCAAACTCGCATCCAGTGTTCGATACCTTTTCTCTTGTGGGGGGTGATAGCTGTCCTACACTCCTTAGTACATTGCTCATAGACGAGCTGCTTGACCAGGGGCATGGCTTGATTAGCATCCCCAAAGATCTTTGTGGCACAGTCAACCATGCGGGCCACAGAATCTGAGAAAAGTTCATTAGGTCCCTGTATAACCTTAGTGAGATTTCCTGCCGGCTCGCCCCGATTAGGGAGGCATTTCCAAGCTTTGGTGCATATTTGGTTGATCTGCTCATAGACTTGCTGTGGATACCCAATCTGATTGTTTGCAAAGCGGCCATACCCCATTAGCATTTCCACATCCCAGACCTGATTGCCATTCCTAGCATTTTCCGCTGCCTTCTCTACTGCTAGGTCTTGGGCCATAGACTTCCAGTCCAAGAACTGTCCTGATGAAAGACAAGCTCGGGCAAGATGTTGCCAGTCGGAAGGGGTCATAGCATAGCGCCATAGGCTTTCCAAAGAGGCCACAACAAAAGCGGATCCGGTACCGTATGTCCTAACAGCTTCTGCTATGCCTTTCACCAGTTTCCAGTCTAGAGGGTCATGATAACGATTGCCCTGTTGATCCTGAAAAACAGGAAAGGCAGCAGGGCTGCCCTCCCACATCTGCGGGAAACGACTCCTCTGCGAGAGGGGAGGTGCTGAAGGGTTGTACGGGGGAGGTACTGTGTCAGCACCAATCTTCCCTGGGGCCCCTTGGGCTCGGGGGGAGGAAGGCGGTCGCGGGGGCCGGACGCACATCCGGCCAACATCACCCGTCAACTGCGTCACTGTTGCCTCCCCTTCTTCCTCCTTCCTTTCTTCTTCCTCCTCCAGTTCTCCCTCCCCTTCTGAGTCACTGCCGCTCCCCTGCACACTCTCACCAGACACACTACCCTTGTCGCTACCCTTTTGGGAAGCTTCCTCTTGAACACGCTCGAGGGCGTCTTGTCCCCGGGTGAGGACTCTCTCAAAAACGCTCGACTCATCCTCCAAGCAAGTCAAAATTAAGACCCAAATTCCCATAACTCCCGGGGGCAGGGTACCTTGCATATCTGCCCTAGTCAAATCCTCTCCCAACTTGTTCCATGCAGACAGAGTGAGGTGGCCAGAAACCAGGAACCATGGAGCCACCTCCTCCACCGCTCGAAGGAAACGCTCTAAGGTGGCCTGCTTGATACCGATCCCGCGCTGCTTGAAAAGGGATTTACAGGCTATTAACAGCCGCTGTGAAGAGGGGTGATTACCCATTTTATACAATTATTAGTTACCTTCCCTGGTCAATGCCAGTTTTATACAATTATTAATTACTTTCCCTGGTCAATGCCAGTTTTATGCAATTATTAATTACTTTCCCTGGTCAACGCCAGTTCCTTTTTCCCTGGTCAATGCCAGTTCCTTTCCCTGGGCGTCCCCGGATGATTCCAGCTCTATACGGCTGCTAGATAAGAGCTCTATCAAAAGACCACCTGGCCGTGCCGGATTGATTGCCCCTTCCAGGGGTCCTTACCGCTGTCAAAAGACCACCCGGCCGTGCCGGATTGATTGCCCCTCCCAGGGGTCCTTACCACTGTATTCCCAGGGTCTCTCAGGCTCCCCGTCCGGGCCACCAGATGTCCGAGACCCTACCCGTCCAGCAGGTAGAGAACAGACACACAGACCACCACACGCGGTTTCAAGATCCTTCTTCCGCTTTATTTCCTGGTCACCCGGCTTAAATAGTGTTGCCTGTTGTATTCTGATTGGGCAAACAATATCCAATCACAGGGGGGCTTGCCTAGTCTCCAGGCAAAGCCTTACACAGGGCAGGCCATCAAGCGGGGTAAACAAGGGTGTGGCCCTCAGCACGACGCCGTTTTGCAGGCAGCGAGATCTAAGGCTTACAGGAGGTATGTGGGCCATGGCTCCCAACATAGAACTGAGGTTCTGAGTCCAGAGAAACTTGTGTTAGATCCTTAATATTATAAATCAGGACAATAGATTTCATGGCTTCAGTGTCCATGTCTATGAAACAGAGGACATACCTTTCTTGGATGGTATCATAAAGTGATTTTTAAAAAGTTTTAGAAAAGTCTTATCCAAGTAAAGCATTTAGTATGGTGTTTCTTGTTGTTGACTGCCCCGACCCGTGGGGCGAATCAATGGAGGAACGAGGGGGAGCCTGTGAAAATGAAGGTGGGGCAAGAAAGACGCAAAGGAATGGAGGCAAGACAAAGTTCTGATCAAGCCTCAAGGTTTTATTGTTACAGTGCGGTATATATAGCAGCGGGAATGGAGGGAGGGATCAAGTGACGTAGGGATTGAGTGACATTTGGAGTGAGGTAATTGTCGGCTGGGGATTGGGTATACATAAGACTAAGGCAGTGACATCAGGCAGGAAGTTTTCGCGCGCGCGGGCCTTTTGAATTTCGCGGGCACGGGCTTTTTCAAACTTGGTGCGCGCGGGCTTTTTCAACCCTTCAAGCTTCCTGTATGTTGGGGTCTGGGGGCTTACCCATGGCTCCCGACAGTTGACTGCCATTAAGGCAACCCCAAACTCATAGTGATCTCATGCACCACAGAACAAAATGCTAGCTGGTCTTGTGCCAACCTCATGACTGGTATCTGCAAACACTTGATTAATATTAGCACTCAGCATCATTATTTGCCACCATTGTATTGGTGGTAGTGATGAAAGTTTTATTTCTACCTATATTTATGTCCAGAAATTCTGGTGGTGTAGTGGTTAAGTGCTACAGCTGCTAACCAGAAGGTCAACAGTTTGAATCTAGCAGGTGTTCCCTGGATACTCTAAGGGGTAGTTCTATAGGGTTACTATGAGGCAGAATCAACATGATGCCAACGGGTTTTGGTTTTATCTTTATACCTATGCTTACAGTTACTAAGGTTGTTTTACTGCCCCCCCCCCCAAAATCCCAAACCCATTGCTGCCTAGTTGATTCTGAATATATCCACCTGGTAGGACAGAATAGAATTTCCCCACAAGGTTTCCAAGGAGCAACTGTTGGATTCCAGCTGTTTACCTTTTGGATTGCCACCTGAGCTCTTAACCACTATGACTGTAGGGCTCCAGTTTACTCATTTATAGTTATATAACTGAGTCTCAGTTACATGAAATGCCTTTACAAGTTTACAAAATTGTTTGAATGAGTTGGGTCTTTAATTTTCTTAATTCTTTATCCACAATCAAATTCTCTACTAATCCAAACAGTAGATTCATACTGAATAAATGTGATCCACCTTCCTGGCACAAGTGAGGAAAGCATTCCACTCTGGGGAACCATGTTTCATTTCACCTCCCTGAATTTTGTTTTCTCTCTCCTTCTTTCTCTTTTACCCTTTATCCCTCCTACTAACCTGTGTCTTGACCAATAAGCAGAAGATCTACTGGGGAAATTAAAAAAGAGAGTCGGGGTTCTCATTAGTGGGACCAAGAGACAAGTTGATGTGGCTCAATCTGCTGGGAATTGACTGCAATCAGTTTCTGTGACATTCTCTCTAAGGCTGCAACTGTAGAGTGCTCAGTGAGCTGATCAATGGCAGCCTTGAATGTAGTAGAGGGAGAAACACAACAGA
This sequence comes from Heterohyrax brucei, assembly GCA_028571685.1. NCBI lineage: Eukaryota > Metazoa > Chordata > Mammalia > Hyracoidea > Procaviidae > Heterohyrax > Heterohyrax brucei. The sequence continues at coordinate 69,545,419 of CM053150.1, forward strand.
GGGAGAAGCCGCAGGGGCAACCTGCAGCCACAATGCCAGCCCCTTGGACTGACCCTACTCTCAACACCTGCTTCTCTTCTTCCCTCTCCACAGCTCCCTCATCAGAGAGTCAAATAAGACAGGGCAGCTGGAAACATGTGAGCGCTTTGCTGGGAGCTCTAGGGAAAAGAAAGAAAACTCATTTGCTAAAGATAATAAAAATAATAATAATCTCATATTCATCATCATAACCATAATGACAGTGGTGGTAATAACGACAGGGCACCTGATTTTATCTTCTGCTCTCTGAACGTGAAAGCACAACTCTATAACCAAATGAAAGTCATTTAAGGGCTGTCGTTTTGCAGCAAATGGAATTCATCACATTTAATAAAATGCTAATTGATGTGGAGGAAGGAAGGCTGGTCTTTCCGGTTTTGTACATTTGTTAATTCATTAAAAAAATATTTACTCACCAACAATTTTACAGCACGTAGCTTTATGCACATAGTAGGATTCTTTTTTTTTTCTTTTCGTAATGTACAAGGCATTATGTAAGATGCTGTGGATAAAATAACGATAAAATACACCTCTTGATGTCAAAGAATTCACATTCTGAATGGTAAAGGCAGCACGTAGATGTAGAATTATGATAGCATTCGGTGGGTGGTGATTGAAATATGAAACAGGTAAGCCAGAGGTAGCATGGCTTAGTTATGGTAGAAACAAAGAGTAAGAGGTTATGGGGGATAGATTTCAGTTGTGATGTGAAAATTAACTGAATTTCTTCCGGTAGAAAAACTCATTCAAGGCAGAGAGAAAAGCATAAAGCTGAGATAGTGCATAGGAGGGTTGCTGGCTAGTAAGAAGTCCAGAATGCCTGGAATAGTGAGTGTTTAAAGGAATCGGAGTCTCTGGGTAGTGCAAAAAGGAAAACTGTTTGAGAGCTTACTGAAAGGTCAGGAGTTTGAGTCTACTCAGAGGTGCTTCAGAAGAAAACTCAGCCATCATAAACCCTGTGGAGCATAGCTCTACTCTGACACATGATGGATTTCTGAGAGTCAGAAGAGACTGCATGGCAACTAGTTTATTGGTTAAATAAACAAGTATGCAAACCTGTTGCTATTGAGCCAATTCTGACTCACAGAAACTCTGTAGTATGTGGCAGAATGGTCCCATAGGATTTCCAGGGAGCATCTGGCAGACTTGAACTGCCAACCTTTTGGTTAGCAGCTGAACTCTTAACTACTATGCCATCAGGGCTGCAAACTCATTGCCACTGAGTCAATTCTAATGCCTAGTGATGCTGTAGGACAGAGTAGGAGACTTTAAAAAAAAATTTTCAATAAAGGATGGAAAGATGAGTAGAAACATAGAGGAGTACAGAGAGCCCTTGTTTTATGCAAATACTTTTTCCATCCGTTGCTCAGTGGGAGCCAAGAAGCTTTTTAACAGGAGAAAGCATGATTCTCATCTGTGAATAGGGTCTTTACAACTAGAAAAGAGAGAAGTAAAAGAACTATAAATAAAAGATGAGAAGATAGAGGATCATAGAAGTTAAGTAAATGATTCACGGTCACAGCAGGCAAAAGTAAACCTTGTATGTGAGTGTTCTGACTCTCACTCCAGTGCTTGTTTCCATGGTTTACACTAGGGTTTCAGGTAAGGTCACTGATTTGGGAACTTGACTCCATAGCACTGAATTTGGTTTTGTTATTGTTGAGTTTAAATCCTGGCTTGCAGCTTCAGTCTAAGTAGTCTTGGGCAAGTCAATTAACCATCCTGAGGCTCATTTTCATCATCTATAAAACTGTAGACAAGGTGTCTTTTTATTGGAGATAATTGTAGGAATTGAATGTTGTATGTAAGAATTTCATCAGAATTCTTGGCATATTGTGGGATTTTGATAAATGCTAGTTGCCATTATTATTAATATTAACTTTGAATATTCTCTCCATGTTTCCTTTCTGAACCTTTCTTTCACTTCTTTTGACATGTCTTTGAATACTTTAGTACCTTGGATTAATTTTAGGCATAATGATGGACTATGTGAAAAGCTATTTTGGTTTGGAGGGACTCTCCTTCACCTTTTTAAGTGTACCACCTGGCCTAATATACCACATGAAGAATTGCTAAAGGAGATGAGAAAACTTGGAAGGGTATGCAAACCATCTTCATGTACTTCACAAGTTGTCTGCTTTAAAAGGGATAAAGACTTAGTTCTGTTTGTCTGCAGAGGTAAAAGTTTTGCCAATAGGTGGAAATTATAGAAAAAATTATTTTGTTCCAATAAAAGAATTCTAATAGCTAGGGCTGTCTATCAGTCAAACGTGCTCAATTGTATCATAATGAGTTGGCTGGCTTGGCATCACTGAATACCTCCAAGCTGAGACTGATGATTGCAAAAGGGGGATGGAGTTAAATGATTTTTAAGACTTTTTCTTTAAAACTATGAAGTCATCCAGTCAATGTAAATAAAGTCATTTATAAGTCTGTGGAGTACCTAAATGAGACATTTGCTGTAGCAGTAGAGGATGCATACTGACAGCTGGGGGTCAAGTGTAGTCTGTACACATGTGTGTGTTTTCCAGCACAGTGGCAAATCATATTCTTTCCCCTTTACCACAGTCCATACCATTCCCTATTGTCTTACCTTTAGTGAAATTTACTTTAACCACATGGTCCTGTATGGAAATAATCCTAGACCACAAGTAAGGAGACTCAACTCTGCTCTGGGCTGTGCTGGTACTTTACTTTGTTACCTTGGGTCAGAAACTTCCTCGGTCTCAGCTTCAATGTTTTCTCTCTAAAATAACATGATTGGACTCAATATCTGAGGGCCCACTCTGCTCTAACATTCTAAGATCCATTCTCATGAGCAAAAGTTCTCACTTTAAGACCTTTATAAAAGCAATTTCTATAAATTCCATGGAGAGAGATGGTCATATATGTTGTCAGTTTGAATAAATGTAATTTGTAATCATTAATAAAAGCTTAAAATCTGCCATCAGCTATCCTGGCCTCTTCTTTCTTCCCAAGTTATTCTGAATAATTAAAATGAGAATAAAATATCCACACATCATCCATGTGCTCCTTATTGAGATAAACACTTCTATACTCCTAATACACAAAGTCCTTTTTTTCAGCTGAACTGATTTAATCCACAAAGGTTGATTTGTTGTTGGCGGTTGCAGTTGTTTCTGTCATTTTTTTTAGAGAGGCTGACATTTAAAGATATGAGACGGATGACAAAGAAAGAGAAGAATCTCAAAGAAGAATAAAATGAAAGAAAAAATATAGTAAATAACCTGGGAACACAGAAAATGTTCATTCTGAAGCTTTGCGTATGAGGTTCTTTCCCTTAAAAGAGCAACTTGCCTTTGTGACTGGAGTCAGTTCACTAATTGTCTGACATTGGACACTCTCCACAACCCCTCCCTTTACAATCAAGTCCCTCTTAACTGATGAGATCAGGACCTGTAATTGTAGGTTAATGGAAAGTCATTTAAAGCCGAAATGTGCTGGAGTTCTAAAGAGCAGTCTACTAGCTGGGAAGGTCTAACTTACAGTGGGTATCAGTCAAGTATTTTCAGAGAAAATGGAAAGCAGTGGTTAATCTAGAGAACTGATCAGTTCAGAAGCTAAACATAATCATACCAAAGCAATTACAAAGCATAGAAAACCAAAAAGAAAGAAATTTGGATAATTACGTAAATTCACTGCAAGGCAATTTACATTTATATATATATCCTTCTAGAATATTCTTATTGCAAATATTTGTATTTATGCAATTCATAGATGTATGTAAATAATATAAATTGAATTGTTTTATAACCTACATATTACTTAACAATATATCATGAGTATAATTTAATTTTAAGAAATATAGAGGGGCAGAGTCAAGATGAAGGACTAACACATGTCTCCCTAAATCCCTCTGGAAACCAAGGCCTGAAATGATAATAAAATGGAGCCTTCCGGACATCTAGTGAGCCCTAGGACACAGAGTAGTGCTGTCTATTTGATCTACATACCACTGAGCAGGGAACTGCTTCTCTTTCACTGACCCCTGTGCTTGTGTCCCAGCTCTCACTGACTGAAGGTAAATCGCCATTTTAACTTTTCTTTTCTCTGTCTTAGCAAGTGAGAGGCACTAACGTGACTGGCGGTAAGGCTGAGACTCACTGCTCACGTGATTGGTGAGCAGAGGCACCACATTTTGAGAGCCTGGCCTTGGAATCTGTGCAACTCAGCACCCCTGACCTCTCTTGGAATCTCCAAATCTCTGCAACTGAATAGTCTTTTCCAAGGCTGATGGGTCATCCTGTGTGAGATGCCATCTTGATTCACTGGGAGGTGGAGTTTCCTATACAGAGGCCTCAGCTGGAACTAATTCCCAGGCTGGGAGGCAGTGCCTGCCCAGAGAGTGCTTTTTTGGCAGTAAAGCAGTCATTGATATAGAGGTGTTTACTTCACAAACTGGGAAGACAGACTTGCACACCTGAAAGCTTCACTAACTTTGGAAGCTGTCAAATACCTTTTATTTTTCAAAACAGAAATACCTGTGGTGCATCTGGATGGCATTGCTTCCAGCCCTTACTGTCTCACATTATAGGGTCAGCTGATGGCTTCCCAGTGGCTCTGTAAGTGGGGCTGTGTCTTTTCCAATCAGGAGGTGGAGCCTGCTACCCTAGAGATTCCATTAAGCCCAGTCACTAGAGTACATAGAAGTGTCTGATGATCAACTTCCTTTACAGACTGAGTTTAGATCCCTTTAAAGTAACACCAAAGAAACAAAAAGTCCTCCAGATGCCCAAAAAGCAACAAACTTTGGACCAGAACATTAGGATTCACCTATGGCTTCAGAAGGCCCACAAAAGAAAGATCCAAAAAACTTTCCACATGAAGAAGCCTTTCTGAAACTATTGGGCAAGTACAAAAGGACTATATAGAGAGCATTCCTAGCCCTTATACACAATGTGGCAGAACAAAATGAAAACTTAAGCAAGATGTTTGATCTAATGGAACACCAGTACTCTGAAATCCAACAAATCAAGAACAAAATAAAAGAGAAAATTCAGTTCAAAGCCAAGAAAACAGAATTGAACAAACAGAAAATAGACTTTCTGACTGGGAAGATAGAGCTATTGACTCCAGCATCTAGGAAGAAAAATCAGAAAAAAAGAAACAAGAAAAATGAAGAAGCATTAAGAAGCATGTGGAACTCTATTAAGAGGAACAATCTGCAATTAATTGGAGTTCCTGAACATGCTGGGACATTTGAGAACACAGGGAGTATTGTTACTGAGCTGTTGATGGGAAACTTCCCAGAAATTATCAAAGAAGAGAACATAGATATCCAAGATGCATATCGAATGCCACTCAATGTAGACCCCAAAAGAAAGACTCCAAGACATAGTATAACAAAGCTTAACAAAATCAAACACAAGCAGAAACTCTTAAAGGCAGCAAGACTCAAAGCAAGGCTAACATTCAGAGGGAAACCCTATAGGCTGTTGTTGGATTTCTCAGCAGAAACAACGCTGGCACAGAGATATTGGCTTGACACTTTCAAAGTCTTTAAGGAGAAGTTTGAATCAAGAATTATATATCCTGCAAAACTATCTTTCAAATATGACAATGAAAGCAAGACATTCACAGATAAATAGAAATTCAGAGACATTGTAAAAACCAAACCAAAGCTACAAGAAATACTGAAAGAATCTCTTGGTTTAGAAGAACAAAATCATTAGTTTTATATTTTAGGAGGAAATACAGGATGCATCATCTAGGAATGTAGCTGGTTAGGGAAGGCTCCAAGTTCAATCAAAGCAGTAATATTAAAAGAAGAGCTGCAGTGATTATATCATGAAAGCTATGATGTCATCATATTAAAAAGAGGAATGTACTACAGTCTTTATAGTCCTTCCAGATGGAAAGGAAGTTAATAAGACTTGTAGCAGTTAACATTGAGTTCAAACATAGACTAGTAAGGGGGATCACAGGGTCAGACGCAAAGCACAATAAAGATGCAACATATCAAATCAAGAAATGTAACACAGGGGTCTCAACAACCACAAAAACCAACACTGAAAAGGGTGAAAAATCAACTCATTAAGAAGAATGTCCCAGAACAGATTAATAAGAACAGAGAAAATGTCAACACAAAAATAAACATATCACAATGACAGAACTAAACACATACCTATCAATAATTACATTGAATGTGAATGGACTGAATGCTCCAGTAAGAGACATTGAGTGACATCTTGGATCAAAAGACACTACCCATCCATATGTTGCTTACCAGAAACTCATCTTAGACTTAAAGATAGGAACAAACTGAAAATTAAAGGATGGAAGAATATGTATCAAGCTAATAATGCACAAAGAAGAGCAGATGTGGCAATTCTAATATCAGATAAAATTGATTTTAATGTAAAATCCACCACCATGGACAAGGATGGACACTATTTATTGCTGAAAGGTTCAATACAGAAGCAGGACTTAACAATATTAAATATTTAGGCACCCAATACTAGAGCATCTAAATACATCAAAGACAGACTGACTACAGTCAAAAACTGGATAGGTCACTCCAATAACTCTGGAAGGCTTCAACATTCTCAGTATTGGACAGATCATCTAGAGAAAAGCTCAGTGAAGACAGAAGACCTTATTGCCACAATTAACCAACTAGACCTCATTGACATATACAGAACTTTCTATCCATCAGCAGACAACTACACCTTCTTCTCCAGTGCACATGCAACATTTTCCAGAACAGACCACGTGTTAGGACACAAAGCAATTCTCAACAAAATCCATACCACTAAATTATTGCAAAGCATCTCCTCAGACCACAAGGCTGTTAAAGCTGAAATCAGTATCAGAAAAAATATAGATAGAGGGTGGAACACATGGAAACTGAACAACATGTTGCTCAAAAAACCATGGGTTATAGAAGAAATCAAGGATGAAATAAAGAAATTTACGGATTCCAATGAGAAAGAAAACATTTCCTAGCAGAACCTATGGGATACAACCAAAGTAGTGCTCAGAGGTCAGTATATCTCTATAAATGCACACATCCAGAAACAAGAGAACCCAAACCAAAGATCTAACCCTATGCTTGAACAAGTAGAGAGAGAGCAACAGAGGAACCCCTCAGGCACCTGAAGAAAACAGATCATAAAGATTAGAACAGAACTAAATGAATTAGAGAATAGAAAAACAACTGAAAAAACGGAAAAGACCAAAAGCTGATCTAAACTTAAGCCACTGGTCCATCCACTGGCTAAACTTACTAAAGAAAAACAGGAAAGGAAACAAGTACCTAAATAAGAAATGAGAGGGGAGATATCATATCAGATCCATCAGAAATCAAAAGTATCATAACACAACAGTACAAAACTCTGTATTCTAACAAATTTGAAAACCTAGAGGAAATGGACAAATTCTTAGATTCATATCACCTACAAAAATTATCACAAGGTAGAGCAGAACAACTTAATAAACCCACCACAAAGGAAGAGATTGAAAAAGTCATCCAAAAACTACCAAAAAAAACTCCAGGCCCAGATGGCTTTTACAGAAGAGTTATCTCCAATGCTACTGAGACTGTTTTACAGTACAGAAAGGGATGGAATATTCCAAATTCATTCTATGAAGCCAGCATAACCCTGCTACCAAAGCCAGGGAAAGACCCAACAAATGAGGAGAATTACAGACCTATATTACTCATGAATCTAGATGCAAAAATCTTCAACAAAATTCTTGCCAACAGAATACAACAGCTTATCAAATAGATAATTCATCACGACCAAGTTGGATTCACACCACGGATGTAGGGCTGGTTCAACATCAGAAAAACAGTTAATGTGATCAACCACATAAATAACAGAATAGACAAGAATTCCCTGACTTTGTCTCTTGCTTGATGCAGAAAAGGCACTTGATAAAGTGCAACCGCTGTTCATGATAAAAACTCTCAGCAAAATAGGAATAGATGGCAAACTCCTCAATGCAATAAGGGTCACATATACAAAGACAACTGTCTACATCATCCTGAACGGAGAGAGACTGAAACAGTTTCTCTTGAGAACAGGAACTAGACAAGGATGCCTACTCTCACCTCTTCTATTCAACATTGTACTAGAAGTTCTAGCCAGAGCAATTAGACAAGATCAAGAAATAAATGGTGTCTGCATTGGCAAAGAGGAAGTAAAAATCTCCATGTTTGCAGATGATGTGATTGTATATGCAGAGAATCTTAAGGAATCCATAAATAAGCTACTCAAATTGATAGTAGAGTTCAGCAAAGTCTCAAGATGCAAGATAAACATAAGTAAATCATTAGGATTCCTTATACCAACAATGAGACCATCAAAGAAAAAATCACCAAATCAATACCATTTACTATAGCCCCCAAGAAGATAAAATGCCTAGGAATAAATCTAACCAGAGAAATAACAGACCTTTACAAAGAGAACTACAAGACCCTATTACAAGAAACTAAGAGATTTACATAAATGGAGAAACCTACCCTGCTCGTGATTAGGAAGACTTAACATTGTGAAAATGTCTATTTTACCCAAGCAACCTACTTATATAATGCAATCCCAATACAAATTCCTGTGACAATTTTAATGAGATGGAGAAACAAATCAGCAACTTTGTTTGGAAAGAAAAGAAGCTCTGGAGAAGCGAAGCACTAGTGAAGAAACACACCACAGTGGGAGGGCTTTCACTGTCCAACTTTAGAATCTATTTCACTCCCACAGTAGTCAAAACAGCCTGGTCGTGGTACAAAAAGGGACAGATAGATCAGTGGAACAAATTGAGACCCCAGTGATAACAGCATCCTCCTATGAACAGTTAATAGTTGACAAAGGCACTAAGACAATAAACTGGGGTAAAAGCAACCTCTTCAACAAACGGTGCTGGCAAAATTGGATATCCATTTGCAATAAATTGAAACAAGACCCATAGCTCACACCTTATATGAAAACCAACTCAAACTGGATAAAAGACCTAATTATCAAATGAAGCTCATTCAAGAAAAATTAGGATCAACAATAAAAGTTTTAATACACAACATAGACAGACTTCAAAATCTGACAAACCACAATCAACAGGAGAAAAAATAGATAATTGGGAACTGCTAAGAATCAAACACTTTTGCTCATCTAAATACTTTATTGATAGAATTAGAAGACCACCTACAGAATGGGAAAAAATATTTGGCAACTATACGTCAGACTGACGTCTGATCTCCATATTCTAGAAGGTACTACAAAAATATCAATTAAAAAAAAAGACAAATAATCCAAATAAGCAATGAGCAAAGGAGATGGACAGACACTTTTCTAAAGAGGAGATCCGGGCAGCCAAAAAAAAAAGATACATGCGGACATGCTCACAATCTTTAGTTATTAAAGAAATTCAAATCAAAACGACAATAGATACCGTCTCATTCCAACAAGGTCAGCCATGATCCAAAAAACACAAAACAACAAATGCTGGAGAGGCTGTGGAGGAAGCGGAACTCTTCTACACTGTTGGTGGGATTGCAAAATGGTCTATCCTCTTTGGAAAGCAATCTGGTGCTTCCTTAAAAAGCTGAAAATAGATATACCATTTGACCTAGTAATTCCACTGCTTGGAATATACCCTACAGAATCAAAGCCATTCTCACCAACTGGTATGTGCACAAGAATTTTTATTGCAGCACAGTTCACAATAACAAAAAGATGGAATCAGCCCAGATGCCCCCAGACAGAGGAATGGATTGGTAAACTATGGTATATATAATCAATGGAACACTATGCAATGATAAAGAACAATGGTGATTTTAGGAAGCATCTCATAACCTGGTTTCAATTGGAAGACAGCATGTTGAATGAAAGTAATCAGCAGCAAAAGAACAAATATTCTACAAGATCCCTATTATAAGAACTTAAAAACATACTCATGAATGGAAGAAAAGACCCTTTGATGGCTGCAAGTGTGGCAGGGAGGGATGAAGAGAGGGTGGGTATTGATTAGATAGTTGATAGAAATTTGGTTGGGTGAAAGAAGATCAATTTTAACTGGACTTCAACGTAACATGATTACTCCTCCTGTCTTAACCCAATATTGCACATCAAATGGTCCCAACTCAGCAGGAACTGATGATCTCTAAGGACCAAAACAGCATGGGACAAAAAGAATCCAGAAGACAGAGACACCCAGGTGAGCTGGTAACTACATCAACATGTGACTGGGAAGAATCAGATGCTGCCTGGCCACGACCAGTGATAGCTGTGATGGGGTGGGCTCGCAAACTTGAGTCTCACTGGCAACATGAAAATAAAAAGGGGTGCACCCTGAGATCCCCACTAAAAGACCACAGTTGATGGTTCAGGGGCCTCGTGGTTCCCCTGGGATCATGGCCCCTGGTCTTGATGCTACTCCTGTCCATAAATCATAATGGAGGTCAACTCTGTTGCCAGAAATGAATTGGGCTTGGTGACACAGAGGGACTATATCGTGTGTGCACTTTATGGTTTTATGCATCTATGGGATGTCATCCGGCTGTCCTCTTACTGAACACGGGGGAGAGGGTAGAGAGGAGGGGATAGGAGATTGTTGGGAGGGTATGACATGTACAGAACAGAGAGGAGGAGTGTGCTGTCACCGGGCAGGGAGAGCAGTGGGAGCCACTCATTGGTGGGTACACAAATTTATACGGGATTGTATATTTTCACGCAATCATAATAAAAAATAAAAACAAAGCAAAAACAAAAAACCACACAAAAACAAAGAAAGAAATATAGATACATCTCATAACGCTATGCAACAATTTTATTTCCTCATTGCAAACTCCTGGTTGCCCACGAATACCATTTTTAATGCACTGTATATATTCCCAGGTTGGGGGCAAGATACTTAAAAATGGGGAAAATAAGACATATCAGAGTGTAATTGGGAGGATTAAAGAGATCAGTGTTTGCTTAGCACAAATTCAGCACACAATAAATGTCTACTAAGTGTTAACCATCATTAACTTGAACACTTTTTGAAAGGTGTATGTCAAAGTGGAAAAAACTGAAGAAAAACAAAAAACAAAAAAAAAAACTACCCTGTATTTTGAAGTTCCTGATATTGTTGTTAGGTGATATCAAATCACTACCGACTCATGGTGACCCTGTGTACTATATAACCTTGCCCAGTCGTGCATCATGCCCACAATCATTGTATGCTTGAGACCATCGTTGCAGCTGCTGTGTCAATCCATCTCTTTGAGGGTCTTTCTTTTTTCTGCTTACCCTCTGCTTTACCAAGCATGATGTCCTTCTCCAGGGACTGATTCCTTCTCACACCATTTCCAAATTATGTTAGGTGTAGCATCACTGTTCTTAAAGTAGCACTCTGATTGTGCTTCTTACAAGACAGATTTGTTTGTTCTTCTGGCATGCATTATCAGGAGGAAACAATGAGATGATTCTTTCCTCAATGAGATGGATTGACATGGCAGCCTCAACAATGGGCTGGAACACACCTACTAAAAGCAAGGACGGCACAGGATCTGGCAGTGTCTCATTCTGTTATACATAGGATTGCTATGAGTTGAGGCTGACTGGAAGACATCTGGGGCATACATATACACGACAGTTTAAGATCAGCAAAAGCGTGTGACTGAGTTTTATTATTGTAAATCCTTCTATTTTTTTTCACCAGCATCAGACTAAAGCTGTCATGTTTATGTATGTCTTATATGTCTTCAAGTCAGCCCCAACTTATAGCAATCCTACTCCAAAAAAATACTGAGTTGTACACTGACAATGGGTTAATTGTATAGTATGTGAATAATATAGTAGTAAAACTTAAACTTTTTTTTTTTTGGAATATTCAGAGTTGTGCAGCATTTACCATGATCAGTCTTACAGTGTTTTTATTACCCCATACAAAACTTCATACTGTACTAGCTGTCACTTCCCATTCTCACTCTTCTTCATAGCCCTAACCCTAAGCAACCACTAATCTATATTGTTTTCTATAGATTTGCCTGTGCTGGACATTTTATGTAAATACAATTAATATAATACATGGCATTTTTTTAATTGGCTTCTTTCACTTAATGTTTTCAAATTTCATTCATGTTGCAGCATGCTATAGTATTTTATACCTTTTTGTGTCAGGTGCTAGTCCTTCAATGAGCACATTACTTTTTATTTATCCACTCATCAACTGGTGGACATTGGGTCATTTCTATTTTTTGGCTATTATGAATAATGCTGCTATGAAAAGTTATGGGCAAATTTTTGAGTGACATGTTTTCATTTCTCTGAGTATATAGCTAGGAGTGAAACTGCTGGATCATGTGATAACTGCATTTAATCTTTTGAGAAACTGCCAACAGTTTCTGAAGTGACTCACCATTTTATACTACCACAAGCAGTGTATGAGGGTTCCAATTTCTCCACACCCATGCTAACACTTATTATTCTGCCTTTTTGATTATATCCATTCTACAGGGTGTGAAATCATATCTCATTTTGATTTGTATTTCATTAACAGCTAATAATGTTGAACATCTTTTATTGTACTTATTTACCATTCACGCACCTTCTGTGGTGAAGTCTGTTCAAATCCTTTGTTCATTTTATAAATTGGATAGCCTTTTTGTTATTGAATTGTAAGACTTCTTTATATATATTATAAACATAAGTCACTTATTAGATACATTACTTGTAAATATTTGTCCACATTCAATGGTGTCCTTTGAAGAACAAGAGTTTTTTAAATTCTGATGACATTTATATATTTTCTTTTCCCACATTCTGTTGGATCACCCTTCTTTGGCATGGACATGAACATAGGTTGCTTCCAGTATTTTGACAAAGTACCTGTCTCCCAAATTTCTTGCCAAAAGCAAATGAGTGCTTCCAGAGCTGCATCCATTTCTTGAAACATCTCGGTTAGTATTCTGTCAATTTCTGGAGACTTGTTTTCAGCCAACACCTTCAGTGCAGCTTAGACTTTTTCCTTCGCTACTATCAATTCTTGATCATATGCTACCTCTTAAAATTGTTGAATGTTGACCAACTCTTTTTAGTACACTGATTCTCAGTATCTCCTTCTTTTGATGCTTCTTGTGTCCTTTAATATTTTGCCAATAGAACTCTTTGGTATTGCAACTCAAGCCTTGAATTTTTTCTTGTTATTTCAGTTTGAGAAATGCCAAGTTCGTTCTTCCCTTTTGGTTTTCTAACTTCATATCTTTGTACATTTCATTGTAATACTTTGTCTTCTCAAGCTGCTCTTTGCAATCTTCTGTTCAGCTCTTTCACTTCAGCATTTCTCCTACGCCTTTCAGCTGCTCGACACTCAAGAATAAGTTTTTAAGTGTCTTCTGACATCCATTTTAGTCTTTTCTTTCTTTCTTTCCTGTTTTTTCATTTGTTTCTTCATATTTGATGGCCTTGATTTCACCCTACAACTTGTCTGGTCTTTGGTCATTAGTCTTCAAAGCTTTAAACCTAATTTTGAAATGGTCACTAAATTCAGGTGGGACATACTCAAGATTGTGTTTTGGTTTTCATGGGCTTGTTTCAGTTTTCTTCAGCTTTGACTTGAATTTGCATGAGTGACTGATGATTTGTTCTACAACTGACCCCTGGCCTTGTCCTGACTAACATTATCGAGCTTTCCTGTTGTTTCTTTCCACAGATATAACTGATTTGATTCCTATGTCTTCCCTCTGGCAAGGTCCAAGTGTATAGTTTTTGTCTATGTTGTTGAAAAAAAGTATTTACAGTGAATAGGCAGTTGGTCTTGCAAAATTCTATCACGGGATCTGTGGCATTTTTTTCTGCCACCTAGGCCATATTTTCCAGCTACTGTTCCTTCTTCTTTGTTTCCAACTTTCACATTCAAATTACCAATAATTGTTCATGCATCTTGACTGCATATTTGATCAGTTTTAGATTGCTGAATATGTAGATCAAGAGGCAGTTGTATGAACCAAACAAGGCAATACTGCATGGTTTAAAATCAGCAAAGATGTATGTCAAGGCTGCATCATTGCACTGTACTTAATCCATCTGTATAGCGAACAAATAATCTGAGAAGCTGGACTGTATGAAGAATGATGCGGCATCAGGATTGGAGGAAGCCTTATTAACAGCCTGCAGTATGCAGTTACTGGGAGTGAAGATGATTTGCTAAAATACTTGCAACTGGGCCAATAAGCAATATCATGATAAATGGAGAAAAGAGTAAAATTGTCAAGTGTTTCATTTTACTTAGATCCACAATCAATGTCAATGGAAGATGCAGTCAAAAAAGGTGTATTACATTGGGAAAATCTGCAGCAAAAGTTCTCTTTAAAGTGTTGAAAAGCAGAGATGTCACTCTGAGGACTAAGGTACACCTGACCCAAGCCACAGTATTTTCAGACACTTTATATACATGTCAAAGCTGGATGAATGAATAAGGAAGACTGAAGAAGACTGGAGGTATTTAAATTATTGTGTTGGCAAAGAATATTGAATATGCCCTGGACTGCCAGAAGAATGAACAAATCCAGCTTAAAAGAAGTACAGACAGAATACTCCTTAGAAGCAAGGATAATGACACTTTGTGTTACATAATTTGGACATTGTTAGGAGGGACCAGTCCCTAGAAAAGGACATCATGCTTGGTAAAGTAGAGGATCAGTGAAAAGGGGAAACATCCTAAATGACATAGATTGACACAATGGCTGCAACAGTGGCCTCAAACTTAGCAGCAATTGTGAAGATGATGCAAGACTGGGCAACATTTTGCATAGGGTTGCTATGAGTCAGAACCAATGCAACTGCACTTAAAATAACATTTTTTTCTTTTACAACTTGTAGTTTCTTTTTGAAAAATATTTTATTATGATTAAGTGAAAGTTAAGATGGAAAGACTGCATCTTACACACTTTGGATGTGTTATCAGGAAAGATCAATCCCTGGAGAAGGACATCATGCTTGGTAAAGCACAGGGTCATTGAAAGAGGAAGATCCTCAACAAGATGGATTGATGCAGTATCTGCAACAATGGATTTAAGCATAAAAACAACTGTGGGCATGGCTCAGGACTGGGTAGTGTTTCATTCTATTGTGTGTAAGTTCACTCTGAGTCAAAGCCAACTCAATGGCCCCTAACAACAACAACAAATGAAAGCTTACAGTCCAAGTCAATTTGCCATATCAAATCGTGTACACACATCTCTGTGCAACTCAAGCTGCTCTCCTAGCAAATGACATTACTCTTCCCCTTTCCACTCTATATTTCCGGTGTTCAACCAAATCCTATCTTCTGCTCTCTACCTCCAATCTTGTATCTATACAGAAGCTGCTCCAACAGTCTCATGTACATATTTAATCAAGATGTACACACAACATGAGCATCACTCTGTGTCTTATAGTCCAATCTAATTTTTGTCTGAAGAGTTGTCTTTAGTGCTGGTTTTACCACTGGGCTAGCAGCAAGCCCAGGGGCCATATTCTAAGGGGACCCTCCAGGATGTTGAATCATCAAGTCTGGTCTTTTAATAGAATTCTAGATCTGCATCTCCATTTTTCTCCTGCTACATCAGGGTCTCTATATTGTGTTCCCTGTCAGGGCAGTAATTAATTGTGGCTGGGTACCATCTAGTTCTTTTGGCCTCATGTTGGTGTTGTCCCTGAATCATATGGACCTTTCTGTCTCACGGGCTCGTATTTTTGTCATGTTTTTGTGTCCTTTATTCTCCTCTACTCCAGGTGGGTTGGTATCAACTGATACTCCTTAGATGGCAGCTTGTTAGCTTTTAAGAGCCCAGATACCACTTACCAAATGGGATGCAGAATGCTTTCTTAAAAAAAAGAAGAAGAAACTTAGTTTGGCCAATTGACCTAGATATCCCCTGAAAGCATGATTCTACAGACCCCACCACTTGCACTTTTCATATTGTTTCTAAGAAGACTTTGCCTAACTCAAGATCATAAAGATTTATTCATATATCTTGTTACAAGAATTTTATAGTGTTGGCTCTTACGTTTAAGTATATGACCTATTTTGAGTTAATTTTTATATATGGTGTAATGAAAGGGTCTAATTTCATTCTTTTGAATGTGGATATTCAGTTTTTCCAGCATCATTTGTTGAAAAGGCTATTCTTCCCCTGTTTAATTGTCTTGGCATCCTTACTGAAAATCAATTTGCCATTAATTTTTAAGGTGTATTTTTGGTCCTCAATATCCCACTGATTCCTATGTCTATCCTCATACTAGTGTGTCTGTCATTGTGTCCCCCCCCAAAATGTGTGTAGTAATTTGGCTGGTCATGATTCCTGGTATTTTGTGATATTTCTATATGTTGTAAATCCTGACTGTATGTTAATGATGGAGGGAAGACTGCAGTTGTATTGGTGGGGCAGGACTGAGTATGTAAGATGTGTTGTGCCTTGAGGCAGTCCCATGAGATATAGATGAAAGAAGCTAGAAGAGAGATTTGGGGACCTCATACCATCAAGAAAGAAGCAGTGCTGAGAGCAGAGTGCATCCTTTGGAGAGGATCTGGGGTCCCTGCACCACAGAAACACTCAGTCCAAGGGAAGTTTAATGACAAGGACCTTCCTCCAGAGCCAGCAGAGCTCAATTTGGACTTGTAGCCTATTGGACCGCTGCAGAATAAAATTTCTCTTCTTAAATCCTATCACTTTTGGTATTTCTGTTATAGTAGCACTAGATGACTAAGAAAAATTACTGTAGGTTTGTAATGGGTTTTAAAATCAGCATTTCTGAGTTCTGCAAATTTGTTCTTCTCTTTTAAATACATTTTGGCTACTATGATCCCTTGTATATCTGTATGAATTTTATGATCAAATTGTCAATTTCTACAACTAATCAAATGAAATTTTGATCAAGATCCCATTAAATTTGTAAATTAATTAGGGAATATTACCATATGACCAATGGTAGTCCTTCTGAACAGACTATAGGATTGTTTTGTAGTTTGTTTCCCAGAATAGAAATTCACTGCAAGAAACTCAAGACAAAGGAAATGAGGAACTCTCATGGAATGCAACTTCAGGTCTCTTAGGAAATAGCAAGTCATCAGGTATCTGCTTAGTCCATCTCTGGGTCTACATAATCTCTCATCTCTGCTTCTGTCTTTTTATGTACTCTAGCCTCCTGTCTAAAGACTATGTTGTTCATATTAGCTATAATCTATCCAAAATGACCATCTTGGTCCTTGAGATAAATGGGCTCTTCCAGATCCAATGCCTACAGTTAACTGAGTACTCCTTTCAGGTTAAAGATTTCAAAATCAGAGAGAGAGAGCCTGGTTGGGCCAGTATGGTTCCACAGTGTTTCTTTAGGCCAGTCATGTGTGACCAACAGGGTAGGGTTATAAGGTAAAGGAACAATCTGTTCTCTGCTCTTGGGGTATAAATTGCCGGGAATAGGGAGTTGAGTGACAGTTCTGTTATAAATTTTAAATTTTGTGTTTAAAATTTAAATTTTAGGTTTAAATTATCTATGTGAATGGCCAAGTCAGAACAGATAGTAAGGGAGCCTAGGAGCGAGTTGTTATTGCTCTCACTACACATAATTATTTTGAACAGAAACAACATTCCTGAGATCCTGTCCTGGGCCCACAGAATAGAACCTGTTTTGTAAAGTTTCTTCTGTCTAATGGGCTGGCTATCTGGCTACCATTCATTTATGGGACATGAATCCCAGAAAAGGTCTCTTGCCTCCTGCTGCTGAGGAAATCACATTATTGGATTTTTAAGTAAATGATTGGCCAGAATATCTAAGAGCTTTACTCACAGACCTTGACAGGTTTATTTTTTTTTTAATTAAAAATCCTAGCCTGGGGCAAAATGAAAATGTCTTCAGAGTTGCAATCAGTGATTGTGTTTCATATTTGAAATATATGTTAGAAACCAGAGCTTGGTGTGATCTGATCTTGGGATTCGTTCAGAAATTACTGACTTCTTTGAATTCAGCTCTTCTTGAGGGAAATTACCCTTGATCCTTGCTAGGGGGCAGGGAAGACATTCCATGATACCAATCGGTGTGAAAAGGTCATTTTCCACCTTCTTGTTTCCCACAAAGGAACTCTGTGGAGCGCTCATTAAAGCAGTCAGCTGCTATCTTGTAGGTCAGGAATTCAAACCCCCTATTGCTCCATAGGAGAAAGATGTGACAGTCTGCTTCTGTAAAGATTTACAGCCTTGGAAACCTTATAAGGGGGTTCTACTTTGTTTTATAGGGTCTCTAGGAGTTGGAATTGACTTGACAGCAGTGGGTTTTGTGTGTTTCCCACTGTACTGCAATCAGTCAATCAAAATTCCCTATCTGATTGAGAAGAACAAAACATGCTTTCTTAAGGCCTTATGTCTAAGGTCTCCTTGCCACAAACCGATCTTAATCAGAAGAAGAGATAAACACACACACTACAGACTCCTCTCAAAGCAGACCAAGAGACTAAGAAATGTCAACACAAAAGCAACATCTTTAAAAAGTGCATGAACTAAGAATCCAGTTTGTATTTTAAAATCCAATCAGCTGTTTTCAAAAAGGCTGTTATCCATTAAATCCATTATCATTGAGTCAATTCTGACTCATGGTGACCCTATAGGACAGAGCAGAACTGCCCTGTAAGGTTTCTAAGGAGCACCTGGTGGATTTGAACTGCCAACCTTTTCATTAGCAGCCATATCACTTAAGAATTATGCCACCAGGGTTTCCAAAAAAGGTTGTTAGTCCTTACTAAAATAGCAGACAAACACAGTAAGATGTTCAGAGTTTTCACAAAAATCCTTTGAATTTCACATATGTACACCATAAAATGTTAATAAAGCAATGTTTCAGGGCTTGAACTAACAAACTATTATTTTTCACTGTAAGAGCGTAAATAGAGCATAATTCATATATTTATTTACTTGCTCATTAGTATACTTATAGCACTATAAAGATTAACACAAGATTCTGAACAATATTTTTTTTCCCAGTAGAAATTTAGTGCTTAGGTCTCATGTCAGATACTATGTCAGATATTAAAGCAGGGAGAGCTTTTAAAAGTATCCACAAACCTCAAATACAGGGTCACCACTGTGCACGTTTGACATGTGATTCTCAGTGAAGCTATTTGTCTGAATTTTCCTTCATTAGTAAAGAGCAGAGATCATAGTTAAATGATACTTTTGTAACTTTATATCAAGCCAATTTTTATTATCTTGTGCCACTTCTGAGCGGAATCACTCCAGCTTATCAAAACCAAGTGTCTGCTCAGGGCCAGGCCTTGAGCTGGAGACTGGGCACAAACAGATAAATGAAACACGATCCGGCTGCGCAGGAGGTCATGGATGAGTGCGGACACAGACATACAAGGAAACAGAAGAATACTCATGACCTGACTGGAGCAATCACTGCGGAAGAAATTAAAAGAGTTATCAAAGAATTGCTTCTTTGAAAGCTCCTGTTGCCGTTTTGTTTATTGTTGCTGTTGTTTGCAGATAATCTCGCTCCAGTTTTCAAGGAACAGATGATTCTCATACTTCACAAAATACTCGGAGAGCAGAGAAGAAGTTAACAGGTATTTCATTCATGTCATAAAACTAGAAAATTCCAAGTAATAAAACTTGCCAAACAGAGTGCCCGCTGACACTCTATGGAGAAACAGACCTCAGTGACTAGCAGTCTATCGTCTGACCCAGCACCAACCCCGGCAGTGCTGAACAGACCAGCTCTGGACTCCAAAAACCAGATCAGAGAATCCATTGGCTGGCCAGTAATTAATCAGTTTGTCTCGTTAGAAGTTGGACATAAAATCACAGAGACAATAGTGGGTCTATGTTAGGTGCTGATATGATTAGGATAGATATATGTTTAGCTGTCTTATGCAAGCAGAGAGATTTTTCTAAGAAAGAAAGGAAAGAAGCAAGGAGAAATGAGAAGCCCTGAGAAGTAGAAGGAAATAAGATATCCCTTATCTCCTAAGCAACAGAGAGAGTGGCTTTGGTTTCCAGTAGCTCCATTTCCCATGAGACTAGGCTACACTTTGGCTCTTGTTTCCATGGTGTTGCCTAGTTGTGTCCTTTCAGTCACACCCCCTCCCTCTGCCTCTCCACATCACATACATTCCCTTTCCCTATGTTGTACTGAATACTTTTCTATTCTTTGCAATAAAGACAGCTTTGCTAGAATGAGCATGCTTGGAAATGAGGAGAGAAAATTATCATTGTTTGCAAAAGATATATTTTGATACCTAGAACACTAAAGAGAATCAACTGAAAAACTATTAAAATTAATAAGAAAGCTCAGCAAAGAGACTGGTTAAAGAACAAATACTCCAAAATAATAGTGTTCTTTACTAGCAATGATGAGTTGAGAAATATGGTTTAAAAATATCTTATTCACAATAGCAACAGAAAACATAAAATGCCTATGAATAACCTCAACAAGAAATATGTAAGATGTTTATAAAGAAAACCACAAAACCATACTCTGAGAAGTAAAAATTACTTGACTAAATAAGAAAATAAACAGTGTTTCTGGGCAGGAAGCTTGATGCTGTAAAGATACCTGTTTTTCCCAGATTAACCTATAAGCTTCTCTTGTTTTCCAATCATACTCTTGATAGGCATTTTAGAAACTCAACAAAATGATTCTAAAATTTACCTATGATAATAGATAAAACAACTGTAATTACAAAATTATATATATTACATGTAAATAAAAAATATATAAATTATATATATTATACTAGTAATATATGTAAAGATACGGTAAAAATAATCAGGGCATTGTGCTTCTGGTATAAGAATAGATACGTCAGTGGGAGAAACAAGTATATATGCACACAAATGTAGTAAATTATTAAAATGGAATCACAAATCTCTGGGGTAAATATTTTTTGTTATACATGGTTAAGAGATCCTTTATAAGAGACTAAAAGTCCTGGAATGAGAGGAAGTGTTACTCAACTATGTTTACTTTTAATGAATTACATAAAGATTTATTAAGGTTTATAAATATTTTTAAACTATAAAACAAACATTGACAATTGATCATACTGAAGGGTAAATAGAAAGCATACTCCTAATTTAAAAAAAGAAGAATTACAAAAGCAATAAATAAGTAAATAAATGTCTCTAAATAGAAATCTAGAATATCTGTATTTAAACGTGAAAGACAAAATTAAATTACTTTGGAAAAATTTGAAGAAATGAAGCAAAATAAAAGTTAGAATCCTTAAAACATAAAAGTTATTGATACATAACATTCAGATCAGATTCTGATTCACATCTGACCAAAAATATCACGGAGCAGCAAACCACAAAAGAAATACAAATGGTAAATAAAAATGTTTTAAAAAGCCAACCTCACCAGCAAGAGATGCAAATCAAAACCATGAGCTATTATCCTCACCTCTAGAATTAGCAAAACTAGAAAAACCAATTCTCCAAGTGGACCTGTGAAATAAGCACTCTTCTCTGCTGTTGGGGATATAAATTTGTACATATTTTCAGAAAGCAATTTAACTGTTGTATCAAGAGACAAATATATTCAAATAGTTTGAAGCAGTAATTCAATTTACAACATCAAAAGAACATAATTTGTAATAAGGACAAAAACATACACAAAGACAAATATTATAGAGATTTGTGTGTGTGCTTATGAATGTATATTATAATAACAGCATAATTAGAAGTAAAAAATATACTCAAAAATAGAGGAATGACTAAAACTGTGGTACATCCATTTAACAAAAATTGATACTGTAATTGTAAATGAGGATAGGAGTGGATTTTTCATTTAAAAACCAGTGCCTACATCAATATTACATCTTCAAAATATAGAAACACCTCTCCATGTATGTCTGAATCTCAAGGAGGTTAAAACACATTTACCCAAACAATCTGAGCATTGAACCACTGTCATTGATTTCATCAGACAGAGACGGAATTGTGAGGCTTTTCAACTTTTTTGAAATTTTTTATCTGCATTATAAAGTTTGTTTAGGAATATATATTACTTTTATATCCAGGAACTAGAGGGAAAAATTGAAAAACCATTTCACTATAATGAAATAAGTGCTTTAATAAATGTAATTACTTGGAGAGAACCAAATCTGTCTTGGGTAGTCAAGCAGGAAGCATTTCACTGGAGTATACAGAAATTAGCTTGACAAGAATAACACAGAGGGGCATTACCCACTGAACCAAGTTCACCAACCCACCAAAAACCCACTGCTATTGAGTTGATTCTTATAGGGTAGAGAGGAACTGACTCGTAGAGTTTCTAAGGTGATCAATCTTTGTAGGAGATGGCCACATCTCTCTCCTGCCAGGCAGTTGGTAGTTTCAAACCTCTGCCTACCAGTTAGCGGCCAAGTGCTCTAACTGCTGCACACCAGGCATCCCTTCACTAAGAGTAATACATATTTAGAGAGTTTAATGTTATCACGAGTGAGACAAATATAAGAATTATCATCTGGTTAGAGAGCAAGGCACACACACACACACAAAAAAAAAAAGAACAAGCACTGATAATTTATAGGAGGATCCCTGGTGGTACAGTGGTTAAGGCACTCAGCTGTCATCTAAAAGGTCAGTGATTTAAGGTCAGCCACTCTGTAGGAAAAAGATGTAGTAGATGTTCCGTAAACACTGACAGCATTGGGAGTCCTATGGAACAGTTGTACTCCGTCCCTTAAAGTGACTATGAGTCAGAAGGAAATTCTAGTGGTGTAGCAGTTAGGTGCTATGGCTACTAACCAAAAGGATAGAGTTTGAATCCACCAAGCACTCCTTGGAAACACTGTGGGGCATTGGCATGCTTTCCTGCAGGGTCACGATGAGTGTGAATTGACTTGACGACAGTAGGTTTTTCATTTTAAGAGTCAGAACTGACTTCACTGAAGTAGTTTGTTTGGGTGGTAAATGATGCTAAGGGGGAAATGAATAACTAAACAATGAACCATGAGATTGGAGATAGATTTGGGGTAGGGAGAAACAAAGCAGACATGACTGAAAGGAAGCAACACTGAATGGAAAAAAGCAATTGAGTACTGTTCTCCCCACCCTTACAATCTATACATTAATGGAATTCTACCTACATTTTAGTATGCATTTCCCTTCTTTGTTCTTTTCTCCAATTTGGCTATATTTTTCATTTTCTACCTTTTAATAGGGAAAGAAGAAAATTCTGACCTATTTAGACACTGGTGGACTTTGGGGTCATTGGTTCTTAACAGGGTACCCAGCTACCACTAAGTTTAGGATGAAAATACTGCTATGATTTCAAGATATTTGGCCTGTGACTTTTTTGAAACCTTCCACCTGAGAAGGGAAGATGACTTTGTATGAAACACAGCTGAGCAACTAAGCAGCCTTTATATGAAATACAACTCAGCAGCCCAATTGGATGCTGACTTAATTCAGTAGCAGTCAAGTACTTAGCATCTTTTCCCAGTGAAAAACATTATGCTAGAAGTGGGATATGGGAAGGGATAAATAGCAAAGAGAGCTCACTCTCAGTGATTTGTAAAATAAACTACTAGATCTCAAGCCTGGCTGCCCACCAAACCAAACCCATTGCTGTCAAATTGGTTCTGATTCATATTGACCCTACAGGACAGAGTAGAAATCTGCCCCCATAGAGTTCCCAAGGCTGTAATTTTCATGGAAACTGACTATCACATCTTTCTCCTGCAGAATGGTTAGGGGTTTCCAATTTCTGATCACTCAGCAGTCCAGTGCTTTACCACTGCACCACCGGGGCTCCCTGTAATCAACAGTGAGCTTTAAAAAATAATAATGCTCCCTGAGAAACCCTGAAGCTGCTGGATCATCAACTGTGGTCTTTTAGTGGAGATCTCAGGGTGCACCCCTTTTTATTCTTGTGTTGCCAGTGAGACTCAACTTAGTGAGCTCCATCGCGGCTAGCACTGGTGGTTGCCAGGCACCATCTGGTTCTTTCGGTACCAAGTCAATGTAGGGATCCACTCATTTGGGTCTCTCTGTCTTCTGGGTTCTCATTTTGGTCTTTGGTGAGCATCCGTTCCTGCTAAGTTGGGACAATTTGCTGTGCCCTAGGATGGCAGCTTGGCAGCTTGCTGCCCTTGCCCATGGATCATAATGAAGGTCAACTCTTTGGACAGCAAGGGATTGGACTTGGCGATGCCGAGTGATCATTTATTGGGTGCACTTTATGGTTTTATGCATCTATAAGGATATCATCCTGCTCACCTCTGGCTAGAGTAAGGGGAGTGGGTGGAGGGGAGGGGAAAGGAGACTGTATGTGATACCAGTATAGCAAAAATCTAGCACTTACTCTGCCCCTTTCCCTTCCTTGACTGTGGCAGACATTACTTATTAATAATGATATAAGTAATTAGACTCGATGAGGATGAGACATGTATGGAGCAGAGAGGAATAGTGTGCTGTCACCGGGCAGGGAGAGAACTGGAAGCTGCACATAGATGGGCATGAAAATTTATATGGGAACGTATATTTTCACTCAGTCATAATAAAAAAAAATACTAATGCTCAAATCAAACCCCTAGAGATTCTGATTTAATTGGTCAGGGGGTGTGGTCTGACATTAGGAGTGTTAAAAGCTCCCCAGGTGATTCTAATGTGCAGCCAGCTTCAGAAATTTCTATCTAAAGCGAACAGAAGATGAAACACCTAACTATAAAACAATTATAACATATGACTTTCTTGGACCAAATCCTTAACAGCTTCCTTATTATTTGTGGAATGAAGTTCAAACTGTTACATACCATCCAAAACCCTATGTAATCCAGTATCTTTTGTTGTTGTTATATGCCACAGAGTCTATTTCACGTCACAGAGACTCTATAGGACAGAATGGAACTGCCCCATAGAGTTTCCAAGGAGCAACCAGTAGATTTGAACTGTTGACCTTTTGGTTAGCAGCAAGCTCTTAGGCAGTGAGCCACCAGGGTTTCATCTAGCACCTGTTGAGCCTTATTCGTTGAGACTCCCCCAATAGAAGGCCTGTCACCCAAACATTCCCTTACTGACCTGACTTCACCCTAGAAACAGGAAATAGGTAAATTTCTACTTACTCTTAATTGATTAGCTATTGGTTACTCAGAGAACCTTTGTTGAGTGAGAAAGATACTGAAATCACTACAAAGCTCAATATGAAAAAGTACCATAATCTTTTCATCAATTCTAATTACTTTTATCATTATTAATAAGTGATGTCTGCCACAGTCAAGGAAGGGAAAGGGGCCAAGTAAGTGCTAGATTTTTACTATGCTGGTATCCCATGTTTGTTCACCCTTTTATACTTGTACTGGATTATTCTTCAAACCATCCTTCAAAGCATAGTATACAGACCTTTCCTCTTGGAAGATTTTCTGTTGTTCTGTACGTCTTCCCCACCTTGACTTCTAAAAACCAAACCAAATATATTGCCTAAGTTGACCGTGACTCATAGTGATCCTGTAGGACAGTTTGGAGCCCTGGTAGTGCGGTGGTTAAGAGCTACTGTTGCTAACCCAAAACACTGGCAGTTCAAATCCATAAGCCACTTCTCAGAAATCCTGTGAGTCAGTTCTACTGTCCCATTGGACTGCTATGAGTTGGAATTGACTCAACAATGGATTTGGTTTGGTTTATTTTATAGGACAGGGTAGAACTACACCATAGGGTTTCCAAAGCTGTAATCTTTATAGCAGCAGATTGTTCCATCTTTCTCCTGTAGAGTGGCTGGGGGGTTCCAGCTGCCAGCCTTAGAGTCAGCAGTCCAGCAATGAATCACTGCTCCAGAAAGAGCTCCTTCCTTGCCTCAAAGAGTTCAGCAAACCGTCCCTTTTAGCACTATTGTCACTTTCAGTGAGACTTACAGAAATCAGTATCAGCTTTTGTATACAAACCTCAAATAATTTACTGCTGTGGTTCCCAAACTTTAACTTGCATCAGAATCACCTGAGAAGGATTATTAAAACATTCCCAGAGTTTATGATTCAGTAGATCTGTGGTGAGCCTTCAGAATTTGTATATTGAACAAATTCCCAGGTGATGCTGATGCTGTCTGGCCTTATAATCTTCTGCTCTCTGACCTTGTAATCTTCTAGAAGGTCTGGAATTACTACATTTTTATCTATATATTCCTTTTGCAATGGCCTGAATTTATTAAGTTCTTATTTTAATTGAATTCAACCATAGACACTACAAGACAGATGATAAGTGAGAAAGGATTGGTGTAGACTCACATTTAAGAAGTCACATTGATTTGGAATCATAACAAGAAAACCCCAAAACCATAGATGACCAATTATGTTTCAGTCAGGAAGAGAGAAACAAGGATAATTCTTGGCTTGGCATCTGGAGGTGGGGTCATAGAGATGAAGGAGCATTTTAGAAAGATGCCAGGCTGGTTACCTGGAGATGCACTTGCTTATTGTCTCTATCAGTCTCAAGTAAGCAGCCTCTGAGCTGACCGTGGATTTAACAAGGAAGAAAAGAGCCCGCATGTGTGATCAACAGTGAAAGAAAGCAAAAGGTAGCCAGGAAAGGAGAAGCAATGGAGGGAGACTGCAGAAGGATTTTTGTTTCCCATCTCTGGAAATACGTCTCCATTGGCTTTATTGAAAGTTACCCCAAGGCCGATGGGGGAGGAGAGGGAACTGTAAGAAGATGAACGAGATGGCTCACTGGGCAGATTTCCTCTGCGCTCACCAGCCTAGTTTTAAAAAAGCCATTTCAGCAATTGTTCAGAGCTGTCAGATGTCTCTGTCAGATCAATAGGTTACTGTGGAATTTGCCCAGATGGTTGGCCAATCAAAATGTAAATTCCAGATAAATTTAATACATAAACCTACTTGTCTTCCTCAAGCTATTTTCAAAGTCATGAAAAGCAATTTGACTTTTCCTTATGACTGTCATAGAGGAGATACGTTTCTGCTGTTGTTTAGTATTTATTTGGCCGCAAAACTCATTGTAGGGACAGTGGCGGTGATGAAGGTATAGGGTCCGTGATCAGTTAATGGTCTTGCCATCCACGTGTCTCAGAGGGAGCTGATCTGTTTATTGGGATACTCCTTATGGGAAACGTATAAATTAATATGAAGATCTGTGGCAGCTCCAGGAACATGACGGTGTTATATTTGCTTGTAGAGTGTGTGAGTAAAAAGTCATGACCCCCATTTACGTTTCTCCTGGGCAGTTTTGCTTTCTAGGACACATAATGTATATCTGATGCGTGATGATATACATATGCATGTTGCAACCTATCTTTCCAACAAGAACCATAAATCTTTATATTCAAAGATTTATAGACCAGCCATGATGGCTACAGGCCTCATGGGGAAGTATGCTCTGGAGACATGCCCTAATTTTTCATGCTGAAAGAAGTCATAATGGGAGAAACATGTAGGCAAGAGGTAAAAGGCTTTGAACTCAGGAATGTCTAAAATAAGGTTTTGAATTTAATCATTTCTCCTGTGGTTATTAGATAGCAGACTTCATACTTCAATGTAGTGTTAGTTAAAACACTTTCATATGCATTATGCTATTTGATCTTCACTATAACTCACTGAGGTAGCTGGCACCAAGGCTTGGAACTGGTTTGTTTCTGTTCAACTGTTCCTGAGAGTTTGCATTCCACTCCAGATATACTGAATCAGAATCTACAGCTTAACAAGATTCCCAGGTGATTCTTATGGAAAAAAATTTTGTGAACCACTGCCCTACTAACCAGCAATATTAACATCACCCGGAAACTCATTAGAAATCAAATTTTCAGCAGGGGTTTGAACCAGAACCAATTGGTTCAAAGTTCGTGCATTAGTTGGGTTATTTTATTCGTTTCCTATGGCTGCTGTAACAAATTGCCACATAATAAACACAAATTTATTATTTTACAGTTCTGGAGGGAAGAAATCCCGAATAGATTTTACTGGGTTAAGATTAATGTGTCAGCATAGTTGCGTTCCCTCTGGATTCCCTAGGGGAGAACCTATATCCTTGCCTTTGCAAGTTTTAAAGGCTGCCTGCATTCCTTGGTGTGCAGCCTCTTTCCAAGTCAGCAAGGTCAGTTGGAGTCCTTCTCACATTGCCATCTCTCTCTATTTCCTCTTTTTGCCTTCCTCTTCAATTTTTAAGGACTTTGTGATGATATTTTGTTCACCCAGAAAATACAAACTATAACCTTTACTATCTTAAGGTCAGCTAACTAGCAACCTCAATTCCATGTACAACCTAATTCCCCTTTACATGTAACCTATTAATGGGTTTTAGTTATTTTGAACATAAACAGATTTGGGTGACAGTATTATTCCTGACAAAGCTCCCTTTCTCCTGGTTTCTAATAGCTTCACCCAGGGGCAGACTAACTAGTAAGCAACATATGCACAGGCTTACAGTAAGTAGGGTATATATGGACTTGATCACGTTTACTTCCTAATCTGTAGAGTACAGTTTCACATAGTGTGCTGGTTAAGGTTGTGTGTCAATTTAGCCAGGCCATGATGCTCAGTGACTTGTTATGATGTAATGGGGAAGTTATATAATGATATAATCACTTCCATGGTGAGTCGAAAAGGAGTTTTCTTGGAGATGTGGCTCGTATCTGGCAAAGCTCATTGGCTTTTGCTCTGGATCTCATTTAGCTCATAATCATCTGACCTCTGGTGCTTGGCACCTGAGCCAACAGCTTGCAGTCTGACCTGCCAATCTTGGGTTCATTAGCTCATGAAGCAATCTGAGTCAGAAGCAGCCTCCAGCCTGACAGCTGACCCACAGACTAAGGACTTTCTAAAATCTATGACTGTGTAAGCCATTTCCTTAGTATAAATGTCTCTCTCTCTTGACACAGTGGCTGCAACAATGAGCTCAAACATAACTGTGGCAATGGCACAGGACTGGGTACTGTTTTATTGTGTTGTACATAGGGTCACTGAGTTAAAACTGACTTGGTGGCCTCTATGCACACACACACATATGCCACACTAGTGATTCTCAAGAGAACCCAGCCTAAAATACACGGATTTCACCATATCAAAGATAGAGTGAAATTGTGCACTGCAGTCTGGTAAGTAAGCACGAGTGAGCCATGTGTACCTTGCTTATTGGGTAATCTGTCCCTGGTGTTCATCTAGGGGTAAGCACTAGCTGGAGAGTAGGTAGGGAAAAGAGAGCTTGGAGTATTTATTCCCCTGTTGTCCCCTTGGTGTACTGCCATTCTGCAGAGGCTGAATTGTTCTTTAAGAGCCACAGACCTGTTAGGCGGCTCTTTACTACAACTATAGCTTTCTCTGGGTACCAGTAACCACTCTGACTTTAATCCATCAAGCACAGGGTGGGAACAGCTTCCCTTTGTTATTAGTCCCAGAGTGCTTCACCATTCTTTAGTGGGTCCCATAACCCTCCCATACCTGTCAATAGTCCTCCTATTAAACCGTCTTCAATTACTCCTTTAATGCAGTATCTGTTGCTTGCCAGGACTTCATCTAGATGGCGAACTACTTGCAAGGCTAAGATTCCTTCCTGTATACTACAGTTGGCTAAATTGATGGGTTAGCAACCCTTGCTAAAAATGGTGAAGAGTGTGGCTACAATTTGGCATTAAATTTTGGTTTTCTTCCCTGTCTGGGGTATAAAATCAGGCTAAACTGATAAGATTGGTTACTAACATTCAACTTTAATTAATGGAAGAAACCCAACTTGGAACACAGATGAGAGAATTCCCTCCAGTCCAAACTGGCTGAACACGTAATGGGGAAAATGTATTCATTTACTCATGTCCAGCAAACGTTAAAACTTTGAAACAGAGGCGGAGCCAACATGGCACCCTGGACAGACACATCATGCTTTCCTTTTGCAGCAAAGACTCCCCAAATTAAAACGGATATAAACGTCAGTCCTAGAATCCTATTATCAAAGGAAAGGATAAAGAAATAGATCAAACATTGGAAGGAAGAACAAATTTAAGGAAAACAGAGAACAAGGAAAGATGCGGGGTGGCGGTCCCTTTCTGACTAACACAGTGCACCATCGCATTCTTGCAGCACAGCCAGAAACAACCCTGGAAAGGGAGTATAGGAAGGTAACTTCATGGAGCTCCCAAGAGAAGACAAAGCATGCACCTTGTACCCCACCTCCACCATCTTCCCACCAAGAGATGCTATACCACCTTGGCTACAGAGATACTGGCCTGACACTGGCCTGAGTCTACCCTGCCCTCTTGTACCAGTGCCTACCATGCCATTATTTTCCCTGTTCTTTGTCTTTCTCTTTCCCACCTAGCCTTGTATAGTACCTTCACCCCTTCTGGTGGGCTGCTTCACACCATAGCAGGTAGACAGCTACTGGCCCAGGTTTACCTACTCTACTCCTGCTAACTCCTCCCAATGAGCCACTTTATTACTTTGCATTTCTTTTTTTTTTCTTTCTTCTTTCCTTTTATTTCTTCCTCTTACCTAGCTCTAGACACCTCCGCTGTCCGTTCCCCACTAAGCCAAGCTGTGTTGGCTTGGTTAGAGGAGCACCAGCCCACCACCAACCTGAGTATGCCGTGCCCTCACCGGACAGCTCCTGCTGTACTACTTTTTTCCTTTTTCTCCTTCCTGCATTTCTTTCGCCCTCTCACCAAATCCTGTGCCACACTTCTACTCCTTCATACTGGGCCTCGCTGCATGGTTGGAAGAGATCTAAAAGTCTGTCTTTGTCCCAGGTTCCACCTGCCCATACCTACCAGAACCCATTGCACCACTTTTTATTTTATTTATTTTTCACTCCTACCTAGTCCCATAAAGTACTCACTCCCTTGCTGCCAGGCCTTATAATACCACCGTGGCTATAAAGCCACTGGCCTGCTGCTTTCTACCTCCCACCTAGCCTTGAATGCTACCTCCTCAATTTTCCCTCTGCTCCCCTGTTCTGACCTGCCCCCTGACAAAGTGGCTGTACTCTCCTCCCCTCTTTTATATCACTATTTCTTTACAGTTCTTTGTTCCTGTATGTAGCCTCATACCTCATTTCCCCTTTCCATCAGTTCTTACTGTGCTGCTCTGGCTAGGGCAACTCCAACTTAGGCCTACCATTATACTGGGTCTGCACTGTCCCTTCCCTCCCATCATGGAACCAGAACATTCCATTCCCTATCTAATATCCTAGATATTTTGCAAGGGGCTGTGATTGCTTCCGTACCACTAATGAACATCAGGAGGTAGACACAGTCTGTCCTGAGACATCTCACCAAACCATCCAACAAAGAAGGCTCACCTTATTTTCTGCTGCCCTGCCCATCTAGACAAGATGATAAGAGCTAGCATGGCCACAGACAAGCAAGTAGCAAAGCACCTTTGGCCCACGTGCTCTGACACATCAAAACATAACAAGAAAGCAGGACAAGACAAATGAACATAAATCAGAAAATAAAGAAAATAATTTCTTAATATTTCTAAGACAGCACACTATATAAAAAATATTAAAAACTAGGACATGAAGTCCCCCAAAAAGAACCAAAATAAAGAATTAGATTATCTTCTAGTATAAGAGAAGGCAATATAGAACTACCTGATATGAATTCAAGACTAATATTTAGGGTTTTCTGAGAGATTGGGAAAGAGGTCAAGGAAAATACAGATAAAAACTAAGGGAAAAAATAGTCAAAATCATGTAAAACAGATAAAACAAACAAAAACATAGCCAGAATCAAGGATAAAAAAAAAACAAAGCAGAAGAATTGAGAAAAAAAATGATACAAGAATGAAACTTCAAAATAAATAATTAGAAATCATACAAAACAGCAAATAGAAATCCAAAAGATAAACAACAAAATTTAGGAAATGGATACCTCAGTGAAGATTTTAGTAGCAACTTTGAAAGAATGGAAGATAGAACCAGTGAGACTGAGTACACGTTCACAGATGTCATGTTGTTTGAGTAAAAATTACCAAAAAAAAACAAACCCACTGCCATCAAGTTGATTCCAATTCATAGAGAATCTATGGGACAGCGTAGAACTGCTCCATAGAGTTTCTAAGGAGCACCTGGTAGATTCAAACTGTTGACTTTTTGTTCACAGACACAGCACTTAACCACTATGCAACCAGGGTTTCGAAGGGAAAATAGGGGGTGGGGGAGGTGACGAAAACCTAACACGTGGGGCACAATAGCAAAAATTTGTACATGACTGTGATTTCAGAACAGGGGAAGAAAATGCAAATCACACAGAAGATTGTTGAAGACTTTCTGACAGAAAATTTCCCAAATATCACAAAAGATGTGATGGATCTTTTGCAACAAAAAGACAAACATCTTAGGAGCTCTACAAACCCATGTAGGATAGACCCTAAAAGAAAGTCACAAAGGTATATCATAATTACACTTGTCAAAGGAAAAGACTAAGAAAAAATCCTGAAGGCAACGCGATACAATGGAAAAGACATTTACAGAGGGAGAAAAAGCAAGACAAAGCAGTTATTAGTTGGCAGCCACTATACTGCCAAGAAGGCAATGGGGTGACATGTATATGAAACCTTGAAAGAAAACAAAACAAAGCAAAAAAACTTGTCAGCCAAGAATAATATAAATCCTACAAAACTCTCGAATATGGTGGCAAAATCAGGACATTTTCAGATAAAAATAAAGTAGGGGAATTTATAAAAAACCAAACCAAACTTAATAGATATATTAAAAGATGTCCTTCAGTTAGAGAACTAACAACGCATGACAACAACTGGAGTTTATGAAACTTGATAGCATCAGTCATATACCAACGTGGGTAAAGAAACCTCAAAAATAAAACCAAGTTAAAAGACTTAAAACTATAAACAACACCAAAACAATAAAAAGGGCAGTAAGTGGCATAGGTGTAGAACTTTCAGATGGAGAGGAATTCAAGGTGATATCAAATAATAAAAGACTAGTTCAAACTTAGAAAAGTAAAGGTAAATTTCAAGTTAGTTACAAGTTCACAAACGTATCAGAATTAAAAAAGGAAATATATAGTCTCAGTAAACACAAAGTCTATAATGAGAAAAAGAAAAGAAAATCTATGAACAAAAGGAACTTCACAAAAAGCAAAAGGAACAGAAACAACAAAGTCAGCACCCTCCCAAAAACCATCAATATGACAACAATAAATTCATATTTATCGACATGAGTTTGAATGTAAACGTAAATGGATTACATTCAGTGTAATGTATGAATACATTGCATACATTGAATGTAAATGGAATAAATGCACCTGTAGAGAGACAGAATGGCAAAATGGTTCTAAAAAGTACATGTCATCAATGTGCTGTCTACACAAGACACATCTTGCCAAAGCCAAAGCCAAGTGGCGTCGAGTCTTAGATGCAAAGATATAAATATATAAATAATTAAAGGATGGAGAAAAATATATCAAGCAAATAGCAACAGAAATGTAAAAAGGTAGGAGTAGTAGTACTAATCTTGGATAAAACAGACTTTAACATAAAATCAACCATAAAAGACAAGGGAGAACATTATATGATTAGAGGGATAATCCAACAAGGAAGCTTAACCTTAGTAAATACCTACAAACACAATGACAAGGCCGTAAAATACATAAAACAAACTCTTACAGCACTGAAAAGAGGAATAGTTCCACAATAATAGTAGGAGACTTCAACATGTATAACTACTCTCAGAAGAGGAAAGAACACCTACAAAGAAGCTCAACAAAGATACAGAAGCTCTAAAGCCACAATCAATCAACTTGACCTCATGGATACATGTAGAAAGTTCCACCCAAAAAGCATGCATTCCTTTCCAATGCACATGGAACTTTCTCAAGAATAGATCATATTTTAGGTTACAAGCCACACTTAATAAGATACAAAATATCAAAATAATACAAAGCAATCACTCTGATCACAATGCCATAGAAGTAGAAATCAGTAACAGGGAGAGAAGGAAAAAATAAGTCAAATACATGGAAAGTGAAGAATACTTTGCTTAAAAACAACTGGGTTATAGAACAAACCAAAGAGGAAATCAAAAAATTCCTAGAATTAAATAAGTACATCGTACTATAACCTTTTGGAACACAGCTAAGGCAGTGTTCAGAAGTCAATTCACAGGAATAGATGCACACATTGAAAAAGAAGAAAGAGCCAATATCAAATCATTAGCCCTACAACTTGAACAAAGAGAAAGTGACAGCAAAAGAATCCCAATGCCACCAGAAGAAAAGAAATAAGGGAACAGGGAGGGCTGAAGTATATAATCCAAATGAGAAATGAAATGGGCAATATTACAACAGACAGAGAACCTAGAGGAAATGGACAAATTTCTAGAAACACACTACTTACCTAAACTAACACAAGCTGAAAAAGAAAATCTATACAGACCCATAATAAGAGAAGACACTGAAGAGGTAATGAAAATATCCCTCCTGAACCCAAAAAACCCTTGGCCTGGACAGCTTGACTGGAGAATTCCACCAAACATTTCAAAAACCAGAGAAGAGCTCACAACAACAGTACTAAAGCTATTCTCAAATTCATTCTATGAAGCCAGTATAAATCTGATACCAAAGTCAAGTGAAGGCAGCATAAAAAAGAAAATTACAGACCAATCTCTCTAATGAATATAGATGCAAAAATTCTCTATAAATTCTAGCCAATAGAATTCAGCATTGTATAAAAAATATGACACACCTCAACCAAGTGGAATTTGTGCCAGGTATGCATAGATGGTTCCACATTGAAAATTCACCATATAAATAGAACAAAAGACAATAACCATATGATGATCTCAACTGTTACACAACAGGCCATTTATTTGGTAAAGTGCAACACCTGTTCCTGATAGAAATTCTCAGCTAGATACGAATAGAAAGAAAATTCCTCAGTATAATAAAAGGTACCTATACAAAATAGGAAACACTGGTAGCATAGTGGTTAAGTGCTACATCTGCTAAACAAAAGGTCAGTAGTTCCAATCAACCAACTGCTCCATTGTGTAGAGTAGTTCTACTCTGTCTTATAGGATTACTATAAGTTGGAATCAATTCAGCAGCACTGAGTTTGATTTTGGTTTTATACAAAACTAATAGCCAACATTATTCTCAACAGAGAGAAAATCAAAGAATTCCTTCACTCCACAAGAATGGAAACAAGATAACCAATCCTATTTAACATTGTGCTAAAAGTCCTAATTAAAGCAATCAAGTAAGATAAATAAAGGCATCTAAATTGGAAAAGAAGTAGTAAAACTTTCTCTTTTCACAGATGATATGATCCCATACATAAAGAATTCCAAAGATTCTACAAGAAAGCTACTGGAACTAATAGATTTAGCAAAGTAGAAGAATACAGAGTCAATACACAAAGATCAGCTGGATTCCTAAACACAAAGAGAAATCTGAAAAGGAAATCAAGAAAGAAATACCATTTATAATAGTACCTGAAAAGATAAAATACTCCAGAGTAAATTTAACCAGTGTTATAAAAATTCTCTGTATAGAAAACTGCAAAACACTATTACAAGAAACCAAGAGATCTATGTAAATGGAAAAACATACCATACTCATGGATAGGAAGACTTAAAGTGATCTACAGGTATTATGCGATACTGATCCAGATACCAACAGCATTCTTTAATAATACAGAAAAACAGTCATTACCTTTGTGTTTAAAGCAAAGAGGGCCTGGATAAGCAACGCATTATTGAAGAAAAAGAACAAAACAGGAGACCTAAAAATATAGGAAAAAATGTTTGACAACTACATGTCAGACCAATGTCAGATCTCCATAATCTACAGCCAAAAAGCCAAGTGCCATCGAGTCTATAATCTATAAAGCACTGCAAATATCAACAGGAAAAAGGTAAATAACACAATTAAATGATGGCCAAGGAGATGGACAGACACTTCACCAAAGAGAACATCTGGGCAGCCAAAAGACACATGAAGAAATGTCATGATCATTAGCTGTCAGAGAAATTCAAATCAAAACCAGAATGAGGTACCATCTGATCCCAACAAGGTTGGCACTAATCTAAAAAACACAAAACGAAAAATTCTAGAGACTGTGAAGAGATCAAAACTCTCCTACACTGCTGGTGGGATTGCAAAATGATACAACTTCTTTGGAAAGCAATTTGGTGCTTCCTTAGAAAGCTAGAAATAAACCATTTGATCCTGTAATCCTCATGCTTGGAATATAACCTAAAGAAACAAAATATATTTATCTGTCACACAAACAGATACATGCACATGAATGTTTACTGCCTCACAGTCCACAATAGCAAAAAGTTGGAATCATCCTGGATGTCATCAATAGACGAATGGATAAACAAACTACGGTACATATACTCAATGGAACACTATGCAATAATAAAGAAAAATGTTGATTTTAGGAAGCATCTCATAACTTGGTTTCAACTGGAAGACATTATGCTGAGAGAAATCAGTCAATGACAAAAGGCCAAATACTCTATGACATCCCTACTAAAGGACTTAAAAATAGACCCATATACAAAAGAAGACTCTGATGCTTGCAAGCATCAGGAGGGAGACAGTGGGCTGGTGATAGATTAGGTAGTAGATAGAAATTTGGTTGAATGAAGGAGACAGCACGCAGTAGAAAGAAGATCAACCTAACTGGACTTCAGCATAAACTGAAAACTCTTCTAATCTTAACCCAATATTGCAGGGATAGAGTAGCAGGGGAGGCGATATGGGGACCATGCTCTCTGGGGAAATTAAGGCCAATTGGCATAAGTAGTCTACTGCTAAGAGACTCTTCTGCACCCCATATTGGTGAGTGGTGTCTGGGGTCTTAAAAACCAGCAAGCTGTCATCTGAGATATAGCAAATGGTCCCAAGTTCTCTGTAACAGATGATCATGAAGAATAGCAAAGACACAATGAAAAAGAGTCCAGGAGACAGAAGGACCCGTGTGAATGGGAGACTGTATCAACACATGACCAGAAGAACCAGATGGTGCCTCGCCACCACCAAAAACAGCTGTGATGGGGTACATAATTCTGAGTCCCTGTGGCACTGAGAAAAAGAGGGATGAACCTCAAGAACTCTGCTAAAAGACCATAAGTGGTCTGATGACCTTGGGTATCCCCTGGGATCATGGCCCCTAGTCCTGCTGCTGCCCTGTGCAGGAAACACTACTGAGGTGAACTCTTTGGACAACAATGGACTGGACTCAGGAATAGAACGTGACCTTATGGGGTGTGTAGTTTATGGTTCTATGTCTGTATAGGATCCTACCTACTGGTCTCTTCCTAGATGGGAGAAGAGAGCATAGAGGAAAAGGGAACAGGAGATTGTTAAGAGGATACGACAAGTATAGAATGAAAAGGAACAGCGTGCTGTCAGGGCAAGGAGAGCAGAAGGGGCTGCAAGTAGGAAGACATGCAAATTTAATTTGGATTGTATACTTTCACTTAATTACTATTTTTTTTTGAAAAAAGATGATGTGACTTTGTTTCCCATACTTTGGACATGTTATTATGAGAGATGAGTCCCCAGAGAAGAATGTCATCCTTGGAAAAGTAGAGGGTCAGCAAAAAGAGGATGACTCTTTACGAGATGGAAATATATAGTGGCTGCAACAGTGTGCTCAAGCACAGTAATTATTATGAGCATGGCACAAGACCAGGTAGTGTTTTGTTCTGTTGTACATAGTGTCTATATGAGTTAGAGCTAACAACAACAAATATATCAAGTACACACACACACACATACACAGGGACTGACGATTGTGTTTGTGAACTCTTTTTAGGAAAAATGCTACATACCTCATTGCTGAATATCACTACAGTCCCCACCAAAGTACTTCCCTTGTGAAGCTATGCACTAATGCCAGTGCCTATTCCACCCTTCAAAGCAATTTTGGATCTCTTTCCAGAATGGCCATGGCTCATGGTGGTCAATTAAGTTCATGGACTTAATCGTCAGACCGTGTGTGTGTGTGTGAGTGTGTGTGAATATTTACAGAGAGAAACCTATTGCTGTTGAGTCAGTTCTGACTCATTGATGCTAATAGAACAGTAAACTTATATATCATATATGTATATAAAACAGCCAAACAAACTCATTATTAAGTCAATTCTAATTCATAGTGACTCTATAGGACAGAATAGAATGCCCCCACAGGGTTTCCGAGGAACAGCTAGTGGATTCAAACTGCTGAAATTTTGTTTAGCAGTAAAGCTTTTTAGCACTGTGTTACCAGGTCTCCAAAATATATTTATTGAGAGAGGTTTGTATTAAGGCAATGGCTTATACAACTGTAGATGCTGACATGTCCCAAGTTGTGACTCAGGCTGGAGGTTTCTGACTCACATGAGAGCAGGCACTTGCAAATCCCAGAACCAGGTCACAGAAGATGACAAATGGGAAGAACAGCAGACAAGTTGATAGCTCAAGTCCCAAGAACTGGAGTTCAGATGAACAGGAGCCAGCTGCAGGATCCAGAATTAGAAAAAGCCAGTAAGCCATGCCAGAAGGTTCACCTGTATTGGATGCAGGTCACACTCCTATGGAAATTCCCTTTCTACTGATTTGCTAATCACAGTAGATTTCATCATTGAAGTGATTACATCGTTATGTGACTGCCAAACTGCATTATTTAATTGCCAAACCACTGAGAATCATGACCCCGCCAAGCTGACACATGGCCTTAATAATAGCACTTATCAAAAGACGTCACCAAAAGAGTAAAAAGAGAATGTGTAGACCGGGAAAAATAAATCTAGCTATGACATATGTGACAAGGGTCTAATCTCTAAGATCTGCAGAATACTTGGACACTTCAACAACAAACAGGATAATAACTCAATTAAAAAACAGGCAAAAGATATAAACAGACACTTTACCAAAGAAGGTATACAAGTAACTAATAAACACATAAAGAAATGCTCTTGATCACCGGCCATTAGAGAAATGCAAATCAACATTGTAAAGAGACACCACTTCAGCCTGACATTACTGGCACTAATAAAAAAAATTCATAAAATAACAAAGTTTGGAGAGGTTAGAACTCTTATGCACTGCTGGTAAAACAAACCAAAAACAAACCCACTGCTGCTGAATCAATTCTGATTCACAGTGACCCTATAGCATAGAGCAGAACTGCTCCATAAAATTTCCGAGGAGTGCCTAGTGGATTTGAACTGCTGACTTTTTGCTGAGCAGACATAACACTTAACTACTATGCCACCAGAGTTTTCTATACTGCTAGAAGGAATGCAAAATAGTATAACCACTATGGAAAATGATATGGCACCTCCTTTAAAGGTAGAAATAGTAATATCATATGATCCAGCAATCTAACTCCTAGAAATGTATTCAGAGAATTAAGAACCATCACATGAATAGACATACGCATACCCGTATTCATTACAACATTATTTATGGAAAAAAAATGGAAACAACGTGAGTGCCCATCAGCAGATTAATGAATAAACAAATTATGGTACACACACATAATAGCATACTAGACAATGATAAAGAACAAGGTTGAATCTGTGAAACATCTCACAATATCAGTAAATCCAGAGGGCATTATGTTGAGTGAAATAAGTCAATCACAATAAGACAAATATTTCATGAGATCTCTGTTTTATAAACCCAAGAAAAGGCTTACACACATTAAAAAAAAAATCTTTGATGGTTACTAGGAAAGTGAGGAATGGAGGAGAATCAGTAGGTGATAGACAAGTGGTAACTTTGGTGAAGGAAAAAATAACACACTTTGTCGCATGAGTCGGATCCGACTCGACGGCACTTGGCTTTATAGTGGAAGACAGTATGACCAAGGCAGTCAAAGAATCTTCCAAACCAAAGAAACCAACCCCACTCCTGTTGAACTGATTCTGACTTGACAGTGACCCTATAGAATAGAGCAGAACTTCTCCATAGAGTTTCCAAGGAGCACCTGGTGAATTTGAACTGCCAACCTTTTGGTTAGCAGATGTAGCACTTAACCACTTGCCATCAGGGTTTCCAGGAAGCATCTAAGACATGTCCAAATACCATGAGGGATTGAGTTACCAGAGCTGAGTGCTGGAGACCATATCTAGTTCAACTGGCATGACAAAATTACAAACAAAATATTCTACATCCTACTTTTGTGAGTAGTATCTGGGATCTTAAAAGCTTGAGAGCAACCGTTTATTGGTCCCAGCATGATCACAGCCCAAATCCACTGCCTTTGAGGCAGTCCCAATTCATAGCAGCCCTAGAGGTCAGAGAAGATCTGCCCCATAGAGTTTCCAAGGAGTTCCTGGCAGATTTGGGCTGCTGAACTTTTGGTTAGCAGATGTGGGACTTAACCACTATGCCCCCAGGGTTAAATGAAGGAAACCAAAGACACAAGAAAAATAGTTGTCCGAAGGCCACGTGGACCACATGAACCTATGGCCTCCACCAGCCTGAGCCCGGAACAACTAGGTTGCACCCAGCTACCACCACAGCTGCTCTGACAGAGATCACAACAGACGGTCTCAGGGAAGAGTGAGAGAATAATTTGGAACGAAATTCAAATTCATTAAAAAGAAAAACCAGACTTACTGGTCTGAGGGAAACTGGAGAAATCCAAGACTATGGCACCCAGATCCCCTACTTGTTTAGAACTGGAGCAACTCCCAAAGCCTACCTTTCAGCCAAAGACTAGACATGTCTATAAAACAGTAACACAAATAAGAACATGCTTCTTAGTTCAACCCAGTATACAAGGCCAAGTGGGCAGCACTTAAACCCAGAAGCAAAGAGAAGAAGGCGAGAAGGACAGGCAAACCGGATGAAAGGACCCTGAGAACCCAAGATAGAAAGGGAAAGGTGAAGAGTGCTGATACTTCACAGGTTTACAACTAATGTCACAAAACACTTTGCGTATAAAATTTTTGAATGAAAAACTAATTTGCACTGTAAAATTTCACCTAAGATACAGCAAATTTGAAAACAAATCCTCAGAAATAGCCACATTCTTTGGTCCCTCCAGGTCCATGTCTTACTCAGCTCCACAACTAGCTAGCTGTACGATATGATATAAATTTTTGACTGTGTGCTATTAGGGCCTGTGGTGGATTGAACTGTGTCCCTCAAAAAATGTATGCTGCAGTTTAGCTAGGCTGTGATTTCTGATATCATGTGATGTTCCTATGTACTGTAAATCCCATCTCTATGGTCTTAATGAAGGAGGATGGGCAGTGGTTGTGTTAGTGGAGGCAGGACTCAGTGTATAAGATTATATTGTCTCTTGAGGCAATCACTTGGAATATAAAGGAAAGGGAAGCATGTGAAGAGTTGAGGACCTTATACAATCAGGAAAGAAAGAAGCAGTGTTGGGAGTAGAGTGCATCCTTTGGACTTGGGGGTCCTGGTTCCCCAGAAGCTCCCAGTCCAGGGCAAGACTGACAATAAGGACCTTCCCCTAGAGCCAGCAGAGAAAGTCTTCCTCTGGAGCTGATGTCTTGAATTTGGACTACTTTACTGTGAGGAGATAAACTTCTCTTTGTTACAGCTATTAAGTGCTACCTCTGCTAACCAAAATGTCGGCAGTTCAAATCCACCAGGCGCTTCTTGGAAACCCTAGGGTCCGTTCTACTCTGACCTCTAGGGTCGAGTCAGACCTGACTCGAAGGCAATGTTTTTTTGTTGTTGTTGCTAAAGCCATCCACCTGTGGTATTTCTGTTACAGCAGCACTAGATGACTCAATATTCAAGAGTTAGTTCAAATGTCATCTCTTAAGGGTGACTTTCCCTGACCAACTTAACCAGGAACTCTGCTATCCCAGCTTGCTTTTCTTCATACTGTTCAAAATCAGCTGAAATTATCTTGAAACAATTTCTTAATGTTATATCTTCCCCAACAAAGGATATTCATCCAAACATCAGTGGCCTTGTATGTCTTGTTTTTACTACATCCCCAGTAGAGTGATATATGATACATAATCAGAGTTCTTATTAATTTTTTTGATTGAATAACATTAGTTAACATATATTCAACAATAATTACATGTTAGGTATGGTTGCAAGTGCTTTAAATGCACTTACCCTTTTTTATTCTCTACAGAAATACTGCAAGGTTGATATTTTTATTACTCCTCTTCTACAGAGGAGAAAACTGAGGGTCCCAAGAACCTTGAGTTTGTCAACCTCAGTTATAGTTTATATTACTGGTAAACATTGGTAGAAGACTTGGAGCATAAGCATTTACCCCTAGAACCTGTTTTA
Source organism: Heterohyrax brucei (assembly GCA_028571685.1). Taxonomy (NCBI): domain Eukaryota; kingdom Metazoa; phylum Chordata; class Mammalia; order Hyracoidea; family Procaviidae; genus Heterohyrax; species Heterohyrax brucei. The sequence goes on from CM053150.1 coordinate 69,587,616, forward strand.
ATCTCTACTGTGCTCTCTCCCTCCACACAAGGGTGTGTTTGGGGCTTTCTATGTCTGTCTTCTTGACATTTACTCCCCCTCTTCTCCAGCAAGAGAAATTCTTCACACAGAGATCCCCCAAGTCAAATGTACACCCCTTTATAACTTTTAATATCCACCCCCTGTTGAATTAAACTTTCCCTTCACTGTCATCCTATTTCATATTATATGTATTTATGATATGATATGCATCAAAACATGCCATGAACTGTCTACTTGTTGATTCTGTAAGTCAGACAGCCTCATCTCATATTTCTAGTATACAGCACAGAGTATCTGGTGATAACTAGTGTCTGCCCAGCATATTTTTACAAACTTAATAATTGCTGAACAAATAAAAAGTTACAGCTTCTAAGCCATGCAACTTAAAAGTTACTCTACACTTTTAAGTTAGAGTTACAATGTAACTCCAAAGTTTGGGCCATTTTATCCAAAGAACATTTTGTTTGAAACTGGTAAACTTAACAACAACAACAAAAAGTATACATGGTGTGAGCACATGGTGGGAGCTCCACCGTGGGTTACGGTTTGACACTAGAATCTAAAGGAGCCCTGGTGGTGAAATGGTTAAGAGCTCAGGCTGCTAACCCCAAAAGTTAACAATTCAAGTCCACTAGCTACTCCTCTGGAAGCTCTATAGGGTAGTTGTACTTTGCCCTGTGGGTCATTATTAGTCAGAGTCAACTCAATGATATGCAATAACAACAAATTCACAGAAAAGTCAGAGGGACAAACATGCCAGGAGAGAGTAGCTGCATTGGAATCACACGGCACAGAGGGGTCTTAGGGAAGTAGCAACAGGTATTGCACTATTGCAATGATCTCAGGAGTACATCCAAGCCCAGTGGGAATCCCAGTCAGGCGCAAAACATACTCTCCACTTCATCTGGCCTTGCACGTCCCTTGTACCGATGCTCATTTCCAACCTGACAGCATCTGGTCCTACTGAGCCTCTACTTTGTGTCGCTTCCCTTCTGCCGGTACCCAAACAAAATACTGCAATTTAATCTACAGGGGTTTCATACAGAAAATTGAAGGGTTAGGAATTAACTAGAGAACGTGATTTCCATTAAGTGGCCATTGGTTCAAAAGTGATGGCAATTCAGGGAGGAGGAAGACACAAGCTTAGAAGACTGAGTTTCTGTTGCCAAGTGCGCCAAGTGCCGTCGAGTCGGAGTTTCTGTTAAGCGTGATAAAAAAAAAAGCAAATGGGAATAGTTGACCAAAGTGAGGAACATGATTGATGTCACTGAATTGTACATGTGAAATTGTTGAAATAACATTTTATGTATATACTTACCACAACTTATATAGTGATAAGGAACCAGCCCAGCAAAAAGAGATGAGGAGAAACTACCGGTGGCTGAGTGACCAACACAGCTTCCTTAGAGAAAGTTTGTTTTGTTTATCAAAATAATAGCCAAGCCCAGCCAAGTGCTGTCGAGTCAGTCATAAAAATGATAAGAAAATGAATGGGAACCCTGTGGTGGTCATAGAGTTTGTGGTGGTGTTCAAAAATAGATGAATGAAATCAAACAGGATTTCCTTAGAGGTGCTTAGATTTTATAACCATGTAAATCAGCTAATATGATAACAGCAATAATAACAATCAACAATCCATATCGTTGAAATTCTTCAAGGAAAAATAACTCTGTTATTGTCAACCGAAAATAACAAAATTCTAAACCCGTTGCCATTGAGTCAATCCTGACTAGTAGCAACCCTGTAAGACAGAGTACAATTGCCTGATAGTGTTTTCAAGGCTATAATCTTTATGGAAGCAGACTGTCACATCTTTCTCTCCTGAATCAGCTGGTGGATTTGAACTGATGACAATTTGGTCAACAGCTGAGCACTGAACCACTGTGCCACGAGGGCACCTTAACACATTCTAGAAATAGGATATTCTCCAACTAGTAAGTAGTTACCTGCAATGTAGTATTAGATAATGGGAGGTTTCTCAGAAGCCCAGTTACTTGTTTTTGCAGATCAGGCTATGGTACCCACTCTGCATGGTCCAGACTAAATCCTTCCTCCATTCAGGTTGTTCCTATTCCCCCACCATTCTTGTGTCTCCTAGAGGGAGCATCTTAAGCATCAAAGGTCCAAATTAATGTTTTGTGTCCTTCTCTCAATATTTATCGTACATTAGTTCTAATCTACCAAGCAGATTATGAATGTGTGGAAAGGCAGAACTTTTTTGAGTCTGCCCAGGGATGATAGGGATGGGTACAGAGCTGACCTTCAGTGAATGAACTAGAATGAACTTTGCTAAAGAGCTTTGTGAAATGCTGGCAGATGTGAAGCAGATGTGTAGGGCAGGAGGGAAGGGAGTGGCAAGTCTCTCTGGTCAAATCCATTTGGGAAACACTGGGTTAAATAAAGTTTAACAGGTTTTCCCCCTATAGGCTTCCTTCATCCCTTTGATATGCAAATGTTTATCATTTATCTTCAAGAAGGGGATTTCCTAGGCAGAATTTCCAAAATGTGCTTGCCAGAGAAGTTTTTATTTTACAGAGAAACATAAGTTAGTATTGCAGTAAATAAACTCAGAAAAAAATTTAAGTGAATTCCAGACTGGTTACAAACCTCCAAGATAAGGTTTCCAATCTGCTCAGTTTCACATGTGAAAAACTTGGATAATAATGGCACCTACTCCCAAAAACTTTTAGGATGATTAAATAAGTTAAAACATTTAAAAGCCTTAAAATATTAATAAATGTTTACTATTACTATTTTGGAAACCCTGGTGGTATAGTGGTTAAGTGCTACAGCTGCTAACCAAAAGGTTGGCAGTTTAGATCTGCCAGGTGCTTCTTGCAAACTCTGTGGAGCAGTTTTACTCTGTTCTATAGGTTTGCTGTGAGTTGGAATCAACACAGTGACAGTATTTTCTTTTGATATTACTATTTTATACCCAAGCCCAGGTGGCAAAGTGGTTAAGAGCTACAGCAAGCTATGGCTGCCAACCAAAAGGCTGCCAGTTCAAATCCTCCAGCTGCTTATTGGAAACCCTATGGGGCAGCTGTACTCTGTCCTATAGGGTTGCTGTCAATAAGAATTAACTGGACAACAATGGAATACCGTTTTAGAGCTGAGAATGTATGTTCTCATTGCAGTATGGCTTAGAGATCGAGGCCACATCTCTGGAGTCAGATCAAGATGAAGCTAGCCTGCATGAACTCAGGCAAGTGACGTAATTTCTTTTATCCTTCATTTCTTCATCTGTAAAACAGGGCTGATGATAAGTGACCTCATGACTTCAAAGGTGATAATGAGGGTGTAGGGCTTAGCCCAAAACTTAGCACCCAGGATTCCTCTAAACCCAAACAAACAAACCAGTTACTGGTTACCATTGAGTTGAGTTCAACTTAATGATGACTCTTTATATATCAGAGTAGAAGTATGCTCCATGGGGCTTTCACGGCTGTGATTTTTCAGAAGTAAATCACCAGACCTTTCTTCTGGAGGCACCCCTAGGTCAATTGGAACTGCCAAATTTTCAGTTAATGCCAAGTGCTTAACCGTTGGCATCACCCAGAAACCCCCAGGGCCCACTCAATAGGTGATAACTCTTAGTTATAAGAGTTATGTTTATTAAGTTTCCTAGATCTAAGTGCTGTTCTGAGAGTTGATAGGTATTAATGCACAAACTTAATCAACTTAAAAGGTAGGGGATTTTTACTCCATTTTACAGATGGGAAGTTGAAGCTCGAAGTGGTGAAGCAAGTTGCTTAAAGCCATACAGCTAAGAAATGAAGGAGTCAACATTTGAACCCTGGTAGACTCACTCTAGAACCTGTGTTCTCAACCAATGTACTCTCCTGCCTCTCAGCCACTAGGTTATCTTGAATGGTATTTGTTAAGTTTAGCATTTCACCCTTCATTCATTATATTTAGAGCATTCTAGACAGGATAACTTAGTACCCTCAGAAATCATGATTATGATTTCTCCCATGTCTATGCAGCTTGACTCCTGCCCCTTTGTGAGGAGGCTACAGCCATGATGGTGTATTTTGTGGAGGTCTCATCTGTGTTTCAGTGTGGGGGTCTGTCCAGGCAGGTAGAATTCAAAGTCAGAGGCCCTAGAGGTCCAAAGAGCTCAATGGACAGAGGGTTTGGTGATTCTGTGAGGGTCAGAGATTTGGGGAGATGTCCCGCAGTTCCTGTTCAACGCAGCTGGAGACTCTGGGTAGTCATTCAGACACTCCAATACAGGCACGTTTCTGTGCACAGGGAAAGTGCACAGGGAAGACAGCAGTGTGTCTCACCATCTCTTCCAGAAGAGGCTTCTGGTATGACCCTGGGTAAACTAAGGCCTAGAAAACAAAGGTGATTTGTCCTTAGTCACTGAACCAGCAAGTTGCAATGCAGGGATTGAATTTAAGTCCTTCACTCCAAACCTTATTCTTTCTGCACTTCTCTGAACATGCCCCACAAATAAACAGGAGCTGGAAGGAAGGAACTGTGGGTTACCTTATGAGCAGATCTATCTAAGAGCTGTTATCTGTGGATGTGATGCAGTAGTCTGCAGGTCACAATGCCAAACCTTGGGCTTAACTAACACCACAAGTTCAGGGATGCCTAGGATGAGAGGCTGTGCTTATGGGCCACTCTCTCTACAGTTATAAGCCAAGACAAAGACATCCATCTCTTTTCCTCCCAAGATACCATCAGGTGGTAACTGGGGTCATGTCAGCATTTCCAGGAGGTATATTTATGTAGTGCTTTTATCAAGTAAGGCCGTGGCCATGATCCCACAGCAGGGCTGGGTCAGGCAGTTGAAGCATTACATCATCTCAATTGAGCTGTTTTGGAAAGTGTAGCCAGAAGAAAAGGGGAAAGGGGCCAGCATGGTAGTGAAAAAAAAAAAAAAAAAGAAGAGTTCATGTGTTAAGCAGCTAATATATGTTAGATCTTGTACCAGGTGCCTCACAGACACTGTCTGATTTAATATTTACAATGGTCTTGCAAAGTAGGCCTTAAATTCCAACTGTACAGATACAGAAACTAGTCAGAAAAGTTAAAGAGCTCTGTCAGAGGTCACACAGTTTGGCAGACGTGTGATTTAGACCCAGCTTTTTCTGACTCTGAAGCTTGTCCCCATTAGTCTCAGTTTTTATGTCTTCAGAGCCTAGTTCTGCTGCTCCCGTTTTACTTACTTCAGCTAAGCCTCTTCACTTTCTGAGCCACAAATTTCTCATCCTAAAAAAAGTCATAGTTCTTCCTACTCTAATGATGGGCAGAACAGGAAGATAAGATTTACAAACATTTTGATTGTTTACCCAGTGAGTTTGTACTGTTTGTTATTAGGTGCCGAGCTGTTGGTTCTCACTCACAGCGACTCTATGTACCTCAGAATGAAATAGTGCTTGGTCCTGTCCTGTCCTCAGAGCTGTTGCTGTGTTGCTATGTTTGAGCCCTTTGTTGCAGTCGCTGTGTCAGTCCGTCTCTCTTGTTTTGCTGTCCCTCTATCTTACCAAACACGATGTCCTTCTCCAGGGACTGGTCCTTCCCGATCCTACGTCTGAAGTACATGTGATATAAGAAAATGGAAATAGAAAAAAAGGACGATTAAAAAGGAGGAACATTGTATGTCTTTAATCTATTCCAAAAAAAGCCATTGCTGTCAAGTGGGTTCTTGACCCTATATGACACAGAGGAACTACCCCCCACAGAGTTTCCAAGAAGCAGCTGGTAGATTTGAACTGCTTTTGGTTAGCAAAACAAACAAAAAACCCAGTGCCATTAGTCTATTCAGACACATTTGGTTAGCAGCAGTAGCTCTTAAACACTGCACCACCAGGGCTTTTTTGTATCTGTATCTGTATCTATATATTAAAATCTATAAGCACACATACATATACATGTAGGTATACATACAGAAATCATTACCACAGTCAATGCTTTGATGAAGTCATGCATGAAAACACCATCCAGCACTGTGCTCTTGGTTTTGTCTTTTGGGAGGCAATCACCATCACTGTGAATTTTGTAATACTTTACCTTGAAAAAGTCCATTTAACATCCCTTTCAACATCCCAGTCTCTAATTACATCACTAGGAAACTCTGGTAGCATGGTGGATTAAGTGCTGTGTCTGACAACAGAAAGGTTGATAGTTCAAATCCCCTAGGTGCTCCTTGGAAACTGTATGGGGCAGTTCTACTCTGACCTCTAGGATGGCTATGAGTTGAACCCAACTCGACAGCAGTGGGTTGTTTTTTTTTTTTTTATTAATTACATCACTGAGTTATTTATTGTCATTGTTTTGCTTAAAATGCACAATACTTTATCATGCTTTGTGAATTCGGACCCAATTTGACAGCAATGAGGTTGGGGGGCGGGGAGAACATCAAAATTAAAGTCCTCAAAAGTATGTTGCTGTAACAGTGGCAGTAGCAACACGGCCCCTAGAAACAGTCTGGGTTCAAATCCTTACTCCACCACTTACCTCAGGACATCCCCTGTAATTGCTTCTAGGTATAAAATGTGTGCAGTAACAGTCCTTAACTTTTAGGTCATAGGGGTGTGTGTAAAATGCTCAGAACAGAGCCTGAACATAGTGATTGCTCAATAAACATTACCATGGATATCATATCATTTCATGAGCAAGATTATAGTAGACTATTTATGACCATTGTTTGAACTTGCTTGTGGATATGACCAACAGGGTCAATTTGGAAATGGAATTGACCTGGGAAATCATTACTTCACAGTGCAATCCTAGGAGAAAAGCACACAAATAAAAACATAATTACAAACTGTGATTAGTGATATGAGGGAAAATTAGCAGGGTGCTCTGAGAAAGAGACAATGATTGGCAGATTTTGTATAGAAGATTCAAATAAGGGCTCCTTGAGGAAGCAAGAGTCCATGAATGACACAAATGGTCAAGTACTTATCTACTAACCAAACAGTTGGCAGTTTGAGTCCACCAGAAGTGCCTCAGAAGAAAGATCTGGTGATTTACTTCCAGAAGATCACAGACTTTGAAAACCATAGGAAGCACAGTTCTTCTCTGATGTATGAAGGTTCTTCATAAGTTAGAACTAACTTGATGGCAATTGATTTGGGGTTTCTTGTGTTTTTGGTAAGAAAGTAACACAGTGAGGGGGTGAAGAAGGATACGGAGAGGCTGGTCAGGCTAAGAATAAAGGAACGGAACATATTTCCAGGCAGAGAGGACAAGGCTGCAAAGCCCCAGCACTATGAAACAGCTTGGGTTGTCTGAGGAAGAACAATTGTGGCTGGATTGCAATGAGCAAGGGGGAGAAAGGGTAGAGAAAATGATACGGGAAGATACAGTGGGGCTTTTAAATCATGATGACAAGTTCAAGTGTTAGTATAAGAAATAGGACACTACTGAAAAGTTTTTAAAAAGTGAAATTGTGTGGTCAAATTAGCATTTTGCATAAGAAAGATCAGGCAGCAATGTGTCAGGAGCAGGTGACTGCTGTAACCAGCACCAGAAATGAGGGACTTACACTAGAGTCATGGGCATGAAATAGAAGTAGGTAGTTTCAAGAGGCATTTTAAAGGTGGAATCAATAGAAACAACATAGGATGCCTTGAAGTTTGGAGCCCTTGGTTGGCACAAACTATAAACGCACTTAGCTGCTAACTAAGAGGCTGAAGGTTCAAGTCTGCCCAGAAGCCTCTAGGAATAAAGGCCTAGCAATACACTTCTGAAAAATCAGCCATTGAAAACCCTATGGGGCACAGTTCTACTTTGACACACATGGGATTGCCATGAATTGGAGTCAACTTGACCGCAACAGTTAGTGTCAGGTAGAACAGAGTCTGAGATTCCATTTATTGAAACATTCTGCTTAATGACTGGGATAGAATCATTCTGTAGAAGTCACTGGGAGGCACATTTAGGTTAAACATGACAAAGAACCTTCCAGTAATTAAAACCATTCCAAAATGAAATAATCTAAGGACATCATAAATTATTTGACTTTGGACATGTTTTTTTTTTTTTTTTTTAAAAAAAGCCTACGTTACCTTTTACATGACAGTTGATGAAAATATCCTGGGAATCCATTTTAAGGACATATTACAACACTTTCATAATTATTTATTTTAAAAATTTATCTGGTACTGCTTTAATGGAAAATACCATAAGTGGATGGCTTCATGAAGAGAAATTTTAATGTCATTGTCCAGTGAGCCACAAATCCATTCATGAGTTACAAGTCCATTCAGTAGACGTTATCACAATCCAGTACTTCTATAAGTCCAAATTCAATGAGAGCTTCTCTGCACAGGAACCCCAGGTCCCGAGGACATGCTCTGCTCTCAGTGCTGCCTTCTTGGTGATACGAGGTTCCCAACTTCCTCTGCTCACTTCTCTTCCTTGTATTCCACATGCTGGTAACTTGAGTTCTGCCTCACCAACACAACTGCTGCTGTCCATTGTCCCTCATCAACATTACAGTGTCAGGATTCACAACACATGGGAGGAATTATACCATACAAGGACTCATAGCAAAGTGAAATAAAAGTATGCATTTCTGGGGGCACAATGCTATCCATGAAAATATTCATAGCTGGTTTACTTCTCACAATAATAACTAACACTTAGGGAGTATTCACTGTGTTCCATGTTTAAGCATCTAACATGAATCAACTTATTTAACCCTCATAACAGCCCATAGCATACACTCACATCATCCCCACATTACAAATGAGAAAACCAAAGTGCAGAGGTTAAATAATTCACTAAAAGTCATACCACTAGCATTTGGGTAGAAGAGGATTCAAACTCAGGTAGTCTGGCTCAACTAATCTAAATGTCTGAATATTGAGAAACAGTTCAATACATTATAGCACAGACATTAGCTCAAACTGTGTTATTAAATAACAGTGGTTGTGAAAACTATATAGTAACAATGAAGAAGAAAGATTAAAAATTACTTGCATGTATACTACAATCACCACTGTGTATAAAACATTCAGAGTCATACAGAAAATGAAATGGAAGGGAAAGTTAGCTTGAAGGGAATACAGCTGACATTTTTTTCTGTTTTCTTTTCCAAATTTTTTCCCAGTATGGTAATACTACATTTATTCAGAAAAAAATATAGTTGCAATTCAAAACAGATGATACCACTTGCATCAAAAAGAGCTGAAAGGAAATTGGACTTCTAAGAACATTCTGAATACAGAAATCTTATCATTTTATTAGTGTGGGCTTCTTTATGAGCAAACTGGGTCTCCAAAATGAATATCTTGATGAAGACAAATCTGTCATAAATGAAATGCAAAATCCCAAGTGAAAACTTTTATTTTGATTTAACAGTCAATACTCCAAACTAAACACCAGTCAATTAAGACAAATAGGTTTTTGAGGGCCCACAAATCTGTAATATTAGTCACACATCCCTGACAAAGTTGCTAAACTTCCGTAAATATGTTTTTAATGATAAGATCATATTTATCTAATACATGCTCTCTGTCACATTAAGTTGAAAGTAAGTGCACCATTAACTGTGTCATATGCCTTCATGGCTTCACAAATTCTCCCTTTTCTTCTCTTTTGAGCTCAGATAACAATTTGTAATGCAGCTGTGTAACATCTGGTATCCGTGAAATGCTGCTGCAGAGGTTTTCAGTCTCAGAATCTGATCGGTCCTGGTGTGTAATGTCAGACCATTTCTCTTCCACTTTTCCTGAGTGCCGAGACTTGTGTGAGCTACCATCAAGTCGGTTCCCCTGGTTGTATAACAGAACAAAATGTCTCCTTGGCCTTTGCCATCTCTATGATTGTTGGTATGTTTGAGACTGTTATTTTGGCTATATGTCAACACACCTTAATGAAGGCTTCCCTCATTTTCTCTGATCCTCTACTTTGACCCTACTCTGACACCCTGGCCCTACAATGATGTCTTTTTCTAGTGATTGGTCTTTCTTGATGATGCATCCAAACTAGGTGAGCTGAAATCTCATCATCCTTACTTTTAAGGAGCATGCTGGTTATAGTTCTTCTAACACTACTATGTTTGTTCTTCTGGCAGTCCACAATATATTCACTGTTCTTCATCAATACTACATGCATGAAATATGTGTTTGGTAAAGAGCCATGAATCTGCCATTTTCCTGGACTCTGAGCTGAGGCATACTCCCTGAGAAGTCACCTGGCTGCAGCCAAGGTATCTCCTACTTTTTCCCTCCTTCTGATTAGCAAACACTTGATCCCACCATATCTGATCCAGGTTGCAGCATCACTGTTTTCTGGGTGAGTCCATTAAATTATGATGCAATGAATAGTACCACAATTTTCTCTTAATTCTAAGATATTGACAATTGTGAGACACGCTACTGATTTAATAAGAGCTCCTGGGGGTGGGCAAGAGAAGCATTATTAATGCTGACTTGAAGATATATCCCAATTTCACAAATGTTAAAAAATACCAAAAAGAGTACATCTCTAAAATTATAAAATATGGTATCTGATGAATCAAAATTTGCAAAATGATTTGTGTTAATCTTTCTATTTTCTTTCTTTCTCAAAGGAGATTTAAGTTAGATTTTTTTATCTCTGGTTTTTTTTTTACAGATGAGGAAACTGAGTCTCAGAGGTCAACTAGATGGCAGAGGTGGAACTTGAATTAATTCTTCCTAAACCTGCTCACATTAAAGATAAATTCTCCCTTCTTTGCACTAGAATCTATGGGGAGTGGAAGGACACTGAACTTGAAGGCACAGCAAACTAAATTCCTTTACAAGATTCATCCCTAATGGTGGCAAGAACTGAGACTAGAAGTTGGCTTGTATGACTCTACAGCTATCTACAGTGGCTGATGTGTAAAATTCTTTGCAGCGTTAAAAGGTTGCTAATTCCTGCCATAAACATTACATCATGATTTGTCAAATATTTGCCAGTGTTTAGTTTTTTTCTTGGTGCTCTAGAAAATGCAGTAGTTATAGCCACTATGAACCTACTCGATGGTAGTGGGTTTGTTTTTTTTGGTTTATGTATCCAACACTTCGCACATGTTATCTGCCAATTAAGTACAATTAAGTACAAGGACTGCCAATTCAGTTAGGGCACTCATGCTAGAAAAAGTGCTAGTGCCTCGTTGCTAAATATCATTAATGTCACCTCTAAAGTACTCCCCTTGGGAAGCTATGCACCTGTGCCAGTGCCAAGTTCACCCTTGGAAGCAATTTTGGAACTTGTTTCTGGAATGGCCTGCAGAGCTGTCAATTGTGTTATCCTTGAAGTCCCTAATGTTATCAAAATGTCTACCTTTCAATATTTCGTTTATCTTCAGGTAAAGAAAAAAGTCACTGGGAGCCAGATCAGGTGAGTAGTCATGGTGTTCCAATACAGTTACTTGTTTATTAGCTAAAAACTCCCTCACAGACAACTACACAATTAAGTTTGTAAATTTTCCACCATGCCACCATGTTCAGTGGCCATTCCAGATGGAGTTCCAAAATTGTTTTGAAGTGTGGACTAGGCACTGGCATTGGTGCATAACTTCCCAAGAGAAGTACTTCAAAGATGACTGTAGTGATATTCAGCAATGAGGTATATAGAACTTAAAATAATTAAGTTTGAAGACTTAATTGTCAAACCTCATATTTTTACATTTTCTACACATCATGCCAGTTTTTAGTCACAACAAATTTGGGAGATAGGTAAAATACTTTACAGATGAAGAAATAGAGGCATAAAGAAAAAAAAATCACTTGATCAAGATCTAGAATTTAGGTCCAGATATTTGTGATTCCAGAGCAGAGATTTTCATGACTAAATTTCATGACTCTACTTTCAGGATACAGGAAAAATATAGGAAGGAGGTCCACTTAAGGAATCTGAAACCTATTTAGTGAGACAAAATTAAAACATAAAATAATGAGAGGAAACAGCCACCCAATGAAATTAATTATCCCATTTTGCAGATGAATAGAGTAAAATCAGTGAGATAAAATTCAAAACTAGGATGTTTAATCCCTGCTCCAGTTCTCTTCTTACCTGTGCACTGAATATGCCATCCTATTTCTTTTTCAAGAAGGAAGCCAGGTCCAAATGATATTCAGTAACTGTTCCAATGTGAAAGGTTTATCAAACTTTGATGATGTGACTACACCTGGTGATTTATGTCTGAAATTCTGAGGATAGGCTATGACAACCAAAAAACTCTGTCCTTTAGATCCTCATATTTCCTCCTTCCCATCACTTCCTGCCCTATACTCACCCCAGGTCATAAATACTGTCTGCCACTTTTATGATTATTGGTGGTTATACATGATGAATTCTGATACCAGTCAACTGTGCAGGAAATATTAAATACATTAGCTAATTTTCCCTTAATGCCTCATCTAATATGAATCAATATTGGTTTAATATTTAACATGTTTAAACATTTTTATGTATATGATGAGATGATCTATGTTTATTTTATGAAGATGAAATATTTAGCTCCCCACCACTGACAGCAAAGACATTTCAACCTGTAGTTCTCTCTTTAACCTGCTCTGGGGCCATCTTCCTGTGTCGTGAGCGATCTAACTCACCTCATTGACTGTGACCCGGTAGAGGATGCTGAGTTCATAACAAGTAGTTATGAGCATTTGAAAACAGGAAAGGGTAAATACTGAAGAGTGAGTTTTGAAGGGATTCTGCAGCAACGGTAGTATCCTCTCCTATCCTGCCTCAGCTCTGACTCAACTCTACTCACCACTGCAATCTAAGAGCATGTACTGAAGGCTAGACCTAGTAAGACTCAAACTTCTCACTCAAGGAGAGAATTTTGTGAGATGAGACCAGAAGTGTAGTTCAGAGAAAATGTATCTCAGTCAGGTATAATTTTGACCCTGGAAGACATTTGGCAATATCTGGAAATGACAAAGGGAAGGTATGCTACTGGTATCCTTCCAGTAAGTAAAAACAAACCCATTGCAGTCAAGTTGATTCTAACCAATAACAACCCCATAGTACAGAGTAGTACTGTCCCATAGAGTTTCCAAGGAGCATCTGGTGGATTCAAATTGCCAAACTTTTGGTAAGTAGCCATAGCAGGGTTTCTATCCAGTGAGTAGTGGTCAGGAATGCTGCTAAATACCCTCACATGCACAGGACAGCCCCAGCAAAGAATCATTCAGTCCAAAATATCAGTACTACATCACCAGGGTTCCCACTATGAGTTGGAACTGACTTAGTGGCAGTAGGTTTGATTTTTGGTTTACATAGATCTGGGCTCCAAGGAAATTTTTTTAAAACCATAGTAGACGTTTCATCATGTTTTTATGTTTGTTGGTAGGATTTTCTCAAGGGAAAAATATGATTCAGTGAATTCAGGATGATTTCTAGACTGCGCCAGAGTAGGGACCTTGAGTGGCAATTAGTCTAGAGTGGGGGTGGGAAGAGCTGACAATCTAAAGACAGAAATAGATAGGTAGACCTCAGAAGGGAATATGAACAATTAATTTATAGTAATGGGAAGGAAAGCAAAGTGTACGGGCATAAACCTCAGTAAGTTGATAGTGATAGTGAGGTGTATGCAGATGCCCTCACTGATTTTCTAGTGCAATAAGGTAGCCAAGGCTGAGCAAAGAGTGAGAAATGAAGATGAGGTATTGAAGGTGTGAGAAAAGCAGAGATGAAATAAAATTAATAGATTAGATAAATGATGAGAATTTAAATCCAGACCTACTAGGCTCCAACATCAGCAAACTTCTTATAAAGTGGCTTTAAAAATTATCTTGCAGGATAAATATATATCAGTCCAACTTGAAAGATAAAGGAAAAAAGAAAAAGAAAAGGCAACTCTAAGAGTTTATGTGGCCCATGAGCTAAATAGCTTGTTACATTACACAATGAGATTTCAGGCCTAAATGTTCAGACAGTTAATGCATAGTCCTTGAACCTATTCACCACTCATGTTGTAAGGAAAGGAAGCACCACAGCAGAGAGCTCTGTGAATGGGCAGTGGGGTACTGAGTCCCCTCCCAAGCTCCATAGAATGATGACAAATGTAGAAATTATCTGCAGTGTTCCCTGGGCTTTCTCAATTGCATTATGTCCTAAAGTTCCTGTCTGATCCTTTGTGTGTTTGCCCCTTTGCCTTCAGCTTTCCTTTTTCTCTCAGGTCAAGTTAAAGGAAAAGATGTAATCTAGCTTTGCTCTGCCCATGTGAGTCTGTGACACATGGCAGGATATTTCTGTGCTCAGGGCTTTTGAAAATAGGGTTGAACTTTCCTGGAAAAGATGAGATCAGTATAGAACATCTACTTTTACTTTTTTTTCTTGCTCTGTGTTCTATCTCTTCCTTTTCTTCCCTTTCTTCACCCTTCTGAGATGTGACCTATAGCCAGTAATCCTCACACTTTCAATTCTTAGAATCTTTGCTGGAGTTGAGACAGACCTCGGAGATTCCCTCCTTCAGTCTCAGGAAAAAGACTAAGGCATAGATAGGGCAAGTGATAGCAGTAACAAGGCCTGAAATCAGGTTCTTTCAGTCCTCCTCAAGGGCTGCAGGGGTCACAGGAAGCTGCATATTCTTTCGCAGAGTGGGCCACGGAAAAAATGAGACCAGATGGGTAATTTCCCAACTAGACTCCTCAACCCTAATGTGGCATTTGCAAATAGCATCAACGAAGACATTTCTCCCTTGCTTTTGATGTCTGATGTTTAAAGTTTCTTTAAAGGTTGTATTGTAAAAAGGTTGAGTCTGTGGTGAGATACAGAGTCAGAGACAGACTGTAGGGCTATTTAAAACCAGTCCTATGACTCCTAGTGACTCCACCATAAACAGGCAGTGGTGAGCCCAAGGGGAAACCAACTTTAGTAATAAGAAAGTGGGCAAACTGTGGGATGTGGCCTCCAAACACAAAAAATGAGGATCTTTGTTTTTAATCCCCTCAGTTCCCTGTCTCTCCATCCTACCTACCAACATAACTGCATCTACACTGCATCTACACAGATCTTACTCTTTTCTCTCCTAGTTTAGTGGCAAGAAGGCCCGACGGCATATTGATTCATAGTGCAGATTCTTCTGGAAAGGTTGACACTTTGAATCCATCAGCTGTTCCTTGGAAACTTTATGGGGCAGTTCTACTCTGTCCTGTGGGATCGCTATGAATTGCAATTGGCTTGACGGCAGTAGGTTCAGTATGCCTTGTTTAGTGACAAAGTTGGAACTTGAACTACCTGAGACTTTTTCTTCTGCTCTCAGCCAACCTTCTTTCCATCTCTAATGGGGTTTGGCCCTCTACTGCTGGGACATTTTCATTCTTGTCTGCTTGTACCATCACTGCTATAACTGCAATTCCTTTATAGCAGTTCCTCTTGAATGTCAAGTTTTTTTCTTTCACATCTTATTACAGGCTTTCAAACAAGAAAATGTTGAAGTTCTCAGCTTTGGCTGTCCCTACATTCTTACCTTTCATTCATTCTCCAACACATCGAAATTTGATCTCCTCTCTTAAATGTTGGTTCAAAATTCTTTGTCAAGGTCACCAATGCTTCCTAAGTGCAAGACCAAAATAGACCTTTTCTTCTTGTTTTCTTGTTTGATGTCTACACGATTTGGCACTACCTACTTTCTCTTTGAACCAAATTTCATTGTAGGTGTCTATGGGACTTTCAGGCTTCTACAAACTCTTCCTCCTTTACTGACTTTGTAAATGTTGATGTGCCCCAGAATCCTCTTGGATTATTTCCTCTTTCCTTCCTTTTGTTTTTTCCCCTTCCTCCATTGTTTTCGTTTCTTTATAATTCTCTGCTCTTTTCTTCCCTCTTAATACTTTCTCCTGGAGCAATATCACTCAAATCCATAGCTTAACAATTCTTAACTTGGCCTCTCTTATGAGTACCAGGCACATTTTTCTGACCATCTATTAACCTTCTCAACCTGTATTCTGGGAGATTTTATCAATATAAACCTGCTCCCCTATGCCCCCAACAACAACACCACCACGCGACTCAGCACAAAGTATTATATACCAGTTGTAGCTTTTGCTCCCTTCATTGTATAGCCTGATGAAAACACTAGAGAGTTACACAGCAGAGAACTGCTGGGAATTTGGATCACAGAGTTCTCTGGAGATTCTAGGCCGGGAATGATATTTACATAAAGAGTCCTGAAGGCTGCAGTTCATGGAAAAGGACTAGACAATGACATCTAGGAAAGAACTCAGAACAGGCATCCAAAACCTGGAGGTCCAGGGATAAGTTTCAAAACTGTATCTAAATGATATACATTGGGTATGTATGTACATATTTTGGGATAATTCATCATCAAATTCTCAAAGGAGTCAATGGGTCACAGAATTCTTATGAACCCTTTATTCAAAGAAAAAGAAAACTAAAATACACACATAGTTCAAGAAAACATGATATAGGGAAAAATGACTGAACTGGTAATGGGTAAATGTAGGAACTAGCCTTGGATTTGCCACTAACCAGGTACATGACATCAGGAAGGATAACCCAGCCCTCCATATTCGTATGAAACCTTCCCACAGCATCTTGAACACTCTCTGCAGTACTTTGTACATTTGGGGTTATGATCTGTGTACTGATTCAATGTCTCTGTTAGATATCAAGCTCTGAGAAAGCAGGATCTATGTTGCTCACTACTGTGCAGTGATATCATGTACACAGTAGGTCTTTTTCCCTGGATGCCATCCAACCATCAGCTCTTTTTCCTTGTTTTCAGTGTCTTCCGTCTGTAATGTTAAGTGATTCATTTTACACTGCAGAGCGTTGGTCTTAATCACTAATGTATCCCCAGAGCCTACTGAGCCAGAGCATTGGTTCTCCTGGTCAAGCAGAGCAGGTGAGCAAGGAGGGGTGTAATTATAAATCTGATGTGTGATAGTAATGAGGTTAGATGGTACTGTAGAAGAAGGACTTGGGCACTGATGGCATAAACCATCCCTAAGTAACTATTGACTAAGGTCACACTTGGCTTATCAAAGCAGGATGGCCATTATGCCGTCCAGATATCAGGTGGTACTATTCGCATTGCAGGCAAGTCTTTCTCTTTCATAATTATTTCAAATGCTTTTTTTTCCCACTCCAGATTTTAACTCAGAACTCGCAGTTTATAAGAAACAAATTACCTGCTACTGAAATGTGTAATTTTGAAAACTACTTGTTTACCAGAGCAAACAAACAATTCCCTGCTCCCAAAGGAAACATCATTCTCTCCTCCCTTCTTTCCAACCTCATTGTGTACTGAGCCACATCAAGGCCAGAAAGGAAGAAACACACCAGAATCCAGCTCACTTCCTGATTTCATTGCCTCCTCTGAATGGCTGCCATTTGAATGTCTTTCTTTTCAAAGTTCCTTCATCATTCTCCCCATAGTTTCCCAGCTTTTCTTGCTTGGACTGATATGCTTTCATTTATTATTATTGTATTTATTAAAAGCAGGACTTGACATTACTTATATTTCCAGCTGGTACCACATTTAAAGTAATAGCTTTCTATTTCTCTTTGTTTATTCCCTTCACTTGTTCAATATTAATGTGATACAGTTAAAATATTATGATGTAGAATCAAGAAATCTGGCCTTTGAAACTCAATTCTGGCACTAGGCTATCAGTCAGCCTAGTTGAACCTTAGTTGTCTCATATTTTAAATGGAATAGTAATAACACCTTTTATATTACTTTTGGGAACCCCAGTGGGACAGTAGTTAAGTGCTACAGCTGTTATCTAAATCTACCAGGCACTCCTTGGAAACTATTATTGCTAGGTGCTGTCAAGTCAATTCCTACTCATAGCAAACCTATAAGTTAGAGTACACCTGCCCCATAGAGTTTCCAAGAACAGCTTGGTGGACTTGAACTTCTGACCTGTTGGTTCACAGGTACAGCACTTCACCATTACACCACAAAGGTTTCTTTGGAAACTATACAGTATTTCTACTCTGTTCTATAGGGTCTCTGTGCATTGAAATCTATTTAACAGTAATCAGTTTTTATACTACTTTTATTGTTCTTGTTCTACTACTTGTATTGTTAGTTGCCATCAAGTAGATTCTGATTCGTGATGATTCCATGTGTTAAAGCAGAGAGCTGTGCTCAGTGGGATTTTCTGTAGTAATTCCAACTGAAGCAGATTGCCAGGACTTTTCTTTCTGTGTACCGCTTGGTACTGAGTCACAGCAAATCTCACCCTTAGGTTAGCGGTTGAGTGTAAACCATTTGGCACACCTAGGGCATGAGATGAAAATGACGTGAGATGAAGTTTTGCCATCCTTGTTTCCAAGAGCATTCTGTCTATATGTCTTCCAAAGCGGACTCATTAATTCTTCTGGCAGTTCATGGTAAATTCAATATTTTTCTCCAAAACCATATTCAAAGGCATCAGTTCTTCTTTGGTCTTCCTTATTCATTGCAAAGCTTTCACATGTATATGAGACCATTGAAAATACCATGACTTGGGTCAGCTGCATCTTAGTCCTTTAAAGTAAAATCTTTGCTTTTTAATACTTTAAAGAGGTCTTTTGCAGCAGATTTTCCCAGTGCACTATGCAGTTTGATTTATTAACTAATGCTTCCATGGGTGTTGATTGTTGATCCAAGTAAAATTAAATGCTTGGCAACTTGAATCTTTTCTCTATTTATCATGATGCTACTTGTTGGTCCAATTGTGAGGATTTTTATTTTCTTTACATTGAGGTGTAATCCATACCAAAATCTTTGATCTTTATTAGTAAGTACTTCAAGTCCTCTTTGCTGTTAGCAAGTAAAGTTGTTTCATCTGCATATTTCAGGATTATGAGTATTCCTCCAATCCTGATGTCCTGTTCTTCTTCGTATAGTCTAACTTCTCAAATTACTCACCTAGCACACACACTGAATAAGTATATTGAAAGGACACAACCATGACACACAATTTTTCTATTTTCAAACAATGTACTATCACCTTGTTCTATTAAAATTACTGCTTCTTGATTCGTGTACATTTGCCTAAGGACCACAATTCAGTGTTCTTGAATTCCCATTCTCTGCAATGTTTTCCATAATTTTTTATGAACCACACAGTCAGATGTATTCACATAATCAATAAAACACAGGTAAACATTTTTATGGTATTCTCTGCTTTCAACCAAGATCCATCCAATATCAGCAATGCTTTTCCTCAGTCCATGTCATCTTGTGAATCTGCCTTGAATTTCTGACAATTCTCTGTTGATACAACACTGCAGCCTTTTTGGAATTAACTTCAGCAAAACTGTAGTTACATATGATATTAATAATATTGTTCAACAATTTCTGCATTCTATTGGATCACCTTTCTTTGGAACAGATGCAAATATGGATCTCTTTCAGCCAATTGGCCAGGTAGAAATCTTCTTAACTTATTGGCATAGATAAATGAGCACATCCAGTGCTCCATCTGTTTGTTGAAACACCTCAAATGGTGTTCCATCAATTCTTGAAGCCTTGTTTTTCACTAATCCCTTTAGTACAGTTGGACTTCTTCCTTCAGTACCATAGTTTCTTGATCATATGTTACCTCCTGAAATGATTGAATACTAACCAATTTATTTTATCACAGTGACTGTGTATTACTTCTGTCTGCTTTTGATGCTTCCTATGGTTTGTTAATATTTTGTCCATAGAATACTTCAATATTTACCTTGAGGCTTGCATATTTTCTTTAATTCTTTCTGGTTGAGAAATGCCAAGTATATTCTTCCCTTTTGATTTTCTAATCAAAGTTTAAATCAGAAATCATGGGACTGTTTCTCGAACTCTATAAAACTCCATGAGTACCTAATCAGTATTATTTCTCTCCAACTTTACAGTATGTTTCACATCATCAAATTTGGTAAGCAACTATCTTCCTTTATCTTCCATTCCCTCTCCAATATTTTTTATTATTGTGGTTAAGTGAAAGTATACAATCCAAATCAATTTTTGCATGCCCACCTATCTACAGCTCTTTTATTCTCCTTGCTACCTAACAGTACACTTCTCCTTTTCATTTTGTGCTTGTCGTGTACTCTTTTTTCTTTATTTTTATTTTTATTAAGATCCTGCCCCTTCTTTGCCACCCTATTCTTTCCCATCTAGAAAGAGACCAGTGGAACAGCTTCCTATAAATGCACAGAATCGTAAGGTACACCCACCATGTTGTCACATTGTGTTCCCAAGTACAGTCCATTTTTGTCAGAAGAGTTGACCTCAGTAGCGTTTTCTAGACAGCGGCAGCAGCAGGTCTAGGGTCCATTCTCCCAGGGAATTCCCCTAGCCTTGGGACAATCAATTGTGGTCTTTTAATAGAGTTCTTGAGCTTCATCCCTCTTTTTCTCATGTTGCCACAGGGACTCAACATTGTGTTTCCTGTCATGGCTGCCTTTGGTTGTGGCCGGGTACCTTTTGATTCTTCTGGTCACATGTTGATACAGTCTCCCGTTACATGGATCCTTCGTCTCCTGGGCTCTTTTTTCCTTGTGTTTTTGGTGTTCTCAGTGTTCATCTGTTTCAGCTGAGCTGGAACCATTTGGTGTACCTCAGATGGCAGCTTGCTAGCTTTTAAGACCCCAGATGCCACTCAATAATACAGGTTGCAGAAGATTCTCTTAGCAATAGGTTGATTATGCAAATTGAGCTCAATGTCCCCAGAGGGCATGGTCCCCATACCACACCCCTGCTACTCTGTCCTTACAATATTAGGTTGAGGTTAGAACACCTTTCAGTTTATGTTGAAGTCTAGCTAAGTTGATATACTTTCCACTGTGTGCTGTCACTGCTTTTACCCAACCGAATTTCTATCAACTATCTAATCTATGATCAACACTCTGCCCCCCTTCCCACCCTTGTAGCCATCTAAGAGTCTTTTCTTGTATACACAAGTCTATTTTTAAGTCCTGATAGCAGGAGTTTCATACAATATTTGTCCTTTTGTCGTGGACTGATTTCAGTCAGCATAATGTCTTCCAAATGAAACCAAGTTATGGGGTGTTTCCTAAAATCATTGATTGTTATCATTGCATAGTGTTCTGTTGAGTGTGTGTACTATAGTTTGTTTATCCATTCATCTGTTGGTGGGCATCTGAGTTGCTTCCATCTTTTAGCTATTGTGGACTGTGCTGCAACCAACATTTGTGTGCATGAATCTGTTCATGTGAATGCCTTTGTTTCTGTAAGATAAATTCCAAGCAATGGGATTATTGCATCATGTAGTATATCTATTTCCACCTTTTTATGGAACTGCCAAATTGCTTTCCAAGGAGGTTGTACCATTTTACAATCCAGCCAGCAGTGTAGGAGAGTTCCAGTCTCTCCACAGTCTGTCCAGCATTTGTCGTTTTGTGTTTTTTGGATTATGGTCAGCCTTGTTGGTGTGAGATGGTATCTCATCGTAGTTTTGACTTGGATTTCTCTGATAGCTAATGTGTGAGCATTTCCTCATGTGTCTTTTGGCTGTCTGGAAGTCCTCTTTTGTGAAGTGTCTGTCCGTCTTCTTTGCCTGCTGCTTAATTGGGTTATTTACCTTTTTCTCATTGATATTTTGTAGTACCTTGTAGATTATGGAGATCAGAAATTAGTCAGACATGTATTTTTTCCCATTCTATAGGTGGTCTTATAACTCTTTTGGTGAACTCTTTGAATGAACAAAACTGTTTGATTCTTAGTAGTTCCATTTATTTGTTTTCTTGTCTGTTGATAGTGCTTTGTCAGATTTTGAAGTCTGTCTAAGCTGTGTATTAGAACTTCCATAGTTGACTATTTTTTCTTGCATAATCTTTATTGTTGTAGGTTTGATATGTAGTTCTTTGACCCATTTTGAGGTACTTTTTGTGTAATACGCAAGATATGGGTCTTATTTCAGCTTTATGAAGATGGATATCCAATGTCGCCAAAACCATTTGTTAAAGACACTGTTTGTACCCCAGTTTGGAATTTTAGGGCTCTTGTTGAATGTCAACCATCCATAAAAGGATGGTGGCATCTGTGGGGTCTCAACTCTGTTCCATTGGTCTATATGTCTCCTTTTATACCAATACCAGACTGTTTTGACTACTGTGGCAGTGTAACAGGTTCTAAGGTCAGGTACTGTGAGGCATCCCACTGTGTTCCTCTTCTTCAGTAGTGCTTTACTTATCTGGGGTTTCTTCTTTTTCCAAGCAAAGTTGGTGATCTGTTTCTCCATCTCATTAAAAAATAACACTGGAATTTGTATTGGGATTGTACTGTATACATAGATGACTTTGCATAAAAATAGACATTTTCACAATGTTAAGTCTTCCTGTCCATGAGCAGGGTAGATTTTTCCATTTATGTATGTCTCTTTTGGTTTCTCACAGCAAGGTCTTGTAGTTCTCTCTGTATAGGTCTCTTAGTTCTCTAGTTAGATTTATTCCTAGGTATTTTATCTTCTTGGGGGCTATAGTAAATGGTATTGATTTGATGATTTCTTCTTTGATGGTCTCTTTGTTGGTATAAAGGAATCCTCCTGATTTACTTACGATTATCTCACATCCTGCTACTTTGCTGAACTCCCCTATTAGTTCCAGTAGTTTAGTTATGTATTCTTTAGGATTCTATGTATATACAATCATGTCATCTGTGAATAGGGAGATTTTTACTCTTCTTTGCCAATGAAGATATGCTTTCTTTTGTTGTCTTGCCTAATTGCTCTGGCTAGAACCTCTGATACAACATTGCATAGAAGTGGTAAGAGTGAGCATCATTGTCTAGTTTTCATTCTTACGGGGAATTCTTTCATTCTCTCTCCATTCAGGGTGATGTAGGCAGTTGGCTTTGCTAGATGTCCCTAATTGCACTGAGGAATTTCCCCTCTATTCCTATTTTGTTGAGAATTTTTAGAATGAATGGATGTTGGACATTGTCAAGTGCTTATGTGGTTGATCACATTAATTGCTTTTTTTGATGTTGTACCAGCCTTGCATCCCTGGAATGAATCCAACTTGGCCATAGTAAATTATTTTTTTGATATGTTGTTGAATCCTATTGGCTAGGATTTTGTTGAAAATTTTTGCATGTAGGTTCATGAATGGTATTGGTCTGTAATTTTCTTTTGTTGTGGGATCTTTCCTTGGCTTTAGTATCAGGGTTATGCTGGCTTTGTAGAATGAATTTAGGAGTATTCCATCCCAATACTGTCTCAGCAGTACTGGAGCTAACTGTTCTCTAAACATTTGGTAGGATTCTCCAGTGAAGCCATCTGGGCCAGCACTTTTTTTGGTTGGTAATTGTTGTTCTTTTTTTCTTTTTTCTTTTCTTTTTTTTTTTTTTTTTGATGACTTTTTTTAAATGTCTTCCTTTGTAATGGCTTTCTTAAGTTGTTCTACTTTTTGTAATAATTTTGGTAGGTAATACGAATCTAGAGATTTGTCCATTTCCTCTAGGTTTTCAAATCTGTTAGAGCCCTTTCCTGGTATTCTGTTATGACACTTGTGATTTCAGCTGGGTCTGTTGTGACATCTCCCTCCTCTCTTTTCTTATTCAAGTTATTTGTTTCCTCTGCTGTGTTTCTTTTGTAATTTTAGCCAGTCACTTATCAATTTTTTTGATCTTTTCAAAGAACCAATTTTTGGTTTTGTTAATTTTTTTAAATCGTTCTTCTATTATCTTATTCATTTAGTTTTGCTCTAATCTTTGTTATCTGTTTTCTTCTGGAGCCTAAGTGATTCCTCTGTTGCTCTCTTTCCATTTGTTCAAGCTGTAGGGTTAATTCTTTGGTTTTGGCCCTTTCTTCATTTCAGAGGTGTGCATTTATAGAAATAAACTGATCTCTCAGCACCTCTTCTGCTAATCCCATAAGTTCTGGTATGATATGTTTTCATTCTCATTTGATTCTGTAAATTTCTTTATTTTGTCTTTGTTTTCTTCTATAACCCATGGATTTTTGAGGAAGGTGTTGTTCAGTTTGCATGAGTTGGAATTTCTACCTGTGATTTTTCTGCTATTGATTTCAACTTTTACGGCTTTGTGGTTTGAGAAGATGCTTTGCAATAATTCAGTGGTTTGGATTTTGTTGAGACCTACTTTATATCCTAACATGTAGTCTATTCTGGAGAATGTTTCATGTTCATTGAATAAGAAGATGTACTTAGCTATTGATGGGTAAAAAGTTCTGTATATATCAGTAAGGTGTCATTGGTTGATTGTCGCAATAAGATCTTCTGTATCTTTACACAGCTTTTCTCTGGATACTCTGTCCATTACTGAAAGTGGAGTGTTGAAGACTCCAACTATTGTTGTGGAGTGATCTATCTCACTTTTCAGTGTTGTCAATGTTTGTTCAATGTATTTAGATGCTCTGTTATTGGGTACATAAATATTTAATATTGTTATGTCCTGCTTATGTATTGAACCTAAATAGTGACCATCCTTGTCCCCGACAGTGGATCTCACATTAAAGTCTATTTTTTCTAAGATTAGTTTTGCAACTCTTGCTTTTCTTTGTATCCTGTTGGTTTGGTATTTATTTTTCCATCCTTTGATTTTCAGTTTGTTCATGTCTTTGAGTCTTAGTGCGCTTCTTGTAAGCAACATATAGATGGATCCTGTCTTTTGATTCAGGTTGTCACTCTTTGTCTCTTTATTGGACTGTTCAGTCTGTTTACATTCAGTGTAATTATGGATCGGTATGTGTTTAGTGTTGTCATTTTGATGCATTCATTTTTGTGTTGTTGATGTTTTCTGTGTTGTTCTTAATATTCCGTTCTGGGTCATTCTTTTTTATGATTTGACTTGTCATCTTTTTCAGTGCTGGTTTTGTGTTTGTTGAGACTCCTGTATTATGCTTCTTGTTTTGATATGTCACATTATTATTTTGCTTTGTGGCTTCTTGAAGGATCCCCCTTACTATTCTAAGTTTAAACAAGACTTTAATTTCTGCATACCTTTTTAATTTCCACTCCATCTGAAAGAGTTATACCTACCGTAATATTTCCCTCTTTTTAGTGTGGTGATATTATAGTTTTCATGTTATAATATCTGATTCCTTTCTTTTAATAACGTAGTTTTGATTGAGCTTATTGACTTCCCTAAATAGGATTCTAGATGCTGTATTGTACATTGCTTCCCTAAGTGTACACTTAATGTTCTTGTTTTTCTAAGAAAAGAGCTTCTTTCAGTATTTCCTGTAGTTTTGATTTGGTGTTTACAAAGTCTTTAAGCTTCTGTTTATCTATGAATGTCTTAATTTCACCATCATATTTGAGAGACAATTTTGCAGGATGTATAATTCCTGGTTGGAGGTTTTTCTCCTTCAGGGATTTGAATGTGTCATCTCACTTCTTTCTTGCCAACATCATTTCTGCAGAGAAGTCAGATGAAAGCCTACAGGTTTCCCTCTGAATGTCAGCTTTACTTTGAGCCTCACTGCTTGTAAGGAAATCTGTTTATGTTTCATTTTATTGAGTTTATGTGTCTTGTTGTCTGTCTTTTTGTGTCTTGTTTTTGTGGCATTCCATACATGTCTTGGATATCTATGTTCTCTTCCTTCATGATTTCAGAGAGTTTTCTGTCAGCAACTCTACAGCAATGCTCTCTGTATTTTCATCTATCCCTCCTTGTTCAGGAACTCCAGTTATTTACAGATTATCCCTCTTGATAGAGCCCCGCAAGTTTCTTAATGCTTCTTCACTTGTCTTATTTCTTTTCTCTGATTTCTTCTCACAAATGCTGGTGTCAGTTGCTCTGTTCTTAAGGTCACTAAGTCTTTCATCCCCTCAATTCTGCTATTTTGGCTATGGATTGAAGTGACAAATTCTGTAATTTTCTTATTGATCTACTGGATTTCAAAACACTGATGTTCCATCAGTTCAAATAGCTTGCTTAGTTTTTCATCTTGCTCTGCTGCACTTTGTTTAATCTCTAGGTGAGGTCTCTATATAACTGTTTTGTAGTTGATCTCCGACAGTTTCAGAAAGGCTTCTTCATCTGGGAAGTTTTTTTATTATTTTGGGAGTTTTTTGGAGCCTTGGTGGATTGCTTCTTTAAATGGTTAGCTAAGATTTGTTGTCTACATGTCATCTAGAAGCTGTTTAATTTCTCTAATGTTACCCCAACTGAGGCTGAGGCATAGTTCTAAGAGGAGAGTTGGTCACCAGCTGCCTCTATGTACTTTAGTGACTGGTCCTAGGTGGTCTCTCTGGGTGGTAGTCTCTGCCTCTTGGCTGGGAAAGATGGCATACTACTTATTAAGTCACTGGAGGGCCATCAGCCAATCCTATGATGTTTGTCAATGAAGTATAGGGGAGAAACTGCCAGGCCTCTCGATAGTCAGATCTCACTTATTTATAAGTGAGGAGCTTACTAACTGCTGATGAAAACAGTTAGGCCCTCAGTTGTGGCAGGAACCACCTTTCTGCTGACAAGAGTACCTCACAGGCCATCCCCAAATTCTATGGCACAGTGCAAACTGGGGAGAGGATAAGACCTTCTAGCCATCCTCTGCCAGGCACAAATTGTCTCAAAAGCTACTTCTTTGCTGGAAAGTACTTTCTAGACAGGCTGCTGTCCCACTTGAGAATCAGCCACATCTAACGCCCCTGGCTGGGTGACTCTGACTCCCAGCTGACCAAGATGGCATCCCAGCCAAGCTACCCTTCCTGCAGTGAAATAGTAGTCTATGGAGCAGCTCAGAAAAGAGAGGGTAGAGGGGCAATGGTGGCCTCACATAGCAGCAGGGCTCTTAATATGTAGTTATCCCACAGGCTGTCTTTCTGCTGTCCTATATGCTGTTTACTTAAGCACAACAGTTTGCTGAATTTGCCTGTTAATGCCCAGTCCCCGCCTCCTGGACATCAAAGACGTCAGTACCTGCAGTCCTCCAATACGGTGTGTCAGCTGAAGTGGTGGTCAGCAACCACTGGCTTGTCTTTGAGAGGGGTAGTTTAGTCTGATACTGGTGTCTAGTCAAATCTGACAATACTGTGCCAGGTTCTAGGGGTCTCTGGATGTCCACTGCTGCATTTAGTTATCACTCCCGGCCTTAGTTCTCAGAGGGAATTGAGAAAATGTATGTATAGTCTGCCATCTTGGCCCTGCCTCCCCCCTTTCCAATTTTAAAACTTTAATTAACACTCTCTATATTCAATTTTCCATGCTAGAGAAAATTCTCATTTTTAAAAAATTAATTATATCAGTTATTTGATAAAGCAACTCAAACTGTCTGTTAATTCATTCATTCATTCAACAAATGTTTATTATGAATATAAACTGTCTAAGACAAGGTCTTTGATTTTACACAGTGCTGTTCTAACATTTTGTGTAACACTGCCACACCTGATAGTTCTGATAGTCACCCAGCATATGACTGATGAGGGTAGGTGAACTTACAACACAACTAATTGCTTGAGCAGGCAGCTTTAATTTTTAGGAAGTTATCTTCATGTTAAACTAATCTGTGTCTTTCTTCAATTTTCATGTATTGTACTCTTCTAGTATCAATATGTTCTTCCATAAGTTTTCAGATGTTTGTAGACAGCTATCAAAATACTTCACCTAGTTTTTCCTTTCTCCAGGCTAAGGATCAAAAACTCTCCCTACCATTCTACATATCAGACTTGTTTTTCATCTCCCTCCTCTGGCAATATCTTGGTTTGTTAACATCAAGCTTAAATTACTGTTGAGTTCAGGATTATATGTACGGTTGGACCAAGGTTAACTGGAGTGGAGTTATCACATTTCCTCCACTGAGAATGCATGTATTGTTAGATCAGTCTGTAACAGCATTAGCATTATTTGTTATAGTTAAAGCTCACTGTTGACTCATACCACACTGAAACAGAAATACAACTTCCCACGTGTAAGTAACCTATCTTTCCTCTAAGCCATATCTTCTTCATCTTATATTTATAGAGTTGGGTTTTTTTGGATCCTAGAGAGCACTTGGCATTTGTCCACGCCCAATTTTATCTTTTAGATTTGACCCGGTGTTCTCACTAGCTAAGAAGTTACTGAATTCTGATTATATTATTCAGTGCATTGGCTCTTGCTCCCAAATCATGCCATGGATATTTTTAGTCAATAAACCTTTGGGTATTATTGCTGTTAGTTAGCATGTTGCAAATCAAAGTAAAGAATAAAATTTATATATTACATAATTATATCTGAGAAAATAATCTTTCCAAAGCACTATGGGATATAAAATTAAGGCACTGTAAGTTATAAAAGAGATACTGTATCTACCACATAAAAGATGTTCAATTAATACCTATCAGGAGAAAAACAGTGACAGATCTGCCAGAAATAATTTGGAGAAAAGTGTTAAATACAAATAATACAGAAAAAATGAGGATCCTCCACCCCAAGGCAAATGAGAGGAAGCACTAAACTGTAAAGAAAAAGTTAATTTTCAGTGGAAGTCAAAAGCAAGGAAATATTGTGTGCTGTCAAGTCAACCCCAGCTCAAAGTGACCCTGCAGGATACTGTGTAACAGCTCCACAGGGTTTCTTAGGTATAATCGTTGTGGGAATAGATTGCTAGGTCTTTTCTCCTGCTGAGCAGCTGGTGGATTTGGACTGTTTATCTTTCTGTTAACAGCCAATCTTTTCATCATTGTGCCACCAGGACTCAGAAATGAGACAGATTATTCTAAGTCTGAAAAGATACATAAAGGATTTTTGCTGAAGGCAGATCCAAGTCAATGGCTCTCAGTGATGGCTCTCTGTCAGTGCTTTGAAGCATGTAAATCAGCAACAAGCAAAAGTAACAGTATCTCTACAAAACACACACACATACACACAACACATATACACATAGACTTGTGTTAGCTAACTACCACTGAACACTTGCTTTGGGCATCTATTATGCTAAGTATCCCTAGAGGTTCCCAGCAAGGCATTAGGGTTGGTGCATAGCCATGCTTACTACATGAAAGAGAAAACTGAGGTTTATAAATTGCCCTTGGTCATTTACATAGTAAAATATGGATATAGGATTTGAACCTTGGTATACTACCAAGTGTGTACAAACTTCTAAGCATCTACTTAAGGAGATCACCTATACTCTTATGCATTTTCAAACACTAACTTGAGTTAATACATTGTTAGTTATAAAGGGAAATTATTATCAGATCAAAACTTAAAGTCCCACCATTTAAAGGCCAATAAAGGATGCCCTATGGGGCTGGAGCTGGAGACCTCAAACTCCTCTCCACAAACCTAATCTAGGTTTTTCATATATTTAGCTTTTCTTTTTCCAACCTTTCTATCACATTCTATCACAACTGCCAATGCCGATATTATTTTGTTTCTGATCTATACACTTAATAATGGTAGACTGAAATTTGGTTGACAGCACAAATTTCTTGGTTTTGGATCACACCCCAGATCTGTTGCTGTTGTTAGGTGCCATTGAGTCAGTTATGAGTCATTGCAACCCTGTAGATTGGATCTATATCCAGTCTATTCATAGTATACTTAGGTTACTCACCTACGACTTCTCATCACGCTATCTTACCTGAGCCAGCCTACCTCTCTTTTAGCTCTCCTACAATTAACACAGGAGACAGCCAGGACCTGACATCTGTGTTATAGAAAAGAGATATCACCAAGACAAGTGCTGGGCTGTTTTGATGTGAGCAGTATTCAGACAGCAAAGCAAAGACTGAAGAAATGGGGGAGCCAACCAACTCCCAGACACTATCCCTGGGCACCTTGCCCGAGAGGAAAGTGAAAGATTTTCCAAAAATGATAAATATTTCACCTATTTCTTTATCAAGTATATATGGAGAGTTCTTTATTAGTTACTGAGAGTACAGTGGTGTAGGAGGTAAATACAGTAATTCATTTTCTGCTGTGGAACACATCTTAGAAAGTGAGCTTAGACATTATAGTTCTAATACTAACACTGCCTAACCTTGGTGAGAGACCTCGACTTCTAACAACTCAGTTTCTTCTTTACAAAATATACAGAGGCTCCAGCTTCTATAGCCCCCTTCAAGCACAATGACTCTGAGTCTATTTCTCTAAAATATTCAGTAGCCCACCTCTTCTTGGAGAATTTTTCCAAGTCTGCCCTTTGGAGATGGGGTAGTGCATGCTGGAAAAGTTCTTTTCTGTTTTCATAACAGAGTCATCCAAGTCTTCCTTTAGGTCTTTAATCTTCTGGCATTTATCCCATCAGTTCTGTCTCTAGTGAGCCCTTATCCCAAGGTGTTTGTCTATTAAATTAAGAGTTTTACGGAAGGGTAAAGCTATTTCAGGATTGTAAATCACCTGGCAGTCAACTGCACTCTGCTCTGCCCCACTCTGTATCATTACATGCTCAGCCTGCCGCCGCTTTCCCTTGGTTCCCACTCTCAGAGGCAGACAACTCCAGAGCATGGAACCTGCACAAACCTGCCTGTCTGCATGGCCTACTAGTCTCTGGAATCAGCCTGTCCTGAGAGCGCAAGCGGTGGGGAATGTGTGTGCGTACTTGATTAATCTCTAGGAGCCTCCAGGGTACCTCAGCTCTCTTCCTGTGTTCTCCCTTACATTCAGCTTTCATGCACTTCATATGTCCAAGATCTTGTTTTAATGACTGTATCCTTAATTATATCTAAATCGCTGACTTGGCAATATAACCAGTTATTCAGGAAAATTACACTCCTGAAGTTTACATTTATCACAAGTGGTTACTGTATATGTTCTCTATCATTTACATTTTCATCACGTATCTGTAAGTTGAACAGTGTTTTTGTTTATTGTCATTCCTATTTTATAGATAAAGAAACCAAGGCCAACAAACTTAGTATGAATGGCCCAAGGTGTTATACCCTATTAGTGATGGTGTTTGCATTTTAATCCTAAAGCTGTTTTATACCAAAGCCTGTGATATTTATTTCTTCATGTACTCCTTGGATGGTCAAACTTTTAATGCATTCAGCTGCTAACTGAAAGGTTAGTGGCTTGAGTCTACCACAGGCATCTTAGAAGAAATGCTTGGAGATCTACTTCCAAAAAGCCATTTCAGCCATCAAAAACCTTGTAGAGCACTTTCTACGCTGACACACATTGTGTTGTCATGAGTGAGAACCAACTCAATAACAACTGGGGAAAAAAAAGAGAGAGAGAGGCTGGGAGACTTGCTTGATAATGGTGAAAACATGGGGATGAGAAATGGGTATGCTAATAGGTATGAAGTTTCTGAGGGAATGATGAAAACATCCTAATTGTGGTGCTCATTGCAAAATTCTATGAATGTACTAAGAACCATTAAACTGTGCACACTTTGAATACATGAATTGTGTGATATAAAGTTACATCTCAATAAAACTGTTATAAAAACGGTCAGTAGTAGAATTTAGAGAGCGGATGTACAAATGTTTACTGCAAACTTTTTTCAGCTGTGTTGTATATCTGAATCATTTCAAAATAATCTTAATAAGATCCTTATTTAATCACCTTAAGTTCAGAGATTAACATGGAAAGAGTTGACACCTGCCCAATCTTGAGTCATTCAAGGTAGAACTATATCATCTACTGTTGGACTCTTTTTCTGGCATCCTTGCTCCAAACCCAAACCAAACCTGTTGCCGTCGAGTAGATTACAAGTCAGAGTCCTTGTTATATGGTGGCTAATGCTAGGCTATACTGACAGCATGCCCGGATGCACTATTACTTCATCAAACAGCTCTGGATGTTAACAAGGTCTGCCTTACATGACATTGAGAGAAAAACCTCTGTCATGCACATTCTCCTTGCACTTTGTTTTTACTTCTTGAAACTTCCTTAAACTCCTTTTTGTCAAACACCTACATGAATATAACAATCATGTTTCTTCGTCCTCAGTTTTCGGGTTTACAAGTCTAGTCCTTTCAGCTGTTTTTCTCTTTGTATAATTTTGAAGTCTTTCATAGGTTTCTCGCTCTAAATTCTCCATTTTCCCTTAGCTTCCCAAATACAATAAGGAGGGAACAGCATGGTCCATGTAAGGTTTGATCAGTACAGAGTACAGGAGAACCATCTCCTCTCTGATATAAGAATTTTGCTTCTATTAATACAACCTAGATTGAAAATGCTTTTTAGGAAGCAACCATGGAGTCCTGGTGGTGCGGTGGTTAAGAGCTACTGCTGCTAACAAAAAGGTCAGCAGTTCAAATCTACCAGCTACTGCTTGGAAACTCTATGTGGAAGTTCTGTCTGCGCTACAGTGTCACTATGAGTTGGAATAGACTGAAGAGCAAAGGGTTTGATTTGGTTTTTTTTTCTTTTATTAGCAGTCATGGCTTACTATGCCCAAGAAGCAGAACTATGTGAAGAATGTGGTGTCAGAATTGGAGGGAGACTCACTGAAAGTTTTTAATATGCAGATGGCACAACTTTGGTTGCTGAAAGCTGAAGATGACGTGAAATACTTATTGAAGAGGATCAAAGATCAGAGCCTTTACTGTGGATTATACCACAACATAAAACAAAATTTTCACTACTGTACCAATAAGCAGCATCATGATTTTCAGAGAAAGGATTGAAGTTGTCAAGGATTTCATTTTACTTGGATCCACAATCAACACCCATGGAAGCAGAAATCAAGAAATCAAAAGATGAATTTCATTGAGTAAATCTGCTGCAAGAAATCTCTTTAAAATGTTACTTTAAGGATTATGCTGCACCTGACCTGAGTCGTGGTGTTCAATAGCCTCATATGTATGCAAAAGTAGGACAATGAATAAAGGAAACCAAAGAATTTATATCTTCGAATTACAGTGTTGGTAAGGAATATTGAATATACCATGGTCTGGTAGAAGAAAGGGCAACTTTGTCTAGGAAGAAATATAGAGATCTCCTCAGAAGCAAGGATGGCTAGACTTTGTTTGTCTCATGTACTTAGGACATGTTATCAGGAGGTAACAGTCCCTGGATGAGGACATCATGATAGTCCTTGAAAAAGAAGAATACCCTTGATGAGATCAATTGGCGTCATGACTGCAACAATGGGCTCATGCATAGCAATTCTTGTGAGGATTGAGCAGTGTTTCATCCTACTGTACACAGGGTCACTGTTAGTCAGAACTGAATAAATGGCACCTAACAAGGACAACTAGCTCCTTGTGATTGAACTCAAAATCCTTTGGTCTACTGCCATATTTTACCAGGTGTGCTACGTTTCTTTTGTCTGAACCTGAGATGACCTTTTCAAAAACACAGGGACTTTCCTCAGTGAAAGTTTTCAGAGCACTATGTGTCTGGATGCCTGGGTTAGTGGCCCCACCTTTGAGAGAGCTGCTTTCTGAGATTTGCGTCATTATCACGATGAATAAAGCATGGAGAATCACTCTCAGCTGGTAGCGATATTCATAGACTCCCAGATTGGAAGAGACCTTAAAAGACCATCTCATCCCTCCTCCTGGCACCAAGCATGATGATATCTACACCAATTCCCTTCAGAAAGAGGGCAGCAGCTGTCTCCAGTCTACTCAGATCTCTAGGCTGTCCCTCTGTGACTCAGTCTCAGGTTAGCATATTCCTGTTGATGAAGAGTTTTGAGAGCATTGGATGAATGCAGTACTGAAATTAGCAGGAAGTAGTGGAAATAATTTGCCTGCACTCAGCGTCTTCTGCTCACAGCATCTGCCAAACAAGAAGAATTACAGACAAGCAGAGATGCTGTGCATGCCAAGGACAATGAGGGGGCTTGGAGCTCCCTACACCATGAGCAGAAAATGACTTACTCCTAGTCACCCACTTGGAGAGGATGCTATGAATAGAACTCTACCTCAGCACATGCTGCCTGTAGTTCACAAAGGGAAAGATTTTCTGAGGAAAGTAGGTCAGTGCAATCTTGGGTAAAGGTCACTTCAACCACTTCTAGCTCAGTACCAAGACCTAAATTTTTTTAATGGGGAGAGACTATAATTCATAGTAGAGGGTGACCCATGTTACTGCTTTTCAAGAGTTTTGCCAGACTCATAGCATTACAGAGTTGAAAGCAAGATATGGGTCATGGGATTCTGAAATTGACCTTGGGTTATAAAGTTCAAGAAGAATTGACTATCTCAAAAAGCTTACTAATTACTATGGTGGTTTTAATGTATGTCCATAAGTTTCTTGATACTTTCCTCTCCAGGAGGTGGTTCTTGATGTCCTCTCCTGGACTTAGTGACTTGCTTCTAACCAATACTGTATAAAAATGAAACAACAGTAACTTTGCAAGGGAGAAATTGGCAATTCCATCTTAGCCTAACAATTAAGGAGGTCAAAAGCCACATGCTTGTTGATATCATGTGCTTGAACCAACTTCACGGAGGTTCAACCTATGCAGCCACACTGGGCTCCACTGTTAGAAGGGCCCATACTTGTTTTAAATGCTCTATTTTACTGTCTTGAAATTCTTGAGAATTTTACCTTTGAATGTATGTTTTATAAGTTTAAAGGGAAAATGGGGTGTATGTGTGAGCAGAGAGATATATGCATCATGCATGTCTGCTGATCCTTGCCAATCTGTTTGCACATGGTATTTGTATGCCCCAGTAACTCAGGATTCTGCTGGACCATGACACACAGAAGTTCGAGTGAGACAGGCTCAGACTAAGTACAAGGTAAATGTATTACATCATGCCTGAGTATGGAGGAATACTGACAACTCTAAGAGGCCATTCTTTCCATTCAAACCAGAACTTTTAAATACAGAAGGGAGGCAGTGGAGTTCCAAGAAATAAGAATAACCAAGGAACTCTTTCATATCCTTTCTCACTCATGTTAATTCCATATTTTAGGCAATCACACTGAAAATAATAATATGTAAAGAAAGCAAAATGTAGAGAAACTAATGCTCTTTTCCTTTCAGTCCTTCCTTATTTATCAGTAGAGGTAATGATGGTTCAGTGGTGGAATCTTGCCTTCCATGCGGGAAACCTGGGTTCACTTTTCAGCCAATGCACCTCATGCACAGCCAACATTTGTCTGCTACTGGTGGCTTGCATGTTGATATACTGCTAGACAGGTTCAGCAGAACTCTCAGACTGAGAATAGTGAAGAAGAAAGGCCTGCTGATCTACTTCCAAAAATCAGCCAATGAAAAACTCTACAGACCACACTAGAATGCTGTCTTATATAGTGGGTTAACTGCTACCTCTGCTAACCAAAATGTCAGCAGTTCAAATCCACCGGACACACCTTGGAAACTCCATGGGGAAGTTCTACTCTGACCTCTAGCATCATTATGAGTCAGACTTGACTTGATGGCAAGGGGTTTATAGTGCTGGAGGTGTGGAGGGGCAATCAGGAGTTACTGCTTATGAGACACTGAATATCTGTTCCAAAAAAAAAAAAAACCTACTGCTGTTGAGTAGATTCCAGCTCATAGCAACTGTATAGGACAGAGTACAACTGCCCTACAGAGTTCCTGAAGAGTGTCTGGTAGATAAGAAGTGCTAACATTTTGGTTAGCAGATGTAGCACTTAACCACTATGCTGCCAGGGTTTCCTGGGTATGTGCGTCAAGGATGACAACATTCTTTTAGAAATGGTTAGTGGTTATGGCTATCCAACACAGTGTATGTAATTAAGGTCATTGGATTGTACACTTAAAAATGGTAAAATGACTTTTCTTATTATATATGGCACTTGGCTTTTGGCTATTATATGTATTTTCCACTTTTTTAAAAAAAGAAAGCATTGATTACTGTTGTTAGATACTGTCAAGTCTGTTCCGATTCATAGTGACTCTATGCACAATAGAACAAAAACACTGCCTGTTCCTGCACCATGCCCACAATTGTTCTTATGCTTGAGACCATTGATGAAGCCACTGTGTCAGTTCACCTCCTTGAGGGTCTTCCTCTTTTTGCTGACCCTTTGCTAAGCATGATGCCCTTCTGATCCCTCCTAACAATATGTCCAAAGTATGCAGGATGCAATCTCATCCTCTTTGTTTCCAAGAAGCCCTCTGGTTGTACTTCTTCCAGAACAGATACATTTGTTCTTTTGGCAGTCCATAGTACATTCAATGTTCTCCAGCGTGACAATTTAAAGGCATCAATTCTTCTTCTGTCTTTCTTATTCATGATCCAGCTTTCCCATGCATGTGTTGTGATTGAAAATATCATGGCTTGGGTCAGGTGCACCTTAGTCCTCAAGGTGGTATCTTTGCTTTTCAACACTTTAAAGAGGTCCATTGCAGCAGATTTTCCCAATACAGTGTGTCTTTTGGTTTTTTGACTGCTGCTTTCATGGGCATAGATCATGGAACCAAGTAAAATTAAATCATTGACAACTTCAACCCTTCCTTCAGTTATCATAATGTAGCTTACTGTTCCAGTTGTGAGAATTTCTGTTTTCTTGATGTTGATGTGTAATCCATACTGAGGGCTGTGGTCTTTGATCTTCATCAGTAAGTGCTTCAAATCCTCTTTACTTCCAGCAAGTAGGATTGTTTCATCTGCATAACATAGGTTTTTAGTGAGTCTTCTTCCAATTCGGAAGCTTCATGCGTTATGTAGACCAGCTTTGGGGATATATTTGCTCAGCACACAGGTTGAAAAGGTATGGTGAAAGGATACAACACTGACAACACCTTTCCTGACTTTAAACAGTGCAATATCCCCTTACTCTGTTTGCATGACTGCCTCTTGATCCGTATACAGATTCTTCATGAGCACAATGAAGTGTTCTTGAATTTGCACTCTCTGCAATGTTATCCATAATTTGTTATGATTCACAGAGTTGAACCTATTTGCATAGTGAATGAAACACAAGTAAATATCTTTCTGGCATTCTCTGCTTTCAGCCAAGATCTATCTGACATCAGCAATGATACCTCTGGTTCCACGTCCTCTTCTGACTCTTAAAACTACAGTGATCAAGATAGTGTGTAACTGCTGACAGAATACACATAAGGTCAACAGACCAGAATACAGAGCCCAGAAACCAAATCACACAAATACAGTTAACTTGTCTTTGACAATGGAGCAAAAGTTACTATATAAAGAAAAGATAGTATTTTCAACAAATGTTGCTGAACAATTGGACATTCACATGCAAAAAACCAAAATAAGAAATCCAAACACAGACTTACATCTCTCACAAAAAAAAAAATAACTCAAAATGGATTATACAGATCTGAGAGTAAAATACAAGTCTAAACAAATTCTAGAAGATAACACAGGAGAAAATCTTAACACCAACAGAACAAACAAGCCAATTACAAAATGAGCAAAAGATCTGAACCGACATCTCAGGAAAGAAGATATACAGATGGTAAATAAGCATATGAAAAGATGATATACATTAGGGAAAACTAGCACACAAATGTTTAAACAGTAAAACCTGAGAACACCGGTATACGTATAAGGCAGATAGCTGTCAGAAAAGGAAAACTCAAATGTTTTGCACTAACTGGGAATGATGGAAAAGTAGTAAGCTGGGCCCTTGCCACAGGCAGAGCATTTGTAAGACCTGGAATAATTAAGGCAGTCCTGTGGAGTTCCATCTCTCACAGATTTCACTGTAACAATGAAATTTATAATTGTCACAAATTGGCAGCAACCAGGATGTTTTTTGATAAGTGAATGGGTGAACAAACTGTGACACACCTATACAATGAATTGATTATAAAAAAGAGAGGGAGAAAGAGAGAGCTATAAAACCACAAAACACACGGGGGAAACTTAAACGCTTTACTCCTAAGTGAAAGACACCAATCTGAAAAGACTACATGCTGTACTTTTCCAACTATATAACATTTTGCAAAAAGACTGTGAAGACAGTAAAAAGATTGCCAGAGGTTCAGAGGAAGGAGGGAGGGATGAATATTGTTCAAAAGGAAATAGAGTTACCATTAAATGAAAGTTTTATCCAGATTGAAAGATTAGCAAATCTGAAATGCTAAAATGAAAGTTCAAAGTGGTCTTCCAAAGACAGAGCATAAGTGTACTATCATTTATACTCAGTTTTGCAAAACTCTCTATAGAACTGGGAAGAGTACGGGGCTACATTTCATTGGTTGGCTTTCAACGTGCTCCCATGAAACTCACTTATCAAGAGTTTCTGTTGGCTGGGGTATTCAAGCTTAGCCACTCCTGCATTCCAGAACTGGTTTCTTTTGTGCCTTGCAAAGTTCTACATGCGCCACTCAGAGGGTTATTTTGGTCAAATGTGTGGTAATGGGTCATATATTCTAAAAAACAGTAGCAGGGGCCTCGGTCAAAATAGAATCTGATTCAGATCTGAGTCAGCCATTTTGGTTATGTCAAGCACCTCAGTTTGAGAGCATTCTTTCATAATACACAGAGCATAGGACATTTTTAAGTTATTATGCATAATACCATAATGGTGGATATAAGATAATATGCATCTGTAAAAACCCATAGAACTATGTAACACAAAGACTGAATTCTAATGTAAGCTGTGGACTTAAGTTAATGTCATGGATTGAACGGTATCCCCCCAAAACATGTGTGTAGCCATTCATCTGGCCCAGGATTCCCAGTATTTCATGATTGACCCCCATCTTGTGATTTTCCTATGCTGTAAATCCCGATCTCTGCCTATGATTAATGGAATGGATTATGTTACAGAGAATTAGGATAGGACTGTAAAACCCTTCCTAAGATCACCTTCCTGCTCCAGTGTAAAGAGAGTTTCTCTGGAGTATGGCTACAACCACCCTTTATCCTGCAGGAGACAAAAGGGAAGAAACCAGAGAGGGAAACTTGTACATCAAGAAAGCAGCCCCAGGAGTAGAGCACATCCTTTAGACCCAAGGTTCCTGTACCAAAATGCTCGCTGACCAAAGACTGATGCAACACAGGGAACTTCCTCCAGAGCCAGCAAAGAGGGAAAGCCTTACCCTGAAGCAAACATCCTGAATTCGGACTTAGAGCCTAGTTGACTGAGAAAGAATAAACATTTCTCTTTTTAAAGCCATCTACACAATATTCCTGTTAGAGCAGTACTAGCGGACTAAACAGTTGATAATAATGTATCAGTATCAACTCCATTTTAACTACTGTGTCACAACCATGTAAGATGATAATAGGGGAAACACAAGTAGGTGGTTAAATGTTCAGCTGCTAACTGAAAGGTGGGCTTTTGGGACCCACTAGCCACTCTATGGGAGCAAGACATAGCAGTCTGCTTTTGTAGGAGTTACCCCCTTGGAAACCCTGTGTAGCAGTTCTACCCTGTCCTATAGTGTTGCTATGAATTGGAATTAATTTGATGGCAGTGGGTCTGGTTTCATTTTGTATAGGGGAAGAGGAAGTATGTGGATAACATCTGTATTTTCTGAGCAGTTTTTCTGTAAACCAAAATCTGGGTTTTTTTCTTTTCTTTAAAGTTTATTTTTTTTTGGAAGGGTTAATTCATGATGCCCTGTGTACAGAGCACAGTTATCAATGTGCTAATTTATATTTTCTTCTTTAATCAACTTAGCACTGCTATGATCTCTATTTTACAATTAGGAAGAAAACTGAAGCTCAGAATGTCAAAGTAAACCCCTGAAAGCATATATAATAAAGTGATGGAGCCTAATTGTCTCTGTCCTGGAGGATTCATGACCTATGTCAGTGGTTCTAAAACTGGTCTCCAGCTAAGCAGCAGCAGCATCCCCTGGGAACTTCTTTGAAATGTAAATTCTGAAAGTTCCGTCCCAGATCAGCAAAAGTAGAATCTCTGATTTTGAAACCCAGAACTCTATTTAATGAGCCCTTCTACTAACTTTTGAGTACTAGAGTGCCAGGGTAAATTCTATGGTGCAGACGGAGATGCAGGTTACCACTTGGGGCAATTATGCGTGTTTTCTGGGCTGCTGTGGTTGAGTTGTTTGTTTCATGAGGCTCCTAGTTTTCCTTTTACTTAGTAGACTTACTTGTCCATTAGCATCTGAATCAGCAGAACAGCTAAGAGGAACTTTTCCCACTGGAGCAACGTCAGCATCTTGAGCTTTAGCGGCCTCAAATCTGTTCTTACCCTATGAGTTCTCTGTTTAAACAGCTCAGTGCATAAAATATAAGGGACTCATTTTGTGAGGATGAAAAGCTTAGAGATTTCTTTAGGTTCTCGGATCTCGCTATGGCTAGATTTTCCTAATCAAATACAGTAGATTGAATTATGTGTTCAAATGCTTTCACTCCTTGCTACTGACCTTGGTATGGTGATTTGCTTTGACCAATGGATTGTTAACGCATGTGACATGACCACAGGCATTAATCTCATTTATATACCATAGTCTTCTTTATCTTCTTAGATCCACTGTAAGAAGAGTGTTTCCCAGGCAGCCAAAGAGAATAATAGGGATGTGGAAGCATACCTGAACACAACCATTAGCCTGAAGTCGTGCCCACATCATCCCAGCTGAACTACAGCCATCTCAAATGTTCATTAGCAAGACAACAAATATTTGTTGTTATAAGCAATTGAGACTATGATTTGTATTACAAAATAATTGAGTAGTACACCAATACTTTCTTAAGTACAAGCAAAAATATCCACTGCAACCAATTCTCACCTAAGAAGAAGAAAGGATATCAAGAGTTCAATCCCTCCAACAATACTTTTGAGAATGTAACTATGTTTATAACTATTTTCTGGATAAGAAGTGAAACTTCAGAGTAGATCATTGCACTCAAAGCTAAAACTATCAAAAACTATCATCTTTAAGAGCATTAAACAACTAAGGAAACATTTAGTTTAATCAAATTAAAATCAAGAGCAAGATGAAACTTTCTTAAATAGGCATAAGCCAATGAACTGCCATTGAGTCAGGTCCAACTCGTAGCGACCCCAGAGGTCCAAGTAGGACTGCCCCATAGAGTTTCCATGGAGACCCTGGTAGATTTGAACTGCTGACCTTTTGGTTATCAGATGTAACACTTAACCCACTAAACCATCAGGGTTTCCAAACAGGCAGAAACCAGAGGCTTGTTTTCTCCCTGGAACATTTACCAGAAATGAACAGGTAAAAGATCATATATGTCATAGGCGGTGGATCTTCTCCAGGGCTAAGGGAAACTGGGAAAGTTTTGGCGATTGTATGTCCTGACATGATGAACTGAAATGTATGGAACCCTCAAACTTATCACTGGTTCTACTTTCCCACTGGCTGTCCTTCCACAGGACTTTTGCTAAGTGCATGGCAACATTATGGTTATGAAAGAATAAGGATTGGACAGGAAAGATAACTTTTCCTTCACCTTGTCCTCAGAAATCAAATTTCATAGAGTAGGGCCAGTGATACACACAAGGCACGTCTTGTCCTGAAGACATTTGAAACCAGAGATCAACTAAAACTAAATAAGATTGCAACCCACACCTAACTTAAGTCAATTTGTAATTGAACTTAGTTGAAGTCTCTTGCTCTAGTTGCCCCTCTGGGGTAAAATAATATTTGATATCTCCCTTCTAGTTGTTTAAAATACAATATCTGGCATACAACAAAAACTCAAGATATGCAAAGGAGTAGCAAATTGTTGCCTATAAAGGAGAAAAATAGTCTATAGAAGCAGATCCACAGATGATCCATATATATTGCTATTAGCTAATGTCCTTCAAATACCTACTATAGATATGAAAATAAATAAAAAGAATGTTTAAAAAGATTAAAAATATAGAGAAATATAATGGAGAAAGAGAATCTCTAAGAGATTTCCAATGCAAATTTTGAAATTAAAAAGTACAGTAGCCAAAATTAAGAATTAATCAAAGAGACTCAATAGCAGTTCTGACATAACTGAATAAAACAACAATGATCTGAAACACGTATCAATGGAAATTATCCAAATTAAAGCACATGGAGGAAAAATATGTGTGAAAAAGATACATGTGAGACCTTAATCATTAGTGTAGATGTAGTTCTGAAGGAGAGAATAGGGCAGAAGAAATATTAGGAGAAATAATGGCCAAGAATTTTCTAAAAGTGATGAAAGAGATCAAACCAGAGATTCAAGAGTGTCTTTGAAACCTTATCAGGTTATGATAATCCTAGCCAGTCTCTAAGTGCCAGAAATGATTACTGAGTACTCTAATTTCACCTTGCATCAGAATCAGTTTTACTTCAGTTCGTAAGAACGAACTGACACCCACCTTTACTTCATATTCTAATGGCTTTCAGACTTTCTCGTGACACCCTCACTGTACTAAAGAGGCAGCAGATTGCATACCTGTTGTTTTGACTGTAGAGGATATGAATATGTATTAAAATATCTCCTGCTCCAAAGAATATCTCAATCCAGGGCAAAAGACAAACACTCACTTAACTATCTAAACCATAAAACACACATGCTGATAGTAAAATATTAACAAGATTCTCTGACAATATTTGGTAAAAAATTATTTTTTCAAGAAGGGTTGAGAAAGATCTTGTAGAGGTGGCAGGATTTGATCTGGGATTTAAATGGAATCAAATCACTTGTGAATCCAGATTACATTACAACTGCGAGTAGCTTATCATGCAATTTTTTTATTACGATTAAGCAAAATTACACAATCCAGTTCAGTTTTGCATGCTCACCTATCTGCAACTTCATCTTCTTGCCTCACCCTGTGACAGCAAAATCCTCCTTTTCCCTCTTTACTCCTACTAACCTCTTAACAAACACCTATCCCTTCTTCTCCACCCTCTCCCATCTAGAAAGAAACCAGTAGGACAGCTACCTATGAAAGTATAAAACCATAAAGTACACACACTACATGCTCATGTTATATCTCCAAGTCCAGTGCATTCTTGTCTGAAGAGCTGACCTGGTACTGGTTTCAGGTCAGGGCCAGCAGCAAGTCTAGGGGCCATGTTCCCATGGTATCCTCCAGGCTGTCAGACCATCAATTCTGGTCTTTTAGTAGAATTCTGAACTGTATACATTTCTTTTTCTCATGCACTTCAGAGACTCTTCTGCATCATGGCTGTCTTTGGTGGTGTCTGAGCACCGTCTGGTTCTTCTGGTCTCATGCTGATGCAGTCTGTAATTTATATGGGTC
Source organism: Heterohyrax brucei (assembly GCA_028571685.1). Classification (NCBI taxonomy): domain Eukaryota; kingdom Metazoa; phylum Chordata; class Mammalia; order Hyracoidea; family Procaviidae; genus Heterohyrax; species Heterohyrax brucei. The sequence continues at coordinate 69,630,508 of CM053150.1, forward strand.
CTCCTGTCTCCTGGGCTCAGTTTTCATCGTGTCTTTGATGTTCTCCATTGTAATCTGTTTCAGATGGGTTGGGACAATTTGGTGTTTCTCAGATGGCAGCCAGACACCACTCACCTGCTGAAGACTCTCTTATCAAACGACTAATTATATCAATTGACCTCAGTGACTCGTGAAAACATGGGCCCTACACCTATGTCCCTGCTACTCTATCCTCTGAAATGGTGAGTTTAGAAAACCTTTCTGTTTATGGTGTAGTCCATTTCTACTGATCTACCCTTTACTAGGTGCAGTCTCTCCCCTCACCTAACCAAATTCCTATCAACTATTTAGTCTACAAACATCCCTCTCCCTCCCTCCCCACCCTTGTAGCTGTCAAAGTTTTTTTTTCTTCTATCTGTAAGTCCATTTTTAAGTCCTTATAGCAGATGTTTCATACAATACTTGTCCTTTTGCAGCTGAATGATTTCACTCAACATAATATTATCTAGTGAAACCAGGTTATGAGATGCTTTCTAAAACTGTCATTGTCCTTTACCATTGCATAGTGTTTCATTGTATATGTGTACCATAGTTTGTGTATCCATTCATCTGCTGATGGGCATCTAGGTTGATTCCATCTTTTTGCTATTACAGATAGTGCTGCAATAAACATTGGTGTGCAAGTATCTGTTCATGTGACCACCTTTATTTCTGTAGGTATATTTCAAGTGGTGGAATTGCTGGATCATATGGTATTTCTATTTCTAGATGTTTAAGAAAGTGCTGAATTGCTTTCCAAAGAGGTTGTACCATTTTGCATTCCCACCAGCACTATAGGAGAGTTCCTATCTCTCTACACCCTCTCCGGAATCTGTTGGTGGTTTTTGGATTACTGTCATCCTTGTAGGAGTGAGAAGGTATCTCATTGCAGTTTTGATTTGGATTTCTCTAATAGCTAATGATTGTATTTCCTCACGTATCTTTTGGCTGCCTGTATATCTTCTTTGGTGAAGTGTCTGCCCATCTCCTTTGACCATTGTTTAATTGAGTTACTTGTCTTTTTCTTGCTGATGTTTTGCAGTACCTTGTAGATTATGGAGTCAGATGTCTATCTGATACATAGTTGCCAAATATTTTTTCCCATTCTGTAGGTAGTCTTTTAACTCTCTTTTTTGGGAGGGAAGGGTTATGAATCAGTCAAAGGTTTTAATTGTGTGCCAGCAACACAAAGTGGCAGAGGAGACATGTCCACTGAAGTCTGCCCACCTATTGTTTTGGGTAAAAGGTATTTTTTTTTATTAATTACAATAAAAGAATAAAATTTCTAACATCTATCAATTAACTCATCTATGATAAACCCTCAGCATCTACCCACCATAGCCAACATGGTCATTTTCTTCTATGGTTAATTTCTTGTTAAGTCTTTATAACAGGAGTCTCATACAAAATTTATTCTTTTGACACTGATTGATCTCACTCAGCATGATCTCTTCCAAATGAGGCAATGTTATGAGATGTTTTCTAAAATTGTCATTGTTTTTTATCATAGCATAGTGTTCCCTTGAGTATATGTACCATAGTTTGCTCATCCATTCATCTGTTGATGGACATTGGGGTTGATTACAACTTTTTGCTATTGTGGACTGTGCTGCAACAAACATTCATGTACATGTGTCTGTTCATGTGACAACCTTGTTTCTGAAGGATAAATTCTGAGCTACAGGATCAAATGGTATATCTATCTCCAGCTTTTCAAGGAAGCATCAGACTGTTTTCCAAAGAGGTTGTAGTATTTTGCAATCCTACCAGAAGTGTAGGAGAGTTCCAGTTTCTCCACAGTGTCTCCAGCATTTGCTGTTTTGTGTTTTTTGGATCATGGCCACCTTTGTTGGGGTGAGATGAGATCTCATTGTAGTTTTGATTTGAATTCCTTTAATAGCTAATGAACGTGAGCAATTCTGCATGTGTCATTCAGCTGTCAGGATATCCTCTTTAGAGAAATGTCCGTCCATCTCCTTCACCCATCGCTTAATTGGATTATTTATCCTTTTCTTGTTGAATTTTGTAATACCCTATAGATCATGGAGATCAGACTTCGGTCTGACAAAGAGTTGCCAAATAGTTTTTTCCCATTCTGTAGGTGGTCTTTTAATTCCTCTGATGAAGTCTTTGGATGAGCAGAAATGTTTGATTCTTAGTAATTCCCATTTATCTATTTTCTCTTCTGATGAATGTTCTTTCTTTGTCAGATTTTGAAGTCTGTCTATATTCTGTATTAAAACTTCCATTGTTGACCCTATTTTATCTTTGATGAGCTTTATCGTTCTAGATTTTATATTTAGATCTTTTATCCAATTTGAGTTGGTTTTTGTATAAGGTGTGAGATAAGGATCTTGTTTCAATTTTTGGCAGGTGGATATCCAGTTTTGCCAGCACCGTTTGTTGAAGAGACTGTTCTTACCCTGGTTTAAAATCTTGGGGCGTTCGTCAAATATCAACTGTTCACAGGAGGATAGTGGAATCTCTAGTGTCTCAGGTCTGTTCCATTGATCTATATATCTCTTTTTGGACCAGTACCAGGCTGTTTTGACAACTGTGGCAGTGTAATAGGTTCTAAAGTCAGGGAGTGAGAGGCCTCCCAGTGTGTTCTTCTTCAGTAGTGCTTTACTTATCTGGGGCTTCTTCCCTTTTCAAACAAAGTTGATGGTTTGTTTCTCCATCACATTAAAAAATGTCCCTGGAGTTTGTATTGGGATTGCATTATATAAGTAGATTGCTTTGGGTAAAATAGACATTTTCACATGTTGAGTCTTCCTATTCATGAGCAGGGCAGATTACTCCATTTATGTAAGTCTCTCTTAGTTTCTTATAATAAGGTATTGCAGTTTTCTTTGTAAAGATCTCTTATTTCTCTAGATTTATTCCTAGATATTTTATCTTCTTGGGGGCTATAGTAAATGGAATTGATTTGGTGATTTCTTCTTTAATAATCTCACTGTTGGTATAAAGGAATCCTACTGATTTAGGGTCGCCATGAGTCAGATCCGACTTGATGGCACTTGGCTGGCTATCTTGTATCCTGCTACTTTGCTGAACTCTTCTATTAGTTCCAATAGCTTACTCACAGATTCCTTTGGATTCTCTGTATAAACAATCATATCATCTGCAGAGAGTGAGATCTTTACTTCTTCATTGCCAATACAGATGCCCTTTATTTCTTTGTTTTTTCTAATTGCTCTGGCTAGAACTTCTAGCACAATGTTGAATAGAAGTGGTGAGAGTGGGCATCCTTATCTTGTTCCTTTTCTCAGGGGGAATTCTTTCAGTCTCTTTTCATTCAGGATGATGAAGGCAGTTGACCTTACATAGATGCCCTTTATTGCATTGAGGAATTCCCCTTCTAGACTCATTTTGCTGAGAGTTTTTAACATGAATGGCTATTGGGCTTTGTCAAAGGCCTCTTCTGCATCAATTGACAAAAATCAGATGATTCTTATCCTTTGTGTTATTTATGTGATTGATCATATTAATCATTTCTCTGATGTTGAACCAGCCCTGCATCACCAGTATAAATCCAACTTGGTCATGATGAATTATTTTTTTGTTATGTTGTTGAATTCTATTGACTAGGATTTTGTTGAAGATTTTTGCATCTAGGTTCATGAGTGATATTTGTCTGTGGTTCTCCTTTCTTGTGGGATCTTTCCCTGGCTTTGGTATCAGTGCTATGCTGGCTTCATAGAACAAATTTGGGAATATTCTGTCCTTTTCTATGTTGTGAAATAGCTTCAGTACTATTGGAATTAATACTCTCTAAAAGTTTAGTAGAATTCTCTGGTGAATGTATCTAGGTTAGATCTTTTTTTGGTTGGTAGTTTTTTTATTACTTTTTCCATCTTTTCATTTGTGATGGGTTTATTAAGTTGTTCTCCTGATGATAATTTTGATAGGTGATGTGAATCTAGAAATTTGTCCATTCCTCTAGGTTTTCACATCTGTAAGAGTACAACGTTTTATAGTATTCTGTTACAATACTTTTAATTCCAGTTGGGTCTTATGTGACATGTCCCATCTAATTTCTTATTTGGGTCATTTGTTTCTTCCTTGCGTTTCTTTTGTAAGTTTAGTCAACGGTTTATCAACTTTATTGATCTTTTTCTTTGCTTTGTTAATTCTTTCAATTGTTCTTCTATTGTCTAATTCGTTTAGTTCTGCTCTAATCTTTATTGTCTGTTTTCTTCTGGTGTCTGATGGATTCCTCTGTTGCTCTCTTTCTACTTCCTCAAGTTGTAGAGTTAGTGTTTTGGTTTCGGCCCTTTCTCCATTCCTCATGTGTGCATTTATAGAGAAAAGTTGACCTCTGAGCACTGCTTTTGCTATATCTCAGAGATTCTTGTAGGATGTGTTTTCATTCTCATTTGATTCCTGAAATTCTTTATTTTGTCTCGATTTCTTCTATAACCCATGAATTTTTGGGCAAGGTGTTATTCAGTTTGCAGGAATTAAAATTTCTGCCTGTGTTTTTTCTGCTACTGATTGCGACTTTTATGCCTTTATGGTCTGAGAAGCTGTTTGCTATAATTCAGTGGTGTGGATTTTTTGAGACTTGCTTTATGGCCTATTACATGGTCTACTCTGGAGAATGTTCCATGTGCATTGGAAAAGAAGGTGTACTTATCTGTTGTTGGGTAAAAAGTTCTGTACATGTCGATGAGGTTGAGTTGGTTGATTGTCACAGTAAGATCTTCTATATCTTTATTGAGCTTTTTTCTGGATTATCTGTCCATTGCTGAAAGTGGAGTATTGAAGTCTCCTACTATTCTTATGGTCTATCTCATTTTCAGTGTTGTCAGTATTTGTTTGGTGTATTTAGATGCTCTAGTATTGGGTGCATAAATACTTAATATTGTTATATTCTCCTTACGTATTGAACCTTTAAGCAATAAATAGTGACCATCCTTGTCCATGATGGTAGCTTTTACTTTAAAATCTATTTTATCTGAGATTAGTATTGCCACTTCTGCTCGTCTTTGTGTGTTCTTAGCTTGGTATATATTTTCAATCCTTTGGTTTTCAGTTTGTACATATCTTTGAGTTTAAGTTGTGTTTCTTATAAGCAGCATGTAGGCAGATCATTTTATTTACTTAACTTTTCATTTTGCTCTGCTACATTTTGTATAAGGTCTAGGAGGGCTCTCTATATAATACTTTTTTATTCACCTTCCGATAGTTTCAGAAAGGTTTCTTTGTCAGGGAAGTTCTTTAGCACTTCCTTTGGGGGCCTTCTGAAGCCATAGATGGTTTCTTGGTTACAATTTTATCCAGAGTTTGTTGATTTTTGTGCATCATGTGAGTCAATAAAGGCTGGAAGAAATGCTGTAGGATGGACCAGAGTTGTTTCTCTAAGCCAGACAAGCCAAATGCCATCAAGTTGTTCTCTAGGCTGTCTTAAAATGAAAGGCAAAAGGTATTTGACAACTTCCAAAGTCAGTCAGGTTTTCAGGTGTACATGTCCCTCTTTCCAGCTGGCAAAGTAAGTTGCCTCTATATCCAATCCCAGATGTTATAAACTAGCTCAAAATACAGAAAGGCTACTGCCCTGCTGGCCTTTGCTGTCAGACCTCAGCTGTAGGTGACACTGTGTTGAATACTGCTTTTCTGCTGGAAAAGCACTCTCCTCTGAGCAGATGCTGTCTCCCAACCTAGGAATTATGTCCAGCTGAGGCCTCTGTATGGGTATTTCTGCCTCCCAGTGGAGCACGATGGCATCCAGCACAAGGGCCCCACCTGCCTGGGTACAGGCTACTGAATGATGGAGGCAGAAAGAGAGGCCAAAGGTGCCCAGATGCACAGAGTCCAAAGCCAGGCTCTCAAAATATGGCAATTTCTCCTGCCAATCCCAGTAGTAGTGCATCTAAGATTAGCTGCTAGTCAAGTCCCAGCTCCACCTGCTGGCTAAGACAGAGAAAAAAAAGTTAAAATGGAGGGTTACCTTCAGTCTGTGAAAGCCACTACTCACCAAGAGCAGGGGTCAGCGAAAGAAAGGAAGTTTTCCATTCAGTGGTATGAAGTCCAAATTAACAGTGCTATGCCATGTCCTAGAGCTCAATAGGTGTCCAGAAGGCTCCATTTAATTATCACATTAGGTGTTGGTTTCCAGACGGATTTAGGGAGATGTGTGTTTAGTCTGCCATCTTGACTCCTACCCTACGTCATGTTTTTGATCCTCCCTGTTATTCTATGTCTCTTTATTGGAGCATTCCATTCATTTACGTTCAGTGTAATTATTGATAGATATGTGTTTAGTGCTGTCATTTTAGTGCCTTTATTTTTGTGTTGACATTTTCTTTGTTTCACTTAATATTCTGTTCCAGGGCGTTTTTCCTTTATGAGTTTTTGTTTCAACCTTTTCACTTTTGATTTGTGTCTGTTGAGACCCCTGTATTATGTTTCTTGTTTTCATATGTACTATTGTTAGTTTGCTTTGCAGCTACCCCTTTGCTACCCATGAATAGTCTAAGTTTAAACTAATCTTTAACTTCTGTATATCTCCTTAACTTCTTCTCCAGCTGGAAGCATTATAAATAATGTGACACAATCCTCTTTATAGTGTGATATGTCATAATCTGCATATTGAGATCTCTGTTTCCCTGATTTCAGTATTTTAGCTTTGATTGAGCTTTGTGACTTCCCTAACTGAGCAGGGCTCTGGGTACTGTGCCCTGCATAACATCTTTGAGTATACATCTGATGTTACTGATTTTCTAATTGAAGATCCTCTTTCAGCATTTCTTATAATTTTGGTTTAGTTTTTAAAAAGTCTCTAAGCTTCTGTTTATCTCAATATGTCTTAATTTCATGGTCATATATGACAGACAGTTTTGCAGAATATATAATTCTTGATTGGAAATTTTTCTCCTTCAGCCCTTTTTAATGTGTCATTCCACTGCCTTTTTGCCAACATGGTTTCTGTCAAGAAGTCAGAAGATAGCCTATAAGGCTTCTCTTTGTACATTTTGATTTAAGCCTAGCTACTCTTAAAAGCTTCTCCTTATTTTATTTTATTAAGCTTGATTATAATATGTCTGTGTGTCTTTCTTTTGGGATCTTCCTTTTGTGGAGTTCAATAAGCATCTTGAATAGCTATTTTCTCTTCTTTCATGTTGTCGTGAATTTTTCTGTCAGAAACTCTTCAGCAATTCCTTCTGTATTTTCTGTTATCCCTCCCTGTTCAAGAACTCCAGTTACTCAGGAATTGTTTTGCTTAACTGAGTCTCACATGCTTCTTAATGCTTCTCCATTTTTCTTGATTCTTTTATGTGATTTTTCCTCATAAATGCTGGCATCAGTTGCTTTATCTTCAGTCTTGCTAATTCTTCCTTCCATTTCCTCAATCCTGCTCTTTTGCCTTTGCACTGAATTGTGTAACTCTGCATTTTGTTATTGATCTGCTGGATGTCAGGTCATTAATGTCTAACAGTTCATATATCTTTATTTTTCATTTTGTTCTGATGCACTTTGTTTAATCTCTAGAAGGGTTCTATACACAATTCTTTTGTATTCTACTTCCAATAGGTTCAGTAAGGTTTCTTCATCTGGGAAGTTTTTTGATTCTTTATTTTGGGGATTTTCCAGAGCCATGATGGTCTGCTTCGTTAAGTGGTTAGATATTGTTTTCTTCATGCTGTTGAAAAGCTATTCAGTTTCTCCAGTATTGCTATAAGAGCTGTGGTGTAGCTCAGAGAAGGGAGTGAGTAAGGGCACTGTTAGACTTGGCTGCCATCTGCTGCTGCATTCTCTAGGTGCAGCTGACTTATATACAGTTTCTCTGGTGAGAAAAATGTTGTCCAGCCCCACGGTGCTGTTCAGCTCGGCAGCTGGCCCCAGCTGGGCCCTCAGAGGTGGCTTATGCTGCCTCCTGGCTGATAAAGATGATGACCTACTTGTGCCAACTCTCTGGAGCCATGCCAGAAACACTATGGCGTAGCTCAAATGAGGGAGGAGAGCCATCACACTCAGCTGCCAGACACAGCTGCATAATCTAGATGCAATTTTCTTGAGAACTGCTTTTCTGTTGAGAGAGGTGCTGTCCAGCAGCAGCCAGTACCAGCCAGGCCCTCAGGGGTGGCAGGCCACACCTCCTAGCTGACAAAGATGTTGACCTGCTTGTGGAATCTCTCAGGGTCCCTGTCAGCAGATGCTACAATGTGGCTCAAAGAAGGGAGGGGTAAAGATGCCACCACACTTGGCCACCAGCCACCACTACATTCTTTAGGTAAAACTATCTTAAAAACAGTTTTTCTGCTGGGAGATGCACTGTCCAGTCAGGCACTGTTGCTCAACATGGCAGCCAGCTCCAGCCAGGCCCTCAGGTGTGGCTGACTCTGCCTTTCAATTGACTAAGGTGGCAGCTTGCCTGAGACACCTCTCCTGTACTGATCTAGCAGTATCTATTGTGGTTCAGCTCAAAGGAGAGAGGTGGGAGGACAATGATACCCTCAGTCATCAGCCGCTGCTGGGTTCTCTAGATGTGACTGTCTTAAGCACTATTCTTCCATAGATTTTGCTTTGCTCTGAAATTTGGGGCAAGTTGAATTTCTCTGAATCATCGTTTCATGATATGTCAAGTAATAAGGTTGGAGAAAGTGATCTCCATGTGCTGCTCTGACATGCATTTTTGTGACATCTATAGAAAGTGTAATTAATTGTCAGATAGTGAGAATGGAGCTAAAGGTTAGAATATAGAATCTAAAATTTCAAGTTACCTTCCTAATTCCAGTCAGGAAGACTGTTGTTGGTGTTAGAGATACTGGAGGCCTAAGCAGCTCTTCCTGTTTTTTTCACAGAATCTAGGATCTGCAGAACATGCATTAGCGTGACAACTCATCCAGTTGCAGGCAGGAGAAAAATGGAATAGAATCAGAGACATAACTGGATGTGCTCAAGAAGCAACCCCTGAATCTGCTATCTGCCATGGTAAGCATGTAACTGACCATAACACAAAGCAAGGGAAAAGAGAATGTCATGAATGAACAACATTGTACAGAGTAACCCTGCCCACTGGTAAAAAGTATTACAATGAGTATTTTGGGCAGTGATTTGCAACTCTTCCCTTGAGACTGGAAGAAGGAGTAAGAAAGGAGTGAGCGGATGGGCAAAACTGTAGACAGAGGAGGTAGCTCCCGCTTTACACTGAGTTCATAACTTCTTCTCAAATTCAATACATCCAGCCTAGTAACTTGGCAGATCAAGGCAAAGCTCAGTAATCATTATCTTTTTGAAAACACACAAAAAAATAACTAGTAAAATAATCAAAAGAAAGCAACATGTCAATAATCTGAGAAGAGTTAAGCCTCAATCTTCCTTTGACTAATTATAAATCTATTTGGAGCTCAGAGGAGAAATGTCAGTATTAGCTGGAATGATTAGTAAAGTTCTCCTAGACAAAGCTGGATTTGTATTCACTTTGGAGAACTGGAAAGGATATTAGAACAGTCAGTATTAAGGCAAGAAGATATGAATAGGCAATATGTGTGTATATACTCACACACATATATTCACACAGATTTAACAGCAGGCAGTTGTGGAGAGAATACATTTTAGGAAAGGTAAAAGGCACAGAACTAGGGGTCTAACACAACTTTTTTGGTGATGAGAAATATCAGTATGACTTGACTGGTGAGCAGGTAATTTGGGGGAATGATTGCATGGGTGAAGGAGAAACTTGAGATCAGGCAATGTGAAATACAGACCTAACTTGGAGCCATGTAGTGAGTTTGAGGGAGCTTAAGAATGACCAAGGAAAAAGATGGCATAAGACTCAATGTTGCACAGGCTGTTTATTGAGACAAATTCATTGACAGCTGCATACAGGGGACAGTCCCCACAGCAGGAGGCCTTCAGAGACAAGTAGAGTGGAGAACCACCAGAAGAGGAAAAGGGCAAGGGTACACCCAAGAAAGAAAAGAAAGGAAGGGAAAGTTTATGTGTCCCTGTGCGATATCCTTTTAAAGCATCAGTCTTTGGAGGAGTGAGCTACAAAGATGGCATTCTAGGGTCCTTCAACTACAAGCCTTTATCTTACCTACAGCTAGAAGAAAACGGGTGCAATTTTTGCATGGCATATCAAGAAGAAAGGCATGGTAAGTGGCAAAAATATCTACTTAGGCTATTTTTAAAACAATTGTGTATGTACAAATTTGAGGCATCAGCAGGGTTTTGTAGGGCTAACAGGCATCAGCTTGCTATGAAGAAGTAAACAACTTGAGCCATCTTTGGTTCATTTATACAACAAAAAAAGAAAATCAAAATTTATTAATAGGTGATGGAACAGGAAAGCAATAAAATAAGAGGATTTTAAGAAAACAGTTACTATGGCTCATGAAGCCCATCACGTTTGGCAGACTAGAGGGTCAGCAAGAAAGAGGAAGACTCTCAATTAGATGGGTTGACACAGTGGCTGCAATGATGGGTTTAAGCACAAAAACAATCATGGGCATGGTGCAGGACTGGGCAGTGTTTTGTTCTGTTATGTATAGGGTTGTTACGAGTCAGTACCAACTTGACAGCACGTAACAGCAACGACATGGCTCAGGAAAGAGAAATTAGCACTGGATGCGAAGTGTCCTAAGGCACTATTGCAGAAGTCCAGCAAGACATATTGAAGACCTTAAACAGCACCTAACACATGGTTAGATCCTCAAATAATATTCACATAATGAATGTGGGAGGCCTGGATGGGGCAGATGACTGTTGGAATAGAAATAAAACATCAACTTGAAGAGACAATTCAAATGAACAGATGTCAAATAGCATTGACATATTGGATATAGCAGGTGAATAATTTGAAGAAAGATCTCTATAAATGCACATCTGTACTATAAGTGAATTCCAATATAGTTTTCTCAAGGAAAACAATATGTAATTCTACTTTGGAATTAGATTTCAATTTAAGCCTAATTCAGCAACAAAAATTAAAAGAAAACTGATTTCCTACTGTCAGGTTTTACTCCAGTCAGTGACAAGGAGTCCAACAAAATTCAAGAGGAAGTCGTTCATAACTGGTTCTCATCCAGTTTGACAGGCTCTACATAGGGTTGCTGTGAGTTGGAATCAACTCAACAGGAATGGATTTTTTGCTTTATCACCTCAAAGTTTTGTAAGAATTTCACCAAACCTGAGTTATACCAGAGGAAGAAAAGAATTTGGAAAGGAACTGGCCATCTCCTCGAGGGCCTCCTGAGGTATTTTTACAGGCACTATCACATTTTGGACTACATATCAACCCTGTTGATACAATTCACAACTCCTCCCATTTAAATAGCAAAGAAACATGTCTCAAAAAGAAGGCAAGAATTAACCAAGGCTGCCTAGCCAGACTGTATGTACCCTGGGTTTCTAGCCCACCTGTCTCTAAACCTATGCTTTTCCCTCTGCGTCATGGAGGACCAGGCCCCAAATGCCCTTTATAATATGATCAGGGAGTTCCATGTAGGGAGGAAATTGCTCTCTCTATGCAACTTGATCCAAAAGAGTCTGAAAAAAGCTATTGTTTCATTGGCTGTCATTGAAAATGTTCACATCATTTCTTCCAGTTTTCATAGGTACCTGGTCTTCTGTCACCTTTTTCCAATTCTTCCTTCAGTTGACACATGCACTGACCCTTGCCTTTACTGAACCCAGAGACGTTTTACATTTAGACCCAACTCACAGCTGAATTCAGGGGACATTGTCTTAATCCTCTTATAGGACATTACCCATTGACCTGCAGCACTTGACTAGCTGTGGACTTGTTGATATTTTGAAATGTAGCAAGACTATCTTGGATGTCTCTGCATCTACCACTCCAATGGTCTACATCTTCTTCCACGTATTCCTGGGACACAACTACTATGACCTGGAGGGATGGAGAAGACACAGTCTTTAGGTGGGCTGGGGCAAGTATCAGGTGCACTAGTAGAAGATGGGATCTGAATAAGAAAGCATATCAAAAATATACCATGGCTTGGGAATGTGAAGCTTCCATCAGAACATGTTTGTTGGCTTTAGTTGACCAGGGAACATGCCAGACTAAGGGACAAGAATATTAAGAGTTAATCCCTGCAGGTAGGATGAAAAGAAAGATGTACATATTTTGCTGGTGAGTGTGTGAGTGAGCGAGTGTGTGTGTGTGCGTGAGAGAGAGAAAGAGGGAGCGAGGGAGGGAGGCAGGATGGAAAAAAGCAGGGTTTGGATAAAGATTAGAGTTTACATTCTTCAATAAATAATAATTGAATTATTTTTAAGTGAAGATAATATGCTAGTTGATAAGGATAAAAGTCTGAACATAATCTATTTTGGAGGCTAATTGTATGTGATCATATAAATGCATACCTTATAAACTATATTTAATGAAGAAAAAAATCCATGAGTTTGAATATGTAGACCTCTATAGGTAGGGAGGAGCAGCACATGAGAAGATCTTCAACAAGAAATAGTCTAGCGTGTTCTAACACTTAGCGGCTAAAATAAGACCACTGTGGCTGGGTGATACAGCAGCATGGTCTGGGACTGGAAAGGTGATCAAGGATCCACTCAGGAAGGACTTTGTGGGCTACACTTACATGTGTGTAATCAATTGGCAGAATTTTGATGGCTGGTAGGTTTTGATGACTGATTGATTTGATGGATGGATTTTAATGGAATAGTGGCATGACCAGATTTTCAATTTTAAAGATTATCCTGGCAATGTGTAGTTAACTAAAACTCTAAGTGCTTACCAATGGATAATTGAGAGCTAGTAAGATACACTACAGCATGCATATCATCCTGTGGGTAACTGTAATGTGGATGGAGATGAAAAAGGACTAGTCTTCATTTAGCGTCTGTTGTTTCTCACCTAAAAAATGTGTGCAGCCATTTGGCAAGACGGTGACTCCTGATATTGTATGTTGTTCCAGTATGTTATAAACATTGCCTCTATGATGTTAATAATGGAGGATGGGCAGCAGTTGCATTGGTGGGACAGAACTCAATGTATAAGATTGTATATGTATACTCAATGTATGTATGTGTATATGTGTGAAAGTATGTGTATATGTGTATATCTGCACATGTACATCTCTATGCATGTATGTATTGTGCTTTGAGACAATCTTTGGGGATGTAAATGAAAGGGAAGCAAGCAGAGAGTTGGGGACCTCAAATCATCAAGAAAGCAGTGTCAGGAGCAAAGCATGTCCATTGGTCCCAGAGTCCCTGTGCCTCAGAAATTCTAGTCCAGGAGAAGATTGACAACAAGGACCTTCCTCCAGAGCTGACAGAGAAATACATTCCTCGGGAGCTGGTGCCTTGAATTTGGACTTGGGGTCTACTGGACTGTGACAGAATAAAATTTCTCATTTTAAAGCTATCTTCTTGTTATATTTCTGTTATACCATTACCAGAGGACTAGTACAGCATTTTATGTATACCAGAACCAGGGACAAGAGTTTATTGATCCTCCTTTCATTTAATCTTCATGAAGAACCCAATGAAGTAAACGGCATTTCTTCCATTTGTTAGATGAGACAAACTTTAGAGACCCATGCATCAATGTATCCATCCGTCCACCCACCGTTTGTCCATTCTTCCTTCCAGTCTTCCATTGTTGTTATTGTTGTGTGCCATAGAGCCAGTTCCAACTTGTAGCAACCCCACGTACAAAGAATGAAACACTGCCTAATCCTACAGCTTGCCTGTGATGGTTGTTACCCTTGAGACCGTTGTTGCAATTACTGTGTCATTTCATCTCACTGAGGGTCTTCCTATTTCACTGATGCTGTGCTTTACCACCCATGATATCCTTCTTCAGGAACCAATCCCTACTGACAATATGTTCAAAGTACATAAGATGCAATCTTTCCATTCTTACTTCTAAGCAATATTCTGCTTGTACTTTTTCTAAAATGTATTATCCATTAACTTATTCATTTACCCACCAAATATTTTACTGAGCACCTACGACAAAGATACCTTGCTAGGCACAGGCAGTACATGGTTGAACAAGATATAGTTCCTGCCCTTAAAGGACTCATTATCTTGAGGAGTTACAATTAAACAAAGAGGTGGTTACGGCTTAGTAAAGTAAGTTCTACGATGCTGGTAAGCCTGTAGTGCTTGAAGAGCTGGAGGGAAACATCCAGTCTCATCACGACAGGTCAGAAATCTTACTTTAGTTCTCACAACGAGTTTGTATTAGAGCTAAACTGAAATGCATGTATGTCTTAGTTAATCTGAAATCCATACACAGAGCTCGTTTCATCACATTATGTAAGCAGTTGTTTGGGAGATTTGATAAATTTTCTGAAAACATGTGATGCACTTTGATTACATCTCACCAGAGTTAGGCTGGAAATTACCACGTGAAGAAGTGCAGCTGAGGCTGCAGACCTCCAGTACCCACACCACTGGACTCAGCTGGAGCCAGGCCATTAGGGAAACACTGAGCATCAAGACCTAGTGAGCACCTGCCCAGGACAGAACAGGAATTTAATGAGCATGGCAGAGGGGCACTTGGAACCTCACCTGATGGAAATTGCCCCTCAGGCCAAACAAAAAATTAAGTGCATAGGCTGCCAAGATTTTGGAACATGAGAGAAAGAAATCTGGGTTGAGTGGGGAAGAGCTATTAATTATAATCTCAGTTCTGGCCTAGAAGTAATAAGAAGTGTTTCTTCTGAAAATCAACAGTCTCAGAGAAAAGGAGAGTGCTGTCACCCACTCTGTTCCACCCCATGGGGAAGCAGGGGCCTTGAGAGGTTGCATGAATACATAGGTATGAATATACATACATATATGTGTATTTTCCTGAGCACTAATTATGTGCCAACCACAGCACTTAGCACTTTTCCGACATTATCTTTTCTTTTCATCCCTACAATAATCCCCTACTACTTTTTCTTAATTATGATACTTTCACTATCAATAGATAGTGAAAATATATATAGAGCCCACTTACCCTCCAGGCTTATGCTTACAGATTCTTTTCCGACTTTTAAACAAGTATATGAAAAAGGACACGTTACTCAGAAAAGATACTATTTTGCATTGCATCTTGCTTTTCCTTATGACCCCAGGGAGGGAGCCAAAGCTTATGAGTTAGGCTTTTGAGGAGAATTGTGCCAAATTCATTGTTCCAGAGGATCAGAAGCAGCAGGGGAGTGTTTTTGTGGGTGTTTGTTTGTTTGTTTGTTTGATGGAAGGAGTGGTGGTAGAAAAAGTTTCACAGATGTGAAGAAGAAGGAGCTGCCTCTGGAGAACAGGTGTAGCTGGGTGGCTGACCTCGGCCTGGAAAGTGGCTGTAGGCTGTGTCTGCATTTATTTGGGAAGACAGCTGTATGAGGCATCCCAGAGGCTTGTGCAGTATGTA
Source organism: Heterohyrax brucei (assembly GCA_028571685.1). Lineage (NCBI taxonomy): Eukaryota > Metazoa > Chordata > Mammalia > Hyracoidea > Procaviidae > Heterohyrax > Heterohyrax brucei. Next base: position 69,645,875 of record CM053150.1, read on the forward strand.
GCTGCATTTGGGAATAAAGGGACTGGGATCAGCACTTGTAGCTAAAGGACCAGCTGTACAGGTATGCACTGCACCAATCTAAGCACTTGTTCCCTGATGCTCAAAACTTCAGAGCATAGAAAGGGGGCAGGGAATGGCAAGGAGAAAGCTTGCATAGTCCATCACAACTGCCATAGACACTTTTTATAAAACCACACAAATAAGTACATCCTCTCATATTAACAATACACAATCATATGAACTTAGTATTATACAAACCTCTTCCATCATTCACTCTTTTTTGAAGTAGCTGGCCATTTTTAGTGGCTGCATATCTGCAGATGTGTGTGTGTATGCATTATGCATGTATGTATGTGTATATGTGTGAAAGTATGTGTATATGTGTATATCTGCACATGTACATCTGTATGCATATATGTATGCAAGCATGCACATATGTGCAAGCATGCATGTGAGTGTACCTGTGTGTAAGCATTGCACAAGTAAATTTGAACATGTGTATATGCATGCATGCCTGTATGCATGTGGACATGCAAGTGTACACAGGTATGTGTATGTATCCATGTGTCCATGTAGTTATGCAATGCAAGTATGTGTGGAGGTATATGTATGTATGCATATGTGTACATGTGCAAGCATATGTACGCAAACAAATGAAAGGGCTGGGAACACTAGAGGGCCGTCTTATTGATTCTGTTAAAGCTGCATATGAAAGTAATGGACTTCTTAAAAACACAAATTAGTATTATTGAGTGGCATGGACAAGAAAGAGGAGAGTAGACAGCCAGTGAAGCCTCCTTGTTGTAAGGCCGGAATGTCTCTTGCTGCATGCAGCCTCAAGACAAGCTCCGAGCACAGGCAGATTGGCAGTTGCCTACCATGATTGCTTTAAATGTTCCTGCTACCCAAGTCTCCCTTTAGTGTTCCTTCGTCATGGCTGGATCTTCTCCCACATCTCACTATTTAGGTTTATGGAAAAGTGCTTTTCTTTTGGTGGAAAGGCAGGCTATGTTTTATTGTTTATATAATAACTATCAGTGTTTTAGTCAGCTAATGCTGTTCTAACAGAAATACCACAGAGTGGATGGCTTTAACCAAAGAAAGTTTATTCTTTAGGACTACTCATAGTCCTGTAGGCTATGAGTCCAAATTCAGATGTCTGCTCAAGGGGAAGTCTTTCCCCCTTGTGGGCTCTGGAGGAAAGTCCAGTATTGCATCCTTCTTGGCCCAGGGAGAATCGTGGCACAGGAACCTCAGGTCTGAAGGATGCGTTCCTCTCCTGGTTCTGCTCTGTGGATGATGTGGGGTTTCCGATTCTCTGCTTGCTTCTCCTTCCTTTTATCTCTTGTAGAACCAAAGGATTAAGGGTGGGGCAAGCCACACTCCAGGGGAACTCCCTTCACAATGGAGCAAGAAGGTAATCCAGTGAAGGGATTTACAGTCCCCACCCTAATCCTTTAACATACAGCACAGGAAAATCACAAAATAGAGGACAGTCACAAAATATTGGGAGTCATGGCCCAGCCACATGGCTACAGCATGATCAGCAGTAACATCAGTCATTTAACTTTATATAAGATGTGATCGCAGATGGACTAGTTTTATGACTGAGTGTTGTGGAAGATGAGTGAAAGGGTAGATATATTTTGACGCGGAAAAGAGAGTAGCAAACTTCCAGGGGGATGAGGGTTTTCCTCAGGAAATACAGAACTGAATAGATTCTGTGCCCTCTTTGACATGTGGACACTGTCATGCAGATGTGAGTTTGGATAACCCTGTGGCAGTAGCAGTCCCTTTAGCCTCTTTAGGATTGATGGAAGGAGGGCTATTGCAGAGATAAAACAAATGTCATCTGTCACCAGGACTGCCCCATTCTGTGAACTGAGTGTAGTAACGATAGGGGAAGGACAGCTAAGGGCAGACCAGAGATGCAGGCAACAGGCACATCTCACCAGGCTTTAAAGGGACCCTACATCTCTGCTGGAGTCCCGCAGTCTTGCAACCTGACAGCATGAAGAGATTTCAGCCATCTGTAGGAGCAGTCTTCTCTTGGTCCGGGGAAAAGCAGTGCAGCTCAGAAAGGGAGGAAACTTATTCAAGGTCACACAGCACAGCAGCTCTGAAGTTGGGAAGGGCACTAAGGCCACTGAACTAGCAACCCAGTGCACCTTTCAATGTTTGCACTCTGTCAGGTTCATATTTCATCACTAGCCTGTGGTGGATATATTCCTCATCCTGGATCTCTCCACAGCTTAGAGTGGTCCTGACTCTACTCAGCTAGCTGTGGATCTCCAAGGAAACTATCCCACCCAGAGTTGGTAAAATGCGTGGCTAACCTGGCTGGTTCCTGAGGTCCCTTCAGCTTTGATGATCTGTGCTTTCCCACTCATGAGTTGTGGAGGCTGTCAGACGTCCAAGAAGGAGGGGGACGCAGCATGACAGGTGGTATCCCTGCCTCTGGAGGGGGACTTGGCAGAACTGATGGGAATGCAAAGGATTGGAGCTGGTAGGGAGGAGCCACCCACTTTGGACAAAAGCTGTGATTCACTGATTGAGAGGGAGGGAGAGGAGGGAGGCACATGTGTCAGTGCCGTGGGTCTCAGTAAGCGATGTGTCTGTGACATTCTTAGCCATGGATACCCAGATCTTCACCGTGGATGTCTATAGACCTAGAGCAGACTCAGGCAAGAGCTTGAATTTACAGCATTTTCACTGAGATGTAAGGAGGCCAATATTTTTAAGGAACAAAAATTTCAGGATCATTCAGCAAGTATTAGTGATTCAGGTCTCTCTGGCTCAGCCAAAGGTCTATCCCTAAAATACAACCAGGGGCATGGGATTTTCTTGCTTAAAACATTGCAAGGACTTCCACAAACTTTGGTGAGACTTTTGCCTGCCTCTCTGCTCTCCACTCCCTTTCCACACATCATCACCATACTCCATTCACACCGGTTGCCCTCTTTGCTCAAAGGACCCTGATTCTTCTCCTCCTCAGAGCTTGACATAAGCCTTTCTTTGAGCCAGAATGCTGGGCTTCTCTACCATCTATCACTAGTCATTCTGCAGGTCTCTGTGTAAATAGTACTCTAACAGAGGTCATCTTATCCCTTCCCTATTTTCATAGTCACCTAGTGCTGCAATAGTAGAAATAGCACAAGCAGATGGCTTTAGCAAAAAGAAATTTGTCAGCGTCCAGTAGGTACAAGTCCAAATACAGGGTGTCAGCTCCAGAGAAAGACTTGTTCTCTTGGCTCTGGAGGAGGGTCCTTGTCATCAGTATTTCCCTGGACTAGGAGCTTCTGCAGTGCAGGGACTCTGGAGCTTTTCCAAGAGATACACTCGGCTCCTGGCACTGTTTCTTGGTGGTATGAGGTCCCCAACTCTCTGCTTGCTTCCGCTTCCTTTGTGTCCCAAGAGATTGCCTTAAGGCACACCACAATTTTATACATCGAATCTTGCCTCAGCAACACAGTTGCTGCCCATCCTCCCTCACTGACATCATAAAGGCAGAATTTGCAACATGGAGAGACATCTCACAGTACCAGGAATCAAGGCTTACCCAGACTGCTACACACATTTCTAAGGGGTCACAATTCAATCCATCACACCAATCCACATGATGCCCCCCTCTGATATTCTTAGTCACAATAATATTATTTTTTTCCCCTCTTGGACCTTGCCTCAACTTCTAATTATATGTTGAAACATAATGAAATAAAAATGAAGTTGCCATTGAGTCAATTCTGACTCATAGTTAACCCATGTGTGCAGAGTAGAATTGTACTCCAGAGGATTTTCAGGATTGTGACCTCTCAGAAACGGATTACCAGACCTTTCTTCCAAGACAGTTCTGGGAGGGGCATTCAAACCACCAACCTTTTGGCTAGTAGTAGAGTACTTAACTGTTTGTGCTTCCCAGAAACTCTGTGTAACAGTTTGTGCTTATTTGTAGCTCTCTTTGCCCTACTACTCCCAATCCCTGTAGAACCAAGCATCACATTTATTCTATTTATTCCTGAAATTACAGTCCCTAGCACTCCAAAACCAAACCCACTGCTGTCAAAGTGATTATAACTCATAGTGACCCTATAGACAGAGTAGAACTGCCAAATAGAGTTATTTCAAAGAGCTCTTGTTAGGTTTGAACAGTCAACCTTACGGTGAGCAGCCATAGCACTTAACTACTATGCCACCAGGGTTTCCTGCCTCTAACACAACGCCCAACAAATAGTGAACAAAGAGGAAAAGATGTTTTTAAAGAAGGAATGCCTGATCATTAAGAACACACATCAGAAATAACTATCGTAACATTTGAAATGGCCAATGCAATGTGCCACCAAGATTCCTCCCCCAGTGAAATCAAAGGCTGTAGTTAGTGTGGGGTATAGGAGCTCAGAGGAGGGGATTCCTAGCATTTTCAACAACCCCCCAAGTAGTACACATCAGGTGGGGTGCTAGAGGCTTTCCAACTTGGGTGTTGGAAAAAAGGGAGTATATTGCCTATGCCAAGCCAAACCAAATATTGTCTATAGAGAACTTATTATTTTTTTCTATTCCTTTTCTATTCCTATAGTTCTTTTAATGTACTTTAGATGAGGCTTTACAGAACAAACTAGTTTCTCATTAAACAGTTAGTACACATATTGTTTTATGACATTGGCTAACAACCCCACAATATGTCAACATTCTCGCTTTGTAAACTTATATTCCCTATTACCAGCTTTCCTGTTCCCTAATGCCTTCTAGTTCTTGCCTCTGGGCTGTGTGTCCCTTTAGTCTTGTTTTCTTTTATGGGGCTGTGCAGTCTTTGGCTGAAGGGTGAATCTCAGTAGTGACTTCATTACTGAGCTGAAAGGCTGTGCAGGGCCCATACTCTCAGTTTCTTCAGCCTCTCCCAGTCCAGCAAGTCTTCTCTTTTTCAATTAGAACATTGTTGTACATTTTTCTCCAGCTCTCTCTGGGACCTTCTTGTCAGGGCAGCCAGGGGTAATAGCTAGGCACCCTCCAGTTGTACTAGACTGAGTCTGTTTGAGGCCATTGTAGATGTGCACTTTTAGTCCTTTGGACTAATCTTTCCTTTCTAGCTTTAGTGTTTTTCATCCTTCTGAACCAATGGAGCATCTCAGATGGACACGCCAGGCTTTTAAGACCTCAGACGCTACTCACCAAAGTAAAATGTAGAATGTTTTCGATAAACTATGTTATGCCAGTTGAGCCACATCTTCCCCAAGGTTGTGGTCCCCATAGCCCTCAGCCCAGAAATTTAGTCCTTGTCTGCAGGGAATTTTGAAGCAGTAATAAATCTGCTAAAATTTGGCTTACTTTTTAATAGGCTGTTCTAGACAATGTCAGTGGTAAAATGCTCTTCTCAAACAGGTTGGGCAGCCAATCCCCTGCCTCTCATACGCTTCAGATCCCTATGGCTGTCCTTCATGGAGTTCTTATTCAAAACCTTCATTAAGGAAGGAACTGACTTGGTCAGACTGTAGGAGTTGCCATATTGGGCAAGTTCAGAATGAGAGCATGTGAGAATAAAATTAAGTCAAACTATGTCGAACACTAACCAAAAGACCCTTATTACCACCCTCCTAGATATTCCCAAGACTTGCTTATTTGACAGGTAAACTTGTGTGCCTGATGGTTAAGAGGGGGTAGAGGTTAGGGACACAGATTCTGCAGCCAGACAGCCTGGATTCCAATCCCAACTGTGTCATTTACTAGTGTCTTGAGCTTTAGTAACTTATTCAACTCTTTAAGCCTCAGTCTCAGTCCTCATCTATAAAAGGTAAGATAGAAAAAAAATCTATGGAAAGTGTTTAGCAAGTCAGCATGTTCAATATTTTTGTGCCTGTGGCAGTTTGGACTGGCCTTGACTCTGCTGAGTGCTTTGAACTGGAATCAACTGGGTGGCATACAACCACAAACACAAAGCACCAGTAAGTGATAACTGTAATCATAATCTAAGATTCACAGACCTGGTGTCCTCTTTATCTTGATGCATAAATGCTGGTTGTTGGGGAAAACAAGTGTGCTGTTAGGGATATCCTTGACTCCAACATCTCAGGGGCACAGTTTGGGCAGCGCTAATTGTCAAGGAGTGAACTACAAAATTTTGAGAATCACAAGAAGCTACAAACATTTGATGGAACCCCAAAAGAAAATACTAAAAGCTTCCCTTTTTGCCTGATCATGATCATCTAACTACTGAGTTGGAGGAGGTGGATAGGAATGGTTGCTGCTTCCTAGACAGACCCAAAAGGTAAATATTAAAAATAATAATAATAACCACACAAAAATCAAATGTGCTCCCCTCTGAGCTAGGCTTCAGCTATTATGCTCTCAGGATAAAGGTAAGACTTGTGAATTTCCATGGAACACAATTATGGGTTTTACTTAAAGGCCCTAGTAAGGCGAGAGAATGCTGAGTATCTCAGAAGCTGAAAGTTTACATTTTTGCGATGCATCTTACAAATGCATGTCTGATTTCACATGCTGGGAAAAAGAGAAATGGAGACAGAAAAGAACATTTGCTACATACCTACTGTGTGACCAGCACTGTGTGAGACACCTCTGATACAGTCCTTCATCTAATCCCTGTAATCATCATACAAGACAGTCCTGTTTGCCAGATGGGAAAATTGATGTTCAGTAGGTAAAGAAGCTTATCCAAGGTTACAGAGGTAGAAGGAATACAGCAAATATCAGAACTCAAGTTGGTGAGACGTTGAAGGCTGTTCTTTTCTCTCTATACCTCTTGGTTGTCTTTTTCACATTTTATTTCCCCGTTCATTTATTTGTTCATTATTGCAACAGTCTTGGAAAGCATAGATTATTATGTCTTTGTCTAGAGGAAGACACAGTGTTTTAGAGAGACAACAATGACTGTCCATTGTCAAATAACACTAGATATAGCTCCAAGGGGACAGCTCTGTATCCAGGAGAAGCAGAGATCATAAAGCTCACTCCAGTGTGCATGGGACCTCAGATCTTCTATAACCTCTATCATCTTTTCAAAAAGATTGAGGAAAATAAACCAGGGAAGTTAAGTATTTTTCTGAGGCTACAAAGTAAAACATTCCAGATTTTCAGAAAAGAAAACCCTGTTCTAAATCCTTACAGTATCAGCTCTCTGATGAGAGTGGAATTTTCCATTTACTGAGTAAAACTGGCTTCTTAGTGACAGCATCCTCCCACCTAGAACCTGGATCAGCTTCATGTTCCACGAACTGCCATGAAACTCATGCACCGTAGTCTTCTGGAGCTGTGCCATCAGGCCTAATGTGGGCAGGTGTCCATGCTGAAGACTGTCTCTGGAAGACAAATGGTATGTTCCACTCTTAGTGAAGAAAGGGGCATGCAGAGAAGCCCACTCCATCCTGAAGGCCCTTGCTAAGCCAAAATGTTCCAGCCCTAGAACATATTGGTAATGGTGGTGACTATTGCTGATTTCCAGCAGTGAAAGATGTAGCATAGAACTGTAGATGCAGGAGACCTTCATGGATTGTGCAGACCAGCCTCAATTGTTTCCTGATGAGGAAATTGAGGCCTAGAGCGGAACAGTGACTCACCTAAGGTCACCCATGAAGATAGCATTGAGAGAAGTCATAGCACTGTCTCACTCTGATTATAGTGTTATTGAACCCTGGTGGGCAGAGGTTGCCAAAGACTGCTAGAGACTGATAGAGAGAAATGGAAGTTTTAGAGTTTGGTGACCTTAGCATCCGTGACAAATGTTGTGGAGCCTAGGCTGGAGGTTTTAATAAAATTAGGAGCTGCCCTCCTTCCTCCTTCTATCACCAATATCTTAGCCCAGAACTCTGAATTACAGGGCATAACATTTGGAAGGCATCTCAGAAGATCCTCTGGCACACTATCAACAAAAGATGACACTGAAAATTGGTAAAGTAAAGGGCTTCACTCGTGATCCTGGAGCCAACCAGTGCAGTGAAGCTCCTTGGCTTTCACATGTGTGGCAGTTTTGAAGAAGTTGGCTCAGCTCCTATCCATCACATACAATTTTCACCTAGCCATTGCAGTTGTATTTATTTACTCATGGAGAAAGTAGTATAGAGTACCCTCACACTTCAAGCACTGGCCTGGGTGAAGAGACAGACACAACAGCTAATAAAACAAAGTGGACCCTGAACTTCATAGTTTCCTGTCAATGACCCCTCCTCCATGCAGCCTTCTCAGGTCACCCCACACAGGAAAGTCTATCTTACCATAAGATTTATACCACGCAAGGTTTGGAACTTAGAAATACCTGATCATTGTTTCTTGAGTTATTTAGTTAACTCATACAGTTATCAACAAACACACATTTAGCACATTTTATATGCAGGGTCCCATGTTGGTGTTTATCTTATACTGACTGGTATTATGATTTTCTCTGTGTATGTTTTATTATTTGAAAAACTCCTTGAAGTTGGGGTCTATTTCCCATGCCTATGTAAAGAGCAAGATGTTTTGAAGTTTTCTAGAAATAAAATAGCTACTTACTACATGTTATTAGAAGGAAAGATGGAAGATGGATGTCAATGTTAACTTTTTTGAAATTTCATAATTATTACTGTCATTTCAAAGCTTATGAAACTGTAGGTTTCCTAATTACATCACACACAGAACCAGGATTACTATCAAGGACTTCTGAATGAGAGTCTGAGAAGTTTCATGTTCAAGAATCCCGTCTTCACAACTACCTGGAATCTCTCCAACCTACTGTGAGCTGGTTCTAACCTCTGTGGAAATGGAGTTTGACAATCTTAGAGTTCTTGTCTAATGGCTAACAACACAGGCTTTAGTGTCAGCTGAACTGGGCTGACATCCTTAACTTTGGGGCTTTTGTCCCTTTCTCTGTAAACGATAATGTCTCCTAGATTATTTATTGTAAAGACTAAATGAGATAGTCTTTGTAAAGTCCCTACTCCAGGACTAAGCACATGGGAAGTCCTCAAGTTCTCAACAAATGTTAGCCCTTGTGGTTGTTTTACTTACACTGATGATAATCAGTCACTCAGAAAACTTTACATGAACACTGACTGTGTATTAAACATTGTGAAAAGTAATAAGGATTTGGGAATAACTAAGATCAGTCTTTTTTTCTGAAAAACCTCATTGGACAGACTGACATGTACACAACTCACGTTCATTCAAGCAGAATCAAACAAGCACAGATGGAACAGCAGTGTTGAAACAGAGGAAAGTGCTAATGGGAACTATGCATAAGAGTAAGTGACATTTAAGCCAAGCCCTGGACAATGTTTCCACTACTGCAGTAGCTCCTCATTGGTCTACTTGCTTCCAGAAGCCGGAGAAGATTGAGGTTAGGGCAAGATCAATGCTAAGAAAAAGCTAGACATTTTCAAAGAATTCTAGGTGATCTAATGTAGCTGGAGTATAGGGAAGGTATCCAAAAAAACCAAACTCACTGCTGCTGAGTCAATTCTGATTCATGGAGATTCCACTAGTTTCCAAATGGGACTATTCCATACAGTTTTCTTGACTGTAAACTTCTTGAAGCAGCTTGCTAGGTCTTTCGTGGAACCACTGAATGTGTTCAAACTATCAACTCACTTGTTAGCAGTAGTTGTACACAAACCATTTGCACCACCTAGCAACCTGTAGGAACAGTTGTTGTTGCTTGCTGTTGAGTCTCTTTAGACTCATAGTGAACCCATGTGACAGAGCAGAACTGCCCCATAGGCTTTTTCTTGGCCATAATCTCTTCAGAAACAAATCAACAGGTGTTTCTCCGATGGAGTCTCTGGGTGGCTTTGGATTGCCAACCTTGTGGTAGGCAAAATAGTGCTTAGCCATTGTACCACTAGGGATCTTTGTAGGGAGAATAAACCCAGCGCAGTTGAGTGGATTCTGACTCATTGGGTAGAACTGCCTGTCATGGATTGAATTGTGTTCTCCAAAAAATATGTGTAGATGTGTCGCTGGGCCATGATTCCCAGCATCTTGTGACTGTCCTTCATTTTGTGGTTTTCCTATACTGTATGTTACAGGATTAGAGTGGGGCTGTAAATCCTTTTATAAGATCACCTCCCTGCTCCACTGTAAAGAGAGTTCCCCTAGAGTGTGTCTTGCGCCACCCTTAATCCTTTGGTCCTACAAGAGATAAAAGGAAAGCGAAGCAGGCAGAGAATTGGGACCCTCACACCATCAAGCATACAGCACTGGGAGAACGTGCCTTTCAGACCTGAGCTTCCTGTGCCAAGATGCTCCCTGGACAAAGACTGATGCAATACCGGACTTTCCTCCAGAACTGACAAGGGAGAAAGCCTTCCCCTGGAGCAGATACCTTGAATATGGACTTTTAACCTACCGGTCTGTGTAAAAATAAACCTTCCTTTGTTAAAGCAATCCACTCTATGGTATTTCTGTTAGAGCTGACTAAAACACTGCCCTATAGAGTTCCCAGAACTGTTCTATAGAATCCAGAGTAGATGCAAACTGCCAACCTTTTGGTTAGCAGCTGAATGCTTAGTCACTGCACCACCAGGACTCCATAAGGATAATAGAGGGATATAAAAGTAGACTCACATCTACTTACAGAGTGTTTATATTCCATTCAGAATAATTGAAGCTTTATCATTTAAGTGTTAGGAAGCTATTGAGAATTTTGAAGACAATATGCAAGACCTGACCTGAGATTAGATAGAAAATTCAGAGTCAGATTAACAGGATGGTTTAGGACAAAACTGGAAGCAAGCAGACCAATGAGGAGCTACCGCAGGAGTTAAAACAAGAGGTAATGGCCAGTTTATCCCAGGAACTACCCACATTCCTTACCATCCCCAACAAGCCCTGCACAAACTAGCTCTTGCCTTTTGAGCCCATTTCCTACTACTCTACCTCTGCAAACTACACTCAGGACAAACTGGCCTCCTTCCCAGTCCTGGAATATCCCACATCCCAAATTTATCTAAATCTAACCGACTCGACGGCACTTGGCTTTAAGCAACTTTAAACTTTTTTTTTTTCCTCTGACTGTAATGCTCCTCCTCTATTTATCCACTTGATTAGAGAGTCTTTCATTCAGGTATTATTAGGATGTCATCATTCTACTTAAAATGGGCCCAGTTATTTCCTACACCCTCTTCTAGTTTATTCATGAGACTTATACTACCTGACATTATATTATATGTTTACTTGTTTGTGTCTTTATTACCTGTCTGCTTGAGGTTAGGGAATCTTTTCATCCCTATGTCCTTATTGCATAGCCATCACATTGGGGGCATTTGGTCAATATTTGCTGAATGAATGATTGCGTGAATAAACTAAAGCGAACCACTGCACAAATAGTCTGGCTTTATCCCTAAGTTACAGCACTTACTCACCAACTGAGGCAATTTGTGGGAGGATCAAAAAAAAAAAAAAGAGAGATTAATTATGGTCTGCTGCCTGCATGCCATCTAGACACTATTTGATTTCTCTGGTATTGGATCTAAGAGAATTGTTGGTCACCAGCTGTCTCTAATATTCTAGTGATTTCCCCCAGGTGGACTCTCTGGGGTGGAAGTTTCTGCTTATTGGGTGGGAAAGAGGCCACCCTACTTATGCAGAAACTGGGGCTGTCAGCCAACCTACAATGTGGGTAACAGAAGGGTGGGAGGGAAAGCTGGGAGGCCTCTCAACAGCCAGCTCTCCAGGAAAATATATAGGCCTCTCAGCCTTTAAAGTAAATTTTACTTCTACGCAGGGAGCTGTCCAGGTGTTTAACTAGGAGCTGTCCAATGTGCTGGCCAAAACCAGTGGATAGGAGCAGCAGACTCCACCTTCCAGGTGATAATGAAAGTACGTTACCTGCCATTTCATTCACAGAAGCTGCAGTTCTCCGATACCAGGAAACAGCAGAAGTAGAGATTAGACGGCTCCTGGCTTGTTTTTGAGAGGGGAAGATTAGACTGACACTGGTGCCCAGTCAAATATGCTGGGTCCTAGGGCTCTCCAAATGTTCAGTGTTCCATACTAATATCATCCAGACCTTAGTTCTCAGACAGAAATACAGAGACATGTGTCTACTCCACCATCTTTTAATGAAATTACCATACAGTATTAGAGACAGCTGGAAACCAAAAATTTGCTTAGATCCGATACTGAAGAAATCAATGTCTAGGTGGTACACAGGAAGCAGACTATAATTAATCATTTAAAGAAGCAGCCTTCAAATGCTTCAGAAAATTCCCTAAACAAAGTTTCAAAAAATTTCCCAGATGCACAATATTTTCTGAATATATCAGAGGTCGAGTACAAAAGATTTACATACATAACCCTCTTAGAGATTAAACAAAATGCAGTAGAACAAAATGAAAAATTTAGTAAGCTATTTGAACTGATGGAACATCAACAATTTGAAATATATCAGATCAATAACAAAATTACAGAGTTAAGACAATCAATCCAAAGCCAAAAAAATAGCATTGAACAGATAGAAGTTAGACTCAGTGACTTTGAAGACAGAGCAACTGACACCAGCATTTATGAGGTGAAATCAGACAAAAGAAATAAGAAAAATGGAGAAGCATTAAAAATCATGTGGGACTCCATTAAGAGGAGTAATTTACATTTAATTGGAGTTCCTGGACAAAGGGAAATTAATCACAATATAGAGAGTATTGCTGTAGAAATCTAACAGAAACTTTCCTGAGATTATGAGCAAAGACAACATAGGTATACAAGATGTCTATAGAACACCACAAAAGCTAGACCCCAAAAGAAAGATGTCAAGACATATTATAATCAAGTTTAATAAGTTGAAACACAAACATGCTTCTGAAGGTAGCAGGGCTCAAAGCAAAGTCATCACTCTGAGGGAAACCCTGTAGGCTTTCATCTGACTTCTCTGATGAAACAATGCTGGCTAGAAAACAGTGGGCAGACAGATTCAAAACCCTGAGGGGCAAAAACTTCCATCCAAGAACTATTTATCCTGCAAAATTGTCTATCAAATATAATGGTGAAATTAAGACTTTTGAAAACAGAGAGAAGTTTAGAGATTTCAAAGAAACTAAACCAAAATTCATGAAATACTGAAAGAAGCTCTTCCCTTAGAAAACCAGAATAATTAAATGTATATTTAAGGTGACAATTTAAGACACATCATCTGAAATTCTAATCAGTTAGGGAAGTCACAAAACTTAATCAAAGTTACAGTGTTAAAATGAGGGAATCGGTGAATATATCATGACAACTATAATACAGTCACATTAAAAGAGGGATATACTACAGTAATTACAGTTGTTTCAGATGCAGAGGAAGTTTCAGAGTTATGCAGTATTTAAAATTGGGTTTAATCTTAGTATGTTAAGGGGGATAATACATGTAGCCATAAGGCCAGTTAACACTGCATTGTATCAAAATAAGAAATGCAATATAGGAGTCCCAGCGAACACAAAACTGACACTGAAATAACAACCCACAAAGAAGAATGGCCCAGAAGAGAACATTAAGAGCAATATAGAAAATATCAACATAAAAGTGATTGCATCAAAAATGTTGCCACTAACCACATATCTATCAATAATTACACTGAATATAAATGGACTGAATGCTCTAGTAAAAAGACAGCGAGCAACATCCTGGATCAAAAGATGCAACCATCTGTATGTTGCTTACAAGAAACATACCTTAAAGATATAAACAAAGTGAAAATTAAAGGATGGAAATAACATATACCAAGCGAACAATATACAAAGAAGAGCAGATGTGGCAATACTAATCTCAGATAAATTAGATTTTAATGTAAAACCCACTATTGTGGACAAGGATGGTCACTATTTGCTGCTGAAAGTTTCAATACTCAAGCAGGACTTAACAGAATTAAATATTTATGCACCCAATACCAGAGCACCTAATTACATTGAACAAATGCTGACAACACTGAAAAATGAGATAGATCATTCCACAATAACAGTTTGAGACTTCAACACTCCCTTTCAGTTATGGATAGATCATCCAGAAAAAAGCTCAGCAAAGATGCAGAAGACCTTATTGCAATAATCAACCAACTTGACCTTATCAACACATACAGATCTTCTCATCTATCAACAGATAAGTATACCTTCTTCTCCAATTCACATGGAACATTCTCCAGCATAGACCATGTATTAGGTCATAAAGCAATTCTCTATAAAATCCAAACCATTGACTTACTGCAAGGTATCTTCGCAGATCATAGAGCTATAAAAGTTGAAATCAATAACAGAAAATTCATAGGTAGAAATTCAAACCCATGGAAACTGAACATTTTTCTCAAAAAGCCTTGGGTTATAGAAGAAATTAAGGACAACATAAAGAAGTGTATGGATTCAAATGAGAATGAAAACATGTCCTACCAGTATCTAGGGGACAGAGCAAAAGCAGTGCTCAGAGGTCAGTTTGTTTCTATAACTGCACACATCTAGAAAGAAGAAAGGGCCCAAATTAAAGAATTAACCTCACAGCTTGAACAAGTAGAAAGAGAGCAACAGAAGAACCCCTCAGGCACCAGAAGAAAACAGATCATAAGGATTAGAGCAGAACTAAATGAATTAGAGAATAGAACAACAATTGAAAAAAATTAACAAAACCAAAAGCTGGTTCTTTGAAAAGATCAACAAAATTGATAAACCACTGGCTAGAGCTACAAAAGAAAAACAGCAGAAGATACAAATAATCCAATTAAGAAGTGAGATGGGAGTCATTACAATTACCCAGCTGAAATAAAAAACATCATAACAGAATGCTATGAAAAGCTATACTGTAACAGGTTTGAAAACCTAGGGGAAATGGACAAATTTCTAGAGTCATATCATTTACAAAGATTATCATAAGGAGAAATAGATGAACTTAATAAATCTATCACAAAGGAAGAGATTGAAAAAGTCATCAAAAATCTACCAACCAAAAAACGTCAGGGCCCAGATGGCTTCTTCGGAGAATTCTACCGAACTGTTAGAGAAGAGTTAACTCCAATACTATTGAGGCTATTTCACACCATAGAAAGGGATGGAATACTCCCAAATTCATTCTATGAAGCCAGCATAACCCTGATACCAAAGCCAGGGGAAGATCCCACAAACAAAGAAAATTACAGACCAATATCACTCATGAACCTAGATACAAAAATCTTCAACAAAATTCTAGCCAATAGAATTCAACAGCATATAAAAAAAAAATTCATCATGATCAAGTTGGTTTCATTCCGGGGATGCAAGGCTAGTTCAACATCAGAAAAACAATTAATATAATCAACCACATTAATAACACAAAAGATAAGAATCACCTGATTTTTTTCAATTGATGCGGAAAAGATATTAAACAAAGTTGAAAACCATCTGGAGTGTCCTTAGAAAGCTGGAGATAGATATACCATTTGATCCTATAATCCCACTCCTCGGAATTTATCCTTCAGAAACAAAGGTTGTCACATGAACAGACATGTACTCGAATGTATATTGCAGCACAGTTCGCAATAGCAAAAAGTTGGAATCAACCCTGATGTCCATCAACAGATGAATAGATAAGCAAACTATGATATATATACTCAATGGAACATTATGTTATGATAAAAAACAATGACAATTTTAGAGAACATGTCATAACATGGTCTCATTTGGAAGAGATCACACTGAGTGAAATCAGTCAGTGCCAAAAGGAAAAATTTTGTATGAGACCTCAGTTATAAGGACTTAACAAGAGAATTATCCATAGAAGAAAATGACTGTGTTGGCTACATGGATGGGTGGGGGGCTGAGGTTTTGTCATAGGTGAGATAATTGATAGATATTAGAAATTCAATTTTTACTGTAATTAATAAAAAATAAAAAAGCTGAAAACAAAAAAAAGAAAAAGGAACTAGTTTGCATCTTTCAGACCTTATGAAATGACTTGTAAAGTGTGTGCAAGATCTGATATTTCCAAGAGTTCATTCATCAAGGGAAAATTTTCAGTGTGTTGGAAATAGCCACACGAGGCCAGAACCTACTGGGGTCCGAGGAAGGCTTAGGGATAAGACTTTGATAGCAGACACTTCATCATGCTGTCTACCAAGGACCTGCCATATGACTGCACATAGTAGGTACTCAGGAAACGTATAATAAATTACTAAATGAATAGTAGATTTTACTGAGTTTTTGAAAATATTTTCATGCCTATCTTAAGTGGCAAGATGGCAAACAACGTAAAATATTGGCCCAGAAGCCAGGACAGAACTAAAAGCAATGATAGGAGAAGTAAGCAATCATGTACTGTTATTTATGAAGTCCTGTATAGATCATTTTCCTCTTACAATGAGTAGTAGTGCTCATATTATGTGATGTTACAAATGTTGGAACAATAGTACTTAGCTTGTGTTTATGGAGTGACTGCCTCTGAGGGGCTCAGACCATTTTACAGACATGGTCTCATTCATACTGTCTGAGGTCTTCTTTTCAATTACAGAGTGGTTCATTGTTCCAAACAATGCAAACCATTTCGTTTAGATACACTCTTGGAATTATCCATTCTCCTGTTGCAGGTTCAAAGATTTACAAATCACCATCAAATGGATCCTGAATTACTGCAGCAGGAAAGTAGGTGGGTAGAATGGAAATTTCTGAATTTATAATTTATGAATTCTTCAGCTTTTGTATACTCATCTGAAAACTGAGGGAAAATATGGGCTGTGACTCTGCCACAGTCATATAACATGATACTAAAGGTACGAAAAGTATTAATTTTCTATTACATTAGCTTGGGCTATAAGAATGGGAGTTAACCAATGTGGCTAAGAGACTAGCTAATCATGATCATAATAAGCATAAAGAAAGAAGGTGATCTGGACATATTCACAAGCTGAGGGTCATAAAAGGGGGGCTCTCCACTTATTTGGCTATGAATTACTTGTGGCCTTTCACAACTCTTCACTTCACTGATTCTTGATTACCTTATCTGAAAATGAGGGTGGTTAGATTATATGCTAAGTCTCTTCCAGCCACTACCACATACACAATAATCATCCCACCACTATTACATGTTGTTGCTAGCTACCAGAGGTAGCTACACCCAGCTCTTGGCAATTCAGTGCACAATGGAACAAAATGCTGCCAGGTCCCGAGCAGTCCCCACGATAAATTGTGGATTGGACCATTGTAATACATAGGGTTTTCATTGGCAGATTTTTAGAAGTAGATCACCAGGCCATTCTTCCTAGTCTGTTTCAGTTTAGAAGTCCCACTGAAGCTTGTTTAGCATCAGAGTAATACACAAGCCTCCAATGACAGACAGCTGGTGGCTGCACATGAGGTGCATTGGCTGGGAATCAAATTCATTTCTCATTAGTGAGAGGTGTTAATTCTACCACTGAACAATCTTTATGCTTAATCTGGCAAATTGTAGGTGTTCAGCAAGTGTTCATATTAATGTGTTCAATATTCAGTAGTTGACAAACTGTATTTGATTTAATAAACATTTGTTGAGTGTCTATGATGTTCCAGACACAGAAGTGGCACACGAATATAAAAACTTATTAAAAATATACTAACTGAAATATATGTAAGTCATTAAGGGAGATAAGATGGCTAATTCTATGTTAATAGGGGCTTCTTGGAAGAGATGATATGAGCTGAATTTAAATGTATAATTGATAGGAGTTCTTCATATTGATTTGGGAAGGAAATGATAGGAGAAGGAAAGGTATGACAGTTAAAGGGAAGGCACCTGTGAGGACCAAAGTGTGAAAACCTAGGGGACAGATGAATAAAGTATGAGGGTAGACCAGTAAGAAGCCAGATTGGGGAAATAGATGGAGTCACATGATTAAGAACCTCAAAATTCGCTATGGATCCTAGGCTTTTCTTTACAGGGTTTGTAACATGGGATAGGAACAACATAAATTACTCTATGCTTCACTGCCTGAAGCATTTGTAGTTCAGTAGTAGAATTCTCATCTTCCGTGCGTGAGACCTGGATCTGAATCAGGCCAGTGCACTACATGCACAGCCACCACTCCTCAGTCATTGGAAGCACGCTCGTCATGGTGCTGTGCAGGTTTCAGTGGAGCTTTGAGTCTAGGAAGAAAGCCGATGATCTGCTTCTGAAAATCAGCCAGTGAAAACTCTTATGGATCACAAGAGTTTAATCTATAACCTATCAATGAGACACTGCAGGACTGGGCAGTGTTTTGTTCCACTGTTCACAGGGTTGCCATGAGTCAAGGACTGACTTCATTCCTCACAGATGGAGAAATTGAAAAGAACCTACCTAAAGACAACTTAAAAGCAGCAGACCCAAGACTTTTCATAAGAGTCTACCAAACTCTACTCTATTCTACCTGTATGGTTTAATCTCTTCTCTCTCTCCTACACAGACCCCCTTCCCACCAGACAGATCAGTTGCTTGTTCCGGGAGCACAGGCTGACAAATCTCTCTCCTACTCTTGTTCTATTAATTTGGGATGCATGTGTTCCCCTGGTCATCCTCCAGCCTAAATTCCATAAATATTTCAAGATTCAATTCAAGCCCCACCTACTCTGGCCTAACTTAACCAGTCTAGTTTCCACTGCCTTCTCAGAATGACTGCAATGTTTAAGGTATGGATCATAGATTCTAATAGTCTTTCACCCCACATAACAATCCCAGATAATGTAGAACTTCCATGTACCAAAATCAATCTATGTGGATACATGGTAAATAAAAGACACAGCCCTTGCCCTCATGTAATTTAGTCTAATTTGAAGAGACAGACATCAATCAATAGCTATGCATTCATAAACATGACAGTGTTTTGAAAGAAAAACGTAGGTGTTGAGAGTGGACAAGAGAGACAAGTGCTTAAGTTGCTCTGTTGAAACCTAAGGAATTAGATGGCACATAGGGATTAACTCAGTTAACTGGGTTAACTCAAACATGTACTCAGCATGCATAGATAATAACTGGTGAATGGAATTCAAAAGTTTGAAGCAACGAAGAAGATTTAGCGGTTGGAAAACACAGCCTTGGTGATAGAGACCGTGCTGGAGATCACAACATAGAATTTTGCAAGACCAACAACTTCTTCATTGCGAATACCTCTTTTCAACAACATAAATGACCACTAAACACATGGACTTTGCCCAGATGGAACACACAAGAATCAAATAGGCTACATCTGTGGAAGGAGGCAACAGAAAAGCTCAGAATCATCAGTCAGAACAAGGCCACGGGCCAGTTGTGGCACAGATCATCAATTGCTCATACACAAGTTCAAACCGAAACTGAAGAAAATTAGAAAAAGTCTATAACACAGTGCTGTCAAGTTAGATCCAACTCATGGCGACCTTAGAGGCCAGAGTAGAACTTCTGCATAGAGTATTCAAGGAGCAGAAAAACTCTATACGAGCCAAGATATGATCTTGAATATATCACATTTCAGTACAGAGACCATCTGAAGAAGAAATTTGATGCACTGAATACTAATGACCAAAGACCAAACAAGTTGTAGGATGACATCAAGGATGTCATACGTGAAGAATGCAAAAGTTATTAAACAGAAAGGAAGGGGAAAAAAAGTCCAAAGAGAATGTCAGAAGACATTTTGAAGCTTACACTTAAATGTTGAATAGCTAAAGCAAAAGGAATAAATGATAAAGTGAAAGAGCTGAAGATTTCAAAGGGCAGCTTACAAAGACATAGTAAAATATAATGACGTGCAAACAGCTGGAGATAGAAAACCAAAAGAGAAAAAGAAAAAAGAAAAAAATCAAGCCTTGAGTTGCAGCAGTGACGAATTCCACAGGGAAAATATTAAATGATGCGGGAAGCATCAAAAGAAGAAGGAAGGAATATACTGAGTCATTATACCAAAGGAATTGGGTTCCTCAGTCTAGCAACAGCTCTTATCACCCGGAGACAGGACACTAGCATTTCAAAGACAATAATAACCAAACTATTACATACAACCAGTCTATTTGGATGTTTCAAAACAAGAAGCTAAAATATAGTAGACATACAAAGTAACCAAATATAATGTACTGATGGCTCAGAGACAATAACTTCCAATCACTTAAAAAAGCAGAACATAATTTCTTCATAAAGCTCACAAAATAAAAAATCTAATTTTCCAGAGGAAGAAAACTTTCCAAAATTCTCAGAGGTTGAATACAAAAGATTAATTTTTAGAATTCTTTGAGAGATGACAAAGGAGATGAGCCAAAATGCAGCAGAGCATAATGACAAACTGAATGAGCTGCAAGAAACCATTGGGCAGGAATTTCAGAAAACAAGTAATAAAGTTACCGAGTTTGATAACTCAGTACGAAGTCAAAGAAGCTTAACTGAAGCAATGGAAGGCCAAATTAGTGAGACTGAAGATAAAGCATTTGACATCAACATATCTGAGGGAAAATCGGATAAAAGAATTTTTTAAAAAATCAATAGATGCTAAGAATGTTGTGGGATTCTATGAAAAGGAATAATCTAGCAGTGACTTAAGTACCAGAATAGGGTTGAAGGGGATAACAGAAAATACAGAGAGAACTGTAGATTTGCTGACAGAAAGTTTCCCTGATCTCATCAAAGATGAGACAGTATCTATCCCAGATGCTCATCAAACTACACACAGGGTGGATCTCAAAAGAAAGGCACCAAATTATATTATAATCTAACCTTCCAAAATTAAAAAATAAGCAACATTTTAAAATTTACTTGGGATAAACAAAAAATAACCTACAAAGAAGAATCAGTAAGACTAAGCCAGAACGACAGGGTAGAGATCATGCTGGCAAGAAGGCAATCAGATGAAATACATAAAGTCTTGAAGGAAAATAATTGCTAGCCAAGAATTATATACCCAGTAAAACCATCTCTCAAATATGATGGTGAAGTCTGTACATTTCTGGATAAACAGAAATTTAGGAAATTTACAAAAGCTAAATTAAAATTATAAGAAATGCTAAAGGGAGTCATTTGGTTAGAAAATCAACAAGATGAGGTAACAACCCAAGAATCGAACATAGCAATTAGATATCAACTCAGATTTGGGCATCTCAAAAATAATCATAGGCAAAACACTGAAAATACGAGAACAGAAATATCATTAGGTAAACATTATAGAAAAACTGACCAAAAAGAAAATATAGTCATGAATCTTTCACATGGAGAAGAGGTCAAGGAAATATGAAGAAATTAAACACTGATTTAAGTTTAGAAAAATAGGGATAAATATTAAGGTAACCACAAAGAAAATTATCATTCCAGTTAGTGTGCTGTCACCGGACAGGGAGAGCAGCGGAAGCTGCATACAGGTGGGCATGTAAATTTATACAGGAATGTACACTTTCACTTAGTCATAATAAAAAACAAATAAACAAAGAAAGAAAAAGAAAATCACTACATCTCAGCATATAGAAAACAACCAACACTGACAAAGATAAGAAGAAAGCACATAAAGAAAAAAGACTCAGTGCAGAAAATTGAACGGAAAAAAGGAATTGTCTACAACACATTAAAAAAGACATCAAAATGACAGCACTGAGTTCATATTTATCAATAACTACACCGAATGTAAATGGACTAAATAGACCAGTAGAGAGACAGAGAGTGGCAGACTGGATAAAAAGAAACATAACCCAGGTACATGCTGACTACAGGAGATGTATCTTAGATTCAAAGACACAAATAAACTGAAACTCAAAAGATGAGAAAAATATATCAAGCTAACATATTCAAAAAGAGTAAAAATAGCCATATTAACCTCTGATAAAACAAACGTTAAAGTAAAACCCACCATAATGAATAAGGAAGGACATTATATAATAATTAAATGATAGATACACCAAGAGGAGATAACCATATTAAATAGCTATGCATCCAATGACAGGGCTCCAAAATACATAAAACAATCATTAACTGTATTGAAAACAGAAATAGACAGCTCTGCAATAATAGTAGGAGACTTAAACACATCACTCTCAGTGAAGGACAGGACATCTATAAAAAAAAGCACAATAAAAACATGGAAGATCTAAATGCCACAACCAACTTGATCTCATAGACACATACTGAATACTCTACCCAACAGCAGCCACATATGCTGTCTCTTCCCATACACATGGAATGTTCTCCAGAATTGACCACAAAGCATATTTTCAGACCATAAAGGCATAAAAGAAGAAATCAGTAACAAAAAAGTAGGAAAAAAACAAACACATGAAAAATAAACACCACCTTGCTAAAAAACAACTGGGTTATAGAAGAATCAGGGATGGTGTTTTAGTCACCAGGTACTACTCCAACAGAAAATACCACAAGCTGAAGTATTTCTGAAGAGAAATTTTATTGTCAAAGTCTGGTAATCCACAAATCTGTTACAAGTTATAAATCCATTCAGTAAGACAAATTATCATAGTCCAGCAGGCTGAGTCCAAATTCATTTAAAGCGTATCAGCACAAGAACCTCAGGTCCAAAGGATGTGCTCTGCTCTTGCTGCTACCTTCTTGGTGGTACGAGGTTCTCAACTTAATCTGCTCACTTCTCTCCCTTACATCTCACAAGTTGGTAGCTTGAGTTCTGCTTCACCAACGTGTCTTCTGCACATTCTCCATCATCAATATCACAGAGACAGGACTCACAATAAATGGGAAGAGTCACACAATATTGGAACTCACAGCCAAGTCAAATCAATATATACATTTTTAGGGGGACACAATGCAATGCATGACAGACAGAAAAAAGAAAATCATCAAATTGAATGAGAATGAAAACATGTCCTGCCAGAACCTACGTGACACAGCGAAAGTAGTATTCAGATGTCAGTTTATCTTCAACGACTGATATTCAAAAAGAAGAAAGGGCCCAAATCAAAGAAGTAACCCTACAACTTGAACAAGTGGAAAAAGAACAGCAAAAGAACCGTTTGGGCACCAGAAGAAAGCAAATAATAAAAATTACAGCAGAAGTAAATGAGTTAAAATATAGAAAAATGATTGAAAGAGTTAACCAGACCCAAAGCTGTTTTGTTTTGTTTTTTGGAAAAAATCAATAAAACTGATAAATCATTGGCTAAGCTGACAAAAGAAAAACAAGAGAGGAAGCAAGTAAGTCAAATAAGAAATGAGACAGGCCATGTTTCAACAGACTCAACTAAAATCAACAAGTGTAACATAACATTATCCTCTAATAAATTCAAAAACTTAGAAGAAATGCTCAAATTTCTAGAAACATACCGTCTACCAAATCTAGCACAAACAGATGTGGAACAACTAAATAAGCCAGTCACAGAAGAAGACATTGAAAAGGTAATTTAAAAAATACCCAACTAAAAAAATCTCTGGCCCTAATGGCTTTACTATAGAATTCTACCAAACTTTTAGAGAAGAGTTAACACCAATATTACTAAAGGTACTCCAGAGTATAGGAAAGGATGGAGCCAAGCCAAGTGCCGTCAAGTCGGATGAACACTCTCAAATTCATTCTATGAACCCAGCATAACCCTGATACTAAAACCATGTAAAGACAGCACAAAAAAGGAAAATTACAGACTAGTATCTCTCATGTAGTTGGATGCAAAAATCTTCAACAAAATTCTAGCCAATAGTGTTCAACAATATATCAAAAAATAGTCATCATGATCAAGTTGGATTCAACTAAGGATGTAGGAATTGTTCAACACTAGAAAAACAATTAACGTAATGAACCACATAAATAAAACAAAAGACAAGAACACCTTGATTTTATCAGCTGGTGTAGAAAAGGCATTTGGCAAAGTCCAATACCCGTTCATGTTAAAAACTTTTAGCAAAAAAAAAAAAAAAAAAAGAAGGAAAATTCCTCAGCATGAAAACGGGCATCTGTGCAAAGCCAACAGTCAACATCATCCTAAATGGAGAGAGTCTGAAAGTATTCCCATTGAGAATGGGAACCAGAAAAAAAATTACCACTTTTATTCAACATTGCTCTGTAGGTTCTAACCAGAGCTAGTACTCTAGATAAAGAACTAAAGAGCATCTAAATTGGTAAGAAAGAAGTAAAAGTATCTCTATTTGCAAATGGTATGATCTTATACAGAAAATCCTAAAGAATCTATTAAAAAAAGAAAAAACTACTGTAAATAATAGATGAATTCAGCAGAGTATCGGGATGTAAAATAAACATATGTAAGTCAGTTGGATTCAATGACACCAACAAAGAGACAAAGAGGAAATCACCAAATCAGTACCATTTACAGTTGCTCCTAAAATAACAAAATCCTAGGAATGAATGTAACCAGAGATATAGAAAACCTATACAAAGAAAATTGTAAGACTCTACTGTAAGAAACCAAAAGAAACCTATGTAAGTGGAGAAGCCTACCTGGTTCATGGGTAGGAAGACTCAACATCATGAAAATGTCTACTCTATGCAAAGCTATCTATAGGTTACAATGTAATCCTGGTCCAAATTCAAATGGCAGTTTTTTAATGCAATGGAAAAACAAATCACCAATTTCATATGGAAAAGGAAGAAGCCACAGATACATACAGCACTATTGAAGAAGAACAAAGCTTGAGGTCTTACATTACCAGATTTTAGAACCTATTACACTGCCACAATAGTCAAAACAACCTGGTACTAGTACAAACATAGATACACAGATCAATGGAACAGAATAGAGAATCCAGATAAAACTTTGCCCACTTATGAACAATTGATATTTGGAAAAGGCTCATAGTCTGTGAACTGCAGAAAAGTTAGTCTCTTTAACAAATGGTGTTGGCACAACTGGATATCCATCTGCAAAAATATGAAACAAGACACATATATCACACACACACAAAAACAAACTGAAAATGGCTCAAAGACCTAAATATCAATTCTAAAACAATAAAGATAGTGGAATAAAAAACAAGGAGAATGCTGAGAGCCCTAATACATGGCATGAAGAGGCTACAGAATATTACTAAAAGTGCACAAATGCCAGAAGAGAAAATACACTTCTGGGAATGTATAAAAATCTATTGTGCTCTCCCAAAGACTTCTCCAAAAAAGTAAAAGACTACCTATACACTAGGAGAAATTTTGGGCTACTATAAATGCAACCAATGTCTAATTGCCATAGTCTACAAGGAACTGCAAAACCTCAATGAGAAAAAGACAACACAAACAGTGGGCAAAGCATAAGAACATACACTTTACTAAGGAAGACACTCAGGATAATGAAAGACACATGAGGAAATGCTCATGATCGTTAGCAGTCAGAGACACCCAAATCAAAACTATAAAGAGATACCATCTTACCTCAACAAGGCCGAAATTATTCCAAAAAACACAAAATAATAAATGTTGGAAAGGTTGTGGAGAGACTAGAACTCTTCTGCACCTGGTAGGAATGTTAAATGGTGCAACCCCTTTGGAAATTAATTTGGCACTTCCTTTTTTTCCCAATTTTTTATGGTGATTAAGTGAAAGTTTACAATCCAAGAGAACTTGTCATATAATCCTTGAGCACCCATCTCTCTGCAAATCTCTGCTGTCCTCACACTCTTCTTTTCCACTCTTTACTTACAGTATCCACTCATCCATCACTTGTCCCCTCCTCTCCTACTTCTTCTCTCTCTAAAAGGAAACCAGTAGGACAGGCTCTCTCTACATATTAAATGATTTGGCACTTTCTTGAACAGCTAGAAATAGAAATACCATATGATCCAGCAATCCCATGTCTTGGGAAATATCCTAGAGAAGTAATGCCTATCACATGAACAGATACATGCATACCAATGTTTATTGCAGCACTATAAACAAGAGCAAAAAGATAGACTAAACTTAGGTGGCCATCAACAGATGAATAGAGAAACTATCATACATTCACATAATAGGATACTACGCAATGATAAAGAACAATGATGATTTTAGGAAACATAACAGAATCATCTCAAAGACATTATGCTGACTGAAATTAGTTGCAAAAGGACAGATATTTTATGAGACCACTATGACAAGTACTTAAGAAAATGTTTAGGCACAGAAGAAAATAATCTTTGATCGTTACGAGGGGGATGAGGCAGGGAGAGGGGTATTCATAGATTAGACAGTAGGTAAGGACTGAGTTAGGTGAAGGGTGTGACAGATGTAGTAAAAGGGAGGTTAGCACAGTTGAACTATACCAGAAGCTAAAGGGTTTTATAAATACAACCCAACATTTTAAAGGACAGAGTAGCAAGAGCAGGGATCTGTGGACTATAGATTCAGGGAACATCTAAGCTAATTTGCCTAATGAAGTCTTCTTAAAAAAAATATCCTGGATATTAACTTGGTACATCGCATCTGGCAGGTGGCCATCTAAGTAGCATCAATTTGTCCCCATTCACCTGGAACAGAGTAGAATAAAGGACATCAAAGACATGAGGAGAATGTGAGTCCAGGAGAAAGAAGGTGCCCTATCTGAGAGTATCATCCACATGGGACCAGAAGAAATAGATGGTGCCTGACCACCACTGATAACTGCTGTGATAGGGAACACAACATAGTGTCCTTGATGTAGCAGGAGAAAAATCAGTGTGCAGAACTAGAACTCAATTAAAAGACCACTCCTGATGGTGTCCATCAGACTGGAGGGGCCCTTGAGGACATGGCCCCTGGACCTTCTGTTAGCCAAAGCTTAAAACAATAGCAAAGCCAACTCTTAAGTCTAAGATTGGGCTGGAGTATAGAGTGGGGCTAGTGAAGAATGTGCTGCTTGGTTTAAACAGATACATGAGGCTGTCTGAGCAGCACTTGTCCAGAGGTGGGATGAGAGTGTAGATGAGTACGTGAGTTGGTTGAATCGTTGTAGGAAGTATAGGGTAGAAAGTGGGAGTATGCTGTCACAGAGTGTGGAGAGCAGCTAGAGTTGTGTAGTGGTGTGGGTGCAGGTTTTTTTTTTTTACATAGAAAATTGCCTTGGATTATAAACTATCACTTACAGCATGCATAATTTTTTTTAAGAGATAAAAAATCTTCACAATTGGACTGAAAAGTAACACCATGATAAATGGAGGCAAGATTGAGGTTGTCAAGGATTCCATTTTACTTGGATCCACGATCAACACCCATGGAAGCAGCAGTCAAGCAATCAAAAGATCCACTGTACTGGGGAAGTCTGCTGCAAAAAACCTCAAGAAAGTGTTGAAAAGTAAAAATGTCAATTTGAGGACTAAAGTCTGTCTGTCTCAAGCCATGGTATTTTCAATCACATCAGATGCATGTCAAAGCTGGACAATGAATACGAAAGACAGAAGAAGAACGACACCTTTTAATTGTGTTGGTGTGGAAAAATATTTAATATATATGGGCTACCAAAAGAACAAATAGATACATTCTGCAAGAAATACTACCAAAGTGTTCCCTGAAAGCAACGATGGCCAGACTACCTCTTACATAATTTAGACATGTTGTTAGGAGGGATCAGTCCCTGGAGAAGAACATCATGTCTGTAAAGTAGAGCATCACCAAAAAAGAGAAAAACCCTCAATAAAGTGGACTGACACAGTGGCTGTAACAACAGGCTCAAGCACAAAAACAGTTGTGGGCATGGCACAAAACTGCGCAGTATTTTGTTTTGTTCTACATGGAGTCTCTATCCACTGGAACCAACTCAGTGACACCTAACAACCAGAACAGGGGTTAACCAGAGTCCGTAGGTGGTACAAAGACTAAAAGCTTAGCTGCTAACCAAAAGGCTATGGATTGGAATCTAGCCAGAGCACCTGGGAAGAAAGGTCTGGAAATCTACTTCCAAAAAATCAGTCATTGAAAACCATGTATAGCACATTTCTATTCTGATACACATGGGGTCACCATGAGTCACAATCGACTCAAAGTCAACTGGACTTAGGGACAACTAACAAAAAGAATAGTAGACAAAAAGAGCAATCCAAGCTGAGGGAATACCATGCAAAATTCTCAAGTTGGGAGAGAACTTTATGTCTCTGAGAACTTAAAAGGAGTAAGTGTGTAATTTGGGCACACAGGGGTGAGCAACAAAGGCTGACTTTAATTAAATTTAGGTCAAATAGAAAATTATTGGGAGATTATTGAGATGCTCATGGCACTACTTGAAAGACCTAGAAAACAAATAGAGTCCACGCAACCAAAAACCACAACCCATTGTAAATTATGATACACAAGCAACCTGGGTAGGATACCAATAACTCAACTATTTAACACTGGGTTGAATATCTGGCCCCATACACACTCCAGCCCAGGGCTTCAGGTGTCACCTCTGATGCCTTTGATACTAGTGCCCTGGGAAACAAATGGATATTGCTGCTGTCATCAGAATGAATTTTTCCTCTTCTTCTCCTCCCCAGCCACACCTTTTCCCCTCTATCACAAGCTCCAGGAGACCCTGTGATTGGCTGACCATGTCCTTGGTTTCTGAGTAGCTGGGACAGTTTATATCTGGTGTTTTCAACTTCTAGAGGCAAATGGACTGTTTCTCATCAAGCAAAGAAAGCACACTCAGATACTGGGCAATCAAATAAGGACACACGACCACGTGGCTGGAGGACAAGAGCACCTGTAAAATTCTCTAATTGTTTTATTCATGTTTCTCTCATCTGCCTCACCGAATTGGGAGTCTGCTCTTTTTATATCTCTAAAATGATTGACTTAAAACATGGGTCACACTGATACGACCTTATAAACATAACAAAGAAAATCCTATCCCAATTGGGATTAATCTGCATGTATAGTAGTTAAGATTTAAAACACATATTTTTAGGGGGATGCAATTCAATACATAGCAAGACTCTTCCCAAAGAGAAATTCCAGTCCCACGCCACACCGCAAATGTGTCCTACCCCTGGCCTGACCTGGATCATCTCTGGCCAGACTTCTGTTCTCTGGAGTCAGTCTCTGCATCTCTGCTAAGTTGTTCCCTGCTGCTGTAGGAACCACTCTCCTTCATCTCTGCTTGTCCTAAGCTTACCCATCCTTCAAAGTACAACCAGAAGCCTTCCTCCTCGTTCGTTCAGCTGGAGATAATATGAGGTCTGACAATTCAATTTGCAAACCTGTCACCATGTACTTAATGTTGGTAGCACTGTACAAACAGCTAGGTGGGGTTTCATGACCTTGGTATATCAGTGTCTCACAGCTGTGTCTGTGTCACTGTGTGGCAGTGTCTTTCTAAGTGGCATTCATGATTGTTGTATATTTTTGTGTACAGTCGTGGGAATGCTAGAGCTTGAATTAGAGCAATGAACAAACATTAAATTTCTTGTTAAACTTGGCAAGAGTGGAAGAGAAATCAGGGACAAGTTAGTCCAAGTTTATGGGGATAATACCATGAAGAAAACAGCAGTGTACAAATGCACTACATGTTTTTCTGAGAGGAGAGAAAACATCATTGGTGAAGAGAGGTCAGGGCAGGCAGTAGTGAGCAAAACTAACAAAAACATTGCAAAAATTCATCAAATTTTGGGTCAAAATCATCAGCTGATTGAAAGAGGCATAGCAGACCAAGTAAACATCAACAGACAAACAGGAAAATCTTGGCATGAGAAAGGTGTATGCAAAACCAGTCCTGAAGGGGCTCACCAATGAACAAAAGCCAAGGAGAGTTGAAGTTTGCCAAGACCTTTTGGAGAGACCAGATGATGTTTTGGGCATGTTATTACTAGTGATGAAACATGAGTTTATCAATACGATCCTGAAACAAAGCATCAAAGTCCACAATGGAAGTCAGCCAATTCTTTACAACCAAAAAAGTTCCATCAGTCCAAATTAAGAGTCAAAATGATGTTGCTAACCTTTTTTTGATACCAGAGGAATTGTTCGCTAGGAATTTATATCAACTGGACAGTTGACCAAGTTGACTGTTTGGAAGTGCTAAAAAGGCTGCATGAAAAAGTTAGACGAAAACAGCCTAAACGTTTTCCCAACAACTCATGGCTCTTGCATCACAACAATATAACAACTCACATAGCACTGTTTGTGAAGGAGTTTTTAGCCAGTAAACAAATAATTGTATTGGGGCATGCTATCTACTCACCTGCTGTGGCTCCCAATGACTTTTTTCTTTTGCAAAGATAACAGAAATATTGAAAGGAAGACATTTTGATGACTGTCATGGATTGAATTGTGTTCCCTGAAAAATGCATGTGTTGATCTGACTTAGTTAGGAGTCCCAGTATGGTGCATTTTCTCCCATGTGTTATGAGTCCTGCCTCTGTGATACTGATGAGGAAGAATGGTTTGCAGTGTTAGTGAGGCAGGACCCAAGCTACAAGCTCATGGAATATAAGGGAGAGAAGTGAGCCGAAGAAACTGGGAACCTCATGCCACCAAGAGAGAAGCACTGAGAGCAGAGCACGTCCTCTGGACCCGAGGTTCCTGTGTTGAGATGCTGTCACTGGATTTGGACTCAGCCTACCAGACTGTGATGATTTCTCATACTGAATGGACTTAAAATTTATAAATGGATTTGTGGCTTACTAGACCGTGACCATAAACTTTCTCTTCGTGAAACCTTCCTCTTATGCTATTTTCTGTTAGAGCAGTACCAGATGACCGAGACAATGACATTCAAGACATTAAGGGTAATAGCATGACAGCTCTGATAGCCATTCCAGAAAAAGAGTTCCAAATTGCTTTGAAGGATGGACTAGGTTTTGGTGTCAGTACATAGCTTCCATAGACTAGTACTTCAAAGGTGACTGTAGTGATACTCAGCAGTGAGCCATGTAGCACTTTTTCTAGAATGGATTCATGAACTTAATTATCCAATTTCATAACCCCCTCTTCTCAGCTTACATAGCATGTTTACTGCTCCTCTCTTACAGCAACTTGCCCTGTCTCTATTACAATTATTTATAGACAGATATCTTGTCTCCCCCACTCGTCTATAAAATTTTTGAGTGCACAATCCCTGTGTCATTTATCAATGCATGCTGCTCTGGACCTGACTTGCGCATATTGGAAACTCATATATCTAATAAATAAATAAACCTATGGAGTCGTGGGAGGAGACCCTACTCAAAAAAGTGCCTCTCATTAGTCTGTTACATGGATGCAAGTTCTGCAATGCAAGATTGATTGTGTTGAGCTGGTGCCAAGAGCCTAGGGGAAGGGTATCTCATTAGACCAAACTTCAAAAATGTCTCCATTAACGTGGTCAGTATCATGTGCTCGTGGTGAAATCCAGGGCCTGGCTTGAAGCATTCCCAACATAAGTGTTAGTGTAAAAAAAAAAAAAAAAAACTATTATACATTACCTTTTAAAACTGATGTGCACTTTGAATTTTCTTCCAAAAGAACCATAATTCAGTTTAATGTAAATAATTCCCTTCAATGATCAAGTAAAATTAAACCCCAGGCATCTATGCTGGGTATATCCTATGGCTCTCATTAGCCTCTGACTCCCCATCACAGATAATATTACCTCCGTCTGCAAGGCATAGCGTTAAAGGATCTGAGTCATTAACACAAGTGTATGAATTAATGAATCAGCTCTTTTCTAGCCGAGGGCAAAGGCAAGACAATATGAGACATGGGAGACCTAATGGAGGCCAACTAGTATTGTGTTTCCTGGAGGGACAGTGTAGAACAGGTCTGGGGGAGAGAGGTAAGGAGACTGTCCTTGGCATTTGAGACTAGTCAAGGTGCCCTGAGACTGAAGACAAAGGAGAGAGTGTGATCCAGTCAACTGGTTTCCAGCTATGATCCTGCTTTAGCCTCCTTTCTTCCCTCAAAGTTGGAGGCAGGAAGGGGTCATCAATTCATTTTCTTATTGGAAGCTGGCTAACTTATCCACAGCCTAGGGGCTGTCAGTATAAGATTGTTAATGAACATGTTTCCTGTAGATAATTATAGGAAAGGGAATATTGAAAGCACTTAAAACATTTCATTCTTTTAATTCATTAATTATATTGCAATTATCCTATGCTCAGGAGCTGTTCAGGAGGCTGGATTCCAGCTACTCCTGTGAGACTCCATGAGAAGAAATGAGAGCTGAAGACTGGGGGAGAGAGAGCCTGAAGAGAAAAGCTCAGAAAAGGTTAACTATGCAGATACAAGAAGCTAATTGGAAACCTCTTAAACAAAATCCAGGTTAATAAGAGTTGAAGAGAACAGTACATCTCTTTTATTGTGATTATTATCAATGTTTTCCACCTACATCAAAATCACTTGCATTTTGATAGATACATCATAAGCAACTTGCTCTTGGAAAAACCTCAGCCACACAGTTGAAATAAGAATCATTGACTTTGAGAGTTAGAGTGGATCTAATGGGTAACTGTGAAGTGATAGGAAAACAGGTCTGAACACTGTATCCTGCTCTGTCACATCCTTCACCTTTGTTTCCACCTTAGACTCCTATGTTATCCATAAAAGAGGATTGTGAGTAAAGTAGGTCAACAATCACATACCAGAATCCTACCACGTGCTGAGAACCATGCTGAATACAGTAATGTCAACACGGCACTTGGCTTGGCTTGGCATCAGCAACATCTCTATCCTTATAGAATATACGTTTTAGTGAGAAACATAGTTCACTGAAAAGGCAGTCACAGTACAGATGATGGGACAAATACAAGAGCCATGGGAGTTCAAGAAAGCAGTTCCTCATCTGGTCAGAAGGCATAGTGGTCAGAAAGTTTATTGTGTGTTCTCTCCCATTAGTACACATGGATCACACTAAGAGCAACACCCCAGCTATGGGTATAGGGGAGAGAAACAGGGAGTATATCTTTGACATCTGAAGCTAGCCAAGGTGCCCTGAGACTGAAGGCAGGTTTCTGCCTGTGTCTATCATGGGAACCAGCTCATGTGATGCTGTTGAAGATGGCAAACCATGTAGACCAAAGTGGAGTCAACCCACTTGTCCCAGTCAAGACCCCAAATATAAAAGAAAGTTCAGCCAAGAGTAGCAGTGCTAGTTTGCAGCTGACTCTCAGCTGACCACAAACACATGACAGAAACTACCTGAGACTAAAGGGACTACCCAACTGAGTCCAGTGTAAATTGCTAACTTGAAGAACCATGAGCCAAATAAATGGTCACTGTTTTAAACCATTGTGGCTTTTGGGTGGCTTGTTATGCAGCAACAATGAACTGATACAAATATTTAACTGTACTATAGCTCAGTTCATTTCAATCACAGTTTTCTGAATACCCGTTATGTTTCACTGCAAACAAGATAATGAAGACACAGTCCCTGTTCACAGAAACTTACAAGCCAGTGCATCTTAAGTGTAACTGAACAATTAAAATCTCCTGAGATTTTTATCCTTTTGTCTATGGGCCACTTGGATATCCATGTTTAGGTTTTAGCATACTCTGTGGACTCTGAAAAAAGTATTAAAAATTTGTACCTATGTTGCCATGAGTTGGATCCAACTCGATGTCACTTGGCTTGGCTTGGGTGCCCATGTGCATTTTTAAGAAAGGGTACTTGGTTTTACACCATGTTTTCATAGGGAGAAATGACCCAAAAGAGGTTGAGAACCATTGGATTAATGTATTATAATCTAAACTTGTTTACCCCTCCCAACGTTCCCATACCGGTTCAATCCAACAAGGAAGGTGTCCCCAAAATGAGATGTTACCTAGAGGCCACAGAGATATACGTGTTGGATGATGAGAGTGTTATTTCTGTCTCTGGAAAAAGCTTCAAACAGATAATGTTATCTTTTTTTAATTTGTTTATTTTTGTTTTTGTTTTTGTCATATAGGCAGATCCTCTGTAAGGCCAGAGTACTCTTCGTTTGAAAAGTGATGAGTTTGTCTGCAGCCTCCTTTTGCTCTCACCCAGAAAGAATATAAGTCCATAACTCCCCGTAAGCTCACTCCTCTGGCAACAAATGCCTTTCACTTTCGCTAGCAATGTAGATGAAGAACCACACCAAATCTTCATTACAAGTGATATCATTATCATCCAATATTTGAGGGATATGGCCTTATAGGGAAACCAATTTTTCATTTCTCTACATTATTGAGTTTTTCTCCACTTGTTGACTAGAGGAACATAAAAAGAGGAGGAGCACAGCAGACAGAAAGTGCCCACAATATTTAGGAGAATGATACCTTACTTCCCATTCTTCCATAGTATTGGTTAGCATCTTTAAGCAAATCTACAATCTTTCTGGGCCTAGGTTTTCTTACTTGTAAAACTGGAGAGTTGGAGGTGGAGTCAAGATGGTGGACTAAGCACATGTCTCCCTAAATCCCTCTGGAAACCAAGACCTGAACTGATAATCAAATGGAGCCTTCTGGTCACCTAGTGAGCCCCAGGACACAGCACAGGAATATTAATTTGGACTTCATACCACTGAACAAAGACTCCTGCTTCTCACTAGTCCTGGCTCTCACGGACTGAAGGTAACTCACCATTTTGACTTTTTTTTTTCTCTGTCTTGGTCGATGGGTAGAGCTAGGTCTTGCCTAGCAGCTAGTCTCAGATGTACTGTTGGTAGGATAGGCAGGCAAAATTGCCGTATTTTGAGAGCCAGGCTTAGGACTATGTCCATCTCACCACTTTTGGCCTGTTTTTCTGCATCTGCCACAGTGTAGTTTGTACAGAAGCAGCAGTGCCCTTGTGTGGGATGCCATCTTGGATATGGAAATTTTTAGCTGGACCTAATTCTTAGCCTGGGAGCCAGTGCCTTTCCACAGGACAGTACTTTTCTGCCAGGAAAGCAGTAGGTTACACAGTGTCATCTATGGCTGGGGCCTGTCAGCAGAGGCCAACAGGGCAGTAGCATTGCTGTATTTTTAACTAGTTCATATCATCTGGGGTTGGATATAGAAGTCTTTACTTTACCAGTTGGGAAGAGGGACCTCTACACCTGAAACTTTGTCAGTTAGGAAGAGGGAACTGTACACCTGAAAACATGACTAACTTGGGAAATCATCAGATACCTTTTATTTTTCATTTTTAAGGTGGCATAGAAAAACATATGCAGTATATCCTCACAGTATCTCTCAGCCTTTATCAACTCACATGAAGCCCAAAAAGCAACAGGCCCTTGAGAAAATGATAAACAAGAAATCACCCACGGCTTCAGACGGCCTTCAAATGAAACAACTAAGGGGCTTTCCAGACAAAGAAACTTTTCTGAAATTATTGGAAGGTGACTACAAAAGGATTATATACAGAGCCATTCTAGATCTTATACAAGATGCAGTAGAGCAAAGTGAAAAATTAAGCAAGCTGTTCAACCTGGTGGAAAACCAGTACTCTGAAATCCAACAGATTGAGAACAAAATCAAAGACATAGAAACTTCCATTCAAAGCCAAGAAAACAGAATGGAACAAATGAAAAAGAGACTTTCTGACTTGGAAGACAGAGCTACTAACTCCATCATCTATGAGGAGAAATCAGAAAAAAGAAAGAAGAAAAACAAAGATGCATTAAGAAGCATGTGGGACTCTACTAAGAGGAACAATCTATGATTAACTGTAGTCCCTGAACAGGGAGAGACCCCTGAGAACACAGAGAGTATTGTTGCTGAGCTGCTGATAGAAAACTTCCCAGAAATCATGAAGGAAGAGAATATAACAAAACTCAAAGCAAAGCTAACATTCATTGGAAAACCTTGTAGGTTTTCATCAGATTTCTCAGCAGAAGCCATGCTGGCATGAAGACAGTGGCATGACACATTCAAAGCCTTGAAGGAGAAGAACTTCCAACCAAGAATTATATATCCTGTAAAACTATCTTTCAAATATGAAAATGAAATGAAGACATTCACAGATAAACAGAAACTCAGAGACTTTGTAAAAACCAAACTAAAGCTACAAGAAATACTGAAAGAATCTCTTGGCTTAGGCATAGAAGAACAAAACCACTAACTTTATATTTTTTAAAATGAAATAACAACTAACGTCCTTCCCATATTACAAAGGGAGTGCTTTGCAGCTCAAGCAAATAGTATTTGTGAAAAGAGACTTTCAAATTGTAAAGTACTACCAAATCCAAGGGTGATTCTATGATTCACTTAGAATCTTATACTTACTCGAGTGTAATTCTACCAAATTTTGACCTATAGCATTAGTCATATTCTCTTCTAGGTCAATGGGTAGCAATTTCACATAGATATTGTCATTGTTAGTTGCTATTGAATCAAGCCCAACTCATGAACATGAGTTACACCTTATGTGTAACAGAACAAAATGTTGCCTGTTCTACACCATCTTTATGATCACTAGTGTCATATGGTTAACATACTCTCAAAACCAGTTACTCCAGGAAACATTCCCCGAGTTCTACTAAATGGTTGGTAGTATTGAACTGCTACAAACCTTGGGCTCCCCTGCAGTCTTATATTTTAATCACTGGTCTCATTTCTGCCAAAAGGATGATGTAATTTAGGGATTAACAGAGTGAACTTGACAATTGCACTAACCAAGTCAAATCCTAGAACAAACCTTTATTAACTGTAAACTTGTGCAAATTATCTAATCACTCTGTGCCTCAGTTTTTCTCATAGGTAAAATTGGGGATGTAATAGTGTCTGTCCCACAAGGTTTCTGGAAACATTAAATGAGTTAATTCACATAAAGTACTTAAAACATTTTCCTGTTCTTGATGGAGTATGCAGTGAGCTCAAAAATGCTACCAATTACTGTATACTCTGTCCCATTCCAGACTGAAAGCATTTTTGAAGGTGGTATGTGCGGAGGCAGCAATTGCTTGTCCGTTTCCATATCTTCAATACCTACTGTGTAATAGATACTGAACAAATAAAAAAAAAGTGAACACATAGCATGAATGAATGAATGAGTGATATTGGAAAGAGCCCTGGTTCTGAAGGCAGTGAAAGTAATTCTTGGTCTTAGCTCAGTCTCTAATTCCATCTGACACCTCTGAAACAAATTATTTACATCCCTAGCACTCAATTTCCTTATCTATTAAATGCAAGTAGTGGACCAGATAATCAGTAATGACCATTTCATCTCCAGAGGTCTATAAAACTGGATTATGGGGTGATAAGCATATGAGTTATTTTACCTAGTCCACTGGTAGATCATATAATTTACACGGAGTATATTCTCAAATATTCCCAGTATACTACCAGGTAACTGATATTATCTCCACTGTATAAATACAGAAAATGGTACACATTAGAGAGGTTGAATAACTTGCCCAAGACAAAACTGCTAGTAAGTCATGAAGTGGATACCCATTCCCAGTTCTATCTGAAGTCAAAGGTCAGTTCTTTCCTCTTTTCTACTGAGATCTGAGTGAAAGATGGTATGCTGTAACTCATACAATATTTCATCTTTTGAAGGGACACAGAGGTGGTAAGGAAGGGGCTGGGGCTGGTATACTTAGAACAGGTGTGAGGAGAGCTGTCAGTCAACATATATGTTTAGAAACGATGGCATCTGTGTTGAGATCCAGATGGGGAGACATTAACCAGAGGAGACAGTAGCAGCTATAACATTAGCCTTGCGTTAATTGCTATTTTGGTGTCCTTATGCAAGAAACATCCACTGTTCATATTCATGCAGTAAAAGGAATTCATAACAAGTTCTTTGAGTTGGGAACCACTTGTCCCCACCTCCCTGGAGCTAATCCAATGTCTATATTTAACCCAGCGGGCTGGGTGGCATCACATTTGGGTAATTATTTATAGATACTCTCATCCATGGTCTGCTGAAAAGCCACAGGGATTCTGCCAAGTCAGTGGGGAGAGAACAGTTCCAGATGTGTGACTGTTTATGAATTCCCGTCTGGGCCTTTGCTAGATCGTATGTCTGGGAACTCAAATATGCATGAGATCTCCGGTGCATCTGCTTTTATTTTTATTTCTGACTTCTAACATGAGGGGTATTATCTGAACATGTGGCTGGCTAGATTATAAAGTCTTACAGTTGCAATGAAATTTAGAATCATTAACCCCATCTCCAATCTGTATTTTAATCTTCTATATAATATTTTCCTTCCACAAATATTTATTAATTACAACCTTAAACTTGTAAACTGCTGTCACAATCAACCTCAATTCAAGGAGACTCCATGCTTTACAGAGTAGCATTGCTCCATAGGGTTTTCTTAGTGGTAATCTTTATAAAAACAGTTTGCCAGACCTTCCTTCTCAGAAACCATGGGGTGGGTTTGAACTGCCAACCTTTGAATTATCACCTTATTGTAAACCATTTATGCTACTTATGCTCCTTAATTCATATTGTTCATCAGTTCCCCAGACAGTAATTGAGAATCTACTCTAGAAATTTGCTCTTGGACTACAAAAATGAGTAGAAAATGGTCTCTGCTGTCAAGTAGCAACATCTAGTTTGGGGGATGACAGATAGATGGAGATTTACAAGACAATTCATAAAGACAAATGCTTGGTATGGCTTCCTGGAACAGAATATCTGGCATGGATAAGAATTTAATCTTCAGGTAGCATAAATGGCTAAATGGTTTCAACCGAACCAGAGGGAGATAGTCCTGGCAATCTGCTTTCAAAAAGTCACAGCCTTGAAATCCTATGAATAAGTTCTACTCTGCATACATGGGATAGCTATGAGTCAGAATCAACTTGATCACAACTAGCAACAACAACAAAATAGAAGCCATCGCTATCATTTTCATTTTACTGATGTGACTGGGAAAGTATCACAGCTGGGCTTGAATGTTAAGTTGGAATTCTCTGGGCAAAGAAGAGAGTTATTAGAAAAACACAAAAGAATGAAACAATAGAGTATTTTCATGGAAGGGTGAGCATAGTAGAGTGACTGCAATGTATTCTTCATATTGAGGAGTGGATTGAGACAAGACTAGAAGTATAGACTGGGCCCAGATATCAAGGGTCTTGTATTATCACTAAATAATAAAACTGATCACAGTGTTTTGATAAGAAAGGAAATGTTGTAATGTTCTTATCTCTAAAATTATGCAAAAAATATCCATCTTAGTGGATACTATTCAAATTTGGAGATTTCTTGGGATACTCCAGTATCAGTTTTCAAATCTGTAATGTGATTTAGATGTACATTACAATACATTGAGCTTACAGCCCACTGAGGAGGCTACTCATAATGGAAGACACATTTTAATTATTCTTATGATTAACCAGTTGTTGTCCTGTCAGTTCTAACTCATGGAGACCCCATGTGTGTCAGAATACAACTGTGCTCTGTAGTGTTTTCATTGACTAATTTCTCTGACGTAGGTTGCCAAGGCTTTCTTCCAAAGTGCTGCTGGGCAGTCACAAGCTTTTAACCTTCAAATCAGCAGCCAAATGCATTAAGCATTTGCCCCACCCAGGTTAGAATTCTAAGACAAGTTCAATAATTCTTAAAGGGTCTTTCCTCCCCCATATATTGTATAAACACTACAACTATGACTGCTGCTTCTACTACTACTATTATCTTTATTAATCACTTACTATAGGAAAACTACTTGTCTAAAACACTAAGCCAAGTCATCATCATACCCAAACCAAACCCAGTGCCATCAAGTCAACTTCAACTTCTAGCGACCCTATAGACAGAGTGGAACTGCTCCATAGAGTTTACAAGGAGTACCTGGCAGATTTGAACTGCAGCCATAGCACTTAACCACTATACCACCAAATTATCACATTTAATTTAATGTTAAAAATCACATGAAACAGGTGTAATTATTTCCATTCCCAAGTGAGATAAAGTTCAGAAAATCTAATTAACGTGTCCAAAGTCACAAAGCTGTTGAAGAGGAGCAAGAATTCAAATACAAATTCTGTATGATTCCAAGTCAGTGCTCTTAATCTCTTAGTATCCTATGGCATACCTTTGATGAGTACAGTGTGGCTCTGTGTGGATAAGCAAGTTAGGGAAGGTGGAAGATATTCTTCACTTTCCTTCATGTTCTCAGGTCTAGAGGTTCTTCATGACCCTCAGAGTCTACACACACACATGACTATCTACAGACTCAACATTTGCAAATATGTCCCAATATCACTTCATCCACATTGCTTGGGGTGTCGTGGCCCTGACTTTCTTGGCTTGTTTATTAACCCATTAGTATTTATATGGTCACAGTAAAATACATGCATAACCTGTTAACCTACTGTAAAGATTTATTTTAATGAAATACAATTGGCATAAATTTTAATTACCTTAAAGTCCCAAATGTGTAACCTAACCACCTCTGGCATGAATATGTTTTATATTATTAACATGTGAAGACTCTATATATTTTGTTAGGACCCTATCTTCAGTTAGCTGTACAATATTAGACAAACAACTGGCTTTAGCAAAAGCTTAGGTATTGCCATTTTATTTTTAAGATTCCTTTCTGTTTTAATCATTCTACACTCCAGTTCCCTATGTACCACAAAACATGGAAAGCTGGGCAGAGCATAGTCTCACTCCTCAAAGAATGCACCATCTACTGCAATAAGAAAACAAAAATCTACCTAAATTAAAATTTCAAGCAAATGATGGCACAGAGAAGCATAAATTCATTTTAAAATATACCAGATATGCAGCTAAGATGGCAGAGTAGTCAAACACTTCATATGATCCCTCTTACAACAAAGATCCACCACCCTACCAAAAAACAAAACAAAGCCCTGAACATCAAACGTAAAGTTGAGAAATCAAACTGAGTGACAGGGAACGGAGAGTGAATCCAGAAGTACCTAGGACTAGACAGAACTGACCTGGCTGGAAAAGGTACTCTGTAGGCAAACAGCAGCATCCAGCATGGTGTGGGAAGCAATGATATTCCAAAAGAGTCTTCCTCAGTGGGAAAGACAGAATACCTGAGAGTCCACTCACACTTAAAAAAAAGTTACATTGTCAAAACTAAGTGGCTTGCATCTACTCTACCACAGGTAAAGATCTAAAACTTTCCTCCTGGCTCAAACTCTTTCCCTATTTCCAGCGCTTCCTCCTTACTTCTATACACAGCACTGGAGCTAACTACAGAGACTGATACATTCCCTGGGCAGGGAATAAGACATCTTATGCATGTCCTGAGCCATTCTCTCAGACTTCGAAAGGGAATAGTATAACAAAAAGGGAGAAAAGGAAAAAAACTACAGGCTCCGCTGAGTCAGGGTGTCAGGGTAGGAACCACTCCTTTACCCAAGCACAGCTGTAAGCAGTCCACAGATCTTGAATGCCTCTGATTGCTGCATAAAGAATACAGTGTCTATAGTCCTAAAGCAAAACCTATCTATCTATGTGCTTTAAGTAACATAAACATGCCTTCCTCATAGACACTCACAGATGGTTGTCATCCTCTTGCCTCTCAGCAGGCACAGCCGGATACCTGTGCCTATACCAAACAACCTTGCCCATTAAGGACTGTAGGGGAAAGCCTGCACCACACACTTGGTGACTGACCTGGGCACATGAACTGAATATATGTAAAAAAAATACATATGTGCTCCTGGGCTCCCATGCCTAGGAACAACTCAAACCAGCTGGTGACAGCATGTTAGAACCTGAAATGCACCAATAATCAAACTAGCTCACATGACCACTATATGAGGGTACTTCAAAATAAAAGAAAACAAAACAATAAGCTAGAACACAGTAAGCAAACATAAAATAAATACAACTTACTGGTGTCTCACAGACAACAGTCGATATCAAATCACACAAAGAAGCAGACCATGATGGTTTCAGAAAGCTCCCAAAACAAAGAATCAAAAAAATTTCCAGATGAAGAGGGTTTCCAGGAATTATCAAAGCTAGAATATAGAAGATTAATATTTAGAACTCTTCAAGAGATCAGAAAGGAGATCAGGCAAAATGAGGTAGAGCATAATGACAAATTGAAAAGGCTGAAAGAAACCACTGTGAGGTGCACACTGAAATGCAGAAGATTAATATTATTACAGAATGAGACAACTCCATAGAAAGTCAAAGGAGTAGAACTAAGGGAATGGAATGTAGATTTAGTGAGATTAAACATAAAGTACTTAAAACCAATATATTTGAGGAA
The DNA here is from genome assembly GCA_028571685.1 of Heterohyrax brucei. Lineage (NCBI taxonomy): Eukaryota > Metazoa > Chordata > Mammalia > Hyracoidea > Procaviidae > Heterohyrax > Heterohyrax brucei. The sequence goes on from CM053150.1 coordinate 69,687,725, forward strand.
AATCAGACAAAACAATTTTTAAAAAATGAAGAAACACTTAAGAATTATGGGGACTCTATTAAGAAAAATAATCAATGAGCGATTGGAGTACCAAACCAAATGGGATAACAGAAAATACAGAGAGAATTGTCAAAGATTTGTTGACAGAACACTTTCCTGATATCATGAAAGATGAGGGGGTATCTATCCAAAATGCTCACCAAACTCGATACAAGATAGACTCCAAAAGAAAGATATCAAGATGTATTATAACCAAACTTGCCAAAGCTAGAGATAAGGTAAGAATTTTAAAAGTGGCTAGTGATTAGTGAAAAATAATCTACAAGGAAAGTCAGTAAGACTAATCTTGGACTTCTCAAGCAGAAACTGTGTAGGCAGGAAGGAAATGAGATGACATACACAAAGCCTTGAAGGGAACCAGCCAAGAATTATTTTCCAAGCAAAACTGTTTCTCAAATATGATGGGGAAGTGAAGGAATCTCTGGACAAACAGATATTTGGGGAATTTTCAAAAATCAAACCAAATTATAAGAAATACTAAAAGGAGTTCTTTGGTTATAACACCAATATCAGATAACAACACAAGGCTAGAATGCAGAACAGTGCTATCACATATCAACCTAGATAGGGAACACACAAAAATAAATTAAAGCTATTACACCGAAAACAGAGAAAGAGAGATGCCAATGTATAATAGATGTAAAAGCATAATAAAAAAGAGAGATTAAAAAATATAGTCATAGACCTTTCATATAAAGAGGAAGTCAAGGTGATATAAGGAAATTAAAGCCTGGCTGAAATTTAGAAAAATACAGGTACATGTTAAGGTAATCACAAAATAAATTAACAATCCTACAGATTAAAACTAAAAATAAAAAAGAAAAACATGAAGTCTTAGCAAACACAAAACCAACAGTAAAGAAAAAGATGAAAAGAAAACACATAAAGAAAAACTGCTTGGCACAGAAAATTTAGTGGATTAAAGGAATTGCCAGCAAAGCATGCACACAAAAAATCAATAGCACTAAACTCATACCTATCAAAAATTACGCTGAATATAAATGGATTAAACGCATCAACAAAAAGACAGAGACCTGATTGGGTTGAAAAACAAAAAAAACTGGATCCATCTGTACACTGCTGACAAGAGACACAGCTTAGGCTTAAAGACATAAACAAATTAAAACTCAAAGGATGAAAAAAATATATATCAAGCAAATAACATTCAAAAAAGAGCAGGAGTGGAAATATTAATTCCTAATAATATGAACTTTGAAGTAAAATCCACCACAGTGAACAAGTAAGGATACTACAAAATGATTAAAGTGTCTATACATCAGGAGGATATAACCATATTAAATACTTGCAAACTCAACGATAGGTTCCTAAATACATAAAATAAACTCTAAAACGAATTGAAAAGAGAAATCGACAGCTCCACAATAGTAGTAGGAGACTTCAACATACCACTTTTTGTGAAGGATGGAACATCTAGAAAGAAGCTCAGTGTAGACACAGAATATCTAAATGCCACAATCAAATAACTTGACCTCTTAGACGTATACAATACACTCCACACAACAGCAGCAATATAGGCTTTCTTTTTCAACACACACGGAAAATTCTTCAGAATAGGCCACATATCAGGACAAAGCAAATCTTAGCAAAATCCTAAGCATCGAAATATTGCAAGATATCTTTTCAGATCATAAAACCCCAAAAATAGAAAATCAGTAACATAAAATGCAAACAAAATAAACCAAACACATAGAAACTGAATAACACCTTGCTCAAAAATTTCTGGGTCATGGAAGAAATCCAGGATGGAATAAAGAAATTCAGAAAATCAAATAAGAATGAAAATAGTTCTTTTGAAAAGAAAAACAAGGTCAAAGAACCATTGGCCAAATGGACGAAAGAAAACTAGGAAGAGAAGCAAATAACCCAAATAATAAGTGAGATAGGCAATATCACAATACACACAATTGAAATTTTAAAAAATCCTGACACAAAACAGTATTAAAAAAAATTCTCTAACAAATTTGAAAAACTAGAGGAAATGGACAAATTTCTAGAAGCATACTATCTACCTAAAGTAACACAAAAAGAGGCATAACAACTATATAAATCTGTAACAAAAGAAGATATTGAAGGGGTAATTAATAAAATTCCAGTAACAAAAAAAGCCCTGGACCTGACAGCCTCACCGCAGAATTCCACCAAAATTTCAGAGAAGAGTTAACACTACTATTACTAAAGGTATTTCAAGACAAAAAAAGAATAGGATACTCTCAACCTAATTCTATGTAGACAGTGTAACACTGATACGAAAACCAGATAAAGACAGCCCCAAAAAAACGAATGTTACAGACCGCTATCTGTCATGAACTTAGGTGGAAAAAAAATCAACAAAATTCTAGTCCATAGAATTCAACAATATATCAAAAGAATAACTCACAGTGACCAAGTGGGATTTATACCAAGTAAGCAGCCATGTCAATGTAATCAACCACACAAATGAAACAAAAGACAACAACCACTTGATGTTATCAGTTGATACAGATCAGGCATTTGACAAACTCCAATGCCTATTCATAACAAAAGCTCTCATCAAAATAGAAGTAGAAGGGAAAGTTCTCAATACAATAAGGGGCATTTATCCAAAGTCAACAGCCAACATTGTCCTAAATGGAAAGAATCTGAAAGCATTCCTCTTCAGAATGGAAAGCATAAAAGAAATGCCCTTTGTTACCACTTTTACTCTGCATTTTGCTGGAGGTTCTAGCCACAGAAATCAGGCTAGAAAAAGAAATAAAGAGCATACAAATTGGTAAAAAAAAAAAAAAAAGAAGAAGAAGAAGAAGAAGAAAAGAAAAGAAAAAGGAATTAAATTATTTTTTATTTGCAGATGATAATTGATTTTATACACAGAAAAAAGAATGCATTTAAAAAACTCCTGAAACTAATAGAAGACTTCAGGAAAGCCATCAGAATACAAGACAAATACACAAAAATCATATCCATTCCTCCACACCAACACAGAGGAAGCCACTGAATCAGTATCACTTACAATAGCCTCCAAGAAGATAAAATACCTACAGATAAATCTAACCAGAGACATGAAAGACCTACACAAAGAAAACTACAAGACACTACTGCAAGAAACCAAGAGACCTACGTAAGTGGAGAAATCTACTTTGATCAAGGTTAGGAAGACTCAACATCATGAAAATGTCTATTCTACCCAAAGTGAACTATAGATACAATGCATGCCTGATCCAAATTCCAGTGACATTTATTTTTTTATTTATTATGATTGAGTGAAAATGTACATTCCCATATAAATTTGCATGCCCACCTTTATGAAGGTCCCGCTGTTCTCCCTGCCCAGTGACAGCACACTCTTCCTCTCTGCTACATACGTGTCTTATCTTCTCAGCAATCCACTATTCCCTACTCCCTACCCGCTCCCGGCCCCCTGCCCCCTCCAGTATGAGGTCAGCAGATTGACATCCTATAGATACATAGAACCATAAAGTGATATGGTCACTCTCTGTTGCCAAGTCCAATGCATTCCTGTCCAAAGAATTGACCTTGATTATGGTTTATGGACAGGGGCAACATAAGGGCCAGGGACCATGCTCCAAGGGGAACTCCGAGGCTCCTGGACCATCAATTATGGTCTTTTAGTGAACATCTCAAGGTGCACACCTTTTTATTCTTGTGTTGCCACTGAGACTAAACTTTGTGAGTTCCATGACAGCTATCTCTGGTGGTGGCTGGACACCATCCTGTTCTTCCAGTCACAAGCCAATGTAGTCATCCACACACATGGGTCTCTCTGTCTTCCGGGTTCCCTTTCCCGATGACTTTTTGGTCCTTGGTGATCATCCATTCCTGCTAAGTTGGAATCATTTGCTGTACCCTCCAATGGCAGCTTGGCAGCTTTTAAGACCCCAGAGGCCACTCACTGATGTGCAGTGCAGAGGATTCTGTTAGCAAACATTAGTTGCACTGATTGTCCTCAATTTTCCCTGACAGCACAGTCCCTGGTCCCTCTCCCCAGCTACTCTGTCTTTGCAATATTGGGTTAAAATGGGAGGAGTACTCCTGTTATGTTGAAGTCCAGTTAATGTTGATCTTTTCTAATGTGTGCTGTCCCAGATTTCATCCAACCAAATTTCTATCAACTATCTAATCTAAATCCTGCCCCCTCTTTGCCCTCTCTCCTACCCTACTCTTGCCGCCATCAAAGAATCTTTGCTTCTACACATGAGTTTGTTCTTAAGTTCTTACTGTAGGGGTCTCGTACAGTGTTTGTGCTTTCGTTGCTGACTACTTTCACTCAATGTGGTGTCCTCCAGTGGAGACAAGGTTAAGAGATGTTTCCTAAAATCACAGATGTTCTTTGTCAGAGCATAGTGTTCCACTGAGTATATATACCATAGTTTACCTACCCATTTCTCTGTTGTTGGGCATCTAGGTTGATTCCATCTTTCTGCTATTGTGGACTGTGCTGCGATAAACATTTGTGTGCATGTATCAGTTGGTATCAATGGCTTTGATATTATAGGATATATTCTGAGCAGTGAAATTACTGGGTCAAATGGTATATTCATATCCACCTTTTTAAGGAAGCACCAGTTTGCTTTCCAAAGAGGTTGTACCACTTTACAATCCCACCAACAGTGTAGGAGAGTTCCAATTTCTTCACAGCCTCTCCAGCATTTGTTGTTTTGTGTTTTTTGGATCATGGCTGACCTTGTTGGGGTGAGATGGTATCTCATGATAGTTCTGATATGAATTTCTTTAATAGCTAATTATCATGAGAGCATCCACATGTGTTTTTTGGCTTCCTGGAACTCCTCCTTAGAGAAGTGTCTGTCCATCTCCTTTGCCCATTGCCTAATTGGATGATTTATCTTTTTCTTATTGATATTTTGTAGTATCTTATAGATTATGGATATCAGGCATCAGTCTGACATATAGTTGCCAAATATTATTTCCCATGATGTAGAAAGCCTTTTAATTCTATTAATAAAGATGAGCAAATGTGTTTGATTCTTAACAGTTCCCATTTGTCTATTTACCTTTCTGTGGTTTGTGGTTTGTTTGACAGATTTTGAAGTCTGTCTACGTTGTATATTAAACTTTCCATTATTATTCCTACTTTTCTTGAATGAGTTTTATCATTTTAGATTTGATATTTAGGTCTTTTATCCAGTTGGAGTTGGTTTTTGTATAAGCTGTAAGATATGGGTCTTGTTTCAATTTATTGCAGATGGATGTCCAATTTTGCTAGCACCATTTGTCAAAGAGATTGTTTTTACCCCAGTTTAATGTCTTAGGGCCTTTGTCGAATATTAACTGTTCGTAGGAAGATGGTGTCATCTCTGTGGTTTCAATTGTCTTTCATTGATCTATCTGTCTCTTTTTGTACCACGACCAGGCTGTTTTGACTACTGTTGCAGTGTAATAGGTTCTAAAGTCAGTTAGTGAGAGGCCTCCCAATATGTTCTTCCTCTTCAGCAGTGTTTTACTTATCTGGTGCTTCTTCCCTTTCCAAGCAAAGTTGATAATTTCTTTCTCCATCTCATAAAAAATGACACTGGAATTTGTGTTGGGATTGCATTATGTAAATAGCTGGCTTTGGGCAAAATAGACATTTTGGCAATGTTAAGTCTTCCTATCCATGAGCAGGGTGGGTTTCTCCATTTATGTAAGTCTCTCATAGTTTCTTGTAGTAAGGACTTGTAGTTCTCTTTGTAAAAGTCTGTTATTTCTCTGGTTAGATTAACTCCTAGGTACTTTATCTTCTTAGAGCTACAGCAAATGGTTTTGTTTTGTTGATTTCTCCATTAATAATCTCTTTATTGATATAAAGGAATCTTAGCAAGTTACTTATGTTTATCTTGTATCTTGAGACTTTGCTGAACTCTTCTTTCAGTTTGAGTAGTTTACTTATGGATTCCTTAGAATTCTCTGCATATACAATCACATCATCTGCAAATAGGGAGATTTTTACTCATTCTTTGCTGATGCAGATGCCCTTTATTTCTTGGTCTTGTCTAATTGTTCTGGCTAGAACTTCTAGCACAATGTTAAATAGTAGAGATGAGAGTGGGCATCCTTGTCTATTTCCTGTTCTCAAGGGAAACTGTTTCGGTCTCTCTCCATTAGGATGATGTAGGCAGTTTGCTTTGTATAAATGGCCCTTATTGCTTTGAGGGATTTGCTGTCCATTTCTACTTTGCTGAGAATTTTTAGCAAGAAGTGGTGTTGGACTTTATCAAATGCCTTTTCTGCATCAGTAGACAAAATTAGGTGACTCTTGTCTTTTGTTTTATTTATGTGGTTGATCACATTAATTGTTTTCCTAATGTTGAACTAGCCTTGTATCCCTGGTATGAATCTAACTTGGTCATGATGGATTATTTTTTTGATATGTTGTTGTATTCTATTGGCAAGAATTTTGTCGAAGATTTTTGCATCTAGATTCACCAGTGATATCGGTTTGTAGTCCTCTTTTTGGTTGGGTCTTGTCATGGATTGAATTGTATCCCCCCAGAAATATGTATAGCCATGTGGCTGGGCCATGAATCCCAGTATCTTGTGACTGTCCTCCATTTTGTGGATTTCCTATGCTGTGTGTTAAAGGATTACGGTGGGGCTGTAAATTCCTTCATAGGATCACTTCCCTGCTCCACTATACAGGGAGTTTCCCTGGACTACAGCTTGCCCCACCCTTAACCCTTTCATTCTGCAAGAGATAAAAGGAAAGGGAAGCAGGCTGAGAATTAGAAACCTCACACCACCAAGCAAGTAGCAGGAGAAAAAGAGCACATCTTTCAGAACTAAAGTTCCTGTGCCAAGATGCTCCCTGGACAAAGACTGATGCAATACCGGACTTTCCTCCAGAGCCAACAAGGGGAAAGCCTTCTCCTGGAGTGGACACCCTGAATATGGACTTGTAGCCTACCAGTCTGTGTAAGAATAAACCTTTCTTTGTTAAAGCCATCCACTCTGTGGTATTTCTGTTAGAGCAGCCCTAGCTGACTAAAACAGGTCTTTTCCTGACTTTGGTACCAGGGTTATGCTGGCTTCATAGAATTAATTTGGGAGTATTCCATCCCTTTCTATACTGTGAAGTAGTCTGTCTCACTAGTATTAGAGAGAACTCTTCTCGAAAAGCTTAGTAGAATTTTGCAGCAAAGCCATCTGGGCCTGGGTTTCTTTTCATTGGTAGTTTTTTTGGTTACTTTTTCAATCTCTTCCTCTGTGATGGGTTTTTTAAGTTGTTCTGCTTCACTTTGTGATAATTTTGATAGGTGATATGAATCAAGGAATTTGTCTACTTCCTCTAGGTTTTCAAATTTGTTAGAGCACAGTCTTTCATGGTATTCTGTTGTGATATTTTTGATTTCAGTTGGATCTGTGGTGACAACTGCCCTTTCATTTCTTATTTGGGTTATTTGTTCCCTTTTCTGTTTTTCTTTTTTATTAAATAAAAAAAATGAAAGTGTACACACTCTGTGCTTACAATACTGGGTTAAGAGAGGAGGAATACACAAGCTGTATCGAAGTCCCATTAATATTGTTCTTACTAATGTGTATTGTCACCAATTTCACCCAACCAAATTTCTAACAACTATTTAATCTAAACCCTTGCCCCTTGCCTTCCCTCCCTCCCACCCTCCCCACCCTTGTAGCCGTCAAAGAGTCTTTTCTATTATGTATGAGTATGGTTTTAAGTTTTTATCTTAGGGGTCTCATATAATAATTGTCCTTCTGTCGCTGACTAGTTTCACTCAACATAATGTCCTCCAGTTGAGACCAAATTGAGAGATGTTTCCTGCTATCATCATTGTTCTTTATCAGTGTATAGTACTCCATTGAGTATATATACTGAAGTTTATCCATCCATTCTTCTGTTGCTGGGCATCTGGGTTGATTCCAACTTTTTGCTATCATGGACTGTGCTGCAATGAACATTCGTGTGCATGTAGCAGTTGGTGTGAATGGCCTTGATTTTATAGGATATATTCCGGGCAGAGGAATTACTAGGTCAAATGGTATATCTGTATCCATTATTTTAAGGTAACGCCAAATTGCTTTCCAAAGAGGTTGCACCATTCTGCAATCCCACCAACAGTGAAGGAGAGTTCCAATCTCTTCACAGCCTCTCCAACATTTATAGTTTTATGTTTTTTGGATCATGGCCAATCTTGTTGGGATGGGATGGTATCTCATTGTCGTTTTGATTTGAATTTCTTTAATAATTAATGATCGTGAACATGTTTGCATGTGTTTTTTGGCTGCCTGGATCTCCTCTCTAGAGAAGTGTCTGTCCATCTCCTTGCCCATCGCTTAACTGGATGATTTGTCCTTTTCTTTTTGATATTTTGTAGAACCTTATAGATTATGGAGATCAGGCGTCAGTCTGACATAGAGTTGCCAACTGTATTTTCCCATTCTGTAGGTGGTCTTTTAATTCTTTTGATGAAGTCTTTGGATGAGCAGAACTGTTTGATTCTTATTAATTCCCATTTATCTATTTTCTCTTCTGATGAATGTGTTTTGTTTGTCAGATTTTGAAGTCTGTCTATATTCCGTATTAAAATGTCCATTGTTGATCCTATCTTATCTTGGATGAACTTTATCATTTTAGCTTTTGTATTCAGATCTTTTATCCAATTTGAGTTGATTTTTGTATAAGGTGTGAGATATGGGTCTTGTTTCAATTTTTTGCAGATGGATATCCAATTATGCCAGCACCATTTGTTAAAGAGACTGTTCTTACCCCCGTTAAAAATCTTAGGACCTTTATCAAATATCAGCTGTTCATAAGAGGATGGTGGCATCTCTGGGGTCTCTGCTTTGTTCCATCGGTCTATATGTCTATATGCCTGTTTTTCTTTTGTAAGTTCAGCCAATGGTTTGTCAATTTTGTTGACCTTTTCAAAAAACCAGCTTTTGGTCTTGTCAATTTTTTCAAATGTTCTTCTATTCTCTAATTAGTTTAGTTCTGCTCTAATCTTTATGATCTGTTTTCTTTTGGTGCCTAAGGGGTTCCTCTGTTGTTCTCTCTCTACTTGTTCAAGCTGTAGGGTTAGTTCTTTCATTTGGTTTCTTTCTTCATTCCAAATGTGTACGTTAATGTAGATAAACTGACCTCTGAGCACTACTTTGGCTGTATCCCATAGGTTCTGGTAGGAAGTGTTTTCATTCTCACTGGAATCCATAAATTTGTTTACTTCATCTTTGATTTCTTCTGTAACTCATGGGTTTTTGAGCAAGATGTTGTTCTGTTTCCCTGAGTTCCACTTTCTATCTCTGTGGTTTTTCTGCTATTGATTTTGACTTTTATGGCTTTATGATCTGACTAGATGCTTTGCATTAGTTCAATGGTATGGATTTTGTTGAGAATTGCTTTATGTCCTAACACATGGTCTATTCTGGAGAGTGTTCCATGTGCACTGGAGAACACATAGCTGTCTGCTGATGGATAGAAAGTTCTATATATGTTGATGAAGTCTAGTTGGTTAATTGTGGTAATAAGATCTTCTGTGTCTTTTTTCTAGACGATCTGTCCAATACTGAGAGTGGAGTGTTGAAGTCTCCCGCTATTACTGTGGAGCGATGCATCTCATTTTTGAGTGTAGTCAGTGTTTCTTCGATGTATTTAGGTGCTCTAATAATAGGTGCCTAGATATTTAATATTGTTAAGTCCTGCTTGTGTAATGGACCTTTCAGCAATGGTGTCCCTCCTTGTCCACGATGGTGGATTTTACATTAGAATCTATTTTATGTCAGATTAGAATTGCCATACCTGCTCTTCTTTGTGTACTGTTAGCTTGATATATATTCTTTCATCCTTTAATTTTTCAGTTTGTTCATATCTTTAAGTCTAAGGTAAAATTCTTGTAGGCAGCATATGGATAGGTCATGTCTTTTGATCCAAGATGTCACTTGATGTCTCTTTACTGGAGTGTTCAGTCCAATCACAGTCAATGTAATTATTGATAGGTATGTGTCAGGTGCTGCCATTGTGATATTTATTTCCATGTTGATGTTTTCCCTTTTGTTCTTATTAATCTGTTCTGGGACATTCTTCTTTGTGAGTTGACTTTTCTGCTTTTTCAGGGTTGGTTTTGTCGTTGATGAGATTCCTGTATTACATTTCTTGATTTGATATATTGCACCTTTATTGTGCTTTATGGCTGCACCTATGATCCCCCTTAATAAACTATGTATAAACTCAATTTTAATTACTACCAGTCTTATCAACTTTCTCTCCATCTGGAAGGATTATAATGACTGTAGTACACCCCTCTTTCTAAAATGATGACATCACAGTTTTCATGATACGATCAGTGGATTATTTTACTATTACAGCTTTGACTGAGTTTGAAGCCTTTCCTAACTGAGTAGGATTCTGGATGACATGTCCTGTATTCGTTTCTAAAATATAAAGTTAGTGGTTTTATTCTTCTAAGCCAAGAGATTCTTTCAGTATTTCTTGTAGCTTTGGTTTGGTTTTTTACAAAGTCTGAGTTTCTGTTTATTTGTGAATGTCTAAATTTCATTTTCATATTTGAAAGACAGTTTTGCAGGATGTATAATTCTTGGTTGGAAATTCTTCTCCTTCAAGGCTTTCAATGTGCCATGCCACTGTCTCTGTGCCAGCATTGTTTTTGCTGAGAAATCTGACAAACGCCTACAGGGTTTCCCTCTGAATGTTAGCTTTGCTTTGAGTCTTGATGCATTTAAGAGTTTCTGCTTATTTTTCATTTTGTTCAGCTTGTCTATAATATGTCTGGGAGTCTTTCTTTTGAGATCTATATTGAGTGGTGTTTGATATGTATCTTGATATGTATCTATAGTCTCTTCTTTCATAATTTCTGGCAAGTTTTCTGTCAGCAGCTCAGCAACAATACTTTCTGTGTTCTCAGGCATCTCACCTTGTTCAGGATTTCCAATTAGTCGTAGATTGTTCCTCTTAATTGAGTCCCACATGTTTCTTAATCCTTCTTTATCTTTCTTGTTTCTTTTTTTCTGATTCCTCCTCAGAGATGCTTGAGTCAGTAGCTCTGTCTTCCAAATCAGAAAGTCTCTTTTCCATTTGTTCCATTCTGTTTTCTTGGCTTTGAATTGAAGTGTCTATGTCTTTGATTTTGTTCTTGATCTGTTGGATTTCAGCTTGCTGGTGTTCCATCAGATCGAACAGCTTGCTTAATTTTTCATTTTGCTCTATTGCATTTTGTATTAGCTGTAGGAGGGCTCTGTATCTAATCCTTTTGTGTTCACCTTCTGATAGTTTTAGAAAAGTTTCTTGTCTGGGAAGTTCTGTGGTGCATTCTTTTGGGGGTCTTCTGAAGCCATGAGGGATTTCTTGGTTGTCTTTTCCAGAGTGTTGCTTTTGGGGCACCATGTGAGTCAACAGAGGCTGAGAGAGATGCTGTGAGGATGGACCACAGTTGTTTCTCTGGGCTACCTTAAAATGAGAGGTAAAAAGTATCTGACGACTTCCAAAGTCAGTCAGGTTTTCAGGTGTATAGGTTCCTCTTCCTAGCTGGCAAAGCAAGCACCTCTATACCAAACCCCAGATGTTATAAACTAGCTCAAAATACAGAAAGGCTATTGCCCCACTGGCCTCTGCTGTCAGGCCCCAGCTGTAGTCTACTGTGTAGAATACTGCTTTTCTGCCAGAAAATCTCTCTCCCTTGGGCAGGTGCTGTCTCCCAGCTCAGGAATTAGGTGTAGCTGAAGCCTCCATATAGGTACCTCTGCTTCCCAGTGGAACAAGATGGTGTCCCACACAGGCTTACCTCCTGCCTAGGTATAGGCTACTTTATGGTGGAGGTGAAAAGAGATGGCAAAGGTGCCAAGATGCACAGAGTCCACAACTTCTCTTGCTAGGCCCCAGCCATAGATGACACTGTGTAAAATACTACTTTTCTGCCAGAAAAGCGCTCCGGGCAGGCACTGCCTCCCAGCCTAGGAACTAAGTCCATCTGGGGTCTTTGTATGGGTGTTTCCACTTGCCAGTGGATCAAGATGGTGTCCAGCACAGGCTAGCTGCCTGCCTGAGTATCAGCTACCCTATGCTAGAGGTGGAAAGAGAGGCCAAAGGTGACAAGATGCACAGAGTCCACAGCCTCTGTTGCTGGGCCCCAGCCATAGGCGACACCATGTAAAATGCTGCTTTTATGCCAGAAAAGTGCTCTCCTCTGGACAGACACTGCCTCCCAGCTTAGGAACTAAGTCTATCTGGGGTCTTCGTATGGGTGTATCCACCTCCAAATGGATCCCACACAAGCATCCCACATAAGCTCACCGCGTGCCTGAGTACTGGCTACTCTATGGAGGAGGCGGAAAGAGAGCCAAAGGTGCCAAAATGCATAGAGGCCAAAGCTGGGCTCCCCAAATATGGCAATCTTGCCTGCTAATCCCACCAGCAGTGTGTCTGAGGTTAACTGCTAGTAAAGTCTCAGCTCTGCCCACTGGTAAGACAGAGGAAAAAAAGTTAAAATGATGAGTTACCTTTGGTCCGTGCAAGCCAGCATTTGCCAAGGGTGGGGTCAGTGAAAGGGGGGGTTTCCATTCAGTGGTATGAAGTCCAAATTAACAGTTCTATGCTGTGTCCTATGGCTCCCTAGGTGTCCAGAAGGCTTCATTTAATTATCGCTTCAGTTCTTGGTTTCCAGAGGGATTTAGAGAGACGTGCGTTTTGTCTACCATCTTGACTCCACCCCATCCAGTGACATTTTTTAATAAGAATTAGTCACCAACTTCATATGCATAGGAAAGAAGTTCCACATAAGTAAAACATTATTGAATAAGAAGAACAAAGTGGGCTGCCTCCCATTGCCTGGCTTTAGAACCTATTACACCACCATGGTAATAAAAACAGAGTGGTCCAAGTACAACAACAGATACATAGTCCAGTGGAACAGAATAGAGAACCCAGACATAAAATCATCTACCTGTTAAATGCTGATATTTAACAATGGCCCAAAGTTGGTAAATTGGGAAAAGACAGCATCTTTAATAAATGATCTTGGCATAACTGGATATCTGTCTGTATAAAAATGACACAAGACCCATATTTCATGCCATGGACAAAACTAACCAAAAAAGTATCAAGGACTTAAATATGAAATCTAAAACAACAACAATCATGGAAGAAAAACAAAGACAATGCTGAAAGCCCTAATACATTGCATAAACAGAATGCAAAACATTACCAACAATGGACAAATACCAAAAGGGAAAATAAATAACTGGAAAGCCTAAAAATCAAACAGGCTCACCTAAACACTTCATCAAAAGAGGAAAAGACAAACAGGGACTGGCAAGAAATTCTTGACTGCTACAAATCCATCGGCATCTACTCTCTAAAATCTACAAGATAGTACAAAATCTCAACAACAAGAAGACAAATAACCCAGTTAAAAAATGGGCAATGAATACAAACAGGTGTTTCACCAAAGAAGAGATTCAAGCAACTAAAAGAGACATGAGGAAATCTCACTATCTTTAGCTCTTTCTGTACCAAAACTCACTGCCATCAAGTTGATTCTGACTCATGGCAACCCTATAGGGCAGACTAGAACTGCCCTATAGAGTCTTCAAGGAGCACCTAGTGGATTCAAACTGCTGACCTTTTGGTTAGCAACCCTAGTGCTTAACCACTATGCCACCAGGGCTTCCATCATAAGCTATTACAGGGACGCAAATGAAAAGTACAGTGAGATACCATCTTACCCCAAAAAGGCTGGGATGAATCCAAAACACACAAAGTAATAAATGCTGGGGAGGCTGTGAAGAGATTGGAACCCTTAAATACCACTGGTGGGAACGCAAAATGGTCAGACCAATTTGGAATTGAATGTGGTACTTTCTTAAAAAGCTAGAAAAATAATACCATACAATCCAGCAATCCCACTTCTTGGAATTCATCCTAGGTAAATAAGAGCTGCCATACAAACAGATAAATGGACACTGATGATCACCACAGCACTGTCTACAACAGCAAAAAGATGGAATCAACCTAGATGCCCACCAGTGGATGAATGGGTAAACAAACAATGGTATAGTCACACAATGGATTATTAAGTAATGATATAGAACAATGCTGAATCTGAGAAATGTTATCTTAACTTGGAGGAATCTGGAAGGCATCATGCTAACTGAAGTTAGTTAGTTGCAAAAGGACAGATTTTGTATGAGATCGCTATTACAAGGATTCGAGGTTTAAACACAGAATAGTCATTGATGGCTAAACGGGTAGGGAGGAAGAGGGTTGTCTACTAACTAGATAATACCAGCCAGCCATAATAGACAAAGATTATTTCAGATGAAGGGACAGACAACACATAGTAGAGAAGAAGTCAGTTCACATGGACTAAACCAAAAGCTAAGAAGTTTACTAAATATAACCAGGCACTTTGAGGGACAGAGTAACGAGGGCAGTGGTCTTGGAGACCATGGTTTCAGAGGTCATCTAGGTCAACTGGCAGAACAAAATTTTGTTAAGAAAACATTCTGCATCCCACTTTGGTGAGTAGTGTCTGGGGTCTTAAAAGCTAGAGAGCAGCCATCTAAGAACCATCAATCAATCTCAACCCACCTGGAGTGAAGGAGAATGAAGAGCATCAAAGACCCAAGAAATATAAGAGCCCAAGATAAAGAAAGGGCCACATAAACCAGAGACTACATCAACATAAGACCAGAAGAACTCGATGATGCCTGGCTGCTACCAACGACTGCCATTACCAGAAACTCAGCCGTCCCTGATGGAGTGGAAGAAATGTGGTGTGCAGAACTTGAACTCCAGTAAAACAACTATACTTAACATTCTGACAGACTAGAGGGTCCCTGGAAGATACAGCCCCAGACTCTCTGTTATCCCATAAATGAAGCCACTCGGGAGGCCAGCTCCTCAGATAAAGATTGAATTGGTCTATGAGATATAAAATGATACTGGTGAAGAATGTCCTTCTTGGCTGAAGTAGATACAGTAGTACAGCTCCTGTTGGGAGGCAAAATGAAAAGACGGAAGAGATAGGAGCTGGTTGAATGGGCACAGGAAACAGGAGGCAGCAGTGCAGGGAGAACAGCTAGGGTCACATAAGAAAGTGTGTGTACATTTTGCATCAGAAGCTGATTCAATTTGTAAACTTTCACTTAAGACACAATGAAAAGAAAAGCCTCAGTCAGAAAGCATCAGTGTAGAAGAAAGATCACTGTTTGGTTGAGCTAGGGGTCTATAAAGAGAATGGAAAGAGGGAGGACTACAATACTGAAAATAAACTTGACCAAATGTATGATTCTTTTGATAAATATATCTGCATGCACATGGTTGACATATGTATTTTATATACAAAAACTGACAATTAAGTTCACAAACTCACCCTAGAAAAAGTGCTACATACCTCATTGCCAAATATCACAACAGTCATCTTGAAAATGCTTCCTGTTGGAAACTATGCCCTGACACCAGTGTCTAGTCTACCCTTCAAAGCAGTTTGGGAACTCTTTTTCTGGAATGGCCATCAGAGCTGTCATTGTATTACTCTTGATGTACTGAAAGTCATTCAAATATTTTCCTTTCAATATTTCCTTTATCTTTGGGTAAAGAAAAAAAGTCATTGGGGGCTAGATCAGGTGACCAGTCAGGATGTTCCAAAATAATTATTCATTTACTGCCTAAAAATTCCCTCACAGACAACTCTACAACTAAGTCTATGACCTCATTGCCTTACCACCATGCCCAATGGCCATTCCAGAAAGAGTTCCAAAATTGCTTTGAAAGGTGGACTATGCACTGGCATGGGTGCACAGCTTCCCAAAGGAACACTTTGAAGGCGACCAAAGTGAGATTCAGCAATGAGGTATGCAGCACTTAGAAAGATTAAGTTCATAGACTTAATTGTTGGACCTTGAAGATATAGTTGTGTGTGTCTGTTATGTATATAGAAACCCTGATGGAGTAGTGGTTAAGTGCTATGTCTGCCAGTCAAAAGGTCGGTAGTTCAAACCTGCCAGGCACTCCTTGGGAACTCTGTGGAGCAGTTCTACTGTGTCCTATGAGATCACTGTGAGCCAGAATTGGTTTGATGGCAATTGGGTTTATTATTATAATATATATATGTAACCAAAAAAACCCTAACTCCCAGCTCTCAAATCAATTCCAACTCATAGTGACCCTATCGGACAGAGTGGAACTGCCACCATAGTTTCCAAGGAACACCTGGTGGATTTGAACTGTTGATATTTTGGTTTACAGCCATAGCACTAACCACTATGGCACCTTCCTGGTTTAGCAAGGGAGTAGTGAAAATGGAGGCAATTTTCCATGAAATTGATTGGCACAATAGCAGCAACGATGGGCTCAAATATCCTGGAAGTTGTGAGGACAGCACAAGAGCAAGCCATGCTTCATTCCGCCATACATTCTGCCGTACATGAGTCATAGCTAACTTGATGGCAACTAACAATGGCATATGTACATATATATATATATATATATATGGATAGATAAACATATACATAATGTATATATGTATAAATATATATATTTATATAACAACAAATTTAGAAATACATATAGAAGTTGAACGAGAACTCATAAGAATTAGATTCTAGACCTAGGACTGCCACTATGTGACCATGAACAAATTACTAGACATTTCTGGATCTAAATTTCTCCACTTATAAAAAGAAAGCATCAAAGCAGAAAATTCTCAAGTTTCCTTCCAGTTTAATAATTACATGATTCTATCTTTGAAAAAGCAGAGAAGGTAAATGGCACAAGAAAAAAATTAAACACTTTTGCTAACAGTACCATTCAATGTAAAATCAATTTGTTATAGCACAAACACATTTTCCTCATTTTGCAAAAGAAAAATGGAAGCAAAATGTCACAATTCTTGAATTGTGTTCTAAATGTTCGTAAGATTCCATGGACAATATTATACATGGACATCAAGTGATAGTCTTGATGCCTATTAATAGCTTACAATTTTGGACAAGTGGAATTCCATATATGTAAATGAAATATCAGATCTTCTGTTATATTTAAGGAGCTTTGGTGGAGCAACGGTTAAGCACTCAACTGCTAACTGTAAAGTGGACAGCTTGAACCCACCAGCCAAAATCTTCCACTATTATCCTGAGGAAGGAAGATGAGGCTGTCTGTTT
The DNA here is from genome assembly GCA_028571685.1 of Heterohyrax brucei. Classification (NCBI taxonomy): domain Eukaryota; kingdom Metazoa; phylum Chordata; class Mammalia; order Hyracoidea; family Procaviidae; genus Heterohyrax; species Heterohyrax brucei. The sequence continues at coordinate 69,704,930 of CM053150.1, forward strand.
CTGTAAAACTTTACAGCCTTGAGAATGTGGGGGGCAGTTCTTTTTTGTCCTGTAAGGTTGTTTTGAATCGCAATCAACTCAGTCACAATGGGCTTGTTTTTTATTTTTCCTGTTATACTTTTCTTGGTAAGCTTCCAACATGCTGACTTAATAGCTGTGGTATACTGGAAAGGAAGAGAAGCCACTTACATATATTATAAGTGAGATAGTGAATTATTATTCCAAAAGCATGCTTGTTGCACTGATTTGCATATAATGTTTAATTTTTACCAAATGTTTCATTTTAATACATGCAAAAATGATAAAAAAAACTATCAAAATATGCTAATGATCATTCTATTGCAAATATACTGTTGCCCTTGATTCCAGGGGTTTATTATAAAAACATTTGAAATTCTCAATGGCAAAGTGATTCTTTTAATAAAAATAACATTGAAAATATTCACACACTTTTAAATTTGAAAGAGCTTTAGAAAATTTTTTTTTCCTTTTTAGAAACTGTCTAGTTAAAACTACTTTTTTTAGAACTGGTGCTACCAGGGCTCAGAGTGGTGAAGTGATTTGTTCAAGGCCACACAACTAACCAGTAGCAGATGTTTGAAGAGAACCCGGGGTTCCTGCTGTCCAAATTAGTGTATTTTTCACTTGGCTACATTATCTCAAAGAACCAGGCTTAGTATTTATGTTTCAAATGTTCAGAAATTTGTATATCAAATCTTCAGTCATTAGTCAAGTCCTTATAAATTATTTTGGTGCTAAAATAACAGGATAAAGGAGAAGGGGACTGTTAGACATGTAGGCAAAAGAAAAATGCAAAACTCAGAAGATGGTATTCTCTAAATTGCTGTTACACAAGTATGATCTTTATGATTTTTGCTATTGATGAACTATTTGCAGTACTGTTTACTTAACTTTTTTCCTCAAATCAACTCATTTTAGTTAAATAAATTCATGTTAAAGGATAATTTTAAACTACCATAGCAAAAAGAAAGCCAAAATTACATTCTTTTAACAGAAGACAGTAATAAAATAATAATAATAACAATAATAATAATAATAATATAACAACATCAACACAAGCAAATATATCACTGTTAATGAAATTCTAACTAGAATTTTTTTATTAGAAGTTTTCTTCCTGGAGCTTGCTCTTTGTTACAAAAATATAAAAAGGGCAGAAGTAGAAAGATCAACAAGTGTTAGAAGTGCTAAGGATGTTAACACCCAACTAAGATTTTTTTCCCTGACATTTAAAGATAATTGAAACGGAAATGACTTTCTCACAATATGACTCAGTGTCTTCAGTGTCCTGCCCCATCTAAAGCACCTCCTGGAAAATGCAGGGTTAGAGCAAGACATGTAGTTATTTAGGTCTCTGACACCAGTATTTCTGGCCAAGAAACCACATAGCAGTGAACTGGAAAGACATCTCAAAGATTACCTACGCAACAAAATACAGTAGTAAAGGTAGAGGTTCTCATTCTGGCAGCTTGTATCTTCATCTTGCCTAGTATTGACTGTATTTTTGTTTGGTGCCATCAAATCATTTCTGACTCACAGCAGTCTCATGTACAACTGAGTGAAACACTGCTCAGTCCTGTGCCATCCTCTCAAACGTTGCTGCGCTTCAGCTCATTGTTGCAGCCACTGTGTCAATCCGTCTTGTCCAGGGTCTTCTTTTTGGCTAGCCCTCCGTTTTACCAAACATGATGTCCTCCAGGGACCAGGACTTCCTGATGACCTGTCATCAGTAAGTGAGAGGAAGATTAGCCAGTCTTGTTCTCAAGGAGCCCTCTGGCTGTACTTCCTCCAAGACAGATTTGTTCTTTTGTCTGGCAATCCATGGTATATTCCGTATTCTTCATCAGCAAGATAAATCAAAGACTTCAACTCTTGTGTTTAACACTTTAATGAGGTCTTTGGCAGTAAGTTCGCCCAATGTGATTTCTTGACTGCTGCTTCCTTAGATGTTGATTGCAAGTCCAAGTAAAATGAAATCCTTGACAACTCAAATCTTTTCTCCATTCATCATGATGTTGCTTACTGGTTGACTTGTAAGGGTTTTTGTTTTCTTTATGTTGACTAAAGGCTGTTGTCTTTGATCTTCATCAGTAAGTGCTTCAAGTCTCTTGACTTTCAGCAAGTGTAGTTGTGTCACCCGCATAAAGCAGGTTGTTAATGAATCTTCCTCCAATCATGATGTCCTGTTCTTCATACAGTTCAGATTCTCACATTATTTGCTCAGCATATGTATGAATATGCTTGGTGAAAGGATACAGTCTTGACACACACCTTTCCTGATTTTAAACCACGTAGTTTCCCCTTGTTCTTTCGATAAGACTGCCTTGTGATCTATATAGTTTTCTCATTACCACAATTAAGTGCTGAAGAATTTCTATTCTTCACAATGTTATCAGCAATTTGTTGTGATCCAAGCAGTTGGATACCTTTGTACAGTCAACAAAACACAGGTGAACATCTTTCTAGTATTCTTTGCTTTCAACAAAGACCTGTCTGACATCAGCAACAATGGCCCTCCTTCCACACTCTCTTATGATTTAGGCTTAATTTTCTGGCAGTTCACTGTTGATGTACTGCTGCAACTGTTTTTGAATTATCTTGAGCAAAATTTTACTTGCTTGGGATATTAATGATTTTGTTTAATAATTTCTTCATTCTGTTTTATGACCTTGGAATGGGGATAAATATGGAAGTCTTCCAATTGGCTGACCAGGTACCTGTCTTCCAAACTCGTTAGCATACACAGGTGAGTACCTTCAGCTTTGCATTCTTTGTAGAAGTGTCTTAATTAATAGCCTTTCAGTTCCTGGACCCTTGTTTTTCTTCAGTGCCTTCAGTGCCCCTGGAATTTTTCCTTTAGTACTACCAATTCTTGATCATATATACTACCTCCTGAAATGATGGAATGTCAACCAATTCTCTTTGGAACCATAACTCTGCTCCTTCCATTTTTCTTTTGATACTTTCTGAATAATTTAATATTTTCCACATAAAACAAAAACAAAAATCATTGCCATTGAGTCAATACTAGCTCACAACAACTCTACAGGATGAAATAGAACTTTCCTATTGGGTCTCGAGGGAGCACCTAGTAGATTGGCACTGCTGACCTTTGAGTTAGCAGCCAACAAACCACTTGGTTAGCAGCTGTAACTCTTAACCACTATGCTACTAGGGTTTCCATTTTGCCATATAATCCTTCAATATTGCAACTCAAGGCTTGAATTTTTTCTATAGTTCTTTCAGCTTGAGAAACATCAAGCATGTTCTTCAATAGCATGCTTCAGAGTCTCTTTTGACATCCGTTTTGGCCTTTTTTTTTCCTCTTATTTTAAAGATGTTTTACCTTCTTCATGTCTGATGTCTTTGATGCCATCCCACAACTCATGTGGTCATTAATGTTCGATACATCAAATCTCTTCTTGAGATGATCCGTGAATTCAGGTGGGACATATTTAAGGTTGTACTTGGGCTTGTGTGGACTTGTGTTACTTTTCTTCAGCTTAAACTTGAACTTACATAACAATGATTGATATTCTGCCAGCCCCAGTCCTTGTTCTGACTGACAATATAGATCTTCTCCATCATCTCTTTCTGCAGTTGTAGTTGATTTGATTTCAGTGTGCTCCATCTGGTAAGGTCCACATGTATAGGTACCATTTATGTTGTTGGAAAAAGATAATAGTAATGAACAAATCATTGGTTTTGCAACATTCTATCATGTGATCTCCAGAATCTGTTCTGTCACCAAGGCCACATCTTCCAACTACTGATCCTTATTCTTTGTTTCCAATTCTGGCATTCCAATCTTCAGCATTTTTCAAAACATCTTGATTTCATGTTTGATCATTTTCAGACTGTGGAAGTTCATAAAAATAACTGTAATATAACTAAATTAACTGCTCTGAGCCACAATTTTGCTTATCTATAAAATGGTGACAACGATAGAGAATATCTCAGAGTTGTTGTAAAGTTATCAAAGAAAGCATATAATAGAAATTCAAACTATTTACTGAGCACACAATGTGTCAACCTTGAAATATTATATATTGATACCTTACAATAACCTATAAAAGTAGATATGACTGATCTGATTTTACACATGAGAAAATTGGAGTTTAGAGATGTTAATGATTCCCCCAAACTGTAGTGATCAAATAGAAATTAATATCTTGTTTCCCCTAGTTATCTTCTTCTTCTTCTTTCTAAATATTTTATTGCACTTTAAGCGAAAGTTTAAAATCCAACTCAATCTGTCATACTAAAACTTAAACACACACAGCTATGCAACTCAAGTTCTTCTTCCCACCCTGTAACAGCACACTCCTCCTTTCCATCCAGTATTTCCCATGTCTGTTCAACCAACTCCTGTCACCCTCCACCCTTGCATCTCACCTCTGGGCAGGAACTGCTCAGTTAGCCTCATGTATTTACTTAAACCAAGAAGCTCTCTCTTCGTCGGTGTCACTTTATGTTTTACAGTCCAGTTCAATCTTTGTCGGAAGAGTTTCCTTCCAAAATGGTTTCAGTTCTGGGCTAGTAGAGAGTCCAGCGGCCATTCTTCTGGGGGTCTGTTAGTCTGTCAGACCATCAGGCTAAGTCTTAGTTCTAATTCTCATGTGACAGCCCTTATTTCTCTGGGATAAATTCCGGGATTACTGGATTTTAGTTATACCATTTTATATTCCCACCAGCAGTGTGTAAATGTTCCAGTCTCTCCTCAGCCTTTCCAACATTTATTCTTTTTTCTTTTTTTGGATTAATGCCACTCTCTTTTTGGTAAGATCGTGTCTTAGTGTAGCTTTGATTTGCATTTCTTTAATGGCTAGTGACCATGAGTGTTCCCTCATATATCTGTTAGTCATTGGATATCTTCTTTGTGAAGTGCCTGTTCGTATTCTTTGCCCATTTTTTAATTGGGTTATTTGTTTTTATGTTATTGAGGTTTCACAGTATATGGAGGCTAGATACTGATCAGATTGGTCGTAGCCAATTTTTTTTTTTTTCCTCCCAGCTTTTGGGCTGTCTTTTTCTCTTTAGGTGAGGTCTTTAGAAGAGCATAAGTGTTTGATGTTTAGAAGTTGCTAGTTATATATTTTCTCTGCTGATATTTATGCATTGTTAGTAATGTTTTATACTCTGTTTATGGCATGTATTATGGCTCCCAGGGTTGCCTCTATTTTTTTCTTTCATGATCTTTATTGTTTTAGATGTTACTTTTAGGTCTTTGACCCATTTTGAGTTAGCTTTTGTGCACAGAAAAGTCCTGTTTCACTTTTTTTGCAGATGGATATCCAGTTGTGTAAAACTAGTTGTTAAAGAGACTGTCTTTACCCACTTTATAGACTTTAAACCTTTTTCAAGTAGTAGCTGCTCATAGGTGGTCAGATCTTCCTAATACTTATACTTTAAACATGTAGATAGATGGGATACTATGAGATAGATGGGATACATAAGATAGATGGGATACCATGAGCAAAAATTTCACATGAAGACTTATAGAAAACCAAAATCAAATCCACTGCCATTGAGTCAATTCCAACTCATAGCAACCCTATAGGACAGAGTGGAATTGTTCCATACAGTTTCCAAGGAACACCTGTCAGATTCAAAGTGCCGATGTCTTAGTTAGGAGGTACAGCATTTAACTACTATACCACCAGGGTTAGCTAGAGAGATAACAATGAAGTATTATCTATTTTGATTATTGTATTGGTCGGCTATTGCAGCAAACACACTGTGTAGTAAATCACCCCAAACTCAGTGGCTTATAAAATATCCTTTTCTTTTCTGTTCTGTTCTTCATCTTCTTCTTTTCTTGTTTTGTTGTTGTTGCTCATGCACACTCCAGGTTTTGTGTTTTGTGCAGGTTTCTTCCCCATGTGTCTACATTATTTGGTATTGGCAGAGCTACCCAGCTCTCATCTTCTCATGATGGTTCACAGAAGCTCAGGAGAACAAACCAAACTACACATTCACTTTAGAAACCTTTGACTGTGTCACACCTCTTTTCAAGTTTCATTGACCACAGTGAAACACATAGCAAATCCCAAAGTGGAGCAGGAGATTATATTTCACTTCAAATGGGAAAGGAAGAGGAATGCACATTTGTTGGAAAACAATGCATCACCATCACACTACAGAATTTCCAAAGTGGATAATGAAAAAGATCCCTGGAAAGACAAATTGGAGTCTGATTATAGAGGTTTTCAAGTTCCAAAGAATATGAATGTAATTCTGTAAACTAGATTGGTGGTGCAAATGGTTAACATGTTTGACTGCTAACTAAAAAGTTAGAGGTTCAAGTCTATCCAGAGGTAACTCAAAAGAAAGGCCCGGCAATCTACTTCTAAAATAACAGTCATTCACTATGGAAAATGTTATATGGCATTCTTTAAAAATATAGAAATACCATATGACCCCACAATCCCACTCTTATGCATATTCTCTGCAGAAATAAGAGCTATGACACAAATAAGCACATGCACATTCATGTTTGCTGCAACGTGTTACAATAACAAAAAGATGGAGAGAACCTAAGTGGCTGTCAACAGATTAATGGATTACTAAATTGTGATCCATATACACTATGAAATGCTACTCATCAATAAAGAATAATGATGAATCATACAACCTGGATGGATTTGGAGGCTATTACGCTAAGACAAACAAGTCAGTCACAAAAGGACAAATAACATGTGAGATCATTGTTATAAAGAAACAAGAAAATGTTTACACATGAAAAGAAAAAAAAAAAAATAGTCCTTGATGGTTACCATGAATAGGAGGGTAAAGGAGAAAAATTTGCAAAATAGATAAGAAGAAAGGTTCATATTGGTGAGAGAAAGGCAATATACAATATAGAGGAATCTAGCAAAATATGATCAAGGCATTAAAGAAAGAAAAAATACCAGCCATTGGAAACCTATGAAACACATTTCTACTCTGACACGTGTGGTCACCATCAATCCGAAATGATTTGACAGCAACTGGTTTTTAAGCTACATGGAGTCACTGAAGTTTCAACATGAATATTTAATCTGTTCCATCTCCTTAGAGCTTCTTTGTTAATCAAATCACAGTGTAGTGAATTTAGCCCTTCCCACAGCTCAGGGAGTGTTACTATGCCCCTTTTATAAGAGAGGAACTAGAGACCCAACAAATAAACAATATCCAGATGGCAAATAGTAGAGTTTGGATTTTAACTTTGCCCAAAGCTGTTTTGCTTCTCCAGCCAATCCACAAAGATGGACACTAGGAAGATATTTGGATAAGAGCGAAAAACAGAGCTACCAGGAGAGTGTTGAGGAACTAACGGAGTTCTCAGATTTGTCTCCAGAGAGTCATTTCCCAGGAGAGCTAAGAAGCCTTTCTGGAGAGAGGGACCGTGTGCAAACTTCCGAGCTCAGGGCAGCCTCAGCTAATAAATCATTTGTGAGACAATAGCCTGCAGTATCAAGTGACTCCAGGCCCAATTTTGCCATCTCTGGATAAAAAATTGTGCTTGGCTCTGCAGGCTGAGAGCTGGGAACAATTTGCTGCTTTAAAATGCTAAGGTTTCTTGTGTCACCCTTTGTTTCCAAAGCTCTGTAGTAGGCCTCTGCTGAGAAGGATAATAGGACCTACTCCCACTTTGCAGGAGAGGCCCATATGCCTGCCTGCTTAAAATGATAAGGAATAAGAGTCAGGCCTGCCCACAGAGCATTTTGGAACTCATGATTGACCCCGCACCCCATCATAATTTCATTTGTTCCTCCCAATAGCTCAGGAAGGCCAGTTTTATTAGTCCTATGTTTCCATGAGGAAAGTGAGGCTCCTGGTGTACCATGATATTGCCCCTAGGTCTACATCTGTCAATAGACAGACCCGAATTTGAAATCTTGGCCTCTGAAGCCAAGCCTGGGGCTTACTCCTGAGGATTGGCCACACAGTGTCAGAACCTGAGTGCTCACCATAATGTGGTCTTCCTTCAGGGATAAACACTGCCCTTTGCCAGCGTTCTCCTGCCAAAATATGACTTATCTGCCAAAGCATTTGACTAAACCTTGATATAGATGAATTGATCACGGAATAACACAGAGGAATGGATCCCAGAGGGGTATCTCATCCAACTGGTTCCTTTTATACATGGAAATACTGAGATTCAGAAATAGGGACTGTCATGGATTGAATTGTGTCCCCCCCAAAATAGGTGTAGCCACATGGCTGGGCCGTGATTTCCAGTATCTTGTGACTGTCATCCATTTTCTAGATTTACTATGCTGTATGTTAAAGGATTAGGGTTGGACTGTAAATCCCTTTATAGGATCACCTCCCTGCTCCACTGTAAAGGGAGTTTCCCTGGAGTAAGGCTTACCCCACCCTTAATCCTTTCATCCGGCGAGACATAAATGGAAAGGGAAGTAGGCTGAGAATTGGGAATCTCACACCATCAAGCAAGCAGCACTGAGAGAAGAGAGCGTCCTTCAGACCTGAGGTTCCTGTGCCAAGACGCTCCCTGAACAAAGACTGATACAGTACCGGACTTTCCTCCAGAGCTGACAAGGGGGGAAACCTTCCCCTGGAGTGGACACCCTGACTTTGGACTTGTAGCCTACCGGACTGTGTAAGAATAAACCTTCCTTTGTTAAAGCCATCCACTTTGTGGTATTTCTGTTAGAGTAGCCCTCGCTGACTAAAACAGGGACAGACTTTCCCAAGGCCTCCCAGGTCAAAGTGTATTAGGCAAATCATAGAAATCCACAGTTGTCTTTTCACACCACAAAAGCAGCCCACAACCCTCCTTACAGTGCTAGTCAGAAGTGAACCACATTACAAAAAGTTTGTGGCATGAAGAGCTTCACCAAGCCCTGCATGGCTCTGTATCTCATTAGGCCTCCACCTGTGAAATAGGCAAGGGAGCTTTTCCCAGACAAGGCAACAGACATCCAGATAGGTAAAGTAACTTAGTTTGGAATACTCAAGTTGAGTGGACTGTTAGAGATCATGAAGAAAATAACTCTTTCATTTTCAGTGAAATTCATCTATTTTTCTCCTACTGACACGTTGCACAGGGGATACACAGTAGTGGGCTAGAGTTAATGTGCTAAAGAACACAGTGCCTGGTACCTGCCCTCATGGATATTACATTCTAATGGAGGAAACAGACACGGATGCTTTAATTATATCAATAACTATATAAGTGTTGTTGTTGTTCTTAGGTGCCGTCAGGTCAGTTCCAGCTCCTAGCTACACTATACACAACAGAATGAAACACTGCCTGGTCTTGCACCATGTCCACACTTGTTTTTATGCTTAAGCCCATTGTTGTGGCCACTGTGTCAATCCATCTCATCCTAGGTCTTTCTCTTTTTTGCTGATCCTCCACTCTACCAAACATGATGTCCTTCTCCAGGGACTGATCCTTCCTGACAACACATCCAAAGTATGTAAGACTCAGTCTTGCAGTCTTTGCTTTCAAGGAGCACTCTGGTAGTACTTCCTCTAGAACAGATCTGCTTGTTCTTTTGGTGGTCTGCGGTACATTCAGCAATCTTCTCCAACACCACAATTCAAAGGCGCCAATTCTTCTTCTGTCTTCTTTGTTCATTGTCCAGCTTTCACATCCATATATGATGGTATTGAGAATATCATGGCTTAGATCAGTTGTGCTCTATTCTTCAAGGTGATGCGTTTACTTTTCCATACTTTAAAGAGATCCTTTGCAGCAGATTTTCCCAATGCAATGCGTCTTTTGGTTTCTTGACTGCTGATTCCATGGGCATTGATTGTAGAGCCTAGTAAAATGAAATCCTTGATAGCCTCAATTATTTCTCTATTTATGATAATATTGTTTACTGGTCCAGTTGTGAGGATTTTTGTTTTCTTCATAGTGAGGTACAATACATACTGAAGGCTATGGCCCTTAATCTTCATTGGTAAGTGTTTCAACCTTTCACTTCCAGCAAGTAGGGTGGTGTCGTCTACGTAACGCGGGTTTATTAATGAGTCGTCCTCCAATCCTGATGCCTCATTCTTTGTATAATCCAGCTTCTCAGATTATTTGCTCAGTGTATAGATGGAGAAGGTATGGTGAAAGGATACAACCCTGACAAAACCTTTTCTGACTTTAAACCAGGTAGTGTCCCCTTGTTCTGTTTGCATGACTGCCTTTTGATCCATAAACAGACTCTTTAAGAAAAAAAGTGTTCTGGATTCCCATTTCATGCAATGTTAATCATAATTTGTTACGATCCAGACAGCGGAATGCCTTTTCATAGTCAATGTAATACAGGTAAACATCTTGGCCGGTATTCTCTACTTTCAGCTAACATCCATCTGACATCAGCAATGATATGCTTGGTTCCACGTCCTCTTCTGAATCCACCTTGAATTTCTGACAGTTTACTGTCAATATACTGTTGCAGTCACTTTTAAATGATCTTAAGCAAAATTTTACTTGCATGTGATATTAATGATATTGTTCGGTAATTTCTGCGTTTGGTTGGATCACCTTTCTTTGGAATGAGCATAGATATGGATTTCTTCCAGTCAGTTGGCCAGGTAGCTGTCCTCCAAATTTCTTGGCATAGGTGAGTGAGCACTTCCAGCACTGCATCTATTTGTTGAAATATCTCTATTCTATCAATTCCTGGAGGCTTGTTTATATTTATTATATAAGGCCAATGCCTTATATAATTAGATATTGCTACACAGAATGAGTGAAAAATATAGGAGATCATGAGAAGTTTTAATAATTTGTTGTTACTGTTTCCAGGTGCCATCAAGTTCATTCTGACTCATAGTGACCCTAAATACAACAGAAAGAAACACTGTCTGATTCTGCACTATCTTCACAATTGTTGCTATATTTGAGCCCATTGTTGAAGCTACTCTATCAATTCATCTTGTTGAGAGTTTTCTTCTCTTTTTTGCTTGCCCTGTGTTTTACCAAGCATGATGGCATTCCCCAGACACTGGTCCCTCCTGATAACATGCCCAAATTGTGTGAGATGAAGTCTCTTTTAATAATAGGACTGATAAATTGGAAACCCTAGTAGCATAGTATTTAAAAGCTCTGGCTGCTAACCAAGAGGTTGTCAGTTCAAATCTACCAGCCACCCGTTGGAAACTGTATGGGGCAGTTCTACTCTGTCCTAAACGTCACTGTGAGGTTATGAATTGGAATCCACTTGACAGCAACGGTTTTCTTTTTTTTATTATGGTGACAAAATAGAGAGGAGGGCTGACCTGATCTAGTGAATCAGAAAATAATACTCTCAAGAGGAACTGCTGGGAAAGGAACATTCCTGAAAGGGAGGAAGAGGCCAGCAGGTGTGGAGGTCCTTAAATGGGAGGGAACAACCCATGTTAGAGCAGCCAATGAAACGCCAAAGTGAATGGAGCACTGAGGACAAAGGAAAGTGAGGGTGGAGTGAGGTAAGACAGAGGATACGTAGGCTCCAATCATATAGGTCTTTGTAGGCTATGATGACGCTGACTTTTTTTTTCAAGAAGTAAAAACAAGCAACAGAAGGTTTTAAATGGATGAACAAATCACCAACTTAGAATTAAAAAAAAAAGACAGTGCCTATATTGTCAAGACCACTATCCATCTGTCACTTTGCTGCACTATGGTGACTTGAATGTTAAACTACTAGCAGAGTCACCCCTGTTGGACAGGTTTCAATAGAGTTTCCAGAGTGAGATAGTCTAGGAAGAAAGGTCTGGTGAGCTAATTCCAAAAATTAGCCAAAGAAAACTCTATGGAGCATAACAGAATACTGTCCAATATATACTGGGTGATTAATCCCCTAATTGGAAGGCACTCAAAATACCCAGTGGCCACAACAATGGACTTAAGTGTATCCCCAACAGTGAAGATGGGGTAGGATTCAGCAATATTTTATTCTGCTGGATGTGGGGCCATCATGAGCCTGGAAGGACCAAATGGAGAAGGAGATGTCATGGTGGGGAACAGAGATATGATGACAAATGCAAGTATTTGGAGAGTGTACAAGTGCAGGGCATGGGTTGGGGGAATGGTCTCTGACAGGAGGAGAAACTATTCCTTCTCTCATAGAGGGAAGAAGGCAAGGACAGGAGCAGACACAGAAAGAATGCCTGTGACTTTTTGGAAACCCGGTATGCGGAACACATGTCTGTAAACATCTGGAAGAAAACTGTGAGAGAACTCAAGACAAAGATGCCTGGCTGCTGAGCTGCTCTGTAATGCATATGGTTGATTCAGGCTTTCTGTGGGGGTAAGCTCCAAGGCACCCTCCACAAGCTTGGCACACACAGGTGAGAACACTGGCAGAGGTTTACCTGGGTGGGCAGGAACTGCAGGGCCACAGAAGCAAGGCACATCGGTGTTCAAATGATTAATCTCTTGTCTCCATTATTCTAAGTGAGCTAAACAAATCCCTTGCTAGGCCTGTTACACTGATGTTCTGCATGCAAGTTGTTCTTAATGAGCAGGGCACAAGGCTGGTCCCCTGGTTTGTGAATGCATTCATTTCATGTTGTCTTGGTCACGTGTTTCTATGACATAATCCATTGGCAGATGACCTGTTAAATGAAATACTCCTCGTTTAGAACTAGATAAAATGTGCCCCCCACCCCAATACTAATCTGTATTGAACAAATCTGCTGCAAGAGAAAGACTTCTTTAATGTGTCACAAAGTAAAGATGTCACTTTGAGGACTAAGGTGTACCTGACCCAAGCCATGGTGTTTCCAAGAACCTCACATGCATGCTAAAGCTGGAAAATGAATAAAGAAGACTGAAGAAGAATTGATACCTTTGAATTACAGCACTGGAGAAGAATATTGCATATACTGCGGACTGTGGATGAAAATGTTTGCCTCGGAAGAAGCATATAGCCAGAATTCTCCTTACAAGCAAGGATGGTAAGATTTCATCTCACATACTTTAGGACATGTTATTAGGAGGAAACAGTCCCCAGAGAAAGATGTATTTGGTAAAGTAGAAGATCCCAAAAGAGAGTGAGACTCTCAAGGAGATGGACTGACACAGGAGCTACAACAATGGATTCAAGCGAAACAACCGTGGTTCAAGTATAACAACAGTGCACAACCAGGCAGTGTTACAGTCTGTTGCTATGATTTGGAACCAACTCCGTGGCAACCAGCAACAACAGGAATGTGTCATCACACGTAGATGAGACACAGTGGGTATGGTTGACTCGAGATTAGAGTACCTGTGGTTGTAGCTTAACAGTGGGAACTTTCCCTCCTTTGAGCCCTTGTCACTGTAATGATAAAGTAGAGAGCTAGGCCAGTTTGGTGTCCCCAGTGTGTTTCGTGAGACATTTGTAGTTTTCAAAATAAAGGTTTTGTGATATAATAACATGGTGAAAATGTGGGGTCAAGAGTTTGACAAACTATTTTGCCATGGGATCTCTTAGAACATTAGTATGTAAATTGCATTGTGAGTATGTGACCAAGAAGTTGTATATATATTTACATATGTGTGTGTGTGTATATATATATATATATATATATATTTTAAGAGAAGATCTTGTTGGTTAACCCATCTGGGAATTGCTAGACCAGATGATACTGGATATCCCTTCCAACCCTTACACGCCTATAACCATAGGGATCAGTGGGAATTAGAGAAGAGAGAAAAAAGCTGATCAGAGTAATGATTTCAGGGATATTTACTGGGCAGCTGCTCTATTATTTGTCTAGTTTCTCCTTCACTTCTCCTGAACTCAGAGCAAGGAAAATTGGAAAAGAAAGGGGCTTCAATCCACCCAACCAATTTTATTGAATTTGTCTGATAGAACCTTTTGCTTTCTGTGTTGGCAGCAGATTTTACTGAAATTCACATGATCGCTAAACCAGCTTAAATATGTCCTTGTTATCTGCTGTCCAGCCTCTGCTGGACTATCTCCAGGGACTTAGAACTCATTGCTTCACAAGGCTGCCCACTGCCCCTTTGGGTAACATTTTTGTGGAAAAGGCCAGAAGTTCCTCCCCTGTGCTCCTAAGTGGACCAAAAGCCTAACTTGCCTCTGGGTAACCATCTGGCCATAACCATTTCATTCTGCATGGTTCCAAATGTGAATGAATCCTGTGGTATAAGATTGGGGGACTGGTACAGTAACTATGAAGTCCTGAAGTAGGGAATATTAAGGAAGACCATCTATTTGTACCTGCTAAGGCTCACCAAAAAACACCTCACCCCAGAGGAGAAGGGACTTCATGTGACAATGTGTCTGTCTGTTGGATGCTGTAGAGCTAATTACAACTCATAGTGACTTCATGTGACAGAATAGAAGTGTCTTACAGTGTTTCCTAGGCTACTATCCTTGTGAGAGCATATTCTTGATCTTTCTTCTGTGGAGCCACTAGTGGGTTTGAGTAATAGGCTTTAAGTTAGCAGCCAAGGGCTTAGCCATTGAGCTACCAGGTGTCCTTCATGTGACAGCAAAAGCCCATTGCCACTGAGTAGATTCCAACTCATAGAGACCTTAAAGCACAGAGTAGAACTGCCCCATGAGGTTTCTGAGGAGCAGCCGGTGGATTCAAACTGCTAACCTGTGGGTGAGTAGCAATAGTCTTTACCTCTGCCACCAGGGCTCCAATAAGCACTCTAAAAGAAGGCAAGCACGCTGGATTCTAGACCCTGCTCTCACTGATTAACTGTGTGATTTATGACAACTTAACCTGTCTCTCACACGCTAGCAAAATGAGAAAGTCACGCTGCATGACTGCTAAGGTTCCTTCTAGCTGTAACATTCTAAATGCCTCTCACTTGAGACCAGCAGTATTCTTAAAGCAATTCAGTAGGTAAGAAGACAAATTCCCTTACAAACAGAAAAAACATCAAAAGTCTCTGGAATTGTAACATGATTAGCTTTTATGACGGACAATGAGGAAGCTTGTTCCGAGCTATAAAGAAAAGTAAGACCAAATAGCAGTTATAATAATACCTTACTCAGTGCATACTGTTTGGCATTTACACTTATTTACCAAACAAATATTTTCAAGCAATTACTCTGTTACAGAGTATGTTAAACTCTGTGGACACAGCAATGAAAATAAGGAATTTACAGAGTGTGGGTTATAAGAGTAGATATGGCAACAGAAATGAGTCAATTAAATAAAGAAGCAAGGGAATCTGAGACAGGTTATTGGTGAGCAAATGGCCTTGATTTTTGTAATGGCAACCCCAAATAACATTAGCTTCCATAAGATACAAAGGCTTACTTTGATGTAACAGTTTGGGTATAAAGAATTCAGGACTGATATGATGATTCCACAGTTTCAGGAAAATGGGTACTTTTCATCCTATTGCTCTGTCATCTCTAAGATTATGTCCCTTGCCTGCTTTGTTAAAGACATAATCACAATTTCCATGTTCTAGGCATTAGGAAGAAAATGACACGCCTTTCTCTTTAAGAGTCAGAGACGGCTGTGATCATAAACTTTAGTGGAACCCACGTCAGCATAGCTGGCAACAGGGATGTATTATCCAATAAGCAATGTAGGCATGATTAACCTGTATTTACTTAATTATCTGTAGTGCGTAATTTCACATGGATTTCACCAAAATAGTTGAAATTGTGCACTACAGATTAGTAAGTAAACACAAGTAAATCTGTGTATATCTTATTTGATGTAAGCCTGGGCATGCCTTCCTTACTGGATAACCACTGTTGGTTGGCAGCATCCCACCCTGTGTCATTTTGCCCTGGCTGCAGTTGGCTAAGGGAGGCCTGGTGGTGCAGTGGTTAAAGCGCTTGGCTGCTACCAAAAGGTCTTCAGTTCAAACCTAACAATCATTCCTTGGGAGAAAGTTGTGGCAGTCTTCATCCGTAAAGATTAACAATCTTGGAGACCCTGTGGGGCAGTTCTTCTGTGTCCTGGAGGGTCACTATGAGCTGGAATCAGTTCAGTGGCAGTGGATTTGGTTTTTCTGTTTTGGGCAGTTTGCTAAAAGCCTGTTGGCCAGTTTGTAGTTCCCGTGGCAGGGCCAAGTATGTCTAGATCACTGCAGCAAACCTCTGGACCATGTACCTTGACAAGTGTCCCACAGCTCATTAGGATGATTACACACTCCAGAGGCTGCCCCATCAATGACTCACATGTGTGAAATGGCCTGCCGTCACCCTTGGCTTTCCAGGACACCCATTCCATGACTTTTGCCACCCCTTCCTACACAACCAAGAAAGACCATGTGAAACTCTACGTAAGCCAGTTGTTAAAACACCAGTTCATAATGCATCAGAAAGAGCTTTGAATTTGGTGAGCCAAGCATGGGTTCTGATCTTTCTTGTGCCTTTGATTCACTGTGTGACCTAAGGTGAGTGATTGAAAACCTTTGGGATAAGTTTCGCCTCTGTAAAATGAGACTACAGTTACCTGGCTTGCCTCCCAGTATTGCCGTGAAAATTATTTATGAAACACTTTATATTCTATTGGGCACTGATGATAGTGCCTGATCATTTTGGAGAGTAGTAGGTCAGTGGGCTACTATTTTCTGTAGGACTCCAGACTAATATGGTTACATAACACTTTCATTGTTAAGCATAATGACTATTCATTATAAAAATTTTCAAATTTGAAATTTAAATGTCTGTGTAAAACAATTTATACCAATTTTTAAATGTAATTTTGACTACTGCCTCAACTTTTTTCCTTTAAACTCTATTTCTTTCTAGTGCACAGACAAACCTTCATTCTGGTGTTAGAATACTGACTTGGATAAAGTTATTCCACTAATATGTGGATATTTAGTATAGCATCTTTCCCAGCTAGCCAGCCAGCCAAGTGCCGTCGAGTCAGATCTGACTCATGGTGACCCTAGGGGCCAGGGTAGAACTGTCCCAGCTAGCACATGTGTATTTAACAGTGAATTTCATATTACCCAAAAATGGCATTAATGGTAGACTTTCAGGCTCCATGTATCACATTTTAGTCCTCAGTGTTAATGCAGTTTCATAGAAAAACATCCCAAAAAACTTTCTTCCCATTCTTTCTGCCATAGGGATCAAGAGCCTTTAGCATGTCTTTCTTCACATACTCACCAATGTCCAGAGAAGAAATATGAAAGAAACCAAGCTAAGAAGAGGCTAGATAGGCTTAGATAGTCGTTAAAAGCTGTATATCACACATCAGTTACCACTATGTGTTGGCTCTGACTCACGATGACCCCATTTATGCCACAGTATAGCAGTGCTCCACTGGGTTTGCAAGGACTGATTTTTGGAATTTGATTACCAAGTTTTTCTTATGAAGTTTTGAGGCTTCAGAACTCCAATATTTTGGTTAGCAGCCAAGCATACTGACAATGTATCCCACTCAGGGATTCCACCGAATGTCTATGCTTGTTAGCTGCTGTGGTGTCTCCCCCTGAATCCTGTGACCCCACGCACAATGGAATAAAATGCTGATTGATCCTGCACCATCCCCATGATTAGTTGTGGATTCGACTGTTGTGATCCATACGGTTTTCACTGGTTGAATTTCACAAGTAGCTGGCCAGAACTTATTTTCCTCATCCTTCTTAGTTTGGAAGCTCTATTGGAATATGTTTTGCACCATAGCAACATGCAAGCCCCTACCAACAGATGACACAGTATCTCGGCTAGCAGCCTTGGAAACTATATAGGATAATTCTAGTCTACTCTCCTGCATGGAAGGTGACAATTCCACATGAACCACTATTTTCCCTATAGAAGCTCTAGAAGTTTATAAAGTCTTCTTTACTCTCTGATTTCTGTTGACTCCTGACCTCTTTTTTAGAAATCTAGCCTCAAACCAAAAACCCAAAACAATCCACCCTCAGACCCCACTAATTCTGAAAGTGCAGCATGCTGGAGGAAGTGCTGACCTGGGAGTCTAAAGACCTGGCTTTGCAGCCTGGCTCTGCAACTTTCTTTACCTTGCCGAGTCTTTGATCCTCCTCCACCACAACCACTTCCTTCTGGGGCTTTAGTTTCCTCTCTACACAGTAAGCTGGGTCAGGGAGGGGATGTCAACCTCTCCTGGCTCTATGATTCAATACATTCTCGATTGATTTCATTTCAGTTAATCTTGATTCAATCCAATTTGCTATATTTCAATTCAATTATTTCCATTTAGTTTAGTAATTCCATTTCATTCAGTTCAAGTCAATTCAAATAAAGTAAATTCCACTGACTCCAATTGGATCCATGATCTCCTAGTGTCTTAAGCAATTTTCAGGGCTTGAGAATCTAGGACTGAGATGGAGAAACAGTGGCAGGAACTCCTCCATGGCTCCTTTCTTGGCCTAAGAAGTTACCATCAGAAAGTGTGGGTCTTTAGAGAAGAAAATATGAAGCATGGGAGAGTATAGAATTAAGAATACAATTCACGGTGCTTACGTTCCCTGGAAGGTGCTGCTTGCACAGTGGTTAGTTAAACACTTGGTTGCTAATCAAATGGTCAGTGGTTCAAACCCACAAGTGGCTCTGCAGGGGAAAGATATGGCAGTGTGCTCCTATAAAGATTTACAGCCTCTACTCTACTCAGAATCCATGGACAGTAATGGTTTTGGTTTCTGGGAAGGTCTCTGGGTCATGCAGAAGGTTTGCATCCACCAGTGGTGCCATGAAAAAAAGGCATGCTGATCTGCTTCTGTAAAGATCATAACCAAGAAAACTCTATGGAGCTGTTCCACTCTGTAACACACAGAAACTGAGTCGATGGCAACAGGTCTTCTGTTTTTTACTGTGGCCTACAAGGCCCTTTCTGTATAATAGGCAATGGAAAAAAAAAATCATTGAATAAATGAATAAAAGAATATAAATAGGCATTAAGTGACCATCCTCCCAGATCTGACTTTCTCTGTGACCTAATTCTTGTGAAAGAAGTAGTAAAGCTCACGCCACCTTCTTTATCTCATGAAGGAAATAAAGGTGCTTTACTAGGCAGTCCAGATCTCACCCCCTAGTTCTGTATTCTGTGAGTACTCTCCACTCCTGCCTGGCAGGGTTCTCCCCCGGCCTAGTGTGTTCCTTCAAGGAGCAGAGCTGGGGGAACAATGCCCCGTGATTGGCTCGCTCAGCTTCCCCGAGGGCAAAGCAGCGGGGGAGCAGGTGGAGCACTGATTGCCAGGCTGTGATGAGTTGAGATGGAATGATTAGCGTAAGCCACTCAAGTCAAGTGTCTCTGAAATTCCTCCTTTTGACTTCTGTCTCTGGAGTCACCCATTTTGCTTGCAGCAGCAGCCAACCTCCTCTTTTTTTTTTTTTTTTTTTTAGCTTCTTGGAATTAAAGGAGTTAGAAGGAAAAAAATTAAATCTATAGGCAGTGTGCCTAACTGTGTGCCAGTTAGAGTACTTTGATCTTCATTAAATCCTCAGGACCACCCCTTAAGACTGGGTTATTGACACTCAGAGTTTACAATTGAAGCAACAGATCACTCACCCAAAGTCATAGTGCCAAGAACTAGTGGAACCATCAAGGCAGAAGAGATGTTGTAGTACAAAGAGTAAGGTAGCCGGCATGCCTTACATGTTCGTCCCCTTCCCTATCTTCCTCAAGTGCTAATATGCCCTGCGTGACCAACCCACAATCTATTTCCACAATCTCTGAGTGCCGGCCAGCCTGCCATCTGGATATCTCACTCTACTACAGGGCCAGTTTAGCCCAGAAAGTGGGGTCCAGTCTTGAACCCTGGTCTATTTTGCTAGAGTTGACCCACTTGGCCAAGAGCAAGACTAAATTTTGAGTCTCATGTGGTCTGAGTCATGCAAACCAGTGCCAAATGACCATTGGTCAAAATGAACAGAAGTTGGTGTAGATAGTCAGGCTGCTTCCTGAAGAACACCCAAGACATCACCCAGGCACTGACTGTGAGATCCCAGTACTTGGGGGACTTCCAGCATTCTTTCCTTAGTTCTCATGCAAGAGCATATAACCTCAAAGTCTTTAACCTCTGCCACAGAGGATGGGATCTTAGAGATTAATTGAACATATCCGTTCTAGAATTACTCTCTATCCCAGTTATTCACTGCATTATTTCTCTTTAGTAATATGATTTTTTTTTAAGCAAGTTAAACAAATTTAAACTTGTGGTATAGTAGTCAAATGCTATGGCTGCTAACCAAAAGGTTGGCAGTTTGAACCCAGCAGGCACTTCTTGGAAACTCCATGGGGCAGTTCTAGTCTGTCATATAGGGTAGCTGTAAGTCAGAATTGACTTGACTACAATGGGCTTGGTTTGCGTAAAGAGAAAAGAAGGTGTCTTAGTGTGGTACCTAAAAAGTTGTACTAAAAGTACTAAAAGATTGGTTTCAGCCCACCCAAAGGCTCCATAGAAGAAAGGTCTGGTGATCTGCTTCTTAAAGATAACAGGCTTCAAAACTCTGGAGCACAGTTCAACTCTGCAACACATGGGGCTGCCATGAATCTGAATCAGCTCCACAGCAACTGGCTTTGTTTTGATTTAAAGAGAAGAGAAAAATAACCAACTTTGATTAGGTACCTTCTCTGGCAGTTCTCAAACCTGAGTGTGTGTTAGAATCCCCTGAGATCACTGCAGAAAAGAGTAATTTTGAGAATTTGTTTCTGGAGATTCTCATTCATTCATTTGTTCTTTTAATCTACTCATCAAGCACTGTCCTAAGGGCTGAAGAGAGAGCAGAAAGAGGTCCCCACCATCACGGCATTTATAATGAATAAACTGGAGAATATACACAGTAAATTATAAGTACATAATAGGTCAGGTACTAGGTGCTACGGGAAATATGAAGCAAAATAAAGAGGTGGAGAGACAGTAATAGGAGTAGATTTGGGCACCTGTATTTTAAACAAGTACATCAAGGGATTCTGATGTAGGAATCCTTGGATGTTTTGAAGAACACTTAATGTTGAAATAATTACATGGGATATTTCATTTAACCCTCAAGGTAGGCTTTATCACAGATGGAAAGACTGAGGTTCAGACATAAGAGATAATTTGCCAAAGTTAGCCTAACTAATAAGAGGCAGTGTCTGACTTCAGGGCCTGCTGTTTTCCTTGTACAACATGCTAAGGAATGGGGAAAATTGCAAACAGCATGGCCAGCTTCAGAGTGAAACCATCCCCATCACCCTTGACATTGTCCAAATCTTCTCTGTGTGCAAAGCACATCCTCACCCCTCACCTCATGTAAGTATATGACTCTGAGGAACAGGATGTTGGCTCCTGCTTTTTTCCCCACCCCAGCCACAGGCATTGACATCCACAAACCATCTTCTAGATCCATTCTGATTAGGCACATCCACCCCAGAAATGGGAAATGGTCTTGCTAATGTGCTTGGGGAGACCCTTGGGTACCCATGTGCACAAATAGAGCTTCTTTTGTCCCTCTGGGACAATTACCCAATTTGTACAACTGGCTGTTAATGTTGGTTCCCTGACTGTCAGTCTGCTTGGCTGGACCCTAACTCCACACTTTCCCTACTTCTCTACTCAACCCTTCCCCTGCGTTCACTCTCTGCTTCTGTTTAGAGAGCTGCACTGAGCAGAAAGGCAATCTATGATGACTATAAGAATAGCACCAAGGATAACAATAAGCACTCGGAGTGGTGCCTGGCCCACAGAAAGCATTCAATAAATATTTGTTTAATGAGTAAGTGAATAAATTAATAATTACAACCTTTCATACATGCTCACTGTGTTTGGGGTACCATGATAAGCACTTTGAAATTGAATTGCCACAAAGGCTGGGTAAGGTAGGTACTATTTTTATTACCTTTTCTCATATACCAGAGAACTGAAACTTAGAAAGTTCAAGTTATTCTCTCAGGTTCACAAAGCCAAGAAACGGTTGAGCTTGCATTTGAACCCATGTCTGTCTGATTCCAAAGCTCATGCTCTTTGTCATGATCCGTCAGCTGGAAACAAGATTATATTCACCATAATCTGCTTCCTGAATGGCTTTGCCCATCACTATTGCCTGAAAACCTCTAACGACATCACTAATAGGCTGGATTAGGTTGTCTGAACTTATGGCACTAGCTCAGATCAAGACTAAGCTTTCTCTACCACTTTCACTACACTTAGGAATTTACAAAGCTCATTTTTACACCAATCCTATAACTAATGCCCTCCCATCCCATCACCTTCTTCAGTCTACTCATTAACCTATGCTGATGCCCTAACACACAGGTGATTCTGTCCTTGGTGGTTTTAAAACATAGCTGCAAAAATCTTTAAAACTCCTTCAAGAAGCATGCCTATGTCTTCATTCTTTGAATCTGAGTGAGTTTATGATTGATTTGGCCAAGAGAGTAAGGACTAAGTGTCAGGTCTTTTTATGACCAGAACTTCTGAAACGAGGTCATAAAAGGCCAAGGAGCTTCTACCTTGTTCTCTGGAACACTTAGTCCTGGAGCCTTTGAGCTCATACATAAGAAGTCTGAAACCTAGAGACCTCCATGCTATGAGGAAGCCCAATCTCTATGGAGAGGCCAGTGTAGGCACTCCGGTCAACAGTTGCAGAATGAGCCTAGCCTTTGACTTATGTCAGCTCAAGGGTCAAAAACGGTGTATAAAATCTCCAGATTTTTTGGGGCTTCTCAGCTGATGCCACAGACATTGTAGAAAAAAGACAAGGCATCACCGTTGTGACCTGTCCAAAAGTCTTACCCACAGAATCCATAAGCATAACATAGTGGTTATTGTTTTGTGCTACTTAAATTTTGTGTTGGAGTACTATGTAACAACAGATAGTGGAAACACCAGCTAACATAGCTCAGGGGTGTGGTATAACAATAAGTGTGTAACATGTGAATTCTAAGTTTTACTGTTTTCTAGATTGGGCAAGTTATTTCACTTCTCTGGACTTTACTTTTTCCATCTATAAAATGGTAATAATGGTAGTATATCAACCCAGAGATTATGGTGCGATTAAATGAGATGATGCATGAAAACTACTATTATATAACACATAGCACATAGTGAGTACTCATAAATACTATCTCTGATTATTATTATTAAATAACTTGGCATATGAATTGTTTTATGAATGGGAAAACCAAAGTTCTGAGAGGTGAAATGATTTCAGAAGGTCACACACCTATCAGATTGCCTAAACCTATGTCCAGAGCTTTAGGGCTGTGCTGCCCATGATCACAGTCAGCTCCAGGTGGGATCAAATGATATTCAAAGGAACTGAGAAGTGAGACAAAATGCCAGTGGTCTTCTTTTATCCATCAGGTAGCATCGAAGAAGACAAGGAAGAAATACTGTGAATTTTCTCCCTGTGTCCCCACCTCCGTGGAGTTCTAAGCAACACTTCAGAGGGACATCTTCCAAATACCACCCTAATTCAGCTTTCCTTCAAAGCAAAGCCAGAAAAAGCCATGACACTCTAAATGCCATCTCTTCCCATGCTGGTAAGCAGCTCAGTTAGCCCAGTGTGTGGCCACCTTAAGAGCCCAGAGGAGAGAGCCTGCTACCGGGGATTATCTGTGGGACCACTGAAACATGAGTGAGTCACTAGAAGAATGGGGAAAGACAGGGGCAAGAAACCAGCTCAGGTGGCTGGGTAGGAACAAGAAGCCCTGCAGTGGCAGGGCTGGGGCTCAAAGGGGAGTGGCAGGAGTTAGGCGTCTGGTTTCATAGGCATAAAAACTGTTATTGTTGTTGTTAGGTGTGATACATAGTGATCCTATGCACAACAGAGCAAAACATTGCCTGGTCTTGCACCATGTCCACAGCTGTTTTTATGCTTAAGCTCATTGTTTCAGCCAGTGTGTCTTCCATCTCACCTAAGGTCTTCCTCTTTTTCTCTGATGCTCCACTCCACCAAACATGATGTCCGTCTCCAGGGACTGATCCTTCCTTACAACATGTCTAAAATATGTAAGACACAGTCTTGCCGTCTTTGCTTCCAAGGAGCACTCTGGTTGCACTTCTAGAATAGTTCTGTTTGTTCTTTTGATGGTCCATGGCACATTTATAGAATTGGAGAATGTGAAGGAAGCAGAGAATTTAGTACAATATCCATCGTTTTACCCATCATTAAAGAAGAAACAATTCTCCAAGGTAAAGACTTGAAGAATAGAGGGAGGGTAAGGTTCTAGAACTGAAAGTCCAACTATATAAATTGGTTTGAGACTCACTGGAGTCTTCAGATTGCCTGGGGCTGGGCAGTGTCACTTTTTTACAGAGGAGAAAACTGAGATTCAGAAAAGGAAGTACCTTGTTGATGTTTATGCAAGAACTTAGTCTTAGAACCAAGCAGTAGAACTTGGTCTTTAGATCCTGGTTTTTCATCTACGTCAATCCCTTACCCTTTTTAATTCCCACAAACCTGGAGTCGGAGACTAGCCCTTTACCTTCCAGAAATCCACAGAGCAAGAGCATCCTTCCTCTGGATTAACAGGAAATATGTCAGTCATCAGAGAATTAGAGACATATATGTCTGCTGAGACAGACAAAAAAAAGGTAAAAGTGTGAAAATTAAATTAAAAAAGATGACTTTTTTTCAACTGAAAAGGAGCTTATCTCATAGAAGAAGAAACCAATGCCCAAATAGGCAAGGTAACATTGCATTTGGTGTAATGTAAAGTTGTGTAAGGAAAGGATCAAGGGCTCAGAAGCCCAGGAGACCCAGATTCTCATCCCAGACTAGACCTTTACTAGGCCAGTGTCCCCAGGTAAGTTATTTAATCCCCTAGAATTTCTGTTTGTGTATAAGATGGAAGTCTAAATAAATTCTTAAAAGAGTTTCTTAGAGTGTCAAATATAAAACAGCTAGCATATAAGAAGTCTTACGTAACTTTTCTTTCTAAAAGGAGAACGCTGGACTCAAAACAGTACTTTATAGTCCCAGATTCTCTGAAAGATTGAGGTTTATATGTAAGAATAATGTAACAGCCTAGCTGGACTCCCATTTCTGATCTTTTGCAGTGGACACCAACTGGAACAGCTATGCAGTTCACCACACATCTCCACTTTGGCAGTGCTGGTTCCTGGTAGCCACATTTGTGTTGCTTAGACCTGGCCCAGAGCAAAAATGATGGGCCCAGAGGTGAGCTCTGGATAAAACTCAGGCCAATCAGAGCTTTTCCATGGGATTTTTACTAAAGGATGAGACTCTTTCTGTAGCAGGAGTCATGGAACAAAACTGATGGGACCAGAAAGTAGCGACATTCTGTTCCTCGTGGAGGAAGCCAGTACAAAAGAATGATATCAACACGCACAGATGACCAACACAAAGACGAACGCAGCTTGGGACGTGCAGGGTTGCTGATTCCAGGTGTCCCTCTGACCTAAGTACATCCTTTACCTAAGGCTTGCAAGACACTCCAGCCAGTAAACTTCGGGTACGCTGATCTCTTCTTGCCTAAGGTAGCTTAAATTGAATTTCTCCCGTTGGGTTAAATTGGGTGATGCTTAAGGCTTCCTCATCCTTAAACTTCAGATATAGCTCTTGAATGTTGACTGAAATACCTATTTTGAACTCATCTTGGGACCTCAGGACTTAAACATAGAGGAGACTTTCAAGGATCCAGGATTAAAAACAAGAGAGTAAATAGTTCCTAATATATATATGGCTTAGCCCCATTCCTAAAGCTAGTAGTATAAGTAATGCATGTATCTTCCTAAAATTAAATCTCATTTCATACTATGCATCTTCTTCATTATATAGAAAACATGTAAGAACTCTACATGGATTGGTATTCCTTTTTTTATTTTATAGAAGCTATTCTCCTGGTTCTCCGTAGCTTAAATATCCAGCCTTCTTTAGGGAACCCGATCCTGGAAGTCTCTCCTGTTGCCTTTGTTGACAACTCATCTTCTGAGGTCCAGGGCTTATACTGTCAGTGAACTCCTAAAATAGCCATTTAGGTCACCCAAGTGAGGCCAGGCCATTCGTCTCACATGGCCACCATCTTCAATACCAACACTGAGCCAAACCCAAGGATGTGTACTGCTAGGATATCAGGTGTGCAAAGGATGTGACCTTTGACCCTCAGTAGCTCAGCACCTAGGTGGGAAGTAGGACAAGACAATCCTTTAGGGAATGTGTTATAATCCAGGTATGCACTAAGTCAGTCATGAAAAGGGAACAGAAGACTACTCCTCGGAGTTCTGAGACTTGCCATAATATTTCAAAGCTAGGTTTTAAATCCAATCAGCCATTTTATACTTTTATAACTTTTGACAAGTGCCTGGATCTTGCAGTGTCTCCATTTTGCCCTCTTTGAAATGGGAATGATAATACTGTTTTCCTCACAGGCCTGTTGTGTAGTTTTCAGGAGTTAATAAATGCAAAGTGCTTAAAATTGTGTCGGATCCGACTTGACGGCACTTGGCTTGGCTAGAATTGTGTGAGGCATAGTAAGTAGTCAATAGCCAATAATTATCATCATCATCATTAAAACATAAATGAGAGTTTATGAGAGAGACCAAGCAGGGTTGGATACTTTAGGCAGAAGGACTATCACAGAGGCATGTTAACATGTGTATGTTTAGAGTCTGGTGAGTTCTCCCAAGTAGCTGGAAAGGTGAATGTCTGGACGTAGCTGCAGCCGGCCCGCCAGTGTGAGAGCTGTCAAACTTTCTGTGCAAAAAGATGAGTACTTTAGGCTTTATGGGCCAAGAGACAATGTCCCCAATTCTTTGAGTAATGATTTTCACCAAAAGACCAGTAGTCTGATTTACATTTTACACTTAAAAACTGTGAAAACCACTCTTAAATCATGGTACACACAGACTGTGGGTTGTATTTAGCACATGGTATGTAGTTTGCCAATCTCTGCCTCTAGAGAAAGGTGAGGGGCTGGGCTGAGCAGGATATTGGGGGCCAGGCTGAGAAGCTTGCACTTCTCCAGGCAGGGAAGAGGCCAAGGCACAAGCAGCAAAATTTCGATACCAGATATGTATGTAACAAAGCGATGTCAGGAATGATGGGGAGTGAAGAGGGAGGAAGGAATCTGAAACAGGCAGCCCAATTAGAAAGTTACTATAATCACAAGGGAAGTGATATTTGTATAGTGGCAGTGGTGATGAGGAGACTGAGAGATATTTAGGGACAAGATTAACATAATTGGTTGTCTAGATTTATGAGTTAAGAAGGCCAGAGAAGCAGAACACTCAATGTATCTCTTTATCCGATGACAGATCGACCTTAGTTAGGGTGGAAGTGAGTGTTCCATCCCCAGAAGCATTCAAACAAGAGTATAGATTCCTGCCTGACAGGTATTCTGTGGACAGCAATAGATGGAGATGGAGCAGATAAAGTCTCATCTAGCTCTGATGGCCCACAATCCTACGGTTTTGTGATTGTCTTTATCAATCTAAGAGGGGCAAACGATTTGTTTAGTCAATCAGGGATATAGACAAACGTCACCCCTCAATACAAATCACCTTAATTTTGTAGAAAGCTGTCTATTTTCTAAAGTGCTCACATCCATTATCTCTCTGAGGGGCCTGGAAAAGGATTCTGTAACCAGGAAAATGCTAAGCAAACATGAAATTGTATTATTACTGTCATTATTATTTTTAAAACATGCTTCCATTGAATATAAGAATTCTCTGCATTATTCCAAATTTAATATAGTTACTCTGACTCGAGTTCAGTGCATTATTCATTTCTATATACCTCTCATCTCTTGGGCAACCCTTGGCTCACTGTGACAACAAATAACATGTTTGTCAAACCCTAGCAATCCTCTAAGAGTCAGCTCAGAAAGCATTTCCTCTGCATAGCCTTTCCCTATCACTTTAGAGAGAACTCAGTTGTCCCTTGCCGGCTTCCTTGCAATGATAATAGTATTATTAGTAGTAATGGTCACCATTATTCAAATTCTTTGTGTGATGGGCCTAGAACTGAGCTCTTCTTGTAGATATTCTCAGTGACTCCTTTCAAGAAACTTACATGATGTTGACACAGTGTCCATTTTACAGTGAGAATATCAAGGCTTAGAGAGGTGCAGCTTCCTGCTTAAGGTCACAGTGGTTAGGATTTCGCTGTTAATAAGCATGCTGAACACAGGGAAGACATGTTTGTACATATTTATTCACGGAGGGAGAGATGAGGGGCTGCTCGATGCGCCAGGAGTGGTAATAAGGGCCACTGTCACACGGCTTCTCCTTCAGAGAGAATCCCAGGCGAATCCCAGGCAAACCCAAGACGTTTTCGTGTGCTCCGGAAAACACAGGTCTGCCTGCCGAGCGTGGCACCTCCGCAGTGGAAACCCCAGCGTCTGGCTCCCAGGCACGGGAGCCAATGCGGCTACCGGCCAGCAGAGGGCAGCGTCAGGAAGCCGTCCAAGGACAACCTCCCCTCCCATTAGAGGTAATTAGTCCGCGCCAGACGAGAGGCAAGGGCATTTCTGCGTGATAAAAGCAAACGGATCTACTCCCAGGCTGGAGAAGCAGGAGGATCAGTGAAAAGGGCCCTTTATCGTCTTCCAAGAAGCCGGCTGGATGGTGCCGCGGTGGCTGCCTGCGGCGGAACACTGGCCTCTGAACCGACTCCGGGGCTTCCCGCGAGCCCCGCCTCCTTCAGCCAGGCGGAGGGGACACAAAGAACTGGGTCCTGGGTGAGAGATGCAGTGGGACCGAGGCGGCAGCCTGCTTGGGCAGGTAGAAGACAACTCAGACATACAAAGAGGTGCATAGAATGCCCACAGGGTGTAAGATTGAATGCTTATGACAGCAAAACAGGGTGAAAGACATAAACATTTCGGGTAACCAACAGTCTGGCCTTACTCACAGTGATGGAATCAGGCCAATCCCAGGCAAACTCAAGATGTTTGACACACAGCATGCAAAGAGATGCATCCCTGAGAATGCATACCAAGCAAATGCAATGCTAGTCACCAGTACATGTGAACGCCACGGTCAGAAACCACACTGATGTGATTTCAGGAGGCTTGAATTCCAGTCCTAGTTGAACCACAAAGCTGTGCAAACTTGAGCAAGTTAGTAAGTCGTTATGAATCTCGCGTTCCTCATTCTCGAAATGGAGGACCAGCCCAGTCAGGTTTCCTAAAACTGCACAGCTTCCTAGGCTCAGAGCTCACTCAAGGTGGGGAATCAGGTCAGGTTCCCTCAAAGAAGCCTGAGACTGCGCCTCATTTCCATTAGCAATTATCTAATTTTGTCAAAGGTCGGAGCAAAATGGCTCATATGTCTCTGTCCCCAAACCATTACCTATGATATTACTGGAGATGCTCTTACTGACAGTCTGAGAGTCTTTAAGTCAACGTGTCTCTGATTTTCTCCCCATGAGTGCAGTCATACTGAATATGCAATTCCTTTTGCTGTCTTCTTTTTTCATTTAACTTTAGCACAGAATATAAGCATTTCATAAACATCTTTTAAATGGCCATGGAATGTTTCCTTATATGGATATCTATACCCTTCTAGTTAGTTGGTCTTTTTTTTTTTTTTTTTTTTGGACTACTATAAATAATACTCCAGAAAAGAAAAAACCTTCAGGCATATGTCTTTTCACTATTTTTGGATTCTTCAGAAAAAAAAAAAAATCCTCAGATATTAAATTACTCAAAATCATATTTAAGACCCTTGATGCTGGTTACCAAACTGTTTGTCAAAATGGTTGTCCTCGTTTCTATGACTCCAACAATGCATGAGTCTCTGCTTCATCCCATTCTCAAAAACACAGGCTATCTCTTTCTTATTATTTTTGTTTAATCTTTGCTAATTCAATAAACGAAAAAAGAGAAAGAAAATAATCTTGTAGCTTTAATACACATTTCTTTGATTATTAGAGAGCATGAACATTTTTTCTTATGTTTGTTAGCAAGTTAGTATGCATTCTCTCTTCTGAGAATTGCCTCTTCCTAACCTCTGTTCATTTATCTACTGGGGTCTTAGTGAATGTAATTGATTTGCATGTACTCTTTACATAATAAAGATAGTAATCCTTTGTCATATTTGCTGTGGGTATACTTCCAGTTTGCTTTAAGTCGTTTCCTTTGTGGTTTCTTCTGTTACTCCTAAGCTTATATAGCCATCCCACCCTCCAGAGACTTGATAAATATTCATTTCTAATTTCTGATATTTTTTTCTCCTGGTATGATTTGATTCTATAAGCTTCAGATACCATGAGACTGTACATCTATGGTTGTATGCTTATAAAATGAGCATTTCCAGCACTGGGCTGTCTTTCAAGGTGCACATTCCTTAACAAGTCTAGTATTTTCTCTTTACCCTCCTGCTTCCCTTCTGATTATAAACTCTATGAGGCCAAGCACTGTGTTTTACTCACTCAATCTATCCCCTAAGAGCCTATGGAATGATCAGTTATCTCCCTGACCTGCCGTGAGTCCTTCAGTACACCCCTAAGCTGGCCCAGCATCGAAACACGCAGAGTGTACGGTTAGATGTGTAAGACCACCTGGGAAGGCAGGAAGGGAACTTTAGGAAGAAAGGACAGCAATAACTGACTTAAAAGTACAAAAGAATATGGCATGTAGGAAACAGCAAATGGTATGCCAAGAGCTCAAAGTATGAGTGTGACTGTGATAGTGGATATGACTGGAAGCATAAGTTGGACCAACTCAGCTGCCAAAGGACTCTGAATGTCACTTTTGGAATTTCTTCCTACAGAAATTCCATTATTTCCAGTGCAGCCAGTATGAACTTTTCAAAAGGTAAATGTGGTTATGGCCTTCCCCTGCCTTACACCCTTCAAAAGTTTCACATTGCACCTAGGATACAGTTGAGAATCTTCTATCAGGCAAAAAGGGCCTTCCTTCATCCTTTGCCTCACCTCCTGGGCCACTCTGCACTTGCTATGCCAATACCCTTTCTGTCCTGCAGAGGTGCCAAGCCTAACCTGGAACAGAGGCTCTGAGATTGCTGTTTTCTTGTCCTGTGACTCCCTTATAATGGAGCACTGGTAGTGCAGTGGGTATGCAACTCAACTGCTAACCAAAGGATTAGCAGTTTGAATTCACCAGCCGCTCCACAGGAGAAGGATGTGGCAGTTGGCTTCCGTAAAAATCTAAAACAGAAAACCAAACTCACTATCACTGAGTCAGTCCCTACTCATGGTGGCCCTGTAGGACCAAGTAAAACTATTCCACAGAATTTCCAAGGAGCATCTGGTGGATTTGAACTGCCAACTTTCTGGTTAGCTGATGTTACACTTAACCAGTGCACCACCAGTGTGTCCCATCAAGATTACAGCCTTGGAAACCTTGTGGGGCAGTTCTGTTCTATCCTGTAGGGTCGCTAAGAGTTGGAATAGATGTGATGGCAGTGGGTTTGGGTTTGGGTTTAAACTTCTTACCCAAGAACTCCACATGGCTGCTTCCTTTCCATACCCAAATACATACATCAAACACTACACCATCAAATGTTGCCCGTGTTCCCATCACTCTTATCTCCTGTTTTTTAACTCCGTGTAATTTACCAATGCCTAAAGGGATTCTCTTTGCTTATTTTCGGTCTCTCCTTCTTTAATGTAAACTCAGAAAGGTTTCCCACCTCATTACTGGTTTAGCTCTCTCCCTTGGGACATTCCCTGGCACACAAAGCGGGTGACAGTTGAACACTGCATTAAGTGAGTAAATTCACAGGCAGTTGGGACCATTGAAGGGTGTGCGAGCAGCTCAGGTGTGTGTTGCAGAGAGATAATTCTGCTGGCATAGTAGAGAATGGTTTGGAGCTACAGAAGACGGGGAAGGGCAATGGAATGATGTTGCACGGTAATGACTGATAACAGATATCTTTCTGCAAAGAAATTTGATCCAGCAAGAGCTAGAGATTAAAGAATATTATATACTTGGTATGGGGAAAGAAGAAAAACAAATGTGCAGAGTGAACAATCTGAGAGAATCCAAACAAAAAATTTCGTAATTATAACCAGTACTGGTATGACACTCAGACCTCCCATGCCTTATGCACTATCTTATGCTATCTATTCAGCAGCTCATTCAAAGCCAGTGAGGCACAGGCCAACCAGTGACCACTAGCTGCCATCAAGTTAATTCCCACTCATGGCAACATGTGTGTTTCAGAGTAGAAACGTCCTCAAGGGTTTTTGTGGCTTGAACCTGCTTTTTTCTTTTCAGATAATATTTTATTGTATTCTTGGTAACAGTTTAGGTTCCCATTCAACATTTTCTGCACATATTGTTCAGTGACAATGGTGACTGTCTTCACAATTCCTGGTCATTCTCATTATTTCTGTTCCGGTTGTTCCATTTGCACTAATTTAGTCTCCCCCCACCCCCCACTTATATTCCTATCTTTGTTTTTAAGTAATTGTTGACTATTTGGTCTCATACAGATCATTTTTTAGAGAAGCACAATACTTGCCAAGTGGCAATCGTTTTTTTTGTGAGCCACTGTGTTATTTAGCTACAAACTGACCTCAGGTATTAAAAGTTTGAAGAGTATCTCAGAGGAATCGTCTCAGGGAGTCCGCCAGTCTCAAACAATCCCTTAAGTCCATTTTTGTTTGTTTGTTTTAGCAACTAAAGAGTCAGTTTCCCTTTTTCTCCCATTCCATCAGGATCTATTTACTGGGGCCCTGATTAGAGTGGTAGCTAATGGGAGCTGGGTACCATCTAGTTCTTCAAGTCTCAGAGTACATAAGGCTGTGGTTTGTGTAGACTTTCTGTCTTGCAGACTACTTTCTTCTTTGAGTCTTGTTTCCTGCTTTCTCTTTTGTTCCAGGTGAACAGAAACCAGCAGCTGTGTCTTAGATGGCTGACCACTAACTTTTAAGAACCCCAATACTACTTACCTATTCTGCTAGGATGTAGAATATATATAACTTCATGAACTATTGTGCCAATTGACTGACATGTCCCAGGAGACTATCCATGAGACTATGGTTCTCATCCTTCAAGCTCAGAAAACCAGTTCCATGAGGTATTTCATTACGTCAAAGAAGCATCCGTAACTGTTCCCCCGTGTGCTTTATTATTTATGTGCATATATGTGTGTACAGTCACATGGATTCATATGCATGTACATAGGCATACAATTATGCATGCACACATAAACTCACATATACATGCCTATTTACACATATGCCTACGTACACACATGTATATCCACACATATATTTTTCGCATAGCTGTGATCATCTAGAATCACATCACCAGGACTTTTTTCCTAGGTGCCTCCGGGTGGGTTAGAAGTCGAACACAATACATTTGCATCACCTAGGGACTCCAAGGCACAGACAACTATGTCCATTTTATAGTCGAGAAAACTGACTCTTAGAAAAGTTAACCCAAGGTCACATGGCCTAAGAGCAGTAGATGTGGACAGGAACCGAGGTTCTGATGCTTAGCTCCGGGCTTGGCCTGGAAAACACTGCTGCATCACAATTGTCCCTCAGAAGCAGTCCTCTCCAGAATGTTGCAATGGGTAAAATCACGCCTTGGAGTTAATGATGCTGATGAAAAACCTTCCTTGGCTTATGGGCCCAGGGAAGAGAAGAACTGCAATGTCTCTTTCTTCCTTAAGAGAGTTAAAATATCACAAGTCAGGGACGAGGCCATTTGCCGCCACATTAACAGTAAATGCCATTTGCTGCGAGTGATATCTTCATATCTGACTGTTTCTTTTTTCTCCCCTGTGGCTGAAATTACCACAAAATGGAGCCAGGGCCCAGGGAAAGAAGAGATAAACAAGGGTCAGAAAGAGACGGTGAATGACGACTCTTTCCAAATAGGCAGACAGGCAGAGAGACCCAAACCTCCTTATCCTCCTCTCCACTGGAGCCAGGAACATTTTTATTGAGGTAGCAATTACTGGCGGAGGCTCACCCGGGAGCCAGGGTACTGAAGAAGTCTCTGGATTCAGGAGTCTGGCATGCCTTATAATTCTCCTGAATGGAATAGCTTCCCACCCCTCTACTCGGCACATCCAAAGTCTACCTATTGTTCAAATGCCATCTGCTTTGTGGGGCTTAGATAGGGTGCACTAATCATTTTAATACAGAGCTTGAGGATATCTGTCATTTTGCCACAGGCTAGGAGGAAGTGCGTGGAAGGCAATAGAGACACTCAGAACTACACCTATTCTAGAGCCTGAAGAACAAGGCATGAGGCTGGGCAAGAAAGAGAATCCTCTGGTCTGTTCTGGAGGCTGCTAGGATCAGCAACTTCCACTTCTTCAAGTCTTTTAGCAATTTGCATCTGAATACAAGCAGAGAGGCCATTTAACAAGTCTTATACTTTTAGAGTGACAGGGTTCTAAGAAAGTCTTGGCTAAAGGTTGACAGAATGAGGTCCCCCAGAGTACACCAAAGAGGAACTATCCCTATGGGGGCAATCGGTTGAACTGACCTTTCCTCTCTGGCCTAGGTCCCTTCCTTCTTGCTCTCTCCACTCCTCCTTCCTCCCTCCTGCTTGTCATTCACTCATGTTTTCCTCATCTTTTTTCTGCTTCTCTGTCTTCCTTTTCCCTGCACCTGAATCCACATTTTTAGACCTTTTTCCTATGTTAAAAAAAAAAGTCTGCCTTCACAACTCAGTGTAAGACATTCTACCCACAAATCATTAATGAAAGAAATTGAATGTTGAGTAGTTTCCTTTGCGGTGCTCAAATCCATCTTTTTCAGGCAAAGGAGGATGTGTGTGTGTGTGTGTGTGTGTGTGTGTGTGTGAGACAGAAAGAAAGAGACACAGTGAGACGGAGATGTCTCCTAAGATGGTGGAGGGGACAGAGAGGACATCTGAAACCCATTTACTCAGATGTTCATTCATTCAAGTTCTATTTGTTGTGTACTCACCGTGAGTCAAATACTCTGCTGATCCTAGCCTCAGAAAGTGCCCATTCTGGTACACAAGGAGACAGAAACCAGGAAATTGCAAGTAAGGTCACTCCTGAATAATGGATCGTGTGAAGCATGTGGGTGAAGGATATTCAACAGAATGGTTGCAGTAACTCAGGTCAATATGTAACGCTGCTTCTAAAGAGGAAAAAGAGCCATGTGCAAGAAGCCCTAAAAAAAAATCCAGTGCCATCGAGTTGGGTCTAACTCACAGAGACCCTAGAGGTCAGAGCACAACTACCCCACAGAGTTTCCAAGGAGCACCTGGAGGATATGAGCTGCCAAGGTTTTGGTTTGCCGATGTAGCCCTTAACCTATGTTGGCCCAAGAAGCCCTACTAGCGAGTAAACATAAAATGGACAAGAGGAATGTGTGTGGTCTTGTGAAGGAGCAGGAGCTAAGAGTGGAGGGGGAGGGGCTGGCCTGGTCCTATTAGGAGGGGGAGGGGCTGGCCTGGTCCTATTAGGAGGGGGAGGGGCTGGCCCGGTCCTTTTAGGAGGAGGGGGATGTTGGAGTCCTATTAGGAGGGAGACTGGATGGTTTGAGTCTTACTCTGAGGGAGAGGGGATGGCCTAAATCCTACTAGGAGGGAGGGGGGATGGCCTGAATCCTATTAGGAGGGAGAGGGGATGGCCTGAGACCTATTATGAGGTTCTGCCCCTGGTTCATGGTTTTTGAAAGGCTAGAGGCAGCATATGTGCTTGTCTGTGTGCACATGTATGTGTTTCTGCCTGGAATTTGAAAAAAAAGCATGAAACGAGCCACAATTCACATGTACACACCCTTCTTAAGCTTTCTTAGAAGGAATAATCCCCTCTACTCCTAACTGATACATTTATATTAGACCTGGTTTTGTTGAGTGTAGTAATTGATGGGTATACAGATCAGAGAAGCAGCAAAAGGGAGGACTAAGCTCTAAGAAAGTGATGTTTTGTTCCTAACGGTAGTAGTCAGGTGAGTTGAAGAGGGGAGGAGGGGAGAAGGAAACAAGATTTAGTCAAGGAGAGAACCAACAGATTGAAAAGGATAACTGTGCTACAGGAGAATGTGTATCTGTGAGTCAAAGAGACCCAGAGACAGAGATAGCGGCTGCCACAAGGAGTGGAACCTCATAGTAGAAACTGAGATGAGTAAAGAAGATACTTAAGAAACTTTTCTGCACGATGAATACATAAGGTCCTCTTTTTTTAAATCCACAGTTTTAATTCTGTCCGAGTTGGGTTGGGGAGAGGCTGATGTTATACGAGACCGGCCTGAGATACACCTCGTTGTTTTTAGATTTTATGTCTATATTTTAGTCCACTGCCATAGTTTGCAAACTTTTGTAAGCCAAGGAACCTTTTCTCCAGATGAGATCTTATGCAGAAATTCAAAATGTAAAAATGAGATGAGGAAAATTTCTCTGGCTGAAAGTTTCTTAGCCCTCCAGTAACCCCTGAGATTCTCCTCTACTCAAAGCGCAAAACCTCAGTTTTGCAGAGTTTAGAAAACATCTGTTTTGAGGCAGCAATGCTTGTATCCATTGGGGACTCACAGGCACTAAGCAGAAGTTTGTCCTAGGCTAGGTTTGAGATAAAGTGCAGAGCTAAGAAGTGGCCCCTTTCTGGAAGGCCCCATGCTGGTTAGGACTCACAGACCTGCATTTAGAGTATAAGGGAATAAGAGAAGAGGCTTTTTCAATTATAAGGCTATGGGTTTGAAACTCACCTCTGATCCTTGAAAAGAAATCATTGAAACCTTCTGGGTCTCAGTCTCTTAATCCGTAATACAGGATGCATAACACATACCTTACAGCATGATAATCAGGATTAAACCAGAAAACGTCCTTAGTAGAGTGTTTAACTGGTAATAAGGGTTCAGTAAATGTAGACTATTATGATTATCCTTGTTAGTTTTATTCCCTAAGGGAACTAAGCAAGTCACACTTGTTTGGTCAGATAATGATAAGACCTTGTTTAGCTCTCAGAGCTGTAGAAAACTAGAAGGCAATGTCTGACACTGATGAGTTGCTAGGGGTGTGTAAGGAGTCCGGGGCTACTGGACAGAGGTGTTGTCAGCGGGATCAAGTAATTGAAATAGGATAAAGGATGGGACTAAATGATGTTCCCATGTCCATTCCAGTCTGTAGAATCTCAGTGATGCTGTTCCATAATTCTGTTCTTGTTGCGTGCTATCAAGTCACTTCCAGCCACAGGACAGAGTAGAACTGTCCCAAATGGATTCCTAGGCTGTAATCTTTATGGGAGTGGATCTCCAGGTCTTCCCTTTGGAGCTTCTGGTAGAGGGTTGAATTGAGAACCCTTTGGGTCAGAGCACTTAACTATCATGCCACCACGTCTTCTTTTCCATAACTCTAATATTTAATATTAATATTATGTTTAATATCTTCTAATATTAAGATCCCATAAGTGTCCAGTTTTGATGAGCTGAGCTGCCTAAGGCTCTGACTCATATTCCATGAAGGGAGGTTGAAGGTGGAAAGAAGTGAGGTGACGTGAAGCAGGTGAGAGAAGAGGGAGGAAGTGGGGTCAGTCCAGGAGCCTGTCAGTCAGTCCTCAGCAAGGCTGCTGGCTCTCAAATCACTCAGGTGGATGTAGCTTCCCAAAATATTAACAGGTCACAGACAATTGCTGTTTCCCAACCCAATTAGAATCTAATTTGGGGAAGTATGCTTTTCTGAAGAGGTTCATTAGCCAAACGCCCCCCAATCCTGTAGCTCAGGAAAGATGGATGGGCCAACTGTGTAAGCACTTGGCTCGTGCCCTGGAGGAAAAGACAGATGCATTAAACTCAATGAAAACACAAATCACCTTCCATCTTTAGAGCAGCCAAGTCATTGGCAGCATGGCCTGTCTCTGAAGAAACTCAGCATGTGAGAGCCTCCAGCAAAGTGTGAGGAGTGTCATGATTCCCTCACCATGTCATCCAAACATTCAAGAGGGTCTTAGAGGTCTTCAGACAAAGTCACCTCCATCTGGGGAACAAGCCACTGCCACAGGGACCACTTGTACACAGTGAGGGCAGTGAGGGTAATGGGATTCTCCCGGTCTAAGAAACCCTTTGCTTAGACAACTCTAATTGTAGAAAGTAGTTAATGAAACCTAATCTCTGACCCGACATCCACCCAAAGTGAAGCACTGCTTTGTGGAGTCAAAAATCAAACAAGCTTTCTTATATTAACCCTTCTGCTACTTTACCTCTTCCATCTTCTTTTCTTAAGAGAAAATATTAACAGATGCTTTAAATGCATTTGATCTGATTGCACAGTACCTCACCATACTGGGCCTGTGCTCCACCATTCAATTGTGAACACCTTCTTTTAGCTGTATGCCAAGCACCCATCGCTGTGGAAACTATTCCAGTTCATGGTGACCTCACGTTTATCAGAGTAACACTGAACTCCAAAGGGTATTCGGTGGCTGATTTTTCAGAAGTAGACCAACAGGACCTTTTCGGAAGGGCTTTTGGGTAGCCTTTGGTTAGCAGCTAACTGCATTAACCATTTACACCACCTGGATTCCTTTTGGTCGATAAACCTCCTCAAGTATGATGCCTCAAACCGAACACAGTTTTTCAAATGTTACGAACAAAGTGCAAAGTAAGATGGCCTGGTTCCTCCTTTATTCCAGATAACTGTGTAACAATACCTCAATTGCTAGGTAGCTATTTACTGAGTATTATCTGAACATACTCCAAGCACTATGCTAAATGTTTTAATCCTTAACACAATCCTGTGATGAAGTCAAGGCATGGAACAGTTTTTAGTTACCCATGGTCACAACTGTATCATTAATGCAAGTATTTGAATCCAAGACTCTCTGATTTTTAACTGCCTTTACCTGAGCTCATATAAATTCTGATCAACTGTCATATTGTTGTCATTTTACAATAACTTTATAATGTCTTATAGTTTATATAAAGTACTTTCATATAAAACTCATTTTATTCTCAGAATAATGCTGTATCTGTAGTCTTCAAAAACCTCAATATTTATGTTACATGAAATATTTCCAGGTCAAGTTTGCCCCATCTGATGTTAATTTTTTTTATTGTCATTAAGTGAAAGTATACAATCCAGATTGGTTTTGCATGCCCACCTCTCTGCAGCTCCTTCTGCTCTCCCTAGCTGGTGAGAGCGTGCTCCTCCTTTCCATTCCATACTTCTAGTGTCCACTCAACAAGTGATGTTAATTTTTT
Source organism: Heterohyrax brucei (assembly GCA_028571685.1). Classification (NCBI taxonomy): domain Eukaryota; kingdom Metazoa; phylum Chordata; class Mammalia; order Hyracoidea; family Procaviidae; genus Heterohyrax; species Heterohyrax brucei. The sequence continues at coordinate 69,743,893 of CM053150.1, forward strand.
AATTTAAGAAAAGAGAATAAAGTGAAGGAGTTCATACATTCCCTTAAATTTTACTTTGGTTACTTCTACCTCTTACTCTAACCCATCCAAAAAGTTTTTGAGTCTTTGTCACCCAGTATATGTGCATATCTATAAACTTGATTAGCATCCCATCAGCATTTTCATGTCTACATATGTTGCAAAGCACCAGGTCAAGGACCAGAAAACCAAACCCATTGCGATCCAGTGGATTCCAATTCACAGTAACCCTGTAGGACTGAGTAGAACCACCCCATAGAGTTTCCAAGGAGCTCCTAGTGAATTTCTGTTGCTGACATTTGGTTAGCAGCCATAGCACTTAACCACTATACCACAAAGCTTTCTGTGTCAAGGAGAGAGACCTATAATATTCTTTGGTAGATTACTATAACACACCCACCTCACTATAATCTAATACAGTGCTTTCCAAAGAAAGATGATCTTCAGATAAAACTGGATATCTCTGTGATTTCCAGATTCTACCTGGAGAATCTCAATAATAACTTTTCAGAATACAATCAGAAATACATATATTGATATAATTTCCCTGGAGACTCCAATCCTTTCCTAGGTGCATTTACCACCGGTATAGTCCAGAAGGGTGTAAGGAAGAAACTTGGTCAAGTCCTCTGCTCTAATCCATACATAGTACACCTGTAATTCTCCATCCTAATATAGGTAGCCACTTACTTATAACAGTGTTTCATTCCAACCACCGTGTCATACTTTGGCTCTGACACAAGTTGAAAACCTCATTTTTTTAGTTTTCATTACTATTGCTTTTTATCAACACTATATTTATGAATCTCATCTCTACATATCTTCAAAGTTGTCATAAGAACGAAAACAGCAAATTACATGCTGCAACACCATATATTATACATATCACTAATGAGTCGGATCCGACTCGACGGCACTTGGCTTGGCTTGGCAATGATGAAACCAAAAAAAACCTCAAAGTTGGTTGTTGTTGATTCCAACTCATAGTTATCCCACAGAACAGAATAGAACGGCACCATAGGATTTCCAAGGAGCAGCTGGTAGATTTGAACTGCCAACCTTTTTGTTAGTAGGCAAGCAATTAACCACTGTGCCACTAGGGCTCCGACTCGACGGCACTTGGCTTGGCTGGCTAGGTGTGTTTTGTCATAACTTGAATATATCATTATTGGGGACTACCTGTATACCTGTAGTAAATTAACGTGATGTCATTTTAACATTTAACTTAATCTTGGTAAAACTCAAAATGCTCTATAACAGTTGATAGGGTTCAGGTTTAAATTTTTAGATTCACCAACTGGAGTTACATTTAATTCAAATTAGTAATTAAGTCCTGATCACCTAGCACTATGCCCAAGTATACCACAGGAAAGCAGGAAACCTGGAGAAGATAAGTGACTTTCCAAGGTCATGAAGTGATTCAGTGATGAAGTCTAAACTTGACTCCAAATCCCGCTATTTGAGCTCATTGCTCTTTCCTACAAACTGTACCTCAAATTATACTCGGCTTTCAAATTCATTGTGGCTTTGTTTGATTTACTACATATCAGATGGCTTTCCTTATTCAGTTTCTCTTTTGCTGATGTAAAAATTAATTTGCATTCACTGAGCACATGCCCACTAAAGGCAGAACAAAGGGGAGAGAAAGAAGGCAGTCTCAACCACACTCCTAAGGATAAGAAGATGGATTCCAAATGAAATATTTCAGAAGAATACCAACAGAGTTAACTGCATTTCAGAAAAATCAGGAGGTTGGCAAAAAGTGATCTGTATTGAAGATCCTGCTTAGTGACTTAGAATAAGTGAACAAACTTTGTACAAGAATCCAGGTTCTTGTGTACCTTACTTTACTATGGTAAACTGCATTTCTAATTAAAGATGATTTAATTCATCTACTCCATCTATACGTAATCACTGAAGTAATTATTCTATGATATATTTTTAAGAGAGAAATAAACCATAAGTCACACTAATAAATGAAACTGCCAGCAAATGAATTCTAATTCAGAGCAATCCTATAGGACAGAATTGCTACCAATGGGTCTCCAAAGAGTAGCTGGTGGGTTTGAACTGCTGCCCTATCAGTTACCAGTCAAATGCTTACCCATTGTGCCAGTAAGGCTCCGTGTCTTCATTACTATTATACAAGTGATAGTCATGGTAGCTCATCATGGAGTCCCTGCTCTGTATCAAACACTACACTAGCTGATTTCCATACATTCTCTTCCATCCACACCTTGGATGAGTTTCATTACAGATGGTGGAAAAGTCTTCTAGTTTTAAATATTGTATGGCACTGTGGTTTGAGACTACCTTTATTGTGATTTGAGATTCAATTTAAAAAATATATTGAAGGAATAGCTCAGTTGAATACCGAAGAATCACCACTTAACATCTACACATATTCTTGTCATCTAAATTTAGGACTGTAATACCTGACGATATGGCTATAGCACACTTGTGCCTCATTGCTCTCATCTCTGAAATGGAAATAATACTTACTCCACCAATATTCTAAAGCTATTGAGGAGAGCAAATGAGAGGATTGATTTTTTTTTTTTTTTTTAATAAGTACATGGTTAGAAGATTAAGACACAAACACAACCAACATTTTCCTACATGGCACTACAATTACTTTCAATGACTCTACTCCACTAATCCCCACCACTACACTGAATTTTGGCATTCTTAATACACAGTTGTAGAATCACTCTGAAATTATTCGTTGTTTCAGCATATCTGAGCATGTAATTGCATTTAGTTTTTATTAACTGAAAAAACAGAATTCCACTCTTTTTTTGGCACATTCTTTTCTATTACGCATTTGCATTAACCACTGCAAGAAGGGATGGCTAACGTCTGTCAAATACCTGCTAAGTCTTAAGCACTTGCTAGAAGTTAACAACTTGTGCTCGTAACACAACCCTATGACCACTGCCGTCTAGTCCATTCCAACCCTGATGCTCAGCAACTCTGTAGAACAGAGTTTTTCTGCCTAGAGTTTCCAAGGTTGAAGTCTTCATGGGATCAAACGGCCAAATCTTTCTCTGGGGGAGCAGCTGGAAGGTTCGAGCAGCCAACCTTTTTGATAGCAGTTGAGCACTTAATTGTTTGCACTACCAGTGCTCCTAGAAAAGGCCAGAGAAGCAGAGAAAGATTAAATAACTTGCCCAGGGTCAAATAACTGCTGAGAAGCAACATGAGGATTTAAGTATCACAACCCAGATTCACTTGTCTGTTCTAAACTTCTCAAAGGAAAATTTGAAGCACAGAAAAACTATGACATGTATTCAAGGCCACACAGCAAATGTGTGATGGTTTCAGGCTGACAGCCAAATCTGAATGCTCTTGGGCTGAGGGCTCTACAGTGTGGATATTTCTTTTTCATAGGAGGCCCAGATGAGTTTTAATTGAAATGAGGGATTCCTGAGCACATTACTTTTTGAAACACAAACACCATGGTTCCTTTCCAGACTATTTCAGAAAGCAAATTTGTTGGCCCACCTCTGGGAGCATATATGCAGGGAACAACAAGTATGATACTCAGTGTGTGGATCTCTGGGAAACCAATTTATGTAGGGGCTAGGAAAATGCCCAGAAGGTCTGCGAATATACCAGGAAGCACCCATGTAGTTGGAATCCTACTTAAAGCTAACAAGCCATCCACTGCTCTCCTTCTCTCTTCTTTTCCAGCAAGATGCAAACCTCACCCAAGAATAGACAGCACAGAAGAATAGCCATGAAATAACAGTATGAGAGACAGTATTCCTCCGAAGAGACTCCAGTCACTCAATCTTCCTTGCATTGTCTGTTGTTGCTCTCTCCACCCTCACTGGGGTCAGTTCTTTATCCCTTGATTCACCAAGCCAGTTGGCACCCACCCCTCCAGGATCTCCATGCATCAGTCATAACCTCTCCAATCTGTATCTGTTTTCCAGACCGGTGACTAGAACGTTCTCTCTAAAACTCAAATCAGAATGTACTTCTCTCTTGCTCAAAAGCTTTCTAATTCTCTTTGGCCTACAGGATAAATTCCAAGTCTTCAGCACTTTGTTTCCTGCCTCCTCTGGCTCCTGATTCCCTCCACACCATTATGAGGTCTGGGACTAGGCCAAAGGGAGTGTGGCATTTGCCCCTGACATAAAATGGAAGGAAACTCTGGTGGAGTACTGGTTAAATGCTACAACTGCTAGCCAAAAGATCTGCAGTTTGAATCTGCCAGATGCTATTTGGATTCTCTTTGGAGCAGTTCTACTCCATCCTATAGGGTCACTGTGGGTCGGAATTGACTCAATGGTGGTGGGTTTAGTAATGAATGGGAAACTCCAGTGGTGTAGTGGTTAAGCTCTGTGTCTGCTAACCATGAGGGTGGCGGTCCAAATCTACCAGGTCTCCTTGGAAACTCTATGAGGAGGTTCTGCTCTGTCTATAGGGTTGCTATGAGTCGGAATCGACTTGATGGCCATGGGTTTTTGGGGTTTTAAAATGGAAACACCCAATGCCATTGAGTCATGCCTAACTCATAGCAACCCTAGAAGTCAGAGTAGAACTGCCTCATAGGGTTTCCAAGGAGCGCCTGGCGGATTTGAACTGCTGACCTTTTGGTGAGCAGATGTAGCACTGAACCCACTATGCCCCCAGGGTTTTGTTTAAAATGGAAGCGGGGTGAAAATACTCATGAATCAAAATAAATAATATTTTAACTCAATAGTATTAAAAAAAAATCCCAATTAGTGTAAGCAAACTCTTGAAGAACAAAATATTTAATGTTTAAATAAAAAGGAGCCACACTGAAGCCTAAGACAAAAGTTAAAATCAGTTAATACCTATTCTGTTTTTATTTAATCTTTTGGTATTTTGTTCATCATGGATTTTTTTACATTGATTTTTTTTTAATATGGACTGATATTTGTATCTGTTCCGACTGAGCCCAGTTAAGTCTAAAATGTGACAATATCAGGTTACAAAAAAGTATATATAAAAAAGGGATATTTTAAATTAGTTTGGGGCATGAGAGAGAATTAGAATTTGGAAAAGAAAATGGAATAGTCTAGCCAGTGAGACAAGTCTGAAAGGGACTGTGGTGGGAAAAAGACTACTGCTTGGTTTTTGACATAGCTTCCCATCATTTCATGCCAGCGCTATAGGAGTCTTAGATACAGATCACTGACCCTCATTATATAGCAAAAAAAAAAAAAAAAAATACTGCCATTGAGTCAACTCTGACTCATAATGACCCTATAGGACAGAGTACAACTGCCCTGTAGAGTTTTCGACGAACAGCTGGTAGAGCACTTGGTAGACCAAGAGGTCAGCAGCTGTGGCACTTAACCGCTACACCAGCAGGGTTGCCTCTCACTCTATAAGTGAGGAAAAATGAACCCGCCTGGGAAGGAGCAATTCCTCCAGGTACACTGAGCCCCAGGCCTTCTCACTCCTTATGGCAGAATGGGCAATTTACAAGTTTCAAAAGGTCAGATCATCAAGTCCAAAGGGAGAAATCCATTGCTGCCTTTAACGGGGCACAGTGACGACCCCATCCTGCAGCCCTCAGGCCTTCTCAGCACTCTTCTTCACACTGCAGTCTCAGTTTCCCTGATCTTTCATCAAGGTCTGTCCCACATGGTGGTTTCTCCCTATCCTTACCATGTGCTATTGGGCTTCCTACACTGCCTGGAGTGTCTCACAGTCTTGACCTACATTGCCTGCCATCTGGATTCCAAGGAAACTGCCTGGGCTGAAGGCACAGCACAGAATGCTTTCCTTATTTAAGCATTTGACATCAAAATTGGGCAGTAAGTTGCCACCTGGGCTGACTCTTATTCCTAGACTTAGAAGAAATCAGGTCACTGTAAAGATGTACAATGCTGGGGATTAAAGTGGTCAGCATTGAGTGTTCAAGAAATTCCCTGCGTACAGGCGGGAAGTTAGCAGGCACCCAGACCCAGCAGACCTGTGCAATGGCCTTTGCAGGACTATACAGGTGAGGGCTGATGTGACCTGGACCAGGATACTGGTTGAGGGTTGGTGAGAGAAAATATTTGAATGCATGTCCTTCCCATTACCTTAGACTGCCAAGTGAGAGATGATGGTGTTAGTGAACATAAAAATGGAAAGGATAAATGCAAGAGACAATATAAAAATAAAAGTGACAAGACTTGTTCAATAATTGTGTCTTGATTGAGTAGAAATTAATGTCTAAGGCCTTCTTTGGAGACAGAAAAGCAAACACATTATGCAACTGTTTAAAAATTGCTTCTTTATGTTCTCCTAGCTCTTTTAGTGTCATCAAATATCACCTTTCCTGATTGTGTGCATGTAATTAATCCTGCAGGTTAGCAAGATGTGTAATTAAGCATATATGCATAGTGACTCACAATTAAGCACACATTTATTGTGATGTGCACATTGGTGGATGCTTCCTAGTGTGTATAATTATGTATGTGTCAGATGACATGAGATCACAATTCGTTCTATGAACAGATAAAGTCCCAACTCCTATCTCAACCTTAATTGGTATTAACCTACCCTTCTGTAAAAAGATATTTGATAATTGAACCCAATCTACTCTGTGGTGTGAGCTATGGAAACATCCATGGGTACAAGAAGATTCCTTCTCATGTATATAGTAACGTGTATACAATTGCTATGTATCATTCATTGAAGAGAGTAACATTAGGGCAATTTCAAATAATACCTTATGTATAACAAAATGTCCTTACAGAATCAATGGGACAGAGTAGGTTCCCTAATAGCCCCTCATGTCAAAAGGGCAAGGTGGTGAAAGAATCTGTTGAGTAGTCATTGGTGACCTACAGACAGATCTAAGCTGCTCTGTCTGTTAATGAAGCCCAATTTGTCTTGCTAGAATTCATTTTGGTGTGAGACTGAATTGTGTTCAAATCCCCATACTGTCACAAACTACCATCATTGGGCAAGTTACCTGACTGCTATAAGTCTCAGGGTTCTCACTTGTGTAATAATAACAACCTATGTTGTTGTGAGGATCAAATGAGAGAGCATCGAAAAGCTTAGCACAAAGACAGATTCAAGATTTGTTAGCTAAATGGACTCCACATATGCTATCTTATTCAATTCTCACAACAGCGTAAGATGACATTATCCTGCATTACAGACGAGGATGCTGAGGCTTGGAAAGGTTACTAGTGTCACGAACTACGAGAAATGAAAAAAACATCCCATTGCCACTGAGTCAATTTCAACTCACAGTGACCCTACCGGACGGAGTAGAAGTACCCCCGTAGAGTTTCCAAGGAGCACCTGACAAATTCATAATGGCAACTTTTTGGTTAGTAACCATAGCATTTAACCACCACACTACAAGGGTTTCTTAGGAAATGAAGGAGGCATTTAAATTAGGTTTGTTTTATTCAAAAAACCTATGAATACTATCTTCCTTTTGGTTATAAGATTTTCATTTATCAAAGACTCTGTGACATTGTATCATAGTGAGTTACATATGTACGTGGATATAGACATGTATGTCTCTATATATATACACACACGTGCGTATGTGTTTTATATATGTATGTAAATAAATAACAAGTATACTTTCTAGCCCTGTTATACAGACTCATGAGAAAAAAGAGAACACAAAATCAACAGCAGAAACTTGGAACAAAAAATGACTGGACTTCCACATTTAGTATTTATTAATGGTGTGAGCTTAGCAAGCTATTTCTCTTCTCAGAGCCTCAGTTTCCTCATCTGGAATATGGGCTCTTAATATCTCACTCATAGTGTTACTGAGATTATAAAATTGGATAGCTGATACAAAATAGGAACCATAGAACCCGGCACATAGAAGATGTGCACTGAAAACTAGCACTGTTATTTTTTTCCTTCTCTTTCTTCTTCTTTACGTTTGTAGTCACTCAGCACCTAACACCTTTGCTTGAAACAAAAAAGAGGGATTTCAGTAAATGTGTGTTGCATTGAATTGAGTGAGATACTTACTGAAGACCATCAACCTGGGAGGCAAACTTTTGGAGCTTGGGAATATTTGAACAATGGTCTAAGGTTCTCCAGACTGAAAAAACTTCTTGACACTGTGTCAGCCTGTTGAGCAGGAGATGGACAGAAGAGGAAAGATTTCTCCCTAGTGCCCTGGCTCCCTGGAGGCTTCCCCAGCCCCCACCTGCCTCCTTCCCAGCCTTGTGATGCCACCACTAAGCCGCTAGCTTCAAACAAACACTGTCTGTCTTATGCACATGGTTATCATGTCAGCAGTGAGACATGGGGCGTCAGAGTGACAGAGGACTGAAATGTTTTCTGTCTGCACAGGAGAAAGGTTTTGTTGGAAGTGGAGAGGGGAGGAACACAGGCTCCTGACAGGGCTTGGCAGCTGATTTCGTTTCTGTGTCAGAAATGATCTTCATCCTTGTGCTAAGGATAGAAGGGGGGTTGGGCTTCTAGAGCAAGCAAGAGTAAGGAAGCACAGCCATCCCACCCAGATGGCACCCACAGAGCCACTGAGAGAAAAGAGAATGAGAACTAGTGATGAGCAGATTAGCTGTAGTCCAAAATGTCCTGCTTCTCTATCAATTTAGAACACCATGACCCTCCTAGTGTACCCTTTGAACTCTAACAGAGTTGACAAAACAAACTCTACTGCTGACTATAAAAAACACCTGGAACCTTCCCCTCTTAATTATTCCTTGTGCCATTTACTCCACTGGTCTTCTTACTTTGCCTCGTGGTATCATAGCCTAACTTTTCCTAGTTACAACACACAGCACTACCTGCCTGCAAACTTTGATCCATCACTCCAGCACTCTCTCCTCCTGGACACTTTAAATTGGATGCTTTAACAGGGAGAAGAATTTTTCTGCCCTAAACATACCTTACATACAGCTTTCAGAAGAGAAATTTCCAGTTGTCTGGCAGAACCTGCCATTCATTAGGTCCCATTTCCCTGGTGGATGTGGCCACTCCTGTGAAAGCCAAAGTGTGTTGAAGGACATGTTCACTCTCTATTTTGGAGCCCCAGGCTCCTGGGGAGTTAGGAGACCAGCTATCCTTGTCCCAGAGTGCCTTTGAGCAAATGGTCTCAAATTCTGCTCTGCAGACCTAACCATTTAGATTTACTGAAATAAGGGATATGTAAGTTTATGACTCTAAGCATTGGCTGTGAGCACTGCTTAGCCTTACTGGAGATGCTCAGCACTTGGAGAGCTGCATGGGCTGTGTACTGAAGTCAGGAAGTCTTTTTCCTCCATCTCACCATTTTTTTTCCTCCATCTCACCATTTTGCTCGTGGACTTAGTTTCTTCTTGGAAGAATGTCAGAAGGATTAGAGATGAGACCACGAAACCTTTATTCCAACCACTTTATAGATCTTATCTTTGGAACCCTACATGTCATTTGGCTGCTACTGAGCAATTCAGACAAAGACACATTATTGGTATCTTCATCTAGAAATGATGTCATTTGAATTGGCATCTTAGTTAGGTGTGCGTGCAGATAACCATGTTATCAAAGATAGCGGTTCATAGACACAATTGATATAGAAAGCAGGGTTAAAAGCAAGGGTAACATAGAATCCGTCTTCACAGTTTTTGGAAATATCAAATAAATTAATTCAACAGATAAAAGCTAATTTTCTACTAGGTCCTACCAGCTATGTCAAGTATGAGGAATTCATCATGGACATGGCACAGTTCCCCACCCGCGAAGCTTTTAGTCTGGTAGGTAAAAGGACAAATAAATAGATGCTAAAACACTATGACAAGTGCCACGGTTCATTGGTAGAATTCTTATCTTCCATGTAGGAGATCCAGGTTCTGTTTCCAGTCAATGCACCTCATGCCCAGCCATCAGGCACCTGTCAATCAGGCTCCTGTGTTGCTGTGATGCTAAACAGGCTTCAGGGGAGCCTCCTGACTAAGGTGAAATGGTCAACAGCCAAAGGAACCACAAAATGTTTCATTTTATTATGCATCGGGTGGCCACAACTCAGAGGTCGACATCGCAGCAACTAACAAGCCACAAACACAGGGCACTCAGAAAAGTTTTTCTGATTCCTGAAGGAAAAGTAACAGATAAGTAGAGGAGGCAGAAGGTCATTCCAGAGAGGAGCAGTAGCATGTGAAAAGGCAAGCAGTTGAACTCAAACATGTCATGAATAAGAGGAAATGCATGGAGGTTAGTTTTTGATGGAGAAAACGGTATGGAGCAGAGTATAAGGAGGGAGTAGGGCACAGTGGTGATGAGAACAGGCTCCAGAGTGAGACCCTCAGAGTTCAAACCTTAGCTCTGCTGCTTACAAGCCGGTGACTTTCCCTACCTTTTGTGAGCTTCGGTGTCCTCATTTCTACAATCAGGGCAATAGTAGTACCTAGCACAAAAGGTTGGTATAAGGATTAAATGTGTTATTGCATATAAAGTGGATAGAAACACATTTGGCTCAGAGTAAGTGCTAAACAAATGTTCTCTAGACTCAGTGAACAGAGAGGAGACGGGTGGTTAAAAGTATCTGAGACTGGCACAGATAATAATAGATGCTAAAACATCCTGAAGGGCTTTGTTAGTTGTGCTAAACAGTATGATTTGATCCCTACCTACAAGGATCTTGTCCAGAAAGGAAGCAATAATTATAACAGAGCAAGAGAAGTATTGACACGTGGAGAGTGAGTGGGGCCAAGCACACTCAGAGACAGGCCCTACCCCTGTCTAGGGGTTTGAGGAAGACTTCTTAGACTGATAAGATGCTGGTGAAGTCCCACTGAAGCCCATCTGGAGTGTGTGGCTTGGTGGGGTGTGAGAAGGACCGTTAAGGCATACTGGTGTAGACAGGAGCTATCGCAAGCGGGCCAAGACATCAGGACCTACGCGTACTAGCCCAGAAGTTCTAGATAGTCCAGAACAAGAAAGAGAAAGGCTCTGAGATTCAGGAACCGTGTTTTTATCATCATCCCCTTCCTGAATACTTTTTTGTAGAAGACAGCGGTTGCAGATTGTGTGTGTATTTCCTGTTGCCCACAACAGAGCAGCTGCATTGCTGAAGGATCTAAAGGACAAAACTATAATGGGATATACAATGAAAACAATAATGCAAAAAACATACTTACTTATAAAATAATAATGACAATAAAAATTCATTTAATAAACCACTACCATTTGTAAGGTGTTGAACACATTTCATTTTGCGCAAGACTCAGAGCAGTCCTACAAAACTGACATGATTATTAATATCCCTATTTTACAGATGAACAAATTGAGATTTAGGATATAAAATAAAATAGCTTTGATGTGCTGAGTACTTTCTGTATGCCAAGTACCATGCTAAGCACTTCTGTAAAACCTAAAACAAACCCAATTGCCGCTGAGTCAGTTCTGACACATAGTGACCCTATCGGACAAAGTAGAGCTGCTCCCTTTGGGTTTCCAAGGTTGTAAATCTTTACAGAAACAGACGGCAGGGTGGTTGGTGAGTTCCAATTGCCAGCGTTTCAGTTAGTAGCCAAGTGCTTAAACACTGTACAACCAGGGCTCCTCTATACTTCGTATACACATTCCTTTGACAGCTAGCCATGAAAATATTCCTTTCACCAAGACGTCTGTATGAGGTCATGTGATTTGCACAAGAGCATAAAAGTAGATGTTGAGTCGAGCTGTGAAACCAGTGTTTGTCTGACTTAATTCAAACTGCAGGTAATATGTTGCCTTGAGAATGTTTTTCCCAGAAGAGGAGGAGTGAATTCTCCAGATGACAACTTAGCAGGCACTCATAAAACCAAAGAGTTCTTTTAAAGACCTAGCTTAGTCAAGCAAAGCCAGGAGATGATACCTTTGGTTATATGCATAACCACTGCTGGTTGATTTTATTTGATAAACATGCGTAGTGTGGGGATGGGTTAGTACACAGACAAATAGACTTACATATATACAGATAGATAGACGGCGGGTGGAGGGGCAGGGATAAAGCCATCCCAACCACTCTGATGGTTGACTTCAATAAAACAGCTCTGTTGGAATAATGGAGTGCCTGAGACATGGGGTGTAATATAGTTAAATGCTTTTACAGTGCCCCATTAAAGTAAGTGGATGGAAATTCATAAAATATTGATAGCATTTGAAATGTATTCATTCACAGCTCTGCCCACAATCTCAAGGGGTGGCAGCATGGCTGGTCCAGGCAAAGACAGCATCCCAAAACCAGATCAGCCCCTTGGTATCTACTTATCTGGGATGTTATCAGGCCAGCTGAGCCATTTGGGGAGGCAAGATGGCAGGGAAGGGAGATAGAGGATCCATGCTTCCCAGTTGGAATGCTTGGCTAAAAAAGACGTAGACAAAGGAGGTGTGCCCACCAAGGAAAAAGAAAAGCCCTTTTATACAAAAAAGCTGCAATTCAACAAGTCTCCAAACAGATTCACTTGAGTGTAATGGTTCTTTCTCCACTCCAACCACGTGGTAAGAATCAGAGCTTGACCCTGCTACCCAGCCTCTGGCCATAGTTGATAGTTCCAAGAGTGAGCACCTGACTCAGGAGGTCAATTACAATTTTCTCTTGGTAAATCTCACATGATGCTCTAGCCAATCTCTGTTGGTAAAGACGAGATGTTTGGCCATGGGCTACTTGGAACAAGTCTTCTAAGAGAATAAATCCCAATGTGAAGAGAAAAGCAGAAACAACAATGGAAAGAGTTCTTGCATCATTCAGAATCTTGGTTTTGTACATTCTTGTGGAATAATTGACACATTGCTTTAATTACAAAATATTCTTGCTTTTGCATAAGCAAATTTAACGTCTGGCAAATGTTACCTGAAACCCATTTTACCTTCTATTCTTCCTATATTAGCTGCTAACCAGAAGGTCAGCAGTTGGAATCCACCAGCCACTCCATGGAAACCCTGTGTGGTAGTTCTACTCTGTCTAATAGTGTCACCGAGTCAGGATCAACTGGACAGCAATGGACTTGGACTGGGCTATAATAAATAATGATAATTGCACAGAATTTTCATTATTTTTCTATGTACCAGATGTTTTGCTAAGTCCTTTTATGAATTTTATCACTGAGTCTTCAACATAATCCTGTGAATAGCTGTTACTATCCTAACCACTTTACAGACAAGGAAACTGAGACTCTGAGAGGTGTCACGGCTACTCAAGTCCACATATTTGGTGGATGGCAGTGTCGAACGAGGATCAGACTGGTGCCAACCCAGAGTTCTTCACCAGTGTACTCTACTTGAAACGCTCCAGATATTCTAGATGAACCATTTCAGAATCACATTTAATTACTTGCTGATTCTTGCCTCCTCCAGGCAAACACTGTAAGGTATGTGACTTCTCACATCCAGACATATATGATAATGCGTCATATATTGTCCCTCTTCTAGCTCAGGTCTTCATCTCCTCTTTCCTGACCAGTATCTCAGATGCCAGTTTTTGTCGAAGAGAATTTGTTCTCTACTTCTGAAATTTCCTTTCCTATTTTTTTTGTTGTTGTTGCTGAATGCTGCTTAGGTCATTCACTTGCTTTTTTTCCTCTCTTTTTTTTTTCTTTTTAGAACCTTCAGTGAAAATACATTTTATACCAGACTAAGGTCTAATTTCTTCATGAGACATTCAATATTTTTCATTCTGACTCCAACACACTTCTTCAACTAATTTCCAACAAGTCTCCACCGTACTCCCTATACTCATTCATTCCTGATAAAACGTACTGCTCTTGCCTCGCTTTGCATCCTTTCCCCTTTCTCTGAAAGTGGATATAGAGCTGCAGTTCAGGTTTCCACATTCTCAGTATGACTATGATTATTCACTGAATGTGTTTCCCTACGTGTTCAGTGAGGACACTGAGCTGTTAAATTCTGGCCTTCTGGATTTGGAAAAAAATGTATTAAATATCTCTGTAAACATATTATAGCTGGGGGGATAAACATAATAATTTTTTTTATCTGATAGATCATAATTTATCCTGTATTAGGAGGTTTATAAAGATTTTGAGGTGATGACACAGAATGTTCAAGTTTTAATGCACAGAAGAAGAATGTCTGGAATCTGCAGCAATTTCCAGGTACACTTACAGGATGTGGTAGGAAGGGCCGAGAAAGCTTTATGTGACATTGCAATGAGGTTATTTGGTAGAGAAAAAGATGGAGGAGATCTCAGTATCTTAGTCCTTTGACCAATCACTCTGCAGACAAGCTAACTAACTACCAGGTTTGAAATTTTCTTACATGATTCCTAGTTTCACTTTCCAACCAAAGTAAGACTTCTCTTCACACTGTGCTTGACAGCTGATAATTCCTCTTCTGCTGAATATCCTCCAAAAGGGAGAACTTTCCATGCCTCCACCGCCACCTTCAACAACGGGGGCAGTGCTGAACGTCGCCAGTGGGTCCCCAGATCAACTTCCCTGCAACTCCCGCTCGTTGCTCTCATTTTACCTCAGAGGCTCGCCACATCAGCCCACTCTTTCTTCTATGTCCTTGTCATTTATTTTTTTTTAAGTGACACTTGAACACTACTTTTATATAATTACATCCCAACCACAAGACTTTTCCCTCTTCTTGGGCATTTTTGCCATCAGTGTCCCTCACCTGGGAACTAAATCTCAACAAGGAGGACTTCTTTTGGATTGATAACCATTAGAGAAAAGTAAAGGTACTGACATATGAAACCACGGGCAGGATATTTTATGTGAAACTAGGAACCTCCTGGAGGCCAGGGCAGGGATACTCTAGTTTCTAAAGATTGAGTTTTACCAACAGTTTGAGTTTCCTAGGGGTTCCTGGGTGGTGTAAATAGTATGCTCGGCTGCTAACCAAAAGGTCGGAGGTTCAAGTGAACCCAGAGGCATCTCAGAAGAATTACAAACCCTGGGGAACACAGCTCTACTCCGACACATGGATTTGCTACAACTCAGAATCAATTCCACGGCAACTGGTTTACTACTGAGTTTCTTATGTCTAGAGATAGCTGAAACTGATACGAGGAAATGCAGTTTCAGTCAGAACCTTAATAGTCACCCACAGGACATAGTCACACGCAACATGCTGCAGCCAGGTATCTACTAGCTGATGTCGTGATCAGGCCCCCAGCTCAAGTTAGCTAGGAGATATATTTTAAATTAAATGTAAGTGTAATTAAATTCTATTTCATCCTAGAGGGACATATAGCAGGAGATCTGCTTGGCTGAAAGACTCTCATAAAGCAAAAATTGTCTGCCTTTTCCCTTAAATTCTATCATTTAACCAATGTGATCTTATACAGCTCACTTCACCTGACCAAGCCTTAGCCTCCTCATTTGTAGAATTGTAATGTTAACATTTGCTGTGCTTGTGGATAGTTTCTCTACAGCCTGGACTCAGACTTTTTTCACACAATCAAGCCCACCTCACCCTTCAACGTTTGGCTAAAACACTGCTTCCTTGGAGAAGGTTTCCCAGATTTCCTGATACCACAAACCAGAGTAGGACCCTTGTGGAGGTAGTCCTATGATATGTCATATTTTCCTTTTTTGCAGCAATGATGTTACCTGGAACTGTATTTAATTCTGAATTCTCTCAGCAACTATAAAGTCTGTGAAAGAAAGACACATATCCACCCTGTTCTCTAGCCTTGGCTGTGCCTTTCTTATGAATGAAGTCCTGAAACATACCACATCATAGAGGGACGGACCTTGTAAACATGATTTTGAAAAACATCAGTCGCAAAAGATCACATATTGTTTAATTTCATTTACATGAATGAACAGAATAACCAAATATAGAGAGATACAAAGTAGATTAATGATTGCCTAGAACTGTGGAATGATTGAGAGGAAATAAGCAGTGACTTCTGATGTATACCCATCTGGGTCTCACAGAATTAGTTGGAAACCCTGGAGGCATAGTGGTTAAGTGCTATGTCTGCTAACCAAAAGGCCAGCAGTTTGAATCCTCTAGGTACTCCTTGGAAACTCTGCGGAGCCATTCTACTCAGCCTTAGAGGGTTGCTATGAGTCATAATCCACTTGATGGCATTGGTTTTGGTTTAGTTTGGTTTCTGAAGAATACGAAGTTTCTTTCTGGGGTAATGAAAATTTCCTCTGATTTGTGTTTATTTGCACCAGGTATTATTCATTCATCCTTCATTTTATATTTGACCTGGTTATAACTTCAGCTTTCGGTGTGTGCCTTGTACACAGCTGGATGTCTAGATGTTGAATTCGTTTCGTTAGGGAATCTATAAACTTTTCTACATTGGTGAATTAAGGCCATGATATTTATTGATAGAATTGTCGTATTCAGCCTCTGATTTATCAGATTGTTTTGTATTCTATTTACAAGTATACCAGCTCTATGCAAATGATCTTTGATAAAATGGTCTGCTTGTTATCTTTTTAAGTTTTCTTTTCCAGGAGGGGAAGAGAAATAGGGTACTCAGGAAAGCGTTCTTTCCTAATTGGATCTTGTATACTAAAACCTTTGTCAACTAACTATTAGTATTTGGGGTAGCATTTAAATTTTCTAGTAACCTCTTGTTCACTTCCTTCTACCCAGCAATTCACTTGAAATAATATCTTTTTACTCCTAATTAATAACCATAAGACAATCATAAGCTTAATCTACTTTTCACATTCTCTAGCCTTTTTAAAAGTAGCTGTGATGTATCTAAAATTTTAGAACCTATAGCTGTCGTAGCCTGTACCTTCTCCCTTATAACCGTATTTTATACTTAATTTTACAGGTAGATGTATTTTTAATGCTCACTAGCAGGTCTTATGTCAATGTTCCTCCAGTCCTTTTCATTCTCTGGTAGTTTACTCAGGAAGGGCTCATGGGAACAATATTTCTGAGTTCTTGCTTGTTGATAGCAGTTTGTCTGCAGTCTTTATGCTTGACAGTAAGTTTGACTGAATTTATAATATATGGCTTATGCTTTCCTTCCTTGAGTGTCTTAAATATGTCATTCCATTGTCTCTTGACATAAAGTGTTGCTGTCAAAAGGTCTGATAAAAATCAGATTTTTTTTCCTTTTTTAAGTGACTTTGTCTTTTTGGCTTGGGAGCACAAAGTATCTTTTAGAACAGCTTTTTGGTGGTTGTTCTGGGTCATTTTTCCCCCAGGTATATAGCATTCCTTTTCAGTTTCATTTTGTTTTTTTTTAATTTAAGAAAATTTGTTTGAAATGATTGTTTTTATTATTGATTCCATCTAAAGCTTTGGTTTTCTCCTTTGTAAACTCTTACTATATAAAAGTTTGTTGGTCTTTATTTGTCTTCTATTTCTATAACTTTCTCCAGATGTTTATCTCTTTTCTTAATTTTTGTTTCTTAAAGTTTATTCCCTCTCACCTCCTGCGGTGGATTAACAACTTTTGTGTGTGGCCTTTCTAGTTACATTCTTGTAAGGAAATAGAAGCCTACTAAGGGGTTGATCAGCTTTGCCTTAGACAAAAACCAGTTCCAGAGCAAAGAGGAGACACTACCACCACCAAAAAAGATAAGAACCCACAGCAGAAGCTGGGTAGCAGAGACCCACTGGAGATGTACAGTGGGCTTCCTGGCCTAGGGAGCACGAAAACTGAGTGCCTTTGGGCAGAGACTGAGGCTATGGAGAAGTCTATGCCTGACCCACAAATCTGAGACTCGCCAGTCTACAACCATGTAAGCCATTTCCTCTATATGGTCCAGTGAGTCCAACGAGATGTTGCAGGGAATTAGGGAAACCCAAAACAAGGAGAGTGTTGAGGAGAGAGAGAGTAGTTGATGTTAAAGATGATGGAGTGATACAGCAGCTTGGACAAGTTACACTCCTGGGACGTCTTTAACCTCCACCTCACAGAGACCAGCTTTGAAATCATCTTTATAACATAAATTGTTGATTTACCTATTTTATTTCTTTCTTAAGCCATGATTAGCTGTAATTTTTCACCCTTCTGTTTTTTCTGCCTTAATCTGTATTTCTGTAATGTCTTTTTTTATTTCTCTTTTTAAGTCTTGTAACTTCATTGCTTAGTTTTCTGGCACTGATTTATGATGTCCTTTTGCTTCTTATATAATTATCTTAATTTCTTATTTTGAAAATTTATACTACAGTTTTCATCTATTTTGTGAACATGTTTTTATAATGTTTTCATTGCCGATATATTATTTTCCTTAATATTATTCTTTTCACCAACTTTGTATAAGACTCAGTTTTGATCTCTTCTGCTTATTCTTTTCAATTGTACTTTTGATGGTTTACTGGATAAATTAGTTTAATTTCTCATCAAACAATTAATACACATACTACATGACATTGGTTGCCACAGTGGTTTGCGACATGTCAACACTGTCTCATTGACTTTGGTTTTCGCTTTATCAGCTCTCCTGTCCACTCCTGGCTTCTTATCCTTGCCCTTGGGCTGGTGTGTCCATTTAGTCTCGTTTTGTTTTATGGGTATGTTTAATCTTTGGCTAAGTGCGAACTTCAGAAGTGACTTCAGTATTAAGTCAAAAGGGCGTCTGGGGGCTGTACTCTCATGGTTATTCCCATCTCTGTCACACCAGTAAGTTAGTGTTCTTCCATCTTCACCCCTCACCTCCCTAGTAACTATCAAAGAATGTTCCTTTGAGTGTGACCTTTTCATGAGTTTTTACAACGGTTTTTATAACAGTGGTCTCATACACAGTTTTTGTCCTTTTGTGATTGATTCCTTTCACCCAGCATAACGCCCTCCAGGAAAACCTGGTGGCATAGTGAGTTAAGTTCTACGTCTGCTAATCAAAGAGTTGACAGTTCAAGTCAGCCAGGCACTCTTTGGAAACTCTATGGGGTGGTTCTACTTTGACCTATAAGGTCACCATGAGTCAGACACAACCCAACGGTAGTTTTTTTTTTTTTTTTTTTTAAATGCCTTCCAGGGTGTCAGAGTATTAGCCCAGGGGAAGCCTTTCTCTCTGTATTAGCCCTGGAGGACAGCCCTTATCATGAATCTTCCCCAGACTAGAAGCTTCCAAAACAGGGACCACAGGGATCTCAAGTCCAAAGGACACACTCTTCTGCCTCTTCTTGACCGTCTCTCTGCTTATTTCTTTTATATCTCATATGCAATTGGCTTAAGATACAACCAAATCTTATAGATTGAGTCCTGCCTCATTAACATGATTGCCAGTAATCTCACCTCATTGACATCATAGAGGTAAAATTTACAGCATATAGGTAAATCACATCAGATGACAAAATTTTGAACATTGCACAATACTGGGACTTGTGGTCTAGTCAAGCTGACAGACATTTTAGAGAGACACATAGTTTGTTTACCCTTTCCTCTATTCATGGGCACTTAGGCTGTTTCCACCTTTCTGCTACTGTGAATAATGCTTCAGTGAACATCAGTGTCCATATGTCTATTCATGTGACGTCTCTTCTTTCTCTAGGATAGATATTTAGGAATGGGATTGCTGGATTGTATGGCATTTCTATTGCTAGCTTTTAAAGGAAATGCCATGTTGTTTTCCAGAATGGTTGTACCATTTTACATTCCCACCAGTGGGATATAAGAGTTCAAAGCCCCCCATAACCTTTTCAACATTTGTTATTTTGAGTTTTTTTGATTCATACCGGTAATGTTGGGATGAGATGGTATTTCATTATAGTTTTGATTTATATTTCTTTGATAGCTAGTGATCACATTTTCTCATGTGTCTGTTAGCCTCTTGAATGTCTTCTTTAGTGAAGTGTCTGTCCATTTACTTTGCCCATTTTTTTAAATGAGTTATTTTTCTTTTTGTTTTAGAGGTGTTGGAGTTGCCTTTAGATTTTGAAGATCAGATTTTTCAGCATTGTCATTGACAAAATTTTTTTTCCCATATTGTAAGTTCATTTTTATTCTTCTGGTGAAGTCTTTTAGTGAGCATAACTATTTTATTTCTAGAAAATCCCAGTTATCTAGCTTGTCTTCTGGTGTTTGTGCATTGTTAGTTATGTTTTGTATTCTATTTATGCTACGTATTAGGGTTTCTGGCATTGACTTTTTTTTTTTCTGTAATCTTTATAGTTTTTGCTTCTTCATATTGGTGTCTTTGATTATTTTAAATTAGTTTTTGTGTATTGCCTGAAATATGAATCATATTTCATATTTTACAGATGGTCATCCAGTTTTCTTAGTTGCATTTATTGAAAGACTATCTTTTCCCCACTTAATTGACTTAGGGCCTTTGTTGAGGATCAGGTGACTACACGAGAATGGACTTATATTTGAGCTCTTGGTTCTGTTTTATTGGTTCTAGTGCTTATACTCACATGAAATTAATTCTCCTGAACTGTTAGGAGGGAAAGGTAGGCTAACGTAGATTTTTCCAATGTCTTGGTTCTGGAGTTTTCTCTTGTTCCCTGATATGAGTTGTGCTTCCTAACATCTTCTCACTTCTGTTTCATTTTTATTGGGATGTTCTTTCTCTTTGCTCCTATTGTTTCCAGCTTAATTTGGATTTTTTTCAAGAAGTTTCCCATCAGTGTGGGGCTATGTCCTAGAACGGAGCTTCAGCTAGTTTTGAGAACTCACTGGGCTCAGATTACTCCAGCCTCTGCAGCCATTACTGGGACCTCAACACTTGTATTGCATATGGGATTGGATAAACCTTCCGGTTAAAACTACTGTTCTTAAATTCTTCTGCCTGCTTTTTATTGATGATCTGCTAGAAATCCAACACTTCAGATAATCTGTTGAATACTTCAGGCTCCTCCTACACAGGTTCTGATACTCCACAGATCTTGAAGTAATGGTGCCTTGTCCTTAAAAATAACAGCTTCAGTCAAGTTGACCCCAAATCATGACTCCATGTGTGTCCAAGGAGAATTCAGCTCCATAGGATTTTCATTAACTAATTTTTGCGAAGTAGATCAACAGACTTTACTTGTGTGTTGCTTCTGGATATGCTTGAATCTTCATCCTTAGGCTAGTAGCTGACCACATTAACCGAGTTCCTAAGTGGTGCAAATGGCTGATGTGCTTGGCTGCTAACTGAAAGATTGGAGGTTTGAGTCCACCTAGAGGTCTTTTGGAAGAAATTGTTGGTGGTCTACTTCTGAAAAGTCAGCCACTGGAAATCCTATGGGCTGCCACGAGTTGGCATTGACTCTGTAGCAACTGCTTATATCCTTACCTGCTCATAATTTGAGGTTCAAAGGATATCTTGATATTTCAGGGGTTTTTAACATACATTTTCAGAGGGATTTTGGTTTTGATATTCTAGCTGCTTTTTATGGGAATACAGAGATGAAGAGAAAGTTATCATCAATGTCATCTTCCTAGAATTTGTTGTATTGGTTTTTGAAGTGATCTTTAAAAGCCTTGTTTACAATGACATCCCAACATGAGCAATTGTGAGGCCATCTTGCGATGAGTAATTACTGAATTTATGTTAAAGGTCTTTGCCTCATTTGTTACTAATTCTGTCATATGACCTTTATAAACCTCTTACAAACATCCACAATTAATGTTACTTGAGGTCATTTTAGACAAATTGGTCTTATTCAAACACTGATTCATTGTTCAAAATAAGCTATTAAAAGAATCTGTTTAAATATATAAAGTAGACTTTTCTTTCGAGGAAAAGTTATTTTAAGGAAAAATCCCATCTGCCCAAAATGTACTCATTGGAAATGAGGCTGAAAAGTTAGACCAGAACTGTGACAGACAGATATTAAAAAGGCAGTCAGTACACAGTAAGAGACAAATAAGTTAGTACTGGCAAATCTCAGTTCTGCAGCCATTCAGAGAAGTGAAAACTATCTGAGAGTTTGGTATCTAACACATTCTTCAGGTGGAGGAAGACTCTGAATGGGGCCTGAGAAAATGAATAAATTTGGATATACAGGGCATTACATACACGTATATATGTAAATATATGGTAGTATAATAAATGTGAAAAAATTAACCCATTACAATCTTAGAAGAAAACATAAGAGTAAATCTTTAAGACATTGTTTATGACAATGAATTCTTAGCTATGATGCGAAATCATGAATGAACAACAAGAACAAAATATATAATTCAACTCAATGAAAGTTAAATTCTTTGTGCACCAAAGGACATTATCAAGAAAATGAACAGACAAATTATACAATGGAAGAAAATATTTGTGATACAGGTTTAACAATCAGGATGTATAGCAAATACTACAGTTCAACAACAAAAAGACAAACAATCCAAGACAAAGTGGACAACGGACTTGAATAGACATACACAAAAGAAGATACACAAATGGCCAACAAGTGCATGAAAGGATGCCCAATGTTATTTAAAAAATTGCACATCAAAACCATAATGAGATACCACTTCACAGCCACTACGAAGGCTACTGTAAGAAAAATAGAAAATTAAAAGTGGCAAGGATGTGGAGAAATTAGAACCCTCATCCATTGCTAGTGGAATATAAAATGGAACAGTCACTATGGAAAACGGTTTTGTGAGTCCTCAAAAAGTTAAACATAAAATTCTCATAAAACCCAGCAATTTGCTTTCTAGGAATATACTTAAAAGACTTGAAAGCAAGGACTAAAACAGAAACTTCTGCACTAATGTTATTTGCAGTAGTCAAAGGTGGAAACAACTCAAGTGTCCATCAACTGATAAATGGATTTAAAAAAGTTTGTATTCATCAAATGGAATGTTGTTGTTGTTAGGTGCCTTCGATTTGGTTCCAACTCACAGCGACCCTATGAACAACAGAATGAAGCACAGCCTGGTCTTGTGCCACGTCCACAATTGTTTTTATGTTTAAGCCCATTGTTGCAGCCATTGTGTCAGTCCATCTCGTTGAAGGTCTTCCTCTTTTTCACCGACTCTCCACTCTACCCAGTGTGATGTCCTTCTCCAGGGACTGACCTTTCCTGACAACATGTCCAAAGTATGTAAGATGCAGTCTTGCAGTCTTTGCTTCCAAGGAACACTCTGGTTGTGCTTCTTCCAAAACAGATCTGTTGGTTCTTTTGGCAGTCCATGGTACAATCAACATTTTTTTCCAATACCACAATTCAAAGGCATCAATTCTTCTTCTGTCTTCTTTGTTCAAAGTCCAGCTCTTGCATACATATGATGCAATTGAAAATACCATGGCTTGGGTCAGGCACATTTTAGTCTTCAAGGTGACATCTTTACTTTTGAATACTTTGAAGGGGTCCTTTGCAGCAGATTTTCAAATGGAATATTACTCAGTCATAAGGAGAAATGAAGTTCTGACACATTGTACAACATGGATAAACCTTAAAAACATTATGCTAGTGAAACAAGTCAGACAGAAAAAAGACAAATAATTTATGATATCACTTACCTAAAACATCCAAAATAGGGAAATATATACAGATAAAAGTATTAAATGATTTTCTAGGATGGGTGGAAAGGGGAAATAGGGAGTTATCAATTAGCAGACACTGAGTTTCTTCTTAGGTTGATGAAAACTTTGGAAATGGAGAGTGGTAATGGTGAATATAATTAATGTCACTAAATTATACACCAAAAATTATTAAAATGGCATTTTTGTTATATATTTTTCCATGCAATAAAATATTTAAAAACTATTGAGCGAGCGAGAGAGAGAGGAAGTGTGGGAAATGAAGCTGTAAATAGAACTCCAAGATCCTCCCAACCTAGTAAATGTAGTTTCTTTTGTGGCCCAGTTTTAGAGTTCTTGTACACCTAAATGTTTGCTGCAACATGCTGTCTGTCCCTTTCTCATTAGATAGGACTTACAGTAAACTATATTCTCTGTGCTGCCAATGCAACCGGCTTCTAGCTGGACTAAAGGCAGGGGCAAAATCTGCTCTTCCATCATTGCAACCTGGGTACTGTATCTGGATGGGCATGGAGACACCGGGTGCTTAGAGACACACAAAGATCTCACTGTATCCTGTTTTTAACTGCAGGATTCACTTTATTTTAGGTCTCAAGATTTTAAGTCACTTCCTCAGCTGCATAGCCCAATAACTAGCATAAAGTACAAGATAAACACACCACAGTGGATGCTGAGAAGAAAAAACACAACTGTGTGCATGTGCATGAGAGAGAGAAAAAGAGATTGAAGGAAGTGTACATGAATGCTAATGGAGATGGGGAAATAAACAGTAGATACAGTTCGGTGTACTTCTCTGACCGTGACAAAAAGGCATAATTTAGTCATGTAAGTCAAACTTAGTGTGAGATGCAATGGTCTTGATCAAGGAAGGAAGACTAGCCCATTCAACAACTATATCTGTAAGCACATTCTCCCAACAATCCATTATTATCCTTTTTGTACCGTTGAATTAAAATGAGGCTCAGAAAAATTGGATCATCTACCTAACGTTAGACAGCTAATAAAATATCTTAAATTTATGCCGTGCCAACTTTCCACCAGTGATTCAAGAGTCTTCCTGTTGACTAACTTTTCAATAAGGGGACTAGGTGGGCAGTGAAAAAGCAGTGAACAACGACACTAGCTCTTGTCAGTTAGTGCAAATTCCTCCCTAACCAGTGGTTCACCATGCTTCTCTTTTCAGCATCCATAAATCACAGACTAGCCACACAGGCTCAGCCCAACCTTCCAGAGAGTTGGAAGAGGCAGGCAATGGCCAGCACACACTTTCTGCCTGGCCAGCCTACAGCCTAATCTTCCCCTGCCCTTCTAATGCTGGGATGAAGGCCTTCCCTTTCTCCCCTCCCGCCAGCCTAGCCGCTGAGGATAGCAGCACAGCTGGAAAAATAGATAGGTCTTTCTAACCCTCTCATGCGTGTGCCGTGGGGCCAGGTAGCTCTATAAATATGGTAATAGCTTCTCAAGCATGCCCAGACTGGAAATGAGACTGAGAGGCTGGAGAAAGGCTGCTCCAACCGATAACTGCTGTGGCAGTCTTGCTGGAGGAGCCAGGGCCTCTGAGCTTCAGGGTCAAATTAACTCTCCCCCGTCTCGAGCAGACTCCCTCGCCTCCTCCTTCTTCCTACCCTGTTAATCGCCTGTACCCACCTGTTCCCTGATTACACTGATGACATCCACGAAGGGAAGAGGCAAGCGGCGGTTCATGTTTAGTCTATTACCACGAGGCTCAGACTTGTGATAAAAAAAAAAAAGTACACCAGCAACAACACAGCTACATTGAAGTGTACAATGGGAAACCAGCTTGACACTTCCCTGCTGAGGCCCTACTGAGAAAAACGACAGCTACAATAAAAAGCCAAACAACCACACATTCAAAGAGGCTTCTGCTGTAACCAGACTTTTCCCAGCTTTTCCTTCTTAGAGAGGATGGTCAGTAGCTCCCACTAGAATGCAATGAAAATACAGTCTGGTGACAGCACACTGAACAATCCCATGTAAATTTACATGCCCACCATACCCATATAGGTGGGCATGTAAATTTACATGGGAATGTACATTTTCACTCAGTCATATTAAATAAAAAATAAAAATTAAAAAAAGAAAATACAGTCTGTGGAGAAGTAGAACCAGGATTCTAGAGTGGCTTTAGACAAAGCATTTAATGTGGCTCTAGATCAAGGCCTGTTCTCTTTGTGTCAGAATAAAATGATAATGTCTTGCCTCACCCAGGTGGCCCACTGGGTTAAGTGCCACATCTGCTAAACAGAAGGTTGGCGTTTCAAATCCTCCAGGATCTCCTTGGAAACTCTTTGAGGCAGTTCTACTCTGACCTTTAGGGTTGCTGTGAGTCAGACCTGACTGATCATAGTGGTTCCGGTATACCCCAGGTGGTTAAGGAAACCCCGGGGCTGTGGTGGTTAATTGCTGTGTCTGCTAATGGACAGATCAGTAGTTCAAAACCTCCAGGCACCCCTTAGAAACTCTGTGGGGCAGTTCTGCTGGTACTGTAGGGTCTCTACAAGTCAGAATCGACTCAACGGCAGTGGGCTGGGCTTGGCTTAGGTGGTTAGATGACACTTTTGAATCTTAACCAATGTTTCTTCTCTTCCATCCCCACCCTGGTATTTCTTATTCGCAGGATCCTTCCTTCTTTGGGACAACAGTTGAGTTTTGTGGCTTCGAAGGAGATACTACCACAGAAACAGAGAAACAGCTCTTCAGTGTCAAATGTCTAGGCCCAGGGGTACCCAAGGAAGGGAGATTACATGCAGGGTTTCCTGACCTGTCCTGTGCAGTGAACATGTTGGCATTTGAGTGGCCAAGTATGAAATAGTAAAACCATGACTCAAGTACAAGTATAAATGAACATGTTTCAAATATTTTGTTTAACTCATTAATTACCGAGGCAGTAAGGTATCACAAAGTGATTCAAAGGAGAATTCACAGAGTAGACAGACATACAGGCAATCTGGGATGCTGAAATAAATATATTGTAACACAAAAAACTGACTTCCTCAGAGTGAAGTTTGTGGATTGGTAATCAATCATACAATTTCACATCTATGGGCAAGAATTACTTGCATTATTCTCCATTTTTGTCAACTTAAGAGTTATAAATGACTTTAAAACAACGAAAGATGAAGATCAGTAAAGAATCAGATAGAGAGCGCACTAGAGTTTGGCTAGCATTCCGTAGGAACCTAGTACTCATTTTTCGCCATTACAAATTTGTTTTGTATTTACTATCTTTCCTGCCAAACAAAATAGATGCAAACACAGTGAAAGCCAATTATATTGAAATAGTCATTAAAATAGTTCAAGATTTTATGATATAGCAATATATGTGCTTGTTTATTAACATTAATCAACTATAGAGTAATTATTTGTGTAATTTTGAAGGAGCAATGAGCATAAACAATATTTTATGACCTCTACAGCAACTGAGTTGGATCCTACTCAATGGCTAGGTTACAGCAACTTGAATGGGACACTAAAATCTGTGATTTCCTTGTGTGACAAACTACAGGTATTGATAAAACAAAACGTAATCCGTTCTCTGCAGTTCAGGGGTGGATTAACCGGTAAACACAGTATGCACATTCCTTCATTAAGCACAGTGTGCTCAGGCTTAATTCTATTGACTTGCTAATCCATGATGAGCAATTGCATATAAGTTTCATCATATTGTAGAGATAGTGGGGAAGAGGTGAAATGGTGTTCTACGAATTGATGACAAGGCACAATTGAGCCTGTGCATGTCTTGCTTATTGAGTAACCTTGCCCTTCCTACATTTGTAATGGAAGGAAATGATACATTTCAGTTGCAGGTTAATAAAAATAAAATGTTTTTTCCCCACCCAAATTAATGGGCTTTCTGAATTCTATCAGACCCCAGATTAACCTTTGAGTGAAAGAATGAATTCACTCTGCTTGTAATTTCATTCTTAAAAAGATGACCAAAGTCATAGGCAGAAGAAAGATTGAAGTAAAAGAATTGAGCTAAAGTTAGACATCATTGGGGTAGCCGAGAAATGTGTCCTTTTCCCTATATCTCCCCAGGACAACCAAGGAATTAGAGAAACTCACCATAGATTAAAGGAATGAGAGAATAGAAAGTAAATGTGTTTCTATTTCTTTACTACAAAGTTAGAAGGGTATAAGACTCCAAGATCTAGGAAGACAGATCTGAGGTCATCTCTGAGAGATACCCCAAAATCAAAGGCAATAGCTAAATGTTAAAATGTTTCCTGGGCATTTCAGAGGAGTGGTGGCTCACATCTGGTAGAAAGAGAGATGGTGGACTCGGAGGGGTCTGTAGTCCAGAATACGGAAGGACACAGCAGTGACCTGAAAAGCGCGTGCCTGGTGGGCAGACAGGAGCAAGGGTGGCTCTGGGCAGATTCTACATCCTGAGTGCTTACAGGAGTTGTACATCTCCAGAGTTTGGATACAAGCCCTTCAAAGTGTATAGGGAGGATTTCCTTACTCACTTGTGGATAAGTTCCTCTCATATAGCAGAATGAAGGTTTAATATTGCAATTACATTCAGTTAAAGGAAGAAAAAGTTGTTTTACATGTCGCATACCCAAGCTGGTGGATTAAATGTTGCATGTTGTTTAATTCCACCAAAGCAATATCTCCCAAGTCTAACTCTTCCATATCAATACTATGATCGCTTTTCTAATTGAAACTCCTTACTCAGACTCCTTTTTCTGAGATTCCATCACTCTCGGCTTCTCAAGCAGACCCCCCTGACACCTGCATGGCTTGACCTGGACTGTGTTCTCTTCCCCAATCTCTTTTCAACACTAAAATTCTTTCCTGGAGAAGCATTTTGCCTTCTTCTAGACCTTTCTTCCAAGTCACTCCTGGGTGGATTTGAACCATCAACCTTTTGGTTAGTAGCCAAGTACATAATCATTTGTGCCACCTCACCAACTATATTCCTATTTATCTTTCATGACCACACCACTCCAGCTTAAATAAATGCCTCTTTTTTGAAATCTTCATGTCCAGTTCTCTTAAGGTATTTCTCTCATCAACACACCCCGAAAAAGCCATAATTTGTAGTGCAAAGGAGGGAAACGTTTAGACTGAGGAGGAAGAGACGAAAGTAAAGAAACAACCGTTTGGTACTTTTCATATGTCAAGTACTAATTTGCCCAGGCCTCAGAGTTAATTGGCAAAGCTGGGATTCAACACTGGGCTGTGATTCTAAAACCCTGTAATCTTTTTTTTTTTTTCTTCTTTTTAATAATATTTTATTGTGGTCAAGGGAAAGTTTAAAAATGAAATCAGTTTGCCATATTCAAGTCCATACAGAGATCCCTACGCAACTCCATCTGGTATCCCAGCCCTGTGACAGCACATTTCTCCTTTCTGCTCTGTTCTTCCCACATTTATTCAACATAATCCTGTACCCTCTTCTCCACCCTCCCATCTCATTATGATCAGGAAGCTGTTCTGATGGCCTCATGGCTTACAGTTCTGTCCAAATTTATATAAAAAGCTGTCTTTGGTGCTGGTTTCAGCTCTGGGGTAGGAGTGAGACCAGATGCCGTACTCTTGGAGGATTCTCTAGGTTGCCAGACCATCAAGTCAGGTCTTCTAGTAGAATTCCAAATTTACATCCCTGTAAAACTCTGTATTCTTGATGATAACATGATAATGACATCCTTCACAGCACATACTATTTATTTCCATCCATGTTACCTGTCTGCATATAGAATCAAATGCACAGCTAGTATCTTTTATTTACATACCCTTAGTGTCAGGTAGCTGGTTTGTGGGCAGTGAAAATGGTTATGCACTCAACTAGTAACCAAAAGGTTACTAGTTAATTGGAACTCACCCCGAGGCACCACAGAAGAAAAACCTGGCAATCTGCTTCCAAAAGGTCACAACCTTAAACAACTTTTGGAATGTAGTTTTGCTCTACAGTATTGGTATTGCCGTGAGTTAGAATTGACTCATGACCAGCAACTGATCTGGTTTAGTTTTAGTACATGATACCATGCCTATATGCTCATAGAATTTTTCAACAAATAATATTCTGCAATTGCTTGTGAATGCCTAATGGCATTGAAGCTCTAGTTTGGCAGTAGATAAATCCAGACAAGCAATTCTGACACGGTCCCTGCCCTCCTGAAACATACAGTGCAATGAAGATATGGACACTAAACAAATGAACACCCAAGTAAATGCAATTATAGATTGTGATAAGTTTTTTTTTTTTTTAAGGAAAAGAATTTATAAAACCAGTTGCAGTGGAGGTAATTTTGATTCACAAGAACCTATGTGTATCAGAGAAGAACTGTGTTCCTAAAGTTTTCAGTGGTTTATTTTTTGAGAATATATTGCCAGGTGTTTCTTCTGAAGTATTTCTAATCTCCAACTTTTCAGTTAACTACTGTACACATTAACTATTTGTGTCACCCAGGGACTCCAAAGGAAAACAACAGGATGCTAAAAAGGAAAAGAACAGGATGCTAAAAAACAAAATAACAGGATGATTTAGTTTAGATGTGGGAAAAAGCACCTAGTGCTGGCCTCCCTCTTTAACTTATATGTCTGATGAAGCCTAAAGAATAAACCAGGAGCTACTGTCCAAAAAAAGACACAAAGAAGCACGTTCCTGGTACATGGAACAAAGCGTATAAAGTCTTTGAGTTGAGAAAGAGTATGGCAAACTCAAGGAACTGGAGAAGGGGACAGTGTAGCTATCGTAGGTTGAGAGTGATGAGGCTGAGGATTAGACAGCAGCCAGCTAACACAGAATCTGCATTTGTTCATTCCAGAAATATTGATAAAATGCCCACTAATTTCGCTGGAGTTATAATGGTAACCTAAACATAGACAGCTCCTGCCCCCATGAAACATGGCACTAATAATCACCCTGATCAGCACATCATTACAAGTAGTCACAACTTTGGTCTCAGTGCAGAGAATGAAGTCTTGATAGAAGAAGTAATATTTGAATAAATTCCATGTTTCCAACTGGAAATCTTGAGGACGTACCTCATCAACCTATGTGTGGGTTTCTTGAAGAGAAGACTTTTATTTTTTTCAATATTTAAAAGTCTTACAATTTCATGTAGAAATTTCGATGGCCAGCATCTCTTGAAAGAGAAAAAGAATGATGTGCAGTCACAAGTTCAAGTTTAGCAGTGGCCACTTCTTCAGAAGGAGTGTGTGTTCTCTGATTGTGTCATTTCCCAGCATTCTTACACCTAGCTCCCCTCACTCTCTATACTTCCTGCCTGGTGTTCATGACATAATATATGCATGAACAGGGTTTGAGATTTTAGCCAGAAGAAGATTCCAACATGAAGTCTCTGCAAATCACCCCTGGAGCCCAGGTGAATGGCATTGATTGTCACTTGTCCCCTGGAGGCCTGGCTACTTACGTGTGTCAGCAGCAGAGGGAGGAATAAAGCCTCTCCCACTATCTTTAATTAAATCACTACTCTTCAGACATCCTTTGGTCTGCAGCTTATTACCATATCCCAGATCTCTTACCCTTGCTGCTCAGTTCCGATGTCATGGGTCTCAAGTCCCCTACATGTTCCCTAATTTGCTCTTTAAATGGAAACATTTACATTTTGATTGCCTAAAATGTTTCTATCATTTTCCATCCAGGGAGATTTTGGGTCCCTGTGCAGCATTTGGTAAAGTAAACCAGTCTAGACTGCAGCTCCTTCACCAAGTCAAAACTCAGGTCAAAACCAACTCATGTAAAGAAACTTCCTAGGGTAATATAATGTGACTATTTCCACTCTGGCGTTCCCACTCACCAGGGAAACTTAGTCAGCAACAGCTGGATCTGAATTTCTCTTTCAGTATTTATTAGCTGTTTACCCACAGGAAAATTATTTAATTTCTCTAAGTTTTATTTGTAGAATGAATGCAAAAATAATCCCCCACAAAGTTCTTGTGATAAATGAGATCATCATGTACACAGCACTTAGCACGTGGCCTTGCTTGTAGTAAGAGCACATTAAAGTTGACTTTACTATGTCACTGTGTTTATTCTTTATGTTACAATAATAAGCATTATTATCATTTGATGAATGTTTTCATTATGGGAATAATCTATTATACTGCTCCAAATAAGATTCCAAAAATTCAGTTGTGTAACATTTTGGGTCATTTTACTACAAGATTAGAGAAAAAATGAGAGTAAACCTGGTTTGGAGAACAGAAATCCTTGTGTATCATGTTACATCAGAATACTTGTCATCAAGGAATGTGGTTTTCACTGGTTTCATTGCATTTTTTTCTGTGTCCTTTGCAAGGCTGTGGATGAAATGTAAAAGTTCACTGTGGAGTGTATTTACTCTGCAGAGAAACTGAACCTGTTTGGTACCAGCTGGAGTCACAAGGAAGACAAATATCACAGAAATACCCTCCAGGGCCAGTGGACATTTGGAGAGGCCTGTGCTGTGCATAGAGTTATGAAGCATGGCTTGAACCAACTGTAATAAAGAAGGATCAAATGGACAGAGTGTACAAAACAATGTGATAGACTTGATTTGGAGTGCCACCTTTGACTGACGCAAGTTCAAAGAGACAAGATCTCTGAATAATAATAATCAAGTTGGCAGATACTGCTGCACTGAAAGTTTGGGTAACTCATGTTCTTACAGTGTTGGAAAGTGGATGAATGTGTCCATTTTGCACAGGGAAACAGAGTTAAGTAGAACTCAGTGTGCCAAGTAGCAAACAAAGCAGACATTTCCTTTTTTTCTACTGTTCTCTATAGTTACAATTTTCCACCAGAAAACTGCAATGTTTCAATGCAAAACATGAGGTCAAGCCAGTACAACGAGGACTCTTAAATATGAATGGACCAAAACAGCTACAAGGGAGGGTCATCTGTCTTACTTTGCTATGAACCATGTAATCTTCCTAAAGAACAATGTGTTTCGTGTCACTCCCCTGATCAACAAGCTTCAAGGGCTCCCAGTTACTGAGAGAGCAATGTCTAAATTCCCAGGATGTCTGTGTGCTGCCCAGAAATTGCCATGACAAATGTATAAAAAAGTGAGGCAGTAGCTGACAGAATCTAGATTCTGTGCTTCTGTTGCCAATGAAAGATACCATCATCTAGTCACCCAAGGCAGAAGACTGGGTATCATCCTTTAGGCATCTCTTTTCTTCTGACACATTCAGCAAATAAACATTTAATCAGTCACTGAGTTCTTATTGTTATTCCTTATTAGTGCTTGAAAGTGTCCACTTTCTCCTTTCCTACCACTAGGACCATTGACCAAGACTGAATTACAGCAACATCTCTCCACCTACATCTACCCTTCACATGCATTTGCATATTGGGAAAAAATCAGACTTTCCTGAGGTTGGAGAAGTAGTGGCCTTGAAAGTAGTGGCTGTGAACATTTTTAAAAGGACTTGGTTAGAGAAGAGGCAAGAAATCACAACAGCTAAGTTTTTATCAAATGATTACATCAGGTGCTGTGCTAATTATTTCTCTTAATTATCTCATTTAATTCTCCAAAAGCTCTATGAAGCAGAAAAGTATGGCTTTGAGTATGACAGAATGAAGTTAGCTATAAATTCTTTGCTGCTACTCTTACTGAAGAATAAAGATTAATTCTTTTCTCCTTCAATCTAGGCCTTCCTTGTGACTTGTGTGACCAAGAGAATACGGCAAAAGTGATGTGATGGAAATTCTGAGGCTAGGTTATAAGAAGCCTTTCAGCTTCTACCTGAGTCTCTTGAAATGCCCTCTTAATAGACTGATAACCCTGAAACCTCCATGCTGTGAGAAACCCATGCCATATAGACAGGCCCTGGAGAATGGGAGGTCATGTGGAAAAGGGTAAGGACTAGGGAGCATTAAGGAAAGGCACCATGCATGTGAATGAAGACTCCACCTTGGAAGTAGATCCGTTAGCACCGGCCACCTCATCTGATGCCATGCAGATCAAAGATGAATTGTCCAGACTTGTCTGAGCTCCTGACCCACAAAATTATGATCAAAGTAAAATGGTTATTATAAGCCACTGAGTTCAAGATTTTTTTTTTTAGGCTACAGTAAATAACCCAAACTGAGGTTAAATCATTTGATCAAAGTTACATTAGCAGAGGATGGATCTAAGTCAGAGATCCAAGCAATCTGATTCCAGAGTCCATTATTCTTAGCCATGGAGTCATACTATCTCCTTAAGTGGAGAAATTTGGTTGATGACATTAGGTAAGTCAGAAACTTCAAACAGCCCCGGCATGCGAGACCTGAGTGAAGAAGGAACAAGGTAGAAGGTCAATGTTTGTCAAGGAGTTACTGTGGACAGCTATTGTGTGAGGCAAAGATTCTCCATTTTAATTCTTACAAAAATCCTTTAATGTAGGCATTGTTATCTCCATTTTTATTTTTAAAAATGTAGAGCAAGGCAAGAAATGGAAACTGTGTTTCAGAATATCATTCCAAAGTTCAACATCCAGGAAGTCATAGGTAGAAATTAGGCAGCAGGTCCAACACTGGAATCCCCAGAAGGAAGACATCCGAGCCCACAAAGGCAGGCTTGCTTTCAGGTAGGGCCGGACTGCACTCAAGTCAAGAGTGATTTATTCTACTTCCACAGCACAAGACAAAAACTTTTAATTAAACGAAGGAAGGAAAAACTGCTAGAGACTGAGCAGGGAGTCCACACCATCTGACAGTTTCAATTTTCACTTACAGCTTACTTTCCCCGATTGATACCCTTCTCATGCCTACTGAAGAGAACCACTGGCTTCCATAAATCACCTTCCAAAGTCACAGGCTACTGCCAGTTTAACCCTTGCTTTGACAAAAACTTTATACCAACAATAATGACACCAGGTAACATTCATCAGTCACTACCTGCACACCAAATATGCGTGAAGTGCGGGCTTCTATAATCTAATTTCATCTCCCCAAATCCTATGGAGTATAGATTACTATGACCCCTAATTAAAAGATGATTGAAGTCTTAGGAAGTCAGCCTGAGTTGCTTGAAGCTCTAACGCATATATGCACCAGCTATGAGAGGCGAATCTCTATCTTATGTCTGAACCTAAACTCATGTCACAATCTACCATTTGGGTGGGCACAGCCAGAATTCCATAGTTTCACTTTCCAACTCCCTCCTTTTTAATTTGGATAGAGACGGCAATTCTTTAAGTTATACGCTATTATCATCCTCATTTTATAACCCAAAGCCTTTTAGCCATTCAAATAACGACAATAACATTAACATTCCTATTACGAGTTAGGTATTGTTTTCGCCAGTTTAACTATTGCATTTTAATTTTCACAACCTGAAAGATGAATCTTCTTGTTATTCTCATATTAGAGATGATGAAATTAACACAAATATTGATGTCCCTGAAGGCATCCAATTATCAACGGAAGCACAGAAATAAAACCCATTTCTCCTGCCCCCTAATTAAGAGTTTCTCCATCTCCCACTACATTTTTACATGTACTTGTCCTTTTCCTAAGGAAATGGAATACTACTACATACATGTGTCTCACCTTGGGGAGTTAAAAGTCTGAGTATTTAAGCACTGGGATATTCAGTAGTTTAAGAAGCCAGTAATTGGGGCAGAGACGGAAGCACAAAATTTAAGGCAGCACTCACTTCCAAGGGCAACACTTGAAGTACCCTCACCCTGAGGGTCTCTTTAAATTTCTTGACTGTTAAGGCATCATTCTTCTCCCCCTAGTCCTTACCCGAAGCATATTAGCATTGTTCTCACTAAAGTGTGAAAGGTGTCCTGTATATGATGATGGATTCCATTAAATAAAGTTTTCTTAGCACCTTCTGCACACAGACATCATGCAGAAATCTGACGAAGAACCTTTCATTTGGCCATTCAAAGACCAAATCCTTTGCCAAGGATTCCAATTCACAGAGAGCCGATAGGACAGAGTAGAACTGCCCTACAGGATTTCTAAAGCTGAAATCTTAATGAGAATAGATTACTAGATCTTTTCTTCTATCGTTGCAGCTGTTGAGTTTCAACCACGGGCCTTTCAGTTAGCAGATGATTTCTTAGCAACTGAGCTATCAAGTCTCCTCCAACTTTCATCAATTACCTCTAGTTTCTCCAGAAGAACCCTGGTGGCACAAAGGTTAAGAACTGCATCTGCTAACCAAAAGGTCAGCAGTTCACATCCACCAGCTGCTTCTTGAAAACCCTATGGGGCAGTTCTGCTCTGTTCTATAGAGTCAGTTTGTGTCAGAATTGACAACAGGTTGAGGTGTTTTCTTGGTTTAGCTTTCCCAACACTGTCAGCACAAAGAGAAAACTGTTTGTTTCTCTTGAAGAAAAAAATGGAGAAGTGCTTTTTGAATCTAGTGGGACAGACAGAGATACACACTAGTTTCCATACAAATGTAGAGCAGAAGTGGGAGTACACGGTGCCTGGAGCACAGAGCATGAATGCAGAAAGACTTAAGAGAGGAGAAAAATGTGAGTTGGTCTCCCTCTGTGTTAGGGTTCTTTGGGTACCAACACCAGAAATCAGCTCTACCTGATCCAAGATGAAAACAAAAGGCAAACAAGCAAGCAAGCAAACAAAAAACAATTGAAGGATAAGGGGTTGCTCCCTGGTCTTGAAAAGAAGGAAATAATTTCTACTCCAGGGACCTAGGGAAGAGGAAGAAGTAGGTATTCTCTTTTGTCATTCTGTTATGTCACAGAGATTTTTGCATTGACCATTTATCTACCAGGTGACATTATGCTTAAGAATCAGATTTCTAGGAGGGAGTGTCACAAGACCTGTCTGATTGGGAGTCCATCCTTCGGGTACTGTAGGGTACCAAGGATAGGGTAGGGTCAGTTTTACAAAGGGTGCTATCAACCCCAGGATGAAGAAGAGGTGCTGAACAGGCAAAAATTACAGGTATGCACTAGAAAACACACACACACAGAAACAACCAAGTAGAGATAAAAGACTTAGTACAAAGAGAGAATTGCAGAAACATTGAAGAATGTGAAATGCTCAGTAAACACATAAGCATGCTGTATGGTAAGAGACAGGATTCACTGGACAGACACAGAAGCTGAGGCAGCCAGAGGTCAAATCATAAAGACCTTCAGTGCTTGACAAAGGGAATCTAGACTTCATGTTACAGCCACGGGAAGCAATAGAAATTTCATCCTCTAGTGGTACAATCCAGTGTTCCAGAATCATAATTCTGGTTTCATTGAACATGAATATAAGGGAACCAAGCAAAATATGGGCTTCTAGATGGGCAGTGACTTGATCCTGTTGAAGGAGATGGAGAAGCTTCTGCTCTAGAGACAAGTTAAGAGCACATTTCTGCTCATTGCCTCCCAATGTTGCTTCTAGGATGACCCTGAGGTGGAGATGAGAATGCTCTGGGAATAGCCCCCATTCCAAGCAGCTGGAAGCAGATCTCTCACCTGCAAACCCTCACAGACTTGTATTTAATCCCTTCAGCTTCTCTTGTTGGTCCCTATTAAATGTCCTTTACCACTCCCCACCCTGTCCCCATTAACATATATCCCTCTCTCATTTCCTCACTGTTAACCTGATTTTTCAAACTAACCATCTTTTGCTTGTTCACATTAACCTTAAAAGTAACATGATTTGTTTTCACTCTAATTTAATCTCCGTGGCCATCTACTCGTCTCTTGCAGCGGCTCTACCCTAACTCGTCACATCTTTCTTCACTTGGAAAAGACTGATACCATAAAGCAAGAGGAGCAAATAGAAAAATACTCCCTGTGACATGACACCTAATCAGCTTTTTTTTTTTTTTTTTGCTACCAAGGCTGATGTCTTATTGAGCTCGAATCAAGATTCAGATTCCAGAACCCAAAGGCCATAGAGCGAGTAAAGGTCAAATACATGCCACACACAAAAAAAGCTGTTGCCATGGAGTTGATTCTGACGCATAGTGAGATCTTGAAAATATTGGAGAGGCTTTGCCCAAAATGGAGAACTGAAAAGGCCTTAGCCTTTAGAGAAAGCATCATTTGTTTTATAAGCAAGAAACTAGGAAAGATTTAAAAGCTGCTCCCAGATCTCCGTAGCTCACTGCTGAGAGAGCTCAGAGCGCAGGTCACCTGATTGCTGGGATTCTTTCATAATCCGGGCATGTCTCTATGGCACTCAATGCTCCAGCCTCACTGAACTCCTCTTTGCCCCTAGAGATACCCTGCTCTGTCTCTTCCATTCCTTCTGACCCTAACGGCCTGATCTCTCTTCATCCTTCAGATTTCAGGTTGGAGGTGACATTCTCCAAGCTTACCTGAACCACTAGGCAGGAAGCAGCATCCTTCCTCTTATGCCCCAGCACTGCCATTTTCCCAGCTGCCTCTGCTGCCAGATGGAAACCCCAAGTTTTGTTTCACTTGATTTGTTACAGCCAACAGGCAGGAGACCACGGTGGGAGAAGAAAGACACCTGTATTTCATTGTGCAAGGAAAGGAAAAACCTGGGCTATTGCCTCTAAACTGCCCACAGACAGTTTTGGGAGGTGAGATTTTACAGACATTAGGTATGGAAATGCAAATTCATCACAGGTATTCAGGACTGACCTTTACACAGGTTCCCAGGGCTTGGGGGACGACTTACATTTTCTCTAGACAAAGGTTCACCTCTCCAAGATGGAAGAAAGGGTATATTTTCCTTTATTAGCATGTGAAGTCTCCACTTACAGGCAGGCTGAGGCCATCTATTATCTGTTTTTTGGGTACCTTGTCAAAGACAGTTTCAGAAGAGTGTCCGGCTTATTCTGGTCAATGTAGGAGGATAAGCCATAAATAATGTCTCTTAGGAGGGTTGGGCTCTGAAGCTGTCTGCCTCACCTCCAGTGAGCATTCTCGGCTTTACCAGCTTGGACTTCACTTAGTCCTGAGTAACACAGGTAAGTGCTCAACTACTAACTGAAAGATTGGAGATTCTAATCTCCAGAGGCACTTTGGAAGAAAAGTCTGCCTGCCTGCTCCTCAAAGGTAATTGGCTTGAGAATCCTGTGCAGTGCAGTTCTACTTTGCAACATATAGGGCTACAGTTGGTCAGAACTGGCTCCAGGACAGCTGGTTTGTTTGGTTTGGGGTTTCACCTCCCCCAGCATAGGGGCTGCATCCCAACCAGCTTTGTTATGGCTCTTTGAGCAAAAAATGGACATGAAAACTTCTGACAAAGTCTTCTCTTTTCTGGGCTTCAGTTTTACCATCTCTAAAACAAGTAAGTTGAGCTAAAACATCATTTCCTAAGCTGTTCATAGATGTTATATAGAGCAGAAAAGATTCTTACCTGAGAAACACTGCATTAAAGTAAGTTAATCAGATTTCTGTTGTAAGACCACTTCGCAATACCGTGACCATGGAATCATGCCATAGGAACCCTCCAAGAGGGAATTTTTCAATTATTTTTCTGCATTTTATACAGAATTTATACTTTCTTGAAGGTGAGTATATACTGCATTGTAGGCTAAGTGCTTTGCAAGGTTATTAATGACCATAACAACCTAACTTATTGCCTTAATGTTATACATAGGGTCACCAAGGCAAGAAGAGGTTAATGAATTTGCCCAAGGTCACATAGCCAGGAAGTGGGAGAGGTACAGTTGAAGTGAACACAGCCTAGATACAGAGTTCATGCTCTAAACTTCTGGGTTATGCTGTTGTATCTATAAGTGTTCCATAGAACACAAATAGACAGAGAAAGCCTTCAGAATCTTAAGTTCTTTGAGATTTCACTCTGCAAATTTCCAGTCACTGTCTAGAGAACTGTTGTATTAACCCTAGTCATTGGCAGCTGTATGTCTGCTGATCCATTACCATCACCCACTGCCAGACCCTCCTGCGTTGCTGCCCAGTACCAGGGCTGGGTTCCTTTGCTACTGTTATAGATTGACTTTCACTTCCCCTAAAATGTGTATAAACTTGGCTAGGCCATGACACCCAGGCATTGTGTGGCTGTTCTCTGTTTTGTGGCCTAACGTAATTACCTATGTGTTACAGATTCTAACACCTATGATGTTAATAAGGCAAAATTAGAGACAGTTATGCTAATAAGGCAGTATACAATCTAGAGAATTAGGTTGTATTTTGAGTCAATCTTTTTTGAGATACAAAAGAGAGAAGCAAACAGGAAGGAGAGGGACTTCCTTATCACCAAGTAAGAAGAGCCAGGAGTAGAGCGTGTCCTTTGGACCTGGAGTCACTCCTCTGAGAAGTTCCTAGATCAGAGGAAGATTGGTGATGAG
Source organism: Heterohyrax brucei (assembly GCA_028571685.1). Taxonomy (NCBI): domain Eukaryota; kingdom Metazoa; phylum Chordata; class Mammalia; order Hyracoidea; family Procaviidae; genus Heterohyrax; species Heterohyrax brucei. The sequence continues at coordinate 69,783,434 of CM053150.1, forward strand.
GACTTTCCTCAAGAGCCAACAGAGAGAGAAAGCCATCTCCTGGAGCTGATACCTGGAATTCAGGCTTCTAACCTCTGCACCTGTGAGAAAATAAATTAATGTTTGTTAAAGCTACCCACTTGTAGTATTTCTGTTATTGCAGCCATCGATAACTAAGGCAGATATCAAAGCTTGCCAGACCAGTACCGAAATCAACACTCAATGGTTGATTAACTATCACAAGGACTTCTTCTCCCCAAAGGATAATCAGTCTTACTTTGCCACCCACTTCCCAGTTTCTCCTCCATGTTATTGAGGTCCCAGCATGCCTTCCGCCTAAGCCTCCTGCCCTGGGTTAAGATGTAGAAACATGGCTATAAGCTGGCCTATTCTCTGCTGCTAACATTTTCATGCTCATCTTCTGAGAACAGAAGCCAGAGATCACCAACCCAGTAAGATAGCACTCATCTTGACAATCAGAGCTTTGAGGAACTCCATTCCCATGCCTTATCTTTTTCTGAATCTTTGCTTAGTTGCCACTGCTGTATCACTGCCCTAAGACAAGGAATTGAACAATCTCTCAAAGTAAAAGGCTCACAGTTGCAAGGATGTTGTGGATCATTTTACCCTGTTCCATCATATACAGACAGGGAGAATGAGGCACACGGAGGGAGAAGGGCTTTTCCAAGATCCAGTCATGAGTTGGTGGCTGAACTAGAACTACAACTGGAGTTTGCAGACTCTCAGTTCAGTGCTCTTTCTGATATAGCACAATGGTCTTCTAGATTGCTAGAGGAAGTAATCCCTTCAGGGAAAATTGGTTCAATTGTCTCATTTATGGGTGGGAAAATGAGGACCAGAGACAGAAAAGGCCTTGCCCAAAATTATAAAACATAACCTTGCTGTGGAGTTATTTGTGTTCCTAAGATACTTCTTTCCTAAGCCCATGAGTGCCATGAGGATACAGTCCAAGCCAGATTCATCTTTTTTGCCTAGCAAATGCCAGGTATGGAGCAAGTGCTTCATAAATAATGGTTACATGGATCATGGATCTAAGACAGAAAGAATGAATAAATACATAGATGAATGAATAAATAGAAGAATGAATTAATAATAAATTCATCCCTAAACCTTGATGTAAGGTTTTAGTCCCTGTTGGGATGAGACCTAAATCAACCAAACAACAACAACAAAATAAAAACCAAACTTCTTGCCAGTCAAGTCAATTGTAACCTAATAGTGACCTTACAGAAAAAAGTCAGACTGACCACAGGATTTCCAATACTATAATCTTTAGGGAAGCAGACTGCCACACCTTTCACTTGTAAAGTGGCTGCTGAGTTTGAACTGCCTGATGACCTTTCAGTTAGCAGCTGAATTCTTAACCACTACACACCCATAGTTCCCATGAGACCTCCTATGGGGTTAGTACTTGAAGTTCTTTACTTGTGGATATCAGAGTTTGAATGAGTTCAAATGTTTTCCTAAGCTTGTGTTTTGATATGGGGGAGCACACAATACATGCCAGTGTGGAGAGTTGGTGCGTGGGAAAAAAAATGCCTAGATCTGGCAAGGTGGGATAGGTGAACAGGCAACATACTTACTTTCCAATACAGTTTACAAAGTTATCTTCAGGTATGTTATCCCACAACCAAGTGTGATAGTTATATTATACCTACTTCTCAGATGCAGAGACTGAGGTTGGCAAAGACCAGCCCACAACCACTCAGAACCCAAACAGAGTTAGGCATGGAGTTTCCCCATTCCCCCTCTTTGCCTGGCTGCACTGAGACTGTACTGTTGGTTGGGGTAGATTCTGATTGTACCTGGTGCTCTGTTAACCAAAAACATCTTGTGTGTTTTTCCAGAAAGGAACCTGAGAACAGCTGGTGACACTGTGATGGGGCCCTGTGGGCTTGGAAAAGATTAGACCACAGCTCCACAGGCTGAGCTCATTTCTCACTCTGTCTCATTAGGAATGGCCGTCAGCGCAGGCAGCAGGGAGCTAACCCCTCATCCACTCACACCTTCGCTCACAGGTGACAGCCCTGCCGGCTCTCCATTCTACATCACACGTCAATTTCTTGTAGACAAATAGTAGATATTTTTCTAAGAAACTAAGATGTATTTTCAACTAATATTTATTGAGCACCCTATTGTGTATACCCCTATGTGCTAGACACTTTAGGAAGAGAATAGAAAGCTATTATATGTGGAACTCATGATACTATATACTTATTAACATTATCTATTATCTATCTACTTATTTATTGTCAGGAATTTTTTTTTATTGTGATTGAATGAAAGTGTGCAATCCAATTTAAATTTGTATGCCTGCCTATCTGCAGGTCTCTCTGCTCTCCTTGCCTGGTGACAGCACACAGCTTCTTTTCATTCTGTATGTGTCATAACTTCTTAACAACCTCCTGTCCCCTCCTCTCTACCTTTCCACTCCCCTTCAGTAAGACGGCAGTAGGATAGCATCCTATAGATGCACAGAACCGTAAAGTGCACACAAGATACGGTCACTCTGTGTCCCCAAGTCCTATCCATTCCTGTCCAAAGAGTTGACTCAATAATGATTTATGCTCATTTTTATTTTTACTGAAGGCTACTGTCTTAGTCATCTAGTGCTGCTATAACAGAAATACTACAGGTGGATGGTTTTAAAAAAGAGAAGTTTATATCTTCATGGTCTAGTAGGCTAGAAATCTGAATTCAGTGTGCTAGCACCAGGGAAAGACTTTCACTCTCTGTTGGCTTTTGAGGAAGGCCCTTGAGATGCACCACTCTTCCCTGGGTCTGGGAGCATCTTAGTGCAAGAATTTCAGGTCCAAAGGATGCACTCTGCTACCAGCGGTACTTCCTTGGTGGTGTGACGTTCCCATGTCTCTCTGCTTGCTTCTCTCTTCTGTATCTCAAAAGAGATTGGCTTCAGACACTCTCCAATCTTGTAAATCTCATCCATATAACTGCTGCTAATCCATCTTATTAAATCACACAGGTCTGACTACTAAGTTTGTGATCTTGCCAGTGTGCATTTATCTTGGCAGCACTATACAAACAACTCAGTAAGGTTTCATAACCTTGGTATATCAGTGTCTCACAGCTGTGCTTGTCTCTCATGTGGTGGTGTCTTGCTGAGTGGTGTTCGTTATTGTTGTTGCATGTTTTTATGTGTCATCACAAGAATGTTGGTGCTTGAATTAGAGCACCAAACATTAAATTTTTTATTAAACTTGGCAAGCATGGCACTGAAATCAGGGACATGTTAGTCCAAGTTTATGGGGTTAACACCATGAAGAAAATGGCAATGTACAAATGGATTAAATGTTTTTCTGAGGGGAGAGAAAGTGTCACTGATGGAGACAGTCCAGAGCAGCCAATAAAGAGCAGAACTGATGAAAACATTGTAAAAATTCATCAAATTGTGCATGAAAATTTTCAGCTGACTGTGAGAAGGACAGCAGATCAAGTAAACATCTATAGGGAAACAGGAAAATCTTAACTGAAAATCTTGCATGAGAAAGGTGTGTGCAAAAATGGTCAAGGAGCTGATAAACAAAAGCAGAGTCGAAGTTGACCGAGACCTTTTAGAGAGGGAAGACAATGTTTTGGGCCTTGTTATCACTGGTGATGAAACATGGATGTACCAGTATGACCCTGAAACAAAGTGTCAAAGTGCACAGTGGAACGTGGCCTATTCTCCACAACCAAAAACTTCCTTCAGTCCAAACCAAAAGTCCAAACTATGTTGATAGCAGAGGGATTGTTCATTATGAACTGTACCAACTGGAAAAACAGTTGACCAAGTGTAGTTATCTGGAAGTGCTAAAAAGGCTGTACTGAAAAGTTAGAAGAAAACAACCTGAAATTTGTGTCAACAACTCACAGCTCTTGCATCACAGCAATGCACCAGTTCACACGACATTGTCTACTAGGGAGTTTTAGCCAGGAAACAAATAACTACAAAGGAACACCTTCCTTACTCACCTGATCTGGTCCCCAATGACTTTTTTCTTTACCCCAAAATAAAAGAAATCTTGAAAGGAAGAGATTTTGATGGCGTTCAGGACATCAAGGGTAATATAAAGACTGTTCTGATGGCTATTCCAGTAAAAGAGTTCCAAAACTGCTTCAAAGGGTGGACTGGCACTGGAATCAGTACATAGCTTCCTAAAAGGAGTACTTTGAGGGTGACCATAGTGACATTCAGCAATGAGGTAAGTAGCACTTTTTCTAGGAGGAGTTTGTGAATGCAATTGTCAGACCTCATAGTGCTAGAATTTACAAGCTGGAAAATGCTATCAGATGACAAAATGGTGGATAATTACATAATGCTGAAAATAATGGCTCAGCAAATTGATACATATATTTTGGGGGTGATGTAAATCAGTCCATGACAATTATGTTTTATTGAGCACTTATGCTATACCAGCACTTTCCCAGGTATTTTGCCCTGTATCTTGTATGATGGTATGAATTCCCTTTTAAAGGCACAGCACTGTGTAGCAATTTCACAGGCATTACCTCCTTTGGTCTTCACACCAAATCTGAAAGGTGGTTATTCTCACCCTTCTTTTATGAATGAGCATTCAGAGGAATGAGCTGACTTGCCTATGGCTCAAAAATGACTGAATTATCTTCATCAAGTAGTCAAAACAGTGTTTTCATTAAGCAAAATTTTCAGTCTGATGCATCGGATCATCCTCAGCCCAAATGGAACTCCGATCTCAGCTCTACATGATGCAAAAGAAAATTCACAAACTCTTAGGACAAAGTCTGCACTGTCTTTGAATCCCAGAAATGTAATCTTGAGAACACTGTTTAACCTCTCTAAACTTTCAGTCCCTTCATCTGCAACATAGCAATAATGGCATCTATCTTATAGTGTTACTGCAATAATTAATGAGACAACCTATATGCAACTTATGGCACATAACTCAGTATGTTACAGTTGCTATTATTTATATTGGAAACTCTGGTCCCATAATGGTTAAGTGCTATGGCTACTAACACAAAGGTCAGCAGCTCAAGTCCACAGGTACTCTTTGGAAACCCTATGGGGCTGTTGTACTCTGTCCTGTAGGCTTGCTGTGAGTTGAAATGGTCTCAATGGAAAGAGGTTTTGTTTTATTATTATTATTATTATTCAACCCCTGTTAATATTGTCCTCATGATGCTCCAGTGTTCTCCTTTACATTCACTGTTTATCTTCTGAAATGCCTTTGTCCTCCATCTCTGCATACCACAATTCTACTTATAATCCAAGGGCAATTCACAACCTTCCTCTTTCATGAAGCCTTCTTGGATTCCTCAGATGGAAGTGAGCACTCTGTCATTCCGTTTATGAATACCTCTATTCAGCAGAACCTGAACATTTTGTCTTGTGTTACTTCTTTAATTTGAATGACAACTGGAGATCCTCACCTTGTTTGAATACAATTTCCCTGACCCTCTCTGTCTTCCAGCAGGGGAAGTCCCTGAGAGTCCCTGAGAGTCCCTGAGAGTCCCTGAGAGGTCTTTTTAACATAGCGCCTACATGCCTACCTGTTGTCTTTCTTTCTTTCTCTTCGTCAGCGTAGAGCTTTCACTCTTTTCCTCAAGGCTTTTTCCCCATGCTGCCAGAGGCATCTTTACACATTGCACAGCGTTCTACCATCATCCTCTTCTCGCCTTCAGATATTGCTACCAGCCACACACTCTGGCCACTACATCAAACTAACTTAACACATGTGACTCCAAACAATTTTGTTTCTACTGTAAGAGGAAGTTTCGTATAAGGCACCATAATTATTTTTTTCTAATTTATTTCACTTCACCAGTTTAAGGTACTTTTTTTGGTTTCGTTCCAAATGTTTTAGGTGGATTAACTAGTTTAATCTTCACAGAAGCCGTATGTCTGTTGTTGTCTTCATTTTATAGATAAGGAAGCTCAGTAATTTACCCTATATCACACAGTTCATGACTGGCAGAGCCAAAATTCTCACTGGGGTTAACCATAACACTATACTCCTAATTAGTATAGACACCTATGAGTCGGATACAACTCGACGGCACCTGGCTTGGCTTTTTTCATGTCAAGTTGTTGATATCTATTTATGCTTTCCCAAACTTGCTAAGGGGGTGGCTACAACAGCTCTCCTCTCACATGTTTAGAAAGCTGGTTTACACAGTCAGATGTGCCGTCAACATTAGTTGAACGATTAAACACAAAACATCTCCCATCTTTGAAATGTGGATGACAGCATCTGCCATACTTAAGGGCTGTGAAGTTTTGACGAGGTAATACAGGTAAAGTGTAAATCCTGCAGCCTGGCAACTAGAAAGTATCATTTTCTGATGCCATATAAGACAGACACCTGCTCTTAAGGAGCAAAATATCGTGGAAGGGTAATAAGATAGTTAGAAGGAAAAGCAGACCATAAGACACAGTATAAAGGCACCTTAAAATTAGGTGGATGCTGGCTTGCAGTGATAGTTGCACAGCTCTACAGAGTCCTTAAAAATCATTGAATGATAATAGTGAATAATAATTTCTTGAAGTGAATATGTTGAAGAGAAGACAGAGTTAGTATCAACAGTGGGAAATACAGTAGGCACCAAGTACACGGAAGCTTCTTTTACTATAAGAGGGGTAATAGTATCTCTCTATTATAAACTTGAAGAAATTTAGTCAAATGTTTATTGAGTGTCAACTCGGTACAGGAGTGCTATCACATGTGAATTGCTTCTGAGAAGTGCTCTGCCTTGGACACATGTCTGAGTCTTGTTACTGGTACTGTTATCATCACTACCCTGAGTCCGGAAGATCGGCTCCAGAGCGCTGGGCTGATGCTGCACAAAGCCATCCGAGTTAGGGATTCTGGGCAGGCAGGCAGGCAGGGCCAGAGCCTCGCAATGAACGCAATACAACTCTAAATGGATAGCCAGGGGACTTTTTTTTTCTATATTAAACTATTGATTTTTCATAAACTAAGAGGACAAAAGGCCAGAGAAAACAATCAAATCCCAGAGCAAGATGCCAAAAAAATTGGACAGCTCTTTGTCCTTTGTTGGCCACTTCCATGAAGTGACTTCCTTTTAGAGGAAAGACAAAACCCCTTTTCTTCTAAGAAATAAGTGGAAAGAGGTAGGAAGAAAGGAAAGGTATGTGTCAGGTGAGAGAAAGGCTCTCTGAACTGTGATACAGGAAACCTAAGTTTTAGCCTGACCCAGTCACTAAAAATATTCCTTCGTTTCTTTCAGAGATCAAGAGGTCAGACTGGATCCTCTTTACATTCAGATATACTGTGACTCCATTACAGAATGGAGGCAGGGAAAGGAGAAAGGATGAAGGAAGGGAGAGAAGGTGTGAGAGAAGGCACAGGAGAATGGTTCTGGTTGGATTTGAATCCTTTAGCTTCATCCGGACTCCAACTGTGAGCCCAGAGAATGCCCCTATCAAGAAACCTTGCCCCAGGCCAAGAGTAGGTCCCAGTCCTGGGGACTACAGCTTGTTCAGTATTTGGAGGGGAGGGTGACTGTTTGACAAAAATAAACCAAAGGAAGTACACAAAGGTAAATGCAAGATCTTGGGTGGTCTCTGTAGGCAAGGGCCTCTGAAACACAAGCTCATTTGTTTTAGGGTCAATCTTCCTTCACCCTGGAGTTATAACTTTCAGGTAGAATGAGTGGATGGGGTTGGGAGAGACAACTGAGAGAAAAATGTGGCTTATTTCAATGCTGGCAGTCCCTCTTATGTCATTAGAGATTTCAGTAGTGCTTACTGAACGTAGTAACTACATGCATCGGAATACAACATCTCCATCTGGAGAGGTAGACATTATGGTCTCCACTTCATTGTTTAGAGGTAGAGGGAGGAAGTCACTCCTCCAAGAACCAATTCTAGAATTATTCAGGGACAGAAGACAAGGTCGGTCTTCTAGTTGGAGATATTTTCCTCATTGGATTCCCATTTATTGGATTTGTTATATGCTAGATGCTGAGTGAGCTTTATAGGCACTGTATCATTTTCTACCCATGGCAGTCCCATGATGTAGGCATACCATTAACATTTCAAAGATGACCACAAAGGTGATCATATTTTATACATCATAACTCAAGCTTACATCCTTGAAATCAGAATAAAAAGGTTGGTCCAAGAATCTGGGCCACTAACTTTGCCAGATACAATTGCTCAGCAAAGTCCTGTTTTAAGAACCAGGGGCTGAGAGAGAGTCAGGGATCTGGGGTCACCTGTTATATGACATTACATGAGCTGGCTGCACAGTTCATTGGCTTTCTTTCAATGTCTTGGAAGGAAGATACCTGAATTTTCAAAAGATAATGTTGTCAAAGAAAGTTAAATATCCAGTAGATTCAATCCACCCACTTCAGGACCTAGCTTACACCTTGCACCTATTTCTTTAACTAGTGTCACTGTTGTGTTCTTCCTCATCCATGACAATTCAGCTGTGTGGTTGTATTATGAAATTAAGATGCGTACCCAAGTTCTCACTGTTACTGTGAACTCAATTCTTCTCACCTCTAAAAAGCCTTCTCTCAGCACTACAACAGTTTATGAACTCTCCTCCTTCAACCATACTGGGACATTCTATCTCTCTCTTAATTTTAAATCTACATGTGGTCTCTGAGCCTTCTCTGAGAATAGGTTCTCAAGGTTATCGCAGTAGTAACTCTTCAAGGTGCTACTGTCACTCTCTGAGTTTGAGTTAGTTTAGATGTGGACCAAGACGTAAGAATTGGAATGCAAGTAAATTATTTGTATGGTGGAATAAACACCAGTGGGAGAATGGGGAAGTGAGACAGGGGCAAAGAAGGCAGCCAGCAAAGTAGAGGTGCCTGAGAAATGACCTCCCTGTAAAAATTCTAGAAGTTGGTTTAGAGCAGAGACTTCAGAGTTATTCCATCCAAGGGTCAAAGGAATGGGGTATCTGCATACCAGCTCCTCTTGCTCGTTGTACAGGGGTTCATGTTCATTCCACTGCCTATGTGGGACAATTAGGTTCCAAAAGAAAAAGATTTCAAGTAGTTGGCAGTCAGGCCACTAGCACTGACTAGATCAGGGTGAGGAGAAATGGCATCTGCTTCATGCCTGCCTCTCTAGCCCATCTGTGTCAGAAATTTGACCAACAAAAGGGATTTTTGAGGACATGAAATGACAACTCACCATACATTTAAGTTGTTAGCACAATGGGTTTCACATGGTAAGCAACTAAAAAATACTGGCTATCATTAATAGATATTATTTAAAAGAAACATTGGCTCCATCTCTTAGAACTTCAAGGCGTTTAAACTTTCTAAGAGTGAGAAGGAAGCCGTGGTGGTGTAGTGGTTAAGTGCTACAGCTGCTAACCAAAAGGTCAGCAGTTCAAATCCACCAAGCACTCCTTGGAAACTCTATGGGGCAGTTCTACTCTGTCTATAGGATCACTAGTTGTTACATTGACTCAGTAGCAGTGGGTTTTCTCTTGGTTTTAGGAGTGAAAACCTGACGCCCAGAAATACCCGTGACTCTTTTGGAGAGATGAGACAACTTAGCAACGGTGTATGTGGGACTCCAGCGGGTGGAAGCCAGGGCCGCAGAGATCCTTACATCAACATGCCCTTCTCACTCCAAAGTTCCTGCCCTATTTAAATACCGCAGATGGGTATGATTGTCACCAGTGCAGGGGAGACCCTAAGGCACAGTGGCTAAATCTATGGATTCTCGCCATTGTCAGTCCTCCTTAAAGAAGGTAGCTAATTAGATTGTTTTGCTTATATGGTAGCACACTGTTTTTTCCTTAACATCTCAATGAATAATGATTATATTAAGGACAAGTTTCTGGTTGCAAGTCAAAAGACTGAACAACTTCCTGAGAGAGTCTGAGCAAGACAGTAAGACTGCCTGGGCCTTGATGGATTTCTCTCTTTATTTCTAAGTATGACTTATTTAACTATAATTTGTTGTTAGGCACCATTGAGTCAGTTCTGACTCACAGTGACTCTATGTACATTCAGTAAAATTCATCTTTTTTAGGTGTAGAGTTTGAACAATCTCAGACAAACGTGTAAAGACATACAAATATCACCACCAAGATGTGTATGTGTGTGTGTGTGGCCATCGTCCTGAGAAGTTTTGTTAACTCACTCTGTGTCCAATTCCCCTGCTCAGTCTCCAGCTCCAGTAAACCACTGGTCTGATTTCTGCCCCACGCTTCTGCCTTTTCAGAATGTCATCTAAGCAGAACTATACAGTATGTGACTTTTTCATATGTGGCTTCTTTTACACAGCACAATGCTTTTAAGATTCACTCACGTTGTTTCTTCCCCTAGTAATTAGATCCTTTGTATTGCTGAGTCGCATTCCATTGTATAGGTGCACGCCAATTTGTTTATCCATTCACCAGTTGATGGGCATTTGGGTTGTTTCCAGTTTAAGGAAATTATGAATAAAGTTGCTCTAAGCATTCTCATACAGGTCTTTTCATGCACATGTGTTTTTATTCCTTTTGAGTAAATATCTAGAAGTGGAATTGTTTGGTTGTATGGTAAGTGCATGTTTAACTTTATAAGAAACTGCCAAACTGTTTTCCAAAGTGGCTGTGTCATTTCACATCACTGTACACAAAATAAGAGGCTCAACTGGCCCACATCCTCCCCCACTGGTGTTTTTAATTGCTTTTTTTCCCCTCTGGAGTGGGTGTGCAGTGGCGCGGATTGTGGTTTTAATTTTTATTTACTTAATGACTAACGATATTGAATATCTTTTCATGCGATTCTTTGTCACCATAGTTCTTATTTAGCGAATTTTTTTTGCCCACTTTATGATTGATTTCTTTTCTTGTTAATGAGGTGTGAGAATTCCTTACATCTTTTAGGTATGAGTTCTTTATCAGATGCATGTTTTTTGAACTATTGTCTGCTTTCTGTGGCTTCTCTTTTCATTTTTTCTTTTTGAAATAACAGTTTCTATAAAAGTCAACTTATGCTTTTGTTTCTTGCATTCTAAGGGTCTGCCTACTCCAAAGTTATAAGGATTTTCTGCACTGTTCTCCTATGTTCTAATTTTCACAGAGGCAATCCCCCTGCAGCACAAGGCTGCCAGTTAGGGATAGAGGCTAATGAGTCTATATAATTCAGGCATGAAGAATCAGAAGCCCTCTTGGCTAATGGATTCAAAGCCTTGTTCTCCAACAGCATTATCAATTAGAAAGGTCATATTTTGATAGCCTGATTCAATTTCAACTGGCTCCAGAACCAGGGGTGGAACAGAGGGATAAAATGTATTGGTCTCCCTCAATGACCAATATTAGATAGAGTTGTGAAAGGCTGGAAGAACTAAACAAAATTCAATTTGGCAGAAGCAGAGAATAAGGAAAAGTTAGGGAGAGGTGCTATGGGGGTGGGGTGCTAGCAAGAGCAAGTCTAGGAAAGGTCTGTAGACAACATTATAGAGTTTGGCCTTTATCCTACAGTTAGTGGAGGGCCAACAAAGGCCTCTGAACAGACACTGAAGGGAGAGTAATCAAGTCTGTGTTTTAGAAAGACCACTCTACCTGCCAGACAGAGAATGACCTAAAGAGAACAAGGCTGGAGGCAAGGAGACAAGGTTGAGGCTGTTAGAATGACTCGGACAGCAGATAGACTGGTGGACAGGGCTAGTGCAGCAGCAACAAGGGTAAAGAAAAGTGGATTAAATTCTTTAAATCCCCTTAATGTTTGGAAATTCTTAGTGTCTCAAATTCTACGTCCTTTAGCAAAACAAGAGGAATGCTAATTGCTACTTTTACTATTAAACTACCCTGTTCTGTCTTTTCCATGTATTTACCACAATAGCTAATTATATTCTAAAGTCACAGTGCTAGACGGATAACACAGTAATACTGGTATTTATACGGCTCCTTACCAAACAACCCACTTCTATATCCACATGATCACTTTAAGACAATGAGACTGATCTTCCAGTTTGAAGAGTTGGAAGTTGAACAAGAAAAGTTAGCAGAAGCGTAGTGTCCTTGTATTTTCGGCATTTACTATGTGATAAGTTCTTTTTCACATGTTAGTTGATCTCATTCTTGTAGAATCTCCCTGAATATCTGTAGGATTCTCCCTGTTTAAAGACCAGGAAAACGAAGGTGAAGAAGCTGAGTGACTTCTGCAAGGCCTTGAGCTAAGATAGAGACTGAGCGGAGATTTGAACCCCACACTTCCTCGAGTTTGCTTTGATATTTTTTACTCCTGGTAATCAGAAACACCATGCTTCCACCAAATGTCGTGCTCACACAGAAGAAAATAAGGTAGCTCAGAGATGTAGAGCTGAAATAACTTAAAGGAATTAGCATTCTTAATGTGTTTTGGTATTGGGATTTTTTTTTTTTAAATCTTTGTTGGAACTAGGGAAATATTGCTATTTTTGAACTGAGAAAGAAAATGCATGAGTACAAATAAAGATAAAGGGTATTTTGTCTGAAAGCTACCCATAAAATTTTAAGAAAAATAATTAAGAAAATAATTGGAGCTAGGAATTATATTTTTTCCATGACCTACACCATAATCTAAAAGAAAGAAAGTGATTTCTGTTAGTATCGGTGGTTCTTAAATGTGTGAGCTGTTATGGATCCCCTTTATAATAGGGGCACCATTAATGACTCACTTTCTCTCTATGACAAAATGCACAAAAAGTATCATTAAAGATATGATTTCAAGAGTTTTAAAGAACCACCCCCAAGATGCATATCTGTAAACTCCAGATTAAAAATCCAGACCACAAAGTATTATGCAAATATCAACGTTCACATTCAGTATTAGTCTGCTTTCTAGTGACAGTGTGATACAAATGAAAATTCACTGGAGTAAGAATCAGTCCCCAGTCCCCACCCCTCACCCCTCACTCCCACCCCCATATCTCAGCTCAGTAATTCATTGAATCACATTGATCCAAACTCAGTGGCATACAACATTAAAATAACTTTTTTTTTCTTCTTTTCATGTATCGGCATGTCATTCAGGGGATGACTGATACAGACTGGGTTTACCTGCAGAATACCTGCTCCCGTACGTCTCATCTTCTTCCTAGAACCAGCAGGCTAGCATAAGCATAGACTTCTTCTAAAACTCTGATGGCATAGTGATTAAATGCTACATCTGGTAACCAAAAGGTCAGCAGTTCAAATTTGCCAGGTATTCCTTGGAAACTGTATAGAGCAGTTCTGCTCCATCCTATAAGGTTACCATGAGCTGGAATTGACCCAACGGCAGTGGATTTCATTTTGGGGGTTTTACTGATGGCAGACATTCAAGAGAGGCATATAGAAACACCTGAACCTCTTAAGGGTCAATTACAGAACTGATACACAGACATGTTTGACTCAGCCCATGGGCCAAACCAAATGGCATGGCCAAAGCAAGTTACACGGCTAAAGCCAAATGCAAAGAGGATAGAGAAATATATTAGTTTTCAATGCTATGTAACACATTACCACAAACAGTAGCTTAAAACAACATGTACTTACCATCTCATAGTTGTAATTTCAATTTATTATCTCACAGAGGTGTGGTGACTGTGCAAAGCTACTTGGGTTCTCTGTAGGACTATCATCAAGGTGTTGGTCAAGGTGTAGTCCTCATCTAGAAGCTCAATTTACAAATATATCTACTTCCAAGGTCGCTCACCACTGGTCACATTCACTCCCTTGCAGCTATAAGTGTGAGGAGACAGCATTTCTCCCTCAGCACCTACAGGGTTCACAGTTACATGCCACATGGGCCTTCCCAACATGATCTCTTCATTCTTTAAAGCCAATGATGGACTGAGAACAAATGGGCCAGAAAAATGGAGTCCTACAAAACACAACGTAATGGCAGGTTCATATCCCATCACCTTTGTTATATCCTATTAGTTATGAACAATCACAGGTCCCACTCAAACTCACCCTGCCCCCAAAAAACCACTGCCTTTGAGTCAATTACAACTCACAGTGACACTATAGACAGAGGAGAACTGTCCCATAGAGTTTCCAAGGAGATCCTGGTGGATTTGAACTGCCAGCCTTCTGGTTAGCAGCTGTAGCACTTAACTACCACGGGACCAGGAAGTCAGATCTTGAAGGTCACATTTTACACTGCCCTCTGCTAACCCTCATCACTAGAGTTGGTGCCATCCACCCCTGTGGACCTCCTCTCCTACTGGATCACACAGAATCTTTGTTGTTTTTGTTAGGTGCTGTCGATTCAGTCTTCACTCATAGCAACTTTCTGTACAACAAAGAGAAACACTGCCCAGTCCTGTGCGATTCTCACAATCGTTGTGCTTGAGTCGTTGTTGTAGCTACTGTGTTAATCTATCTCCTTTAGGTCCTTCTTGTTTTTTGCTGACCCTCTGCTTTACCAAGCAGAACATCCTTCTCCAGGGACTGGTCCCTCCTGATTAAATGTCCAAAGTATGGAAGATGAAGTCTCGCCATCCTTCTTTTAATGAGCATTCTAGAAATACTTCTTCAGGACGGATTTGTTTGTTCTTCTCCTCCCACCCCCACCCCCGGCCCCCAAAACCAGTGCAAGTGAGTTGATTCTGACTCATAATGCCCCTGTAGGTCAGAGGAGAACTGCCTCACAGAGTTTCCAAAGTGATCCTGGAGGATGTGAACTGCTGGCCTTTTGATTACCAGATGTAGCACTTAGCCACCACTATGTCGATATACTTTGCCAACATCACAATTCAAATGTATTGATTCTTCTTTGGTTTTGTTATTCATTGCTCAGCTTTTGCATGCATTTGAGAATCTTTGTAATTTGTTTTTGTATTAACATGCCTCGTAAATCATAATTCCCACACATCACTCCTTCTTTTGCTTAAATTACTACTTAATTCTCAAAAATATTATTGAATTAGGTTCACAAATACTAATTACCACAATATTGTAGCTCAGACGTGAGAAATTTTGACAAAATCAGCTACTTGAAAACACCAGCAGCAAGATAACAACAGCAAATGCTTGCAGTGTGTGCAGGAGAAAACACATGATTCAGAGTGTCACTGGAATTGGCTAACAATGACAGCTCTGGCTGGAGTGCCTTAGAAGATTCAAAAGATAAAGTAGCATAGAGTTTTTAGTCTTGCAGGTATATTGATATATGTAAGCTGTGCTTACAAAAAATTGCTTTTGCTGTTATAGCTAACTTGTTATTGTTGTTAGGTGCCATTGAGCCAATTCTGACTCATAGTAACCTATGCACAACAGAGCAAAACAATGCTCAGTCTTGTGCTTTGCCCACATTTGTCTCTATGCTTAAGCCCATTGTTGCAGCCACTGTTTCAATTCATCTCGTTGAGGGTCTTCCTCTTTTTCACTGACCTTCCATTCCACCAAACATGATAACCTTCTCTACGGACTGAGCCTTCCTGACAACATGTCCAATGTACGTAAGGTGCAATCTTGCCATCTTTGCTTCCCAAGAACACTCTGGTCATACCTCTTCCAGAAGAGATCTGTTTGTTCTTTTGACAGTCTGCGGTACATTCAACATTCTTCTCCAATACCACATTTCAAAGGCATCGATTCTTCTTCCATCTTCCTTGCTCATTGTCCAGCTTTTGCATGCATGTGATGCAATTGAAAACATCAAGGCTTGGGTCAGTCACACTGTAGTCTTCAAGGTGACGTCTTTACTTTTCAATAGTTTAAAGAGATCCTTTGCAGCAGGTTTCTGCAGTGCAATGCATCTTTTGATTTCTTGACTGCTGTTTCCGTGGATGTTGACTGTGAACCCAAGTAAAATGAAATCCTTGACAACCTCAATCCTTTCTTCATTTATCAAGATGTTGCTAACCGGCCCATTTGTTTTTGTTTTCCTGATGTTGAGGTGGAATCCCTACTAAGGCTGTGGTCTTTGATCTTCATCAGTAAGTGTCTCAAGTCTTCTTCACTGCTAGCAAGTAAGGTGGTATCATCTGCATACAGGTTGTTAATGAGTCATGCTCCAATCCAGCTGCCTCGTTCTTCTTCATATAATCCAGCTTCTCAGATTATTTTCTTGGCATACAGATTTAAAAGGTAAAGTGAGAAGATACATCTCTGACACACACCTTTACTGATATTAAACCATGCAGTGTTCCCTTGTTCTGTTTGTATGACTGCCTCTTGATCCATATTCAGATTCCTTAAGAGCACAAATAAGTGTTATGGAATTCCTGTTTTACACAATGTCAGCCATAATTTATTATGATTCACACAGTCGAATGTCTTTGCATAGTCAATAAAACACAGGTAAACATCCTTCCGGTATTCTCTGCCTTTAGCCAAGATCCATCCGACATCAGCAACGATCTGCCTAGTTCCACGTCCTCTTCTGAATGCAGCTTGAATTTCTGGCAGTTCCTCCTCAATATGCTGTTGCAGTTGTTTTTGACTCACCTTGAGCAACATTTTATTCATGTGTGAAATTAACGATATTTTTCGGTAATTTCCACATTTATTTGGGGTCACCTTTCTTTGGAATGTGTGTAAATATGGATCGCTTCTCGTGAGTTGACCAGGTAGCTGTCCTCCAAATGTCTTGGCATAGATGAGTAAGCACTTCCAGCTCTGCATCTGTTTGTTGAAATATCTCAATTGATATTCCATTGATTCCTGGATCCTTGTTTTTTGCCAATGCTTTCAATGCACTTTCGATTTCTTCCTTCAGTACCATGGGTTCCTGATCACATGCTGCCTCTTCAAATGGCTGAACAGTGACCACTTCCTTCTGGTATAATGACTGTGTATTTCTTCCATCTTCTTTTGATGTTCCCTGAGTCATTTAATATTGTCCCTGTAGAATCCTTTACTATTGCAACTTGAAGTTTCAATTTTTTCTTTAGCTCTTTCAGCTTGAGAAACACAGAATATGTTCTTCCCCATTTTCACTCAGTCATAATTTAAAAAAAAGAGGAAATATTCTTCCCTCTGGTTTTCCATTTCCAGCTCTTTGCACGCGTCATTATGATACTTCATTTTGTTGTCTTGCACTGCCCTTTGAAGTCTTCTGTTGTCATTCCTTGCTTTTCATTCAGCTGCTCAATGTTCAAAAGCAAGTTTCAGGGCACCTACTGATATCCAGTTTGGTCTTTTCTTTCTTTTTTTGTCTTTTTAATGACCTCTTGCTCTCTTCATGGATGATGTCTTTGAAGTCATTCCAAAGTTCGTGTGATCTTCAGTCGTTAGTGGTCAACATGTCTGATCTGTTCTTGAGGATGGTCTTAAACTCAGGAGGAATATACTCAAGGTCAGACTTTGGCTCTCGTGGACTTGTTCTAATTTTCTTAAGTTTCAATTTGACTTTGCATATGAGCAATTGATGATCTGTGCCACAGTCAGCAACTGGTCTTATTCTGATTGCAGATATGGAGCTCTCCCATCATCTTTTTCCACAGATATAGTCAATTTAGTTCCTGTATATTCCACCTGGTGAGGTCCATGTGCACACTCACCGTTTGTGTTACTTAAAAAAGGTATTTGCAATGAAGATGTTGTAAGTCTTGCAAAATTCTACCATGTGATCTCTGCATTATTTCTATCACCAAGGTCATATTTTACAACTACTGAGTCTTTGCCTTTGTTTCCAACTTTTACATTCCAGTCACCAGTAATTATCAATGTACCTTGATTGCATATTCAATCCATTTCAGACTGCAGAAACTGGTAAAAATCCTCAACCTCTTCATCTTTAGCCTTAGTAGTTGGTGCATAAATTTGAATAATAGTTGTATTAACTGGCCTTCCTTGTAGGCATATGGATGTTGTCCTATAACTCACAGCATTGTACTTCAGGACAGATCTTGAAATGTTCTTTTCAATGATGAAAGCAAGACCTTTCCTCTTCAAGTTTTATTCCCAGTATAGTAGACCACGTGATGATCAGATTGAAAATGGCCAATAGTGATCCATTGCAGCTCACTGATGCCTAAGGTATCAATGTTCATGTGTTGCATTTCACTTTTGACAATTTCCAATTTTCCTAGATTCATACTTCATACGTTCCATTTTCCAATTACTAATGGATGTTTGCAGCTGTTTCTTCTCCCTCTGAGTTGTGCTATGTCAGCAAATGAAGATTCTTCTTTAGTCATCTGGTGCTGCTCTAACAGAAAAACCACAGAGTAGATGGCTTTAAAAGGAAAGTTTATTCTTACACAGTCCGGTAGGCTACAAATCTAAATTCAGGGTGTCTGCTCCAGGGGAAGGTTTTCTCTCTGTCAGATCTGGAAGAAAGTCCTTATGTTACATTAGTCTCTGGTCAGGGAGCATCTTGGTATAGGAACCTCAGGTCTGAAGGATGCACTGTACTCCCAGTGTTGCTTTCTTGATTGTGTGAAATTTCCTATTTTCTGCTTGCTTCCTTTTCTTTTTGTCTCTTGTAAGATAAAAAGGATAACGGTGGTGAAAGCCACACTCCAAGAAAATTCCTTTTACAATGGAGCAAGAGGGGAACTTACCAAGGGATTTACAGTCCCACCCTAATCTTCTTTAACATACAAAAAAGAAAACCACACCCACTGCCATAGGAAAATCACAAAATGGAGGATAACCATAAACTACCGGGAATCACAGCCCAGTCAAATGGCTATGCACATATTTGGCTGACACAGTTCAATCCTTGACTTTCCACCATTTGGCCCCCCAAAAATCATGTCTCTGAAACATGTAACACATTCATCCCATCATAGCAAAAGTCATAGCAAAAACATATCCATCTCATATGATAGCAAAAATTTTAAATCAATTCCAAGTTCAAAATACAAAAATTTCTGTAAAACTGAAATCAAGAATACAAGGCATCTGCTTCGAAAGTATAATAGTAGAAAAGGCAGGCATAAGCTAGACATTTCCATTACAAATGAGAGAAATTGCAAGGAAAGAGCCATTAACAAGCAGCAAGCAAGTCAGCAGAACACATTATATTAGCTCTCAAAGCTTTGAAAATAATCCCCTGTTCTCTGAGACCTCCAGACTCTAGATATTGGCCACAGTCTCTGGATTCTGAGTACAGACCCCTCAGCCTTGTGCTACAACTCAGCCTTCTAGGCCCACTTGGATAACAAATCTGCCCCCTCAGATCTGAGTACAACCTAAGCCCAACTGAGTCGGAATTCCACTTTTACAAACACAGAAAGCCCTGGCTCCACACGGTCAAACTCCTGAGGTCATGGCCATATCTTTTGAGATGGAGGCAGCTCAGCTTCTAATACTCTTTAATACTGTAGGAAGCTTCTGCTTCCTACAGCTTCATGGCCTGGACATCAAGCCCACATCTGCCTTGGTGGGGCAAGTGTACCAAAGCTCTGTGGCTCCACTGATTGAAGTGCCTCGAATTACCCCAGTGTGCCAGGAAGCCCCCTATACACAGGCACTCAGCTCTCTTGCTCCATGGGTCAGAAAGCTCTACAGATTCAAGTGCTTGGAGGCATCACACTCCACCAGGAAACCTCTGGGCACAGGCACTCAACTTTGTTGTTCTGTGGGTTGGCTCCAGCACTGTCTTGTGTTGCTTTGGTTCTGCTGCTGCCCATCTGCTGCTGCCGGTCCTCTGCTGTTTCTCACCATCTGTGCCTTTTTCAGTGTTAATAGTTCTCCATTCCTTCCAAGTCATCTATACATTCAGTTTTAAAACCACTTCCACATTTCAGATACTTGTTAGAGCAGCATGCCACTCCCTTGGTATCAAATTCTGTTTTAGTCATCTTATACTACTGTAAAAGAAATACCACATAGTGGGTGGCTTTAAAAAGGAAGGTCTATTGTTATACAGCACAATAGGCTACAAGTCCAAATTCAGGGTGTCTGCTCCAAGGGAAGGATTTCTGTCTGTCAGGTCTGGAGGAAAATCCTTGTGTTTCATTAGTTTCTGGTCAGGGAGCATCTTCATGCAGGAATCTGGGGTCTGAAGGATGTGCTCTACTCCCAGTGCTGCATTCCTGATTGTGTGGGATTCCCCATTTTCTACTTTCTTCCCTTTCCTTTTATATCTTGTAAGATAAAAGAATAAAGGGTAGTACAAGCCACACTCCAGGAAAATTCCTTTTACAATAAAGCAGGAAGGGGACCTTAGGAAGGGATTTACGGTCTCATCCTAATCCTCTTTAACATACCAATAAATAAATTAAATAATAAAAAACACTTACTGCCATGGGAAAATCACTAGATGGAGGACAATCATAAACTACTGGGAATCATGGCCCAACCAAATGGCTATGCATATTTGAGGGGAGACACATTTCAATCCATGATAGATTCGAAACACTTTACTCCATTCACAACATTAAGGTTGCCTCTACTTTGCAGAGGCAGCTCTTCCTCAGTCATCTTCTGAGGTCCTTCCAACCTGGGGGGCTCGTTTTCAGGCACTGTATCTGACAATGTCCCTCTGCTCTTCATAATGTGTTCCCTGACTAATTGTTTTCAGAAGTAGACTGCCAGGTCTTTCTTCCTAGTCTGTCCTAGTCTGGAAGCTCAGGTGAAACCTGTCTACCATGGGTGATGGTACCCTGGTGGTATCTAGGTACCGGTGGCATAGCTTCCAGCATCACTGCAACAAGCAGTGACAGTCCACTGACAGACAACCTAACTACAGGGATCTTTTTATTAAAAAAAGAATACACTTCTGCTGAAACACTGCTAAAAATATTTACAGGCAATCATTTCAGCGTCACCCTCTCTGATAGTGTTATGTGATGCAGTCTGTACTCTCTGTAGCCCTCTGCTGTCCTTTAATGCAAGAAACTGCCAGATCACTCGGCAAAGGGGATGGGTACAAAAAGGGGTGAAGAATTAAAGTCTGTTAAGGTCAATAAGGAATCTACCACTATATTATAGAGCAACAGAGAGTAGTATCAGATAGGAGAGTCAAGAAGGCTTCTTTGCAGAGGAGATACTTGGGCTGAGACTTGCACAGACAAAGGAATCCATAGTGCAAAAAACAGTTTAGAATTTCTAGAGTACAGGAACTGTGAAAAATACGTAGAATTGAGAGCAGGAAATTTACTTTTAAATGAATTATTGCTCAGTTTATTCTCAGATGACAGCCCAGCCACCAGGTCCTTCCTAATCTTCCAATTAAATTGACTGCTTAAATTGCCTTGCCAAAAATCCGTCTTCCAGTCAAAGGGTACCAAGTGGCTAATGAGGTGAGGAAGAGATCATGAGAGGGACGTGCCAGGAGTTTGTGCCCAGTGGGACATTTCTTTGTCTGTGATGTATAGAAGGGCAGGGGAGAGAAAGTGTAAAAGGTACAGGGCCTAAGGGAGTCTTACACAGAAAGACCAAGGTCTGAAGGTCAAGGCCGGCCACAGTTATGAAGGAAGAGGCTTTGCTGGGTTTGTGGAGGATGACTTGGTTGTAAGCCACGGCACCAGGTTAATTGACTGAACTAGCCTGAGTCTCACAGCTGCTAAACTGAACAAGCAATTTTTCAAAATAAAAGACAGAGCACTCAGGCAATTCAATCCTTCATGTGCTATGTAAGTCTCTGAGCCTCAGATTCTCCATCCGGGAAATGGGAGGGTTGAGCTTACACCTTGGGCTCGAGCAAATGACATTAGTAAGTGTCATAAATTTTCTGAGATAAAATGAATTCTTATTTTTACACTTTTATTAAGTGCATCTTGTGCTTAGTTACAGTGTCTTTTAAAACATTATTAAGGTTAAAATTTAAAAAAAGATCAAATATACATTGATTTGTGGCCTCTAGTAGACAGTTCCAAAAGACCTCTTCAGATCTAAGCAACATGCTTAGCACAGCATTTGGAATGTTGTAGGATTTCAATAAAATGATTGCTATTATTATCAATTATATTATTTTGTGATTTTCAAGATGTTAAATGTAAACGCATTTCGAGAGCTAGCTCACAAATTATATAGCTAATTTACTGAATGCTTATCAAGACTCCAAGTGAGATAAAAGACACTAACTTGCATAACATATTTTTAAATTAGTGAGTAAGGGCCAGCTATATTTAAGTCTCAAACACTGAATGATGGCTAATAACAATAACTGATGGCTTGTTACGGAAATGTAAATGTCCACTCTTCGGACATGAATGGATTGGACTTCGCGACGCAGAGTGACCATATATTGGATGCACTTTATGTTCTATGCATCTATAGGATATCGTCCTGCTGACCTCTGACTGGAGGAAGGAGAGTGGGTGGAGAGGAGGGGAAAGGAGACTGTTTGGAGGATGAGACATGTATGGAGCAGAGAGGAATAGTGTGCTGTCACCGGATAGGGAGAGCAGTGGAAGCTTCATATAGGTGGGCATGTAAATTTATACGGGAATGTACATTTTCACTCAGTCATATTAAATAAAAAATGTAAAGTATTCCAAGGGCACTACCACTGATTCTCATGTTCTCCTCACACTGTCCCTTGGAAATAGACAAATACCAAAACAACAACAACAATAGTTGCTGTAAAATTGAGTCCAGCTCACAGTGACTCCACGTGTTTTAGAGTAGAATTGTGCTCCATAGAGTTTTCAAGGCTGTGACCTCTTGGAAGTAGATCACCAGGCTTTTATTTAGAGGCATCTCTGGAAGAATTTAAACTACCAACCTTTTAGATAGTGATCAAGTTTGTAAATGATTGCACCACTCGGGGACTCCGCTGTTGGCAGGTAGGAAAGACATTATTTTCCCTTAAAAGGCTGAGAAACTGAGGTTGAGATAGGTTAACAAACTTTCTCAAGAGCACAAACTAAGTCTTAAGATCAAGAATAATATCCCAGCATGACTTTCGACATAACTCTCGGTGTCACATTCATAAAAGCAGCAGTTCCAACCTAACTGAGTCCCAACCACATAGGAGTTCTTTATAAATATCAATCTCCAAATCCCATTCTGAATACAGTTGTTTACTGCATAACATCTGCTCAGGTATCGTCTGGCAGAATATATGTTTGTGGTCCCAAAAGTTTATAACAGAGTTCAAAAATCTTAATCAGAGAATGAGACATAGAGGATATAACCGGACATAGGTCAATACAACAGCTTCCCACATGAAACATGTGTTTATCATGTTTCTTGTACACAAAGCAGTAGAGCTGCCAGATATACAATGGTGCAGTATATACATAACCTATAATACGTAGTATTGATAGTCATAATAAATGTCTTTATTACTGGCATATGTGCTATACTTTTCTTATTTTAATGTGAATTTTCTCTATTTACAAATAAAATGTTTACTGGGTAACAATGTATGCTGCAATTTGTAAACAGCAGCATCCAGGCTCCTGCCTTGTGTGTCTCTTGAGTGTCGTAGCTCATCTTTCTGTTTAATTTTCTTTTGAAAACACTAGCATGAAGTGTATTATTGTTCCCGAATGCAGGGAACCACTGCTAGTGATAGCAGCACCGAGAGGCAAAGGAGATGTATCAGTTTGGAAGTGAGACGAAAGGTATCCTGTATGGCTTTGCTAAGCATATAACATGATGTTTGCACAACATCCAAGTCATGTAACGTCCTAGTTCACAGAACCTATTGTACGTGTTAAGCAACAAATGACTATGCTTATCGGTCAACAGGCCTGAAGAGTGGACCTGGGAGTTCAGGTTCCCAAAGTTGATCTGATGGATGACATATGACATTTGACTGTAGGTTGACAAGGTGGGGACCACGTCTGTCCTTTTTACATTAGTACGTCTGGCACAACCAGGGAATAACTACCAATTATATCAGCACGCAACTGCATGAATGAATAATCACATTGCCTTGGCAGTTCTCTGAGAAGTCAAAAATTAAAAAAGGGGAGTAGGCTCTTGAGAGTGATACAAAAACTGTAAAGCTACAAAAAATCAAATAAAAAATTGTTGAGTCCAAATTTAAATTCAGTATTAATCTCCGCACCTACTATGCTATACTGTGCTACAAACACTTCATTAGGCACTGGAAATACAAGCTGAGTAAAATGCAGTCCACCCATCAAGGCACTTCCAATCTAGTAGGGAGATAAGATATATACACTAAAAATGAGAATGTAAGACAAATGACACTGATGATATAAGTGTCAGTACATAACACCTAAGGTCTTACTTCAAAGTGTTGAAGGAGAGAGGCAAAAGCTACGGTTTCCAAGGAGGAAGAGGCATACTTCATGTGTCCCAGGTTTCCCTCGCTCACCTGCATAAATAGTTGCTCTCTTTGGGAGCAAATTGCTATTTTCAGATAAATGAGGAAGAAATTCTCTTGACTTTTATTAAGGTATCCTGTAGTCAAAAATCAGGTGTTGGGGTAGTTCTTCATTCCAGGTGGGGCAACTGTGGTAAGAAATTAATAATAGGCCTGGTGTTTTTAATGTTCTAGTCCAGAAGGAAGAGAGTTGGTTCAATCTGTGATTCTTTACTTCTCCACCAGAAAAATCCTCTGATAACACTATCCCCCTTCCTTTTTCTGAATTCTCAATAGATCCTTAAAACTCAGCAAAATCTTTTCTTCATTCTCAGCAATGACTGCTTGACTGAACTCCTGCTTTGTTATAATAGTTTCCTAAATGCTCATATCTCCTTTTCACCTCCATAACTCTCTGGTTTGCTGACTGACAAAGTCAGAGAGACGATAAAGTATCAACTGGATACGGCAAATACTTGTCACCTACAGGCTGGCAACAAGGGCTTATCATTTGGTCTATCCCACCTGTTCACCTCATACTGAGCTCCCCTTCCTTCTAATATACACGTAGGGCTCCTGACTGCCAGTGCAGGTCTGGTTCTAACCAAATACAAGTCTTCAAAATAAGAAGTCAGGCACAGCTTGTAGGTGAGTGTAAGAAAAAGGATTACTAAATGAAGACCACTGTTTAAACTTGATGGATGAAGGACAAAACATATTGGTTTTATTTACTTTCTCATAGTGTAAGAAAGAGAAAGATCTAGCAAAATACATGTTGTGGCTCATGAATTCACAAGCACATCCACCAGACTGTTTTCTGTCCCCGAAGCTAGCAACAACTTCTATCATGCCAAATTCAATGGTCATTACTCTGGGCTCATCTTACTAAAACTCACAGCAGAATGTGATCCATTTATTTACTAGACACCATCACCCCCGCCCCCACACTTTTTTAAAGCCCATTCTTCTAGTGGTTTCTCAGATTCCAATGTCTCCTGGTTTTCCTCCTATGGCTTTGGCTACTCCTGCAAGTCTTTATTGCTGGTTCTTCTTATACTGAAAAAAACACACCTACTGCCATTGACTTGATTCTGACTCATGGAAGCCTCATGTGTTGCAGAGGATTGTCTTGGTTGATACCTTACAAATGAAGATTTCCAGGCCTCTCTTCTGTAGTACTGTTTGGTGGATTTGAACCATTGAACACAAGCTGTTTGTGCCACCTAGGGGCCTCTCTTTCCTTTTACAAACCTCTAAATGTTTCATTTTCCATCTTCAAACCTGCTACACTCTGATTCTCATCTCCATAAAAGGCACCACTCTTCTCCCAGTTGCTGATGTCAGAAACTTTGAATTCCCCTGACCTTTCCTTTTGTCACATCTCACATCTAATCCATCGGAAAATCCTGAAGACTCTACTTTTCAAAATAGTGTCTAAGTAGTCCATGCCACGGTCCTGTTTCACCCTGATGAGCACAGATACTTCCTAACAGCTCTCCCACCTCGGGGCCTTTACTCTTATACCTTTGGGTTCAGTGTTCTTCTGTGCAGCAACCTGGATGACACTTTCAAAAATCTAATGCCCTTCTTCAACTAAATTCTTGCCAATAGAATACAACAACATATCAAGAAAATAATCCATCATGACCAAGTGGGATTCATACCAGGGATGAAAGGCTGGTTCAACATCAGAAAAACAATCAATGTGATTAACCACATAAATAATACAAAAGACAAGGATTACCTGATTTTGTCCATTGATGCAGAAAAGGCATTTGATAAAGTCCAACACCCGTTCAAGCTAAAAACTCTTAGCAAAATGGGCATAGATGGCAAATTCCTCAACACAATAAGGGACATTTATACAAAGCCAGTTGCCCACATCATCCTGAATGGAAACAGACTGAAAGACGTTCCCTTGAGATCAGGAACTACACAAGGATGCCCACCCTTACCTCTCCTATTCAACATTGTGCTAGAAGTTCTAGCCAGAGCAATTAGACAAGACCAAGAAATAAAGGGCATCTGCATCGGCAAAGAGGAAGTTAAAATTTCCCTGTTTGCAAATGATATGATTGTATATGCAGAGAACCCCAAGGAATCTATAAGTAAACTACTCAAACTGATAGAAGAGTTCAGCAAAGTCTCAGGATACAAGATAAAAATAAGTAAATCAGTAGGATTCCTTTATACCAACAACGAGACTGTTAAGGAAGAAATTATGAAATCAATACCATTTACGATAGCCCCTAGGAAGATAAAGTACCTAGGAATTAATCTAACCAGAGAAATGACAGATCTTTACAAAGAAAACTACAAGCCCTTACTACAAGAAACTAAGAGACGGTTAGATAAATGGAAAAAACCTACCCTGCTCATGGATAGGAAGACTTAATATTGTGAAAATGTCTATTTTACCAAAAGCAATTTATTTATATAATGCAATCCCAAAACAAGTTCCAGTGTCATTTTTTAATGAGATGGAGAAACAAATCACCAATTTTATTTGGAAAGGGAAGAAGCCCCAGATAAGTAAGGTACTACTAAAGAAGAAGAACACACTGGGAGGCCTCTCATTACCCGACCTTAGAATATACTACACTGCCACAGTGGTCAAAACAGCCTGGTACTGGTACAAGAACAGACAGATCGATCAATGGAACAGAATTGAGACCTCAGAGATGATACCATT
This sequence comes from Heterohyrax brucei, assembly GCA_028571685.1. Classification (NCBI taxonomy): domain Eukaryota; kingdom Metazoa; phylum Chordata; class Mammalia; order Hyracoidea; family Procaviidae; genus Heterohyrax; species Heterohyrax brucei. The sequence goes on from CM053150.1 coordinate 69,810,234, forward strand.
TGCCTATGAACAGTTGATATTCCACAAAGGCCCTAAGACATTAAACTGGGGTAAAAACAGTATCTTCAACAAATGGTGCTGGCAAAATTGGTTATCCATCTGCAATAAACTGAATCAAGATCCATATCTTACACCTTATACAAAAACCAACTCCAACTGGATAAAAGACCTAAATATCAAACCTAAAACGATAAAGCTCATCCAAGAAAAGGTAGGAACAACAATGGAAGTTTTAATACACAATGCAGAAAGACTTCAAAATCTGTCAAAGAAACCACAACCAACAGAAGAGAAAATAGATAAATGGGAACTATTCAGAATCAAACACTTTTGCTCATCCAAAGACTTTATTAATAGAATTAAAAGAACACCCACAGAATGGGAAAAAAATATTTGACAACTCTATGTCAGACCGACACCTGATCTCCATAATCTATAAGATACTACAAAATATCAATCAGAAGAAGATAAACCATCCAATTAAACGATGGGCAAAGGAGATGGACAGACATTTCACTAAAGAGGAGTTCCAGGCAGCCAGAAAACACATGCGGACATGTTCACGATCTTTAGTTATTAAAGAAATTCAAATCAAGACAACAATGAGATACCATCTCACCCCAACAAGATTGGCCATGATCCAGAAAACACAAAACAACAAATGCTGGAGAGGCTGTGGAGATAGTGGAACCCTCCTACACTGTTGGTGGGGTTGCGAAATGGTCCAGCCTCTTTGGAAGGCAATCTGGTGCTTCCTTAAAAAAATGGATATCGATATACCATTTGACCCAGTAATTCCACTACTTGGAATATATCCTACAGAATCAGGGCCTTTCACACCAACGGACACATGCACCAGAATGTTTATGGCAGCACAGTCCACAATAGCAAAAAGATGGAATCAACCCAGATGCCCAACAACAGAAGAATGGATAGGCAAACTATGGTACATATACTCAAAGGAGCACTACACAATGATAAAGAATAACGATGATTCCAGGAGACAGCTCCTAACCTGGTTTCAACTGGAAGACATTATGTTGAGTGAAAGTAGTCAGCGACAAAAGGACAAATATTGTATGAGACCTCTACGATAAGATCTCAAAAACAGACTTATGTATAAAAGAAAAGACTCTTTGACAGCTGCAAGGGAGGGGAGGGAGGGAGGGTGAAGGGGGGAGGATTTAGTTTAGATAGTTGCTAGAAATCTGGTTGGGAGAAAGTGGTGATAGCACACGTTAGAAACAAGAACAACATTAAGTGGACTTCAGCATAACTTGAGTACTCCTTCCATTTTAACCCAATATTGCAAGGATAGAGTAGCTGGGGCAGGGGGCAGGGGACCATGCTCTTAGGTGAAATCGAAGCCAACTGGCACAACTAGCGTTTTGCTAAGAGAGCTCTCTGCACCCCACATTGGTGAGTGGCGTCTGGGGTCTTAAAAGCTGCCAAGCTGCCATCCGAGGACACAGCAAATGGTCCCAGCTCAGCAGGAACAGATGCTCACCAAGGACCAAAATGACATGCGGTAAAGACAACCTAGAAGACAGAGAGACCCACAAGAGTGCGTGCCTACATCAACTTGGGACCAGAAGAACCGGATGGTGCCCAGCCACCACCAGTGATAGCCGCAATGGAGCTCACTAAGTTGAGTCTTACTGGCAACACAAGAATAAAAAGGGGTGCATCCTGAGATCTCCACTAAGAGACCCCAGTTGATGGTCCAGCGGTTTTGGGGTTGCCCTGAGAGCATGCCCCCCGGCCCTGATGCTGCCCTTACCCATAAATTATAACAAAGGTCCACTCTTTGGTCAGGAATGGATTGGACTTGGCAATGCAGATTGACCATATATTGGATGCACTTTATGGTTCTATACATCTATAGGATATCATCCTGCTGACCTCTGGCTGGAGGAAGGACAGTGGGTGGAGAGGAGGGGAAAGGAGGCTGTTGGGAGGATGAGACATATATGGAGCAGAGAGGAATAGTGTGCAGTCACCGGACAGGGAGAGCAGTGGAAGCTGCATATAGGTGGGTATGTAAATTTTTACAGGAATGTACATTTTCACTCAGTCATGTTAAATAAAAAATAAAATAAAATAAAAATCTAATGCCCTTCATCTGATCAAAACTTTCCATTGGCTTTTCACCAGACTGAGATTAAACTCGAAAATTGTATCCTACCTAAAGCTTGTATGATATCAGCGTGTGTTTTCTTTTTTACCAAATTATAGTCTCACCCAATAACTCACTGTTCTAGACCTGCTGGCCACCTGTAGTAACTATTACTGTGTAACAAATTATCCAAAAAACTAGTGGCTCAAAACAACAGTAAACATTTACTATTTCTTACAGTTTCTGTGGGTTGAAAATTTGAGATCACCTTAAGCGGGCTATTCTGGCTAAGGACTGTTATAAGGATGCAGTCAAGATGCCTTCTGAGGCTACGGTCATCTGAAGGTTCAGTTAAGGCTGCAGTCATCTGAAAGTTTCATCTTTTTGTAAGGTGGTTAACTCCCATGGCTGTTGGAGCTGGCTGTTGGCAGAAAGCCTCAGTGTCTTCCTCATACATGCACCTCTACAAGGCTCTTAGGTATCCCCATAATATAGCAACTGGCTACTTACAGAAGGAGTTATCTAAGAGACCCAGGCAGTAGTGCCAGTGCTTTTTATGGTCCATCATTTGTAGTTACACCCACCCACCTCTACTTTACTATATTAGTCATACATACCAGCTCTGTGTCAATTTGGAGACTGCCGAAGAGCAGAAATATGAGAAGTTGGGATCACTGTGGACCATCCTGTAGCCTGGCTACCACACTATGTTGCACTTATGTAAACCTATAAAGCTTATCTCCACCTTGTTGTCTGCTTCTTCTGAGTAAACAGCTTTTTAACCAGGTCCCAGGAAGGCTCCTTCGGTGTATTCAATTCCCTATTCAGTGTTATTTCTTCAAACCAGACTTCACTGATCATCTTATATAAAATACCTTCTCCATCACTATCTTGTTACCTTATTTTATTCTTCTTCATAGCACTTAGGAAATCCTGGTGGCATAATGTTTAAGTGCTATGTCTGTTAACCAAAAGGTCAGTAGTCAAGTCTGCCAGTTTCTTCTTTGAAACTCTGTGAAGCAGTTCTGCTCTGTCTTATGGGGTCATTATGAGTCAGAATTGACAGTAGTTGGGTTTGGTTTAGTATTTTGATGTCAAAGCACTTGTTACTAAGCTTCATGACAGCAGGATATTTGTCTGTTTTATTCATTGCTAAATCCCAAGTGTATAGGACAAAGCAGACACTCAGTAGATATTTGTCGAATGAGTAAGTGAAAAAATGACACACTCAGTCTTTGGACATGAAGGTTTTTGTTGGTGCTGATAGTTGCCTTTGAGTTGATTCTGACTCATGGAGATCCCATGTGTGCAGAATGGAACTACTTTAATGGGTTTTCAAAGCTGTGACATTTCAGAACTATATTACCAGACTTTCCCAAGTGCCTCTGAATGGATTTGAACCGCCAGCCTTTTGGTAAGTAGTCCAGCATTTAACCATTTGAGCCACCCAGGGAATCCATGAAGGGTGCCCAGATGTATTATAGAGTGAGAATACAGATAAGTGAATTAATTCATTCCACAAATATTTATTGTGTCTTGTGAACCAGTTGCTGATTATTGGAAAAGGCCTTCCTGGCCTCTCTGAGTCCCAAACACTCAGCAAGGAAGTTCAGATGTTAGAACTCTGCAAACTGAGGGGTTCATTAGCCATAATTTATTACCCTGTCTATTCACCACAACCTTTGAGGGCCCTTCCCCAGCTTATAGCTGAACAGTTTGTAGATCAGACAGCCCTCTTCTCTTAGCCACAGGTGATTGCACTAGAGTTGAGTCTCCAAGGCAGGGGAGAATATCCAAATAGTAGAGATCAACCTATTACTTAAGTCACTAAGCATTAAAGATTAATTAGACCAATCAGATGCTCTTGAAAGGGAACTGAAAATGTACAGGGGAAGTAGAAGCCCGGATATCCCAAGACTTCACAGAGATAGATTTAAGAACCATGGCAAATCAAAGATCTGTGCAAGCTACAGTTAGAAGGGACATAAAGTATGAGTACAAAGAGGAGTCTTGGAGGGAGAAAGGTGGAAGGAGAAAAAGGAATACAAAGGTGGAGAGGACCCAAGAGATGGAGAGACAGAAGAGACAGCATGAGAAAGATAGAGACAGAGCTGAAGAGCACCCAGATCAAAAAGAACAAAAACTCTCTGATTGACCCATCCCCAGAACTGTCCCACTTGCCCTTACACAAAGCCAGTGAGAAAGTTTCTCCTGGACTCTTGTGCCCAGAGAATGTTTTGCCCCCAAATCCCTTCTAGTATCACCCTTTCCTTCTTCAGCCATACTGAATTGCTCTATTATTTGAAACTAAAACAACCCTGACTAAAGGTTGAGTTTTCTGTGAAGTAAGTTGATGTATCTGGACACCTTCATATATGAAACAAGTTTCTCAGCCCATCTTCAGCTGGTATGTCCTTTCTTCTCTCTCTGTGAATCATTCACCTGTTAAATTCAGGCCCCTCTACTCCATTTGACCCTCATGGACAGAGAAAGCTCACAGATTCAGTCTGGGCTCTGGAGTAGCGTAACATTAAGTGAGACTAGCCCTCTACCACAAGACAGGCAGCCTGGCTTGTTCCTCCTTGAGTCTATCATGCCCTATACAAAGGATTGCTCTTGGTACACAGTGCAAGTATTCAGAAATGACTTAACAGATTTGCTTGATGAGGAACCCAGATATCTGACAAATTCTTGCTCTTGGGATTGCTGCTGCTGATAATAGCAATAACGATAATCATAATAACAACATCATTTCTTGAGTGTCAGGCTCTGTGCTAAGCAATGTGAGTGGTCATTATCTTTCCTAACACTATTGGTTTCTTTCATGGGTATTGAATGGTTGAGAGACATTTTGGTGCCAAAAATTATACTGTTAGATTTACGTCTTTCTTCACAATGACTAAATCTTTCTGTTCCTAAGAATAAGAAGTATAAGTGATGAAGCTCTTTTGCCTTCTGGGACCAGACAGTCTTTGAGGTTTAGACCTTACATCATCAGAATGCCTTGACTCAAGGGAATGGGATGGAGGATTAGAGGAAGAAGGAGAAGATTTCTTTAGTAAGATGGTAAATATTCTACCTAGAACTTTATCATGACTTTATTGCCATAGAAAATAGCAAAAGTTATGTTCTCAATAGGGGAAGTGGTAGAAAGTTATTTAGGGTTTCTCAGCCCTCACTGTCCTTCAGAATCATCTAGAACTTTTAACAAATAAATACATGGTTGGATCTACTACAGCTATACATGTACATACCCTCTGATCCAGAAATTCTACTCCTAGGCATACATTCAACAGAAAGGCATACTCTTTCCCTCCTAGAGATCCGTACAAGAATGTTATTAGGAGCATATTTTTAAGGAATGGAAAAGACACCCATCAACAATAAATTTTCTAAATGAACTCGTAATATATTCTAAAAATGGGGTAGTCTACAGGAAGAATGAACAAATCACTAGTATGTACCACAATATGAACGAATCTCACAAATGTCAAGTTCAGAAGCTAGATGCAGAAGTGTATTAGCTGTATGACTCCATGTAAAGCTCAAAAGCAGAAGAAACACATTTCTGCCCTTCAAAATCAGGGTGGAAATGATGCTCAGAGCAAAGCAGGACAGTAGTGACTGGCAAAGGTCCCAAAAGTGTTTCTGGGGTGCTTGCCATGTTGTGCTTCTTGAGCTGCTCTCACAGGTGCGTTTACTTTGAAACTGTGCTGTTACACACCATATGTACATTCTTCTGTATGTCTGCTGTACTTTTACTTAAACATTTCTTAAAATAACATGTACCCAGTCCCCACCCTCGAAGATTGTGAGTTGGGTGCTGTGCAGTGGGTGGATTCCAGACACTGGTCACTTAAAAATGATTCTAAGGTGTAGCCTACTTGAAAACAACTGAAGCTGTGGTCAGACAAGCCTAGATTTGAGTCAAGGATCTGCCACATGCTGGCAATATGGCAGCTCATATGTCTGAAACTTGGTTCCCTCATCTGCACTAAAGCAGATTTCACACACATAGCATGAGGGTTAAATAAGATACTATAGATAAAGTGTTTCACACACCACCTGGCACCAAAGAGAAAGTATATACGGATGTTAATTATTATTACCATAGAACACAGCATGGGTGGTACAATAGTTTGCTGGATGACCCAAAAGTTGGCAGTTTGAACCCACCCAGCAACTCCACAAGAAAACGTGGAGATCTGCTTCCATAAAGATTACAGCCAAGGAAACCTTTTAGGGAAGTTCTACTCTGTCTCATGGGGTCATTATGAGTTTGAATTGACCCAATGACACCTAACAACATTATTAATTATAGAGTTCTATCCTAGAATCAGAAATAAGCACTTATACAATGTGGCCCAGATCCATCCATTCTAAAACATATACTCTGATATTAGCTTCCACATTGTGCATTGCTTCCAAGACTTTAAGCCAATCCTTCCAAAGAACTATGACCCTGTAAGTAAAGAAGAGAGGCTCTGTTCTTTAATCACAGAGTGTTGATTAGATTTGATTGCATGTTCCATGGTTATTATTGATCGGAGAGATGACTGATGGTCACTGGTTGTCACTGTCTCATCTTTGCTATAAATGCATGAAATATTTGTCAGGGTTGAGCACCTCTTACTCAGATGCATTAACAATAATTTCCCCAAATGTATTCCCTTGAAAGGGATTGAATTGTTTCCAAAGGTCCTGTGTATCTCTTTTGTAGTACAGGAAAAAGTGCATCCATAAACTACCCAATTGACACAGATAGGGACCTGAATGGCAGATCAGTCGGCTGCAAATTCTTCCCAGACATCTCCTATCTGATGGTGGAACTTACAGAGGCTCCAAGGATGTTACCCTGGTCACACACAAACATGACCAGCCACTCTTCTCAGAAGGGGAAGTGGACAGGCCACTAACCCATATTGAGGCTTGGGAGTCTGACAGCAGTGACTAAGACAACTTGAAATTAATTTCCCTGCTGTGATAGCTCTCTGTCGCCTTGCCTATCTCCTCATGCTTGGAACAAGCTGTGAAAGGGGTCACATTACAAAGAGCACCTGTTAAAGGCGACACAAAATTGAGTCCAAATTCTTGCTGCATCAATTTTTTCCTCCCTTTGACTCTCAGTTTCCCCATCCTCAAAATGGGGACACACTTACAGGTATGTATGTAAAACTCCCCTCTGTAGACTCTTATGTAACCTAAATCACATTTGCAAACAACTTAGTTTTCCTAAATACCAGTCACTCTCGAAACACATTATACCCATTACCATCAAGTCAATTCTGATTCATAGGGACTCTACAGGATGGAATATAACTGCCCCACAGAATTTCCAAGGAGTGCCTGGTGGATTCAAACTGCAGACCTTTTGGTTAGTAGCTGTCGCTCTTAACCACTATGCCACCAGTATAAATATGTTATACTCACTGCTGTCAAGTTGATTCCCACACATAGCCAACATATGGGGCAGACTAGAAATATCCCATAGAGTTTCCAAGGAGCACCTGGTGGATTCAAACTGCTGACCTTTTGGATAGGAGATGTAGCACTTAATCATTATACCACTAGAGTTTCCTAAATATACTATAGTCCCCTAAAATAAGACAACCTCATCTAATTTTTTTTTAATCTTGGTTTTTCCAGCCAACGATCAGAAACTGAGTTAAATAACGATTAGCTCATTAAATTTCTAAATAGTTTAATAGTGAATTATTTTCTGATTACCTTAATAATTAGATGTAGATTAGACTAACATTGGAATCCCAGAGATTAAGCAAAGATTTCATCATCCAATGGCAATAGGTTACATCAAGGAAGAAGAATAAACCCTTATGCTAAAGCTTTTGTTTCTGATTGCTTTAATCTTGTACTACTGGGAGCCCAACAAAGATTTGACTTTACTTAGATCCACAATCAACGCCCATAGAAGCAGCAATCAAGAAATCAAAGGATGCATTGTGTTGGGCAAATCTGCTGCAAATATCCTATTGAAAGTGTCAGAAAGCAAAGATGTCGCTTTGAAGATTAAGGTGCACCTGACCCAAGCCCTGGTATTTTTAATCACTTTATATGCTGGACATTGAATAAAGTAGACCAAAGAATAACAGATGTGTCTGAATTACAGTGTTGGCAAACAATGCTGAATGTACTTTGGACTACCAGTTGAATGAACAAGTCTGTCTTGGAAGAAGTACAACCAGACTCCTCCTTGGAAGTGAAGATGGGAAGACTTCATCTTGAGTACTCTGGATATGTCATCAGGAAGTCCCAGTACCTAGAGAAGGGCGTCATGCTTTGTAGGGTACTGGGTCAGTGAGAAAGAGGAAGATCTTGGTTAGAAGACTGACACAGTGGCTGCAACAACAGACAGATGTATTTATTTTGTGAAAATATGCTGTGTTACGCACCATTTGTGTATTTTTCTGTATGTCTAACTTACTACTTTGTGATTAGTACATAACGTAATTTTAAAAAGATTTTGTAAGATATACGTTATTATGCCCACTTTATAGATGAAGAAATTGGGGGAGGGGGTCAAGAATGTTAAGAAATCACCTAAATTTACACAGTTAATAGGAAGTGTAGGGATTCAAACCCAGTCCTGCTTTAAGCCATAATCAAGGCTATTTTTACTATAGTAGGCACAATGGGTGAAGTTAAGAGTTCAGCACACAACTAATAGTGGAAAGGCTGGCGATTCGAAACCAGCCAGAGACCTCCAGAGGTAGACCTGTTATCTGCTCCCACAAGTTTACAGTCTCAAAATCCTTGTGGAGCAGTTTCTCTTCTGCACATGTGGGCTTTCGTGAGTCAGACCGGACCGGAAGGCTACTACCAACAACAGGAACACAAGAGGCTGACAAGTGTGGGACTGACACCATGGCAGGAGGTTAAACTGGGGTGTTCAGTGCTTACTATTAGCATTCCCTGGGAACTAGATGAAACTAAGAAGAAGCAAAATATCTGCATTTTAATGTCCTCAAGCAAGGGTACATCTCTCATAAATTAGGATTTAAGTACTCAGAGCACTACTCACAAATTCAAACACTGATCTCTTAGAATTATGCCCTAAGGTAGAATATCATCAACAGAGGAATGGATAAACAAAATGTGCTACATACACACAATGCAATACTACTCAGCCAGTAGGAGAAATGAAGTCTGGATACACATGTACAGTATGGATAGAATTTGAAGACATTACGCTGAGTGAAATAAGCCAATCACAAAAACACAGATGTTACATGACCTTATGTATATAAAAAGGCAAGAAGGGCAAATGTAGAGACCAAAGTTTATTAGTGGCTACCAGGGTCGGGGAGTGGGAAAAGGGGGTTAACGGTGATGGAAAAATTGCATTGATTAAGAGTAAATTGGCACAGTCAATTACTATAATTGTTGTCAATAAGTTGTATACCTGTAAAATGTTGAATTAGCAAAAGTTGAGTGATAGATATATTTACAAGAACAAAAAGAAAAAGTAACTGCTGAGGCTGCTTATCTACAAGCAAATACCTCATGAGATTTTGTTCCTGGGTTTGGGGATCTAGGTCACGGTTTCACATCCTGGTTAATAGGCCTAAGAATGTGTTTAGTGCTTCTTTTCTACCTTCTCGTTCTTTACATAGTGCCTGGGGTCTTAAAACCTTGCTAGAGACCGTCCAAGGCAGCACTGGCATCTATTCACCTGGAACTACGAGAGAGAAGAGGTAGGAATAGAAGGAGAATATCAAATGTGTGGCTACTTGCCTCTTTCTTTGCTATGAGATCTGAACTGGATAGTGCTAGGTTACCATTATTGAACACTTTAATCCAGAGTTTCATAGAAGAATCTATTCAAAAGAGGGAAAGTCCAGAACAATATGTCAAATTTTTATTGACTCTAGACTCCCTGCAGCCATGGAAGGTAGACGAACCCCTGAAACTACTGCCATGATATAATCTTTACAACTTAATCCAAAAATGTCCTCTGAAATCATCTTAAAACTGAACAGTGGTTTAGCCTACCTAGTAATAAAAAGGTTTTCCTTGAGCATTATATTCTTTTTAAAATCTATATGGGATCAAATTGACAACAGCAACTTGAAAGATTAGACAGGAAACTTGGGGCACAGTCAGTGTATATTAACGAGGGAAGAACAATTCACTAAAGCAGGGTGAAAATGCACAACTTGGGGAATATAATTAATGTTACCAAATTGCATATGTGGAAACTGTTGACTTGGTGCATGTTTTGCAGTGTGTACTCTGAACAACAACAAAATAAGTAAAACGTAGAAGAAAAAAAAAGTCTGTTCTAGATGCTAATTGAAATTAATCCTCTATATAGGTGAGAAATAAAGAAGTTGAAGCTAGCATACAAAAAGTAATGTCCAGAAACACTGATGATGGATGACTTGTAATAAACTAGTGAGAGAGTAGGAGCTGGAGACATCAAGCAAAAGCGTTCATGTATCTTCATCAGTGGTTTTAGAGTCAAGCAACAGGAGAACCAGAAGAAAAGAATAATCTAAGACCCAAGCTATAGTTATCAAAAAAGACCTTGAGTTCCAAGCCTGAACCCATTCATTTATTCATTCAACAAAAGCTGGTTGATCCCCTTTGTCTATATTAAGGACTGTTCTCAGTCTGAAGATACAGTATTGGTGAAACAAACCAAGCCTCTCCTCTCATGAAGGCTATCATCTGCTGGCAGAGAGACATATGATAAATCTGCTCTGGACTGAATTTTTTCTCCTCAAAGTATGTGTTGGAATCCTAACCCTGATTCCTGTGGACATAATTCTGTTTAGAAATATGCTTGCTTTGTTTTGGTAATTAGATCATATCCAAGTGGGGGGGGGGTCTTCCAAATCTAGTCACATCTGAATTTTAAAAGAGCAGATTAGACACAGACATATGCATACATGAGGAGGACAGATGTCGTGTGAAGGTCACCAAGGGACAAAGAAGTGCTGGGCTATCAATAAGGAAAGAACCAATGTGGCCAAGGTCCTGATTTGGACCTGCAGCCTCCAGAACTCTGAGACAATAAATTTCTGTTCGTTAAAGCTCCTAGCTCCCGGTGTTATTTGTGTTACAGAAGAACTAGGTCCCTAACACAGCAGGTAACAAGTGAGTACTATGAAGAAAATGAAACATGAAGCTGAACAGAACGACTGGTCATTGGGTGACTGCTATGGGTTAGTCTGGAAAAGGCAGTCTGGGGAAGGCCTCCCAAGCTAGCAGTGAATTGGAATAGGAAAGATTCCCATGATAGTAAGGTCTAGAGAAAGATCTAGGGAAACTGCACACCAGGCAGAAGAAACAGCTCTGGAGCTATCCCAGGCGTCCTCGAGGGCCCGACAAATGCTCTGGATCCTGAACATTGCGAACCTGAGGGAAAGAATCAAAAGGAGGCTGGGCCAGAGCCAGATCACACCGGCCTTGTGGCCTCTGTGAGGTGTCTGAAGTTAATCTATAAGAAACCACTGGAGAGTTTCACAGTGGGGGGATAGGAAGAGAGTGGTTAGGGTGATACGATCTGAACACGTTTTTAAAAATTCACTTTCCTCATCTCTGAAAAACAGCCTTTAGGATGTGTTAGAGTGGATGGAATTCACGGAAAACTGGATTCTGCCAGGAGCACAAGACAGTGCCTAGTCCTAGAGGGAGTGAGGCCCTAGGGAGGTTATCAAGGTGCTGGGAGACGGTGCTCTGATTTCTAGACATAGGTATTAGGTAAAACAGGGGAAATGTAAAGACCCACAACCCAAACCACAATCTACAAGCAGAGCTACTGCCAACAATAACCTGAGAAACAGCTACCATTTATTAAATATAAATTATGTGCCAGACAGATAGCTGTTCTGTTACCTCTTTATAACTGCCTTATGAAGTTACTATTATTCGCCCCATTTTACAGATGACGAAACTGAAACTCGGCAAGTTGAAAGTTCAAATTTATACAGCTCATAAATCACCGTGTTGAGATTCAGAACACATTCTTCACAGCTGGTATTCTCAACCACTGTGTATATTGCCTTCCCATACAGGGCAAGCTTAACCTTTAGTCACCTAAACACTGAAAGCCACCACCTGAAATGACTCTACCCACAACTAAGGCCATGTTCTGCTCCCAGACCTAGGAGAAAATTGAGGTGCTGGTTCAAAGACTCCCCTTTGAGGAAAGGATAAATAGTGGCAGCCAAGATATGGGTGTGCCCCAATCCTTAGGCTCCCATCTAAGTCAAAGCAACATTCACACTGCAAAAAAAAAAAAAAAAAAAAGCCCAGATTGAAAAGGACTAGGGTTTCTCAGCTGCAGCCTCTGACGTTCTGCATTTTCCTGTGCACATGCATACAGATCCCGCACACATCCGCCCTGCACAGACCAGAGATAGGTGCGGCACGTGTGCATTCTTTTCAGTTTTGCAGAAGCAGCAGATGGATAATTGCTGCCCCTAAGTGCCTAATCTGCTCTCCGGGACACGGGCAGATTTCTGAGCCAACAAACTTAATTGAACTTTCTATTCCAGCTGGAAAAGGTTACCGAGTTGCTGCGCACACAGCACAGGCAGAATGAAAAGGTCAGCGGCTCAGTCCTCCCTTTAATAGATTGACCAAAGGCACATTGTTTTGTTTTGTTTTCTGTTCTCTTTCTTTCTTTCTTTCTTTTTTTTAATCTTCCCCACTACCACTGGATTGTAAAACTTAATTAGCCAGGTAGTTTTTTTTTTACCCCTTTAAAAATGTTCGTGTTATACTGATATCCTCTCTGGTATTCAAAGAGGTTGTTTGGGCCTCCACTGAGAGAAGGTAGAAGCATTTCACTTAAAGGTTAAGTGCTTGGGCTTTTCAGTTCTAGTTACATGCGTAGTCAAAGACCCTCTAATATCAGGCCTCTCAAACTTAAGCATCCCTAAGCATCACGTTGGGAGCTCTGGAAAACGAATTCCTGGGCCCCATCCTCACAGATTCTGAATCAGAAATCTGGGCTGGGGCCTGAGAATTTACATTTTTAATAATCTCCCACATGATGCTGATACTTCTGGTCTAGGGAGCACACTTTAAGCATCCCTGCTCTACAGTCTTATCCTAGATGAATCTCCTGACCTTTCCTTTAACAGTAAGTACACGAGTTGTGGTGCCATATCCTGAAACGAGAAAACAGAAGGGAAGAAGACCTTGTTCAAACGTGTGTTGGTCAGACCACTCAGAAAGAAAGAGTTCAATTCTGAGTAACACATTTTAAGAGGCGTTTTGTAAGCCAAGGTCCATCCTGAGAAACGTGACTTGGAGGCTCTGTGGTGACAGGGAAGCTGCACCTAAAACAAGGAATGGAATTTGAACACACTGTGAACTGGAGGAAGGGTAGAAAGTGTTAAAGTCTAGAAATATCTAAGATTTTTTTTTTCCTGTGGCTGAAGAAGAGGATTTTTGAGCAACATGATTCTTGTCATCAAATACCTGAACTGCTGTCATGCAGAACAGAGATGAAGCTTAGTCTGGGCAGCTCCAGAAGATAGAACCAGAAGGTGGGAGGAGGAACAACTTTGATTCAATATGAAGAAGCAATATAAGAAAGTAGTTTCTAATAATTAAACTGGAAATTGGCTGTGATGTGAGAGAGTAGTTCCGTGCTTTAGCGGTGTCCAGCCAGAGACTGTGGTACCACTTAGTGGGGAGGCCGTAAAGCAGACTGAAGCGTTGTACAGAAAGTTGGACTGGATAGTTAATTTCTCCCCTAGTATTCCGCACACACAATTAATGTTCAATAAATGTCAAAAAATATATATCTCTTGATTTGCTGGGCTCACCTCCTAGAGGAGTTCTCAGATGAGTCCCTCATGACCTCTTACTTGGATTCTTGCAGTAGCTTCTGATGTGGTCTCCTCACTTGCAATTTTGTCTGCCATTAAATCTACCATTTACACGATTGTCAGATAACCTATCAAAAATGCAAATAAAACCATTTCATCCTTTGGTTAAATTCATACTCTGGTCAATATCCTTAAATGTTTTCCCATTTTCTATGAAATAATTGTAATTCTTCCTTGCATGGCGTACAAGACCTCTATGACCTAGACACTGACTCTGCTCTTACTATTCCATCTTCCAGTAAAAGTGGGTGGTTCATGTTTCCTCTTACACAGCAGTCTTTTTTAAGCTTCTCTAACTTTGTTTAGCATGTCTGGTCTACCTGGAATTTCTTTACTTGTTTTCTCCACCCAGCTAATCTTGCACACCACTCCAAATACAGTTCAGAAGAAGCCCTACTTGATACCCCAGGTTAGAAGAAAATGAAGAAACATGAAGTCTGTTGTTCAGAGATGAATGCTTTTGTCCTTATCTTTTCATATTAAGATAGAAGGAAAAGTTGTCCTCAATTACAGAATGAGGTAATAGATTTCCAAGAAAATGCAGCCGAACTTCAGGATATGGCGGGATTTTTTTTTGGTTGGTTGGTTTAGTTTTGGGGGTGGGAGTGTCATTTTTTAAAGAAACTGTAAATGTAAATGCCAGTAAGAGCCAGAAAAGTACCTGACAGTGGAAGTTGACCAGATGAGGACCATGAACCTCTAGAAGGGATGTCCATTCCACACATCCATATATTCTTCACTCTGGCGTGTTGTCACCGAATATAGGAATGTTAGTTCAATGTTTCTAGAATTTCTGTTTTCAAGAGCACAAATTTAAACCTCCCAAATTTAAAATCTTAGCTAAAATTTTATATTTAAACACTGTGTGGCCCAAATACAATCTCAGCAAGGCAAATATGGCTATACCACGACTGCTAATTAAGTTCACAAAATCGTCCTGGAAAAAGTGCTACATACCTCATTGCTGAATATCACTACAGTTGTCTTCAAAGTACTCACCTTGGGAAGCTATGCACCAACTGCACCTAATTCACCCTTTAAAGCATTTGTGGAACTCTTTGTCTAGAATGGCTGTCATGAATGGAACTGTATCCCCACAAAAATATGTATAGCCATGTGGCTGGTCCATGATTCCCTGTATTCTATGATTGTGCTCCATTTTGTGATTTTCCTATGCTGTACGCTGAAGGATTAGGGTGGGACTATAAATCCCTTCAGAAGATAACCTCCCTGCTCCACTGTAAAGGGAGTTTCCCTGGAGTATGGCTTGCACCACCCTTAATCTTTTCATCCTAGAAGAGATAGTAGGAAAGGGAAAAAAGCAGAGAATCAGGAACCTCACACCATCAAGAAAACATCACTAGGAATAGAGCACGTCTTTCAGAACTGAGGTTCCTGTGCCAAGATGCTCCCTGGACAAAGACCGATGCAATACTGGACTTTCCTCCAGAGCCAACAAGGGGGGAGAGTCTTCCCCTGAAGTGGACGTCCTGGATTTGGACTTGTAACCTATCGGACTGTGTAAGAATAAACTTTCCTTTGTTAAGGCCATCCACATGTGGCATTTCTGTTAAGGCAGCACTAACTGACTAAACAACGGCCATCAGAACCATTGTCATATTGCCCTTGATGTCCTGAATGTCATCAGAATGTCTTCTTTTCAATGTTCCCTGTATCTATGGGTAAAGAAAAGTCATTGAGGGCCAGATCAGATGAGTAGGGAGAGTGTTCCAACACAATTATTTGTTTACTGGCTAAAAACTCCCTCATTGACAACTATACAGTTAAGTTTCCAAACTTTCCACCTTGCCATGTGCACAATGACCATTCCAGAAAGAGTTACAAAACTACTGTGAGAGGTGGACTAGGTGCTGGTGTGAGTGCATAGCTCCCCAAAGAGCGCTCTTTAAAGGTGACTGTCGTGGTGTTCAGCAGTGAGATATGTAGTGCTTAGAACAATTACGTTCACAGACTTAATTGTCAGACCTCCATATACTACTACTTTGTAACCTTTGTTCAAAGATTTTGTTATGCTGTTGTTTTCAGGCTATCTGTTATTCACCTGGTTGCTTCTATTCACCTGGTAGGAAAAAATTGGTTGCTCATTTCTCTACCAAGATTGCATGGAACTGGAAATAAAAACACCAGCTGGGGTTTAAGATCACAAGTTTCATTTATTAAGCATCTCTGACTGGACAAGTTTGGGCCTTTTCTTTCATTTTCCCATGCTTCAGTTTTCTCATGTGGGAATCTTTATTTTCTACCCTATGTTGCTCAATGAGTTTTGTGAAAATTAAATGAGATAATGAAAGTGAAACTGCCTTGTAAAGCAGGAAACATTGCAGACTGAAGGCGCCTGAAACCTGAGACACAGCAGAGGCATCTGCGCCATCCCGTTATCCTTCCTAATGTGCTAGTTCCACCATAAGGGTAAGATGGTGTCACTTCACAGTGAAAGTGTCTTCTCTTTCCCATAAATATTTTGGTCCCACACAGACTGGTTTACTAGGTGAAGGCAAAGATTGATTGGTAATTGGTTTCTCAATTCAGAGATCAACTGAAAGAACTCACGTGCCTCTCCCTCCCACACCGATAACTGAACCCTAGTTTAATATGTCACACGTCCTCCTACACAGTGCTCTGCCAGACAACAGCGATCTTGTCAATTATTTTTGTTTTCTATTCTTACTTTGGGGGAGGGAGAGGCACAGGGGAGACTCTATCAGCACAAGCAGCTTGCTTGTTCTGGCATTGCTAGAGCTGATAGTTAACTCTCTGTGCTGTGGTTGAAATGAAAGACTTTGAGGTTAAGCCTTTCTGGGTGGGGAAGGAAGCATGACAGCAATTTAAGTACTAATTACAAATGTGTTTAATCCATCCAGCAGAGTGGTTAAACTCACAGGCTTTGAAACAACCCTACAGTGTGGGATCAAATATGTATTTTCTAGAGGCCTTGTAGTTGACTGATGGTAAAAAATGGCTGCAGTTGTTCGCTCCTCCCTACATCCTAGCCCTCTGCAATATGACTTAGCCCCTCCCACCAACAGGCAGAATCTCTTTCTCCACCTCTTGAATCTGAGCTGTCCTTGTGACTGGATGTCAATAGATTGTGGTAAAAGTGAGCCAGTGAAAATTCCAACCCTAGCCTTTCTAAGAACTTGGAGCTTCTTCTCTTCCTCTTGGCATGCTGCCACTGTCTTAAATAGCAATCCTGTGCTAGCCTGCTAGAAGATGAGAGACCTGTGGGCCAGCCACCCACATCACTTTAGCCAACAGCCAGGCAATGCTAGGTATGTGAAGAGGGCTCATCCTATACTAGCCAGTCCCCAGCTGACCTCAGTGAGCTCAGCCCAAATCAGCCTACAATAAAATCATAACCATCTTAGTCATCTGTACTGCTCTTACAGAAATATCACAAGTGAATGACTTCAACAAAGAATAGTTTATTCTCACATAGTCCAGTAGGCTGAAAGTCCAAATTTAGAGTGCCAGCTCCAGAGGAATGTACTCTCTTTCTCTGTCGGCTCTGGAAAAAAAGTCCTTGTGCTGCACCAGCGTTTCATTGGTCTGAAAGCATCTTGGCACATGAACCTCAGGTCCAAAAGATGTGCTGTGCTCTCAGTGCTGCTTTCTTGATGGTATGAAGTCCCCAATACTCTGCTTGCTTCCCTTTCCTTTTAACTCTTATAGCATAAAAGGTGGTACAAGCCACACTCCAGAGAAACTCCCTTTATGTTAGAGCAGGGAGGTGACCTTAGAGGAGTATACAGCCTCACCCTAATTTTCTTTAACATAATCCAATCTATTAACCACAAGCAGAGATTAAGATTTACAGCATAGGAAAATCACAAAATAGAGGACCATCACATGAAATCATGCCCTAGTTAAATTGTTTCACACTTTTTTGGGGGGAACACAAGTCAATCCATGATGGTATCAAATATTTATATCATTTGAGACCCTTAGTATTTTTTAGATATTAATTCAGTTAATACTCATAAGAATTATATGAACTATTTGTACTGTCTTTATTTTATGGATAAGAAAATTTAAACAAGTAAGATGGACAATATTGTTTAAGGATGCACATTATAAATAAAGCAGAACACCTTGGATTCAAACTCAGAAATTTTGGCTCCAGAATCCGTGTTTTTAGGGACTATGCTAGTGTACAGGGAACATTCCAGAAACAGCTTATCAGCTGTTAGAGTGGCATAAGAGATAAAAATGATGAAACTCATCTGTTTTCTTGATCACAGACTGTTAGAGTTAAAAGGTAGCACTACAGAACACCTCGACTCTATCCCAATATTTACAGGGAAAGGAACTGTGGCCATAAACAGTGAAGTGGTGTGTCCAAAATCAACATATTTTGAAACAATGATTAATGGGATATAGAGAAACTCCAGTGGCTCTTGAGTCTTGATTCTACTTCTTATAAGCCTGTAACTAATAGCTACCATTTACTAAATGCCAATTATCAGTCAGACAAGTGCTGTCAATGTTTGTTTGTCTGTTTGTTTTTAATTTAATTCTTATCCTATACACCAAAAAAGACTAGGATGAGAAAGCAGACTCCCCAGGATCAAGGAATGGAACAAGGGCAGGCAACTAGCAAGAGGAAGCAATAGAGATTATGACCTGGCTCTAGCTCACACCATACCTCATGAGTTGGGTTAATTGCCACACAACACTGAACAAAGTCAGAGCTTACCTTCAAGCTTGCAGCTGCTTCTGATTCCGTGGGATGCAGAAATTTGTTGCGATTTTGTAAATTCTTCCATCACTGCCCATAGCCTAAGAAGTCAGAGGTTTCACCCCACTGGGCTGCCCAGAATGGAACAGAAGGCAATTTTGAACTTTAAAGAATCAAATATCATGTGGAGGAAACATGTGGAGAGATGTATTAATCACATATATCAAAATACGTGCATGGGATCTAGTGTGGAGAATTTCCAGGCAATCTAGAATTACGAAACAGACTGTGCGATGAAATGAAACTCTGTGTGTCTTTTAAATTCATAGGCAGAAATCAATAGACAGAAATGTTCCCAGAAAATGAAAGTAGAAACTTCTTGAGGTCAAGAGCCTTGGCTCTAAATTCTGTTTCCTATGCTCTTACCATACTCTCGATACGTTATGCTCACTGACTAGAACCCTTGCTTCAGAACTGGCAGGACCTTAACCATACCTAAGCCAATATCCTTATATTATAAGTAGAGGAACGAGGCTCAGAAAGATCACATGACTCTCTAAATAAAAGTTTCCTAAATCCAAGCTGGAATCCCTAGTGGTATAGTCATCAAGTGCTATGGCTGCTAAGCAAAGGTCAGTTATTTGAATCTACAGAAAACTCTTGGAAACTCTGTGGGCAACTCCACTCTCTCCTATGCAGTCGCTATGAGTCAGAATCAACTCCATGGCAGTAGATTTGGTTTTTGATTTGGAAATCCCAAGCTAATGCATAAACACTTGAATTGTAATTGAGACAAAAGAGAAGACAAACTATTGCCAAACTATTTGAATCTATGTGTAAATATGTGGGAGTTGGAGGCCATCTAATCCTGTTCCCTGACTAATGCTTAATCCTTCATCATACTTTCATCCAGAAAGTTACTTAAACTCTAAGCACTTTAAGAATGGAGAACTCTAGGAAACCTTGGAAAAAAGTAAGCAGTAAGTAGAAAAACCTTTGAAAAGCATTGATTTTCTCTCAACTATGGATTTCAACTCCACTCTTAGGAGAAATTAAAATATATTCTTCTACAACAAAAGGTTGAGCTGATTTAAAGCTATCTTCTATAAGAGGATTGGTGCTCATTGAAGTCCTTTCACATGAATGGTTTCGTATTTCCTACCTAATATTCCTCCCCTAGCAACACGCCACCATTCTCAATGGAAGGAAAGATTACATGGGACAAATTCCACAGGCCATTGAGTCCTTGGCC
This sequence comes from Heterohyrax brucei, assembly GCA_028571685.1. Classification (NCBI taxonomy): domain Eukaryota; kingdom Metazoa; phylum Chordata; class Mammalia; order Hyracoidea; family Procaviidae; genus Heterohyrax; species Heterohyrax brucei. The sequence continues at coordinate 69,830,162 of CM053150.1, forward strand.
TCTGCTGCAAGCCTGCTAATTTCAAGACTAAGTATTGCTCGGGAGGCACTGAGCCATGACCACCTACTGTCTTTGGAATCACAGGACCACAGCCAGTCAGCAATGGAAAAGACCTTTGAGATCATTTAGTTCTGGCCTCTCCTTTTGCAGATGGTGAGACAGAGGGTTAAGTGACTTGCCCAAGGTCACACAGCTGGTTAATGACAGAGCTGGACCTGGACCCTAGGTCTTCAGGCTCTTGGTCTCATTGTCTGCCCACTCCCACATGCTGCCTCCTAAGGCTGATCAGCTGTCACCAAAGCAGCTGTAGCATTAGCTGCAGAGTCAACAGCCTATGGAAACAGATAGGAAAGCCTTCCTTCCTTCTCCCTCGTAACAGTCGTCTGTCATTCCCTTCCACTGAGTGCAGCTAGATGCACTAGACTGCATCAGCTAATCAAAGGAAAGATTTTGATTTTCTTTTTGAAACAGTTGCTTGTATCTGATTGAGTCTACTATATAAGGTGGTAGGCAACTCTGTCCTATTTAAGAACAATTTTAATAAAAGAAAAAATCACTTTATTCATGTAAATGTGAAATGAACACACACCAAACATTCAGTTTAACTTATGAACTAATGATGCAACCAGTAAGATGTTCCAAATAATCAAAGGAGAATTTAAAGAACACACATAGGCCATCAGGGATGCTGAAATGAATTTGCAAAAAGATGCAAAACTGATCAATATTTGCAGGGCAATGATCAATTGTTTCACCATTGGGCTCAATTTGCATTTCTAGAATAAAATAGTTTGTACTGCTATCAGTTTTTATCAGCACAAAGAGTTATGAAAGATCTCAAAGACAATGAAAATGCAGGAAGGGTAGGCTAGGCTGGGCCTCCCATAATCTTTTTTTTTTTTGGGGGGCCCTGTCAAAGTCTTTCACCTTTTCCTGACAACCCCAAGTGATGATAACTTTTGTGTTGGTAATGATCCCTCTGAATCTCCACAAGCAGGAAATAAAGTGTGTCGCTGTCATTCTTGCACATACCCTTTCAGTGCCTCATTTAATCACTCCCCACTCTCTCTGGACAAACATTCCATGGCCGTTTCTCGCCAAGCCACTAAGATGTTTCTTTCTTCTCAGTAAACTGTCAGCTTAGAAAGTGTAAAAGACTGGATTCAAGTCTCTCTTTGGGATCTTTCTTGCTGTATGGACTTTGGGAAGTCACTTGTCCTATTTTGCCCTCAAATTTCTATGCCAGGACAAGGCCATTATGGTTTCTGCCTCACAGAGTTTTTGTTTCCAAGGTTCAAGTGGAGTTACAGATGTTGAACATGTTTTATTGACCTGGTGTTTCAGGGATCTGTAGTAGAGGGATGCCTAGATTATTTGTTAAAATGAGACTTTATTGAATGCACAGTAACAACCCATGTGAATATTTTGTAAACGGGGAAAACAACCTTATCACCAACATAGTTACCTGGGCACCAGTCATTCCAGTCATCATCATGTATCAGAATCTAATAATAGAAGGAATGCTAGTCATAAGTATTTACTGTGCCAGGCAGTATGCTAAGTGTTTTATCTGTATTATTATTTTTTAAGCATCTTACTATTTCCTTTAGACGTAGATGTGTAATTATGACCACAGGGATACAGACAGGCTAGTTCCCCCAAGGGCCTTCAGCTGATAAATGGTTGAGCCATGATTCAAGCTGAACTGTCTCTTGACTGAGAAACACCAACCCACTGTGGAACACAGATTTTTGGAAACATGGTTGAAAATCTCTTGAAACAGTTACTTGTTTTCAATTCACCTCCCTTTTGTAGACTACTCTGTACATTTACTTTCTCTACAATTGATTAGATTACTTTGCAGCACTGAATATAAGGTATTCATATTGGGCATAGGTGGGGCCAGTCACTTAGAAGGGGGAAGAGAACTCATACATATATATTTTTTCCCCTCGAGCATAGGAAAAAAGACCATTCTACAAAATCAGGAGACTCAGAGGAAGCCTTATTGAACACAGTTCTGGGGTTGGCCTGAGTTTGTTGCACTGCCCTTCCCTCAAAGTCTCAGTCTGCTTTTCTGCAAAATGGGGTAATTATCATGCCTGCCCTATCTGGTGGATTTTGAACAATAACAAGGTAATTCTTATAATCATTCAGCCAATCAAAAGAAAAACAGTAAGTAGTTAACATATATTAGACACAGTTATTAATGTTAATTTTTCTGTTGTTATTTATAGAAAATTTTGCATACCAACTAAAGCAGGAATCCATGGGTTGTAGCCACTTCTGTGGATCACTAAGTATCAATGAGGCACTGAGTCATGATGGCCAGTTGGATCTCACATTTCCTTGTAAACTATGACATGCGTTGCATATTAATTGTACCCGATTTCCCTGACTTTAAAAAATTTCATATTTGTCAGGTTGCCAGAGTCCGTGGCTGGTGCAAATAAGGCTGGTGATTCAAATCCACCCAAGGGCACCTCAGAATAAAGGCCTGGTGATTTGTTTCTGAAACATACAGTTATGAAATCCTATGATGTATAGTTTTACTCTGATGCACATGGAGTCACCAACAATCAGAGTTAACTTGGTGCAATTAGACAGGATTGGACTTCAGGTCACCAGGGGTGAAAGTCAACTTCTCAAGCTAAAAGTAAAATATTAAAAAGTAATGGGAAGGTCTGTAAGTGTCTTCACTTCATCCAAAATCATTAAGTGTATCCTGACTCCCCAAAAGACCAGTACTAAAAGCTAAAACACCTATTTTCTTTCTATTTCTCTTCTCTCAGAGATGGTTTCTCATCTAGGTTTCTCCCTGCACGTTTGTTCCATTCTTCCCTCCCTGAAATCCAGCTCCTTAAGCCCATGCTGCCACTGGGTCATGTCCATCAGAGCCTCTGCTCTTAGTGGCAGTCTGAATCTCTCAGTGGACAGGGCCATGTAGATCCTTAGCTCACTCACTCATTCTATATCTCTATATATTCCAAACTCCCAAGAAAAAGAATCTGACCAGTACAGGTTCTCCAGGTTATATCCTTATGTTGTCCAATCCGCTTGGGCCATAGGTCAGGTCATATAATTCTAACCAGGCAGAGGTGAACACTATTATGACTTGGAGTAGTATATATTAAGTACATACCAAGTGGGGTATATACTACCACACTTTTTTATACATCAGTTTGACGTAAATCCTCTGGAAATGAATTCTTTGCATCACCACAAACCAGTTGACATCAAGTCCATTCTGAGTTATGACAGCCTCGTATATGTCCAAGTAGAACTGTGCTCTAGCAGGATTTTCAATGGCTGATTTTTTTGGAAGTAAGTCACCAAGCACCTCTAGGTGGAAATCAACTTCCAGCTTTTGGTTAGCAGTCCAGTGCTTTAACCATGTACACCACTCAGAGACCCCTTGTGTTACCACAAAGGCAACAATGTTTGTACTGAAAATAAGGGATGAAATCCTGACAAGCTGCATAGATTTTCACCGCAAATCATTAAAACTCTGGTTATTTACAATGTGTCCATTTAGAGCCTAAGGGGATTTCTCCTGACAAATGATGTTGTTCCTGATGTTTTTCCACCCAGGAAGCAGAATTTATGTGCATTGCTGCTGACAGCTCTCCAGCTGAGAGGCTTTGCCCAGCCACTGACCTGGGTGCTTTGAGGTGAGGTTTTAAAGCTCAGGATTTGCCACTGTCAGCACTACATCCTCTGATGTCACTGTGAACCAGTGGGGCATCTCAGCTTGATAGCCTTTGACTGGAGGGTGAACACAAGGGAGATTTGTGATATAAACTTCTAGGAGTGCTGTTATTATTAACATCACCTATTCCAGGGCACTAAGAAAATGTGCTACAGTTTTCACCCCAGAGCATAGATTTTGGAGAAAAGCATTCTGGATGCACCCACTAGAGTGCCTTTATTTTGCTTATGAAAAGACAGCTTGAAAGACTGGTGCTATCTGCTGATTTTAAAAGGTTCAGTGAAGGTTTAGAAAATAATTAAAAGTCTGTTTTTAAAAAATGGTTGCATGGGACAGTAGTTTAGGTGTGACAAAGATCCTAGTTGGGTGATGGCTTCTGCTTGGAGTGGTAGGAAAGCACTGAGCTTGTTGGCTGAAGGCCTGTACTCAAATCCTAGCTACAACTCCTAGGTGCATGGGCTTGAGAGTGTTACTTCCCTAAGCCTCAATGCATCACATCTGAAATGGAGACAATGACCTGCCATGGCTTATTTTATTGATTGTAACTAAAAAGCAATGGATATGAAACAACAGCAAAACATCCCAAAACTATACAAACATGAAAAATAGTAGATCAATCATCTCTTTTTATTGTTGAGGAGAATGAGTCAAGTGACATAGCCACCTGCTGTTATCTGGTCATACTAGGTCTGCAATGAAGCCCGTTAACTCATCCTAGAAAAAGTGCTACACATTTCATTGCTGAATATCACTACAGTCACCTGCGAAGTACTCCTCTTGAGAAGCTGTGCACCAATGCCAGTGCCTAGTCCTCCCTTCAAAGCAATTTTGGAATTCTTTTTCTGGAATGGCAATCAGAGCTGTAGTTATATTATTCTTAACATTCTGAATGTCATCAAAATGTCTTCCTTTCAAAACTGATCTTCAGCTAAGGAAAAAAGTCATTGGGACTAGATCAGGTGAGAAGGGTGGGTGTTCCAATACAGTTATTTGTTTACAGGCTATAAACTCCCTCACAGACAACTATATAATTAAGTTTGTGAACTTGCCACTGTACAGAATGGCCATTCCAAACAGAGTTCCAAAATTGCTTTGAAGGATGAACTAGGCACTGACATTGGTGAATAGCTTCCCAAGTTGAGTACTTCAAAGGTGACCATACTGATATTCAGCAATGAGGTATGTAGCACTCAGAACAATTAAATTCATAGACTTAACTGTCAGACTTCATACAACTCACATACCTTGGCTTTCAACCCAAACTAAAACCAAACCCACTACTGTTGAGTTGAGTCCAACTCATAGTGTTTCTTGAGGTCAGAGTAGAATTGTCCCATTGAATTTCTAAGAAGCACTTGGCAGATTTGAACTGCCAACCTTTCGGTTAGCAGACATAGCACTTAACCCACTATGCCACCAGGATTTCCTTGACTCTCAAAGGCACCCAAAAAACCTAGTTTTTTTATGACCTAGTCAATTGCCAACTAACTGGTGCTATTCATCATAACAGAACTGTGTCTAACATTCTTAAATTAGACATTGCTTTGAACATTACTAATTACAAAAGTAGGACACATATTTTATCTTAGTAAGCATCACTTTTCTCATCCACAATATGTATGCTATAATAATAAGCACCTCATAAAGTTTCTACGGGCTAAACTTTATTAAAGAGCTAAGTATGTCTCAACTGAGATATTTCTACAAATGAATGTAGCAGTGGATGTGCTCACTCATCTATGCCAAGAAATGTGAAAGATAGCTGCCTGGCCAATGGACTGGAAGGGATCAATATTTGTACCCATTAGAAAGAAAGGTGATCCAACAGAATGCAGACACTATCGAACAATACCATTAATATCACACACAAGTAAAATTTTGCTGAAGATCCTTCAAAAGCAGTTACAGCAAAATATCGACAGTGAACTGCCAGTAATTGAAGCCAATCCAGAAGGGGAAGTGCAATGAAGGATATCATTGCTGATGTCAGATGGACCTTGACTGAAATCAGAGAATACCCAAAAGATGTTTACCTGTGTTTTATTGACTACCCAAAGACATTAGATTGTGTGGATCATAACAAGTAATGGATAACATTGTGAAAAATGGGAATTACAAAACACTTAATTTTGCTCATGAGCAACCTGTAGTTACACCAAGAAGCAGTCATTAGAACAGAACAAGGAGATACTATGTGGTTTAAAATAAGAAAAACTGTGTGTAAAGCCTGTATGCTTTCCTTATATTTGGTCAATCTGTATGCTGAGCATATAATCCAAGAAGATGGACTATAGGGAAAACACGATATCAGGATTGGAGGAAGGCTCATTTACAACCTGTGTTATGCAGATGACATAAGTTTGCTTGCTGAAAGAGAACTTAAAGCACTGATAGATATCAAAGACCACATATTTCAGTATGGATTGCACCTCAACATAAAACAAAAATCCACATAACTAGAGTAATAAGCAACATCATGATAAATGGAGAAAAGATTGATGTTGTCAAGGATTTCATTTTACTTGGATCCACAATCAACATCCATGGAAACGGCAATCAAGAAACTAAACAACACATTTCACTGGACAATTGTGATTCAAAAGAGCTCTTGAAAGCATTAAAAGGCAAGGATGTTATTTTAAGAACTGAGGTGCACCTAACTTAAGCCAAAGTGCTTCCAGTCACCTCACATACATGTACAAGCTGGACAATGAATGACTACGGAAGACTGAAGAAGAATTGGTACATGTATGAATTATAGTGTTGGTGAAGAGTACCGAATATACCATGAACTTCCAGCAGAAGAACAGCCAGAATTCTCCTTAGAAGCAAGGATAGCAAGACTGGATCTCTCCCATTCTCTTATCTTTCCTGTCTTTTATTGCATCTGAATTTAATCAATATTATCTCAAAACTTGTCATTCCTTACCAATATTTTCTGCCTATGAAAATCATATTTGTCTTTTAAGGCTCAATTCAAATGTTGCTTCATCACCGAAATCTTTCTGAATCAAAGTGAGTGATTCCTTGCCCTGTGTTATCATTCACTGTGCTCCTATTTAGAATATCTCACTCTTCTTGTCTGTATTTGCCATTGTGGGATAAAACCCTTGAAGATGGAAAAAACTTACACTCCATCTCTGTATAACTTGAAATCTGTAGTGCAAGACTACACATAACCAAAAACCAAACCGACTGCTGTAGAGTCAATTCCAGCTCATAGAGACCCTATAGGACAGAGTAGCACTGCTCCACAGAATTTCCAAGGAGCACTTAGTAGATTTGAACTGCTGTCCTTTTGGTTAGCAGACACAACACTTAACAACTATGCTACCAGGGGGTTTCCTAAGATTACACATAGTAGATACTAAATATTAGTTAATTTGAGTTAAAATATATTTTGAAGTTTCAAAGAAGAACGTCTTTCAGGGAACACATACATGTATGATTTGGTTTCTGCTCAACATTCAGATTATGCCACCTGGAAAAAAAAATATATGATTTTTTTAAGGGTCAGAATTTTTCTGGCCACTAAAATAACTATGATTTGTTGAACTATTACCAAGTGCTTATCCATTGTTCTAAGTTACATTAAACTCTCCCAACAATTCAATGAAATATTTTCTACTACTACCCCATGAAGCAGAAACCCTGGTGGTGCAGTGGTTAAGTGCTATGGCTGCTAATAAAAATATTGGCAGTTTGAATCCACTAGGCAATCTTTGGCAACTCTATGGAGCAGTTATATTCCATCATACACAGTCTCTGTGAATCAGAATTGAATCAATGGCAATGGGTTTGGTTGGGGGTTTTCAGTTCTGTGATACAGACTGATAAATTAAAGAATGATGAGATTAAATGACTTGCCCAAGGTCCCATGGCTAACATATGATGGTTTCTGGATTTAACTTCAGAGTTCACATTTCTAGTATAATAATCTTTCGGAGCCAGAGCAGCCATTACCTCATCCCAAATGCGCAGCAGCATTCAGGACCACGGACAGCACAGACTCTGGGCTTCCTTTCCTTCCTCTTGCAATGTGTCCATCTCTGGCTTGCTTTCTAAATAAACTCTGTACCCACCACCCTGCAATCCTGCAAGAAAATCAGCCGGAAACAGCATAGATCAGCTGAAGGGTAGTTTAGTCAGAAGGTCCACAGTCACAACAATAGAATGATAATGCCATGGTGAAGTTTTTATGCTATTTTGTCCTCACAACAGACCATTAAGATGGGCTACAGGGACAGTAAAATAGTTCTTCCTCCCCACTTCTTCACTCTGTGTAATGTAGCCAGAGACTTAAATACGATTGAGTTAATCTTTGAAGAAAACAGAAAATACTGTAACAATAAAGGCCATAACATGGTTACAAATGAGAGCTACTGCTCCCTTCTGCATTCTAAATTCTGAGGATAATTCTGCAGAGCTTCATTACCAGAGTATAATTGTGTTATAGAACTCTAAATCACCCTGCTACACTTAACTGGCAATAACATTAAGATAGCGCAGATATTCATTTTAATTAAAACATAGCCTCAAACTATTTCCCTGCTATAAGAGGGAAAACTTTCTCTCTCCTTTTTTTCCTCTACACAGAAATTTTCATTTGTTAGTACATCTATGGCCAGCAGTAGATAGAAGATTTAAACACAATTAGGAAATCACACCTTATAAGCCAGGAACAGTTAATGCTTTGCTTAGAAAGATGAATACCACAAAAGCTGGTTTGGTTTCAATCTTTTATTGATATGTGAGCCACAGACAATTGTTTCAGAGAAGATTGGGGTTACCAGATAATCATTTCAAGAGCCATGTAAATAGGGGCTCAAATGTAATAGTCCAGACACTAACAAAAACCTTGGTAGCTATCTTGGATTGAATTGTGTCCCTCCAAAAATGTGTGTGGCAATTTGGCTAGGCCTTGATTTCTGGTATTCTGTGATATTCCTTTAATTGGTATGTCCTAGCTCTATGATGTTATTGAGGAAGGACAGGCAGTGGTTGTGTTGGTGGGGCAAGACTCAAAGTATATGACTGTGTTGTGCCTTGAGGCAATTTCCTGTTATATAAAGGAAAGGGAGGTAAGCAGAGAGTTGGGGACTTCAAACCACCAAGAAGCAGTGCTGGACTCAGACTGCATCCTTTGGACTTGGGGTCCCTGTACCTCAGAAGCTCCAGATCCAGGGGAAGATTGATGACAAGACCCTCTCTCCAGAGCCAACAGTGGTAGACTTCCCCAGAGCAGATGTTAGATTTTGGACTTTTGCCTACTTTTCCTTTTTTAAAAAGGCAATCACTTGTGGAGTCTCTGTTATAGCAGCACTAGATGACTAAGACAGTAGCCCAGCAGTCTTCCAGAGTTTCCTGCTGCCTGCAGCATAAACATTCATTCATTTGGCAATTATTTATTGAACATCTACTCTATGCCACACACTAGGTATACACATGTGAACAGGACTTGGCTTTTTCTTTCAAATTTTGGCAGTATAGTGAAGGAGACTGACATATAGACAAGGAATTAAATTACCAAATGTTCTCCTAGAGTTGTTGTTAAATATCTCTGTATTCCCTCAGGGATGGAAAACTTAGGATTGATTTTGGAGTAGAAAGTAAGAGTTTTCCAGACAAGTGAGTGAACAGTGGTAGCAGAGAACTGACATGTGCAACGTATAGTTGCATGAAGTAGTTTATGGGAAATTATAAATGACTTAGTAACTAGTTTGTGATGTGTTAGAGGGGAATGATGTTGTTGAAGTCCAAAATGTGAATGGTTGTAGGTGCACTGGGAAAAAGCTTGAGTTTCTTCCTATGTGTGATTTTTAAAAAGTGCTGAAGGATTCAGCCAGAGCAACAATGGGGTACATTTTTGGAATTAAGAAATTTAGGTTATAAAGGGTTTCATTCTACTTGGATCAACAATCAATGCCCATGAAAGCAACAGTCAAGAAATCAAACGAAGAACTGCCTTGGGAAAATCTGTTGCAGAGATCTGTTTAAAATGTAAAAAAGCAAAGACATTCACTTTAAGGATTAGGATGCACCCGACCCACTTGCCTTGTATGCGTGTGAAAGCTGTACAATGAGTAAGAAAGACAGGAGAAGAAAAGATGCCTTTTAATTATGATGTTGGCAAAGTTATTGAATAGAGCAATGGACTTTCAGAAGAATGAACAAATTGGACTTGGAGAAATTACTGCCAGAAAGCTCATTAGAAGTGAAGATGGTTGGATTTCTTCTTGATTACTTTGAATATGTCATCAGGAAAGGCTAAATGCAAAAAAAAAAAAAAAAAAAAAAAAGGACATCACGTTATGTAAAACAGAGGGTCAGTAAAAGTGAGGGAAATCCTCCATGAGGTGAATTAACACAAGAGCTACAACAAAAGGTCAACTACACCAACAATTGTGAGGCTGACATAGGCTAGGGCAACCTTACTTCTGTTACACATAGGACTGTCATGAGTCACAACCAAATCAATGGCAGCTGACAACACCACGGAACAGTAGATCAGTATTTATAGAAATCTGAGCCTGGAGCCTACAGAGCATGATGACCAGATTCTATAGCTTGCTATTCAAGGTGTCAGACTACCTTTCCATCCACATAGTAGTACTAATAATGGCAACAATGACAAGGGTAGTAGTGAAACAGACTAACTTATCTGAATGAACAACATATGTCAATTGCTTTGCACATGATGCTATCTTATTTAACCCTCAAGTGTGTTAATGTTACCCATTTTCATATAAGAAAACTTAGGCACAGACAGTTGAATAACTTGGCCTCTGAGATCACACACAGAATTGTACTCAAATTCAAGTCTATCTGATTTCACATCCCCTATTCAGAATTAAAGCCACTAAGCAAATCTTCCAATGTTAATTATGAAGAGTCACTCTGGTCGCACTTCTGCACACTCCTCACATAGTTCTGTGTATTATTCTGTGAATACAATCTGGCTATTTGTCATGGATCACATTAATCATGTACCCCTTAAACTTGTAGATCTGCTGTTCTCTTTGTGCACAACTCAAGATTGGTCCCAAATATTATTTGTTTCAAGATGTTAATTATCAGCATCTAACTATATCTTTTATCTTCTACTGCATGTAAATCTCTGACCTAAACGTTGAGGTTACAGAGATAAATAGTGCAGGTAAGGTCCCTTTTCTCATGAGCTTCTAATTTAAACAGCTAATGAGCCACAGAGCCGGGATGGAAATCAGACAACAATGTAGCCGTACTGTCCAATACGTAACTAGTGGTTACATATGCCTATTAAGCTCTTGACATGTGAACAGTACAAAGATGTGTTGTAAATGTAAAATCACACAAAATTGTTGGGGAAAATGTATAATATGACCTTAATGATTATATGTGAAATGATAATACTTCATATATATTAGGCTAAACAAAATATTTTTCTAATTTTACCTGTATTTATTTAGGTTTCTTTAAATGTGGGTACCAGGACATTTAAAAATACATATGTGACTTACATCATATGCCTTTTGAGAAAGAATGGTCTCTATTCTCTATTCCCACCCATTAGTCTATGCTATCTCTCTAATAAAGAGGTCTAAGACATGTCTGTTAGACTGTCATATTGTGATGGCTTGTGTGTTGTTGTGATTCTGAAACCTTTGCCACCAGTATTTCAAATACCAGTGGAGTTACCCCGGGAGGAAAGATTTCAGCTAAGCTTCCAGACTAAGTTAGACTAGGAAGATGGACCTGGCAATCTACTTCTTGAAAAATTGGCTAGTGAAAACTTCATGAATAGCAGCAGAGCACTGTCTGATATAATGCCAGAAGACAAGCCCCTTAGGTTAGAAAGCACTCAAAATACCCTGGGCGGAGCTGCCTCCCCATCTAGAGTCAACCTGAATGACGTGGATGGAGCCAAGCATTTGAGTCCTTCATTTGCTGATGTGGCACAATTCAAGATGGGAAGAAACAGCTACAAAAATCCACTAATAGTCATAATGTGGAATGCATAAAGTATGAACTAGGAAAATTAGAAGTCATCGAAAGTAAAATGGAATGCAAAACTATCAATATCTTAGCCATTAATAAACTGAAATGGACTGATACTGACCACTTTTCATCAGACAATCGTATGGTTTACCATGCCAGGAATGAGAAATTGAAGAGAGATGTTGTTGCATTCATTGTCAAAAAGAACATTTCATGATCTATCCTAAAGCACAATGCTGTCAGTTCTAGGGTAATATCCATACACCTATGAAGATGACCAACTAGTACAATTACTATTCAAATTTACACACCAACCACCAAGGCAAAAGATGATGAGACTGAAGATTTTTACCAACTTTTGCAGTCTAAAATTGATCAAACACACTGATAATTACTGGAGATTGGAAGGAAAAAGTTGGAAATAAAGAGCAAGGATTGGTACTTGTGAAATGTAGCCTTGGTGACAGAAATGATATTGGACATTTCATGACAGAATTTTGCAAGACTAATGACCTCTTCATTTTAAAGTCTGTTTTTCCAACAATATGAACAGCAACTATACATGTGGACCCCATCAGACAGAATGCACTGGAATGAAATTGACTACATCTGTGGAAAGAGACAACAGAAAGCTCAATATCATTGGCAGAACAATACTGGGATTGACTGTGGAACAGACCACTTATTGCTCATATGCAAGTTCAAGTTGCAGTTGAAGAAAATTAGAAGAAGTCCATGAGATCCAAAGTATGGCTTGAAGTATATACCACCTGAATTTAGAGATCATAGCAAGAATAGATTTGACACATTGAACACTGATGATGGAAACCCAGATAAGTTGTAGAAGGACATTGTACATGAAGAAGACAAAAAAAAAAAAAAAAAAAAATTTAAGAAGCACAGGAAAGAAAGAAAAGTCTAAAAGGGATGTTAGAAAAGACTCTGAAAAATCTTCCTTGAATGTTAAGTAGCTAAATAAAGTGAATGGGAGGAATGATGAAGTAAAAGAGTTGAATACAAGATTTCAAAGGGTGGCAAAATACAAAAAAGTAAAGTATTATGAAATACGCAAAGACTTGGAGAAAGAAAACTAAAAAGGAAGAACATGTTCAGCATTTCTCAAGCTGAAAGAAATGAAAAAAATCAAGCCTTGAGTTGCAGTAGTGAAGGATTCTATGGGGAAAAGTACCAAACAGCACAGGAAGCAAACAAAAGAAGATAGAAGGAGCACAGAGTCACTGTACCAAAAAGAACTAGCTGACATTCAACCATTTCAGGAGGTAGCATATGCTCAAGAACTGACAGTACTGAAAGAAAAGGTACCAGATGTACTGAAGGCATGGGCAAAAAACAAGTGTCCAGGAATTGATGGAATGTCAATTGAAATGTTTTGACAAACAGATGCAGCATTGGATGCACTTATCTACATAAATAAATTTGAATGACAACTATCTGGCCAACCAACTGGGAGAGATATGTATTTGTGCCCATTCCAAATAAAGGAGATCCAACAGAACACAGAAATTATTAAACAGTATCATTAATATTACACACAAGTAAAATTTTGCTGAAGATCATGCAAAAGTAGTTACAAAAGTACATCAGTAGTGAACTGCAAGAAGTTCAAGTTGAATTTAGAAGAGGATGTAGAACTATGGAATCATTGCTCATATCAAATGATCCTTGGCTGAAAACAGAAGATCTGAGGAAGATGTTTTCATCTGTTTTAATGGATTATGCAAAGGCATTTGACTGTGTGGAGCATAACAAATTATGGATAACATTGAGAAAAATAGGAATTTCAGAACATCTAGTTGTGCTTTAGTTAGACAAAAAGGTAGTTGTCCTAACACAACAAGGGAATATCACATGGTTTAAAATTAGGAAAGGTGTACATCAGAGTTGCATCCTTTCATTACGCTTATTCAATTTGTGTGTTTAACAAATAACCTGAGAAACTGGACTATATGAAGAAGAATGGGGCATCAGGATTTGAGAAAGACTTGTTAACAGCTGGTATTGTGCAGATGACACAACTTCGCTTGATGAAAGTGAAGAGGACTTGAAGCACTTAATTAATGAAGATCAGCATGGCTTGTACCTCAACTTTGAAAAAACAAAAATCCTCACAACTGGAGCAATAAGTAACATCATGTTTAATGGAGATAAGATTGAAGTTGTCAAGGATTTCGTTTTACTGGGATCCACAAACACCACCTATAGAAACAGCAGTCAAAAAATCAAAAGGCATTACAACGGGCAAATCTGCTGTATGTGTTCTCTTTAAAGTATTTTAAAAAAGCAAAGATATCACTTTAAGGACTAAGGTGTTTTCAGTTACCTCACAAGCATGTGAAAGGTCAACAATAAAGAAGGAAGACCAAAGAAGAATTGATGCCTTTGAATTATGATGCTGGTGAAGAATATAGAATGGATCAAAGAAGAGCTTATGGCTTTGAGTTATGATGCTGGTGAAAAGTATCGAATGCACCATGGACTGCCAGAAAAATGAACAAAATCTGTATAGGAAGAAGTGCAATCAGAATGTTCCTTAAAAGCAAGGATGGTGTCTTAGCCATCCAGTACCACTATAACAGAAATACTACAAGTGAGCAGCTTCAACAAACTGAAGTTTATTCTCTCCCAATCTAGTAGGCTAGAAGTCCAAATTCAAGGAGTCAGTTCAAGGGGAAGGCTTTCTTTGTTGGCTCTAGAGGAAGTCCCTCGTCATCAATCATCCCCTAGATTAGGTGCTTCTTTCTGGGTAGCTTGAGGTCTCAATGTCCCTCTCCTCATTTCTCTCTTTTATGTCTCAAAAGAGATTGGCTTAAAACATTTTTAATCATGTAGATTAACCCATCTCATTACATGATAGTGAAAGGTTTTAAAACACATAGGGAAATCACATCAGCTGGCAAAATGGTAGACAATCATACAGTACTGGAGCTCATGTCTCATGACCTAGCCAAGTCTACAGACATTTTGAGGGTACACAATTCAATTCATGACAGATAGCGTGACTTCATCTCATGTAGTTTGGACATGTTGTCAAGAGGGACCAGTCCCTTGAAAAAGACATCATATGGTCAGCAGAAAGAGGAAGAGGTGTGAAGTGATGGACTGACACAGTGACTGCAACAATGGGCTCAAGTATAGAAATGATTGTGAAGATGGGATGGGCAATGTTTCATTCGGTTATACAAAGGGGTCGCTATAAGTTGGAATCAATTCAAGGACATCTAACAACAACAATAAAGGGACACATTAAAAAGATAATTGAGAGGAGTGATAAATGTTAGGGCATTAATAAGAATGATGTATTAGAACATGTCAATTAAGTGAGTGGAGGTGAGCCTAACACTTGAAAGGGTTGGCAGGAAGATCTGTCTGAGAATACGACTCTTGAGCAGAGATTTGGTAGGATACCGTGCAAAGGACTGGTAAAGGAGCAAGAGAAGCAGAAAACTTTCTGTTTATCCCACTTATTTGACAGTTAAATAAATTAAATATCAATATTTTTGTTTATCATTTTTCTTTTAAAGTAATAGAAGGGCCCTGAGTACAGTAGAAAGAACTTGCTTAAAAATTAATGAAATTTTTAATCTTAGCTTTAAGGAGGCCCATCTTACACTTTCACGTAGCGTCTCTGGACTTCATTTACATCTGTGAAGTGGAAAAGACAATTTCTCCCTCATCTGTTGAAGTACTTATGTGAGATACAGTATGAAGAATAACTACTACAACAAAACCAAAAGAAATAACTCAGGTGCCATCCAGTCAATTCCAACTCATGGTAACCTCAGGTATGCAGATTAGAGCTGTGCTCCACAGAGTTTTCTTGGCTGTGTCCTTTTAGAAGCAGATCATCAAGCCTTCCTTTTGAGGTACCTGTGTGTGAGTTTGAGCTTCCAAACTTTTGGTTAGTTGTTGTTGTCAGTTGTCATCAAGTTAATTCTGACTCGTGGTGTCCCTACATATACATAGTCGAAATATTCCATAGAGTTTTAAGACTGTGACCTTTCAGAAGCGTATCTCCAGGATTGTTTTTTTGCAAGATGCCTCTGGGTGGGTTTGAATGACCAACGTTTTGACTAGTAGTCAAACTCTTAACAATTAGCAACACACAGGGACCCCTCTACCACAATACAAATATTTAAGTATTAGTTCACCTACCTTTCTTCTCCTGTTAGATTCCAAACTCATGTGGAAGATGAGATGTCAATATACTGCATTTTACAGAGCTATACCAGCTAACCTAAAGGACAGTAGTTTGAATCCATGAGGTGCTCCTTAGAAACCATATGGGGCAGCTCTACTCTGTTCTATAAGGTCAGATTGAGTCTCACATGAATCCAAATTGACTTGAAGGCAACAGGTTTGATTTTGGTATACTGTATTGTACTTCTCATCTCCTATCACAGAGCCTTAGATATGGTAGGTGTGCACTGAAAGAGTCAACGAGAGAAAGAGTGCAAGTGTTTATAAGACCAGAGGTCTGAAGGCCGGTTCTCATAAATTGGACAGTGTCCCCAAGGACTTTCAACTACCAGATTCCTCTGGCTTATTTAATTACAGTTCTAAAGTGCTTTTCCAGTAATTCCCTTTAGTTATGTTTGCAAAGGTTTTAAAAGTTAACAGAGTGCTTCCACATCTGTTAGATCTTCACAATTGCACTGCAAAGTTAGAAGATTAGGGATCATTAAAAACTGAAGCAAGAGACAAAGTGGATGTCTCAAGTTGAAAAAAAAAATCATCCTATTGCTGCTGAATCAGTACTAACTCATGGCAATCCCATGTACTACAGAGAACCATTCCATAGGATTTTATTTCTGTCCCAAATTGAACTACTGATAACTGACTGACAAAGCTGATCCTCTGAGTCGTAGCCCAGGCATTTTTGACCACATTCTCCTGATCTGTCTGAGTAAGAATTCTTCGTTGAGATGTTACATTTTGAGTGTCATTTTACAATTCCCCTGGAGTCAGCACATGCTCCCATATTAGCTTCTCTATGTCTAGGAATTTTCTTGTGGGCATCCTATTGTAATATGGCACTCAAAAATGTGTTGACTGGTTGGACACATTTGTCCAACCCTTGGGCAGTGCAGGTTTTTTTCTTTTCTTTCTTTTTTGGTTTTTAATTCCCTCTTGATTGCTTTGCTAAATCCAAGTTCTATGGTGCTGATATGGTTTGAAACTTTTCAGTTTGAAAGAAAGGTACTTGCCATTTTCCCTGTGCCTGCCTGTGGATGCTCTGAGATGAGAATAGATGAGGTTACAATGCCTCCAGGCTTCTAGCTAGAGATCTCAAATATTTCTAATTTCTTCAATTTAGCTTCATTTAAATTTTACTGAAAGGTAATTGCACTGAATTAATATAGTTACAATTATGCTGAAATCAATCCATTAACATCTTGAAAATTCTTATTAATCTGGCAGCAATGTTATGGATGAAAACAGAAATACATCCTCTATTTGGAGTGTAGATTAATATAACAAGAATGCTGGAGATAATTTCTTCAGGATATGAATTCCTTGAGACAATAGATTTTGACTTGTATTTCTGTTTTCTAGGTTTAAAGTGCTGCTATTCATACATGTAGATACTATTAGCATGCAAAAGTACCTGGATCCACTTTTCCTCATTCCTCCTTCATCAGAGGGACCCTGATTAAAAATTCAAATCACAGTGTTTCTGTATTTATTTGTTTGCCTCTTAATGTTTCTCTACTCTCTCCCATAAATGTACTAGAGACAAGGAATATGCCTTTCATTTATCTTTTTTAGCTTGTACCTATCACAATTCTTAGAATTCAGTAAAAATGCTACATAAACTACTAATGACTATGATAGGAACCACAACAATGAAGAAAAAGAAGAACAAGACACCAAGATTGGAGGAAGACTCATTAACAACCTGCCATATGCAAAATCATACAACTTTGTTTGCTGAAAATGAAGAGAAATTGAAGCACCTATTGATGAAAATCAAAGACTATAACCTTCAGTATGGACTGTACCTCAACACAAAGAACATAAAACAATGACTGCAACAATGGTCTGAAGCACAGAAAAGATTATGAGGACGGTGCACAACGAGGCACTGTTTCCTTTTGTTGTACATGGGATCTTAATGAGTTGGAACTGACCTGACAGCACCTAACAATGACAGACAGTCATAGTATTTGTCCTTTTGATACATTACATGGCTCAAAATCACATGTAGTATAAGGAACTTGGAAGTAACTTGAAATGAATTTTGAGGTTATCCCCAATACAGTCTAAACATTGATTCTTTAAGCATCAAATATGACATTTATCTATATTTAAATATGTTCATTATTATCCATCAACATTCATTCATTCAACAGTTACTTAGAAAGTACCTATTGTCTTCCTGCTGGTTTGTACTAATGATGAAACCAGGCACAAATGAGGCATTGGTAATTCAGTGGTAGAATTCTTGCCTCTGTGTAGGAGACCCAGGTTTAATTTCCAGCCAATGTGCAACTACTACCATTTGTCAGTGGAGGTTTGAGTGTTGCTATGATGTTGCAAGATTTTAATGAAGTTTCTAGACTAAGAAAGACTAGGAAAAAAGGCCCAAAGTCTATTTCTGAAATTCAGGCTATGAAAACCATATGCATCAAGATAGTCTGACCTACAGCTGATCATGGAATCTCACTCAGTAGAAGCTGACAACAAACCAGACAAAAGCCTTGTAGTCAGAGAGTTTATAGTTTAATGAGAAAAGATGATCTGAGGACATAAACAAATGCATAAGTTAAAATCATAACTTGTAAGTACTATCATGAAGACTACACAAGTGTCAATGAAGAGAAATTATCTTCACTAGTTGAAAGCTTTAAATTTATTCTAGGATGTAGTCTTTCTTTTTGGTCCTGAAGCGTGAGAATGTTGGATACATCAGTAACAGCCAGAATATGCAGAGTTCGTAGTCCTTAGAAAGTGTTAAGCTTTATTCTGAATGTGGAGGAAAGCAACTGGACCATCTAAACTAGAAGACTAGCTTCATGTGATTTGTTCCTTTAAAGTATCCCTTTGCTTGTTCTGTGGGGGAAGAGATTTGATGACGGTAAGATTAGAAGAGGAGGTCATCGCTGTAGTTCAGGAAAAAGAAGAGGAAGTCCTGTGTTAGTATGGAGGTAAGGAAGATAAGTAGAAAACTACAGATGTAAAGTGATTTTTTAAAAATTATGATTAAGTGAAAGTATACAATCCAAATCAATTTTGCATGCTCACCTACTTGCCACTCCAGCTGCTCTCTTCACCCAGTGACAGCACACTCCTCTTTTTCACTCTTGAAGTATCCTCTTAAAGAACACCAGGCCCCTCCTTTCCACCCTCTCGTCTCCCATCTAGAAACAAACCAGTGGGACAGCCTCCTATAAATGTATAAAACCATAAAGTACACACACCACATGCTCACACTGTATACCTGAGTCCAATCAATTCTTTTCTGAAGAGTCGACCTTAGTATTGGTTTCAGGTCAGGGCCAGCAGCAAGTTTATGGGCCATGTTCTCAGGGAATGGTCCAGGCTGTCAGACCATCAATTCTGGTATTTGAGTAGAGTTCCTGAACTGCATACCTCTTTTTCGCATGCTGCTTCAGGGATTCTACACTGTGTCCACGATCATGGCTGCCTTTGGTGGTGGCTGGGCACTGTCTGGTTATTCTGCCCTCGTGCTGATACAGTCTCACATTCAGATGGGTCTTCTGCCTCTTAGGCTCGTTTCTCCTCACCGTTGATGTTCTCAGTTGTCATCTGTTCCAGATGGGTTGGGACTTTTTGGTGTACCTCAGATGGCAGCTTGCTGGCTTTTAAGACCTCAGATGCAGAAGACTCTCTTTGCAAAAGACTAGTTATGCCAACTGACCTCGATGTCTCCTGAAAATATGGTCCCCAGACCTCTGTCCCTGCTACTCTATCCTTTGAAGTGTTGGTTTGAGTTTAGAAAACCTTCCAGTTCACGGTATAGTCCAGTTATGCTAATCTGCCCTCCACTGCGTGCTATCACGCCTTTCAGCTAACTGAATTCCTATTGACTATCTATGAACAACTCTCTCACTCCCTCCCCACACTTGTAGCCATCAAAGACTCCTTTCTTCTGTACTTAAGCCCATTTTTAAGTCCTTATAGCAGAAGTCTCATGCAATACTTGTCCTTTTGCAGCTGACTGATTTCACTCAGCATGTCTTCTAGTTGAAACCAGGTTATGAGATACTTCCTAAAATCATCATTGTTCCTGATCATTGCACAGTGTTCCATTGAGTAAATATACCGTAGTCTGTTTATCCACTCGTCTGTTGATGGGCACTTAGGTTGTTTCCATCTTTTTGTTATTGTGGACAGTACTGCAATAAACATTCATGTGCATGTGTTTAGCTGTTCATGTGACCACATTTATTTCTGTTGGATATATTCTGAGCAGTGGGATTGCTGGATCATACGGTATTTCTACTTCTAGCTTTTTAAGAAACCACCAAATTGCTTCTCAAAGAAGTTGTACCATTTTGCATTCCCACTAGCAGTGTAGAAGAGTTCCAATCTCTCCACAGCCTCTCCAACATCTGTTGTTTTGTACTTTTGGGATTATTGCCAACCTTGTTGGGAATAATGAGATGGGATCTCATTATAGTCCCGGTTTGGATTTCTCTAATAGCTAATCATCATGAGAATTTCCCTGTGTGTCTTTTGTCAGCTGGCCCCTCAGGGGTGGCAGGCCGCACTGCCTGGATGACAAAGAAAGCACCCTACTTACAGAGTCTCTCAGGGGCCTTCCACAGACACTATGGTGTGATTCAGTGAAGGGAGGGGGAAATGGCACTGCAATACTTGGCCAAAAGCCATAGCTGCATTCTCTAGGTGCTATCTTCCTGAGAATTACTTTTCTTCCGAGAGAGGTGCTATCCAGCAGCAGCTAGTACAAGCCAGGCCCTGAGGGGTGGCAGGCCCTGCTTCCTCACTGACAAAGATGGCAAACTACTTGTGGGGTCTCTCAGGGGCTGCATTTGCAGACACTATAATGTGGTTGACATAAGGGAGGGATAAGTGCACCACCACACTCGGCCACCAGTCACCACTGTGTTCTCTAGGTACAATTGTCTTAAAAACCGCTTTCCTGCTGGGAGAGGCACTGTTCAGTCAGCACCGTTACTTAGTGGTGGCAGCCAGCCCCAGCAGATCTTCAGGCATGGGTGACTCCACTCTCAGCTGACTGAGACGGGGGCTTGCCTAAGCCACTCTCCTGCACTAAGTCAGCAGAATCTATGGTGCAGGTCAGAGAAGAGAGGAGGGAAAGGCACTGGTACCCTCAGCCCCTAGTTGCTGCTGGGTTCTTTAGATGTGACTGTCTTAAGGACAGCCTTTCTATTGTGAAACATGCTATGTACTTAGGTACTGTAGATCAGCATGGGATCTAGCCCCTGCCAGACCTGTTCCAGTCCCAGTTTCCTGGTTAAAAAGATGGCATCTGTACCTGTAAGCTTCGCAGCTGCTGTGCCAGAAGAAGTGGGACTCTGCATTGCTGTCTCGCCTCTGACAAAGGTAATTTTCCTCTTCCTGTCACCTAGTCTTATCTCACAAACTATGTCTGACCTTGAGGCCCCCAGAATGTTCATTCTGATCTGTTCAGTTGTTTCTCTAGGTCTTAGTTCTCAGAGGGAGTCGAGGAGATGTATGACTAGTCTACCATCTTAGTATCACCCCACCTGAGGTGATTTTTATAAGTAGGTATGACATAAAACATGATAAGGATTTGGATGAAGTATAGAGCAAAGAGCCAAGCCCAACTTGCAGGTTTTCAGCTTAAACAACTGGATGACAGTAGTGTCATTTAACTCAATGACAGGATAGAGAAATAACAAGACTTTTTTGTGGTTTTGATAATGTTAAGAAGAGATACCAGGTAGTTAGATATATACAAATATGGAGCTCAAGGAGCTGTTTGTGCTGAAGGTTTGCATTTAAGAGTTACCAGCATATTGATGGCATTGAAAGCAATGAGAAGAGATAAGCTTACCTAATGAAAGTATATAGAGAAGAAGGATGGACTCTCAGGAGCTCTAACATTTAGAGATCAGGTAGAATAAGGAAGATATACAAAAAGATCAATAAAGAATATCTAGAGAGAGTAGACAAATCAAGAGTGTCTGACGGGGTGAACAACTATTGTAAAAACTCGTAAGAAACTGAGTAAGATGTGGGCAGAAAAGCGACTATTGGAATTGACAAAATTGAAGCTATTTTTGGTAACCTTGACAAGAACAGCAGTGGATGGTTCGGGGAGAAACCAGATTAGACACGGGCTGAAGTGTGGGGTTGAAGGAAAGAAGCTGGCGTAAGTAGGGAGCATTTTTGTGGAGCAGTCTGTGACAGTAAGACAAGAAGTGAGGTGGTAGCTGGAAGAGATCGAATCCAGAGGGAAGTTTGCTGAGAAACACAGATGGCAAGGTGTGTGTATATGTAAGGAAATGCCTACCTAAAGCAGGAGAGGCTGACGGCAAAGCACAGGGTTGCTCAAGGGGCAGAACCTTGATAGAAAATAGAATCAGAGCTCTTGCAGGAGGATTTACCTCTGATGTGAAAAACAGGAAACCCTTCCTATGGGTAACAAGAGGGAACAAGGGGAAGCAATAGGAGACATAATGGGTTAATAGGTAGGCTTAAAATTCTGGCAATCATGACCAAACCATGAATAATGTGACTCCATAAAGCATCTAAATTTACTTTCAATCTCTTAATTCCATTTTCCTATGTAAGAACAGATCAGAAGTTGAGATTGTAGTATCAAAGAATGTTTATCATCACAGACACAGTATGAACAAAACGTGCTCTGCTACCATTCCCCCAAATCAAAACATTCAAAACTGAAACACACATTATTACACATTTGTATTAACGCTGGCATTTCCAGCCAATTCATTGATTTTTTGAAGCTTATTATGGTAGCTTTTATCATTCAAAATACTTCCATGTCTTTTGAATGTTTACCTCTATATGCCTTGGTTTCCCCATGAGTAAAATAAGAACACTACCTGTCTTTATCACAGGATCGTTGAGATAAAATTAATGTCTAAGAAAACTTATAAAATAATAGACTGATATACAGGATTATTAAATAATGCTACTATTGATCTCCTTTATATTGTCTGAATCCAGATTATTATCTGAGAGTAAAAGCTGTCTTTGTAATATTAGGTATAGATAAGTTATCCATTTCTGTGTTTCCAGGGACAGTGATTTAAAGTAAATGCTAGCTCTCCTCCATTTCTACTCTCATCTTGAAAACTGCAGAGTACAATTCTACTCTGACATACATGGGATCACCATTAGTCAGTTTCTACTCAACACAACTAACAGCATAATGGTGGAAAGACACTATGCGTACCTTGTGATACACACATTTGAAGGATGCCTAATACAAAATCCCTCCTCTGAAACTATTCCTTATTCTAATTCAGCCAGGAGTGTTCCTGAGACCAATTTTGTCCCACATGACTCCACTTTTCTGAACCTGGAAAGTTTCAGAAGAGTAGGTAAACCTTCTTGGGAGGAGGGGGAAAGGTAGAATATTGAGATATGTTTTAAAAGTTGCAAAGATGTTCACCTGGACTTCATAAAGGTGTGGATCCAGAGACTGAGAAGTCATCAGAAATTAGAGCAGCTGCCTTAGCTCACAGATTCCGATCAGCTTTGTTTTCCCACTTCATTTCAGAAAGCCTTCATCTTCTTGGTTTGGCAATGACCCAGACACAGCCACCTTAGATCAAACTCAAAGAGATCATTTATTTATTGTTGTAGACTCGTAGAGATAACACAACTATTCCAAAATTGTGGAAATATTGGGAATAATAAATATATTCCTTACAATTTCAAAAATCAACAAAAGTGGCAATGTAAATGTTAATACAAATATGCTACAAGGTGACGTTAGTATTTTAGTTTTGAATTCTTTGTTCAGTTTGAGTGACTTGTTATATAATGATTAAGAGCACTAAAATGTGGTGGTCAAAAGAGGTTTCAACTCTGTTGTTCAATTTCCTACGTTCTAATCTTAGTGCCACCACTTATTTAAACCATGACATCAGGCCATTTGATAATGCCTCAGCTTTCACATTTATAAAGTGGGATAAACAACAGTACCTACTCATAGAATTTTTGTAAGAATTATACGTATAAACAATACCTAAAAGCACTTAATTTCACTACTGATATAGTTAGTGTGCTATTAAATATTAGATATTATTATTGTTTTCAATGGCTCTCTCAATACTCTCCCCAAAAGGCTCAAAAACTCAATTTAAAACTTCCTTATCACAAGAAAATGAAGCATAGTTTCAGCAGAAAACTGGACAACAAAGTAGGGTGGAAGAAAACTTCCCCTAACATTCAACCATAAGGGTTCCATCTAGCCAATAATTCTAAATGATTGAGCAAGGAATGGTAAATAGCTGCCCGAAAGAGACTTAGCATAAATTGTCCATCCCTGAAACTGTGGCTTGGAGAGAGTTGAATGAGTCTGGGCTGGGCCTGATGTAGTTGCATGTCTTTGGATCAGTTATTTCAGTTCTCTGAGCCCCAACCGTCAAATAGAGATTGGATGAGATTGTTCTTGGTGATCGCGTTCACTGACTCTCTGTAATACCATGCTGAGTGCTCTATTGTGCAGTGATACAATATGGAAATTGCCAGTGCAGGTAAGTGAAACCTCAACATGAACTGTGCAGATAGCTGGTGACTGCACAATGGGAAATGTCAAGAAAATAACCTTATGAAGTGGAAAGTATTGGATTGTCTGATTATGACTTACCCTCCAATATGAAGTTATAACCATGCTTGGCTGCTCAAGGGTGAAAATGCGGTAATGTGTTAAAATGCTAATGAAACTGGAATCTTATAATATATGTTTAGAACAGTTTAGGTTACCAAGACATGGGAAGAAGTTAGAGAGCACAGCTCATAAATCCTGATGATAAGGCCAAACTCCTCAGAACATTCAAGGCCTTTTATAGTCTGATTCTAACTTACATTTTCAAACCCATCTCCCCTCACACTCTCTCCTGCACCCTGTGTTCAATCCATAATGAGCCACTTGACATTCTCCATACATAGCAGACTGTTCTGGGCCATATGCACAAAAATTCTGTTGCTTCCATCTCCATATTTCTCTTCTCTTTGTCCCACCATTACCATGTGTTCTGTATGAACATCACTCATCTACAAGATTACTCAGAGGGTTTCTTGATTGGTCAACCTGACCCTACTCTTTGTTTCCCCAATCCATTGTCCTTGTAGCCACCAGAGTATTTTCCTTAAGCGTGTATTCAATGGTGTCATTGCCCTGCTTAAAATTCTGTAAAGATTTTTCATTGCCCTTAAGACAAAATCCAAAGTCTTCAATATGGCTTGAAAGACCCTTCCTTCTGCATTATTTAGCTACAGTTCCCAGCTCACCCTGCCACCCTCTCTGACTTGTGTGGCATTCCCCAGCCTAGCTACCAGTTTGCCAGACTTACAGCTTCAGTCTCGCCTCTGGAACCCCCACAGGCAGAGCAGTCTGGCTGCAATCCCACACTCTCGCTACTTCTGTCCTGAATTACTCCTGTATAAGGAGACCATTCCTCACAAGAATACATTAAATTTCCTAGTTATGTGCTTTCATGGCTCTAATACTTCTCCTATTATAACACTCACATGTTATCAAAGCTACCTGTTAAATGAATTAGTGCTATTTCCTTTACTTAAATGCACTTGGCTCTTCTTTGCTAGGTCAGTTTCCACTTGTTGTCCAAACCTAGTTCAAAAGTTACCACCTCAGGGCAAAGAAATTTTTATTTCACCAGGCCATCACTCCTCTTTCTGTGTTGCCATGGAAATCCATCAGAGCCCTGTTTCTCACAACAGGTCCTGTTAGTGAAACTTAGAACTTTGTTCCAAAGAACATTTTAGAACACACCAGAGGTAGAGATACTATTCTGTGGTGATTCAAAGAATGTCAAACTCTAGTTTAAAAGTAATTTGAGCCTAAACAAATACCAAGACCTAATGCTACACCTGAAAGGTCAGCAGTTTGAATCTGCCAGGTACTCTTTGGAAATTATACGGAGCAGTTCTGCTGTGTCCTATAGGGTCACTACAAGTCAGAAGCATCTCGGTAGCAGCAAGTGTTTTGTTGTTTTCTTCGTTGTTGTTGTTAGTGCTGGTGCAGGACAGGTCTAAGTGCTTTACACACACACACAAACATTTACACATATCAAAAATTTCACATGATCAGTGTGATTAGTCTTGGAGATAATTGTTTGAATCTCCAAAATTCACATGAATGAATTATTGCCCAGCAGTAATAATTCCATGTTTAGGATTCTCAATAAAGGGTAGCCAAGAACATAAATGTTATTTCTCTTTGTTTCATAATGTAATGATCTTCTTGCTGCAATATTAATCAATAACTAATTTCATAGTTGGACAACTGCTTTTAATGACCTATTACTTTGAAGATACACCTGCAGAAGTCTTCAGATCATTCCCTGAAGGACTTGTCATCCAAAGGGCAAATTCATTTACTTGTCATATAACAGGAGCCAAAAGCCTCGTTATACTAATTAAGGAAAGACCTATCTGGGTCTTTTTTAGTTGAACGTGAAAAGGTCTTATGTTGGGGCCTGAAAAAGGAATCAAATGGAGTCTTCCAGTCA
This sequence comes from Heterohyrax brucei, assembly GCA_028571685.1. Classification (NCBI taxonomy): domain Eukaryota; kingdom Metazoa; phylum Chordata; class Mammalia; order Hyracoidea; family Procaviidae; genus Heterohyrax; species Heterohyrax brucei. The sequence goes on from CM053150.1 coordinate 69,856,568, forward strand.
GAGAGAACTTAAATAATATTAAAAGGGCCCCAAAGCATGTTAATATTGAATTCATGGGAGTGTTGAGTATCTGCTCACATTTGGTTGTTTCTTAAAGGAGTGGATCTGCTCAGTCTTTGTGGTATAGGCAGAATCCCAGGATTTTCCAGGACTCCTATTTTCCTGTGTTTGTCTCCAAGAACTCTGTCTCATAGAACATCATGAGTCTATAGAAACAAACTCAACACTTACTTTTACCTTGCTAAGATAGGATGGATTGCACCAGATAAGAATAATTCTTTGTGATTCTTACTACGGCTGACATCTCTGATGTGTAAAATTAAGCATTTGATGTTTGTTTATTTATTTGTATTGTGATTAAGTGAAAGTATACAACCCAAATCAATTTTGTATGTCAGCCTTCATCTGCATCTCCTTCTGCTCTCCTTGTCCTGTGACAGCACACAACTTCTTTTCGTTTAATACTTGTTGTATCCTCTTAACAGGCTCCTGTCCCCACCTGTCCACCCTCTTCTCTATCATCTAGAAAGAGGACAGCCTCCTATAAATGCATGGAACCATAAAGTACACACACCATATGGTCACATTATGTTTCCGCATCTAGTCCATTTTTGTTCAGAGTTGATCTCAGTAGTGTTTTCTAGACAGGAGCAGCGGCGTATCTAGAAGCCATGCTCTCAAGGCATCCCCAGGGTAGTCAGACCCTCAGTTAGGGTCTTTTAGTAGAGTTTTTGAGCTGCTCCCCTCTTTTTCTTGTCTTGCCACATGGACTCAACATTGCGTGCCCTGTCACAGCTGCCTTCGATGGTGGCCAGGCACTATCTGGTTCTTCTGGTTTGATGCAGTCTCCCATTCACGTGGGTCCTTCTTTCTCCTGGGCCCTTTTTGCCTCCTGTCTTGGGCATTCTCGGTGATCATCTTTCTGTTCCAGATGAGTTGGGGGCATCTGGTGTACCTCAGATGGCAGTGTACTAGCCTTTAAGACACTAGATGCCATTTACCAATATGAAGAGTCTCTTAGCAATAGGCTAATTATGCCAACTGACCTCGATGTCCCCCGAGAGTATGGCCCCCAGACCCTGGCCCTGCTACTCTGTGCTTGTAGTATTGGGTTAAGATCAGAAGAGCTTTCACTTTAGGCTGAAGTCCAGTTAAGTGGATCTACTTTCCACCGTGTGCTGTCACTGCTTTCACCTAACAAAATTTCTATTAACTATGTAATCTATGACCAACCCTCGGCTGCCCTCCCCACCCTTGTAGCCATCAAAGAGTCTTTTCTTCTGTACATAAGTCTATTTTAAAGTCCTTGTAGCTGTGGTCTCACACAATATTTGTCTTTTTGCTGCTGGTTAATTTCACTTAGCATAATGTCTTCCAGTTGAAACCAGGTTGTGAGATGTTTCCTAAAATCATCTTTTTTTATCATTGCATTATGTTCCTTTGAGTATATGTGCCATAATTTGTTCATTCATCTACTGATGGGCATCTAGGTTTATTCCATTTTTTTGCTTTTGTGGACTGTGCTGCATAAACATTTGTGTGTGTGCATCTGTTTCTGTGACAGCATTTACTTCTGTAGGATAAATGCCAAGCAGTGAGATTACTGAATCAAATAGTATTATCTGTTTCCGGCTTTTTAAGGAAGTGCCAGATTGTTTTCCAAAGAGGTTGTGCCATTTTGCAATCCCACCAGCAGTGAGGAGAGTTTGGCTCTCTCCACAGCCTCTCCAGCATTTGTTGTTTTGTGTTTTTTGAATTATGGACAACTTTGTCGGGCTGAAACAGTATCTCATTTTAGGTTTAATTTGGATTTCTCTGATAGCTAAAGATTGTGAGCATTTCCTCATGTGTCTTTTGGCTGCCTGGATGTCCTCTTTGGTGAAGTGTCTCCCCATCTGATTTGCCCATGGCTTAATTAGGTCATTTACCTTTTTCTTGTTCATATTTTGCAGTATGGAGATCAGACATCAGTCCAACATGTAGTCAGCAAATATTCTTTCCCATTTGTAGGTAGTCTTTTGACTCTTTTGGTAAAGTCTAGATGAGCAAAAGTGTTTGATTCTTAGTAGTTCTCATTTATCTATTTTCTCTTCTGTTATTTGTGCATTGTTTGTCAGATTTTGAAGTCCGTCTAAGCTGTGTATTAGAACTTCCACTGTTGATCCTGTTTTTGCTTGGATGATGTTTATCATTTTAGGTTTGATATTTAGGTCTTTGAAACATGTAGAGTTGGTTTTCATGTAAGCTGTGAGATATGGGTCTTGTTTCAGTTTTTTGCAGATGGCTATCCAATTTTGCCAGGAGCATTTGTTAAAGAGACTGTATTGACCCCAGTTTACATTCTTACGGCCTTTGTCAAAATGTTCATAAGAGGATGGTGGCATCTCTGGGTCTCCACTCTGCTCCATTGGTCTGTGTTTCTCTTTTTGTACCAGTACCAGGCTGTTTTGACTACCGTGGTGGTGTAATAGGTTCTAAGGTCAGATAGTGTGAGGCCTCCCACAATCTTCCCCTTCTGCAGTAGTAGTGTTTTACTTATCTGGGGTTTATTCCCTTTCCAAACAAAGTTAATGATTTGTTACTTCATCTCATTAAGAATGACACTGAAATTTGTATTGGGATTGTATCGTATATGTAGATCGCTTTGTGTAAAACAGGCATTTTCACAATGTTAAGTCTTCCTATCCACTAGCAGAGTAGGTCTCTCCATTTATGTAAGTCCCTTTTTGTTTCTTGCAGTATGGTCTTATAGTTCTCTCAGTATAGGTCTCTGACTTCTCTAGCTAGATTCATTCCTAGGTATTTTCTCTTCTTGGGGGCTATATAAATGGTATTGATTTGGGGATTTCTTCTTTGATGATCTTTTTGTTGGTATGAAGGAATCCTACTGATTTACTTATGTTTATTTTATATCCTGATACTTTGTTGAACTCCTCTATTAGTTCCAGTGGTTAACTTATGGATTCTTTAGGGTTGTCTACATATACAATCATATCATCGACAAATAAGTAGATTTTTACTTCTTTGCCGATACAAATGTCCTTTGCTTCTTTACCTTGTTTAGTGGCTCTGGCTAGTACCTCCAGTACAGTGTTGAATAAAAGTGGTGAAAGTGAGCATCCTTGTCTAGTTTGCGTTCTCAAGTCGAGTTCTTTCTGTGTCTCACCATTCAGGATAATGTAGGCAGTTGGCTCTGTATACATGCCCCTTATTGTGTTGAGGAATTTCTCCTCCATTCCTGTTTTGCTGAGAGTTTTTAGCATGAATGAGTGCCAGACTTTGTCAAATGCTTTTTTTGCATCAATTGACAAAATCAGGTGTGCTATCTATGTGTTTGATCACATTAATTGTTTTTCTGATGTTGGACTAGCCTTGCATCACAGGTATGAATCCAGTTTGGTCATGTTGAATTATTTTTTTCATATGGTGTTGAGTTCTACTGACAAGGATTTTATTGAAAATTTTGCATCTAGGTTGATGAGTGATATTGGTATGTAAATTTCCTTTTCTGTGGGATTTTTCCCTGGCTTTGGTATCAGGGTTATGCTGGCTTCATAGAATGAATTTGGGAGTATTCCATTATCTTCCATGCTGTGAAATAGTCTCAGTAGTATTGGAGTTAACTCATCTCTGAAAGTTTGGTAGAATTCTCCATTGAAGCCATCTGGGCCAGGACTTTTTTTGCTGGTAGTTTTTGGATGATTTTTTCAATCTCTTCCTTTGTGGTGGGTTTATAAAGGTGTTCTACTTCTCTTTGTGATAATTTTGGTAGGTGATATGAATCTAGAAAATTGTCCATTTCTGTTAGAGTTTTAAATCTGCTAGCATACACTCTTTCATAGTATTCTGTTACGATACTTTGGATTTCTCTTAGGTCTGTTGTGATATTTCCCATCTCATTTCTTTTTCCAGTTGTTTGTTTCCTCTCCTGTTTTTCTTTTGTAAGCTTAGCCAGTGGTTTGTCAATCTTTTCAAAGAACCAGCTTTTGGTTTTGTTAACTTTTTCAATCATTCTTCTATTCTCTGATTTATTTGGTTCTGCTCTAATCTTTATTATCTGTTTTCTTCTGGTGCCTGAGTTTTTCCTCTGTTGCTCTCTTTCTACTTGTTCAAGCTGTAGGGTTCTTTGGTTGGGCCCTTTCTTTATTCCAGATGTGTGCATTTATAGACATAAATTGACCTCTGAGCACTGCTTTGGCTTTATCCATCCTGCAGGTTCTGGCAGGATGTGTTTTGATTTTCATTTGATTCAATAAATTTCTTTATTTCATCCTTAATTTCTTCTTTAACCCAGGGCTTTTTGAGCAAGGTGTTGTTCCGTTTCCATGAGTTCAGATTTCTACCTATGTTTTTTCTACTATTGATTTCAACTTATATGACTTTATGGTCTGAGAAGATGCTTTGAAATAATTCAATGGATTGGATTTTGTTGTGACTTACTTTCTGTCCTAACATGTGGTCGATTCTGGATACTGTTCTGTGTGCATTGGAGAAGAAGGTGTACTTATCTGTTGGTGCATAAAAAGTTCTGCATATGCCAATGAAATCAGGTCTAATTCATTAATCGTTGCAATAAGACCCTCTGTGTCTTTACTGAATTTTGTTCTAGATGATCTCTCCATTACTGAAAGTGGAATGTTGAAGTCTCCAGCTATTATTGTGGAGGGATCTATCTGATTTTTCAATATTGTCAGTGTTTGTTTGATGTATATAGATGCTCTGGTATTGGGTGTATAAATGTTTAATATTGTTATGTCCTGCTTATGAACTGAACCTTTCAGCAACAAATAGTAACCATCCTTGTCCATGATGGTGGATCTTACATTAACATCTATTTTATCTGAGATTAGTTATTGCCACTCCTGCTCTTCTTTGTATGTTATTGGCTTGGTATATATTTTTCCACCCTTTGATTTTCAGTTTGTTCATATCTTTGAGTCTTAGATGTGCTTCTTGTAAGCAACAAATAGGTGGGTCATGTCTTTTGATCCACAATGTCATTCTCTTCCTCTCTACTGGAGCACTCATTCCATTTACATTCAGGGTAATTATTGATAGGTATCTGTTTAGTGCTATCATTGTGATGCATTTATGTTTATGTTGCTGATATTTTCTATGTTTTTCTTAATATTCTGCTCTGGGTCATTTTTCTTTATGATTTGACTTATCTTTTCCAGTGTTGGCTTAGTGTTTGTTGAGACTCCTGTATTATGCTTCTTGTTTTGATCTGTCTCATTGTTATTTTGCTTTGCAGCTACCCCTATGATTCCTCTTACTATTCTGTGTTTAAACCAGACTTTAACTTCTGCATATCTTTTTAATTTTGTCTCCATCTGAAAGGGTTATAACTATTACAATATATCAGTTCTTTTAGTGTGATGATGTCATAGTTTTCTTGTTATGATCACTGGTTCCCTTCTTTTAATAATGTAGTTTTGATTAAGCTTTTTGACTTCCTTAAGTGAGTATGCTTCTGAATGTTGTGCCTTCCATTGCCTCCTTAAGTATACACTGAATGGTTTTTTTCTTGCTTTTTTCTTTTTATTAATTACATAAAAGAATAAAATTTCTAACATCTATCAATTATCTCATTTATGATAAACCCTCAGCCCCCACCCACTCATGTAGCCAACACAGTCATGTTCTTCTGTAGATAACTGTCTTGTGAAGTCCTTATAACAGGGGTTTCATACAAAATTTGTCCCTTTGACACTGATTGATTTCACTCAGCATGATCTCTTCCAAATGAGACCAGGTTGTGAGATGCTTTCTAAAATTATCATTGTTTTTTACTATAGCATAGTGTTCCATTGAGTGTATGTACCATAGTTTGTCTATCCATTCATCTGTTGATGGGCATTGGGGTTGATTCCATCTTTTTACTAATGTAGACTGTGTTACAACAAACATTCGTGTACATGTGTCTGTTCGTGTGACAACCTTTGTTTCTGAAGGATAAATTCCAAGCAGTGTAATTATAGGATCAAATGGTGTATCTATCTCCAGCTTTTTAAGGAAATGCCAGACTGTTTTCCAAAGAGGTTGTACCATTTTACAATCCCGCCAGCAGTGTAGGAGAGTTCCAATTTCTCCACAGCCTCTCCAACATTTGTTGTTTTGTGTTTAGGGGATCATGGCCAACCCTGTTGGGGTGAGATGATATCTCATTGTAGTTTTGCTTTGAATTTCTTTAATAGCCAATGATTGTGAGCAATTCTGCATGTATCATTTGGCTGCCTGGATATCTTCTTTACAGAAATGTCTGTCCATCTCCTTCGCTCATCACTTAATTGGATTATTTATCCTTTTCTTGTTGACATTTTGTAATACCTTATAGATTATGGAGGTCAGATGTTGGTCTGACATATAGTTGCCAAATATTTTTTACCATTCTGTAGGTGGTCTTTTAATTCTTTTGATGAAGTTTTCGAATGAGCAGAAGTGTTTGATCCTTAGTAATTCCCATTTATCTGTTTTCTCTTCTGTTGAATGTACTTTGTCATATTTTGAAGTTTGTCTACATTGTGTATTAAAACTTGCATTGTTGAACCTATTTTATCTTGGATTAGCTTTATCATTTTAGATTTTCTATTTAGGTCTTTTATCCAATTTGAGTTGGTTTTTGTATAAGGTGTGAGATGTGGATGTTGTTTCAATTATTTGTGGATGGATTTCCAATTTTGCCAGCACCATTTGTTAAGCAGACCATTCTTACCCCAGTTTAAAATTTTGGGGCTTTTGTCAAACATTAACTGTTCATAGGAGGATGGTGGCATCTCTGGAGTCTCCACTCTGTTCCATTGGTCTATATGTCTCTTTTTGTACCAGTACCAGGCTGTTTTGGCAACTGTGGCAGTGTAATAAGTTCTAAAGTCAGGTAGTGAGAGGCCCCCCAGTGTGTTCTTCTTCTTCAGTAGTGCTTTACTTATCCGGGGCTTCTTCCCTTTCCAAACAAAGATGATGATTTGTTTCTCCATCTCATTAAAAAATGTAGCTGGAATTTACATTGGGATTACGTTATGTAAGTAGATTGCTTTGGGCAAAATAGACATTTTCACAATGTTGAGTCTTCCTATCCACTAGCAGGGTAGATTACTCCATTTATGTAAGTCTCTCTTAGTTTCTCATAGTAAGGTCTTGTAGTTCTCTTTGTAAAGATCTCTTATTTCTCTAGTTAGATTTACTTCTAGGTTTTTTATCTTCTTGGGGGCTATAGCAAATGGAATTGATTTGGTGATTTCTTCTTTAATAATCTCATTGTGGGTACAAAGCAATCCTACTGATTTACTTATGTTTCTCTTGTATCCCGATACTTTGCTGAACTACTCTATTAGTTCCAATAGTTTACTTATGGGTTCCTTTGGATTCTCTGTATAAACAATCATATCATCTGCAAAGAGTGAGATTTTTACTTCTTATTGCCAATACGGATGCCCTTTATTTCTCTGTCTTGTCTGATTGCTCTGGCTAGAACTTCTAGTACAATGTTGAATAGAAGTGGTGAGAGTCGGCACCCTTGTCTAGTTCCCATTCTCAAAAGGAATTTTTTCAGTTTTTCACCATTCAGGATGATGAAGTCAGTTGGCTTTATGTAGATGCTACTGATTATGTTGAGGAATTTCCACTCTATTCCTATTTTTCTGAGAGTTTTAAGCATGAATGGGTGTTGAACTTTGTCAAATGCCTTTTCTGCATCAGTTGACAAAATCAAGTGATTCTTATCTTTTGTGTTATTAAAGTGGTTGATTGCATTAATTGCTTTTCTGATGTTGAACTAGGCTTGCATCCCTGGAATGAAACCAACTTAATCATGATGAATTATTATTATTTTTTATATACTGTTGAGTTCCACTAGCTAGAATTTTGTTGAAGATTTTTGCATCTAAGTTCATGAGTGATATTGGTCTGTAATTTTCTTTTTTTGTGGGATCTTTCCCTGGCTTTGGTATCAGGGTTATGCTGGCTTCATAGAATGAATTTGGGAGTAATCCATCCCTTTCTATGGTGTGAAAGCCTCAATACTATTGGATTTAACTCTTTTCTAAAAGTTTGGTAGAACTGTCTGGTGAAGCCATCTGGGCCATGGCTTTTTTTGGTTGGTAGATTTTTGATGACTTTTTCAATCCCTTCTTTTGTGATAGATTTATAAAGATGATCTACTTCTCCTTGTGATAATCTTGGCGAGTCATGTGAATCTAGAAATTTGTACATTTCCCCTAGGTTTTCAAACCTGTTAGAGAACAGCCATTCATAGTATTCTGTTACGATACTTTTTATGTCATCTGGGTCTGTTGTAACATCTCCCATTTCATTTCTTAATTGGGTTATTTGTATCTTCTGCTGTTTTTCTTTTGTAAGTTTAGCCAATGGTCTATCAATTTTGTTAATCGTTTCAAAGAACCAGCTTTGAGTTTCATTAATTTTTTCAATTGTTTTTCTATCCTCTAATTAATTTAGTTCTGCTCTAATCCTTATAGCCTGTTTTCTTCTGGTGCCTGAGGCGTTCTTCTGTTGTTCTGTTTCTACTTGTTCAAGCTGTAAGGTTAATTCTTTAATTTGGGCCCTTTCTTCTTTCTGGATGTGTACAGTTACAGAGACAAAGTGACCTCTGAACACTGCTTTTGCTGTATCCTATAAATTCTGGTCGGATGTGTTTTCATTCTTATTTATCCATTAATTTGTTTATTTTGTCCTTAGTTTCTTCTATAACCCAAGGCTTTTTTTTTTCTTCTAAGCAAAGAGCATTTCCCAGTATTGCTTGTAGTTTTTGTTTGGTTTTTACAAAGTGTCTAAACTTCTGTTTAACCATGAATGTGTTAATTTCACCATCATATCTGAGCTACAGTTTTGTAGGTTATGTAATTATTGGTTGGAAGTTTTTCTTCCTCATGGCTTCGAATGTATCATCCCCCTGCTTTCTTGTCAACATCTTTTCTGTCAAGAAGTCAGACAAAAGCCTACATGGCTTCCCTCTGATTGTTAGCTTTGCTTTGAACCTTGATGGATTTAAGATCCTCTTTTTAGGTTTCACTTTATTAAGCTTGATTATAATATGTCCTGGTGTCTTTCTTTTGAGGTCTAGTTTTTGTGTGGTTTGATATGTGTCTTGGATATCTATGTTCTCTTCTTTCATACTTTCAGGGAAGTTTTCTATCAACAACTCAACAACAATACTCTCTGTGTTTTCAGCTATCTCTCCCTGTTCAGGAACTCCAGTTAATTGTAGATTATTCCTGTTAATAGAGTCCCACATGTTTCTTAATGCTTTTCCATTTGTCTTATTTCTTTTCTCTGATTTTTCCTCGTAAACACAGGTATCAGTTGCTCTGTTCTCAATGTTACTAAGTCTGACTACCATCTCCTCAATTCTCCTTTCTTGGCTTTGGACTGAACATCAAATTCTGTCATTTTGTTATTGATCTGATGTACTTCAGATCATTGATGTTCCATCAGTTCAAATAGCTTACTTAATTGTTCATTTTGTTCTGCTACATTTTGTTTAATCTTTAGGAGGGCTTTCTATGTATTTGTTTTGTATGTGACCTCCAATAGTTTCAGAAAGGCTTCTTCATCTGAGAAGTTCTTTGATTCTTTATTTTGGAAATTTTCCTGAGCCATAGTGGACTGCTTCTTAAAATGGTTAGCAATTGACTGTTGCCCGCACACCATCTAGAAGCTATTCAATGTCTCTGGTGTTACCTCAACAGGAGGTGAGGCACAGCTCTAAGAAGGGAGTTAGCCACCATCTGTCTCTATGTACTCTACTGACTGGCCCCAGGTGGACTTTCTGGGATGCCTTGCTCTGCCTCCTGGCTGGCAAAGATGCCACTCTACTTATAGAATCACATGGGGGCTGTCAGCAAACCCTATGATGTGGGCTAGTGAAGGGTGGAGGAGATACAGCTGGGCCTCTCAGGGGTCAGTTCTCCAGGTGATCTTATTTGAAAAGAGTACTTTACTGCTGAGCAGAGAGCTGTCCAAGAGCTCCCCAGGCCCTTGGGTGTGACAGGCCCTGCCTTCTGGCTGACAACAAAAGTACCTCATAGGCTGTCCCCAGGCATTATGACATGGTTCAAATTAGGGATGGGTTAGGTGCTTCCTGCCATTCTCTGCCAGACCCCATCCATAAATCTAGCTACAAATCATCTCAAACACCATTTTTCTGCTGGAAAACACTTGCCAGACAGGTTGAAGCTCCTCTTAAGGGTCAGCACAGCTAAGGCACCCAGCAGGGTGACTCAGGCAACCAAGATGATGTCCTGGCCATGCAGCCCTTCCAGCCATCATATAACAGAATCTATGACACAGCTCAGAAAAGAGACCATGGAGGAGCAGTAGCGGCCTCAGTAAGCAGCTAGGATCTCAATATGTAGCTATCCCATGCACAGTCTCTCAGCTGTACTATATGCTGTTTACTTAACCACTGCATTCTGGCATATTTGCCACCTCATGCTTAGTCCCTCTCTCTCAGATAACAAAGAAGGTGTCAGTACCTGCAGTCTCTGAAACGGTGAGTTAGCAGGAGTGGGATTCAGTGGCCCCTGGCTCATCTTTGAGAGAGGTAGTTTAATCCATTACTGCTACCTAGTTAAATCTGACAACCCTACGCCAGAACCTAAGTCTCCCCAAATGTCCATGCTGCTCCATTCAGTTATCATTCCAGGCCTTAGTTCTCAGAGAGAATTGAGGAGACTTGTGTATGGTCCTCCATCTTCAAGCATTTGATATTTAGACTGGGACTAAGAAAATCCTATTACCTAGTATAATTTAGATGTCAGTATTTATTACATATCAAAAGTGCCAAAATAACCCTGAAAAATTAATTTTTTATTAATGGAGAAACTGAATCTCAAAAAGTTAAAATAAGCTGAGATTTAACTATGAATTTTCTAAAATCGCTTCTCCTTATTCTGCACTATAGATACCTGCCATTTTTCTTAACAGTGTAACTCATGGTGTTATCACAGACTCAACAGATAGATAAATAGGCAGACAATCTTCTGAATTTCACTATCACAGGTAATTCCTTTAGATAGATATTGGTTTCCAGATGCATATCATACCTTGGTTAGACTTAAAGAAGACCTTCTGAAAAACAGTTATTATCTTGTCATTCTTCTGAAAAAAAGCATTCAGAATAGTTCCTGCTCTTCAACTTGTACTCAAGGTCCCAATCAAACAGTTACCATTATGAAATTGTAATATATTTTACATTTTCCAAATTTCATGAATAGCTCACACTGGTTCCTTCAAAAACTGTAACTTACTAGAATTCCTTTTACTCTTTTACTTCTATTGAAAACACTTCTTCCTCTCTGATTTTTTTTTTTAATTTTACTCTTTTCCACCAAAAGTCTGACTTTCCCCTTCTCTTACACTGCATTCCCCTATCTCATTATCTAGATTTATACTATGACTTTTATCTCTTCCTATGTTGAAGTATATTCATGTCTGGCTTTTTTTATTTCTTGAACTAAGATTTAAACTCTTTAAATACAAATCCAGCTTTTAATTCCAATCTGTGTAATGTCAGATCCCTGGATTCTCTCCCTGTTTGCTCCATTATGCATGACTCAACAAGTGATTCCTGCCCATTTGAAGCTCCAGGGAAGTGTGACATTCCCATGCCCCATGGCCAAACTGGCAAAGCAGAGAGATTAGCCAGAATCCACGGGTTAGGTTTGCTTCGCAACGTCCCTTCAATAGCTCTGCATTTAGCTCTGCATGAGAGCACATGCATTGCCAACCTGAAAGTGAGATATCCGGATCAGTCAGTGTTAGCCAATGTCTATGATGTCAAAAATATTATTTGTGAAAGAAACACTACCCTGTAACAAAAGTAAAAGCTCCTAGTTTCTGAGTTGAATACCAATGCTCTGTGTCCTAGAGCAAAAGAATTTATTTTTCTCTACTGAAAGATTTCATTGTTTTTCAAAATCAGACCTAGTTTAATAGCTGTTAGAAAGCCCTCAGAGGGCTCCTCTTCCCCATACCAGTCTGTTCATTAACTCATTGATGTCAGATGGCTTTCTTCCTTCCTTCTTCCTTCCCTCCCCTCCCTTCCTTCCTTACTTTCTTTTTCTTCCTTCTTGTTTCCTCTTTCCCTCTCCCCCTCCTTGCCTTCCTTCCTTTCTTTATTCTTTCCTTCACTTCTCTATGCATTCCTACCTCTCTTCCTTCTTCTCTTCCTTCTTTACATATATATTAATTGGTATAAAATTTAGATTCTCTTAAGGTAGTGTTAAACTGGTGTTATTATCAAGGAACTCAGAAACCTTCAAACACTGCCCATAATCCATCATCACAAAGTACCTATAAAATGTGCATCAGTGTGTCACTACTGATAGCTGTGGCTATAGCCCCAAACCCCAATATTGAAAACTCTAGTAAACCTGGTCCAAACATTTCTTTTTTCTAATCTTGTTATCCCTAAATAGTTTTAGATCTAAGTGGACTACAAGGCCTATTCTATTTCGTTACTCATTTTATCACCAAGGATTGACACAAAGCTGATCCCACCTACCCCAGCCTCTATTAAGGGAGTAGTCCACAGTGTCCTAGGGGAAGAGAAATGAAACAGTGAGCAAGGACTATAATTATTCATTTTAAAAATCACAGTAAAAAAGAAAAATCTACTCAAGCTGGCCCAATCAGTTCATTCATGCATGACCAATCAAGTTCATACTCCTCTTAAGTGATATAGGGAAATGCTTTCATCTTGCTTCACTGGGAAAAGTCCTTAAGTTTCTCCTAAAGATCAATAGGCCTGCTCCATGCTGGGTTCCATGCTAAGTTCTGGAGACACAAAAATATATAAAACCTAAGGCTTCTGCCCTTGAAGAATTCTTATTTGAATGGGAAAGGTAAACAAATATTTGCAAGTTTATGTGACAAAAAACAATAGAGAAAGAGCTGATATTTAGCTAGTAGGCACTGGTATGACCACACAAGTTGACAATATATTGACATGCTCTGAACATATTTATAAACATCTGATTTTCTGATCTCCTGAGTAGCTTAACCCCTATTGCCTTTGCCAACCTGGGCCTTTACCTGCCATTGACACTTCAAGGTCCAGTAATGGGCTCCCCGGACTCAGTTCCAGATTAACTGTTGGTAACTACTGTGACTTATCAGTGCTTGGGAAATCCTCTGAATAGAGATTTGTACAAAGTGCCCATCTGCCTTCCTGTGGCAATCCTTCCTGTCTCATGAGGTCTACCTGCAGTCAGTCCCATGAAGGACAAGATTAAACTCCATTGCTCACTCTTGAATCCTCAGCACTCAGCCCAGTGCCTTGTACATTGCAGATGCTTGATAAACTTTAGCTGAAAAAATTGATTCTTCATTATGCTAATTAAAGTAGCCAAAAGACCCCTCTTCCTGAAATGCTTCCTGTGTGTTTGAGGATCTCTGTTAAAAAAAAATAAATAAAACAAACCCAGTATATTATCTGAAAGTTATTATATTACTTAGATTACTTAGTTAATGTTTTTATACCAGTTACTCCAAAATCATATGAATTTCAGAGTCCACTCACCTCAGTCCAGGAGAGCTTTGCTTTGTTGGGAGCAAGAGAAGGGAGAGGACAGATTCATGGATAAGGAATGATAGACAAAACAGAGCAGGTTCCAGCAGAATAGGGGAACGTTCTGGACCAAAGAAGGGCAACTTGAGTGCTCAGAGAAAGCTGGATAGGAAAGTGGGCTCTGGAGTCAAAATTCCTCCCTGGAGGACTGCTAGAGTGATTATATTAGTAGTGGTTTACAGGATCTATTTTTTGAGTGCCTCATCCTTAGAATCACAGAAACAGAGAGAGAACTATGAACATCCATGACTTTAAAGTTTTTCTAGTTAATACTTGCATATCTTTTACCACACTCCCATCACTACCACATTCCCAGAGTCCATAGTAGACTCTGTCTGAACACATCTAAAAGCAAGGAATCCATTCCATCAAGGGGAAAAAAGTCTATTAAAACATATCTGTTTATCACTATTACTATTAGTAGAGGCTACCAATTATTGGGACCTCTGCCTCAGCCACCACACAGATGCTCTAAAATTCTAGTGCTTAGGTTCAAAGTCCAGCTTGGTCATTGATAAGCTACTTGACACTGGTGAGTCATATAAACTCTAAGTACATGATTTATCATCCATAAAATGAGGATAATAATAATAATCTCATGTGAAGATTTAATGAGATAAAGTAGGTAAAGGGATTACCAAAGCTCCCAGTGCATAGTCAGCATTCAAGCCTCAGGTCCAGGACTGTCAGTAGCATAACAGAAACCACAGAGTCAATGCAGGAGAATAGCAGGTCTCAATGCCAACCTCCTTGATCCTGAATCATGCTCTGAATGGCCACCATATCTACTTTCCCTGTCCTGATGCATTTCCCTTCCCACAATGCTTTTCTTTATTCTTATGCACAGGGGTGAATTAACCAGTAAGCATGGCATGCACATGCTTAGTTGTGTTTACTCACTAGTCTGTAATGAAGAATTTTAAATGAATTTCATATACCTATGATGCAAAAAAAGCAGGTCAAAGTGTATACTACAAACAGTGCATCACTTGCTTGTTGGGTAACCTGGCCCTGCTTGTACATCCTGCAGAGGAAGGTATGGGTCAAGTAATACCCGTGTCATCCAGACATGTTTTATGAAGGAAGCAACACCTGGGAAAGGAGGTGATGTGAAGAGTGATTACTACAACTCTAACAGGGAGGTGGAACTTTAGGCCCATTCTTGTCCCTACCAGGACCCAGAGTCCTGCTTTCCTGCAGAGTCCATCACTGAGGCAGACAGTGCTTTTCGTTCTTACCTCTACCTCCTGTCTTTGCACTGAGACTTAAATACCTCAGAAAGCACTGTGCTCAGGCAGTAAGACTTAAAGAAAAATTTAATGAAAACCCGAATCAGTTCGCCTGAGTAGACCTGACTCATGGCAACTCCATGTGCAACAGAGTAGAACCATGGGGATTTTCAATAGCCTTTCTTCCAAGGTGCTAGGAATGGACTTGACCTTCCAACAGCTTGGCCAGCAGGTGAGTCTGTTAGCTATTTACACCACACAGAGACTCACCACCCCCAATCGTTTCTAAGAAATATCAGGGACTGCACCTCAGGTGAATAGCCTATTCCCAAATGCCATTTTGAAAAGAAAAACAATCTGCCTTTGGTGGGGACAAATCCACAGGCACCAGCCATCATCTGGAAGAAAGCAACAGTGAGGGTACACAGTAAAAAGGTTTTGTCAAGGACAGGCTGGACTTCTGGGGACAGGATGGGGAGAAAAATATACAGGCTACCTATAAACTCATGGATTTCACTTTTAATTATTAGACGATAACTGGGGAAGGAAAAACATACCGTCTGGTATGGGTTCGCAAGCTAGTAAATATTTAATGGACAAATAATGAATCTGGCATAAATATTTAATGGAGTAACTTCAAGGTATGCAGGGGTGGGAGCACGTAGAAGTTGGGAGCCTCTCAATGTGAAGACAATTGAGTTGGAACTTGAGTGAAGACAGAGCCAAGAACTATCAGTCCCTCTGAGGGGAAGCCGGTCTGTGTAGAAACCAGGTTGGTTGCTTAAAGAAACGAGTGGATGAGGAGCTGCTTTGCAAAATGTAAACTCCTGTGAAACTGGCCGGAGGCAGGATTTTTCCTGTCACTTTAACTATTTCTTGAAAGACAGCATTAGACAATTTATCTGGAAGAAGGTAACCACTGAAATGTTCAGTATGAGCAAAACAAGAGTTTATTTGGGAAGAGATGAACATTTATTTGAGAGGTTACAATTTTTATAGTTGTACACACTTAGAAGAGTGAAGCTTGTTTGGAAAGAGAAAGATCAGATCATACATCTCACAAGAACTTGTTAAGAACAACCTCCATCTATTTTGAACCCATCAAATGGCACAGATTGTGTGAATCCTAGGACCATAAAGTAAATAAAAATAGATGTGGCTCTGTGATTATAGAGCCAGTTGTCCAATGGGGGTTTTAAGTCAGAAACTGGTATGAAGTATGATCCACAGCAGGATAGTAAAAGAAAAGAGCTATAAGGGCACTAGTGACCAATCAGGGAAGTCGTCCTGGAGGGAGAAGCTTCCAGGTCATGATCTGAAACATGATTTGCTAACATTTCAATCACATGTATAGTTATCTAGTTCTTCCCATTTAACGTAAATCTCCATAAAAGAGAAAGAAGTATTGGAGAAGAACTTACACGGCTACAATCAAAAGGATCTGGACCCCAACGTGAGATATTTTAATCTAAATTAAATGATAAAACCAATATACCTCTTCCCCATTTATCAACATGGTTAGGTTGCAAGCCAGCCAAGCCAAGTGCCATCGAGTTGGATCCGACAAAGACAGGTCATTAAGTAATAATTGGCATTATATGGAAATAGAGGATGACTACATCAGGTCACAAAAATGGAGAATTACTATATCATTATGTAATGCCAAATTACATCCTGCGAAACCACTGAAACTCATGGCCTGGGCAAGCTGACAAGTATGCCTAACTATCATAACCAGCATTGCTTTCACCTTGTACCCTGGCATTCGTTACTGGCGAATATACATCATTAATATGCAAAATAATAAGATATCATTTTTTTTTACTATTGTATTAATGTGAAATGTCAGACAATGAGATATTTGATAAGTGAGGCATAGATATACCCTCCCTATATGAAGGAGAAATGTGTGCGCTCATACGTTTCTAGCTCTTGGAAAAGTTTGTCCTGGCAGCGGTATGAAGTCAGAGCAGGTAGAAGACAGAGCACAGGGTGCCTCTTTCTGAAGTTCCTTGAAGAATCTGAAAACAGAAACCAAAAATAGACTAAGCCCTTCTTGCTCCTTGTTTTTTCCCACCATCTGTCAGCCCCACTCCCCTGGGGAAAGGCTGACAGTAGCAGAGTGAGGGAACAGGGGTGTGGGTGGGAAGTTTTTTTTTCCCTGCCAGGCTGAGTTACTAATTAGCATCCTGGAGGCAGAGGAACAACAAGCTTTAGTCTCACTAGATAAATATTATACCAGAGAGGGCTAGCAGCCCACCCAAGGTCACTCAGCACCTACATAAGTGAGGCAGAGTCAGATTCCCAAGGCCATGTCGAATCCTCTGTATCAGTGTTACCCATTTCTCTTAAATTGTCCAAGCCTCCAGTTGTATGGAGTTGGTTGGGATAGTGCATATATTGGAGAGGTAAACCAGGGAAGATCTTTGTGGAGAGTTTTCCCAGCGTCTTGATGAGCCAAGTGTTTCCTAACCACCTTCCCAGGAACAAGCCACAGTCCTCACATGAACTCAGCAACAGATGCTGTTTACTTCAAGCAGCACAATTCCTTCCAACCCCTATGCATAATAGGCAATGAAGCCTTTTATCTTGCAGGCCTCAGGACCCCAGGGAAATAGGCAGGCAGATGGATGCCCTGCCTCATTCTCTGGAGGCCTGTTCCTTATCTTTCCAGTTTCTTTCACCTGGCCTTGAATGTGACCTAGAAAGTGGCAGCGATGGGGGTGGGTAGGAATTGGTCTCAGGAATATCTAGAACTTGCTCCTCTCTGGACCAGAATCTGGTCTCCTCTTATCCATCTCAGACGATGAACAGCATCATCGTCAGGAGCTGCATCTGGGTTCTTTCCTCTTCCTACACCTCGGTGAGAGCAAGGGTCTGCCAGTGCTCCTTTAGTGTTGTTTGGTTTCTCACCATTATGACAGTCAGGAACTGCTCATCCAGAGACAAAGTTCCCAAACCTTCTCCATGTGCAGCTGAGTCCACATGCTGCCCTGGAGGACAAGAACATAAGAGCAAGAACGATCCCATACATCACTGCACAACTCCTTTCTTTTACATGAGTTGGAAGACAAACATCTGCTGAGCACCTGAGTATGTGCTAGGTGCCAAGACAGCCAGCATCAGCTTCATCATCTTCATTCAAGTGGCTTTTGTTTCAGAGAAAATTGACCCAGCTTTCCCGCCATTTTGACATGAATTTGAAATAATGTATAGTAAAAGAACTTCTTAGAAGCTGTCTTGTAACTATAAAGGGGCACAATCAGTGAACATGGTCAACACAAAATAAGCCTAGTTGAGAGAGAACAATCCTAGTAGTGTTCTTTGACCCTTTGTAATCAGCCACATGAAATATTTTTCTCCCAGACTTTGCAGTCAAGGAGTTCCCAAAATTTTCTTATTTTTAATGCATAAATAGACACACGTGTATAAATAAGAGCTCAGACAGGTCAGGTAATTTGTTTATAATTCCACAGTCTGTTGGAGAAGAGTTCAAATAGGCTGTCTCTCATGACTCCACTCTTCTCTGCCTCACCAACTGCATTCTTCAAACAGTTCTTGTCCTCTGCTGTGTCACCCACAGAAGCTGGACATCTCTTATATGGCTAGTTCTTCTTCCAAACACAGAGTACAAAACCAGTTTCATGGGAATGTGTTTGGAGAAGGAAACAGTCCAATCATATATCTGAAGAGCTAGTTTTCCTCTCATCTGCCCTATAAGGACCTGTGTGGCCCCAGAGCCCCCCTCAGCCCTGCTCAGATGACAGCAGAAGAATGGAGAATGAGCTCTGCTCAACAGTTCAAACCCACTTATTACACAGACAGGAAAATGAAATGACTGATACCATGTAATTAGGCCTTAATTATTTATCATTTTTGGTTAATTACTGCCACTTGCAAGTTAACAGGTTGTAAAACTCTTGGGCTGTGTTTATTAAATGTTCAGCAATCATTAGCAAGGAAGCACCATCTTCCAGTGTTAATGAAATATCCATAAAAATCCATGACCGCAAGCTATGCAGGACTTGAGTCCTCTTGGGAGACAGTTACATGGATTTATGGCTAATTATATATTTTGAATCAGTAGTGCTACATTTGAGTAGAAGACTCAAATAAAGGCTTCAGTGCCTCGGTGGAGCTTCCTATCATTCCTCTGGTAACAGAGAATAAGGACTAGAAGAGACAATAAGTGAAAAAAAGAAGTAAAGGGCAACTTCTGTCCCAAAACATCACTTCTCCTCAGGGTCATAGTGTCTAAATGTTTGTCATTACAGAGTCATTCTGTGAACTATCATGGTATCTAAACAGTACAGATATCCTCAGAAAGTAAATATCTTTGACAGTAATTATTTATTCTCAAACAAAAAAATGTGGCTTTGTTGTGAAAAATAGTTGGTAGTCCTACTGAATAATTTGTTCAATAACAATGCAGTTTAACAAACTAAGTGGCCATTCAAAATCAAAATAGTTGGGCTCAAATTTATTCCAATTCATGGAGAACCCACATGGTCAGAGTAGAACTGTGCATCGTAGTGTTTTCAATGGCTGATTTTCAGAAGTAGATTGCCCAGAAAAGTCTTGAGATACCCTTAGGGAGACTACAACTGTCAACCTTCTGGATAGCAGCCAAGAACACTGATCACTGCAACACACATTAGGCCATGATAACACAGGCATAAAGACTAGAGTAAGGCAGATAAAAGCACAGGAACACCTCAGCTGGAGTTAAGGGTTAGTTCTGAAAGTCACATTTTTAAAGGATCATTGGAAAAACAGAGCGAGTTCTGACAAGACAGAAATAATAACAATAACAAGACAGAAATTCATTTCATGAAAGTTTTTGAATTAATTGGGAATGTTTAGTCTAGAAATGAGAAGGCTCAATAGCTTGACACCTATCTTCAAACATCTTAAAAAGCTTCCATATGAGCTGGGAATCAGATTTATACTGTGGGTCTCCATAGAGCAAAGCCAATAGATAAAAGCTGCAAAGGAGTAAGTTGCAACTTTAAAAAATTGCAAAAGGTAAAATTTGTCAATTGATATAATGGGCTGATTGAAGAAGTAGTGAGTTCTCCTTCTTAGAAGTATGCAAGCAGAGTCTTGATGGCCAACCTGTTAAAGATACTGTGGAGAGTCCCTTCATTAGGTTAAAGACTGAAAAAAAGAACTTAAGATGTTTAAAATTTTACAGATGTTAAATCATTAATGTTGTATTATAAATGAGTTGATACATGTCATTCTCTTCAACTAGGAGCTGGAGGCAGTCAGGGACTCATGGGAACTTAGGGGTGTGTTGAAGGGATATTTAAAGATAAAAACAGGTGAACTGTGCAGACGTAGGTAGCTAATGTCAACCCAATTTTGGACAATTTTTTATTTGGTTGAAATGCAGTTATTATCTTGTAGCCACTGAGTGGGGAGGGTCCAGCATAAGATTTAATCATTGGTGACCAGAGAGAAAAGGCAGCTTCCAGTCCAGGTTTTCTGCTAGCTCTCTCTGGGCCTTGAGCTATTTTTTCATCCTGGGTCTTAGTTTCCCCATCTGTAATGATGGGACTAAGCTTAGTGGTCTTTCAGACCTTGCTATATCTACCATGAGACAGTTCTGGGTTCTGACGTGGAAGTAGCTCTGTGACGTCGGCCCCTCATTGATCTGCTTAGAACCTCATTTCTTCACTTAGAAAGCACAGAAAATGATGCTTGTCTCTAAGTTGTCTCTCCAAGATGCTATAAGGAATAACAAGGCCATTTGTTGCTTCTCTGAGTTCAGTGTTGAATGTCCAATCACCATTGAGAGGTATTTGTAAGTAGACATTTTAGGTACATAATATAATATTATAAGCATAGAAAAGCACAAAAAGATTTGTAATTAAGATAATCAATCAGCCTCCCCTTTCTTTCTTATAAGTTCAACCCAAGCCACTGGCAAGTGGCTGTGTTCAAGGTCATAGAGTATATTTTTGTAGATATGTATATATAATGTAAAATACTTCAATCAAAATAAAAGATGTTGCTATCAGCCACTGATTTGGCCAATACATGTGGTGAGTTGACACTGTGTCTGGGACTCCGTGCTAGGCACTGCAAGGCACAGAGGAAAACGGTTACTATGATCTTTCTCTTCAAAGATTTTATAGTTCAGGACGGGAGTTCGAGTTGTTTAAAATTAGCGTCTGTACATAAACAGAGCCTGGGGCACACAACTCTGAAGTATCAGTGCTTGGTACAGTGTCTGGCATACAGCAGGTATTTGCCAATTGGTGAATAAATTCTTCAGTGAAAGTTTTCTGTGTTCTATGATGAGCAGAGTAGTTAAAGTACTACAGAAGTCCAAAAGAAGAAGAAATTTCCACCAGCTAAAAAACTCAGAGATCACTTCATGAATAAGATTGACCCGTTGAGCTTTTAAAACAGTAGCATGTGGGAACAGGATACTCCAGGCAATGGTTTCAGTAAACATGATGTCACAGAGTTAGGAGGGTATGGGCTGAGTGCACAGAGCTCACTCCAGTAGCCGCCTCTTCTCCTTTCCTGCTGACTTAGCTGGGCCAGCTGACTTACCATGAACAGTGTGCCGTAGCCTTTCCCAGAGCAGGTCACGTCTACCTACCGCTGATGTGCTTATCTTCTGAAAGCATGGCCATAATCACAGTATTGCCCTTGTCAAAAGCACACACTGATTCCCAGTTGTTACCTCAATAAACTCCAGCCTCCGAAGCCTGCCAGCTCAGACCCTCTTAGTCCACCACACTTGACTGAATGAATGTATCTTTTCTCTCTTGCTAAGCCTTACCGGAAGGACTCCCCTGTCCTCTGTCACAGATAGTTTTTGTTGTTTCCACACCTTCATTCTTGCCCTTTTCCACATTTGAAAACCCTTACTTTAAATCTATCAAGTCGAAATTTTATCCACCCCTCGAAATATAAATTTGTCATGACCACTGCACAAAACTTTGACCTGCACCCCTAAGGAACCATCAGTGAACTCCTGTTTCCTAGCCTCCCAATGTGTAGAGCTCCTAGTTCTTTTTCTATCTAGTTACACAAACCCATGTTTTATCTTTCTTACCCCGCAAAGATCAATTTCCTTGAGGAGTTTTCCACAGAACTTGACCAGAACTGAGCATAGTGGACGTGAAAAGTTGCTATTGTTGCTAGAAGCCATCAGGTGAGTTCTAGCTCATAGTGACCCTGTGTACAAGAGGACAAAATGCTGTCCAGCCCCAAGACATCCTCACAGTCACTGATGTGTTTGAGCTCATTGTGGCAGCTACCGTGTCCACCGTATTCTCAGTGCTTTCCAACCTGAGGGGATCACCTACCAGCACTATACCACACAGCACTCTGCCACTATCCGTCAGGGTTTCACTGGCTAGGTCTCTTCAGAATTAGACTGCTGGGTGCTTCTTCCCAGTTTTTGTTAGGCTGGAAGCCATGGTATTCGAATACTGGTGGCATGGTTTTCAGCATCACAGCAATACGCAAGGCCCCACAATACGACACACCAACAGAGGCCTTGTAGGGGTGGGGATGGAGGGTGACAAAGGAGCTGATAGTTCTCAGAGGTGCCCCAGTACTTAAGTGTGTACCTTCCAGTTTGCATGTTCATAGCTTATTGATATAATAACAGAGACACCTGACTAAACATAGTCAAGACAGTCACATTTTTTAAAATTTTTGTTTTTGTTGTAGTTGTTGAGAATATATACAACAAAATGTATCCCAGTTCACCAGTTTCCACAGGTACCATTTAGTGGCATTAATTACATTGTTTCAGTTGTGCAAATATTCACACTCTGTTTCCTAAGCTGTTTCTCCCCTTTAGCATGAACTCACTGCCCCCTAACCTTCTTACCTAATCTTTTGAGTTGCTCTGGTCAATTTAATCCCACATAGCACAGTGCTTAAGGCAGTCACTCTTTACCAGTTAAGCTAAACTATTGCTTGGTTTTAAGAAAACTTCAGGGAATATTTTTGGTTTAAGGTTTAAAGATTATTTCACAGAAATAGTTTCAGGGGTTCATTTAACTTCCATGGCTCCAGAAAATCTGGAGTCCATGAGAACTTGAAATTACGTTCTGCATTATCCCCATTCTGATCAAAATTTTTTCATAGATCTTCTTTGATCAAAATACTCAGTAACGACAGCTGAGCACCATACAGTTCTTCCTGCCTTTTGGCAAAAGAGTCAGTTGTTCATGGAGACAGTTAGCAGCTTATTCCATTCCTCCTCCTATTCCTGCCTCTCCCTCTCCCTCTGTCGCTTCTGCAAACATATACTGATTACTCAACCTTACATGGCCACTTGCAAGCTTTTACAACTCCAGGAACTACTCATGGAATTAGGAGATAGAACAGAATCACTAAACACATTCTTAAACCAATTAACTGGGAAGTCCCACTAAACCACAATCCAAAAGCACTAAACCAAGGATCCAAATGAGGCGTTTGTACATAAGCAGCCTCTGCAGCTAGGTAAGCTAAACTATTGTTTTTTTTTTTTATTTTGTCGTTGTTATAAATAATTCTAGCACACCAATTTTCCGGGTCAACCTTTTACAGATATACAGCATGTTGACAGCAGTTACAATAATCAGCTATGTAGTCCCACCCTTACTGACTTCTATTTTCCATCCCATGCACCAAAATTCAGTAGTCCATAAACAATAACTCTCTCCTCCTCCTTTGCACCCTGGCAATTGCTAATAAACCTTGATCTCTATACATTTTCACTGTCTTTTTATACTAGTGAGGTCTGTCATATAATCCAGCAATTCTGCTTCAAGGTATGTACTTTTGAAAGCAAAACTTTTGAAAGTATGGACTCAAAAACAGAGACTTGTACACAATCGCAGCTCTATTTGCAACAGCCAAAAAGTCGAAACAATCAAATGCTCATTAACAGATGAGTGGATGAAAAATATGTGGTACAGACATCCAACAGACTACTACTCATCCAGTAGGAGAAATGAAGTCTTGATATATGCTAAAACATGAATGGAGTTTGAAGAATTTATGCAGAATGGAGTAAGTCAATCACAAAAGGACAAAGGTTGTATGACCAATCTGACTATTGCTTTGTAATCAGAATGAGGACACAGTGACAGAAGACAAGTGGATCCAAGTCTTCTCATCTCAGGCTCCACAGAAATATGATAGTCATCTAATTGCTGAGGCTTCTGCAACTACTATGTTTTTTTTTTTTGTTTCTTTGTTCTTTCATACTTATATCTCCACTTTAGCTCTTAGAGTTTGTGAGCTTCCTTGATATCATTTCAATGTCCCCTGTGTATTTTCTTGGTAGTGCAAATGGTTAAAACATTTGGCTGATAACTGGAAAGTTGGAGGCTTGAGTCAAAGTTCTGATGATCGACTTCCAAAAAATCAGTGACTGACTACCTTATGGTACACATAGTCTGACACCTTTAAATTGCCACAACTCAGAGTCGACTTGGTAGCAATTAATCATTATTGTTCCTTGTAACCACAGAACCTTGACAGATAAATGAGTGGATGAGTAAATCAATGAAAAAGTGAGTTAGTTAAAAAAGAAAAAAGCTGATTGTGTAGACTAGTATAATAGGTAGCTGGATAGATGGTGACTGGATGAATGAATATGGGGTCACAGTTCTGGCTTGTTTCCCTGTCCATCCTCTCAATTTCCCCTAACTGACTAGCAGTCATCAGCACTAGGGATCAGTACTGCACATGTTAAAAAATACACCTGGGCTCCATCTTCATCTTCTTCCTCCTTTTTTTTTTAAAGTTGTTAACCAGGGTATATTTCATTAGAGCCAATAACAAGGAAGATGAGACACCGTCTCCTTTGCTAGCCTGTGCTGCTTCTGAAAATGAGACAGAACATCAATTACTTAGAAGGAAAGTCACATTTTATTCAGTCAGGGAACATGATGGCAAGGAGTCAGATGAATGTGAATGTGAGCTTCTCACTGCTTCTATTGGAAAAAAGAAGGCTGCCCATCAGCTCATTTTAACAAATGCCACCAAGTAGTAACAGTTTCCCCAGAGGCTTGTGTCTCTTCTCTCTTTCTAGAGTGTTAATTGGAAACTGCAATTGTTGTTAGAAGAAACTATTATCTCCACTCTCACCATTTTTCCCATGGAGTATAGGACCCAAAATAACATAGAGTGAGGAAAAGGACAATATTTGAACCTTTCCATCCCTTTTAGCATTACTCTTGAGCATGCCACCACCAGTGGGTGATCTGTGTCCCTATGGTATGTAGGAGGACCCCTTCTGCAGGGACACACTGAAAACCTGTTTCTCAGCCCATGCACAGGTGCTCACTCTGCATCCCATTGTCACTGTGCTATAGAGCACATTTTGTAGAGGCAGAAATAGGAGGTATTTTCTTGACAATATGTCTTTTCCCAGATACCTTTGGCGTCAGTTTAAGAACTTGTGTTGTCTTCCTCTCACTTCCCTTTTCTTCCCTCTGATGCTACTTGTTCTTCTTTTCTTTTTCACTCCCAACCTGCAGACACTTACCAGTATGCTTAGTATACAAGAAATTTTTCATTTCAGTGCAAACTTGTGGACATTCTTATTAAACAGATAAGGAACCTGGGCAGAAATACACCTTCTTGACCACTGTACCAAAGTATCCTTACGAGTACTTTCTATTATGACAAACTTCTCATTTTTCACATAATACTTGTCACCACCCGATACCATCATTTTTGTTTACTCATGAACTGCCAGTATTATTTTGCCTGCCAAGCCAAGTGGCATCGATTTAGATCATTATTTTAAGACAGCAGATTCCTTGAGAGTAGAGACTGTACCTGTCTCCTTCATTGCTAAATCTCCACCCCCTATAATGGTGCCTTGTGCAGTGCATGCACTTGATACTTGAAGAGACAGCTGTAGTTAGTTGGTCTAAGAACATGTTTAGTACTTCTGTTCTACCTTCTAGGTGACTATTCTGTTCCTAGAGTCTTAAAAGTTTGCAATCAGCCATCAAGTGCATAACAATTTATCTCTGTCCACCTGTAACAACAAAGGAAGAAGGAGAAGCAGGATTAGGAGCAGAAAATGGAATCTGTGGTGAATTGCCGCTATGAACAACTGCCTCCTTTGCCACTGACCAGAAGAACTGGATGGTACCTGAGTAGTATTACTGAACATTTCTATCAAAGAAGATCTAGAGAAGAGTCCTCATCAGAAGGGAGATAACGCAGAACAGAATTTCAAATTCTCTTGGACTCCAGACTTTGTGAAGCCATGGAGGCTACATAAGCCCCTGAAACCATTGCCTTGAGATAATGTTTAAATTTCAAACCAAAACTCTCCCCCTGACATTTTCTTAAAACCAAACAGAAACTTAGCTTAATTAGTAAAGAATGGGAAACCGTGGTGGTGTAGTGGCCAAGTGCTAACCAAAAGGCCTGCAGTTCAGTTCTGCCAGGTGCTCCTTGGAAACTCTATGGAGCACAGTTCTATTCTGTCCTATAGGGTCGCTGTGAGTTGGAACCAACTAAATGGCAATCGGTTTAGTAAAGAATGAGAGACTCTAGTGATATAGTGGTCAAGTGCTACACCTGCTAACCATGAGGCTGGGGGTTCAAATCCACCAGGTGCTCCTTGGAAACTCTATGGAGCAGTTCTACTCTGTGCTATAAGGTCACTCACTATGAGTCGGCATTGACTCAATGGTACTGGGTTTGGTTTTTTGGTTTAGCAAAGAATGTGTACTTTGAGCATTGTGCTCTTTTAAGATCTCTCCATATGGGATCAAACAGACAGTAGGACTTCTAAAGATTAGATAGAAAGTTTAGGGGGCAGTGGGCTTATGTTAATGTGGGAAGAACAACTCATGAAAGAGAGATGAAAATATTTGCACAACTGTGAGAATGTAATCAGTGCCACTAAATGGTGCCTGTAGAAACTGTTGAATTGGGGTATATTTTGTTGTGTGTATTATCACCAACAACAAAAGTTACATATAAAAAAAAAAAGAGAGATGGTGATGGCTCTGATGATTGGAAATGTTTTCTGTAAAGGTGTGGAACTTATTTTATTCAAGCACTGAAAACTTGGCAGGATTAGAGTAAGGATTTGAGCAGAGGAAACAGCATGAGCAAAGGCGTGGGGCTGAGAACAATGACGCTTTCCTTCTTTCATATTATCACTTTCAGAAAATACACATGAGGATGTCAGAATACGTACATGGATTAGTTCTAAAATTATAGGTTATTTCTGGATGACAAGAGCTCCTAAATAGCCTAGAGCATATCAGAGAGAGAAAAAAAAGAAAAAAAAGGTCAATTTGGACTACATCTAGACTACTGAAAGAGAAAGCAGATCAAACCACAATTCCAAAAGTCTGGGTTCCAACCCTACCTTGACCTTACAAGACTCAAAGCAAGACAGAGAAATTCAGGGCTTGAAAGAACACCACCATCATTTTTCACATCGACTAGTGAACAATCTCTGAAGTGTGTTTTTGCTGCCATTTCAATCCTCTTTCAATCCAATGTTGTACAGCAACCAGAGTGGTGTTTCTAAGACCTAACTCTGATCATGTCGCTCCTTCCTCAATTTCCTGCCATTAGCCAGCCAGCCAAGTGCCGTCGAGTCGAATCTGACTCATGGCGACCCTAGAGGCCACAGTAGAACTGCCCTCTAGAGTATTCAAGAATTTGAATGGGGCGGGGGGGCGGGGGGACGGAGTCAAGATGGCGGACTAAGCCCACATCTCTTTCTATCCCTCTGGAAATCAAGACCCGAAATGACAATCAAACAGAGCCTTCTGATCACCTAATCAGCCTCAGGACACGGCACAGAGCTGTTAATTGGGACTTCATACCACTCAGCGAAAAACCTCCTCTCTTTCCCTGACTCCCGCTCCTGGCTAGCCCCGGCTCTCACGGAAGGAAGGTAAACGCACCATTTTGACTTTTTTTTCCTCGGTCTCGGCTGGCGGGCGGAGCTGGGCCTTGCCCGGCGGCTGGACTCAGACACGCTGCTGGGGGGATAGGCAGGCGAAATTCCCATATTCTGAGAGCCAGGCTCGGGACTCTGTTAATCTAGCCATTTTGAGCCTTTCGTTTTGTAGCTGCCTCAGTGGGGTTTGTGCGGAGCTCCACGGTCAGGGTGCGGGACACCATGTTGGTACCGAGATTTTAGCGGGACCTCGTTCTTAGCCTGGGAGCCAGGGCCTGCAAATGGGACAGCGCTTCTCCAACAGAAAAGTAGTGATTTTGCACACTGCTGCCTATGTTGGGGGCCCTGCAACAGAAGCAGAGGAATCACTACCTCTCGGCACCTTTAGCCCCCCGTCTGCTGCCTGTGTGGAGGACGCCATCTTGGATACAGTGACTGCAGCTGGACCTAATTCTTAGCTTGGGAGCCAGAGCCTGCCCACAGGAGAGCGCTTTTCTATCACAAAACCAGTACTCGACGCAGTGTTGGATAAGGCTAGGCTCTGTCAGCAGAGGCCAACAGGGCAGTAGCATTGCTGCATTCTGAACTAGTTTGTTATCATCTGGGGTTGGATATAGTGGTGCTTACTTTCTCAGATGAGAAGAGGGACCTCTACACCTGAAAACCTGACTGACTTCTGAACTGGTCAGATACCTTTTGCTTTACATTTGAAGACAGCCTAGAGAAACATTTGCAATCCATCCTCACAGTACCTCTTCCAGCCTCTATATATTCACATGGGACGCAAAAAGCAACAGACAATTGTGGCATACAAGCAATCACTCATGTCTTCAGAAGGCTCCAAAACAAAGCAACCAAGGAGTTTTCCAGATGAAGAAACTTTTATGAAAGCATCAGGAAGTGAATACAAATTGACTATATACAGAGCCCTTCTAGACCTTATACAAAATGCAGGAGAACAAAATGAAAAATTAAACAAGTTGTTCAATCTGATGGAACACCAGTACTCTGAAATCCAACAGATCAAGAAGAAAATCAAAGACATAGAAACTTCCATGCAAAGCCAAGAAAACAGAATGGAACAAATGGAAAAAAGAATTTCTGACTTGGAAGACAGAGCTACTGATGCCAGCGTCTATGAGCAGAAATCAGGAAAAAGAAACAAGAAAAATGAGGAAACATTAAGAAGCATGTGGGACTCTATTAAGAGGAACAACCTTCGATTAACTGGAGTCCCTGAACAGGGTGAGACATCTGACAACAGAGAGTATTGTTTCTGAGCTGCTGAAAGAAGACGTCCCAGAAATCATGAAGGAAGAGAACATAGACAACTCAGATGTATATCGTACACCACCCAATATAGATCTCAAAAGAAAGACTCCAAGACATATTATAATCAAGCTTAACAAAATGAAATATAAGCAGCAACTCTTAAAGGCAGTGCGACTCAAGGCAAAGCTAACATTCAGATGGAAACCCTGTAGGCTCTCGTCAGATTTCTCAGCAGAAACCATGCTGGCACGGAGACAGTGGCACGACACATTCAAAGTCTTGAAGGAGAAGAACTTCCAACCAAGAATTATATATCCTACAAAACTATCTTTCAAATATGAAAATGAAATTAAGACATTTCCAGATAAACAGAAACTCAGAGACTTGTAAAAACCAAACCCAAACTAAAAGAAATACTGAAAGAAGTTCTTGGCTTTGGCTTAGAAGAACGAAACCTCTAAGTTTATATTCAAAACAACACACTACTCAATACTCTACTCATTTAGAGAAGGCTTCAAAGTAAATCACACCTTTGATATGGAAAGAAGGAATCCAGTGATCATCATGAAAACTATGGTGTCATCATAATAAAAAGAGGGATGTACTACAGTCGTTATAGTCCTTCCAGATGGAGAGGAAGATGACAAGACTGGTAGTAATTAAAATTGGGTTTCTAAATAGTTTATTATGGGGGTTCATAGGGGCAGCTGTAAAGCACAGCAAAGATGTATCATACCATTTCAAGAAATCTAACACACGAGTCTCAACAACTATAAAACCAGCTCTGAAAAAGGTGAAAAATCAACTCACAAAGAAGAGTGTCCCAGAACAGACTAACAAGAACAACAGAGAAAACATCAACATAAAAATAAACCTATCACAATGGCAGCAGTGAACACATTCCTGTCAATAATTACATTGAATGTGAATGGACTGAATGCTCCAGTAAAGAGACACTGAGTGTTATCTTGGATCAAAAGACATGACCCATCCATATGTTGTCTACAAGAAACTCACTTGAGACCTAAAGCCAGGAACAAACTGAAAATTAAAGGATGGAAGAATATATATCAAGCTAACAATGAACAAAGAAGAGCAGGGGTGGCAATTCTAATCTCAGACAAAATCAATTTTAATGTCAAATCCACCATTGTGGACAAAGATGGACACAATTTATTGCTGAAAGGTTCAGTACACAAGCAAGACTTAACTATATTAAATATTTATGCACCTAATGTCAGAGCACCTAAATATGTCGAAGAAACACTGACTATGCTCAAAAGAGAGTTAGGTGACTCCACAATAATAGTGGGAGACTTTAACACTCCACTCTCATTACTAGACAGATCATCTAGAAAAAAGCTCAGTAAAGATACAGAAGACCTCATTGCCACAGTTAACCAATTAAACCTCATTGATATATACAGAACTTTCCACCCATCAGCAGACAACTACACCTTCTTCTCCAGTGCACATGGAACATTCTCCAGAATTGATCACGTGATAGGCCATAATGCAATCCTCAACAAAATCCATACCATTGAATTACTGCAAAGCATCTTCTCAGATCATAAAGCCATAAAAGTTGAAATCAATAGCAGAAAAAAACATGGATAGAAAGTGGAACTCTTGGAAACTGAACAACATCTTGCTGAAAAAAACATGGGTTATAGAGGAAATCAAGGATGAATTAAAGAAATTCATGGATTCCAATGAGAATGAAAACACTTCCTACCAGAACCTATGGGATACAGCCACAGCAGTGCTCAGAGGTCTGTTTATCTCCATAAATGCACAAATCTGGAAGGAAGAAAGAAACCAAATCAAGGAACTAACTCTACAGCTTGAACAAATAGAAAGAGAACAACAGAAGAACCCTTTGGGCACCAGAAGAAATGAGATCATAAAGATTAGAGCAGAGCTAAATGAATTAGAGAATAGAAAAACAATTGAAAAAATTGAAAAGACCAAAAGCTGGTTTTTTGAAAAGATCAACAAAATTCATAAACCACTGGCTAAACTTACTAAAGAAAAGCAGGAAAGGAAATAACCCAAATCACCACAGATGCAACAGAAATCAAAAATATCATAACAGAATACTATGAAAGACTGTACTCTAACAAATTTGAAAACCTAGGGGAAATGGACAAATTCCTGGACTCATACCACCTACCCAAATTATTACAATGTGAAGCAGAACAACTTAATAAACCCATCACAAAGGAAGAGATTGAAAAGGTCATCAAAACACTGCCAATCAAAAAAAATCCGGGCCCAGATAGCTTCACGGCAGAATTCTACCAAGCATTTAGAGAAGAGTTATCCCCAATACTACTGAGACTATTTCACAGCATAGAAAGGGATGGAGTACTCCAAAACTCATTCTATGAAGCCAGCATAACCCTGATACCTAAGCCAGGGAAAGATCCAACAAAGACAGAGAACTACAGACCGATATCACTCATGAACCTAGATGCAAAAATCTTCAACAAAATTCTTGCCAACAGAATACAACAACATATCAAGAAAATAATCCATCATGACCAAGTGGGATTCATACCGGGGATGCAAGGCTGGTTCAACATCAGGAAAACAATTAATGTGATTAACCACATAAATAACACAAAAGACAAGGATCACCTGATTTTGTCCATTGATGCTGAAAAGGCATTTGATAAAGTCCAACATCCATTCATGCTAAAAACTCTTAGCAAAATGGGCATAGACAGCAAATTCCTCAACACCATAAGTGCCATTTATACAAAGCCAATTGCCCACATCATCCTGAATGGAGAGAGACTGAAAGACTTTCCTTTGAGATCAGGAAATAGACAAGGATGCCCACTCTCACCTCTCCTATTCAACATTGTGCTAGAAGTTCTAGCCAGAGCAATTAGACAAGATGAAGAAATAAAGGGCATCTGCATCGGCAAAAAGGAAGTTAAAATCTCCCTGTTCGCACATGATATGATTGTATATGCAGAGAACCCCAAGGAATCTATATGTAAGCTGCTCAAACTGATAGAAGAGTTCAGCAAAGTCTCAGGATACGAGATAAACATAAGTAAATCAGTAGGATTCCTTTATACCAACAATGAGACTGTTAAGGAGGAAGTTATCAAGTCAATATCATTTACGATAGCCCCTAAGAAGATAAAGTACCTAGGAATTAATCTAACCAGAGAAACAACAGACCTTTACAAAGAGAACTACAAGCCCTCACTACAAGAAACTAAGAGAGACTTAGATAAATGGAAAAACCTACCCTGCTCATGGATAGGAAGACTTAACATTGTGAAAATGTCTATTTTACCCAAAGCAATTTATTTATATAATGCAGTCCCAATACAAGTTCCAGCATCATTTTTTAATGAGATGGAGAAACAAATCACCAATTTTGTTTGGAAAGGGAAGAAGCCCCGGATAAGTAAGGTACTACTAAAGAAGAAGAACACAGTGGGAGGCTCTCATTACCTGACCTTAGAACATACTACACTGCCACAGTGGTCAAAACAGCCTGGTACTGGTACAAGAAGAGACAGATCGATCAATGGAATAGAATTGAGTACCCAGAGATGACACCATCTGCCTATGAACAGTTGATATTCAACAAAGGCCCTAAGACATTAAACTGCGGTAAAAACAGTATCTTCAACAAATGGTGTTGGCAAAATTGGATATCCATCTGCAAGAAACTGAATCAAGATCCATATCTTACACCTTATACAAAAACCAACTCCAACTGGATAAAAGACCTAAATATCAAATCTAAAACGATAAAGCTCATCCAAGAAAAGGTAGGAACAACAATGGAAGTTTTAATACACAATGAGGACAGACTCCAAAATCTGTCAAAGAAACCTCAATCAACAGAAGAGAAAATAGATAAATGGGAACTATTAAGAATCAAACACTTTTGCTCATCCAAAGACTTTATTAATAGAACTAAAAGAACACTCACAGAATGGGAAAAAATATTTGGCACATCTATGTCAGATCAACGCCTGATCTCCATAATCTATATGATACTATAAAATGTCAATAAGAAGAAGATAAACCATCCAATTAAGTGACGGGCAAAGGAGATGGACAGACACTTCACTAAAGAGGAGATCCAGTCAGCCAAAAAACACATGTGGACATGTTCACGATCTTTAGTTATTAAAGAAATTCAAATCAAGACAACAATGAGATAACATCTCACCCCAACAAGATTGGCCATGATCCAGAAAACACAAAACAACAAATGCTGGCGAGGCTGTGGAGAAAGTAGAATCCTCCTACACTGTTGGTGGGGTTGCAAAATGGTCCAGCCTCTTTGGAAGGCAATCTGGCGCTTTCTTAAAAAAATGGATATCGATATACCATTTGACCCAGTAATTCCACTACTTGGAATATATCCTACAGATTCAAGGCCTTTCACATGCACCAGACACATGCACCAGAATGTTTACCACAGCACAGTCCATGATAGCAAAAAGATGGAATCAACCCAGATGCCCAACAATAGAAGAATGGATAGGTAAACTATGGTACATATACTCAATGGAGCACTACGCAATGATAAAGAATAACGATGATTCCAGGAAACATCTAACCTGGTTTCAACTGGAAGACATTATGTTGAGTGAAAGTAGTCAGTGACAAAGGGACAAATACTGTATGAGACCTCTAGGATAAGACCTCAAAAACAGACTTGTGTATAGAAGAAAAGACTCTTTGACAGCTGCAAGGGAGGGGAGGGAGGGAGGGTGAGGGGGGAGGGTTTAGTTTAGATAGTTACTAGAAATCTAGTTGGGAGAAAGCAGTGATAGCACACATTAGAAACAAGAACAACATTAAGTGGACTTCAGCATAATTTGAGTACTCCTTCCATCTTTACTCAATACTGCAAGGATAGAGTAGCTGGGGCAGGGGGCAGGGGACCATGATCTTAGGCGAATTCCAGGCCAATTGGCACAAGTAGCGTTTTGCTAATAGAGCTCTCTGCACCCCACATTGGTGAGTGGCATCTGAGGTCTTAAAAGCTGCCACGCTGCCATCCAAGGACACAGCAAATGGTCCCAACTCAGCAGGAACGGATGCTCACCAAGGACCAAAATGACATGCAGTAGAGACAACCGAGAAGACAGAGAGACCCACAAGAGTGGGTGCCTACATCAACTTGGGACTGGAAGAACCGGATGGTGCCCGGCCACCACCAGTGATAGCCACGATCGAGCTCACAGAGAGGAGTCTCACTGGCAACACAAGAATAAAAAGGAGTGCATCATGAGATCTCCACTAAAAGACCTCAATTGATGGTCCAGCAGTTTGGGGGTTCCTCTGAGAGCATGGCCCCCGGCCCTGATGCTGCCCTGTCCCACAAATTATAACAAAGGTCCACTCTTTGGACA
This sequence comes from Heterohyrax brucei, assembly GCA_028571685.1. Taxonomy (NCBI): domain Eukaryota; kingdom Metazoa; phylum Chordata; class Mammalia; order Hyracoidea; family Procaviidae; genus Heterohyrax; species Heterohyrax brucei. The sequence goes on from CM053150.1 coordinate 69,890,963, forward strand.
GGAATGGATTGGACTTGGCAATGCAGAGTGACCATATATTGGAAGCACTTTGTGGTTCTATACATCTACAGGATATCATCTTGCTGACCTCTGGCTGGAGGAAGGGGAGTGGACAGAGAGAAGGGGAAAGGAGGTTGTTGGGAGGATGAGACATGTATGGAGCAGAGAGGAATAGTGTGCAGTCACCGGACAGGGAGAGCAGTGGAAGCTGCATATAGGTGAGCATGTAAATTTATACGTGAATGTATATTTTCACTCAGTTGTGTTAAATAAAAATATTAAAAAAAAAAAAAAAAAAGGATTTGAACTGCTGACCTTGTGGTCCACAGCCTGGCCTGCAACACTCTACATGATCTGACCTCTTACACACTGACCTTCTTGCTGTTCTTAAAACATTTCAGGTACGTTTCCACCTAAAGACTTTTGAATTTACTGTTTGCCCAGCCATACGAGGTCATTTTCATGGTTCATCTTTTGTCTTTATTCAGTTTTCTGTTTAACAGTTGTCTTTTCAGAGTCAGTCTCTGATCATTTTTTCTAAAATGGCTCTTTTTGGCTTTATCTCCATCAACATGGTTTTTGATTTCCATTTTATTTATGTCTGATATTGTGTTCTGTAAGCCAAGTGCCATCGAGTTGGATCCGACTCATTGTGTTATGTAGTTACTCATTTATATGTTTATTGACTAACTCCTTTGCTAAAATTAATGGCTCTTTCAAATTGGATTTATTCTGGTTAACACCATGGGAATAGTTCTAGTTGGCTTACTTGTGTTGAGAAAAGTTCTTGACACAAAATAGGTGCTCAAGTAATAGATGTTGAAAGAATAAACAATACTAGTCAATCTCTTTAATTTTGCTGTCTTAAACTTTTTTCTCACACTGTGTCAGTATGTCACAACTAGTTGAAGACTGTGCCAGCACAAAGACTTAGATACCCTATTTATCAGTCCAGTATTCTTTTAACTGCCCCCAGTAATCTCATGTGTGCAGTTATTTTTTTGTTTTGTTTTGTTTTTCCTCCCGCCAAATGGATATAATATCCCTACTCTGCCTGTTACAAGAAGCTATGTAACTTGGGCAATGGAAAGCCTCCTGTAAAGTAAATAAATACAAGTAATTGTGTGAGAGTTTAGGTTTAATTAATAAGTTTATTAATTAAGTAGAGGGTGGTTGCATTCAGTTCTTAAGAGAAAGTGATTCTATACATTTAAGGATGCAATTCACCTGTAGCTTCTGAGAGCATGATGCATATATCACGAAACCTCTAATGGAACAGCTAACTAGGGCACCACTTGTACAAACCAGAATAAATCCAATTTGAATGAGACATATAGCACATTTTGGGAAACATCTCAAGAAGAGTTTTCAAGTGGGATGGTGACCAGCTGTTCTCCTTTCCTACTGTGGAGGGAGGGGAACTACCATAGGGATTTAGGGGCAGGTGTGGGGAAGATTAGGCTGATTCTAGTGACTCATGGTTTTTAAGAGGCATAGAAGGAAGAGAGGAATAAGTACTCAGCACTAGGTTCACCCTATAGTTTACCTTCTAAAACAAATCTCTCCTGACCAGGTTTACAATCATTCAGTGACTCTTCATTAGCCTTGGTAACGAGAGAACTTGACATTAAAGACCCTCTATTAGTAACTGGCTTGTAGCATCCTCTTTAGTCTCATTTCTTGCTTTTCCTGGTTCATCCTGTACTCTCTAACATCAAAGAACTGCTAATATTTTACGCACACATGCAGACATACACATACCTTATTGTATCCAGCTTCTGTGCCTTTATTGTATATTCTTCTTCACAGAGTGAACTTTACTTCATTTTCAACTGAATGATATTTTTTCCCCCTAAGATTCAGCTCTGCAACCATTTCTCAGCAAGATTTCCCTGAAACCATGTACTTCTCCACCCAAAAAGGATATGTGCTGCACAACGACCTATGCACAACCCACAGTTGTCATAAATGTACTATATTTTAATGACCTATGTTTTTATTTTTAAGGAGTCCTGGTGGTGCAGTGGTTAAAGTGTTCAACTGCTAACCAGAAGATCAGTGGTGGGAAACCGCCAATGGCTCTGAGGGAGATAGATGCAACAGTCTGCTTTCATTCTGATTTACTGCCTTGGAAACCATATGGGGTCACTATGAGTCAGAACTGACTTAACAGTTGTGGATTTAAGGTCTTTGTGTATTTCTTTCCTTTTGTAGAATATATGGAAGGAAACAGTCACTTTTTACCTTTTAACTTCTTGTGTGGTCCTTGGAATATAACAATGCTCTGGAGATATTAAACGTATATCAAGGTCTCACTGAAAAAAAACTTTGTTTTTTGATAACTCTCTAACAAATTCAGGTTTCTCACAGTATCTGAGAACTGGAAGTAACTTTGGGATACACATTTAATGGCCAACCACATCTCAGTCTATCAGGCTAAAAGAACATAGGTGGTCTCGGGACCTTGAAATCAAACCACGATTCAGAAACTCTCAGTGTTACTTCAGAGACTGATCCTTTTTTGAAGACCCTCTCCCAGGGCCTTTCAAGGGCTTGGAAGCCTGAGAGTAGAGATAAAACTACCAAGATAAAACCAAATGCATAGCAATATCTGAACAGAGGATGAAGTAAAGTAACTTTTTCTAGATGTCTGTACACTGAAGGAAACGGATGTTTAGAATATAAGTAGGCAACTGCCATGCGGAAGGTCCATCTATGATAGTGCTACAATTCTGGGACAGCAATTCCATCGTTGGTATAAAAATACTGTGAAAGAAGTTGTCTATGATTCCATAAGGAGACTTGGGTCACAGGACTAAAACCTGCGGCTATGGACCAATGTGTATACTAGTACAGGAACCAGGGCTATGTTGCAGTTCTGGCAAGGTGCACTATGCTGCTGTCCGTGGTTCTGAATCGTCTTCATGCTGAGCTAGAACACAACACACTCATCATCTTCCACTGTCTCCTTGAGAAGTTGCCAGGTATGTGCTAACCTGCCCTCTGTTCAGGTTCTGTGTAGCAATTATTACAATGTATTATACTTAGTTTTGTTTATATTCTGTCTCTTCCACTATATGTGAACTCCCTGAAGCAGAGGATATGAATGACCATCTTTGTTTCACTTGAATAGCAACGAACCATGCATCTACCCAATAGATACTTTTAAGTACCTACTGTTTACAGGTATGGTATGTTGTTCTAAGAATACCAGGATAAATAAAATATTATCCCTGTTCTCAGGAATCTTATGATCTAACAGGTGAGAAAAGAACAAACACAGGGCAGTGGTTAAGTGCTCAACTGCTAACTGAAAGGTCAGTCATCTGAAACCACTAATGGCTCTGAGGGAGAAAGATGCAACAGTCTGCTTCCATATAGATTTACAGCCTTGGAAACCATATGGGGTCACTATGAGTCAGAAATGACTTGACACTCCATGGGAGAAAGATGGGGCAATATCCTTTCTTAAAGACTAAATCCAACCAAACTAGTTGCTATTAAGTTGATTCTGACTCATGGCAACCCTGTATGACAGAGTAGAACTGCCCCATAGGGTTTTCAAAGTTGAAATCTTTATGGAAGTAGACTCCTGTAAGGACTAGGGCTCCTTCTGTAAATACTACAGCCTTGGATACTCTATAGCAAAGTTCTACTCTGTCCAACAGGGTCACTACAAGTCAGAATTGACTTGATGAAGCACAAGAACAACAAAGTGTTATAGCAAAGAGAACTATTTAGGACTTTCAGGGCGAAGAGGGGGAGTTACCAAACTAGCTTTTAGTCTCAGAAAGAGACTTTTTAGAGAATGTGTCATCTAAGCTAGAACAAAATTGTGAGTATCAGTCATGGCAACAGTGAAACTGGTGAAGAGGTAAAATGGGGAGAAAGTCCAGGAATGGGAAATGACAGGTGAACTGGGTTGTAGACAAGACAATGTGGGGAAAGAAAGCATCCCAGGGTAGTTTGTAGAGGAGCTAATGTGTTTGTCACTCAGTATGTGGCAAGATAATAAATTCTAATTTTATTTTGTGGACAATTGAAAGATACCAACTGGTTTTATGCAGTAGAGTACAATGATTCTACTAGAGATTGAATAATCACATGACGTGTTCAGTTAATATTTATTGACTGTAAGAATTAATACATGGACAAACAGTTCTCTAAAAAGCCTCCAGACATCCTGGAGTATTGATGTGACTATCCATTTGCTGCAATTAGAAAGAGAGGGGAGGATAGATAATGCTGTTTAAACTGTAGAAAGGTGAACACGACTCAGCCATTTTTGGAGGGTTGGCAAAGCTGCTGCCGTAGGATAAACCAAAAGGCCTCATGTGATTCTTTATAAGTCAGTCATTGGGTAGCAGTATGCTAAGTATATAGCACACAGAGATGACAAAAAAAGAAAAAAAGAAACAAGATGTTAAACTCCTTAGATATAGTTCAGTTTGGATCTACCAACAAATTCATGGCAATTTGTAATCCGTACTGAATTATTCAAGGAAAATTAGAAAGATTTTGAACTTATGCCTAAACTGCGAGGTGACAACATGAAGAAAAACTTAAATATTCTTTCACAGTCAGTTCTTCGAGAAATCCTGGCATGGTGTGTAATATAGGGTAGGTTTTGAGAACAATAAAGGATGTCATTCAATTCAAAAATTTCCCGAAAACCACAGATGTTCAAGTTTCCATATTAGGTACCATGGAGGAAAGAGAGGTAAATAAGATAAGAGGTGATTCTATTTAAGGAGGTCATAATCCCCTAACAGTGGGCTTTTAAGAAACACAATTATACAATAAGTCCAGGCTGACTGGTATAAGAAGAAGAAAAATAATAATGTGAAATTATTTTCTATTAGAGAGAATAAGAATGTTTTATAGCAAGGACATGACATTTCCCTGAGCCTTTTGTGTAGTATTTTGATAGACTGAAATGGTGAGGTTAAGGGAGGTCATTACAGCTTGAAGAAATTAGGTTTGCAAAGTCACGTGGCTGAGAATGCAAAAGGCACATGTTGGTGGAGGAAACGAGTCTGATTTGACACTGCAAAATAGAGAGTGAGAACAAAACTTAAAGGCATAGAAGTCAGAAGAAAAGTTTTCCATCATCTATGAAGGTTGTTGCAGCTCATGCTCAGGAGTTGAGATGTTATTGTCTGGATGGCGAAGAATTGTTAGATGTTTCTGGGTAGGGGACAACATGATTAGAAGACAGGATGGCAAAAATACCTTCCTCCCGCCCCTTTCTCTTACCTTCTGGAAGTTTGAATGCCACTGATTTTGAAAACGGAAGTGTTTGGACTCTGCTTTCAGCCCTATTTCACTGGAGAGCAAGGCTGGGGGATTGGCGGTGCTGTCCGCTCTGCTCTTCATCCAGTTTCGAATGACTGGCCCAGGGACCCCACAGATTCCCGCGTCATTACCAAGGGGCTGAAGCATGAAATGAACCGTGATATCCTAACGACTCTGGCTGCATCTGGAGTTATCCCATCAAACAAATTAATGACCAGCTTTAGCAAAGGCTTCTGGCCCTGCTGCCTCATATACTTGGATCTGCTGTGGTGGCAGCCAGAACCCAGAAAGCTGAAGTGAAGATGGAGGTGGAAAGAGAAGAAGAGGCCCCGAGGGAGTCATCTGGCAGAGTTTATGAAGTAGTGAGGTTTCCGTCAAGTGAGAAGTAAAGAGAGGGAGAAAGGCGCACTTGACGTATCTTCATCCCTCAATGCCTATTTGGGGGGGAAAAAAAAACACAGTTAAGAGTGGGTCCATGAGGTCTTTATTGGGGTAGAGTGGTCTGAATATTCAACTGAGAACAATTTTCTGCAAGATGAGAAGCCAAGGCAGGTGGTGTTTATCATTCTCACTTCTCTGACTCCAGTTCTTTCTCCAAAGACCCAAGGGGTAAAGCACAAATAGGTGACAAATGAGTCCTTTCTCTGGGAATAATTCAGAGTTTGGTCGCCATTACCTCCATACAGATTGTTTCCTCTGAGGCCTCAAGATGGGATGCAAATTCAGGAATGCAAATCAGTTCCATCTTTTAGGAGAATGATTATCCAATCCTGCTGAAGTTTCATTCAATTTCAACTAATGCTTTTCTTTTCAAGCATTTATTGTATACCAGGAACCAACCTAGATACTATAACATACCTTCTCTCACATAGAGACAAAGATATAACAAAATCTTAGTCAAGCACAAGAAAAGTAGAAAAGGGTCTAGAGATATCAATGGACCCAAAGCTGAGCAAATTTATTCTATTGAATAAATGAATGGTTCAAATTAAATAAAATAACAATTCTAGGATATATTAACAGAAAAAAATTTAAGACTAAAAATAATTTTACATGCTAATATATCTCATTGGAATGCTGGTGGCATAGTGATTAAGACTTTGGCTGCTAACCAAAAGGTAAGTCGGCAGTTCAAATCCACCAGTTACTCCTTGGAAATCTTACGTGGTAGCTCCATTCTGTCCTATAGGGTTCGTATGAGTTGGAATTGACTCTAGAACTAGGGGTTCAGTTTGGGGGCTTTAATAGACCTTGTTACGGTTTGAGTCTTTAAAAAAGAATTAAATGCAGAATCTGTTTCTATTTCTAATTACAAAGAAAATAGAAGGCTTTATATTTATTTAGTCTAAAAATGCAAAATTAGTGGTATGCCTGGAACAAGGACAGGCCAAGAGATGATAACACTTTCCAAAGCACGATGATGCATTTTTCTAACTTAGAATATAGAGTGAGCTTCTGTTTTCTTTTTATTCCTTCTACAACTATCTCTATCCTGGCACAAGAGATAACCAGGTGTCCCTATGGATTTCATTATGCTTTCAATTCATACCAGAGTCCCTCATTCATGGGAATGAAGTGAGCTTGAGGGGCCTTGAAGTTCCCCTTCACCCTTTATCATGTTTAATAATAATCTAGGGATCTTGTAAAATGAAAATTCCCAGACCCTTGCCCTAAAAATTACAAAATATACATCAGTTTGGTAACCGTCACATAGGACTCTTGACTCTTCAGGCCACTGCTCTTTCAGCTACATCCTGCTGCCCTGACCTGGGCTCCCTGCAGCTCTATTCAATGCAGTACACTCCAATGCCTCCTCTTTCCTTTGCCTTCTCATTTCTCTAAACAAGCCAGCTCTGAAAATGAAATCAACTCCTAGAAATCAAGCCAGGGAATAACCTATTTCTTGCAGAGAAGTAATAATTATGGCCCTAGAAGGATGCAATCTGCATACATTATTGCAAGTTATGCCAACAGAATGTCAACATTTGTGTCAGGAGGAATCTCGAGCAGTAATTACTCCAGGTCCTGGTCTGGCATCGTGAGACAGAATTTGTGGTGCTAACTGAAAGGGAGGTGAACTGGTAGGTGGTGGGTTACACAGAGTACAGAGACTGAGAACTAAAACCTTGAAGGTCAGTGTATTGTAGGGTTAAAAACGAACTTGGAGTTGCATGTATCATGAGAATGCTGAGAGTGGAGCTGTGCCATATGAAGATGACAGAAAGACTGACCATAGGCACATTCACTTTTTGCCCCAGGTCCCCCACTGTAGCGAATGGTTCACTTCTCTTTAACACTGATAGCATTTAAAACTTTTTCTTCTTCTTAGGGGCTTGGGTCAAATAGATAAATTCCATCAATTCATTCATTAATCTGTTCATTGAGCAAGTATACACATTAAACATAGTAGTAAAGACGCTACTGGCTTGAGTTCCAGTAAGGAAATAGGGACAGTCCCTGTTCTTCACAAGCTTAACATCAACAGAGGAGACAGAATTGTAAACAGACCATTATAACACAATACACTAAGTGCTAACGCAGACATACTTAGAAAATACCCTGCAAAGGTGGTGAAAATGGGGAATTGTGGCAAGAAAGGAAGATAATGTTTCCTGAAGGAGTTAGAATTTGAGCTGTTACATAAAGGGTGGGTAAGTAGAAATTTGTCAGTGGCAGAACTTTTAGGAGGAAAGAGGGAGATAGGTTGTATGGTAAATATAAAGAAAAAGTCTACCACTTCCATTAATCAGTAAGTGCTAAATGTGAGGGTGGGTAATGGGATATACAAATACAGAAGCACAGATCCTGTGAATTGGCTGATGAAAGGGGACAGAAGTGAAGAGTTTAGTTTTAGTCCCGAGTCTACCACATGGGAAAGGCAGCTGACATTTATTGAGAAACTTCTAAATGTTGTATATTTTACATGCCATATCTTATTCGCTGTTCTCACAACCTTGTCTTAAGCTATTTTAAAGTTGGATAAACTGTCCGTTTAAGAGGTGAAAGACTTTACACAGAAATAAAAATGAAAAAAGCAATTCTTCTGATCCCAAAGCCCATGGCCTCCCCACACAAGTATCACCCTACATAAGTCACCTAAATGTCAAACTGCTGTTACCTCGTTTTTAACTGAGATTAAATCAGGGCAAGATTTTTAACTTTTCTCCTAAAGTAACACTGAGCAACAGAGTATAAGGGAATGCCAATCTTGGGGGCCAGTGGTAGAGATTGGTGAACAAAGTGACCTGTCATAAATACTTCTTTGAATCCTCATGTTGTATTTATGCTCAAAACTCTTGAAATGTTTGCAGTCCTCTTTATATTATATCTGTTCTTGTTTGAATGTACAAATGCTTTTAATTTTATGTGAGCTAAATTACTTAATACTCTTCTTCCCAAGGCACTGAGTAAAACTGATGCTTCAAGAACTGTAGCCAGGATCTATGAAGACAGGAGAGGAGAAAGCAGCAGAACAACTTTCCCTGGAGCTCAAGTTCCAGAAAACCTCATGTTTTTGTTGTTGTGTACTAGCAAGTGTGTGCAAGGGAGTAAGATGGGAGAGGCCTCATTATAACATCAGCTCCTAAAAGAGAATGATCAATCTCTAGTACCAACTGAATCAGAGAATGGGAGACTAGAATTGCTTCAATGGCAAGGGCTTCAAAAATATAAAAACTTCTCAGGTATCACTGAGGATCCCAGGAGCCCAAGCATAATAGGTGTATCCTGTGGCATCATTCATGCTGTTGGATAGCATGGTGGTGGATTCTCAATGGAAGAAGATACCCCACTGGAGAAGCATGGCCCCAGACAATATCCAAAGTTTCTTACAGTGATTTTAGTCTCCCTGACTGTGAAAGTCTTTTACTTTTTAAAATCTCTTAGCTAAAAAAAGGTCATAGTTTTGGTTAAGCAGATAAGCTCAGTGGGAAAAAGAACACTCAAAAGAGGAACCAAAACATCAACAACAAAAAGACAAATAACCCAATTTAAAAATGGGCAAAGGATGTGAGCAGGCACTTTACCAAAGAAGACATTCAGGCAGCTAACAGATAAGTGAAGAAATGCTCACGATCATTAGCCGCTAGAGAAATCCAAATCAAAACTACAATTAGATACCATCTCACCCCAGCAAGGCTGGCATTAATCCAAAAAACACAAAACAATAAATGTTGGAGAGGCTGTGGAGACACTTGAACACTTATATGGTGCTGGTGGAAATGTAAAATAGTACAATCACTTTGGAAATTGATTCACAGCTTTCTTAAAAAGCTAGAAATAGAAATACCATAAGATCTAGCAATGCTACTTCTTGGAATATATCCTAGAGAAATAAGGGCTGTCACATGAATAAATACATGCACATCAATGGTTATTGCAGCACAGTTTTTATTCCACAACATCAAAAAGATAGAATCAGCTAGGTGCCCATCAAATGGATGAATGGATAAAATAAACTATGGTATAATCACACAGTGGAATACTATACAATGCTAAAGAATAGTGATGAACTCGGGAAACATCTCATAACATGGAGGAATTTGGAAAGTATTATGATGAGTGAAATTAGTCAGTTGCAAAAGCATAACTCTTAAATGAGACTACAATTATAAGGACTCAAGAAAAGGTTTAAACACCAAAGAAAACAGTCTTTGATGGTTGTAAGGGTTGAGGCGAGGGAAGGGGCGTTCATTAATTAGACAATAAATAAGAATTAAGGTAGGTGAAAGCAGAGACAACACAAAGTAGAGGAAATGTCAGCACAACTGGACTAAACCAAAAGCAGAGTTTCCTATATGTACCCCAACACTATGAAAGACAGAGTAGCGGGACAACAGTTTGCAGACTATGATTTCAGGTGACATCTAGGTCAACTGGCATAATAAAACTTTTTAAGAAAATGTTCTGCATTCCACCTTGGTGAGTGGCATCTGCGGTCTAAAAGCTAGCAAACTGTCATCCAAGAAGCATAATTTGGTCCCAAACCACCTGAAATAGAGGGGAATAAAGGGTATCAAAGACATAAGGGAGATATGAACGCAAGTGACAGAAAGGTCTACATAATCCAGAGACTACATCAGCATAAGACCGGAAGAATTATATGGTGCCTGCCCACCACCGAAGACTGTCCTGACAAGGAACACAGTGAAAAGTCTCTGATGTAGCAGGAGAAAAAAACTCCATTAAATAGACCCAACCGGATGATGCCCGGAAGACATGGCCTTCGGACTTTCTGTTAGCCCAGAACTGAAATCATTGTCTACAACAACTCTCAGACAAAGATTAGATTAGATTATAAGACTTTAAAAAATAGTGGTCAGGAGTGTGCTTCTTGGCTTAAGTAGATACATGAGACTAACTGGGCAGCGCCTATCCAGAGGAGAGATGGAGAGCAGAGGGGGACAGGAGCTGTTCAGTGGATTTGGGAAACATGAGGTAGTGGGGAGGAGCATGAGCAGCTAGAGTTACATACCAATGTGTATGTAAGTTTTGAGATGGAAAAAAAAATGATGTGGATTGTAAACTTTCACTTAAAGCACAATACGTTTTTTTTTTTTTTAAAGAGGAGTCAAGAAAATTCACGGCTGTGTGACTTTGGGCAAGTCTCTTAATTCTCAAGCTTCAGTTTCTGAGCCTCAGTTTTTTTCTCTGTAAGGAAAGAACTCTAGCCACATGATCTTGAGAGCTTTGCAATTTTAGGAAGGTTGCTGTTAGGTCCTGTCAGGCTGATTCTGTCCCGTAGTGACCCTATGTACAACAGAATGAACACTGCCCAGTCTAGCGCCATCCACACTGTCGTTGTTAAGCTTGAGCCCATTCTTGCAGCCACTGTGTCAATCTATCTCGCCAAGGGTCTTCCACTTTTTTGCTAACCGTCTGCTTTACCAAGAATAACGTCCTGTTCCAGAGACTGATCCCTCCTGACAATATGTCTGAAGTATGCGAGATGTAGTCTCACCTGCCATACTTGCTTCTAAGGAGCACTCTGCTTTGTACTATAGGAAAAGATGGTCAAATATCGCATCTACCAGCCAAGCTGTGATTTTAAGCTGGAAAAGCAGGTTTGTGTGATAGTTAGAGAATTTAGGAAGTTGACATGGTTTCATATCACTACTCATGTCAAAGTTAACCTCTGGAGTCATGACTCAGAGTTTCAGTGGGGTATTGTTGCCATATTTGTCACAGATGCCAAACAATGTAAGGCTTAAGGGAGAGAACGAACAGCAGGACATAAGACCATCCAGAGGACAAATGGTCCCAGCCTTGAACCCAGTGGGAGGAATGAAGGACACTTAATTAATGATCCATCAGGAATGGATGAGCAGAACTGCTAATCAGGCAGCCACAGCGTCCAGGCTCTGACATCCTCATGTGGGTTGGGGCCAGCAGCTTCTGAACCAGGCAGGGACATCAGTGAGACAGAGTCAGTTGCCTCAGTTGGCATGCCTTGATTAGTTTCTGTCCCTTCAACAAGGGCATTTTTCTCCCAGAATGTGTGTCTAACTCCTTCAGAGGGAGCACAAGGTGGTGATGAAAGGCTTTATCAAGATCAGTAGCTGACTGAAGTAGGGTCAGAATGTTGACTTAGAAAATTACTGTTTTCCTAGAGTCTGAATAAATCTAGTGCTGGATCGGGGCCTTTCAGGTTTAGAAAATTTAATTTAGAACAATTGATTTATCCACTGAGGACAGGTGGACTCTATAAAGTAGTTTTTGGACATGATCTACAAAAGTTTCCCCCCTAACATAGTAAAAAAATTAAATACTGTGGTAGTTGGAAAACTCCCCTCATCTTTGCAGGATGTATTCCTTACCAGGCAGTACTCAGTCATAAGAAAAAAAAAAAAGAATAGAAAATACTGGCCTAGCTGTGATGTGAAACCTGTGTCATGGATTAAGAGGGAAGAGAGAAGGGCAGTTAGCTATAACTAGCCCTGCCAGGGACCAGAGATTTGGTTCTGGGGGTAGCTTGCGGTGTAACTTTGATAAGAGTGTCCTCTTTGACTCACAGTCAACACCTCTGGAAAGAAAACCAAGAAGCACAGGATGAATTCAACTCTTTGATGGTCTCTTTTTTAACTAGGTAGAGAATCAACATAAAAATACAGTTAGGGATAGAATAAGGGTGTGATAAAAAGTTACATTGTTTTTAACTAAAGAGAGGATTGGGAATATTCCAAAGAAAGGAGTTTAAATTACTAGACAGGGCCAGGCAATTAAAGAGATGGCTGTTAGCAGGGGTCAGCAAACTTGCTCTGCAAAGGCTCAAATAGCAAACATCCTAGGCCTTGATACTGGAACGGTCCCTGTCGCATCTACTCAACTCTACCATGATTGAGCAAAAGCAACCATACATAGTGCCTAAATGGACAGGCATGTTTGTGTCCACTACAATGTTATAAAAACAGGTGGCAGCCAGATGTGGCCTGCAGCCTATAGTTTTTTAATCCCTAATCTGAAGTGTGGTGACCCCTTATTTCTCTGCTGTAGTACTAGCCTGTTCTATCGTGTTCAGACCATCACAATGTCCAGTGTGAAGCTCTTTCAAAATCGTTCTCCAGGAAGAGCAGCACCAGGAATCCAAGAAGGCACTAATAATCATAATATTCACTAAGCATTTATTAAGTGTGCCAGGCCCAGAACACACACTGCACATACCATTTCTCAACCTTTGTCACCCTTTAAGTAAGGCATTGTTATTACTAGTGTTCATTTGGCCTGTTTCCCTAGCTTCAAGTAAACAAAGAAACTCTACCCTGCTCCTAGGTTAAGAATGGCCCTGTGGCTTGCTTTATCCAATGAAATGTGAGCATTATTTCCAGATGGAGGCTTTTTCTTGTGGTGACCAACTTCACAGGCAGCTGCGGTAGCCCATTTTGACATGGAGGTGGCATAAGCTGTATGCCGTCTGGACTGTTGAGTCAACCCATGAAGGACACAGCTATGGAGAGTTATCCAAGTTCTGCTAAGGAATGAGCAAGGAATAAAATTTTGTCAAGCCACTGACATGTTGGGACTTTTTGCTACTGTACCATAACCTAACCCAACTTGACTGATAGGGAAACTGAGGTTCAGCAGGCAGGAACTTCTGAAGACATATAGTAAATAAGTCATCAAGACAGATCTTTCTGACTCCAAAATCTGGCTTGTTCTCTATTATGAAATTTGAAATATAAAGAAATTGGTATTCTTCTAGAAAAAGGTAGCCAGGGTCATAGTTTTCAAAATGTAATTTATATTTACTTTGAAGTAGAATTGCAAATTCTTGCCACGTCCTCTGGGGCTGTACACTAATTTTCTCTTGCACACCTCTCCACCGTCCCTTTCTTGCTCCGCTCTGTCCTTCTCTACCTCAGCCACCCTGACCTCATTTTAGTTCCTTTGACCTTCAAAACACTTTTTCTTTGGGGGGATTTTGTATATTCAAGTCCCTAACTATGGGGTGTTTTATACCTTCACTCCTACCTCCATTGAATGCGCTTGTGCCTTCAGGCTCAGCTTAATTGCTCCTTCCTTAGAAATGCCTTCTCTAACCACAACAAAATTGTCTTCTTCCAGGTCCATTATTCTTGTTACTGTATCCTCCTTTTTACTTTAGTCTTTATTTCAACTGGGATTTGTGTATGTGTTTGGTCAGTTGCTCATTGTCTGCTTTCCCACTCAAGTATATACTCCAGGAAAACCCAAACTTTGCCAAATCCCTTATCACTATATACCAAATGCTGGCACAGTATCTGGCACAAAACAGGTGCTTGATAACTCTTTGTTCATACAATATTTATTTCAAATATAGATAAGATGAAAGGCCATGGATTCAGAGATGCAGCTTTGCTATTTTCTAGCTGGGTGATTCTGAACAAGCAGATGTATGTCAACAGGTAGTGATGTGCTGGCAACAGAGTTGAAATAATTTATCTGATAAGTATGAGACGACCATGGACTGGCTACCACCCCAGGAATCAGGTAAGGTGGTCCCACCTAGGAAAATTAATCATCTTGGCTAAATCCAGTGTAACTCTGAGGGGAGTAAATAATTAAAACATCACTCCTGTGATAAGCAACAGCAGGTATGTAGTCATTCAATATCTATTAATGGCATCACTAACCTATTATTGATTTTTTTAAAAGACCAAATTAATTGATTTCAAAGTTTATACTAAAGTAAGCAGGAAGCCATGGTAGAAAGAAATCCAGACTTGGAAGTGGTGTCTGCCACTCTCTTTCTAGAGAACGACCAGGATAAAGATATGAGACCCCTCTGAATCTGTTGCGTGTGTGTGTGTGTGTGCATGCACATACCTATGTGCATCCAAACACACAAAAAGGAACATGTACAAGGGCTTAATCCTCAACACATCAAAGATTACAAAGAATTAATAACACTGAAGATGGAGGTCAAGGTCTTGAAATGCGGTATGGTTTTGTAGATAGTTCATAGGTTTTGTAATTCCACATACTGTGTTGAAAAATCAACTATACCACTCCCTAGTTGAGTGACATTTCTTTTATCTGTAAAATGTGAATGGTAGTCACTACCTCACAGTAAGAGTCAAATATTGTGGACATAAAATACTTGGCAATGATAGGACACCTGGTAGAGATTTGTCGCTGTAACGTAAGGTACTGGTTATACAAGGACTACCGAATGTCATGGAAATAAGTAGCTTCAGGCTGTGGATTTGCTAGACCCTCGGAGAAGCCCCCCAGTGGTGCCAAAGAAGAAAGGCCTGAGGATGCACTTCCATAAAGATTGTAACCAAGAAAATTCTAAGAAGCAGTTATGCTCTATAACATGAAACCTGCATCATAGTTTTGATATCTAACATGAAGATTTGAGTGATGATAATGATCATACCAGCTTAAAAGATTAGTGTGGACATTAAGTTAATTTCTATAAAATTCTTACAAGTAAGTTCTATTAAGTAATTACTGTTACTGTAACAACATACTATCTTCATTATTTACAACAAAAATTCAAAAAACTTCAATAACCTAACTACTGGAACCAATGAGTTGTTGTTAGGTGCCATCAAGTGGTTTTCAATGCGTAGCACCTCTAATACAACAGAATGAAATACCTCCTGGTCTTACGCCGTCCTCACAATCATTGCCATGTTCGAGCCCCGTGTTGGAGCCACTGTGTCACTCCATCTTACTGAGGGTTTTGCTACTTTTTGCTAAGTGTGATGTCCTTCTCTAGGGACTGTTCCCTCCTGATCACATGTCCAAAGTGCGTGAGGTGAAGTCTCACGAGCCTTGCTTCTAAGGAGCATCTTAACTGTACTACTTCCAAGACAGATTTGTTCAGTCTTCTGACAGGCCATGGAGCCTATCAGTGTTGCCTGTGACAAAATCAGAATAAAGGAATCACTACTGTTTCTTTACACTTGCAGCAATTAATGCAAACACATAACAGAAAGGACAAAAGAAATAAATTGACCTGTCCATGCTGGAAAGAGGCTGAAAGAATCTGATTCTGAATAACCAGAGAATGAGTTAAACTCAGAAACAGGGACAAGGAAATGATGATGTCCAAAGCTGGGTGCTCCGCAGTCTCTGATTTCATATTCTTTCTCAAGTTATTTACACACTAGCAGAGCTCCCAAACCCAGTGGGTTTGCGTCTTAATGTCCTCGTGTTGCTGTAATGGAAATAATACAGTGGATGTCTTTAAAAAAGGAAAATTTATTTTCTCACAGTTCAGGAAGCTAGAAGTTCAAACCCAGGGAGAAGCCGTTCTTTGTCTTGTTCAGCTTCTGTTTTGTTATTAGGTATGATCGAGTCAGCTCTGACTAACTCACTTCTGACTCATAGTGACCCTATGTACAATAGAACAAAACACTATCCACACTTGCACCATCCTCACAATTTTTAAGTGTAAGTCATTTGTTGTAGCCACTGTGTCAATTCATTCAGCTGCTGGTAGACAGCAGTCTTTGGCTATCCCGGGCTTAGAGATTCGTCTGCCTTTGTCCTCATCAGATAGCCTCCCCTCCTCCTTGCCGTGGGCTTCCTTCTCTCCAGGTTTATGCCACTGCTGGTAACTCGGACACTGGTGGAGTAGTAGCTAAGAACTGCAGCTGGTAACCATCAGGCACTCCTTAGAAACCATATGAAGCAGTTCTGCTCTCTCCTATAGGATTTCTATGAGTTGAAAATCACTTGATAGCAATGGATTTTTGTTTTTAGCAACTCAGAAGTGATTAGGTTTAGGACATACCCTTAACTGTTATACCCTTGTAAACATAACAAAGAAAATTATATTCCCAAACAGGATTGCATCTACAGGCATAGGAGTTATAATTTCAAAACATACTTTGGAGGATACAATTCAATCCATAACAGTGTGTTAGTGATCGGAAACTGTTCTTACCTTCCCCAATGCAAGAATCATAATAAAAGATGTGCTTTTCTCCTCTAACTACTTTCATTATCCTCACTGTTCTTATCCTGCACACACCCAAGTCCTCCTGCTTAGTGTGATATTTTTCCTCTGAAAGAAATATCTCCTGTTTTCCAAGTTCTGTCTCAAGTGGCATCTCCTCTGCCAAGTCTTCACTGGATTCCCCCGACAGAGTCTAAAACTCTCTGCTTTGTTCTTTGTCCATGTTACATTTACATTTAGCTAAAAGAAAAGTTAGACACTGAAAAACACCAACATTTCTATTTATCAACTAATTGTTTGATTTATTCCCTGTCTTTCTTTCTTCAGATTAAAACAGAGAGATCCAGAATGTATCCATTATTTCTCTTAGAGAAATAGGGAGTTGATATAAGGCCAAATTCCTAATACTCAAGAAAGGAAGTTTTCCCCTGAACTCCTACAACCAACTCCAAATAATATTTGCAGAATGTTCTCAGCTTCCTGGGAACTCAAGGGAAAAATTCTTCAGAGACTAAGTAAGGTAAACACAGAAGTAGAGTCACAGTGTTGTCTTAAATCTTGTTTTCCTATGAACTTGGACTCAGAACAGATGTTTGTAAAGCAATGTTCAACCATGAGAGCAGGAAAATGATGAAATTTTGCTGCAAAATCCAAGGAAGATATGAACTGCTAAAAGACGGACTTAACTTATTCTGATGCTGCTGACGCTTAGGCCATGCTTAGTAGGTCCAAAATAAAAAATGCCTTGGTTTACAAGGAGACCTAAAAACAGTGCAAGATAATGACATTCTCAGCACCAAAAGCTGGTATCACCTTGTCTTTCAATTAAATGTCTGATTTGCACAGACTTAAATGCTAAAACTATTCAGAAAGTCTCCCTTCATCCTTCATTCATTTATTCAATGAGTTTCTGACAACTTAAACTGTCAAGTGAGATGGAGGGGATGCAGCACTTGCCCTAACTTAACTTACAGTCTAGTGGTAGGGTAGGAACAAGGCTAATAATCTCAAAAATAACCAGAGAATTAAAATTGCAATCAGCACGACGAAAGAGATATACAAGGGCAATAATAGCATATAATGGAAGGAAGGGGTCAACCTAGTAGAGGTGGGGAGACAGCATAAGGGACCGCCTGTAAATGATATTGAACCTGAGACTGAAGCATGAGTAGACAGTGCAGAGAAAGGATAGGGTCAACAGTATAGCTGTGCATGCCAAAACATTCTAAGTTGGGAAGGAGCTTGACAACTTGGAGAAACAAGAGAATGTCAGCACGGCAATAACAGCAGGTGCTGAAGTACAGAGCGGCTCACGCTCAGGCGGGTAGTGGGGTAGAGACAAGGTCCAGCAACATTTTATGAGCTGTGTGATGATTTTAAACATTATCCTCAGAGCACCTAAAGCAACGAAGCAAAATATTTTCTGATTAACAAGGTCTTACTCATACACAGGAAACCCTGATGGAGAAGTGGTTAAGAGCTATAGCTGCTAACCAAAATGTAAGCAGTTCAAATCCATCAGGTGCTCCTCGGGGAGCTCCTTGGGGAAGTTATACTCTGTCCCGTAGGTTTGCTATAAGTCGGAATTGGCTCAATTGCACCGAGTGATTTTTTTTTTTTTTTTTTGGTGTCCATATTCCAATGTTAAACTGTAGTTCTACCTCCCTACTGAAGGTCCTAAACACCTCACAGGCCATTGCGAACTTCCTCACTTTCCATGACACTTGTTTCTCCTCTTTTTTGCTCCATAATACTACTGTTTAAAATAACCTCTTGAACTGTTTTAATTTTGAAGGCAATAGTCTGGCCTTTTTATGGAACAGAAAATTTCTGTAGAATAGGAATCACAGGTTCTTTGAGTTAGAAACCAACCTGGCAATCTTTCAGACCAAATGTCCATCCATTTCAGGAATAACCTTGAAATACTGGTGAGAAGAACTATTCTTTCTGTGCTTGAATACTTCTTGATGAGGATACACTTCTTACCTCTGCTTTCCCTGACTAAAACACTCCACTTGTGGTTTGACTCTGCCCTATTATGCTAGCAGAGTAGAGGTAGCCACTTTGACCCACTTTAATTCTTTCATCTTACTGCCAGTCCTGATATTTCTTCCAGTCAGCTCTGATAATGATACACCTCTGCATTATGTCAACTTAACTAAAATGGCACTACATTTCTCAGAAAACTTTTCACTGCATACTTCAGAATGAGTGAGGGTCAGAAGACAATTGTGTATGGCTTAGAAGGCAGAAGAAGTGAAGTAGGATCCATATTCTTTTTTAATTTGGAAGATCAACACAGGGTCCCTGGTGCTCTGACAGGCAGCTCATTGAAGTTGTGGTCATCGGTTGGCTCATCTGGCTGAGGTGGAGCTCACAGCCATGCCCTCAAGTTCTTCCAGCTTTGATGATCTCCTCTGCAGCTTCTCCTTTTCCTCAATTAGGTTTCTATTCAGCTGGTTAAAAAACAAAACAAAGCAGAAGAGTAGCTTCTCGTACTGGACACCCCCATTATCAAGGCTGAAGGTTGGAGGCAGTAAGAAACTGGCATCGTGATTTAGTCAGCTAGTGTCGCTATGATAGAAATGCCACAGAGTGGAAGTATTTAGCAAGCCAGCCAAAGCCAAAATAAGAATTTATTCTTACACAGTCCAGTATTCTACAAATCCAAATTCAGGACGTCTGCTCCAGGGGAAGGCTATCTCCCTTGTTGGCCCTGGAGGAAACTCCTTGTGTTACATAAGTCTCTGTTCAGGGAGCATTTTGGCACAGGAACCTCAGGACTGAAGGATGTGCTCTATTTCTTGTGCTGTTTTCTTGATGGTGTGAGCCTCCCAGCTCTACTTGCTTCCCTTTCCTTTTATCCCTTGTAGTATAAAAGGTGGGGCAAGCTACACTCTAGGGAAACTCCAACGGAGCAGGGAGATGACCTTAAGAAGGGATTTACTGTTCCACCCTAATTCTCTAGAATTTAATCCACTCTGTTAACCACAGGCAGGGATTAGGATTTACAGCATAAGAAAATCGTGTAATCAAGGGCAATCACAGAATACAGGGAATCCCTACACAAACAAATTACTACACATATTTGGAGCGGGACACAATTCGACCCATGACATGTATGACCAGGTTCATTCTCGTAAGTCCACATCATCCTCCCCTGTTTCAGTTTGCCCTGGCTTCCATATTTCATGTCCCTTTACCTTTCCTGACCGCGTGCTCTTAGACTAGAGGCTTCATCAACTGACACAGAAACAATAGCCTCTCAGGGAATATTTAACCAGCTCTCACAATTTGTTAAGCTCAAGTACCTACAATAAATATTCTGTTTCTCTGATCAAATCTTGACTGATGAACCAGTCAACAACTTTCCTCGATTCATAAGTGCCAGTATCCTCAATGTGGTCTAAACAAAGGTCTACGTGTTATTTCGCCCCGCCTCTCCTGTGTCATGTCATGCTTCTCTGTTACTCACATTCTAGTCTTCAGCTGGTAAGACCTTTTATTTTCCTGTTCCTGAAATGTATACGCTCAGTGGCATCCACATTGCTATATATGCTCTTTTGGGGGTCTGCATTATTCCTTGCTTACTTTCTGTACTCTTCAGATCTTACTTTAGCACTTCCCTAGAGAAGTCTCCCAAAAGTCTGTGAAATAGGAAATAATCTTTTTACATGGCCTCATAGAACTCTATAATATCCTCTTCCTATTTTATTTATATAAACACTTATTCTGATTTTAAATGTGTATCTTTCTAAACAGCTATGATGGTTAAGACTGTGTGTCAGCTTGGTTGGGTCACGATTCTCAGTGCTTATACGTGATCATCACCTTAACTGGATCAGCTGTGAGGAACCAATCAGCTGAAAGAGAGTTTCCTTAGGCATGCAGGCTACATCCAAATATAAGTGGATAGTCTGGCTTTCACCCATTCTGGATCCTGCAGCTTGCTCCTGTTTATCTGACCTCCAGCTCATGGGACTTGAGCTAGCCACTTAACTGCCAAACTTAGGATTCATCAGTCTTCACAGTGTGTGAGTAAGTCCTGCTCTCTGACTTGCTGATCGTGTGTTCACCAGCTGTTGCAGCTAAGTTTCTATCCTGATCCATAAACTTTAATATTCCAGCCCCCACAACCTGGTGAGCTGTTCCCCTGATGGAGATCTCAAACAAACAACATGTATGTTTATATGCTTTACTGGTTTTGCTTCTCTGGAGAACCCAGCCACGTCCGCTTTTTCTTACTACAGCTCCTCACAGGATTCTAAATGACTAGTGCCAGCACTGACTGACTGATTATGGCTGACTATAGTATCCCCGTTGAGGGTTCTTTTCGGGATAAACCAATAATAGTCTTTCAACTATCCACAATGAATTCTATTTCTCCTATTTCTTTCATCATGGGCACATCATGGACTTAATTACCTGTTCTTGGGTGATGATCTCATGATGAATGTCAACTATACTTCTTTTTTTTCTCCAAGTTAATTTGGTCTTCTTATGAAATTACTTGATTTTTTACCATAAAATACATACATAATGTTTTGGTAATTTGCCCAATCTGAATTCACAAATTCATTGGCAACTCTATCCAGTAAATTCTACCTACATGACCTTGAATAGTAGGTGTGTTAACTACATCAGAAACATCATAGAAATAATGTTACTGTATTGTCTACTTTTCTGATGACTCAAAAACGCATTTTAGAAGGGAACATGTGAGAAATAGAACTAACTCTCTAACAACCATTTTAATAGTTTATAGTTATTCACAACAAATTATGTTTCTTCTACTTCATGTTTTAATTGAGATCGTCAATAGAATGCCTGAATTCTGTATAATTCAAACTGTTTTGACTTGAGAATACTGTTGGAGGAGTAGAAGTGAGTAGAAAGCTTGTGGCTTCAGATCTTTTGAAAGTGGAAGAGTTGTCTAACCTTTTCAAAATGTCTTGCATTTTCTGTTTTTCCTTAACCTCAATTTCTTCTACCTGTTTCAAGGGAGTTCTTTAAAAAAAAAGAAAAGAAAAGAAAGAAAGAAAAGCAATTGCTTTCTAGACTTTAACCACTGGGGAGTTAGCAAACACCTTCCAGATGGGAAATATATATGAAAGATCTCATCCCAGTGAAAAATAAATCCCCCAAATGGAGTCATGAAATGGAACACCTAATTCACTCCAACTATGCTGGTCATATTGCTGCAATATTATAATGCCAGATGACTCTTTTAGCACCATGGACAACAGCTGGCCTTCCATCAGGAATGTCTAAAAATGAATGCAGTGTGGTTCCTTTCCAATAGAAATTTGGCTAGTATTGCACAATACACTCCTCATATCCATGCTAGGCAATTAGTGATTTTTTAATAAGAATTTTAAAGGTATTTTATTGTATTTACCCTCCAAAAATCTAGATTGCTGCATGACACCACTGAATACTAGAACAGATCCTTAAAGAGTCGTTAGGTTACATCATGAAATTAGTTTCTCAATCTTTATCATTATGACTTCTCTAAAAATTCCTCTGAAACTTTGACACAATGATTATATTATTTCCTTTAGTTCCTTTCCCTGACAGCCAGCATACACTATTGTTAATCCAAATCCTCTTTCTTACTCCTTCTTCATCTTCTTCAATCTGTTTACTTATTTTACCCCTTAACTACAAATATTTTCCCCAAAATACAGTAGATAATATATTACTTATTACTCTCACTCTAAACTCACTTTTATTTTTAAATCTTTTACATTTACATGATCTCCATAATTACTTCTGTGCTGATGATACTAAAACCTCCTTTTCTATCTCTGACCATCTTTCTAAGCTCCACTGTTACATTTTTAACAAGTTACTGGGTCTCTCTGATGGGGTGTAGTTGATACCCCATTTATGTCTTAAATGGAACTTGCTGTATTTTTTTGGAAAAAGACCAAAATCATCTCTCTGTACCCCACTTAATTTTTTGTTTGTGCTTTTCTCCAGTGAATAAATTCATTTGGGGCCTAAAAGTTAATATTTACATCTTCCCTTCCTATCCAAACAAGTGTTAAGTCCTTTTCATGTAACTCCATAATAAAACTGTACATGCTAACCAAAACAATTCATTATTCACCCAGATTTTATTTCCCAAATGGAAAGCAAATTTGCTTTCTCTTTGCCATATTTCATTGTTCACTGTAGGTTGTATCAGGCTTCGTGTTCAGGAAGCATGTCTATTTAACAAAAGAAGTTCCATATACGCATCTGAATTCTTCTATCTGACTTCCGAATCCTATCTCTTGCATCTTGCTTGTTCTTTTGTAGAAAATCAGTGCAGACGAAGGAACACAAGCCAACAAACTATACCAACATCAGTTTTAACATTAGCTTTTACACTTAGCGTCACAGGTTCTGATGGCTTCTAAGTGGACCCACATATAAAAATTGGGGTGAAAATAAAATATCACAGGTTTGTTGTGAGAATGAAATGAGTTGATATATTTAAAGTGGTTAACCAGGCTACTGTCACATAGTAGGACTTCTACAAATATCAGTTTCCTTCCTTTCTCATCCAAACATGGATCTCTGTTTTCAGTCTTTTCCTTTTAATCCATATTTAACAGTACTGCCAAACTGATCTGTTTGTACTCCTCCCCCCAGAGTTCTATCAGAGTCCCACTGACTTCACTAAAAGTTCTGTCAGAATCCCATTGACTTCAGAATAAAGTCCAAATTCCTTAACTCAGTATTCAAAGCTATCATCGTTCATTTATGTTTCCAATCTAACTTTTCAGTCTGCTTCATTGAAACAACAGTGAGTGCTACCCTGAACCCTGTATTTCCCAGCATCAACTTTGTGTGTGCTATTTTTGTTTGTGGATGTCCTTCTCATTTCCAAAGCCATGTTTTATGTTCTAGCACAAAACTATTAATCATGATTATGTCCATGAATCTCTGGATAAATAAGATCCTTTTCTGTTCTTATTTGGTACTTTTTTCCTATGACATTGATTGCATTTCACTTTGTTGACTACATATTTACTATATGTTTCATATTTTTACTGGGCTATATATTACATGGTAGCCTTTTCTGTGTTACCCAAGCTACCTCATATAATGCTTTCTTGCATAGTAGATATTCAAGAAACAGTCAGCATAACATGGTATCTTATCAATTTTCTTCATATTTGGTCCAGTAATTACCTTCTGTTTAGGAGATGCATTTGACTCAAGGATGAGCAGAAGTAATGTAAGCTTGGTTATATGAGATAGAAAGATGCCTGGTGAGCTTACCATAGGCCAAAGAGAGGAAGTTTTGTGTCTTTAAGTTCCTTCTAAGTGTCCCAGTCTTGTCACAAGGAAAAGAAAAGAAGCTGAAACTAAAGGTAGATCCTCAAAGGTTTCATTTTTCAAAGTTTCTTTTCTCTGGAGATTTCGTAACAGTGTGGTTTAGGAGTTAAAAAATAGGTTTAAGAGACAGCTTGCTTAAGGTCTGAGTTCTGAATCTGCCACTGATTAGCTATGTGGCTTTGGTGATACACTTAACTTCTCTGTACAGCAGTCTACTCTACTGTAAGATGAAAATAATAAGAACCTATTTGTGTAAATTATCATGGGATTAAGTTAATACATGCAAACCATTTGGAACACTGTCTGGCCCTTAATAAGTTCTGTTAAATATTCAGGTGTTAGCTATTTCCTTGTTAAGTGTGTGCCTTGATGGAGGTTGGTTGGAGCTCAGAAAGTCTAGGACCTAACACAGTGCTGCAATAGAAACCTTCAACACATTCGTGTAATGGATTGAATTGTGTCCCCCAGAAAATGTGTGCAACAGTTTGGCTTGGCCATGATGTCAATATTTTGTGATTGTCCTCCACTTTGTGATTTCCCTGTGCTGTAAATTCTAATCGGTGCCTGTGGTTAATAGATAAGATTATGTGAAAAGACATTTAGGGTGGGATTGCTACACTCTTACTCAGGGAGTTCCCCCGGAGTGTGCCTCTTACCCTTTTATCCTACAAGAGATAAAAGCAAAGGGAAGCAAACAGAGAGTTGGGGACCTCATACCATCAAGAAAGCAACACCTAGAGCAGAAGGCATCCTTAGGACCTGAGGTTTCTATGCTAGGATGCTCTCAGACCAAGGAAAGACTGATGCAACACAAGGACCTTCCTCCAAGAGCTGACAGAGACAAACTGCTCTCTCCTGAAGCTGGCATCCTGAACTCAGGACTGTGCGAGAATTAACTTTATTTTTTGTTAAAGCCGTGCATTTGTGGTGCCACTGTTAGACGTACCAGATGACTAAGACAACCTGAATTATCCTTAGTATGCCTTGTATGAGTGAGCAAAGCTCTCTTATAGAGTTTTAAAATCATGACCTATTTGCAAGTTTTAGACTCTTCATATCTCACGTTTTACCAAGGGACATGTCTCTGTGTTCTCTCTTGCAATCAACACCCATTAAATGATGACCCTTGAAAACAGATTCATAAGCACAAGCCTAATGCATAAATTGTTAACAGTCCATCCATTCTGTGGACATATGGCCTTTAGTTGCAATCTATTTCTTGGACAGTGATTCATAATTAAGCCATTTTAACTTGCCTAGGAAATATTTTAACTTGTGTTGAGTCACAATATTTGGAAAGCTCTACTTTAAAAATAAATTGTGTTGTCTTCCAGTGAATCTGTGTTTATCTTGTATAAGAACAGCGATGGGGTAGACGACTGATCAAAGGGTGTGGTCAGTTATACTACTTGGGAAAGCCTTGGAGATACTTAAATCTGTATTTCTATTTCTTTAATTATCGTGATAATTAGGCCAGTCCCTGGATTTAGGCTAAATGATGTGGGTAATGGTGACAAAGCCTTTTCCTGATGGCAGATTTACACTCTCATCTTGGCAGAATCAAGTATTTGCTTTGTGATTGTGGAAACATTTGGAGAGAAACATTAATTTTCCATCCATTAACTTTGGTGGATATGAACACCCCAGAGGGAAAAATGTGTGAAGCTGCTTAACAACCTTTTGGCTGTTTGGATGGTAAAAATATTTTGGAAACATTTTTCTTTGCAAAGGGAATAAAATAAAGGAAAAACATCTATGCAATCAGGGAGCATTCTTTCAGAGATTTTTGTAAATGTTTTCACAGCCTCAAAATGCAACGTTTTCTGTTGACATGACCTATAAGGTCTATTCACTACCTAGGCATGAATTAACCTGATAGTCCAAATACTTACTAATCAGCACTGCTCTTTTTCATTATATGTTTTCTCTGCTGTGGGCCAGATACATTGTGTTAATAATGCTAGGCAAAGGAGAAAATTGGAGGTTATAAAGAGAGAAGGCAAGTAAGAAAATGAAATAATAAAAGCGGTTTTATCTTTGTGTTGCAATCTTAGGCTGACTGAAGTCAGTCCAAATCATTAGGGTCTTAGAATGGAAAGTGTATTGAAAGAGATGTTTCAGTGAGGGGAGGTTAGACGGTGGAGTCAGGTCAGACGATCTGTGGGTTCTGGTACGAAATTAACCCTTATGAAGTTAAAGCTGCAAACCTTTAGTGATTTTTCATTCAGACAGCAAATAAATATACTATCATCAAACAGCTAGTGTTTACTAAACCCCATGACAAACATGAGGGATACTTAGCTGAGGAAGACAGAAGTAGCCTCTTGCCCCTTACAGTTAATACTTTAGGGGGGAAGATGGACATTAAACAATCAAACACAAAACAATAACTGCACTTATGACTTATTCCCAGAGAGGGAAAGGTACTATATGAGAATGTGGGCAGGGTGGCGTAGCTTAGCCATAGGGATCAAGGATACCTCATTGAGAAAGGGATGTATAACTTGAGATTGAAGGGTTCTTGGATGTGGCTGAGTGTTAGAAGAGTGGAAAAGTGAAAAAGATTGATAAGAAGAGAATCTGAAGGCTCCAGGAAAAAGTAGATCCATGTAAAGGCACTGAGGCAGACAGGAATTTTGCATATGGGAAAGGCAGTGAGTAGAAGGAGAGTGAAAGGAAGACTGAGATGAAATAGGTCTCACAGGGAAGTGGAGTCAAACAATGTCAGACCTTGTGGGTCAGTCAAGATGAAGATTTGGGTCATCAATAAGGAAGCTTTGAAGAGTTTTAAGCAGAGAAGAGACATGATCATACTGTGTTCTGTGTTTTGAAAAGTACTCTCTGGGTTAGGTACAAGCAATGAATTGGGAAGGGCAATACTTGGTCCAAGAAAGCTTTTTAGGAGGTTGTTGAATGGTTCAGGAGGAAGACAATGCTGGCATGGACAAGGAAAGTGGAAGTGGCGACAGAGAAATAGAAATGGATGTGAGAGAGATTTAGGAGTGATTGGGACCTGGTGCTACAGACCAGACCAAAACCATTGCTGTCAATTTGATTTCAGCTCATAGACTACAACTCAAAGTGATCCCACAGAACAGAGTACACTTGCCTAACAGGGTGCACAAGGCTGTAAATTCTTAATGAAGCCAACTACCATATCTTTCTCCTGAGGTGTGACTGGTGGGTATGAACCACTGATCTTCTGATTAGCAGTTAACTTTTAACCACTGTGCCACCAGAGCTCTGGTGCTAAGGGGACGTGAAAGCTCCACCTCCAGCCCTGCTCCACTCTTACAGAAATATGCATAGAATTACCTTTGAGTATTGGCTAAGCTAAGCATACTAATGATTTTTACCCAAGCATTTTCCTATCCAAGTTATTCTGTATTTCTGGAAGCACAACACACCAGGAAGCAGACAATCAACATGCTGAATAATAAATAATTCACTTTCAATTTCCTTTTGCTTTTCTCAGTTTACACAAAATTAAATGTAAACTCTATTATCAAGAATGACTAGGGAAGAAAAAGTACATGGATTTGGGGAGTCAAATGATCCTAAGTGGGAAACTCTGCTCTGTCCTTTATAAGTTATATGAGACTGAGCTTGTCCCTTCACCTCTTGAGACTGTTACTTTTACGTGAAATGGGGATAAATGCCTGTTGCATGATCATTATGTGATTAAATGAGAGCAATTTACTTTCAGCATTTGTCTTTCTTTGGCTCTTTTTCGTCTGCATGCTGAAAACAGTAATATTTTTCCTACTTCAGGGAGTTGTTGTACAGGTCATAAAAGTAAATGTGTATGAAATACTTTATATCTTAAAAGAAAGCTAACCTTTATTAGCATTGTTGTGCTATTATTTTGTTGATTAATTCTAGAAGTGCACCCCCTCTCATATCTTTTAAGTAATAAGAAAGCTCTCCAGATTTGTGTGGTTCCTCTCATCTATTTCTTTAGTGACATGGTAGTGTACAAGTGGCTATCCAAGGCCTGTGGAATGCAGTTAAATCCACACTGACCCTGGGCCAGATCTTAGAATCTATTCTCTCAAGATAAATCCAGGAAAGCTTGTTGACTTGTATTTTTGTTTTGCTTTGTTTTGTTCCTTTCTTTTCGTTTGTGCCTCAGAGCAGAATGTGGACAGTGCAAATGCTGAGGTAATAAAGGGTTTGGGTTATGGAACGACAGGTGAGCCGGCTTCCACGGTATTGCTCCTATGTAATTACAATCCATAAAACAACTCCACTTAATATGTACCTCTGGAGTTGGACATGTCTGATGCATGAGCCAGTCAGTTTGAAGACCAGCTGAAGGATCTTTTTTGACAATTAGGCAAATTCAGGGGTCAGTAAGTAGACTGATTTGAAAGGCACTGGCCATCCCACCCTCCTCACCCCCATTGTCCCTCCTACAACCACAGTGTCTAGAATTTAATCATTAATATTAATTCCTCTGGGCCCTGATAGATTTCAGTGATAGAAGTAATAAAATGCAAGAATTGAAAACATCTCAGAGAATATTTGATTCCACCTCCTCTTTTCATGGGCAAGGAAACTGAGGCCTGGCAGAAAGAAACTCTCTGTCCTCCAAGGTCAAATGCTGAATTAGGAATAACACCCACTCTAAACATCCAATCCCTGGGCATTCTGTCTGGCAAGCATTCTCCTGACCAAACAACTTTCCTGATGCTCAGAACTCCCTGGAACCAGAGGGGAAGCCTCTATCTGCATTCCTCCCGGGGAAGTCAGAACTTCAGCTGATTCCTGAAACTATTTTTGGTGCCCCGACTGTCCTCAGGACAGAGTAAGAGATGCTGATGTTTTACGTTTCTTTAAAAAAGGGAGCCCAACTTGCTGAAACATAAAAATTAAAAAATCACAAATATAACAACTTTTATAAAGGAGGCTATCTGGCAGAAAATTCATTCCCTTGAAGGGGAAATGGGATTAAACAAGCACTGAGGCAAACGTATGAATCAGCAGTGATCGTTTTTAAACCGAGACGTGGATAAGTTTATGCTCCACAGGACAAAATGCCAGGTTAACTGTTAACAAACGTGAAACCTCGTTTCCTCTGTGGCAGAGAGACCTTGACTTCCCTGCATGCCTAAGATCAAGTGGGGAGATATGGCCTGTCCATTGGAATTGAATGGAAAGTAGGGAGACACCAAATGATAACTAAGGGGTAGAGCACCTACTGTGTGCTGAGAACTCTGACTTCGGGACTTTTAATTCTTAGAACCACACTATGAAGCCCCTATCCTTATCATCTCCTTTCACAGATGAGACAACTAAGGCTCAAAACTTGAAAAAAATCACAAAGCTAATGGATGACAGAGAGAATCTGAAATCAGGACAATCTGGTTCCTAAATCCCCAGTAATTAATCTCCAAATTAATAGTCATGTGCCCTCTGGTCCTTTAGCTCTAAGTCTTTTTGAACAAACCATTCTATTCTTTGGCTTGGCTTGGCATTCTACTCTTATGTAAACCTCAAAAATTCTGAGTGTCTCAGTTTCTTCATCTCTTACATAGATATTGTGAGAGTGAGAATGAGACCATGGATAAGAGAACACTTACAGGTAGCTGAAATGTGGTAGAAATAAGATTTTAATTAATCATTGTTATTACATTACAATATTTGTGAGCACATCCCAATATGAAAATGATTGACACATGGAAAATTGTAGGTGTATGTTCACGGCAGTGTACATTTTAAGGATAAACAAGAAAATTCTTTGAGAGGGTTTTCTATATTGACCTTTAAATAGTATGAGTAAAGGCTTCTACGGGAACATAAGGTGCATTTAGATATTATTAAATAAATTTAAAGGCATTTAACTCACAGAAAAATATCCAATTTATAAGCAAGATGTAACTCCATTAAGGGAAGGAATTTTTGCTTCCTTCGGTTACGCAAGCTAATGAAGAGGGTTCAAAGGAAAAGACAGTGACAGAAAAGAAACCTTGGGCTAGGAGTTTGTGCTAACTCTGCTCCCAGCCAACTTCGTGACTTGGAGCTTTGCTCTCTGAACCTCAGTTCTTTCATCTTAGGTTAAATGTGTGTTCAGATTTCTACAAACCGAAGTTCTACCAAACATGCCAGCTCATTCTGCTATTCTCAAACTAGCCTGAAACGGCAGCAGGCAAGTAGTTCCACTCTTTTAACAAACATCTATTTGTCATCACTGAAAAATAGTCACCACGCTAGTCTTAGAAGGGGTCCCCAAGATAAGAAGGCAGTGTTGAGTTCTGCTGATTGGTGGTACAGAAGGATTGTAAAGACCCACAAGAGAGCCACTGATGTGGAAAGTTTCCTGTTTATGATCATTTTCAGTAAAAATATAAAAGAATCCAATTCATCTTCTCTCTTATTATTTCCTTTTTTCCCAAAGAACTGAAAGCAAGTACAAGAAGCAGTATTTCCAGAGGCAAGTTATTAGGAAAAGAAGAAAGAAGGATCTCTTGCCTCTTCCAACACGCAAAGAGCATTGCTGTCATCCCAGCAGGCACAGAAGGATGCAGGCAGGTTAGTTGAGCACAGCTGAACCTTCTTGCTTTGAAAAACCATTCATTAAGTTGTCTGTTGAAGTGGGCCAGGCAGACCACAGACCCAGCTATTACAGGAGTCAGTCTAACAAAAAAGGCCTGGCACCATTTTCCTTCTCTTTTCTTTCTCTATGCACTCTCTTTCCTTCCTACTGTCTCCTTTAATTTCCTGCTCTTCCTTCTTGTATCGTTTCATCTCAAGCCATCCTGCCCTCTCTTCTTGCTTCTCTCTGTACCTGTTTTTTCCTCCCATTTTTTGTACTCTCTCCTTTTTCTCGCTTTCTTTCTTCCTCTCTTTTCTTTTCTGCAACTTTCTGTCTCCTTTTATTTTCCCTTTTCCATATTCCATATCTCAATTTCTTTATTCTGTCCTTATCTTCTCACTCTTTATTTTTGCCTTCAATATTATTAATGGAAATTCCAGAATTCTTAAATGATGCTCCTGAAGAACCCGTACATAGATCAAGAGGCAGTGATTCAAACACAGCAGGAGGGAATGTGTGGTTTACATTTATTTGGTTTGTGTGCTGAGTAAATACACTGAGAGGCTAGACTATATGAAGAAGAAAAGTGCACCAGAATTGAAGGACGATTCATTTACAACATACAATATTCAGATGACGCTACCTTGCTTGCTGAAACTGAAGGGGACTTGAAGCACTTACTGATGAAGATTAAAAAACTACAGCTTTTAGTATAGATTATACCTCAACGTAAAGAAAATAAAAGTCTTCACAACTGGAGCAGAATTATGACAAAGAGAGAAAATACTGGTGTTGCCAAGGATTTCATGTTACTCGAATCCACAACGAACTCCCATGGAAGCAACAGTCAAGAAATTGAAAGATGCATTGAATTGGGCAAATTTCTGCAAAAGACCGCTTCGAAATGTGGAAGAATAAAGATGCCACCTTGAAGACTAAGGTGAACCTGAGCCAAGACATAGCCTTTTCAATTGCATCATATGAATATGAAAGCTGGGAAATGCAGAAGGGAGACCAAAGAACTAACACCTTTGAAATACGGTGCTGGTGAAGATTATTGAATATAGCATGGACTGCCAAAAGAATGAACAGATAAGTCTTGGAAAATGTACAAGTAGGATGCTCCTTAGAAGCAAGAATTGCAAGACTGTCTCATGTACTTTGGATGTGTTACCAGGAGGGACCAGTCCCTGGAGAAGAATGTGGTAAAGTAGAGGATTAGTGAAAAAAAGGAAGACCCTCACTGAGACAAACTGAGACATTGGCTGTAACAATGAACTCAAGGGTAACAGCGATCATGAGGATCGTGCAGGACGTGGTCACTGTAAGTCAGAACTAACTCAGCAGTGCCCCCAAATGACATAATTACTGCTATCTGACGATATTTATGCACTTTGTTAAGTGATATCAACCAAGATATTTAACACCGATGGCAAATGGTGAGTTAAAATGGGAATCTGTCAGAAGTCTTTTCCTTTCACCCTTTGAGTTCCCTGAGACATTTTCATGTCTTAAAAATTCAAGCAGCTAAAAACCACTATACTGTCTTTGACTTACTAACAATTTCTTACATTCTTAGTGTGTATACAACATATTTTATGATACAACCACTCCATAAAATATGATCACATTGAGTTTCATAAGGCAGAAATAAAGTCTAGGTAGTTTAAAAAATCAGGCAATAGTAACCTGATCTACAATTACTACTTTAATTTTGGGCAATGACATGCAAATACATGTGTGAGTTTGCTATTTCCATTCTGGAAAATCAGTTTGGGGGTGTTTTCTCTTCATAATTTGTGTCTGGAAGCAAAGCACATGTTCTCATGCTGTGTTGTGGGGTACAATCTCAGTATCCTACATTAAGAGAAAAGAGAAGTAAGCCAAAAGTCAAAGGAGCACATTCAAAATGCTGCACTATTGGTCACAGTTTTCCAACAAAATGCAATCAAATGCTCAGTTATGTTGCTGGAACTCACTCCTAGTCAGGCACTTTGGAAACCAAGTCAGAAGAGTCCAAAGGAGCTAGTAGTATTAGGAAGTAAAGAGACAAGAAGTGTCAGTTGGAAACTCTCACTGAGCAAGTGGTAAAGGGCACAATATGGAAGTGGGACCAAGGAAACCTAAAGTGGCATTTAAGTTGAGCCTACTACCCCTTCCAATGAATCCTACACCTCAGGATCTACACAACTTTACACTGTGTTATTCTCTGCTGTTGGGCCAATTACCGTTTCCAGGATTCAATGTTTTCGTTAGCAACAACGAGTGAAAACAGCTTCTCTCAATCTCCTCAATGGAGAGCTGTATAAATAATAATAGCATGGAGTCTCTGGCCAGGCAGGATCAAAACGGCAAAATAGGCAGTTGCTTCCTGTGACCCCTCTTACAATAAGACCTGAAAAAAAGATGAATTGATTATATATGACATTCTATGAGCCCTGAATAGACTAAATAGCAGGAGAGGGAGATAGTTTCAGAAGCAGTGAGAAGTAGCTAAACCTAACTCAGTAGGAATTGGTACACTATAGGCTAGATATGCTGGCATCATCCACTGGCACCAGTGCAACGAGGCAAGCAGTGGCATTTGAAATGTATTTTGCATACCAGGAGAGACTTTACAGCAGAGAGTTCAGTCATGCCTCCAGAATCAGTGGAAAGCTGCAGACTAGATTGTCCAAAGATAAGTAATTTGCACCTAACCTACTACATGGATCTAAAAACTCTCCTTCAGTTAAACATCTCTTCCTTTTACCTGACCTCTTCCAAGTCTGCGCTGGGAACAAGGTGGCTCCAAAGACTAATGCAATATCTTGGCCAAGAGGAGAATCTTTCATAGCACCCCAAGCCATTTTCCCAGCTTCAAAGAGATAATAAGTTAACAGACAGGGAAAAAATAATCTTTGGGCTCCCCTAAGCCATGAATTCAGGACAGAAACAGTGCCTTTTCCTATACACGGGCAAAGGGGTCCGTGGACTTTGAATGTCTTTCATCACCTCATAGACCAGTGTAGGTCCACTTTGAGGGCTTAGGCCTTTATTAGCACAATACAATAAGTTATATACTTGAACCCTAATTTTACTGTATCAGCTATATGGTGAAAGGCAGACTCCTGGCATTTAACACTAAGCTACCTATTAAGCAGGGTCCTCACCTATCCAAAGCAGGGGCCTGAAGACTAGTGGCTCCATCTGTACCACCAAACTAGCCATGAAAAAGGTCTAGGAATAAGTGGTACCTCCTCATCCTTGCTGACAACAGCACTGGACATCAAGAGTCCGGCAGCAAAAACAAACCCTCCTACACACTTTAAGGAATAGGGACACTATTTCCTTATGCTCAGAGGTAGCTGTCATGCCCCAGTCTTTCTCAGTGGATGCAGCCCAATACCTGTGCCTACATAAATGACCACTGCTCATCTAGGACTGTAGGTGAGAGTCTAGTCCACACATTTGGTGATCAAATACCAGAATACCTGAGCAGAAGCCATACGAGAAAAGTAAATGGACTCCTGAGCTCACATGCCTAGTAACAGCTCTAACCACCAATGTTAGAGCTTCAGTGCCTCAAATAATCAAGCCAGCTCACACAACCAGCCTATTTGGGAATTTCAAAAACACAACAGAACAAGAACCAAGGGCCCAGTAAGGAAACACAAAGTAAATAAATATAAAAACTTACTGATGACTCAATGACAACAGTCAATATCAAGTCACACAGATAGGCAGACTACCATAGCTTTAGAGAGTTCTCAAAACAAAAAATCAAGACATCTTCCAGATGAAGAAAACTTCCTGGAATTACTGGATATAAAACTAGTAATTTGCTCAAAGCAAAGCTAACATTCAGAGGTAAACCCTGTAGGTTTTTGTCTGACTTCTTGGGAGAAACAATGTTGGCAAGGCGCAGGATGGGTGACACATTCAAAGCCTTGAAGGAGAAAAATTTCCACCCAAGAATTATATATCTTAGAAAACTGTCTCTCAAATATGAAGATGAAATTAAAACATTCACAGATAAACAGAAGCTTAGAGACCTTGTAAAAGCCAAACCAGAACTACAAGAAATGTGGAAAGAAGCTCTTTGCTTGGCCAAGCCAAGTGCCGTCGAGTCGGATCCGACTCATAGAAAAACAAAAACATTAAGTGTATATTTAAGAAGGCAATGCAGGACACAGCATCCAGAGTCCTACTCAGTTAGGGAAGTCACAAAACTCAGTCAAAGCTATGATATTAAAAGAAAAGAACCACTGATCATATGACTAAAATCAAGACAGATAACACTAATAAGAGGGATATATTACTGTAGTTATAATGCTTTCAGATGGGGAGGAAGTTAAAAAGATATGCAGAAGTTAACATTGGGTTTAAACTTAGAATATTAAGGGGGATCATAGGGATAGCCACAAAGCACAATAACAATGCAACATAAGAAAACAAGAAACATAACACAAGAGTCCCAACAACCACAAAACCAACAGTGAAAAAGAAGAAAAGTCAATCCATAAAGAAGAATGACCCAGAACAGAATATTAAGAGCAACATAGAAAACACCAACACAAAAATCAATACATTGAAATGACATTAACTATACACCTATCAATAATTACACAGAATGTAAATGGACTGAACCCTCCGATAAAGGGAAAGTGAATGACATCCTGAATCAAAAGACACTACCTGTCTGTGTGTTACTTACAAGAAACACACCTAAGACTTGAAGATAGAAACTAACTGAAAATTAAAGGACAGAATAATATAGACCAAACTAACAACATACAAAGAAGAGCAGGTATGACAATACTAATTCAGATAAGATAGATTTTAACGCAAAATCCACCATTGTGGACAAAGATGGTAATTATTTATTGCTGAAAGACTCAATACACAAGCAGGACTTAACAATTTTAAATATTTATGTGCCCAAAACCAGAGCATCCAAATGCATCAAACAAACACTGACTACATTGAAAAATGATATAGATCACTCCACAGTATTAGTTGGAGACTTCAACAATCCACTTTCAATAACAGACAGAACATCCAAAAAAAAGCTCAGTAAAGACACAGATCTTATTACAACAATTAACCAACTGGACCTCACCAACATATACAGAACTTTTCATCCATCAACAGATAATGACTGCTTCTTCTCCAATGCATATGGAACATTTTCCAGAATAGACCATGTGTTAGCACATAAAGTAAATCTCAACAAAAACCAAACCATTGAATTATTGCAAAGCATAAAGCCATAAAAGTTGAAATCAATAGCAGAAAAAAACATAGACAGGAATTTGAACTCATGGAAACTAAACAACACCTTGCTCAAAAGCCCTGGGTTATAGAAGAAATCAAGTATGAAATAAAAGAAATTTATGCAACTAAATGAGAATGAAAACACATCCTACCAGAACCTATGAGATACAACAAAAGCAGTGTTCAGGTGTCAGTTTATCTCTATAAATGCACACATCCAGAAGTAAGAAAGGATTCAATCCAAAAATTACCCCTACAGCTTGAACAAGTAGAAAGAGAGCAACAGAGGAATCCCTCAGGCACCAGAAGCAAACAGTAGAACTAGATGAATTAGGAACAACTGAAAAAATTAACAAACCAAAAGTTGTTTTTTTCAAAAGATCAACAAAACTGATAAACCATTGGTTAAACTTACAAAAGAAAAGCGGGAGAGGAAATAATCCAAATAAGAAATGAGATGGGAGATGTCACAATAGACCCAACTGAAATCAAAAGTATCCTAACAGAATCTACGAAAGACCCTAGCAGATTTGAAAACCTAGAGGAAATGGACAAATTTCCAGATTAATGTCAACTACCAAATTTATCACAAGGAGAAGTGGAACAACTTAATAAACCCATCACTAAGGAAGAGATTGAAAAAGTCATCACAAAACTACCAACCAAAAAAAAAAGTCCTGGCCCAGATGGCTTCAATGGAGAATTCTACCAAACTTTTAGAGAAGAGTTAACTTCAATACTACTGAGACTACGTCACAGCATAGAAAGGGATGTGATACTCCCAAAGTTGTTCTGTGAAGCCACCATAACTCTGATACCAATGCCAGGGAAAGACCCCACAAAAAAGGAAAATTACAGACCAGTATCACTCATGAACCCAGATGCAAAAATCTTCAACAAAATCCTTGCTAACAGAATTCAACAACACATCAAAAAATAATTCATCATGACCAAGTTGGGTTCATAACAGGGATGCAAGGCTGGTTCAGCATCAGAAAAACAATTAATGTGATCAACCACATAAATAACACAAAAGATAAGAATCACCTGATTTTGTCTATGGACTCAGAAAGGCATTTGACAAAGTTCAACACCCATTCATGCTCAAAACTCTCAGCAAAATAGGAAAAGAAGGCAAATTCCTCAACACAATAAGGGGCATCTATGCAAAGCCAACCGTGTACATCACCTTGAATGAAAAGAGACTTAACAATTCCCCTTGAGAATGAGAACTAGACAAGGATGCCCACTCTTATCACTTCTATTCAACATTGTACTAGACATCCTAGCCTGAGAAATTAGCCAAAACAGAGAAATAAAGAGCATCTGCAGAGGCAAAGAAGAAGTAAAAATTTCCCCGTTTGCAGATCATATGGTTATATATGCAGAGAATCGTAAAGAATCCATAAGTAAACTACTCAAACTAATAGAAGAATTCAGCAAAGTATAAGGATATAACATAAACACAAGTAAATCAGTAGGATTCCTTTATACCAACAAAGAGATCATCAAAGAAGAAATCACCAAATCAATACCATTTACCATAGACCCCAAGAAGATAAAATACCTAGGAATAAATCTAACTAGAGAAATAAGAGAGCTATACAAAGAGAACTACAAGAACTTACTGCAAGAAACCGAAGGAGATTTACATAAATAGAGAAACCTACCCTGCTCATGGATAGCAAGACTTATCCTAACAGATATATGTATGCAATGCAATCCCAGTACAAATTCCAGTGTCATTTTTTAATGAGATAGAAAAACAAATCACCAACTTTGTTTGGAAAGGGAAGAAACCCCAGATAAGTAAAGCACTACTGAAGAAGAGGAACACAGGGGAAAGCTTCACACTAACTGAACTTAGAAACTATAATTCTGCCACGGTAGTCAAAACAGCCTGGTATTGGTACAAAAAGAGAGATACAACAATGGAACAGAGTTCAGACCCCAGTGATACCACTATCCTCTTATGAACAGCTGACATTTGACAAAGGCCCTAAGACTCTAAACTGGGGTCTAAGCACTCTCTTTAACAAACAGTGCTGGCAAAATTGAATATCCATCTGCTAAAAATTGAAACAAGACCCGTATCTCACACCTTACATGAAAACTAACTCAAATTACATAAAAGACCTAAATATCAAATCTAAAATCATAAAGATCATACAAGAAAAAACAGGGACAACAATGAAAGTTTGAATACACAGCTCAGACAGATTTCAAAATCTGACCAACAAAACATAATCAGCTGAAGAGAAAATAGATAAACAGGAACAACTGAGAATCAAATACTTTTGCTCATCCAAAGATTTTATCAAAAGAACTAAAAGAGCACCTACATAATGGGAAAAAATAGTTGACAACTACATGTCAGACTGACATCTGATCTCCATAATCTACAAGGTACTACAAGATATCAACAAGAAAAAAGGTAAATAACCCAATTAAGTGATGCGCAAAGGAGATAGACAGATGCTTCACCAAAGAAGACATCCAGGCTGCCAAAACACACATAAGGAAATACAGTCATTTACTATTAGAGAAATTCAAATCAAAACTACAATGAGGTACCATTTCACACCAACAAGGTTGGTCATGATCCAAAAACCACAAAACAACAAATGCTGGAGAGGCTGTAGAAAGACTGAAAATCTCTTACACTGCTGGTAGGATTGCAAAATGCTGCAACCTCTTTGGAAAGCAATTTGCTGCTTCCTTAAAAAGTTGGACATAGATATACTGTTTGATCCAGTAATCCCACTGCTAGGAATGTATCCTACGGAATCAAGGGTAGACACGAACAGATACGTGCACACAAATGTTTATTGCAGCACAGTCCACAACAGCAAAAGATGGGATCAATCCAGATGCCCAACAACAGATGAATGGATAAACAAACTATGGTACATATACTTATACTCAGTGGAATACTATACAATGATAAAGGACAATGATGATTTTAGGAAGCATCTTATAGCCTGGTTTTAACAAGAAGACATGCTGAGTGAAATCAGTCAGCAACACAAGGACAAATATTATATGAAAATCCTACTATAAAGACTTAAAAATAGACCTAGGTACAGAAGAAAAGATTCTTTGATGGCTGCATGGGTCGGGAGGGAAGGAGAGGGATTGTCATAGCTTCTATAGTTGATAGAAATTCAGTTGGGTAAAAGCAGTGACAGCATGCAGTAGAAAGACCAACTTACCTGGACTTCAACATAAACTGAAAACTCTTCTAATCTTAACCGAATATTGCAAGGATAGAGTAACAGTGATGGGGCTATGGGGACCATGCTCTCAAGGGACATCAAGGCCAATTGGCATAACTAGCCTATTGTTAAGAGAGTGTTCTGCACCCTTATTGGTGAGTGGTATTTGGGGTCTTAAAAGCTTGCAAGCTGCCATCTGAGTTACACCAAATGGTCTCAACTCATCCAGAACAGATGATCACCAAGAACAATGAAGAGACGAGTAAAAAGGAGCCCAAGAGACAGAAGGATCCATGTGAATGTTAGATCATATCAGCGTAAGACCAGAGGAACCAGATGATGCCTGGCTACCACCAAAGACAGCCATGATGGGGTGCACAATGTTGAATCCCAGTGACAACATGAGAAAAAGAGGGATGTGGCTCAAGAACTCTGCTAAAAGACTGCAGTTGGAGGTCTCAATGCCAGAAGTTTCTCCTGGGACCATGGCCGCTAGACCTGCTGCTGCTCCTAACCAAAAAACATTACTAAGATCAATTCTTTGGACAGGAATGGACTGGACTGGGGGACATAATGTGACCATATGGCATGTGTACTTTTTGTTCTATGCGTATATAGGATGCTGTCCAACTAGCCTCTTGCTAGAAGGGAGAGGAGAGAGTAGAGAGGAGGGGACAGGAGACTTTTAAAAGAATATAACATATATAGAATGAAAAGGAGACGTGTGCTGTCACAGGACAAAGAGAGCAGAAGGAGCTGCAGATAGGCAGGCACACAAATTTAATTTTGACTGCATACCTTCACTTAATCATAATAAAAAAATAAAATAAAATAAATGCTTTCTAGACCCAGAGAACTTCTTAGAAGTATCAGAGGTAAAATAGAAAAGATTATATTTAGAGCTCTTCAAGATATCATGCAAAATGAGCAGAACATAATGACAAACTGAACAGGCTTCAAGAAAACATACAGAGACATGAAGTAGGAATCCAGAAGATTAATAATAAAATTACACTAGACAACTCATTAGAAAGTCAAAGGAACAAAACTGAGGCAATTGACAGCTGGATTAGCAAGATGACAGATAAGCCATAGGACATCGACACATTTGAGGAAAAATCAAATAAAACAGTTTTGAAAAATCATGAAATACTAAGAATTACTTGGGTCTCTATCAAGAGGAATAATCTACAAGCAATTGGAGTATCAGAATGAGGAAGATAACAAGAAATACAGGAAAAATTGCTGAAGATTTGTTGACAGAAAATGTCCCTGGCATCATGAAATATGAGAAGATATCTATCCCAGATTTGAATAGAGCTTCATACAAGGTAGATCCCAAAAGAAACACACCAAGGCATATGTTAAGCAAGCTTGCCAAACCTAAAAACAAATAGACCATTTTAAAAGTGACTAAGGATAAATGAAAAACAATCTACAAAAGGCAGTCAATAAGACTAAGTAAGCTCAGACTACTCATCAGAAACAAAGCAGACAAGAAGACATGGGATGACATATACAAAGCCCTGAAGGAAAAAAATTGCCAGCCAAGAATTACAAGGTCTGACAATTAAGTCCATGAACTTACTTGTTCTGAAGTGCTACATACGTCATTGCTGAATATCACCATGGTCACTTTTGAAGCACTCCTCTTGGGAAGCTATTCACCAATGCCAGCCCCTAGTACACCATTCAGAACAATTTTGGAACTCTTTCTGGAATGGCCATAGTGCACAGTGGCAAGGTGGCAAGTTTGTGAACTTAATTGCATAACTGTCTGTGAGGGACTTTTTAGCAAGTAAACAAATAACTGGATTGGAATGCCCTCCCTACTCACCTAATCTGTCCCTCGATGACTTTACTTTTCTTTCAGGATAGCAAGAGTAATATGACGACAGATGTTTGCCATTCCAGAAAAAGAATTCCAAAATTGCTTTGAAGGATAGCCTGGGCACTGGCATGAGTGCACAGCTTCCCAATGGGAATACTTCAAGAGTGACTATAGTGATATTCAGCAATGAGGTATGAAGGTAGCACTTAAAACAATTAAGATCTGGACTTAATTGTTGGAACTCGTATAATAACTCTGCAAAGTAAGCATTGTTCTCTCTATTTCGTAACAGAGAAAACTGAGACTTAGACAGTGAAGAAACTCTCTCCCTGGTCAAATAGATAATCAGCAGTCCCTGAAAGAGCCTCTTCTACTGGTCTTCCCTAGTGACGCCGAGGCCTGTAGGAGGGCGGTTCATCCTCAGGTTGAGAGGCCTTCCTCGAAACCTCCTTTATTCTCCGCATGTTCTGGTCCTCACTGTAGTCCAGGGCTTTGCAATTCAGAGAGGTTAACTGAGTTCCTGAAGGCCATGCAAAAACAGGGCCAAGGTTTTTGTTTGTTTGTTGACTATTTCCACCCCTCCGCCCCAATACTGTTTTGATTTTCTGGGCCGAAGAAAAAGCAGAGAGATTGAAAACAAGCCTTGGTCATTTTTAATTCAATGTCTTTGTCTGAGAATTTTTACTTAACACTGAAACAGCTCTTTCTTCCTCTTTCCTGCATGTAGAATAGCAAGCCAAGAGCATGGGAACGGGAGAAAATCTATTAAAACAAGATTCTTGCTACTTTATGGTAATTAAAAGCCATAAATATTCTTGCCCACAATGCTAAAAATCTCAAATAGCCAGTGGGTCAATACTGTTTCCCTAGTTAGGATGGTAATAAATCTTTATTCCTTTTGAGTCAAAATAAGGAAAGGGTTTTATTCATGAATTCCATGACCTGCTACTGCGACATTTTCAAAACAAACACGCCTTGAATGAAGAGTTTCTCCACCAAGCGTGTTTATGTGCCCTCTTCCAACCTGCTTCCCCTGCTACCAAAGCATCTGTCCTTGCACGGCCTTTTTATTAATGCAATAGCAATCTCCTTCTCCTGCTCCATAAAGGCAGAAAGGTGTGGAGTGTCCACTTCCCTGTTTGCTATCACAGTGGCCTCAAACTTTCTCTATTCTGGCTGAAAACACAGTGATCGTATCCGGTCTGCTCAAACTCATCTTCTTTTCAAAGGTCATGGTCAGATATTAAAGGGCTCTAATGCATGAAGGCCATGTTTTTTCTTTCTTTTTCCTTTTAAATCCAGGCCAAAATTCTTTATTATTTTTCTGAAAACAGGTATTCTTCTAGTTTTAGCTTTCATATTCATTTGTCATCAATACTGTTCACTTTAGGAAGCCAGATGATTCTGGCTGTTTTGTGGATGAGACACAGGGTCAGACTTTCAGACAAACTCAAGGCAGAACTCTGTCCTAAGCCCTTCTCTTTAGAGGTTCGTTCAAAAGGAACTGTGGGAGGCTCAAGGTTCCTAAGCAATACGAATGGTTTGTGCTTGGCTTCTAATCAAAGGATTGGCAGTTTGAATCTACGAGTCGGATCCGACTCGACGGCACTTGGCTTGGCAGAGGTATCACAGAAGAAAGGCCTGGCAATGTATTTCTGTAAGATTATAGCCATGAAAACCCTGTGGAGCAGTTCTGCTCAGACACATATAAGGTCACCATGAATCAGAATCAAGTCAATGGCAGTGGGTTAGAGTCACCTTCAGGAAGTCATTTCATCCCTTGTGCTTGAACTTTTTCACCTGCAAATGTATGAGTTTAAGTACTTTTTGGGGTCCTTTTATACTTAGAGTTCCACAAGTCCATGAAACATGCAACCTGTATCAACTCCGTCCTGGAGGAGAGCACAGAGATATGGAAAGAATAGCAGCTTCTCTCGTGTTCAGCTGCTCCGATAAACCCATCGACCTCCCTTTGGCAAGTAGCACAGCTCTGCCTATGCCTCCTTGGAATTGACTTTTTTTTTTTTTTTTTTTTACATAAAGCTTACACTAAGTTCAAACTGCCTTGAAAACACCACTCTTGTTGGGGTGACTCGGGGGTGACTAGCATTTAGCTAACACAGCACAATGTGTATCAGGCTAGTTTTAGAGATAAACGCATGAACGTTCATAAGACTCACACAAAACAGCAATATTCCAAAAGGCTTTTGGTCCAATTTACTCCTATGCAACAACGCATGCTTTCTTTCCTGTGAGGGTAAAGAACACCTCCGAGAATAGGTTTGCTGAATAAGACAGACCCTTTTCGTGCCTATTTACTGAATCACAGGTAGGCTGTGGGATGTTTTATGCTAAAGAGGGCTCAGGGCAAATAGTGAGGAAGGTTAAGAGTAACTGCATATCCATGAATAACACTATAGAAAATTGCTGGCTAAAATGAAGACTATATAGCAAACCTTGTTGCTATGTTTGTTGCCATAGTTCCAATTTATTATTCAGTGTCACACTTGTAAATATGTACCACTTTGCATGTTTTTTCTTTGGGAAATCTTGGCTGTGTGAGAGGGGGTTTTGTACTGAATTTGGAGTTTAGGCACAATGGGGGCCTTAAGAATGGAGAGAAAGTCAAGTTGGAACTCAGAGACAATACCAAGCCCCTGCACTGGCTTCAGTGGAAGAACTCAGCCTGGATGAGAGACTTCAGGATCAATGGCAGATTGGATCACAGGTCTTGTGGGCTATAAGACAGTAAGCCACTGTATACAGATGTCAGCCATAGGTCTCACTGCCAGAAGTAAACCCTTTGGTGTTTCTACTTATGGAAGAGGGGGGAGAAGAGCCAGGTAATAGACAAAAGCATGGGACTAGTAAGAATGATGGCACAAGTTCACGTTACCCCACTTTTGGCTTTGTAACCCCACCCTGAAGGTGAGGGGCTCAGTTCACAACCCGGCCTCAATTTTGATGACAATCTACCTTATTTTAAAGATCAAGAAAAGCATACATGATAATGTATACACACTTAGAGTTACTGCAGTTTCTGTCTGCCCTTAGAATGCAAGAAGCAACATTTAAAGGGCTTGGGTAGCACCAGTCGCTTGCAATATGCTGCTAACCTTAAAGGTTAGGGGTTCAAACTCACTCAATAGCTCTGCAGAAGAAAGGCCTGGTGAGCTGTTCACATAAAGATTACATTTGAGAGTATCTATGGAGTAGTTCTACTCTGGGTCATGTGGGGTCTCCATGAGTGGGAGGCTGACTTGACACCAGCTAGCAACAAGAGTAACAACAACACACACACACACACACAAACACACACTCCCACACAAGTACATATACAACTACTGAAATCTCAATAAACTTAGTGGATAGTATCAATGTCAATTTGCTGGTTGTGATACTGTTCCATAATTAAACCATGGCAAACTCACTGAAGGATATGCAGGATCTGTTTGTGTTATATCTTACAGCTACCTGTGAATTTACAATTATTGAAAAATCATAATTAAATTTTAGGAACTCCAATATTATCCCAACCTCTTTACTTTATAGAGGAAGGAACTGGAGTCCAGGGTAAATCACAGATCAGGGTGAAGCTAGGATAAGAACCCACAGTAACTGATTCCTTGATTTGTATTGTTTTCAACATACTGTGCTGTTTAACTCATTAGATCAGAAGTCCTGTGAGGGAACAGACCGCCTCTGTTTTATAAAAAGTTATGTTTTTTAAACAGTTGTATCCTAGTGTCTAGCACAGTGCTTATTTCATAGCCCGTAGAAAGAAAAAAGAGAGAGAAGAAGTTAAGGGGAAGGAAGATAGGAAGAAAGAATGAGGGAAAGGAGGGGGAGGGAGTGATGGAGTGGGGGAGATAAGAG
The DNA here is from genome assembly GCA_028571685.1 of Heterohyrax brucei. Classification (NCBI taxonomy): domain Eukaryota; kingdom Metazoa; phylum Chordata; class Mammalia; order Hyracoidea; family Procaviidae; genus Heterohyrax; species Heterohyrax brucei. The sequence continues at coordinate 69,935,686 of CM053150.1, forward strand.
CAAGGGAGGGAGAGAGGGAAGGAGGGAAGGAGAAGGGAAAAGAAAGGAAGGAAGCGTATTGAAGGACTTTTTCCTTGGAGAATTGGTTTCACTGGCGACAGTAGGATTTGAACCTGAGAGAAAGCAACATTCTAAGGGTCAATGCCATCAGGGACTACGAGGTATGCACTGCAAGATGACATAAGAATGAAGGGAGTTATGTAACCAGACAGGGTGAAATTCAAAGATTGAAAAAGTGATCTTAGAGAGAAAGAAAATTCTAATCCTGCTTCACGCGTTATAGGACACAGGCTGTGTCAGATAACAGCAGTGCTTCCCGAATGTCTGCTCTGTGTCATCAAATTTCTGCCCTATGTGTATTTTACTGTAATGTTGCATAGTCATTGTCTTTGTGTAAATTGATTCAGGTCTAACACGATAAACAAATATTTGCATAAAATAAAAATTCTGCCTATGTATTACCTAAAGCTGCCTGGTGCTTCATCAGTGGTACACAAGAGACACTGTTAGAAAAAGAAGAAAAGGGTCAAAGGCATTCTGGACAAGAGATGCACGTGAAGTAGGACAGAAAAGCTTAATGGTACATGGTATATTCCAAGCCACGTGTGTCTAGAGCACAGAGTGCTTGTAGAAAGAAAATGTGGGAGACGTACTGAGAGATGGTACTGGAAAAAAAGGCGATGGGCAGATCATGAAGAAAGGGGTTGGGATAATCAGAGTCCACTCCAGTTCCTCTGTTATCTCTCGCTCGGGCAGAAGGACTGGGCAAGTGTCCTGGGGACTGCTTGTTCTCATTCTCTCCCTCAGCTGCAGAAGTGTGGGCAGTCATGTGTGGCTGTATTAACACCACACAGCTAAGACCAATCCCCCAGTCCCTTCCCACTGCACACTTCACTGCCTCCACTACTTCCATATACTGATTTGCATCCCGGCAGGTTGTATAAACAAGGCTGTTAGGGGAATATAAATAACCACATCCAGGATTGTGGTTCAATAATCTGGTCTGGGGAAATCAGAATTTCCACTTATCTTCCAGGGCAAGGCAGAGCCTCTTAGCTGCTCACATGCTTTCTCACCCTCTCCCTCCCAAGATGCTGGTGCAGATCCATTGTGCTGGATGACTTCCTTCTACCCAGCTTCTCCTGCCTTCACAGTCACAGATGCTAGCTTGCTGAGTTGTCAAACAGAACCAAGCTCTGTTCTCAGTTTGCCTGGGAGGGCTGGGCAAGCAAATGTGGGCTGAGCTCCCGTAAGTGAGATTCCCCATCTATACCATGACCTTCTCAAAACTCATGAACTAAATGTCATTCCACTGTGCACCCAGTCTCTGGTTCAGGTAAACAGACGTGAACAATAGCGTTGCTTAGAGTCCATTCAGTCTTGCATCTGAAATCAATGCAGCTCCACTGTATGTACTTGGGCAAGTCACTTAAACTTCTTAAGTAGTCACTTTATTTTCATCTATCTGTAATGTGAAGATAATAATTGTACCTACCGCTTATGATTATTGGTAGGAGGAAATCTAATCATGTACCTTAACTATTTAGTGTGTTTCTGTATATTAAAAAAACATTGCCATCGAGTTGATTCTAACTCACAGCGACTCTACAGAACAGAGGAGAACTACTCCAGAGAGTTTCCAAGGAGCACCTGGCAAATTTGAACTCTAGATCTTTTGTTTAACAGATGTAGCCCTTAACTACTATGCCACCAGGGTTTCATACACGCTAAATCAGCGGCAACTGTGGTTAGTACTGTTCTGGCGGCGGTGGTGATAACACGGTGATACTGGTGACAGCCACAATGCCAGTGCAGCTAAGCGAATTAATCAGTGTCGATACTGCTACCTTGTATTCCTGTGGACAGGCATAATATTGGCTTAAAACGAAAGAGCAGAGGGCATAGAAGAATCAAGAGGCATCTTCGATGTAGTAGTAGAAGTCAAGGCCTTAGGGTTTGAAGGCCAGGACTAAAATCTTAACATAACCACTTAAAAGGTATAAGATTTTTGTCAAGTTCTCAGAACTATAGCTTCATCATCCATAGGGAGAATTTCAGTAACCAGCCTTCCAAGGTAATTGTAAAGGCCAAGGTGGATAATGTGTTTGAAATCTATTAAGAGTTACATTGTTTTGGGTCTTTTATGATTTTTAATAATTTATTTTTATTAAAAAATTTATTGTTTTTTATGAGGAAGTTTACAGCACAAATTAGTTTCTCACTCAAAAATTTATATGCAAATTGTTTTGTAACATTGATCACAATCCCCATGTCTTGGCCATCTAGTGCTACTATAAAAGAAATATCACAAGTGGATGGCTTTACTAAGAGGTTTATGCTTTCACAATTCAGAACATTAGAAGTCCAAATGCTGGACACTAGCTCCAGTGAAGTCTTTCTCTATCCATTGGTCTTCTCATCAATCTTCCCTAAACTAGCAGCTTCTCTGCCCAGAGACCCAAGTGCGAAGTACACACTTTGTTCCCCACACTATTCAACCACTTCCCCTTCCTTTCTATCTCCAGCAAGATAGAAGGTGGTACAGACCACACCCTAGCAAAACTCCCTTTACACTGGATCAGGGACAGGACCTGGCTAAGGGAGTTACACTCTCACCCTAATCCTCTTTAACATAAAATTACAATCACAAAATGCAGGACAATCACACAATACTGGGAATCATGGTCCAGCCAAACTGATGCACACATTTTGGGGGAGGCATAATTCAATCTATGACACTCTGTAATGTGTTAGCACTGTCCTCCTTTCCCTTTACACCCAGTGTTCACGCCTCCAGTCTTCCTGACCCTTCCTGCCTTATTGTCTTTGCTTTTGGGCAAGTACTGCACATTTGGTCTCATACTTGACTGAAATAAGAAGTCCATTCCTTATGTGTGTTATCGTTTATGTTGTTGCTGTCAGGTGCCAGCAAGTCAGTCCTGGCTCGTAGTGACCCAACATATAACAGAACTAAACACTGCCCAGTCCCGCAATATGCTCACAATCATTTTTATGCTCAAGCTCATTGTTGCAGCTACTCTATCAATCTGTCTTGTTGAGGGTCTTCCTCTTTTTCTCTGACCCTCTACTTTACCAAGCATGATACCCTTCTTCAGATATTGATCCCTCCTGATGACATGTCCAAAGTATGTAAGATACAGTCTCTTCATCCTTACTTCCAAGGAGCACTCTGGTTGTACTTCTTTCAGGACAGATCTGTTGGTTCTTTTGGAAGTTCATGGTATGTTCTACATTCCTCTCCAACACTGCAATTCAAAGGGTCAATTCTTGTTCTGTCTTCCTTATTCATTGTCTAGCTTTCGTATGTGTATATGATTGGAAATACCATGCTCCTCAGCCCTCAGGATGATATCTTTTCTTTTCAACACTTTAAGGAGGTCTTTTTGCAGCAGATTTTCCCAGTGCAATGTATCTTTGAATTTCCTGACTGCTGCTTTCATGGGTGTTGATTGTGGAACCAAGTAAAATGAAATCCTTGACAACCTCAGTCTTTTCTCTGTTTATCATGCGTTGCTTCCTGATCCTTTTGTGAGGATTTTCGATTTCTTGATGTTGAGGTGTAATCCATACTGAATACTGTGGTCTCTGATCTTCATCAGTAAGTGTTTCAAATCCTCTTCACCTTTAGTAAGCAAGGTTATGTCATCAGCGTAATACAGGTTATTAATGAGGCTTCCTTCAATTGTGACGCCTGTTCTTCTTCATGTAGTCCAGATTCTTGGATTATTTGCTTGGTATACAGACTGAAAATGTATGGTGAAAGGACACAACTCTGATGCACACCTTTCCTGACTTTAAACCATGCAGTGTTCACTTGTTCTGTTCGTACGACTGCCTCTTGATCCAACTTGTTTTCCATGTCTGTCTAATCTTTGGCTGAAAGGTGAACTTTGAGAGTGACTTCAATTCTGCATTAACAGAGTGTCTGGGGACCAGAATCTTGGGAGTTCCTCCAGCCTCTGCCAGGCCAGTTAGTTCTGTCTTTTTGTGAATTGTAATTTTGTTCCACACTTTTCTCCTGCTCTTTCCAGAACTCTCTATTGTGATCCCTGTTAGAACAGTTGGTGATGGTAACCAGGCACTATTTAGTTTTCCTGGGCATAGATTGGTGGAGGCTATGGTTCACATGGCCCATTAGTCCTATGGACCACTATATTCATATCTTTGGTTTCTTTCATTATCCTTCGCTCTGAATGTGATGAGACCAGTAAGTCTATTTTAAATGGCTACTCATAAGCTTTTATGATCCCAAACACTACATGCCAAAGTTGTATATAGAACATTTTCTTTATGAAACGTGTTATGCCATTTGAGCTTGGTATCCTCTAAGACCATGGTCCCCAGCCCTCAGCCCTAGTAATTTAGTCCCACAAGATATTTAGATGTGTCTAGCAAACCTCTATGACTTTGCCTTGGTCCAGTTGTGCTGACTTTCCCTAAATTGCACTCAGTCTTTCCCTTTATCAAAGTTAATATTTGACTACTATATAGACAGTGATTTCCCCTTCCTAGCCTTCCCCTCCTTCATAGCCATCAAAGATTATTTTCCTCTTTGTTTAAACTTTTTCTTGGATTTTTATAGTTGTGGTCTCATATATTGGCCTTTTTGTGATTGATAGATTTCACTCAGTATAATGTGCTCCAGATATACTCATATTTTAAGATGTTCTGTGGATTCATAATTGTTCTTTATCATTTCATAATGTTCCTTTCTATGGTCCATAATTTGTTTATACATTCACTCTTGATGGGCCCTTAGGTTATTTCTTTTTAATATTGTGAATAGCATAGCAATGAACATGAGTGTGCATATAGCAGGTCGTGTGATATCTCTTATTTCTCTAGAATATATTCCTAGGAGAACTGCTGAATCATATGGTTTTCTATTTCTAGCTTTGTAAGGAGGTGCCGTACCATCCTCCATAGTGGTTGTACTGTTTTGTACTCTTACCCATAGTGCATAAGTGTTCCAGTCTCCTTTCAAGCTTTCCAAGATTTATTTTCTGGCTTTTTTTTTTTTTTAAGTGCCAGTAATTTGGGGGTCAGATGGTATCTCGTGGTAGTCATGGTAGTTTTAGTTTGCGTTTCTCTACTAGCCAATAATCTCAAGAATTTCCTCCTGTGTCTGTTAGCTGCCTGAATGTCTTCTTTAGTGAAAAGTCTATTAATATCTCTTGCCCACTTTTTAATTAGATTATTGGTCTTTTTATTTTTGAGGTTTTGAAGTATTCTATAGGTATTAAAGATTAGACCCTTTGTCAGATATGTCATAGCCAAAATCTTTTCCCAGTCTCCAAGATCTCATTATGCTTTTTTGCTGGATCTTTTAGTGAGCATAAGTGTTTAATTTTCAGAATCTCCACATTATCTAGTTTACCTTCTGGTGTTTGTGTATTGTTAGTTATGATTTGTATTGTATTTACACCATGTATTAGGGCCCTAACCTTGTCCCTATATTTTCTTCTTTGAGATTTCAGCGTATTGTTTTCTTTATTTACTGGTTGTATGCTCATTTTTTGTGCTGCTTTTCTTGTTGGTTTTTATATACAAGGGTGGACAGGCCACAGGGGCTTTGGTGTTTGCTCTTCTATAAGCATGATAGATCTTACCACCTTTTCAGGATGGTCAGGGCAGAAGAAGGCAGGGCATGTGTTCTTCACTGTTTTGGTGAGATGGCTGAGGGTGGATGGGGCAGGTGCTATGTCCAGTGGTATGAGTGTGTTCACAGCACCCTGTCAGATAAGTCAGGATGTCAGAAGGGGAGTAGTATAGGATGCAACAGCTGGTAAAGTGGCGGGAGAGGAAGGGAAGTGCAGAAGTGAGCCTGAGCATCAGGGATGCTTTAGCAACAGTGGTATTGAAGGCCAGTAGGAATGGGAGGTAGCATGCAAGGATAGATGGTGTTGGCAGAAAGAAAAAAATAAATAAAAAAGAAAGAAGAAAAAGGATAGCTCTCAGGGGATGTTGGGGGAGACCTGGGTACCAACAGGAATGGGAGGCTATGGTACATGGGGTTAGGTGGGAGGTAGAAAGAAAAAGAAAGAAAAGAATAAAATAAATGGCAAATTGACAGAGACCAGTACATGGGGCCAAGTGGCTGCAGGGCAGCGGCATGCTGGTGCAATGGTTGTACTCATCAGGGACGTGGCTGCCAGGGCTTAGTGGGGCTGGCAAAGAAAAATAATACAGAGAAAAGAGAGAAAAAATGGCCAAACAGCAGGGACCCACCAGTGGAGAGGCAGATGTCGTGTCCAATGGGAAATAAGAAGAAGTGGCTTCTGATGCTAGTTGGGAGAGTGGAAAAGAAGAAAGAAAATAAAGAAGAAAAAAAGCAGCTACATGGTGGAAGTCAGTGGGTTCTGACAGGAGGACCCAGGCAGCAGTGGGCCAGCAGTTCTCCAGCCACAGTTGTGCAGTGGGGGCCAGCAGGAATGGGCTAAAAGTAGTGTATAGGGCTAGGTGGGAAAGAGAAAGAAAAAGAAGACAGAGAAAAGGAAAAGACAGAAAAAAAGACAGTGCAGTAGGGACCAACCAGCAGGGAGGGATTTGTCTTAGGCTGGGTTCTCTAGAGAATAAAACCAGTAAGCATATAAATATATATAACCAAATCCACCGCCACTCAGTTGATCCCAACACATAGTGATCCCAGAGGACAGAGCAGAACTGCTCCATGGCATTTCCAAGGAGCACCTGGCAAATTCAAACCACCAACATTTTGGTTAGCCAATGTAGCACTTAACCACTACGCTACCAGGATTTCCATAAATATATACATAGACAGATTTATATCAAGCAGGAGCTGGCAAACCCAAGGTTAATGGGTTGAGGAACAGAGCTTCCACTTTCAGGCTGTAATGGACAATGCATTTCAAGATCTGCAGATAAACTGATGGCTGAATTCCCAGGAGCCAGAAGTCAGATGAACAGAAGGAAGTCTCAGCATCCAGATCAAGCAAAAGCCAAAATATCTGCTTATATAGAGACAGGCCACACCTCCAACAAAACTCTCTTTAAGCTGAGTGGCAATTCACAGCAGATGGATCATAAGAGTTATATCACATATAAACAGTAAGAATTACATCTCAGCCAAGATGACACACAATGCTAGCCATCACTGGGGTCAAGATCTTGACTGTGGCAGTCATATAGGGCACTCCTGGATAGGTTTGGGAAACATCACGAATATTAGAACTTGACTTTGCCCCAAGGAACCTGCAGCCAATTGAGTGACCTCTTTTTCAGTGTTTGTAGAATTCCCTTCATAGACCAGCCCTGGGTTCTGTTCTCTGCTCCTGCCACTGTCTGTCTCTCTGCCTACATACCAGCCAGAGGAACCTTCTGAAGTCAGTAAACAAGTTCATTCTGCCTCAGGGCCTTTGCTCTTGTTCCTTCCTTGCCTAGAATACCACTCCTTAGATAGCAGCATAGCTAGCAACTTTGTATCATTCAGAGCTTTCACCCCCTTGAACAGTCTCCACTGATCCTTGTGAGTTATCCAGTGCTACTTTAATAGAAGTAGTACAAATGGATGGTTTTAACAAATCTATTTTCTCACAGTTTAGGAAACCAGAAGTCCAAATTCAGAGATCCGGCTCTAGGGAAAAGCTTAGTTTCTTTATGAGTTCTGGGTGCAAGTCCTTGTCTTAGCTTCTGTTTCTCAGTTTCTTGGTGATATTCATGTGGCATGGCATCTGTTTTTGCCCATCTCTGTTTTTCTTGCTGCTTGTTTAATCTGTTCTTTTTAAATGTCAAATGCAATTGACTTAAGACACACCTTACACTCATTAACACACAAAGAAAACAAGTAGGATTATAACCACAAGTATAGGAATTCAGATTCACAACACATATTTTGTAGGGACACAGCTGAAACCATAACATTCTCCAAATCAGTGAGCTCTTGGCTGTTTTTGTTAGCTAGCCTTTTTATGCTTCCTTCCACCGCACTTAGCTTGGCTTGCAGTATTTATTGTCTTACGTTACTTGCTCTGTTTGTCTCCCCTCCCCCACTAAAAGATAAACTTCTCGAGGTCAAGGAGGTTGCTTGACTACTGCTCCTTGTCAGGGTGGAGAACATAGCCCAGCCAAGGCCAAATGCGGTCGAGTCAGATCCTATTCCAAATATGAATACTGAGGGAATTGAGTAAGGCATTAAGAGGGGATGTATGGGAAGTCGTTATCCTTTCCCATGAGAATTTTGAAATCTAGATGAAGACCTAGGATTTCCTCAAATTAAAGCAGCCACAATACCATGTCACAGGAAATGGGCAAAAGCATATTTGTCCCAGCTTCTCTATCCTGTAGAACTACTTCAGCCACTCCAGAGTGAGGAAGACCCTCTAGGAGACAGACTGTCACAGTGCCTTCAACAGTGGGCTCAAGTGTAACAACAACTGTGGGCACCACACAGGACCAGGCAGTGTTTCATTCTGCTGTACACAGGGTCCCAATGAGTCAGAGCCAAGTCATCAACACCTAACAACAGAAACAACATGTAGCATAAACAACGTTCTAGGCACTGTGTGAGCAAAGTAACTCAAGTCGAAAGCCTGGCAAGCATCTATTGTCTGCTCGTTTGAATTTCTTTAGATAGGCCGTTCCATTTAATTTACCTGTGCTTCGTTTTCACAATTTGTCCCCAAAATACTTTGGAGAGTACTTCTAACATAAATCCTAATGAATAAAGTCATCACATTATGCTGTAAAGACAGATAAAAATAAAATTAGTTTGGCCTCCACTTCTAGTGTGACAGAAGCACATGGATAGCATCGTTATGTATAAGATTTCATTTTTTTAAATCAAGAATTATTTTTTAACAGCAGTCTTGGAAGTCAGAAACTCATTCTTTTTCAGAGATGGGCCAATTCATACTTCTCAGTAAAATGGAAATGTTAAGTAAATACTTACCAATCATTAAAAGTATATTTGCTGAGATGCAGAGTGTGGCTGAGAATGTGGCAATATGTATTTCATCATTAAGAGACAACAGGCAGCTCTTTCCATACTAATTGTTTGCCAAGTCCTATCAATTCTCCTCTGAAAGACTGTCCAGTGAGTCCACATCCTCTATCACAACACTGAGTCAGGTTCCCTAAACTATTACTGTGACCTCCTGTACTTGGTTATTACAGTTTCTGCTTCCCAAATGTCGTATTCTGCCGTTTGGTCTCTTGCATGTCATTTCTTTACTCAAACCAACCCTTTTGGTTCCATTTTCCCAGTAATGAAATCGAGGTTTAGTAATTTAACATTCAAAATCCTCCACAACCAAAACAAGTTCACTTTGCTTCAACTCACCGACCCTCTGTGGACCAGCCAGTGGTCCCATTTCTCACATCTAGAGACAGGAAAAGTTAGGTGGGATCCTAAACCCTAGACTTTCTAGAAACTGCCTGAAGTATTTGTAATTCCAGAAGATACACAATAGGCTAACATTCAGGATACAGAGTCCAAAAGTTTCACTATCTTTGACAGGGTAAATCGCAGACTGACTATCATAGATTGAATCATGTCCCCCCAAAAATATGTGTATCCCTGTGGCTGAGCCACAATTCCCAATATTTTATGACTGTCCTCTATTTTGTGGTTTTCCTATGCTGTATGTTAAAGGATTAGGATGGGACTGTAAATCCCTTCATAGGATCGCCTCCCTGCTCCACTGTAAAGGGAGATTCCCTGGAGTATGGCTTGCCCCACCCTTAATCCTTTCACCCTACAAGAGATAAAAGGAAAGGGAAGTAAGCAGAGAGTGGGGAACCTCATACCATCAAGAAAGCAGCACCAGGTGTAGAGCTCGTCCTTCAGAGCTGAGGTTCCTGTGCCAAGATGTTCCCCGGACAAAGACTGATGCAACACAAGGACATTCCTCCAGAGCTGACAAGGGGAAAGTCTTCTCCTAGAGCAGATACCCTGAACTTGGACGTGTAGCCTACCAGACTGTGAAGACTATACTTTTTCTTGTTAAAGCCAACCACTCGTGGTATTTCTGTTAGAGCAGCACTAGCTGACTAAAACACTGACTTACCTCTTAGAATCTCTCTTTCTTTAAAATGGGAATCATAATAGGACTTACCTTGCAGGGTATTTTTACAGGGATTGAATTAGAAAATGTGCACAAAAGTGCCTAATATTGTGTATGACACATAGTTAGAGCTCAGTGCACGTCAACTAGGATTTTCTTTCTCTATTAAGAATTTGTCTCCAGACTTTACATGGATTTCTAGTCCCAGTGAGCCGTGCTTGACTCCATGGAAACCACCAAGCTTTCCAGTCATATCAAGCCTCAGGTATAATCACGAGCACGCTCAAGTCCATCCTTGGTTCCTATCCGCAGACCCACACATTAACAATTTCCCCTGAGGTCCTACTACTGTAATAGCTCTGGAAGGCAAGAAAAGCAAACCCAGAAAAACCACACCTAGGTGGTAAAGGGACAGAGACGTTGTTCCTAACATTTAGAGCTACCGCTCCAGAGTAAAGGTGTCTCTCAGCTAAAGAAAGCATCAGGTCGGACTTTCCCTATAAATCGTTTGAACTGAAGGGGGTGAATAAAAAATCAAATGTTCTGTAAAAAGCCAGTTACTTATTGCCTCTGTTTACCCCAGTGAGTATGTCACTTTTTGTACGTGACCTAATAATGCCTTTACTCTTGACCCACACTGAGCTTCTCTTCTCTCTAGGTGGGGTGGGGACTAGAACTGTGACTAACATACACACTATTCAGATTTATGTTAACAGTCGTTTGGTCCAGATTTTCAAGTAACCTAAGATGCCACTGTTTGTTTTTCATTCACGTAAACAGTTACTATTATTGACCTTCTATTGGGTGAAAGGCTCTGCATGACATGCAGAGTTTGAGTGTTGAGTAAAACAGGCTAAGTTGCTGATTTCATAGAGGCTACAAAACAATATGGAAGAGTGGTAACAGACATATAAAGAAACACAGATGTGAAAAGTACAGTATCTTCCATGAGTAAAATTATCAAAGAAGCATGGGAAAGAATAATGTGGGAACCTCACACCACCAAGACAGCAGTCCCAGCAGTAGAGCACACCATTCAGATCTGAGCTTCCTGAGCCGAGATGCTCTCTGATCGAAGACTGATGCAACACGAGGGTCTTCCTTCACAGCTGACAAACAGGGAAAGCCTTACCCTGGAGTGTCACCCTGAAATCGGACTTGTAACCTACTGGACTCTGTAAGAATAAACTTTTCTTTTCTAAAGCCATCCGCTTTGTAGTATTTCTGTTAGAGCAGCACTAGCTGACTAAAACACTCTCCTTACTAGAGTAAAAGAAACTTAAAACAAGGAATTCATCTTATTCATCTCTGTGTCCTCCACTCCCTTTTGTGTAAGGTCCAGAACAAAATGATTGCTCAGTGAATATCTGCTACATTTCTTTATGAAATACAATGTGAAAGTCCAAGCAACTTAGAACATAGAAAGGGATTTTTTAAGACAGTGTAAACTAGAATTTTTGCCACCCTCTATGACGAAATGTGTCCCACGTTTCCTCTGATTGCCCATCACTATCTGCTTTCTCTACAGCTAGGTTGCCTAACTAAATCCTCATTAACAATTTGAGCAGCTACTAATAATTTCCAAACAACAAATAATTTGATTCAAAGATGGCCATTTTCCAAGAGATAGCCACCAAGTGCCCTGAAATCTAACAAATAATGAATGACCATGGGCCACTTGAAAATTTTTAATTAAAAAGAAAAAAAAATGGGCAAAAATATAAATGGAGTCACCTTGGAGTCTTGAAATAGGCAGTTAAGAGTAACTCCATTTCTGTATCTGTTTTTCTTAAAATTCCTGACTTCCTAGCATTACCTGGCCCCAGAAATCACACATTAATTTAGAGAAGCCACTGAGTTAAAAGCCTGTATAGTCTTTCCCTGAGAATCATCAGACAGATGGAGGTACCAGATGACCTCCATGCAGTCGACCTTCACCAAGTCAACCTCCACCCAGCTGAGCACCACCAAGTTCTCGATGCATAAATCCTCACCAAAGGACCTCTACTCAGTAGAACTCCACCCAGTTCTCCACACTTATGTCCTCACCGGGACACCCCCAATTTCCTACATGTTCACCCCCATCTACCCATTAAAGTCCTGAGTTTGCATGAAGAAGTCAGATAGACTCTGAGGAACTGATTCCCCCTGGCCCTTTGCATGCCAGCTTGCAAATAAACCTCTTGGACATTTACTTGACCTGGGTCTCAGTATAGGCTTTTTGCAACAGGTGGCCTACAGGAACAGTATTAGCCTTGTATATCTACTGATAGGATAACTTTTCTGAATATTACAATTGTTTATGCAAATCACAGCCTGGTAAGAGGATAGTTCTGTTGTGGTCAATATTAGAAAATCCCTCCAGCTTCCCACAGGCCTTGCCTGAATACATTCAACATCTGTGTGACAATCTATACAGGAAACAAATTTTGATTCTGAAAGATTAAGGATCAGAGTATGGGACAAGGCAACAATTCCCCAATGTTTTACAAAACACTGTTTTCATGCTAGATATTAATAGGTTTTCCATGCTAACAAATGATCTGTGGCCACAAAAATAAAAAAAAAAAATCGTGGTCAGAAAAGGAACGAGACATTTTTTTTTACCCCCCTGTAAAGGTTTTTTAGAGTCTTTAATATTCTAACATGCTTTAGGAATTACACAGATGGGGATACAGTATTCAATGTCCCTCAAATATATTTTGAAATATGTATCATTTTTCAAAGTATATCTATAATTGTGATTTATAGTGAGTCCTCCATCTATCTGTTAGCTTGTCCTTCTGTGAGAAATGTTGTTGGCACTCTGGATCCTGCTTCAGTTCTTGGCAACCGGCCTGCAGGTATAAGCCCATGGCTAGAACCCTGACTCACGATCAAGGCAGGTCAACTTATTCCCTGTGAGGTCACTGATATGTAGTTACCAGAGTCTTTTTCCATGAACGCTCAAGAAATCCAACTTAAATTTAGTTAGTGAGAGTGAAGCTTCATTGGATGATTTTGCAGAATTACCAACTGAGCACACAAAGGAGGCTAGACAGAGGGCATGTCAAAAAATTCCTTACAAGCCACTTTCTCTTCTAGCTTGCAAGTTCCTCCCTGAGTTCTTCACTGGCTGAGTACTATAAGAACAGTCTCTCCCAGACGTTGCCTAAGTCTTAACATTCCACACCCCTTTAAGGTTATATCTCTTGCTTCCTAACAGGCTTTTCCCTCCTTCCCCTCCCGTTTTCTCTTTAGGTTAGCTAGTAACTTCTAATCTTAGCCTTTGTTCTGAGGATGGGCCATTCTGAAATTTATTTCTCAGGCTATTGTGGAGGCTTTTATATTGCTGTGATGCTAGAAGTTACACCACCGGTATACAAATACCAGCAGGGTCATCCATGTCAGATAGACTTCAGCTGGGCTTCCAGACTAAAACAGACTGGGAAGAAGAACTTAGCTGTCTACTTCTGAAAAGAATTAACCAGTGAAAACCTTACCAATAGCAGTGGACCGTTGCCTGACGCAAAGCCAGAAGATGAGCCCCACAGGTTGGAAGGTATCCAAAATGAGATGGGAGAAGAGTTGCTTCTCAAAGTAGAGTTGATCTTAATGATGTGGATGGAGTCAAGCTTTCAGGACCTTCATTTGCTAGTGTGATATGACTCAAAATGAGAATAAACAGTTGCAAACATCCATTAATAATCAGAATGTAGAATGCACAAAGTATGAATCTAGAAAAATTGGAAATCATTAAAAATGAAACACATAAACATTGACATCCTAGGTTTTAGTGCACTGAAATGGACTGGTACTGACCATTTTGAACTACATAACCATATGATCTACCAAGTCATTAATGACAAGTTGAAGACAAATGGTGTTGCCTTCACTGTCAGAAAGAACATTTCAATATCTATCTTGAAGTATGGTGCTGTCAGTGATAGCATAATACCTATGCACCTAAAACAAAGACCCACAATATGACTGTTATTCACATTACAGACCAACCACTAAGGCCAAAGATGAAGAAACCGAAGACTTTTACCAAGCTTTGCACACTGAAATTCAATGAATTACAATCAGGATGCATTTGTAATTACTGGTGATTGGAATGAGAAACTTGGAAACATGAAGCCCCGGTAATTAGAAAATATGGCCTTGGTAATAGAAGCAATGCCACTGATCACATAACAGAATTCTGCAAGAACAACAACTTTTTCACTGCAAATACCTTTTCAACAACATAAATGGGACTACACACGTAAAGCTTGACAGATGGAATACACAGGAGTCAAATCAACTACATCAGTGGAAAGAAGTGATAGAAAAGCTCAATGTCCTCAGAACAAGGTCACAGGCCAACTGCAGAAAAGCCCAATAATTGCTCATATGCAAGTTCAAGCAGAAATTGAAGAAAACTAGAACAGGTCCATGAGAGTATAATCTTGAGCATATCCCACCGAAGTTTAGAGACCTCCCAAGGAATAGATTTGACACACCGAAGACTAATGACTGAAGATCAGACTAGTTGTGGAATGACATCCAGAACATCATACATAAAGAAAGCAAGGGATCATTGAAAAGACAGGAAAGAAAGAAAAGACCAAAATGGATGCCAGAAGAGACTTTGAAACTTGATCTTGGATGTTGAGCCCCTAAGCTGAATGGAAAAAATGACGAAGGAAAAGAGATCAAAGGAAGATTTCAAGGCAGCTCAAAAAGAATAAAATACTATAATAACAGATAAAGTATTATAATGACATGTGCAAGACCAGGAGATACAAAACCAAAAAAGAAGAACACACTCAGCATTTCTCAAGTTGAAAGAACTAAAGAAATAATTCAAGCCTTAAGTTGCAGTATTGAACGATTCCATGGGGAAAATATTAAGCAATGCAGGAAGTATCAAAACAAGGTGGAAGGAATACAGAGTTTCACTAAACCAAAAAGAAATTGTCAATGTTTAATCATTTTTGAGCAAAACATATGATCATATCCAATGGTACTAAAGAAAGAATTAAAAGCTACACTGAAGGCACTGGTGGAAAACAAGCCTCCAGGAACCGATGGCATACTAAATATGATGTTCAACAAATGGATGCAGCACGTGAAGTGTCCACTCATCTATGCCAAGAAAACTGGAAGACAGTTGGCTGGCCAATTGTCTAGAAGAGATCCCCATTTATGCCTATTCCAAAGAAGGGTGACCCAACCTAATGTGGAAATTCTTGAACAATATCAATATCACACATAAGCAAAATTTTGCTGAAGATCATTCAAAAGGGAGCGCAATAGTATATCATCAGGGAACTGTGAGAAATTTAGGCTGAATTCAGAAGAGATGTAGAGCCAGGAAATCGCTGCTGATGTCAGATGGATATTGGCTGAAAGATGTTTACCTGTGTTTTATTGGCTGTGTGAAGGCATTTGACTGTGTAAATCATAAAAAATTATAGAAAACATTGCAAAGAATAGGAAGTCCAGAATACTTAATTGCGATCATGAGGAACCTATGCATGAATGAAGAGACAGTCATTTAAATAGAACAAGAGGACACAGCATGGTTTAAAGTCAGGAAAAGTGCAAGTTAGAATTGTATCCTTTCACCACACTTATTAAATATGTATGCTGAGCAAATAATCCTAAAAGCTGGACTACATGAAGAAGAGCACAGTATTAGGATCCAAGGAAGTCTCTTTAACAACCCAAGTAACACAGATGACATAACTTTACTTAATGACAGTGAAGAGTAACTGAAGCACTTCCTGATGAAGATCAGTGCAGATTTCACCTCAACATGAAGAAAACAAAAATCCTTACAGCTGGACCAATAAGCAGCATCATGATTAAACAGACACTGTCAAGGATTTCATTTTACTTGGATCAGCAATCAACATCCATGTAAACAGCAGTCAAGAAACCAAAAGACTCATTGCACTGGGCAATGCTGCTGTAAAAGACCCCTTAAAAGTGTTAGAAAGCAAAGATGTCACCTTGAAGACTAAGGTGTGCTTAATTCAAGACATGGGTTTTCAATAACCTCATAGGCATGCAAAAGGTGGAAGATAAACAAGAAAGAAAGAACAACTGACACCGTTGAATTATGGTGTTAGTTGAAGAATATTTACAATACTGTGGACTGACAAAAAATCGGAAACTCTGGTGGTATAGTGGTTAAGAGCTACACCTGCTAACCAAAAGGCTGGCAGTTCAAATCCATCAGGCACATGAATGAATAGGTCTCAGAAGAAGTACAACTAGAATGTTCCTTAGAAACACAAAAGGCAAAATTACGTATCACATACTTTGGACAGCCTATCGGAAGAGATGAGTACCTGGAAAAGGGCATCATGAATGACACAGCAGAGGGTCAGCCAAAAAGAGGCAGATGCTCAACAAGTTGGGTGGACACAGGGGCTACAACAACGAGCTCAAGCACACCGACAATTGTGAGCGTGGCGCTGGACCAGTCTGTGTTTAATTCTGTTGTACTGTTGTCACTATTAGTTGGTACTGACTCAAGGGCACCTAACAATAACAATACAATAAAGACTAGAACAGTTACAAATTGTTAGTAAGTTAGTCTCTAAAGTAGCCCCATGAAGAACTGAAAAATCACGGACTTCAGGGTTAGAAGGCCTGAGTTCAAGTCCCTGAACAGAACTTTCAAATGATATCTTTAACTGTGGCATTTAATCTCAAAGTCTCATTTCCTTTTCTGGAAAAGGGAGGCGAAATCATTAGTTTCAATTTCCTTGGCTTAATGTGATGATTAAATATGCTAATAGATAGTAAAGCCCTTTTAAAAAGTGTAAGCACTTTATGATCTTTGTTTTTATTATTAATAAAGTTCAGAATAAAGGCTGAGCATCCAAGGGAAGGTAGTGACAAGCTGCCCAGAGTATGGAGATTTAAGGCAGAAACTAGCAAATCAACAAGGCAGTGTTAGGACCATGAGCACAAGGAGCCACATGAGCTATCTATGTCAGGACCAGGGCTAGCGTTATGAGGTACTTTTGCTCAGTTGTCCATCTGAATCCATCTGCTGAATTCTCCCCTAAGGGAGCTCACTTCTACCCAGTTGGTCAGCTCCTCTGGGCTTAAAGGTAGCTGAAATTTTTCTATCAAGGGGCTGCCATAGTTGACATGGAAGATCAGGTCTGTCTAAAAGAACACAATGTTTAGAAGTTCTGTCAGGTTACTTTAAGAGTCTGTTTGATTCCAATGACAGCTGTCAGCAGCATGCATTTGGACCTATAGCCATGTACATCACATCGTTAGTACATCTGCTTTCCACGGGTTTTTTTAAATGAGATTCTAAGAAACAATGCTTATTATTTGGCCTCATTTTAGATCTCCAGATGCTTTACTTTCTTATGCACACAAAAAGATTGTAAATGTTCCATCTTTATCTTGGCTACCCGGATACTCAAAAAACTCACGTATGCCAACCTCAGCACTCACATCCTTGGTTAAAATGATCAGAAAGATGACAATCCCTCCCCATGCCTAGTCTCGTTAAGCCACTTAAGTAGTTAATACTTCCTAGCAGGGATTCAGAAAAAAACTTCAGAAAGATGTTTGAAAATATGTCAAGAATTTTAACCAAGGGGGTTTAAATTTGCTTCCTACTTTCTCTGAAATGGCAGGATCAGTAATATAATATTTCAAGTGTGGTGAAATAGGTCCTTCCAAACATATAAGGGAATACCTACTACATGTTTGGTAGAGACAACACTAAAATGTGTAACACATCACACCAAAATCTACCTTTGTATTCTCTGTTCTATGCTGTTGTGCTTAGGCAATCTGCAAACTACATTTCCCAGATTCCTCTATGAAATGGATTCGTATTAGGGACTGCCAATAGTAGATTGGATGAAACAGGGAGGAGAAAAGGAACTCCTTTCCTATCTGCGCTATGCTCAGAGTCATCCCACTTGTAATTTGCTCCAATATGGAACTTCTTTAAGTACTCCAAGAGTAGTCTTATCATATCCCTTCCAAGGTTGTGTGACAATGTCACTTTCACAGGTTGGGTGGCACTGTCATTTTCAGAGGTCTGACCACCCAATCTGTGGGGCCCCTCTTAGGAGTGCCAAGATTCAGGTTACCTTGATCCCTCTAGTTTTATTCCCTAACCCTAGGAGTAGCAGCTTCTCAAAGAATTTATTGTCTCTGAGATAACTCAGTGTTTCTTTTTTGCTTTTATAGCCCTCTAAAGCCAGCACAACTAATCCTGATATTAAATTTCCTCTATTGAAGTACCTAGTGTTGTTACTATTTTCCTGACTGAACATTAACTTATAAAGTCTATGAAATTATCAGTCGCTTCAAACCACAAGCCCAGTATCCAAGAGTACAGGATTGTACTAGAACCTCAGTGCATTTTGAACACTTTTATGGAATGGACTTTCTTGAGAATTCACAAATGTTATGAACCTTCTCACCATAAATCACATATTCATAAAAGTTTAAATGCACTATCAAAGGGTTTGTGGAGTGCCTAAAGTGTCCTCCATTAATTGCCACACTACATTAAATCTATAGAAACAGAAACATTATTAAATTTAATGTATACATGATAAGAGACGAAATTCTCCATGTGTCTGTCAGCATGTCACACTGTGGGGGTTTGGGTATCGCTGTGACACTGGAAGCTATGCCACCAGTACTCAGCTGCGAAGCAGGGTCAACCACGGGAGACAGGTTTCACCTGAGCTTCCAGACTAAGACCACCCAGGAAGAAGAATGCAGCAGTCTACTTCTGAAAACAAGTTATGAATACCAATGGAACACTGTCTGATAGTGCTGGCAGATGAGCTCCCCAGGTTGGAAGGCAGCCAAAAGCTGACTGGGGAGAGCTGCCTCCTCAAAGTAAAGCCAACCTTAATGACGTGGATGGAGTTAAGCTTTTCGGGGAGATAATCTTCATTTGCTAATGTGGTATGACCCAAAATGCAAAGAAACAGCTTCAAAAATCCAACTGGCATGTGGAATGTATGAATGATGGATCTAGGGAAACTGGAAATTGTCAAAAAATAAAATAGAACTCATAAACATCAATATCTTAGGCATTAGCAAACTGAAATGGACTGATACTGGCCATTTTCAACTGGACAATCATATGGTCTACTGTACTAGGAATGAAAGTTTGAATGGTATTGCAGTCATAGTTGAAAAGAACATTTCAAGATTTACCCTAAGTACAATGTTGTAAGTGATGAGATAATATCTTTATACCTATAAGGAGGACCAGTTAATGTGACTATTATTCAAATTTATGCACCAGCCACAAAGTCCAAAGGTGAAGAAAGTGAAGATTTTTATCAGCTTCTGCACTCTGAAACTGATCAAACATGCAATCAGGATGCATGTTATAATGCAAAAGTTGCAAACAAGAAGGATTAGTAATTGGAAAACATGGTCTTCATGATAGAAATGATGCCAGAAGTTGCATGATAGAATTTTGCAAGACTAACAACTTCTTCATCGCAAATACATTTTTTCATCAACATGAACAGCAACTACACACATGGACTTCACCAGGTGGAATACACAGGAATCAAATAGACTACATCTGTGGAAAGAGACAATGGAAAAAGTGCAATGTCATTAGTCAGAACAAAGCTAGGAGTCCACTGTGGAGCAGACCATCAGTGACTTCTAGGCAAGTTCAAGCTGAAACTGAGAAAAATTAGAACAAGTCCACAAGAGCCAAAGTACAACCTTGAGTATATCCCACATGAGTTTAGAGACCACCTCAAGGAAAGATTTGATGTGTTGAAAACCGATGATCAAAAACACCAGATGAGTTGTGGAATGACACCAGGGGCATCACTTGTGAAGAAAGCAAGAGGT
This sequence comes from Heterohyrax brucei, assembly GCA_028571685.1. NCBI lineage: Eukaryota > Metazoa > Chordata > Mammalia > Hyracoidea > Procaviidae > Heterohyrax > Heterohyrax brucei. The sequence goes on from CM053150.1 coordinate 69,955,575, forward strand.
CATTGAAAAGACAGGAAAGAAAAAAACACCAAAATTGATGTGAGTACCAAAATCTGAAATATGCTCTTGAACATCAAGCAGCTAAAGTAAAGGAGGAAATGATGAAGTAAAAGAACTGAATAGAAGATTTCAAAGGCCAGCTCAAGAAAACAAGGTATTATAATGACATATTCAAAAAGCTAGAGATATTAAACCAAAAAGGGAGAACACTCCAGGCATTTCTCAAGCTGAAAGAATTGAAGAAAAAATTCAAGTCTTAAGTTGCAATAGTGAAGAATTCTGTGGGGAAAATGTTAAAGAACACAGGAAATATCAAAAGAAGTTGGAGAGAATCGCCAAGCCAAGTGCCATCGAGTCGGTACTTAATATAACAAAAATAATTTGTCAATGGTCAACCATTTCAACAGGTAATATATGTTCAAGAAGCAACGGCACTGAAGGAAGAAGTCTAAGCTGCACTGACAGCACTGGCCAAAATAAGGCTCCAGGAATTGACAGGATATAGATCTTGGCTGAAGGCAGAGGTTCTTTCTCGTTTATCTTGGAGAAAAAAGAGACTGTTGTTGAAGAACAAGTTACTCTATAAAATAGTCTGAAAGAATTCCAACTCTTACATCAGATAGCCTGCTGTTTTAGTCATCTAGTGTTGCTTTAACAGAAATAACACAAGTAGATGGCTTTAAAAAGAGAAATTTTATTTCATCACAGTCCTGTAGACTGAAAGTCCAAATCTGGGATGTCAGCTCCAGGGGAAGCACTTCTCCGCAGGCAGTGGAAGAAGGTGCTGGTTATCAATCTTGCCCCAGATTGAAAGCTTCTGAGATGCTGGGACTCCAGTCCTTTCTAAAGGAAGTACTCAACTTCCCACACTGTTTCTTGATACTATGAGGTCCCCAAATCTCTGTGCTAGCTTGTTTCTTTTATATCACAAGCGACTGCCTCAAGACATAAAATAATCTTATACACCGAGTCCTGCCCCACCAATACAACTGTTCCCTACCTACCTTCATTAACCTCACAGAAGAGGGATTACTGCATGGAAGAATATCTATCATGCAATACCAGGAATCCTGGCCCAGCCAAATTTTTACACATATTTTGGGGGGAACATAAATCAATTCGTGATACCTGTCTAAAGGAAGACGATATTAAAAACATTTGTCTATAATTATACCTGAACTAAGCCTTGTGTAGGAAGACCTGCATTTGGAAAAATGTGTAGACTTTTAAAAAAGGTGAATTAATCATGTAATTTTTTTTTTTTTTTTTAAGTCTGGACTCTGGAGTAACAGTCCAGTATTCAAAACCAGGTACTGTTATTTATCAGCTGGGTGACCTTATGCAGATCATTCAACATCTTTGCTCTGATTTCCTAACATACAAAAGAGGTATAGTAATGTTTACAATAATCAATATTAAAATGATAATGTATAAAATTCATCACACTGTCTGGAATACTGTAGGTTTCAAAATTCATCTCTCTTCCCTTACCTTCCTAAATCATTCCACTGACAAGTTTTAGGGGGTGGGTGTCATGATATCCTAATTGTAACAATTGTCTGTACAACTCCTTGACAGCTATCTATATAACTCCACACTATACCTTGCAGTTCCTTTATCAAGGCACATGGGTTATTCTCTCTTTGTGGTAGTCACTATGATGCAAATTGTAATCTTTATATTTTAGATTTTTTTTCCTTTGTTCTTCTGATAACACTGATGACTTCTCCAGGAGAGTGACTAATGCAACTCACTGCAATATGGAAACACTTCCATAATTTTCGTATTTCCCTGATGAGACTTTTACTCAGCTTTTCTTCCCCACCCACTTCCCCCATTACAAGACCCTCCAAGGGGCCTTCCTTAATGGAGTCCCTGCAGATGTGCTGTTCTCTCAGGGGCTCTTCCAAGCACTTCACAAATAATGCAAGACTGGGTGAACAGCTCAGCTTTTCCAGGTCATTAAACATTGCTTAACTATTTTTCAAATGTTTTGGCATCAATAAAAATCTCAAATGCTTTTGGGTCCAAGAACTGGTTCCATTAATATTTCACACTCTGCATATTTTAAGGGATTCATTTATTCTGAAGTCATCTGTCGACTTTCTCTAAGAGCTTTTTGATGTCCCACCAGCTCCCCCAAGCTCTCTGTGAAAACTACTGTATTTGTATATCCACCCCCATCTGTCCACTGGCTTCAGACATTATGGATGATCTCGGAGCTGGATGTCCAGACTCAGGAATAAAAAGAGGCCTTCACAGCAGGACTAGATTATGACAAAATTGTTAAGAATATTGGTGAGATCCTTATAAATAGCCAAAGCCAAGTGCCGTCGAGTTGGGGTATGAATTCTCTATGATTTTTCCAGGACAGAGGGAATGGAATAAATGGACTGTTTTGCTAATAAGATCATTATGTTTATATAGAGGTATGTGCTTCTTTGGAAACCCTGGTGGCATAGTGGTTAAGTGCTATGACTGCTAATGAAAAGGTTGAGAGCTCGAATCTACCAGGTGCTCCTTGGGAATTCTATGGAGCAGTTCTACTCTCTGCTACAGGGCAGCTATGAGTCAGAATCAATTTGGTGGTAGTCATGGTGCTTCTTTGTACCAGCAAGGCTTTGCATCTCATCCTAGATCTTATTTCTGAGAGCTCCCCAGAACAAGAAAGTCCAAAAATATGGAACCAAGGGGTTTGGGCCATTTCAAAAGTCACTTAAAAAATAAAAACAAAAAACATAGCCATCGAGTTAATTTGACTCATAGCAACTCTGTAGGTCATAGTAGAACTGCCCCATAGAATTTTCAAGGAGTACCTGGTTCATTTTAACTGCCAAACTTTTGGTTAGCAGCTGTAGGACTTAAACACTATACCACCAGGGTTCTCAAAGGTCACTTAGGGGTGGACATACTTCTTCCCCCTTTAAGGGTGTAACTGTGCTCATAACACATGTGGGCTCACTTTGTGTATCAGACATAAGGACTGCTTAGAAAACCCTATTCAAATAAAAGTAGTCAATTCCACATGGAATAGTTCACAATTATTTTGCATTTCCTTAAATAAAACTGAGATGGAAAAATAAAAATAAAAACTCCACTTCTCTTGTGTTCTCTCCTTAAAGCAGAACATCTTCACACACACACACACACACACACACACACATGCAAAGGTTTCCCTGAGAACTTACTCAGCCAGCACCTAGCCTTCGTCCACTCTCACCTGCGTTAAACCAACTAGAATTTACATGTTCCTAGGAAGTGAATCAAAATGTGGCACTAACGTTAGAAATTTCAAAACCAATGGTAGAATGATACGAAAACTTTTTTGAAGAAGATAATGTCCTTCATTAAATTATATAATGTGGAATCCCTATAACAGAAAAAGCACTCTACCAAGTACCAAAAGAACTGGATTTTAATTCTAGCTCCAACGTTTGATAGCTGTGTGACCCTGAGTACTTCAGTAAACACTCTGAGCCTTAGAATTTTCATGGAGAAGGTGAGGACGATCATTTATAAGCCAAATGAGATGAGGTGTACCTTGGAGAGTTTTTGGGACTTACAAAGTAAACTATGTGTAATAATCCTATCACACTGATCACTCATTGTAAAGGTTGAAAAAAATTGAAGTTCCAAAAAATGAAATTGTTCTTTTAATGGCTCAGAACTAGCCGTAAGGAATACTAGAATATGTGCCCACATGTCCTGAATTCCTTTTGAAGACCTTTGCATTATGGCATGCTGTCCTTTTCCTCTCAAAAACTGCTGATACTTTCCTTCCAAGGGTCACCACGTGCCAACAGATGCAGAGTCACTTGGTTGATTTAGAGAGACAAAAACTCTGGAAAATTTTTATTTAACTTATTTGGCTCAGCACGGCTATAAAAGAACTTTCTCTGTTTACCCAGGTGTTAACTCCCAAAGCAAACTTTCTGGCCTGACCAATTAAGGGTTTGGCAGCCACAGACTTAGGGATGAACCAAGACACAAGGCTATGAAGACCTAAACACAGGGTAAAAGGCAGAGTAAGGCTCAGGAATGGATTGATGCTTAAAGACAAGATCAGGGTCAGGGAGGGGCTGAGGGTGTATTCTCCTCACATTACTTTACAATAGAAATAAAAGCTGAAAGTTTAAACATTTCTGTTTCAGGCCACATCAAAATGCCTGCAAACTCATAACCTCAAAATAGTCACATCAAAGTGTCCTATTCCCATTTTTCAACCGTGCTCTCTTGTACGTGGGCTTTTATAGCCCACAATAGATCTTATTGCTCCCCTTTCCATATTTCTGAGCTTTTGCTGAACTACCCCACACTCTTTTGCATGTACAGCCTGGATTATCCAGACTGTTATTGAAAGCACTGAAAAAAAATCTATCTTTTATGCTTGTATTTATTTCCTGATCTTCCCTAAGCTGGGGCAATATTTTCTCTCTCTTCTTTCTCTTCTCTCTCTGTCTCTGTCTCTCTCGCTCTCTCTCTCACACACACAGCTTTCCAGGGGGGCTCAATAAGCCAGTGCCTCAACTTTCATGCTCTCTCAAATGACTTAACCCAGTAAGAATGGACATTTCCCCAGAAAGTGGATCAAGATGTGACATTAATGTGATCTTTCTACTCTTCACTAAGTATTCCTGTTAATTATTATATGGAAATAGCCATGCAATATTTACATTCTCCCTTCCTCCCAACACAAAAAAGATGAAATAAATTACTAGGCTCTGTGTACACACTCAGCTGGTATTTGGTTAAACTAAACTGAAAAGAATTGCAAGGTGCCATTATCATGAAAACAGCTCTGCTGCTAGAATATCTTTCTCCTGGACTCCATAGTCTTCCACACCACAATTGCATACAAATGCATACACGGACTGCATTAGGAGAACACAAGCTGTGTGTGAGCATGTGTGAGAGAGTATACTTCCACAACTTGCAGAACATCAAAATAGCTTCAGAACTCATTGCAGCAGGGGCCTCAGCTGCAAGATAAAGGACTGGCAGGTAAGAGAAAGAACAGATCTGGAGGAGCGATAACATGAGTGAAAGAAGAGATCGAGGATGGGGCTGGAAGAGTGCATTTAATAAATTAAGAGCTCAATAAATATTAACAATTATTATAGTTCTCATTTTATAGAGGAAAAACCAATCTTGAGGATCAGAAAGATTTGGTAATCTATCAAGGATTTCCAAGGGAAGAAGTGGGGGCCTAATCTCAAACCCATGACACCAAACACCAAGCTCAAGGGCCTTTCTGCCTGTAGTGGGGTTTCCCTAGGCTCCTCAGTGATTCGCTTGTCAATGGTATACTCAACACCTTCAGTGCCTAGAGATCAATCAAGACAGCAGCAAAAAAGATAAGTAGGGGAAATCTTCCATGGAATCCAAAGAGCAGAACCAGTAGTCATTAGAGGTATCAAAGCATAAAATGAAATGATGAGCAGAGTTTTACACAGCTTTGCTCCCGTTTGGGAGTGCTGAGAGTGCAGTGGTTAAGATCTTGGCGGCTAACGAAAAGGTTGGCAGTGCCAACCACCAGCCACTCTTCAGAAAATATGGGGCAGTTCTGTCCTATACTGTGGAGTCACTATGAGTAAGAATCTACTGGACAGAAACAGATTTTTTTGTTGTTTGGCAGGTTGGTTCCATCTTCTACCAGAAAATTCTTTCCCCAACTTCTTCACTTGCCTGTTGTTGTTAGGAGTGGCTGAGATGGCTCTGACTTATAGTAGTCTTACATACAACAGGACAAAACATTGTCTATTGATTGTCTATTACTGCCCCCTCCCTGTAATCATTGTTACATCATGCTTGAGCCCACTGCTGCTGCCACTGCATCACTATGTCAATTTGTTGTTTTGAAGGCCCCCTCATTTTCACTGACCCTCTACTTTCCTAAGTATTATGTCCTTCTCCAGGCCCTGGTCCTTCCTGACAACATTTGCAAAGTACATGAGGTGAAGTTTTACCATCCACTTCTGAGGTAGATTTTGCCTACTCTTCTTCCAAGTGAGATTTGTTCTTCCTCTGTCAGTCCATGGTATATTCAATATTCTTCGCCAATGCCATAGGCATAAATCTTCTTTCCTTTTCCTTATTCATTGTCCAGCTTAACGTGCATATAATGTGATTAAAAACAACATGGCTTGGGTCAGGTACACCTTAGTCTTCAAAGTGACATCTCTGCTTTCTAACACTTTAAATAGGTCTTTTGCAGTAGATCTGCCTAATGCAATGCATCTTTTGATTTTTTGATTGCCGCTTCCATGGGTGCTGATTGTGGATCCAAGTAAAATTAGATTCTTGACAACCTCAGTCTTCATATAGCATGATGTTGCTTATTGGTCCAGTTGTGAGGATTTTTGTTTTATTTATGTTGAGGTGCAATCCATGCTGAAGACTGCGGTCTTTGTAAATGCTTCAAGTCTTCTTCATTTTCAGTAATCAAGGTTGTGTAATTAATGAGCCTTACTCTAATCCTGATGCCCTGTTCTTTTCCATATAGTCAAATTTCTTAGATTATTTGTTCAGCATGAAGACTGAAGAAGAATAATAATAAAAGCCATTGCTGTCAAGTCAATTCTGAATCATCTCAACCCTATAGGACAAAGTAGAATTTCCTCATAGGCTTTCTAAGGAAGGTCTGGTGGATTTGAACCCCAGCCTTTTGGTTAGCAGACATAGCACTTTAACTACTACACCATCAGGGTTTTCAAAGTTTGAAAAGGTATGGTAAAAGGATACAATCCTGATGCCCACTCTTCCTGACTTTAAAAACTTAGTGTCCTCTTGTTCTGTCTGAACAACTGCCTCCTGATCTATCTACAGGTTCCTCATCAGCACAATTAATCGTTCTGAAGTTCCTATTCTTTATAATCCTGTCCATAATTTGTTATGATCCACACAGTCAAATGTCTTTGTGTAACAGATAAAACATAGGTTAATATCTGTCTGGTATTGTCTGTTTTCAGACAAGATCCATTTGACATCAGCAATGATATCCCTGGTTCCACATTTTCTTCTGAATTCAGGTCTGAATTTATGGAATTTCCCTGTCCACATACTGCTATAGTCACTTTTCAATGATTTGTAACAAAATTTTACTTGGACGAGATATTAATTATATTGTTTGATAATGTCCACATTTGGTTGGATCATCTTTCTTGAGAATAGGCCTAAATATCAATCTCTTCTGGTTGGTTGGCCAGGCAGCTAACTTCTGCATTTTCTGGCAGAGACAAAAACCATGATGCTGCAGAGTTTAATATAATAATTTGCCTAATTATTTGTGTAAGGTATAGATACCAATATAAACAAAACCCAGTCCCCTCGAGTCAGTTGCAACTCCTACCAATCCTATAGGGCAGAGTCGAATTGCCCCGTAGAGCTTCCAAGGAGTGCCTGTCAGATTTGAACTGCCAACCTTTTGGTTAGCAGACATAGCACTTAACCACTATGCCACCAGAGTTTCCAGACACTACTATGGAAGGGGCTATTTCTGTCTTCGAGATTCATGGAGTCTAATGCATTACCTGGCTCTCAGGGCTGATACAGATTTAGTTGAATGCATGAAAGTTCATCTTCTTGGAGAATTGTTCAGTAGAGGAGGTGGTAGCAGTTTAATAATAGATATATGAGGAGTTGCCATTCTAAAATTTAAAAAAAAAAATTATATCTGCTCACAGCTTTCCCAAAATTCTGAAAAACAGATTGGGGAAATCTCATTTCCTCTTAGGAAGAAAAACTGGCTAGTGTTTTCTTCCCTGCATGCATGGGAAGTTTGGCCTTTTGGGAGTTATCATAGCGTGTTAAGGGGAATGGTGTCGAAGTTTGAAGAGAAATGTTCAGACACATTTTTTCTTTCTTTTCCTCTACACTTGGATAACTTCTCTTCATGTATTTATTGCCTGGTTGGCGCTTTTGTTCCGTGAACATTTTTTAGATCCTCAGTTCAGACCAAGTCCTGTTGTTAACCGTGTCAGCTGGGACAGAGTCAGGGTTTGGTTCAAGTTCAAATGCCTTTTATCCTGGCTTTCTGTAGGAAATGGCTGAACTATGCTGTGTTTTCAGTGTTTTGGAAGGTGTGTCTTTATTCTTCAGGAAAGTGGGATCCATAGATGTGATGGCATCTCACCAGGTGAAAAGGAGAGAAAAGGAGTGAGGGAGACAGAGTTATTAAATCAAAAGTGAATATGAGCAAAGTAACATTTACTGAAGGCCTAGCCAAATTTATAGACATATTACACTGTAGTTGCTTTCAAAGGTGGTGGTGGGGGAACTGTCTTTATTGGAAAAATTCCTCAATAAATGTTTAGGATGGGTGATGGGGCTCCACAGACATGAACATCAGCTGGTACCAAAACATCTGAGGAAGAGATAAATTTGTCTTTTATAAAAGAGAAAAATATGAATTTTGTTGACAATTTGAGTGTTAGGACATGAAGAAATGAAGGGGAAGAGAAGACTTCTATGTAGTCCTCAAAGCTGTGAATGTGGTTCCCCTTCTACCCCTATTCAGCACTCCCTACACACAAACACACACACATATACACACAAATCTCCCTAAGTCATCAGAAGCATCTATCTAACTCACAAGTGCTTGAAGTGAGGACTAGTTGTGGTTGTTTGGGAAACCAAAGAAGAGTCCCAGCATCATCACATCAGAGTCCACATGGTACAAAGAAGATCAGTTCTGAAGGATGCGTGGACCCAAAGTCCCAAGTGGTGTAGGTGTAAGCGCTCCAGGACTCCTAGATATCTTGAGAATGGCTATGTACATCCACAGGGTGTGGAATGGGCAAGGTTCCAAACAGCTCCATCTGAATCTCAGAGAAGCTGAAAACTAGCTGGTGAACAGATCATGCATATATCTCATTTAATCAATATAACCATTTTCTGCAATAGATACTGTCATCACCATGCTAGTGAAACTGAGAAAAAACATACATGGAAATCAACTAATACATCTAGTTAGAGGCAGACCCAGGATGAGAAATTAGGCTTCCTGATCACCAATTTCATCATAAAGATAGCACACATCATGCACCGTTCTAAGTGTTTTCCGTGTATTAACACAATTTGTCTCTATTTTGTATGTAAGGAAATTAGATAACAGATTAAGTAGCTTGCCCAGAATCACAGTCATGTAGCTAGTAAGTACTGGAAGCAGGATTCAAACACACACAGTCTCTGCCAGCATACGTGAGCTTAATCACCAGGAAGTTCCACCCTGCCTTTCTATCATGTTTTTTTCTGCTTTCAACTAATCATTCTGCTGCCCGCTTCCTTTCCAGTATGAAACAACATCCTGTTTTCCCCTGACTTAGCTGTTATCTCCTTGCAGCTGGTTATCAGTGTGTATCTCCCTGCTGCTGGCTGTTCCATATATTATTACATTTTCTTATCTCGCATCTCCTTGCACTCAGTTATGATATGCACCCAGTTTATGAGAGGCCAAACCAATGGCTTGTGCTTTGTATTTGAAAAATATTTACATTAGGATTCCAAAACCTCAACCAGAAAAAATAAATTAGCAACTAAAAACACCTTAGGTGGCAGGTCAATAGCTTCTGAGATACTAGAAGAGGTGTTTGATGCTTTTATTAGAAACTCATCCATCCATTCATCTACTGATTTATTCATTCAACAAAATTTTACTGAGTTTCTGCTACAAAAAGAAGTGGATATGAGAAGCAGGAATGATAAGGACACGTTGCTGCATCCTGAATATTTTCACATTCTCCCAGAAAGATGAAAACCTATATGGAAAGGGGAATTTTCTTAGAAACAGGCTGCTTCAAGTGGCAGCAAGCCCCCATCGATGGATGGATTTGAGGAGTCTAGATGACACCTTGTAAAGGGTAGTAGAGCTGGCGATCAAGCTTCAGATGTCTGTTTAGAGGAGTCCTGGTGGTACAGTTGTTAAGTGCTGAGCTGTTAACTAAAAGGTCAGCAGTTCAAACCCACCAGCAGCTTAACAGGAGACAAGACTTGGCCATCTGTTCCCATAAAGATTTCAGCCTAGGCAATCATATGAGGCAGTTCTTCTCTGCCCTATAGGATTGCTATGAGTCTGAATTGATTCATCAGCATGTGCCACCACCAATAACGTGTCTGTTTGGGCCAGATTAATTTTAAGTCCTCTACAGTTCTTGAAATTCTGTGAAAACAAAGTAGAACAAGCCAAACGTTATAATTAACCGGGCTTGTCTTATACACTGGAGTGCAGGTTATAGAAGAATTAAGTCCAACCAGTGGAAACAAGGAAGGTTTGTAGGGTATTGGGGACAATGAACACAAGAGTATTTAATTTGAAGCCAAATACACTTGTAGCTTTCAGAGCCTCTTGGCTTCCCAAGTTATTTAACCTTTCTGAGCTTTCAGTCTCCTAATCTTCAAGACAGGGTTAATTATGCCTGCCCTGTCCAATTCTCAGGGATGCTGTGAGGATCAAATGAGATGGTATTTAAAGTAGCTCATAAACTAAAAAGTGTTATGCAAATATAATGTTAAATCACAAACGTAGTGCAAAGGGACTAAACATTACTGGTGGAATTTCAGGCATCAAAGAGTGGGGTGCATCTTTTAGTCAAAAACGTTCCTTGGAATCTCAAGCCATAGCACATAACATTGATAATAGAATATTCTTCCTGAATTAATTAAGATTCTGGTCTAGGACTGCTGTGGCCTTAGTGACCCTGGGCAAGATTATCTAATTCCTTGCTTCAGTTTACCCTATCAGTATAAATGCATGGTAATTGTTGAACTTTCCAAAACTTATTTTTCATTCTGCCATATAAAAATATTTCCTTGTCCAATGAGATTAAATAGTAAGATCTCCCATTGCTTTGAATTTCTGTACTACCCAAGGTAGATACAGTACAAAGAACAGGTGTAGAAAATAAAAGTATTTTGATACATGCTTGGAGTTGTTTTTAAGACTCAGCTGCTAATCAAAAGGTCAGCAGTTTGAATCCACTAGCTATTCTTTGGAAATCCTCTGGGAAGTTCTGCTGTGTCCTACAGGGTTACTAGTGGTCAGAATCAATTGCATGTCAAAGGCTTTGGTTTGGTTTTCTGGTTGAAGATCCATTAGGGAGAAGAGAGACATAGGAATCCTAAAGACCAGGGACACATATGTGGCATTTCTACGTTCAGACCAGTCAGTGTTCCCTAAGCACCTATTATGGAACAAACCCTATGGTAGACAGTGCCTGGGGGCACAGAAATGAATGTGCCATAGTGTCTACCCACAAGGAGCCCACGTATATGAAAGTGATATAATTGATTAGAGCAAATGGATCATGAATCAAGGTAATAGTCCTAGTTCTAGCACTGATGTTGATTTGCCACTTAACGTTTATTCAGACACTGTACTGTTTGTAACCATCCATTATCAGCACTAAATGAATACCAATAAAGCGTTACGTTAAACCTTGTTGGCAAAGTTTGCCCCTACCAACCAGGTGGCAAAAGTCAAACAAAGAACCAGCATTCTGTTTCTTGGATGACTCAATAATTATACAGCAACTTTATTCTGCAGTTTATATTATAAAAAGGAAATACCCGAAGCATTGTGTTATTATCTCTCAAATCAACTAATTTCTTCTTATTGACCTTGTTTGAATTCTCAGTAACTGTTATACTGGAGCTACAGATTCAATGACGAGATCCAGGGTTTTTTGACTGATGACTTTCTGGTAGAATTTTTATTGTGCTTGAAGTAAGGTAACAACTACTTGCTCACCTTAGGGCTCAAGTATGTTCCATTGGATATTTCCAGTAGTAATGTTTTCTCTCTCTCTCTCTCTCTCACATCTCTCTCTCTCTGTGTCTCTCTCTGTCTCTCATATGTGCACACACACACACACACACAAACACATGCTCCCAAAAGACTGAAAGGTGCTCGTACAGGTAAGATGGCAAGGAATTTATTCCTCTGCTGGTTCAGACAAGAATCCAGCCATCTGGCCAGAGGAAGATGAGCTGTCAGCAGGACTGTAACTGTAGACTCCCTGTTCATTGTTTATTCATTATCTATATTCTCCCTTCCAGTGTCTTAACAGAACCTACCATGCAACTATGTGCTTCATGGAAGTTGACCCCATTCAGGCTCTAGTTGTCTTTACCTGTTTAGCATAAGCCCATCAGTATAATCTCATTCCCCTTGCCCATGACTGATTAATAACAGACATGCAACATTGTGTTGATCATTGATACATGAGGGAAATGCTCTACTCTGGGCCTTCTAGAAAAGGATATCTCAGCCATAGAAAAGAAACAGTAGAAAACGGTACCTTTATGAGTCTGGGTGTGTTTTGTATGAAAGTGACCCCTGAAGCATCTATAGCATTTTTCTAGCACCCAGAGAATGTATTCTCTACATGGATCCAAGAGGATGATAGAGAAATGAGCCAGGAATACTGGCATACAGCACCAGCTGCCTACCCTATGAGTGGGCTTCTCGTTATGTGAGATAAGACATTTTCTTTGTATTCACATCATTTTTACCTATGCTTCCCATTACTTACAGCCCAAACTCTCCTAACCAATATATACAACCATATGACTTTAATGAGTTTGCTCATCATTAGTCGTTTTAAACTTTCATTTTCAATAACAAGACATGCATGAGAATCCCACTAGTTTCACAGCAGACCCTGTAAAGGATCAGTACTGAGCAATTATGTAAGACATTTGAATTGTATTGTTTCCTGATTGTGGCAGTGTTTACTAGAATCTGGGCACGTGCTAAAAGCACATAGAACTGTATACTATAAAATGTGACAACTTCTATTTTAAAAAAAAAAAAATCCACAGGAGTGGAGAATGAATCCGAGCCCAGATTTTCTGACCTCAAAGCCACACTGCTTCCCAAGTGCTTGTCAAGTCCAATATAAATTGCTCAGTACTTACAATCAGAAGTTCAAAGTTTAAATCCTAGCTCTGCCACTTGATGACTAGGTGACCTTATTATGTATTTTGCTTCATCCATGTGAGTTTACTTTCTCAGCTGTCAAATGTAGATGATAACAATCACTATCCATTTCATATTTTTCAGAAGAATCAAACAAGAAAATGATTTGGGTAGCATTTTGCAAAGTGTAGCCAAAAGCACAAATATTTGCTATCATTATGGTCTGAAAACATCAACCATTCCTAGCACTCAAGCTGAAATTCCATCACTCATCTGGCTTAAGCCAAAGACAGCAAGCCGTTGATATGATGCTGCCCCTACCTCCAACTTGTACCCATGTGAGGCACAAAACCGATGATGGTGCTCTTTTTATGATGGTTCTTACTTATGGCTCTAGTATCCCACTCAGTCCTCTTCTCTAGGGAGGCCTTAGAAATTTTAACTAGAGGTAGGTCAAAACCTCTTACCAATTGCTGAACTAAAGTGCATCTTCCAGTCTTTTCGCCATCAAGCTCTAACACGCCTTCCGCTATTTCTTTTTAGTAATAGAATCCCAAAGTTTTAGCTTAGTACATTGCCACTCAGATTACAAAATTGTATTTCCTTTGACTCCCATGCAGCTAGTTATAGTCATGTGACAAAGTTCTAGCCAATGAGATGTAGGGGGCTGTTATATGGGGCTTCCAGAAAGGTAGCTTAAAGAGAGCTGAAGATCATCCTTTCAATCCTTCTACCTGTCCTCATCTTGTAATTTGCCTACAGTTGCAATCATTGAAGATCTAGGCAGTGTATTTCACTATGGAGTGGGCTGAAGATAAAAATAATACCCCAGGGTGGTAAAGGAGAAGGATAGAAACCTCTGTCCTTGATAACATCTTAGTACCGCCAGAACTGGTGCTATCAGACCAGCTGTTAAAACCACCAATTCCAAGAGGCCTATACCATTAAAAGACTAAACAATAAGTCACTATTACTCGTAGATAAACCCAATTCCTGGATCTTACACAACTCAGCTCAGCCTCTTTTTCCTTGTAGAATTAGAAAATAAACAAAAAAGGATAAATGCAAAGGAGAGTATGCATTGGGATTCATGCCAAAGCATTCAATACACAGAATATTTTTCCAAAACATTTTGAAGATCTTATAAGCAAACTTCTACATGATTTCTTAAAGTGTAAGACTTATAATATTTAGCTATCTCAAAAATCTTCTCTATAAGATCTATAAAATCTACTTTTATAGGGTAAGCCTTACAATATTCAGCTATCTCAAGAATCCTCTCTATAAAATCTGGTAGTATACTAGGTAAGCACTACAGCTGCTAACCCAAAGGTAGGTAGTTCAAACCCACCAGGTGCTCATTGGAAACTCTATGGGGCAGTTCCTGTCTGCAAGGTTGTTGTGAGTTGGAATTGACTCAATGGCAGTGGGCTTGGTTTTGGTTTTTTTATAGAGTCTAAATAAGAGAACTACGAGGTCGTATAATTAAGTCCACCATCTAAATTGTTCTAAGTGTTGCACACTCAATTGCTGAATATCATTATGGTCACCTGAGAAGTACTTCTCTTGGAAAGCTATGCACTGACAACAGTGCCTAGTCGACCCTTCAAAGCAATTTAGAACTCTTACTGGAATGGTCATTGCACACGGTGGCAAGGTGGCAAAGTCACAAACTTAACTGTATAGTTGTCTGTGAGGGAGTTTTTAGCCAGTAAACAAATAATTGCATTGGAACACCCTCCCTACTCACCTGATCTGGCCCCCAATGACTTTTTCTTTACCAGAAGATAAAGGAAATCTTGAAAGGAAGACATTTTGATGACATTCAGGATATCAAGGGTAATACGATGACAGCTCTGATGGCCATTCCATAAAAAGAGTTCCAAAATTGCTTTGGAGAGTACTTGGAAGGTGACCATAGGGATATTCAGCAATGATCTGTGTAGTACTTTTTCTAGAATGAGTTCTTGCACTCAATGGCAGTCGTCATACATAAACTCACTATTAACTGAGTGCATGTCACATGTCACATGTCACATGTCACATTATATTAATTATCTCCAATTCTCACATAAATCTAGAAAGACAGATATCATACCCTTTCTTCCCCTCTTCTATTGATAGTGACACCAAGGCTCAATGCAGTAAAGTAAATGACCCAATTTCAAACACATGATAAGAAAAGGATCTAGGATTTCAAGCAAGTCTGTCTCATGTCAAAAGCTATGCCCTTCATTTATAAAAAGCCAACAGCCAACATCATCCTAAATGGAGATAGCCTGAAAGCATTCTCCTTGATAATGGGGAATAGACAAGTATGCCCTTTGTCACTACTATTATTCAACACTAAACTGGATGTTCTAGCCAGGGCAATCAGACAAACTACAAAAATAAAGCACATCCAAAATGGTAAAGAAGAAGTAAAAGTATCTCTATTTGTATATGATATTATCTTATACACAGAAAACCTGAATGAATCCAAAAAAAACTACTGGAACTAAGAGAAAAGTTGAACAAAATATCCAGATATGAGATAAACATACAAAAAATCAGTTGGGTTCCTTTACACCAACAAAGAGAACATCAAAGACGAAATCACTGAATCAATACTATTTACAATAGCCCTCAAGAGATAAAATATTTAGGAACAATCTAACCAGAGACATAAAAGATCTATACAAAGAAAGTTACAAGACACTACTGAAAAAACCACATAAGTGGAGAAATCTACCTTGCTTATGAATAGGAAGACTCAACATAATGAAAATGTCTATTCTACCCCAAATGGTCTATAGATAAAGTACAATTCCAATACAAATTCCAACGGCACGTTTTTTAATGAGATGGAGAAACAAATCACCAACTTCACACAGAAAGGGAAGAAGCCCTGAATAAATAAAGCACTACTGAAAAAGAAGAACAAAGTGGGAGGAGTCACATCACGTGATTTTAGAATCTATTACACCATCACAGTAGTCAAAACAGCCTAGTACTAGTACAAAAATAGACATATAAACTAATGAAACAGAATTGAGTATCCAGACATAAAGTCATCCACCTATGAGCAGCTAAAATTTGACAAAGGCCCCAAGTCTGTTAATTGCAGAAGATAGTCTCTTTAACAAATGATGTTGGCATAACTGGATATCCAACTGCAAAATAAATGAAACTAGACCCATGCACAAAAACTAACTGAAAATGTTTCAAAGACTTAAATATAAAATCTAAGATGATAATGATCATGGCAAAAAAAAAAAAAAAAATAGGGACAATGCTGGGAGCCGCAATACACAGCATAAAAAGAACACAAGACGTTTCTAACAATGCACAAACACCAGAAAATAAAATAGATAACTGGAAACTCCTAAAAATCAAATACTTATGCTTATCCAAAGACTTCACCAAAAGAGTAAAAGGACAACCTAAAGACTGGAAAGACAATTTTGGCTTCTATCAAACTGATCACCATTTAATCTCCATAAGCTACAAAATGCTGCAAAACCTCAACAAGAAAAAGGTAAATAACCCAATTTAAAAATGAGCAAGGGATATGACAAGGCATTTCACTAAAGAAGACATGAAGGTGACTAACAGATACATGAGGAAAGGCTTATGATCATGAGCCATTAGAGTAATCCAAATCAAAACTACCAGTAGATACCATCTCACTCTAGCAATGCTGGTATGAATCCCCAAAACACCAAATAATAAATGGTGGAGAGACTGGAACACTTACATTGCTGGTGGGAATGTAAAATGGAACAAACACTTTGGAAATTGATTTGGTTCTGTCTTAAAATGTAGAAATAAAAATACCATATGATCAAGCAATACTACTTCTTGTAATACATCCTAGAGAAATACAGGCTGTCAGACAGATAGCTACATGACCAGTGTTTACTGTATCTCTGCCCACAATAACAAAAAGATGAAATCAACTTAGATGTGCATCAGCTGATGAATGGTTAAACAAAACATGATATATTCATATAATGGAGTACTACTATGCAATGATAAAGAACAAGGACAATCTTGGTAAACATTTGATACCCTGGAGTCATGTAAAAGATACTATGTTCAGTAAAATTAGTCAGTCACAGAAGGACTAACATTGCATGAGACCGCTATGGCAAGTTCTCAAGAAAATGTTTAAACACAGAAGAAAACAGTCTTTCGTGGTTACAAGGGTGGGGAGGGAGATAAGCAGGTATTCATTGATTAGGTAGTAGACAGAAACTGGGTTAGATGAAGGGAAGAACAGTGTGTAATAGAAGGGAAGTCAGCACAACCAGATTACACCAAAGGCTAAGAGGTTTTCTAAATATAACCCAACACTTCAAAGCACAGGGTAGCAGGTGTAGGGGCCTGGGGATCATGGTTTCAGGGGACATCTAGGTCAATTGCTATAACACAGTTTTTAAAGAAAATGTTCTGCAACCCACTTTGGTGAGTGGCCACCCAAGTAGTAAGATGCCATCTAAGTGGCATCAATTTTTCTCAGCCCACCTGGAGCAGAGGAGAATGAATGATATCAAGCACATAAGGAAAATATGATCTCAAGAAACAGAAAGTACCACATAATCTTCTGAGACCAGAAGAACTAGATGGTGCCAAACCACTACTAGTGACTGCCCTGAAAGGAATACAAAGCAGAATCTGTGACGTAGGGGAAGAAAACAGGGTGTGCAGAATTTGAACTTTGTTAAAAGACCAGACTTGATAGTTCGACAGACAGAAGGGTCCCTGGAAGACGTGGCTCCCAGAATCTGTTAGTCCAGAACTAAAACCATTCCTGAAACCCACACTTCAGAAAGATTGGACTGGACCTGATTATCTCAGTTAGATTTACAGCTGCTCACCAAAAGGTCTGCAGTTCAAATCTACCAGATGCTCCTTGGAAACTCTTTGAAATGGTTCTACTCTGTCTTTTAAAAAACATTACGTGCATTTATTTCATTGGTTAAAACTGTCTTAAACCACTTCCTGTCTTAAGTAGATTCATGAGGCTAACTGTCCAGAGGTGAGATGAGAGAGCTGAAGGAAATAGGAGCTGATTGAAAGGACACGGGAAACACAGGGTAGAAAGGAGAAGTGTACTGTCACAGGGTAGAGCAAACAGCTAGAGGTATATAGCAGTGTATGTGGTTGTTGTTAGGTGCCATCAAGTCAGTTCTGATACACAGCGACCCTATACACAACAGAACAAAACACTTCCCAGCCTGGAGCCATGTCCACAGTCATTTCCATGCTTAAGCCCATTTTTGCAGCCACTGTGCCAATCCACCTCACTGAGGGTCTACTTTTTTGCTGACCCTCCACTCTACCAAGCATGATGTCTTTCTCCAGGGACTGGTCACTCCTGACAACAAAGTATATAAGGCACATTCTTGTCACCTTTGCTTCCAAAGGGCAATCTACCTATACGTCTTTCAGAGCAGATCTATTTGTTCTTTTGGTAGTCCTTGGTACATTCAATATTCTTCTCCAACACAATTCAGAGGCATCAATTCATCTTCCATCTTCTTTGTTCTCTGTTCAGCTTTCACATGCATATTATGTGACTGAAAATATCGTGGCTTGGGTCAGGCACACTTTAGTCTTCAAGGTGACATCTTTACTTTTCTATACTGTAAATAGGTCCTTTGCAGCAGACTTTCCCAGTGTAATGTGTCTTTTGATTTCTTGACTGCTGCTTCCATGGGTGTTGAATAGCAGTGCATGTGCAGTTTTTATATGCCAAATTGACCTGCATTATAAAGTTTCACTTAAAGTACAATAAAATATTTTTAAAACAAAGAATAAAAAGGTTTCGCCCTTTCCATGACACCACAAAAACTGAATTATTTACAACACTGGTGGACCAGCTAGCTAAACATTGCAGGAAGTGTTGAAAGAACACACAACAAATAGTGCTGAATGCAACAGGTAGGTAAAAGTTTTCTTTGTTACTTGAAGATTCTTTAAGCATTGGATTCAAGAGCAAGAAATGCATGAGTCTTGGTCTTAGGGACCAAATGGTTAGCGGTCTGTATTATTTCAGTGATGCAATTTTAAGCAGACTAAGGATAATGATAAAGCTTCTCCCAGAGTTTTGTAACTTTCAACTCTTGCTTGTAACTGTCACTATAGCCTCTCTTCTCCATAGTCATACTCTGCTGGTCATTCAACCAGAGTTCTCTTCCCATCAGATAGGTTTTATGAAAGGCATTCTAGGTCACTTTTGTACTCATCAGCATTTCACGGATTTCACACAGCCTGTACTCTAAATTGTGTCATTGTAAGTATGGGAAGACATTAAATGCCATTTCTCAGGATTGTTGACTCTGAGTCAGAAAATCACCAGTTATAGAGTCTCATGGAATAACATTGGAGACCATAATGAAATTTGGTATTTATTCTGTGTTCAGTCTGATCTAGATACTTTTCATGGCTTATCTCATTTAATCCTTAATAAAGGCCATGAACTAAAAAATATTGTTCATCCTTGTCATGGATTGAATTGTGTCCCCCCAAAAAACGTATGTGTTGATTTGACTTGGTTTGGAGTTCCAATATTGTGCCTTTCCTCCCATGTGTTGTGAATCTTGCCTCTGTGATACTGATGATGGAGAATGGTTTGCAGTTGTGTTAGTGAGGCAGGATTCAAGCTTGTGGAATATAAGGGAGAGAAGTGAGCTGAGGAATCTGGGAACCTCACACCACCGAGAGAGAAGCACCGAGAGCAGAGCACATCCTTTGGACCCGAGGTTCCTGTGCCGAGATGCTCTCACTGGATTTGGACTCAGCCTACCGGACTGTGATGATCTCTCATTCTGAATGGACTTGCAATTTATGAATGGATTTGTGGCTTATCAGACTGTGTCAATAAAGCTTCTCTTTATGGAACCTTCCACTTGTGGTATTTTTTGTTAGAGCAGCACGAGGTGACTAAGACACTCTTCAACTGACAAATGGAGAAAGCAAGAGGGAAGCAGTCTAAGTGGGAGGGTAAAGTGGAATGTTAGGAATTTGTACCTGGGATGGGATGATTGGAAGAGATCTGGGAAGTTGTTTAGGGTGCCTAAACAGCTGTATGAAGCTACCCTTTAATCTCACTGGCACAATAAAGAGTTAATACTCACTCCTCTCATGGTTCATTAGTGGTTGGTCAGGAACTGAACTCTACATAATCATTCAAGAATCTAGGCCTCTTTCATTTAATGACACTACCATTTTCTAAAGCCTTAGAATTCTCCTCTGGATTATCTGTACACATCCACAGACAAGAGAAAAGAGAAAGTTGGTGACAGTTTGCACAGGTTTTAGGGATCTGACATGCATAACCAAAAAAACCAAATGCACTACCATCAAGTCGATTCTGACTCATAGCGACCCTATAGACAGAGCAGAATTGCTCCACAGAGTTTTTAAGGAGCACCTGGCAGATTTGAACTGACAACTTTTTGGTTAGCAGCTCATAGCACTTAACCACTTCACCAACAGGGTACATATAGAAAACATTATTTTCATTTATTTCATTAATTAAAGCTCTGTCAAATAACCCCAGCTAGCTGCGAAGGAAGCTGGGAAATGCAGTCTCCCTAAAGGAAAATTAAATGAGGTTTGGCAAACAATCATATTTTCTTTGTTATTATAGGTATGTGCTATTAGCAAGAGATGCAAAAAGAGGATAAGGAAATGTGAGGGAAAGAGAAAAACTTGAAAGCTCCAAACCAAAAAAAATAAAAGAACCCTCTTGATACCCAGTTGACTCTGGCTCACAGAAACCCTATAGGACAGAGTAGAACTGGCCCATAGGGTTTCTAAAGAGAAGCTGGTGGATTGAAACTACTGACCTTCTGGTTAACAGCCAAGCTTTTAACCACTAAACCACCAAGACTCCAAACAAAGCTGCCAAAAAACTGACTGCCATTGAGTCAATTTCTACTGATAGCAGCTCTGATTCATAGCAGCCCCAAAGGTAAGAGTAGAACTCCACCAAAGAATTTCCCAGGAGCACCTCGTGGATTTGAACTGCTGACATTCTGGTTAGCAACTACAGCCCTTAACCACGATGCCACAAAGGTTTCAAAACAAAGCTCAGTGGCCTGAAAATACTGCCCACATGTGAGGAACCACAGTGTGCTGTGATAGAAGCTCAGGATGTGGCTTCTATGACAAGTTCAGAGGGGCCACACCACATGGGATCCTGGAAACCACACTAACGGGTTTAGGCTTTGTTGTACAACTAAGGGGAGTTGGAAACCCTGGTAATGTAGAGGTTAAGTGCTACAGCTGCTAATCAAAAGGTTGGTAGTTCAAATCTACCTTGGAAACACTATGGGACAGATCTGTTCTGTCCTATAGGATCACTGTGTCAGAACTGATTCAACATCAATGTGTTTGCTTGTTTGCTTGCTTGCTTGTTTGTTTTTGTTTGTTTGTTTGTAAAGTGAGTGTGAGATTTATGAACAGGGAAAACAAGGTAATATTTTAACTTGGAAAGATCATTCTGAGGATGGCAGAGATGATGGCTGGAGAGATCAAGACAAGAGGCTACGAGATGAGTTAGGATATTACTGAATTGTAGACACAAGACACCATAAGGATGGTTGTAACTGGGTCAGATAGGAGAAGATAGGTATGTTATGAAGTAGATGAAGGAGACAAAATTATAAGGGTTGGTAAGTGATCTACTTCTCCTTAACGTCCAGTTCAGTCTTGCAAAAGATATATTATTACCTCCATTTTATAAATTAAAAGACTTGGCCCCAGGTTAGGTGAGGGAATTGCCAAGGTCACACAAGTACTTATTGTCTGAACCAGGAGTTCACTCATGTCCAACTCTAAATTTCATTTTTATCCCACTTACCATCTGCAAAACTCAACCACACCTTACACACGAGCTCCATATGAAAATTTATGAAGTTATTTCTGTCTATATCTTCTATTTTTTAAGAGAAAACCCCTCAAATTCCTCCAACGGAGCCTTATATCACCTATCCTGTTTCTTCAGCTCTGGTCACACTCTTCTAAATTCATTTTAAAAAACTCAGTCTCACTTGGTGAAAGATCCCTCGCTGAAACCAGTATTCTAGCTATAAGGTAACATACTGAAAAGCCAGTTTGCCTCTCTTTCCAGCTCTTCGAAAACACACTGAACCCAATTAGCTCGCCAGTACTTTACAAAATATTTTTATTATTTTGTTCATTCTACTGCTCAAAGGTGTAAATGGCATCACTTAATAAAACTTGAGGAACCACTAATCATTTCAAAATATGGCTAATACTTCTCTTGAATTGACCAGGCTCCACTAAACCACTCACGAAGCATGTGCATTTCTATAAATGGGCTGTTTTCTACCTATCAAACCTACTCTTTTTTGTGTATTATGCATTGGATATTGGCTGGTAAATTCACTAAACAAATATATGGTAATTGTCCTGGACAAATGGTTTTAAAGAAAAAAGCAAATATATGACATAGATCCCTGGATCATGAAATCTTCAACATTAAAATGCTGTCCCTCCTCTTGTCTCCCCATATCAATAGGTGTTACCTATCAATTTTCACCTTGTTGTCGGGCCAGAAAACTGAGAGTCATGTTTAATTCATCTCAGTCAGTGCTCACATTTAATTAATCATCGAGTTCTTTTGATTCAACTTCCTAAAGAATCTCTCGAAACCAAATAGTTTTCTTGTTTCCAGTGTCACTAATCTAGGCCAGAATGGTCTCTTCAGTGACTGTAATAAACTCCTGAGTAGGCTGCTTAGTTTTGTCTTGCCTTAACCTGTTCTGCCCATGGTGTCCAGAATGGGAATCTGGTCAAATTTCCAACATATCAGTGTGTTCTCACATTCTCCTTACATACTCGCTTGAAGCAATCCAGTAGTTCTCACTGCCCAGATCTCTACCCAAGCATGGCACGCAACCCACTCTTTTATATGCTCTCTGCTTATAGCTTCAGTCACCTCATTCTCACCTCTTCCCTCACACGTTCCACTCCAGCCATACACCCCAAATGTAGCATGCTTTTTCTTTCCCTCACTTTCAGGCTTTTTCACCTGCTGTTCCTTCTGTCTACAACACTTCACTTGTCTTTTTTTTTTTTTTTTTGCTAACAATTATTTATTCCTTGGATCTTGGTTTAACTCTAATTTATTTCAGAAAGCTCTCCTTGACCTGCCTGCCTAACTTAACTGCTGCTGTCCTGAATCCCAGCACCTTGCCTTCTTCTGTTTACTTCACTAATCATCATTTTCCAGGTACCTAGTACCATTTTGTGACAAAATGTAGCAACGCTAGAAATATATTTTGGCTGACTGCTATTACATAAAAACAAACAAATCCTTCCTTAGAAAAAAGGAGGCACAGGCAAGAAAGAGACCTTGTCTGTCCTTAGGATCGATGTATTGAGATAATGGAAAAGATTTTCAAGGTAAAACATGGCCCCAGGTAAAGGCAAAAGCAAAACTGAGAAAAATAACTTAAGACTGGATCTGGAGACAAGTAATTGAGATGAATGCAGTCTGCTTGGGCTTACATTCTCCGGCAAGATTGCTTCAGTTCTCACTTTCGTAGTAGTGGCAGTGAAGATGGGGCTTTAGAATATTTGGAGTTTCAATTAACAGTTAATTCATTCACTCATCAAATAACTGTTTCATTCAGTCAGTCATGGGGTGATGCTAGAGTCCCAACAGTGTACCAGGCACTGTGCTAGGAACACCTGTTGAAATGAGGCATAAGTGACAGCCTTTGAGGAAGGGTGCAGTAAAAATTCAAGGTATTAAAGAAAGCCCCAGGAAACAACTTAATATCAGAAAATACCATAGAGTAATCTCACCTTTGTCTTGCAAAACATCTGTCACAAGACAAGCCTGAGGACAGTCTTACAAGTGACCCCTCGACCTTGACCACATTTTACAACTAACAGGAATTCCAAGTGGCCTTAACCAATCAATGTAAAGGTCAGTTCCCCCTCCCTGCTTCGTAATCTCACAATTTAAATACTGGGTGCTGAGGAAGCTCGTCATCGCTCCCTGCTCTGTGTAGTTTGGGGTGCGTCCTTGTTGCACCAGTATTTTTCCTACTGGGCATATTTTTTAATAAAATTTAACCTTTAAAGTAACAGCGTCGCATCTTGAAAATCGCAGACTGTAACACACCCAGTTCTGAAGGGGGTTCTAGAGGAGGAGCTGTGTATTTAAAAGGCATAATGGATACACCCAAAGTTCAAAACTGGCATTCAAACAAAAATTTGCACACAAATGTTCACAGCAGACTTATTCAAAATAGCCAAAATGTGGAAACAACCCAATCAACCAATCAATAGATAAACAAAATGTGTTATCTTCATACGATGGAATTGTGTGGAGCCGTAAAAAGAATGAAGTACTGACACAAGTTACAGTATTGATAAACTTTGAAAAAATTTACCTTAAAGCCAGAAAAAGTCAGACATGAAAGTCCATATGAAATGTCCAGAATAGTCAAATCCTTCAAGATAGAAAGCACATTAGCAGTTGCAAAGGGAGGGGTAAGAAGTAACATTTTTTATACACTTTTATTTTGTCATTGTTGTGAGAGTACACACAGGAAGACATACACCAACTCCACAGTTTCTACACGTATCATTTAGTGATACTAACTACATCCTCTGAGTTGTGTAATCATGCTTATCATCTGTTTCTGAGTTGTACTTCCCCTATTAGCATACAGTCACTTCCCCCTAAGGTCCCTTACCTGGGGCCATGTTTTACCCTGGAAATCTTTTCCATTATCTCAATACATCGATCCTAAGAATAGACAGTATCTCTTTCTTACCTGTGCCTCCTTTCTACTAAGGAAGGACTTGTTTGCTTTTATGTAATAGCAGTCAGCCAAAATACATTTCTAGCTTTCCTAGCTAATCTTTTGGGCTGCAGTTGTCACTTTCGTCCCGTATAGATAGATCTTAAAAGGGCATAATGCTCAAGGCAGGAATTCTTCTGTAGTTACCGGAGGTTAGTGTTTGGTTTTAAGAGGACTTCAGGGGATATTTTGGTTAAAACCTTAAACAGTAAGCAAAACCAAACCCCACCCAGTGCCTTTGAGTCAATTCTGACTCACAGTGACCCTATCTCAGGGAAATAGTTTTAAGCATTCAACCAGCTTCCATGGCACCAGCAAGTCTGGAGTCCATGAGATTTTGAAAATGTTTTTGCATTTCCCCCTTCTGATCAAGATTCTTCTATAGTACTTTTGATCAAAATGTTCAGCAACAGTAGCCAGGCACCATGCAGTTGTTGTGATCTCATGGCAGAAGAGGCAGCTGTTCAGGTGGGCCATTAGCCACATACTCCACATCCTCCTCCTATTTCTGATTCTCCTTCCTCTTTTGTTCCAGGAGAACAGAGACCAATTGTTGGGCTTTGAATGGCCACTTGCAAGCTTTTAAGACCACAGGGACTATGGATTGAACTAGGAGGCAGAACAGAAACACTAAATCTGTTATTAAACATGTTTAGTGTTTCTATCTTACCTCCTAGTAACTTCGGTTCCACATCCCAATTAAATGAGATGTCTCATGAAACCATGACCCTAAACCTCCAAACCAAGAAACCAAATGCCATGAGACTTGATTGTACATAAACAGCTTCAATATCTAGTTAAGATAAACCAGAGTCTTTTATTTTGTTCTTGCTGTTGTAAACACAGCTATTGCATGACTTTTACTAATTCAGCCTTTTACAGGCACGCAACTTATTGAGAAATAACTGAGTAGTGGGCACAGGATTTCTTTTTGGGGTCACAGATATGTTCTAAAACTAGTTAGTGGTGATAGTTGCACAATACTGTGAATTTACTAAATGTTAATAAAATGTAGGCTTTGAAATATATGAAAAGTAAATTTTGTGTTATGTGTATTTTACCACAGTTTTAAGAGACCACATAATTAAAAAGAAAATGCAGTAAGAGCCTCAACAGAAAAATGTGTGCAAAAACTCTATAACTCAACTTGGGAAAATCAGGAAAACCTGTACCAGACAGAGCCAGGCTGCCTCCAGTCCTAACCCTGTCACCTTTATCTAGTCTTACCATGTTTTCAAGGACAGCTTTACTCTCTGAAGGATCTTGGAGGAAGCCCTGAACCTATCAAACATCGCAGTGTAGTCTTAAATGTAAACGGAGTTATGTGAAATAGATTGGTCCCAAGAGGTCCAACAATTCGGTTCACAAACTTAATTGTTCTAAATGCTACGTACTTAATCACTGAATATCACTACGGTAACCTTCAAAGTACTCCCCTTGGGAAGCTGTGCACTGGACACCAGAGCCTAGTCCACCCTTCAAAGCAATTTGGGAACTACTTCTGGAATGACCATTGCACACGGTGGCACAGTGGCAAGTTCGCGAACTTAATTGTATAGTTGTCTGTGAGGGAGTTTTTAGCCAGTAAACAAATAACTGTATTGGAACACCCTCTCTACTCACCTCATCTGGCCCCCATGATGTTTTTCTTTACCCAAAGATGAAGGAGATTTTGATGACATTCAGGATATCATGGGTACCATGACAGCTCTGATGGCCATTCCAGAAAGAGTTCCAAAATTGCTTTGAAGTGTGAGCTAGGCTCTGGCATCAGTGTATAGCTTCCCAAGGGGAGTGCTTTCAAGGTGACCATAGTGATATTCAGCAATGAGGTATGTAGCACTTTCTCTAGGATGAGTTTGCAAACTTAATTGTCAGTCCTCATATGACTCCCCAACATCTGCAGAATAAATGTTGCCAAAGAATGGAGTCTTATATTAAGATTTCAAAGTGGGAGTTTAACTACCAGTCCATGTGTCACTTTGATTTGGCTATTCACTCTTTTGGGGTCTCAGATTTCTTCATCTATAAAAACACAGATATGCATATACAAACAAGAAATAGTAGATTTGGAAGTACTCTTCTAGGTCATCTCTTCCAGTATCTGTTAAAACATTTTTGTGAAAAATCTGAAGGATATTAATGAGAATTTGTCAGAAACAAGATTCTAATTCATATACACCTAGTATCAATTTAAATGAAGTTCAATAGATTCACTTACTGCAAGAGCTTTCAGAGGCTTTTGTGTGCTGGGGTACACCCTGGTGGCATAGTGGTTAAGTACTAGGTCTGCTAACCAAAAGGCTGCAGTTTGAATCCTCCAGAGACCCCTTGGAAGCTCCATGGGGCAGTTGTACTCTGTCCTATAGGGTTGCTATTAGTCAGAATAGACTCAACGGCAGTGGCCTTGGTTTTTTGGTTTTATGTGCTGGAATGTGTTGTATATCTCCTAGAGATGGATATGGTTCATGTCTTTATCCAAACATACTTAACCACTGAGCCATTTAATCAAGGAGTATCTCATAGGACAAGTATTGAATGGAACACACACTGTGAAACTTGAATCTAGTTTAATCTAGTCCTCAAGATATGGAAATTGGAGACAAGAGCAAAGGAGGGGTTTACACACAGTCAGCCAACAAATAAATACATGACTAAATCAGAATGACGCCCTAATGTTCTGGTTCAAACCAGGCATGACAGCTCGCTTATCTCTTAGAGTCAGCTGGTCATCCAGAGGTGAGTCATGATCTATATGAGCTACAAGAAAACTCATGGATCACAACAATCCCTTCATTAATTATAAAAAAAAAAAAAAAAAAGCTCTCTCCCAACACTCCTGGTTGTCAGGAGGTCCTAATAAGATGTAAATAGAAGAGATTAACAAAGTCTCATATATAAGGTATCTATACATCTTTCTCTGCTATTAAAAAATTATCAATCTATGATGTAACCACCACTTGCCACTAACAGAATCTGCAATCCATTCGGCATTTACTACATGACAATCATGCACATGTATCTAATCGAGTAACATACACAAACATCAGTAAGCATTGTGCTATCCTCAAGAAGCTGTTCCAGACCAACAGAATGTTTCAAGAACTGGACCAACCTTCAATTTGTTGTGTGATGCTGATTTGCTTAACTTCACTCAGCTACAGATTGATTTATTTTTGATCAAATGTTGCTCAAATTTTTCACTTGGCTTTTTCAAAGACATTGACAAGTAATTCAAAAACACTGCAAAATCGGAAACAGCAAAACACTAAATAGTATCACTTGTGATCTACTAGTTAACATGAGGTTAGAGGTAAGATGCAGCCCCTTCTAGCCCGGAAAACTCGCTGTGAACCAATACATCTAATAAACTGAGAAAAGAGAAGTTCTACAAATTAAAAAGCAGCGCTTGAAATCTAATCAGATATTCTCTCAATTTGCTCACCACCCCTGTTGTGCCATCCATCATTACTAGGATTTTATTCTGTATTCATATTTAAAGTGACATTTACATTAATTTATAGTGCTAACACGAAATTCTGTTTTTTCCTGGTTACTGTCCCTAGGTTTTCGATCCACTAATAAGAATCTTTTGTTTTATTTCATGTCTGGGAGAGGAACTGCAAAGTCTCTTCAAGGCTATTTCTGACTGAGTTGTTAAACACAGTGGGGGCACTCAACTTAGAGGGTATGTACTGTAATTGGCTGTAAGGGCCAGGAAGTTGAACTTTCTCATTCTTGTTCAGTCTCCTTTTATCTTAAGGTTCTTGCAATTTTATAATCATTCTCTAGTTTTTTTCTGACTTCAAAGGGGCAAGGAGAACTCAGCTCAGATAAAGTGGAAATGCTGGGTCATCTGTGCCTCCCAACTTGGATGACCTCATGTTCTGCTTTCCCAAAAATAAACACTGCAGCTCTCCACATGTCTCATATGACAGCTCCCCCATCTCTTAGAACCAGTTGGCCATCCAGAGATGAGTCATGATCTATATGAGACTGAGGAAAACTTAAGGACCATAACAATCTCTTCATTTTATATGTAAGGAAACTGAGGCCCAGGGGAGTGATTTACTCCAGGCACCAAGAAAGAAGGTAACTGAGTCAGTAATGAAATCCATTCATTTTGCTGCCTACACAGTCTTGATTCTTCTGATCACTACGTCAGTCCCTACAGCTCTTTCAAGAGCAGAACCCGGGGAACATTTCTTAGCCAGAGTAAGTACCAGTTCTGTCTACTTGTCGTGCCAACAGAGATCATTCTGCTTCTTCAAAAAATTTTTCAAAAAATACCTAATTAACACAATGAATTGCATATATGGCTTCTATGTGTACTTCTCTGTGCAAGTTCAATAGCAACTGCATTGCTTACCAGTTCAATATGTTTAACACAGATGCTAGTTCTAGGGATGAATCAGTCAGTTATATGTCTTCAGTCTTCTGCTCCATTCAAACATCATACCAACCTTACCCCTCACACTGAATTGCCGTATGTCAAAAGGTAAAATAAGAGATTGAAGAAAATTTCTTTCACATAGCCTGTACATTAATTACTTATTATGCAAAAACATTCTCTTTCAAAAATATGGAATAATGTATTGATATATTTATCCATTATTGTCTATTATCAGACATGCTTGCTTTGGACATGTCATCAGAAGAGCTCAGTTGCCAGAGGAGGACTTCATGTTTGGTGAAGCAGAGGACCAGTGAGGGTGTGGGAAACTCTCCGTGAGCTGGATTGGCACAAATGCCATAACATGATGGCAATGTGAGGATGATACAGGACCTGGCACTGTTCCATCCTGCTGTATACAAGGTCACAGTGAGTCAAAGTTAACCTGCCAACAGCTGACAACAGCAACAAGAATGTGTCTGGTAGAATGCTGGGTACAGGAATACACATAGCACAGAGACTCTAATCCTCGATCGTTCATGCTTTGATGGGCAAAACCAGTATCTGAACATATAACAAAATCTTTATGATACATGGTGTTAGATAAATGGCGGAGAAGGAAGGTTCGGGCCTACCTGAGAAACTACAAAACATTTTTTTCAGCTTGGAAGTTGACTAGTGAATATGAAAACATGAATGAATCTCACATGAAAATTCAAATTGGCTCTTTGTCTTCAAAACAATCAGAAAACACAATTCTACTTTGTGGATGAGAAACATGAAACCCAACAGAGCCATGCAACTTGTACACAGTCACCTTGTTAGTGATGTAAAATTTTACTTCAGACGAAAAGAGAAGCAGCACCCTCCAGACGTCCCAAAAGGTTAAAATACATACGCAGTAGAAATCCACCAGGCCCCAGATTTATTGAGATCATAAGTAACCCTTGCTTAGTAAAAGCGTGTACCTCCCCACTCAGCTGTGTTTCCATCAGCAAGTAGAAATTGTTGCAATCTAATGCATTTATATGTTTTGGTTTTCTTAATTTATTTCAGGCACCTCATTTTCCTGGAACAAGTGCTGTTATTTATGACACAGCAGCAAACACTTTACATTTATAGAGGTTATGAATTTCAGTAATGGCTTTGGTGGCAATTTAATCTGTCCTAACTATGAGGCATTTTACAATGACAATTAAATTATTATTAAAAAATAAACCTCAAATGACATCCTTATCACTTATCAACATATCAAAAGTTTCATTGAGTTGCATTCTGGGTGGGTCGTAAATATCCCAACGTAGTCTTAGTGAATCCATGCAATAAACTTGAGTGAACTT
This sequence comes from Heterohyrax brucei, assembly GCA_028571685.1. NCBI lineage: Eukaryota > Metazoa > Chordata > Mammalia > Hyracoidea > Procaviidae > Heterohyrax > Heterohyrax brucei. The sequence goes on from CM053150.1 coordinate 69,986,052, forward strand.
AATTAACTTCTACAGTATATTTAAAAGAAAACTCCTCACACATTTTGATGTCGGGGAATGAAACGTTATTTGAAAAGTGGGTTTATTACATTCCATGGTGCATACTGATATTTAATATTTAAAGACTCTTAAATTTGATGTACTGTGCTGATAGCTGAGGGGCTGAGTCCCGCAGTGTGGGAGGGTGAGAAGGCGAATTTTTGTCTTTCCATCTCATAGAGGAGGTTTTTATTTTACTGGCCAAGCCACCCCGCCCCCCAATGATCTATTAAAATCTATGCTCAGAGAAGTGTCAAGTATGTTAATGTATACTTTATCAAATTAATTTTAATGTAGGCTTGCTGAATAGCTAATTTCCAAGCTATGTTCTAAACTGTTGCAAAATAACTCCACTCCAAATTAGCCAGGGTGCTGCCTTGATTTCAACAGATAACATGTCAGCAAAGTATCATCTGATACAAACTAAAAATGAGGATTTTTTTTTTCTCTATAGCCAATCTAATAAAGAAAAAAAGTCTGTCTTAAATCACTGCTGCTCTGAAGTTACAGGTCACTGGCCAAAATAAAATTATTTTGTTCAGATGCACACTTTGATATTACCTCAGACAGCAGTGGGGGCTTCCATTCCAAAAATTGAACCAGACATTTGACTTAAATGTGTTTATCTCTTTTAAGTCCAAGTTTCCACTCTCTTAAATGGCAATGGCCAAATTTCAGTAAGAGGTGATTCTCCTTTGGAGAGCAGAGACAGGGTCAATGTGACCAGAATGACGCAAAGCAACACCCCAGCGAGAAAACACAGGCTTTGCCCGTGCTAAATCACTTTACCCAGCGTACCCCAACTCATTGCAAAAAGATCTGTATCAGCTCTTGGAATTTCACAGCAGAGGACACATTGTGGCATACAGCTCCGTCTCCTTCTGGTGTGATTTTACTGTTTGCTTCTATAACTTCCAAGTGTCTTTCATCTAGCTTCTTAGGTAAAATTTTTCACATGAGTATATGCTTGAGATTCTGTCTGCTTAGTATATGTGCACATATGTTTATATTTCTAAGTTTCTATCAAGAAGCAGTACTGGTTGCCCAGTGGTTAAGTGCTTGGCTGTTAACTGAAAGGCTGGTGGTTTGAGTCTACCAGCTATTTGCAAACCAAGAGAAAGAAGTGGCAGTCAGCTCCCGTAGAAGACTTCAGCCTTGGAAACCCTATAGGGTAGCTCTACTACATACTACAGGGTCTCTGAATTGAAATCACCTTGACAGGTGAAAGATTTCAGCCTTGGATACTCCATGGGGCAGTTGAAATCAACCTGACAGCCAAATTTTTGTCTTTGTTGTTTTTTAAGTTTGTATGAAAGCCTTAATCATAGACATTTTTCCCCCAAGTTCTTGTTATGTTACTTCCTGTTACTATAATCCAACTTTAGCAATGGTTCAGTAAATATGAAGCCATTTTCTCATCTGAAAGATAACAGGGTTAAGCTGGGTGCTCTGTAGAGTTCTTAGTTCTACCCATACAACATAAAATATGACAGCACTGTATGTTTCAACCAGTGTTCCTTGCAAAGCAGCATTTGATGACTACCTACTACTTACCAGGTAGTATGCTAACACAGGATATAAGTTATGAACGAATTATATAAATTTGATGCTCTCGTATACCCTATAGATTGAACTTGATCTAGCCTTAGTATTTGCTAGTGTTTTTAAGGTGTTGCTACCTTTTATCTGTACTAAAGGGGCTCATTTGACATTCTTTGATTTCTATGTCTGAAAGGAGGCAACAACAACAAAACTTCCCCTTCGTTAGTATTTCATACCCCCAATCCTTTAAATTCCAGCATGATATATTGGTGAACTTTTCCCAACTCCTTAGCTGAAAAAAGGCAGGCCTAGCTTTCCCTGGCTACTTTATAGATAGAAATTGAAAGTATGCCTAACAGATGTAGGCTAGAACAATATTCTCATAGTGAGCTTACAATTCATCGCTCCTATTCTGTAATTCATTTTGCTTTGCCAGATCTGAAACATTCTTCAGAACCATGACCTCTTCTTGTAAGCTGAAGGACCAGAAAGCTTCAGAAATTCTATTCTGGGGTCGTAACTACCCAATTCTGTGTGAAGATACACATTTACATTTAAATGCAAACAGATACTCTGCAAAAGAAAATGACTGAATGAACCAACTCCAAAGATTTTTACCAAAAAGTGCTTGGGAGAGGAATTCTGCTTCTGGCTATGGTGGTTTAATTAGATTTAGACCAACCATCCCAGAAAGAACAGTTAGAAAAGCTACATTGATTATAAAAACAATGGACTCTTTAAAGACATCTGAGAGCTACCAAGCTTAGAAAGGACAAAACTGCGGATAGATGGAAAGTCCAGAGAGAGGAGCCTAACAATCAGCATTGCTTATCCCCTATAGGCATTTAAGGTTTTCAAAGATGATGAGCAGTTGAGCAGAGTTTGGGATGGAAGTAATAAAAATTGAAGCTCATGATCTGCTAAGCAGATCCTGGAATTTTTGGAAGATTGTACATGAAGGGTAAGGATAACTAAGAACTAAATAAACCAAAAAAAATCAAACGTACTGCTTTCAAGTTGATTCTGACTCACAGTGACCCCACTGGACAGGGTAGAACTTCCCCACAGGGTTTCTAAAGAGCATCTGGTAGACTTAAACTGTTGATCTTTTGGTTAGCAGCTGAACTCTTAACCACTACACCACCAGACTAAGAACTAAGTAAGCTCTTAAAAAGACTAAAGCCCAGCTTCAGATTAGCATAAACCCTGATTTCATTTAAAAGTTCTGTCCCTATCCTGTCTATCAGAAACAAATGTAAAATCTCTCTAGAGGACCAATATGTTCAAGGAATTCAATGCCAAAATGGATAATTTCAGCAGAAAACTGTAAACCATAAAAGAGAATCAAGTGGAAATTCTAGAATAGAAAAATGAAATAACTAAAATGTGAACACAATAGATGGATAAACAGAGGATGAGATGGTGCAGAAGAAAGGATTAATAAACCAGAAGATTAAAATCAAATGCAGCCTGAGGCATAAAGACAAAAAAAATTAAAACAAAAATATAGAAAAGGAAGTATAAGGAACATATAAGACATCGTGAAAATAACTGACAAATTATATATATTTGGGATACCAGAAAAAGAAGAGAAAAAATGTTTCAAAAACAATATTTGAAGAAGTAATGGCCAAAATTTGCAGCTGACCTCACCATAGAAATAATAGAGACCAGAAGAAATGGAATAATACATTCAAAGACTGAATCAAAATGACTATCAACCTAAAATTCTATGCCCAATGAATCATGAAAAAAAACAAAACAAAGACAACTGTTGACAAACAAACTAGAGAATACATCACCAGTAAACTACAGGAAATGCCTACTAGAGGAAATATTAAAAATTATTACTCAGGACAAAATAGAAGTATGTCAGTTTTAAGCACACAGATGCAGAAACGTAATACATTGGTATAAATATTGACTGTATAAAATAATAGCACTTCATGAAAGTATTGATAAAATTAGAATACACCAAAAAATAACTCACATGAATAAAGCAAGTAAAAAGAGTTAAAATATTTTGAAGTCTACATTTTCTGGGAAATAGAAAAATGTAAACTTATTTTTATTTCAAATGAGTCAAAGATGTATATGCTAACTGCTGGAGTAACCACAAAAACAGTTTTAAAGGTATATAACCAGTAAAGAAAATGAAATAAGATAGAAAAATAGCTAGGAGAATTTGTTTTGCTTAACTTGAAAATGTTATTGTCTCTAAAGCTTTAACAACTGAGTTCTCTCTAGCTTCAGAATACAGAGCATTTGAAATAAGCCATCTTGATGCCCCAGGCTGGCTTTGGTGTCCTGCTAACTTTGTGCTGGTCTACAAAGGGAATGTAGTGAGTGAACACTGGAGTGAGAGACAGAAAGCCTGAATCTGTGATTCAGAGGACACACTGACCCCCTGAATTACTGTGGACAATCTCTTTGAGCCCTGCCTGCTGCACCTGTAACTTGGTCATCATGACAGTTCCCAGTTTTCCTCAAGGAATGTTGGGAGATCGAAAGAGAGAAAACTAGTATCTGAGGTTCTATAGGAATGCCTGTAGCTAATGAACTAATCCTTTCTTTCTAATAAACAATACTTCAATATGTTTGGGAAAACTAAAGTCAGTGACACATTGTTAGTACTAGTCAGGATGGGTTAGTCTAGGCTGCAGTAATCAACGAACTGTGGAGCCTCAGTGGTTCCATACAACAAGGGTTATTTTATTACGAAGCTTTAGTCTGTACCTATTGAGTAACTCTATTAGTGGCTCTCCTCCGTGGTGATCCAGGACCCTCCACCGAGGAATGCCCCCATCTTCAACACAAGACCTTCTTGGTCACCATTCAGAAGAGGGAGAGAGAGAAAGGATGCTTACAGGATCAAAGTCAAAATCATTGCCATCAAGCCAAGTCCAACTCACAGCAACACTATATAGGTCAGATTAGAACCGCCCTATAGAATTTCCAAGGAGTGCCTGGTAGATTTGAACTGCCGACCTTTGGGGTAGCAGACAAAGCACTTGACCACTGTGCTGCCGGGGCTCTCACTTACATGGCAGATTTTAAAAATCAGTATTGAGAGTTGAGCACAATCATTTCAGCCCACAGTGTGTGGACCAGAACCAAGTCACACTTGTTCCAAATTACCTTCAGTGGTGGTTGGGAAATGTAGTCTAAAAAACCTATCAGACCAGCATTCTAGCCTCTGAAGGAACAATTTAAATAAAACAAAAACTCCTGTGAATTCACTACAAATGCAAGGGGTAAGTAAAGAAACAGATGAGACAGAAATAAAGCCCTCACTCCTCAAGACATTTTATAACAAGACAGCCCCAGTGCACATGGCTAGTTAGAGAAAAACTCCCCAGTGACTCATAGTCATAACTGATAAATAGCTATGCTCTTGTGTGTCTTGATGCTCTCCCAAATGCATCTTTATAATAGGGGCCCAGGCCAGGAGACACAGAACTTGGAATATTTTTACAAAAATGGAATCATCCAAGCATTGAACTTGGATTTTCATCAGGGCTCTAGCCACAGCGACTTTTGTGTTCCAGCAAAGTCGCTTTCTTTTTGGATCCCAGCTTTCTTATTTGATTACTAGAACTCTTCACTGATCAGCATGTCCCAAAGTAGGATATATATAAAGAGGTACTCTGTTTAACAAGAAGGGATGAGGGGAAGGGAGGATCTATGGTCATTAGGAGACTCTGGGTAGCACAAACAGTTAAGCATTTAGCTACTCGTCAAAGACTGGTGGTTCAAACTTACCTAGAGGCTTCTTGGAGGAAAGGCCTGGTAATCTGCTGCTGAAAAATCAGTCATTGAAAACCCTGTGGAGCACAGTTCAACTCTGACATACATGGGGTCACCATGAGTCAGACAGCAACAGGTCCACTGGTACGGTCAGTTACATTTGGGAAACACTGAAGTTCTGGTTTTATTTTTGTTTTTCTGGCAGAATCTTTAAGAGTCCAGTATGAAGTATAAAAGCTCGAGATATAAATATGGGTAAGTGTGAGCGTGCACATACTTGAGCATGTTGGAAGTAGGAGAGAGCTGAGGATTTAGTATTTAACATTCCCTAACTTATTGGACCAGGTGCTTTTAAATAGCATGAGAGATGGTGGGCTACACAGGCTCATTACCTTCATGTATCTAACAGTGAGTGGTCCATGGGTACAATTCACACCTGAGTAGCTAAATGACTTCAAGACAGCCAAAGCTTCCAATTCACAGATGTACAGACTCAGAGGCTCAGGGCAAAATATGCAAAGACTACTGCCACCAAGTTACTCCATGAAGATTTGGAATTAGAAGTCTCTAAGTTGCCATGAAAGCCTAAATTTCTATGAATTTATGAATCTAAGCCCTTTGGTGATGGGAAGACACCATGTGTTTTCAAGTTTGCACTTGCAAATCTTACCCTGCAGGCTTAGAAATCAAACAGATCCTCAGAAAATGCAGAGTGAAAGTCAAAAGTGAAAAAAAAGGAAAGCATGTTTTTCTTTAGAAGTCATTCAAGGATAAGCTAGGACTATTGCTCCTCTGATAGAAAGATTCATCTTCAATCCACCCCATGTGCTCCAAATCAGTGTAATCTCTCTCAAACATGGTTCAGATAAAATCACTCCCTGTTCTTTAAAAAAAAAAAAAAAAAAAAAAACAGACAAGCATCATTCATTTGATTTCCTGTAAGAGTGCAAGCCTATTGGTATGAATCCAAGCCTTTTGCAATTTAGTGCTGCCTGTGCTGGCTCATCTCATCACCAGACTGCAGCCACTTCCATGCCCACCACCACCCAACCACTAGGTAGCCTATGTCATCAGCATGCCTACACCTCTACTGTTGCTGTAATCACCAGGTATATTATGACATCCTCATGTTCAGGCCCTCCCATCACTTTACCACTAGGTACCCTCTGTCAATGACTCCACCAGATTGCTATCCTTTCCCCAAAGACCATAGGTTCACCCCGTTGTGGTGTGGGGCAAGTAGTTTTGTTCTCTGGAATTTTCCTTTATCTTCTCTCCTGGAAATATTTATATTCATTAGTCTAGATTTACCTTCTCCTGCTGCAAAAAAGTGGATCCAATATACGAGGCCTACCAATTAAGTTCACAAACTCATCCTAGAAAAAGTGCTACACACCTCATTGCTGAATATCACTGTGGTCACATTTGAAGTACTCCACTTGTGAAGCTATGCACCAAAGCCAATGCCAAGTCCACCCTTAAAAGCAATTTTGGAACTCTTTTTCTGGAATGACCATCAGAGCTGTTGTGCTTCTACCCTTGATATATCAAATGTCATCAAAATGTCTTCCTTTCAATACTTCCTTTACATTCAAATAGAGACAAAAGTCACCGCGAGCCAGATCGGGTGAGTAGGGAGAGTGTTCCAATACAGGTATTTATTTACTGGCTAAAATCTCCCTCACAGACAAGTAGGCAACTAAGTTCATGAACTCGCCACTGTGATACTGTGTGCAACAGCCATTCCAGAAAGAGTTCCAAAATTGCTCTGAAGCATGGACTAAGTGCTGGCATAGGTGCATAGCTTCCCAAGGGGAGTACTTTGAAAGTGACTGGAGTGATATTTAGCAATGAGGTATGTAGTACTTAGAACAATTAAGTTCACAGACTTAATTGTTGGATCACATATTCTTGTTTCTTTGTCCTCGTGTATTTTGTGTATGATGTTTGCATAGCCTCTACTACAGTATCACTGGTAGAAGATTGTTGTTATTGTTTATGCTAATAACAGAAACTATCACTGACCAAGAAATCTTAGTATATACTTTCTGTGTATTATCTTGGTTAATATTCATATTAATCATAATGAGGCTGATATTATTTTTGTCGTTCTTTTACGTACAGGAAACTAATGATCACAGACACTGAGTAGCTTGATGAGGTGTACACAGGTAATATAGACTGGAGGTAGAATTTCAATGAGAGTCCCTAAAACTCTAAAAATCCACCTAAAATAGATTAAGAGCTGGATAGAACCCCAGCCCTGCCAGTGAAACAGTAATCTGAGACAGACTAGTTAACCTCACACAGCCTAGGCCTCCTTGTCTGAAAATCTGGACAACCCCTGCCTTGCTCCTCACTAGGGTGTTGTGATCATAAAATGAAATAATGAATCTGAAAGAGCTTTGCAAATTCTGAAGTACTATGCAAATGCAAGCTAATTAATTAATGAACTCATTAACATGATCCCCTGCTGGGCTGCAGTTAGGACCAAATTTTAAATAATCCTTATCTTTCTGAGAATTTAACCATAAAATTCAGGGGGGCAGAAAGGGTGGAGAAAGGTGGGGACTAAAGTCTAAAACTCTGCGTACAGGAAGGAAAGCAGTTGAACTTATAACCATTCCTGTTGCCTGCCACAGAGTAATTTTTTCTTTCCGGCATACATTAAACGGATGAAAGATTCTAGAGGGATGAGACGTCTCTCTAACACTCATTAATAGTGATGGCCCAATATGTCCTGATTGTGCCCTGAATCCACTGAACAGAGTGGGGAGACCCTGTAATTAACATGCAGATCTTCATTACTTGTTTATATTTAGCAAGCATTTTTATTACATGCAGGTACTGTTTTAAGTGCTGTATAATTATTAACTTGTTTAATCCCCAAAATGATTTGAAAGTAGGTCCCGCTTCTATCCCCTCTTTACAGGTGGAGAAGCTGTAAATACACCAGAGATGCACAAAAGCTAGATGAATTATCCACAGTCAGACGACCAGGAAATGGGTGAGGCAGGATTCAAATCCAGATCATCCTGCCTCAGAGTCCACACTCCTAGCCTCCAAACCATGCTGCCTCTCCTCATGCAGCCATACTGGTCTGGTAATTCGTCTACAAAGACAGTCAAGCTAGAATTTCACCTACAGAGCTGGTGGGTGGACCTTAACAGAGTCAGTAAGTTGAACATCCAAAGCAGAACTGCTCCAGAGTATTTTCCTGGCTGTAACCTCTATAGAATCTAATTGGCTGGCCTTTCTAAACTGGCACTACTGGTTGTGTTGAAATTGCCAGCTCTTAAAAGACAGGAGTGAACCATTTGCACAGCCTAGGGAACTGAATGAATAAATCCCCAAACCCACCTCCTTTAGTCCATTCTGGCTGATAGAGCCCTTAGAGGGCAGAGGATGGCTGCACCACAGGGTTTCCAAGGCCGTAAATCTTTATGGAAGGAGACTGCCGTATCTTTCTCCCACAGAGTGGCTGGTAGGTTCAAATTGCTGACCTTTTAGTTCATGAAGAGTTTAACCACTGCCCTCAGGGCTCCTCTGACAGATGATTTAAAAAACAAAAGCAAAAGAAAAAAATGTTTCAATAAATAGAAGCAGATGAACAAATGCCACTTCTACTTATTGAGCAACACTGCTTTTTTGTTTTGTTTTGTTTTGTTTTTTTTCTAATTATGTGCCAGAGCAGTCTTGATGGACAGTGGCTGAGCGCCCAACTTTTAACCGAAAGTTCTGCAGTTTGAGAACACCAGTGCTCTGCCAGAGGCAGTGTGGCAGTCAGCTTCCTTAAAGATTACCCATTGCCATTGACTTGTAGCAGTCTTACAGGATGAAATGCCCCATAGGCTTTCCAAGGCTGGGATCTTTAACAAAGCAGGCTAGCATACCTCTCTCCTACGGAGTGACGGGTAGTTTCCAATACTTTGGGTTATCAGCTAAGCACTTAACCACTGCACCACCAAGGTTCCTGTTTACTGTATAAAAACCCAAATGTACCCGATCCCATTGAATTTTCAGACTAGTAACCTGTGGATTACTTGCAACATTTTGCTGATGACGTGGGAAGAATTCATCTTCCTTGCTTTGTTAATTCCTTTGTGAGAGAGACTCACTACCCTAACTCTCCTGGTTTTGTGCCCTCTCTGTGATGTCCTTGCCTGCAGAGAAAGGAAGGTTTGGGGAGAGAGAACTGGGTCTGCTAGTAGCTTCACTTGATTTGATTTGGTTTAATTTGAGGAGAACTCTGTTTCCACACTGTAGATTCTGGGAAGAGAAGAATTTTACCCGGAATGTAACAAAGAAGAGTGGTGACTACCACTGTGTGTTAGCTTGGTTGGGCCATGATTCTCACTGTGTTGGCAGTTGTATGATGTTGTGGTCACCACCATGATGGAATGTGCTGTAGGGCAGGCACAGAGCCTGTGGTGGTTCCTTGCCCGTTAGTCTTTAACCACACTGCTGTCGTCAAGTTGATTCCAACTCACAACAACACCATAGGGAAGAATAGAATTCACCATTTTCCTAATCCATCAGCATGGCAACTCCACCCTTGGAAAAGGCGGGAGGCCATGGCTCCACGCTTTGAAGCCTCTGAGGTCATGGCTATACCTTTTGAGACCTAGGCAGTCTTCAGCTCCTGTGCTCTTTGTCTCTTCAGCTTCTGCTTTCTGTAGTCTTTTTGCTTGGCCTGTATGTGTCCTGCTGGGGCAAGTTTTGCGAAGCTCTGTAGAGCCACTGATAAGTGCCCAGAGGCTCCTCACTCCACCAGGTAGCATCTTGCACACAGTCACTTAGCTCTCTTGCTCCATGGGTCAGCTCCAACACTATCTCACTCTGGTTTCCTGGTTCTGCATTGCCAGTTGGCTGCTGCTTCTCACTATCTGTGCCTTCTTTGTGGTTCATGGTCCTCCTCAGTTCCTCGTGACTATTGTATCCATTCACAGTTTCAAAACCTCCACATTTTAGGTATCCCTCAGTGCAGTACTCTACTCCTGGTACCAAATTCTGTCTTAGTTATATGGTACTCTCTAACAGAAAGGTTACAAGTGTATAGATTTAACAAAGAGAAATTTATTTCCTCAGGGTAAAATAAAAGCTGAAACCCACTGCCGTTGAGCCAATTCTGACTTATAGCAACCCTGTAGGACAGAGTAAAACTGCTCCATAGAGTTTCCAAGAAGTACCTGGCAGATTCAAACTACTGATCTTTTGGCTAGCTAATGTAGCACTTTCCCACCATGCTACCAGGGTTTCCTCACAGCAAAGTAGGCTGAAAGTCCAAATTCAGGGTGTCAGCTCCAGGGGAAGACTTTCTGTGTTGGCTCTGGAGGAAGGTACTTGTTGTAAATATTTCCCTGGAATGAGCTTCTGAGGCACAGGGACCCCAGTCTAAAGGATGTGTTCTGTTCCTGCCTGCACTGCTTTCTCGGTGGTATGAAGTCTCCAGCTCTCAGCTTGCTTTCCTTTCCTTTACATCCTAAGAGATTGCCTCAAGACACAATACAATCACCAGCGTAACTTCTGCCTATCTTCCTTCATTAACACCATGCAGGCAGGATTTATGACACATAGGAATATCACACAACACCAGGAATCATGGTCTAGTCAAATTGCTGCACACATTTTTGGGGGGACACAATTCATTTAATGACAAGGAGTAACAAAAATTAGAATCAAAACATGAATTTGTCTGATCCTAAACTTGGCAAAGTCCACTGTATATAACATATGATTTTTCTGCATTATATATATTATATATGAGAGCTCTGGTGGTAGAGTGATTAAGTTCTCAGCTGCTAACCAGAAGATTTGTGGTTCAAATCCACCAGCCACTCCACAAGAGAAAGATGTGGTTGTTTGCTTCCATAAAGATTTACAGACTTGGAAACACTATGGGGTAGTTCTACTCTATACTATAGCATTGCTATGAGTCAGAATCGACTAGAGAGCCAGGAGTAAATGTTATATAGACAGTACATAGTATTGTAACTAAAATAACAGAAATAGATAAAGAGAAAAAAACAATGTTTGTCCACATCTTCTTTCAAAGCTGCATTAAGGCAGTTGCAGTTTATGTAATGACAGCCATAGTTTCCCTAAAATTCTATATCATATTCAGGACTAGAATTTCAATAACAGCATAACATTATCATTCTAAGATCATTAACTGAAACATGCTCTTTGTGTTACACAGTGAGTATGTTTCTAATACTATACCCAAACAACATGGTGACGACCATTTTGAAACAAATAGCTTTGATTTCTCTGTGGTAATTTCCTGGGCATCAGTCACAGTGCTGGCTTTTCTAGGTTAGATTGCTTCAATGTGGACTGAAGGAGAAATGGATTGACACAAGCATTAAATGTTTCCTGTAAGTTTCATTCCTCTGCAGCCATCACATTGTCAAAGATGCAGAGAGAGCTCAGGAAGCACATCAGCCCATGATTAGGCCAGTCAAACATGTTTAAATAAAAAAGGAGTTTAGAATATTTAACAGGATCAAAGATTGAAGATTACAGAGATTTGGAGCCTTTTAATAAATATTAAAGATAAATTCCCCTACTCCACTCCTGACTGTACATCACGTGTGGAAGAGAATCAGACAGGCAGAGAATTCAGAAGTTAGGGTCTTTCTCTTCGCTGCAGTATCAACTGACAGGTATTGAAGAAATATATTGTTTTCCATGTATAGTTACTTACTGAAAGCGAAAATCAGCAAATCTGAGATTTGACCAGGAGATGTGATCACATAATATTTGAGCCAGAAGAAAACTTCAATAACCTATCCCTTGCCCTTCACTAGAGAGCAAGCTAAGCCAGCCTCTAGTCACCATGCATGCTTCCCATGGTCTAGATCCTTCTGATTTGTTCAGTGTCTCTTCCAGTGACCCATGCCAGCAGACAGCTACAGCTGACAGACTTGAGGCATCCCAACTTCTGTGCATAGACTGGGCTGAAATTTACATCAGACAGAACCTTGTTACCAATCCAAACATCCTGGACAGTGTCAAGGAGGATTTCCAGGAGACAGGCTATCTTCTTTGTACAAGGACAGTAAAGCTGCTTGACTGCTCTCTAGCTCCAGAATTGTTTCTATTCCAAGAGGAGGGAATGATTAAGATGAGTCCCAATACCCTGCAGGTGCTATTTCTCATCAGTATACATCAGTGTACACATCAGTACACATCTGCTGTTATCCATTCTGACTGGCCAATGCCAAGACTGTCCCAATTGTTAAATATTTTAAATGTTACCTCTGGAATTCTCCTCTGGAATTCACCAAAGTTTTTCTATGGAATAGTAGATTCACAAGATCATAAAAGAAGAAAACCGAGTTGTCATGTTGAAATAATAGTCAAGGCTCTGAGAAGGCCTGCAAATAAGGCAGCGTCTAATCATGTTTAAGTCAATATACCCCAAAGCTATTGGACCATATAGGCATAGCTCCCCTTCTCCTTCCATCTTTTTCTCAACGTCAAGAAACACCTGCTCTCATCCTGTGGAACAAGTGCTACGGAACATAGTTTGGGGAAGGAAATGAATTCCTACCACACACATGGCATGGTTCCTTGTACCCAAAATTCCTCTTGGTGATGGCTGCGTAACATGACCGATATAACCGACATCACTGAACTGCACACACGAAAAATGTCAAATTGACAAATGCTGTGTTCTATGTATATATGCATATTTTATAACAGTAAAGAAGGAGATCAATAATTGCTTTTTCATCCAAAGGACAGATTAGATCCCCCCTCTAATCCGTACAAATTCATATCCCTAGTTGAGACTTCATCTCTCAGAGCATACTGGTCCCTTCTCAGCTTAGGTATTCCATTTCTTGTTCCTTCTAGGGTTTCTCTACTTTTCCAGCCAAGTCTCCAGATGGTATTTCAGTAACTCAGCCAAACACCTTCCGCAGCAGCCTCTTCCCCCTCCCCCTTCGCTTAAAAATAAATTGTCTTTTTTCGTAATTCCAGACAGAACATGAAGCACTCTCTCTTTTACGCTGCCACTGAATTCTAAGTACACAATTATGCAAGGAATGTCTTTAGATTCACCAGCTTGAGAACTTTTAAACATTAAGCTCTGAATCAGATAACAGCTTTCATCTCAAGAACAGTTTTACACTGTACCTAAGTAAAAGCTTAACTTATAAAAAAAATTGTTACCAGAGGTATAAAAATGTCAAGGTAATAAAATAAGTGAATGCAAAACCTTTCCAAATAAAACATGCCAACAAAAAATTAAAGTGCTTCCCAGACAGCTGATGACTTACTCATTTCTGCTGCCCACCTTTGCACGTGCTGCTTCAAAAATAAACTTTTCAAGTGGCCTGAGTATACTCACAGCCCCCTCCCCATTTACCTATTAATAAGACTTCACCATGTAAAACAAGCTAGACAATTACTGTGTCCTAGTTGGCTGTGGTTACGACTTAATTGGACGGCTGTGTTCAATTTTGAGCATCATGTTTCCAGAAAGGAAAGAAAAAAGTGATAAATTGGATGTAGTTCAAAGGAAAGCAAGACGATGGATGAAAGTGGCTTGGAAAATAAGACCCAGTTGGGAATGTTAAGGTAATTCTGTGCATTTTCAGCTCAGCCAAGAGATGGCTGGGAGGTAATGGAAGGCTTTTGATGAGTCAATTCCGGCTCAGTCTGAGGGCATCACCATACCACGGGGAGGGAGAAGAGAAAGGAGCAAACCTTCTTTAGAGCTTTCTCTGCTGCTTGTAGCACAGGATCTGGCACATAGTAGGTATGCAGTAAAAACATTCTTCTTAAATGACCCGTAGAGCAAACAACAGGAGAATCAGGTTGCTAAAGCTTCTCCTGCTGATGCTTACAAATTTCTTTTTCTAGAAAGGATTGAACTGTTGAGTTTGATCCTCAGCAAGAATAATTTAGGAAAGGTAAAATCAGGTTCCTCATTGTGCCTTTGTGGATTAAATAACTCACCCCAAGGCTACCGTCAATCATGCTTACCCTTGATTGTCTGCACTTTTAGCCAAATTCATCATGTCACTCAAAAATTTACAACTCTCTTTGGCCCTCAGGGCAAAACTCAAAATCTGGAGGTACAGAGGTGTTCAGTCTAGCCCAAACATGTTTCCTTAATTAAAAAAGATCAGAAATTCTAATCTATCTACTTTCTTCCCTGGTCAAGTCCATATATTCAGCCAGACTGGTCTATATACTATGCTCCTGCCCCCTACCTTTTTTTTTTTTTTTACAGCAGACAGCAAATCAGTTTAAATCTCTGCACCACCACTCACCTTGAACTAATTGTGTATCACACCTGAACCCATGTGTAAAGTAATAATAGCAAGAGCATATACCTGCTGAGTTTCTGTGAGTCTTAAGTAGGATCATGTATATGCAGTACTGAGCACCAGGTGCAGCACATGATAAACCTCCTGTCCTTTCCAGAGTGCCCTTTGGTTTGCTTTTTAACCCTACATCAAATTTCACCCATTCACTGAGGCCTCAACTCAAAAATGGCCTTATTCACAGTTTTCCCTGAATGTCATAGACTACAATGATTTTACCCGAGTTCTGTGAGTATATAACACTCAGCTTCTTGACCGGCTCATTGGCTACTTGCTCACCTTCCCCACTGAAACATCTGCTGCCTTCTCTTTAACTTGTCCCCTGGGCTCAGCTCTGTGCACAGGAGAATGAGACACAATATAGAGCCCCAACCCTCAGGAGGAAGGAAGAGAGGAAGTACTTATGTACGTTTATAGAGCACTACCATGTACCAACTACAAGGCATTTTCATGTGTCATCTTCCTTTTAATCAAAAAGCTAACAACAGTAGCTATGATATATGGCTACCCATGAGAGCCACAGAGAGAAAATTTTAAATATAGGCACGCTCAAGCCCTGTCATTGTTGCTATTAGTTATTGTTGAACTGACCCTGACTTGTTGCAACCCCATGTGTATAGAGCAAAACTGCTCCACAGGGTTTTCAAGACTAAAAACTTTCAGAAGCAGATCACCAGATCTGTCTTCCAGGATGCTTGTAGGTGGGTCCAAAATGCCAGCCTCTGGCTAGTAGTCAAACACTTAACTATCTGTTGAACCTAGGGACTCCTCCGCAGACCTTAGCAAATTTAAGCAGAAATTCTGGAAGTGGGGCCATAATATTCTATATAAGCTTCTCAGGTAATATTCATGAGCATCCAAGGGTAAAAATCTCTGGCTTTCCATTTACTTCTAGAAAACACACACACACGCATATAAACCAAGCCAGTAAAACACACTGCTATTTAGGCCAATTCCTACTCATGACCATATATGAAAAAGTAGAATTGCCCCACAGAGCTTCCAAGGAGCAGCTGATGGATTTGAGATGCTGACCTTTTGGCCAGAAGCCAAGCTCTTAATCATTTTGGCACCAGGGCTGCACATTTGCAAAACACCCTCAATAATTGATCCTTTTGACACTGAACAGTCTTACAGTATTCACCTGCCCAGACCCTCATCCATTTTTTCACTCACTCATTCACCAACACAACCTTTTATGTGCTTTACGTGCACAAAATTTTGCTAGGCATAAGAAAGACACCAAGATAACCCATATGGTTTTTTACTGTTGGGGAGCTTGCATTTTAAAAGGAAAGAAGTAAATTTTACATATTTATCTATGACGTAAGGTCATGTTCCTGCAAAATATGTCAGCCATCACAAGGTACCTTCAAACTGGGGAGGAAAGTAGGCATCACAGAGAAGGTATTAGCACAGAAAGAATTTGAGCGCATGGCAAAAAAAAAGCGATGAGTGTTTGAAGTGGGAAAAACAGACTGAACAAAGGCAAGGAAGTGGGAAAGCACAGGGTAATCAAAAGGAATGTTAGAGCTAGAAAGCCCTGGCCTGCCTCCCTATCCTACACCTGTGTAAAGATGCTGAAAGCATCCTTTACTCACTGCAATCATCTTTCCCACAAAACCTAGGCTTAAGCCTCTGCAGTTCTTATAACTAGGCTGCAAACTTAAGTACACTCTCCCGTCTTATCTTCCCAGTGCTAATCTCTCTGAGGGACTTAAAAGGAGTAAGAGGGCCCTTTGGAGTCTTTTTTCTACCATTTGAACATCACCACAGCAGTGTTCCTGGACCAATGGAGCTACTTAGTAGCTGTCACACTCGGCAGGTGGGTAAAACCATGCTCTCCCTGGGGTGCTGGCATTTTGAAAAGTCAGTAGGAAAACTGGTAAGAATGAGTTCTGGAGAGGCTAGTGAGGGCAATAAAGGAGTCACACCTTTAAAGATGCTCTGGTCATCCTGAGGAGTTAATGCAGCTTCTAAAGTAGAATGCTTTTAAGGTGGTTTGAAATAATAAAAAGAACATATCAGAAGTTTGAGATTCTGTTCCTAAATTCTGCTCATTACAAGAGTGACTTTGGTGACCATCTTCCCCTTCAGTGCTTCCATCTCTCGTTTTTAAAGGGTAGAGATTACGTAATAATGCATAATTTTTGTTGCATGATCTATCACTTATTGGATATTTGCAAATAAGCATTATCATATAGTTCCCACATAATCACATGCGAAAGTAGTGTTACTGTTGTTGCTGTTAGTTGCCATTAATTCTGAAACATAGCAATCCCATGCACGATGAGTAGAGCCACCCCATAGAGTTTTAAAGCCACAACCTTTTGGAAGCAGATCACCAGGCCCATTTCCTGAGGCACCATTGTATGTATTCAAACCACCAAATTATGGCTACCAGTCAAGTACTTAACAATTTGCACCACCTGGGGACTCCTTTGAAGAAAATAATGGTAATTTATCTATTTAACAGATGAGTAGACTAAGGTTCACAGAGGGCAGATCTAGTATCCTGGAGCTATAAAAACAACCCATATCAAAACAATGCTTTTTAGAGTGGCACCAAGATGGGCAGAGTAGACAAACACTTCCAATGAACCAGAGAACAACAAAGACCCCAAAGGACAAATGAATCCAGTACATATGACATCGTAGGAGTCCTGAACACCAAAGAGAAAGCTGAGAAGTTGGAATGAGCAACAAGGAAAGGAGAGTGGTGCCAGAGATACACAGGATTCCGCAGACTTGACCTACTGGGAAGTGGATACAGCCATCATGATTGGCCAAGCAGTGGAACTTGATGGGCATCCTCCTCAGCAAGATAATTTGCCTGGAAGGTCCAATCACACCTCTAGAGCCAGTGGGAGACAGCATCAGATCATCAAAAGCTAAGTCTTAGTGTGTAACCTACAATACTTGTATCTGAATCTTTCCATCAAGATAGCCTTGTCTCCCTTCTTCCAGTGCTCCCTGCTCACTTCTCTGTACTGCACCCAGCTCTGGAGTTTGGCATCATTAACTGAGCTAGAAGTGGGATTCCTCAAGCCTGCCTTGAGCCATTTCCCCCTGCCTTCTCTGCACTGTCCCTGGTACTAGAGTCTGATGCCTTAACTGAGCTGGAAGCAGGACTCCTTAAGCCCACCCTGAGCCATTCTCTGAGACTCAGGGGGGAGCAATTTAACAAACTGGGGAAAAAGGGAGGGAAAAGGGAGGGAAAAATCTGTCAGCTCTCTTAGGCCAGAAAATCAAGCAGAAACTGTTCCTTCACCTAGATTCAGGCATAAAGGGATATGCCATCTTCACAGGGACTCAGAGATCCTGGTTAACCCATTGCCTGTCTCAGTATCTGCAGCCAGACACCAGTGTGTATAACAATCACCCCTACCCATCTAGGACAGTAGGTGAGAGCCTGCACCACATACTGACTACCTAGATACCTGAGCTGAATCCATAAAAGAAAAGTAAATTAACTGTCAGGCTCTAAATAGATACAATTTACTGATGGCTCAGAGACAACAATCTGTTTCTAATCACTTACAAAAAGCAAACTATGGTTTCTTCAGAAACCTCCCTCCAAAAGGAATCAAGTTTTCCAGAAGAAGAGAACTTTCTGGAATTATCAGAGATAGAATGCAAAAGATAAATACTTAGAATTCTTCAAGAGACTTCTTTTACTCAGCAGAGCATAATGACAAAATGAACAAGCTATAAGAAAGCATACAATGGAAAGAATTAAAAATTTGGAAAATAAATAATAAAGTACAGAGTTAGACAACTCAGTAGCAAGTCAAAGGAGCAAAATAGAGGCAATGGAAGGCTGAATTAGTGAGATTGGAGATAAAGTACATGACATCAACATATTTGAGAAAAAATCAGATAAAAGAAATTAGAAAAATTAAGAGGCACTAAGAATTACATGGGAGTCAATGAAGAGGAATAATCTACCAGTGATTGGTATATAAGGGGAGATAACAGAGAATTGTCAAAGGTTTGCTGACAGAAAACTTCCCTGATGCCTTCAAAGATGAGAAGATATCTATCCAGCATGCTTGTCAAACTCCATAAAGGATAGATCCCAAAAGAAAGGTACCAAAGCATACTGTAATCAAACTTGCCAAAACTAAAGATAAGGAGACAGTTTTAAAAGTGGCTAGAGATAAATGAAAAAAAAAAAAAAACTACAAAGACTATAAAGCATAGAGAGATGCTAGCAAAGAATGTGCTTCTTAGCTTAAATAGATACATGAGGGTCTCTGAGTAGCTCTTGTCCTGAGGTGAGATAAGTGGGTGGAAGAGGACAGAAGTTGGCTGAATGATTATGGGAAGTGTACGGCAGAAAGCAGGAGTATACTGTCACAGCAAGGGAAGAGCAGCTAATGTTGTCTAGTGGCATGGTGAGGTGTTTTATATGGCAGATTGACTTGGATTGCAAATTGTCACTAAATTCCCAATTAAATAATTTTTTAAAATGTTTTTCAAAGTATGGGCTGTATAAACTATGTAATGGGTTGTGATCAGCACATTTGTATTAATAGAAAAAGATAGTGTGGAACGAATTTCAGTGGATTAGAACAAAGAAAATATTCTGCATTCCACTTTGGAATCTTAAAAGCTTGTGAGTTGCCATTTAAGACTTATTACTGGTCGCATTCCATCCAGAACAAAGGAGAATGAAGAAAACCAAAGACACAAGGAAAATATTAGCCCAAAGGACTAAGTAACTACATGAACCAGAGTCTTCACAAACCTGAGCCGAGAAGAAATAGATGCTGCCTGGTTCCCACCAGTGATGGTCTTGACAGGGATCACAACAGAATGTCCCAGGCAGAACAGGAGAAAAAAGCAGAACAACATTCAAATTCATGTGAAAAGATCAGACTTACTGGTCTAATAGCCTGGAGAAACTCTCAAGACAGTTCTCAAGACATATCCCCCAGATATTTCACTACTTCATAACTGAAATCATTTCTAAAACCCAAATTTCAGACAAAGTTTAGGTAGACCCATAAAACAAATAATAACACTTGTGAGAAATATGCTTCTTAGTTTAATGAAATATAAGACGAAAAGGGCAGTTCCTGTCCAAAAGCAAGACACGAAGGCAAGAAGGGAGAGAAACTGGATGGATAGAAACAAGGAACTAGGTGTAGAAAACAGGAGTGTGATGTCATATTGTGGGGATTGCAACGACATTTCAAAACAATACTTGTATAAATTTTAAAAGAGAAATTAACATGAGCTGTAAATTTTTACCTAAAACATAAAACATTGTTTTTGAAAAAAGTGATTGGCTTACGATACACACAAAGTAAAGCTCACACAGCAAGGTAAGTGTTGCTTTGTGAAACTTTAATTTCAGCTTTGTAAATACATACAAAACATGTATATCAAGTTTTTTCCACATATTACACTTGTGTGTCTACCTGGTCACAATGTCAAGTGCATATCTTACTAGAATTTGTTGTCAAAAACTTTTGAAAACCACCACTGTGAACCACTTAGCATAGCTCTTCTCTGGATGATTTCTATAGAATTAGCTTTCTTCACTTTTTAATCCTGATGGTTTGTGAATCTGAGACATTGGAGGATACGCGAGGCTTTCATTATTCTCCTGAAGCAGACTTTGTTTATTTGTGTAATTCCAAAGAAGCACATCAAGTGTGGGAACTTTTAGACTGGAGTCCACCCTTCCGATCCTGCCTGGACAGCTCAAGCCCCAGTTTGAGGCCCCAGGAAGACCTGTGTCTGGGGATGAAACTGCTTCACAGGGGTGATACTGCAGGAATCCTGCAGGAAAGGATGGATCCTATGGGATTCCCAATCCAGCTGGAGAACAGAATTGCCATCTGGTAAATCATAAGATTTTTGTTCTTGCCAGACACACTCTATCAGTATGGAAGATACAGACAGTCTTCAACACATAAACAGGTTATGTTGCCAAAAGTTCCTTTGTAACTCAGATGTTTGGAGTTTAGAACACATCACCCCATAGAAACAAGGATATAAATGGAGGTTAGGTTTCCATGTTTTAAAACTTCAAGGGTGTGTGACATGCTGTGTATTTTTGTGAAATGAACTGGGTAAAAGCACACTTGCTAGCTGTGAGAACTTGTGCGTAAGTTCCTTATGCTTCCAAAGTCCTAACGCTTCATTTTAAAGGATGATTACAAAGAACTCTCTTTCCACAGGCATGTTAAGGTTGTTGTTAGGTCATGTAAGTACAGATGGTCCAAAACTAGGTTACGATGGCTATTGTCATTTCTATGACATTATGGTAGAACAGCCACATGTGACCATAACCATGGCACTCAAGCACTCTAAGCCTCAGTTTCCTCTCTGTAAAAAGAAAATGCCGATATTTACCCTATGGAATTATTATAAACATAAATGAGATTATGTACACAGAGGACTCAGTGCAAAGCCTGGCCCAGAGTGAGTTTTGATAATTGAGGAGGAAGTCCTGTGCCTTTTCAGGAAGACTTGGCCGTATCTGCATACACTTTCTGAGTTGACCTGAGTCAATGCTTATGAATATTCTTATTCACTGTGAAATCTACAACTAACATACATTTAGCAAATGCTTCCCTCGTGTTCAACCCCATGTTTGGCTCCACGTGACATAAATGAGAGGCAGATGCTAAGGTCCCTTATTCTAAGACACGGAGTGGAAACACTGTTAACATTTCATTCAAGTGGAGTCAAAGGACATCTCAAGGATGGTAAACAAGCCAGAGGAAGAGAGAGCTAGGGGCCCGCTGCAGGTTTATAGTATAGCCTACTGGACCAGCTGAATTGTATCACTACAAGACAGATGGTGAAGCAGACAAAAAATGATTGTGATAATATTTCAACCTTCATTCACCATTAATAGACCCCAGAGAGAACCTCTGGCTAGAAGCTCTGCCAGGCAACTGTCCATGGGCCACTGTCTGAACTTTGTGAGGGAGAGGAAGTGATTGCCGTGATAATAAAGTTCCATGTAAGGTCTCAAGTTTCACGCAATCTTTACAACACAAGATGATCTCTCTGGGGAAGGTGAAAAGAATTATAATTACATCTGTGAAAAAGGCTTGAGAAGAGGAAAAAAAATCCTGCCATATGGTGTGTGGAAAATGTTTTGGAACTGAATAAATAACATGGTGCGTGTTCCCCCTCCCCCGTTTTGTTTATATATCTACGTTATGCAGTCTGACTAGTGAACATGGATTGGTTTTTCTTTTGGAATGGGACAGCACTCGGTAATTTAATTTTATGACCATTAATAATAAGATCTCTCTCAGCAAGCAAAGACATTTACAAATTTATAATCAAATTTTGTGATTTGGGTGTAAACCAATCACCCACAAGAGGCTGGGAGATATTTTCATGCAGTATTCCCTTTACAGTTGGGTTGAGTGAAATGCAAAAAGGACACCAAGTGAAAAATTCAGGTTGCCATAGGAGAGCAGGGGTAGGGTCACTGGTTTTGAGGGACACTCCATCCTACAGCAGGTAATCTCAAAATGCCAAGAGATAAGGATTAACCAAGGAATGTATTCCAGGCTCTGCTCAAATGGGAACTTGTTGAATTTTCCCATCAAAACTGTGCTATAAACATTGTCGTGCCCATTTATCAGACATTGAAGCAGAGGTCAAGGAAGAACAGTTATTCATTCCTATTTGCAAACCTGGCTAGTGACAGAGCTCATTTCTGACCTGGTACTTGCCTAGCCTCCACCTTGCACTCCTACCACCTTACCTGCTCTCATAAGGATGTCCAACACAGAAAGTTTGATGCCAGGCACCGCAGAGAATACAACTTAATCAGGCTGATAGGTAAACATTTCCACTGAAAGACAAAGTCAAGCACTATAAAAGACATGTCAGCACCATACAGTGAGTGTAAATAAGAAAGTTTTAAACAAATATTATTGATAGTCAATATTAAGTACTTAGTGTACTGAGTGCTTTATAATACATTACCTTACCTAATCCTCACATTAATCCAGTGATAGGAGCAAAAACCTTCAATTCTGTTTATAGATGAAGAAACTAAGGCTCAGAGAAGTTAAGCAATTTAACCATGCTCACAGAGGCAGTAAATAATAGTGCTAGGTTTTGAATCCACCTCTGTTTGATGTCAGAATATATCTGTATAATATCCCAATACAGTAATGCAGATGAGCAAGTGGCATTTGAGAGAGAACCTGCAATTCCGGAAGCAAAGAAGGGTCAAAAGTTCTCAAGAGGCTTGGGGCTTCTCCAAGATGACTGGGAAGCCCAGTCTGACTAGATCATAAGGGATCAAGATGAGTAGATTCATTCGTGTAACAAGAAATTAATGCTTATCTCCCTGTGTACTATACATTATACTATACTGGGAGATACAAAGATGGCAAAGATAGATTTGTTGCCCTGGAATGTATCTAACATTCAAATTTCAGGTAGATTGTAAGTTCCATAAGGGCAGAAACATGGCATATGATGGTGTTAAGTGCTATAGAGAGTAGAATTGCCTACAGGGCTTTTTTGGTTATAATTAATCTTTTAGGGGTACAGATTGCCAGGTTCCACAGAGTTGCTGAGTGGGTTCAAATCACCAGCTTTTGCTGGGTTCAAACCACCAAAACTGTTGCACCACCGGGACTCTTTTGGTATCTAACAGGAACACAATAAAAGTCATATTTCATTCTTTATACATGTAATTATTGACAGGCTACCATGTGCCAGACACTGTTGTAAGAGCCAGGTATGGAGCCAGAATTAAACAGGCTAATATACTTACTCTTGGCTTAGAGTACACATTCTAGCAAAAAAAGTGGAATAGGAGGATAGGGGAAGAGGAGATGGGGTAGGATTTACAATTTTAAACGCTGTACTTGTTGGGTGTCATCAAGTAGGTTCCAATTCACCGTGACCCTATGTATAACCAAAACATGACCCAGTCCAACACTGTCATCACAACCCTTGCTGTGTCTGAGACCATCGCGGTGGACACTGCATCAGTCCATCTCCTTGAAGGTCTTCCTCTCTCCTGCTGACTCTCTACCTTACCAAGTCTGATGTCCTTCTCCAAGGACTGGTTCTTCCTGGTAATATGTCCTAAGAGACAAAGTCTTGCTATTCTCACCTACAAAGCACTCTGGCTGTACTTGGACTGCAAGACAGATTTGTTTGTCCTTGTGGCAGTCCACAATATAATTAACATTCTTTACCAATACCACAATTCAAAAGTACCAATTCTTTTTTAGTCTTCCTTATTGACTGCCCAACTTTCACATGAATACGAGGAGACGATACCACGGCTTGGGTCATGTGCACCTTAGTCCTCAAGGTGATATCTTTGGTTTTCAACACTTTGAAGAAGTCTTTTGCAGCAAATTTGCCCAATGTAATTTGGTGTTTGATTTCTTAACTGCTGTTTCCATTGGCAGTGATTGTGGATCAATGTAAAACAAAATCCTTGATATCAATCATTTCTCTGCTTATCATGATGTTTCTTAGGGTCCAATTGTGAGGATTTTGTTGTTGTTGACATGTAATCTGTACTGAAAGCTGTAATCTTTTACCTTTATTAGGAAGTGTTTGAAGTCCTCTTTGCTTTCAGTGAACAAGATTGTGTCAGTCACTAAAGAACATCAAGGTTTGCATCAACCTCTGTGGGCAGCGTGGATCATGGAGGAAATGATGAGGTCTCATATGCTTGTGACTCCACTCGCTGTTATTATCAAGGTGAATAGATATGTCCCACATTTTTTTGTGTGCTGGCTTGAGCACAGATACCATCCCCAAACTGGTCTCCAACTCCTGACCACAGGCCAGCCACAGGGATGTTTTTGAAATCCTAGGAGATGGGCAATGAGCACCTAACTTGTAGGCGACAAAGAGATCAAAGAAATTTCTTCTCTGAACTGTTCTGCATCCTCTTTGGTGAGTGGCATCTGGGGTCTCAAAATCTAGCAAGCAGCCATCTAAATAGCATCAACTGGTCCCAACCCACCTGGAGCAGAGGAGAACAAAAGACATACAGAAAATAAGAGCCCAGAGGATAGAGAGGGCAACATAATCCAGAGTCTACATCAGCACGAGACCAGAAGAGCTGGATGGTGCCTGCCTACCACCAGTAACTACCCTAACAGGGAACACAAGAAGGAGACCTTCACATAGCCAGAGAAAAACAAGTGTGCAGAACCAAAACTCTCCTTAAAAGACCAGATGTGATAGTCTGCCAGACTGGAGGGTCCTTGGAAGACATGGCCCCCCAACTCTCTGTTAGCCCAGACATGAAACCACACCTGAAACCAACTCTGTAGACACAGATTGGGCTGGACTGGACTACAAAATACAAAATGATACTGGTGAAGAGTGTGCTTCTTGGTTTAAGTAGATACATAAGGCTAACTGGGCAGCTCCTGTTCAGAGACAAAATGAGAGAGTAGAAGGAGACAAGAGCTGGTTGAATGGACATGGAAAATTCAGAATCAAAAGGAGTGTGCTGTCACAGTGTGGCAAGAGCAACTAGAGTTACATAGCAGTGGGGGCACAGAGAGGATTTCTTACGACAAATTGACTTGGATTGTAAACTTTCACTTAAAGCACAAAATACTTTTTAAAAAAGAAATTTCTTCCATGGCACCACTGTCACCAATTGACTTCCAGGTCTCATGCTCTCCTCGCTGGGTTCTTCTCTTCCTTGTCTGCATGTGGCCCCTGAGAGTGATGGAAGTCAACTCTCTCATTTTAAAAATGAGGAAGTTGATACCTGTACAGAGCAGAAGACTGCTCAAAGTCTTCTAGCAGGATCAGGACAAAGGTAAGACTAACATGAGGACTTGTGACCTCATTTGGCAAATCATTGTATCTCATCTTTGTATTTTTCTTGACCATAGCCTGGTATCTTACCTTTTCTTGTCTCATTTCAAGTAATCTAGTTACATTATCTAATCTCATTTCCTTAAATGTACATTTTGTTTTCTTCCTAACTAGACATTATCAAGACAATATATCATGGACTGCCAGGAGAATGAACTAATCTGTCTTGGAAGAAGTACAGCTAGAATGCTTCTTAGAAGCAAAAATGGCAAGACTGTCTTATATATTTGGTACATGTTATCAGAGGAGAGCAGTCCCTGGAGAAAGGCATCATGCCTGGCAAAGTAGAGGGTCAGTGAAAGAGAAGATACTCAATGAGATGGATTGGCACAGTGATTACACTGATGATGTGATGGGTAAGATCATGTGTCAGCTTAGCTGGGCCATGATTACCAGTTTTTATATGTTATCACTCCTATGATCACATTTTCTATGAGTAGCCAATCAATTGAAAGAAATTTTTCTTCAGAGTGTGGCCTGCATCCAAATATAGGCAGGTGTTCTGGCTTTTTTGTTCACTCTGGACGCTGCAGCTGCTTCCTATTTTTCTGACCTCCAGTTTTTGGGAATTGAGCTATCAATTTATCTGCAGATCTGAATTTTTCATTCTTCACAGACTGAGAGCGGAGCCCTGCTCTCCAGTCTGCAGCTACATAAATCAAGAGAAGACTCTACGCTGATTTGTAGAGTTGGAATGTTCCAGCCTCTACAGTCATGTGATCCATTTGCTTGAGAAAAATGTCTCTATTTGTTTATACATTTTACTGGTCTTGCTTCTCTAGAAAACCCAGCCTAAAGCAGATGGGCTCAGACACAGTAAGGATTGTGAGGGTGGCGCAGAACCAGGGAGTGTTTCATTCTGTTGTACATAGGATCACTATAAGTCATTGTTATTGACGCTACAGCAATACATGACAGACATTATCTGCAACACTTGGAGAAAAGACTTTTGCTCAAGGGGTTTCCCTTTTCCTGGAGCATACTCATCCATCTTTCCCTTGTTAAACATCTACTTTTTCACCATTTGAGACTTACCTCAAGTCATCTGTATTAAGAAGCCTACCTGGCTTACCAGTCCACTGAGGCCAGACTATGTACTGTAAGGTTATTTAATTTTATAAGTCCAGGCTCCACAGAGATCACATTATGGCAACCTATTCACTTGTGTGTCACACAACCTCCACACCTCTTACCACCCTTCATACTCCATTGCACTACGGATTTCACTTTTCCCAGTTTGATGATAGAAGGCCCTATCTAATATAAATCTGAGCATCATAGGCCCATAAGATACTTTGAAAATTGAACTTAATTGAGGAAAGAGCATGAATTTTTCTCATATCCATTGTCCTCTCAGCATCCAGTATCAGTGTGGCAAATTTCTCAGATGTGACCTGACTCAGTGATGTGGGCTTTTAATGCTATGCTTTGGGGTCCCTGTCATCCAATCATAGGCTGCTCTGCTGAGCCCCCACTGGCCATTTGGTTTAAAATCTTTAGAAGCAAAAATGTCACTTTGATGACTAACGTGTGCCTAACCCAAGCCATGGTATTTTCATTCCATGCATATGAAAGCTAGACAATGGAAAGGGGAGATTGAAGAAACGAGGCATTAGAACTGCGATGTTGGCAAAGAATATTAGGTATTTCATGGACTGCCAGAAGAATGAACAAATCAGCCTTAGAGAAAGTACAGCCAGGATGCTCTTTAGAAGCAAGGACTACAAAACTTCATTTTGCTTACTTTGGACACAACATCAGGAAAGAGTAATCGAGTCAATTCCAACTCATAGCAACCCTAGAGGACAGAGTAGAACTGCCCCATAGAGTTTCCATGGAACACCTAGTAGATTTGAACCACTGACCTTTCAACTAGCAGCCATAGCACTGAGCCACTGTGCTAAGAGGAGGAAAACTCTCAATGAGGATGGATAGACAAGATAGCTGAAACAAGCAGCTCAAACATGTCAATGATTATGAGGATGGCACAGGACTGGGCAATGGTTTGTTCTGGTATACACCATAAAGTTGCTATAAGTCAAAACTGACTTGACGGCAACGAAAAACAATGACGTGTATATGTTCCTACTGGTTGTGAACCCTGATAGACAGAGGCTCTATTCAGCCCACAGAAATGTTTCATTTGGCCTTCACATGGTTCACAGAATTGTTTTAATCCATTGCTAGTATTTAAAAAGTGTTCTTTGAAAAATATCAGAACATTTAACAAAAGTTGGCCGAATTCCCATTCATTTGTTTCCAGTCTGGTCCTAGAGGCATTCAAATTCGAGTTTATAAATACATATTTTATTTACTCTTTATACATTAGAGGAACAAGTACCTTCTTAAAATGTTCCTTATTTGTCCTAGAGAATTCCCAGAGTCATTGTTTTTCTAGCACTTTTTTCTTTTTCTCATGATAGGAAATTTTAAGTCCAGGGAAGAGAAGTTTCTAAAAGAGTTTCCCAACTTCTTACAGCCTTCCTGCTAGAAACCTGAGACACCTGGCACAATTGCTTTGATATTTCTTTGGGAAAATGCTTCAGTTCCTCACTCTTAGGAAGATAGCTCCAGATCAAATGATACAGTCCTATATCCCACAGCAGAGGAATTGAGGACAGGAACCCAGTCTTGGGCTTCTAAGTTCAGTTTACCCCTGAACTTTCTGGGAGTTGTTATGCAAGTCCATTAAACTTCAGCTTCACTTGGCTCTGGACTTTATTCTACATATAACGGGAAGTCGTTGAGGGTTTTAAGCACTCCAGGGACATCATACAGTTTAGGTTTGAAAGACTCTCTCTGGCACTGTAAGGAGAATGGATGCACAGGCCAGGATCAGGTAAGAGTAGAAACCCATTCAGGCGGTAGCTAATTTAGGCAAGAGATGGTGATGGGTGTTTTAGATACTTATTGTTACTGTAACAAATTGCAATTACTACAAATTTAATGGTTTAAAAAAAGATATTTATGATCTCATTTATTATTAAATTTAGCATGATACAGTTCAGAAGTTCAAACTGGGTCTTACTGGGCTAAGAAACCTAAGGTATCAGAAGGGCTGCTTTTCTTCTGGAGGCTCTCGGAGAGAATCCATCTCCTTATCTTTTCCAGCTTTTCATACATTTCCTGCATCTTTGGGTCAGGGATATTTCCTTCATCCTGCAAGCCAGCAGCATAGCATCTTCACTGCAATCCCTGACTCCAGCACAGCTGCCTCTCTCTTACAAGGATCATTGCAATGATCCAGAATAATCTCATCTCAATACCCTTAACTTAATCTCACCTGCAAAGTCCAATTTTGCCAAGGTAACATTCACAGGTTCTGTGGGTTAGAACACAGACCCCTTTAAGGGAGCCATTTTTCTACCTGCCGCAGACAGAAATCACAAAGATAAGAAGGAGTTTGGGATTACATTTTTGGAATATAGCTTCTGTGTACTGTAGATTCCACACAGTCTTCAAGAGTGTCTTTTCTAAAACTTTCAAGCACTTCTTATACTAAAGTCCCCTAATGGTAGATAATCCTCCTTTAAAGATGAGAGGAGGAGCAGTCATTCAATGGCAAGTGAAATGATAAAAATACGTATTTTCTTTTTTCTTTTGTATTATGATTGAATGAGAATATACAATCCTGTATAAATTTGCATACCTACCAATGAGCGGCTCCCACTGCTCTCCCTGCCCAGTGACAGCACACTCCTTCTCTCTGTTCTGTACATGTCATATCCTCCTAACAATCTCCTAGCCCCTCCTCTACCCACTCCCCCACGTCCAGTAAGAGGTCAGCCAGATGACATCCTATAGATGCATAGAACCATAAAGTGCACACACGATATGGTTGCTTGTCACCAAGTCCAATCCATTTCTGTCTGAAGAGTTGACCTCCTTGATGAATTATGGACAGGGGCAGCATCAGGGCAAACAGCCATGCTCCCAGGGGAACCCCAAGGCCACTGGACCATCAATTGCAGTCTCTTAGTGGAGATCTCAGGGTGTACCCCTTTTTATTTTCATGCTGCCAGTGAGACTCAACTTTGTGAGCCCCATCACTGCTAACACTGGTGGTAGCCAGGCGTCATCCGGTTCTTCCCGTCACATGTTGATGCAGTCACCCACTCACGTGGGTATCCCTGTCTTCTGCATTCTCTTTGCCCCATGTCGTTTTTGTCCCTGAAGACAATCCATTCCTGCCGAGTTGGGATCATTTGGTGTACCTCAGATGGCAGCTTGGCAGCTTTTAAGACCCCAGAGACCGCTTACCAATTTGGGCTGCAGAAGATTCTCTTAGAAAAATGCTAGTTATGCCAATTGGCCTCAATGTCCCCTGAGAACATGGTCCCCAGACCACCACCCCAGCTACTCCATCCTTGCAATATTGGGTTTAGATGGGAGGAGTAATCATGTTGAAGTCCAGTTAAAATTGATCTTCTTTCTAATGTGTGCTGTCACTGATTTCAACACAACCAAATTTCTATCAACTATCTAATGAATACCCCACCCTCCCTCCCCACCCTTGCAGCCGTCAGAGTCTTTTCTTCTACACGTGAGTCTGTTTTTAAGCTCTTATCTTAAGGGTCTTGTATAGTATTTGTCCTTTTGTTGCTGACTACTTTCACTCAATATCATGTCTTCCAATTGAAACCAGGTTACGAGATGCTTCCTGAAATCATCATTGTTCTTTATCATTGCATAGTGCTGTTGAGTACATATACTGTAGTTTACCTATTCATTGCTCTGATGTTGGGCATCTGGGTTGATCCCATCTTTTAGCTATTGTGTACTGTGCAGCAATAAACGTTCTTGTGCATGTATTAGTTGGTGTGAATGGCCTTGATTCTATAGGGTATATTCCAAGCAGTGGAATTACTGGGTCAAATGGTATATGTATTTCCAGCTTTTTAAGGAAGCACCAGATTGCTTTCCACAGAGGTTGCACCATTTTGCAATCCAGTCAACAATGTAAGAGAGTTCCAATTTCTCCACAACCTCCAGCATTTGTTGTTTTGCATTTTTTGGATCATGGCCAACCTTGTTGGGGATTAGATGGTATCTCACTGTAGTTTTGATCTGAATTTCTTTAATAGCTAATGATTGTGAGCATGTCCGATTGTGATTTTTGGCTGCCTGGATCTCCTCTTTAGAGAAGAGTCTGTCCACCTGCTTTGCCCATCACTTAATTGGATGATATATCTTTTTCTTGTTGATATTTTGTAGTATCTTATAGATTACGCAGATCAGATGTCAGTCTGACATATATGGTTGCCAAATATTTTTTTCCCATTCTGTAGGTGATCTTTTAATTCTGTTGATAAAGTCTCTGGATGAGCAAAATTGTTTGATTCTTAGTAGTTCCCACTTAGTCTATTTTCTCTTCTGCTGATTGTGCTTTGTCAGATTTTGAAGTTGGTCTACATTGTGTATTAAAACTTCCATTGTTGATCCTAATTTTTCTTGGACGCGTTTTCTTGTTTTAGATTTGATATTTAGGTCTTTTATCTAGGGTCACCATGAGTCGGATCCAACTCGACGGTACTTGGCTTTGGCTTGGCATCTAGTTTGAGTTGGTTTCTGTATAAGGTATGAAATATGGGTCATTTCAATTTATTGCAGATGGATATCCAATTTTGCCAGCACCATTTATTGAAGAGATTGTTTTTACCCAAATTCAATGTCTCCTGTCCTTTGTTGAATATTAGCTGTTCACAGGAGGATGGTGTCAGCTCTTAGGTCTCAGTTCTGTTCCATTGATCTATCTGTCTCTTTTGGTACCAGTACCAGGCTGTTTTAACCACTGTGGCAGTGTAATAGATTCTAAAGTCAGCTAGTGAAAGGCCTCCCAGTGTGTTCTTTTTCTTCAGTAGTGCTTTGCTTATCCAGGGCTTCTTCCCTTTCTGAACAAAGTTGGTGATTTGTTTCTCCATCTCATTAACAAATGTCAGTGGAGTTTGTATTGGGATTGCATTATATAGGTAAATTGCTTTGGGTAAAATAGAGATTTTTCACAATGTTAAGTCTTCCTATCCATGAGCAGGGTAGATTTCTCCATGTATGTAAGTCTCTCTTAGTTTCTTATAGTAAGGTCTTGTAGTTCTCTTTGTAAATGTCTGTTACTTCTGTGGTTAGATTTATTCCTAGGTATTTTATCTTCTTGGGGACTATAGTAAATGATATCGATTTGGTGATTTCTTCTTTAACAATCTTTTGTTGGCATAAAGGAATCCTACTGATTTACTTATGTGTATATTGTATCCTGCACTTTGCTGAACTCTTCTAACAATTTGAGTAGCTTATTTATGGATTCTATAGGATTCTCTGCATATACAGTCATATCATCTGCAAATAGGGAGATGCCAATACAGATGCTCTTTATTTCTTGGTGTGGTTTAATTGCTCTGGCTAGAACTTCTACTACAATGTTAAATATTAGAGGTGAGAGTGGGCATCCTTGTCTAGTTCTTGTTCTCAAGGGGAATTGTTTCAGTTTCTCTCCATTGAGGAAGATGTAGGCAGCTGGATTTATATAAATGGTCTTTATTGCATTGAGGAATTTGCCATCTATTCCTATTTTGCTGAGAATTTTTAGCATGAATGGGTTTTGTACTTTATCAATATCTGCATCAATAGACAAAATCAGGTGATTCTTGTCTTTTGCATTATTTATGTGGTTGATCACATTAATTGTTTTTCTGATGCTGAATCAAACTTGCAGCCCTGGTATGAATCCAACTTGGTCATGATGAATTATTTTTTTGATACATTATTGTATTCTGTTGACAAGAACTTTATTGAAGATTTTTGCATCCAGATTCATGATTGATATTGGTCTGTAGTTCCCCTTTTTTGTTGGGTCAATGTGTATTTTCACTTGAATACCGGACTGGCTTCCTTGTTCCAACACCAATTACCTGAGTGCCCTTAGACAAGCCACTTACCCTGACCTGTGTCACCAAGATCATCTCTATTACTCACTGAATATTCTGCAGATCAAATGAGATCACATATACAGAAAAACTTGGTGTAGAGGGTAAGATGTAGTTAAGTAAAGAAGTATCTCTGAATTTTAAATCTAAGCCACCCCTGTTTTCTGCTACAAGGTCTGACAATTAAGTTTACAAACTTATCCTACAAAAAGTGCTACACACCTTATTGCTGAATATCACTATGGTCACCTGTGAAGTACTCTCTTTGGAAAGCTGTTCACTGATGCCAGGACATAACCACCTTTCAAAGCAATTTTAGAACTCTTTTTTCTGGAATAGCCATCAGAGCTGTCATTGTATTACCCTTGACATCCTGAATATCATAGAAATGTCTTCCTTTCAATATTTCCTTTACCTTCAGGTAAAGAAAAAAGTCATTGGGGGCAAGATCAGGCAAGTAGGTAGGGTATTCCAATACCACTATTTGTTTACTGGCTATAAATTCCCTTACAGACAGTGCCATGTGAGCTGGTGCATTGTTCTGATGCAAGAGCCATGAGCTGTTCACAAAACGTCCAGGTTATTTTCATCTTTTTCATGCAGTCCTTTCAGCACTCCCAAATAGTAAACTTGGTTAACTGTTTGTCCAGTTAGTACAAATTTGTAAAGAAAAATTCCTCTCATAGCAAAGAAGGTTAGCAACATCATTTTGACTCTTGATTTGAGCTGATGGAGCTCTTTTGGTCATGGAAAATTGGCTGACTTCCATTCCAATGCTTTGTTTAAGGTCTTATTGGTACATTCATGTTTCATCACCAGTGATAACATAGCCCAAAACATCATCTTGCCTCTCCAAGAGGCCTTGGCAAACTTTGACTCTCCTTTGCTGTTGTTCATCAATGAGCTCCTTTGGGACTATTTTTCCACATAACTTCATTAAACCAAGATTTTCAGCTAAGACTTTTCTGTTTCTCTATTGATGATTACTTGGTAAGTTATATTTCTCACAGTCAGCTGATGATTTTGACACACAATTCGATGAGTTTTTGCAATGTTTTCATCAGTACTTCACATTACTGGTCACCATGACCTCTCTTCACCAGTGACACTTTCTCTCCTCTCAGAAAAAGTTTAATCCTCTTGTACACTGTCAAATTCCTCATGGTATTATCCTTATAAACTTGGACCAACATGTCCCTTATTTTGCTTCCACTCTTGCCAAGTTTAACAAGAAACTGAATGTTTGTTCATTACTCTAATTCAAGCTCCAACATTCTCACAGCATGCAAAAGTGCACAACCACAATAATGAACACCACTCAGCAAGACTCTGCCACACTTTGATATAAAAACAGCTGTGAGACACTGGTATACCAAGGTTAAGAAACCCTGCTGAGTTGTTTGTACCATGCTGCCACTGTAAGTGCACAGTTGCAAGTTCATGAACTTAATTGTCAGACCACTTATATCCAGTTGCCCTGTCCTGGTTCTGCCCCATAGAAGGGCCACTGGAATTCAGCTAATGCAGACTGAGTTTTGTAATGGTTGAAGAAGTGGCAATAAGAACCACAAGATCAAAGCATCCTGATATTAAGTAAATGAATTACTTTCATAAAGAAAATGAACAAACGAGTGAAAAGAACTTCCAGGAACTCTGTTTTGCGGTTTAGAGTGCTTTGTGTGCCATCCAGAAAACCTAGTGGTGTAGTATTTAAGTGCTACAGCTGCTGACCTAAACTTTGGCAGTTTGAATCCATCAGGTACTCTTGGAAACTCTGTGGAGCAGCTGTACTCTGTCCTACAGGATCACTATGAATTGGAATTGACACAATTCAATGGCAGCTGGTGTGCCACCCAGCTAGTTGTTATCACACTTACAGTACCTTAAAACCAAAACCAAACCCATTGCCACTGAGGTGATATTGATGCATAGTGACCATATAGGACAGAGTGGAACAGACCCATTGACCTTCCAAGGAATGGCTGGTAGATTAGAGCTGCTAACCTTTTTTGGTTAGCAGCCAGAGTTCTTAACCACTGTACACAGGTTTAGTGCACTGCATAATACCACTGTGGAGGTACTATGATCCATACAACTCACACATCCATCATATGGGGTTGCTCTGCTGTGATCCCCATTCAAAGAGGAGGACACACGTTATAAGAGGTTTAGACAGTTGCCTAAAGGCATGTCACTAGGCTAGTATGTGATACAACAGACATGCCTGTCTGATTCTAAAGCCTTTGCTCATAATCACTCTGTAATTCTCCCCTACCAGGAAACTGTATCTTAGATATGAGACTAACAATGTGTGCACACACACATAAATATACATTTTAAGCTTGTTACTAACATTACAGGGCCCTGAAGGCAAAGTTGTTAAGAGCTCAGCTCCTAACCAAAAGATTAGTAGTTTGAATCCACCAGCCACTTCATGGAAACCTGATGGGGTAGTTCTACAATTTCCTATAAGGTTGCTATAATCTGGAATCTACAGATGTGGTTTCAGTTTTTAACTAACACAGTGTAACTTTTCAGGATTATGTCTTATTGCAACCATTTTTAATGAATGAAGATAAGCCACTATTTATGTACTCTTACTGCCATTATTTTATTTGATCTCTGGAAAATAATTTCAGCTCCATTTCACAGACACAGACACTGAGTCTCAGGGCAGTCAAACAGCATGCCCAAGGCTACACAAATTGTAATTCAATTCCTGGTCTTGGGGACAGGACTTTTGAATCTAAGCCCACTGTGATTTTGCAAGAAACATTAAAATCATGTAGGTCAATGTTCCGATTCCATGATAAGGAAACTGAGCCTCAGAGAATAGAAGCAACTACTCTAAGGACATTCAGTGATCCTGTACGATGGTTAAAAGAAGAGATTTGGGGATGATACAGACATGCATTTAGCACACTACCAGGTTTATAGTAAGTAGCCAATAACTGATGGTTAAGCAATCAGGTTCCAGTTTTCCCATTTATTTGCTGCATGCCTTTGAGTAAAATTTTCTATTAAAGGTAACAATTTTCTCATCTGTAAAATGGGAACAATAATAGCACTCACAGGAGTTGTGAAGATTTAGCATATGATTAGAAGTATCTGTCATACATTAAATGGTAGTTTTGAGTGATTCAACTAAAACTAGAATTCAGCTGAAGTGTGTTCCAGCAGTATACTCAAGTCTTTTTGAAGTTGTTGGTAGTAACTCCATCCATAATGATTTAATAAAAATAGATAAGGTGCTCTCTAAGTCTAAGCAGTCTGATTTCTGAAATGCCTTAAACATACCAGCTATGTTCTCTTGAAGCTTTAATCACCTTAGCCAATCTCCTTTCATTTTAACAGAGAGGGCAAGGGTCACCTTCGCAAATCCAAGTCTAGTGATACCATCAGTCAAGTTCAGGTAGATCTGCAGTTATAAGTTTTACAAGACAAAAATCCTATTTTGATCTTTTCATGTGCTGGAGGAAACTGGTCTGTCCATGATACAGAACATTACTAATGTCTGTTTTAAAACAAAATTTTCAGGAGAGAAATGTACAAAAACTCATGTTTGAATGTTTTATTACTCATATTAACCTCTTTAAACTGTCCAGAAGTTCTTGTTTCATTTAAGAAATCTTAAATTTGAGACATAAACTTCCTGACAGTGTGGCTCCCTTTAAAGGTGATATATGCTCTGACAGCAGAGAAATAAGGCCAGTCAAGTGTTCTAACCACAGGATGGTAAAAGTCATGGTCAGGTTAGAAGAATCAATTAGAGTGGGAATGAGGCTGTGTAAATTTCAGGACTCAGACAGCAAAATATGAAGACAGGGTTGAATTTAAAGCCTTGCCTGATGTGATTGTATTTCATTTCCTGATTGGCAAGACAACTCTAAATGGGATATTAAATTGGGTTAAGAAAGCAGTTTTCTTCCTTTTTAAAACAATACAAAGGAAGGAAAAAAAAAGATCCCAAGAAGAGTAGCAACAAATTTGAGGTTTTATATGGGTGTTTGAGAAAAGACAGAAAGCCTGCGGAAAAAATGTATTTGAAGCCAGAATTCTAGACAGGGAGACTTTACGTCTCCACTTGCAACAGCTGAAACGGCTGTATTTATAGCAGGCACGTGATGCTCGGCTAGGTCCCGGCCTCGGCCTGGTACAGTCAGCTTGGTGACGAGCTGTGCGTCTCTGCTGTGCGTTAACATCAGCTGCAGATCTGATGTTTATAAGCAAACAACAGTTTTGAGGTCTTAAAATAGATGAAAAAACTCTATCTATGGTTGCCAGCAAGTCTGATAGTAGAACTAGCTGAGGCAAAGAAGAAAACTAAACTAGAAAAGGAAGCAGGCCCTGGAATCTCCTGATTTCTGATTCCAGGCAGAAAGTTCCCAACTGGAACAAAAGTAACCTTCCTTAAGACTCAGTTATGTCATCTGTAAAATGGGAGTACAGACTGGGTTTAATTTGCAGGGCTATTTTGGGGAGCAAATTCTGTTATAGTCATTTAGGGCATTTAGCACACTGCCTGGCATGCTGAGCAGGGAATGGAAGGGAAGTTATTGGAATGGCTTAATCTCCAAACTTTATTCTTTCCTGAGTCTATTTGTCAGGTTGTCTATCTAAACTCTACCCACCCCCCCACCTCCACCAACCCACCCTCCACCCCCCCGCCCCACAGGGCTAACTTCCTCTCTTTCTTTCTCTTATTTCACTCTTATCAGACCTACCACAATGACCAGAGCAGAACCAGACAAGAAACATTAACGCGGTAACAAGACCGCTGGACCCAAAGACCGAAGACCAGCATCCCAGACCTGGTGCTGATACCTGGTGCTGAGGGTAAAAAAAGTCACTGTACTTCCTTGGGACTCAGCCTCGCAAGCCTCAGACTTCTCATCTATCCTGCCTACTTCACAGCTCCCTTGTGCAGAGCTACACTTGTTGTTGTTGGGTGCTGATGAATTGATTCCAACTTGTAATGACCCCATGTAACACTCCATAGGATTTTCTTAGCCGTAATCTTTATGGAAACAGATTGCTAGGTCTTTCTCCCATGAAGTCACTAAGCAGGTTTGAACCTAGTTAGCAGCCAGATGCTTACCTATTTGTAGCACTGGGGCTTACTGAGGATCAGCCAATTCACTGACTAGGAGGATGCTCTTAGAATGATAGCCCAATGGCAAGTATTGGCAGGACCATTACAGTGACCTCAGACACCCACTTTAACTATGTCTCCCATTTAGATACACGGTTAAGTAAACACCATTCTCATAAATTTCTAACCTAGCCCTCCCTTATAAGCTATCCTGTCTGTACTTTGCACTTTGTAGGAGAGAAAGAAAAGAGGAGGAAACAAGACAGGTGCTTCAGAATCCTGGAGGAGCTGAATCAGAATAACAACAGCATACCTGCCAGTGGTCTTCATCCCCAGGGCAGGCCTCACCACATCTCAACAGCACACTTTCTCAGTGAGTCTAGATGGAACCTCAGCATCCTTCTTAACATAGAGTTCCAACTGTCACCATTTGTGCTCACTACCTCTCACTGCCATGTAACAGAAGACTCCATTTAAAAATACCAAAAATAAACATAAGTGGAAGAAAATTCCAAACTCTGGATTGAAATCCCAGCTATACCACTAACTAGCTGGAGAATCACTCTGAACTTGTTTCCTTTTCTACAAAATGGTAGTAGAAATGTCTACTTTGTAGGACAGCTATGAGATTTCAATCAGAAAATTCTTAGGTTAGAGTCTGTCAAATAGTAAAGGCACAATCTATTGTTAGCTACTAACATTATCATTTGGAGCCCAAGGGCATAGAGGTTAATTATTTAGATGCTTACCAAAGAGTTGACAGTTCAGATCCACCAGCTGCTCCTTAGAAGACCTATGGGGAAAGTTCCACCCTGTCCTATAGGTGTCCTGTGAGTTTGAACTCACTCAACAGCAATGAGTTTGATTTGGGTTATTACTGTCATTTTATCATGAATAACTTGCTCTCTCTTAGTTGATATTCTCTGTAAAACTTCTCTGCTTCTTTCTTTAAAGAAAAGTAAGCAGAAAGTCCCCAGAATCATGTAACTTTGAAGACCTCCAGCCAGAATTAATACTATTTTGTGGTATCAAGCAAGTTGCTCTTGTCTCTTAGCCTCAGTTTCCACAGTTAGCTAAGGGAAAAAACCTTTTAGCATACGGAAAAGATTAAATGGGCTCTGCCAGATCAATGTTCAAATATTAGCAGGAAAAGAATGAATGAATATTGAACATAATAGGATCAACTCAAATCCATTGGAAACATTACAGAAGAAGCATTTTCCTGAGAAGGTTAAAATGAAATCAAATGTCTGAGGTAGATTAATTTTTTTTTTTCTCTCTCTCTTCATGTCAGATTTGTTTCCCCGGGATTTCATCTGCATAATGGAATTTGCTGATTTTGAATAAATGGTGCAACATGCACAGGAGCACTTTCCAGGATAAACAGCTGAAGGTTATTTATATGTCATTTATAAGACCATCTCACTGATTGCTGAGTATCTTAGCTCTCCCACAGAATCCCACATTACAGTCAAATCATGCTTTGTGCTCCAGCCCAAGCATCAGACTCTCTGCAGTCTGAAGGTCAAGGAGACTAAAAGACATACTGTAAGCTCCATCTTTTTCTGAGAGATCTCCAGTGCATATAAAGGCACTGAAAAGTCCTTCCATTATAAAATAAGTATGTTTGACACAGCATTGCTCCAACATATCTGACTAGAGAAGCTTTTCTTTCAGGTTAATACCTCTTAACATCCTGTAGAATTATTATTTGGATAATGCGACTCAACGACACTTGTCTTGGCAATGCTATTATGTTATATTCCTGAAATGACCAATAAAGGCGGGGGTTAGAATTTGAGGATTCACTGATTGCCAGGTGGTACCGACACAAGGTACAACATAGAGAGTCAACTAGAGACTGCATTACTTCCTTAAACCAATTCTTCATGTATAAATATTAGATATCTTGGTTAAAAAAAATTAAAAAGCAAAATCCTGAGACTCAAGTGCCTGTCCAGCTACCACCCTGTTTCTCTCTCACTTAGCAAAGCCACTCAGAAGTGGTGCAGCTCACTCTCTCCCTTTCTCTACCTCTGCTAGGACAAGTATCAGCTGAAGGTGTTTCTATGTCATTTATAAGACCAGCCAATTTTGACTTGTGATCCAGGTGAATCAGAGTGGAAGAGTGTGCCACAGGGTTTTCAAAAGCTGATTTTTTTTTTTTCCTGGAAGTAGATTACCACACATTTCCTCCATGATTCTTCTGGATGACCTCAAAATTCCAGGACACAGTAAGCACTAGTACCATCCAGGAACTCCTCTTCACTTTCAGGACCCACTTAAACCCACTTATTTCACTCCACCAAAACTGCTCTTGCTAAGGTTATCTACAGCTGTGTGTTGCCCAAATTCTCGTCCTCATCTTACTTCATCTTTCAGTGCCATTAAACACAGCTGATCACTCTCTCCTCTTGGAAACCCTTGCCTCGCTTGGCTGCCTGCATTTCCTTCTGCATTCCTGGTTGCTCCTCTCAGTTTCCTTTCCTGGTTCCTACCTCATCTCTCTGACCTTTAAATGTCAGAGCGTCCCAGGCAGAAGAAGTGAATCCTCTCTTAACTGTATTGTAACAGAATTGCTAGGTGATCAGAGCCAGCTCCTTGGTCTCCACGCAAGTGTTGTGGAGCATACGTTGCATTATTTAAGATGTACTTACAAACGGAGTTGCTGATGACTCAACACCGATGCACGGTGATCCCATGTGTGGCAGAGTAGAACAATGGTCCATACAGCTTTCAGTGGTTGGCTTTTCAGGAGTAGATTGCCAGGTCTTTCTTCCAAGGCACCTCTGACATGTTTAGTTTCTGTCAAGTGTACAGAATGGAAGTGCTTTATAGGGTTTTCAAGGCTGTGACCTTTTGGAAGCAGATAGTTTGTCTTCCAAAGTGCCCCTGAGTGGTTTCAAATTGCCAACCTTTGGGTTAGCAGATACGTATGTAAACCCTTTCTACTACACAGAAACTCCTTAGTAGATCGAAAATAAAATCTTTGATCCCCCCCTAAAATAATAATTGCAAAGTTCTGTTTTTTACCAAGTGCCTTTCATCTCAAGAATTAAAAATGAACTCCACCGAGTTTCTCAGGCCAAAACCCTAGCAGGCATCTTTGAGTCTTCTCATTTTCTCAGTACTCTACATCCAGTACATTAACAAAGTTTGTTAGATCTACCTTTAAAGGACATCCAGAATCCAACTGCTTTCATGCCTCTATTTCTCCCCAACTGGTCTAGATCATCACCACCCTGCCGACGTGAATGCACTGCAGTAACCTTTCAAGCTGGTCTCTGCATCTCTCCTTAACCTATGTTTCACACGGCAACCAGAGTCATCACATTAAAACATGAACCTATCGTGTTAAGGACACTCCCAAGGCTTCAGACACCAGTAGAATCAAGCCCTAAAGTCCTCCCCACGGCCTACATGGCCTGTCCACCACTCTGATCTCATCACCCACTGCTCTGCTGCTTGCTAACTCAGTTCGCACCACACTGGTCTTCTTTAACAGTTCCAGTTAGAAGCTCGTTTGCACCTTAGGTAATTTCCTATCCACGTGTTATTCCTGTTGCTCCCATCACTCTCTCAAACAGCACCTCTTCAAAATCCCCCCTTCCCACTCTGTCAAAATGGCCCCACATCTCAATCACAACCCATCTCCTTGTCCTGATTTACTACTCAGTGCCATGTGGTTTGTGCATGTGTGTGGGAATGTGTGTTCTTCCACTAACAGAATGCACACATCAAAAGCAGAGAAGGAGGCTTTGACCAACTTTATCACTACTGTGCTTTGTGTCTAGGATGGTTCCTAGAATGTAATAGGTGCGTTAAGATGTTTGCTGACTGACCTAACTATTTCTAAAGGAGCCAGGCAAAGGGGGCACAGGAAAAACTATATAAATTTACCATTCTCAATTTGAGGTAAAAACACTGAAGACAAATACGGCAGCTCCATAGCAATGATTTTCTGCCAAACAGAAATGGAGTTTTCTTTGACTATCAGTGTTTTCTCCTGGTTTGTGGAAAATACGCGGTATCTAAAGTTATTGTCTATGTAAGTCATTTAAATCTACTGTCTCATTTCTCACCTATTACATGAGTCAATTTTTTAAAGTCCATAGTTCTCCATTGATGTACAAGTGTCACCTGCTGTGAGAAATAACACAAAAATAACCCACTACTTTTCATAGTCTTTCAAAGTATATTTTCACATAAAACTTGTATAACCTTATAATAATAACAACTACATTTTATTGAGAACTTTCTGTGTGCCAGAGGCATTTTAGCCATCACCTTATTTAAACTTCCAGTATTCCTGAAAGGAAAGCACTATCATGATACCCATTTTGCAGAGGGAAAAACTGAGCTTTAGGGAGATTAAGTAACTTTCTCAAGGGCTGCATCTTGAACAAATGCTACCTGTCATAGTGACCCTCAGAACAAGGTTACACAATTAGTAACATAACACGTTATGTAACAGATTACACAATCAGCAGTACTACTCACTTTGTAAAATAATAAATCTTAGGCTCAGAGAAGAAAGGGGGTACCCAAGGTCACAGAGCAAATTCAGCCCTCACTAAGGGCTTCTGTTTCAGGTAGGATCTTTCAGCAATAAAGGCACTCGACTGTGGGATAGAAAAAGTGTCCCAGAGGGGCAGCATAAGGTGAAGAAGACATCCAAGAGCCAGATGGGGACTAGGCTCACACGTACATGTAGGCTTTCTTCAGGCCGGAGATATCAAAACTGAGGCCCAAAGAGAGAAAACAGCCATTCAAGGTGACACAGATTGTCAGTGACGCAGTCAGCTCTTAAGCCCACTTCCAGGACTCAACATGCCTTTCCTCATATCATCACGCAGATAGCTTCA
This sequence comes from Heterohyrax brucei, assembly GCA_028571685.1. NCBI lineage: Eukaryota > Metazoa > Chordata > Mammalia > Hyracoidea > Procaviidae > Heterohyrax > Heterohyrax brucei. The sequence goes on from CM053150.1 coordinate 70,028,449, forward strand.
ATACGCATAGTGGTGCAATGGTTAAATGCTTGGGTGCCTCTGACTTCTCCATGAGTATTTGAAGGCTTCTGATTGGCCAGGTCAGGTCACCACACACAAAGCCTAAAATCATCACACACCATTTGATAAATTGTGTTGACTGTATTTATGGGATCCACGTTTACAGTGCAGGGGTGTGGAGGGGTTTTGTGGCTTGATTTTTTTTTCCCCTAATTATTTGGTGGCTATTTTCGTAACATCTTTCGGAGATTAAGTCCAATTAGGAAACAGATGGCACCGAAATATTGTCAAACATATCAGATCAGCAGCAAATCACTGACTTAATTACGTAAATAATTAAAATGTATATTTACACCTGATCATCCAAATGAGGGTGAAAAGACCGATTTCAGGGTTGGTTATAAGCTCAATGAGCTCTGGCAAAGAGTCAAGACCAAAGTAAGCCACATTTAAGTGATTGCTTTGGCGCCTTTTCCACATCCTGCCCTAAAAGGGCTTTTGAAAGGCAGAAGCAAATAAATAAAGAAATAATAAGAAGTCCTCTGAGCATCCCAGGCAGGGCTTGACGGATGGTCTCTGCAAGAGGATACATGGCTTCTTCCTTCTATGCTCTGATCCTGCCTTTTTCCTCTCCAAGAACATCCTGAAGGCTTTCCATTGCCCAAAGACTCACAGTCCTTTAAATCCACCATTTAGGCTCAGCTACTCCCTCTCTGCTACAACATATGTTAAAAGTTTAACCCCTATAACTGTGGATATGAACCACTCTGGAAATTTTTTTTATTATGTTAATCAGGTCATACATAACTAGGGTAGGATCTGAAGCTAATCACTTGTGAATTATAAAAAAAGCATAGCGAACATGGAAGCATGCACACATGGTGGAAACCAGAACCCATGTAAGAATCACCTACAAGACAAGGAACAAAGCAGCACCCGGGCCAATGAACAAGGAAAGAATCAACATATCCAAGACTCTGACTTGAACTCTAAGCCTCCAGAACTGTGAGAAAATAAGTTCACGTTCTTTAAAGTTGTCTCCTTGTGGTATTTGTGTCATACCAAAACTAGGAAAGCAAGACACTTTCCTTTATAGCCACGAAGCCTTGGTGGGGTAGTGGTTAAGTGACTGGTTGCTAAATGAAAAGTTAGCAGTTCAAACCCCCTGCTCCTTGACAGGAAGACATGGCAGTGTGCTTCCATAAAGAGATGACAGCCTTGCAGTGCTTCTCGGCCCTATAGTGTTACCACGAGTCAGAACCAACTCAATGGCACACAAACAACAACAATTTGATGGCCTCACTTGCAGCTACTGATGTTTACCAGAAGAAAGGCTCCTTGTGTCAGCACGGTTGAGAGAACAAGTTTTGAAAAAACATGGACACGTAGGCCTTGGCCTTGTCACCTGACACAGTTTTACCAACTGAAATAGGGACGTCCAAATCCACTGCTGTTGAGTCGATTTTGACTCATAATGACACTATAGGTCAGGGTAGAACTGCCCCAGAAAGTTTCCAAAGAGTACCTGATAGATTTGAATGGTTGACCTTTTGGTTAGCAGATGTTGCACTTAACCCCTACATCACCAGGATTTCTGAAAATGGGGATAATACCTTAAAAATATATGGAAAGCTTCCTGTGAACTCACTTAGGTTCACGTACTTCACATCCTTGACATTATTACTACTCACAGTATCTATATGTAATAATCCCAAATTTACAAGGAGGCAACCTGAAGCTTAGAGGAAGTAAGAACCTTGTTGCTTTTACTTCAAATTAGCTTTGCTTTTGTGTCTTTTTAGTGGTTCCCAAACCTAGCTGTGTTGCCAAATTTTCTGGTGAAGTTATATAAAACACATATTCTCAGGTCCAGCCTCAGATCTACTGAATCAGAATCTTTAGCCACAGTGTCTGTGAATCTGTATCTTTCAACCTCCCAGGTGATTTTGATGGACAGGTAGGTCTGATAATCAAAAGCTTAATTGGTAAGAATTCAAGCATTAAATTGAGGTTGGGCCAGACTAGTGGTTTTTAAACTGAGCTCCTCACTGGAGCTCCTCTGGGATTACTGTGTGATGGAGGCCAGGGCAAAGAGTGAAGAGCCATTAGAAGGGAAGGTGCTGGGAAGAAAAGCAGAATGTCTAGACCCCACCTCCCAGTTTTAATCAGAGCACCACTCTGCTTTTGTCTCTTTTGTTCATTTATGTTTCCATGCAAGAGGCATTTGGACAAATGATGGGCTGGCTTAACAAAGCTTGAAAGCAACTAAACAAAATGACCTTTAATTTATTTAATCAATAAATAGTTACCCAGTGTCTTCTAGGTGCCAGTCACTGTGAAAGATGAAAGCCAAGTGAGACATGGTCCCTCTACTCTGAGAGTTCACAGTTGAAAGAGAAGACAGAACATGGAAGTGAGTGCTTCATATGTGTCAAGACAAACACATTAGTAGAGAGATGAGCATAGAGGCAGCTGTTTCTTGAAGGTTGTGTGGGAGTTCTCCCAGCATATGAACAAAAGGCGGGGAACGCAAGTAGCTGAGTATGCAAAGCCATGGAGATCTGAAAGCACAAGGGTGGACTGAGCATTTGAGTGTGGCTCAGGCTTAGAACGTGTAGAAGAATGGTGGACAATGACTCATTGCTAATGAGGCTGCAAGATGGGCAAGTCCTCCTCTGAACACCACTTTCTTCTTACTGTCAAACTGAGTAGCATGAATAAATGCTTTGGAAAATCATAGACTCTTTGGGTTGACAGAAATGCCTGTTGACTCCCTAGAGCAGTACTTCTCAACCAGGGCTTACATGTGCCCCAGCAGACACTTGACAGTGTCTGGAGATATTTTTGGTTGTTGTAGGGAAAGGGGTAGACATCACTGGCATCTAGTGAGTAGAGATCAGCCATGGATGCTGTCAAACAATCTCAAAACGTAGAGGGCAGCCCTCTAGAGTAAAGAACATCCATCTCAAAATGTTGATAATGCTGAGGTTGAGGAGCTCAGTCCTAGAACTACAGAAAAAGCTGAAAGCTCTTCCGCATGGTACCACCGGTGCAAGGACTCACAGAAGGTATGACCACTGCAACAAGATGGACAGAAATTGGGAGGGGCTTCAGTGTCAAAGCTGCTTTCCCGCCACCATCGTAGATCAAAGGCCAAAAACAGGAAGAGACCTGAGAAATCACATTCTGGCGGCCAAATGCTAAGCTAAGGTCTAGAAAATGGACATGATTGTTGCAGAACCAGTTGGCAAATAGACTATAGTTTTCTCGAATCCTGAATCCAGACGCTTTCAATCTCTGATCTTTAGATCCCAAATGATTCCTCACTTGGGTCTGGGCCTCACTGGTCCCCTTGTCCCATGCACACTGCCATAGTCTCTGTGCTCTGCAAATCACCTAAGGTAGAAAGTACAGAGTCCAGGGACTGACTGTCCTCTTCTCCTACCTGTTGGCTTGAGACAGAAAATAGTTGTGCTTTAAGACTCTCCTGGGAGACCTTTACAGGGAAACTAGAAAAGCATCTGCTGTCACTGGAGCCACAGTGCAGTACAAGATAAGCTGAGCTTGACTCCAAAGTAACATTGGATTCATACAAACCCAAGTGACTGTGATGACCTTGTACAAACCACCTTGTGCCTTAGTTTCCTAATCCGTAAAGTGAGGGAGATCAGAGATCCTATTTCCCGGGTTTTTTGAGAGAATGTGTGTAAGATTAGATCAGGCAAGACCAGACCCGCCACTGATGAGTCGATTCTGGCTCATAGCAACCCTATAGGACAGAGTAGAACTGCCCCATAAGATTTCCAAGGAGTGTCTGGTGGATTCAGACTACTGACTTTTAGCTCAGCAGCTGTGGCACTTCGCGATTTTGCCACCATGGTATCTGAATACATGTAAAGAGCTTGGCAAACGCCCAGTAAGTGGGAATGGCAGGTGCCGAGTGAGCGGTGGCCGTGCTAACATCCACGAAGATGGTCATCTCTCCAAGACTAACAGCAGGCACCACGGCATGACATAACGCCACCTACAGACATAGTCGGCCTTGGGGATCCCACCTCCTCCTCATCATTCAGAAATTTACCTGCTAAATGGGCTCTAGGAAAAAGATAAAAAAAAGTCCTTTCTGACTTTTGCCTAGTGAGTCCATTGCTATCCACTAATCGAAGTAGAAAATTGTATTCATGAAGTGAAAGAAGCTCCTGGAACTTTTAATGTAAGACTGCTCCTCGGCCAATGAAGAAAGCCTTACTTTTACCATGGTATTACCTGTCCCTTAGTCTTCCGCCCTTCGGACGAGGTAATTCTGACTAGAGCACAAGCTGTGTGCGCAGGCAGACTGCGCCGCGCCTGACTGCGGTGGCTTAGGCTCTTTCCCATGATGAAAACTAGGAAGCCGCTGCAGGCCCCAGTGTACCTCATGTCAGTCTCCCCTCCATCCTGCCCAGGACGACTTACAAAACTCTCTACACCTGGTTAGCCACCCGCTCGATAGCCCTTCTTTCCTCCAAATCCCCAATTTATACTTTCCAGAGAGCACCCACAGACATTTTTATACCTAACACTCTTTCATCTGGCTCCAGTACGGATGATACAAAGAAAAATCTTCCAGCCTATTTACTCCCAAATTCCAAACACATTCAGGGGGAAAATAAATAAATAAACGTCATGTTAAGCCCTAAGCACAAATGTATGGGGCCCCATGCTACACATTTAGAATACAGGGATGAAGAAACAGACAGGCCCCTGTTCTCAGGAGCTTATTTCTGCTAGGAGGAGACACTGGCCCCCAGAGTATACGTAAACAAGTCTTGGAGAACAGGGCTGGGTTTTACCAAGTAGAATCTTAAACTGAGATCCCAAGGTGAGCAGATATTAGGCAGGCGATTTGGAGAAGGGAGTCGAGTAGAGGAAATAACACATGCAAACTTCTGGAGGTAAGAGACGCTGTGGCAAGCAGAGGGAATTACAAGAAGCATAGGCTTGCTTGAGTTGGGAGAGAAACGGGGAAAATGTGAGTGAAGAGAGCAGGAAAATAAACAAGAATCAGACCATGAAAGGTCTCATAGCCATAATTTCAAAGAGTCGAGGCCTTTTTCTTAAGGTCAATGAGAAGCCATGTTGTCTGACTATCCAATTTAAAATGTATTTATTGACGGCTTTCTGTATGTTCAACCCTCCCCTAGGCATCGGGGAGAGGAAATGCAAATGCAACGCAAAACTACTGATATATTCATAGGCTGTTATTGGTTTGGGTTACTTTCAAGTTGGTCCCAACTCACTGCAACCTCCATGACTATTGATATGCTCAAGTCCTGTGTCGCAGTTACTATGTATTTTGAGTGTCTAGGTCATTTACCAGCACTGTATCTTGTAATATTCTGTTGTGATCCATACGGTTTTCTCTGGCTACCTTTTGGAAGCAGATTGCCAGGCCTTTCTTGCTATTGTGTCTTAATCTATGGGTAGGACAAGACTATTCCTTAAACTTGTTTCAAAATTTCAAGACTCTAGAAACCAGGAGCCAGAGCTGGTTATGTCTAGAGAGCTGGTCTGGCATAATGCTGAGCACAGAACAGTATCCAGGAAGGAGTAGATGAATGAAAGTAAGAGATGGAATCATCTGGCAGGATTACCAGCACATGCAAAAGTAGAGAAGTAGGGAGATCACAGCAGAGAAACAGTGGTTAAGAAATTGTCAGTGAGGTGAAGGTACCTGAAGAATGGACAAGAGTGAGGGAGAGAGTATCAGGCAGCAGGAAGAGCATGTGCAAAGGTACAGAGGAGAAAAAGGTCATGGGTAGATATGGGCCACAAAACATGGCCTGAGAGGAGCAGAGGATTTAGATACAGAAGCTGTGAAGGAGATAGTGGAGTAGACAAAGTGGGTCTTGTGTAGGAACACTTAAAAGACAGAAAGAGGACTTGCAGTTGATCCACAGTATTGGAGGATTGGAGCATGAGGCAGGAGTCACTGAAGGTTCTGGATAAGGGAAGAGTCAGCAAGACTGCTATGTTTAGGAGAGGTAGGCTGGATGTTAGGCATGCAAAGAGAAAGAAAGTGAGGCATAACCAAGAAATGGCTAGTGTCGTCCAGATGGAATTTTAGGGGAACTAAAAGCAGGTCAAAATGTGCAGGCCTCATGCTAGGTATAGGGGAAAAATGGAAAACACAGACTGGAAAATAGGTAAAGACCAGATCAAGAAATCACTCTCCCCAACTCCAACCCCTAAACCCTAAGGAGGAATAATTTCTAACTTAATTGATTAGATTGGAGGACTCCAAACAGGGCACATTTTTCAACGGATGGAGCGATTCTGCATTGAAAAGGTCTGGACTCTGACCAGCACACTATAACCCACAGGTTAAGCCCAGCCCATTAAGATGATAGATTTTTAAGTGGTTGAAAAAACAATTAAGAGTAACACATTTTGACATAAAATTCCAAGTGCCCATTAATAAAGCTGTATCAGAAGATAGCCATTTGGTTACAGGTTGTCCATGATTACTTTCATCCAAGGCCAGGCAGGGTTGAACAGTTGCAACAGAGACCATATGAACCATCAATCCTGAAGTACCTACTACCTGACCCTTTAGACAAAATTTTCACCAGCCTTGGTCAGGGCCTTCGATGCTTGGGCTAGTGGCTTGCCTCTTCATTTTTCTCCTCTTCCTGTACAGCCAGGCCTGAATATGTAAACATTCTCACGTTCAGATTTGGACCAAGAAGGCCCACCACATAGCAGAAGTGTAACGATTTTATTGTCCCATTCGCCATCACTCGCTCGTTTCATCTCACCTGCTGACCTTGTGGAGAGGAAGGGATCTGCTCAGAGATAGGGATGAGTAGTTTCTAGGTTTCTGGCAGGAAGAAAGGCCTGGCAATAGGCTTTTGAAGCACCAGGCATTGAAAACTCTGTGGACCACAGTTCTACTCTGACACACAGAGAATCGTCATGATGCGAAATCAACTCCTAGCTTTCCATTCATCGCCCCCTAAGCCTCCCCACACCACAACAGAAGACTTTAAGCAAGGGAATGGCAAAGTTAGTCTTGCATCTGGGGAAGACCTCAGTGTCTCTTCACATGAGGATGACCTGGAAGGGGTGATAGAGTGGCGTGTTGCCAACTTAGCAGAGGGAGGGCCTTAAAAGTAAGGGGTGAGAGTAGGTGTGTCGGACTCCTCCTGAGTGTCTGACCCAAGGGATTTAAACCACTGGGTGAAGGGAGGCTCTGTCCTGGTCAGTGTGGCCTGGGAAGCCTGGTGCCAACTGATTTTCACAACAGCCCACCACCGTCGTCATGAAAAATCTTTTTTTAACACTCTTATTAAAACCTAATCTTAATCGTATTCATCATTATTAAGTCTTGAAATTGTCTGGAATATTTAAATAGGGCCAGAGTGGAAGTCGGAGAAGTGGATTTAAAGAGACAGCTCAAATTCTCTCCAAAGATCTTGCCTGATGATGCCTGGAGATTCAGCCTCTAATAGAGACCTAAGGCTTCTGTAGGAACAGATTTTCAACTCAGCACAGGGAAGGGGAATGCCAATTACATTTGGCCTGGGTAATATTAGCCTTTCTTTCAAAGACTTCTCAAAAACCTATCAAGGAAGAGAAGAGACATAAAGAAGATAAATTAGGACTTAAATGCACCCAAGGACTTAGGGGATAATGAAGTGTGAATAGTGTGGTGGGCCTCCCCTCTGCCCGCCTTGCTTTCAGCCCCCAAACAGTGTCCATTAAATAGCTCCAGTGACCCTGTCTAGATCTGGAGGAGCTAATTTCTAGTAGGCTGTCAAGGTCAGATGACCTGGCCCTGCTGTTATGTCCTGATACACAGCAGGAAGTCATCAAGTCCTTTAGAACTATGTTCTGAGGAAGAAATAATGTCCCTTTATTATTTTTGCCAAATAAGAAATTTAATTTGAGCAGATGATCTCTCCATTTTTGCTTCTCTCTCCATCTTAGAGGGTGTGAATAAGACTGAGTTGCTGAGCCCTTACTGTGCCCCAGCATAGCACTGCACTATACATACTCTACTGTTGTTAGCTACTTGAGTTGACCCAGACTCCCAATGGTCCCATACATAATGGAAAGAAATGTTGCCTGCGCCATTCCCGTGAGCAGCTAAGGACCACACCGTTGTTATCCTCAGGGTTTTTGGAAGCAAATCACCAGGCCTTTCTTCCTAAACTGTCTCAGTCTAGAAGCTCTGCTGAAATCTGTCTGGCATCACAGTAGCACTTCAGCCTCCACTGAAAGACTGGTGTTGGCTACACATGAGGTGCAATGGCTGGGAATCAAACTCGGGTCTCCCACATGGAAGCAAGAATTCTACCAGCAAACCAATAATGCACACATGTTACGTACATAAACTTGTTGCCATATAGTTAATTACGACTCATGGTGATCCTATAAGATGGAATAGAAGTACTCCACAGAGCTTCCAAGAACCAACCGGTAGATTCAAACTTCCAACCATTTGGATAGCAGCTGAGCTCTTAACCGCTGTGTCACGAGGGCTCTATTATATATATATAGTCCTATATAATCCTGGCAGAAAACTTATAGGGTAGCCCTTACAGTCTGTATTTTACAGAGGAGGCATTTTTATAGAAAAGAAAATTCCTTCCCCAAGATAACCTCACTGCTTTGGACTCCAGCCTCTGACCCCAACAGTCTGCTTTCCTCTCTGCTCCACTGACCCCTTCCTACTCCACTCTCCTTCCACATGAGCAGTGGGGTAGGAGATCCAATACAGGTCAAAGAGGGGTCTTTTATAATGAGGGTTATTATTATTTTATTATTATTATCAGATTTGAATCCTGAATATTAAAACAATCTATTTAACCTTTCCCTGGCTAATACATACATTAAATGTGAAACCTATATGCCATCATAAAATGTGGGAAATTGAAACCTGCTGACATAAAATCAAATAGCCCAGCTATAAAAGGTGTCGCTTTTATGTGATTATCTTGCCAATATCTTCATGTTGCTAAACTAAATCAAACTACAATTTTCCCCACATGCCCTGAATTTAATGGGAACCATTACTGGGTGTGATTCCTTATAGATCTCCTGTAATAGTCACATGGCCTCTTTTGCCCTGGCCAATTAAAAGGAAGTCACTGGACTGTCATCTGTTACGTTGTTTGGAGAATATAGAACAGTGGCACTACCAGAAATGCCAAGGCATCTGATGCTCAGGTTGGCATTCAAGGCCAGTTTGATAAAACATCTGGCACTAACATATCTTTCCAGAACTTTCTTCCTCTATTTGCATGTGTGATCTTTGTTAGAATCCAAGAGCATCAGAAGTGGAAGAGATTTTTTTAGATCATCTAGGGTTGCAATGAATTAAAATGATTCAGTGGTAAGTTTTGTTTTGTTTTTATGCCAAGAATAGAAAGTAGAATTTGGAATAAATGCCATCTCTGATCAATCAGTGAGGGCATTTTGGAGCACTGTTGTTGAAAGGGCATCTGAGGGTAGTTCCAGTCTCACTGGGGAAAGAATGCTGTAGTTGTTTCACAGTGTCAGCCATGGGCTGAGCTGGCACTATGTCTGTGTTTACATCACAAGTATGCTTCCATACTTTAATCCCTCTGTTATATAGATGAAGAAACTTAGGTACATAGAGAGAGACTGACTTTTCAATGGTCACACAATACATTAGCAGCAGAATTGACACCAAAATGTATTTCTCTTGACTCCTAGTCCAGAGCTGTTTCCAGGCTGGAGAATGTCTGGTGAAGGAAAGATGCTCTGGCAGAACTAAAGAGTTAGCAACCTAGAGAAGGCAGAGACAACTCCCTCCTCAGTGAAAAAGAAAACTAAAAAGAAAACTCTAAATTCCCCAACCACCCCTAATCGAAAATTTTCAGATGATTTTACGAAGCTTTTATCCTAGCGATGGTGGTTAAGCACTTAGCTGCTAACCTGCAGGTCAGCCGTTTGAACCTACCAGCCATTCCATGGGAGAAAGAAGTGGCAATCTGCTTCTTCAAAGATTACAGGCTTGGAAACCCTATGTGGCAGTTTTACTCTGTCCTACAGGATAGCTGTGAGTCAGAATTGATAACAATGGGCTTGTTTTATTTTTTTTATTTTTATTGTTCCTTTATTTCTCTTTCCCAACTTTTTATTTCCTTTCCTGCACTAAGCTAGGATATTTTTCTACTGACCTCAATTCATCTGAAACTGAGATGACCTATGTTTAATGAACTCTGGGCTTTTTCAGTGAGTTTGTATCTTTGTCACTAAAGGTTGCGTGGCATTTCTCCGATGATCTTTCAGTGGGTTTCTTGGGTATTTGACTTTGCTCCTTGCCAGAGTTCATTGTGGAGTTAGACAGAACAAAGAGATGACAACTGGCACTGTTCCTCCCTCCATGCTCCCATCCACCCTCCTCTGAATTCTCACAACCCCTCAGTCTACATACCTGCAATGAATCCCATCACCTACCTGACAAAGCCCTAATTTCTTACCACGGCCCTTGGCACCTGTTATACTTTGCCCAGCCAACCTCTCTGGCCTCACCCCTTCCTCATCCCTCTCACATATCTCAGCAGCCCAGATGAGGAGAAACAAATGGCACTGGACCCTCCCACTCCATCTCACACGTTCTTAAAGGACACCTTCCTGTTTTTGTTCAACAACATTTCAGGTGTTTGGTTCTGGCAGTGTCTGCCACAGATATGCTAGTGTGTGCCAGAGTGAGAGGCTGCTCTGTTTACCCTTCCTGTTTAGTTACAGGACTATCAGCTACTCGGTGAACACATTCTGCACATGCCTGCTTCAGTGACTTTGATTCCTTATTTGCCTTGTCCACCTGGTGCCCCCTATTTAATCTTCAAAATCTTCAGTGCTTTTGGTTCCCTGTGCATATACCTGCTTCAGTGCTCACGGTTCCCTGTGCTGCTTGTCCACTTGGTGACTCCTATTTAATCTTAAAAGCCTGACTCTGGGGTCACTATCTTTGAGAAGCTCTCCACAACCCTCTAGACTGAAAGAATCACGGTACTAAATGCTTCATTCCAGCAGTATAGCGCGGGGGTTAAGGGCACAGGACTCAGACAGACTGCCTGAGTGCAAATCCCTCCTCTGCTACTCACCTGGAGAATGGGCATAACCACAGCTCTCACCTCATAGGACGGCTGTGAGGCAGGACGAGTTAATGTGCACAAAGTGTGTCACGTAGTACATGACACAGATTGAGTGCTGAGCGAGTGTTTATTATTATCTAGCACTTGAAATTTTTTAACTCAAAAGTAATGCTGTATCTACCTGTCTCCTTCATTGAAATACAAGTTTCTTGAGGTCTGGGATGTGGCCTTAGTTGTCTTCGAATTCCCTGCCCAACTAATACAGCGTTGGTTACATAGGTGCTAATGAATATTTAATGGATGACTAAATGAATGAATAAATCTATTCGAAGCCTTCCAAAGTCAGAAGGCAGAGTCATTTTCCACCGTCTGTGGCTGCGGGAGGCTTATCCCAGTTCAGGAGGATGCGAGTGAAATGTTCCGTAGCTGTCACTCTGAGTCAGAAGAGACACTATATCTCAGTGACATCCAACCTCATGTTTACCTTGTATGACTTTAATATCCTCTCATTAACTCAAAAAGTTAAAATTTCTTCCTCTCTTGATGTTATCCCTGAGTGGCAAATACTGATAGATTTTTTCCCTTTACCCTTGAGTTTCTAATGAAGCAGAATCCAACATGACTGTTTTATGTACCTATTTGTCTGCACTAATGGTGTCAGCAGAGACAGACACACCTCTCCGAAGACTGTTTGCTTGGGAACTGGTGCAGAACGGTACAGGCAAAGCAAGTGTTTAGAAAAGCTTCCACAAGGTATCGACATTTTGTTAATCATTACCGAGCTGATGTTGGTGCTGAGAATCTATTTCACTATCATTTTTATACAGATATGTTCAGTTTTGGACTGCATGTGTTGCTTACCAACTATGCTTCTCTTCATTCATTCAATAGATAGTTACTGAGAATCCACTATTTGGCTAGAACAACCAGATTGTGTATCTCCAGAGACATTATTCATATAATAGTCTATAGAATGATTATACACCATTTTAAGGACTGAGCTACACGTCAACCTTACCAGAGACAATGCTGCAAATGTGCAAATGAAAAAGACACGTATGCCCTGTCTCTAGGAGGCACAGATGGGTAAAGGAGACACCCTCACAAGCACACAAATCACTACCTCTCGTGGCAAGAGTAAAAGTAGAAGCATGTTCAGGGTAGGGAGGTATTCCAAAGGCATATAAAGCTGCCTCTGGGATGTCAGCAAATACTTGTTAAAGTAATGGTGTCTGATTTGGGTGTTGAAAGATACATAAGAGTCTATTGGTCAGATTGCTTTGGTAGACCTGAGGGCAGGGGATGCGTAATTCTAAGAGAAGGAATGAGCATAAACAAGACAGATGGGCACAAGGGCATGGCATTTTAGGGAGCAATACACACCTCACTCATTTGTAGAGCATTAATTTTGAAGGAATACGTGTCAGAGAGCAAGCCGAAAAGGAAGGCAGATGTCAGATCATGAAGGGACTTTAACGTCCTTGGAAGAAGCTAAGACATGACGGTGGATGATACGGAGCCACAGTAAGGAGTGAAGCACGAGTGAGGCACAATCCCACTTAGATGGGATGACAAGGATCCCTTGTATGTATGTTTCCTTTTTCAAACAATTTCCTCATTGATTACCTTCTTTTAGCTCTACTATAGCTTGGGAAAGACTAGATATGACCTAACTCCCTGGAATGGGATGAGGGCAGACTCTACAAAGGAACCAAAATTCAACTGCTGGGATCACACAGATATAGGGGCTCAGTATTTCATGTCCAGTCTCTGTGGAACATGAGGTCCTACTGGCAGACTGACAAACAGATGGTAACCCAAATCAGCCATCAGCTTTTCATATACGGTGGTGGCTAGCCCACCACACAAGCAGAACACACACATGGGAAATGCAAGCCCAGGCATAACCTGAAGTCTAGGCAGGTGGTCAGCATCAAGGAGTTTATTTGATACTTACTATGTTCCAAAATGTTGTTGCTGTTGTCAGGTGCTGTATAACTGGTTCTGACTTATAGCAAGCGTGTGTACAACATAGTGAAACAATGCCCTGTCCTGTGCTATCCTTAAAATTGTTACTATGAGCCCATTGTTGCAGCCACTGTGTTAAACTGCCTTGTTTAGGGATTTCTTCCTTTTTGCTGACCTTCTACTTTACCAAGTATGATGTCCCTCTCCAAGGACCGGTACCTTCTTATAACATGTCCAAAGTATATGAGACAGAGTCTTGCCATCCTAGCCTCTAAAGAACATTCTGGCTGTACTTCCTCCAAGACAGATTTGTTCATTCTTTTGGCAGTCCATGGTATATTAAATATTCTCTGTCAACACCATAATTCAAAGACATCAATTCTTCTTCAGTCTTCCTTATCCATTGTCCAGCTTTTGCATACGTATAAGGTGACTGAAAAACACCATCTCTTGGGTCAGGTGTATCTTAGTCCTTAAAGCGACATCTTTGCTTTTTAACACTTTCAAGATGTCTAATGCAGCAGATTCACCTAACAGTCCTCTTTATCCCACAATTCTTAATCCTCTTCATCCTTTATTTCAATTATCTGTTGGTATTCTATCTTCCCAGCTAGACAATAGGTCTCCTCAGGGAAAGTACCATGTCTGTCTTATATACCTCCTTGTTCCCACTTGCCAGGTGCATGGTGATTGCTCATTGAAAATTTAATTATTGTGGTAGGCTAAATAATACTCCCCTCCCCAAAGATGCTCACATCCTAATCTCTGGAACCTATGAATCGGTTACCCTACACGGCAAAAGGAACTTTTCAAGTATGATTTATTAAAAATCTTGAGATGGGGAGATTGTTCTGGATTATCCCGGCATTCCCAAAATACATAATATTAATAGTATTGCAAGAGCCAACCTGGAGCATCAGAATTAAAGAGAGGAGATAGGATAATAGAAGCAGAGATTGGTTGAAGCACTTTGAAGATTAGGAAAGGAGCCAGGAGTCAAAGAATGCAGGTGGCCTCTAGAAGCTGAAAAAGAAAGAGAGAGAAAAACAAACAAAGAAATGGCTTCTCCACAAGAGCCTCCAGAGGGAATACAGTCCTTCCAACACCTTGATGCTAGCCCAATGATACCCTCTCAGACTGCTGAACTTAACTACTATAAGACAATATATTTGTGTTGTTTAAAGCTACTACATTTGTGGAAATATTTTATAGCAGCAATAGGAAATTAATACAAAGAATGATTAAAGACAATTCTGAAGTTAACGACAGGGAAAATAATATGGAACAGCATGATCTGAGCCAAGTCCCAGACCTAAAGGAACTGAGTAATAATATAAACAGTTAATCTTTATAGTTTAGAATGTCTTTTTGCATATGCTATTCAGGAAATGTCAAGCTTGAAGACATCTGCCATGCAAACAGAGACACAGCCATGCAGCACACACCGCAGACCCACCGTAACAGTAGTCACTGGGAAAAAATTCATGGAGATAAGATCAATAGCAGGTGAGTGAGAGTCCCATCACCAATTGCACCTTGGGCTGGCACACAGCTACCTGTCTGGAAAGGCCAACTGTCAGCCTTAGAGGAAAGGCTCTAATTCACGGAGATCTGAAACAGGATCAGTAAGGAAGCCCAAACCATGAGGTTTTGAAGAGGTATGCTGGAGGAGGAGCTCTGGTGTCACAATGGTTAAGAACTAGGCAGGTAACCAAAAGCCTGGCACCTCAGACCTACCTAGTGGTGTGTTGGAGGACAAGTATGGTGTTTCATTTCCAAAACCTCACAGCCTGAGAAACTCTGCTGTTGTCATGTGCCATTGAGGATGTTCCGACTCACATTGACCCTGTAGGACAAAGCAGAACTGGGAGCACCTGGCAGATTCGAAGTGCCAACCTTTTGGTTAACAGACATATAGCAGTTAACCACTACACCACCAGGGATTCCTTGAAAACCCTGTAGCACATGATTTTACTCTGACACACATGAAAACAAGAAACAAACAGACCCACTGCTGTCATGTCAGTTCTGAAACACATGATGCCACCATTAATCAGAACGAACTCAGCAACTACTGCTTTGGGTTTAGGTTTTTATACACATTTGGTTTTAAGCACGTTTCCTCCATCTGTATAATGGAAAGCTGAGGCAAAATATCCAATTCTATATTCATGGCTTAGGGACACACATCCCTCTCCTGCTACAATTGGAGGTCTGGGATCTAAGCCTAGATTGGTAGACCTCAATTCATTGATCATGCATGAAACTACAGCTGGTTTCCAAGGAACTTTGGCATCTTCTTTTCTGAGAGTTTAGTCTGCAGAGATCAATCAGTCTTAGACAAGTTAATGTGTACTTCTCATATCACAAGAAGGCGAGAGCTAGGAGATTATCCATTATTATGTTACTTAAAGTGTGTCTAGAGAGCATATATGTCAAAATTTTTCAAGATCCCTTTAAAAACATGCTGATTCCAGGGCTCTACCTTACTCCTACTAAGTCAGAATTTCTGGGAGGGCAGCCTAACAATCTGAGTTTTCAACCATCTCTTCAACACACTATCATGAAAACTTAAATTTGAAAACCATTGATCAGATCCAAAATTACAACCTTGTGAACAGAAAACTGAGATCCACAGAAAGAGAGACTTTTATAAGATCATGCAGAAAGGGAGTGACAGGAACTTGTTCTTGAACTAGTGAATCGATCAATGTAACTCAGGAAGACCAGCCATGAGAACAAATGTTCTCACATGAGAACAAATCTAGGCAAACTTAAGAGTGTGTTCTGCAATTCCCTGAGAACGTTGACATCCATTATTAATGTATTTGTCCCCATAATCTTGAGAGATAGATCTTTGTATTCTGCCCATGTATTTTTCTGATGAGGAAATGGAAGTTCAGTCCCAAATCCAGTGTTCTTTTTTCTCTTTAATAAAGAAGATCTAGGAAGAAACACTCAGTCAAATGTGAATTATCACTGTATAAGCTGCAAGTGTAAGTCAGAAGGGATAGGTGGTGGGAAGGTGATGAAGGGAGCTTTCTGGAGGAGGTCTTACTTTGAGAAGGCATCTTACTCAAAAGAGAGTCTGCAAACCAGGTCAGGAAAGAAGTTTTAAGCAAAAGTTCGCTAAAAGAAGTCATAGATTTCAGGGTCTTTGCCATAATGAATCCTAAAGAGACTGACACTAGGGTATTGAAAACATGATTGTAATGTTTCTAGGAGAAAAATTAACGGTCTAATCCTGTAGAGGATGGGTATTGGTGATTCTGACTTATGTGCACACGGCAGAGCTTCTCTAATCAGCTTTTCCTCTTAGTGCAGCTCAGGGTGAAGGCTGAGGGCTGAAAATAGTCCACTCCAAAATCTTTTGATTGCAAAGTGCTTCGAGAGGGAAGACGTGGATGACAGACTAATAAAATCCAGGAACAGCTTGAGTTTATGTTTTCCCACAAAGCTTCTTCCATTCCAAACTTCCCAACGATCGTTGTAATACCTTCCCCAGTGCTCCAGCTCCACCATCCTCTCCCATCTGCTCATTTCAATGGCATTTGTTCAGCACTTACTATATGCCCGGCATTAACTATCCTAATTATCTCTCTTAATTCTCATTCCAACCCTGTGAAGTAGGTTTAGACTAGGGAAGCTTGAACACACACTAAGGATAAAAGTAACAGATTCAGCCAACACACCCCAGATGCCTAACTAGGTGATTTTACCTAGACACTTACAACTTCACTACCATAAGTGATCCTGTTCTTTAAACAGTTTGTCTATGAACCTTATCTACAGCCAGTAACCTAGCTTGAAAAGGCTAGACACAGCTTTAAACAAGATCTACTTGATTCACAAGAGATGTTGTTCTGCTATTACGTGTTTCCTTTTCTAGGATTCCTAGTTTTAGAGGAGTGAGGAAGAAAAGCCACAGCCAATAATCAAGTTCTGCATGTGATAATTAAAATAGATGTACTGTAACAAAAATACCTGTAAAGTGCTGAAAGTGCCCAGAAGAAGTGTTATGCTGCAGATAGGATGCTTTGCTTTAGTGTCTTTGCATATCCTGTTTCCTAGGAGTACGTGTTATTCCCTCAACAGCCCTGCCCAGACCTCACCATCTATGTTGGTGATTTTCTCCATCACTGTGCCCTGCTCATGTTCTTTACAGCAGTGTTAGTAACTTCTGCTTATTAATTAATTTACTGGTTTACTGTATTTATTCTTCAATAATAGGAGATTTCCATGAAGTAAGGCATGTGTCTGTCCTAGTCCTTATTACATTCCCAGGGCTGACACCAGTAGATATTTAATAATTGTAGAATGAAGGACAAAATGAATGAATGTACAACATAGATGACTTAATCTTCAGAACAACACTAGATCAAATGCAGTTAATAAGAGGCAGAAGGAGAATCAATCAACTCCAGTGTTTCTCTATCTAACTCCAGTACTCGTCTTACTAAACTAAACTACAAGTACTTGAATTTTTAGATTCTAGGGGCTGTGAGTACCCAGACTACTAACAGGAACCCTGTAAAAAGAAAAAGATTATAACCAAGAAAACCCTACTGGACAGTTCCACTCAGTCACATGGGGTTGCTATGAGTCATAATCGGGACAATTCTACTGTCATATGGGGTCGCTATGAGCTGGAATCAACTCAATGGCACCAAACAACAACTCTGTAGACTCAGGGCCACCATGAGTTGAAACTGACCCAGAAAACTGGTTTGGGCTTTTTGTTTGTTTATTTAGGCAAAACGTAACTAGATTTTCTTGGTGTTTATAACTCTGTGGTAGATATGATTGTTCCCAT
Source organism: Heterohyrax brucei (assembly GCA_028571685.1). Classification (NCBI taxonomy): domain Eukaryota; kingdom Metazoa; phylum Chordata; class Mammalia; order Hyracoidea; family Procaviidae; genus Heterohyrax; species Heterohyrax brucei. The sequence continues at coordinate 70,046,338 of CM053150.1, forward strand.
TTTATAGATGTGGAAACTGAGTCTCAGAGTAGTTTTATAACTTGTCCACACTGACTATGCGGTAGACATGAGGCAAAGATTTGATCTCACATTTGACAAGACATTAACCACCCATTAACAAACAGTAATAAAAGCAGACCACTTCTTTGGTCTCTTTCCCACCAAACCTAGACATATAACTTTCCACTTCTCATCCCCAAGGCATGTATTTGGTTTTTTTGTGTGGATTTTTTTTTTTTTGACATTATTTTAAATTTTCTTTTCTACAGTTCTTATCACATCCTGCCTTCCATCACAAACATTTATTCACATGCTGTGTCCCTTAATGAACCGTGTTCTTCTCTGAGGATAAGAGCTGTGTTTGATTCTTCTGTATACAACTACAGAAATGAGAGAGGAAAAAAAGAAAACCTAAATATATGTGAAATGAGTTAAAGTAATTCCACATTGATTTATCTCTAATTATAGAACAGAAGTCTTTGTTCTAATATAAAAGAATCAAAGGTATAGACAGTTCCCCCCTGCCCAGGGGTAAGGGGTTGTGGGAAACTCTACTGATACTTTTTAAATTAGCCATATTTTGCCTTTGCCTGTGGCTGTCTCTTATGGAAAAACTATGATGGCAGAGATAACTAGTACATTCTTTAGGTCTTGGAAAATTAAGACCCAAGGGGGGTAAAAAAAATAAATAAAGAGACGAAAGCAAATATTAGTTAGAAATTTGACAACAAAATTTTAAATTAAGAAATTAAATGGAGAAAGAGAAATTAAATGGCATAGGAGTTTCTACCAATAGATTCCAGAGCTGTGTAATGAAATCCCTTGCTTTTGCTCCTTTGAAAACAATTGCAAGTATAAATGTATTTTTGGCACAAATGGCTCTGTCCTAAGATTCTTGATTATAATTATAATAATGGGTTTCTGAAAGCCTGCAAGTGGTTCTGGGAATGATAATAAGGCTTGAGAAAAGACATACTGTTTATGTGGTAAGTGTTTGTGGAATATGAAATGAGGGTGGGAAGAAAATCTCATGTTATACTTTCCACAAACTTCAAAATACACAATTATACCCAAGCAGCCCATCACCGCCTCCCTGTCCTCCAGGCACACACACACCAGCAATTTCATTACTCGGCACCAAGAGGCTGTGGCTGAGTGGAGGACGCAAGCATCCTTGGTAGTTTCCCTTACTGAGATCCTCCTCGTCTCTAACATGTCCAAGGTTTTTCAAGGAAGAGCAGTACACTGACCTACAAGTCTACAGTACACCGGTCATTGGCCCTGTTCCTTAGCTCACTGGTTGTTGGTCCTTAGTAAGCTATTCTAAGCCCTTGAGCCACGTTCCTTCAGTCATATCATGGGAATAATGTTCTGTCTCTTTTGTGAAACCCCACAGCCATGATGTGGAACATTTCTATGACAACCAAACTTTCTTCTCCTACTTTGTAAGCTCCTGGAGAACATGGAATCTACCTCATCTACTGTTTTTTTTTTTTTTTTTTTTTTTTTTTTTTAACAGTCCTGGTATCCCATCACAGTGTTCTAGCTTGCAAATAGCACTATTCAAAACTAGATGCTCTCAAGTGGACTTCAACTCTCGGTAACCCCTGGTGTTAGAATACAAATGTGTTCCATAGAGCTCTTAATGGCTGATTTGGGGGGAAGTAATCATCAGGCCTATCTTCCCAGAAGCTTCTGGATGGACTATAATCTCCAACTTTTTGGTTAGCAGCTGAGAGTGCTAACATTTTATACCACCCACGGACTCCTTAGAAATAATAGGTTCCAATTAATGTTTATTGTATCCAATAATTTTCCATTTAATTAGTTAAAAATCTTCTTTGCTTATTTCAGTTGTCACTATTCAATAAGATTATTGTAATTATTTTATATAGTACTAGTGATTATCTCAGTAACAATGACTGTCATTTATTCAGTGTTTTCTGTATGTCGGCCCTGTGCTGCTGAGAAATGCCCTACCCACTCCCCTGCTCCAACTGGACCTCATCAGCAACTTACTGAGAAAGCATTGCCACTCCTTTCTTACAGGTGGAAAAAGTGAGGTATGCAGATCTTAAGGATTAGAACCCAGATTTGTCTAACTCCAAAGCACAACATAAAAATTAAAAGCAATAGCAAGTAATATGGTTTTTATTAATGATCTGATAAGTTGCTGTTGTCTTTTTAGACGGTGGATCCTTTGCCATTCTCATAATGACCATCACTGTAGCCACTTTGTTAGTTGATCTTGTTGAGGGTCTTTCTCTTTTACAACAACCCTCTGTTTTACCAAGCATTATGCCTGTTTTGGTCATCTAGGGCTGCTTTAACAGAGATATCACAATTGGATGGCTTTAAAAACAACAAATTCAGGGTGTCAGTTTCCGGGGAAGACTTTCTTTGCTGGCTCTGGAGAAAGGTCCTTGTCAACAGTGTTCCCCTGGATTGGGAGTTTCTGATACACAAGGACTCTGGGTCATTTTCAAAGCAAAGCTTAGATCCAGGCACTGTTTCTTGGTGGTTATAAGGTCCCCAACACTGTCTACTAGTTTTTTTCTTTAAATCTCAAGGGACTGCCTCAAAGCACAAACAATCTTACACATTGAACCCTGACACATCCAACACACTGCTTCCCATTTTCTCTCATCAACATCACAGGAACAGGATTGACAACATGTGGGAATATGATACAATACTGGAAATCACTGCCTACCCATGGCTACACATGTTTTTTGAGGAAAACAATTCAATCCATGACAGTGCCTTTCTCCAGAGACTATTCTTTCCTAATAATATGTCCAAAGTAAGTGAGACGAAGCTTCACCATCCTAGCGTCTAAGGAATATCATGGCTGTACATTTTCCAAGACAGATTTGTTCATTCTTCCTGCAGTCCATGGTATATTCAATATTCTTCACCAATACCATAAGTCAAATGTTTCAGTTCTTCTTTGATTTGCTTAATTCATAGTCTACCTTACATGCATATGAGGCTATGGCTTAGGTCAGGCACACTTTAGTCCTCATAGTGACATCTTTGCTTTTTAGCATTTAAAAATGTCTTTTGCAGCAGATTCATCTAATGCAATACATCCTTTGATTTTCTTGACTGTTGCTTCTATGGGTGTTGATTGTGTATCCAAGTAAAATGATCCTTGACAACTTCAATATTTTCTCTGTTTATCCTAATGATGTTTATTGGTCCATCAGTAAAGATCTTTGTTTTCTTTCTGTTGAGGTGTAATCCGTACTGAAGGCTCTAGTCTTTGATTGTTATCAGTAAGTGCTTCAGATCTTCTTCGATTCCAGCAAAGTTGTGTCATCTCTATATTGCAAGCTGTTAATTTCTTTTTCCATCCCTGATACTGCATTCTTCTTCATATAGTCCAGCTTCTCAGATCACAGATTGAACAAATGTGATGAAAGGCTACAATTCTGATGCACACTTTTCTTGACTTTCAGCCATACAGTATCTGCTTGTTCTGTTCAAAAGAACCTTCTCTTGGTCTATGTACAGGTTCCACTTAAGCACAATTAAGTGTTCTTAAATTCTCACTCTCTGCAATGTTAGGCCTCATTTGTTATGATCCACAGTCGAAAGCCTTTGCACAATCAATGGAACACAAGTAAACATCCTTCTGATATTATTTGCTTTTAGTTAAGATCCATCTGACATCAACAATGATATCCCTCATTCCATACTTTCTTTTCATTCTGGCTTGAATTTCTGGCAGTTCCCTGTTGATGTACTGCTGTCACTGTTTTTGAATGATTTGGCCTGACTGGTTCAGAAAATTTTACTTGTGTGTGATGTCAGTGCTGTTTTTTGATGATTTCCACATTCTACTGTATCACCTTTCTTGGGAATGAGCACATACATGGATGTCTTCCAGTCAGTTGGCAAGAGAGTTGTCTTCCACATTTCTCAGTATAGACAAGTGAGTACTTCCAACATTGGGTCCGTTTGTCAAAATGATGTGATTGTTATTCCATCGATTTCTGAAATCTTGTTTTTTGACAGTGCTTTCAGTGCATCTTGCATCTTTTTCAGTACCATCAGTTCTTGATCATATGCTACCTCCTGAAATGGTTGAATATTGATCAATTATTTTTTAATACAGTGACTCTGTGTATTCTTTCCATCTTCTTTATTAATGATTCCTCTGTCATTAAATATTTTTCTCCATGGAATCCTTCAATATCAAAACTCAAAGCTGGAAATTTTTCTTCAGTTCTTTCAGCTCAAGAAATGCCCAGTGTTTTCCTCCCTATTGATGTTCTAACTCCAGGTCTTTACACATTTCTCTATAATACTTTATAGCTAACTGTTGACATCATCAGTTTTTTTACTGCACAATTTCTCCTACTCACTTTATCTACTCCGTTTATGGGTAAGTTTCAGAGTTTCTTCTGATATCCATTTGGATCTTTTATTTCTTTTCTGTCTCTTTAATGACCTTTCACTTTCTTCAGGTATGATATCTATGATGTCATTCCATAACTTCTGTGGTTTTCAGTCATTAGTGTTCAATGCATCAAATTTATTTTGGAGATGATATATAAATTAAGGAACGACATACTCATGGCCATACTTTGGCCCTCATAGACTTGTTTTAATTTTCTTCTGCTTCGTCTTGAATTTGCATGAGAGCAATTGACAGTGTATTCTGCAGTCAGCCCCTGCCCTTCTGAATGATGATATTAATGTTCTCTGTCATCTCTTTACATAGATATAGTCAGTTTGGTTATTGTATTTTTTATATTGCTGAAAAAAAAGGTATTTCCTATGACTCATTGGTCTTCCAAAATTCTGTCATGTAATTCCTGGCCATATCACCAAAGCCGCATTTTCCAGCTGTTGATCCTTCACCTTTGTTTCCACATTTTATATTCCAGTCACTAGTAATTATCAGTGCATCTTAATTGCATGTTTGATTAATTTCAGGCTGCAAAAGTTGATAAAAAAAAAATCTTCATTTTTCACTGGCCTAGCCTTGTCAGAAGTAGATCACCAGGTTCCTCTTTTTAGTTTGTCTTAGTCTAGAAACCCCACTTAAACCTGTCCACCATCAGTGGTTCTGCTGGTATTTGAAATACCAGTGGCATAGCTTCCAGTATCACAGCAAAACACGAGCTACTACAGTATGACAAACTGACAGACAAATAGTCGGTTTTTATTTTTCCCTTTCTGTGATTCCTTGGCTCAGTGTCACTCGTCAGTACATTCAGGTCCATATCTATCAACAATGTTATCTTTTGACTAAGAAGTGTGATTTGAAAAGCGATTCCTTCTCTTAGGAAAAATGACTTTCTGAAAACACACATCTATTCAACATTTTGGTCCCTTTGCCTTTATGTACATTTTGTATCTAGCTCTTTAAGGTGACTTATATACTTTCTCTTGTGAGATCTGAGCCAACTGAGAAATAGATGCAGGACACAGATAGATGAAACTAAAATGTTACCTTTGTTAAAAGGTAAAGCTGAATTGAGGGATACAGCTCAGAATGGAAGCCAAAATGGGATTTCCTCACTTCTGAGCAAGTCCAGCACTAGGGAAAGGTCTATAGTTAGAGATGGGCTGAAGGAGTGGACACACCCTGTACTCCATGTGGAGGTAACTGCTGAGCCTCACATTCAATGAAAAGACCAAAATAAAAGCTTCACTTTCTCCTTAGATCTAATGAGCAGTGGCCCTGAGACTGTTCAGCAGACCATCAGACAAATTAGCCCTCTTTTGAGAGTGACTGAAAAACGAGCATATCCCATAATTATTACCAGGTTTATTATTCATATGAGAAAGCTGAGGTTCAGAAAGGTTTAGTAACTGGTCTACAGCCACATAGCTAGTAAGTGATTTAGCCAACTTTTCCAGTTCCATGCCCATGCTAATATCACTCATAGTGCTGTCTTCTATAAAGGCTTCTTCTCTATCAATAAGAATAAAAATATGAACACTAATAGCCTCCATTTTATTGACTGGCTGTTTTATTTTGGGAATTTGGGAATTATTTTACATATAATTTTTAATTCTCACAACAATTCTATGGATTTATTAATGACGATTTACACACGAATGTGTTATCCAAGGTCGCATACGCAGTAGAGTATACAGAAATGAATCGAACTGGTAGCTCAGATATCGCAATACCTGAAATCCATTACTGTCAAGTCCATTCCAACTCAGAGTGATCACGTAGGACAGAGTAGCACTGTCCCATATAGTTCCAAAGAATGCAGTCTTTATGGAAGCAGACTGCCACATCTTTCTTCCATGGGTTTAAACATATGTCCTTTTGGTTAGCAGATGAGTGTTTAACCAGTGCACCACCACTGCTTCTTCAAGATATGTCTAGCGCATGTATAAGACTGCATATGGGTACATACTTTTAAGGCAGATTACTTTTTCCACAAGTAAAACATTGACCATGTAATGTCTCAGGCTTTGACCCAGTGGCCAGCAAGAGGGTATGTGGATGAGGAGGTGTAGCTATTCCATACACAGCCTCGTGTGCCAAGTGTTCAAATCCAGGGCAAATAAAGGGAAATACAGTTTTTGGTAGAGAGGAGTAAAGGTAAAGAATGTGTTAGGACAAATACCTATAGATCTGATAAATTCAAATCTATCTTCTTCAAACTCTATTACGGCTTGTTTTTCCCTGCTGAATGACAGAGGGACAAGCTCCCCGTTGGCAGGGCCATGCCCACTTCTCCAGTCTCGTCTCCTGCCCCTTCATCACTGATTTGATATTCTACAAATATCAAACACCTTGAATCTTCCTGAATACTCCTTGTTTCGTGGCTTTAAATATGCTGTTCTTGTAGCAATACCATTTCTGCAGTAGAACTGGATAACTTATTTATCCTTTAAAAGCCATCTCAGGCTTCTCTACTGAATTTTCCTAAACTCTTAACATTACAGTTATTTACCCCTATGTACTTGGTCTACTTCTCTTTCTCTGCTTAAAATCTTTTTTCTCTTTGTCTCACTAATTCAGATGAGAATCCTGTGAGAATCTCCATGTCTTACTCACCTACCTCCTCAGCATCTAACTCTGAAACAAACATATCATAAAAGTCATACAAGTACATGTTGAATTTAAATTTCCATCTGTTTGTTTTAATGATGCCCATCCTCATAGATAACAGTGTGGCTATTATCCCATCTTGTATTTCTTATATTTAACGTAACTAGCTTGGTATGAAGAAGGTTTTAATGCATGAAGATTATTTTTAAAAACCTCAATATAGATTTTTTTTGTTTTCCTTCATACCTTTTTTAAAAGATAATGCAGGAAATCCTATGAGAGCCAGAACTTGTGTAAGCAGGAAATCTGTCAGAGAAGGAAAACTCAACTATTTTCCACTAAAATGGGTGATAGAAAAATGGTAAGCCTGCACCCTGTCAAAGGCAGAAAGTGTGTGAGACTCAGAAAAAACAAGGCAGTCCTGTTACGTTCCACCTATCACAGGTTTAACTGTAATAACAACTAACTTATTCAGTGGTCTTTAGTCTACAAAGCCACTTCATTTATTATACTTCATTTGATCATCATAACAGCCTGGGTGAGTAAATTTGACTGTCCCCATCCTACAGATGAGAAAAATTGAAGTTCACAGAAGTGAAATGACTCAGTCAAGATGACTCAGTTTTAAAGAGACTCCAGAGCTCAAGTGACTGCATCACTTCTCTCCTGATTGTCTGTGGATTGTTCTGGGTCACTTTAAATTTACACAAAGCCTCACCCAGGACTCTGGTGCCCATTCTGTAGAATACTCAGAAGTCTTGTCCCTGGAACCCCATTGTGACTGAGAGGCTTTAGTAAGTAAACCCTGCACAGGCAAGAACCCAGGGCCCTCTGTCAGCATCCTCGTTACCAGAAGAAGCACTCAGACTCTCAGTTCACCCTTGACTCCTTTGTAATCCTACTGTACTTTTATACAATAGCACATTCTCTCACTCACACCATTTCTGTTATTCAAGCAGCACAAAGCTACAAATATTGATTGGCATGCTTTACGTTCTGAAATCAGCTGCAACTCAGTATCATTATATGATTAAAGAGAAATCATTTATGACTCATAACCAAGCCATACTTTCTCGCATAGGCTGTGTGTTAAATGACATATGGAAATAAAGGAACATCAGGAGATTACATCACCACTTACCAAATACTTAATAGATGCGTGCACCATGCTAAGCACTTTCTGTTCAATATCTCATTTGTTCAATCTTCATTTGGCCTGCGTCATCTGTGTCCCCAAATGACCGCAGGTTTCCTGGTGGTAGGTTTGGTGGCTAGAATTTCACGAGCTTGGTATAGATTAAGCACTCTTGATTCATTCCAGATAAACTGACATTCAGTAAATACCTACTATGCGCCAAGCACTTTTAAACAATTCACTGAGAGTTTCACAAGGTTGTGATGTGGGTACTACTGTTTTGGTTTCATACGAGGAAACTCAGTTCTGGCATATTGAATAACTTGCCCAGGCTAGTAAGTGAAAAACCAAGTCTTACCCATATTCTCAAGCTCTAACAGCAGAGCCCTTTCCACTACACCATGAATGAATGAAATTTAAAATGTTATAGTGTCTAGTTGGCAATCTCAAAGTGCTTCCTTCTAGTTAATAAATCAGACTAACATGCCAGGAGAGAATAACAGAGTCTATAGTAAGAAGTAAAAGTCCCTGTTACTGGGGTCAGAGGAAGGTAAGAGTGCCTGCAGTGGGTAGAAAATGGTTTTATGAAGAATATGGAGAATTGACTCAGGTCTCAAAAGCCTTTTGGGATAAAAGTGTTCACCTGCATAAGAGAAAAACTGCTTGAGAAAAGACACAAGAATGACATGACAAGGACAAAGTGACAGAAAGCAACTTAGCCAGAGGATAAGGATCACCCTCTGAGTGTGGGAGATGGAACTGCAGAGAGCCCTGAGCCCTAGAAGACGGAAGACAGGCTACAGATTGTTGAACAAAGTAAAGTCATGATGAGAAACCACTAAAAGATTAATAAAGGAGAACACCAGTGGATTCTCAATACCTGAAGTGGACCTGATACATACTAAAAGCAAACCCATTGTCGGAGTCAACTCCAGCTCATAGCGACCCAATAGGACATGGTAGAACTGCCCCACAGGGTTTCCAAGGAGTAGCTGGTAAATTTGAGCTGCTGTCCTTTTTGGTTAGCAAGTAAGCTCTTAACCACTATGCAACCTGGTCTCCTGATATACACCAACAGTTTAATAATTTGTAACTAAATGGATGGGTGAATAAATAGGTAAATAAATGGGCCAAAAGAAGTAGGGGTGCCACTGCTACTATACGGTTAAGAGCTGAAATGAGTGACATTAAGAAGTATTTGGCAAAGTGTGAAATAGACTGGATGGGGGCAGAGTCAAGATGGTGGACTAAATACACATCTTCCTAAAGCCCTCTGGAAACCAAGACCTGAAATGATAATTAAATGGAGACTTCTGGACATTTAGTGAGCCCTAGGACATGTCATAGGGCTGTTAATTTGGACTTCACATCCCTGAACTGAAAACCTTCTCTCTTATGCTGACCCAACTCTTGGTAAACACAGATTTGCATAGACCAATTAATTTTTTTTTTCTCTGTCTTAGCCAGAGTGCAGAACTGGGACTCGACTAGATGCTAATCTCAAATGCACTGTTGGTGGGATAAGCAAGCAAAATTGCCATATTTTGAGAGCCCAGGTTTGGACTCTGTGTATCTTGGCACCTTTGACCTCTCTTTCTACCTCCACCATACAGCAGCAGGTACTGAGGCAGGCAGTGAGCTTGTGCAGGATATCGTCTTGATCCATAGGAAGGTGGAAACACCCATACAGAGGCCCTGGATGGACTTAGTTCCTAGGCTGGGAGGCAGCACCTGCCAGGAAGGAGCACTTTTCCAGCAGAAAAGCAGTATTTTACACAGTGTCACCTACGGCTGGAGCTCAACAACAAAGGCTGTGGACTCTGTGCATCTCAGAACCTTTGTCGTCTCTTTCCACCTCCACCATAGAGTAGTCTGGATCCAGCCAGGTGGCGAGCTTGTGCAGGACACCATCTTGTTCCACTGGGAGGCAGAAATATCCATATAAAAGCCTTGGCTGGGCCTAATTCCTGGGCTGAGAGACAGCATTTGCCTAGAGGAGAGCACTTTTATGGCAGAAAAGCAATATTCTACACAGTGTCACCTACTGCCAGGACCTGATAGAAGAGGCCAGCAGAGCAGTAGACTTTCTGTATTTTGAGCTAGTTTATAGCATCTGGGGTTTGATATACAGATGCTTACTTTGACAGCTGGGAAGAGGGACCCATACACCTGAAAACCTGACTGACTTTGGAAGTTGTCAGATACTTTTTAATTTTAAGATGGCCTAGAGTAACTAACACCTGTGGTCCATCCTCACAGCATCTCTCCCAGCCTCTGTTGACTCATGTGATGCCCTCAAAGCAACAAACTCTGGAGAAAAACATAACCAAAAAAACCACCTATGGCTTCAGTAGACCCCCAAAAGAAAGCAGTTCACAACTTCCCAAATGAAGAAACTTTTCTGAAACTATTGGAAGCTGAATACAAAAGGATTAAATGGACATCCCTCCTGGACCTTATACAAAATGCATGAGGGCAAAATGAAAAATTAAGAAAGCGGTTTGATCTGATGGAACACCAGTACTCTGAAATCCAACAGATCAAGAAGAAAGTCAAACAGATAGAAACTTCAGTTCACAGACAAGAAAGCGGCATGGAACAAATGGAAAATAGACTTTCTGATTGGGAAGACAGAGATACTGATTCCAGCATCCATGAGGAGAAATCAGAAAAAAGAAACAAGAAAAATGAAGAAGTACTGAGAAGCATGTGGGACTCTATTAGGGGAATAATCTACAATTAATTGGAGTTCCTGAACAGGATGAGACACCTGAGAACTCAGAGAGCATTATTGCTGAGCTGCTGCCACAAAACGTCCCAGAAATCATGAAGGAAGAGAATATAGACATCCAAGATACATATCGAATGCCATTTAATATAGATCTGAAAAGAAAGACTTCAAGACATATTATAATTAAGCTTAATAAAATGAAACATAAGCAGAAACTCTTAAAGGCAGCAAGACTCAAAGCAAAGCTAATATTCAGAGGGAAACCCTGTAGGCTTTCATCAGATTTCTCAGCACAAAGAATGCTGGCACAGAGACAGTGGCATGACACAGTCAAAGTCTTGAAGGAGAAGAACTTCCAACCAAGAATTATATATCCTGCAAAACTGTCTTTCAAATATGAAAATGAAATCAAGACATTTGCAGATAAACAGAAACTTAGAGAACTTTGTAAAAACCAAACCAAAGCTAAAAGAAATACTGAAAGAATCTCTCGGCTTTGGCTTAGAAGAACAAAACCACTAACTTTATATTTTAAAAGCAAATACAGGACACATCACCCAGAATCCTACTCAGTTAGGGAAGGCTCCAAACTCAATCAAAGTTATAATAGTGAAAGAAATAATCCACTAATCATATCATGAAAACTATGATGTCCTCATATTAAAAAGAGGGGTGTACTACAGTCATTAATAGTCCTTTCAGATGGAGAGGAAGTTGATAAGAATGGTAGTAACTGAAATTGGGTTTATACATAGTTTATTAAGGGGGATCATAGAAGCACCCATAAAGAACAATAAAGATGCAGCATATCAAATGAAGAAACGTAACACAGGTGCCTCAACAACCACAAAACCAACCATGAAGCAGGTTAAAAATCGACTCACAAAGAATGTCCCAGAACAGATTAATAAAAACAACAGAGAAAACATCAACATAAAAACAAAAGTATCACAATGGCAGCACTGAACACATATCTATCAATAATTACATTGAATGGGAATGGACTGAACACTCCAGTAAAAAGACATAAAGTGACATCTTGGATCAAAAGACACGGTCCATCCCTATGTTGCCTACAAGAAACTCACCTAAGACTTAAAGACATTAATAAACTGAAAATTAAAGGATAGAAGAATATATATCAAGCTAACAACGAACAAAGAAAAACAGGTATGGCAATTCTAATCTCACATAAAATATATTTTAATGTAAAATTCACCATCATGGACAAGCATGCAGACTTAACAATATTAAATATTTATGCACCTAATATTAGAGCACCTAAATACATCAAAGAAACACTGACTACACTCAAAAATGAGATAGATCACTCCACAGTAACAGTGGGAGACTTCAACACTCCACTCTCAATATTGGACAGATGGCCTAGAAAAAAGGTCAGTAAAGACACAGAAGACCTTATTGCCACAATTAACCAACTAGACCTCCTTGGCATATACAGAACTTTCTATCCATTAGTGGACAACCACACCTTCTTCTCCAGTACACATGGAAAATTCTCCGGAATAGACCATGTGTTAGGACATAAAGCAATTCTCAACAAAATCCATACCACTGAATTAATGCAAAGCAGCTTCTCAGATCATAAAGCCGCAAAAGTTTAAATCAATAGCAGAAAAAAAACCTAGATAGAAAGTGGAACTCGTGGAAACTGTACAACATCTTGTTCAAAAAGCCATGAGTTATAGAAGAAATCAAGGATGAAATAAAGAAATTTATGGATTCCAAAGAGAACGAAAACACGTCCTAACAGAACCTATGGGATACAGCCAAAGCAGTGCTCAGAGGTCAGTTTATCTCCATAACTGCACACAACTGGAAGGAAGAAAGAAACCAAATCAAAGAACTAACCATACAGCTTGAACAAGTAGAGAAAGGACAAGAGAGAAACTCCTCAGGCATCAGAAGAAAACAGAAGATAAGATTAGAGCAGAACTAAATGAATTAGAGAATACAAGAACAATAGAAAAAATTGAAAAGACCGAAAACTGTTTTTTTGAAAAGATCAACGAAATTGACAAACCATTGGATAAGCTTACTAAAGAAAAACTGGAAAGGAAACAAACAGCCCAAATAAGAAACGAGAGGGGAGTTGTCAGAACAGATCCAGCAGAAATCAAAAATATTATAACAAAATATTATGAAAGACAGTACTCTAACAAATGTGAAAACCTAGAGGAAATGGACAAATTCCTTGATTCATATCACCTATCAAAATTATCACAAGGTGAAGGAGAACAACTGAATAAACCCACCATAAAGGAAGAGATTGAAAAAGTCATTTAAAAAACTACCAACAACAAAAAGCCCGGGGCCAGTGGCTTCACTGCAGAATTCTACCAAGCTTTTAGAGAAGAGCTGTCTCCAATACTGCTGAGACTATTTCACACTATAGAAAGTGATGGAATACCCCCAAACTCATTCTATGAAGCCAGCATAACCCTGGTACCAAAGCCAGGGAAAGACCCAACAAAAAAAGGAGAACTACAGACCAATATTCACGAATCTAGATGCAAAAATCTTCAACAAAATTCTTGCCAATAGAATAAAACAACATATCAAAAAAAATAATCCATCATGACCAAGCTAGAGTTATATCAGGGGTGCCAGGCTGGTTCAACATCAGAAAAACAATTCATGTGATAACCACATAAACAATGCAAAAGACAAGAATCACTTGATTTTGTCTATTGATGTAGAAAAGGCATTTGATAAAGTCCAACACCCGTTTATGCTAAAAACTCTCAGCAAAATAGGAATAGATGGCCAATTGCTCAATGCAACAAGGGCCATTTATACAAAGCCAACTGCCTACATCATCCTGAACAGAGAGACTGAAACTGTTTCCCTTGAGAACAGGAACTAGACAAGGATGCCCACTCTCACCTCTCCTAGTCAACATTGTACTAGAAGTTCTAGCCGCAATTAGACAAGTCAAAGAAACAAAGGGCATCTGCATCGGCAAAGAAGTAAAAGTCTCCCTATTTGCAGATGATATGATTATATACACAGAGAATCCTAAAGAATCCACAAGTAAACTACTCAAACTGATAGAAGAGTTCAGCAAAGTGTCAGGACACAAGATAAACATAAGTAAATCAGTAGGATTCCTTTGTACCAACAATGAGATTATTAAGGAAGAATCACAAAGTCAATATCATTTACTATAGCCCCTAAGAAGATAAAGTACCTAGGAATAAATCTAACCAGAGAAATAACAGACCTTTACAAAGAGAACTACAAGCTCTTACTACAAGAAACTAAGAGATTTACATAAATGGAGAAAACTACCCTGCTCATGGATATGAAGACTGAAAATTGTGAAAATGTCTGTTTTGCCCAAAACAATCTACTTCTATAATGCAATCCCAATACAAATTCCACTGACATTTGTTCATGAGATGGAGAAACAAATTACCAACTTTGTTTGGAAAGGGAAGAAGCCCCAGATAAGTAAAACACTACTGAAGAAGAAGAACACACTGGAAGGCCTCTCACTACCCAACTTTAGAACCTATTACACTGCCACAGTAGTCAAAGCAGCCTGGTACTGGTACAAAAAGAGACAGATAGATCAATGGAACAGAGTTCAGACCCCAGAGATGACACCATCTTCCTATGAACAGTTGATATTCGACAAAGGCCCTAAAACATTAAACTTGGGTAAAAACAATCTCTTCAACAAATGGTGCTAGAAAAATTGGATATCCATCTGCAAAAAATTTGAAACAAGATCCATATCTTACACTTTATACAAAAGCCAACTCCAACTGGATAAAAGACCTAAATATCAAATCTAAAACAATAAAGCTCATCCAAGAAAAAGTAGGAGCAACAATCAAAGTTTTAATACACAACATAGACTTCAAAAACTGTCAAACAAACCACAAACAACAAAAGAGAAAATAGAAAAATGGGAACTCTTAAGAATCAAACACTTTTGCTCATCCAAAGACTTTATTAATAGCGTTAAAAGGCCACCTACAGAATAGGAAAAAAGAATCTGACTCGACAGCATTTGGCTGGCAATATATCAGACCATCATCTGATCTCCATAATCTATAAGGTACTACAAAATATCAATAAGAAAAAGATAAATCATCCAATTAATCAACAGGCAAAGGAAGTGGACAGACACTTCTCTAAAGAGGACATCCAGGCAGCCGAAAAACACATGTGGACATGCTCGTGATCACTAGCTATTAAAGAAATTCAAATCAAAACTATAATGGGATGCCATCTCACCCCAACGAGGTTGGCCATGATCCAAAAAACACAAAACAACAAATGCTGGAAAAGCTGTGGATAAATTAGAACTCTCCTACTGTGTTGATGGGATTGCAAAATGTTGCAACCTCTTTGGAAAGCAATCTGGTGCTTCCTTCAAAAACTGGATATAGATATGCCATTTGACCCAGTAATTCCACTGCTCAGAATATATCCCACAGAATCAAGGCCATTCACACCAACTGATACATGCACACGAATGTTCATCGCAGCACAGTTCACGATAGCAAAAAGATGAAATCAATCCAGATGCCCAACAACAGAGGAATGGATAGGTAAACTATGGTATATATACTCAGCTGAACACTATGCAATGGTAAAGAACAACGATGATTTTAGGAAATATCTCAACCTGGTTTTGATTGGAGGACATTGTGTTCAGTGAAAGCAGTCTGCTACAGAAGGACAAATATTGTATCAGACCCCTATGACAAGAACTTAAAAAAAGACTCATGCATAGAAGAAAAGACTCATGCATGGAAGAAAAGACTCTTTAAGGTTCCTTCCATCTTAATCCAATACTGCAACGACAGAGTAGCTGGGACAGGAGGCCAGGGACTATTCTCTCAGCAGAAATTGAGTCCAATGCGTACAACTAGCATTTTGCTAAGATAGTCTCTTGCACCCCATATTGGTGAGTGGCTTCTAGGGTCTTAAAAGCTGCCATCTGAGGGTACAGCAAACATTCCCAACTCAGCAGGAATGGATGATCACTGGGGACCAAAATGACATGGGGCAAAGAGAACCCAGAAGACAGAGAGACCCCACGAGTGAGTGACTACATCAGCTTCTGACTGGAAGAACCAGATGGTGCCCAGCCTCCATCAGTGATAGCCATGATGGAGCTCACAAATTTGAGTCTGACTGGCAACACAAGAATTAACAGGGGTGTACCCTGAGATCTCCATTAAAAAACCACAACTGATGGTCCAGGGGCCTCAGATTTCCCCTGGGAGCATGGCCCCTGGCCCCTATTGTACCCTATCCATAAATCATAATGGAGGTCAACTCTTCAGACAGGAATGGATTCAACTTGGCAACACAGAGTGATCGTGTCATGTGTGTGCTTTATGCTTCTACACATCTTTAGGATGTCATCCTGCTGATCTCTGACGGAGGAAGGAGAGTGGGTAGAGAGGAGGAGATAGGAGATTGTTGGGAGGATAACACATGTATAGGGCAGAGAGGAAAAGTGTGCTGTCACCGCACAGGGAGAGCAGTGGGATCTGCACGTAGGTGAGCGTGAAAATTTATATGCGAATGTACATTTTCATTCAATCATAATAAAAAATAAATACACTGGATACAGTGGGTAATGACACAAGCCAATACCAAGGCCCTCTTTCTTTCTCTTTGCCCTTCTTGCTTTTTCCCACAGCCCAGGGATTCTGGAGTTTCAATCTTCACAGAAGGCAATGAAAACCAGGGTGAGCAGCATAAAGGACGTCTCTCATAAAATAAATGTTGATTAACAAAGAGGCTGCATTACCAATGACACACTGTTGTTACTTTCTTGCCAGAAATAGAAATCACAAGGAAAATCTGGGTGTGTATTCTAGAAGGGTGTTATGGAACACTAACCCCATCAATAGAGGCAAAAATAAAATGTGAGAGATACAAAACTGTTAACAAAGCAAGCAGCAGCCCTTCCTTTCATGAACAGTTTGTTTGCTGGATCATTTGCATTAAAGATCACACTTACCACAACCCTGTAAAGCAGAGCTGACACTCCTTCTCTCCTGTGTTTGGCTTTTTAAGGGAGGAAAAATCTGATAATTCAGCAACTACCGTGTACACAAAATCTGATACCAGTATTCTATTGAATCTAGGCCTGTTTTGCCCATCTGAGCTCCCAAGTCAAGATTATGGGGGATGGACTTAAATGAGACAATGTTTAAAAGTAACTAGCACAGAAAAGGAACTCCAAAGTGTAGGTCTGTTCGGACTAATTTATCTTACCTCTGACATGCAAGCCAACTCTTGTTTTTTTCAACATCTACCTGCCATCTGTAGAACTGAAATACTATTTTTAAGTCTACTTCTGAGACTAGGAACCTTCTATCTGTTGACTTCTCTTATGCTTCCTACCTGTATTTATTCATCTAGACATACGTCTTTTCTTTCTTCTCCACATCCGTCCATCTACCCTATGCATATTTGTGAAGTGTCTTCTATCCTACCATCCTATCTTACCATCGACTGTGCTATGACTAGTGGTGTAAGAGGGCCATGACTGCTCTATGTGAAGACCTCCCGATCCTCCTTTGTCTGCTATTGTCTGTCTTCTGCCTGTAGGTCTGTTCTTCCTCCTATGACCTCCAGCCCTAGCTTCCTCCCTGATGCCTGATTTTGTCTCAGAATAACACAGTAGATTAGGAATAATGTGGACTCCTCAGAAGTTATGACTTTGAACAGGATGTTTCCCCTCTCTAAGTCTGCTCAGTATCCTCCTTTCTAGTAAGTGTAAAAATAGTAAATATCTCAAAGTAACTGGGAGAAAGAATGAGTACATGGCAGGTACTCAATAACTGGTTACTATCAATATCATAATCATTATTATCTATAAAATAATAATATCCATAAGATCCCTGTGCTCACAAAATTCCAATAGCTGTCTACTGATCTTAGTACAATAATCTAAATCCTTACAAGGACCCACGTCCCTGGATGGTGCAAATAGTTTATGCCTCACGACTAACCTAAGCTATTAATCAGAATTGACTCAGTGGTACCCAACAACAGCTAACCTAAAGATTGGCAGTTTGTACCTGCCCGCAGGTTCTAAGGAAGAAAAACCTGGTGATTTGCTTCTGTAAAGATTACAGCCAAGATAACTCTATGGAGCATTTCTACTGTGCAACACATAGAGTTACCATGAATCAGAATCAACTTCATGGCAATGGGCTTTTTGGTACAATCACCCACAAGACCTTGTAGGATCCAGACACTGTCTGTCTTTTGATTACCAGCTGCCATCACACTCTCTGTCATTGCCTCAGTGTAGTACATTGGCCTCTTTCTTCCCACCGTGTTGGCTGTGGAGTCATCAGTGAAGCTCAATAATGTTTCCAGTCCTCTTTCACAGTGACATATAATTTTCCCAATAATGTAAGTCTTATCAGCCATGTTACTGAATAGAATGATTTGTACAAGAGTTCTTCTGTCAACTAATTATGAACATGTAGCACAAGAAAGAAAGAAATCTTTACTGTGTTCAGCTTCTGATTACTTTATTACTGTAACAAAAATTAGTCTAATCTAATACACTGGCCGTCTTCCTCTGGCCCACTAATTTTTACTCATACTGGCCCTTCTGCCTGGAAGTCCCTTCCCTCTTTATTTAAATAACTCTTTCAGATCTCAAAACTAAAGCATTTCTTCTTTGGAAGGCTCCCTAACTATGACATCTCATCTATTAGAGACTCTCACCTCATCAACTATTTCTCCTGCATAGCTCTTCTCAAAGTGGTAATTTTACCTTTGTTTGATGATTTTATTAATCCCCATCTCTCCTGTGAGACTGAAACTTCTATGGGAGCAGGGTCCAGGTCTGTTATGGCTCATCATTTCATCGTTTAGTATATGTCACAGTACCTGGCACATCATAGGACTTAAATAAATATTGCTGAATGATTGAACAAAATAACAAATCAATCTATTAATTGAACAATCAATCAAATGGTTACTGAATGGGTGGATGGATGGTAAATACCTAGGATAAAAGTTAACTGTCCTTAGTTTCTAACTTGAATAGTATTATGGATTAAATTGTGTTCCCCGCCCCCCCAAAATGTGCATAGCCATTTGGCTTGGCTATGATTCCTGGTATTGTATGATACTCCCTTTTGCTGTTAACCCTGCCTCTATGATGCTAATAAAGGAGTACGGGCAGCAGTTATGTTGGTGCAGCAGGACTCAATCAGTAAGATTGTATTGTGCCTTCAGAAAATCTCTTGAGATACAAAAGAAGTTAGCAGAAAGAATGGGGACCTCTTACCACCAGGAGACAGTGCAGGGAGCTGAGCACATCCTTTAGAAGGGAATCAGTATCCCTGTGCATCAGAGGCTCCCAGTCCAGGGGAAGATTGGTGACAAAAGCCAACAGAGAGGGTCTTCCCCTGGAGTTGACACTCTGAATTTGAACTTTTGGCCTAATGGACAGTTACAAGGAAAAATGTCACTTTTTGGAGCCATGCACTTGACATACTTTTATTGTATCAGCACTACATGACTAAGACAAATAGAGAAAGTAATGCAGCAGAAATCTGTACCTCTTTTATGTCATTATTCCTTGAAAAAATGCTGAGAAGTTGACAGGTGTCCAACTAGGCTGCTTTCAGACCTCTGATCCTGACCTTTGCCACCCAGAGCCTATAGGGACCTCAGCTCAACTATTCTTACCTTGTGCCTAGGAATGAGCCATGGCAGAATGTCAGCAGCTGCGTCTCCCCACCCTGAGCCTGCCAAGTCCCTGGGTACCTCAGTACTCCCAGTTTGTACTCCTGGTACTTCAGCCTGTATATTGCTGGGATGCCCCCACTCCAACCTCTTTCTTTTATTAACACAATTGCCGTAACCTCTACATAAATCAGATTTATAGAATACAGTGCATTTTGGAAGCCTTGGGACACCTCTAGGGCTATGAAGTTCAGTGGAGCTCATTATGGAAATCAGCTAAATGTTGAGGAGCTAGATAAGTGCAAACTGTTTACCAACCCCTTCCACCAGAGATACACAGCCTCCTGTGCTTATGGGAGTTCATTTGCAGCCTCACTCAGTCACTCAACTCTCTTTATCTTCTACTGTGACTAATCTGCAGGGAGAGAGGTGCATGTCTGCATGAAGGAGCTCTCCAAGGGGCTCCGAGGTGCTTCATGAAGGGGACAGGAACAAGCAAAGGGGAGCTAATCTATGAGTCTCAGAGCCATCAGCCACAACTCTTCTCCCCCACACCAGAGAGGAAGCTTCTTCTTGACTTCCAGGACAGTAGATTCTCTGGCCTGCCAACTATATAAAGACCAGCAGAGATAACTATGACATTCAAACTGACAGCCACCTGGAAGAGAGCACTTTATAGTTTACAAGGCACTTTCATTTCCATTATCTTGTTTGAGCCTCACAGTATATTCAGCGGGTAGGTGTACTCCAACCACTCCCATTTCCCAGGTAAGGAAACATGATCACAGAGTGAAATGACCTGCTTAGATTATAAACGACACATTTAGCATTGCTGTCTTCAAATGCAATATTCTTTCCATGTCACCAAACTACTTAACTAGAGATCATTAGATTTCCATTAACGAGGTTCAAGATATCCTTGAACTTCTTGAACTTGCACATAAATTTTATATGTATTAATCTATAGACAAGTTTCCAGATGGCAAATCCAACAACTCACAATTCTCAGTGGATTAAAACTGCTAAGAAGTTAAAAGTCATTGGGTACTGCCCCCACATGTCTGTCAGATTGTTGTACTGTGTGGTCTTGGGTGTTGTTGTGATGCCAGAAGCTATGCTACTGGTATTCAGATACCAGCAGGATCACCCATGGTGGACAGCCTTCAGCTGAGTTGCCAGGCTATGACAGACAAGGAAGAAGGACCTGGTGGTCTACTTCTGGTAACAATTAGCCAGTGAAAACTTTATGAATAGCTGCAGAACATTGTCCGATAGAATGCCAGAAGATGAGCACCCCCAGGTTGGAAGGTACTCAAAAGATAACTGGGGGAGAGCTGCCTCCTCAAAGCTGACAATTTTAATGACATAGATGGAGTCAAGATTTCAGGACCTTCGTTTACTGATGTGGGAAGACTAAAAGTCGGAACAGATGCAAACTCCATTAATAAGCAGAATGTGGAACGTACAAAGTATGAAACTATGAAAATTGGAAATCATCAAAAAATGAAATGGAACACATAAGCTTCAATATCTTAGGCATTAGTGTGTAGAAATGGACTGGTATTGGCCATTTTGAACTGGGACAATCATACAGTCTACCACGTCAGGAATGAAAACTTGAAGAGGAGAGTAATTGCATTCATCATCAAAAAGAACATTTCAAGATCTATCCTGAAGTACAGTGTTGTCAGTGATAGGATAATATCCACATACCTACAAGGAAGACCAGCTCATATGATCATTCAAATTTAAGCATAAATCACTAAGACAAAAGACAAAGAAATTGAAGATTTTTACCAGCTTCTGCAGTTTGAAATCGATCTAATATGAAATCAGGGTACACTGATAACTACTGGTGATTGGAATCCAAAAGTTGGAAACAAAGAAGAAAGATTGGTAGTTTGGGAAACTTAACCTTGGGGACAGAAACAATGCCAGAGATCACATGATACAATTTTGTGAGATCAATGATTTCTTCATTGCAAATACCTTGTTTTTGCCAAAATAAACGGAGACTATACACAAGGACTTCACCAGATGGAATGCACAAGATCAAATTGACTACAACTGTGGAAAGAAACAATGGAAAAGCTCAGTATCGTTGGTAAGAACAAGGCTAGGGACTCACCGTGGAATTGCCCACCAGTTGTTCAATAGGCCAGTTCAAATTGAAATAGAAGAAAATGAGAACAAGTCCACAAAAGCCAAAGTACAACCTTCATCATACGAGGTCTGCCGATGAAATTTGCAAACTCATCCTAAAAAAAATTGCTACATACTTCATTGCTGAATATCACTACGGTCACCTCTGAAGTACTCCTCTTAGGAAACTGTGCACTGATGCCAGCAGCTAGTCCATCCTTCAAAGCAATTTTGGAACTCTTTTTCTGAAATGGCCATCAGAGCTATCGTCGTGTTACCCTTTGTTTTAGCTAGTGCTGCTCTAACAGAAATACTGCAGAATGGATGGCTTTAACAAAGGAAAGTCTATTCTTACATAGTCCCATAGGCTGCAAGTCTATATTCAGGGTGTCCACTCCAGGGAAAGGCTTTCCCCATTGTCAGCTCTGGAGGAAAGTCTAGTATTGCATGAGTCTTTCTCCAGGGAGCATCGTGGTGCAGGAACCTCAGGTCTGAAGCTCACGCTCTTCTCTCGGTGCTGCTTGCTTGATGGTGTGAAGTTCCTGTGCCAAGATACTGTGTGGAAGAAGACTGATGCAATACCAGACTTTCCTCCAGAGCCAACAATGGGGAAAGCCTTCCCCTGGAGTGGACACCCTGAATATGGACTTGCAGCCTACTGGACTATGTAACAATAGACTTTAATTTGTTAAATCCATCCACTCTGCAGTATTTCTGTTAGAGCAGCACTAGCTAACTAAAACAGAATTTGATACCAACAGTGGGATGCTGCTCTACCAAACACCTAAAATGTGGAAACCATTTTGAAACTGTGAATGGATAAAAGATTCAGAAGGAATCAAGGAGAACTATTAACACCAAAGAAGGCACAGAGGGTGAGAATCAAACAGCAGAGGACCAGCAGCAGCAACATTGACAGGAGCAGAACCAGAGGCAGCACTGGAGCTGACCCCTGGAGCAAGAGAGCTGAGTGCCCATGCACAGAGTTTTTCCCATGAAATGGGGTGCCTCTGGACACTTGAATCGGTGGAGCTAGCCTTGCTGCCCCACAGAGTGACAGATCTGAATGCCCTTGTACAGGATGCTTTCCAGCAAGAGTGGGGTGCCTCCAGGCACCTGAGTCAGTGGAGCTACAGAGCTTTGGAACACTTGCCCCAGCAGGGCAGATGTGGACCCAGGGTTCAGGCCACATGGCTACAGGAAACAGAAGCCAAAGAGACAGCGTGAGCAGGTGAGCTGCCTCAGTCTCAAAAGTTATGGCTGTGATCTCAGGGGTTTGAAAGGGTGGAACCAGGGCTTTCTGTTTTGTGTCAGAGCGGAATTGCCACTCAGTTGGGCTTAGGGTGTACCTAAAGCAGATGGGGCAGAGTTTCTGACCAAGTGGGCCTTGAAGGCAGAGTTGTAGCACAGAGCTGGGAGTCTCCACTCAGAATCCAGAGAGTATGGCCAGTACCTAGAGTATGAATGGCAGGGTCATTGTGTAGAACGCCTCAGAAAGCAAAAGACTATTTCTGAAGCTTTGAGGGCTGATGTAATGTGTTCTGCTGACTCACTTGTTGCCTGTTAATGCCTTCTTTCCCTGAAGTTTTTCCTATTTGCAACAGAATGTCTAACTTGTGCCTGTTCTGCCATTGTAGCTTTAGAAACAGATAGCTTATATTCTAGGTTTCACAGATATAAACAAATTTTTGAATTTTGCACTTGGAACTAATTTAAGACTTCTATCATATGGGATGGACATGATTTTGCCATGATGGGACAAATGTGTTACATGTTTCAATGATGTGATTTTTTGGGTGTCAAAGGGTGGGATGTCATGGATTGAATTGTGTCCCCTCAAAAATAGGTGTAGCCGTGTGACCATGATTCCCTGTATTCTACAATTGTCCTCCATTTTGTGATTTTGCTGTGTTGTGTGTTAAAGGATTACAGTGGGACTGTAAATCCCTTTATAAGATCACCTCCCTGCTCCACTGTAAAGGGAGTTTCCCTGGAGTATGCCTTGCCCCACCCTTAATCCTTTCATCCTAGAAGAGATAAAAGGAAAGGAAAGGAGGCAGAGAATTGGGAACCTCACACCATCAAGCAAGCAGCACCAGGAGACGAGCGTATCCTTCAGACCTGACGTTCCTGCTCCGAGATGCTCCGTGAACAAAGACTGATGCACTACTGAACTTTCCTCTAGAGCCAACAAGGGGAAAAGCATTTGGCTGGCTGGAATGGACATCCTCAATATGGACTTATAGCCTACCCGACTATAAACCTTCCTTTGTTAAAACCAACCACTCTGTGGTATTTCTGTTAGACCAGCAGTAGCTGATTAAAACACGCTTGATGTCTTGAATGTCATCAAAATGTCTTCTTTCAATATTTCCTTTGTCTTCAAGAAAAGAAAAAAGTCACTGGGGGTCAGAACAGCTGAGTAGGGCAGCTGTTCCAATACAGTTATTTGTTTACTGGGTATAAACCCCCTCACTTCTATGTAATTAAGTTTCCAAACTTGCCACTGTGCAAACATGCTCAATGGCCATTCCAGGAGGAATTTTAAAATTGCTTTAAATGGGGGACTAGATGCTGGCATTGGTGCATAGTTTTCCAAGGGAAGTACTTCGAAGGTGACTGTAATGACATTCAACAACAGGGTATGTAGCACTTAGAACGAATACTTTTGCAAACTTAATTGTCAGACCTTGTGTTGCTCCTGAGTTTAGAAACCGTCTCAAGAACAGATTTGACAAGTTGAATGCTAGTGAGTGAAGACCAGAAGAGTTGTGGCATGACACTGAGAATATCATATGTGACGAAAGCAAGAGATCATATTAAAGAAAGAGAAGTTTAAAATGGATGTTAGAAGAGACTGTGAAACTTGCTCTTGAACATGAGGTAGCTAAAACAACAGGAAGAACGATGAAGTAAAAGAACTGAACAGAAGATTTCGAAGGGTAGCACGAGAAGACAAGTAAGGTATTATAACAACAAGTGCAAAGAGCCAGAGTCAGAAAACCAAAGGTGAAAAGCATGATCAGAATTTATCAAGCTGAAAAAACTGAAGGAAAAAATCATGCCCCAAGTTGTAATACTGAAGAATTCTATAGGAAAAATATTAATGATGCAGGAAGCATCAGAAGAAAATAGAAGGAATATATAGAGTCATTATACCAAAAAGAATTTGTGTACATTGAACCATTTCAAGAGGTTGCATATGATCAGGAATTGATACTACTGAAGGAAGAAGTCCAAGTTACACTGAAAACACAGCTGAAAAACACGGCTGTAGGAATTGACAGAATATCAGCTGAAATGCTTCAGCAAATGGATGCAGTGCTGAAAGTGCTCATTCACCTATGCCAGGAAATTTGGAAAACAGCTACCTGGCCAATTGACTGAAAGACAGCTATATTAGGCCTATTCCCAAGAAAGATGATCCAAGTTAGTGCAGAAGTTATCTAAGAGTACCATTCATATCACAGGCAAGTAAAATTTTGCTAAGGATCATTCAAAAGTAGCTGTAGCAGTATATTGACAGAAAACTACCAAAAATTCAGGCTAGGTTCAGAAGAAGATGTAGAATCAGGGATATCGCTGTTGCTGTGAGATGGATCTTGGCAAAGAATACCAGGAATATTTTACCTTGTTTTATTGACTATGTAAGTGTTTGACTGTGTAGTTTAAAACAAATGATGGATACCATTATGGAGAATGGGAATTCTAGAGCACTTAATTGTGTTTGTAATGAACCTGTACATAGACCAAGAGGCAGTCAGAGTTGTATCCTTTTACCATATGTACTCATTCTGTCTGCTGAACAAACAACACCAAAACCTAGACTATATGAAGAAGAATGGATCATCAGGATTGGAAGAAGACTTATTAATAAAGTGTGTTACACACATGATAAAATTTTGCTTGTTGGAAGTGAAGAGGACTTGAAGTACTGATGAAGATCAAAGACTACAGCTTTCAGTATGGATTATACCTCAATATCAAGAAAACAAAACATTCTCACAATTGGACCAACAGGTAACATCATGATAAATGGAGAAAAGATTGAGGTTGTCAAGGATTTCATTTTACTTGTATTTAAAATCAACACCCTTGGAAGTAGCAGTTAAGAAAGATGCAGTGTACTGGGAAAATCTGCTACAAGAGTCTTCTTTAAAAATTCCCCTTGAAAATGATGGTGTGCCTGACCCAAGCCATAGCATTTTCAATTGCATCACATGCATGGAAAAGCTGAATAGTAAATAAGAAAGCCAGAAGAAGAATGACATCTTAGAACTGCAGTGTTCGAGAGAAGTGTTGAAGAGACCACACACCGCTATAGGAAAGAACAGATCTGTCTTGGAAGAAGTACAACCAGAGTGCTCCTTAAAAGCAAGGATGGCAAGACTACATCTCACATACTTTGGACATGTTGTAAGGAGAGATCAGTCCCTGGAGAAGAACATCCCAACCAAAACCAAACCAACTACCACTGAGTCAATTCTTACTCAAAGCTACCTTATAGGACAGAGTAGAACTGCTCCACAGTTTCCAAGGAGCACCTGGTAGAGTCAAACTGCTGACCTTAAGATTAGCAGGTGTAGCACTTAACCACTATGCCACCAGGGTTTCTGAGGACATCATGCTTGATAAAGTAGATGGTCATCAGAAAAGAGGAGGACTTTTAATGAACAGACTCACAGAGTGACTTCAAAAATGGGCTCAACCATAGTAATGACTGTGGGCGTGGTGCAGGACCGGGCATTGCTTCGTTCTGTTGTACATAGAGCTAATATGAGTTGGGACTGACTTGACAGCATGTAACAACAGCAGCAACAACAACAGGTGTTTTGAGACCTGGGAGCATTAGTATATTTACCTGGTGGTCCAAAGAGATGGCTAGGTGGGACATCTTTGCTTATCCACCATTTTTCCAAAGAAGAATGGTACAGGTTGAGTGAGATTTGGTCTCCAACCTCTATATCTTCCCTATTCCTAACCATCACTCTCTGATAAATGCTGTTAAATGTCTGTCCAGTAGCCCAGTCCTCTGCAACCAGGCTGTCTCAGCTCTGGTTGTAGGCACAAGGACATGCACTATCACAGTACTCCCGCCAGTATGGTAGATCCACTCACAGGAGTCCACAATCAGCCGACAGACCTTGGAGCAACAGGCTTCCTTTTGAAGTACAAGGTTAGTATTATGGGGAGGTGAGGGAGTGAGCTGTGCAAGTGTAGGACTGGATTTTGTCTTTCCTTAACAATGTCGATATTTTATCCAATGTGAATTTTTGCATTAATTTTTAGTTTTTCAATATTTTATTAACATAGATTAGATAGTTGATAGGAATTTGGTTATGTGAAGGGAGTGACACCACTCAGTACAGAGCAGATCAGCACAACTGGAGTACATCATAAACTGAAAAGTTTTCTAAACTCAACCTAATGTTTCAAAGGATAGAATATCATGGATTGGAGTGTGTGGACCACGTTATCCGAGAAATCAAAGTCAATTGGCATAGCTAATCTTTAGCTAAAAGAGTCTTCTACACCCCATACTGAGTGGCATCTGGGGTCTTAAAAGCTAGCAAGCTGCCATCTGAGGTACACCAAATGGTCCTAACTCCTCTGGAAAAGATGATGACAGAGAATATCAAAGACATGAGGAAAAATGAGCCCAGGAGACAGAAGGATCCACATAAATGGGAGACTGTATCAGCACAAGACCAGACGAACCAGGTGGTGCCTGGCCACCATAAAAGGCAGCCATGATGGGAGACACAGTGTAGAGTCTCTGAGGTAACACAAGAAAAACAGGTGTGCAATTCAAAAACTCTTCTAACAGACCAGAGTTGGTGGTTAGACAGCCCGGAGGGTCACCTGGGAACATGGCCTCTAGACTTGCTTCTGGCCCTGACCTGAAACCAGTACTGAGGTCAACTCATCAGACAAGAATGAACTGGACTTGGAGACACAGTGTGAGCATATGGTGTGTGTACTTTATGGTTTTATATACTTGCAAGAGGCTTTCATACTGATTTCATTCTAGATGGGAGAGAAGAGGGCAGAGAGGAGGGGACAGGTGCTTGGATACTAGAAGTACAGAGCAAAAAGGTGGAATGTGCTGTCACAGGGTGAAGACAGCAGATGGAGTTTGGATTGTATAACTTTCACTTAATCATGATTGCAAATACATATATACTGCACTAAAATATTATTTATCTTAATTACTGAGTTTCTCGGTGTCCTCTTAAATTTCACTCTCTTACTTGTGTGCTTCCTCACCTTACCCTAGAGTCTAAAAATGCTGCATCCTATTGAGGGCCCCAGCTCCCCCGGTGGTGCAAATGGTTAAGCTATGGCTATTAAACAAAAAATTGGTAGTTCAAACCTACCCAGAGATACTTCAGAAAAAAGATCTGGTAATTTGCTTCCAAAAAGTCACAGCTTCAATAATAACTGGACTTCAACACAATTTGAGTCCTCCTCCCATCCTAACCCAATATTGCAAGGACAGAGTAACTGGGGAGGGAGGGGCAGGGACCATGCTCTCAGAAGAATTCAAGGCCAATTGGCACAGCTAGCATTTTGTTAATGAGGAATCTCTGCACCCCGCATCAGTGAGTGGCTTCTGGGGTCTTAAAAGCTGCCAAGCTGCCATCTGAGGGTACAGCACATGGTCCCAACTCAATAGGAATAGATGATCACTGAGAACAAGAATGACATGGGAAAAGAGAACCCAGAAGACCCACATGAGTGGGTCTCTACATCGACTTGTGCCAGAAGAACTGGATGGTGCCTGACCACCACCAGTGATAGCCATGATGGAGCTCACAAAGTTGAGTCTCACTGGCAACAAGAAAATAAATAGGGGTTCACCCTGAGATCTCCAATAAAAGAGCACAGTTGATGGTCTGGGGGCTTCAGGGTTCCCCTGGAAGCATGGCCCCTAGCCCTGATGCTGCAAATCATAATGAAGGTCAACTTTTTTGCACAGTAGTTGATTAGACTTGGAGACACAGAGTGACTATATCTTGTGGGAATTTTTTTTTATTTTTATTTAACATAACTGAGTGAAAATGTACATTCACGTATAAATTTACATGCCCACCTATATGCAGCTTCCACTGCTCTCCCTGTCCGGTGACTGCACACTATTCCTCTCTGCTCCATACATGTCTCATCTTCCCAACAACCTCCTTTCCCCTCGTCTCCATCCACTCCCTTTCCTGCAGCCAGAGGTCAGCAAGATGATATCCTGTAAATGTATAGAACCACAAAGTCCTTCCAATATATGGTCACTCTGCATTGCCAAGTCCAATCCATTCCTGTCCAAAGAGTGGACCCTTGTTATAATTTATGGGAAAGGGCAGCATCAGGGCCGGGGGCCATGCTCTCAGAGGAACCCCAAAACCACTGGACCATCAATTGAGGTCTTTTAGTGGAGATCTCAGGATGCACCCCTTTTTATTCTTGTGTTGCCAGTGAGACTCCTCTCTGTGAGCTCCATCGTGGCTATCACTGGTGGTGGCCGGGCACCATCCAGTTCTTCCAGTCCCAAGTCGATATAGGCACCCACTCTTGTGGGTCTCTCTGTCTTCTCGGTTGTCTTTACTGCATGTCATTTTGGTCCTCGGTGAGCACCCATTCCTGCTGAGTTGGGACCATTTGCTGTGTCCTCGGATGGCAGCTTGGCAGCTTTTAAGACCCCAGACGCCACTCACCAATGTGGGGTGCAGAGAGCTCTCTTAGCAAAATGCTAGTTGTGCCAATTGGCCTGGAATTCGCCTAAGAGCATGGTCCCCCGCCCCCCGCCCCAGCTACTCTATCCTTGCAGTATTGAGTCAAGATGGAAGGAGTACTCAAGTTATACTGAAGTCCACTTAATGTTGTTCTTGTTTCTAATGTGTGCTATCACCGCTTTCGCCCAACTAGATTTCTAGTAACTATCTAAACTAATCCCTCTCCCCTCCCCCTCTCTCCCTCCCTTCCCTTGCAGCTGTCAAAGAGTCTTTTCTTCTATACATAAGTCTGTTTTTGAGGTCTTATCGTAGAGGTCTCGTACAGTATTTGTCCCTTTGTCGCTGACTACTTTCACTCAACATAATGTCTTCCAGTTGAAACCAGGTTAGGACATGTTTCCTGGAATCATCGTTATTCTTTATCATTGCGTACTGCTCCATTGAGTATATGTACCATAGTTTACCTATCCATTCTTCTATTGTTGGGCATCTGGGTTGATTCCATCTTTCTGCTATGGTGAACTGTGCTGCGGTAAACATTCTGGTGCATGTGTCCATTGGTGTGAAAGACCTTGATTCTTTAGGATATATTCCAATACTGGAATTACTGGGTCAAATGGTATATCGATATCCATTTTTTTAAGGAAGCGCCAGATTGCCTTCCAAAGAGGCTGGACCATTTTGCAACCCCACCAACAGTGTAGGAGGGTTCCACTTTCTCCACAGCCTCGCCAGCATTTGTTGTTTTGTGTTTTCTGGATCATGGCCAATCTTGTTGGGGTGAGATGGTATCTCATTGTTGTCTTGATTTGAATTTCTTTAATAACTAAAGATCGTGAACATGTCCACATGTGTTTTTTGGCTGCCTGGATCTCCTCTTTAGTGAAGTGTCTGTCCATCTCCTTTGCCCATCGCTTAATTGGACGATTTATCTTCTTCTTATTGATATTTTGTAGTATCCTATAGATTATAGAGATCAGGCATCAGTCTGACATAGAGTTGCCAAATATTTTTTCCCATTCTGTGGGTGTTCTTTTAATTCCATTAATAAAGTCTTTGAATGAGCAAAAG
Source organism: Heterohyrax brucei (assembly GCA_028571685.1). Classification (NCBI taxonomy): domain Eukaryota; kingdom Metazoa; phylum Chordata; class Mammalia; order Hyracoidea; family Procaviidae; genus Heterohyrax; species Heterohyrax brucei. Next base: position 70,076,874 of record CM053150.1, read on the forward strand.
TGTTTGATTCTTAATAGTTCCCATTTATCTATTTTCTCTTCTGTTGATTGAGGTTTCCTTGATAGATTTTGGAGTCTGTCCTCATTGTGTATTAAAACTTCCATTGTTGTTCCTACCTTTTCTTGGATGAGCTTTATCGTTTTAGGTTTGATATTTAGGTCTTTTATGCAGTTGGAGTTGGTTTTTGTATAAGGTGTAAGATATGGATCTTGATTCAGTTTCTTGCAGATGGATAACCAATTTTGCCAGCACCATTTGTTGAAGATACTGCTTTTACCAGTTTAAGGTCTTAGGGCGTTTGTTGAACACCAGCTGTTCATAGGCAGATGGTGTCATCTCTAGGGTCTCAATTCTGTTCCATTGATCGATCTGTCTGTTCTTGTACCAGTACCAGGCTGTTTTGACCACTGTGGCAGTGTAGTATGTTCTAAGGTCGGGTAATGAGAGGCCTCCCAGTATGTTCTTCTTCTTTAGTATTACCTTACTTATCTGGGGCTTCTTCCCTTTCCAAATAAAATTGGTGATTTGTTTCTCCATCTCATTAAAAAATGATGCTGGAACTTGTATTGGGACTGCATTATATAAATAAATTGCTTTCGGTAAAATAGACATTTTCACAATGTTAAGTCTTCCTATCCATGAACAGGGTAGGTTTTTCCATTTATCTAAGTCTCGGTGTCTCTTTACTGGAGCATTCAGTCCATTCACATTCAATGTAATTATTGATAGGTATGTGTTCACTTCTGCCATTGTGATATGTTTATTTTTATGTTGATGTTTTCTCTGTTGTTCTTATTAGTCTGTTCTGGGACACTTTTTTTTGTGAGTTGATTTTTCCCCTTTTTCAGAGCTGGTTTTATAGTTGTTGAGACTCGTGTGTTAGATTTCTTGAAATGGTATGATACATCTTTGCTGTGCTTTACAGCTGCCCCTATGAACCCCCTTAATAAACTATTTATAAGCCCAATTTTAATTACTACCAGTCTTGTCATCTTCCTCTCCAGCTGGAAGGACTATAACGACTGTAGTACATCCCTCTTTTTATTATGATGACACCATAGTTTTCATAATAATCACTGGATTGCTTCTTTCCTTATCAAAACTGTGATTTACTTTGGAGCCTTCCCTAAATGAGTAGAGTATTGAGTAGTGTGTAGTTCTAAAATATAAAGTTAGTGGTTTTGTTCTTATAAGACAAAGCCAAGAACTCCTTTCAGTATTTCTTGTAGTGTGGGTTTGGTTTTTACAAAGTCTCTGAGTTTCTTTTTATCTGGGAATATCTCAACTTCATTTTCGTATTTGAAAGACAGTTTTGCAGGATATATAATTCTTGTTTGGAAGTTCTTCTCCTTCAAGACTGAATATGTCATGCCACTGTCTCCGTGCCAGCATGGTTTCTGCTGAGAAATCTGACGAGAGCCTACAGGGTTTCCCTCTGGATGTTAGCTTTTCCTTGAGTCTGGCTGCCTTTAAGAGTTGCTGCTTATGTTTCATTTTGTTAAGCTTGATTATAATATGTTTTGGAGTCTTTCTTTTGAGATCTATATTGGGTGGCGTACGATATGCATCTGAGATGTCTATATTCTCTTCCTTCATGATTTCTAGGAAGTTTTCTTTCAGCAGCTCAGCAACAATTCTCTCTGTGTTCTCAGATGTCTCACCCTGTTCAGGGACTCCAATTAATCGAAGGCTGTTCCTCTTAATAGAGTCCCACATGCTTCTTAATGTTTCTTCATTTTTCTTGTTTCTTTTTTCTGATTTCTGCTCATAGATGCTGGCATCAGTAGCTCTGTCTTCCAAGTCAGAAATTCTTTTTTCCATTTGTTCCATTCTGTTTTCTTGGCTTTGCATGGAAGTTTCTATGTCTTTGATTTTCTTCTTGACCTGTTGGATTTCAGAGTACTGGTGTTCCATCAGATTGAACAACTTGCTTAATTTTTCACTTTGTTATGCTGCATTTTGTATAAGGTCTAGAAGGGCTCTGTATATAATCAATTTGTATTCACTTCCTGATGCTTTCATAAAAGTTTCTTCATCTGGAAAACTCCTTGGTTGCTTTGTTTGGGAGCCTTCTGAAGCCATGAGTGATTGCTTGTATGTCACAATTGTCTGTTGCTTTTTGGGTCCCATGTGAATATATAGAGGCTGGAAGAGGTACTGTGAGGATGGATTGCAAATGTTTCTCTAGGCTGTCTTCAAATGTAAAGCAAAAGGTATGTGACCAGTTCACAAGTCAGTTAGGTTTTCAGGTGTAGAGGTCCCTCTTCTCATCTGACAAAGTAAGCGCCACTGTATCCAACCCCAGATGATAACAAACTAGTTCAGAATACAGCAATGCTAGTGCCCTGTTGGCCTCTGCTGACAGAGCCTAGCCTTAGCCAACACTGCATCTAGTACTGGTTTTGTGGTAGAAAAGCGCTCTCCTGTGGGCAGGCTCTGGCTCCCAAGCTAAGAATTAGGTCCAGCTGTGGCCACTGTATCCAAGATGGCATCCTCCACACAGGCAGCAGACAGAGGGGCCAAAGGTGCCGAGAGGTAGTGATTCCTCTGCTTCTGTTGCAGGGCCCCCAACGTAGGCAGCACTGTGCAAAATCACTACTTTTCTGTTGGAGAAGCGCTGTCCCGTTTGCAGGCGCTGGCTTCCAGGCTAAGAACGAGGTCCCACTAAAATCTCAGTACCAACATGGCGTCCCGCACCCTGACCGCGGAGGTCCGCGCAAACCCCGCTGAGGCAGCTACAAAATGAAAGGCTCAACGTGGCTAGATTAACAGAGTCTCGAGCCTGGCTCTCAGAATATGGGAATTTAGCCTGCCTATCCCCCCAGCAGCGCGTCTGAGTCCAGCCGCTAGGCAAGGCCCAGCTCCGCTCGCGAGCCAAGACAGAGGAAAAAAAAAGTCAAACTGGTGCATTTACCTTCCGTCCATGAGAGCCGGGGCTAGCCAGGAGTGGGAGTCAGCGAAAGCGAGGAGGTTTTCGCTGAGTGGTATGAAGTCCCAATTAACAGCTCTGTGCTGTGTCCTGAGGCTGAGTAGGTGATCAGAAGGCTCTGTTTCATTGTCAGTTCAGGTCTTGGTTTCCAGAGGGATGTAAGGAGACGTGTGCTTAGTCTGCCATCTTGACTCCGCCCCCCCATCTTGTGGGAATTTTATGGTTCTATACTTCTGTAGGAAGTCATCCTGCTGACCTCTTGCTGCAGGAAGGGGAGTAGGTAGAGAAGAGGGGATAGGAGACTGCTGGAAGGACAGGACATGTATGGAGCAGTGAGGAGGTATGTGCTGTCACCAGGCAGAGAGAGCAGTGGAAGCTGCATATAGGTGAGCATGCAAATTTATATGGGAATGTACATTTTCATTCAATCATAATAATAATAATAAGTCACAGCTATGAAAGCTCAGCAGAACACAGTTCTACTTTGATGCCCATAAGGTTACTATGAGTAGGAACTGACTCAATGGAAACTTTTTTTTCACTGAGGAATCTGGTTTGGTCCAGACTTCTAAACACAGCTTTGTTCACACACTCATTGGATATCACTCAGAAGATCTTAGAGAAGTCGTAGCTCAGTGCTCTCATTTTAAAGCACAATCTAAAGATTAAAGAGCTTTGGCTTCAGAGAACAAGAGACACAATTTTTATTCCTAGCTCTCCTATGAAACCATGAGGGAAGTCACTTAACTACTCCAAGCCCCTGTTTCCTGATCTATAAGATAGGGATGTTACTGAGATCCACTATTGTGCTCATCAGACAGATTTATTTCCAAATCATGGAAATAATCCATTTATCAACCTAGAGACTAAACTAGAACTACCCATTTATCTGAATAATAACTTTCAGCCACTCTGCCCTTTAGTTTCCTTAAATTTGTATGAGAAAGGTGAAAGATGAGGCTGAGGCAGGTCTTCTTGCGAGAGGACTCAAAGCATCCCCATTTCCCTAAATACAGTATAGAGTAACGGGTAAGAGCTCTAGGGCACTAGTTTAGGAGACATAATGCTCTGTGTTTGAATCCTGCTTCTCTCAGTTACTTGCTATGAGAACCTAGACAATTAACTCAACCTCTCTGAGCTTTTCTATGCTTGGCCTTGTCAGTGACATCCCGCAAGCATGTGAGTCTATACCTATTGCCATCAAGTCAGTTCCGACTCATAGTGACCCTATAGAATAGAGTAGAACTGCCCCATAGAGTTTCCAAGGAGCTCTTGGTGGACTTGTACTGTTGACCTTTAGGTTAGCAGTTGTAGCATTTAATTACTATGCCACCAGGGTTCCCATACAGTGGATTAAAAAAAAATTCCTTCAAGTGTTTGCATTACAAATGCAGATAACTATAAACCTGTTGCCGTGGAGTAAAATCATGGTGACCCCAAGTATTTCACAGTAGAACTGCCCCATAGGTTTTCAATGGTTGTGACCTTTCAGAATAAATCACTAGGCTGTTCTTCTAAGACATCTCTGGGTATATATGAACCACCAACATTTCTGCTAATAAACCCACCACCATCAAATCAATGCTGGCTCATAGGACCCTATAGGATAGCGTAGTGCCTCGTAGAGTTCCCAAGGAGCACCTGCCAGATTTGCACTGTAAACCTTTTGGTTAGCAGCCATAGCACTTAACTACTATGCCACCATGGTTGCCTTTCTGTTAATAATAGCTGAGCTGAGTGCTAAACTGTTTGTGCCATCCACAATGCCTCCTATATAAGCTGTAAGGATGAAGCATGTTCAAAACATATGCTTCCAGAACATGGCTTATGTACAAGTGTTTGGTAAATATAAAGATCAAAACAATAAACATTACAAAAGTAGAGAAACTGAGGCAAGGAGAATGGCATGCCCAACAACACAGAGCGTGTTGGCAGCAAAACTCAAATTTGAATTCAGTTTCCGAGGCTAAGCCCAGTGGATGCAGGCCCCATTGATCGGCTTCTCCCTGTGTCATATAAGTTCGGCTCAAGATTGTATTTGAGCAGTAAGCAAGCCAGAACCCATTTCCTGAAGGGAATTTAGGTGACACCAGGTGATACCAGATATCTCATCTGTAGACACCTGGTCTTCCAATCCTGTCTCCCATCAAATGAGCCACCCAGCCATGCAAGGGTGAAGTCCCCAGCGTGGAGCACAGCGTCTGAGTACAGCTAGTGCAGGGAGGCTGGCCGTAGGCCATCTGGGTGTGCATGAGTAAGCTGTGTGTCTGACCTGAGGCTGGTTATAAACTGCATCTTACCAGGGCCCTTACGGCAGACTCCTGCTTTTCCCAGAATAATCTCCCTCATTATGACGCCAGCAGACTTTTCAAGCTAGCTCATTTTTCTTCCCTTTGTCTCAGATTCCAATACCCTGCCCTTTTCACGAGATTTCCCACAGAGCAGTTCTCAGTGCCTGTTTCAGGGTGGGAGGGGGTGAAAATGTCCCCGGTGGGTGAGCAGTATCTCAGCCTTAGTTTTTTTTTAAAAAAAAAAAAGAAAGAAAGAGCTTTATCTGCTAAATCTCTCCATTTTGAAATCAAATGTTATTTAAAATTCAGGACAAATTCTCAGCTCTCACTGACAAATTCCAGATGAGCACAGAGGAGAGGGAAGAAGGAGATGAGAGCAGCGATGTGTGAGATGTCTGACCATTCTTCATTAAATATGCATTAAGTGAGCACCTATTGTGTGCTGGACTCTGTGCTAGGGGACAAGGATACTATGGCAAGCAAAAGAGACGCTATCTACCCCTACCCCATCTACTGGAGCAGGAAGTCTAATGAAGAAGACAGATAAGACTAAATTTAAAACAAAATCCAAACTCTCTGACATCAAGTCGATTCTGACTCATAGCAACTGTGTAGACAGAGTAGCACTGCCCTATAGACTTTCCAAGGAGCATCTGGAGGATTTGAAATGTCGACCTTTTGGTTGGCAGCCGTAGCACGTAACCACTATGCCACCAGAGTCTCCACAAGTTCATATAGCCACCTGAGAGGAAGTGACATTAGCTCTGGGGCCTGAGGAATGATGAATAGGGAGGGGTCAAGGAGGTGAGAAGGGAAGCACAGTCTTCCAAGAAAAAAGAACCGTAAGGTGAAGTCCCTGAGGTCAGAGAGAGTGTCAGTATTTGAAGAACTGAAGGACACCAGAGTACCTGGATCTCCAGAGAGCAAGGGGAAGGTGATAACAGATGAACCTGGCCAGCCAGGCAAGAAGGTTCATACCGGGCATTGCAGGACACAGTAGGATTGCTGATCTTTATTCTCCAAATAAGAGGGAGTCACTGCAAAGTTTGAAGAACAGGAGACACATAGTGGCTGCTTATTTTGCAGAAGCTACTCTGGTCATCATGAGAAGAATAGATTGGTTCAAAACAGGAGAGGAAGCAGAAAGCCAGATAAGAGACAATGGTGGCTTGGGGTCCAGTGGAGGTGATACTGTCAACAGGGAAAAATGACTGATTCTAGCACATATTCATGGTGATATCATCAGTAGAGTCAAAAGAGGGGCACAAATTCTTTCCCTCCTTGTAACCATATCTTTTGACAGATTCTGATAGAGTTACCAAAAACCAAACCCACTGTTGTAGAGTTGATTCAAAGTCTAGTGACCCTACTGGACCCCACTAGGCCCCATAGAGTTTCCAAGGAGTTCCTGGAGAATCTGAACTACTGATCTTCTAGTTAGCAGCTGTAGTAGTTTTAATCTCACTCTACAGTTCTGGGAATTTAGGTCACTTTCCCACTCTGAGCCTCAGTTCCCTTTTATATAAGTTGAAAATTTAGGACAAGGTCCAAGGAATTTCTGTATATTGAGTACATATTATACACTAGGAGGTAGTTGTCTCTAATATTTAGTGTGAAGATTAAATCAGTTAATACACATACATAAACAAAAATTAGCTCTGTGACTGGTGTATAGTTTAATTGCTCAATAAACACTAGTCGTGATTATTCTTGGTGTGATTTCTATTCATTATTAAAATAACTATGCAGATAAAAATCAGTATCAATAGTTTTAGAGATACACTATATGGAGTTAAATCCCATCTCCACCTCTTTCTTGTTATGTGACTTTGAGCAAGTTACTTAACTACTCTTGGTCTCAGTTTCCCTGTCTACAAAATAGGGATCCTTACAATATCTTTCTCATTGAGATGCTGTAAGGATTAAAAGATATAATGCTTGTAGAACATTTAACTTCCAGAACCTGGTAGCTACTATGTATCTTGTAAATACTGGTTATTTTTAGAAATGGGCAAGTCTGCAAAAGTGTCAGAAAGCAAAGATGTCATCTTGAGGGATAAGTTGTGTGTAACCCAAGCCATGGTATTTTCAATTGCCTCATACATATGCCCAAACTGGACAATGAAGAATGAGGAAGAATTGATATCCTTTGAGTTACGGTGTTGGTAAAGAACATTGAATTAATCACAGACTTCCAGAAGAGTAAACAAATCCATCTTGGAAGAAGTACACCTAGAATGCTTCTTAGAAGCAAGGATGATCAGACTTCATTTCACATACTTTGAACACATTATTAGGAAAGACCAGTCCCTGGAGACAGATATCATGCTTGCAAAAGCAGGGCATCAGCACAGAAGAGGGAGACCCTCAGTGCCGTGCATGGACACCGTGGCTGTGATGATGGGCTCAAGCACAGCGACAGCTGAGTGTGGCTCAGGAATAGGCACTGTTCTCTTGTGTTGGCTACAGGATCTCTATTCACTGGAACCTTACTCCACAAAACCTCACAACAACAACAGTATTATTAGAATCCCCATTTTGTAAATATCAAACCTAGGGCCCAGAGAAGTGATGAGACATGCTCCAAGTAACACATGTAATAAGTAGGAAGGTTAGAATTTAAGCTGAGAAATTTCTGATTTCCCACCCTATATTCCTACGTGGCATTCAAGATGCCTCAAAAGCACCGTTCAGCAGTTAGACTCTTGGTGAGAACATTATTGCTCTGACCAAAGTCATTATAAAATTCTAGACTAAAGAATTGCTTCCCTGAAAAGAACATTTAAACCCCCAGAGAGTCTGGAATTAATGTATGTCCCTGATATGCACACACACCACGTTTCCAACTTGGTTTTACAAGGTGAAGCTCTAAACTTCTGTGATTTGAAGGTGGTAAATGGCCATGACAAGATAGTAAACTTTGTGAGGGAGTGACTGCCTCAAACCCTCTTTGGAATAAGGCAAGGTACAAATAAATGAATACCTAAGAAAGGATACAGAGAGAAGGAGCCTGGCCTCGGAGTCAAGCATCAACCTCAGCCCAACTCTATCCTGTTGGGTGACTTCAAACACGACACGCAGTCTCTGCACCACTTTTCCCGGCAGAAGGGTAACCTATAATTAGTGATGCTAACTGAGGCATCTTTCTAAGTGAAATGGAGTGCTCCTTTTTAAAAAATTTTTTATTGTGGTTAAGTGAAAGTTTACAAACCAAGTCAATTTTCCATATAAAACCCTGGGTAACCACCCTCCAACTCTATCTGTTCTGCTTACCTTGTGACAGCACACTGTCCTTTTCCACCACTTACTACCTGTATCCATCCACTCAGCCAACACTTGTCCCCTTCTCTTTCCTCTGAAAAGAAACCAGTAGGACAGTCTCATGTATATATTAAACCATAAAGTACACAGGAGACCCTGATGGCATTGTGGGATAAGTGCTACATCTGCTAACCAAAAGGTTAGCAGTTCAGATCCACCAGGTGCTCCTTGGAAACTCTATGAGGCAGTTCTATTATGCTCTCTAGGGTCACTACGAGTCAGGGCCAACTTGGCCACAGTAATTTCATGGGTTTTTATAAAATACACACACCACAGTCATCACTCTGTGTCCCCACGTCCAGTCCATTCTTTGTCGGAAGTGTTGGCTTCAGTACCAGTTTCAGCTCTGGGCTGGCAGGTAGTCTGGGGGTCATGTTCTCATGCAACCCTCCAGGTTGTTGGACCATCAAGTCTGGTATTCTAATAGAGTTCTTGATCTGCACACCTCTTTTTCTTGTGCTACATCAGGGGTTTTACATTGTGTCCCCTATTAGAGCTGTCCTTGGTAGTGGTTGGGCACCATCTACTTCTTCTGGTCTCAAGCTGATGTAGTCTCATGATCATATGGGTCCTTCTGTCTCCTCGGCTTATTTTTCTTTGTGTCTTTGATGTTCTCAGTTGCCCTCTGTTCCAGGTGGGCTAGGACTACTTGATATACCTCAGATGGCTGCTCACTGGCTTTTAAGACCCCAGGCACTCACCAATATGTGTATACAACACCCTTAGAAAAAGACTAGTTATGCCAGTTGACCTTTATGTTGAAAGGAGGTGTTCTTAACAATTACACCAAAACCACAGATATAAATGTTGCCCTGGGGAACCCAAGACATGGCCACGGTACCTACCAGAAAAATGCTGGGTTGCAGACTCTATGGAGTCCCTGGATGGTACAAACAACTAATTTACTCAGCTGCCAATCTTAAGGTCAGCAGTTTGAGTCCACCCAGAGGCAACACAGAAGAAAGCCCTGGTGATCTACCCCTGCAAAGGCAGCCAACAAAAGCCCTACAGAGCACAGTTCCACTCTGACAAACGTAAGGTCGCCATGAGATGGAACTGACTCAACAGCAACTGATCGCTATCATCTGTAAGGGCGTTTCCAATACAGATGATCAATGACAAAATCCAGATGACAACTGATCCTAATCAGATATTGGGGACATCCAGGAGTACTACGACTCTTTGGAAGAGCATTTGTAATGAAATCAGAAAGAAAGCTAGGTTGCACCATTTGAGGGAAAGTAGAACCATGATAGAGAAAAGGAAAGGAGAAAAAGGAGCAGGTTTGGCACTGTAGCTCCACAGTCTCTGCCTGATCTTCCCCAAATTGATCACGAGGCCCACCTGTCTGCCTTTCCCCGGATCGATCAGGCAGGCAAAGCACGGCAAAAGGTGAAGTGTGTCTGCCCCAGAATAGGGACTCACTGTCTTGCCCTCTCACTGTCCTAGGTCTGTGGTGTCCAGAGCTGACCTCATCACCCATGGTGACCTTTGTTGTCCGGACTTTTCTTGTCCTGGTGGTTAACAGACATGACTTGGATCCTAATCCTGAGCTACTCAAACTGGCAGTCAATGCAGGCCAAGTTGACAAGATAATGACTCAGCTGTCTGCTTGGCTCTTAAAATCTGGTTGCAGGGAAAATCCTGGAAAGAACTACTTCCAAACTTACCTACCATCTGTTTTCTTTGAACGTGCGGTGCTTACTGAGATGTCAATGGTTCTACCTGGTGACTCTAATTACAGAGCAGTTTGGAGCTCAGCCTCCCCTAATAACTCTACTTGGGGATATTTCTTCTTGCCTGTGGCAAAAGGATCCCCTTGTACTTGGTACTAGCTCAGAAGAACAAGATGCTGTCAGCCAGAAACACTTCATCTCTTGCTAGGTTTCTGCTCAGGAATTCGATGGAATCATTCTTTAATATAGATGCATTTCTACCTCACATCAGAGATGATTGAAGGCAGGGGAAAATATTCCTATGAGAAACAGGGACATTTCAGTCAAGCAAACCGAAATCTGAAAGGTGATTTGATTAAAGTAGCAGTTTGGTCCACTGAATGGAGCAATGAATTTCAAGTCAGGCGCCCGGTCTCCCTGAGATGTTGGACAAGGCACTGAACCTCTCTGAGTCTCTCTTAATCCATCTCACTAGACTTCTGGGTGGCTCAATGGCGTAATGGGCACAAAGTGCTCAGACACTCTGAAGTGCTGGCTGACATGTAAATGATGAGTATCTTTTAGCATGTGAAGTGTTTTTAAAAAGAAGCTTACTGGGGATCAATTACTTTCTGTGTTTGTATAGAACTGCCAAGGCTCCTAAATTCCACATTCTGAATAGACTGATGGCTGTAGTTTGCTTTTCTTTAAAGCCTGGAGTAATCCTGCAGCAGCTCTGCCTCCCTGGAAAGGAGGAATGGCTTCCCAGAATCAGGAGCTGGCGAAGGCCCCAGGGCTCCACTGGAGGCCACAGGTGGCAGTGGTGCAGTTTGGAAGCAAGAGGCCAAGGTTTCATTATATGAAATGAGGTTCAGAGTTCAGACTGCCTTTCATAAGCCTTTGTGAAATAGAAAAAATAGAGTTTTTCTACATTTTGTTTTTAACTCAGTTTTCTTATCTGAGGAAGGCATGATGACTAACTCCTTTCCTTTGCTCCTTCAGGGACAAATCAGCAGTTGATTGGTCTCTGTATACTTGATCAACAAATACTTGATTAACAAATGCCTTGTTGAGTGGAAACCACTGTAACTGTAGGAATAATTTACAAATATGTTCATGGAAGTATTTCCAAATTTTAACAGAGTTGATTTCTGACCTCTTGTCCTAAAAGAGAGGCTAGCCTTATTTTTTTTCCCAGCTCTAACACTAGTTAACAGAGAATATGTTTGGGCTGCCTGCCCTTCTCCCACACTCTCCCCAGGTGCTCAGATGGGTGCCACATCTGTCTGCACCTCCAGGGCTGCAGGAAGAGAGGCAGTAAATTGTCTCACTTTGGTTGTTCTATAAAGTCACAGTGAGTGGTGTCAGCTTGCAGGAGAAGTTATATTCTCCCTGTAGAAATCAAGAGTTTTCCTGCTCCTACCATCTGACTTTGATCAGCTCCTTTACTTTTTCCTCTACCTCCAGGCTGCAAGTCCTTGGACAAGTCACTCTGCCTCTCTGAGGCTAGCTATCTCTCCACTAAAAATATACCCTCACTCTTGTCTAGGAGATTTGGTGTAAGGAGTAAATGAGATCTTGAGTGGAAGGTACATATAGCATCCTGCCTGGCACATCTTAAAGGCACATACAGCATTGTTGTTGTTAGGTGCTGCTGAGTCAATTGTGACTCGTACCAACTCCGTGTGACAGAAAAGAACTGTCAACAGGATTTTCTAGGCGGTACTCTTTATGGGAACAAATTGCCAGGTCTTTCTCCTGCAGAGCCACTGGGTAGGTTTGAACTGGGCACCTTTTGATTAACAAGTACTTAACCATTGCCCCACCATGGCTGTTTACATGCAGAATAGCTGTTATTATGTCTTCATTGTCAGCTGATGAGCCAGTGGCTTGGGAATTAGGTGAGACAGTGTATGTAAAGTACTTTGTATTGTGTCTGGCACCTAATGAATGATCTGTAAATGGTGGCTATTATTAACAGAGATAAAGACATGTACATTATAAAAATAATAATAATGCAAAGTAGACAGAATGAAGCAGAAGAACACAAGGAGTACCCAAATAGATGAGAGGAGAAAGAGAATCTGCTTTGAGATGGGGAAATAGGGTCAGTATTTTCCCAAATTCCCTGATGATAAGAACCACTTTGGGAGGGCCTTCTTAAATACAAGTATACCTACCATAGCCCACATCCAATCTCTAGGGAAGTGGCTGAGTACGCAGAGAAGTGAAACACAGTGCAATGTATAAATACATGTAGACAGAGACGTATATCAAGGAAGTGGCTCCTGCAGTTATAGAGCCTGGAAGGTCACACGCCCGTTGGTTGGGCTTGAGCCTTCTTCTGACTCTTGTAATTGCAAGGACTGGCTAACCCAACCCCAGATCAGCAGCCAGAGAGCAGGCCACTGGCTCACAGGCTGCCAGGGCTGATGAGTGTCAAGATCAACAAGTAAGCTGCTAGCTTAAGTCCCCTAAACCAGAGGTCAGATGAACAGGCTGCAGGAGTCATAGTGAGCCAAAGATGCAGAAGCTGCATGTTTAATGAATACAAGATTCTTATTATTAAGGAAATGTGGAAAACTCTAGGGTAGATGACATCCAACCACCTGGTACTTGTTGGCTAAGTGAGAATAATAATAATTCCAGCTCTCTCTAAGAATCAAGCATTGTACTCACACATTTTATCAATCATCATAAACATTCTTATGAGGTCCCCAGTGTCCATTTTGCACCAGGCCCATTTTGCAGATGGCGGGAAACTGAGGCTCAGAGAGTAGGAAGACTTACTCAAGGTCACAAACTTGAAAGTGGCAAGTTTCAGACCCAGCCCTGTTTGACTTCCAAGGCTGTATGCTTTTCACTAGGCAATGCTCTTTAGACATTCATGTATGTAATGAAAGATATTCTGGTTGTAGAAATAGTCTGAGCAAAAGGCATGGAGGGGACAAAGCTGATGTTAAAGAACTAGCAATATGAGTAGTGCGGTGCCGTATCAACATAGCCTGAGAAAAGAGTGAAATGAGGGCAGTCATGGAAAAGAGAAGTGAAAATGTAGGTTCACCTACATTAGTCAGTGTTCAGGTTTAGGTGCTACAGCAAAGAGACCCCTAAAATGTGGGGGCTTAATTAAGATAGCAGTACATTTCTCCCTCACATGAATGTTACGTGATAAGTCAGAACTTGGAAAGTGTAGAGTGGGGCCATTCTGCTATAAATGGTCAGTCATCTAGGCTGATGGGCCAACTCTGTGGTCCTCAACATGATGCCTTTATCCCTGGTTCGAGGTACCTCTTCCAGATAAGCCAGTAGGAGATGGGATAATGAAGTCCAGAGCAGAGGTTTGTCTTCAAGGCAATGGCCTAGAAGTCATATTCACCTTACTGTTACTTAATCTCTGTCAACCTGAACCTAGTCACATAGCTACACGTAACTGCAAAGGAAGCTGGGAAATGTAGTGTTTAGCCAACAGCTCAACTAAAGTTAGCAGAAAGGGTGATTGTATTATTAAAAGAAATGAGGGGAGAGTGGATACCTGGAATCTCTGTATTATAAGGCCATGCAAGGTTAGAACATACAAGAAGCAAAGTCTTACATAATGGCTAGCCTATGACAGGAACATCCTGTTTTATTTGTATTAACTCAGTTAACCCTCAAACCAATTCAGATGATAGGATCTAGGGCTTTCTCAATAAAAAAAAAGGCCTTTAACTAATATGTAACAAGTAATGAGCATTTTTTAAGAAGATGGTTGGCTGAATGGCATTTAGTTGCATTCTGCTCATCTAGTCATCTGTGTAGCAGTGGGAAAAATGAAAAGAACTTGAGCCTAAGAGTTGAATGTCTCCATCAGTCTCATCTTGTGACTCCTTCAATTGGGGGCCTTCAACCAGAGACCTCTTTGTCTCATTGTAAAATGAGGGCACTGGAATGGTTGGTTTCCAAGATAACTCTGACTCTCCAAGTCTGTGTCCTTGCCAGAGGCTGTCCTACAAGCCTAGAATCACAGAGGACACTAGAAAGCAGAAGAGAAATAGAGGGCAAGATACACAACAACCAAAGAACAAGAAAAGTATACCTTAAACAAGACTGTCAGATGCCATTCTCTAACTCTGTATCTTTGAATTATTAGGGAATACCATCCCCATACTTTTGGCTAAGACAGATGTCATCTTGGATGCCTTTTCTCCTTCATCACCATCTCTGTATCTATCCCAACACTGCAACTTTGTCTCCAAAGTATGTGCCAAATCCATCCACCTCTTTTTCTCTACTAATGTGACCCTCAGCCCAACCATCCATTCCTCACCTTTACTGCTGCAGTAACCTCTTAACTGTTCTCTATCTTTCCCATTTGCCCTGACTCAGTCTGCTCTCAGCAGTAAAGTGGCTTTGGTACAAAGCAAATATATGCTTTCCATTTTCTTGCTTAAAGTCCTTCAAATGACTAAATTCAACAGGTTCACAGTGACTATTTGTGGTAAGTATTATACTCATTTCACAGATCAGGAAACTGAGACTCAGAGAAAAGCAGTGGTGTTCTCTAGCATTACGTGCAATGTCATTTTTAGTAGTCCTTCTCATATCTATTGATATTTTCTAACTTTCTTGACTGTTTTAGAAGGAGAGAGAGTGAGAGAGAAGTTAAAAACTAAATTCATTAGTGAGTAATATATTTGTGATGCTGGAGATCTCACATACCTAAATACCTTAGTACTATCCTAGCATGGGGGTAATTTGTTTATCTTTTTTGAGTCAGAGACTATGAGGCTGAACAATGTTGAGTTGTTAATACTAAACTACTTTTGACTTACATTATGTTCGTGCACGTACATGCGCTTGCATACGTAACAAATAAACATGACCTGATGTTGTTCACAGTGAGTGCTGCTCACACATTTGTGCCCCAACCACATTACTTCCTCTTGAAGACCAAAGTAGTACAATGGCAGACTGATAGCATAACCAATTTTCCACCAGAGGTATTCTTGGATAAGATCTAATGTTATTAAAGAAAGAAATTAAAGCTTCTAAATCTTTGGAATTCATAGTAATTTAAACACAAAGCTTCTTGTGACAAAATACAGCATGATATATCAAAGTTGGTGAGAGGATGTTATAAACGAAAGAGAAGAGAAACTGGTAGCTCAGAAAAAACAGGGAGAATGGAAATCGAAGCAGTCTGATTGCAGCCAGGTGAAAAAGAACTCCAAGAAGCACAGTTAAATGGGAAACAGCAGCATGTGTTGGGATGCTGAAAGCCTCCTGGGTACCTTGTCACTAAAATTAACCATGCTGCCTATGGTGTCATCTGCCTACTACCAGAAGTAGGTAACACAATTAAATGTGCACTTCCAATGTCTGAATCTGAGTTTGTTGCATTGCTGAGTCTTGGAACAGAGAACATAGAGGTGGGCCTGGGACATCCTATTATATTCCAGAAATGAGATATCAGGGGTAGTAACCAAGAAAAGAAAGATGTCTAGAGAAAGCTGACCCACAGGAGTAATCAACCTGAGACAAGATGAAATATAAAACAAGGAGCATAAACAAATTCAAACTGTATACGGAATGGGAGGTTCCTATGCGGTGATGATGATGATGGCTATAAAAAGGGTCTTCCAATAAGGATGTCCTACTTTTGACAGCTCATAGAGGTGATATTCATGAAACCATAGAGGCCATATTTATCATGCTTTTTTATTATTATTGCTAGTCTTAACAAGTAGCCATGAAAAGACACATGATTCCATGATGCATAGAATGTACTGAAGTTTAGTATCAAAATGGGTGTTTCATTCCCCAAACATTCCATGCATTGTGTGAAATTTACAGTGCACATAATCATCCCACCAAAAGAACAATATGACATTTAATCTAAAAATTTGAGACAATCACATCTGTTGCCAATCAGACCATGCCAGTGCATCAATGAACCAACCATATGTTCCAATGAAAACATCACCATTGTTCATTAGAGTGTATGCGAAAATCTATACCAATCAATTTCTCATCAAGCACAAGAACTGGGCCTTTGGTAGATTTTGAATTTGCACTTGAAGCTTTACCCTTACAAATTGTTTCAACTCAAGAACTGAAGTCCAACTACCATAGATTGTGCCATACATTTGCTGACTCAGCTCTGGGGCAATTGGAAGTTGACCCCGCTTTTTTGCCAAAAAATCATCTTCAGTGATGAGGCCCATTTTTGGATGAATGGTTTTGTTAACAAGCAAAACTGTCACATTTGGAGTGAAGATAATCCAATGGAGATTCCAAAACAATCACTTCATCACCCCAAAGTTACTATTTGGTGTGGATTTTGGTCCAGTGGAATCATTTGTCCTTATTTTTCCCAAGATGAATGAATGAATGTCAATGGTAAAAGACACCAGCCTATGATAACTGATTATTTTGGTACCATTTGGAAGGTGCTGTGGTGGCCGTTCACCCAAAGTTCTTTTCTACATATAATGCTATCATACATACTTCAAAATAAGAAAGCAATTAAAACTGCATCTTTTACACAACTTGTTCAAGCTCAAAGATAAAACACACTTATTGGAAGACCTTTCATTTATATGCCAGATTCTATCCTAAACTCTTTGCTAATACTAACACATTTTGTTAATACAACAATAATGTGAAGTTTGTGTTGTGATTAAACTCTATTTTGCACATAAGTCAAGATTAAAAAGAAATTAGACAGTATGCCAGTGTTTGAACCCAAAAAACCTGATTCTGAACCCTTCTTTTTCAATCTAGCCATTGTACAATATGGAGAATCCAAAAGTTCATATTAAGTACTCTAAAAAACAGTCCTGATACTCTTGAAAGCTTCCAGTACTATTTACAGAAATGCTGTGTATTAATCAGTGCAAAGTTACCAATCTCAGATAGTGGCCAGTGAGAGCAAGGACATAATTAGAGAAAAGACCTGTGACTATCTGATGATTTGTGACGAGAAAGGTAAGATTCCAGGTAGCAGCAGGGCAGCTTCAGAAGGTAGAAAGAGTGTTATCAACTTGAATAGATACTTTGTGTTAAATGATACCCTAGATGAGGCCTAGAAAACTATGTCTTTCCCATCTCTTTAAGTCATGGTAGAGACTGTGCCAGTTTAAGAAAATTCCATCACAGAATCACCCTGGACTCTGAAGTCAAGCTAGTATCACATGCTAACATACTAAAACCTTGTAGCCAGCTTTAGTAGTAAAGGTGGAAAGAATCATGCCCTATACCACAGCACAGTGGATTTATAGCCTGGCTTCAGCACTCATCAACAAATGATCTTGGGCCAGTGTCTCAGCCAAACTGTGCCTCAGCTACCTCATCTATAAAAAGGGGGTAATAATAGAACTCACTGGAAAGAATTGTAAGGATTAAATTAGATAATACAAGAAACGGACTTGGCAAAGGCCTGGCACTTACTAAAGGCTCAATAAACATAAAATAAGCTATAGCCTTTCTTTGCGGAAGAGTCCAGTTAAGACTAGCAACTCATGCAGAATATTCTCTGAGAGAAAAGGAAAATGAAGGGGTCAAACTGAAAATCGGTGCCTCCAGTGAGTCACCACAGGCTTTTCCATCTCCTCTTATGAATGTAAAAATCGAAAAACAAACCTATTGCTGTCAAATTAATTTCAACTCATAGCAACTCTGTAGCACTCAATAGAGATGCTCCATGGGTTTCCAAGGAGTGCCTGGTAGATCTGAACCGCCAACCTTTTTGGTTCGCAGCCATAGCTCTTCACCACTACACCACCGGGGTTTCATTAGGAATATGAGGAGGACAAGTCCGTAATTCATATTTGGATTATATACTATTCTTAATCTGATTTAACTCTTTGAAGTAGGTCCATCCACATCTTACAGATGAAGCCGCTAACGGTCAGAAAAGAGAAGCAATATGCCCTAGGTCACGCAATCTGTTAGTTCTTTTGCCCATGCCAGTGGTACCTTCACAGCCCAACAGGGAGCAGAACTCTCTCCTGCTTTCTGCCCTCCTCCTCCTGCCACCAAAGAGCAGAGGAACAAGCCCTGTCCCAGCTGTGATGAGGGATGACGTTTTGCCTCTAGTATGATTTTTACAAACATTAATACGCACAAAGGTGAGAGAGGGTCACATGACACAGTTTTTTTCTACATAATTATTGAATAATCTGACAATTTCAAAGTATTGTTTGTAATTATATTGTGTTAACTTGCCGCTGTTGTTACAGCAGGATGCAAGTGTTAGTTTTGTTGATGTTGTTTAGTATGATTTTTAGCAAAGAATGAACACATAACTATATATGGTATAGGGATCCGACTCTATGGCATTTGGCTTGGGTATTGTGTAATACTTATCTCTGGGGGTTATATATCTATAAGAGGATTTGGGCTATGTGTGTGGTGTGCCTTATGTGTGTACCTGTGTGGTATGTACATTTTAGTGGGCTATATACATGTGTTTGTGTGTTGTCAAAACCCCAAAACAAACCATTACCCTTGGGTTGATTCCGACTCATAGTGAGCCTTTAAGATAGAGAAGAACTGCCCATATTGTTTCTAATGAGCAGCTGGTGAATTCAAACTGTTGCCCTTTTTGTTAGCAGTTATAGATCTTAACCACTGCACCACTAGGTTCTTGGTCTAAAGTACCTGTGTTTATATTTGCTCTAGCTAGGCCTGCATTTAGATGCATGCATCTCTAAATAACATACGTGATTGTGTGGGTCTGTGTGTCTGCATATTGTGAACATTTTTGCAAAGAGTATGTGAATGGGTAGCATCTATAAGAGTAAGCTGTGTGCATGGGTTTTATTGTGTTATAGATGGGTGCCTATCTATTGTGTCAGCTGTTTGTGTCCTGTGAGTTCTCTATGTGCCTTTGCTGTATGGATGTGTATCACTGCTGACGGGTGTGCTTGCTGCCTGCGTGAATGTGTGCATGTGCATGTGTGTGTCTGACTTCCCCACCAGGCCTCTCTGTCTCTGAATGAATTCCATTCTCTTGCATTCTCTCTCTCTATCCACACCACCTCCTCCTTTGATGCTGGTGTCTGGTTGTTATTAGCTGGTCAGACATTTTTATCTCTTTGAAATACCCTATCGCTCATACCCAGTTCAGTAATCAGAGGAATGCACCTCAGAGACATCATTTATGTTGCAACCCCCACAGACCAGGAGAACCCATGTCTCTCTTACCTATTAGTCGCTGAAAATAAAGGCACACAAGCAAAATAGCTGCCATCTCAACTGGAGTTAATTATTGCTGGGCCAATGTGAGGCTTTTTTTGTCAAAGCTATAAGTATTGTACAGACCCACCTGGAACACAAGGACTGGGAACGTAGAATGCCCTCAAACCCAAGCTTATTGCTACCATAAAATAAAAAGATTAAGCTCAACTGTTGTTTCTCAGTTAGAATGCTATTGGCATCTTCAGGGAAGGGAAGGATAATCTGCTGTTGAGTAAGACTGTTTGCACACTACAGTTTGGGTAGCCTCCCCAGCCCCAACTGCTTGATGACCTCTGCATCTCAATCACTAAGGCTGTAAAATGTCCCCACATTTTCAAATACTCCCTGGACAGAGAGGAGTATTTTCATTGTCCTTACAAACCATTGGGCTAAACCACCCATAAAAGTACAAAATCATTGGATTAGAATGAACTCAAATGACAGCTTTCAGTCATTATCCTTTCAGAACTTCCTGGTACATTTAATTCATCCAGCCATGCTTGTCTCAACAAAAATAAATAAAGAGCACCTACTGTGTGCCTAGAAAACCTAGTGCTGTAATAGCTAAGTACTGTGGCTGCTAACCAAAAGCTTGGCAGCTCAAACCTACCAGGTACTCCTTGGAAACCCTATGGAGCAGTTCTTCTCAGTCCTATAGTGTCACTATGAATTGGAATCAACTCGACAGCAGTGTTTTTTTTTGTTTGTTTTTTTCACCTGTGCCAGTGTTTTTCTAAACACTGGTGATAGACTGTGAACAGGGCAAAGAAGGAGCCTGCTTTCAAGGAGTCTATATTCTATTAAGGAATATAGTTAGCAAATACATAAACAAACAAGTGAATACAGGATAGTGATTAGATGCTTGATATGAGCAAGACAAGGTCATTTAGTAGCATGAAGAAGCAGTATTCCGCTCAGCTGGGGCCCAGTGAAGGCTGTCTGGGAATGTTCTGAGAGGGAATACGGCAACTGAGTCCTGAATAGCATAAAGAATTCAGTCATGTGATGACTGCGTGAAAGCCCATTCCTTTCCAATCAGAAGAATCTTAAATCCTTGGTCTGCCTGAGAAACAGAAAATAGTCAGGATACTTTTGTGTGCCTCCCAGCCAGGAGAGAATTGTGTCCCCCACCAAAATTGTATTGACTTGGCTGGGCCAAGATTCCCAGTACTGTGTAATTGTTCACCACTTTGATGTGACGTGATCATCCTATGTGTTGTAAATCCTAACCTCTGCGACACTAATGCAATCAAAAGATGCACTGCATTGGCAAATCTGCTACAAAAGATCTCTCCTGAGTTGAGCACCATCTCCTGAGTTGAAAAGCAGCTGTCATCTTGAGGACTAAGTTGTGCCTAATCCAAGCCACGGTGTTTTCAATCACATCGTAAGTAAGCAACAGCTGGACAATGAATAAGGAAGACCAAAAAATAACTGACAACTTTGAATTGTGATGATGGAGAAGAATACTGAATATACCATGGACTGCCTAAAGAATGAACAAATCTGACTTGGAAGAAGTACAACCAGAGGGCTGCTTAGAAGCCAGGATGGAGAGACTACATTTCACATACTTGGAACGTGTTATCAGGAGGGACAAGTCCCTGGAGAAGGACATCATACTTGGTAAAGTAGAGAGTCAGTAGAAAAGAGGAAGACCCTCAACAAGAGGGATTGTCACAGTGGCTACGACAACGGGCTCCAACACAGCAGCCACTGTGCCGACGGCACAGGACCAGACAGTGTTTCATTCTGTTGTACAGAGGGCCACCAAGAGTTGGAACCAACTCAACAGCACCTAACAACAACAACAACACACCTCAACAGGATTAACAGGTTACAGGAGTCAAGGGTGGGCGCCAGAGCAGAAGTGAACCTCTTGCAATCAGCCAGGCAAGAAAAGACCAGTGAGACAAGAGTTAGGCTTGGACTAGGGTGGAAGCAGCAAAGATAAACAATTTGTACAGGTGCAAAACTGCTAGTCAGATTTCGGGTATTCTGGAGGCGGAAACAACAGATTTGGATCTCTGGAAGAGGTTGAAAAAGGACTCTAGAATGACTCCTGTGAGTGGCAAAGTTGGTAACTCTTTTTCTTAAAACTACCTACCTCCTTAGTTCTACTTATGCCTCCCTGGATCCTTTGGTGCCTCTGCCTATTTTTACTCAGTCCTGTTCATTAAACTCTCTTCTCACCGTCTGTCTCTCTTCTATCCCTTCTCTGCCTCCCTTCCTCTCCCTCTGTTTTTCTCTCTCAGTCACACATATGCACACTCTCTCCATCACACGCATGTGCAGTTTCCCATTCCATCAGTGTTCTGGTGATCACCAGCTCTTTCACCTACAAGGCATAAACAGTCCCAGCATACGCTCAGCATGGGGCCACTCTTTCTATTTCACGGCATCTCTGTCTCTCCCTTAGCGGCTGTGATGGAGGGTTATGAGCTGCCTTTCTGAAACTTTTCTTCTGGAGCACCATCTCCTCAGACCTGAGTGCAGCAGGAGCTGCAGCTACGGAGGCAATCAGTCAACACTCTGGTTCCTCCAAGGGGCACCTGAAGTGCTACAGTTTCCCATGGGGAAGATCATCAAATCTGTAGGCTATGAAGAACAGAGTTTAGACAATGCTTATCAAAACTTCTATTGGGGGCCATATTTAAACGTAAATAAAATAGATTTCCAGAAAACACATAGAAAAATTCCCAGATGTCTCTGAAATGGATTTCTGTAATTCAAAGAACAGAAGTCTCTTTAGAGGACTTCATGAAGCCAAAAAAGAACAAAGAATGTTTTAATTACTAAGTGCCTACTCTGAGCCAGGTATTTTGCTTATAGTACCTCATTTATCCTCACTATAATCCTATGGGTAGATACCACTAGTATCTTTGTTTTTAAATGAAGAAACAGAGGCCTACAGATATTGAACCAGTTCTTTCAAGGTCACACAGTGAGTAAACTAGGACATTAATCAGCATTCTTCTAAATCCACAGCCCACAGGACTTTGTTAGACACAAGTGTTGCACGTTGTGCTCTTCCTCAGATCCAGGAAGCCCACTTGGCAGGTAGGAATTGCACATTCTCCTGGGGAAAGGCAGGCAGTTGGGTCCCATGGACTTTCTACCTCCTATTTACCCCCAGTTTAGATTATTCAGAACTTCTCTTTGTCATTATCACTACCATTTGCGCTACTGGTGGCTTCTCATCCGGAGTGTGACTGATGGCACATAGACATAATCATGCATTACTGGCACAGGGCAGGAGAGGGGCTGAGCTGGGCATTTGCAAATATGAATCAAGCATGGCTTCTGATATCAAGAAACTTCAAAGCTATAATGATGAGGAGGAAATATAACATAGCAATATGTGAGAGTTACAGTTCCTCCATATCCTAGCCAACACTTGGAATAATTAGGCCTTTTAATTTTAATCTTTCTGGTGATATTTGATGACATCTCATTGTGGTTTGATTTGTATTTCCCTAGTGGCTAATGATATAGTCGCCCTCCATTTTCACATAATGCTGGCTTTTTCATAGTGACTGAGACTTTGAGACCTAACCTACATGCAGGTCAGGAAATGTGTGTATATTGGGTTCAGTTTTTATGTTGTATGGAATGAGGGTCAAAATTCATTTTTGTCTATATGAAGATCCAGTTAACCCAGCAAAGATCATCCCTTTCCAACTGAGTGACAATTTTGTCATTGTGGTGGATCAGATGACCAAATATATGTGGGTTGGCTTCAGGACTGACAGTATTTTAAAACAGTAAAAGTAAACAAATAAAAAAATCTTAAGAATATTGGAGTAGAAGATAGAAAATTAGAATTTTAATTTTGATCAGCATATTAATGTCTTTTGCAGCTTTGCGCTAAATATGCAATAGATTGCTGAAACTAAAAGTTTTCCTATAATTATTCTCACTAATGCAGCTGATTTTACCTCAAAGGTTTATTTCAAGTGAGCCTTAAATTTAGCCATAAGTGACTTTGAAAAAATCTGTTTGAAACAAAGAATGAGAGAATGAATGGGAATGTAGGTGTAGGGTTTTGTCAGAATTGAGATGATGGGTCAGTTAACTTCCTGCTGATGCTGTAACAGATTACTACAAACTTTGCACCTAAAAATAACACAAATTTATTATTTTATATTGCTATACATCAGAAATCCAGTAGGTTTCTCACTGGGCTAAAATTAAGTTGTCCACAGGGCTTTGTTCCTTCCTGGAAGATCTAGAAAAGAATCTGTTTCCCTGCCTGTTCCAGCTTCTAGAAGCTGCCTACATTCCTTATGTCACGGCCTCCTTCGTCTTCTTCAAAGTTAGCAGCATAATCTCTTTGATCCCTCTTTCTTTGACACGTCTCTCTCAGGCCACAACTTGAAAAACCTCTTCACTTTTAAAGATCCATACAAAGAGTTTAGAACTATCCAGATAACTCAGGATAATCTCCTCACATCAAGGTCCTTAAATTAATCTTATCTGCAAAGCCCTTTTTGCTATGTAAGGAAACATATCTACACAACTTTGGAGACTAAGATGTGGATATCTTTACCAATAACCAAACCCTTTTGGTCAAGTTGCTTCCAATTCAGAGTGACACCTTTGTGGAGAGAAGCATTGTTCTGCCTTCCTCAAATGGATGGGTTGTTACAGTAATTGTTGGATCATTGAATATCCCTTGAGTAAAATCAGTCTCCATTTTTCAAACCACTCTAACCCTCAGCTAGGTAATAAGGATCCCCAAAGTGAGAAAAGACCAAAGAGTTGATCCATTAGAATAAGGAATGATTGACAGAGGAGCCCTGAGTACTGGTTTCTGATTGTAATGATGTAACTCACCAGCTGTGTGACTTTAGGTGAACCGCTTGACCTCTCTGAGTAGAAGCTTCCCATCTTTACCTTGAGGATTTGGGAATACATCTGGGGTAACCATCTCACATTTCTCTGGTGACAAAGCATATAATAAAAATGTGTAAAGCAGCCAAATTCAAAAATCTAATAACAAAAGAAAGGGTAGGATCTGTGGCTAACTGAAGAAAAATGCTTTACCTGAAAACACTTAAACTACATTTTTTGGCTTCCAAACAAACTACTGACCACAGGCCAGGAATCTGTTTCCCTGAGCTCCAGTGTTGTTTCTAGCTTCAAAGACTGCTGGCCTTTGCAGGGCTTCATCTCGTATGCATGTGTGTTTTCTGTTTTCGCACCTCCAGCAGCAGAAGAGAAAGTATGAAGCTGAACTGAAGCACTTATGTAACGAGATGGAGAATAGAGGAGCCAAAGAGAAAAGATTAGAACACTTCTTTCCCTCCTCCTCAGACTGCAAATGCCCTGCACTGAGCAGGCAGCAGCCCAGCTGTGCTGGGTTCAGCTTGGCCAAGGCTGGAAGGAGACCCAGAGCAACCCAGGCCTCATTTCCGAAGGGTGTTATTTCACCCCTGCTTCCCAGATAATGTAACTGAGTCACTCAATTGAGCATAAAATAGAAATTTGGCTTCTTATCTGCCTCAGACCTGACTTTACTATTTTCTTTCTGCAAAATACATTTTTCACTATCTTATCTTCTAATAAACAATCCTGGCTCTGCAGCCTTGTGGCAATGGCGCTGAATGCATTTAAGAGACATATTTTTCCTCTCTTACTCCCTGTTAAAAGTCTTCTGTTTAAAAGCCTACATTTTTTTCCCCTTTTCGGAAAAAAAATATATATCCCATTTGTATGCTGTCTTCCTTTAAAGAACATACATATTTTTCATGAGTCATTCTGATAGGTCTCTCCTTATTTTCTCTTTGGCTCACTTGATCAAAATTAAAAACAATGGTATACGGGTGTGATGAATTTTAGGACTGGGTAGGGGGTGGAAAAGACTCCATTTTAAAAGGGGGCAATTTCTAGGGTGGTCAGACCCCAATGGATTGGGGGGTGGGGGCAGGACACATATTGATAAAAAGCCAGCTATGAATGTTTAATGCCTTCTCTCAAATGCAGACTGTCATCAGAACCACCAGACAGTGAAGTTTAAGCCACAGAGGAAAGAAGAGGAAAAGGCAACAAATATTTATTGGCGCTTTTCTCAAAACAACCTTCTGAGAGCACAATCCCATTAGTAAAAAGGAAACCAAGTTCAAAGTAGGTAAGTCACATTAAGAATTTGGAATTCGACTGCTTGTCTGTTGGCTTCCAAAGACCACTTTATGAATTAGAATTTCTCTCTTTCTCTCTGCCCAGATTACGCATGCATTTAGTAGCATAATAATTGCAGTGTTTAGGAAATTATTTAAATATGATGATTTGTTACTTGCTCCTGGAAATGCTAAGAAGAATGTGATACCATCCTTGCCCTTCAGAGAGCCCATAGTTTTTTGAAAGAGATGGAGATGGAAATATGTAGCAATAATGCATTGTGTAAAGGCTGCATGGCACAAATAATTCTCCGCATAACTTGTTCCCTTTCTTCCTGTCCCCATAGCCACTATGCCTTTCCCAGAAGAGGATCATGTCACTGAGTTCTAGCTGATGGAATGAATGTGAACAGAGATAATGAAAGACCCATTTTCAGCCTGGCAGCTAAAAACCCTCCGGCATAGTCTACCAGGTTCTCTCCCTTTCTTTTCTCATCTTCCTGCTGGATTCAGAGGGTTGAGCAACGCATCCTCCAACTCCAGGGAATGACAGAGCCAAAAGAAGGAAGAGGCCTGGGTCCCTGAATTACTGACGAAGCTGAGACTCTTCCCCAACAATTTTGCAGACCTGCCCTGGGCACTGATGGCAGCAAGAAATAAACTTTTCCCATGTTATGCTCCAAGATTGTGGGTGGTTTTTTGCATCAGCTAGTTGATCTGAACCAAAGAGAATAAGCAAGAAGATGAGGGCAGATTTAGAGGAGAAGACACTGAACATCAAGGCACTGAATTTAGCGTCCCTCAAAGGGCATTCTTCAACTAGCTTCTATTCTACTAATTCTAACTCCAACTCTTTTAGTCTGGAAATTGTAGTAAATTATGGGTTGCTGTGAGTCAGAATTGACTCAACAGCAATGGGTTTGGTTTTGGTTTTATGGGTGTCATAGATTTTACAATTTTTCAAAAGTCACTTACATCCGTGGCTTTTTCACAAGAAAAAAAAAAGCAGCCTTTGTTTTATCTTGCTCACCTTCCAACCTCATTCATGTCTGCAAATGTGCTATAACCCTTTTTTACCTGACAGTCTTTATGTATGTTATTGCTCTACCTGGAACTCTTACTCCTAATGTTCACCAGGCTAACTCCTACTCATCCATCATATCAGAGTTCAAAAGTTGCCGCCTCAGAGGAGCCTTCCATGACCATCCTTTCTAAAGTACTCCTCTTATTATTCACTCCTTAGTATTCTATCCTTTTCCTTCATAACGTTATTACAACACTGTGTATTTGCATATGTAACATCTTTCTCCCCAAGCAGTCTGTCAGCTCCATGTTGTGAGGAACTGTTCTGTTTTGTTTTTAACACAGCAGCCCTATGCCTAGTACACTGCCTGGCACACAGTGGACACTCAGTATTTATTTGTTGAACAAATGATTGATTGAATTTGATTCTCAGAAAACACTGTGGCAGGTATTTTAGTCCTCATTCTATAATGAATACAGTCATACATCCCTTAAAATCCATTATATGTTCTGTGAAATAGGAATTTGTGTGATTTTGTTGTTGTACAAACACTGTATTATTTTCTAATGGCAACTTTGAAACTAGGAAATTGTTCCTTACCAAAGGACCAGAGAGAGACCAAAGTTCTGGTCTTTTCTATCTGGGTTTCAATCAGTATCTGTCTTCTCAAGGAGCAAGCATGCAGCAAAGGCATTTGCTAAGTTAGCAGTGCCTGGGGACTAGGCTTTTAGGCAAGGCCCTGGTGCCCTCAGGAAGGCATTAGGCCGTTTAGAGGCCCTGCAGATCCAGTTTGCTGAGGATGAAGTTAAGGGGCACAAAGCAAACATACTTTGTTCTCGAAGCACAAACTCGTAGGATACACAAAAGTGCCCACTCCCTCATAACTATATCTAGTTGCATCCACTATATCCATTCTCTGACTGGGACTTCTGAACTTAGGGAACCATGAACATATATGTCATTGGATGTTGTCTGAATAGACTTTAGGGGACACAGCCAAAGCCAAGTGCCGTCAAGTCAGAGGGGACACAAGTGTAATAAAATTATTGTGCGCTTACACAAATAACATGTACCATCTCCATCTTTTTTTTGCCAATCAAGACTTCCTCCATAAGGTATTTTTATAAGCACCACTGTGCAATTTTTTTACTTCACTATAAAAAATTAGCCTAGCATGCTTACAAAATTATCTTGACAGTGGAGGGTGCAATTAGTACGTGTTATGTGTATAAAAATACAGTAACGGGGGACAGAGTCAAGACAGTGGACTAAACACACATCTCCCTAAATCCCTCTGGAAACCAAGACCTGAAGTGATAATTAAACAGAGGCTTCTGGACACCTAGTGAGTCCTAGGACACAGCACAGGGCTGTCAATTTGGAATACATACCACTGAACGGGAAACTTCATCTCTTTTGCCAACCCCTGCCATTTTGGGGTGACAGCTCCCACGTACCGAAGGTAACTCACCATTTTACTTTTTTTTTCTCTGTTTTAGCTGGAGGGTTGGGCAGAGGCTTGACTAGCACCTAAGCCCAGACTCAATGCTGGTGGGATCCACAGGTGGAATCGCCACATTTTGAGAGCCTTGCTTTGGACTCTGTGTACCTCGGCACCTGTGGTCTCTCGTGCCGAGCCTCTGCCATCGACTAGACTGTTCCGAGGCAGGCAGGGGAGCTTGTGCAGGATGCCATCTTGTTTGACTGGGAGGTGGATATGCCCATACAGAAACCTCAGCTGGACCTAATTCCCAAGCTGGCAGGCAATGCCTGCATGAGATAGAGAACTTTTCCAGCAGAAAAACATTTGCACAGTGTGGCCTATGGGTGGGGCCCAGCAGCAGATGATAGCAGGGCAGTAGCCTTCCCATATTTTGAAGTAGTTTACAGATCTGGGGTTGGATACATAGGTGCTTACTTTGCCGGCTGGGAAGAGGGACTTGTACACCTGAAAGCCTGACTTTGGAAGCTGTCAGATACCTTTTACCTTTCATTACAAGATAGCCTAAAGAAATAAATACCGTGCATCCTGACAGCATCTCTTTCAGTCTTTATTGACTGACATTATAAGGTCAGCCAACAGCTCCCCTGTGACTATATAGGTAGGGCCGTGTCTTTGCCAATCACAAGGTAGAGCCTGCTGCTCCAGAGACTGCACTAGCCCAGTCACTGAAGGACATAGAGGTATATGATGATTACCTTCCTTTTCAGACCGAGCTTTAGACCCCATTGACACCAGAGAAACAAAACAACCTTCAGATGCCCCAAAAGTACCAAACTTTGGATAAAAATGTAAAGAAGAACTCACCTATGGCTTCAGAATGCCCCCAAAAGAAAGAACCAAAGACCTTACCATACAAAGAAGCCTTTCTGAAACTATTGGAGGGCAAGTACAAAAGGATTATGTAGATAGCCTTCCTAGACCTTGTACAAAATGCAGCAGAGCAAAATGAAAAATTAAGTGAGCTATTCAATCTGATGGAACACCAGTACCCTGAAATCCAACATACCCATAACAAAATCAAAGAGATCAAAATTTCACTTCAAAGCCAAGAAAACAGAATTAAACAAATGGAAAACAGACTTTCTG
Organism: Heterohyrax brucei; assembly: GCA_028571685.1. NCBI lineage: Eukaryota > Metazoa > Chordata > Mammalia > Hyracoidea > Procaviidae > Heterohyrax > Heterohyrax brucei. The sequence continues at coordinate 70,106,025 of CM053150.1, forward strand.
ATTTGGAAGACAGAGCTACTGACTCCAGCATCTATGAGGAGAAATCAGAAAAATGAAACAAGAAAAATGAGGAAGCATTAAGAAGCATATGGGACTCTATTAAGAGGAGCAATCAATGATTAACTGGCATTCCTGAACATGGTGGGACACGAGAGAACACAGAGAGTATTGTTGCCGAGCTGCTGACAGAAAACTTTCCTGGAATTGTGAAAGAAGAGAATATAGATATCCAAGATGCATATCGAACAGCACTCGATATAGATCTCAAAATAAAGACTCTAAGACATATTATAATCAAGCTTAACAAAATAAAACATAAGCAGAAACCCTTAAAGGCAGCAAAGCTAACATTCAGAGGGAAACCCTGTAAGCTTTTGTCTGACTTCTCAGCAGAAATGATGCTGGCACTGAGACAATTGGGTGACACATTCAAAGCCTTGAAAAGAAAAACATCCAACTAAGAATTATATATCCAGCAAAACTATCTTTCAAATGTGAAAATGAAATTAAGACATTTGCAGATAAACAGAAACTCAGAGACTTAGTAAAAACCAAACCAAAGCTATAAGAAATACTGAAAGATGCTCTTGGCTTAGAAGCACCAAACCATCAACTCTATATTTTAAGAGGAAATACAGCACACATCATCCAGAAACATACTCGGTTAGGTAAGGCTCCAAACTGAATCAAAGCTATAATAGTGAAAAAAGTGATCCAGAGAGCATTACATGAAAACTACGATGTCATCGTATTAAAAAGAAGGATGTCCTACAGTCATTATAGTCCTTCCAAATGGAAAGGAAATTAATAAGACTTGCAATAGTTAATAAAGAGGGTCATGGGAGTAGCCACAAAGAACAAAAAAGATGCAACATACCAAATCATAAATGTAATACAGGAGTCTCAACAACCACAAAACTGACACTGAAAAAGGTGAAAAATCAAATCATAAAGAATAACGTCCCAGAACAGAATACTAATGACAACAGAGAAAGCATCAACACAAAAATAAACATGTCACAATGACAGCACTAAACATGTACTTAACAATAATTACGTTGAATGTGAATGGACTGAACGCTCCAGTAAAAAGACAATGAGTGACATCTTGGATCAAAAGACATGACCCGTCTATATGTTGCTTACAAGAAACTCACCTGGGACTTAAAGATACAAACAAACTGAAAATTAAAGAATGGAAGAATACATATCAAGCTAACAACACACAAATAAAAGCAGGTGTGGTAACACTAATCTCAGATAAAATAGATTTTAATGCAAAATCCATCATTGTAGACAAAGAGGAACACTACTTATTGCTGAAAGGTTGAATATAGAAGCAGGGCTTAACAATATTAAATATTTATACACCCAATACTAGGGCATCTAAATACACTGGAGAAACACTGACTCCATTCAGAAACAAGATAGATCACTCCACAATAATAGTGGGAGACTAATAATCCATTCTCAATACTGGAGAGATCAACTTGAAAAAAGCTTAATGAAGACACAAAAGATCTTACTGCTGCAATTAACCAACTAGACCTTATCAACACATACAGAACAGTCTATACATCAGCAGACAATTACACCTTCTTCTCCAGTGCACATGGAACATTTTCCACAATAGACCATGTGTTAGGACATAAAGCAATTCTCAACAAAATCCATACCATTGAACTAATGCAAAGCATCTTCTCAGACCACAAAGCTGTAAAAGTTGAAATCAATAGCAGAAAATACATAGAAAGTGGAACTCATGGAAACTGAACAACATCTTGCTCAAAAAGTCATGGGCTGTTGAAGAAATCAAGGATGAAATAAAGAAATTTATAGATTGCAATGAGAATGAAAACACTTCTTACCAGAATCTATGGGATACAGTTAAAGCAGTGCTCAGGAGTTAGCTTATCTCTTTTAATGCACATAGCCAGGAGGAAGAAAAAACCCAAACCAAAGACTAACCCTACAGCTTGAACAAGTAGAAAGACAGCAACAGAAGAATCCCACGGGCACAAGAAGAAAACAGATCATAAAGATGAGAGCAGAACTAAAAGCATTAGAGAATAGAAGAACACTAGAAAAAATTGAAAAGACAAAAAGCTGATTTTTTGAAAAGATCAACAAAATTAACAAACCATTAGCTAAATTTACTAAAGAAAAACAGGAAAGGAAACAACTCAAATAAGAAATGAAAGGGGAGTTGTCACAAAGGAGCCAACAAAAATCAAATGTATCATAACAGAATACTACAAAAGATTGTACTTTACAAATTTGAAAACCTAGAGGAAATGGACAAATTCCTAGATTCGTATCACTTACCAAAATTATCATAAGTGAAGCAGAACAACTTAATAAACCCATCACAAAGGAAGAAATTGAAAAAGTCATCAAAAAACTGCCATCCAAAAAAAGCCCTGGCCCAGATGGCTTCCCTGCAGAATTCTACCAAGCTTTTATGGAAGAGTTATGCCCAATACTACTGAGACTATTTCACAGCACAGAAGGGGATGGAATACTCCCAAATTCATTCTATGAAGCTAGCATAACCCTAACACCAAAGCCAGGGAAAGACTCAACAAAAATGAGAAACACAGACCAATATCACTCATGAGTCTACATGCAAAAATCTTCAACAAAATACTTGCCAATGGAATACAACAACATATTAAAAAAATAATTCATCATGACCAAGTTGGATTCATACTAGGGATGCAAGGCTGGTTCAACATCAGAACAATTAATGTGATCAACCACATAAATAGCACAAAGGACAAGAATCACCTGATCTTGTCTACTGATGCAGAAAAGACATTGGATAAAGTCCGACACCGATTCATGCTAAAAACTGTCAGCAAAATAGGAATAGACAGCAAATTCCTCAATGCAATAAGGGCCATTTATACAAGGCCAACTGCCTACATCATCCTGAATGGAGAGAGACTGAAACAATTCCCCTTGAGGATGGGAACTAGACAGGGATGCCCACTCTCACCTCTCCTATTCAACATTGTACTAGAAGTTCTAGCCAGAGCAATTAGACAAGACCAAGAAATAAAGGGCATCTGCACTGGCAAAGAGAAAGTAAAAATCTTCCTATTTGCAGATGATATGACTGTATATGCAGAGAATCCTAAAGAGTGCATAAGTAAACTACTCACACTGATAGAAGAATTCAGCAAAGTCTCAGGAAACTACTGAACATAAGTAAATCAGGAGGATTCCTTTATACCAACAACGAGACTGTTAATGAAGAAATCATCAAAGCAGTACCATTTAGTGTAGCCCCTAAGAAGATACTTAGGAATTAATCTAACCAGAGAAATAGCAGATCTTTACAAAGAGAACTACAAGACCTTACTACTACCTTATGTAAGAGAGACTTACATAAATGGAGAAACCTGCCCTGCTCATGGATAGGAAGACTTAACATTGTGAAAATGTCTATTTTACCCAAAGCTATCTACTTATATAATGCAATCCCAATATAAATTCCTGTGCCATTTTTTTAAGGTGATGGAGACACAAATCACCAACTTTGTTTGGAAAGGGAAGAGGCCCCAGATAAGTAAGGCACTACTGAAGAAGAAGAACACACTGGGAGGCCTCTTACTACTTGACTTTAGAACCTATTACACTGCCACAGTTGTGAAAACAGCCTGGTACTGGTACAAAAAGAGATAGATAGCTCAATGGAACAGAGTAGAAACCCCAGAGATGACACCAACCTCCTATGAACAACTGACATTCGACAAAGGCCCTCAGACATTAAACTGGGGTAAAAGCAATCTTTTCAACAAATGGTGATGGCGAAATTGGATATCCATCTGTAATAAATTGAAACAAGACCCATATGTCACACCCTATACAAAAACCAAATCAAACTGAGTAAAAGACCTAAATATCAAATCTAAGACTATAAAGCTCACCCAAGAAAAAACGGGATCAACAATGGAAGTTTTAACACACAAGTTTTAATACCATTAGACAGACTTCAAAATCTGACAAAGAAAGCACAATCAACAGATGAAAAAAATAGATAAATGGGAACTACTAAGAATCAAACAGTTTTGCTCATCCAAAGACTTTATCAAAAAAATTAAAAGACCACCTACAGAATGGGAAAAAATATTTGGCAACTGTTTGTCAGACCAATGTCTGATCTCCATACTCTATAAGGTACTACAAATTTATCAATAAGAAAAAGATAAATAATCCAATTAAGTGATGGACAAAAGAGACGGACAGACACTTCTCTAAAGAGGAGATCCAGGCAGCCAAAAAACACAGGTACACAAGCTCATGATCACTAGCTATTAAAGAAACTCAAATCAAATTGACACTGAGATACCATCTCACCCCAACAAAGTTGCCCATGATCCAGAAAACGCAAAACAACAAATTCTGGAGAGGCTGTAGAGAAATTGGAACTCTCGTACACTGTCAGTGAGATTGCAAAATAGTACAACCTCTTTGGACAGCAACCTGGTGCTCCTTTGAAAAATTGGATATAGATATACCATTTGACCCAGGAATTTCTCTGCTTGGATTATACCCTACAGAATCAAGGCCATACACACCAACTGATACATGCACACGAATGTTCATCGCAGCACAGTTCACAGTAGCAAAAAGATGAAATCAACCCAGATGCCCAACAACAGAGGAATGGATAGTTAAACTATGGTATATATACTCAATGAAACACTATGCAATGGTAAAGAACAATGATGATTTTAGGAAACATCTCATAACCTGGTTTCAACTGGAGGACATGTTGAGGGAAAGTAGTCAGTGACTAGAGGGCAAATATTGTATGAGACCCCTGCAATAAAAACTTAAAAACAGACTCATGCATAGAAGAAAAGAGTCTTTGATGACTGCTAGGATGGGGAGGGAGGAAGGAAGGGAGGGAGTGTCTTATAGATTAGACAGTTGGTAGAAATTTGGTTAGGTGAAATCTGTGACAGCACACATTAGAAAGAAGATCAATTTTAACTGGACTTCAACATAAGATGATTAGTCCTCCCATCTTAACCCAATGTTGCAAGGACAGAGTAGCTGGGGCGGGGAGCCAAGGACCATGCTTTCAGGGGAAATCGAGGCCAACTGGCACAACTAGTGTTTTGCTAAGAGAGTCTCCTGCACCCCACATTGATGAGTGGCGTATGTGGTCTTAAAAGTTGCCAAGCTGTCATGTGAGGTACACCAAATGACCCCAAATCAGCAGGAACCAAAGACCAAAACAACATGAGGGAAAGAAAACCCAGAAGACAAAGAGACCCATGTGAGTGGGTGACTACATTGACTTGTGACCAGAAGAAATGGATGGTGCCCAGTGACTGCCAGAGATAGCCGTGATGGAGCTCATAAAATTGAGCCTTACTGGCAACACAAGAATAAAAAGGGGTGCACCATGAGATCACCACTAATAGACCGCAGTTGATAGTCCATGGGCCTTAGGGTTCCCCTGGGAGCTTAGCCCCTGACCCTGCTGCTGCCCTTGTCCATCAATCATAATGGAGGTCAATTCTTCAGGCAGGAATGGATTGAACTTGGTGACACAGAGTGACCATATCATGTGTGCATTTTATGGTTCTATGCACCTATAGGATGTCATCCTGCTGACCTCTTACTGGAGGTAGAGGAGAGGGTGGAGAGGAGGGGATATGAGATTGTGAGGAGGATATGATGTGTACAGAACAGAGAGGAGGAATGTGCTGTCACCGGGTAAGGAGAGCAGTGGGAGCCGCATATAGGTTGGCGTGCAAATTTGCATGAGAGTGTACATTTTCACGCAATCATAATAACAAAAACAATAAAAATAAAAAAGAATTAACATAGTACTACACAAAATAAACATTTTATTACAAAAACCTACAGTAATGGTAAGAATTAATATTAACTCCATACCTCCTGCAAACCTAGTATTAGTCTAAGAGCTTTTAGTGTTCACTAGAATGGTCTTAGGTGGTAACTGTACTTATTTCCATTTTACAGATGAGATATTTGAGACTAGAAATCATCTAGTAGATAAGAAGTGATGTCAGAACACAAACTTTCCTATTTAAAGTTCTTGTTTCTTCTCCTGAGCCATAAGGCCGCACATAGGCCTGACAATTAAGTTCGCAAACTCGTCCTAGAGAAAATGTTACATACCTTATTACTGAATGTCACTAAGGTCACCTTTGGAGTACTGCCTTGGGAAGCAATGCACTGATGTCAGCACCTAGTCCAAGCTTCAAACCAATTTTAGAACACTTTCACTGGAATGGCCATCAAAGTTGTCATCATATTACACTTGATATCCTGAATGTCATTAAAATACCTTCCTTTCAATACTTCCTTTTCTTCAGGAAAAGAGAAGTCACTGGGGGCAGGATCAGGTGAGAAGGGAGGGTGTTCCAATACAGTTATTTGTTTATTGGCTAAAAACTCCCTCACAGACAGCTATACAATTAAGTTTGCTGACTTGCCACCACACCACAGTGTTCAAAGGCCATTCCAGAAAAAGTTCCAAAATTACTTTGAAGGGTGAAGTAGGCACTGGCATCAGTGCATAGCTTCCCAAAGCGAGTACTTCAAAGGTGATATTCAGATATGAGGTCTGTAGCACTTAGAATAATTAAGTTCACAGACTTAATTTTTGGACCTGGTATGAGCCACCAATGGTTAGAAAGGGAAAGAACCAAGAAAAAAAAAATCACATAGAAAGTACACATAGCATGAGTTACTGTTCACATTTGGGAAACTATCTGAGAGGGATTTGCAGTCTCCTGCAATGTTTGTTGATCTCAGGGCAAGTGTGTTAATGCAAAAGAACAAGGCATATTTCGGTCCGTTTGGGGACCTCAGGACAGTCCCGGCAGAAAGCCCTTCTGGAATAAGACTTCTACCCTCTTGCTTTGTTTTCCCCTGGGACTCTGAGCCTCAGGCTCAGCTTCTCTTTGCCCATATATTGGCCTTTGCCAGTCTAAGAACTCTGTTTCTCACTTGCAGCCTAGAGAACAGGATGAGGTCAAAAGGTCCTTCTGCTCCTGCAGGAAGCCAGAGAAGATTAATCTGAGGACAAAGAAATGATGCTAGGTAGCAGAGAAGATTTATGAGGGAGGCAAATCCAGGCCAAGGTCTCTGGATATTGTTCCTCTCTATCTGTCTTATGACTATCACAGAGTTCTGTAGTTGGAAGAAACTTTCAGAGGTCATCTGGTCCAGCACCCTGTCTCCTAAAGGTCTTCAAGCAAAAGGGTGAGCACTGACACTTATAACACATAAGCTCCGTACAGCCTTCCACATAATGCAACCTAAAATGCTTAGATCAAGTCTAAGCATTTTGACTTGACATCTGAGAGGCCCAATAATCTAGTTTCATTCTCCCTGATCTCCTCTTAGAGTCCTTGGGTGGTACAATTAGTTAACAGAGCTAACTGAAATGTTGAAGGTTTGAAGTCCAACCACAGATACCTCAGAAGAAAGAACTGGCAATCTACTTCCAGAAAACTCAGCCACTGAAAGTCCTACAGGGCAGAGTTCTACTTTGACATATATGAGGTCATCATGAATTAGAATTAATTTGAAAAGAACTGATTCTTTGTGTACATACTCATTTCTAAACAATTTTGTCATATGTGTAGGTTTAAGTATATGGCACCACAGTCAAGACATTAAACATTTCCAAGACCTCAAGGGTCCCTCCTGTTCCCCTTTTATAGGTACATCCACTTCCCTTCTCTATTTGTAACTCCTGACAATCTCTAATCTGTTTTTCATTTCTACAATTCTGTGGTCTCAAAAATGTTATATACATGAAATCATAAGATATTTTAACTTTTGGGAGATAGTGTCTTCTTTTTTTCCCCCTTAGAAAATTCTCTGGTGACTCATTCAAGTTGGTGTTTATTGACAGTTTGTTCCTTTTAATTGCTGAATAGTATTCCACAGTATGGGTATGTTAGAGTTTAACCCTTCACGTGTTGAAAGACATCTGGACTATTTCCACATTCTGGTGACTATGAATAATGCTTCCATGAACATTTGTGTACAGGTTTTTGGGTGTCAATAATTTTTCATTTCTCTAGTAATGGGACAGGAAGGGAAAGGAAGGGAAAAGAACTATACAAGCTTTTAAGGGCCTAAAAGTGGTGTGCATCATTCTGGTCCATTTTCTACTAGCTACAAATAAAACTACGACCAGACCTCATGTCTCTAGAGTTCTTCAGGGTTCTGGTCACACATAACATGGTGCATGATCTCAGGGACCTCGTCCCTCTCTTCTCACCAAGCCCAATCATCTGCTTTTCTATATATGTGCTACATAGATGCCACAGAAATAATTCCTACCTCAGTTATCTATGGGAGGGTGTTCTTGATGTTGGCACATGCTAAAGTTTACCTGGCATCTGGTTGTAGGTATCTTTTCTCTAAATTCACTAAGGCAGGGAAATTTATGATTCTCAATCAACTTCTTTTTACCAACAAGGAAAGTGAAGCCAGGAAAGACAGGTGACAAATCGAAACATATACACCAGCCAGATAGCCGTGCTGGGTAATGAAAGTCAGATAATCAAGCAATAGTTGAAACTCACCAGTCAAGACACTATTACTCATGGTAAAATAAGAGAAAAACACTCCAAAGAGGTTTCTAAGTTTCCAAGAGGGAATTATTTGAGAGAAAGAAACCTTTAAAGAGCTCCTTAAATACTTCTACATGTTGTTGTTGTTAGGGACAGGCAAGTGAGCTATGACTCATAGCCACCTTATGTATATCAGCATGAAATATTGCCCTATCCAGTGTTATCCTCATAATCGTTGTTATCTTTGAGCCCATTGTTGTAGCCACTGTGTCAGTTCAGCTAATTGAGAGTTCTTTTCATTTTGACTGACTCTCTACCAAGCATGATGTCCTTCTCCAAGGATTTGTCCCTCCTGGTAACATATCTGAAGTGAAATGAATTCTCATCATTCTGACTTCCAGGGAGCATTCTGGCCATACTTCCTCCAAGACAGATATATTTATTTTTCTGGAAGTTCATGGTACATTCAACATTCTTCAACAACACAAGTGAAATTCAGTGTTTTTTTTTCTTCTGTCTTCCTTTTCACTGCATGCATATGAAGCTCTCAATCCTTCTTCTTATAACACACTAGATGGGACATATTCTGAGTACAGATAACACCCAGGAAAAACTCTCATTCAAGAAAGCAAGTGGGAGGTGTGGCTAAGATGATAGAGTAGTCAGATGCTTCATGCAATCTCTCTTAAAACAAAGACTGAAAAAAACAAATGAATACATTGTATACAACATTCTTGGAGCTCTTGACATCAAAGACAAAGTTGAAAAATTGAACTGAGTGACAAGGTAGGGAGAGACAGTCCAGAAGCTGGCACCCTACAGGTAAATCAGCTGGAGCAAGTGTGGTAAGGCAAGCAGCAGTGGCATTCTGAATATGTTTTCCACATTAGGCAGACAGAGTAGTAGGGAGTCCACTCACACCTCCAGAGTCAGTGGAAAATAGCACTTGATCAACAAAAGCTGAGCAGCTTGTGTCTAACCTATTGCACATGGATCAAAAACTTCCCTTCAGAATAAACTTCTCTCCCTTTTTCCTGCCCTTACCCTACTCTGCACTGGGTCCAAGCTGGGTCCAGAGACTGATGCATCCCCTGGGCCAGAAGTAGGACCTCTTAAGCACCCTAAGTCATTCTAATCTTGGAGAGGGAGCAAATTAACAAACAGTGAAAAAAATAATCAGTCAGCTCTCTTAGTCTGGGAGCTCAGAGCAGAAATATTTCCTTTGACTAGGTACAGACATAAGGGTTCCATGGGCTCTGAATGTCTTTCACCCTTGCATAGACACTTGTGGTCCCACTACAACAGTGTGGGCCTTCATTAGCACAGCACAATAGTGTATATACCTGAAGCCTTGTTTTCTTGTATTAGCTATATGGTAGAAATGCAAGTTCCTGACACCACTCTGCCAATTTAGCGGGGTCCTCACCTACCCATGGCACGGGCCTGAGGACTCGTAGCTCCAACCACACCACACAGGTACCCTTGACAGGAGTCCAAGAATAAATGGTGCCTCCCCATTGTTATAGCCAACAGCACTGGCTACCCAAAGCACAGCTACAAAACTGACCCACCTACACGCTGTAAGGAAGAGAGATGTGCTTTCTTCACAAACACTCAGAAGCAGTTTTCAGCTTATTGAACTGTTCAGCTTGTTGACTTGCTGAGCTCATGTAGCCAGATACCTGTGCCTACACCAATCACCACATCCCATCTGGAACTTTAGGAGAGAGTCTGTACTCTTGGTGACTATTTGGATACCTGAGCTGAATCAATACAAGAAAAGTAAACAGATTTCTGGGCTCACATACCTAGTAACAACTCTGATCACTTGGTGACACGATATTAGAGCTTCAAAGGCACTAATAATCAAACTAGTTCACATGACCAACCTATTCAAACACTTCAAAACAAAACAAGAAGTTATGACACAGTAAACAAAGAAAAAATAAATAAATAGAACAACTTACCGATTTCTCAGAGACAACAGTCAATATGAAATCACATAAAAAGACAGACCACATGGCTTCAAAAAACTCCTAAAATAAAGAATCAAGAAGTCTTTCAAATGATGAGATTTCCTGGAATTACAAGATCTAGAATACAAATGATTAATATATAGAACTCTTAAAGAGATCGAGAAGATCAGTCAAAATGCAGCAGAGCATAATGACAAATAAAACAGAGAAAGTAAACAAATTTAGAAGATTAACAATAAAATTTCAGAATTAGATAACTCAATAGAAAGTCAAAGGAGAAAATCTGAAGCAATGGAAGTCAGAACTAGTGAAACTGATGATAAATCACTTGACACCAGTGTATTTGAGGAAAATCAGACAAAAGTATTTTTTAAAAAATGCAGAAATTTGAAGAATCATAGAACACTCTATAACAGAATAATCTACAGGTGACTGGAATATCAGAATGAGGGGAGAGATAAAGAAAATGCAGAGAGAACTGTTGGAGATTTGTTGACAAAACACATCCCCGATACCATGAAATATGAGATGTCTATATGGGATGCTCATCAAACTCCACACAACATAGATCCCAAAAGAAAGATAGTATGACATGTTAAAATCAAACAGGTTAAAACCAAAGATAGAGAACTTTGAGAGTTGCTAGGGATAAAATAAAAATAACCTATAGAAAAGCATCAGTATGACTAAGCCTGGACTACTCAGCAGATATGACGCAGGCAAGAAGGCAATTAATTGATACGCCTAAAGCTTTGAAGAAAAAAAATTGTCAGCCGAGAATTATATACCCAGCAAAACTGTCTCTCAGATATGACCGCAAAATTAGGACATTTCCAAATAACAGAAGTTTAGGGAATTTGAAACAACCAAACCAATATTAGCTTTTAGTTAGAAAATCAGTAACATCAACAACAATACGTTAGAATGCAGTACAGAGCTAAAACACTGAAAACAGGGAAACAGAAATGTCATTATATAAAAGATGATGTTTTAGTCAGCTAATGCCGCTCTAACAGAAATACCACAGAGTGGATGGCTTTAACAAAGAAAGATTTATTCTTACACAGTCCGGTAGGTTGCAAGTCCATATTCAGGGTGTCCACTCCAGGGAAAGACTTTCCCCTTGTCGGCTCTGGAGAAAAGTCCGGTATTGCATCAGTCTTTGTCCAGGGAGCGTCCTGACGCAAGAACCTCTGGTCTGAAAGATGCGTTCTGCTCCCGGTGCTGCTTGCTTGATGGTAGTGAGGTTCTCAAATTGTCCTTTGTTTCTTTTTCCTTTTATTCCTTGCAAGCTAAAAGCATTAAGGGTGGGGCAAGCCATACTCCAGGGAAACTCCCCCCACAGCAGGAATTCACAGCCCCACCCTAATCCTTTAACATACAGGTTAGCAAAACCACACAATGGAGGACAGTCGCAAGATACTGGGAACCATATCCCAGCCACATGGCTGCACACATTTTTGGGGGGACACAATTCCAACCATGACAGATGACAACATCATAACAAAAAAGAGAGATTAAAAAGTAAAATCGTAGGTCTTCCGTATGGAGAGAAAATCAGTGACACAAATGAGTGAAAGATTGGCTTAAATTTACAAAAAAGGGGATAAATATTAAGGTAACCACAAAGGAAATTATCAGTCCTATGTATCATTTTCCTATTCTCTAATTCGTGTAGTTCTGCTCTAAGTTTTATTATTTGTTTTCCTCTGTTACCCAAGAGGTTCTTTTGCTGATCTGTTTCTACCTGTTTGAGCTGCAGTGTTAATAACTTGATTTGTACTCTTTCTTCTTTTCAGATTTGTGCATTTATTGCAATAAACTGACCTCTGAGCTCTGCCTTTGCTGTGTCACAAAGGTGATGATAGGGTGTGTTTTCTGTTCTTTGATTCTGAGAATTTTATTTCATCCTTGATTTCTTCTATAACTCAGTATTTTTAAAGCAAGATGTTGTTCAGTTTCCTTGTGTTTGATTTTCTTTCATTGCTTTTTCTGTTATTGATTTCTACTTTTATGGCTTTATGGTCAGAAAAGATGCTTTGCAATATTTCAATGCTTTGTATTTTGTTAAGCTTGCTTTATGGCCTAATATGTGATCTATTCTGGAGAATGTCACATTTACACTGGAAAAAAAAGTGTCTCTGGTGGTGTGTTCTATATGTCTTTGAGGTCAAGTTGTTAATTATTCCATGTCTTCACTGAGCTGCTTTCTGGGTGTTTTGTCCTTCATCAAAAGTAGTGTGTTGAAACCTCCTAGCATTATTATGGAGCTGACTCTTTCTCATTTCAGTGCTGTTAGATTTCATTTTACATATTTAGCAACCGTACCATTGGGTGTGTAAATAGTTAATATGGCTATGTCCTGCCGATATAAGGAAAAAAAAAAAGTGCCTTCAAGGTGATACCGACTCATGGCAACCCTATATGGCAGAGTAGAACTGCTCCTTAGAGCTTCTAAGGAGTGCCTGGAAGAATCAAACTGCAGATTTTTGATTAGCAGATGTGGCACTTAACTACTATGCCACCAGCATTTCCATTAGCCATTGGAGAAATGCAAATCAAAACAGCAATGAGATACCATCTCACCCCAACAAGGCTAGCATTAATCCAAAAAAAAAAAAAAAAAAAACAATAAATTTTGGAGAGGCTGTGGAGAGACTGGAACACATACATTGCTGGTAGAAATGAGAAATTGTACAACCACACTGGAAATTGATTTGATGCTTCCTTAAAATGCTAGAAATAGAAATGGGATCCAGCAATCCAACTCCTAGGGATATATCCTAGAGAAAGAAGAGCTGTCATTCAGATACATGCACACCTATGTTCATTGTAGCGTTGTCCACAATAACAAAAAGATGGAATCAATCAAGTGTCCATTAATGGATAAATGAATAAATTATGTATATTCACACAATAGAATACTATGCAAGGATAAAGAATAATGATGATCTTGGGAAACATCTCTAACATGGAGGAATCCAGAAGGCATTATGCTGAGTGAAATTAGTCAGTTGCAAAAGAATAAAAATTGTATAAGACCACTTATATAAGGGCTCAAAAAAAGGTTTAAACTCAGAAGAAAACAGTCTTTTCTGGTTGCACTGGGTATAGAGGAGGGAGAGGGGTGTTCACTAATAAGACTGTAAACAAGAACTCTTTTAAGTGAAGGAAAGGACAACATATAAGAGAGAAGGCAGTACAACGGGACGAAACCAAAAGCTATTTCTCAAATACAACCAAATGCTTCAAGGGACAGAGTAGCAGAGGCAGGGGTCTGGGGACCATGGTTTCAGGGAACATCTAGGTCAACCAGCATAACAAAATTTATTAAGAAAATATTCTTCATCCCACTTGGGTTGAATGACATCTAGGCTCTTAAAAGCTAGAGAGTAGCCATCAATTGGTCCCGATCCACCTGAAGCAAAAGATAATGAAGAACATCAAAGACATGAGGAAAATACAAGCCCAACAGACAGAAAAGGCCACATAAACTAGCAACTACATTAACATGAGACTAAAAGAACTAGATGGTGCCTAGATACTACCAATGACTGCCCTGATAGGGAACTTAATGAGAAGTCTCCTAAAGGAGCAGAAGAAATGCAGGGAGGAGAACTTGAATACTAGTAAAAAGACCATACTTAAAGATCCAACAGATTGGAAGTTACCCAGAAGACACAGCGCTCATACTCTCTGTTAGCCCAGAACTGAAACCTTCCTGAAGCCCACTCTTCAGACAGAGATTGAATTGGTCTGTAAGACATAAAATGATATTGGTGAAGAGCTTGCTTCCCAGCTTAAGTAGATACGGGAGACTAACTGGGTAGCTTCTGCCCAAAGGCGAGATGAGAAGGCAGAGGAGGACAGGAGCTGGCTGAATGGACACAGGATAGGAACATGCTATCATAATTTGGGGAGAGCAACTGAGGACATATAACAATGTGTGTGTAAGTTTTGTATAGAAAACTGACTTGAACTGCAAACTTGTACTTAAAGCATAATGTTTTAGAAAAGAAATAAAGCAACTAGAATACCCAAACCAAATCCACTGCCATTAAGTCAATTCTTACTCAGAATGACCCTGTAGGACAGAGTAGAACTTCTCCATACAGTTTTCAAGGATCACCTGGCAGATTTGAACTGCTGATCTTTTGGTTAGCAGACATACTTAACCATATGCCACCAGGGTCTTCAACTAGAATACAATAAAGTGATATTAGAAAATATCTTTAAGGGAGAAAACTTTGAACTAATCTACTTCAACCTTCTTTTCCTGTAACAAGTTAGTTATGGTGTCCCACACTGATCAGAGGGAGGCCCTACACAGAGTAGGAGCTTTTCCTGTGTCAGCATCTCTACTGTATGGCCCAGGTCAAGCCCTCCCTCAGGAAGGCTTCCCCCTTGCAGGGAAGCCAGACTTTGAAGGCTTATGCTCCCTCTCTCAGGCTCCACCTTCACTTGGCGGGGGGGCGCGTCCCTTCATTTGCCTCAGTCTCAAGATTTCACAGAGATAACAGAGAAAGTGGCCTGATGCTGACAGCCTGCCCCATGTTTACGGTACATCTCGGTAATGCTCCCTAATGCACACATAAACAGACTGCATGTCTCAGACTCAGCGGCTCCTGGTGTTCTGGCAGGCCCCCAGAAAGACTGTTGTCATAAACACGCTCCCTGCACCTGAGCAGCTTGTCCAACTAAGAGCGGCTTCTTGGAGGAGAGACCTGCAAAGCTGGAAGGCCCCCTATGGACCTCATTGCTCTACAAACATGCATCCAGTGTATAATTAGTGAGGCACAATCATGGGCCATGCTTGTGCTGAGCTCTGGAGATTCAGCCGTGAACAAAAAGGCACACAGGGTTCTTCCAGCCTTCTCAGGGCCTCCAGTCCAACGGGGAAGGTAAGCTGTTAATCGTCATGCCTAGGGTTAAGTGAAAGGACAGGAACACTGGTATACCACGAGGATCTATACTAGGGAAATTCTTTAATATGATCGGGGAAGACACTTTCCGTATACTAGTCCTTGCGTTTACTGAGTTCCTGTTAAAAACCCAGCATGGAACAAAGCAGTGGGAACCCCTCAATCAATGATACAGGGCACATGTAGCATCTCGCTCTGTCTTTTCTACTAACAACACCCCCTCTCATGGACAAAGTGTGTTAATTTTAAGGCACCAAGGCATCTTAACTGCTTTCAAGAAGATGGACTCTGGAGAGAGGCAATTGTAGGTGTGACTTGTAGATCTGTTACTTACCAGCTCTCTGACTTCAGACAAACTACCTATAGAACTTCAGTTTTACTCATCTGTAAACTGAAATAATAATACTTACATTGCTGTCTGGATAGAATTAGGTATCTTATAACCCCCAAACCAAACTCAGTGCCATCAAGGCAATTCCGACTGACAGCAACCCTGTGGGACAGAATAGAACTGTCCCATAAAGTTTACAAGGAGTACCTGGTAGACTTGAACTGCCAACCTCCGAATTTGCAGCCACAACACTTAACCACTATGCAAACCAGGGTTTCCAGATATAAGCTATAGCCAGCACTTAATAAATACTACTGATGCCCTGGTGGTATTTGTTATTGACAGTGATGGTGGTTTGGGTTAAAACTAATTTAGATTTACACCCATAATCACAGTCAACACTTACGTATCACTTATAAGTAGGTTTGCTCACTTAATTCTTAAAACTACCCTATGAAACAGGAATTATGAATATTCCCATTTAATAGATAGAGTAAAGCACAACACGAAGTAAATGTTCTCGAGCTCATACACACGAAGTAGAAGATCTGAGACCTGAATCTAGGCAGTCCGGCTCCAGGGCTGCCACAGAGTCTTACCACAGCTAATTCACTGAAGGACTTCAAACGATGTACTAAACCTTAAAAAAAGCTAAAGATAATGCTATTCACAACCAAGGTTTAATACAAAAATTAACTCCTAGATTTTGCGAAGCTCAAGAAAGTTTAGCAACCTTTATGTTTGGACTTCACGCATGGATTTTATTAGAGAAGTAACAGCGACAAGATTGTTCAGACAGGGAAGCTGATAAAAAATGTGACTCATCTACGAATGAGCAGATGAAACCCCTTCTAGGTACAGGATACAGCTTGAGTCTATCCTATAAAAGCTAGAATGTTGATTAAAATACTTCTATAAAGTAGAAAAAAACTAAAACTAATATTAAAAAATCCTATTTTATTAATCCCCAAAGGGAGGATTTTATTAATTCTTTTAGAATCCAATAAAAGTATATTTTTTAATCAACTTTGTTTTCCAATCTCTGTCCAGGTGTCAAATCATAGCAAAGCAATCCATATGTCCTAGGAAATTTCCAGATTAGGGGCTAGGTCAAGAAAGTGGGACCAAGACCTCTTTGACAAGTCAGTTGGACAAGATAAACATGTGAATTATTAAATACAATGGTATGAAAAATGGTCTTCATGAAGCCAGTGATCTTTCCCTATTTTATTCCTGTTCAGATACTCTTGTACACTGTTTACTTTAGACAAGTGCCTGGCATATACAGGGTCCTCAATAAATATTTATTAATTAAATAGGTAACACTGTAATCACGGAATGTCTTTCAGATCTGGTAAGAAGGTTGGCTTTAATTTAAAAAAAATTGTATGTAAGGGTTTTAAGCAAAGACTAACATAGTCTGGTTTGTTTTTGTTTGTTTTTTTAATCTTCTTACTGTCTTGGAGAGAGAGACTGGATAAAAGTATAGGGAGGGAAATGAAATAAGACCAACAGGGAGGCCACTCATTACATAATAGAGGGGATGGTAGCTTAGACTAGAATGGCAGGGGAGATGGGAAGAAGTGGATGGATCTAGCATACAAGAGGTCTGAAAGTTAAGTCAGTGAACTTAAATGTTCTAAGTGGTACATATCTCATTGCTGAGCATCACTACAGTCACCTTCAAAGTACTGCTTTTGGAAAGCTATGCACCAGTGCCAGTGCCTAGTCTACCCTTCAAAGCAATTTTGGAACTCTTTCTGGAATGCCCATTGCACGTGGTGGCAAGGTGGCAAGTTCACAAACTTCATTGTATGGCTGCCTATGAGGAAGTTTTTAGACAGTAAACAAACAAGCACCTTGGACTATCCTCCCTACTCACCTAATCTGGCCCTCAGTGACTTCTCTTTTCCTGAAGATAAAAGAAATATTGAAAGGAAGATATTTCGATGACATTCAGTACACCAAGGGTAATACAATGACAACTCGGATGGCCATTCCAGAAAAGAAGTTCTAAAATTGCTTTGAAGAATGTTCTAGGTGCTGGCATTGGTGCATAGCTTCCCAAGGGGAGTACTTTGAATGTAACCATAGTGATATTCAGCAATGAGACATGCAGTAGCACTGTTTTCCAGGATGAGTTTGCGAACTTAAATGGCAGCCCTTGTGTTTGGGAACTAGAGTTCACAGAACATAGTTGTGGATTGGACAGAAGTGATGAAGAAAAGAAGTTACATATTTTTTTAGAATATTCTTGTCATTTTGCTTGCACATTTGGGTAAACGGTTATGATCTTTACTAAGAGAAGAATAATATAAGGAGAAATGAGCCTGGGATCTCAAAGGGTAAAAATCAAGGATTTTGTTTTGAACATATTAGGAGTAAGACAACTCACTACCAGATATGCAAGTGGAGATCACAGGAGCTTAGAAAAATGCCAGGTTACTAGCATATCGAGGTAGTGAAGTGAGAGTATTAAGTGATCTGCTAGAAGCACTTGAATCCTGACTGAGATCTGTTCATCCACCACAGTGCCATGGTGTCATTCAAACTCACACCTGAACCAAACTAGAAAGTAGTCAGGGATAAATAAAAGCATGAATGGAAATTCCACATGCACCTAAGACTTAACAGTATATTCTGTGGGTCAGTGCTTGTGTTTCTTGCAGAAAACCCAAGGCATTCAAATGGGCCCCCCACCTCCTCTAAGGGGTTTTTCCAAGACCTTCTGCCCATCTTCCAGTGAGTCCTAGGTACGCGTCACTGGTACGATGCTCACATATGGTTAAAGTCCACCCTGCAAACTCTGGGTTTAATCAGATGCATGGTTTCATCACTTGGGCTTAATGAGGTAAACCAGACCTCCGGTAATATTGCCTGTATAATTGACATGGTTCTCTGGGAAACATTACGCTTTATAATGAAAATACTGTATATAATTAGAATCTAATAGGAAGAAAATAGTAATTAGCCAGAATTAACTGAACAGACGCAATCAGGCAAATAAAGGTTATCCTCAGGAGAGGACCCTTTAGAGTTCAAATGCTCGTCCTATAATTGTAGAGCAGCCCCAGTAATTAAGAGTAATTTTGTCCCTGCTTTGTGGTGAAAGAATTTTTCTGCTGAGTGGCAGAATGAGTCTGGCCAGCCCCTAAAAGGGATCAGAAGGTCACACAGAGAGGTCTATAGCAGTGGGAGGAGGGCAAGAGAAAGGACAGGGAACCCAGAGCTTAAAATTCCAGGTGTGAATGTGAATTCGAGGTCTGGCTCTTTCATTAACCAGCTGTTTGACCTTGAGTGAATCACTCATTTTCTCTGATGATAATGATAATAGCTGCTACCATTTACTGAGTGTTTACTTAGTAGAAGCTGAGCTAAATATTTTCCATATATTATCTAATGAAATCTTTGTATCTTTAACCATAGGATAAATTTCCTCCCTTGTACAT
Organism: Heterohyrax brucei; assembly: GCA_028571685.1. NCBI lineage: Eukaryota > Metazoa > Chordata > Mammalia > Hyracoidea > Procaviidae > Heterohyrax > Heterohyrax brucei. The sequence goes on from CM053150.1 coordinate 70,125,279, forward strand.
TTGCTGTAAAGCAAAAATATTTTTTTCCTCTCCTGCATCAGATTAAACCTGACAATAAAAAATGAATATTAATAACGGAAATAATAGTACCTCTCTTCAGGTTGCTGTGAGGATCAATTAACATTATGCCCATAATGTCAAGTGGTCCATAAAGGAAACCACTTTTATGGACCCTTGTTTACACCAAGAGCTTTATAACAACCTGGAGTTGTCAGACTTCAAGTCTGAGCTCCTTCTGCTACTACAGACACCCAGTAAATTACAGCCACCACGCTAGCGTCACAACTGGGGAGCAAGCTCCCACTCAAGGGCAGCAGCCACATGCACGCTCCCTGCAGCAAACGCAGTCACTCACTGACCCGCTTAATCTGCCAGGGAAAAGCGGAGTTGCACCGGAACAGGTCAGTCTTAAGTGAAATCAAGGAAGGTGCAGTGCAGGCTACTGTGAAACAGGTATATACAGGCTGGTCCAATACAGTAACTTTGCCAGCACCCAGCAGCCCAGGGGCTCAATGTGGAAATCAGGATCCCAACTGATAGCGATTGAATAATGTTCCCCTCAAAGTAGTGCTGAAGTCCTTATCCTTGATGTCTGTGAATACGATGTTTGCTGAGAATAGGGTCTTTGAAGATAGCACCAGTTTACATGAGGTTATACAGGAGTAGAATGGATTCTCAAAGAAGTGGGAGTAGTGTGCTATGAGAGAGAGAGAGAGAGAGGTGAACAGAAAGGCAGAGAAAAGATGGCCATCTGGAGATGCATCTTCATGCCTGGAGCTACTAGAACGCAAGGAAAGCTCTTTCGCTAGAGACCATAGGAGGGGAAGCACAGCTTGGCTCAATTTGATTTGGACTTCTATTCTCCATTAACTGTGAGATCATAAATTTCTCTTCTTATAAGTCATCTAACTTGTGGCATTTTCTTACAACAGTCTAAGAAAATAAAACACTCAGAAAGATTGTTGTTCTCATCAGCAGGCGAAGGGTACATTTAGACTAGGGTAAGACACCACAGTACTTTGTCCTGTACCAGCAGAACCACAGATTAAGTCAACATTCATGAGTGCCAACCCTGTGCCAGGCTTGGGATTGGTGCTGGAGTTACAGGGGCAAACCTTCACAGAGATTTCATTGCAGGGGCAATGAGCGGGAATGAAGGTGGTGGCAGGAGATAGACACAACCCACATCTTCAGAACACAAGGTAGGAGACAGTGGGTGCTGTGCTACAGGAACCACCAAAACTGATGGAAGCCTAGAGGAAGAAGAACAAAGACATATCTGGGAAGATTTGCAGGGAGAGATGGCTTTTGAGCAGGACATGGAATTCTGGCCTTGTCAGGTAGAAGAAGAAGAGAGGAACACTCTGAGAACAAGGAACAACCTGGACAAAGGAGTGGTGACAAATGAATGCAGGATGTTGTCAGGGAGAAAACATTTGATACTCTGTTGTCCCCATCTGTATAGAAGAGAAGCTTCCAGTTCTTTCCAGAAAGGAGAAGTGGAGGGTGCCTTAGTCACTCTCTCTAACCCCCTGATTCATTCTCCCCGTGAGAGAAGCAATATATTCAGCTAGTGAAGCTGAAGAGCAGCGCATCTAGTCATTTCAAGTGCTTACATGGAGAAGAACGAGCCAAAGTGTTGACATGAGAGATGAAAAAGATGTCAGACAGGGCTTAGTCTCTCTTGGGGTCCTTTTTTGTCAGCCTTTGCCCAGAGCAGCGGGTCCTGGGCACAGGGGCTTGTTTCTGCAGATTCAAACAGGTTTCTGTTTGCTGTTTGCCAACTTATCCATCTGTCACTGGGTAAGTGGATCCCACTGTGCAGATGTAGGCAAGCAGGTCAAAGTGCAGCTATGTTCTTTAATTCATCCCTACCATTTGTGATAAAGGAGGCATGGTGGCACAAAGGTTAAGAGTTTTGCTACTAACCAAAAGGTTGGCAGTTCAAATCCACCTAGCACCATCATGGGAGAAGGACCTGATGATCAGCTCCAGTAAATGTTACAGTCTAGGAAGTCCCATGGGGTAGTTCTATTCTATCACATGGGTTCACAATGAGTCAAAAATTGAGTCAACGACATCTAACAATGATTAGTGAAGCTGAGAGTAATTTTACTCCCTGATTAAATCTTTGGGCTTGTCTTTAATTGAGTTGAACCTAGAGAGGGACAGGAGCCAGTAGGTGACAATCCTGTGCTTCCCATGGTATACTGTGGGACCACTGCATAGCTGGTGTGCCTAGGTCACAGGACAGGGATGGTCACAGAGACAAGGCTGTGAAGGAGCACTAGTGCCATAGTTAGGAAATAAGAGAGGTAAGACTCAAGTCATTACACAGTTTCAGTGTTGTTTCCCTGTGCCAACATAAAATCCATCTGAAGTTTAAAGTGTACCCTCCTATCACACTTAAGATACCTGCCTATCAGTCTATGTGTTGAGATTTGTGCCCTAAGTGTGTCCACGTCTTAGAGCCTACCATTGTGTACCTCCATACTGATACTGGAGATATCACTAGAGTAGACATGGAGGGCATTTACACCATTGTTTGTTGTTAGGTGCCATCAGAGTGGTTCCAACTAATAGCAAGCAACCCTGTATACATCAAAAGGAAGCACTGTTCAGTCCTGTTTCATCCTGACAACTGCTGCTGTGTTTGAGTCTACTGTTGCAGCTACTGCATCAGTCCATCACACTGAGGCTCTTCCTTGTTTTTGATGACCTTCCACTTTGACCTACCGCTTTACCAAGTGGAAGGTCCCTTCTCTTAACACGTCCAAAGTAGATTAGATGAAGTCTCACCTTGTGTTCTTCTAAGGAGTCCTCTGGCTGTGTACTTCTTCCTAGACAGATTTGTTCATTCTCCTACCTCCAGGATATATTCAATATTCTTCACCAACACCATAATTCAGATGCATCAATTCTTATTCAAGCTTTTTTATTCATTTTCCAGCTTTTACATACATATGAGGAGATGGGATCAGGTGCATCTTAGTCTCTAAAGTGCTATCTTTGCTTCTTAACACTTTTAAAAGTTCCTTATAACACTTTAAAAAGGTCTTTGTAAATACTTTTTAACACTTAAAAGAAGTGTTTATAAGTGCCCCTAAAAGGAGCACGGATGGATGAACAGATAGTTAAAGAACATTGGTCTTTGGCGAGGTTATCTATCACCGAACATCATGAGAGTATATTTATTAAACACCTAAACATGCCATGCTCTGCAAAACGACCCATGGAAACTCTACAGAGGAGTGAAGTATAGTCCTTCATTTAAAGAACTTGCCATGTACCAAGAGAAAGGAGATTTATATAAAAGCTAATTATAATACCAGGTGAGAGGAAATAAAATGCACAGATAAAGTGCTGTGGCCAAGCAGAAAGTATTTCTTTGGCAAGAGAACATAGAGAAATTTTCCTGAGAATGGCAACCTTGAAGCTGAGGCTTGAACTTCAGGTAGGATTTGAAAATGCAGAGAAAGAAAAAGGATCTTTCTAAGAGAAAGCAGCACAGACAAGGCCAAAACCCACTGCCACTGACTCAATTCTAACTCATAGCAACCCTATGGGACAGCGTATAACTGCCCAGTAGGGTTTCTAAGGCTGTAAATCTTTATAGAAGCCAGCTGCTACATGCGTATCTGTCTACTGCAGAGCAACTGGTGGATTCAAATCACTGAACTTTTGGTTAGCAGACAAGTGCTTTAACCACCGCACCAGCGCTCCTTGGGCAAGGTCAGGGGGTGAGAAATTACGGGACACACCTGGGTAGGAACAGGATCTCACGACGACCTCCAGCTCCATGTGAAGAAACATTACGGAAAATGTGCAGAGGTCATACCTTGCAGAACTTTGACTGTCCAACCACAGTGGGCATGACAGAAGCAGATTAACCATTGTGATTAATCAAGGCAGTACCTCCTAAAGGAATGGAGAAGAGGAGGCTTATTGGTTTGTTCCTCCCTAGAGCAAGGCCCCATTTGTGCTGAGTGACGGGTGGTATAGTCAGGGGATCGTTTTGCAGATCATCACGTGTCTCTGCCCCTTCCTTTCTCTGCCAGGTGTAGGACCCAAGGCAGTTTGGATGATCACAGGTGGAACTCTCTTGTCTGTGCCTCCTACGTCTATTATTAAAGCCAATTGATACCTAATTACTCCACTAGCCACAAGGCCTTCCAAGAGCTCCTTGCCAGAGAGCAGTCGTATTTGTCAGCCATTCCCAAAAGCACACAACTCTCTTGGAGGTCTCCAGATAGCTGTCAGTGGACCTAATGGAACATAATTTCCTGTAAAGGAAAACTAATTTAATGTTTTCAGATATTATGTAACCAAGTGCCTACAGAGAGAGAAAAGACAACAGCTAATGAGACACAGAGAGAACAAGGCACCCCTGTGGACTCAGAAAGCCTGTGGTTCTGTTTGATGTTGAAAAGGGGACCCATAGGAGTGGCCACTTGCAGACACAGGGGTGGGATGATACAGTGGTCAAGAGTGTGGGCTTTAAGTCAGACCAGACCAGGTCTGAGTCCCAAGTGGACTACTTACTAGACATGGCAAGCTAACTAATGTACCTCTGAACCTAGCTGAAGTTGCACCATCAGCAAAATGAGAAGGATAAAGTAAGCCCAACTCATTTGGTTGTTGTGAGAATTATTAAATAGGGAAATTTATGGGAAATACATAGCAAAGTGCCTGGCAGTTAAAAAACATTCAATACGTGGTTGCTGTTATTACATCTGCTACTCTTATTGATTGGGGTCTAGTAAAATTTACTTCCCTCCTCCTTCCTTTCAGGAAGGAAGGCTAGGGTCAAGACCCCAATCACCAAAGCCTTCTGAGCTGAACCACGTACAGTGACAGGACCTACTTACAGCTGCCCACGCTATTCTGCTGCCTTAAACTTCATTCCTCAAACGAAGCCACAATCTTATGTTCCCCAAGTAAATGTGCCACACTTGTCTTACTCTTTCGGATCTCAGGAGCCAGGTTCAGTGCTGGACATGTAGTTCACACTCAAATATTGTTTGAAGATTAGAAAATCTTCCATCTGTACCTTCATCGTGATGGCAATGGCTCTTTGTTCCCTACCCAGGACCAAAGCCACCTCCTCCAGACTACCCTCCTTATTGAAACAACTGCCAATTAAGTTTGTGGACTCATCCTAGAAAAAGTGCTACATGCCTCATTGCTGAATATCACTGCAGTCACCCTTGAATTCCTCCCCTTGGGAAGCTATGCACTGATGCCAGTGCCTAGTCCACCCTTCAAAGTGATTTTGGAACTCTTTTCTTGGAATGACCATCAGAGCTGTCATTGTATTAACCTTGGTGTCCTGAATGTCATCAAAATGTCTTCCTTTCAATATTTCCTTTATCTTCAGGCAAAGAAAAAAGTCACCGAGGGCCAGATCAGGTGAGTAGGGAGGGTGTTCCAATACAGTTATTTGTTTACTGGCTAAGAACTCCTTCATAAACACTATACAATTAAGTTTGTGCACTTCCACTGTGCCACCATGCGCAATTGCCATTCCACAAAGACTTCTAAAATTGCTTTGAAGAGTGGACTAGGTGTTGGCATCCACGCATAGCTTCCCAAGGGAAGTCCTTCTAAGGTCACCATAGTGACATCCAGCAAATGAGGAGTATAGCACTTAAAGCAATTAATTTTGCAGACTGAGTTGTTGGATATCATACAGCAAAAGGATCCTCCTAAAAATTCAATCTGATTACATTAGTCTCTGTTCAGAAATCTTAACAGAATTTCTCAGCATCTAAAATATCAAACGCAAAGTTCACATCTTAACATTCAAGGCCTCGCACAATTTGATTTTGGCCTGGTCTCAGCCAAAGCTTCTGGTGTTCCTCCTGATCTTCTGGTACACTACCTCCTCACCATTTTTTTTCATAAGCCATTATTCCTTCTCCCACACATGGTAGCCCAATTAATGAACTATGTTAAGTCTTCCTCTCAAGGCAGATGTGACTTCAGAATATTTCTCAACACACTGTTCCATGTAACCACAATCAATTGGTTATATTTGGGCCAAATCATTAGACTCATTTGCCATCCTATTCTAGAACAGACTAAATGTCTATGTTTATTAGGGCTGCCATAAAAGAATAACACATTCCAGGTGGGCATGCAAATTTATATGGGAATGTACATTTTCACTCAGTCATAATAAATAAATAATTAGAAATTTAAAAAATGTTAAAGAAAATAAAGCAGGCGATGGACCTCGAAAATAAATAAATAAATAAATTTTAAGTAAAAATAAAAGTGAATAACACAAAGTAGGAGGCTTTAAAGAACAGAAATTATCTCACATTTCTGGAGGCTACAACTGCAAATTCAGAGCATTGGCAGGACTGTGCTCCCTCTCTATTGGCGCTAGTGGAATATCCTTCTGGCTTCTTTAAGCTTCTGGTAGCTCTGATCATTCCTTGGCATTCCTTGACTCATAGGTGAATCCTCATACGATGTCTTCTGTCTGTGTATCTCCATATCTATGTCTGTTCCCTTTTGTAAATTCTAGTCATATACGATTAGAACCCATGCTACTCAAGTGTGTTTTAGCTGATAAGATCCTCAAAGAAAGATCCTATTTTCCCCAATATAGTTCATATTCACAAATGCAGGGTTTATGACTTCAAGCTGGTTCCATCTTGGTCTGAGTCCCAGAGACTCCTGAAAAGCAATTTAGCCAAGCTCTCCAAATTGACCACGTGACTTTGGGCATGTCCTGAGACACAGAAGCCTCTGTCCATCAAAGCCTCCCTCACACTTCTACATAAACCAAATCCACTGTCACTGAGTTGAATCGAATTCACAGTGACCCTGTTGGACAGAATAGAACTGCTTCATAATTTGCAAGGAGTACCTGGTGGATCTGAACTGCCAACCTTTCGGTTAGCAGCCATAGCACTTGACCACTACACAATCAGGGTTTCCCCACTCCTACATACCAGATTATAAGAGCCTAAATCCTCACTCCTGTGACCCTCACTCCAAAGACAGAAGTTAACTAGCCCACTGGAGTCTGCTGTACAGAAAAGGAGACTAAGGCTCAGTGAAGGTAAGAAGGCCTGCCCAAGCTAACCCATTTGCTAAGCAACAGAGCCAGGCTTCAGTTTCCATCTGTAGCGCTCCTCTTCTCATCTCATCCCCTTCAGCACACCACCTACTTAAGAAACCCAAGGGCCTCATTCTTTCATTGTTTCATCTCCCTCAATCCCCTAAACCTTATCTGTTCTGATTAAGGCCAGTTTATCGTGTTCAAGATGGGTTATTGCTTTTCACTATTCTCTTTCAAGAAGGTACAAATAAATCAACTTTTCTGTCTTAATAAGTTGATAATCATTGTGAACTATTCCATGTTGTTGCTGCCATCCTTTCTCTTCAAGCTCAGTCAGAAAAGCTTTCCGTTTTTCTTTTGCTCAGATTTTATATCCCAAATTTGTTTTTTCTTTGCTCACATATTTTCATATTTGATATAGCACATTCATTCCTCTTCTTCTGCCACTATTCTCTCTCTTTCTCTCTCCAGTTGATTTTTGTCTTTGGCAATTGGTGTCCACTTCATCTGGCTTTTTATCCTGTGTTTGCTCTTTTGAATTTCCATCTCAGTTTGTATCCCCATATTTACTTTGTAGTAGATTCCAGAGCTATGAGATCTCAGAAGGTGGCTATGTAATCCACCACCACCCCACAGGCAAGACTTCATCCATTTATTTATTTTTTTCTTTCAATAATTACTGATTGAGACAAGTAGTCACTGGTGATGAAGTCACAGTCAGAACAGACATGGCCTAAACACTCTTGTAGCCTGTAATATAGTGAGAGAAAGGCGAATCAAATAAATATAAAACATATCGTGTCAATCTGTGATGCTACGCAATATAATAGCCAAATCCAATGCCACTGAGTTGATTCCAACTCATAGTGTCTCTGCAGGACAGAGTGGAACTGCTCTATGGAATTTCCAAGGAGCACCTGGTGGACTTGAACTGCTGACATTTTGGTTAGCAGCTATAGCAATTATCCACCATGCCACCAGGGTTTCCAATATAATAGCAGAGAGGGCTAGTTTATTTTCAGGGGCAGGTGGCTGGGTAGGGGTCAGAAAAAGGGCTTGTTAAAGTTTAGAATTTAAGCAGAGGAGGGAAGTTTGAAAGGGGACTCCTAGAAGAAGGAACAGGGGAAGGAAGTCTCTTCACCTTAGACTGTTTCCTAAACCCATAGCTGTAAAATTGACTCTAATCCGTAGTGACCCTATAGACACAGTAGAACTGCTCCATGGAGTTTCCAAGGAGCACCTGGTGGATTTGAACTGCCAACCATCTGGTTAGCAGCCACAGCACTTATCACTACAGCACCAGGGTTTCCAACTGTTTCCTGCTTGCCCTTTAAACTCCCTAAAAGAAAAGCATCTACAGTCCCCATTTTAAGTGACCAGTTAGCAGCCTCTAGCTTCCTCTTGCCTTACTTTGTAAATGCGTTGTAGGGCAAGAAGATGATGACTGGTGTTAGAATTGGGAGGGCACTTAAGCATTATCTGGTGTGGGGACACAATATGGATGGTGTCTTGCTCAGGCCTTCTGACTCTGTATAGGCCTCCCACATAAAAGTAATTCAGTAGTATGATAGACTCTGTTTATGCCCAGCTTGGCCTTGAGGGCTCAAATCTGTCGGTCAGCCACGTTTGTATAAAATTGGTATATGAGGTCACTGCGCCAAGAGACATAGTCCCTTGCTCGCTGCCTTCAGCCACTTGCTGCTTCGTGAGATGCTGTGCTAACTTGTCATGCCTTTCCTGCAGTAAACCTGCCATGACCAGACCAGCTGCGCCTCCCTCATTACTGGGTCTAATCTAAAACCTGCATCCCTGACCTTGAGTACCCGCATTTCGACAATCTAGGCAACCTCTTCATTTTACAAATGATGCCTAGAAAGGGTTGGGGGATGTTTCCAAGGCCCTGTAGTGATTCAACGGCAGAGCTGGGCTCCATCCTGATCCCCCTGACTCCCATTCCTGTGCTGTTCGACCAATTTCTAAGTTAGACTCCACGAACTTGAGCTTCTTAGGAACAGGTTATGTACTCCATTGTTAGCTAGTGATTATCACAGTAATAACAACAACAAGTGGCCATTGAGTTGACTCTGACTCATGATGACTCTACGCCTGTCACAGTAGAACTGTGCTCCACAGACTTTGCAATGAGCAATTTTTTGGCAGTGAATATTTTAAGAAGCCTCTGGGTGAACCGGAACCTCCAGTCTCTCGGTTAGCAGCCAGGTATATTAACGGTTTGTGTCACCGAGGATTTCCTGATAATAATACTAGCTACTTCTTATTGAGGCTCATCCCTATTCCACATGTAGCTGAACATCTTGTATTCATTAGCTATTTTAGCAGTCGTCACAGTAACCAGTGGTACAGGGTGGGTTCCTTCTCTTACTTCTCCTGCCTCAGCTCAGCTGACTGAAGCCTATTTTCAGCTGCGGCCTCATGCCAGAAAGCAGAAGGAGGTCTGCACACCTGGCCTGATTTCCCTCCTCATACCATAGCAGACAGAACATGATTGGCCATTTAGATAGCATCAGCCTGTGGGCCCCACTGCATACTAATCAGTCACTAGAAATAGATACATTAGGGGCAAAAAACATTTACTGGCAACACTGTCTGGCTTCAATCTTTCACCTTCAGTGGGTAATGAGATGAGCGAGAACATTAAAACCAACAAACAGCCTTTGGTGTTTACAGCAAATGCTTGCAACAGCACCAGGAGCCAGAGGTGCTCTAGGGAACATCTGGATTTCTGGAAACTGTGTGATTACACAGATGTGTTAGATTCATCAAGCTATAAAAATATCCTGTGATGTATGTTGGGAAAGAAAAATAAGCTCCTCAAATGGATGTAGTACCAATTATCAATCATCAGAAAGACATCAAAGGAAAGTTGATATGACTCCAGGCTCTAGGGAGACCCTCACAGCTAAGGTGAAGTGGGTGCTTTAGAGAGTGCTACTTGGTTGACAAGGAGGAGTAGGGGTGAGGTCTTAGGGCACCAAGAATGCTAGTTACTTCTTCTATCACTTCTCCTAATGCTGTGGCCATGATTACCCACTATACCCCTGTGACTGAGTCACCCCTTATCTTGGCCTCACTCTCTGTGATGCTCACAACTACTCTCATCAACTTATTCAATTCTATGTAATATGTACTCACAGCACTTTACCAGGATCACACTCTGTAGCTACCCAAACTACCAGAATAACACTCATCCTACTTTTCCAAACATAGCATTTGTCTCATCTTCATTCAGACCTGCAGCACTGTACCTTATCTACTCTCCTCAAATATCATTGTGTTTGTTTTTCAGTGGTTGAAAAAATGAGGGAATGAGTCACCTCTGGGTCTTTGCACATGCTCAGGCCCACACCTCAACTCCCCCTGAGGCCTGAGTTCATCAGGCAGGAGCTCCTCTTCCTCCCCAAGCCAGAATTTTCCAAACTCTCTCCTCCGGACAGTTTCCCTAACTCTTTTGCCCTGGCACTTGTGGTTCCCACTAATTATCACACCTGCTCATACATGTACAAACATTTATTTTAGCCTATACAACTTGTTTTTTATTTTAGATTTGTCTACCTGTCTTATTTTCTTATAAGCTCCTCAAAACAAGAGAGACTGCATTGTTCATTTCTGTAGCCCTGATGCCCAGCACAGTATTTGGCATAGAGCCGTGTGACAGGTACAGCGATGAGCTGCTACTGGGCACCCCTCCAAGAGCGAAAGACTCAGCATGAAGCTCCAAAGGCTTCTCATACTCAGAGAACTTGATTAGAGCCCTGAACACAACTTAGAGAACTTTTATTCTGAAATAAAGGTTCAAGGAAAGTTACTTCTCTCCTTCTGGGACAAGGAGTTATTGCAACAGTTAAGTATTAGGTTAGTGTGAAAGGTATAAAACATTGTACTCAGTTGCATATTTAAATCTAGGCTTAGTTGCTTCTTTTAGGATATAGTTTTGCAATATTGAATACCATTACCGACTACCTTAGAAAAACAATGGTGTGTGTTCTCTATTGGTCTACACACAGAGTCAGCTGGAGTTACAGTTGTGCCCAGGTTTCCTGACACCCAGCCCTGTGTTCTTTCCACTCTGCTTCCTGCAGTAGAAACCCAAGGGTAGGATTCTATGTGTTTCATCGTTGAATGGTCCCCAAAACTGTCTCCACCTCAGCAGACAGCATTATCTGGGCAAAGTATGTTTCCATCTGAAGGCTCCAGTGCGTAGGAGAGGGGCCCATCTAAACTGCCTTCATGTATGTGGATTACACAAAAGTAACTGGGAACTGGAAAAAGGCAATAAATAAACCCTTGGTTACTTGAGAATTCTTAGCATTCAACAAAGCAGCAGACACTTAAAAGTTAGGTATTTGTCTTCCTGTTCCACAGATAAGGAAAGAGAAGTTCCAAAGATTAAATCATGAATCTGGCATGAATCATCAAGATGTATAAATGCAAACCACATGACTAAGAGGAACACACATATACAAATAACAACAATAGCAACGGTAAAACCTGCATCAGTAATGACAGTAAACACCATTTATTATATACCCTCTATGTGAAAGCACTTAAAGTATCTCACTCAAGCTTAATAGCCCAGGACAAAATGCTATCTTGGGCCAGTATTTCTCAAGGGGTGTTTTAGGACCACCCAATCAAAACCAGAAACCCTGGTGGCCTAGTGGCCTGCTATACCTGCTAACCAAAAGGCCAACTGTTCATATCCTCCACCTGCTCCTTGGAAACTCTATGGAACAATTCTGCTCTGTCCTATAGGGTCACTATGAGTCAGGTTGGAGTTGGACTCGATGGCACTGGGTTTGGTTTTGGAATATCAGAATCAGAAACCCTGGTTGCATTATGTTGAGTAAAAGTAGTCAGTGATACAAGGATGAATACTGTATGAGACCCCTATGATAAGAACTTAAAAGCAGACTCATGCATAGAAGAAGAGATTCTTTGGGAGTTGCAAGGGTGGGGAGGATGGGAGGGTGAGGTAGGGAGGGTATAGTTTGGATAGCTGTTACAAATTTGGTTGGCTGAAACTGGTGACAGCACACATCAGTAAGAAGATCAATATTAAGTGGACTTCAACACAACTTGAGTACTCCTCTCATCTTAACCCAAGGTTGCAAGTACAGAGTAGCTGGGGCAGGGAGCCAGGCACTATGCTCTCAGGGGAAATCGAGGCCAACTGGCACAACTAGCATTTTGCTAATGAGGGCTCTCTGCATCCCACATTGGTGAGTGGTGTCTGGGGTCTTAAAAGCTGCCAAGCTGCCATCTGAGGGTACAGTAAATGGTCCCAACTCAGCAGGAACGGATGATCACCAAGGTCCATAATGACATGAAGGAAAGAGAACCCAAAAGCCACACACCACATGAGTGGGTGTCTACATCAGCTTGCGACTGGAAGAACCAGATGGTGATAGCCACCATCACCATCAGTGATAGCTGCGATAGAGCACACAAACTTGAGTCTCACTAGCAACACAAGAATAAAGGGGGGTGCACCCTGAGATCTCCACTGAAAGACTGCAACTGATGGTCCAGGGTCATCGGGGTTCCCCTGGAAGCATGGCCCCTGGCCCTGAAGCTGCTGCCCCTGTCCATAAATCACAATTAAGATCAACTCTTCAGACAGCAACGGATTGGACTTGGCAATGCAGAGTGACCACACTTTGTGGGCACTTTATGGTTCTATTCATCTATAAGATGTCATCCTGCTGACCTCATACTAGAGAACAGGGAGTGGGTGGAGAGGAGGAGACAGGCGATTGTTGGGAGGATAGGACGTGTATGGAGCAGTGAGGAAGAGTGTTCTGTCACCGCACAGGGAGAGCAGTGAAAGCTGCCTATAGGCGAGCATGCAAATTTATATGGGAATGTACATTTTCATTCAATCATAATTAAAAAAAAAAAGAAAAAGAAAAGTGCTATTCACCCAGTAAACCCAAAAAAAAAGTGGACAATGCTGGTCATATTTTGGCTTTCTGACACTTCCTTGGACATCCGCAATAACTTCCTCTTTCCCCTTCCCCCAAGACCATGAGAGTGTGGGTTAAACAGCTACAGAATACTAAATAAAAGTTTAGCCAAAACATAAAAAAAAAAATAAAGAAATCCTGGTTGCATAGTGGTTAAAGCCTACAGCTGGTAACCAAAAAAGGTAGCAGTTTGAGTCCACCAAGCGCTCCTTGCAAACTCTATTGGGTAGTTCTGCTCTCTCCTATAGGGTCGCTCTGAGTTGAAATCTACCCAACAGCAGCTGGTTTGGGTTTTTTCGTACATCAGAATTATCTGTGAGTTTTGGTAAAACACAGACTCACAGGCCTTACCTTGGAGCTACCAAGTCAGAATCTAGGGAAGTAGGGCCAAAGAGTTTGCATTTTAACATACTCCTCCGGTGATTCTTAAATACACTAAGCAGTAAGCACCACTGCCCTACTATCTTCATCCAAATCCTACTGAGGAATAATTGGCAATTAAAATCGGCCTTTTATGCATATTATGCTTGTTTATTATGTAGGACTGTAAATGTAGTTATTTAGGTTGAAATTCACTGTGTGCAGTGTCCAGTTTATGCCACAGTGGGGGCCCAATTATTCTCCATATGCCCTTCTATAGCCCTTGCGAGGGCCAAAGCTTAAAGAAACCCCTTTAACCAATAACCAAGGGCTTTCGCCTCTGGATTGAAAATATTTTACAACATGAAACCACAGCAGAAAGCAGCAGGTCACCTTCCAGCTTCTTGCATTTCTTACCCCAGCCAGAGCCCCCCTTATCCTACAAATGAGACCCTGGAGGCCCAGTGGAGATGGAAAATTGCTTCACCAAGAGCTACTTGGGGAAATGAGGCCCTCCCTGCCTTGGAGGCATTGAGAGACAGTGGACAAGAGCAGAGAGAAAGAGACAAAACGCCCATTCCAATAAGGAAATGGCTTTAATCTATCAAAGTAATTCTCCTTTCAGAGAGAGAGAACATGAAATTGCACAAAATGACTTCCAGAATGGCACCCAGTCTGATTAGTGTGGGGCCCAGAGCTCTCTACACTTAGTATGTAAGGTAGAAAGACCATCTGAATATTCTTCTTAAAAAAAAAAAAATGAAAAGGAAGAAGAATGGATTTGTGTCTTCAAAGGAAAGAGATTTGCTGGAAGCAGACATTTGGGGGACATCGTAGAGAAGGTGGGTGCCTAGGGGTCATGGACAGCCTATGGTGGCAGCAAAGGGTGGTATTTTCATTCCTGACCCCTTCAGCTGTGCATCTCTGTCACCGAAAAGTTCCAGTCTAATGTCTCAGCTGGGCAATCAAGCCACTTTACGGTCTAGACCAAAGTTTGGAAAATTTTCTCTGTGAAGGGTTAGGAGGTAAATGTTTTTGGCTTTGCAGAACATTTAGTCTCTGTCACACATCTCAATTCTGCCTTTGGAACGCAAACCCATTAACTGAATGGTAGAACAAGGAATGTGCCCTACAGGTAGACACAATCCACATTCTTAATTAACCTCTATGTATACTGTCTGACCAAACAGTCCATAGTTTACAAACTGCATTCTGTGGTGTCTTAAAGTTCAAGGTGCTCACTACATGCTTGTTCAAGTGAATATTAAGGTCCAAGAAATCCCGAAGATGAGTAGTAGTAGGCAAGGTCAACAATGACAGTGAAATAAGACAAAGTAATACTAGGTGACAATCTAACTTCAAGAAAGGTTAGGGAGGAAAAAAGATGGTAAGTATCAGACCAACTAACTCAAAAAGCATAAGTCAACTAGTCCTGTACACCCCAGGATCCCTGAGCACACTGCTAAGTGATGGCACCATGCAGCATGGGACGATCGTAGCAGTAACTCTGAGTTTCCCCAGAGAGCTAAGGTGAAGACTCTGTTCAAGAAGTCAGGGACATATGGCTGTGTTTAGAAGGATAGCCAAGCCAGCAGACCTTTTTATTTTACCTTGTGCATTGGAAGAAGTAAGCCCTTGTTTATCTAAACATTCCTGTTTTTTGGAATAACCCATTCCCTGAGGATAAAGGAAACCCATCATAAAATTGCCAGTGAGACCTCGCTGCTTTTATCTGCTGCTGTAGTTTCTTTGTCGAGAAATGTCTTCTTCCCTCTTCTCTGTAGACTTGTACGTGCACATCCAATACAAATCAACTTTCACTGAGTTTTTACTGTGTATAATTTCTTGTGATGGGCAGTAATGATGTGGAACTAGTACTGAGTAAGATAGTTGTTGCCCTCAAGGAGTTTGCAATCCAGAAGAAATCAAGACACTAATATAATTTTCACATTATATTTTCCCTTTTGCTGTCTCCTGATGCCAAAAGCTGATTTCAGAGAAAGAATATACTTAGGAGGGGTAGGAGGAAGACCCACGAAATATGGACTTTCCACATGTATTCTTAGCACCCTTGATTTTGGCCTCTCTAGCCTCTTTTGTCTCTAAACTTGAGACAGCAAACTTTGAATTCTAACCTCAGCTCAACTCAGACTTAGAATTCCCTAATAGCAGATCTGCTTCCTCCTCAACTTGTCTGAGGCTTTCCGTTTGCTCTAGGCTAAGATGCTCTGCCCACCCTTTCTCTGGAATCTGACCTCAGTGCATTCTCCATTTCCAGATCTGCTTTTCTGGTGTTGGTGGTAACAACTCAAACAGCATCCAACTCCTAAGATGAAACAACAGCCACTATTGTGAGCAGATACCACATGTTACTAAGTCCATATTAATTCCTTCAGCAAATACTTAATGAGCATCTACTTCAAGCTAGGCACTGTGCCAGGTACTGGGGGTGCAGAGATAATGATAACCCATGCCCTTGAGGTATTTGCAAAGTGATATGAGCAACTGGCGCAATGTGATAGTGCTGTGATTCACTGCATGTCCCCTCAGAAAGTTTCTGCTGAGTAGCAGACCCTGTACCACATGCCAGAGTTTCAGGAATGCCTAAGACAAGCCCTTCCTTCCTGGAGCGTACTGTGTTACAATTGCCATGTGGTATTCATTAAGTATCTCTATACATGTTTGAGTTCTTCTACCTCCAAGCGTATCATAAGGTTGTATTTCCACATCCACTTGAACTCCAGCAGGGTGATTTGACTCATGTTAGCCAATTACACATGAGTGGAAATGACATGTGTCACCTTCAAGCAAAAGTCTTTACGAGCCAAAATGCAATTAGGAGCGCTCCCTTCTCCATACTAGAGTGACTGTGGAGCCTCTACTGGCCTAGCACCTGAGTGACTCAAATAAACAAACTGCCTTGTAGACCCTCATTTGGCATATAAAGAGGTAGAAATATACTAGAAATAAGACTTTATTATGTCTTATGTTTAGTCCTTGAGATTTAGAGGCTTGTATGCTATTGCTACATCCCCTGACCTATTCTGACCAGTTCAAGGTATATGCCCAGAGTACAACAGGAAAACAGAGGAAGAAATATCCAACTCGGTTTACAAGATTCAGGGAAATTTTACCACAGTAAGTGATGCTTGAGCTACCTGGACTAAACTAGATGATGAAATCTGTCAGGAGGATAGGGATGGGCCATGGGGCAGTAATGGCCTTGGGTAGTGACTTCACCTCTCTGAATCTCAGTTTCCTAATCAGCAAAATGGGTACAATAATGTATACCTCAGAGAATTGTCAGGAGGTTTCAATGATATGATACAGGTCAAATGAGTAATCTTTTACTATTATAATATCAGGATTCTGGATTTTAAGTTGCATAAAAACCTTAGAACAGCTCTAAAACACAGGGAAATCAACTGGCTTACATACCATGTCTTTTAAGGGTAGAACTTCACTTTCCAGAATGACTAGATAAAAAACACACCCATTGCTGTCATGTCAATTCTGACTCATAGTGACCCTGTAGGACAGAATAGAACTGTCCCATAGGGTTTTCAAGGAACAGCTGATGGATTTGAACTGCCAGCCTTTTGAATAGCAGCTGTAGCTCTTAACCACTACACCACCAGGGGTCCAGGTGGCTGGATGAAAAAAAAAAAAAAAACAACGCCATCAAGTCAATTTTGACTCATAGCAACCCTACAGGACAGAGTAGAATTGCCCCATAGAGCTTCCAAGAAGCACCTGGTGGATTCTAACTGCCGACTTTTTGGTTAGCAGATGTAGCACTTACCCACTACACCATGAGGATTTTCAACGGTTTGAACGAGGATGAAAATTGTTACTTCCTCTGTTCCGCTCCACTCCCCTTTCCCTCTCCCTTTTCTGCTTTCCCTCTATTTTGACTCTTCTTGTCTTTGTTCTCCCTTCTCTGACAGACACTTCCTTGTGGCTAAGCAGTAGCTCTCTGAAGCTCCAGGCAAATATGACTGCAGGGGACTAGAATGAGACTATCCTGTAGCAACTGCATTAAAAAAAAAAAAAAAAACCCACTGTCATCAAGTTGGGGTGACTCTAGAGGCCAGAGTAGAGTTGCCCCACAGAGTTTCTAAGGAGCACCTGGCATATTTGAACCACCAACCTTTTTATTAGCAGATATAACACGTAAGCCACTGAGCCACCAGGATTTAGGACTCAAAGGAGTCTCTGATTGACCTTGCTTGGGAAATGTGTTCACCCTGAACCAGTCAATCACACTACATACCTGGAGGATAGACAGTGGGAACAGAGCACTCCTGTAGGTCAACCCAAGCCATCTGCACAGTGAGGGCCACATGATTGACAGCTTTACCAGACTCAAAAGCAGTGGCAAAGAGGCTATACCCTGAAGGAAGGGGTATGCACAAATAATTAAGAGATATCCTTACATTGATTATTCCTCCAGGAAGTAGGAATAGCATATGTAACAGGATGGCCTGACGGCATAAATAATGTGTAAAAAGCAGAGAAAAAATGTATTCTTGCCAGAGTGCTAAGTAACGCATGTATGCCTGCCTGTGTATGCGAACCCGTATGTGCGTGTGCTGGACAGGTGCTGAGGCTGGACAGGTAGGTCAGCGTCGGAGGATTCAGTGGCACATTCTACAAGGCTAAGTCTTAAGCCGTGTGGCTGGTGATGACAAATCCTTCCAGAATTCTGAAAACTTTGAAGCATATCAGCAGGTATGCAGGCATCCCAATGTCTTATGAGTCACTGTAATCCTGAGAAATAAAAATGACCAAAGAATACAAAAGATACAGAGTGAACTGGGGGAACTACATAACCCAGACAACTCCTGGGGCTATGCCAGCTTCCCACAGGGCGTGCTTCCCTGGAGCCTATTTTAGGTGATGATGCAAAGCTTCCAACAGCACCTGCCAAGCCTGCCTTAGTTCCTTTTCCTTTTCATTAAAACTGTCAGTGGGTGGCCCATACCCCATGCTTTACCTAAAGGTACAGAGGCAGGGAGCCACCGGGGAACAGATTCAAGAGAGCACTTTGGGCTCCAGTCTTTTTATAGCACTAAGAGAATGCTGCCCAAGGAACTTCAGGATCGATAGCACAAAGAAAGGAAAAATGATGACTGTAAAGTAGGGATCATTGGCCAGGAGCGGAACAGAGGAGAGAACTTGAATTCGAGAGCCAGGTACACTTGGCTTTAATTCTTAGCTTCTACATGAATCTGATGAGAAAACCATAGAGAAGCCACTTCTGTACAGTGGGGGTATCAATACGATTTCCTCAGAGAGTTATCATGAAGATATCTAAAATACAAGGTCTGCCAGTTAAGTCTGTGAACTTAATTGTTCTAAGTGCCATAAACCTCACTGCTGAATATCACTACAATCACCTTTGAAGTACTCCCCTTGGAAAGCTATGCACTGATGCCAACACCTAGTCTACCCTTCAAAGCAATTTTGGAACTCTTTCTGGAATGGCCATTGTACAAGGTGACAAGTTCATGAACTTAATTGTATACTTGACTGAGGGAATTTTTAGCCAGTAAACAATAGTACTAGAGCATTTACCCTACTCACCTGATCTGGCCCTCAGTGACTTTTTTTCTTTACCACGCCAAGCCAAGTGCCATCGAAGATAAAGGAACTATTGAAAGGAAGTCATTTTGATGACTTTCAGGATATCAAGGGTAATACAACAACAGTTCCGATGGCGATTCTAGAAAAAGAGTTGTAAAATTGCTTTGAAGGGTGGACTAGGTGCTGGCATTGGTGCTTAGCTTCCCAAAGGGAATGTTTTGAAGGTGACCTTAGTGACATTCAGCAATGAGGTATGTACTACTTTTTTCTAAGGTGAGTTCCCATACGTAATTGTCAGGCCTCATATAGCTAAAGCCTAAGTATCAGTCCACGGTGAC
Organism: Heterohyrax brucei; assembly: GCA_028571685.1. Classification (NCBI taxonomy): domain Eukaryota; kingdom Metazoa; phylum Chordata; class Mammalia; order Hyracoidea; family Procaviidae; genus Heterohyrax; species Heterohyrax brucei. The sequence continues at coordinate 70,144,619 of CM053150.1, forward strand.
TAGTGAAGGTTCACGGATGTTAATTCTCAACCCACCACCATATTTTTTCACATAACTGTGTGCATGTATGTAATACACTCATATATATAACATGTGACATACCACACTTACATAAACAGTGGGGTACAGCAGAGCATGAGATTGGCAAAAACCATATAACACACGTGGCATTGGCATAAAAATATGGGTATTCCTTGAACTCCCAGTCTGCTCTCCTTCCACTAATTCCACCCAGGACATCCTTGGATGGGTAGAGATCCCTGTTATACCTCATCCTGTCTCTGCAACTCTTCTGCACAGTAACCGCTCCTTGGAATTTCGTCCTTGCTTTCTGGAAAATAAGAAGGTTTGGACTAAATCAGGGGTCTCAAACTTGTGATCTGTGAGCCCATATGCTTTATTTGTCTGAACAGTGCTTTCAGGTGTAATGTGTGTTTTACCAGTTACATAGACCTCACTGTTTCTAGAAGTCTCCCAAGCCATCTTAACTCATAGGCATCACCCATCTGGTTTTTGTTTATACTCAACCTTTGATCTCTGGACTACATCGTATCAATGGCTTTTCTAGTCCAGAAGTTCCAGATTCAGTGGTCCCCATGCCTCCCAAACAAAGCATGTTCATATTCATTTTTATCTTCATGCTGCTCTCATTTTGGTCTCCTGTTTTAGGGTATCCGGCCTTTTCCTCCTCTCGCACCCAGATTTTTCTTATCTTTGACAGCTTTCATCTTCTCGAAACTACGTAGTATTGTCTTACTTGAAGAACTGTTATGAGGCCAACCCTACTTACACTGCACAGAGGATGCGAACAGCATATATTCCAAGAAAATTTTTGTTTATTCACCCTGTCTTGAGTTTAGTTCATCAAATAAATTAATAATTATTGTCCTCAGGGCCTATATTTCTTACCATCCATGTGACAGACCCCAGTCTAGCATGCTAAAATTCTGTCTTTAATAATACGGCAGCTCTGGAAGAGAGGTACTGTTCGTCCTAATTTACACATGAGGCAGCTGAGTTTCAGAGAAGTGAAGTAACTTGCCCAAAGACACACAGCTAGTAAGTGGAAGAGCTAAGATTTGAAGTCAGGTTCACCTGAAACCCAAGCCACCAGTTTTTTAATAATATCAAAAGTTAAATAATACGTCTCTCAGATGTGTATGTCACATATCAGTTTGCAAAATGCTTTCTTAATAACTCATTTGAGCTTCACTACAACCCTGGCATTGAGAGGACAGGTCTAATTATCCCCATTTTACAAATGAAGAGGTAGCACCGTGCTGAACTTCTGCACATAGCAGGAACACTGTCTACTCCCTAAGATGAAAAAAAAAAAAAGAAAGAAAGAAATGTCCTCCATCTTCTTAACTTGGGGCTGGTATTAGGGGCAGGTAAGATTGAATTTATACTGATCTGCAAATATTTTCCTCTTTAGGGTCCATTTGCACTGGACATAAATTGGACTGAATTGCCTTTACCTGCCAGAGCTGGAAAACCCATCTCTATAAACTGATCCCTTAACTCTACCATCCTCTTGAAACAATTAGCTACTTTCTGACAGCTTCCAGGTCTCTGGGCATCAGGCACTGAAATGGACAAGACTTTACATCACTAACATCAAGGACATTCTTGAGGGTGATCCACTTATTTTCCTAGACTCCTGGCTAGACTCCTTGTGCTTAGCCCCAGAGTGAGACACAACTTCATTTCTAAATGCTCCTTTTTCCCCAGTTTCCAGTTCTCAGTTCTGCTGCTTCCTTTCCATCCTCACTGCCTCTGCCCCAGGTCAGGCCTCCATTATTCCAGGCTTGGACTCCAGCGCCTAACTGCTCTCTTCCCCTTATTTTCATCCTCTCCCCATCCAGTCTTTACAGTGTAGCCAGAGTAACCTGTCTGCCCAGTGATAAGGTGATAATTGCCCATCTTCCTCATGGAGAAGGGCTAGAGTAAGAAGCCTCTAGTTCAACATGAGATAAACAGAAGGGTCCCAAACTCTGCCTGAAATTGGTGAATCATTTATACCCTATCACCTCTTGGTGTGGGGGAGGAGGGAGAAGGATGTACGCAAATTTTAATACAAGCAGTTGCCCAAGAACAGAATGTGTCTCCTGGAGACCCCATGTGTGCCAGAGTAGAACTACATTCCGTAGAATTTTCAGTGGCTGGTTTTTTTAGAATTAGACTGCCAAGCCGCAGGCCGTTCTTCTGATGAACCTCTGTGTGGACTTGAACCTCCAAACTTTGGTTAGCATTGACCATTTGCACCAGGTGGGGATTTCCATGAACTTGAACAGCTATCCTTCATGTAATCCTTACAGCCTCTGGATGGCACAAACAAATAAGTGCATGGTTGCTAACTGAGAGGCTCCACTTGGAGGCATTTCTTGGAAAAAAAGGCCTGATAAGTTCTTTCAAAAAGCCACATCCATGAAAACCCCATAGAGCGTGAGTTCTATTCTGTATCACATAGGGTTGCCATGAGTCAAGTGTGACTCCATGGTCACTGGTTTTTCATTTGTTTGTTTTGGGGGGGGGGGCGGTTTGTTTTCAGCACTTACTATATGCTTCTGTGGGAGCAGCATTGCATGGAGAGTGAAGTAGTGAAGTGGGCTTAGGACTTAAACTGTCCAGTTCAACTCCTGCTCTATCACTTACCAGCCAAATGAAAAAAAAAAAAAAAATCCCATTGCATTGATTCTGACTCATACCAACCAGATAGGACAGAATAGAATTTCCCCATAGAGTTTCCAGGAGTGCCTAGTGGATTCAAACTGTTGATCTTTTGGTTGGAGGCCATAGCTCTTAACTTTAATCTACCAGGGCACTGAATATTTTCTGCTTGTTCTTCAGATCCTTTTCAATCCACCTTGCTCTTGTGTCCTGGAAGTTGATCTTATGGCCCACTTGGGTTCACTGACCGGAACTGCAAGCAGGAGATGAGAGGCTGGGGAGAGTGAGGGCAGGACGATTGTTCTCCAGTACTTTCCCTATTTCACGAGGGGCACAGCTCCTGCCAATGGTCCTCTCCCAGAGCTCAGCTACTCTCCAGGTTCTGATAATTGCACCCTCCTTTGCCCCTTAAAAAACCCAATGTGTCAGTAGATTCCCACTCATGGTGAACTTATAGGACAGAGTAAAAGTGCTCCATAGGGCTTCCAAGGCTGTAATCTTTATTAAAACAGATTGCCATATCTTTCTCCCATGGAGCTGCTGGTGGCTTTGTAGCACCAATCTTTTGGTTAGCAGTCAAGTACTTAACCACTGGGCCACCGGGGCTTCTCAGCCTAGGGTGACTCACTCACCACCTTTTCAGTCCACCCTTTTGTAAAGGGGCTATTTGTTAACTCTGGTTAGTTAGTTACCCGACATGGGCATGTCACCTGTCTCCTGCTGTTCCCTTGCTTCTACAATTAGATCTTGGGCAAGTCACACTCCTCTTTAAGCCTCTCGTATCTCCTCATCTGCAAACAATAAGGAAGGTAGTCTAAGCGGGGGGGGGGGGGGGGGGGGACCATTGCTGTCAAGTTGATTTCAACTAATAACACCCAATAAATGCTAGTTTTCTTCATATTTATAAAGGCTTAGTTATGAAGTGTTTTTACAAGCAAAGAAAGTAGTTCTAATAGAGATTAAGGGAGTTGCTGAAGGTCACCTTGCACTTCGCAAGGCCAGAGTTCAAATCCAGGGCTGTCTACCTACACAGCCACATTGCAATAAAGCATATAATCTAAAATATTTAGCCCTTCCCCTGAGAAACTGATACAGCAACTGCTGTGTCTGGTGTCCATGCCTTAGAAGAAACCAGCTCTCTGGGAGAACCCACAATGCACCTGGGCAAATCACTGTCTGGATGATGCACTGGGGAAGGAAGGGGGGTCCTCCTTGACCCCTGCAGGCAATCAGCTTAGCCCATGAAGCATGAGATTTAATTACCCTTATCTAAGCTTAAATAACTGTAAATGTTATTGTTGGTCACACGAAATTATCTCGCCCTTTGAAAATGCCCAGCCTTTTCCCTGACTCTGTGCTTTTCACAGTCAGGGAAACAATGCTGTTAATGTCACAGAAGTCTGATGCTATCTGAACTTCTGTGTGCAGAGGCCATTTGTGTGACATTTTGGAGGACCCAATTTTTGGCTTCCTGTTTGTCAGCTATTGGCAAAGGAAGGCAATTGGCTCAGTGGCTGCCACTCTGAGAGGGAAATAGCTGACATGTATAGCTTGCTAGTGAGTTGCTGGGAGGTCTCAGGAGAACTGATTAGCCTCTCTGGTCTTCTATTCAGCTATGTGTCATCTGCTTCTGTATTGGTGTTCACAGTGGAAAGTGTCAAGTTTGGAGAAAAGTGTATGGCAAAATGAGAAGGGCTGAGATAAGGATTTGGACTCACCAAATTTGGAGCAAGCAGGATTCAGACTTAAATACCCAGAAATAAGGGATAGGAGGAAGCCCTGGTCGTGGGGTACAGCCTAAGGAGCTAGTGTAGCCTGACAGCTAATGCACAGCCTTCAGCCTTAGATCTGGGTACAAGTCCCAGTGTGACCAGTTACTAGCTACACACATGGAGCAAGTTACTTCGCTACACTTCTACTTGCTTACTAGTAAAATAAGAATGATGGTTCCTACCTCATAGGGATGATGGAAAGATGGTAGATGGATGAAAGATAGGAAGATGAAAGATGTTTAGATAGTGTATGGGTTGAACATGTTCTCCAAAGATGTGTGTCAATTTGGCTAGGCTGTAGTTCTCAGTATTGTGTACTTGTCCATTATTTTGTCATCTGATGTGATTTTCCTATGTCTTGCAAACACTACCTCTGTGTCATAGGTTGAGTTTTGTCCCCCGAAAAATGTGTGTAACAATGTAGCTGGGCCGCGATTGTGTGGTTGTCTACCATTTTATGTGATTTTGTGTATATTGTAAATCCTAATCTCTGCCTGTAGTTAAAAGGGCAAAATTGGATTGTATCTGACAGGACCAGGGTTCACATCTCAGTGTGAAAGGAGTTTTCCTGGGCCATAGACTGCACCACATTTTATGTTATACAACAGATGAAAGGAAAGGGAAGTGTGCAGAGAGCCAGGGACCTCAAATCACCAAGAAAGCAGTGACAGGAACAAAATGAGTCCTTGGACCTGAGGTTCTTATACTGAGATGCTCCCGGACCAAGGGAAGACTGATGACAAGGACCTTCCTCCAGAGCTGACAGAAACAGAAAGCCGTCTCCTGGAGCCAGCACTCTGGGTTCAGACTTCTAGCCTACTGGGCAGTAAGAGAATATATTTATCCTTGTTGAAGACATCCACTTGTGGTATTCCTATTATAGAAACACTAGATGACTAAGACTCGACGGCACTTGGCTTGGCAGATGACTAAGACACTGTACAATGTTAATTCATAACAAATTATAGATAACATTTCAAAGAACACTTAATTATGATCAGTGAGCAGTCATTCAAACAGAACAGGGGGATACTGCATGGTTTAAAATTGGGGAAGTTGTGTATCACAGTTGTTTCCTTTCACCATCCCTATTCAGTCCATGTGTTGATCAAATAAAACAAGAAGCCTGACAACATGAGGAATAACAGGATATCAGGATTGAAAGAAGATTCATTAACAACCTGCACTATGCAGACAACACAAGCTTGATTGCTGAACATGAAGAAGGCTTGAATCACTTACTGATGAACATCAAGGACCACGGCCGTCAGGATGGATTACACCTCAACTTAGAGAGAACAAAAATCTTCACAAATGGACCAATAAGCAACATTATGATAAATGGAGACAAGATAGAAGGTGTCAATGATTTCACTCTACTTGAATCCACAATCAACATCCAAGGAAGCAGCAATTATGACACGAAAAGATGAACGACATTGGGCATATCTGGGGGGGGGGAATCCTCTTTCAAGTGTTGAAAAGCAAAGATGTCACTTTGAAGACTAAGTTGCACTTGAGCCAGGTCAGGGATTCTCAATCATCTCATATGCATGCAAAAATTCAACAATGGGTAAGGAAGACAGAAGAAGAATTGATGCCTTTGAGTTGTAGTGTTGGTGAAGAGTGCTGAATATACCACAGACTGCCAAAAGAAATAACAAATCTGTCCTGGAAGACATAAGGCCAGGGTGAGACTACATCTCACATACTTTGGCCACCTTATCAACAAAAATTGGCCAGTTCCCAAAAAAGGACAGTATGGTTGACAAAACAGTGAGTCAGTGAAAAAGAGAAAGACTGTTAAGAGATGGCTGACACAGCAGCTGCAATAATGGGCTTATGCATCACACTGATGGTGAAGACAGTGCAGGACCAGGCGATGTTTTGTTTTGTTATGCATGGGCTCACTACGAGCTGGAATCAACTTAATGGCCTCTAACACACAAGCACACACACACACACACACACACACACACACACAAAGTTAGTGAGGTGGGATTATCAGTAAATATGATAATGAGGCAGAATTCAACCTACAAGATTAGGTTGTGTCTTAAGTCAATCTCTTTTGAGAAATAAATGGAAGATGGAAAAGCAAGCAGAGAAGAAATGAGATGTCATACCACCAAAAACGTAGTACCAAAATCGCAGGACTATGGTTGGACTCCCCATTCTTGCACCAAGAAGCTCCTCAACTAGGGAAGATTGATGACAAGGACCTTCGCCCAGAGCCAACAGAGAAAGGCTTCCCCTGGAGCTGGCAGCTTGCTGAATCTTAAACTATCCCATACTTCCTGCCTGGACTATAAGAGAATAGATTTCTCTTTGCTGAAGCTATCCATTTTCAATATTTCTGTTATAGCAGCACTAGATGACTAAGACAGATATATATATTATGTAAAACAGTTAGCACAGGTCTGATAAATGTTAAACATTGAATAAAAAGAATTAATGTTTTCTATTATTATTTACGACCATCTTGAGAAAGTATAAACAGGCAAGCAGCTTGATGTCTAAGATGATGATGATGATACTGATAGAAATAGTTTGATATATCAGAGTTTTCATTATCTTTATTAGCAGCTAGCATTCTTTAATAGATTACCATGTCAGCTCTATGGTAAGCATATTAAATACATTACCTCAAAAATTCTTTACAATTATACTTGGAATAGGCACCGTTATTCTACTGCTGTCCCCATTTGGCAGGTGAGTAACTGGAGGTTCAGAAGATTAAATGATTTACTCAAGATTGCCCAGCTAGTGAGTGGTAGAACGGGGACTGGAAAATGGTTTTGTTTGACAGTAGAGCCCACATTTTTAACAGCTGTATTCTCTTGTAATTTCCCACAAATTAAAGGGGTTGGTGAGTTCATAGTGATGGAGAGACGAAGAGCTGTCAATGTGGAAAGAAGGAGAAATCAGGAAGCAACGAAAGGAAAAAGTCTCAATACAACAGCCAGAAAATTTCTAGCAGCTCCAAAGAATAGGTTAGAAAAAGAAAGACAGAGCCAAAGCTAAGAATGGAGCCCAGTTGTTAGAACTGTCAACACTGTGTTATGTTTCTTCAGGAAGGATATGGGTCCAGCCTGGATATAGACATTGTATCATCCAATTATTTTCAAACTGTGGTCTCCAGAGTTTTAGGATTTTCTCAAGTGTTCTAGGATCTGTTTGGAGGACATAGTCCCAAGGTCCCTATCCCTTGCCTAAGTCAGAGAATTTCCATTGGTTTCTGTTTTATATATTGGGGTTCCAAACTAAACTTCATTTTATTTATTTATCTACTCGTTCATCCAAGAAACATTTTATTTAGAAACAAATTGTTCTGCCCCCCTCAAGACAAGTAAAGAGACAGAGAAGGAGAGAGGATGAGAGGGAGGAGCAGGAAAAAAGGAGGGAGAGAAGGAGGAAGGGCAAAGGGACTTGTAAACCACTGATTTAACACTTTATAGAAGGGAAGTCTAAGACCAAAGCACTGAACATCACTGGGACAAGGTCTTATAGAAAGTGCATGTAGCTGAGACTTTAATGTAGTCAACCTAACTCTCATCCCGCTCAAAGTTCTTTTCACATTTCCCAAGTTCCTTCTGTCCACAAAGCAATTTAAGAATAAGATGAAAGGGGAATTCAGATTCTTTTGGCAAAGAGAACTGATTAAGAGGCTAACCCAAGAAATGGAATGTTGAAGTGGGACCCCAGGTAGATGTTGTCTTCTAGAGAAAATCCAAGCCAGAATGGCAGCATCCAATCTGTCTAAAGGTCCACTCTACATATAAGGTACAAAGCCTTACGTATGTGACAGGTCTCCAGAAGACCAAAGGTGTAAATCCCCTGCTGTATAGACAGAGCAGCAGACTTTCCTTGGGGCCATTTTATGGTTGTTGCAAATTGCAAAAACATCTGCTTCCTGACATTCTTGGGTTCCCACAGGTCGTTCCACCAGTTCAAATGTCGGCTCTTTCTCAGACCAGAGACACTTCCAGAAGTTTATGGCACATCTGCTACCTACTTAAGAGGCAGTCCAATTCCCTGTAGACATATTTTTCTTCCTCTTAAGAGTTTAGGCTCTCCTTTTTCATTCCTCCAATAATTCATCCTCTTCCTTAATCAACAAACTTTCTTCTATGTGTACCAGATACTGTGTTGTGCTGAGCTGTCTCCAGGGAGATACTGACAAGTGACAGGTCTCAGCCTAAGAAATAATTGTCTTATTCAATAGTTGAGATATATGAAGGAGAGATAGTTTTTGTCATTGACAACAACATAGTCTGGAGAGAAAACCGTTCATGGTCTCAAGGTGATGAAGAAACTCCTCTATCAACTAAAGATCGGTAGTCACTAGGGTGAGAACAGCTTGGTTGGTGCAAGTAGTTTACAATCAGCTGCTGCCTGGTAGGTTAGCGGTTCTAACTCACCTAGTAGCTCCATGGAAAAAGGCCTGGTAATCTACTTTTGAACAGATGACAGCCAAGTAAACTCTATGGATCAATTCTACTCTGTATACACGGGGTGGCCATGAGTTGGGAGCTGAATTCATGGTGGCAAGTGGCTAAGTGCTATGGCTGCTAACCAAAGGGTTGGCAGTTCAGATCCTTCAGGTTCTACTCAGAAAATCACTGGGGCATGTCTAGTGCATCCTATCAGCTGATGATGAGTCAGAATTGACTGAATGCCAATTTTTTTTTTTTCAAGAACAGTAACAAGGAGTGAGAGGCAAAGGAGAAGGGAATTATTGTTCAGGAAGCCCAGAATTTCCCTTTCTGGTGATGGAAATTTGGCAATGCATATTGGTGATAGCTGTACAATGTGATTAAAGTAATCGATGTCACTAAATTGTATGTGTGAAAAATATTAAAATGACAAATTTGGTCTTGTATGTATATTTATAGCATTAACAAAAGCAAGCTTTTCCACCATGTATCATCTTCTAGAGCTAAAAAGAGGAAGACTGGTCAATGGTTCCCCACTTCTCTGTCAGTTTGTCATGCTGTAAGGGCATACCTGTTGCTGTGAGGCTGGAAGCTATGCCACCAGTATTCAATACAAGCAGGAGCCCCCCGGGTTGGAAGGCACTTGAAAGATGACTGGGGAAGAGCTGCCTCCTCAAAGTGGAGTCCACTTTAATGACATGGATAGAGTCAAGCATTGCAGACCTTTGTTTGCTGATATGGCATGAATCAAAATGAGAAGAAACAGCTGCAATCATCCATCAGTAATCGGAATGTGGAATGTACAATTTATGAATCTAAGAAAGCCCGGAATGGTCAAAAATGAAATAGAAAGCATAAATATCAATATCCTAGGCCTTAATGAGCTGAAATGGACCAGTATTAGCCATTTTGAATCAGGTAATCACATGATCTACTATGCCAGGAATGACAAGTTAAAGAGCAATGGTGTTGCATTCATCATTTCAAGATCTATACTGAAAGTACAATGCTGTCAATGATAGGATAATATTCATACGGCTACAAGGAAGGCCACTTAATACAACTATTATTCAAAATTATGCACGAGCCACTAAAGCCAAAGATGAAGAGACTGAAGATTTTACCAGCTTCTGCAGTTTGAGATTGATTGGACATGCAATCAGGATGCATTGATAATTACTGGCAATTGGAATGCAAAAGTTAGAAACAAAGAACAAGGACCAGTAGTTGGAAAATATGGACTTGGTGAAGCTGGAGATCACATGACAGAATTTTTCAGACCCATGACATCTTCATTCAATTACTTTTTTTCACCAACATGAACAACTGTACAAAACGATCTCACCAGATGGAATACACAGGAATCATATTGACTACATCTGTAGAAAAAGACAATGGAAAAGCTAAATTATCACCAGTCAGGACAAGACCAGGTGTTGACTGTGGAATAGACCATCAATTGCTCATGTGCAAGTTCAAATTGAAACTGAAGAAAATCAGAACAAGTCTATGAGAGCCAAAGTATAAACTTGAGTATATCCCACCCAAGTTCAAAGAATATCTCAAGAATAGGTTTTATGCATTGAACACTAACGACTGAAGACCAGACAAGTTGTGAAATGACATCATAGACATTATATATGAAGAAAGCAAGAGATCATTAGAAAGACAGGAAAGAAAGAAAAGACCAAACTGTATGACAAAACACATTCTGAAACTCAATTTTGAACACTGAGTAGCTAAAGAAAAAGGAAATAATAATGAAGAAAAAGAACTGAACAGAAGATTTCAAAGGGCAGCTCAAGAAGACAAACTATTATAATGACATGAAAAGAGCTGGAGCTAGTACGCCAAAAGAGAAGAACATGCTCCGCATTTCTCAATCCAAGAGAAATTAAGAAAAAATTCATGCCTTGAACTGCAATAGTGAAGGACTCTCCAGGGAAAATATTAAATGACTAAGGAAGCATCAAAAGAAAACGAGCAGAAAACACAGAGTCATACCAAAAGTAATTTCAAGGGTAGCATGTGATCAAGAACTGATGGTAGTGAAAGAAGAAGTCAAAGCTGTATTGAAGGCACTGGCAAAAACTAAGTCTCCAGAAATTGATGGAATGTCAACAGAGATGTCTCAGCAAATGGATACAGAGCTGGAAATACTACCTCATCTGTGCCAAGAAATTTGGAAGACAGCTACCTGGCCAACTGAAAGAGATCCATATTTATGCTTATTCCCAAGAAAGGTGATCCAAAAGAACAAAGAAATTATTAAATAATATCATTAGTATCACACAAGTAAGATTTTGCTAAAAATCTTTTAAAATCAACTACAACAATGTATTGGCACAGAACTGCCAGAAATTCAGGTTGGATTCAGAAGAAGGTGAGAAACCAGGGATATCATTGCTGATGTCAGACACATCTTGGCTGAAAGCAGAGAATAGCAGAAAGATGTTTAGCTATGTTTTAGTGACCATGCAAAGGTATTTGGCTGTGTGGATCATAATAAATTATGGATAACACTGTGCAGAATAGGAATTCTGAAACACGTTACTTGTGCTCATGAGGGATCTGCTCATGGATCAAAAGGCCATTATTCCATTAGAACAAGGGAACACTGCATGGTTTAAAGTCAGGAAAGATGTACATCAGAGTTATATCCTTTTGCCGTAACTTTTCAATCTATATGCCAAGGAAATAACTGGAGAAGCTGGACTATATGAAGAAAAATAAGGCATCAGGATTGGAGGAATACTCATTAACAAGCTGTGTTACACAGATAACACAACTTTCCTTGCTGAAAGTGAAGAGTATTTGAAACACACTGACAAAGATCAAAGACACAGCCTTCAGTATGGATTGCACCTCAACATCAAGAAAAAAAAAAATCCTCACAAGTGGACCAGTAAGTACCATCATGATAAATGGAGAAAAGACTGAGGATGTCAGTCTTTAATCTATAATCCTTTCATCAAGGTTGTCAATAAAAGGATTTCATTTTACGTGGTTCCACAATCAATGCCCATGAAAGCAGAAGCAGTCAACAAAACACTGGAAAATCTGCTGCAAAAGACTTCTTTACAGTGTTGGAAAGTAAAGATGTCACCTTGAAGAATAAGGTGCGCCTGACCCAAGCCATGGCATTTTTAATTGCATCATAAGCATGCATAAACCAGACAATGAACAAGAAAGACGGAAGAAGGATTGATGCCTTTGAATTATGGTGTTGGAGAAGAAAATTGAATGCACCATGGATGGCCCAAAGAACAAGCAGATCTGTCCTGGAAGATGCAGTGCCTGAAGACTCCTCAGAAGCACCAGTGGCACAACGGTGTCTTCCAACTGTGGACATGCTGTCAGAGGGATCAGTCATGGGAGAAAGACATCACGTTTGGCAGAGGGTCAGCGAAAAAGAGGTAGACTTTCAACAGGACGGACTGACACAGTGGCTGCAACAGTGGGCTTAAGTATAAAAATGATTGTGGACATGGCACAGGACCGGGCAGTGTTTCATTCTGTTGTGCATAGTGTCGCTATGAGTCAGAACTGTCTCAGCGACGCCTAACAGCAACAGCAAGTGCCAGTTATGGTGCGTTGTAACTGCATGTACAAAAAGCTGATGCTCAAGGGCATCAGGGGCTTCTCAAGTATTGCAATCAGTCGGAACTCACGAAGCCTGGTGTTGCTGCAGTCCTAACCTATGCAAATACCTAAGACTTACTCAAAAAATCACTCCTCTTTTGGACGCTCATAAACAGCAAGCTCTTTCTCACCTCAGAGTCTGGAATACTCTCACCCAACCACCCCCTCAACACACACCCCATCTCCATTCTTTTCCTGGCTAATTCTTCATCCTTGAGGTCTCAGCTCAAATGTCACTTCCTCAAAGAAGCTCTCCCAGAGACCTAGATCTAATTTTCTCCCATGTAATTTTCTTTCATAGCACTCTGTATTTTTACTTCATGGAACTGATCAAAATTTGTAATGTTTATATATTTATAGATTTATCTGCTCAATGTGTGACTCCTCTATAGACCAGAAAATCATATGCTGCACAGGAGGGCGGTGTTACCCATACTAGAATGCTCTTACCAGATGCCTTGGGGCTCTGACTGATGTAGGGAAGGTACAAATTAATCTGGCATGCTGAATCTAATACCATCCCATACTCGCTGCCGCAGAGTAGTTTCCAACTTATGGTGATCCCGTATGTTACAGAGTAAAACCAAGCTCCCTAGAGTTGTCTTGGCTGTAGTCTTTCACAGAAGCAGATCACCAGTTCTTTCTTTTATGGCACCATGGGGTGGATCCGAATCCCCAAGCCTTCAGTTAGTAGCAAAAAGCAAACTATTTGTGCCACCCAGAGTTATATAGCTTTGTAGAGCAGTCAGCAAAAAACAGAAAGATCCCTAACAAAATGGATTGAGACAGTGTCCGCAACAATGGGTGTCAGCACAGAACAATTGTGGGCACAGCAAGAGACCGGGTAGTGTTTCATCCTATTGTGCATAGGGTCACTATGAGCCAGAACTGACTTGACAGCACTTAAAAACAACAAGGGTCACATTGCTGAATCTTAGGGATTTTTATTACCTTCAGAATGAATGCCACATGCCAATCTCAAGACTACATTTTGGTCAGTTCTTGTCTAAGTAAAACCCACAGTAATATCAACCAGAAAAAGCATATGTTCTAATTTCAATGTGACATAACTCTTTGTTGTTCAAGAGTCCACTCTTATCTCCACAGCAACATGCAGCCCACTGTCAGTAGTGTGTGTGTGTGTGTGTGTGTGTTTGGGGGGCCATTATTATAAAGAGACAGGAGGAAAATATGAGGCCATATTCAATGGTGTTTGTCCTTCATGGTTCCATCTAGGCATTATTCTTCACTGGATCACTCTTTTCACGAGTCTGGGAAACCTTCTGGAAACATCTGAAATCTCATACCATACTGGCTCCAGAGGCTTCATCTTTCTCATGACCAGAATCAATGAGTCAGATAGATTTCTGTAATCTTACAAGTCAACAGGGGTAAGGTAGACACCAGAAGATCTAAGACAAAATGAGGTCCAGGTACTTCCAAGAGGACTTGTTAAATTGGAAGGAAGATATAAATTGAAAGAGGCCTGAAATATGGAAGTCCAGAAAAAGTACAAGAGCACATAGTCCTTACCAAAGGCAATTTGACTCCTGATAAGCCTCACTATCAAGTGGGAAAGCTTCCCCCAATCCCGGGAGAAGCCCCTCAACAGTGATGACGGTGAGGGCACCAGGAGACTGGCCATGGTTGTGTAACTGTTGCATACTGAGCATTGCACCAGCCCTTTCTGTAAGTCATGTCACTCCATCTCCTCAACACCTCTGCCAGGTGAACGTGAAGATCCCATTTCCTGATGAAACAATAGGGATTGAGACAGGCAGTAAGAGCTGAGATTGGAATTCAGCTTTGTTTAACTCTAAGACACATTCATTCTTTCATACCACAAATATTTGTTGATCACCTGTTGCCAGATTGATTCTGACTTATAGCAACCCTATATGACAGAGTTAACTGCCCTATAGGACTTCCTAAGCTGTGACCTTGACAGGAGCAGATCACCAGGTCTTTTTCTCCAAGGAGCTGCTGCTTTGTTCAAAATGCTGACCTTTTGGTTAGCAGCTGACTGTTCAATCTTTGTGCAACCAGGGTTCCTTACTGAGTGCCTACTATATGGTGAACACTGTTCCAAGCCCTGGAATAGCAACATACAAACCAGATGGAATTTTCTGTCTCTATAAAGCCTCCATCTTGTAACTAATAACAGTGCTCATGAACTTGAATGATGCCCATACTACTGAGAAGTAAGCCAGAGAGAGAGGAGTGGGGTTCCTGGGTTTAGTCTTAACAGCCCTGCCTCCCTGCCCACCACCAACGCCTTGCCACTCCTGTCCCTGAGGCAGGGCATGCGCATCAGAAGCAGGAGGATTTAACCACAGCATTCCTGACACAGGAGCCCTGGGAAGGCCCTGAGTTACTCTTTCGAGCTATGTGCAGCCTCAACCAGCAGGGCCAGGCCCTCTCAATGCTGACAAGATCACTGCTTTGCAGCTTTCCAAGTCTTTGCAGTATCCTAGGAGGTGTTGAGTTTCAGGTACTGCCCATGGACCTGCGTTTTTTTTTTTTTTTTTTTTTTTTGGAGAATTCTCCCATTCTCCATGTGTGCTTTCTTAGGCCTAAGGTGACTTTGAGACCTTCTTGATGCCCAAGCTAGTGCTGGCCACATGCCTTCTGGGTGGCTGCTGTCATGACCTCGCTGAGGCTTTTGGAAGTGGTTGAATGTTTAACCTTACATCATGACCTCAGCAAGTCAAGCCCCTCACGTCTGCATCTGAAACATGGGTGAGTTAGACTCTAAGCTTGTTTACAATACTGCTAGCCCTCAGGGTCTGAAATTACTCAAAGCAACACTGAGCAGCAGCCTGGGCAGGCTGAGCAGAGTGCACTCAGCTGCCTGCCGGGGCTCCTTCCTCCTGCTGCGTGATTCCGTCTCCACCCTCCTCTCCCTCCTCCCCGTCATCTCGGGCCTCACCATATGCTGCTTTGTTTTTGCTGAGAACCAATTTTGAGGTGCCAGTTCTAACACTCTCCACTCTTGCAACCTATTTTTACCCTCAGTGCTGCTTGCTGCCTGGGTGGGAGGCACCAGCAGCCCAGCTGTGAGGGCGCAGCTCAGTTGCTGCTGGTTTTGCTCCAAGGATCGCTTCCCCGCCTGCAGGTCAGCCTGCATGTGAGCTTCTGGGGACTGCAGCCAGGGGGGACTGCAGCGGGTAGGAATACTTCCGTACCTATTAAAAAAAGGAACTTATGAAGGAGGGAAGCGAAAAACAGAGAGTGAGAAGACATGAAAGAGAAACAAAAGACCTCCTGACCACCCACAATGACCCAGCTATATATCAACTTAGTATGTGCCAGGTGCTGGGCTAGGCACTAGGGATAAAAGAATGGACAAAGCAGGTATGTCCCTATCTTCCTGTTACTTACAGTGTAGTGAAGGAGACCAGTTATATCACCTAAACCTCACAACACACTTGTGAAGTTTTAATATCTCCACTTTACAGATAAGAAAACTGATACTTAGAAAAGCCAAGATAGTTGCCCAAGACACTGAGGTTCTGGCAGAGCTGAAATGTAAACCCAACCCTGCCTGATTCCAAAGCCCATATTAGTTTCTACTGCTGTTACTCTTGTTGGCTGTCATGACAACTCCACACACAGCAGACCAAAACACTGCTCCACTCTCTTTGTCATTTCCGTAATGGTTTGTGGGTCACCTCACTGTGATTCATGAGGCCGTCATTGCTGCTTTTTGGATTCAGGTTGCCAGACTTTCTTTCTAGTCTGTCTAGGTCTGGAAGCTCCACTGAAACCTGTTCAGCATCACAGTAACACACAAGCCTCCCCTAACTGATGGGTGGTGGCTGCACATGATATGGCTTGGCCAAGAGCCAAATCCAGGTCTCCTGGACAGAAGGTAATAATCCTACCACTGAACCACTCCTGCCCACACCTTTCTGCTGTACCATCCTCAAATGAGCTCCACTGAACCCGGGAAAGACCAGTAGCCGGCATTTAGACTCAAACTGCTAGAAACTGAAGGAACTTTCCAGATCATCTCACTCAGCTGTTTCATCGAACTAGCAGAAAGCATGAGGACCAGAAAGGTGATGAGACTTGCTCAAAGTGACAAGTCTAGTACCATCTCAAGTCACAACTAGTACTCGGGTTTTGTGAGTCCTAGACCCTAGCTCTGTATACCACACTCTACCAAGCTCCTTTTCTTCTGCTTTATTCTTTCTGTAAAGCATGGTGTTTCCATTTCTCTCAATCCACGGTGCCCTGCAGCTTCCTAGCTATCAAGTCGGTACATCACAGTGACTCAAAGGAAAACAGCTAGGAGCTGAAATGATGAAGTACTTGACTTTGATTATCGAGTTAGACAGATTCATTTATTTTAGTGAAGCAATCGTCTTCAAGCTTTGTTTACAGAGGAACGGGATTTCTAAAGTTTAAAAGCTCCCAGTTGATATCAAGAGCCCAGCAGGGCCAATCTTCAGACTGAGTTTTATTTTGCATCATAGGCAGAGACGTGATACGTAGCAAGTTTCTGCCACAGAGAAAGGAGAAAGTGTCCTGCGAAGGGAAAGAGATCTAGAAGAGACAAGCCAGTGGTGGAGATAACTCCTGGGTCTTTGAAAAGAAAATAAAAACTATACCCACCCACCCCCAATGGCCCTAATCCAAAGAAGGATCAACAAGTGGGGAGAGAGTACAGTACATTAAAATCTCCATTACGAAAGCTAGAGAACCCAAGAACATCCACCGCTATTTGACTTCCTCGCTGAGATCAGTAAGGTGCCAGGCGGCAGGGACCCAGCAGTGGTGGAAGTGGTTACCCAATCAGTGCTACTGACTCCCCATGGCCTACGAGTGTTATGCAGGGACACAGAATTTCCTCCCTGCCCTCAAGAAGAAGGCCTAGTGGCCCAGCAGAGGCTTGAATTCAGGACAGGGGGTTGTTAGGATTGAGAATGTGTCACATGGCAACTCCAGGATCTGCAGCACCAAAGCCAGCGCATACCCTGGGGCCAGGCAGGGCCAGTGACGTCACTCAGAGCTCAGATAGGACAGAGGCAAGTGCCCAGCAACAGGTGGGTGAAGATCCTCGACACACACACAGAAAAGCAGCCAGCCAGTGTGTCCAAGACCCCGTAACTCTGACACCACAGGCTTATTAAACTTGTCTCTGCACCCTGACGCTCTATGGCAGGTGGGGAAGAGCAGATGAGAAAGAAATGCTGGAAGACTGAGCTTTTTTCTGCAAGAAGTTGGCTCACTTCAGAATGAGATTGGGTAAAGCTGGGAGGAATCATGTGGGGTTTTTGTTTTGTTTTGTTTTTTCTGAGTTTTAATGTCCCCCAGGTGACACAGTGGTTAAGCACTCAGCCACTAACTGAAAGGTCAACAGTTCTAACCTACCAGCTACTCCATGGAAGAAAGATGCAGCAGTATGATCCCATAACGATAACAGCTTTGAAAACCCTAAGGGGCAATTCTACTCTGGTCCTGTAGAGCATCATGTAAGTCAGAGTCAACTTAGTGGCAATGGATGTATCTTATAGTACCAGAAAAAAAAAAAGGTTGCCATCAAGTTGATTGTGGCTTTCGGCAATCCCACGTGTTGCAGACTAGAACTACCCCATACAGAGTGTTTGAGGCAGTGATCTTTCAGATGCAGATTGCCAGATGTTTCTTCTGAGGTGCCTCTGTGTGGGTTTGAACCACCAGTTTTCAGTTAGTAGTTGAGCACTTGACTATTTGTACCACTCAGAGACCCCAATAGTATAATAAGGAGGACTAGTTATGTTATTTAGTTCTGACAACACTCTTAGGGAATTTTAATATTCTCATTTTACAGACAGAAAGGCTGAGCTTCATCCTTTTCTCCCAAATAGGATTTGGAAGCCAGAGTGAGTGAGAACATTTGTGCAGCAGTTAATAAAAGATGGGTTTTTTTATTTGTTTGTTTGTTTTTGTTTGCTTGTTTATTATATTTGAGTCTTTGTATGTAAATTATTTACCTCAAGATATTCATTTTATTCTTTGAAAACCTCTGAGAGGAGCAAAGTAGAGTCAAAAATGAAAATCTAAATTTCTGGGCTGTGCATTTCGGATTACAGATTCTCTCAGCTGCTTTGGTTTGTATTGTCTTTATTTACACAAAAAAAGGCAGAGTTGGAAAGGACCTGGAAGCCTTAATCCGACCCCTTCCCACACATACAGCCACCCAGTGTACAAATCCCAAAGCTGGGGTCCACAGCGGGCAGTGCCATGCTCAGAGGCACGTGGCTAAGAAGCTGACATTCTGGGATGACCACCTGGGTTTCCTGGCTTTAAGCCAAAGACACAGAGCACTAGCTGCGTCCGTCTCTAGTGTTTGCCCAGCAACAACACTTTATTTTTGTTTATCTTCTTTATTTCGGTCAGGACCTATTTTTCTGACTAGATGACTGCTAAAGATCCCTCCAACTTGAGCACTACGTGACTGAGACTTGGTCTGCTTCCCTATCCTTGAATCACCTCATTTAAAGTGAGCAAACACTGTGCCTGGTTTGCTAAGGCACCTGACTTTCAGAGAGAAAATTAAAGCTGAAGGGTGGAGTGAGTGTCAGCTTGATTAAATTGATGTCAGAGCTTTCTGGGCGCCCTTTCTGACAGACCCAGTAAGTGATTTCCCTGCCCAGTGAACTTCCACACTCCCCCAGCCCACACCAGACTGCCCGGAGATTCTTGGCTAGGTTACTCTGTCCCTAAAAGAATGTTCTCATTTCTTAATTCTCTTTTATTATCATTTTATTTTTTTTATTATGACTGAGTGAAAACACACATTCCCGTATAAATTTACACGCCCACCTATATGCAGCTTCCACTGCTCTCCCTGCCTGGTGACAGCACACTATTCCTCTCTGCTCCATACACGTCTCATCCTCCCAAGAGTCTCCTTCCCCCTCCTCTCCACCCGCTCCCCTTAATCCAGCCAGAGGTCAGCAGGATGATATCCTATAATTCTTAATCAATCTCCAACTTTCCAAGAGTAATAAAAATCTTTGTTATTTAGGAGCATTAATTTAGACTTTCCAGTAGTTTAACTAGAACCTGAATTCACCTGTTTTGGTCAGCGGGCTCGGCTGACGAGGACTAACGCAGTTAATCTGGAAAACGATTTGAAATAAGCCAGCTGTTTGGTGTGAAGATCAGGGCTCAAGGCTGAATTCAGCTACCCATTCATATGAAATACCTCAGCTAATTATTAAGTCACTCTCACCTATTCACTTTTAAAGGAGCTCTGAGACTACATCTTGAGTACACTGGACATATTGTCAGGATCGATCAGTCCCTGCAGAAGGACATCATGCTTGGTTCAGAGAAGGGTCAGCCAAAAAAAAAGAGGAAGACCCTCAACAAGGTGTAAGGACACAGTGGCTTCAACAATGGGACTAAGCCCAAGAAAGATTGTGGACATGGAACATGTTATGGATTGAATTATGTCCCCCCCAAAATATGTACAGTAATTTGGCTGGGCCAGGATTCCCGATATTCTGTGATTGTCCTTCACTTTGTGATTTTTCTGATACCATAAATTCTAATCTCTGCCTGTAGCTAGTAGATACAATGACTATGTTATAAAAGGATTAGGGTGGGCTGCCACGTTCTTGCTAAGGGAGTTTCCCCAGGTGTGGCTTGCTCTACCCTTTAGCCTTTCATCCTACAGTAGATACAAAAAGAGAGAAGCTAGCAGAGAATTGGGAACCTCATACCATCAAGAAAGCAGCAGTGGGAGCAGGGCACATCCTTCAGACCTGAGGTTCCCTTGCCAAGATGCTCCCTGATCAAAGACTGATACAACATAAGGACCTTCCTCCAGAGCCAACAAGCAGGAAAGCTTTCTCCTGGAGTGGACACCCTGAATTTGGGCTTGTAGCCTGCCAGGCTGTGTAAGAATAAACTTCCCTCTGTTAAAGTCATCCATTCTGTGGTATGTCTGTTAGAGCAGCCCTAGGTGACTGAAACAGAACAGCACTGGGTAGTGTTTCATTCTGTTGTACACAGGGTTGCTATGAGTTGGAACTAACTTAACAGCACCTAACAACTAAGGAGATGTATTAGCCTAGCAGGAGCCGTGGTGTACATTTGAGAATAAAAATAGCTATTTCTTTTTATTTCATGAAATCTATAATAGAGGCTTTGGTAATTCATGGCAGTCACCTTCCATTTTTTCTAAATGAAAAAATTTTCCATTAAGCTTGTGCAAAAGCACTATGTCATGATATAGACAGCTTAAGGGAGGAGCTCAGAAAACCTGGGTCCTCATTGTGGTCCTTCCTAACTTACTGAGGAGCTCTGGTGATGCAGTGATTAAGCACTCGACTTCTAACCAGACCCTTGGCAGGATGAACCTACCAGCTGGTCTGCAGGAGAAAGAAGTGGCAGTCAGCTTCCTTAAGGATTTACAGCCTTGGAAACCCTACAACACAGTTCTACTCTGCCCCATAGGGCAGAATTGACCCAACAGCTATGTGTTTGGTGGTTTGGTCACTCAGTGACCCAGGATAAGGTATTAACTTGACCAGTCCATCCCATTCAAAAAGTAAAGACACTGATGTAGATTATATGAGTCCCTGAGTAGTGTACAAGGTTAAGCTCTTGACCACTAGCCAAAAGTTTGGTGATTTGAACATATGGAAAGAAGCCTCAGAAAACAGACTTGGCAATCTGCTTCTGAAAGCCCACAGTCTTCAAAACTGTATGGAATAGCTCTATTCTGCACAGATGGGGTGCCATGAATCAGAATTGTTTGGTCAGCAACTACCAACAACAACGTGGATTATATTGACCCACTGAGACTTTTGGATTACAGAATATAATCATTCAGTCATTGTCTAGCCAATGAACCCACACACTGAGTCTACAATATGTTAGACACTTTAGGAGACATAGAGGTATCATTCATTCACTAAAAAGTATTAATGTGCTTCCTACACATCAACTTTAATTAAGCACTGTAGAAACAGTAAAGAGAATAAGATACACATGGTCTGTGATTGGTGAGTTTATGTTCTAGGGAAGGAGCTTGATAACTAACCAAAAAACAGATTATACAGAAAATAACTGTCAACATACGATCCTGTGAGGGTAATAAAGCAATGTCACGAGGAACACAAAGACTGAGGGAACTGTATATGATTTGGCATAAGTATTCTGGAGATGGAGTCCCTGGGTGAGGTAAGTGCTTCATACTCTCAACTGCTAACTGAAAGGTTGGAAGTTCAAGTCCACCCAAAGGTGCCTCAAAAGAAAGGCCTGATGATCTCTCCAAAAAATCAGCTATTGAAAACCAGATGGCACACAGTTCCACTCTGACACACATGAGATTGCCATGAGTTAGAACCAATTAGACCACTTGTTAGTCTGGTGTGACATCTATGAATAAATGAAATTTAAACTGAAATGTGAAAGATGCAAAGAAGTCAGCTATGGGAAGAGTGTGAAATGCCTGGAAGAAAATGTTTCCCCCATGGAGAATAGTAAGTACCAATGCTTGACGAAAGAAATAATATTGATTACATTCCAGAACTGTCAACAGGTCAACATAGTTGAGCTTAGAGGCAAAACTGGAATGATTTAGGCACAAATCTCTTCCACCAGTTACTCACCATGCAAAAGATACCAAAAAAAAAAAGGCAAAACAAACCCATCACCATGGAATCAATCCTGACTCATAGCAACCCCATAAGACAGAGCAGAACAAACTCATAGGATTTCCACGGAGTGGCTGGTGGATTTAAGCTGCCAACTTTTCAGTTAGCAGCTGTAGCTCTTCACAACTATGCCACTAGGGTTTCCATACAGTAGACATTTATGAGATTTTTACACATAGACATCAAGGTAAAGTCTTCAAAAAGGGCTGAATTCCATGAAAGTACAGACTAAGTGGTCTATGTCCAGATCTATGGAAGGACTTGTGTTGTTGTTAGGTGCTATAGAGTCAATTTTGATTTATGATGATCCCATGTGACAAAGCAGGGTTGCTCCATAGGGTTTAGGCTATAATACACACAGGAGCAAATTGCCAAGTCTTTTCCTCTGAAACCATTGACAGGTTCAAACCACCAACCTTTCAGCTAGCAACTGAGAGCTTAACCAATGCACCCAAAGCTCTCCTTGTGGAAGGACTAATTTGAGGCAAAGAGGAGAAATGGGGCTGAGCTGAGTCAAAGAGGGTTGCTCTGTCAGTTAGTTCTTATGCCTTCAGATTACCTCACAGCTTAGTGATTTAAAGCCACAGCTATTAATTTAGTCCACAGTTCTAAGGTGTGTCACTTTAGGTGGGCTCTTCTGGGTTGCTCCTGTGATTTTCGCTTGGTCATCAACTGAGGTGTCTCTGATCTCCAGGAGCCTCAGCTTCTTTTTTTAATTATGATTGAATGAAAATGTACATTCCCATATAAATTTGCATGCTGGCCTACATGCAGCTTCCACTGCTCTCCCTGCACAGTGACAGCACACTCTTCCTCTCTGCTCCACACATGTCTTATCTTCCCAATAGTCTCCTATTTTCTCCTCTCCACCCAGTCCCCTTCTTCCAGTGTGAGGTCAACAGGATGACCTCCTATAGATGCCTAGAACCATAAAGTGCCCACACAATATGGTCACTCTGCATCACCAAGTCCAATCCATTGCTGTCTGCAAAGTTGACCACCAATATGATGCTGCCCCTGTCCATAAATCCATAAGCCTCAGCTTCTATGTGTCCCTCATATCCCTCCAGCATCTTATCTAGCCAAGGCCACGGTGAAAGCACCAGGAAGCCAATTACGCAACAAGAATAAGTAAAAGGCTGCAAGGGTTCCTGAGACCTATGCTCAAAATTAGTATGCCAAGCCAGCCAAGTGCGGTCGAGTTGGATCTGACTCATGGCGACCCTATACATTGAGCTGCATTTTGTTTGTTACAGCAAGTCACAGTCAGCCAAGAGTCACTGATGGTAGAAACTACAGAGTTACAGAATAACGCGGGTGGATTCAAAGAGGTGATATACTGGTGTTATCAGGACCATCAGTGCACTGCGGTTGTTAGCTAACCGGTTGCTGTGTAGTCAGTTCTGACCCATGGAAACCCCACGTGTATCAAAGTAGAACTGTGCTTCACTGTTTTCAGTGGCTGACTTTTCACAAGTAATCATCAGGCCTTTCTTTCAAGCTCTAACCTCTGAATGAGCAGCCAAGCATATTAACCATTTATACCACCCAAGGACTCCAGTTGTTAACTAGAGCAGCCGAAAGCATTGATACTGGAAGGAGAATTCAGATGGCATTTGATAAGAAGCAAGCTTGCAGTTAACAAAGCAGAAAGACTTCAAATTTGAAGAATACGATGAAAGACAACAATGGAAGTGGAAGCCAGGAGGAGTAAATGCACAAGGCTTGAGTAATCTTGTAGGTAAGAGGTCCAAAACTAACTTTATGCATATCAGAAGAGAAAATATTGTCCAATTCCCTTGTCTGCAGTGCCTGGTGTGTGGCGCTAAACACAGCCAGTTCTATATTTGATCTCGGAATCACTTGTTGTGACCCCAATCCTGTAAATTTTCCACACCATAGAATGACTGTGGTCTGGAAAAGATCTCATCAAGGTATTGACTTTTTAGTTAGATCTTTAAATCTGGGTAGATTTTATGTGAAAAATCACTTTGGGCACATAGGGTATTATAATTATTCTTAGACCAGAATTTTCAGAAATCATTAGGATCAGAGATAGAGAACTTGGTGATGTCACAGTGACTTTAAGTGTGTGGTTTTCAAACTTGTTCTTAATAGGGGAAAAAAAATTGTTGTTCTTAGAAATATACATAGCAAAATGTACACCATATCAACAATTCCTACCTGTACAATTCAGTGGTGTTAATTACGTTCTTCAAGTTGTAATGAAATTTTACATGGAACTCTAATATGGAAAATGGATGATGGCATATCTTAACAATAAGCATTTATTTCCTAAGCTCATTTTTACAACACTTACTTATTTAAAATCCCATGACAGAAAACATGTGGTATCCTAATAAAACCAAAGTTTGAAATTCAAGAGTTATGGATAAGAGTTAGTCTTGAAACAGCTTGAGTATCTGTCACGGGTTGAATTGTGTCCCTCCAAAAATGTGTGTAGCAATTTGGCTGGCCCATGATTCCTGGTACTGTGTGACTTTGCCCTATGTTGTAAACCCTGTATCTATGGTGTTAATGAGAGAGGATAGGCAGTGGTTGTGCTGGTGGAGCAGAGCTCAATGTGTAAGACTGCACTGTGCCTTGAGACTGTCTCTTGGGGTACAAAGGAAAGGGAAGCAAGCAGACAGTTTGGGACCTCAGACCACCAAGAAGCAGTTCCTGGATCTGAGCACATCCTTTGAATAGGATGGGTGTCCCTGCACTTCAGAAGCTCCCAGGCCAGGGGAAGACTGGAAACAAGGACCTTCCTCCAGAGGCAGCAGAGAAAGCTTTCCCCGGAGCCGACACCCTGAATTTTGACTTGTAGCCTACTGAACTGTGACAGAATAAATTTTCTCTTTTTAAAGCCCTCCACTTGTGGTATTTCTATTATAGCAGCATTAGATGACTAAAAGAGCATCTAATATGTTTTGGTGTTTTGTTTGACTTGTGCAGAAATGAGAAAAATCTTCTCTCACCCAGGTAAGTAGTACTACTCATTTACAGTTTTATGTGAGTGGAAAAGAATCATCCTGTGGTTGAAACAAAATCTCATTACAGAGGTACAGTCTTCTAATTGATGAAATATCTCAAAAGAATATATATGCATATGTATCCTGACTTTTATATATATAAACACAAATGGAGAGAGAGAGAGAGAGAGAGAGAGAGAGAGAGAGAGAGAGAGAGAGAGAGATGCACGCACACATACAAACTCACCATCAAGTTGATTCCAACTCATAGCTACCCTGTAGAACAGACTAGATCATAGGGTTTCCAGAGAGCACCTAGTGGATTCAAACTGCCAACCTTTTGGTTATTAACCAAGCTCCTAACTACTGCGCTACTAGGACTACCTACACATTTAAACTGTATATGTGAGTATAGGACTTCTGGTGGTGGAGTGGTTAAGCTCTCATCTGCTAACCAGTAAGTCAGCAGTTCAGATCCACTTGCTGCTCCTTGGAAGCCTCATGGGACAGTCCTACTCTGTCCTACAGGATCATTATGAGTTGGAAATAGCTCTGTGGTAAAGAGTTTGCCTTTTGTTTTTTTGTTTTGTTTTCTTCCTTAATGCATACTTAAAGATATATACAGAGGGAGAGAGATAAAACCGGTGGTTCAGTAATAAAATTCATGCCTTCCATGTGGGAAATCTGGTTAAGTGCTATGTCTGCTAACCAAAAGGTCAACAATTCAAATCTGCCAGGCACTCCTTGGGCTTTCTATGGAGCAGTTCTAGTCTGTCCTATAGAGTCTGTGAGTCAGAATTAAGTTGACAGCAGTCGGTTTGGTTGTTTTGTTTTTTGTTTGTCTGTTTTCGTTTGGGGATATGTGGGAAATCTAAGTTCAATTACCAGACAGAGCACCTTATATGTAGCCACCATTCATCTGCCCGTGAGGGCTTTGTGGGTTGCTGTCATTCTGAACCAGTTTCAAAAGAGCATCCAGACTAAGGTGGACTAGGGAAAAAGGCCTGGTGCAGTCCAATCAACAACCTGTCATGGGGATGGTGCAGGACTGGGCAGCACTTTCATTCTGCTTTGTCTGGGGTCAGCGTGAGTTGGGGGCCAATTTGAGGACAGCTAACAACAGAAATAAATTAGGGGGAAGACAAGGAGGGAGCAAAACAAATTATGGTACTTGGAGAAGATTTATTCCACATAGCTAACTTGACAGTCCAAGTTTACTTTTTGTTTTTAAACAGGATATATGATGTAATGGAGTTTGTCCACTATTCTTCATTGTTGTCATTAAAGTTAATTATTTTTAACTTATACACTTCTGGAATCAAATGTACTACTATAAAAGCACCCATCATTCCCCAGAAGACAGTTTTGGAAAAACCATCCTGAAAGGAAAGAGAAGGTAGGAATACAGTCATGCTATGGTCTTGGGAAAGAATGCAGTAGGAAAAACACGGACTTTGGGGTCATATTTGCTTCCAAATCCCACCTGTGTCATTTACTAGCAGAGTGACCTCAGTTGTGTTCTGTAATTTCTCTGAGCCTTGGCTTCCTTCTCTGTAACAGTAGGATTCTAATCCTTTATTTCCTTCCTTGTTTTGCGAATTAAAATGAGGTGATGCCTGAACAGTGCTGACCAGAGTGTACCACCAACAGTGAACCAAAAAACCCAAACCCATTGCCACTGAGTGGATTCCAACTCACAAGAACCCTGCAGGACAGAGCAGAACTGCCCCCATAGGGTTTCCGAGCAGTGCCTTTTGCTTAGCAGCCATAGCTCTTAGCCACTATGCCATCAGTGTGTCCATGGCATACAGTAGTCCCTTAATAGATGTTACTTCTTTTCCCAACCCTGTTTAATCTCCTCCTGTTTCAGGAGATTTTTGATTTGCCCAAATGTTTCTTTAGGTGCCCCCATGCTCTAATAGCATCAGTCTGTCAGGTTGCATCTGTGATGTTTCTAATTTAGGTAGCAAATTGATTTTTGAAAGCACTCTGGGCCTGCTATGTCCATGTCAGATGAGCTCCAAGCATTAATTATGCACCAATATTGACATTTTTTGTCTGACAAGATCTAATGTCACCATATTCAAATCCAGATATTTCCTTGTTAGAAAATCCTTTGAAATGTAGCCTTGAGAGAGACAGCACGTGTCACTCACAGTATTTGAGAGGTCCTAGCACTGAAATCCTCAGTTAGAATTAAAGACAATGCAGATCCTTGTCCTGGGCTTCCATAAGAATGAGCTCTTGTGTGATTCACGAACATGACTTGAGGTGTGGCTGCACCAAGCGCTGCTTGAAAGAAGGTGATCAGCTCTCCTGGTGAACGGCACCTGGTGGTGGCGTGAATGCTTTAAACACGTGTGAGTTTGCATCACACATAAGGTGGACATTACAGTTTGTGTTTGGAAATCCCCACTAGCTAATTAGTATGATCAACTACGAATATTTGGTAAGGTCTGCTGATTTCACAGAATAACTAGAGGAATTGGGATCAACCTATTTTCAAAGGAGGCTTGCAATCATGCAAATGCCGGTGCCTCTGACTCAAACTGAGCTGAGAAACCAAAGTCAGTCTCCTTCGAAAGATCATACTGGATTCATTTGATTTGCTCAGCAAATACTCATTGTACTCTGACTGTGTGCCAGTCACTGTTCTAGGCATGGAGAACACAGATGGGCACAAACAGGAAAGGTCTCATGTGGCATTTATTGTCAGGAACCATCTTTCAGACATTCCAGTTTCCAAGATTTTGGACAAGATGACTTTGCAAGGCAGAGAAAAACAGCTAGATGAGTCTCCCCTATGAGTTTAGGATCTTCATGAAAATAAGTAAATGGTTACCCCCATCGGATGCAACTCCTAAGAAACACACTCATTTATTCATTTCCAGAAACACACTCAAGCTTTCTCTTATATTGACATGCACTATGGGTGCTTCAACGACGTAAGAAAAGTAGGACCTTCACTTCCAATATTGAATAGCTAATATAAATTATGATATACCAAAAAAAAAACCCAAACCCACTACCATAAAATCAATTCTGACTTCCAGTGACCCTATAGGGCAGAGAAGAATTGCTACATAGAGTTTCCAAGGAGTGCTGGCGGATTTGAACTGTTGACTTTTCTTGGTTAGCAGCCATAGCACTTAACCACTATGCAACCAGGGTTGCCAGAGATGTTACAGATATCTGAAAAATGGAGGGGATGTTGTATACCTTAAAATATACACTCTTCATTCTCCTCCCCCTTTTCTGCTTTTTAAATTTTATTTTTATTAATTACAGTAAAAATAAAATTTTTAACATCAATTATCTCACCTGTGATACACCCTCAGCCCCCCACCCACCCATGTAGCCAACACAGTCATTTTCTTCTGTGAATAATTCTCTTGTTAAGTCCTTATAACAGGGGTCTCATACAAAATTTGTCCTTTTGACACTAATTGAATCCACTCAGTATGATCTCTTCCAAATGAGATGTTTTCTAAAATTGTCATTGTTTTTTACCATAGCATAGTGTTCCATTGAATATATGTACCACAGTTTGCTTATCCACTCATCTGTCAATGGGCATCGGGGTTGACTGCAACTTTTTGCTATTGTAGACTGTGCTGCAACAAACATTTGTGTACATATGTCTGTTCATGTGACAATCGTTGTCTCTGCAGGATAAATTTTAAGCAGTGGAATTAGAGGATCAAATGGTATATCTACTTCCAGCTTTTTAAGGAAGCACCAGATTGCTTTCCAAAGAGGTTGGACCATTTTGCAATCCCACCAGCAGTGTAGGAGAGTTCCAATTTCTTCACAGCCTCTTCAGCATTTGTTGTTTCATGTTTTTTGGATCATGGCTAATCTTGCTGGGGTGAGATGGTATCTCATTGTAGTTTTTATTTGAATTTCTTTAATAGCTAATGATCGTCAACAATTCTGCATGTGTCTTTCAGCTGCCTGGATAGCCTCTTTAGAGAAATGTCTATCTCTTTCACCCATCACTTAAATGGATCATTTATCCTTTTCTTGTTGATATTTTGTAATACCTTATCAATTACGAATATGAGACGTCAGTCTGACACATAGTTGCCAAATATTTTTTCCCATTCTGCAGGTGGTCTTTTAATTCTTTTAATGAAATCTTTGGATGAGTAAAAGTGTTTGATTCTTAGGAGTTCCCATTTATCCATTTTCTCTTCTGTTGATTGTGTTTTGTTTGTCAGATTTTGAAGTCTGTCTACAATGTATATTAAAACTTCCATTGTTGATTCTATTTTATCTTGGATGAGCTCTATCGTTTCAGATTTTATATTTAGGTCTTTTATCCAATTTGAGTTGGTTTTTGTATAAGGTGTGAGATATGGGTCTTGTTTCAATTTTTTACAGATGGATATCCAATTTTGTCAGCACCATTTGTTAAACAGACCGTTCTTACCCAGTTTAAAATCTTGGGGCCTCTGTCAAATATCAACTGTTCATAGGAGGATGGTGGCATCTCTGGGGTCTCAACTCTGCTCCATTGGTCTATATATCTCTTTTTGTACCAGTACCAGGCTGTTTTGACTACCATGGCAGCCTAATAGGTTCTATAGCCAGGTAGTGAGAGGCCTGCCAGTACGTTATTCTTCTTTGGTAGTGCTTTACTTGTCCGAGGTTTCTTCCGTTTCCAAACAAAGTTGGTGATTTGTTTCTCCATCTCATTCAAAAATGTTGCTGGAATTTGTATTGGGATTGCATTATATAAGTAGATTACTTTGGGTAAAATAGACATTTTCACAATGTTGAGTCTTCGTATCCATGAGCAGGGTAGATTACTCCGTTTATGTAAGTCTCTCTTAATTCCTTGTAGCAAGGTCTTGTAGTTCTCTTTGTAAAGAACTCTTATTTATCTAGTTAGATTTGTTCCTAGGTGTTTTATCTTCTTGGGGGCTATAGTAAATGGAACTGATTTGGTGATTTCTTCTTTAATAATCTCACTGTTGGTATAAAGAAATCCTACTGATTTACTTATGTTTATCTTGTATCTCATTACTTTGCTAAAGTCCTCTATTAGTTCCAATAGTTTACTTACAGATTCCTTTGGATTCTCTGTATAAACAATTATATCATCTGCAAGTAGGGAGATTTTTACTTCTTCATTGCTGATACTGATGCCCCTTATTTCTTTGTCACATCTAATTGCTCTGGCTAGAACTTCCAGTGCTTCTAGCATGTTGAAAAGAAGTGGTGAGGGTGGACACCCTTGTCTAGTTCCCATTCTCAAAGGGAATTCTTTCAGTCTTTCACCATTTGGGACAATG
Organism: Heterohyrax brucei; assembly: GCA_028571685.1. NCBI lineage: Eukaryota > Metazoa > Chordata > Mammalia > Hyracoidea > Procaviidae > Heterohyrax > Heterohyrax brucei. The sequence continues at coordinate 70,175,067 of CM053150.1, forward strand.
AAGGCAGTTGGCTTTGTGTAGATGCTACTGATTGCATTGAGGATTTCCCCTCTATTCCTATTTTTCTGAGAGTTTTAAGCATGAATGAGTGTTGAACTTTGTCAAATGCCTTTTCTGCATCAATGGACAAAATCAGGTGATTCTTATCTTTTGCGTTATTAATGTGGTTGATTACATTAATTTTTTTTTCTGATACTGAACCAGCCATGCATCCCTGGAATGAAACCAACTTGATCGTTATGAATTATTTCTTTTATATGCTGTTGAATTCTGTTGGCTAGAATTCTGTTGAAGATTTTTTCATCTAGGTTCATGAGTGATATTAGTCTGTAATTTTCTTTTTTCGTGGGATCTTTCCCTGGCTTTAGTATCATGGTTATGCCAACATAATCATTTTTTTTATTTCTTTCCACAGTATTTTAAGAGTCTGCCAAGTCCATGTTCAAAGCACTGTAAAAAATTCAGAGACTACAGTAAAATAAGACACGGTCACAGCGTTTAAGAAATTCAGTCTCATTTTGAAAAATAAAAATCAGTGAGTAAATCAAATCAATTACATGTTGTGTGTATGTTTGATTTCTTTAAGAATCCACAGGATAGTCACTCCTGCACATCATGCTCTGGTTATTTCTTTCTTTGTCTGATGCATAACAAAGTAATGATGAAGAAGACATCAGAATATCTAAGTTTTTGAGTCTTGTTTGTTTCTTTTGTAGAAGTCCCTTAACTCTTCTATATTTCATTTCCTCACCTAAGAAAGGGATTTCACAGAATCAGTTGTGAGGGTCATTTAAAATTATTGATGTGAAATGTGATGAAAGCAGTGAAGCTCTAAATAAAGTAATAGATCATGATGGCTATAATTCATTCTACTCTTGGAGAGTTAGAGCTAATAATAATTGCAGCAATATCTAACTTTTATTGCACACTTACTTATTCTAGACATAATTTAAAAAATTAAAAATACTAACTTCATGTTCAAATTAACTTTCTGAGGTAGGTGTTATTCTCATCTTTATTTTTAAGATGAGGGTACTAAGGCATATGAATGCCGAGCAATTTTTCAGAGGCCATATAGTGGCAGAGACAAACTCTGGACCTAGTAATCTGGCTCTAGAGGCCCGCTCCAATATACTGAACCCTATTATGTACCAAGTACTGCATCGGGTGTTGTAGGAACCAGAAAGATGAAGAGGCCATAGTCCTCACCTCAAAGAGTATACAGTCTAGTGACTGGAACAGAGATTCCCTCGATTACATACGGGGGCTGAGGCATGAAGTGAATGGATTGAGTTGACAATTCTATGACTGAAAAGGACAACTGAGGTCAAGATGTGTAAAGGTCTAGAACACTATGTTTTGACCTTCAGCCTGCAGTCTGTGAGTGTTTCGAGTTGGGCTATATATTTCAGGAAAATACACTGCTAGAGGCTGTGAGAAGATTGAAGTAGAGAGGGTTGGAAAAGCTAAAGTTCAGGAAATGAGATAGGAAACAATTGCTCTAAAACAAAGATGAGAAGACAAGGGTACAGGGAAACTAGAGAACTGAAAATGGAGGAACAAGAGTGCAATTAAAAAGATGCATTGTAAAAAACCAGAACTACTGTCACTGAGCAATTTGTATAGAATTTGCCAAATAGTAACATAATATGCTGTGCAAACTTTCTCTAAAAACAAAGTAAAATATTATTAAAAAGAAGAATAAGAAGAAGAAGTCATTGCATATCAGTTCAAGAAAGAGAGATTGGGACCCAGGTAAAGAGACTGGAAGTGAAATTGCATGACAGGGAAGATGAAATCCAGACACAAGGACAATCTTGAAGAGAAAAGAAGATCCAATACAGGAGCTAAAGGATTCCCCTGGGAAATGACAGCACTGCATGTGAAGATGGAAGACACATCTGCCCGCTTTCCATGCCAAGTCCCTCTCTGAAAGCCCCCTTTCCAGCACCAAAGGCTAGGAGGAGTAACTGTCTGCTCTTTCAGAATCCATGACATTAACTGGGGCATATTTTATTATGGAGGGAGGTGACAGAGCCTCCAAAGCAGTCCCCAGCTTCTGCTTATTGCTTACACAACCTGCCTAACATATATTTAGGTAAGGCTGCATCTTTGGGAAAACCAGCCAGTCTCTGGTAGTTCCAGCTTCTGTGTTTTATCAGTCAGATTTCTCTAGAGAAATAGAACAAGTGAGAGATAAATTAGACAGACAGACAGCTAGAGAGCTAGATAGAGACAGACAGAGAGAGAGAGAATGGATAGACAGACAAATAGATAGGAATTATTCATAGATGTAAATACAAATGCCAAGCCAAGGGCCATCGAGTCAGATCCAACTAATGGTGTAGATAGAAATAGATATATTTCAAGGAATTGGCTTATTTTATTATGACGACTGACAAGTCCAAAATCCATATGTAGGCCAGCAAGGTGGAAACTGTTGGAAAGGAGATGATACTATAGTATTGGGGCAGAATTTCTTCTTTCTCAGAGAGATCTCAGTTTTGCCCTTAAGATATTTCAACTAATTGGAAGATCCTACTCAGATTTTTGAAGATAATCTTTAATTAAAGTCTGCTGATTGTAGATCCTAATCATAGTTACAAAGTACTTTCACAGAAACATCTAGATTAGTGTTTAACAAATACATTGATACTACCGCCTAGCCAGGAGTTCTGGAGGCACAGTGGTTAAAAGCTCAACTGTTAACCAAAAGGTCAGCGGTTCAAATCCACCAGCCTCTCTTTGGAAAACCTATGAGGCAGTTCTACTCTGTCCTTTAGGGTTGCTACGAATCAGGATTGACTGGACAGCAATGAGTACAGCCCAGCCAAGTTAACACATCTGATGAGCCGTTATACTGTCATCCAGAGAATTCTATAAACTGAGGCAGAATGTCTTTCTAGTCCTGGCCTTTCCACTCTCTGCTCAGCACACTGGCTCCAAAGGTTAAGCCACATGCTCCAGTTCAGCTTTTTTCAGAAATCTCTCACTTGAGAGAGCCAGGCATTTGCAGAGTTATTAACAAAGTAATACCTCAAACTCTAGTGTCTTTATTGTTTCCTGTATATAACTCCCTTAGTTGGGAACTATGGTGAAAGGACAGCTGAGTCAAAGAGAAAGTTCTAGGCATTTCAGGGTGTCCCTGAAATTTCACCCCCAATACCTTGTCAGGTGCACCCACTATGTACCAGGATTTCGCAAGTATTATCTCTTTGAAACATCACAATATTAAAAGGTATTGTTAATTCCATTTTATTGGTGAGAGGTTAAATGATTTACTTCATCACTCAAACCCAGAACTACATGATTGCAAAGGATTTAGTCTTGTCAATAAACTTGAGCACAGGGCCAGAAGCCCCTTCTTCTTACCTTTATCATCCCCATCCTTCCTTCTTCTTTCCCATTTCCTTTGTTGCTCTGTTCTGAAAAATACATAAGACCACCAACAGGACTGCCTTGCTTGTCTTCACAGCCATGGGTAGTGTCTGGTTGGCTGTGTAGTGAAACGGTAGCCAACATTTACGGAGTACTTACTATGTCTAAGGATAATGGTTAAGAATTTTACATTTATATCTTTTTAACAACCTAACAAGGTAGGTCCTTGTGAAAACTTTAAAAGAATTAATAAACGGAAGCCAAGGGTAGTAAATAGCCTGCCTACAATCACACAGGTAGGAAATGGAGAAAATTGAACTCAGAAACCTCTAAAAACCATGAGTGAAACCCAGCACCCTGGTTCAAATGATTTTGTACCAATTAAGGCAGCGCCCTACACCCCACTCTTATTTTTTCCCCACTGCTGTTTGTACAAGTCCATGATCAGCCTTAAAATCTGCTCAGATACCCAGTTCTCCAAGCAGTTGTCTGGATTTGCCATATCAGGGAACAGCTGAGGGTGTACAGAAGACAAGGAGTTGCCAGAGATCAACAGAACTACAAGCTACAAACCTGAAAATTCCATTTCCCTTCCTGTTTCCAATCCACATATCCCTCTTCCCTTGGCTCTGTCCCTCTGTGACTTTAAGGAAACTGAAGCCAACATTGCGTCACTTAATTGGTCTTTTTATTTGTGCTGAAGCAGAGTTGGTGATATTAGGAGGAAATGAAGACAGAAAGTAAACATCCACATTACGGGGCTTCCAGAACCTTGTGTGTTCTGGGCCAGTGAGCAACCTTCTGATCTGGGCAACTGGATATTATAACAGTAGTAATAGCCGTAAGAGGAATAATGATAAATAATAACACAACCCTTTACTGTTTATAAAGTCTGTCATACCCATCGGCAGGCCATTTAGTCCTCCCAACATCCATGGAAGCAGCAGTCAAAAAATTAGAAGATACACTGCACTGGGCAAATCTGCTTTTTGAAAAACTGTCCTCTATAAAGTGTTGAAAAGCAAAGATTTCACCTTGAAGACTAAGGTTTGCATGACCCAAGCCATGTTGTTTTCAGCTGTCTCATACACATGCAAAAGATGGATAAGGAATAAGGAAGAATTTGAATCGTAGCATTGATGAAGAATATTGAATACACTGTGGCCTTGCCTAAAGAACAAGCAAATCCATCTTGGAAAAAGTACAGTCAGAATGCTCCTTAGAACAAGGATGGGAAGACCATGTCTCACATATTTTGGACATGTTATGAGGAACAGTTAGTCTCTGGGGAAGGATATCACTCTTGGTAAAGTAGAAGGTCATCAAAAAAAGAGGAAGACCATTAATGAAACAGATTCACACAGCAGCTGCAACAGTGGGCTCAAGCACAACAGTTGTGAGGATGGCACACGATTACGATATTTTTGTATCTATAGATTTAGTCTTTTATGGTAGTGATGCCTAGCCCAGGAAACATCTAGGACTTAGAGATTAGGGAGAACCATGAACCAAGTCAAATGAAGTAGAAAAGCATAGGGCTAAGATCTAGTAGTCTTAACCATGAATCAAAGATTTTGAGCAAACAGTTTCACTTCTCAACTCTCAATTTCCTCCTCCGTAAAATGTCATTGTGTTGTTAGGTGCTGTCAAGTTCATTCTTATTCACAGCGACCTTATGTACAATAGAACAAAACTCTGCTGGTCTTATGCCGTCCTCACAGTCACGGCTATGTTTGAGCCCGTTTTTGTAGTTACTGTGTTAATCCTTTTTGTTGGAGGTCTTCCTCTTTTTCACTGACTTTCTACTTCACCAAACATGATTTCTTCTCCAGAACTGGTCCTTCTTGATAACACATCCAGAGCAAGCAAGACAGAGTCTTGCCATCCTCACTTCTAATGAACATTCTAGTTGTATTTCATTCTTCTGGTAGTCCATGCTATGTTCAGTATTCCTTGCCAACACTGTAATCCCACACAATAGCCATCCTGATTCTCTCCTCTAAACACCAGATGAGAAGATTCAAAGAAGTGGTAAAACGAAAGTACCAACAACAGTGACTGACTTACAGAAAGGGCTCGACAGTGCTCACGTCTTTAACTTTTTTTTTAAAGCACAGTACATCCTCAATAAATCCTTTCATAGTTTGAGTTAGAAGAGATTCTGATGGCCCTATTTGTGATGGATCTGTATGTATTTTGTGAATGGTTAATTACAGGGACACTGAAATAAAATTACCTAGATTTTAATCTCCATTCCCCTACTACCAATAAGGGAAATCCACCAGCGTCTGAATCACCATGAAGCTCCTAACCTATGTAATGGGTGGAATAATCCCTGTATTACTGGTTTACTGTAGAGATGAGGCAAGTAAAGCACACACCACAGCGCCGCAAACACACAATTGTTAACTGTCAGTTGGGCTGTTGGATTTGTTCTGCTCATTCTTTTCCTGACCCTCCTTCCCTTGTTCAGACAATTCCCTTTGAGACCTATGCAATCCAGTCTAACAGTTTCATCCCGCATCAACTCATGTGCCCCAGATTTTCCTAACACATCAGAGTGTGTGAGAACATTGAGCAACTGTCTCCCAATTTCTAAGGAATTGTCTTCTATATCTGCTGCTGCTTTGAACGCTAGCAATTTGTGCCACCAGGGCCTACAGCTATCCTCTGCTTCTACAAAAGCCTTGCCCATGGGAAAGAAATGGTCTCCAAGGTTGGAAGCATCTCCTGCAAGAGTGAAGGCCAACTTGAGCTGAGTTGAAAGGAACCAGATGGACTTCATATTCCTCCTGTCGTTTCCATCTTACTCTCTAGTGATTTTTGAAATGAGAAGTCAAGACACTAACTAACAGAGCCATGTGCATACCAAGCAAGGGACAAATTCAGGGCAGAGATGTGAATAACAAATCCTGAGTCCTTCAGAAATGACCGTGTTCTGCTGTTATTACAGTGAGTGGTTTCTCCAAGGTTACGCAGGAAGTAGAGTCTTTTCTCCATGGAAGACCACTGTATTACACAATTCCCAGAGGCATTATTTACATAGACTACAGGGTTGCACTAAAGCAACTCTGCCTCTTTCATCTGCCAAGTTATCTTCCTCTACAGAAGTATGCATAATTTATGAAATGTAAATTACTTTATCTCCTGATAAGATCACCCATTCCTCTCATCCACAGCACCATCAACAAGGGTGAAGGGGAGGCAAGACCTCCATCCCTCTCTCCCTGCCAACATTCACAGTGTCCTCATCTCAGTTTCTGGCATGAAGGCCTTCATGAGTAATCCTGTCACGCACTATGCTCCCGTGTATACTAATCACCACAAAAGGCTGGGACTTTAAAGCCATCCCTTATAACTGTGCTGTCATCCCTACACTCTTCTTAATTTTCTTAAATCCCTCTCCTTTTCATAACACCTCAAACACTTCCACAGTGCCCTCTGAAAATCAGAGTCCTCCATCAGCAAAGTCTCCTGTATTTCCAACTACTTCTCTGAAAGTTCTGTCTATCCTCTTGGTTGTGTTAATTTCCTGTGGTAACCAATTACTGCAAACTTGAAGACTTAAAACAACAGAAATTTATTTACTTAGAGTTCTGGAAGTTTGAAATCCACGATCAAAGTGTTAGCAGAACCACACTCCTTCCAAAGGCTGTAGAAGAGAATCCAATTCTTGTCTTTTTCCAGCTTCTGGTGGCTCCCAACATGTTGTGGTTTGTGGCTACTTAGCTGCAATCCCTTCTTCTGTTTTCACATGGCCTACTCTTTGTGTGAAATCTTTCTCTGCCTTTCTCTTATAACGACACCTGTTATTGGATTTAGTGCCCACCCAAATAATATAGCATAATCTCATACTGAGAATCTTAATTAGATCTACAAATATCCTTTATCCAAATAAGGCAACATTCCAAGTTCCACCATTCAATCCACTAAATAGATCTGCCAGAAATCTAACTGTTCCCCAGGGAAATTTCTTCTCCCAGAGTCCTTTCTTCTACTAAGCCCAAAGTAACTGAGGTTGATGGTCTTTTCTTTCCTTTTCAGCTTTTCTAGATCATTATTCTTCCCCCTCCACCACACACAGACCTGAGAACTGAAGTTTATGTTCAGTGTTTCTTAAAAAATTAGTGAGTGTATGAATTAGTTTAATAGTTAACTATATTACAAAATTTATGCACCATGTTAAGCCAAGGAAATTATTCAAGGACATTCTTGCTAAATCATCCCAGCTCCTGGGAAATGAGGCAGCATAGTACACTAGCAAAAATTCATAGCTGGAGTCAGAAGAGCTGGGTTCCAATTCCAGCTTTTCTACTACACAAATGTTGTGTGACTATGGGTAAATGATTTACATTCTTTGGGTCTTCATTTCCTAAGCCATATTATAGCAGACTAGGATAAAATAATACTTAATGATCCTGAGGATGTATGTCATGCAATGGCCTCCTTACACGTGTCACCAAGAAATTACAAGAGTAGTGGATAAAGGGGTAGCGTCAAGATGGTGGACTAAACTCACATCTCCCTAAATCCCTCTGGAAACCAAGACCTGACTGATAATTAAATGGAGACTTCTAGACACCTAGTGAGCCCTAGAATGCAGCATAGGGCTGTTAATTTGGACTTCATACCACTGAACACAAAACCTCTTGTCTTTCACTGACTCCGCTCTCGGTGAGTGTGGGCTTGCACAGACCAAAAGTAATTCATTGTGGTTTGTTTGACAGATTTTGAAGTCTGTCTACTTTGTGTATTAAACCTTCAACTGCTGTTCCTACTTTTTCTTGGATGAGCATTATTGTTTTAGATTTGATATTTAGGTCTTTTATCTAGTTTGAGTTGATTTTTGTATAAGGTATAAGATATCAGTCGTGTTTCAGTTTTCTGCAGATGGAGATCCAACGTTGCTAGCACTATTTGTTGAAGAGATTGTTTTTACCCAGTTTAAAGTTTTAGGGCCTTTGTCAAATATCAACTGTTCATAGGCAGATAGTGTCATCTCTGGGGTCTCAATTCTGTTCTGCTGATCTACCTGTCTCTTTTTGTACCAGTACCAGGCTATTTTGACTACTGTGACAGTGTAATAGATTCTAAGGTCAGGTAGTGTGAGACCGCTCGCTGTGTTCCTCTTCTTCAGTAGTCCTTTGGTCACACAGGCTTTCTTCTGTCTCCAAAGTTGGTGATTTGGTTCTCCATCTCATTAAAAAAATGACACCGGAGTTTATATTGGGATTGCACTGTATATGTAGATCACTTTGGGTGAAGTTGACATTTTCACAATGTTAAGTCTTCCTATCTATGATCAGGGTAGGTTTCTCCACTTATGTAAGTCCCTTTTAGTTTCTTGCAGTACAGTCTTGTAATTATTTCTGTGTAGGTCTCTTATTTCTCTGGTTAGATTTATTACTAGGCATTTTATCTTCTTGGGGGCTGTAGTAAATGGTATTGGTTTGGTGCTTTCTTCTTGGTGATCTCTTTGTTGGTGTAAAGAAATCTTACTGATTCACCTATGTTTACCTTATATCTTGATACTTTGCTGAACTCTTCTATTAGTTCCAGTAGTTTACTTACGGATTCTTTAGGATTGTCTGCATATACAATTATATCACCTGCAAATACGGACATTTTTACTTCTTCTTTGTCATGGCAATGCCCTTTATTTCTTTGCATTGTTTAATTCCTCTGGTTAGAACCTCTGGTGCAATCAAGATAGATCTTGAAATGTTCTTTTTGACGTTGAATACACCATTCCTCTTCAAGTTATTATTCCTAGCATAGTAGACCATATGACTGTCTGATTCAAAATGACCAATTCCAGTCCATTTCAGCTCACTAACACCTAGCACCCACTTGTCTGTCAGTTTATCATACTGTGGGGGGTTGTGTGTTGCTGTGATGCTAGAAACTATGCCACTGGTATTCAGATACCAGTAGGGTTCCCCATAGCAGACAGGTTTCAGCTGAGCCTCCAGAATAATACAGAGTGGCCACTCATGAAAAAAGCAAGAGGTCATTAAAAAGACAGAAAAGAGAGAAAGGACCAAATTGGATGTCAGAAGAGACTCTGAAATTTTCTCTTGAATGTCGAGTAGCTAAAGTGAAAGGAAGAAATGATGAAGTAAGACTACTAAACAGAAGATTTCAAAGGTCAGCTTGAGAAGATTAAGTATTGTAAAGACAGATGAGAAGAGCTATAGATTCAAAACCAAAAAGGCAAAAAACATTCTCCGTTTCTCAAGTTGAAAGAACTGAAGAAAAAAATTCAAGCCTCTAGATGCAACAGTGAAGGATTCCACAGAGAAAACATTAAAAACCCAGGAAACATCAAAAGAAGATGGAAAGATTACAGAGTCATTACACGAAAAAGAAGGGGTCAGTATTCAACCATTTCTAGAGGTAACATATGATCAGAAACTGGTGATAATGAAGGAAAAAAAGCTAAATTGAAGGCACTGGCAAAAAACAAGTCTCCAAAAATAGGTGGAATATCAATTGAGATGTTTCAATAAATGGATGCAGCACTAGAAATGCTCCTGGTCTATGTCAAGAAATTTTGGAAGATAGCTACCTAGTCAATTGACTGCAAGAGATCCATATTTATGCCTATTCTCAAGGAAGACGATCTAACCAAATGCAGAAATTATCAAACAATATCATTAATATCTCACAAAAGTTACACTTTGCTAAAGATCTTTTAAGGGTGACTACAGTGGTATACTGACAGGGAACTGCCAGAAATTGAAGTCAGATTCAGTAGAGGATGTGGAACCAGGGATATCATTACTGATGTCAAATAGATTTTGACTAAAAGCAGAGGATATCACAAAGATGTTTACCTATCTTTCACTGACTATGCAAAAAGCATTCAGCTGTGTAGATCATAACAAATTATGGATAACACTGGGGAGATTAGAATTCCAGAACACTTGATTGTGCTGCTAAAGACTCTGTACATGGATCAAGAGGCAGTGTTTTGCCCAGAACAAGAGAACACTGCATGGTTCAAAGACATGAAAAGTGTGCATCAGGGTTATATCTTTCACCATACCTTTTCAAACTGTATGCAGAGCAAATAACCCAAGACAATGGACTAGAAAAAGAAGAACAAGGCATCAGGATTCTATGACAACTCATTAATAACTTACACTATGCAGATGACACAACCTTCCTTGCTGCAAGTGAAGAAGATGTGAAGCACTTACCATGGAATATCAAAGACCACAGCCTTCAGTATGAATTGCACCTCAACATCAAGAAAACAAAATCCTCACAACTGGACTGACAAGCAATACCATGATAAATGGAGAAAACATTAAAGTTGTCAAAGATTTCATTTTACTTGATTCCACAATCAGTGCCCTTGGAAGCAGCAGTCAAGAAATCAAAAGACACATTGCGTTGGGAAAATCTGCTGCAAAAGACCTCTTTGAAGTGCTGAAAAGTAAAGATGTCACCTTGAAGACTAAGGTGTGCCTGGCCCAAGACATGGTATTTTCAATTGCATCATGTGTATGCTAAAGTTGGACAATGAGTAAGGAAGACAGAAGAAGAAGTGACATCTTTGAGTTGTGGTACTGGAGAATAATGTTGACTATATTACGGACTGTCAGAAGAACAAACAGATCTGTCCAGAAGAAGTACAACTAGAGTGCTCCTTAGAAGCAAGGATGGCTAGGCGACATCTTATATACTTTACACATGTTGTCAGGGGGAGTCAGTCCCTAGGGAAGGCCAACATGTTTGGTAGGGTAGAGGGTCAGTGAAAAAGAGGAACACCCTCCACAAGATGGACTGACACAGTGGCTGAAACAATAGGATTAAGCATAAAAATGACTGTGGGCATGGCACAGGGCTGCACCGTGCTTCGCTCAGTCGTGCATAGGGTCACTATGAATTGGAACCGACTTGACACCACCTGATAGCAACAACACCTAGTGTATTGATGTTTATGTTTTCCATTTCATTTGTGACTATTTCCAGTTTTCCTAGATTCATATTTTCTACATTTCACATCCCGGTTGTTAAGGGATGTTTGCAGCAGTTTCTTCTCATTTTGAGTCATGCTGTGTCAGCAAATGAAGGTCTTGAAAGCTTGACTTCATGCACATTATTGAGATCAACTCTACTTTAAAGAGGTAGCTCTCTCCCAGTCATCTTTTGAGTATCTTCCAACCTGAGGGCTCATCTTCCAGTACTGTATCAGGCAATCTTCTACTGTTATTCATCGGATTTCCACTGGCTAGTTCTTTTCAGAAGTAGACTCCTTATTCCTAATCTGTCTTAGTCTGGAAGCACTGTGGAAATCTGTCCACCATAGGTAACCCTGTTAGTGTCTGGCTATCAGTGGCATAGCTTCCAGCATCATAGCAACATGCAAGCACCCACAACATGACAAGCTGACAGACACATGGGGATCATAAAGATTATAGCATTAGAAATCAGGTAGGGCAGTTGTACTCTGCTGTATAGGGTCACTGTGGGTCATAATCCACATGACGGCATACAACCACAACATGTGCTCTTTGTAGTCCCTGGTTTGTGCAAACAATTAATGTGCTTAGCTACCAACTGAAAGATTGGAGCTTTGAGCACACCCAAGAATGTTTCACAGGGTCACTACAAGTCAGAATTGACTTGACAGCAGTTGAGTTTGGTTTGGGTTTAAGGGTTCTTCAAAAGAAGACCCATAGATCTACTTCCAAAAAAAAACAGACACTGAAAACTCTGTAGAGCATAGTTCTACTCTGATACACATGGGGTCGCCTTGAGTCCTAGTTAACTTGACAGTCACTGAAACTGATACTAGTCCATGCTCTTTATCTTTCTGCCATTCTAGATGTTTCTTTCCATGTGGATGAACTTCCATTAGAGTAATGCTCATTGACGCACTCCAAGGCCTCCTATATCCCTCTGCTTGGGGGATAGAGTGACTTGCCTTCGTGGTGAGTTTGGCAGGAGGAATTTGTACATGGAGAGTTTTCTGTTTTTCTCTGCTTTTTCCAGGGAACCAGTCTGCCTTCGAAAGGTATTTGCTCAGGGTTGTTCCTGACCATGTATAAGCTTAAAAGTAAAACATACCCCACAAGAGATGGCTTCTGTGGACCAGCATTGCATGTAAATGAGTAGTTAAGTCTGCTGGTTCCATAGTTTTAGTATTAAACCCCATTGCCATTGAGTCAATTCTAGCTCACAGCAACCCTACAGAATAGAGAAGAATTGCCCATAAGAATTTCAAGGAGCACCTGGTGGATTGGAACTGCTCACCATCTGGTTGGCAGCCAAGCTCTTAAGCACTGCACCACCAGGGCTACAGTTTTAGTATTAGGAAATCCATTTTCTACTGACATAAGCTACATTCATCACATTTGCCTACTCCTTAAACTCTATTTCTCACTCAGTAAGTTCAGAACTTGGAGAGGGACAAGGATTGCTATTTGTTGAACCATCTCAAATTCCCCAGCTGTGCACTTTCTTTTCTGTTTTTTATTGTGATTGTTACAGTTTACAATCCAAATCAATGTGCCTTATAAAACCCTGTACACACACCTCTATGCTACTCTGGCTTCTCTCCCAACCCTGTGACAGCATTCTCCTCCTGTCCACCCTGCTCATTCAATTAACTCCTGTCCTCTCCCCCCCAGCGTGTTGTCATTTCTGTAGAGGAGCTGCTCTTACTGCCTCATGTCTTACAGTCTAGTCCAATCTTTGAGTGAAGAGTTGTCTTCAATACTGGTTTCAGCTCTGGGCTACCAGTGAGTTCAGGGGCTATGCTCTCAGGGGACCCTCCAGGATGTCAGACCGTCAAGTTTGGTTTTGTAGTAGAATTCTAGATCTGCTCCCCCATTTTTCTCCTGCTATGTCAGAGAGTCTACCCAACTGGGCACTTTAAATATATTATCTCATTTAATCTTTACTACAGGCTTGCAATGTGGGTCCTATTCCAATTCTACAGTTCAGTAAAATAAAGATGAAATAACTTGATCAAAGTTTCCCATTTAAAATAGTGATATAAGATTTGAACTTACGTTTGCATTTCCCATATGTCCTGATCTTTCATTCTTGAAACCAAAGAGGGTCAAAAATCTTGAAGGAATTTCAGCAGTGACCTTCACCAGCAGTATGACACTCAACACCTCAGTTCACCATGATGAGCCTCAAGTTTACCATTCGTAAAATGGGACTAACAGTATTAACCTTTGCTACATCAAAAGTCGTGAGGATAGCACAAGATGTAGCAAGTGAAGATTGCTTGAAAAATGTAAACTACCATTCAGCTAAATAATCTGTTTTTCAAATCTTTTAAAGTATCTTTTAATTCCAAATCTGGGAAAAACAAATTAGAAAATAGCCATAAATTGAAGAACTCTTTTGCAGATACATCTGTCTCAAAGGAAAGCCAAGATCTAGCTTTACTTCAGACTAGTTTCCAGTCGAGTGACCTAGAATTCACTGCTATGCTTTTATTCTCATCCCAACGTGCTGCAGACCACATGAAAATGTCTGATAAACTAGGAGTTTCTTTTGATGCATGGGAAAAGAAGATGTTTTCTATTCTGAACACCCATATCTTTTCTGAGTGTTTTTCTTCATATTCTTCTGGGGGTTTTGATCTCACATTATTTCTCTTTTGATTTACAAGACGGGAGAAGAATACTTACAGGAGTTTTCAATTATTTATTGCAGAAGATATTTAAGACCTGGTTTCAAAGTTGATTTCTGGATTTCTACACTCACTCATGCAGATCAGGGAGTTGGTCTGACTCCCTTGAGGGACAGCACAGTGAAGGTCAAAGATGTGCCTGACTGATGTTCAGGGTCTCAGATGCTCTGAACCATACCTCTTTCTCCATGCTGGAGGCAGCAGCATTCATGTGATGGAAGGTGTTCCTGGGAAACCCTTTCAGCCACCTGAGTCTTCAGCTTGGTCTCTGACCTCTTCAACTTTTCTGCCATGAAAGAAGAATCCATGCCTTTAGTTAAAAACAGAATTTGATTCAATTGCAGTTCAAAAGATATTTTTTGAGTGCTTATTTTGCACCAGTGTGGCAGTAGTGTTTCAGTGGCAGAATTTTTGTCCTCTGTTCAGAATACCTGAGTTTCATGCCTGGCCAATGCACCTCAAGCACAGCCACCACTCTTCTATCATTAGAAGCTTGTATGACTGTCATACTGAAATGGTTTCAGCAGAGCCTCCAGGCTAGACAAACTAGGAAGAAAGGTCTGCTGATCCACTTCCAAAAATTAACCAGTTTAAGCTCTATTGATCACAACAGTCTAACACGTAACCTATCATGGAAATGGCACAACATGAAGTAATGTTTCATTCTGTTGTGCACAAGGTTGCCACAAGTTGGGAGGTGACCCAATGGCAGCTGACAATGGTATTTTGTGCCCAGTATTGTGCTAAGACTTGTAAATATGGAAACTATAATTTGTGTGCAAGGTGATCAAGGGTACTCAGGAGTCAAACTGCCTGACTTCAAAACCTAAAACTCCATTCACTGAAAATGGGATGTATCTTAACCTCTGTAAACCTAAGTTTAATTATGTGAAAAATGAGGATTATAAGAGTAATAATCCCAATCTTATAGTGTTCGTGACTCATGTGGAATACAGTGACTACCCACTAGTAAGATGAAGATAAGGATGAAGATGGTGTTCTAAATACAAGAAAAGCATGGCCTTTGTCTTCGTGAACCTTACAGTATAACGTAGAATACAGACATTAGTCAAACAATCACATGAATATGTAATTTACTTACCAAAGTGCTAGGGTAGATTACATTTTTGCCTTTCCATCTATCCCATTATACAGCAGCCATGTGAAACTGAAGTGGGGACAGGGGCTGAGTCCGATGTCAGCTCTACCAATGTGCCCTAAATAACTCAATGCAATCATTCCATCCCATCACCACCATGATGGACACAGAGGTGGTCAAGTGACCTAAGTCAATCTAATTAGCAAGATGTCAAGGATTTTACTGTGGGGAGAGACTTTCTTTCTCTGCTGGTGAATGTAACAGAGAAAATATTGACCCAGCAATGGTTGGCAGCTATTCTCAGTGGAGTAGCCTTGGTGGCTGCAATGGATTGAATTGTGTCTTCCCAAAATACGTGTTAATTTGGTTAGGCCATATTCCCAGTATTGTGTGGTCATCCTCCTTTTCGTGATTTTCCTGGTGGTTGTAAATCATAACCTCTGCTTGTAGTTAAAAGGGGTTAGGATAGAATATAACATTCTTGCAGGATACATCCGTGACCCAATGTAAAAGAGAGTTTTCTCAGCTATGGCTTATACCAGCTTTTATCTTACAAGAAATAAGAGGAAATGGTGAGAGTTAGGGATCCCATGGTACCAAGAAGTCAGTGCCAGGTACAGAGCATGTCCCTTGGACCTGGGCTTCCTGTGTAGAGAAGCTCCTCATCCAGAGGAAGACTGATAAGAAGGACATTCCTCCAGAGTCAACAGAGAGAAAATCTTCCCCTAAAGCCAAGAAACTGAATTGGGTCTTATAGCCTACCTGACTCTGAGGAAATAAATTTCTCTTTGTTACATCCGCTTGTAGCATTTCTATTAGACTAGCACTAGAGAACTAAGACAGTGGCACAGTGGTTAAAGACTCAGCTGCTAAATGAAAGCTTCGAATCTGCCAGCTTCTCTGGGAGAGAAAGATGTGGCAGTCAGCTTCTCTAAAGATTATAGCCATAGAAACCCCATGGGCAGCTCAACTTTGTCCTACAGGGTTGCTGTGAATCAGAATCAACTTAATGGACACCTATTTGGTTTTCTATTTAAAGTGTTTCTGGCTGAACCCACCTATTTTAGGAGGAAGTCGGTATTGTGGAGCTCAGAAATTTGATACACAAAGAAAGGGAGTCCTTGAAAATATTACTGAGCCACCGAATCAAGTCTCACCTGAAGACTACCATATCTTGGCAACACTCAGACAAATAAATTGTCTTTTTTACTTAAGCCAGTCTTGAGTTGCATTTTACTCATAGTTATTTGCAGTCACATGATTTCCGACTAATACAAGCACTATGAATAAAGATCACAGGATACTGTGAAAGTATATAGCTCAGTTACTTGTTCCAACATGGGTATCGGAGAAGTTCAAAGTAGAAATCAGAACAGAAGCTCTGATGGGTGAAATGTATTAAAATCAGTCTGCCTCTCTTCCTCTGTGCCAGGCCCTATAGGTCTCCAGTCTCTCTCTTCCTCCTCTGGCTACAGATGCCACCACTGACGTTCACCTGCAGACAGGTCTGGGGTTCATTCCAACACGAGGCAGCATACAAAGGGTATCATCATCTTCAATTCATTTCCAGCCTCGTACTTGAGATATTTCTCATCACTGCACCCATGTCTGTTCTTCCCTGGTCTGTTCCCTTCCTCCAGCTCTGCTTGCCTTAGTTTGTAGAAATTTCATTGCGATTCTTTTTTCTGATAATGTGTCCTGGATTCCCGGTACTATCTAGGACTGGGCAGTGACTTTCTCCTGTAGTTGTCCACTGCAAATAGTGAAAGAAATAATGCCTGTCAAACAAGTATCATAATGCACACACCTAGGATGTGACCACTAAAGAATTGTTTCCTTCTCTTTTTCCTAATAGACCACAACATTTCTCTCATCTTCTGGTTTGGATACTACATTCCACCCTTTCTTTTGGACTTTTTTTTTTTTTTTCCTTTTTAGGACAAACTGCTTATCAAATCACCCTTGCTCATTGGATATCCAAAGTTTTGCCCTGGCTAAACAAATCAGTCCTCAGTGGACCACGTACAATAGCAATAGCAAATACTACTGATGCCCACTTGCCTTAGTATCTAGTGCTGCTGTAACAGAAATGGCACAAGTGGATGGTTTTTTTAAAAAAAGTTTTATTTTGTCATAGTCCAGCAGGTTAGAAGTCCAAATTCAGGATGTCAGCTCCATGGGAAGGCTTTCTCTGCTGGCTCTGGAGGAAGGTCTTTGTTGTCTATCTTCCCCTGGACTGGAAGTTTCTGATGAGCTAGGATCCCAGGTCCCTTCCAAAGGAAGCACTCACCTCCTGGTACTGCTTCTTTCCTAACAGTAGGAGGTTCCCAAATGTCCCTACTAGCTTTGTTCCTTTATAGCACAAGAGATTACCTCAAGTAATCTCCCACAGTAGCATGGAGGCAGAGTTTACACCTGACAGGAATTTCACACAATAAAAGGAATCATGGCCTAGCCAAATTTTGGGGGGGGGGGGTACACAATTCAATCCATGACACCAATGAACAACAAATCCCATCTGCCGGACTGCAATGGAGTGTAAATTCCATAAAGGTGAGAACATCTAGCCTGTCTGCCTCCTACCTGCAGACAATATGAAGCCCAGTACATGGTAGACTCTTGATAAATGTCTGTTAAATTGATTCATGTCCCAAATTCTACTGAAAATACTTATCTAAATGTCTGTCCTTCCTTCTACACTGACATCTGCCTTTGGGCAGCACCACTGTCTCACCATTTTTATAACTCCAGAATCTGGATCCAAGTGAGAGGCTCAGCAAACAGTGGTGGAATTCTCGGCTTCTTCCATGAGGGTGGTTACCCCAGCTAAGCACCATCTCAGTTTCCTTCGAATACTCACTACTTTGATGGTCCCCTTTGACAGCCTTATCCAGTTCTGCCTTGTGCCTTAGTGATTTTTTTATGCCTGTGAGACCACAAGCTTTTCTGAAGGCAAGGGCCAAGTCTAATTCATCTTCAGAGACTCCCCCTGCTTACACAGAACCAGAAGTTTAATAGCAGTTTTGTAGATGTATACGTTGAGGTAGACTACATAAAGGAATAAGAGGAGAATGAGAATTACTTGACAGTAGTTAAGTCCTAAGAAGCCCTGTTGGCACAGTGATTAAGCACCTGGCTATTACTTGAAAGGTCAGCAGTTTGAACCCATGACCACCGGAGGAATGTGGCAGTTGCTTTCATAACCTAATGGGGCATCACCACTCTGTCCTGTAGGGCCACTGTGAGTCAGAACTGAGTTGATAACAATGCTATTTCTTTTTTCAGTTAAGTTGTGATCAAGATACATTAACAGCTATCTTGTTCATTATATTATCACCTTTCCCTATCAGACTGTAAATTCTCTGAGACCAGGACTCACATCTAACTTCTTCACCACTAAATCTTCAGTATTTAAGACATAGTAAAAAGCCCTAGTGATATAATGGTTAGACATTCAGCTGCTAACTGAAAGGTCCAGAACTTGGTCACATGATAAACCCTCATTGAGAGGCTGGATAGTCAAATCATTTTGCTTGATGCTTTGTTGCTCCAAATAAAATTTGAGCTCTGCTATAAAGGAATAAGGAGTCTGGTGTCATAATAGTTACATGCTCAGTTGCTAGCTGAAAGTTTAGAGATATGAACCTACCCAGAGGCACTGCAAGAGAAAGAGCTGGTGATCTGCTCCCATAAACCCTACAGCCTAAGGAAATAAAAGCATCACTACTTGCAGATGCCATGATCCTATATATAAAAATTTCATAAGAGAACTGATGGAACTAGTTAGAAAAACTTAGCAACACTGCAGAATACAAAGTCAACCCACAAAAATTGTGTTCCTCTACACTAACAAAAGCTACTCCAAAAGGAAATCAAGACAACACTACCATTTATAGTAGCCCCAATTTAATAAAATACCTAGGGCTTAACCTAACCAGAGACATAGAAGTCTCATGCAATGAAAATTATGAAACACTGCTACAGCACATTAAAAGCGACCTACAAAAGTACAAAGACATCTTATGCTCAAGGGAGTGAGTTCTGACTCCTAACAACCCTGTGCACAACAGAATGAAACACCGCCTGGTCCTGCTCCATGCTCACAATCATTTTTATACTTTAACCCATCATTGCACCCCCTGTGTCAACTCAGCTTGTTGTGGGTCTTCTTTTTCATGGATATTCCATCTCCTTCTCCAGGGATTAATTCCTCCTGACAATATGTCCATAGTATGTGAGACGCAGTCTTGTTATCTTTGCTTCCAAGGAACCCTCTGGTTGTACTTCATACAGAACAGATCTGTTTGTCCCTTTGGCAGTCTGTGCTACTTTCAATATTCTTTTCCAACACCACAATTCAGAGGCATCAAGTCTTCTGCCTTTCTTATTCATTGTCTAGCTTTTGCATGCATATGATGTCACTGAAAATATCATGGTTTGGGTCAGGTACACCTTAGTCTTCAAGGTGACATCTTTACTTTTCAATACTTTAAACAGGTATTTTGCAGCAGGTTTTACCAATGCAATGAGCTTTTTGATTTCTTGACTGCTGCTTCCATGGGTGTTGATTGTGGAACCAAGCAAAATGAAATCCTTGATAAATTCAATCCTTTCTCTATTTATCATGATGCTGCTTTTTGATCCAGTTGTGGGGATTTTTGTTTACTTGACATTGAGGTGCAATCCATACTGAAGGATGTGGTCTTTGATCTTCATCATTAAGTGTTTCAAATTCTCTTCACTTCCAGAAAGCAGTGTTGTGTCATCTGCATAATGCAGGTTGTTAATGAATCTCTCTCCAGTACTGATGCCTTATTCTTCTTCACATGGTCCAGCTTCTTGAGTTATTTGCTTGGCATACCGATTAAAAAGGTATGGTTAAGGGATACAACCCTAATGTACACCTTTCATGACTTCAAACCATGCAGCGTCCCCTTGTTCTGTTCTCGCAGTCCCCTCTTGATCCATATACAGATTCCTCATGTGCACAGTGTTCTGTAATTCCCATTCTCCAAAATGTTAACCATTGTTTGTTATAACCCACACAGTTGAATGCCTTTGCATAGTCAATGAAACACATATAAACATCTTTCTGTTATTTCCGTCTTGCAGCCAAGATAATTTCTGACATCAACAATAATGTCCCTAGTTTCACATCCTCTTCTGAATCCAGCTTGAATTTCTGACACTTTGCTGTCAGTGTACTGTTGCAGTCACTTTTGAATGACTGTGAGCAAAATTTTACTTGTAGGTGATATTAATGGTACTGTTTGATAATTTCTGCATTTGGTTGGATCACCTTTCTTGGGAATAGATATAAATACGGATCTCTTCCAGTCAATTGGCAAGGTATCTGTCCTCCAAATTCCTTAGCATAGATGAATGAGAACTACTAATTCTGCAAGAAGAGCTTCTAGCAGTTCCAGTACTTCCAGGGAGACTTAAAATTGTGGAAATGTCAATACTACCTAAAACGATCTATAGATTTGATGCAATCATAGTACAAATCTGAACAATATGCCTTACTGAAATGGAAAAACTAACAACCAACTTCATATGGAAAGCAAGTAAAACCTGAATAGTCAAAGCAATATTGAAGAAAAAGAACAAAGCAGAGACCTCACATACCCTGATATAAGAATGTATATACCACACATACATACTATACAACCACTGTAATCAAAACAGCCTGGTATTCATTCAGTGACAGTCATATACTGGTAGTAGAACAGAACTGAGAACTCAGAACTAAACCCAAACCTCTATGGACATCTCATCTTCAACACGGACTCAAAGTCCATCCAGTGAAGCAGAGACAGTCTCTTTAATAAACAGTATTGGCAAAACTGGGTATCTGTCTGTAGAAAACTGAAACAGAACCCATACCTCACACCAAACACAAAAACTAAATCAAAGTGATCTAAGATCTGAATGTCAAACCCCAAAACAAAAAAATCCTGGAAGAAAAAAGAGAGAAGAAACCACCAAACCCAACTGCCTATAAAAAAGAGAAAAAAGTCTTTAAAAAAATGCACAGATAGAAGATGACAAAACTGATAAATGAGATCTCATTAAAAATCACAAATCTCTTCTCTTCAAAAGATATTTCAAAAGAGTAAAAAGAGAACCTGGAGATTTGGGGAAAAAAAGGTTCAAAAAAGACACATCAGATAGGAGTCCACTCTCCTAAATTTACAGAAAATGCCAACAGCTCAACAAAAAAAGCAATTTAAAATGGGCAAACAACATGAACAGAACCTTCACCAATGAAGATATCCCAGCAGGCAACAAATATGTGAAAAGATGCTCTTATAGAGATGCAAATCAAAACTACAATGAGATACAATCACCCTCCTACTAAAAAAAAAAGAAAACAATAAATGTTAGCAAGGATTGAAAATGCTTTTGCATTCCCTAAAAAACTAGAAATAGAGCTTCCTTATACTCAGAAATTCCACTCCCAGAATATGCCCTAAAACCAAACCAAACCAAACCCATTACTGTGAAATTGACATAAAATGGAATATACTCTAAACAGCAACAACAAAAATATTGCCTTTGAGTCTATTCTGACTCATAAAGACCCTATAGGACAGAGTGAACTGCCCCATAGGGTTTCCAAGGAGCATCAATTGGATTAGAATTCTAACTTTTTGGTTAGCAGCCATAACTCTATAACTACTACGTCCCCAGAGTTTCTGGAATATGTGCTCTTACATTCACTGAAGCTTCAGTCACAATAGCAAAACAATGGAGACAATCGAGTGTCCATCAACGGATAAATGGATCAGAAAATTGTGGCATGTGCAAAAAATGGAATATTGCAAAACCATAAGGAACAATGGTGAGTCCCTAAAACATAGATGGACTTGGAGGGCATAATGCTAAGTGACATATGTCAGGCATTTCATGACAATATGTATGACCCTTCCTGTATAAGAAGACAAGAACAGATAAATAGAGATCAATCTTTATTGGTGGTTACCAGGAAGAAGAGGGTGAAGGGACAAATATGCTTTAAAATTTAGACATTTATTTCTCCAGATGGGAAGTGTGACTCCAAGTATGGAAAAGTGAACACAGCATAACCATAGTAAAGATGAGTGTCTGAGCTCAAATATAAGGATATGGACACAGTTAAAAAGAACACTGATAAATAGTCATAAATGTAACTAACATCAATGAAAAATTTACCTGGAAATTTGTAAAAAAAAAAATTTCATTGGGGGATGTACTATTGTGACAACAGTAACAACATCTAAAAACATGTACCTGGCTACACAGATATAAACATATGCATAAATATGTACATGAAGGCATATATGAATAACTGCAACATATGTACATACATGTTGATGTGTGCTGCATACATTTTCAATTATAAAATAAAGCAGTCTACACAAACAAAATCACCTACCTTGAAACCAGGAGAACTAAATTCTGTCTAGTTACCACTACCAATGGTTCTACCAGAGATCCAATGTATAATCCCACAGAAAAGGGGAGAAAAATGTAAAATAAAACTCACATTCTTTAAAAAAAAAAAAAAAAAAAAAAAACAAAGGCTAGAAGGCACAGTACGGACACCTCCTAGATACAAACACCTCACGGGATTGGTCCACTGGGTTTGAGGGCTTAGGGCCATAGTTTAGAGGGCAACTCAGCTGGTTGGCTTACTGTAGTCCAAAAACAATGTTCCATCTCCCAGTTTGGTGAGGAGCATCTGGGGTCTTCAAAGCTCGCTAGTGGCCATCTGTCACACATCTATCATTCTCTACTGTTCTCATACTGAAGAGCTAGAAGGAAACTCCAGATTCAAAGAAGAAACTTGTCTAGTACAACCAGCAGTCTACACAAACCAAATCACCCACCTTGAAACCAGAAGAACTAAGTGCTGTCTGGCTACCACTCCAACAGTTCTGCCAGAGATCCAATGGATAATCCCACACAGAAGGGGAGAGAAATGTAAAATAAAGCATTCTTTTTAAAAAAAAATTGCTAGATTTACTAAACTGGTAGAGACTAGATGAACCCCAGACACTATCACCCCAAGATACACTTTAAATTTGGAACTCTAAGAACTCCCAAATGACATATTGGCCCATAAATTTAATACTATCTACCATGAATACTGTGCTCCTCAAAATAATCATCTGGATAATAACAAATCGTTAAGACTTACTCTAGACCAAAGATGAGAAGGTGGGGGTAGGTGGGAGGACAGAGAAACCAAATTAACAGAAATAGATAACCAAAATGGGAATAATAAGAATGCTGATAATATTGTAAAGAGTATAACCACTGTCACTGAACAATATGTATAACCAAAACCAAATCCATTGCTGTCAAGTCAATTCCAACTCCTAGCGACCCTATAGATGGAGTAGAATTGCTCCACAGAGATCCCAAGGAGCACCTGGCAAATGGAAACTGCCAACCTTCTGGTTAGTAGCCATAACACTTAACCACTATGCAACCAGGATTTTCACAGTATGTATAGAAACTGTTCAATGAGAACCAAATTTCCTAGGTGAACTTTCACTAAAAGACAATAAAATACCTAACCTCCCCCCTCTAAAAAAAGACTCAACAGCAGCTAACAACAAGAAGTATTCAACAAATGTACGTATAACTAAACATTCACCCACACAGTAATAACTCTCCAAGGTTCCAGCTCTCGCTTTCACCTCGCCTACTTTTAGTCCAGTAGTGAGCAAGGGAAGCCTTATACGTCCTAACGGATAAAGGCTCAATCACAGTGTTGATCAGCCTCCTCCTGTGCGTTTTCCTTCTGCTTTCACACTTCTCTGACTGGTCCAATCATTTAATCTACAGTTAGTTCAGCAGCATCCCCAGTCAGGCTTTGATATATCAGAAGATCAAGATAAATGGTTGGAGTGTTTTTATGAGTAAAATCTCCCCCAATTTCATTCCCCTAAATCATTTTTTGTGGTATCATTCATTGTCTTTAGACAAGGCTATAATGTGAGAGAAAATTCTGTTTATGAGCCGAAAATCAGGGGATTAGGAGAGTTTGGAGGAAAGAGAGTACAATATAAAAAATAAGATTTCTCTTTTAATATTCACCTTACACATATCCCTCCACTCCTTTCCCTTACTTAGTTTTCAGTGTGGAATGAGAATTCAATTTCATGTTAGGTGCAGAGAATCACAGAAAAAAGGTAGATATTAAGAGAAGAAATTCAGAGACTACCTGGGCTTCATATTAATTCAGTCAACCCCATTTAGGCTCAGGTTGAATGACATTTCCTCAAAGAAGTCTTCCTTGATGATTTAGGCTAAAAGGTAAAAGAAAAAGAAAAGAAGACATAGCCATAGAGTCACTTCTGACATATGAAGACCTCCTGTGTTACCAGAGAGAAACTATACAGTATTTTCAATAACTGATTTTTTAAGAAGTAAATGGCCAGGATTTTCTTCCTAGATGCCTCTGGTTGGACTTGAACTGCTGATCTTTGGGTTAGCCAAGAGCTGTGACCATTTGCATCATCCGGGTAGGCCCTTAGGCTGAATTACATTACTCCTGTTGGGCAGTCTTGTAGCACCATTTGTTACTAATTTTCTTATTGCTCTTACCACAGTTTTAATTATATATTTACTTATTTGTTTGCTTGCTTAATGCCTGCTTCCCTCACTAGACTATAAATTAATTTGCATACAGATTATGACAACAGTTGTTGACCAAGAGTCTCTCTAATACCTAACAGAGTGCCTGGCACAAAGCAGGTGCCAAGCAAACATCCGTTTTAAATAAACACATGATGAGAAGTTTCTTAGCTTTTTTTTCAATTTAGAAAGTACACCACAGAAAATGAAGTCCCATTTCATTCTTTCAAGCAAGTTAGATTTTATTGACTAGAAATGAAATGTTATTGTTTTATGAAATGAGTATATGTTTGTTCTCTACGAATCATTGCATGTATTAGCTCACACAGTACTGGTAACAATACTATAACTTGGTAAAATTGATATTTTGCCCATCTTAGTAATGAAGAGCTTGAGGCTCAAAAAGATTCAATGACTTGTCCAAGGTGTCTCAGTCTGAAATGGTAGAGATGGGACTAAAGCTCAGTATTTTATCTCCCACATTCAAATTCTTTTCTTCCTTACTGAAAACTGCGGGGCTATGAAACAAAATTTCTCCTTTCTAGCTCTCCATCATGACAAGACACAAAAGAAGTGAAAACAACTTGGGGACAAAAAGGGAATTAGGTTTTTCTTTTCTCTTTAGAACTTGAAGAAATCCAGCAAAAACAGTTCTGAATGCAGTCAATGTTTTTTAGCCTTTACTAGCGTCTGCCAACAAAAGTTTTTGTTCAGGACGTCGGCCCTTGGGGCCAGGTCCTGCTCCATGCAGCATTCATCTTTTGTTGCGTTGATCCAAGAGGCAAAGCTTCACTTTCAGTAAGCTCTAACCCTGTGCACGTGGAAACAAAAGCACACCCACACCCATGTGCAGACATGCACACAGATACACATACATGTCTACATGTGTGTATGTGACCCACTAATGCATGCACACGTATACTTTCACAAACAGACGATACACCTTTTCCTTCCACCACCATAGCAAGCACAAGGTTAGATGAATGCACGCATTCACACTGGTCTACACAAAAATGCATCCTCATAAACAATTAATAACAATCCACATTAGTACACCATTTTACAACACACACTGTCATTTCATGTCTATTTTCTCATTGTAAACTCATGTGTTACTTAGTTGAAAAATACATTAACCACCTTGTTTTATAAGGAGTTCTTAACCTTAGCCTCACTGGATGGATTTCAGAGGGTCTCTGTCTTTCCCTGAAATGGAATACAAAAAAAAAAAAAGTACAAAAATCTGTACTTTTTTCCTGGACATTAAGGTCCATGGTTTTCAGGTCTATGAAAAAAATAATAAACCCACAAGTTATGAGGATGATTCAATTTACCTGAAATAAAAGATGCTGAGAAACTTAAAATTTTTAAAGAGTATTTCCCTGTTTTCTCAGTTATATACCTAGCATCCCGGGGAGCTGACCTTGCAGTTACCATGTTTTGATAGATGAGGACACTGACCAGAGGCCTCTCTAAACTCATGTCCACTAACATCCACCTCCTCTTTTCTCTTCCCTGCCATACTCTTGACCTGGAAAAAGAAGAGAAAGTATTATCAGAGCCTACTGCTCTTGACAAAGAATTTCACAAGTGTTACTTCCACCTACCTGAGCCATGAGGTCACATACAGGCTATTAACATGGAACCAGCTCAGGTAACTGAGAAGAGACCATTTTAATCAAAACCTTGTTGTTGTTGTTTTTAACTCCATACCGAGTCAATATAATATCTTAGATAAACAGAGGATTAAACACTCCTTAAGAAATGTGTCTAGTCCATCTTGACAGCTCTGTAGACAGATGCCCAGAGAGAAAAAAGGACTTGACCAAAGTCCACAGAAAGATAATAACTGAATTGGGATTAGAACTTGGATTTCTGATTCCTTAGTTCTTTCCATTACAGTTGTAAACTCAGTTTATTTTCTATGTTATTCAAATGACTGGCAAAGGTGGTATGATCTAGCATCTGGAAGGTCTTGGGAGAGCTAACAATATTATGCCAGTATGTGTAATACATCAAAATCAATCAAACTCCTTGCCATTGAGTTGATTCTGGATCATAGTGACCTACAGGACAGAGTAGAACTGCCCTTTAGGGTTTCTAAGGAGCAGCTGGTAGCTTCAGATTGTCAGCTTTTTGGTCAGCAGACAAGCACTTAACCACTATACCATCAGGGCTCCATGCTTAATTTACAATGCATGACCTCATTTCAAAATATCAGTTTTGGGACCTTGGAGTATTCATAAATAACTAACATTTTTACAGTTCAGAGAAGACAAATTTGTTTGCTATGTGTCAGGAATTGAGTGCATTATTTTATTAATTTTATCATGTAACCCTTACAACAATACAATGAAGCAGACACTGGCATCACTCCCATTTTACAAGAAACTGAGACTCAAAGAATAGAGCAAGCTGACCAAGGTCATGTGACTATATAAAAGCCAGCCAAAGCCAAGTGCCGTCGAGTCAGATCCGACAGGGGTGGTATATGCACACCCATGTTCTAACCTCTGTGATGTGAAGGCTCTTGTGGTAGTTAAACTGTCCCACGGAACTTGAAAGATCACTTTTTGTACTCCTTTGCTAACAAAAAGAAAAGCAATTCAAATCTATCAGCCACTCCTTGAAAACCCTGTGGAGCAATTCTCAGTCCTATAGGATCACTATGAGTCAGAATCGACTTGGCAGCATTGGGTTTGGGTTTGGGTTGCAGAAGTTTATGATTTTGTAAGCTTTCTGACTTAAAATCAAACCTGAGGAAACCAAGTATGTAATAAAAGCAGGGAAAATCATTCCCTGAAAAAGAATCCACAGTTACAGAGGTATCACTAGAACTTCCTGGAAATAATGTGTACCACAGTTCGGCAAATGTTTCCAATAAAGGGTCAGACAGTAAGTATTTTAGGCTTTGTAGGCCACTCACTATCTGCCACAACTACACAACTCTGTTACTGTAGCACGAGAGCAGCTTATAGAAAATACATAAACAAATAAATCTGGCTATGTTCCATAAAACTTTATTTATGAACACTGAAATTTGAATTTCCTAAACTTTTTATGAGTCTCATTTAACAATGCAAAAATCATCTTAGCTAGCTCTGGACCATAAAAATAAACATGTGGTGGGCCAGATTTGGCCAAAAGGCCATAGTTAGCCAACACCTAATCCAAACTGTAAAACGATACTTCCTCAAACTACTAGAGAAAAGCAGATACATGCGTTTAAGCTTCTTTTCTCTCCATTCATGATGATCTCCTAGTCCAAATTTCTTGATCCCCATAGCTAAATGCACTTTGTTGTCCTCCTATTTTTAACAGGGAAATTAACATCATGAATTGCTCGAATAGGTATTGGAAGACTGAAAAGACAAAAGGGGAACTCTAGTGTAGCACAAGAAGAACATGACCTTCTTAGAGCTGAAAAAATGAAAGGAAGAGTCTGAGATGCTAGATCCAAAAGACTTGAGTAGAGGGGCACAGAGCTAAGACCCAGGTCTCTGAGGAGGGGCTCTTGCCTAGCGGGAGCTCGGAGGCCTGACAGAGCAGAGATCCAGAGTGGGTGCTGCTAGCTGGCGCTGCTATCTCCCCGGGACCATGATGAGACTGGTTGCTGAAGTGTAGGGGGAAAAAAAAAGAAAGGAATCTGGAATCAACTGTATCAGGTTAAAGAGCACTTGCTACAGTGGTGGAAACCCTGGTGGCATGGTGGTTAATTTCCACACCTGCTAACCAAAAGGTCAGCAGTTCAAATCTGCCAGGTGCTTCTTGGAAACTCTATGGAGCAGTTCTACTCTGACCTAAAAAGTTGCTGTGAGTTGGAATCTACTCAGTGGTAGTGTCTCTTTTTTTTTTTGGCTGCAGTGACACTGACAAGAATGGGTCACAAACAGAAAGAGCAAGTCCTTTCTCTCTCCTCTTGTCTTCTGGACTCCCTCTAGCTCTACTACCGGGTGAACTTAACAGGGAGCCACCAGGCAAAAGGGAAACATAGTATGCAGAGTCCCACCCCCAGAATCACAAAGATGAACATAGCAGCTATCTCCTCTCCTAACTGCCAACAGACTTCACGATACTGTCCCAAAGCTCCTGTCCTCTTTCTTGCCTAGAGGATTAAATCTCTCTACCATTATAATAACATAAGAGGTTTTCAGAAGTAGATTCCCTACTGCCCTCTTACTACACGCCTGCTCCCTGATATAAAAGTACCTTCAGAGCTCACCTTACTTACCGTTTATCACGCCGCACAGCTGACAGAGCGTGTAAGTGCCTGTTGAACTAATTAAGTAAAGAGAAAGAGGAAGATACCTGAGAAACAAGCACCGCCCCAAGAACATGATTCCAGTTCAAAAGTGGATTTGCGTTCCAAAGTCACTAGCAGCGGGACGACAATAGTCTTTGCAAATGGTTGCAAGTCCTGTCTTGAAGAAAGATCTGAGAAGTGACAGTGGCCATTAGCCGCTGCTGCACAGTCATCAGCCATTGCTCTCTGTAAGCGTGCGGACATCAGTTAGACATTCACCAGTCTACGCCTGCTTCGCTATGGAAGCATCCCAGGGGATTTCTTTATTGTCACAGACATTTTCCAGCCCAAGCCCAAAGTGAGAGCCCATGGCTGTCACATGGCCTCACCCTGTTATCAGCTGCCAGCCCAGTTCTTCCCAAAAGTGTCAGCTGTTGGCACCCTGTGGACAGCCAGGTCCAGAGGATGTCTGCCTTATTCAGAATCTTGTCAGGGGACAACCCCACCATGACACCACCCATCCAAAGGGTCAGGCCAATGTCACAGGCTTTCTGTGGTTTCTGTCAGCACTGGGGTTTGTTTCAAACCTATGAGAGACACAAGTAGAAACAGCTACCAGGCTGAAATGGAGCTCACCCACTTTGCTGATATGAGCAGTTAAAGCTATAACTTTATATGCTTGATGGCGTTCAGACTTGATAGAAGTGGGCTGGAGGAGGTCAGAAGACACACGTTTGAGAAGAAGCTCTGAAATTTTTATCAGTGTTGTAACTACAGGCAAGTTACCCCCTAGTTCTCTGGATGTCATTTCTGTTTACGAAGAGAGGAGGCTGAAATGGAGGATTTCTACACCACCCCTGCCCCCTAGCTCTAACAGGATTCTCTGTTGAGTGGTCAATAAAGGGCCCCTACTGTTGGCCAGAGGTTGTGCTGAACCCTATCACATAAAGTGCCAATTTCATCTTCACTTCTCAGTAAAGAGAAATCCTAGTGGCCTCGTAGTTAAGTGCTACATCTGCTAACCAAAAGGTCAGCAGTTCAGATGTACCAGGTGCTCCTTGGAGCAGTTCTCTCTGTCCTATATTGTCCTGTAGTGTCACTATGAGTTGGCATTGACTCAACAGCACTGGGTTTGGATCGGTTTTAGACATAGGGTCTCTGTGAGTCAGAATACTCTGGGGGTCAGTTCTACCATGGCCTCTAGGGTCACCATGAGTTGGATCCAACTCGACGGCACTTGGCTATGAGTCAGAATCAGCTCAATGACAGTGGCTTTTTATTTTTGTTTAGTAAAGTGGATTTCAATATTTTTACGTCCCTTATGTTCCCAAAAAGGAAGCCACAAAGAAAGTGGATGATGGGTTAAGTTTGCTCAGGTTGCATAGATAGAAAACGCATCATTGGGATTAAAGCCAGGCTGCCTAGCTCTTAGAGCTTCCCTTATCTCAAAACAACCTCCACATTCATAAGAAAGGACTCCAGTTAGCCAGAGTCTTCAGAGTCTTGTCTGTGTCTCTCCTCAGCAGAAGAAAAAAAGGGGATTAAGCTGCAGAAGGAGGGAGGAATTGCAATCAGAGTGAAAAAAGAAGGGCAATTGTTGGCAGCTGCCTTGGAGCCAGGCCCAAATCACGGCTACCACAAGGACAATGGAACAAAACACTGCCTGGTCCCATGCCATTTCATGATTGGTTGTTGCTCAGGATGTTGCTATCCACAAGGTTTCCATTGGCTGATTTTCAGTAGTAGATCACTAGGTCTTTCTTCCTAATCTGACTTAATCGGAAGCTCTGCTAAAACTTGTTCAGCATCGTAGGAATAAGCAAGACTTCACTGATGGATGGGTGGGCGATGGCTATGCATGGGATGCACTGGCCAGGAGTCCAACCTGAGCCTCTCACATGAAAGGAAAGAATTCTACCAGTGAATCAATAGTGATCCATTTTAGAGGTGTTAATGTTAAGTGCCAGGGAGTCAATTCCAATGCAGAGTGACCCAGTCTACATCAGAATGAAACACTGCACAGTCCTGTGCCTTCCCCACAGTCATTGTCATGCTTAAGCCCATTGTTGTAGCCACTGTATCAGTGCATCTCCTTGAGGGTTCTCTTGTTTTTTGATGATGCTCTACCCGGGCGTCAGTCCTACTCCAGGGATTGATCCCTCTAGTGACATTTCCAAAGTATGTGAGATATAATCTTGCCACCTTTGATTCTATGGAGCATTCTGGTTGCACTTCTTCTAAGACACATCTCTGGGTACGGTTGTCATTCCATGATATAGTAAATACTCTTCATCGACACCAGAGTTCGAGGGCTTCAGCTCTCCAGTCTTCTTTATTCATCATCTATCTTCTGCATGCATATGATGTGACTGAAAACACCCTGGCTTGGGTCAAGTCACCTTTGTCTTCAAAATGGTATCTTTGCTTTTCAACACTTTAAAGAGGTTCTTTGCAGATTTGCCCAGCACAATGCATCGTTTGATTTCTTGACTGCTGCTTCCATGGGTGTTGATTGTAGAACACAGTAAAATGAAATCCTTGATAATTTCAGGCTCCATTTACATGATGTTGCTTATTGGTCCAGTCATGAGGATTTTTGTTTTCTTGATGTTGAGGTATAACCTATACTGAATGAAGTCTGTGGTCTTTGATCTTTACCAGTAGCGTGTCACATCCTCTTCACTTTCAGCAGGCAAAGTTGTGTCATCTGCATAAAACAGGTTGTTACTGGGTTTTTCTCCCTTCCTGGTACCCTGTGCTTCTTTGTATAGTCCAGCTACTCATATTATTTGCTAAGCATACAGATTGAATAGATATGGTGAAAGGATACAACCCTGATGCACATCTTTCTTAGCTTTTCTGACTAAAATTCTTCAAAATTGCGACTCAAGTTTTTAATTTTTTCTTCAGTTCTTTCTACTTGAGAAATGCTAAGCAGGTCTTCTCTTTTGGTTTTCTAACTTCAGGTTTTTGTGCACTTCTTTATATTATTTTACTTTGTTTTCTCAAGCTACTTTCTGAAATATTCTGTTCAGCTCTTTTACTTCATCACTTTTTCCATTTCCTTAGCTAATCTACATTCAAGAGCAAGTTTCAGAGACACTCATGACATCCATTTTTGTCTTCCTTTTCTTTCCTTTTTTGTTAGTTACGTTTTTCTTTCTTCATATATGATATTCTTGGTATCATCCCCCAATTCTTCTGGTCTTTGTTGGTGTTCAGTGCATCAAATACGTTCTTGAGATGGCCCCTAGATTCAGATGGGATATACTCAAAGTCATGCTTTGGCTCCTTTGAACTTGTATTAATTTTTTTTATCTTCATCTTGAACTTGCATATGAGCAATTGACAACCTGCAATCAGCCCCTAGTCTTATTCTGGCTGATGATATCAAGCTTTTCCACCATCTCCTTCAAAAGAAGTAGTCAACTTGATTCCTATGTATTCTACTAGGTGAGGCCCATGTGTATAGATACCATTTATGTTGTTGAAAAAACCTGTTTTTAATGAATAGGCTATTGTTCTTGCACAATTCTATCACCAAGACCAAATTTTCCAAGTATTTATCCTTCTTCTTTATTTCCAGCTTTCACCTTCCAGTTACCAGTTATTATGAATGCATCTTGATTGTATGTTTGCTCAATTTCAAACTGAAGAAGTTCATGAAAATCATCAGTTTCTTCATCTTTGACATTAGTGGTTGGTGTAAAAATTTGAATACAATAATTTGTATTTCCTCCACAGCAGATTGCAAATTTTATTTGGAGCAGCAAGGAATCAAGCGAAAGTTATATTGCCTAATCTCTCTTTCAACTAGGGTTTATCTTGTGACCAAGCTCTGGACAGAGACAGTAAGTAGACTTCTGAAGACCAATTCCAAGATCTTTTAAAGGAATCAAATCAATGAGGGTAGATCCTTTTTTTCCCTCTGTCCCTCCTCGTTCCTCTTCCCTAGCTATGAAAAGCTGGAGCTCTATCTGCCATCTTAGACCACGAGGTGATGGTGGCGACAGAGCCATGCCCTGGGAGGGAGAAGGAGAACTATAATGAAAGACAAGATCCCCAAAGATCCTGAGAGCGCCAAACAAATCCTGGCCTTCCTTCCTCTGGAATTCCTGTATTTGAGAAAGAAATAAATTATTTTGTTAAGTGACTGTAATTTAAGGGATTTCTTTTATGTGCAACTACATCTGGTCCTAATTATTATGACCAGACAGGTTAATTCTGGAAGTGATGCAGAAAGAATATACTCTATCAGTAGTGAGACCTGGTTCCTCCACTTGGTCCACATGGTCCCAAGAAAAAGGAAGGAACAATGGGCATCATATAAATCTTTAGATTTTGGATGTTGTCATGGATTGAATTCTGTCCCCCCAAAAATAAGCATAGCCAAGTCGCTGGGCCATGACTAGCAGTATCTTGTGACTGTCCTCCATTCTGTGGTTTTCCTATGCTGTATGTTAAAGGATTAGTTAGGGTAGGACTGTAAATCCCTTCAGAAGATCACCTCCCTTCTCCACTGTAAAGGGAGTTTCCCTGGAGTATGGCCTGCTCCACCCTTAATCTTTTCATCCTAGAAGAGATAAAAGGAAAGGGAAGCAGGCTGAGAATTGGGAACCTTGTACCATCAAGCAAGCACCACCGGGAGAAGAGCGTGTCCTTCAGATCTGAGGTTCCTGCTCCAAGATGCTCCCTGGACCAAGACTGATGCAATACCGGACTTTCCTCCAGAGCCGACAAGGGAGAAAGCCTTCCCCTGGGGTGGACACTCTGAATATGGACTTGTAGCCTACCAAACTGTATAAGAATGAACTTTCCTTTGTTAAAGCCATCCACTCGGTGGTATTTCTGTTAGAGCAGCACTAGCTGACTAAAATAGATGTCATCAGATTTAAGCACACTATTATTTTTTACATTATCAACAAAGAAAAAAATGTTGACAATCAAACTATGACATATCAATGACTATAAGATTTCAATTACAGAAACGTGGAAGGAAAAATACTATGAAGCGTGGTATGTGGGGGATTTAGCAAAACATAGAGTTCAGATTTAAAGTTTATCAGATCAACCTATCTTCCCTGTTTTAAGGAAAAGCAAAGTGAGATCTAGTGAGGGGCAGCTTTTGTCCAAATTCAGTGACAGAACCAAGATGAGAATCCTGACTTCATACGAGAGCCCTTTAATAGAACTCAACAGATAACAATTTTTTGCTTGTGTTACATTGACTGCTAGTGACATGTTTATTTAATGAGCCATCTGTTCTTGTTTTTTCCCCTAAGATATGCAGCACTGAATAGGCAGAGGCACAGCCCTTTACCTCTCTCTCCAGGAGACAGCCACACACAAATGGACTTAGCAGTCACGGGAGATGATTTGAGGTGGTTTTCATCACAGATGCACCCTTGTACCTCACAGGCCTACACCTTAATCAACATTGCTGAAGGAGATGTAGACTGCCAGGTGACCTCTGAGAACTGCAGGTGGTTGCCTTCTAAAACACAAGAGATTGAGGTAGCACAGTAACCACTGATGGCCAGGACTTGATTGCAGGATGGGGGGGTGGGGACTTAGCTTAAGTCTCTTCTCTCTCTTCCTGCAAATAAGAGAGATCAAAGCATTTGTCTAGGGTCAGACAAGGTACCATGGTGAATGGTGTCTATCACAAGGGTCACAAGCAATCTAGATCCCCAGTTTATCCAAGATGGAAGGGCTCCAGCCTCGCCCCAAACATAGACATTACTGTCATCCCTCTTAATCTGATCTGGGTTTAAGAAAGGCCATGGTGGTGATGGTGTGGTTGATTCAGAGGCCAAGTTATGCAGTAGGGAGGCTATTGTCAAGATAGAGGATTTCAGTGTCCTGAACTGAAGCAGTGAGCATGGAGAAATCAAGAAGGATGATTTAAGCAAACATCAACCCCAAGCCAAGTGTCATCGAGTCACTTCTGAAATACCAAGCTTCTGAAGTCATTTTGTTATATTGGTGCTTTTGTCTCCTCTGTCCCTGAATACCCTGAGCCCTTACTTTCAAGAGCCTTTAGCTTAGTCCATCCTTATTTTAGACTATGCATAAATAAGGTGGGAAGTGCTAACAACAGTCTAGATTACCAAATGAGACCTGTGTCAACACAGGGAAGCTAAGACATGAGCTAATGATGAGATTGTGATGACGGAATTCTCAAACATCAACTGGAGATCGGAGAGGTACCTGAGTCTGGTGTCTTCCCATTATAATTAAAAGCCTCAGCAGTCTTTCCCGCTCTAAGGATATTTGCATAAAAAATACACATGATTTTCCCATTTTTTCTATCGAAAATCTCAGAATCTCAATAAATGTGCCTATGAGCCCTGACAGCATAGTGGTTAAGAACTACAGTGGCTAACCAAAAGGTCAGCAGTTTGAATCCAGCAAGCATTTCTTGGAAGCTCTATGGATCAGTTCTACTCTGCCCTATAGGGCTGTTGTGAGTTGGAATCAACTGGACGGCAATAGGATTTTTTTTTTTTTTTAAAAAACGAGCCCTAGTGGCATAGTGTTTAAGAGTTTGGCTGCTAACCAAAAGGTTGATCAGCAGTTTGAATCCACCAGCCACTCCCTGGAAACCTCATGGGGCAGTTCTATCCTGTGCAGTTGGATGACTAAAAGTCAGAATCAGCCCAATTGCAACAGTTTTGGTTTTTTGGTATATGTGCATCTAGACTGAAGAAGATCTGAATTAGTGAAACTTGTCTACAGTCAAACAATATAGAGAAAGGTGAGATACTACTTTTCAAACTACACAATAGCATGGATTGGACTCACCTAGCATGAAAAAGTAGATATGTCCAGGGAGCATGCTTTAATGAATACACAACAATGGTTTATAATTAGCAGAAGGTTTGAAAATGGGTCCTCCTTGGGTGCTTAGAGCAAACAAGATGGAGTTCATGAAAATGTGTTAAAAACTAGAAAGTACTATAGACATGTTTTCTCCAACACAACATGATTGTTTGAAATGGATTTGTTCTCACGGTGCACTGATTATATCGCAATTGAGTTCTCGCCACAATCAGAGCTAGAATTGTTATCTTTATTTTATAGAGAGAAACAAAGCCTCAAAAAAGTAACTAGCCCAAAGCAGTGCCCTTCCCAGAGTTTTATGGTCATCTCTCAGGATTGAGGGCAGAAGGGTAGTGGGCTGGGCACTGGGCTCTAAAACTAAAAAAATGTGTCGTTGTGATTGATCTCAAGGAACGAAATAACTGCTGTTTACTGAACACTTGCCATGGTGCAGAAAAGCCGTTGCACATCATCTGATACAATCCGCAGAACAAGTCTAGGAGTTAGGTGCTGTCATTATCCCCACTGTATTGATGAGGAGCCCTGGCCATAGAGTAAGGGAGTGCTAGGCTGCTGACCCAAAGGCTGCTAGTTTGAACCCAACCAATGGCTCTGCAAGAAAAAGTCCTGGCAGTTTGCTTTCATAAAGATTATAAAACACTATGGGGCAATCCCACACCATCACTTGGGGTTGCTATAAATCACAAATCAACTTGATAGCATCCAATGACAGCATACTGATAAAGAAGCTTAGATTCCGACAGGTTGAAAAAACCCAACTGCACTTCAGAGGGTTTTTAAGGTTATGGTGTTTTGGAAGCAAGGCTGGCAAGGCTTTCTTCCAAAATGTCTCTAAACCCATTGTTGTTGAGTCAATTTTGACTCACAGTGACCTGATAGAACATAGTAGAACTGCCCCACACAGTTTTCAAGGAGCTCCTGGTGGATTCAAATTGCCAACCCTTTTGTTAGCAGCTATAACCCTCAACTACTATGCCATCAGGGCTTACAAGGTGCATCTAAAAATCAAACCCACTTCTGTTGAGTCAGTTCTGACTCACAGTTACCCTACAGACAGAGTAGAACTGCCCCATAGAGTTTCCAAGGAGAGCCTGGCAGATTTGAACTGCTAACCCCTGTAGCACCTAACCAATATGCCACTAGGGCTTCCGAGGTGCCTCTGGATGGGGTCAAACTCCAGCTTTTCGGTTAGTTACCAAGGGCTTAACTGCTTGAGCCACCTAGAAAAGTCAGAAACCTGCAAAAGGTCATACAAGAAGGGGGCAGGACAAGATTACAGTTCTGGACTTAGTGAACACTAAAGATATGGTTAGCTTTTCTCACTCCAGAGTTTTTCCACCCTGTAGTCATGAACGCACATTTAATTTATCTGAAATAACAGCAATTCACATCTCCTCTGGGGAGAAGAAGATCTGAGGGTGCTTTCAGTCTGGATGGATTTTGGCTCACTAAGGAATTCATTTCTGGAGTAAGCAAATGGTCTCCCCTCTGTAAACCTGCAACTCCAGTAAGCGAATCTATAATGACTTTGGAATCCTGAAACATTGTTTTCCCTGCAAATCCTGGACCACTTAGGAGATCAAACCTTGCTTAGCTTGGCAGGGAAGCACTGTTAGTGATTCATTCCAGAGCATAAAAAGGAGGCACGGAAATGGTCCCTGCAAAAAAACGGGTGAGAGCCAGGAGAAGGCAGGGTAGAGGATGAGAGGATAATGAGGAGGAGGAGGGAGGAGGAGGGACAAAAAGAAGGCAGAATGCTGCGGCCTCTGGGAGAGCTGGTCAGAAGATGCCTTTGAAATGTCTGCACCAAGTTAAATCTCAGTCTAGCAGCTGATCCTCAGCTTCTGGAGAGGAAACTGGAGTTAGCACTTGTGTCTGGTTAGAAAGGCGGCTGGAAGGTGGAAATAAAAGAACGGCCACTCTTTCCTCCACTACCTACAATCTGAATGCCTCCTGATGCAAGGGAGAGGAAGGTTGCTGGGCCCAAAGAAGGGGTGGGCCCGAAGGAGGGAAATGGCCTGAAAGCTGATCAAAAACACTTTCAAGTGAAGATTAAACCCCACAGAGTGCAGGAGGCCAATTTAATGGGATATGGTTCCTGTCCACACTGTCCCTTCCCCTGGCTTCCCATGGGAAAGGAACTGAGCTGTGATGTTTGTTCATCAGAGAAACCCCTGGGTACCAGATCTTATCCAAACGAGCAGCTGACAAAGGCTAGAAATGAAAACCAGAAAAAAGTGTTGAAAGGGGCATAAGGGTGTGATAATAAGTTTAATTTTCTAGTATCCTTCGTGTCAAGGGGCCAGATGCCCAGGAACATTTAAAGGCCATTAGCCTGAAGAATGAAGCAGGTGTACGGGAGGGACACCAGCATGGGGAACATGATGACTGCATTCCAGCTTTGGCTCAGCTGATTCACTTTCCTGGGTCTCAGTTTCTCCATATGGAAAATGGAAAGAGCAGGGCATTCTTGAGATTGTGCTTTACTAAGAAAGCATGCATAGCAAATAGCTGCACAGGCTGTTGAAATCCCTCCTCTCTGCCTAAAGCAGGTTGACCGTGAACACAGGTTTTGGCCTCTCTGAACCTATTTCCTCTCTCTGACAGCCACGAAAGTAGACGCAGCACCAAATGTGGCTCACTGGATGTCCTGCAGAGCCTCTGCAGGCTGGACTTCCAGCCTGCCCAGAAGCCCCAAGGTCGTTAATGGTCACACACAACAGAGCATTTTCCTCCAAGGCCAGAATACAGTGTTGTTGACCTTACAGAGAGGTACAGTCAAAGCCATTGCAGCCCCTAGGAGTGACCATCTGCTGCTAACTTTTCAGCTAATCACAATTTCAGTGTTAAGAACAAAGCCCATTCCTTCTCTTCAATTCCACCATTTACTGTAGGACCTGGAGTGAGTAGGGGAAAGACCACTAGATGCAGGAGAGGGGAATTTTGATTTTGACCCTAATATTAACACTGCACCATTTTTTTCAAGTCTTTTCCCCTCTCTAGGCCTCAGTATCCATGGGGGGGGGGGGGCTGGAACCAATAAATTCTAAACTATCTAGAATATGCACCAGCTTACACTGAGCAAGGTACCTATGGGCTGAACTGTGTTCACTTACTAATATGTGGTAAGTGATTTCACATGGGTTTCACCACATCTTTTACCCAGCGGGGGAAAAGTGAACTTGTTTATTGCAGATTGGTGAGAAGACAGTTGGGCTGTGTATACCTGGCTTATTGTGTATTCCTGCCCTGGACACTATAGAAGGCCCACAACACACCTCCTAGCATTCATGGCCTTGTGAAGCCTCTTCCCTTAACTGTGGATAGGACCTCTGACTTTCTTTTAAGCAATACAGCAAAGATGATGTGATTTCTGTGATTAGGTTACATAAGATTGTAACATTCATCTTGCTAGGACATTGTTCCCCCTGCTGATTTTAATATAACATGTGGCCACATTCAGGAGACCCAGGTAGGCAAGGAACTGGCAGCCTCTGGTCAACAGGCAGCAAGAAATTGGGGTCCTCAGTTCTGCATCCACAAGAAATTAAGTTGTGCCATAAGTCATGGAGGCCATCCACAACTACCTTGAGATGAGATCCCAACCCCCGGCCAACACCGTGATTGCCACCTATGGGACCCAGAGCAGATGCCCAGCTAAGTCATCCTACACTCTTGACCTTAGAAACTGTATGGTAGTAAATACATTGTTTAAAGCCGCTGAGTTTGTGGTAATGTAACAAATAACTAATGTGTTAGTTGTTGCTTAGCCTGCTACAACCTAAGACAACTTCCTGTATAACACAATAACATGTGGACCAGTCCTGCTCTATCTTCTGATCATCAGTATACTCAAGTGCGTCGTGAAGGCCACTGAGTATTTTGAGTGCTTTCCTACCCCTGAGGGAACTCTGGTACCACAAGGGTTGAGGGCTTAGTGCTAACCGAAAGGTTGGCAATTCTAACCCACCACCTGCCCTTTGGGACAGAGATGAGGCAGTGTGCTTTGGTAAAAATTTGCAGCCTTGGAAACTCTATGGGACAGTCCTACCCTGTCCTTAGAGGGTCACTGTGAGTAGAATTGACTCAAGGACATTTTTTCTTTTTTTGACCTAAACTAGGGGTCTGCCCATCCTCCAGTACTCTTTATCAGCTAATTGTCTATTTCGATCCATAGACTTTCCACTGGCTAACTTTTGGAAACAGATCACCAGGCCTTTCTTTCCAGGCTTAGTCTGGAAACTCCACTGAAACCTGTCCGCTAAGGTGACCCTGCTGATATTTGAAATGCCAGTGGCATAGCCTGTGGTGTTACAGCAACCCACGAGTCACCACAGTGTGACAGGTATATGGTGGCGATAGCGAACACAATAGGATAAAATGTCTAAATAACGTTACTATGAAGAAACATGATGAAAAATAGTTAAAGGGACTATAATAACCATTGCAGTGGTCAGAACATAGAACAATTGTTACTCAGTGGCCCACTCTATACATGGTTCCTTGCCACTCATGTAATTGAGTTTCCCAGCCCTACCCCACCAGGGACTGACTCAGTGCCATCCAGTGGGCATATAACTGGGCTAGTATTCAAACAGTGTGTGGGAAAGAACACTATGAGGTGAGAACCCGTAGTAGGGTCTGCTGCCATGGAGTTCAGCTTGTCCTATGCTTCCTGCTGGTTCACAGTCTCAGGTCCACATCACTCATTCCTTCATTCATTCTTTCACTAAGTGTTTCTTAAGTGCCCACTAGGTACCTGGCACTATGGTAGACACTCACAGCCTAGGGTGAACTACAAAGCACATTCTCTACCCTTTTGGTGCAGAGGATGTGCTTTTTAGTATAGAAGAGGAGCGAGATATAATCAAACAACCATACGAGTAAGTAAATACAGTCACGACAGCTTGGAAACCCTGATGTGGCATAGAGGTGAAGTGCTACAGCTGCTAGCCAAAAAGTCAGCAGTTCAAATCTACCAGACACCCCTTGTAAACCCCTGTGGAGCAGTTCTGTTCTTTTTTATAGGGTCACTATGAGTCAGAATCAGCTCGACAGCAACAGGTTTTTTTTTTGGTTTGGTGGCAGCTCTGAGGGCATGTGACAGTGTTCCTGGGCTAGTCTGCAGGAGCTCCGGTGGTATAGTGGTTAAGTGCTATGGCTGATAACCTAAAGGGTGGTGGCTTGAATCCACCAAGTGCTCCTTGGAAACCCTGTGAGGCACTTCTACTCTGTCCTATAGAGTCTCTGTAAGTCAGAATCAACTCAACAGAATGAGTTTGATTAAAAAAAAAAAAGTCTGAAGGAGCTTTGACAGCCCCAAAGTTTAAGTACTACTAACTGAGAGGTTGATGGATTGAACTTACCAATTGTGTTGCTAGATAAAGACTTGGTGATCTGCCTCAGTGAAGATGACCGCCTTGAAAACTCTACTAGGCAATTCTGCTGTGTGTCAAGAGGTCGCTGTCTGTCAGAAATGACCCGACAAGATCTAATGACAAGAGTCTAGTCCGGGAGATAAGGGCAGACTTCCCTGAGAAAGAGATACCTGAGCTGAGATTTGAATGGTGCATGGAAATCAGCCAGATAAAGGGATAGGTCGCCATTCAGGGACATCTGCTTATGAGAGCAGGGAAGCTCAGTGCCATTCTTCAGAGTCCCTGCCCTACTTTTCCTCACTTACAGAATACAAACCTCCCAAGTTCTTATTCCAATTTGATCTGTCAATTTTCCTATGTCTTTATCACATTTTATCAAAATGTGTATCAGTGTGAGAACATGAATGTCTGCCACCCCTCCCTTTAAGCAACAGCAAAACTGAAATTCTGCAAAGATAGCAGCACGTTTCATATTTTAATTATTTTTTCATCTTCCTTTGCTGGTCTTCATTTTTTTATGGCTCTTCTCATTTACTTCTAGAAGCAGGTCTTACTTCTTCCCCTAGTAGAAAATATGCTTGCCTCCAATGAGGTAGAGGAACCCTGGCAGCTTAGTGGTCAATAGCTATGGCTGCTAATCAAAAGGCTGGCAGTGTGAATACATCAGGTACTTCTTAGAAACCCTGTGAGGTAGTTCTACTTTGTCAAATAGGATCACTATGAGTCACAATGGACTTGACAACAGTTGGGTTTTTTTGTTTTTGTTTTTCATTTTACGTACTGAGTCAGAACCAACTGATGAGTCAGCAGTGGGTTTGGGTTTTTTTGGATGTAGCAAATATTTCAAGTATGTTGAGATATTACTGGAGAAAAAGTACAAGGAGGAGGTCTACCCTGTTAGAGGTGCTGGAAGAAATAAACTTAAGCCAGAAGAATATCTCAAATTTTGGAGTATTATTCTGAAAAGCAGCAAACTTGGAGGTGAGCTTTGGGTTAGATTTCACTAGAGCACTAACTGATCAATTGACCTTGTGTCTCCTCTCTTCACTGTATGCCAGAGTTCACT
This sequence comes from Heterohyrax brucei, assembly GCA_028571685.1. Lineage (NCBI taxonomy): Eukaryota > Metazoa > Chordata > Mammalia > Hyracoidea > Procaviidae > Heterohyrax > Heterohyrax brucei. Next base: position 70,217,361 of record CM053150.1, read on the forward strand.
CTGACGCCTTAGGAGCACTGGTTCATTGAGTACCTATATCAACTCTGGGAGAGAAGAACTATTATTAGCCCTATTTACATATGAGTTGTGAAACAGAGTTGTAATATGCTTTGTCCCAGTTGCCCCTGCTATTCAAGAGCAGAGCTGGGACACAGACTTAGAAAGTCTGTCTCCAGAATCCCTGCATTTACCACTGTACTTGACTTCCCCCCTAAAATAAGAATGCAATTTCACTTTTACACATGGGGCAAACAGGCACAGAGGGGTTAACCATTTGCTGAAAAGCACAGAGAGGGGAAGTAGCAGAGGTAGGACTGGAATCCAGGTAGGCTGGCAGCACAGCTCTGCTCTCGTCTATAACGTGCCTCCCTTTAATGACAGCCATGCCTCTATGAGGCTGGTTCCCATTCATTGACTTAGTGAGGGACTCAGGTGAACTGGCAAAAGTGAGAAATAAGATAAGCAGCGTACTTGCCTTCCCCATGATGTTGGTCCAACAAATGAATGACATCAAATACTACAAAGGGCAAGAACAGGGTATTCTGAATGTCAGGGTGAGCTTTAAGTAAGGCAGTGGTGATAACATATCGAGTTCAATGTTTTACCTGTAGAAGAAACCCAGTAAGTAGAAGTGGTTGATATGCAGTGCCTAAAAGCACCGAGGAAACCCCGGTGGCATAACGATTAAGTGCTAAGATTGCTACACCAAAAGTCTGAGAGTTCAAATCCACCACTTGGAAATTCTACAGGGAAGTTCTACTCTGTGCTGTAGGGTCACCCTGAGTCAGAATCAACAGAACAGCAACTGGTTTGGTTCTGGGTTTTTTTTGTTGTTGTTATTTTTAAGAACACCAGGAAGCCCTGGTGGTGCAGTAAAGAGCTCAGCTGCTAACCAAAAGGTTGGTAGTTCAATTCCACTAGCTGTTCCTTGGAAACCCTTTGGGGAAATTCTACTCCATCCTGTAGGGTTGCTGTGAGTTAAAATTGACTCAGTAGCAATGGGTCCATTCTAAGAGCAACAGTTGCAGAGCTCAACCAAGAACATTCAAATCCCACTTCTGTCAGGTAGCAGCTCTAAGATCATAGGTGAGTCAGTCATCATCTCTAAGACGCAGTTTTACCATTAGTAAAATGTTAGACTAATAATAATGACCCACCTCAAAAAATTAAAGATTATACATCTGGCATGCTCAGTACTGTGGCTAGCACATAACACATGCTGAATAATTTTTTAAAAAGCTATTGTTGTTAAGATAAGGGGACGGTCAAAGCTGCTTACGACAAGGCACATATGTGATAAGCCCCGTATCACAGAAGAGATGGTTTGAGGACTAAGGTGTTAGTTTTTCATGGGCTGGAGCTAGACTAGAAGCCATCTCTTTCCTACCATTACCCTTCCCTGTCTTGTATTACAGCCCTGACCTTCCCCAACAAATGAGGAATTCTTATCTGGTAGCTACAGCTGTCCAAGGTAGAACTGGCTAAGGAGTATGAGGTAGGAAGCTCCCTGTCAAAGAGGTCTTAAAGCTGAAGATAAATAACCCCATGACAGAGGTGCTGTAAAGAGAATTCAAACACTGAATGACAGAATGAATGAAGGAAATGACACGACAGCTGAGCAGCTGGTGTGAGATAGATCAGTGATTGTTAAACTGTGTTTCATAGAACCCAGATCTTGGGCAAGGGGACTCAAGACTAGCCACACAGGAGGGCAAGGTCAAATGGCTGAAGGTCCAGATTCCTTTCCCTCTAACATAACCGGAGAAGATCCATGTTTATTATTTTTCAGGTGGAAGTTTTCACCAGTTAGTTATTTCCACAAAGTTACTGTTACAAATTACCACAAAATTCAGAGACTTCAGTGATAAACATATGTTTCTCACTCCTCCGTGTAGCTCAGTTGACCAAAACTGAGCTGCTTTGATCTCATCCACATTCACTCACCACTGGGAGGTTGGATGCAGTCAGCTGATGTAGGCCAGGCTTGGCTGGAGCAGTCTGGATCTGTTCCACGTATGTCTCATCTTCCCCTGGACCCAGTGGGAGAATCCAAGCATGTCCTTCAAACAGCAGCGGCAGAGGCACACCGGAGCAAGCCAAATAGTACAAGCATTTTTTTCAAGCCTGTGATTGTCTTGTGTCTGCTAACATCCCATTGGCAAATTTCATGGTTCTGGACAAACGCAGGGTGAAAGGATGGGGCAAGTCACCCCGCCTGTGGTAGAAAGGCAACACCAAACCAAAAACACCAAACCCACTGCTGCTGAGTCGATTCCAACTCATAGAGACCATATAGGACAGAGTAGAACTGCCCCATAGAATTTCCAAGGAGGGTCTGGCACACTCGAAGTTCTGATCTTTTGTTCAGCAAAGATAGCACTTAGCCACTGTGCCATCAGGATTTCCAGGCACTGCCAAGGTACATGGGAAAAGGCCATGGATTCAGCTGTGGGTAAGCCTGGTCACGAGTACATTCTACCCTAAGCTTCTGTGTGAGATTTTATTTATGAAAAAGACTCAGCAGTATATAAAAATAAGTTTGAAACAACTGAACTAGATATTTTCTAAGATCTCACAGTCCAGAAATGCCAGGATGCAGATCTGAGTCCTGGATTTGTCAGACAACAGCTGCACGATCATAGCGGCAAATTACTTAACTTCTGTCAGCCTTAGTCTCTCTACTTGCATGATAGAAAAGAATCATCATGCTTCATAGGGGCATTATGACAGTTAACTAGAACACTGATCCTAAGTTCTTGCCACGCTAACTCACATGCAGTAAGGACTCAGTAAAGGTGAGCAGTACGGACAATGACAGTGCTGGCTCCACATATGTTCCAGTTTGTAGTAAGAAAAGTCCTTGGGTAGCTCAAGTGCTTTGCAAAAGGCTACTAACCTACAGGTTGATAGTTCAATCCCACCCCGACGTTCTGTGGGAGAAATACCTGGAGAGCTGTTTCCATAAAGATTACAGCCAAGAAAAACCCATGGAGCATGGTTCTGCTCTGTAACACATGATTCAAAGGCAGAGGGTTTGGTTTTTCATTCATCAGAAATATTGAGCAGCTGATTCTATGTGCACTCTCATGTTCATATTCATCACGTTTCTCCCATATTACAGACTGTTTGACAAAGCAGATAGTTCTCTACACAGACTGTTCTCAGAAGAAAGGCAGACACAGTCAAGGGTGTAGATAAAAGGAAGGGCAAAAACTTGGGATCTGTGACACAAACACCCACAGGGCAGAGGAATAACAGGAAGTCAGCGATCACAGAGTGGGCGGGGTGGGGGGCGGTCAGTTGCCTGGATATCCAGATGGATGAGATGCAAACTGACTCATAAAGTCAGTACACACCCAAAGAATGCTGAGAAAGCAGCTGAACAGGACACAGAACTGCTGGTGAACCCAAAGAGCTCTCACCATCAGGATGCAGGTGAGAAAGTGCGAGGATTCGACAACTGTGGACCAGGCAGGGGCCGCTGATGGCAATAGTCTGGATGGAAGCCAGTCTCCTGTTATCAGACAAGCCGCAGGTCATGGAGGGCCCTTTAGGACCAAGTGCCCACCTGCCAAGCAGGTTTATAAAAGTAAAGGCCACTGGAGATTAGACCATATTTCCCATTCCGACAAGGCAGGAGGCAAATAGAGGGAATCATGACCAACCTGTATTTAAATCCTAAAAATTGGCTACCTTTAAATCCAGAGGAAATCCTGGTGACATGGAGATTAAGTGCTACAGCTGCTAACCAGAAGGTCAGCAGTTCAAATCTGCCAGGCACTCCCTGGAAACTCCACGGGGAAGTCCTACTCTGTCTCTACAGTTGCTACGAGTTGGAATTGACTTGACAGCAGTGGATTTGGTTGGGTTTAAATCTGAAAGTCTCTAAGTTGTTTGAATTCCTAATATTAATTTTCTTGCTCCTGGCAGAGATTGGGACTCATGAACTAACAATAAGGAAATAAGGGAAGTTACATCTAAGCATGGTTTATAGATGATTGTGACTATAAGCTTTAAACCTGTTACTTAACATGTGTCCATTTCCCTATGTTGTAAACTATATTGTTTTTGTTTTACTTTGTTTTTGTTTTTCTTCTTTTGCTGGTCTTATTACTTATCATCACAACATCAATTACACTACTAATGGAAGCTCTTTAAAGGCTTGTGTCAGAGCCTCAGAAAAAGGATAGAAAAGCCACCACGATGGAGTCTCTCACTGTGCAATGACCCTGCTGGCTTTCTCAGCTTTTTCCTCCTCCCTGAGCTTCCACAAATCCTGAAGGATGCATTTTTGCATCTGCTAATGTGGAAGGAGTCTTGTTGTCTAGCATTCTCCAGAGGAAGTTTTAACTCAAGGCACAGTGCATTTATTATGTTGCTTTTTCTTTTCATTCTGTGTTTCTCTGTGAGTTTGTGGAAAGGGATGGGGAGTGGGGGATGAGGCCAGAGTGGAGCCAGGCTGTCCTCATTTGACTTACCAGTATTTGGAAGGCATTTAAATTTCTCTCTTTTCTATTGGAATGAGAGTGAAATCCAAAATTCCTAGCTGTCTCTAAATACCAACTGACTAAGCTTAAAGACTCCCAAAATAAATAGTTTAGCATTCCGGAAAGTTACCAGAGACCTGGGGGTTTGCTAAATGAAGCACGTACCTCTTGCCCTCCTCACCTAGATTCTGTTCAAGATGACCCTGCAATGCCAAGGAATTGGATGTATGTTTGTTTTGTAGCAGTTAGTAAAGGTTGGGTTTCTGGCATTTTGGCTCATGATATTGTGGCCACAAAATAGAATGGTGTGTGGCCAACAAAATGAAATCCACATTCAGCTGTCTTAAAATATTCACTTCTTTCCACTTGTCCCATACCATCTCAGCTTTAAGGGCTTGTTCAAATCCCACACTCATCCCTCATGCCCTTTCGTAACACGTTAGACTACACTCGTCCCTTCTAGTTCTAAATCAACATTTATTAAGGGTCAAGAAAAGTTAGAACAGATGGCAACACTCCCATTCCTTCCCCTATGCAGACATTATGAATTGATCACAGCACGCTTTCCTGCTGATTGCATATGCAACCTCACAAGACATCTCATCACAATTCTCTGCTCCAGACAGCCAGCACTGATTAATGAGATCTGGCATTTAAGGTGAACCAGTTTTGTGGCACCAGATTCAGAATCTATTTTAAACCTTCAGCTACTGAGAATAAAAATAACTCTAATAATAGTATTGTTTTTTGAACAAGTACTATGCTAGATGCTTTTCAAATATCATCCTATTAATTCTTTTTCACAACACTGCAAATTAAGTATTATTTTCCCCCACTTTACAGACAAGGAGACTAGGGCTCAGGGAGGTCAAGTAACTTTTGGAAAGCCAAACAGCTGAGAAGTGGTAGAAATTGAATGTCAGCCCTGTTCTGTTATACGGCAAAACTCCCAGGGTTTCAGCTTGCATGACACTCAACCATGTCCCACATCAGTCTGCCCTTAACGTGTTATTTCATACTGTGTGGCCCTACTTTATCCCCAACTCCCTTTTCCCAGAATACCCTTCATCCTTTCCAACTGACAGAGATGTTCTTATCACTAAAGATCAGCATCGCAGACACCAGATTCTCTATAAAATCTTCTCTGACCTGATAGAGCTGATCCGTCCTATTTTGTGCCACTCTTGCAACATTCTGCTGGATTCTTCCAGTTGCAGTTCTTTTTGAAAGCAGAGCCCAAGCACTATTGATTCTTCTGTCCCAACTGCCTATTGAATGAATGAATAAGTGGATGAGTGAGTGAATGAATAAATGCAAACCCAGAACTTGAGACCCTCAAGGATGGGTTGCTGATTTTTTTCATTCTGGGCACCCAGTTGACCCCTTTCTGGCCACCCTGCTGTCTGGCAGGGCACTGTTCATGTTCTCAGTCCCCATCTTTTCCTTGTCAGAACTCATTCAAACATGAAGATGCAATTAGCTGGCTGCCCAAGAAAACACACTGTGAATGGAGACCGATACCTCTTGGCCAACAGAGCTAAGATCTTAGGAACCCAGTGCCAAGTATCATATCCAGTGGGCCAGTTGAGAGTAATGATAGATGAATGTGGCCATTCTTCCCACGCTGGTCTTCACCTCTGTCCTAGAGTGAAGTCAAGTCCTCCTCTACTCTGCCCTAGAGTGATAATTCTCAAATAACTAGTTATGTTACCTCCTTCTAAAACTTTTCTATGGCTCCCCATTGACCCTGAGTAAAACCTCAAACATTTTAACAGGCCTGTGATCTCAGCCTAAGTGTTTTCTCCAAAGCCTTCTCTTGCCTCTCTCCAAGTCACCCTTTACCTCTCAGGAGCTTCCCAGTAAGGAGCCATAAATGGCTTGAATATCTGCAGAAGCTGTATAGCTTCCTGGCTCTGGGACTTTGCTCATGCTATCCACCATTCCTGGTTGATCACCTCCTTTCTTTCAACCTTCTTAACTCATTCTCTATGACCCAGCTCCAACACCGACTCCTCTTGGCTCCCTGACTAGGCTAAGGACCTTCTTCTGTGCCCCACAGCTCCTGTACTTCCTCAGCCATGCTGTACCTGACCTGTGCCCCCTTGAGGTCTTTAGCACAGTGTCTGGCATATAGGTGCTCAGGCCATGTTTCCTGGATGAAGGCATGAAAAGTTGATGGCCAAAACAGTTGGATTCATGATGCATGTCTATAGTGAGGAGTGGATTATGACTAAAGGTTCAGAACCAACTTGAGATGGACCTTTGCTTTAATGGGTTGCTAGCCTATGTCATAGGACCTGGCATACACAGTGTAAAATATGAAGTAATTCTCTCCCATTCTGTACAGAAAGGAAGTTCAGAATTCAGAATTCCATTTGTAAAGAAAAATTCAAACATCTCTACTTACCCATTTCTGCCCCCTAGAATCTCTGGGTTGCTCTCACCTGCTAAGACATACAGTGTCTGCTTCTAGACCTCTCTGATGATGATATTGAACTTGAACTACACTCCTTAACTACACTCCTTAACCCGCATTTGGCTTCTGGGACTCAAATTCGCTCCCTCTGGCATTTCATACTGGTTGCTATGAGTCAGAAATGGACTTGATGGCAATGGGATTTTTTAAATATATATACAACAATGACTACATGTTATGGAGCACTGGTGGAAAGCCAGTCTTCATCTTATACATACATTATGACACTGAATCCCTGCAACATTTCTCTAAGGCTCAGAGAAGTAAAGAACCATTTCTGACAACACACAGCCAATGAGTTTAAGAGCCAGCATTCTCTGGCTCCCAAATACTAAGAAATTCCTCCTTTACTTTTAAAAAACTTGTTCTCCAGTAGCATCCTCTCTCCCTGCCACTCACCAGGAAATCCCAGCAGACAAAGAAAAAGCCACCTCTAACATGTTCTCCATACCCTGGTCTTTTCCCTTTCTCAATAAATCCATTTAAGAGTAAAGTGTTTGATGGACAGTTTAATAGAGCTCTCCTTAAACCTGGCCACATTAATGATTTCTGGCTGGCTAAATGTCAACTTCCGTAGCTCAATAGCTATTTTCCTTCTTTAACAATCAGTGTTTCACTCAGGGTTCTTTATTTGGTGGACAGGGTACAGGGCTTTAATAGGTCATCACTAAGTCAGCAGACCTGGGATGTAAGCCAGACTCACTGTGTGACCTTGGCAGCTCATTTAACCTCTCTGGGCCCTAATGGGTGTAAATTGGCAATACCAGTGTCCAGATCCTGCCTACCTGTTGTGAGAGAGTATTCACTGTGTCTATAACATCCTCTAAGCTCCTTGGAGGAGGAGTCAAGATACGTAAATAAATATTTAGTCCCATTATGTTCTTATTTTTAGGAATAGAAGTGTAAATTTCTCTGCAGCAAAGATTGTTTAGTTATCCTGCTGTCACTTGGAGAATGCAGATGTGATCCATCTACTAGACCTATAAATGAGCTATAATTTTCTGGAAACCAGAGATATTATTGTCCTTTGGAAGATATTTATCTCTCTTCTTTGAACTAACATAAGCTAAACTATATCAGAAAAGTTGAAAACAAAGACATTCCATCCCAATTCTTTCCCGCACCCTATAACAGAAACACAACTCATTCCACTTAATGATAAGGAAATTGAGTCTGAGAGACGTCAAGCAATTTACCCAAAGTCACACAGTGAGCGAGTGGTAGCTGGTGCCCAACTCCATGCGTTTAACCAACAAACAACATTGCCTCCAAATGGAATGGACAGGATGTGAAACAGGATGAGGTCAGGACAGTACGAGCTGGGGGGCACTGGAGAACTAGGGATAGCTTGCCATCCAGATCCAGAGTAAGGAAGTAAGTACATAAGCTAAAGCCTTGGAATCTATGTAAAAAGCCGTAAGCAACAATCACTTTTTATTTTCTAAAATCACTTCTTATTTTTAAATTCTCTACCTCTTTGGCCCAATTCCAAAGCTTCAGGTTACATGTTTAGATAATAAAAGTTGTCATCCTGGGTCCTGCTTGTGTGAAATTGCTGCTCCAGCTCAGCCCAGTGTCCTGCGGGGAAAGTCAAAGTGCAGAGCTTGGTGTGAGAACGATACTTTTTATTAGATAGTATCCCAAGAGTCCAAATATGACTTCTGATATGGTGATTCCTCACCTATTTGGGGATCAGATAATCTGACAATCTCACCCCCTCAGAATGTGCTCAGGATAACATGGAATCACCACCTACAAAGAGACGCAGGACCAGTTGTGCACTTAAATGCTTTACTTCGTTTAATCCTCCCAACAAGCCTTTTTTTTTTGCAGTGGAAGAAACAGAGCTTTTAGAGAGCCTTCCTAAGTTGCTTAAGGCCATCCAGCTAGAAAGTGACAGGACTGGTCTGTCAACCCAAGCTCTGTATTTTTAATCACTATATTAAATGGAAAAAAAAAGAATAACAACCGTAGCTGCACAACCAAAAGAGACCATTAGCAACCAGGGTGTCTCACTCTGAGGCAAGCTCTACCTGCTCTTGCCTGGAGTTGACCGACACCAACTTCCCACAGAATGCTCACCCATGCAGTTTTCTAGAAGCAGCAATGGAGAAGACTGGGAGGACGTCACCACGGCAGACATGGTGATGACTGAGTAGCAAAGGGATTAATGGAGGAAGGACAGGACAGGGAACCAGCAGGTGTGCGTTAGTCTTCTGGGTTGTCCACTAACTTGCAGCATTTAGGTTCTCAGCAGTGAGATGGAGCGTTTGACAAAGTGGTCTCCGAGGATGCCTTGACTTACGGAGGATATAAAGAAAAATAAAAGAAGGCCCAGTCCTGGTTTTTAGGAACATCCTAAAGAAGACAGGTGAAATATACAACTGTAAGACAAGAGAGACAAAGAATAGTGTTTGACGGAGGAAGAGGCAAAGAGTTTTTTGTGGGAGCCAAGAACGTAAGGATTCATTTTAAGTCAAGATACATCATCATGCACTTCCTGTTGTAAGGACTGTGTCCATGCTTTCTGTAAATGCTGAATGATAGCCATCGCTTTCAGATTAATGGTATAGGACAGACTACACCATTGGAGAGGTTGTTTTGCTAACTGTGTAGTGCTTAATACCTCAGTTATATGGACAATTTATCTATCCAGAAAGTCTGTTTTCTATCCCTTCCGAGGCAGTCAAGGTTTATAGCACAATAGCTCAACGTTCTTACAAAGGAGACTTGTATTCAGTAATGGTTCTGGCTTTACACTCATGAGATAAAATCTGGTAGTCTTTGATTCCCTCTTCTGAATCCCAACTAATTTGATTCTTTATTGGTATCTGGTTCCGTGTGTGTGTGTGTGTGTGTGTGTAGTTTTATAAATGGCCCAGAACAAATACAGAAATGAATTAGTTTAACTGAAGGGCTTCTGAACTAGACGAGGGCCGCACCTCTGTGTATAGTTGAGGTGGGAGCTGAAGCATAGCCTGCCCTGAGAACTCTATGGAAAATTTGAACCCAGAACTTGCTAATTTTTCTGTGACCTAGTCTCTACACCAGCTTTGCCCTTCTCTGCATCCCCCACCTTACGTATTAGGCCACACTGAACTTTCGCTCTTGTTGTTCCTTTAATGCCCCATGATTTTTCTCATTATCAAGATGTCTCGTATCGTATGCCTTCTGACTGGAAGGCACATCCAACTCCCCTGCCCCCGACATCAAAAATTGAACTTACAATTCATGATCATTCTCTGCTTATTTATTGTTCATTAAGGCGCCTCCTCCAAGCTCCCTCAGCGCTTCTACAGCTCTGATCCACTTGCTGTCTTAACCATACAGTTGTCTCCAAGAATAATGTCTTTCTCCAGAGACTGGTCTCCCCTAATAACATGCTGAAAGTACCTGAGACAGAGTCTCAATGTCCTCACTTCTAAAGAGCATTCTGGCTGTACTTCTTCCAAGAGAGGTTTGTACATTCTTCTGGAAGTCCATAATACCTTCAATATTCTTTATCAACCCCTTAATTCAAATGCATCAATTCAGTCTTCTCTGTCCATTGTCCAGCTTTCATGTACACATGAGGCTACTGAAAACACTATAGCTTATGTCTGGGGCACCTTAGTCCTCAAGATACTAACTTTAAAGAGGACTTTTATGGAGATTTGACGAGTACAGTATGTCCTCTGATTTCTTGACTGCTGCTTCCATGGCCACTGATTGTGTATCTAAATAAAATGAAATCTTTGACAACTTCAGTCTTTCCTCTGCTTGTTTTTATGTTGTTTATTGGTCCAGTGGTGAAGATTTTCACTTTTCTTATGTTGAGGTGTAATCCACCCTGAGGTATAATCTATAGTGATCTCTATCAGTAAGTACTTTGAGTCCTCTTCACATTCAGCAAGCCAAGTGTGTCATCTGCATATTGCAGGCTGTTAAGTAATCCTCCTCCAATTCTAATGCCCCACTGTTCTTCAGACAGTCCAGCTTCTCAGATTCGCTCAGAATACAGCTTGGATAAATACAGTGAAAGGATATAACTTCAATGCACACATTCCCTGATTTTAAACCATGCAGAATCCATCTCTTCTGTCTTAATGACTGCCTTTTGGTCTATACACAGGTGCGGAGGTCCGCCATCAGCCTTGTAGACAAAGTCACGAGCCCCTGTAAATGACGGCTGAAGCATCTCACCTGTGACATGTTTTCTAGCCTACTGCCCTTGATATTAATTGGCTTCCTAATTAAATTTTCTTCAAAAAGATACCCCCTCCTCTCCTGGCACAAGGATCAGGGGAGATGCCTTCTGAGAGGGGCCCTTTACTACCCGCTTGGTTTATGAAATAATATTGAGAAAACCTGTACAGGAATTTCTGGGGAAAAGAGCTCAGAGGAATGATTTCTAACACAGCCAGCTTGAGAGCAGCAAGTCCGGCCCAACCCCTGCTGACTTCTCCCAGCTGCTCACCCCTCCCTTCACATGAGATAAGCAAGCTTGCAAGAAGTCCCTGAAGGGCTTTCCAGAGACAACTCCCCTTCCTCTCTTTCTCAGCTCTTAGATCGCAAACATCTTACTTCAGGAAAATAACTAGATTCCCAAGTTTATTACATTTGGTATCGGGCAAACAGACAAATACTAAAGAAATGCCTTTCTTAGAGTAGTTTAAGAGAAACTTAGAATAAGGGATGGTGGACACCCATTGTCCTTACAGGAAGAGATAAGGAAGAGCAGAGAAGGAACAAATAGAGACTGTATAACCTTTAAGATGAGTTTGTCTTCTCTTCCTGCTTAGGTAAAGTTAATAGAAATCTAAGATTAGTTTTGCTCCAGCTGTTAATTATAAATCACAAATATGCCCGTCTCAGACCATTCTTTAGAGGATCCTAATGGTTAACATGAAAAGGAATGACAAAGTGTTTACTCTTTACTAACTAACAGAGAAGACTCTAATAATCAACAAGAGAAGAAGACCACTGTCTCTAACCATTGTTTAAAAGATCTTAATAGCTAACATGAAAAGAGACACTAGTCTCGAGCCATTATTTGGAAAACTCCAGTGATTGACATGAAGAGACCACGAGGTACCTGCTTCTTGCCTAGCCAATCACCGACGTGGTCAAAGTACTGCTGCCTTACCAACTATAAAAAGATAACAATAAACTAAGACGACTCTTCTCTCTTGCTCTCTGGGTCGGGCTGCCATAAACCAGAAAAGTCTTTCCTGTCTCCTTTATTCATTTCCTGCCGCGCCTCTCCCTCCCTCCGTGCGGGACCCTGAAAAGTGTCGGGGCTGGCTCCTGGCACACAGGTTCCACATGAGCACAATTAAATGTTCAGAATTCTCATTCTCTGAAGTGTTATCCATAATTTGTTATGATCCACACAGTCAAATGCCTTTACATAGTCAATAAAACACAAGTAAACATCTTTCTGGCATTTTCTGCTTTCAGCCAAGGTCCACCGGACATCAGAAATGATATCATTCATTCCACATCTTTTTCTGAATTTCTGGCAGTTCCTTGTTGATGTTTTTTTAATTATCTTCAGCAAAATTTTATTTGCATGTGATATTAATAATATTGTTCAATAATTTCTGCATTCTGTTGGATCACCTTTCTCTGGAATGGGCACAAATACAAACTCTTCCATTCAGCTGGCTGCTGCTATTACTTAGAATTGTTTGCCAAACTCATCACAGTGTTTGTTACATGATTTTGCTCAATAAATATTTTTGAGGAATGAGTAAGTGTTAAGCTCTACAGCTTTTATAGTCCATTTTAGACTAGCAGGCATCTCAGGGATAAGCTAGTTCACATGTATGTGTGTGCCTATGTGATTCTACTTATTTAATCCTTTTCCCATGTACTTATCACCTGTGTTTGGGGAAGTTATCTACTATGTAACACTGTGAAGACTAGATGGTCTCATCTAGATGGAGAGCAATGACAAGTCCATTTATTTTGTCTTATTACCTGACCCTAAACGGGATAATTACTGCTTCAATTCCCCATAATAATAAAGCCCCTGGGAAGTGGAAATGACTTGGGAGGTCCCCTAATCAATTTCACTCCCAACCCAATGGACATGGTTCAAATTCTGTTCCTCATCACTGGTTGTACATCAGACTAGCCTTGGATAGCCTTTAAAAATACAAATGCCTAGGCTTCTGAGCCACCACCAAATCAGAAATTTTCTGGAATCAAACTTAGACATATATATTTAAAAAAAAATCATCTGTACTTCTAAAGGTTAGCAGGAACCATATAGGATGCATAGATCCAGTTTTGGGAGTACTCAGCGCTGCTCCTCCTCTACCTGCAAGTCTTCTGACTTGGAGTAAATGTGCAACCTCTCTGAACAGCCACTTCCCAGTCCAGAAAAAGAGAAGAAAAATTCTTGTCCTGTAGAGATATTAGACAGCCTAAATGCAATAAGGCTAAGACTGGCAGAACACATAACATACATTCGATAAATCTAATACCCACTCACCCTGCTTCTACAATGATTGTGTTAGTACACATAGCTTGCTGTTTTACTCTGAAAAGTAAGAGCCAAATACATTGGATACTAGCAGATTGTGGTTGAAATGAGGCTTTTATGTGTGCATTCTGGTTTTCCCTTAATGCCTCCGTGACTTTGGGCAGTATGCTTAACAACCCTGAGCCTCAGTTTGCCATTTGTGCAGTGGGTTGAGGACATAGGTCATTGGCTGGAGTAAATATTGAAGGACGTCAAGTATGTAACGCAAATAGCAGAGAACCTGGTTCATAAGAATTGTTAAATACGTGAAAACTAAAATATAGGCCATTTCCATCTGTTTCTGCTGCTTGTATTTTATATACCTCTGCAAAATCAAACCAACACACTCCCATTGACTCAGACCATCAGTGTTCAGTGACTGGACCAGAATTTCAAAGAGTTTCAGTCCTCCAGGTGCCAAGCTAACAGATTTTAAAACTATAAGGATTTAGGACTTAATCCACGGGAAATGGGCTTGGCAAAACACTGTAAGAACCAGCACAACTTCTAACCCAATCTCCATCCAGGCCTTTATTCAATGATGTAAAATTAATTTAAGAGTTGTCTCTGGTTGGGACAACTCCAGGAAAAAGAGTGGTCAGTTCCAAAGCAGGAGACAGAGGCAGCAAGCATATTAGACAAAGGCATAAAGATCCAAAAAGATCTTACAGATCTTAGAGAAATGAGCCAAACCTATGTAGCACAATTTAACAGGGACAGATGCTCAATAAATGCTGGTTCATGAGAATATTAAGTCCTGTTTCTGGGTCCCCAAACCAGACACATAGATGCAGGGTAGGAAAATGATGGCTTGACTGGCTTCCATGCACAGTCAGCTAATGATTATCAAGCCTTCAGATCCCCATCTCTTTTTAGGTGGTGGCTGAGATGTGGGCTCTGGAGCCATCTTGCTTCCACAGTTTACCACTAAAGTTATTGAATCCTCTCTATGCCTCAGCATTCCCATCTAGAAAATAGGGATATGGTGAGAAGTAGGGAATTGATGAGAAAATTAAATGAGATCATGCATGAGGCAGGACTTGAAAATGGAGAGAACAAAGCAACTCTTTTCCACAAGCAAAACACAGCCTTGAAGGAGAGACTGACATACATACCAGCAAGTGGTGTTCAGTGAGCTGACCCTGTGCACACAGGTCTAGAAACTACAGTCCACAAGCAAAGTCTAGCCTGCTGCTTGCTTTCTGTAAATACAGATTTATTGGAACACAGTCACATCACTAACATACTGTCCACTGTTACTAGATGTTACAGTGGCACAGTTGAATGGTTGCAACAGAGATCACTTAGCTCACAGAGCATAAAGTATTTATCATCTGGCCCTTCTCAGAAAATTTGCTAATTCATCCTGTAAAGGGAAAAGTTACTTTTGTCTTAGATATCAAGGAAGCAGAGTTTTTGAGCCCTGGTGTCACAGCGGTTAAGCATCTGGCTACTAACCAAAAAGTCTGCAGTTCACATCCACCAGCCATTCCTTGGAAACCCCATCTGGTGGTTCTAAGAGAACTGCCGCTTAGGTTAATGAACTCACCCTAGAAAAAATGCTACGTACCTCGTTGCTGAGTAGCACTACAGTCACCTTTGAAGTACTCCCCTTGGGAAGCTATGCACCTATTGCCAGTGCCTAGTTCACACTTCAAAACAATTTGGAACTCATTTTTCTGGAATGGCCATCAGAGCTGTCATCATATACCCTTGATGTCCTGAGTGTCATCATAATGCCTTCCTCTCAATATTTCCTTTATTTGAGGGTAAAGAAAAGTCACTGGGGACCAGATCAGGTGAGTAGGGAGGGTGTTCCAATGCATTATTTTTTGTTTGTTTACTGGCTAACAATTCCCTCACAGATGACTACACAATTAAGTCTGTGAACTTGCCACCACGACATCATGTGCAATAGCCATTCCAGAAAGAGTTTCAAAATTCTTTTGAGGGTGGGCTAAGTGCTGGCATCAGCACATAGCTTACCAAGGGTAGTATTTCAGAGGTGACCATAGTAATATTCAGCAATGAAGTGTGCAGCACTTAGAACAATTAAATTGGTGTACAGGGTTCTTTGAGTCAAAATCTACTCAAAAACAAAGGGTTTGCCTTTTGTTTGGGGTTAGTATATTCACAGAGCTCAACACATATTAACCACTGCCATTAATTCTGATTCATAGCAACCCTATAGGGAAGGGTAAAACTGCCCCATACGTTTTCCAAGGAGTCTCTGATGGGTTAGAACTGCTGACTTCTTTGGTTAACGGTCAAACTGTTAACCATTACACCACCATGGTTTTCTTAAATATGTTGACACATATTTTTTTCCAGTTACTAAATATTATAAGCAACTAAAAAGTCTGATAGCTGACCTCAGGTCATAAACATGTGTCAGAAGCAGGATTCAAACCTGAGCCGGATGACTCCACATCTCACTTGCACTTTCCCAGATGAACTAATACAATCAGAGCATGACAGGTGAGACAGATGCTGAAAAATGAATAAGAGTCACCCGGAAGGAGACAGTGTTCAAAGATAAAGAAGGTATACAACGACCAGTGAAATAGCAGGGACTGTGTCCAAGATATGAACACACTTGGAAAATGCAAATGATTAGATGTGAAGAGCTTTGAAAACATGATATCAGGAGACAGAGAAGATACAGGAGGAAGTCCTGAGGGTAGCAATAGTTGTGAGAAAGCACAGCAATCACTGCTGATGGCTGTACAGGCTGATTAATGTAGTTAATGTCCTCAACTACATGTGAAAGACAGAAGGCAAATGTGTTATACATTTATTTATAATAATTTAAAAAACAAACTGTCCACCTACTCAAAATTGCTTCTCATAACATCAGAGATAAATTGCTCACACAAAAAAGGACTCCAGGCACAATATGTACAATCATAGCAAGTGTGACATCGGCTTAAGTATCTCAAAGTACAAGCGACAGAACTAAATCCTGGAAAAGGTTAAAGCCATGCCCAAGTCCACATCGTGCATAGTTAGTAGAGAACCCAAGTGCCCAAGTCCATTTGTGGAGACCTTCCCATCACACATCACAGATGATAGTAGACTCTGCCAGCAGGGGCTGCTGAGACCAACACACCTATCGTAATAGGATCCGTTGTGTCTCTGCAGTCAGTTGGTGATGGTCTATCATTTCCTTGGGGCTGGCTGGGTTCAGTCGTCTCATCCACCCTGTGTGATGGCATTCCAGACCCATTTCTGTGGGGTCAGCATGCTGATTAGGATGAGTGATGCCTGCTGGAGGCCTGCCAATGCACCTGTGGTATTTTGATAACTTCACATAATGCCAGCTTCTCGTATTAAATATACAACTTACAAGCAGGGCAAAGTTTAGCTCATTCTAATCAACTCTAAAACAAACTGAGGACTTGTCGTACCTCTTGAAAGAGTTGCATCTGCATCATGCTCATCATGAATGGTCATAGAGTTCTGTGTTTCCTGAGGTTGGTTATTAATGAGGGCTAGAATTATAGATTTCAATTAAATGTTTTACACTGGTCCAGAAACGCAGTTGGATCTACTCTGGGAGAATATAAATGCTGAGAGGAAACTCAATCCTCCCCTCTTCTCAGGTAACATCCTCTCAGTCCCATCTCTGTCTATGAGTCATTACAGCACGGGGGAGGGCAAAGAGGATCCGTATGAGGGTAAGGCTAGGTTCGCACCCTAGCGACACCACCTGCAACCCTTCTCCTAAGTCAACATAAAGAAAATAAAAATCCTCACAAATGAAGAAGTAAACAATGTCATGATAACTGGAAAAAAACTGAGGTTGTCAAGGATTTCGTTTTACTTGGATCCACAATCAACAGCCACGAAAGCAGCAGTCAAGAAATTAAAAAATGAATCCCATTGGACAAATCAGCTTCAAAAGATCTTGAGAGCAAAGATTTCAGCTTGAGAACTAAGGTGCACCTCACCCAAACCATGGTATTTTCAATTGTCTTATATGCATGCAAAAGGTGGACAATGAATACAGAAAACTAAAGAAGAATTGATGTCTTCCTTTGAATTATGGTGTTGTTATAAAATATTGAATACACCATGGACTGCCAGAATAACAAACAGATCAGTCTAGGAAGAAGTACAGCCAGAATGCTCCTTAGAAGCGAAGATGGTGAGACTTTGGCTCACATACTTTGGACGTGTTATCAGATGGTTCTAGCCCCTGGGGAAAGACAAAGGGAGGTAGAGAGTCAGTGAAAAAGGGGAAGACTCTCGGGGAAATAGACTGACACAGCAGCTGTAACAGCGGACTAAAGCTTGACAGTGATCGTGAGGAAGCCTCAGGACTGGGCAGAGTTTCGTTCTGCTGTACATACGATAATTAGGGGTCGGAACCACCCCAACAGCTCCTAACAACCACAACAACACCTGAAAGATGATGTTCTTAAACTGATACATGAGAAAACCCTCTGGAAAATGCTTTGAAATCCAACAGAGCTGAGTTCAAACCCAGACTCTGCCCACCTCAAACACACTGCTTTGGGCAATCTATGCAGTCTCTCTGAAATTCAGCTTCTTCCACTCTAAAGTGGAAATAACACCACCTACATTACGTGATTCTAAGGATTAAATATGACAGCCTGGGCGATGTACCTAGCTATTCCTGAATGCTAGGCCACAGACTCTGTGGGAGGCAATTCACAGTCAGTAGGCAGTTATTTGCTTTCTTTCAACCGTTGTCCAACCTCAGGGCTCCTTTCTTCTTTTACATCTATCTTTCCTTCTAACATAAGCATGCAGTAAAAGGCCATTACTGTTATTATCCACTACACACCTGCCAGTTTGTCATACTACAGTGGCTTGAGTGTTGTTATGATGCTAGAAGTTATATCACCAGTATTTCAAATACTAGCAACAATACACAGAATAGATAGGTTTCAAAGGAACTTCCAGACAAGGATAGACTAGGTAGAAATGTCTGGCAATCTACTTCCAAATATTAGTCATTGAAAACCCTATGGATCATAACAAAATATTGTCTGATATAATGCCAGAAGATATGCCCTCTAGGTTGGAAGGCAGTCCAGATACACAGTGACCTCAACAATGGACTTGACCATACTTGTAATCATGCAAATGGTGCAAGTCTGGGCAACATTTCATTCTGTTGTGCAACCTGGAGTCACCATGAGTCAAAATCAATTAGATGGCAACTAACGACACCAACTATTATTAGTGTTAGTGTTTTCCATCCCAGATCTTTATTAAGCACTTCTTTAGTCCCATCCTAGGTGCTCTGGAAAGTGCATGACATGATTTGACAAGCTTCTGCTCTCAAAGACTTTGAGCTCTAGTTTTAAAAACAGGTATGACACAGTTGAGAATGATTTGGGGGCAAGGGAGTAGCTTCTTGTCCTGCTTTCAGGACATTCACAGGGAAGCCACGGGGACTGTAACATACACTAGCACGTGGCAAAGAAAGTCTGCTATGTGACCTTGAGCAAGCCCCTCCTCCTCTTGGGCCTCAATTTTCCCATCTACAAAATGTTCCTGCAGGGTCATTGTGAGGATCACGCAGGATATACAATTTTTTTTTCTTTTTTGACTGTTTTGAGAAAAAGAAAAGCAATGTGCAGAGCAAGGAGCCAGGAGGAATTTTCTCAGAACTGGCTCTCTGAGATATGGGGAAGCAGGGCTTATATATGTGCCTTGGGCAGCAAGACGGTGGCCACATAGGCATATTGGGAGAGAAAATTCTAGAAGGCCTCCAGGAAACAGGAGTGGATATGGTTCTTTCTGGCCTTCTCACTCAGAATAGGGTCTGGGTACTGATTCTCCTCCTGGTTCATTCTACCTATTGCTGAGTCCTCTGTTGGAGTCAGTTAGTGGTCATAGCTGGCCCTTCTGCACATGTCGGGTGGGCCAAATCTGGCTTGGGCTAGTTTAAGGACTAACGGCAATTGGCTGGCATTAGTGCTGTCAGGTTTCCATCTCCCTGTGAGTCATAGCAATTTCTTAATCATAAGGAATAGGGTCAGCAACTCATCTGCTATTTCCTAGTGACACGGGACAGGGTTTCAGGGACCTAGGAGCAGCCAAGGAATGATTAGCTCCTGGGGGTAACAGACAAAGAGGACTTAAAACCAACAGCTCAGGGAAAATGCTTTGAAAACTCTAAAACCTGTGGTCACCTGAAGAAGCATCCCAGCCATGGAGAAAGCAAAGTGCTCAAAATGCACACACGCACTCACTCAGATGCGCGCGCGCACACACACACACACACACACACACAACTCAGTATTTCCTGCAGCCTTTGGGTAAGAGAATCCAAGATACCTCACCCTGGGCCTGGCTGCTGGCTGCAGCCCCAGGCCCTGGCCACCGTCCCTGACTGGGTAGGAATTGGTCCCTGTTCGCAGCCTCAGACCTCTTCCCATTCCAGACACACCACTTCTCCTGTCACTCTGTGATGAAGTAAACCACAAACAGATTTCCCATTAACTGACTACAGCCTTGCTGCCTGGAAAGTGAAGCCTCTTGCTTGTCCTCAGTGCTTTCCCAAGGAAGGGTGGGAGGAGGTTGGTGGGGAGACAGAAGTGACACAGCAAAAGGCCAGCTGAGTTGTCTAACTTTGAGGAAACAAAATACCGGGACCCAAAACTCAGGAAAAAGAAAAGAAAGGTGGCACGATGATCCTGTGTGAGCTAAGTACTGTGTGTTATCTTACGCAGAGTGCATTAAGCCCCTGAGCCTCAGATTCTACAAACCAAAATGCTTGTATATACTTTTTTGTATTATTATTAAAAACTATTCTTCCTTTTTCTTCTGTATTAGTATTCATAAGTCACAGATGCAGGAAGCTTTGGAGTTTATAAAATACATGCACATCTTACCAGGAGGATGATATGTTATCATTGACTATCTCTTCGGGACTACCTGACCTGGTTTCCTTCATGGGCAAAACGCAGCATGGGATTATTTGTCACTACTAACCCAGAGAATGAGCTTGGAGAAAAAAGGAAATTTTTTGCACTTGCTCAGGGCCAATGGATTCAGCCTGATTTTGCAAATACTTTAAGGATCCTTTAAAGAGCCCTGATTGCTCAGTTGTTGAAAACAGCAATTGGATCCCACCAGCCTCCCCAAAGCAGAAAGATGTAGCAGTTTGGTTCCACAGACTAAAAATGAAGACTCACACACGCCTTTATCCCCATCAGTAGCATAGCACTGGAAGAACGGAAATGAGTGGCAGATATTATAATCACTGGAACCCATGTTCCTCTGAAACTGAGCCCTGCTTCGCTCAGCTGCTAACTAAAAGGTCAGTGGTTTGAACTCACCAACAGACGTAGCAGTCTGCTCCCATAAAGATCACAACCTTTGAAATCTATGGGGAAGTTCTACTCTTTCCTCTGTCCTACTCTGTCCTACTCTGTCCTACTCTGCTGCAAGCCAAAACAAAAGACTGTGGGGGCAGATTACCTAAAAGGCAAAGTAACCATGTGCTTACTTGCTTAGCAGATCATCTGTAAGGAAGAACTTCACGTAGGTTTCACCACATCAAACCCGTGTGAAATTGTTCACTACAAATTAGTAAGTAAGCACAAATAAACCCACGTTTACCTTGTTTGCTGGGTAATCTGTCCCTGCTAGGGACTGTAAATTTGAAGAGGCTTTGATTTTGCAGGAAGTTTCTGTGGAGATTGGAGGGAGACAGATGCCATCCATACCTACAAGCAGATCCTTTAATGTGGTAAAAAAAAGTGTGAAATTGTTCGGTACACATGATCTGGTAAGCAAGGTAAATGCTGTGCTATCTTTTCCATCGAATGTTCAGCCCCTACTTGATGGCAATGGATTTGTGAATTTTAGTGCCCAGATACTCTGTCCTGCATGTGGAAATCAGGTAACTCATCACGGGAAATTTGTCACAAACATTCCATAAATTTTGTATTTCAGTGACTTCTAAAGCTTCTTCCCATTTCTTTCACCTTCCAGTAAACTTTCTTAACCACCCAATCCATTCATCTATCCATCCACCTGTCAATTATATATGTCTCAAAGTGGATAACACATCCTATGACCATATGAAACTTCAGATTCTTAGTAGCAGAAGCTGTGGAAACAAACTTAAACACATAAGCTAATGAAGAAACAGGAACATTTCCGATAATGAAGTGTTAATAAAACCAGTTAGTAAGATAAGGAGTGATGACAGCGGAGGAGGCTGCTTTAGAAAGGATGGCCATCAAAAACCATCTAGAAGAGGGAGTCTTTAAGCAGGTGGTAAGATCTTATCTAAAAAAAGACAGAGAGTTGAGACACACGTGGCTTTTGATCCAAGAAGACTAATATTCCAAATGTGTTGCATCCTGACTCTGTGCCCTCCACTGCTGCCCTCCCTAGGCTATCCTTTAAAAAAATACTGCAATCTAGATTATACATTCCTGAGGAACAAATGCGAGCCTCAATTCCCCATTTCCACCTGCATGCTATGCTGTTTATATATAAGATTACTAAAGAATTTATCATCTTAACTGGGACACTTAAGAAACGGGATAGAGGTATTAACTGATAACTACACCACGACTACAGGCATGAACCAGGATTGTTCCAAGCAAGCTACCAGCATATAGTCAAAGCAAGTGCCGTCGAGTCGGATTCGACTCATGGCGACCCACATGGTCACCCTATTTACAGGAGGCTCTAACTGGCTTCAAGTTCCATAAGCTCAGTAGCTTAACACATAGATCCTAGATCAATTAGCTAGGATGGAGAGGAACAAAGGAGAATCATTATGTAGATAGCTGGTCAATCAAAGATATTTAGCCCTAAGATGAAAGTCATCTGCCTTCCTCCAGAGTCACTATTGGTTCCTTGTTAATACTAGAATTAAAAACTATAATGTATCATAATACATCAACAACAGATTTCAGGGGCTGCCCACTCTGACCTTCTCAATCCTTGAATGGCAATCTTCTGCTTGAAAACCCAGACTGTCAGAGTACAAGGACATTAGAATTTATGGAAGCCCTTCCCCTCCTCCCCTCCTCCCCTTCTCCCCCCTCTCCCCTCCTCTCCTCCCCACCCAACCCCACCCATATACCTGTGCTTCCTTTCTTTTATAACAAGAGGCTTTAGCTGCCCAGACCCTTTGCAGCTAGGAGCTAGGTGTGGTCACATGACTTAATTCTAGTTAAGGAAGATATAAGCGTACGGGTATTGAAGGAAAACTTCCAGTAAACTCGGTAAGATACACCTGTTGTGGATCTTGAGTCTTTCTTCATCTTTCTGTTTGAAAATAATATTGATGTGACGGCTAGAATTATTCAATGGCCACTGAAGTTCAAGATCACACCATAAAGATGGTAGAGAGAACTCTACCACCTGAGAACTCAGTGGAGTAAGATTCCCTAGAAGGCTTGGACTTCTCACAGACAGACTTGAGCTAGAAAGAGAAAAAATTTAAACCCTGGTGTGTTGGTTAAGAGTTTGGCTGCTTACCAAAAGATCAGCAGTTCAAATCCACCAAGTGCTTTTTGGAAACTCAATGAGAGCAATTCTACTCTGTCCTATAGGGTCAGTATGAGTTGAAATCAACTTGACAGCAATGAGTTCAAGTACTCTCAGCTGAGCATAACTGTAATTAACATTGTTATGGCTTGAGTTGTGTCACCTCAAAATGTGTGTAACTTAACTAGGCCATGATTTCCAGTACTGTGTAACTGTCCACCATTTGGGCATTTAATGTGATTTTCCTATATGTTGTAAATCCTGTCTCTGTGATTTTAATGAGGTGACATCAGAGGCATTATGTTAATGAGGAAAGACCAAATCTACAAGATGAGGTTGTGTCTTCATGGAAGCTCCATGGATACATCCAAACTCCCTGAGGAACTGAATTACTCAGCTGAGGGTTGTGGAGACCATAATTTTGGGGATCATCGAGCTTAATCGGCACAGTACACTTTAGAAAGAAAATGTTTTACATTCTGCTTTGGTGAGTAATGTCTGGGGTCTGACAAGCCCATGAGCAGCCGTCTAAGATGCTCTACTGGTCTCACCTCTTCAGGAGGAAGGGAGAGTGGAGAAAACTAAAAATACAAGAGAAAGATTAGTCCACAGGACTAATGGACCACACCTACAACGGCCTCCACCAGACTTAGCCCAGTACAACTCGAAGGTGTCCAGTTATCACCAGTGACTGCTCTGACAGGGCTCCTTATAGAGCTGGAGAAAATGTAGAACAAATTTCTAACTCACAGAAAAAAAAAGACAAGACTTACTGGCCTGACAGAAACTAATAAACCTCAAGAATATGGCTCCCAGAACTATTTAGCTCAGTGAGGAAGTTACTCCTGAGGTTTACCCTTTAGCCAAAGATTGGATAAGCCCTTAAAACTAAACAAGGTCTAAGGGGTTCAATAGCCCAGGGGCAAGGACTAGAAGGTAGGAGGGGACAGGAAAGCTGGTGATAGTGAACCTAAGGTCAAGAAGGGAGAGTGTTAATGTGTCATGGGGTTGTTAATCAATGTCATAAAACAATACATGTACTAACTGCTTAAGGAGAAGGTAGTTTGTTTTGTAAACCTTCATCCAAAATATAAAAAATAAATTGGTTGGATATAAAAAAAAATAAGAAAGATTAGATTGTATCTTAAGTCAACCGCTTCTAAAATGTATAAAAGAGAGAAACCAGCAGACAGAACCTCATACCACCAAGAAGTAAGAGCACAGAGAAGAGTGAATCCAGAGTCCCTGCACCGAGAATCATCTCAGCTAAGGAAAATTGATGACGAGGACCTTCTCTCAGAACCGACAGAGAGGGAAGAACTTCCCTGGACCTATCACCTAAATCTGGTCTTCTAGCCTCCTAGACTGTGAGAGAATAAATTTGTCTTAGTTAACGCTATCCACTTGTGGTATTTCCATTACAGTAGCACTAGATGATTAGTCAAAGACCAACCCAACTAAAGCCCACTGTATCAAGTCAATTCTGATTCATAAAAACCTTACAGGACAGGGTTCCCAAAGCTGCAGGGTTCCCAAAGCTGCAGTGGACTGCCACATCTTTTTCCTATGGCGTGGCTGGTACATTTGAACTACTGACCTTTCAGTTAGCAGCCAAGTGCTTAATCACTGGATCACAGGGCTCCTTGAAACTAGTTCCTCTATTTCCTGGCTTTAATTCTACCCACTGGGAGAATTAAATTCCAGAGAAAGGATTTCCTTAATCAATTGGCTAATCAAATAGTAAAATAACAGTGGGCTACTCAACTTCTAGCTTATAGTATTTTCACATTCATTCTCCTATTCAATAAATTGAAAAGATTCCATAAATACAAGCAACTGAAACAGTCAGGTGGTATTTTAGTGCTGTGATTGAGAGAATGTTTTATAAAGTTATAGTGGAAGAAGTGTTACATTGGAGATAGGTATACATCTATATAGATCCAGAGATCTATCAGGTATCTATTTCCTATCTCTATTTAACTGAGGTAATATGGGAACATAAAAGCACGGGCTCAGGAAAGACTTCATGAGGAAGGCAGCATTTAAGCTGAGTCCTAGAGGAGTTGGCCAGTGAGAGGAGGAAATGGCATTTTAGGCAGAAGAGTTTATGCAAAAGTATGGAAGGCAGAGAGGGTAGGGAGTGTATGGTAGACAGAATAGTAGTCCCCAAAGAGATTCATATCCTAATCCCTAGAATCTGTGGATGTATTATGTTGCATGGAAAAGAGGAACTGAAGTTGCAGAAAGAGTTATCTTGACAATCTCAAGTTGATTTGAGGTAAGGAGGTTGTTCTAGATTACCTGGGCTGGTCCAATGTAATCCCAAGGGTCTACAAAAGCAGAACAGGTGGTCCCTGGGTGGTGCAAATGGTTAAATGCTCAATTACTAGACCAAATACTGGCAGTTCAAACCCACTCAGAGGCTCCTCAGAAGATAGATCAGTGAGCTGCTTCCAAAAGGTCACAATAGTAAAAACCCTATGCAGGAGCTCTGCTCTGTATACATGGTGTTGCCATAAGTTGGAACTGCCAGCAACTAACTACCACCACCACCACCACCAAGTGGAAGAGAATGACAAGAAAGTCAGAGTCAGAGTGATGTGATGTGAGAAGGCCTCAACTGGCCTTTGCTGACTTTGAAGGTGAAAAGTGGCCGAAAGCCAAGCAATGTGAGTGGTATCTGTTGCTGTGTTGTTGCTGGGTGCTGTCAAGCTGGTTCTCACTCACAGTAACTCTATTGGACAGACTAGAACTGCCTCGTAGCATTTCCTAAGAGCGGCTAGTTGATTTGAACTGCCAACCATTGGTTAGCAGCCAAGCTCTTAACCACTACACCACTAGGACTCCAAAACAAACCAAATCCATTGCTGTCAAGTTGGTTCCATCTCATAGCGACCCCAGAGGTCAGAGTAGAACTTCCCCCCTAGAGTTTCCAAGGAGCACCTGGCAGATTTGCACTGCTGACCTTTTGGTTAGCAAACGTAGCACGTAACCCACTATGCTATTCGGTTTCCACCGGGGCTCCAAAGGGCATTTAAATGCTGTAAAAGCCAAGAAAACAGATTCTGGCCTAGAGCCTTCAGAAAGAAGCACTGCCTTAGCACCGTCTGGATTTCAGCCCAGCGAGACCCAGTCTGGACTTCTTACCTCCAGAACTGTAAGGTAATACATTTGTTGTTGCATACGTGTTACCTTATGTAACTGTTGTTGTTACAGTGTTGGGTGCCACTGAATCTGTTCCAACTCACAGTGAAGCACTGCCCAGTCCTGCGCCATCATCATAATCATTGCTGTTTTAAGCCACTAAGTTTGTGGCAATTTGTTACAGCAGCAACGGGAAAAGAAGGCAGAGAGGGCCCATCATGGTTGATGTGGATTGTACAGTTACATGTAAGTGGACCATGGTCATACTGTCTTAAGTTTCAAGGTGGAGATTTGGAAACACATAGACATACAAGAGCCACTGAAAAATTTTAAGAAGGGTGTGATGTGGTCAGATTCCTGTTACAAAGATTAAGCCAACTGGTACGCAGGGTACACTGGAGGGGTGAGCCTGGAGGCAGAAAGACCCCTGGGAGGATATCGCCATGGTGCTAGTCAGAGATGCTGAGCTGGGGCCACAGGAGAGATGGCTCTCTAGACTTCCCAGACCACATAGAGCTTTTGCATCACAGTGATGGGAGCTGGAGACTACTAGAGCTTTCTCCATTTCTTTGCTTGTGTCCATCCAAATGCAGCCTATGCAATTAGCTTTGCACTCAGACAGAGCTGGCCTTGGGAACTGATATCGCCAGCCAAGTGCCGTCAAGTCGGAACTGATATACTCTTCACTAATTCTGGGGCCCAGGCCAAGCCACTCCACCTCTCTGAGCCTCAGTTTCCTCATTTGCAAAACAGTAATGCAGTAATGAGTATCCCCGCCCCGCCCCCCCCCCAAGCCTCTTTGGTGTGATGCTTTCTGAGCCATTCCTAGGCATTCTAGGAATACTTGAGTTGTCTAATGATGCTCCCTGGTTCCAGGATGAAGCTGCTAAGCTACAAAGTTGGCGCTCAAAGTCCCCAGGAGCTACATTCTCACCAGGCCAGTATCTCTCTCTGCCTGAGCCCTGAATATTGGCCAGAGTTCTAGACGCCATCTAGAGGGCACCAGAGGTAATATCCAGAAGACAAAAGCCACCAAATAGGAAACTAAACCCTTTGAAGCTCATAGCAGACTTCTGGGACACAGTAAAACTACCCCATAGAGTTTCCAAGGAGTAGCTAGTGGACAGACTGCAAACTTTTGATTAGCAACCAAACTGTTAGCCACTGTGCCAACAGGGGTCCCACAGAAGATTCAAAAATAGCCAAAGGGGACTCAGGAAATTCTGGTTCTGGTTCTGTGCTTGGGTCCTACAATAAAATGATATGTAGAATCACAGAATCTGAGACACTAAGTTAGGTATCATTGAGTCTCTGAGATCTAGGATCTAGAAATCATTATAGAACAGTAGACTCTCCAACCTACAGATGGTAGATTCTTAGAATCACAGTCTTTGAACCATAGATATTTGAATCAGAGAATTGGCTATAATTAGTGCCTTCAAGTCTGCATCAACAGCCTTACCTGGTCTCATCAGAAGGAAAATTGAGGCTCATGAATGCTAATATCAGGATATGAATATGTGGATCTCAATCTCTTCAAAAGTCTGCTTAACTACAGGACTACAGCTGACAAATATTAGTGATTATTATTAATTATTATCATTATACTAAATTTGAATTGAACTTCTTAGGTAACATGACAGTGTCTTAGGACTAAGAGGCCTGAGAAAACAGTGAAGGAAACAGGAAACAGAATAGGGAAACACCAGGAACTGAGACCCTGTGTGTGACAGGCCTTGCATGTAGCATATTAACTTCCAAAGGTGAGGTCTACCCCATGTGCCTTCCAGCTCTTTGCCAAGGGCTCAGAGCCCTCCTCCAGTGCCCGCATCCTGGGATTTTGCTTCCTCCTTCCCCTGTCATTTTATGTCTTTCCATAGAACTTTTTCCATCCCCTCAGACTCTGGAAGCTAAACGACTGTTTCATCTCTTGTTCCCATAGAAGGAGCTAATTCCTAGCAATTAGCAAAGGCAAAGACGAACAAAGCTATCAGTTCTCATGCTGATTCAGATTTGTCACAGCTACCTGGAGTCCTAATTTGAGAAGTCAACTGAAGCCATTTTGGTGCCCATGCTTAAGAGCGTTGAGATAGATTAGACATGTCTATCATGAAAGTAGAGAGAAACAGTGGCCGTGTCTGTGCCTTGTATCTACCAGGCCTCCTGGTGAACAAGTGGGACGATAACAAAGTTTTAATACCTACTACGTGACAGTGGTTTGTCTGTGTTATATTTTTCTTTAATTTATTTTGTTGCTGTTGAGAATATACACAGCAAAACATACACTAATTGAACAATTTCTACGTGTACAGCTTAGTGACATTGAGAACATTTTCCAAGTTGTGCAACCATCCCCAATTCTCCTTTTCTGAGTTGTTCCTAGTTAACACAAACTCACTGTGGCAAATGATTTAACTGGACGCATTACAGAGTAGGTGTGATTATTGCCATTGTACGGATGACGAAACTTAGGACCCAAGAGGTTACTGAAAAACTCGGTAGTAAATAAGAAATGTTTGCATTTTAAACTTCAAATGTTTTCACTCAAAGGTGTGAGGAATTTTAAACATCCTAGCCAGCTGGTGGGAAGAAATTTTGATGCATAAAGAGTTTCAAAGTCTCTTAGATCTCAAGACACATATTGTCCATGGTTTTTTATCCATCTCTCCTTAGAGTAAAACAATAGTGAAAAAGAAAGAATGCATAGTACCTAAAAGTGCAGATGAACCTCACTCCAAGGGAAGGCCCTCTGGATGGCACAAACAGTTGAGCACTTAGCTTACCAACACAAAGATTAGCAGTTTGAATCCACCCAGAGGCACCTCGGAAAAAGGCCTAGTGTTCTGTTTCCAAAAGGTCATAGTCACTGAAAACAAGAATAACAGCGTGCACACAGCACGGAAGTCCAGAATGTACAATAAGAGAAGTTAAAGAAGTTAAGGGCTGATCTTCCACTGGTGCAGAAAGATCTCACCCCCGGCCAGGTAGCCAGGATACTCACAGGCCGGCTTGCTTCACACTGTTGCAGATGAGAAGCACACCAATAGGAGAACACTGACTTGGCAGTGTCTGCTTGACAGCAGAGCAGTTTCCAATGCCCTCTTGCACTGGAAACCCACCATGTGGCCTTACACAAGTCCCTCCCTTCTTCAGCCTTCTCTGTCCCCATCCAGATCATGAAAAGTTTAGACCAGATCTGTAGCTTTCAATATTGGCCAGAGGCATTCTCGGTTGTCACACTAGATGAGAAAATACCCCTGGCATTTGATACTGGGCAGCCTATAGTGTATAGGAAGGTCTTTCCCTGTCCAGTAAGTAATTGGACCACACAGGTCTCAATTCTGGAATGTCCCACCAGACAGTCATATTAAGTGAAAACTCAATATAGTAATTGTTAGTGCCTAGATCTTAACTCCATTTCACATAGAGACACAAAGTATTTTTGCATGATTTTAGTACTGACTCAGTCTCCCAGGAACGCAAATACCGCGCAAATCAAGGGGAGGTTGCACTTTGTGCTGTTCAGCTCTCCACTGTTTCAGAACATCACAGCTCTGAAGGCCAAGCTGTTCATGGTATTTGAGTGGCAAATTCCACACATTCACTTCAGTTGCCATCAAGCAATCATCTGACTGCTATTATGTCTTCTAGACTAATTGTATCCACACATCAACATACGTATTTTATTACAAATTACTTTGCTTCTTGCTTTTTATTTACACTGCATTTTGGGCATCACATAGATTTTTAAACTGCGATGTCTAGGTGGATTATATAATTTATGGATTCCATTTCAGAATAATAAAGGAAGCATCACAAAAATATCACTCTGGAAAGGCTGAGAACCACCAGATCATATGACCCCTGGGTCCCTTACAGCTCCTGCAAAGTAGGGACATTATGGAAAAAGAGGTACGCTTCAATCTTGTACAGCACATTACAGATGGAGATGGAGGGCAAATTATCTTATTTTCCACAAATCATTCTCACCCACTGAACACCCCTTAGCCATCCCAGAATATGTAGGTAGTCTGCCCCGCTGGAAGCATCCTCTCTAATCTCCTGAATGATGCAATTGCCTGGAATTGAGTTTGGGCATTTGGAGTTGCTCTAGAATGCCACAGCTTTGCTGGGTTGGAGCTTAGCACATGCTAGTTTGAAATTTATAGTGTAATTGATTTCTTTATAAGCCATTGAGGACTTATTATTTATTAATCCACCTGTCAAGGTTAATTTAAGCTGTTTCTAAATAAGGTGGTTTGACAACACCTTAGTTTACTAGATTGACAGCCTAGTGAGTAAAGAGATGGCAGAATGATTCTTGTCCCCTAACACAGACCTCAGAGAAGGGACTTCTAGCAGGACTGGGTGGCCCGAGGTCCCGCTGGAGAATCAAAGAGCCTCCCTTCATACTCAGTGGGGAAAGAAGTTAAGGGGCCTTAACCTCTGTCCCCCACCGCTTGCACTGTACACTGAGTAGCCACTGAGTACTACAGGTTGTACGGCCCTGATGTCCCTTGAATCTTCCCTTTCTCTGCATTCCCAGAACCATGACCTTAAGTCATAGCCACCTCTTCCCTAGCCCACTGCAACCATCTTCTAACTGGTTTTCTCACCTCTATTTTGCACCTATCCCATCCTTCCCAAGTGATCTTTCCATAATGCAAGTCTGACCATGTCATTTTCCTGAATCAGATCCTTTGGTGGTTACCATGGAGTCAAGTTCAAAGGCATCCATGTTTTCTCTGGCCCCTGCCTGTTTTTGTAGCCTCATTTCCTATCCCCTCCTCTGCCACTTGTGCTTTACGCTCTGTCATTATTATACAATATGTTGTCCCCTGCCTTCACGCCTTTGGAATGCTATTTGTTCCCTCATGCTGAACCTTACTCATCACTGAGACTCTAGCTAGCAAACCCATTGCCCGTTACCGCTGAGTCAATTCCAAGTCATAGCAACCCTAAAAGACAGAGTACAACTACACTGCAGGGTTTCCAAAAAGCAGCTAGTGGATTCAAAATGCTAATTTTTGGGTTAGCAGCAGAGTTCTTAACCACTGCACAGAAAATGCTTGCTAGAAATGGCTGCCACTTGCTGCCTTGAGTACCTTTCCCAAAATATTAATCATTTTACACCTTTAGTTTGTATTCTGTATCATTGAGTCAATAAGTAACAAGTATTAATCAAGTGTGGGCTATGGGTGGACACTGAGAATACAAGAGAAAACAAGAGAGACCTCACACTTGTCCTCTCAAAGCTTAAGTTCAGCCCGTGGGCTCCCTGAAGGAAAAGTTGTTCTCTTGCATTTCCCAGCACAGTGTTGCAGGAAGTACAAGAAGGTAAAGGAGATTAATGTTTGTTGAATAGGAACCAATATACTTACATTTTCTTACCTCATCCTGACAACAACCTATGAAGCTAGTAGTCCCCGGGTGGCACAAATGGTTAAGCAATGGGCTACTGACAAAAAGGTTGGCAGTTCAAACCCAACTCACTGGCAACTTTGAAGAAAAGCTTGGTGATCTGTTTCCAAAACATGACAACTGTGAAATTCCCTTGGAGCATAGTACTACTTTGCAATACTCAGGGTCACTGTAAATCAGAATCAACTACATGGAAATTGGTTTGGGGGTTATAAATCTGGTATTTTCATAATGCCCTTTAGAAATGAGTAAACTGGAAGTCAAAGAGGTGGAACAGCTTGACAAACTTTACCCAACTCAATTACACTGAGGCCAGCTCTCAAACACAGGTCTAACTGATTCTAAAACCTGGATTCCACACTTTGCACTCTGTTGCTCTCTCTGGCACAGACTTCGGGCCTGTTGAATAAATCTGACAGGCATAGTCAAATGCTCTCGCTGTGTTTCCTTACCTGCCCTCCACAATGTCAAAGTAGAAGGAATTTAATTTCTAATGTCATTGAGTGACTAAGCACTGCATCACTGGGCATGTCCGTGACACACTAGAGTATGAGACTATGAGACTCATGGAGTCTGAGATACAGTCTGCCATGTGTCACATTGGAGTCTCAGCACCTAGAACAGCACCTGGCACCTGTGCCAAAAGTGTTAAATGAGTTAATATGTGAAATTCCCTGAGGGACTGTGACAACAGTGCTGCAGTTGATGTTGAACAAGACATTACCTTAACCCTGAGTCAGTAGAAAGCTGGTCTGATCTAAGGCCATATCCTTTACCTTCTCAAGTTCAAAGATAAACTTGAAGAAAGAAATTGTTCAGAGCCGACATGGTCTCCAAGTGCTAAAACGTTAACCGGCAGCTATGTGATTGTGGCGGTTGTTGTTAGGTGCCATCCAGTCAACTTCAACTCCTAGTGATTCCATGCAACAGTTGACCTGCCCCAGACTCTTCCGGGCTATAATCTTTATGGAAGCAGATTGCCAAGCCTTATCCTGCTGAGTGGCCAGGTGGGTTCAAACCATCAACCTTTCAGTTAGCAGCCAAGTTCTTAACTGTGGGGGCCCAAAAATATGATACCCCAAATGCACTGCTATTACGTCAGATCCAACTCATAGTGACCTTATAGGACAGAGAAGAGCTCCCTGATAGGATTCCCAAGGCTGTAGTCTTTACAGAAGCAGAGTGACACAGCTTTCTCCTGCAGAGCAGCTGGTGGGTTCAAGTTGACAACCTTTCAGTTAGCAGCCAAGTGCTTAACTACTGTACCACCAGGGATCCTTTCAAACCATAGGATAAAACTACATGAAGACAGACCCACGAGGCCAATTTGATCAGCGTAATGCAGTTATGATGGGAGAGTCCAGGGCCATGCCAAATTCTGAGGAATCCATGTAAGATACAAAAAGAAAATGGGATTTTCATTGCTATTCCATTTCCATTTATAAAAAGTAGCTGTTGGCTATATAAATAAACCTAATTTAAAAATAGGAAACACGTTTTGGATCATGTGGACTTGAAGTACACTGTTCTATCTCACACTTCTCTCTTACAGGCCTGGAGGTGGGAGCAAAACATGTAACTGGAGCAGTTACTTAACCAGCCCTCCCAAGCCCAGGCCCACTTTCCCGTCATCTTTTTGGATTTTAACATGGAAATTAATGACAGTAAAGAAAGACAGAAAAAGGGGCCAGTAGAAAAGAGAAGGAAGGTTCTTGAGCCAGTTTGCTCAAAAGAGGAATGTCACACCATCCTTACGACCCTGAACGAGTCAATCATGTTGATTCAGGACATGAACCTAGGTTTGTAGAGAGGGTATTGCAGGAACATTCATGGATCCCCCACCACTTTTTGTTAGCTTCACCCACAGGAGTGGCTGCTCATCCGATTGGCAAGAACCTGAAGTTTCAGGACATGTTTCACTAACTGGAAGGGTAGGTCCTAGCATGCTAAAGACCTGTCTTCTTGCCCTCTATTTCGCTTATACTCACACGAAGTGGACATGCTTCCCACTTTATTGTACTCCCTGCTTCATGGAATTAGGAGAATGCTAAGGTTCACGAAAGTGTCTAATCCCATTTACCTCTTACTGTGCTTTTGTCTTTCACTGGCAGCTTGGCAGGTGTTACT
Organism: Heterohyrax brucei; assembly: GCA_028571685.1. NCBI lineage: Eukaryota > Metazoa > Chordata > Mammalia > Hyracoidea > Procaviidae > Heterohyrax > Heterohyrax brucei. The sequence continues at coordinate 70,251,013 of CM053150.1, forward strand.
GCTCCAGCCATGGGTTAGGAAGCTGGACCAATTCAATGCATCAGTACATGAAAAATAAACATGTTCATTCTTGCTATACTTCCAACTAGCTTTTCTTCTAGTGATGCAGATAACATCCAACCGTCAATTTTCTGAACTTAGGCAGTTATAGATACGAAGATAGTGATTTAAGATTTTTTTTTAAAATATGAACAATAGAATCACTCAAGCCTCCTCTGTCAGTACCATTCCACACTCTGCCTCAGATATTGCCAGAGCTTTGCATCAGTGTGTACTAGACTGTTTTACTTTGTAAACAAAAAGAAAATCAGACTTGACTTGCTGTTTTCCTGTTGATCTTTGTGCAAATACTTTCTCAGAATCCCAGAGATGAGGGTGGATTCCTAACCCTTGAAATGTTCAAGGATAGAATGGGCATGAAATATCTGAATTCCTGCCACCAGGGTTTTGGTAGCAGCCTACTAACAACACAGTGTGCGTTCCAAAGATGACATACCATCATTCTCAGTTGTCATAAGGATCCAAGGCTCCTTCTCTTTTACTGATAACTTTGTAAGAGGTAAGTCATCCTCCCTCTCCATTCCAGAGACTGACTTTTTGGTGAGTTCATCTCTGAAAGTGATTCCTGTTAAATGTTTGAGTTCTACATACCTTCTTAATTCTACATAAGAAGGCTGCGCAGGCTGGGACCTAGAAATGTTAGGCCCTAGACCCAGGTCTGACACTATAGTCTCAAACACATAAAGCTCTGGACAGCCTAAAGCCTGCCTCTATCTAGATATTCACTCTGAGTTACTGTCTCCCAGACTCCAAGTGTACTGTTCCATGAGTCTCTAAAATGAGCCAGACTTTCTCTTGCCTCTTGATTTCCAAATGCCTTGATTCCCTTTGCTCAAATGCTGCCTGGCTGCTTCTCCACCTCTTGGCTAACTGCTACTGACATATCAGCTTAAATGTCCCTTCCTAAGGGAAGCTCTCCTTAGTCCTCAGCATCTGTATGTCCCCCTGCAATTTACTCTCATAGCAACTTGCCCCTCTCCTACTTAACACTCAGAACCACTACCACTCTCCTCCAGTACTTCTGTGAAGGTTGGTGGCTTCAATGCTGGACAGCAAACATCATTGATGCAGAAACATCTCAGCCTAGGGTACAGATGACCCCTGCTGATTCAATTAGGAGAGGCAAGGAAATGCAACAGAAACAACTAACCCCACAGATTAAGTGATTTAATAAAAAAGATTCATTTCTCACACATAGTACCAGGGTCTTCAGGGGATCCTGTTGACTACATTCCATCGAGGCTGGTTAAAGTTCTGTCTTGACTTGTGCTTCTGTGATCACGTGTCAGGGGAAAAGAGCTCTGGAGGGTCTCACCCTAGCAATTAAAGGCGTCTGCTACAACATGTCACACATCAGTTTCACTCACAACTCTGTAGCCAGAGCTAGCTTTGTAGTCCCAAGACTACACAAGACAGCCAGAAAGAGCAGACTTCCAAATATTGGTCGACAGCACTAAAGGATACCATAACAACAACCCCTCGAGTACAAGAGATAATCAATAACTGTGCTGAGTATAATCGTTGTTATTTTTGTTAGCTGCCATGGAGTCAGCCACCAACTCACAGCGACACCGTACATTACAGAGTAGAACTCTTTCACAGCATTTTCTTGACTGTACTCTTTAGTGAAGCAGTTTTCCAAGCCTTTCATCAATGGAGCTGCTGGGTGTGTTCCAGTTGCCAACCTATGTAGTTAAACTGATGATTGTAAACCACGTGTGCCACCTAGTTTCTTAATAATAATAATAGGCCCTATTTATCAAGTACTTATTTTGTTTCCGGCACTGTGTGCTAATTGTTTTACTGAAATACGAAACTACTTCTTCCTCCCAATGGCTTACGTGAATCATAATGTCACCTAGCTTTATAAAATCTTTTTGACTCCACGTCCACTTCTATCTACTACCATATTTCTCCAAAAAATTACTAGGAAGCTCAGTTTATACCTGTTATATCCAATTCCTCACCCCTGTCCTAATTTCATCCTACTTAGGTTTACATTTCTGCTGCTCCATTGAAATGACTCTTCTCAAAATCATCAGCGGACCGCATCTGGCCAAAGCAATGGTGAGTTTTGTCTTCCAGCTACTTGATTTTTCACAGTTAACTCCCCCTACTTGAAGCACTAGCTTCTATAGGTTTCCACGACTCTATATTCGCCTTTCACTACATCTCTGCCAGTCTGCCATGCTGTGGTGGCCTATGCGTTGCTATGATACTGGAGGTTATTTCATTTACTCTATCCACAGTGTCTGGCATTGGGGTTGGCTTACAGCGGGCATTCAGGAAACATTTGTCACCTGGCCAACTTGGAGGTAGAATATTACCATCATCACTTTACAGAGGAGGAAAGTAAAGCTCAGAGAGGTTAAAGAGCTAACCTAGTAACATAGCTAGAAAGGGCACAAGTCAAGTTTGGAAAAGTTTTCTTTAATTCCGCAGCCTCTGTTCATACCACTGCACTGCCTTCCACTAGAGAGTGGTGGTTAAGTGCATTATCTTTGCCTCTCTGCATTTTCTTTCAACATTAAAATTCCATTTTCTTCTAAGTGTATCTGTGGAAAGGCCATTAAAAGGTCATCTAGCATCTAATCTCCTTTTTTAACTTCGGAGTTAAGAGAGTCCTCTGGTACTTTCTCAGCTGTAAAACAAAGATAATACCTGCCCTGTGAGTCTTCAAAAACATGTCTTGCAAACTGTTTAGCACACAGTAGGGACTTAATAGTGTTTGGCTTCCACGTTCCCTGATACCATTAGTTTATTTCACAAATACTATTGAGCACACAGAAATCCTGTCACGTTGTGGTTAAGTGCTACATCTGCTAACCAAAACGTTGGCAGTTCGAAGCCACCAGGCGTTCCTTGGAAACTCTATGGGGCAGTTCTACTCTGTGTTATAGGGTCACTATGAGTTGGAATTGACTCAGTGACAGTGAATTTGGCTTTTGGGGTTTACTGACAAAAATTCAGTACTAAGTGTTATGGAGGTTACAAACATGAACTGGATTAGGATTCTACTCTCTAGAGATCATATTCTGTTAGAGGACAGACAGCATTTTCTGAAATATCTCTAACATTGAAGCCCAACAGTTCTGGGTTCAATTCCTGGTCCCATTGGGCCAGGTGTGTGATGTTGGGGACATTACTTAACCTCTCTGAGGCTCATTTTCTTTGCCTGTCAAATGGCTCTGTCACCCAACATTGGTGTTGTCACAGGAGTTAAATGAGCCACTATACATAACATACACAAGCATTGATTAATAGAAAGTTGTCAGGCTTGTGCTTTTGTTGTTGGATGCTGTCAAGTCAATTCCAACTCATAGTGACTCCATATGACAGAGTAAATTGGCCCCACAGGGTTTTCTAGGCTGAAATTTTTTACAGGAATTGTTTATCAGGTCTTTCTCCAGCAGAGCCACACTGGGTGGGTTCTGAACCATGAACCTTTCAGTTAGCACCCAAAAGCTTAACCATTGCTCCACCAGGGATCCTTCAGGATTGTGTTAGCCAGCATTTAATGAGTACTTACTATGTGCCAGGCCCCATTTCAGGCACTTAACATGTAATAATCAATCCTCACATTAACCTTATGTGGCAAATACACTCTATTTCTCCTGTCATAGGATAAAGAAGCAAGGGCACAGAGAGGTTCGGTGTCTTGTCCAAAGTCACACATCAAGTAAGTAGCCTACAGTGAGGCCCCAGAATCACTCCTTGTCACTGAGCAAGACTGCCCCTCTGAGAAAGACGCCCTGGAATGATGAAAGCTGAATTCCAAGCACAAGATGTACAAACAGAGAAGGCTTCCTGCTGGAGCAGGAAGTGTGGCTCCTGAGTTCTCCTAGCCCCAGCCCACATTCTCTCATCTCCCCATCCCTCACAGCCTGAAGTTTTGACCTCCATCACCCCAATGTCTGGCACGACTGAGGTGTAATGTTTAAAAATGCCAAGTAAAGTGTGAGAGGAAACCATGCAGAATGCTAAAAGAGCATAAGACAAAATTTAAAAACAGCCTCTGACAATGCAGAAATCAAGGGAGGACTTTTGCAAAAACAACTCTATTTCCAGCCAAATGGAGCTTTCATCAGCTTGGTAAGTCAGTGTGTCTGCTTTTCCTTCCCCAGACATTGGACCATTACACCATAGGTAGGGAATAGGGTGAGGCTGAAATGAGCCCCTCTGTGAACATAAAATCTCTCCTCCCTGGCTGTGTGGGGTGACAGGTAGTGGAGGGAGAGAAGAAAGACAAGTGTGGGGCCTTCAGGGAACAAAGCCTTGATCCTGCAGTCATTCTGGACCACTGGGCCTAGGGACTGTATTCCCACCAACGAGGAGATGAAGGACTTCAGAGTCTGTGGCCACCAAGAGGGCTCCACACAAAGTTGCCTCAGGGATCTGAAAACGTTTGGTCAGAACAGACTGTTAGCTGCAATGTGAAAGCAGAATACAGGGTAAAAGCATGGAGACTGCAGTTGAACCAGCTTCAGTCCAAGGCTCAACCCTGTTGCACCCCTGGCTGTGTGACCTTGGGCAAGTCCTTTTGCCTCTCTGAGTCTTGCCCTTGTCTTCTGTGAAGTAGATAAGAATATCTGCCTTGTGGGGTAGGAGAGCACTAAGTGATTCACCATCAGTGGAAACAGCAGTGTGGGGTACAATTAAGAGCTCAGCAAATGTCAATCTCCGTTTCCGTCCTCACAGCATTTGCCTGGGAGAGTGAAGATCTGTAGCATGTTCTTTGTTCCCACAAAGCCCCACTCTGATGCACTATGTTCGCCTTGGAGCCTCTGCTGTGGTGACTGAAGGAGGAAGGGCCTTGTATTGCAGAGCCCTGGAGGGCGAGGGAAAGGTGAGGACAGTGGAGAGGTGGCATGGTGTCTGTTCCCCCTCACACTGATTGGGGCCCCATGAAAACAGCACACACCTCACTGCCACAGGAGCTGTTTTCCTGGGAACTGAGGACAACCAGAACTCAAAGGATTTTGTTCTGGGTCTCAACTGACAAGTTTGGGTTCAGAACTGAGACAAAGGTGTACACCCCCCACATAAGTGGAAAGTGCTTTGGGGATGCTGAGAGTCAGCATCTTTGGTCAGACACTATGGTTTTCACAGGAGGCACAACTACAGACACAACAGTGAGGCAGAGGCCAAGGGTAAAACACGTGCACAGATTTATTATAAAGATGTGGGGGACACCCCAATCTGAAGGGTGACTGTGTTGGGGCTGAAGTTTTGATGTCTTATAAGTAAGAATTTGGAGCTCTCAAGATCTGGATACTATGTGGACCAACAGTTTGAAGCAACCTAGATATATGGATTATAAGAGTTCCTGTTATACAGACAAGGCACTGATGCTCAAAATGATAAAAAAAAAAAAAAAAAGGTTCTCAATGTTGTACATCAGCCACTTTCTACTTATTAGCTAGTGGTTTAAGGAACTCAAGGGTCCCCTTATTTCCTCGCCTGGTGAATAGCCTGGGAGCAGTCTTGAACTCACATAGAAGCAGACCTGTCTAGACAGCGTCCAACACCCAAGATCCTCAAAAATTGTGGTAACACATTTCCCATTTCCCTTTTTTAAATTAATTCTTTCTCTTCTCAACAACTCCCTTCCTTTCACCTTAGGGTCCAGGATCCACCTGTTATTGAAATAATAATTGAAAGATCTTCTGAAATAGAAGAAGAATGTTCCTCTGGTAGAATGCTAGATGCAACAAACGGGTTTTCAGATTCCTTTCAGTGACTGGGGAAAGATGTTATTGGGCTATTTATGTATTTTTCTCACAATATCCTATTTTCAGACAAGAAAATCAAGGATCAGAGGCCCTAAGTAATTTGGTCATGGTCACCCAACTAGTGAGCAGGAAGACCTGAGCTGGTTCCATGACAGTTCACCAGATCCTGCCTCCTGCTCAGCAGACCAGCCCTCTGGGAAAGGGAATTAATGGAAACCTCTTACCATCTCCATTTTCCAGCCTAGAAAGGTCTCTTGTCTAGTTTGCATTGATTTTCGTGTGTTTGTTTGTTCTTGGTGCATTTGCAGAATCTGAGATCCTGGCTACAAATAAAGCAGGTAAAAGAGAGGTCAAGGGAATGAGAGAGGCAGACTTCTTTCAGCAGTTACTGTATTGAAAATATTTCCTGCTGCCTCCACTCTTATTTGTTGCTTCCTTACTTTCTAGCCACATCTGCAGCCCACCCATTTACAGACCTGTGGTTAGTGGTAGGTCATGAAGGTGATTGTAAAAACTGGCAGATTCTAAGATGTTCATTTCCAACCCTCCCACCCTCCTTCAATAGTTGCTTAAGTAATCTTCCTGCCTCCAGTCTCGCTGCCCTTCCCCGCACAGCCTATGAAAGACTACAATATTAAATGCCATAAAGCTCAATTGGAAAATCTCCAGGGGTCCCTGATTGCCTTCAGAAGTAAGTTTCCATGGCACCCATGGTTCAACCTCAACTTGCCTTTTAAGTCATAGATCTCAATCTCCAGGAATGCAGGTCTCTTTTCCTGTGCATGTGCAGCAGTTTCCTATTCTAAGCCGGGTGGTATCTTATTTCATGTTCCTTATCCTAACCCAGAACCCTACATCTTCTGCATGTCTTAGGCCAAACAGTTTTCCTCGAAGCCACATCTGAGCCCACTGCAGTGTCATCTCTGAGAGACAGCACTAAGAAACAGCTACCTCTTATTTTGTGATGGTGACTTTGTCCTTGTCTCACCTTCTCTGTGTCTTTTCCCTCCCCAATTCCACCCCTGCCCATGGGCCCACAAAAGAAAATACCCCTGTCCTTATCAGAGACACAGTAACTCTCAGTGAATGTTTGTGAATGAAAGAAACCAGCTAACAGAAATGATCTCTTACATTAGAACAGCTGTTTGCATGAATGCTCCACTCTTTGGCAGTCCCATGAAGATCCCAGGAGGAAAGAATATCAGGCCTGGTTCAGAGAAGAGCAAGCTGAGGTCTTGATAAGGGAGCAATTTGCTCAGGCCACACAGTCCATCAGTGGTGAGGTCAGAACTGCAACTTTGCTCTCCTGCCCAAGAGCAGTGTCTGGAGGTGCCCCTTCCAGATTTCGCAGAATGGCTTTTGTCCTTTCCAGTGAATCTAAATTTTCAGTCTCCCTCCCTACCACTCTGCCCACCACAGGCCCTGGAAAGAACTTGATGTATCACAGAGACACCACTGCAAACTCCAGAGGACTCACTGATGGCACCTGCAAACTCACCCCAAAGAATTGGCCAGCTGTGCCACTGGGTTCTCTCTAACAGGTGTCTATCATGACCACAGATGGCACAAAGGGGAAGAAAGGAAAGGCAGTGAGGGCTCTGCCGTAAGAGCCCACCCTGCATTCTTGGCATCGGCCAGATGGATTTTATTCCTAGACTCTGAACCTGCAGATGTGGAAAAGATTTCTTGGCCCATTGGAATAACAGGGTCAAGTTGATTCATTTGCAGCCTCAAATCCATCTTGACTGGTGCTCTTACGCCCAGGGTCATCACCCAAGCACCCATCTGGTGACCCCCTTGAAAGGAACTTTGACACATGTCTCTTTGTTGAGTCTGCCCCATTCCTCTCAGTGAGTAAGGAAGCCAACACTCATCGAAAAAGGTCAAACGCCTGCACTGTGTTTGTTCACAAGGGTGATATTTCACCAAAGAGCCAGATGCTTCCTAAATGATAAATAAGAGCAGCAGCTCCCTGCTGGCCTCAGGGGAGAGAACGGTCTCCACTATGTATGCAATGCAGGCTCCAGCGAAGCCTGGGGAGTGAGGAAGGACAGAGTTTAATTCATTAGGATCTATGACTTTAGGGAACAAGGACTGGACACTGTGCCTGGTGCATAGTGGGTCCTCCATTAACACTTATTGATGGATAGAAAATAACATTAACAGCCACCATTTGTAGAACACTTTCTGTATGCCAAGTATTCTGCTCAGTTTTTAAAAGTATTTTCTTATTTAGTCATCACCAAGATTGTGAGAAATAGGCTCAGGAAGGTTGTGCTACTTATCTAAGGTCACTCAGCTATGTGATGCATCTTAGGTAGGTCTGACCGACAAGCCCAAGTTCTTAACCCCATAACGTGTCCAAGGTGCAGCTGGTGGATTCAAACTGCTGATCTTTGGGTTAGCAGCTAAACCCTTCACCACTGTGCCACCAGGGCTCCATATTACAAATACAGAGAGCCAGGCTTTCAGCATTAAATATCCCAACCGTTTTGGGAGATTAAGAGCCAGCTCTCAACATCCTCCTCACCCACCACAGGTAATGTGAAGAGGAGCACCTTAGTTTTTGACTCAGCTATCTTCCAAACAATGTGAAGTTTATCTCATGAACAATGGGAAGCATTGAATACTTTGCAGCTGAAATGTTATGAGTTCAACTTTGTGCCTTCAAGAAAAGCTCTCAAGCTGCACTGTAGAGGACAGTTTAGGTTACAACAAGGGTAGACTTAATGAAACCAGTTAGGAAGCTAGTGAGGTCACCCATAAGAGAGATCATGATTTCCCAGTCCAGGATGGTGGAGACAGAGCTGGGAGAATTGGAGATATATTAGATGTTGAAGATGTGAAATTGGCAGGACACAGACAGACATTGGGGTGTTGAGTGACAAAGAAGAAAGTGTAAAGAATAATTCTCCAGTTTCTGGATTTCATAACCAGATGGGATATATTCTCCTTCACTGAGAAAGGGAGACCTAGGAGGGGGAATAGCCTTGAGAGTTGGGTAAGAATATGAGCTCTCTTTGGGAATGAATCTCCAAGAACACCTTTTTCTCACAAGAATCTATGATGAATATTTCAGTGTAATAAAGTATAATGTGATTGTTGAAGAGGTAAGTACTCTAAGTCACAGTAAGTGACAGTAAGTACTCTAAGTCACAGTAAGTACTCTGGTCACTAGAGAATGGACTGGAAATGCAGTACCAGAAACTATCACCTTAGCCTTCCCAGGAGCTTGAATGTTACACAAACATCATAGAGCTTCCAGAAGTAATCAACAGTCAGCACCATGGCCAGGACCCAAAGGTGCCATTACACGGAAGCAGAGGAGACAAACAGCAGATACCAGGTTCCAAAGAGTCAATTCCAACTCTTAGTGGCCCCAAAGGACACAAAGGAACTGCCTCACTTGGCTTGGCTCATTGGGATTACAAGGACACCTGGTAGATTCCAGCTTTGGGTTAGCAGCTGTAGCTCTTAACCACAATGCCACCAAGGTTTCCCCCACAAAGGACAGATGGAAGCAGAAGATGTACACCATGGTCATTCACCAGAAGATGAGATATCTGGGAACCCTGAGAAACTTGGAAGGAAATTTTTTATTTCTTTCTAGTGGTGGGTAACACAGAGGACTCCTTTATTTCTTACTGTTGTTATCTACTGTAAAATTCCAGTTAGAATGTACTTCTTGGGAAACTCTTCATGCTTCTGAGAAACTGCATTCTTATCTACAAAAGTTCAATCCGATTGGATTATTCTGGTATTCAAATGAGGTAATATACACTCTGAAACTGTTGCAGCTTCTGGCACACACACAAAAAAAAAGCTCAGTAAATGTTGGTTGTTACCCATACAGATGAGGTGATACCATCAGGTTTAGAGAGAGGAAAGATGGGAATCAGGTACCCAAGAGCAATGGACAGATGAGTTCATAAGTCATCCAAAGTATGTTAAGGATAAGGCCAGTTTCATACTTGTGTGTTCACTAGTGTGTATGTAATATGTGGTCTCTCCCAGTATGTGCACAGACTTGTGTGCTAGCCGAGAGGCCTTGATTCTCCAAGACCACAAACACTATCTCCTATAAGTTAGTATCTATAATATGAAGCTGTTTTCTCAGATGTGTCAGCCATGCAGTACACAACCTGAACATCTGCACAGTGGGTCTGATGGTCCAGTAAAAATGCTATGTACCTGATCTTCTCTTTTCCAGGACTCTCGATAAGATCAAATTAGATAAAAAATGGAAAAGCACTTTAATGCTAAGTTTTATTATTATTATTTTCACTGTCCTGAAAGAATGTCCCTCCAGGTCTTTGAATTGCCTGGGCTGTTTCTTTCTCTATTAACTTTGAATGTCCAGAACAGAATCACATTTGCAATAAATTTTAGCTACAGTATATCCATGATATAATGGAATGCCAGAGCTGGAAGGCACCCTGGGGACTATCTACTCCTATCTTTATACAGATGGGGAAACAAAAGACAGAGAGGTGGAGTATGTGGCCTAAGGGCACACAGCTGGCTAACGTAGCCCTTCCCTCAATTCAACTTGCACGGTTCTGCCTAGTTACTCTGAGGTGGGAATATCATTCAGGGGTCTCAGAATGCCCTACCTCCAATCCAATTCAGGACCTCCTCCATCCGCCTATACCCAAGGCCCTTTCTGAGGCAACATTTGGGAACGAGCAGGGCTGTGGGCTCCCTGCCTGTCTACAGCGGAAGCTGGCACCTGCTCTCACACTTGCTGGAAAGAAAGTAAACAGGCTTTGGGACAAGGGTGTCCCCACACCCCACCGCTGCTGCCTCCAGTGTTCAAAAGACAGTGAACGCTTCACGTGGAGCTCTTGACAGAAATACATTGTTTTGTGCAGAGTTCCTGACAGGCTGGCAGGAGAGTCTCAAGAGAAACAAAGGGAGATTTATTGGAAAGAAAAGAGAAGGCAGGCAGGATTGTATGAGGAGTAGAAGCGAAAACAGAAAGCAGTTCTGGCGAAAAGGTGCGCTGGCCAACCGGCAAAGAAAACATAGACATTTTCGATCCATCTTGCTCTACAAACTACTCCTTAGTGGTGTCTTTCTAAACAGAATGATTTAATTCTTCCATTTTAAAGTCTCCTTGCTGCTGCCACTTTCCAACAAGGAGAGTACAGTTACGGCTCTATTACACAGAGGCTGCCTGTTGTTGACCAACTTTACAATCACACACATCGGTATTAGACATACTCTGCCACACACTGGTTTGTGTTCATCTTGTCCCCAAAGCAGGGTGAGCTTCTTTCCCTGCTGTGACCATGTGTTTTGGATGCGCTTTCTAGCATCTATACCAGGACGGAGGACACACAGGCATTTAATATATTCTTGGAGGGACTTCAAAGTAAATGATCAGGACAGCTGGTCTGAGAAGTGTGAGTGTTCCCTGGAGGTCAACAACATGGAACATTTGAAGTATGAACTTGCCTGAGAACCTAGGACATGTAGGCAGGGCACATGTGGTGTTTGATGGGTGGGAAATAATAGCAACCAAAACCACAACAGTAACAATAACAGATACCATCCTGCCCAAGAGTTCTTAAGATAGCTTTCTCTAATTTCCAACTTTTCAAGTATTTATTTAATAATCCAATAAATATCTAGTGGTCACCTGATAAGGGCCAAATTTGGTGCTAGACCTTTGGAGAAGAACTGGTCCCGCTTCGCTTCCACAGGGCTCAGATTCTAAGGCATTGGACAGAGCACAGGTACAGAAACAAAGATACAGCAGCCAAGGCAATCACTGCATCATCAAGGCAGAAGCAATGTGTGGTCCGAACCAAGACAAAAGTCCTAATTCAGCAAGGCTGAAACAAGGTCAGCTGCAGAGGGGTGGTGACGTTTGAGTTTGACCTTGAAGGATTGGTAGAGAGTTAAGAAATAGAAAAGGGAGCTTGAAGGGCCTTCTAGAGAGGAGAAACTATACACATACAAGTAGAGAGGCTTGAAGACCACAGGTGTGTGAGCAGAGACTGGAAGATCATTGGGGCTGGGATGGGGTGGGCAGTGCTTTGGGATGACACTGGAGAAGCAAGATGCTGAGGGGCCTTCCGTGCCTGGAGCTTAGCCCTTAGGCAGAAAGGAGGCTGGTGAGCAGGGCTGGGCTCCAGGTGAGAAACGTGGAGAAAGACTGGGAAGGAGGGAGACGACCCCAAGGACGGACTGTAGGTAGGAAGGCATTTCCTCAGACCTATGAAGAGATTTTGAGGTATGCTGCCATAACAAAGGAACTGACAAGGAAGGTTCAATTCAGGAGATATTCCTGAGGATAAAATGACAAGACTTAATAACTACTTGGAGGGAGAAGGGGTAAAAAAAAAAGGAACTTTCAGCTTTCAGCCCATATAACTGAGTAGTTATTGCTGCTACTTGCAAAATTTGGAAATAAGATTAAGAATCCAATTTAGAGGGGGAACAAAAAACAATGAGCACAGATCCTGCTCTTTTTCTCGGTTAGAGTCACTAGTGGCCAATATCAAGCATCTATTCCATTACTAACTATTATTATTAACCCTAAACACAGTTTCTCTTGGGGATGAAGATTTGTATAGACAAATAGTATAGTACAATGCAGACTGTGATATATATCAAAATATCACCTGCAGAAGGCAGAATAAAGATAATAATCCTTATTGGAGAAATCAGAACAGGCTTCCTAGAGGAGGTGGTATTGAAACATGAAGAAGAGTTCAGCCCACAGAGATGCAGGTGAAGAATATGAACAACAGCAGTGAGGCACAGTAGGTGAAGGCAGCTTAGGAATGATACGGGGTGGGATAATGAGGGAGCCTTGTGAGAGAGAAAGCAGGGAGTATTGAGAAAGCTAGTTAATGCTGAATTAGGAGTCCAGTGGAAACCATTGAAGGTTTCTGAGCATAGGATTGATCCTGGACTTTAGGAAGTCATGGCTGACAACAGCAGAAGCCCTCAATAGAGTCACAGAGGGGGGTGAATCAGAGGAGAGAAAGAATATTCTTCGAGCAATCCATCCATCCTTGCACAGGTTGTCAATTCTTGGGCTCATGATATCCCTCTTCTGGGACCAGCTCAAGAAAAGCTCTTGGAGCTAATCATTTTACGAGGATTCTTGTATAAAACTAGGTTGGATTAATTATTGATGCAAACTTAGGCAAATGAAAGCTCGCTCTGGCTTGGCAAGGTTCCTTTCAGCAAAATGAGCTAACGCAGCTCTGACTGCCTCCTGGGGAAAGAGCACACGCCTATACATGGCGCCTGGCCCACTGGCTGGAGACATGCACACAGAGGGGCTTTGAACCTCTGACTTCAGATCTACGCCAGAATTGTGGCTACTTCCCAACACCATCTGGGCTGGGGGTGGGGAGCAGACCCAAAATGAGTGGGAGCTCGTTCTGGGGCCTCCCATGGATTCCCTTGCAGCCAGGCCATGCACAAAAAACAATACTAGCAATAACAGCCTCGCAGATTCAATTCCATTTCACTTAATTAAATGGCTTCAGCGCTCACAAATTGCAGCGATGGATGCAAGCTCATGCCAGACACACAGCTGCAGACCTGCAACATGACACACTTGGGCTTCTACTGTGCATCGGGCCTTGTTCTAAACATTAGAGATACAGAGGTGAAAAAGCTGGCCTTGCCATTGAGGAACCCAAACTCTCTGGGGAACACGTAAGAGCAAACAGACAATGGCATTTGTGCTGTGCTACATAGTTTGATAGGAGCACTCAGTCTTGGGGCCTCAGGAAAAACCTGGAGGTCAGGAGGGGGTGCAATGCATGAGGATACCCACTCACCTGTGCACCCTCACTCCTTGCCCTGTAAGCCATGCCAAGTGTTTGGACATTATCCTAACAGGATGGTAGTCACTTGGGTGAGTCGGGGGAGATGTTAAGCAGGCAGTGTATTTATCAACCATGATCCACATCACTGGCACCATGAAGGTGCTGGGAATACTGCAGAAACCAAGAAGGTCCCTTCTTGCCTCCCCGTAGTGCTCTACCCTGCCTCCCAGACAAACATTCAGCCTGCAGAAGTTCTAGGAAGTAGCTCTCCAGGCAGATCACTATGAGGAGACAAAATCCAAAGATTAGCCAAGAGGAAAAAATCTTACTAGTATTATTTTTAAAATGCAATATTTAAGGATCAGTGACCTTGGCCATATAACTTGCCTGAGCCTTTCTCCATCTGATAAACACATGTATGCTACTATCCGTGAGCTTTGCCACAAATGTAAAAGTCAAGGCACCCAAGAGTCACTCGATACATGTGCAATGTCTAGAATGAATGAAGCACTGTGGAAGTTCTCAGTCGACGGAAAAGCATTCCAGAATATTCCCACTGCTGCCAAGTTGGTTCTAACTCACAGCAACCCTATAGAACAGAGTAGAACTGCTCCATACGATTTCCAAGGAGCACCTGGTGAATGTGAACTGCCAACCATAGCACTTAATCACTCTGCCACCAGGGTTTCCACTTAGAATATAGGAGGTCAGTACTGAACTCTCCAGTTCCAGTTTCCTCATTTGTGAAGTGTGTACACTATCTGTTGTTCTGCTATAATGGACAACTGGTTAAACTAAAAAACTAAGCTGAACGACTGGCAGACTCTATCTGCTGACCTTTTGATTAGCAGTCAAGCTCCTAACCACTGTACTATAAGGGCTCTAACAATTGGTTACACTTTACAAGATGGATTGTAGATTGCGAATAACATGTATAAACATTCAATCACTCATTCAACAAATATTTATGAGCCCAACACTCTCTGAGACCCTGTACAGTTTCCAAGAGTTGTGATCTTTGAAAATACATAGCCAGGCCTTTCCTTTCAAGCACCTCTGAGTGAGCTCAAACCTCCAACTCTTTAGTTAGCAGCTGAGTCGATTAATCATGTGCGCTAGCCATGGTCTCTGCCCTCTCTTTATAGATCAGCAAAGTAACACTCAGAATGCTAATGTATTTTACCCCAAGGTCACGATGCTGGGGTTGGGGTAAGAGGCACCAACATAACCACAGAGGTTAACTAACCCAGATTTGTGTTTCATTCTTAGATTTATAAACCAAATTAGTTAGATTACCATGCCTTGCTCGGGAGTGAGTGTCTAATATTTTCTGTGTATCCCTGAGTTAAAAAGTGTGTGATCTGGTAGAGAAAATTTAGTGTCAAAATACCAAGAGTTTCAAATACGAATCTTCTTGTATTTCGTAGAATCTGAAAAAAAAGAAAAGAAAAAGCCTGCATAACCTGTGAGCCTTATTTTCTTCCTCTGTAAAACATGAACTGCTTTGTGCAGTTGCTGAGAAAATTAAATGATACTATGGAACACCGTATATAATGTATAGTGAGGTGCTTGGCTTGGTATAGGTGCTGCATAAATATCAATCTCTTTCTGCATTCGCTCAAATCGAGAAGAGGTATCACATATTCTACAGGACGGTCATCGTTGTTATTGTGGTTGTTCATTGTCAAATCAATTCTGACTCACAGTGACCCTATGGGACAGGCTAGAACTACCCACGAAGGGTTTCCTAAGCTCTAATTTACATGGGAGCATATCTCTCAGAGTCTCCGGTGGTTTGAACTGTCAACCTTTTGATTAGCTGCTGAGTGCTTAACCACTGCATCACCACGGCTCCTTGAGTTTCACTAAAGCTCTAATTTTTCCAGAGGACTTTGAGCCAAAAACTCACCCTCGCTGTGCCTTGGTTTCCCAGACACTAACACTAGAAAAACCTTTTTTTTATTATTGTAACTTTAATTATACCCTCCAAGAAACTGCCTCATGGTGCATGTACTGAATTAAAACATTAATTAAGATAAAACATGAGCTTGGCAACAATTAAAACAAGAGAAGAAACATATCATAAAGTAATTCCTATGTATATATAAAGCATATATAAAAGGATACTCCAGCCTCAGTCTCAAAGCCCTCACAGACCAATGATGGCTTGAAGGCTGACCACCAGTAATTTGTTTCCAAGGTCCTGCTGGGCACTCAGGGGAACACAAACTTCCAAAGGACATGTCCTTTAAATCTCTCAGGGTAGGAGTTTTGGAATGTTAGCAGAATTCCAGGTTTGGGTCATGTATTCATTCAAGCATAGGCAGCTGGTCAAAAGCAGCTAGGTGCTGAGGACATAGAGAAATTATTTCCATCATTAAACACATATTTTGCTATGCTTTGCTCTATGTCAGCCCATGTACCAGGCTCCAGGGATGCAAAAGTGGTAGCATGACCCTGGCTCCCTGTAGGGGCTCAGAGTCTAGTGATCAGGCAGAGTGACACTAATGCAAAGCAGAGACCTGGAACAGTCAGCAGACATACTCCACTCCCACTGACTCCTCACTGTTCCCAGATCATCTGGGGCATTCTCTGAGGAGCCTTTACTTGCATCATTTCCTACTACGATCATCTTTCATCTAACAAAATCTTCCTCCTCCTTCAGAACTCTGCTCAAAGGACACCTCCTGCCTATACCAGGTCACCCCAGCCAGTTGATCCCTCCAACAAACTCCTTCCTTCTGTCCTAGTTTCCTCAGGCTGCATAACAAAATGCCACAAAGTGAGTGGCTTGTACAAACAAAAATTTCCTGTCTTACAGTTCTGGATGTCAGCAGGGTCATGCTTTCCCCCAAAGGGCCCAGAAGAAGATCTTTCTTGTATCTCCCAGCTTCTGACAGCCCAGATACTCCCGGGCTTGCAGCTACAGGATGACTCTCAACTTGGCTGCCAGTCCTCCCACTGTCTCTGTGTCTCTTCTTCTTTTTGATAGGACAACAGTCAGATCAGAATGGGATTCACCCTTCTCCACTATGACTTCATATTAACTGATAACACCTTCAAAGACCCTATTTCCAAACAAAGTCACATTCACAGAAACTAGGGTTGGGATTGCATCACGTTTTGGGAAAGAGCACTGTTCCATTCATAACACTTCCCAACTGACTGCACCATTTTCTGGACCCAGCACTTATCGCTCCCTGTTAATACGCATACTTTTGTAAAGACACAGCATATAATAGGGAAAACTCGGAACCAAAAGCGGCCTAAAAGACAATCTGGTCCATTGTTTTCCTCCACAACAGTAAAGCCTGTGAATGCCAGAGGACAGAGAAGCCCACAGTGACACAGCGAGGTATGGCAGAGCCAGGCTGAGACCCCAGGTCTTGTGGCTCAGATGTCAGTACTCTTTCTGTTCCTGCTACTAAGACAATCCCCTTAGTGGCTGTCTTGCTTCTTCAGATTTTAGCAATAAATAGTGTCCATCCTTGTTCACAATGGTGGATTTTACATTTAAATCTATTTTATCTGAGAATATAATTGCTACACCTGTTCATCTTTGTGTATCATTAGCTTGGTATATATTCTTCTATCCCTTAATTTTCAGTCTGTTCATATCTTTAAGTCTAAGGTGAGTTTCTTGTGGGCAACATGTGGATGGTTCTTGTCTTTTGATCCAAGATGGCACTCTGTATCTCTTTACTGGAGCATTCAGTCCATTCACGTTCAATGTAATTATTGATAGGTATGTATTCAGTGCTGCCATTGTGATATGTTTATTTTTGTGTTGACATTTTCTCTGTTCTTATTAATCTGTTCTGGGACATTCTTCTTTGTGAATTAATTTTTCACCTTTTTCAGAGTTGGTTTTGTGTTTGTTGAGACTCCTATATTACGTTTCCTGATTTGATATGTTACATCTTTACTGTGCTTTATGGCTGTCCCTATGATCCCTCTCAATAAACTGTGTAAATACCCAATTTCAATTACTACCATTCTCATCAACTTCCTCTCCATCTAGAAGGACTGTAACGACTCTAGTACTTCTGTCTTTTTAGTATGATGACATCATAGTTTTCATGATTTGATGACTGGATCATTTCTTTCACTAATAGCTTTGATTGACTTTGGAGGCTTTTGTAACTGAGTAGGATTATAGGTGATGTGTCCTGTGTTTGCTTCTAAAATATAAAGTTAGAGGTTTTGTTCTTCCAAGCCAAAAGATCCTGTCAGTATTTCTTGTAGCTTTGGTTTGCTTTTACAAAGTCTCTGAGTTTCTGTTTACTTGTGAATATCTTAATTTCATTTTCATATTTGAAAGACAGTTTTGCAGGATGCATAATTCTTGGTTGGAAGTTCCTTTCCTTCAAGACTTTGCATGTATCATTCCACTATCTCTGTGCCAACATTGTTTCCACTGAGAAATCTGAAAAAAGCCTACAGGGTTTCCCTCTGAATGTTAGCTTTGCTTTGAGTCTTGCTGCCTTTAAGAGTTTCTGCTTATGTTTCATTTTGTTAAGCTTGATTATAATATGTCTTGGAGTCTTTCTTTTGAGATCTATATTCAGTGGCGTTCACTATGGATCTTGGATGTCTATATTCCCTTCTTTCATAATTTCTGGGAAGTTTTCTGTCAGCAGCTCAACAATACTTTTTGTGTTCTCAGGTGCCTTGCCCTGTTCTAGAACTCCAATTAATTGTAGATTGTTCCTCTAATACAGTCCCACGTGCTTCTTAATGCTTCTTCATTTTTCTTGTTTATTTTTTCTGATTTCTCCTCATAGATGCTGGAGTCAGTAGCTCTGTCTTCTAAGTCAGAAAGTTTATTTTCCATTTGTTCCATTCTGTTTTCTTGGCTTTGAATTGAAGTTTCTATGTCTTTGATTTTGTTCTTGATCTGTTGGATTTCAGAGTACTGCTGTTCCATCAGATCGAACAGCTTGCTTAATTTTTCATTTTGCTGTGCTGCATTTTGTATAAAGTCTACGAGATCTCTATATATAATCCTTTTGTGTTCACCTTCTGATAGTTTCAGAAAGGTTCCTTCATCTGGGAAGTTCTGTGGTGCTTTCTTTTGCAGGCCTTCTGTAGCCATGGGTGATTTCTTGGTTACGCTTTTATCCAGAGTTTGTTACTTTGGGGGGTATCATGTGGGTAAATAGAGGCTGGGAGAGATACTGTGAGGATGGACCACAGTTATTTCTCTAGGCTGTCTTAAAATGAAAGGTTAAATGTATCTGACAACTTCCAAAGTCAGTCAGGTTTTCAGGTGTACAGGTCCCTCTTCCCAGCTGGCAAAGTAAGCACCTCTATATTGAACCCCAAATGTTATAAACTAGTTCAAAATACAGAAAGGCTACTGCCCTGCTGGCATCTGCTGTCAGTCCCCAGCTGCAGATGACACTGTGTAAAATAGTGTCTTTCTGCCAGAAAAGCACACTCCTCTGGGCAGGCACTGTCTCCCAGCCTAGGAGTTAGGTCCAGCTGAGGCCTCCATATAGGTGAACTGTCTCCCGTTAGAATAAGATGGCATCCCGCAAAGCTCCCCACCTACCTGAGTGCTGGCTACTCTATTGCAGAGGTAGAAAGAGAGGCCAAAGTGCCAAGCTGCAGAGAGTCCAAAGTTGGGCTCTCAAAATATGGCAATTTCATCTGCCAATCCCACCAGCAGTGCATCTGAGATTAGCTGCTAGTCAAGCCCCAGCTCCATCCGCCAGGTAAGACAGAGAGTGAAAAGTTAAAATGGCAAGTTACCTTTGGTCCATGAAAGCCAGCAATTGCCAAAAGCGGGGGTCAGCGAAAGAGAGGAAGCTTTCTGTTCAGTGGTATGAAGTCCAAATTAACAGCCTTATGCCATGTCCTAGAGCTCACTAGGTGTCCAGAAGGCTCCATTTAATTGTCTGCTCAGGTCTTGGTTTCCACAGGGATTTAGGGAGACATATGTTTAGTCCGCCATCTTATTCTTCAGATTTTAGAGTAATAAAGACAGTCTGGTCTGCCTAGAAAGATTTAGGTCACCAGATCTGTCCTCCAGCATCACCACAGCCTCAAGCTGTGGCTGTCCTAGGCCCACCTCAAGGGAATATGTTTCACAAGTATCACTACCTCCAGGTAGCCTTTCTGACTACCCCCAGGCCACTTTAAACTGCCCTATGTGAGGCTTTTCACATGGTTGAGCAGTGCCTAGAGAGGAAGAGCTAACAGATTTTCACATTCTTGTTGATCTCAAATGTTTTATTTTCCATGGACCAATTTTTCCCCCACATCTGTGATAAGTGAGACTTTGATCAGAAACTGGATTTCATTTGTATTCTTTAGTTCTCTGACCTGGGACTATAGAAGAAATAAAAGTTAACTCAGAATACAGTAACATGGGTTTGCTGCTTCTTGCCTAAGCTTCTCACCTTTGCTCAATTCCCTCCTGGCTTGGGGTTCCCCCATCCCATCATCACAACAGCCAGCATCTCATGGCTGAGGCCAAGCATAATGGCTAAGGCATTATTGGGGAAATAAGAGAAGTAAGCCTGCAAGTGAGACACGTACTCTCCCAATTTCAACCCCAGAGGACACCTGCTATTTTCTGTGACCCCTGGGAACACATGCCAAGAATCTGCCCACAAACATGGAACAAAAGTCCATATGGATCCTGGCTTTATTTTATATCTTGGCAGGCTGAGAAGCGCCTCAGGTAAGTTTGGGGAGCTATCCTGGGCTATCCACATAAGGAGGAAGGATTCTGGAGTTAAATTCACTCTGATTAATGCAGCTCTTCTTGGTTCTTACAAATCCAAGTCACAGTACTGGGTCAACCTGTACACTCTGACCCACTCAGCCAGGCCCTCTGGTAATAGCCTCCTATTGCCTTTCTCTTAACACATCCTACATTGACCTTCAGGGACATTGAAGATTAAGGTCATTGCTTTGACCAGTTCAAATCTACCAGCTTGTCTGCAGGAAAAAGATATGGCAACCAGCTTCCATAGATTACAGCCTTAGGAACCCTATGGGGTAGTTCTCTTCTGCCCTATAGGGTCACTGTGGGTCAGAATCAATAGCAACAGAACAGATCATTTCTTACTGAGTAGGTGGCACAGGGATGTGAAACAATGAGGTTTAGCTTACAGCAGACCTGGATTCAAGCCCTTATTCTTTCCATTGCTTTTGTGGAACCCAGAGCTAGTATCTTAACATCTCTGGACATCAGTTTCCTTATATATAAAATGGGACAATGACGGTACCTACCTCATAAGCTTTTATGAAGGTTAAATAAGAAAACCTGTGTAAAACACTTAGCAAATTGTCTGGTATGTTGTGTGTACCCCATAGATATTCAGCTGCTATTGGCTGTATTACTATCACATATATATCATACCATCATACTATTGGTAGTAGTAATAATCATGGTATTGATAATTATTATTAATTCAGTATGCATTCTGCTTATGTCAGATTTCTGACAGCAGAAATTCCAGTAAAGTCTTCTTCCCATATAATCCTCAGCCTGTCCAAGTGTACACAGTATGGAGCCTTTAGTAGCTATCATATGAGATTCTAATTTAACACTGACTAAGCTTGCACTGTGTCTCAGTCTCTGTGATAAAAACTCACTGCTGTCAATTCCAACTCATAGCAACCCAATAGACATAGTTGTACTGTCATAGAGTTTCTAAGGAGCACCTGGAAGATTTGCACTGCCAACCTTTGGGTCAGTAGCCATAGTTCTTAACCACTGTATCACCAGGATTTCGTCTCTGTGATAAGTATCTACAAAGATAGACAGCTCTGTCTGCAGTCTACCAAGGATTCAGAAAGAGCACAACTCAGAGCATCACTCACCATATTGAGGATCATCCCCCAAAACACCTACCTCCTCCAGACAGCCTTCCTCAATTACCCCACAACCTGAATTCTCTCCTGGCACAACAGCTCATTGATGAGAGGCTTAACCACTCCTTACTGTTCTATGTGCCCATTCTGCTAATCTCCAGAAGGTGATACTCTGCGTCCATTTACTTTTGCTTAGTGATAAATAGACATTTGATGACACCTGAATTCAGCTTCTACTCCTTAGTTCCCTGTCCTCACCAAGGAAAAGAAAGAATTCTCAACCTGGAGTCCACTGACTGGGTTTGAACCTCAGCTCAGCAGCTTCTCTTTTTATTATTATGATTATGATTGATTATGATTGAATGAAAATGTACATTCCCATATAAATTGCATGCCCACCTATGTGCGGCTCCCACTGCTCTCCCTGCCTGGTGACATCACACTCTTCCTCTCTACTCCATACATGTCTTATCCTCCCAACAACCTCCTATCCCCTCCTCTCCACCCACTCCCCTTCCTCCAGTAAGAGGTCAGTAGGACAACATCCTATAGATGCATAGAACCATAAAGTGCACACATGATATGATCACTCTGTGTCTCCAAGTCCAATCCATTCCTGTCTGAGAGTTGACCTCCATTATGATTTATGGACAGGGGCAGCATCAGGGCCAGGAGCGATGTTCCTAGGGAAACTCTGAGGCCCATGGGACATCAATTGCACTCTTTTAATGGAGCTCTCAGAGTACACCCCTTTTTTGCTGGAGAGGATGTGGAGAAATTGGAACTCTCCTACACTGTTCATAGGATTGCAAAATGGTGCAATCTCTTTGGAAAGCAACCTAGTGCTTCCTTAAAAAGCTGGATCGAGACATAATATTTGAACTAGCTTCTCATTTTTAAGAACTCAGGAAAATCACCTCACTCTTTGACCCTAAGGGTTTGCATCTACAAAGTGGGGCTGCATTCTGCATGATTATACAACGTAAGTCACCGTGGCTGGCATGTAGTAGGACATTCAGCAGGTCTTTTTCCATTATTCCCTGGTTCTTCTCCCCAGAAAGGTCACCAACTAGCCACAGGTCCCTGCAGAGCTTGGCCCCTAGACAGAGCTGGACAAGTAGCATGCAATTAATATTTCATTATCTTTACCAAGCAGAGTACAGTACATTTACTGATACAATTATATGGCAATTGTTGAAGTCAATGAACAATGCGTGTTTACAACGTAGTGTCCTCAATGATTACAATGCTTTCCTCTTCCTAATCCACAGTATGCAGTCATTCGATGAAGACTTCTGGAAGAAATATTGAGAGTGGGGGATGAGAGGCTGCTTTCATTTGTTCTCTTTGACTATTTCAGACACACTAATGGTAAACGAAAGAAGAGGAGAGAAGTCAAAGTGCCTCTCACTTCTCTTCTAAGTTCCACTATCATGAAATTCACCTCATCTTGTAGGGACAAAGGCTCAGAATTACTTACACACGAGTTTCTGATGTCTCACACCACACACACTGCTACGCCTTCTCTGTATTCCCTATTCAAGGCTGCTGGCATTCAAAGAGAAAAATCTTAGACTGAGACCCATCTACGAAATCTGATGCAAAATAAGAGGGTGGCCAGCCCAGAGTCATTTCCCAAGCAAAGCTGAAACAAAGCTGAGATCTTGTAACACTATCTTTGGCCCAAGAAATGAGAGACCTTATCTCATGTACTCGTTGCTGTGACACACAAGACACCTTTGACTTTTCAACCCTTTCTCTTATCTTGTCTGATTCTCGCACCAGCTTAGCAAAGGACATTTTCCCATTTCTCGTGATAAACAACAGAGGCTCAAAGAGGTGAAGTGACTGGTGTGAGAACACTCAGCCAGGAAGTTTGAAGGCAGGGCGTCAGATCAATTCTGCTGTGCACCTTGACCTCTCCGGGTTTAAAATCAGAAAAGCCTTTCCAGTGAGGCGTTCATTTCCCAGCTTTGACACTTCTTAACTGGTGGGTTGGGAGGGGGAGTGGATTCCTGAAGATTCATTCACCAGTGCCTCTCTCACTCTCACTCAAAGTACTCTCATAGCCTCCGAATGACAGTGGGAGCTTTTCTGGTGTAATTCTGTGTTTACATTCTGGCTTTCCGATTAGACCATATGCTTCATGATTGCATTGATTTTGTTCACCAATAGATCCTCAATACCTAGCGGAGTGCTGTACCCATAGAAGTGTTTAATGAAAAGTTATCAACTGTCTAACTGAATGACCAAATAAATAATACCCATTAGCTGTGTGACACGGGCAAATGAACTTTCTGATACTCAGGTTTCCCATTATAAAATGGCAACTACATTATCTACTTTGCAGAGCTGCTGAGGGAATTAAAGATAAAGTACATAAAGCACAGACACACAGTAGGGACTTCATAAATAGCAGCTGTTATTATTATCATTTAATGAATCCATAATTCAAGGCAAAGTCTCCCGCACTTTCATGCTACCTCTTCCTTTTTGAAGAGAATGACAGCTTCAGAAGCGGTATTGATGGGACATGTGCTGTGTTGCTGACATTTTCATACAGATGAGAAGAGTCCATTAGTGCCATCCTCTGCATGTTGGGAGCTGAGCTGGGAAATTGCTTTCCTATCGCGCTGTGCTCGCCAGTGCCAATGCGATCATCAGCCGTGCTCAAAGCCCACTCCGGGTTCCCCAGGCTTTGCAGCAGGCAGCACAGCCAGAATGGGGTTTCTGCAGTGACCTTTGATTCTCAGTGAAGGGCACTGAAGGGTTCTTCAGAGTTTGAGGCATCTGAGCACAGTTCTGGGAGGCTGGGAGCTCAAGCAGCAGTCCCCCAGTTTGCTGAGTACCTTAAGTACTCCCCATTTCTGGGCTCAGTTTGAGTATTTGTAAAACACAAGAGATGATGCCCATCTCACATAATTATTAAAGATAATAACATTAATCATAGCTACTGGTGATGGGTGAGCACTGGTGGCACAATAGTTCAGCTTTCAGCCACTAATCAAAGGTTGACAGTTTGAACCCACATGGCAGCTGCACAGAACAAAGACTTGGTAATCTGCTGTCATAAAGATTATATCCTAGAAGGCTGCATGGAGCAGTTCTGCTCTGTCATATTAGATTTTTATGAGGTGGAATCAACTCACAACCAGTTGCCTCTCTGGTTCTTACTCAAAACACTCTTATAGCCCCCAAATGGTAGCTGGATCTTTACTGTGTAATTCTTAGTTCAGCTTCTGGCTTTCCCATTAGCTCAACAATCAGCAATGGAGGCCTTGGTCTCATCACCATGTCTCACCAACAGCTCTACTAAAATCAGATTAATATCACCCCCTACATTCAGGTGAGAAAATGTAGGCTCAGAGAAGTTAACAAACATGCCCAAGGCAACCCATGAAGTAAGTGGCAGAACACAGATTTAAACCCAGGATCTTAACCAGAAGGCTACACTGCATTCTGATCAAGATGAGCTTAGATACAAGGGGACAAGGGGTCTTAGTGCTCTCTGCCTCTGGTTCCAGCACTACCACTGACAAGAAAATCACATTTGCAGCCTTGGGTTCCCCATCTGTAAAATTAGAATGTTATACTAAGCCTTTTCCATATAAACAACTTAAGCGATTATGTAAGGATTCCTCGTTGTACAAATGATTAAGTGCCTGACTGCTAACTGAGAGACTGGTGGTTGAAACCTACCAAGCAGCTCTGTGGGAGAAGGATTTGATGAAAGATGTGTTCCTATAAAGATTACAGTCAGGAAAATCCTATGGACAAATCTCCTCTGTAACATATAGGGTCGTCATGAGTCAAAAATGACTCAACAGCACCTAACAATAACAGACTAAGATATTAGAGGTATGGGGACAACTGTTGCACAAAGACAACTTATCTGGCAATGTGGATGGTTCCACTAGATATGAGAGAGTCAGAGACGTCCTGGTTAGAATCCCAGCTTTGCCTCCTTCCTGGTGCATGAGTCCCTCATGCCTCTAATCCATAATCTATGAAATAAAAATAATACAACTAATACCACAGAACACTTGTAAGAATTAAAGCCAAAGTTCTCACTCTGGCCTACAAGATCATGTTCATCCAACTGCCCACCGCACATCTCTGACCTCATCTCCTTCTTGACTTACTCCCATCTAGCCTGCTCTGGCCACACACTCCTGCCACAGGGTCTTTGCACTTACTCTTCCCTCTTCCTGAATACCCTTTTTCAGATAGCTCCTGGTTCACACTCATTTTCAAGTCTTTGCTCAAGCTTCTCTGAAGGCCTTTCCTAATATCCCTATTTAAAACTGCAAATATTTCTTCCCACCTCCCCCTGCCCTGCTATCATTAACCTCTGACCCAGCTGCATATTTTTCCATAACACTGATCACCATCTGACCTACTATATATTGTCTGTGTTCTCCAAACTAAAACGTTGGCATCATGAGGGCCACAATCTTTGTTTCATTGGTATATCCCTGGTTCCTGGTGCATAGTGCTCACTAAATACTTGTTGAATTAATGAACAGAGTTAAAAGAAAAAAAGAAAAAAAAACTTCACTGCTAGCTATTTGATTCTGACTCATAGTAACCTATAGGACAGAGAAATGTCCCATAGCATTTCCAAGGCTGTAAGTCGTTACAGAAGCAGATTGCTACGTCTTTCTCCCATAGAGCAATTAGTGGGTTTGAACCACCAACTTTTTCGATTTGCAGCTGAGCACTTTAACCACTGTGCCAGCTTTACTCAATGAATAAAGATTGTTCCTAAACACTATGTAAGCAATGGATAAGCAGTAACTTGGGTGAGGGTTTAGACAATATACATCCCTGGGAAAGCCAGCCCAACTTGTGTAAGGCAGGCTCAGAGAAGCTCCACAGAAACATGCAGACTCTCTGAAGGATTAAATGGTTGGTGTGAGGGCTGTGAGAACCATGGTCTTGGAGAACATCTAGCTCAACTGGCATAGCATACTTTATAAAGAAAATGTTCTCTATTCTACTTTGGAGAGCAACATACAGGACCTTAAAAGCCTATGAGCAACCATCTAACCTACTCTACTGGTCTTACTCCTTTGGGAGAAAGAAAGAAGGAAGAAAGTAAAGAAAGAGGAGAAAGATGAGTCCAAAGGACCAACAGACCACATGTACAAAAGCTGGCACTAGACTGAGTCAGCACAACCAGATGAGGCCTGGCCACCACCACTGACTGCTCTCGCAGAGATCACAACAGCAAGCCCAGGACAGAGCTAGACAGAAGTGTAGAACAAGATTCTAACTCTAAAAAGAAAGATCAGACTTTGCTGGCCTGACAGAGACCAGAGTAACCCTGAGTGTGTGATGCCCAGACACCTTCTCGGCTCAGTAATGATGTTACTTCACTGCTGTCAATTTGATTCTGACTCCTAGTAACCTATAGGACAGAGAAATTTCACATAGCATTTCCAAGCCTGTAAATCTTTACAGAAGCAGATTGCCAAACAAACCAAGACAAAGGGGGCAATGGGCCCAGGGACAAGGACAGGAGGGAACAGGAAAGCTGGTAATGGGGAATCCAAGTGGAGAAGGGAGAGTGTTGGCCTGTTGTGGGTTTCTTCATCAATGTCATAAAACAATATATATAGTAAATGTTTAAGGAGAAATTAGTTTGTTTTGCAAACCTTCATCTAAAGTACAATAAGTATAAAGCTTTTAAAAAGTTCCCTTCTCAGAAAACTAAATATTATTTTCTTTCCATACTCTCCTTCATAATAATTCCTGCCATTAACTGAGCACTTATTGGGAGCCAAGCCCCAGGCTAAATGTTCTAGTAACAGTTTCTTCAACTGACATCAGGCCCAATACCAGCAGCTTCAAATGACTTGCTCTCGCAGTAATCAGAGATGCCTTCTCCCTATCTGTCATTTTTTGCTTCCCTGGTTTTCCCAAAACCAGCCTCCCAGATGTGTTCAAGGGACCAGTGAGTCTTTTAATTAAAACGGTCTGCTATGATGAATCTGTTATTACAGAGCCTTACCTATGTAAAACATTAATAATACAAATTTCATTTGTTTATGTCAGTGCCAAGCATTAATTTTTAATAGCAAAATGTATGAGTTATGAAAGGCATTAATGCAAAACAAATCACCAGCTGAGGATGAAAAGGAAATCTATTTTTTAGGGTAAGCGGTGGTGATGAAATATTATTTGGCTTCCAGCAGAGGGAAGAAAAAAAGAGTATTTCTTCATCCTTCAGGAGCAATTAAAAAAAGAAAAGAGCCAGTTGACAAGTGAACTTCATCATCATCATCTTAAGATCAGTTCTGAATTGTCACAGAGATCTGTCCATTTTATCCCGCAGGATCTCTGGTGGCAATTTCAAAGCAAGAAGTTTAAGCAAAGTTATCCTAATCACTCGCTGCAGTCATACTAATACTTCTAGGATAAATTATTGATAATAATTTGTTACATTTATACAGAACAATAGAGTTTGCAAAGAACTTTCATGTATTATCTCAAGATATCCTTGCAAAGAATTTATCCCCACTTTACAGATGACTTCACTGAGGTGCAAAAAGATTAGATGACAGGGTTGGGCTGCAGTAAGTATTTAGTGAATGAATAAAGGAAAGTGGGACATAAATGAAGCAAGAAAGAATGAGAGGAAGGAGAGGAGAGAGAAAAACAGGCCAGCAGAAGGATGTGAGGGAGGGCAGGGGAATGGAGGAGAGATAAATCAAAATCCATTGAAGTTGAATTGATTCTGACTCATAATTATCATAGGGCAGAGTAGAACTGCCCCATTGAGTTTCCAAGGAGTATCTGGTGGATTGAAACTACCAACCTTTTGGTTAGTAGCTGTAGCACTTAACCACTACACTACCAGGGTTTTCAGAAGAAGGATGGAGACAGGTAATGTGTTCAGGTAACCTGTCACCTCCCAGACCTTTCTGCCTACAGATCCATGATCCACCTTTGCTGTCTTCCTCTGGGGTCCAGGAAGTGGATACCTGAGGTTAGCCTCAGTAGCCTACCTTCTTTCTGTATTCAGCCAACAGGACATCCCCGCAGGAGATCAGCAGGTGGGTGGAAAGAGGACAGGGGCATTTCTTCTGGTGGCTTTGCCCTGCCTGCATCAGCACCACCTCCTCTGCAAGGGCTGCATCCTTCCATAATTACAACTCCCACCCAGAGGCCCCTTCTCCACAGTGCTTGTCTCACAAGGCTCATAACCCTGCGCCCTCCCCTTGTCCCAAGGACAATGGCTTGCCACTGATACTGGTTTCTGGATGCCTCAGCCCCCATTGTTTACTTCCTTACCCTGCTCACACCTTTATCAGTGGTCCACCCATGAACCACAGTTCAGCTGAATCACCTGAATCACCCTCATCAAGGGCAATTTCTGCTTCTTGCTTGGAACCTAACTGGTATACCAGTTCTCCTACCCCATTATTATAGGTTGAATTGATTTTCATGTGCATTTATTAAAAAATGAAGATCAGACATCCATTTTCCAGTAGCATCTTGCTTCATTAAGGATCATCACCAAGCTAACTGAAAACCACTATTTGAACTTAAGACCTGTGCTTTCAGATCCAGTCAGATTCTTAGAATTACCTGAAACAGGTGGAGGCAGTTGCTGCCCTCACTAAGAAGGATATTAACAACATGAATATTTAATAAGTACCTCTGGACAAAAAGAACAATATGTCTATTGCAATTGGACACCGAAAAACTCACTGCCACTAAATAGATTCTAACACAGTGACCCTATAAGACAGAGTAGAATTATTGAATGGACACAATATGTTACATTCTTTAAGTGTTTTATAAACATACATATACATGCCTTATCATATAACATTTATACATGTACATATATACCCATGAAATGGGTGTTCTTATCCTCATTTGTAGATGAATAAATTGAGACTCAGAGGCTGCAACTTGCTTGCTTTTCTAAGGTCATGCAGTTATTATTGTTAGAATTATTACTGTAAATACTTTTATAGTTACTGACTTTTAAGCAGAAGGCTGAGCAAAGATGCATATCATCACATTTAACTATCTAACAACTTTATGAAACCGCAATACTTAATCTTCCCAATTCACAGATGAAGAAATTGGGGCTTACATGAATAAGGAATGTCTATCGTAAACCAAACTTGTTGACTCCAAAGCACACTGCCCTTTCAGTGAAGTCACAGTGAAACTACCAGACAATATCACTATGTTGTCGTGGTCACTGGATCCCATGATCCCTCATTGTCTCATACATAGTCTTTCCCACAAAATCAGCTGTACTGACTCATTCTCAGCCACCCTTCAGTGCTAAAACACAAAGGTTCCAGCAGTGCCCGGGCACCAGATGGAAGACCGTGTCCTCACTTAGCCCCGCTCCCCACCCGCTCCCTCCCTACTTCTCTTCTGTTAGGGTGATGGCTGCTCTTAATCTCACAAAGACTGAAATACAAAAATAGTATTCTGAGATAATCAAAGTAATTATTTCTGGGAAATAATCCTGTTACTCCTTGAACCTGGTGATTATTTTTTATTTCAATTTTAAATGTAATGTGTTGTCCTTGTCAGAATATTAAGCAATACAGAAGGGAATAAGTGAAAAGTGAACAGTCACCTTTCCCCTATCCAGCTCCCAAACCTGCTTCAAAGAAGTAATCACTATATACGGTTTATTTTATGTCTTTCCACCTGGAACCTTTGGTATAAAGGAGATTAACCCTCAGCAAACTGTTCCACAACATGACTTTTTCTTCTAACAATAAATCTTAGATATTTTTCTATGCCAGTACATGTATTTCACTCATTCATTCATCAACTATTTCTGAAAATCATGCTGTGCCAGGTAGTATTTGAGGAGCTGAATGTACACTGGCGAGGGATACAGTCTTTGCCATCACCATTGCCTTTGTCTGAACAGATGGTTTGTTTTAAGTGTGTACCACGTGCCCAGAACTCCATGAAAACCTTCTCATTAACTCTCTTCTCAGAACAATCTATGACATAGGTACTGTTCACATCTCCATTTTCAGAATAGGCAATTGAGACACCAGCTGAGTAATTCACCTAAAGTGACCCTGTTAGTCCCTCATGAACCCAGAATTTGAAGGCAGCTAGTGTTACACTAGAGCCTATGTTCTTAAACACAACACATATCCTCATTGTTATTGTCTTCATTATATTCACAATCTGCAAAGCAGGGGACAACATATAACAAATATACACACTAAGTTCCATTCAAACAAACACAGTGAACAATAATCCATAGTATGTTATAATTTATTAAACCATTTCCTAATTGAGGGACTTTGAGGCCATTTCTAGTATTTCAGGATGCACACTGAACTTTCTGGCTCATATGGAGCTGTATAACTACATATGTACAATAGATTTCTAAAAGTGAAATTTCAGAGGCAAACAATATTTGCATTGCTTGTTTTGACAGCTATTTCCAAATTGTTACCCCAAAAGTGATCCCAACTGGAGCTCCTACATATGATGTATATAACTGCCATTTCTAAATCTTCACAGGACTCACTATTAGAAATCTTTGGTGAAAAATGATACTGCTTTTCTGTTGTTATTTCTGTTTCTTTTCTACTGAACATACCTCTGTGTATTGCTGAGCTGTGTTCTCTTCTTGATTTTGATTCATTATCTCAGGAGAGAGTATGATTTCATGGAAAGAATGTGAGATCAGGGATCAAAGAGCTGGAATTTAGTTACAACACCAAAACTTAGTATTTAGGTGATTGTGAGTGTGTCACAAATCTCAGTATTGGGGTCACAGAGGAATGTAGAACAGGTTGGCACTGCAGACTCCAGGACCCCCACAGTGAAGAGCCTCAAAAGAAAAGCTCTTATATGAGGTTTCTGACGCACACAGATGCCAGAAGGGGTTGTCTG
Source organism: Heterohyrax brucei (assembly GCA_028571685.1). NCBI lineage: Eukaryota > Metazoa > Chordata > Mammalia > Hyracoidea > Procaviidae > Heterohyrax > Heterohyrax brucei. The sequence continues at coordinate 70,282,325 of CM053150.1, forward strand.
CAGGATTTGGTCAAACCACCTAAGGACTTGGCCAAACCGTATGTTTGAGGTTCATCTCCTCAGTAGTGGGATCTGTGAGGGCACCCTGAGCTTACCATCCACAACTAAATCTCTAATAACCAACTGAAGTAAGGGACCCTTGCTTCCAGTGGCAGTCACGTAAGGAAACATCCTTTCCCCTCTTTCCATTTCCTACCTCAACTGCGAGGTGACTTTGTAGAGACAGGGTTCTTATGGGAGAGAGTAGACTTCCATTCCCAAGTCCTGCCCCAACTAATAAACTCTCAGCTCTAGACTTTGCAAGATGATACCAACAGCTTTAAGTCTATAGTGAGGTTGAATTTTTTAAAAGAAATTAATCTACATCTTAATAATCAAAATAACTCTATTTTAATACCCAAGGTCCTAGAATCAACCCAAGCTGTCATTAGAGAACCCTCCACTCAGCAGAAACGGTGGGGGAGAGTAGCAATTGCAGCAGGTGCAGAGGTAAGGATTGTAGAGAACACTTTTTTAAGCATCTCGTGTTTATATCCCTACCACTTAAGAGTCTTCATTACTAGTAAATAATGAGAGGATTGTCTCAATTAATCTTTTCCTACTTCCCCAATTCTGAGATTTTATGATTTATTCATTCATTCAACACACATTTGAGAAGCACTTAGGTACCAGAAGCTGTGCTAAACTGTGAAACTACAGGAAGGCTAAAGTGTTCTCTGTCCCCTAGGAAGTTTCCATCTACAGCAAGGCAGAAGTTCAATGTTTTAGTTATCTAGTACTATTTTAACAGAATTACCACAAGTGGGTGGTAATTTGTCACAGTCCAGTGAGTTCAAAGTCCAAGTTCAGGGTATCAGCCTCAGAGGAAGGCTTTCTCTGTTAGCCATGGAAGAAGGTCCTAGTAGTCAGTCTTCCTCTGGACTAAAAGCTTCTGATGCATATGGTCTCGTCTCGGAGCACTGCTTTCTTCCTTGATGGTCTGAGGTCTCCAAATATCTCTGCTAGCTCATCTCCTTTATCTCAAGAGACAGCTTCAAGGCACAAAACAAACTTACACATTGACCCTGCTCTGCCAACACAACTGCCACCCATCCACCCTCATTAACATCACAGATACAGGAATTCCAACATGGAGGAACATCACACAACACCAGAAATTGCAGCACAGCCAAACTGCTACAGATTTTTATGGAAGCACAACACAACCCATGACACTCAACAAAAGCAATTCTACAATGTGAATGAAGTGCAGCAACAGAAGTGTGTGCAGGATCTGATTGGGGAAGGAAGAAGAGGAAGTAAAGGGATGCTCCAGAAGACCTGAGCTGAGGCTCCTGATAAGAAGGAGTTTGCTAGAGAAGAACTGAGGATAGAATCCCCATCCAGACAGAGAGGAAAGTTGTGCTCAAGAATGGAGGAAATGAAATGCATTCAAGGGGGTTGGGGTTTTCAGGGTGTTTGGAGCAGAATCATCAAGTGACAGGTGACTATGACAAGCTTGCAGAGTACAGGGTGGGAAGGGAAGGCCAAAAAGGTTGCACTGGATCTCAAAGGCAATGAGGAGTCATGAAAAGGTCTGGGGCAGGGGATATTGTGAACAAAACTGTGTTTTAGAAAGACTACTCTGGATCAGGTCTAGAGAACTGGGGAGCAGGTAGGGCTGGAAAGAGAATGGAAGCAGAATCACACTCTTTTTCAAGGTTCCCTGCATATCTGGATGCCCTTAGGAAAGAAAGCCAGGAGAAGCATACTTGTTTAACTCTCCTCCTGTCCCACAAGAATAAGCAACAACATAGCAATTTCTTCTCCTATGTGGAGGTGTTATTCCATCAGCATGGGGCCATGTCATTCACCCGCCTCAGCTTGAAACAGAACAGACAGTGGAGGGAGGTGAGCAGAAAGGAGCACGGATTTCACAGCTATAAATTTTGTCAGATTGGATTTCTCCTAGAACGTCACATACAGCAATGTTTGTTGGACACCTCCATACAATATGGACCCTAAATTCACCTGAATGGTGCTAAAATATTCCAGGAGGTATTATCTTTCAGAGCACCACCTTTCAAACTTGCAGCAGAAACCCTCAAGGGAAAGAGAAGCAGAACCGCCCTTTTGTGAAAAACTTTTGCTCATAAGGAAATATCATAGACTGACAACTTTAAATGTCGTCAACAATCCTGCAGGGTGGAAAATATAATCCTCCTTTATTCGGGAATAAACAAAGACTCAGAAGGCCTAGTTGACTTGCCCAGTGTCTAAGGAAATGAGATGCAGAGCTCAGCTTCCAACCTACCCTTGTTGAAAACTCCCAAGCCAAGTGCCCTCAGTGCTACCTTGAAGACCACAACAGCAAAGTTGGTGTAGGCTATGTGACAGCTACACATTAGGAGAGGGGTCAAAATAAGAGACTTTAATTTTCTCTTTAGCTTGATAATTTTGAGCTTGTGGTAACTGGCCAGGTCTTGATTTTCCCTTTGGTTAAACAGACATCTAAAGGAGCTCTGGTGGTGCATCAGGTAAGTGTTCCATTGTCAACCAAAAGTTCGGCAGTTCAAACTCACCCAGCAACAACATGGGAGAAAGACCTGGCAATCTGCTTCCATAAAGCTTACAGCCTAGAAAACCCTGTGGAGCAGTTCTGCTCTGTCACATGGAGTCAATTCAATGGTACTCGACAATAATGACAATAAATACAACGGGAACTACTAAGAATCAAACACTTTTGCTCATCCAAAGACTTTATCAAAAGAATTAAAAGACCACCTACAAAACGGGAAAAAATATTTGGCAACTGTATGTCAATGTCTGATCTCCATAATCTATAGCCAGCCAAAGCCAAGTGCTGTCATAAGGCACTACAAAATATCAATAAGAAAAAGATAAATCATCCAGTTAAGCAATGGGCAAAGGAGATGGACAGACACTTCTTTAAAGCAGATATGTGGGCAGCCAAAAAACACACAGAGAAATGCTCACGATCATTAGCTATAAAAGAAACTCAAATCAAAACTACAATGAGATATCATCTCACCCAAACAAGGTTGGCCATGACCCAAAAAACACAAAACAACAAATGCTGAAGAGGCTGTGGAGAAGTCAGAACTCTCCTACACTGTTGGTGGAATTGCAAAATGGTACAACCTCTTTGGAAAGCAATCTGGCAATTTCTTAAAAGGTTGGAAATAGATATGCCATTTGACCCAGTAATTCCACTACTTGGAATACATCCTACAGAATCAAGGCCATACACACCATCAGATACATGCACAAGAATGTTTATTGCAGCACAGTCCACAATAGCAAAAAGATGGAATCAACCCAGATGCCCAACAACAGAGGAATGGATAGGTAAACTATGGTATATATACTCAAAGGAACACTATGCAGTGATAAAAAACAATGATGATTTTGGGGAACATCTCATAACCTGGTTTCAATTGGAAGACATTATGTTGAGTGAAAGTAGTTAGTGGCAAAAGGACAAAGACCCCTTAAAAAGAGACTCATGTATAGAAGACAAGACTCCGGCGGTTGCAAGGGTGAGGTGGGAGGGAGGGAGAGATTAGATGCCAAGCCAAGTGCCGTCGAGTCGGATCCGACTCATGGCGACCCTAGGGATAGTTGACAGAAATTTGGTTGGGTGAAATCAATGACAACACACATTAGAAAGAAGATCAATTTAACTGGGCTTCAACATAACATGACTACTCCTCCAATCTTAATCCAATATTGCAAGGACAGAGTAGCAGGGGCCCAGGGGTCATGCTCTCAGGTGACATCGAGGCCAAATGGCATAACTAGCCTATTGCTAAGAGAGTCTTCTGCACCCCATATTGGTGAGTGGCATCTGGGGTCTTAAAGCCAGCAAGCTATCATCTGAAGCACAACAAATGATCCCAACTCAGCAGGAATGGACGACCACCAAGGACCAAAACAACATGGGTGAAAGAGAACGCAGAAGACAGAGAGACTCACGTGACTGGGTAACTACATCAACATGTGACTAGAGGAACCAGAAGGTGCCCAGCCACCACCAGTGACAGCCATGATGGAGCTCACAAAATTGAGTCTCACTGTCAACATGAGAATAAGAAGAGGTACACTCTGAGAACTTCACTAAAAGACCTCAATTGATGGTCCAGGGGCCTCAGGATTCCCTTAGGAGCAAGGGCCCTGGCCCTGATGCTGTCCCTGTCCATAAATCATTACTGAGGTCAACTCTTAGGACAGGAATGAATTGGACTCGGTGACACAGAGGGACTGTATTATGCATGCACTTTAAGGTTCTATGCATCTGTAGGATGTCATCCTGCTGGCCTCTTACTGGAGGGGGTGGAAAAGGTGGAGAGGAGGGGACAGGAGATTGTTAGGAGGATATGACATGTATAGAATGGATAGGAGACCTGTGCTATCACTGGGCAGGGAGGGCAGTGGGAGTTGCACATAGGTGGGCATGCAAATTTATATTGGATTTTACACTTTCAGTCAATCACAATAAATTAAAAAAAAAAAAGAAAATAGCCAAAGACCTGCTAGCCAGAAAAAAATAAACAAACAAAAATAAAATAAAATAATGACAACAAACAGATATATGAGGCACTCCACAGATTTATCCCAGACTAACTCTTGGAGAGACAAAAGAGCTGAGTAGTTAGGAGTGCAGCCTATGAAGCCAAAAGGCCTGGGTTTGAACCTTGGCTCTGTTATTTCCTAGCTGTGTTCCCGTGGGCAATCTGCTTAACCTCTCTGTGCCTCATTGTTCTCATTTGTAAGCGGGAAAAAGAATACTACTACCTGATACAGTTGCCATGGGGAGACAGATGAGTTAACATATGTAAAGAGTTGGAAAAAGTGCTTTCCCACTCTGAGTGCCCACTAAGCACTGGCTACTATTACTTATTTCATGCCCACTGGATGTGCCATGTCAGACACCAAGGGAACACAGAAAGAGGAGACAGAAGTCAGTGAGTCGTCACAGTGACGTCTAGCCAGAAGCCAAAAGGAGTTTGCTGAGGGAAGGAAGAGCTTCATGTGCACTAGAGCCAGCTAGTTGGGCTGGGAATGTGTTACGCATGAGCAGAGTGACATGCCGTCGGGCTAGGGCGGTGGGGAGGAATCAGGCTGTCTTGCACCTGGTGGGCTTCAGTAAGGAGTCGAGAAATGAATCCAAGTGAAGTGATTTAATAGGCAACAATCTGATTTAAGCTGCAAACTAAACACTGCCTGCTGTGAGGAGAAGGGACTGAGGAGGGTCCAAAGGGGTAGTAGAAGTACCAATCAGGTTGCCACTGCACAAGTCCAAGCAAGAGATGACAGATCTGCAAACAGTAGAGCACATTGCCCAGGTCACTGCGTGACTGAGGTGCTTGATTAGCCACCTTCTCACTCTACTTTGTATGAATGCCCATCTCCAGAGCCAGGATACCTGCTACTGCTACGCCTAGCCAATGACGCAGGTAGCTAACCACTCTCATACGAGTCAAACAAACAAGATAAGTAACAGGTCTTTTTTGTAAAAGAGCCACGTGTTGAGCCTTTTCAGACAGAACCACGGTGTACACCACAAGAAAATGCCCGTCTGTCTAGCAAACTCTATACTAGAAAAGCTTTTGAACTTGACGAGCTATAGAAAAAGTAAGTGGAGTTTTTCTGTGATAGAGGCTAGTAGACAGATTCCTGTATTACAGATGGGCAATCAAGACCCTGAGAGGCTGCAAAGTTACCAAACATTAGTTATGCCTAAAACCCAGATCTTCACACTCCAAGTCCATATGTGCTTGATTGTAAACTATAGTTTTTAGTCAATTCCAAATATCACTGTAAAGGAGGCTGCCTTCAGCTTCTATGCAGAGCCCACTTTGTGATTCTCTCTAGTAACACCCCAAGGAAGGAAGCAGACTCTGTCCTCCACACTTGCTAGGGTTCCCTACTTCATTTCACATATGACCCCAGTGTAACACTGAGATGATGGAAGGGGTAGATGATACACTCCTTAGTAAAGTTGTTCTGTTGTTTGCAAGTCATACAAAGAAAGAGCGGGGAGATAAAAAGAAATATCTGGGAAATATTAAATGTGGTCCTTTCCTTGGGATTTAAAAAGATAAGAAAGTAGGAAAGAGCCAACAGGACATTGCAGATAGCACTGGTTTCTGTGTCATCTTGAACCTATCCTCCCCACTTGGTCCATGGGTGCAGGGCCACAGTCCCACACTCCAGGAACTCCATGTGGCCACTTCACTCAGTTGTCGCAGATCCCACCTTGCACCCTCAGTCTCTCTGCCCTTGGTCCTTTTTAACTCCTTTCATCAACTTTCCCACCCTCTGACAATTCCTGTTCCGTCTGGAGTCCGTGAATTCTCAATAACCTGTAACCACATCTGCTTTCACAGCCATGGTATTTTGATCATGAAAACAGAAGAGAATGGGCAAGAGCTTTCAGAGAGAAACGTCTTAAAACAACAACAACAAAAAAAAAAAAAAAAGTCGGACAATTTGCACTATGAAAATTAAGCTCTTGCTAGAGTTTCTCCAGGACCTAATAATGCTAAAATAGATTCTTTCTCCTAGCCAGCCTTCAGTGACCTTACCATGGGATATCTTCTGTTCATTGCAAAAAAGTGCCAGGATATGTATCAGAATCAACTCAAGGGCAGGGGGTTTGGGTTTTGCTTTGAGGGGAATAAAGGCTATACTGCTACACGGAGTTGAGGAAACAGGACTAGAAAGAAGGGGTGGAGCTTGCTCAAGGGGCCTAAAAGCTAGGGCTCCTGAGACTAGACTGAGCCTCTTTCCACCCTGTCATTCCCCCTTAGGAAAATAGGTGTGCCTGTGCGCACAGGACGCCTTCTCACAGTGAAACATTGGGTCCCTGAGGGCACAGAGCCAATGACTCAAAGAGAATGAGGCAGACAGGACTTTCATTTCTCAGTCCTCTCAATACCCAGGGCCTGGACTGACATCCCAGGGGGCAGAGCCGAGTGTTGGCCTGGCAAGGAGTCTGCACACAGGGTGTATTAAGCTTTTAGAATGTTCTACTTGCTATGAGGGAGCGTGGCCTTGAGTCATTCCCTGCTCTTCAACTGGGAAGTGGGAGGTGGTCTCACATGGCACTTATAAAACCTTTACTAGTCTCAAGACTTACTGGTTTTGACCTTTGCTGCTGTCTGTTGAAGGAAATCAAGTAGTTTTCAGAGCCAATACTGTCAAATACTTCGTAACAATCTTGGGTGGTCAGGAGAGGGGAAAAATCTAGGCTTCAATCCAGACCCTAACAAAAAGACTAGGGAGAAAAAGAGATGGAAAACACGGACCAGAATTCAATGGACTTGAACATAAACTACCACATTGATTCCTACTTGGTGTAACTTCTGGCACACAAGAGCAGGCAAGAGCCATGAGAATCAGTTAGAAAAGATGAGGAATGACTGTTTGACATCTGGAAAGTGTGTTGTTCAGAACATACTAGATACCTTTGGTCATTTGGTTGATTCTGTCTTACAGCAATCCCATAGGGCAGAGTAGAATGGCCCATAGGCTTTTTAAAGCTGAAATCTTTACAGAAGCTCACTGCTACATCTTTCTCCCAAGGAGTGGCAGGTAGATTTGACCTTTTGATTAGCAGCCTAGCACTTAACCGTTTCACCACCAGGGCTCCTTATGTTCTAACTTGCTAGTCTGAAATTGGAATCCTAAACCTGCAGGTACCCACTAAGACACCTCTCAGCCTGTATTCTGGAGTGATACTCAGCTGGCTGTGAGAGTTGACTTAGACAACACACTGTTACAATGTATTTCCAATCCACTTTGCTGTAGAAAGGATCTGTGGGATAATATGGATGACAGCTCTCAGCACGCTGTTTAGTATGTAATACGTCCCTATTGCACGTAGCCTTCCTCCTAAGAAAGCCTCAGCAATTCAGTCCACTTTCATGTGGAGACAAGGCAAAGGGTGAAGTGAATTAGGGAAATGTAGATATTTTCAGAGAAAAGTAGTCTTAAGTAGATCACCTATCCTTCCAATAAAAAAAAAAAAAAAAGAGTATTACGAAAACTCACTAGCAATATGAAAAATGTTCCAATGTAGTAAAAAGTGCAGCAAATAACACTGCCTAAGCACAAGACTTTACGAAATGTGTTGATCCCACAAGCTGGAGAAATTTTTTACCTCCAGATTTCTTTTGGCTGTTTAAATAAGTTGTGTGGAAACAAGTGAGTTAAATGTGGGAAAAAAAAAAAAAAAACAGTGAGACAAAGGGGGAGACTCAGCTTGTTACATACATTTCTCTAATTATGTTTTCTTTTTATTATTTTCCTTTCCTCAGTCTACTGGGAGTTGAGTGACTCATATGAGGTAGTGACCTAAATGCAATTATTTTATGAATAGTCAATTATGCTGACACCGTTTACTGACTGACTGATTCCTTTCCCCTGACGTGAAGTGTCCTCTCCGTCATGACTAGCATTTCGTTGTGCCCCCATGCAGTTCAGAAGGTCTTTCTGTTGACCACATATTTGACTGGGTATAAAAATCTTGACCACACCTTCTTCTTCCAAAATTCTGTAGAAACTGTTACATTATTTTCTAATATTATGCTCCGTATTTTTCTGTACTCTTAAAATCTTAATACAGAATCAAGTTATTTGCTCTATGAAGGTTTACAAAACACTGTCTATAATTACCTAGAATTTGATCATTTTTTAAAGCAGTTATCACATTTTCCACACAGTTTCTCTCATATTATTTTGTATTCATGTCACACACAGAACATTTTGGTTTTGGTAAAATAATCATCCAGTTTGTCCAAACTTAAAAATTTATTAACGTGATATTTTAGGTATTATTTTACTTTCTACTTTATCAGTAGTTAAGTTTCTGCCCTGCTATCCTTTTCTATAATTACCTTTTATTCCTTTTAATGATTAAGAGAGTTCTAGGATATTGTTTATTTATCTTTTTTAAAAACATTAAATCTTAGATTTATTATCAATTCTACTGTTGTTTTCTAATTTATCAATTTCTGGGCTTAAATGTATTTTTCTGTTTCTTCTACTTATTTGGGGCTAATTTTATGGTATTTCCTCTCTGTTCTTTTTTTTAATTTTTTTTTATTATGGTTGAGTAAAAATGTACAATTCTGTATAAACTTGCATGACTGGCTATGTGCAGCTCTCACTGCTCTCCCTGCCCATTGACAGTACACTCCTCCTCTCCATTCTATACATGTCACATCCGCCTAACAATCTCCTCTCCCCTCCTCTCCAGCCTCTCCCCTACCTCCAGAAAGAAGTCAGCAGGACGACATTCTATAGATGCGTAAAACCATAAAGTGCACACACAATGTGATCACCCTGTGTCGCCAATTCCAATCCATTCCTGTCAGAAGAGTTGAACTTCATTATTATTTACAGACAGAGGCAGCATCAGGGCCAGGGGCCATGCTCCCAGGGGAACCCCAAGGATCCTGGACCGTCAATTACCGTCTTTTAATGGAGATGTCAGGGAGCACCACTTTTTATTCTCATGTTGCCGGTGAGGCTCAACTTTGTGAACCCCATCATGGCTATCACTGGTGGTGGCCGGGCACCATCCAGATCTTCTGGTCACATGTCGACGTAGCCAACCACTCACGTGGGTCTCTCTGTCTTCTGGATTCTCTTTCCCCCATGTCATTTTGGTGCTTGGTGATCATCGTTTCCTGCTGACTTGGGACAATTTGGTGTACCTCAGATGGCAGCTTGGCAGCTTTTAAGGCCCTAGACACCGCTCACCAATGTGAGGTGCAGAAGACTCTCTTAGTAAAATGCTAGTTATGCCAATTGGCTTCGATGTCCTCTGAGAGCATGGTGTGTGCACCTCTGCTCCAGCTACTCTCTCCTTGCAATATTGGGTTAAGATGGGAGTAGTAATCATGTTATGTTGAAGTTCAGTTAAAATTGATCTTCTTTCTAATGTGTCCTGTCACTGATTTTACCCAACCCAATTTCTATCAACTATCTAACCTATACCCCACCCTCACCCTCACTCTTCCCCACGCTTGCAACTGTCAGAGTCTTTTCTTCTATCCATGAGTCTGTTTTTAAGTTCTTATTGTAGGAGTCTCATACAGTATTTGTCCTTTTGTCACTGACTATTTTCACGCAACATAATGTCTTCCAATTGAAATTAGGTTATGAGATGCTTCCTCAAATTATCATTCTTCTTTATCATTGCTTAGTGTTCCAATGAGTATATATACCATAGTTAACCTATCCATTCCTCTGTTTTGGGGCATCTGGGTTGATCCCATCTTTTTGCTATTGTGGACTGTGCTTCAGTAAACATTCGTGTGTGTGTCTCTGTTGGTGTGAATGGCCTTGATTCTGTAGGATATATTCTAAGCAGTAGAATTACCGGTTCAAATGGTATATCCGTCTCCAGCTTTTTAAGGAAGCACTAGATTGCTTTCCAAAGAGGTTGCACCATTTTGCAATCCCACCAACAGTATAGGAGAGTTCTGACTTCTCCACAGCTTCTTCAGCATTTGTTGTTTTGTGGTTTTTAGATCATGGCCAACCTTGTTGGGGTGAGATGGCATCACATCATAGTTTTGATTTGAATTTCTTTAATAGCTGCTGATTGTGAGCATTTCTGCATGTGTTTTTTGCCTGCTGGATATCTGCTTTAAAGAAGTGTCTGTCTATCTCCTTTGCCCATCACTTAATTGGATGATTTATCTTTTTCTTATTGATATTTTGTAGTACCTTATAGATTACGGAGATCAGACGTCAGTCTGACATACAGTTGCCAAATACTTTTTTCCATTCTGTAGGTAGTCTTTTAATTCTTTTGATAAAGTCTTTGGATGAGCAAAAGTGTTTGATTTTTAGAAGTTCCCATTTGCCTATTTTCTCTTCCGTTGATTGTGCTGTGTCAGATTTTGAAGTCTGTCTACATTGTGTATTAAAACTTCTATTGTCGATCCTATTTTATCTTGAATGAGCTTTATCATTTTAGATTTGATATGTAGGTATTTATCCAGTTGGAGCTGGTTTTTGTATGAGGTATAAGATATGGGTCTTGTTTCAATTTTTTGCAGACGGCTATCCAATTTTGCCAGCACCATTTGTTGAAGAGACTGTTTTTACACCAGTTTAACATCTTAGGGACTTTGTCGAATATCAACTGTTCATAGGGCGATGGTGGCATCTCTGGGGTCTCAACTCTGTTCCATTGAGCTATCTGTCTATTTTTGTACCAGTACCAGGCTGTTTTGACAACTGTGGTGGTACAATAAGTTCCCAGTGTGCTCTTCTTCTTCACTACTAGTGTTTTACTCATCCAGGGTTTCTTCCCTTTCCAAACAAAGTTTGTGATTTGTTTCTCCATCTCATTAAAAATGTCACAAGAATTTGTATTGGGATTGCATTATATAGGTAGACAGCTTTAGGTAAAATAGACATTTTCACAATGTCAAGTCTTCCTATCCATGAGCAGGGTAGGTTTCACCATTTATGTAAGTCTACCTTCGTTTCTTGTGATAAGGTCTTGTAGTTCTCTTTGTAAAGGTCTGTTATTTCTCTGGTTAGATTTATTCCTAGATATTTTATCTTCTTGGGGGCTATAGTAAATGGTATTGATTTGGTGATTTCTTCTTTAATAATCTCATCGTTGTTGTAAAAGAATCCTACTGATTAACTTATGTTTATCTTGTATCCTGACACTGCTGAACTCTTCTATAAGACTGAGTAGTTTACTTATGGATTCTTTAGGATTCTCTGCATATATAATCATATCATCTTCAGATAGGGAGATTTTTACTTCTTCTTTGCTGATGCAGATGTCCTTTCTTTCTTGGTCTTGTCTAACTGCTCTGGGTAGAACTTCTAGTACAACGTTGAATAGGAGAGGCGACAGTGGGCATCCTTGTTTAGTTCCTGTTCTCAAGGGGAATTGTTTCAGCCTCTCTATTCAGGATGATGTAGGCAGTTGGCTTTGTATAAATGGTGCTTATTGGGTTGAGGAATTTGCCATCTATTCCTATTTTGCTGAGAGTTTTAAGCATGAATGGGTGTTGGACTTTATCAAATACCTTTTCTGCATCAATAGACAAAATCAGGTAATTCTTGTCTTTTGTGTTATTTATGTGGTTGATCACATGAATTGTTTTTCTGATGTCGTTGAACCAGCCTTGCATCCCTGGTATGAATCCAACTTGGTTGTGATGAATTATTTTTTGATATGTTGTTGTAGTGTATTGGCAAGTATTTTGTTGAAGATTTTTTCATCTAGGTTCATCAGTGATATTGGTCTGTAGTTCTCCTTTTTTGTTGGGTCTTTCCCTGGCTTTGGTATCAGGGTTATGCTGGCTTCATAGAATGAACTTGGGAGTATTTCATCCTTTCTACACCGTAAAATAGTCTCAGCAGTATTGGAGATAACTCTTCTCTAAAAACTTGATAGAATTCTGTGGTGAAGCCATCTGGAACCAGGCTTTTTCGCATTGGTAGTTTTGGGGTGACTTTTTCAATCTCTTACTTTGTGATGGGTTTATTCAATTGTTCTGCTTCATTTTGTGATAATTTCAGTAGGTGATATGTATCGAGGAATTTGCCCATTTCCTCTAGGTTTTCAAATTTGTTAGAGTACAGTCCTTTGTAGTATTCTGTTATGATATTTTTTATTTGTGTTGGATCTGTTGTGACATCTGCCATCTCATTTCTTACTTGGGGTATTTGTTTCCTTTCCCGTTTTTCTTTAGTAAGTTTAGCCAATAGTTTGTCAATTTTCTTGATCTTTTAAAAAAAAAAAAACAGCTTTTGGTCCTTTCAGTTTTTTTTAATTGTTCTTCTGTTCTCTAATTCATTTAGTTCTGCTCTAATCTTTATGATTAGAGGGGTTCCTCTGTTGCTGTCTCTCTACTTATTCAAGCTGTAGGGTTAGTTCTTTGTCTTGGGTTATTTCTTCCTTCCAGGTGTGTGCATTTATAGAAATAAACTGACCCTGAGCACTGCTTTGGCTGTATCTCATAGATTCTGGTAAGAAGTGTTTTCATTCTCGTTGGAATTCATAAATTTCTTTATTTAATCCTTGATTTCTTCTATAAGTCATGACTTTTTGAGCAAGGTGTTGTTAGTTTCCATGAGTTCCAATTTCTATCTATGTGTTTTTCTTCTGTTGATTTTGACTTTTATGGCTTTATGTTCTGAGAAGATGCTTTGCAATATTTCAATGGTATGGATATTGATGAGATTTACTTTATGTCCTAACACATGGTCTATTCTGGAAAATGATCCATGTGCACTGGAGAAGGTGTAGTTGTCTGCTGATAGATAGAAAGTTTTGTATACATCGATGATGTCTAGTTGGTTAATTGTGGCAGTAGATCTTCTGCGTCTTTACTGAACATTTTTCTAGAAGATCTATCCAATATTGAGAGTGGGGTGTTGAAGTCTCCCACTATTATTGTGGAGCAATCTATCTCATTTTTGAGTATAGTCAGTGTTTCTTTGATGTATTTAGGTGCTTTAGTATTGGATGCATAAATATTTAATATTGTTAAGTCCTTCTTATGTACTGAACCTTTCAGCAGTAAGTAGTGTCTGTCCTTGTCCATGATGGAGGATTTTACATTAAAATTTATTTTATCTGAGATTAGTATTGCCACACCTTCTATTCTTTATATATTGTTAGCTTGATATATATTCTTCCATCCTTTGATTTTCAGTTTGGTCATATCTTTAAGTCTCAGGTGAGTTTCCTGTAAGCAGCATATGGAGGGGTCTTGTCTTTTGATCCAAGATGTCATTCGTTGTCTCTTTACTGGAGGATTCAGTCCATTTACATTCAAAGTAATCATTGATAGGTGTGTGTTTAGTGCTGTCATTGTGATACATTTATTTTTATGTTGATGTTTTCTCTGTTGTTCTTATTAAACTGTTCTGGGACATTCTTCTTTATGAGGCGATTTTTCACCTTTTTCAGGATTGGTTTTGTGTTTGCTGAGACTCCTGTACTGTGTTTCTTGATTTGATATGTTACATCTTTATTGTGGTTTGCAGCTACCCTGTAATCCCCTTTAATAATCTATGTTTTATAAGTCCTATTAACTTATTTTCCATCTGGAAGGACCATAACTGCTGTAACACATCCCTCTTTTTAATATGATGATATCGTAGTTTTCATCATATGATCACTTTGCCATCACTTCTTTTAATGTTACAGCTTTGATTGAGTTTGGAGCCTTCCCAAACTGAGTATGTTTCTGGATGGTATGTCCTGTATTTCCTCCTAAAATATAGAATTAATTGTTTTGTTCTTCTAAGCCAAGAGCTTCTTTCAGTATTTCTTGTAGTTTTGGTTTGGTTTTTATGAAGTCTTTGAGTTTCTGTTTATCTGCAAATGTCTTAATTTCATTTTCATGTTTGAAAGATAGTTTTTCAGGATATATAATTCTTGGTTGGAAGTTTCTTTCCTTCAAGGCTTTGAATGGGTCATCCCATTGCCTCCATGCCAGCATCATTTCTGCTGAGAAGTCAGACGAAAGCCTACAGGGCTTCCCTCTGAATGCTAGCTTTGCTTTGAGTCTCACTGCCTTTAAGAGTTTCTACTTATGTTTCATTTGTTAAGCTTGATTATAGTATGTCTCAGAATCTTTCTTTTAGGATCTATATTAGGTGGCATTCGATAAAGATCTTGGATATCTATATTCTCTTCTTTCATAATTTCAGGGAAATTTTCTGTCGACATCTCAGCAACAATACTCTCTGTGCTTTCGGGGGTCCCTCCCTGTTCAGTTACTCCAATTAATCATAAATTGTTCCTCTTAATAGAGTCTCACATGCTTCATAATGCTTCTCCATTTTTCTTCTTTCTTTTTTCTGATTTCTCCTCACAAATGCTGGAGTCAGTAGGTCCGTCTTCTAAGCCAGAAAAATCTATTTTCCATTTGTTCCATTCTGTTTTCTTGGCTTTGAATTGAATTTTCTATCTCTTTGATTTTGTTATTGATCTGTTGGACTTCAGAGTACTGGTGTTCCATCAAATCGAACAGCTTGCTTAATTTTTCATTTTGCTCTGCTGCATTTTGTATAACGTCTAGGAGGACTCTATATATAATCTTTTTGTACTCAGAAAGGCTTCTTCGTCTGGGAAGTTCTTTGGTTCTTTCTTTTGGGGGCTTTCTGGAGCCATAGGTGAATTTTTCTTTACATTTCTGTCCAAAGTTTGTTGCTTTGGGGGCATCTGGAAGTTGCTTTGTTTCTCTGTTGTTATGTTCCTGGGATCTAAAGCTCAGTCTGAAAAGGAAGGTGATCACCAGTCACCTCTGTGTACTCCAGTCACTGGGTCCAGTGGAATTCTGGGCAAGTAGGCTCCAGCTCCTCCTTGGCAAGGACATCACCCTACTTATAGAGTCACTGGGGGGCTGCCAGCTGACCCCATGATACAAGTCAATGAAGGCTGGAAGAGATGCCATCAGGACACACCTCACGTATTTCTCTAGGCAGTCTTACATTGAAAAGTAAAAGGTATCTGACAGCTTCCAGGCTCAGTCAGGCTTTCAGGTTTGCAAGTCCCTCTTCCCAGCTGGCAAAGTAAACACCTCTATATCCAACTCCAGCTGCTGTAAACTAGTTGAAAATACAGAAAGGCCACTGCTCTGCTGTCACCTGCTACCAGGCCCCACCCATAAGGCCACACTGTGAAAAACATTGCTTTCCTGCTCGAAAAGTGCTCCCCAGGTAGACACTGCCTCCCAGTCTGGGAATTAGGTCCTGGCTGGGACCTCCGTTTGGGTTACTCCACCTCTCAGTTGAACAAGATGGCATCCCACACAAACTCTTCCAACCACTGTGGAAGAGGTGATTCAGTGGTGGACTTTTAGGAAAAGGGTATGGAGGGGCCTATGTGCTTGGAGTCCAGAGCTGGGATCTCAAAATATGGCCATTCTACCCACCAATCCTGTAAGCAATGCTGCTGAACTTTGCTGCCAGTTAAGCCCCAGCCCCTCCCACTGGCTAAGACAGAGAAAAAAACACTAAAATCGAGAGTTACCTTCAGACTGTGAGAGCCGGCACTCAACAATGGCAGGGGTGGGCTAAAGGGAAGATGTTTCCCGTTCAGTAGCGTATAGTCCAAATTGACAGCCCTATACCGTGTCCTAGGGCCCACTAGATATGCAGAAGTTTAGTTAACAGTTTAGTTAACATTGGGAGTTCAGAAGTTTAGTTAATAATTCAGGCCTTAGTTTCCAGAGGGAATTATGGAGATGTGTGTTTAGTCAGCCATCTTGACTATGCCTTCCCCTCTGTTCTTGAGTTGAAGGTCTAGTCTACATATTTTTGTTGTTTCTTAGCTGATAAGAAAATTTTTAACAACTATGAACATTCCTTTGGGTGTATCTTTGGCAATATTCCATCAGTGTTCATGTGTTGTATTCTCGTTACTACACTGTTCTACACAGTATGTAATTAAAATTTTGATTCAGTCATTTACTACAGAGTAACTGTAATTCTTATTTTGCTCAATATACTTCTTAGTTCAACTTGTCTCTTTTTGTCTTTCTATATGTTTTTCAACCAGAGTATATCTTCTTAATGTCTGTCAAAGATATAGAATAGTTTCTTTAATTTTTCTTTTGATTCTGAAGGGATACACCTTTCTCATGATCTCTTTTCTTGATCTTTAATATTTTTTCATAGACATTTTTATTGGATTTTTAAAATTATTATTCATCTTCCAGCAGTTTAAAATCTACCTAAGCTCTATTAAAATATTGGGTGTAAAAAAATGTACTGGTCATAACTCTCTGTTCTCATGGGTGATGACTAAATCCACTTTTCATATCCTTTTGGGAGAATAAGCTGATATAGGAAGTTTGCAGCCCAGTTCTCAGTTCCAAGTAAGTAGCTCAGCTTGACTGAGACCTGTTCTCCTCCATCAATGATCAGATCTCTAATCCTCTGAGAAACTAAGACACATGGGAAAACTACAGTTCACAACATGCAATGATGTTGACTTATCCTGTCTCTGTTCTTCTGCTAAAGCACATTATGGAGTATAAACCTTGCAGTTTGTAACATGGCACTATTAGTGCATGGTCACACACACTTCTCTCTCATATTTAAATAAAGAAGTGGGAAAAAGCATGATGGGTTGGGAGACAACATACTGAATATGTCTAGTTTGCAAGAGGCCTGTGGTCTGCATCCAATCTTGGACCAAAGTTATAATTTCCCTGTTTCCCATCCAGCCAGATATGACAAAATGGACTGTGAACTGCACAAAGCCAACACAACCCCAAGCACACATGAGGGGCTACTACACCCAGCACTGTGCTAGGAACTTTGTGAAAGGATAGAAGACTGAAAAGAAAACAAATAGTTTCCATCTGCCAAGAACAGTGAGTAAATTATGATAAAATGCCTGGAAACTTCCAGGAGGCATTTAAAATACAAATGGAAGAAGTGATTGTTTTTTGATCTTCTGTCGTACTTGTTGGATGTTTGCTGTGTGGCTTGTTTAATGCAATGGCCAAGGGTAGGGCAGACTGTGTCTTGTGGTTTATGGACAGGAGAGAAGAGGCTGTTGTGTCTGTCTTAAGTGGGGTCAGCAATACAGGCATGAAGAGTAGAAAGAAGGAGTAATTCTAGGGAAAGAAGAGCCCATTAGGAAATGACTAGAAGGATGGGAATGAGCAAGTACAATACCATTTACATAGTACAGTCCCAGTTCCTCTGGGAATGTGGGGAGAAGGAAATCAGTCCAGTGTTTTTGCTTGGACCACTGAGCCACAACCTGGGTGGGAGAAATGCAGCACAAAGGAAGTTTGCCCCTCAATTTCTATAGCTGTATCCCCTTAAGAATAGCATTATTAGGATAAGAACCAAACCACTGCCGCTGAGTCAATTCCAACTCATAGCCACCTTATAGGTCAGAGTAGAACTGCCCCACAGAGTTTTCAACAGCACCTGGAAGATTTGAGCTGCCCATGTTTTGGTTAGAAGACGTAGCACTTAACCGCTACACCACCAGGATAGGCTTCATAATTTGGGGGACAGAGTGAAAAATGAAAATGCAGGTTCCCTTGTTCAAAAATTATTGAGAATTTCCAAGATGATGACGATAGCGCATTCAGCAAAGGATCAGACAAGGCAAACCAGTTGCTGCCCAATCAATTCTCACTAAAAGTGACCTATGGCTCCCAAGTAGGACTGCCTGTCACAGGATTTTCAAGGCTGTGACCTTTCAGAAGCAGATCACCCAGCCTTGTCTTTCTTCCCAGACACCTCTGCATGGGTTTCAACCACCAACTTTTCAGTTAGCAGTCACACATTTAGCCATTGGCTCCACCCAGGCACTCCTAAACCAAGCATCAAAAAATAAACCAAACCCGTTCCTGAGGAGTAGCTAGTGGATTTGAGCAGCTGACCTTTTGGTTAGCAGCTGAACTCCTAACTATTGCACTACCAGGGCTCTGAAACAATCACAAGACTCCTCAAAAGACACACCGAGTATGCGGGTGATTGCACAGGCTGCATGCCCACAAGGCCAGTCATGAGGCTTGTGCTTAGACTAATGCTCAATTATCAGACAGCAGGGGCAGGAGACTCCTCAGAGAAAATCCAGTCCAAATCTAGCCCCTTCCTTATTCCCTGGGGGATTTAGGTCTGAATCTTAGAGTAGAAAAAAGACCTTGGCCAAAATCCTATAGCAAGTCAGGGACTGGGTTTCATGTCTCTAGATTAAGGGCTCTTAGATATTCTCTGCTGTTTCACCAAGCTGTCTTACACTCGTTCACCCAGAACAGACAGGGATGAAGAGCTTAGAACATGCCAGGCACTGAGCTCCAGAATCTGCCTTCACTTCCTCAGAACTCAGAAGCCGAGTGAGATAGGAAGAGTGTCCCAAATTTGGGGCAAGGATCTGAGTCTCTACGGCACAAAAAGCCTGTGGGCAACCTGAGCAGTTCAATTTTTCTCTCTGGGTTCTAGTTTCCCCCTTTGCAGTAGGAAGGAATTGAACCAGCTGATCACAAAGGTCCCTCCCAGGTTCAAATTGTGTGGAAACAACAGAGAAGAAAACATTCTGAAAGAAAACCAAAGCATTCCAAAAGGAAACCTACCCCCGCCAAGGATGTAGCTCTGAGCTAAGCAGTCCTCAGTGAAATTAAACTCCACTTTCAAGTGAATTTGCCAGTTTTTCAGCCAAAAAATAATAATAATAATAAGTATCACAACTACAAGCTGTTCCAAGCCAAGCTGCCCTTAAACAGATAATCGGATTTGCATAATTGGGTTCTGCTAAGGTTTAAATAATTCATCAACATGGCAGGCTCTTTTTAATAGCCAGACAGAACTGCCAGACTTCAGGAAAGAATCAATGGCAACCCACGTCCCAGGGATGTGAGCTGCATCCCCAGGGTGGTCAGAGCTCTTGGGATGAGGCTTACAGGCGGGGCTGTCTGCTGGCTGGTTCCACAATTCCCACATGGGTTTGGACAAAGTATTTGCTTTTCTTTTTCTGTTACTGATGTGTTCAGCAAAGTTTGCTCACAGAGTTAGGGCAAAGGAAAATATCTAAGTCACTATGGGAAAAACACGAACCATCCTGAGATGCCAGGTTCCAGGAGACTCAGGGGAAATGAGAGGGACAAAGGCTCAAGGTTAATTAACGGCAGACAGACATGGAGGTTTGAACAAAGAAGACCCAAGTAATGAAAGACAGTGGCACTGTCTTCAACTCTCTGAAGGGCTGTGGAGAGCCAAGGATCAGAATTGTTCTGTGAAGCCCCAGAGCCAGAGCCAAGACAAACTCAGTGGGAAAGAGATGTCAGGCTACCTGGAGATACAGTATCTAGCTGTCCCTCAACAGTCATGTTGCTTCAGTGTTCCCTTGCCAACAGGTCACCCAGAACACATCTGCTGGCAGACAAAGTTGATTTCATTACTCCTTGCAATGAGAGAGGACAAATACCATGGGAAATCATAAGGAGTCTCAATAAGAGAGAGTTACCACTTGCTGTTGCATTGTTTCTGATGTAAGGTGCCCTGCTATGTGTGTCAGAGTGAACAGTCCTCCAATAGTGATTTCAAGGATTAATTTTTCAGAAGGGGATTGCCAAGCCTTTCTTCTGAGGTGCCTCTGAGTGGACCCACACATCCAACCTTCCAGTCATCATTCCAGCACATTAATTGATTGCACCACCCAGGCACTCCAAGAGGGTATTAGAAATGACTTATTATAGGATTTGTGCTTCTATTAGGTTGTTTGCAGAAGGTTAAAGGAAGCAAAATTCACTCGCATGCCCTGAAGAATTGGTGGTAATTTAACAATGGGATTCTTTAACACTTCTGAGTGACAGCATGAAGGAACAGAGCAGTGCTGAAGCTGTAGTGGGTAAAGAACAGTCACTCATATCAGCTGGAAGTGGTATTTTGCGGATGTGCACAGTGCTCATGTTTTTGGCTATGCATAGACAGGGTTGTGGAGCCCTGGTGGCTCACTGCTTAAGCATTTGGCTGCTAACCAAAAGGTTGTAAAAGTTCAAATCCACCAAATACTCCTTAGAAGCTGTACAGCACAGTTCCACTCTGTCCTAGAGGGTCACTATGGGTCTGAACTGACACAATGGAAATGGCTTTTAAACAGAATACAAAGGGGTCTCGGTCTTCGTCTCACCTCATCGTGGTCACCAAGTGATCTTACCCAATGCTGGTGTTCTGTGAGACTGTTTATATTCAACAAGAGAACACCACAGGCAATGGGAGTGGCAGGCCACCTCCAAAGAACCCCAAAGCTTGTAGTTCAGTTCCCCTATCAAAAGCTGTGTTTTTCATAAAATCAGTTTTATTAAAGTATTTCCCATGGTCTCTGACTCAGAATGTTCAATGCTAGCTTTGATGTCTTCCCATTATACTTGCTCCTGTTCCAGTGGTCCCCAGTTTGATTAACGGAAACACCATTCACATGGGTACTCAAGTGAGAAATCTAGACTTCATTATAGCCTCTTTCCTCTTTTTTTACTCTCACATTTAGTCCCTCACAAATAATGTTGATTTTGCCTCAGGATTCAATGAAGCTTCCAGAGGCTTGGTTGTTCTTGTTGCATTTAACTACCCAAGTCAGTGTCCAGGAGGACACCATGAAATAGAAACGATGGATGTGATGTTTCATGGTCCCTGGCCCCCTTCCCATTAGTACCTTGGTTTGGTTTGAAGTCTCAGGGAACACAGGCTTAAGAGAGAAATCAAAGGAGATAGGGAACTTAAGTCCCAATTAATGTGGCTTTGGTAACCAGGTCATTTGTGTGGCCCTGAATAGGGGAAGAACCTTTGTTTCCCCAGTTCCACCAAAGGCTGTCATGCACCTTGGCCATCCTCTGAGTTCAAGGCTGCCAGCAGATCAGGACAGGCACAGCTAAGGGAACTAAGATCTCAAAAAAGAACATGGAAAAACCAAAGCAGAGACCTTTATAGAGAAGCCAGAGCAAACAAACAAGAGAATTTAGGGGAGCATCTATAACCCAGGGAAAAGATTTGAAGTAAGTGAATAAGTCAGTAAAACATGAATAAAAATATTAATATGATTCTGTTGGTTGTCATAGACTCATAAAGAGCTTAGACATTTGGATCCCACCAAGTCTATACCACATAATGTACAAGCGTTTAACCAGTGCATCTCAAATTTTCTGTGAAGAACTGAATATTGCTGCTGTTGTTGTTAGTTGTTTTTAATTCCCAATCCATCAGTAGACCATTGAGTGGTCCACTGAGCAGCTAATACTCAGCTTGTACCACCTGCCACTTTTTTTTTTAATTTTTTATTTAATATAACTGAGTGAAAATATACATTCCAGTATAAATTTACACACCCAGCTATACGCAGCTTCCACTGCTCTCCCTGCCCGGTGACAGCACACTATTCATCTCTGCTCCATACATGTCTCATTCTCCCAACAGTCTCTTTTTTCCCTCCTCTCCACCCACTCTCCTTCCTCCAGCCAGAGGTCAGCAGGATGACATCCTATAGATGTATAGAACCATAAAGTGCATCCAATTTATGGTCACTGTATCGCTAAGTCTAATCCATTCCTGTCCGAAGCATGGACCTTCGTTACGATTTATGGTCAAGGGCAGCATCAGGGCAAGGGGCCATGCTCCCAGGGGAACTCCAAACTACTGGACCATCAATTGAGGTCTTTTAGTGGGGATCTCAGGGTGCACCCCTTTTTATTCTTGTGTTGCCAGTGAGACTCAACTTAGTGAGCTCCATCGTGGCTATCACTGGTGGTGGCCAGGCACCATCCAGTGCTTCTGGTTCCAAGTCGATGGAGGCACCCACTGATGTGGGTCTCTTTGTCTTCTGGGTTGTCTTTCCCCCATGTCATTTTGGTCCTCGGTGAGCATCCGTTCCTGCTGAGTTGGGACCATTTGCTGTGCCCTCAGATGGCAGCTTGGCAGCTTTTAAGACCCCAGACGCCACTCACCAACGTGGGGTGCAGAGAGCCCTCTTAGCAAAACGCTAGTTGTGTCAATTGGCCTCGCTTTCGCCTAAGAGCATGGTCCCCCACCCCCCGCCCCAGCTACTCTATCCTTGCAATATTGGGTTAAGATAGAAGGAGTACTCATGTTATGTTTAAGTCCCCTTAATATTGTTCTTGTTTCTAATGTGTGCTATCACCGATTTCACCCAACCAGATACCTAGCAACTATCTAATCTAAGCCCTCCCCCTCCCTCCTTCCCCTCCCTTACAGCCAGCTGTCAAAGAGTCTTTTCTTCTATACACAAGTCTGTTTTTGAGATCTTATTGTAGAAGTCTCATACAATATTTGTCCTTTTGTCGCTGACTGCTTTCACTCAACATAATGTCTTCCAGTTGAAACCAGGTCACGAGATGTTTCCTGAAGTCATCGTTGTTCTTTATCATTGCGTAATGCTCCATTGAGTATATATACCATAGTTTATCTATCCATTCTTCTGTTGTTGGGCATCTGGGTTGATTCTATCTTTTTGCTATCGTGGACTGTGCTGCAATAAACATTCTGGTGCATGTGTCTGTTGGTGTGAAAGGCCTTGATTCTGTAGGATATATTCCAAGTAGTGGAATTACTGGGTCAAATGGTATATCGATATCCATTTTTTTAAGGAAGCGCCAGATTGCTTTCCAAAGAGGCTAGACCATTTTGCAACCCCACCAACAGTGTAGGAGGGTTCCACTTTCTCCACAGCCTCTCCAGCATTTGTTGTTTTGTGTTTTTTGGATCATGGCCAACCTTGTTGGAGTGAGATGGTATCTCATTGTCGTCTTGATTTGAATTTCTTTAATAACTAAAGATCGTGAACATGTCTGCATGTGTTTTTTGGCTGCCTGGATCTCTTCTTTAGTGAAATGTCTGTTCATCTCCTTTGCCCATCACTTAATTGGATGGTTTATCTTCTTCTTATTGATATTTTGTAGTATCTTATAGATTATGGAAATCACGCGTCGGTCTGACATAGAGTTTCCAAATATTTTTTCCCATTCTTTAGCTGTTCTTTTAATTCTATTAATAAAGTCTTCAGATGAGCAAAAGTGTTTAATTCTTAATAGATCCACTTTTTTAAAAAAAAAAAAGGTATTTTATTTGTGCTTTAAGTGAAAGTTTAAAATCCAACTCAATTTGTCATACAAAAATTTACACACACATTGCTATTTACCTCTAGGTGCTCTCCCCACACTGCCAGTAGACTTCTCCTTCCCACCCTATACTTCCCATGTCCATTCAGCTACCTCCCGTCCCCTCTGCCCTCTCATCTCGCCTCAGAACAGAAGCTGTCCCATGAGTCTCATGTATCTACGTAATCCAAGAAGCACACTCTTCACCAGTATCATTTTGTCTTATAGTCCAATTCAACCTTTGTCTGAAGAGTTGGCTTCAGGTATGGTTTCAGATCTGGGCTAATAGAGTCTATGAGCCACGTCTTCTGGGAACACTCCCATCAGTTGGACCACCAAACTTGGTCTTTTTAACAGGGTTTAAGTTCTGTACCCCATCTTTCTCCTGCTTCATCAGGGCCTGTGCCTTGTGTTCCCTGTCAGGGCAATCATCGGGTGGCCAGGCACTGTCTAATTCTTCTGGTCTCATGGTGATGTAGCCTCAGGATTATGTGGCCCTTTCTGTCTCTTCAGCTCATATTTTCCTTATGTCTTTTATGTCCTTCGTTCTCCTCTGCTCCAGGTGTGTTAGGACCAACTGACACTTCTTAGATGGCCACTTTCCAACTTTTAAGACCAAATGCCACTCATCAGCCACCTGCCACTTCTGACAACATTCAAACTGCTCCTTGTCAAGAAGACAAGTCTACTGATGACATTTTTTATTGTCTTAGCAATGCCAAGTTGCTATAAAAGCTTTGAAACACTTGTTGTTGTGTGCTGTCAAGTCCGATCCAACCCACAGTGAGCCTATAGGACAGAGCATAGCTGCTCTAAATGCTTCCAGAAAGCCAAACCCATTTTTGTTAAGTTGCTTCTGACTCATAGTGACCCTATAGGACAGAGTAGAACTGCCCCATAGAGCTTCCAAGGAGCAGCCTGGCAGATTCAAATTGCTGACCTCTTGGGTAGTAAATGTAGCACTTAGCCCCTATGCCACCAGGCTTTCCACTCTGAGGGGTTACCCAGGCTGTAATCTGTACTGGAGCAGATCTCAGGGTCTTATCTCCCAGTGAGCCACTGGTGAATTCAAACTAGCAACCTTTCTGTTAGTAGCCACCAAAGAGACTCCATAGGAATCAGTGAAAAGCACTTCCATAACCAAATTCACTGCCATCAAGTCAAATTGCAGCTTGTAGCAACCCTGTAAGACAGAATAGAAATGTCCCCACAGGGTTTCTAAGGCTGTAATCTTTATAGAAGCAGACTACCACACCTTTCTTCTGTGGAAAAGCTGGTAGGTTCAAACAGCTGACCTTTTGGTTAGCTAGTAGCTGAGTGCTTTAACGACTGTGCCAACAAAGCATCTTTAAAAAAAAAATTAGACCCATTTTCTGAACTATCTCATCACTTCTCTTTCCACAAAGGGAGCCGGTGAGTAGGATAAGGCAAGGTGTCTGTTCCCTTTTAAACAGCTCATGGGCTGGCAGCATTTTGTGGCCCATCCTTTGAGTAAGAGAGGTTTAAGATATTATTTAAAAGTCACCTAGTGACATGGGCACAGTGGGAGGTAAATGGGGGTACAGAACACAATTTGGCTAAAAAGACCAGACTTGATGGTGCAGTAAACTGTAGGGTCCCTGGGAGACGTGGCTGCAGCACTTTCTGTTAGCCCAGCATGGAAATCATTCCTGCAGTTAGCTCTTTGGGGAAAGACTGAACTGGACTACAAGGCATGATGATACCGGCAAAGAGGTGCTTCTTGGCTTAAGTAGATACACGAGTATAACTGAGCAGCTCTTGTCCAGAGGTGAGATGAGAGGGCAGAAGGGGACAGGAGCTTGCTGAGTGGACACAGGAAATACAAGGTAGAAAAGAGGAGTGTGTTGCCACAGGGTCCAGAGAGCAGCTAGAGGAGTTACACAGCAGTGTGTGTGTAGGGTTTTGTACGACACATTGACTTGGATTGTAAACTTTCACTTAAAGCACAATAAAATATTTTTTATAAATAAAAAGAAAAAAATGAAAGATAGTCACCTAGAGCTATCCTCTCTTCTCAACAGTGTGACATTTGCTAAGTACAGGTTACCTTCACTTAACTTGGACTGATAGAAAGGTAATTTGAAAGGAATGAGAAAAAATCTCAATGGTAAATCTTGATAAGACTTCCTAGAGAAAGTCAGCAAGAACCTAATGGTCAAGTGGCTTCTCCTTTCCAAGGAGGTACAAAAGCATCTTCTCTTGATTTGTCTTTCCAGGTCAGGCCTAACTCAGTGAAAAGAAGACTTGAGTAAAGCACCTCATAAACCTGGCTTCAAAATCCAGCTTGGACACTTCGTTTTTGTATGACCTGTGGCATGTCACTTTATCTTTTGAGTCTCAACTAGTCCATCTGTAAAACAGGATTATCAATCTATCTCAAAGGATTGCTGTGAGGATATACATGAAAGTGCATTCAAAGGGCCAAGCACCCAGTAAGTAATGCTGTGTCTTCTTTATCTGCTCTCAAGTAGCATCAGTGACCTGAGGCCTCCTTCTCAACAACACCCAGGGCATCTGCGATATTGGGATCTGACACACCTCTCCCTGCTTGTCTTTCGTCTCTACGAGATCTCTGCCTGCAGCCCCCTAGCAGCAAAGGCACTTTTCCAGCCTCAGAGCAAACAGAGCAGAGACAACAGGCCGCACAGGGGAGGACAGCCATGCAAAGATCCACAGCCAGACCTGCATCCTCCCTGCCGGCTTTGAGGCCAGACATGAAAGACCTTTTTAGAGAGATGCAGGGAATTGTCATTACAGCCTTTCTCCTCATGATAATGGTCCTGCTGGAACCAGAAGAAGAAAAAAGCAAAACAAAACAAAACATACTGATGTGCTATTTATTATAACACATAGGCTGCAGGGTATATATAATCATGAAAATCATTCTTTGACCGAAACTGCTACTGTATTTGTGCCAGTTGTAATCCTGTGTACTATCTAAAACATTTCTATCAGTGGTCTGGAAGAAAAATGTCACAAAATTTTAACACTTTCATGGAACTCAAAGTCAGTTAATCTACCCTTTAAAAAAAGCCAATATGCAGTGATTCCATCCTGACTGATAATACATTCACCCCACTTTTAAAATTCTTTCTTTGGGGCTTTGATGCAAATAATCACACTTTTTTTCATCATCAAGTTGGGGCATGGGTTAACTGATCTTTTTTTGAACTGTAATCTTTATGGAGGCAGATTGCCAGGCCTTCCTTTTGCACCGGTCTTGAGTGAATTCGAACCACCATCTGATCTCTATCTTTCAACATCTGCTAGTGAACATCTTAAAATGAGACCATCAGTAAATTAACCTCCTGCAATATTATATGTAGTGCATCTTACTATCAATTAAATGGACCAGAAAAGCATGATTGATTGCAACTCGAATACATCCTAAGTTGGGGACTGCCTGTAGTTGCTCAAAGCACCCAAGAACTTTCTTTCCTGTTGTTGTTGTTAGTGTTGTTGAGTTGGTTCCAACTCATAGCAACTCTATGACCAACAGAACAAAACAGTGCCAAGTTCTGCACCATGCCCACAATCATTTATATGCTTATACCCATTTGCTGCCACTATGTCAATCCATCTTGTTGAAGGTCTTCCTCTTTTTCACCAAACCCTCTCTTTTACCAAGCATGATGTCCTTCTCCAGGGAGTGCTCTCTCCTGACAACATGTTCAAAGTATGTAAGACACAGTCTCACCATCCGTGCTTCCAAGGAGCACTCTGGTTGCACTTCTTTTGGAACAGATCTGTTTGTTCTTCTGGCAGTCGATGGTATGTTCGATATTCTTCCCCAACACCACAATTCAATGGTATCAATTCTTCTTCTGTCTTCTTTACTCACTGTCCAGCTGTCACATGTATATGATGTGATTGAAAATACCATGGCTACAGTCAGACACACCTTAGTCTTCAAGGTGACATCTTTATTTTTCAGTACTTTTTAAAGAGGTCTTTTGCTGCAGATTTTCCAAATGCAATGCATCTTTTGATTTCCTGACTGCTGCTTCCATGGGCACTGATTGTGGAACCAAGTAAAAGGAAATCCTTAACAACAGCAATCCTTTCTCCATTTATTATGACATTGCTCACTGGTCCAGTTGTCAGGATTTTTGTTTTCTTGATGCTGAGACGCCACCCACAATGAAGGTTGTAGTCTTCGAGCTTCATCAGTGTTTCAAATTCTCTTCACTCCTAGTTTGGATCAATTATGAAACAGACATGGGAGTCATGACGAGATCCTGTATCAGCCTCTTTGCCAGTCAAGCTGGATTGGAGCAGACAACTTGCATGTGAGGCCAGTGTGAATTCTCTGTGCCTCCCCAGTCTCTAGGACCAGTTTAGAGTGAGAGGTGGGTCTGCAGAGCAGCCTCCCATCCACCTAGGCCCTCAGGAAATTCTAGCTGCTTCATATACACTGGAGCCCTAAGTGCCCAAGCAGGCAGCAGCCCAGTGCTGCTGCGTGAGTGAGTGGCTGGCGACCTCCTTCTCCATCTGACCCACAGGGATTAGCATATGTCTGACTCTCCATCTCACCGACTGGATAAAGTAATCACTCCTGCTCAGGCTAGCAAGAGACTGAAGCAGGACAGAAGCCTCTCCTGAAACTTCTGAGCTCCTGCTCTACATGCCAGCAGTAACACCTGAAGCAGGTGTGGTTCCATCCTCCATGGCTGCTAGAGGCCTTCCCTTATAGAGTTGAAACCTGCTTCCATTCAAATCGGCCCACTCTTCCCAGTTCTGCCCTCTGCCACTGTACAGAACAGGATGTCAAAAACTGTAACCACCACATGCCCCACAGCACAGCAAGCCTCAGTTCCAGCCTTGGGTCTGCTGCTGACTTGCCATGTTTCCTCAAGCAAATGATGTTTCTGGGTATCTGTTTCTTCGTCTGTGAAATGGGGCTGATGAGGGCCCCCCTCTAGGAGTTTAAGGTAATTAACTGAGACCAGTTATATGAAGCATTTAGGTGGCTAGCATGAATCATTTCATATGCAGTAGATGATGTTAACACACAGGATTATCATTACCTCATGTTAAGTAATACATATGGAGAGTTTTGCCACCTTGGGCTGCCACTTTGTGGCTGCTTCAAGGGGAGACAAAAGAAAAAAAAGTATCTTAGTCCTCTGGGTTTCTCTAACAGAAATAACATGTTAAAGCAGGGATGGCTTTAACAAAGAAAAGTTCATTCACGCAGTCCAGTGAGATGGAAGTCCTAGTGCAGGGTACCAGCTGCAGGAGAATGCACTCTCTCTATCAGTTCTTGAGGAAGGTTCTCATGTTGCATCAGTCTTTCTTTTGTCTAAAAGCATTGTGGTAGAGGACCCTCAGGTCCAAAGGAGGCACTGTGCTCCAGGTACTGCATCCTTCATGGTATGAGGTCCCCATCACTTTTTGCTAACTTCTTTCCTTCATATCTCAGGAGACTGCCAAAAAGAACCAAATGGTCTTACACACTGAGTCCTGCCCCACCAACACAATTGAACCTATCCTCTCTCATTAACATCACAGAGGCAGGATTTGCAATACAGAGGAACATCACACAATACCAGGAATCATGGCCCAGCCAAATCACCACACAAATTTTTAGGGGAACACAGTTCAACCCATGGCATTCCACCTTTTGTTCCCTATAAAACTTACATCCTTGCAGCGTGTAAAAATGTATTCAGCCATCACAGCAAAAGTCTTAAAGTTTGAGTCCAAAATCCAGAAATTCCTCTTCACCCGTGAAATCTAGAATGCAATCTATCTGCTTACAAAATACAATGGCAGAATAGGCAGGTGCAAGTTAGACATTTCCATTACAAATAGGAGAAAGGAGGCAAAACAGACAACAAGCAAGTCAGCAGGACACATTACATTAGCCCTCGAACCTTTGAAAATATGGAGAGCAGGTGCCATGCTACACAATATGGCACCTGCTCTCCATACAAGTATTGGTCACATTCCAGATACTGAGAGTAGATCCCTTTGCCCTGGACTATAGCTTCACCTTCCAGACTCACTGGGACAGAAACTCTGCTCCCTTAGCTTCAGGCACATCATTTCCCTAGTCCATCTAAGGGGCAGTTCCACCCTTACAAATACCAGGGGCCATGGCTCCACCCTTAGAAACTCCTGAAGGCACATCTTCTGAGACAGAGGCAGCTCAGTTTCTCATTCTTTTTGTCTGTCAGCTCCATGAATCATCAGGAACCTTGCCTGCTTTCTTGGGATCCACTAGTTTCACAGTCTGTGATCTAGAACTTCAATCTCTGACCTCCTGACCTTGGGTTTACCAGCTCCCTGGCTGTGTGAGGCTTGTATTCTGATCCAGGACTTGGGACGTTTCAGTCTTTCAAACTGTATGAGTTGTTTCCTTTATGTAAATCTCTTTCTGTATATATTTATCATGTTCCTGGTTTTGCTTCCCTAGAGAACTCAGCCTAAGATAAGACCCAAACTCCACATTTTATTGGAGGCTAGGGAGCCAAGGAGGACCACATCAGTGCTCCTGTGTCTGCTGACTCGTATCAGTGGGACAAGCTTATTAACTTATTCATTAAACACTGTTTCAACCCACACTCTGGGTCAAACTCCATGTTAGACCCTAAGGTAACAGAAGCTAGTTAGACTCTTCCTATCCTTACACAGCTCACAGATATGGACAGTAAGTACTGCAGTGTAGACAGGGTGGGTCCCTAAGAGTTTGAGGAGGAGGGGTTCACTGCCAGATGGTATCATCAGAATGTTTCCTGAAGGAGTGGGAATTAGAACTGAGCTTTGGAAGACTGCTAGAACAATGGTTAGAACTAGCAATGAGATAGTTCTACTCTATCCTGAAGGGTTACTATGAGTCAAAATCAACTCATGGGTTAGTTAGTTCTACCTGCAAGTATGAACCTGTTTGGAAATAGGGGTTCTTTTTTATGTTAATGAGGACCCAACTGAATAAGGGATCAGTTGTTAACACTATAATAAATACTGTGTAACAAGCAGCTACAGAATTCAGTAATTTAAGTGTGTGTGTATATATTTATATATATTTGCCTCTGTTGATCTTGCCTAGCTCTTTCATATATCTTAGTGCTAGCTGACAGCCACATAGGCCAAAAACCAGTTACTGTGGAGTCACTTTTAACTCATTGTGACCCTATAGGACAGAGTACAACTGCTTGTTTCCAAGGAGTAACTGGTGAGTTCAAACTGCCAGCCTTTTGGTTAGCAGCTGTAGCTCTTAACCACTGTACCAACAGGGCTCCCAGATGATGTACGATGGCTTCAGCTGGGACAACTGCCAGGTTATGGACTGAACTGTGTTCCCTAAAAATGTATTGAGAGTCCTGGCATCACATTGCTTAAAAGTTAGTCTGATAACCAAAAGCTCAGCAGTTCACATCTACCAGTCACTCCTTGGAAACCCAATGAGGTATCTCTACTCTGTCCTATACGGTTGTTAAGAGTCAAAATCAACTCCATCACAGTGGCTCTGTTAGTTAGTTCTACCTGTATTGGTAACAGAGGAGTTCTTTTGCTATGTTAATGAGGACACAACAGAATAGGGTGGACCCTAAACCTGATCCCTACAGAATTATAGAAAAAGAATAGACACAGAGACACACTGGGGGGAAAGGCAGACACCAAGGAATGCTAAGGACCTCACAAGGCTGCCAACAAAAAGGACCTGCCCCTGGAGTCACATTCTGAGTTTGAACTTCTAGCCTCCTGCACTATGAGAACACAAACTTCTGTTCTTTAAAGCTACCCTGAAGAGCCCCAGTGGTTCAATGGTTAGGCACTTGGCCTAACCAAAGGTCAGAGGTTTGAACTCATCAGCAGCCCTGAGGGAGAAAAGACTTGGTGATCCTATAAAGATTACAGCCTACAAAATCCTATGGGCAGTTCTACTCTGTTCTTTAGGGTTACAGTGATTCTGAATCAACTGGATAGCACACAACAACAAAAAAGCCACCTTCTTGTGATGTTTGTATTATAGCAGTGCTAGGTAACTAAGGTGTAGGGTAACTCAGCTCCTCTTCACATGCTTCTCATCCTCCAACAGGATTACTTGGAAGTGGTCTCATGGGGATCACAGAGGAACAGGAGTGAGAGCAAGACCAGGACTCTGCTGTGTCACGTTTGCGCACATCCCACACAGTCAAGTTCAGAACACAGGGAAGAGAGAAGATCAGGGACTATCAATCCAATCAACCTCTGCAAAGGAAAAGGTTGAATGAGACAGAAAGTGTGGGGAGAAAGAAACCTTCTCCTATCTGTACAGGAGGACCTATCAGCCATCAGAACATTTCTTAAACATGCATGGTATTGCCAAGCATGGCACCAGAAATGCAGAATTCATTTGTATTATGCGTAATGGCTCTTAGCCATTACATCACCAGGACTGCACAAAAACCCTATAAGGCAGATACTCCCATTTTACATATAAGAACAATCAAGGCTCCAAGAAAATTCATCACAAGCATAAAGAAAGAAAAGCCAGGATTCAAACCCTGGTCTGTTGGACACAAAACCTTATGCTTTTTCTACCCCTTTTCATTACTTTTCATGTCTATTGGAAACCAGTGAGAGAAATAGAGATGATAGGACCCAGACAGTCAAGAACAAGATGTGCACTCACGTACCTATCCTTTGCAGAGGCTTGACCCCTTTCCACCTATCTCCCATTGATCCCAGAGCTAGCTTTCCTCACCACCACCAAGATCCCTCCCCCGCGTTTGCTCCCTTCGCTTAGGCAGGCAACCCTATTTGAGCTTAATTAGGTTTGCACTAAGTTCACGAGCTTCTGTAAACTTAATGGGCTCTAAAGAGAAAATAGAGATCTTTCTTGCCAGGTGTTTATTTCTTTCCCAAGTGTCCCCACTCCATTCTCAGACTCATTTCCAAGTTCCATCTGGTTAATGGGTGCAGGTGAGATTGAACAAGGCAACTAGCACACTGCTCCCCGTGCCCCCACCTCAGCCCCCATCCCCGACACAGCCAGCTGTTTACTACTTTCCTGGCAGGAAGATGGGAATGAAATGAGAAACTTTAGACTAGGCTCAGCCTTATTCAAGACAAATCCAAGCCTCAGATCTGGCCCTAGGCATTTTAGCAATGAGCAAAGACTTGACAATTCTTTACCTGCTAAATGCTAAGTCTTGCACCTGCTCTCATCCATTACCTCCTTTGATGGAATTTGGAAAGCAGGGATTCTGAGTCAGCTCACCTGGCCAGCCTACTTCCTAGGAATCATTCTGTGCCACAGTTTCCTCATCTGAAGTTGAGAATTAACATATGACTCACCTCAAGGTTATTTTGAGATTTAGATTAGTTACTACTTGTAAAGCTCTTAGAACACTCCTGGCTGATTGTAAGGACCCACTGTCGTTCCTATTATCATCACAACAATTCTGTAAGGCACACGCCTCACTTCTTGTCAAGTGCTGTTGAGTCAGTTTTTGACTCATAGTGACCCCATGTGACAGAGTAGAACTAACTGCCCAATAGAGTTTTCTTGGCTGTAATCTTGAAGGAAGCAGATCAATCACCAGGTCTTTTACCTTCAGAGCCATTAAGTAAGTTCAACCTGCCAACCTTGCTGTTAGCAGCCGAGTCCTTAACCAGTCCACCAGCAAGACTCCTTAATCTAAGAAAACCGCCCTTCATTACACAACTGTAAAAATGATAACAATAAAATTTGAACCCTCTCTGCCAGCAAAGTCCCTTCTCTGTTCACCACACGGCCAGGCACCTCCTGTCTGCAGAATGGGAGAGTGCCAGTAGTCCCTAATGGAGCAAAACCAATTCTCTCCAAGGTAGAGACAGAGAAGAGCACCAAAGGCTGTGCCTCTGAAAGGTGGAGGTGGAGGCAGCCTTCTGGATCGCATGCACTGTCTCTGCTCTCTTTTCTCTTCATTCTCAGAGAAGTCACTCAAGGCCCAGTCCCAGTACGCAGTGTGTTCCCGTTACTGCTCAGCCCAAGAACGTGTGAAATATACATCTCTCTTGGAAATCCCATCATACACGGAGTTGGTCAATGAGACAGCCTGGGGCATTAGGGGAGCATTTGAGTTGGTCACCAAAGGATGGGAAAGAGTTGCAGACTGGATAGAGAGAAGCAGACAAAGCCATAGAGCAGAAAATGTAAAACTGTGAGGGTTTTTTTGTTTATTCCTCAAACTGGTCAGGAATCTGATGAAATGTTTAGGGCTTTGGAAATGGTGGACAATTTTGAAGAAAGAGCCTTGAATGTCAAACCAAGGGATTTAGATTTCGTCCCAGATATAGCAGGGAGCCATGGAGAGTTTTTCATCATGATCCCACCTGGGATTTAGAAAGCTCAGACCAGAAGTCACAGAGAGATCGATTTGGGGAAGATAAGAAACTTAGAGGGAGGAGGGCAGGTCACTGCCAGGCCACTTTACACAGGTGATCCCACTGAGCTTTCTCAATGATGTTGGAACAGGAGTCTATAAGCTGTGGCCCAAGGACAACATGCTTCCTACTGTCTCATTTTATAAATAACGTTTTTTTAAATTGGAACAAAGCTCGGCCCATTTGTTCACGTATTATCCACAGCTGCTTTTCTGTTAGAAGGCCAAAGCTAAGGAGTGGCCACAAAGATTGAACTAAATATTGACTATCTGGCTTTTTACTGGAAGAGTTCACTGACTCCCGTATCTGAAGGAGCTGCAATTATCCCCCCACCAGCTGAGTGTTTGCCATACTGTGGTAGCTTGCATGTTCCTGGGATGCTGGCGGCTAGGCCACTGGTGATTCAAATATCAGTAGAGGCCCCCACAGTAAACAGATTTCGGCAAAGCTTCTAGACTAAGACAAACTAGAAACAAAAACACTAAAACCAAACCCTGTGCTTTCCAGTCAATTTTAATTCATAGCCCCCTAGAGGACAGAGTAGAAGTCCACCATAGGGTTTCCAAGGAGCAGCTGGTGGATTCAAACCATTGAGCAAGCTGAGCCCTTAACCACTGCACTAATCAGGGTTCCAGGAAGAAAGGCCTGGTGATCTACTTCCAAAAGTTAGCCAACGGAAACCCTGGGGACCACAATAGGATACTGACCAATATTGTGCTAGAAGACAAACCCCTGGGTTAGGAGGCACTCCAAATACAGAGTGGCCTCAACAATAGACTTATGCATATTGATGAT
This sequence comes from Heterohyrax brucei, assembly GCA_028571685.1. NCBI lineage: Eukaryota > Metazoa > Chordata > Mammalia > Hyracoidea > Procaviidae > Heterohyrax > Heterohyrax brucei. The sequence goes on from CM053150.1 coordinate 70,317,130, forward strand.
CATGAAGATAGCAAAGGACCAGGCGACATTCTGTTTTACTGTACGTGGGCTGCCATGAACTGGAGCTGACTCCATAGCAACTAATAACAGTATTATCCTTGCCTCACGCAGGAGGAAACTGAGACTGATTGTGAAAACTTAGAGGTGAACTGACTTGTTCAAGGTCACACAGCTCATAAGTGGAAGCAGGGAGGTAAACCACGAGGCCTGTGACAATCCCAAGGTAGGCCTGTCCTCAAATCCACTGCACCATCCCACCACTGCGGTCAGCCAAGGCGCCTCTCTGTCAGCCAGAAGCATGCTCTGGTCCCCAAACCAGCATCAAATGACTAATTTAAAACCTAATGCCTCCACCGTGTCCACCCCGGCTGCCCCTTCTTCAGCTTATCACATCCTATTCAAATCCAAAATAAATTATTTCAGCTCTGCAGCCTTTGGATAAAGAAAAAAATGAAATTAAAAAATAAAAAGGAAGAAGGAGAAGCTTTGAAGGGACAGCCTGCCTGCCTCCCTTGCCTGCAGTTCCAGGTCTTTTTTCTCAGCTCATGCTGATAACCTCTAGGGGATGCTGAGCCCTGGAGATGGTGAGGACACAGCCCTGCCTCCTTCCAGACCCTGGGCCTTCCACCAGCAACCGTGAGGCACAGGTCCTACTATGTCTCTCTCCAGTTTGGCGAAGTACCCTCCACTTTTGTAGACGGAATTCCATGTCTCTAGTTGGGTGACTGCTGGGGAAGAGAGGGGGGATATCAATTGATAATCATTCATTTATTCTTTAAATACTTGTTATGTTTTAACTGGTTTCTTGTATGTACACCAGGCACCGGACTAGGCAGTTGGTAAACAAAATAACAGAGCCAAAAGAACCTGTCTGCATGCAACTTACATGCCATTCTCATTCTCAAACTGAGAAGCCCACTGTATTTCACAATTTGCAAAGCTCTTTCTCCTTTGTTCTCACCTTTACCCACTGCTGTCAAGTCAATTTTGACTCACTGCAGCCCTATAGGACAGAATAGAACTGCCCCATTAGGTTTCCAAGAAGTACCTGGTGGATTTGAACAGCCAACTTTCTGGTTAGCAGCTGTAGTTCTTATCCACTATCCACCAGCGTTTCCTTTGTTCTCATTAGAGTCCCCCAGTCCTTCCAGGGAGCAAACAGAGAACAGTATTATTAATATAGATAGGACAACAGAGGCCCTGAGACATAAAATGATTTACCTAAGGTCACACAACAGGTAGATGGCAGAACTGACACTCAGTTTCTTCTCACTTTAGAGTCCTGGGCTGGAATGTTTGTAGTAGTAGTTAAAAGCCTGGCCAGACAGCAGTGGGTTTGCTAACAGCGTGATCTGGGGAAAAGTTCCCTAGCCTCGTTGAATTTCAGCATACACATCTCTGAAACAGGAAGAGTATAATCTGTCTCATGGAGTCATTACGGGGTTTAAAAGAAACAATATAAAGAATTTTGTGCATTGCCTGACACACAACAGGTTCTCACTGAATGCCTGCTACAGCTGCTATTCTTGATGTTCTTTTTAGGCAGTGATAATGAGGATTAGGATGATGATGATGATGACAGTGAAGAAGAAGCAGGAAGAGACAATGATTATTTGGTACCACAGCTAACTCCTAGAGGCCTTTTGCCACAGCTCTGCCTCCTTTTCAGTGAGATTAAAAAATAAATGCTCAACCAGTGATCCTGACTCCATCACTGACTTAATCCATGAACTTGGGCAAATCTCACCTTCCTGATCTCAGTTTCCCCACTGGGAAGTGAGAGAGATGACCAAGACAAACTCCAAGCTCATTTCCTGGCATAAGTTGCTAAAAATTTGGTCTCTTTGACTCAGACCCCAAGGACCAAGGAGAAAGCTTGGGCAGATGCTTTGTAAACTTAACAGCTCACTGTCTATAAAGGAGACACACTCCTCTAGGCCATGGGCAGCTTAGGGGTCTCTCTTCTTCCCTCCCTTATTCAAAGGGTGTAGTTACCAACAGAAAGGGCTGGCTGGCAAGAGCTATCAGAAATGTGTCCCAGGTTTCATGAGGATCTTACAGAGTGACTTCATGTGCTTAGCCATCTCTGAGGCTCCTTAAGAGGACTTTTGTTTGAGGAAATATTTAGGGAGTTTTTCTAGAACCACATCTGGCAGCAGCTGGCAAATTGGACCACACCTGGAGCTGACAATGTCTTTTCCTATGCCCGCTCCTACTCTGGCCACAGTGGTCTCTGCTCCCACATGGGCAAGCCAGGCTCAGAGCCTTCTGCAGTCAAATGGGCTGGTCAAGGTGAGGAGGATGCCCAAGGTACACATTTTTTCATCATCCCCTCCCTTGGCTTCTGGAGTAAGCTAGCCTACCAACAAGTGGAATGTATGCAGATGGAAACGAGGCTGGTGAAAAGCCAGGTGGATGGTTAGCACAAGTAAAATGAGACTAAGAAGGCCAAGTTTGTGGACCTCTCCAGGTTGCACTTTCCCTATGCTAAGGCTGCCAGCACTGTTACTGGCACATGCTGATCAGTTAACAAATAATTTGACTGACTCCTTCGAGGTAATCCGAAGTCCTGGGAGGATTCAGTCCTGGACTTTAACTTTTTCTAAGGATAAGCAGCCCTCCACCCTTCACTCAGAAGTCCCTCCTTGCAGCCCCAGGCCCAAGCAGGATGCTCAGAGTGTCTCCATCTCAGGGGGGCAATTTGTCTGCCTGAACCTCCCAGCTCAGGGAATCCCACAATCTTGGAGCTTCACTGCCATAATATAGCAGAAAGAGAAGGAAGGCAATTAGGAGTCTGACTACCCAAATTTGAATCTCAGTTCTGGCACCCGAGAGCTATGAGACCTTGAGCAAGTTCTGCAAATTCTCAGAGGTTCACTTCCTCATCTGTACAATGGAGATAACAACCCCTGCTGCAAGCCTTCTTGCAAAGACTGAAAAATGTCAGGTGTTTATTTTGCTTGCTTATCATGTGCCAGGCAGCATGGTAAGGGCTCATGTGTGTTAGCTTCTTTAATCCTGCCTCAACCACATGCAGAAGATCCTTTTGTCTCTGTTTCACAAGACAGAAATATCCAGACCCAGTGAGAATCAGCAACTTGTCCTGGGTCACTTCACTAGCAAGTGACAGAGCCAGGCTTTGGAAACAGATGTCAGCTGTCAGCCACTCTGGCCCTCACCTTTCCCTATGAACAGGCTTTCTGAGTACCTGGCCTCTAAAGCTGGTTGTTGGTAAGGGTCGCCTCTGACTCAGAGGCACCTTGTGTGGAACAGAAGCAAGCTTTACCTGGCCCTGAACCGTTCTCACAATCTTTGCAACATTTGAGCACCGAGCCCGTTGTTGCCGCTGTGTTAATCCATTCATTGAGCTGCTTCTGCTTTATCACTGACTTAAGAGGAAACACTGGAGTCTTTATTCCCTGTCCTACAATGTGACCCAGTTGGACTCACAAGGACACATGAACTGGGCCCTTGAGTCGGATCCAACTTGACGGCAGTGGATTGTGGTTTAGGTCTAAAGACAGTAGCTAGGACAACCTTGGAAAACATCTTTTATGGAAACTGTCATATAAATAAATAGTACTTTCCACTTGTATACTTTTCTGTTTGCCTTTAGTGAATAGCCAGATTCGCTGAACCAATGAAGACCCTTCAGACACAATTACTGAAACTTATACCAATGATTGTTAAGAAAGATAATTCAGAATGTAGGATCACGGTTTCTAGCTAATCTGTGAATAAGTGAAGCTTTCAGTGGTTTTGCCCAGCTGCAACATTAATGTGTACTGATGGCTCTGTAATATTCTTTGGACTCAGTAGACACAGCTCTAGCAGAATGCTTGTCTGTTTCTCATTTATGCCTCTTCTAATATACGATAAATAAAACTTTTCTTTTTGCTTCACTAAACTTCATGATGTTTTTACTCTAGAACATCACTGACCTTCTGCTTAACCAAGTACGATGCTTCTTCCCAGCAACTGGTCCCTCCTAAGAACACGCTGGAAACCCTGGTGGTGTAGTGGTTAAGTGCTACATCTGATAACCAAAAGGTTGGCAGTTCGAATCCACCAAGCACTCCTTGGAAACTGTGGGGCAGTTCTACTCCATCCTATAGGGTTGCTATGAGTTAGAATTGACTCAACTGCACTGGATTTGGTTTGGTTTGGGTTTAATAACATGTCCAGAGTAATCAGCAAGATAAAGTCTCATCGTCCTCACTTCTGGAGAGTGCTCTGGCTGTACTTCTTCCCACACAGATTTGTTCATTCTTCCAGCAGTCCATGCTATATTCAGCAATTTTCACCAATAGAATAATTCAAAGGCATCAATTCTTTTTCAGTCTTCCTTATGTATTTTCCAGACTTTGCACACATATGACGTTACTGAAAATATCATGGCTCGGGGCAAGCACACCTTAGTCCTTAAAATGACATCTGTATGGATTATAAAAAAAAAATCCAGGTGCTATCAGAGTTGAATTTAACTCATGGTGACTCCATGTGTGTCAGAGCAGAATTGTGTTCCATAGGATTTTCAGCGGCTGATTTTTTAGTAGTAAATCCCAGGGCTTTCTTCTGAAGGATTATAATCCCTACCTTACAAGTAGGGACTCTGAGTATCAAAGAGGGATGTGATCAAGGCTACACAACTGAACGCCCATATAACTTCATTGGAGACAGAGCTACCTGCTTGGCCTGAATGCCTGGACTCTTTCCCTGACTCTCAGCTGCCTCTCCTCATCATGCTCAGTTATTTTTAAGGGGAAAAAAACTACACTGAATGCTTAGCAGAGATGAAGCCGATCGAAGACATCACATTGGTATTAAATTATGGATCAAGCCACACTTGCAGCCCTCTCCCTCTGCTGCCACGCTCCTGCGTCCTTGACTGCCTCTGGACTAGCCTCTGACAGCTTGTCAGGAATCGTTTCTTTGCACTTTAGGTGACTTGCTAATGGGCTGATTATGCTGCAGTTTGACCAAAAAGGGAGTGAGGAAACACCTTTTCTTAACCTCCAAGCCTCTACAAGGAGCTTTTAACTTGCTCCAGGAAGGAGCTTGGCCCCTGGATGGGAGGAGGGAGATCTGTGCGACCTTCTCACGTGTGACCTCACTGCACACTGCACAGCACATGAATCAGGTGGTTCTGTGCAGGAAAAGGGATTGGCCTTGGACTCAGAGAAACCCAAGCTGCAATTCCAGCTCCCACACTTTACTTGTTGTACAACCTTAGGCAAGTCGCTTGCCTTCTCTGCACCTTGGTATAGGACTATACGAAGAGCAGTGTCAAGAAGGAAGACTCCTTATCAACCTACGACATGCAGATGACTCAACTTCACTTGCTGACAGTAAAAAGGACTTGAAGCACTTCTGAGAAAGATCAAAGACACAAAGAAAACAAAAATCCTTACAACTGGGCTAATAAGCAATATCATGATAAGCAGAGAAAAGACTGAGGTTGTTGAGGATTTCATTTCACTTGGATCCACAATCAACACCCACAGAAGCAGCAGGCAGGAAATCAAAAGACACACTGTATTGGGCAAATCTGCTGCAAAAAACCATTTTCAAGTGTTAAAAAGCAAAGATATCTCTTTGAGGACTAAGGCGTACCCTACCCAAGCCATGGTGCTTTCAATCACCTCATGTGTGTGAAAGCTGGACAGTGAATAAGGAAGACTGAAGAAGAATTGATGTCTTTGAATTTTGATGTTGGCAAAAACACTGAATATGCCACAAACTGCCAGAAGAAGGAACAAATCTATCTTGGAAGAAGTACAACCAGAATGCTCCTTGGAAGCAAGGATGGCAAGACTTTGTCTGATGTACTTTGGACACGTTACCATCAGGGACCAGTTCCTATACAGGGACATCATGCTTAGTGAAGTAGAAAGCCAGAGAAAGAAATAAAGACCCTCAAAGAGATGGATTGAAACAGCGGCTGCTGCAATGGGCTCAAGCATAGCAATGATCCTGAAGATGGCAGAAGACCAGGCAGTGTTTTATTCTGTTGTAAACAGAGATGCTATCAGTAGGAACGGATTCAACAGCACCTAACAACAATATAGGAATAACAATGGAAACCCTGGTGACATAGCAGTTAAGTGCTAGTGTGCTAACCAAAAGGTTAGCAACTCAAATCCACCAGACAGTCCTTGGAAACTCTGTTAGGCAGTTTTACTCTGTCCTATAAGGTCTCTATGAGTTGGAATTGACTCCACAGCAACAGATCAGATCTGGTACTGCATAACATTGTTACAGGATAGAAGTGAAATCAGAGAGGTAGGCCTGAGGACAAAGACTTGAATTCGATTTCAAATATTTTGAGTCTGCCAAGTTGGTGGGACCCTCAGCTGAAGTTGTCAGGCAGGGAGTCTGCAAGAAAAACTAAATAAATGAATGAGTGAATAATATAAAATTAAAACTCTAGAGAAAAATAACATGAAAAAGAGTCAGTTGAAAAAGACTGTCCCTTACTTCCCTTTCTAATGGCCAACATTTTGGCTTCCAATTGTACCAGAAATGGAAGAAGGTTGAAAGTGATAAGAGGTACAAGATGAGTGACACACCCGCGTATGTCTTTATATTCACTCAATACATAATCACCTCTCATGTCTTGTTTACGCCTATTTGCATGGCCATCCTGCAGGCAAGCACGCCCTGTTTACAAACCTTCCTAGACCTCTCCACGTATGCACCTCCCTGGCCCTGCTCACACACGAGAGACACACACAGCATCAAACCTCCCTCACCCATTACTCATGAATCATTCGTCAGTCAGGCTCTCACTCCAGGGATGCCAATCCATCTACTGCATGTCCCCTGCCCTTACCCCCACTGTGTGTCCAAAGGAGAACCCCAGACATGCGTGTGCCTGCACAGGACATACTGCACGCCATGCCAGCACACATACATCCACACTTCTCCCTGTGTTGTAACTCCCTCTTGAAGTCATTTTCTCCCACGGTCCATGATAGAGTGCCTGCTGGGGATCAGGCACAGTACAGGATGCTGGGCATAAGTGAGGTGGAGCTCACAGTCTACATGTCCGACAGTAGGGGACACTTCTCCCCACAAGGAAATTTTTCTCCTAGCAGTGAGAGTACTTAGCATAACTCCTGGTGTGCCTAATAAGGAGTCCTCATGGACAGTGTTTAGGTGCTCAACAAGAGAGGTCAGTGGCTCAAACCCACCAGCGGCTCTGTGAAAGAAAGAGGTGTGAGTATGTCCTGTAAAGGCTACAGTCTTGAAAACTCAGGGCAGTTCTTTGCCCTAAAGGTTCTGTCTGAGTCAGAAGTGACTTTTCAGCAAAAGCTTTGGTTTGGGTTTTGGTATCTCTATCCCTTTACCTGTCTGCCCCAGGAAAAGTAGAGAGACTTATAGCATCTGACATGTGAATTGAGGAAGAAACCTGAGCATACGTCCAGCTCAGCTCAGGCCTCCTTTTTGGGAACAAGTTTGAGCTCATAGCACAGTTCTCCCCTTTGTCCTCCATGCCTGACAGTCTCCCTTGGGCAGGCTAGACCCACAGCTAAGGCTCCTGCAACTGGGTGTGTAACTGGTTAGCCAGTTGCCATGGAGTTGATTCCCACTCACAGCAACCCCATGCGTGTCACAGCAGAACTGTGCTCACAGGGGTTTCATGGCTGTGAACTTTCAGAAGCAGACGGTCAGGCCTTTCTTCCCAGGCACTTCTAAGTGGATTTGAACCACCAACCTTTCAGTTAATAGCTGGACGCTTAGCCATTTGCATCATTAACTGGACAGATGACCCTTCCTAAGTGTAAGGATCAGTAAACAGAGCTTCTTGGCTCTCGAGCTAAACCATGTGCTCCCTCACATCCCAGCAACACACACATTCATTTTTCCAAACAGTTTGTATTCACCCACCATGAGGGCCAGAAGTTAAGCACTCAGATGAGTTTGTGCATTCTCAACTAAAATCCATTCCCATGAAGGTTGGCTAACCTAGATATTAACCGCATGCCATATATACACACACCATTGCATCCTCCACTTGCACAAACCCACAGACCTCCCTGTGCTTCCTTCCCCTCACTCTATTTGCATGCCCACAATCCCACAAGGTCCTCCCCTGCTCTCAAAGGTTTCCCTGCCACCCCGCCTCTAATCACACTGCAAGTCTTTCCACTGCCATCACGGGAAAAACCAGGTCATGTCACAAAGCAATTTCGCCTAGCCTGCCAGATTTTTCACTCAGCTCACAGATAACTAACAGGACCATCTTCCCAGCTAATCGGGAAAGAAATCTGGTGGGCTCAATTGCTGACGATATGCATTTAAATGGCCGCATCTAGGAGGGAAATCTAAATTAGAGCTGAAGGGAAGGAAGTAGGGACACTGGGAGAAATCTTGCCGTAATAACTGTGTGAGGCGAAGCAAATCAATGGAAAGCTGCACCCTTGCTAAGGGAGAGAGAGGGGACTCTCCTATAACCTGTGTGCTTCGAAACTTACTGGAATCTTTGCACTTTTAATACAATGGCATTAATGTCACGGTTCCTTATGTATACACTTTGCCAGCACACATAATAAACAGACAGCTATTTCCTAGCTAGTGGGATGCTTGGACACGGGCACAGGGAGAGGGTATGTGCTGAATGATCTCCTTTGAACCTAGAAGGTATCACACAGCCCTGTAGTGTAGAGGGAGCTGTAACTGGAAGGCAGAGCAGATCTAGCTTAAAGCTTCGCTCTGCCACTCGCAAAGTGACCTTGAGCATGTTATTAAAACTCTGGAAACATCCATCTCCTCTTTCATAAAGCAGAGATAACAACGCATACCTCCTGGGGTTGAATTAAGGATTCAACACATTACATGAAAACACTCGGCAAATAATTTGTTGTTATTCACTGTTATTCGCTGCATATACACAGTTATATGTAACAACTCCACATATAACAGAACAAAACACTGCCCAGTTCTGTGTCATCCTTGTGATCACCAGCATACTTGAGTCCGTTGTCGCCTTCCAACCTAGGGGCCCCAGCTCCTGGAGCTATATCCAACAATATTCTGTTTTGATCCATAAGGCTTTCACTGGCTAATTTCTGAAAGTAGATTGCAGGGCCTTTTTTCCTAGTCTGGTTTAGTGTTCAAGCTCTTCTGAAATCTGTCCACCATGCCTGACCTTGCTGATATTTTCAGTGCCAATGGCATAGCTTCCAGCATCACAGAAACACGCAAACCACCACAGTACGACAAAGAGACAGGCAGTGATGGCAAATAATAGACACTTACAAGTATGATATAATTGTTAGCACTGGGTGTGAACTCTGTTCCTCATACTTGATAACTGAGTCATCTTGAGCAAGTTATTTAACCTTGCTGTTGCTCAGTTTCTTCACTTGTAAGATGGAGATTAATAATCGTCCTCACCTCACTGGGTTAAGAGGATTAAATTAATAAATGCATGAAGGTACTTTGAATAGCTCCTGCACTTCCTAAGTGCTCATCTCAGCTTTCAGAGCCATCATCATCATAAATCGAAAGTGCTTACAGTTTATTGAGCATCTATTATGTGGTGCCTTGAGGGACAGGACAGAAAGGAGTGTTGAGTGCAATTCTGAGTCTCGCTCATTAAGCAACCCAGACAATAAATTAGTGAGCTGCCTTAAAAACCATATTTCTAAGAAATGGATTCCAAAACTGGAGTTGCACAACTAAAAAACATAAAAAAGAGAGATTCAAAGAGACCTGCTTCATGTGTACAAATTCCTGAAGGTTATCACGGGGCAAGGAGAGCAGAACTGTTCTATATGTCCAGGGGTTGCAGAACCATGGTTGGAGTGGGGACAGTGGAGCTACAAAGAGTCCAGTTTTAGTCCAGCCAGAGAAGGATTTTCAGGTGAACTGAGCTCTTGACAGTGGACAACTAGAAAGGTGAAAAGGTCTCTCTTGAAGGAAGCAGTTAAATCAAGCCTGGGCACTTTTACAGTAGAAATGTGGGAGAGGGAAACCTCAAATGAAAGATGAGGTCACATGACTTTTGAGTTAGGGAATCTCTTTGACTTTGGTGGCACAGTAGTGAAGCACTTATCTGCTAACCAAGAGGTCAATGTTCAAACTCACCAGCCATTCCACAGGAGAAATATGTGGCAGACTGCTTCAGTAAAGATTATAGCCTTGGAAACCCTATGGGGCAGTTTTATTCCGTTCCATAGGGTCTCTAAGAGTTGAAATCAACTATACAGGAATGGACCTTTTTGTTTTGAGCCCCCATGATGTGGGGGAGCATTATAATCATCAGCCACCTCCACCATAGCTACCAGCTCACCCCTGCCTATTTGGAGTCTACCAACTGCCATCTGTCTGGTTTCAAAATGTACCTAGATGTGATTCATAACTTTGCACTAAAGTAGGCACATCAGGATATCTATTTGATAATACGAAGTCTGGCAATTAAGTCTGCATACTTAGTCACCTCACTGGAAACCGTGGTGGCATAGTGGGTTAAGTGCTATGTCTGCTAACCAAAAAGTTGGCAGTTCAAATCCACCAGGCACAGCTTGGAAACTCTATGAGGCAGTTCTTCTCTGACCTCTAGCATAGTCATGGGTCAGACCTGACTCTACGGCAGTGGGTTGGGTTTTTTGACATATGCCTCATTGTTGACTATCGCTATGGTCACCTATAAAGAGTCTAGTCCAGCCTTCAAAGCAATTTTGGAACTCTTTCGGGAATGGCCATTGCACACAGTGACAAGGTGGCAAATTCAAGAACTTAATTGTTTAGTTGTCTATGATGGAGTTTTTAGCCAGTAAACAAAGAGCTGTATTGGAACACCCTACATGTTCACCTGATCCAGCCCCCAATGACTCTTTCTTTACCCAAAGATAAAGGAAATATGAAAAGGAAGACATTTTGATGACATTCAGGGCATCAAGAGTAGTAAGACAACAGCTCTGATGGTTATTCCTGAAAAAGCATTCAAAAATTGCTTTGAAGGGTGGACTGGGTACTGGCATCAGAGCATAGCTTCCAAAGAGGATTACTCTGAAGGTGACCATGGTGATATTCAGCAATGTGGTATGTAGCACTTTTTCTAGGATTAGTTCATGAACTTAATTGTCAGTCCTCATATATCGTTTTCCTTCTTTTTTTTTTAATTATGACTGAGTGAAAATGTACATTCACATATAAATTTACATGCCCACCTATATGCAGCTTCCACTGCTCTCCCTGCCTGGTGACAGCACACTATTCCTCTCTGCTCCATACATGTCTCATCTTCCCAACAGTCTCCTTTCCCCTCCTCTCCACCCACTCTCCTTCCTCCAGCCAGAGGTCAGCAGGATGATATCCTATAGATGCATAGAACCATAAAGTGCATCCAATATATGATCACTCTGCATCACCAAGTCCAATCCATTCATGTCTGAAGAGTGGACATTCCTTATGATTTATGGGCAAGGGCAGCATCAGGGCCAGGGGCCATGCTCCCAGGGGAACCCCGAAGCCATTGGACCATTAATTGTGGTCTTTTAGTGGAGATCTCAGGTGCACCCCTTTTTACTCTTGTGTTGCCAATGAGACTCAACTTAATGAGCTCCATCGCGGCTATCACTGGTGGTGCCCGGGCACCATCCAGTTCTTCTGGTCCCAAGTCAATGGAGGCACTGACTCATGGGGGTCTCTCTGTCTTCTGTGTTGTCTTTCCCCGTGTCATTTTGGTGCTTGGTGAGCATCCGTTCCTGCTGAATTGGGACCATTTTCTGTGCCCTCAGATGGCAGCTTGGCTGTTTTTAAGACCCCAGACGCCACTCACCAATGTGGGGTGCAGAGAGCCCTCTTAGCAAAACGCTAGTTGTGCCAATTGGCCTCTATTTTGCATAAGAACATTGTCTCCTGCCCCCTGCCCCAGCTACTCTGTCCTTGCAATATTGGGTTAAGATGGAAGGAATATTCAAGTTATGCTAAGTCCACTTAATATTGTTCTTGTTTCTAATGTGTGCTATCACTGATTTCACCCAACCAAATTTCTACCAACTATCTAATCTAAACCCTCCCCTTTTTGTCTTCCCCCCACCTCCCTTGCAGCCATCAGAGTCTTTACTTCTATACATAAGTCTGTTTTTGAGATACTCGACGGCACTTGGCTTTGGCTTGGCATCATAGGAGTCTCATACAATATTTGTCCTTTTGTCGCTGACTACTTTCACTCAACATAATGTCTTCCAGTTGAAACCAGGTTATGAGATGTTTCCTGAAATCATCATTCTTCTTTATCATTGCATAGTGCTCCATTGAGTATATATACCATAGTTTACCTACCCATTCCTCTGTTGTTGGGCATCTGGGTTGATTTTATCCTTTACTTCTGAACTGACCTCTGGGAGTCAACATGGAATCTTGTCTTAGTAGCATCACTTCTCCCTCTAGACATGGGTTGGCCTCAGGACTGATGATGCCCTGGTCTTAGCTGGGACTTGAGATGTACAGCAGTAGTGGTATAGACTATGGTGAGGACTATGGCAGTAACTAGGGAAAAGCATTATGGGCAGAACCACCAGCAAGGGTGAAGGCCATGAGGAAGGAACAATAAAGCATCTCCTTGCATTTGTAACACATCAAGTAGGGTCAGAGTACTAGAGCATGGGGTCAGAGGGCTAGAAAGAGGCTGAATCATGAAGGGTCTTGTACACTGTGGTGAGAAATGAGGACTTTATCCCAAGTATGATGGGAAGTCACAGAAGGATTTGAATAAAAGATTGCCAGGATCCCATCTGCATTTGTAAAAGACAACTCTAGCTGCTGAATGGAAATATGCCACAGGGGAACAGGGTGAAGTGAGGAGATTAGCTTTAGCTTTATAGCAACCCAGGTAATATATAGCTTTGACTAGGGTAGCTGGGATGAGGAGACGAAATGTGATCAGGCTCATATTATACTTTAAAAGTCTAGCCAATAGGATTTATGATAGGATATGGTTTGTGAGACAAAGACATCAAGAATAGTCCCAAGATTTGTAGTTGGAACAACTTGGTAAATGAGTAGGCATTTGCTGAGATAAGAACTATGAGGAAAGCAGTAGGCGGAGTGAGTTTGGAGAGAAGGAGACCAGAGAGGCAGTGGGTGTCTGAGTATCACTGATGTAACAGGTTAAGAAAGCCTTATTACAAGGTGGCTGAAAACTTTGGTAAGAACAAGAGATTTGGAATGTGCTCTTAAGTTGTTTGCCATGTGGAATAAAATGAGACCCACCTCAATCCTCAATCCTACTGTAAAAGTTTTTCAACATGCCGTGCCTTATGCATGTGTTTGCAAGGACAATCAAGAAAAAACTATCTTTTCTTAGTGCGTGACAGGGAGACTTCTTCCAGAGACAGAAATCTAGAAGCAAACCCAATAATAAGATGGGAAACAGGAAATCTAAGGCAGAGGCAGTAGTAAGACTGTAAGCCCCCAATGTGTCTGCAGAAAGCTGAGCCAAATTTATCCAGATCCCAAGGGGCCAAGAAGTTCCAACTCACATCTATAATAGGAATACATATATAAAAGATTACCTAATAATGATGCTTGAATGACAAAAGGAACTTAATGTTACTGAAGTATACACATAAAAGGATTAAAGCGGCAAATATTTTGTCATATATCTTTCACCACAATAAAAGAAATTTTTTAATAAAATAAAATGAAAGACTACTGATTAAGGAAATCTATCAAAGTAGTAAGAGGTGGTTGTACCATTACTAATCTTCCTTTTTTCTATCCTCATATTTCTCTAAATGATCTGAATATATTTTATGCCAAGCCAAGTGCCATCGAATATAATCAGGGAAAAATATTAGAGGTAAAAAATAAAGTGGGACCCACAAGTGACTGCATTGCTGCTTGTATGCATGGAGTATGGAGAGAGCAGGAACCCTAGAACTTCTCCAAAGTTCTAGGCACTGTGCTCCTAAAAATAGAGTTCAAATTGGATACCTCACACGGTTGAACTGGTGATTAGAGCTGGGGTTTAGCCATAGATCCCCCAACCTCAAACCTGCGCTGTTTTAGACCTAAGCACAGGGTTGACATTTACCCGCTGTTACTTAGGAAACCCTGTTGGTGTAGCAGTTAAGTGCTACAGCAGGGAACCAAAAAGTCAGCAGTCTGAGTCCACCAGTCACTTCTTGGATCCACTGTGGGGGAGTTCTACTCTGTCCTGTAGCGTCAATATGTGTTGGAATCAACAGTAATGGGTTGCTTCTTATTGTCACTTTTCATTTGGAAATCCTGGTGGAATAGTGGTTAAGAGTTTGGCTGCTGACCAACAGGTCAGCAATTTGAGTCTTCCAGGTGCTCCTTGGAAACTCTGTGGGGAAGTTCTACGCTACCTTATAAGTTCACCATCACGGATTGAATCTGTGTAGCTATTTACCTATCCATGATTCCTGATACTGTGCGATGTTCCTTCATATTGTAACTCATGCCTCTCATGTTAATGATGGACGACTGGTGGCAGCTATGTTGGTGGGACAGGACTCAATGTGTAAGATTGTATTGTGCCTCAAGGCAATCTCTTGAGTTATAAGGGAGAGAAGCCAGCAGAGTGATATGGAGATGTCACACAACCAAGAAAGCATTTAGAAGAGCAGAGCACATCCTTTGGAAAGGACCTGAGTCCTGTATCTCAGGAGCTTGCTGCCCAGGGGAAGACTGACAACAGGGACCTTCTTCCAGAGCCAGCAGAGAAAGCTTTCTCCTGGAGCCAGCAACTTGAATTTGAATGTTTACCCTATTTGACTGTGACAAAACAAAATTTCTCTTTTTAAAGCCGTCGACTTGTGGAGTTTCTGTTACAGAAGCACTAGATAACTAAGATAGTGACTATGAGTCAGAATTGACTTGATGGCAAGGGGTTTGTTTCTTTTCGTTTGTTTAGGATGTGGTCATAAGTTGTAAGCACCATTTCTGACTCCTTAGTCTGCCTTCTAAAATATTCCCTGACTCTCCCAGCTTCTTGTCTGGAAAACCAGACATGCGTGCTATCTACGTCTCCTTTTCCTAACTCAGTTAGACTGTCTAACAGTTACTGAATATTCTCTATGGGTCAGGCATGGTGTTAAGAGTTTATGTGTATTAACTCGTTTAATCCTCATAACAACCCTGTAGTATGTGTGCTATCATCCTCCCCATTTTACAAGTGAAGAAATTGAGGTATCTGGAGATCAAGTATCTTACCCAAAATGTAAGCTAATAAAATGGCAGATAGAGAACTTGCCTCCTTAGTCTTTCGCATTACATTTAGATTTTCAAGTTGTTACTAAGGACTGACTAGAGGCCAGGCCTATAATCATTGCTACAGACACAGACAGAAATAAACACCTGGCCTCAGAGAGCTTAATGGGTTCAAATGGTTAAATGTCATTAGGTTCTGTCTTGTTCTTCTGTCTGGTGCTGCTACAACGGGAACACCATGAGTGGATGGCTTTAACAAATAGAATTTTATCCTCACAGTCTTGTAAACTACAAACCTTAATCCACGGTTCTGGCCCCGGGGGAAGATTTTCTCTCTGTGTCAGCTCCGGAAGAAGGTCTTTGTGTTGCATCGGTTTTCCTTTCGTCTGGGAGATTCTCAGCACAGGAACCTTAAGTCCAAAGGACTCCCTCTGCTCCCAGTGCTGCTTTGTTGGTGGTACGAGGCCCCCAAGTTTCTACTTGCTTCCCTTTCATCTCTTGTGTAGTAAAAGGATAAAAGTTGGCACAAAGCACATGCCAGGGACATTTTCTTTATATCGATTAGATCAGGGAGGTGACCTTAGCAAGGCTGTTACAGTCCCACTCTAATCCACCTTAACACAATCAAATCTTGGCCCCATTAACTGTAGCCAGAGATAGGATTTACAACATAAACAAAAATTATAATCCAAAAAATAGAGAACAACACAATAGTGGGAATCATGATCCAGCCAAATTGCTACACATTTTTGATGGGGCACAATTCAGTTCATGACGGGTGCTATAGGTACTATGCTGGCTGCTGCAAGGTATGGCCCTGAAGAGCTACTTAACCCTTTTTTGCTTGTTTCTTCATCAGTAGGAAGGACCTGAAAATAGGTCTGCCTCATGGGGTAGCTGTGAGAAGTGAATGAGCCAACCTAAGTAAGACATTGAGAAGGGTCCTGGCATGTAAGCGCTCAGTCAGTGTTAATTATTATTGTTACTATTATAAACAGCCCTGGTGATACAACCGTTAAGTGCTTCACTGCTCATGGGGAGGTTAGGGGTTCAAACTCATCCAGAAATTCCATAGAGGAAAGATGTGGTGATCTTCTCCTGTAAAGATTACAGCCCGGAAAACCCTATAGGGCAGTTCTACTCTGTCACATACGGTCATTATGTGTCAAAATTGACTCGGCAGCACCCAATAACAACAACATTATTATTATTACTATTACTACGGTAGGCTACAGTAAAATGAAAAGAAAGCAGTACCCAGCTCTTTCTTTAAAAAAAAAATTGCCTTGGAGTTGACCCTGACTTGATGGTGAACCCACATTCATCAGAGTAGACCTGTGCCCCACACGGTTTTTGGTGGCTAGTTTTTGGAAGCAGATCACTAGGACTTCCTTGTGATGTACTTCTAAACCAAAGACATAAGGAGTGTGACAAACCCTCAGAAGTATCTTTAACTTTGTGCCCCTCCCTTCATCAATGGGGGGAGGCTTGGATTTGCTCCCTTGAACTTGCAAACTCTTCAGACCACCCCCCATAAACCTCTGCTGTGGATGGAGTCGAACCTCCAGCATTTTGATTAGCAGCAGGGCACATTAACCATTTATACTACCCAAGTGCTCCCAATTGTGTCTAAAGAAGACACAGGCTTCAGAATGAGGGCACAGGATAAGTAAAAAAGAAGGAGTAGGTCTTTCCTCTATATCACAGTGAGGAAAATGTACCACGTTGCAAGCAAGAAAGACACTAGGAACCAAAGCCTAAAGATGCAAAGCACCATTTGTAAACTTACATTTAACCGTCAGAGTTGTTTTCCCTTCACCTAGGAATGAGAACAATCTCCATGCTGACCTATACAAACTATCTCATCCTGTGGCCTCCAGGCTAGGAAGGTAACTGAAGACTTTCTAGGTCTTAGCTCTGTTTAATGCTAAAGGAGCGTAAACTTCTGCTTCAAAGAGTAAAAGCATTTGAAAAGATTATGAAAAGGCTTATGAGCGTTCTTGTGCATCAAACACACCTTACAAAGCAACATTTTGATGAGTTAAGTGCAAATGAATCAGAAACACAAGGATTAAATTTCCCCTGAAATACACACAGGTTTAAAGATTAAGAGGAAATTGCATGGCAATACCTGTCTCAGGTTAAACACTGGAAAGTAGTTCAACTGGGTTCCTGTCTATCACTTCCTTTCTATTATTACTGTAAATAACCACAATAATACTAATATCAACACCACTTAATATACTTCTAGCTCACTTGGGGCCTATCACCATCTTCTAGGCAGGCACATAGAAAAATGAAAATGTTACAATAGAAATGGAAACGTATATGAGGAATTACGGTAGTTCAGCAGAGATTAGAGAGAGATTCATAAATAGGTAGGTACATAGGTAGGTAGGTGGACAGACAGATGCTGCTACAGAACTAACTTCAGCTCATGGTGAGCTTTTGCACAACAGAACAAAATGTCATCTTCCGGATCACCACCATGTCCATGTTAATCCTTGCAGTTATATTGTGCCCAATCAATCAACCACAGCATGTGAATTAATTCTGGATGATACGTCTAGAGGGCAGTAGGCCATTCTGAAGCATAAAGAGACAAGTCTAACAACCAAGCAAACACACTGAGCAGAGATTTGGAAAGTGCGCAAGTCCTTCATGACATAGTTGACACTCTGAACCAACTCTGGGGCCACCTACCAGTGGGTATCTTGTTATGCGAGACAACATACTTTTCTCCTTGTTTAAGTCATTTAAATATGTGGGATGTTCCATAATTTGCTGCTAAAGCATTCCTAACTGCAGTGAGCCCTGGAGGGTGAACAAGGGTGCTGAATAACAGCCAGATTGGAATTATGGGTTAACTTTTTTTTTTAATTTTTGTCATGACTGAGTGAAAATGTACATTTCCATTTAAATTTGCATGCCCACCTATATGCAGCTTCCACTGCTCTCCCTGCCCAGTGACAGCATACTATTCCTCTCTGCTCCATCCATATATCATTCTCCCAACAGTCTCCTTTTCCTTCCTCTCCACCCACTCCCCTTCCTCCAGCCAGAGGTCAGCAGGATGATATACTATAGATGCATAGAACCATAAAGTGAATCCAATATATGTTCACTGTGCGTCACCAGGTCCAATCCATTCCTGTCCAAAGAGTGGACTTTCGTTAAGATTTATGGGCAAGGGTAGCATCAGGGCAAGGGGACATGCTCCCAGGACCATCAATTGCGGTCTTTTAGTGGAGATCTCAGGGTGCACCCCTTTCTAGTCTTGTGTTGCCAGTGAGACTCAATTTAGTGAGCTCCATTGCGGCTATCACTGGTGGCAGCTGGGCACCATCTGGTTCTTCTGGTCCCAAGTCAATGGAGGCATCCACTCACGTGCGTCTCTCTGTCTTCTGGATTGTCTTTCCCCCATGTTGTTTTGGTCCTCAGTGAGTATCCGTTCCTGCTGAGTTGGGACCATTTGCTGTGCCCTCGGATGGCAGCTTAGCAGTTTTTAAGACCCCAGAAGCCACTCACCAATGTGGGGTGCAGAGAGCCCTCTTAGCAAAACGCTAGTTGTGCCAATTGGCCTCGATTTTGCATAAGAGCATGGTCTCCTGCCCCCTGCCCCAGCTATTCTGTCCTTGCAATATTGGGCTAAGATGGAAGGAGTACTCAAGTTATCTTGAAGTCCACTTAATATTGTTCTTGTTTCTAATGTTTGCTGTCACCGCTTTCACCCAACCAAATTGCTATGAATTATCTAATCTAAACCCTCCCCCCCTCGCTCTTCCTCCTTTCCCTCCCTTGCAGCCATCAAAGAGTCTTTTCTTCTATGCATAATTCTGTTTTTGAATTCTTATCATAGAAGTCTCATGCAATATTTGTCCTTTTGTTGCTGACTACTTTCACTCAAAATAATGTCTTCCAGTTGAAACCAGGTTATGAGATGTTTCCTGGAATCATCATTATTCTTTATCATTGCATAGTGCTCCACTGAGTATATATACCATAGTTTGCTTATTCATTCCTCTGTTGTTAGGCATCTGGGTTGATTCTATCTTTTTGCTATCATGGGCTGTGCTGCAATAAACATTCTTGTGCATGTATACGTTGGTGTGAACGGCCTTGATTCTGTAGGATAAATTCCAAGTAGGGGAATTACTCAAATGGAATATCTATATCCATTTTTTTAAGTAAGCGCCAGATTGCTTTCCAAAGAGGCTGGACCATTTTGCAACCCCACCAACAGTGTAGGAGGGTTTCACTTTCTCCACAGCCTCTCCAGCATTTGTTGTTTTGTGTTTTGGGGATCATGGCTAACTTTGTTGGGGTGAGATGGTATCTCATTGTAGTTTTGGTTTGAAATTCTTTAATAACTAAAGATCATGAACATGTCCACATGTGCTTTTTGGCTTCCTGGATCTCCTCTTTAGAGAAATGTCTGTCCATCTCCTTTGCCCATCACTTAATTGGATGATTTATCTTCTTCTTACTGATATTTTGTAGTATTTTATAGTTTATGGAGAACAGGTACCAGTCTGACATAGAGTTGCCAAATATTTTTTCCCATTCTGTAGGTGGCCTTTTAACTCTATTAATAAAAGTCTTTGTATGAGCAAAAGTGTTTGATTTTTGATAGTTCCCATTTATCTATTTTCTCTTCTGTTGATTGTGGTTTGTTTAACAGATTTTGAAGTCTGTCTATGTTGTGTATTAAAACTTCCATTGTTGTTCTTACTTTTTCTTGGATGAGCTGGGTTAAATTTTTAAAGTATAAAATTAACTGGGGCAACCAAAAAGACCTTGTGTCAAATAAAATGGACAGAGACACAGTAAGTTTGACAGAAGTCAGCAGAGAGAGGAAGATGGCTTTGTAAACGAGTGGCTCTCTGGGGAGTTGTGTAGAAGACTCACAGACATCAGGTGGAGTGACCTAAACCCAGCCCTTTGGATCTCAGAGCTGCTCTTCTGGAGTTATTTTTAATTTTTTTTTTTTTTAATTTGGACAAGACTGGACTCTAGGTATTTTTCTCTGGCCTCCTAGAGTTTGTTTTTGTTTTTTGTTTTTTTAATCCAGGCTACGACTGGCCTTATGGATTTAGTTAATGACCCCTAAATTTGCTGCAAGTCAATTGTCTGTCTAACTCTCCTAAGCCTTAGTTTTTCCATCTGTGAAAAAAAGAGCCCCTTCAGCTAAGAAGTCCCTGCAGCTATCTGTTACAGACTGAACTGTGTCCCCAGAAATATATATTACAATTCTCACTCCTAAATCTATGAAGGAGCCTTCATGGTGCAGTGATTAAGAGATTAACAGCAAACCAAAAGATCAACAGTCTGAATTCGCCAGCTGATCCTTGGAAACCCTATGGTGGTTCTACTCTGTCCTATAAGGTTGCTGTGAGTCATAATTAACTCAACAACAACGGGTTTGGTGGTTTTCTTTTTTCTTTTTTTTTTTTTTTTTTACTGTATCTATGGATATAATTCCACTTGCATGAAAGAACTTCTTGTCATGTTAGTGAGGCCATACCAGTGTAAGTTGTGTCCTGAAATTAATCACCTCTGAATTACATAAAAAGCAACATACATACAGAGAGCAGCTAGCACAAATAAAGACAGCAAATGCCACATGAAGATCACCCAGGGACTGAGGAACACTGGGGCTCCACACTGTGAAAAGGACAAAGATCTTCCCTGAGAGTAGGCAGAGAGATAGTTTTCTCTTAGAGCTGGTGACCTGAATTTGAACTTCAACCTACTCAACTGTGAAAGAATACATTTCTGTTCTCTATAACCATCCACATGTGGCACTTCTATAACATCCACCAAACCAAACCCACTGCCGAAAATTCGATTCTGACTCATGGCTACCTTGCAGGACACAGTAGAACTGCCACATAGAATTTCCAAGCAGTGTCTGGTGGATGTGAACTGCTGACCTGCTACTAACTATGGTTAACACCACGAGGGTTTCCCCTGCAACAGCTGCCCTAAATATCTAAGACGAAGCCCTCCTCCTTGGTAGCCTGATGGAAGCCTTCTGGTCCTCTAAGCCTTGGTTCAGGCATCCTTCTCTCGTAGGACATTTCATTAACACCTCTACCCACTCTCAAACAGAACCCATTGCTCTCTTTGTTTTATTTATTTACTTATTTGTCAATTTACTTACTTGTATTTTATATTATAGTCATTTGTCTTCAAGCCTGTATTCTGAATGCCTACATTTATTTATCTTTGCAACCCCAATGCCTTGCAAATACTAAGTATTTAATAAATGTGTGTTAACTAAAATTGAACTCTGCTTGCTATTTGTTATTTAAAATCATTTAATGTGAAAAGTTAGAGCTAGACTTTGGCACTCGCCTAGTTTAGTTAGCTCATTTTACCACTGGGGAAACCGAGACACAGGGAGTGGGAAGGGCCTTTCCCAGATCACCACATGGCACATTTGAGGCAAAGACAAGATCTCAGGTATCTCAGTTTATCATCCAAATTTCTCCTTGTTCTACCACATGTCCTTTTTTCTACATGTCTTAGTGCAACAGTAGGTGCTAAAACAGAGAAGCTTTGAAAACCTCAGTGGTTTCACAAAAGAAGTTTTCTTCATGTTCAGGTCAAGTCCAACTGGGCCTCTGGGTTGACGAAGGCTCTGGCATCTTCAGCATGGGATTTTGAAGGTCACCTTGGGAATCAATGTTCCGCTGACAGAGAGGAAGAGAACAGATGATCACATGAGGGATTCTTACGGGCCAGGCCTAGAAGGGGCACACCTCGCTTCTGCCCGTATTCCATTGGTCAGAACACAATCTGGGAGATACAGCTCCACTCTGAACTGAGGAGGGAAGAGAAAGCTGGTTTTGTGAGCAGTTATCAAGTTTAGGGAAACGCTGGTGGCATAGCAGTAAAGTGTTTAGGCTGCTAACCAAAAAAGTCAGCAGTTCAAATCCTCCAGGTGCACATTGGAAGCTCTATGGCAGCAGTTCTACTCTATTATACAGGAACGCTATGAGTCAGAACTGACTCAACAACAGTGGGTTTGTTAGGTGTTGTCATTGTTATTGTTGTTTTCTATCCAGTTTAGGGTCACTGTGAGTTAGAATCAACTCACTGACAGTGCGCTTCTTTTTTTTGAAATCCAGTTTCTCTACCACTTATCTGTCAGGTTCATACTGTGATGACTTGTATGTTGCTGTGATGCTAAAAGCCATGCCACTGGGATTCCATGATGGACAGGTTTCAATGGAGTTTCCAGACCAAGACAGATCGGGAAGAAAGGTGTAGTGATCGACTTCCAAATATTAGTCAATGAAAATCTTACAGACAACAAAGAATATTGTCCAGTTCACATGCTTTTGACTCGTATTCAGGAGGGATTAATTGCTGGAGAGAATAGATCATGTTTGGTGAAGTAGAAGGCACCCCATTTCTTCACTTCTCTCTATATTCACACCCATTATGAAGACATTACTTTTTCCCCTATGACACAGAGTCCATTCCACTACTCTGTGAATCTAGATTAGACGTGATTTATGGCCCGCTGAACATGGCCAAAGTAATGATGTGCTAATTCTAAGTCTGAGCTTCAAGTTGTTGTTAGGTGCCATCAAGGCAGTTCTGACTCACTGCAACACAATAGAACTACATACAGGAGGGGCTGGTGGATTTGAACTACTGACTTTTGGTTAGCAGTCAAACTCTTAACCAGTACACCACCAGGGCTCCTCAAGAGGCCTCATGTATTGTCATTTCATTCTTAATCCTCTGCAACTGACTTGAGAACATGACTAGCTACCCTAAGGAAGGATGAGAGACATGCTGCTCAGTTACCCCGGCCATCCTTGGTCACAGTCAGCTGATCACCAAGCCTGTGAGAAAGTGTAGCTCAGACTAGAAGAAACATGTAACTGAGCTCAGGCGAGATCAACAACCCTGATCTCCAGAGCTAAATAAATGCTTTTTGTTTTCAGCCAGTATTTGGGAGAGGTTTTATGCACAGCATTATTGCAGCAATAGAGAACAGATACACATGCCCATGCTCCAAGAGGGGCTAGGAAAATAGTATCTAGTATTGCCAACCTCAATAATGAGAAGAAATAATGGCAACTGGGTAGACAACCAACATGTCTGCCACAGCAGCCAAGGGGAATGACAAATGTCCACAATGCCTGGAAAGGTGAAGTGGATGCCAAGTGGGTGTATGTAATTCTTCAAAAGGGACTGGCTGGTGGGTAAAGGGTTAAGCAGGGAACGAGACGAAAGAAGCCAAGCCCTTACACAGCCAAGATTTATCAGCTCTTTCTGTCTGAGCTGTGATGATAAATACATCAGGGACTGTATGCTCAGCAAGTCAATTGCAGAATTGTGGGACAACGCACTGAAATACAGAATTCATGAGTTTCTGGAAGTCATCAGTACTAAGACACTCTCTTCGGGTCACTTCAGCAGAATTTGAACAGTCACATTCTAACTCCAGGTGCATCTGTGACCTGAATCTGCCTGCTGGAAAGTTCCTCAAGAGAGCTCACACAGCTCCACCCCAAAGCACATTCCAAACCAAACTCTACAGCCAAAACAAATCAACTCTCCTCTTTGGCTGGATCTCTCTCTTCAGCAATCACGGGCGTTCATGCTGTGCTTTCTATTTCCAAAGAATCTCCATGATTTCTTGGAACCTTTATCTCCACCTTGGAAACTTTATTGCCAACCTTTATCAGCCCTAATCTCAGATGAGAACAATGAGTCTCTGGAGATTGTCCTTTGCCCAGAGTCACAGGCAAGATGGGGGAAACCTGTTCTCTGAGTCTCTTTATGTTTTGCTCCTTTGTTAATTCAGGTCTCTGCTCAAATGCCACCCACTCAAGGAGAATTTTCTGAATCGTCTTTCCTAAAATTGCCACCCTGGTCTCTTTCCTTTAATCTGCTTGTTTTTTATTAGTATATTTTACCACTACTGGACATATTTATTTTCCTGCTCATTTTTCTCCTCAACAAGAATATGAGCTCTCTGAGGGCAGGATGTTTTGGGGTTGACGCCTAAATTTCTAGTGCTTAGGATGGTGACTGGCACTTAAAGCAGTTAATAAATATTTGTTGACTAAACAAATACCTAAATGAAGATTATAATCAAGTTAATCTTCGACTCTACACCTATAAAAGCACAAAGCCCTCCCAAGTCATCCTGACTCTGGCTTTCTGCAGAACTTGCTGTATAAACTGGAACATCTTCCCTGCTCATAGGTTTTCTCTATTTCCTGTCACCCAGAACCAAGGAGAAGCTCAGATTCTGCCACAATTATTACTAGAGCCAGTTAATGTACCTAAGACAGTCTGGTATATAGCCAGCTTTACTAATCAATTGGTCCAGGAAGCTACAGAAAGAATTTACATCACACAAATGCAAACACTTTCAAATTAGACACTAGACATCATTGTTTTTAGTATGCCTTCTGGGCCCACCAGCAAAGAATTTTCATCAGTCATTTCTCTCAGTCCTGTGCCCTGAGTCCTGTCGCCACCTCAAGTTTCCCATCCTCCCATCTTTACTCTTTCCTTTCTCTCTGTCTCTGTTTCCTCCACACCCTTCCTTCATCTCCCAAGTGAAGCAGAGCACGTTGGATACATCTTTTCAATGGTTTGCCTCTCATAGCCCCTAAACCCTACAAAAGTGTTTTTGTAAGCAAAGATAACACCTTCACTAAGAGGAATTACAGTTTCAAGCATTGAATATTTTGCTGTGTTACACTGGGAAAATTAAGACAGAGTGGAGTGCATTACATATAAACACAAGGCAACCAGGGAGGGCTAGTCTTTTTGGCACATCTACTACATGCTTTATTATTTTAGTGAAGCCTCCCAGACACAACATGAGATACGGATTTGCTTCTCTGTTTCAAAAATTAGGGTGCTGAACCTCAAGAAGGACCTGAACTGGAAGCAAAGGCCATTAAATAATTTCATGAGAAAATCAGCAAAGAAGAGTTTTCTGGTATCTCTTTCAAACCTGAAATATATTCCTAGATGTCCCATGAGCATCTCAAACTCAATCTGTGCAAAACTACTCATCCTGCCTACCTCTCCTCATACCTATCCTCTCTCTGGATCCTGATTTCAGCAAATGGCATTCAAGCCTTAACCTAGGAGTCTTCCTGGAGTCTCTTCCCTTTTACCCCTTATATCTAATCTCTCTTATTTCCCTCAATATTCCTCAGTCTAACTCCCGCCTCCCATCTTCACCATCATCTCTTCTCTGGATGATGGTACTGGTCCCCACTGGTCTCCTGCCTCCAGGGTGGCTTCCTGTTGTCTTCCCTCAACACAAATTGTGGCCAGAGGGATCTTTCCAAAATGCAAATCTAAACTGTGTTGTTCCTTTGCTTATAAGCCTTCCATGGCTCCCTGTTGCCTTCAGGAAAAGGGCCAAATTCCTCCATCTGGTCCCCACACCCCTTGAAGATATGACCCCCTAAATGCTCCTACCTCAGTCCTCACACCTCTGTCAGCATAAGCTACTGGTGGCGTTTCTTGTTTTCACCCTTTGCATACCTCGTTCTCTCTGCTTGGACCTTCTTACTCTTTCCACACTGTTCAGTTCAAAAGTTACCACCCTACTGTCTACTCTCCCTCTATACCCAAACCCACCTTCCTCTGGACTCTCATGACTACCCTCCACCAAACTCCCCCTGTGCTGCTCCTAACCTAGTCCTATCACACTGAACCACAAGACCTGCTTCACCTGTTCAAGTTTCCCACTAATGCATGAGCTCTAAAAGACAGAGACTGATTTTTGTTTTGTTTTCTTTTCTTTTCTTTTCCTTTTCCCCTGTCTCTATGCTGGCCACACAGTAAGCATTCAGTGAATAATTGTTTAATGAATGAAAGAATGACTTAAAATATCTTCTGCCTTACCTCCAACACAAACAGTGACACACACAGCCACCATCCTCACATAACCACTGACTATCCTGTGGTTTTGTTTCATTCCTAGTCATTTCATGAATCAAGTTTTTCATTTCCCAGTCTTGTGATTTGAGGACTTTATGTTAAATTACATAGGCTAACCAGTGCTTCTAGGACTTAAGTAATATATAAACCTATTGCTATTGAGTTGATTCCCACTCATAGTGACTTGATGGGACAGAGTAGAACTGCCCATAGCATTTCCAAGGCTGTAATTACAGAAGCCGACCACTACATCTTTTCTCCCGTGGAACAGCCAGTGGATTCAAACTACTGATATTGTGGTTAGCTGGCAGCTGAGCCCTTAACCATTTTGTAACCAGGGTGCCTTGAATAATATATAAATCCCTTTAAAGGAAAATACGTCTCATGGACCATCCCAGCTCCCCCCATCCCTCATATTGCCTTAAGGAAACAGTCTTTTGTGAACACGTTTTTCAAGTCTGAGTTACCATGATAGAGAAGTTTTGTCCATAAAACATATAAGAAGAAAAGGAAACGAAAGCGAAAAATAAATTGTCATAACTCAATGAGCTTCAAGAATGAGGTTACCTTAGAGTTTCTCCAGTTTGAGCAACACTAGACTAAACCACTAGAGGTATAAATAAGCTAAGTCCATCTAGTCCAATTTCCTCTTCGCACAGATGAGAAAACTAAGGTTCAGAGGGTGACAGTGGGTTGCTCAGGGTCACATGGCAACATAAACTGGAACCTGGGACTTCTGGCTTCTTATTCTTCTTGAATCTACTTTCTACACTGAATTATCATGATATTTCTCTATCTAATCACACTCTTTCTATATAATTCTCAACCTTCCATTTCATTTTTTTGCTGGCTTGGTTTATTTGAAGAAAATAAATATAATATCTACCCTCCTTTTCCAAAAAAACCCTCTATTTTAAAAATAAAAATGAACAAATAAATCTCTGTTTTCATGAGGAATTTAATCTCCCAAATTCAATAAAGCAACAAGTGTCAAAAGTCTTTCAAGAATCCAGAGTCAGGGTGGAGAGGAGGGGATAGGAGATGGTTAGGAGAATACGACATGTATGGAATGGAGAGGAAGAGTGTGCTGTCACTGGGCAGAGAGAGCAGTGGGAGCTGCACATAGGTGGGCATGCAAATTTATATGGGAATGTACATTTTCACTCAATCATAAAAAAGAGAGAGAGAGAGAGAGACTCCAGAATCTTTTTAAAAATCACTGGTGAAGTAAAAGCATATGAGTGACCCAGCACAAAAAGAGATGCTCTGGTCTACGAGATACCAAATCTTTCCCTGGCAGCAACATGCCTTGAGATGACCCTCCCAAATGAGAACTTTTCCCACAGACAAATAAATGGCATCCTTTCACCTCATTAAATCAGTCATTATTGCTTCAGTAAGTATTAATTGAGCACATATTATATGCCAAAATTTCCCCAGTCAGGAAACAGAGTCTCAGAGACAGAAAGTGACTTGCCCAAGGTCACAGAGCTTTACAAAGCACAGTCCAGACACAACTAGAATAAAATGGTTCATTTTATTTAAATTGCTCAGGTTCTGGTAAGCAGTTTGCTTTACGGCAAAGATCCCACACAAAAGCAGTAGATGGATCTGAAGGGAGACATACACTTTAAAATAACAACCAACAAAACCATTTCTAAGGAAAGAAAAATTGAAGGGCAGAAAGTAATGAATTACCATTGCAAGTCAGCACAGAAAGAAAAATTAGTTCATAAAAATGCAGTTGGATAAATAATAGGTTATTTCATCACGTAAATATATCCCAAAAATAACCTTATTGAAAAGAAAACATCTATCGCAGCCTAAACTATTCATCACACTAACGTATATCTAGAATTCTAACAAATTTATGAAAATGTTGTATCCTGTAATCTTCCTGATCCAATGCAAATAAATAGTTATGCTTCAACTATCTCATTAGGAAATGATTAATCACAGCTGCCAAAAGCAGCCAAGAAACTAATTTTGATTCACACATTGTGAGTAGCATTTTGAGGGAGTCTCCAAGGACCATGTCTCTGAGTACTGGACCCTCTGGAAGGAAGATCTCTCTCCTCTGCCTCCTCCCATCCAGGCCAACCTGGGGAAGAATTACCATTATCACTGACTACAGTTTTTTCCAGAAAAGGAAATTCAAGAACTTCTTGTTGGACAGACTAAGTCAGGAAAGCAAAGAAGGAAATGAATATCTACTCTTGTCACTTTACTTATCCTCAAAATACCCCATGAAATTAAGTATTACAATTGACCATAGATGGAGAAACTGAGATCTAGAAATAATCCAGACTCACTTAGAGACTGGCTTAACAGAAGAGTAACCAACTTGCCCATTTGCCTGAGACTCTCCCAGTTTGATCTTTAAAAGTCCCATGTCTTAGGAATCTCTCCCTTTAATATAGAGACTGAAAAATTTTCCTTCCCCCCATCCTTGCTGTTCCTACACCCGCCTAACCTCCCTTCATTTCACAGCAGCTCTCGCCAGACAAGGACACTCTCCTTTGATAAGCCCGGCACCTGCTCAGCAGGACACTTTCCATCCCTGCCACACGTGCGCCGGAACCTGCTCCACTTGGCCCTCTTCCCATCCCTTCAATAAATCTCACACCTGCCTGGTAAAGAGGATCCCCATTTCAAAGCCTCCCACCCACCTGGCAGGATGTCCCCTCCTCAGAACCCCGCCTGCTCACCCCATTTGTCTCAATTATGACTGCACTATAACTAGCGGCTCGAAACTTGACTCGGGGCCATCTTGTTGGAACCTGCAGAGGTCCCATTTGGCCCGTCGACGTAATAAACTGCCCCTTGCCTCCTCCTGGGTGTCGCTCGCTTCATTCTTCTATAACACCCTCAGTCCCAGGTAAATGGGGTGGTTGGTCACTGTCCACAGGGATTTATTTCAATGTGGCTTTTCTCTGATTTCAAAGTCCAGGCCTCTTTATACTTGAATGTCACTGCATTTCCCAAGAAATCTTAGGAGCTATACATTTTGGAATGTGTAGAATGGCAGTTCAGTGAGAGAATGCTCCACTTCTATGCAGGAAAAGTGAACTCAATTCCAGTCCAATGCACCTCCTGTACAGCCTCCTCTTGTCTGTCACTGAAGATTTGCATGCCCCTAGACAGCATTTGGCTTGGCTTGGCTATGATACTCAACTGGTTTTGACAAAGCTTCCAGAATAAGACAGACTAGGAAAAACATCTGGTGATCTACTTCTAAAAACCAGCAAATGAAAAACACTGAATCACAACAAGCGACCCTAGGGATGTCACAGGACTCAGTGATCCCAGGGGTGGCACAGAACCGGGTGATCCTAGGGACAGCACAGTGCCAAGTGATCACAGCAACAGCACAGGCCCCCCAGGCAATGTTTCATTCCGTTGTACATGGGGTCGCCATGAGTTGGAAGCCAACTTGACAGCAGCTAACAACAATGACAACAACACATTTTGGTGACAAAAGCTTTTCAGATTTGGAGACAGAGGACAGGGGCTGAATCTCAAGTTAGCCTCTAATCCCAAAAATTGTATACCTTTGGGCAAGGCTTTTAAGCCTCAGGCCTTCAGTTTTCTCACCTTCAAAAGAGAGACAGCGCAAGCGGAGATTAGACTAAATCATCTCTACACATTCCACCAGCTCCAACGTTCCGTGATTCTGTATTCTACCTACTCTTTTGGGGGACCCCCTGCAGCCCATCCTGGGGCTAAAGGGTAGAAGCAATAAAACCTCTTCCATTTCCATTTAATATCTTGTTTAATTACTTTTATAACCAGAAATTTTTTTTTTTGTTTTCACTTACTTTAGAACTCTTACTCCATTTTTTTCCATTTATTTAAAGGGTTTGGTTTGGAAGAGAAGCTAGCTCAAGAAGGAAAGAAAAGTTTCTGGCTGAAACTGAATTTTGTAATGGCAAGCTCTTTCAAAGGCAAGAAAGCAGACTGTGAAAGGATGGTTGCTAAGGAGACAATTGTATTTAAATTATCAACTCACAATAGAGCCAGCAAAGATATTGATTGGATGCGAGAGAGTAAGAGTATTTTCTTCATACTGTGTAAGAAAGCAGGATCTGACTAGAGATTCACTTTTCCTGGGGTGGAGAGAGACTCGCCACGGGATCATGCTGTTTTTTTCTTTTTTTAATTGGAAATGCTAAGAACTAGAAAAAAAAGATGCTTGCTTTCTGCTCTCCATAATAGTCTTTCCCTCAACCTAGTTGAAACCAGGAGAAATGAATACCTAGGGAAGGAAACTAAGAAAACTACAGACTTAAAGTTTTCTAGCAGTGCTGAAGCCAGTACATAAAGGAAACGAACAAGAGCAGACACACTGATAACACTGCTTTTTATGTGAGTTCAATTGCCAGCTGACGTACTGAAGTGCAGGCATAACCATCTGTCAGCGGAGGATTGCATGTCACTATGATGTAAATAGGTCTCAGAGGGGCCTCTGGTCCGAAGATTAGGAAGAAAGGCCTGGCAATCTGTTTCTGAAAATCAGCCAATGAATATCGTACGAGTCACACTGGTCTGACCCTCAGCCAATTGTGAAGATGATGTAGAACTAGGTGTCATTTCATTCTCTTGTGCATTGTGTTGGGGATCTGGGAGTCAGCAACAGTTAACAATGATAACACATGTAATTCCTGATGACACGTCATTCCTGATGTTAGCACATGTAAGCCTCACAATAACCTAGTAAGAATATTATTATTATTCTCATTTTATAAGCAAGGAAACCAAGGAGGACTAAACAAGTTGCTTAAGGGAGGTAGCAAAGCTAGAATTTGAAAACAGGCAACCTGGCACCCTAATCTAAGCTAGTCACCTTTTCTTCATGGAGCTGCTCCAATATCTTCAGTCCACACTGCCATGAGAACCTTACAGCCTAACATCAAACTCCCGAAAAAGTATCTTTAAGTAAAGATGTCCACTGGAGATAGGAAGATAAACTTTACTCAAGTCTGGGGAAAAAAACAAGTTTTACTTAATCCACAACTGATAACATTTCAAGACTAGATAAATCAGCACATTATATCCAGATGTGAGAAGCCCTGGACATGCAATGGTTAAGCACTTGGCTGCTAACCGAAAGGTTGGCAGTTCAAACCTACCAGCAGCTGCATGGGAGAAAAGACTTGTCAGTCGGCTACAACTCAGGAAATCGTATGGTGGCAGTTCTACTCTGTCCTACATGATCGCTGTGAATCAAAATAGACTCCATGGCACACAACAACAACAACATCTGGATGTGAAACAAACAAACAAAAAACCTATTGCTGTTGAATCCAACTCACAGTAGCCCTATAGGACAGCAGTTCTACTACCCCCATAGAGTTTCCAAGGAATGTCTGGTACATTTGAACTGCCAACCTTTTGGTTAGCAGCCACATCTCTTAAGTATTACACCACCAGTGCTCCAGATGTGAAACCAGTCTTTTTAAATCTTGTAGTACAGGGATATTATACTTATCTTTTGTTTGATTTGGGGATTGCTTGAGAGCAAGCCCTAGTGGGGCAGTAATTAAGTGCTATGGCTGCTAACCAAAAGGTTGGCAGTTCAAATCCACTAGGTACTCCTTGGAAACTCTATGGGGGCAATTCTGTTCTATCCCATAAGGTCACTGTGAGTCAGAATTGACAACAATGAGTTTGGTGTTTGGTTGGTTGGTTGGTTGGTTGTTTAGTTGTTTGGTTGCTTGGTTGGTTGGGTTGGGTTTGACAGCAAAAGGACAAACAACGTCCCTGAGCTATCCTAGGTAAGAGGAATGCTAATCACGCTATAGAAGATCCAACCCTAGGAGGTTCCCAGAACTGAAACCGTTGCACTGCCCTTCCCAGGCCACATGATTTCACTCTGGCTGTGCCCTCCCTCTCAGCCAGATTCCTCCGCTTGCCCCCAGCCCCATGTGAGTTGCATCTCTGTAACACTTATCCTCTAGTGCTCACTACTGAGTCTCTTTGCTCAGATTCAAATTGTCTGAAGAGACAATCGGTAATAGCTCAACCAGTGATAGTCAGGAAGGCAGTCAGAAGACAGTCCTGGTCAAAACACCTGTGAGATCTTGAATAAAGGTGGTGGCTCCAGTTGAGAGGTCCTGGGTCTGCCTCTTACTGGCGCTGTGATTGATGTTTCTCTTCAAGCATGTTAATGCTCACTTCTGTCACAGCAACTGTATTGAGTTGAGCCAGATACCTGTATCACTGACCTTGGATTTGATTTGTGCTCCTGTTTCAGGTAAGGTGAAGTCCTTGCTGGCAATCACTCAATCAGTCAATCAGTTTTCAATTACCCCTCTGAACCATTAATGAAAAATCAAGTGAGTAAGCAGACCCTATCTTGAGAAATAGATTAGAAATAGTATGTAAACTTACAGTGTCATAGGTAAGCATTAGAAAGAACTCATTTCTTAAAGATCCATGGAAGGCGGAATGGAGAAGTAAATTAAGATACATCCACTAAATAAAATAACACCCAGCCATTAAAAGGATCCGGTAGACAACCTCCACCAGACTGAGCCTAGCACACCCAGATGATGCCCAGTTCCCACCACTGAGTGCTCTGATAGGATCACATGTAAGGGTCCCAAGCAGAGCTGGAAAAAAATCTAACTCACTGAAAACAAAACTAGACTTACCAGTCTGAAGCAGCTGGAGGAACCCTGAGAGTACAGACCCCTGACACTCTTTTAACTCCTCAACTGAAGTCACTCCTTCACCTTTCAGCCAAAGGTTAGACGGCCTATAAAACAAGACTAAATAGGCACACCAGCATAGAGGCAAGAACAAGAAGGCAGGAGGGGACCAAAAAGTGGCAACAGGAACCCAAAGTGAGAAAAGGAGAGTGCTGATGTGTCTCGGGGTTGGCAAGCAACCAATGTCATAAAACAATAGGCATATTAATTATTTAATAAGAAACTGATTTTCTCTGTAAATTATCACCTAATGTACCTCAGAAAGTAAATAAAGGAGTGAGGTAGGTCAAAGATACTGGAATATTAGCTAGGATATAATCGGTGAAAAACCCAAAATGCCCAACAGCATGTTTTAGAGAAAAGAGTTTTGGCAGTGTACTGAGCAGAGCTTCTGAAGAGTACAGAAAAAACGGGCAAGAGTGGTTGCTTTTGCAGAACATTTTGTAACCAGGGGTCAGGGGTGAGAAAGAAAGAGGAATCCTCTTCTCCTATTCTTATGTTTCGTTATTTACATGTATTAGCTCCTAAAAATGAATTTTCACCACTAACTATATTTATTTATATGTATATATGTATATAAATTATAAATGTATGTATGCTAAGTCTGACAATTAAGTTCACCATCTCATCCTAGAAAAAGTACTACATACCTCATTGCTGACTATCACTATGGTCACCTTCGAAGTACACACCTTGGGAAGCTGTGCACAAATGCCAGTGCCTAGTCCACCCTTCAGAGCAATTTAGAAACTCTTTTTCTGGAATGACCATCAGAGCTGTCATCATATTACTCTTGATGTCCTGAATGTCATCAAAATGTCTTCCTCTCAATATTTACTTTATTTTGGGGCAAAAAAAAAAAAGTCATTGGGGGCCAGATCTGGTGAGTAGGAGCCAAGCCAAAGCCAAGTGCCGTCAAGTCAGATTGGACTCACGGCGACCTAGGAAGGCTGTTCCAACATAAGTTCATGAACTTGCGACTGTGCCACCATGCGCAGTGGCCATTCCAGAAAGAGTTCCAAAATTGCTTCGAGGTGTGTACTAGGCAATGGCATTGGTGCCTAGCTTCCTAAAGTGAGTACTTCGAAGGTGACTGTAGTGATAGTTAGCAATGAGTTACACAGCACTTAGAACAATTCAGTTTGTGGACTTGTTGTATGTCACACATACATATATAATACATATCCTAAGTGCTGTGTGTATATATGCATGCAAATGTGTGTATATGTATATGTGTGTTTGTGTGTGCATGCCTGTGTGTGTGTGTGTGTGTGTGTGTGTGTATGTGTGTGTGTGTGTGTGTGTGTGTACCTGGAAGTGCCCTTTCTCTAGTAGATCCCTCAGGAAGGGGAAGCATCTTTGGGTCCATTCTTTAACCTGCAGTTTTTGGCTCAGATCTTATACCTGATTTTATGAAGCCTCTTGTGATCTACAAGTTGTTTTCACATCTATCTCATCTTCACAACAACCCTCTGAGGGGAGTAACCTAGGTATCGTTCTCCCCATTTCACAGATGAAGAGACAGGTGCACTTCGATGCAACTACAAGACCAGTGAGTCCACGTCTTTCAAATCCCAGCCCCATGATCTTTCTACTGGGTCAGGCAACTTGTTGACTGGAATCTTCAATATGCTCATCCCTGGAGGCTTAGCCACCACCTCCTGCAAAACTCCTTCCCAGATCCCTCCCTGCACTCCTCCAGAACACTGACCCTCACCTCTGTTCTCCCCTCTTCCCCAGAAATTACGAGAACAATGGGAACTGTGTCTACTTACTAGTCTGATGCACGTCCCCAACTCCAAATGTGTTCTCCTAGCCCAGCCTCTCCCTCTCCCTCCCCATCCACACACATCCCCAGAGCCATGCCTGGCGATAGAACATGCTCAGTAAATGTTGGTCAAATAAATGATTCAGTGAATGATCACCAGAGCCCAGTGGCTTCTGTGATTTGAGTTATTGCATTTTTTCCCCCATCTAGAAAGAAAAGCTCCCAGATGACCCCTCGGCTGTGTTCAGATATTGTAAATAATTGATCATAAAGATGAAACGCGCTGGCTGGATGGAGACCAGGGAACCTGTCAATATTGTGGGAATAAATCTTCGCTCTCAGCGGCCCCAGCGTCTGAGTTGGCTTTCCAAGGCCATTAAACTATCACTGCAGCTCAGGCATTAGTTGGAATAAAGTGTTTGTGTTTGTTTGTTATCATTTCTTAGTAAAACTAATTAAGGAACTAATTGATTGTTTTGTTGTTCTACTAATTAACTCCATATGGTGCCCATTTCCATGGAGATAGACTATGAGTTATGGGAAGAACTCTGATTTAACGTGTCGTTTCTGGGTTTGGGGACAATCCTTTAGAATTAAGTGTCCTTTCCAATCTCATTTCCCTTCACTGCTGCAGCCACGTTCTTAGCCTTCCCACTCCTGGATGATGGGAGTGTAGGGCCTGCCAGCACCAGCCAGGAGAGACCTGAGAAGAGCCACGAGCATCAAGGAAGAGAGTGACAAAAGCCTTGAGCTAAGGTAACAATTATTATAAAAACTATCGTTTCTAGCACTTACGTACCTAAAGGAGCTCTGGTGGTACAGGGGTTAAATATTTGGCAGCAGTTCAAATCCACCTCTATGGGGCAGTTCTACTCCATTGTATAGGATAAATAGGAGTCAGAATGGACTCAGTGACAGTGGGTTTGGGTTTTTGGGTATGTACCTAGAATTATGCTGGACACTGTACTCACATTCCCAATCTTTCCAAAGAACAAAGCGTGCATTAGTGGTCTCATTTTGCAGAGAAACTGACTTCTCAGAGTCACTTGCATATAGTAACACATCCAATTCATTCAATACGTATTTATTGAATACCAGATAGGTGCCAGGCACAGTTTAGGCTCTGGAAATAGCTCCAAATCAACTAAGACCCATCCACTCATGTGGTTTTTTTCTAAAAGGGAGAGATAGATAATAGATAGACAGACAGACAGATACATACATACATACATAGATACATACAAAGATATATACATAGATACATAAGCCTACATAGATAAATAAGCCTATTTTAGATCATAACAACAGCCAGAAAGAAAACAAGTCCAGGTGATGAAAGAGAGAGCAATGAGCAGTGGGGGTTCTATTATAGATTGTGCGGTTAGGGAAGGCTTCTGTGAGCAGATGATACTTGAGATAAAATCTCCAAATTCTAGCTCATCGTTGTTGAGTATCTCAGGTAAGGACTTTCTGGACAGAGGGAACAGCAAGTAGAAATCTGAGTCAAGAAAGATTAGTTGTGTCTCAAGAATGGAGTCTCAAGAATGGAAGTTCTACTCTGTTCCACATGTCATTAGGAAGAGAGGGAGTGTGGGAAGCAGGCAGAAACAGAGAGAGAAAAAGAAAGAGAGAGAGACAAAAATGAAGGCAGGCAGGCAGGCGGGCGGGCGGGCGGGCAGGCAGGCAGGCAGGAGCATTATGCTGACTTTAAGTTCTGGCACAATGTCTATGGTCATATCAGTGTTCTGTACAGGAGTATGGAAGAGTGCTAACCATTTCCTTCTCGGGTACTGTCTATGAGCCCAGCTTTACTTATGCAATTTACAATCTTCCCAACAGCACTTAGATGTTTTCAAATCCACTTTAGTGATGACAGAATAAAACTCACTGCCATCAAGTCAATTTCAACTCATAGCAACCCCATGTGTTACAGAGTGGAACTGTGCTTCATAGGAGTTTCTTGGCTGTAATCTTTATGGAAGTAAATTACCGGGATTTTCTTCCATGATGTTGCTGGATGGGCTTGAGTTAACAACCTTTAGGCTAGTAAACAAAAACCTGTTGCCATCAAGTCAACTCTGGCTCGTGGAAACCCCATAGGGGAGAGCAGAATTGCCCCAGGATTTCTAAGGTACGGCTAGTATGTTCCAATTGGTGATCTTTGAGTTAGCAGCCAAAGTCTTAACCACTGCACCTGGTTGAGTGCAAACTGAATGTGCCACCTACGGACCTTCGCTGATAGCACATCTGGCCTCAATTTGGGCTTCACCCCTCACTCTGCAAAGTCAAGTCCCTCCCACACCCAGGCTTCAGTTCCTTCATTTATAAAATGAGAAGATGGGACCAGTAAACATGCTGTCTCTTGTGCCCCTTCAAGTTCCAACAGTTCTTGAACTTTACTGAGAATTATGAGCAGTTAGCACGGGAGCCTTGTGCTCACTTCAAATGCAGCTTCTCACTCAAATTTTCCAGAGTCCCCTCCATGCCTTCTCCTTGCCAGCCCATCTCCCACCTTTCCAATTGTTTATTTCCTCTGATGTTGTCTGCAGCTCCCAATAACTGTTGCAGGAGAAGCAATCGGCTCAGCCTTCGAGAAGTCACAGAGACAGACAGGCAAGCAGGTGTATTAGGCTGTCAATTTTCGGGCCCTTCCAAATGTTAGAACAATTTTGGTGCATTACAAGCAATAGAAAATCACTTTGGGTGCTCATTAGCGAGAGGCAGGAGAGCTGATGAATACTTGGAGCAAAGGCAGAAGCAAACTTTCCTTGTGTTGCTACATCTACTTTCTAGCGTCTTCCAGAGGTGACTCACTTAACCCTCACTCTTCTGGACAAAGCTCAAGGAATCCACAAGGTATGGTAAATGGAGATAATACCTTCAGGTCCTGGACAATTTATGGTGCTCCCACTGTTTATGGTGGGTCCCAGAAGTGACCAAGACATACTACAGTGAGAGAGTCACCAAACCCATTATCACTAAGTCGATTCTGACTTATAGGAGAAGGTAGAACTGCCCCATAGGGTTTCCAAGACGTCATCTTTGTGGAAGCTGACTGTCACAATTTTCTGTATTACTGACCTTATGATTAATAGGAAGGACTTAACCACTGCATCACCAGGGCTTCTGTTAGTGAGAAAGTAGCACGGAGAAATACCGTGAAAGTAAGGACAGACTGGATAATTGGAACAAGGAGGGAAAAATTGATTCTGACCACAGTTGAGAGGTGAGGCAGCCTCATACAAGTGAAATTTGAGTAGGGGCCTTGAAGTATGAGAAGAACATTAAAATTTACCTTTATTGGCATTGTTAACTACTGTCAGTTCAGCTCCAACTCATGGCAACCCATGTACAAAAGAATGAAACATTGCCCGGCCCAGTGCCATCTTTACAATCATTGATATGCTCAAACCCACTGTTGTAGCTATTGTGTTGTACCTTCCCATCTAGGGCACTCATCTTCCAGCACTGTATCAGGCAATTTTGTGTTGTGATCCATAGGCATTTCATTGGTTAATCTTTGGAAGTAGATGACTACGACTTTCTTCCTAATCTGTCTTCATCTAGAAGCTCCACTCAAATTTGCCGACTGTGGGTGACTGTACTGGTACTTAAAAGATCAGTGGCACCATAGCAACATTCAAGCCACCACAGCACAATGAACTGAAAGGTGGATGGTATTAAATATACCCTTAAACAAAAGCCTGTTGCTGTTGAGTCAATTCTGACTCATAATAATGGCCCTATAGGACAGAGCAGAACTGCCCCATAAGATTTCCAAGGAGTGGCTGGTGGATTCAAACTGCTGACCTTTGGATTAGCAACCAAGCTCTTAACCACTGAACCATGAGGGCTCCAATTATACCCCTATTCCACCATGAATAATAATAAGCATCTCCAGCTTGCAGGGTGTTATGAAAGTGGTGTGGAGTAAGGAAGGATATGGAAGCCAGGTCGTACCTGATACACAGAGGTGAATGTGAAACAACATTTTCATGCTGATCCCGAGACAACTGCCTATGTCCTGGATGGAAGAAATACAGGTAGAGAGAAGTTTATTCAAAAGATTTAAAAGTAGGAGATGAGCTACAAGCTCTGTAAAAGCTGGCCCTAAACTAAAACTAGATTTGTTACCGTTGTCACTAGTGCAGACAGTCAGATGTATAGTCCAGATCTAATAGGGGCATCTTTTTAAGCTGAAGCAAGAAACAGGAAGCTGAGATGCATGGACTGGTGACCCTTATAAGCAAGCACCCAGGCTTAGGAGTCAGATAAGCATTGGTTCAAGTCGTTACTGGAGTGATTTGTAGCTGTGCCACCTCAGGCAAGTTACCTTGTTTCTCTAAGCCTTAGTCTCTTCATCTGAAAATGTTATGGGGAAGATTAGAGAAAACACATGTAAAACAACTAATACAGAGCAAGCCTGGCTTCAGATAGGTTCTCAAAGTGTAGTGGTCATTGACAATGAAGTTGATTGTGATCATGATGATGACCATGATTTTATGAAGGTAATGATCATGCTGATGGCGAAGGTGGTGATGAGAATGGTGGTGACGATGACAAATACGATAATAGCATTGTTGTTGTTAGTTGCTGTCAAGTCAGCCCTTGAGTCATAGCAACTCCAAGCACAGAGAAACAAAATACTGCCCAGCCTGTGCCATCCCTATGAATGGTTGAAGATCAAACAAAGACAGTAATGGTGGCCTTTGATTACACCAGTTAATGACAATACTGTCTCACCAGAACCCATGGGCCTTGGTTACTCTTAAGGCCTCCAGAGATGAAGAATAAGCCTCCAGAGAGACAGGAATAAATGTTGTGTCTGTGGGCCTCTGAGAACAGAAATGCTTGATTTCACTGTTGGCGTAGGCTGGACCTGGAAACGTTTTCTGTGTCCCTGCAATGGACAGCATGGCCCTGGGTGCTTTCATATTTATCACCCGTTTCAACCCCATACAGCCTGTGAGAGAAGGAGGGACAGTGCTCCTCAGAGTATAGTCATTATAAAGGCCCTGAAGGGAAGGACTGAGGTGACTGGGGACTGAAAAATCAGGGTTGAGTGGATCAAAATGAGGCTAACCAGAGTCAATAAGCCAACATCTGTAAAACACCTGTAACAGAATCCAGCGTGTAATAAGTGTTCAGCAAATACATATTCCATGTCATCATTGTTACTATGACTTTGTAGGACCAAAGTGACGAAGGTGCTGCTGCAGGAATAAGAGAGCTCCCTGTCACTGAAAGTACCCAAACAGAGGTCATCAGGACTTATCGGGGGCTTTAGAAAAACATGTTTACACATTGGACGGGGGCAAGGTTTGGGTCTCTGAGGCCTAGGAAACATTTCAACATTTACTCTCTATGAGCTACTGAACTGGGAGGTAGCAGTGCAGAGAGATATTGGGGTGCCTCTGAAAGTCTTCTGCATGTGTGGACCCCATTTCCCCCAGGCACTGGTCCTTGATATCTGTCTGGGCTGGAGGTGAATTCTACCAGAGGCGCCCAGTCCAACCCCAGGCATAAATGCCCCAGAAACACAGGCTTTCTCTGTGTGCCTTGATCCCTTTTGAACTTGTCCTGTCTCCTTTGTTCTCCCATTTTAATGATTCCATTCTCTCCACCCCTCGACAGCCACTGTGGATCAGCCCCCATAGCAGGGAGCCTTTTAATTGGCGTCAATGTTGCCAACGCTCAGCTGCGCAGGTAGAGAGGCATTTAGTGGTGTCTGTTCTCTGAGGAGAAGGGGGAGTGCTTCAAAACCAAGTAGAGCAGTAGCTTATTCAACACGATTTGAAGGTGACAAATTGGACCTGATTTTTTTGTCATTTTTTTCCCCTGCTGATTCTTCTGACAAGTGGCCACTGCTGAGATTGCTGGAGGAGACAGAATTGCTCTCTCCAGCAGCCTCTGCTTTCCTTCTTGCCACCTCCCTCCTTCCCTCCAATCCTCCAGGAAGTCCCCACCACCCACCACAGGGCCAGCCCCCAACAGACCCAGAGTATCCTCTCTGAGAATTCACAGGCCCCAGCTGCTGAGATACAGAAAGATCTGGAAAGGAGGCAGCATGCAACTGTTGACTCAAGCATGGCTGTGGGCCTGAGGATTGCGCTCTGGAAACTGTCCTCCTGGCTCCTCTACTCACTTCTCATGTCGTTAACTCATTCACAAGCATGTATCGAGTACTTACTGTGTGCCAAGGCGTAGAACTAGGATACACGAGTGAGCAAATCTGACAAAAATCCCTGCCCTCATGGATAAGAGGGTAGGCACAGACCAGAAACAATAGATACAATAAATCAGCAAATTGTATATTTTAGGAGGTGTTGAGTCCTATGTGGGGGGGGGGGGGACAAGCAGAGGAGATAAATCATGACTGAGGATGTAGGGTGAGAGTGGGGAGATTTCAGTTTTCAGCAAGGTGAACAAAATAGACCTTCCTGAAACAGCGACGACCAAGGAAAGCCCTGAATGGACTGACTCACTGTTTCCCAGTTTGTTCATTTGTTCCTCCATTTATTCATCCCACCATCCAAACG
The DNA here is from genome assembly GCA_028571685.1 of Heterohyrax brucei. NCBI lineage: Eukaryota > Metazoa > Chordata > Mammalia > Hyracoidea > Procaviidae > Heterohyrax > Heterohyrax brucei. The sequence goes on from CM053150.1 coordinate 70,358,268, forward strand.
TTCATTTATTGATTCACTGATTCAATCACTGATTCAATCACTCAAACACTTGTTACGGCATCCAAGTATCCATTCACTCACTCACTGACTAAGTCACTTGTTCCCACAGTCACTCATTCTCCCATTCACTCATTTATTCACTCCTTGCCCATTTGTTTGCTCATCACCTGGTTGGCACATCAATTTCTGAGCCAGCTCACCTCTCAGTATCTCAGACACTGAGCCCTTTTCATTTCCTTCCACAAATAGTCCCCCCGTCTCTTCTGGACCTCTGCCTCAAGGACTCTCATAGTCTGAAATATTATTTCTGTTTTTCTCCATCTTCCGGGCTTCGTGTAGACATCACCCTCCCCAAGACACATCCCTGACCCACCATCTGCATTAAGGGTCCCAGTTCAGGGATCCCACCCTCCTATTTCTATCACAACATTCTTCCCAGCAGCCAGTTTTTAGCCTTATGCACAAGTCTATGAGTTCTTTGAGTTTGGGACAGTGTCTTATCCCCATACTTGGCATCATACTTGGCACACAGAGAGAGAATGCTTGGTAACTACTTGTGAAGTCAGTCAACTGTTAGGAGCAAAGTCTTGTTGGCAGAGAATTAGAAGGAGAATACAGGACTGAGGATGGCTGCCCACCAAGGGCCACGCTTTACAGGAAAACAGAGGAGACAGTCTGCGCTGAGCACCTCTTTGTACCAGACGCTTACACACCTGAGTGAGCTTCCCACTGACCCTGCAAGGAAGACATTTTCAGGTCCACCTTCCAGATGAGAACACTGAGGCACAAACCAGTTAAATGCCTCGCCAAAGATCCCAGAAACAACAGGCCACTGAGCTAGACTTATCTCCCAGTCCTCTCTTGCTGTACCCCTGAGCTGCCATCCCAAAGACAAGTGAAGTCTATCCTACCTGTCTGAGAATCTGCCTGGCTCTCTGGGGCCACGTTCAGTAGGCCCTGGGCCCCCACTTTAGCTACCTGCTGCCGGCCAGTATAAGATTATTTTCTTGATTCTGCATTTAAATGGGGCCAGAGCTCCCCAAGACTATGGTGCCCTGGCCTCAGACCTTTTAACTGGTAATTACTCTGCAGCCACAGTGTGAGATCATCCATTAACCTGCGGCCAAAGTGCACCCTGCTAATCACCAGGCTCTGATTCCATCAAGCAGCTGGGCTGATTGCAGACCTTAATCACTGAGGGGACCGGTACAATCAGATGTCGAGCCCTCCTCAAGGCCAGAGGGGGAAAGAAAGTTTTATTAGTAAGGGTCTGACATTTGGCACACTCTGCACGAGAGGTTGCCCCAGGCAGTGTCTCAATTGAGACCTGTTTAATAATAAGGAAAGACCAAAGGAGGAGGAGGAGCCAGGGCCAAGCAGACCGCTGCAGCGAAAGACAAAGAGAAGACAAAACAAAAACAAACCCACTGCTGTCAAGTTGATTCTGACTCACAGGGAACCAGTAGGATGGAGTAGAATTGCTCCGTAGAGTTTCCAAGGAGCAACCAGTGGATTCAAACTGCTGACCTTCTGTTAGCAGCCGTAGCACTTACTACTAAGGCACCAGGGTTTCCAGACAAAGAGAGAAAGGGTAATGGGAAAAAAAAAGAAAAGGAAGGGAACTCCTCTGGCACCTAAGAGGGGTCAGCTACAGTTGCTAACCAAAAGGCTGGTGGTTCAAATCCAGCAGGTGCTCCTTGGAAACCCTATGGGGCAGTTCTGCTCTGTCCTATAGGGTCACTGTGAGTCAAAATCAACTTGAAGGCAACAGGTTTTAGTTTAAGTGGGCCAAGCACTATGCGGGCTGCTTCACAGATGGCAGCAGCATAGCAACATGCAAGCCTTCACAGCATGACAAACTAAAAAAGAGATGGTGGTATATTGCCTCTAAACCCTGCCCTTTGTCCCCAAAATGCTACTAGGAAGATACGGTCAATCCCCTTTAACCAGCTGTCAGAGAAGTTGAGTAAATTTTCTAGGTCATAGAACTGATAAGTGGCAGAAGTAAGAACCAAGAACCAAGGATATACCTTTCTGGCACCAAGGTCTGCTCTCTTTCCACTACTCACAAGTGTTTAGCTTTCAGCCTGTGTGATTTCCCTCAGCTAGAGACGACAAAGCAGATGATACTTCAGAGACTATTGTGTGATGCCCATCTAGCAACATTTGCATTTGAAGAGGACTTTGATTAACCCAAAGAAGTGACTCAATAATAGCAGCGTTTCTGGTACCGTGTTAGAGTACTGGGGGACTTGTGTCAGCCAGGAGGATGTTTACAATCTCTCAGGATCCCGGCTTTTAATAAACTGTCCTCCCCATTTCCTTTAATCACTCAGGCCGTGAAAAGAACAGCGAAGGAAACATGAAACATTGTCGACATTTTTGCCATGTGCTTTGGACAAAGAAAATAAATTAAGCACAATATTCCTGGGAAGAAAGGTAGGAAACAGCCACCTTGGAGCTAATAACCCAGTTCTAGGGAAGAGATTCTAACTGGAAATAGAAGGAAAGAACAGACCATGGGGCAATGCCACCCCATGTCCAACAAGAGATGAGCAGGTGTCGTTCCATCAGCTGTGCGGACGCGGTAGTCTGGAGCCTAAAAATGGATTAAAAGGAAAGTGCTCCAGATAGGTGATTCCAGCAGCTTCCCATGATGAAGAGGGTCCCTAGTGTTGTCCTGCCCCACCCCCACATCTAACCTATATACCCTGCCCCACTGATCCGTTTTTCTCCACTCCCAAAACATCAGCATCACCCAAGCCACCATCTTCTCTCACTTAGAATGATATACAAATAGTCTTCCTGCTTCCAGTGTTGCCTCTTAAAATCTATTTTCCCCAAAGCAGCAGAAGTGATCTTTCCAAAGAATAAATCAGTTCTTCATTCACTTGTTTGCAATCCTAGGATAAAACCAAAAGCTCTGTCAATATCAGCCCAGGCCTGCTCGGTCAGGCTTCTCTGACTTCACTGCTCACCACCTCTACCATCCAATACCACTCACCCTTGTTCAGTTACTGTATGCAGCTTCCAACCTGTCCACCACACAGCTGTAGCTATCCTCCACAAGCACAAAGCAGTTCTTCTCAATGGCTCCCAGCTGCCTATGGGGTACAAACACTTCTCCGAAGGCCTCCAGTATTTGACCCCTCGAAACCCCTCCCACTTCACCTCTTCCCACTCATCATGCCCCAGCCCACATCCTACTCCAGTTCCACTGAACTGCTGTTTCCTCATTTGGCAACCTCTTCCTGAGCATTGCTTTGGTTGAGTCTCTCTCACTGTCTCTTGTTTGTCCTGAACTCAGAGCTTGGCATAATATCACTTCTTATACTTTCCCTTTCATGAAACTCAAAGTACTTTATTATGATACCTCAATGTCCCCCACCCCAGAAGACTCTAAACCCTACAAGGACCAAAGCCAAGGCTTCTTTCTCACCAGTGTATCTCCTTTCTCCAGTACCTGTCACAAAGAAGGCACTTGGTCTTAACTGAATGAGTGCACATATAATTCCAGAACAATCAAATGAAACTCTAGATCCCTTAGTGGATTAAGCAGCCCTGGAACTTTTACTTCTTAGTGGGAAGCAATGCCCGTGTCTTCAAGTCCTTTGCAACCCACACAAGGACCTGTTCCGCCATGGCCAGGACAGCTGGTTGGGACCTCTTTTCTGTCATTCCTTTGCCCAGGCCATTGCATTCTTCAGGGTAAGCAACAATGCTACTGTGTTGTGGCAGGAGAAGCGAGTTCCCTTGAAGATACTTAGGTGGTGCAAGTGGTTAAGAAATGGACTACTGGCCAGAAGGTTGGAAGTTTGAACCCACCCAAAAGTACCTCAGATGAGAGGCCTGGTAATCTGCTTCTGAAAGGTCACAGGCTTGACAAGTCTGTGGAAGTTATACTGTATACTCACGGGGCTGACGCAAGTGAGAATCAACTCAACAGTAACGAACAACAACCCAGACTTGATCAGCCTGTAACTGTGTCCCTCCAAAGCAAAAGTGCAAAAGAATTTACCATTTTCTCATTCTTTCCAACATTCTGTTTAGACCACAATTTGTTTTCAAGACTTAGTAAGCACTGTTGAAAGAATAAATCCTAAGCGAGGAAACGTAGGCACCATCCTTAGTGGTCGCAAACGGCAAACTGAAGCAGAGGCTAGACACGGTTTTAAAGTCAACACAACCTGGATTTGAATTCCAGTACTATGTCTTCCTAGCTGCATGACTTTGGGTGAATCACTCCATGTCTCTGATTCTCAATTTTACCATCTGTCAAAAGAGTCAGTGGTGTCTTGCTCGAAAGGTTGCTCTGAGAACTGAGATAAGCTAAGTGGTACTCTTGGCCACAGTAGTGCTCAATAACTGGTAATTGTCTTTGGTGAACAGATCGTGAGCTTTGGACTCAGTTCAGACCCCACCTTGTTACGCGACCTTGGGTAGGTAGCTTCCTCTCACTGAGACTTTCCCACTCCCCTTTTCTCCAGAGCCTCACCTGAGATGCCTCCTTTCCCGTACACATCACAGTGGTCACCATCTACCCCAATAGACCTTTGATAAGTCCTATAGGATCCTGAGGTTACGAATGCATGGCTAGGTAACACAATCTGTACTACGTAACGTGTCCTGCCATTTACTGAAGCATCTCAAGTGATGTCCATGGCCTTAGCGTGTATTAGCAACCTCTAAGAGGAGGATCCCTCAACTCTGGCTCCTCTTTTATATTTTAATTATATGCATATATAAAATTTACATTTTAAATAAATGTGTAATATACATATGGAAACCTTAGTGGCGTAGAGGTTAAGTGCTATGGCTACTAACCCAAAGGCTGGTAGTTTGAACCCACCAAGCACTCCTTAGAAACTCTATGGGGCAATTCTACTCTGTCCTACAGGGTCACTATGAGACAGAATCGACTAGACGGCAGTGGGTGGTTTTTATATATATACAGAGTTACCATTGGGTTTATCCCAATTCATGGTGATCCTGTGTATGTCGATAGAATTATGCTCAATAGGATTTTCAGTGACTGATGTTTTTGGCAGTCGATTGCTGGGTCTTTCTTTTAGGGGCCCTCTGGGTGGACTGGAATCTCCAAACTTTCCAGTGCATAGCCAAGCCTGTTAACCACTGGCACCAACCAGGGACTCCATTTTAACTGTAAATCCCATTAATCTGGGTAAACAAATGCTCACTGTGCACCTACTCTGTGCCAGTCCTATACTGAGGAATCAAAGATGAACAAAGCATGGTCCCTAAGAGCCCAGAGCCTGAGGGAGGATTAAATCAACATTGCATTTTACCTTCTTTTTTTTTCTGGGCTCAGGGGCCCAGAAGAAGCCCAGCAGGTAATTGAGATGAGTTTAATAAAGTGTCTTATTTACAAACGCAAGAGCAAGTTTAGAGAAAACCAGCAAGGGACAGTGCAGTGTTCTGGAGCTACTGCTTTTAGGCCTGAGGGAACAAAGAGAGGAAACAGTTACAGAAGCCAGAAGTGCCTGCAGCTTAGGAGGGGCTTGTCTGGGGAGGAGAAGGGAAAGAAGTTAGTCTCTCCTCCCACCCTCTGATCTCTGGTTATTCCTTCCCATTAACTAAACCCAACAGGTAGCCAAAATGCATGTGGGAGAAGCTATTGAAGCAATTCCTCTAAGTTGGTTTCCTGAGACACAGAGCAGTAGGGATTTCGGCGGGGTGGGGGCATGAAGGGAGGATGGGGGGTGGGGGCCAACAGAGTACTTCTAGCACGGCCTGCTAGCTACGGAGAACGACCCGCCAGAGCACGACTCTGGAAAGAACATGGCCTTTACACCTTCCCCCTATGGAATTTTCTCCTATTAACCTAATTTGTTATTTCCAGGAAGGTGTCAAGATGGGTGGGGAGCCCTGTTAGCAGAGTGGTTAAGAACTCAGCTGTTAAATAAAAGGTGGGCAGTATGAAAACATCAACCACTCCTTGGAAAACTTACAGGACAGTTCCACTCTGTATGTTCTATTCTATAGGATCCCTATGAGTTGGAATCAACTTGAAAGCAATTGGTTTGTTTTTTTTTTTTTTTTTTTTTGGTTTGTCACAGAAGGGTGTTCAAGTCACAAACTGTTATTGCTGAAACACCCTGAGAGTCTCTGAGGCTCTATCAAAATTTCCTCCCCCTCCGTCAGTCTCCTGATAGCACTATAGGATAACTGCACCTCATATTTATTTGTCTCCAAAAGATTAAACCAACCCCTGGAAAAGGCCACTATTTCCCAAAGGAGGAGAGCCCATTTATGCTTATTCCCTCAAGAAATTGACTTATCTGAAAAAGCGTACAGGTTGATGTCTTCCGTGCTGGAATGAAGTTGACATTTTCTGTGGAAGGAGAGGGGCATAGGTATGTCTTCAACATTAACCCACCCACAATGAATGAAATGCTGACAAAACTATCAGCAACAACAGTGCTAGCAATAATAATCCATGACACCACTGAACACTTACCTACTATATACTGGACACTATGTTTTAAGTACTACATACCAGTTATCTGATTTGACTGTCACACCCCCATATAGTAGCTGCTTTTAGTAATTCCATTTTGCAGGTAATGAAACAAGTTACAGAAAGATTAAGTGACCCCACAGTGATTTCACAACCAACATAAGGCAGAGTTAGAATTAGTTTGAAGTCTGGGTCTTGCTTTAAAGTTGTGGTTGTCAACTGGGAATGATTTTGCAAGTCAGGGGACATTTGATAACGACTGGAAACCTTTTTTGTTGTCTTAACTTTAGGAGCTCAGGAATGCTCCCAAATATACTCAGTGCAAAGAATTATCCAGCCCCAGATAGCCATAGTGTTGAAGCTGAGAAACCTGGCTCTGAAGTCACCCTCTGCATCCTCCTGCATCCCAACCAATCATCATCAGTCCTCAGCTGGGGCAAAGTTAAATAGACAACTGTGGCCCTAGGACATTCAATGCCTGGAGTAATTCTTGTTGAAAATGTGTCTTTGGCCTAATAGCACTGGGAAGCCACCAAGAAATTCTCAACAGGGAAGACATGTGGTATTTGGATTTTCAGAAGATATTTCTGCTGCTGTGCAGAAACTGGATTTCAGAGCAACAAGAGAGGCCAGTGAGGAGGCTGTCTTGATAACCCAGGTGGATGATGATGGTGGAGAGATAGTGACAGTGGGGAAGGAGACAAGTCACTGCATTGGGACATAGAAGGAAGTAACAGTAACAAGACTTGGTGAAAAGATAGCAACACTAGGCTTCTGAGCTGAAAGACAAATTGGACATGGAGCCATTCATTTCTGACTTTACAAGCCTACTTCTGCTTTCTCTATCTTCCCATAAATACCTGTTTATTAACAAGCAGGTATGTGTTTCTGTCAAGAAGAAGAGCATCTGTAAAGTTGCTGGGAAGAGAGGAGGTCAAAACTCCTTTTTAAGCTTCCCCATGTGATCATGCAAGATGTCCACAATGTGAATTGTGCCTTCTAAGGTAGAGCTGCTCACCTGAGAAGCTGTTCATTCCAGGTTATCAGACTCTCTGGCCTAAAGTTGACTTTGGGTTGATCAGAACACGGGAAAGCATAAGTATCCAGCTTTGGAAATAAAACTAGCAAGAGCAAGTTCAGTCTATTCAAGAGAAGACTTCATGAACATGGCAAGTCACTCCCTTCATCTCTCACACAAACCTCTAACAAGCACTTTCTCAGCTCCACCCACCCTCCCCACCCCCCCCCCACCCCCGCCTAAACATTCCCTCAGTCTCTCTTCTATCTGGGTAGGAGTTGAGGACAAATAATCAGATGTGATCAAGGGACAGTGCGGGGACATCCATATCCTCACCTCCAGGTGAATCGTCAACTACTTGATGATTCTAATACAGGTTCCCTATAGCCCAGACCTTTCTCCTGAGCTCCAGACCCACAAATCCAATGCTGTGAGACATCTTCTCCAAGATGTCCTACAGGCAACTCAGCTTCACCAGGTCCTGTGCAGAGCTCATCATCTTCTACCCCAGAGTACCATGTTTCAAAGAACACTGTCCAAGTCAGACACTTAATCTCTCAAGAATATCTTTGATCCCTGTCAGTGGATTTTTTCTAAGTTTTTCCCCCAGAAACAAGCCCTCACTCAAGGATTTAAAGGAGGCCCTGAGTGGTGCAAATATTTAGCACTCAGCTACTAACCAAAAGGGTGGCAGCTCAACTCTATTCAGAGTACCATGGAAGAAAGGCCTGGCTATCTGTTTCTAAAAGATCACAAAGCCATTAAAAACTTTATGGAGCAGTTCTGTTCTGAAACACCTGGAGCTACCATAAGTTGAAATCAATTTGATGACAACTGATTTGTGTTTTTGTTTTATTTATTTGGGAGGTGCAAGAAACCCTGGTAGAAGAACGGGAACATGAGACAAGGAAGAGAAAAAATCCACCCAAGAATATATTTATCAAGCCACATGCTGCTGTGGACATGTAAGGCTTAATTCCATGTAGAAATATGAGAAAATGGTAAAAAAAAAAAAAACCAGCCTCAGAGTCACAACATCATTTGTTGATTGAGGACACTCCTGGGAAGTGTTAATTCAGTGGCACTTACATCTCACAAAGAGATTCCCCAACCTCAGAGAAAACCTTCTGGCAAAGAGATACAAATATTGCAGCTAAAAGTTATCCAGGAAATGGTGGGACTTAAGGAATATGGGCAGTGCATCAACCAAGTCTGCTGCAACATCAAGTCCTACCCAGTCTAATCTAAATTTTGTTGTTGCTGTTGTTGTTGTAGTCAAGTCAATTCTGACTCATGGCAACCCCATGTGTGTAGGAATAGAGCTGTTTACCATGGGGTTTTCATCAGCTGAATTTCCAAAAATAGGTCACCAGGACTTTCTTCCAAGGCAACTCTGAGTGGACTCAAACCTCCACCCCCTGGGTTTGCACTCAAGTGGTTTAATCATTTTCGCAACCCAGCGACTCTTATTGACTTAATAACTCTGTAAATATTCTAGATTCTCCCTACTCCAGGCCCCCCCATCTCTATCGAGGCCACTGCTTGGCCCACTACAACCATCCCTGACTGATTTCTCTGCCTGTAGCCTGGCCTGTATGAGCCTTCTCCAGAGTGAATTGAGAGTCAGGTAACATAGCGTAATGGCTAAGCCTCTGATGCTAGACTTCTTGTGTTTTGATCCCAGACCCAGGCACATCTCAGTACATGACTTCAGACAAGATGCATAACATCTCTGTACCCATTTTTTTGTACCTATCTCATACGATTATTGGAAGGACTAAATGAATTACTACATATAATGAATTAATACATGTAAACATTGATATCATAGGCATTAATGAGCTGAAATGGACCAGTTCAGGAAATTTCGAATCCGACAATCATATAGTCTACTATGCTGGGAACGAAAACTTGAAGAGGAACAGAGTTGCACCCATCATCAAAAATCACATTTCAAGATTTGTCCCGAAGTATAATGGTGTCAGTGATAGGATAATATCCATGTGCCTAAAGGAAGGCCAGTTAATATGACTATTAATTCAAATTTACACATCAACCACTAAGGCCAAAGATGAGGAGGCTGAAGATTTTTACCAGCTTCTGCAATCTGAAATTGATCAAACATGCAATCAGGATGCATTGACAATTACTGGTGACTGGAATGCAAAAGTTAGAAACAAAGAACAAGGATCAGTAGTTGGAAAATAAGGCCTTGGTGATAGAAATAATGCTGCAGATTGCATGATAGAATTTTGCAAGACTGTAGACATTTTCATCGCAAATACTTTTTTTAACCAACACAAAAGGTGACTGTACACATGGACCTCACCAGATGGCATACACAGGAACCAAACTGACTACATCTGTGGAAGAAGACGATGAAAAAGCTCCATATCAGAAGTCGGAAAAAGACCAGGTGCTGACTGTGGCACAGATCATCAATTGCTCATATGCAAATTTAAATTGAAACTGAAGAAAATTAGAATAAGCCCACAAGAGCCAAAGTACAACCTTGAGTACATCCTTCCTGAGTTTAAAGACCATCTCAAGCACAGATTTGATGTGTTGATCACTAATGACCAAAGACCAGACAAATTGTGGAATGACATCAAAGACATCATGCATGACGAAAGAAAGTAGTCATTAAAAAGAGAGGAAAGAGAGGGGTAGAGTCAAGATGGCAGACTAAACACACATCTCCCTAAATCCCTCTGGAAAACAAGGCCTGAACTGATAATTACATGGAGACTTCTGGACACCTAGTGAGCCCTAAGACAGCATAGGGCTGTCCATTTGGTCTACATACCACTGAGCAGGAAACTTCTTCTCTTTCAGCGACCCCCGCCCTTGTTGAGTCCCGGCTCTCACGGAGTGAAGGTAAATCACCACTTTTTTTTTTTCTCTGTGTTAGCCAGTGCAAGGGGCTGAGGTGACCGGAAGCAAGGTTCAGAAGCACTGCTGATGAGATCAGCAAGCACAGTCACCGCATTTTGAGAGCCTGGCCTTGGAATCTGTGCAACTTGGCACCTCTTACCTCTCTCTCTGGGAATCTCCAAATCTCTGCCATCAAATAGCCTTTTCTGAGGTGGGTGTGGGTGGGAGCTTGTGCAGGATGCCATCTTGAATTACTGGGAGGCAGATTTTCCCACAGAGGCCTAAGCTGGACCTAATTCCCAGGCTATGAGGCAGTGCCTGCCAGGAGAGCATTTTTCCAGTAGTAAACAGTCTTTGACATAGAGGTGCTTACTTTGCAAGCTGGGAAGAGGGACTTGCAAACCTGAAAGCCTGACTAGTTTTGGAAGCTGTCAGATACCTTTTACTTTTCAATAGAGAAATAACTGTGGTGCATTCAGACAGCATCTCTTCCAGCCTTTACTGCCTCATGTTATAGAGTCAGCTGATGGTTCCCCAGTGACTCTTAAGTGGGGCTGTGTCTTTGCCAATCAGGAAGTGGAGCCTGCTACCCAAGAGATTCCACTGAGCCAAGTCACTGGAGTACATAGAGGTGTCTGCTGATCAACTTCCTTTTCAGACTAAACTTTAGATCCCATTAAAGTAATACCAGAGAAACAAAACAACTTCAAGATATCCCCCAAATCAACAAACTTTGGACCGGAACGTTAGGAAAAATTCACATATGGTTTCAGAAGGCCCACAAAAGAAAGAGCCAAAGAACTTGCCAGATGAAAAAGCCTTTCTGAAACTATTGGAGGGCGAGTACAAAAGGATTATATAGAGAACCCTCCTAGACCTTATACACAATGCAGCAGAGCAAAATGAAAAGTTAAGCAAGCTGTTTGATCTGATGGAACACCAGTACTCTGAAATCCAACAGATCAAGAACAAAATCAAAGACGTAGAAAATTCAGTTCAAAGCCAAGAAAACAAAATGCAACAAATGGAAAATAGACTTTCTGACTTGGAAAACAAAGCTACAGATTCCAGCATCTACGAGAAGAAATCAGAAAAAAGAAACAAGAAAAATGAAGAAGCGTTAAAAAGCATGTGGGACACTTGAGAACACAGAGAGTATTGTGGCTGAGCTGCTGACAGAAAACTTCCCTGAAATTGTGAAGGAAAATAATATAGATATACAAGATTCATCAAATGCTACTTAATATAGATCCCCAAAGAAAGACTCCAAGACATATAATCAAGCATAACAAAATGAAACCCAAGCAATAACTCTTAAAGGCAGCAAGACTACAGAGGGGAACCCTGTAGGCTTTCATCTGATTTCTCAGCAGAAACACTGCTGGCACAGAGACAATGGCATGACACTTTCAAAGCCTTGAAGGAGAAGAACTTCCAAACACAAATTACATATCCTGAAAACTATCTTTGAAATATGAAAATGAAATCAAGACTTCTGCAGAGAAACAGAAACTCAGAGAGCTTGTAAAAACCAAATAAAAACTACAAGAAATACTGAAAGAAGCTCTTGGCTTAGAAGAACAAAACCATTAATTTTATATTTTAGGAGGAAATACAGGAAACATCATCCAGTGACCTAGTCAGTTAGTCCAAACTCAATCAAAGCTGTAATATTACAAGAAGTGATCCAGTGATCATATCATGAAAACTATGATAGCATCATATTAAAAAGAGGAATGTAATACAGTCGTTATAGTCCTTCCAGATGGAGAGCAGGTCAGTAAGACTTGTAGTAGTTAAAGTGAGGTTCAAGCATAGACTATTAAGGGGGATCACAGGGATAACCACGAAGCACAACAAAGATGCAACATATCAAATGAAGAAATGTAACACAGGAGTCTCAATAAACACAAAACCAATGCTGAAAAAGGTGAAAAAGCAACTCATAAAGAATATCCCAGAACAGAATAATAAGAACAGAGGAAGCATCAACACAAAAATAGACATATCACAATGATAGCACTAAACACATATCTATCAATAATTACGTTGAATGTGAACAGATTGAACATTCTGGTAAAAACACCACAAGTGGCATCTTGGATCAAAAGACAAGACCCATCCATATGTTGCTTACAAGAAACTCCCTTTAGACATAAAGATATGAACAAACTGAAAATTAAAAGATGGAAGAATATACCTCAAGCTAACAATACTCAAAGAAGAGCAAGTGTGGTAATACTAATCTCAGATCAAATAAATTTTATTGTAAAAGCCACCATTGTGGACAAGGATGGACACTATTTATTGCTGAAAGTTTCAATATACAAGCAGGACTTAACAATATTAAATATTTATGCACCCAATACTAGGGCATCTAAATACATCTAAGAAACACTGACTGCACTCAAAAATGAAATAGATCAGTCCACAATAATAGTGGGAGACTTCAACACTCCACTCTCAATACTGGACAGGTCATCTAGAAAAAAAGCTCAGTAATCATACAGAAGATCTCCACAATTAGTTAACTAGACCTCATCAGTATTTACAGAACTTTCTATCCATCAGCAGACAACTATACCTTCTTCTCCAGCACACATGGAACATTTCCCAGAATAGACCATGTGTTAGGACATACAGCAAATCTCAACAAAATTCATGCCATTTAATTATTGCAAAGCACCTTCTCAGACCACATAGCCATTAAAGTCAAAATCTATAGCAGAAAAAACATAGACAGAAAATGGAACACATGGAAACTAAACAAAATCTCGCTCAAAAAGCCATGGCTTATAGAAGAAATCAAGGATGAAATAAAGAAATTTATGTATTCCAAAGAGAATGGAAACACTTCTTACAAGAACCTACGGGATACAGCCAAAAGAGTGCTCATAGGTCAGTTTCTCTCTATAAATGCACACATCTGGGAGGAAGAAAGATCCCAAACCAAAGGTCTAACCCTATAGCTTGAACAAGTAAGAGAGAACAACAGAGGAACTCCTCAGGCACCAGAAGAAAACAGATCGTAAAGATTAAAGCAAAACAAAACAAATCAGAGAATAGAAGAAACACTTAAAAAATTGAAAAGACCAAAAGCTGGTTTTTTGAAAAGATCAACAAAATTGACAAATGATTGGATAAACTTACTAAAGAAAAACAGGAAACAAATATCCAAAATAAGAAATGAGAGGAAAGTTGTCACAACAGATCTATCAGAAATCAAAACTATCAAAACAGAATACTACTAAAGACTGTACTCTAATAAATTTGAAAATCTAGAGGAAATGGACAGATTCCTCGATTCATATCACCTTCCAAAATTATCACAAGGTGAAACAGAACAACTGAATAAACCCATCACAAAAGAAGAGATAGAAAAAGTCATCAAAAAACTACCAACCAAAAAGAGCCCTGGCCCACACGGTGTCAACACAGAGTTCTATCCAACTTTTAGAAAAAAGTTATCTCCAATACTACTAAGACTATTTCACAGTGTAGAAAGGGATGGAATACTCCCAAATTCATTATACGAAGCCAGCATAACCCTGAAACCAAAGCCAGGGAAAGACCCAACAAAAAAGGAGAACTACAGACCAATTTCATTCATGAATCTAGATGCAAAAATCTTCAACAAAATTCTTGCCAATAGAATACAACAACAATATGTCAAACAAATAATTCACCACAACCAAGTTGGATTCATACCAGGGATGCGAGGCTGGTTCAACATCAGAAAAACAATTCATGTAATCAACCACATAAATAACACAGAAGACAAGAATCACCTGATTTTGTCTACTGATGCAAAAAAGGCATTTGATAAAGTCCAACACCCATGCATGCTAAAAACTCTCAGCAAAATAGGAATAGCTGGCAAATTCCTCAATGCAATAAGGGCCATTTATCACAGCCAACTGCCTATATCATCCTGAATGGAGAGAGACTGAAACAATTCCCCTTGAGAATGTGAACTGAACAAGGATACACACTCTCACCTCTCCCATTCAACATTATACTAGAAGTTCTAGCCAGAGCAATTAGACAAGACCAAGAAATAAAAGGCATCTGCATTTGCAAAGAGGAAGTAAAAATCTTCCTATTTGCAGATGATATGATTGTGTATACAGAGAATCCTAAACAGTCCATAAGTAAACTACTCACACTGGTAGAAGAATTCAGCAAAGTCTCAGGATACAAGATAAACATAAGTAAATCAGTAGGATTCCTTTATACCAACAGTGATATTATTAAAGAAGAAGTCATCAAATCAATACCATTTACTATAGCCCCCAAGAAGATAAAATATCTAGGAATAAATCTAACCAGAGAAATAACAGATCTTTAGAAAGAAAACTACAAGATCTTACTACGTGAAACTAAGAGAGACTTACATAAATGGAGAAACCTACCCTGCTCATGGATAGGAAGACTGAACATTGTGAAAATGCCTGTTTTACCCAAACTTATCTACTTATATAATGTAATTCCAATACAAATTCCAGTGACATTTTTTAATGAGATGGAGAAACAAATCACTGACTTTGTTTGGAAAGGGAAGAAGCCTCAGATAAGCAAAGCACTACTGAGGAAAAGTACACACTGGGAGGCCTTTCACCACCCAACTTTAGAACTTATTACACTACCACAGTTGTCAAAACAGTCTGGTACTGGTACAAAAAGAAACAACTAGATCAATGGAACAGAATTGAGATCCCAGAGGTGACACCATTCTCCTATAAACCACTGATATTCAACAAATCCCCTAAGACATTAAACTAGGGTAAAAACAGCCTCTTCAACAAGTGGTGCTGGCAAAATTGGGTGTCCATCTGCAATAAATTCAAACAAGTTCCATATCTCACACCTTATACAAAAACCAACTCAAACTAGATAAAAGACCTAAGTATCAAATCTAAAACAATAAAGCTCACTGAAGAAAAATTAGAACCAACAATGGAAGTTCTAATACACAATGGAGACAGACTTCAAAATCTGACAAAGCACAGTCAACCAAAGAGAAAATAGATAAATGGGAACTACTAAGAACCTAACACTTTTGCTCATCCAAAGACTTTATCAATAGAACTAAAAGACCACTTACAAAATGGGAAAAAGTATTTGGTAACTCTATGTCAGATCGACACCTGATCTCCATAATCTATAAGGTACTACAAAATATCAATCAGAAAAAGATAAATCATCCAGCTAAGCGATGGGCAAAGGAGATGGACAGACACTTCTTTAAAGAGGAGATCCACACAGCCAAAAAGCACATGCAGAAATGCTCACAATCATTAGCTATTAAAAAAATTCAAATCAAAACTGCAATGAGATACCATCTCACCCCTACAAGGTTGGCCATGATACAAAAAAAAAAAACAAAACAACAAATGCTGGAGAGACTGTGCAGAAATTGGAACTCTCTCACACTGTTAGGGGGATTGCAAAATGGTGCAACCTCTTTGGAAAGCAATCTGGTGCTTCCTTAAAAAGCTGGAAATAGATAAACCATTTGACCCAGTAATTCCACTGCTTGGAATATACCCTACAGAATCAAGGCCATTCACACCAACTGATACGTGCACAAGAATGTTTACTGCAGCACGGTCAATAATAGCAAAAAGATGGAATCAACCCAGATGCCCAACAACAGTGGAATGGATAGGTAAACTATGGTATATATACTCAAAGGAACACTATGCTGTGATAAAGAACAATGATGATTTTAGAAAGCATCTCATAACCTGGTTTCAGCTGGAAGACATGTTGAGTGAAAGTAGTCAGTGGCAAAAGGACAAATATTGTATGAGACCCCTATGATAAGAACTTAAAAACGGACTCACGCATAGAAGAAAAGACTCTTTGATGGCTGCAAGAGTGGGGAGGGAGGGAGACAGAGGATGGGGAATTGATTAGATAGTCGATAGAAATTTGGTTGGGTGAAATCTGTGACAGCACACATTAGAAAGAAGATCAGTTTTAACTGGACTTCAAGATAACATGATTACTCCTCTCATCTTAAGCCAATATTGTAAGGACAGAGTAGCTGGGGTGGGGCTCTGAGGTACATGCTGTCAGGCGACATCGAGGACAATTGGCATAACTAGCCTATTGCTAAGAGAGTCTTCTGTACCTCAAATTGGTGAGTGGTCTCTGGGATCTTAAAAGCTGCCAAGCTGCCATCTGAGGTACACCAAATGGTCCCAACTCAGCAGGAACAGATGGTCTCCAAGGACCAAAACAACAGGGGGCAAAGACAACCTAGAAGACAGAGAGACCCACGTGAGAGGGTGACTACATTAACACGTGACCCGAAAAACTAGATGGTGCCCGGCCACCACCAGTGATAGCCGTGATGGGCCTCACAAAGTTGAGTCTCCTTAGCAGCATGAAAATAAAAAGTGATACACCCTGAGATCTGTACTAAAAGACTGCAATTGATGGTCCAGGGCCCTGGGGGTTCCCCTGGGAGTATGGCTCCTGGCCCTGATGCTACTCCTGTCCATAAATCATAATGGAGGTCAACTCTTCAGACAGAAATGGATTGGACTTGGTGACATAGTGCCCCTATATCATGTGTGCACTTTATGGTTCTATGAATCTATAGGATGTCAACCAGCTGACCTCTTACTGGACGTGGGAGAAGATGAAGAGGAGGGGACAGGAGACTGTTAGGAGGATATGACATGTACAGAACAGAGAGGAGGAGTGCGCTGTCACCCCGCAGGGAGAGCAGTGGGAGCCTCTCATTGGTGGATATGCAAATTTATATGGGATTGTATATTTTCACTCAATAATAATAAAAAATAAAAAATAATTTTTAAAAGAGAGGAAAGAAAGAAAAGACCAAACTGGATGTCAGAAGAGACTCTGAACCTTGCTCTTGAACATCGAGCAGCTAAAGCAAAAGGAAGGAATGCTGAAGTGAAAAATACTAAACAGAAGATTTCAGACAGCAGCTCAAGAAGACAAAAAAAAGTAATATGACATGTGAGAAGAGCTAGAAATGGAAAACGAGAAGAGAAGGACACATTCTGCAGTTCTCAAGCCAAAAGAACTGAATTAAAAATTCAAGCCTCAAATTGCAATAGTGAAGGATTCTACAAGGAAGCTATTAAATGACTCAGAGAGAATCAAAGTAAGATGGAATGAATACACAGTCATTATACTGAAAAAAGTGGTCAATCTTCAGCCATTTAGAGAGGTAGCACATGATCAGGAACCAATGGTACTGAAGGAAGAAGTCGCAGCTGTACTGAAGGCATTGGCGAAAAACAAGGCTCCAGGAACTAATGGAATATCAGTTGAGAAATTTCAATAAACAGATGTAGTGCTGGGAGTACTCACTTGTCTATGCCAAGAAATTTGGAGGACAGCTACCTGGCCAACTGACTGGAACATATTTATGCCCATTCCAAAGAAAGGTGATCCAACCGAATGTGGAAATTACTGAACAATATCATTGTTATCAAACGCAAGTAAAATTCTGCTCAAGATCATTCAAAAATGACTACAAAAATATATTGACAAGAAACTGCCAGAAATTCAAGCTGGGTTCAGAAGAGGATGTGGAATCAGGGATATCATCCCTGATGTCAGATGGATCTTGGCTGAAAGCAAAGAATACCAGCAAGATGTTTACTTGTGTTTCATTGACTGTGCAAAAGCATTCAGCTGTGTGGATTCTACTAAATTATGGCCAACGTTGTGGAGAATGGGAATTCCAGAACATCTAATTGTGCTCTTAAGGAATCTGTATATGAATCAAGAGGCAGTCATGTGACCAGAACGAGGGGACACTGCATGTTTTAAAGTCAGGAAAGGCATGTGTCAGGGTTGTATCCTTTCACCATACCTTTTTAATCTGTATGCTGAGCAAATAACCCAAGAAGCTGCATTATATGATGAAGAACAAGGCATCAGGATTAGAGGACAACTCGTTAACAACCTGTGTTATGCAGACGACACCACCTTGCTGAAAATGAAGAAGATTTGAGACATCTACTGATGAAGATCAAGGACCACAGCCTTCAGTATGGATTGCACCTCAACATCAGGAGAACAGAAATCTTCACAGCTGGTCCAGTAAGCAACATTGTCATCAATGGAGAAAGGATTGAGATTGTCAAGAATTTCATTTTACTTGGGTACAAAATCAGTGCCCTTGGAAGCAGCAGTCAAGAAATCAAGATGCATTGCACTGTGAAAATCTGCTGCAAAGGACCTCTTCAAAGTATTCAAAAATAGGATGTCACCATGAAGACTAAAATGCACCCAGCCCAAGCCATGGTATTTCCTATTGCATCATATGTATGTGAAAGCTGGACCATGAACAAAGAAAACAGAAGAAGAATGGATACCTTTGAACTGTGGTGTTGGAAAAGAATGTTGAATATACCATAGACAGCCAAAAGAACCAACAGATCTGTTCTGGAAGAAGTACAACCAGAGTGCTCCTTGGAAGCAAAGATGACAAGACTACATCTTACATACTTCTGAGATGTTGTCAGGTAAGATCAGTCCCTGGAGAAGGACATCATACTTAGAGCAGAGGGTCAGCGAAAAAGAGAAAGACCCTCAATGAGATGGATCAACACAGTTGCCTCAACAATGGGCTTAAGCATAAAAATGATTGCGGACATGGTGCAAGACCAGGCAGTGTTTCGTTCTGTTGTTCATAGGGTCACTATGAGTCAGAACCAACTCAATGACACCTAACAACAACAACAAAGCCCTTAGACCAGTGCAGGGCCCTGTGGGTATTCAATAAATGTTACTTGTTCCCGTGAAGTCAGTTCCAATTCACAGTGACCCTATAGAGCAGAGTAGAACTTCACCATATGCTTTCCAAGGAAGAGCTGAGAGATTCAAACTGATAAACTGCTGACCTTCTGGTTAGCAGCTATAGCTCTTAAACATTGTGCCACCAAGGATCCCTCAGTCAGTGCTAAACCAAACCAAACTCATCACTGTTGAGTCAATTTCTACTCACAGCAACCCTATAAGACAGAGTAGAACTGCCCCATAGAGTTTCCAAAGAACTTTTGGTAGATTCAAACTGCTGACCTTTTTGGTTAGCAGCCATAGCACATAAGCACTACACCACCAGGGCTTCTCAATACACACCAGCTACTATTATTCCTATTAAAAAAATATGGTCACGCCATACTTTCAAAGTCTCCCCTCTGGAAACAAGATGCTGGAAGGGTAAACCTTGACAACTGATGAAAAATTCAGAACTTAGGGCATCTCAGTGATATTCTCAGAGGACAACTTTTTATGCAGAGGTCCTCAGCACTCAGAAGATACTACTGGTGCAATGAGTGCCCTGAGGAAAGGGGACTAGGGAAGTACAACTGCACCATGAATTTGCTCCTCGTGGATACTAATCCCCAAAACCCAAAGACACGAGACATGCAAGAACATTTCAATGGTCTATTAAAGTCTCCAACTCTGGGACAATGCCCTGAGGGGCTAGGATACTGTTCTCCAGGATGCGGAATATGGTTCTGGGTCCCTTATAGCCAGAATATAAGGGATATAAAGCCCAGGAACAAAGGATGAAAATAAAACTGGTCTCTCTCGCTCTCACTTTCAGTGGTACACGTAAGGAATTTTTGCTTCCCATTCTTGCATCCTGTTTACCATGGGAGGGATTAGGAAGCCGTACTATAAAGGAAAAAGAATAAAGGGTCTTGCAATAAGGGTGTCCTAGCTTTGAACTTGAATAAAACAAGTTGTGCAGATGATACAGTTTTAATTGTTTTATTATTTCGAAGTATACCTGATGACATCATGTGTGGAAAAGAACTTCAGGTCAACGGCTGCCATGGCACCTTCCAAAAGGGGCCAAAAATAAGCAGTTATCATAACCTAGTACCTTTCGCCGTTGACAATCACAGCTTCTCCTCCTTCATCTTGGAAAAATAAGGGCCAGAGATTCTGCCGGACCAAAAGCCACACCAAATGGTAACTTTGAGGGGATGAAGTGGACGTTCTTGAGTCTCCATTAGATTCTTAGTGTTCCAATTGCAACAGTGTTATTGGTTAACAAAGCCATTCATCTAAAAAGGGGCTCATTGCTGAAACTAATTTTTCAGCTGAAAGCAAAGTCAAATTCTGCTTGTTTCAGAGTCTAATCAGCAAATGTAGAGTGCAATGTGTGGTCACTGGACTTCAGTTCTTGAGGTAAAACAATTTTGTAAGGGCGAAGCTTCAAGTCCAGATGCAAAATCTCCCAAATGTGGTCAATGAAACGCCTGATTCTTGGGTTTGGTGAGAAATTGATTGACAACAGTGTTGATGTTTTCATTGAAACATGCGCTTCATTGGTGCACAGGTGTTTTCTGATTGGCAACAGACCTGGCTAACTCGAATTTTTTTATTAAAGTGGAATTGTTCTCTCAATGGAACAACTATGTGCATCATAAATTTCACTTAACTCACGAAATGTTTGGCGAACAGAACACCCATTTTGATAATAAACTTTAATAATTGCTATGCATTGTGGGATTGTGTAACTTTTCATGGATATCTGTGAAGACTAATCCAAAAAATGTGGTAAATGTAGCTTCACAAATATCGCACTGTGAGCTGTCAAAAACAGGACATCCTTATTGGAAGATCCTTTACAGCACTGGTAAGGGTACTTGGCCCTGATACGACAAGGAACTGGGACTGCTGCTATGTCATGGTGGCAGGAACAGATGTTTCTAGAATCTGGGGAATCACTGTACACTTTTTGCTGCTTTTATGACAAGTGGTGACTGTAAATGGGAAACTGCAATAACCGTAAATGACAAAAGTAAAGCAACTAATGGCTCTGACTCAAGGATGGGTTATCTCACAACGTAAATAACCTAGATCTGCTGAAGTATTTGTCAAGGAGAAAGGAAATCTAAAACAGTTGTTCAGGTAGGTGGGAAATGATGACAGTCAATCACAGTGTTAGGTGAAGCAACAGAACTATAGTTTGACCCATTAGCCCATCTGTATTGAGTCTTTTGAAGAGATTTCAGCAACTACCATCTTGAAGATTCTGTAAAGGATTGGAGTTAATGTTGGGCGCAAGCAAATACAAGCAGTGCAAAGCAGTGGACTCTGTCAGACATTTTTATGGCCTCTTTATTTCCTATTGTTGTAATTTATGTCCCAGTTGTTGCTGTGGCAACCAGCTGCAGCCAGGTACATATAGTCTTGCAGAACCTTCCCTCAAAGATACTGTTTTGCTTTCTTCCCTGAATTTCTTCCCTGAGCATGCCCACAGAATGCCTTTGAAAGCCCATCAGCCATTCTGGTGCATGCACCAACCTGGAAATATGAGGGAGCTAACCTCCCCCTGAAAGAAACCCTATTGGCACAAAGGTTAAGTCCTCAGCTGCTAACTGAAAGGTTGGAGGTTCAAACTCATCCAGTGGCTCTGCAGGAGAAAGACCTGGTGAGCTGCTTCACTAAAGTTTATAGCCTAGAAAATTCTCTGGAGAAGTTCTACTGTGTTACATGGGTTGTTATGAGTTAGAGTCAATGCAATGGCACCTACTAACAACAAAAACAACATCCCTTGATGCAGTCTTTAACAAACAGGAAACAGAAACTAAGACATAAGTATTCCCTCTTTTGTATTTCAAATAGAAAATGTGGAAGCATATGTCATATGAATTCTCAGGGGTCCCAGAACAACTGAGCCCTACCCTTACAAAGCCAAGTAGGTCAGTTACACACCCTTGGATGGACCTTCCCATTTCCTTATTTCACTGCTGCCAGCCTCCCTCCCTCCATCCCTCCCTCCCTCCATCCCTCTCTCCCTCCCTCCCTGTTCCCTGGGATCGCTTTCCAAAATGAACTACCTCTGTATAGTTGGAAGCCCTAGTGGTGGAGTGCTTAAACGCTACAGTTGTTGACCAAAAAGGTCAGTTCGAGTCCACCAGGTACTCCCTGGGAACTTTATGGGGCTGTTCTACCCTGCTCTGTTGGGTCACTATCAGGTGGAGTTGACTCGATGACAGTGGGTTTAGTTTTTAGTAAACTAATTACCTGGAGTCCTGGTGTTACTGTGGTTAAGAGTTAGGGCAAGCTATGAGTGCTAACCAACAGGTCAGCAGTTCAAATCTACCAGCTATTTCTCAGAAACTCTGTGGGGCAATTCTACTCTGTCCTGTAGGATTGATATAGTTGTAATCATCAAATGACAACAGATTTGTTTCTTTCATTTATTTGTTGCTTTTTGTGAACTACTTTGGGGAAATAACCTGACCTCTGTGAGGCTCAGTTTCCTCTTGTGTAAAATGGGGATAATAATCGCCACCTTCTCCCCAAGGCTGCTGTGAGCATTCATTGTGATTTGTGGAGCCTGGAGCCAGCAGAAAAGGAAGGCTCAGCAAGGGCCCAGAGGATGGGGACAACGGATGCTGTAACCTTTGATGCCTGCTCTAATAAACTACTGAAGTTATTAAAGTGCTCATTTTTACTGCATTCCAGTTTTCCTTTGGCTTCAGGTCCACTAGATACACAAACACACCAGTTGGTGCCTTTTCTCTTTGAGCAGACCCAGGGGCCCTGGCTCTCCCCCACTGAGTGATTGGGGGCTGTGGACTCAATTATTCACTAGCTCTTTTCTGAGGGAAGACTCCCAAATAAAGATTCAGTTGCAGATGAGACCCAGGAAAAAGCTGGAGCAGAGTTCCCGCAAGCTGAGTCCAACAGCCAAAAAATGATTCCTTTTTCTGTATCATCTGGCTGTGTCTGTGCCTTCTTTAGGGATAGGATTTTGGTTTACACTGGTTCTGGCATCTCTTTATCCAGAGCCTCAGATGCTATATTCACAAGGGGCTCATGAGTAGTTGGTGATGACCTGAAAAACTCTGATGGATAAATTAAAGATGAGCATGAAAAACCTGCATGCTCAGGCTGAGTTCAGCTGTGACCACAGCAGGCAGTGCTGCTGTACATGATCTGCCTCGTGGGTACCCATCTTCCATCTCAAAGGCATGCCCCACCTTCCTTAGCTCCTGCCCTGGCCTCCTAACTAACCTCTGCAGTACCCGAGTCTGACTTTTCTCTCAGTAGCCTTCAAAACTCACTCCTCCACTGTCCCATTCTGCTACATTGCTTTAGGGGATGACCAAAAGCAAACCCTAAACCCCTGTTGTCAAGTCGATTCCGACTCCCAGCTACCATATAGACAAACTAGAATCACCCTACAGAGTTACCAAGGAGTGCCCGGCAGCTTTGAATTGCCAACCTTATGGTAAGCAGACATAGCACTTAACCACTATACCACCAGGGTTTCCATTAGGAGACTACAGTTAAACCTAAAACATAATTCCTACATTACAGGTCATGATGAAAGATGCAAAGTCACCCTTCCAAGTAATAAGAATGTGATTTGTCTCAAGGTAGTACTTGGACACAAGGATCTGCAGATGCCACTGAGCGAAGGGGGAAGAAGAGGAAGTACTTATAGTCTCGCCTGTTACACAGTGGCTAAGAGCACTCACACAGGACAGGGACGCAGAACTGATCCAGTCCTAGTCTGCTCTCCATGCTGTCACTATCTGGCTGCATAACCCCTGGACAGGGCTTCCCCTCCCTAGGCTCCAGTTTTCCCAATCATAGGATAGGAAAACTGAGGCTTAGAGCCAATCAGAGTCTCTTTCAGGGTCACACACACTAAAATCCATTGCTGTTGAGTCGATTTTGACTCATAGAAAACCTACAGGACGGAACAGAACTGCCCTAAAAGGTTTCCACAGCAAATCAGTAATAGAGCCAGAAGGAACCCAAAACTCTTCTTTCCCAACGTAGCCCTCTTTCCTCTACCCTGAAATGCCCCCAGCCTGTTCCCCAGGTGGGCCATCCAGGGAAAAAAGGGGAAAACATATTTGCAGATAATTTAAAGCAGGGATGCTTCCAGGACGCCCTGCTCCCTCTGGGTAATTTATGGTTGTGAGAGAGGGATGATGGGCTCATTGCTTACATCGTGTAATTCAAAAAACGCAGCTGCCCCGGAAAGATGGGTGAGAGGTATAAAAATATGTACATTTGATGGAGCATATATATGTGTTTGTAAATACAGTCTGTTATTGCTCAGTGTTATTATATATCCATCATCTTTCTTTGGGTTATTGGAAACATAAAAATCGTAAAGCACTAAAAACACAAAGAACGATAAGTCACTCAGGAAGGTATATCTTCTTGGGGATGATTTTATGTCGGGAACAGTTTGCGCCTTTGGAAAATAAAGTTCTTGCACTGCCAGGGAAAGAAGAGAAGGCAGAGGCTGGGACTGGGATGTGACCCCTCCAGGCTCCTACACAGGAACAGGTCCTCACAGGAAGGGGGACGGTGATCAGGTAAAGAGGAAAGGGAGGTGGACTGAGTGCCCACGCCAACTCCTAAACCTGCTGCGATTGAGTCAGTTCTGACTCATGGTGACCTCGTGTGTTTCAGAGTAGAACTGCACTCCTTAGTGTTTTTGAAGCTTGGACCTTTCTGAAGCGCATCTCCAAGTCTTTCTTCCATGACCTTTGTGGGTAGGTTTGGACTGCCAAACTTCTGGTTAATAGTAGATATTAACCAGAAGTTTGGCACGCCATCCAGGGGCTCTGCAATCTAGCATAAACCAAAAAAACTCATGCTGTTGAGTCGATTCCAATTTGTAAGGACCATATAGGGCAGAGTCAGACTGCCCCATAGGGTTTCCAAGGAGTTGCTGGTGGATTTGAACTCCTAGCCTTTTGGGTAGCAGTCAAGTTCTTAACTACTGTGCCACCAGGGATCCTCAGATTCCATCTGAGGATTCGTGCAAGTCATGACCTCCTAACCCGTCTCCTACTGGAGCTCACAATGCCCACTGGTGCCTAGTAGGGCTCCACAAATCTCTATGCCTTCCCTGTCAAGCCACTTTGCTCTGAGCAAGTAGCAAATGCAGCTGCACACAAAAAAGATGTGCTGCGTCAGGCTATCAGCCCCTCTCTGGATTCCCCCCTTGCAGCCCAAGCTTCCAGACCACGAAGTGGAACCATAAACTAAACACCAAGCAGCAGACACAGTCAATAGCACAGACATGATTTTTAAGTGAAATTAATGATTTTTCGAATATAGATTTCCTCTCCGGGCCCTTCTTTACACAGCTTTGGAGATTCAAGCTTCTATACGCATTCAGTAATGTTACCAGGGCCTGGGATTCTGTTATAACTCATATCTTAAGGAGGCCTCAAGGGGAGTACGGGTGGGAGGTTAGCAGCATGCGGTCAGGTGTGCACAGGGCCCTTGTACACTCACGATGGAAGAGGGGAGAACAGGGGCTAGAGCGCATAGGTGGCCTGGAGACCTGTGATCTCATCTAAACCCTGCCCCTAACTCATTCTGTGCCCACCCACCCACAAACCCCTCCACTCTGGGCTTCAGTTTGCATATCTGAAAAATGAGGGGCTTGGAATGGAAGCTCCTTAAAATCCCTTTTCGACTTCACCTTCAACATGAAGTTGGAATGATACACACTCTTTTGCTCATCTCAAAATCCCCATAAAGCAAAACAGTAGAAAAGTAACACATAGAAGGGGCTCAATAAATATTTGTTTCATTCATTGGAGTCCTTGGGTTTCACAGAAATTCTGGTGGCATAGTGGTTAAGTGCTATAGCTGCTAACCAAAAGGCCAGCCATTCAAAACCACCAGGCTCTCCTTGGAAACCCTATGGAGCAGTTCTGCCCTTTCTGTACGGTTTGTATAAGTTGGAATCAACTTGATGGCAGTGGGTTTGGGGATTTTCTGGGTGGCACAAGTAGTTAAATCACTTGTCTGCTAACTTAAAGGGTGGAGGTTTGTGTCCATCTAGAGCTGTTTCACAAGAAAGTCCTGGATACCTGCTTCTGAAAACATCAGCCACTGAAAATACAAGGGAGCACAGTTCTATTCTGATGCATGTGGTGTCACCAGGAGTCAGAACTGACTTGATACCAACTAGTTTGAGTTTCATTAATTTATCTGATTTTACTAGAACATCATTTACACACATTTATACTAAGGTGAGAGTGACTGATACGTCTACAAGAAGACCTACCACTTTCCTTAGACTATTTGTTACATTACAGGCTAAATTGCTTTGGTGAGTAACAATGATACCTACCAGTTATGTATAGCTTACAATGTGAAAGACACTTGCTCTTACTACCTCTTTCAATCTGATAACAGCCCCATATAGCAAGTTGAAATCTTACCATCATCCCTTATCTCCTCATTTTACAGATGGGGAAACTCATGCACAAAAAGATTAATTAATGTCATTTAGGTAAGTTGGCATTTTAAACCCAGGCAGCCTGGCTCCCAAATACATATCCCTAACCATTATACAACACTACTTCTTAGGAAAAAAGTCAATCTTTAATGAAATACTTGGGCATGAGCAAAACACCTAACTGGACAAAAACGATGTTTGATGATACAATGAAAAGAACTCTGGAATGGAGCAAATGAGATCCAAGTTTCAGACCTAGCTTGACCTATGAATCTTGATGTGGCATTGAACAGGTTGCTCCACCTCCATGGTATGTCATCTCCCCATTTGAACTACAACGTTAGCTTTAATAAGCTTTGCTTCTGGGGCTTTCTGCAAGTATGAAGAATAAATGACCATGATACTAAGTTATCTAAATAAGAATCAATTTTCAGCGTTTGGGCAGGAAAGTGTATCCAGAGTAAGAAGAAAGTAGGAAGTCAGAATGCCTATAAACTCACTGCCATCAAATTGATTCTGACCCTACAGGGCAGAGTAGAACTAACTGTTCCATAGAGTTTCTGAGGAGTGCCTGTTGTATTTGAACTGCCAACATTTTTGGTTAGCAGGCGTAGCACTTAACCACTATGCCACCAAGGTTTCCAAGGAAGAACCTAATACGTGGCCAGCATTGCATGAAATGAGTGAACCAGTAAATCACCAAGCAGGAAGCGTGCAAATGTCTTCCCCAAGATCCTAGCCTGGCTCTGCAACAGTCAGCATAGTCTCAGACAGTATCAAAACAGAGAGAAAGAGCTCTTAGAGGTTGAATTCCAAGTCAGTGGTTTCTGTACTTATTTTTAGCTTTTTTTTTTTTTAATCATTCATGGAATGTAATATATAATGCTGATTTTTTAAAAAGTATTGTTTTATTTGTGCAAATTTCTTTTACAAACAGATTATAACCTTACTTATTATAAAGTCAATCAATATGAACAAGCCTGTTTTGATTAAATAAATTGTAAGCTCAGGTTAATATAAAACTGCAGTTGTGATCCATAACCCCTGACTTCTCATTCTTGTGTTTATTAAAACAACCTGATGATTTTCATTAGTTG
Source organism: Heterohyrax brucei (assembly GCA_028571685.1). Taxonomy (NCBI): domain Eukaryota; kingdom Metazoa; phylum Chordata; class Mammalia; order Hyracoidea; family Procaviidae; genus Heterohyrax; species Heterohyrax brucei. Next base: position 70,385,975 of record CM053150.1, read on the forward strand.
GGTTATGCAATATCTTGAAAATCCTTATTTACACAGACAAGTAGATGCTGACAGATTAAATGCTGACAGGTAAAAAAAAGGCAGTGAGAACAAATAGACGTAAAGCTTGCTTTGCAATCGTTGAATATTCTTCGATCAGACTGATGCACAGACTTAAAAGGAAGCAAGCAAGACTTATTTGAATTACACAAAATATCCAATGTCAGATCACACCTATGGTGTCAAGGTTCGTTTATTCATCCTTTTGTTCAACAAACACTTTGTGAGTCCCTACAATGTGTCAGCTATACTGGAGACATAGCTGGGAGCAGAACAAAAGCCTCCCTGTCCTCTTGAGCTCTACAACTTTAGTATGTGATGAGATCATCTTTAAACCTTAAACAAAAAAAAAAAATGTTCCCTGAAGTCTTCTTAAAAGCAAACAGTAATTTAGCTTAATAAGTTTTTTAAAAAGTCTACCTTGAGCATTACACTCCTTTAAAGAATTATCTAACACCCAAAACAAACCTATTACCATAAAGTTGATTCTAACTCACAGCAAGCCTACAGAATACAGTAGAACAGCCCCATGGGATTTCTAAGGAGTGGCTGGTAGATTTGAACTTCCAGCCTTCTTGGTCAGCAGCCAGGCTCTTAAAACTACACTACCATGGCTCCAAAGAACTATCTATATGGGATCCAGTGGGCAACACCAACTTGAAAAATTAGGTAGAAACCTTAGTAGGCAAGATTCAAGCTGCTGGCTTTTTGGTTACCAGCCATAGCACTTAACCGCTGCACCACAGGGTTTCTTCATGTTAATGAGGGATGAACAGTTCAGAAAAGGAGGGTGGGAATGGTTGCACAACTTGAAGAAGGTAATCAAAGTCATTGAACTATACATGTAAAAACTGTTGAATTGGTACATATGTAATCTCAACCATAGCAACAACAACAACAAAAAGCTAACCTATGAGAGATGGACAATAAATAAGATAAATAATACATGATAAGTAATATGGGAATAAAGAAAGCCATAAAGGGGCTAGGAACTCTGGGATGGAGGATGGTTGAATCTGAGGTAGTTCACAGAGGACTCACTTAGAAGGTGACATCTGAGCAAAAGTCTAAAGGAGGAAGAGTACCTACCCCAAGCCTGGCAGAAGGTCCCTGGCCAAAGCCAGGTTTGGCTCAAGTACCAGTAAGAAGGCCAAGGAGCTGGAAGAGAGTGAGCAAGGAGGAAAGGAGAAACAAAGGGTTCAGAAGGCATACATAGAGAATGGAGGTGGAACAGAATACACCAGGTCTACTAGTCCATCCTAATGGCTTTGGCTCCTAGGAAGAGTGAAAACAGCATCGTTTGTGATGTTGAGTTGAGAATAGAGTACAGGGAACGGGTAAAAGCGGGGAGAATGGGAGGTAGCTGCCATAACCCAGGAGGGATGGTTGGTGGCTTGGATCAGGTGGTGGTGGAGATGATGAGATGTGGTTGGCTTCTGGATGGACTGTGAAGAATAAAAACTGGTAGGAACTCTTGACCAAGTGGGTGTAGGTTGTAACATAAAGCTAGGAGGACTCCAAAATATTTACTTCAGGAAAGCAATAGGCTGGACATGCCATTGCCTAAAACGGGGTGTCTGTGGGTCAGGAATTCAGGTGGAACTGTAACTTTAAGATTCCTGTTAGAAATCTAAGTGGAGATGGACAATGAGTCTGGAGTTCAGGGAAGTGCTGCAGCCTGGAAATCGCCTTTGAGAAGTCATCTGTTACAAACAGTGCTTCAAGACAGCATAGGACCTCCAAGATGGTAGGCTTAGACAAAGACGAAGTGCAAAGCTGGTGCCTGGGGCACCAGCTCATTAAGAAGTCAGGGATTGAGAAGGAATCCCCAAGTGGACTGAGAAGGAACACCAGGGGTGAGAAGAAACTTGGGAGAATGTGGTACCCTGAAGGTCAAGGCATTAGGAGGAGGCCTAAAAATAGACTGCTGGATCTAGCCATGCAGTGGTCATGGGTGACCTTGGTCAGACCAGTTTGGGTCCAGTAGGAGTTCCTAGTTGGTGCAGTTAACACATTCAGCTTCTAACCAAAAGACTGGAGGTTTGAGTCTACCCAGAGGCATCTCATAAAAAAGTCCTGGTAATCTACTTCTGAGAAATCATCCACTGAAAACTCTATGGAGCACAGCTCTACTGGGACATACATGGGTTCACCACCATGAAATGGAATTGACTTCACAGTAACTGGTTACTGATTGGGAAGAGCAGAGGCTTGACCAGTGTGTTTCCAGAAAGAACTGGAGGGAAAGGATTGAGACAATTATGTCAAGATGAATCTTTCCAAAAGTTTTCTAACAAGAAAAGAGAGATGAAATGACAGATGAAAGGAGTAGTGGAGTTGGGTCATTTGTTCACTGTTCATCTGTTTCATCACAGGAAAAACCATGGCATGTCTGACCATGGATGTCAATTGATCCAGAAGAGAAGGTGTATGTCCTGATGCAGGTGAGAGAGGAGAATTGCTGAAGTATGTCCTGGAGAAAGTAAGAGGATCTGCATTGTAGGGTGGAGGTGAGGGTTGGCCTCAGTGGTAGGGGCTACTCATTGCAGTAAAGGACCCACGTCAACACAGAGGTAGGGGGAGTGGAAATCCGTAGAAGTTCTCCACTGATTGCTTTTGAAGTGTCTGTGCCATGGGTAATCAATTCATCAGGTGAGTACGATGGAGGGGGAAGAAGTGTAAGAGAAGGAGGCAAGACGTATGAACAACAGCAACAACAAAAATCTGGATGAGAAGGGGGCATGATTGGACCTAGGAGGCTTACTCCATTGCCAGGTAGCATAAGGGTTCTAGGAGATCAATGGCCATGAACCTAAATGAGGAGCAGGTAGCAAGACCTCATGCTCTATTCAGCTGCTTCTGTGCAGGCACTGAGTAGGCAAAGTTGCTTATGATTAGGTTTGTGGGTTTGCCTCATAAGCATGATAACTCGAAGAGTAAAGGGTATGAAACCCTGAAGCCAAAATAACCAAAAGCTAGTTGTCCAAGAGTCACTTTCAATTCCTGGTTACACCATGCGTGCCAGAACAGAATTGTGCTCCATAGGATTTTCCGTGGCTGGTTTTTCAGAAGCAGATCACCAGCCCTTTCTTCCAATGCACCTCCAGGTAGATTTCACCTTTTCAATTAGCAGCAGAGTGGTTTAACCTTCAACTACCCACTATTTAGAGCCAAAAATACTTGGCTAAAAACACTCAACCCATCACTTACTAGCTGTCTGACTTTGATGAAGTCACCCAACCTCTCTGTGCTTCCATTCCTTCAGCAGGTTCTTAAATAAAGTTAAATGAGTTGATGCACATAATCTTTAGAGCCATACCTGGCACATTAAAAGCACTCAGTAAAGCAGTTTTTGTTGTTACTGGGTGCTGTCAAGTAGGTTCCGACTCATAGCGACCCTGTGAACAGTAGAACGAAAAACTGCAGAGTCTTCACCGTGTCCACAGTTGTTTTTATGCTTAAACCCATTGTTGCAGCCACTGTGCCAGTCCATCTCATTGAGGGTCTTTCTCTTTCTCATTGACCCTCCGCTCTACCAAGTATGATGTCCTTCTCCAGGGACTGATCTTTCCTGACAACATGTCCAAAGTACATAAGATGCAGTCTTGCCATCTTTGCTTCCAAGGAGCATTCTGGTTGTACTTCTTCCAGAACAGATCTGTTGGTTCTTTTGGTGGTCCATCATACATTCAACATCCTTCTCCAACACAGCAATTCAAAGGCATCAATTCTTCTTCCGTCTTTTTTGTTCATAGTCCAGCTTTCACATGCATATGATGCGATTGAAAATACCATGGCTTGGGTCATGTGAGTTTTAGTCTTCAAGATAACATCCTTACTTTTGAATACTTTGAAGAGGTCCTTTGCAGCAGATTTTCCCAGTGTAATGCATCTTTTGATGTCTTAACTGTTGCTTCCAAGGGTATTGATTGTGGACCCAACTAAAATGAAATTCTTGACAATGTCAATCCTTTCTCCATTGATGACAATGTTGCTTACTTGTCCAGTTGTGAGGATTCTGGGTTTCCTGATGTTGAGGTGCAGCCCATACTGAAGGCTGTGGTCCTTGATCTTCATCAGTAAATGCCTCAAATCTTCTTCATTTCCAGCAAGTAAGGTGGTGTCGTCTGCATAATGCAGGTTGTTAAAGATGTGTCCTCCAATCCTGATGTCTCATTGTTCTTCGTATAATGCAGCTTCTCAGATTATTTGCTCAGCATACAGATTAAAAAGGTATGGTGACAGGATACAACCCTGACTCAAGCTTTTCCTGACTTTAAAACATGCAGTGTCCCCTTGTTCTACTCACACAACTGCCTCTTGATCCGTATACAGACGCCTTAAGAACACAGTTAGGTGTTCTGAAATTCCCATTCTCGACAATGTTAGCCATAGTTTAGTATGATCCACACAGTCAAATGCTTTTGTGTAGTCAATGAAACACAAGTAAACATCTCACTGGTATTCTTTGTTTTCAGCCAAGATCCACCTGACATCAGGGATGATCTCCCTGGTTCCACATCCTCTTCTGAATCCAGCTTGAATTTCTGGCAGTTCCTTGTCAATATATTGTTGTAGTTGCTTTTGAATGATCTTGAGCAGAATTTTACTTGCATGTGATATCAGCAGCATTGTTCAGTAATTCCACATTCAGCTGAATCACCTTTCTTTGGAATGGGCATAAATACGGATCTCTTCCAGTCAGTTGGCCAGGTAGCTGCCCTTCAAATTTCCTGGCATAGATGAGTGAGCACTTCCAGCACGACATCTGTTTATTGAAATATCTCAATTGCTATTCCATCAATTCCAGGAGTCTTCAATGTAGCTTCAGCTACTTCCTTCGGTGTCACTGGTTCCTGACCATGTGCTACCTCTTCAAACGGCTGAACATGGACTAGTAAAGCATTTAGCCTTTGTCATTATCAGTACTTCTCAAGAGTGGCAGGAAACGAGTTTCTTGGCCAGATAAAATCCTCTCTGCTTGGCAGAAAACACGTATAAAATATCTTGTAATGTTACAAAGTATTAAATAACATGAGTTTTTCAAAGTTCACTTTTACCCCCAGTCTGTTGAACACACCTTCAAAATTTCTAGTCTAACTTCGGTTGTTTTGTTCAGAGAAGCCCAAACATTGTTTCAGTTTCCCTGCTGACACTGCATCTGCTGTCAGCATTGTGGCAACTGTCAGTTGAGGAGCACTCAAATCTTACAATAACTTTACATTATCACAACCTGAGGACACGCACTCTGCACACCCCCCTATTACGCCCTAAAGGGCAGATACCTGAGATGTACCTGACGTTTCCCTGGAGTCATAGTTGATCTTAGAAAGTCTAACATTTTCTTTCTGTCAACCCTTGAGTGTTGCAGTAGTGAACATATGATACATTTTCATACCGCAGACATGCACAGGAGCAATTTTTAAGAGATTTTTTTCCAGCTACAATTTAACTAAAAACACATATACAGTAGGTTTGAATATATTGACAGAGTACAAGAATTCTGGGTGGTGAAAATTGTTAATGTAGTTGGCTGCTCATGAAGGACTGACCATCCAAATTCACCTGAAGGTGCTTTGGAAGAAAGGACTGGAGACCTACATCTTAAAAAGTCAGCTGCTGAAAAGGTCCCCCAACTGTCTAACCCTAAACTGCATCCACTACCACAGCCAGCTCTTCTGACAAAGACTGAACTTGGCTACACAAATTAAGGAGTGCAGCCGGCGACGAACAAACCTTTGGACTGTATGTACATGTGGCCATTTTAGAGGCTAATCGCTGGAGCCGAGATGGTAAGGTGAGGGGGGTCAGATCTTGGTCAGAGTCACAGGAAGTCCCAGATGAAAGGAAAAACTGGGCTGTCCTGGGGCCGCGTAGGGGTGGGACAGTTAGAATAGAGCTGCATGGAAAGTTTCACGTACTATATAACAAACTGATAAAGACTGTTAAATTGTTCTTAATCACAATAAAATTTATTTTAAAAAAAAAAAAAAAACCTCTGGAGCACAGTTTTGTTCTGATATACATGGACTCAACATGAATCAATTAACTCAGCGACAGCTGGTTTTATATGATTCCCAGTGTGGGTAGGTAGTGGATGAAGGAAACACTTCAAATCAAAAGGGCAATATTCACTCAAGAGCAAAGATGAGAAAGAAGGGAGAAAGGGTAGGAATTTCAGATCCAAGGAAATGGGGAATCTAGGATGGAAAAGGACAGAGGGCTGACACACTGTGGGGATGAAACCATGTCATGGAACACTTTCTGTACAAATTATTGAATAGGAAACTAATTTGCTCAGTATACTTTCACCTAAGCCCAATTAAAAAAAAAAAAAAGTTAAAAACAGTAGTACCCAGACAAACTTTTAACTCTGAACTGAAGCCACTCCCAAAGTTCTCCGTTCACCCAAAGATTAGACAGGTCTATAAACAAACAGCAACACACATGAGGCAGGTGTGTCTTCGTTTAATCATGTATCTGAGACGAAAAAGGCCACACCTGCCCAAAAGCAGTGATGAGAAGGCAGGAAGGGACAGGAAAGATGCATTAATGGAAACAGGGAGTGTGTGGGAGGGGAGAGTACTGACACATCGTGGGAAATGCAAACAATGTCATAGAACAGTTTATGTATAAATTGTTGAATGAGAAACTAATTTGCTCTGTAAACTTTCACCTGAAGCACAATAAAAAGAAATTTAAAACAAAACAAAAAAAGCAAGAACATATTGCAACAGATTAAATGCAGAAGCAAATATGAGAATCCAGCTGTCTCCTATTAAACCTGACAGTAAAGCAATTTAAAAATGTTAAAAAATGCCACTCTTTCCACAATTTTTGTTTTGTTTTGGAAAATGTATCTATTTTTTCATTAAAATACTTATGTTACCTTGTAATAAGTTTATTATTGTTATTTCAAAATGAATTTATAAATGAATATTTTTTAAATTAAAAAATATGCTAAGCTATGATTCTTACTGTTTTTCAAAGATTTAAATTACATTTCTTCTCTAAGTTGGGTTTCTAGACCTCCAAAATACCTCCTTGGGACTCTAGTGTTCCCCAGAACACAGTTTGACAGCTGCGGATCTAATTCCAACTCTCTGTTATTGTAGATGAGAAAACTGGGACTCAAACATATGATGGGACCTACCCCCATCCTACAGCAAAGAGGAGGCCGACTAGGACTGAAATCCAGATCATCTGGAGCAGGGTCTGTGGGCTTTTGCACAAGTCAGTCTCAGTTCAGGCCGCCTGATGCCTGATTCATCTGCATGTGCTGGTCATTGTCACTAACTGCCATCCAGAGGAGTCTATCAATGGACACATGATGAGGAAGAGGCGGTGATAGGTTAAGGATATGAGTTCTGACAATTTTATCTGCAGACTTAATGGTTCTAAGTGCCACATACCTCCTTGCTGAATATCGCTACAGTTACCTTTGAAATACTTTCCTTGGGAAGCTGTGCACCGATGCCAGCACCTAGTATGCCCTTCAACGCAATTTTAGAACTCTTTCTGGAATGGCCATTGCTCATGGTGGCACTGTGGCAAGTTCATGAGCTTAATTGTATAGATGTCTGTGAGGGAATTTTTAGACAGTAAACAAATAGTTATATTGGAACACCCTCCCTGCTCACCTAATCTGCCTCCCAATGACTTTTTTCTTTACCCATGGATAAAGGAAATATTGAAAGGAAGACATTTGGATGACATTCATGACATAAAGGGTAATACAATGACAGCTCTGATGGCCATTCCAGAAAAATGCTCCAAAATCACTTTGAAGTGTGGACTAGGCATAGTGCTAGTGCATAGCTTCCCAAGGGGAGTAGTGTGAAGGGGACTGTAGTGATATTCAGCAATGAGGAATGTAGCACTTTTTCTAGGATGAGTTTGTGGATGTAATTGTCAGACCTCATACATCTGGAAAGCTGCGTCTCAAGCCTCTGAATTCTGTAGTCAGACTTACAAGTCCTGAGGCTCTGGGGAAGAAGAAGCAAACCATAGTTGGTTGCAGGTTGGGGAGGAGGGAGTCCCTGATGACGGAGGCACCAAGAAACATTTAGGAAGGCTCCAGCAGAAGAGAAAGGAAGGCATTCATGGGAATCTATTCAGTGTGGGTCACAGATCAGCAGCATCGGCATCACGTGACAGCTTCGCAGAAATGAAGAATCCCAGGCTCCATCCTGGATCTACTAAAACCAGAATCTACATTTTAACCAGACGTCTGGATGATTCTTATTCATGTTCAAGTTTGACAAGTACCCACTCTCCTAAGTACCACTGCATCATTTTGTCACCTCCTCAGCTGCCGTGGCAAAGGGGTGGCAAGAAAGAGAAGGAATGGGAAGCTCTGGCCAGGCATCCCATTGAACCTCACGACACAGTACAGGGATGCAGCTGCATCTACCTAATTCGTTCACTTACTCATTCAGCAAACACTTCCTCAAAGCACCCACCATAGGCTAGGAACTGGTGTATGGAGAAGACTAAGTCACTACGGCTGCACCCAATAAATTCAGGGCCATTGGAGAAGACAGCAGAGTGAACCAACCAGGACTGGGCCCCTACATTTCAGTATCTGGGGAGTCCCCTGCTTCTTTTCCTTTCCTTCTTCCTCACTCATGCCTTCTCTTTCCCTCTTCCTTTACTGTACTTCTGCTCCCTTACAAGGACCCAAGTGGATACCTCCAAAAGAGAAGCAGCAGCAACCATTGCCACCCCAATGATAGCTTTGGTGAAGAACACAGACGAGCCTGCAACTGCACATCGAAACCCTCTATGGAGCCTGGACCTCCAGCATTCCTGTTTGGTTTTTGAGAGCTAAGCCTCTATCTGCTGGCACCAGAGGATCACTGTCACTAAGTCCCTTCTAGCTGATTCAAATTTCCTTATTTGTGTGGCAATCTGCTTCCATAAAGATTTATAGCCTATGGGGGCACTTCTACTGTGCCCTATTGGTTCACTGTGAGTCAGAGTTGACTCAATGGCATTGGGTTTGGGGTTCTTTTGACAGACGCCTCCCTGTTCCCAGGAAGCAAGCACAGGTCCATTCTCAGTGTGGCATCCTTTACAGAAGTCCCAGTCATTGAGTTGCTGAGCTTCAAAAACATTAACAATATTAATTGGACAGAAATCAGGTGGGAGGTTTCAGGAGTTGAAAAAAAGAAAGATCAAGCTGATGGTCAACCTACAGTATTATTTTTGCAGCATCACCCTAGGAGACAGCCAAGAAAAATGAGCCCAAAGACAACAGGGCCATGTTCGACTACAGAATTCAATGGAAAAAGAGGGTACAAAGCAGAAAGAGCCCAGATAAAGAAACAATGAGAATCCATGTACTTATGCGGGTATACAAAAATGTGTGTGAGAAAGTAAGTATTCCTCTGTGTTGAGGGTAGAGTGATTTAGTATTGACCTAGAGTGGATGGACCACCAGACAGGCAGAACAAAGAGTAGCTCTTCTCCCACTGACCTGCAGAGATGTGACATTGCAGTAATCTGCAGCATGAACTTTCCCCTTGCTTCTTATTTGTAGTTGGAGAAATCCTATCTCTTTCTTTCAGGTGATTTTTACGACCTCTGTCTTCGTTACACAGTGCAGCTGAAACCGAATTACCACACATGGGTGACTTTGCAGAACAGAAATTTATTTTCTCATCCGTCTGGAAGCTAGAAGTCCAAATCAGGATGTCAGCTCTAAGCGAAGGTCCCTCCTGGTCAGTAACCCCTGGAGTTTCTTGGCCTACCTTGGCATTCCTTGGCATTCTTTGGTGTCTGTCTCCCTCCAGTGTGTGTCTGTCTTTCTGTTCCACTTTTAATAACACAGAAGTGATTAGATTTAGGACTTTCTCTCGGCAGTAGTTAAGAGCTCAGCAGTAAACCAAAAGGTCAGGAGTTTAAAGCCACGAGCTGTTCTTTGGAAACAGTACGAGGCAGTTCTGCTCTGTCCTATAGAGTTGTTATGACTCAGAATTGACTGACAGCAGTTTGGGTTTTTTAGTTTTTTTCTTTTTTCTTTTTTTCTTCTGTACTCTGCTTTCACCTCATCATAACAAAAGAAACCCCAATTTCCAAATTGGTCATACAAGGTCCAACAATTAAGTCTATAATCTCAGTTGTTCCATTGCTAAATACCACTATGGTCACCTTCAAAGTACTCCCCTTGGGAAGCTATGTACCAATACCAGTGCCTAGTCCATGCTTCAAAGCAATTTTGGACCTCTTTTTCTGTAATGGCCATCAGAACTGTCGTTGTATTACCTTTGATGTCCTGAATGTCATCCAAATGTCTCCCTTTCAATATTTCCTTTATCTTTAGGTAAAGAAAAAAGTCACTGGGGGGCAAATCAGGTCAGTAGGGAGGGTGTTCCAACACAGTTATTCATTTACTGTCTAAAAACTCCATCACAGAAAACTATACAATCTAGCTCATGAACTTGCCACCATGCCATCATGCACAATGGCCATTCCAGAAAGAGTTCTAACATTGCTTTGAAGCATGGACAGGCACTGGTATTGGTGCATAACTTCCCAAGGGGAGTACTTCGAAGGTGACCATGTTGACATTTAGCACTGAGGCATGTAGCATGTTTTCCATGATGAGTTCTTAAACTTAATTGGCAGACTTTGTATTTAAAGATATAGAATTAGGATTTCAGTACACATTTTGGAGCTGATGCAATTCAATTCACAACACCCTCTAATAGGACGTACCATCCACTCCCATTCAACCTCAGTTCCTAACTTAACACTCCATTTTCAGTTGCAGCCACAGGACTGTCTGAAATCTTGGCACATGGTTTTGCAGTGCTGTTTTGTCCACGAACACCTGGAAGAAAGCAAACAGGACCCTGTGGGACATGGACCAAAAAAGCCTTGCCCCTTGCTCTGTTAGGGGAAGGAATTTGGGGATCCACGTACAACGGGATACACCAACCCACTGCCATCAAGTTGATTCCAGCTCATGGTAACCCTATAGGTCAGAGTAGAACAGCCCCATATACTTTTCAGGAGTACCTGACAGATTTGAACTGCCAACCTTTTGGTTAGCAGATGTAGTGCTTAACCACTGTTTTAGTCAGCTAGTGCTGCTCTAACAGAAATACTCCAGAGTGGATTGCTTTAACAGAGAAAGATTTATTCTTACACAGTCCGGTAGGTTGCAAGTCCATATTCAGGGTGTCCGCTCCAGGGGAAGGCTTTCCCCTTGTCGGCTCTGGAGGAAAGCCCAGTATTGCATCAGTCTTTGTCCAGGGAGCGTCCTGACGCAAGAACCCCTGGTCTGAAGGACACGCTCTGCTCCTGGTGCTGCTTGCTTGATGGTAGTGAGGTTCTCAAATTGTCCTTTGTTTCTTTTTCCTTTTATTCCTTGCAAGCTAAAAGCATTAAGGGTGGGGTAAGCCATACTCCAGGGAAGCTCCCCCCACAGCAGGAATTCACAGCCCCACCCTAATCCTTTAACATACAGGTTAGCAAAACCACACAATGGAGGACAGTCCCAAGATACTGGGAACCATATCCCAGCCACATGGCTACACACATTTTTGGGGGGACACAATTCCAACCATGACAACCACTATGTCACCAGGATTTTTGCAACCGGACATAAGTTTCTCAAAATATCTGTTTCAAAGTTGATTGAGAGATTATACTACTTCCTCCTTTAGAATCCTTTAGCTTTACCAAGTTTTAAGAAAAAAAAAAATGTCCCTGTTACTAAGAATAGTTTCTTTTTTCTGTTGTTTTTTTTTTCTGGGTTTCCTTCTGCCCCACAGGAGGCCATCCTTGCCAGAAAAATTGTTCCAGTCCCACTAACAATAGGAACCACAACAACAACCAGCTATGGAGTGCTTCTCAAGTACTCAACATCATACTAAGTGCTTAGCGTGAGTTATTTCAGTAAGTCATCGCAACCGGACTGTTATTATTTCCATTCCTCAGATGAGTAAACTAAGGCCGAAAGAAACAGAACTGAGCCCAGCTCTGCTGACCCTTAAGCCTACGTCCTTCTGCTTATACCACTACCTTCCCAGATATGACCACTAAAACCTGAGCAGAGATCCCTGCCAGGCCGTGGGGTTATGGGCAATTTTCACTGTCTTCTCTTTGTTTCTGTACATTCACCGCAGGTTCTGCAATACACACATGTTACCTTTGAAATAAGGTTTATAAAATTGATACAGAATGTTTTAAAAGCAAGAGCAGTGTAGGACCCAGGCTCCCCCCTCATGCTTTCCCAAGAAAGAGTGGAGCACTGTGGGAAGGAGTTTGTTGTGTTCCCAACTGGGCTTCTGCGTGTTTATTGTGTTCCCGCCTGAGCCTGCAGAAGCTGCCCGACATCCTCAAGTGGCTAAACCTGTCAAAAAGGTGGCCCAAACGACTTCCTACCTGAAGCATCAAGTTGTCTTGTATCTTTAGGCTCACAGCCACTCCATGAGGCAGGAGTCGGCAAGTAATTTTTTTTCTTTTTCATTGTGGTAGCTAGATATATAGCACAGCATCTGTCATTTTGACATTCTTCACATATACAATTCAATGATATTAACTATGTATATTATATGACTCAGCTATCATCACTATCTGTTTCCAAACTTTTCCATCACACCTAACAAAAGCTCAGTGCTCCCTAACAGTGGGTCCTCCCTCCTTCCTACTCACCCCTAGTAACCACTAATAAACTTGGGTCTCTATATACTTGCCTGTTCTAGATATTCCATGGAAGTGAGACCATGCAACAATTGTCCTTTTGTGATTGACTTATTTCACTCAACATAATGTTTTCAAGGTTCAGCAAGTTTGGGGGCTGATTTTTGGGTTTTTTTTTTGGTTATTTTAGTGGGATTTGTTTATTATTGTACTTGAGATGAAGGTTTACAAAATGAACAAACTAGCTTCTCATTAAAAAAGCAGTGCATGTATTGTTTTGTGACTTTTGTTATCAACCCCACAAGATGTCAACACTGGCCCATTTTCAGCCTTCGGTTGCCTGGTACCTGCTTTCCTGTCTCCTCCTGCTTTTTAGTCCTTGCCCCTGGGCTGGTGCGTGCCTTTGTTCTCATTTAGTTTGGGGGACCTGTCTAATCTTTGGTTGAAGGGAGAACCTCAGGAGTGACTTAGGCATTAAGCTAAAAGGGTGTCCAGGTGTCATACTCTCAGGGTTTTGCTAGTCTCTGTCAGACCAGTAATTCAGGTCTTTTTTTTTTTTGAGAGTTAAATTTTTTTTCTATAGTTTTCTCTAGCTCTGCCTGGGACCCTCTTACCCTTATCAGAGCAGTCACTGGTGGTAGCCAGGTGTCTTCTAGTTGTGCTGAATTCAGTGTGCAGGAGGCTGTGGTAGTTGTGTTCCATCATCCTTTAGACTAAACTTTTCCTTGTATCTTTGGTTTTGTTCACTGCCCCTCGCTCCAGATGGGGTGGGACCAGTGGAGTATCTTAGATGGCTGCTCACAGTCAGCGAGTTATTTTTGATTCACCATGTTTCTGAATATGATTCTATCTCTTAAACCATCAAAGTGTGTCTCTAAGGGGGCTGTTTCTCTGATAAGCCCTGAGGGGTATTTCCTCCCCTAAGTACACGCGGACCTGGGAGGTGACCATACAGGACTGCCCCCACACTGTCCCACTGCTATTATCTTACTGACTTTATGGTTGACCCCAGAAAGTGGAAGGTGACAGGCAGTCACCCTGGCACTGTGTAGCCAGCCCCACAGGTGGCAGGGCAGAGCAGAATCAGAGTATCCATTCAGGGTTGGTTCACAGGTCCCCTCTGGTGGCTTATTGCATTGCCAGGTTGGGGTCTTCAGGAAATTCTCAGCTATAACAGAGACAGGAAAGATCCAGAAACAAAGGATACAGTGATCAGTGGAAAAGCTGCCCTTGCTCCTAGGCCCCTCCTCAACAACAGAATAGGTACCTCCCCTTACTTGTATCCTGGGTGGAAAGCACAAATCTGAAGCTGGGAAACTGAACATTTGTGTTAGCCTCAGCACAGACAAATCCAGGCAGAGAGGTGTGTTCTGGGCAATCTCCACCAGTCCACAGCATCTCTGATTCCTTATGGCCCTTTAGCTGATGGTTTTCGGGGTTAAGCACTGGCCTCCACGCTTTCACAGGTGGCCCCACCACAGATGGTGTTTTATGCTAGGAGGTAAAACAGCACCATCAGAATGGCAACATATGGGTCTTTGTGTGGTCTTGTCCCCTGCAGACCTGTAGGCTGGCCAGCCAGCTTGCTATTTGCATACATCAGTTTAATATTCAGGAGAGGCAGATGGGACCTCTCTTGATTGGCTTTGCCTAATGAAACCTGTTTATTAAAGAGAGAGAGAGAAAGGTAGAAGAGAATCATACTCTCAAAGAACTTGTGCTTCTCAAAGATCATGTACATTCATATTCTCCACCACTGCACACATCACTGACTAGCGTGGCGCCCAGACCCAGCTTAGAGTCCTATCAATAGCACACTGCAGGCTGCTACCACCAGTCAGTTTCAGCTGGCATGCAAGATGAAACTTACTTCACATCCTTGTAAAAATTCAAACCTACTCTTTTACAGATGAGATAGACCAGGCCAAGAGAAAGAGAGTAACTTGCCTAGAATGACTCAGGGAGATATAACAGAAGCAATAGTAGAATCTAGAACTATGCAGTTCCTGGTTCAGTGCTTCTTCTACTGCATCAGAATCAGTGTTTTAGAATCTTAGAATTAGAGTGAACAGCAGGCAGGAGGAAGATAACCTAAAGGTCACCTCAGTATGGAAAGAACGAGGTCTTATATGAGACAACCATGGGTGCAAATCTTAGCTCTACTGCTTAGGAGCTGCGTCATTGGGCAAGTGACTTCACTGTCCCCAGTGCTCTGTTTTACCACCTGCAAAATGGCAATGATAACACCTATCTCACAGAGCCATAGGAGTCCCATGGTAGTACAAAATGGCTAAGCTCTGCAGTATTAGCCAGAAGGTCGATAGGTCAAATCTACCCAGAGATGCCTCAAAAGGTAGGCCTGGCAATCTGCTTTCAAAGGATCACAGCCTTGAAAACCCTATGGCGCAGTTCGGTTCTGCACACATGGGTCACCTTGAGTTGTGACTGACTTTGACAGCAACTGACAAAACTTAGAGCCATTGTGATGCACAAATGAGAAGAAAAACAGCACACACTAAATAAATAGTAGACACTGAGATATTCCCCTGCTAATACCAGGCTCCTAATATCTACCACTTCCCTCTGTGCCTCCTTCCCGGCCAGATCACCTCTTGCTCTCCTGATTGATGTCAGCAATGGGTGAGGCTTTAGTTTCCATGTTTGTCCAGGCTTGTTTGTAGCACAAATGACTTTTCATCGTCCACAGGCCTCTGCAGAGCTTTGGCCAGGGCTGTATCACTAAAACTCTACTCCCAAGGCAGGGAGGCTCTCTCCACTCCAGAACGGGCCCCTAGGATCCTCTCAGAACTTTATGTCTCCCTTTGTCAATTCCTATCTAATTAGTGATACCATTTTCAGGAAACTCCACATGGAGCCTACTGCAAGGGCCAACTGAGCAAATTACTATTCATTCTCCAAACGACTGCCCTGGCTCTTCCATTAGCTTAGGAACTTCCCTGGGGCAAGTCCGAACTCAGTCAGCTCATTAGCTAGTGGAGAAGCAACTTTCCCAGGTCCACATCTCCTGACGTATAGTAGGTACCTGAAAGGACTGGTATCATCGTTCCCAATTCTCCACTTCTCTGTGTATCTGAACCCTTTATCTTGAAACACTGGAGTGCTCTCTCCCTATAAACCAGTTGTCATCAAGTCATTTCAACTCATAATAACCCCATGGTATCAGAGTAGAACCTGTGCCACAGAGTTTTCACACTGTGACCTTTCAGAAGCAGATCACCTGGAAGCAGATCACCAGGTCTTTCTTCGGAGGCACCTCTGGGTGCATTCAAACCTCCAACCTTTCATTTAGTAGCCAAATAGATTAACCATATGCACCACCTAGAAATTCCTCTCTCACTATAAGCCAAAACTACACCCATTGCCTTCATGTGGATTCCAACTCATTGTGACCATATGGGCAAGAGTAGAACTGTCCCTTAGGGCTTCCAAGGCTGTAATCTTTACAAAAGCAGATTTTCACATCTTTCTCCTGCAGAGCATCTGATGTGTTTGAACTGATGACCTTTTGATTAGCAGCTGAGCGCTCAACCACTACACCACAAGAGTTCCTTTTTGTCACTACAGGCAAGGTATAACTCCCCGCTCCAGGCCTGACCATGTTAATGTTTGGGTCAAAGGGATGTGGATTATTTATCTGTTGCTGTGTAACAACTTACCACAAAATTTAGCAACTAAAAACAACACGTATTATCTCATAGTTTCTGTGGGTCAGAATCTCAACAGACCTTAACTGAGTCCTCCGCTCCAGAGTCTCACACAAGGATGCAATGAAGGAGTCAGATGGCCTGTCATCGTTTCAAGTCTCAATTGAGGAAGGACCAGCTTTCAAGTTCACATGGTGTTTGGCAGGATTCAGCTTCTTATTGGCTACTGGCCAGAAACTGCCCTCAGTTCCTTGCTATGAGAGGAATTTCTTCAAAGCATACAATCCAAGAAGACAGTGGAGAGTCTGCTAGAAAGACAGAAGTCACACTTCTTTGTAACCTAATCATGAAAGTGATCGCCCATTAGCTTTGGCATATTCTATCAGTCAGAAGCAAGTCACAGGATATGCTCATCAAAAGGAAGAAACTACAACCAGGAAGGAGAGCTCGCTGGGGACTTCTTAGAAGTCTGCCGCCCACCGAATATTTACGGACATAGCAAGCAGGTGAATTGGATTGATTCAGCACTAGGACTACAAAAGTCTAACAGTTGCCAAGTCATTCCTTTAATTTGAGGAAAGGAATTCCTTATATGCCTCATAGAAGAGAGAAGGACAAAAAAATGAGCTATGGGTGACAAAAAAGAGACGATTAGCCATGTCCTAAGGGGAAACATGAGTGAGATTTTCCAAGAGAAGTCATTTAGATCCAAAGAACTAATGGATCACAACAACCACAGCCTTCATCAGTTTGCTTCTAGCACCACTAGCTGGTACCCAGCTATAGCCACCAAATGCTCTGATAGGGATCACAATGGAGAGAGGGTTCTGGACAGAGCTGGAGAAAAATACAGAACAAAATTCTAACTCATAAAAAAAGAACACATTGCGTTGCCTGACAGAGACTGGAGAAACCCCAAGAGTATGGATCCTGAACACCCTTTTAGTTCAGTATTGAAGTCACTCCAGAATTTTTTCCTTCAGCCCAAAATTAGACAGATCCATAAAATTAATAATAACACCCATAGCTCAACCATGTATACAAAATTCAATGAGCATACCCAGGCCAGGGTAAGGACAAGAAAACAACGAGGGACAGGAAAGCTAAACAAATCCAAATGCAGAACCCAAAATCGAGAAGAGGAGCATGTTGACATGTTGCAGGGTTTGCAATCAATGGCATAAAATAATATGTGTATTAATTGTTAAGTGAGAAACAAATTTGCTCTGTATACCTTCATCTAAAGCACAATAAAAAAAGAAAGAAAGAAAAGCCAACTGGAAATGAGAGTTCAATTGGTCTATGTAACTCCAGAAGACAGTTCTAGGTCAACTGGATGGAAGTTCAGAGTGGAGTCAAGGTAAGGAATTAGATTAGAATTCTAGCTACTAAACCGTAAACTGAATGTGTGAGGAGGCAATAAGCTCACTGCTAGAAGGCGGCAAACAGAGTCTGTTCTAAAGAGAACAGGTATGTTCTAATAAGATTCTTCCTTGGATGAGTCTGAGCTTCAAAGAGAACAATTGTATATAGGGATGAGCATCCAAGACGCTGCTGATTAAGGAACTCACCTGGTTCATTTCTGACTCCATGTTAAGAAGCAAAGATGATTTATAACAGAGCTCTATTTTTTTCAATAAAAATTAGGAATGAATGATTGATTATAATTCCAGGCACTGACAGTACTCAATAATATTAACCAGAACTGTGGCAGTCAGCAGGCAGTTTGGATGTCGTTAATGCTCACTTGAATTGATCACATGTGGAGACACTCCCCAATCTTCTGCTTAAATGAGGCCAAACTCTACTCCCTGACTTAACCTCCTTGCCTTTCATTCCTTTCCCTACCTTTCCCTATTTGGCTTCTTCACAGTTCATTCCTCTTGTACCTGAAAGCCACTTTTGGGGAGGTTTTGTTTGGTTCAGTTTGGTTTGCTTGGTTTTTTTTGTTGTTTGTTTCAGACAACCCCATCCTATCCTGGTTTTCGTGCTGTCATCTCTACAGTGTCCTTTCTGGGACTCCTCAATGGTTACTCTGTCTCTGCTTTCCCTTTACATGTAGGTGAATCCCAAGATTCTGCTTAGCTTCCATTGCTTATCAATCCTAATACCTCCATAGGTGATCTCAGCTAATCCCATGAGATTATAGTCATCCATATGCCAGCAACTCCTCCCCAATCTCAGGCTCTAGGCCAAGATTAAATCTATGCCTGGTATGACAATTAAGTTCATGAACTCATCCTGGAAAAAGTGCTACATACTGTTCTTGGAAGCTCTAGAGTCTGACATAGTAAATTCAAATGCCAACTCTGGCTCTTGGTAGCTCTGTAATCATAGGCAGGTTAATTGACTTCTTTGAGCCTCCATGTCACGTTTTATTAAAATGGAGCTCTGTAACTTCTTACTGAAAGTTTATGCAGGTGAAGATTAGAGACAATTGCACAGAACTCAAGCATGCTCCATGAGCACTGGATGAGCGGTAGTGTGAGTTAGGAGGACAGCATGGCCCAATTTCTACTGAATGTGGGAAAGCACCCTTCGCCTAAATCCCCAGATCCCTCCTATTGCGACATTGTACTATTCTGTGCAAACAGAACAAGTCTAGAATGAAGGAGACTAAAGCTTGCTCCCCTCCAGAGTGAGGGGCAACATTTTTCTTTCCCGCCTGAGTCCGCAGTCACTGTTCCAGATGAGTTTTAGAGCACCTTACTCTCGGAGGGGATGCTGCCCACTGCGCAGGCTGCAGCCTTTCTCTTCAGGGGTATTGATCCTTAGGCAGCTTGAGACATGTTTTTATTATTTGTATGCTGCAGTCAGCACAGATAATAGAGCAATTCCCTGGCCTGGGATCCATTCAGCTCCCCACGCCAGCTCAAGTCTTTCTCTTTGAGGTACCCAGAGCCAAAGGCAGCTCTGCAGGATCCAAAACTGGAAATAAAATTTCAGTTAAATACACTAGAAATTAGATTAGATTTTTATTACTGACAGGAAAAATGAAAGGCAACAACCAAAGGCTCAAGGGGAAAGACATGCACATCAACATACAAAGCTGAGATGAAAAGGCTGTTTTGTAGCCTGACTCACTAGCCACCAACAGGCTGAGAGACAAGACTCCGGTTTGGGCCAAAGAGCAGGCTGATTCAGCTCGGATGATTCCGATGATGTGTCTACTGAAACACGGGGGGCTTTTACCTCTGAGAAGCAGGGCAAAGCTCTGCAAAGCACACACGCCCTCAAAGGAGAACATCAGTGCTCAAATTCAGGTTTGCCTACTCCTAAGCAGGGTGAACTTGGACACAAGACTGTGCCATCGTGAGCCTCCATAGCTTTCCCTGTACTATGTCATTTGTTGCCATTGAGTGGAGTGCCTCATGTCAACCCCATGCACAACAGAATAAACTTTGCTTGGTTCTGTGTCATCTTCACAATTGATGGTATGCTCAAGCCCATTGTGGTAGCCACTGTGTATTTTAAATGCCTTCCAGTCTAGGGGACTCATCTTCCCAAATTATATATCAAACAATATTCTGTTATGATCCATAGGATTTTCATTGACTCATTTTCAGAAGTAGAGTGCTAGGCTTTTCTTCTTAATCCATCTTGGTCTGTAAGTTCCACTGAAATCTTTCCACCATGGGTGATTCTGCTGGTATTTGAAATACCAATAGCATAACTTCTTGCATCATAGAAACACACAAGCCACCACAGAACAAACTAGTAGACAGATGTTTGGTGATCAGTGCACCATGGAATGATGATAATAGCAGTACATCGTTTAAAGGAGGGTGATATGAAAGAGTAAGTGATTTTACATGAAACCTATCAGTGGCATTAACTGGGTGATCAGAATAAGAAATACATAACTTACATCATGGTTATTTATATGTGTATGCATACATAAATAAAAAGCAAAAACAGAAAAGATTGTAAAATAATATCCTTAGTGTACATGTTAATAAATACAAACATATACAACACTCTCTATGTTCTAGGCTTTACTCTAAACATGCAATAAACATTAAGTAACCCTTATGAAGTAGCTACTATTATTATTATCATCATTTTATAGATGAAAAAAATGAGGCTCAGATTTCTCTGTGGATTTATGGTCAGAAAATAGCTGAGGATTTAAATGCAGCCATTCCTAACCACTCTGATACATATCTCAGAATTCCTATTAAATTTTATTGTGTTTGGAGACCTCCCAAATTAACTGCATGACCACTAAAGAATCATAATTGGAACCTTGAAAAATGTAGCTCTAGTATGCCCATGGAGACCCTGGTGGCATAGTGGTTAAGTGCTACAGCCGCCAACCAGAAGGCTGACGGTTCAAATCTACCAGGTACCCCTTTAAAACTCTATAAGACAGTCCTACTCTCTCTTACAAGATTGCTATGCGCTGGAATCAACTCAATGGCAATGGGTTTAGTGTTTTGTGTTTTTCTTTTTTTTTGGTTTTAGAATATGCCTACATTGATAAGCTTTGCCCTTCCTTCAACACCAGGTGGAATTTTTTCATTTCTATTACCAACTCTCTTGTCCCCTCTGGTTACTCAGCACCCTACTTGGTCCCCAGTAGTCTTCCAGTTCACTGAGAAACAGGTGCACTCCATAAAAGATGAGTTTTTTTTATAAGAATGAAAGTAGTTATTAAGCAGACTAGTACATGTGGCTAAAAGAGCCCTGGTGGCACAACGGATAAGCACTCCACTGCTAACCCTAAAGTCAATAGTTCAAACCCATCAGCAGGAGAAGGAACCTGGCAATCTACTCCATAAATATTGTTGCTGTTGTGTGCTGTCAAGTTGATTCTAACTCATAGTAACCACACATGACACAGTAGAACCACCCTATGGAATTCCCTAGGCAATAATACTTATGGGAGCAGATGACCAGGTCTTTTCTCCCATGGAGCCACTGGGCCACTGGGTGGGTTCAAACCGCCAACTTTTCAGCCTGCAGTGAAGCACGTAACCATTGCGCCATCAGTGCTCCTCCTATAAAGATTATAGCCCAAGAACCCTCTACTCTGTCCCATAGGGTTGCTATGAGTCAGAATCAACTCAACAGCACACAATCACAGCAACAACATTATGGCTAGGTTTACCGTTTCTGGGTAGTGCAAATGATAACCACTCAGCTGCTAACTGGAAGTTAGTGGTTCAAACCCACCCAGAGGTGTCTGAGAAGAAAAATCTGGGGGGCTGTTTCTGAAACAAACAAACAAACAAACAACCTGTGGACAACAGTGCTGTTCAGGAATACGTGGGGTTGCTTGGAGTCGCAATCAGCTTGACAGCAACTAGTTTGGTTTTCAGTCTATTGCCAGGTTAAGGCTAGCTTTTTCCCATTCATCAAATCCCAGAATCATTACAGTGACCCATGTTTGTTCTGCTTTGCTTTAACCTTGGTTACTACCACTAAAGCCACTGAGGCTCAGAGAGATGCAGTGACTTTTCCAGACTCACCACACCAGCAGCAGGCCGTGCTAAGATTCAAATCTAGGATTGTCACCTCCACTATTCTTGAATTCTCACATTTTCTCAGCTTAGTAATAAGAGTCATCCTTGTTACAGAAGGGGCTTCTAGTTCTTGGAGGTTGGTGGGCAAAGATTCTGTCTTTGAAGTCAGAAAGACCTGGCTTTGAGTCATAGCTCCATCACTTCCTGATAAATGATCTCGGAAAAGTCATTGAAATTTTCTGAACCACAGTGTCCTCAACAGTAAATTAACAAAAATACTTTCAACTTTCATTGAGTTAATTATGACTCATAGCAACCTTATAGGACAGAGTAGAACTGTCCCATAGAGTTTCCAAGGAGCACCTGATGGCTTTGAACTGCCAACCTTCTGGATGGCAGCTATTGCACTTAATCACTACACCATCAGGGTTGCCTGTAATTTAGGAAGCATAGTAACATAGGTTCATAAGTTTTGCCCAGGACTAAAGGGTCTTCTATAATGCAGAACTTTGAGTGCCAAAATGAGCAAGTTCAAGACAATCTAAGACAAGCTTGTAACCCTGAGATGATGGTTAACAAGACCATTTACTCATTCATTCATTCATTCATTCATTCATTCAGCAAAACCACTTGAATGTCTGTCCTACTGGAGAACCAGGAAGAAGTATTTAAAAAAAAAAAAATTAAATTCTCTGCCTTCATGGAGCTTATTTTCTTGAGAGGGGAAAGTGACATAAGTAAAGAAGTGGAATATTACTATGGAGAAAAATTAAGCAAGAAGTTGTTAAAAAGTGTCTCTAAATGAGAAGCAACCCAAAATATGCACCAGCAGAACAATGGACAAATGAACTGTAGGATACTCACACAATGGAATAGCACGTAGCAATAAAAACAAAGAATTATTGATACACGTAGTATGAATAAAGCTCATAGACATTATGTTGAGAAAAAAAAGGCAGACACAGAGGAGTACACGCTGGAAGATTCCATTTACAGGACACTCAAAAATAGAAAAAGCTAAGAGGTAGTGATTAAAGTCAGAAGAGTAATTACTTGAAGGGGTAGACTAACTTAACAAAGGTCTGAGGGAACTATATGGTATACTGGGAATATTCTGTGACTTGATCTGGGTATTGGTTATATGGAATATGCATATTTCCATATTCACCAAAGTGAATGTTTACCCTGGATATTGATCCAATAAGTGTACTATATCATGTATATGTTGCTCCTCAACTTACAAATATTTAAATAGCTAAATATTAAATGGACAAATAAGGCAGCAAAAATAAAGTGGAGACATGGAGGGTTAGGTTAACACAATTCTTTGCACACAGTAAGAATTCAGTAAGTGCTAGGTATATTTGATTATTAACCCATGGCTTCCAGGAGCCTAAGACCTATACTATAGGGAGAAGATGTTCCTTTCCTAACTCTTTGAATGTTTCTGGTCTTCTCACTCATCTCAGGAACATGGGAGCTTGCTATCAGCCCACTTGAAAAGGCTGTGCTTCAGATGCCTTAATATTGGTCCTAAAACTTGCATCATCAATAGGCCTGGAAAGTTCCTGATTTGCTTTGCTCTGTGTGTCCTTATCTCTCACCCCTGTGATTGCAGTGACAAAGATATATAACATTTTCCTATGTAATGGGCTTGAATTATCCCAAGAATAATGGAAAGATATTTTTCATCTTGAGGGAGGTGATGAATATAAATGTGACTCACGACCATTTCTCTACTTCTTGCTTCCTCTGGGAAATGAGACCACAGAAGAAAAACTTCCGGTGCTGGGGAAAGAAGAGTCCTGTATTCAATACCCCATTCAAATACAAGGATGGAAAGATTTTATCAACCCCCAATCCTTTCCCTTTCTGTCCAACTAGTCAAAAATGCCTCCAAGTATAAAGTAATTGATTTATCACACGTAACAAGATATTTTTTTATCTACAAAGAGTTGAAAACCAATAAACTTTTCCAAGTGAACCAGGACCCAGTAAAGTTCAGTGTTCTACACTCTTTCAGATAGAATACCTCTCTCAGGTCCTAGCTTTCTTCTAGACAATTAGGAAGATGTAATTTTGATCCAGATAATTCCACATTTCTTAGGGGAATAATTCTACATCTACCTGCCACTTAACTTTTACTGTATGTTGGATTAACCTCCAAAACCAAGGGGGAAAAAAAACCAGTGCCAGTGAGTTGATCAATGCTGACTCATAGCAACTCTATAGGATGGAGAAGAACTGCCCCATAGAGTTTCCAAGGAGCACCTTTTCCCCTTGTCACATGTCTGGAATATGTCTCTTTTCTTTGCTTGCTAAAGCAAGCTTCACATTCTCCTGGAAGCCTTCCCTGGATGCCCTGATGGCTTAATTAATGCTCCTTCTGAGTTCCGCATTGGATTGTCATGATGCATTGACTTTTCATCTCCCCCACTAGACTTGAGCTTTTTGAAGGCAGGCAAACTCTTATTTCTCATTGTATTCCCAGTGCTCAGCTGGAACACTGTATGCACCCTACAAGAAGGAAAGGCGGCACTGCTGGGTTAGTAGTATAATCCTCAGCTTCCGTGAGGGAGAATCTGGTTCGATTTCCAACCTCGTGAACAGCCATCAGCCACCATTCATCTCTCGGTGGTAGCTTGCATGCTACTATGACATTAAGTAGGTTTCAGCAAAACTTTCAGACTAAGATGGAGAAGAAAGAAAGGACTAGTGACCTACCAAAAATCGGCTGATGATCACTACATGGTCCAATCTGCAACCAATCATAGGGCACAGGACCAGGCAGTGTTTTGTTCCATTATGAATGGAGTTTCCATGAGTCAGGGGCCAACTCAAGGGCAGCTACTAACAACAACAATAAATATTAGCCCCTGTCATAGGGAGGAAATCAAAGCAATGGCTTCCTGATGGCAGAGTCTCAGGTACTGTAATGATTGAAGCAAGGGGACACCCTGGCCACACCCATGGTTGTGCCAAGTTTCAAACTGTGAATATCAATTCCAGTTGGTCCACTTGGAGGTGTGGCTATACCTCTGAGTGGTCTATTCTTCAACAGTGTCTCCTTTGTGTTGAGGTATATGTACTGTCCTCACCCTGCCCTAGGCATTTTACCTAGGGGGTTAGTCCCTTCCAGGCCTTGGGGCATGCTCCTATCTGGTTGGTCCTGTCTCATGGCCATCCATAAACAAAGAAATATTGATAGGCAATGAGCTGAACTTAACAGGATTCTAAGTTGAGCTGAGTTCTACATAACTCCCAGACTCCTTCTTCTCCCTCCACAGTTGATGCTACTTGATCCCTACCAGGTTGCAAACCCAGGTTTTGCAGCACCCAGGATGCCTATGCCCATCATCCCAGTATTAACCTTCTGAGATTCAATATCCAGACCCTGCCACCTCCTGATAGCATGTCCAAAGTATGTGAGACCTGGTCTCTCCATACTTGCTTCTAAGGATCATTCTGGTTGTATGTCTTCCCAGACAGATTTGTTCCTTCTTTTGTAAATCCATGGTATATTGAATATTCTTCACTAACACCACAATTCAAAGGCATCATGTGGTTAGTGGCTAATATATTGGACAGTAATATTTGTGTTACTGCAGAAAGTTCTGCTGGACGGTGCTGCCCTAGAACACTCATTTACAAACTTGCATCACAATCACCTGGTTGTTGTTGCTGTAGTTGTTAGGTACCGTTGACTTGGTTCCAACACATAGTGAGCCTACGTACAGCAGAACAAAACACTGCCTGGTCCTGTGCCATCCCACAATTGTTGTTATGCTTGAGTCCATTGTTGCAGCCACTTTGTCAATTCATCTCACTGAGAGACTTTTTCTTTTTCACTGACCCTCCACTCTACCAAGCATAATGTCTTTCTCAAGGGACTGATGCCTTCCAACATGTATATAAGACTTAGTCTCACCATCTTTGCTTCTGAGGAGCACTCTGGTTGTGCTTCATTCAAGACAGATCTGTTTGTTCTTTTTGCACACACGCGCGCACACACACACACACACACAAAAAAAAAAAACCAGCAAAAAAACCCACTGGGTTTGAGCCATTGCTGACTCATAGCAACCCTATAAGGCAGAGTAGAACTGTCCCCATAGTTTCCAAGGAGCACCTGGTAGATTTGAACTGCAGACCTCTTGATTAGCACTTACCCACTACACCACCAGAGTTTCTTTTCGCAGTCCATGATATACTCAACACTCTTCTCCAACACCACAATTCAAAGGCATCAATTCCTTTTCAGTCTTCCTTATTTGCTGTCCAGGTTTGTATGCATATAAAACAAATGAAAGTACCATGACTTGGGTCAGACAGAGCTTAGTCTTCAGGATGACATCTTTGTTTTTCAATGCCTTACAGAGTTTTTTGGGTCTTTTTTTTTTTTTTTTTGCTTGTTTGTTTTTATTATTATTATAATTAAGTGAAAAAATACAATCTGAGTCAATTTTGCACACCTGCCTCTCTGCAACTCTATCTGCTCTTCTCACCCTGTGGCAGCACACTCCTCCTTTTCACTCTTTGCTTTCAGTATCCACTTAAGAAATGCCTGTCCCCTGCTCTCCATCCTCTCCTCTCCTCTCTAGAAGGAAACCAATATGACAGCCTCCTATATATGTATAAAACAATAAAGTACATATATCTCATGCTTACTCTGTGTTCCGAAGTCCAGTCCATTCTTTATCTGAAGACAGCACATTAAACAGGTTTTTTGCAACAGATTTGCCAAGTGCAATACGTCCTTTGGTTTCTCGGCTGCTGCTTCCATGAGGGTGGATTGTGGATCCAAGTAAAATGAAATCCTTGACAATCACAATCTTTTCTCCATTTATCATGATGTTGCTTATTGGTCCAGTTGTATTTTTGTTTTTTATACATCAAGATTTAATCCATACTAAAGTGCGCATTCTTTGATCTTCCTAGAAAGCTGCCTTACCATGGAGCAAGCAAGGTTGTGTCATCTGTATAACATAGGTTTTTGATGAGTCCTCTAATCCAGATGCCCAGTTCTTCTTCATATTGCCCAGCTTCTTGGATTATTTGCTCGGCATACAGACTGAATGCATATGATGGAAGGATACAACCCTGAGGCACACCTTTCCTGACCCTCAAGCAGTGTCCCCTTTTTTTGTTCAAAGACTGCTTCTCCATCCATGTACAGAGTCCTTATGAGTGCAATCAAACGCAACCATGAGACTGTTGTGAGTATTCAAAGAGATAGTGACTGTGAAGTGCTTGGCATATAGAACATATCCTATGGATGCCCATTCTGTCCCCCATTCATCATTTAGGACAGCATTAGCACAGGACATTCAACATAGTTGGAAATAAATACATTTATGCCCTTTACAGTTAACTTCCTTTTTTAAATATAATTTTACCCATTTTGTTGTGGTTTTTAAAGGTATATACAGAAAAACATACAGAAATTCTACAGCTTCTACATACACCTCTTAGTGACATTGATTACTTCCTTTGAGTTGTGTAACTTCTCACCTTCTTTTCCGAGTTGTTCCTCCCCCTTTAATAGAAATTCACTACCTCCTAAGGTTCTACTACTTTGTAAACTCTGCCCTCTTTTCTTACAGATGAGAAAACTGTAACCTGAAGAGAGAACCTGTTTTGTGCTAGTCTTTTCAGTGAGTCCCTGGGAGAATTGTAATTGGGATGCAGGTCTCCTAACTTCAGAGTGGAAGTCTCTGGGTCAGACCTCAGACATTGAAAAGGAAAGTTGTCCTTCTTTTCTCATTTCCAGTATATAAATGAGTAAGAATTTGTGCAAAACATTGACTCATGGCCACAAGTTTTGTTTGGTTTTGATTCAGCACAGACAGCTCTTAGGAGAGAGAAGCGCTGCCAACAGCTGCAAGCACAGCAAGAAGGGAGACACAGGGTTGTCCACCCAAATACGCTTATGAACGGACTGTTTCACCTGCTGTTGCCTCCATTATGTATAGAACTTTTCTTTCAACCCCAGGTTACTTCAATTACAGGCCTAATGTCCTGTGGAAGAGATGTGGGCTTTGCATGCATGAGTTGTTATCGATTTCCCCACAAAGGCTAATTTGGTGAGGCCAGACAGTGTGCATGGGGAAGTTTAGGAGAAATGCTAGCTAAAACGCTACACATAAAGGGAGCACGTTTCCATCCATTGTGGGTAAATTGGGAGGCTAGAGCACTGATGGTTGGCTAATCTTCTCAGGCAACCTCAGGAGCCGACCATGTAAATTGTGGTAGCACAGTGGGGGACAGTGCTGTGAGCAGGGAACATCACCAGACACCAGACACGAAACAACGACATCTGAATTCAAGTCCCAGATCTGCTAATGGCTCACCCAAACCCTTTCAATCAACCTGATTCCCCACGTATAGTACAATGAGCAAAGAAAAGTGTGGAGGAGAAAAGGGGTCATAAAAATCACTGCTATTTATTAGTATTTGTCCATATTCATTTAATTGAGCTCTTATATGTGCCCTGGTGGTGTAACAGTTAAGTACTCAGCTGCTAATCAAAAGGTTGGCAGTTCAAGCTCACAGGCAGCTCTATAGGAGAAAAACCTGGTCATCTGTTCCTGTAATGATGACAGCCAAGAAAACCCTGTGGGGCAGTTCTACTTTTTCACGTGAGGTCACCGTGAGTCAAAATCAAAACCAACTCAACAACAGCCAGCAACAGGATTTATGCCAGGCACATACACAGAGACGATCTTCACCCTCTCAATTGTAGAACCTGTTAGGGTAGATAGGGAGTGAACATTTAATTATATTCTCCCCCAAATATGTATTATTTCAAATTGTTACAAGTGTTATGAAGGAAAGCTATAAATGAACTGATTCTATGCTGGGGATGGAGCAGCAGTCAGAGAAGGCTTCCAAGAGGGTGTGCTGTCTCATTTAGTTCATATGACCTTTGTAAGAGGTAATTAGCCAAAAAGATAGGTAGGAGTACCCACAGAAAAAATGAGATAAGAATTTTGAAGTGAAGTAGCCATAAGCCAGGTCCTGTGCTGATGTTTTTTCCCTCATGCAAAGTCCTATTCATTCTTGAAGTCAGTTTTATGATTATTCCTCTTACAGATGAAGGTCTGAGTCAAAGGTGACTTGACCAACTTGCCACAAATCACACAATGCATACATGGTGGACCTGGGAAACCAGGAGTTCAACTCAGGAATGCTGAACTCCAAAGCCCTATTTTCATGGCTGCTACATGTTACTAGCTTCTAGAATGCTCAGATCATCTCCCACTTTCCCTGGCCCCTCAAACTCTCTGCTTCCCGGCATTAGACAGCTATTATGGCAATAATGCTGCATAACAAATAGCCTCAGATTTATGCTGCACATAAATCTACCTTGCTGATGCTCCTGCAAAATAAGATGTAGTGGACATAAAGTACCTGGCACAGAGCAAGTACTTGGTGAGTAGCAGCAATGATGATGCCTATGATAAACTGGTGGAAGGGAGTCATGGATTATGCCTAGAAGAGTTAGCTGTGAAGGACCCCTCCTGGGTAAATTTGCATGTTAGTCTACAACTACCCTTAAAATGGAATGAAAGTTTCTTGATTATTTGAAGTAAGCTCAGGTGTCAAGAGCTAAGTGCAAGAAATTTTGGTTTTGGCAATGATTCTTGCCCACCTTGAAACCATGATGCACAGATTACTGTTTTAGAGCGGGGAAACCCTGGTGGCCTAGTGGTTAAGTGAAATGGCTGCTTACCAATGGTCAACAAATCCACCAGGCACTCCTTGGAAACTCTGTGGGGCAGTTCTACTCTGCCATATAGAGTCGCTATGAGTTGGAATTGACTCACTGGCAGTGGGTATTTCAGAGTGTCCACATTAATGTGGACTCTCAATCACTGTACTACTAGTGCTCCTTAATTAACACATGCACAAACAAACAAAAAAAAGAACCCAAACTCACTGCCATGGACTCGATTTCGACTCATGGCGGCCCTACAGGACAGAATAGAAATGCTCCATAGCGTTTCCAAGGCTGTAAATCTTTATCGAGGCAAACTGTCACTTCTTTCTGCCATGGAGCAACTGATGAGTTCAGACTTCCAATCTTTAGTTAACAACCGAACACTTGAACCTGTGCACCAACAGGGTTCCCAATTAACACATAACACACAGCCAATAAGATCTCACACATGTGGTAGACTGCATTAACAGCCCCAATTTTTCATTCCTCATTATATCCTCACACTTACAAATGTGTCTTTGTAGCACCTCTTACTAAAGAAGTGAGCCTACTTATCACCCCTGGAATCTGAGCCCAGTCATACGAACTTTTTATACTGAGGCAGGTCTAACAGTGTGCCGGTTGCAAGCCTAGGTCTCAAGAAGCCTTGCATGTTTTCCTGCACCCTTGGGCCTCTGCCATTCCTATGAGAATATTTTCAGGCAAGTCAGCTGATCTCTCAGAAAGACAAGAGACCCCAGAAGCAGCACTGCCCCAGCTGAGTTGACTCAGCCCAACCTATCTAGAGCAGAGCCTGTAGCCAATCCATAGATGCATGAGAGTGTCCAGCCAGCCCCAGTCAAACTCAACCAAGATCAGTCAACCTCCAACCATACCCAGCACATGAGCAATGAAGTTTTGTATGCCACTGAGATTTTACAGTATTCTGTTATGCACCATTGTTATTGTAGTAATAAACAATAAGACGTAAGACGCACACTAATGTGAATCCATTGGCCAAGGACTCCTGGGGCCCTATTAAGAAAAATTCAGAGTCTGCATTTAGGCTAAGAGAAGAAGAGTGTCATAATGGATTGGTCATATCTACCAAGAACAGATGGATGAGGACGAAGAAAGAACAACACACACAGGTAATATATTTGACACCTCTGAATGGCATTTAGAAGAACAGATATTCTGGTTGGAGACTGTTTTCCACCTTTCTACAGGCTCACTCTCCCATTAAAAATTACAATAAAAATAAAATTTAAATAATCTGTTTATTCCCTTGTAAACACTGTTGTTTGAGTCAATTTTGAGAGGGATGAATCATTCTCTGAGTACCACTGGTAACTAACTCAAGATCTATTGATCTCTTTGTCTTTTTATTCATTATCTTTATTCTCATTCATTCTATCATCTATCTATATCTTCTGTCTTTCTGTCTGTGCAGTTCTGGAGGGTTATTTTCATTCTAGGATCTGCATTTAGTAACAGACACAGAACATCTGGAACTCACATAGCTGAAGATGACCAAAGTGGATCAAAACCCCATAATTATATCCTCTGTGGAAATTAAAGGGGGGAAAAATCACTCAAAAGGCCTTATCACTGACTTCAAACCTCTGAAGAGTTCTCATAAAGAGAAATAGCCTGAGTTTACGTGGCCCCTGAGAGTTAAAATAAGGGAACGAAGTTATAAGGCAACAGATTCTGCTCAACACAGGCAATGGCTTTTTAATAACCAGAGTAGTTTGAAATAGGACTGAGGAACCTTGTAAGATATGGAGCTTTTTGTCACTAGAAGTATTCAGGGAAAACCTGGGTAATAACCTCTCAGGGCTATTATATAGAAGATTCCTTTATTGGACAATAAATAATGTAGGTTCATTTATTCCTTCATTGAAAAATATCCCTTCAAACCAAATTCTTGCGAGCCAGCTATGAGCTATGCAAAGCACTTCATCCAATGCCACTTAAGAATGACTTGCAAATCAATAGTTTCTAGTAAATTAAGGACTGTGGATCTAAACTGTCCCTATTCCATACACACGTTTCCACCAAACTAAACATATAATATCAAACACTGAAAAAGAGTAAGAGAAGTATTTGTTTGGGAAAAAAAGAAAACTACTACTTGTGAACAGGAAAAACAGACGAAGAAGATAAGACAGAAATGCACACATCGCCCGTTACTGTATCCTCAAGACATGATGGTCTTATCAGGTGGCACATTCCACAGGACAGGTATGGCTAGGCACAATGTTTGTCTGTTCTCTTGGATCATCACCTGGCTCTCGTGGTCCCTGTATTCATTTCTTTGCCTTATTCTCATATGGGAAAACAGAGACTTAAGTTTCTAGTCAACAAGAAAGCTATACATTGTAGAAGCCCTTATTCTGAGGCTCAGTCCCCTTACAGTACTTGCCATCCCTGTTGTTCTGATGGCACCGTCCATTAGAAGAAGACAAGCTTCCACTGGATGTGGCTCCAAGGCTCTTACATCAGAGGTCAAGAACCATCTCTCATTGGCTTTTTCCTCTGACTTGGAAAAAGTCAGGTTGATCATCAGCAGAAATCCAAACATTACTCTGGTCATAGCTGGGTAACTGACACAGTTACTCATTCAGCAGATATTCTAAGCCAAAAAGTATGTTTTGGGCTGAATTGCTATGGGCATAAGTCTATTAATCTAGCTAAAGAACAGATAAGTGGTAACTTTGGTGAAGGGCAAGATAGTGGTACACAACACGGGGGAAGTCAATGTAACTTGACTAAGACAAGGTCATGAAAGCTTCACAGACACACCCAAACTCCCCAAGGGACTGAATTTCTGGGCTGAGGGTTGTGGGGATCATTATCTCAGGTGACATCTAGCTCAAGTGTTATTATGTAGTTTATAAAGAAAGTGTTCTACTTCCTACCTTGGTGAGTAACATCTGGGGTTTCAGAAGCTTATAAGCAGCCATCTAAGATATGTCATTGGTTCCATCCTATCTGGAGCAAGAAAGAATGAGGAAACCAAAGACACAAGGGCAAGAATAATACAGAAGACCAATGTACCACAAATAGCACAGCCTCTGCTGGACTGAGTCCAGCACTGCTAGATGATACCTGACTACCACTATAGACTTCCTCGATGGGGATCACAATAGAGGATCCTGGATAGAGCTGGAGGAAAACACAAAACAAAATTCTAACTGAAAAAAAAAAATAAAAAGACTTACTAGTCTGACAGACCCTGGAGGGACCTCAACAGTATGGCCCCTAGACACTGTCTTAGCTCAGTAATGAAGTCACTCCTGAGGTTTAGCCTTCACTCAAAGATTAGAGAGGCCCAAGAAATAAAATGAGCTAAATGGGCACACCATCCCAGGGGCAAGGACAAGAAGGCAGGAAGGGGCAGGAAAGCTGGCAACAGGAAACACAAGGTCAAGGAGCAGGGAGTGGTAACATCTTGTAGGGTTGACAACCAATGTCACAAAACAACATGTGTATTCACTGTTTAATGAGAAGTGAATTTGCTCTGTAAATCTTCGTCAAAAAAAACCTTGGTGATTTTGAATCTATCCATAAATCTATTCATTTCTAAACATCAGTACCACCACCACTCAAATCTAAGCTGTCATCATTCTTCACTCCCTCCCGCCCACTTTTGTCCACACACAATCAAAGTGGCCTTTTCATAGTACTCATATGGTCATCTTGATCGCCCTCCTTTCGAACTTCTCTCATGGTTATCCACTGTACTTAGAAGAAAGACCCACTTCTTTGTAGCTCCCCAGGACTCCTCATCACACATCTCCTTGGTACCAGAACTCACTACCCTGTTCCAGACATACTGAAATTCTTTCAGCTCTTAGAATTTGCTTAAGCTCTTCTTCCCAGAAGAGGCTTTGCACATGCTGCTTCCAGTCACTCAAATACTCTTCCCTCTTCACCCACTGAAAATGTACTCATTCTTCAGAGTTCAGCTCCAAGGAGACCTCACAAAGGAAGACAGTACTGACCCCCAGGCCAGATCAGAACCCTCTTTTGGTAAACTCTCATACTTCCCACTACACAGTTAGCAACTGCATATTTGTACATTTATTTGATTAATACCTGTCTTCTCAGTAGCCTTAAACTAACGAGGGCTGAAGACATATCTGTTTTGCCAACCAGTGGTCCCTCGCACCTCACACAGTGCCTGGCATATAGTACACACTTAGTAAGTGTTCGGGAACAGAACAAACAAGTGCCTGCAGGCATGAGTTAATGAGTAAGTGAGTGACCATATTCAATGAGAAAGCTCCTAATACACATTCTAACGATTGTTTTACCTTTCCATGTCCTTCAAGAGTAGATAATCATGAAGAAAGCTTGACATAGGCCCTTCCCTTGAGGCAGACAGTTCAGCTGACATAGAATAGAGCACAGAGAACAAGCACTTTAATTCTGTCTGAGCAGTCAGTGCAGGCTTCACAGAGGAGGCGACAACATTGCAGCTTAGTCCTAAAGCAGGCATATCCCACATATATGGTGGAAAAGAAAGATGAGAGAAGTCCTTCCTGGCCAAGGGAAGAGCAGGAGTAAAGATCTGAAGGAGTAAAACAGCTCCAAGCCATTGGAATGGGAAGTGCAAAGGGGAAACGGTGGGAGGTGAGGCTGGACAGGTAGAGTCTAACGTCTCTTTGGCTGTTATATGGTATGTATCCCTAAGAGCTCAGTCACTAATAGAGTTGCTGCACTAAGAAAGCATGTCACCTGAGGTCTGAGGAGATAGTTAACAAGAAAATCTATATGACCCCGGTGAAGTCACGTGCAGAATATTGCATTTAGTTCGGGGGCACCTCATTACCAGGCCAAAGCAGATAAATTGGAGGCAGTTCAAAAGTGAACAAGAAAAAATGATTAGGGGAATGGAGAAATTGATCTATGTAGAAAGATTAAAGGAAATAAGTGTGTGTGTGTGTGTGTGTGTGAGAGAGAGTGTGAGTGTGTGTGAGTGTGTGTGAGTGTGAGTGAGTGTGAGTGTGTGAGTGTGTGTGAGTGTGAGTGTGAGTGTGAGTGTGTGAGTGTGAGTGTGAGAGTGTGTGTGTGTGTGTGTGTGTGTGTGTGTGTGTGTGTGTGTGTGTGTGTGTGTGTGTGTGTGTGTGTGTGTGTGTGTGTGTGTGTGTGTGTGTGTGTGTGTGTGTGTGTGTGTGTGTGTGTGTGTGTGTGTGTACCTGCCCACTCAGCAGAAGCTGGAAGGGGCCAGGGCAGCAGCCTACAGCGCAATGCAAATGAGAGCCAGTGCTGGAGAAGGAAGCCTGGGGCAGAGTGTAGAGGATGGATCAGGGTCCAGAGCATGGAGTGTGGCTGAAAGACTGGAAGCCCCAGGTAAACATGCCTACCTTGTATCCTGCTAGACTCGCAGACTAGACAATGCCTGGAAGTCTGGAAACCTCCCACAGATGCCTGATAAAGACAGTTTCTTGACGGCAGGGCAAGCAGGATGAGTAGGAACTAACTAGGAAAGAGGGAGAGGAATGGTGCCTACAGAGAGGGACCAGTCCCACCCCAGAGGCATTAAGGGACCTCAGGAGGCTCCGTGGGGATGAATGAAATGTATGCCAGTGGGAAAGGATGGGGAGTTGCCTGGGAAGAGGTCAAAGTGGAAGCCAGGCCTGGAGGGCACCTCAGAAATCTGGGCTATATCCTGTGGACTACTGGGACACAGAGTGACAGGATCAGGCTTGCACATCTGAGGCAGCAATGGCGGGGCCTGGACTGTAAGTGCGAGCTATCTCCAGGTACAGGGCTCAGCCTCTCCCTCCTTGGGTTCTGACTGTAGAAAAACTAAGAGATACACTATGGCCTGATGCCTGGGTGTAAATGGGAGGGAAGACACGCAGAACAGATTCCAGGCTTCATGTCTGGCCACCTGGGGTAACCATCCCTTGAAATGGTAAGTAATCCCTGGTTGGTAATGGCTCCTATTTTAGTTGTTTTATAAGGCTTTCTGGAGTTCCCATGTGGTGCAAACATCCTTGCTGCTAGCTGAAAGGTTGATGGTTTGAGTTTACCCAGAGGGACCTGAGAAGAAAGGTCTGATGATCTACTAAAATATCAGCCACTGAAACCTCTATACAGTGCAGTTCTACTGTGACATATGTAGGGTTGCCATGAGTCAGAACTGGCTCAGCAGCAACTGGTGGCATATATATTATTCGAGAGAAAGAAAGGTGGGTGCAGCCTGAGAGTCTTACTAGTGTACCATGTCTAGCAGTTACTTTCCTGCATTGAGTCGATAAAATTGGGGAGGTGGCTCAGACATAAAAATCTCAGACCTAGAGTTTCCATAAAGATCAGCCAGATCAACTCTCTCTCTTTGCTAACTAGGAAGCTGAGGCCTACAGAGAGAAGGGGACTTTGGCAGTGTCATACAGCAAGGCAGGCTCTACACTGGCCTCTCCAGTCCCCACATAAGCGTCCAAATTAGGTTTCATCTACCCTAACCCAGTGTCCAAGAAACAGCAGGGCATCAATTCAGGCACAAATTTGGGGTTCAGTCAGTCGGCTCTCTGGCTTCATAAGACAAAGTCTCCTGCATTGAGGAGAGTGTCCAGTCCAAGGGAAGCAGATGTCACCCAGAAAGTCAGCCCAGCTCATACGTATCTCCTTAACTCTTGGATTTACCATCAAGCAAAATCATTACAGGAATTGCATTGATTTTCATCACTGCCAGTTACAGGGATAGACCAACCATGGTCTTTAGGCTAAATTCAACACACAGCCTGTTTGAGTAGATAAAGTTTTATTGGAACATGGCCATATCCATTTGTTTATGTATTGTCTGTGGCTGCTTTCTTGTTGGTACCAAAAGTAGTTGTAACAGAGACCACGGGGCCTACAAAACCTAAAATATTTGCTATCTAGCTCTATACATAAAAAGTTTGCTAACCAAGGCCATTTAGAAAGAAGGTAGCTTCCAGGTCATACAAGTTTTGAATTCCACCCCTATCACTTTCCAACCATCTTAGACAAGCCACAGACCACTCACATCTCTAAGCCTCAGTTACCTATCTGTAGAGTGGAATAATAACAGTACCTAACTCACAGGGCTACTGTGGAGATTAAATGAAGGTAAAGCACTTGGCCCCACACTCAGTGAAAGAGAGAAGGACAGAGAGAGAGAAAAGAAAAAAACAGAAATAGATCAATGAAAGCCAGACCTCACTGCCTCCCAGGTCTTCCGTATCCAGTTAGTGCTCTCCCCTCTCAAGGCTGCCTTTCTCCAGGATGTCTTTCCTTTCTCTGAGCCCAAATCCACCTCCTGTCTAGCCCCACTCTCTCATACACACCCATTGCTAAAGTGGCCATTTCTCCCCCACCCATCCACAAAAGGTTAAAAGCAGCAGCTACCACATGCTGCGTGGCTGCCCGCCCTGGGAGCGAGATCCTCTGTCAGCATATCCTGAAATTCTTTTGGAAGTTTGACAGGATTAAGGGGATTAATACATTAAAGCATTATTACAGCATTCACAAGGGATTTTCAAAAGACTTTACACTGTGATCTATTTGTCCTGTTATATAAAACTTGCATTAATAGGCTGATGGCAAGGGGAAAAAATATCTGTGGAATCAATAAACTTATTTTTTGGTAAAAACATTTTGACAACATGTTGGTCATTAAGGCCCATAGGCCCTCCCACGGTGAGCATCCACAAAATTATGCCTGGAGCATCTATTTGCCAGTTAAACCCAAGGCCTGTCTGCATCCCCCAACCTATGTATGGCAGGCGACAGGAGAGGGAATGGCCTCTGCCTGCCTTCTTGCCTCACCCCATGGGTCCCGCTTACCCAGCACACACAGCCCTGAGCCCTGTTGCCGCTAGGAGGCGGGGAGGCGGAGGGATACTCGGCAGTGAATTGAGGTACACTCTGTGTGGCCATACACTCTGGGTTACCCCTCTGGAGAGGGTGTGGGTGGGGCACAGCTTGGATCACTTCACGGGTATAGACACAACGGACTCCTGTGTTTCTGTGGCAGCGTAGCCCTCTGAGGGTTGATTTTTTTTTTTTTAAGTCCTTCACTCTTCTCCTGAAGAGCATTACTAATATCTTCTGTTAGTGATCCCTGCCCCTCAATTGCAAATTGCAAAGAATACAGTAGTGTGATATAAAACAAGAACAGTAGTCTATACTCACGTAGCACTTCCTACAGTGCTCTCAGTACTTCACACATATTAACTCATTAATAATCCACAGATAAAGAGACTGAGTTCCAGAGAGATAAAACGGTTGCCCAAAGTCAAGTTAAGTAACAGAACTGGGACTTGACTCAGGCTCCAGAGTCCAAAGAGTAACGTGACGCAATCTTGCATCAAGGTATCCTGCTAACCAGCATTCACTGAGGTTGTTTCCACCTACTGAGCAATTACCAAGCATCTGGAAGTCTCTAAGATCTCTCATTTAATCCTCCCAGAAACCCTTTAACATAGACATTATCATTTATATAAAGAAACTGAGGCTCAGAGAGATGACGAGGCGACCGGCTGGAGGCCACATAGCTGGAAATTGCTAGACATGAGATTTAAACCCAGGTAGTGTCTAACAAAAATACAAAGAGCCACAGTACCAAGAATAACTGGTTGACTTTCAATCATTTTGGGCACAGCATATGATCAAGAACAAACAATAATGAAGAAGTCCAGGAAACACTGAAGGCATCAGTGAGAAACAAGGCTCCAGGAACTGACAGAATACCAACTGTGATGTTCCAACAAGCAA
The DNA here is from genome assembly GCA_028571685.1 of Heterohyrax brucei. Taxonomy (NCBI): domain Eukaryota; kingdom Metazoa; phylum Chordata; class Mammalia; order Hyracoidea; family Procaviidae; genus Heterohyrax; species Heterohyrax brucei. The sequence continues at coordinate 70,424,248 of CM053150.1, forward strand.
ATACAACACTGGAAGCCCTTACCCGTCTATGCCAGGAAATTTGGAAGACAGCTACCAGGCCAAGTGATAGGAAGACACCCGTATCTGAGCCCATTTTGAAGAAAGATGAGCCAACATAAGGGGGGGAACTATCAAATAATATCATTAATCACACATGCAAGTGAAATTTTGCTGAAGAAAATTCAAAAGCAGTTGCAGCAGTATATCCAAAGAGAACTGCCAGAAATTCAAGCCAGATTCAGAGAGGATGTAGAACAAGGGATACCATTGCTGATGTCAGATAAACCATGGCTGAAAGCAGAGAATACCATAAAGATGTTTACCTGGGTTTTATTGACTATGCAAAGTATTTATTGGACTGTGTGTATCATAACAAATTACAGATAACATTTTGAAGAATGAGAATTCCAAAACACTTAATTTCGCTCATGAGGAACCTGTGCATAGATCAAAAAAACAGTTATTCCAGCAGAACTAGGAGTATTTCCTAGTTTAAAATCAGAAAAAAGGAGTGCGTTAAGGTTACATTCTTTTCACTCTACTTAATCTGTATGCTGAGCAGTTAATCTGAGAAACTGGACTATATGAAGAAGAATGTGGCCTCAGGATTGAAAGACTACTCCTTTAACCACCTGCAATGTGGAGATGACACATCCTTGCTTGTTGAAAGTTAAGAGGACTTGAAGCATTTATGGATGATGATTAAAGACCACAGCCTGCAGTATGGAATACAGCTTGACATAAAAGAAAACAAGAATCCTCACAGCTGGACCAATAAGCAGCATTATGAAAAGTGGAGAAATGATTGAAGTCAAGGATTTCATTTTACTTGGATCCACAATCAATGCCTGTGAAAGCAGTAGTCAAGAAATCAAATGATGTATTGCACTGGGCAAATAAGCTGCAGAAGACTTCTTTACAGAGTTCAAAAGCAAAGATATCACTTTGAGAGCTAAGTTTTGCCTGACTCAAGCCATAATATCTTCAACCACCTCATGTATGCAAAAGCTGGAAACGAAAAAGGAAGACCAAAGAAGAACTGACACAACTGAATCATGGTGTTGGTGAAACATATTGAATTTACCGTAACCTGCCTGAAGAACAAACAGGTCTGTCCTGAAAGTAGTACCGCCCAAATGCTCCTTGGAAGCAAAGAAGGCAAAACTTAATCTCATGTACTTTGGACATGGTATCAGGAGGGACCAGTCCCTGAAGAAGGACCTCAGCATATGATCAAGAACAAACAATAATGAAGAAGTCCAGGAAACACTGGTAGAGGGTCAGTGAAAAAGAGGAAGCGTCTCAGCACGATGAACAGACACAGTGGCTGCAACAATGGGCTCAAATATAGCAACAACTGTGAGGATGGTGGTACAAGACTGGGTAATGACTAGACAAAACCCAGTAACGACAGCAGCCTGACAGAAACGAGCCCTGGTGGTACAGCAGTTAAGCGCACAGGTTCTAACCCACCAACCACTCAGTGGGAGAAAGATATGATAGTCTGTTTCTGTAAAGATTTACAGCCTCTGAAACTCTGTGAGGCAGTTCTACTCTGTCCTATTGGATCCGACAGAGTGGCAAAGAGAATCAACAGCAGTAGTAGGTTTGGGTTTGTAGTCTGACACCTGTTATTGCAATGGTTAAAGGCTCAGATGCTAATCAAAAGTTCAAACCCACCCAGCAGCTACAAGGCTGGCAGTGACTCCAGGAAAGACCTGGAGATCTGCCCCCATAAAAACTACAGCCTAGAAAACACCATGGGGCAGTTCAACTCAATGACTTACAACAGTGATCTAACAGCAGAGCCTGAGCTCAAAGCATTGGCCTTTCTGAACTCAAAGCAATGCTTATAATTATTTTGCAATGTTCAGGTATATTATCAACGCCCTCAGTAGGCCTGTACTAGACCCTGGGGATAACAGTGAAAACACACATCCCCAAGAGACTGTGAACAATGGGCTAAATCCATGGCCTGACACAGGGCAGGAACACTACATGTCTTTGTCCTCATTTGGCCCAAGGCTCCTGGAGGGCAAGCTTTCCTGTAGTGGTCACACAGCAGGCTGACACATAGTAAGATCTTTATTAAATGAATTATTTAATGAATTCTCATGTTAAAAACAAGGAGAAAAAAAGCTCAGAGAGGCAAGGTGAACTGGCTGAAAGCATAGACCTGTGATGGGGTTAAACTAAGATTTGCGATAGCTCCTCTCTTTTTCCTTGGGTGTTGTATATATGCTATCCCAGTCTTCTATACTCACTGTTGTCCCCTCCACACATGCATGCATACACACACACACACACACACACCCTACATTTTTACCACACCAAACCAATGTACACTCTGGAAGGTAATATGGTATCACTCAACTCCTACATAAGCACTTCCCTTTGCCTGGTTTCCTCTTCCCAAGCTCCTCCTTGATCTTTGGGTCTCATGATAGCTGTCATCTCTAGGAAACCTTCTGTGGCCTTGAAGCTAGGTCATGAGCCATTTCTCTTGGGTATCACGGTCTCCTGGGTCCTCTTGTCCATTGTTACTGGCGGCCCTGTAGTGCTCTCTTCCTACTATTCTTCCTAGATATCAGTTCTGTGATTTTCCACCTCCACCCACTGATGCATGGCTTAAAACAATAATGAACATTTTTCCAACCTTCCAGTTTCTGTGCATCAGGAATTTGGGTGGCTAGATAAGTGGTTCTGGCTTAGAGTCCCCCATGAGGTTGAAGTCAAGTTGTTGGCAGGGGCTGCAGTCATCTAGAGGCTTGATCGGGACTAAAAGACCTACCTTTGTAAGGGTTTCTTCCCAAGGCTGTTGGAAGGACATGTCAGTGGCTCACTGTTTGTAGTAGGCAACCACGATTCCTTGCCATGTGGACCTCTCTACAAGGCAGTTTGAGTGTCCTTACAATATGGCAGTTGGCTTCCCTTAGAGTAGGTGACCAGGGGAGAGAACAATGATAAATCTAACACATTTTATGACTTATACTGTCACATAGCATCACTTCTGCCACATTTTATTGCCTTGGAAGTACACAGTTTGAGTTCAGCCCACTCTCAAGGGGAGGGGATTTAGCCTTCACCTATTAAAGGAGGAGTGTTAAAGCCTTAGGGAATATGTTTCAAAACCTCACACTCCTCCAGAATACCAGAAAGAATGAGAAGTCTCCCTTTGCTCTTTTCCCAATAGGTAGCCAAATCTTAGTGTTCTGGGCCCAATGTCCTCACAAGAGAGAATTTTTAACATATTTCAGAACATAAAACCAAAATCTCCAGGTACCTGAAAGATGATACATTCACCCTACCCCTTCAACACAATCCCATCCTGTGCTGAAGGTAGCGGTAGCAGAAGTAACTGAGAAATATACAGGAGCCTCTGAGAACTGAATAGGGAGAGGCCTGGGGATATAGAATCTTCCTTCCCAAATTCCAGTCCTCAAGTGTAGCAGAGCCTTGCCCCTCCTTATACCAGGCCTCTGGCAGGGGAAGCTAAATGATCCCTGTGGAGGTGCTTGCTAAGGATCGAGGCCTTGAATGTAGTGGGGGTGGGTCTGTGGTATAGCCCACCATCCACTGAGAGGCCTCTGACGGGCTTTGGAGGATCCCCCCACAGGAGTCCCAAAGCCTACCAGGCAGCAAGGCCATGCCTGGCCACAGCATCTTGACTTCCAGGGCACCAGAACTTCGAGGGCATCCGAGACTAAAGCCCCTTCCCCATTTCTAGAAGTCCAGGCACCATACAGTCTTCGCCTTCTTCCATTCTAGTATGTCCATGAGGAAGGCCAGAGGAACCTACATGGGCTTGTCAGACCCTGAATTTCTCTTCAACCTTGAGTCTGGAGCCCAGAGAAACAATACCATTTGTTTCAAAACAAATAAAGTATCTGAACATCTCTTTCAGCATCAGGGTCTTCGTTCCTAACCATTCTTAAGGCTCTTTGTTAAAGATTAAACAGCTACAACAAAAAGGCAAGAGTGAAAGCAGAAAACAACAAATATTTATCAAGTCCTGCTGAGTGCTGGCAAACAGATGTTTGCAATCCCATTGTCCCCTCATGCTAGGGGCTCTTCTTCCCATTTTACAGATGGAAAGGAAGCTTTACTGAATTCCTTTTACATGCCAAGCATTTAAATGCAGCTATGGAATCTTCATCACAGCTATGAAATGAGGTATCATTGGTATCCCTGGGTGATACAAGTAAATGGTTGAGGTGATCAGCTGCCAACCAAGAAGTTGGAGGTTCAAGCCCACCTAGAGGTGCCTTGGAAGAAAGCTCTGGCAATCCACTTCTGCAAAATCAGCCACTGAAAACCCTGGAGAGCATAGTTCCACTCTGACACACTGATTGGGATTGTTATCAGTTGAAGTCAACTCAATGGCAGCTGTTGTTTTCTTTCTTTCTTTCTTTTTTTTTTTTTTTTTTTTTGTAGCAAATGAGCAAACAGGCTGAGAAAGTTAAACAGCAGTCTGAGACCACACAGTCAGTGAACTATAGTGTCAGTTAGCCCAGAACTGAGTTGACCATGCTGGGCTATCTCTCCTTGCTGAGAAAGAGTTAAGAACAAGTCTTAATATGTCATCAACTTTCTTTAGAAGAATCAGCATTTCTGCCTGTCAGAAGGTGTCTGCCATCATCTTATTCTAGTGAGCCCTAGCAGCTTCCTGTCGAGAAAAGGAGGGAGGCGGTAGATGAGACCCAGCACCCAAAAGACAGCAATGGCCACAGGGGTGGGGAGATCTACTGTCGGCTCCACAGAGCGAGTCTCCAGTAACACGACAGCATTAAGGAGATTAAAACATTAGTGCATTGTTAGCGCTTTTACAGGAGATTTTCAAAGAGTTGAATGCTGTGATCTCTATGTCCTGTTATATAAGCCAGCAGTAATTGCTTTAATTAGTCCATTATTCCTGATGGAACAGAAGGCAAACAGGCCTGATTGTTTCCTGGCCTGTAGTTAGGAACTCGGCCACAACTGCCGGCCAAGCCAGGAAAACACAGAGAAACTGAGGCTGGGCTTGACCTCACAAACAGCCTGCTCTGCAGAGGTCTCTAATCTTTGACGAATGGAACAGAAAGTGCCTTGGGCATTGGGGCTCAGAGACCTGGATGGTGAGCCCAAGTGTACTGCTTGCTGACTCCCCACTTCACATCACTGCACCTCAGTTTCTGTATCTGCAAACACTGGTGACAATTCTATCAACCTTTAAGTGGTGTTGAGATAATGCAATGAGCCAGTATTGAGGTATGTGCTTTGGCAAATGTACAGGCCCCTGCTTATGGAAGGGAGGGTTCTCAATTTTTGTATAGACTGAGTCCGTGGTTTCACCTTTGGTTATTTATCTATTGGGAGAGAAGAATCACAGCAAAGCAGGGAGAGTGGGACGAGAATACAGGGGGGAGCAGGAGTTCTCCCTGGGGACAGGATAGCCAGCCAAGCTGAGAGTAGTGGGCGGAGAGGTTGTGAAGGGAGCCACCACGCTCCAGCACCTAGGCCCAGACACCTCAGCATCCCTCCCACTCTCAGACTGGCAGGTCACAAGGAAGTCACCCAGCAACTGTGGATCCTGCTTCCTCGGAGTTTAATTGTCTTTGCTACTTAAGCACCAGGGTTGGACCCCCTGTAGGAGGTGTGTGTCTGCAGCTTCATGGATGAGAATAATAATAGAATTCAAGAACCACAGTTTCAGAAAAACATTGAAAGAGCTTTTTCTAAAAACAAACAAGATCTCTTTTGCCTTTCTCTCTACGTACTAGGCCAGGTGGCAGGAAAGACGGTACAAGCAGTTCCCAACCTTTGTCTCTAGAAGAGAGTAACTGGGAAGATGGGACTTGGGGACAGTCTCTCTGACTGAGATGCCAAGGATGAATTCCAAAGAGCGAGAGTGGCAAAGAGGCCAGGCTGGAGGCAGATGCAACAATTATGGAAGAAGTGGTAAAGTCTAAACTGAATCATGGCCATGGAGTGAAGGAAATGCACTTCATTGTTAAGGAAGAGATTTTAATTACCTGTATCAGTGATCAGTTCAAGTAGTGTAAGGCATACAAGTAGGTGCTATTGACAAGTGTTTTCGGCTCACTTCCTTCCACGCACATAGTAGGACTGCATTTTCAAGCCTAGGTAGACAGGGTCATGAGACTAGACCTGGCCAAGGATTTGTGGGTAGAAGTGTCACTTTTAGGCTGAGTATTTAATTACCTTTCAGAGTTCTTTTCCCTCTAGCCTAGCAACTGGCATCATTTGCAATGGTGGCATTTCCATCGATGTGGGACCCTGAGTGAGCATAGTTCCCCTGACAACCTTCAATAGACATAAAGCATGAGTAAAAAATAAACTCTTGTTTTCTTAGGCCTCTGAGAACTTAGGGTTGTTTGGTACCCCTTCTTGCCTACATATCAGTCCAACGCAGATATTTCTGGTTGGCAAGTGACTTGTACACTTTAATAGCCCAGGCTCCTTCCATCTTGCAGCTCTGCCCTCCCATGAGGCCTCAAAGCCCTCTTATCTGACTCGTGAAAGAGGAAATTTAGTGTGTAGAAAAGTTGGGGGTTGTTTGTTACCATGCTGACTAATATGGAAAGAATGGCCTTCATGGTCAAAGACCTAAAAGCACAATTAGTACATTAAACCAGCTGCTGTAGAGTAGACTCAGACTCCTTACACTAATTTCCACGTGTATCAGAGTAGAACTGTGCTCCACAGGATTTTTCAGTGGCTCATTTTTCAGAAAAATATTACCAAGACTTTCTTCCAAGGTGTCACTAGGTGAGCTTGAACCTCCAACCTTTCAATTAACAGCCAAGCATGTTAAATGTTTGCACCACCCAGGGACTTCTCAGTACATTATCCCATAAAAACTCATTGGATTTTCTAACCAAAAAGTCAGCAGTTTGAATCCATCAGTCGCTCCTTGGAAACCCTATGGGGCAGTTCTACTCTGTCCTATACAACTGTTATAGTGTCAGTCCCTATGAGTAGTGAGTATACTATCTTTCATAAAATACAATACTCTCTAGTCTCCATTAAGGGTTCCTTTGCTTTAAGCCAGAAACCCTGGTGGTGTAGTGGTTAAGAGCTACAGTGGCTGACCAAAAGGTAAGCAGTTCAAACCCACCAGGTGCTCCTTAGAAACCATATGGGGTTGCTTTGAGTCAGAATCAACTCAACAGCAATGGGTTGCTTTAAACCAGATTCCTACTTCCAAACTTGAAAAGCAATGATGACTTGGAGAGCTCCCTAAAATTTCTCTGTAGCTAACTTTTGCTGTAGGGTCCAGATACTGAGAGACGAACGCTGTGTGTGTTTTACATACATTAGTCACGGAACACACTGTCCTGGATGTTGGCCATTGGAACTGGCCTCACATTTTAGCCCATGCATCTGGACCAGGCTGATAGAAACCTAGCTGTAATGAGTTTGCCCCTTGTCCATGACATTTGTGCTTTGTAGGGGTGGAAATGGGAAAAAAATTTTAAAGCCCCAAAGTCTGTTTGCTTTGAGCAGAGTGACTGTGATGTGCTCTGGAAGCTCTGACTTGGATTTAACTTAGTTTCCTAACAAAGCCCTGGAGAGACGTGAAGGATGAATCAAGTACTTCTCAGCATCATTCACATTTTTATCCAAATTTGCATTTTTCTCTTTTCACTGACAAATTATCTGGCCTCACGTAAAGGTGGAACTTTCAGGATGTGTCAGTCAGTGTCTTTTTTGGAAAGGAAACTAATGGTGCTAGAGCCCTACTACGTTCAGGCATTGTCACCTGCTTTATACATTACCCTCTTCAGTCCTCAGATTAACTCTTCAAAGTAAGTATATTAATTCTATTTGGGAGGAAAGGTAGTCAGAGACATTAAATAATAGGAACCATCAATGCTAGGAAATGAACCAGACTTGCTGATCCCAAAAGCCATGCTTTTTTCACTGTATCACCCTGCCTTGGGATCCATGGTTAAAATGATATTCTAATAAAAATACATATTGCCCACTGGTTATTACTTCATCTGGAGAACACTGTGGTATTACAGAAAGACCAGAGGCTGCAGAATCAGTCATACTCAGGTTCAAATCCCGGGACAGCTACTTAGTGGTTGTGTGACCTCAGGCAAATTGCAGTGCCCTTGGGGGTTTCTATTTCTTCAGATGGAGGAGAGAATCAAAGAAGGTATTCAATGAAGAAGTGGACAATAATACAGTGACTATAAATGGTCAAGATAATTTCAGATAATGGTAAGGACTATTAAGGAAGAAAACCATGATGATGTGATAAAGTTTGAATGACAGGTAATAGAAAGTTGGAATTAACTGTGTATGACTGGGTAACCACAGAAGACCACTGAGGAGACAATGTTTGAAATAAGATTGAATTAACAATAAGGAAACAGACTTAGCAGGTCTGAGGGTGGAGCAATCCAAGAGGAGAGCACATCAGAAATGAAGGGTAGGAATATACCTGGTGTATTTGAAGTACATACAAAAGATCACTAGAGGGGTAGAATAATGAGAAAGTGTAGGGGAAGAGATGTCAGAAAGGCAGGTGAAAAAAGCCTTGTGAACCGCAGGAAGGAGGCAATGAGCTATTTCCACTGCTACCACCCACTTGTTCTTTGAGCTTTGACAGTTCATAAAAATCCAGGATAGCTGCCTTTCACCAGTAAAATGGGAATAATTGCAGTACCCTACCAAGCAGAACCAGTGAGTCCTCTGCCCAACACTACTGTTTTAGAGTAATGTTAGCTGCTGTAACAGATAAACCACTTCTTACCTATGTATTAATCCATTGCAGGTATTTCTGGTTGCAAGTGGCTCTTACATGATTTATTGACCCAGGATCCTTCTTTCTTGTGGCTCTGCCTTCCCTTGGGACCTCAGAATCCTCTTATCTGGCTTGTGAATGAGGAAATCAAGTGTATGGAAAAGGTATAACTTCTTCTTAAACACCTTGATCTGAAAGTGGCCCATATCACTTCCACCCTTGATTCAACAGCAAGAACTAGACACATGTTCCTACTAAAGACAAGGGATGCTGGGAAATGTAGTCTATGATTGGACAGCTATTTCCCAGAGACAGTCTACATTGTCAACAAATCTCTGACAATTCTCTCTGTTTTTTCTGTTATCCTTTTCTGTTCTTGTACTTCAATAACTTGTAGATTATTCTTGTTAGAGTCACATATAATTGTTGTGTTTCTCAATTTTTTTAACTTATTTTATCTGATTTTTTTCAAATATGTTGGTATCACTGTGCTTTATTTTCAGTCTCACTGATTTGACCTTCTGTTGCCTCAATTCTACTCCTTTGACTTCGTGTTCAGTTATCTAATTCTGTAAGTTTATTGTTAATCTTCTGAATTTCTATTTTCTGTCTCTGTTTTCTTACAGTCTGGTCAGTTTGTCATTTTGACCTGCTGCATTTTGCTTCATCTCCTTCCTGATCTCTTAAAGAGTTGTAAATATTAATCTTTTGTAGTCTACTTCCGATAACTCCAGGAAGTTCTCTTCATCTGGAACATTTCTTGATTCTTTGTTTTAGGAGCTTTCTGAAGCCATTGTGATCTACCTCTTTAAGTGACTTGATATTGATTGTTGTCTCCATGCCTTCAGTTAGTTGTTGTATTTATTTACTTTATGTTTGCTGTGTTCTAGCTTCTTGTGTTTCTTTGTTCTAAAATGTCCAGATAAGCTGGTTGTGCATGCTAGTTTGGTTATTGACATTTCTAACATCCTGTCACCAAATTGTTAAAGCTGTTACCAGACATGAAATCCTAAGAGTCCATGTACTTCTCTTGTACATCTTCGTTTCGACTGTCCATGTAGTTAGTCACCAACTGTGTGGTGCAGGCTTTCCCTACTGTCCTAGATGAGCAAGGTTGATTCTGTAGGCGCAGGTATCTGGCTGCATGTGCTGAGAAAGGCAGGTTGATGACAGCTATCAACAAGTGTCTGGGAGGAAACTGTGACCCTTATGCTTTATACTAGGTAAAGGAACTATTTCTACCCTGAATGTCCTGCTCAGGGGAGCGGGTAGGTTTTTTTCCCTTTCCTCATATTTGTTAAATTGTTCCCTCTGGCTCAGGGCATGCATAAGAAATCCTACTTCCAGCTCAGGTAGTGGTGTCAGACTCTGGAGCCAGGTGTAGTACAGAGAAGAGAGACAGAAATGCTAGGAAAAGGGACAGAGGTTTATCCCAAAGAAAGTTTTAGATCTAAGAGCAATAGGTTAGACACAAGCAACTTAGCTTTGGATGGTTGAGTGCCATTTTTCACTGGTTCTAGAGGCACAAGTGGACTTTCTGCTCAATATCTCCTGCTGAGAAGAATGCCCACCAAATGTCACTGCTCCATTCGCCACACTGTCTGCAGCTACTTCTCCAAGAATCAGGTCTTGCCAATCCTAGGTACTCCTGGACCTGCTCTTCCTTCCCCACGACTCAGCTCAATTTATCATGTTGAAAACTCCTAGAATGTCTTATATAATCTATTTATTTGGTTTTTGAGGGTCTTTGTTGTTAGACAGATCACAAGAAGCTTCTGAGTTCTCCACCATCTTGGCCCTGCCTCCTGAGACAGCCCTGCACTGAGAAAGATGAACACAAATTGTATTCAAAAACTAGTCATTTATGCCTTAAATGCCAAAAGAAGAATTTTCTGTCATTCGAATCCAACTCGACGGCACCTGGCTTGGCTGCATTAATATTGCTGTAGAAAGCATGAAGTTGGCCCACAAGAGGACACAGTAAACCGCTACCCTCATTATGTGACTTGGGGACTGGCATGGGCCACGTGCTTCTTGAGATTTCAGTAGATTCCTGATCTGCAGGGTACCAGGCCTGGATTTCATCTGACTCTCCCTGAATGACTGTAAGCCAGTTACCAATCCGTGGCCTTTTCTGAGTCTCACCCTCCTCACCTGGAAAACATTTAAGAAGTACAACAGCTGAAATTTAAAGAGTCCTTTTATCCACAAAAGTCCATAAATTCTAGGATACCAAGGATTTTCCGTGCCTTTCGGCTGTTCACCTTCTGTCTTGGGACACGAGGTTGGTTTTCAAACTTTTGCCCATAAAAGGACTATATGATTTAGAATCATTAGAAGGAAGTAGCTGATACAATGAACACTGTGGTGTCACATGTTTCCACCTCCAGTGGGCCCTGTTCTGTCCTTCACCTAGGAAAGCCCTTCCACAGTTATTTTAAGTCTAATCAGAATTGCTGGGAATTTGCAAAATCTTTAATCCTTCTCTTGTATGTGAAGCTACAAGCAATTTGTAAGGGCCAGATGCCCAATCAGAGAGGAAAGTGGTGCCAACTGAGGCCAAAGAGATCATTGAGACAGGCTCATGAAGGCCTTGAATGCCAAGCTAAGGGCTTAGACCTGATCCTAAAACTGAAGGGAACTCTTTGGAGAGTCCGTTTCTAGAGAATACCCGAGAAAGGGCAGAGAGGAAGAGAAGAAAAGAGATTAACAGTCAGGGTGTCTAAGAGGAGAAGAGACAGACAGACAACAAGCAGAAAATGAGTTCTAGGTAAGGAGAGAAAGAGAAATCCAGACAGAAAGTCCAAGGTGAATAGAATAAAGGTAAAAACAAGTCAGGAGAAGCTGTCCAGGGTGGAGGTGGGGATGGAAGGAGGCGACATAGATAGACTGCCTATCCAGGGCACAAGCAGAAGCTTCTCGTGTCTGACAGTGAGAGAAAGACACAGAGGCAGCAACCGAGACCACAGCGTAGGGAGAGACAGATGGCAACAAGTTCCAGGAGACATGATTCTAATCAAGCCCCTTGAAATGGATGCTGGCGAGTTCAGGAGGCAGCAAAGCGTGGGATTGGGAGGAGGCAGGAGGGGAGGGCTGTGGCAGCCGAACAGGTTGGATGAGCTTCTGCTAGGGACGCAGCCACTGATGAGAGCACAGCACCCCTGCCGCAGCAGGCCCGAGCCCTCCGCCCACCCTCCACTGCAGTTGGACTCACCTGACAGTGGAATGAGTAATGAGTTCATTAAAACCCCAGTACCCTATCCTGAAAAGAAGATGAATGTGGCAGAGCAAGGCAAGGCACCCAGTGCAAGCCAGTGCCTGTGTGCAGCCTCTGCAGCAGCCCTGCACCCTGCTTACAGAAGCCATGGGCTCCTCTGCCTCTCATAGTCTGGCATCACTCCCACAGTCAAGGCTAAACCCTTGGTCTGACACTCAAGGCCTTCACTAGCTGGTCCCTCCTGATGTCTTCACCTGAGTACTTATCACTCCTCTCTTCAGTGGGCAGCCCTCCCTTCTAGTCTGCTTGTAGCTTCATACACACTCATGACTATTTCAGGAGCCTGTGTGATCCTGGGAGGTCCACTCTGCCCAGAATGTCCGCCCCCTCCTCATAGATGCCCATGTAATGAACCACAAGTTACTCTCTGAACTTTACTCCAGTATTACATCCTCTGTGGGGTTTACCCGGAACAACAGAGCTGGCCATGCCTCCTGTGGACACCGGTGACCCAAGAATTTCTGTGCTAGAACTTTCTTGCCCCTCATGAATAGTCATGTCCACGCTGACGGCCCCACTGAAAGGCCGGCTGCTCTGTGGGGCTGTAGCTCATTAACCTCTGCATCCTGGAGGCACACAGGATTCAGAGAGGTTAAGAGCAAAGGTTTTAGAATCAGAGAGCCTGGAATTCAAATCTTGGTTTATGCTGTGTCCTAAGGGTTGGGAGAGGTCCCTGGATGGTACGAACTTGCTATGCTCGACTACTAATCAAAAAGTTGGTGGTTTGAACTCACTCACCACCACCTTGGAAGAAAGTCATAAAGGTTACAGCCAAGAAAACCCTGTGGAGCTCCATTCTATGCTATAACATATGGGGTTGCCAGGAGACAGAACCTATTGGATAGCAATGAGTTAGGGGTTAGAACCTCTGGCGAATCATTGCTGTAAGCCCCAGTTTTCTGGGATAATGAAGTAGGAGTACAATGCTTACTTCTGTGACTGCTCTAAGGAGAAAATGAAGCATTCTTTGCTTTGTGGAGTTAAAACTAAATAAATAAATTTAACAACAACAACAAAAAAAAAAAACCTGCACCACATTTGCAAATAGTCTGATCATTCTGCTACATGCGTATGAGTCAACCTGCCCCTGCCACACTCCTGGTTCTGCCCATTACTAGCCATGCAGCCTGGGACAAGTGACATCCTCTCTCCTAGCCTCAGTTTTCTCATCTATAAAATGGGAATAATTGTCTTACTTGCATCATAGAGTTGTTGTATGGATTAAAGAATATGGCTCAGTTTTAAAAACTAAAGTGTCTAACAGTGCCTGGAACATAAAATATAAGTAAAAGTAAGCTCAAATATCAGAAAACACACTGGTGAATTATTTGGGTGACGAGAGGGCAAGTCTGGGATTCAGGAACAAGGGAGCAAAGAACCGCTGTGCTTAAGTGGTAGAAGGGATGACATTCTTCTGTTTTCATTTCACTCTGTCTTTCATTTCTTTGTGTTTATTTTTTATTTCGACACAGCATTTTTGTGGTGTTACTTTGACTTTTGGTGATGATAGACTCTGGTTGGTTGGTTGGCTGGCTAGTTGGTTAGGTGGCTGGTGCTTTACTGACTGGGTAATTGACTGTTTAGTTAGTAGATCACCTGGTTGATTGGCTAGTTGTTTTGATGGGAGAGGAAGGAAAAGAGACAATGGAACAAAAGGAACTAGAGACCTGATGAGAAATCCAGACACTACCCAAAGCAGCCAAAAAGACATTTAGGAACAGGAATAGGGCTAAAGCCCCTTGCTGTTTGCATTACTACAGCATAAAGCTATCTCTAGGCCTACAAATCTTGGCTGCCCTCATGGCCAAGAATGAGTTTTTGCAGAAATCAAAGTAGGAGTTTGAGTTCCATAGGCTGGAACAGGAACATATGCAGACAGAAAGACCATCTGGAAAGTGAATAGTGAACTGACTCAGTGCAAACAGAAATTCAGAAACAGGAGATACCTGTGAGAATTTAAGTCCTGTCCCTATAACAGAGAGAGAGGAGAGAGAAATACACAGAAACCACGAGGAGGGCTTTGCACTGTTAACACATACTACAGTGAGGATCCAGCTTGATCTTGTCTAGCTCTTGGAGTTGTTGTTAGTTTCTGTGGAGTAGATACAACTCATGGCAACCCCATGTGTCACAGTGACGGTAAACTTAACAAAAGATTGCCAGGCTTTGATTTCCATGGTACCACTGGGTCAGAATCACCAACCTTTAGGTTCGCAATTGCATGTAAACTCTTTGTACCACGTAGGGAGCTATCCAGTTCTTAAGGAGCAGAATAAGTCCAGCCGATGCTTGGATTGAATGAGCGACAGGCTTGAGACTGTCGTTGGCACACCAACTGAACCCAGTAAGCACAAATGGTCCCTGTAAGCTTCTAGTCTAAACAATAGGATCAAGTTGAGAGGGCCCTGCTGAGGTGAGCTTGTCACACCCTTACATGTCTGTACCACCCCTACCCTCCACCTTCAGCACCAAAGAAGCAGCCCCAGCCCCGCTGTACACCGCCAGGACCTGGGAGCTTACTACCTCCCTGAGAGTCTGTTTTACTGTTGGACAGTTCTGGCTGTTGGAAGGTCTTCTTTATCTGGGTTTAAAGCCCAAATTCCTGTGACTCCCACCCACTGGTCTTCCACAGATGCTGTCATTTCTTACTTTTGGGTTTTTTATTGTTTGGGGCTTTGCTTTTTTATGTCAAAGGAAACGTTGAAACAGTTTTTTTCCAGCTGTGTAATCTTCTCCTGTCATTTTTACAGGCTGTTAGCAGGCCCTGCTGGCACCTTTCAAGTTTGCCTCTAATTCCAAATACATTAAAGAAGGAAAAAAAGAAAGAAAGTGAAGTATTTAGAGTCACATAAAGTTACCTATGACTTTGTCAGTTTTTAAACTTGTGGGGTGGCTGGCTTGGTTTTACTAATACCCTCTCTTTCTGTAAACCTCCCCACTCCTGGCATTAGTGATGCAACGGAAATAGGTTAGGACTCAGTGGCAGGAGGCCAGGGTTCTGGCCACAAGACTGAGCGACCCTGAGTATGCTCTCCACCCTCTCCGAGTCCTGGATGATGACACTGACCTCAGAGCACTGTTCGGCGCATCGAAGCATATGGTGCTTAACCCAGTCTCTGGCATGAGGCATGTGCTCAGTAAATGCCAGTTTCTAAACAAAAACCTCTCCCCAGCTGATTTCAGGCAAAAAGGAGAGATTAGATCCCTGCAACTGAGAAGCCTGGAATCTCATTGACATGGTTGGGCAGAAACATTTATCCCTTTGCTGGTTCGTTTGATATATGCTAAGAACCCACAGAGTGCAATGCTGGACAGTTAGTCACATGAAACAGGTTAGGGATGAGAGGAGAAACAGGGTAGACTAATCACTGAAGAGAATGTACTCAGTGTCAGATGCATCCAAATTTGAACTCTTGCTGTGTGATCTTAGCCAAGTCACTAGACTTCTCTGAGCCTTGCTTTTCCTGTCCGTGGAATGATTAGTGCGAGTCCCCATTTCATGTAGTCACTGTAAGAGTTTAACTGGGATAATTTAGAGTATAAGGAAAATAGGAGATACACAATAAAATAATACTACCCTATACTCTCACCTCTGATTTGTTAACCAGGTAAATGTTATGTAAGATTCCACAAACATAAAGATTACCAGTAACAAGGCAATTCAGTGTAGTCCTTGAAAGGGAAGAAGCCAGAGTCAGCAGAGTTCCAGCAGGGTTCCTGCTTCCACCTGATACAAGCTCTTTAACTCATGGCTATGCCTTGGTTTCCACATCTCTGAAATGGGTAAAATGGTAGCAGTCCCTTTCTCCTGCGATAGTAGTAAGAATTGAATGATATCTTATGTATAAAATGCTCAGCACAATGCCTGACTCACAGCAAGTGCATAGTAAATATTAGCTACTGGTTTTATTAGTAATCAAGGTAACTGCTATCTCTGGCCTTTGTTGATTATACTAGAAAGGTCTTGTCTTGAATCCCAGCCTCACCCTTTATGCACTATGTACCATGAGCAAATCCCCAAAACTACCTCGCAGCAATATTGTTATCAGTAAAGACAACATACAATACAAGCCTGGCACGTGGCAGGCATGCTATAAAATGTTGCCAGCCCTGACTCCTCTCCACAAACACATCTGTATGATTTTTAACAAGCCATCTTAGTGCCCTAAGCCTCACCGTCTGCCGTGGTAAAACGGGGTGGGGTACATTCTGCATGATGACAGTGCAGATGGGAACTTCCACGAGGAGCACAGTCCGCAAGGCTCAGCTGGCTGTGCCACACAGCCCTCCTCTCCTGTCAGCTGGATACATACGGTAGACTCAGCCCCAATTAGCTTTCTCATTTGCAGGGGCCTGAGTTCAGGGGATGCTGTCCCCAGTGCGCAGTAGAAGGTATGGACCTTGTTATAAAGGCCCTTAACTTGGGCGATGCTCCCAAGTCTGCATGGTCTGCAGCATGTGTGTGTGTGTGTGTGTGTGTGTCTAGACAGAGAGAGACCCATTAAGTCAAATTTACACTGGATCTGCAGGCAGGCAGTAGCCCTGCTCCTGGGTCTATAAATCTCCCTCAGAAACTGGCCTAGCCAGTTGCCCATGGAAAGGAGAATAGTGGCAAAATTACCCAGCGTGGCTTACAGACGCTAGTACTTAGAGGGGAGAAGGCTAGGGACTGTGGGCTGAGATCCATGAAAGGAAACTCCCCTTCCCATTTACCTAATCTTTCCGGGTCGTAGTTCAACAGGCTCTGCCCAGTCTCACTGCCACCTTAATTGCTACACTGTTTCTCTGGTCTGGAACACTCTTGCAATCCCTTTTCTCTGCATCCTTACTATGTACCCTTACAACTACCCAGCCTCCAGAAATTCTGCTTCTTCCAAGAACTCTCCTTCAAAGACTGGCAATAACCTAATGTCTTTGAATTTTTCATATGCATGTCTTTCTAATGCCTTGCAGTAACTCTCTGATGTAGGTGAAATTATTCCCATTTTAACAACAAAGGGAAACAAGATCTTCAGCAAATAGTTCTACCCAAGGTCACACAGAGACACTCCTTTTTCTGCCACATTGTGGTTGCCCTGTTCCCACTACCATTACTTCTTTAACTCAGATGCCCCAGACTGAATTATTTCCTAGTGGTTTGATGCATATGGACATTACATCCTCTCTCTGATATGTCCACCTTCTAGATAACCCAGCTGGACACTGGACGTGTCAAGTGTAGTCATCAGTGGCTGTGTTAGTCTACTCAGGTTCCTTTTCCACCTTTGTCTATGCAACTGCTCCCCTTCATTTCCATCATATGGCTGAAGCTGGGGACTGTCAATCCTAGTACCTAGAAACTCTTGTCAAGGAGACTATATACACGACTCGGTAAACCAAAGTCCTCCTCAGCTACTTGACTGTAGGATACCTATTCCACCAATGGTGGAGCAGAGACTGAGAAAACTCATTCATAGGCATGTTTCTCTCTTTCCCAGGGCTCACTACCAAAAAAACCAAACTCACTACCATCAGGTCAGGTCTGACTCGTAGCAACCCTAGAGGTCAGAGTAGAGCTGCCCCATAGAGTTTCCAAGGAGCACCTGGAGGATTTGAACTGCCACCCTCTTGGGTAGCAGACACAGCACTTAACACCCTATGCCACCAGGGTTTCCCAGGGCTCACTGTTGAACCACATTTCCCAAATTGCTTTGCATCTTGGTGAGATCATGCTAATTTTCGCCAATAGAATGTGAGTGTAGAAAGTGATGTGTGTGTCACTATCTGGCCCAGTACTAAAAGCTGGGTGTGTCTACTATTATCTCTTTGTTTTGCTGAGTGAATAGAACTCAGTGAACCTAGAGAAATGCAGAACCACCTAATGAAAGGATTGCGTGTCCCTGGATGACTGCCTGGAGCAGAGCAACTCCCATCCTATATCAGACCATAGCATGAACAAGAAATAAATCTTGATATGCTAAGCCACTTAAATGGTGAGGTTGCTTCAACAGTAGTTAGTGTGGCCAGATCAATAAACACTCCAAAAAAAAAAACAAACAAAAAAGAATTCCATCTCTCCAATATTTCTTTAGAGGCAGATTTAGAGCCAGATTACACAAGTTATTTGCCAGTATTTGTCAATGTTCACAGAGCCAATAAAAATTTCTAAGGAAGAGAAGTAGTTTTTTTAGAAGCATTGTTTTAAGCAAGGAATACCAAACACACTATTATTGAGCACTATAATGTGTTGTTGTTAGGTGCCATAGAGTTGGTTCCAACTTGTAGTGACCCTATGTACAACAGAACAAAACACTCTTCTATCCTGTGCCTTCCTCACAATTGTTGCTTTGAGCCCATTCCTGCAGCCACTGTATCAATCCATCTCATTGAAGATTTTCCTCTTTCTCACCAACACTCCACTTTACCAAGCAGCATTTCTTTATCCAGGGAACGATCCTTCCTGGTAACATGTCCAAAGTATGTGAGACTAAATCTCACCATACTTGCTTCTAAGCAATATTTTGGCCATACTTCTTCTGAGACAGATTTGTTCATTCTTCTAGTAAACCAGAACCTGTGTCAATTCTGACTCAGCAACTCTCTAGGATAGAATAGAACATCCCCATAGGGTTTCCAAGGCACAGCTGGTAGATTCAAACTGCAGCCCCCATAGCACTTATCCACTACACCATCAGGGTATCCATTCTTCTAGTAGTCCATGGTATGTATATTCGCCACCTACACCATAATTCAGAAGCATCAATTCTTCCAGCTTTCACATGCATATGAGGCAATTGAAAATACCATGGCTTAGGTCAGGTGTATTTTAGTTTTCAAAGTGACTTCTTTGATTTTAAACACTTTGAAAAGGTCTTTTGCAGCGGATTTGCCCAATACAATAAGTTGTATGATTTCTTGACTCCTGTTTCTATGGACATTGATTGTAGATCCAAGTAAAATAAAATCTTCAACAACTTCAATCGTCTCTTCATTTACCATGATGTTACTTACTGGTCCAGTTGTGAGGATTTTTCTTTTCTTTATGTTGAGGTGTAACCTACACTGAATGAAGTCTGTGGCCTTTGAGCTTCATTAGTAAGTGTTTCAAGTCCTCTTCACTTTCAGCAAGCTAGGTTGTACCATCTACATGACCCAGGTTATTAATGAGTCTTCTTCCAATCCTAATGCCCTGTTCTTCATATAGCGCAGCTTCTCAGATTATCTGCTCAGCATACCGACTGAATAAGTACAGTGAAAGAATACAGCCCTGAAGCCACCTTACCTGATTTTAAATTGCTCAGTATCCCCTTTTTCTGTCTGAACAAATGCCTTCTTGTCTGTGTACAAGTTCCTCATGAGTACAATTAAGTGTTCTGGAATGCCCATTCTTTACAATGTTATCCATAATTTCTTATGATCCACACAGTCAAATGGCTTTACGTAGTCAATAAAACACAGGTAAATATTTTTCTGGTATTCTCTGCATTCAGCCAAGATCCATCTGACATCAGAAATGATATTTCTCATTTCTCATCCTCTTCTGAATCTGGCTTGAATTTTTTGGGCGTTCCCTGTGGATCTACTGCTGCAATTTTTTGTTCGTTTATTTTTTATTGTGATTAAGTGAAAGTGTACAATACAAATTAAATTTGCATGCCCACCAATCTGCAGCTCCTTCTACTCTCCTTGCCTGTTGAGAGCACACTCCTCCTTTTCACTCTATATATGTCGTATCCTCTTAACAACCTCTTGACCCCTGCTCTCCACCCTCTCCTCTCCCCTCTAGTAAGAGTCCAACAGGACAGTGTCTTACAGATGCATAGGGTGATAAAGTGCATGCACCATACGGTCACTCTGTGTCCCAGAGTCCAGTCCATTCCTGTCCTAAGAGTTGGCCTCTGCTGTCTTGTCAGAGGCAGCAGCAGGTCTAGTAACCATGCTCCCAGGAGAACCCCCAGGCTGCCAGACAATCGATTGCAGTCTTTTAGTGGAGTTCTTGAGGTGTACCCCTCTTTTTCTCATGTTGTCACAGGGACTCAACATTGTGTGCCCCATCATGGCTGTCTTTGTGGTGGCCAGGTACCATCTGGTTCTTCTGGTTGCATGTTGATACAGTCACCCATTCACATGGGTCCTTCTATCTCCTCAGTTCTTTCTCCCTCGTGTCTGTTGTTCTTGGTGATCATCTGTTCCGGATGAGTTGGGACCATTTGGTGTACCTCAGAAGACAGCTTGCTAGATTTTAGACCCCAGATGCTACTCACCAATGTGGGGTGCAGAAGATTCTCTTAGCAATAGGCTAGTTATGCCATTTGGCCTCAATGTCCTTTGAGAACATGACCCCTACCCCTGCCACTCTATCCTTACAATATTGGGATAAGATTGGAAGAGTATTCAGTTTATGTTGAAGTCCAGGTCAGTTGATCTTCTTCCTAGTGTGTGCTGTCACGGGTTTCACTCAACCAAATTTCTATCAACTATTTAATCTATGACCAGCCCTCTCCCTCCCTCGCCACCCTTGCAGCCATCAGAGTTTTTTCTTCTGTGCTAAGTCAATTTTTAAGTCCTTATAGTAGGGGTCTCATACAATATTTGCCCCTTTGTCACTGGACTGATTTCACTCAGCATGATGTCTTTCAATTGAAACAAGATTATGAGATGCGTCCTAAAATCATCATTTTTTTTTTTTATCATTGCACAGTGTCCCATTGAGTATATGTACCATAGTGTGTTTATCCGTTCATCTGTTATTGTACATCTGGGTTGATTCTATCTTTTTGGTATTGCGGACTGTGCTGCAGTAAACATTCTTGTGCATGTGTTTGTTCGTGTCATTGCCTTTGATCTGTAGGATATATTCTGAGCAGTAAGATTACTGGATCAAATGGTATATCTATTTGCAGCTTTTTAAGGAAGCACCAAATTGCTTTCCAAAGAGGTTGTACCATTTTGCAATCCCACCAGCAGTGTAGGATAATTCCAGTCTCTCCACAGTCTCTCCACATTTGTTATTTTGTGGTTTTTGGATCATGGTCAACCTTGGTGAGGTAAGATGGTATCTCATCATAGTTTTGATTTGGATATCTCTAATAGCAAATGATTGTCAGCATTTCCTCATGTGTCTTTTGGCTGCCCGTATGCCTTCTTTTGTGAATCATCTGTCCATCTCTTTGTCCATTACTTAACTGGGTTATCTACCCATTTCTTGTTGATATTGTGTAGTACCTTGTATACTACGGAGTTCAAAGTCTGCCATGTAGTTGTCAAATATTTTTTTCCCATTCTGTATGTGGTCTTTTAATTCTTTCAATAAAGTCTTTGGATGAGTGAAAGTGTTTAATTCTTAGTAGTTCCCATCTATCTATTATCTCTTCTGTTAGTCACACTTTGTCAGATTTTGAAGTCAGTCTAAGGTTTGTATTACAACTTCCATTGTTGACCCTATTTTTTCTTGCATGATCTTTATCATTTTAGGGGATATTTAGGTCTTTTAATCCAATTTGAGTTAGTTTTCATGTAAGGTGTGAGATATGGGTCTTGTTTCAATTTTTCACAGGTGGATATCCAATTTTTCTAACATCATTTGTTAAAGAGACTGTTTTGACCCCAGTTTACAATCTTTGTTGAACATCAGCTCTTCATAAGAGGATGGTGGCATCTCTGGGGTCTCAATTCTGTTCCATTGGTCTATGTGTCTCTTTTTATACCAGTACCAGGCTGTTTTGACTACTGTCACAGTGTACCAAGTTCTAAGGTTGGGTACAGTGAGGCCTCCCTTGTGTTATTTATGTGGTTGTTCACACTAATTGTTTTACTGATGTTGAACCACACTTGAATCCCTGGTGTGAATCCAACTTGGTCATGATGAATAATTTTTTTGTTTGTTGTTAAATTCTGTTAGCAAGGATTTTGGTGAAGATTTTTACATCTAGGTTCATGAGTGATATTGGTCAGTAATTTTCCTTTTTTGTGGAATCTTTCCCTGACTTTGATATCAGGATTATGCTGGCTTCATAGAATGAATTTGCGGGTACTGCATCCCTTTCTATACCATGAAATAGTCTCAGTAGTATTGAAGTTAACTCTCACCTAAAAGTTTGGTAGAATTCTCCTGTGAAGCCAACTGAGCCAGGACTTTTTTGATTGTTAGTTTTTTGATGACTTTTTCAATCTCTTCCTTTGTGATGGGTTTATTAAATTGTTCTGCTTCTCCTTGTGATAGTTTTGGTAGGTGATGTGAATCTGTAAATTTGCCCATTTCCTCTAGATTTTCAAACCTGTTAGAGTACAATATTTCATAGTATTCTGTTAGGATACTTTTGATTTCAGTTGAGTCTGTTGTGACATCTCTCATCTCGTTTCTTAGTTGGATTATCTATTTACTCTCCTGTTTTTCTTTTGTAAGTTTAGCCAATGGTTTGTCAATTTTGTTGATCTTTTTAAAACAAGCAGCTTTGGGTTTTGTTAATTTTTTCATTCTATTCTCTAATGCATTTATTTCTGCTCTAATCTTTATTATCTGTTTTCTTCTGGTACCTGAGAGGCGACTCTGTTGCTCTCTTTTTACTTGTTCAAGCTCTAGGGTTAATTCTTTGGTTTGGGTCCTTCCCAGATATGTACATTTATAGAGATAAATTGGTCTCTGAGCACTGCTTTGGCTGTATCCCATAGGTTCTGGCAGGATGTGTTTTCACTCTCATTTGAATCCATGAATTTCTTTATTTTGTCCTTGATTTCTTCTATAACCCATGATGTTTGGAGCAAGGTGTTGTTCAGTTTCTATGAGTTCCAATTTCTATCTGTTTTTTCTGCTATTGATTTTGACTCTATGGTCTCAGAAGATGCTTTGCAGTAGTTCAATGGTTTGGATTTTGTTGAGACTTGCTTTACGTCCTAACACATGGTCTATTCTGGAAAAAGTTCCATGTGCATTGGAGAAGATGTACTCATCTGTTCATGGATAAAAAGTTCTGTTTATGTCGATGAGGTCTAGTTGATTAATTGTCACAATAAGATCGTTTCCGTCTTTACCTAGTTTTTTTCTACATGATCTGTCCATTACTGAAAGTGCAGTGTTGATTTCTCCAGTTTTATTGTGGAATGATCTATCTCATTTCTCAACGTGGTCAGTGTTTGTTCAATGTATTTAGATGCTCTGGTATTGGGTGCATAAATATTAAGTATTGTTAAGTCCTGCTTGTGTATCGAAACTTTCAGCAATAACTAGCAATCATCGTTGTCCAAGATGGTAGATTTTAAAGTCTATTTTATCTGAGATTAGTATTGTCGTACCTGCTCTTCTTTGTATGTTGTTAGCTTGGCATATATTATTCCATCCTTTAGTTTTCAGTTTGTTTGTATCTTTGTGTCTAAGGTGTGTTTTTTGTAAGGAACATATAGACGGGTCTTGTCTTTTGATCCAGGATGTCACTTACTGTCTCATTATTGGAGCATTCAACCGGTTTACATTCAGTGTAATTATTGATAGCTTTGTGTTTAGTGCTGTCATCTTGATATATTTATTTTTGTGTTGATGTGTTCCATGTTGCTCTTAATATTCTTTTCTGGGTCATTCTTTATGGATTGACTTTTTATCTTTTTCAGTGTTAGTTTAGAGTTTGTTGAGACTCGTGTATTACGTTTCTTGTTTTGGTATGTTGTGTTGTTATTGTGCTTTATGGCTATCCCTATGACCCCCTTTAATATTCTAAGTTTAAACCCAATTTTAACTTCTGTATATTGTTTTAACTACCTCTTCGTCTAAAAAGACTATAACTACAGTAGTATATCATTCTTTTTAGTGTGATGGTGTCATACTTTTTGTGATATGATCACTGGTTACCTTCTTTCAATATTGTAGCTTTGAGTTTTGTGACTTCCATAACTGATTAGCATTCTGGATTCTCTGTCCTGCATGGCCTCCTTAAATATACATTTACTAGTTTTGTTTTTCTAAGCAAATAGCTCCCTTCAGTGTTTCTTGTAGTTTTGGTTTGGTTTTTACAAAGTCTCTAGTCTTCAGTTTATCTGTGAATGCCTTCATTTCATCTTCATATTTGAGAGACAATTTTGCAGAATTTATAATTCTTGGTTGGAAGTTTTTCTCCTTCAAAGCTTTCAATGTCATTCCTCTGCCTCTTTGCCAGCATCGTTTCTAGTGAGAAGTTAGGCAAAAGGCTACAGTGCTTCCCTCTGAATGTTAGCTTTGGTTTGAGCCTCACTGCCTTTGAGTGCATCTGTTTATGTTTCATTTTATTAAGCTTGATTATAACATGCTTAGTGTCCTTGTTTTGGGGTCTACTTTTTGTGGTGTTCGATACACATCTTGGAAGTCTGTGTTCCCTTCTTTCATAATTTCAGGGAAGTTTCCATCAGCAACTCAACAGCAATACTGTCTGTGTTTTCAGCTATCTCTCCCTGTTCAAGAACTCCAGTTAATCATAGATTATTCCTCTTGATATAGTCCCACATGTTTCCTAATTCTTCTTCATTTTTCTTATTTCTTTTCTCTGATTTCTCATGATAGATGCTAGTGTCAGTTTCTCTGTCCTCAAGGTCACTAAGTCTGACTTCCATCTCCTTAATTCTGCTCTTTTGGCTTTGAATTGAATTGTCTAATTCTATAATTTTGTTATTGATCTGCTGGATTTCAGATCATTGATGTTGCATCTGTTAAAATAGCTTGCTTAATTTTTCACTTTGCTCTGCTGCGTTTTGTTTCATTTCTATGAGGGCTGTATATATAATTCCTTTGTACTCGCCCTCTGATAGTTTTAGAAGGCTTCTTCATCTGGGAAGTTATTGATTATTTTGGGAGTTTTCCATAGCCATGGTGGACTATTTCTTTAAATGGGTAGCAATAGTTTTTTGCCTTCACGCCATCCAGAGGCTGTTCAATTTCTCTGGTGTTACCTCAACAGAAGCTGAAGTGTACTTCTGAGAAGGGAGTTGGTCATCAGCTGACTCTGTGTACTCTAGTGATTGGCCCCGGTAGACTCTCTGGGGTGGCAGACCACCTCCTGGCTGGCAAAGACGGTGCTCTACTTATGGAGTCACTGAGGGGCTGTGAGCTGACCCCAGTTATTTCTCCAGGCAGTCTTATTTAAAAACTCTGGGAGCTGTCCAACAGCTGCCAAAATTGGTCAGGCCATTAGGTGAGGCAAGCCCCACCATCCAGCTGATAACAGAAGCACCATCTTTGGCCATCCCCAGATTCTAAGACATAGTTTAAAGTAGGGAGGAGTTATGGCCTTGCTGCCATCCTCAGCTGAGTCCCACTTGTAAGGTAACACTGTCCTAAACACAGCCTTTCTATGGGAAAAGTGCTTTTTAGTCTGGCACTGCTTCTCAGCTTGAGAGTTAGCCCCTGTTGCATCCTCCAGTTGGGTGACTCCACCTCCCATCCAAGCTGTCCTTCCTGCTGTGAAACAGCAGAATCTATGGCACAGCTCAGAAAAGAAAGGGTGGAAGGGCAGTGGTACCCTCATTCAGAAGCGAGGCTCTCAAAATGTGGCTCTCCCACTCACTTTCTCTCTGATGCGCTATACACTCTTTACTTTAGCCCTGCAGTTCAGCATGTTTGCTGGCTCATGTCCATCCCCTGCCTCCCAGATAACAAAGAAGGCATCAGTACCTGCAGTCTGCCCAAATGGTGAGTCAGCAGGAATGGGTGTCAGCTTGTACTGCTTCATGTTAGAGAGAGTTAGATTCCCATTTAGTGGCACATAGTCCAATCTGACAACTTTATACTGTATCCTAGCGCTCCCTGGGTTTTCAGGGTGCTCCATCCAGCAATCATTCCAGGCTTTAGTTCTCAGAGGGAACTGAGGAGACTTGCATCTAGCCGTCCATCTTGGCCCTGCCCTCTGCAATTGTTTTTTAATTTTTTTAACAAAATTTTACTTGCCTGTGGTATTAACAATATTTACCTGAATATTGTTGGACCATCTTTCTTTGTAATGGGCACAAATATGGAGCTCTTCCAGTTGGCTGGTTAAGTAGCTATCTTCCAAATTTCTTGGCACAGACAAGTGACTGCGTCCAGCATTGCATTCTTTTGTTGAAACATCTCAACTGATATTCCATCAATTCCTGGAGCCCTGTTTTTCACCAATACCCTCAGTGCAGTTGGACTTCTTCTTCAGTAACGTTGGTTCTTGATCATATGCTACCTCCTGAAATAATTGAATGTCACCCAGTTGTTTTTGGTACAGTGACTCCATATATTGCTTCCATCTTCTTTTTATGCCTCCTGCATCATTCAATGTTTTGACAATAAACCAAAAAGCCAAATCCACTGTTGCTGAGTCAGGTCTGACTCACAGTGACCCTACAAGCCAGGGTAGAACCGCCCTATAGAGTTTCCAAGGAGTGTCTGGCAGATTTGAACTGTCAACCTTTTGCTTAGCAAAAGTAGCATTTAACCCTTTATGCCACCATCCTTCAATATTTCATCTGGAGGTTTGAATTTTTTTCTTCAGTCTTTCAGCCTGTAAAATGCTGAGAGCATTCTTCGCTTTTGGTTTTCTAACTCCAAAAGTCTTTGTATATTTTATTATAATACTTCATCATTTCTATAATGTACCAGATACTATATGCCAGCATTTTATTAATACCATCTCACTTTACCTTCCACAGAGCCACATTCCCCATTTTATAGATGAGGTACCAATTCTGGTGTTACACAACAGTTAAGCAGCAGAACCAGGAGCCTGTCTTCCATATGCCTATCTTGTCTCCAAAGCTTGAGATCTTTCTACTATAACACATCAGGTATTAAGATAAAACCAAAAAACACACAAAAACCAAAAATTGCTCTTGAGTCAGTTTTGACTCATAGCAACTTGTAAGGACAGACAATAAGACAGGAAGAGCAGACCTCATAATAACAACAAATAGGACAGAGCAGAACTGCCCCATATAGTTTCCAAGAAGCAGCTAGTGAATTCAAACTGCTGATCTTCTGGTTGGCAGTCTGAACTCTTAACTGCTGGGTCACCAAGTCTCTGCGAAGATCAGTTTGGTCTGAGGTGTCTTATATGTATTTTTTTTTCTCAGTAGGATAGATCTGATACTTTTATAGTAGGAAAACACGCACACACTTAATCATACAACCTCACACATAAAGGTTAAACTGGCCACAAGGCAGAAACCAGAAACCAAGAGTCCAGTCCCCAAGGGGCCATTCTCTGTGTTAATCTTTCAAAGAAGATCTCTCTTGAACAAGTAAAATGATGGGCCATTTAAGGAAAACTGACACCAGCTTTTAATGTAATTTCCGACCACTCCAGGAAAAGAAAGCTTTCAGAGACTCTTGTAATTGGCAATATGTAAATAATATCTTTGAAAACCTTGATTCCCTTTACTTGTTAATCAGTTTGGATTTGCATAACTAAGTTGAAGTTCTTGTAAGCATTACCTGCAAGGTGCCCCCTCTTTTGCTACCCACCTCCTCTTTCCCCAGCCCCCTCTGTTTTCTCTGTATCTGTTTATGTCTTCCTGGTTTTCAATTTCTTAATGATGTTTTAACGAGATACCAGTTACACATGCAAATTGGCAAAAGGCGACATTGAGAGATTGCTACCTGGTGGTAAATTTATTAAAATCAAGGCAGTTTTAATAACTTCCTTGCATAGACATCCACCTCCATGTCTGTAATATTAGTTTTGAGGTTTTTATTGTTGTTGTTATTTTTTTACCTTCTTATTAGAACAAGTATGTTAGGGAAGTTAAAGGTGAAGTTATCAGACAGAAATCAAATTGTTTCATGAATGTTAGTCTTGTTCACCAAATCAGATTATACAGTAGTAAACCATTGTACTTTTTCAGACTTTGTCCAGCTTGGTCTTTCTGTTTCTTGCAGGACTTGAAAGCACTTCCTTCAGTTTTTGTCATCATCACCATCAGCAGCGTCTAGATCATCATTAATTAAGCACCTAACTCAAGGTCACCTGTCTTGAAACTCATAGAAATAGAATTCAAATTCCCCTGCTAGATCAAATTCCCAAGCCCCCTGCTAGATCTCAGTTCTGCTCTACTTCTTCTTAACACTTCTTTGCTTTTGCATTTTTTGATCACATACCCTACCGTTGATCTTTTATCTTCTATGTTTTTTCAGGCTCCTTCACAGGCATCCCTTTTCATTCTCATTCTCCTTCCCTCCCATTATACACTTTGCGTTCTTCTTTGCTTTTCAACAATGTCACTTCTTCACCTGGCTACCTTCCACTTATTTCCATGACTCCAATCACTATTGAACATCAGTGACTTCTACATCCTTATCCTGAGCTTCAGATTTGTACATCCAGTTACCTACTGTCAAGATTATGTAAGTGATCAGACCCCAAGCAACCTCATTAGGGTTTGGGAGATCAAGCTAGCAAGTCTGATCTTCAAGCGGTAGGCAAATCATACTTTCTTTTTCCCAAGACATCAATCTCCACCTCCCCCAGGCAAGAGCATGAAACCATTTAGTGGTGAATAGCAGAAAAGTCTTAAGTGAAAGTAAGTTCCAAAGTGGGAACAGAGAAAGACCCTATACAGGTTAGGGGCCCTTTTATATATTGGTAAGGGAGGGCATAATGGTGTGATTCCTGGTTCTGGTAATGATATAACGCCAGGATCAAATTTTTGGTTGTACATCAGCAATTGCATGATAAGGCCCCTCCCAAAGAGTATGATAATGATACGGAAATAGGATGGAAATAAGGGGCAGGTCATTTCTAGGTCGTCATTGACAGTTGGCTGCAGATGTGGCCACAACTTAACTGCTGGGGAAATGGCGGTATCTGTATCACAACTATTGGGAAAGAGTTGTTACATTTGCATCAAACTGGGAGGAACAAACTATTGTACCTGTAACTATCCTTCTCAAGTGGCAGTGATCAGGCTCGCTAGCTAGCCTCGACACTAGCAGTTTACCTCCACTAGCCGAGGCACAAACTCCTCACAAGCCCAAAGCCAAGCTTATCAACCTCTCTGGAAACCTACCCTTCATCCTGTGGTTGCATCTGAATAAATGGCACAAATCAAAGCTCAAGCTTGTCTCACTCCTAAGGTTTTCTACCACGAGGAAGAAGCCCAGTAGTGTCACTCTCCTGGCCTCTTTTCACCCCTCACATTTCCCCTGGACATGAAGTCAATTCTAACTCATAGTGACCTATAGGACAGAGCAGAACTGGCCCATGTAGTTTCCAACGAGCGCCTGGTAGATTTCAGTTGCTGACAGGAGGGCTGTGCATATCAATTCCTTCTTCTCCTTTCTCTTGAAAGCAAGATGCCTCCAAGGGTAATGGGCTCCATCACTGCTAAAGAGATCTTTCTGGTTCTAAGAATCAGCATGAGAAAGCACACTTCCCTTCGATGCAAGCCACATTCTCTAGAATCAGCTTTACCAGTAATGAGAATGATTTTTTTTATT
The DNA here is from genome assembly GCA_028571685.1 of Heterohyrax brucei. Classification (NCBI taxonomy): domain Eukaryota; kingdom Metazoa; phylum Chordata; class Mammalia; order Hyracoidea; family Procaviidae; genus Heterohyrax; species Heterohyrax brucei. The sequence continues at coordinate 70,453,678 of CM053150.1, forward strand.
TCTATACTGTGTGCCTCTTGTTCTTTTCCCTAATTGTTCAAAATTTGGTCAGGAAGAGGGATAGTACTTTGTAGAGCTTTCTCAAACCAGAAGCTGCCATTAACCCTAAAGAGTCCTCCCATTGAACGGATCAGTGAGTTAAACCTGGGAATATTTTTGAGTCTCCTCATCCATCAGGATTTTCTAGTCCAGGTTCCTTATGTGTCACCTAGACTATTGTAACAGCATCTTTCCAGCCTTTGTACCTCTATCTCACCCCTTTCTCACCCCAGGCTCACTCTCACACTTCCCAGAGGGATCCTCTCAAAACAGAGCTTGACGATCGTGGTCAGTTACCTAAGGCAAAGCTCAACTCCCAATGGTGGCTAAAGGGCCTACATAAGCTAGCCTCTACCAGTGTCTCTTTCCCCACATCTCAAAGTAGCCTCCAAGGTCCACACATTTACACCACATCAGACTCATCCCCAGTCCCCCAAAATTATCATTCTGTGTCTTAGAGAAAGAAATCAAAGCTTAGATTCAATAGCTCAGCTAAATTAAAAAAAAAAAAAATCCCACTAAAACCAAAAAAAAAAAAAAAAAGAATATGCAAATTATGTTTTCTACAAGAGATTTCCAGAAATTTGGAGAGAGATTCATGTCTGGGAAACAGACAGCAAGGGTAGGGTTGTTTGCTTTAAACACTCACGTGTGAACTCACTGAAAGCATCACTTCTGTTCTGCTAGAATCTAGGACAATACACTGTACATAACAGGCATTCACTAAAATTTTGTTAAATAAATAATTGTTTTATTGGAAAGAATACTGAGTTCAGAGTCAGAAGTCTATGAGTGGAGTCTCAAGTTTGCTGATTACTAGTTCTTTAATCTGGGAGAAATTCACCCCGTGGGAGTTTCATTTTCCCCATCTATAGCAAGCAGATCATATTAACTACTTGACAGGGTCATGGTGAAGATTGATTGAGACACAGTAAATGGCACATTTTACAAACTAATTCTATACAGATGAGGCTTAAGGTTATGCCTCTGTCTCCAGACCAACTCACATTTGTCATTGATGCATTAGATTCAGAAATTTCAATTTGAGCTTAAATATCAGAACTCATGTTCCTAAAGAACTCCTTTCACTTAAGGAAAAAGAAAAAAAATACATAATCCTTTCTAATTTGAATCATGGGGGAAGCATGAAGAGAATCAATTTTTATATGAAAATGGCCTTTGAAGTGCAGCAGCTTCATTCTCAATCAGGAGTTTGTAAAGATGCTATGCAACTTCTGTTTGTGTGCTTGATTTGGTGCTGGCGTCTGTACAGGCTGCATATATTTGATTTTTATGGTATTTTTTATGTTTGCAAACAACATTCTTTAACCTGAACTATCTCTCAGTTTAAATGCCAGCCATTAAATATACAAAATGGTTAATCAATTTTTTTTTCATGCATACGGTCAATGCTTGGCTTTGTGTGAACACTGAAAACAGCCAGAAAGAAATCAAAGTAGAGAGGAATAGATTTAGGGGTAGGAATGGTTTTAAATAATGTCTGAGTGTAGCCCCCTCATTTTACAAAGGGAAAATTGACATCCAGAAAGGGAAAGGGGCTTGGAAGCAGAGCCTGAACAAAAATCTAGACCTCCTATTTCCCCCTCTGTGCCCGTCTTCAATGTGCTCTCACTTCCTCCTAGACTGAGAACTGTCGGCACCGCGTCAAAGACCACGGTGCTCATCGCCGGACATAGAAATGGAGACAGGGAGCCTTCAAGCAGGTAGCCACCACGTCTGTCAGACCAAGTGGATCCACAAAGCAGCATCTTTGTTTTATTTTGTAAGAATTTACAGGCAAATGATATTTGGTGCAGTGGTTAAGAACTCAGACTGCTAAACAAAGAGTTGGCAGTTCACGTTCACCAACTGCTCCTTGGAAACCCCACAGAGCCGTTCCACTCTGTCTTACAGGGTCACTATGAGTCAGAATCAAGGCAATGGGTTTGTTTCGGGGTTTCGTATTTCCGTGTTTGAGTATAGGAACAGGAACATGTCCAAGAAAGAGACAGAAAGTCATTCTCTTCTTTAGCTGAGGCTTTTGATTTTTCATACCTTCAAAAGTATGTCCATGGAAAATAGTACCTATGGCAAGCACTGAAATGGTGCACTTGTCCGAACACCTGACACCCATTTTTTGAGAACTTTACTATAGTATCAGTTCAAAAATACAAGTCAAGCTCATCAATCTTTTACTTAACACACTATGGCACTACATGAGAATTACAACCACAGCTTCCTTGCTTTCACTGATGAAAACTGGTCCATTATGTGTTCAGAGTCATTTGTTTCAGTTTCTTCTCTTTCCATGTTGAGTAGAGCAAGATCATGTAGTCTGCTTTTATGCATGGAGGCTCTCAAATACAAAAGTGTTAGTTTTAACTTGCTGAATGATCTCTCAAAGCTGGCAATGAAAACTTCGGTGGTTGATAGAAGCCTCTTAGTGATGCTAAGGTATGGCAGATATACCCATGCCCTGGATGCCATTTAAAGGGTATATCTGCCATACCTTAGACCTACCTCTGTTCTATAATGAAACTCATAAAGCAAAATCCAGTTGTTGGATTTGGGTATGTGGTTTCATTCATGTCTCCGAGCCTCAGGCTCCTTATCTATAGAAGGAGATAGGAAGAATTAAAGGAGATCATGCATGTAAAGTACCTCACTTCACAGCCAGCCCTCAATAAGAACTCAATAAACATTAGCCATCCTTTCTGGCTGACTCCTCCCACTTTATAAAGTTTTGAAAGGGAAGCACTTTCTGCATTGTAAAGAACTATGTCACAAAGGAAGTAAATGGCAGAGTGAGGACGATAGCTCCCAGCAAGCATGAAACTGGCAATGGATTACTGCACCCGTAATACCCCACAACTGCTCCCCCTATTCTTTCATTGCTTGAGAAAAAAATTAATTCCATTTATTGGTCAACTTCTCCCATGAGAACACATCTTTAATTTAATCATGTAAATCAATGGGAAAATCTAATTTGCTTTAGAGAAATGTGCTTCAAGCCTAGCCTTATGGGAAAGACTCCGTTCCTTTAAGTGTATCTGTAGCAAGTGACGTGTGTCTTTATCACAGTTACAAAGGGACATAAATTAATCTCTAGCCCATTTTAAGAAATAGAGAGTTGATTAAATAAGTGGGGGCTCTAGTAATTCAAATGGCATGCCATGATTAAACATCTCAGACACTGATTTTAATGCTAAATCTTATCTTTTGAAAACTATAAATTCAATTTGCTTATTTAATATTCAATTTGCCTGATTATCACTACATTAGTTCCAAATATATAATTTGTTATTGTTCCTCTTTTGATTTGTCTAATACTTGTTCCAATATATGACAGGCTTTGGTTTATAGTGTGCACCCTGATAAGAAAAGGATGGTGCCTCCCAGCCCTGAGTGTTCCACTCTTCAAGTAGGCAACACTCTTGATACTGTACCATTTTCTTCCCAGGGGCACCTCCACCTGCCCACCCTATAGACTTGTGTGTGGCTCAACTAAGATGATGGAGTGAAAGGGTCCAGTAACTTGTATGCTGTCATTATACCCAAAGTTGACAAATAGGCAAATAAATTATTAATTCCATCCATACTATCAAAGACCCTTTATGTCCTTGGCACTGTAAAAGTTGAGAAGCAGGAACTACTGAACTTTATTCTTAGCCTTGAGGAGCTCACCATCTACTGAAGCACATAGGCCAGTATACAGATACCTGTAACCCAGTATAAAATGTGTTCTGACAGAGGGATCCCAGAGGCAGCCTTGACCTACAATTGTAACCAAGGAAGACTTCTTGGTGGAGATGAGCTCTAAAGGTCAAGTATGAGTTTGTCAACTAGAAAAGGGGTGTGTCTTCATTCATCAGCTAAATGCAACATATCTGATTATATAGTACATCTATTGAACTTGGACTATGATCAATAAAAGGAGAGCAAAATAGACCCTTCTCCTGCTGTGTCAATCGGGGGTCCCATCAGGAAAGCAGACCTACTACAAGAGTAGCAGGACTGAAGGATTTTATGCGGGTATTAGGGCTTATAAACATGCAGGAGGAGCTGGGGGAGTGAATATCTAGAAGGCAAGAGCTGGAGGAGTGGAACTGGCACTAAGATTTCAGCTGCACATGCTAGAGCAGGTGTGGAAGCCAGAACTGAGAGAGAAGTCCTAAGTGCCACCATATCCAATTCTCAAAATGGATAACAAAGGGAGAACTCAAGGAGAAAAACATGAAGCTGTGGTATCTGACAACCAGGACCACTCAAGGATAATGACTTCTACTTGGCTTTACCATCTACAGCTCCTGGAAATTTGTCTCTTTGGCGAACTCCCAAAACTATACAAAGAAGAGGATTCTGGGAAACAATTTCTCAGCTATAGATGGGAATGGTGGTGGTGTCAAGATGATATCAGGCAGTACCCATGAGAAGTCCCCAGCTTAAGAGAGCTACCACCGCTACCAGATGCCATCAAGTCAATTCCCACTCACGATGACCCCAAGCATGTAAGGGTAGAACTGTGCTCTATGTAGTTTTCAACGGCTGGTTTTTCAAAAGTAGATCCCTAGGCCTTTCTTTCTTTGGACGGAGCCAAACTGCCAACCTTTTGGCTAGTGGCTGAGTATGCTAACCATTTGCACCACCCAGAGACTCCAGTGTTAACAAAAAGGCATACAGAAATCAAATAATTTATACACTGAAACTCGGAAGAGTGTTTGAAAGCATAAAACTGGAGGCCTGACCACTCTGGGACAACGAGGAACGCTTTCCTGGGAATTCACTGTTGAGCTGGGGTCTGATGAGCGAGGAAGTGATACAAACAGACTTTAAACAGTCTGCCTCCATTTCTCTCATACACTGATAACCACCATAGAGGGAGGGATCTTTATTCCTTCTACCATATCCAAGGAAAAACTTTTCCAGTCTCTTCACCAGCCTAATGAGCCAAAGCACACCAATTGCCATCAAGTGAATTCTGACTGAAGGTGGCCTTATATGTTGCAGAGTAGCTCTGTGTTCCACAAGGTTTTCATGGTTGTGTTCTCCGGTCTTTCTTCTGAGGTACCTCTGAGTGGGTTTGAACCATCAACCTTCGAGTTTGTGATCAAGCACTGAAACATTTGCACCTCCCAGAGACTTTTCCACCAGCCATAAGAAAGACCTATTACTCTGAGAACAAATGGCTAACCTGACATAAAGAAATATCCTGACCTTAGCAGTTATAAATAAAAACACTGAGCCAAGTTTCCAAGCAGGGTTCAGCCTGTGACCTTCATCCTTAGCTGCACATCTGAGCTGAAGCACAGTTTGGGGCTCCGAGCTGACCTGGCCCTGGGGCCTCTCCCTTCCCAATGCAGCGGCAAGTGGATGAAAAATAGTATCATTAAATTCCTTGATGTTCTCCTGTCTAATTGAACCTGTGAAATTTCCTAAGGTTCTCCAGCCTCCAAAAGTTCAATTTTCCATGTAATGCATGGTGACGTGTCAATAAATCATGCTGTAAAATAAATGCGCGGATTCTTTTGTGCAGGAACGAGTGAGGAATAAACCTTTCGTAATTGATAAATAATGTCATTGGAATCAATAGCTGGCAAAGGAGTTGGAGGAGTAAGCCTGAATCATGTATGAATGCTCCGGGGTGATCAATGCCTTCAAAACAGCCAGGAGCCTGGGAGCCAAGTGTATAAATTACTACCTTAATATCACAGCAGGACCCAGAATTTAAAAGATGAGTGTGTTGCTAAACACTGATAAGACAGGAAGGTGTGTCTAGAAGTGTGTAGGGGTGACTGCCTTGAAGGGTTCCATTTGGAGGGCTATAGGGTGCCTGGAGACAATCCTCAGTAGAGATGAGGAGCAGATTGTGCAATTTGGGACTTGGGATAGAGACAGCACAATTCGGCTCCAGCGAGTCCTGCCAGAGGCCAGTGTTGGCAACAGGAGGAGTGATCTGCTACGGAAACCACAGATGCTACTTAGAAAAATGATCTAGGTGCCCTCAGAGGCCTCCATGCAGGATGAAGGACAAGCACAGGATTCACCGAAACCGGCTCTGAGTGGCAGCTGCAGAACACATCAAACCAACGGGAGACAGTGCAGTGCACTGGTCAGGGGCATGAGCTCCAGAGTCAAACTGCTCAGCCCTGCCATCAGCTGTGTGACACTAGCAAGTTACCCGATCTCCCTGTGCTCCATTCTTCTGCATTGCAAAGCAGGGGAGAACTGTATCAGTCTCAGGGAGCTGTGAGGCTGAAATGGAATCATAGTATCTGTCCCTACTAGACACTAATCAACTTGGCGATAAAGCGAGTTACAGATTCTATATTGTCTCAGACATTATACCAAGTGCTTTCCTTGTATTAGCTCTTTTCATCTTCCTCATAGACCTATAAAGTAGTTGCTATTATTATCTCCAATAAGGGGTATTAAGTTTCTATTTAAAAAGGCCAAAGCCACTGCTGCTGAGTCAATTCCAACTCATAGAAACCCTGTGGGTCTGAGTGGAACTTCCCTATAGAGTTTCCAAGGAGTGCCTGGAGAATTTGAACTGCCAACCTTTCAGGGAGCAGACATAGCAGTTAACCACTACACCACCAGAGTACCATTAGGGAGGTGGAAGTCATACAGGGAAAGAAAATACAAGAAGAGTGCACTGATGAGCAGGCGACCACAGTGAGTGGTAACTGGAGCTCAGTCCTATGATTGTGCATGCTGTGTCCCAAAGTGGCCCAACCTGAGAGATGAAGAAGCAGGAGAATTTACACACCAGCTCTAATCTTTCACAGCACTGCTGGCCTTCACAGCACAACCTACACAACATTTAAATTTAAAAAATCCATTGCCATGGAGTCAATTTCCAACTCATAGCAACCCTGTAGGACAGAGTAAAACTACCCCATAGAATTTTCAAGGACAGCCTTATGAGATCAAACTGCCAACCTCTTGATCAGCAGCGTAGTACTTAACCACTACACCACCAGGTTTTCCACAATGCATTCTGCCAACCAGAGGAAACTGAGAGGTAGAGACCATCAGGCAGCATATCATCAGTGCTTACAGTGGCAAGTCATCCTGTACAGCAACAGTGAGTGCCACAGTGCTACATCTGCTTCACCTTCTCTGCCCACTTGTCTCTAACTCCCCTAGAGCCTTCCTAGTGCCTGGTCTGAGGTCCTTTATGAAATAAAACAAATGAATGGGGAAAAGCGGGACCCTGGTCAGCGCTGTTGCATGTTTGGTGAATGACAGAATTGAAACTTCTATTCCAAAAGCAGCAGGCATCCCAGCAGCCCTTGAGAAGACAGTTGTGCTTTCCGCTGCTTAGTCTAGACTGACGCCAGCATAGTATCCTCTGTCTGAGGAGCTAGGCAGGTTCAAGGACTCACACTTAGAGCCAGTGGGAAGCCACTGAACAAGATCTCTTCTTTGTTTCCTGGCAGCTGCATGGGCAAGGAACTATCCCCCACCTTCCACATGTAGCACAGAGACTGTAACATTCTAAGGACTGGACCATTCTAGGTACCTAAAAATGTCTGGAGCCCTGGTGGCACAGTAATTAAGGACTGCAGCTGCTCACTCAAAGATCAGCAGTTCAAATCTACCACCCACTCCTTGGAAACCCTGTGGGGCACTTCTACTCTGGTCTAATATGAGTCAGAATCAACAAATTGGCTTGTTTTATCTTGTTTAATAACCATCTAGGAAACTGAACTGGAATCATGGAAGGTAGAGATAAATAGATTTCAGTGCAACAACAAAGAGTTTTCAAGCCGTTTGTGACGAAACAGACTTGTACATTCATTCACTCATTCAGAAAACATTTGTTTAGAACTCTACATGCTAAGTTGAGCTAAATGATGGCAGAGCATAAAGATGAATAGAACAAAGTTCTTGACCTTGAATCGAGTAGAAAGCCAGATACATCAAACAGCAATTAGAGCACAGCATTATATGCAGTATAATAGCAGTGTATATAGGGGAAGATTATGGGATACCAGTGGAGGGGTGTGCAGTCAAATGGGTTAGGGATTGGTCAAGAAAAGGTTTACATACTAACATGTTCATTCAATGATTTAATAATTCCCTTCATTATTAATTAATTATTTATTAGCTATTTAATCAGAGCCAGGTTCTGAGCAAAAGGAACATCTTATCTCTCTCATGGAGCTCCCTATTTCATGAAAATTCATCAAGAAAGCATTTTTTTTAAGCCTTTAAACTCTTGCAAAACACAATCTATGTTCTGACTCTGGGTCAGTGACTTGCACTGTGACATCCCACCCATCATACATGACGACTGGCCAACTCCTGTGCATCCTTCAAATCTCAGCGCGGGCACCATCAGCTCCAAGAAGCCCTCCTGGACCCTTCATGTCGGGGTGGCTGCTCGACTCCTTATTTACTCCGTCTCAGCACCCATCACTGTCATTCACACATTTGCCTCACTATTAAGATTACTAGTAAACAAAGTAACAGTGGTTTAATTAAGGTAGGAGTTTATGTCTCTTATACACATATCAAGTCTAGAGGTGAGCTCTTCAAGGTGGGTATGTTGGGGCTGTGTCGCCGATTGAATTGTGTCTCCCCAAAACTGTGTGTAGCAATTTGGCTGAGCCATGGTTCCTGGTATTGTGTGATTTTCCTACATGTTGTGAATCCTGCCTCTGTGACGGTGATGACGGAGGACGGGTGGCAGTTGTGTTAGTGAGGCAGGATTCAATCTATAATATTGTACTGTGCCTTGAGGCACTTTCTTGGGATATAAAGAAAAGGGAAACAAACGGAGAGTGGGGGACCTCATACCACCAAGTAATAGTGCCTGAAGCAGAGCATGTCTTTGGACCAGGGTCACTGTACCTCAGAAGCTCCAAGTCCAGGGGAAGGTTAATGACAAGGACCTTCCTCCAGAGTCAACAGTGAAAGACTTCCCTTGGAGCTGATGCCATGAATTGAAACTTATAGCCTAGTGGATTGTGACAAAATAAATTTCTCTTTGTTAAAGACACTCATTTGTGTCATTTCTGTTAGAGCAGTAATAGGTGACTAAGATGGTCCCCAATGCTCTAGACCCATGTTCCTTCCAGCTACCATTCTGCTTTTCCCAGAGTATGGCCCTTGTCTTCATAGTCTGCGACAAAGACTGGCTAGACCCTTGCCGAATCTACCAAATTCTGTCTTTTGGGACTCTGAGCACTTGTTAAACAAATTCTCACACACTCCTTTGCAAGTAGGTGCAGCCAACTAAGTAGACTGTGGCCAGTCCAAGTAGACAGAAGTGCCGCTTCCAGGCCTGGCCTGCCAAAATCTCCCTTACATTGTCCTTCATCCCCTATCTGCCAGTTTAAGCCAAGAGAAGTCTGAGAACCCAAAAGAAAGCAGAGTCATAAGAAGGAAGGAGTCTGTGTCCACGAGTTACCACTAGATCATAAATACCTGTGACGGACAATCACACGAGAATAACTTTTGTTGTGTTAAGTTGTTTATAGCAGTGATGTACTAAGATTGATGTATATTACACATCTCAGATCCCCCCTGAAAGAAGGGCTTGTTGTCCCAACTGTTAGGAATGCTATCAACATATAGCCTTCAGCTGTCATTCTCCTTTGGAACTGTCTCAGCTCCAGATCTCCCTAAAGCCATGCCTTCCTGGGCAGCCCATATCTAGTGACTGGTTGAAGCAGGCCTTTACGGGTTCAAGCATTTCACTTCAATATAGGTGTGCTCTGAAGGACCATTTTACCTCCTGATCCCTCCACAGGATCAGATAAGGCTGCCATCACAACTAGCCCCCATCCCCAATGTCCAGTCCCGCTTCCACTCTCTCTCCCTTCCACAGATGTGGATCGCAATGGCATTGTCTAAAAAACCTGCATGCTAAACTCAATCTCAATGCCTGACTCCCAGGGAACCTGGCTTGTGATACCTCCCCTGACTAACACTTAGTCCTAGAGAGCTGCTGGAGTTCCAGCAATCACATCTACCTTCACAGAATAGCAGGACAACAGAAGGGGATGCAGAAGATGTCACCTTCTTAAGAGAACTTTCTACAAGTCTCATTGGCCGCTGCTTAACCATATGGACACACCAAACCACAAAGGAAGGTAGAAAAGGTACATTCAGGGAAACCATGTGCCCAACTAAAAACCACTAAGGAAGAATGGGAGATTAGATGTGGAGATGCAACTGACAACCTCTGTCATACAGTCCAACCATTGCTAAACAGACCTCACATTTATCAAGCTCCTATTCTGTGCTTAGGCTTTGTGATAAGTAGTTCACAAGGATTGTTGCATTTAACCTTTACAACACGTCTGTGAAATCTGGTAGCAGCAGTTCGAATTCACCAGGTGCTCCTTGGAAACCATGTGGAGAAATTCTACCGTGTCCTATAGAGTCAGAATCAACTTAACAGCAATGGGTTTGGTTTGGGCTTATGAGGTAGACGCTGATATTATTACAATTTTTCTAAGGGGAAACTGAAGATTAAGAGCCCAGAGCCAGGCAGAAAATCCATGATAGAGTTTGGATTTGACCTTGTGTGTATTTGACTTTGGCTTCTACACCCCAAACCATTAGATATTCATCCTCCTTACTGAGTAGTGAGGGTCTCAAAAGCAGGTAGCCTATCTTAGTCATCCTTACAGTGAGAGCATCCAGAAGAGCATGTGGCACCTGGTGGTGGTTCATAAATACTTGCCAACTTAGTTAAGTGGCAGAGGAGAAGTAGGGGAGCCAGAAGTGACCATTGCCTTGGGCATGGAGATAAACCAATCCCACTGCCTTTGAGTCAATTCTGACTCATAGTGACCCTGTAGGACAGGGTTGGACTGCTCCATAGTTTCCAAGGAGCACCTGGCAGATTTGAACTGCTGACTTTTAGTTAGCAGACATACAGCATTTAACCACTATACCAGCAAAGTTTCCACGGCAATGAGGTAGGTAAGGATTAACGAATCATTAACGGAGATAAGTGACTAAAGAAGAACAGGCAGAGAGTGTAGGTTGCCATTGATACTGGTTGAGTTTAGGTGTCTGTGGAACAGTCAAGGGAACTGTCTTCCTGTGCTTCATATGCCATGATCCCACACATGCACTGGACCTACGCATCTGAAGCATAAGAGGACAGTTTAGGCTGGGGTCATAGGCAGGAGCCTTTTGCATGTGGGTGGGAGCCCATCCATGAGTGTAGTGAGCTCACCCAAAGAGAACATGTGGTGTACCTGAGCAAGGTTTCCAGTTAATTACACCTTCTTTCCCCCAGGTTTTTACTTTTGCATTACTCCTCCTGGGTTAATTTTCCTATTTTCTCTTTTTGACCATTTTAAAGAATGATTGGTTTTTCTGGGCAAAGAGCCATTTTTGTAGAATTTTCAGGTCACGCAATATCCCAAACACATATATTAATATGTGTATCCAATATATTTATACACACCTACACCAGCCTTGGTGTCCATGCCACTGGGTCATCAGACTGGCAGCAAATTGGATGCACATCTGTGCAGAAGCAACCACACAGGTGCCTGTACTACCTGGCCATTGTCATAAAAACACCAATAAGAGGAAGTAGAAGTGTGTTTGACTGGGAGAATGATTCTTGTTTCATTTTCATTATTCCTAATAAAAGGAGATGGTGCCGAAAAAATGTGTTTCCCAGGTTATTTTCCCCAAGAGATCTTTTATAAAACACAGAATACATAACAGACTGTGTTGCAGGCAAATGACTCATTAAGGGAATATAGTTAGAAAGAAATAGTAACCAAAATGAACAGTTATTTTCTTTATTTATTTTTACCCACTGTAAAATGGAGAAATTGGATGTAATATGGATTTTGCAGCAGCCTTCAAAAAATATTGTGGAAGCATGATGTTGGAGCCCTGAGGTAGAAGTATCACTGAAGGCTGCTCTGTAAAAAGGTAAGAACACTGAGAAAAGAGCTCGGTCTTTCAAAGAGGCGTCTTACATTTTCCTGGCTTCACTAGGAGCCCTGAGTGGTCCAAGTGCTTAACACACTCCCTGCTAATTGAAAAGTTGAAGGGCTGAGTCCGCTCAGATAGAGGTGCCTCAAAATAAAGGCCTGGTAATCCGCTTCAGAAAAATCAGCCACTGAAAACCCTCAGGAGCACAACTCTAACGTAACACAAACGGAGTCGCCACGAGTCGGAATCAACTAGACGCCAATCATTTGTTTCAACCAGATGGATTTAGGTTTCCTGGCCTTTCTGCTTTTCTCTGTGTATGTTCTTCTAGATGATCTCAAACTCTCTCAAATACACGAGCTCATCGTTCCACATCTGCCTTTAACTTGCCATCCAGAGCCACAGAATCACAAATGCAAGTGCCTCCTGGCATTCATGCCTGGATGCCCTCAGCCTTTCAAGCTCAACATGTCCTAAACCAAGCCCATGGATTGCCCATATCCCCTGCTCCTCCATGGAACACTGTGCCATTCAACCAAATGCCGAGACCAGACAAGCCTGTGAATTATACTGGGCTCCTTAGCAACAATCACAATATCCTAGAAATTCAGCTTCCTAAATTTATTACATATTTCTACTTTATTCTAATCCCACTGCTGCCCCTTGGTCCAGGTGCCATCATCTCTCTGTCTGGGGTCAGTGCCTCAGCCTTCTCTCTGGGCCTCTGCTCCAAAGTAGCCTCTGTAAAGCTCTCTAAATGATCTTTCCAGAATTCTGTTATAGACTCTTCAGTGGACCCAAGTGGTCTTCCAGAACATGGTCTAGCTACTTGGGTGCCTGGAATAAAAGAGCCTTTGCACTGGTATCTCATAACCTTGCCTTTTTGATACTCCTATATGAGGTCTGACAGGTCCACAAACTTCATTGTTCTAAGTGCTACATACCTCACTGCTGAATATCACTATGGTCACCTTTGAAGTACTCCCCTTGGGACGCTATGCACTGACACCAGCACCTAGTCCATCCTTCAAAGCAATTTTGGAACTCTTTCTGGAACGGCCCTTGCACGTGGTGGCACAGTGGCAAGATCATGAACTTAGTTGTATAGTTTTTAGCCAGTAAACAAATAACTGTATTGAAACAGCCTCCCTACTCACCTGATCTGCCCCCCAGTGACCTTTTTCTTTACCTGAAGATAAAGGAAATATTAAAATGAAGACATTTGGATGACATTCAGAACATCAAAGGTAATACGATGACAGCTCTGAAGGCCATTCCAGAACAAGAGTTCCAAAATTGCTTTGAAAGGTGGCCCAGGCCCTAGCTTCAGTGCATAGCTTCCTGAGAGGAGTACCTCGTAGGTGATTGTAGTGATATTCAGCAATGAGGTATGCAGCAATTTTTCTAGGATGAGTTTGCAAACTTCATTATCAGACCTCTTATTCATATGAACTATCACTAGTTCTCCAAAGTCCCTATCCCTTTTATGATCCCTGCACCATTGTATATATTGTCCCTTTTCTTTTCTGGGTCCCCTATGCCAACTCCTTTTCTCTGCTGGTTTTGACTAGTTCTCATTCATTCTTCAGTGTGAGGCTGATGCCACCTCCTGCAAGAAGTCTTTAAGGCTTCCCTATGCTCCCAGGGCCCTCCATTATCACAATGTAAGGTACAAAGTGACTTTCTAATGCTCATTTATTCCTTCCATTAGACTGTGAGCCACAGAATTGTGTTTTGTTGACTTATTGGTCCTCAGCAAACAACACAGTATTTGCTACAGACAAATGGTTCAGCTGTTGGATGACTGGAACCAGTGACAGCCTCCAAAGACAAAGGCACGATCAGCCTTCTGTGTCTATGGGATCTGCAAAGCAGTGAGAAAGTGTGGCTTACTGAGAGGAAAAAGGTAAATACAATGACCCTCCAAATTCTATTCCAGGTCAGGATCTGGGCCTCTGTAGTTCACAGAGAACAAAAAAGTGATTTACCACCTCCCAGCCATAGCAAAGAAGGTTAGTCAAAAAGGTTTCAGATGCTTTGGATAAAAGCAAGAATACAGTGTTTGAAGGTAAACAAACCTATGTTCAAACCTTGCTGCTGCTACTAGCTTTCCTCTTCAGGTGATTGTGAAGACTAAATATAAGGATTACAAGCACAGGGATTAGGATATAGTAAGTAACAAAGAGGAGGATATTATGGATTAGAATTAAAGGATTCAAGTGTATGAAATTGTGTTAAATCGAAGAAGTATGCACTGCATATGGGAAACTAGTTTGGTGTTATTATCTCCATTTTATGGATGAGGAAACTGAGGTTCAGAGAAGTGACTTGTCCAAGAACCCAGAGCTACAAGATATCTGAGTTGGAATTGAAACCCAGATCTGTCTGACCCGAGAGTCTGTGCACTGAACCACACAGAGGGACAAGGTTGCCTTTATTTAGTGATATGGATGGAGAGGACAGTTTGGGGCAAAGGGCAGCAATGGTCAATCATCAAGAAATCAGCCCTCATCAGCCAAAGATTGGGTGGGCCCATAAAACAAAACAAGACTAAAGGGGCACACCAGCCCGTGGGTAAGGACTAGAAGGTAGGAGGGGTCAGGAAGCCAAGGTTGACCGGGAGAATGTTGACATGCTGAGGGGCTGTTAACCCAGGTCGTAAAAATTATGTATACTAACTGTTTAAAGACAAACTAGTTTGTTCTGTAAACCTTTATCCAGAGTAGAATTAAAAAAAGAAAAGAAATTAGCTCTCACTGAAAAGTGGTCACGTGGGCCAGTTTCTGGAGTGCAAGTCCCTCCCTCCTTCTTTTTGCCATTCCCCTCCTCCATATCTCCCACGTGTTGCTAAATACTAGCTGTCTCCATCTATTCTGATGGTTTTCAAACTACGCTTCTCAGAAACTTGGAGTTCCCTTACAGTGCCCCAAGGGTCTCCATATGGAGAAAGGAGGAGTGTGAGAGGGCAGAACCCCCACTCCATACTCACTCCAAGCAGAGCCATCCTGTATACCTGTGCATTGTCTTACACATGAGATATCCTGTAATGAAATCGTTCTGACAATTTAGAAAATTAAACCTCCCACACAATACAACATTTTCATTATACATATGGGGAAACTAAGGCCCAGAGGCAAAAGCGGCTGGTTCAAGGCCCTGTACCCTACAGGAAATGAGTCAGAATCAGTCCCAGACTTCCCCCAGCTTGGCTCTAACCAAACTCATCTTTCTCCCACCCACCCTCAGTTGTCCAACATGAAGCAGATTTAATAACCACAAACAGGAGGCATTTATCTCTGAAATAACTGTTGTGGCACAGAATAGGAAAATCGATGCACTCATTAGCACATGCAGGGAGTCCAAAGCAGGATGTGGACAAGTGCTGGTTCCAGGCATTTGCAGCAGAGGGGGAATTGAGTCTGAGGAGCAGGGGTGGGTAATGGGACATTAGGACTATTAGCTGGACTCACACTCCACTGAAACGTGTGAGGAGCCTCCCACCCTTGTCCCCACCTAGGTTTGATCCAAATGTATTGACTGTGACAATGTTGAAATTATATCTGGAAAAACCAGTTAGCTTTAATTCCAGTCCCTAGAGAAAATAAAGGGAGGTGATGATTAGAGAAATATTGATGGCCATGAAAATCAGACAGCTTGTCTGAAGGGAATTCTTAGTCCTTGAAACACAGAGCTGGCTATGAGTGTCAGGGATCATCTAGTCCAACACCCTTCCTTTAGAAATGGGGAAACTAAGTCCCAGAGAAGGAGGACCTCGTCTGAGATCATGCATCAGGTTAGGGACAAAACTGAGATTAAAACCCAGACCTTCCAGAAACTCCTTGCAGACAGAAATATTATTTCCCCAGGACCTAGCACAGAGTCTGGTACAGAGCAGACACTCAGCAAATGTTAGTTGAAGAAATGAGTGGTTTTCTTCCCTGAAATGAGAACTCTTTCTAGAATACTTTCTATCACAGAATTAACCCCTGATAACGGCCAACACAGAGTCCTAGTGAAATACAGATGGTTAAAGCACTAGGAGGCTAACCAAAAGGTTGGAGTTTCAAGTCTACCCAGAGGCACTTCTCAAGAGAGGCCTGGTGATCTACTTCCAAAAGATCAGCTATTGTAAACTCTGACACATATGGGGCTGTCATGAATCAAAATCAACTTGATGGCAACTGGTATTCCAAGATTTGGGGTGGAATAGGTTGTCAAAGTGGTTAAGAACTATGATGGTTAAGACTGTGTGTCAACTTGGCTGGACTGTGATTCTTAATGTTTTAGCAGCTGTATAAAGAGGCAGGGGTGGGGCCTGGTGGCTTACCACCAACCCTCAGCATTGATCTCTCTGCCTTCTGCTGCGTATTATCTGTCTGCTTACTTTGCCAAGGTTTTAGCTTGTTGCAGACCCAGCTGCTGGAACTCTCTTGTCTTCTTATGTCCAGTTCTTGGGACTTGAACTGGTAGCTCTTAGTATACATCAACCCCTACAGCCTGTGAGCAAGAGTCGCTTTCTCTGACCTGAAAGTCCTGGGTCCACCAGCCCCTGCAGCTACGTGATTCAGTGGAAACCTTGCAGTCTCACTCACCACATCTTAGCATTTGCCAGCCTTCACAGTTTACAAGCTGGAACTGTAATCTCTGACACACCAACCTTGGGTTTGCCAGCTTCCTGGGCTATACGAGGCATTCATTCCAAACTAGGACCTGGGACATTTCAGCCTCTACAATTATATGAGCAGTTTCCTTTATATACATCTCTTTCTGTACATATCTATACACATTACTGAGTTTGCTTCCCTAGAGAACCCAGCCTAAGACAAGAACTCAGCTACTAACCTAAGAGGTTGGTAGTTCAAATCCACCACCACTCCTTGGAAAACCTATGGGGCAGTTCTATTCTGTTCTATAGTGTTGCTGTGAGTTGGAACTGACTTGATAGTGATAAATGTTTTCATGCTTACTCATGGCAGGGCTACTATGCACTAAATACTACACACATAGACATGTCCTCCCTTCTGCTGGTAATCTGACCCAGAGCTGTTTCCTTACATGGAGGAAGACCAGCAATTTTGCTTTCTGACTCCGTCCTCCCTGTTCACCTAAGCTGTAGAATTTTTAGCAGGACCCAGAGCTTGCCCTAGAGTAAATAATAAATAGATTTCTCACACTCTTTTTTCTCTCTTTCTCTGTCATTCTCTTTCTTCTCTTTTTGTTTTCAGGTCTCACATTTTGGGGTTCTGCAGCACAATTCTGAGTTCTAGCTGAAAATACTGACCTCATGGTATTGCTGTGGTGCTTGCAAATAGGCTAATTGATTGGAAAAGCACATAGTAGTTCCTCAGACAGTGATGGCTGTCATGTTTGCTGCCCTTTCACTATCTTTCTCGCCAAATGGACCATAGGGATTCTCAGGCTCAGAGTGGGATGAGGGTCAAACTGGTTCCCCATAAGGCTCCATCCAGCAAGGACACAGCCCAAGGCCACCCACTTAGAAGATGGAAGCCCTAGGACCAGAACCAGGCCTGCGTGTTTTCTAATTCAGGACTCTTCCCACCTGAAAGTGAAGCGCATCTTCTCAACACAGGCGATTACTCACAAAATCTCATAACCTGCAAGAGAATCGTCCTCGGCACTCTAATTGCCATGGTGAATGTGCTTCTGCACCATGTAATCCCTAAACTCCCATTCCACCTCTCCTGCTTCTTTTTCTTTAGGAAAATTATTATTTCACTCTATGAACCCCATGGACTATTTCAGGTATGCTGGGAAATGCTTAACATTACCTGTTTGGATTTATCTGCATAAAATCATTCTTGGCTCCCACCCTGTCTGAACACACTCTAGAGCTCTATTTAATGAGCTTTTTTAGGGCAGAGACCCACTCTCTTTCATCTCAAGCACAGAGATCCTCAGGAAATACGTGGCTGTTTAATTAATCAGCACAAATAGCATTAGAAATAACCACTACTAACAGAGAATTGGAAACTTAGATTAGCCATAAACTGTATCAGGCTATTCCCAAGGCACTCCCACTTTTAGAAATAGGATGTACAACATAAAGAAATAAAGTCGTAACAATGATTTCCTAATCTAACTTTTTAAGCCCCATAAAACAAAGGCAAATCTCCTGTACCTTCTCCATCTTCATCCCCAGACAGTGAGGATTTTCATACTCACTGGTAAGCCTGAAGGCCTGTGAGGTCAAGGGGCAACTGTGAGCTGTCCACTGGGTCCAAAATATCCAGAGAGACAGGGAGGAGGGAAAAGAAAGGAAGTAGGATCAGGGCAGGAGAAGTCTTAGGCTAACGTGACACTGGACCAGGAAAATAAAATGTAAGACAGGCTGAAAAAATCAGATCTTTGCTTCACCATCAGCTGGCTATTATTAGCTATCTGCAAGTCTGCCCCGTGTCCAGGTAGCCTCATGCGTGCACAAAGAAACAAAACACTGCGTGGCAGCAACACACAAGTCTCATGCAAATCTCCACTGAGAGAATGGCGGTAGCTGTTTCCCACATGGAAGCTATGAATTCTACCACTTAGCTACACTGGCTATTACCCTTGAGAGAATCATTTTATTGTTCTGAATTGGAGTTGCCTCTTCTTCAAAATGCCAGTGAGACAGCCAACCCCCCAAAGTACTGGCCAAGTATACAACAAAGAAACTGGTGCTGACTGCTCAAGAAATAGCACAGATTTTCAAAGAATCAGAGCTGGCAGATTCCCCCCAGGACTAAGTCTCACCCCTCCCATTTTTCTAGAAGCGAGCTTGAAGACCAAGGCATCTAGAGGGTTGCCAAGCTGTTCCATGCCAGTCAAACTCCTATGTAGATCCTTGCTCAATTATTTTAATTCTGTAGGGCTGACCTATCTGTCTACCTATCTTCTTTAAATCAGCATCTAGAAGAGCTTTGTTTGGGGAGATACAAGTTTCAGCAGGAAGAGGGAGTATCAAGAATATTTAAATAATATTGTGACAAAACACAATAATAATCTCCCTGAATCTCATTCAGCCCACTGCAATAATTCTTTTTCCCTTTTATATATTAAGATTTTACTCTGGGCTCTGGACAGTGATGCATGGTCTATTGTTGCAGACTTGGTTACATATCATTTTATATTCTACATTTTGTACTTTGAGTCTCATCATAAATGTACCCTGTGTTGCTACAGTCTTCGTAATTATCATTTTAATGGCACCATAATACCCTTTCATGTTGATATACCATAATTTACAAAACTGCTCACCAATGGTTGGACATTTAGCTTTTATACAGTGTTCATCACTATAGATAGTGTCATAATGAGCATCTTCAGTGCACATGGCTCTTCGTGTCTAATGAATTATATCCTCAGAATAAAAGAGAAATTCCAAGACGTAGGTGTTTGGAGTCAAAGGGTGTGAACCTCATTAGAGCACTTGTTATCTATTACTATGTTTCTTCCAAAAAGATTATCTCAATAGATGCTACACTACTAGAGTATGCTTAGGCTATTTTCTCCTGAAGTCTTATCATCTTGGATGGCCCAACTTGGTTTTGCTGGATGCTTTTTCTGTTTGCAACAGAAATGTGTGTTCACTGAAGAAAATTTGGACAGATCAAAAAGGCTAGAGAAACTAAAATTCATCATAATCCCTCCAACCAAATATAACCACTACGAAAACTGTATGTCTTTCCAGTCTTTTTTCTATGCATACAAATTTTTTTTTTCATAATTAAGACTACAATTTACGTTCAGTTGTATTATGTTTTGTTTTACTTTTCCTAATCAATTGTCTTATGTCATTGGAATATCTTTTGACAGAATTAACTTTAATAAATACCTAACATTTTAACTATGTATTTTCTTTACTATTCCCTGATATTGGGTTGTTTATGTTGGATCTACTATCCCCATATAGCAAACTGAGTTGTCATGATCACCCTTCTATATAAATCTGCATCCTAGTCTTTATTTCCACAGTGCAAAGAACTTGAAGTAGACAAACTGGATTAAAAAGTGTAAATATTTTTTAGCTATCTTTGGACTTTAAAGACTGAAATTAAGACACAAGAGAAGGAATGATGTTATTATATCTGTGTCGTGGGAATAGTGGCCTGCACTCTCAGCCAGGCAATGGCACTAGAATTGGATCTCCATGTCTGTTAAATGGGATAATATCATCTGTCACCCATCATTTTGGGCTGCAAGACACCCAAACTCCTTTCCTACTAGAGGATTTTCAAGTTCCATCCTCTAACACATAGAGCTAAAATGTGGCACAGGACTCAGACACAACCGTACTTTTCCACTCAGTACTCTATGAAGACACCTGGTCCCTCCGAGTTCATGAGCCATGGTGTCAGCACAGTGGAGAGGCTGAGGCAGGGTAGGCAGCAGCTGTGGCAGCAGTGTCTGGCAGAGGGCAGCAAGGCTCCATAATAGCCAGATCTTGGGTCCTGCTCTTGGTTTTCCAACCTTCATATCAATTTGTGAGCTCCCTACTACTTTTACAAACTGTCCTCAACCACCCACTCCCGCTGAAGTTGATCAGAGTGAATTTCGGTATCTGACATCAAAACCCAACTAGAGGTGTGCACATGCAGAGCCTTGGGGATTCAATAATGTGTGTGGATATCCTGAATCAGGATCTGGACCAGAGGTAACACTAATTAAGTGGTGGCTACTACTGTAACTACCATCATTGGGCAGCATAGAACAATAGTTACAAAAGTCATGTCTCCAGAGCCAGACCAACTGGAGTCAAATCCTGGCTCTACCTCTTATTGACCAGATGACCTGGGACAAGTTAGTTAATCTTTCTGTGCTTTGATTTCCTAGTGTACAAAGTCAGTACAGTAATGCCCACTGTTTGAGAGTTGCTGCAAGGAGAAAATGAGTTAAATAAACGTAAAGTGCTCAAATCAAAAAACTAAACCCATTGCCATTGATTTGATTCCAACTCACAGTGCCCCTACAAGGCAGAGTAGAACTGCCCCACAGGGTTGCTGAGGAGTCATTAGTGGATTTGAACTGTCAACCTTTGGGTTAGCAGCTGAATTCTGAACTACTACACCACCAGAGCTAACAAGTGCCTTTTAAGTGCGTGTTATTATTGTATTCACAACAATGAATCTGAATATCATACTTTGTCATTTTTATAGCACCTTCATTGCTTGCCGTGTGAGAACATTATTTTACAAACTTGGAAACTTACACACAAACTTGGGTAGTAAAACCAAAGTACAAACCTAGTACTCTAATTATGAAGCCCGCACTTTCAGCTACACTAGTTAACACTTACAGGTGTGTGTGTGCGTGAACATGATGTATTCTGGATAATTATTCATGGCCTAAGAACAAGGAAGCTTGGTGGCACAAATGGCCAAGAGCTCAACTGCTAACCAAAAGGCTGATGAAGCAAACCCACCCAGAAGCACCATGGAGGAAAGGCCAGGACACCTGCTTGCATAAAGATTACAGCCAAGAAAACCCTATGAGGAAGTTCTGCTGTGTCGCATGGGATTGCTATGAGTTGGAATCAACTGGGTGGCACCCAACAACAAGAGCAATAAAGAAGCACAGTTCATGAAAACCAGCATCCACTGAGGAAGATGGGACCTAATGTTTTCTTGGCACCTACTACATGCCTTACCTTGTGCCCACCACCTAATTCTTACAACACTGCAATACAGACGGTGATACCTACCTTTCTGTGATAAGGATTAGTAGTATTATCACTCTAATACAGTGAAGACAGTGAGGCTCAGAGAGGTGGAGTAACTTACTGGAAGCCACACAGTGAGCAGCTACCTGGCACTTGGCTCTCACACCACTGCCTCCACTAGGCCCCGATTAGGCTTGAAAGGAGGTACCTTCTGCACTACATCTACCCTTCACTTCCCTCTTCTCATTACCTCTCAACTGAAGCATGCAAAAAAAAAAAAAAAGTTATTTTCGCTACCAAATTGGCTTTTAGAAAGTGGAGATTAAATAAACAAATGTGTGACCAGTTTATTGCGCGAGGTTTGCACGCCGCCACCTGGGCGTCCCTCAGTCCCCAATGTGGCTATTTGTGTGGCTGCCTGCCAGTGACTGTGCTCAGTATCCTGTTTATATAATGAATCTATAATGTAATTTCACAAGCTTCTGAAATGCACCAAGAAACATGCAAGACTTCCGTGGCTTGGCCTAATCCATATGAAACAGGCTGGAAACGTGCCTGGTAAACATGCCGGAGACCGAGCGGCTGCCGCCAGGTCCCACCCTTGTCTGAAGAGGATTATCACAGAGAATGCAACGGGGTCCACTGGCAGAGGGGGATAAAATTCCGTGGAAGTGGCCACAGCAGACCGTGGAAGATCCATGGCAGTCTCCAAACCAACCCCTTGTGCAGGATCTGAAATGTTCATGAATGCTGGGACAGGGCCCAAATCAACGACCAAAAGCCAAAATCAAGCTCACTGCCATCAGTGTGAATTGCCACTCATAACGACTCTATAGCACAAAGTATAACTACCTCACTGAGTTTCCAAGGCTGTAAATCTTTAAGGAAGTGGAGGGCCATGTCTTTTCCTACTGAGTGGCTGTTCGGTTCAAATCACTGACCCTTCTTTTAGCAAGCTAATGTTTAACCACTGCACCACCAGGGTTCACAAATCAATGACTTTGGGGGTTACAGCGCAGAGGTTTCTTTCTGCTGCCTGCAGCAAATTTTAGTAAGAACCAGATAGTAAAGAATAAGGGCTCTCCCTCAGCTGAAATTAGATTCTGTTTTCTGTTTCTGCCTCCCGTGGATCTCAGCTATCATGTATGCCTGCTTGGTCACTCATTTATTCGTGCACTCATTCGTTCATTCATTCAACAAATATGCCACTACTCTAGGACAGAGCATGGGTTAATTTCTGGAAATATATTAATTCATTCATACTATATGTATTTATTGAGCAGGTACCATGGGCCAGGTACTACTCCAGCACCTATTTAAAAATGTGAAAAACCATTGCTGTCCACTCGATTCTTACTCTTGGAGACTCTGTGTGTTACAGAACTGAGTTCCATAAAGTTCTCTGGACTATCATCTTTTCAGAAGCTGACCACCAGGCCTTTCTTCAGCAGACCTACTAGGTGAGTCTGAGTTGACAGCCTTTAGATTTAGCAGCTCAGTGCAAACCAGTCACACTGCTAGGAACCCTTCCAACACGTATACCATTTACAAAAGTCCCTGCTACAAAAATGAATAAATAAATAAGTTGCAAGTATATCATACGTCCGGTAGTAACCAATGCTAAGGAAAACTTAAATAGTACTAGGGTTGCTAATTTAGATAGGGTGGCCAGAGGAGGCCCAAGAGGTGGGAGCCAACACCAGGTAAGGGTAAGTAAGAGAGTAATACCTATCCCCTCTGCAAACAAAGCGCTGCAGAGTCACCAGGTAAGGTCAGGTAAGGCAGCCTGTTTAGTCCAGCCAAGACTTCAAACAGCAGGAACCTCCTCTGCCTCATGAGGAAGGAAAGCCCTCAACAGCCTTGTGGGCACATCATAGCAAGAGGCCCACTGTGTTTGAACCATTCAGTCTCTCCCAGTGCCAACTCCACCCAAATATTATTTTCCCTTCACAAAACCCTTCTGAGTCACAGATGTCAGGTCCAGTGCTGTTGAGCTCCCAGGTTTGAAAGGCTTAGCTCTTCTGTCAAAGGCCCTGAATGAAGGCAAGGGGTAGCTCATGAGCTAAGGCAGAGAAGAAAGGCAATTGGGAGGTATGTTTTCCAGACAAGGCAAGAGGCCAGCTTGGCTGAAGGGTGGCTTCACATAGGCAGACAGGCAGGAGGAATTAACAATAACGTGGCCGACACAAGATGCAAGCTGCCCAAGCCTGTGCTACTTCCTGCCTGTCTCTCACTTCCCTCCAATCACACTCCCACCTCTACCTCCCACCGGGTCTCTTTTGCCCAGAGGAATTGTGGATCAGATCCTACCCATCTCAGCTTAAAACCTTCAAGCAGCTTCACAGATATTTAGAATAAAACCCAAACCCCCTCCCATGACCCACAAGAACCTGCACGATCTACCAGCTCTTGCCCTCTCTCTAGTCTCATTTCCTAACCCCCACCCCCTCCACTCCAGCCCTTCTTGTTTGAACTGATTGTATTGACCAGGCTCAGGACCTCTGCACATCTGACCCTGGTTCCAGGAGGTCTCAGACCAAAATCCACACCTGGCGTGGGTCTCTGGCCCAGGATCTTCCCTGACCTCTTTGTCACTCCCTCCCATGATGTTTCCTGGTTTATTTTCCTTCTAACACATACGATATTCTTAGCGCTGATATGCTTGTAGAGGAGCAATTTACACAGAGTAAAATTCATCCTTTTTACTGGAAGTTTCTTGAGCACACAGAATTGCATGACCACCACCACAATTATGTTCCATCAACCCTCCAAACTCCCAAGTGCTCACTTGTAATCAACCCCACTCCTTATTGCTGGGTCCTGGCAACCACTGATCTATTTTCTATTTCTACATTTTTGCCTTTTTTAGGTTGCCATATAAATGGGATTATACAGTATGTAGCCCTTCTTGCACTTAGCATACTGTGTTTGCGATTCACCCACCATTCATGGAGTTGCGTACACTATCAGTAGCACTCTGTTCCGTGTATGCATTACAGTCTGCCCACCCATTCATCTATTAAAGGACATTTGGGTTGTTTCCAGGGTTGGGTGATTATAACTAAACACTTGTGTTCAGGATTTTGTGTGAATAGAAGCTTTCATTTCTCCTGGGTAATGTGTAAAAGTGGGACTGTGGGGTCATATGGTAAGTGCATGTTTAATGGCATAAGAAAGAGCTTAAGTGTTTTCCAAAATGGCTATATAATTTTGCATTCCTACCAATATATATCCACCATCCATCTGTCAGATTGTCGTGCTGTGACTTGCATATTATTGTGATGCTGGAAGCTATGTCATCAGTATTTCAAGTATCAGCAGGGTACTTCATGATAGATAGGTTTCAGAGAAGTTTCCACACTAAGACAGACTAGAAGAAACAGCCTGGTGATCTGCTTCCTAAAATTAGCCATTGAAAATCCTACAGATCCCAACATAACATTATTCAACTCCCTGGAGGATGGATCAATCTCTGGAGGAGACATAGTGTTTGGTGAAATAGAGGGCCAATCAGGACAAGGGAGACCCTCGGTGAGACGGATTGGCATGATAGTTTCAGTGACAGACTTGAACATGCCTTCAATATGAGAATGACTCAGAACCAGGCAAAATTTTGTTCTATTTCCCAGCTCGGCAGCAGCTATCTCTTTGTCTGTCTGCCTGTATGTTTGCTTGCTTGTTTGTTTGTTGTATTCCCAAAGTGAAATTTAACCTACTACGGACAAGAACTTTGTTTCATTCACTTCTATACCCCAGTGTCTGGTACATAATATTGTTACTATACGCCATCACGTTGATTTTGATTCATAAGGACCTGATAAAACAGAGTAGAATTTCCACATAGCATTTCCTAGGCTGTAATCTTCACAAGAGCAGATTGCCAGGTATTTTCCCCTGCAACTGAGTGGGTTCAAACCACTAGCCTTTTGGTTAGCAGCTAATCTCTTAACTATTGTGCCATCAGGGCTTCTTTGGTGCATATACAGCAGAAACCCATTGTCCTCAAGTTGGGTCTGACTCTTAGTGACCCTGTAGGACAAAATACAGTTTGCTGCCAATACAGTTTCCAAGGAGCATCTCAATGGATCCAAACCACCAGCTTTTTGTTAGCAGCTGTAGCACTTAAGCCTTAGGCTGCCAGAGTTTCTTGGCTCATAATAGGTGCTCAGTATGTATCTGTTCATTTAAGGAAGGACTGGTCTACTAATTCTCATGACTCACAGCATTCTCCTATAACATACTCATTGTTATGTTACAGATGAGGAAACTGAGATTTAGAGTTCTAAAAGGACCCAGCTGTCCAACTATAAAAACAAACACACAACCACACATTGCTGTAGCCCAGGGAATGAGAGAAATATTTTGTTCCCTGAGTCACTGATGGGTTCTAAGTAGAGGAATGACAAGGTCACAGAATTTGAGGCACTCACAAGGCAACCAAATCATGAATGCACTGGGGCAAGGAGATCCCTTACAGGTCTCAAGCAAGGACCTAGATACAAAGAGAGGCTGTGCTGAACTGGAGAGTGGATTTTCTGGGATGGAGAGTATGGAAATAAGAGATGACCCTCTAGACAAGAACAAACTACAGCTGTTTATTCAGAATTCACTGTAGAAAGAGAGTCGGTCACCATCACTTTCTTCTTTGGCAAGACTCACACACAGTACCAGACAGGAAAACTTCATAGTGAAAAAAAAAAGAGAGAAAAAGTTTTGGGTGTGGTCAGATTGGAATTTATGGGCACAGGAAGCTGGAGGAGGGGTGAATAGAAGTAGGGCTCTTATGCATATTTGGGGAGTATAGTGGGCATTCTCTGGTTGGTCCTGAGTTGCAAGTAGGGGCAAAAACATAGGCAAGGTAACTGTCATTAACTAAGTCATGACCATCTGGGTCACTTGCTACAGAGATTGTGGGCCAGAGGTTTCTTGTCATACATGGCCTGGCCACTGTCTCAAGGGGAAGGGCTGGAGTTTATGTCACTGTTCAGGAATGAACTGGAAAAAGACAGCAAGAACAGTTACACAACTTGAAGAACATACTCAGTGTCACTGAATTATGCACACAGAAATTTGGTGTATGTACATGTAGAATTGATGTATGTTCTTTTGTGTATATTTTCACCACAATTTATAAACAAAATAAAAAGAGGAAGGGATAGTAACATAAAGCGACATGGTAACGGGAGAAAAAGAGCTCACTTTAGGGGCAAATACCAGGACAGGCATTTCAGTGTGGAGTCTTACAAGCAGGAAGGTCTCAGGCGAATCCTTTACAACTAACAAGCTCTCAAATGCCTCCCTCTCACTGTGTGCACAGCTTCATCTTTGCTTTCTTAGAGTGGTGGGGTTGGATGGGATTGTGATTTTTGTTTGGTCCATCTTAAGAGCAAAAGTCTGCAGCTCTAAAGAGTCCTGGAAGAGACTAGGCAGTCGTGTGGGTGACTGCAAGGGTGGGCAGGCTGGCTGCAAACGGTGGGCCAAAGCTCAGCCCTGAGCACCCCCCCTGCAGCCAGCATGACAGCCACCAGGCCGTTGTCACCCAGCAACTGCACAAACCAGCCCCTTGGAGCTAAACTGTCTTTGCTAATTAGGTGCCAGTTTTAGCAACCTGGATAAGGTGTGCAAGCAATGTTACATATGAGAATAATGACAGAATTTGAGAATCACAGGCTCAGAAGAGACAGAAATGTCTTTAGTCCAACACCTCTTCCCTCCGCCTACATTAGTACAACTTTACAATTTATTGAATGCCTTCTCATTCGTGATGGAGATAAAAGTTAGCAATAAACAAAGCAGTTAGTTAATTTTGGCCAGGAATAATGCCTATTACATTTAATGTTTGCTCTCTGAAGTCAATGTTATGTGATTAGCCTCCATTTATAGTTGAAGAAACTGATGCACAGAGATGTTAGGTAATCTGGATAAGATCACACAGCCAATAAGTGATAGGGACAGATTCAAACTCAGGTAGCCAGTCCAAGCTGCGTGTCACGACTAAACTCCCACAGCCCTCCGGGATTTTGAAATGGCATGTGTGGTTTGATAGGAAGGTTACAAGCTCCAGTATCAGGCAGACTGAGCAAGAGTCCCATCACTGAAACTGATTAGCCATGTGCCCTTGTGCAGGCCCTGCTCCCTTTCTGAGTCTCAGCTCCTCATCCTCCAAATAGAGACAATTTGCTGTAACCTACTGGGCACAATGTACACATGAACCTCTCTCTTTTCCAAAGCCCACTACCCTCCTGGGCTGTAATCAGTCATCTCCCATTAGGACAAGGGAGGAGTGTGCTCCTTGAGATGTGCTGGATTTGTAGGTGAGGCAGACACGAGTTCAGATCTTTGCCTTTGCCATCTCTCAAGGCATAAACTTTCTCAAATTACTTCACCTCTTTGAGCCTTAGTTTCTTCAACTATAAAATGGGGATGATGGTAGTTACTCAGGAGACTGATGAGATCAGGCCTGTAAGCATGTGGCAGAATTTCTGAGATATAATAAAGTCTCAATGAATACTAGTTGTTGGCACATTAGGTCTGTCCTTGACTTAGGAAAGATGGAAAACTTAAGTTAGTTTGCCCCTTCAATGAGGCCTTCGCTGTCTTCTCTCCAACCCACCCCAGGCAGTACTAGGGCCCCCTCCCTGCACTCTAGTATCTCAGATATGCCCCCGAGCCCAGTGAGCTTGGCTCTGCTCACTTCCCGCCACAGGTTTTCACTTAGGGCTCACCTGACAGCCTGTGAGTTCAACAAGGGCTCCACACCCACAGCACCTGGCACAGACTCAGCTCCTCATGGCAGTCTGGTGTTTGTTGAATGAATGACTGGGTACAGCAGAACAGACCAGTGACTTCCCTTCTCCAGTGGTTGTAGGAGGATGCAAGAATCTCCAATCCATTTTCATCCCCTCTTCCAGTCACAGCTGGCCAGAGACTGCCAGCTCCGTCAGCCATACTTCAGCTGTCTGGGGCCTGAGGAACGAAAATACAGATATCGTACAGTGCCTTGATTAAGAAGAACAAAGGCCCTCTGGGGAAGGTCTTGCCTTGAGCTCTCACATTCATTAGCTCTGTGATCTTAACTAAGTTGTTCGACCTCCCTGAGCCTCAGCTTCATGCACCTATAAAATGAGAATATAATATATACAGCTATATATTTATTATATTATTAATATATAATAATAATACTTACCTCGACTCGACGGCACTTGGCTTGGCTGGCACAGGGTTTTATGAGAATTAAATAAGATAAAGCAAAGTACATGTGCTCAGCATTTAATAAGCCGAAATTATGAATTATCACTATTGTTATCATTATTATGGGACCACAAACCACTTTGAAAATCTGAACCATGTGTAAGTAAATACAACTTTTCACTTGATTTCAAGAAATTCATGTTTCCTTCACCCCTAGAACACTATCAATGGATCCCATCAAGATCCATGAACCCCTTAAACTAGTTACTTCCATCATTTTACAGGAAGAGAACTATTGGCCCCAAGACAGGATGTGATTCCACCACTATGGCAGGATGGGACCTGGACCTCCCCACTCAGGTCAAGGTCGAGGTCAATCTGATTCTCAGCTGTTAGCTATTTTTCACTAATTGTAAGTATCTCTTTAAAAAAAAAAACATTTCAGAGCTCTTAACCCTCTGCTGAGACTGGAACTCTTCAAAGAGATAAACAAGTGCCATGTTTCCTACCTGCCCATTAGTTTATACATTCCTCTGGGCTGCGGCTGTCTAACCAGCCCTGGAGAAGCAACCACTCTGTTCAACTGATAGGTAGTCAGTGAAGCCAACTGTGAGCCTCATTTTCTTCATCTGTCAAATGGAATACCATCTACCTCTCCAGGATGTTACTAAAACTAACAGAACAATAGCAAAAGTACTGTTATTGTCAACTGTTAGTTGCTGAGAGCAGATCACCAAGCCTTTTCTTTCGGGGTACCCCTGGGTGGATTCGATCTGCCAACTTTTAGGTTAGTAGTTGAGGGCAAACCATTTGCACCACCTAGGGACCATAGAGTGAACAATAAAATGTATTAAAAAGTGGCTGGGCTGCGTAAATGGTATCTGTTATTATCACCAGATTGAAAACATTCAAGGAGTGACTGTTGTCCCTTTAGAGAAACAGGAATCCACAGAACCTAGGAACAAAGGTTTGCTGAGTCCTGCAAGTACAAGTTTTAATGAATAAATGAGAATGCTTGGCAAGGAGCACAGTGATTGTTTTATGTAAATGATGCTCCCGTGGAGCCTGTAAACAATTTCTTGTCTCAAGAAAACACTGCCCTTGAGAGCCTGTTTACAACACCAATTTGCTTTCCCAACTTCATGGCCTGCACAGAGGACCACTTGGCCCAAGTATGACAGAATCATAATAAACCTGTAACCAGTGTTTCCAGTCTCAGTGACGGCAAATGGGATACCGGCAGCTTTTTGGAGGGGGTCCCACCTTAAGAAAAATACCTCTTTTTTCTTCTATCTTGTTCTTGCCCCCAACCCGGGAGTATCAGATGATGCTTGATGGAGCCAATACTCAGATATGAATAAAAGTGTTGAGTTTGGGTCAGGTAAAATAAGAAGCATGACAGAGTGGTAAAGGATGTCACATAATACAGTGGTAGAAGACTTGGCTGTTGATCCCAGTTGTCTCTGGAAACATGGGAAAAGTGAGCTAAACCATGGATGGCTGGAAAACTGCTAGAACCTCCATCTAGAAGGGGTGCTAAAGAAAACCTCACTGAAATCCACCAGAAATGTGATACCAGCTAATTCAGATTTCTAACTACACTTCTTTGTGTCATGGAAAACAGGCCAGCACCCTTGTCACAGAAAGTGCCTGCAGGCTCTCATCTAAATCTGTGAGCATATTTTCAAGCTTGCACTTGCAGATAACACGATGCAACTATGTATCACACCCCCAGCTCTGCACCAGTCAGCTCAGTTCAGGATATCTCCCAAAAAGCTATAGGACCTGGAAAATCTTGTAATCAGTTTTTAATTTTTAACAAAAGAGATCATTTGTATTAATCAAACTTGGCTTTTTGGTGTGTCAGAGAGGGACTATACTCCATAGGGTTTTAGTGGCTGATATTTTAGAAGTAGATCGCTGGAACTTTCTTCCAAGATGTCTCTGAGCAGACTTGAAACTTCAGGCTATTGGTTAGCAGCCTAGCACAATAACCATTTATGTGATGTAGGGACTACAAAGCAGTCGTGGTTACTTAACGACCCTGTGGTAAAACAAACGTCCTGAGATAATTTTTTTAAAAGTTGTACTCAGCTCTTCCCTGTTCCTCCCAAATAAATACTAAACTAAGATTTGAATACAATAAACTAAATAGGATGTTGCATTATTCTCCCGTCAGGTGACCCTAAATGACTCTGACTGGCACTTAGAGTGAGTAATCACCTGACCCTCGGCAGTCCACTCCCTCATTGCCGTGAAATGATGACAGTGGCCATCCCACAGATGAGCAAGTAGTTTCATGCTTCTGTGTCTGTGGCTTGCTGTTCCTTCTGCCTACAGTGCCCTCTCCAGCCACTGCACCCTCTTCTTCACTCATCACTGAGATCCCTCCACTGTTAGGCCTCCCCGCTTCCCCACACAGAGTCAGTAAGGGAGCTGGGACTGTAGAGAATTGATAGTCCATATGTCTCTTTCTTGTAAACAGTGAGTGTCTGAGGCTCAGAACTAGAGTTTCCTTACACATGTGGTCCCAACACTGGACTCCAGGAGTGGCACTAAGTTAAAGCTTAATAAGTGCACCTGGGGGGCGGAGTCAAGATCACGGACTGAGCCCACGTCTCCTTCTATCCCTCTGGAAACCCAGACCTGAAGTGACAATCAAACAGAGCCTTCTGAGCACCTAATCAGCCTCAGGACACGGCACAGAGCTGTTAATTGGGACTTCATACCACTCAGGGAAAAACCTCCTCTCTCTCGCTGACTCCCGCTCCTGGCTGGCCCCGGCTCTCACGGACGGAAGGTAAACGCACCAGTTTGACTTTTTTTTCCTCGGTCTCGGCTGGCGGGCGGAGCTGGGCCTTGCCCGGCGGCTGGACTCAGACGCGCTGCTGGGGGGATAGGCAGGTGAAATTCCCATATTCTGAGAGCCAGGCTCGGGACTCTGTTAATCTAGCCACTTTGAGCCTTTCGTTTTGTAGCTGCCTCAGCGGGGTTTGCGCAGAGCTTTGCAGTCAGTATGCGGGACGCCATGTTGGTACCGAGATTTTAGCGGGACCTCGTTCTTAGCCTGGGAGCCAGCGCCTGCAAACGGGACAGTGCTTCTCCAACAGAAAAGTAGTGATTTTGCACAGTGCTGCCTACGTTGGGGACCCTGCAACAGAAGCAGAGGAATCACTACCTCTCGGCACCTTTAGCTCCTCTGTCGGCTGCCTGTGTGGAGGACGCCATCTTGGATATGGTGGCCGCAGCTGGACCTAATTCTTAGCTTGGGAGCCAGAGCCTGCCCACAGGAGAGTGCTTTCCTATCACAAAACCAGGAGAAATGATCACATTAAGTATATGCATCATGGTTTTTAAACACCATCCTCTACTAAAAGGAACCAGCAATCTTTGGAGACAAGCTGATTCTGTGGCTAGGGCAGAGTGGGAAAGTACAGGATGAACCTGGAACACCTTGTTGTGTCAGAAAGTAAAGAAATGCTCAAAAACACACAGGAGTCAGCTGAACAGGAGCTCCAATCGGCCAAATCTGGAC
The DNA here is from genome assembly GCA_028571685.1 of Heterohyrax brucei. Taxonomy (NCBI): domain Eukaryota; kingdom Metazoa; phylum Chordata; class Mammalia; order Hyracoidea; family Procaviidae; genus Heterohyrax; species Heterohyrax brucei. Next base: position 70,486,017 of record CM053150.1, read on the forward strand.
TGCTTTGAACATTAAACTAAATAATAGTAATGTGTTGTTGTTGTTGTTAGGTGCTGTCAAGCCAGTTTCAACTCATAGCAACCCTATGAACAACAGAACAAAACACACGTGGTCTTGTACCATGTCCGCAATCGTCTTTAAGCTTAAGCCCATTGTTGTGGCCACTGTGTCAGTCCATCTCCATGAGGATTTTTCTCTTTTTCACTGGCCCTCCACTCTACCAAGCATGGTGTCCTTTTCTAGGGACTGATCCTTCCTGAATACATGTCCAAAGTATGTAAGACGGAGTATTGCCATCTCTGCTTCCATGGAACACTCTGGTTGTACTTCTTCCAGGACAGATCTGTTTATTCTTTTGGTGGTCTGTGGTACCTTCAACATTCTTCTCCAACACTGCAATTCAAAAGCATCAATTCTTCTTCTGTCTTTTTTGTTCGTGGTCCAGCTTTCACACGGATATGATGCGATTGAAAGTACCACTGCTTGGGTCAGGCTCCTTTCAGTCTTAAAGGTAACATCCTTACTTTTGAATACTTTGAAGAGGTCCTTTGCAGCAGATTTTCCCAATGCAATGTGTCTTTTGATTTCTTGAATGCTTCTTTCAAGGGCATTGATTGTGGATCCAAGTAAAATAAAATCCTTGACAATCTCAGTCCTTTCTCCATTGATGACAATGTTGTTTACTGGTCCATTTGTAAGGATTTTCATTTTCCTGATGTTGAGGTGCAGTCCTTGATCATCATCAGTAGGTGTCTTAAATCTTTTCCATTTCCAGAAAGTAAGGTGGTGCTGTCTGCATAACGTGTGTTGTTAGTGAGTTGTCCTCCAATCCTGATGCCTCATTCTTCCTCATATAATCCAGCTTCTTGGATTATTTGCTCTGCATACAAATTAAAAAGGTATGGTGAAAGCATACAACCCTCATGCATACCTTTCCTGACTGTAAACCACGCAGTGTCTGCTTGTTCTGTTCACACAACTGCCTCTTGATCCATATACAGATTCCTTAAGAGCACAATTAGGTGTTCTGGAATTCCCATTCCCTGCAATGTTAGCCATAGTTTGTCATGATCCATACAGTTGAATTATTTTGCATGGACAATGAAACACAAGTAAACATCTTGCTGGTATTCTACACATTCAGCCAAGATCCATCTGACATCAGGGATGATATCCCTGGTTCCACATCCTCTTCTGAACCCATGTTGAATTTCTGGCAGTTCCTTGTCAATATATTATTGTAGTTGCTTTTGAATGATCTTGAGTAGAATTTTACCTGCATGTGATATCAACAATATTGTTTGGTAATTTCTACATTTGGTTGGATCACCTTTCTTTGGAATGGGCATAAATATGGATCTATTCCTGTCAGTTGGCCAAGTAGCTGTCCTCTAGATTTCTTGGCCTACAAGGAAGGCTAGTTAGTATAACTATTATTCAAATTTACACACCAACCACTGAGGCCAAAGATGAAGAGACTGAAGATTTTTACCAGCTTCTGCAGTCTGAAATTGATCAAACATACAATCAGGATGCGTTGATAATTACTGGTGACTAGAATGCAAAAGTTGGAAACAAAGAAGAAGGATCAGTAGTAAGAAAGCATGGCCTTAGTGATAGAAGTAATGCTGGAGATCACATGATAGGATTTTGTAAGACTAATGACTTTTTCACTACAAATACCTTTTTTAACCAACACAAATGGTGACTGTACACAGGGACCTCACCAGATGGAATGCACAGGAACCATACTGACTGCATCTGTGGAAAAAGACAATGGAAACGCTCCATATCAGCAGTCTGAGCAAGACCAGGTGCTGACGGTGACACAGACCATCAATTGCTCATATGCAAATTCAAATTGAAATTGAAGAAAATTAGAACAAGTCCACAAATCTAAAGTATGACCTTGAGTATATCTCTGCTGAGTTTAAAGACCATCTCAAGAAGAGATTTGATGTGTTGATCACTAATGACCAAAGACCAGACAAATTGTGGAATGACATCAAAGACATCATCTGTGAAAAGAGCAAACCAGCCAAGCCAAGCCAAGTGTCGTTGAGACAGAAAAGAAAATACCAAATTGGATGTCAGAAGAGACTCTGAAACTTGTTTTTGAACTTCGAGCAGCTAATGTGAAAGGAAGAAATTGTGAAGTAAAAGGCCTAAACAGAAGATTTCAGAGATCAGCTCAAGAAGACAAAAGAAAAGTATTAGAACAACACGTGCAAAGAGCTGGAAATGGAAAACCTTCAGGGAAGAACACATTCTGCATTTCTCAGACGAAGTAAAAATTCAAGCCTCAAGTTGCAATAGTGAAGAATTCTACAGGGAAACTGTTAAATGACTCAGAGAACATCAAAACAAAATGGAAGGAATACATAAAGTCATTATACCAGGAAGAACTGGTCGATATTCAGCCTTTTGAAGTAATGTATTACAAGCAGTTAAATCAAATAAATCCATTGCCATTGGGTCAGTTCCAGCTTCTAGTGACCCTACAGGACAGAGTAGAACTGTGCCATAGTTTCCAAGGAGTGCACCTGGAGGGTTGGAACAGCTGACCTTTTGGTTAGCAGCTGTAGCTCTTAATCACGTCACCACCAAGGTTCCATTTAGGAAATCATAAATTCCGTACTGAAATTAATTAAATAATTAACAAGCCAATGAGAGAGAAGGATCAACTCTTCTTTACAGAAGAATGGTAGTTAGTAAACATGGAAGGAATGATGGAAACAGGGCACCATTTGTCAACCATCACCACAGAGTTTGAGGAATCGTTAGTGGATGCTAAGGCTCATAGGCAGAAGTTTTATGAGTAAGAGGAAATTGGCATAATCTTGGAAAAGCACCCTTTGTAGTTGATCTTATCTGGTGGTCTGTTACAAAGGGAGAAATGGTGACTCTGTGGTGGGGAAACCTAGAAGAGACCAACTTGATCCTTAAAATCTCACAATGAGGAAGTTAGAGCTCTTCCTGGGTTGCAGAACATGAACTATATCACCTATTGATTAGGTAATCTTCAACAAGTTCTTCATTTCTCTGTTTCAGTTTCCCCTTATCTAAAGTAAAGGTATTAATGGTTCCTACTAAGATGACTACCCTGTTAAAAGTCACTGTAAGGACTAAGGTGCACCTGATCTATCCATGGGGTTTTCAATAGCTTCATATGCATGCAAAACCTGGACAATCAATAAGGAAGCCTGCTAACACCTTTGAATTGTGTTGGTGAAGAGTACTGAATACACCATGGAGTACCAAAAGACCAAAAAAACCTTTTAGGAAGAATTACAGCCAGAATGTTCCTTAGAAGTCAAGATGGTGAGACTCCATCTCACACACTTTGAATATGTTATCGGGAAGGATTAGACCTAGAGAAAGACATTATTATCTGAGGGTCAGTGAAAAAGAAGAAGATCCCTAACGAGATGAACTGACACAGTGGCTACAACAAAGGACTTAAGCATAACAGTGATCATGAGGATGGCTGAGGACCAAACAGTGTTTTGTTCTATTGTACATGGGGTCACTATGAGTTAGAACCCACTCAGCAGCACTTATCAACAACAACCACTCTACAAGGATTTTTTGAAGATTGGTACATTAACCCACATAAAACACTCAGAACTATGCATGGCACATACTGAAGCCTCCATCAGTGTTCAACCAACCAACCAACCCACTGCTGTCAAGTCAATTCTCACTCACAGCAACCCCAGAAGACAGAATAGAACTGCCACATAGAGTTTCCAAGGAGCACCTGGTGGATTTGAACTGCTGACCTGGTTAGCAGCCACAGCATTTAACCACTATACCACTGGAGTTTCCAAACCTATGCATGGCACATAGTAAAGCCTCTATCATGATGTTGTTAGATGCCGTTGAGTTGGTTCTGACTCATAGCAACCCTATACACCATAGAACGAAATATTGCCCAGTCTTGTGCCACAATTGTTTTTACACCAATCCATCTTGTCTAGGGTCTTCCTTTTTTCACTGACCCTCCACTCTACCAAGCATGATGTCCTTCTCCAAGGGCTGATTCCTCCTGACAACATGTTCAAAGTATGTAAGATGCAGTCTTGCCATCTGTGCTTCCAAGGAACACTCTGGTTATACTTCTTTCAGAATCCATTTGTTGGTTCTTTTGGCAGTCCATGGCATATTCAATATTCTTCTCCAACACCACAATACAGAGACATCAACTCTTCTTCTGTCTTCTTTGTTCATTGTCCAGCTTTTGCATGCATATGATGTGACTGAAAATACCATCACTTGGGTCAGGTGCACCTTAGTCTTCAAGGAGACATCTTTACTTTTCAATACTTTAAAGAAATCCTTTGCAGTAGATTTTCACAATGCAACACATCTCTTGATTTCGTGACTGTTGCTTCCATGAGTGTTGATTGTAGAACCAAGTAAAATGAAATCCTTGACAACCTCAATCCATTTTCCCTTTATGACAATGTTGCTTACTGATCCAGTTGTGAGGATTTTGCTTTCTTGATGTCGACATGAAATCCATATTGAAGGCTGTGGTTTTTTATCTTCACCAGTAAGTGTTTCAAACCTTCTCCACTTCCATCAAGTAACGTGGTGTCACCTTCGTAATACAGTTTGTTAATGAGTTATTTTCCAATTCTGATGCTTTGTTCTCTGTACAATCCAGCCTCTCAGATTATTTGCTTGGTGTACATATTGAAAAGACATGGTAAAAGGATACAACTCTGGAAAACAACTTAGATGCCCACCAGCAGACAAATGGTTAAACAAACTGTGGTATATTCATACAATGGAATACTGTGCAATGATAAGAAACAATGATGGCTTAGAGAAATACTTGTCAACCTGGAACCATCTAGAGGAAATTATGCTGAGCAAAATTAGCCAGACACAAAAGGAAAAGTTTTGTATGAGATCATTTCTGTAAGGATGCAACTAATTGTTTAAACACAGCAGAAATCAGCATTTGGTAGTTACAAGGAGGGCCAGGGACAGAGAGGGATGTTTTAGAAATTAGATAATGGTTAAGATTAGGATGGGTATAGGATGTGACACCACACATTAGAAGTAGGGTACCCACAACTACTCGACTTCAAAACCCCTTAATGTGGACCACCTCTTTGGAAGAACAGAGAAATGGGGTCTGAAATCAGTGGGCCATGATCTCAGGGGACATCCAGACTAGTTGGAATACCCAAGGTTTTTCTCTCTCCGTCTCTCAAGATATCATTCCACATACCACTTGGCTGAGTGACAACTGGGGTCTTAAAAGCTGGCAAGCTGCCATCTAAATAGCACCAAATGGTCCCAATCCACCTGGAACTGGGGCAAATGGAGGAAATTGAGGACAGGAGAAAAACATAAGCCCACCAAATGGAAGGGGCCATATGAGCCATACCCTGCTCCAGTATGGGACCAGAAGAACGAGATGGTGCCTAATCACCACCAAAGATAGCCCAGGGAGGGTACACAAAACGTAGCTCCAGACACAGTACATGACGGAGTAGAGGGCAGAGCTAGAAATCTACAAAAAGATCACACTTGATGCTGAGCAGACAGTCCCCTGGAAGTGGGGTCCACAGACTCTCTAACCCAAAACTGCATCCAGCACCAGGGCCAGCTCCCCGGACAAAGACTGACCTGGGTTATACAAAACATAGAGTGATACTGGAGGTGAACAAACATGTAAAACTGTACATGGTGTTGTCTGAGGGATGCTTTGCTGGAGCTGAGTTGATGGATGAGGAAGGCCAGACCTTTATCAAAAGGTCATAGGAAGTTCCAAACTAAAGAAGAAGAGTGCTGCCACTTGGGGAGAGGTGCAGTTAGAATAGAGATGTAAGTTATGGGTGTTATATGGCAACATGACATAGACTATAAAATTGTTCTTAATTCACAATAAAAACAAAAATAAATAAATAAAGGATACAACTCTGATGTACACCTTTTCTGACTTTAAACCATTCTCACAGAACATATCCCAATAGGAAGTGGAAATTATCAAACTATGTCATTAATATCACATACAAAGAATATTTTGCTAGTGATAATTCAAAAATAGTTGTAGTAGTATGTCGACGGGAAACCACCAGAAACTCAAGCTGAATTTAAAAGACAGCTTGGAATGAGGGTATCATTGCTGATATCAGATAGATCGTGACTGAAAGCAGACAAAACCAGAAAGATATTTACCTATGTTTTATTGACTATGCGAAGGCGTTTACCTGTGTGAATCATAACAAACGAAGGATAACATTGCAAAGAATGAGAATTCCAGAATGCTTAATTGTGCTCATATGGATCTTGTATGTAGACAAACAGGCAGCCCTTTGAACAGAACAAGCAGATACTGCATGGTTTAAAATAAGTGTGTGTTATGGTTATATCATTTCACCATAATTATTCAATCTGTATGCTGAGGAAATAACCCAAGAAGCTAAACTATATGAAGAACACTACACCAGGACCGGAGGAAGACTAATTAACAACCCACAGTAATGTAGATAACAAAACCATGCTTACTGAAAGCAGAGAGGACTTAAAGTACTTAGTGATGTAGATCAAAGATTATAGTCTTCAGTATGGATTATATCTCAACATAAAGAAAACAAAATCCTCACAGCTGGACCAATGAGCAACATCTAGTAAGTGGAGAAAAAATTGAAGTTGTCAAAGATTTCCTTTTCCTTGGATACACAACCAATGTCCACGGAAACAGCCACCAAGAAACCAAAGGACATATTGCATTGGACAAAGCCACTGCAAAATATCTCTTCAGAGTTTTGAAAAGCAAAGATGTCACTCTGAGAACTCAGGTGTACCTGACCTAAGCCATGGTGTTTTCAACCACCTCGTGGGCAAATGGAAGCTGGGCAATCAACAAGACCCAACAAGAACTGACGCCTTTGAATTACGGTGTTGGTGAAGAATACGCCATGGACTGCCAGAAGAATGAACAAATCTGTCTTAGAGAAGTCCTGCCAGCGTGCTCCGTGGAAGCAAGGATGCCAAGACTTCATCTTCCATATTTTGGAAATGTTATCAGGAGGGTCCAGTCGCTGGAGAAGGACGTCAGTGCTTGGTAAGGTGGAAGATTAGCAAAAAGGAGAAAGACCTTCGATGACATGAATTGACACAGTGACTATAACAACAGGCTCAAACACAGCAACAATTTTGAGGGTGGAACAGGACCAGGCAGTGTTTTGTTCTGTAGCACATAGGGTTGCTATGGGTCGGAACCAATTTGATAGCAGCTAACGACAATAACTATAATAAATGTTACCTAGTCCCTGGGTAGTACATGTGGTTAACACACTCAACTGCTAACTGAAAAACTGGAAGTCTGAGTTCACCTAGTGCCATCTCAGAAGAAAGACCTGGCAACCTATTTCAAAAACACTCAGCCATTGAAAACGCTATGGAATGCAATCTTCCTCTGGTATACGTGTATTCTCCACAAATTAGCATGTACTAAATGGCAAAGTGACATAGTGATTAAGTGCTATGTCTGCTAACCAAAAAGGTCAGCAGTTCAAATCCACCAGGTGCTCCTTGGAAACTCTGTGGAGCCTTTCTGACCTACAGGGTTGCTATTAGTTGGAACTGACGCTATGGCGGTGGCTTTGGCTGGTTTAGACAGCAACTGATTTTAACATTACAGAATGAATTCAAGTGCGTGTGTTCTGACTCCAAAGCCCTGATTGCTTTCAGGGCCCCAACTTGATTCTAGAAATTTAAACCTAGTGATACTATGACAGAAACAATCACAAGTGGGTGGCTTTAACAGATGAATTTATTGTCTCACAGTTAGGAACCTAGAATTCAAATTCAGGACACACGGTCTAGGAGAAGACTTTCTCTGTCAGCTCTGGGGGCAGGTCCTTGTCTCCTCAGCTTCCATTCCTTGGTTTCTTGTGACATGGGCATCCATCTTGGCTTGCTAGTCCTAATCTAATCTTTTTATATCTCAAAGGTAATTGGCTTAAAACGTACCTTCACTGATATGGCCTCATAACAAAGAACAGCCATTCTCACATGGGACCATAACCACTGCCATGGGGGTTAGGAGTTACAACACAAGTTTCCTATAGGACAGAGGAGTCACCTCACAGAGTCTCCAAGGAGTGCCTGGAAGATTCAAACTGCCAACCTTTCGGCTAGCAGCTGTATCACTTAACTATTATGTCATCAGGGTCTCCATACACTTTAGTGGAACATAATTTAATCTAAAACAGAGCCACATCACTCCAGTCCACGAAGTGGCCCAGTGATAGCACACTTCAGAAAGGCAACCACAGCTGAGAGGGCCCTTCTGAACTTGAAATGCTCAGTGAAAACTCTTGCCCTCCCAAATGCATTACATCACCAGATTGGGACAGGCAAGAAAAGGTTCTGACAGGGAATCAGTGAGACTTAAGAGCAAGCATTAGAGGCAGAAACCAATGTCAGTGCAAAAAGCCTGCAAGGTTGAGTCAAGGAGAATATTGGGTTCATCCAGGCAAGTGAGAGATAGGCTCCTGACCTCCACCTGCCATTTGTCATAATCTAACTTTGTCACCTGGGTGCCTTTATCTGCAAGGGAAATCAGAGTTACAAGATGCACCTAGTCCCTGATCCTGAATGGAAAAGAGTTCCTTTCGGGAATCCCAATGCTTCTCAGCTTCACCACAAGAGCACAGGCAGCAGGCACAGTTAACTCGATGCTTTTGCCACTCATCCCAACCCAGCCAGGAAATTCTTGGAAGTCCTCAGGGGAACTTTAGATTTCCATGGTGTCTGAACTAAACCAAACCAGCTGCTGTCAAGTCAGTTGTGACTCATGTCAACCCCATGCATATCAGAGTAGCACTGTGCTCCATAGAGCTTTCAGTAGTCGTAATCTTGTCAAAGTAGATTGCTAGGCCTTTCTTCCACCGTGCCTATGGACAGACCTGAACCTCTAACCTTGCGTTTAGCTGTCAAGTGTGTTAGCCATTTGTACCACCCAGGCACTCTGTGGCTAAATTAGAGGTTCTCTGGGGTTTCAAATCCACCAGTGCTCCTGGAAACCTTATGGAGCAGTTCTACTCTTGTTAAAGGGTATAAGAGCTAAGTCTCAGGAAATCTGAATAATGTGCCTGGGGGTCATACAGATAGCCAGACCCAAGTAATTCCAGAGCCCACCAACACAGGAAAATGGATCTACAGTTTATAATCTATGAGAAAACCTAAACATGTGCTGCCACACGGCTCAAAAGACCAGTGTGCACAACCCTACAACACCTCACCCCACTTCCCCTACTTCAGCCCTGCCAAGACCATCTACACCAATTTAATCTCTTGTTCTTTCTCTTGCTCTCTGAGAAAACTAAATCTCAGCTGTCTGCAGCTAGCAGAAGCCTAGAGTAACTGGATTCGCTGCTGGAACAAAAGATATATGTGACGTTAACAGTTCATTGAGCCGTGAGATGAACAAGAAGCGTGTTGAAAAGGAAACCTGAACTGAGAGTACATTTCCAGTGTTAATAAAGCTTCCCTTTTGTTGTATGTTTCCAAACACTGGCTCCAGGATGGGCGCCATCCGTTTCCTTCCGGAATTAGACAGCCCCGCGGATGTAAGGCATCAGAGCATCATTCAGCCCTGTTAATGGAAGGCAAAAGGTGCTGTGTCAGGAACTTGCCTTCATCTTTGGCTCTCGCTGTAATTATTTCGTTGGCTTGGCAAGGCGTACGCTTCCTGCTCACCCAGAGAATGTGCACATGGATAACAGTTATGCCCATCGGGGAAAACCTCCACATTCCAAAAATCAGACTTGTAGATGTGTGTGGAAGGAGCCTTATCAGACCAATGCAAGTAGCAGCGTAAAGTTGGAAGTAAACTATGTGCTCAATGGTTGGTGATAGGCTAATTAAATTGCGGAAGATCCACATGTGATGAACTTCTGTGGTTGTTGTTGAGTGCCGTCAAGTTGATTTTTTATTAGTAAAAACCTGATGTGGTTGCTATGAACTTCCCCATAGGCTATAATCTTGACAGAAGCAGATTGTCAGATCTTTCTTCTGCAGAGCTACCAGGTGGGTTCAAACCATCAACCTTCTGGCTAGCATATAAGCATTAACTGTTGACCCACCGTATGGTGTTCTCATATATGGCCCTTAAAAGCAATGTTGTACTAGGTGCCCATTGACAGATGAATAACTACGGTCATTTACACAATGGAACACTACGCAATTATAAAGAAAAACGAGGATTTTAGGAAGCATCTCGTAACTTGGTTTTGACTATAAGACATTACTGAGTGAAATCAGTCAGCTGCAAAAGACTAGAAGACATTACTGAGTGAAATCAGTCAGCTGCAAAAGAACAAGTATTGTATGAGAATTCTGCTGTAAGGACTTAAAAATGGACTCATGTATGGAAGAAAAGACTCCTTGATGGCTACAAGGGTGGGAAGGGAGGGAGAGGAGAATTCACAGATTAGATAGTAGATAGAAATTTGGTTAGGTGTGCAATTGACAGTCTGAAGGCCTGGGGTTCCCCTGGAAGCATGGCCCCTAGACCTGCTCCTGTCCCTGGCCAGAAAACATTACTGAGGTCAACTCTTCAGACAACAGTAGAATGGGCTCCGGGACACAATGTAACCATGTGGTGGCTGTACTTTATGGTGCTGTGAATCTGCAGGATGCTGTTCTACTGGCCTCTTACTGGAAGGGAGAGGAGAGGGTGGAGAGGAGGGGCAAGAGATTGTTAAGAGGATATGACATGTATAGAACGCAAAGGAGGAGTGTGCTGTCACTGGGCAAGGAAAGCAGAAGGAGCTGCAAATGGCTGGGCATGCAAATTTAATTTGGATTGTATGCTTTCACTCAATCACTATTCTAAAAAAGAAAAGAAATTTTGTTAGGTGAAAGGAGTAACAGCACACAACAGAGGGCAGATCAGCCTGACTGGACTATACCATAAACTGAAAGGTTTTCTAAACTTAACCGAGCATATTTCAAAAGACAGAGTAGCAAGGACTGGGGACCATGTTTTCAGGGAACATCGAAGTCAACTGCCATAACTAGTGTTTTGCTAAGAGTCTTCTGCATCCCAAATTGGTGAGTAGTGTCTGGTGTCTTAAAAGCTAGCAAGCTGCCATCTAGGGACATCAAATGATCCCAACCTATCTGGAACAGGTGACAATGAAGAATATCAAAGACACAGGGGAATATGAGCCTAGGAGACAGAGGACCCATATGAAAGGAAGACTGCATCAGCACGAGACCAGGAGAACCAGACAGTGCCTGGCTGCCGTCAAAGGCCGCCGTGATGGTGGACACCATGTAAAGTCTCTGACGTAGCACAAGAAAAAAGAGGCGCATGGTTCAAGAACTTTACTAAAAGACCAGAACTGATGGTCTAACAGCCTGGAAGGTCCCCTTGGAACACGGTCCCTAGACTTGCTGCTGGCCCTGACCTGAAACCAGTACTGAGGTCAACTCTGTAGACAAGAATGGGCCCGACTTGGGGACACAGTGTGAGCACGTGATGTGTGTACTTCACGGTTTTATACATTTATAGGAGGCTGTCCTACCGGTTTCTTTCTAGATGGGAAAGGAGAGGAGAGGAGAGGTATTCTTTGAGAGGGTACTAGAAGTGAAGAGTGAAAAGGAGCAGTGTGCTGTCACAGGGTGAGCAGAGCAAATGGGGCTGCAGATAGGCAGGTATGCAAAATTGATTTGGAGTGTATACTTCCACTTAATCATAATAACAAAAGGAAAAAAAAAGTTACAAAAATATTTTTGCAGAAGCATATTTGTTGACATGGAAAATGTTTGTGATTTACTGTGAAGAAAAAGAAAATAAAAGCAAATTGTATCATAGTAGGTGTAACGTGATCCCATTTGTATGCTGAGTATAATAAGAAAATGAAAGAAATGTGTTCTAGCTTCTGAAAAGGATATGCCAAAAAAAATTCAATTCCGTTGCCAATTCGTGAAGCCCCTGTATGTGTCAGACTAGAACAATGCTCCATAGGGTTTTCAATGACTATAATCCTGTAAAAGCAGATGCCAGGCCTTTCTTCTGCTATGCCTCAATGAACTTGAACCTCCAGTCTTTCAGTTAGCAGCCAAGTACATTAACCATGTACACCACCCAGGCATTCTATGCATAAATTAGAGGTTCTCTGTTATGAATGCCAGAACTAAGTCTCAGGGAGCCTGAGTAATGTGCCCAGGGCTGTACAGACACCCAAATCCATGTAATTCCAGATCCCATGCTCTTAGCACACTAACCAGTTTGAATGCCAGTCTAGCTGCTCTGATGGCCTTCCTAAATAGGGAACAGATGTGATGCAGGAACAATTGCCTGCCTTTTGGCCATCTCCTGGGTCAGACAAACGGTGGCCAGTGTAAACAAAAGACTGCTTCTCTCCACTAATGAAGCCACACAGGCCTCCTTTCCCAAGCTGCTGCTATGTTATCCAAACAGCAGCAGCCAGGGACCTGAAATCTCTCCTTCTCCTCCTCTCTGGACTGTAGATCTGCTTTTCTCAGGGAGAAGTTATCTCAGACATTTGTCAGAGGCTTGAACCATTCAAAGCCAAATTATCCTTTGGGATCCCCTAAACGTCTTGAGATTGACTGAGAATTCACTCACTGGCCAAGACAGTCAGGGTGACAATAAAGGATATGAAGCATATGAATAATAAAGAGGGACAATAATAAAGAAGACAATAAAGGATATGAAGGGAAAAGAGAAGTCCTCTCTTATTCTAATAACCAGGAGGTGCTCTCAGACCGTGTCTCCTCCTGTTTAACAATGTAGGAAACAAGGTTCCTGGTTGAAAGACCAGGGAAGTCCTCTTGGGACTCTAGGTTTGCTTAGAGAGAAATGTTTGATCTTATAGGGATGGGGTGAGGACATCAGAATGGGCAGAGATCTGGATAAAGAGAGCATCTGCCCTGCCTAGGAACAAACAGTCACCTGAAGGTTGAAAGAACAGCAAGAGATAGTACTAACAAGAGTTAGTACAAATGTCAGCCCCCATTGTAAGGGGTCTAATCTTTATTCCACAGGTGAGAAAGTGCTATCGAGGGTTCTGAGGTTAGTGACGTGATTAGAGCTATAGTTGGGGGATACTAGTTCAGTTATGCAGGCAGGATGGGTCACAGAGCAAGCAAGCCCAGGGGCTGAGGACCCCTTGGAAGGATGTGGCAAAGTCCAGGAAAGAGAAGAGTGAGGGCTGAGCACCGGGCAAAGAACATGGGGATTCTCTGAAAGGGAAGGATTTGAGATTTAGGAGACAGGAGCTGCAAGTCTTGTAACAATCAGTATGTGAAGTATGAAGCACAAGAAGTGTTGCAGTTGACCCTCAGGTCTGGCATGAGAGTAGCGGAAGATAGTAGGAACACTGAGACGGGGTGCCAGTAGGAGGAGCAGGATCGGAAAGAAGGCAGAGACAGAGTGACATCTGGGACTACACACAGGCTGGCTGCCAGCGGAACCCAGCAGCAGAGGAGCCCAGCAGAGACCAGGGAGAGATGCACAGAACGCTCGGAGCTCCCTCTGATGTCAGCTTGGCATTCACTTTCAGGGGCCAGACACTGCAGTTCTCTTATAGGTGAGACCCTTAGTTCCTTTCCTTTCCAGACAGTGTGTCCTGCACCAGGCCCGGGAGGCTGAGGGTTGGCTCCATGTCTCTCCCCTCTCTCCAGCTGTACACTCCCAAAGGGCAGCTGGGTGCCCTTCTGAAGAGATGAAAAAGAAGTTAGCAGAACCCTCACTTTTTTTATGCTCCTCTCAGACATTTTATATATATGCCTTCCCATTTAAAGTTCACATCTCTCTTAAGAAAAAATGCTGTACTTCTTTTATCTGCCTCTAGCCTTTGTTTTTGATTTTATTTTCCCTTTTATCTGACTCTGCTTTTCTTCTTTCTGTTTTGGTATATCTCTCTGTCCTTTTTCTATCCCTCTACTCTACACATAAATACACACACACACACATATTAATGTCCTTGTCTATCTTAGTATTGGCTGATTTGTGCTGTGTGTCGCTGTTTCTTTGTGTGTGTGGATCTCTAAATATGTCTGTGAGTATGTCTATGTGAATCTCTAAGTATATGTATGTGTGAGGCTGTGCCTCCCTGTGTGTGTGTGCCTGAGTCTCAGTGTGTGCCTGCCCTGTGTGTATCTGTGTGTCTGTATGGGCACCGCCTCCCTTCTTAAGCCTCTGCCCATCCCTCTCCAACTGTCCCAACTCTGAGAGCCGACAGCTAGCTCACACAGAAGGAATCTCTCTGGCCATTTCCCCAAAGTGCAGCTGAAATTGAATTCTCCCCACTGGAGAGGCTGTTTTCTATGTAAGCAAAGGAGAAGGTAGAATCAGAACTTGAGGGGCTCTGAGACCACTGTGTAAACACAGGAAGAAAACTGAATTACATCAATTCACTGCACTGCCCAGAATCCTCTGGAGGCTCTCAGTACACACAGAACAAGAAAAGGACCTCCCTGCCCAGCCTGCCTCCTCTTTGACCTGCTGTTCCCCCTGCTCACTGCACTCCAGACAGCTGACTTCCCTGCTGTTCCCAATCCTCCGCCAGCCTGCAAACCCTGCCTAGAATGCTCCTCACCAAACATCCACACGCCTTCTTCCCTCACTGCATTCAGGTCTCTGCTCAGATGTCACCCCCTCCAAGAATCCCTCCCTGATGTGCCTATGTATGTAACACCATTCATACCTACCATGCTCCAATCCCCTTTTCCTGCTTGATTTTTCTTCATAGCTCTAATCACCAGCTGAAACATGTAGACTGTGTCAAGTGATGGGGGTGAGACAAGAGAGCCCTTGAAATCCATCTTTTCCTCCCTACAATCATATGAGGCAGAAGATATTACATCCCCCACTTTACAGATGAGGAAACAGAGGCACAACAATAAGGTCAAGGGTCAGTAAGAGTCGAGTTGGTATCCAAGCCCAGCAGCCTGGATTTCAAGGGCTCTCTTGTCTCACCCCCATCACTTGACACAGTCTACAAAACGCTTCAAAGTGCACACTCTCTATAGATCCTCACAACAATCTATAAGGTGGACACTATGGTTCTCCATCATCTAGAGGCAGAAGCTGGCTCAGAGACTTGCCCAAGCCTGGGTTAGAAATAAAAGGAAGAAGAAAGGGAGAGAAGAAATGAAGACAAGGAAAAATAGAATGAGAAAGGAGGAGAGACAAAGAGAATGAAAAAAAGAAAAAGACAACCCCCTTAGCACAGGGAAAGTTACATGTGCAGACAATTACTCCCCAAGCCGCTGTTCGGTGAAGCACCACAAGCCCGCTGCCCCAGGGCCACGTGGAGGCTTTATGGGGCGAGGAGATATACGATGTCCGCCACGTGCCCAGTGATCTATGGCTGGGGCCCAGGTTATGCTCCTGAGGCTGCTGTGATTTAAGGCCACTCCCGTGACTCCAGCTGGCACTAGTGCTGGCATGGTCTAATGTTGTGTCTGGAAC
Organism: Heterohyrax brucei; assembly: GCA_028571685.1. Taxonomy (NCBI): domain Eukaryota; kingdom Metazoa; phylum Chordata; class Mammalia; order Hyracoidea; family Procaviidae; genus Heterohyrax; species Heterohyrax brucei. The sequence continues at coordinate 70,501,492 of CM053150.1, forward strand.
GTGGGAGTGCATGACTGGAAGAAGGGTGACACATCCAATTTCCTGAATGGATCCTGGAAGGGAGGTATGTGGTGTGTCTGCAGAACTGGCCTCTGCACCAAGACATCAGGATTTACATTTTTACATTTCATGATTCTGGGGCTGGTCTCTGCTGTTTCACTGGTAAAAGATTTGTAAGCTCTAAGAAATGGAAACAAGTTCAGAGATCTCTTCCACTCCATGATTAATCCAGGAATTGTTCATTCATTCCACAAGTTTTTGTTGAATTCCTAAGCTATCCCAGGCACTGATTCAGCCCTGAGGATACAACAGTGAATAAAACAGAAGCCTTCTTTGTCCTCATAGTTCTCCTTGTCTAGAAAAGCAGACAGATATTACACAAGAAGCAGGCAAATGAAATGGTGGCAGATCGTGTCAAGTTTATGAAGAGAACCACAGAAGCTAAGACAGGAGACGACAAGAGGAAGATTTACTTGAGCTGGGGCCTTGAACCCGAAGCATGGGAACTGAACTGAAACTGAAAAGATAAGAAGGAGGCAGTTATGTAGAAGAGTATCATGTGCAAAAGCTCTAGGGTGGAAAAAATATGTGTTGTGTGGAAGACTAAAGGACAGTAGTGCTTGTAGATAGAGTATAGCAAGGGCAGCAGAGAGTGGTAGGTACTGAGACTTGACACTGGGTCAGAGACCAGATCTTGCAAGGTCTTGAAGGTTATTTAAGGATCTGAATCTTTATTCCAATGACAGTGCGACCCGCTTCAAGGGACTCAGCTGAAATAGACAACAGCAAAGTAGTGTCCTATGAATGTCTTAGATTCGTGACCAATCAGATTAACACTTCTACCTCTCTTTAGTCCAAACCCAAAATGCCTCTGTCCTCTTCCCACTTGAGGACAGAATGGGAAAGAAGGCAGATAACAGGGAGCAAGAGCAAATGTTTCCTCCCAGTATTTACCTTGGGATGCCCAACCAACAGCACAGTGTTTAAGTGTATCGAGGTGAGATAAGGGGTGTTGGGAGGTCAGTTAGGAAAGGCAACTCTTGTCTAAGCAGTTTTGTCTTGGTAATCCAAGGAATATTATAGAGGAGTCCCTGAACATAATCCTTTATCCTTTCAAATATGAGATGTGAACATGCCCACCCTACCTATACCAGGCAACCTCTTGGATGACCCATCAATCCTTCCCCAGGTTTGCTGAGTTCCAGCCATAGTGAATATAAGTCACACTCTTGGAAACAACTGGTTCCCTACCAGGAGCATCCCTGCCCTCTTTCCCTAACTCTACCAGCTTTCAAGATCTGTTTCTAGAGCCTTACATAGTGACTACACGATTAGGCCCTCTTCCTTGGTGTTGCTCAAGGGGGTGATTTCCTGGTTCTGTGTCCACCTATCCAACTAGACTCTGAGCCTCTTGCAAGCATGGAGAGCATTTCTTTCCTTCACATCCTTGGTGCCCAGCAAGTGAGTGAATGAATAGAAGTAACTGAATGTGTCTTGAAGCTTCAGCTGGGCTTCTCAAGGATGTAGAGGCTAACTAGCCCCATGCGAATGGCCAATGAGACAGCCCTGCAGGCACAGGCTTGGAGAAGGAGAGTAGATTACGTGACCTACAGCAGTACCCCACCACCAACCTGCCTGCCAAGGGTTCCTAGTTTCATGTGAGCAGCTGTTCCATGAAGCATGGGGTGAAGAAGCTTCCTCCCTACATGATCCTTCAGAGTCTTAATGTGCTAAGGAGAATCACCAGTTTCTCAGAGTGGAAAAACATGATTTTCTCAATTCTAAGAGTGGTATATTTTTTAATAATGGACATTTCTGAAGTCAGCATGCATCTTACAATGGATGTGCAGACTTTTTCTCTCTTTCTTCCCCAAATGCTGTTATTAAATCAGTGCTGTCATATGATTCATGGGCTCCTGGGAGCAAGGAAACACAGCACTATAGATAGGGTCGCTCAACGTTCTGGACCATCGGACAGACCTGGCTGGGTCTGTAATCCAAGTATAATTATTAATGGTGCCCTGTTTCACTGTTGAAGATCTCAGTTTGAATGATAAGTTATGTGGTCACCCTAAAGATTCAGCACTAGGAAAAGGCTGCCTGTGGGAGTCCCATACTCCTAATACCAACCAAGGGATGAGCAGGAGACTTTGTTTAGGGACCATATGTTCTATTGCACATTTTCTTGCACCCCCTTGTCAAAGTAGGCTACCATATCTCAAAAGTCCTTTCCAGCTTTCGGACACACCTTCCTTGATTCTCCCCTGAAAGACATGTGATCATATCAAAATAACCAAAGGTCTTTCAACAATCTCCTATGCAGTGCTTCCAAACTCTTGCACCAAACTCATAAACTCTTAAAGCCAGAAGAGCCTAAAGTCACAGTCCTGGGAGCTCTACAGACCCTACTCATGGCAGTCCATCTAGGTTTTCAGGAATTCTGAGGTTTAAAGTGAAAAACATGGAATTTGCAATCTACATTGCAGTTTATGTATGTTTATTTTGACTTAAAAACTATGCTTTGAACTGGTCACTGAGATATAAAATGGAACCACCAGAAAAACACTGTTGTGTTTATTCTAGAGTGCTGGACGCCCGTGGCGTGTGTCTAAGAATTGCAATCTCAGAGACCTTTACTCTCATCAAATGGAGCTGTTCATTGAGAGTGCAGACTGAATTTTCACCAGGAACTCTGTGTTGCAAGAAAACTGAACAGGAAGAAGACTAACACTGACTGGACATCCAGAGCGTGTTGGACATGTTTCATTCATACCACAACCAGGAGTGGGCCTTATTATCACGACGTAACAGGTCAGGAAGCAAAGAATCAGAGAAGGTAAGAACTTCAGATCTTGAGGTGGATAAGGAGCACAGAGGAAATAAGAAGCCGGGGTCTTGACTGAAGCCAGGCTGTCTCCCTGTTCAGGCATCTACAGACTCCAGGCTTTCTCTTGCTGTCTCTTCCCAGTTTATTGAAGGGCTCTCGGTACAAGATGCGTCTCCCACCTCAGGTTTCTCATCATCTTCGCTGTCACTTTGAGTTGCTCTCTTCAGATTGACTTCTCAGTGCTCTCACGATAGATTTGAATTTTTTTTTAAGCATCTGTGTCTATTTGTAGCTCTAAAAACTGGTTTGTATTTAGGAGAGGTTCTTTTGTGAGATTAAAAAAAAAGTTGCTGAAAATGTGAAAAACTACTATAGATAAAATGCATTTATTCTGAGATATGATCTGTTGGAGTTTCTACTACTGAAGTGGGGAGAAAACAGGTGGTACTCCAGAAAAATACTCACAGATGGAAAGTGTATAAATGGTAATTCACCAAAAACAACTGCAACTGTGACTTTTAATATATGGTGCTGATTTCTTTTTTGGGCTGATGCATTACATTGGAAACTTTGGAACTCCCTGGATAACAAATGATTTGCTAATGAGATGCAAAGGCCTAGGGAAAAGGCATGGAAGAAGCAGAGGGACTCTTTAAACACTGTGAAATTTTAATCTGTGTCCTCAGTGATTTAGGCCCGGATCCTACTGAAGGAATGAGATACTGTGCAGTGAAGGAGATCCGAGCTAAACCAAACCAGTTCAATATAAGCTATATTTCTCTCCATAGGACCTCCTTATCACTGCCACTTCAGAAGCCACAGAGGTTGACAGAGACGGAGCCACCCCATTCCTAGAGCTACTCAAAGTTTTCCATGTTTCTTTTCCACCTCTGTTAGTTGCAATGAAAGTATAAAACAGCCTAGGTTGAGTTCTGAAAACCAACTATCCTGACAAAGAAGACACTGTGGAAGAGTGTGCTTCTTGGATTAAGCAGATATGTGAGGCTAACTGGGAAGCTTCTGTCCACAGGTGAGATGAGAGGGCCGCGGTGGACAGGTGCTAGTTGAATGTGCATGGAAAATACAGGGTGGAAAGGAGGAATGTGCTGTCACAGGGTGGGGAGAACATCTAGGGTTGCATAGTAGTGTGCGTGTATGCAGGATTTTGTATGACAAATTGACTTGGCTTGTAAACTTCCACTTAAAAAATAAAAAACAAGAACAAACCCACTGCCATCAAGTTGATTCCAACTCACAGCAACTCTATAGAACAGAGAAGAACTGCTCTGTAGAGTTTCCAAGGAGCACCCGGCAGACTTGAACTGCCAATCTCATGTAGCAGACATAGCACTTAAGTACCATGCTACCTGGGTTTCCTTTCACTTAAAGCACAACAAAATATTTAAAAAGAAAGAAAAGAGAAAAAAAAAAATCTTTATTTCCAGAATCTCGTCAACCAGCACTGTCCCCTCTTCTCCACCCTTTCCTCTGTCTTCTAAAAAGAAATCAGTAGGACGGCTTCATGAATGTATTAAACCATAAAGTACACATACAATATGCTTACTCTGTGTCCACAAGTCCAGTTCATTCTTGGTCTGAAGTGTTAGCTTCAGCACTGGTTTCAGCTCTGAGCCAGCACCAAGTCTAAGAGGCCGTGTTCTCAGGGGACCCTCCAAGTTGTGAGACCACCACTTCTGGTCTTTTAATAGAGTTCTTGATCTGCACACCTCTTTTTCTTGAGCTACATCACAAACTAATGTTACTTCCCCATCAGGTCGATCTTCAGTGGTAGCTACCCACCATCTAGTTCTCTTGTTCCCGTGCTGATGCAGTCTCCCAATCATATGGGTCCTTCTCTCTCCTGGATTCATTTTTCTTTGTGTCTTTGGTATTCTCAGTTGCCTTCTGTTCCAGGTGGGTTGAGACAATTGATGCTCCTCAGATAGCAGTTTGCTGGCTTTGAAGACCCCAGATGCCACTCACCAATATGGGGTGCAGAATTCTCTCCTAGCAAAAGACTAGTTACACCATTGACCTCGATGTCCCCTGAAAATGTGGTCCCCAGACCCCTGTCCCTGCTACTCTATCCTTTGAAATGTTGGGTTGAATTTAGAAAATCTTTTAGCTTATGGCACCATCCAGCTATGCTGACCTGCCTTCTATTGCATGCTATCACTCCCTTCAGCTAACCAAATTCCTATCAACTAACTAATCTATGAATACCACTCTCCCTTGCTTCCTACTCTTGTAGCCATCAAAGTCTTTTCTTAAATCCTTCTAACAGTGGTCTCATACAATATTTGTCCTTTTGCAGCTGACTGATTTCACTTAACAAAATGTCTTCAAGTTGATTCCAGGTTATGTTTCCTAAATTCATTACTGTTCTTTATCATTGCCCAGTTCTGTATATATATACTACAGTTTGTTTATCCATTTATCTGTTGATGGACCTTTTTGCTGTTGTGGACAGTGCTGCAATAAACATTCATGTGCATGTATGTGTTCATGTGATAGCCCTTATTTCTGTAGGATATATTCCAAGCACTGAGATTGCAGGATCATGTGGTATTTCTGTTTCTAGCTTTTTAAGAAAGTGCTAAATTGCTTTCCAAAAAGGTTGTACAATTTTACATTCCCAGCAGCAGTGTAGAAGAGTTCCAGTCTCTCCACAGCCTCTCCAACATTGGCTGTTTTGTGTTTTTTGGGTTAGTACAAACTTGTTGGGGTGACATGGTGTCTCATTGTAGTTTTGATTGGGATTTCTCTAATGGCTAATGATCATGAGCATTTCCTCATGTGTCTTTTGACTGCCTGGATGTCTTCTTTGGTGAAGTGTCCGTGTATGTCTTTTGTCTGTTGTTTAATTGGGTTATTTGTCTTTTCCTTGTTGATATATTGCAGTACCTTGTAGATGACAGAAATTAGAGATCGATCAGATACATGATTGCCAAACATTTTTTCCCACCCTATAGGTGGCCTTTTTACTCTCTTGACAAAGTCTTTGCATGAATATAAGTGTTTAATTTTTAGTAGTTCCCATTTATCTATTCTTCTCTTCTGCTGTTTGTGCATTATTGGTCACATTTTGTGGTATGTTTAAGCTGTGTATTAGTGTTGTTCCTATTTTTTCATCTATAATCTTTATCATTTAGGTTCGATATTTAGGTCTTTGATCCAATAACGATTCTTTAACATGACTCAGACACATCTTCAGTTCCTTTTGTTCATTCATTTACTCATCCTTGAAAAAAGAAAAATTCCCCTGAGTACCTCCATTCTGGGATCTCTGGGACTAAATTAATCCCAAAGATAAAGCCTGGATAGCGAACTCATGTAATTCACAGTTCTGTGAGTGTCCCCAAATGGATAACAGATTTGACAAGACTGCCTTCTCACAGTGAAAGTCTCTCAGCTGCTGCAGTAAATGTTGTTGCGTGGTGCACAGGTGACCATCCAAGACCAAAACATTCATTCCTCTAGCTTCCAAATGCTATGTTAGCTACTTTTAAATAACAAAATCCTTCTCCAGCACTGTCCTTAGCCAAAAAATGTTGCCTAACTCGAGGTCATGCCCTCTCCTCAGAGGCAGTCCACTTAGCTATGGAACTATAAAGATCTGGCTCCTTTATCTAAATTAGAGACAATTCTGAAGGGTCATCCCAGCCCCATAACTTCCTGCAGGATGAGCTGAGGTCTCTGCTACAAAGAATAGAAGAAAATGCATCAAATGATGCTGCTTGACTTCTGAGACTGTGTCAGCAAAAGCCATACAGCTCCTTTGTGGTTTTCTTGGAAGACTCATTCTCCAGATACCTTCTCTCAGGGTGCTGCCACTCAAAACCCAGTGACCATGTTATAAGAAGCCCAAGCCACATGGAGAAGCCATGGATAGATGCACTGCTTAGCTACTAGAGCTGAGCCCAGCCTTCAAGCAAGCTCTGGCTCAGGTTCTAACTATATAAATGAAGCCGCCTCCAAAAGATTTCAGTCCCTAGCCATCAAGTCACTGTAGTCTTTAAATCATCTCAGCGGAAGCCTCAAACATTGTGAAGCAAGGGCCAGCCATCCCCACTGCTGTGCCCTGTTCAAATCCTTACCCACAAAATCGATGAGCAAACTAAAATGATTGTTCTATGCCACTACATTTTGGAGAGGTTTGTTAATAGCACTAGTAGCTAGGACGACAAATAGCTACCTTACAAACCACCAGTGTAGATCCTTGAGTGGTACAATTAGTTTATGCTCAACTGCTAACCACTAAACAGTGCTGCAAAAGAAAGGCCTGGCAATCTGCTTTCATAAAGATAACAGTCAAGAAAACCTATGGAGCTCAGTCTACTCTGTAACATGTGGGGTCACCATGAGTCTGAATCAGCTCAATGGCAGGCTTTTTAAGCCACCAGTTCTTTCCCTTACCTGTGGTCAGGGGTCAATCAACTGGTAAGTACACTGTGCACCAGCTTGCACTAAGCAAGGTATGCATGGGCTAATTCATGATGAGCAATGTCCTACAGACTTCATCACATCTTTAACATGGGGTGGGGATGGGTTAAATTGTGCACTGCAGATTGGTGGACAGGTACAGTTGGACCCATGCCTGCCTTGTTTGTTGGATAATCCAGCCCTGCCCAAGGCAGCCACCACTAATCAATCATGCCATTATTTGTCACTAAACCTGAATACAGCCTCAGAACCCTTTTCAGCAAAGCATTCCCAGGCAACCACTGTCAACAGATGGCAGCACTCAAAAGACAACCAAACTGCCACCTCAATCTAGTTTGACTTTTTGTGTTCACGTCTTTGAGGAGACCAATTGCATAGTCCTTCTCCCTGCCTGAGTTGTTTGAGAGTGACATTCAAGATGACCAGCTTCTGCCCTCTTTTTGCTTTATATCTCACTCTTTCTTCCTCTACACTTCACCTTGCTGGCCTTTCTTGAACGGTCTGTCTCTGAACTTTTGCTACCACTATTCCCTCTTCTCCTTTGCACTCCTTTCCCCGCTTGCTGTCTCCTACTTCTTCTCCAGTCTCATCTTAAATATCACTTCCTCAGGGGAAAAAACACCCACTGCCATCAAATTGATTCTGACTCATAGTGACCCCATAGGACAGACTAGAACTACTCCATAGAATTTCCAGCAAGCATCTGGTGGATTTGAACTGCCAACCTTTTGGTTAGCAGACATAGCACTTCACTTCTACGGTTACTGCCAATGAAGTTCACAAACTCATCCTAGAAAAAGTGCTATATCCCTTAGTGCTGAATATCACTACGGTTATGTTCCAAGTACTCCCCTGGGGAAGCTGTGCAGGGACACCGAACCTACCCCACCCTCCAAAGCAGTTTTGGACCTCTTTCTAGGATGGCTATCAGAGCTATAGTTGTATTGCCCTCGATGGCTGAATGTCATCAAGATGTCTTCCTTTCAATATTTCCTCATTTTCAGGTAAAGAATAAAGTCTTTGGGGGCCAAATCAGGGAAAGTATTCCAATACAGTTATTTGTTTACTGGCTAAAAATTCCCTCACAGACAACTGTACAATTAACTTCGCGAACTTGCTACTGTGCTACTGTGCACAATGGCCATTCCAGAGTTCCAAAACTGCTTTGAAGGGTGTTCTAGGTGCTGGTATCAGTGCATAGCTTCCCAAGGGGAGTACTTCCAAAGTGACCATGGTGATACTCAGCAATGAGATATGTGGCACTTAAAACAATCAAGTTCATGGACTTCATTGTCAGGCCTCATACATCACCAGAGTTTCCAAAAGCCAACCACAGAATCAGATGAGGTCTCATGACAAGTCTCTAATGTAGCACCTGAACTTCCCTTTCATGGCCTATTCATAATTTTAATTAAATAATCATTGGTGTAAGTATCTCTTTACTATTTGTTTTCCCCAAGAAGATTATAAGCCCCATGAGTCTGTTCTAGAAGTTCAACAGTAGTGCAGAAGGTTAGCATGTTCAGCTGCTAACCAAAAGCTTCATGGTTTGAGGCCACTCAGAGGCACAACAGAAGAAAGGGCTGGTAATCTCCTTCAAAAAATATACCCACTGAAAACCCTAAGGAGCACAGTGTTACTCAAATACACACGGGGTCACAGTGATGAGCTGGAGCCAACTGGATGGCAACTGGTTTGCTGTACTGATTTTGTAGATGGCAGGTGCTGTGTGAAAAACCTATTGAGAGGGTGAGTGATGACGCACAGTTCTCAGTCTCCTTTCACCAGAAGGACTTGCTCATTCCAGCCTCACAACCTTCCTTTTCCACCTTCCTCAGGGTCGGACATCCAACATCTGCAGTCACCTACTCACCTTCAGTCACTGCACCACCCTGTAAGGTCAAGTGCGTTCACTTCCCTGAGGGAATCGACCCACGGCAGCAGGTCTTTCCCGGGGAGAATAGACATGGAAAGGCAGATCTCTCCCAGAGCAGCCACAATTGATGATGGCACTGTTTGGAGATAAACACAAACAAGTATTTACATAAGGACAGTTTAATGTCTTCACCTTCTGTGTAAGTTCCCAGCCAAGTCATATTCAGTCAATTAGAAAATGTTTCAGAATGATAATAAGTTATCCAAAATTAGCGTCCAGCGACGAACCAAATGACTTCCTTGTTGACTTTTTTGGTGAACTGGTAATGGCATGCGTGCTGTAAATATGTAAGTGGTTCAGGCACCCAGAGAATGGACTCACAGAAAGCCATGGGGCCAGTATTAGACCAGTGACCTAATAATGTCAGAACTCTGGTTTGTGTGGGGTTGATATTAATTAACAAGTGGCTAGACTTCTGTCTTGGAAACCCTGGTGGCATAGTGGTTAAGTGCTACAGCTGCTAACCCAAAGGTCAACAGTTCAAATCCACCAGGTGCTCCTCCTTAGAAACCCTATGGTGTAATTTTATCTCATCCTATAGGGTAACCTTGGTGGTATAAGTGCTTAAGTGCTATGTCTGCTAACCAGAAGTTCAGCAGTTCAAATCTGCCAGGTGCTCCTTGGATGCTCTATGGGGCAGTTCTGCTGTGCTCTATGGGGTCACTATGATTTGGGATCAACTCAGTGGCAGTGGGTCTATAGGGTCACTATGAGTTAGAAATCGACTTGACGGCAATGAGTTTGAGGTTTTTGGGTTCTGGATTTCTGGCTTGTCAAGGCTAATGGCCAGCTACACCCAGTGCCTACAATACGGTAGATAATAATAACAACAACAAAACCCACTGCACTGGAGGCAATTCCAGCTCAGAGAGACCCTATAGGATGGAGCAGAGCTGCCCCATAGGGTTTCCAAGATTGTAAATCTCTAGAGAAGCAGGCTGTCACATCTTTCTCCAGTGAAGCAGCCAGTGAGTTTGAACTGCAGATTCTTTGGTTCACAGCCAAGCACTTTAACCATTGCAGCACCAGGGCTCCTCAGTACAATTCTCAATAAACACTTGAAGTGTTAATGACGTACTTAAATGCGTTAACTACCTTGGATCTAGTTTCTCTGCTCTGCCAACCATTCTCCAGTTGACAGTATGAGTAACCACTGTGAGTAACCAACTGACAGCATCATGGTACTGCATATACTCTTCCATGGTTCACTATTACCTTGGGGACAAAATAAGAGATCTTCAGAGTTGTACCCAGGGTGGCAGGCACCACCAGAAATTGCCTCCTCCCCTCATCATCTCCACTCACTTCCTGGGCTCCAACCACAGTGAACAGCATGCAGTACCCCATGCCTGGCATACTAATTTCTATAGCCATGACCTTGCACCTGCATTTCCTTAGCCTAGACCTACTTTCTTCTTTTGTCTGCCTGACTGCTGCCCATCTGTCAAGGCTGACTCAGAAGCTGATCCACCAGGAATCCATCCCTAAAATACTCTTCTCATTCTCTGGTACAGTTATACATTCCCCAACCCCTACCCCTGTGGGTCTCACAACCCCCGTGCTTCCCCCACAAAGGTGCTGATCACACTGGATTACAGATGTCCATTTACTTCTCTGTCTTTTCTGCTGGCCTAGGAGCTCGTTGGGATCTGGGCCTGTAAGAGAGGGAGAATAACTCCTGCTCTTGAGGGATGCCATGAGGATTAGATACTGTAATTACGTAAACTGCCCAGCAAAGTGCCTCGCACGTGATGTTACTGTTAGCTGCTGTCAGTCATGAGGACCCCATTCTCAGTGAAACAAAACACCACCTGATCCTGCATCAGCCTCACACCTGGTTGGGTTTAACTGGTTAGGTTTCTGACCGATGTGATCCATATGGTTTTCATTAGCTGAGTTTCAGAAGTAAATCTCTAGGCCTTTCTTCCTAGTCCATCTTACTCCGGAAACTTCTCTGAAATCTGTTCAGCATCACAGAAACACTCAGGCCTCAACTACCAGAAAGGTGTTAGCTGCACAGGAGGTGTATTTGCAGGGAACTGAACCGAGGTCTCCCACCTAGAAGGCGAGAATTCTACCCCCAAGCCACCACTGCCTCTTGCCTGACACACAGCAAGTCTTAACAAATGCTGAAGGAAGAAAGTGTTGAAGCTACATGTTGGTCAGGTCCTCAGAAAGGAACACTATGAAGATTTTTCATCCAGAAGGCAGAATCCAAAGGATATGGGCAAACCAGGTTTGTGCCCCTAGAGAGGAGGCAGCAGGTTATATTGTGCTCTCAGATCCAAATCTCCTTTTTCATAGCAATTGTTTTATAAATTCCTCACTACATGAAATAAAACTGTGGATAGCATAGTCTAGCTGTATAATTTTCAAAAATCAATATCATGTACTCTAAAAAAAAAGAGGTAACGTATAATAAAATCACGTATATTTCAATAAGCACATGCTCAGACGAGACCTGTGAGGCAGTCAGGCATTTGCACCTCTTTCTAATGAGGAAGCTGGGATTTAACAAAAATAAGAAAATATTCAGCTGACGATTGTTAATACTTTTTTCTTTATAGTTGACATTTTTAAATAAGGACTAAATGGGTATCTTCTCATATTTATAACCACAAATGCAGACTGAATAGGTTACATTGTGCCTCAAACACCATAAGCAGCCCTACCACCGCAGCATAATTTTCTGCAATGTGAATAAAACAAAGGACAGTCTACCCTTGATTATCTGTAGTTGTGGTTCTGGAAGGAGAATTCAGTACATTTTAAAACCACATACTATGTTGTGTGTGTGTATATATGTATTATATATGTACACACACACACACACAGTCAGACTTCACACATAAATAAACACACACACACACACACACACACACACACAAGGTCTGACAATTAAGTGTGCAAACTCATCCTAGAAAAAGTGCCATATACCTCACTGCCAAATATCACCGTGGTCACCTTGAAAGGACTTCCCTTGGGAAGCTACACACTGATGCCAGCACCTAGTCCACCCTTCAAAGTAATTTTGGAACTCTTTTTCTGAAATGGCCTTCTGAGCTGTCGTTATACTACCCTTGATGCCCCCAATGTCATCAAAATACATTCTTTTTAATATTTCCTTTATCTTCAGGTAAAGAAAAAAGTCATTGGGGGCCCAGACAAATTGAGTAAGGAGGGTTATTTATTTACTGGCTAAAATCTCCCTCACAGACAACTATACAATTAAGTTCGTGAACTTACTACTGTGCCATCAGGTGCAATGACCATTTCAGAAAGAGTTTCAAAATTGCTTTGGAGAGTGGACTGGATGCTGGCATCAGCACATAGCTTCCCAAGGGGAGTATTTTGAAAGTGACAATAGTGACATTCAGCAATGAAGTATGTAGTTCTTAGAATAATTAAGTTTATGGACTTAATCATCAGACCTCGTGTGTGTGTGTGTGTGTACACAAAATACTCATGTACATACCTATGTGGTTGTTATTGTTAGGTGCTGTTGAGTTGGTTGCAACTCACAGTGACCTTATGTACAACAGAATGAAATACTGTACCACTCTCACAATCCTTGTTATTCCTGAGCCCATTGTTGCAGCCACTGTGTCAGGCCATCTCAAAGAAGGTGTTCCTCTTTTTGCTGACCCTCCACTTAACCAAGCATGATGTCCTTCTCCCGGGACCTATCCCTCCTGACAGCTTGTCCAAAGTATGTGAGACGTAGTCTCATCATCTATGCTGCTAATGAGCATTCTGGTTGTTCTTCTTCCAAGACTGATTTTTTCCTTCCTCTGGCCATCCATGGTATATTCAGTATTCTTCACCATCACCACAATTCAAAGGCATCAATTCTTCTTTGGTCTCACTTATTACATATGTGCACATTATGTATATCTTTCTCTCTCTGTCTCTCTCTCTCTCTCTCTGTGTATATATATAAATCTGTTGCCATCAAGTCAGTCCTGACTCCTAGGACCTCTACAGGACGGAGTCAAACTGCCCCATAGGGTTTCCAAGGAGCAACTAATGGATTCAAACTGCCAGTACATATTAAAAGAGAGAGATTCATTCTAAATGTAGTTAACTACAAACAATATTTTCACTTCTATGAAGGTCCAGTGAGACATTTGAAGGTTGTCTTTGTGGTGTGGAACTTTCAGAAACAAAGGTTTTGAGCATCTCTGGGTCCCACCCACTAATTTTCAGAAAACAGAAAAACAAACTCCTTGCTGTCTAGTGGATTCCAACTCACAGCAACCCTATAGGACAGAGCAGAACTGGCCTACAGGGTTTCGAAAGCTGTGATCTTTACAGAAGCAGACTGTCACATCTTCCTTCTGCAGAGCAGTTGGTAGGTTCAAACCACTGACCTCTCAGTTAGCAGCCAAGTGCTTAACCACTGCACCACAAGGGCTGCTAGTTATCAGTAGCCCCCCAACTCACTGGGACAATCAAAAACACCCTATAAATACACCCAAATGTCACATAGGGGGCAGTATGGCTTTCTTTGAGAACCACTGTCCTAGAAAACTGGTTGAAACGAAGATCCTATCAGCTTGGGTGGGACCATCAGCCCTGTCCCCTTGTCCTGGTAGAAAGGTCAGCTCAGAACTTCCATGTAGAGGAGACTGCTGGGCATGGAAGCTTGAACATGGGACAGCCACCTGGGTGCTGACATACAAGGTGTGACAGCCACCTCTGAGCAGAGGCTTCATCCAAAGATAATGCTTGTAGACAGAGTGTGAGCAAGAGGGAGTTACATACCTTTAATGGCCTCCAGCTGCTGCCACTCACTCTGTGCCCAGAGGTACAACCAAACTAGGCTGGGCTGTAGGCTATGGGCTTTCCGCCCAGGCAGAATACAAATCAAGCTCAGCCGCCAACTTAGCACAACCAGAATTCACAGTGCAGAGGTAGCAGACGTGGGTCCTAGCCTCAACTCTGTTACCTGGGCAAGTGATTTTATTTCTCTGACTCCTATTTTTGCCAGCTTTTAGGAAAGTTAGACAAGATTACCTTTCCTGTCCTAAAAATCTGTTACAACAAAAGATGAATCAAAATGGAAGGGAAACGTGCACCTGAAGTGACTCCTGAAAGTGCTTTCCAAGTATATCCATTCAAGGAATACAAATGGACTGCTTTGTAATTAGCACACGAATTGCCTTTAACTGATGGCACAGTGCTTGGACTTTGAGGGGCAGGGCGGGCAACACTCAGAACGGAGGCGTAGCTAAAAGTCAAGAGATATAAAATGGGACAGATAAAGTGAACTCTCATCTTTAACAGCCTTGAATGTCAAGCTTAAGCAAGCTTGTGTATGGTGAAGTAGATACTGGAAGGGAGGAGAATGGTGACAGAAATGTAGCCAGAGTCTGGACCTCCATGAACCCGATGGGTCACAGGGATGAGATCAGGGCTGGCAGACCAGGAAGGTGATCCCCTGTCTGTCCCCTTACCTGCGCCTCCCAGTAGTGGTCCTTTCAACAGAGATTAGTCACTGGGTTCTTCCTGCCTCTGATGAAATCCATCACTGAAGAACAGGAAGAGAAAGCGATTGGCTTTAACTGAACATCTACTGGGTACCAGGTACTAAGCTAAACTGTATGCGTACCACAGGGTGCCACACACTCACCCTCAAGGTAAGTATCATAGTACCCAATCTACACACAAGACCCAAAGTTGTGAACCAACCTCTTCTAGGTTAGTCAGCTTGTAAGCGTAGAACCACATGCCAAACCCAGCTGTGTCTGATCTACTCATTCATTCATTCATTCATCCATTCATTCATTTCTCTTCCATGAGAGGAGACATGTGAGCTAAAAGCTGGAAAAGAAGAAATTCATCTTGCAAAGATCTGTGGAGAAAGGGTTCCAAGCATATGGACCAATGTGAGCAGTGGCCTTGAGAAAAGAAGTAGCTATCTGAGGAATTGAGAAGGGAGTGGTTCTTATGAGAGGGCATCGTACAGGATGAGGTCAAACGTAAGCAAAGACAGATCTTGAACCATGGTAGGGTTTGAGTTTTCTTGTAAAACAATAAGTCATTGGAAGACTTTCTAAAAAAAAAAAAAAGATCTGACCTATTTTGTAAACATAATTCAAGTCATTCAGGGACAGTAAACGGTAGGATAAGATAGTAAGAGTTAAGGTAGCTGCTACTGCAGCTGTCCAGGCAAGATGATGGCTTGGACTGGGATGCTAGCAGCAGCGTCAGAAAGCAGTGGGCAGATAGGGATGTATTTTGGTATGGTACTAGCACAACTTGTCATTGGATTGTGTGGAAGTTAAGGAAAATAGAGAACTCTCTGCTATACCACACTACGTGAAGTGGCCTTAGAGGCCACCTAAGATTATATGGTGCTTCCCAGAACTGGGTGTTCATACTCCACGGAAGTTTATTAGAAACTCTCCCCAGAACAGAAAATCCCTTCCAGGGGTGAGATGCACGTTGCCTTCCTAGGACATCACTCTCATGTTGCTCTAAGTCTCCCGCTGGAGGCCCCACGGGGAGATGGGTTTCTCTTCCTCAGAACTCTCTCAGAGAGTTAATCACCCTCCTGCCTTTTCTTGCCCCAAGACACTGGTGTTTTCTCTTAAGGGACAGATGAAAAAATATCCACATGTTAGCTTTTCCTGCTGTTCTTGTTTCTTACATCTTGTCAGTCTTCTTTCTTCCCTCGTCCCATCCCCCATCCGCTCACCCACACATGCAGACCCCCACTGTGCACGTGCACACACGCACGAGCACTCACACACATTCTCTATGATGACTATGATGGCATAAATGGTATCCTTTGTTTGTATTAATCTTTCTCTGCCCTCTTGGCATCTGGCCAGCCTCTGAAGTCTTCAGGGGAAAAAAAGCAAGAATGAAATTCATTGAATTTGCACTGCTCACACAGTAGAAACTCACCAATGCTTTCCAAACGTCCACTCCAAGACAGGTTGCTCTAAGCCACCAGCTGACAGCATCTCAGAAGAGAATCTGTGATCACAGGGTTGGCACTGGATCATAGAACACTCTCCCCCTACTTTTCAAAGTTTTTGGATGTGCTGGGAAGATGTTCTTCTCCCCCTAAATGGATTTATCTCAGTCTGTCAGCTTCCGGTGTGAATCATCCCACTTAAGCACTATTTCTAGCTAATTACAACTCCCTTTGCCTTAAAGCACTGCAGAAATTAGCATAGATTGACTAGAAGGCAACTGGTTTGGTTTTGGTTTAATGTGTTTAAGCAGCCCCCAAAACCAAAACTAATGCAGAGGACAAGGGGTTCTGGACCTACCGCCTCTTCCTCTACTCTCTCCCCATCAGTTATTTATTCTAGTAACTGAAAAGCCCTGTTACGCCAGCCCAGCAGCTCCTAATTTAGGGCTAGCCAAGCCCCCAGCAAGGATCACCAGTGGGAAAAAGGGCCTTTTGAAGGTTACACATGAACAAAAAGAGAGGCTTTGTACACTGATGGAGGTTCTAGGCTTTGAATTCCTGTGGGAGCTACAGATCTCAGTGAAAAAATGAGCAGGCAGAAGAGATAGAGATAAGGAGAGAAAATTAACACTATCTATATTAGAGGCATTTTGATACTACAAGAGTGCAAAGAAAATTAAGAATCAAGAGCCCAGGTGATTGGTCCAGCTCTGTTTTTGCTATGTCAGCTTATATAGATAAGTCAATGTGTCTCTCTGGTCCTTTTTCCATTCAACCTATGCTGGCTGATGAATACTCAGGGCTAAGCATTTTACTAGATACTGTGGATTCCAACGAAGCAAGATGAAGACTGCTCTCCAGGAGCTCACAGTTCTGGGCGGAAGCAAGGGAAATGGGTAATTATAACACAGGCTGACTGATACAACAGTGCCCATCCCCCAACTGTACAATCGGCAGCTTGGCCTGGAAGATAATAGCATCGATCGTAATAACTAACACCAACTGAGTTCCAACTACTCCTGAGCACATGACACCATTTTGCTGAAAATAATCTTTGTCAAGATCACCTATGCCCCTTCCTACCCCCAACACTGCCAAATCCAAGACCAGTTTTCAGCCCTGCTCTTGCTTATATCTACCAGTAACATTTGGCACAAATGACCCTTGCATCTTAGAAAGAGTTTCCTCTTTTTGCTTTCATGAGCTGTGCTCTGGGTTTTCCTTCCACCTCTGTGCCACTTTTCCCTGTCCCCTTTGCTGGTCACTTCTCTTATCTCTGAGAGCCCCCACAATCAGCCCTTGGAGATGTTGTCTCCGAAAACCAAAACGAATGCAGGTGACATCTCTGTCCAGTCTCCTTCCTGGGAGGATTTCCAATCTTGTGGCTTTACACACCACCTAGATGCTGACAACTCCAAACTCCTATCTTCAGCCTTGACCTCTCTTCTGAATTTTGGACTCCTACACCCGTCTTGGATGTCTAAGGAACACTTCAAACTTGATATGTCTCAAACCAAACTGCCAGTTTTCCCTGAGCTCTAAAACAAAGACTCTTTTCCACCCATAGACTGTCTTATCTCGGTAACTTGAATCCCAACCTTCCAATTGTTCAGGCCATACAACTTTAAATCATTCTTCGTTCCTCTGTTACATCCTGCTGCCTTAATATTGTCTTCAAAATACATTCTATATCCAGTCACTTCTCACAATCCCACTCCCATACTCTGGTTCAACCCACCGTCATTTCTTACTTAAAACACGTGTCAGTAAATTATAGCCTCGGGGCCCAAACCAACCCATCATGTTTTTGTAAATAAAGTTTTATTGGAACCCAGCTATATCCATTTGTTTACAAACGGCCTGTGGCCACTCTTGGGCTCAGAAGGCAGAGCTGACTAATGATAACAGAGTCCATATGCCATACAAAGCCAAAAATATTTACTATCTGGCCCTTTATGGAAAATCTTTGCCAATCTCTGGCCTAGATTGTTACAATAATAGGTTTTCCTATTTCTGTCCTCGCCTACACTATAGTCAATTCTCAACACAGGCAGAGGGATGAGTCAGACCCTATCACTTCCTGCTTGAATCCTTCAGTAACTGCTTGTCTTGTTCACCCCGGCTCACCTGGCCCCACATCTCTAACCCCCAGTTATCCCTCTGCCCTCACCTCCAGTATCATTTACCTTGAGCTTCCCTTTCACCTTTTCTGGCCACCTCTAATAATTCTTACCCCTTGCGATGATCATTTCCTCAGGAGGCCTCCCTTTGATTACCGGGTATAAAACAGTGCCACCTCCTAAGCACTCATTGTCCTTTGTAACTCTATTTCTCTCATCTCCATCTGATGCGATACACACTCTCTTATTTACCTGAGTGTAGATTGTCTTCCCTTCTTGGCTTGGAGAAATCTACAAGATATGTACGCTGTTCTATTCCAAGCTTGGCTCAGTGCCTGGAACATAGTAGGTTGACTGAACGAATGATGGAAGGAACAAATGCTCACTCTGGGTGAATCTCTGTGCTAAGCTTTTCACTCACGTTAGGTCGCTAACCTCCCAACAGCCCTTACATGGGCAGTGACTGAGACCCAGAGCCCAAGGACATCTTGCTCAGACTCAAAGGGAAACATAACACCAAAGCTCACAGCCCTAACCACCTTCAACTCCTAAAATAATGCTGCTCTCTAACTTTTCAAAGATATTTTAACCTATGTGATCATATTTCTTCTTCATTGCAAAACGACCCAGTGAATATTATCTCTCCTGATTTCAAAAATGTAATGTGAGGTTCAAAGAGCAAAGGCTGAGGTTGTAGGAGGTGACAACTTGAGTTTAAGTCTCATCTGTCTCACCTTCTGTAATGTATTTTGCTTCCTATCACCCTTCCTTCTGCTACAACAGAAAAAAGATTTCCCCATGTGTTTGACTATTGTTTAAATGACAGGAGGTTGGAATTTTCTTTTTCCCCATTCGTTCTCTAGGTGGATTAATAACTTCTGGAAACTCTTTCTTCCTCTGCCAGATCCAGCCCTAAGCTAGTATGTGACAAGGGACCCCAGACCACAGAAAAAGTCTCGGAGGAGCCAGCAGGAGAGGGGCTGATGGGCTGTGAGTATATTAGCATATGCAAATTTGCAAGGGTAAAGAAAACTGGGAAAGCTGCTATTTTATCATTTGTGGTAATTATAGTAATTTAGAGTAGTGAATCAATGGGTTCCTGGAGGTAAAAGCATCTCAAAAGGATAATATGGCATAATTAAGAAGTTCTAGTTAAGATCTGCTGTCATTTTCCCTTTAAAAAGGTAGGAAAGATACTGGGGTCATAAGTGCGGTGACACAAGTCATGGGGGTGGGGACCTCAGTCTGCTAAGTCCTGTTCCCAGCAGTGGTAACACGGAGAAGGTTCAGCATCTCCTGCCTTCAGGCATTCTCAGAGTAAAGACAGACACTGGAAATGACTGTTCAAATGAACTGTGATACATACAGTAATGTTTACAAGAGCTATAGAAGAAGTATAGAAGAAGATACAATGAACACCTTGTCTCAGAGGAAGGAACGGTCTGATAAGCTCTGACAAAGGATCGTACCTGAACACGGTTTTGTGGTCTCAACAGGAGTGGACAGCTGACAGGGGCATGTGATTTTCAGGTGGAGGTAACAGCTCATGCAAAATGGTAGAAGAGTGGGAAGAACTCCAAAGGAAAAGTCGAGAGCAACAGAGTGGCCATTTATGAAGCTGCTGACATCAGCAAGGCCTGACCAGAGAGAGCCTCTAAGGTCACATTAGGGAGCCCAGACACATGACTTAGCAGTTGGGGGAACAGCCATAAAGACAGAAGCAGGAAGTGACCCGGTCAAAACTGAATTTTCAAAAACCTTGATGAAGCCAGAGAGTCAGTGCAAGAAACCAGAGACTTCAGTAGTAGTGCAAGGGTAGAGAAAGGAGTCAGGAGGTCAGATGGCATGAAAGAAGCCCCTGAGACAGAAGCAGGAGACTCAGAACTTGGAACTCAGTGAGTCACAACTTGGAAAGACATCGACAACCACTAAGTCAACCTCCGTTTTACAGATGAGCAAGCCAAGGCTCAGAGACATTAAATCACCTGTTCAAAATCACATAGCTGGTACAAAAGCAAAGCAGAAGTCTGATACCAGGTCTATCTGACTCCAACATCTGAACCCTTTTCACTGCCCCGTCAAGCCTCTGGGACATAAAACAGAGTAAGAGAATGGTCCCATCATCCCGAGACCTTGTAATCTGACATGAGTGTCAAGGAGCAGTCAGTGGGCACTCACTGACTTCCATGTTGTCACTGAGAGTGGGGAGTTCAGGGGAGACAGGAGATCTGGGGCCTACTGTCAAGCCCCTGGAAGACTGCCACACATCACAGAGAGCAGCTTTTATTCCTTTGGAGATCCCTAGAGCAAAACTGATATGCATTACAGGGACCCTGATTCACTGTTCAGCCCAAAAAACAATAGAACCATCACACCTATTCACCTATAGTGTCTGTTTTAGGAGACAGTGAGTTTTCTGTAGCTGAGATTGTGCAAGCCAAGGCTGAGTACCAACCTGCCCAAGAAGCACTAGAGAGGATTCCTGTATTAAGAGCTTCTTGTGGTCACTTTCAACTCCAAGGTTATATAATTTCTAAAGCTGAGGCATTTCCCCCAAACAACCAAGTACCTCTTAATGAGCTGTGGCTAGAGAATTGTTTATTAATGTATTCACAAGCAAAGAGTATTTTGGAAAATACTTAGATAAGAGAAACACAGGAGTAGATGGGTACCTAACACAGCTGCTTTCAGAGGATAAGAAGAAAGGGATGGAGTACCAGCAAAGGGAACAGCAAGATCAAACGCAATAGTCTGCAAGAGACCACAGGAAGTCAGCACAACTCAAGGCAGCTAGGGAGAGGTGGGACTAAAGACCCAGGCAGGGGTCTCTTCGAGCCTCAGCCTTTGGGGAGCTGATGGCACATTTCAAGCAGCAAAGTGATGTGCATTTTAGAAAGTTCCTCGTGACATCCATGTAGAGTCTGTATACTTTGTTCTTGAACATTCTTTTAGGTAAAAAGGAAAATGAAACCATTCCTAGGCTCCCTAACTACAGTCTGGGCACAGTGTTTCAATCGTGGTCCAGGGCAGAGGTGTCCGCCTACATCAGGACCCCAGAACTCCTGGAGCCCTGCCCAATGCAGAGGGCTATGTCCCCAGGATGCCTGTGACTGCCAAGACCTCCAAGCCTTGGCTCAGGCTGCCCCCTGAGCTCCAGCCCCTGAGCAAGGCCTCGGCCTGGCCTCACCACTGACAGATGGAGCGTTTGTTGATGCTCCGGTGACAGCTTGAAAACTCATCTCCTCCCTCCGAGCCGGCCCGTTCCACCTCATCCTCCCATCTGCCATCTCATTTTAAAACTAGCAGAACAACTCGGCTAGAGCAATTCCGACTTTTTCCATCTGTGCCGAGTTAATTAAGGGGGTAATGAGAGCTGAGAATGAACGAGGCCTGCATTAATTCAAGATATGATTAAGAGAAGCATTTCTAAAATATATATGTGTGTATACTGAGAAAGGCCAATGAACTGCTGTGTACACCTCAGGCCAAAGGCTTCCACAAGCCTGAAAACACAGAGCCTCAGCTAACATCACGAGGGATAACAGGAAGGTGGTAGACAAGCCTGCTCAAGGCAAGTGCCACCGGGAGGGCAGGCTCCCAGGTAGAGACCCAGGCAGTTATGGGAGAGAAGACAGAGAGCAGCTCAGAGTCTGCTGTCCACACAGTTGCTCTACAAACACGTAAGTCATTGCCTGGTGCTCACATGCAATGAGAAAGGAAGACTGAAGAAAAGAAACACACCAGCTATGGTGTTGGCAAAGAATAGTGAATACACTTGGGACTGCCAAAAGAACCAACAAATAAATCTTGAAAGAAATACAACCTCAGTGCTCCGTAGAAGCAATGATGGTGAGAGTTTAACTTTACCTTGGACATGTTGCCAGGAAAAGGCCAATCTCTAGAAAAAGACATCATGATTGGTACAGCAGAAGGTCAGCAAAAACAAGGGAAGTCCTCAGTGAGACGGACTGACACAGCAGACACAAGAATGGACTCAAACCTACCAACAATCACAAAGATGGCTCAGGACCAGGCAACACTTTGTTCTCTTACATGTCAGGTTATCATGAGTTGGCAGCAACTCGACAGTCACTAACAACACAACAAATATACTCTCAACCAAATAAATAACAACGAGAGCTTCTCTTTACCAAGAATTTCATTTTTTTATTACCTAACCACTTATCTAAAACAGACTCAGGCACACCAAAATTTCACTAAAGAGAAACAGAATAAACAACAGAGACAAGAGCCCAGGTCTTCTAACACCTACTCTAACTCACCTGTAAGTAAAAAATATCAGTGATAACAAATAATAATAGATAATAGCTAATATTCACTTGGCACTTACATGCCAAACATTGTTCTAAGGATTGTGTTTATGTATTATCTCATTTAATTCTCACAAAGACCCTAAGAGGTAGATTTTATAGACAAGGAAATTGAGGCTCAGAGAGATTAAGAGACTTGCCCAATAAACAACAATTAGGAAGACACATAGATAAGATCTGAATTCCACTCTCCACAAAGCCAGCACTAAACTATCCCACAAAATAATCCCAGCCCCTGAGCTCAGAGTCAGGCAATTAAAACATATAGTGCAATGATTTGGAGGTATGGAGAAAGGGGCCTTATGCAATCTTGTGTGATTAGGAGGGGGGTGCTTCCTGGAAGAGAGCATATGCAGCAGATTTTTACTCATTATAGCTCCAACAACAGTTTATTGAGTACCCACTGTGTGCTAAGCAATCCGCCAGCCCTTTATGCCTTATGTCATTAAACCCACCCAATCCTGGCATGGAGGTGTTAGTATTCCTATGTGGAAAGTAAGAAGATAGGGTTCAGAAAAAGATTGCCTGCTCGGGGCCTATGAATTGAGGCAGGACTTGTACTCAGAATATTCAGATGCTGAAGCAGGTCTGTGACCTCACCCCAAGATGGGCCACTCAGAAATGGAGTAGGCAGGATGAGAGAGTGACAATGCCCTGAAAACAGCACCCCAAGAGAGGCCTAAGAGACTTAGAGTCGACAGCCCCTTCCCCAGCCCAGAAGTCAGGACACCTGGGATATAGTCCTTTACAGCTGTCAACCCAGCTCAAGACTCTGGGCCAGTCACTCAGCTTCCCCATCTGCAGCATGGGACAACTGAAGCTCTCCAGATTCAGGATTCTGTGATCATATCTACTTTCAATGACCTGGTGCAAGGCAGAGCCAACCCCTTACACTGAACCTGACCTTGCACTTTCTCAGAGGTAAACCTATGCTAATTCTCCCACTCACAGACTCAAGCCCACATACTGAAGGCCACTTTCCTGGCTCTTAACAAGCCATGCCCCAGCCTTCACTCATGTGTCACCTCCCCAAACCCCATACACACACTTGCCTTACTGAACACTTCTGAGAGCTCAATAGTCCATAGTTCTTCTGAAAGAAAGTCATTATCATCCCTTCTGTTCTGTTCTCTTCTTCTTCCCATCCCTTATTCATGAAGCCAGAGTAGGGAAGTCATTCTTGACTTATCCCAGTCCCTCAAGTCTGATCAGTGATTGGTCACTGTGTCCTATAGATGGCATCTCTGAAATGCCTCTTGACCTGCCCTGCCCTCATGGACCCTCACTGCCATTACCCAGCCCAGGTCACGTCTCTCTTCATTGATATACCCTCTACAAGAGCTGTCTCCCTTCCTCCTCTAGCACTACACTCACTGTAACAACACTGTTTTTGGTTTGGTGTTTTTGTGGGTTTTGTTTTTTTTTGTTTTTTGTTTTTTGCGCAAATAGCATTTTATTACAGAAGGCAATCTAATTTATAAATCAATATCCATTTCAAGGAAAACATTTAGGCAACACAAAAGAATCCATGAATATAAAAAATTCAAGAAGAAGAACTGAACAAGACAATTGCCCATAAAAGTTTTGAGGAGGGAGGGCTGGTTATGTGGTTATGATTGTATCACTGTCAAGGCAAAATAAAACTCCTCTTCCAGTGGCCAAAAATGGAAGATCTTAGGAATGTGGCAGCAGCAGAAAGATTTCCATGTACAGGCTTCCATAGTCTCTTGTGTACAGGAAGTTTTCCTCTGGATTCTGGGCATGTTTGCTCTTTGAAAGGAGAGGTGTGTAGATGTGTCATTGAGCTGCTCTTTGAACCCTCTGACTCTCTTCAGTGCTCACCTTATGGGTTGATTCTCACGAGTTTGTGAGGCTTGTTGGCATCCACAGCTTCCCAAGATGGTGAATTTCTTTTTGATCAATGAATACATCAAGTTTTCAAATGGAAATATATAGCAAAAGATGAAGTTCCAATCACTGCACACGTTGCTAGAGAAATTGGTTGAACAAGTTCTTTTGTTTTCATTGGGAGCTGGGAGAAGTGTGTTGTAGACTTGGTGTCAACCTGGTGGGGGCATCTGAGTTGGAGCAAGACATTGGCAATCGGATCTGATAAGGTCATTCTCCTCTGATGACCCTCCCTGATTCCCTATCACTACTCACAGAACATAGGACAACTGCCATGGCCCTGGCATTTGAAATCCTTTCCAGGACCCTTGGTAGTCAAATGACCCATTGTTCATAAATATAGATTAACTTCCCATTCTCAGTGAAACTCTGCACTCTGCATTCATGACTGCCCGTGTTGTCCTTCTTCCTGAAAGTTTGTTGCTCCTTGCTTGTGAAGACCCAGTATATCTTTTTCTGGAGGGCTTCCCAAATCCCCAAAGTCTGAATGTTGTCTACCCCTCCAGAAGCTCACAGCTCCCTCACTTTCTTTTTCTCTCTCCCCTGCTCTTGGAAATCATGACTTCTCTCTGGTATTACCATGTCCTTTGTCCTTGTTTCATCTCATGCACTAGAGAAAGAGCGTTCTGAGCACTGACTTTCCGCAACAGATTCATCTTGTATCCATGTGCCTATGGCAGTTCTCATTACACAGCAGACGTACCCATTATGTATGGCCACATACAACTGCAAACCCAGAACAAAAATGGTTTCAGCAGGAAGGGCAGTTACTTCTCTTTCATTAAAAGAAGCCAGCACCAGGAACCCAGGTTCTTTCTATCTTTCCACTCCTGCAAGATTCATGCCATCTTCTGTTTGGATATCACTGGGTACAATTTAGTCACCTGGATACACCTAAGGGCCCTGCTGGCACAATCATTTAGAGCTACAGAGTGCGGCAGCTGCTAACAAAAAGGATGGCAGTTCAAATCCACTATCCACTCCTTGAAAACCCTGTGGAGAAATTCTGCTCTGTCATACAGGATCACAGGATCACTGTGAGTTGGAATTGACTCAACAGCAGTGATGGACATATCTCGCTTCAGGGGAGGCTGGGAAATATTGTCTTTCAGCTGGGCATATTGTTATCCCAGATACAACTGGGGTTCTCTTTGAAGAAGGAAAGCTAGGATGGCTACTGAACAAAGTCAAGCAATCTCTGCAGCAGTAGACACTAATGCACAGTGAGTAGTCAGGTGAGCAAGTGTGCCAGTGAATCTTGGGAACACTGTGGACCAAGCAAACCTTTGACAGGCAGAAGCTCAATGTTACTCCACTGTGATGAAGGTGTTATTTCCATAGAAGAAAGAAGTCAAAAGTCTATACATGCCATCATTCACTTTTCTTTCCTGGTAGGCAGAAAAAAGACATGAAAAAAGGAAGTCGCTTAGAAGACTAAGTGTTGTCAGTCAAGTCCTGAGGCCAGCATTCACCACCTTTAGAATTCAGGCAATTTAGTCTCTAAGCCCCAGTTTTCTCATCTGTACAATGGGTGGAAGTGCTAACCAAAAACATTAACTATAGAACCCTTACTTCACATAAAATCTTACACAACATGTGACAGAAAAAAGCAAGGGTTCTCTGAGTTGACCTGGAGAGGGGCACCAGGTCTTCCCACCCAGGCCTGGCCTTCACCACCTGAACTCATGGTCTACTGTTTATATTCATTTTCTGGGCTATCATAGCTATCACTGTAAAGTAGATAGCTTAAAACAACAGAGAAGCATTTGCTCACAGGACTGGCAGCTACAAGGCCAAAATCAGGATATCAGTAGGTTAATGCTCTTTCCAAAGGCTCTTGAGGAAAATCCTCCCTTGTCTCTTCCAACTGCTAGTAGCCCCAGGCATTCACAGGCTTATGGCAGCAGAGCTCCAATCTCCACGTCCATCTTCACTTGGCATTCTCCCTTGTGTGTCTGTCCCTGTCTATGTCTCTTCTCTGTTTATAGGACCTCCAGTCACACTGGATTACGGTCCATGCTACTCCAGAATGATCTCGTGCTCACTATTGCATTACAAAGGCTGTATTTCCAAATATGGTCATATTCCCAAGTATGGTTTGTACTTGTTTATGTCCTAAAGGTTGGTATTTCCAGTCTGCCAAGCATCACCACTGAAGAAAGGCCTAAAATCCTGCTTCTATACAGATTATGCTTAAGACAACCCTATGGAGCAGTTCTATTCAGTAGTACATGGGTTCCCATGAGTCAGAATCACCTCTACAGCAACAGGTTTGGGTTTTGAGGGGGAGGAATTTAGAACTTCAACAAGTTTTTTTTGTATTAACACATAATCCTAAACACCAAGTTTGGCATTCCTGCCTCCCCACGAATTAACTTATGAAGAGTTTCTAAGCCATACTCTTCATTAAGGAAGCTTCTCAACTCCTGGGACTCTGTTTGCCCATCCACCTCGGCCAGCCTCAAAGACCACACTAGCTGCAAGACAGGGAAGTAGGGGTGAGAAACAGAGCTATAAAGAAGCTGCTGCTATGAAGTGCCCTTTCTGGAGGAGGTTTCCATTTGATTGGTCCTTTTCCATCCACTACTGTGCTTTAAACTCTGGAAAATAAAGGCCCATAATGGAAAACACTGATGGTGTCTTAACTAAGGCTGGTTGAATGAAATGAGAGCACAGTTTACCCCAGGTGATGCAGTGGTGATTTTTAATTTACATAATGTCAAGATGGAATCTGTGAACTTTTGAAGAAGGAAAAAAAAGTGTGATTTGGAAAGAAAAAAAGCATCTATTTATTCCTGTAGCCACTTTCAGGTAAAGGTCACAGAGAATGAAAAATGGAAGGAAGAACAAAAGGATAGAGAGCAGGAGGGGACACAGGAGGAGAGTCTAACCCCAGGCCATTGCCTTTGTCTCCTGTGAACTGCACCCAGAATGTGTGCTGGGGGCTTCAGTGAGTCCTTACATGCACTGTCACTTTTTGATTGTGTTATCTCAGCCCCCGCTTGGAGAATGCCTGTTATCTTCCCCTGTACATCTTCCTGGATACAGCCAACAAATATTCACTAAGCACTGATGGTCTCTGGGTAGTACAAAGAGTTAACACACTCGGCTGCCAACTTGAAGGTTGGAGGCTTGAGTTCACCCACAAGTGCTTTGAAAGAAGGGCCTGTCTATCTACTTCCAAATTGTCCACCATTGAAAACCCTGCAGAGCCCAGTTCCACTCTGACACACTTCAGTTCACCATGAATTGGAGTCAACTCTGTGGCAACTGGGTTTTTTTGAGCAGGTCACAGGCATCCATCAGTAAACAAAGCTGGCAACTGTTTCTCAGGAGCTTATGCTCCCTGCAGTAGGGTATCTTTCCAAGAATAAAGGCAATGAGCTTTCTTTTCCATTGCCTCTATGGTCTGGTGCAACCAGAGCTCACTATAGCCTTCTAAATGCTCTCCTTCCCCTCCAAGTCCTCCCCTTCATTCCAGTTCTACTTTCTCCCACCTGTCTGCATTGGCTGTCTTTGGGCTCCATCAGTGCCACTTCCAATATTGCAGCCCAATATTGCAGCACAGAATGGCCATCCTTGAGGATGGGTCCTGGAGTTACTGAGGGAGAAAAGCCCTCAGTCATTAAGTAGTTCAACTCCCTGATTTTATAAAAGAGAAAATCAAGACCCAAAGCAGCAAGTAAGGGAGCTCTTCAAGGCAATCCAACCAAACCAAAGACGGTGCTGGAACCCCAATTTCAGCTTAGAACTTCCTGTGCAATGGCATTTCCACACCTGACGGTGCCCCATCCTCACCTCATAGACTCTTGACTTAGGCACAGTCCTCTCAACTTTAGCTTCCGCTTTCCTTCCTCAGTATTCTCTTTATCATGTCCAGATATGTAAGCTAGAATTTGGTATGCAAAGAATGGACTAATTGCTTGTAAATGAATTTGGGTTGCTGTTTATGGCTCAAATGCTTTGAAGCTTCAACATAACAGTACTAATAAGATGATTCTGAAGATAGTGAAACCTTTTCCTTCCCACGTAACTTGAACTAAAAGACAATGAATTTTCCCTTCTTGGGCACTTACTTAAATACACACACACACACACACACACATATGTATCAGTTACCTCCAAATAGATTCTGACTCATAGCAACTACATGTATATCAGAGAAGAACTGTGCTCCAGAGGAGAATTAAGGACATCAAAGATACAAGGAAAATATGAGCCCAAGAGATAGAAACAACCATATAATCTAGAAACTGTATCAACAAGAGACCAGAATTAGATGGTGGAGAGCTACCATCACTGACTGCCCTGACAGGGAACACAATGAAAAGTCCCTGAAGTAGTGGGAGAAAAATGGGGTACAGAACTCAAACTCCATTAGAAAGACCAGACTTGATGGTCTGGCAGACTGAAGGGTCCCTAGGAGGCATGTCCCCGTGACTCTCTGTTAGCCCAGAACTGAAACCAACCCAGAAGCCAACTCTTTAGATAAAGATTGGACTGGACCATATAAGACATAAAATGATACCAGGAAAAATGTGCTTCTTGGCTTATGTAGATACAAGAAACAAACTGGGTACCTCATGTCCAAAAGCAAGATAAGAGGGCAGAAGGGAACAGGAGCTAGTTGAATAGACTTGGGAAATACAGTATGGAGAGGAGAAGTGTGCTGTTGCTATGTGGAAAGAGCAGCTAGAGTTACACAGCAATGTGCTTGTAGATTTTTACATGACAAATTGACTTGGATTATAAACTTTCACTTAAAGAACAATAAAATGTGTTTTTAAAAAGTAGTAAGCTAGGGGTAGCCTCAAGATGGCAGACTACACACACATCTACCTAAATCCCTCTGGAAACCAAGACCTGAATTGATAATTAAATGGATCCTTCTGGATACCTAGTAAGCCCTAGAATATGGCACAGGGCTGTTAATTTGGGCTTCATACCACTGAACTCAAAACCTCCTGTCTTTCACTGACCCCACTCTCAGCAAGCATGGGCTTGCACGGACCGAAGGTAACTCACCATTTTAATTTTTTTTTCTCTGTCTTAGCTGGCAGGCAGAGTGGGCACTTGCTAGCCACTAATCTCAGACACACTGCTGGTGGGATCGACAAGCTCAATTGTCATGTTCTGAGAGCCAGCTTTGAACTTTGTGCATCTCAGCACCTTTGGCCTGTCTTTCTACCTCGGCCATATAATAGACATATGGAGGCGATGGCAAGCTTGTGCGGGATGCCATCTTGATCCATTGGGAGATGGAACACCCATATGGAGGCCCCAGCTGGACTTAGTTTCTAGGCTGGGAGGCAGTGCCTGCCAGGAGGAGAGTGCTTTTCTGGCAGAGAGGTGGTGTTTTGCACAGTGTCACCTGAGGCTGGAGCCCGGCAACAGAGGCTCTGGACTCTGAGCATCTCAGCACCTTTGGCCTCTCTTTCCACCAGTAGCCTGGTCCCAGGCAGGTGGTGAGTTTGTGCAGGACACCAACTTGTTCCACTGGGAGGCAGACATACCCATACGGAAACCTCAGCTGGACCTAATCCACAGGCTGGGAGGCAGCACCTGCCTGGAAGAGAGTGCTTTTCTGGCAGAAAAGCAGAATTCTACACAGTGTTGCCTATAGCTGGGGTCCGACAGCAGAGGCCATCAGCACAATAGCCTTTCTGTATTTTGAGCCAGTTTATAACATCTAGGGTTCCATATAGAGGTGCTTACCTTGCCAGCTGGGAAGAAGGACTTGTACACCTGAAAACCTGACTGACTTTGGAAGTTGTCTGATACTTTTTACTTCACATTTTAAGACTGCCTAGAGAAACAACTGCAGTCCATCCTCACAGCATCTATCCCAGCCTTTATTGACCCACATGAAGCCCAAAAAGCAACAAACTCTGGAGAAAACCATAACCAAGAAATCACTCATGGCTTCAGAAGGCCCCCAAAAGAAACCACCTCACAACTTCCCAGATGAAGAAGCTTTTCTGAAACTACTGGAAGGTGAATACAAAAGGATTATATAGAGAGCCCTCAGAGACCTTACACAAAATGCAGTGGAGCAAAATGAAAAATTAAGCAAGCTGTTCAATCTGATGGAACACCAGTACTCTGAAATCCAACAGATCAAAAACAAAATCAAAGACATAGAAATTTCCATTCAAAGCCGAGAAAACAGAATGGAACAAATGGAAAATACTCTTTCTGATTTGGGAGACAGAATCACTGACTCCAGCATCTATGAGGAGAAATCAGAAAAAAGAAACAGGAAAAATGAAGAAGCATTAAGAAGAATGTGGGACTCTATTGAGAGGAACAAGCTACGATTAAATGGAGTCCCTGAACAGGGCAAGACACTTGAGAACACAGAGAGTATTGTTGCTGAGCTGCTGACAGAAAACTTCCCAGAAATGATGAAAGAAGAGGATACAGATATCTAGGATATGTATGAAACATCACTCAATATAGATCTCAAAAGAAAGGCTCCAAGACATATTATAATCAAGCTCAACAAAATGAAACACAAGCAGAAACTCTTAAATGCAGCAAAACTAACATTCAGAGAAAAACCCTATAGGCTTTCATCAGATTTCTCAGCAGAAACAATGCTGGCACGGAGACAGTGGCATGACACATTCAAAGCCTTGAAGGAGAAGAATTTCCAACCAAGAATTATATATCCTGAAAAACTATCTTTCAAATATGAAAATGAAATTAAGACATTTGCAAATAAACAGAAACTCAGAGACTTTGTAAAAACCAAACCAAAACTACAAGAAATACTGAAAGAATCTCTTGGATTAGAAGCACAAAACCACTAACCTTATATTTTAGAAGCAAACACAGAACACATCACCCAGAATCCTCAGGTACAGAAGGCTCCAAACTCAGTTAAAGCTATGCTAGTGAAAGAAATGATTCAGTGATCATATCATGAAAACTAAGATGTCATCATATTAAAATGTGATATTTACTACAGCTATTATAATCCTTCCAGATGGAGAGGAAGTTGATAATAATGGTAGTAATTGAAATTGCGTTTATACATAGTTTATTCCTTAGGGGCAGCCATAAAGCACAACAAAGATGCCACATATCAAATCCAGAAACGTAATACAGGAGTCTCAACAAACAAAAAACCAACTCCAAAAAGGTGAAAATTTAACTCACAAACAAGAATGTCCCAGAACTGATTAATAATAACAACAGAGAAAACACAAAAATAAACATACCACAATGGTAGCACTGACCATATACCTCTCAATAATCATACTGAACATGAATGGACTGAATGCTCCAGTACAGAGGCATTGAGTAACATCTTCAATCAAAAGAAATGACCCAACCATATGTTGCCTGGAAGAAACTCACCTTAGACTTAAAGATAGGAACAAACTGAAAATTAAAGAATGGAAGAATATATATCGGCCCAACAATGAACAAAGAGAAGCAGGTGTGGCAATTCTAATCTCAGATAAAATACATTTTAATGTAAAATCCACCATCATGGACAAGTATGGACACTGTTGCTGAAAGGTTCAATACACAAACAGGACTTAACAATAGTAAATATTTATGCACCTAATATTAGAGCACCTAAATCCATCAAAGAAACACTGACTACACTCAAAAATGAGATAGATCACCCCACAATAATAGTAGGAAACTTCAACACTCCACTGTCAATATTGGTGAGATCATCTAGAAAAAAGCTCAGTAAAGACACAGGAGATCTTATTACCACAATTAACCAACTAGACTTCATCAATATATACAGACCTTTCTATCCATCAGCAGCCAACTACACCTTCTTCTCCAGTGCACATGGAATGTTCTGCAGAATTAGACCATATGTTAGGACATAAAGCAATTCTCAACAAAATCCATACCACTGAATTAATGCAAAGCATCTTCTCAAATCACAAAGCCATAAAAGTTGAAATCAATAGCAGAAAAAAACATAGCTAGAAAGTGCAACTCATGGAAACTGAACAACATCTCACTCAAAAACCCATGCGTTATAGAAGAAATCAAGGATGAAATAAAGAAATTTATGTATTCCAATGAGAATGAAAACACTTCCTACCAGAACTATGGGATACAGACAAAGCACTGCTCAAACGTCAGTTTTTCTCTATAAATGCACACATCTGGAAGGAAGAAAGAAACCAAATCAAAGAACTAACCCTACAGCTTGAACAAGTAGAGAGAGAACAACAGAGGAACCCCTCAGACACCAGAAGAAAACAGATCATAAAGATTAGAGCAGAACTAAGCAAATTAGAGAACAGAAGAACAATTGAAAAAACTGACAAGACCAAAAGCTGGTTTTTTTGAAAGGGTCAACAAAATTGACAAACCACTGGGTAACTTACTAAAGAAAGACAGGAAAGGAAACAAATAACCCAAATTAGAAATGAGAGAGGAGTTGTCATAACAGATCCAACAGAAATAAAAAATATCATAGCTGAATACTATGAAAGACTATACTCTAACAAATTTGAAAACCTAGAGGAAATAGGCAGTCCTTGATTCATACTACCTACCACAATTATCACAAGCTGAAGCAGAATAACTTAATAAATCCATGACAAAGGAAGAGATTGAAGAAGTCATCAAAAAAACTACCAACAAAAAAAAGCCATGGCTCAGATGGCTTCACCACTGAATTCTACCACGATTTTAGAGAAGAGTTATCTCCACTACTACTGAGACTATTTCACAGTATAGAAAGGGATGAAAAGCTCCCAGATTCATTCTATGAAGCCAGCGTAACCCTGGTGCCAAAGCCAGGAAAAGACCTAACAAAAAAGGAGAACTACAGACCAACATCACTCATGAATCTAGATGCAAAAATCTTCAACAAAATTCTTGCCAATAGAATACAACAATATATCCAAAAAATAATCCACCATGGCCAAGTTGGATTCATACCAGCAATGCAACGCTGGGTCAACATCAGAAAAACAATTCATGTGATCAACCACATAAATAACACAAATGACAAGAATCACCTGATTTTGTCTATTGATGCAGAAAAGGCATTTGATAAAGTCCAACACCTATTCTTGCTAAAAACTCACAGAAAAATAGCAGACAGCAAATTCTTCAATGCAGTAAGCGCCATTTATACAAAGCCAACTGCCTATGTCATCCTGAATGCAAAGAGATTGAAAGACTTACCCTTGAGAACAGGAACTAGACAAGGATGCCCACTCTCATCTCTCCTGTTCAACATCATACTAGAAGTTCTAACCAGAGCAATTAGACAAGACT
Source organism: Heterohyrax brucei (assembly GCA_028571685.1). Lineage (NCBI taxonomy): Eukaryota > Metazoa > Chordata > Mammalia > Hyracoidea > Procaviidae > Heterohyrax > Heterohyrax brucei. Next base: position 70,535,249 of record CM053150.1, read on the forward strand.
AAGAAATAAAGGGTACCTGCATCCGCAAAGAAGTAAAAATCTCCCTATTTGCAGATGATATGATCGCATACTCACAGAATCCTAAAGAATCCATAAGTAAACTACTCAAACTGATAGAACAGTTCAGAAAAGTCTCAAGATACAAGATAAACATCAGTAAATCAGCAGGATTCCTTTACACCAACAGCAAGATTATTAATGAAGAAATCACCAAATCAATACCATTTACTACAGCCCCCAAGAAGATAAAGCACCTAGGAAAAAATCTAACCAGAGAAATAACAGATCTTTACAAAGAGAAATACAAGTCCTTACTACAAGAAACTAAGAGAAGACACATACATAAATGGAGAAACCTACCCTGCTCATAGATAGAAAGATTTAATATTGTAAAAATGTCTATTTTGCCCAAAGCAATCTATTTACATAATGCAATCCCAATACAAATTTCAGCAACATTTTCTAATGAGATGGAGAAAAAAATTACCAACTTTGTTTGGAAAGGGAAGAAGCCCTGGATAAGGAAAACACAACTGAAGAAGAAGAACACACTGGGAGACCCTCACTACCCAACTTTAGAAACTATTACACTGCCACAGTAGTCAAAACGGCCTGGTACTGGTACAAAAAGAGACAGATAGCTCAATGGAACAGAATTGAGATCCCAGAGGTTACACCATCCTTGTATGCAAAGGCCCTAAGACATTAAACTGGGGGGAACAAACATCTCTTCAACAAATGGTGCTGGCAAAATTGGATATCCATCTGCAAAAAAACTGAAACAAGATCCATATCTTACACCTTATACAAAAACCAACTCAAACTGGATAAAAGACCTAAAAATCAAATCTAAAACAATAAAGCTCATCCAAGAAAAAGTAGGAACAACAATGGAAGGTTTAATATGCAACGTAGACAGACTTCAAAATCTGCCAAACAAATCACAAACAACAGAAGAGAAAACAGATAAATGGGAACTATTAAGAATCAAACACTTTTGCTCATCCAAAGTTTTTATTAATAGAATTAAAAGGCCACCTACAGAGTGGGAAAAAATATTTGGCAACTCTATGTCAGACTGATGCCTGATCTCCATAATCTATAAGATACTACAAAATATCAATAAGAAAAAGATAAATCATCCAATTAAGTGATGGGCAAAGGAGATGAACAGACACTTCTCTAAAGAGGAGATCCAGGCAGCCAAAAAACACATGTGGACATGCTCATGATCATTAGCTGTTAAAGAAATTCAAATCTAAACTACAATGAGATACCATCTCACCCCAACAAAGTTGGCCATGATCCAAGAAACACAAAACAACAAATGCTGGAGAGGCTGTGGAGAAATTGGAACTCTCCTACAGTGTTGGTGGGATTGCAAAATGGTGCAACCTCTTTAGAAAGCAACCTGGCACTTCCTTAAAAAGCTGGATATAGATACACCATTTGACCCAGTAATTCCACTGCTCGGAATACATCCTACAGAATCAAGGCCATTCACACCAACTGATGCATGCACATGAATGTTTATTGCAGCACAGTCCACGAGAGCAAAAAGATGGAATCAGCCCAGATGCCCAATGACAGAGGAATGGATAGGTAAACTATGGTGTATATACTCAATGGAACACTATGCAATGGTAAAGAACAACGACGACTTTAGGAAACATCTCAAAACCTGGTTTCAATTGGAGGACATTATGTTGGGTGAAAGTTGTCAGTGACAAAAGGACAAATATTGTATGAAATCCCTATGATAAGAACTTAAAAACAGACTCATGCATAGAAGAAAAGACTCTTTGATGGCCACAAGGGTGGAAAGGGAGGAAGGGTTGGGGGGAGGGTTTAGATTAGATAATTGATAGAAACTTGGCTGGGTGAAATCTGTGATAGCACACATTAGAAAGAAGATCAGTATTAACTGGACTTCAACATAATATGATCACTCCTCCCATCTTAATCAAATATTACAAGGACAGAGTAGCTGGGGCTACTCTGGGGCAGAGTAGCCAATTAATACAATCGAGGCCAATTAATACAACTAGCATTTTGCACTTCACATTCCTGAGTGCCATCTTGGGTCTTAAAAGCTGCCAAGCTACCATCTGAAGGTACAGCAAATGGTTCCAACTTAACAGGTACAGATGATCACCAAGGGCCAAAACAACAGAGAACCCAGAGGACAGAGAGTGGATGACTATTTCGACTTGTGACTGGAACAACTGGATGGTGCCCAGCCACGACCAGTGATAGCCATGATGGAGCTCACAAAGTCCAGTCTCACTGAGAACACAAGAATAGAAAGGGGTGCACCCTGAGATCTCCATTAAAAGACCACAGTTGATGGTCCACAGGCCTCAGAGTTCCTGTGACAGCATGGCCCTTGGCCCTGATGCTGCCCTGGTCCATAAATCATAATGCAGGTCAACTCTTCGGACAGGAATGGAATGGACTTGGTGACACATAGTGACCGTATCATGTGTGCACTTCATGGTTTTATGCATCAATAGGATGCCGTCTTGCGGACCTCTTACTGGAGGAAGGGGAGTAGGTGGAGAGGAGGGGATAGGAGATTGCTGGGAGGAGAAGACATGATGTATGGAGCAGAGAGGAAAAGTGTGCTGTCACCGGGCAGGGAGAGCAGTGGGAGCTGCACATAGGTGGGCATGCAAATTTGTATGGGAATGTACGTTTTCATTCAATCATAATTTTAAAATAAAACTAGTAAGCTAATTAAAAAAAAAAAAAAAAAAGCTGTGTTCCATAGTGTTTTCAATGGCTAATTTTTAGAAATAGACCATCAAGGCTTTCTTTGCATTTGCCTCAGGGTAGGCTTAAACCCACAACCCTTCAAGGAACAGTAAAACACTTAATAACCATTTGTGCTACCCACAAACTCCTGGGCACCAGTTTGGGGCCTCAGTTTGGATATTACCTCCTTGGATCCTCACTTCAACCCTATAACATGGGAAGGAAAATCTCCATTTTATAAATGGTTAAGTACTAGATCACTAGCTGAAAACCTGGCAGTTCAAACCCACCTGGAGATGCCTTGAAAGCCAGGCTTGGAGATGTGCTGCTGAAAGGTCACAGCCTTACAAACCTTATGGTGCGGTTCTACTCAGTGTACATGCAGTCGCCATGAGCCAGCATCAACTCAAAGTCAACTAGAAACAACAGCTTTACAGGTGACAAGGCTATAGCACAGAGAGAGGAAGTGACTTGTAAGTGGTGGAGCCCAAGCTAGCAGTCAGCCTCCGTGACTTCAGAGCAGAGCTCTTGCTTTCCTGCCGTGTTCCCTAGTGTAGGAGTTGCTACTCCCAGCTGAAGTTGTCTTTCCAAACACTGCCAGAGATGCTTGTTTCTGCCTGCAGGAGCCAGCCTGGGCAGCTGAACTGAAACTCAGATAGGAGACACTGTGGTCTCGGAGCAGAATTAGATCCCCAGGCAGGTACACTGCCACAGCAGGATTTGTCTTAGAGGTATTCATCCAGCTCAGCATGAGAAGAGATTACTCTAAATAACATACAGTCCAACATGACATTATTATGCTTAGACTGTAAATCAATAACCAAAATAAAGTAAATTGTTAGGTCTGGGTGGCATAAAATATGGGCACAGACAAAGAGACTTAGGGGTACAATTTACTCTAAATCAGTTTAACCACCTTGGAGCTTCTCGCATTACAGTCTTAATCTAGCACATTAGCAAGATTAGTACGTGGTTTTTGCAATTAAATTGCATATTTTATCACTTCTCTTTCTTTCATGCTATATAAACTTCCAGGAAATTACAGACTCGTAAACTTTGGCATAAAGCATGAGATAAGAGGAAGTGGAGAAACCAGAAAAGCATTGGAAGAAACCTTGAGTTTCTTTTTCTGTATTTTACTTGATGTACAATAATCCTCCATTAATACCTTTATTAGGACACGGAAAAAAGAAGCCCTGGTAGTATAGTCAATGGTTCAAACCCACAAGCTGGTCGACAGGAGAAAGATCTGGCAATCTGATTCCATAAAGATTATAGCTTTAAAAACTCTCTGAAGCAGTTCTACTCTGTTCTAGAGTCGCTATGAATCAGCATCAGCTTAACAGCAGTGAGTAGAATTTTAAAAATCTCAATAGAGATAAGTCCTAGGGTATACATAACCGGGGCCCCTGGAGAATGCTATTGCTAGGTACCTTGTAGTTGGTTCTGACTCATAGGGACACTGTGTACAGCAAAAGGGAACACTGCCCAGTTCTGTGCCATCCTCATAATCTTTGCTACGCTTGAGCCACTGTTGCAGCCGTTCTGTCAGTCCTTCTCATTCAGGGTCTTCCTCTTCTTCACTGACCCTCTGCTTTACCAAGCATGATGTCCTTCTCCAGGGACTGGTCCCTTCTGATGACATGTCCAAAGTATGTGAGACCAAGTCTCACTATCCTTACTTCTGTGGAGCATTCTGTCTATACATCTTCCAGGATGGATTTCTTCAGTCTTCCAGTAGTCCACAATATATTCAATAATCTTAACAGCATAAGTCAAAGGCATCCAATCTTCTCGGGTCTTCATGATTCTCTGTAATGCTCTGCACATCAGGCTTGATTCAAACATACCATAGTCCTCAGAGTGACATCCTTGTTTTTCAACACTTCAAAGAGGTCTTTTGCAGCATATCTGCCCAACACATCAATATTTTTTATAGGAAATATGTGACTTTCTTTAAAGGAGAAAGCTTAGGATGTTACTGTAGGTGGTGGGTAGTGAATTACTCTGTTCTAACACTAAGAAAAACACATTTCCATCTGAGTGTTGGGTGGTTTCTGGCATCACCTTGACTCAACTATGCATGGTGTTGGATCAGGATCCTTTACTCAGAAAACTGTTGTTAAGTGCTATCAAGTCAGTTCTGACTCACAGCAACCCCATGTAATAGAGTAGAATTGCCATAGAGTTTTTTTTGGCAGTAATTTCTACAGGAACGGACCTCCAGGTCTTTCTTCTGCACAGCCTCCAGCTGGGTTTGAGCCACCAAATTTTCATTAGCAACTGAACAGTTAGTTATTCATTATGCCACCAGGGTTCCTTTATTTAGAAAAGGAGAATAAAATTTCATCTGGTAAAGGCATGTCTTGTGAGCTATTTCCTGTGACCTTGTCCTGTGATGTCTGCAAGACTAATCACTTCCACCCATGATACATACAGTTGCATGCACGTGCGCACTCACACACACTCTCTTGAACATGCACAGTCTTTCCTGCACAGAGTGAATTTCTTTCCTGGAATGTGACAGGCCTTGACTCTTGATGTCACTCTCCCAGAAGGTCGAGAAGATCTAAGGCTAAGGTTCAACTACAGAAAGATCTTCGAATCCATCTTCTATAGCCCTCTCCTGTGAAAACTGAAGCACTGAAGGCTTAAGGACTTCTGCAAAGTCTCAAAGCAAAGTAGTAGCACAAGTGCAAGCAGAAGTTCAAGTGCTATGCAGTCTTAGACCTTCACCAGCTGTGGAAAGCAGGGTACTAAAGAACACAAGCATCAGAAGGATCTGGATTCACCATTGACTCTTCCACCTTGTTCACCTCACCTGTAAAATAAGAAGAGCTGGAGAATGTACTTCAGAGCACTACAATATGCAGTGCTCATAGCGATACCTGCTCCACAGTAAGCCCTTACTTAGTAAGTGTCAATGCTGCTGTTCTAATATTAATGTTATTTTTGTTGTATGTGTAAAAGACACAGCAGTGCTAGGGGGTAGGGTGCTCACTGCAACTCATCAAGTGTTTACCAAGAGCTGACTAAGTGCCAGGCCTTGGGCTGCCCCCTGGAAACACAGATGTGGGTCAGACAAGGTCACTTCTTATAGTGTTGGTTTGATAGGAGAGGCAGCCACAAACGTCAATGGCAGTCTGAGGTGGGTCTGCTAATAGAGAGACTTCAGAGGACAAGGCCACAGTTGTAGTGCAAAGGAGAATGGAGTGGTCTTCAAACCTGGGGTCCCAGGAGGTCAGACATCTGAAGGTCAGGCTCCAGTCCCCAGCATTCCCGTTGCTGTCAACTGTGAGACACTGGACAGAACATTCTCTAAGCTGACTAGATCCAAGTCCTGTCATCTGCTAGGGAGGATCCCAAATACAACCCATCTCTGTGTCAGTCCCATCTACAGCTCTGATTAGCTGTGGAGCTGAAAATGGAACTCAGGACCCCAACAGTGCTCTTGGTTTCATAGATACCTCAGTGACTAACAAAAAACCAAATGCACTGCCTTCAAGTCAATCTCAACTCATAGCAACACTGTAGGACAGAGTCGAATCACCCTACAGGGTTTCCAAGGCATATTCTTTACAGAAAGAGACTTCCTCATCTTTCTCCTGTGGAGCAGGTGGTGAGTTCAAACTGCTGACATTTCAGTTAGCAAACAAGCACTTTAACCACTACACCACCAGGGCTCCTTTCCCTCAGCAACCAGGGTGTATTCATTAGGATCTTCCAGAAAGGTGAGCCTCTTCATCCTTTGCCAGTAAAGAAGCTCAGATCCTGAAGCATCTCCTGCAGCTGAGAGACAGGAAATGGACAAGCTGAGAGCCCTCGGAAGCAAGACACCAGAATGGTTTCTTCTGCTCTGATTTGTTTTTAACTTGTTGGACAGTTAGACCCTCTGTTTCCCAAATCATGCCCTGCCCTTCCTCCCTTCACCTCCTGTATCTCCACGTCCCAGTTTGCCTTCCTCCTCACCTTCCATCAGAAACACAAAACCCATGTCTTGTAAATAGCTGTAAGGAAAATGTCTGATTGATCTGGCTCTCACTGAGATAAAACAGGAGGGCCCCCAGAAAGGAAGGTAAGGGTGCCAGAATAAAGGAGATTCAATTATTTAATGAATAAGGCAGAAAGTGAATAATAACTAAATGAATTAAGAAACGAATGAATGAAGACACTTAGTTATGACCCACTCGTGTTGTCGGCTCTATCTTTTGTCCCTACCCTTGTTTTTCTTCATTCATCTTCTTTCTTATTTAAGCCAATGTTTTTATTTTATGTTTTATAAATCAATGTAAGATATTTTGACTTCTTTATAAAGTACACATCAGTTAATCATTTACCACCCCAGTTTCCAACCCCAGAATACAGTTTCAGGGCATAGCTGAGAGTATATACTCAAGGAACATATACTGAGTTGAATCCACACAGTAGCCTTGCAAGTAGATTTATGTTTGCTCTGGTTTGACAATGGCAGTGATCTCTGAAAGGACCCACAGCCATTCATTCCACTCTCCACCTTCCACACCAAAACAAATACATGCATAAACCAAATCCATTCCCAGTGAGTAGATTCCAACTTATAGCAACCCTATGGGACAGAGCAGGACTGCCCCATACAGTTTCAGAGGAGCAGCTGGTGGATCCAATCTGCTGACCTTTCGGTTAGCAGCCTAGTGCTTATCCACTGTCTAGGGTTTCCTTCTGTACTAATGACCCTTATTCTGACCTGGAAGAAGCACAAGAAGATCTTGATCCAAGAATAGTACGAAGAGATGGCAGATATAAGAATAAGGGGGTAAGTAACACCATCAGACGCAGGAAGGAGTACGGGTTTGGGGACCAACCAGAGATGTGGATTCTCAAGGCTGCCCCACAGATTCCCTCTGTGACCTTGGGCAAGTCTCTCCCTCTCCCTGGGTCTCAATTTCTGAGTCTGGGAGGCCTGTACATGAAGGTTCCTCTAGCTCTTCTCCTCCGACTCCTAGATCATAAATGGGGAGAGAGACGGCAGAGAGCAAGGGGTGCCAATAACCAGAATTGCCGAGGGGAAGGACAGCTTGTCTGTGGCTAGGCTTTTTGTCTGTCTTGCTTTCTCAGAGAGTGTATACCGAGCAAAGAGCACTGTGCTAAGTGACGTCAGGGTCTGGGGGACAGTAGAGGGGCTCAGGATGGGAGTTAGGGAAGCTGTGTGACCCTGAGCAAGGTCGTCCTGTCATGGATCGAATTGTGTTCCCAAGAAAATGTCTGCGGCCATTTGGTTAGGCCATGATTCCTGGTACTGTGTGACATTCCTACACGTTGCGAATCCTGTCTCTATGATGTTAGTGAAGGAGGACAGGCAGCAGTTGTGTTGGCGGGACAGGACTCAGTGTGTAAGACTGTACTGTGTCTTGAGGCAGTCTTTTGAGACATAAAAGAAAGAAGCTAGCAGAGACATTTGGGGGACATCATACCACCAAGAAGCCATGCCAGGAGCAGAACCCATCCTTTGGAAAGGACCTGGGGTCCCTATGCCTCAGAAACTCTCAGTCCAGGGAAACATTGAGGACAAGAACCTTCCTCCAGAGCCAGCAGAGAAAGTCTTCCCCCGGAGCTGATATCCTGAATTTGGACTTTTAGCCTTCTGGACTGTGACAGAATAAAAGTTCACCTTTTAAAGCCATCCACCTGTAATTTTTCTAGCATAGCAGCACTGGATGACTAAGACACCACCTCCCCATCTCAGCACCCTCATTTATGAAACGAAGGCAGCCAGTGGTCTCAAACGGCCCTTTTACTGGGATTGTAAGATGGAGACCTTGCCATTAGGAAAGAAAAAAACAGAAATGCATTGCATCATTCACAAAGAGCTAAGAGCACCCGAAAGACACCTAGGAAGTGTTTTAGCAAAATAAATGAAAGTGTTCTCAGCTTGGTTTCGCATTGCAATCACCTGGGATGCTCTAAAACGTACTGATGGCTGGATCCACCCAGGGCTGCTCTGCTTTAGTAGGTCTACGTGCAGTCTGGGTACAATTTTTGAAAGCTCTCCTGGTGGTTTTGATGGGCAGCTGAAGTTGGAAGTCCTTGCCCTAAACTCATTCAACCTGGTGACCTTGATTTCCATCCCTGCCTGTGATGCCATCCATGCTCCCAGGTAACACTGATCAATTTCATACTGTGCCTATAGCCTGCACTCCAGCCAGCTTGGGCTCCACTTCCCTGGACTGACCACTGCCCAAATGGCCACAAGCCATTTCCATCCAAGTATTTCCATTCTGCACAAAACTATAAACCAGGTCCAAAGAAACAGAGGTGTACTAGGGTAAAAGCATTACCATATAAGCTACTTTCTCCTCCAACAGTCATTGTTTGGGCAGGGGGTGGGGTGAGTGTAGGGCAGAATAGTTGATGCGGTTTTCCCATGCTGTTAGTAATGAGGAAACCATGGTGGCATAGTGGTTAAATGCTGCTTTCTGCTAGGCAAGAGGTCAGCAGTTCAAATTCTCCAGGCACTCCTTGGAAACTCTATAGGGCAGTTCTACTCTCACCTATAAGGTTGCTATGAGTCAGAATGGACTCAGCAGCAGTGGGTTTGATTTTTTGGTGGGGGAATATTGGTAATGAAATTAAGATACAGAGAAGTCAAGTAATTTGCCCAACGATGCGCAGCTACAAAGTGACAGAAGCTAGATGTTGCACAGGCAGTTTGGATCTACCACTGTGCTGTGCTGCTCCTCAGAGCCTATGTGTAGCAGTCTTGACCTATCTGAGTACTTGCCCCAGGATTCCCTGCTGGCCATCTTCTGAGGAAAGGAAAAACAGGACACAGACTATGCAAAATGAGACAGGGAGAATCTGCCAAAAGCCCCTCATCCTGAAATCATCTCTGCTGGCCACTTAACATTCCTGCCACAACAGGCATCCTTTTAGCTGGGAGCAATCAGACACCTTTGATTTAAGTGACAGTTGGCTGGCATCATTGCCTTTGCCTTCTGAAAATGCTTAAAAGAGAAGCATAGCTGCATGTCTGGGTGGGAGGGAATTAATCAACTATTAAGTACTACCCGGTTACACATTAGAATCATCTGGGGAGCTGTTAAAATTCCTGATGCCCCAGTAGCACTGTAGGCCAATTATGTCAGAATCTTTAGGGTGGGACGAGGATCACTATTTTTTACAGCTCCCAGGTGATTCCAAGATGCAGTCAAGTTTGAGAATCACTACTCTGGACCTGATTTTTGTAACAGCAGACTATAAATGGAGACTCCTGTGAAAACTTACATTGTTATTTGGATACTTGTGCTTGGTGGCAGAGTGGAGGAGAAGCCCATGAAAACTTCCCAGAAGAAGCGTCATTTGACCTAGGCTTTGTAGACAGACTGATTTGGAAAGGTGTAGAGGCAGCCTTTAGGAAATCTATTTGCCCTTTCCTCCTTCAGGAATGACACCCTCCTCCAACCAGCTCTTCCTCCCTCTTGCTCCTTTCTCATGTCCCCCAGGAATAAACTGAGCACTTCAGACAAATGTGATGTTGAATGAAGAACATATGTGCTACATGCATTTAAAGAGCATTTCTCTTCCTCCTTACCAGCCTCATCAAGAAATAAGTTCTCTCTGCTTTCACATTTTAGGGACGAGCAGATGGCAAAAGTTTTGATTCAAGAATAATGTCCGTCTGAACAGCCTGTGCTCGAGGGCCCTGATTGTCATCAAAGGACCGTCACAGCCGCACAGTCTGGACTCATGAAAGTCCATGCTTCATCCAAAACCAAAATCCTCACCTATCTTCTAGGACAGCTTCTCTTCCTGTGTCCCTATCTCAGCTAGTAGACTCCCATCACCCCAGCCAAAATTCTGGGCAGCGGCCTTTACCACCTCTTCTCACCCATTAGGCTACAGGTCCTGTTGACTTTACCTCTGAAACGTCTGTTGACTCAGTCCCCTCCTCTCTAGTTCCCCAGCACCACAGCTACAGCTCGGGTCTCCCCATCTGTCCCATGGGCCATGTTTCAGCCTCCTCCAAGTCTCTTTCCTACCAGCACCTCTTCCACTCTATAGCCTCAGAGTTTTCTAGAAGGTCCAGCTGTCCAGAACATGCCTCTGCTTAACAGCCTCTGATGACTCCACACTGCCTACAGTAGTGACCTTCAACCTTTGTGACTTCACAGCTTTGTGACTTCACAGAAGACAGCAGCGTGTGTCTGACACACTGGAGAAAACAGATCAGCTGCTCACTACTGGGAGCAGCGAGACCAGCAGGGCCTGGTTAGCCCAAGAGCCAAGACTGAGATCTCAGCAACATTATAAATCACGGGCAGCCCAGTGCCTGGGAGGCTCAGCTCCACAGCAATGGTTGCCCAGCGCGTGTAACCATCACGATCGTCTGGGGGTCTTTTTGAAAATACAGATCCTCAGCCTGTCTGTGATCACTGCTCCCTACTTGCCTCCCTCACATCTAGTTCAGAGTGTCACAGAGCTGTGCTCTTTTCCTTAAGAGCACTTGTCTCTGTTGACAATTATACAATCATTTGCATCATCATGGGATTACAGTCTGTCTTGCTTAATGATCTGTAGAGTTTCCAAGGAGCGGCTGGTAAATTTAAACTGCTGACCTCTTTTGGTTAGCAGCCAAGCTCTTTATCATTACACCACTAAGGCTCCGATGGGCTGTAATGGCCCCACTGCATATTCAGTCTTGGTAGTCCAGACCAAGTTCTGCTTTATCCAGGAACCCTTCAAGGATCGCCTTTTCTTGGTACACTAGGCTTACCACCTGCATCAGTCAGTCAGTATATCTGTATATATATACATATGTATATATAAAACAGTGCCTGGCACATAGTAATGCTGGGGGGTGGAAAAAAGGCTGTTAAAGGACGGATGGACAGACGGATGGATGGTTGGATGGGTGGATGGATGATGGATAGGCGAATGATGAATAGATCTTGGCCATGCTGATCTCTTCCATTTTATCTCCCACGTACTCCCATAGACATGTTAAAGACTCATAAAACTGAAAGATGTCATGATTGTTATCCTATTAGAATTTGTCCTTCATGGGATAAAGACAACCCAGAAGACAGAGAGACCCACATGAGTGGGCGCCTACATCAACTTGGGGCCGGAGGAATCGGATGGTGCCCGGCCACCACCAGTGATGGCCACAATGGAGCTCACTAAGTTGAGTCTCACTGGCAACACAAGAATAAAAAGGGGTGCACCCTGAGATCTCCACTAAAAGACTTCAATTGATGGTTCAGTGGTTTCCGGGTTCCCCTGGGAGCATAGCCCCTGGCCCTGATGCTGCCCTTGCCCATAAATCATAACGAAGGTCCACTCTTCAGTCGCGAATGGATTGGACTTGGCGATGCAGCGTGACCATATATTGGATGCACTTTATGGTTCTATGCATCTATAGGATATCATCCTGCTGACCTCTGGCTGGAGGAAGGAGAGTGAGTGGAGAGGAGGGGAAAGGAGACTGTTGGGAGGATGAGACATGTATGGAACAGAGAAGAATAGTGTACTGTCACCAGGCAGGGAGAGCAGTGGAAGTTGCATATAGGTAGGCATGTAAATTTATACGGGAATGTACATTTTCACTCAGTCATAATAAAATAAAATAAAAAGAATTTGTCCTTTTTAAAGAAGAGTTATTTTGCTATTTGGAAAAGTTGTCTGCTTACAGGAAGCATGAGCTTTGGGAAAGCACAGGAAGAAGTTTGTCCAAAAATCCATTTCCCTAAGTTTCAGTGCTAATGCCAAGAATAGAAGTTTTATGGCCATTCACCTCTACCTTAGTTGCCTGAGAAGGCAGTATCAACACCCAGGGAGAAGATCAAGAATAGCTTCATTATTGAGTATGTTTCATCATCAAGTATGGGATGCCAGGCAAACAGAAGAGTCATGACTCCAATCCAATAACTCCATGGCTGAACCCAGCTGAGGGTTCAAGGAGACCTGTGTAGAACCAATAGTAACAGCAGTAATAATAGCTACACCCCTTACTGAGCACTCCCTATGTACCAGGCACTATGCTGAGTGCTTAAACACATTATTTCTTTAATGCTCAGCACATCTATGCTGCAGTACACTTAGTGGTAGACTCTGGAGCTGTATGCCCTCAGTTCAAATCCTATCAGTTCCACCCAATGCCTGCATGATGTTAGGCAAGATATGTAGTAATCAATCTTTTTCTCACCTGTAAAATGGGAATGATGCTACTGGCTACTTTCTAGAGTTGTAAGGGTAAAGTGAATTAACATACTACATGTAATGTACTTAAAATGCAGTCCTGGGAACATAGTGAGATGCAATAGCAGTTAACTAGTGTCATTAATAACTCCATTTGACAAATGGAGAAACTGAGACCCAGAGTCATTAATTGGTAACCAGGAACAGAGTTGTAACATGAATCTATCTCTGTCTAGTCAAATCCTATGTTCCTAACCACCAGCTGCCCAACTTCAGTACCCTGTATATGTGATTCTCTCTACCTAGGGTCCGACTCATGGCCTTGGCGTGGCTACCAGTCTCATTCTTTTGGGTACAGTTCTTTCATTAATAAATATTTGCTAAATGACTTTTTGCATGCCAGGTCCTAGGGCAATGCATAAGTGGATCAGAGTCCCCTCCTTCAGACAGCTTCTCTCTAGTCATAGAGAGAATTGAATGTAAGCATTAAAGTAAAAAGCAGAAATGGAGCTGCATTCACTGGGTACCTGCTGGTAGTGAGCCACTGTCTGTCTCATCTCCACTTTGCTCTGTGAAATAGGGGAACCCTGGTGGCATTAATGTTAAGTGTTTTGCTAACCAAAAGCTTGGTAGTTCAAATCTGCCAGGTGCTCCTTGGAAACTCCATATGGCAGTTCTACTCTGACCTATAGGGTCATGATGAGTCGGAATCGACTCATTGACAGTGACTCTTTTGGCTATGAAATAGTGTATTTAGCCTCATTTTATGACTGTGGGAATTAAAGCCCAGAGACCTTAAACCATCTGCCCAAGACTGCACAGCTAGTAAGCTATGGAGCTGAGAATTTGACATAAGACCTATCTGATTCTGATCCAATCTGTATCACTCTGTCCTCAAGGACAACTGCTCTAGCGTGGAGAAGTGACTCTATGACCTCATACTAGGATATGTGGGTCCTGAGCACACAGTTAATTTGGGGATTACAGAGCCTCAGGCTGAGAGGGAGGGCTCACATGGCATGAACTATGCTATGAGGCCAGGCCATGTTCCTCCAACGTGTCATCATTATTCACAATTGTAAAGCTCATTTCTGATTAGAAATCACCTTTGCACAAGTTCCTCACAGCCTACTGTTAGAAATGTATCAGTCCCGCTTTACAGATAGAGAAACCGAGGCTCACAGAATCTAAGTACCCTGGAAGCGGTGAGTACAGAGGTCAAGTGTACAGGCTTGGGAGATGAACCACTGAAATTCAAATTCTTGCTAACTGAGTAACAGGGGAACAGGAATCACTATGCATTTATTCTCCCATCACAAAACCAGCCCAAAACAGTGCTTGACCCATAAAAGAGTTGTGTTTAAACTTAAAAAACAATGCTCCACAGAACGGAGTAACTGGCAACTGGAAACCCTGCTGGTGTGGTGAGCAAGTGGTGTTTAAATCCACCGGACGCTCCTTCAAAACTCTGTGGGGCAGTTTTACTCTGTCCTGTAGGGTAACTGTGAGTCGGAATTGACTCTGTGGTGGTGGATTTGGTTTTCTGGTTGGCATCCAGCAAGCTGTTACACGGTAGCTGTTACTAGCTATTGTACTGGGGGCAGTGGCAGGTCCAGCTTAAACAACCACAAGAGAAAGATGAAGTATGGGCAAGGAGAAGCCTCTCCTAGGTCAGGTGTCCCGGGAAGCAGTTTTGAGGTGGAGATTTGCATGTAGGAAATCTGTCATGGAGCACTTTGAAGGTCAACACCCATGAAGGGCTGACAAGCACGGGACTGCGCGGGGGTGGGGGGGGGCTGGTTTTGTGATGGGGGCTGGGCTACCACACAGCTGCAACAGAGGCCTCAGCCGATCCCCTGGGAGCTCTGGAGTTGGGGTGTCCTTGCAGAGCTTTTTCATGCTAAACGAGGAAACTAGGCCTTTTTGCTTGCTCATTGACCAGTCGTTGGACACAGGCAATCCATGAGGATTGACATAAGGCTACAGTGGTGGATGTGCTAGCAAAAATTCCAGTGTTATCATGAACTCTACCAACCATCTATTTCTTACCAGTCCTGTTCTTTCCACCCAGAAATATCTCCCACCCCCATCTCCTTCCCAGCCATCGTTCACTTCATCATCTCTCACCTGGAGCACGGCGGCAGCCTCCTGACTGATCTCCCTGCCTCCAGCCTCAGCCACTCCAATCCATCATCATACACTTCCAGATAAGCCTCTTTGATGCGCAGCTCCGACCACATGACAAGAAACAGCTCCAGAATACAGAAAATGCTCAGCCAGTTTGAATTTCCTCCCCTCCTCCCTGCTGGAGACCTTTGACAGTTTCCATCTGCCTATAAAACTGAGTCTTCATCCTTGTGATCAGTCCCTAGAACCCACACACCCTGCTCCAGCCACGCTGAGTTACTCAAGGAGCCCCCAGAATTGCAAGGACCTGCACATTTTATCACCTTTGCCCATGTCATTCCTTCTGGCTGGAAAACACCATCCCATCCTTCAAGGTTCAAGTCAAAGTCTTCCCCACACTCACCTTCCCACTCCCTTAAGTCCACAGATTACCCCACAGCCCCTTTTGTATAGCACCCACTTGTATTTGAATTTATTACTCACTTCTTTGGGATTTCTCCCAGTCAGTGAGGATACACAGAGCACACTAGAGGACCCAAAGGTAAGACCCGAGTCATAGCTCCCTATATCCCAGGACCAGAAAAGATCTGACCCAATGTAGGCCTGAGTAAATAAATGAAGGAGAAAACAAAAGAACTCCCTGCTAAATGATCCAAAATTTGAACAGATTAGGCAAAGGCACCAAGCATATATATTTCTTGGTTCAGAGGTTTGAATCACAATCATATCTTAAAGGAGAGGTGAGCTCATGACTTAGAGGCAGATGTTTCTGAAGGGAAAATTTGGGAAAGCAATGAATTTATTTTTAACACTTAACTTTTTCTCCTTTCTGGAACCTGAAACCATTGTTTCTCTTTCACCTTTTACCAACACTATTTTCTTTTGAGAGAAAATCTTCGACTCAAAGCTAAGCCTAACTTTTCTGTTGTGTGCCTGCATTGTGGATCAATGACTAACTATATTTAATAAGGGAGTATAACAGAATTCAAAGGCTTTAGAGGAACAACTTGAGCTTGGAGAAAACTTTGACACTATCTATCTAAATTAAAATTTCAGAGACCCCTCCACTTACTAGCTTGCCAGTAAATATTTGTTCAGTTGAACTGGAATGCTTCAAGACAGAAATACAAATTTGTAAATTTGTGGTATTTATGGAAGAGGAAAGTAAGCATTTAGAAGTGATTATTCTTTATAGTTTATCAACAGGGATATATGAATAATATGATGAAAAAAATTGAGATCCAAGATGGTGAATACCTGACGTGCATGCCACCACCCACCACCCACCACCACCCTGACCTCATGCTCTGGACAGACACTACTAATTAATCATCTCACTTTTTCATATTGAGTTTGTACAAGGTCTTAGAACAAGGTTGCTGCATTGTAGGAGAATGGTAACTCTGTCCTCAAATGGGATAGAACCTATATTTTACCCCTAGTTTTAGTGTGGATAGTGGCTCTGTGATCGGACAATCTGGATGATAGGGTTAAATTTATTACCCATAAGAAAAACATCCTCAGAAGTAACAGTGTTCGTGCTTAGATAATGAGATTCTGGGAGAAGCACTGAACTGGAAGTCACGCATACCTAGCTTTGTCCCAGTTCTGTCACCAACTTCCTTTGTGACCTTGGATGAGTTCCTTTCCTTCTCTAGGTCTTAGCTCCCCTACCTAGAGGACCAAAGGATTCAGCAACTGAAACTCCGTTTTTCTTTGTTTAATCATCAGGAAACAGTATTTAGGAGTCCCTGGTTGGTACAAACTACTAAAATGCTAGGCTGCTAATTGGAAGACTGGAGGTTGGCATCCACCCAGAGGCATCTGGAAAGAAAGGTCAGGTGATCTACCTCTGAAAAAGAATCTACTGAAAACCCTGTAGAACATAGTTCTCCTCCTACACACATGAAGTCTCCATGAGTCTAAATCAACTTGAAAGAAACTGGTTTTTTAAAAATGTGTAAGCAAATTCAACAAACAATTAAGCCAATAAAACACAATACAGGTGAACTCCATACGTATAATCTTGGAATGAGGAATGATTTTCTAAATGTGGCATAAAAACACAGATGCCACAAAAGAATGATGTATTTTATTTTGTAGAATGTTAATACTTCAACATGGCCCTTCAAAACTTGAAAAACTGGAAAAAATGCATTATTGATGAGAATAAGAAATAAAATTAAAAACTAATAGAAAAATAGACACAGGTCATACACAGACAGTTCACAGATTAAGATACAAATGATCAAAAAAGTAAGTTAAAATTTTCAAAATCACCCATAATTTTAGAAGTTATAAAACAGATTTCAATTTTTACCTCTCAGCAAAGATTAAAAACTTTGATAAAGCCTACAAGAGTATGAAGAAACTAGCACTCTCATACCCTTTCAGAATAAATTAAATTTGGTGCAAACTCGTTCATGGCAAATTTTCCATTATCTTTTGCTTTTTAAAATGTGGATGTAAGAAACAATCATAATGGAAATCAAAAAATACAACATAACAACAGTGGAAATTTTGTATATCAAGATATGTGTGAACAAAAGACTACAAACAGTATGAATCTATTTATATAAAGTACAAAAACAAGAAAAACTAATCTTTGTGGTTATGAGTCAAGATAATAATTATCTCTGAGAGAGAATGGTGTGTGGTGAATGGAGGATGGACATAGAGACCTATGAGGTACTAGTAATGTCCTGGGTCTTGATCTGGGTACAAGTTATATAGCTGTCTTTGGTTCATGAAAATTCACTGAACTATATACCTACAATACACACACTTTGTCATATGTGCATTATACTTCAATTTAAAGTTCTTAAAATATATGCAATGCAGCTAAAGCAGCATTTAGGGGAGAATATATAGCCTTAAACATTAATGTTTGAAAGAAATAAGAGAAATTTGATGAACCAAATAACTAAGACAAAAAGTTGCAATACTATGTGTAATCACACCACAGGAAAATAAAATATGTATTTATATGTCACTGCTAGTTATCCACGAGGAATTGGTTCTAGGACCCCCAGAGGGACCAAAATCGATGGATGCTCAGGTCCCTCACATAAAAAGGCATAGTATTTGTACATA
This sequence comes from Heterohyrax brucei, assembly GCA_028571685.1. Lineage (NCBI taxonomy): Eukaryota > Metazoa > Chordata > Mammalia > Hyracoidea > Procaviidae > Heterohyrax > Heterohyrax brucei. Next base: position 70,553,396 of record CM053150.1, read on the forward strand.
ACCTATCCATATCTCCCATGTTCTTTGAATTATCTCCAGATTGCTTATAACATCTTGTCCCATGTCAATGCTATATAAATAGAGTGCACTGTTTAAAGAATAATGACAAGTGGAAAAAGGATGCACAAAACACAAGCAGTAAATGACAAGATGCAAGGCAAGCAATGTCGCAAGATCAAGTGCTGGAGGAGAGTGAGGATCTACGAAATTGTGGAAGCTGTAGCAGGTGTCCCTACACATTGCTTCATTTCTGGTGCAGGGAAAATTCATGTTTTGCTCTTTGGAACTTTCTGAATTACTTCTTCCCTTGAATATTCCCGTCCCAAGGTTGGTGGACTCTACAGATGTGGAACCGGTGGGTACAGAAAGCCAACCTAAATGAGTGGTCATGGATTAGGAGACTGAACATAGTAAAAATAGGAATGCTCCTCAAATAGACCTATAAGTTTAATGTAATTCATATCAAAATCCCAGCAATGTTTTTTGTAGACACTGACAAGGTTATTCCAAAATGTATATGGAGAGGCACATGCCTTAAAATAGCTGAAAACAATCTTGACAAAGAAAAATAAAGTGGAAAGAATTATTCTGTCCATTGTTAACACTTAATCTATGCAGTTATTTAAGCTCTCAGAGTCTCAATTTTCTCTCCTGTATAATGGAATTATGATGTATTCTTGCAAAATCATGACAAGTACAAAATAAGATTCTATCACATTGCCTGATACAAGTTGGTCAGTCCATGTTTCTTTCTTACTCAGAGGCTGCTAGTATAGCAGCTAGTATAACTGCTAGTGATTTCCTAGAGCAGTGCTTCTTTAATTTTTTTGGAGAAGGATCACTGTTTCTATTGTTGTTTTTGGTTGGTTAGTTTGGGGTTTAGAGGTATGTCTTGGTTTGGGTTTTTTATTTGTTTTCCCATCCCGTTGCTAAGAAAATTAAATAAAGACACAATGCCGGTCCTGATTTTTAACCAACAGAGTAAGTAGGTTTACATAATGGCTAAAGAACTTTCTAAACACTTGTTCTTCATTTCTGTTCTTATCACAGACAAGTAACAAGCAGTTTGTGGCCTGGTGCCACTGGCCACCCTTTAAAGGGCACTAGCCTGGAGGAAAAGTCTGTGGGTGGAATAAATGGTTGAGCACTCAGCTACTAACCAAAATCTTGGTAGATCACATCTACCCAAAGACGTTTTAGAAAAAAAAGACCTGGTGATCGACTTCTATTCTGAAATACATGGGGTCTCCATGAATAGGAATCAATTCAACAGCTACTGGTTTGGTCTTGAGGAACGGTCACCATCTGGATTCCTAGTTACAGCCACAAAGTCAAGAACAACACATGATCAGGACCCCAATGTTCTGTAGAGAGACATTTGTCCTCCCCATGCAGGAATTATTAAAGAGAGCCAGAAGATTCTGTGACCATCACTTCAGCACTCTCATACCTTTACCATCTTTGATCTTTAAGTAGGAACTATTTTCAATATCTAAAATAACTGGATAGTGATAATGTATTAAAAAAAATGAGACCTCTTGCCAAAGAGTCAGTTCCTACTTCTAGTGACCATATAGGAAGGACAGAGTAGACCTGCCCCATATGGTTTCCAAGGAGTCGCTAGTAGATTTGAATTACCAATCTTTCAATGGTCCGCTGAGCTCTTAACCAATGAGTCGCCAGGGCTCTGGTGTATCAATATTGGTGCAATGATTATATCAAAGTCTCAGAAGAAGTGCAGTCAGACTGCTCTGTAGAAGCCAAGATGGTGAGACTACACATACTTTGTATGTATTTTCAGGAAGGATGAATCCCTGGAGAAGAACATCATGCTTGATAAAGTAGAGGGTCAGCAAAGAGGAAGACCCTCAACAAGACGGACTGACACTGTGGCTGCAACAACAGGCTCAGGCATACCCAAGATTGCAGGAATGGTATAGGATTGGGCAGTATTTGGTTCTGTTCTACGTGGGGTCACTCTGAGTCAGAAGCAGCTCGGCAGCACTGACCAACAAGCAATAACAAATGTAACAAACACAACACACTAATGTAATATAGTAACATGAAAAATTGAGTGTAAGATATATGAGAACCTTCTGTACCATATTCTCAATTTCTCTGGAAATCTGAGACTGTTCTAAAAAATAAAGCCTATTTTAAAACTTTTTTAAGATGTAGTTGAAAGTCTATGGAATGTGCCTGAGATGCCTCAGAGCACTGGGGAAATGAGGACCACCAGAACATGTCTGAAATCAGCAATGGGAGAAAAGTGTAGCTTCTTCTGATCTACACCCTAAGAAGCCAGGGCAGCAATAATAGGTCATATTAGTATTCTTACAGATGGAATTGATTTTGAAAGTATTACAAAACTGACTTGCCCAATTTTTTTCATAAACCAAGTGTACTAAAATTTATGAGTGGAAGGAATAGCATGTGCAGAAGCTTGTAGATGAGGAATTTCATAGTCCATGTGGGAGTAGCTGGTGGAGAAGAGTTAGGGCAGCGGAGGAGGCTGCAAAAGTGAATTTAGTGAGGTCTGTAGGAACTTCATCATGGAGGGTTGTAGACGCCAGGAGCAGACAGACTTCATCAGCAGGTAGAAAGAAGTCATTACCACATTTTAAGCAAGATAGAGACCCAGCCAGATTTTGTTTAGAAAGATCAGGTTGGCCACCAGTTTGGAAGAGAAACTGGGAGACTCAGAAAAGGGTAGAAGCGGAGGGGACTGCTAGGAGACATTGCAGTGATTCCGGCTAGTAACAATGGCGACTTGATGGATTGAGAGAAAGGGGTTGAGACACACTGCAGAACTTGGTGACTCCCCGCATATGCAAGTATGGAATAAGAGGGAGGAAGGAATGATTATCTGCCTTCACTTTTGAGTATCAGCTCCGTAACAGCTCCTCGCCAACTCTTCTATCTTTGCATCATCAGCACCTAGCATAGGACTTTGCAACAGTAGCTGCTTATTGTTGGATGTATGCATGAGTGAATGAGTGCTGATTAACGAATCCTCTGCCTTGAGTGCCGAGTGGTTGCAGCCACTGAGATGGGAAAACATGAAGAAGCACTGGCTTAGAAAATAACAGAGGACAGTGTTCAGGTCCTGCTCACGGTCAAGTGTACACTCTGCCAAGGTGAGGTGTGAAGAGGAGCTCACTGAAGAGGTTTGGTGACTTGCAACCTTGGTCCAAATGTGGGTCATGAGTTAAGAAAAGCAAGAGGCTGTAGAGCCTTAATCAGAAGTGAAGAGAAAAGTGAAAATTGCAGCCAGAAAAGCAGCACGGAGATTCAATTCTGAGAAGAGAAGTGCATCTTAAGTCTGAAATAAGTCACAAGATGAGCAGCCATAAGGAGGAGGAGTAATCAAAATGCAGAGTGCAGAACTGTACTTCAGGCAGTTCAGGACTGAGTTGGTGAAGGATTCTGATATCCACTTTTATGTGGCAGTGAATGAGACAGAGACAGACTGAAAGAAGCATTGAAAACCCAAGCAGTGGAGAAATTTCAGGCAACGTTCCATTTGTGTCACATATAAGGAAGCTAGTGATGCATCACAAAATACTCCAGAACTCAGTAGCTTCAAATATCAGACACTTATGCTCAGCTTCATGGTCTATGAGTTGCTAGGATTTGGCTCATCTAGACTGGGCTCGGTTGGGCAGCTGTGCTTCCGACTGAACTTGAGCTGCATTTGGCTGGGTTCTAGGCTGCAGGTTTGCTTCAAGATCACTCCACGTGTGTCTCCGACAGGCTGCAGATTCTTCTCATAGCAAATGGCAAAAGTAGGCACAAAAGCCAAACCCAAAACGCACAATCCCATTCAAAGCCTGTGATCAAATCTCATACGCCATCATTCCATGGCCAAAGGAAGTCACATGGACAAGCCCAATACATACTCTGCAAAATGCAAAGCATGGCGGGGGGAAAGAACGTATACCTCTATTACAGTGAAGTGAACAATAGAATGAATAATCCAGCCTATTATATAGAATCTTACTTATTTAGAATCTCTAGGCTTCCTCAGACCCTGCCAATAAGACACATTATAATGCAAAATTGGCCACCTCAAGGGGCATGCAAAATTCATGGGAAGCCACAGCTAATGGCGGTCTATTTAACCATATCATCCCAGTCCACGCCCACTTATTCATGTAACCCACCCATCCCAAGGCAATTAGAAGTCTTTTAAGGAAGGTTAAGTTGACGGGTCTTCAAAATTTGACAGTGTCCTCATGAAAAATCTCTCTCCCATTTCCTTGGCATGATCACAGTGGAGACTGTTGAGTGAATTCCATCCACGTAAGTCATAGCCACCAAGGTTAGCTATAATGTCACCCACTCCTTTGTCAGCAAGCTCCTCCTTGCACACCACTTCATGCATCTTTTATCACCATCTTAATGTCTTTATAAAATATTGATTGCTCATTCCCCTGGCCCAGCTAAGGGCCCCAAAATGAGCTTGTGTGCTGATGTCTGGAGTTTGGGGCATATCGCAGATGGCCGAACCCACTTGGAGGACTAGAAGGACCTTCTAGCCCCAGCACAGGAGAGATACTGGGGAGTTAAATTAACACCACATTTACTAATGAGAAAATGAGGATCTAGGAGGAGGGTTCACAAGAAGGGAGATGAAAGGAGATAAAAAGGTCAAGAGGAAGGAAGAGGAAGCACGTGAGCTGATGGAGGTACTGAGCTGAAAGCCTGACAGTCAGCTGAGTTTGTTGTTAAATTTAATGGGCTGTAGGTGTTGATTGCTCAATCCATAAAATGAGCTATTAATTTGCTGTTCTAACAGGATAGGACCTATCTTATGCAAATTTATTTGAAAGCCAGCATCAGCTCTAAAAGAATGGGTCAGACCTCTCCCAACCAGAAATTTCTAAGACTTTCCTCTTGAAGAGGGTTTTGCTGACTGGCTACTGTGCTAAGCGAGGGTCGCTTGGTAAAGGGTCCCTTGGTAGAGGGTCCCACAAGTTAGGGGACTTAAGCTCCTCACCTATCTGATGTACTTGATGAGAGCTCCTTGACAGTAGGGCTGTGTTTGTTGCGTTCGCTGTGTATTCCCAGAACCTAGCATAGCACCTAGTTCATAGAAATAATTATTAAAGGAATGAATTGTGAGCTCCAATGATGAATCTGCAACAGCCCTATGCATGACTTTGAGTAACTACCCTTCTCTTAGTTTCCAGTTCCACCATCTATAAAAGGGAAGGTTTGGACTGAGTGTTGTCATGGAACTTCCATCATTTATCTCTCAGTTTGGCCTGTATAGGCTGTGATGCTCTGAGAGCTGAAAGGGTAAGGCGGAGAGGCTGGGAGACTTTTGATGGCAGTGGGCTCTATATGTCTCCAGGGAGTTATTCCCTAAGACATCAGCATGACTGGTCAAGGCTCAGGGAGACCTGGCTAGAGAGACATCTGTCCTGCTACTTACCTGCTGTAGGACAGTCACTTTTCTGTAGGCTTAGGTTTACAGTGTCAGTGGGAATAACAATACTGACCTCACAGTATACTCTCTGTGCCTTTAGCAAAAGCAGATTGAGTTCAGAGACCCTGTCTTCATTATCTAGTGCTGCTGTAACAGTAATACTGCAAGTGGATGGCTTTAACAGACAGAAATTTATTCTCTCACAATCTAGGAGGCTGGAAGTCCAAATTCATGGTGCCATCTCCAGAAGAAAGTTTTCTTACTCTATTGGCTCTAGGGGAAGGTCCTTGTCATCAGTCCTCCCCTGGTCTAGGGGCTTCTCAGTGCAGGCACTCTGGGTCCAAAGGATGTGCTGCCTCTTCCCGCTTGGTGGTCACAAGGTCCCTATCCCATAGAGGGGCAATTCTATTCTGTCCTATATGGTTGCTATGAGTCAGAATCAACTCAGTAGCAACGGGTTTGGTTTTTGTTCCTCCTATCTGCTCACCTCCCTCTTGTATCTCAAAAGAGATTGACTCAAGATACAGTCTAATCCCATAGACTGTGTCCTGCCTTATTAACACAACTGCTTCTAATTCTGCCTCATTAACATTATAGAGGTTAGGATTCACTACACATACGGTAATTATATTAGACCACAAAGTGGAGGACAACCACATAACACCAAGAATCACGGCCTAGCCAACTTGACACACATTTTGGGGCAAACAAATTCAATCTGTAACAAGACCCCAAATTGGATAAAGCACATACAGATAAGGCAAATGACCCAAACACTTAGAATTTGAAGACTATTTCATTTTTTATTTTAAATTCCCTTTACACTTTCATAATTAGTGGATGTCTCTTATTCTTCCAACTCCTCATCTAGTAGATTCCTGGGCTCAGAGTCACCAGGCTTTATTTTAGCACCTAAAACAGTGTTTGGCACATTACAGGTACTCAATAAATAGTTGCTAATTCAGTGAACTACAGTCTCAGTTGATACGTTGAAAATGCAAAAAATAAATAAATAAATAAAGATGTTTTAAGACCAAAATATCCAGGGAAGTAAGGAAACATACACTTCAGAGATGATATGATCAAAGTTCAAATCTCAGCTCTGCCACACACTCCAGCTGTGTGTGCTTAGAGAACACACTTAACCTGAGTTTCAGTTTCCACTTTAATAAAGTTAGAATGATAATTCCTCCCTCACAGGGCTCCCAGGAGAGTTAAATGAAATAAGACATGCAAAGTAACTAGAGCTACAACGTCTGGCACACAGGACCAGCTGCATTGCTCATGGTACCCAGATGAAAATTCAGGGCTTCCTTGCCCAGACATCACTAAGACAGTGACAGCAGGAATCAAGTGCAAGGCCCTGGCAGAGGGCATCCTGCGTGCCCCACAGGGTGCAGGCTGACGGCTACCCGAGATACGGTGTGTCCTTCTCTCTCCTGTGCCTCAGACCTCACCCTTCTCCACACGCCTAAGTAGGAGTTGGAAACTTTTTTAAAAAGTAAAAATAAAATCACTATTATTATTCCCAAGGCAGCTTCATTTTTCCTCCTCTAAGCAGAACCCATCCTGATAGACACCAGATAACAGTGGAGAGAAATCACCTTTCTGGCTGCCAGCGAGTGCTGTAGCCGGAGTACCAGGTTTATAGGATAAGCCAGGAATTAGAATAGGGGAAACGTGACCTGCAAGGTTTCCACACATGACAGCCGTCAATGAGCAGATCCCGGAAGGCCTCATGTCCCCTCCTCTCACACTCCCTTGTTTATGTACCTTCAAGGGCGCCCCCTCCAGTCCCTTCAGGCTAAGATCTGTACTCCCGAAGAGGGTCTTTGTATCCATCACGGCCTCATTTTCCAACTCTGTCAGATCTGTTCCCTATCATGATGAATCGACGAAGCTGTTTTCTCACAGGTCTGCATCTATTCCAATGTGTTCTCCACCTCCTGCCTCCATGCCTTTGTTCTCTCAGCTTCTGTCTCCTAGAATGTACTCTCTTCATTTCTCTATCTAACAAAACACTTTCCAATCTGACTTTCTAGTCCTCCTCTTCCAGGAGGGAATACAGAATAGGCTTCACGACATGGAGACTGTATAAGTCAGCTTTTGCAGTAACACCAACTAGCAGTTGACAGCAAGTCACTTCTGACTGATGGTGACCCCATGTGTGTCAGAGTAGAACTGCAACCCATGTGGTTTTTAATGTTTGATTTTTTTGGAAGTATATCACCAGGACTGTCCCCTAGAGGTCTCCATGAGTCAGATCCGACTTGATGGCACTGGGTTTTTTTATCACCAGGACTTTCTTCTGAGGCACCTCTGGGTAGATTCAAACCTTCCACCTTTGAGTTAGCAACTGAGCATTTACCCATTATCTCAATGCTGCAAATAATAAATTGACAAACGCTTGTTTACATTACCTACAGGCTGCTCTCTGGCCATCTTCAGTCAATTCTACGTGTCTGTCTGCACCAACCCTCAGCTCAGTCCCCACACTCTTTCTCTTCAAGTCAACTTCACTGACCTCTTGAACTGGTATGTCTCTGCCCCTGTTTCACGCCATTCTCTCCCCAACACTCAGCTCTGCTTAATTTTGTTCTGTGTGTCTTGTCATTCTGGGACACAGGCTAAAGGAGAAGTCCCTGTCCGGGGCATGCTGTTCCCATGACAGAAACAAAGGAATGCCCAAGGGGCAGCTTTAGACCAAGCGCATGCCTTTAAAGCTTCTGCCAAGATATAGGGCCTGACTCCCATGCTCACATCCCATTGGCCGAAGAAAGTCACACGGCCAGACCAGCATTAATGGAGCAGGGATGAAAACAACACCTCATGGCAACATGGCAAGGATAGGAAAATGAAATTGGCTCTCGTTCAGTCAACTCTGACTCACAGAGATCCTATAAGTCAGAGTAGAACTTCCCCATAGAGTTTTCAAGGGGTGCCTGGTGGATTTGAACTGCTAACCTTTTGGCTATCAGCCATAGCACTTAACCCCTACACCACCAGGGTTTCCAAAGGTAGGATGGGAGTGAGCAATCACTGTGAGCAAATGACACAGTGTGCTCAGCAATCACACACACTTTGGGACCAAATATTTCTGTCTGAAGTCCCAGTTCCTCCGATTATTTGTTGAGTATACTCAGGCAAGTTTTTTACACTTCTATGCCTCTGTTTCATTATCTGTAATATAATAAACCAGTTGCCATTGAGCCGACTCTGACTCATTCCAACCCTGTGTGTGTCAGGGTAGAACTGTGTCCACAGTGTTTTCCGTGGCTGACTTTTCAGACATGGATCACCAGGCCTTTTTTCCAAGGCCCCTCTGGGTGGATTTGAACCTCTAATACTTTGGTTCGTGGCCACACACACTAATCATGTGCACCACCCATACCTTTTTTTTTATTTTTTACCGTGCTTTAGGAGAAAGTACACAGAGCATATGAGTTCCCCATTAGGTGGTTTGTACATGAAGTATTCCAAAAGACTGGTTGCATTGCCCACAGTGAGTCCTCATTCTGCCCCTCATTGCCACCCCAGAGTCCCCATTTCCTTTCATCGTAATTTCCTACCACTTTTTGCTTTCTCATCTTTGTTTTTAGGAAAACACTGTTCTTTTGATCTTACATACTTATTCTAAGGAATGCATTCCTCTCAGGTTTTATTGTTTATTTTATGGGCCTGTCCATTCTTTGGCTAAAAGACTCTCTCCAGAAATGAATTCACTTCCAGGTCAAAAAGTGTCCTAGGGATGTCGCTTTGAGCATTCCCCCAGTCTCTCTTGGACCGGTAAGTCCAGACTTTTTGAAATTTGATATTTTGTTTCACATTTTTCTCCTGCTTTGTTCAGGACCCTCTGTTGCAATCCCAGTCAGAACAGCAGATAGTGGTAGCTGGGCCCCATCTAGTTCTTCCGGTCTTGGGTTGTGTAAGCTGTGGTTCATGCATTCCTCAGGCATTTGGACCAACTATGCCCTTGAGCCATTCGTCTCCTTTGCTTCAGACGAGAAGAGAGCTATAGCTGTATTTCAGATGGCAGCTTTAGTGCCTACTGTAAAGGTATCTAGCAAGGACTGTTGTAGACAGAATTGCCATGAGCCAGAGCCAACTTGAAGGTGTCTAACAATGAAGAACGGGTTAAGCTAGCTAATGTTACGTAAAGTATTTTGCATAGTCCTTGGCACATGGTAAGCATTCATAAATGACATTTTAGCAATGATATTTTAAAATTTATTATTATTAGTCATAAATTCTCATTCATTCACTTGTCCATCTATTTATCCATTTATTCAGCAGGCATTGTCTTTGCTCCCACTGGCATCTGCCTAACTCCACATCACACTGGCTTTGTCCTAATGAACTTGGGTCCCCGGAATGAGACTTGTGTCTCCCAAGCAAGGCTTGGCTGACATTTCAAGTCACCCCACTGGTGCACACATACCATCACACTTCTAAGAGAATCCTAGAGACATTTCCTTTTTGGCTTGGTTCCATTTCAATCTAAGGAATCTACAATCAGTCCAGGAAAGGAATGTAGTCATATAAAACTTTAATTAGTTTCATGAAGTTAAAATTGCTTTCATGGGTGGAAGGAATAAGATAGGGGAGGCTGAGACTAAAGCTAAAAAAAAAAAAAAAAAAACAAAGAAAGAAAACTCTTGTAGGGAGAAAGAGATTTTTGCAGGGGACTAAAAATGAATTGTTTGCATTTTGCTGGAGATGCTACAAATGTAATCTGATTACACAAAGGCTTGTCTTTTGTAATTTACTAAACTTTGGAAATAAGGGAAAACAATGTGGGGAGGAGGGCTGAGCTGGATGGGTGATTTAGGTCTCAGCCCCCAAACAAGCAGTAGATAGTTTCCTCTAGGATGGATGGAAGCAAGCAGAGAAACTGGCTCCCCACAAATTCCCCCATTGACTACCAAACAGTTTGTTATAACGGAAAAACCAGGAGTCCTAGCTCTGCCTCTACCAGCCATATAGCCTTGGCAAGTCAAGTGCCCATGAGCCTCCGTTTCCTCCACTGATGGGAGGTGGCAGCCAGACCACCCTCTGCGAGAACGTTAAAGGAAGTACTATGTGAGAAACACCTGTCAGTGCCTGGCTCAGAGTGACCACACAGAGATTGTCAGTTTCTTTTCCCTCACAATGTTGACAAAGAAACCTGGTTTGCTTCAGAGATGGATGATTCTTAAGATGTCTCTTTAATGTCAAGGTCTTCCACGAGGACTGTGTCATAGATTGTGCAATTCTAATCACTATTTGTCAAGCTATTGAGAGAAACACAGCAACTAAGTAGAAGGAAATTGGGACAACACGGCGCCACAACCACGCGCCATAAAGACACTCTCTCAGCCTCTGTTCCCCACTCAGTTAAAATGCCTTCAATACTAACAAAGTGCTATAGAGGGTTAAAAAGAATTTTGCAGATGTCTGTGAAAGTGACACACTGTGGTGGGCACATGTGTGTAGGAGAAATCAGGGCAGAGCCCTGTACCAGTTGGCATACATTCAGCTACAACTAAGAGAATAAACCAATAAGCAATTGTGTGAGCAGTAAAGATACATAATCATCATATCTAACAAGATGTCTGGATTTAGAGCCAGGATTGGTTTGTTCAACAGTTCAACGGCATCAGAGCACTGGGCCTAGTCCTTTAAGATTCTCATAGCCTTCCTATCAGATTCCCCAAATAGCAAAAGTAGTTCACATTTCTCCTAGGACAGTGACCAAAACTGAAAAGGAGGGAAGGAGTAGGGAAAGGCCCTTCTCCTCCTTCATATAGCAACTTGAACACAGAAACCTTTTTCTCAGACTCCCCAAGGCAACTTCCTCTTCCATCAAATCAGTAGAACCAGGTCGCATGACTTTTGTCAAATGTAGTATCACTACGATAGCCTTGAAGTAATTCTGATTTATCCCTGCCTTTCAGCACACTGTCCCCAGTCAACATAAAGATTCCATCAGCAAAAAAGAAACGAGAATAATGGGGTGGGCAGCCAATACTGTCTCCCACCACTGACTAAGGGGGCCTGTCAATCAAGAGCCATAGGTCAGTTTGAGGCAGCAGCATGACTGTGAAAATAAACAGGACTCGGAATAAAGAAAAAGCTTATCCTTAGATGATAAAGTCCGATTTTTATTTAAAAGGACTTTTTCTCTCTTCTGAGACAAGAGTCTCAAAAATTTCAGCAGAAATGAAGGCAGCATGAACCAAAAGGAATCTGGTTTCAGTAACCACAGTCTAAGCAATAATATCCAACTCACATCCTATGATCACCAGAGGTTTGGGGGGTTGAATTCTCAGTAGTAAATAGTAGTTTATTATTAATTCCTTTACTTTGCTCTAAAAGGTATGTCTTATTAATTTTGTATTATGCTTACTTAGTTTTGCTATTTGCTCATAAATAGTTTATCTTTTGTTTATAAACTTGGAGAATCCAGTTCTTGTTTCTGAATCAAAGCTCTGTATTCTTACAGCTGCATTGTCATCTCTGGGATCATTAGCTGTCAAGTATCTGATGCCTTTTTGTCCCTGGAGGCACCTGCCATCCATTTGCCCCTTGGGTTGTAATATCACAAAACAGGGGTAGAACTATCTGGCAGAAATCTGTAAGACTTAGTCAAAAAGACACGGCTCATAGGAGATGCTTCATAAATATTTGTTGGATTAATTCATTCTCAAGTGCAGCAAACAAATTGCAGCAAGGACAACCCCGCAATATTGGTAATCATGGCCTAAACAAGTTGACATGCATTTTGGAGTGACAAAATTCAGTTCATGACATGGATCATATGTGTGAAGTACTTAACCATCCATAACACACAGTGGGCAATCAAAAGATCTACACTCCCTGCCAGCTTTCTTTGTGGCTCAGTGTCACACTCAGTTCTGTGACCATGGTGATGATGTCTCTCTTGCTGACCACTATATCTTCACACAGTGTCCAAGGTATGGGAGGTGCTCAGTAGATGTTTGCCAGCCAAGTGAAAGAGTAGATGAATTATTGAATGCATGAATGAATGACTAAATATGATGTTTCTCCATTCTGATTATGTTGAATGACTAATGAGAAGTGTTAGGTTGGATGGTGGCCACTAAGAAAAAAATAAACATTGTTCTCGAGTCAATTCCAACTCATAGTGACCCTATAGGACAGGGTAGAACGGCTCCATAGAGTTTCCAAGGAGTGCCTAGCAGATTATGAACTACCAACATTTTGGTTAGCAGACCTAGCGCCTAACCACTGTGCCACCAGGGTTTCCATAGCGGCCATTATTGGCATGGAATTAGTCACTGATGTGGATCAAAGGAATACTTTCTGCCATATTATTTTCAATCACCTCCAAGACTATCTTCACGCAGGAGCTTATCAAGCCAAGGCCTCCATGTCAGAAAAACAGCTGGATTCTCAGAAGATATTAGTCTGTTATGCCACAGAATCTCAGTCTTTTATACCTAATGTTATAAGCTCTGCTAATAACTCCAGGTCACCTGTCTGGAGAAAAAAGATAAGGACTTGAAAATCATGCATTTATCATATGTAATCTACCACCCAATGTTGTGAGCTCTGAGACCAAGATATTTTCTCTGCTTGCCCTCTGAAAACTTGGTTATTTCAAGAGATGTAAATAGAAAGAGATGATTGCTATATGGTCCCATACTAGAATTTTTATGTCATTCCATATAAAGCCAGTATTCTCATATATTCCAATATAAGCCCCTTTTCTAGACAAAGGAAATACTTTTGCATCTGAACCAGAATATGGTCCATGGAATGTACATGAAAGCAACAGTCAAGAAACCAAATGGCATACTGCATTGGACAGATCTGCCTAAAAAGACCTCTTTAAGGAGTTAAAAAGCAAAGATGTCACTTTGAGGACTAAGTGCACCTCTCCCAAGCCTTGGTATTTTCAATCACCTCCTCGTGGGCATGGGAAAGCTGGACAACGAGTACGGAAGACCAAGGAAGAACTGACACCTTTTAATCACAGTGTTGGTGAAAAATATTGAATATACCGTAGACTGCCAAAAGAAGGAACAACTGTCTTGGAAGAAGTACAGAAGAACATTCTTTAGAAGCAAGGATGACAAAACTTCGTCTCACATACACTAGACATGCTATCAGGAGGGACCATTCCCTGGAGAAGGCTACCGTGTTTGGTAGAGGGTCAGCAGAAAAGAGGAAGACCCCCAACAAGACGGACTCTGACACAGTGGCTCCAACAGTGGGCTCAAGCGTAACAGTTGTGGAGGTGGCACAGGACCAGCGTCACTATGTGTCAGAAGTGACTCAATGACACCTAACAACAACAAACTGAGTAATGGCATCTTTAAGTCTGAGTCCCCTAGTGAACTGCTGTGTGACTTTCTAAGATTTATAGCTCCTCCGTGTCTTTAGCAAATGCACACTAGAAGCCCCTAAGGCAGATGATACATAGACAAATGGAGCAAAAGATCCAAGCACTTAGAAATCAAATAGTGTTTCTTTTTTTTATCTTAAATACCTGTCAGACTTTCCAATTTAATGTTGTTGTTAGGTGCCATCAACTTGGTTCCAACTCACAACAACTCTATGCACGAAATAGTGCCCAGTCCCACATCATGCCCACAATTGTTTTTATGCTTAAGCCCTTTGTTGCAGCTACTGTGTCAATCTATACTGTTCGGGATCTTCCTCTTTTTCTCTTATCCTCTGCTTTCCCAAGCATGATGCCCCTCTCTGGGGATTGATCCCTCCTAACGGCTCCAAAGTACGTCACATGTAGTCTCGCCATCCTCGCTTCTAAGGAGCACCCTGGTTGTACATCTTCCAACACAGATCTGCTCGTTCTTTTGGTGGTCCGTGGTATGTTTGATGTTTACCTGCAGTGCAATTTAAAGGCATCAGCTCTTCTTCTGTCAGATTTACTGGATGTGTTTTATTCTTCCAACTCAACATCTAGTAGCTTCCTGGCCTTGGAGTTACTAGACTTTATTTTAGAACCCTGAACAGGGTTTGGTAGCAATCAGTGCTCAATAAATACTTATTGAGCTCAATAAATATTAATTAAAAATTCAATCGATTGAATAAATTTCAGCCCCCATCGATTTATTAGCCTCCTCTGTGATCCTAAAAATGTTATTTAGGCTCTCTGAGCTTCTGATTTCTCATAAGGATAAAGGAAGATAATATCACCCTTCCTTATTGTAAAGAACAAAGTGCCTATCTACCCAATGCCTGCCACAGATGCCCTCAGCCAATGTCCATTCATTCATTCATTCATTCATTTGCTACCTCCTTCCCCTCTCTTAATACACAATGACTTAATACAGGGGGGATATGGAGCTCTTCTTCTGTGATAAATTAAAGACAGCTGTAATTTCTTTACACATTTCTCATCACAAAGTAAGCTGGACATGCCCTCTCCTTGAATCTGGCCAGGTTCTGTGGCTGCTTTGACTGATATGATACAAAAGAGGAGATACCATGTCAGTTTTCATGCCCAGACTTTCAAGAAGCAAGCAGTTTCTACTTCTTATCTCCGAGACCATTCTCCTTGACAACCGAGACTTCCTTGAAAGCTGTCCAGTTTCCCTGAGGCCCCCACGCTGGAGAGGCCACATGTAAGTGACCTGAGTAGCAGCCTCATCTGAGCCTAGCTCCCTAGCCATGCCCACCATGGCATGAGACACACACGCGAAGGAGCCACCTTGAAAATGACTCATTTTAGCCATAGTCATCCCAGTAGGTGCCAAGTTTTCCAGTAACTAACTGTCCCACTGAATCCTTCCTAAATGCTTGACCTAAAAATCATCAGCAAAATGAAGTGGTTGTTTTAAGCTACTGAGTTTTGGGGTAGTTTGTTATGCAGCATTAGATCACAAACGTACCATTCACTACAGGGAGCCGCAGCACACACTGTGATTAGGTCTAAGGGCTGGTTTGCTCTTGAGCTCTTGTTTTTTGGGGAACAAAAATCCAGAGAAAAGAGAATACCCAGAGAGAAGGGAGTGATCCAGCATCAACAAACAATGCAAAAAAGAGAAAATGCAAGTAGCTAATAAACGTTATAGTATTCATTTGCTAATACCACTAATGAGAGAGTTGCAGATTAAAACAAGAATAAACTATTTTCACCTGTCAAATTAGCACATTTCTTCTTAATGATAATGGTCCATGCCAGCGAAGGGCTAGTGGTGTTGGGCACACTCACAGACTGCTAAAAGAGTAAAAACTGGGTACAGTATTTCTGAAAAGCAAATGAACTGGTAAGTTCTAGATCTGCAGATCTCTCCTAGAAAAATAATCTGACATGTGGACAAAGATTTATGCACAAAATATGTTCATCACAGTGTCATTTCTAATAGTAAAATATTATGAATAAAAAAAGACTTAAATGTTGGGTTTCAGAGAACTGCTAGGTAAACTGTACTGCCTCCACAAGATACAACCTTGGCTGCCACAATAAATGATGCTTAGGAAAGTTGTTAACGACATGGAAAAATGCTTAATGATACAACATTAAGTAAAAGAGCAAGATAGAAAAAGGTTATAGAGCATGATTTCTACTACTTTGAAAATCATAAAAAGACTGAAAGAAAGATGGTAAAATGTTGATAGTGTTTATCTGTGGGTGGTGGGATTATGGGTGGTTGTTTTTCTTATTTACTCTGCTGTATTTTCAACATTGGGACTGTTACTTCTGCAATCTGCTTTTTCTTTTTCTCTCTCTCCCTCATAATAATAAAAGAGTGGTCAACAGTGGTGAGTCATATGTTCAGACTGAGAGTTAAGAAAATGGAGAAAGGGATCTTGGGAGGCTTCTAGAGGTCTGGAATTGAAATCCTGCAATAGCTCAGATGATGCAGAATACAGTTGGTTTTGTCTGCAATAAGAACAATATTTGCTGAGTGCATGAATGGTAAAAAGATGAGGTCTGTTCCCACAGCGGGGCTTGATTTGATGAATAAACCCCACCTCATTCCCAGAATGTAGTGCTGGACTCACCACACGAGAACTGTAGGCAACTCAGAAACCGAGATTCACCAAGGTAAACAGAAGTAGGTCAGAGTCCAGGGAAATCATCCGCAGAGTCAAAGTGACAGAGTCTTTGAATTTCAGACACCAGGAATCTGCTTCTGGGGCTCCTTGGGCACCTGTTTCAGGCTTTTTGTGCAAATTGCATACTGTGTTGTTTATGAAGAAATGAAAAAGAAAGCAAAACTCCTTCAGGATTTGAAATTAAAGAATCTTGAGACTGGAAGGGGATTTTGAGATCTTATTTCTAGTTGTAAGTTTCGTTGTGCTAACAAGAAACAAAAGCCCAAAGAGATGACGCAATTTGCCTGAGGCCACCCACCGAGTAGTAGAGAAACCTGTCACCTGTGAAATGTTTCCAGGGCTAAAACCCAGGGCTCCTGATTCCAGCTCTGGGGCTCCTTTGGCTGGCAGTGCTGCTCCCCCTGTGCCCTGTGGGCATCAGCTCATTGGGTGATGTTTCTTGTACTTGTTTCTTTCTTTACTTATTTATTATCTGTGTCTCCTCATGAGATCATGGCCCTTTTCTACCTGGTACATGATTGGTGCGCAATAAATACTGAACAGGTAGATGGAAGAAGACGGGGGGGTGGGGAGCGGGGTGGCCTGAGGCGGTATATTATAACTGAAAGACCACGGGTTCTAGAGTCCTGTCAACTTGGACTCAAAACCCGGCACTGTCGGTGATAAGACGATAATCTGTGTAACCTCAGGAAAGTTGTTCAACTTTAGTTTCAGATGCTTTTATTCCAAAATGGGGGTGATAACACCCGAAAAATGTTTCTGAGAGTTAACCAAGATTATATATTTAAGTGTGTCTGTGTGTGCTTTTTACTAAGTTGCTGCCACCATAATAAATGTTAATTTAGTGTTACCTTTCAGTCTCCCTCTCGTGAAGCCAAGTCTGAGACACAGCTGTCATCATCCGAAGTCTGCCGTCGCTTTTGTCTTGGCTTCAGACGTTCACATGTGATGAACTCACCTGCGTATTCGGAGACATCTTCACGTGATATAGCCACCAAAATAGGGATCAGGTCAGTACAGTAGGAATGCCTGTGGTAACTGACCATATGTTGGCCCCCCGGAAAGCTAGGAACAGGGAGGCAAACTGATGCAGAAGCTTAGGGCCCCTCACTTTTTTCCAGCAGGCCCCTGACTATCTCAGCAGCTGACTCTATTTAGAGATGAGGCTATTCCATAGCCCTCAGTGGTAGGACAGGTCGTGCAGTCTTGTCAAGGGAAACCCTTCTCTCTAATCTGCAGTACTGAGAGATATTTTCATAGAGGTGAGAGGAGATGCAGTATATTAGATTCAATTATAAATCAAATTCTCTTTAAATCCATTACCAGATGTGGAAATGCTAAATCCTGAAGTCTACTTCCCTACCTCCACCTCTTCTAAACCATGATCATGTTAAAGCCGTTTGGAAGCCCAGATGCTATTGGACCAGTTTCCCTCTGTCCTTTTCAGTCATGCTGTTTTCGTCTCAAAGGCTAAATTAGACCAAATGCACATTATTTGCCTTCAATGCCCTCCCTGTTTCCCTTTTCCCATAAAAACCACAATTTTGTTCATCCATTCTACTTCTGTCTTCATTCACTTCAATGACTCAGAATTATTGACTATTGAATCTCTCACCTTCAAGGGACCCCAGCTTCCTAATAGAAAAAGTAGACCTCAGTTTATGCCCCATTCTAGGTTTTGAATACGAGGAGAGACTTTACTGTGTGCTAAAAGTCCACCATGCTAATAGGGGAAACGGATCAACTTACTTCCTGAATTCCCTTAGTTACAAAGGTGAATCAGATGCTTTTCCTGACATCAATAAGTTCACAATATAATAACAAAGATTAAAAAAATACACCAAAAAAATTGCCATTGAGTCAATTCAGAGTCATGGAGACCCAACGTATTGCAGAGTAGCTCTGTAGTGCGTAATGTTTTCAAAGGCTGATTTCACAGAAGTAGACAGATTATTAGGTCTTGCTTCTGAGAGACCTCTGGGTGGGCTGGAACCACCAGCCTTTTGGTTAGTGACCAAGAACTTGTTGAACATAAAAATGTACATGAGAGATTATAATACCTGTATAAAATAGGGCTAAGTGCTGCACGTAAGAGCCCAAATGGTAGGAAAATGTGGAGAAGAAAGAGAACAGCTGAGCTAGCAAGAACAAATTTGAGGAACTTGGCATTTGAACTGGTCCTAAATTGGGGTGGGATTTAAGCATTTAGATATGTGACCCCTCTACCCCACTCAGGAAGACAGGTGGACAGAAACACTGAAGTCAAGATATGGAAGCAGACAGGTCCAGGTGAGGGCAAATGGAGACAGAGAATTGTGCTCCTGATGGCAGCAGGGTCTCACTGAGGAGGAACTTTGGAGCCAGAAGCTGGTAACACCTTCAGATTAAACACTGGGGGGCTGGTTCTGATGTAAAAGATGGTCAATGAGAGTTCCAGGATCTGCCGCTGAGTGAGTCTATTAGGAAGTTCCCACCTTAACTTCTCTTAGGACTAGTGATTTGCAGGCCAAGGTACAAGAAGGCATTCCATTTGTCCCCTACATTCCACATTACTTACGCCCACCATCTTACCCAGTGACAGCAGAGGTGTTTTCAACAACAACAATAAAAATTGGTGGGGTTTTGTGTTTTATTTTGTTTTGTTTTGGTGGTGGTGGTAAACTATATATAACATAGAATTTGCTATGTCTGTCATCCTTAAATGTACCATCCAGTGGAACTAATTATATTCACAATGTTGGGCAAGCATCATCACTTTTTATTTCCAAAAGTTTTTCATCACCCCAAATAGAAACTCTGTACCCATTAAGCAGTAACTCCCTACTTCCCCCAAAAGTTTTTGTTTTGTTTTTGTTTTTTACTATCCTGTGATAACCACTGATCTAGGTTCTGTATCTATGCACCTGTCTATTCTAAACACATAAGTTATATAACTGGGGTCACACAATATTTGTTCTACTGCATTCAGCTTGATTTCATTCAGAATAATGTTCAAATTTCGTTCATGTGTCAGAACTTCATATCTCTTTATAGCTGAATAATATTCTATTATTCCATTGTATGGTGTCATGGATTGAATTGTGTTCTCTAAAAATATGTGTATCAATTTGGCTAGGTCACAGTTCCCAATATTGTGCGATTCCTCACCATTCTGTCATCCGGTGTGATTTTCCCACGTGTTATAAACCCTACTTCTATGATGTTAATGAGATGGGACAGGCTGCAGTTACGTGAATGATGAAGAGCTCAATTTACTAAATGGAGACAATTTCTTTTGACATAGAAAAAAGAGAAGCAAGCATAGAGACAGGGAGACCTCATACCACCAAGAAATTAGTGCCAGAAGAAGAGCATACCCTTTGGACCCGGGGTCCCTGAGCTGAGAAGCTCCCAGTCCAGGGGAAGATTGATGACAAGGACCTTTCTCTGGAGCTAATGGAGAGAGAAAGCTCTTCCCTGGAGTTGGCACACTGAATTTCGACTTGCAGCCTCCTAGGCTGTTAGAGAATAAATTCCTCTTGTTAAAGCCATCCACTTGTGATATTTCTATTATAACAATGCTAGATAACTAAGGCATATGGGTATACCATATTTTTATTTAATTATTCACCAACCGAAGGACATTTGGCTTGTTTCCACCTTTCGGCTATTATGAATAATGCTAAAATAAACATTGGTGTCTTCCTAGGATTCGAATTGCTGGGTCATACGGTAATTTTATGTTTAAGTTTTTGAAGAATAGACTGTTTTCTACAGCAACTGCATGAGTTTATACTCTCCACAACCTTGTCAACACTTACTACTTTCCATTTTTCTGATGATAGTCATACTAGTCAGTGCAAAGTGGTATCTCACGGTAGGTTTGAGTTTCCCTAATGACTAACACTTTAACTATTTGTATATATTCTTTAAAGAAAAGGCAACTCCTTTGTCCGTTTTTTAAATTGGGTTGCCTTGTTAAGAATCATAGGAGTTTTTACATGTTTTGGATATTAATCTTCTATCAGGCATATGATTTCCAAACATTTCCTCCTATTCTGTCCCTTGCTGTTACACTTTCTTGACAATGTCTTTTGATTAACAAGTTATTAATTTTGATGAAGTCCAATTTATCTACTTTGTTGTGCTTTTTATGTTCTACCTAAGAACTCATTGCCAAATATAAGCCTTCTTTATTTTCGTCTAAGAACTTTATAGTTTCAGCTCTTATTTTCATGTCAGTAATCCATTTTGAGTTGATTTTTTTATACAGTGTGAGAAAGAAGTCCAGCTTCATTCTTCTGCATGTGGAAATTAGGCTGTTTCAACACCATTTGTTGAAGAGATGGTTCTTTGCGCATTGAATGGATTTGACACTCTTGTCAAAAACTAATCCCAGAGACGTATGGGCTTATTTTTGGACTGTCAATTCTATTCCAGTGTTCTACATGCCTATCCTTATACAAGTACTACACTGCTTTGATTAGTATAGGAATTAGTGTTAATGTCTTAGAAATTGAGTGTGATAATAACATTTTTTTTAAGTTCTTATTTGACGGCACTTCGCTGGCTGGCTGGCTGGCTGGCTATCTTTTAGCAATTAAAATATTTACGGAAGAATATTATTCTCTTAGTCGCCTCTGCTGCTTTAACAGAAATACTACAAGTGAATTGCTTTAAAAAGAGAAAATTTGTTTTGTCACAGTCCAGCAGGCAGGGTCCAAATTCAGGACATCAGTTTCACAAGAAGGCTTTCTCTTCTGCCTTTGGAGGAAGGTCCTTGTCATCAGTCTTCCCCTGGACTGAGAGTTTCTGATGCCCAGGAATCATTGGTGCTTTCCAAGGATGTGCTCAGCTCCCAGCACTGCTTCTTGTTGGTAAGAGGTCCCCAGCTCTCTCTTTGCCTCTCTTTCTTCTGTATCCCAAGAGGCTGCCCCAAGGCACAATATAATCCCACCCATTGAGTCCTGCGCCACCAGCACGCCTGCTGCCCATCCTCTCTCACTGACATCATAGAGGTAGAGTTCACAACACAAAGGAACAGGACCTAGTCCAACTGTTATCTACATTTCTGGGGGACACAGTTCAATCCATGACAATTATAGTTAAATATTTCAGATTTAGTACAATTTTTTAATATGCAACTTTATTAATTACACACTGCGTGATGTCTGGAAGCCACTTCAATTCTCTGAAACTCAATTTTCTCATCTATAAAAAGAACACTACGGTTCTGTGTGGTAAAGTATCTGGCACGTGGTAGGCTCTCAGTAAACAATCACAGTTATTAAGGCGACTTCCTTCTTTGGAGAAGGTCCCTTGCTGGATCCTAGATTGTCTGACTGACCTGGCCAGCCCTGAGCACGACTCTTCTGCTCAGGTCTCAGAAGATAAAGGAATCTGAATTTCCAGGACGAGCCCTCTGAGAGCTCAAACTGACGGTGTCTCCAACCAGAGTTCCAGCCCTAAGGTTGCTCAGACCCACGCCAAGTACGTCCCAGTAATTAGCTCCCTAAGTGAGCCTCCTCACTCTCAAAAATCTGAGGCAAGGAAGTGCGATCAGCTGACTCCATCCCTCAGTAGTAGCCTTCTGCCTCTTCCAGGAGCCCAGTGCAAAGCCAGCGATCACCTCGCCGTCAGCGCGAGGACGTATCTGCAGGGCGTCCAGCTTGTTCACATGGTTATAATTAAACTGGTCTCCTGCTTCCTCTGGGGCTGCTCTGCCCTCTCCCTTTGGTTGTTTTACCTATCAGATGGTCCCCTAGGGTCACAAACACTTCTCTGAATGACCTTTCGTTGAGATCCAGTGAAGCTGAAAAACAAACCAGATTCCTAGGAGACAGAAATTTCAGCCACTAGCTGCAGAAAGTCGGCTTATTTCACTCTTTCCACCAGGGAAAAGCTGGCACCAGGTGGGCCTTTGACCAAGGACGCTGGTGTTCTTTGAGCAACAAGTGTGGAACAGAAAAGGCATCATGTTCCCTCATGGGGTTTACCAGTTCTGGCCCGTCTGTGTCTGCCTGTCCCCAGAATCTCTAAACTCAGAACAAAAACTCCCGGCTTCTGCTGCCGCTGCTCCCTCCGACTGGACTGCCATTTTACCACGTTTCCGCCCTGAACGTCACCCTCCTCGACAGCCACCTGTGACTACCCTCAAGCCCTCTTCTGTTCTCCCACCCCCACGTCTTTTACAGCACTCATTACACAGCATGATGGCAGGTCGTGTAAGTGTGCCCACCGCCCCGCAAACTACAATTTCCTCCGAGGTAGGAGGGAAATAGTCATTTGCAAAACTAGAGACTCTCATGGAGAGGCCTGGAACAGTGAGTGCCGGTGAGAAGCAGTTGGAGGTGCTGGGGTGGAGAAAATGGGTCGTAAGAAGAGTGATAACTAACGTTTGGAGGGTGATTACTGTACTCTGGGCACGGAGCCAAGTGCTTGACCCTTGAAGACACATTCTGAAACCACCACTGTTGTACAAATGGGGACACTGAGGCCCTATGATAGAGGCATTTGTCCTCCTGCACAAATGCTCCTAACAGGTTGAAATGACAGCCAGAGTTTAGCTGGGGGACACAGTCTGCAACACTGCCTTCTTCACTGATAACGTCTCCAGGACAAGCCAGCAAGTTGGAAGGAAATCTGCTTTGAGCAGGGGCTTGCCAAAACAGTTTCACAGTTCTTTTCCTTAAACTGGTGGTTGCCATTTATTTTGATTGAAACAATGCAATGTGTTATTTAGATTTAATTTTATCAGTTTTAACCAACCAAATATGTATTTTGAGTTGCAATGACAAAATAGTCTCTGAAACTGTTTTTAAAACTCCCTCGTGATTTAAACTCCTACAAGAAAATAACACACTGTGAGTTGAAAATACTTTAGCCCCACCATCTTTTTAGAAGCTCTGCTGGCGCAGTGGTTAAGCACTTAGCTGCTAATGAAAGGGCTGGTGATTGACAGCCAGTCAGCAGCTACTTGGGAGAAAGCCCTCATGAGCATCTCCTCTTGAGATTTTAGCCAGAAAGTCCTGTGGGGCTGATCCACCCCACCACATGGGGTGAGTATGAGTCAAATATTGACACCATAACACCTGTTATATTTATTCCTTCATCAAAGAAAGTAGTTTCCAAAGAGAAATTTTTGAGAATGTAACGTTTCTTAGGAATTTAGTTCTCTCATTGTAACCAATCAGGCCATATTGTTTCCAATTCACAGATGAAGAAAGCATGCAAAGAAGACTAAGTGACTAGACTATGGCTGCCACCAAGTTAGGGGTAAAGTTGGAACATGAGAAAACTTGGTCTGGCTCCAAAGCAAATGAATTTTCCATTAGTGGTAAGAACCATGTTCCCAATGCCTAGCACTGTGCCTGGCCTATGATGTTCAGGTGATGGTTGCTAAGAGATCATCTCCCTGACTCAGCTTTCTGAGACAGGGGCTGAGCTTGAGAGAGGATTGTAGGGGACAACTGGGCCTTGGCATGGGCCTCCCTGGGACTGGAACTCTGGTCAGAGACACCCTCAGATTGAGCTCTCAGAGGACTTGTCTTAGAAGTTTATTGGAGACCTGAGCAGAAGAGTCATCGTCAGGTCTGGCAGGTGCTCCAGTGAAACCAAACCCAAACCCACTTCTGTTGAACCGATTCTGACTCATAGCAATGCTACAAACACAACGGAACTGCCCCATCGAGTTTCCAAGGAGTGCCTGGCAAATTTGAACTGCTGACTTTCGGGTTGTAACCATAGCACTTACCCACTACACCACCAGCACTTCCTCACCAGTAAAGGTGGTCTTAATAACCCCAGCCACTGACTGAGAGCCCACCATGTGTCAGGTACTTCACCACAGAGAACTGTAATCTTCATTTTCCAGATGAGGAAACCGAGGTATAGACAGTCGAAGTGGAAGCCAGACATGACACAGTATGTAATCAGTGAAGGGGTGTGTAAAAACATACACTCCTTAGAGACGAGGATGGCAAGATTTAGTCTCGGACACTGTGGTCATGTTCTCAGGGGAAACCAGTCCCTAGAAGGCCACCCTGCTTGGTGGAGGATCATCAAAAAGAGGAAGACCTTCAACAAGATCAACTGGCACAACAATGGACTCCAACGACAATTGTTGTTAAGATGACTGAGAACCAGGCAGTGCTGATTTGTACTGTACATAAAGTCACTGTAAGTACTGACTCAACAGCACTGAACAGTAACAAGACTGAAAAGCTTGGAGAGAGCATTATCCTCTTCTTTCTCAGAAACAGCCCAAATGACTATAATCTCCTTCCCCAGATCAGTTCAGATGCCAGCTCTTAATATCATGTAGTAAGCAGAATTCCTAGAAGATCACTGGAGAGTCCAAGTTCCCTGATTATTTAATCAAACTCTAATCCTGTTATGAAGGGGTTTTGCAGATGTAAGTAAGGTAACTAATCAGTTACCCTAAAAATAGTGAGATTATCCAGCTGTGCCTAATGTAATCACATGAGACCTTTAAAAGCAGTTCTCTTGGACAATAGTAGAGAAGGAAGGCAGAGATGAACAGCGTGAGGGGAATTCCACTCACCATTGATGTCTTGAAGATGGAGAAAGCCATATGTAAAAGACCTAAGAGCAGTTTCTAGAAACTCAGAGTGACCCCAGGCGGACAATCCGCAAGAAAAGGGGTGCCTGAGACCTACACCACAGGAACTGGATTCAACCAACTTGGAAGTAGATTCTTCCACAGAGCCTCCAGATCAGAGTCCAAAACCAAACCAAACCTACTATCATCAAGTTGATTCTGACTCAGTGGCCCTGTGAGACTGAATAGAGCTGCTTCATAGAGTAGTCTTAAATAAGAACATCACAGAATAAGAAACAGTCTTATAAGAGTAAAGACTGAATACTTTTCTGAGGGGGGGGGAAATATAAATTACCAAAACTGACTCCATCAAAAATAAAACCCACGAAGATATACATCTATTACCATTAAAGAAATAGAACTGGTAGTGAACAATATTCTCACCAAGGAAATACTAAGATGATTTATAATTGGGTTTTACCAAACTTTGAAGAATAGATAACCATATAGTTTATAAACCATTCAAGAGAATAGAAAAAAAAGGTAAAATTTTCCAACTCATTCTAAGAGGCTAATATAACAATAAAATTTTAAGCTAGCATTTCTTATATTAATGTCAAAATCTTAAATAAAATATTAACAGAAACAGGAATTTTTTTCTAACACAATTTAGTCAAGTAGGAATTATTCCCATTACTTAAGGACAGTTTAATCTTTAAAAATCTATAAATGTAACTCACTCCATCAAGAGATTAAATGAGAATAACCATATGAATACTTCATGGATTCAAAAGCATCTTTTAAAATCAATCCATGTTCAACATGCAGAAAAAAATTCAGCAAACTACAGATAGAAGGGAACTTCTTTAACTTGCTCAAATGTGTGTCTGCCTACAGCAAGTGTCGCACTTAATGGAGAAACAGTCGAAGCAGTTTAAATTTAGGAGCAAAACAAGGTGTTCACGATCACCACCTTTGTTTAACATTGTACTTGAGGTCCTTGTTGAGACAAGACAATGAAGTAAACGTAAGGATTGGGAAGAACGAGACAAAATTCTCATTATTTGCAAATGACTTATTTGTCCACACAGAAAATTCAAGAAAAACTACAAATATTCAAACTAATAAGAGAGTTAAATAAGGATATTGAAAACAAGATCAGCATATAAATACTAACAGCTGCCTATTTACCAGCAATAATAAATCAGTAATATCATTTTTAAAATTCTGAATGACAGCAGACATTTTAAGATTCCTAAATCTATATTGTTGATAATAAAAAGACTAATTAAGAAAGAATATGTTCTAAAGATAAAGACTCAATCTTAGAATTAGCCCCAATTTAAGCTAATTAAATAATTTAATTCAGGGCAACTCCAACAGAATATGTTATGGAGCTTGAAGATCTGATCCTAATATTCACATGGATGCATAGAGAGTGAAAAATAGTGAGGACAAGTTTTAAAGACAGTAATGAGAAAGACTTGCACCAGATATCAATATTTTCAAAAAGAAAAAGGTAAAGTTTTTATACTATATGCCCATGGGTAAATAAATAACCAATGGATTAGAATAAAAAATACATGTGTATATTTATTTATATATTTATATATTTATATATATATATTATATATATATTATATATTTATATATATATTTATATATGTATATTTATATTTAATACTATGACAGCATTTCATGTCAGTGGGGAAAAATGTATTATTAAATATGAAAGCCAACATTTTAAGTTTATTTTCTTAAGAGTCCTTATCTGTTAGCAACAAACCAATATTGCTGCTGGGGACAAGATACCGTATCTGGGACATGTTTAATAAACACTAGGAAAACAGAGTGGATAGATAAAGCAAAAATGACATAATGCTGATGCTTGCTGAAATGAAGTGAGAGGCAAGTGAGGATTCTTTGTTTTGCTGCTCTTGAAAATTGTCATCATAAACTTTTTTTTAAGTTTCAAAAGAAAATATGTGAGAATAGTTTTGTGACCTTAGGTCACAAAAAGTCTCAGACATAAAATGTAGCAAAGAGAAATATTGATAAATTTAACTATACTAATGTTTTAAACTAATTTATGACAAAAAATTGCTCTAAATTAAGTTAAAAGATGTGCTACACACTGGGAAGAAATGTTGTAATGTATGTAACTGGCATGAGATTAATACCTAGAATGTATTTAAACCTCCCACAAATCAAAGGCAATCTAATAAAAAAATAGAGAAAAGATATTATCAACCAGTTCTGTAAAGCGGAAACTCCTGGATAACATAAGCAACCTCATTATTAATCAGGAAAATGCAAATGAGAATAAGATTCTCTTTTACATATCAAGTTGGAAAAAATTAAGTTACATAGAAATAGAAGTGGGCTAGGGGTAAAACCAAAACCAAATCCACTTCCATTGAGTCGGGTCCTACCCATGTGTCAGGAGTAGGCAAGTAAAAACTCTCATACACTTTTATGAGATTTTAAATTGGTGTAGCTCTTTGGAGAATGGAACCATCCTGTAAGTCTGAAAATGTTTATACCTTGTACTCCAGAAATCTCACTTTTATTTGTTCATGTCCTCTTGCATGCAAAACTGAGGTAATCTATACCTAGGAATGGAACTGATCGGTGGATTAGCTATTACCAAATTTCCCACCTAAATCAATGTACTATTATACAACCAACAAAATTTAAACTTTCCAAAATTTCCGTTCCCCTTTTTAATGTGTGTCAATTTGTAATGGATAAAAAGCAAAATTCATTGTACTTTAAACTTTATTTACTTGAAGGGTCTTCCAGTAAGGGTGTCCTATCTTCCAGTATCTTTGAACTTGAACAAAACAAGTTGTGTAGATGATAGTTTTAATCGTTTAATTATTTTGAAGAATATTTGATGGCATTATCTGCAGAAAAGAATTCCAGGTAAATGGCCGCTGCGGCACCACCTTTCAAATGAGGCCAACAGTATCCGTTATCATCGCCCAGTACGTTTTGCCCTTAACAGTCACAGCCTCTTCTCATCCGTCTTGGAAAAAACAAGGGCCAATGACTCTGCCAGACCAAAATCCACACCAAATAGTAACTTTTTTGGAATGAAGTGGATGTTGTTGAGTCTCCATTGGATTCTCATTGCTCTAAATGTGACGGTTTTGTTCATAAACAAAACCATTCATCCAAACATGGGCCTCATCACTGAAGACTATTTTTCTGCCAAAAGAAAGGTCAACTTTCAGTTGTTACAGAACCCAGTCAGCAAATGTACAGTGCAATCTGTGATCACTGGACTTCAGTTCTTGAATTAAAATAATTTTGTAAGAGTACAAAATCTGCCAAACTGTGATCCATGAAAGGCCTAGTGCTGCAGAGAAATAGATTGCGGTGGATTCTGCAGACACTCGGACCACCGGCGAGATGTTTCCATTAGAACATACTGTTCCGTGACTCACAGGTGTTGTCTAATTGGCAACAGGCTCGGTGGTCTCAAATTTTCTTATTAAACATGGAGTTGTTCTCTCAGTAGCACAATTACATGCATCGTAAACTTCACATAACACACAGAATGTCTGGTGAACAGAACACCCATTTTGATAATAAACTAATAATTTCTATGCATTTTCATGGCTATTTATCAGGACTAATCAAAAAACCATGATAAACATGGCCACTATCAAAAATAGGACATCCTTACTGGAAGACCCTTAAGAGTGAGGTTGCACACTTGTATTTCTTTCTACAGAAAGAGCCCACTTATATCCTTTGCCCATTTTTCCTCTTTTCCCCTTTCCTTAATCCCTAAGTGGGGATTAAGTTTCAGCAACGAGCAGTCCACCGAAAGACTGTCAGTTCTATTGTGCTGAGAGGCACTTTGGATCACAGGACAGGTGATCTACTTCCGAAAAATCCATCATTGAAAACTCTACGCTAATACACATGGGGTCACCATGACTCGCAATCAACTCAACAGCCACTAATTTTTAGCATTTCTAAGAGTTTGTTAGTAAGAAATTGTTCTCTTTGTCATTCTTCACACATTTTTACCACTTCAGTGTTGGCTTTTTTACTTGTTTGTGACATTATTTACCACACAGAAATGTTTTAAATCATGTGGGTAATGTAATCATCTGTTTTCAATTTTATCTTCTGGATTCCTGCTATAGTTGGAAGAACTGTTACCATTTCAATATTCTTTTAATTCCACCCATGTCTACTTTCAGTATAGTTTCATGTCTATGGTTTCATAATTTACACTTAAATCTTCATTGAACTGCAATTTATTTTATTATATTGCATGAAGTAGAAACATAGCTAGCCACTTAGTCTCCATCCAAAATGCTAGACAGTAGGGCCAATATGGTTATTTCATCTTTTTCGCATTGATTGATATGCCACATTATTAAACACTAAATGTCCTACTATTATGGGATCTGTTTCTGAACTCTATTCGGTTCCATGGCTCCAGTATCATATTATCTTAATTATATCATTTTATAACATGTTCTAATATAGAGTTAGTATCCCTCATTTTCAGATTTTTTCTGCTTATTATAACATTTATATTTCTGTATGGAATACAGAATATTCTGTATGAAATCCAGAATAATACCTATTATTATTTTTATTGGTATCACTTTGAATTTATACTAAATTCAGAAGAAAATGGAAACTTTACAATATTGGTACTTCTTACTCCAAACAGGGGGTGCCTTTCCATTTAAAGTTTTTGTCTTATTTGATGATGGTGACTTTTCTAACTTTGTACACTTTCTGTGAGGACTGAATGAGATGCTGCAGGAAAGATGTTAGGAAGGTAGATTCAGCTGGGCTTAGTAACCAGTTGGATGGGAAAAGGGAGGAGTCCGGAATCTCTCCTACTGGGTGACTCGCGGAAGTTGTTGGCATTCAGTGAGACAAGGAACATACAAAACAAACAAGCTGGGAGACAAGGTGATGAGGTCACCTCAAGCCAGCTGATGGTGAAGGACTTGTGGGACATGGTGGGGCTCCCCAGCAGACAGTTAGCTACCTTTTCGGGAACTGAAGAAGGAGGTGAGCTAGCCAAAGAAATAGGTGAGTTGACTCCGTGGGAGTAAATGAAGCCATTCAAAACAGTGTATGAGATGGCAGTATGAAAAAGGTCAAATCTCTGGGGGCCACCAGCATTTAAGGAACTGCTTGAGGACCTTATGCCAACAGAAATCACCCCGGAGATGGTTCCATTATTTCTGCCACTTGAGGAAGCAAGAATTATTATCACAACTGCTTACCGCTGCAAAGAATTAAGGATTTCATCCTTATTGCCCAAGTCAGCCTCCAGCATCCCTTTCCCGTGGTTGTTCTCTTCAATTAGTCTCAGTGACAAGCTCATTGTCAGTGCTTCTGTCACACTCATGCCCGTTTCCCAAACATATATCCTCAAGTATTAACCCAGTTCTTTTCAATGAATTTCCCATAAATCTCCTTTAAAATAAACTAACAATGAAACGTGTCTTCAGACAGAAATTGTGAAGGTGTCCCACAATACCATTAGACACACTAAAGAAACTTCTCTCTCAGAAGAAGAATCCAGACTCTTAGTTCCATTTTAACACTTTCTTCCCTCCCCTCCCCTCCCCCTTTCCAAAAAGCCCTTTTTGCCATGAAGTCATGGCTCCAGCCTTGGTAGTGCTTGGCTGGGCATACATTTGTTAGCAGTGGTAGAAGTTGAACCCTTGGGGCTGAGAACCAGGCAGCCCATCAGAGTGATTAAGAGTACAGGCTTGGGAATCAGCAAGGTCGGAACTGGAATCCTATCTCTTTTATTCTGCAGTTTTGTCTGACCTTGAACAAGTTACCTAACCTTTCCAAACCTGTTTCTTCATCTATAAAATGGGAATGATAGTTGAAAAGTCCATTTAAGGTTGTTGCTCAGATTAATCCAGATAGCCAAAGCATGTAGAACCCAATAAACCAAGGGAAAATTAAGTTTATTCCTAAAGTTTTAAGGTTGACTATCCAAAACACATTCTCACCCCACAGAGTCAATTTAAAAGCTCTCTCGACCATGGGGGAAAACCTGGTCACATGGAAACCCTGTGGTGTAGCAGTTATGAGCTGCAGCTGCTAACCGAAAGGTCAGCAGCTCAAATCCAATAGTAGCCTTGGAAACCCAAAGGGACGGTACTACTCTGTCCTATAAGACCACTATGAACCAAAACTGACTTGACAGCAATAGGTTTGGGTTTTTGTTCTGTCCCTAGGTGGCACAAATGGCTTGCACTGAGATACTAACCTAAAGGTTGGCAACTCAGACCTAACCAGCAGCACCGCAGAAGGACTGGCAATCTGTTTTTATGAAAATCACAGCTGAGAAAACCCTATGGAGATCAGTTCTATTTGGTAAGACATACAGGCACAGTGAGTCTGAATCAACTCTACAGTGATGGGTTCGGTTTTTTTAGGTCGACCTTGGAAAGTTCAGAATTTAATCTTGAAGGTATAAGGAATGCTCATGGGCTTGTAATCTGAGAAATCCAAGTGAATTCAATCCCTTTGACAGGCCCAGTGGTCTCTACACTTTTATGGGAATTATCATCCCTTCCCTATGTGATTATCATAGATATAGCATGAAAAGCATCTGCCTTGGTAGCTGGTATAGAGTAGGTACTTACAACCGAAAGCTGAAGCCATCTGAGAACAGAGTAGAGAGAACCTTGAAACCCTTGTGAGAGAAAGCGAGAAGAGGGGACACCCAGTCTCTAGAGAAGACAGAAAGTACTTAACTGGGCTGGCTTTTAAAATACAGCTCAACTTTTCACATCAAGCCTCCTAGAAGAAATTAGCCTAGTTCATTATAAATCAGACCAATTCCGTGTAGACCAAGGACAGTTTACATGGGTTTTGTTTGGCCTTGGATGTTAACTTCCTTCCATGGACTTATAGATAGCTTTGACATTTACTGCTTCCATTAAATAAGAAGCTGAGAACACAAGAGCAGAGGGGGGAGTCAGAAAGCTTTTTCTAACAGAAAAGAAGTGTCATTTACCAGACAACATCAAGTAGCAGCATCACAGAGAACAAGTCAAATCAAGCAAATTAAGCAGATGTGCCCATGATGAGCTGTCTTTGCGTGATCAGTCACGTGACAGTAA
The DNA here is from genome assembly GCA_028571685.1 of Heterohyrax brucei. Classification (NCBI taxonomy): domain Eukaryota; kingdom Metazoa; phylum Chordata; class Mammalia; order Hyracoidea; family Procaviidae; genus Heterohyrax; species Heterohyrax brucei. The sequence goes on from CM053150.1 coordinate 70,585,545, forward strand.
CTCTGGCTTGAGTGGCAGCCGTGCTAACAAACTGGAGAGAGATTGATGCCCCTCCAAGGCCAGGGAATGCATAAGCAAAGTGAAGAGCTCATTCAGGTCTGTGCCAGTCAGAGTACAATATGTATCACTGGCTGCTAAAGTGAGTTATGGTTTCGTTCTCCTACTGGTACCTGAAATCTAGAGAGGGCATTTGTCTAATCCGTGTATCAGAGATGACAGGTATAGCTACGTGGTCACATGGGGGAGATATCTGCTTGGCAGATAAATCAGGCACTGTGAAGGAACCTGTTGTTATCAATTTACTCTTGGGGTAGAGAAACTGCCTTGTACATGGGTGGTATTGTCAGTACGTACTATGTTTCCCCCCTTTCCTGAAGCTTCTGCAAGTACTGTTTGCTCCAGCTTGCTATGTCTGGGGATGGGCGGGCATGGAGCCTTTTGATCCTACACTTCATACAAGACACTAGACGTATCTGTTTGTATGTCAGGCCCAGTGGATTGGAAGCTTCTTGAGGGCAGGTCTGTGTTCAATTCCTGTGTCATCATTTACAGCACAAGGGCTTCCATGGGCTGTTCAGCTAAAAGGAACAAAAGACAAAGCCCTTTGTGGCAAGAACCGGTGGCCTCTGTGATAGGCAGGTCTGGGATACCAAGATTCCATGCATTCTATTGGCCCAAGTCTTTGAAGCACAGAAAGGTAACTGTACAGAGTCTGCTTTTCTGCCAACTTGGAATGTTCATATCTCAGCTGTAGTAACACCAGCTCCTTGAAAACTAATAACAATAAAAGAGAAAGAAAGGAAGGGAGGGAGGGTAGAAGAGACAGAGAAAGAAAGACAAAAATGAAGGCAGGCAGAAAGGCAGGAATGGAAGGAGATAAGTCCTTTGTGTTCCTCAGAAACAGCTACTGTCTACTAAAACAAATTTTAAAATGACTGGAGATAGGTAGCCAAGTGTCAGGGATCTTTATTAAACTACTTGTCGAAAATCTCACTGCACCATAGTGGAGAAAACACTGGAATAAAAGCTCTGAGCACATGGGACTTCTCTCTTTCAGTCCCCTTCATGAGGTCCATGACTTCCTGTTGCATCCTTGATGCCAGGGCTCATTTCTCTTCATTCTTTTTACTGTCTTCAGGCCAAGTTCATCTCTTCGGGGGCTTCCCACTTAACTACTGAAGTCACAGACTCCAAATCTCTCTACAGTGACGATCGCTCTCCTGGGCTCTGGATCCATCTATCCAACCACCATGAAGGCACTTTCTTCTGCATGTCAAGCTCAGTCCATTCAAAGCAGAGCTTAGCATCTTACCCAAAGCCCCTCTTCCTCCATGTTCCTTCCCTTAGTCAGTGACATAGTCACTGCCCCAACTGCTCAAGCCGTAAAACCCACAGGCGTTCTTGACTTCCCTCACCATGACCTGACAATCTCAGCAACAAGAAGACTTTAGATTCTAGCAAGAAATTAGGTTTTCATTTGAGTCAAGTGAGTCCTGATCAGGATATGACTCAGAGCCCACATTTGTAAGATTTATTTGTCCTTTGAAATTGACAGATGGGTCCAAGCCATCTTGGCAAGGATGAACAAATAGACCCAAGGACATTAGTCTCCACAAAAGTAAAGGGGTGGATGGAATAGTTGAGAGATTCTAAAGTGGGTCCGTAGGTCTCTTTGTCTGGGGACAGAGAATCCCCACACTGGATGATCTTTGGCTTTGAGAAGGCTGTGGTTTTTCCATCTGCCTCCCAACGTGGATCCCCAAAGGAGAGCGTGGGGCTTCCTTGGAGCCTTCTGTGCTCCCGGCCTCCCCTAGAGCATTACGAGAACCAGAGGCTTTGCTTCCTTTCATGAGTGTGGAAACCCGGAAGGTGACACTGGGTAGGAACCAAATGGGAGGAAAAAAAGATGTCCAACACACTGTCATCAGTAGCAAGAGGGACACCCAAGAAGATTCACTGCCTATAAGACCCTCTTCTTTGTCTCTCAAGGAAAGCCCATGGGTAAACACTCACTGAGTCAAGGTTATGACCACAGTTAGCACAAAGGTTAAGAGCACAACAAGGCTTTGGAGTAAAGGTTTGGACCAGGTCAAACCTGCATTCTATAGTTTATTCGTTATGTGGCCTTGGGAAAGTCACTTCATCTCTCTGAGCTTTGGTTCCCTCACCAGTAGAAAGAATAAAAGTCCCTATCTAAGTACCTAGTCCAATAGCAGATACCTAGTAGATATTTGGAAATGGTAACTACAGTTTTAAGAGTCCCTGGGTGACACAAACAGTTAAGTACTCAGCCACTAACTGAAAGGTTGGTGGCTGGAAACTACCCACAAGTGCCTCAGAAGGAAATCCTGGCAATCTTCTTCCAAAAGATTATAGCCACTGAGAACCCTATGAAACAGTTCTACTCTGGAACACATGTGGCTACTATGAGTCTGAACCAACTCAACAGGAATTTGGTTTGATTTTGGTTTTAACTACAGTTTTTACATGATTACAGTCTCAATCTTTCAGCTCTGAATTCTGAGCTCTCCCAGTCCTTGAAGGACTACCTCAAGTCTCTCTCCTCCCTGAAGGCTATTTGGATCACTCCTGCCTTGATCACCTGATAAGGACCTGGCACATTCACACATGGCCAGCCAGGAGCTGAGGAGACAAACAAGACCCAGACACAAGTCCCAACCTCATATGGCTTATGGTCTAAGAAGTCCCGAGTGCGAAGTCCTGCTCCACCACCTCCTGACTGTGTGAGGTTAGCTAGACATTTCAAGGCTCAGCATTCTCATGTGACTATTCCCTTGGTGATATCTAGTATGAGAAAAGGTCGTGAGGAAGGGCAAGGGAGTCAGGGAGGAAGAAAAGGAGGAAGAAATGATGGATGGAAGGAAGGAGGGAGGGAAGAAGGGAGTGGAAGGGGGGCAAGGGAGGAAAAAGGAAGAGAGGGAGAATAAAGAGGAAGGAAGGAGAGGGAAGGACAGGAGAGAAGAAAAGGGAGGAGCAGACAGAAGGAAGGAAGGGGAAGGAGGAAAGTAGAAAGAGCAAAACACCCAGAGAGAGAATGAATGAATCCGTGAGCCGTCCTCCCCTGGCCTGAGGCAGGATGCCTGCTGTCACGTTTGTATCATCCCACCTGAAGGGAGATTTCATCTTCCCCCTTTTACAGCCCAATATTCAATAAGCGAAACTTGTTTAAAGGCCCGCGGCTCCAAGCAGCAGCCTCGGACAGAGCGCCTGCGCTGTCACCCTTCTGTGGGTATTAATAATACATGACAAAAAGCTACAGCTTTATTTTATTTCATCCTCCAAGTCAAGCTCTTTAAATCAAATATTTAGGGAGGGAATATTTACCCGCACGTCAGCCAGAAGCATTTCTGGTCTTAAAGGCAAACGGGCTCAGTAGGGACCAAGGGCTGACAAGCACGACAGCTGTGTGCGGTACCACTGCTGGCATCACCATTTCGTAGATAAGGGAACCGGGGCTCAGAGAGGGCAGGTGAACTCATTCTAGGTCATTCAGCTAGGAAGCGGAAGAGCAGGGACTCCAACCAAGCCGTGTGGCCCTGGAGGCCAAGTGCTGACACCTCACTGTGCTGTCTCTCACACAACTTAGGTATATCGGGTCAGGAGGCTAAAACCAAGGATGAGCAGGTATTAAATGCCAACTGTGAGTGCCCAGCTTTCCTGAGGGCAGGGCAGGTGTATGGAGAAAAGGAAGAGCGACTAAAACAAGCAAAATCCCTGGATTTTGGGTGAGCCGAACCCACTTACTCAGGCCATGGTCTTTTATACTGCCCCCTAAAAAACACCACCTCGAAGTTGATTTTGATTTATAACAATCCTACGGGACAGAGTAGAATGGCCCCACAGAGCTTCCAAGAAGCACCTGGTGGATTCAAACTGCTGGCCTTTGGGTTAGCATCCATAGCACTTAATTGCATTATACTGCCTCCGTATCCATGCAAAAGCTGGACAATGAAAAAAGAAGGTGGAAGAAGAACTGATGTATTTGCTCTGTGATGTTAGCAAAGAACAGTGAATGTATCACTGACCACCAGAAGAACAAACAAATCAGTCTTAGAAGAAATACACTGAATTGTTTCTTAGACGGAAGCACGGTGAGATCCTAGCTGGCTTACTTTGGACATGTCCTCAAGAAAGACCAACTGCTGAAAAGAGCACTGTGTTTGGAAAAGTAGAGGTTGGTGAAAACTAGAGAAACCCTCAATGAGATGGATTCACACAATAGCCAAAACAGTGGATTCAAACATGCTGAAGATGGTGAAGGTGGCACAGGACCCAACAGTGTTTTGTTGTGTTACACTGAAAACACCATCACGAGTCAAAGCCAACTTGACAGCAACCAACCACAAGAACAACCACCCGCACACAGAACTGAAAGAACCTCCCTGTGGCTGAAACTTGAAAAGCTAGAAGGAAAGGTGAGCCCTGAGGAAGGCTCGTAGGATCAGACAAGGAGCCTGGCCTTCACCTGAGGGTCCTGGGATCAGGAGGAGGGATTGGTGGATCAGGGAGCAGCAGAGTGGCCGGCATTGTGTTTTAGGACAATCACCCAAGAGGAGGGGACACAACCCAAATGGATCCTTGATACTCAGTGCCTGGCTCTGAGCCAAGAGCAAGGGATGAAGAGAGGCCAGCATAAGTCCTTTGCTTTAGAAGGGGTTAGCAAACCAACATTTATAGAAATCAATTCCATCAAGTCAATTCTTGCTCAGGACAGCTCCATATGTATCTGAGTAGACCTGTGCTCCACACGGTTTTCAGTGGCTAATTTTTCAGAAGTAGATCGCCAGGCTTTTCTTTTGAGGTGCTTCAGGGTGAACTTGAACCTCTAACCTGTTGGTTAGCAGCCGAGCTTGGTAACATTTCTGTCTCTCAGGAACTCCAAACCAACACTATTGGATGTTTTCTCTATATCAGGCACTGAACCAGCCTGTAGACAGATGATATCCATACTGTTGTGTGCCAGCAAGTCAATTCCAATTCATAGAAACCCTGTAAGACAGAGAAGGACTACCACATAGGGTTTCCAAGGTGGTGATTTTTACAGAAACAGATTGCCATATCTTTTTCCCCTGGAGCTGCTGGTGCCTTTGAACTGCCACCCTTTCCATTAGCAGCCAAGTGCTGAACTGTTGTACCACCAGGCCTTCTTTATGCCCTTAAAGGACAACTGTTAAGTCTCCATTGTGTGCAGGAGGCAACTGAGACTTAATGCAGTCAAAGCATCTGTAGCTTAAGAGTGGAGACAACTATAAATGGCCAGCCACAGCACATTGCAATCATAAGAATAGCAGGAACTAGCAGTTATCTGTTAAGGCCTTGTTAAATTCTAGTCACCGGGCCAAGCACCTCGCATGCATTTCCCTCATCAATCCTCTTGCCAACCCTGTGAGAGAGAGATCACACTCCCCATTCCACAGATGAAGAAACTGAAGCTCAGAGAGGCTAAGTAGCTTGTCCAAGGGTACATGGCAAGGGCTTGCGTTCTTAGCTATGTGGTTCACTGCCCCTCCCCACCCTCACTCTCCTACAGCAACAGCACATCCAAGGAGGGCTGAGACCGCAAACAGAGCTCTGCACAAGGAGCTGAAGTTTGGGCTGGGCTTGATGATAAGAAGGTGTTTCCCAGGTAGAGAGGGAAGGCATCTCCCAGGTGTGTAGAAGACCCAGGATGTCTGCAGTATAGTGAGCTTGTTGAGAAATCAGGTAGGGCAAGAGCTGTTAGAACTTAGAGGATATTGAATGTCAAGGCAAGGTGTGGCTTTGTCCTGTAGTCAACGGGAAGCCATCAAACGTGTTGACAAGGCTCAAGGGCTCAGACTGTCTGGAAGAGAGAGCTTGGGGGAAGCTTTGGGTAGGAGGAACTGGAACAGAGGAATACCACAACCAGAACATTGGTTACAATGGTCATCCTTTGAGACACATCGACTGTGTGCCAAGCACCGTACAAGCTTTCTCTCTAGTCTTTGCCATGCAAGGCAGGGTAATTATCCCCACTGTACAGAGGAGGCTGGATGCTGTGGGAGGGAGTGCCCTCAGAGATGGTCCTTTCTGTGAGGCAGCAAATTAAAGCCATTTCCCTGTCCCCTTGTAAGTCAGCCTCCCCTGCTGCCCTTCGTAGAAACTGAGAGCTGACAGTGATGTTTGTACCCTCCCACCTGCCTTCCCCAGATGCTTGCTGGCCACCTACTGTGTGCTTGCCCTTACTGGGCTCTGGGAGGGGGTCTAGACAAGACTCACATCCTTCTTCCTGCTGATTTCATCAAAAGGAAACAATTCGCTCTCAATCCCAAGCTGGCAGCCCCAGCAGAGTTCCCATCCCAGCTCCTGTCCTGGGCTTGCTAAACAATTACTTCCAGGCGTATTAGCGGCCCTGGGCTAAATGCCGAAGTGTGTGTTTCCTGCTTAGTGAGACTGGTTATTGCTGATTCTGCAAACGTTTGTCTAAGAGCTTGAGAGGGGAAGGGACCTGGAAAGAGGATCAGCCCAAGGATGGGTCACTGCCCTCCCCACAGTTCAGGGCTACCCATATTATAGAGTGGGTAGCTGTGGGGGAGGATGCTGAGGGTGGTTCACAAGTGAATTTTCAAAAAGTGCCAACACCTGGTGGTCTTGCAAGCCACAGAGAGAATTGTGGCTGGGGGAGAGGAAAGGGCCTGGGTAATGGGTCCAACAGAATTAGAAAGCAGAATAGGGCTGTAGAACAAAGCTAACACAGTGCATTTTGTCTCATAGTGAGAAGCATCAGGTCTAGGGACCAGTCACCCTGCACTGTATTCCACAAACATTTATTGTTGCTATACCTTGACATTAAGGTCACACAGGTGACAACCAGAGTCACCGTGTGGTTTTAAGAGCTTAAAGACATTAACTCCAGCCCCCCTCTCACTTTGCAGGTCAGAGACCCTAAGTCACCTCCAGCTTCCCTTTGGGCTTCTTGGCTGTGGGCTTTCAATTTCCAGTTCTCATTGTGTATTTCTGCTGCAGTGATCTCAGTTATGGGCTGTCCATCCTTTCCCACACTGCAGCACCCACCGTGGATGCATCCTGACCACTTCTCCCTCCCCTACCAATGCCCCTGCCCCAAGACCTTCTGAGAGGCAAACTTTGCTGACAGTTTCTTGACAACTGGCAGGATTTCCAGCACCTTCCTGCATGGTCCTCATTTCTCTCCCCAGCCTCATCTCACCACAGTCAGTCTCTTGCATTCTGAGATCTAGCCACTCGTGTACCCTTCCCTTTCTTGAATGTGCTGCTGTACTTCCTGCCTCACAGCCTTTGCACAAGCTGATTGTTCTTTCTTTAAGGCTCTTCCTCCAGACCTGTAGGGGGAGATGGTTGATCTGACTTAAACATTCATCATGGAAAATGCCAATGACTCACACTGATGGAGATGTCAGAGAGGCTGCATGATCATGGGCCAGGATTATTAGGAAAGCATGTAGGCCAGAGGCACCAATCTAGGAGTCCAGCCTGGAGGTGGCAGTTGAAGGCGAGAGCATGGATAGAAGGGCCCTGGAAGAACCAGTAGAGGAATTAGAGCTCCCTAGCTCCTCTCAGCTCTGACAGTCAGTGATTTCATGAAAGCTGGAAGCTTTGTTTGAAAGAGGAAGGGAGGAGTAGAGTTCATGCTCTCAGCTCAGACACAAGAGCTGGAGGGAAGGATGGAAGGGGCTTATTATCACCATTTCTGTGCATCGGGCATCACTCAGGCTGACATCTGACTGCCAGCGCTAATGAAAGGCACACCCGCTGCCTGGCATCCTGCAATCAGAGGCTGGCGGCGCCGGGACAGCCTGCCAAAGGCCGTTGGCTCTGCTTCCTGGAGACCTAGGAGGTTCGAACTCGCTGTGTCTTCGGTGGGATGTGGCTGGTCTTCTGCAGGGTGCATTTTCATGTCAGATGCTGGCACCGCAGTGGGACAGAGAGCAGCTGCGTGTGCACCAGGAAATGTCAGAAACTGTGTTTAAAGAACTGGGATTCTCAACCTCAAGAAGAGAAAGCCACACATCCCAGGGGAGTCCCTGGGCCAAGGGAGCACATGCGATCTGGGTATGACAGTAGTCAGCTTCCTGTCATTGTAAGTGAAGTCTGAACATCCCTGGTGGGGTTATTGTTACAGAGAATTCAAACCTACAAGGAAAGGTCAAGCAAGGTGACCTTGTGTTTTACTTATTTGGTACTGGTCTGACAGAAATACCACAAAGTGGATGGCTTTAGCAAAGAAAAGTTTATTCTTAAACAGTCTGGTAGATCACAAGTCCAAATTCAGGGTGCCTGCTCCAGGGGAAGGCTTTCCCTCTGTCAGCTGTGGAGGAAAGTCCTTGTGTTGCATCAGTCTTTGGTCAGGGAACATCTTGGCTAAGGAATCTCAGATCGGAAGGACAAGCTCTTCTCCTGGTGCTGCTTTCTTGATGGTGTGATGTTCCCCACTCTCTGCTCACTTCCCTCTGTTTAAATCTCCTGGAAGGATGAAAGGATAAAAGGTGGTACAAGCCACACTCCAAGGAAACTCTCTTAGCAAGAGTGTTGCGGTCTTATCCTAATCCTCTTTTAATGTAACCATCCTTATCTATTAGCCACAAGCAGAGATTAGGGTGTACAGCACAGGAAAATCACAAAATAGAGGGCAATCTCAGAACACAGGAAATCATAGCCCGATCAAATTACATTTATTGGGGGGGGGACAGAATTCTATCCATGACACCTTGAAAGCCCCTTCTGACCCTTAGATTCTAAGACTTTATAACTCATATGAGAAAAAGTGTTCCTAGAGTATCCTATCTCACATCTGAAATTCCTTAGGTCCAGAAGGGTTCTATCTAGCATCTCACCTCAAATTTTCTAGCTACAGGCTCAGCTCCACTTGCCAACATTCAGTGGCTACAAGCATTCTAGAGCCACGTGTTTCCCTTACCCAAATCCTCCAGGACCCTCTGTCTGCCCAAAGACAGCTCCTCCACACCAGGGCTGTTGCATGTAAGTGCCAGACACCAAGAAGAGGGAAGATGAAAGCCCAGATGTCAGTGTTATGCAAGTAGCAACTGATTATCATCTCCCGATGCGCTGAGCCGTGGCTTCTGCTGTGTTCTTCTGGAAGACTGCCTGGCAGTGACTGCTTTTCTTTAAACCACAGAGGGGAGCTGGGGACCTTTACTGGAGGGAGTTGCATTAACCTTCATTTCCACCCTCATTGCAGGGGTCCTGTCATCACCAGGTTCCAGCTACATGGCTGATAAACCTGCTGTCGCATCTGGTTCTGGCCCTCTATGTTGCTTGTAGGGTTACCCTGACATGCCCACCCCACATACCTCACCCCTCATGCCCCAAGCCTTTCTTGAAGCCAGTGATATGCAGTGATTCTGTGATTTAACATTCTATAGTTAGACCTGACAAATATCAACACAATACAAAAAAATACTAATACAAAACAGCTCTTCCAACTCCTTTCTTCAAAAAAGGCCAAACTGAGGCACAGAGATATGAAGCAACTTAGCCACAGTCACTGGCGAGTCCAAGAAGCTTAGGCCCTCTGATTCCAGGCCTGAGAGCTCCCCAGCCTCACGTACACTAACAGAGATAAATCAAATCCAGAAATGTCGTGCTGAGAACCCAGGAGTCCTGATCCAGGGTTTACTTCAGACAGCAATTCTGCTTGTCTGGAGGCATCCTTTCTTTAGAAAAACTGTAGGATGAGTGCTCCGAGACAGATTAGGCTTGAAGCCGTTTCTGCCTCCTGGTAATCCCCTGTCTGCCCCAGGCCAAACAGGCCCCACAGTGGCTGGACCAAAACTAGGGCATTATTGGTGAGCATAACAAAAGTTTGATGTACCATTTAAAGACACCAAATACAAGCTCTAGGGAACACACGATTTTGCCTCAGTAGGATTAAAAAACAGTTGCCACTAGTAAGTCTAACTATCGGAGACAAGAACCTAGTGTTTTTCTTTTTTATCACATTATTTGATTTTTAAAGTCTATACATGTGTTCTGTTCTATAGGGTCACTATGAGTCAGAATCAACTTGACAGCAGTGGGTTGGTTTGGTTTTTCATTATACATGTATTATTATTATTAAAAATATTTATTAAATGGATTAGCTGTAAAAGATTATACATGTTTATTGTATCTTGTATATATTTGATATATAAGTATGTTGCACATATATGATAGATAGGTAGGTGGTTAGGTAGGCAGATAGGTGGATGGATGGATGGATGGATGGATAGACAGAAAGTAATTGAGAGGTCCTAATTTCATAATAAGGAGGCCTTTAGTGATGCAAATAGTTAAGTGCTCGATAACTAGCTAAAAAGTTGACCATATGAACCCACTCAGATGCTTCAGAAGACAAACCTGGTGTTCTGCTTCCAAAAGGTCAGAGCCTTGACAATCCTCTGACGCTCAGTCCCACTCTGACACACATGAGACTGCTGAGTTGAAATCAGTCCAATGGCAACCAACCAACAACAGCAATTTCATCATAAAGGATAGCCATACAAATTTAACTTGACATTTTGAGAAACTAGTTTTTAAAATGCCTGCAGTGGTAGGTAACTTTACTCCTGAGTTAACCTCTTCAGCATTCCAAAACATATTTTATTATACCAACTGTATCTCTTTTTATGTTTTCACACCAGCACTTAGTGGTTTCTGATGTAATGACTTTTTGCTGGCATTCTCCTTTGTTTTATTTTTGCAAGACTTGGTAAAATGCTTGTATCGTAGCCTTTCCATAGATTATCATGATGGGGTAGCACATTTTTTCTGGGCCTGTTCTAAGAACTCTACAGTTAGAGGAAAGAGCATTAAACAGATCTCTTCTCTCCCATGGATTCTGAAAATTTGGAGTACAAGCATCAAGTTCAAATCACGGGAGCATGGGGCGCAAAGTTGCAATGCTGAGAGATTTGTGATGTTCACACACAAGACTGCACAATTATCCAAGCTCTCATTTCACAGGTGTTGGTAACACCTGCCCTTTACACTGGAACTTTTGTGGCTGAGCCTGGGCTTGGCATTCAAGGCCCTGCTGAGAGTAGGGTAGCCTGATGGCCTCTGCAGACTGGCTCCAAACTTTTTTTGAAAACCTACCTCTTACTGAATCTTTATCACACACCACACTCCTGCCAAGTGAACTTCTCTTTGTGTTTCTACCACCAAACCTTTACTCACTCTGTTCTCTCCTCCTAGAAGGCCATTCCCTAACATGTTCACACATCCAAATCCCTCAAGGAGAGCCACACCAATAAACAATTAGAGTATTTATACTGTGCCTGGGGGATTTTCAAGTAGCTAACATTAAGTGAATGCCTTGGGTGTAATAACTGCTTTGCACCCGTTTTGATTTTATCTTAAACCCGTGCTAGAAGGCTCACGTCCAGAAAAGTGAAGAACAGAGTTAAACAGCTCAGCCAAGCTACCCAGCCAGTAAGTAGTGAAGCCCAGATATGAACCAACTCTTCACTGCTCCCCTGTCCCAGCTCTGGGGAGGCAATGATATACCATCAATGACAGTCGTCATGGGAAACAGTTATAGGCATAAACCTTTCTCAGGATTCCCACTCACCTCTCTCACTCCCAACCAAGCTGTGAGGTCTCTGCATCTCTTTGTCCTAAGGGATACAGGACTCTGGGAGCTGGTAGAGCCCTAAGTTTTCGTAAACATGACATAAGTTTGCCAAAAAGTAAAAAATAAATGGCCCCAATTTTAAGAGATGGTAATGGAAATCAATGCTCAGGGCAGAATTTCAATCCAGAGAACCAACTGCTGTATTTCTGAGACTGGCCAAATGTGAAGGTTTTTCTTTCCTCGGCTATGTGCCTGCACCTGCTGCAGAGCTCTGTCCATGTGGTGGTTGGCTGGCCCTAAGCTCAGACCTACCATTGTTCTATAAAGAAAAGTTGTTTCCCCAGATTTTATTTTTTTCATGCGACCCAGGCTGTAGCCACACCTCCTCTCAGAAGTCTTCTGGACTCCCAGCTTCCTGAGGTCTCAACTGGGCTCCCTTACGGTCCTAAATTTTGTCAACTCCAGTTACTTCCTACAGTACCTTGTAACCATCTGCTGTTTACCTGTCTTCTACTCAGGGCTAATGAAACCGCAGTTAGAAACATGGGATGTGATGTTGAGATTTACGTGCTTTTAGGGGGTCATGATGGGTACGAGAACTCAGACAGCCTAACTTCCAGTCCGGGTTCTGTTACCACAAGGTATTAGCTTCTTTGATTTCTTCATAAGATGGTGAAACGAGGTGCCATCTCTCAAGAGCTTGGTCCGGGTCTGAGACATAGCGTGTGCTTTATAAGCATCAGCTCTTTCCTTACCTTGTGAGATGGACAAATGTGAAGGTTTTTCTTTCCTTAGCTACGTGCCTGGAGATTCACAGATTCAAACAACTGCAGGTTTTAAAGCCATGCATTATCCAAGACTCTGCTATTGATCCCTGTCAAGACCAGAACAGAGGCGTTCACAACACAAAGAACATCACGTGCCATCTCAGAAACTGAAGATCCTTCTCCCAAAATCCTGGGCGTGGACTTGGTGTTACCACATCCTGGGCTCCCAGAAAACATCCATCTCACAAGGTAAGGAAAGAGCTGACGCTTATAAAGCACACGCTATGTCTCAGACCCAGGCCAAGCTCTTGAGAGATGGCACCTCGTTTCACCGTCTTATGAAGAAATCAAAGAAGCTAATACCTTGTCTAGCACCATGCAACCAGTGGTAACAGAACCCAGACTGGAAGTTAGGCTGTCTGAGTTCTCATACCCATCATGACCCCCTAAAAGCACTTAAATCTCAACATCACATCCCATGTTTCTAACTCAGCACATAGTAAATCCTTCCTTGACCACAAGATGTTTATCTCTCTAACTAGTGGTGGTTTTACAGTGTCAGCACCCACTAAAGTGTCTTGCACATGATGAGTGCTGAATGAGCATCTGTTGGCAGCTGCATAGTGGAGATAGGCTGATATATATAGCAGAGAGAGCCCAGGACTGGGGAATGGGAGACCTAACGTTACCTCCAGCCCTGGCCATGAACTAGCTTTGAGGTTTAGCTGAATACTAGTCTTCTTTATTCCATCAGGAAACACTGGTGGCATGGTGGGTAAGTGCTACGCCTGCTAACCAAAAAGTAGGCAGTTTGAATTCATCAGGAATGCCTTGGAAATTCTATGGAGCCATTCTACTCCGCCCTATAGGATCACTAGGAGTCGAAATCGACTCAATGGCAGTGGGTTTAGTTTTGTTCATTTTTTTGTTTCACAGTTTTCAGATCTGTGGTTGGGCTGAGTCTCAAGTGGCATGTTCACATATTCTTTATTAGCCAACATATACTGAGCCCTTACTGTGTGCCTGTCCCTGTACCACGTACTTTCCACTCTCCAACTCATTAACTCCACGCAAAATGGCTCTATTGCTAATTTGAAGGACGAAAAATTGCTTTGAGGTCAGCTCTATCATGTCTGTGTGTTTTGTATGAGTGTTAATTTTTTTCAAAGGTGACTCTGTTTTACATCTGTAATGATTTTGCCACTACTTTAGAATACAGAATTGGGGGGCAGGCCTGTCATGTACTGATTCATGCAACATTTTGGACTCCTGGCACTAAATGTTTCCAGGGCTATTACTTGTTGGATCCTTGTATTTTTGTGTTGGAATAATTAAAAAAAAAAAAAAACTCCGGGAATGGGTAAAAAATATCTAAGAATTCCTTGGTATTCAGGGATACCTAAGTGTAACGTGAATGTGGAATTGAAACTAAATGAGTCCTAATCCTGTTGTTCTTTGGTCTTTCACAGCTGACTCATAGATCCCAGCTCAGTAGACAATGTGGGATTTACATGGCTCTTTCTAGGTGGGTATTTTCACGTCACGAACTAAATCTTTGTGAAGCCAAGCCAAGTGCCATCAAATCAGAAATTTTGGTAAAGTTGAGTAAGTGAAACTCTAAGACATTGAAGGGAAAAAGGTAAGCGATTTAACAATGTCTCTAGTAAAAAGGAAAACTGTACAGAAAAAGAAATAGAGTGAAGTTCCAGTGGAGAAAATTAGGAAGGATGTTAGCAAAAATCTTGAGCAGCAACGCATTCTTCCCCCCAACACACATATATTCACAGAGACACACACAGAATGTAGCATTTGTGAAACTTGACAGTTTAGGGGTATTTAGTTTAAAAGAGCTGAAATTCAGAATTAGAAGAGCCAACCAAAAGTCAAGTGCCGTCGAGTCAGATCTGCCAGAGCAGATAATTTCTCTTCCTTGAAGGAACACAGGCCCGTTTTAATTATTCTTTTGGAGCTTTACTCCTGACCTTCTAGAATACACTGAGATGTAACAGACACTAAGGAGTCCATCAGCCCTGAGGTATCTAAGTGGTGAGCAAGTTCAAATTTGAACAGCAAATGCTGTCTAGGATGTGGGAAAATTGGAACTTTTACCCATGAGTGGTGGGAATGCAAAATGGTACAGCCATTGTGGAAAACAATGTGGTGGTGCCTCAAAAAACTAAAACTAGAACTACCATGTGGCCTAGTAATTCCATTTCTAGGTATATTCCAAGCCAAGTGCTGTCGAGTCTGATCTAGCTATATGAGGTCTAACAATTGAGTCCACAGACTTAGTTGTTCTAAGTCCTACATACCTCATTGCTGAATATCACTATGGTCACCTTCCAGTACTCCCCTTGGGAAGCCATACACTGATGCAAGTGCCTAGTCCACCCTTCAGAGAAACTTTGAAACGCTTTCTGGAATGGCCATTGCGCATGGTGGCACGGTACCAAGTTTGCAAACATAGTTGTATAGTTGTCTACAAAGGTGTTCTCAGTCAATAAACAAATAACTATGTTGGAACACCCTCTGTACTCACATGATCTGGTCCACAGTGACTTTTTTCTTTTCCCAAAGATAAAGGAAATATTGAAAAGAAGACATTTTGATGACATTCAGGACATCAAGGGTAATACGATGACAGCTCTGATGGCCATTTCAGGAAGAGTTCTAAAATTCCTTTAAAGGATGGACTAGGTGCTGGTGTCAGTGTGTAGTTTCTCAAGGGGTGTACTTCAAAAGTGCCCATAGTGATATGCAGCAATGAGGCATGTAGCATTTTTTCTAGGACTAGTTTACTAACTTAACTGGCCGTCCTCGTATACCCAAAAGATGCAAAAACAAAAACTCAAACAGAAACTTGTATGTCAGTGTTCACGGCAGCATTATTCACAACAGCCAAAAGCTGAAAACACCTAAATGTCTGTCAATAGATGAATGGACAAACAAAATGTAGTATAAGTACAATGGAATACTACTCAGCCAGCAGAAAAATCAAAGTCTGGACACATGCTGCAGTTGGGATGGAGCTTGAAGACATCACGGTGAGTCAGCCACAGACAGACAAATTCTATATGAACTCACGTCTATAAAAAGAGAAGAAAAGTCAAGTGTATGCAGAGTAAAATCTATCAGTGATTACTAGGGGCAGGAGAGACGGGAAAGAAGGGGCTAGTAATGACAGAAATATCACATTGAATACAGGTAGAGTTGCACAGTGGATTATTGTAATTGCTGTCAATTAAGTTGTACACCTGTAACAACTTGAATTGGCAAAAGCTGTATGATAGATGAAAAAAAATAGTCACTGGTCAGGTTGCTTGTGTGCATTCAAAAACTTCATGGGATTTGGTATCCTGGTTTGGAGGTTTAGTCATGGTTTCATGAAACATCCGTATTAACTAGTCTGATAATGTGTTTAGTGCTTCTGTTCTACCTCATAGTTTGTACCTGAGTTCTTAAAAGCTTACAAGTGGCCATTCAAGCCACAACGATTGGTCTCTATTTACCTGCAACAACAAAGGAAGAAATTATCAAAAATAGGAGAATATGGAATGTATGGCTTATTAACTGCCTCCTTTGCCAGGAGACCAGAAGAAGTGAATGGTTTCCGGCTACCGTTAGTGAACATTTCAATCAAAGATCCTATAAAAGAATCCTGATCAAAAAAGAGATAATACAGAACAGAATGTCAAATTTTGTGGACTCCAGATTTCTGGAGCCCTGAAGGCTGGGTGAACCACCAAAGCTATAACTCTGAGATAATCTTTAAATTTTAAACCAAAATATCCCCAGCAGTCTTGTTAAAGCCAAACAATAATTTAGCTTAACTAGTAAAAAATGTCTGCCCTAAGCATTAAGCTCTTTTAGGAATTATCTATGTGGGATTAAACTGACAACAGCAACTTGAAAGACTGGACAGGAACCTTAGGGGGAAATGAGTTTACATTGCAGAAAAAGAACAACTCAGAAAGGAGAGCGAGAATGGTTGCAAAACTCAAAGAATGTAAACAATTTCACTAAGTGGTACATGTAGGAACCTAAACTGGTATATGTTTTGCTGTGTATATTCTCAATAACAACAGTGAAATAATTTTTTTTAATTTTTTAAATACACTGAGAGAAGTCAACACCTAGAAGAACAGGATAAGGTGTAGATTAGAGCCATCCATGGTGGTCAAGGGATGCTGTTTGGGGACCTGATATTGGGCTAGTTGATATTTTATATTACTTAGTATACAGAATTATAATTTTTCAGAGACTCGTTATTCTAATGTCAATCATATATAATAGTAGAAGGAAGAAAAGAAGACAGGAAGGAAGAAAGCAAAAGAGGAAAGAAAGGAAATAGGGAAGAAGGAAGTGAAGAAGGGAAAGAAGGAGGAAGAAAAGGAAGGGAAGGAGAGGGAAGCAGGGGAGAGGAAGAGGGGGAAGGAAGAGGGAGGGCAGAAGTGGGTAAGTGGGTGGAGGAAGGGAGAGGAAGGAGGGAAGGGAGAGAAGGAAGATGCAATGTAGGAAGGAAGCAAGCATGCAAGGAAGGGAAAATCAAGAATAAGCACTTTTTATAGGGAGATAAAAAATGTAAAACAGCACTTGAGAAAAGTGGGGGAATATTGGTGAGAACTAGTGATCAGAAGGAATTTATGGTTTGGGAGGACAGGAAAGTATCAGGGTAGTTTGAAAAAAACAGTGATTGATAAATTTAGGAGAAAGCTGAAGATCAGCCAGCCTCTGGGAAACAGATGAAAAACGAGGGAACGCATAAAGAACTGTGAATGTTACATTTTTTTCATCTGTGGAGGAAAGCCCTCTTGGGAAAGGAAAAATCTCCATCAAAACTGCCTGTTAATATCTCATTCCCTGGTGTTCAGAAAATAGGAATGCCACTTAATGGTAATGGCATTACAATAGCGGGAAGATACATGGGAGTTAACAGTAACGAGGAATGTACTAGTTTCCTGTTGCTGCTGTAACAAATTACTACAAAAGTGGTGTTTTTGAAACAACCTAAATTTATTCTCCTACAGTTCTAGAGGTCAGAAAACCAGAATGGGTCCTACTGGGCTATAATCAAGGTGTTAACAGGGCTGCATTCCTTCTGGAGGGTCTACAGAATTATCCGTTTCCTTGTCTTTTCCACCTTATGGAAACTGCCTGCATTCCTTGACTCATGACACCATCTTCTAGCTCCAAAGCCAGTGGCATAGCATGACTGTTAACTCCCATGCATTACCAACAAAGTCCTGTTGACCTGTTGCTCCTTCCACTACTGCTGGTCAGAGTCTATGTTGAACAATGACAGTGTGTCATTGTATATATTCATTACTTAGCCAGGTTGACTCATCAGCTTCACTGCCCTGAACATACTCGTAATTTTCCTCAGTCTCGCCTGCAGAAAGGCAGATGTCACCCTCTTGGGGTTCTGTGGAGGGCCAGAGCAATTTTCATTAGTTTATTCCCTCTGTCTTATCATCTCCCTAGAAAGCTGCACAAATTCAGAGACAGGGAATGAGCCAGAAACTAGTCATAGATTCCTTTACTAGATCTGTTTTAAAGATGGAGAAACTACAGTAACATATTTGAGGAAAAATCAGATAAAAGAATCTTTAAAAAGAAAAAAAAAACTAAGAAGTATGTGGAACTCTATCAAGAGGAATAATCTATGAGTGATTAGAGTACCAGAACAGGGGAAGATAACAGAAAACATAGAACATTCTTCAGACTAGACCACATATTGGGCCATAAAGCAAGTCATAACAGAATCCAAAGTGTTGAAATATTATACATCTTTTCTGACCATAAAGCCATAAAAATAGCAATCAATAACAGAAAAAGAAAGGGGAAAGAAAATGCACACACACATAGACACTGCATAGCATCTTGCTCAAAAACTACTGGGTTATAGAAGAAATTAAGAACAGAATAACGAGGTTCACAGAATTAAATGAGAAGAAAATGTATCCTATCAGAACACAGCAAAAGCAGTGCTCACATGTCAATTTATACCTATAGATGTACACATCCAAAAAGAAGAAAGGAACAAAATCAAATTGTCAAGGCTACAACTCAAACAATTAGAAAGAGAGCAGCAAAAGAAGCCTCAGACACCAGAAAAAAGCACATAATAAAAATTAGAGTTGAATGAAATAGAGAAAAGAAAAATAATTGAAAAGTAGAGAAACCAAAAATTAGTTCTTTGGAAAGATCAACAAAATGATAAACTGATGGCCAAACTGGCAAAAGAAAAACAAGAGAGAAAGCAAATAACCTAAATAAGAAATGAAGTGGGTGATAGCACAACAGATACAACTGATATGAAAAGAATCGTAACAGAATGTTACAAAAAAAATTGTACTCCAGTGAATTTTAAAACCTAAAGGAAAAGGACAAATTTATAGAAATATACTACCTACCTAAACTAAGACAAACAAAGGTAGAACAACTAAATAAACCTATAACAAAAGAAGATATTGAAAAGATAATTTAAAAATTCCCAAAATTAAAAAAAAAACAAAAACAGGAAAAGCTCTGACCCAGACAGCTTCATTGGATAATTCTACCAAATTTTCAGAAAAAAAAATAAACACTGTTACTACTAAAAGTACTTCAAAGCATAGAAAATGATAGAAAACTCTCAAAATCATTCTGTGAAACCAGCATTACCATGATGCAAAAGCCAAGTAAAGACACCACAAAAAAGAAAATTACAGAGCAATATCTCCCTAAACAAAATTCTAGCCAACTGAAGTCAACAATACGTCAAAAAAAATCATCATAACCAAGTGGGGTTCTTACCAGATATGCAGGGATGGTTCAACATTAGAAAAATAATCAATATAATCAATCACATAAATAAAAAACAAGAACACATGATCTTATCAGCTGATGCTGAAAAGGCATTTGAGAAAGTTCAGTACTCATTCATGATAAAATTCTCAGCAAAATAAGAATAGAAGAGAAATTCCTGAACATAATAAAGGACATTTATACAAAGCAAACATACAACTTCTTTCCTAAATGTAAACATGGAGAGAGTCTGAAAGCATCCCACTTGAGAACAGGAACCAGACAAGAACACTCTTATCACCACTCTTATTCAACACTGTGGTACAGATCCTAGCCAGAGCAATTAGACTAGAAAAAGAAATAAAAAGCATCTAAATTGTTGAGGAAGAAGTAATTTGTATCTCCATTTGCAGATACGATCTTATACACACACACAAAAAAAAACCCTAAAGAATTCACAAGAAAACTATTGAAACTAGTGGAAGATTTCAGCAAAGTATCATGATGCAATGCGGTAAAGACAACCGAGAAGACAGAGAGACCCACAAGAGTGGGTGCCTACATCGACCTGGGACCGGAAGAACCAGATGGTGCCCGGCCACCACCAGTGATAGCCATGACGGAGCTCACAGAGAGGAGCCTCACTGGCAACACAAGAATAAAAAGAGGTGCATCATGAGATCTCCACTAAAAGACCTCAATTGATGGTCCAGGGGTTTTGGGGTTCCTCTGAGAGCATGGCCCCCAGCCCTGATGCTGCCCTTTCCCATAAATTATAACAAAGGTCCACTCTTTGGACAGGAATGGAATGGACTTGGCAATGCAGAGTAACCATATATTGGAAGCACTTTATGGTTCTATACATCTATAGGATATCATCTTGCTGACCTCTGGCTGGAGGAAGGGGAGTGGACGGAGAGGAGGGGAAAGGAGACTGTTGGGAGGATGAGACATGTATGGAGCAGAGAGGAATAGTGTGCAGTCACCGGACAGGGAGAGCAGTGGAAGCTGCATATAGGGGGGCATGTAAATTTACATGTGAATGTACATTTTCACTCAGTGATGTTAAATAAAAATTTAAAAAAGTAAATTAAAAAAAAGTATCATGATGCAAGATAAACATATAAAAATCAATTGGTTTCCTCTACACCAACAAAGAAAATGTCAAAGAGAAAATCAACAAATCAACACCATTAACAACAGCCCCCAAGAAGGTGAAATACTTAGGTATACATCTAGCCAGTAATATATAAGACCTATACAAAGAAAACTACATGACACTGCTGCAGAAAAAACAAAAAAGACCTTCGTGAGTGGAAAAACATGTATATGAAGGCTTAAGATTGTGGAAATGTCTGTTCTACCCAAAGAAATCTACTGACACAATGCAATCCTGATCCAAATTCCAACAGCATTTTTTGATGACATAGAGAAAAAAAATCACTAACTTTACAAGGAAAACAAAGAAGTCCCAGATAAGTAAAGCATTACTGAAGAAGAACAAAGTGGAAGATCTCACGTTACCTGATTTTAGAACCTATCACACTGCCACAGTAGTCAACAAAGCCTGGTACTGGCTCAACAAAAGATATACAGACCAATGGGACAGAGTTGATAATTCAGATGTAAATTCATTCACCTATGAGCAGTTGGTATTTGACAAAGGCCTAAAATCCTTTAATTGTGGAAAAGACAGTCTCTTTAATGAACAATGTTTGCATAATTGGATATCCACCTGCAAGAAAATGAAACAAGAATCATATCTCACACTATGTACAAAACTAGCTCAAAATGGATTAAAGACCTAAAATGATTAAGATCACAGAAGAAAAAAACAAGGACAAGTCTATGAGTCCTAATATAAAGCATAAAAATAATATCAAACATTACTAACAACACACAAACACCAGAAGAAATAATATATAACTCAGAACCCCTAAAAAAATCAAACACTTATATTCATCCCATGATTTCATCAAAAGAGTAAAAAGACAATCTGCAGACAGGGAAAACAGCTTTGGCTACAACAAATCCAATCAGCATCTAATCTCTAAAATCTACAAGATACTATTATAGAACCTCAACAACAACAAAATAACCCAATTGAAAAATGGACAAAAGATACAAGCAGGCACTTCTCCAAAGAAGAAATTCAGGCAGGTAACAGGTATGTGAGTAAATGCTCACAGTCATTAGCCATTAGAGAAACACAAATCAAAACTACAAGGGGAAACCACCTCACTCCAGCAAGGCTAGAAATTAATCCAAAAAACACAAAATAATAAATATTGGAGAGGTTATGGACAGACTGAAACACTTCCACAACGCTGTTGAGGACGTAAAATCATACAACCACTTTGGAAATCAATTCGGCATTTCCTTAAAAAGCTAGAAATAGACATATCTTATGATCCAGAAATCCCACTCCTTGGAGTATATCCTAGAGAAATAAGAGCCCTCACACAAATGGATATATATACACACCCATGCTCATTGCAGCACTGGTCACAATAGCCAAAAAGATAGAAGCAACCTACGTACCCATCAACACATGAATGGATAGATGAATTACGGTATGTTCACACAGTGGAATACTATGCAAAAATAAAGAACTGCAATGAACCCACAAAACATTTCATAACATGAATAAATCTGGAAGGCATTATACTGAGTGACATTAGTCACAAAGGACAGATTTATCCACCTGTGAGTTAATAAATTATATGACACCATTAATACAAGAACTCAAAAAAAGTTTAGAACACAGAAGAAATTCCTCAAAGGTTACAAAGGTGGGGAGGGAGGGAGAGGTGTGTTCACTAACTAGATGGTAAATAAGAATTAGCTTAGGTGAAGGAAAGGACAACACACGATACAGGGGAAATCAGCACAGCTGGACTGAACCAAGAGCTGTTTCCTGAAAACAACCTAACACTTCAAGCGACAGAGTAGCTAGAGGCAGGGGTCTGGTGACCATGGTTTCCGGGGACAGCTGGGTCAACTGGCACAACAAAGTTTATTAAGAAAGTATTCTGCATCTCATTCTGGTAACTGAGTGCCACCTGGGGTCTTACAGCTGGCAAGTAGCCCTCTAAGGTGCATCAATTCATCCCAACCCACGTGCAGCAAAGCAGAATGAAGGATACCAGAGACATAATGAAAGCAGGAGCCCAAGAGACAGAAAGGGACACCGGAGACTCCATCAGCCCGAGATCCAAAAAAACTAGATGGTGCCTGGATACCAGCAATGGTAGCCCTGACAAGGGACACAACAGAATTTCCCTAGTGGAGCAGCAGAAAAGTGGGGCACAGAAGTCAAATTCTAGTAAAAAGGTAAGACTTCACAGTCTGACTGACACTGGAGAAACCCCAAAAGACACGGCCTCTCCCCCGACCTCTGAACGCTCGGTTAGCCCAGGACTAAAATCATCCCAAAGATCAGACTGGACTGCAAGAAAGCCTTGATGGCATAGTGGCTAAGTGCTATGTCTGCTAACCCAAAAGTCAGCAGTTCAAATCTGCCAGGCACTGCTTGGACACTATGGAGCAGTTCCATTCTGTCCTGTAGAGTCACTACGAGTGAAAACTGATGCAATGGCAGTGGCCTTAGCTTATAAGAAACAAAGTGATACTAGTGAAGAGTGTGCTTCTTTGCTCAAGTAGATACATGAGACTAAATAGTTTCTGTCTGGAGGCAAAATGAGAAAGTAGAAGGGGACAGGAGCTGACTGAACGGACAGGGTGGCAATAGTACCCATATGGGGGTATACTGTCACGGGGGTATACCATCACTTTGTAAAGAGAGCAACTAGGATCACATAACAGTGTGCGTAGAAGTTTTGTATGAGAAACTGACTTGAATTGTAAACTTTCACTTAAAGTACAATTTTTAAAAAAAAGGGAAGACAATAATGCATAGAAAGGTTAAGCAATTTGTCTACAATTTCCCAGCTAGTAAGCAATGGAGTTGTGATTTGAATCCATACTTGTCTGACTCTAAAGTTTGGTTGTTCATTCAGTAAATATTTAAATATCTGCTGTGAGTATGCCATTATATTGACAAGTAAAACCCAACACCATTGAGTCAATTCTGATTTACAGTGACCTTATCCAACTCTACGGCACTTGGCTTGGCTTGGCTATAGGACAGAGTAGAACTGCTCCACAGAGTTTCCAAGGAGTGCCTGGAGGATTCAAACTGCTATCCTTTCGGTTAGCAGACATAGCGCTAAATCACTGTGCATCTAGGATTTCCATGTTGGAATAGAGGTATCCAGGTAAAAGACCTAGTATCTGCTTTCAGTAGATTGAATTTAGAGGAAGCAATTGCATTTCTTTAGGCAGTTAGACACAGTAGCATAAGGTTTATGGATCAAGTGGTTTATGAGCTGTGGGAACTCTTTGGAAATGACAACTAACCCTGCCTTGTTGGCCAGAGACTGTTTTTCAGAGAAAGAGACATCTAAGCTAAATCGTTAGAATTAGGTAGTTGTCCGGGTAGAGGTTGCAGAAGGCACAAGGAGAGGAAACAACCGGAGCAGAGACAAAGTAGATGAGAAATCATAAGGAGTGGGAAAAGCTGGGGAATTGCTGGATTAGCCAGCCAAGTGCTGGATCAGCGGAGGGGTAATTCTGAGAAGCCAGACTGGAGAGGAAGGCAGGAGTCAGACCTCAAAGGCACTACCCTAATGCCCAGAAAGTCACAGGAGGCAATCGGCATGATCCAGTTCAAGGACTATTTTCTAAAGGTCATCTGGCAGCTCCAGGGTGCAGTGCAGATTGAGGGGCCAGCCTCGAATCGGAGAGCTGGTATGGAGTTTGGGGCTGTAATTCTGGTGAGAGGAGATGAGGGCCTGGATTTAAGAGATAGAGGGGGTATATTAAGGGCGGGTGGAAAGATACTGATGACGGAAATATTGAGGATAGGGTCTAATTGGGTGTCGGTAGTAAGAGAGGTGAAGACACCCAGGAAAACAAAATCACTTTTTGGGGGGGTACTTTAGATGAAGGGCTGCAGAATAGTTTCTTACTAAATAATTAGTACACATATTGTTTTCTGACATCTGTTGCCAGCCCTAAGATGTGTCAACACTCTCCCTTTCTCGACCTTGAGTTCCCTGTCACTTACTTTCTTGTCCCCTCTGCTTTCTCATTCTTGCCCCTAGGCTAGTGTGCCCATTTAGTCTCATTTTGAGACTATTTCTGGTTTGAGTGGGAGGGCATGCCAATCACTGAGATGTTGAATGCAAAAACTATTTGGTGCAAAATAGGATGAGTTAGGTGTCAAACTATAGGCAAGCACTTACTAGCCTGTGACCCTAGGATGCCACTTAACCTTTCTGAACTCCAGTTTCCTCCTTCCTCAAGTAGATAAATGGTATCTGCCCCCTGGAATTCTTGGGAGAATGAGATGAAATCATAGATGGGAATACAATTCCTAGACTCTAGAATGATGAGGAAGAGGTTCTCAGCTATGGAACATGGCTCCTGTCCTGCTCCGACCACTATCCCAAGATAGATACCTGCCTTGCTGGGGAGATACAAGGGATCTGTGACAAGTAGCTCAGCCCATCATAAAGATGTCCGTGGACTAGGCCTCATTTTCCAATGTATCTGAGTAGGCACGGCATTTGGCACATGTGAACTAAAAAGGATGTGTGCTAGAACTACTTGAACATGTCATATAAAAAAGTAGTTAGATATCACATGCAGGAAGGAAGGCATGGTCAAAGTGTGCTGTCATGGTAGAAGGAACGAGGACTTTGCATTCAAGTTCCAGATCTGCCTTTTCCTGCAAGTGTGAACATGGGCAAGACAATGCATCTTGCTGAGAGTCAGTTTCCTCATCCATAAGATGGGTATGATGCGAGTACTTACCACCATGGTAGTTATAAGACTTAAATAAGATATAAATAAAGTGCCTAACACATAACTGACACTCAGCACAAATCTATGAAATAAAATAATTTAGAAGAGCTTCATGGGAAAAGTAACTTTTGAACTCAGTGAAGAATCATCATTTTACAGTCTCGAACAAATAACTAGAAGACTCGAAAGCCCTGCCAAGCCAAGTGCCATCGAGTCGGATCCGACTCATGGCGACCCTAGAGGAATTATCTTCCCTCTAAAACCAAATGCCTCGAGGGAGAAACTTGTGGTTTATTGAATAGTTCAACTCACTGCCTGCTACCAAGACTCCAGACCAACCATGGCTGAGCTATAATTACGAAGGAGGAATGTTTCTCTGGAGAGGGCTATGAGGATGGATACTCTCCAGAGAGCTCCACATCCAAAGTCTGTGCTTCCATTTATGCTCTGGCCCCAGAATACAGAAACTTGGGATCTAAGTATCAGTCACATCACATGCAATGAAAGTGACTTAGGCAAGTCAACTCACCACTCTAAGCCCCATTCAGTGTCTGTGTTTTGAAGCAGGGATACAACTTTGTCCCAGGAACAACTGGTCTAGCTTAACTTTGATTCTCTTGATGACACTCTAACGTGTTTTTTTGTCCCCCTGTGCGCATTGTCCCTTTTTAGATGCTGAGATATGATGATTAATTTGGCCTGGTCTCTAGCCTCCAGAGATTCCAGTCTAGTGGAAGAGGTAATATGTGGTAGGCTACATGATGGTTCAAAATATCCACTGGCCCCCCTGCAGGAAGAGTATAGCTTACACATCCCCACTGCCACAGACAGGATTCTGACTCATAGCAGCCCCCTAGGGGGTTCCAAGGCTGTAAATCTTTACAGAAGCAGATTGTTATATCTTCCTCCCACAGAGCTGCTGGCAGTGTCAAACCACCAACCTTCTGGTTAGCAGTCAATCACTTTACCCAGTGTAGCACAGGGCTCCTCAAGGTTGGGCGTATGACTTTTCTAGTAAAGTGTGAAGAATAAGTAACAATGTCCCTTTTGAACTAAAGCTCTAAAAGTTACATGGTTTATCCATATCTCTTTTCCTTCCAGCCTGTCATGGATTGAATCGTGTCCCCCTAAAAATGTGTGTAGCATTTTGGTAGGCCCTGATTCCTGGTGTTGTGTGATGTTCTTATATGCTATAAGCTCTGCCTCTACGATGTTAGTGAGGGAGAATGGGCAGCAGTTGTGTTGATGGGGCAGGATACATGGTGTAAGCTTGTGTAGTGCCTTGAGACAGTCTTTTGGAGTATAAAGGAAAGAGAAGCAAGTGGAGATTTGGGGGACCTCATAATACCAAGAAGCAATGCTGAGAGCAGAGCCAGGGTGCCTGAGCCTCAGGCTTACTGCCAGTCCGGGGGAAGACTGATGACAAGGACCTTCCTGCAGAGCCGAAAGAGAAAGCCTTCCCCTAGAGCTGATGCCCTGAATTTGGACTCCTATCCTACTTTAGTGCGAAGAAATAAATTTCTATTTGTTAAAGTCATCCACTTGTGGTATCTCTGTTACAGCAGCACTGGATGAGCAAGACACACTCACAAACTGAAAACGTCTCCGGTAGGAACTCCTCCGCAGGCTTGATACATTGATGTACATGAAGAACGAGCAAAAAAGTCAGCACTTAGCAGAAGTCACTGAAATTGGGGGATTATCTGTTACTGAAGCATAACTTAACTTATCCTTGCTAGTACAGAAATTAGTACCAAAAGTGAAGTGGTACAAAATAAATAAATAACCATCTCAAATATATAGTACTGACACCAAGGTCTGGGAGGATGTAAGAAATCTCATTGGAGTTGGAGGCTAGAAAGAAGGTGACCCATAGCACACAGTGGGGTAACATTGGATAAAACTCTTTCCTATAATAACTTAAAAGGCAGAAAATATACCCAGTGAGCTTGAGATGTAGGTGAATAGTGTGGGAAACATAACATTAGCAGCATTCTTCAGTTGCCATTGGTTGCTCTTGATGCACTAGTTCAGTAAAAAGATGAACTCGGGAAATATTTGGGCACTCTGAAAACAGGAATGAAAGAGAATAGAGGCAGTCCAGAAATTCCAGGATTTGCATGAAGGGAAGATGCACTTACTTTCTATTTCCTACTGATAATAGATAAAGCCCAGATGGCCTTTTAAAGAGAAAGCTGACCAAAATTCAGTCTACTGGTAAAGATGCAATCAAGACTGTAATCATAACAGCTTTTGTCAAAAATCTCTGCATTGACTAAGGTAGCACCCATTAACTCCTTTCTGTTGGACAAAAATGGCTCAGGGAAAATAGATTAAGAATGTGTCTCTTTTACAGATGTTTAAGAATATCAAAGTACCTGCAATTAAGACAAGAAACATGTGTCTAAAAACTGGCTGGGGGTGTGGCTAATGATACATGCGGCTGACTGGGATTGGATACACAAGAACTTGACAAAAATGTTGAGATAGTTGGACTAGCCACAGAGCCACCAACCAATATTAAATAACAATGACTGTTTAAGGTATGAAATAACCCATAGGCTGTCAACCTTTTATGGGCAAGAAGCAGGCTTAGAAAGCTGCTTTCTCAATGCCATTTTCAAATACAGCCAAAGACGATAAAAAAGGAAGGCACACTTAGAAGGTGGAAGCATAAGTCATAGTAAAGTCGTAGATGGGGAGCTACTCCCAAGGAATGGAACATCTCAGTCAAGGAACATACCTCATCTCCAAGGTAATGATCCCTCCTAACAGCTTCCCAAGGAGCCCTACTGGTGTAATGGTTGAGCACTGGGCTGCTAAGGTGAAAGGTCAGCAGCTCAAACCCACTTAGCTGCTCCTCCTGAGAAAGATGTAGCGGTCCACTTCCATAAACATTACAGCCTTGGAAACCCTGTGAGGCAGTTTCACTCTGTTGTATGGGGACGCTATGGGTCTCGAATCAACTGCATGGCAACGGGTAAATGTCTTCCCATTAAGTCAGAAGAACTAACATGGACCAGGGACTTGGTGTGCCTCTTGAGTGCCCCCTTTCTGATGAGTGTGTACCGCAGTTATCCTGTCCCTGATCAAACACCGCACACGTGTGAGAAACAGTCGTAATGGCAGAGACACAAGAGATCACACCAAACCTGGTGTTATGAATTGAATTGTGTTCCCCCTAAAACTATGTGTCAACTTGGCTGTTCCAGGATTCCCAGTGTTACATGATTGTCCACCACTTTGTCATCTGAGTGATTTTATTATGTGTTATAAATTCTCCCTCTATGACATTAATGAGATAGAATAAGCAGTAGTTATGTTACTGAGGTAGGACTCAGTCTACAAGATTAGGTTGTATCTGAAATCAATCTCCGTTAAGATATAAAAGAGAAAATCGAGTCGAGAAACAGGAGGACCTCATACCACCAAGAAACAAGAGCCAGGAGAATAACACACCCTTTGTACCCTGAATCCCTGTGCTGAGAAGCTCCTCTGCCAGGGAAAACTGATGACAAGGACCTTCTCCCAGAGCCAGTGGAAAGAGAAAGGCTTCTCCTGGAGCTGCACCCTGAATTTGGACTTACAGCTTTCTATGCTGTGAGACAATAAACGTCTCTTTGTTAAAGCCGTCTTCTTGTGGTACATCTGTTGTGACATTACTAGGTAATGGACACCAGGCTGCTACAGCTTTTGCTCAGAAGTGGCTCACATCATTTTTCAAATTTCATTGGCCTGAAGAAATCATGTGGCCCAACTTCATGAAAATGGGGTGGAGCAGAAAGAGGCAGCAAAAGCAGGTACACAATAACATAATTTGCCCCCCACACAGTGTGAGCCAGATCAGGGGACAAGCTCAAAGCCTGCATCTCCCCTAACCACCAAGACTTGATCTTTCCTTCCCAGAGGCATGAAATCACTCAACGAAGGGCATAGCCGAGTCGTGACCTGGCCTGGGCTGGGCCAGTGTCTGGAAGCAGTCTCCCTCCCAAGGTCTCTTCATAATAAACGAATAATAAACATTCCACTGATATCTTTAAACGGATAGAGGAGTTTAATTATGAGAATTTAATTTTCAGAAGCAAAAGCTGCTTTTATACAATTACAGCGAGGCAACTTTTAATTAACTTTGGAAACTTTCTTTTGCTTGGGAAATCTAATTAAAAATACTTGGGAAAGTATTAACATAAAACAAGGTTCAGAAGGGGGCTAGGAATAATTTTGGAAAAGTATGGAACAGAGACTAAGAGAAAGTGTCTGTCAAGGGGTCGAGTTACCTAAGTTTCTCAAAGCTTCCAGTGGTCTTGTCCCTCTCCAAGCTCTTGGGACACAAAGAAGCAGTTTTGCCAACACCAGTTCCGGGTATTTGCTAAGCCCTTGGGATTGGTGAGAGTTCTACTTTTCTTTCTTCTGCTCTAGGACTCTCCTATCTCTAAGGAGCCCTGGTGGCACAGTGGTGAAAGCTCTCTGCTATTAACTGAAGGCTGGTAGTTACAACCCCCCAGCCGTTTTGCAGGATATAGGTGTAGCAATCTGCTACAGGAAGGTTCTCCTCTGTCCTGCAGTGTCTCTGTGAGTCAGAACAACTCCCGGGTAACAGAGTTTAGCCCTCCAGGTGGAAATCACTTTCACAGGTGAAAGCAGGCAAGGTAGAAAGGTGCCCTGACGGGGATGGCTGCAGGCCTTTGGGAGGGACGGGATCACTCATCTTCATCTTACAGCAATGTGTTTACAAATCAGATCCTGTGGCTTTCTCAGTAACTTCCTTCTCAAACTCCTTTTAAAAAATTCCCTTGTGATTTCCTGAGTCCCCTAGCCCACCTGGCCTCACACCTGCCCACCAGCGTTCTAAATATAGCCAGCTGACCCAGATTCTGAAACTCAAGGGCCTCTGGGAGGGTTGTGCAGAGGAGCACGGTAGGGAGGAACTTTGGTGTTACACTGACCCCCTGTGGATGTCAGAGGGGCAGCTCCGCTCCTGCCTGAGTGGTGGGGTCCACTCCTATCCTACCCCGTACTTCTCCCAACCAGACCTCTTGATAGCAGCCCAGACCCTCTGAGGAACGACCATCTGCCAGCTGCCACCAGGACCTCTGAGGCACAGACCACTGGGCAAAAATGACTGCCCCCTGGAGGTACCCTCCCACCAAGGTCAGGCAGAGGAGAAAAGGAGCGTTAACGCCTGGCTGACCTCCCGTCTCCCAGCTTCTGTTTGCACACGTCCAGCATCAAGGGCTGTGCTCTGTGCCAATGCAAACCAGTTCCCAAGGGATGCAGAGTGCTTGATGTCAATGGCCAGGTCTTCACAAGCCCAATTTGTACCCCAAAAGTTGTAAGAGAGATGAGTCGTGCTCAAAGAGGCCATTTGCTAGGCTATAGCCTAGAGGAATGTGAGCTGTTAGAGCCCAGGATAGTGAATGCACACTACTCACTTGCCCCTTGTGGTTTTTCTGGTTAAGTTACATCCCCATGAAACCTGGAGTAAAACACAGACAAGAAGGGACAGCAATGCCCACCAGTGGGAGGACACAGGCTAGTGGCCGCGGCACCCAAGGGCAGTGCCTGAATGCAGAGGTGGACTAACTACTAAGCAAGGTTCAGCCTTGAACACCTCATGTATCAGTTCTACTCTGCCTGGAGGGGATCACCGTAAGTCAGAATCAGCTCAATGGTGACTAGAGAGTTAACCCTGGTGGCAAAGTGGTTAAGTGCTACCACTGCTAACCAAAAGGTCAGTAGTTCAAATCCCCCAGTTGCTCTTTGGAAGCTGTGTCGGGCAGTTGTACTGTCTGTAGAGTGGCTATGAGTTAGAGTCAGCTCAGCAGCAGTGGGTCTGTTGTTTTGTTTGGGGGGGAAGATTTTCTGAACAACGTTTGTAGGTAGGTCAGACACAGTTTAATGCATGCGTTAATGAGTTTGTGCTCATCTGTGTTGGAATGTGTTGTGCATTTGTCCTTAAATTTTGTTGACAATTTTTGGATATTTCATAGGGACACTCTCTGTTTCAGATGTGTGGTGCTACGTATTCCCACTTGGAGGCATTTGTATGCATCGTGGTATACGTAGGTGTGAGTTCAGTTAGGGGTCTCTCACCTGCACTGCAGACACCAAAGCAGCTTTTCTAAACATCAACCTGAAACCAGCTTCCTCTTTCCTGTGATTTCTAGGGCAGCATATCGGTCTGTCCACATACAGCTTAGGGCAGGGTGAGACATGGGATTTGATAACTGTGATCTGAAATCAGACCCTGGGAGTCAGTCCCGGTTCACCACTCACTGATGACCTTGGCCAGATGACTTTAGCACTCTGTACTTCACAACAATGAAATGGAGGGTGCCAGTAAGGCAGCTACGTAGATTAAACAGTATGCATGCTACTCTCAGCTCTTATCCTGAGCCTCAAGCTTGCCAGGCCTTTGTTCATGTGCGTACATCAGCCTACCCAGACCCTGCCACCCAGTCATTTATTATGTGAGCTATGAACAAGGTGAAGGTAACTGTCTTCTGTACTCCAGGCCAACAGGAGGCCAGGGACAACTTAAGGGAAACAGAAGAGAACCATGCTGCATAGATGGGCTGTAGGAGTGCAGTAGAGCTATCTCCCCAGCCTGGGAGTAGGAAATCAGGGAGGTCTTCCTGGTGGAGGTGGGAAGAAAGAGTGCCAGACAAGACAGCACAAGGAGTGAAAGAGAAGAACTTACTTGAGGAGCAAGAGAAAGGTGGTCTGGCTGGAGCAGAGAAGGTGAGATAAGGAGCAAAGACACTGAGGGGGCTCTTAGGTATATAGCCACAGAAGTTTAGGTAATGGGAGTGAGAGTTAGGAGGAAGAAAATGAGCAGCAGCATCCTCAGAGCTATGTTTTAGAAAATTCCCTTCAAATACAGAGAGGTAGGAAGGATCAAGGCGTGTTTACTGGATACCAAGCGCAACTCTTAGCAACTGATGTGGTTATTAACTCATTTCCTCCTCACAATAAACCAATGAAGGAGGTCCTATTGGTATCCCCATTTTCTAGACTGGGCAGGTGAGGCCTAGACCTTGTCCAAAATCAACTACAATAAGTGTGTAGAGTGACAAGAAACAGGCCAGCCTCAAGGAACAGGGCCAGAGCATGCCAGGGCCTCAGGGAGAGAGCTGTTTTGGGAGACTTGATGTAGGTTCCAAAGAGCTTTGGGACAAACGATTTGAGAAGATACTCCTCTGCCATTCTACAGCTAAATGAGCTTGGGCTGCTGGTGTTGCCTCAGTCTCCTCAATAGGAAATGGGCACAGTGAATACCTATCAGACAGTACTCTCATGAAGACAAACAAGAAAAGGGAGCCCAGCCCAGAATAGGCACCCCAGAGGGCCCCTTCCCTTAAGTCACCTGACAGGGCAGCCTGCCCAGCCCCCCAGGGGCACAGAGCCAAACTCAGGAGCTCTTCCCCTGCCCTGCCTCATTTCACCCTCACAGACTTGCTTCACTGCCCTTGTGAGGGGGTTGCCATGGCCTTATTCACATGTACACCAAGGAGATGCTGAGGAAGACATAGTTTGTCACAATCCCTAAAAGTTTTTCTCTGAGATCTGGGAAGAATAACTCTCTTGATGAGATCCGCAAGAGTGGGTGCCTTCATTAACTTGGGACCGGAAGAACCGGATGGTGCCCGGCCACGATGGAGCTCACTAGGTTGAGTCTCACTGGCAACACAAGAATAAAAAGGGGTGCATCCTGAGATCTCCACTAAAAGACCTCAGTTTATGGTCCAGCATGGCCCCTGGCCCTGACGCTGCCTTTACCCATAAATTATAACAAAGGTCCACTCTTTGGACAGGACTGGATTGGACTTGGCAATGCAGAGTGACTATATATTGGATGCACTTTATGGTTCTATACATCTATAGGATATCATCCTGCTGACCTCTGGCTGGAGGAAGGAGAGTGGGTGGAGAGGAGGGGAAAGGAGGCTGTTGGGAGGATGAGACATGTATGCAGCAGAGAGGAATAATGGGCTGTCACCGGACAGGGAGAGCAGTGGAAGCTGCATATAGGAGGGCATGTAAATTTATACGGGAATGTACATTTTCACTCAGTCATGTTAAATAAAAAAGAACTCTCTTGGCCTCTCTCAGGAACAGTGGTTGCTTCTCTGGACAATAGCAAACAAGTCATAGATGCTTCTTTTCCTTTTTGCTTTAGCTGCTGGGGAGCTCAGCAACAAGCATAAATGTAATCATCCAGCCTTATCAATCTCCCACTGGTCAGTGTGAGGAAATGACATGGAGGTCCAGACATGCATTCTACAAATGCATATCACTTCCTGGCATACATTCAGGGGAACAAACGCTGTCTCGGGTACATCTTACATGGCTATGCTTATTTTCACTTAGTTCCAATTTCCTTACTCTTTTTCCTCTCAAAATAACACATACACGTACCACTTGAAATCGCACACTCCAAAGATAAACATTTACGTGAACATTTTGGTGACTATCCTTCAAGACGTGCGTGAAGTTAAAAAAAAATAAAATTTTATAAAAATGTGATTGCATAATTTACTCAGCTGTATATCATAGATAGTTTTTCATGCCAACAAATACAAACCTACATGACTGCACAGAATTCCACAATATGAATAACCATGATTTATTTAACCTGATCCTTATTTCTGTGCATTTAGGTTATTTCTCATTTTGGGGAATCATAAAACAAGCTGCTATGGAAGTCCTAGTGCAATCATTTTTTTCCCACTTGTGTGATATTCTTCTTATGGAAAATTCTTAAAATGGTCCCTATTGTTTTTAATCTTGCAGTATTCTTTAAATTGTGTAAGTTAATGTTAAATCCTTCTGGGAACAAGGGGAAAAATATTTATGAAGTAAGGTAAATGAACTGTGAACAGTTCCCCAGGAGTCTAAAAGGAGACAAGAAGCCTGAGCAGCGGCAGGAACGGGGGTGCAGCTGACATCACACAGCTCACCTTCCTAGGGGGACCAGGAAACAAGGTGTCAGCCCACCCGACACAGAGCCAAGCCCAGCCAAGTGCCGTCGAGTCGGAGCCGACTCAGACACAGAGGCAGTGGCATTATAAGAATCTCTGCAAGGTTTTCGGGGCGCAGGAGGCACCCGCAGACCTGCAGAGCGCCCACATCAGCCAGTCAGCTGTCGTCAGCCCAGCTTCCCAAGCAGTCAGCTCCTCCCCGGCGAGGAAGGTGATGCTGACCGAGCCTCTTGGGACACGCGCATCATCACTGCTGATACCACAAAGCTGTCTAATTAAAGCCACTTTCCTCATTTCCCAATCAACCCTACTCCCCCGAAAGTCACCAATAAAAGCCAAGAAGCAACAAACTGAGAGCAAAGATCGCTCGGAATTCCAGCAGCCGGTATTCGGGCCCCCTTCTTGCCCCTGTTTCATTGGGCTGGGTCTTCGGGATCATCTTGGTGGGTGGGGCCTCAGTGGGCAGAGTTGTGGTCAACAAGCTCAGCTGCAGTGAGCATCAGTCTCAAACTGCCCGGGAGAGCAATGGGCCGTGGGGTTCTACCATCTGTACCCCAACAGCCCAGGCCTGGCACAGTGAAGCAGGAGCTGGCAGCCACAGCCTACCAGGTGACCCCGGCACTCTAAGATCTCTCTCATTTCCTATCACTCTCCGAAGGGTCTTCTGCACTCAGTGGACTAAGTAGTCATCTGGGGGGGCAGTTTTCTCATCTGTAGAATGGGGTGATGGCCACAAACTACATTTCTTTCACTCCCCTAAGTATTGTGGAAATCAAGTGAATCACTGGACAAAAAAAAAAGGATTTAGGGCAGCGATTCCTAAAGGCCAGATTGTCTGGCCCAAATCCCCATGGACATGTATTAAAATGCAGGTTCCTGGGCCCCCACCCCCGAGAGGAATTATTCATTAGATGTAAGATAGAGCCTAGGAGTCTGTATTTGGGGGAAAAAAAAAAACCTCAATCATGACTGAGCCTGAGGAACCCCAACTTACTCATGTAACAACGTGGCCTCTCACTGTGGCAAGCTGGGGTCTGAGAATCAAACATCAGTTGTAATAAACGACCCCAGAGGAGCAGCCACTTAACTGGGCCAAGTTCCTTACCTACTCTGAGCCTCAGCTTCCTCACCTGAAAATGGGGGTTCTCATCTTTCTTTCAGATTTGGGAGATGAAGGATATGAAGTGCTCAGCACATGATATTGTCAGCTGCCCTCAAGTCAGCCTCTGACCCGTGGGGACTCCATGTGCAGAGGAGGGAAATGCTTCCTGGTCCCGTACCAACCTCACTATCAGCTGCAGATTGGACCACTGTGACCACAGGGCCTTCTCTGGCTTATTTTCGTAAGTAGATGAGCAAGCCTTTCTTCCCAGTCTGTCTTAGGTGGGAAGCTCCACTGAAACCTATATCAGCATCAGAACAACATACAAGCCTCTGCTGACGATGGGTGGTGGCTCTGCATGTGGGCACTGGCCGGGAATTTAACCTGGGTCTCCTTCATGGAAGGCAAGAATTCTACCAGGAAAAAAATGTTAGCTCTTTCCTTGGTTTATAATCAATATTACTATGGTACATTATGAGGAATGAATCAGTCTACTAACTTAGAACCTAAAAACCATAATCTTGTTGTTCTGTATCTAAAATTTCTTCCAGGTTGTGGTTTTTTGTTTGTTTTTTTTCTCATAGTCTGTTCTATAGGTTTGCTATGAATCAGAATTGACTCCATGGCAGTGGGTTTGGTTGTTTGGGGTAAGTTTGGTTTGGTTTTTTTTTTTTTCTCATTCCAAGAGTAATGCATGTTCGTTGTAAAAATTTAAACCATCTACAAGTATTTAATTCTACCGCTCATAGTTTGGGGCACATTCCTCCAGACATTTTTCTACAGACAGAAATAGACATATAGTTATATTGCTTTACTAAAAAAAAAGACATTGTACTTTGAAAGCTATACTAAAACTTGATTTTTTTTCTTTTGCACTCAACTATCTATCACAGACATCTTCCCATGCCTGTATGTCGATCAGTTTACATAGGTCTAAAAAATACTCCATTTAGCAGGTGTACCGTGATTTATGAAAACCCTAATGGTGTCGTGGTTAAGTGCTACATCTGCTGACGGAAAGGTCAGCAGTTCAAGTCCATCAGGCACTCCTTGGAAACTCTGTGGGGCCGTTCTGCTCTGACCTATGGGGTCGCTATGAGTTGGAATCAACTCACCGGCAGCAGGCAGCAGTACTACTGCCATAACTTGCATCATCAGCCCCGGTCTGATGGGTATTTAGGTGGTTCTTAGTTTTTCATTGTTATAAACAGAGCCGCAATGCCCATTTTGAGGCCTTCACCATTGCACCCTGGGGTAAACATTCCTAGGTAACCATCGTGTACCTGGTGCCAAATACTTAAAACGTATTTATCTCCTTTAATCCTCCTCACATCTCTGCCAGAATTGACAGATGAAGAAACCAAAACTTAAGAAAATGTTCTATGTTCTACTAGGGTGAGTAGTATCCAGCATCTTAAAAGCTGGTGAGCAGCCCTCTAAGATATTCCACTAGTTTCATCCCTTCGGGAGCCAGAAAGAATGAAGAAAATTAAAGACACAAGACAAAGTTAGTCTAAGGACTAATGGGCCACATCTGCCCCAGCATCTGCCAGAATGAGAACAATGCAATGACAAGGTGCCCGGCTACCACCACTGACTGTTCTGACAGGGATCACAATACAGGTTTCTGGACAGAGCTGGAGAAAAATGGACAACAGAAGTCTAACTCGTAGACATACACACACCAAAAAATGAAAAACCCAGACTTACCAGCTCAGCAGAGACTGGAGGGACCCAGAGACTATGGCCCTCAGACAGCTTTTAGGCTCAGTAATGAAGTCATATCTGAATTCACCCTTCAGTTAAAGATTAGGCAGGCCCATAAAACAAAACAACACTAAAGGTGCACACCAGCCCAGGGACAAGGACTAGAAAGCAGGAACAGGCAGGGAAGCTTTAATAGGGAACTCAAGTTTGAGAAGGGGTTGTTAATCAGTGTCATCAAACAGTACATGTACTGTTTGATGAGAAGCTAGTTTGTACTGTAAACCTTCAACTAAAATACAATTTTAAAAAAAGGAACTTCGAGTTCTAAGTCACATACTTCCATTTACACAACTACTAAGTGGCAGGGCCAAGGTGGAACCTGTGGTCAGGTGATTGCCTTGGGGATCCCGAGTTTTCCTGCTTTCTGTATCCCTACCAAAGGGGTTGGCCCATCTACCTTGATTCTGACCTTGGCCACTTGCTTTAGCCAACAGTGAAATAGCAAATCTGAAACAAGCTGAAATTTGAAAGAGCATTTGCGTGAATCTGCACCCTCTTTCAAACCCCTGTTTCTGCTATGAGAACAAATCAGGCTAGCTGGGGAGAGGACAAGGGAGCACAGGGAGCATCCCATCCAAGGCCAGCCAGCCCCCAGCCAACCTGCAGGTTGAACTTAGACATGTGAACAAGTCCAGTGAAGATTAGCCAATCCAGCTCAGGGCAACGGAAAACAAGGTAGCTTGTAGACTCCTGACTAGGAAAAAAATAGTTCTTGTTTTAAACCTCTATGGTTTGGGTAAGGATTTGTTATGAAGCAACAGTTAAATGATACAAAACCAAGTTCTGACTCAAAAATCTCCACTAGCTCCAGCACCCCACTTCCTTTGTTAGGGATCAAAACCCTGCAGACTCTGTGGTGACAGGCCTGCTGGCTCAAGACTAACAGTCCAGGCCAGTGAGCTAGAACCCACACCAATGACTGGAATCACAGACAAGAGCTTGGGGCTCAGAGAGGGCCTTTGACTTGATCATGATCACACAGCACTGTAGTTACAAAGGGAACACTCAAGCCTACTGATCCTAATTCCAGGGTCCCTGGGGCCACTCAAGAATGCTCGGATGATGCTGACAGTTAACACACTCAACTGGTAACTGAAAGGTTGGAGGTTCTAATCCACCCAGAAGAAGAGCTCAGTTATCTGCTTCTGAAACATCAGCTATTAAAAACCCCATGGAGCACAGTTCTACTCTGTGGGGTCACCATGAGTCGGAATCAACTCAATAGCAACTGCTTTGTTTGGTTTTCTGGGTCATTCAAACCTTTAAGCATCCTTGAGCACCTAAAAGTTATGTGCCCATGACTAGCCAGGAAAGCACCCGAGAGAGAAACTTCCCAATTTAGTGAGTTGAGTAGAAGAGCTCCGGTTCCCATCTGAGGACATTAACTGCAAATTTATATCTGAGGCCCTGTGTGCTGTTTTTTTATGCATCCTTAAATACCAAAACATAATTACCAATGTCAATACATAATGTTTATTTCTTTCAGAGCCGACACTTTAATTTTCCTGAGCAGGCGGGAAAAATGATATGCATGAAAATAATGACAAATATTAAAAGTCTCCCAAATAAGAGACCGGGATCACCAGCATAATCCTAAATTTAAATGCACTCATGATGGCAGCC
Source organism: Heterohyrax brucei (assembly GCA_028571685.1). Taxonomy (NCBI): domain Eukaryota; kingdom Metazoa; phylum Chordata; class Mammalia; order Hyracoidea; family Procaviidae; genus Heterohyrax; species Heterohyrax brucei. The sequence continues at coordinate 70,624,029 of CM053150.1, forward strand.
ACATTAAAGGTCTGATAAGCCAAATTAGGTTCCATGTAAGCATAATTAATCTTCTTTTTCAATGAAGATATTACAAGGGTGTTAATTTGAATCCCAAAGGCCTTTGGGAAATTGAATTATATAGATAAAGCAAATATTTGACCTTTTGAAGATAATTACTATTTTTTTAAAACATTCACAATGCAAATGAACACCAAGTAAACCTTGGGAGTTCCCTGACGAAATGAAATTCTTAATAAATATGCAGGGAGAGATGGGGCAGGTAGTATAGCCTATTCAGCCACCTAGATTTCATTTCAAATCTGAAAACATAAAACTTCAGCTGGGGTCCTGGTGTTTATTAGCAAATAATTGAATAGAATTAGCCACCGCTGATTATGTCAAATTTGCAGATTATCCACTATCACTCATAGGTCGTTACATTTCAGAAGACAGCAGGCAGTGGGGGCTGTGACCACAGCCACGGTGCCAGGGCCGGCGCTGCCCAGGGCAAAGGCTTTCCCAGGTAAATGCCTCAACACAAGGGACAGTGGCTCTGGTACCTGAGTCAGGATCCTGGGTCTTCAGGCTGGGTGGCAACAAAGCCCCTGAATCAGCATCGCAGCCTCTTCCCCTTTGGTGGCTTTGTGTCGAAGAGCGAGCAGAGGCCTAAGGCCAAATCCTGGCTTTGCAGCACACAGGCTGAGAGACCTTGGGCCACTACTGAACATCTTCTGAGTTTAGTTTGCACACCTGTAATGAGTCCACTCATACCAGGGGGCGTGACCACAAGGACGATTAATGAGATCAATAATTCTGGGTGATTAGGATGATGTTTTGGAATCAAGGCAAAGCTGTATTTTCATCCTGACCCTCAGCAAATCATCAGCTTTCCTGAGTTTTCCAGTATGTAAAATGGGCCCACAGCACTGCCTGGATACCCTGAGGTTGAATGAGGTGAACAAGAAGGAGGTTCCTGGGTGCTGGGCACACAGTGAATGCCCCTCAAGGGGAAACTCTATTTCAAAACACCAGGCTGCTCCCAGAGATGGAAGCAGAGTGCTAAGGCCCGCTGCTCCAGTTTAGGTCATTGTGGAGCTCCAGGGCCAAAGCAACACTGCTTGGGTCCAGATCTCAAGCTATTCCTCCTTAAGACTATTTCTAGAGCTTTAAGCACTAATCTTTCTCCACCAGATGTCCAAACCCACAGCTGCCTGGTGAATATTTACTGAGTGCCAGTGCCGTATCAGTCATGATTCTAAGTGCTTTATATGGGTATTTCATTTAATCCTTAAAACAATCCTTGAGGAAGAACTGTTGTCACCCCCATCTTACTTAACCAGTAGTGTCAGTGATCACACCCACGGTCCAACTTCAAGGCTGCCATCCATGCCACCCAAGAGGGCAAACCAGGGCCAAGCCATGTGCCATCACAGCCATGTCTGGTCTTCCTCCTTTCAGTGGCCTGGACACTAAGACAGGAACCCACTCCTCTCCAAAAACAGAGGCCTTTATGGCTTTCCATCCACTATGACAGATGCAGCCTCAGAGGACTGTAGACATGCGACACTAATGGACTGGCCTGAGGAGTTCCCTAGTTCTCTACACAGACTACATGCTAGCATAATGCTTGCCTTGGTTTCCTGCCAAGTCTCAGTCCCAGTTCCTTGGGATGAAGATTTAATTAGGGCTTCTATGAAAAGAGCAGATGCTTGGGAGGAAAGAAAATGATAATGATGTGTGCAGTGACATGACAGAGCAAAGCGTGACCTTCTTGGCCTACAGGTGGCTAAGGCAGGCTTGCAGAGGAGACATTCTGAGCTGGCTTTGAGGGATGAGTAAGAGTTCACCAGGTGAAGTAAAGAGGAACGTGCCTTCTCCAGGGAGGAAGAGCAGGAACAAAGAGAAGGCAGTACAATGAGCAAGATTCTCCCATGTGCTGAGGGATCAGCCTTGACTGTCACCCCTGTGTGACCTGTTCCAGCCCCAGACCTCCCTCAAGCCAGAGCTCAGCACCCAGTGTGTGGCCTCACCCCAAGGCCACAGGGGTTGGCAGGATCAGAGCCGGGCAGGCAGATGCATTTTCTCCCGGCAACACCATTCTCATCACATCCCGTGCTCTGTCTGAAGCATCATTTAGAGGAGACGAGTATGTGGAGGCACTGAGGTCAGATAATGAAACTTTACAAAATCCACCCCTTTCCCACAGTCTTGGCAAGGTAGGTCCAGAGGCCACAGATTTCGGGAAGTGTTTGTCGTGAGAGACATTTAAATGGCCAGAAACAAAGTCATTTTCCCCATCATTATTACACTAGACTTTTCTATCTCTCTGATTAGAGCAGAATTGAATCTGTCCAGGCAAAATTGAATTTGTACATTTCTCTAATCATACAATCTTCAAACACGGAACGCAGTAGTCCCAATTAGCCAGCCGTGATCTGGTAGGAGGGGAAGCGTCCTTATTGACGAGAGAGAAATGAAGGCTGGAGTTATCAGGAATTGAGCAACCAGATCCTGTATTATAAAACCCAGGGCCTTCCCTGACCAGAGGCAGATTGGTCTCCAGGATGGGGATGGGCTGGGGAAAGGTTCACATGCAGGACTTGGGACAGACTCAGAGGGCTGGACCTTTATGCCTGTCAGGGATGTTTCCATAAGAAGATATTTGTGGATCAAACAACTACTTGACTGGTGGACAAGTAAACACTGTGGCCCCAGAGAACAAAAATCCACCAGAAGCCTCAGATTGGACATGGACCTTTCCTGCTACCCTTTCTACCTGTTCTCAAAGCGCTAGTGCTCCTGCAATCTCTCTTCTTTCACCATGCTTTCTTTCCAGGGTGATGTCATCTGAGCCGGCTTGAATACCATGTTGCATGTCCAAGGTTCTGCTAACTCAATATGACCCAACTGAACTCAATATCTACCTTTACTCCCTGCATTCTTGAAAAAATGAAAACCAATTGCCATCAAGTTGATTCTGATGCATAATGACTCTCTAGGACAGTGCAGAACTGTGTCATAGAGTTTTCTAGGCTGTCATTCTTACAAGAGCAGATCACCAGGCCTGGTCTGACAGACTGGCAGGCTCCTAGAAGGCACGGCCCCTGGAACTCTCTGTTAGCCCAGAGCTGAAAGCAGTATTGAAGTCAACTCTTCAGATAAAGATTGGACTAGACTGGAAGACATAAAATGATACTGGCAAAGAGTGCTCTTCTCGGCTTAAGCATATACATGAGGCTAACTGGGTAGCTCTTGTCCCAGAGGCGAGATGTGAGGGTGAAGTGGGACAGGAGCTGGCTGAACGGTCTTGGGAAATACAGGTGGAGGGGAAGAGCATGCTGTCACAGGGTGGGGAGAGCTGCTAGGCTTACGCAACACAGTGCTTGTAATTTTTTGTACAACAAACTGACTTGAATTGCATACTTCCACTTAAAACACAACAGAAAAAATAAAAAATAAATAAAGACAAGTGGTCATAGCCCAGGTCGCAACCTTGTACATAGTTTAGCCACTGTTAAAAATTTGCCAGAAGAGAACGGTGGCAGCTATTATAAGAGATCATCACGTTTATCAGGCAAGTCCATCTGAACTGAAGAATAAAGACTAAATGGCTCAAGAAATCGGTTTCATGCTCCAGACCATGAAGGAACACACAAAAGGAAGTAGGACCAGCTCTTACCCTGGAGAGTGGAGTCCACCAGCGACGCTGCGGAATCCCAGCAATGCCGTAAGAGACCTTCCTATTTCATTCCACAGTTCATCCACTCTTAAATTCTAATTCACTTCTCAGTTGTCTGATATGCCTTTAAGAGCTTTTCTGAGCAGGTAGCGTGAGAGGTGTGTGGTACAATTCTTGCCTTCCATGCAGGAGATCCTGGTTTGAGTCCCAGGCAGTGCACCTCACAGGAAGCCACCACTTGTCACCAGAGGTTTGCATGTTGCTATGACGCTAAACGTCATACCAGACCAGACTTGGTAAAAAGGCCTAATGACCTACTTTCAAAATATCAGCAAAGAAAACCCTATGAACCACAACAATCTAATCTCATTGGGCATGGGGTTAGCATAAGCTGGAGCAACTTGAAAGCAGCTAGCAGGAATAACAGTAGCGAAGGTTTATTTTCTGAACCTGCCTATCCTCCCCACCACAGAAATGTAGTCGCTATAAGCCAGGCCCTGTCTTTCAATCTCACCATCACATCCCCAATAAAATGCCTGACACATAGTAGGTTTGCAATTAAAAAAAAAAAAAACCTGAGTCAAATGAAAGAGGGCATGGCCTTTGTTTGCCTTTCTATATGTAAGATTCATTGGAAAAATAAAAAACTCATTAGGCCTCAACCATTTAGCTTTCCAAATCCGTAGACACTGGTCTGTTGCTACAAGGGAAGTTTGAAGCCAACTCAGCTTTTTTTCTTTGGTGGTTCACTTCCTGCAGGGATCTTTCTAAGTTAATTGTTTTTACTTTTTCCCTTGAAAGTCAAAGCATTGTCCATCTAGAATTTATCAAAGTGTGGGTCTCTTTCCACTGGCTTTGTCAGGAAGGGAGTCCTTTTGGACCCATTCAGCTTTCCACAGGGAAGACATCAAGCCTGTTTCTCATTTCTGCCTCAGTGCCAATTGTCCTGATTTTCTTCACAAATGGCCATGGTATCTATTATTGCCCCTTCTCTTTTGTCTTTATCCTTTTGTCCTGCCTTCTAAGGGAGCGTAAGATCATCCTCCACATCACTGATTTGATTTCCTATAAAGTCAATTCCTCCCTGGTGCTCCCAGGGAGGTTTTCATGATTGTATTGCCTTTTTGATCCCTTGTAAATCTTCCTTATTGCACCCATCTCACTTTATATTTCATCAAGGTGTCTTTTCATTGAAGCTTGTCTCTACTTATTTCTGCTCTTATTTCAAAAGCCACTGTCTTCTTGTAGTCTGGTGAAGGTACACACAAGATTCTGAATTTTTTTTTTTCTGGATCTAGAAAAAATACTTTTCAGAGGTCTCTGAGTTGTGAACAATATTCTCGTTGATTTATTTGGCAATATTTCTTTCAGAGGTCCCAAACCATCTTCTGAAGAAGAATAAAAAGCAATACTGGTCAAATATTGAGTAAGCATTATGGGCCATTTTAGTCAGACTCTGTATGCTAATTGTCACTGAGGTGCCAGCTCCCAAGCTAGTCTAAAGTGACCGGCAGGCTCTCATCTCTGCAGCTGTTCTGGATGAAATATTTCCCTGGATGCTGACACCTAGAAACATTCTCAGAGTGTTCTCGCTAGTTCTGAAATCCACCATCATGTTGCTAGGAGCCTCTGTCTACCTACTGGTCTAGGGAAATTTGAAATTTTTTCCCCTCCATGGGTCCAGGTGTGAGTTCTACAGGCATAAGAGTAAGTTTGTCTTCTGCACATGCTACCAACCTGGCAGAGCCTCTGATGGGTTGTTGAGTCCATGCTATGGATTGAACCACATTCTCACAACACGTGTGTCACCTTCGCTGGGCCATGATTCCTAGTACGGTGTGATCGCCCACTGTTTTTGTCATCTGATGTGATGTACCTGCATATTGCAAATCCTACCTCTGTGTTAACTGAGGCAGGACTCATTCTACAAGATTAGACCATGTCTTAAATCAGTCTCTTTGGAGATATAAGAGAGAGAAGCAGGCAGAGAGACATGGGACCTCACACCACTAAGAAACAAGAGCCAGGCCGACAGTGCATTCTTTGCACCCACAGAGTCCCTGTGCTGAGAAGTACCTCAGCCAGGGAAATTAGTGACAAGGACCTTCCCCTAGAGGTGACACAGAGAGAAAGCCTTTCCCTGGAGCTGGCACCCTGAATTCAAACTTCTAGTCCCTAAACTCTAGGAGAATAGACTTCTCTTTGTTAAAGCTATTCTCTTGTGATATTTCTATTACAGCAGCATTAACTAATAAGACAGGATCTGTATACTCTACCTCTGCAGAGGAGAGGAAGACATTTGCTGTGCCTTCCTAGGTGTGGGTTTGCCGGCCCAGCTCTGGAAGTCAGATCCCACCTCCTCAAGCATACCGGGTTCATGACAGGGGCAGAGTTCTTGAGCATTTGCCTGATCTTTTGAGACACAGCTCAGACTTTGGTCAGCCCCGGTCCTTCAACAAGGAAGGGAAACTGAGACCAGCTGGCTCGAAGCAGAACACCTGAGAAGCTAAGACAGCAGTGGCTAGGAAAAGGGGCTGCTGGTAGCCTGAAGGAGCTCCCTGATAGCAGGAGCTGGTGGAGGCAAACTGCTCACTGACCAAGGCTGAAAACAGCCAAGACTTGTCCAAGGACCACATCACGTTAGCCTGACACCTGGGGCCAGCCATCCTGCCTCCTAACCTAACACTTCTTACACTGCGACCCCTCCCCACGTTACCATGGTGCTTGACAGCCTGTGAGAATACAGTAAGCAGAGGCTTGGGCAAAGCAATCATTAGGAGAGAGGCTTTGTTGTCAGCAAAAGAAGTAATTCTTCATCTTTCCAGGTCAGTGGAAGGACCCTGAAGTAGCAAACAGGGGGTAGAAGCCCTGTATGAAATGGTGAGATGCGCAGGAAGGAGCTAGCTGGTGTGGTGCCGCCTTTATAAACCACGTACAATTTACGAGGGGGAAAAGGATAGGGCAAGACAGACCAATTCTGTACCTTTTAATGGCATATTTGGAAGCAATAGGGGTGTAATTACATCATGTCAGGTCTAGCCAGAGACAAGCAATGTTGGCTTCGCCTGGAAGCTTGTTAGAAATGCAAGTTCTCAGACCCCAACACAGATCTCCTGAATCAGACTCTTCAATTTAACAAGATGCCCAAGTGATCCCCTAGCATATCCAATACTGAGAAGCACAGCTTTAAAAGAAGAACCACTGATTTAGCAAAAGAAACAGAAAAAGGGTGAGGCAAATAAGGCAAATTATCAATAACTGTTGAATTCAGATGACGGCTAGGAGAGTTTATTGTACTAGTCTCTGTTTTCCAGTGTATTTGAAAACGTTTGTAATAAAAGTACTCTTTTTAAGTGCCCCAGTGGGTTGAGAGAGGAAGCCAGAGTACAAGACATCAGAGGTGACTACTGGACACGCTGAGAGCAGCTCCAGGCTCCGAGTCACAGCGCAAGCAGCAGCGCTGGCCTGGGGGTGTCCTCCGGTGACTTGTCCGGAGGCTGCATCTAGGATGTCAGTGACAGTGGGAACCCCATAGGTGAAGCAGGAAGAATGAAAAAGACCCACACTGGACACTTTCTGGTGGGATTTTGGCATTCTGAAGAGAGACAGAAAAGCTTAAAGACTTCCAGAGAGAAAAAACAGAACTAGAGAGATTATCTCCACTGTACCCTGCCTCCACCCCATGCTGTAAACACAGAACCAGACCTCTATCAGTTTCCTGAGGCTGCTGTAACACATTTGATGTGTTAAAACAGCACACCTTTATTCTCCTACAATTCTGGATGTCTTAAGGCCCAAGTCAGTTTCACTGGGCCAAAATCAAGGTATTGGCAAGGCTGCGCTTTCTCTGGAAATGCTAGATGAGAACTGGCTCTGTCTGTTTGCCGTCTCCAGCTTCTAGCTATTCATTCCTCGTGCTCTTTGGCTCCTGCCCCTTCCTTCATCTTCAAAGCCAGCAGCATAGCATCTTGCTTTGGTGGTCACATTGTCTTCTTTCTCTGTAACCAAGTCTCCCTAAGCCTTCATCTCACAATGACACATGTGATGACACCCAGGGCCCACCTGGAAGATCCAGGATACCCTCCCCATCTCAGTATCCGTAATTCAATCGCATCTGCAAAGGCCCATTTATCATACAATGCAACATTCACAGTTCCCACGTGGATGCCTTTGGGGACTGTTTGTAGGTTTACCACGGCCTCTAAATTTTGAGTAAAAATGATATTGCTGACACCTAGAGTCCTATATGAAGTGAAAGTATCAAACAAGTACTGGCAAAATACATCTTATGTTTCTAAGAACTCTGAATACTTACCACCTTAACCTTGGTGGTGTAGGGATTAAGTGCTACATCTGCTAACCAAAAGGTCAGCAGTTCAAATCTACCAGGCCCTCCTTGAAAACTCTATGGGCCAGTTATACTCTGATGTCTAGGGTTACTATGCATCAAAATCAACTCAACAGCAGTAGGTTTAGGTTTTTGCTCCCAAATTAAAAAAATAACACATCTTGAGAAACTTCTACAGCAAAATTATGATTAATTATTATTAAAATATTCTTTAAATATTTTAAACATACATTTAAAAAAATAAAACATAGCCATTGAATTGGTTCCAACTCATCACAACCCTACAGGACAGAGTAGAATTGCCCCTATAGAGTTTCCAAGGAGTGTCTGGTGGAGTCAGACTGCTGATCTGTTGGTTAGCAGCTGTGGTTCTTAACCACTGTACCACAAGGGTTTTCTAAGGGAAAAAAAAATAGCAACTTAATGTAAATTAGGATTGAGGTAAACACAAGCCAACCTACAAGAGAGTGTGATGGCCCTGATGTTTAGAACACTTCCCTTTGAACAGTAAGAGTTTCAAGAAATAGCATTACATTCTCTTCTCTACCAATTTAATCATATCACTTGGTTCTGCAGTGAATATTTCCACAATCTAAAGAGTATAAATGATATTTTTATTGGGTTTAAATTTTTAGAATCAACCTATAGAGAAATCATGAAAGACCATTATGGTAACAGAGTGAATGTAAACGTTATGAACCTTGACAGTGTAAGAATAATTATTCAACAAGGACTGGGGCTGAAAAGGAGGCTTAGAAGGAAGGGGAGTGCCCTGATTTCTTTATTTTTCATAGCTGAGATCAATACCCACAACCCAAAAAGAATACATCATGAAACAGAGACTTCATATTACTATTAGAAGTTACAAAGTCAGCCAGGAGGAGAACTAAGAATAATAATAAAACCAAATCCACTGCTGTCAAGTCAATTCCAACTCAGAGCAACCTACAGCACGGAGCAGAACTGTCCCATAGCGTTTCCAAGGATCAGCTGGTGTATTCAAACTGATGACCTTTTAAATAGCAGCCAAACTCTGTGCCAACAGATTTTCTAAGAATGATAATATAACTGCAAAATTCAGTAAGGGAAAACAGAAGTGCAAGGCAGTACAGTGGGCTCAAGTCCTCACCCGTCCTAGCTGGAGGCTGTCTAAAGGACATAAGAAGCCAACTTGTTTCTGCCAGATGGCAGAACACCTCTTTAGTCAGAGATCACTCATTTGCATGATTAGGGTCGGCGGGCCAGCTCTGTGACCACAGGGATTGTCATATATTCTAACCTAGCCAATCAGAGCCCTCCCAGTTAGAGAAGATTCCCCCGGTGACACAGAGGTCAGCAGTTTGAATCCACCAAGTGTTCCTTGGAAACTCCATGGAGCGGTTCTACCCTGTCCTATAGAGTCACTATGAGTTGGAATCAACTCAACGGCAGTGTGTTTGGTTTTGGGGGGCAGTTAGGGATGATACTGATTTTGAGCTAAGTTAGCTAGTGCTCCTGTAACACAAACACCACAAGTAGTTGACTTTAAAGAACAGAAATTTATTTTCTCACCACTTGGGAGGTTAAATGTTTGTATGAGGGCCATGTCATTTCTTTCCTTGTTGGTAGCACTGGGCATTCCTTGGTTCCTTGACGATCCCCACACAGCATCTGTCTTCCTTGTGAGTGTGTATCTCTGTGTCTAATCTGCTTTGTATAACTTAGAAGTGATTAGATTTAGAGCCTAACCTTGGGTATGATCTAGTTAACATAGCAAAGAAAATCCTATCTCCAAACACAATGACATTCACAGGTACACAGGTAAGGATTCCAACACAGATTTTGGAGGGAGACAATTCTATCCGTAACAGTTGTCAAGTTGGGAGAATGTGAAACTGGGGCCTTCTGTGTCCATCTTCCTGTTACTGGGTATGATTATGCACACAGGCTGAAGCAAAGTCCAAAGTGACGGCACTACTGTATCTCCAGATGTGTCTGAATCTTGCCCCCCCCCCCGGGATTTTTGTTGTATCACCCAGTGAATTCTCCTTTTTTTTTTTAAAAAAAAAAAAAAAGGTGTTCCAGGGAAGCCTTTTGATCCATGGGCTTTACAAGGTGGCATTATCTCAGGGAATCTTCCAGAAGCAAGTTGAGTTTCCCAGCACTGTAAAGGAGTTAAAACAGCCTAGTAACTATACCAAGGCAGTGAGGATCAGGCCACAGCTGATTCCTCAGTGGCTAGAACTCTGAGAGGCAATGACTGACGATCATATGGGACGCAGAACTTGAGCTTTGGACATGCAGATGTCCTCCAAATCCTACTATCCAGGAGCTACGCAACTTGGATAAGATTCTTAACCTCTCTGATCTTAACTTCCTCGTTACCCAAACAGAAGTAATAATGTTAGCCCATGGAGTTGCTGACATGGTGAAATAATGAAAATGTAATTCATAAATTGCATTGATGTTTTTAATGTTGATTAGTTCAGCCCCTGGGTTGGTCAGTTAAACTTGTTCTATTCTCTGACTACATGTTCTGCCCCTAACTCAGCACAATCACCCACAGATACATGCTCTGGGCACAGACACAGGAGATGAGAGTATGACTGATTCACTGCAACCCGTTCTGTCTTCGTCATCAAGTACTGCTGTAACAGAAATACCACAAGTGGATGGACTTAACATACATATTTATTCTGTCACAGTTCAGTAGGCTACGAGTCCAAATTCAGGGCATCAGCTGCAGAGGAAGTTTTTCTCTGTCAGCTCTAGAGGAAGGTCCTTGCCCTCAATCTTCCTCTGGATGGGGAGCTTCTGAGGCACAGGGACCCAAGTCCAAAGGACATGCTCCGTGCTCCTGGCACTGCTTCATTCTTCATGGTATAAGGTCCCCAACTCACTGCTTGCTTCCCTTTCCTTTATATTACAAGAGATTGCCTCAAGGCACAACATAATCTTCCAGATCGAGTCCGGCCCCACCAACCCAACTGCTGCCCTTGTCCCCTCTCATTCACATCATAGAGGCAGGATTTACAACACGTAGAAACACCACATAATACCAGAAATCATCAGCTAGCCAAACTGCTACACATGTTTTGGGGAGACACAATTCAGTGCATGACACCTTCCAACAATTAAGGAAAAAATACTGCTGTGAGTCTAGTCACTCAACTGGAACTGTCGTCTCTCCTTCTGTCTCCCTCTCATCTTCCTCACCTGACTGTCCAATTCTTCTTTCAACTCTGTTGTACACTTTTAAAAACAGTCCTCATGCAGAGGTGAAGGTGGTTTTTGTGGGGAGAAGGACGTGGTTCACGTGATCTGCACCCCTGGAGACAGTAAGCAAACCCACCACGGGAGGAACCTCAATGGCTTTATGCTAAGATAATATCACTCTCAAATTATGTGGTGTTGGTTTTTTTTCTGTAAACTTTATGAGGATTTTTTCTTAGTATAAAAGTAATATTGTTTCTCCTAATATTGTTTATTGTGAGTAATATAAGTATCATTCATCACACACTGCTTTTTCCATTCAACAGTATATTGTAACTATTTCATTTTGTGTGTGTGTGCTTGTGTGCGTGTGTGCGTGTGTGCGTGTGCGTGTGTGCGCATGTGTGTATAGCCAGCATAATACTCCAGGGGAACAAAATTTATTTAATCAATCTCCTACTGTTGAACATTTTAAATACTTCTGACTTCTCACTATTAAAAAAAAAACACCACCGTCTAGTCAATTCCGACTCATAGCGACCCTATAGGTCAGAATAGAACTGCCCCACAGAGTTTCCAAGAAGCGCCTGGCAGATTTCAAATGACCACCTGCCGGTGAGCAGCCATAGTACTTAACCACTATGCTACCATTTCACTATTACTCAACCTAAATTTTTTCATCTGTTCAATAAGAGACTAACCATTTGTACATGCTGTCCTAACTGATGCGCTCAGCCTTGCAGCTGTCTTCATTCAAACATGTGCAGGAGGCCTAGTGGCTGGGCTTCAAGGAGTACAACCATCGTCCACAGGTGGGCAGTCTCCTTCCCAAAGGCAGAGTTATTTCTAGTCTCCCTGCACCTCTGGCCTCTGGCCCTCACCCAAGGCCATGCTGAGTCTCCTTGACTGGACTCCCCAGTTTTGTATATCTAGAAGCACAGAGACTGTGGTCCCTGCAATGTTTCTTCCAAAAGCCTCCAGGACCTTTATGAAAATAAGTCCCTTCCTCCCAGTCCCCAGGCCCAAAGGTAAATGTGAAATTTTTTCAACCTCCACCTAAAAAGGCTATCTTGCACCCCAGAGCAACAAGTGACTACTGACTCTGCGTCCGCACAGGTGGGGGCCCCCGAGGATCTGATCCACAAAGTCTTTCTGTCCTTCCTGCAAGGGGAAGGAGCACCAGAGGATGACAGAGCGTCAGAGAGGACCAGCCAGAGAGAACCTAGAGCTACTGCCCATCCTAAGGATCAGGACATAGAGCTCACGCTGGCGAGGGGATGGCACTGCACCACATTTACAGGTTTTCTTACTATCTGGGGGCCTTGTTCAACTGGTCATACACCCCTTACTACATCATTCTAGAGGCTAGGCTGGGAAAGAGGAGACTGGGGTCTAGTAAGGCTCTCCACTAACATGCTGTGTGACATTGGGCAAATGCCTGCCTTTCTCTGGGCTGTGGGCAATCTCTATAGCCCTCCCACCCTCCCACCTGGATCCAATGGACTCCATCTGCAGTAACACAGCATAAAGGGCAGCCAGCCTGCTTCCTAGGGACCCATTGATGTGGGCACTGAGCTCCAGGTGCACCCAGTTTTCCCTCCCTCAGTCCTTCCCATCAAGGGTGCTGGGGCCTGAGGTTCAGTGAGCTTCTTGGCAAAGGGATAGACTTGAAGCCAAAAGGCAAGGAAGACAAAACAATCTCCCTTTTCTCTGACAACGGGCAAAATGAGTCACAGAACTACAGTGGTGCTCAAACAAGAGGGGGGAAATACAAGTGTTTCTAAAAGGAAAGTGTTCTCGTTGCAAAGACACAGGAATCAGCTTGCTGGTGCTCCTGCTGACCGAGCTCAGACAATATCAGCTTCAACTTAAATAACTATGGTGGCAGAAAAAATATAAATAAAGCAGGAAACCTTGAGTCTATATTGTGGTTGCTAGTTGCCATCAAGTTGCTACTGACACAAGTTGACCCCACTTGTGCAGAGTAGAACTGCTCCATAAGGTTTCCAGGGCTGTGAAGCAGATCATCAGGCCTGTCTTCCAAGGCGCCTCTTGGCGGGTTCAAACTACAAATCTTTCAGCTAACAACTGAGCCTTAACTATTTGTGCCACCCAGGTGTTCCTTGGTCTATATAGATAAATACACATCAAAAAAATTGAAACTTTGGTGAGGAAGAAGGTGTTTACATAGTCTTAAAGCACCTTCCCACAAAACAGTTACTAATGACAAAGGGAAAAGCAGTAACTTTACAGTGAGTATAACTAAGTTACAGTAACTTACAGACACCCCCTTGGTCACGTGACCCATCTCCAGTCTTAAAACATAGTGAAATTATACACAGCCTGTAGGAGGTTTTGGAAAGATACTATGTCACTCCCTCCGTGTTTCCCCAAGATGCATAACCTCATCCCAAAGAAATGTCAGACAGAAACACAGCAAGGAACATTCTAGAGAATAACTTCACAAATGTCAAGCTCATGAAAGTTTCAGAGAGTCTAAGGAATTGTCCCAGGCTAAAGTAAACTACAGAGACAGAACAACTAAAGGCAGCACACACAATGCTGAACCTGTGTCCTTTTGCTACCAAGGACATTGTGGGGACAGTCAGTGAACCTGGAACAGATCTGAAGTTTACATGGCAGCAACACGAGGGTGTGATCCTGACTTTGATGGAGCTGTATTGGTGAGGCAGAGGTTCGATCCTAATCTCCATGAGCATCCAGATCCCAGCACACAGGCCTGGGCCAGCACACAGAAGGTGCTCAGTTCCGGGGACCCGGGCTTGACAATGGACAGGATCTGCACAGTCACACTCCCCAGGCACCATAGTTCCAACAGCCAGAGCAGTTCAGCTAGCAGTCAATCCTGGGGACCTGGGCACTGGCCCCCAACAGCGTCTCCCTGTGAGTGTCCTCAGAACCCCACCCTGGTGCCATGTGAAGGCCTCAGGGAAGCTAGGACCCACAAAGGATTTGTACTTCAGGTCCACTAATGAATCCCTGAATGGAGGAATTAATTACTGCCTGTGGAAATTAGACTTCTCCCTTCCAGATGCATCTTCGTATTCTTAATTAATTTTTAAAATTACAACATCAGTGTGGAATCTAATTTATTTTACTTTTAGCATTATTTCTCTGATAAGCAATTTCATTTTATGCCAGGCACCTACCTTGACACCAATTTGTCACATCAGCACTCTTTTTGAAGTGTTGCATCAGACCCAACAGGAGCAGGTACTGTGGGCCTCAGACAGGCTGCTCCCTCTCTGGAGCCCCTCAGTTTCCCCAGTGAAAAATGAGTGCCGTGCACTAAATAGCGTCTGAGGGTCTTTCTAGTCCTCCTATCTGCTATTCCATGAGCTTATCCTTCCTTGTCCCAGAGTCACCCCTCTGCAAGTATTTACAGAGCCTCTACAACATGGCAGGCACTGTTCTGGGCCCCTGGCACACATCCATGGACACAACAAATACTCCTGCTCAGAGTCTAACCGCAGGAGTCCATAGCAAACAAGGAAATTGTCCCCTCTGCCAGAGGGTGAAAGCACAATGCCAAGAAGGAAAGGAGCTCAGGTGGTGAGCAGAGGGCAGATTTAAGGGGCAGAAGGAGCCTGGTGCTGAGGGGAGATGCCAACAGGGCCGGAAGAAAATGAGGGGTGAGCCCAGTGAATGTGGGGTGACAGTGTCCCAGACTTCTGGAGCCACCATAAGGGTAAAGCCTAGGGTGGGAGTGTGGCTGGATGCCCAAGGTACACAAGGGGCCGGGGTGTTAGAGCATCTGAGGGAGGGAGGAGCAGCCGGGAGGAGCCTGGGGCTGGTGCAGGCCTTTGACTGTCCTCACCTGGCCTTTGGCCGTGCCTGTGTCACACCTGTGGACACTGGGGAAGAAGGCGCTGAGGTTTTCTCAGCATCTCTCTGGGTCCTGCATCAGGGGGCTCAGGCATGGCCCACTGAGGAAGGCTGTGGCCCTCTGGCCTGATCTCCCGGTTTTCCCTCAAGGCCAAGACAAGGCACCCTGGGCAGAACGCTGGAGAAAAACATCACCGTTGTCATCACCGCCACCACCACCATCATCATTTCTATCACCATTCTAGTTGTCCAAGCCCCCATTTTTAAGGTGTTTTAATTATATTCTTTCACTTTTAAATTTCTGACAACAGTCCTACAAATTAAGCTCTGTCTCCTTCATATTATACTTGAAGAAATTGCTCAGAGAGGTAAGAATTGTTGCAGTCACAGCAATTCAGTGTGAGCCAGGACTCACTCTGGAATCTTGTCCCTGCCTGCTTCTCACTGAAGGGCACTTCACCTGGGCTTTCAGTGGTCAGTCCTGGGGCCAGACCAGGCTGTGGACAGCCCGTCTCCATCCTAGAGGTTCTTCTTTCCCAGTCTTGCTTCCCAAAGTCCTCCTTGCTGCATCGATTAGCAAGTAAATGTCTCAGATTCACTGCAAGAGTCAGATGCTGAATCTGTCAACCTCCACACACATAATCACTTGCAGCTCTCTTGGCATCCCTATGCAGCTGGTTTTAATGCCCCCATTTTGCAGATGAGAAAACAAAGCTCCATGGGGTTAATTCACTTGCTCAGTAAATCAAGGGGCTGGTACTGGAGCCCAGATCTGTTTGGCTGTTTCCACGACATCATGCCATCTGCTTCAGTGTTTGCTGAACTGCTAAATGAGAGCTGGTGCATTAGGTAGACTGAGTTAGAACCCCTGGCCTGGCAATTTAGGGCACATATTCAAATCAAGCCCAGTCCTGTTTCACACTAGCATCAAAAGCCTCTGTTAAGGGGATGCCTAACTTCCTTTGTGCATTCGAAAACATTTCATCTCAAAGCCAGTGACCCATGGAGAAGTCAGCTGGAAGGAAATCCAAAGCCAGGAAGAGGAAAAAGGGAGAGGAAGGTCATCTTTTGAAATGACAAAGAGGTGCTGTTTTCTCAGCTGGGTAGAGGCGGTTTTGGTAGACCCAACTGGGCTGCAAATTTTAATTCCAGTCTCTGCAGCTGCTAATGTGCTTCTCGCTTGGAGAATAGACACTAATTGACAAGGAACTAAATAAATAACATGTAACATGAAAGCAAACACAAGCTTTAAAGGAGGGGAAAAAAATAGCAAAATGGATGAAATTAAAAGTGTGGGGGGCTGAACAGTGTTTTCCGTACTCCATTAAAGTGACATCAAAAGGCTTTTCAAAATATTTGTTTTATGGTGAAGATACAGTTTGGAATCATCTGAGATTTCGTCCCCACATCGCCGCGCTGGAGATCAGAGGCATTATAGTGAGAAGGAGAGAGCAGACTCTTCAAAAGGAATGTGAGAGCCATAAGCTTGGGCCTTTGGGGACAAAGCAGCAGCCCCTTCATTTTGCAGAGGGACAGACTGAGACCCAGAAAGGGGCAGTGGTTCACAAAGTGCCCCATCAGAGTCTAGCAAGTCAGACTCCACTGCCTATATTCATGTTCTCTGCACCACTGACCCAAAGTGGACACGTGTCCCAAGTCCCATCTAAGACACTGTCTCTGAGAATCTCCCCCTACCTCCCTGACTTATTCCAAGCAACTTTTCCCAGACAGAATGTGGCCATGAGTTCCCTGGGTGGTGCTAACAGTTTGCATTCAGTGGCTAACCTAAAGCTTGGCAGTTCAAACCCACTCAGCAAGAGGGTCTCAAAAGAAAGGCCTGGCAATCTGCTTCCCCAGAGATTACAGCCAAGAAAACCTTATGGAACGTTTCTGCTCTGTAATGTATGGGATTATCCAGACTTGATGGGCAGAGGTTTCCTTTGAGTTTTTGTTTGTTTGTGTTTTTGTATGTTGCCAAGAACTGTCATTTGAGTTTCCAAATTTTAACTATTTATGCTGCTCTTGCCACTTAGAACATAAGTACTTTCTCAAATTCCAATTCTATTTTGTTGAAGAAACATTTCTTGAGCTTCTTAACCAAGCATGCCTCCACCTCCAAGCCCTGCAGCGTTACCCCTGCTCTCGCTCCGTCCCCTCTCCCCACTCCAGCTCTATCCCAGCCACCCTGGCTACACACCCTGCGTGATCCCTGTCACGAGTTGACTTGTGTTCCCAAAAAACATGTATAGAAATGTGGCTGAGCCATGACTCCCAGTATTGAGCATGCTGTGAGCTCTACCCCCAGGATGCTGGTGAGGAAGGCTGGCAGCAGCTGTGTCCGTAGGACTCCTTGTGTAAAGCTGTTTTACGCCTTGAGGCAGTCTCTCGAGATGTAAACAGGCTAGCAGAGAGATTAGGGGACCTCACACCATCAAGCAAGCAGCACCAAGGGCACAGCCCATCCTTCAGACCTGAGGTTCCTGCGCCAAGATGCTCTCAGACCAAAGAAAGACTGATGCAATGCAAGGACCTTCCTCCAGAGCTGACAGAGAGTGTGTTCTCCTGAAGCTGATACCTGAATTCAGACTTTTAGCTGACTGGACTGTAACAAAATTTTTCTTTTTCAAGCCACCCACTTGTAGTATGCACGTCACTGCAGCACTAGACGATTCACACAATCCCCCTCTGGGCTGGGCTGCCTCCGGGCCTGGAAAGCCCTTCCCGAGACATCCCTGTGGCTCACTCATTTTCCCCACTCAGATGTCCCCTTCTCCAAGAGGTCAGCACTGACCCCTGTTTATAACTGGTCCTGCATCCCATGCCTTCTTTTTATTATTATTTAATATAACTGAGTGAAAATGTGCATTCCCGTATAAATTTACATGCCCTCCTATATGCAGCTTCCACTGCTCTCCCTGCCCGGTGACTGCACACTATTCCTCTCTGCTCCATACATGTCTCATCCTCCCAACAGTCTCCTTTCCCCTCCTCTCCACCCACTCTCCTTCCTCCAGCCAGAGGTCAGCAGGATGATATCCTATAGATGCACAGAACCATAAAGTGCATCCATTATATGGTCACTGCATCGCCAAGTCCAACTCATTCGTGTCTGAAGAGTGAACTTTTGATTTATGGGCAAGAGCAGCACCAGGGTCCGGGGCCATGCTCCCAGGGGAACCCCAAAGCTGCTGGACCATCAACTGAGGTCTTTTAGTGGAGATCTCAGAGTGCACCCCCTTTTATTCTTGTGTTGCCAGTGAGACTCAACTTAGGGAGCTCCATCGCAGCTATCACTGGTGGTGGCCAGGTACCATCCGGTTCTTCTGGTCCCAAGTCGATGTAGGCACCCACTCATGTGGTCTCTCTATCTTCCGGGTTGTCTTTACCGCATGTCATTTTGGTCCTCGGTGAGCATCCGTTCCTGCTGAGTTGGGACCATTTGCTGTGCCCTTGGATGGCAGCTTGGCAGCTTTTAAGACCCCAGACACCACTCACCAATGTGGGGTGCAGAGTGCCCTCTTAGCAAAACGCTAGTTGTACCAATTGGCCTCGATTTCACCTAAAAACATGGTCCCCCGCCCCCTGCCCCAGCTACTCTATCTTTGCAATATTGGATTAAGATGGAAGGAGTACTCAAGTTATGCTGAAGTCCACTTAATGTTGTTCTTGTTTCTAATGTGTGCTATCACTGATTTCACCCAACCAGGTTTCTAGCAACTATCTAATCTAAACCCTCCCCACCTCCCCTCACCTCCCTCTCCTCCCTCACAGCTGTCAAAGAGTCTTTTCTTCTATACATAAGTCTGTTTTTGAGATCTTATCGTAGGTCTCATACAATATTTGTCCTTTTGTCGCTGACTACTTTCACTCAACATAATGTCTTCCAGTTGAAACCAGGTTATGAGATGTTTCCTGGAATCATCATTATTCTTTATCATTGCATAGTGCTCCATTGAGTATGTGTATCATAGCTTATCTATCCATTCTTCTGTTGTTGGGTATCTGGATTGATTTCATCTTTTTGCTATCGTGGACTGTGTTGAGACATTTCACTAAAGAGGAGATCCAGGCCGCCAAAAAACACATGCGGACATGTTCACGATCTTTAGTTATTAAAGAAATTCAAATCAAGACAACAATGAGATACCATCTCACCCCAACAAGGTTGGCCATGATCCAAAAAACAAAAAACAACAAATGCTAGAGAGGCTGTGGAGAAAGTGGAACCCTCCTACACTGTTGGTGGGGTTGCAAAATGGTCCAGCCTCTTTGGAAAGCAATCTGGCGCTTCCTTAAAAAAATGGATATTGATAGACCATTTGACCTAGTAATTCCACTACTTGGAATATATCCTAAAGAGTCAAGGCCTTTCACACCAACGGACACATGCACAAGAATGTTTATTCCAGCACAGTCCATGATAGCAAAAAGATGGAATCAACCCCTGCCTTCTTATCATCATCACCAGGTTCTGAGGTGACCTCACTTGGGCCAAGGTCTTGAAGTACCTCCACCTTTTGAATTTTTCCTTTTTTCATAACTGATGTCAGACAGCTCCTGGATGAAATCAGTGAATACCAGAAAGATGCTTATCTGTGTATTATTGACTGTGCAAAGGTAGTCAGCTAAGTGGATCATAACAAATTACGGATAACATAGCGAATAGCATTCCGAGACACTTAATTGCGCTCATGAGAAACCTGTATATAGATCAACAAGCAATTGTTCAAACAGAAAAAGGGGATACTGTGTGGTTTAAAGTCAAGAAAGATCTGTGTCAGAGTTGTTCTTTTGCCCATACTTATTCAGTCCATATGCTAAGAAAATGATCCAAGAAGCTGTACTATATCAAGAAGAATACAGCAACAGGAATGGAGGAAGACTCATTAACAATTTGTATTATGCAGATGACACAACCCTGCTTGCTCAAACTAATAAGACTTGAAGCACTTGGTGATGAAGATCAAAGACTACATACAACCTTTAGTACAGATTATGCTTCAACATAAAGCAAACAAAAATCCTCACAACTGAACTAACAAACAACATCACAATAAACAGAAAAGATTGAAGTTGATAAGGATTTTACTTTACTTGGATCCACAATCAACACTCAGTCACAAAATCAAACAACTTGTTGGGCAAATCTGCAGCAAAAGACCTCCTCAAAGTGTTAAAAAGCAAGCCAAGCCAAGCCAAGCCAAGCGCCATCGAGTCGGATCCTACTTATGGCGACCCTAGGGGCCAGGGTAGAACTGACCCCTAGAGTCACTTTAAGGGCTAGGGTGCACCTGACTCAAGCCATGGTGTCCTCAGTTACTTCACACACGTGTGAAAACTGCACAACGAATAAAGAAGACTGAAGAAGAATTCACGCCTTTAAATTATGGTGTTGGAGAAGAATATTGAATATACCACAAACTCCCCAAAGAAGAAACAAATCTGTCTTTGAAGAAATACAATCTGAGAGCTCCTTCGAAGCAAGGATGGTGAGACTATATCTCCTGTATCTTGAACACACTATCAGGAGGGACCAGTCCCTGGAGAAGGACATTATGCTTGGTGGCGATCTTCAAAAAAGAAAAAGACCCTCATCAAGATGGGTTGACACAGTAACCGCACTAGTGGTTTCAAGCATAACATCATGGTGAGGATGGCACAGTGCTGGGTAGTATTTCTGTCTGGGTGTAGGTTCTGGGTTCTGGGGTCACTGTGAATCAGAACTGACTGAATGGCACCTGGCAACGACACTTACTGTCTAATGTGCCCTGTCATGTTCTTGTGTGTTATGGTCATTGTTTGTGGCCCATTCTCTAACTCCACCCCCACCAGAGACTGTAAACTCTACAAAGAGCTGGGGTATCTGCCGACTCACTCATTTCAAATAGTGCCTGGCACCTAGTGCCCGTTCAATAAATGCGTTTAATCAAAGACAACCCCTGGGCTGGGCACTAGAATGACTGATACGAGCCCCCTGACCTCAATTAGCTCACAGTCTAATTAGCAGACCAGCGTCAGCTATTTCAGCTCAGGTGCCACATGCAACTACAGGTTGGCTGATGTCACAGAGAGGATTGGATGTGTTGTCCAAAATGATAGGCACAGTAGGGGCAGACATGTGACAGTGTAGAGACAAGGGAAACATGGATGGCCAGGAAAGTATCAGTGGTGCCAGACATGGGATAGGAGCCTGGAGGGTCTGCCTGTCAGCCTTCCACATGTGGCTTCATCCAGGGAAAGATGAAAGGGTCCTGAGTTATTTCTGGGTTTCAGAATGTCTACTTGTCATTGTCACGCTAGCCCCTTAGCACATGATGTTTAGTACCACCTGACTGCAGACAGTTTCCAGGCTTATCAGGTTGAGTTCCCATTTTCTTCCAGCTTTTAGAAACTGTATTAGTCAGACTCTCAGGTGAGCAAGTGACACAAATCCTGCTCACACCTATTGTGAACAGAAGGGGGTTTACTGTCTTGTATAGCCAGCTGAGGAGGGCTGAAATCAAGAACTCTCCATGCTATTCACCTATCCTAGTTGCCGTGACTGCTGGGAGTCATGGCACACATTGGAGCAATTTCTAGGCTCACATTTTCTCTGCTTCATAACCAGAGAACACTCTCTGTTGCAATGAGAAAGATCCCAGGGAAGCTGTTAGTTGGCTGGGTTTCAGTCATGAGCACACCCCATGAGCAGTCACTGTGATGGTGGGGAAAGTTCTGATGAAGCAAGTATCCCACTTGGTGAGAGTAGGGACTGGAGAGGTAGGAAAAGAGAGCACAGCCCCAGACAAAGAGGGGTGGCATTTACCAGAAGAAGGGAGGAGTGCCAGGCAGGCCAAACAATTGCATCACTCAAGACCTGTCTTGTCAAATTCAAAACCGTCAGGCCAAAATTTACAATGTGCCCCCTCTAGGTACCAGGGTGAAACAGAAGAGCTGTTGGATTTGAAGTCAGAATCTTTTCGTTCAACATGCCCTCATCATTTCTTCTCTGCAAGCCTCAGTGTCCTAACCTGTAGAATGGGGGTCCAAAGATGCACTCTGCTCTCAGAGCTACTTTCTTAGTGGTATGAGGTCCCCATCTCTCTGCTTGTTTCTCTCTTATGTATCTCAAGAGACTGAAGTAAGATACAACCTGATACTGTAGATTGAGTCCTGCCTCATTAACACAACCGCTGCCAACCCTGCCTTATTAACATCAGAAACACAGGATTTATACCATACAGGAAAATCACACACATCAGATGGCAGAATGCTGGACAATGCACAGAACTGGGACTCATGGCCTAGCCAGTTTGACACCTCTTTTGGGGGGACACAATTCAGTCTATAACAGGCCCTATCCTACTTCCCCCAGAGCTGACCCCTTCTGCCATTGCACATGAGATTCTTTTTGAAGAAAGGATTTCAGTTTCCAAAGAACTGGGTGGAACAACAGGCTTCGACAGTGGACGGGACGTGGGAGGTACTGGCATTACCAGTTCTGGGCCTGGGGCAAGTCAGTTCTCCCCATCTCTCAGAACTTGATGTTCTGATTTGCCTCAGCTGGGGATGGACCCAATGATCCCCCAAAGGCCTTCCTACTTTGGAAGCTCAGATACTCATGCTTCATTTCAGCAGAGGAAGTATGAGAACCTGGTGGAGACAGGGAGGCGGCGTCTGCAGACAGCCAATTCTCATCACACACTATAACATTCTAATGGTGGAATCTTTTATATTAGAATAGACATTATGGAGCAGAATTCTATCAAATGAATATAATAGACTTGTTTTATATTACAATGCACACTGTAATTACACATTTCAATAATTCTTTCGATGCATTACACAGAAGCATTTTGGAGTAATGGAATCTTGTAACCATATATAATAACTTGCCTAAGGGAAGGATGTTGTGTGGGTGGTGACAGAGGCCTGGGCTTTGGCTGGTGCACCTCCTAGCCAGCAGCGAGAACCACAGTTTCCTATAGCGTTGGGCCATGTGGCGTGACTCCAATCTCTGGAAACTTTTTGGAGAGGACCATTTGTTCCAATTTACCTATTCCTTGACTACATGGGCAAGGATTCCATCTAAGACATCTCCAGCAGCTGGCTAGCAGATGGCCTCTCCAAAGGTGCAGCGTTCACTAGTTCCCTTGCTATCTATCTAGCTGATGGGTCTTGTCATTCAGTACTCTACTACACGCATGTGGCCCAGGACCTCTGAATTCGTATGATCATGTTTATAATAATTATTTAAGCACTGGAATAGTTTCCCACTCCTGCCGTAACGAATCTCCACAGTGGCTCCAAACAACACAAATACATCTTACAATTCAGAGGGTGGAATCAGAAATGGATCTCACTGAGCTAAAAATCAAGGAGCCGGCAGGGCTGCACTATTTCCTGGAGGATCTAGGAAAAAATTACTTTTCTTGCCATGTCCAGCTTCTAAAGGTCACCCAGATTACTGGACTTGTGGATCTTCCTTCATCGTCTGACCCTTTTTCCACTGTCATGTCTGTCTCTTTGACTGCAGCTAGGAAAGCATCTCCTTTAAGAATTTGTGCGACTATTCAACCCAGATAATCCACGATAATCTATAATCATTTTATCTGTAAAGTCTCTTTTGCCATGTCATTGTTCTTGTGGGCCAGTGAGTCGATTCCAACTCATAGTGACCCTGTAGAGTAGGGTTCCTAGGTTGTAATCTACGCGAGAAAATCGCCAGATCTTTTCTTCAGTGGAGCAGCTCGTGGTTTGAGCCTCCAAGTTTTCAGTTAGCAGCATACACTTAACTACTGTCCCACCAGGGCTCTTTTTTGGCCATTTAAGGGAACATGTTTATGGATTCTGGGGCATTAGGGCATGGTCATGGGCCCATTTTTCTTCCTACTACTAGCATTATTTTATTACCACAAACCCAAAGAGATTGTGAGTTCTTCACGTATAAAACAGACATAATACTTCATAGGATTAAACCTTGCAAAATCTAATTCCTCATGCATACATGTTTGAGGAATGTAAAACAGGTTCAGTGAACCAGAGTGAGAGGAATCCATGATACAATCCACTTTGGCAATATCCCTCTTAAAGTATGCAGAGTGGTCACAAGGCTCCCAGGACAGTCTGACAAGTCCCGGACAGAGCAAAATTCTGTCCTATGTTTGAACTCTGTTGTTGTTATTCAGTGCCATGGAATCAATTCTGACTCACAGCAACTCAGTGTGACAGAGTAGAACTGCCCCATGGGGTTTCCTGGGCTCTAATCTTTATGGGAGCAGATGGCCAGGTCTTTTCTCCCACATCAACCTTCCGGCCAGCAGCCAAGCATTGATCATTATACCACCAAGGCTCCTGTTTGGACTCTATATCTCTGTGACTGCATCCAAGCTACCATAGTATTTTAAATCCCCTCTTCTTTGGTCACAGTTAACTTAGCTGCTTATTGTCAATTAAAACCCTTAAGTATCTGGTTGCAAGAACACAAACTAGATCATGCCCATTGTATAGGGAGATAAACTGAGATGTTACTGGCTCGAGTTCCAGAGTTGACGGCTGAGGTGAGTCTTTAAGGATTAGTGGGAGCCAGGCACGCTGAAGACTTGGGAGATGGACATTTCCGAGCAGGAGACACTGGCACAAAACCTTGAGCTGCACAACAAGAAGAAGGTACCTTCAGGGGCTGGTGAGGAGTATGGCAAGAATGCCACCTCTTGGGTGGGGGCAGTGGGATTTGCAAATGACAGCCCCAAGGGACAGGAGACAATGGTTGCGATCAGAAAGGGCAGGACTAGATACCAACCAGGAGGCAGGACATGGTCTTAGGCAGGTTTGCAAGCTGGGAAGTGATATGGTTGGGCTTCTTGCTGCCCTCAGCTGCACATGAGGCCAAGTCCGTCTTTTTGCCATTTCCTTCCTGCGGTACCAACGAGCAGAGAGCAGGATGCTGTGTCCTCACAGAGGGATGGAGTGCATGCCCACCGTGGAGAGGATCCAAAGCCCACTTCCAGGCCCCCACAGACCACAGTTCTGCCCTTATCTTCTCCCCACCCCCCTCAGCCCCCATCTAGGCCTTCTCCTTCTTCTTACTGAACATTCACCACTGCCTCCCCAAAGCCAAAAACACAAAGGACAAATTTTCAGCATCTCATATCCAACCTGACGCTTGATACCCTAGCCACATGGCACTACCCATTTCTAGTCACTGTCCATTCCAGTTCACAACGACCCACGTGTGTCAGAGTACAAACTGCTCCATGGGGCGTTCCATGGTTGAGTTTTTTTTTTAAGGAGTAGATTGCCTTGCCCTTCTTTGGATCACCTCTAGGTAGAAACCCTGGTGGCACAGCAGTTAAGTGCTATGTATAGGGAGATAAACCGAGATGTGGTGGCTGGAGCTCCAGTAGATGCCTGAGATAGCCTTTAAGGATAAGTGGGAGCCTGACGGTGGGAGCTAACCAAAAGTTTGGCAATTTGAATCTGCCAGGCGCTCCTTGTGAACTCTCTGAAGCTGTTCTACTCTGTAGGGTCAATATGAGTCTGAATCGACTTGACAGCACTGCGTTTGCTTTGGGGTTTAGGTATATTCAAACCTCCAACATCTCAGTGAGCAGCCAAGCACACTAATCAATGGCACCACCTAGGGACTCCACAACTCCCCGTTACCATGGTGCCACCAAGTCAGCTCCGATTCACAGCAACCCAATGTGAAAGAGAAATCCACTGCCCGGTCCTGCACCACACTCACCAGTGTTGTTAAGACAGTTGTTAGACTGTTAGAGCCACTGTGTCGCTCCATCTCATCGAGAGTCGTCTTCTTTTTCACTGACCATCTACTTTACCGAGCATGATGTCCTCCCCCAGGGACTGTTCCCTGCTGATAACTTGTCCAAAGTACACGAGGTGAAGTCTCATCCTCCTCACTTCTACGGAGAATTCTGGCTGTACTTCTTCCAAGACTAATGTGTTCCTTCTTCCAGTAGTCCATTGTACATTCAACATTCTTCACCAACACCATAATTTAAAGGTATCAATTCTTCTCTGGTTTTCCTTATTCATTGTCCAGCTTTCATGTGCATACGAGGCAACTGAAAATACCACACCTTGGATCAGGCACCCCTTAGTTCAACAAAGTGGCATCTTTGCTTTTCAACACTTTAAAGAGGTTCTTTGCAGAACAAACATTGTAAGAGACCACTATCACAAGGACTTAAGAAAGGTTTAAACATAGAACAGAAGTCTTTAATGAGGGTGGGGAAAGCAGGAGGAAGAGTGGTATTTACTTTTTAAAAAATAAGTAAGTGAAGAGATCTTTTGCAGCTGATTTGACTGATGCAGTATGTTCTTTATTTACTGACTACTGTACCCATGAGTGTTCATTATGGAATAAGCAAAGGGAAATCTTGATAACGTCAATCTTTTCTCCATTTCTTATGATACTGTTTATTGGTTCAGTTGTGTGGATTTTTGTTTTCTTTATATTGAGTTGTAATTCATACTGATCTACATCAGTACTTCAAGTCCTCTGTTTTCTGATAGAAAGGTGGTGTCACCTGCGTGTCTCAGGTTGCTAAGGAGTCTTCCTTCAATTCTGATGCCACATTCCAGCTGCTCATATTATTTTGCTCAGCACACAGATTGAATAGGTATGATGAAAGGATAAAACCCTCACGCACACCTTTCCTGACTTTAAACCGCAGCATCCCTTCTTCTGTTTGAACCATTGCCTCTTGCTCTATATCTAGGTTCCTCATGAGCAAAATTGTTTCGAAATTTCCATTCTTTGCAATGTGATTCATAATTTATTATGATTCACACACAGCTGAATGCCTTTGCACAGTCAATAAAACACAAGTAAACATCTTTCTGGTATTCTCTGCTTTCAGCAAGATCCATCTGACATTAGCAGTGATATCCTCTTATTCCACACCCTCCGCTGAATCCAGCCTGAACTTCTGGCAGCTGTTTGTCAATGTACTCCCGAAACGGTTTTTAAATTATCTTCAGCAAAACTTTACTTACATGTGGTATCAGTGCTATTGTTCAATAACTGCTGCCTTCTGTTGCATCATCTTTCTTTGGCATGGGCACAAATATGGATCTCTTTCCGTCAATATGCCCCCAAATAGCCTCTGTGCCTTTGCTTAGGCTGTCTACTCTGCCTGGAGTACCCTTTTTCTATTCCCCACCTATACATTCGACCTACTTTGAAAGGCATGGTTAGTATTAAGTCATTCTTCCATACTGTTGTCTTTAGTGAATGATACCACACCATTGCCTGAATCCAAAACCAGCAGCCTTGACCCTCTGCTCATCCTCGCCCTCATCCTCCTCACACATGCACACACACTCCCTCTCCCACACAGACACACAGGTCCCCGTGTCCTGACTGCTGGCCCACTCCACATTCATTTCAGCTGGAAGGAGGATGAGGGAGAGGAGCCAGAGCAGCTCTGTTCTTTCTTCCTTGTCTCTTCTACCACAGGCCATCCAGTGCCACAGATGAGCTGGGACCACATGCTGTTCTGTTTGAGGGGAAGTGGCGTTAATACAAACAGGATTTTTTTACATCCGAAAACATGTAATTAAGCTCTCATGTGGCTACCTGTTAACAAGGACGTGATTACGGCATTTGAGACAGAAATGCGTGGGAAGGTGGTTGGTTACCACTGTGGACTTTTATTAGCATTGTGATCAGAGTAGGGAGGGGCTCAACTGCCCAGTGTCACTCTCCAGGCACCGGCGAGGGCAAAGGCTTCCCCAAGGATAGAGTCTAAATGGACAAATGTTAGATGGGCAGGGCCTGGAAGGAACCCGGAAAACCAGGAGGGCAGGGAAGCCTAACGGGGGGACCTAGAGACAGCTCCAACAGAAGAGACTGGCCAAACCAGGGGCAGAACTGGCACCAGATGCACTCACAGGAACATTCTAAGTAGGCTTTAAGCACAAACAGACACTCTGGCGGGACAGCTCCCACCCCAGGCATCTGAGCACTTACCTGCCCCACTGAACTTGACTCTCACGCAGCCTTGTGGTGGAGGGGCTTCCTGTCTCACTGAGATCCAGCTTCCAGCTACAAGCGCAGCCTGGTCGGTGCCTCAGTGCTTCTTCTGGAAAATATAGTAACCACGACACCTTCCCACAGTGCTCTTTTCAGAATTGTCTGTGGCAATGTTAACAAAGACTGCCTGGCTTGCAGGACTCCCTCAACAAGCCTTTCTTTTTAGCTGCATCACCTGTCTGTTCTCTATGCCAGCCTGAGTTCTTAGACAAGGAGGTAGGAGCAGCTCTGTCGACGTCTGGTGAGTGAATGTGTTTACTGGGCCTAAGCCAGGCCCTGGGCTAGCAGACCACAACCCGTCTGTGCCCCTAGAGCTTCAGGTTAGTGAGGTGGAGAGGCTACCCCTCCCCCCCATCACACTCATGCATACAATCTAAAGTCTTAACAGTTACCAAGTACCACTGCGGGAGAATCATTGTGCTATGATAGGTACCACCACTCTCCTGTCGGTTTGTCGTACTGTGGTGGCTCGCATGTTGCTGGGATCCTGGCAACCATGCCACCAGTATTTCAAACACCAACAGTGTTACCCAATGTGGACAGGTTTCAGCAGAGCTTCTAGAATAAGACCGAATAGGAAGAAGGATCTGGCAATCTACTTTTGAAAAAACTGGCCATGATTATGATTAGCAGCAGAACACAGTCTGGTATACCACTGGCAGATGAGCCCCTCTTCACCCCAGGCTGGAAGGTACTCCACATACAACTGGGGAATAATTCCTTCCTCAAAGGTGAATGGACTTCAATGACATGATGGAGTCAACCTTTCTGGACTTTCATTTGCTGAAGTGGCACAATTCAAAATAAGAAGAGCAGCTGCAAATATATATTAATAATTGGAATGTGGAATGTATAAAGTATAAATCTAGGAAAGTGGGGAAAAAATCAAACCCACTGCTATCAAGTAGATTCCGACTCATAGCAATCCTACAGAACAGAGTAGAACAGTCCCATAGAGTTTTCAAGGTGCACCTGTTGGACCTGAACTGTTAACTTTTGGCTAGTGAAATGGAATACAAAAACATTGAGACCCTAAGCATTAGTGATCTGAAATGGATGGGAAGAGAAGAGTGTGCCCTTTCCAAGAATAGTTATAAAACAGAATGTGGAAACTGTCAAACAATAACACTAATATCACATACAAGTAAAATTTCACTGACAGTAATTCAAAAACCATTGCAGGAGGACACTGACAAAAAACTGCCAGAAGTTTAGGCTCAATTCAGAAGAGAACGCAGATTGATGATGTTATGTGGGTCTCAGCTGAAAGCAGAGACTCCAGAAGGATGTTTACCTGTGTTTATTGACTATGCAAAGGCATTCAACTGTGTGGATCATAATAAACTGCAGGTAACACTGCAGAGAATGGGAGTTCCAAAAGTGTGTTCATGTGGAATGTGTACACAAACCAACAGGCAGTTGTTCCAACAGAACAAGGGGATACATGTGGTTTAAAATCAGGAAAAGTGTCAGAGTTGTATCCTTTCACCATACCTACTCAATCTATATTCTGAGCAAAATAACATTAGGAGCTGGAATATACGAAGAACACAGCATTAGGGGTAAAGGCATCCTCCTCAATAACCTACAATATGCAGATGACACAGCCTTTCTTTCGGAAAACAAAGACTTGAAGCACTTACTGATGAAGATCAAACACTAGACTTTAGTATGGACTGCAACTCAACATAAAGAAAACAACAATCATCACAAATGGACCAATAAGCAACATCATGATAAGTGAAGAAAAGACTGAAGTTATCAAAGGTTTCATCTTACTTGAATCAACGACATGGAACAGCAGTCAAGAAATCAAAGAATGTATTGCACTGGACAAATCTTCTGCAAAAGATTTCCTTAAAGAGTTGAAAAGCAAAGACATCACTTTAAGGACTGAAGTGCTCCTGACCCAAGGCTTGTAATTTCAACTGTCTCATACGCATGTGAAAGCTGGACAAAGAAGAAGACCAAAGGATTGATGCTTCTGAATTATGGTGTTGGGGAATAATACTGAATATAACATAGGCTGCCAGAAGAATGAACAAATCTAAGTACAACTAGAGTGCTCCTTAGGAGCACAGACGGCAAGACTTCATCTCACTCTAGACATGTTACCAGGAGGGCCCAGTCTCTGGAGGAGGACATCATGCTTGGTAAGGTAGAGGGGGTCATGAAAAAAAGGGAAGACCCTCCATGAGGTGGACTGGCAAAGTGGCTGCAATGAACAATCATAGCAAAACTGATTGTGAGGATGGTGCAGGACTGGCCAATGTTTTGCTCTGTTGTACACAGCATTACTATGAGTTGGAACCAACAAAATGGCATCTAACAATAGCAAAAAGAGCTATAGTAAGGACTCCTAATCTGGGAAGTTAGCTGTCAGGAAGGCTTCTCTGAAGAAGTAACTTGTGAGACTGGGCTCTGAGGCATGAAGAGAAGTCAGTGAACAAGAGAAGTCAGAGAAGTACGTAGGAGCACGGCAGGCAGGGGGCAGCACATGCAAAGACCCTGGGGCAGGAGAAACATGCAAGGCCAAAGCGGCTGGCACAGGATAAGCTGAGTGGGTAGACAGCTGGAAGAGACCGAAGGAACAGGCAGGTCTCAATGCACTAAAGGACTACAGGACACTCTAAATCCAACAGAAAGCAATCAAAAGTTTTAAATCAGAGGCTACATGATCAGCTTTTAATTGTTATGGCTGTACTATGGGGATACTTGGAGGGGTGACGAGTGAACGTGGGGAGGCCAACTGGAAAGCGATTACAGTAAGTGGTACAGGAGAAAGACAACATCTGCTTGGACCAAGGTGGTGGTGAAGATGTAGGTAGATGACCTTGGGAGATAAAGAGGATCAAGCGGCCACAGCTGTTAGGAAATACAGAGGAAATGGCAAGGACCACTTTAGTGTACGCAGCTGGTTGAAGACAGAACCTTCAGAAGAACAAACAAGCAAGCCCCACAAGTTTAGTCCATGTCCAATCCTCACACTTCACTGTTACATAATTCAGTGTTTCCACAGCTCGCAATTTTGCAGAGAAGAAAACTGACTAGGTTCTTGCTCCCTGCTGAGGGCTAGAGCAAGATGCTGGGTCTCTCCAGAGTGTCATGGGAGGCCTCATCTGTGGCAAGAGCTAAGCACCTCTGCCCCCTATGACAGAATCCTGTGCTGCTTAGAAGACGCGATGAGTAATTCAGAGAACTGAATTTTTCAGTTAGACTTAAAATATAGCTAAGGTTGAAGAGGTCCTTTGGCAGGGTCGGGCTCCTCCAGGATTGTTTCTCTCCCTGCACAAAGCTGAGGACTTATTCACCAGATCCCTCTTTCTTTGTCCACGGGCCATTCACAGGTACTTCTCTGGCTGCTGTGTAGAGGAATTCAGTTGTGGGTCTCTGGGTCCCTGCTCTGGTCTCTGAGAGACACTCTGTAGCAAAGGGCAGGATAAGACTACTTGGATGTAAAGTAGGAAAGGGCTGCAGTGATGGGGAGAGACAGCATTCTGGAGAGAGGAAACTAAAGAGGTTCAGGAGTAGACCTGACAGGCTCTGGTTCAAATCCTGACTTAGTCGTGTAGTGTTGTTATAACAGACTTACCACAAGTGGATGACTTCAACAAAGAGAAATTTACTCTTTTAAAAGTCCAGGAAGCTACAAGTCCAAATTCAGGATGTCGACACTAGAGGAAGGCTTTCTCTCTCTGTTGGCTCTAGAGGAAGGTGCTTCTGATTAATCCTCCACTGGTCTGGGAGCATCCCAGCACAGGAACCTCAGGTCCAAAGGGCGTGCTCTGTTCCCAGCACTGCTTTCTTGATGGTATGAGGTCTCCCTATCTCTGCCTGCTTCTCTTTCATCTTTTATCTCTTGTAAGATAAAAGATGGTGCAGGCCACACCCTACAGAGAACTCCCTTTACACTGGATCAGAGGAGTGACCTTAGTAAAGGGTCCCCCCATAATCTTAACATAGTCTAACCTTGCCCCACTAACCACAGATTTTTACAACATATGCAAAAATCACAATCACAAAAAAAAGAGGACAACCACACAATATTTGTAATCACAGTCCAGTCAAATTGCTACTCACATTTTCCGGGGGACAGAATCCAATCCATGATGAACCCTGGGCCCAGTACATGCTCATGTCACTCTCCACTGCTTTGCTTTCTCATTTGCGGAGAGGATGAGGTGCTGTAGATTGGAAATGACATGATGCACACTGTGTTCCAGCCTAGAGGGACGACGATTGTGCCCTTAGGACTCAGCGAAGCGGGCAGGGGGTACTCACGGAGTAAGACCCAGGCCCGTTCCCAAGGCAGTGCTCTGGAGCACGGCGACGTGCTAGGCAAGCGGGTGGCCCTGGGCCTCACCCGTCCTTCTCTCTGTATATTTAGTCCCTGCAGCTGTGTCTCTCAGGTGTTGCTCCTCAGGCACACGTGGTGATTAATTTCACCAACAGGAAATTCACGCACTTTCTGATTACTGCTTCAGAGCCTCCTGAATTCAGCTGCTGGTAAAATTAACTCACCAGGCACAACGGAGCTTTCTTCGAGGCCCAACTGTCCTTATTTGCAGTTTGTTCTTGGCCCTCATCCAGCCCAAACAAATTGGGCCACTTCTCCACCTCAACGCTGAGGAAAGGGCCTTCACTAGCCCAAGGTTCGGAAGACATACACACAACTTAACAACTGGAGGGAGAAGACACTTTGCTTTGGTGATTAAGTGACCCTGAAACTCTGTGGGTGAAATACAGCAAGCGGCCAGCAAGGTCTGCAGAGCCCCGTCAGCCCCGCTCCCAGGCATGCACAGGGTTAGCAAGCAGAAAGGCCTGGAATGTCCCCCAGTGGAAAGTGGATGTCCCCTCACTCCTCTTCCAGCTTGTGTCCTTCTCAGTGACAGAGTTCATGCCCATGCCACCAGCCAATATTCTCACTATTTCCAGGAAGGAGGTACATCAAGATTTATCAATGCAACATCTGGGTTTGCATCCGAACCCACATTTGACTCACAAGCCTGAGCTCTAACCACTTTGTTACATAGCCTACATGTACTCATCAGCTATGGGAACTTAAAAATATCACTTTAAAAACTTGCTTGAGAGCAGCTGCTAAGAGAAAACTGAAGAACAGCTACTAATTTTGGAATGGATCTTATTATTCGGGTACTTCCAAATTTTGAGTCTGATGACAACTGTCTAATCAGGGTTAGAAAGGTAATTCCCATTGTACAGATGTAGAGACTGAGGATAGTATCATGAGACTCGGGACTAAAACCCATGCCTTTTGCTCCCTCCTCAATACCATGCTGACCCATTTCCTATAAAGAGCTGAACTTCCATTTAGGAATTGTATAATGTCTTGAAACAGGAACTGCCCAGGGGCAAACTATCCAGTAGGGAAAGCAAGCCTGGTGCTTACTTTGCTCACCAGGTACCTGTAGTGAACAAGTTCATCTTTTTTCACCCTATCGAAGATTCTGCATCAAGGTATAGCTGGCATCTGTCTCTCTCCCAACCCCACAGCACCTTCCTGAAGAATCAAAGCCTCCTTTCAAATTTACAATCCCTGCCAGAGATTTCACATACCAGCATATATTAAAATGAGGCACATCTGTGCAAATATTTCTTACAAAGCGCACAGACGACAGGGTCCCAAGCTCAGACTGTCCTTAATGACCACATGCCTAGACCCTCACTAAATGGACACAGAAACAGGCAGAGAGGTGGGGTGATTGGGATGAGAGTCATTTTTTGACCCCGAGCCTGCTCCCTGATTCTTCAGTCTCTGTGCCTCCAGCTGACCCAACTACAACCTCACCTCAAATCATTCTCGTATCTGCGGAGCTGGAGGGGCAGAAGGGTGCGCTGTCTGAAGTCTGGAAGGACAGGATGGATCAAGGCCAGGCTCTACCACCCAAAAAAACCTTGCATGAGTCCTTCAGGCTGCGTGAGCATACAGGGGGTAGCCTGACCAATACTATAGTCCCACCTGGGCACTGGGGAAGACTCCAGTAAGGCAATGGGGTGAAGGCTCCTGTCAATTGTACTGGACTGAGGGGTGGCACTTCAGAGTCACCGAGCAACTTGAAGGCAGGGCCTGGTCCGCCTCCTCAGCTCTGTTTGTTGAGTACCACCATGTGCAAGGCCGGGCCAAGTGCTAGTAAACAAGGCACAAAACTGCTCCCCAAGAGTTCAGCCCAGTGAGGGAGCACCGCTCCCAAACAGGGGGCATGGAGGCTATGGGAACAAAGAGGAAGGGCACTTGACCCAGTGTTGGGGGTCAGGAAAGGCTTCCCAAAGGAGATGACTTCTGAAGGAGCACTCAGAGCTAACTAGGAGAAGAAAAGAGGAGCCTTTCGGAAATGAAGCCTCCCAGGCCAAGGCTGGGAAGGAGAGCCCGGCCTTTCAGTGACCTAAGACCATCAGTCTGCCTGGAACACAGTGTGCAGAGGCCAGAAGGTCCAGAAGGGGCCTGACTAGGTATTCTTGTAAACCTTGTTAGGGGGCCTGGAGTTGTGAGGGTCAGGAGCCACTGAAATGCTTTGGGCAGGACAGCATTCTGGTCAAATGTGTGATTTTTCTAAATACCTTCACTGCTGCAGGGCAGAAGGGTTTAGGTGTGGGAAGCAAGAACTGACAGGAAAGGAACCAAAGGTGAGAAAGAAGCTGACAGAGAACAAAGTACAGAGATGCAGAGACTACAGATCCCATGAGGTCAAAACAGAGAAAGGGCCAAGGAGACAAGCCACAGGACGTCACAGTCAGAGGGAAAGCAAACTGAGGAGCCCTTCAAATGGGCCTGGAAGTCCCCCTACAATGATGGCTTAAGGAGTGGGAATACAGAGGGAGACAATCAGGATTCAAAACACTCCTGACACTAGGCTACACAAGGGAGCCCATCTGTCCAGCGGGTGCCTGTTACGCGGCTGCTAGCTGGTGGGGGCAGGGCACTGAGTGAGACAGAGCAGAGCTGGGCAGTACCGGGCCACGTCAAAGCAGGGCTATGGAGTCCCAGCTCCGTCACAAGGACCCTGGATCAGCCTTGAGCTTCACTTTCCTCATCTTCAAATGAGGCTTTGCTCAGGGCAAAGGTAAAGCACAGCCCAAAGGTCAGTGGCAGGGCTGCAGCAGGCAAACCCACCGGGCAGCAAAGGGGACAGCCCAGTGGGCACATCGTCAGAGGGACAACACATGCCAAGCCCCAGCTCTGCCTCACTGTGCTCTCTCCTAAACTGGGCCAGGCAGCACCTCAGAGGGCTGCCAGCCGTGAGTCAGAGAGATGCAGGCACACGTCAGATACGGGCACTCTTCTCTGGCCACAATGCAGCAGAGTCGCTCCTCTCCGGGCCCCTGAGGGGGCTCTGCAGTGAGGGCTTGGAGCAATCTCTGAGGGCAGTGGGACTCCCAAGACCCTGGCCAGTTCCTGTTGGGAGTCTGGGACCTGGGCTTTGAAGCTCCACATGAAATAACTGAATAAACAAGTTGAAATAAAGTGAACCATTGCTGAGTACTAAGCAGACCCAGGAGCAGACCTGAGGCCTGCCGATCCTAGCAGCAACAATGCCTCGTACATCCAGGTACCTACTCAAGCTTCAAAACATCAAACACCCTGAACGCTCAAAGCCTCTTCAAAACCTTGTCACAGAGCACCTGAACTTTGTTACGCAACAACCCTTAAACTAACTTAGGACAGAAAACATTACAGGAAAAAATAGATTTTCTTTGTCCAGACAGCCCTTTTTATCTCAATAAATAGGAACCACACTTATAACAAAGAGACAACGAGAGGGCTCAGTAGGGAGAAACGAGAAGCTTTATTGGCTGAAAGTCCTCCTCAGGAGCCTGGTCTGCTGGGACTGGATGTTCCTGGATGGGCACCCCCGGGCCTGAGCTGGGGAAAGGAGAGAAAGGGAAGAATTTCAGGTCCAATGGAGGATTTCTGAAGGAAGAATCTGAGTTTTAAAAGCTACATTGTTATTCTGAAACTGCTTTCAAATTTTATGTTTGATCACTAAATATTTAGAAAACAAAATGACAATGAGATCATTTTGTATCTATCCATTCAGGAGAAGATTATCAAAAGTCTCCTAAGTGCCGTTTGCCATGTATCTTAGTTGTAAAGTGTGCATACAAATTAAAAACTGAAAGCCATCGCTGATGACGTGGCATGGTAAAATAAAGCTCCACGCACAACTGACAAGCAAATAGGTTTCACCTCAACTTAATTTTCAAAAGACATCCTTTCAGCCTAGGATGCACCCCTTCTCCAAATGACTTCCCAAAGAAATAAATTCAGTGCAGCACTACCTCCAGGTTTCCTCTGGCTTTCCGAAGGATTTTGTGGGTTACAACCACTGTGGAGAAAATGGAGAACGGGATGATTAGAAACGCACATCCAGGAAGACAGGTAAAGGTCAAGTTCAGGGAGGAGCTGCCCAACCCCAAAAGGTCCAGACGGGTGGGAAACCCAGGAGCATTCACACCAAGCAGAGGTATGAAGGCCCCACCAGTCCTATGTATGCCCCAGGACCAAATAAGGCATCTCAAGAAGTAAAGGTGGGTCAGAAACAACTCTTCAAGAACCCGACAGGAGAGTGCTACCCCGTACTTTATAGAAGACAAAACCAAGGCTCTGGACAGCCTCCTGCACCCCAGGTATGCCTGGGGCTCACTTCAATGGGCCTGGGACCATGCAGGTGGAGGACAGGGTAGAGGCCTGGTGCGTGACTAGCACCTGGCAGACACTCATTTCCTAAGCCCTTTGTGAAGGGGGAGTGCCCTGCTCCAGGCAAACTCATGTGTGCAGGCCTAAGTCAAGGGTGCAGCACAGTTTGGAAAATCAGGGGTTAAGACATCGGTTCTTTAAGCTGCCTCCTCATGGCGTGGGACGAAGACTGCTGGGCATTTTTCTCCTTAGTCTGCCCTTTAACCGACAGAAGACACCAACACGGTGTCTGGTCTGTCCCTTAACAGAAGGAAATGGGTAAGATAATTCAGAGGCCTCTGCCCACCTGGAGCTCTGAGCTGTGTAATGGCCTGGTCCTTGGTGTATCAGAACTTACAGGGAGAGATGGGAGTCCCCTGCCTTTCAGGGCATCAATTGTAAAGGAAGGTCATTTCCTCCCTCGATCATTTTCTTTACCGACATAACCTCCAGCAGTGGCTGGAGTGCCACCACTGAACAGACTTCTCAGCCTAGTCAAGGGTTCTAAGCAGGGCCTGTTGGGTACCAGTGACTCCAGCTCACTCCGTGGGGACAGATACAAGCCCCCTGAAACCAGACCTTTGGCCAGTAGTAGCCAGAGTTGAAACAGGCTCAGCCCCCAACACACTCAGCCCAATTCCACCAATTCCTAGGTGGCGTATTCCGAGTAAGGTGGTAGCCTTGAGAAAATATTTATTTCTTGCCTCATGAAAATTCTCATCTGGAAGTGCCCACTGCTGTTTGCAATCTGTGACACTGAGGAAAGCAATGGAAAATCTGGGCTCGGTTTTTAACTGGGCTAAACAAATCGCAGGGTGTGCACCGCCTCCCTGTGCCCCTTTCACCCGTACCTCATGCTGTGGGGCAGCACTTCTAAACCTGTGACTGCAGATAAGCTTTGGGGGCTCCTAATCCCCAGAAACTATGCACAAGTCTGTTGGCACACACAGAATGTATGCATTCTTCTGAGGAAAGAGACCAGAGCTCTCTTGAGATTCACCAAGGGGCCTATGACCCAGAAAAGATAAAGTATCACGACTGTGGAGGTTAAAAATAATTTTGAAGCACACTCAATGTACCTAAAAAACAAAACTCTCTGAAGAAGAGCTAAGGATCACCTGGCCCAAATTAGAACTGAGAAATGCAGCCTCTGAATTTGACAAACAGGCCTTCTGTCTGAACAGTATTACTCATGTTCCAAAGCACAGAAGTCCCTACTGCTGAGGGACAGAGAGGTAATGCACTTGTCCCAAAACAAGACCTGTCCCACTGCAGGTGTGACTCAAACCTGGTCTGTCTGACCACACCCATGGCTCTTTCTACCAGAGTGCTGGCAAGGAAGGCACTAACCTGAGTAGTGTCTGCCTGGTGACGGGCTGCTTCCCAACTGTGACCTCACTGAATCCCTCCCCAGCCCTCTGGGGCAGCTGCTACGGTCCTCATTCTGCAAATCAGCAACTGAGACTGGCAGGTGACGCAGACGGTCCTGGCCACACCATGATGCCCTTTCCTTACATTCCCTAGAGACTGTGGGTGAAGAACATGTTCAGCTTGTTCTACAAGTGACCAAGCCTCAGCCCTTGCTCGAGGGGTGAGTTACAAAGCCTGGCACAAGAGAGGGCGGCACAGGGCCAGGCCAGCCACCAGCTGTGTGACCTTGGGCCAGCCCCTCACCACACCTGAGCAGAGCCCTCACTTCCAACCAGGGTTCGTAGATGCAGGGCTGGGTGTGACACCGTTTTACATGGATGGGAAATGCTACAAGATGTTTGTTGTTTTTTCTGTGAATGTTTTGCCCTCTGCACACACAGGATTCAGTCTGACCTAATGGAAAGAAGCAGAAAACATCTACTGGGCATCCACTTTGTGCCAGGTACTGTGCTAATTACAACACAGTTTAGGTACCATTGTCATCCCTGTGTCACGAGAAAACTGAGGCTTTTTTTTTTTTCTTTAATCGTTGGGACGACAGAAAAGCATCACTTCCCATCCCTTGCTGCCTCAGGAGTTTAACATTTGGGCTAAACAGTTACCTTAAACTCAGGAGTCTACCCCAAATGTTCCACAGTTACCTTAAACATGACTATAAGGCTGACTTTGTCTTTCCCCAGCTTGCTCACAAGATACCCTTTCTCCACAAATGACATGATATGTCAGTACCTCTCAGCCACCCACCACTTGGTCAAGTCTACCTGTCTCTTAACTCTAGAAACCATTCCTTCCCCTCCTGGAAGACTGGTGCAGCCCTGAAGAGCCTTTCCCAGCCTCCTGGGTCTCCATGCTCAGCCACACAAAAAACCCACTGCCGTCAAAGTCGATTCTGACTCATAGCTACCCTACAGATCAGAGCAGAACTGCCCCACAGAGTTTCCAAGGAGAGCCTGCTAGACTAGAACTGCCAACCATTTGGTCAGCAGACATGACACTTAACCACTACACCACCAGGGTTTCAATGCTCAGTCACATGGACCTTCTAATGGTCTCATCACCCCCTGCCAACAGGCCCCTTGTGACCTGGTCCCCCTACTCCCTCATGTCATCTCTCAAGGAAAAGTCACAGTTCTCTCTCACCTCCAGCAGTGTACCCTCTGCCAGGCTCCTGCTCCTCCTGCCTCCTTTTCCATCTAACTAACTCCTATTCACCCTTCAAGACCCAATCAGTCCAGTGCCCTGAACCGCCTTCTCAGGCTGCCCAGAATGTACTTGGCACATTCCCTGTTATACTGAAGCTCCGTGCTGGCAGAAGCTGTCCTGTTCCTCTCTGTCCTCAGAACCTGGCATGAGGATGCAGAGCAGCAACTGAGCGCTCTTCTGCATCTCAAACTTGGTCAATCTCACAGAGTTTGTTTTCAGAAGGTTCCCATGTGGATGGCTAGGAAAACTCCTACTTGACAAGAATATATAATCTGTGCTTCTCAGAATGCCCCAGAAACACTTGACGTTGCTAAGAGAGGAGCGTTCAGCAGGCTCGCACTCCACAGGGGAAAACGCTACAGTCAGCAGTTCTTTTGAGGCAGGAAAATTGACTCATGGACAGCCGTGAGGCCTGGCCAGGGCTACACTGCTAACAGGCAATGATACAAACCTGGCTTCTGCTTGCTTCTCTAACACCCAAGTGACTGAGGGCAACGGAGCTGCTCCGAACCAACTCTGAAGCACCTGAGCAGAGCTGAGACTGCCCTTCCAGAAGCTATTTAACTTGAGTTTTGGTGTCCGTCTTGAGAGCTAGTTCTCAACCCCCTACCCTTCTCTTGATGCCCCTCTCCTGGAAGAGGCTTCCCTCCTGCTGGCTTACTGAATTGGCCTCATCCTCACCAGTGGGGGGCCCCTGGGAGCCTTTCTCACACAGCTGTGACGAGCCCACCCTCTGTTCTCAGTGTGAGTCACCCTGCACCTGCCACATTGGACCTTTCAAATGCACCTCTGGTCCCCCTGCCCCTCCTGCCTCTGCTGGCCACATGTAGCTTTTTTTCCACCAACATGACCTGCTTTTTGGTTTCTCACACTCAAAACCTTATTTCCTGCCTTTCTGCCTTTGTGCACCCTGCTCCCTTGGCCTGGACAGCCACTACCCTTCCATCGAACGCCTATTCTTCCTTTCAGATATAGCTCAGGTGTCACAGTGTCTCAGAAATGCAAAGTGATGCCCATCCCAGTCCACCTCAGTGCTCCTGTGACACTCTATGCACTTTCCCCATGCATCTGTCTCCTCAAGTAGGTGACAGCACCTGGCATCAAGTGGCCCCTCTACCTAGGTCTTCATTAAGTGAATACATTTCTCTATGCCAGTTGGAAAGGATGAAGTATGAAAAGAAGCCCATAAGTAGGAGGCAAGACTACAAGTGATGAGGGCATAAATTATTAACAAAGGCCAGAAGTGGTCAGACCAAGTCATCACCCATCCGCACCCCACCTCTCACTTACACTGGTCAAAGATAACCTTTTCCTGGTGCTTGCTCTGCTGCAACAGCTTCACAGTGTTTTCCAACTTCTTCTCTTGTTCCAACAGGTTTTTCTGTAATTTGGTGATCTCTGCCTTCATGACTCCAATCTAAAGAGAGTTAGGAAAATGAATCAAGAGCTTAAAATACCGGACCACATACGAAGAATTACAAAAATATATACAAAGATGCTCAGCCTCACTAATAGAGTCATCTGAATAAAATCTAAATGCCATTTTGTACTGATCTGACTGGCCCAGCTGGACAAAACTCCACCGCGGTGAAGGTGTGGGAACAGCACTCCCACGACCGCTAGGCATTGTCAGGGACCAGCCAAGGGGCACCGTGGCTCTAAACTGACCCAGAAATTCTATACTGCAGCGTTTGCCCAAGGAATAACAGCAAAAGCCTGTGCACAAGGATGTTCATGACAATAAAATACAAACCTAATTTGTTTCAGGAAGGGTCTGGATAAATAAGCAATGGTACTTACACACACCAAAATAATTTTCCAGCTATTAAAAACGATGTTGCAGAGCTGTATATTTACTGTCATGGAAAGATAATCATGAGTGAAAAGAGAGTCCTGAACAACATGTACTATATCCTGAGCATTCTGTTACATAAAGCTGAAGACATCTGTCTATATCCAGAGACGTGTGTATCAAGATGTCTAGAAAACGGCGATGACACAGAGGTGTCATAAAAATGTTAACAGTTGCTATCTCTGGGACAAGTGATTTGGGCTATTCTACTATTCCACTTTTGTTTTAATTATGTGCATTGTTGACTATTTTATAGAAATTACAATGCTAATTAATATCCAAACTTTAAAAAAGAGATTAAAGAAGCCTGATTCAGAGAATGGCACACTAGGGGAGCTGTCTGGGCTGTTCAGAGGCGAGCAAAGTATGACCGGGCAGCAGAACCCTAACCTTCTGAAATGACACCGGTACACTGTGGAGACTGTCGTCACCAGTCTCTCCCTAGCCAGCTCACGGGGCAGGGACAACCCCTTTCTCTCTGTAAAATACACTGCCTGATGCCCTAGCACAGGCTGCTTACCCTCTGCTACATGGACACTTCTATTCCTAAGAAGTGGGACATGGAGTCACATGTCAGCTTACAAAGAGTCTTTAGTTTGTTCCTAAACTTCTTTACGGTAGTCGTACTCATAATTAAATTACATAATTTCATTAAATATTAAGTAAACCCACAAAAGATACATACGAAAAAAGAGAACTGGTTGTATGAAAACTAACATATGCTTCAGGAAAGACTTGATGTAAAGGCAAGTCACTAAAAAATACATTTCTGGCAAATTAGGTGTGGGTGAGACAGCTATAAAAGATGTGGAAGGAACACAGTCTAGAAGAATCTATATTCAAATTGCTTTGCTAGTATCTAAGTTTTCTCTTCATCTTAAAGAACCAGAAATTGGAAGTGACAGACATACATTATGGATGTAGTTTATGAAAGAAAGGAAGATATGAATTCCAATCAGCAGACCCACAGCCAAAGAAAAGGCCCTAGCCTGACATCAAAAGAACAGCTAAGC
Source organism: Heterohyrax brucei (assembly GCA_028571685.1). Classification (NCBI taxonomy): domain Eukaryota; kingdom Metazoa; phylum Chordata; class Mammalia; order Hyracoidea; family Procaviidae; genus Heterohyrax; species Heterohyrax brucei. The sequence continues at coordinate 70,666,309 of CM053150.1, forward strand.
AGTACACCATTCATCTCTTTTAAGTTAAACTAAGATGTTTAAGGTATATATCATTTTTTGATTCCCTGCATTAGCTTACTTTTAAGACTAACCAATGATGTCAGGTACAAGGACTTTCCAACTGTATTTCCAAAACAGATCCTTAATTTAAATAGTTAGAAAATTAGGTTTTCTTTGATTCTCTTCTTCATACTAACAGCCCACAAAGATGTGGGTTCTGGTCATGGTTCCAGAGACTGCACCTTCTAAGACAGTCACTCCACATTCACAGCCTCACACTCTTCATTCACAGCCTCAGTTCCCCCACCTGAACAGTAGGGGTGACGACCCTTGACCTTTACTAGACTGTAGCAAAGTAAGATTCCAACCAGACGGTGCCTGAAGACACAGGAATGATTTCACACACTTCCTGGCTAACCACTCATCCTCTTTCTAAAATCAGCTCAGGCCTTACCTCCTCTAGGAAGCCTTCCCTGAGACCTTTCCCCGTCAGGAGGTTGACTACTCCTCCTTAGGGCACAAATGGAGCCCAAGGCTTTTGCTATCATGGCCCATTTAACACTAGTTCATTTCCCTGACTAAAGAGCAAGCTCCTTCAGGGCAGAGATTGGCAAAGCCTGGCACAGGGCCTAGCAGAGTAGGTACTGTGAGACCATGTGCCCACTGGTGGGTTAACTGTCATCTATGCTCTCCTAATACCCTGTACGTATTCTATCCAGCATTTAACACAAGGAATTTTAATTATTTGTGAGTCTGCTTGTTTCACTGGATTAAAACTTTCATTTTTATAGGATGAACATACCATGGTAAAAACAGCAAGGGCTCCAAAGCCCCGCTCTGTCAATTCCTAGCTGTATGTTAAGGGCAAGCCAATTAACCTCACAGAGCTACGGGTCCTGTTTCCAGAAAAGTGGGAATACTACTTAACCTGCTGGACGTTACCACAGGGGACAGAATGAGACACTGCATGCCTGTCGCTCCACAGGGGCACACCAGACCAAATCGTACCGAGGGCCACAGCACATCGCAGAGTTGGAAGTCACTCCCCTGCTAGGAGGCCTCACACTTCTTCAGCAGTGTTCAATTCCTCTCTGATTTTTGGAGGTTTCTCTCCCAGCTTTCCTTTTTAGAATTAAAAACCTCACACATTTACAAAGGTAGAATATAAAAGTAAGGAGTCCCCAGGTAACCGTTTAGCTTCAGCAATTAACAACTCATGACCAATCTTGTCTCATCCCCCCATGAGTAACCTCAGATTATTTTGCAGACAATTCTAGAAGTTACTCGTATCATTCATCTATAAAATATCTCACTACATATTTCTAGAAGAAAAAGATTCATTGCTAAAAAACAGAACCACAATATCACTACCGTATCTAAAGCAAACAAAAATGACAACAATTCCTTGACACCACCAAATATATAGTCAGTGGACACATTTCCCTTGTATCATGATTAGATTATTTCAAACAACTGGTCTGTTTGATTCAGGATCCAAATACGCACCACACTTCACATCTGGTTGGTATGTTTGCTTAAGTTTCTTTTAATCCAGGGCTTCTGAAAGCCACCATGCGGGCTTGTGAAAACAGACTGCTGGTCCCATTCCTGGAGTTTCTGATTCACAAACTTTGGAGTGGAGCCTGCAAATTGACAGTTCAGCTAATCCTAATGCTGCTGGGCCAGAATTTGAGAACTGCTACAAATCTAGAGGCACCCCTTCCCTCTTTTCCCTTTTTTTCCTACTGGAATGAGATGTTCAAAGCTCATATTATACATTTCTTCAAGGACCTTTAGTTCCTTTCAAGGGGAAAAAGAAACCACAATTTGGGTGCAAGGGTAGCTAAACTGGTACTTGATTGGTCACTGTTTCTAAAGCTATTAACTGGAGAAAGCTAGTACATTTTTTAAATAGAAAACGTATGATGTGGTCATACTGATATTTCCAATTCAAATGTAAGATTACAGAGTTTTTACTAACTTTTTTGATTTTGGATTTGTTTCCCTCTCATGGTGAATCATTTCAGTTCCTAATGAAATTAACATAGTTACTTTAACTGCTTTACCAACAATGAAATAGTTCAAGAATATCAATTCCAATAAACATATATAAAATCTCTGACAATGGCTGAATTTTTTATAGCTGTTTTGGCCACTGAGTGCTTCTACTAGGGATGTAAAATTACTGTGGTTGAGTCACTGAAATATTTCCTCTTTGTGAGATTATGCCTCCAACGCTTATACAGTAAGGACTGTTTATTTCATCTTGCTCTCAATTTTTAGAAATAGCTTTTATCCCTGTTTTGATTTATTTTTATTTATAATTATATAAAGCACCTGTAGTTTCAAAGTCAAGTCTATAAAACAAGGTCTATTCAGAGGAATCTAGCTTCCATCCCTATCCTTTCCATCCTCTCTCCCACCCTTATAACTAACCTATATTGCTACTGTTTATTGTCCCATCTTTAAAGATTATGTTAATCAAACATGCACATACACAGGCATACCTCAGAGACCCTGAAGATTTGGTTCCAGACCACTGCAATAAAGCGAATATCATAATAAAGCAAGTCACATGGGTTTTTTGCTTTCCCAGGGCATACAAAAGTTATGTTTACATTATACCGTATGAAGTGTGCAACAGCATTCTATCTAGGAAAACAATGCACATAATTAACAGACACTTTCTTGCTAAATAATGCTAACCATCATCTGAACCTTTACCAAGTTTTTTTGCTGATGAGGGTCCACCTCAATGTTGATGGCTGCTGACTCATCAAGGTGCTGTTTGCTAAAAGTTGGGGTACTCGGGGAAATTTCTTAAAATAAGATAAATATGAAGTTTGCCGTGTGGATTGACTTTGAGGTTCACAAAAGATTTCTCTGTAGCATGCAGTGCTATCTGACAGTTTTTACCCATAGTAGCACTTCTTTAAAAACTGGAGTTGGTTCTCTCAATCCCTGCCGCTGTTTTAGCAACTCAGTTCATGCAATACTCTAAATCCTTTTTGTCATCTCAGCCATGTTCGCAGCATCTTCACCAGGAGCAGATTCCATCTCTCTAGAAACCACCTTCTTCAGGCTCCACTTCTAATTCTAGTTCTCTCGCTGTCTCCACATCAGCAGTTACTTCCTCCAGTTAAGTCTTGAGCTCCTTAAAGTCATCCATTAGGGCTGGAATCAACTTCTTCCAAACTCCTCTTAATGTTGGTATTTTGACCTCTTCCCATGAATCATGGATGTTCATAACAGCATCAAGAATAGTGAATCCTTTCCTGAAGGTTTTCACTTTACTTTTCTAGATCCATCAGAGGAATCACTGTCTACAGCAGCTACAGCCTTGTGAAATATGAGGACTAACAATTAAGTTCACAAACTCATCCTAGAAAAAGTGCTACATAACCTCACTGCTGAGTATCACTACTGTCACCTGCAAAGTACTCCCCTTGAGAAGCTATGCATTGACACCAGCACCTAGTCCATCCTTCAAAGCAATTTTGGAACTCTTTTTCTGGAATGGTCATCAAGGCTGTCACTGTATTACCCTTGATGTCCTGAATGTCTTCCTTTCAATACTTCTATTATCTTTCAGTAAAGACAAAAGCCACTGGGGGCCAGATCAGGTAAGTAGGGAGGCTGTTCCAATACAGTTATTTGTTTATTGGCTAACAACTCCCTCACACACAACCACACAATTAAGTTCACAAACTCACCACCTTGCCACCCTGCCACTGTGCCACCATGGGCAATGGCCATTCTAGAAAGACTTTCAAAATTGCTTTCAGGGGTGGACTAGGCGCTGGCACCAGTGCATAGCTTCTCAAAGGGAGTATTTCAAAGGTGACTGTAGTGATATTCAGCAATGATGCATGTAGCCCTCAGAACAATTAAGTTCATGGACTTGACTGTCGGACCTCATTATTTCTTAAGAGTTGAAAGTCAAAATTACTCCTTGATCCATGGGCTACAGAATGGATGTTGTATTAGCAGGCATGAAAAACAATACTGATCTCCTTGTACATCTCCATCAGAGTTCTTGGCTGGCCAGGTACACTGTCAACAAGTAGTAATATTTACAAAGGAATCTTCTTTTTTGAGCAGTAGGTCTCAACAATGGGCTTAAAATAAACCATGTTGTAAACAGCCGTGCTTTCATCCAGGCTTTGTTGTTCCATCTACAGAGCATAGAGTGATTTAACTTAATTCTTAAGGTCCCCTGGATTTTCAGAACGGTAAATCAACATTGGCTTCAACTTAAAACTACCAGCTGCATTAGCCCCTAAGAAGTGAGTCAGCTTGTCCTTTGAAGCTCTGAAACCATGCACTGACTTCTCTAACTATGGAAGTCCCAGATGATACCTGCTTCCAACATAAGGCTGTTTCATCTACACTGAAAATCTGCTGTTTAGTGCAGCTACCCTCAGCAGTTATCCTAGCTACATCTTCTGGGTAACTTGTTGTAACTTCTATATCAGCACTTGCCGCGTCATCTTGCACTTTTACGTCATGGAGACATGGTGTCTTTCCTTCAACCTCATGAACTAATCTCTGCTAGCTTTACTCTTTTCCTCTGCAGCCTCCTCACCTCTCTGTCTTTATACAATTAAAGAGAGTTAGGCTATTGCTTTGCAATAGGCTTTAGCTTAAGGGAATGTGGTGGCTGGTCTGATCTTCTATCCAGATCACTCAAACTTTCTCCTTATTAGCAACAAGGCTGCTTCTCTTTCTTATTGTTCGTATGTTCAACAGGGTAGCATTTTCAACCTCCTTCAAGGGTTTTTCTTATGCATTCACAACTTGACTGTTTGGTCAAGAGATGCAGCTTTAGCCTATTTTGGCTTTTGACAAGTCTTCCTCACTAAGCTTAATCATTTCTAGCTTTTGATTTAAAGTGAGAGATATGTAGCTCTGCCTTTCTCTTGAACACTTAGAGGCCATAGGAGGGTAATTAACTGGCCTAATGTCAATACCATCAGGTCTCAAGGGAAAGCAAGACCCCACGAGAGGAAAAGATATGGGAAAAGCCAGTTAGTGAAACAGTCAGAACACACATATTTACCAATTATGTTCACTATCTCACATGGGCATGGCTCACGGCACTACACAGCAATTACAGAGGCATCATCAGGGATCACTGGTGACAGATCGCCATAAGAGGCAGAGTAATAGTGTGAGAATTACCAAAATGTGACAAGAGACACAAAGCAAACACATACTACTGGAAAAATGGTGCCGACCAACTTCCCTGACACAGAACTGTCACAAACCTTCAATCTGTAAAAAATGCAAATCTGCAAAGCCCACAAGAAAGAGAAGCATGACAAAACAAGGTATGCCTGTATTTGTACACCCACCTCCACAACTTAGAAAAACTGATGCACACGATACACACTTTTTCCAGAAGCCATACAGCGTGCTGGACTGCAGAGGATGGTGTATTAAATGCAAAAGGTAAATTAATAGCATTCAGAAGCTGCCAGGTAGTTTAAAAAAAAAAACACTGGGGTTGCTGGTGAAAACACAAAAACCTGCTTTACACACACTTCACACCAAGCAAAAGATACTGTATGAAACATAGACAGTGACAGGAAAGTGGCTGGAGGCAATTTAACACCACACAGGGGGTCTGTGTACACCAGAAACTACAGCGAAGCATCTCTGAAGTCCTTTTCCTGGTTCTAAAATTCCAGGATGCTGAAGTGAGCCTAATCAATTACCTGAGAAACTCTCAGAAAAAAAGAGGCAAACAGTCATAAGCATGACCACTCCCTGGACTAATTTGTAAGTAGTAGAGATGAATGGAACTATAAAGATAAAAATCCAAACTGCATCCCATCTATTTAAGATAGTACTATTACGTGCTGAGGACAAAAACAGCAGATAACATACTAAGGGTCAATGTCTAGTACAGACACGCTGTCCTTTAAAAATCATCTGGGACTGGTGTTTCTTTGGGCATGGCAGGAAAACATTCATATATTTATTGAAATACATGCTTTTAACACCTATTACAGGCCAGGAAACTCTGGCGGCATAATGGTTAAGTGTTACGTGTGCTAAACAAAAGGTCAGCAGTTCGAATCCACCAAGAGCTCTTTGGAAACTCCACAGGGCAGTTCTACTCTGTCCTGTAGGGTCACTATGAGTCAGAAACAACTCAACAGCAGTGGGCGTGGGCATTACAGGCCAGGCAAAGTCCTGGTGGTGCAGTGGTTAAGAGCAACAACTGTTAATCAAAAGGTCAACAGTTCAAATCCACCAGTCACTCCTTGACAGCCCTATGGGGCAGTTCTACAGTGTCTTATAGGGTTGCTAGGAGTTAGAATTGATTCAACAGAAACAGGTTTGGTTTATTTTGGTAGGGGTCAGGCACTGTGCCAGAATAGGGTATACAACGCTGAATGAAACATAGTCCCTTCAAAGAAAACACACAGAGACAGACATTAAACAAACATACAATTACAACCTGTGATAAGGCTACGGTGTGAAAGAACAGGACGCTAGGACTAAGAGAGTAGGGAGCCCTCCCTGACCCTTGAAGTAACATTTGGCTGAGACCTGAAATGTGAGAAGGGGCCAGCCAGTCAGTGAGGTTGAGGGCTGGGGAAGGGGTGAGAGAGGCCATCCAGGCAGTCAGATGGTCGGGGTGAAAGCCTAAGAGGGACAAGAGCACTGTGGGTTACAAGACTGAAAACACCAGTGTGTAGCTGGAGCCCTGGAAGCCCTCACCCTTCCTACCCAACAACCCCATCTTCCACTGCATGCCCTGACCCGCTAGAGTAGACAACGCATGCCTCTCCTTACAAGGGCTGGTTATGGACTTCCCTGAGTTTAGGGTATCCAAACTTCCTCCCCAGGATCCCAAGACAGCTCTTAAGGCAGGGTCATTAGAACCTGCAGAGAGGACTGCCTCACTGGCTGCTTCCTTGCCATGTTCTATAGATCTAAGAGCTGTCAAAAGGGATTCAGCTAAATGAGGTAATGAGGTAGAATGCAAATTACCCCTATGCCTTCCTGCTGGCTTTTGGCAAGAATTCACAGGTTAGATAAATGAGAGGGGAAATCTCTCTCAGGCCCCAAAGCACAGAGCCCCAGTGCTTCCTTAACCTGCATGCTCCTTCTTCCGGGCGGGTTTCTCTGATTAGCATAGTAGGTGCTCCCCTTGTCCTCCTATTTCATGCATCTTGTGGGCAGAACTCCAGGTCGGTCTCTGCTTGGCCCGACTCCTGATTTGGAGCCTGTCATTCCTAAGTAGCTAAACCACTTCGAACAAGGCCCACTAAAACTGAGACTGACAGCTCATAAAATAAAAGAACAAACTTTGGGTTCTCAAACTCAGGCTTTCAAATCAGCTCTGTTACCCTGAATAAGTACCTTACCTTCCTGAGACTGAGTTTCCTCCCGAAAGAATTTAACTCAACAAAGAGTGTGCTGAGTGTAAGTGTGCTGGATGAGGGCACAGCCCAGTCAGGGCTGCAGCCTGAGCTCACGGGGATGACGGCAGACCTGATGAGTGCCCAGGTGGAGCAGCCAGCGCACAGCTAGGCAAGCCCTGCTTAACAAAGAGGGCGCCTTCTGCTCCCTCTGTTGCATACCCTAAACACAGAGCACCCCTGCTGAGGGCCAGACCCTGGGCTCAGACCCCTAGTGGCACCTGCAATCCATCTGTTAGCACTTACCTGCTCACAGTGAAGGGTGCACTGGCCATGTGTGGGGAGCGAGACTCTCCAGATAAGCTTCAGTAACCTTGAGGCTTCTTCCAGGATCAGCCTGGCTGTGCTCACGTTGGTGACAAACTGGCTCGGTGGTGTTGAGTGTGAATCCTACACAGGCCAATGAGACAGTAGTTACATGAACTCTTGAGGAAGATTATGGACAAGCACGCTTTAATGGACAGCATAAATCTCCAGGCTGTAGGGCTTGCGCTTCACACTGAGCAAGAGTACAGTGCCAGATGACACCAATTTATTGTTTTTACAGACTGGTGAATTATAGATTATAAGAGAGTTTCAGTGGAGATTTTAGTCTAATCAATAACCAGGAAGCGTTAACTACATTTACTATGCCAGGGAGAGGGCCCTTAATAGAGCCACTTGGAGAGCTCTGCAGCCCATGGAGACTCTCTGGAAGGCAAACAACATCACAGCAAGTGAACCAACATCAACGATTTTGGGTTTTTTTCCAGCAGTCCCTGTTAAATGTCTCTGTTTAATGAGAATATTAAGGCCTTGTAAAGTATCTCCCATCCTCCACTGGCAGAAGCAAACTCAAACTAATGGGATACCAGGGGCCTGAGAAAGCAAACACGTAATTTAGAGAAGAAGGGTATGAATTTTTTTTTAACTACAAGACTATTAAGTAGTCAGCAACAAAAGGACAAATATTGTATGAGACCCCTACGATAAGAACTTAAAAACAGATTCATGAATAGAAGAAAAGACTCTTTGACAACTGCAAGCGTGGGGAGGGATGGAGAACGAGGGAGGGAGGGTTTAGATTAGGTAGTTGATAGAAATTTGGTTGGGTGAAATCTGTGACAGCACACAATAGAAAGAAGATCCTTATTAACTGGACTTCAACATAATGGGATTACTTCTCCCAACTTAACCCAATATTGCAAGGACAGAGTAGCTGGGGCAGGGGGCCAGTGACTATGCTCTAAGGGGAAATCAAGGCCAAAGTGGCACAACTAGTGTTTTGCTAATGAGGGCTCTCTGCACCCCACATTGGTGAGTGGCATCTGGTGACTTAAAAGCTGCCAAGCTGCCATCTGAGGGTACAGCAAATGGTCCCAACTCAGCAGGAACAGATGATCACCAAGGACCAAAACGACATGGACGAAAGAGAACCCAAAAGGCAGAGAGACGCACGTGAGTGGGTGACTACATCAACCTGTGACCAGAAGAACAGAATGGTGCCTGGCCACCACCAGTGATAGCCGTGAAGGACCTCACAAAGTTGAGTCCCACTGGCCACACAAGAATAAAAAGGGGTACACTCTGAGATTTCCACTAAAAGACTGCAATTGATGGTCCAGGAGCCTCGGGATTCCCCTGAGAGCATGGTCCCTGGCCCTGCTGCTGCCCCTGTCCATAAATCATAATGGAGGAAATTCTTTGGGCAGGAATGAATTGGACTTGGTGACCCAGAGTGACCGTATCATGTGTGCACTTTATGGTTATATGCATCCATAGGATGTCATCCTGCTGACCTCTTAACGGAGGTGGGGGTGTGGGTGGAGAAGAGGGGATAGGAGATTGCTGGGAGGATAAGACATGTATGGAGCACAGAGGAAGAGTAGGCATGGAGTGGGCAGGGAGAGCAGTGGGAGTTGCATATAGGTGGGCATGCACATTTATACACAAATATACATTTTCACTCAATCATAATTAAAAAAAAAGACTACTGGTCTTCACAAGCAATACAGCCAAGCCAAAGCCAACAAGCAATATAAGTAACACAAAATAAAAGAACATAATCCTTTTCAGCCATAAATAGGCAAAAATCATTATGAATAAAATACTTGGTGAACGCAAGAGTACAGACAAACAGGTACACTTAAGTAGAGAAGTAATGTTTTTGGAAAGTAATACATCAGTAGTTATAAAAAGCCTAAAAAATTCACACTCTTGAGCCAGTAGTTTCACTTCTAGGAATTCATCCCAAGGAACTAATCAAAGATCTATGTGTATAACTGCTAATTATTGCTTAAATGTCCAACAAACAGATGAAAAAGTAAATAAATGATAGTATATCCATATGTTCGTTTATTTCATAGCCATTAAAGTCAAATTCTAGAAAAATAATGAGACACGGAAAATGTTTACAATATGATGTTAACTGGAATTTAAAATATGAAATTCATGTACTTATGAACTAGTTTTTAAACTCTTATGAATAAACAAAGCATATATGTCAAAATTTTAAGCATGTTAAACCCTCATAGTATATTTATAGATATTTTCTTTTTTATGTTTTTCTACCATCTCTAGTTTTCATACAATACAGATTACAGAGAGGACAATAATCTTATTCATATTCATTAAGTCATTTAACAAATATTTACCAAACACCTAGTCCATACCAGATCCTGTGCTAGGTAGTAAATTGTGCATAACAGACACTATCCCTGCCTCCTAGAGCTTGCTATCTACTAGAATATAAAATATAAAATTGTCTTTTACAATATACCCAACGCCATTGAGTTGATGGTGACTCACTGCAACCCTATAGGACAGAGCAGAACTACTCTGTAGAGTTTCCAAGGAGCACCTGGCAGATCTGAACTGCCCACCTTTTGGTTAGCAGCTGTAGCACTTAACCACTACACCACCAGGATTTCCTTTACAATACAGCAATACAATTTAAAGAAAAAAAAAGTCCCAGGAAAGCAGGTGACTCAGGTGTCTTCAGTAAGGGCCTGAGAAGGGGAACCACAAAATACAGGCCACAGAATCTCAGACATTACATCCAATGTGGAGGGAAAAAGGAAATGTGACCTAAGCTTTGGAAGAAGTAGATGAAGGGCATACATGTTAAGCCCCTAGTGTGTGGGTTCTCAACAAAGGGTGACTTTAAAATTAAGAAGATGCCAGCAGGGTGAGGCAAAAGAGAAGGGTAGGTTAAAGGAGCCGAGGAGTATTCCAAGCCAGAGGGAACAAGGACAGCAAGAGCCAGCGGCAGGATGTGTCTGACATGCATGGACAACAGCCTGATCAGAGTAGGAAATAAACAGTGAGGAAGCAGAAGATGATGGTGGGGACAGACGCCAGTGCCAGACCTAGAAAGTGGGAGTCTGGATTTTACCCAGAATGACGGTTTCTGCACAGGTGAGAGAGATGACACGCACTGTGCTTCAGGAAGCAGTGTCATCAAATAGACAGGAGGGGCCTTGGAGGACAGAGAGAACTGAGTCTGAATCTTGGTCATTCCAAGTGATTTCACTTTTGCATCTATGAGGTGGAACTGACATCATCTACTTCACAGGAGTGCTGAGGGTAAAATATCTTTGACAAAGCTCCTCAACAGGAAGAGAAGGGAGCCAGTGTCATGTCTGAGGTGGCTGTAGTATATTTAACATTGTCATGTTCATTACAAGTCATATGGCTGATCATTTCCTTCATGAGATAAGGACCTAAAGAGAGGTCTATCTACCTACCTTGCTCAGCACAGCAGCCTACAGCCTGAGCACTCAGGCTTGGATGGGTCAGTGAGTAAACAGCCTGAGTGGAAGAATGTATGGACACACTGACAGACAGATAAATAAAAGGATGAATGGGTAGGTGAACGAATGGATGACAGAATAGTGAAAGGTATTCATTCACATATGCAGCAAATCACAATGAAGTAATCACAGTAACACAAGAAATGAACCTCAACAAGTTGCCCTATCAAACAACAAATGGTCCAGTAGTTCCCCAGATGGGAACTCACCTCAGAGATTTCATGAATTACACTTCCTGGGTCCTCTTCTCAGAGTCTTACTGAGAATTTCTGGGCTACCTGCTTCCTAGCCTCTCACCCTACTCCTTCCCTTCTACTCCCATGAGAAAGAATCTCCCTCCCTCCAGTTCTGTCCATTGGGTTACCTTTGTTTCCAGCTCTCCAACTCCAGGGTTAGGAGCCTCCCGGATCTGAATGTCCATTTCAGCAAGGAGCCTCTGGCCCTGGCCAATCTGCTTGCACAGGGCATTGTAGTCTTCGATCAGACCCAAGACATGCTGGCCATTCTTGCTGGCCCACAGGTGGTGGCCAGGGACCAAGCGAAGCATGCATGGACTGCTGGTGGCTGAGCTGCCACTGTCACCAGAGAGAGAGTCCATGTCATTTTCAAAGAGCAGAAGGGTCTCTGAAGCTGCAAAATGAGAGGTAAGAGGCAAGATTTGTGCCAGTACTCTGTGTTCAAGGAGCTTACAATCCTGAAACTAGTTGGGAAGGCTATGACAGGCTCTCAGACCCAAATGTCTCATTTGACACAAGCCCAGAGGGAAGTAGAGGCCAGCCTCCTGGAACTCTGTCTGCATATTACCCTGAGACAGGCATGTTCATCTTGTGGGAGAAGCTCAATTCAGTTCAACCAACACTTATGGAGTGTCCACTCTTTGGGAGACCCTTGATTGACATAAATGAATCAAGCTGGGTGCTGCACTCCTCCAGTGACATATGGTCTGGTCAGTATACAGATACTGTACAGAAAACACAACAGCACAAGAATGAAGAGTCAGTGCTCAGGGCAGAAAAGAACCAACTTCTATACAGGCAGGAGAGACCAGGGAAGGCTTCCTAGAAGCCATGTTGAGCCAGGTTGAACAGAGAGTGAGAACTATGGTAAACAGAGTAAAAGCCAGTTGCTCTTTTCCTCTGGATCAACACAGGAGAAGGGATGAATAATTCAGACTGGGGGTATCAGGAAAGGTATTTCACAGAGAAGCTGCATTTGTGATGACCCTTGAGTGAGTAATAGGATTTTCAATGGCAGAGAATGGGACAAAGAGTAGTCTGGAAAAAGGAGAAGCCACACAGCAAAGTCACAGTGAGAGGAAAGTGAAGGCCCATTCGCAGGATGGGGAGGGAGCCACTTGTGTGGCTGCATGAGGGCAGAGGACTCAAGACGGAGAAGCCCACTGGGGCTGAAACACGGATGGCCATAAAAGTCAGACTTTAATCTAGAGCAACAGGGACCCAGTGCAGTTCCTGAGATGGGGAACATCTACAACGGACTGACTGAATTAGAGGAGATCATAATAATCTCAGCTAGAGACTGGCAACATGGAACCCCAAATCCCTGCCAAATGTTGACCTGAGTTGGAAAAAGGGGCCTCCTTCTTTGAGATATAAAAAGTCCTCCAGCCCCACCCACCCAGGCCATAGTTACTCAAAGACTTTAGCTTTGTACCTGACTTTGGTGGCACCACCAAGGTGGAATCAACCAGATCACAGGAACTCTCATTTGCCACAGAGCATTTGTTACCACCTGCAAGATGCAAAACAAGAGAAGTAACTGTCAGAAGACTGGTTTCAGACATGCACACTAAAAACTATTAAGATGTTACTAACAGAAATTAAAGAAGTTCTAAATAAATGAAAGTGTACTCTGTGCTCACAGTAGACTTGACATTATTAAGGTATCAGTACTACCTAAAGCCATCTATAGATTCAGCCAGATCCTCATCAAAATGTCAACAGTCTTCTTTGCAGAAATGGAAACTCTCAAGTTTATATGGAACTTCAAGTGGCCCCAAATAGCCAAGCCAAAGCATTCTTAAAAAAGAAGAACATAGCAGGAGGGCTCACAATTCCTAACGTCAAAATACATTTTAAAGTTACAGTAATCAAAATAGTCTGTGTCGGTACAACGATAGGTATATAAATCAACAGAATAGTATTATGTGTCCATAAATAAACTGGACATCTATAGTCAACTGTCTTTCAACATGTCTAAGCACATCCAATGAGGAAAGAATAGTTTCTTTAACAAATGGTGTCGGACACCTGGATTTCCAAAAGCAAAAGAATCAAAGTAGACCCATACCTCACACCATGTATATAAAAAAAACTCAAAATGTATCAAGGATCTATTTACAAGAACTAAAATCATAAAACTTTTAGAAAAAAACATACATGCAAGTTTTCGGGACCTAGTTTTAACAACGGATTATCAGATGCGACATTGAAAACATAAGCAACAAAGGACAAAATAGATCAACCGTATTTTATCAAAATTAAACAACTTATTTATCTATAGACTTTATCAACAAAGTGATAGAGATAACTCACAGATTGGGAAAAAAAACTTGAGGGCAACACATATCTGACAAAGGTTTAATATCCAGGGTGTGTAAGAACTCACTTCAGTTTAACAAAGGAGCCCTGGTGGCACCTAACAAAGGAGCCTTTGGCTGCTAACCAAAAGGTCATCAGTTCAAATCCCCAAGCAGCTCCCTGGGAGAAAAGACCTACTTATGTGCTCCTATAAAGATTTACAGCCTAGACAAGTCTACGGCGCAGATCTGCCCTCTAGAGTCACTATCAGTCAGAATCCACTAGATGCCATATAATAACCCAGCTTAACAACAAAAAGTCAAACAATCTCATCAAAAAAATGGGCAAAAGACTTGAATATTTCACCAAAGAAGAAACACAAATGCCCAACAAACACATAAAAAGATGTTCAACATCATTAAGTCATTAGAGAAATAGAAATCTAAACTAAACTGAGATTACTTTATCCCACAAAGACATCTATTATTTTAAAAATGGGAAATAACAGACACAGGTGAAAATATAGAGAAACTAGAATGCTCATCCATTGCTGGTGGGAATATAAAGTGGTATAGCCACTATGGAAGACAGTTTGGCAGTTCTCAAAAAATTAAAATAGAATTATCATATGACCCAGCAATTCCTCTCCTAGGCATATACCCCAAAAAAATCAATAACAGGAAGAAATGCAAACAGACACTTGTATACCAGTGTTCACTGCAGCATTATTCATAAAACTCAAAAGGTGGAAACAGCATAAATGTCCATCAACAGATGAAGAGAACCTGGTATAGACATACAATGGAATATTCTCAGGCGTAAAGGGAAATGAAGTCCTGATACGTTACAACATGAACCTTGAAATGAGTCTGTCACGAAAGGACAAATACTGCATGATCCCTTACATGAAACACATAAAATAGATAAATATATAAAGAATAAAGTTGACTAGCAGCTATTAAGAGTGGAAAATGCATAGGGGGAGGGGAAAGAAGGATTCACTGCTTAGGGGACACTGAGCTTCTGTTGAAAATTCATTGCTACCAAGATGATCCCAACTCATAGTGTTCCTATATGATAGAGCAGGACCACTCCAAAGGGATCCCAAGGAGTGGCTGGTAGATCCTAACTGTCAACTCTTGGGTTAGCAGCCACAGCATTTAACTACTATTCCACTATGCCACCAGGGCTCCAAGCTTCTACCAGAGGAGATGAAAAAGTCTAGAAATGGACAGTGGTTATGGACGAACAATAGGATGAAGGTAATTAATGTCACTGAACTGCACATGCACAAAATGTTGAAATGGCAAATGTTTTGTGACATACGAGGGCTGCCAATTAAGCTTGCAAACTCATCCTGGAAAAAGTGTTCCATATCTCACTGCTGAATATCACTAGTCACCCTCAAGGAACTCCCCTTGGGAAGCTATGCACTAACTCCAGTGCCTAGTCTACCCTTCCAAGCAATTTTGGAATTCTTTTTCTGGAATGGCCATCAGTGCTCTCACTGTATTACCTCTGATGTCCTGAAAGTCATCAAAATGTCTTTCTTGCAACAGTTCCTTTATTTTGGGGTAAAGAGAAAAGTCATTGGGGGCCAGATCTGGTAAGAAGAGAGGGTGTCCCAATATAGTCATTTGTTTACTGGCTTAAAACTCCCTCACAGGCAACTATACACTTAAATTTGCAAACTTGCCACCTTGCTTCTGTGTGCAATGGCTATTCCAGAAAGAGTTCTGAAACAGCTTTGAAGGGCAGTCTAGCACAGGCATGGTGCATAGCTTTCCAAGGGGAGAACTTTAAAGGTGAGCATAGTGATACTGTGTAGTGAGGTATACAGCACTTAGAACAATTAAGTTTGTGGACTTAATTGTGAGACTTCATGTGTATTTACCACAATTCAAAAAAGTAGAAAGCGGGGGTAGGCATGGGGGGTTAGAAGACCCTATAGGGGGAAAAAAGTTTTAGTTCCACGGTAGTCAGCATTTGTGTGAAACCTGAATGAAAATAAAGAAAAACACCATTCATACGTATGTTCATTTATTGAGACACACACATACTTTCATTTAAATCTTTAGAGGGCTCTCTTGTGCCAGCTCCCATGCAGGACACTGGGAATACACACAGACCTTCCGTAGAAGAGTCCTCTTGTCCAGACAAGTAAACAGTCACTTTCAGTGTGGTCAGGGCTGAGGGAGGGAAACACAGTGACTACAGGAGCTCAGGTGAGAGGAACTCATCTGGATTTCCCAAAGGCGAACACTTGCACTGTCTTTTAAGACTGACCGTGAGAGATGCATAGGAAGGAGGGAAAGAAACGTCAGGCAGAGGATAGACAGCAGGTGCAGAGGCACATTCAGGGAGAAACAAGCAGTTCACACAGCTGAGCCTGGCTATGAGGGATGCAAGCCGAAACGCTGAGCACTGTGGGGAGCTGCTCAAGGGCTACGAACAGGACAATGGCAAGCTGAGGCCGGTGTTTGGGGATGTAGGGGCAAGTCTGGAAGCTGTCAGAGTCACCCAGGTGAGACAGGAGAGTGGCCTGAAATAGGATTTGGGGGTCACGGATTTTCAACACAATAAGAAGGCAAAACCAAAAGATACTGATAAGATGACCAGTGTGACATTTTATTATCTAGAAAGCAATTTCACATTTGAAAGTTCAATTGCTTGCTGAGTAGGATGGGATTATGAATCAGACTTCATGGAAGAGGAGACTAAGAGAGGAAGTCATCTGTTCAACAGTAGCCAGCAAATGGATGGCAGAGTGAGGACTGTGTCCAGGTCCGAAGTTCCCCTACTCCGAGAGGCTTCTCCCCCTGTGCCACCTCAGAGTTGGGCTGACTGCACCACAGCCCTCCTGAGTGCACAGCTCCGGGGAGCTGGCCCCAAGCGGAACTGCTTTCTGCCCAAAACACAGCAGCCTGTAGAGAACTTTCAGACAGCTGCACTTAAATACAGTCTCCAAAAAGTCTTTTGCAAAGGGAGAAATACTGCTGTCTGTAACTCTGATTGTGATTCAAGGAAACTAGAGCTTCTGTGTGGAAGCAGCATGGTAAATTCTGAATATACTCTCCTAAGTGCCTCCCACAAGGCTCACTGGGCTGACCCTAAACAGCAGGCACAGGTTGCTCAGTGATCTCACTTCAACTGCCCTGGGTCTCTATCCTACGCCCCATTTGCACTGAGCGGCTGTCTCCCACTTCAATCTCCCCTAGTGTACCCCACACTACTCCTTGGTCCCATCTTCTGAAAGCCTTAAAAGGGCCAGGATCAGACCTATACTTAAAACAGCAATGCCCACTGCCTGGTGAAGCCATGCTTTGTACAACACTGATGCATGACCAGGTAGAAGGCAGGATGGCACCTGCCCAGCCCCTTAGGGTCCTGCTAGAAGAAATTTACCCTAAGAAAAGTGCTTAAGGGCAAAACTGCATTAATATAAATCCTTAAAAACCATACATCACAAACCACTTTAATAATTAATAACAGGGTAATAGTTTGGTGTCTAACAATGATCTATAAACAATAATTAGGAGCTACATAACAGGGAAAACAGTTAAGAGTTAAGACTGGACAAAAACAAAGAAAGGACAGAGAATGGCACAAAAAACAGCCTGAACCATACAAAATCATGTTTGTATGGTTAATTAACAAAGAGAAATATTCAAAGTAAAACATGATCATTTCTAGAATAATAAAAATACTCCTTTTACCTTTTCTACATTACATATGTATTATATATTTTTTGGTTGAAATTTTAAAATACTTATGAAGAAATCAACAATCCAATCACTACAAGTTCCAAAGCTAGTTCACTAGGTGCTCTTGAAGAGATGTCTGTTCTTCTTCAATTAGAGGATAACAGACCCAATACAAGTAAAGATACGTCCAAGCTTCCATACGATCCTTCTCATTGACAAAATACGCTGCTATTCCTTGTCCCACTGGACTCACACACCCGCCCTGGGGGAATCAGGATGATGATCCCCTGACAACTGAGGCTCCAGAAGAGCAGGTGGTGGTTTGGAAAGAGCTGGTCTTGGGGCCTGGAAAATGGTTTCTGCCTCCAGTTCTGCCACCTATTTGCTGGGTCCCCTTGAGTGGGTCCCTCTCTCTCTTTAGGTCTTAGTTCCTTTGTATATAAAGCAAAGAGAATGGCCCAGCTGACCGCTTTCAGCTGACCATTAGCTGGTTTGTTCAAGGCTCTGCATGTTCGGATTCTACTCTTTCTGTTCATTCTGTTTCTACTACTCTATGCAGTCTCTTTTGGGTTAGACATTAAAAGTTGCAAGTAAACTGCAAAAGAGAACCACTTTTCAACCCTACCATGATGTTTTTTGCCAGATCCTGGAAGACACTGAAAACAGAGTCAGAAGCTTAAAGAGTCTCTTACAAAGGCAACAGGGAACCAGAAAAGATTTTTGGCAGTAGAGTGATGTGCACTGAGCTAAAATGACCAGAGAGGAGGAGAAGGGGAGACTGAAGGCAACAAGGACAGCCAGAAGCCCAAAGTCCACTTCCCTGAGAATCCAGAGACCCCTGACAGATTACACCATTTTGCCAAAAGGGACATCTAATCAGCAGCCAGGTCCCCCAGCTCCTCAGGTACAGTATTCTTGCTGTCCATGGAAATATACCTCCATGGGGTGAGGGCATCACTCAGAGCTCAGATGTCACAAACGGCCACAAAGAGCCATATTTCTACGAAGCAAAAAGTGGCAGGTGCAGGACCATGTCTGTCTAGCCAAAGGGCCACTTGGGAATGGGTACGGTCTGGACAACCAAACACCGTGCTGCTTCTTGTGCCTTCCTCTCACCCTTCATCAGCTGTTCCTCGAGCCTGCTCTGCAGGGTGCTGTTGGTTTCGATGGTCCTCTCCAACTGCACCGGCAGAGCCTGGATCTCTCTCAGGAGGCCATGCAGGTCGCTAAACAGGTCCTGCCCCTTCCAGCCTTCTCTTGACACCTCTGCTCTGGCTTCTGCAAACACACGTAAAGGAAAACCTTAATATCTCCCATGATCCAAAGGTCAGTCATCAAAGGAACTCAAGAGTGTTTTAAGCCCAGCACCAACATCACCCTCCCCTTCCAGAGAACTAGGTACAATTTAAAATAACAACTAGACTTTAAAAACAAAAATATTGGCAGGCTTAATTGCTGCTATTCCACAGGCTAAATAAGAGCTAGAAATTAATTTTCACTTCTGGCCATAAAAGCCTAGCAAATTGCATACCAAACCCCAAAATTATGTCTAGTAGTAATAAAATCTATTTGGGCTGGAATTACAGAATGAAAGAGGCTGATTTTAAAAGCTACAGTATATTAAAAAGGCACAACAGCAAGAATAAGAAAAGCAACTTGGGAAGAAAATGAAAGCTGCAAGATGACCCTTTTCTAGATAAATTTTCAATAGGAAGAAACCATCTGGAAAATTAGTTTAAAAAAAAAGAACATCACACCTCAAAACTGATTCTGAAATATCAGAGCTTAAGAGCAGAGTCACTTCAATCTGTGCTCTCTCTAAGGACACTGAGAAATGCAGGGCTAGCAACCATCTCCACAGCAGCATCCAGGGTGTGGTAGGTGGTCCACACACATTTGCTGAATGATTGGCTAAAGAAATAAATACTGCCAAGAAAACTATAACAGAAGTTCCCAAACAGCCGACTATGGGCCAGGTGCTGTACTAGGGTGTTGCAAATAAATGACTTAATTTTCACAACAACAGAATACACATGTTTTATAGAGGAAGAAAAAGCCCAGAGAAACGAAGTAACCTGCTGACAGTCACACAGCCCAGAAGCAAGAACAAGAAAATCCAAACCCCAGCTAGTCTGACTCCTGAGCTTAAATTTTTTCACATTTCCTGCTGCTTCTTCAGAACAAGAGTGAGCCCAAAGAGTCTGCTTCACAATATACCTACTCTAACAACTCCGAAGAGGAAGGTGCGACAGTAACTGCACAACCCAAAGAATGTAACTGATGTTACTAAACTGTACATGCAGAAACTGCTCAATCGGAGTGTGTTTGGCCATGTATATTCTCCACAACAATAAAATAAATACAATTTAGAGGAGAAAATATATACACCTACTTTGGTACCCGTGGAGCCTTGGTGGCATTTAGATGCTAACCAAAAGCTTAGCAGCTTCAATCCACCAGATGCTCCCTCAAAACACTAAGGGGTAGTTCTACTCTATCCTATGAGGTCACTATGAGTCAAAATCAACTTGATGGCAATGGTTTGGTGCTTCTGGTTTATCCATAAAGCAGATTTGGAACTTGAAGACAGCATGGCAGGCAACAGCACAAAGCTCCACCTTCCCCCTCCTGTGGCCAGCTGACAAGGTGGGTACAAAGACCAAACCACTGCACCTCCAGGATGAGCAGGGTCTCTAACCCAAGCGCCTAGTACCTCTTGGTCGCTTGCTTTCTTCATCTAGCTTCTCATACACCTTCAGCTCCACGCGAAGGGACTGGAGTAGCTTGTCATTCTGTGACAGTAGTTGCTGCTTCGACTTCACCTCCTTCTGTGCCCTGTAAAGGCCCCACCAGCATGGGAGAAGAGGTTAGCTTTGACTCAGGATGACTTATTCATACCACCACCCCCTCCCCTGAGTAGGCCAGTTCCACTTCAAAATAGCATAGCCAAAAATGACAAGGGTGGATGAGAATTCTAATCACAAACACAGCTAACAATACACAAACACCAGAGGAGAAAATGGATGACCGGGAACTCCTAAAAATCAAACACTTGGGCTCATCCAAAGACTTCACCAAAAAGTAAAAAGTAAACCTACAGACTAGGGGGATAAAATTGGCCACAACAGATCTGATCAGCATCTAACCTCTAAAATCTACAAGATCTGCAAAATCTCAACAACAAAAAAGACAAATAATCCAATTCAGAAATGGGCCAAGGATATGAACAGGCACTTCACCAAAGAAGAAATCCAGGCAGCTAACAGACACATGAGGAAACACTCATGATTATTAGCCATTACAGAAATGCAAATAAAAACTACAATGACATACTACCTCACACCAACAAAGCCAGCATCAATCCAGAAAATACAAAATAATAAATGCTGGAAAGGTCATAGAGAGACGGGAACAATTACATGCTGCTGGTGGGACTGTAAAATTGTACAACTTGGGAAACCAATTTGGCACTTCTTTAAAAAGCCAGAAAGAGAAGTACAATCCAATCCAACAAACCCACTCCTTGGAATATATCCCAGAAAAATAAGAGCCCTCGCACGAACAGACACATATATGCACAACCATATTCACTGCAGCACTGTTCACAAAAGTAACGATTTTAAAACAACCTAGGTGGCCATCAGTGGATAAATGAATAAACAAAATTATGGTATATTCAACAGTGGAATACTATGCAATGACAAAGACCAGCAATGAATCTGCAAAACACTTCATAACATGGATGAATCAGGGAGGCATTATGCTGAGTGAAATTAGTCACAAAAGAACAAATATTGTATAAGAACACTATTATAAGGACTCAAGAAAAGGTTTAAACACAGCAGAAAACATTCTTAGATGGTTACAAGAGTGAGGAGGGAGAAGGGTATTCACTAACTAGATAGTAGACAAGGATTATTTTAGGCAAAGGAAAGGCCAACACACAATATAGGGAAGTCAGTCTAACTGGATTAAATGTAAAGCTAAGAAGGCTCCAAACATAACCAAAAATTTTGAAGAACAGAGCAGCAGGGGCAGGAGTCTCAGGGCCATGGTTTCAGAGGACCTCCAGGTCAACTAGCATAAAAAAATTCATTAAGAAAATGTTCTGCATCCCTTTTTGGAGAGTGGTGTCTTGGGTCTTAAAAGCTAGTAAGCAGCCATCTAATATGCATCAATGGGTCTCAACTCACCTGGAGCAAAAGGGAATGAAGAATCAAAGACATAAGGAAAATATAAGCCCAAGAGACAGAGCCACATAAACCAGAGGCTCCATCAGACTGAGAACACAAGAACTAGATGGTGCCTGGCTACCACCAATGACCAATCTGACAAGGTACACAAGAGACAGGCCCTGATGGAACAGGAGAAAAGTAGAGTGCAAAAGTCAAATTCCAGTAAAAAGACCAGATTTGATTGACAGGCACTGGAAGGATCCTGCAAGACATGGCCCCCAGACTCTCCTGGCCTAGAACTAAAAGTATTCCTGAAGCCATCTCTTCAGGCAAAGATTGGTTCCAGTAGCTAAAGGGAACTAAATGAGCAGCTCTTGTCTAGCAGCCAGATGAGAGAGCAGAAGGGGACAGAAGCTGAATGAACGGACACAGGGAATACACAGTAGAGAGAGGGGTGTGCTGTTACATTGCAAGAATAGACAGGGTCACACAACAAAGTATGTGTAAGTTTTTGTATGAGAAACTGACTTGACTTGTAAACTTTCACTTAAAACAGAATTAAAAGAAACAACAATTCTAGGTCACAGCCTCTATTTCCAAATGCCCCTCTGTGCCCCAGCCTTTTGCATGTAACCTAATGTAATTTTCAGAGACAATCTACATGGTAGGTGTTAACTAATCCTCAATTCACAGAGGATATGAAGAAGAGGAGCCAAGACTTAAACCCAGGAGTAGCTGCAAAGTCAACAACCTTGCTACATCACTCTACTACACTGGGTAGCCAAGGGTAAAGCCAGTAACATTTTAAAAAGTGACACTGATGAGGAACAATTAAAGACTCACAGAACAAGACAGATTTCAAGGGGAAACTAGAAAGGAGCAATAGTATCACTGTTGCACACCTAAGTCAGGTTCATATTGCTCCCCTGCTGACAAACTCCCAGAGGCCTTCCTGTCTCACCCAGAATAGCAGCCAAAGTGCTGATAAAGGCTGTAAGATCCCACGTGACTCAGCATCCAGCCACCTCTTCCATGTCCCTGTCTCCTCCACATGCACTGGTCTCCCTGCTCTGACCACACAGGCCAAGGATGCTGTATTGGGATCATTGCCCCTTCTGCTGAAAACGACCTTCCCCAAGGTCATCTGCAAAGTTCACTCCCTCATAGATCTCAGGTCTCTGTTCAAATGATATCTTTTCAGAGCTGTCTTCCCTCATCTGCCCTAGATTAAAACATAGAAGGTTCCCCTTTAGGCCTGATCCTCCTTATTTACATTTTTTTCTCTCCATCTAGTTTATCAACGGAGGGCACCCTAGAGGCACAACAGTTAAGTGCTTAGTGGCTAAGCAAAAGATCAACAATTCAAACCCATGAGCCACTCCATCGGAGAAAGATGTGAAATCTGCTTCTGTCAAGATTTACAGCTTTGGAAACCCTGTGGGGTAGTTCTACTCTGTCCTATAGGGTCACTACGAGTCGGGATCAACTCAATGACAGCGGGTTTGGTTTCACACCTAAAGTTTATCGTCACCTGACATTAAGTGCCTGTTTGTTGTCCGTCCCCTCATGCTACAACAAGGGTGAGTACGTTTTATTTCATGACTGCAGCCCCAGTGCCCAGATGATTGGGCTGGCCCACAGGGAATAGGTAAGTCAAGGCCGCTACCGGCTCAGCTCACTGCGGCTGTCACAGACGTCCTGGACCAGCTGCTGGTTCTGTCTCTCCTTCTCGCTGACTTCCTTCTGCAGCCTCTCATTTTCTCCCTTCATAGAGGCATACTGTTGCTGAAGGTGCTCGAGATTCGCAGCCTTCCTGGAGAGGGACTCTCGTAATCTTTCATTCTCCTCCTGTTTATCTGCAGACACAAGAAAACGCCACTGAGGAGGGAAACCATTTGTTTTTTTCCAACCTTATTACGCAAATATAGCACTTCAGCTCAAGCACTCCAAGAACGCAAAAGAGAATGAGATTTAATCTGGCATTTATGATTTTGGCATTCCAATTATCTTACGCATTTTGGCTGGATAAATCTGTCAACATCAAGGCTGCCGACTAAACGTCACTTGGATGAAATGGGCCCGTTTAATTTTCTATTAAATAATGGGCCACGCAAACCTAGTTACTTTGCCTTTGCAGAGCAAACAGTGGGTAGAAACTACAGGCAGAGGCAAGGAACAGAGCTGAAACCTCCTGCAATGAGTGGTGGGAAAGTCTGCAAGCCTAGCCCAAGGACAGTAGTAAACAAAAACCCACTGCTGTCAAGTCACTCATAGTGATCCTATGGGGCTGTGCAAATAACAATCCGATGTCCTGTCCCCAGCTCGAACCCTACCTGTTCTTCTGTTCTCTTCCTTCTATTTAAAAGGCCCTGGATCCTCTAAAGCTTAGGCACATTGGTTAATCCCTGCTCATCCTTCAAGGCTCAGCCCAGACTAATCTTTCCTGGGTCAAGATGCCTTCTCCAGAGCCCTGCAGCTCCCCAAGCCTGCATTTACAGTGGCTAATCACCAGCCAGCCTGCCAGGGGTCACCATGAACCCCCTGAGGAAGAGGCCAGGTCTCACTCACTTCTGTGTCACTGTCTATATAGGACCCGACACAGAATAAGAACCAGGAGATGCTTGATGGATGAATGGATACTCTGCAGCAGTCCCCCTAAACATGCGTTTCTTACCTGCAAAATAAGGCTGATACCACCTGTCCCCATCACACTGTAAGTATTGAGAGATAATGTAACGATAGCTCTTTGAAGCCTTCTAAGTTTCAAACAGAAGGAATTAAGGGAAGGAATCTCTGTAAGAAATACTGGATAAACTCTGTTCATTTCTGGTTCAGATCTTGGCAGTAATACATTCCCTGCCCCCTTTCTTCCACTGGGAACCAAAATGAATGAGATGTGGTTGTGTAGAGGAGATGGGTGACAAGTAAAGAAAGTAATGTTTATGGGGCTCCTACTGTGTTGGAGTCACCATGTACCACAGCAACCCTGTACGACATTCCCAGTTTACAGATAAGGAAACTGAGGCTCAGAGAGGCTAAGCGACCTGAGCCAAGTCCCAGGAATTGAAACTAGGTCAGTCACACACCAGTGCCTGCACTGTCTCCAGTATGCCACACCACGGAAGCTCTGGGCTCCAGGCTGCAGGTGGCCACCTTAATTCTTACCTCTGGCTCCTTCAGCAAGCATCATATTGAGGGCCTGGTTCTGCTTCCTCAGGAAATGAATTTCTGACGTCAGAGAATTATGCAGCTCTGAGCCGTAAACAAAAATGTTTGCAGAACCTATAAAAAACACACATAAACAGCAATCTACGGACAGTCTCCAGGTCCGTACAGATGGAACCTTCTAGACAAAAACAGATTTAAATAATGAGGAAAAGTTGCATGCAGTGGTTACTCCTGTGAACACGGTGCTACCAGACCCAGAGGGTTATGAGTGAGCTCAAAAGAAGAGGCAAGAGGGGAGCCCTCTACCTCTTACCTGTCCTAACAGTAAGTAAAGCAGGAGACCTAGGGAAAAGGTAGGGGCTGATAGTTTAACCTGCACAAATGTCTCCCTAGAGGTCTAAACTCACATATATATCCAGCTGCCTGCTGGACCGCTTTGCCAAGGCAACTCACAATCCCCTGAACCAAAGCTGAACTTTCCCTTTCCTTCATACTTCCAAACCTGCTTTCTCTCCTGTTTCCTGTGTCAGGAGATATCTTAGTCATCTGGTACTGCTATACGAGAAATTCCCCAAGTAGACAGCTTTAACAAGGAGAAATTTATTCTGTCACAGTTCAGTAGGCTACAAGTCCAAATTCAGGGTGTCAGCTCCAGGACAAGGCTTTCTCTGCTGGCTCTGGAGGAAGGTCCTTGTTGTCAATCTTCTCCTGGACTGGGAGCTTCTAATGTGCAGGGACCCTGGATTGTTCCCAAAGGATGTGCTCTGCTCCCAGCACTACTTCTTGGTAGTACCTGGTCCCCAACTCTCTGCTTGCTTTTCTTTCCTTTCAATCAACCCCAAAACACTGCCTCAAGGCACAATACAATCTCACACACTGAGTCTTGCTTAACTAAAGCAATTGCAGCCCATCCTTCCTCATTAGCATCATAGAGGCAGGATTTACAACATATAGGAACATCGCACAATACCAGGAATCATGACCTAGCCAAATTACCACACATATTTGGGGGGGGGGGGGAAGGACACAATTCAACCCACGACAGTAGATGATATCACCACTCACTATCCCTAAATCAGCTAGAAACCTGGGAGCTGTCTTAAACTCCTTCCTCTTCCTTATCCCTCACAGCTTATCACTGGTCCAGTCTCTTCTGTCCTTAGAGTTCAGGCCTTACCACCTTGCTTTGATCTTGCCTCTCTGCTACCCTCTCAATGGGGCTACTATCCTAACAAGCAGCTGATTCATGTTCTTCTCTGCTCAGGAACGTTTGAGGGCCCACTACTGCAAAGACAATCAATTAAAGAAAAATGTCAAGAGCAGTTTTCAGCCTAGAATCTAAGGATCTAGATTATTCAGCTCTAATCTCAAGCATTCCGTAGTCTCCCTCCAACCCAGACCTTAGTACCCTCAAATATTGCCAAACTGGGCCACTTCTCTGCCTGACACATCATCTTATTCCACACCTCCGGAACTGCAGAATGAGATACTGCTCTCTTTCCCCATGAGGTAGGCACAATAGTCTGTGGGGAAATGTACAAGGGAAACCCTATGGAAAATGCAGTACCTCTTTTGAGCCAACAGTTGGGAGTAAGACAGGGAGCCTGAGGGCCTCAGTAAATAATGTGAGTAAAACTATCAGCAAGCAATAAGGGATTAAAAAATACAGTGATTAATTACATCCTGGGACATTGAGATAAGTCCCCAAATAATTGTGTAAACTTTTTCAAAGTTGTTTTTCGGAAGGAACCAGATGGAATCAACTTCAAGAACATGCACAGAAAGTCCCACTTCAACCTCTACATGTCCTTCTAATGGGGGCACCAAGAGAGCTACAATCAGGACCAGGGAATAGAGCCAAGGGAGTGAGAAACTGTGTAAGTGCAGCACCCCATAATAAGTCCCAGAAGCCCCCATGGAAGGAACCACCTTGAAGTCTGCATTCATGTGCAACCAAAGAACAAGTAGCCAGCTGCCAAAAAAGGAAACACTTCAGATCCCCATCAGTGATTTGTCGTCCCCAGCTTATGCCCTGGGTACAGACAGGCTATAAAGATCCAACCCTGAACTTGGTCAGTGGTGCAGCCTGCTGGAGTGCTGTATGCTCTGCTCCTGCCCCACTTCAGACTGCTTTCATCTTCCAATAAAGCTTTCTCTCATGGCCAGACAAGCCTTCCCAAGTAATTTTTTTTTTTTTATTGTGATTGAATGAAAATGTGCATTCCCATATAAATTTGCATACTGACCTACATGCAGCTTCCACTGCTCTCCCTGCACGGTGGCAGCACACTCTTCCTCTCTGCTCCATACACGTCTTATCTTCCCAACAGTCTCCTATCTTCCCTTCTCCACCCATTCCGCTTCCTCCAGTATGAGGTCAACAGGATGACCTCCTATAGATGCCTAGAACCATAAAGTGCCCACACAACATGGTCAATCTGTATCACCAAGTCCAATCCACCGCTCCCTGAAAAGTTGACCTTCATTATGATTTACAGACAGGCGCAGCATCAGGGCCAGGGGAAGATAGAGAGACCCACGTGAGTGAATGTCTACATCGACTTGTGACTGGAAGAACCAGATGGTGCCCAGCTACCACCAGTGATACCCACGATGGAGCTCACAAAGTTGAGTCTCACTGGCAACACAAGTATAAATAGGGGTGCACCCTGAGATCTCCACTAAAAGACCGCAACTGATGGTCCAGGGACCTTGGAGTTCTCCAAGTAATTTTTTCTTGTGGGTCTGACAAGGACCCTTGAGGGTAACACCCAGATTGCCCCACACCCTCCTCTTTACCTTCAAGATAACATTTACCCTTCAACTCTTAGCTCAAGCTTACTGCCTCTGACTATATACTTAAAAGGTCAGGGTCTAAAGTTAGACAAACTAGGTGTGAGGCCATTTATAAACTGTGACCAGTTTCCTCATCTGTAACATTTCTGCGTATTGTCCTTTATTTGTAGAAATTCTGCCCCCTCGTCTAAATCCAACTTAAAAAGACCTCCCTTGCTACTCCATCTCAGCACTCCTCATCCTCTGTGCTTCCTTAGGCCTGCACCACATACACTGCTCACATTCACAGCTACCCTATGGAGAGCACCTGTTGTGTGCCTGGCCCTTTCCAGGTGAGGCAGGCAGAAGCTTTCCCTACCATCTTCCTGTTGATTGAGCCTACCACACCACAGAGTGAAAATGTCAGACACCTGCTTTCCCAGCCTTCCTTGCAACTAGAGCATGGGCACACGCCAGTTCTGGCCAGTAAGACCTGAAGGAAGGTCTGCAGGAGGCTTTCTGGAAAGACTTTCCACCGGAGAAAAAGATACACATGGGAGAAAGCTCCACCCCCTTCCCATACTTTAGACACTGTCCGGAGAGGACGTGATACGTTTAATTACTGCCATCATCACAGACACTAACCTAACCCCCTGCTATCACTGGGCCATTAAACCTGCTGTAGAACTGCCTGCATCTCGATTTCCTGCTATGAAAGAAAACATAAACCCCCGTTGTTTACACCACTTTTTACTTGTATTCTGTTATCTGCAGCTGAAAGCATCCTGGTACACAATCTATTATCCGCGCTGTTCAAACTTCTTATAAGGAACATATGACATCAGGTCTCCCCAGAGCGAAAGTTCATCCTCTTTCGATTCTACAGCACTACCTCTTCCACAAGTCTCTCTAACGTCTCCCTCTGCTCTCCCCTGTGAATTATCATGTCTTTTCAGACACCAGGGTTTGAACCATGCACCTAGCTTCTTAACTTGTACGACCTCAGTCACATACCTTCCCTAAGCCTCCATCCGCTCAGTCAAGATGACCAATGCTGCTATTAATATCACTGCCATCATCATTTATATTAAACTCATTATTGACAGGCTTGGGCCAAAAGAGGACCAAACAGCATTCTGGATGAGTAAGAAAAAGAAGTTTATTATAACCAAAGCTAAATAAAGGAGTACTGCTGAAAGGTGTTCCTAGACCACAGAACGACTCCTGAGATAGTGGTCTTGAGCAGCCAAACATAAGCTTGCGGGTCCCTCTTCTTAAGCTCTATCACAATCAGCTCAGATAACTGGTAACAAGCTCTAATACACAAGATTAGTTTTGGTTTGGTTTTGTTTTTTAACAATATTCCACCTCAACATTATAAGGAGCTGTGCCTTTCTCAGACCTGCTCCTGAGATGCACATTTCACAGCAAGGGGGAGGCGGAGCCACTTTTATTTCTTTGTCTTTTCAGGGATTCTAAAAACACAGTGAGAACAGCATGTCTTTCCACCAGTGTAAATACTTTATGAATGTCTTTTTGTAACCCTTCCTGTCAGAGTGAATTACTCTCCAGAGCAATTGCCTGTTCCATTGTAGCTGGTGGCCATTTGAGCCCCTAAACAATTCTATAATTGGATTTGCCAGGGAAAATGCAAAACAGAATGAATCTAATTCAGGCATTACCCAGAGTGAACGTGAAAGGCCCAGGCGTGTATTTCTTTCCTGTGTTTGATACGACTAATAACTCAGATGAATCAATTTCCCTAGAGGTGAGAGTGGGAGGGTACAGGGTGGGGGATGGGGTGCGAAGAGGGAGGGAGGGAGGAGGGAGAGGGAGTCACAGAACCATTGTTTACCTTGTAAACTGCAGCATGTACCGCACTTTGGAAAGATATCCTTCTGGACCAATGGCCATGCCGGGCTAGAAAGAATAAGAACTGGGCTAGGGGTCCACGGACTCAAGTTTTATCACTGGGTAGCTGTTTGGCCCTCCCCAGAGGGAAGTTATTTCATTTTTCTAGAACTTGGTTATCTCGTCTCTAATTAAACTAGTGTCCCTGCCCATTGCAGAGTTTATAATGTTGAAGTGATAATGTTATACAAAAGTAAAATAGTGAAATAGAACTGGCAATGACAATGAAAGCTTCCCTTTATTGAGTGAGGCACAGAACTATGTCCTATTTATAACACAGCCTCATTTAATCTCACAGTGACCCTGTTTTACAGGATGACTAAAACCTGGAGAGGTGGGATGACTTGCCCAAAGTCACCAAGCTACTACATGAAGGAGCTGGGATTCACCTCAAACAAACTGAGGCTTTTCCTACTGCATCCAGCTGCCCTCAAGGTACATTCTCCATGGAATGAAGACACCAAGGAAAGACATCCCGGATAGATTGTTCAGTGGAAAAACAGTGGATTAGCAGAGATAGAGTATGCTGCTTTTAGGACAAGGAAGGAGAACAGCAGCCCATCTCTGTAAGGAAACACAAGAAACTAACAAAGTGAGAGGAAGAGAGGGAGCACAGAGTTAATGGGTTCAGAACGGAGGGTGACTTCTTAGTGCAGACTATTTTATTTCATTCTAATTTTTGGATCATATGACTTCTACCTATGCAAAAAAAAAAAGTTTCATTCTTTAAATTTTCATGGAAAACTACTCCATTCAGAGCTACCTACAGTTAAACAGGAATGTCAATGACCTTCTGTTGGCATGTGACATAAACTAAAGTTTTATAACCATTATTGATGAAAAGACAAAATATGGCTTTGTTTTATTTTAAAACACCTGTCTATTTCTCTGCAGCCTCCAAGGTCAAATGAGGACTGGGAACCACAATCCAGGATGCCAACGATTGAGAAATCAACTTTTATCAACTATCTTCTTTATACCAGGGACTGTAGGGCACATAAGTTAGCTTACTTAAGTCTCACCACGATCTGAAAAAGAATTATTATCCCTGTTTGATAAACAAATTACTCTAAGTGTCACATAGGAGGTAAGCAGCAAAGCCAGGATTTGAACTGAGGTCTCCCCGACCACTAATCCAATGCTCTTTCCAATACCTGGCCTGCTTATCCAAGCAAATGCTTCACAAATGAAGCCCTTGCAGACCTGATCTCCCTGTGCACGGGGTCTTCCTTACCTTGATCAAATTCACACCCTTGCCGTTCAAGTTGTTTTCTCAGTTTCTCATTTGTTTTGATAGATTCTTCTAAACGTTTTTTCAAAGTTCGAATTTCTTGTATATGTTCCATTAGTAAGTCTACAGGAAGGAAGAATATTTTTAATTTAAAGTCTGAAGCCTCCAACAAATTGAATAATTTATAGATTATTCAGTCAGCCTGAAATTCCAAACAGTATTGCCATGTATTAAGACAGCAACTGGCAATTCTTTCTTAGGCAGGGGGAGGCCAAGCTATTTCCCTCAGCCCACAGCCACAGTTCTGTAATGATTCTCTGCAGCCCTCCATGAGGGAAATATTTTACATCACATGGAAAAATTACATTCAATGCAATTTTAATGTTAACTCTAATGTAGCCTTTTATTCTTCTAAATATCAAATATTAATTCAAAATCTTCCTTATGGTGAAACTAACAGATCACTTTCAAGTCTGCTAGAATTGCCTGAGAGTTGATTAAACCACTTTCATAATGAATCCAGACACTTTCAAGACTATGTCTTTGAAAAGAATATGAAATATACCTATCACTTACTAATCTAAAACTTATGAAAACCAAAACAGTAATCCCAGTATCAGTGAGAATGATCAGAAGAGCACCCTCAAGAGTTCCCCTCTGCTAGTTAAGTATAAATGTGTATGACCTAGGGGAGTATTTTCATCTTTAGCCTTAAAAAGGTCCTTTCCCAGAGTCTTTTGCCAAATAATTCTACTTTTAGGAATCTATAAAAAATGATCACCAGATATGGTTAACAACCATTTATACGAAAATGTTCATGTTAGCACTATATATAACGGTAGAAATTGAAAATAACCCAAATTGTTAAACAAATTATAGTACATCCATTATCGTGCAGTATTATATAGCTATTCAAATTATGTTAGAAAGAATATATAACGTCATCAAAAAATTATGTCATTATGTTAAAGTTTAAAATAGAAACCAAATTGGTTACTCAGTGTAATCACAATTCTATTTAAAAAATTTGCACATACAAAAAAGACACAGACACACACACACCCCCAAAAAGAAGAAGATAGACCAAAAGATTCACAGCAATTGCCTTTGGGTAGTACATTTTAGATTTTGAAAAAATATCATTTTGCATTTTAATTTTCTAAAATGAGTTTGTATTTTTATTCAGCCTCTTACCACATCTCTCTTTAACAAAAAAAGAAGGAAGCCCATTTCCAGTCTAGAGGTAGATTTCTAGAGTCAGTGTTTAAAGCACTATCACATTAAGTATCCAAAGGCAAAACTAATGCCTTTAATTCATCAATTAGGGTACACTCAGTATGTCTTAGTAATGTTTGTTTTAAAACATTATACTAATGTTATGACCCAGTTTTAATTCCTCCAAAATGACTTTCATTTAAGAGTAGCACAATGTTACAGATCTCTTCCGAATTAAATAGTAATTTGGCCATGAATTTGAATGTTTATGAGATGATGTAATTCCCAGACCTTCTACTATCTCCTATTAGCGCTGGAAGTGTGGCCAGTTGCTTGGTGCAATGTCTGATGCTCTCACTGCAGCACAGCACGGATGGGCCCTGTCTGCAATACACTCTCGGCACATCCTGGCGCTGTACCTCCCTGTTCCTGCCTTGCTGCCCTGCAAATCTTCTTCCAGCAGCTATGCAAGTCAACACAAGTCAAGAACTTATCTGTTTTAACTGCAACCTTCTTTGCTGGTTTATCCAAGCCATACACTGTTGGCTTTGGGGGTGATATTAGATGTTCAGGAGCCATGAATATCAGTCCTTCTCCACTGAGTCCTTGGCCAGGCGACGGAATCACCACTTGGGTTTCAAGAAACAATGACAGCTGAATTGGACACCACTTATTAATTATGCAGCCATAACTGAGAAGGAAACACTACACTAGCCTTTACAAAGTGGGAGGAAAAGTCTTTTCCCGCTTACAATAGCCTCCTAACAAATGCCAACTCTTTAAAACCACAAATCCTATAAGGAAAAAAACACCAAAAAGTGTATATCTTTGCCTAGCAGTTCCAATTTATAGGCTATGCTAAGAAACTCTCCAGAAATAAGGGGAAAGCTTCCTGTTCAAACACACTCCTTGCAGCACTGTTTACAGTTACGAAATTTTAGAAGTGACTTAAATGTTCAGCAACAGGGGAACATAAGGAAAACTGTAGAGTTCAGTCATCAATGGACTATTCTAAAGTCATTAAGAATGATGATGGTTCCAGCATTTCATGAAAGGAGAGCACCATCCAGTTTAAGATGGTGCCTTGGTAACCCATCAAAAGGGCATGGTGAGCCCCAGATCATGGGTCTCCCCAGGAATAAGAAATAAGAAATGACTAAAAAGTTCTGCATTAGAAATAAACTAAGAATGGAGTGGTGAAGGGAAGGGGAGTAGAAAGAAAAAGGGGTAAGAAGAAGAGAAGGCAACGGCCCAGTGTCATAGCAGGAGAGTCTGAAAGATGAGTGATCTCTTAACAGCCAAATTAAATTATGTGGGTTGCTGCATTGCCCCCACATCCCTTTTAGTTCCTCAAACCCTCATTCAAGTCTGTTACTCACATGAAGACCTTGTGGGAGTGTCTGTGCAGGAATTCTTGGAAAGGGAATAAGTTCCCTGTTGGATTGATACAGTGGAGAACAGAGATGGCAGTAGGCACAGAGAAAAAATTCATGCTCTGATCTAAATTAGGGAAAGCAGGACGTAGAGCCATAAGTGACTAGGAAAAGGGCAAGTACTCAGACACTCAGTAACATACAGATATTAGCTTGAAATTCAAAGAAATTAGGTCCAGATGGCTGACTGCTGGAGACCCCAGATAATATCCAAGTTACTATAAAAATGCATACTTTATATACTCGACATATTTTCAAACTGTGATCTTCTAGGCCCTAAGTACCCTACAGGAGCCTCAAAGGCCACCACTAGGGACAAATACTCCACTGACATCTCTTATACATACTGAAACCCCATGCAAAATGTCTTCTTAAAAAGTAAAATTTTTGAAATCCCTTGATCTACATGATCAGATTTCAATAAACAGCTTTATGCAAGGAGGTGCCGGGGTACAATCTGTGCTTTACAAAATCTAGTCTTTTAAACAGCCTATGGGAAGAATGGAGAGACCAGAAGCTGTAAGTTGAGGTATGACAACCATACTCGGAATCAGAAAACTACAGCTATGGATCAGATCCAGCCCATCATCTCTTTTTGTAAATAAAGTTTCCATTGGACCCAGGGTCCCTGCTCTGAAGAGCTCCTAGACAGGAGAAGACTGATGACATGTGACTTCCCTCCGAGCTGACAGACAGAAAGCATTTCCCTAGGGCTGGCACCCTGAATTCAGACTTCTGGCCTCCCAGACTGTCAAGAGAATAAATTTCTCTTTGTTATAGCCATCCACTTGTGGTATTTCTGTTATCATAACACTGGATACATAAGACAGTTAGAACACAGAAACATGCATTTATTTATATATTGTCTATGGCTGCTTTCATGTGACAATGGCAGAGTTGAGCAATTCTGAGAGAAACCATATGGCCCACAAAGCTTAAAGTATTTACTACCTAAGTCCTTATAGGAAAACTGTCCCAATCCCTGGTTCAAACAATCCCTTAAACCTCTGATATATATGGAATTACAAACATTAAGCCCTGTAGATGTCCCCAAAAGAAGGAAATATGGAAAAGGTAAAGGGGAGTTCAGGGGCAGGTAGCATCTTGGGAGGCTGATTCTACAACTGAGTTCACAGCTCCATGGTTAAAGGCAAGAGAACAGGCTGACTCAATGGCTCAAGGGTCACACTAAAGGGAAACGGGACACAATATTCAACTACAAAATATCAGAACAGGGAATTGGGTACTGTTGGACATCTATATGAGTCAAAGCAGAAGAGTTTTTGAAGGCACTCTGCCTTGGGATGAATTTAGAAAAAAACAAGTCAAGAGGAAATTAAGCAGACTCAGTACTGACCTACCACTTCTGTGTTTTCCAACCTGCCCTTGGCAGAAAAGCAGGTAAACAGCAAGTCATATATTAAGCTATCATTTCAAATATAAAACTGACTTTTCCCTAATTGGCTATACTTTCTACAACCATAGCTTTCTTCAGTGATAAGTGACACAATGAATGACCACCCTTGGCCCTTGTGGGGTCTCCTTTCATCAGAGAAACATTTAATTGTCACCACACTTTGGGCTACTAAGGTAAGATAACAAATTATTGTGTAGGAAATATTTTTGGGGGTTAAAAGAGCCTTCTTTCAGATGAACTCTCTGTGAACTCTGTAAGCATTCCAGTCAAACAAGGTTTGACACTACTTGAAAAAGAGGAAAAAGTGAGGACATATTAAAATGCTTAGTAAAGTTGAGCTTACCTTGAGAGAAATTGTTAGCTATAACTGAAAACTTCTCAATCTCGCTATCTTGCTTCTGGTCTCGTGAGAAGAAAGAGGACTTTTCAAACATTTCACAATCAGACACTGCACGAGAAGCTGAAGGCTCAGGAGATTCTGGTAGCATGTGTTGGCAAGTCAAGTTGTCCTCTTCAGTCCTTAATTGTTGGGAGTAAAAGATCAATGATTTCCCATGCCCAAATTCCAAGGCAGAACCGTGCTATAAGAACACTTAAAATTATTTTGCAATTTTAGCCAGGGTTTTGCGTCCCTAAAGCAGTTAGTAAGGAAGTCCTAAAAACAAAAGCAAGCTTGAATTTGGAGCCAATAAAAAGGTGGAACAAGTAGTCTGTATTCTTTCCACAGTCTGGCTTACGGGGAGAAGCAACTCCAAGAGTGGGCCTGGGTCAGTGGCAGCTGTTTACCCGACGCCTGCTCTGTGACAGGCACTTCAGACGTACCATCTCACATGGTGCTCATGGCCACCTTTCAAACTAGGGATCGCTGTCCTCACACAGAGCTGGAGAGACTGAAGCTCATCACAGACCAACCCACTGCTTCACAGCTTGTCAGTGGCGGTGCTGAGACATGAAGCCAGGTCAGTCTGGCCTCAAGGGCCCCAAAGGATATAGAGGGTCCAGTCCAAATCCTGAAGGAGCTTATGGATTTAAAAAAACCTCAAAACTCTCATGGTCCCTAAGGAGGGCTCAATATCATTATTCCGCTAATCACCTGGTTATTAACCTGTATTTCCCAAGGGCCACCTAAGCCATGAGGAGAAACAGCTTGAACTCTATAAGAAGCCCACATGAATCTCCACTACAGATAAGCTCCTTAATTTAAGCTCTTTTTTCTCCTACTTTTTCCTATTACTTCTTGTCAGTGGCTACAGTCTCATTATTCATGAGCACAGACAAGAGCAAAGGACTCCAAAGCTGCAATGCATTCATTAACAGGTAAACACCAGATGCACCTTCGTTCAGACAGTGTGATGGATGCGCAGGCTTGCTGCTGGCTTGCAAAAATGCAGAATGGGCCAAGGGCATCTATTTAATTAGCTTAGGCATGACCCATGTGAGTACGAAGCCTACAACTAAAAAAGGGAGAACAGAAGGAAAATAAACAAAACTGTCAGAAATGGAAAGTAGTGGCATACTGGTTGAGGAGGACTAAAAGAGGCTCCCTGCCTCCTCCAACCCATTCTCTACGGCAACCAAGACAGTCTATGAAAACAGCAAATCTGATTGTATCTAGCCCTGGCTTACCTGACTTCACAGACTCCCCTGTTCCAATTCCTATCACAGCATCTGCAGACCATTCAGCATGGCCTCTGCAGGCCTCTCCAGCTAAGACCTTCACATTCTGTAGAGCAGCCACACCAAGTCTCCCGGCCCCCAAAGGGGCCATGGCTCCCTTGCCTTGAGCATGGACACTCTCCCAACAGCCCTTGCTCCCACTGACTCTCATTCTTTGGACCTCCACTAAGACTATTCCCCCTTTGGGAAGAAGCCTTCCTTATCCTTTACGGCCTGGAAATAAGATGTGAACTGTTATGACGGAGATGACAGCAGAGGATCGCACCGAGAGGGAGCTGTGACCCCACTGCAGTGGGAAAGGAGCATCTCCTCCCAGCTTCCAGAAGCCCTGATTAAGACGTCCTCCGCTGAGCTCAGCCTGTGATGCCTCCCTGCATACTTGCTCTGCTAATACTGGTGGTCTTCACGATGCCAATAAAATCTAAAATTCTGCATCCTAGACAGGGTCTATTTCTTCACATGGCCCCCATGGAGCCCAAAAGGCCACAGCTTCTAAGAGATGGAAAGAACCCTATCACATTAGCAGCATCCAGAACCCTTGATAAGTAAACAGAAGAGGGCAAGACCCTGACATTTTCAGTCAGCCACAGAGGTAAGTTAAGAAAGATACATTCATTTATTCCACAAACATTTTCTGATCTCAACTCCATACCAGACACTTGGTGTCAGAGCAGGGACACAGATTCCAAGATCCAGTCTTTGTAGGTAAAAGGCAA
Organism: Heterohyrax brucei; assembly: GCA_028571685.1. NCBI lineage: Eukaryota > Metazoa > Chordata > Mammalia > Hyracoidea > Procaviidae > Heterohyrax > Heterohyrax brucei. The sequence continues at coordinate 70,703,492 of CM053150.1, forward strand.
TGTGGAATAACAACTAGAGTACAGGCACTAAAGTCTGACAGATTCAAGCACAAATCCCAGCTCTACCCCTTAACAGCAAGCATGCAACACTCTGACCTACAGGCTCGTATAATGGGGACAGTAATGCTCCCTTTGCAGATTAGAAGTAATGTACACGAAAACCTAGTGCAGTAGCTGACATACAGCAAAATACTCAGTCCATGCTGCTCCTTTCCCCTCCTTTAAGGAATTCTTATAAGTGAAGTACAGACGCAGGAAGTATTATAAGACCATAAGGTAAGTGTGTAACACAACTACTTGCCAAGTGCTCCAGCAAGGAAAATTGACCCTGGAGTATGATGGAGAGGTAGAGGTACTGGGGAAAAGCAAGTTCATTTCCATGCAAACTGTCCTAAAAAACTATTTTCGGACTACAAAGAAGAACACAGAGTGCCCAGCTCATGCACAGGCCCAGTCTGAGACAGCAGGGCAGGTCTGGAGAACGCATGACAGAAAGGAGAGGAGAGCAGAGGCCCCGAGAGGGTGGGAAGGCTGGGCTCAGAAGTCTAGGATTTATTCCACAGATACCTAGAAGGAAGCAGTGATCTGGGTCAAATCAGCTGACAGCAATGTCACAAATAATCTGAAACAAATGACTGAGGAAAGCTGCAGAATACACAAGCATAAGCTGTTGGTTTTGTATGGTGATTATCAGTTCCATACGTGTTTCTGCCTTATTTACAAAAAGCAAAAAACAGAATGGAAAGAAGCCAGAATACTCAAAATGCTGGTAGGCAAAACAAACAAATGCGACACACTTACCTCTCTACCACCTCATTCTGGGGGCTCACTTCCACTTCAGCTGACTTTTCTGGAAGCAGAAAGAACATCAAAAAAGGAGAAAAACATGAAAAGTAATCACTTCTTACTCATACATTTTCAGAGGTGATGTTTGTTTACAGACTCTTTATAACAATCCTGGTTATTTAAAGTAAGATTTACCAAGAACACAGTTCTGACTGGACTCCTCATTTGTCACTGCTCTGGTCCTAGTTTTAGCAGGGAGGGGATACTACCGAATCTAAAAAGCAATCCCCAAAGCATTGCTGGGTAACTTCTTTTTCCTTCTCTAAAACTCAGCTAGGAACACAATGCATCCTTATTAAAGGGGAAGGGTAACAGTACCAAGAGGGGCACCATCCTCCAGGTATCCGCTACACACATTCACCACATTTTCCTCCATTATTTTTTCCATACATTTTGGTATACTTAATTGTATATCATGAGTTAATTTTTTTCACTTAACTACTTTACTATACACACTGCTCTTCCTACATTGGCTTTAAAACATCCTTTATGATAATCACATTAATATTTCATTGCAGGTATGCACTGAGTGTGACATTTAAGCCATCTCCCAATTTTCACTTTTATAAATAAATCAAATAAACATCTTTGTGCACACAGCTCTATCTGCATTTAACTATTTCCTTAGGAAAGACCCCCAGAAGTGGGATTAGCAGAGAAAGGAGTATATCGGTGTAGATGAAAAAGCCACTGTCTGCAGCAGGGGGGAATGACTAAAAGAAATGACAAAAGAAAACAAAACAAACCTCAAAATGTAGCTGGGCAAAAGATGCTCTGCTCTCTTCCTGCATGTCATCATTTGCCATTTGAAAGGAAGCATATGAGCCCAGATTTCAAAGAGACTCACAACTTTATTTTAAAAATACCTCAGAACTCTAGAAATTGCAGACTGGGACGAGCTCTTTGAAGAAGCTAACGCATGGCTAAAGTAAAAAACAAATCCTTCTATAGCTGTACTTGAAAATGAGACTATAATTAAACTGTACCCCCACACACGATTTTCAAAACTACTCCTAAAAGGAAAAGTTCTCAAACAGCACAGCGGAAAGACCACTGGAGAGCTGCATATTTTTGTTATGCCTTGTGGTTGCCTCCCACAGACTCCCAGTCCAGCTAGAATTGCTGTCTAGACGCTCTCTCCACCTCACCAGGTAGGCCCCAACTGGGTGCCCAGTCAGTGTGTCTTAATGAAGGCTTGAAAGTCACCTATCTCTGCAGGGATCCGGAATGAGTCAGGTGGGCCTGGCTGAGCAGGCACCGGGCCCTGAGTGGGGTTCTTTAATACCCACCTCTCCATGAGACCTCAAAGCCATCCTACAAGCACGGTGTTATCTCCGTTTTACAGCAAAAACATGAATAGTCAGGAGTCTTTATGCTTCAGCTTTCTCTCACTTTGCCCAGTACATACTCTCATCTACTTCATGCATTTCACAGTTACGCTAGGGAGATGAGTGTTATTCCTTCTTCTAGCTCAACCACAGATCTATGCCTTGATCCTTCTGGTTCTTCTTGGCTAAAAAGGACACAATATTTTGGTTCCTCAAAAGACAGTAGAGCTCAACAAGCCTGTATCGCAGTGGAACACCCTCACACCCCCTTCAGGAAAGCAGGTGCTCGACTGATTCAGTCAAATTCTAAGACCCTCGCAAATGGGCAGAGACAACAGCATAATCAAAGAACAGCTCAGTCAGCAATTTCCTTCTCACATCTGCACCAGAGCTGACAGTAAGACTCTGGTCCTACAGACCCCAAGAATGGGCCATCTGTCCCCACCCAGCCTTCCAAAGATCTTGAGGAGTTACACGTGCACTGGCCTGGCAATCAGTAATATGGCACCCTCTGCGTATCTGTCATAGTTCCCTAGGGGTATCTCAGGAACTCCACAAGGTAGGGAATCATTCTTGGTTTGGGGACAGCCTTTAAGCAGTCCAAGTCTCCTAACCATAAAACCATCTTAGAATCATCAAAAATCTCTCCTCAATTCCTCGCAAAATCTATGACCACAGAAAAAAGTGCCTTGACACCACCAGCTGCCTGGTGGTCTGCAGTCTCTTCTAATAAGAGACTCTTTTGAGAACTTACAATAACTCAACAAACGACTGCATTCTCCTCATTTCCCCACTGCAGCAGAGTTCTTTAAAACCAAATGACAAACTGGTATTGTGGGATTAACAGGGAGATCATTACAACTGATGCATTTGAATTTTTCGGTGAAAACTGCCTTCACACAGGTGACAGGGTACCATCTGTTAGGCTGTTCCAAAAGCTGAGGCTGCATCTCATGAAAACACTGTTGCATCTCTGGGGCAAGCTTTGTTGCTACACCCAGAAGCCATATAGTGTGGACCACTGTGGAGGGAGATCGGGCTTCATCTTTTCAAATCATGAACATCTGGTTTTCCCACCAATATCTGGAACAAGTAAGAAGATTATCCCGCAGGATAGACTTGTAACTGGTCAGCCTCCTTTCAGTTTCATCTCCCCAACGATTCACCCCCACGCACTCCACCATTTAAGCAGCTCCTTTTAAAAAGAGTACTCCCTAACTCAAAATCTATCGCTCACATAGAACTGAGTTCAAGCCTCGTAGCCTGGCTGACCTAAATGTTTTTTCTCTTCCTTCTCACTAGTCCTTCTCAGTGAACATTTACAGTACTCCCTCTAGGTACCTGTACCAGATACTGAGGAAACAGAGACAAATGAGGAGCCATCCTGCCCTCAAGGAGTTCACTTCCGAGGGGTAAGGTGGACTCAAAGGACAATTACACTGTACAGTCTAGTGCTGCAATAAGGATCATTGCTGGCTACTGTGGGAGGACACACAAAGGAGACTATCTCATAATCATCTCTGTACCTTCCCTAGGACCTAAACACAAGACGCTGAGAGGCTTGGGGAGCACAGATGCCAGTGAGACTTAGGACAGAAAAATTCTCCATTTCATTCGACAGTCTGGTTCACTACATTAGTCATAATTCGCACATTTCATCCCTTCTCCTAAAATACCCTTTTCCACCAACTGTGAATCTTCCTTATGAAAGGCCAAGCTCCAGTATTCCTGGAAGTACTCCCTTGAGAGCTCAGAGGTCTTCCCACCTCAGTCCAAACTCTTAAAGTTCACACTATATAAGCCACACACTATCAGAAGATACTTAATTCAAGGAGGCGCTAGATCCTCCCTGAAGTCATATCATAAACTACTATCAAGATAGCCATCAAATCCTGATGAGACTCCACAGGTCTGGAACTTTCCTGTAGGTTGGGAGGCCCAGAGAAGAAAAGGCCCTTATCTTCAGGATCTTATGCTTTAAAGAAACAAAGTATACCCACAATAACTGCTATCATCCCCTGAGCTCCCACTATTTCCCAAAAGGATAACACATGCTTTAAATAATCACATTTAATGCTCATAAATAACTCAGGGAAAGAATCTGAGCCTAAAAGGGGTAAGTGAGTCATAAAGCTGACATTTGAACTAAGTCTGCCTGGCTCCAAAGATTCTATTCTTTCCACCTCAGCACCACGGCCTCCTTCATAAAGCCTGACATGAATGTCACAGGCAAACTAGATACACCTCAGAAGAGCACAGAAAAGGAAAAGATGTGCTTCTACTTAGAGTGAAGAAAGGCAGCTTCTTGGAGGAGGGGCAAAAGTTCTATAAGCACAACAGAGTGAAAACCTTCCAGAAAAGGGGTTAGCTGGCACAGTCAAAGGAGTGGAGAACCATAAAGCGGGGCTCACAGAAACCTTTGACTACAGCACCCAATCTGATAGGCGTGTGAGAAGCAAGATACCATGGTGGTTAAGCACTAAGGCTCTGAAAACAAACTGCCAGGGCTCAACTCCAGACTCGGCTACTTGTCTGTTACCTTGGGCATGGAACGTAATCTCTTTGCTCCTTATCTACAAGGACTGACAATTAAGTTTGGGAACTTTGCTACATACCTCACTGCTGAATTTATCACTACAGTCACTTTAGAAGTACTTCTCTTGGGAAGCTATGCACCGATGTCAGCGCCTGGTCTAACCTTCAAAGAAATTTTGGAACTCTTTTTCTGGAATGTCCATCAGAGCTGCTGTCATGTTATCCTTCATGTCCTGAATGTCATCTAAATGTCTTCCTTTCAATATTTCCTTTATCTTCGGGTAAAGAAAAAAGTCACTGGGGGCCAGATCGGATGAGCAGGGAGGGTGATCCAATACAGTTATTTGTGTACCAGTTAAAACCTTCCTCAAAGGCAACTATAAAGCTCACAAATTTGCCACTGTGCCACCATATGCAACGGCCATTCCAGAAAGAGTTCCAAAATTGCTTTCAAGGGTGGACTAGGCACTGGCATCAGTATATAGCTTCACAAGAAAAGTACTTCAAACTTGACTGTAGTGATATTCAGCAATGAAGTAGCACTTAGAACAATTATGTTTGTGGACTTAATTGTCAGACCTAGTATTATACAGGGATAATAAATAGTACCCACTCAGAGGCTGAGAGCATCATCTGACAAATACTGAACACTCAACAAAGACCAGCTTTTCTCACTGTCTTTTTATTACTATTATTCAGAGGATGGTTGCCTGCAAAAGGCAGGCTGTGGAAGGCCTTGAAAAGAAACTAACGCTTTTAGGTTTATCCTTGTAGGCAAGGAAGGACCAAGGAAAAGGATTTCAGCCACTGCTTTCTATTCATGACTCTAAACCGTGACCAACATGGTCCGCTCACTGAGAAAAGAGGCTACCTCACAATCATCTCTGTACCTTCCCTAGGACCTAAAGTAGGTTACTCAAAAATACCTGAACACAAAACACTGCCCTTTTTATTTACGTGTATGGTCTTGGGAGGCACCACGAACAGGGACATGGTGGAAAAGTCCTGACGACAACACCAGTTCCTGACTCTGGCTCCCAGCTCTCTTGGTGAACACACAAGCTATAAACTCTTACCCCAGTGAAATATGCACATCCTAGCCTAGGAAGTTAGGAGAGAACCTCAGCTCTGCCCCTTACAAGGCTTAAGAAACCCCACTATTATCTCATTTTTGGGATTCTACTAATTAAATACTATTAAAGAAGTACAAATGGTGTGCACAATATTCTAATACAGTACATTCTGCAAGAGTTCCAAACTGGGAACAACTTAACTATCCATCTACTGGACAATGATTAAATACATTATGGTACAGTCATATAAAAGAATGCTTCAAACCCACTAAAATTCATGATATAGATTAACATTTATTAGCCGTAATTGAACAAATAGTCCGTTTTCATTAAAAAAAAAAAACCCTCATACAGAGGTCTGGAAGTATAAACTCCAGGATGTTCATGCTTTGCTGTGTGACTGATGCAATTACTGAAGTATCTGATTATCTATGACCCCACAATAAACATACACTTGTTTGCATTAATTTTTTAAAAAGTCCGTATTTAAATGTTTTAAAAACTCTTGCTAGAACAAAAGGAAAGACAGGAGCAGAAGAACACCTTTGGCACCACAAGAAAGCAAATAATAAAAAATCGAGCAGAACTAAATGAATTAGAGAATAGAAAAATGATTGAAAGAGTTAATAAAACCAAAAGCTGGTTTTTAAGACTATCAACAGAATTGATAAAACCATTAGCCAAACTTACAAAAGAAAATCAGAAGAGGAAGCAAATATTCAAATAAGAAATGAGATCAGCCACATTACAACAAACCAACTGAAATCTAAAGAATCATAAAAGAAGACTCTAATAAAATATATTCTAATAAATTCAAAAACTTAGCAGAAATGGACAAATTTCTAGAAACATGGTGTCATGGATTGAACAGTGTCCCCCCAGAAATGTGTGTAGCCATGTAGCTGGGCCATGATTCCCAATATTTTACGATTACCATTCATTTTGTGATTTTCCTATGCTGTATGTTAGAAGATTCAGGTGTGACTGTAAACCCCTTCATAAGATCACCTACCTGCTCCAATGTAAAGGGAGTTTCACTGGAGTATGGTTTGTACCACACTTTATCCTTTCACCCTACAAGAGACAGAGGAAAAGGGAAGCAAGTCGAATGTTGGGAATCTCCATGCCATCATGAAAAAAAGCAGCACTGGGAGAAGAGTGCACCCTTCAGATCTGAGGTTCCTATGCCAAGATGCTCCCTGAACAAAGACTGATTGAACACAGGGACTTTCCTCCAGAGCTGACAAGGGGGAAAACCTTCCCCTGGAGCGAGCATCTTGAATTTGGACTTGTAGCCTACCAGACTTTGTGAAAATAAACTTTCCTTTCTTAAAGCCACCCACTCTGTGGTATTTCTGTTTGAGCAGCACTAGCTGACTAAAACATATACTACCTACCAAAACTAGCACAAACAGAAGTAGAACAACTAAATAAACCCACCACAAAAGAAAAGACTAAAAAGGTAGTTAAAAATCTCCCAATTAAAAAAACTCCTGGCCCTGACAGCTTTACTGAAGAATTCTACCAAACTTTTAGTTAACACCATTATTAATAAATATATTCCAGAGCACAGAAAAAGATGGGATACTCTCAAACACATTCTGTGAAGCCAGCCTAACCCTGATACCAGAACCAGTAAATACAGCATATAAAAGCAAAATTACAGACAATAGCTCTTGTGAATTCTGATGAAAAAATCGTCAACAAAATTCTCGCCATCAGAATTCAACAATATATCAAAAAACTAATTCACCATGACCAAATGGGAGTTATCTTAGAGATGCAGGGATGGTTCAGCATTAAAAAAACAATTAATGTAATCAACCCATATAAATAAAACAAAAGACAAGAACCACTCTATTTTATCAACTGATGCAGAAAAGGCATCTGACAAAGTTCAACACCCATTCATGTTCAAAACTCAGCAAAATAGAACAAAAAGGAAATTCCTCAAAAGAGTATCTACACTAAGCCAACAGCCAAGATCATCCTAAATGGAGACAGAGGCATTAATAAGCATATTCCAGAGGCATTCTCACTGAGAAAAGGAATCAGACAAGGATGTCCACCATCACCACTTTTATTCAACATTGTCCTAGAGGTTCTAGCCAGAGCAATCGGGCAAGATAAAACAAAGAGCATCCAAACTGGTAAGGAAGGCATAAAAGCAGGTCTATTTGCAGATAACATGATCTTATATACCGAAAACTTAAAAAATCCACAAAAAAAAATCTACTGGAACTAAGAGTTCAGCAGACCATCATAAAATAAACATATATAAGTCAGTTGAATTCCTCTATACCAACAAAGAGACACTCAAAGGGGAAATCATCAAATCAATACCATTTACAATAGCCCTCGAGAAGATAAAATACCTAAGAATAAATCATAAAATACCTAAGAATAAATCTAACCAGAGACGTAAAAGATCTACACAAAGAAAATTATGAGACTACTGTAAGAAACCAAAAGAGACCCATACAGGTGGAAAAACCTACCTTGCTCATGGATAGGAAGACTTAGTATTGTGAAAATGTCTATTCTATCCAAAGTGATCTATAGTTATAATTCACTCTCAATATAAATTTCAATGGCATTTTTTTAATGAGATGAGGAAACAAATTACCAACTTCATATGGAAAGGGAAGAAAGATCAGATAATTAAAGCACTAGCGAAGAAGAACAAAGTGGGAGACCTCACACTACCTCACTTTAGAACCTATTACACTGCCATGGTAGTCAAGAACAGCCAGGTACTGGTATGAAAACAGACATATAACCCAATGGAATAGAACTGAAAATCCAGATATAACATCATCCACCTACAAACAGCTGATATTCGACAAAGGTCCAAAGTCTGTAAACTTGGGAAAAGATAGTCTTTAATAAAGAGTGTTGGCATAATTGTCCATCTGCGAAAAAGTGAAACAAGACCTATGTCTCACAGCATGCACAAAAACTAACTCAGGTCAAAGACCTAAATATAAAATCTAAAACAATAAGATCATGGAAAAAAAAAATAATAGGGACAATGCCAGGAGCCCTAACGCATGGCATAAACAGACTACAAAATATTATTAACAATGCACAAATGGCAGAAGAGAAAATAGATAACTGGGACGTCCTAAAAATCAAGCACTTACCCTCACCTAAAGACAACACCAAAAAACTATAAAGAGTACCTATAGACTGTCAAGAAATTTTCAGCTACTATGAATCCAATCAATGTCTAATCCTCATAACCTATAAGGTGCTGCTTCAACAACAGAAAGACAAATAATCCAATTAAAAAAAGGGAAAGGATATAAACATGCACTTCACCAAAGAACACATCCAGGATGCTAACAGACACATGAGGAAATGCTCACGATCATTCCCATTACAGAAATCCAAATCAAAACTACAATAAGATACTATCTCACCCCAACAAGGTTAGTATTAATCCAAAATCCACAAAATAATAAATACTGGAGAAGTTGTGGAGAGACTGGAACTCTGCACTGCTGGTGGGAATGTAAAATGTACAACCATTTGGGAAATCAATCTGGTAATTTCTTAAAAAGCTAGAAACAGAAATAACATATGACCCAGCAATCCTACTTCTTGGACTATATTCTAGAGAAATAAGGTCTGTCACATGAACAGATACATGTATACCAATGTTTATTGCAGCAGTGTCCACAATAGCAAAAAAATGGAATCAACCTAGGTATCCATCAACAGATGAGTGGATAAACAAATTATGGTACATTCACACAATGGAACACCATACAATGATAAAGAACAATGAGGATCTTGGAAAACATCTCATAACATGCAGTCATCTGGAAGACATAAAGCAAATGGAATTAGTCAACTGCAAAAGGCCAAATACTGTATGAGACCACTACTATAAGTACTTTAGTAAAGGTTTAAGCACAGAAAAAAATAATCCTTGATGGTTACAATGCGAGGCAGGGGAGGAAAGACATATTCATAGATTAGGCAGTAGACAGGAATTGGGTTAGGTGTACAGAGTGACAGCACACAGTAGAAGAAAAGTTAGCACAGCTGGAATATACCAAAAGTGAAAAGGTTTCCTGCATACAGTCCAACATTTTGAAGGTCACAGCAGCTGAGGCAAGGTTCTGAGGACCATGGTTTCAACATTTAGGCTAACTGGCCTAGCAAGGTTTTTTAAGAAAAGTGTTCCGCATCCCACTTTGATGAGTGGCATCTGGGGTCTTAAAAGCTAGCAAGCAGCCACCTAAGAAACATTAACTGATCCCAATCCACCTGGAGGAGAGGAAACTGAAGGACATCCAAGACATGAGGAAAATGCGAGCCCAGGAGACAGACAGTGCTATATAAGCTGAGACTACATCAGCATGAGACCATAAGAACTAGGTGGTACCCTGCTACCAGCCGTGGCTGCCCTGACAGGGAACACAACATAAAGTCCCTGACAGAGCAGAAGAAAAGTGAGTGTGAAGAATCAGAAATCTATTAAAAGACCACAATGGGTGGTCCATCCAACCAGAGGGTCCCCTGAGGATATGGCCCCCTGGGCTCTCAGTTAGCCCAGAGCTTAAAACAGTACAGAAGCCAACTCTTCAGACCAAGATTGGACTATAAAACACAGAATGATGGTGATGAAGAATGTGCTTCTTAGCTTAGATGCACACATGAAGTTATCTTAGTAGCTCTTGTTCAGAGGTGAGATCAGAGGGTGGAGGGGGACTGGAGTTGGCTGAGTGGTAACAGGACGCATAGGGTGGAAAGTAGGAGTGTACTGTCACAGGGTAGGGAGAGCAGCTAGAGATGCATAGGGGTGTGGGTACAGGGTTTTATATTCCAACTTGGATTGTAAACTGCCACTTAAAGCGCAATGAATATTAAAAAAAAAAAAACTCATGCTATATACAACTCTCTCAAGTACAAACCTACATTATGACAAAGCTCACTTCATAATCAGGAACACATCCTCTTAGTATTCAAGAAGGATCCTTTTCTGTATTACACTTTATTGTTCAACAAAAAATTATATAGCAAGGTCCTGGGACTTTTCTACCTTTTGTAGAAGAAAATAAACTCCTATGTTTCTGTTATCTAAGTCCGAAATGCTTCTAACACCAGAATCCACAGGAAACAAGAAGTAGGATCTCCTCAGGCTTGTCAAGGTAGGTAACTAAAAAATAAATCAAGAGGGGTGGTGGGATAAGGGAAGGAGGGCAGCTGGTGCCGGAGGCACTTTCTCTCAGTCTCCTGCTTCCTGGGACCAAGGGTGAGGACTCCCAGGAAGAAAGAGACAGATGGAAAATGCCTCCGGCCTCGAAGATACAGCTCTATCTTGAGGACTGAGTTATTTCACCACTAATAAAATGAAAACCAGCTTATATGGAAAAACTCAGCCAGAATAAAGCAGATTTTTAAAAAGCTTGGAAAAGTCAAGTGATCCCATGTTCTGGACCCCAAAGATTCTGAAGTACAAGGAAAATCAGTCTGCAATGGGCTTCTGTCCTAGTGACCAAATGACACTCACAGCCTAAGTTAGTAGGCCCTTTGGCAAAAAAAAAAAAAGAAAAATATTGCCTGAGGCCAGAAGGCCAAACTGTCCCATGTTCTACCCTAGAATTTAAATGAACATATGTGAAACCCCATGAACCATCTGTTTTATGTTTGGAGATAGAAGACCCGAGGTCAAGTCTTGGTTCTACCAAGTCAGTTATGAATCTGAGCAGCTGACTTTTTTGGAAGTCCTGCTGGCATAGTAGTTAAGTATTATGTCTGCCAACCAAAAGGTAGGCAGTTCAAACCCTCCAGGCAGTCCTTGGAAACTCTATGGGGCAGGTCTACTTTGTCTTATAGGGTCACTAGGAGTCAGAAATGACTCAGCAGCAGTGGATTTGGTTTTCATTTTTGCTAAGGCTAAATTCTCTCACCTGCAAAGCTGTTTTGGAATAAACTGGTAGGTATGTCCCTCACAACACCTTACGCACCTCATAAGAAGAACAAATATTAGTGTGCACACAGTACATAAAAGCCATGCAACATGACTGAACTGAGACAAGAGAATGCTAATTTTACAGCTAATTCTAGAAACTGAAGCCAAGAGTTACATTAGTTTCCCAAGGTACACAGCTTCAAGTGGAGGAACCAGAGCTTTCATCCGGGCAGCCCAACTCCAAAGACTGCTCTCTTATGTCTAGACCCTCTCATTTAGGTAAATGAGGTAATATTTCAGTGCTTCAGCTTTGCCATGCGTTACACAGAGACACTTCACATTTTCAAGGTCATTGTGAGGTTTAAATCAAATAACACATGTGGTACCATGTGAAATTCATGAAGATCCAGTGGAAAGAAGTTTTGTGCAGAGACCTGCTTTAAAACACCTGATCTACCCACGCACTCTACATATGATGAGTTCCCAACTAAGCCACAATCGCAAGTGTCAAACTGGGATTCAATCATTCATTCTCTCAAAATCTATGCACCGAGTGTTCGCTAACATACCAGGCATCATATATGTCCAAGGGCTACAGCAACAAACCCAACAGACACCATCTTGGAGCTTACTTTCTAGTGGAGGAAGCAGGAAAACAAGGAAATATCTGACATGTAAGACAGTGAAAGTGGAGTAGAGATAATTAAAGCAGGCATGGGGAAAAGAGAATGCAGTGACAGGGGCAGGGGTGGCTTGCTATTTTACATAGCTGTCAAAGACACCACAGCACGACAACTGAGAAACGACCGGAAAGAATGAGGGCTATAGCAGAGAGAAGCCAAAGTGCAAAAGTCCTGAAGATCATGCACAGCATGCTCAAAAGACCACAATCTGTGCTGAGGCAGAGAGAACACGGGTAAGAGATGAGGTCAGAGTGGCAGCAGGGCCTGAGGGTAGAAGGCTCTGCAGGCCACTGTGTGGACAGACTTCGGCTTTTACCCTGAGCCACAAGAAAGTCTTTATTTCTCAGTACAGAAGGAACAAGATCTGACTTACATTTTTAAAAGATCACTCCAATTACTATGTAAAAACAGACTGCAGTGGGACGAGGATGAAAGCAAGGAGGACAGTCAGGTGATGGCTAATAATCTAGGCAAGAAGAAAGGAGCAAAGGAGACCAGCAGGAGCAACAAGGCAGTAACAACTTCACCAGATGTGCATTTTCTTTTGAAGGTATACCTTCACAGGAAAAGATGCGAGGAGACCTAAAGGGAAGGCTGAGTGTTATCCTCGAAGCCAAGTAAGGAACAGATTTCCACAGGAGGGAGGAGCCAAGATGTTAACTACTACTGTGAGTCTGAGTAAAGCCAAGACTGAAAACTGATCACTGGATTTAGCAAAGCAGAAGTTATTACTGACTCATAAAAATGCCACTTCCATGGAATGGTTGGGATAACTAAAAGCCCAATTCCAAAGGATTTAAGAGAGACAGGGGACTAAAAAGCAATAATAATGGATATAAAGAAGAGGGACGAAATAGCAACTTCACAGAGGCAATTTAAAAGGAGAAAAGTTTCAACTTTTGGAGCATGTTAATGTTTTCCATATTCAAAAAATTAAATTAAATTAAATCAATAAAAATGGGAAGAACTCTAAAACTGAATACAAACAGAAACAAATGAATATAATTACATTTCAAATAAGTAACACAATAACATTATGGGTAAAAAAACCAAACCAAGTAACTCTGAAATTCAACACCAGCCTACACATATAGCCTAAAACCACAAAGGACAATAACTAATCTTGAACTCTCCTGTTTTTCACAGTGCTATGTGGGTGAAATAATTCCAGAACCTATCATGCGCATGATGGAATTAAGCAAATGGGTAGACATACTGATGTTGCTAGAGCCAGGGTTCTCACTGCTGGAGAAAGGACCCAGAGATACAGAATGCCGAAGGGGAGAAAGAGCCCAGTGGTGGGAAAATACGGAAACAAACAGAGGTGACGGCTGCACAACATAATGAACAAAATTAATGAAGATGAAATATATCTGTGTTGACTGCTGAAACTGCAGATGTTTTGTTACATATACAGATACAGATATTTGCCACAATTTAGAAGAAAAAAACAAAGAATCCAGCGGATTTGGATTAGTCTTGGACCAGGGTGAAATGATGACTTCAAAAAACAGATTTATATACATCCATACACATATGTACAACATATACAGTGTACACATATAAAACCTATATAGTACACACATAAATATGAATACATGTGTTCATATATATGTGTGTGTATACACATATGTATGTATACATACATACACACATATGTAACCTATAACAGCCAGAATTCACATGGACTGCCTTGTTTTTCTGGGTCTCTGACAAGGGACTCTCTGTTGTAAATACTAGTTTTCCTTCTCTGACAAGTTTCTATCATAAACAGATTCCAGCTTTCACAGGTTTTAAGTGTTTACCCTAGTTCTATCTGTGAAAGCATCTAGTAAAAGTGATGCCCTGGTAGCAATGAACACACTCAGCACTAGACCTTCGTTTTTGAATACCATTCTCCACTAAAAAGAAACGAGGCTATTTGGAGAAACAGATGATTCAGAACTGAAACAAGGACAACACATAATAAGCCTGAAACATCTTTTTGTGATGGAAAGTGAAGAAGTGCTAAAAAAAATTTAAAACATTTAAAAAAAAAGAGACAGAGATATGTCAAAAGGATCTGTCTCATGACAAACACAGGACAACTTGAGCATCAACATAAATGAGAGTAATGGATAACAGCCCAGTGAATAAAATAAGAATCTTTAAGTCAATAGAGATAATAAACAATATATATATATGTACATATATATATTAGAAGAGGATAAAGGGAGTCCTTAAAGCAAATGCTACCTAATAAATGAAGAAAGAATGACTGCATTAGAAAAAAAGTCACCATGTAGTCATTATCATAGTAACAACTGTCTCAGTAAAACTCACAGGTAAAAGTTGCACGAGGAACAGGACACTCAGGGCCACAAAGCTCTCCCATACTGATTACTAATTCATGACAAATACAAATACAGTAGCTTACACTGGAGAAAACTGACAGATATCACCTTAATCCAATGATCAAAGTTACTATCACCAAAAATGGGACAAAATGATATCACATGCTTCCTTTAGCATGACACAATGAAAACACAGCAATCACTTTATGCAGTATTCCTGCCAAAACTATATAATCTGTATCTAATTACGAGAAAACAACACACAATTCCAAGTGATGGTCTGACCTGACCTCTTCAAATAGGACAATGTCAGGAGAGAAAAAGACAGGATGAGAAACTGTTCCACATTAAAGTGACCAAAAAAAAAAACCAAAGAAACTGAACCCACTTATTTCAAGTCAGTTCCGACTCATAACGACTCTATAGAACTGAGTAGAACCACTCCATAGAGTTTCCAAGGAGCACCTAGTGGATCAAACCGCCTACCTTATGGTTAGCAGATGCAGCATCAAGGACCAAGCTAAACGTAATATGGAGACCAGCTCCTAACTCCCATCAGAAATAAAACTGTCATAAAAGACATTACTGAAACAATCAGTGAAATCTGAATATAGACTGTGAATTAGATAACGGTATAATAAACAATACTATTTCCTGATTCAGGTTATTACACTATGGTCATATAAGAAAATATCCCTGATCTGAGAAACTATATGCTAAAGTACCTAAGTGGGTAAGAGTTATATCAGTATCATCAACCTATTCTCACAGAGTTCAGAAAGATAATAGTTGCGTGTGCATGTGTGCAGGCGTGGGTGTGTGTCTGCATGTGTGTGAGAGACGGAGGACAGAGAGATGACAAAGCCAACGCTGTAAAACACTTACATCTGACAAACCTGAGGAAAGGCTATATGGAAGTTCTTCGCTGTAGTCTTTTTAAAACTTGCAAATTATTTTTTAATTTGTAATACAATAATGTGTATTGAAGTACCTTGCACACAGTAGATATCCAGCAAATATTTTCTTTCATTCTTTTTCTTAAAATAGAGATCATGAGCTACCTCAACCCTTGGATATACTCTTCTAACAAATAAAAGTTTGTTTTTGTTTTGATTGCCGACATTCAAAATTTCTGCATTTTCACACACACAAAAATCAGATTTCCATCTTCTATTAAAAAGTCTGAGTAACCAGCAGTCATGTGGCTCTGAGTCCTCAAATCATCTAAACTGAATCCACGGTTTAGAACAGTGCAGACTCCACGCCCTGTGGAGCTGCTAGCTGCAGGAAGAAGCAGCCAGCACGGTTCTGCCATCACTTCATTAGGGAGACAAGAGGAAGGGGAGCAGACCTAGGAATCAGCTCCTCTACCCCCCAAGTACTCTGGCATCAATTACTGATAGGACTTAGAACTCCAGCACCTTGTCCCACTTACCACTGAGAAACAACTTTTCCATTTTCTCTAGCAGTTCAGCACATTGATTCAGCTGCTCCTGGAAACCCTTTGCCAAATAGTAGTCCACATTGCTGGCCTGCAGCAACTCCTCAAATGCCTTCATCACAGTGTTCATGTGTTGCCGATAAATGACACAGATGTCATGGCTGTCTTTAATCTGCTGTCGTTGAAGGGAGAGCTCCCTGGCTTGGGACTGAACTAATGAATCGTATCTGATAAAAAGGGGAAAAGAAAATGCCTGTACCATTTCAGAACTGAATTTTTGTGACCTTAACACTAATTGGAAAAATGACAGAGCACAATTTTTAAAAGTCTGCAGCTGCACAAGTATATATACTTCTAGAAAAAGGGAAACAGTACAAAGTTACTCTGTTTTTATTTTAAAGTCACCAACAAACGCTGGAAAAAGGTTATTTTACAATTTTTCTAACTTTATAATGTCTCCAATTATAACACAGATTGGCAAGGACTCAGGAGAAAAGATTAGTTTCCATATACTCTTCAAAAATACTATTCTGAATTGTAGAAAACAAAAGCCACAAGGGTCAGGAACCCACCACACATTCTCACAAAAGAAAACTGTAAGGCAGTAAAACAAGGACAGGACTGAAAGGGCAGGGGACAGTCATAATCATAACTATCATTATTGAGGGTCTACAATCTGTCAAGCATGGAATCAGGTGTTTTATGTGATATGTGATCCTCCAATCTTGAAACAAACGTAGGAATCTCCCGTTTTACAGGTGCAGACACGGACTCTCAGAGACCACCAAGTTAGTTAAGTGGTGAAGGTTTCAGATTCCAACACAAGTTGGAGTTCAAAGCCCATGATCTATTATGTAATACTACCTACTGATCACTATATGCATCTTTTCTGATGTGATTCCACGACTATCATACACTGACAAAAACACAAAAACACAGGTTAAGGAAAGCATGGTTCACTTAAACTGCGGCCATAGCAACCCCAGATCCAGCGAGTGGCTTGGCAAAGATGCCCTGAATTCGTGAGCCCTCTTGATTTAACACTGAGTGTTCACAAATCATGTGATTCCAGCATCGGGGTTGGTTTAATGAAAGCAAAAGACGCTGGATACTAGAAGTGGACTATGACGGCTTGACCCTAGCAGTGGCTGACAATGAGCTCAGACAAGTCAGAGCAACCTTTCTGAGGCTCCATTTCCCTATCTACAAACAAGTTTAAGGACACCTCTTTCTCAGAATGATTTTTAAGATTAAGTTAAGAAAGGGCCTACCTGAGGGCCCAACACAACACACTTTCAATAAATACAAGCTTCGTTAATTTCTGTGCTTAGGAGGTCTTGAAAAGTTCACTCTGACTCCTGACAACTGAGAAAGATGTGCTTGTCTAGAATTAGTGACAAATGAAGGTCAACTTTACAAATGATCCCATTTTTGCCGTATCTCATGGAGCAAAACTGTATGTTTATCTGTGCCCATAAAACACATCTTCATGACCTAAGAATTCTTCTCTTTCTGCACAGGCTTATTTCTCTAAGATGACTTTAAAGGGTAAAGATATGGAAAATATTTATATTCCTCCCCACTCTGCCTAAGACACATAAGCTTCAGTTTCACAGCACAGCAAAAACCAGGAACAGAGCACCCACTGCATGAGGTTCAGCAAGTGCAGTGTAACACACCAAGTGACTGTACAAAGCCTTTACCCAGAGTCCCCAACTTCAAAAGGGCAAAATCTGCTGTCAGTTTCAGAGGACATAAGACTAGCACCTGCCACTCAGAGGCACAGGCACCGTGCTTTGTGGCCTGACACTGCACTTCCCCACAGGGTCTGGCTGCCTTACACCCATCATCAAACCTTCCCCTCCACCCACCTACCCTCACCCCAGAGCAGCAGAGGGGACCTGCAGGCTTAAATAACAGAAGGCAGAGGTGGAGCGTACCTTGTCGGTGAGAGCTCTTGGAACTTATTCTGCAGGTCATGGATTTCACTGAATAGTTCCATGTTCAATTTCTGCTCTCTCTGCAGCTCACACTCCTGTTTCACCAGCTGCTGTTTCAAGGTCTCCAGCGTCCCACCATCAATCATCTCCGGGGCCAGTGGATGGAGGATTTTCATGTGTTTCACGTAACGCACTTGGTGCAAACTTGAGAATGTCACTTCTTCATCAGTACTGCCTTTGGGCTTGTTCAAACCTTCCTGGGCCCCTTCTGTCCCACACAAAACGGTGATAATGGCCTCACTGCACTGAGAGTGCTTCCCTGATTGAAGCTGAAATACAAAATTCTGATAACCCCTGAGCTCAGTT
This sequence comes from Heterohyrax brucei, assembly GCA_028571685.1. Classification (NCBI taxonomy): domain Eukaryota; kingdom Metazoa; phylum Chordata; class Mammalia; order Hyracoidea; family Procaviidae; genus Heterohyrax; species Heterohyrax brucei. The sequence goes on from CM053150.1 coordinate 70,721,960, forward strand.
TCTAAGTCATGGATCTTCTGTCTTAAATATTCTGTATCATTTGAGGCATCGATGTGCTCAGAGTGATCAGTCTCAATCACGCTTACTTTAACAGAAAGCGGACTCTCAGACCTCGTGTAAGTAGCTACTGAAGCTGTACCTGGAAAATCTTCAGAAGAATTCTCTTCGCCAATCGGCAGGACAACAAGGTCATCAGACTGGTAGACTTCAGAATCTAAAAATCAAAAACATCTATGTCAGTATCTCCTTTATAGAAATCCAACCTTTCTCCTTCCTCACAACCAAGCGGGGAACACGTCAGCAGCTTCCTAACCAGTCTCCCCGCCTCTAGCCTTTCCCCCTTACCCCTCAATCCATCCTCTTCCTCAGAATAACTAAAGAGTGGATTTGATCATTTACTCTCCCATCTGAAACTTGTCAATGGCTCCCTATCTTGAGGTTCAAATCCAGACACCCAAACACAGCAGCTGAAACTCTCTGTGATCTAGTTCCACAATCCTCTGCTCATACCATGCTGTTTCATGCCTCTGTGCTTTCACCTGGACTGTTCCCTATGCCTAGAATACTATTCTCTGTTTGATGAACTTCTACTTGTCCTCCAACACCCAGATTCTATTTTTTTGGCTCTGCCAGGCCATCTCCCCACTATGTAAACAGGCACACCCCTCTGTGCTTTGGTAGCGTTTTATACATATTTCCTATGACAAACACACTGTTGGAATGAAACATAAGTAAACTCCATTCTGAACCTCAGATTCCTTCTTGGGTAAAGGGCAGTGAAAATTCAGGATAGAAGGCTCCAGGAAATAACTTAGCAGAAAAATAACAAGAAAAACCCTAGGGTGTCTTACGAAGGACAAAAGCCTAGAGGCAGCCTTACAGAGCCCCGGGAGCCAGCCCTAATCACAAGCTATTGAAACATCCACTTTTACAGCTTACAGAAATTCCATGTGGTTGAAACATTCGCCAATGTAGCTGACATATTCACCAATGGCTACATTTTGCAACCTGCAAAAATTCCACATGGCCTCAACCAATCCATACAAAGATCAGCTCCCCGCTCCCTACCTTGCGATCTCACAACTTAAATACTGGGCGCTGAGGAAGCTCGTGGTCGCCTCCTCTCTGCACAGATTGGAATGTGTCCCTGGTGCACCAGTTTTTTTTCTTATTGGGCATATTTTTTTAATAAAATTTAACCTTTAAAGAAATTCTGGGTTGCGTCTTGAAATTCGAACCCCAACAACACTATGTCTTGGGTACTCACATAACAATTACAATTGGCTTATTTATTTATTTATGTAACAGTCAGCTGGATGCCTCTCTACCCTGTTGGACAGAGTTCCTTCAAGGCAGGGACTTGCCTTTTCACCCCTACATTCTCAGTGCTAGCACATCAGCTAGATCAGGGGTCAGAGGAGGCCTGATACCAACTGGGGGCTGAGTGAAGTAACCTGACAGAGCAGTAATGCTAAACAGCCACGACAGGTGAGAGTCTTCTCACTTCCACGTCTAATCAGTTTCCACAAGATGCCACGATGTCCCTTTTCTTAAATGTTTCACTAACTCAAGCATGCAGGAAACTATTTCCTCACAGTTAGCTTGAATCTTCAGAGATGTGGCCACTCTTGACAGACAGGAACATGGCACAGCAGAAAAAATACAGACTTGAAGTCAAAGAAATGGAATCACACCCAGCTTTGCCACTTAGTATCTGTCGCAAATTGAATTGTGTCCCCCCAAAATATGTGTAGGAGCTTGGCTAGCGCATTCCTGGTATTGTGTGATATTCCCATAGGCTGTAAACCCTGCTTCTGTGATGTTAATGAGGGAGGATGGGTAGCGGTTGTGTTGGTGGGGCAGGACTCAAGGTGCCCGATTGTATAAGTGAAGCAGGAACAGAGCTGGGACCCTCACACCACCAAGAAGCAGTGCCAGGAGCACAGCTCGTCCTTCAGAAAGGACCCAGGATCCTTGTGCATCAGAAGTTCCCAATCCAGGGGAAGACTGATGACAGCGACCTTCCTCCAGAGCTAACAGTGCAAGTCTTCCCCTGGAGCTGACACCCTGAATTTGGACTTGTAGCCTACCAAACTATGGCAGAATAAAATATCTCTCTACTAAAGCCATCCACTTGTGGCACTTGGCTGGCTCTGGTATTTCTTCTAGCAGCACTAGGTAACTAAGACACCATCTTAGGCAAGTAACTGAATACCTCAGAGCCTCAGTTTCCCCTGTGTAACATGAGGAAAGACACCAAACAGCTGCTGTGAGGCTTCAAGTTCAGCCTGACTCTAGAGCTTCCTTCCTTAACCACTACACCACGCCACCTACTGCCCATGGAGGAAGCTCAGCTCAATGAAACCCCACCCCACCCCCGCCAAAAAACAAAACCTCACTGACATCAAATGCATTCCAGCTCATATAGACCTCATGGGATTTCCAGGGCTATTACTGAAACAGACTGCCACATCTTCCTCCTGAGGGGTTGTCAGTGGTTTGAAATTGCCAACCTTTCAGTTACCAGCTGGCTGCTTTAACCACTGCACCACTGGGCCTCACTGAGCTCAATGTAAGGAGTGGTTAAATACTTAAGCGGCAGTAGAATGTAGGAGGGAAAAAATTCATCTTCAAAATTCAACAGGACTAGTTTCAAACTGGTTCTGTCACTTAATAGTTCCATGACCTTAGGCAGATTACTTAACCTCTGAGACTCAGTAACTTCATTTGTAAAATGGAGAGAACATCATTCACTGTGAATGCCTTTGTGTTTGCTGCTTTTTTTACAATTAAACAGTATAATATCTTCCAAAAGGCAACACAGTGTCTGGCACATGGCAATGAAGGAGCCCAACTAACATCCTTTGTTTTCCTACAACTGCTCAAAGAGAACAGAGCTGCCTGTCACTGGAGGCATGCACCCAAAGGCTGGGGACCCAGGGAATGCTTCAAAAGCAACAGTGTGGCTTGAACAAGATGATCTACAAGATCTCTCAGAAAGAAAATCACAAAAAAATCTATCAGAAGACTGTATATCCCAATTTCTGGTTCTGCAACCTTCTCCTCATGACTTTGCATCCACCCTGTCTCTCTGCTCACAAGACACATACCATATATCTTCTTTGTTTTAAAAAGAGCTGCTACAAATACCCTTTTCTGATAGATTGTGGCCAGCTCACATAGCTAACCACACACAGACACACACACCCACCCTTGTCAGACTGTTTAGGAGAGTATGCTCTGTCATACAGACATGCAGACCTTTTATCTTTGCTCCTTGCAAATGAAACACCCATAAAATTCAGACATTCAACACTCATGATTGTAACTTCAGAAATGTCCCCTCAAAAGTTCACAACCTACAGCAATTTGTGATTTGGTAGAGGTAAGGATCAGATTTCTAGGCTCCAGTGTCAGGTTACAGAAAGTATGACAGCTCAGCATCAGCTGTCAACGTGACTGCTATTCTCTGCTCAGCAGCCCTTAATAAAGGCCCAAACGAGCTCCCTAACACTTTTCACATAAATATCACTGCATGGAGGGTTCGAAGAGATGAGTACTTGTAAATCTAGGGATCCAACATGGACTCAGGGCATTTAATTGTGTGCCAGGACCTAACCCAGGCAATATCCACCTCACTTATGTTATCCATTTAATCCTCACAACAAGTTATGAGGCACAACTACTGTCCCCACTACACAGAAGAGGAAATCAAGGATTAGAGAAGTTAAGAACTTGCTGAAGGTTCAGAGCAACAGCAGAGCCCTGGTCAAAGTCTGACAGCCTGCTTTTCACACTCTGAATGTTGCCCCTGATGTATCTTTCTTATACCAGGGGTCTCCTATGTCAGGGATCCAAAAGCAAGGAGAGAGAATCCTTAACCTTCAGCACATGGGCCAATAATACGGACAGAATCTCCTTCATTCATCAAGTATCAACAAAGGGGCTACCAAAGAAACAACAGTGAAGGTGTCACACACAGTACCCAGCCTGGCAGAGGGCAGTCACTGAGCAAGTCAATTCAAGATCAGTCAGTGTGGGAAAGGGAAAGAACAGGGGTCAATGGGCACGCCCAAATAACCCGGAGAGGCGTCCTGTGAACAGTGACACGTAAGCCGAGATCTAAAGGATGAGGCCTCTCAGCTAGGCAGCCAGTGCGGGTGGGAGCAAAGATTCAGGCAGGGGCAGTAGCAGGTGCAAAGTTACAGAGGCACCTTTGGAGAAATAAAGAAGTTCAGTAATGATGGTGAATTGATAGGGAAAGGGAAACTGTCAATCAGTCAAGAGGCCTTTATTAATCACTAACTCTGTAGCAGAAAACAAAAGCTGCCCCCAGGACCATTTATTCACATTATAAAAAATACAGCAGTTGAAGAACTTTCCACAGTTCAGCAAAGGATATTTTACTACCTAATGACTCCTCCAAACCCCAGAACACACCACAAGCACATGACCATGCGCTCACTGCACTGACTGGGAACCACAACTCAGTACTTCCCTCTGGGACTCGGGCCCCTATCGCCACCCTGTGACAAATTTAGGATTCCTAAGAACAATTACGGCACTTGGCTTTTGGCAAGAACAATTACTTCTTCCAGAGTAAATCAGATCCAAGTTAATAGCAGGTTTTTTTGTTGTTGTTGTTTGTTTTTTCAAATGAAAGAACAATAGAGATCCAAGGTTAAAAGAAAAAATAGAAGCATTATGCTTCATTCTGGCTGAATGGGAACATGGGTATTTGTTATATTACTATTTGTGTTTGTGTGTATCTAATGTCTCATGGGAAACTCTGGTGGTGTAGGGGTTAATTGCTACTGCTGCTAACCAGAAGGTCAGCAGTTCAAATCCACTAGGAGCTCCCTGTAAACTCTAAGGGGCAGTTCTACTCTGTCTATAGGGTCACTGTGAGTAGGAAGTGACTTGATGGTCAATGGGTTTGGTTTTGATTTAATGCCTCATGATTTAAAAAAGAAAGGAATGCTATTTGCCTGTGGCCTTGCTCACATCTCTACGCTTTTCCACTCACCTATCAACTCCCACAAACCAGTCTCAGGTCAGGTTCTCCTGTGATCCACTCCTCCCTGGCAGACACAGGCCCACGTCGTGCACAACCCAGCAACAGCTAGCAACACGCTGAACATAACTGCCTGTTGGAGCGACCCGCCCCACTGCGTGTGAGATCCTTCAGAGCAGGGACTGAGTCTTCTCAGGCTGAACCACGGCCTGGTAGAACAGTGTCTAACAAACGGATTGGTGGGCTCACGACATCTAGTGTACCTTGATTCTTCTACCTGCTTACCAGTTGGGTGACGCTGGACCCATTATTTTTACAAAGCTCAGCTTCCTCTTGTGTTACGTGGGGAAATGACGAAGGTCTGAGTTGCCTGTTGTGAGGTTTAGTAACAATTTTTATACAAAGCCTCCCGAACAGTACCTGGCACACAGTAACTGTTAGTACAGGTTAGGGCTGGACTCTGACCAGTTTTGTAGCTTGTTTGCTGATCACTGTCCATTTCCTTGTCTCTCCAGACACAGGGTGTGGTTTTAATTCCTCTTTGCCCCTCTGGGCTGACTTGGTAGGCTGTTCCCACAAGGGACTGAGCTACAAGCATTCGGAGAGAAAAACAAAGAGAAAAAAAGCCACAGACTTGAAATTCAGCCAAGCAACTGAGAAGAACACAAAGACACAACAGGAAAAATAAAAACACTGGGGAGGTAAAATGTAATTCATAAGATAAAATTAATCTATTGAGCTGCCATAACAGGACATAAAATGCATAAATATACTGCAGCTTGTCTGAAATGGTTTAAGTCCAGGCTCTCAAGAAACTGAGTGAGAAAATGAAATCTATGGACTCGTGCCCACTTCTTCCAAGTGGAGAGGCCCCAGGTCTTCTGGACTGGGGAACTGTGGAACTAGCACCTCAGTGAGGCACCCTGGTATCTCAACAAGAAATAGCAACCTTATTCAGTAAGTGGGGAACTGTGGAACTAGCACCTCAGTGAGGCACCCTGGTATCTCAACAAGAAATAGCAACCTTATTCAGTAAGACCCTGGCAGAGTGCCAGGGCTTCTGTTGGGCTGAGTCATCTTGACTATAAAGCCTTTCCTCTCTGAAGCTTCTAGCACTGTTTCCTTTAAATTATTTGTTTGGTCCTACCCACCCCGCCCCCGAACCACCACCAACCCCAGGCAGACAAGGAGCTCTCAGAAGACAGACTGTGTCTGATTCATGTTCTTCTCTCTTACACCCAGTGCAAGAAGCTGGGGACGCAGCAGATGCCTGGGAAATGTTCACTGAATGCACAAATAGATTATCTAGATGGATGGATAAGTGAAAGGTGGGAAATGAGGGAAGGAAGGAGGAGCAATGCTGCCAGAGGCCAACTTATCCTGACCCTAAATGACGGTAGATGCAAGAGAGAACATAAAATTAAATGGAAAATACCACTGGCTACCAATCATCACAAAACCCATACACAAAGTATCATAACTAGACTTTATGATACAGTAAAGAGCTCAGGCTTTGAAATCAAGCAGGCTGATTCAATCTAGTCTGTTAATAACAATGTGACTGTAGCAACGTATTTTATGTCAACTATAAAATGGGTATAATTACTGTACCTGCCTCAAAGGAATACTGAAAGGATTCAATTAAATCATATATCTAAAATACATGGAAAATATTAGAGTTTAATGAATAATAGCTGCTCCTTTTATTATTATCACAGGAAGTTCAAGGCTCCCAAGTCACCTCCCACTCTGGAACCACTCTGGAAATCTCTGATTTGAGGCAGTATGCCACCCTTCACTGACAAGATCTCAAACAGCCTCAAGCTCCTCTGTGAACATGTGCCTCGCCCCCCTGCTCTCAGTGAACTGGGCTGTCCACTCCCTAAGGACACTGCCTCTCCTGCAGTCTGTTTTTTTCATGCCTCCCTTAGAGTATGGGCCTGGAAAGTACCTAAGCATCCCTGTTCCTTGCTGCCAGATCATTTACTCTTTTCCCTAAAACTCCAGCTTTGATGCCCTCAGATTGCCCCACCCACTATCCACCTTACTGCAGTCCCCTACAGTCCTTGGATTCACGGAGGATTTAGCTTCCAAATGTTGTAATTCCTCAATCACATCCTACTTCTCTTTATGGTGTAATTCCCCAAATCATCTCCTCCGTTCACTGTCACATCTATGCCAGTCGGGCCCTGTTCACATCACTGAAGTAACTCCATGCAAGGTCACCAATACATTCCACATTGATAAATCCAATGACCAAGCTTCAGTCTTCATCTTACTTGTCTGAGGAGCAATATTTTACACAGCTAATCAGTCCCCGATCACTTTCTTTACTCACTCAATGGGGGATCACTCTCTCGGTTCACCTCCTACCTCACTGGCTATTCCTTGTCAGTCCAACCCTTGTCTTCTCTATCTACCATATAGTCTCCAAATCTCCTATCTTTACACGCCACCTATTTGTTAGTATTTCCCAAATTTCTATCTCTAGCCCAGACCACTCGTCTGCATTCCAGACTCATCTATTCCTAACTGCCTACCTCGAGAGGTCAACAGGAAGCTTACCTAAGTCCCAAACCAGACACTTAATGTTGCCCCCATCCTGCCGCTCCCGCAGGCTTTGCCATCTCAGTGAATGACAACTCCAGCCTTCCAGCTGTTCACATGAACCAAGTTCCTTCAAAGCAGGGGCCAGCACACGTTTTCCTAATGGGTTAGATAATAAATACCTCAGGCTTTGTGGGCCAGAGTATTTATCACAACCACTCACCTCTGCCATCATAGCGCAAAATTGGTCACAGACCATATGTAAACAAATAGCTCTGGCTCTATTCCCATAAAACTTTAATTATAAAAAAAGGCCACAAGTAGATTTGATACACAGGCCATAATTTGTCAACTTCTGCTTTAAAGTGTATGTGGATCATGCAACTCCTCTGGGCAAAACCGTCCAACAGTCTCCAATCTTACCTTGAGTAAGAGACAAAGCCCTAGACCATCCTCGGAAGCCCTACATAATCTGCTACCTCCCTGATCTCACCTTGACAACTCAATCCATTTTTGCTCCACTCCAGCCACATAACTGGTCTCCTTACTACTCATCTGACTTCCAAAGTTCAAAGTGACATTACAGCCTCTGGCCCCATTGTTTCCCATGCCAGGTACATACTTCCCAAGATGCTTCGTTTAATCATGTTCCCCTGACCCCCTAGTCTTCATTCAAATGTCACCTCCTCAGAGAGGCTCTCTCTGACACTCTGTAGGCACCAGCAAATCCTGCCCCCATTCCACGTCACCAATGCCCTTAACTCTGCTTTAGTTTTCTCCACAGCACTTACCATCACCTCAGATAGTATATATTTACTTATCAGCTTATTTTTCCTTCCCCACAACAATGTAAATTCAACACAGACTGTGTGTTGTTCACGCCTATATCACCAATGCCTAGAATACTGTTTGGTACACAGTAGACCTTTAAAAACCATATTCAGATATGTAACTATTACTATTGTTGTTTTGCTTTTGTAGGTTGCTGTCATTTCCTGACAACAGGAGTTCAAAATCGAGAGTCTATCCATATACTTTCGTGGATTCATGACCCTCTAAAAATGATGTAAAAGGCTAGATGCTTGTATTACTCTGTGGAACGACTCTCACATTCTCAAAGAACCAATGGTCCAAAAATCTCTGAACGATACCATCCTAGGCTAGAGACCACCACCTGAGGCTCTGCCTCTGAGTACTGCGACTCAAACCAAAAACTCACTACCATCGAGTCAATTCCAACCCACAGCAACCCTAAAGGACAGAGTAGAATTGCCCCCATAGAGTTTTCCACGAGTGCTTGGTGGATTTGAACTGCAAACCTTTTGGTTAGCAGCCATAGCATTTAACCACTACATCACCAGGGCTTCCACATCGTGCCTAGACACATTTTAATGCAGGGGCTCTCTATTTTCTTAGTACCAGAAGAGTGGAGGTAGCCGACTGAAAGTGGGTAGGAAGGCAGGTCACTCCTGGGAGAGGACAAAAGGTCAGTAGGGTTTATAATTAGCCTGGAGGAGCCCACAGAAGTACTACCAGGACATTCCAGAGAACTTTGCAGAGGACTCTCCATTACATACCCCTGAGGCTACATACAGACTAAGACTTTCATAGACTCAGTCAAGCAAAGGGCCCAGATTCCAGTCATTCACAACTGGGGAACCTGCAAACAATCCCAAGTCAAGACAGCACTGATCTTCCTCAAGACCTGTGAGAGCTACAAATTCCCTTTATCCTGACTCCAGGATAAAATGAAAATAATAGATTTGTTTTGCTTGTTTTGTTTCTTTGTTCTATTGTGCATTTGCCAAGAGTCAAAATTAATCACTGCAATTCACGGAATTTATACTCAAACTGACTGCAATTCCAAACAACAAGGTTGATGTTCCAAGCATTTCTATCAGGGCATCCTTCTAGCTTGCAAAGAATACATTTTTTTTTTGTGCTTACCATCCAGTAGCATTTTGTCAGGTGTTGACCTCCCCTTCATCATTGCTTCAGCCACAATTAACTTTCGGTGAAGGTGTCTGTTGCAAGTTTTACACTCCTTTAGTTCCCTCTGCAGCTCCATGATCTGGCCCTGAAGCTGGGCCACCACTTCCGTCCCGGCAGGAAGCCGATACACACTTTCTAACGGCCGGGATGGTTTTATCAGGATCGGCAAACGGGATTTCTTAGCATCCTAAAAACATACACATATACAACAATGAACACACTTCCTTTGACTGCACAGTCAACACTGATGCCAATCACATACAGCAGCATTCAGGCTGGCTGCCCAGGCTACTGGTTGCTATACTGGCATCTATGCTTATCCCCTAGCCCAAGAGTTTCCATCTTGGCAGCTTCGTCTTCTGACAGCTACCAACACTCTCCACCTTGGCATTCTCTTGGCCCCAATCCACTCTTCTCTGGCCACTCAGACGCTCAATACATGCCATCACGTCAAATCAATGCCAACTCATGGTGACCCACATGTGTCAGAACAGAACTGTGCTCCACAGGGTTTTCAAGGGCTGCCTTTGGGACGTATTTCATCACTACTTTCTTCAGAGGCCGCTCTGGGTGGAACTGAAGTTCCAGCCTTCCAGTTAACAGCCAAGCGCATTAACTGTTTACATCACCCAGGACGCCCACTCAATATATGACCATCCTTTTTCCAACACTATCTTCTGGGAAACAATTTGCTTGCTCCATATCTTACTGTTTCCTCACTTCCCACACATTCCTCAATCTGAGCCAATTTGCCTGCCACCCCTGCTAGTCAACAGGAACCACATCTTACTAAACTCTTCAGCAGCTACTGGGCACTACACTCAATGGGCATTTCCTAGGTTCAGAACATTCCACCTGCCTGTCTAGACATCTTCACTTGTGATGGCTAATAAAACACAAAAACCAAACTCACTGCTGTCAAGTTGTGTCCAACTCATAGAGACCTTATAAATCAGAACAGAACTGCCCCTTAGAGTTTCCAGGGAGCACCCGAAGGATTTGAACTGCCAACCTTTACAGTTAGCAGACGTAGCACTTAAACCACTATGCCACCAGGGTTTCCATGATGGTTAATAGGCACTTTAAAGTCAACTGAAAACTCAGTTCTTTTCAACTCCATTGCCTCCCTATCTCTGTCCTAAAGCTAAGCCACTTCAGTACTCCCCACTCCTGATGGATCTCTCTAGTACTGCACAATCCAGGAATCTGAAAGTCATATTTAGAACATCCCTTTATTCGCAACACCTATTTTCATCATTTACCAGGTTCCATTAATTCTCCTTCCCAAACTGTCTCTCAATTCTTTCAATTCTGTTTGCACCACCCAGCCCAAGCCATTAGTAGTTTTCACCTAAGCCACTGCAACAGCCTCTTGCATGGTCTCCCCACATTCACTCTTGCCCTCTCTAATTCACTCTCGATAGCGCAGCAAAAAAGGCAAATCCACCATTTCTCTCTTCTGTCTACAAGCATTTTAATTGCTACCTATTTCCGTTACAACAAAGGTCCAAGTCCTTACCAAAGATAGGAAGCCCTACAGGAAGCGCAGACTGAATTATTACCCACCTCCCACTTCACCTGCCCTCCAGCCACACTGACCTTCTATCAGTTCCTGGAGTGCAACATTCTTCATACCTCAGAGCACTGACATACGTTGTCTCTTCTGCCTAGAACAACCTTTCTTGATCACCTTTACTTTCCCCACTAACTCAAAATCATTCATTAGGACTCAGTTCAAATATGCCTTCCCTCAGGAGAATGGTCCTTGATTTCCAAACCTCAGATCTCTGTTATACACACTCCCTGTCCCCTATAATTCTCCTCAAAGGATGTTAGCACCATTACAATTAAATGTCTGTGTAATTAATTACTTGTTCACTGACCATCTTCTGCACCAGCCTATAAGCTCCAGAGTTAAGGGGCTCTACATAGTCATTCTAAATCCACAGCTTCCAGCACAAGAGCTAGTGCGTAGCTGGTGCTCAATTACTATGGGTGGAATGAACATCTGAACAATAGAAAGGACAAATTAGCATGCCTTTCAAGCGGGGAAATTTAAATATATTCAAAAGCTGAGAAGGGAGAATTAAATCTAGAATACGTAAGGAAATTTTTCAACTCAAGAATTAAAACACAAATATCCAACTGAAAACTAGGCAAAGATCTGAACATTTCTACAAAGAAGATATACAAATACCCAGTAAGTGCTTGAAAAGATGGTCAACATCATTAGCTGCCACAGAATGTAAATCAAAACCACACTGAAATACCTCTTCATATCTATTTTGTTGTGGTGGTTTTGTGCCACTGAGTAGCTTCCAACTCACAGTGACATTATAGGACAGAGTAGAACTGCCTCACAGAATTTCCAAGAAGCTGCTAATGGATTTGAACTGCTGACTTTTTGGTTAGCACCCTAAACACACAAGCGCTTCACCCCCAGGGGTGAAAAATTAAACATGTCCACAAAAAACTTGTACATGAATGTTCATAGCAGTATTATTCATAACAGCCAAAAAGCAAAAACAACCCAAATATCCAAATGACGACTTTACAAATAAAATATGGCATATCCATACAATGGAATATCATTTGGCAATAAAAAGAAATGAATTACTAATACATGCTACAGTATGAATGAATCTTGAAAACATTATAGTAAATAAAAGAAGCTAGTCACAAAGGACGATATATTATATGAGTCTCTGCATAAGAAATATCCATAAGAGGTATCTCTAGTGAGACAAAAAGAAGATTATTGCACTTAGGGTTGAGTGAAAGAGGAAGGGAAATGGAGAGTGACTGCTAACGGGTACAAGGTTTCTTTCTGGGTGATGAAAATGTACTAAAATTGACTGTGATAATGGTTATATATTCTCAAGAATATACTAAAAACAACCAAACTGTACAGTTTAAATGAGTATTATATGCATTATATCTTAATAAAGCTATTACACATAAAAAAATAAAAAGAAAAGAAAAAGCCGAGGGAGGACTCTGCAAGGAAAACAGAAAATATCTGGGAATAGGGAATTAAAAATTCTCAAGGTTCTCAAGAAGAGTAAGGACTTTTCCTTGCACATGGTAGGATATAAAACATACATTCTCACATAATCCTCAAGTACGCTCTGCACTCCTCTGCATTCACAGAATAACAGATGTTATCATCCCTATTTTCCAGATGAAGAAACTGAAGTGTCAAACAACTAATCTACGTCATACAGTAAGGTCACTAAGTCAGGTTTTAAACTAGCTCTTCACAGTCCAGCACTCAGGGCTCAGTTAACCAAGCTGAGACACGTTCTGTCCCGAAATTCCAGGTTGGAAGAGGGGAGAACAGGTCCAAGGACAAGAGAAGTTTGAGACAGTGATGGGGACAACTGGAAAGAGCTAGGTACCATCTCATGGAGGGGTGGAAAATAACGGCCAGTTGCTTGGTCCTCAGTCTCCACCGATCTTTATTCTTGGATCCAAATCTGTGTGTCATATGGCGGCAGAAAAGATATCTGCAAGCACACAAATGCCAAAGCCAATTTCAGGCTGGAAGACTGCCGTCACTCAGCCTAATGCCGGTTCTAAAATAGCATGCACAACGCGCTGCCTTATGGGCACGGAGCAGTCTCCACCTACCACCTCACTGAAGACGTCACAGTGAGATTTCTGCCTTGGGAAGGGAAGGAGGGCAGAACTCAAAATCACCAAGCACCTACTGTGTAAAAGGTACTTCTTTAGGCACTTGTCACACAATACCTCATTTAGCCACCAGGCCAACCTCAACTTCTATGTCTTTCTGGAATAGTATCCCATTCCAGATACCGAGAAGGGCCAAGTAACTTACCCAAGGACTCACAGCAGCTAAGTAGCCAGACCACAATATACACCCAGTGTGTATCTTTCCTCTACGACTAAACAACCAGAAGTGTATCTGGTCTGTCTGTCACAACTGTCGGCTTCCATGATGTTCCTTTTAACAGGATACCAGAGTTCTGGCTTGGGAGCTAGGACTATCAGTTCCTTCACTGACAAAGACCACACACAAAAAATCATTTTGTTTCTACTTTACGGAGACTAGAGGCCATGCTGGTGGTATGAGAACTTCTTACTCTCTGAGAACGGTAGCTTTATAAACCCTGGCTGGTGTCTAAAACCAGAGCTCAGCTTCTATCCTGACTGCTCCAGTTATCAACTGAGTCACCCTAGACCATTTTCTGAGGCTTTCAGAGCCTCCAGTTCCTCATGTGCAAGATGCAGAAATAGCCACCTGACTCATACCTTGTGGAGAAAATATAATTAGATGATGTATGTACAGAACACCAGGCACAAAGCCTGACACATACGGCAAATGGAGGGAAAAAAAATCAGTTCCTTTCGTTTTGAAGACACAAGCAAGAAGGATGACGCCAAACTAAAAAGACAAAAGTTTTCAATGTTTGGGGGAAAATTAAGTTTGTTCAATTATCCAATTTTACTGAACACAGAATGACATCTCCCATATAGAAAGGAGGAAAAAAAAAAAAACAAAAAACCTCCCAGTTTTCCTAATAAACAGGAACAAACTTGGGGCAAATGAGAGCATTTCTAGTCTAGCCAAATGGAACAAATTTGCATCTCTAATACCATTAATATAATGGCAGTATCTCTTTTTTTTTCTCTTTCTCTCTCTACTGATATCTTTAGAAAATGCTTTTCTAGAAATTACAGTTTTGGTGCATAATTTAAAACAATCAAAAGCAATTTTGCTAATGATATATCTAACTCTCTTTGATATGCACAAAAAGCAGTAATTTAGTGGTCAGAAAATAAACTTAATTCCCCATTCTGATGCTATGAAGCAATGTGTATGGTGGAGTTCTCAAATACAAAACACCCATCAGAAACAAGAGTATCAACAGTCATTAGTGGAGCTCTATTAGAAACATGACCTATTTCCTTCCCACTTCCAACAAAAACACTCACATCTCTCTGCTTTGGGGATTCTCAATCCTAACCCCTTTCCTCAAGAAGATTTTTAGTAAGACGTACAATCAATCATTGCCAAGAAAGTCTGGTTTTTTAATAGTCTGGTGTATTTCACAGCATTTGAAGAGATGCTTAGAGGAGAAACAGCACCTTTACTGACAAAATCAACATACAGATACTCACACAACAAAGCCAAACCCTACCACTTTGGGCCACCACGGGTTAGAAGGCAGTTTGAAGGGAAAGGATGTGACTACGGCATCTGGCACAGTGAGAGTCCCAGCCTGGCCCCTTAACCACTGGGTAAGCATAGCTATGTCACTCAGGCTCTGGCTTTCTCATCTCCAAAGGGCAATATAAAGAGATAAAAATGCAGACAAAGCCCTCAAAGCAGTACTTCTCAAAGTCTAAACAAAGTTCTTACCTCACTCTGAAGCCAGGGTATTATTACTTCATTGAGACATGCAAAAGTAAATGTCTACAAGCACTGACAACTAAGTTCGCAAATCAGCCAAGACAAAGTTCTACATCTCCTATTGCTAGATATCACTACTGTGGTAGCCTTCCAAGTACTACACTCAGGAAGCTATGCACCAGTGGCACCACCTAGTCCACCCATCAAAGTAATTTTGGAACTCTTTTTCTGGAATGGCCATCAGAACTGTTGTTGCATTACCCTTGATGTCCTAAATGTCATGAAAATGTCTTCCTTTCAATATTCCCTTTACCTTTGGGTAAATAAAAAAGTCACTGGAGGCCAGATTAGATGAGTAAGAAGAGTATTCCAACACAATTACTTGTTTATTGGCTAAAAACTTCCTCAGAGACAACCAGACAATTAAGTTCACAAACTTGCCACCTTGCCATCGTGTACACTGGCCATTCTAGAAAGAGTTCCAAATTTGCTGTGAAGGGTAGACTAGGCGCTGGCATCAATGCACAGCTTTCCAAGTGGAGTACTTCAAAAATGACTGTAGTGACATTCAGCAATGACGTATGTAGCACTTAGAATAATTGAGTTTGTAGACTTAATTGTTGAACCTCGTATTTATAATGTGGGCACAGCCCACATTGTGGGACTCTTACACAGCCATTACAAGTACATAATGTGAAAGCGAAAGCTGAAGACACAGTGATAAGTATGACTCTATTTTTATAACGAAAACTCCTAAGTGTAGTAATGTACACAGGCAGTCCCCAGGTTACAAACAAAATCCATTCTTCAGTCTGCCTTCAAGCCAAATTTGTATGTAAGTTGGAACAGGTACCTGCAGTTCTTATTTAGCATCAATTAGTCAAATGTTTGTCTTAGTATACAATATATATTTTACCATTCTATGCATAGTAAACCCTGGTGGCGCAGTGGTGGCGCAGTGGGTTAAATGCTACATCTACTAACCAAAAGGCTGGCAATTCAAATCCGTCAGGCACTCCTTGGAAACTCTATGAGGCAGTTCCACTCTGACCTCCAGGGATGCTATGGGTCGGACACAACTCAATGGCAGTGGATATAAATATAAAGTCACCGCCATCGAGTCAATTTCAACTCATAGAAACCCTGGTATCATAGTGATTAATGCTATGGCTGCTAGCCAAAAGGTCAGCAGTTCAAATCCACCAGATGCCTGCTGGAAACTCTATGGTACAGTTCTACGCTGTTCTTAGGGTACCTGTGAGTCAGAAACAACAACAGGTTTGTTTGTTTTTTTGGTTTGTTTTTTTTTTTTGCATGCATGCATGCAGGCAGGCATATAAAGGAAATCCTGGTGGTATAGTGGTTAAATGCTACATCTGCTAACCAAGAGGCTGGCAGTTTGAATCCATCATGCACTCCTTGGAAACTCTATGGAGCAGTTCTACTCTGTCCTAGAGGGTCACTATGAGTCAGAATCGACTCAACAGCACTGAGTTTGGTTTTGTTGGTCTTATGCACATAAAATGTATTAACCATGCAATGCTTTTATGAACGTCACAAAGTAATATATACGTAATTATACGCCACTGTATTTAACTCAATTTTTAATGTAATAGGCTTTATGGCAGTCTGTTCTTAAGTATGAATTGTCTAAAAGTTGACTGTTCATACTCAGGGACTGTCAGTAGATAAATGAGACAGAAATGCGATGGAGGAGGACTATTACAGGGATAAGGGGAGAAGGACGGCAACGTAACACTTCAGGGAAGTTTAGAAGGATGTATACTGTAGGGGGAGGGCATGGATCAGTGCAGACAGAGGGAGACAAGAGACATACCCATTTCGTTCATCAAAATCCATGGTCAAATAAGAAGGAATTTCTTTTTTAAAGATGGAAACACTCTAGGTGCCTATCAATAGATGAATGTATAGATAACAAATAATAGTACAGACACACAATGGAGTACTGTCACAAAAAAGAGCAGTGATGAATCTGGAGGGTATTATGCTGAGTGAAACAAGTTAATCACAAAAGAGTAAGTAGTGCATGACACCACTACTGTAAAAACTTATAAAAAGGTTTATATACACAAAGAAACAATCCTTGATGTTTACGGGGCAGGGAAGGGAAAGTAGGAGGGAAGAAAAAACAATACACAGACAATAGATAAGTAGTAACTTAGGGGGAGAACGAGACAGTACACAGTACTGGGAAAACCAAAATGACTTGTCCATGGCAAGGTCATGGAAGCTCCATGGACACTCCCAAACTCCCTGAGGGACCAAATTACTGGGCTGAGGGCTACGAGGACCACGGTCTTAGGGAACATCTACCTCAAGTGGCATAACTTTATTTATAAAGAACATTCCGCTTTGGTGAGTAGTGTGATGGGTCTTAAAATTTGTGAGCAGCCATCTAAGATACTCCATTGGTCTCACCCTATCTAGAGCAAGGGAATCCAAAGCCACAAGTGCAAGATTAGTCCAAAGCACTATGAGACTACGAGTACCACAGCCTCCACCAAACTGGGAGTCCAGCATAACTAGACGGAACCTAACTACCACCACCAACTACTCAGAGGATCACAATTAGGGTCCCAGACAGAGCTGGAGAAAAATGTAGAACAAACTTCCTTCAGCCCAAGATTAGACAGGCCCATAAAACAAAACAAGACTTAAACAGGCACACTAGCCTAAGGAGCAAGGACAAGAAGGTAAGAGGGAGCAGGAAAGCTGATAATGGGGAATCTAAGATCAGGAAGGGGAAAGTGCTGGCATGTTATGCAGTTGGCAACCAATGTCACAAAACAATATGTGTATTAATGGTTTAATGACAAACTAGTCTGCTGTGTAACCCTTCATCTAAATTAACGCTTGTTAGGTTGAGTGAGGGTGTGTGTGTGCAGAGAAAAACAGAGAAACTTACTTGGTTGATCCCATTTGGGATAGAAAGGGGAGTGGCCAGCCACCGTGGTATCTGGTGTAAGTTCTCTGGCTTATGCTCAGCACTGAAGACAGCATCTATTGGTTTCTCTTCCCAAGCTTCTGTGATTCCTTCACGTTTGAATCTAAGAGTGTCACCCTCTATGATCACGGTCTGTACGGAGGCATCTTTCAGCTCCACCTTGGACACTTCACCCAACTTTCCTGGCTGGGCTCCCCAAGAAGACCTCAGTTCATCATGTGGCTTAGAAAACCAGTTGGCTTGGATGAAATGTCTATATTCACTTCTTAGCTGAATGGCCATTTGCTTAAGTTTCTTGGTTTTACCATCACTGTGTTCTCCGGAAACATCCTGCTCTGTCAAATTTATCTGTTCCAGAAGTAGTTCACATAATGCTTGCAGAAGGTCTGGCCTGTTTTTCAAAAAGAGAAGGAAGTGGGACAGCTAAGCTTTCTGTTAATGACTTATCCCAGTGTAAATACCTATCCCCTGTCCAGCCCCTCAAGTTTTCCCCACCAGCCTTTTTCTACATCCCGTCTCAGCTGAACAGAGATCTCCTGCCACGTGCCAATGCCAAACACTGTTCTTCATGTAGCCTCAAGACAACTATATAAGGTAGATACTCCCACATCTATTTCAAAGATAAAACAAGTACAACTAACTGGAAACAAGGTACATAGCAGTGAGTGGGCTCCATGGGTATATGAATGCAGGCTGGGCCTTGGTAGACCATACAGGGGTCACAAGATGTTGATGACAATTCCAAAGTTCCCTCATCCCTCCCTATATCCAAAAGGAAATATGGCTTGTAAAAGAATATGGCCAAACTGGCTGATCCATTAGTGACCTCCCAGTCTACTGTGGAATACAATCAGTGTCAATAAATAAGTGCTGGATGAAGGCATCCTTGTAAATGGCCTAATAGAAAGGAAAAGGGAGTGGCTTTGAAGTCAGATAAAAATATGGCTTCAAACTCTGCCTCTGTGATTCTATGAAAGAAGAAAATATTTTTTCCTATACAAGTTGTCCGTGGGGTTTAAATAAGACAGCATACGGGCAACACCTGCTTTGCACACCCTTTGCCACATGCCCTTGGTCCTCCTCTGATTTCAGGTACAGCTGAAGGCACTCGTACTTTTCCAAAGTTCTCTGAGCCAACCAGCAGAGAAGTAAGTACACATGTGGACCAGTTTATACTTCTGAGGGTATCATGAATTGAACTGTGGCCCCCCCAAACTATTGTGTAACCATTAGGCTAGGCTATGATTCCTGATATTGTGTGATGTTTCTCCCTCTCTATGTGTGTAAATCCTCCCTCTATAATGTTAATAAGGGAGGATGGGCAGCAGTTGTGTTAGTGGGACAAGACTTAATGTGTACAATTGTACTGCACCTTGGTGCAGCCTCTTTGGATATAAACTAAAGGGAAGGAAACAGAGATTTGGGGACCTCATAGCACCAAGAAGCAGTGCTGGGAGCCTACTGTGTCCTTTGGAAGGGACCCAGGATCTTTGCATATCAGAAGCTCCCAGTCTAGGGGAAGATTGACAACAAAGGCCTTCTTACAGAGCCAGCAGAGAAAGCCTTCCCTTGAAGCTGATGACCCGAATTTGGACTTTTAGCCTACCAGACTGTGATAAAATTTCTCTTTTTTAAACCCATCCACTTGTGGTATTTGTTACAGCAGAACTAGATGACTAAGATGGGGAAAACCTCAACCAGTGAGGGAGAAAAAAAGTTGGTGGGCAAATGCTCTAGTCTCCCAGCTTCAAAGAGACGGACACAGTCTATACAGCCACCTCACAGGTGCCCAGCAGGACTGAAACTCAGCTGCCCACAGCAGTAACTAGACCAATAACATAGACTTACTGGCTTTCCTCAATTCTTAGCTTATTCTCTTTGATTCCTTGTTCCTAATCCCTGGTGTCACATCTCAAATGAACCAGTTCAACTCAAATCCTTATCTCAGGCTCTGCTTGCCTAGAACCAAAAGTCACTGTGTGAAACACCTGGTACAATGCCTGACACTGAGTAGTTCATGACGAGTCACCTGTGAGTGTGCTCCTTGTGCCTGGCACTGTAGTGGGCACTGGTGAGACAAAACTGCCCACAAGTACTTAGGACTGGTGCTAGACACACAGATGTAAAGAAATCACTATTCCATAAGGCAAAAATGTAAACACAGACACTACAGAAGTTTGTAAGGGTTGTAGCGCAACTATCCCAGAATGCCATTCTGTAGGGAGAAGGACAGAAAGGGCTTGTAGAGACATTGAGAGGCTGGCAGGGGAAGCTGGGATGGCACAGTCTAAGCACGGGAAACAATCTGAACAGAAGGGAGACCAAGTACAAAGAATAAGAAGGTAAGGCTGCAGAGTTAGCCAGGAGTAACTCACAGGGAGTCTTACAAGCCATGTCAAGAAAAGAAAAACTACTTAAAAGCTCTGTGTGATGGAGGGATCTGGCCACAGGGATGGCTCTGCTTGTTGTGTAAAGAATGAAGGGACATTTCCTGACAAAGTGGTGGTGTGAGTACACACAAAGGTCTTCCCACTCTGTTCTGATTACATATGAAGACAGCGAACAAATGTTTTAATGTGTACTTTGTTGTTCTTGTTAGTTGTGTTTAGTTTCAACTCACAGCAACTTTATGTATGACAGGACAAAAGGGTACCCAATCCTGGGTCATCTTCATGTTTGATTCCCATGTTGTGGCCAAGGTTTCCCTCATTTTCACTAAGAGCTATGACGTCCTTTTCTAAGAAAATGATTTTTCCTAACTCAAAAATCAATATAAAATTATTCCAAAATCAGAAACAGGAAAAACCATAGCCATGAGAAGGAACTATAGTGGTGGACATTTGCAGAAAGCAGTGGGAGCCAGAATCCAACTCCCATGGTGAGAGAGGTGCCATACAAACTTCATGAGAGTATCTCTCTCCTTTTCTGCCCAGGATAAGATGCTAAAAACACAGAGACTGCAGCCAGCAGCCCTATGATGCTTGCCTGTAGAGGAGGCAGAAATAAAGGCATATATTTAGGAACGAGGCGGACATCTGCTGGTTCAAGAACTAGTTTAGGAGCTAGAATAGTCATTTCCCTGCAGGATGCAATTTCAGAACCTTAAAGTGTGAGCAACAAGAGCCAAACTGAGACAACTTCAAAAGCACCAAGCAGGGTGAAGAAGGGTAGAAGGTACAGCACAGGGCTATTAATACACGCAAACTGAACCTGAACTTGCAAATACAATCCATCATTGTGAAAGACAGACAACAATCCAATAATTAGAGAATTCACAGCCAGGAAAAAAAATAATAAAGCAACCTGAAAAATACTTCAGAATAGGTATTTTTAAATTATCCAAAAACATAAAAGAGGAAAGCATTCATTTACAAAAAAAAAAAAAAGAAGTTATAAAACTAAGACAGCAAAATATAGAAAAAGAGACTGACAAGCTACAACACAGAGGCAGCTATCATTTAGAAGGCTGTTGCTATTAGTCAGGAGAAGGAAGGTATAGCGGTCAGTAGAGGGAAAGGGACAGAATAGGTTCTTATCATACTTAGCTTCCTTTTCTTCTCCCTTCAGTTTCTTGGTCAAAGAAACTAGCTGACATACTCAAACTGGACTCTACCACCTCCTCTAACATATCCTGACCTTCTCCTCCTCCAAAACTTTGTTATCACAGTTCTCCTAGAACCTTCTGGGCTTGTCCTGTCTCTGTATCTCTATTACCATTAGAAATGACATGTATCCAGACAGGCAGAGTCAAGATGTCGGACTAAACACACATCTCCCTAAATCCCTCTGGAAACCAAGACCTGAACTGATAATTAAATGGAGCCTTCGGGACACCTAGAGAGCCCTAGGACGGGGCACAGGGCGGTTGATTTGGACTCCACACCACTGAATACAAAACCTCCTCTCTTACACTGACCCCACTCTCAGCGAGTGCAGGCTTGCACAGATCGAAGGTAACTCACCATTGTAATTTTCTTCTCTCTGTCTTAGCCGGCAGGCAGAGCTGGGACTTGACTAGCCACTAATCTCAGATGCACTGCTGATAGGATCAGAGAGCAAAATTGCCATCATTGAGAGCCTGGCTTTGCATTCTGTGCATCTCGGCACCTTTGGCCTGTATTTCTGCCTCTGCCATATAGCAGCCTATACGGAGGCGGTGACAAGCTTGTGCGGGACGCCATCTTGTTCCATTGGGAGGCAGAGACAGCAACATGCAGAACCCAGCTGGACTTAGTTCCTAGGCTGGGAGGCAGTGCTAAACGAGGGGAAAGGGCTTTTCCAGTAGAAAAGCAGTATTTTATACAGTGTCACCTACGGCTGGGGTCCAGCAACACAGGCTGTGGACTCTGCACATCTCGACACCTTTGGCCTCTCTTTCAGTCCCAGCCAGGTGGTGACCTTGTGTGGGACACCATCTTGTTCCACTAGGAAATGGATATACCCATATGGACGCCTCAGCTGGACCTAATTCCTGGGCTGGGAGTTAGCACCTGCCCAGAGGAGAGTGCCTTTGCAGCAGAAAAGCAGTATTCTACACAGTGTCGCCTACATCTGGGATTGGATAGCAGAGGCCAGCAGGGCTGTAGTTTTTTTGTATTTTGAGCTACTTTATAACATCTGGGGTTCAAAATAGAGGTGCTTACTTTGCCAGCTGGGAAGAGTGACCTATACACCTAAACACCTGACTGACTTTGGAAGTTGTCAGGTATTTTTTACCCCTCATTTTCAGACGGCCTAAGGAAACAATGACAGTCCATCCTCACAGCATCTCTCCAAGCCTTTACTGACTCACATGATGCCCCAAAAGCAAGAAACTGGGGAAAAATGGAACCAAGAAATCACTCATGGCTTTAGAAGGCCCCTAAAAAAAGCACCTCAAAACTTCCCAGATGAAGAAGCTTTTCTGAAACTATTGGAAAATGCATATAAAAGGATTATATAGAGAGCCCTCGTAGAGCTTATACAAAATGAAGCAGAGCAAAATGAAAAATTAAGCAAGCTGTTTGATCTGATGGAACATCAGTACTCTGAAATTGAACAGATCAAGAATAAAATCAAAGACATAGAAACTTCAATGCAAAGCCAAGGAAACAGAATGCAACAAATGGAAAAGAGACTTTCAGATTTGGAAGACAGAGTTACTGACTCCAGCATCTATGACAAGAAATCAGAAAAAAGAAACAAGGAAAATGAAGAAGAATTAAAAAGAATGTAGACTGTTAAGAGGAACAATATACAATTAACTGGAGTTCCTGAACAGGGCGAGACACCTGAGAACACAGAGAGTATTGTTGCTGAGCTGCTGACAGAAAACGTCCCTAAAATTATGAAAGAAGAGAATATAGATATCCAAGATGCACATCGAACACCACTTAATACAGATCTCAAAAGAAAGACTCCAAGACATATTACAACCAAGTTTAACAAAATGAAATATAAGCAGAAACTCCTAAAGGCAGCAAGACTCAAAGCAAAGCTAATATTCAGAGGGAAACCCTGTAGGCTTTCATTGGATTTCTCAGCAGAAACAAAGCTGGCACGGAGACAGCTGCATGACACAGTCAAAGCCTTGAAGGAGAAGAACTTCCAACCAAGAATTATACATCTTGCAAAACTATCTTTCGAATATGAAAAGGAAATGAAGACACTGATAAACAGAAACTCAGAGAATTTGTAAAAACAAAACCACAGCTAAAAGAAACACTGAAAAAACCTCTTGACTTAAAAGAACAAAACCACTAACTTTATATTTTAGAAGCAAATACAGGACACATCACCCAGAATCCTACTCAGTTAGGGAAGGCTCCAAACACAATCAAAGCTATAACAGTTAAAGAAATAATCCAGTGATCATATTATGAAAACTATGATGTCATCATATTAAAAAGAGGGATGTACTACAGTCGTTATAGCCTTCCAGATGGGAGAGGAAATTGATAAGAGTGGTAGTAACTGAAATTGTGTTTACACATAGTTTATTAAGGGGGATCTTAGGGGCAACCATAAAGCACTATAAAGAAGCAACATATCAAATCAAGAAACGTAACACAAGAGTCTCAACAAACACAAAACCAACACGGAAAAAGGTGAAAAATCAACTCACAAAGAAGAATGTCCCAGAACAGATTAATAAGAAAAACAGTGAAAACATCAACATAAAAATAAACATATCAATCACAATGGCAGCATTAAACACATACCTAACAATAATCACTTGGCTTGGCATCAGTAATCACGCTGAATGAAAACAGACTGAACACTCCACTAAAGAGACATGAAGTGACATCATGGATCAAAAGACACAACCCATCCATATGTTGCCTACAAGAAACTCACCTTACACTTAAATATAGGAACGAACTGAAAATTGAAGGATGGAAGAATACATATCAAGCTAATAATACACAAAGAAGAGCAGGTATGGCAATTCTAATCTCAGATAAAATAGATTTTAATGTAAAATCCATGATCGTGGACAAGGATGGACACTATTTATTGCTGAAAGGTTCAACACACAAGCAGGACTTCACAATATCAAATATTTATGCAGCTAATATTACAGTACCTAAATACATCAAAGAAACACTGACTATATTCAAAAATGAGACACATCACTCCACAATAATAGTGGGAGACTTCAACACTCCACTCTCAATATTGGACACATCGTCTAGAAAAAAAACTCAATAAAGACACAGAAGACCTGATTGCCACAATTAATAACCTAGACATCAACATAAACAGAACTTTCTATCTATCAGCGGACAACTACACCTTCTTCTCCAGTGCACATGGAACATTCTCCAGAACAGACCATGTGTTAGGACATAAAGCAATTCTCAACAAAATCCATACCACTGAATTAATGCAGAGCATCTTCTCAGATCATAAAGTCAAAATCAACAGCAGAAAAAACATAGATAGAAAGGGGAATCCATGGAAACTGAACAACATCTTGTTCAAAAGGCCAGGGGTTATAGAAGAAATTAAGAATCAAATGAAGAAATTTATGTATTCCAGTGACAATGAAAACACTTCCTACCAGAACCAATGGGATACAGCCAAAGCAGTCCTCAGAGGTCTGTTTGTCTCCATACATGCACACATCTGGAAGGAAGAAAGAAACCAAATCAAAGAACTAACCCTACAGCTTGAACAAGTAGAGAGAGAACAACAGAGGAACCTCTCAGGCACCAGAAGGAAACTGAACATACAAGACTAGAGAAGAACTAAATGAATTAGAGAACAGAGAACAACTGAAAAGACCAAAAGTTGGTTTTTTGAAACAATCAACAAAACTGACAAACCACTGGCTAAACTTACTAAAGAAAAACAGGAAACAAACAACCCAAAAGAAATGAGAGGGGTGTTGTCATAATAGATCCAACAGAAATAAAAAATACTGTAACAGAACACTATGCAAGACTGTACTCGTAATAAATTTGAAAACCTAGAGGAAATGGACAAATTCCTTGATTCATTCCACCTACCAAAATTATGACAGGCTGAAGCAGAACAACTGAATACAGCCATCACAAAGGAAGAGACTGAACAAGTCATCAAGACTACCAATGAAAAAAAGCCTGGGCCCAGATGGCTTGACCGCAGAATTCTACCAAGTTGTTAGAGAAAAGTTACCTCCAATACTACTGAGACTATTTCACAGTTTAGAAAGGGATGGAATACTCCCACATTCATTCTATGAAGCCAGCATAACCCTGGTACCAAAGCCAGGCAAAGACCCAACCAAAAAGAACTACAGACTGATATCACTCATGAATCTAGATGCAAAAATCTTCAACAAAATTCTTGCCAACAGAATACAATAACATATCCAAAAAATAATCCATCATGATCAAGTTGGATTCATACTAGGGATGTAACACTGGTTCAACATCAGAAAAACAATTCATGTGATCAACCACATAAATAACACAAAAGACAAGAATCACCTGATTTTATATATTGACGCAGAAAAGGCATTTGATAAAGTCCAACACCCATTCATGCCAAAACCTCTCAGCAAAATAGGAATAGACGGCAAATTGCTTAATGCAATAAGGGCCATTTATACAAAGCCAACTGCCTATATCATCCTGAATGGAGAGAGACTGAAACAATTTCCCTTGAGAACAGGAACTAGACAAAGATGTCCACTCTCACCTCTCCTATTCAACACTGTACTGGAAGTTCTAATCAGAGCAATTAGACAAGACCAAGAAATAAAGGGGACCTGCATCAGCAAAGAAGTAAAAATCACCCTACTTGCAGATGATACAATTGTATATACACAGAATCCTAAAGAACCCATAAGTTAACTACTCAAACTGATAGAAGAGGATACAAAATAAACAAATAAATCAGTAGGATTCCTTTATACCAACAACGAGATTACTAAGGAAGAAATCACCAAATCAATACCATTTACTATAGCCCTCAAGAAGATAAAACACCTAGGAAAAAATCTAACCAGAGAAATAACAGACCTTTACAAAGAGAACTACGAGTCCTTACTACAAGAAACTAACAGAGACTTACATAATTGGAGAAACCTACCCTTCTCATGGATAGGAAGACTTAACATTGTGAAAATGTCTATTTTGCCCAAAGCTATCTACTTATATAATGCAATCCCAACACAAATTACAGTGCCATTTTTCAATGAGATGGAGAAACAGATCATCAACTTTGTTTGGAAAGGGAAGAAACCCAGGTAAGCAAAGCACCACCAAAGAAGAAGAATACACTGGGAAGCCTATCACTACTCGACTTTAGAACCTGTTACACTGTCACAGTAGTCAAAACAGCCTGGTACTGGTACAAAAAGAGACAGCTAGATCAATGGAACAGAACTGAGACCCCAGAGACGATACGATCTTCCAATGAACAGCTGATATTCAACAAAGGCCGTAAGACATTAAAGTGGGGGGAAAAAAATCTCTTCAACAAATGGTGCTGGCAAAATTGGATATCCAGCTGCAAAAAAATGAAACAACACCCATATCTTACACCTTATACTAAAATCAACTCAAACTAGATAAAAGATCTAAATATCATATCTAAAACAATAAAGCTCATCCAAGAAAAAGTAGGAACAACAATGTTTTAATACACAATGTAGACAGACGTCAAAATCTGTCAAACCAACCACAGATAATAGAAGAGAAAATAGATAAATGGGAACTATTAAGAATCAAACACTTTTACTCATTTAAAGACATTATTAACAGAATTAAAAGGCCACCTACAGAACAGGAAAAAATATTTGGCAACTATATGTCAGACTGACGCCTGATCTCCATAATCTATAAGGTACTACAAAATACCAATAAGAAAAAGATAAATCATCCAGTTAAGCACTGGGCAAAGGAGATGGACAAACACTTCTCTAAAGAAGAAATCCAGACAGCCAAAGAACATTAGCTATTAAAGAAATTCAAATCCAAACTACAATGAGATACTGTCTCACCCCAACAAGGTTGGCCAGGATCCAAAAAACGCAAAACAACAAATGGTGGAAACGCTATGGAGAAATTGGACAGCACTTGGCTTGGCTTGGCCTACACTGTTGGTGGGATTGCAAAATGGTTCAACCTCTTTGGAAAGCAATCTGGTGCCTCCTTCAAAAACTGGATATAGATGTACCATTTGACCCAGTAATTCCACTACTCATGACATATCCCACAGAATCAAGGCCATTCTCACCAGCTGATACACGCACACGAATGTTTATCACAGTATAGTCCACAACAGCAAAAAGACAGAATCAACCCAGATGCCCAACAACAGAGGAACAGGTAGGTAAACTATAATTTACATACTCAGTGGAACACTATGCAATGATAAAGAACAATGATGATTTTAGGAAACAACTCATAACCCGGTTTCCACTGGAGGACATCATGTTGAGTGAAAGTAGTCAGCAACGAAAGGACAAATACTGTATGAGACACTTATGATAAGAACTTAAAAACAGACTCATGCATAGAAGAAAAAGACTCTTTGACGGCCGCAAGGGTGGGGAGGGAGGGAAGGCGGGCAATGGGGGAAAGGGTTTAGATTAGATAGTTGATAGAAATTTGGCTGAGTGAAATCTGGCACAGCACACTTTAGAAAGAAAATTAATATTAACTGGGCTTCAACATAACATGATTACTCCTCCCATCTTAAACCAATATTACAAGGATAGAGTAGCTGGGGTGGGGGGCTGGAGACCATGCTCTCTGGGAAAACTGTAGCCAATTGGCACAACTGGTGTTTTGCTAAGAGAGCCCTCTGGACCCCACATTGGTGAGTGCCATCTGTGGTTTTAAAAGCTGCCAAGCTGCCATCTGAGGGTACAGCAAATGGTCCCAACTTACCACAAATGGATGATCACCAAGGACCAAAACAACATGGGGGAAAGAGAACCCAGAAGACAGAGAGACCCACGTGAGTGGCTGACTACACCAACTTGTGACCAGAAGACCCAGGTAGTGTCAGGCCATTACCAGTGACAGCCGTGACAGAGCTCACAAAGTTGAGTCTCACTGGCAACACAAGAATAAAAAGGGGTGTACTCTAAGATTCCATTAAAAGACAGCAACTGATGGTCCACAGGCCTCAGAGTTCCCCTGGGAGCATTGCCCCTGGCCCTCATGCTGCCCCTGTCCATGAATCATAATGGAGGTCAACCCTTGGACAGGAATGGATTGGACTTGGTGACACAGAATGACCATATTATGTGCGCACCTTATGCTTCTATGCATCTAAGAGATGTTGTCCCACTGACCACTGGAGGAAGGAGAGTGGGTGGAGGGGGGGATAGGATTTTTGGGGGAGGATAAGACACGTATGGATCACAGAGGAAATGTGCTGTCACCGGTCAGGGAGAGAAGTAGGAGGTGCATATAAGTGGGCATGCAAATTTACCTGGGAATGTATATTTTCATTCAATCATAATAATAATTTAAAAAGTACAAATAAAAAACTTTAAAAAATTACATGTGCATACTGACAAAAGCTATCTACATGATGAGGCAAGATTATATAAAGCTTTCTTGTATTTTAATTTAAAAAAAAAGAAAGATCACCCCAACAAGGTTGACCATGATCCAAAAAACACAAAACAACAAATGCTGGAGTGGCTGTGGAGAAAGTGGAACTCTCCTACACTGTTGGTGGAGTTGCAAAATGGCCCAGCTTCTTTGGAAAGCAATCTGGTGCTTCCTTAAAAAAATGGATACAGATATACCACTTGACCCAATAATGCCACTACTTGGAATATATCCTACAGAATCAAGGCCATTCAAATCAACAGATACATGCACAAGAATGTATATCACAGCACAGTCCAAGACAGAAGGAAGATGGAATCAACCCAGATGCCCAACAACAGAGGAATGGATAGGTAAACTATGGTATATATACTCAATGGAGTACTATGCAATGATAAAGAACAATGATGATTCCAGGAAACATCTTATAAACTGGTTTCAACTGGAAGACATTATGTTGAGTGAAAGTAGTCAGAGACAAAAGGACAAATATTGTATGAGACCCCTATGATAAGAACCCAAAACCAGACTTATGCACAGAAGAAAAGACTCTTTGACGGCTGCAAAGGAAGGGAGGAAGGGAGGGTGATGGCTTCACCAGAGAATTCTACCAAACTTTTAGAGAAGAATTAACTCCAATACTAATGAGGCTATTTCATACCATAGAAAGAGATGAAATACTTCCAAATTCCTTCTATGAAGCCAGCATAACCCTGATACCAAAACCAGGGAAAGATCCCACAAAAAAAAAAAAAAAATTACAGACCAATATCACTCATGAATCTACATGCAAAAATCTTCAACAAAAATCTAGCCAGTAGAATTCAACAGCATATAAAAACAATCATTCATCATGATCAAGATGGTTTCATTCCAGAGATGCAAGGCTGGTTCAACATCAGAAAAACAACTAATGTAATCAACCATATTAATAACACAAAAGATAAAAATCACCTGATTTTGTCAATTGATGCAGAAAAGGCATTTGACAAAGTTCAGCACCCATTTATGCTTAAAATTCTCAGAAAACTCAGAATAAAATGGAAATTCCTCAATGTAATCAATAGCATCTATGCAAAGCCAACTGCTTTCATCATCCTGAATGGTGAAAAACTGAAAAGAATTCCCTTTGAGAATGAGAACTAGACAAGGATGCCCACTCTCACCACTTCTATTCAACATTGTGCTAGAAGTTCTAGCCAGAGCAATTAGACAAGACAAAGAAATACAAGGCATCTTTATTGGCACTGAAGAAGTAAAGATTTCCCTCTTTGCAGATGATATGATTTTTACACAGAGAATCCAAAGAAATCCATAAGTAAACTATTAGAGCTAACAGATGAATTCAGCAAAGTATCGGGATACAAGATAAACATAACTAATCAGTAGGATTCCTTTATACCAACAATGAAATTATTAATGAAGAAATCATCAAATCAATTCCATTTACTATAGTCCCCAAGAAGATAAAATACCTAGAAATAAATCTAACTAGAGAAATAAGAGATCTTTACAGAGAAAACTACAAGACATTGCTACAAGAAACTAGGAGGGACTTACATAAGTGGAGTAATCTGCCCTGCTCATGGACAGGAAGACTCAATATTGTGAAAATGTCTACTTTGCCCAAAGCACTCTACTTATATAATGCAATCCCAATACAAATTCCAGAGACATTTTTTAATGAGATGGAGAAACAAATTATCAGCTTTATTTGGAAAGGGAAGAAACCCCAAATAAGTAAAGCACTACTGAAAAAGAAGAACATGCTGGGAGACCTCTCACTACCTGACTTTAAAACCTATTACACTGCCACAGTAGTCAAAACAGCCTGCTATTGGTACAAAAAGAGACATACAGACCATGGAACAAAGTAGAGACCCCAGAGATGCCACCATCCTCTTATGAACAGCTGATATTTGACAAAGGTCCTAAGATTTTGAACTGGGGTAAGAACAGTCTCTTTAACAAATGGTGCTGGCATAATTGGACATCCATCTGCAAAGAAGTGAAACAAGACCCCTATCTCACACCTTATACAAAAATCAACTCAAATTGGATAAAAGACCTGAATATAAAAGCTAAAACGATAAAGCTCATCCAAGATAAGATTAGGTCAACAATGGACATTTTAATATGCAATATAGACAGACTTCAAAATCTGACAAACAAAACACATTTATCAGAAGAGAAAATAGATAAATGGGAATTAATAAGAATCAAACACTTCTGCTCATCCAAAGACTTCATCAAAAGACTTAAAAGACCACCTACAGAATGGGAAAAAATATTTGGCAACTCTATGTCAGACTGACGCCTGATCTCCATAATCTATAAGGTTCTACAAAATATCAATTAAAAAAAAGACAAGTCATCCAATTAAGCGATGGACAAAGGAGATGGACAGACACTTCTCTAAAGAGGAGAGCCAGGCAGCCAAAAAACACATGCAGACATGTTCACGATTATTAATTATTAAAGAAATTGAAACCAAAACAACAATGAGATACCACCTCACCCCAACAAGATTGGCCATGATCCAAAAAACGCAAAACAATAAATGTTGGAGAGGCTGTGAAGAGATTGGAACTCTCCTTCACTGTTGGTGGGATTGCAGAATGGTGTAACCTCTTTGGAAAGCAATTTGGCGTTACCTTAAAATAATGGATATAGATACACCATTTGACCCAGTAATTCCTCTGCTCGGAATATATCCTACAAAATTAAAGCCATTCACACCAACTGCTACATGCACATGAATGTTCCTTGCAGCAGAGTCCATGATAGCAAAAAGTTGGAATCAACCTAGATGCCCAACAACAGAAGAACAGATGGGTAAACTTTGGTATATATACTCGATGGAGTACTATACACTGATAAAGAACAACGATGATAGCAGGAAACATCTCTCAATTTGGTTTCAACTGGAGGACATTATGTTGAGTGAAACTAGTCAGAGACAGAAGGACACTTATTATATGAGACCTCTACGATAAAAACTTAAAAGCACACTCACACATAATAGAAAAGACTCTTTGATGGCTACAAGGGTGGGGAAGGTGGGAGAGAGGGAAGGCAAGGGGCGAGGGTTTAGATTAGATAATTGTTAGAAATTTGGTAGGGTGAAATTGGTGACAATACACATTAGTAAGAAGATCAATATTAACGGGACTTCGACACAACTTGTATACTCCTCCTCTCTTAACCCAGTATTGTAAGCACAGAGTATGTATACTTTCATTTTTTTATTTAATAAAAAAAATAACATAGTGCTCAAAAAAAAAAAGGAAGAAAAGACTCTTTGACAGCTGCAAGGGAAGGGAGGGAGGGAGGGGAAAGGGGGGAGGGTTTAGATTAGATAGTTGGTAGAAATTTGGTTGGGTGAAGTCAGTCACAGCACACATTAGAAACAAGAACAATATTAAGTGGACTTCAACATAACTTGAGTACTCCTCCCATGGAAGAACAGAGTAG
This sequence comes from Heterohyrax brucei, assembly GCA_028571685.1. Taxonomy (NCBI): domain Eukaryota; kingdom Metazoa; phylum Chordata; class Mammalia; order Hyracoidea; family Procaviidae; genus Heterohyrax; species Heterohyrax brucei. The sequence continues at coordinate 70,754,362 of CM053150.1, forward strand.
ATGGGGCGGAGGGCAGGGGACCATGCTCTTAGGCAAAATTGTGGCCAACTGGTACAACTAGAGTTTTGCTAAGAGGGCTCTCTGCACTCCACACTGGTGAGTGGCGGCTGGGGTCTTAAAAGCTGTCAAGCTGCCATCCGAGGGCACAGCAAATGGTCCCAACTCAGCAGGAGCATATGCTCAACCAGGACCAAAATAACATGGGGTAAAGACAACCCAGAAGATAGAGAGACTACATGAGTGGGTGCCTACATAGACTTGGGACCAGAAGAACTGGATGGTGTGCGGCCACCACCAGTGATAGCCACAACACAGCTCACAAAGTTGAGTCTAACTGGCAACATAAGAATAAAAAGGGGTGCACCCTGAGATCTCCACTAAAAGACCACAACTGATAGTCCAGTGGCTTTGGGGTTCCTCTGGGAGCATGGGCCCTGGCCCTGATGCTGCCTTGCCGATAAATCAAAATGAAGATCCACTCTTCAAACAGCAAGGGATTGGACTTGGCGACGCAGAGTGACTAGATATTGGGTACACTTTATGGTTCTATGCATCTGTAGGATTATCATCCTGCAGACCTCTGACTGGAGGAAGGGGAGTGGGTGGAGAGGAGGGGAAAGGAGACTGTTGCGAAGATGAGACATGTGTGGAGCAGAGAGGAATAGTGTGCTGTCGCCGGGCAGAGAGATCAGTGGAAGCTGCACATAGGTGGGCAAGCAAATTTATATGGCAATGTATATTTTCACTCAGTCATAATAAAAAGAAAAGAAAGAAATGACATGTATCCTTATTTTATCCTCTCCAAATATGATTAAGGAAGAGCTGTGTCCTCAAAGCAGACTCAACCTTAATGACATAGATGGAATTAAGTTATTTTTTTTTACCAATGGTCAAAACTTGCCTTTGCTTTTTATTAAGGAGGTGTACAAATTTTAACCTCCATGTATCTGTCAGTCTGTTGTACTGTGGAAGCTTTCATTTTAATATGATGCTGAAAGTTATGTCACCAGCATTCAGTATCAGCAGGGTCACCCATAGCAGATAGGTTTGAGCTAAGCTTCCAGACTTATACAGACAGAAAGAAGGACTTGAGAATCTAGTTCTGAAAAGAATTAGCCAGTGAAAACTTTATGAATAGCAGCGAAACACTGTCTGGTAGAGTGCTGGGAAGATGAGCCCACCCCCCCACCCCACCCCACCCCACCCCCAGGTTGGAAGGCACAAAACAGACAACTGAGAAGAGCTGCCTCCTCAAAGCAGAGTCAACCTTAATGATGTAGATGGAATCAAGCTTTTGGGACCTTCAATTGCTGATACAGCACAACTTAAAATGAGAAGAAACAGTTGCAGACATCCATTAACAATCAGAATGTGGAATGTATGAAGTATGACTCTAGGAAATTTGGAAATCATCAAAAATGAAACGGAACACATAAACACTGGTATCTTAGACATTAGTGAGCTAAAATGACTGGTATTGGCCATTCTGAATCGGAAAATCACATGCTACGATACGCTGAGAATTACAAATTAAAGAGCAATAGCATTATATTTATTCATTGTTGTAAAGAACAATTCAAGATCTATCCTAATGTACAATACTGTAAGTGATTAATATACATGTGCCTACAAGGAAGACAGGTTAATATGACTATTATTTAAATTTACACACTAACCACTAAAGGTGAAATATGAAGAAATTGAAGATTTTTACCAACTTGTTCAGTCTCAAATTGATCAAACATGCAATTAAGATGCATTTATAACTACTGGTGAGTGGAACATGAAAGCTGGAAACACAAAAGAATGCAACAGTAGTTGGAAAATATGGCCTTGGTGATAGAAATGATGCTGGAGACTGTATGGCAGAATTTTGCAAGACCAGAGACTTCTTCATAGCAAACACCTTTCCTCAATAACAAACAGCAACCATACACATGGACCTCACCAAATGAAATATACAGAAATCAAATTATCAACATCTGTGGAACAAGACAACAAAAAAGCTCAAAATCACTGATTAGAGCAAGCCCATGGGCCAACTATGGAAGAGAACATCAACTGCTTATATACAAGTTCAAGATGAAATTGAAGAAAATTAGTACACATCCACAAGAGCCAAAATACGACCTTGAGTATAATCCACCTGAATTTGGAGACCTTCTCAAGAACAGATTTTACTCACTGAATACTAATGACCGAAGACCACACAAGCTGTGGAATCACATCAAGGACATCGTACATAAGGAAAACAAGAAGTCATTAAAAAGAGAAAAAAGACCAAAATGGATGTCAGAAGAGACTCTGAAACTTGCTCTTGAACACAAAATAACTAAGGCAATAACTAAAGGAAAAAACTTAAGTACAAGAGTTGAACAGAACTTTATAAAGGCCAGCTCAAGAAGACAAAAGTATTGTAATGAAATGTGCAGAGATCTAGAGATAGAAAACCAAAAGGGAAGAACACGCCCAGCATTTCTCAAGTTTAAAGAACTGAAAAGAAAATTCAAGCCTCAAGTTTCAATACTAAAGGATTCTACAGGGAAAATATTAAACAATGATGGAAGCAACAAAAGAAAATGGAAAGAATACACAGTCACTGTACCAAAAAGAATTGGTTGACATTCAGTCATTTCAGGAGGTAGCATATGATCAAGAACTAATGCTACTGAAGGAAGACATCCCAGGCACCAGAGAAAAACAAGGCTCTAGGATTTGATGGAATTCCAGTTGAGATGTTTCACCAAATGGTACGGCAATAGAAGCATTCACTCGACAGTGCCAAGAAATTTGGAAGACAGTTACCTGGCAAACAGACTGTAAGAGATCCAAAGAAAGGTGATCCAACAGAATGCAGAAATCACTGGACAAAATTTATTTATCACCCACAAGTAAAATTTGGCTGAAAACCATTCAAAAGTGGTTGCAACAGTACATCAACAAGGAACTGCCAGAAATACAAGTCTGTTTCAGAGGACGACATGGAATGAAGGATATCACTGCTGATGTCAGATGAGTATAGGCTGAAAACAGAGAACACCAGAAAGATGCTTACTTTGGTTTTATTGACTATACACACAAAGGCATTCAATTCTGTGAGCCATAACAAATTACACGGAAAACTGAGAAGAATGGGAATTTCAGAACACCTAACGGTGCTCACGAGGAACCTATATATAGACCTAGAGGCAGTCAGTCATTCACAGATAACAAGGGGATACTATGTCATTTAAAAATCAGGAAAGGTGTGCATCAAGTTTGTACCCTTTCATCACAATTATTCAATCTGCATGCTGATCAATCTGAGAAACTGGATATGATGAAGAAAGCAACAGATTAGAGAAAGACTCATTAACAATGTAAGACATAAAGATGACACAACCCTGCTTGCTCAAAGTGAAGAAGATTTGAAGCACCTGCTGATGAAGATCAAAGACTACAGCCTTCAGTAAGGATTACACCTACACATAAAGAAAACAGAAATGCTCACAACTGGACCAATATGCAACATTGTAAAAAATGGAGAAAAGATTGAAGTTGTTAAGGATTTCTGTTTACTTGAATCCACAATCAACACCCATGGAGGCAGCAGTCAAGAAAGCAAACCATGCACTGCATTGGGCAAATCTGCTGCAAAAGACCTAAGTGTTAAAAAGCAAAGATTTCACTTTAAGGACTAAGGTGTGCCCAGCCCCAGGCATAGTGTTTTCAATCACCTCACATACATGTCAAAGCTGGATAAAGAATAGGCAAGACTGAAGAATAGATTCCTTTTTATTAAGAGTGTTGCAGAAGAAACCTGAACATGCCATGGGCTTGCCAGAAGAACTGACAAATCCGTCTTGGAACAAGTATAGCCTGGATGCTCCTAAGAACCAAGGATGGCAAGACTATGTCTCACACCATTCGGACATAGTAATGGGAGGAATCAATTCCTAGAGAAGGACATCATGCTTGGTAAGGCGGAAAAAAGACAACGATCCTCAACAAGACGGACTGAAACAGTGACTACAACAATGGGCTCAAGCATAACAACAATTGTGAAGATGGCACAGAACTGGAAAGTGTTTTGTTCTGTTGCATATAGGGTCGCCATGTGTCAGCACCAAGTAGGCAGCACCCAACAACAACAAACCCAGGGAGGGCAGGGATAAGGTCCTACTCCTATCTCAGCCGCTATCATCCAGCTCAGATGAAAAGTCAATTCACTGCAAATTAAATAGATACAGTACACTGTAACAGGGTAATAAAAACTTTTAAAAATTAAAATATCTGGTACCGCTGTGTTGGTACAGCAGTTAAGCACTTGGTTGTTAACCAAAAAGGCACCAGGTCATCAGTTTGAATTCATAAGCCACTCTCTGGCAGAAAGATGTGGCAGTCTGCTTCTGTAAAGATAGGGGGGAAAAAAAAAACACTGCCAGTGAGTCGTGTCCCACTCATAGCAACCCTATAGGACAGAATAGAACAGCCCCATAGAGTTTCCAAGGAGCAGCTGGTTGGCTTGAACTGCCCACCTTTTGGTTAGCAGACATAGCACTTAACCCACTATGCCACCAGGGTTTACTCTGTGAAGATTATAGCCTTGGAAACCCTACAGGACAGTTCTGCTCTGTACTTTAGGGTAGCTAGCAGTCGGAATCAATTCAATGGCAACGGGTGAGTGGGTATGGTATGGAATTCATCTAGATTACGCAAACTATCTTAAACTATATCAAACCCAGACTTTAAAAATATTTCTGGTATTTCAAGCATCAGGGATGTTAAACTAAATTTTCCTTTCCTTTTCTTCCCTTAATATCAATTAAAAGTAATGATAATTGTTATTGAGCCAGCCAGAGGAGCACCATTACTCACCACCAAACACCACACAATAAAATCTAGGAAAAATCTTCATAATAGGTAGTGAGAGAGGCCATTATGGTACACTAAAGTGCTGGTGCTCTTAAATAAAACATTCCAAGCTTTACTTTGCTGGAGAACTGAACAATGGATTCATTAAGCGTCATCATAATCAGGACCTTTCAATGGCTGAGTCCCAAGGTCTTGTCAAAGGCTGAAACACTGTTTATATACCCTTCCCGAGCATCTCTGCCATGTAGAACATGTAACAGAAAATGAACTGACATTTACTAAGCACTCACCATGTGGCAGAGTCTTTAAATACACTGAACATGTTAAATCCTCACAGTAAGGCTATAAAATGGGGACCATTATATTTTTACAGACATGTTATTAGTCTTATTTTACAGATGAAAAAACAGGCTCATAAAGATTCAAGCCTGCCTAGCAAAGTAGCACAGTAAACATTGGAACTTGGATCCTTCTGACTCCAAAGAAAAGTGCTCTTTCCATTTAGCTTCTATCATAATGTTGAATTTTTAATAATTCACCTATTCATTCAAGTATTTATTGAGGATCTCCCATGTGTCACCAAGGTTGCTGGAATACATGCTGATGAAGAAAGAAGGAGTCCCTGACCTAAGGGAGCTTACAATTCATTAAGACAGGAAAGACAGACATTCATTTGTACACACACACATAACTGAAATAAAAAATCTAAGACAGTTATACCCCCAAAAGAAAACACACTACCATCAAGTCAATTCCGACTCATAGCAACCCCATAAGACAGAGTAGAACTGCCCCATAGAGTTCCCAAGGAGCACCTTACAGATGTGAACTTCTGGTTGGCAGCCATAGCACTTAACCACCACGCTGCCAAGGTTTCCCCTTGGCAGTGGCCATGAAAGAGTCTGTGAAGCCGATTTCTGAGCTACAACACCATGAATCATGCACAATCCCAGAAAAGAGCATTTCCAGGCAGATGTAACAGCTACTGAAAAGACCTTGAAGTGTGAACAAGCTTGGATGTTTGAAGAGAAAAGTGGCCAGGATGGATGGAGTCCAGTGAACGACAATGGTACGCAATGAAGGCAGAGGACTGGGAAGGCGCCAGGTCATGAAGTTCTGGTTTTACTCTAAGAGCAACAGAAATTCACTGAAGGTTTTAAGCACAGAAGACACATGATCTGATCTAAGTTTGCAAAGATAAGTCTGGCGACTCTGTGGAGGAGGGACTACTGAGGGACAAAAATGGAAGATGATTGATAACCAAGAGATTTGCTGGTGAAGGGGTACAGGCGAGAGGTACTGGCAGCTCACACAAAGGGGGTACTGGTGGGGGCATGAAGGGTTTGAATGAAGAATATACTTTAGAGGAACAGTCAATAGGATTTGCTAATGGATATGGGGATTGAAGAAATATGTCAGAAAAGGACTAACCCCAAGATTTTCAGCCACAGCAATTAGACAGAAAGCAGTGCCGCTAACTGACATGTAAAAGAATGCAGAAGCAGCAGAATGGAACAGGGAGTTAGGTTTTAGACAGATTAACTTTGAGGTGTCTATTAGATATCCTGGTGAGATGTCAAGTAGACTGCCAACTGTATGATCTAGAGAGAGGCCAGGGTTGTAGGTATAAATTTAGAAGTCACTTAAGCATACTCTAAAGCTATGGGAGAGTGAAGAGACAGAGAAAAGTAGGGGGCTGATTACACAACTGCAGCACATTCCACTACCAGGCATCTGACAGAATCCAGCAAAGGAAACTGAGATGGAGAGGCCAGTGAAGCAGAAGGAAAAATCAGGAAGGGCAGTGCTAAATTGTGTCTCTCGAAATGCGTGTAACAATTTGGCTAGGCCATGATTCCCAGTATTTTATGATTGTTCACCATTCTAGGTATGATTTTCCTCAGTTTTATAAATCCTACTTTCATGACGTTAATGAGGTGGGATTAGTGACAGTTACATTAATGAGACAGGAATCAATCTACAAGATTGGACAGTGTCTTAAGCCAATCTCTTTTGAGATACAAAAGAAATAGGTGAGCAGAGAGACAAGGGAACCCCACATCACCAAGAAAGCAGTGCTGATGGCAGAGTACACTCTTTGGACTCAAGATTCCTGGACAGAGAAGCTCCTAGACCATAGAAAGATTGATGACAAGGACCTTCCTCCACAACCGACAGACGGAGAAAGCCTTCCCTTAAAGATGACACTCTGAACTTGGACTTCTAGCCTACTAGGCTGTCAGGGAATACGCTTCTCTTTGTCTAAGCCATCCACTTGTGGTATGTCCGTTATAGCAGCATTAGATAACTAAGACACGCAGTAAGCAGATGGCAAAAGAAAGAGAACAGCCAGAGGGAGCAACAAGGCCAAGACTCTGACCACTGGATTCGGCAGTCTGGAAACTGTACCCGACCTTGATAAACAGGAAACCCTGATGGCTCAATGGTTAAAAGCTTGTCTGCTAACAAAAAAAAGTCAGCAGTTCAAATCCACCAATACAGGACACAGTTCTGCTCTGTCTTACAGGTTGGCTGAGTCAGAATGAACTCACTGGCAACAGGTTTGCTAAGTCCAGTGAAGAGTATGAAAGCATGTGAAATGGAATAAAAAGAGGTTTCTTTCTTGAAATTATGCACCAAATGGGAATAAACAAATGGGGCAAGTAACCAGAGAAAAAATGCGAGATGCGGGTGGGAGAGCACTTTTCCCAAATGGTTGATATTAAGACATGTCTTAGGCTTACAGAAATGACTCTGGCAACAGGACAAATGATGCAGAGAGAGGACTGTGGGAGGACATGAACTACAGTATGGAAGAGGAATTGACCTTGGAGAAGATCAGGGGCACTTGCTTCACTTCAACAGCTGAAAGACAGAACTTGTGGGTTTTGGAGGAAAATAAACTGGTAGCATTTGTGAGAAAAACAAAGCCATTTGAATTGGATCACATCTGTTTTTAAGTGACAAACACAGCAAGGTCATCAGCTAGGGAGGGAGAGGTAAGAGCAGGGAGAGGAGAGAGGCTGCAAAAGAAATCACAGGCTGGGCAATGTTAAGTGATAACTTAAATTAGAGATAATCAATGTAAATACGACCTGAGACAGCACGTAACATGAGTACCCAACCTGAAACAAGAGGGCACTGGGCCCCACTGAGGCACTGAAAGAAAGGCAGTGTGGCCAAAACACAAAGCAGGGCAAGAACGGTGTGACTAGAGCCAAGGAGAGGGCTACTAGACCCCGGGGGCCTACTCAGATTCCTGATCCTTGGAAAAGCAGAGTTTTCTGACTAGTTTTAGGCAGATAAAAGACATTTTCAAGAAATCAGTCTGGAAAACCAAACCAAACTCACCGCCATTGAATCAATTCTGACTCACAGTGACCCTGCATGACAGAGTAGAACTGTCCCACAGGGTTTCCAAGAACAGTTGATGTCAACCTTTTGATTAACAGCTGCAGGCTTAACCACTGCACCACCATCAGGGTTCCAATCATTCTGGAAGCAATGGGAAAAACAGGTTGGCATGGGCAAGGGCAGCTGCAGCAGGCTGGTTAGCAGACTACTGCAGTAATCCTGGAGAAGGTTAGACAGGATGGGGAACTAGCAATAAGGAAAAGTAGGTGGATTTCAGAGTTACTTAAGAGGCAGAATGGTCAGGACTTAGAGGCACCATAAACTGGGGAGATGAAAGAGAAGATCAAGGATGACTCTGAGTTCTGGGATAGAACTCCCACAAGTCGTGTTCCTCTATGATACAGAAGCTACCTTAAAACACTTGCAAAGTCCTCTCCTCTCCTAAACACATTGAGTTCCTGTCTATTTCTCTCTTAGCATTCCTGTCAGCCTCCTGTACACTCACTTCTTCCTCTATTCTCTAAGAGTGTTCTGAACATGCCCAGAAGAGCCGACTCAGATTTCCCAGGAGCTGTCCTTTCTATAAGAGCTCAAGATTATATTGGCCTTTTGTTTATTTATTTTTCCCCTACACAAATGTATAGCCTCCAGGGGTCTCCATTAAATCATTAGAATTTTTCAGCTATCAAATTCTCACCTAATTTTACATGTAGAAACCAAAACATTCAGGTGACAAAATCCTAAACCATGCACTCCAACCAGCAGGAGCCAAATGATTTGGAAGCAAGCAGAGACTGCAGAGAATCATACCCATGGTTAATGCCACAGGAGAGCAGGGAACATGTCTAGCCCACTCTCCAGAAACAAGACTGGGACCTGCTCTGATCCTTTTCACTCTATCTTCAAGGTAGGAGTTGAGTTGCTCTGCTTGGTTAAGGGCAAGTCAATTAATTAGGCTAAGGGACCTTATTCCATTCTAGTGGACAGGCAAGTTGAAACAGTTACTCAGCTAGTTTCTTAGGCTACAGAGTAAATGAGGAGTGGAAGGAGCTCAAAGACACAGGAGAAGCCCCAAAGGCTAAGCTGAATCTTTCAACCTAGCTCTGCATCAGTTTTACCAGCAATGAACACAGAAATAGGATTCACTATCTAACTACTGTCCCTTGCATATATCACAAATTTTACCCGGGGTAAGTGTGAAGGACTAGGGGTAATGGACAGGGCATGATTTAAGCAGGAACATTACTAAAACCCCACTTAATATTGACCCAAGTATATATATTTATTATTTCATTTAATTCCCATGATACCCCTATGGAGTAGGTAAGTATTATTACCCTCCATTTTCCAGATGAAAAAAAATAAGAGGCACAGTTGCAACGCAGCCCAAGTCTTTCTGACTCTAAAACCCTGTGTTTCAAATGCACGCAAAACACCAACCACCTAGAGGGGATTCCTAGGCAGAAGACTGGTGTTCTCCTCCCCAGTCAGAAACCTGGTCATCCGGAAGAAGAAAAAATATTTTTTAAGACTTCCCTAGAAAATTCTCCAAAGGCTCTACCACTTGCTGGTTAAGGGACTGTTATGTCCCCAAATGTCAGCTCTCACGTTTGTAAAAAGGAGACCACCACCAGCAAAGGAGGTGAGAGGGTAAACTGAGACGGGGCATGTGAAGCGCCTAGGGCCTGACACAGAGTGTGTGTTAGACGGGGCGCGGGCTTTAGTTAGGCCTTTCGCGGCCTTGGCCTGCTCAGGGGGCTCAGTGGGGCTCAATGACGAATCACAGGGCAACAGACCCAAGCTAGCATTCGGAAGCCTTTTCTAACACTGGAACTAGCCAACAACGCTCTCAAAGTATATAGAACAGGTATCTAACAAGGCATGCTGGGAAGGGAACACGTAACTGAACAATGAATGTCAAAGCTGGCGTGAGTGTGCTCGCTCACATTGTGCTTTCTTGAGAAATGCAATTTGGTCTAAATTATTAAACATCAAGAGATTTAGAATATAGATTCTGGGCTTCTACTGACAGTCTAAAAGATCTGAGCCTTTGTGCTTGCTAAAAAGTCCTGCCACCTGAAGCGAGCACACCGACCCTGATTCATCAATGCCATCCACTGTACTTTTTCCTGGCTCACTTCACCCAAGTACATTCCTTCATAGTCCCCTGAGACTGGTGCACTTTTTAAACTCTGATGTATAAGGTCGGACCCTGATGCTTAAAGAATCCTGTATTTCTCAAACTTCAACTGTGGTCACTTGATACCCTATTATATATTCTGATAAACCAGAAAAGCCACTGTACGTGTCCCCTAAAACAAAGTAGCTAGGCCCAGGAGCAAACTGAATCAACTTACCCATTGTCCTGGATGGAACTGTGTGTATCAACTTGGTTAGAACATGATTCCCATGGTCGTGTGATCATACACCATTCTGTCATGTGATGAGATTTCCCTGTGTGTTGTGCATTCTATCATCATGATGAAATGAGATGGATTAGTGGCAGTTATACTGATGTGAGATACATAAAATTAAGCCAGTGTCTTTGAGATACCAAAAAAGAAAAAAAAAAAGTGAGTAGAGAGAAATGGGAACCTTATACCACCAAGAGAGCAACACTGTGAGCAAAGCACATCCTTTGGACCAGAGGTTTCTGCACAGAGAAGCTCCCAGAGCAAGGGAAGATTGATGACAAGGACCTTCCTCCAGAGCTAACGGAGAAGAGAAAGCCTTCCCCTGGAGCTGATATCTTAAATTTGTAGCCTACTAGACTGTGAGAGAATAAACCTCTCTTTGTTAAAGCTATCCATTTGTGATATTTCTGTTATAGCAGCACTAGATGACCAAGACACCTATGCACTAAACCAAACCCACTGCGGTCAAGCGGGGCTGACTCATAGCAATCTTAGAGGTCAGGGCAGAACTGCCCCATAGAGTTTCCAAGGAGCGCCTGGTAGATTTGAACTGCCAAACTTTTGGTTAGCAGATGTAGCACTTAACCCACTACGCCACCAGGGTTTCCAGCCCATGCACTAGCACAGAATAAGGTGCCATCGCCTAGTCATCTTGCCCTTGACCAAGCAGATTGTCCAAAAGAACTCAAGACTGCAACAGTGTTAGACACATGCCAGGGACTACAGAGGAATTAGCCTCACTGAGTGCACACAGAGAACGCTTTGATCTTTTTCTTAGCTGGAGAAATGACTATCAGGCTTAGTCCACTAGAAACACTACAAGAAATACTACGGTTCCTGGCTTTTTCCAACAGTCTGAAGCAGGAGTCACCAGCTCCACTTTTCCATCTACACTAGAAGAAAACTGAAAATGTTTACTCAACACATACCATGTGTCAACCACTTGTATAAAAATTATTTTTTTCTTAATCCTTACAGCAACTAAGAAACAGAGAAACTGAAGCACTGAGCAGTAGAGGTAAATATCATTCTGCCCCCAAAGCTTGTTGTGACAGGCTAGAAAGATATGAACGGAGGAAAAATTTCACCTAAAGGAAACGGATTAATTCGGAGGGAGGAGGGACGGACACACACACACACAAAGACACAGACTGTTTCCTCCTGTTTTATTTTAGGAAAAACAACCTGTATTATTTCCTCACACAGGAATGACTTTCGGCAGATATAATGAGCAAAGAATTGTAGTTCGAGACCAACATAAAACCGCAGAGGCACAACTACAATGGTTATTTTTTAAGCTGCTGCAGAAACTGGAAGGGATCTCAGTAGGTCTAATGGTCAGAGTCCTTCCTGGGGCCCCAGGAATAATTCTCAAGGAAAGCTTTCTTTCAAATCCTCTCTCTATGATGGGCTTACAAGCTTTTGCTGAAATCCCTGCACAGCCACTAGCATGCAGCCTAATTACTTAACTGCAGGACTGGCAAGATTCCTTCCAGCCAATTCTGGAGCTCTCTCAGGTAAATTACATAGCACCACCATCTAAATCAATTTAGCAAAATGAGTTTGCCCTCCTCTCAAACTGCAAAGACAAAGCAATGCCCCATGTGTACCTGGAGTCTAGTAACAATGTGGCCTTCTCAGTAAAGAAAGGGGCAAGCAGGTTCATGAGCTCTCGTTCCAGACTCTGGTCTCCAGGGCGGCATGGTTTGCAGGCTCCATCATGGTCTAAAATACCGGAATCTGTGCACTGTAAGTATCCGTTTTTGAAGCTGCCTTTGGAACTATCCTCCAAAATCTGCAAATGAAAGTATTTGGTCAAACAGTGGAATACAGGAAGGGCTAAGGGGGCTCATGCAAACCCTGGTGATGTAGTGGCTAAGGGCTACAGCTGCTAACCAAAAGGTCAGCAGCTCAAATTCACCAGGCGCTCTTTGGAAACTCTACGAGGCACTTCTACTCTGACCTACAGGGTCACTATGAGTGAGAATGGACTTAACAGCAACAAGTATGGTTTGGGGTTTTTTTTTTTAGTGGAGCTCCTGGAAAGAAAGGATGGAGAAAGAAAGCAAGTAAGTAAGTATGGGTGAGCGACAGAGGTGGCGTCAGAGACAAAAAGACCAAGAAAATGAAAGGAGGGCAAAGAGAGACGTACATGCGCTCACAAGTCTACATAGTTACCTGAGTGCAAGCAGATGCACTGGGAGATGCAGAGTTTACACTGCTTCTCCTTACCCTCAGTTTCCTCATCCACCTCCTAAGGTGGATATGAAAATGAAATGAAGATGGCTGACTCACATAAGTGCCCAGCACAGTGCCTTACCCACTACAAGGGCATGTGCCTTTCCCACTGCACAACCTTCGTAAATTCTTCCCAAGAGGGGTAAAGAAACATGTCACTAATAATGCTTTATGTGGACATTTATTATATACTTCTTACAATTTATCCTCCTTCTTATATATCAGAAAACAGGCTTATTCTTTACAGACACATAATAATTAACATGACTTTGATTTGTTTCATTAGATAGGTGGAGAGTTCCTTATTCCCAGGGAGCTGTTATTTATGAATCCACCTTCTCAGGTCACTGAGGGTCCCACAGGAGTAGAACCAAGGATGCATCTAGTTAAAGCCTGTGCTGGGCATGTCCTGAGGTGTTGCAATTAGCATTCTTTCTCCCCTTCCTAAAGCTGTAAATTTCCTCCACTAGTCTATAAATAACTCCTCTTGACTTCATTACTGCTAGTGATATATATACTAGCCATCACTGCTCTCTCCACACTGGTAAGATGATTAAGATTTTTAAATGGAAGACAAGACCCACACAAATGAGTTGTTATTTATAGGGTCTTGTGTGCCACTAATCTAGTTCTTAAATCCATCAAATAAGCAATCCTCAAAGAAGGAAAAATCCAGACTATAGTAATAATGAAAATAGTAATTGCTGTAACTTACTGAGCACATATTACATACATTTCTATTTAAATCTCACACGCAATCATCCTAATAAGGAAGTACTATTATCCTCACTGATGGAGAAAACTCAGGGCGGAGTTTAAGCAACTTGCCTTCGCCACAGAGACAGTGGTAGCAAAGGCAAGACACAAACTCAACTCCAAACCCTTACTTAACTGCTTTGATCTTTAAAACTATCTAGATTTTAATGGGTCTCTTATTCATAACTCAATGAACTTGAACACCCTGAAAGCCACAAACTCCCAATCTGTAGCTTCCTATCTCCCACCCAAGTCTAGTCTTCAGGGTTCATTCAACATTGGGAAATGTCTACTCCAAATATTCAGTATCAGTGTTAACTACAGGAGCATTCTACACGGATAAGGGTTGAATTCTCACGTTGCTCAGATGTCACTGAGCTGGGTTTCAGATCAGGAGACCACAGAGGGCCCTGAGAAGGGGAGTCTGATTCTATTACGGGCTCTCTATACTATGATCAAAATGATCTGGGTGTTCACAGCAGTCCAGAGACAAGAGTTCTTGTCTCAGCTCTGCCCCTGACTTACTACGCCCAGAGTAAATCATCTCCTCTCACAGGCTCTAGTTTTTGATGCATAAAATGAATGGTTTAGATGAAATCGCTATAGGTCTGTCCATGCCCAGCATCAGATGTCTGCTATTGTCCTAAAGCCATACTTTTTGTTTTCTTCACAGTATTTTTAACAATTTACAGCTATATGTTTGCTTTCATCTTTTACAGCTAAGATTCTTACTAAGTTGGTAACTTTCAGAAGGAAGGGACCTGTTTTCTGCCTCTTCATCAGCACACAGCAGGCAGGCAGTACAGGCAGAATGAATGGACAACCCCCCAGATTCATTCCAGACCGGAAACAAACACGGGCTTCAGTGGGTAGAAGGAAGAATTAACTGCCATGTTCCTACCTCATCACTCTCCTCCAAATGCTGGTCACTCAGGAAATTAGTTTTGTCATTCTCTCCAATTGTGATCACGTCCTCATCTTCCTTGCTAGTCAGAAGCTACATGGAGCATGAAATGGTGTAAAAATGCAACCCAAAAAAGTGTGCAGCATGAATAAGTATGAATAAGTCAATGATGTCTTAAAAAAAAAAAAAAAAAAAAAACAAGAAACAAACAAACAAAAAAGAAGAGCGGGGGGGGAGGGGGGGGAGAAGAACACCAGAGGCATGAAATCAAAATTAACCAAAGTTAGAGTTGTTAATTCAGGTAAATCACACACAGTTGCCTGGGACCAAGCATAATTTACGGACAAATTCCCCCCAAGAAACAGCCAAAGCCATTCTGCACCGTTCTTCACATGGCCTTACCACAACTGTTTTAAATTGAATATACTGACTGTTGTACTGCTGCCATTCCTGCCTCTGCTAAACTCACTTTCAGATTATATAAAAGCAACAAGATTTTTGAAAATAGCTATCAGTGGAACTGAAGATATCAAATAGCAAGAAAGCAGTAAATGAAATTTATGTTGTGGCCAATTTATGCATCACTTCTCTTATTTACCACAGTGCATAAACTTCTTTTCTGACTGTCAGACATCTGAGATGGACAGTCTCAATAGCAGTGTCATTTTGTTGACAATAACCCTCATCACTAATGAGTCTCAAGCTTCCTTAATGATAAATTTACGGTTTTGGAAATGAAAGACAGTGATTTATAAAGAGTGCATAAGTTCCTGACACTTTAAAGTGCAAACCCCAATGTATCTGCACTCTGCATTCTATACAACAGACAGTAGAGAGTTTTCAAGAAAGCAGGATCTCAGCTCTCTTGGGAGAATTAAATTTCTAGTCAGGGGCCACGCAGATCAAGCAAAAAAAAAAACACAAGAGGAAAAGTGGCCATCCCAGGGGAGTAAAACCTGAGTCAATCAAAACTGTTTCAAAAATATACCAAACCTCAACTGATCAAAGGTGCTAAAATCACAAACAGTGTTTGGTCACTTGTGGGGCATGTTTTAGAAAAACATACAAACAAAGAGACTTCAGAAAGTCCTTTTTACAGAAACAGGCTGGAGTCAGAATACATATAACCTAACCATATCCAAATCTGCAATTCAGATCAACTGAAACTGAGGATCAAAAACTAGATCTTACCACATTAACATTCAAGCATTAAAGAGTTGCCTAATGCCTGAATGTTAGTATAGTTGTAATGTGCCAATGATGACCATACAGGACACAACACTGCCCAGTCCTCTGCTACTTCAAGATCCTTGGTCTGTTCAAGCCCATAGTTGTGGCCACTATGCATCTTACATGCCTTCCACCCGAGGGAGCTTTCTTCCAACACTGTATCAGATATTATTCTATTGTGATCCATAGGATTTTGATTTGCTAATTTTCAGAAATAGATCTCTAGTCCTTTTATCCTAGTCTGTCTCACTCTGAAAATTCTGTTGAAACCTAACACAATGGGTGGTCTGACAGTACAGGTAGTCCCCAACTTACCACCATCTGGTTTGCTT
Organism: Heterohyrax brucei; assembly: GCA_028571685.1. NCBI lineage: Eukaryota > Metazoa > Chordata > Mammalia > Hyracoidea > Procaviidae > Heterohyrax > Heterohyrax brucei. The sequence goes on from CM053150.1 coordinate 70,770,444, forward strand.
TCCTGGACATCTTATCACTAGGAATGTGTACTACATACAATGCTGCAGCATGTCATTTGCTGACACTATCCTTCCCAGATACTTACTCGCTGATGTTCAGTGTTATAATTTACTATTCAAAACAATGCTGACTAGCTGGCTATTAAAAATAAACGAGAAAAAAAAGGTATTCGACTTATGTCAGAAATGACTTACAGCAGTGTCATAGGAACAGCCACCTGTCATAAGTCAGGGACTGTCTTTGAAATACCAGTGGCATAGATTCTACCATCACAGCAACACATAAGCCACCACAGGATGACAGACTGCTAAACAAACAAGATATGTGTAAATATATTTACTACGGCATCCAAGTTCACAAACATGTGATAGGGACCCTGTCCTTCTACTGGCTTCTTGCTCTCAGTATTAAAATTTTCTCAAGTGATATAAATCAACAAGAACTATCAAACAAGGTGGGAGTATAAAATATTAACCCATTTTGGAAATCACACTGACAATTTCTTATAAAATTATCCTATGACTCAGGAATTCCATTCCCACGTATTTACCAAGACCAATGTAAACATCTGTCCACACAAAGACTTGTACATGAATGTTCGTATCAGTCTCAACATAATATCCAATGCCTGGAAACAATCCGAGTGCCCATCAGCAGGAATACAGATAGACAAATTGTGTTATCCTCACATAATGGGATATTACTTGCAGTAAAAATGAACAAATTGCTGATTCATGCAACAACATGAACCAATCTCAGGAACAGTAAGCTGAGTGAGAGGAGTTTTATACAAAGGAACACATACTACATGATTCCATTTATATGCAGGTCCACCGATCCACAGTGGAGCCAAATCAGAAGAGTGGCCTTGGGGTGAGGAGGAGACTATGAAGGGGGCACAAAGGATGTCAGGAAGTGTTAGGGTTACACAGGTATAAATGTTTGTAAAACTTAGTGAATGTACACTTCAGATGTCTGTGTTCCAGTGCATGTAAATTTAACCTTAAAAGAAAAAAAACTCTAAGCAGACCCTGAAGTCTAGTTAGTGACACACATGCAAATGTCTATAATTCACATTAAAATTTATCGAAAAAAGATGGAGTCGTGATGGACAGGTGAGCAATGTTAATAGAAGAATGCAGATGGTGGGTATACAGATGCTCACTTAAAATTCTTTTCACTTTACTGTTTGAATTTTTCCATAATAAAACATTGCAGGCAAGTTTCTTCCTGCTTTTAATCAACCAATCAATCAACAACAAAAGTGTCCCTCAGGTTCCCCAAAACTTTTGGCCACTGAAACTCTGCCTGTCTCCAGGTTTCTGACTTTGGCTTCGCTGCCAGCACTCTCTAAAAGTGTTGGGGAAAAGACCCCAAAGGCATTCCAATACAGGAGACAGAATCCACACTGGACTAGGGAGGAGGCACAGAAAAGTTCCTTTCTCAAAATCTGTGGATCTGAGAAAGATTTCTCCTAAATTAAGCTGAGCAAACTACTTATTAATAAATGCCACTCCAATGTTGTTGAAATACCAAAAGCATTGGGGTTGGTCTGCATTTCCACATTCACAGTCGTGCCACTATTCAATACACTGAAATAATAATTAACTTTTCATTTCTCTTTATCCTTACTGGCCTGACCAAAATTAAAAGTAAACTCTCTTCTAGCAGAAATGGTTAAGAAATTAAATGTGCAGACATACAGAAATGTCCTTTGTGTCACAGTGGTCTACTAATTTTCAAAGGCTTAGAACAAGGTGTCAAAAAGAACTATGAGTCACTATAACCAGCCCTGCTTCCACCTCTACCACCAACTGGAGGTATGACCCACACACCGCACAGTACCGACCTACATTATCTTCAGTTTCTCACTCCCCATCACTCTTCCCTCCTTTTGTTCCCCTCAGTCCACAGAAGCTGCCTTTGCCCAGGTCATGAACGACCCGATGGCAACTGTGCAATCCTTTTTCACTCTCACAGTATTTGTCGTTACATCGAACATTCCCTTCCTTAGGACACTGCTCTGTAATACTGTACTTTCCTGGTCCTCCTCCTGCCTCTTGGGCTGTTCTTCCCTGATCTGCTTTGCAAGCCCCTAAAGGGCAAGCAGGGCACCTGTTTATGTTCTCCCTAAGAATTCCGCACTTGCTCCGTCAGACTCTTCACCAATCTCTACTACAACTGCTCTTCCGCTTCCTGGGATGATCTATTAGACAGTTCCATAAAGGTAAGGCTAAGTCCTAAAACCAATACCTCACATGCAATGAATAACTGATCAAAGAGATTTTTCTACCCTGAGAGCTGGGACTAAAAGGTTTTCATGATTATCTGTGACCTTGCTACACAGTATGTTCCTTGGAATATCAGCAGCAGCATCACTTGGAAGCTTGTAAGAAAGGCAGAATATCCCACTCTGCCCCAGGCCAACAGAGCAGAAGCTGCATTTCTACAAGATTCCCAGGAAATTCACATTCAGATTAAGCTTTAGCGGTGCGGCCCTACCGTGCTGCTAAAACATCACCAGGCACAGTTAGAAGCGCGTCACAGTTCCCACTCTGCCACTAACTTACTAAAAACATCATACAAAAACAGCATTTTTTTCTTGGCACTGTACCACAGTCATTATAAATCATACAGAATTTATAACAACTTGTAAAGCCAAACTGTTAAAAAATTCCTCGTTTTAATGCAGTTATATATCTGCTTCTGACAAATCAAACTTTATTCTGCTGCTATTAACTAAGTATTTAACAAAGCATCTTGTATTTCACAGGCACCTTCTGAGTACCATTCCTGTCTTCTAGAGTCATAGGAGCGCATTTCTCCTTACACATTACGGCCCTACAGACAACTGTGCTCAATTAAATTATGCCCCTTAAGCCATTGTTTCTTCTCTGTGCCCAAACAAAAAACATAAAATCTCAGTGTTCTAACTATTCCTAGTAATTATAACATTATTAAATAATAACAGCAACTAACCTTTATCACACTGTCAGTGTGCCAGGCATTATGTCGAGCGCTTTATACACATCCTATCATGTGGAGACGGCATCGCCACGTGTCACACAGTCCATGGTTTGTGGACACCTCAGTACCTGATTATACCCTGCTGAAATGACTGAGACATGCCAATGCTCAAACTACTCTATGATACATACGAAACCCTGCAGCAAGAATCCACCATGTGCTTCTTGGAAACGCTATGGGGCAGTTCAGCTCTATTGTGTAGGGTCACTACAAGTCAAAATCAACTCGATAGCAATACTTTTTTTTTTTAGATAAATCAATAACTAGTAAGCAAATATAAGAAAACAGGGACAGCCTCATTAGAGACTTTTTTTTAATGCACATTAAAACAAGCTATCTGTTTCCAAGCTCCCATCTGATGGTACAGCAAATGGTCCCAACTCAACAGGAACAGATATCACCGAGGACAAGAACAACATGGGGAAAAGAGAACCCAGAAGACAGAGGGACCCACGTGAGTGGGTCTCTACATCGACTCGTGACCAGAAGAACCAGATGGTGCCCAGCCACCACCAGTGATAGCCATGATAGAGCTCACAAAGTGGAGTCTCACTGGCAACAAGAGAAGAAATAGGGGTGTACCCTGAGATCTTCAATAAAAGACCACAATTGATGGTACAGGTGCTTTGGAGTTCCCCTGGGAGCATGGCCCCTGGCCCTGATGCTGCCCCTGTCCATAAATCATGATGAAGGTCAACTTTTCCGCCAGCAATGAATTGGACTTGATGACACAGAGTGACCGTACCTTGTGGGAATTTTATGGTTCTATGCATCTATAGGATGTCATCCTGCTGACCTCTTGCAGGAGGAAGGGGAGTGGGTGCAGAGGAGGGGGTAGGAGACTGTTGGGAGGATAGGACATGTATGGAGCAGAGAGGAGGGATGTGCTGTCACCAGGCAGGGAGAGCACTGGGAGCTGCATATAGGTAAGCATGTGAATTTATATGTGAATGTACATTTTCATTCAATCATAATAAAAAAATAACTAAATAAAATTGGGTAAAAAAAGGAAAAGAAAACCATAAAACAATACTGGTGAAGATAGTATAGATACGTCAAGACTAAATGGGCAGCTCCTGGCCAGAGGCGAGATGAGAAGGCAGAAAGAGACAGGAACTGGTTAAATGGACACTGAAAATCCGGGGTGGAAAGGAGAGCGCTGTCCCGGTATGGAGAAAACAACGGGGGTCACCTGACAATGGGGGTGTAAATTCTCATATGAAAAACTAGAACTGTAAACTCTCACTTTAAAGCACAATTAAAAAAATAAATAAGTAAAGGTGGTGGTTGGGAAAAACAAACAAGCTACCTGTTTTTGACTTGTTTTCAAGTGCTCCCCAGCATGTAGGGAATAAGGACTGCCATACCCAGCTCGGGAGGACACTCTACTAAAGCATGGTTTTGAAAAGAAACTGACAAACTGTATCAAGGGCCTTCAAAGTATTTATTCCTCCTGTCAACTTAAAAGCTGTGGAGACGGATTCTAAAAATAAATTTCATATCTATTTTATATCTGTATCTACCTTTACCTGTCCTTTTGACCCAGTAATTACATTGTCTGTGAACACAGCCTAAAAGTAAACATCCTGAGCACAGAGAAAGCTGTGTCCAAAGACACTATGTTGCTTAAAGTAAGAAATCACTAGAAGTAATCCAACATGTCCAACAATAGGAACGTGGTTTAATTCATTGTATTCATAGGATGGAGTACCATGCTATGGCATAATGGCAACTGAAAAAAACAGGGAATGAAACTGTTTTATTACAATATAGGAATATGCATGTGTACATATTCACATATGCAAATACAGAAGGAAAGATTCCAAAATGCTAATTAACTTTTGCCTGTTTTAAAGTGATAGGATTGGGGATAATTTTCTATTTTCCAAGTGCTAGTAATACAGTGGAATAATTAAATATTAGAGAAAAATAATAAATTTTCAAAACACGAAATATTTTTCCTAGGTTTTCTTCCCCCTTTCTTTGGGTTACAGGTTCTTGAAAGCAGAAGCTGTGCCATCCCTCATGCTGCAAGCCCCACTGCTGCTCAGGAAATGCCATAGACAATGGAAACCATTTCCGGTTTGTAGTCTGCCCTGTTTATAATCAAACCCCTGCATCAAAGGCACACTACACATCCCCCTAAGGAACAGCACGCTCTCCTCTTAATCACCCCACCCTCATCCTTCCCTAACTTCCTCTCCTCTCTCAGCTCAAGATGATCGTGGGCATAATCACCTTTCTCATGCAGATCTTCCCAGCCCATTTTGGAGGAAAATGGGAAACTGCTACAAAGGACAAGGCTATTCATAGGGAACACGAAATTAAAGTGCAATCTGACAAATGACTCAAATCTGAATCGGCTGGTATTAAGATCGTAGAGTGGGAAGAGGAAAAAGCCTCTGTTCTCCAAAGGACATAATGGGACATTTAACAGATTTCTTTCAAAGGGCAAATGAACAAACAAAACTCGCCATTAAAGACTCAAATGAATTGGTGAAAAAAGATCTGCTTATTAAAAATGTCACCTTGGATGAAGCAAACCAGAAGACTTGTTTCTCTGTACAGGCAGTCCCTGGGTTACGAGCATCCAACTTATGTACAACCGAGTTACAAACCAATCCCTGTAAAAAGCCTATTATACTGAAAATTCAAAGTACACACAATGGGGGACATAATAATAAACAGGCTACTTTGAGACACTCATCAAAACACTATTATTATTATTGCATTATTGTGTTAAATGTTGGCACAGTGGTTACAGCACTTAGCTGTTAACCAAAAGGTGACTTTCACCTGGAATCCACCAATCAATCGCTCGAAGGAAGAAAGTTATAGTAGTCAAGTTCCATAAAGATGGCACAGCCCTGGAAAGCCAATAGGGTAGTTCTAGTGTGTCCTATAGGGTCATTATGAATCAGAATCACGTCAACAGCAGTGGGTTTTATTATGTCAAAGATGTTTCAGTGAATCTAGAAGTATTTCTTTAATGTTTCTAATGCACAAAAAGGTACCCCTATATACTACATAGAAAGAAAAGTATTTGACTAACTATATTAGATTAAAACCATACGTAACTGTTCTGATTTACATAAAGATTTGATTTAAAGTAATCCAGGGACAGCCTGTAAATGGACTACAGATATTCTTGGTTTTCAAAATCATCTGGAGCCTTGGAGGCCAGAATCAATGAATATTCCCTCTCTCAAAGACAGCAGATGGCCAGAGCACAGCACAAACACCTCTGAGCTCCACTCACTTTGAAAGTAGGAGGAGACAGCTGACGCGGGCTGACAAATCTCTCCCAAGAAATGATGTGACAATTAACCTGAGATGGCCATTAATATGGAGCTCCAGGCTAAGTTCAAGACAATCCCAACCAAGAAGATTCCAGGAAGACTCAAGTACCAAAAAGCCTACTGCAATTCCAGTCTTCTGAAACAATGCTGACGATACATTCAAGGAGCAAGACTCTCCCTGCAGGGATCGACCACACGATGGGCTACAGAGAGGAAACAATGCACTTCTCCTCACTGCCACAAGTAGGGTTCTCCTACTGTGTGAGTTAGCACTGACACCCAAAAGTCATCAGAGTGACACGCTTCTACTGTCTCTCCCCAGGGCAGGGTAAAGGAATGGGATTCTCACCCTCGGTGGTTACACAGGTCTAGCAAACCACAAGCTCTCTAGTAGCCATTGTTAAGAGGGCAGGATTTAACCTTTCGTGACCTATTCAGACTTTTCAAATGCTATCTATAGACAGTTTCTACAGACAGGAAGCTGAACTTTTGGGTTGATGAGACACTAGCTGTCTCCCCCCTGCCATGTCCTTTGTGCACGGCACAGTGCAGGAGTTTCCAGGTAGGCACATGAAGGAACTACACGTGTGATCCAAGGCAGAAGTCAGGATACCATCAGCATGAGAAGATGATGCACAAAATCCAGGTCATACAGTATTAATACAAAAAGTAAAAGAAAAACATGCTTATTAATCTGTTCTTCATTGTTAATAGATTCACTAAGGCTGCATCTATACCACCCAAACTATCTCATTGATTTGGCAACTCTCCAAATCCCTGGGAGCCCACACTACTCACCTGGATCTGCAGCCCAAATCCCAAGGTGGGACTCTAGGTTAGAGGCATCACAACATTCCAAATGTACCCCTGGAGGCATGCTGGCCTAACAGGACCCCCCAAATCCCAGCCACAGCAAAGGGCACTTCAGCAGGAGTCCAGGGAAGATGCAGTCTTGAGAAATGTTTCTGACTGTTATTTTTTTAATTAGCATATAACAAGAAGGTTTTTTTTCTTACCTCCTTCTGTCTTACTGACTCTAGTCTGTCACTTCCCTGGAAGCCCATGCAGGAAAGATCAAAAATTGTTTTCTTCAGCTGCTGGTTGTCCGTATACAGTTCCTTCACTAACTGGATAAGGTCACTGACCTAGGAAAGAAAAGCACAGAGAACTGGTTACCCAGCAGCCAACTTCTGCGTCCAGGACCATGTCCCATAGGCAGACCCTCCATCTCCTCAGTGGACTCCTCTGTATCACTGTTAAAGAGCATCAGGCTGCATGATTCTAGAACTCAGGCTACTCTGGGTACAGGGAGAAGAGCACTGGTTTTAACATTTAACAAGCCTACATTCTAATACTAGAGCCACCACTTCAGTATAAAGAGATCTTAAGCAAGTTGCCTGAGCTAAGCCTCAGTTTTCTCATCTGTAAAGTGAGCTACTGTGAGAACTGAACATGAATATGAATCCTAGTCACAATGCACCACAGTCCTTGGCGCAGTCTAACTGCTCCATCAACAGCACTAGCAGTACCTGTCGTGCCCCCTCCCCACAAGCAGAGTTAATTTCTCCTTCCCTGCTAACGCTATACACACCCATTCACCTATCACAGCAATCCTGACACACTATCTAGTGATGACTTGTTAAAATCCCACAAGAGAATAAAATTTCAGTCACACTGGCATGATAGTTTTATGATAAATCACCTAGCCTCTTCTGAGGTCACACTTCCTATTCCTATCAATAGCTCTCAGTATCTTGAAGTACTAGAAACCACTCTAAACAACAGATTGCAAGAACCTTTCTGGTTTAAAAAAAAGAGATTTGTTGATCAAATCTTGGAGTTTCCTTCATCCAAAAATTATCTATTAACTCCACCCAACAGAGCCAGGTTCTAGGAAATCAGAAATAACTATAACATAATCACTGACTTTAAGATGTTCATAACTATTAAGGGGCACAGAAGAGTAACTAGACAATTACAGATCACCATGAAAAGGACATAAGGAGCCTGGGTGGCACAATGATTAAGCACTTGGCTGCTAACCCAAAGGCTGGTGGTTCAAGTCTGCCCGTCGACTCCACAGGAGAAAGACCTGGAGATCTGTTCCTGCAAAGCTTACAGCCTAGAAAACTCCATGGGGCAGTTCTACTCTGTTACTTGAGGTGGCTGTGAGTCAACTTGATGGCACCCAACAACAGCAACATGAGAACAACACTGCCATCAGGTATAAAAGAGAGCTGAATGACCTGGGGGAAAGATGACTAGTTAGTTGTGCGTGAGGGATCAGGGAGCCTCTCCTACCAAAGAGCAAGCCTCAGCAGGGTTCTCAGGCTGGAAGAGGAACATGTGAGACCTGGGGTAGGGCCCTCCAGGAACTTCAACTGAAGGAGAAAAGACAACAAGGCAAGGAGAAGGAAGAAAGGGCTTTTAGAATCTTATACTTCTGAGATAGAACCAAGGGATAACAACGAACCCATGAAGTGCAGTTAACAGGTCAATACCTTTCTCTTCAGTTCTTCTTGAGAAAAATGCTCCACTTGTGGCCAACTGTTCTCTTCAAGGCAAATACTCAAATAAGATGTTTGATCACTATAAAATGAAAATGTTTCTTCTGCCAAAAAAGGGGGTGGGGGCAGGAGAGAAGAGAATCAGAAATAGATCATTCTAGGGCCAATGCCAGTGCAATTCATTTAAAGCAAGTTGAATTGGGTTGGTGAGAGAGTTAGAGGAAGATAAATGCACACAGGGAGTTTAAAGTACCACCTTTGGAGCAAAAGTAATTTTCCTTCCTTCTCTAAAGGCTGATATCTCAATATATGGTTTCATCTTGAACTGTAGGCTTTCACTGCGGCCAATTCAAAATTATAATTTGCATATCAAGTGTTGTGCCTGGAGACCCTTCTTGAGTGGCATGAGCAAATGGTGATTTCAGTTTAAATGAGGGAGTGATTCTGTTTAGGCAGGAATACAAGAAAATTAGATGTGACCCTCAAGGGCAGAACTCAAGGGAAATAAAAGAGCCTGAGTATTTTGTATCGGCCCCAGTGCCCACATGGGGAACAAACACACTAAGTGCAAAAACAGCCTGCCAGATCTAAGATAAGGGGACCTTTGGTCACCTACATAAGAGTCTGCTTCCTTTGCACAAAGTTCACATAGTAATGAGGAAGGAAGGCGCAGAAGAGGAGAAGGACATTTACTGAGAAAGGCATAGCCACAGACATTATTGTATATAAGAGGTGTGCATGACATGCCATATATTGCCCCAGAAAGAGCAATACTTCAAAGAAAGACAATGTAATTTAAATTCTGATGATTTACCATGAAACTCCAGACAAATTTAATCCTTGCTCTCTGAGTCTCAGTTTCCTCCTCTGTAAGATGGAATTATACCTACTCTACCCACCCACATGACTGTGAAGGAAAGATGAGATGTTAAGTGCCTATCACTGTGCCTTGCACACAATACAGGTAAGTGCTCAAGAAATGTCAAACCTAGCACTGCCATTACTACTATTTATTTTAAGTGCCAAGCACCAGGCTAGGCATTCAAAAAAGGATAAGAAACACACCCAGACTTTAAGGGTTCATATTCAAGCAAGGGAGAGAGCCAAATACTACTGTGATAAATACTGCTGTGCCAGCCCCACAGACCCTCATCTTGTAACCCTCCCTAAATAAATTTATTCATGGTCATGACAATGCTGAATGCAGTATTTCAACATAAAACAGCAATCTCACTCCTACACATCTCTGCAGTCCAGGCTCACTGCAGTGGGTGCTATGACAGTCACAGTCCAAACGCTCCAAGCAATGAGGACATTGAGAAAGGTGATTTGAGGTTAACTAGAGCTAGGAGCAACGAATGATGCCGGAAATAGTGTCAGCAGCAAGTAAGAGATCCTACAGCAGATATTTTGCAGAATAAATACAATTTACTGGGGCTTTCCACTATGAAGGCCAAAGCCAGAAGGAAACACCCTGGAAGAGCCAACATTAAAACAGTCACCAGAAAAAAGGTACCAAGATAAAATCTTGTAGGTACTTCACTTCCTAATGATGCTTTAGGGCTCTCTTAAAGTTCAGCCAAGGACTTCCAAGTGGCAAACCCAGAAGGGAAACATATATAAGACAGTGCATACCTTCCCGCCTTCGGATTTCATTGATCTGTTCCTCCAGCGTCTTCTGCAAATGCTGATAGGAAAGCACATCCTGCTCCAGCTGCTTCCGCAGTGCCAAAATGTTGTTTAACTCAGCCTGCAGGTTGGTGATACTTGGTAAAACAAAAGACCAGAAATTTTAACACAGACTTATTTGTGCTTCAAGATGCAAAGCCCAGCAAGTCTCCCTTTAATGTTTATGTCACTTGTGTGTTTTCCAGTTATAAAAGTAAATACATACTCATTAAAGAAAACTGAAAATATAAACACACAAAGAAACAAATTTATCATAACTCCACTATCAATTACCACATGACAGACTCTATTTCCTCCCAGTCTCCTTCCCTGTGACTATTTCTACACGGCTGAAATAGTACTCAGAAACCAAATCAAACTCACTGCCTTCAAGTTATCCCAACTCACTGTGGCACTACAGAACAGAACACAACTGCCACAGGGGTTCCAAGGCCGCCACCTCTACAGAAGCAAACTGCCACATCTTCTCCCACAGAGTAGCAGGCGGGTTCAAACCACAGACCCTTCAGTTTGCAGACAAGTGCTTAACCACTGCCCAGGCCTCCCTGGCAGTACTAGATATCCAGTATTGATTTTTGTCCTTCTTACTTAAATCGTTCTCCATACATTTAGAAATTTTTTCAAAAATTTCAAAACTTTTTTCACTCTTAGTGACTAAACCAAACTGACTGCCATTCAGTCAATTCTGACTCACAGTGACCCTATAGGACAGAGTACAAACTGTTCCATAGAGTTTCCAAGGAGCACCTGGTGGATTTGAACTGCTGACTTTTTGGTTGGCATATGTCGCACTTAACCATCATGTCACCAGGGTTTTCTCTTAACAACTATAAAATATTAAACCTAGTGTCTGTCCATTGTTGACTCATCCTCTCTCAATGGACCTTTAGGGCATTTCTAAATGCTTGCTACAGATGTAATTAGCTGGAAATAATTCTCCAGAACACCTCTCTGAAACAATAACTTCAAAAGGCTAAGGCACACAGAGGGAGAGGGCTCTCCAGGGCTGGGTCATCTGGAATGCAGACTTTGAAAGAGACAGAGAGAGAGAGGCAGAAAGAATTTTTATTACGTTACTCCTAAAAAAGGTAGTATTGGGGATGAGGGTGAAAGGCAGAAAGGAAGAGGAAGAAGAATTACATTAACAACAGGAGGGAAAGAGGACCAATTTAAGGGCCAACAGACTCTACAGCGATGGGTTCAAAACCAATCAAACCCACAGCCATTTAGTTGTTTTCAACTCATTCCAGCGACCGTACAGGACAGGGAGGAACTGTCCCATTGGGTTTCCAAGGCTGTAATCTTAAGGCAGCAGACTTAGATATCTTTCTCCCCTGGAGCAACTAGTAGGTTCAAACAACCAACCTTCCGGTCAGTAGCCAAGGGCCTGCCTAACAACTATGCTGCTAGTGCTCCCTTATGGTCATGCGTTAGCCACTCACAAATGCATAATATGAATGGATTTTTACTTTGGGAGAGAGGTACTCAAAGTGATGCTGAGTTTCACATCTGGACCACCATGATACGCAGCTCAGCTATACAGACAGCTTGCAGGCAACCAGAAGCTCAGAACACAGAGGAGCCCATAAAAACATACACCTCCCAGAATATGCATTAATCTTAAGAAGCACTATCCAATATAACTTTTTTAAGTGATGAAAATATTTCTGTATCTGTGCTAACACAGCAGCCACTAGCCACAGGTGGCTACTGAACACTTGAAATGTGGCTAAGACATGAAGAAACCAAATGTCTAAGTTTATTCAGTTTCAATTAAACTTGATTTTAATAGTCACATGTAGCTTGTGGCTACCATATTAGACAATATAGATCTATGAGGAGGGCTCTGAATGTCTACTGATAATGCAACCAGGAAGGATCTGAACCAAATAATCCCAGTTCTCAAAGGAACACGGAGACCTCAGCAACATCTGAGTAACAAAAATAATGTTTCACAGTACATCTCTGTGCCTAAAGCCGTATTTGACATTCAGATTATTTTCCTAGGAATCCCAGTAGCACAATTACTGGTCAAAGACTACAATCACTTTTAAGACTTCTGAAACACATTAATAGATGAAAATGCTTCCTTTATAGACACTGAAAAATATATCACTCTGTCCAGTGCCTAACCAGTAGTTTTCTAAAAGTCCATCTACACCTTAAACTAACCTATAAAAATTTATGAATATGTGAATTTTTCAAGGAGAGGGTCCACAGGCTTTCATCAGATTTTCCAAAGGGGTTGACATACATGCCACAATGTGGATAAACTTTGAAAATATTATGTTGAGTGATATAGCCAGACGCAAAAGGAAAAGTATCGTATGGTCTCACTTACACAAAATAACCACATTAGGCAAATGCAGAGAGACAAAGGGACTGGAGGAGGAGGGAATGGGAGTCACTGCTGAAAGGCCACTGAGTTTCTGTTTGGCATGATGTAAGACTTCTGGAAAGCGATAGCAGCAATAAAAGCATACCACACTAAATGTAATCAATGTCATTTAAGTGTACAAGTGTACACTTATAAATGGTTGAAATGGCAAACTTTTTGTTACACATATTTTACCATAAAAAACTTTGTTTTAAAGGGACAGTGGCCCACAGCCTCAAAACAGTTAGGAACTACTGCTTTAAAAGATAATGTTCCACAGACAGAAGCCCCACTTCTCCACACATTTCCTTCAGCTCCACCCATCAAACTGCACACATAAATCAACACATATTGGAAGGAAAATAAACCATTATGTCTAATCTTCTGTGCTCACTGCTGTGAAGATGGTTCGTTGTGAAGCAGTCCCCATGCAAGGCACAGGGCCCTGCCAGCAACTTACACCTACTTCTATTTCAAGACTATCATAATGATCAATTTGTAAGGCTGATGGAAACCCTTACAGTGCTGTCACATACAGCACTCGCTTGGATGCGGTCGTGCTCCAGAGATATTTAACCAGGGAAAGAAAGGAGACTGTTTCAGCGAAGCTCCAGCGATTAGGGCTGGGGAGAGCTGACTGCTTCACTCCCTCTTCTGTCCTCTGACAGGGTGCTGAGTACACAGCTGCTGTTCTCGTCTCTGTCATCTATGTTTCCCGGATGCTGACATCTCTTCAAGGTCTGAGGCGCCGGTGGAACAAAGGTGCTTCAGTCAGAAAGAAACAAAAGCCCTGCACGTTCTTCCTTCCGGGGAGGGGTGAGGGCAGAAATGAGGGATCGGAACCAAGCTCAAAGTGGCAGCCACATCACTGACTAGCAGCATGACCTCAGGCGAGTCAACTACATGACCTGAGTTCTGCTTTCCTCCTCTGTATAAAAATGGGGATAATAGTGCCTTTCCTTCAAACTTCTTAGGCAGATTAGGTAAACCGTAATATGGAAAATGACTCAGCATAGTGTCTAACGCAGCCAAGACAGTTCAACAAACATTATTTCCTTCCTTCTACATGTCCCCAGTAAGTTCCATACAAAAGATGATCTTTACCAGAAAAAATGTCTGGTTCTCATGAGTTAACATGGTTCTGAGCTGGAGACGATTCTGCACCATAAGGGGACATTTGGCAATGTTTGGAGACACTTTTCGTTGTCACAACCAAGGGGCTGAAGGGAGTACCTAGAGGTCAGGAACGCTGCTAACACCCCACCACATACAAGACAGCCCTTATGACAAAGTATCCAGTCCAAAATGCCAACACTGCTGAGTTCAAGAAACTGTGTTACAGGCAAGTTGTACTAGTCTTCAAGATAAGTGATTTATTAGTGAGCATCTAGGCTTGGGAGCCAGAGACCCCAGAGCTCCAGTAACTGCTCAACTGCAGTACCTTGGGTAATATACTTAACATCTCAGAGGACAGGTTTCCATTTCTGTAATATGGGGATAAAGCTACTGACTTCTAAGTGCTAATGTAGAGGATATATTGGTAGAAGAGAAATAACCAAGCACACAGCTGCCCTCGATTAGTTTCCCTCCTCCTTGCCCCTCCTTTCCAATTTTAATTACAAGTCTAGCACATATCTCTGGAGTCGTCCACCTTTACTGCTAGTTTCCAGTGAATGTGCAATGCTGAAATCACAAAAGGTGCTCCACCTGCCTTAGCCCACAATTCTGTGCTCTGGATGTGCCAAAGTCTAACGATTCAAACCACCCCTCCCCACCACACTGAGTTTACAGACATTGAGATATCGCGGGATATGCAAGCTTTTCATTGCATGTTGCTATTTTTAACAACTATTAGCATTTACTGACTATCTACCACGTGACAGCAGTGTTAGAACTTTACATGTCTCATCTCTTATTTCAAATCAATCCTGCAGGGTAGGCACGCAGGTAGGTGAGTGGGCATGAGCTGAGACCCAGCATGAAAAATAACTTACCCTAGAGCTCAGAGCTGGTGAGTGGATGGCAGAGTTGGGCTTTGGACCCAGGTCTGTTTCATTCTACATATATTGGACTCTGCAGACAAACAAGAAACCTTTGGCGTGTCGGTCGCAGCTCTGACCCACCCTGGTCTTTTCTCACATTTTTATTCACTACGAAAGAGCGTGTGACACACAGAGCCTGAGGAATGCAGAGCCAGCCCTGATGTGGAGGGTGCTCGAAAACAGCCATGTCCATCCACAGGGCCTCTCAGTGCCCAGAATCCAATCCGGCTTCCACCCCAGAAAGCTGCACAATTAAAACTCAATTTGCCTGTTCCCTTTGAGTGTTCCAACATTACTGAGCCCTTCCTCCAAGTAAAACTGACTAGCAGCTGAGGCTTCTTGAAAATGCTCACATTCAGACAGTTATATTGACTCAGAGAATTTCATCAGGATGTTTTCATTTTCTCTAAATTCATTTCAGACTTTAAAATCCGAAAATTAGCTCATAATTTAGAAAATTAGTGTTGGGAGGGCATTCATCCACTGAACATTTTCTGAGTGCCTATTCCACACCAGGCCCTATTAGAGGCACCAGGATACGGAGACAAATTAAGACGTGGGCCCTGCCCTCAGAGAGCTCACAATCAGATGAGAAGGCAGATCAGCAGAGGCAACTACACAAAGGGGTACAGTTCTGTCTGAGGGGTTAGTGACATGGGTAACACCGACACTGAATTCAGAACGACCAGCAGAGCCTCAGTGGCTCAGCGATTAAAAGTTCATTGACTAGCCAAAACGCTGGCAGTCTGAAGCCACCGACCGCTTCTCGGGAACCCTATGGCGCAGCTCTGCTCTGTCTTATAGAGTTCCTGTGAGTTGAAATGGACTCAACGGCAACAGGTTTTGGTTTGTTCGTTTTGTTTGTGTGTTTTTACCTGTTAGTGGAGAAAAAAAAGCAGGCAGAGTGGGTAGGCAAGGGGCAAGGGACTCGGCAGAGGCAGGACTGTGCTTGGCCTGGGAACAATGAACAAGTCCAACACCGCCAGAAGCAAAAGATGATTTTTTTTAACTTTTTATTATAGCAAGTTTAAGACCTGAATCAGCTCTTCATAGTCTGATTGGTGTTCTTCCTGGGAATGACAGTGGGGTGGTCATCTGAACAGAAACTATGGTAACAGGTCCTGCTCCAGCTGCTCATACCCAAGTCCCCAAGACCAGGGTACCAAGACCAGTCTTGTTCCGTTGGTATCTCTGCCTGCTTCCTCCACTCTGTATAGTTTTGAAGCAAATCCCAGACATCATATCTTTTCAGTTAGAACTATTCCAGTGGGTAGAGAGATGATTTCTTAATGCAAGAAATCACCAAGTCCAACCTTCCATTTACAGATGGACAAAGGCAAGAGGGCAAGAAGTGTGCCTGTGAACACACAGCTAGAGCACAGAGAGCCGAGGCAAGACCACTCAGCCTCACTGGCACCAAATCATGTATCAGCAACCCTGAAAATACTCAAATTATTTCAAAACATGGGCCACACGAGGCAGAAACTTGTGTGGATCTTGACGCTATCATTCACCTTATGTGTCTCCTTAGACAAGTCACTGAACCTCTCTCAGCTTTTCCAGCCTTAACATAACATAGGGATAACAGCATTACATAGCTCATAGAACTGCTATGAGAAGTGTATGTAATGATATACGTGAAAGCACTTTCTAAATGTATAACAAAGTGCTATAAAAATCTAAGTAATTAATATTATATTTTTATCCTAAATTTTATGCCCAAAATCAGACAAATGTATCGATAGAAAACAGGTCTAGCTGACAGTTAAATAAGGCAATCAACATCCAAGGCCTTTATAAGCTTCTTAAGCAAAGTGGTAGTAGGGCTTTGCTGCCTCCAGAACCTAACAGCATTTTGTGACTCCGCACATAAGAGGTCTGACAATCAAGTCCATGAACATACTTGTTACAAGTGCTACCTATTTCATTGCTGAGTATCACTATGGTCATTTTTCAACTACTCACCTTCAGAAGCTATGAACCGACACCAGAGCCCATTCCACCCTTCAAAGCAATTTTGGAACTCTTTCTGGAATGGCCATTGTGCACAGTGGGACGATGGCAAGTTTGCAAACCTAATTGTATAGTCGTCTGTGAGGGAGTTTTTAGCCAGTAAACAATTAACTGCATTGGAGCACCCTCCCTACTCACCTGATCTGGCCCCAATGACACTTTTCTTTACCTGAAGATAAAGGAAATATTGAAAGGAAGGCATTTTGATGACATTCAGGACATCAAGAGTAATCATTGACAGCTCTGCTGGCCATTCAAGAACAAGAGTTCCAAAACTGCTCTGAAGGGTGGACTAGGTTCTGGCATTGGTAGATAGCTTCCCAAGGGGAGTACTTCGAAGGTGGCCAGAATGATATTCTGCAATGAGGTACATAGCACTTTCTCTAGGATGAGTTCATAAACTTAAATGCCAGGCCTTGTATGCCTGCATACTCATGTGCATGATGTCTAAACAGAAACACTTACCTGTTTGAGTCCTGCAGAGATTTTACTAGACGGGAATAGATGTCCTGCTCTTTCTTTAAGACCTGAATCAGCTCTTCATAGTCTGATTGTTGCTTTTCCTGGGAATGACAGTGAGCATCCAACATTAAGGGGAAGAATTTTAAAAGAATACACTCTTACACAATATATGTGCATAGTTCTGGTTTTGAAACCTAAACTGAGCCTCTGTGCCTCTGTGCCAGGCCTAGATCAGGTGACAGTCAGACAGCACCACCTTCAGGAGGAGTGGGGAATGGCCGTCTCTTACCAAAGAATGAAGCCAAGAGCTGAGCTTTTAACACTTTCTAGTTGTTATTAAAGAATCATCATAGTCATCCAATTTGCCCATCACGAAACTACCACCCTCGGAGCTGTTGTTCATGGTTTTCACAACACTACAGGGAATGCCTTTACACACTCACTCTTGCTCCAAAGAACTGATATTCACGAACTAAAACCTGACGCATACTGGGGACAAAGGATTCACGCGAAAGAAGTCGAGCAAGCAGCCCTTTGGTGGCACTCAGAACAGCTTGGTGATAAAGAGAATTGAGCTGGATCTCTGCCATTCACTAGCTCTATGACCTTGATGGGTAGCAGATAAAAGTTAAATATGTACACTGTTATGAACCAGAGATCTTTGGAGAAATGACTGATTCTAGGAATAAAACAAAGAAAAGAAGGAGTACTACAAGATATATCTATAGTATTTTGGTGTGCCACAAAATAAGACAATGTCCAAATAATGACAGGGTATTATCAAAAGGACACAGAAACTAGCCTGAAGAAACTCTTACTAGTCAAGTCTGAGACACAGTAAATAATGATAGCCACACATTACACCCACTGAATAAAACAGAAAGTCATGTATTCATACTGATACGAATAACTGAATGAATAAATGGGAGAAGTGCAGCCTTTTGTTTACAGTAAGAATGTCAACCAATAAAGGTACAAGGAATAATGGGATTATCAACAGCACCATTTGCCAATGATCATAGTAATAATTTGGCCAAGAAACACTGATGAATGCTAAAAACTGGTGGACAAAAGTTTGAAGAGAACAAGGATATTCACATAGATTCAAAATGCCTTCCCACAAAGTATTAATTACAAAGGAGAAAGAATAACTACAGTTACCGCACCTGAGATACACCATCTTCATAAAGTTGTCAAAGTTCCTGACCAGTAAAGGGACAAATGAAAACTGCATGCCATCTGATAGGACATGAAGAAATGAGCGAAGCAACGCTGCCAGCCAAGTGCTGTCGAGTCAACACTACTGAGATGTTACTGCCAAAGATGCAGAGCCTGAAACTGATGACAAACAAACACTACACGAGACCAAACTGAAGGACATTCTGTACAGCAACTGGCCTGGATACTTCAAAAATATCAAGGTTATGAAAGACAGATTCAGACTGAAGAAGCAAGACTATTAAACACATTGTGTGATCTGGACTAGAACCATTTGCTCTAAAGGGAGTTATGGGGAGAACTGGTGAAACGTGAATGGGTGTGATGATCAGACAGCAGTGTGATGCATCTGTGCTAATTCCCTGCTTGTGACAGTTATGCTGGGGTCATGCAGGAAAATGCCACTGTGAGTAGAAAATACACATTCAAGTATTCAGAGACGACTGGACTTTATGCTGGTAACTTACTCTCAAATGGCTCAATACAAACAAAGTCCTTTAAACTACTGTAACTTTTCAGCAAATTCAAGATTATTTCAAAACAAGAAGAAAAATGTTAAAAATAAATGAAGTTAATGTGGACAGAATACCTAGCACAGTTCCTGACATACACTAGGTGCCCCCTAAAGGCTGGAAAGAGGTATTCAGTCAGGTGAGGAACAGGGGTGCAAAGCACCTCTGTATTTGACCTTGGCTTAAGCTCTCTGTTACAGTCAAGATACCATCTAGGACAGGGGTTCTCATCACGAGTAAAATTCAGGGGATGCATTAAGTGAACAGAGAAAGAAAAAAACAGTTACATCTTTATTTCCACTAATCTTTAGCTGCACTGTAGCATTTCCATCTGTCATGGATTGTGTTGTGTCCCTGCAAAAATGTATGTCCTCATCTGACTAGACTATGAGTTCCAATATGATACCATTCCTCCCATGTGTTGTGAACCTTGCCTCTGTAATGTTGATGACAGAAAATGGATAGCAACTGTGTTGGTGAGGCAGGACTCAAGTCACTAGCTGTGCGACATAAGGGAGGGAAGTGAGCAGAGAAAGTTGGGAACCTCATACCACCAAGAAAGCAGCACTGAGAGCAGAGCGTGTCCTCTGAACCTGAAACTCCTGGGCCACGGTGCTCTCAGTGGATTCGGACTCAGCCTACTGGACTGTGCTGCTTTCTCTCATTAAACAGACTTGTAACTTGTGCACAGATTTGTGGCTTACCGGACTGTGTCAAATAAAATTTCTCTTCATAAAACCTTCCACTCATGGTATTTTCTGTCAGAGCAGTATCAGATGACTAAAACAGGATTTGTACCAAGAGAATGGGATGCTGCTCTAACAAATATCTAAAACGTGGGAGCCATTTTGAAACTGTGAACGGACAGAAGATTCAGAAGGAACTGAGAACTGTTAACACCGAAGAATGCACAAATGGTGAGACCCAATAGCAGAAGATGAGCAGCAGTGGCAGCAGCAGAACCAGAGGCAGTGCTAGACTTGCTAACCAATGGAGCAGGAGAGCTGAGTGCCTGTGTGCAAGAGGCTACACGGCAGAGTGGAGGGATGCTGGGCACTTGAACTAATGGGGTGCTACAGAGCTTTGGAACACTTGTCCCTTCAGGACAGATATGGGCCTGAGGTCCAGGCCATGAGGCCATTAGGCCATTGGAGACCTAGAACATGAGAAGATGAGCTGCTTCAGTCTCAAAAGCTATGGCTATGACCTCAGGAGTTTCAGAGGGTAGAGCCATGGCTTCTTGTGTTTGTAGGCATGGAATTGCCATTCAATGGGGCTCAGGGTGCATCTAAAGCCAAGGAGCCAGAGTTGCTGTCCAAGTGGGCCTAGAAGGCAGAGTTGTAGCACAGGGCCAAAGGGTATTCACTCAGAATCCAGAGAGTGTGGCTAATACCTACAGTCTGGAAGGTAGACTCAGAAAATATAAGATTACTTTCAGAGCTTTGAGGGCTACTGTCACATTCTCTGCTGCCTTGCTTGTTGCCTACTAATGTCTTCGTTTCCTGTAATTTCTCCCATTTGTACAGAAACGTCTAACTTGTGCCTATTCTGCCACTGTACCTTTGGAAGCAGACTGCTTGTATTCTAGGATTCACAGATGTGGAAGAGCTTTTGTATTTTGGACTTGAAATTGATTTAAGACTTCTGTCATACAGCATGGACATGTTTTTGCTATGATTTTGCTATGATGGGATCAATGTGTCACAAGTTTCCAAGACGTGATTTTGGGGGGCCCACAGGGTGGGATGTCATGGATTGACTTCTGTCCCCGAAAAAATACATGCAGTAATTTGGATGCACTAGGATTCCCTGTATTCTGTGACTGTCCTCCATTTTGTCATTTTCTAATGCTCTAAATCCTAATCTCTGCCTGTGACTAATAGATAACATGATTATGTTAAAAAAGGATTAGGGTGGGATAGCCACACCCTTGCTAAGGAAGCTTCCCTGGAGCGTGGCTTCCATCAGCTTTTATCCTTTCATACTATGGCGATAAAGAGAGAAGCAAGCAGAGAATTGGCAACCTCACACCATCAAGAAAACATCACCGGGAGAAAAGCGTGTCCTCCAGAACTGAGGTTCCTGGGCCAAGATGGTCCCTGAACAAGGACTGATGCAACACAAGAATTTTCCTCCAGAGCTGACAGAAAGAAGGCCTTCCCCTGGAGCAGACACCCTGAATTTGGACTTGTAACCTACTGGACTGTGTAAGAATAAACTTTTCTTTTCTAAAGCCATCCATTTTGTGGTATTTCTGTTAGAACAGTACCAGCTGACCAAAACACCATCAATCAAGAATTGAAGAACACTGCTATTACCACATGCCACAGTAACATTAGCAGTATTACTGTGCCTCTGTTACCAAAAGAAATCTGATTATTTTGTCTATGTTGCA
Source organism: Heterohyrax brucei (assembly GCA_028571685.1). Lineage (NCBI taxonomy): Eukaryota > Metazoa > Chordata > Mammalia > Hyracoidea > Procaviidae > Heterohyrax > Heterohyrax brucei. The sequence continues at coordinate 70,791,986 of CM053150.1, forward strand.
GATATCTCAAAATATTGTTTATTCTTATCACTACTTCAAGATTACAATAGCTATTATATTCACCACTAGATCTTTACATAAGAAGTACCATTTGTACAGCACAAAGTCTATTTTGTTTTGATAAACGCATTTCAAAATAATTCATTCACTTTATGCTGCTGCTATTGTGGTTGGGTGCCAATGACTCAACTGCGACTCACAAAAACTCCATGTGGCAGAGTTGAACTGCCCCAAGGAGTTTGCTAGGCTGTAATCTTTGGAGAAGCAGCCTGTCAAGTCTTTCTCATGTGGACACTGGGTGGGTTCAAAATACCAACTTTTCAACTAGCAGCAGAGTCTTAATCACTGCACCACTGCCACCACGGTTCCTTTTGTCCCTTTATAGCCCTACGCATGTGTTTTTATGCCTGGAGACTGCCAAAGGGATGCTGAGGGCAAAAACAAAAAAACACATTAAGAATACCCAACCTAGGAGAATTTGTCTTGCATCTAGTCCTGAACAAAAAGGCACAGTCACCACCTGCTGATTCAGGGTCTTAAATGCTAAACCACCAGTCTGGTCACGATAAATCAGTTACCCAGGACACCAGAAATGCCAGGTCCTTTTGTGAATCATACATGGCACTGGCACAACAAGCTCCCAAATGTCTCTAGTAGGCGGTAATAGTATCACGCAGGATTCTCTTAGAGCACAATTGCACAGAACTGTGTACACAGCCCAAGGATCCCAAAGAGAAGACTGAGTAAGAAACAGGAGAACATCAATACAGAAGAGTGTCACGACCAAGTCGTCAGTACTGTCAGCCACAGTGCTAAGTGCTTTCCATGCATTTTCTCATTTAATCCTCTCGATAACCCAGTAAGCACAGGTGGTGTTCTGCCCACTTTAGAGATGAGGGAACTGAGGCACAGAGAGTCAAAAGAGTGCTCAAGCTCAGGGTGGTATGGCAGGGTGTGGCCCTGGGTGGGGCCGATGCTCTTCAGCCCACCCTTCATTGTCCCAGAGCAGATGCAAAGCACTGAACACTCAACAAAGGTAACATCAAAGGCCAGCCTACGGTGTCTTGAGACCCTACCACAACAGACAGTGGACTCCTGCTCTGTCTGGATCTCATCTAGACCTTCATAAGCTTTTCCAAGCCATTAGCCTCCTCAGTTCCTGCGCACCATCTGCCAGCTGACCACATCTGCACTCATCCATTCCACCCGCCCCTCCACCTTGGCGGAAGTGCGGAACCCCTCCATTTGGGCTCCAGTAGGCAACTTCAACCTCCTCCTTGAAGACTGTTCCATCACTCAATTCTCTCTACCAACACAATCCACTGTACCTTACAGAGTATGCTCTGATTAAACCTTCACCACAAAGCTTCCTCTGACTCAGAGAGATGTCTTCCCTTGACCCACCCCCCACAACACCTTATACCCACCTTCCCCCCAGAGCCACAGTATACTAATACCTATTTACACACCTGCCCTCCCCAACTAGGCTGGGGGCTCCTTGAGGACAGCAGCACAGTGCCCTACACAGATCAAACGCTGCCACAAATACTTGCTGCACTGCCAGTTAAATGGGTAAAAGAAGAACACACAGGGACTGAGATAAATCTTAAGAGCAGAGATTCCTGTGGATATTTTGCATAATAGAAGTCAGAGTGAGTCAACGTCTTCCTAGAAGCAAATTGCTCACCCATGTTAAATAAATGAACTCTTCAGAGCCATTTGGGTCCTATTTCATCAATCATCTATTCCCCTGCCTTGAATCATGCCCCATTAGAATGAAGTCATTTGGCTCCCTCAGCAAGGCTGAGACACCAATGGTCTCCTCTGGCAGAGGGCCAGGCTGCCCAGACGGAAGTAACAGGGAGTACCCACTCAGCGTAAGTGCCAACTTCCCCTTCCCCTGACCTAGCCTTGCCCTACCCTGCCCCTCCAATCAGAAACAAACCTAGAGAAGAGGCCTCTCACCACAGAGAAAGCTTATCATTTACTAGGCATCTACCGTGTGTCAGACTCTGCATCTACAGAACGTGTGCACAGCCCCTGGAGGGACTATCCAGCTCACTGCCATTGCCTTGCCTTGCCTAAGAACTGTCACTAAAATATAACGGTGAGTCCCTGAAACAGCCCTTTCCTTTGGTGGTTGTTCAGGTCCACGGAAAACCACTGAGATGCTCTCCCAGGAATTCCAGGACTTAGATAGAGACCCCAGAATTATGGATGTCACTTGGTCTCAGTACGTCAACAACAGTGCCCTAGTGTTCACAGCTTCTGTCGTTGAGCCGTGGAACTGCCACGGTTTTCAACCTCACCACGTGTGGTTGCTCAACTCATCCCTGGCCTCATGAGGATATTCCTAGTAAATACACTCCCTGTCGTGGATCAAGTTATATCCCGCCACAAATGAGTGTACCAATTTGGTGATGCCATGATTCCCAGTATTGTGTGGCTATCCTCCATTTGCTGACTGTAATTTTACATTTAAGAATATTAAGGGAGGAAGAGAGTTGGGAACTTCCTCTCACCAAGAAAGCAATTCCTGGAGCACAGCACCTCTTCTGGATGTGAGGTTCCTACACAGAGAAGCTCCTAGATGAAGAGAAAACTGATGACAAGGACCTTCCTCCACAACTGATAGAGACAGAAGCTTTCAGCTGGAGGTGACAACCTGAGTTTAGACTTGTAGCCCACTAGACTGTGAGAGAATTAATTTCTCTTTGTTAAAGCCACCTACTTGCGGTATTTCTCTTCACAGCACAACTAGCTGACTAAGACATTATCTCTTATTGCTGTTGTTTCACTCAAGCTACCCATTGCTTTGATAGCTTGTTAACACAAGAACCTTAACTAATATGCTCGAATTATTTCTAATCCTCCCTACTAATTCTGGATGGGAAGCATGTAATTCCTCATTTTACAGATTAAAACGGTGAGTTTCAGAGAGATTAAATGCCTTGCCCAAGGTCACAAAGCTAGTAAGTAGCTGAAAAGGCATTCAGACACCAAAGATAGGGCATTCTCTGTTCTTCTCTAGTGTCCTTAATGACTTGAAGGAAACAAAAGCAACACGCAGACCACAATCCAAACAGGCAGCAGATATGTAAAGAAAAAGTTTAATGGATCACTTTTTGGCAATCACACCAATTTAGTGGCCTGATAGATAGACTGTGTTTGTTTCAGTAGCTGTGTCATAGCTCTTCAACAAAGACATTTATTTTAATACTCAGGAAACCTCAGTAGCAACATCTTAACCATGTCAATAACGAAGCTATAAATCTCTGGCTGCAGCAAGTTAAATATGGTTACTGTGTTTAACTCTCTGTTCTTCAATTCCTTGATCACCCAGCATTAATTCACACAATCATACAATGATCAGAGAGAAAACAGAGTGCCCAGCACCTATGGAGACATCACCACAGCCTCAACTTCTCTGCAGAAATGGGCAGAGGATAAACTCTAAATCAACACCAGTGGCTAAGGGCACGGCAGAAGAAATTCATGTTTTCTACTCAGATAAAAACTACAGCCTCAAGTATTCCTTTTGAGGGGGGAAAAATCCTGCAAGACTATAATAGTTCAGATTTCCTAAACTGAGACCCAGAAATTTATGATTGTTAAGTGATAATTTATAATTCTTAATGCACAATTTACAATTAGTCTTGCAAAACAGAATTAAAACCTTTGCTAAAAGACTTTGATACTTTGCAGCACAGTAATTTAAACACCACCAGAATCTGGATATAACTAAAACACTAATAAAATACTCTGCATTTGTGGTTTTATGAACTGCAAATGTCACCCAGTGCAAAAATCTAAAAACAAAGTAACAGATAAGAATAAACCTAGTGAAACTAAATATTAAAATACCCAATCTGTTCAATACATTTATAAATACATTTTGTTCAACATTTAGAAGCATATTATGTGACTAAAAGGTAATTTAAAATAGAATAGTTTAACTAAATGTCATGGAAATTAGTGTTAATCTAAAAAACCTGACAGATTGCTATCTTGTTTCAAAAGACTGTACCCTTATTACAGGTTAACACGCATCTTAACAGCCCAACGAAATCAAATAACTACAAGCAAGTTAGAACCACACAATATCCATCTTTTAAGTTACTGGGCTTTCCCAGGGTTACCCAAATGAAGTCACAAAGCCAGGAGGGAAACCCAGGCCCAGCTCAAAGGTCCATGCTGACACTCCCAGTCAAGGCAAACAGCCAAAATGCAAATTCTCAAACAGTGAGATTTAAGACAGACCCCCACTGGTCAGTCAATGATGCCCTGAAGACCAGGGCTGATACGAGCTGCTAACAGAGGAGTGACCAGCGGGTAGTGGTGTTGCTGGCTGCTGTCCAGCTGGCCCCTAACTCACAGTGACCCCACACACGATGAAACAAAACCCAGTCCTTTCCTGTGCCACTCTTACGATCCGTTTCAGATGCAGCCGGTGGGATCCACGTGGCTTTTCACCGGCTGATTTTCAGAGGTAAATGACCAGGTATTTCTTCCTAATCCACCTTAGTCTGGAGGCTCCACTGAAGCCTGTTCAGCAACACGGCAACTCTGATTGCTAAAACACTGAAATAGCTCAGTTAGAAAATAACTCCCTGTTCCACCGACACCCACGACCCTGCTGCCCTGGCCCCTCCTCTGGGGCCCCTAGGGATCTCACCATAATTCAGCAATTACAGAGTTGGTGTCTGGCACAAGAGCAGGCCTCCAAGACACCACTACAGTCCCACTGCCTCAGTCTGTCTATTCCGATGCTTGATGCCTATGTTGTTGTTGTTGTTGTTGTTAGGTGCCATCGAGCCAGTTCCAACTCATAGCAACCCTATGCACAATACAAGGAATCACTGCCCAGTCTTATACCACATCCACAACGAGCTTAAGCACACTGTTGCAGCCACTGTGTCAATTGTACTGTACCGGTTGTTAGTTATTTTGCGAATCACCATTCACAAAATCATAAGTCATGATCAAAGCCATTCATCAGAAAACTAATTTGCGTAAGAGTTCCCTGGCTTCCGAATGTACGAACTTAATTAAAGTCAGCCAGGTTTTTAAAAAAAACTTGGCCTACAGTTAAACTCCTTTCCTTTCCCAGAGCTGGCTGCCTATTTGCTTTAAATGCAAGCTGGGGGGTCAGAGCAATCTCTATACATCTCTCACAAATCAGTATAACCATTCACTCACTCAACAAACATTTACTGAGCCAGACACTGGGCTAGGCAGTGGGATTCAGAGATGAGTGCCAGCTGCCCACCCATGGTGCTCAGGTCAGGTGAGGGAAGGCACAAAGTTGGAACCTACATCGCCAACAGAAAAGCACTAAGTGCTATAAGCAAAGGGTGTGAAAAGGGCTGTGAACCAGAAAGGAGAGACAACACCAGGTAAGGCTCACAAAGGCAACACAAGGGTGGCATCTTTAGGGATATTCAGGGACTACCAGGTAAAGAAGGAAAAGACATTTTAGGCAGGTGGAACCACACATGCACAGGCACAGAGAAGTATATGGCATTTTCAGGAATTGGTAAGAAGTTAACCGTTGCTGAAGATCTAGATGCAATCAAAAAAACTGAGATTAGAAAAATAACTTAGGGCCCAATTATGAAAGGTGTGGTGAACAAGAAAATTTCCCTAACACTTGGGGTTACACAGTTCTTGAGAGGTGAGTCCTGAAAAAGCAAATACGAGGCTCATCTTTTAACGAGCTGTGACTCCTCAGCTCTGTGTGCAGTGAAAATACCAAAATGCTCAGCTAAAGAATATTAATCTCTAAGGTGGAGAGACTAAGAACTACTCTGCCTACCTGGTTTTAGCTCAATTATCAGCAAGAAGGCATCTGAGGATCTCTCTACATCAAAGGAGTTATCAAATAAGTTTCAGAAAAGAATATGAACACATTCGCATGTGAACATCCAATTTCAGTCAAGCTTACCTCCGAAAAGATGATTTTGCTGCCTGGTTGCTGTTGAGAAGAGCATTTTTCTGTTATTAAGCCTTTGTTTCTGAACTCAAAATCCTCGGCAATCATTAAATGACAGTTCTGTTGAATTGCTTCCAAATCCTTTCCACTGATTTTCTAAGGAAATAAAACAAATCATATGGAAGTTCCCATCAAGAAAAGATATTAAGAAACTGTCCCAAATTATTTAAAGGAAGACACTTTCCTTGCTCACAATACCTGAATGGCCTCTAATTTCTACCACCCCAAATTATTAGGCAATTACAAAACTGTAATGCAACTCCACTTCTGTGTTACTATGACTGAGAGACAGCGGCATGGCACAGACGGTGGCAGTCGTTACAAATCTTCTCTGTTCACAGCCACTGTGACTGCCTCAATACAGGTGCAGAGGACACAGCCCAAGTTCTGACCAGCACCCCTGGGTTCCAATCCTGGGCTCTACCCCTGCACAGGGTGTGCTTTCTGGGTCTCAGTCTCCTGCTCTGTAAAATAGGGACAATGACACCCATCCCACAGAGTTACAGGGATGATTACAAGGATTATATATCAAAACCCAACAAACATTACAAACCTTCCACAGCTATGAGAAGATTTGACTTCCAGAAAGAAGCCCCAAGAATGCATGCAGTATCTGAGGGTCTGGTCACGTATCACAGGTTCCTTCATAATGATGAGCAACACAATTCCTCTCACCAATCCCTTCAGATCTGATGCCCAAAAATGACCAGGACTGTAAACAACAGCACAGAATCTATTCCAAACTACCTAAAACTTGGTAATTTCTGAACTGGGAATCTGTCCACTTTCTGTCATAAACTAAGGATAGTAAACACATGTTATTCCTCAATGCCTAGCAGAATTAATTTATCATGTCAAACTATTACAAGAAATCAGGTGAGCACAAACAAGACAGAAGCACAGGCTATTACTGGTCAAAACTCACTGAACTGTAACAGGAAGAACTAAGAATGGAACGACTGAGGCTGGATTTTCAGAACTGTCACAGTACAAATATGCTTGAGTTGAAACTTTTTATTTTCATTTTGTAAAAGTCAACTATGCATGTGCATAGTTTAAAGCTCAAAAAGCATTATAAAGCTTAAAGAGGAAATAGCAGCCTCCTACCTCTCCAATTTTTACCTGTAAGCCCCAATCCCTGCAATAATTAACCTTCAAACCTTTAGCTATTCCTTCCAATGTTTCTACATTATTTGTTTCTTATTCTCACATTTGATTTTCCAGGTTTAGAATCTGTCTAAGTTTATGGATTCAGCTCTTCATCTGGCCCACAATGCTTTTCCTAACAGTCATGGCACAGCTTCATGAAAGGCAATGTCACAGAATGAGTTGTGTCCCCCCAAAAAAGTGTGCACCTACTAGGCTGGGCCATGACCACTGTGTGGTCATCCTATCTATTGTAAATCCTACCTCTATGACGCTAATGAGGGAGGATGAGCAGCCGTTTTGTATTGGTGAGGTAGGACTCACCAAAGAAAGAAGGGAGCTGAGAACAGGGGAACCTCACATCACCAAGAAAGCAGTGGCAGGAGCAGAGGGTGAGTCTTTTGGGCCCAGGGTTCCTGTGCAGAGACACTGCTCGTCTGGGGGAAGATTAATGAGAAGGCTAGCAGAGAGATAAAGCATTCTGCTGGAAATGACTCTCTGAATTTGCACTTTACTATAAAGAAATAAATTTCTCTTTGTTAAACTCATCCACTTGTAGCAGCACTCCAAACCAAAAACCAAATCCACTGCCATCGAGTCACATGACTAAAAAAAAATCCAAACCCAACCCACTCTTGTCAAATCAATTCCAACTTATTGGAGACCCTATAGGACAGGGTAGAACTGCTGCACAGAGTTTCCAAGGACAGCCTGATGGATTCGAACTTTCGGTTAGAAGACGTAGCACTTAACTAGATAACTAAGACAGCCAATATCCCACTTTTACATTATTACAGCCACACAAATATTGTTCACGGCTCAGCCATATATTGTTCAATTATTATCTTTTCTCTCATGTTTAATTTTCTGGTTTTCTTGGAATTATTAATTGCTTTGCTTTGTTTACTTAGTTCATCCAACTAAATTATGTACATAATATCAACTGATCACCAAACTCTCTAAAAGAACTGAAACATTCCTCCTCATGGAATCTAACACATCAGGTAAGTGACCAGTTGATTTGAGTTTCTTGAAGAAATCCCAACTAAAGTTGTCCCTCTACAGCTCGACCCTAGGCTCTCTACATTGGCTGTTCAGTTTTTGTCCTGGGATTCCCTTCCATAACACTCCAGGAATTCCCTACTTTCTGGAGCTTGTGTCTTTCTCTGTCTTGGTTTATTTCCCCATTCGTGTGGAATCATCCCTCAAAAGATCCCTACAAAGAGTACAAGACTGGCAAATTTTTTTAGGCACTGAATGCCTGAAAATGCCTTTATTCTGCTGTCACACTGATGACAACCCAGCCAAATACAGAATGCTAGACTGGAAATACACCTTCCTAAAACCTTTGAAGGTGTTGCGTCTCTGTCTTCTAGTTTCCGGTGTTACTGTTGAAAAGTTTGATGTAATTTTGAGTCTCAGTCCTTTGCATGTGATCTATATTTTTTTCTCTACAGAAGTTTGAATCTTTTCTTTATCTCTGTGTTTTGAAATTTCACAGTAGTGTGATTTGAGACATAGAAGTCTTTCTCATTCTTTGTGCTAGAAACAGAACAGGCCCTGTCAGTCTAAAAAAGTCATCCTTCCATTCTAGAAAATTTCCTGCTATTACTTTGAAATTTTCTTTCCCTCTCGCTTCGCATCTTTGGTCTTTCTGGAACTCCCATCAGTAATATATCAGACCTCTTCCATCACGCTTCTAAGGCTCTTATACCTTATCTCCCGTTTTTCCATCTTCTTGTTTCTTTCTCTGGCTTCTTTAATTCTACTTCCTGGAAGACTTACTGACTGTATCTTCCAACTTTTGTAATTCTTTTATTAAACTTTTTCTATCTGCAATCGCACTTTTACATTCTAACAAGTTATTCTTCCTTGCCAAATATTTTTTAATTGGATCCTGATATTATTTCTTATCTAAAGATGTTAACTATAGTGTTGGCCTAAAAAAAATTTTTTTAAGTTGTCTAGTTTTCTCCTCTTTGCATTGTTTCTATTTCCTATAAATACCCCTACTCTGCCTCTTTGGGTCTTTGCCTCTCCTCCACTTCTACTGTGTTTGGCAATCTGACTCCATCCACCTACTTTTAAGACTAAAGGTGCCCTCTACTGATCATTCTGACCTGGGACATAATAGGTGGTACCAGACAGAATGGGAGAAAATTTAAGAACCATACTCAAATTGTTACAGAAAGACCGGACTTAATGGACTAGTACAGAATAGAAGAACCCTCAAGACTATCACTCTGAGATACACTTTTTTTTTTTTAATTTTTATTTAACATGACTGAGTGAAAATGTACATTCACATACAAATTTACATGCCCACCTATATGCAGCTTCCACTGCTCTCCCTGTCTGGTGACAGCACACTATTCCTCTCTGCTCCATACATGTCTCATCCTCCCAACAGCCTGCTTTCCCCTCCTCTCCATCCACTCCCCTTCCTCCAGCCAGAGGTCAGCAAGATGATATCCTATAGATGTATAGAACCATAAAGTGCTTCCAATATATGGTCACTCTGCATTGCCAAGTCCAATCCATTCCTGTCCAAAGAGTGGACCTTTGTTATAATTTATGGGAAAGGGCAGCATCAGGGCTGGGGGCCATGCTCTCAGAGGAACCCCAAAACCTCTGGACCATCAATTGAGGTCTTTTAGTGGAGATCTCGTGATGTACCCCTTTTTATTCTTGTGTTGCCAGTGAGACTCCTCTCTGTGAGCTCCATCGTGGCTATTGCTGGTGGTGGCCGGGCACCATCCGGTTCTTCTGGTCTCAAGTCGATGTAGGCACCCACTCTTGCGGGTCTCTCTGTCTTCTCGGTTGTCTTTACTGCATGTCCTTTTGGTCCTCGGTGAGCATCCGTTCCTGCTGAGTTGGGACCATTTGCTGTGTCCTTGGATGGCAGCTTGGCAGCTTTTAAGACCCCAGACGCCACTCACCAATGTAGGGTGCAGAGAGCTCTCTTAGCAAAACGCTAGTTGTGCCAATTGGCCTGGAATTCGCCTAAGACCATGGTCCCTCGTCCCCCGCCCCAGCTACTCTACCCTTGCAGTATTGAGTCAAGATGGAAGGAGTACTCAAGTTATGCTGAAGTCCATTTAATGTTGTTCTTGTTTCTTTTTTCTTTTTTTTTAATTTTTATTTAACATAACTGAGTGAAAATGTACATTCACATATAAATTTACATGCCCCCCTATATGCAGCTTCCACTGCTCTCGCTGTCCAGAGACAGCACACTATTCCTCTCTGCTCCATACATGTCTCATCCTCCCAACAGTCTTCTTTCCCCTCCTGTCCGTCCACTCCCCTTCCTCCAGCCAGAGGTCAGCAAGATGATATCCTATAGATGTATAGAACCATAAAGTGCTTCCAATATATGGTCACTCTGCCTTGCCAAGTCCAATCCATTCCTGTCCAAAGAGTGGACCTTTGTTATAATTTATGGGAAAAGGCAGCATCAGGGCTGGGGGCCATGCTCTCAGAGGAACCCCAAAACCGCTGGACCATCAATTGAGGCTTTTAGTGGAGATCTCATGATGCACCCCTTTATTCTTGTGTTGCCAGTGAGACTCCTCTCTGTGAGCTCCATCGTGGCTATCGCTGATGGTGGCCGGGCACCATCCGGTTCTTCCGGTCCCAAGTCAATGTAGGCACCCACTCTTGTGGGTCTCTCCGTCTTCTCGGTTGTCTTCACCCCATGTCAGTTTGGTCCTCAGTGAGCATCCGTTCCTGTTGAGTTGGGACTGTTCTTGTTTCTAATGTGTGCTATCACCACTTTCTCCCAACTAGATTTCTACTAACTATCTAAACTAAACCCTCCCCCCCCACCCTCCCTCCTTCCCCTCCCTTGCAGCTGTCAAAGAGTCTTTTCTTTTGTACACAAGTCTGGTTTTGAGATCTTATCGTAGAGGTCTCATACAGTAGTTGTCCTTTTGTTGCTGACTCCTTTCACTCAACATAATGTCTTCCAGTTGAAACCAGGTTAGGAGATGTTTCCTGGAATCATCGTTATTCTTTATCATTGTGTAGTGCTCCATTGAGTATATGTACCATAGTTTACCTATCCATTCTTCTATTGTTGGGCATCTAGATTGATTCCATCAATCCAGATAAACATTCTGGTGCATGTGTCCGTTGGTGTGAAAGGCCTTGATTCTGTAGGACATATTCCAAGTAGTGGAATAACTGGGTCAAATGGTATATCAATATCCATTTTTTTAAGGAAGTGCCAGATTGCCTTCCAAAGAGGGTGGACCATTTTGCAACCCCACCAACAGTGTAGGAGTGTTCCACTTTCTCCACAGCCTCTCCAGCATTTGTTGTTTTGTGTTTTCTGGATCATGGCCAGTCTTGTTGGGGTGAGATGGTAACTCATTGTTGTCTTGATTTGAATTTCTTTAACAACTAAAGATCGTGAACATGTCCGCATGTGTTTTTTGGCTGCCTGGATCTCCTCTTTAGTGAAGTGTCTGTCCATCTCCTTTGCCCATCGCTTAATTGGATGGTTTATCTTCTTCTTATTGATATTTTGTAGGATCTTATAGATTATGGAGATCAGGCGTCGGTCTGACACAGAGTTGCCAAATATTTTTTCCCATTCTGTGGGTGTTCTTTTAATTCTATTAATAAAGTCTTCGGATGAGCAAAAGTATTTGATTCTCAATAGTTCCCATTTATCTATTTTCTCTTCTGCTGATTGAGGTTTCTTTGACAGATTTTGGAGTCTGTCCTCATTGTGTATTAAAACTTCTATTGTTGTTCCTACCTTTTCTTGGATGAGCTTTATCGTTTTAGGTTTGATATTTAGGTCTTTTATCCAGTTGGAGTTGGTTTTTGTATAAGGTGTAAGATATGGATCTTGATTCAGTTTATTGCAGATGGATAACCAATTTTGCCAGCACCATTTGTTGAAGATACTGTTTTTACCCCAGTTTAATGTCTTAGGGCCTTTGTCGAATATCAACTAATCATAGGCAGATGGTGTCATCTCTGGGGTCTCAATTCTGTTCCATTGATCGATCTGTCTGTTCTTGTACCAGTACCAGGCTGTTTTGACCACTGTGGCAGTGTAGTATGTTCTGAGATACACTTTAAACTTTGAACAGAAACCCCTCCTGGAGACCACTAAATAACAGATTGGCTCATAAAATAAGCAATGTCATTCATAACTACTGTGTTCCTTTAAAAAAAAAAATCATCTATAAGAAACCAAAAGGATAACATTAATCCTACAGCAAAGATGAGAAGTCCTAGAGGGTACGCAGGGAAGCTCAATTAATGAGAACAAAACACCAAGAACAGAAATAATGAGGATGCTTACACAATGTGGAAAATGTAACCAATGTCACCAAATTTAAAAAAAAAAAAAAATCAAACCTGTTGCTGTTGAGTTGATTCTGACTCATATTAACTCTATCAGCAGGTAGAACTGCCCCATAGAGTTTCCAAGGAGCACGTGATGGATTAGAACTACTGACCCTTTGGTCAACAGCTATAGCTCTCAACCATTATGTCACCAGGGTTTCTCATTGAACAACAGGTATACCAAAACACAAAAGCCATTGCCATCAAGTAGATTTGCTTCATAGCAACCCTACAGGGCAGAGCAGAAATTCTCCATAGAGTTTCCAAGGAATGCCTGGCAGAGTTGAACTGCTGACCTTTTTTTGGTTAGCAGCTGTAGCACTTAGCCACTAGACCAACAGGGTTTCCAAATAATAGGTATGCTCAGTGCCGTTGAGTTGAAGTTGTTAAATGGGAACCTAATCTGCTACATAAACTTTCACCAAAAACACAGAAAAAATGTTGGGGGAAGAAAAGGCTTAAAGGTGCTCAGAAGCTACACAAGTGACAAAAGGGCCTGTCAGTGGTGGGCCTCACAATGAGATGACAAGGTAGAGACCTGGCTGTTTTATTGAAGGCCGTTCAACCATTAGCATCTTAAGGACTCTCAGTGCTGGAATCATGCACTTGCACTCCGCCCCCACGTTTCATTAAAGCAATCCACTACTCCACAGTTGCATCTGGTGGTCCCAGTCTGGAGTCTTTCTGACTTTAACTTCCCTAAGAATAAACTCAAGAGAGTTACATCTTCAGCTGATATAGAAAAGGTAGCCATTTAACTGCTTAGAATTTCAGGCAGATCTGTTTTCAAAGATTCCAAATACTTGATCTTCCTGCTGAGTCTTCCTGGGGTGCTGTAACATAAATCAGCTTGTTTCTTCCTGTCTTTTCATATGAAAGGTTTATAGCAGAGTTGTAAAAAAACAGGAATCCTATGCAGTTATTACTTACCAATCAGTTAGCATAATTTGAATTTTGTTGACAGCTCAGACTTAGTATTGTTCTCACCCCGTTTCCCTTGGTCCTTGAGGGTTTATACATTTTTATTTCCTCAGTGTCATTTTAATGAGATTTCAGAAGGAAACAGATTTAAACATCTACAACCAAATCATCATGTTTTTCTGTAAGTCTGAGTTGAATCTCACAGTCACTACATGATCAAACAAGAAGGGCATTATGGATTGAATTCTGTCCCCAAAAAGCATCTGTTATAAACTGTAACCTTTATGCCTGTATTTAAAATCATACTTGAGAATAAGTAGTCCTTGTTATATTAATAAGACAGGATTAGTGTAGGGTGTGTCTTCAATCAACCTCTTTTGAGATATAAAAAATTAAACAAGCAGGTAAGACAAGCCAAGCCGGAGGAAGAGAGACACAAAGCCACATGAAGATCACCCAAGAGCAGAAATTAAAAGACACAAGGATATTTTTCCCAAGCCAAGAGAAAAAGCCTTCTCTGACAGCCAACAACCTGAATTCAGACTTCTAGCCTCCTAAACTGAGAGAAAATACATTTCTGTTTGTTAGAATTTGGTACCAGGAGAGTGGGGTGCTGTTTTAACCGATACCTAAGACGTCAATGCAATTTTGGAATCGGATAATGCATAGAGGCTGGAACAGTTTTAAGGTCCTTAATAGTAAGGCCTAGATTGCCTTCAAGAGATTGTTAGCAGAATTAGACATCAATGTCAGTTCTAGTGAGGGATAAAAGGCGAGGAGCACTACAGAGAAGACTGTCATCTCAGAGAATACGTATGATGTGAGCAACTGAATGCTACCAGAAACCTGGATATTAAATGTGCTCTGCTGAGGCTTTAGAAGAAAACAGTGAACATCTGGTTGGATAACGGAGAACGGGCAATGCTTTTTATGCAGTGGCAAAGAACATGTCTGAATTATGTTCAAATGTTTGGTGGAAGGTAGACCTTTGTAAATGACAAACTCTGATATCTGGCTGATAAAATTTCCAAGCAAGATCTTAAAGGGGCTGTATGCTTTCCTCCTTGCCACTTATAGTAAAATGTGAGAGGAAACAAATGCACTTAAAAACAAACTATCCGGCACTTGGCTTATCCAAAGTGAAAACAGAACTTAAAAAGATTTGGAAAATTCTGTCAATAAACTAGGACACATGCCCTGGAACGTTCACCATGGACGTGACTACACAATGTTTTGTAAAGAAATTAGGTCTAAGACTGATGGATCTAACCAACCACTAGAGCTGGACACCTGTCAAGAAACAGATCAAAGAAGCAACATCAGTTGTCCTCCAAGAAAAGAAAAGGACAACCCCTGGAGCCACTCAGAGACCAGCAGAACTGCTGGAAGAAGCACAGGAAGCAGAACATTCTCAGTTTAGAGGGTGGGGCCACGGCCCTCTGGATCTCAAAGGGTGGGCTCACAGCTTCCTAGGTTTCAAAAAGTTGCATCTTCACCAACTGGATTCTGGAGGGTGGAGCTGCCTTTGAGGTGTGCCAGGAGGTTAGGGCCACCGTCCAAAACTGAAGGGGCAGTGTTGCCTTGTCCCAGAGACAGAAGAATGGGGTCTACTGGGGCTGAGGTGGGGTTGCCACTCAGATGGACTAGGAGAATGGGTCCTCCCAAAGCCAAAGGAACAGAGTTGTCATCTACTGGGCCTAGAAGACAAAGCTTAAGACAAATACCAAAGATCATTCTCGGTTGTTTTTGTTTCTCTCTTCTCTCTCTCTTCCACCTAGCCCCATATGCCACCTCTTACTCTTCTCGATAGGCTGCACCATGCCACCTGGCAAAGGAAACATCAGCTTACCACTACCCTGATCCACCACCCTCCCACCAGCAGGCTCCCTTGTCACCCTTTTTTTTTCTCTCCCTTCCACACAGCCCTATGCACCACTTCTACCCTTTCCCAACAAGCAACATGATGCCATAGTTTTAAATTCACTGAAGGCTGGTTCCCTCAGCACCATTATTATTTTTTCTTTCCTTATTTTCTTCTCTCTCCCTCCCTCCCCTCCTTTTCTTTCTCCCAACCCCTTAAACCACTGGGCCACCTGGGCTCCATCCTTCCTCAGTAGGCCATGCTACACTGGCACACAGTCTCCCTGGTCTCTCCTGCCACAGTGACCTCTGTTTCCTTTTCTCTGTCTCCGTTGTTTGCTCCTCTTTCTTTCTCCCATCTAGCCCCATACACCCCCGTACCTTGTCATACCAAGCAGCACCTTGAGCCATTAGCCCACAGCCACCACAAGTCTCCCTTACCTCACCCACCAGCACCTGCCATTCCATCATTATTATTATTTGCTTTTATTTCCCTCTGTTCTTTCTTTAATTTCTCCCTCTCTCAGCTGCACACATAACATCCTTTCCTTTCCAATTGGCCCTCAGGTCCACCCTGCCCCTGCTCACCAGGCCACATCATGCTGCCAGTTTATTTATTTCTCCTTTTCTCTCATTTCCTTTTCCTTCTACCTTGGACCTATACCTATATACTACCTCCCCATCCACTGCTGTACCTTGCCATACCACCACAGCTAGAAAGCCACCTGTTGTGGCTCTCCCAAGTACACACTGTTCCCACAATGATACCACTTTATCTTTTCTTTTTTGTCCTTTACTCTTTTTCCTACCTTCCACCTAGCCTTGTACACCACCTCCCCTCCTTTCCCACCAGCCTGCAAGTCCACTCAACACTCACCCTCCAGCTACTTTTTTAAATCTTTCTCTCTCTTTTCATTTCTTTATCCCCCCAGCTCAGCCCAGTACATCACACCCGTACCAGCCTCCAATATGACACTGTGGCTAGAGAACCTCCAGTGTTCAGGTTAGCCACGACATCAGGCCCATACTTTCCAAACCATATCCCCAACTTGACCAGCTGCTGAAGGGTGGGAAGTGAGCTCACACTACTCCCCATCTGACACCTCCATCTATTTGGAGAGGGGTTAGGAATGCTCCCACACTGCTGAACCAACATCAGGAGACAGACATCACCCACTCAGTCTACCTTGAGCCATCTTGCCAAATCAGTGAACAAACAGGTTTACACTTAATTTTGTTGCCCCAACCAACCAGACAAGGTGGTGGGGACTATCAAGTCCACAGATGACCAAGCAGCAAAGCATGCCTGGCACACCACCTCTGACATATCAAAACAAATCAAAAAAGCAGGGCAGAACAAATGAACATACAATCAATAAATTTAAAAAACAGTAATACTGTCTTGGAGACAATAAACAGTGTCAAAACATAAAAAACCAGGACAAGATAGCTCCAGCAAATGACAGCCTTCTGCTAGAAGGAAAGGCAACGGAAATACCTAACATAGAATTCAAAAGACTAATGCTTAGGGATCTCCAAAAGAGAAGAAAAGAGATTCAGGAAAAACAGTCAAAACCAAAGAAAACAAAGCCAGAATCAAGGAAAACACAAAGCAATACAAGAAAACATCAAAATAAGTAATTAGAAGTCATATAAAATCAGTAACTAGAAATATAAAAAACACAGCAAAACCTCAGAAATGGACAATTCTATAAAAACACTAGTGGTAAAGTGGTTAAGTGCTACAGCTGGTAACCAAACGGGTGGAGGTTCAAATTCATCAGGCAATCACCGGAATCTCTATGGGGCAGTTCTACTCTGTCCTATAGGGTCACTATGAGTCAGAATCAACTCAACTGCAACAGCTTTGGTTTCAGTTTTACAGAAACTTTGAGAATCAAATTTGAGGCATGGGAAGGCAGAATCAGCAGGACTGAAGGCAAACCAATGTACACAGTTTGAGGACAAATCAGAAAAAGAATGAAGAAAACCTGAGAATTATGTAGAACACAATCAAGAGCACAAATCTGTAAGTCATCTGAGCCCCAAAACAGGAGAAAATGGAAAACACAGAGACGACTGTTGAAGATTACTGGTAGAAAACTTTCCAAATACCATGAAACACGAAAAGCTGATCATCCAAAAAGTTCAATGAACTTTACATAGGACAGATACTAAAAGAAAATCATGATGTCATTATAATCACATTCACCAAAATGAAAGACAGAGAGAATTCTGAGAGCAGTGGGAAATAATGAAGAGTCACTTAGAAACAGTAAGACTATAGTCAGATTACTCAAGAAAAACCATGCAAGCAAAAAGGCTGTGGAATTACATACATAAAATCTTAAAGGGAAAAAAACTGCCAACCAAGAATGTCACATCCTGCAAACCTCCCTCTCAAATACCTACTGCAATCGAGTCGATTCCAACTGATAGCGACCATACAATTCAGAGCAGAACTGCCCCACAGAGTTTCCAACTGCCGAGCTTTTGGTTAGCACATGTAGCACTTAAGCACTATGTCCCCTGCGTTTCTCTCTCTCAAATACAAGGGCAAAATTAAGACATTTCCAGATAAACAGAAATTAAGGGAATCTGTAAAAACTTAACCAAACTTACAAGTAATATTAAAGGGAGTCTTCCACTTACAGTACTAAAAACATCAGACAACAGAGTCTAAGATACAGTACAGCATAGGCAGATACCAACCTAGATAAAGAATTCTCAATAATAAAACAAGGCCAAAAGACTTGAAACAGGGAAACAGAGATGTCAGTCTATCACTGATGATAACACCCAAACAATCAAACAGGAATAAACACTGCAAGTATAGAACCTTCCAATGGAGAGGAAGTCAAGGCAGCATTAACCTTACAAAAACAGGGATAAATTTCAAGATAACCACAAATAAAGTTTACAAACTTACTTATCAGCATAAAAAAGAAGAAAAACACAAAAACTCAGTAAATACAAAATCCACCACACCTGAAGAAAAGAAAATCTGCAAAAAGGGACTCAGAACAGCAAAGTTTAAGAGGAACAAATAAAATGTCAGTACCACAAATAAAAGCACAACCATATGACAGCAATAAACTCACACCTATCAATAACACACTGAAAGTAAATAGTTTAAAAGCACCTGTAAATAGATAGAGACTGGCAGAATGGATTAAAAAAGACACAGTCCATCAATATGCTGTGAACAAGAAATACATCTTAGACACAGAAACATAAATTTATGAAAAAAATCAAAGCATGGGAAAAATTAAGAAGGGTGGGAGTGGCAATACTAATCTAAAATAAAACAGACTTTAAGAGACAACCAACAGTAAAAGACAAGGGAGGACATTAAATCATTAAAGAGATTATCCACTGAGAAAACACAGCCTTAAGAAATATCTATGCCACCAGTGACAGGGCCCCAGAATATATAAAACAAATTCTAACGGCTCTGAAAAGAGAAAGAGTTCCACAATAATCAAAGGAAACTTCAATACATCACTCTCAGTAAAGGACAGACCATCAGGAAAGAAACTCAACACAGATACAAAGAGTTTAAAAGTTAACCAAAACACTGGATCTCATAAGGAGATACAGAATACTATAATCAACAGCAGGCAAATATTCACCCTTTCCTAATACACATGGAACATTTGCAGAAGAGATCACATTTTAGGCCACAAAGCAATCCTCAATATAATCCCCAACACTGAAATAACACAAATCATCTTTTCAGTTCATGATACCACGAAAGTAGAAATCAATAGCAGGAACAACAAAAATGAAAAATCAAACACATGGAAACCAAGCAATACTTTGCTTAAAAATCACTGGGTAATAGGAGAAATCAGATATGGAATACAAAAAAAAATCCTAAAATCAAATGCAAGTTAAAACACATCATACCAAAACCTTTAGGATACAACAAAAGAAAGGAAATGATAAAGATCAGAGAAGAAATGAATAAAATAGGGAATACAAAAACAATACAAAAAATGAACAAAACCAAAAGTTGGTTCTTTGACTAGATTAACAACACTGACAAATCATCAGCCAAACTGACCAAAAAACCCGGAGAGCAAGCAAATAAATAAGGGAGACATTACAATAGACATAGCTGAAATAAAAAGGACCATAACAGAATACTACAAAAAATTATACTGTAACACACTGCTGATGGGAATGTTAACTGGTACAACCATTATGGAAAAGCAATATGGTGCTTCCTAAAAAAAACTACAAATAGAAATGGCATACGATCCAGCAATCCCACTCTTAGAAATATATCCTATAAAAATAAGAGCTGTCACACAAAGAGATATGTACATTCATTTTCATTACAGCCTTATTCACAGTTCCAGAGGATGGAAACAAACTAAGTGTCCATCGAGAGATTAACGGATTAACAAACTGTGGCACACACACACAACAGAATACTATGCACTGATAAAGAATAATGGCAAATCTTTGAAATATCTTACCAATATATATGAATCTGGCAGGCATTATGCTGAGGGAAGCAAGTCAATCACAAAAGGACAAATACTGAATGTGACCACTATTTTGAAAAACTCAAGATAGGCTTATACATAGAAAGAAATAATCCTTGATGATTACCAGAAAGGTTAGGGTTAGGGAAGGGAAATCATTAGACAGTATATAAGTGGAAAAAGAGAAACACAGTGCACAATAAAAGGAAAGTCAGCACAACTTCACCAAGGCAGAGTCACAAAAGCTTCAGAGACACATCCAAACACCCTAAGGAACTAAGGGCTCAGGATCATGGTTGCGGGGGTCATCTACGTCAGGTGGCATAACAAAGTTCTGAGAAAGAAAATTCTACATCCAACGTTGGTGAGTAGTATTTCAGGCACTAAAAGCTTAAAGCTTGTGAACAGCCATCCAAAACACATCTAACAGTCCCATCCCATCCGAAGCAAACAAGAATGAAGAAAACCAAAGGCATCAGGACTAATGGACCACTAGCACCACAGCCTCCACGAGTGTGAGCCCAGAAGAACCACATGCTGTTCAACAACCACACTAACCACTCTGACAGGGATCACAACAGAGGGTCCCCGAGAAAGCAAGAGAAAAATATAGAACAAAATTGGAATTCACAAAAGAAGGCTGGACTTACTGTTCTGACAAAGACTGGAAGAACCCTAAAGATTACAGCCCCCCGACACCTTTTTAACTCAGAATTGAAACCACTCCCAAAGTAGACCCTTCAGCCAAAAATCAGAGCAAACTATACAACAAACAATAACACACGTGAAGGACATGCTTCTCGGTTCAATCAGAATACAGGACATGAACACAGGACCAAAGGGGCAACCATGACCAAATGCAATGGTGAGAAAATAGGAAGGCACAGGAAATATGGACTGACGGAAATGAGAAACTAGGGTGTGGAAGGAGAGAACGTTGACACGTCAGGGGACTGCAGCCAATGTCACAAAACAATCTGCAGATAAATCGCTGAAAGAGAAACTAACCAAAAAAAAAAAAAAAGGCAGGATGAGAAACAAGAGCTGAAGGAAAAGAGATGCCAAGCCCCATGAAGATCACCTAGAGGTGAAAACAAAAAGACAGAAGGACTTTCCTCCAGAGCCGAAAGACACAGGCCTCCCCTAGAGCTGGTATGTTGGATTTGAACTTCTAGCTTTCTAAACTATGAGAAATAAATTTCTGTTTTTACAAGCTCGCCATTTGTGGCATTTCTGTTACATCAGCACTGCATAACTAAAACAGGGTATTCCAAGATAAAAAGGACAGTTACAGAAAAAGCAGAGAGGATTGAAAAGCACAGAACAAATAACAGTAAGTACTTGCAGGAGAGGGACATTCGTGCAGTCAGCAGGACTCTACGGCAAAAGAGGCCCAGGATACATTCCTTCCCCTCTCGGAGCCTTTCTTTCTCCAAATCTATCTTCCTAGGAACTGAGGGCCCAAAGACATAAAGAAAGTTCTGAAGTGCTCTGAGCACACAAGCAATGACGATTACAACCATTATACTCTTACTTTTATGTAAACATTCCTGCATAAGAGGGTTATTTAAAAAAAAAAAATCACATGCTAAATCACAAGATTTAAATATAAAAGAAAACTTATGGTACCATAAGCAACAAATCCTTTTGATTGACAGTTTCTGTGAGACGTTTGATCTCTTGCTCTTGACTGTGCAATTTTTTATTATTTTCATTCAAAAGACTTTTGTAGCGATTCTTCACTGTTTTCTCTCTTTCATTTACTTCATCATGTAATTTCTCAACTTGATTTCTTAGGTCCTACGAGAAGAGAGGAAAAAATAGAATTTACTTCACAAAAATTTCAAGGTGACAATTTCTCGCCTATTTGACATGCCAAATTACTGCTGTAAGAGTAAGCTAGTAGATCCATTTACCAAATAAGTACTTTCTTCTCATTTAAAGTTTTATGAAAATCAACTTTAAGAGCAACCTAAACTTTGATAAAAAAAAAATTTTATACACAGATAATTTATGATATCACTATAATACTGAAAAATAAGAAACTGGATATCCAACATAGATAAACAATCTTAAAGAGAATACATAACACAGAAAAAAATACAATTATGAGTAAAAACAAACTATGATAACAAATTGTATATGTAATACAATGCTGACTGTTTTCCAAATGTTTATACAAAATGTTGTTAAGGCTATGAGGAAACACATAAAAATAATAACAGTATGCCTGAGTAAAAATTATAGGTGATGCTCAATTGACTTTTACTTTTTAATTTTTCTGCATTTCCAGAATCTCTAAAAATGTCTATATTACTTGCATAAACAGAAAAAAAATTTCTTACTATCACTTACAAAGTTACAATAACATGCAAAATGTTCATGTTATAATATTAAATGCAAAAAATAGTATACAGTGTGATTACCTTAAAACATGTAGTACTCACAATACTAAAGCACGATTTGCAACAGCAAAAGGCAGAAAATAATCCAAATGTCCACCAAAAGAGGAATAAACTATGATACATTCTCACCATGGAGCACTATTATCCCATAAGGAAAAGGAATGAGGACGTGTTCTATAAGTACACAGCCTTAAAGTTATCTACAGAATATATTGTTAAATGGGGGTGGGGGAAAAGGACTCAGGAGAAAAAAGTATATAATAGCACACTGCCATTTATTTAATCGTAAAATAAACCGATGGTTGTCTGGAACAGGTAGAGCCTGGGTGGCACAGTGTTTCAACATTTGGCTGCTAACCAAAATGTCAGCAGTTCGAGTCCACCAGCTACTCTACGGAAACTTTATGGTACCATTCTACTCTGTTCTCTAGGGTCACTATGAGTTGGAATCAACTGGATGGCAATGGGTTCTAGAACACGTAAAGGGTCAGAAATAGATCTAAGAACTCATTTTTCAGATGTGATTTAAGGACCTTTTAAATGTTCAGATAATTACTTACAAACTAAAATAAAAATGCTTTAAAACTAGAAGCAAAATAAATATATCAAGTTGACTAGTTAATCAAACAGAGAGGAATTGTTTCAAGAAATTTAAAGCAGAGTAATTTGTACATCCCAATACAGTATTTCCCTAAGAACAAAACGGACCACAAAAAAAATCTTCCCAGCAATCATGTTGTAAGTAATAATACTTGTGCTGTTATTCAAAAACTGTGTGTGTGTGTGTGTGTGTGTGTGTAAATAATTATAAAGGTTATTACGAACCAACACTTCAATTATTCAAACAATATAATTCAAGTTAAAATTTTCCTTTGCCCATAAAGCAGGACACTCGGAATATCAATAAGGATGATAACAAGTAATTAAAATATCTCAAAAACGTTAAAAATCTTTGAGTTAACAATGATATTTAAAAACAAAAAATGATCACTGTAGTAGGCAGAATAATGGTCCTCCAAAGATGTCCACAAGGAGCCTAGTCACCTTGAACATACAGTAGATAAGTGTCCAGCTGCTAACCAGAAGTTCGGTGGTTCAAACCCACCAACAGCTCCTGGGAAGAAAGATTTGGCAGTCTGTTCCCATAAAGATTACAGCCTCAGAAACCCTAGAGGGCAGTCCTGCTCTGTCCTACAGGGTGACTATGAGCCGGCATCAACTCAAGGGCAATGGGTTTGCGTTTAGAGATGTCCATGTCCTCACCAAGGACTGCCCTTAAGGGAGATCAACAAAAAGTCCCTGATGGAATGGGGAAAATGTGGGCTACAGAACTCAGAATCCAGACTTGATGGTCAGACAGACTGAAAAGTCCCCAGAAGACACGGCTCCTGAATCCTGTTGACCCAGAATTGAAACCACTCTGGGAGTTGACTCTTCAGAGAAAGACATAAAATGATACAGGTGAATGGTGTGCTTCTTGGCTTGAGCACATCCAGAAGACACTGGACAGCTCCCACTCAGAGGTACAAGGTAACGTCAGAAGGGTACAGGAGTTGGTCAAATGGATACAAGCAATACAGGTTGGAGGGGAGAAGTATGCTGTCATAGTGTCGGGAGAGTAGCTAAGGTCGCATGTTAGAGTGTGTGTTAAGTTTTTGTATGAGAAGCTGCCAGTAATTGTACACTTTCACTTAATCAAAATTAAAAAAAAAAAAAAAAGATGTCCACATCTTAATGCCCAGTCAAAATACCCAAATCCATTGGCCTCAAGTCAATTTTGACTCATAACCAGCCTACAGGCCAGAGCAGAATTGTACCTAGGGTTTCCGGGGCTGAAATCTTTACAGAAGTCAACTTCCACATCTTTTTCCAGCAGAGCAGCTGCTGAGTCTGCACAGCCCAATCTTTTGGTTGGCAGCCAGGCACTTAAACCACTGTGTCATTAGAATTTGTTTCCTAATTCCCAGAACCTCTTACTAGGTTTAATTACAAAGCAAAGGAGGATTAGGTTGCACACAGAATCAAGGTTCCTAATCCGGCCTACCTTAAAATAAGGAGCATATCCTGCATTATCTGGGTGAGCCCAGTGTACTACAAAGTCCTTAAAAGTGGCAGAAAAAAGCAGGACCAAAGAGAATCATGAGTCAAGAAATAAGGACACCATGTAGAAGCTGGAAAATGCAAGAAAAAAAGATCGTCCCTTAGAATCTTCAGAAGGAACAGAGTCCTTCCGACACCCAGTGAGACCATTTTGGACCTCTAACCTCCAGAGCTGTAAGATAATACACATGATTTTAAACCACCAGTTCATGATAATTTGTTACAGCAGCAGTAGAAACTAATACAATCACCTTTGGAGGATTTTAGAAACACTTATTTTATCACTCCTGTACGAACTGTACCAAGTAGCTAATGAAAAATAAGTTTCTCTATATATAAATATTTAGCTAATAAATGATAAAATTAATTACCACCATTTTGCAAATCTTTATAACAGATTTAAGTAACAGTCATCAGTGGCCAGTAACATCATAAAAAGATTAAGTATTCAGATATTAAGCATCTGCTGTTGGAAGTACAAATGACCACCTGTAATCTTGGCAAAAAGTTAAGCCTGAATTTAAACACACATTTTTATCTAACTACTGATGTACTAGAAATAGAAGCACCGGAAAAACAAGTTAAATGACATGACGGAGATACAGTCAACAAAATCCAGAATGTAGGAAACTCCAAAACACAAATGACCCAATTTATTCAACAAAAAAACAAAGAAAAAGAAAGAGGTACCTATGAATTTCACAAAAAAAATTAAGAAAGATGAAGAAGGCCAGAGTGAATTATGTATATCAATATGAACTCATAGCTGCTATACTTGCACACACATACAGTTGGATATAGAAATACAGAAGTATGTGCACATGTGTTAATACAGTATAAATACATATATTGCCTAGTTCTGTTCACTGAGAAGGCCTAGAATCAATGACATCCCAACAGTAATGAGCACACCTATTATTAAGACCTTGGTTTCTAAATGT
Organism: Heterohyrax brucei; assembly: GCA_028571685.1. NCBI lineage: Eukaryota > Metazoa > Chordata > Mammalia > Hyracoidea > Procaviidae > Heterohyrax > Heterohyrax brucei. Next base: position 70,817,208 of record CM053150.1, read on the forward strand.
CATTCTCCAATAAAAGAAACCAGGTCCTTGGAGAAATGGTTAAGTCCAGGGCTAGGGCAAGGAAATACAAGATGACTCCATGACATTTTGCAAGCCTAGAAAAATAGGTTCTCAAAAAACAATAGCATCATTTTAAAAGAACATGGAGTAAATTCCAAGGGGCTCTCAACGGCCAAATCTGGGACAACTGAGCAACATGATAAATGACAGTAATGGCTTACAAACTATAGAATAAAACAAATATCCATGAATCCATACTGACATAAACAAACAACTGAATAAATACATAAATGCAGGAGAAGGGACAGAGATTCCTTACAGCAGAATTCTAATAAGTATGGAAGAGATTACGGAAATAGAAAATTACCACTAGGCAAACAGCACAGTAATAACTGTTATAGACACCACTTATCACTGGATGCTAAAATTCTTGGGTAAGAAGATGATAGGTAACAGGATATTTATATTATCTAGAAGTATCTCCCCACAAACACTAATGACAAAAGGAAGAAAGAATAACTTTGTAGTACAGAAATTCAGTAGATACCTCCTTAACCAAGTGGTCAACACTAATATCACATGTAGTAAGATACACTGACATCATGTACCTCCAGATACAACGCATGTCATGGACTGAATTGTGTCCCCCCAAAAATATACACAGAAATTTGGCTGCGTTGTGACTACCAGTATTGTATGATTGCCCTCCATTTTGTGATTTTCCTGTGTTGTATGTTAAAGAATATTAGAGTGGGATTGTAAACCCTTTCTTAAGGTCACCTCCCCACTCCACTGTAAAGGGTGTCTCCCTGGAGTGTGGCCTGTACCACCTTTTATCCTACAAGAGATGAAACGGATGCGAGCAGAAAGTTGGAGACCGCACACCATCAATAAAGTCAGCACCAGGAGCACAGCACATCCTTTAGACATGAGAGGCCTGCGCCAAGATGCTCCCTGACCAAAGATTGATGCAACGCAAGGAACTTCTCCTGAGCTGACAGAGAGGGAAAGCCTTCCTCTGGAGTGGACACCCTGAATCCAGACTTGCAGCCTACCAGACTATGTAAGAATAAACTTTCCTTTGTTAAAGCCATCCACTTTGTGGTATTTCTGCTACAGCAGCACTAGCTGATTATAACAACGCACTTTGCATGCTATTCTTGCTAAAAATGTATAATCTCAATCTAATCATGACAGAAACACACAACAAACCAAAACTGAAGGATATTTCACAAAACAGCTCCCTATATACTCTTCAAAAGAATCAAAGTCATGAAAGACAAAGAGTGCGCAGCGGTGCCAGACTGGACAAAGCTAAGGAGATGTGACAACTAAATGCAAGGTAGATCTGAACCGGATCCTGGACCACAAAAGAGCACTAGTACAGGAAAACAGACAAAATTCAAACCTAGTCTGTAGGCTACTTAATAGTATTGTATCAATGTTAATTTCCTGGTTCCAATAACTATTCTAAAGTTATATAAAATGTTAACATTAGGGGAAGCTGTGTGAAGGACACATGGGAACTTTGTGCAGTGTTCTTGCAATTTTTCTACATGTCTAAATTTCTAAACAAAAAGCTGTTAGAAAGAGATTTAACAGGCACCACGAATGACTGCTCTGACAGAGAACACAACAAAGAGTCTCTAATGTAGCAGAAGAAAAATGGGGTACAAAACTGGAACCCTGTTAAAAAGAACAGCCTTGAGTGGCCAACACGCTGGAGGGTCCCCAGAAGACATGGTTGCCAGACTCTGTTAGCCCAGAACTGAAAGCATTCCTGAAGCCAACTCTTCACGCAAAGATTGGACTGGATTATAAGACATAAAACGACACTAATGAAGAGTGTGCTTCTCTGCTTAAGTAAATACATGAGGCTAACTGGGCAGCTCCTGTCCGGAGGTGAGGTGAGAGCGCAGAGGGGTACAGCAGCTGGTTGAAAAGACACGGGAAATACAAGGTAAAAAGGAGGAGTGGGCTGTCACAGTGTGGAGAGAGCAGCCAGAGTTACAGAGCAATATGTGTTTTTGTATGACAAATTGACCTGGGTTATAAAATGTCACTTAAAGCACAATAAAATATTTTTTAAACAGAGAGACACTTAAAGACATATCACCCAATGTAACTTGCACACGTTGTCTGGATCATGACTTCAACAAACTAACTTTAAAATATTTTTTTATGAGACAACCAGGAAAATCTAAACATTAATCAAATATCTGATAATGTTCAATTACATCTCTTTTAGATGTGATAATGGTATTTTTTTTAAACATGGTGTAATACTAATGAAATGACATGTCTGAGATTTGCTTAAAATAATTCACTGTGAAACCGAGGGAGTCAGGGAGAAGATACAGATGAAACCAGCTTGTCTGAAGCTGTATTATTCTCTCCCCTTTTGGAAATACTTGCAAATTTCTATAATAAGCAGCTTTTTTTTTAAGGACACTGATAAAAACTTAGAAGAAACACATCATCATAGATGATTTCTTTTAATTATGGTCTTCTTCCCCCTATTTTTAAATTTTTTTCATCTTGTACATAAGCTGCATTCATATAAAAAGACAAAACTTTAAAAATCGCATGTTAATTTTTTTCTTCAGCAAACAGATGATGATGAGATTGCCCTAAAGCTTTCATCTAAAACAAACGGACCGGGAAACTATCATGAACTGTAAATGTCAGTAAACAGAAATTCAATTCTGGAGGCAAAAAGAAGAATTTTTTATTATACAAATAATACTAAGGCAACATTAACAGAATTCTAAAATTAAAGAATAAAAATATTCTCCCACAATACAGTCATGCCAACAAATCAAACCATTGTCCACTTGTAGATGTTCCTTTCAGTTCTTGTCCACCTGCAGCCAGAATTTTTAATCAATTTTAACTTTGGCTTGTACTTTTTTCCCATTTAACACCATTTCTTCTATTATACCATGGCCTGTCAATTAAATAATGATGACAGAAAAAGAATAATTACAAAATTGTTTATGAGTATCAAGTCAAGAAAGCGGTACTAAAAAGAAAGTACTGATACGAGAAAGGTCTGCACAGCACTAAAAATGAGCTTCCCAGTTGGTTCTGCTCAGTCTCTTAGGCCAAGAAGGTAAGACACAATCACTAGATAGTTTTTAGTGAAAGGCATCACACAGCTTTCATACAAGGACTGCCAATTAAGTTCATAAACTCATCCTAGAAAAAGTGCTACATACCTCATTACTGAATATCACTACAGTCACCTTCAAAGTGTTCCACCTGGGAAGCTATACACTGACGCCACCCTTCAAAGCAGTTTTAGAACTCTTTTTCTGGAATGGCCATCAGAGCTGTCATCATATTACCCTTGATGCCCTGAATGTCATCAAAATGTCTTCCTTCAACATTTCCTTTATCTTTGGGTAAAGAAAAAACATCACTGGGGGCCAGATCAGGTGATTAGGGAGGGGGTTCCGCTACAGTTACTGGTTTACTGGCTAAAAACTACCTCACAGACAATCATACAATTAAGTTAGCAAGCTTGCAACTGTGCCACCATGCACAATGGCCATTCCAGAAAGAGTTCCAAACTTGCTTTGAAGGGTAGAGTAGGTGCTAGTGTTGGTGCATAACTTCCCAAGGGAAGTACTTCTAAGGTGACCATAGTGGTATTCTGCAATGAAATATGTAGCACTTAGAACAATTAAGTTTGTAGACTTAATGTCAGCCATGTATTTACCAGTTTTAATATCATAGTTCATTTAACTGTATCCCCACTGTCTCCAACCACTTCATCATACAGATAATAAAGCAAAGAATAGCTCAGTGCATAAGCTTTAAGCTTCTTTTCCATTTTCTTGTTTTCCTATGCTCAATGAGAATGGCATTGCTAAGTCAAAGGCTATTCATATTTTAAGGATCCATTCTACAAACAGACAGACTTTCTTTCAGGACAGTGACAATGTCAAACCTGCCACAAAAGCATAAATTTTGTTTCACCACATTCTCATCAGCACTGGTATTTTCTTTTGTTTTTGTTTTTTTTAATTTTTATTTTTATTTAACATAACTGAGTGAAAATGTACATTCACATATAAATTTACATGCCCACCTATATGCAGCTTCCACTGCTCTCCCTGTCCGGTGACTGCACACTATTCCTCTCTGCTCCATACATGTCTCATCCTCCTAACAGCCTCCTTTCCCCTCCTCTCTGTCCACTCTGCTTCCTCCAGCCAGAGGTCAGCAAGATGATATCCTACAGATGTATAGAACCATAAAGTGCTTCCAATATATGGTCGCTCTGCCTTGCCAAGTCCAATCCATTCCTGTCCAAAGAGTGGACCTTTGTTATAATTTATGGGAAAGGGCAGCATCAGGGCAGGGGGCCATGCTCTCAGAGGAACCCCAAAACCACTGGACCATCAATTGAGATCTTTTAGTGGAGATCTCATGATGTACCTCTTTTTATTCTTGTGTTGCCAGTGAGACTCAACTTAGTGAGCTCCACCGTGGCTATCGCTGGTGGTGGCCGGGCACCATCCGGTTCTTCCGGTCCCAAGTCGATGTAGGCACCCACTCTTGTGGGTCTCTCTGTCTTCTCGGTTGTCTTTACAGCATGTCATTTTGGTCCTCAGTGAGCATCCATTCCTGCTGAGTTGGGACCAGCACTGATATTTTCTTAAATGTTTGCTCATTTAATGGTAATGAGATGTTTCTTCACAAACATTTGAATTTGTATTTCTTTACTTTCCAACCATGTTTGACTATTGTTTGGATTTCCCCTTGTGCAAATTGTCTTTGTTGGCCATAAAAGAAAATATTTTCAAGGACAGATCTAATCAAAAGAATTGTCCAATGATCACATACACAAACATACATGAACTCCCATCCTGTCTACATCAGAAAATCTACCAGGTCAAAAAGTCAATCCATCTCCCTAATGCTATTAGAGAAAAAGTACATTACGAGGAGTCACCTTTCCAAAGGTACTCCATTATTCTCTTGTCTACCTGATAGTGTTCTGCTGATGGTGTTACTAATCAGAATCAGTGCACCCATCAGTGTCAGATAATGAGCTATGGCTAAGGAGTGGGCTACCGTAAGGAGAAGCTGGGAGCTCCCAGTCCTGGGTTCTACTGATACGGAAGTTTCTGTTATTAAGTGCCTACTACTGTTCCAGACACCTTGCTATGTGTTGCCATCTAGTCAATTCCAAAAGAGCAGAACTACCCTGGTGGATTCCAACCGCCAACATTTTGGTTAGCAGCTGAGCTCTTAACCACCGTGCCAACTTTGCTAGGCACTTCACATTAACCTATTTAATCTTCAGAACCTAAGATAACCTACAAGGCCTATGCCACTGGGATCTCTGCTATCTCACTCATGTTTGCTCCTCTTCTCACCTGTTCTGCTCTGGCAACCCTGGCCTCCTTGCTGTTACCTTTATACATCAGGTATGTTTCTGGCTCAACACATTTATGTTTGCTGTTCTCTCTACCTGAAAGTTCAGTAGCCCCACCACAACCCCACTCTACATATTTCTTCCCTTCATTATTTTTCCTATAGTATCTTCTAGTATAGCATACAATTTATGAGTTTATTGTTACCCTACCAATAATAAGTACCATCAGGGTTTGAATTTTTGTGTATTTGTTTTCTGCTGTATCTCCAGTACCCAGAATGGTACCTAGCAACTAGTAGGCAAATGGTCAGTAACTTGAATCCACTAGCTGCTCCTTAGAAACCCTAGGACCTTACCCTGTCTTATAGGATCACTCTAAGTGAGAATCACCTCAACAGCAATGCGTTTGGATTAATTTGGGGTTTGTGACAGATTAAATATAGGTTTTCCAGTTGACAATCCCAAATGGATTCAGCTATCTGGGTCATCTTCAAAAAGGTACCAGATATTTAAGTAAACCATCCCAGACCCTCCAGACAAGCCCATCTACCAGATGAATGCCATGAATGATTTCAGCTGGTACCAAGTGGAACAGGAGCACACCCAGCTAAGCCCTGCCCAAATCATAACAACTGATTATTATTTTTAGACACCAAGTTTCGAAGTAATTTGCTATGTGGCAATAGATAACCAAAACAGCAAGAATAATATCAATAAATGTCTGATGAATGTTTGATTGCTTGAATGAATAAATGTGGTGGGATCATTCTTATTTTATGACTGAGGAAGGGCTCACAGAGGCATAGTAATTTACCCACTGATGTCATGGTAACTGACCCATGATATCATTTCCTACCATCACAGTCACTAAGGGACATTGCCTGCCTCCATCAGCTCTATCTAATATCAGAGTCTCTCAAATCACCAACACATCATGGCAAGGACGTGAGTCTCTTTTGCATCACCCACTAAAACAGTCATTACAATCCACTTGATGGTCATCTGACACTTATTTTAGAAACCTCACCCTCAAAACTACTGTTAAGATTGACCATAAAAATCTTTTGCTAAGCCACTCAGGTAGATCTTTAAACGTTCAATAAAGTTGCATGCAATCCTAGAAAGATCATTAATTACCTATCTTTTAATTCTTAAATGTTTATATAACATGCTAAACAGTTTATCCTCTCTGTATGCACATTAATTACAGATCCACTGGTGTCATTTCTCAGCTTCAGTTTCTTCCCTTATAACCATATCTAGCAGACACATAGGTCTATATTTTGATTACTGGTTCATGTTCTGGTGTGTGTATTTAACAATCATTTATTCCATTCTCCTTTTCATTTGCTTTTAAAAACATAATTCTGTTAATTGAAAACCTGAACCTGTTTTAAGTAACAAAGGCTACTAGGGTTGTACCACACCTTTCCCCAGTGAAACCCCAACTCACCAGCATTGACAACACAACAATGATCTATTCCAAAATTCCATGAAGAAGATGCAGTTTTATCATACCATAAGATCAGAAGATCCACTGAATGAGCCTTTTGGTACTCCACCCAGATTTTCCGGGTAGAGTTCCCACAGCATCACCCAAGTCTCAAGGAACACCAGGACACAAAGAGTATGAACCCCTTATCATAATCATCAGTGATGGAATCTACCATTTAATAAGTACTAGCTCTGTACCAAGCATGGGTCAAGGTTTTTCACATAACATGTCTCTAACTCTAATGACTATCTATGTGGTATTATTTAGTCCTGCTTTTATAAGAAAGGAAACAAAGATTCACAGAAGTTGAGTGATTTTCCAAAAGCTACACAGCTAGTAAGTGCTAGTGTTGAAATTAAAACACAAGTCTGTGTGACCAGAGTCTGCACTTCCCATTCAACTGCTATTGGTGTTAAAACCAAAGAAAGCATAGAACCTCTCTGGGATGGTCCACATTGGTCACCAATTCCAATACCCCAAGCTTATATATAGTTTCACACCACAACTCAGAGTTGATGGAGTATCCAGCCTGGGACTGAGGCCCTGCGGCTAAAGAACAGAGCTAGATTCAAGGCTTTTAGGCCTCATGTGAATAGCAGTTACAGAAGGCTGAGAATTAAAGGACTACTAGGGGAGCAGCGTGTGTGCTGAGGCGGCCTTGAGAAGGAACAGCTGCCATGGTAACACAGAGACAGCCAGACAGGCTCATGTGCTCGGCACCAGAGTTATAATAAATGTTTTCAGGAAGTACAAAGACACCACGTCTCACCTGTGTAAAATGATCAGGACTGAAAACTGATTATCCTGGGTAGTTTCCTCAAACTTCCTTCAATACTCCTAGGCTGTAAAGAGGGGCAACACTAGCCTTGAATCCTGGCTCTGCTGCTAGCTAGCTCTGTGACCACAGATAGATAATTTCAACCTTTTTGAATGTTTCCTTTCTACTAAATGGTAAAAATAATACTCACTCTCGGGGCCTAAAGCAAACTAAAACGGGTGGCTGTCAGATCAATTCTGACTCACACCAACCCTACAGGACAGTATAGAACTGCCCCACATGGTTTCCAAGGAGCAACTGGAGGATTTGAACCGCCAAACTGTGGGTTAACAGCCATAGCTTTTAACCATTATGCTACCAGGGTTTCCACTCTTAGGGCCCTTAGAGAGTTGAGTGAGAGAATGCAGGACGGTTGCCCAGCACAGAAGCTGGGACACAGGAAATGATGTGATCTCACCTCACTCTTACCCTTCACATGCCCCGGGCTGCTCCTGTTCCCTAGTTTCTTCATCTGGTCACACTGTCCCTATCTACCCAGCCACATGATTCTACTCTTCCAGAAGCTCCCTCCCACATATACTATGTCACCCAGCAGGCTACCCAGGCCACAGTGTACAACATCTCCTCCACACAGATTAAGGACTAATTGGTGATTAAGAGCAAGGTTTCGATCCTCTTACATGAACAGCAGGACCCAAAGCCTCCAGTGCCAACCACTCCCACCACCTCTGCAGTGTTGCCCAAAGAGCTGTACATAAGAAACAAGAGTAGAATACAAAATCAAGGGACAACTCTGTTATAACCTCATATTCAAAACAGAACTTCCTGATAAAACTGAGTTTTGAAGAAAGGGGCATATGCAACTTAAGGGTGAGGCCTTTCATTCTGACTGCCCCAGTCCCAACCCTTAACTCTGGAATTAATACCTCAAGCATATACACAGGCAGAAAAAGAGCAAGAATATGAGAACAAGGCATAGGCCATAAAGGAGCCTCTGAGTCCTCTTACTCAAGTAGAGACAAGAAATGGACAAGGAGGATGACTGAGGAAAAGAAGAATCAGCTTGCCCAATAAAGGCCAGCCATGCCTAGGTCTGAAGCTAAAAAGCAAAAGCATCTGGAACTTGGCATCCTACCGTTAAGATACAGTATGCCTGCCCATCAGCAAGGGTGACCCAGAACATCCTGCACTTGGCTTAATCAGACTATTAACTTTTCCTCTAAGCATTACAAAGGAAGAGAGATAAAAACTGAAATGTTGAGGAAGAAGAGAAGAATTTCTTACCTCCATATACAGTATGTCCCTCACCTTCCACCAGAAATGGACTCAATAAGCTTGGAGTATAACAGAGAACATGGTATTTAACTCTGATGCATGAAGCTACCACCCTAAAGAACCTGCAGAGCTCCTTAGATGCATCTCACTTTGTTTGTTTCTGTCAAGAGGAAAAATCAAAGTTTGAAAACGCCTATCCTACACCAGACCACCACCTTGCTTTAAATGAGTCTGCCAATGCAACATTCCGTATGATATCAACTGAGTGGCCTTAATTTTCTAGACTAACAGACAATTTTCCTTTAAGATCTGCTCTGGTCCAGCACTGAGCTGACAGCTGCCTTTGCATACCTGGGCTCTCTTTGTTAGAGCCAACAGGCTGATTTTAAAAAAAGGGGAGGGTGGTTATTTGAAAAATAAAATATCCCCAAAATCCTAGAACCATACTGGAAAAGAAAATCCAAGCCCTTGCACTTCCGTTCTCCAGCCAACTAGTTGGTTTTTATCTCTGGCCAGATACAGAATGAGAAGGTTCACATCCATCAAATTTCTACCTTATCAGGTTTGACTCTGAGAAAGCTTGTCAACTTGCTCAGAAGTCACCTTTAAATCTACAAAGAAAACTTGTCCAAAATCTTAATGAGCTATAGGAACTCAGTGATGTAAGGAGAATTTCCAGAATTAGCCTGAGATAGTGGTGTTCAATACACGTTCAGTGGAGTCTCATTGTTTCTGGGGACCACGGCACAAGCAGGACAAGGCACAAGGGTGGCATGCCAGGCCTCCCACTTCCTTTTATCCAGAGCAGCTCTACTTTCATTACGTTTTCTCTCCATAAAATTTCCTTGGAACAAAATCTTTCTAGGATTAAAAAGAAAAAAGTAGAAACCAATGGGGGGCAACAATTCTTGCCACAGAGAACTCACAAATGGGCCTAATGTGTAGAACTGGCAGTAAGGACTACACAAGTTCTAGCCACAGGGTTTGAAGCCTGGGATAAGTGGACAGAGGAGCGGGGACTCAAACTGTGCAGGGCTCAAGGCCCAGCTGAGTCACTTAACAGCTATCACCAACAGCTATCACCACATCTCCTTAAATTTGTTTCCTCACCTGAGCAATGCAATAGTAAGACACCTGCCCTTGCCTCCAACCCCACTCACTGTTCCTGATGTGCCCCCAAGCCTTTGCACAGGCCTTCCCTCTACCAGAAACGCACTTCCCTCTCCTGTCCCCCAGGCAAACACCTTCAGATCCTTCCAGTCTCAACTCAAATCCACCTCCTCTTTGAAGTCTTCCCTCCCTTGCCCTCTATCCTCTTAGCAGAGTCATCCTCTGTGCTCCCAAAGCATTTTGTCCATCTCTCTATCAGCACTTATCATGCTCATTCTAATTAGCTCTTTGTCTGTGTTTCTATTATATTTCTCCAACAGATTCCTTCAGAGACTATCCGATTTGATTCAGTCCTATACTCCCAGTGCCCAGGACAGAGCCTGGCACGAAAATTATAAAATAAGAAATAGAGAAAAGAGAAAGCCCCTGTTGGTGCCCCATAAAAACAACAGCAATTCTACATAAAAATGACAGACAAAGCCTTTTAAAACAACACTAACAGCAGACCCGTCTAAAACCCAGAGATACTCCAGCCTCTCTATCTACAAGATTTCTCTCCCTTCCTAGAGGAATAAATCAGCTGGAAAGAACAGACAAGCACTTTCTTCAGAGGAGTGGTTAGTGCTGGTGAGGGAAGAAATTTACAGCCTTGTTGACCTGACTGGTAAAGGGCAGACCACATTTATTAGTCAACAATGTCCATTACCTTCTACCAAGCAGCAGTTTGTCAATTAAAGTCCTGACCCAGCACCTGCCAGACACTTAAAAGCAGAAAAAAGAGAAATAATCGAAGACACTGAATGCTGACCTGTATACGTCACGAACCGTAGCAGGCATTTTCTCATAAACTGAATTTTTATCATTCACTTGTTTAATTCTAAAATAGAATCACTGCCATTTTAAGGAAGTAAATGCTAGTTTAGAGAAATTAACTGACTGGCTTAGAGGGTAAGCACCTGGAGAACCTGAAATTAAATCCAAGGTCAGCACTGCTTTCCACTGCACCAGAGATGCCTACTAAAACTGCTGGGTCTCCTGTCCCCAAAGTGTCAGTGTTGTGGTCATCTCTATCGTCGTCATCACCATCACCATCGTCATCAACACCAACAGTACAACTTAACTGATCATCTACGATGTGGCAGGTGTTACGCTAACTTCTATCCCCTATTTCACATAACCCTTACAATTAACCCCTGAGTGTTTAAAAACAAACCGAGAGGCCTAGTTGCCTGTTTCCAGTTCTACAACTATGGTAAGCAATAGAGCCAGGACTTAAATTCAGTTTGACCACAAAATCTCTGCATTTAGCCACTCTTACAAGAAACAGGAATTGCAAAGACATAATTTTTTCCAAAACTGCTAATTTAAGATGCATATTTCTCTACAAGGATATCAATTCAAAATCTGTACACCTTCATAAATAAAAGGCTAAGGGAAGGTTTGACACTTGCTTTAAAAAAAGAAAAAACAGTGTCTCAAGTCTGAGGTCTTAGCCCTGTCCAAACAGGCTGTTCACACTGTCTCCAAATGCCACGTTTTGATACGGTTTACCAAAAGATGCTCTGAACGCTGTCACAATCTCATTTGGAGTTATCTGTCAACCAGCGCATGTGAGAACCATAGGGGTTCAAGCTGAACTACCCTGAAATTAAACCTGCTCCTGTCAAAGCACTTGGGATTAGCCAGCTGGGTGACAAGTATAACTTTAATTAGATATTTGGGCTTTAGCCAGCAACTATATCCCCACAAAGGAAAGTGCCCAAGTACTGAAGTACACCCTTGTCAGGGTAGCAGATAACAGGTCCTATAACCGGTGAGAGCATCATGGAATAGTCTGGGGAACACCAGCTAAGCCAAGGTCTAATGTATGTCACTTAAAAAGGAGAAGAAAAACTCAACAATTTGCTTCTCTCCCCCATCCATGACAAGTACAATACAGAGTACCTGCAATGGGGAAAACAAACCTAAAATAAAGATTTATTTCACTCCATCACACTTTACTACACAAACACACATACCTAATACACAGGCACTAAAAGGTCAGAGCCTTGGGTCTCTGGATCCAAAAGTCAGGGAGAAGATGACGACAGATGCCAGCATCCAAGCAACTGTTACAGACCAGAGAAGTCAGAACATTTTAAGTGTCACAGTTAGGACACCAACTTGAGAATACTAGGTTGTTTGGTTTGGTTTGGTTTGATTTGGTTGGTTTGTTTGTTGTAAACCTGCTGCGGTGGAGTGATTCCAACTCACAGTGACCCTATAGGACAGAAGCAGACTGCCACATGTGTCCCAGAGTTCAACTTGCCAATCTTTCACTTAGTAGCAGACTGCTTAGCCAATGTACCACCAGGCTCCTGTGCTTGCTGCAATCTGTCGAACACCCCACAGCCACTGAGTCGATTCCAACTCATAAAGACCCTATAAAACACAGCAGAACTGCCCATAGAGTTTCCAAGGAACACTTGGTGGATTCAAACTGGTGACCTTTTGGTTTGCAGTTACAGCTCTTAACCACTATGCCACCCAAGTTTCCCATTTGTTGCAAAAGAAAAAGGAAGGAAGAAAACCCACTGCCGTGGAGCCTATTGCAACAGATAGCAACCCTACAGATCAGAGAAGAATTGCCCCACAGAGTTTCCAAGGAGCACCTGGTGGATTTTAACTGCCAACTGTTCGGTTAGCAACTGTAGCAGACAACCACTATACCACCATGGTTTCTGCTTACTGCAACCCACTGCCATCAAGCTGATTCCAACTCATAGCGACCCTATAGGCCAGGGAAGAACTACCCCACAGTTTCCAAGGAGCCCCTGAACTGCTGACCTTTTGGATAACCGACACAACACTTAACCCAAAGGCCTCTTGAATTTCCTGAAGGGTTATGGGTCCCTCTGGTGGTCAGGCGGTATATAATATAGTATATATGTGAACTACCTGTGAGAATCACTTTTTGACATTTCTTATAAGACTCTCAAAGCAAAACCAAATCTTGTATCTCTATAACCTAAGAACAGTAGCTGTACCACAGTAAGTACTTAACAAATGTCTGCTGAATAAACAAATGAACAAACTTTACATCACAACACATGCTGAATCAACTGGCACTAGGTCGCTGCAATCACAGGTAATTAAAACAAACATGACAAACTGATTCTCGGGGCTAAATTTTTCAAAATGTTCATGTACATTCAGACACAGTGGAATCACATGCCTTTGATCCAGACTGCACTTTCAGCAAAGGCAGTGTCTCCTTCTGAAACGCTTAAGAACGAGGATAACGAGACTGGCAATAAATGTGTTCGGCATGAGCAAAGGATGGTTTGATCACATCCAAAAGAACTGGTTGGCTTAATATCAGAATTCAGAGAATCCTGTACGCCAGTACTGTTTGATATATGCCACTGCTGTCCCAAGTGTATTTAAGTCCAAGCTCCTCTATAAACAAGGTTGCAGTATTTCCAACTGATTTTGTAGTTCTTGTCCAAAAGTGAGTATAACGGCAAACAGCTAGATACGGTCCCAGGGGCTGAAAACCTTCACACTCACAAGCTTACTGACTTGGATGCCATTGATTTGGCCCTGTGCAAAACTGCTTTTACTGAATGGGGTATTGCTGAAGAGTCTGTACAACACTTGGAGTCCTCTTTATAAAAACGCACCAGAGAAAACACTTGCCCCAGGCCTCAGTGCCAGCAAAAGCTGTCCTTTTATCTTAACATTTTCATCTTACAGACACTGGAAGCCCTTGTCACTGAATTTCCCTTTTTACTTTCACTGCCAGGCGCTACCAGGTGAATTTTAAGTCTCCCTTTTTCATACTGTGAATGATGTCACAACACACACTTCTACATAATCACTCTATGATTATGTAGTGATTCTTTTTTCTTGTTATAAGTCATCCTCATTTTTTGACTCTAATGCTTTTCTCCTCTGCAAAATTTTTTTGTTATTGTACTTTACATGACTGTTTACAGAGCAAGTAAGTTTCTCATTATACCATTAATACACATAATTGTTTTACAACACTAATTACCAAGCCCGTAACAGATCAACACGCTCCCTTCTCAACTTTAGGTTCCTATTACCAGCTGGCCTGTCCCCTCCTACCTTCTAGTCCTTGCCCCTGGACTGGTTTGCCCCTTCCATCTCATTCCATCGTCTAACCTTTGGATGAAGGCTGAACCTCGGGAGTGGCCATTTCTGAGCTAAAACGGGGTCTAAGAGGCACACTCTTAGGGTTTCTCCAGTCTCTTGTCAGACCAGTAAGACTGGTCCTTCCTGTGAGTTAGAATTCTGTTCTACGTTCTTCTCCAGTTCTGTCTGGGACCCTCCACTGTGATCCCCATCAGTGCGGTTGGTGGCGGTAGCTGGGCGCCATCTAGCTGCACTGGACTCTGTCCAGTGGAGGCTGTGGTAGCTGTGGCCTGTTAGTCCTTTGGACTAATCTTCCCCTTGTGTCTTTAGTTTTCCTAATATCATCATTTTTAATCTGACTTAATTATGTGAAATACTACAAACCTTTGCAATGTTCTCAAAACACAAAAAGAAATAAATTAGAATTTTTAAACCTTTAATTAAACAGAATGCTTCGAGCTAAGTGTCCTGCAGAATTTACTACCCTTGGTTTACTGAGGTTGCTGAAAAGCTGAAAATATATCAGTCTTCCTTTCTGCCAAAAGCACAGTATTTGTAACATAATTATTGGTAGTTTGGCACAGCCACAACATAGTATCTTAAGCAAAGCCCTGAAATTACAAACTGCAGACTTGGATCCATGGCATTCATACTGTATTTTCATATAAATAAGGTACACCTCCAATGTTGTGCGCCAACCCTGCCCTCCTCCCACCTCCAGGTATTTTGCTAAGTGCATTATGCTGATTTATTTTTTATAGCCTACACTTTTAAAAATTTGGTATGGTGACTCATAAAAATGCCTTGCAGGGGAGGGCACAGTTGGCAAACAAATTGAGAAGATGCACGTTATACAGTATATCACTTTGTATGTAACACTGGTCAAGCTCTTTAGATTCTCAGTTTCAAATTAATCTATAAAATGGAAATAATGTTCACTATGATGTCTAAATCACAAGGTTGATAGCATAAAGTGATAAGATAGGCAGTCACTTTATAAACTGTCAAGTACAATGTACACCCATTCTTATAGAAGTGGTTAGGTTCCAAAGATGAGGTTGTTATGCATAAATTGGTATATGGAAATGGAGGATTTCTGTTTTCAGACCACTTGTCCAATTTTTTTTTTCCTTAGAAAATACAATCATACAAATAATAACAACTAAGATTTACTGATATGCTCATCACTGTGACTAGCCCAGTTACGGGTTAGTCCTCTGCAGAGGAGGAGGCGTGGAAATGGCAAAGCTGAATAAAGCCAGACTGTGTGAGTGGAAGGCCCCATGGCTTAACCACTGCACCTTCCTCCTGTGCTGGGTCACAGCTTCCCCTGCAGAGCTGCCTCCAGGGCTCCTCTCCCACCCCTGCAATCCCTGTGTTCATGATCCTAGAGCCTGCTCTGCCCTCCCAACTAACAGGTCACCTTGGCTCAGGGCTTAGTGCCAGGGTGCTGGCACCCAGCTCCACTGAGGCTGGGGAAACTCTCACAGAGTTCTTCTAAATACCCCCTCTGACACCTCCCTTTCAACCCAAAGCTATTTAGCTGCACAACCTGAGGCCACACAGAAGCTGGGAGCCCAGAACAGGCGCCAGATGGCTCGGTGTTGACTGCTCGGAGAGAGGGGAGGGTGGCCGCAACACAATCCAGCTTCCCAGAGGCCACTCGGAGACCCTCCTCAAGGGAGCGGATGCTCCAAAGCCCTTGCCACCACGCCGGATACCTCATTAATGCACACAATAGTTAGACAGTAGATGTGTTACTATTGTCATAAATGCAGAATGCTGGATAAGGAGAAAGTTGGTGAGTGAGGAGTACGTACAAGCTGAAGGACCATACCAGCTTTATTTCTATCACTCTGGATAGCATTCTTCATTACCAAAGAGAATATTCAATATCGAGCTGAATGTGAGTTGAGAGCAAGATATGTGTTTTGGACATACTTGCTTACCAATATTTTCTTTCTCCAACCTGTGGGATGCAGTCCAGTTTGAAAAAGCATGACAAAGACAAAAAAACGGAATATTCAAGAGTGAATCTGGGTGGGTGGGGCTTCAAATATGAAATATGCACCAAAACAGTTCCAGAAACCACACCTAAGCATCCCCTTGACAGAGGAACAGATTCCTCTCTCTTTCCCTCTGTCTCTGACCTCTTAGCCTGACTCAGATGGAAGACCTGTTCTCATCTTCTTGCCTCAGTCTCCCAGACCAATCCATCCCTCAGACATCTACCAGACTGAACTGTAAATCCAGCACTGTCGATTTTCTGCTTAATGCTCTTCAACTCGAGACCTAGTACCTGTAGGTCAAGTCCAAGCGTCCAAACTGCACTCAAAGCCCTCTCTCCAGCTTAATCTTCTTCCATGTCCTTAAAGGTGGTAATCCCCTTCACTACAGCCCAAATTCTTCTTCCCTCAAATACACCGTGCTCTCCTTCACCTTCTGTCCAAAACCAGAAGGCCCTGGAACCAGTTTGGCATGGTTCAAACCCCTGCAGAGAACTTACAGCTCCCAGGTGATGCTAATGCTGCTGGTTACGGACCAATTCTAAGAACAACTAGTAGAGCAGTAGTTCTCAAAATTTACTATACAGAAGAATCACCTCTTTAAATGTAGATTATGATTCAGTGTATCAGAGATGAAAATGCAAATTCTCATCAGGGGTTTAAACCGGAACCAGTCAAAACCCTGTCCAAAATCTTCATCTCCCTTGCCTATTCTAACCTTTAAAGTCAGACTTCAGAACCAATTTGAAACTACTTTTCCCAGGAGCCTTCTCTGAGCATGCAATTCACTCCCTTCCTCAGTGCTCCTCACTCCCTTCCTCAGTGCTCCATGTTACTTTGTTCACGCCTCTGTTAAGGAATTGTCCTCATGTCTAGTCTAGGACATGCAGAGGAAACATTCAATATTGCTGAATGCATTGAATCAAATCTTTTCCTTTGTCAAGGCCAAAACAGAGGCCACTAAAATACCTAGTCTTTTTGTTTGTTGCAATCCAAAAGTAACAGCAGTGCCAGCTGGTGAGTGGGAGGCATTCTAGCTAATTAAAGAGCTGAGTTAACAGAATCTAACTGATAAGACATGCAAGATACTGGACCATGCTCTACCACTGCATTCATTCTGGCACTACACAGTAAAAATACTACCTCACTGTGTTTCCCCAGGGGAATACTGGGCCCCATTTGATCATGTACCTGTAAATGCCATTTGATCGTATACAGCTCCTGAACAAGTCAGTGTCCCAAGAACTAGTACAAAAAAAAATGGTCACATGAAATGGACACAGGCAGATTCTTATAAACTAGAAGTTAGGTAAATATGCCACTGCAATGCAACACCTATGCAAAAAGGAAACCATGGCCAAATCCTCTTCTCAAAAACACATATACGACCTAAAATAACATTAAAGTGGTCATGATACCAAAGTAGAGTCCCTGATGTAGCACAAGAAAAAGAGGTGTGCAGATCAAGAACTCTATTAAAAGACCAGACCTTATGGGCCGACAGCCTGGAGGGTCCCCTGGGAACATGGCCCCTAGACTTGCTGCTTGTTCACCTACAAGAAAGGAAGTCCTGCTCACAGTATACTTCACCCCAGTCCTTCCTGTTTGCCATTATTTTCTCCCTCCTCTCCTTGTCAAGT
This sequence comes from Heterohyrax brucei, assembly GCA_028571685.1. Taxonomy (NCBI): domain Eukaryota; kingdom Metazoa; phylum Chordata; class Mammalia; order Hyracoidea; family Procaviidae; genus Heterohyrax; species Heterohyrax brucei. The sequence goes on from CM053150.1 coordinate 70,835,035, forward strand.
ATTTTAACCTTATTACGAGAATATTTACATGTTATATAGGAATACAGGTTTTTAACAACCAAAGCCAAACCCAAATCCATTGCCATCGAGTCAATTTCAATTCCTAATGAACCTATAGTACAGACAGGATTGCCTCACAAAGTTTCCAAGGAGCAGCTGGTAGATTCAGACTGCCAACCTTTTGGTTAGCAATCAAGACAGTTCAAAATTCTATCAGAAAGCCCCAGAGCTTACATGAATAAGTGAACTACAGAACGTGCAATTTCTGACACGACAGGGACACCAACACCAAAACCAAATCCACTGCTGTGGAGTCAATTCTGACTCATAATGACCCTGTAGGACAGAAAGGAACTGCCACATAGAGCTTCCAAGGAGCACTTGGTGGATTTGAACTGCCAACCTTTTGGTTAACAGCCATAGCTCTTAACCACTAAACTACAAGGGTTTCCAATAAAGTGATAGGTAAATAAAATACAGCATATCCACTTGATGCAGTGTTACATAGCTATTTCGAATGTTACTGTAACTAAGTTATAAAGTAAAAATACGTGTATATATTTCCTGTCATTCATATTTTACTGAATTATCAATTTTATAATAAAGGGATGTACCAACAGTGAAGGACCTAAGAATTTCAAAGCCACCTATGAAAACAAACCTAAAAAAGGGCCTTCTAACCAGTGTTTTCTCACTTACAAATGAACACTACTCAAATGTAACCCTTCTTATTCAGCCCGGGTACCAACCCCTCCTAGCAGGTTTCCCTGACTACCCAACCCACAAGGATCTTTTGCACTGAGTATCAAAACTCCACAATTTGCTCTGGATTTTAAACTGCTCTGCATTTTGCCATGAGTAATATTTTCATCTCCATTAGAAAAATAAAGCTTTCAGAGGTCAAACCTTGCATTTCCATCAGCATCTAAATCAGGCCATTTGGCGTTCAATAACATTGAATAAATACAGGTAAACAGGTCTTTTAATAGCATGCAACCAAGAGGTATACTGCAATATTGCTGGTGGCAGTATAAACGGAGCCAGCCCTTTGGACAAATATTTCGGCAGCAAGATTAACCAGCATAGAATATTTACACCATCTGACCCAGGGATATCAGTCAGAATCTATTCTAGGGATTTTAAGAGAAAAAAAAAGACTTTCTGCCCAAAGATGTTGCTTGTGGCATTACCTGAGCAACCAAAATGTCCAATGAATGAAGACATTTTTAAGTATATTTTGTGAGATGTATTTAATGAAAGCGTATGCACCATTCAAGATGATGTGGCCTATGCAACAAAATACATGTCCTTGATAGAGTAAGTGATCAAAAACTACAGCACTGTATCTAACTTCAGATCAGACTGGGAGCCCAGCTACAGCAGGACTAGAAGCTAACACTGTAACACGCGCCTTCTTAGTATAGTGGAATTATAGGTGATATTTATTTTCCTAAAATTTTCATTACAGCTCTTCAAATGAAAATTTTTGTTACAAAGTACAGAAGAATTTGTATTTCAATTCTGTTCTCAGTGTTAACATTGGGATTTCAAACAATGAATCTGACACCTCTACCAACTGCAGTCACCAAGGAACTAATTGCCGGTACACACGGATTCTTCTGAGGTCTCCCCTACAGATTCCACCTGCCCCCAGGCTCTGGTGCAGGTAATTCAATTAGCCTGAGTGTCATTGTTCACTCAGGCTCTGACCCTATCCTATCCAGTGGCACCAAAGCAGTATATCTAGGGACTACTCTAAGGAGAGATTAAATTAAAAGAAGCTGAATATGTAAGTTTAAATATAACTGAAATCCTATGACAAAAGCACACCTAAAATCAAAGAAAATGTTTTAAATGCTAATACCAAATACTGAATAGAGAGTATAGTCTTAAAAACAAAGATCACTCTCATATGAGGAAACCTAGTACAATTCTTCTAAAGAACAATTTGAATATATGTATAAAAAAGTCTTAAAAATATTCACACTCTTGACCATATCATGTGTGCACTTAATGGTTCGATGCATCTATAGGATGTCGTCCCACTGGCCTCTTACTAGAGGGAAGTGGAGAGTGTGGAGAGGTGACAGAAGATTAAGAGGATATGACATGTATGGAACAGAAAGGAGGAATGTGCTGTCACCAGGCAAGGAGAGCAGAGGGATCTGCAGATAGGTGGGTATGCAAATTTGAAATGTATTGTAAACTTCCTCTCAATCACAATTAAAAAAAAAAACATTCACACTCTTTGACCCAGTAACTATGTCTCTACGACGAAATTATCAGTGGATAAATATCTATGTACAAGGATGTTTGCTGCAGCATTCTCTATAAGGCAGAAAAGGAGAGAATGACCAAAACATCCTACAATATGAGACTAGTTAAGCAATGACAGTACATCCTAGTGATGACATGTTATGCTGGAGGAGAAACATGTTTTCAATCAACAATTATAGCATGGAAATACACTAAAGAGAGAACATTCATGACATGGAAACATACTAAAAGAAGCTTACTAAACATACTGAATAAAAAAACTCTTTTCATTTTGATAACAATGATATGTGTTGCATGTCTGTCTCTCTCTCTCTATGTGTGTGTGTGTGTGTGTGTGAGAGAGAGAGAGAGAGAGAGAGAAAGGGCTGAAACATTCAAACAGTTAAAACCAGTCTTTTTAACAAAATAAAGGATGAGTGAAATGTTTTCTTCTATTTTACAGATTTTTCTAAGTTTTCTGCAGTGACTCTCTTCCCACAAGCAGAAACAGATCAACTGTCCCACCCAGTCTGGACCACCCCCATTTCAGAAGGGACAACGGTACTCACAAGGATTGTGCAGTCTCCTTTGCTCTTCTCTCGACAGGCTTCCTCCAAGTCCTTTTCTAGCCTCTCCCTCTCCTGTTGCAAATCACTCAGCTCCTGGGTGACCTTCTTAATGTTCCTACGCAGTTTGTGGTTCTCTGTACTCTTGGTGAGGTTTTCTGAGCGCAGTTCGGCCAAAAGGGCTTCATTCTCTGACGGGACAACTGCATATTCTTCAGATCCCTAAACAAAAAGGGAGAAAGCAGAGATGAGCTGGTTCTCACACCTCATTAAACACAAAACCTGTGCTCCTTTTTCACCTTGGGGAAAAAAGGGAAGGATGGATTAATCCAACAGAAGCAACTTCAGGACCTAAAATATAAATAATATGAATACTCTGCAGTAACACAGGGTAATGTTTTGCTTTCATATTGAATGTTAGGGGGGAAAAAAACTAAAAAATACGTAAAAAGCAGTATTTAAAAAAACTAAAACCCAGAAAGCAAGGCATAAAATGTTAACAGCGACGGTCCTTACTACAGTGACGGTCCTTACTACAGTGACGGTCCTTACTACTCACCCACTGCCACAGAGCGGGGTCTAACTCACAGGGACCCTAGAGGTCAGAGTAGTGCTGCCCACTGTCTTTTGGAGATTAGAAATATAACTGTTTTTCTTTACTTTTCTGTATTCTCAAATGTTCTAAGATGAGTAAACATATTATTTTTTAAATGGTAAAGAACAAAATTAAATTCGTCATTTCTAAAAAGGTATGAAGAGCCTCATTTCATAACTAGACATTAATTCAAACACTAGCAATGTTCCTCTATGTTAGAATCCCTTAAACACAGATTCACCCGAAGAAAAAGAAACAAGTTGTCTGCATGACAGGTCTACAGCCACCTCAAGAGGCTACTAATGAGCAAAATCCAAGAGTTAGATGGTCAAGAATATTTTCATTTCATTAATATACAGTACTCTAGAGAAAACATAAGTTATTTAAAACACGAAAAAAAAGCTCTAACCCACCAATATAACCAAAAAGAGCAAATTAAAGCAAGCCCTTATCTATCAAGTAAGGTTTTTTAAATGAGACTATCCAGTGCTGATGAGCTTGTTGTGAAGTAAAATTTTTAATATTCATTCTTCAATAATTGATCATGCATGTAGAAGTCAGGAGATACATACTGGCAGGAAAACACACTGATATAACCCCATGGAAAGTTTTATATTTGTGTGTGTGTGTTCTCTACATATGTATATATTCTCTCTATATATACATCTGTCACACATACAAACCCTAAACCCACTCAATCCTGACTCATAACTACCCTATAGACAGAACAGAAATGCCCCACAGAATTTCCAAGGAGAACCTGGCAGATGCAAACTGCCAACCTTTTGGTTAGCAGCCATAGCACTTAACTACTACGCCACTAGGGTTTCCCCATATGCATACATATGTAGATACAGATGTATATGTACACACAGACAACATACACTACCAAAAACCAAAGATCAAACTCAGTGCTACCAGGTTGATTTCAACTCTTAGTAATCCCATCCTATAGGACACAGTACACTTGTCCTACAGGGTTTCCAAGGAGCAGCCCTGGTGGATTCAAACTGCCAACTTCTTCATTAGCAGCTGTAGCTCTTAATTACTACGCCATTAGCATAGACGTAATAGCCAAGCCAGTCAAGTGCCATCGAGTCGGATCCGACTCATGGAGTAATATATACATATATATGTACATGGTATTTTTGTATTTTTACACAAATAATGCATGCCTTCTACTTTTGTTGGCTGCAAAACTCCCTTAGCGAAGTATTTTCATAAGCGTGCCATGCTGATTTTTTTTAACAATAACATGTGAAAAAGGATCGACATGCTGGCATTTGTGAGGGTGCCTCACACATGTGCGTATGTGTGTGTGAGTGTGTATAAAGTTCATACTTGTCCCAATTCAGTTCCTAGGATTCAATCTCAGGGGAAGAACTCATGTGGCTGGGGAGGAGGGTGGTGAGGAAAACAACCTTATGCACAAAGTCATTCATCACAGAATTACTTATTATAATAAAAAATATGATAACCTAAACATGCAGCAAAGAACAAAGAGATCTGTTCTGGAAGAAGTACAACCAGAGTGCTCCTTGGAAGCAAAGATGGCAAGACTGCACCTTACATACTTTGGACATGTTGTCAGGAAGGATCAGTCTTTAGAGAACGACATCATGCTTGGTAGAGCGGAGGGTCAGAGAAAAGGAAGACCCCTGAGGAGACGGATTGACACAGTGGCCACAACAATGGGTTTGAGCATAGAAACAACTGTGGACATGGGACAAGACCAGGCAGTGTTTCATTCCGTTGTTCACAGGGTCACTATGAGTGCAAACCAACTCGACGGCACTAACAACAACAACAAACATGCAAGAGTATGAAAACGGATGTGTCAAGTAAGATAAAGTCACACACTGAATCTTAAAACTGCATTTACAAAGAGCTGATGAGACTGTTTCTAAGTGACAGTATCTGTGAAAAACCTGTAAATGATCTCAAACAAACAAATGTATGCAGCAAAGCAAGCTTAGAAAGAAAAGACTAAACTGTTAAAGGCCAGATGATTTCCTACCTTCTCCCTATCTTCTCATTTTTTATTCTTTCTACTCTTCCAAACAAATTTAGGAAGCATACATAATGCTTATAATCAAGAAAAAAAAATTTTTTTTTAATCTGTACTTGAATTAGACTGAGGTCCAAGATTAAAAATCCAAAAACAAAGAACACTTGTGATGTCAAGGTCACAAGTCCAACTGTGTAATAGGGGGACAAGTCTCAGCTTCTTAGCCCTTCTAGGGAATCCATCTCAGTCACTGTGGTAACTAAGTCTTAGTCATTCAGCTAGCCATTCAACTTTGTTGTTCAGGAGAAGTGCGCTACATTCACAGTTAACCTGGGGGCAGTGGAGCTCTGCTGTTCCTGGGCCACCCAAACTCTGGCCACTTGGTCCCTGTTCCCCTAACTGCTGTTTAGGACACAGCAAAAGAGATTCGGTTGAACTCCATTCCAATTTCAAAGCTAGCTTTACAGATGCTTCGGTTTCCTTTGAAATGAAGATAAATTTTCTCAAGGGGAAAACCAGTCATAATGTCAAAGAAAAAATATCTGAAGGAGTACTGATTGAAATAAACTCAACAAACAACAGAAGATAAATAATGATTGGGGAAATGCTCAGTTTGAACAATATTCATGGTTTTGCTTTCATTAACACTGATTACATATGAGGAGCTAAAAAGATGCTGTTACACATATTATGTCTCTGCTTCTCATACCAACCACAGGGGAAAAAAGCAAACCCATTGTCATGGAGTCACTTCTGACTCATGGCAACCCTACAGGACAGAGCAGAACTGCCTCACAGGGTTTCCAAGGAGCACCTGGCTGATCTGAACTGCCAACCTTTTGGTTAGCAGCCATAGCTCTTAACCAGGATTTCCAACCATACAAAGTACACATTATTATCCCCATTTTTAGGCTGATGTAACTGAGGCTTCAAAAAGTTAAATGACTAGCCTATCACCAGGGCACAGGTGATTAAAAGTGGGATTTAAATGACTTCAGTTTGTTTTCTCCCCATAGCACCACACTGCCCTGCCCTTATTAGCAAAGATTTCAATTAACATCAAAAAACTAACAAGAATTAAAGAGACTGAATTCAAGAGAGAAAGGCTAGTAGTAGGAACACACCAATTAGAGGTGTTAAACTTAGAACAGCGAAGGTTACTGAAACAACACAGTTATTATAACATGATGAAAGGTCTACAAGATTGCCTTGGAAGTAACAATGGCAATAGTCTCTTTAAAAATCCAAGCTCAAAAAAACTCAAAATTCACAGGCTCTAGTCATTTCAAAAAAATAGTTTCCATACTACAGTTTCTTTAAATGGCCCACTGTAAAGCTTGCTTCAAGTGTTATTTACCTTTGTATTCTAGTTCTTTAGAACTCTCTATTTCATCAGTTAGGCACTTACAAACAGTGAAAAAAACACTGAAGACCAAATATAATATTAAACAAATTATTCTTCCCTTCTCCACAGTGCAGAAATACACTGAGGTTAATCAAGAGTCAGAAAGCCCAGGGTTCAAAGACCAGTTCTAATTGTGTGACCTGGGAGAAGTGAACTTTCCTGAAGTCAGTTTTGTCATCTGTGAAATGGGAAGTAATGATCTCTGTTTCACAAAGCAGTTGTGAAGACTAATGAATATCAAAGGTAAAGATTGTTTCCGTGGGTGCAGGATAACTAAAACTAAGTCTTCTCTTTCCTACACTTATGCCACTACCTTTCACTCTCAATGGAAAGAGAACATGGAAAAGTTCCTCAAACTAAAAGCTATGTGCATAACACAATTAGCAGGGAACTTGAAAACCAGATCAAAACACAGTTACGCATTACTTAACGTCCACGGCATACTCTGTGAAACAGGACGTTGTATGATTGGATGTTGTTTGAACATGCCGAAGTTGAGAACAACAGCACTCACTAATTTTTCCACTTTCATGTTGTTTAATAATGTTTTGTTTCACTTCCAAATTGATATTTCTTTGCCTCTTGCTGCTGCCATCACTAGCACTGGCTGTGCTGCATTTGGGAGCCAAGATGTGCTTCACACTAATATTTTCAAAAGAAAATTAAACAGAGAGATAACACTACAACACTCTAGGGATGTGTGAAACATGAGATTGGATGCTGCTGCCTACTAGTAGAAGCATACAGTACACTGTCATAAGGCAAACTTTTTATCTGTAAGTAGAAAAGTTCACATTGAGATGATGCAAAAATATAGTATGGTACATAATAAGCCAATAACATAGGTGTTTAAAAGGATTACCAAGCCACTAAGTATTACAGGTTATATATGTATTATTGTATGCCTGGTAGTGTAACCACTTTGTATACAAGAGTCATGAGACACACGTGCCGCGTGCAGGAAGCTGCTGCATTCACTACATCCAGTTACACTCATTACGTCCCATTTTCCAACTGGGATTTCTGAACTATATCATAACCTTATGGGATCACAAACGCGGTTGGATGTTACCCAAATGGATGCTACGAGGCACATAATTGTAACTACAATATATTAACACCAGATTTTAACACTGGCTTAAAGACGAGCTCACAACATTTACTGAGTTACCACCTTTTTTCTTGTTTAATTTTTGTAAGGATTATACGATGTAAGTGTGATTATTCAAATTTTAAAATGTGCGACTAGGCTGGGAGAGCTCAAAGACCTTGCCCAAGTTACTCAGTAAAGAGCAGGGTCATGCATCATGTCATGCATCATGTCCCACCCACACTCTTCCCCGTAAAAGCAACATGCCAGATGGACTATAGATAGCTGTTACAGAAAGAATGTGTAGCTCTAAACCAACCAAAGACACACTTACAGAGATAAACGAGTGCATGTTAAACTGTTGAAATCTGAACAATGCATGCTGTGTACATTTACTCACACACGCAATCAGAGTGATAGAGAGAAGACGAGCTTTGCAAGATGGCATTGGACCTGGTAACCTACAAAACTGGTAAATACATTGCCTCCATGTGTGGCAGTTAAGATTGAATAAGGGCTCTCCCAACAACCAACCTAGCACGTAGAACCTGAGGAGTTTCAACAGTTACTAACTGTTTTAGTCATATGGCACTGTTCTAAAGGGACACCACAAGTGAACAGCTTTAACAAAGGAAAGTCTATTTTCACACAGTCTGGTAGGCTACAAGTCCAAATTCAGGGTGTCCACTCCAGGGGAAGGCTTTCCTTCTGTTGGCTCTGGAGAAAAGTCTTTGTGTTGTATCAGTCTTTGGTCAGGGAGCATCTCAGCGCAGGAACCTCAGGTCTGAAGGATGCACTCTACTCCTGGTGCTGCTCTCTCAGTAGTGTGAGGTTCCCAGTGCTCTGCTTACTTCCCTTTCCTTTTATCTCTTGTAAGATAAAAGGACAAAGGTTGGTACAAGCCATACTCCAGGGAAACTTCCTTTACAATGGAGCAGAGGTGACCTCAGGAAGGGATTTACAGTCCCACCCTAATCCTCTTTAACACACAGCATAGGAAAATCACAAAATGGCGGATAATCATAAAATACCGGTAGTCATGACCCAGCCAAACAGCCACACATATTTTGGGGGGGACATAAAATTCAACCCATGACAGTGATCTGTGTATACTGCAAGATGACAAACTTGGCCAACATTGGCCCTCTAATAAACCCAGTGCCATCAAATTGATTCTGACTCATAGCAACCCTATATGGCAGAGCAGAACTGCTCCATAAAGCTTTCAAGGAGTGCCAGGTGGAATTCAACTGCTGACTTTTTGGTTAGCAGGTGTAGCACTTAGCTACTATGCCTTCGGGGTTTCCTAATATCATCTTAAAGCCTTTCAGTTAGGACGGAGGGTTACAAAACTAAATTTGATATAGCTGTGTAACATTACTTTATAAAACTCCTTTCTCTCTTTCATTGACTAACATAAACCCAAAGCCACTGCCATTGAGTCGGGTCCAAATCATAGCAGCTCTATAGGTCAGAGCAGAACTGTCCCATAGTTTCCAAACAGCACCTGGCAGATCTGAACTGCTAACCTTTGGGTTACCAGACGCAGCACTTAACCCACGATGCCACCAGGGTTTGCATTGACCAACATAATAAATATCATAATGCTTATAAGGATGGCTGGTGACTCTGTTAACTGTCACCATTTTTCTGACTTTTTCTCAAGCTCTGGAAAATACGGTTTTCCTAAGAATACAGCTGTGAAAACTTATTTCCTAAGCATGGGGGAGAAAAAAATGACTCAATAGTAAAGTGTAACCTGAGCTCCATTTCATCCACCACTGTCAAAATGGAGACAGAAGGCAAGTCAGAGATTTCAAAGGCAGAGATTTGTCTATGCTGCTTGCACTTCATGGTTTAAACCAAATTACTTCAATTATTCTTAGTGTGAAACAAAGCTCTCCAAAAGATAAGGCACTGGATATGAATCTTAGGAACCAAAGAGTCTTAAATTAGGTTTAACTTTTGACTTATACTTTATAAGCAAAAGCAACATTGCTGAAGGAGTGAGAACGGACAGCTTCGGGCAGTAAGGATTGATTCAGATGGTGGAAGAAGTTTTATGATTCAATAAGCTATTGGCAAAAGATACACACCATATAGGTAAACTTGACATGATAAAAGAAATAGTTTTTCAGAAAAACTAAAATTAGGAAAAGAAAAGGATGATCAGGGATGAGTTACACAGGAGTCTTTGTGGTACCACCTTAGGGGAAAAAGAGAGAAAATGCAGGCCAAAAACATCCAAACTGGAGCTCAATCCCCTACCTAAGAGAGGAGAGAACAGACACCAGGCCAGGTGTAAGCAGTACTGAAACTGGAGAATTCAGGTGAGGCGAGATACAGGGTGTCAGGTACAGGGTCTGGAGTAACAGGGCTCTAAGATCAAATCCTCATGCTATCACTTACCAGTTTTGTTAACTCTGAGCTAGTTACCTGAATCTCTCTGAACCTGGTTTCCTCAGAAGTAAGACAAAGCTATTAACAGTTCCTACTTCATGGAGCAACTGTACAGATTATCTGAGATAATCCATGGACTTTAGCAGAGGCCTTGGCACACAGTTTCTGTTCACCAGCCATTATTCCTAGCAAGTATTACATTTAAATCCTGGTCTTGCCACCTGCTGTATGACACTGAACAAACCGCATCCCCTCTCTGAGCCTCAATAACTCCACAAATACATAGAGGGAAATAGTTACCTTCACCACAGGGTCAGGCTACAGATTAAATGAGATAATCCATAGATCTTGCACAGTCTACTACCCGACGCACAGTAACTCAGCACTCCAACTGTGGTGGCAGTTGTTGTCATTGTCATTATCATAAGTCAAGGAGTCTGACTTTACTTCACTGTGTCCAACACTGGAATTATTCAGCATGCAGAACACTGATGAGGGACCTGGAGAAGCATCCAGATCTCATGGAGAATTGCTGTTTAATTAGACTCAACTTATTTCATCACTAAAGACCATGCACAGTTTTTCTTATCACAATCTTCCAAGTTCCTTTCAACTGCAAAATCCTGATCTCACCAGGTGTAAGGATTCAAGAGAAAGCCCCATATGACAAAGTGAACACTCACCTGGAATTTCTGGGTCTGTGCTTTCTGGGAGACCTCTCTGGCTTCAGCTAAGGCAGCACGGAGCTCTTCAATTTCAGCATTAAATTCTTCAACCTAGGTAAAAGCAAAGAATGGCAGCCAGCATGCAACTGGGCTGTCTTCTCTCTGCACAGCCCAAATGCTTTTCCTGCTCATCTGTGTCACGTTTAAGATCAAGGGCTTTGTCATTAGATATAACCAGAGAGGGATTTCTAGTTTGGCTGTTTACCAGTTGGACGACTAGGCAACCAGACAAGGTGCTTAACCTCTTTGAGGCTCTACTGCCTCAGCTATAAAATCAGGGTATCATCACCCCGACAATTACAGGGTTGTTAGTATTAAGTGAAGTATGTATAAGTACTACTATAAAGCATGGCTCATAGTAAGCCTTATTATTATTGTCCATACACAGATGGCCTACCCAACAACTTAGCCAGCTATTCCCAGAATTCCCCATCTTCTAGTGACCTTCTTCTATAGCCCAGTTCAGCCAGGAACTACTGGCACATCCTAGGCTTTGCGAACACCCAAACAGCTGCACCACTGTTGCATATTCTCTCTGCACAGCCCAAACTCTTTCCTTTCTACCATGACACACCCTAGACTTTGCCAGCACCCAGAACAGCTGCACCAATGGTACCCATTCTCTCTGCAAAGACCAAACGCTTTTCTTTCCACATATTCCAGATCTCCAGTGTCGGCTGGGCCTGAACTGCCAGCACATGACACAACTGTTATGACAAGTCCCGTCTCACTAAGACTGGTGATCACCCATACTCTCGCACTCCTATAGCATCTTCAAGGCCGCAGTTTCCTGGTTAGCTTCCTACTTCCACAGCCATTCCTTCTGTCTGCTTTATGCATTCCTCTTCCTATCCCTGGAATTTTGATGTGCCTACTGTGCCAACCTCGGCCTTCTTCTCTCCCATTCTGTACACTCTTTGGATATACAGACAACATTTCAGAATTTTAATTCTTATCTGTAAATGAGTGACTCCCAGGTCTACATCTTTAGGCCTGAGGGTTCCTCAAGCCTAAGACTTGCATATATCCACCTGTGTCCTGGACAGCTCAACTGGATAGGCCATGAGCTCCTCAAAGACAATACTTTCTAAAAGGACTCACCAGCTCCACCATCAGCCCCTTCCCCCATCTCATTATCATACTCTGTTCTCTATACTTTTAACTGAGTTGGTGACACCACCAAACTTCTAGTCAAGCCAGCCAGACATCCAGAAGTCATCCTTGACTGCACCTTCTCTGCAATCTTGTATCTTATCGTGAAATTTTTCCAAATTCTAAGTGTTTCTTGAATAAGCCCCTCTCTCTCCATCCCTATTTGCTGTGGCCACTGCTCTAACTCAGCCTTCCTCAGCTCTCACTTGGTCTACTGGCCTACCTGCCTCCACTATCTCCCTTCTCTACTCCACTCTGCAAGAATAAGCCAGAGACCTTTTAAAATGCAAATGTAACCACACAGCTTCAGTGGCACACCACCCAAGCAGCTAAATGTGGTTTACTAATTCCACCACCACTGGCTGGCTCCTTACAGTCTCTCTAGTTTCTTCTCTAACCTCAGTGAAACTTTGCACTCTGGACTCTTTCTCCCACAGAAGAGCTGGTGGGCTTGAATCACCAATCTTTTGGTTAGCAGTTGAGCATGTAACCACTGCACTACCAGGGCTCCTTAATACTGAACAACCCAGAAGAATTCCAGTTAACTAAAGCACCGTTTCTTCACTGTCCATACTCTTCTCACCTCCCTTATAAACTTTTTATCTCAACGTTAAAAATACAGAGTAGGACAGGCCAGTCACAGAAGCTAATAAAGAAAAATCCCACGTCAAGGGGCATTAGACATACCTCTTTTTCCTTTGATTTTAATGCCATGGTTAGACCCTGAATGGCTTTATCCCGTTTTAAACTATTTTTCTTCTCTGTAGCAATTTCTCTTTCCTTTTCTCGCAGGTCCTCCCGAAGTGCCTAAATTAGATTAGAGGAAGATGCACCAAGTTGATGTGTTCCAACCAAAATGCACTGTAAATGTATCTTTAAGAGCACACTCAAATGCCGTTATTCTATCTTATTCCTGTCAACCTGTGATTAATGTTTCCAAGTCGAGCTGAACGCAGTGGCATCAGCTCCAAGTTACTGTGTTACTGCTCACAGCACTGGGTGAAAAGACGGGTATCAGATCAGTTAATACAATGACAGCTTTTCCTATGGGAAGGACTCCAATTCCTTCTGGAATTTAAATATCTTCACTTCAGAGTCTTTCAAACAGTGCCAGGTTATTTGGGGGAAATAGCAGACCATTAATTTCATTCCTTAATGCTACAAAAGCTAGCAGAGATTTTGGTGTCACATAGACTAAACTATACATTTACAGTCTAAGTTCATTTCAAAAGATAATCACCATTTCCTCCCTCCCAGGCTGCTGTGAGAACTAAACAAGATACTGGAGGTGACAGCACCTTCTGGGCTGGCATTCACTACATAAATGCCTGCTGCTGTGACTAGGGGGCCAGGGAACCTGAGCTCTGGCTTCAGGCAGGTCAGCCTGAATTCTTCCTATATCTCTTCGTAGCTGTATGATCCGGGTCAAGGCACCTTAGTGCTCTGAGCCTCAGATACCACGTATGCAAAAGGGGAATGCCCACTTCACAGTTATTGTAGAGATCGAGAAAACCTCTATAAAGTTCCTATAACTTGACTGACACACAGTAGCATTTAGTAAATGACAGCTATCATCACCCAAAATTATCCACAGAACTCAGAATAAAACAAGAGGTAAGAGTAGTGCAAATTTTCAATAAATTTTTAAAAATTGCATCAACATACCTGGATCCTCTCTTCAAAGTAGTTCCTCTCCTTCTGATGCTCTACGTGTACAGCCTAAGAAAAGACACTAGTCAGTGCCAAGAAGGAGCACTTCCTCCAATAGTTTCCCCAGAACAATCAGAACGAGTACCTCATTTACTTACTTTTTTCCACTACTTTGCAACTCATTAAGACAGAAGGGTCCCCTCCTTTTCTCTGCCCCACCCCAAGACCCACCCAATTTTAGAGAAGAAATGTAAAGATAAGCAATCCCTGTTGGCTGATGATCAACCCTACAGAGCAGACACCAAGATGATGCTACAGAAGAATGAAAAAGGCCCCCTAAAGGACAGCACCCAGTAAGCAAGAAAGAGGGTTAAAGGAGGAGACGACTGCAGCCAAAAGCCAACTGGTGAGGCTAAAGCAGTTATCACTAACATAGGGACGAAGACCCTGTTCCATAGAAAACTCAAGGCTTTTCACAAACTTCCACAACATCCGTTATTGCAAAGGTACCGCATGCAGCAGTCACTCTTGACCTAAAAAGAATGGAAAGTCTCAACCAAGGCCCATCTGAGTTTGCCAGTCTTGCCCACTCTCTCCAAAATGGTTTGCCACTGAGGTCACCCAGTGTGGGAGAAAAAGTCCAGAGAGGCTTTGGGGACAGATACTAAGAGCCCACATCTTGGAGCCTGAGAAAATGTGACAGTTCTTCTGACCCTGTTTCTACACACTATGAGGGGACTGTGAGCTCCTGCAAGGTGACCAGGAGAATTAAATGCAATCGTGAGTGGAAACCCTTCGTGTGCTATCAGGACCAATACAAGCTGGTTTTCTATCCCCAGTGCCTCTAAAGTTTCAGAGCAAAGCTGGTCTAAGCCTCCTCTAACCACAAAAGTAAAAATGACACGTACAATGTATCACAATTTTATCCTTAGAAAACCCAAAGGATGGAAATAGAATCTTCAAACAAATAAGCAAATGGTGAAATAGAGGCAGACATGGAACCGTCTTTTAACCAACTCTTTATTATAAACACACAGCTGAGAGGCCAAAAAAAAAGGCAGTTTCTGCTATTCCTCAGCTGACAAAGAGCTAATATTTAGAAGCCGACTGTGAGTTACCCACGGGGAACGAAGGTGTATCCCATTTCCCAGAGAGGAGGGTGGTCTGCTAATTAAAGTCCCCTTCCATATCCCATTTTCTCACCTCAGTTTCTCTCTCCTTCTCTTCTCTCAGAGCAGCAGAAAGTCCTCGGAGCTCTCCAGATGACATATTCTCATCAGGAGATGCCATCTGAGATTTCTCCTCTTTAAGGCACTGAATTAAAGCTTCTTTGCTCTTCAAAGACAGTTTCAACTCTGCGATCAGTCTAAAAAAGAACATAATTTAAATATTAATTCTAAGCCACTCTCTTAGCTCAGTGGAGCAGGAGGAGGTAGGAAACGGGGTCAGATATCTTCAAAGTAGACATGTCCAACGACTGAACATAAACGGAATCACATTTTGCAGGTTGGAGATTGAGAGCCAGAATTCATCTGACTGTAACCAGTCTCTCCTTACTAATTGAGCCAATCTCCAAGCTGCCAGGCTATGGTCTGATCAAGTCACATCCCTACTCAAAAACATTCCATGGCCCCCACCAGCCAAAAAAGTCCTTTATCTCAAAGAAACTGAGCCCCAAAAGCCAAACAAACATGACCAATAAAGCAGAACTATTCCAGCAAATGTGGAAAAATGGACTGACTTCCAAGATATAGTCTAAACCGAGTTAAGGTATTCAAGGACCTAGATGTTAGGGCCTAGAAGATCAGAGGCCTCTGCCGACAGCTTCAGTCCTGTCTCTTACAGGAAACCATCACCACTGAGCAACCTCACTTGCAGTTTCCTCTATAAGTCAAGCTGTTTCATGCCTCTGGATTTCTACCCACACTACTTCCTCTACCTAGAACGGCCTCTCCAACCTACATCCACAAGCAGCTACCACTAGTCCTGCCTAACACAACTGAAGGTTTGCCAACTCTTACCCCTATACTGCCATCAGGTAAAGCTGAACACACCCTCGCATCAACTGCCCTTGACCATGACAGGTTATTTAACCTCTCTGAGGCTATACTGGAAACCCTGATGACATAGTACTTAACTGCTACAGTTGCTAACCAAACAGTCAGCACTTCAAATCTACCACATGCTCTTTGAACAATCTAGGTATGGGGCATTTTAACTATGTCCTGTAGGGTCACTAAGAGTCAGAATAAACTTGACAGCAATGGGTTTGATTTTCTTTTCTTTTTTATTGTGGAGGCTACATTTCCTCAGCTATAAAATGGGGATAATAACACGCTTGTGTGGCCTAGAGATTAGCTATTTAAAACAGCTCTACACAGCTCCTGACATATGGCAGAACTCAATAACTGACAGTTGTTATAATTATCACTGTTTCTTTTCTTTCTTAACATGAGGTTTTATCAAGCATGATTATGTGATTGTTTTTAAATAGCTTTATAAAGATGTAATTCACATAACATACTATGCACCCATTTAAATTATTACTTGTTTTAATATTTGGCAATTAGCATTTTATCAGAGGACCCTCAGAAGAGCCTTTCTGTAGCTAAGCCTAGAAAGCAATTGGGTTTGATGGAAAGAGCAAAGGCTTGGGAATCTGACAGAGTGATGACTGGCTTTGCTCGGGCATGGGGCAGGGAAGGTGTATCACAGCCTGGGCAAAGTGCTTTCAAGGACTGAGAGTGGGGATGAAGAAGCCCTGTCAAGCAGAGAGAGAGGCACACATAAAGCTGACAGGCACCAGCTCCCTGAACAAAGGTGAACAGTGGGTAAGAGTAGACAAAGCACTGGGCAATGCTTCGGGCACAGAAGGCACCTGGCAGCACCAGTGAAATGCCCTTCAAAGCTCAAAACAGGACTGAGGTGGGCCAGGTTTGGACTTGGGCCATGCTGGAGCAAGAGGCCCATCCAAGGGAGCTGTCTCCACCCACGGAGACAACAGCCCAGTGCTGCCGCATCTTCCAGGTTTTCAAGAGAAGCTGGAAATCCAAACTCATACGTGAATTTAGATTGTTTAAAAAATATTGACAACTAATTTAAATTTTAAAAATACTACTTGGGACAAATAAAACATATCTGTTGACCATATAGACTTGTAGGGCTCCTCACTTTTCACTGCCTTAGAGATAAAGACTAGCTCAAGAGCCAGACTGAATGATACAGCAGCTCAAGCATACATCTTTGAAAAGGGTTCTGGGGACCCAAAACAACACTGGCCATGGACAGCCAAGTGGAGCCCTGGGCACTAGGTGTTCAACATTCTACCCTACCCTACTATGGTCAATCTGTGTGGCAGATCTGGTTCCATCTCACCAGAACATAACCAAAGACCCCTGTTCCAACTCTGTACTTAGCAAATAATCTTAACCTTGATGTAACATCCCAAGCATACCCACCTTCAAGGAGGAAACGCACTGATCCCAACCCCAGGAGACTTCTCCAGCAAAGAGAGTTGTACTCTCAGCAAGCATACAGAGTTGGTATCCAGCTACTTCATCACTCTCTGGGAGTGTGATCGGGTACACTCACCTAACAGATGCATTCATAGTGCTGACTAATCAGGTGTCTATGCCTATCTAGGCAGGGCCAAGGCTAAGCCACAGAAAACTCTGGGAACATACATGCTTAGCAAGGCCTTGCCCTGACCACTCACTGCCATGGAGACTTCAGTTAAGTACCCAATAAACAGCCCTTCCAAAGCTCCTCTTTCAAAAAGATGAGAGGTCAAGCTTCTGTGGAATATGCTAACAAAGACAACCTTCCTTTGTGATTGTCTTGAAATATGCTAGCTTCCCTACATTTCTTCATCCCAACTCTCAGTCCTTGAAAGCCCCACACCTAAGAAAAACTGATCACTCTCTTTCTTTTGTCATGGCACAGAGCTCTGAACTTACTCCAGAATAGCACCAATCGCAAGGGATTATTTATCCCTGCCCCCATGTTGGAAACACAGTACAAGCAAGACAGTGGTCACCTCGGCATTCCCAACACACCCACCAAAATGCAATGCTTAGTAGTTGGTTAATGAATGAATCTATACCTCCTTTAATTCAAGCCTTAATCCATATACCCAAACCACCTCCTAGACTATACTTCAAAGGCTCCTCAAACCTAATATATGTCAAAATTGAAAGTGTCACTTTACCTCCTCCACACAAAAACATCTCCTCTCCCCCTTTTTCCCCCAAACTTAGCAAACTGCATACCATCCACAGCTGTTCATGCCCAACACTTGGGTAAGGTGGTATCATACAGCCTTCCCCTTCCTCTCACACATCCAATCACTCAATGGGCTGCACAATCCCAACACGTCAGTTCTACCTTCTAAGTATCTCTGCCTGTTCTTCTTCAACCCTAGTTCCATCATTTTAATTCCCAATACCATCATCTCTAGATTCCTGCAATGGGCTCAAAACAAATTTACTCAACTCGACCACGAATCCATTCTCCTATAAGGCAGCTGGAGAGATCTTTTGAAATTTAAATCTGATCTTGTTGTCTTCTCCCTCCTCCTTAACTGTTCAGTGGTTGATGTACCCAAACCCAAACTTCTGAACAAGGCTGAAATGGTATGTCCCAGTTTCTCTTCCCACCTAAGGCTCCCTGTGCCTGGAACATCCTTTTTTTGTCCAAGCAATTCCTCTTCCTTGTAGCATTTCCTCCAGGAAGCCTTCCCTAATCCTTCTAAATTGAATTAGATGCTTATTTTAAATAAGCATTTATCACATCCAGCCCTATCACTCTGTCCCGCCCTCCATCCTTTCCAACTAGCTAATTGATAAATTTAGGCAGTGACGTTTCTGAGAAAATGGATCTGGTCTGCATCACACCTATATTCTAATCACCACCAGTTGACTAGAAGACATTTAGTACATATTTGTTAGATGAAGGAATAACGGTCCAATGAAACCAACGAATTAACTCATAGGGCCTGTCTCAGGGACTCTTCTCAAACCCACCCTCAGATGGCTCCTTTCTTCCCCAAGAGCCATCTTTTCTACTTTGGCAGCTGCCCCATACACTGTACCTCTGGGTTCCCAATTCCAGTTTACCTGCTGGGGAACTGTAATTCCCCCAGGTCCCATTTTCTTATTGTCACAAAAGACATAAGCCATAAGCCTTCCAAGGGCTTCACTGCCCGTCAGCTAGGAGAGACACATGGAAAAACAGAAATGACTCCTCTGGAGAAGGGCTCCAAACTCTCTCCTTCATCACAGTCCAGTAGTCTCAAAATCTCTACAGATAGTGCCAGAAAAAGGGGACCATAAGAAGGGCACACCACCAGGAAGGTTCCTCTTCCTAATCATAAAGTCAAGAAAAACACAAAGTCTCAAATGGGTCATCTGCCTCCCTGAGTCCCAACCAAGTTGACATTCACTCACTCATTCTGTTCAAGTCTTATACCTTCACAGAAAACTCAGTGTCCTCACAAACTCTGAGATTACTAATCCAAAAGAAGTTTAATTTTCCAGATGAAAGCTAAGAAAAGGTCACAGAGCACCTAATGAAAGCTATCCCACATCAAAGCTAGGGCACTGAAAGGAATGGAGACCATGAAATCACCCTCAGAGTCTATTTATTCCTCTTTCACAGATAATGCTAAAAGATTTGCTCTGATTTCCCAAAACATAAATAAACACAAGTAGCAAATCCAAAGCTCAAAAGGCGGGAGCAAAAGAGAAGTAAAGGGAACAGGAGCTGGGGAGTGAGGATTGTCACGAACAAAACACAAACAACACAGCAGACCTGTCAATGCTGAGTACTGAGCCCCCAAGAAAAAGGAGCCACAGTGAGTATCTTCTATTTAAGTAAGCAGAAACTAGGTCATATGCTTTTGAACAACTTTTACTGAAAAACAAATAGTCCAGGCTCTTCAATGCATAGGTCAGCAGTTAGCCTGAAGTTCTGATTGAATTTAGTTAATTTAATCTTTCACAAAGTGACTATCAAAGCAAGAGTGTCAAAATGTAAGGTTCAGGGCAAAGAAGAAAGTTTTATCTGACCAGTTTTCATCACAAGTTTGGTTGCAAAACACAGTGTCCTTAGGGACCACCCATTTCTGAGCCAAATGACACGTACTTTATTCCCAGACCATCAAACAGCTCTATACATGGTCCACATTGTTTCGGCCCTTTGCACGGTACAAGTCTGAGCTCTGAGCCTGCATTAAAAGATGTGATGATCAAAATAGATTAAGGATCTAAATGTTCACACTAAAACCATAAAATTCTTAGAAGAAAATGCAAGAGCAACACCGTAGAGCCTAACTTCCAATAATGGATTATCTATAACAAACACAGAAACAGCAAAACTCAAAATAAATAAAAGGGATCTTATAAAACTTAAAACCTTTTTTTCATCAAAAGACTTTACCTAATGAGGTCAACTCTTCGAACAGGAAGGGACTGGACTCGGGGACACAGAGTGACCATATCACATATGCACTTTATGGTTCTATGCATCTACAGGATGTTGTCCTACTGGTCTCTTTCTAGAGGGGAGTGGAGAGGGTAGAGAGGAGGGGAGAGGGTGAAGAGCAGGGGATAGGAGATTGCTAAGAGGATATGACATGTATAAAACAGAAAAGAGTGTGCTGTCACCAGGCAAGGAGAGCAGAAGAAGCTGCAGATAGGCAGGCATGCAAATTTAAACTGGATTGTACACTTTCACTCAATCACAATAAAAAAAAAAAAAAGACTTCGACGGCATTTGGCTCTTGACTTTACCAAAAAAGTGAAAAGACAAGTTACTGACTGGGAAACTATCTTCAGAAAACATAACCAACAAGAATCAAATAACTAGAGGTGGAGTCAAGATGGCAGACTAAACACACATCTCCTTAAATCCCTCTAGAAACCAAGACCTGAACTGACAATTAAATGGAGCCTTCTGGACACCTAGTGAGCCCTAGGAAACAGCATAGGGCTGTTAATTTGGACTTCATACCACTGAAAAGAAAACCTCCTCTCTCTTGCCGTCCCCCACTCATGGTGAGTGCTGGCTTTCACGGACTGAAGATAATTCACCATTTTAACTTTTTTTCTCTGTCTTAGCCAGTGGGCAGAGCTGGGACTTGACTAGCAGCTAATCTCAGACACACAACTGGTAGGATTGGCAGGTGAAATTGTCACATTTTGAGAGCCCAGCTTTGGGCTCTGTGCATCTTGGCACTTTGGCCTCTCTTTCCAACTCCACCATTGAGTAGCCTCTACCAAGGCAGGTGGACAGCTTCTGCAGGATGCCATCTTGTTCTACCAGGAGGCACACATACCCATACGGAGGCCTCAACTGGACCTAATTCCTAGGCTGGGAGGCAGCGCCTGCCCGCAGGAGAGCACTTTTATGGCAGAAAAGAAGTATTTTACACAGTGTCACGTACGGCTGGGGCCCAGCAGCAGAGGTCAGTGGGCCAGTAGCCCTTCTGTATTTTGAACTAGTTTGTAACATCTGGGGTTGGATATAGAGGTGCTTACTTTGCCAGCTGGGAAGAGGGACCTGTACACCTGAAAACCTGACTGACTTTGGAAGTTGTCAGATACCTTTTATCTTTCATTTTAAGACAACTTAGAGAAACAACCGCAGTGCATCCTGACGACATCTCTCCCAGCCTATACTGACTCACATGATGCCCACAAAGCAACAAACTCTGGAGAAAACCATAACCAAGAAATTACCCATGGCTTCACAAGGCTCCCAAAAGAAACAACCAAAGAACTTCCCAGCAAAGAAACCCTTCTGAAACTATCAGAAGGTGAACAGAAAAGGACTACATATAGAGCCCTCCTATACTTTATACAATATGCAACAGAGCAAAATGAAACATTAAGCAAGTTGTCTGATCTGATGGAACACCAGTATTCTGAAATCCAATAGATCCAGAACAAAATCAAAGACATAGAAACTTCAATTTAAAGCCAAGAAAACAGAATGGAACAAATGGAAAAGAGACTTTCTGACTTGGAAGACAGAGCTACTGAGTCCAGCATCTATGATGACAAATCAGAAAAGAGAAACAAGAAAAATGACGAAGCATTAAGAAACACATGGGACTCTATTAAGAGGAACAATCTATAGTTAATTGGAGTTCCTGAACAGGGCGAGACACTTGAGAACACAGACAGTATTGTGGCTGAGCTGCTGACAGAAAACTTCCCAAAAATTATGAAAGAAGAGAATATAGATATCCAAGATGCATATTGAACACCACTAAATATAGATCTCAAGAAAGACTCCAAGACATATTATAATCAAACTTAACAAAATGAAACATAAGCACAAACTCTTAAAGACAGCAAGACTCAAAGCAAAGCTAACATTCAGAGGGAAACCCTGTAGGCTTTTGTCAGATTTATCAGCAGAAACAATGCTGGCATAGAGACAGTGGCATGACACATTCAAAGCCTTGAAGGAGAAGAACTTCCAACCAAAAATCACATATCCTGCAAAACTATCTCTCAAATATGAAAATGAAATGAAGACATTTGCAGATAAACAGAAACTCAGAGACTTTCTAAAAACCAAACCAAAGCTACAGGAAATACTGAAAGAATCTCTTGGATTAGAAGAATAAAACCACTAACTTTATATTTTAGAAGCAAATTCAGGACACATCACCCAGAAACCTACTCTGTTGAGGAAGGCTCCAAAATCAATCAAACCTGTAATAGTGAAAGAAATGATGCAGTGATCATATCATGAAACTATGATGTCATCATATTGTAAAGAGAGATGTACTACAGTTGTCATAGTCCTTCCAGATGGAGAGGAAGTTACTAAGACTGGTGGTAATTAAAACTGGGTTTATACATAGTTTATGAAGGGGGATTCTAGAGGCAGCCATAAAGCACAATAAAGATGCAACATATGAAATCGAGAAACATAACACAGGAGTGTCAACAACCACAAAACCAACCCTCAGAAAGGTGAAAAATCAACTCACAAAGAAGAAAGTCCCAGAACAGATTAATAAGAACAGAGAAAACATCAACGCAAAAATAAACATACCACAATGACAGCACTAAATACATACCTATCAATAATTACACTGAATGTGAATGGACTGAACGCTCCAGTAAAGGGACATCAAGTGATATTTTGGATCAAAAGACACAACCCATCCATAAGTTGCCTACAAGAATCAAATAACCAAAATATATATACAAAACTTTGACAATTTAACAACAAAAAGACAAATAACCAAGTCATAAAATGGGCAAAGGTCTTAAACAGACATTTTA
This sequence comes from Heterohyrax brucei, assembly GCA_028571685.1. NCBI lineage: Eukaryota > Metazoa > Chordata > Mammalia > Hyracoidea > Procaviidae > Heterohyrax > Heterohyrax brucei. Next base: position 70,858,181 of record CM053150.1, read on the forward strand.
TCAAAGAGGACAATCAGATGGCAACCAAACACATGAAAATTTCCTCAATGTCATCAGTCATCAAAGAGACGCAAATCAAAATCACAAAGAGATACAATTTCACTCTCAGTAAGATAGCTAAAAGAAAAAGGAAATAGCAAATGTTCGCAGGGATGTGGGGAAACTGAAACCCTTAGCTATTGCTGGTGGGAATACAAAGTGGTACAACTATCATGGAAAACAGTGCAGTGGTTCCTGAAAAAACTAAAAACAGAATTACTATTTGATTGAGCAGTTCTACTCCTACGTACATACCCAAAAGATCTGAAAGCAGAGATTCAAACAGAGATTCGTACACCAACATAACTGCAGCACTATTCACAATAGCCAAAAGGTGGAAACAACCTAAATGCCTATCAATCGACAAATGGATAAACAAAAAGTGGTACACACATACAATGGACTACTACTCAGCCAGAAGATAAGTGAAGTCTTGATATGTACTACAGTATGTATGGAGCTTCAAGATATTATGCTGAGTCAGTCACAGAACAACAAATATTACATGACCTCGCACTTATATAAAAGGACAAAAAAAGACAAATGTAGACAGACCAAAGCTTATTAGCAGTTTCTAGGGGCAGAGAAGAAGGGGGGAAGGAGGGTTAACTATGACGGAAAAATCACATTGATTGTGAGTACAGTTGCACAGCAGATCATTTACACCTATAAAAAGTTAAACTGGCAAAAAAAGTTGTGTCATAGACACATTTACAACAATGACCAAAAAAAAAAAAGGTAGAAGAAGGAATAGTTGTTCAGGCTGTTTATGGACAGCCAAAAGCCTCACAGGATTTGGTTATCGGTTTAGGATCACAGTTTTATGCGGCATCCCAGTTAAATTGCCTAACATCATTTTTAATGCTTCTTTTTTACCTCCTGGTTTGCTGAACAGTGGCTAGGATTTTAGAAGCTTGCAAGCAGCCATCCAAGGCAGGACAGGTAATCTCTGTCTTTCTGGAGCAACAGAGGAAGAAAGAGAGGCAGGAATAGAAGGAGTAGGATATGGAATGTTTGGCTAATTTCCCCAATGAACAACTGCCACAAGATCAGAAGAACTCGATAGTGCCCAGCTAACATTACTGAATATTTTGATCAAAGATTCTATAGAAAAATTCTTATCAAAAGAGGAAAATGCAGAAGAGAATTTCAAGTTCTCACGGAATCCAGAATTTCTGGAGTCACGGGGGCTAGATTAACCCCTGAAACTACTGCTCTAAGATAATCTTTAAAAGTTACACCAAAAACACCACCCAAAGTCATCTTAAAACCAAACAATGGTTTAGCTTAACCAATAAAAATGCCTGCCTTGAGCATTCTTTTAAAAACTATCTAGATAGGATCAAAGAGATAAAAGCAACTCAAAACATTAGATAGGAACTCTGGGAGCACTGAGTTTATATTAATGGAGGAGGGTGAAAACAGTTGCATAATTCGAAGAATGTAATGGATGTCACTGAATTGCACATGCAGAAAAACAAAAATTGGTACATGTTTTGCTGTGCATAGTCTCAACAGTATCAACAAAATTAAATTTAAAAAAAGTTATGATGAAAAAGAGGATGCACAAAATTCACTAGTATTTATTGTGGACATGTAGTCATTCATTATTCCTTTTATGAAGGTCCAGAGACAAATTTCTCCTTGATACTGTTAAGAAAAGTTGGGCTTATCCTGGGTTACTGGTTCATTTAATCTTGTGAGCAATGTAAATCTTGTGTCCACTGACAGTATAGGAAAAATCAGCACAACCTGACTAATCCAAGAACAAAGAGGTTTCCTGAATACAAGCAAACACTGCCAGGGACAGAGTAGCATGGGCGGGAGTCTGGGGATTATGGTTTCAGAGAACATCTCAGTCAACTGGCATAACAAGCTTTATTAAGAAAGTGTTCTGCACCCCACTTTGCTGAATAGTGTCCATGATCTTAAGAGCTAGCTAGCAGCCATCTAAGAAGCATCAATTGGTCCCAATCCACCTGGAGCAAGAGAGAATGAAGAACACAAAGGACATAAGGAAAATATGAAATATGAGTGCAACAGACCGAAAGGGCCACATAAACCAAAGACAACATCAGCATGAGATCAGAAGAAACAAACAGCATCCAGCTACCACCAATAACTGCCCTGACAGGGAATACAACAAACAGTCCATGACATAGTGGAAGTGGGGTGCAGAACTCAAATCCTACTGAAAAAAAACAGATTTGATAGTTTGACAGACTGGAGGGTCTCTGGAAGACATGGCCCCCAAACTCTCAGTACCCTAGAACTGAAACCATTCCTAAAGCCGATTCTTCAAAGATTGGACTGCCTTATAACACATAAAATGATACTGCCGAAGAATGTGCTTCTTGGCTTAAGTAGATACATGAAACTAACTGGGCAGCTTCTGTCCAGACGCAAGATGAGAGGACAGATGAGAAAAGGAGCTGTTCAGTAGACATGGGAAATACAGAGTGGAGTGTGCCATCACAGTGGGAAGAGCAACTAGGGTCACATAACAGAGTGCATGTAAGTTTTTATATAACAACTTGAGTTGAACTATAAACTTAAAGCACAATGAAATATAAATAAATTAATTTAAAAACTCTTGTGTCCACCAAGAATGTTTTTCTCTTCTTCTATGGCTACCATTCTAAATTTTGTATCTCATGCATGAATTTCTCTTGCCCCCACGTTACTATTCTACCCTTTTCTTCTTCATCTAGTTTGATCCAAGTTTTCTATTTCACTGTGCTGGGAATGTTGCAATAAATCACTCAAGCTCTGTAAGGAATAAGGAGAGGGAGCAAACGAAAGAGGACAATTCTTTCCCCATTTACCGGATACATGAGGTATCAGAGTATTACAGGAAGGGATCAGACCTGTCTTTTTCCTCCAGGACCAGAGCCATCTTCAAGTCACCCTCACGCATCTTCTTCATCTCTGAAAGCTTGTTTTCCAAGCTCAGCCGAAGAGCCTTCTCCTTTTCCGCCCCTGTAAAGGCCTTTTCCAGTTCTGCTTGGGCGGCTTTCACATCCTAGAGTTAAATTAAATGCATTTGATGCAATTTTTCAATACAATTGGGAACATTTTGAAAGGAAATTGGATTAAAATATAAATATTTATGACTTTTTCTCCAGCACATTTCCCCTCCCCTGAATTGTACTATATGTACATGGGGTGAATCAGTAATAAATACATTTGCCACTCATTTTTCCCTCCTGTATCTTGAAGACTAATAGGCATTTCCAATGGAAAAGACTCAACTCTACAAGAACTGCATTTCTGGCTTTGAAAAATCAGACCAATATTTACAGCTTCAGTGAAAACAAGGAGAAATATGCTTCTCAATACCTAAACATATATAAATTCTAAACAGTCACCATAATTTCCATACAAATTCATCCCCAATCTACTGTCCCCTCTCTTTTTTTTTTTTTAAGATAATGACTACACAATTCTACAGCACATTTTCTGTATCTCGTGATTTATGCAGTTAAAAAAAAAAACCTCTCTGTTTTTCCCAAGAGCTCAGTGAGCCAATAAGGAAATCCATGCAGTGTTTTTGCTAGGAGAAGAAGCACTTGTGCTCATGAAGTGACCTGGGAATAGACACAACTACTCATGCCAACTGCTTCTGATGACATCACAAGAATAAAAGCCAAAGTGAAGTGGGCTCAAACCCCAACACTCTCACTTATTTGCTGTGTGGTATACATAAGTCACTTAACCTCCCCAAGCCCCAGCTTCTATGAAATAAGGATAACCACCATCCCATCAATAGTTGTTGTGAGACTCTGTCCAACGTCTGCTGCATGATAGAAAGCACAGCAAGTGTGTCCCCTCCCGGCCCTTGTCCTCCCCTTCACAGCGCCTCCTCCACCACAGTCTATGCAAGAGACCTGCCTGTCAGTCTCAGTAAGAACTGGGAAAATCATCACCCAACATTCTGAGACAAACAACAAAACCTGCTATTTACTGGTGCCTACCAAATGCCAGGCTCTAAGCAAGCTTTATTTCTGTTATCTGAGATCCCTGTCTAACCCTAAAAAGCTATTTCCTCAGAGATTACATAGCAGTTAAGACTGCAAGCACCTCAGCCCGACTACCTGGCATTTACTGCCTGTGTGACCTTCAGCAAGTGACTTAGCCACCCTGTGCCTATTTCATCATTTGTTATTTAAAAAAAAAAAAAAGTATTCATCACATAGGTTTACTGGAGGAATTAAGTCAATGTACATAAGGCGCTTACAAAGGCACATAGCATACAGTAAGTCCTCAGTAAATGGGTTAGCTACTGCTACTGTTACTAGAATTAGTATGGTACAAAAGGTATTATCCTATTTCATAAAGCAAAACAGAGGATCTAGGAAGCTAAATGCCATAACCACGATGAGAGAGCAGGAATTCACATCTAGTCCTGTCACTCTGGCACCCTTAAAACACTAGTAAGCATCTACTGGGAAAATAAGATGACAGGCCAACAGAGTGGGTCTCTTACAGCCTCACAATGACAGTTTAAGTGAAATTCAAAATTTGAGGGCAGAAAAGTTCTCACTCTGGCTCCACTACTTAGGATATAACCTAAGTTCTTCACCTTCTCTAAGTCTCAGTTTCCTCGTCTGTTTTTGGACTTAATATTTAAATACACACACCCTCCCCTCAACCAAGGGGTTGATGTAAGAGTATCATGAATAAAAAATACAGCATAAATTTCACCCGTCATCTGCAAATGTTTTCTGGTGCCAATTCTTCACAGATCAGCTAAGAAAAGTCACAGTTTCCAGTGAAGAAACTGAGATGAAACAAGTCTTCAAAGAACAAGTAGTCCTTAATTTACAACATATTCCAGTTATGAGGAACTGCACTTAGGACCGCCTTTTTTTTTTTTTGGTGCATCGTATCATTACTAACATAACCTACATGTAATGTTTCAGCTAATAATTTGCTGATGTTATCACTCTCATATATTCACTCAAAAATATTCTATTTTATGACTCACTCTTCAAAACAGTTCATACGGATTTTGTTTTTGAAACTAAATGAGCGGTTTCAGTTGCTTGAAAACAGGGACCCAAACACTGAGAGCTTTGCTAATGTCAAACAGTAGATGTAGGAAGCAGTAGAATATGACCAAAAAATATCATAAAGAAAAAAATAAAAGAACTATACAGACAACTCTCATTAATTTTCTGACGAGAAATGTCATCTGCATTCCCAGGACTAATCCAGATGATTCAGAAGCTTCCACAAGTGGCGTTATTAAAAACAACTGTCAAAATGCTAACACTGTCCAACTCTTCTTCACTGATAAATTTTCATGATTTTATTTTTTATGTACATATACATGCACATGTTGTAATATAGCTTTCAGTTTATATGTAATGTTTCTAACTCCCAAAGACAAATAAAGACTGAATTTATAAAGATCCTGATAATAAAAGGCAGTAATAATCTAAACTAAGAAAAAAAAATGAGATATTCAACTTATGTCAGAACAAACTTAAAATGGCATCACTGAAACAAAACCCTGTTGTAAGTCAGGGACTACCTGTAATTAATCTATAAGCTGAGCTCAAAAGAGAGGAAAACTTTTTAACATTGAGGAGATGAGATTTTTTAGCTAGGAAACATCCTGATTCCCTACATTAATAAAAAACACATAATGGAGAATAAGTGTAAAGAGGCGGTAAGAGCAATGCCAAATATAGACAAGGCACTCAATAAACTCTGGCTGGATGGAGACTGGAGACTAGGGAAGGGGGTTAACTGGGCAGGCAGTGGCAGAAAAGTCAGAAAGTGTGGTTCCAGGCTTGGCCTTGGGACTTCATTTTCTCATCTGCAAAATGAAAGGACTAAACTAGATAATCCCTAAACAGGAAGAATGGTAGCGTAGAAAGACCAATGCACTTTGCAATTAGTAGCTGTGGACTTAAACTCTGTACTTCTGTCTATACCACAGTTTCTCCTTGTCTATGGGACACAATAGCGGCCACTTAGCCAGGTAAAACTAAAAATATGTTGCCATAAAGTCGATTCAGTCTCACAGATACCTTGTAGGACACAGTACAACTGCCCCACAGAGTTTCCAAGGTGGATTTGAACTGCCAACCTTTTGGTTAGCAGGCATAGCACTTAACCACTAGACAACCAGGGTTTCCACTCAGCAGGGTGTAAGAGTTAATTACATAGGCAAAGTACCTAGAAGAGAGCTCGGAACCCAGGAGATACTCAGTAAGAACTGCTGTTACTTCTTCTAAACCTCTGACAGTTAATGAAAAGACATCAATTCCTGCCCACTCCATTATCAACCCACCAAAAGAACAACATTTCTCCTTAGGGTTTCTAGACTTGCCTCCTCTAAAAGCAGGATCTTTTTGGTTAGGCAATCTTCAACCTGCTGCACCTTCTTCCGAGCATCTTCTTTCACTCGTTGAATTTCCGAGCCACCCCCTTCAGCTAAGCTCTCAACTGCTTTGCTGCAAAAAGAGGCAAAGATGTAAAAGACACAAGGGTGACAGTCTCACAGTAATTTCAACAGCCCCAGAGGGACAAGGAATATTCGTCAGCCATTTCTCCCACAGACTTGTGCTGAGCTTTTCTCTAATTTGTATTTGCAATTCAAAACATAGATAAAAGAATCAGCCATAATCTCATTACACACACACAAAAACATAACTAATATTTTAGTCTATATCCTTCCAGATATTTTCTATAAAAACATAGAACCACCATACAGTACGTATCTGTGATCCTGTTTTATAAAGCTGGTGGCACAACAGATTGGCTGCTAATAAAAGGTGGGTGGTTTGAATTCATCATCTGCTCCACAGGAGAAAAGACCTGGCAATCTGCTGCTGTGAAGTTACTTACAGACTAGGAAACACTAAGAGGAAAGTTCTACAGCATACAACAACAACAACCTAAGTGTCTCGTTCTCTGTCAATAAATACAAATCTATGTCATAATTTTAAAAGGTTGCATATAATTTATTAAATCAACAGTTTGTTTAAAACATTCAGACTGTTTCCAATTTTTTTTTTAATTGGGATCGAGTGAAAGTGTACAATCCAGTTTAAATTTGCATGCCTGCCTATGTGCAGCTCCTACTGCTCTCCTTGTCTGGTGACAGCACACTCCTCCTTTCTGTTCTACACAAGTCATATCCTTTTAACGATCTCCTGTCCTCTCTTCTCCACCCTCTCCGAAGACTGTTTCCAATTTTACACATCTGTCTGATAATATTTATGAAGCTCAGAGAATAGTGCCTGGTACAAAATAAGCATGTAATAAATATTAGTGTTACTGTTCATTATTATAAGGAATGCTATGATAAAAACATCTTTGCATGTACGTTATCCATCCAGTGGTTGCGTTAGGATCAATTTCAAGAGAAATGGAATTGCCAGGTCAAAAGATAAGCACACTTTTAAGACTTCCGATTTAAAAATAATAATAATAATAATAACCCACTGCCATCACAGAACTGCTCCATAGAGTTTCCAAGGAGTGCCTGGAGAATTTGAACTGCTGACCTTTTGGTTAGCAGCCCTAGCACTCATCCACTATGCCATCAAAGTTTTTGATAGCCCCTGCCAAATGCCTCACCACGAAGCTTTCAGCAAAGTCCACTTCCATCAGAGGTACAGGGAAGGTGGAGAGCTGGTGCAGCAAACCAACACACAAAGCAGCAGTGCACAACAAAGCTAACTCTGAGGGATTCAGGCTTTGTATGCTTTATCTTCTTCCAAGAAGCAGCATTTTAAATACAGCACAATCCATCTCTTTGGGCACTAGCTACCACTTAGGCCGTGAGGATACGATATTACCCAAACATGCCACACTCCACATCACTCTAAAATAAAATGCCAGAGTTTACACCACAAAAAATTCTCTCCGCTTGACAAACAGTGGTGGGAACGGCACATCAAAATCAGATACAGGACCACAACCACTCACGCCATTCATTTTGGTTTTTCCAAAAAGAAAAACAGTGTTGAGTATGAATTTGTGATACAAATGCACTGAGAAGTTCTCCCAGATTTCTAAAATGACTGCAGTTTTCCAAAAGACGGAATAATAAAGGAAATGGCTCCACCTAAAGCTGGCTTCTCAGAAAAACTGCAAAAGAACACATCTATTCACCACCAGCCTCCCATGCCCTACTTTAGGAATATATACAGTTTTCCCAACGAAGGGCCATGTGATCAGAAATTCACATGTACAAACCATGTGAAGTTTTTTTACTGAGAACAGTGGAAAGTCAAGAGGGATACTTGTTGTCTAAGTCTCAGACATGAGTTGCCTGCAAATAAAGACCTTATTCATATCCTTTTTCCCTTTCACCAATAAGCCTTCGGAAGGACCCAGTGTCGTGAAATCATCTTAATGGAATTTAATGTGAACAACTGAAAAGAAAGAAACTAGGCTCTGAAGCTGGACAGATCTATTTCCAGATCTACTCCATTGTCCTCAGTGTGACTGGGTAAATTACCCAGCCTCAGTACACTACCTCTTACACCACAGCAGCCTCACTGAAAAACGGGTTGATTACCTCTCAGAATTACATGCGCTAACACACATGGTCCTCTTAGCCGGGTTCTTCCTCCTCCCTCATTTGAGTGCACCGCATGCTAGCCTGCTGTTGCCGCTGCTGCAGGACGTCTCATTCCTCCCCTCTGCTGGTGTCTGCTGGCTAGAACACAGCCACCACTGCCACTTCCTGATTAAAACTCATTGTCATCACATGAAATCCAACTCATAGTGAACCTATAACAAGTCACAGCAACTTCCTAATTAATGCCATTCAAGGCCCTCAGTCCCAACTCTCCCAGTTTATTCCTTGATCAGCAGTGTCTGGAATTCACAGTGATTCACCATCATTTTTATCACCCCTCGAGGAGCATTACCTATATCTGAAAGAACCACGAACTAAAAGTTCTGCCTTCCAAAGCCCTGGACAAAGGGTTTTTTTTTTTTACCAGTTCTGAATTTCCCCTAACCACTGCAAATGTTTAAGCCCTCAAGATTCACAGAGCCGCTTTTATGAAGCAGCTCATCTCCACTACCAGACCCTTCACCCTCTCCCCCCACCCACCACCAAAGACAAAAACCAAACTCACTGCCATTGAGTCGGGTCCAACTCATAGTGACCCTATAGGCCCAATAGAGTTTTCAAGGACCACCTGGCACATGTGAACTGCCAACCTCTTGGACAGCAGATGTAGCACTTAACCCACTATGCCATCAGGGTTTCCACCCATACCAGAGGTGCAAATATACTGTCCCCTTCCTGTCAGCTCAGACATAACAATCTCTTTCAGTCAGAGTCACGTACACTGTCAAGAAGCTCGCGACAATTTTTGACAAGTACTGGTATTAGTCAGTTTGTTTGTGTTTTAGTTATACCAATAAAATATATCCCTAATAATACATGTTCCAACTTTTCATTTATCATCTTTGTATTTTACAGTTACTAGAGCAATAAAATTTATATATAGCAGTATGGTACAATTTTCCTCTACTAATGGAATTATTATTTTGGTTTGTGTTTTAAAGCCACAGAGATAAAATTTACTCTCACAATATGACTGCTTTTGTTTTTAATGTTCCCTTATTTTACCCAATAAATAGAACAACAGGAAGTAAAAAAAAAAAAAACATGTATATACATTTATTTTACAGCAAAGGCAAAGTAGGCTCTGGAAACAGATTAGGCAGGGGTCCAGTCCCACCTCTTCAACAACATGAGCAAGTTCCCGACCCCTCCAAGCCTCAGTTTTCTCTAGTCAGATGGGAACACCAATGTCTCATATAGGTCTTAAAAGAGCAAATGTAAGAAAAAACATCAAGCACCAGGCAGAAGGTCTGGGAACAAAGTTGAGCCTCATGGAATACCAGTTCCCTCCCTCTAATCCTTCCTTCCTTGTGGAATCTGAACTGGCCAGAATATCAGATAGATAGCAGGACCTAAGAGAGGAACTGATCTGATCTAACTTTCCATCCAATGCAACTACCTTCTATTCACATCACCTCTGCTGTACTTTTTAATCTTCAACTTTTTTTTCTTTATTCTTTCCATTTATTCCAATTACAGTTCTTTATAGAAAGGCAGGTGATTATCCTGTGGCAAGGCCCACATCTTTCCCTCTCTGCTCACCAAAATCAAGAAGGTAAAAAGGCATTTTATGGTATTATATTTATAAAGATATTTTTCATCAACAAGTATTTACCACCTGTATATCCCTAGGTACTAGGTATCTAGGAGCAAAAGGGAAGGAACATTCAGCACATTTGTGGTAGATACTTTGCATATACTATGTCACAAAATACACACAATAGCCCTACGAAGTAAGTATTAAGAGTCCTGCTAACAGAAGAAAACCCAAAGCTAAGAGGCCACACAGACTTAGAATCTCTGGTATTTCCAGTTCCCTACACTCGACTAAAGGATCTTGGCCATATGGGATTTATGGTCGTGTTGGAGAAATGAGAATTACACACATGAAGGTAATGAAAGACCTGCATCCCTTATTGGGGCATGGTGTCTGGGGTCTTAAAAGCCAGCAACCTGCCATCTGAGGAGGATCAGTTGGTCCCGAAGGACCCATACAATTCAGAGACTACATCAGCATGAGACCAGAGGAAGCAGATGGTGCCTGGCCACCACCAAAGACAGCCTTGATAGCAGACACGGTGTCGAGTCCCTGACACAACATGAGAAAAAGAGGTGTGCAGATCAAGAACTCTACTAAAAGACCAGAACTGAGTCTGACAACCTGGAGGGTCCCCTGGGAACACAGCTGCTAGACTTGTTGCTGCCCCAGACCTGAAACCAGCACTGACGCCAACACTTCAGATTAAGAATGGACTGAACTCGGGGTTAACAGAGTGAGCACGTGGTGCGTATACTTTACCTTGTATACATTTATAGAAGGCTGTCCTACTAGTTTCTTTCTAGAGGAGAGAGGAGAGGGTGGAAAGGCGGGGACAGGAGTTTGCTGGGAAGAATTGGTAGCAAACAGGGAAAAGGAAGAATGTGCTGTCACGGGGTGGGGAGAGCAGACAGAGTTGTAAAGTGGCAGGCATGCAAAAGTGACTTCGATTGTACACTTTCACTTATCACAATAAAATTTTAAAAAGGTAATGAAAGAATACGTAACAAAGCACTAGCACAGAACTAGAAGTCAGGGACCTGAGTTCTAATCCCAGCTGTGCATTCTTCTGGCTGGGTTGTTTTAAGCCTTGACCTTTTCCTTTCCAGATCTAAATTCCCACCTCAACAAACTAAAGGCAATTCCACAATAAGTGCCTATCTCTCAGGATAATAATGGAATGCAAACAAACACAAATGAGTTTTAGAAACTAAAAAATGCTAAACAACATTTGGCATTGTCTTTATATGCCACAGAAATCTGTGAAGAGACTGATGTGGGTTACACAAAGTTACATGTGACTCAAAATGAGCCTTTAGGAACCAGCAGGCAATAGGAGAGGTATCTGGGATGGGACAGCAAGGAAAAGGAAGAGGTCTGCTAGGACCAAGTTAGAGTAGAAGCAACAGGAACATGTCACAAAGTGGGCCTGGGATAAAGAGTTGGGGGACATAAAGCTGGAAAAGTTTCGTCACTATGAACTCAGCATTGCTAATGATCTTCCTAACCTTCACCTTCAAACCTAGAAGTCATCCTTGACATCTCCTTTCTCATCCCTCAAATCCTATCACTTTCTAGATGTCTTTCCAATCCATCTGCATCACCAGTCTCTCACTTAAACCATCTCCCTGCTTCTACACAAGTTACGCTACAATCCATTTCTCATCCAGCACCCACAATGATCTTTTTAAAAACACAAATCTGTTCAAGTCAATTCACATTTGACCTTAAGATAAAAACCAGAATCTCTAGTGTGGCCTCAAGATCTTGCAAGACAAGACGAAGGCCCCTTAGATGTCTAGTATTTCCTCAGACCCAGTTACCTTCCACTCTGTACATTCCCTTCTTCTGAAACGCTTTCCCCTACCTTCAACCTGCTTAATGCCTACTCATCTCTCAGCTCTCATCATAGATGTTACTCCCTCAGGGATGTCATCCTTTCATATATACATCTATATATTTATTCCCACTGCTTTAAATCTCACAGCTCCTTTTATTTTTCTCACATCACTTCTCCAATTTGTATTTACACATTTTTATTGTAATTAATTTACTACCATTATCCCCACTAGAATATAAGCCCCTTGTATCCGTGGGTCACCACTGTAACCTCAGGGACTTATTCAATACAATATACAACAGTTGCTTAATAAACATTTTAAATGAATAATAAGGCCAGTTAGGCCAAAAAAGGTCTTACACATCAGGCCGGGCAATCTGAAAAATACACACATACAAGCATGTGCACAAGCAACCAAAACTCATGGTCTTACATGGCAGTACTACACACAAGCCTTTACGAATTTATTTCCCATGTGCATTTGCACGCTGGAGATGAAATAGACCAAATCCTACCACTGATCTACCTTAAGATCAGATGGGAAGGCTTAGTAGATTTGTCTCCCTGTCCAGAAAATAATACATTTCTAAGACAACTGAAAAATACAAACACACACTTGTTAATCCAGTTTTATTCATTCATCCATTTATTAACATGCTATGGACTATGTATGCAAGTCCAGCAAGAGTTCAGAGCAAAGGCCTGGGTCTAGGAACATCTAGTCTAATCAAAGCTAATAGTGGATCAACTTCCAGCTTCTAGACGACATAGCAAAGACAGGAATTATGCCGGCCTGGTCCAGTCAGACCTCAGCATACTATGCCCTGTGCCAAAGACTTCACAGTCGTGACCCCCCATGTCCATCAGCAACTCTGCCGCTCTGACAAATGAAGCCTTCCCACATATGCTCTCAGCCAGGTCCTTGATGGGTCTGGGAAGTCTTATCCCACAGCAGAACGGAGCACACTCCAGCATCTTCCTTTCCTCACAAGTGCCTTCTACACTGAATCTCCACTACACTCTGAGTGCAGGCACAGCCCCTGCTGAGCTACTGCAGTAAAAGGATATCTCTTTGAACATCCTCAGTCTGTGGCACAAGCAAATATGTCATAGATGTTTATTCTCGAATCAATACCAACTGACTCGCAGGCTATATTCTCTAAACCTTGCTTCTTGCTCAAGAAATATCTGAATAAATGAATGAACTAATAAGAACAATAGTTTTCAAGTGTTTTTAAGCAGCAGAACCCCTCTATCAAACAAAATATTACAAGAGACCCTAGTACATAAAACAAATAAAGAACAAGTGAGTTACTGTAGTTGACGTCCCACTCTCAACTTCCACGTGTCCCACAGCATGGGAGCCCCTCGGGACCTCTTCAGAGCTGTAGGGCTTTTGCAGCAAAGACAGTGGATGAACTACTGGTACAGTTAACAAAAGAGATGAATCTCACATCTAACACTGTGGAGGAAAGAAGCCAGACACCAAGGAGTACATACTGAATGGCTCCATTTATATAAAGTTCACAAACAGGAAAACTAAATAATGGTGACAGAAGTGAGAACAGTGGTTACCTTTGGGGGAGGAGGGCAGGTTTTGGAAGCATCAGGGGGGCTTTAGGGAGGCTGATGATGTTCTGCTTCCTAATCTGGACGGTGGTTCCACACATATATTTGCTTTATGAAAATTTATCATGCTGTACATCAAACATCTATTCACTTCTCTTTAAGTATGCTATACTTGAAAAGTCTATTGAAAAATAAGTAATTAAATAAAATCAAAAACCTCCTTGGCTATTCCCAGATCCCAGGTGGAGAATAAGTGGCTTAGAAAAGCACAAGGTTCTATGTTACTGACCAACCCAGCCTCTACCAACAAAACTACCATGCAATCCGCAAGCTTCTGACAGGGTGACAGGTACTCACGAGGCTTTGATGAGCAACTGCTCTCTCTCCTGGAGCTCCCGTTTCAGACTTTCTACTTCCACCTTCAGCTCAATGTTCTTTCAGACAAGATTAGGAAAGAAAAGAAACAGTGTAAGATACAAGACACACAAACGACTAGAGTGGGGAAATCACTTTTGAGCACAGTCTATGCAATGCTTGTAACAGGCACACGTTAGATTCAAAATCTCATTAGCCTCAGGGCATGGGGAAAAGGGAATTATTAAACACTGGTGGTCTCAAAAGAAAACCCAAGATTTTTCAAGACTTGGAACAATTATGTAAATTTTCTAAGCTTTTAACAGCCAGAGCATTCAAACATCAAGGCATAAATGTCATACAAGTGAGGCTGATTTAAAAATTGTTTGCCCTCACCAAGCAAATCTACAAGCAATTCTGCAGTTTGCTTTTACCATTCCAAGGCAATTACTTCTGGTTGTTTACAATCACGCGGGTGGTTGTTGTAGAACTAGGAACACATTACAGCTTTAAAAAAATAAAACATGTGGGTGAATAACTGGGAGGCCGCATCGTGGCCTGTCTGGTTTCAGTATGAGATTTCAGGGTACTTACATACAGAAAAGCCACAACGACGTGCGGTAAGCTGTCTGAAAGGGACACCACAGCATTCTCCAACTATTTTCCTTTAAATTGACTGGAACAAAGAGAGTCACATGTGGCCTTAGCTTACAACACATGTGAGAACCCAAAGACAAAATCTTTGGCAAAGGGATCACAGTGTGGAGCAGTGGTGAGCTTCTCAAACCTGCCCAGAAAGGTACCCCAGACAGAACACTACATGAATACAGAATAGTCAGGACAGGGAGTCTGGGTGCACAGTTTGCAGAGGATTGCCATCAATTCAAGATTTCTCTGAAATCTCTTCCCTGTTTTATTTTAATAATTTATGTCAATTTTTTTGAAACTTCTTTTCAATTCATGTCAAATTTATGTTAACTTTGATTTTTTAATAATTTATGTGAATTTCTTCTCTATAATACACGTATATCATTTTAAAGAAAAATAACATTTCCACCACAAATCTTCTAGTAAAATCTACAGTAGGAAAGGACATGCCTTCCTCCTTTCTGCCAATTGTCCTGGGAAAACAAGTATACCAAGCTGAAAAATACAGTCATAATGCAAACTCAAGGGCTTTGGGACCAGAGGGATATGGGTTCAAATTCTGCCTCTGCTATTTATCAGGAGGAGACCACAGCAAGTCGGCAGACATTCATTCACTCACTCCTTCACTTCACAGACACTTACCAAGTACCTGTGACATGCTAGGCACTGTGTTAAGTACTAAGCCAACCCAAGTGAAGTCGTGTTAAGTACTAAAGCTACTGCAAAAAACAAGATAGACGCAGACTCGTCTTCATACTGGCATCAAATAAGAAACCGAAAGTGTGACCCTATAACTGTCCTCAGAAGCACAAGTCTTGCAGGCAGAAAGCAATGCTTCTCCTTTTTTTTTTTTTCTTTTTTATTTAACATGACTGAGTGAAAATGTACACTCACGTATAAATTTACATGCCCACCTATATGCAGCTTCCACTGCTCTCCTTGCCCGGTGACAGCACACTATTCCTCTCTGCTCCATACATGTCTCATCCTCCCAACAGCCTCCTTTCCCCTCCTCTCCACCCACTCTCCTTCCTCCAGCCAGAGGTCAGCAGGATGACATCCTATAGATGTACAGAACCATAAAGTGTAACCAATATATGGTCACTCTGCATTGCCGAGTCCAATCCATTCCTGTCCAAAGAGTGGACCTTTGTTATAATTTACGGGTAAGGGCAGCATCAGGGCCGGGGGCCATGTTCTCAGGAGAACCCCGAAACCACTGGACCATCAATTGTGCTTCTCCTTTTCTATTCCTCAACTATCAAATGAGACATATAAAGTCCCTGTGACATGCGGAATTGAAGGCTAAACAAGTCAACAAACAAGAAGTGCCTAACACACTGATCAAAGTATCTCCTTTTCTTCGCCATCAAACATAGGACCTAAGGAAGTCAGCTATGGGTAGAAGTTTTTTCTAGGAGAAACTTCTTTGTATAAAGGACACAAGAGAGTCTGCGCACAGTGTCTTCAACTGTGGCTTTGTGAAGACCGCAGAAACGTTCCTCACATAGGAGAATCTTGACTCCAGCTCTCAAGAGGGCCAGAAAGCGTCTATGCAAAGGCTAATGTATTTTGAGTACTTTGCTTTCTGATGAACCAATTAACCAGTGTGCCCTTCAGATGATTTTTCTTAAGCCAAATTTCTCAAGTTTATAAACTTACATATATGTTGATCATCACTTCCAAACCAAATATTCTATAATGGAATATTATACAGCTATTAAAATTTTAAAAAAAGAAAAAGAATCACAATGCTCTTCAACTATTTATATAAGGAAAGACCTCTAAAATATTTCTTAGGTGAAAACTGCAAGGTGCAGAACTAAGCAAATGTTTGCACTTACATTAAAAAAAGGATGCAGAGGTATATACACATATAAACAAACACACAAGTGCTTGTACATTCGTATCTCTGCATAAGAAACTCGTAACATTGATTACACCTAGAGAAAAGGGACAAGGGTGGAAGAAAGTCTTTCCAATGTGTATCGTTTATGCTTTCTGAATTTTCAGCCATGTTCACCTATTCAAAATGTAAACTATATGAGAAATGCAATTAAATCAAACCACCCTGTCAGACCAAGGAAAAGAAGAACAGAAGCAATATGGAACAATGGGCTACTTAAATTCAGCTTCAAAGTCCACCTCAGAAACTCACTATTTGGCATCAAACAAGTTACTCATCTCTCCTCAGCCTTAGCTTCTCCCCCGTAAGATGAAGATAATCTCTACTGCACAAGGCTGCCTTGAGAATTAACATATCAAATGAAAAATGCCCAGGACAGTGCCTGACACCAAGCTACCCTTCACCTTAGAAGCTCTAAGACATATGATCATCATGTTTACATTAAAAATATTTTAGGGTCCTGATATTACTTTAAAATTTGATTGCATTACCACTTCCTTTCAGAAAAAAGGGACATCTTCATTATCCTTCTACCCCCACGCTGAGGGGGAAAAAAATGTCTTACGGACAAAGGAGTTTTTCAATTCTTGAGCAAACTCTGATGTACAGTACAATCCCTCTTTAAGAGAAGTCAATTTAAGTTCATTTGCTGAGACTCAAGGAGAGTTCTTTTCCTCCTTCAAAACTTTCCACTGGTGAAAACTTCAGAACAGAAAAGATGGAATAATTCCCAAGCCAAGGGCTAATCTTCCGGAGAAAGCCAAGAAATGGGCACCAAAATATTGTTTGTACTCATGTCTTTTCAAGAAAGCCAAATTCTTTTTGAAACTTGCAGAACCAAGGTTTGTTTTCAGGCAGAAACTTCCAGGTCAAGACTTCAGATGTGAGTAGATTTTTTTTTTTTTTCTGATAGTTATTAAGCAACACATAAAGAATACAGAAAAGTTACATCACAGAAAAACTGACAACCCTAACTTTGGGCTGCCACAGAGAGCCTCAATAAGGTAATGATTATAATTATCAGGCACTGACTATGTACTGCGGGGCTTTTCATCTGTCATCTCATTGTAATCCACACAAACAGCCCTATGACGTAAGGATTACCACCTGACTCTCAAAGAAAGCCCAGAGAGGTGAAATGACCTGTCTGAAAGAAGTCAGTCAGTGACCTTCGTATGCAATTCAAAAGCTATTCTGTCATTCCTCTGCCTCGTTCTGAATAATAAATAACTTAGAAAAAAGCTATTGAGACAAAAACAGTAAATCAGAATTCAGATTTTAAAGTTAGGAAGAAAGAGAGGGACAGAATGACTCCCTTAATCCTGTACCTTATGCTTAACATTAAGGTCATCTTACTATCTTTATGATCCCTGGAACCAATTCCAACTAAATTAAAACAAAACAGCTGTACCTGTTCATGCTAATTCTGAGAACAAATGTCAATCATGTTTCTGCTTGGAATGTTATGACAAGAGACAGCCAGCAGCGCGAAGTAGGCCACTCACAGTTTTGTAGACATGTTCAGTGTTGCCGTCAAATTCCTGTTGCATTCTTTCCTCAAGGAAATAGATGCGGAGCTTTAGGTTAAAGTTTTCTTTCTTCAATTCAGTGATTTGCTGGAAAAGAAGCAGAGAAGGGTTACCTAAAGCAAATCGAGTGAAACAGGGTCACTAGCTTCCAAGAGCCCAAATGCATTCAAATGTTAAATTCTGGAGAAGGCTTACCTTTGCTGCAACTGTACCAACCCAGAATAATTGACCAGTGGTTCCAACTAGCCAAATTTTGGGCAATTTTGGCATCAAAATAAATGATGACAAGAATGAACACTGACTGAGGAAAGAAAGAGGTCGTGACTCCACACTGATGCTAAGTAAACAAGGAAAGAAAAAAAAGAGGAATCTCTTCTTTTCAAAAGAAATCCAGTCAATAAATTGTGAAAGAACAATGTTGTGTGCCCTCCGCTGAATCAATTCCAACTCATTATGATCCTACGGACAGAGGAGAGCTGCCCCTAAGGGTCTCCTAGGCTGTAACTTTCACCAGAACAGATCACCGCGTCTCTTCTCCCACAGGGCTGCTGATAGGTTCCAATTACCACCCTTTCGGTTCAGACCGCCACTGCTGCACCAGTAAGGGCTCCTTGAAAATAATAATAAATCCTAAACCCATTGCAAACGAGTCAGCTGGCAAGTTCGAACTGTCAGTCTTCCCATTAAGAGTCTCAGAGTTTTAAGCACTGCAGCACCAGGCCTCCCAAAGAACAACAGGAGCAAAAAATCACCATTACACAATGTCTTGACTAACAATCAATTTTGGTAAGAACCAGTGATGACCAGAAGAACCAGATGGTGCCCGGCCACCACCAGTGACAGCCATGATGGGGTTCACAATGTTGAGTCCCTGTGACAACTCGAGAATAAAAAGGAATGCACCCTGCCACTAAAAGACTGCAATTGATGGTCCAAAGACCTGAGGGTTCCCCTAGGAGCATGGTCCCTAGATCTGATGCTTCCCCTGATTATAAATCATTACTGAGGTCAACTCCTTGTACAGGAATGTATTGGACTCGGTGACACAATAACCATATCATGTGTGCACTTTATGGTTCTATGTATCCACAAGATGTTGTCCAACAGGCCTACTAAAGGGGAGTAGAGACAGTGGAGAAGAGGGGCCAGGAGACTGTCACGAGGATATGACATGTATAGAACAGAAAGGAGAAGTGTGCTGTCACCGGGTAAGGAGAGCACAAGGAGCTGCAGATAGGTGTACATGCAAATTTAAACTGGATTGCACACTTTCATCACAATGAAAAGAAAAAAAAAGAATCATTGATGCTAGAAGCACTGGCTGAAAGATCATTGAGGAACACAGCATTCACACTGCCTCAAGATACTGACCTAAAAATGGCTTATTAATCACAAAAGGAAAAGCATACCTTGACAATTTAGAAACTTAGCAAACACCTGCTTAATCAAGAGAACATATTTAACATCCCCAGTGATGGGACAAACCAACATCATACACTTCCTGAGATGAATCTCTGAGAGCTAACAACTTCACCTACAAAATGTTTAAACTGCATCTAATAAAGAGGAAACACAAATCCAAATGGAAGGACATTCTGCAAAATGTCCCTTCAAAAGTCTTAATGACATGAAAGCAGTAATGAGATCATGTGGTAAATCTTGAATTTTAAAGTATAAATAAAAAGGCTATGTGGGGATAATTAGGAAAATTTGAAAAACAACTTTATATTAGGCAACAGTATTATGATTTCAAAGGAGAAGGCCCTAAGGAAAAACCTTGTGAAGTACTTAAGGGTGCTATGACATGATGTCTACAACTAGCTCTCTAATGGGAGGTTAGGGAGGCAACAAAGAGATACAGCAAATTTAGCAAACTATTAACCCCTGATGAATGTAGATGAAGAACACAATATTGTTTGCTGTACAATTTCACAACTTCTCCAAAGGTTTGAAATTTTTTTTTAATGAAAACACTGGGGGGCAGGCAGGAGCAGACATTCACTGAGAACGTACTAAATAACAGGCACTGCACTAGGTATTTTATAGACAATAGCTCAATCCTTAAAACAACATTACAAAGCTACCACCATACTATACACTTCATCAAACATCATACCACTAGTAGGAGCTGGGACTCATATCCTGCCACGCCTGACTCCAATGACTGAACTATCAACGGAACTTCTGAGCCTAATAGAAAATACCTGACCTTTTAGTTTGTTGGTTTGCCCAGTAAATTCTTTCAAACAGGCCAACTTACTCCAAAACCAGACATTAGACTAAACATGAAAGCTACTTCCTAGGATCTGTATAAGGTAGAAACTTGTCTGAGAAGGAAAGTTGAAGTCTTTTCCACAAATAAAGAGTAACAGAAAAGTAGTAGAGACCATTCCCTGTCAAAGGTGGAAAACTTTGAGACTCAGAAAAATAAGGCACTCCTGTCAAGTTCTGGCTCTCACAGGTAAATAAATGGCTAAATATTTTTCAAAATCAAAACCACATTATTCAAAAGTTCACCCAATAGCTAGCTTATTTCTAAACTAGTGAAAACAATTTTGAAAAAGATGAATAAAGGTAGAAAATGCATATTACCCAATTTTAAGATTTACTATAAAGGCTAACAATAATCAACACAGTGTGATATTTATGAAGGTATAGACACAGAGAACAGCAGCACTGAACAGAGTATAGAAACAGCCAAGCCACAGACTCACATAAATACAGCCAACTGATGTTGGAAAAAGTTACAAAGACAATTCAGCAAAGAATACTTTTTTAATCAACTACTGGAACTGGATATCATTTGCAAAAGAAACCTTGACCTAAACCTCATACCCTAAACCAAACATTAACTTAAATGAGATTACTAAATCTAAAATGAAAACATAAAACTATAGAACTTTCAGAAGAATACCTAGAAGAAAACCTTCCAGACCTAGAGCTACAAGAAGAGTTCTTAAACATGGCACCTAAGGCTTGATCCATAAAAGGGGAAAAAAAAACAGAAGTCAGACCATCAAAATTAAAAACACGTGCTCTAAGAAAGTCAGTGTTTAAGAGAATGAAAACTAAGATACAGACTGCAGAAAATATTGCAAATCACATATCCAACACAGGATTTGCATCCAAAATTATATAAATAACTCTCAAAACTTAACTGTAAGAACAAAACCCTATTTTTTTTAAAGGAACAAAAGATATGAACACAAACTTACCATAGGAGATACATAGATGGCAAAAAAGCAAAAAACAGACATTCGACATCATTAGCCATTAGGAATTGTATTAAAACCATAAGATACACATCTATTTTTTTTAAAAAAAAAACTGCTGTTGAGTCAATTCTGACTCACAGTGACCCCATGGGACAGAGGAGAATCACTCTACAGAATTTCCAAGGTGCACCAGGTATAAGTGAACAGAAAACTGACAATACCAAATGCTGGTGGAGGAAGTGGAACAAATGGAACTTGACACGTTGCTGATGAAACTGAAAATGGTAGAGCCACTGCAGATAAAAGTCTACAAGCTACCACATGACCAAGCAAGTATGTATGTTCACATCAAACCTGCACAGGAATTTTTATGGCCGCCTTACCAATAATCACCAAAATCTGGAAAGAATGTACATGTTCTTCAAAGGGTGTGTGGATAAGGGTAAGCCACGTGAAGGAATACTACTCAGAAACTACTGATATACACAAAAACACGAATGAATTTCAAAAGCATGATACTGAGCAAAAGAGGGCACTCTCAAAAGATTATATACTGTATGATTCCATTTATGTGACATTCTGGAGAAGGTACAATTATAGGGACAGAGAACAGAGCAAAAGCTGCTAGAGGTTTAGAGTAGGAAGATGGTTTGACCACAAAGAGGCAACGTGAGGGAAAATACCAGAATTATGGAACTGTTCTGCATTCTGATTGTGGTGATGGTTACACAAGCCTCAAACTACATACATAAACACACATATACACACCATTTTCTCAATATTTTTCAAAAATAATTTTGTAATATGCATATAATAAGCACACTTTTACAACTAGATAAAAGAAACTGATACACATAGTCTACATTAAGTATATTTTCAAACTGCCTGCCCTGGGCCCTCTAGTTAACATGTAAGGTCTTAATTTTGTGGCTAACAAGAACAGTACAAGAAACAACTGGTAGGTGCACTAAAGCCTCCTTTTAAATGTTTTAAGGAAACAGCACATAAAACATTCATTCAAACAAAAAAAGTCCAGCCCTGCCAGATGCTTTCTATAAAGAGAACCCTTATTCTATTACTTGGCTACCAATAAAATATTTATGGAGGTCTGCTTAGAATGCTCACATTGTACACACTGCTAAAATTCTTAGCAACATTTGAAAGAATATTTATCCTATTAATAGCTAATGAAGTTTTTAGAAAAAGACAAATAACACCTTCAGAAGATCACAGCAAACACCAGACAAGCCCAAAGCAGTACCATGACATACAGGTACTACCTTCTCTACATAATCGACAGCCCAGTTCTCTGCCTTGATGGCACTTCTTCCAGAAAGGTTTCTCTGACTATCCCCACCAGGCTGAGTTGGGAATCCTTCTAAAAGTTTCCACACACCCTCTACCTTCCTCATCATAGCAATTAGCACACTGCATTGGAGGCAGCTGGTTACCTGCCTTTCTACCCCAACCATCTCTAAGACATCAGAACCATACCTACTTCTGTATGCCAGTCTGAACACTAAATAATCAAAGGCCAGATGGATGGACAGACAGATATATTTAAGAATTCCTTTCAGGCAGATTCTGAGTCAGACAGATGGGGTTCACATCACCACCCGACTTAAAACCCTCCACTGTTTCCATCTTTTTAGAATAAAATTCCCTATCACGGCTCACAGAGCACCTTGTGATCTGACTCCAGCCCACTGCTCCAGCCCTCCAATGTGTCATCCTCGCCTCACTCACAGCGGTCCAGCAACACTGGCTTCTGCCCTGGCATGCATGTAAGACAAGCGCTTATGGGTCTGCACAGCACCTCCTGCAGCACTAGCTAAGGAGGCTCACTCTCATCCCTGCCATTTCTGCATTCCTTCAGGAGCATCCCTCCTAACTAGTGATCAAAAGAGGTCCATCTCCACCATCCCTGAGTTACTCTGTAACACGTAACTCTTACTTGCTTCCTAGAACTTGTCACAGTCTATACTGATCTTTCTTATTTACATGTTTATTATTTACTATCATGCTTATTACCCAAATATAATCAAGCCAGCAGGACAGGGACCTTATCGGTCTATCCACAGCTTTTCCCCCTAGAGTTTTAGCACAGTATCTGGAACACAACAGACTCTCAACCAACATTTGTTCAATGAATGAATACAGTGCAGACTACACTGACTGGCTGTACAAACTTGGTAAAATCTATTTTTTCTGTATGCCTCAGCTCCTTATCTATAAAAATCAGATAATACAAGGAACACTTATTTTACAGAGCTGTTATCAGGATTAAAAGAGATTAAGTAATTAGAATATTCAGTAAACTGCTTAGCATAGCACAAGAATTTAAAACATATCAATGTTTATCTTGTTTGTCTTTTCCCTTGAAGAGTAACAAATTCAAAAAAAAAAGAAAAAAATTTTTTTAAGCTGGAAAAACTAAAAACAGCTCGTCATACAATAGGAATAAATATCCCAAAAATATAAAACCCATTGAAGACGATTTAGAAATTTAATGCTCAAAAGTACGCCAAAGCAAGGGCTGTAGTCATCCCGATTCCAGCCCTTGGAACCCAAATGTTATTGTAGAACTGCTGCCATCTGAAATGGGAAATGCCCCAACACGATTATGAGGTGGTGCTTTCTGACACTAGAGAAGTGCAGGCCAGCAGTGTAGCAGGCTTGCCAGCAGATGCTGGTCAGTCAGTCTGGCTCCCTTCACTCCCACTCACTGTCAAACACTTGGCCTAGCATAGAGCTCCACTGAACAAGGATAAAAACAAAAATCAACAACTTAAAAAGAAAAAGAATCAGGAAAACTCCAAGGGACCACGAAATGAAATTTAAGCAAGTCAGCTTGTTCTGCTTCAAATATGCTGGGCAGGATTTTAACCAGTTCCCTACTGGGAATTTGCATTTCTACCCCCTGATATACTGAATGATAATCTACATTGTAACAAGATCCCCTGGGTGATTCTTATGTATAACTTTCTGGAAACTACTTAAAAATGCAAATTATCAGCAGAGATTCTAAGCCCTGAATCTAAGCAACATGTCTCAGCTCTGTCCTGTCAATTTCAATGCCTTCTAAGAGCCAGGGCCTCCGAAGTTGAAGCTATTCTGCCAACAGCAAAGACTCTGGGGTCAGCAGAAACAGACTGACCTTCCAGTGTCACCACTTGTGAGCAGTGGGAACCGTGGCAAAATTATATAGCATCTTTCATTTACAACTGGCTCATTTATCAAACAAAGACAGAATCAGCTAACTCACAGGGATGTTGTAACAAGCAAATAAGCTAAGGCACCTGGCAGTGCTGACACTTACCAAGCAGTAAATACACAGGAGCTTTACAAAGTAAGCCATTTTTTGACTCAGGCCCTCAACAGGCAGATCTTTGGGCCACCATCAACTTTTTTTTTTTTAATCCTCTTTGAAGCTCCAAAAACTATTTGACCACTCACCTACACATCACAAAAACCAAAAACTCTGGATGTTCAACTTGGCCATACAATACTGCATGTAAGATTAATGCTGTGTACAACAGCTAAGGTAGTAAAAGAAAGAGGGGACACTTTGGAATCACTTTCTGATTCCAACACTCTACAATCATTAAGAAACTTAGTTACTAAGCAAACATTCACGCACAACCAAAAAATGCTGTAGAATAACAGAATTTTAAAACTGAACCCCAAACAACATTTGGAATATAATCACTTTATGTAATCAGTCTTTTTCATATTCTTTCACGCCTTTGCTCATGAACATACATTTTTTGTAAAATTACAAATGAATATAATATAAAAGAATTTGTATATTCCACTGCTTCCACTTAATATTGTATCTTAAGCATTTTTCATATTGCTGCAGAATTATGACATAATTATCACTTAAAATGACTACAATAAATTCCACTAAATTGAATCACAATTATTAAACCATTTCTGAAAGAGTATTTGATGGCATAGCAGTTAAGTGCTATGGCTGGTAACCAAACGGTCAGCAGTCCAAATCCACCAGTCATTCCTTGAAACCCCATGAGGGAGTTCTACTGTGATTTGTGGGGCCTCTGTGAGTTAGTATCAACTCGATAGAAATGAGTTTGGTTTCTTTCTTCAACAAGCATTTATGGATTCAGTATGTTCCAGTGGAAAATATATAGGCTTTGAAATCAGAAATATCTTAGTTACCAAATACCTCACAGACTTGGTTCCTTTAGTGTCATGGTTTCATAGGATATGTGTTTAGTGCTTCTGTTCTACCTCCTAGTTCACTGCACAGTGTCTGGAGTTTTAAAGCTTGCAAACAGCCATCCAAGGCACAACTGGTCTCTAGAGCAACAGAATAAGAAAGAGTAAGGAACAGGAAGAGGATATGGAATATGCAACTAACTGCCTCTATCAACAACTGACTTCTCTGCTATGCAACCAGAGGTGCCCAACTACCATCAGTGAACATTTTGATCAGTGATTCTATGGAAGAATCCTGATCACACAGGGGAAAATGCAGAATAGAAATTCAAATTCTCACGGACTCCAGACTTCCTGGAGACATGGAGGCTGGATGAACCCCTGAAACTACAGCCCTGAGATAATCTTTAAACTTTAAACCAAAAATATTCCCCAAAATCTTCTCAAGACCCAAACAACAGTTTAGCTTATCAAGTCAAAATGGTCCGTCTTATGTATTTTGCTCTTTTAAGAACAATCTAAATGGGATTAAATTGACAAGAGCAAATGGAAAGATAGGAACCTTAGGGTGCAGTGCCTTAATGAACGAAGAACTGGGAAAAGGAGGGCGAGAACAGCTGCACAACTTAAAGAACAGCATCAGTATCACCAAGCGGTACAGGTAAAAATTGTTGAACTGGGATATGTTTTGCTATGTGTATTCTCAACAACAAAATAAATAAAATTTAGGAAAAAATAAATACTTGAATTTATCTGTTGATGGAGGAAAAGCAATTCAGAGAAGGAGGATGAAAATGGTTGCACAACAAAAAATATAATCAATGTTACTAAATTATATTGGTGGAACTTTTGGAGTGGTACATGTTTTGCTGTGTATAGTCTCAACAATGAAATAAAATTTTTAAAAAAATACTTGCGCTGAAGCTTTGCCTTCTTTTAGTTTCTCAATCAAACCAAACTTACGGTCAAGTCATTTAGCCTCTTCAAATTTGGCTTCCTCACCTGTGAAAAACCCTCATCACAAGCTTGTTGCAAGAAGGCAAAGAAAAGATAAACATCAAAATATAATTTCCCTCATTCCCAATTATAGACAACACAGAAAAAATTCTCTGTACAGAGTTTTCTCCTTCCACCAGGTTACTTCCTTGGGATAAATTTTCCCAAAATGCATTATTGGTCTCAACAGTAATATAATTTTTATGACTATCAAAATCTCATTCTAAATGGCCTTCAAAGAGATTGTAAAAATTTACACTGCCCAGCACACCATCTGGCCAGGTTTATACAGGGCATGGCCAGGACTTGCAGAGGTAAGAACTCAGATCATTCAGTCTAGTAAGTGGGAAGCCATGAGACTACACAGGCGAACTCGTGTATGTAGACTTACTGGAACACCCCCACCAGCCATAAGCCAAACTTGAAACCAGTCCCCACATGCGGAGCCAGGACCACAGAGAGGTGGCTGTAGCACTCACTCACTACCAGCTACAGACTTAGTCCTTCAGCACTTCCACTGACCGCCATCAGAATGGTTCTTCCTGTCCTGACTTACTCTAACTAACAGCTTGTTCTCCCATTCTTAGTGTCACCTTACCTCAAACCCAACGCTTGGTACTACTTGCTCTCCTCTGACTCTAAGTGGCTCTTCACACCCCACCGTGAGTATGAGCTGTCTCTGCCTTAAGCTACAGTCTCAAGCTACTTTTTAACAGGAGTAACAGCAACTCCCACCTGCTGAAGACCACTAGGCACTGTCCCAGCATAAATTATTTAATCCTTACCACAACCCTCTAAGATAAATATTATTTTTCCCATTTTACAGATAAAAGAACCAAAACTTAAGAGATTTATTATCTTACAGAAGTCATGGCATTCATGCATTCAATCAACAAATATTTATTAAGTGCCCACCATCTGTTAGGTATAGTGTTAGGTTCTAGGGATAGAGCACAGGAGACCTATGTTAAGTACACAAAGTACAGCCATAAGATTCATAATGGAAAAGACAGGGTGCTCAGTACTTGCTGTAAGAGAAAATGAAGGGGATTCCTAGTGATGTGAGGAACAGGCAGTCTGGGATAGCCTAAGAAGGTCACTCTGAAGCTGAGACATGAAGGCTGAGGGTCCTGGCACTCAAAGAGAGGGAGAAATGCAGAGGGCGAAGCATGCAGGAATGTCTTCCTGCAGCATGAGCGCAGCGCAGCCATGGCATGCGAGGGGAGAGCGCTGCTCACTCAGCTGGGAGGGGCAGAGAGGGTGAGGTCAGACTGCACAGGGTGGGGCCGCATGGGCCATGCCAAGAATTCAGTCATACTAAGGTCAAAAAAAAATCACAGAAGGGTCAGTAGAAACTGAAATCAATGGGGCAGAACTCAGTGGCACCTGACTGTGGTAAACACAATCTTCAGATTAGAGGAGACACCAACTTTTATTGGAAATCTACTGTGTGCCAGGTGCACTAAGTGCTTTCCCTACCATAACTCATATAAGCCTCATAACAATTCCGAGTGGAAGACAATGTTAGTTCTGCTTCATAGGTCAGGTTCTGAAAGTGACATAACAAAAGGTAGATATCAGTTAAGTGCAGAGTCAGGCCTAAAATCCAGTTCTGATCACTCCTAAGTCTGCGTCACACCCACATACAAGGGTGCTTCTGAAAGCTTCAGTGCCATGCAAATGGTCAGAAGCGTGGGGAGCTATTCCCTAGTAGTAAGTAACTCACAATAGTCTAGATGCTACAGAGCAAAGCTGAAAATGCAAATCTACTAACCATACCACTCAAATATTACCAACTTCCTAAGCTGAAACCAAGAATTTTGAACAAATAGGAATAGTACAAGAACATCAGCATTCCAGGAAGGCAGGTATGAGACAAGAAGAGCAAAGAACAAGGGCAAACAGAGACCCAGGTAGGTACAGGATACAGACAATTGTTTTAGTCACAACTGACTTAACAGTTTTCCCAATTCCCTGAAGAAGCCACTAGAAATGATAAAGCCAATTAGGAGCAGATTATCCAATCAGCATGATAAGCACAGGTTTCACCACAGCACAGCAAAGTAGAACTCATGTGCAACTGTTCACTACAGATCAGTCAGTAAGCACAACTAAGTCTGTGCTTACCTTGCTTATTGGATAATCTGCCCTTGAACCTACTGCACAGTATCTGTTGTTCACTGCAAATAAATTATACTTAAAACCTTTGATACCTGGCTTGTTCTAAACCCTAGTCCATCAACAGATTAATGGGTACACAAAATGTGGTATACACATACAATGGAATGTTATTCAACCATAAAGAGAAATGAAGTTCTGATACATCTCATAACACACATGAACCCTGAAAACATCATACTAAGTGAAATAAGCCAGACACAAAAGGACAGATGTTGTATGATCCCAGATCAAACTTACATGAAATATCTACAACAGGTAAACGCACACAGACACAGTAGATTAGAGATCTACGGAAAGGTGAGGGAAGGCAGAAACGGGAGCTACTACATAATGACAGTCTTCTCTCAACCGTACAGGTCAGATGCAGAACCCCTCCTGTGCTCCCTCCCACCCCGATCTGTACTTACATCTTTCACTGCATTATTTTCCTCTCCATTGCCCCAGTTAAACTATGAGCCTCTTAATAGGGAGACCTGTCTACTCTAAATCCATTGCAGTAACCCTAGCTCCTGGCAGACAGCCTGGCACAGGGCATGTACTTGAGGAGTGGATGAAACGTTTATTGAGGAACAGATGAACTGTCTAAGCAAAGTCAGAAGCAGGTCTTGTGACACAGAAAAAAATGGGGTGCAGAACTCAAATCCTATTGAAAAAATGAGATTTAATAGTCCAACAGACTGGAGGGTCCCTGGAAGACATCGCCCCTGGACTTTCAGCTGGCCCATAAGTAAGACCATTCACAAAGCCAACTCTTCAAATAAAGACTAGACTGGACTCTAAGACACAAAATGCTGCTGGAAAAGAGTATATTCCTTGGTGTAAGAAGACACATGAGGTTAACTGGGCAGCTGCCATCCAGAGGTAAGATGACAGAACAGAAGATGACAGGAGCTAGTTGAATGAACCAAGGAAATACAGGGTGGAAGGGAGGAGTGTGTTGTCACAGGGTAGGGAGAACAGCTGGGGTTACAAAGCAATGTGAGTGTAAGTTTAGTGTATGACAAATTGACTTGGATTGTAAACTTTTACTTAAAGCAGAATAAAATACTTTTAAGGGGGTCTCATTAAATCCTAGAAAAATACAACACCTAAAGTACAGGTATCGGCCATCTGAGACTGGAATAAAAGGAATCACAAGTTTCCCCTTTAAATCACAAGCATTCTGGTCCTCTCATTTTCTACAGCATGCTACAGAAAGATCAGGCTACCTTCACACAGAAGTCATATATCTAGTAGCTTAGGCCAAATGAAAAATCTCAGTGACTTGTAAAGACCTGAAAGGGAAACAACAAGAACACTGTGGCCATTTCAATTTCAACTGCAGAATTTGCTCTTGAAAATGCTGCAATAAAAGATATTAATGCCATAAAAAACCTAACAGCAGCCAAAGGACCACAGTCATAAACAAAAAACATAAATCCTCAAAGATATTGGCATGGAAAGCTCTCCCCTGCCTTCGAGAAAAGCAGTATTCAGGTCATCAAGAACATGTCTGAGCAAAGGAAATAAGAATCACATGGCTGAGTAGAAAACATAATACTGATAAATACAACAATAAGGAGGAGAAATTGCTAACACATAGAATGTACTCTGTGGTTGGGCGTAAGTACCCCACATACATCCATTTCTTTAATTCTCACTACAGCCCTACGAAAGAAGTACTATTATTATCCCCCTTCTAATGACAAGGAAAGGAAAGAGAGGTTAAGTGACTAGCCCAAGGTTACCCAGCAGTGGACAAACAGGAAGGCTCCCGAGTCCACAGTACTCAGGCAGCACAGGCTGCCCCTGAGAACCACTTTGTCACCTCACATCCCTGGGCCTCTGCTTCTCCTACACATAACTGGATTCACTTCTAAGATTCCTTCCAGCTCAAAGGGTAGACAATAAAATGTGAGACCAAAATCCTAAAAATTTTGTTTAAATTTTCCAACTAGAAATAAAATTCAAAACTATGCCCTTCAAAAAGGAAGTAACTCTGTATC
The DNA here is from genome assembly GCA_028571685.1 of Heterohyrax brucei. Classification (NCBI taxonomy): domain Eukaryota; kingdom Metazoa; phylum Chordata; class Mammalia; order Hyracoidea; family Procaviidae; genus Heterohyrax; species Heterohyrax brucei. The sequence continues at coordinate 70,888,764 of CM053150.1, forward strand.
TTGCAGAGTTGCTTTAATATTGTAAAACGAAACCCAATACTGTCGAGTTGGGTCTGGCTCATAGTGACCCTAGTAAGGCATGTAAAAAGCAGAACACTTAAAGTGTCCAGCTCAGAGCAAGAGCTCAATAAGCTATTATTACTCTTACGATAAAATAGGAACAACTAGTTAATAGTAGAGCATATTTTAATTATACACAATGTGGAATAATCAAATCTCACTTGTTTGCGGCCCCAGACCTCGCAGCATAGATCGAGTTGTACTGCTGAAATTATAACAACTCAACGCTCAGAAATTACTTGTTTCCATTAGAGATCTGACAAGTCATTTCTTCAATTGGTCACTGGTGGTTTGCAGATAACTATTAGCAGTAATGAGTATTCTAAATTAAATCTAGAAGACAGGCCTGCTCTGTTCTATAAAGACAACTGGGGAGAGAGAAACGCAATTGTGAAACGTCCTTCTCTCTGCGTCCTCCGTCTTCTGTCTGATAAATATCTCCTGTGTCACACACAGTATGGATTTCATTTGCTTACAAATGAAGAAGGGTCTAATTCTTCCCATGATAAATGAGAGCACTGAACAGGTAACTTGTTAAGGAGAATTGGAATTGGGAAAATAACCTTATTTCCCTGTCAGTTGACAACGAATCCCCTCCACTAACAAATGAACGACACAATGCTGGAAGGCATGAGCACCGGAGCTGAATCTATCACTAAGTAATCTATACTCAGACTACACACCACTGTGGAGTGGATGATCACATTCTCATTCAACAGCAACAAAGGTGAAACTTAGAAAAAGCATGATGCAGGAGAAAGAAAAGTGGCTTCGGAATCATCCAAAACGCAGATTCCAATCCCAGCTCTGCCACTTACGTATTACAGGACCATACACAAGCGACCAGCCACCTGAGCCCACACTAATCACCCTTACTCACTGAGCTCCCAAGATGAATACAGCTCTAACCACCCAGCGACAGAGTGCTGGAATTTCTGTGGGTCCAATAATTAAATTAGCTCACATGACCCACCTATTGAGGTATCTTAAAACAAATTTAAATAGAGAGAGCACGCACAGCAGAAATCCTGGTGGTGTAATGGTTAAGTGCTATGGCTGCTAACCAAAAGATTTGGCAGTTCAACTCTACCATACACACCTTGGAAACTCTACGCGCAGTTCTACTGTGATCTATAGGGTCACTACAGTCAGAACAGACTCTATGGTACCTAACAACAACAACAGAGATGTTAGAACACCATAGCCAAACATAATTAAATTACAGCGTTCTGATGACCCAGAGATAACGGTCAATATCAAATCATTTCAAGAAGCTGTCATGGATTAAATTGTGTTCCCCAAAAACTCTGCATAGCAATTCAGCTAGGCCATGATTGCTGGTATTGTGTTATGTTCCTCCATTTTGTGAATCCTGCCTCTATGTTAACGAGGGTGGATGGGCGGCTATTGTGTTGGTTGGAAGGACTCACTGTATAAGATTATTTTGTGCCCCGAGGCACTCTCTTGAGATAATAAAGGAAAGATGCTAGCAGAGACTGGGAACTCACACCACCAAGAAGCAGGGCCAGAAACTGAGTATACCCTTTAGAAAGGACTGGGATCCCTGCACTTCAGAAGCTCCCAGTACATGCGAAGACTGACGACAAGGACCTTCCTTCAGTGTTAGCAGAGAAAGCCTTCCCCTAGAACTGACATCCTGACTTTGGACCGTGACGAAATAAAACTTCTCTTTTTAAAGCCATCCATTTGTGGTATCTCTGTTAAAGCAGCACTAGCTGACTGTCATGGATTGAACTGTGTCCCCCCAAAAATGTATGTGTTGATTTGACTTGGTTAGGAGTTCCAATGTGGTACCCTTCCTCCCATGTGTTGTGAATCCTGCCTCTGTGATATTGATGATGGAGAATGGTTTGCAGTTGTGTTAGTGAAGCAGGATTCATGCTTGTGGAATATAAGGGAGAGAAGTGAGCTGAGGAAGTTGGGAACCTCATACCACCGAGAGAGAAGCACAGAGCAGAACACGTCCTTTGGACCCAAGATTCCTGTGCCGAGATGTTCTCACTGGATTTAGACTCAGCCTACTGGCTTTCACTACCGGACTGTGATAAATTCTCTTACTGAATGGACTTACAATTTGTAAAGGGATTTGCAGCTTACCAGTCTGTCTCAATAAAAGCTCCTCCTCATGAAACCTTCCACTTGCGGTATTTTCTGTTAGAGCAGTACTAGGTGACTAAAACACTGACTAAAACAGAATGTGGAACCAACAGAGTAGGGAGCTGCTTTGATAAACATCTAAAATGTGGACGTGGTTTTGAAACTGTGAATGGATAGAAACTCAGAAGGAATCCAGAAGAACTGTCAACACAAAAGAAGGCACAGATGGAAAAAAAAAAGCAGCACAGGACCACCACCAGCAGCAGCAGCAGCAGCAGACAGGCAACAGCAGAACCAGACCAGCATGAGACAATGCTGGAGCTGAGACAAAAAGCAAGATAGCTAACTGCCTATGCATGGAGATTTCCTGGTGCAGTACTTGAATCAGTGGAGCTAAGCTTACTGACCCACAGAACAAGACCTGAGCATCTGTGTGCAGGAGGCTTCCTGGCTGAGTAGGGTGCCTCTGGGCACTTATATCTATGGAGCTACAGAGCTCTGGAACACTTGCCCCAGCAGGGCAGATGCGAGCCTGAGACCCAAGCCATGAGGCCATAGGAAACAGAAGCTGAAGAGACAAAGAGCAAGAGAAGCTGAGCTGCCGCAGTCTCAAAAGGTATGGCCACGGCCTCAGGGGTTCGAAAGGTTGGAACCATGGCTTCCTACGTTTCTAAGGGTGGAATTGCCACTCAGTCCATCTTAGGGTGCCTCTAAAGACAAGAGGCCAGAGTTGCTGTCCCAGTGGGCCTAGAAAGCAGAGTTGTAGACAGGGCTCGAGGGCTTCCACTCAGAATCTGGCAAGTGTAGCAGATACGTTGAGTCTGGAGGGCAGAGCCATTATGTAAAATGTCGCAGAGAATGGAAGATTATTGTCAAAGCTTTGAGGGATATTATAGCACATTTTGCTGACTTGGTTGTTGCCTGTTTTGCCTTGTTTCTCCCATCTGTAATAGAAATGCCTAACCTGTGCCTGCCTATTTTGCCATTGCATTTTGCAAGCAGATAACCTGTATTCTAGATTTCAGAGTTTCTGGATTCCAGACTCAGACTTAAGACTTTTTTTGCTATAATGGGATGAATATGTTTTACATTTTGCCAAGAGTGTGAATTTTTTAGGGAATGAAAGGTGGAATATCATGGACTGAACTGTGTTCCCCCCAAAATTTGTGTAGTAATTTAGCTAGTTCATGATTTCTGGTATTGTGTTTTATTCTTCTATTTTGAAAATCCTGCTTTTATAATGGGTGGCAGTTGTGTTGGTGGGTCAGGACTCACTTGTGTGTTTTGTGCCTTGAGGCACTCTCTTGAGTTACAAAAGAAATAAGCTAGCAAAGAGACTGGAGACCTCACACCACCTTGAAGGGGCATTGGAAGTTGAGAGCATCCTTTGGAAGGAAAGGACCAGGGTCCCTTCAATTTAGAAACTTCCAGTACTGGGCAAAATTGACAGCAAGTACCTTCCTCCATGCCAGCAGAGAAAGCCTTCCCCTGGAGCTGACACCCTGAATTTAGACTTTTAGCCTACTAGACTGTGACAAAATAAAATTTCTCTTTTGAAAGTCATCCACTTGTGGTATCTCTGCTAACGCAGCACTAGCTGATGAAAACAGAAGCAGACCACAATGGCTTCAGAAAACTTCCAAAACAAAGAATCAAAAATTTTTCTAGACAAGGAAGACTTCCTGCAGTTATCAGAGATAGAATAGAAGAGATCAATGTTTAGAGCTCTTCAAGACATCAGGAAGGAGCTTATGCCAAGTGCAGCAGAGCATTAATGAAAAATCAAACTGGCTACAATAAACACTTCAGCAACAGTGATCTGAAATTCAGCAGATAAACAATAAAATTACAAAATTAGACAATTCAATAGAAAGTCAAAGGAGTAGAACTGAGGCAATGGAATGCCAAATTAGTGAGACAGAAGATAAAGCAACTGATACCAACATATTTGAGGAAAATCAGATAAAAGAATTTTTTAAAAAAATGAAGAAACACTAAGAGTTATGTGGGACTCTGTCAAGAGGAATAATTTATGGATGACTGGAATAACAGAAGAAGTGGAATAACAAAAAATACGGGGAGAATTGTTGAAGATATGTTGACAGAAAACTTCACTAAGATCATGAAAGATGAGAAGGTATCTATCCAAGATGCTAATCAAACTCCACATAAGATAGAGACCAAAAGAAAGACACTAAGACATATTATAATCTTATCATATAAACTTACCAAAACTAAAGATGAGGAGATGCTTCTAAAGGCTACTAGGGTTAAACAACAAATTACAAAGAAGAGTTAATAAAACTAAACTGACACTACTCAGCAGAAACCATGCAGTCAAGAAGGCAAGAAGCCTTGAAGGAAAAAAACTGCTAGCCAAGAATTATACATCTTGCAAAATTTCCCCTCAAATACAACAGCAAAATCAGGACATTCCCAGATAAATACAAGCTTAGAGAATTTGTAAAAACCAAACTAAAATTACAAGAAACACTGAAGGAAGCTCTTAGATTAGAAAATCAATCACAGCGGATATAAAATTAAATTACCTCAAAGAATTGTAGCAGTGATTAAATGCAAAGCATAAATCATGCACCTTACACACAGGAGGTCCCTGACAATGGTTAGCTCCTCTCTGCTGCCAGAAATAAGTTAATAACCTCACCTCTGGGACACCAGAAATACAACAAACTCCCTAAAGATTAGAAACTGCTGATTCTGTCAGAACCCATAAGTGGCCCTTTTTAAAAAGGCAAACTTCATGGTTAACAGTCTCATACTGAATGCCCACTAGATGCAGCATTGCCCTAACTCTGGCAATACTCAGCTTAGACAGTTCTGAAGAAATACAGCCCTCTCCTGGGTCTGGCTGGATGACACAGCAGACATGACTTATTAAGGAAAATAATATGGTATCTCTACTTACATTTTCAAAGTCCTTCATGTTCCGTACTCTGGTGGGAGCTACTGTTTCTTCTGACACATTTGGGAGCACTATAAAAAGGTAAAAGACATACAAAAATGTCAGGGCATGCAAATTGCACGATATTCCTGCTAAGGAATAGAGCTCAGAAAAGAAAAAACAACTACCATGGAGTACCATGCTGTAATTTCTGACATCGTGATTTACTGCTTGGACTCCAAGGAAAGCTCCAAAGTATAATATTTCAAATATTTACAAATTACTTAAACTAACCCGACTGTATAAAGTCTGTTGGAAGACAAACCCTGAAACTGCACTGGGCATGACACACAGCTAAACTGTCCTGATGTGTACTTCCTTACTGTCTGTCATAAGATTATTCTGCTGGGCAGAATACCATTTTCACATGATAGCAATTAACACAAATTATGTCTAACTGACTGTCATGGGTTGAATTGTGTTCCCCCCAAAATCTGTATAGCAACCTAGGTAGGTCATGATTTCTGACATTATGTGATGTCCTCCCTGCTGTGCACCCTGCCTCTGTGATGTTTATGAGGGTGGATGGGCTGCAGTTGAGTTAGGGAGGCAGGACTTAATGTATGAGATTGTACTGTGGCTTGGGTTGGCCTCTTGGGATATAAATGAAAGAGAAGCAAGATGAAATTTGCGGACCTCATACTATCAGAAAGAAAGCAGTGCCTGGAGCTGAGCACATCCTTTGGAAAGGACCGAGGTCCCTGTGCCTCAAACCTTCCAGTCCAGGAGAAGATTGATGACAAGGATCTTTCTCCAGTGCCAGCAGCTAACACCCTGAATTTGGACTTGTAACTTACTGGCCTGTGACAAATAAAATCTCTCTTTCTAAAGCCATCCACTTGTGGTATTTCTGTTAAAGCAGCACTAGATGACTAAAACACTGACATTAGAGTAGGAGCCAGCAAACTCTGTCTTAAAAGGCCAAACAATGCAAATCTTTGGCATCACAGGCCAGCCACAAAGCCTAAAATCTGTCACAACTGCTCAAACCTGCTGTGGCAGCACAAACACACTAACCTTCACCCTAGAGGTTCCCTTGTCCAATGGCAAAGACAGAGATGTAAACAAATCACTAGCACTTTTCTGAGTAGATGCATGTCTAGCTAATGAATGAATTCATTTTTTCAATAAACATGCAACAAGTGCCTACTCTTTTCCAGGCACTCCAGACTGGGCTAACAATTAAAAAAAAAAAAAAAGACAAATGGAAACAATATTCTAAAAGGAGCAAACAGACAGCAACCAAAATAATAGTCCAGGGTTGAGAAAATACCAGTGTAAGAGCTACACTTTTAGGTGGTCATGGAAGGTATCACTGAGAAGGCGGCAGGTAGACAAAGACTGGAAAAGGTAGAACTGGACATCTAAGAGAACAGCACTCAAGATAGAGAGAAGCCTGAGCTATGCCTCATGGATCTGAGGTACAACTAGGAGGCCAGTGGGCTGGAGATCACATTCAAAGAACACAGAAAAAAGAAGGTCAGAGAGGTATTGGGGGACAGACAGTGTAAAAGCCATGCAGGCTCTTCTAAAGACTGTAGGGAGCCACTGGAGAATGGCAAGTTAGAGACTGACAAAATTTAACTTAAGTCTCTACAGTCTCTCTTTGGCTACCATGCTGAAAAGAGACTGAACAAGGCTTAGCATCAAAGTAAAACCAGTTAGTAGACTACTAGAACAATCCAGGGCAGACATAATGGTGACTTGAACTAGGGTGGTATCAGTATACATGGGTGAGACGTAGTCTGATTCTGGATATTCTGAAGGTAACAAAAATAAACAAATAAAATGAAATTGCAATATGTAAAGTTCAGAAGAAGAATGAAAAAAAAGCCTGGGAAGAGCTTTGAGCTTAGAGCAGAATCTTTAAAGAATCAGGAGGTAGCAAGCAGCCATCCAAGGTATAACAACTGATCTCTGCTCATGTGGAACAACAGGAAGAAAGACAGTCAGGAACGGGATACGGATCTGAAATGTGTGGCTCATTCCCTCCATGAATAACTACCTCTTTGCCACAAAACCAGAAGAACTAGATAGGGTTCAGCTAACATTACTGAACATTTTTATCAAAGATTCCACAGAAGCACCCTGATTTAAAAAGGGAAAAATGTGGAAACGAATTTCTTATTTCATGGACTCCGTATTTCTAGAACCACAGAGGTGAGATGAAGGCTTGAAACTAACACCGTGAGATAATTTTTAAACCTTGAGCCAAAACAGCCCCTGAAGACTTCTTAAAACCAAACAACAGTTTAGCTTAACTAGTAAAGAATGTCTGCCTGAGTTTCATGCTCTTTTAGCAGCTACCTATATGGGACCAAAGTGAACAGCAACTCAAAAGACTAGATAGGAAACTTAGGGGACAGCGAGTGTATGTTAATGGAGGTGGAACAACTCAGAAAAGAAGGGTGAAAATGGCTGCACAACTCAAAAAAACGTAATCACTGAACTGTACATGTAGAAAGATACAGAAAGATGCATGTTTTGCTGTGTACGTTCTCGACAACAAAATAAATAAAATTTAAACAAAAGAAAAGAAATGGGAGGTGAGCACCAGGCAGGTGAGGGAGTCAAAAGGAAGAGGAAACAGCCCACGCGAAGGCACAGAGGGTGAGTTGGTAAGGTATTCAGAAACCATTCAACTGAATCTATATGAGTACAGCCTCCGGGAAAAAAAAGTTCAAGATCTGGACAGGGACAGACTGGGAAGAGCCCTGTGTACCAGGTTAAAGGCATATAAGCTTATATTCCTGTTCCTCAAACAGGCCATGCTATGTCACTTCTGTCTGAGACACTCAAGCCATCCTACCTGCCTAGCTGTGTCATGTTCATTATTCAAGTCTAAGCTCCAGTATCAATTTTTAGGAAATTGAATTCTCATAGAATTCTCCAACAAATATGCACTGAGTAAATTCAAAGGACAGCTCAAGAAGACAAAGCAAAGTATCATAACGAAATGTGCAAAGACCCGGAATCAGAAAACCAAAAGGAAGAACACGCTCAGCACTTCTCAAGTGGAAAGAACTGAAGAAAAATTTAAGCCTCAAGTTATAATACTGAAGGATTCTACAGGCAAAATATTGAATGACACAAGAAACATGAAAAGAAGATGGAAGGAGTACAGTCACTATACCACAGAGAACTGGATGATGTTCAACCATTTCAGGAAACAGTATATAATCATGAACCAACACTATTAAAGGAAACGGTCCATGTTGCACTGCAGGCATTGATGACAAATACGTCTCCAGGAACTGATGAAAGATCAGCTGAGATGCTTCAACAGACACAGCATTATAGGTGCTCACTTTGACAAGAAATCTAGAAGACAGCTTCCTGGCCAAATGACTGGAAAAAGATTCAAATGGGTACCCATCCCAAAGATGGCGATGTAACAGAATGCAGAAATTATCAAACAACAGCACTAATATGCAAATATTTTGTTGAAGATCATTCAAAAGCAGCTGTGGTACATCAACAAACAACTGCCAGAAGTTCAAGCCAGATTCACAAGATGTGGAACTACAGATACCACTGCTGATATCAGATAGATCCCGGCTGAAGACACAGAATACCAGAAAGCTGTTTACCTGTATGTTACTGACCATGCCAAGACATTCGACTGTGTGGATCATAACAAGTTATGGATAACATTTTGAAGAATATGAATTCCAGTACACTTAAATGTCCTCATATGGAACCTGTACACGGATCAGGAGGGAGCCATTAGAACAGAACAAGGCAATAGTGCATGGTTTAAACTTAGAACAGGTGAGTGTCAGGTTGTACTCTTAAACTGTATTTATTCAGTCCATAAGCTGAACAAATAATCTGAGAAAGTGGACTACACAAAGAAGAACACACCAACAAGACTACAGGAAGACTATCTAACAACCTGCAATAACAGGCAGATGAGACAATCTTGCTTGCAAACTGAAAAGGACTTGAAGCATTTACTGATGAAGATCAAATATAACAGCCTTGAGTACGGATTACATCTGAACATATAACAAAAATCTGCATAACCAGACCAATAAACAACACTGTAATACACAGAGAAAAGAATGAAGTTGTCAAAGATTTTCATTTTACTTGGATCCACAACCTATGAGAACAGCAGTCAGGAAATCAAATAATGTGTTGCACGGGGCAAATCTGTTGCAAAAGACTTTTTTAAAGTGTTAAAAAGCAAAGATGTCATACTGAGGACTAAGGTGTGGACCCAAGCCATAGTATTTTCAGTCTCCTCATGTGCATGTAAAAGCTGAACTAGGAATAAGGAAGACCAAAGAAGAATTGATGACTTCGAATTACGGTGTTGGTGAAGAACATATGAATATACCATGGACTGGCAAAAGAATAAATCCGTCTTGGAAGCACAGCCAGAGTACTCCTTAAAAGCAAAGACAGAGAAACTTTGTTTCACGTACTCTGGTCATGTTATCACCAGGGATTCAGTCCCCAGAGAAGGACATCATGCTTGGTGCAATAGAGGGTGTGCAAAAACGAGGAAGACCCTCAACAAGATGCACTGGCACAGCAGTTGCAACAGTGGGCTCAAGCACAACAAAGATTGTGAGGATGGCACAGGACTGAGTGGTATTTTCCGCTGTTGTACACAGGGCCTTGAAGAGTCACAAGTGACTCGACAGCACCTGACAACAAGATCTCTCTCTCACTCCCTCTCATATCTTATAATTTTTCACTGATTACACTGATCATTTTATTCATCCTAAAAATTTTTTGCTTCTTTGCTAAACCATAAGCCAACCAGGACCCAAGTCTGTCATGTTCAAGGCTAAATCCCCAGAGCTCACAGAGCCTAGAATAAAGCAGATGTTTACGAGTGTTTAGGTTAAGAGGAGGCTTGTCTCCTTAACTTTTTAACTGCCTGTCAGCCAGGAGAATAGGATCCAGGCTTGTTGGACTTTGTGTTTAAGTTAACAGATTCTGAAGAAAAATCTGAAGGTGACCTGTAAGTTATTCTCAAGAAATAAGCCTTTTGACACTTAATCCACCTGCTCTAAAAAGTCTTCTTTTGTACAAATCATCACTTCAGAGAAGAAAATCAGAAGTCAAAATATCGCTAAGATATTTCAACGAGGCAAATTATCACCCCTTCTCAAAGAGACATTTAGGAGTTTTTCAAAAACAAAAATTATGACAAATGCTTAGCAAAACCCAAATTGCCAAGCAGCAAGTTTCTTCACAACCAGCTTGAACACAATACACTGCTTATTTACTCAGTGGTGTCTTCTGTGGTCTAACCAGCTATTTGCTTCCAGAGGGCAGGCTCGTGTAGGAATGCTGGGCTTCAGCTGGCAGAAGGAATGCAGCCGCCTGCCAGGAAGGCCTTGGCACATCAAGTCCAGACAGCAGCTCTCCTGCACTTCCAGCTACTCGGCAGTAGAGACCAAAAGAACTTCCGTGTAAGACCCAGTCACAACTTCAACGTCCAGCCTCCATACAGTCATTCAGTTCAGCAAACATTGGCTGAATCCCCAGAAGCTCAGTAGCAAGAAATTAAACTCATGAAGGATTGTCTAAAGGACATCAATTCTTCTAGTCCAGTTTTTATGAAAGAAGGTAGACAGCAATGAGTGCACACATAAAACCTTCTATGTGCTAGTTAGGCTAAGCTCTGGCCACAGATATGAAAGCCCAGTCCCAGGTTTCAAGGCACTCACGGTTCAGTGTCTACTTCCCTTGTTCCTACTGGAGAATGCCCAGCTTTGTGTACTTACCGTCATTTTCCAAACCAGGATTGGGAGTGATGCCATGCAGGTCATCTGGCACATTGGGAACAAAGCCACTAGGAGAGAACATGTGCAACAACAGATGAGCTAGTGTTTGAACAACAAATACTGTTAAAACTGCCTGAACACGTATAACAATCAGGCCATGGCCAATGAGGGGCACACACCTGAACTAATCTGGGGTGCACGCAGTGCAGAATTTAACACCTCTAGCCTGGAGGTTCAGTTGTGGCTTTGGAGCTGAGTTCCAGCTCTAACACTCAGTAGCTGAGTGGCCTTCGGCAAGATCCTTTATTCATTCATACGCCAAATGTTCTGTGTGCCAAACACGTGCTGGGTATACAGGCACTCTACGAAGTACAAGTTCATTATATTTTGGAGTCACATCCTCTCCATCTGTTATATGAAGATACCACCCTCTACTTGTAAAGACTAGAGTCCCTCAGGAGCACAGTCCCTCAGGAGCACAATGGTTACATGCTCAGTGACTAGCCAAAAGGTTCATGGTTCGAACCGACACAAAGGCATCTCAAAAGACAAGCCCGGTGATCTGCTCCTGAGAGGTCAGAGCCTTGAAAACCCTATGGAACACAGTTCCAGTACTCACACACTGGGTAGCCATGAGTTAGAATCAACTGGATGGCAACTAACCAAAACCCGTAAAGAGTAAATAAGTTAATGCATGTAAACATTCAGCACATAATAAACACTCAATAAATGGTATTTATTGTTTTGTCGTTACTATTACTATTATGGCTGTCACAACCAACTGTTAAGCGTCTGGGAATAAGATACCAATTCAGATGCTTTAAGGATAAGAAAAACAAATGAGTCACTGACCCAAGACATTGGGCTCGGTGGATTCTATAAACACGTTCAGTGACTATATAGAGACACTGACAGAAAACTAAACCATAACTGGTAGTTTGACATAAAAGACACTACCTCGGATTCTATTCTATGCTCTGCCATATACTGTACCACTGTAGACAAGTTATTTAACCTCTCCAAAAAGCCTCACTTCCTTCATCTGTAAAAACAACTATTTCATACAATAATTGGAAAGTAAACGCAAGTACCCAACAAGGTATCTAGCTTGTTATACAATTTCATAAATGGGAGCTAAATATCACTGTCACCCTGAAACATAAACTTCTTTATAATTGATACGACAATGTTATTAGAACTGCCTGACTTCCTGAGGGTCCTTGCAATTTTCAAATGACGGTACTAAGGCCGACATAATTTTAGTGGGTTACCCCAGATCACATGGCAGTTAAGCAGAGAACCAAATCCAGAATCCGGGCTTTTTATGTCTAACCCTCAAGAATTCTTCTATTGCCTCAAGTTATAAACCAGGAACTGATGAAAGTCTAGCTTGAATTCTTGGCAACTGGTCTTTCCATGCTTCAAAATACAAATTCTTTCTGCTCCTGGGACAATTCTGCCTGATCTCTGAACTCTGGAATTAGAATAGACCTTCAAGATCAGAAAGAAGCAAAAAACTAGAGATACCATCAAATTTCAACATCAGGAGAATAATTACATAAAATGTGTCAGTTATAAAAATAACTGAAAAAGTTACATAGAACAATAGAATACACGCAAACCTACAGGAGGGAAGACGAACATATACACTAAAGTTACCTCAAATCTTTCTTGGAACCACCAAAACCCAAACCAAACCCACTGCCATCCAACGATGCCAACTCACAGAGACCCTATAGGTCAGAGCAGAACTGCCCCGTAGAGTTTCCAAGGAGCACTGGGCAGATTTACACTGCTGACCTTTTGGTTACTAGATCTAACACTTAACCACTATGCCACACAGGATTTCCATTCTTGGAACCAGGTGGGCTATAAATATATAACAAAACAAAGAATACTGAAATATTAAAAATTCTTTTCTGCGGCAAAATGAGTTTTCCTTTTTAATTTTATATAACTCAATTTTTTCACAGAAATTTGAGAAATTCCATTTTCTAAATCAAATTTTAATAATTAAGATCAAATTCAACCACCTTTTGCAGATGATGGCCCAGAGGTCCAAAGTCACATACAACATTATTGGCAAAGCTTAGCTCAAATCTGGTCTCTGTATTAACAACCTGGGGTTCTCTCCACCACAACCACTAAATTACCCATTGGCCAAAATGGCCCACTGACCAACCAAGGCCACAATCAATCACAGATGACTATCTCACAGGCAAAGCCAAAGATCTTGGTCTTAGACAACCTTTCAACACTAAAATACTAAATACTGAAATTTAAAAAATTAACATGTGACATCCCAGCTCTTAGAAGAAACCACCACGTAACAGAAGTTCCTATACAGTTCCTGCCAAATTTCCACTTGGACTCAGCCCACCACTTTAAAATGCCATCAGACTTAATCATCTGCATTCTCTAGGCACTTCTAACTATACTCTGACCCCAAGAAGCTACCTCTTCCTGCTCTGACCATTCATTCTCACTCTTAGAAGTAGGGCTAAAGCCTCATGGAACTCCATCAGAATTCTAAACAATGTAAGCAAAGGAAAAGGGCTTAGATATGACTTTACCATTGTATAGATGGGAAGCCTGAGGTCCAGAAAGAGGAAAGAAACACAAAGGGTTAGTGGCAAAGCTAAGACCAAATTCCAGTCTCTCAACGTTCTTTCCATTTGCTGACTCTGTTGTGTCTGAGTTGCCTAAAGCTCCTAAATGAACGTGGCACATAGTAAAGCAGGTTTCCCTGTGTGCTAAGTACAATAACAAACCTACCCTATACAGAGAACCCACACAAGTGCCATTCTCAGGACAGTACAAGTAGCCTCTCACTACAACCCTTCTGAAGTAGATGGTATTTTTAAATGTCATTGTTTTTTGTTTTTTTTAATGAGGAAATGGAGGCCCAGAAAAGTTAATAAGCTAAAAAAAAAAAAAAAGTGGGCCTGATTTCAAACCCCACGTTCTTAACCTCTATACCATCCTGGTACCCCAATGCCTTCCTCAAAGGTGCTGCAGTGAGGACTCAATGAACCAAGGCAGAGAACAGTGCACAGTCATTGCAGCAAATCATTGTGGAACATGTGCTGAATGAGTGAATGGACCTTCACCTGGGCTGTACCACCACATCCTCTTATCTTGCTCTACTGCTACCAGAAATCAGAAATCTCTTTCTGTGTCTATACGTGGCAGCAACAATTATCCATTCATACCACAGTGCCAAGGAGGACTAAGCATTTCATTTACAAAGCACTACAAGAGCCACAGATGGAAACAGACACTGCATTCAGAATACAACTTACACCAAAAACTACACTCCGGTTTGTCGTCAACACTTCATTTTTCATTCTGCAGTGAATGCAATGAATTAGAGAAAGCCAAAATATGACCTAAATAAATCAAAAAATACAGATAAGCCTAAGGTTCTCCTCACCCCCATATCTGTCCCCTCCTAAGAGATAACCATCATTGTTAACATAATACGTACCCATCCAGATCTTTCTCTATGCATTTACATACATAAAACTGCCAGTGCAACCAAATGGCTTACACTGTTGTGTATTTTCCCCACTGAAGAATGTGTCCTATACATGTTTTCACTTCAGCACATATTTTTAACAGTTCATGTTTTTAACTCCTACGAAACACTCTACAGCAGTGTTTTTCAAATTTTATTAATCAAGACCAAAAGGAAATACAATGTTATCCTTAATTCTTGAAATATTTTCTATTCTGTTCCTTTTCTTCTTTTTTGCAGCTTAATTACTCTACACATTTATTATCAGCTAATATTCATGCAACAAAGAGGACACAAAAAGTTCACAAATACCCTACAGTTTTATACGACATACTGCAGGAAAAAAGTGACTAAGAAGGATCAACAGTATCTTAGGATCTTGGTGGACACATTCTTGGAGGAGAGGGACCTCTAATTCCTGGTGGAGGGGGTCTCCTCAAATGGAGAAGGCTCTCATTCCTAGAGACATACCTCCGAGCATCTCTCAAACAGAAGCAAGCCCAGTTTGTGGGCCCAAGGGTGAACTCACACCAAGTGAAGGAGACATAACGCTGGGAGGTGGGCTCGCTCTGCCCACAGGTATGGCTGGCGTCCCTGACCTGGTAGGCACGGGCTTCAGCTCTAGCAATGCTAGCAAAAGTAGCACCTACAGCAGCTGCTGCAGCACCTCTTCCCTCGGGTGAAACTGTCTATTGGGATGGCCCCTCAGTCCCTCTGAGCTAATCCAGCGGGATCCTGGGAAACTGAGACACCAGCTGGTACCCCTGTGCCAGCTACCCTGCCAACTACAGGGCCTCCCACAACTCTAGCAAAAAGAACCCAAGCAAAGCAGTATCTTTAGAAGGTACCCCCATGAGTCAAAGGAACCAAGTTCTTCCCACACAGCCACAGCACACCCAAAACCTACTTTTCTTCATACTCTGACTGCTTCACGTTCTTCAGCTTGATCTTCCTGAACTCATCACAATCACAGAGGGTCAAGCTCATCTGCTTGTCAAAAACTTTAGAAGTACCAAAGAAGATTCAGCCACCTTGCAAGATAAGTCTCCTTCTATTGTCAACGTGCTGTTCTCACCCGTGATCATGAGGTGTTCCACCAAATCCAATGCCCTCAGTACAGTTTCTGGATCATTAAGACCTAGGGAAAGGCTACACATAACAAAGGTATGACCCAAGTTGTACAAACAATGCAAGCTGGGTAGAAGCTTCAACCAGTACTTACAGCCTGGCTTTCTATTGCAATCAGTTTCCTCTTAAAGCTCAGCTTTAAGAATGACTGTCTCATTTGAGCCTGGAAATCCACCAGAGGTACTTACTTCTGCTGGGATTGCCCTGGGTACAACTGACACTCTGGGTTGCTCAATGAGGCTGTCTTTCTACATTTAATTTAGACTTCCACCTCTCGTGTTTGCTGCTCTGCAGTCTGTCTCAGACGTAAGGAGTCCTTAGCCGGCTCCATGTCGCTACTGGCTTCTCCTCATGCGGACATGTGCAGCGTGAGACATCTGCAGCTGCTCAGCTCTGCACTTGACAAGCTGCCTCAGTGGCTAATAAATCCTTTTTTCTGTTGTTGTTCGAACCTTCTAAATTGAGTTTCATGAACCATTCAGGCGTCACCATCTAAAAGACACTTTTAAAAAAAAATTTTACTGTGCTTTAAGTGACAACTTACAATCCACATCAGTTTGACACACGAAATCCCGCACCTTCACCACTATGCAACCCTAACTGCTCTCCCCACCCCGTGACAACATGCTCCTCCTTTTTACCCTAGACTTCCTGCACCTATTCAACCAACTCCCATCCCCCTCCACCTTCTCATGTGCCCTCTGGACAAGCACTGCTCAGCCAGCCTCATGTCTGTACATGCTTACGAGAAGAACGACATTCTTTGCCAGCATCACTCTCTTATAGTCCAGTGCACTCTGTCTGAAGCATTGGTTCCTGGACTGATTTCAGCTCTGCGCTAACAGTCTAGGGACCGTGTCCTCAGGGAAACCTCCAGTCTGACGGACTATCAAGTATGGTTTTCTAATACAGTTCTTGTTCTGCACACCTATTTTTCTACCACTACGTCAGAGACTTTGTGTTGTATTCCCTGTCAGGGTGGTCACTGGTGGTGGCCACGCACTATTTAGTTCTTCTGGTCTCATGCTGATGTAGTCTCTGGACCATGTGGCACCTTCTGTCTGCTGGGCTCCTATTTTCCTAATGTCTTTGATGTCCTGTGTTCTCCTGTGCTCCAGGTGGACTGGGACCAATTGATGCTCCCTACAAGGCAGCTTGCTAGCTTTTGAGACCCCAGATTCCACTGACGAAAGTGGGATGCAGAACATATTCTTAAAAAAAAAAACTTAGTTATGCCAATTAGTCTAGACATCCCCTGAAATCACAGTACCCTGTCCCTGCTACTCTGTCCCTCACAATGTTCCGTTGTTTTTAGAAAACCTTTTAGTTTCTGGTATAGCCCAATTGTCTTAACCTCCCTTCTGTCGCATACTGTCACTCCCTTCACATAATCTAATTCCTATCTATTATCTAATCTACAAACACCCCTCTTCCTTCCTCCCTCCCAACCCTGTAACTATCAAAGATTATTTTCCTCTGTGATTAAACCTTTTCTTAAATCCTTATAAGAGAGATCTCATACAACATTTGTCCTTCTGCAACTGAGTAGTTTCACTCAGCATATCTTCCAGATGACTCCATGTTATCAGATGTTTCCTAAAATCATCATTGTTCATCATTACATACTATTCCTTTGTATCATTACATACTATTCCATAATTTGTTTATCCATTCATCTGTTGATGGACACCTAGATCGATTCATCTTTTTGCTATTGTGGAGAATGTCGCAATAAATACTGCTGTGCATGTATCTGTTTGTGTGACAGCTCTTATTTCTCTAGGATATATCCTAAGAAGTAGGATTGCTAGATCACATGGTATTTCTATTTTTAGCTTTTTAAGAAAACACCAAATTGGTTTCTAAAGTGGTTACACCATTTTATAATTTATATCCCCACCAGCAGTGTAGAAGAGTTTCAGACTCTTCACAATCTTTCCACAATGTTTTTTGGGGCTTTCTTGGAGTAACGCAAGCCTTGTTGAGGTGACATGGTATCTCACTGTAGTTTTCATTTGGATTTCTCTGGCTAAGATCGTAAGCAGTTCATTTCCTGGATGTCTTCTTAGCTGAAGTATCTGTTTATATCCTTTGCTCCTTGTTTAATTGGCTATTTGTCTCTTTTTTTGTTAATATCTTGCAGTACCTTGTAGACCGCGATTAGATATCAATGAGATTCAAGTAGTCAAAACTTCTTTCCCACTCTGTAGGTAGTCTTTTTACTCTTCTGGTGAAGTCTTCAGATGAACATAAATGTCTGATTTTTAAAAGCCCTCCCCACAAAAAACATCAAACCCATTATCATCAAGTTGATTCTAACAAATAGTGACCCTATAGGTCAGAGTAGGACTGCCCCATCAAGTTTCCAAGGAGCACCTGGTAGATTTGAACTGCTGACCTTTTGGTTGTCAGATGTAGCAATTAACCACTACACCACCAGGGTTTCCAATTACCTGTTTTCTCTTCTAGTGTTTCTGCATTGTTAGTAATATTCTGTAGTCTGTTTATACCATGTATTAGGTCTCACAGCATTGTCCCTATTTTTTCTTCCATGATCTTTATTTAGATTTTATCTCTAGGTCTTTGATCCACTTTGAGTTAGTTTTTGTGCATGGTGTGCGATATGGGTCTTTTTTCATTTTTTTTGCAGACGGATATCCAGTTATGCCAACACCATCTGTTAAATACACAGTCTTTTCACCAGTTTATGGTTTTGGACCTTTGTCAAATATCAGCTGCTCACAGGTAGATGATGTCAAATGTTTGTATTCCCAGGTCTGTTCCCTTGATCTACGTATCTGTTTTTGTACCAGTACCAGACTGTTTTGAGTATCAAGGCAATGTAATAGGTTTTGAAGTCAGGTAGTGTGAGGTCTCCCAACTGTTCTTCTTCAGTATTCTTTCCTTATGAAAGATAATTTCTAAACTATCTCTATTCACCAACTGTTTTCAATTTTTCTTTCCTCTAACACAAGCAATGTGGCATGAATAAACTTACATAAGTCTTCTGCACACATATGAGGATTTCTCAAGGATAAATAACAAGAAATGGACCAATGGGTCAAAACATACTTTTCATATGGGTGTCATGGGTTGAACTGTGTCCCCCAAAAAGATATGTTAATGCCCTAACTCACAGTAAATCCAATAAACCCACCGCTGTCAAGTCAATTCTGACTTACAGCGACGCCATAGATTAGAACCACTCCACAGAGTCTCCAGTGAGCATCAAGCAGACTTGAACTGTCAACCTTTTGGTTAAAAGATACAGCACTTAAGCACTATGCTACCAGGGTTTCCTAGCTCACTGTACCTCACCTTATTTAGAAATAGGGTCTTTGCAATTACAATTTGTTAATACGAGATCACACTGGAACTCAATATGGCTGATGTCCTTCTAAGAAGTTCTGGTAGTGCAGTGGTTAGGCACTCTTCTCCTACCCAAAGGCTAGTGGTTAGAATCCACCAGCTGCTCCACAGGAGAAACTGTGGTAATGTGCAGAGGTACAGCCACTTAGGAAAAGAGTTTGGCAGTTCCTCAAAATGCTAAACATACAATTACCACGTGACCTGGCACCTTGATGTAGAGACACAGGAGAAATAAAAACACATGTCCACACACAAACTTGTACACGAATGAATGATCATAGTAACATTATTCACAATACCAAAAAAGAAAAAAAAACCTAACCCAGTGCTGCTGAATTAATTCCAACTCATAGCAACCCTACAGGACAGAGCAGAATTGCCCCATAGAGTTTCCAAGGAGCACCTGGCAGGTCTGAACTGCTGACCTCTTGGTCAGCAGATGTAGCATTTAACCACCACATCACCAGGGTTGTAAAAACAATTCAAATTTCCATCAGCTGATGACAGAATAAATAAAATGTGGTACATTTGAAAAGTCTGCTTCCATAAAGGAAACCCCATGAGGCAGTCCTACTCTGTCCTATAAGGTCATTATAATTGGAATGGACTCAAGGGTAACGGGGTTAATGGGTGGTCTTATAAAAGAAGAGATGCAGATAAACAAAGAGGAAGTCAGCCATGTGAAGACAGAGAGACAGACTGGAGTTACGTTGCCACACTCCAAGAAACACCTGAGGCTCCCAGAAGCTAGACGGGGCAAGGGAAGATCCTTTCCCACGTCAGAGGGAGCATAGGCCAGGTGACACCTTCATTTGGACTTCTAGTCTCCAGAACCGTGAGAGAATAAATTTCTGTTACCTTGAGTCACTTACTTTTGGTAATTTCTTATGGCAGTCCTAGGAAACTAATCCAAAGGATTCAATACACATTTCTCCAAAGATACACAAATGGTCAATAAGCACATTAAAAGATGTTCAACATCATTAGCCATTAGGGAAATACAAAATATTACTAAATGAAATACTACATCACACTCACAAGTATGGCTATAATCAAACAGACAATAACAAGTGTTGGTGAGGATGTGGACAAATTAGAACCCTCACACACTGGTGGTAGGAATGGACAATGGTAGAGTCACTTAGGAAAAGAGTTGTCAGTTTCTCAAAATGTCAAACACAGACTTTCCATGTGACCCAGCAAGTCTACTCCTAAGTATATGAAAAGATGTCCACGCAAACACTTGTGCACAAATGAATGTTCATAGCAAAATTATTCACAATAGCTAAAAGTAAAAACAACTTAATTAATGAGTGAATAGACAAAATGTGGTATAGCTGAAAAACTGGACAAAATGGAATGCAAGCAGCAGACCCCTCCTCTAACTTTACAAGGGGAGAATCACAATCAGCATCAGGCCAAGGTTTGATTCCTGAGACGTGCAAGTCAGACGTAGCTCCTCTCTCTAATCTTCTTATCAGTTTTAACACCAGCAGTCCCTCTCCTGCCACTCTCTACTTCTCTGCTAATTTGATAACTCACAGACAATACTCACGATTATGGAATTTATTAGGGAGACAACAGGTTATGACTCGAGATCAGGATCAGGAAGCACATCAGCAGAGTCTCCCTTTTTTCGGTGCAGGACAGCTCCCTCAGCACCTCTTGACCATACAGAGCCCCTGTAAGGCCCCCTGGGACAGGCTCCCATCAGCCCCTCAGAGCAGGCTTCCTTTCTCAGCCCTCAGTCCCTTCTTACGGCTGGCATCTGCCCTGCTCAATCGAGTGTTACAAAGCTCTTTAGCTCCCCCAGTAAGTGCGCAGGGGCACGCCACTCCACCAGGAACCCTCCTGCCCAAAGGCACTCAGTTCTGTTTCCCCATTGGTCCGCCCATCCACAGTAGCTGCCTCACTCTGTGTGCTGGTAAGCCCATCACACCATCGCTTGCCAGTCTCCTGGTTCTGCTGCTGTATTTCTCTGCCATGCTTGCTGCCACTTCTCACCATCTCACACCTTCCCCAGTGTTACGGCTCTATCTCCTAGGTCTCGGAGGTTCTAAGAACAGGGATCCTGGGTCCAAAGCAAACACTCTACTCCTGGCTCTTCTCTCTCGATTTAGTAAGAGGTTCCCCCCTCTGTTCTAGGAGTCACTTGCTTTTAAGCCTAGCAGGATTGCAAAACTGCCCAATCCCCTCCTTAGGGTTTCACACACATTATTCCCACAGTCCCACCACCACAGGGGTTCCATGTACCTTATTTACACTATAACCAACGCTGTCCAATCCCTTTGGTGGGTCACAAGCATGTGACTTGTCTAGTCCCACCCAATCACTTTTGGAGCCACAAGACCAAGCACAGCTATAAGCTCCATACAGAGTAATTCAGTACACCAGTACACTGTAATTTGGCCACAAAAGGAGTGCAATACTGACACATGTTACAACATAGATGAATCTCATGGAAGACCACATATGTAAGCTATCACCTGTATGAAATGTCCAGAATAGACAAATCTATAGAGGCAGAAAGCAGACTGATGGTTGCCTAGGACTGAAGTGGAAACTCGAGTGGCTTAGTGGTTAAGTGCTACACCTACTAGCTAAAAGGTCAGCAGTTCAAATCCACCAGGTGCTCCTTAGAAACTCCATGGAGCAGTTCTGCTCTGACATATACGGTCGTTATGAGTCAGAATCAACTTGACGGAAGTGAGTCTGGTTTTGCTTTTTTTTCCACACTAAAGTGGGGGGTTGAGTAGATGAACAGTGAATACGTGTTAACGAATAAGGGATTTCTTTTTGGAATGATGAATATATTCTAAGATTAGACTACGGTGATTGCACAACTATGTAAATACACTAAAAACCACTGAGCAGTACATTTTAAATACACTTTAAGTAAACTTTATAGCATGTAAGTTATAGCCCACTAAAGCTGCTTTTTTTTTTAAAAAGCATAGGCATATTTTTAATATTAATAAACCTATAACCCACTGCTATTGAGCTGATTCTGACTCATAGCAACCACTATAGGGACAGAGTAGAACTATCCCATACAGTTCCCAAGGAGCACCTGGTAGATTTAAACTGCCAACCTTTTGCTTAGCAGCCAAACACTTAACCTCTAAGCCACCAGTATTTGCTTAATGTCAGTAAAGAAACCAAACCCCACTGCCATTGAGTTGATTCTAACTCATAGCAACCCCACAGGACAGACTGGAACTGCCCCACAAAGTTTCCAAGGAATGCCTGCTAACCTTTGGTTAGCAGCCAGAGCATTTAACCGCTCTGCTACCAGGGTTTCCTTACTGTTAGTAAATGCTGTCACACTGTGTTCCAGAAGCACTGTACCAGTTCACACTGTGTGTGCACTTTCTAAGCATGATTACAAAGCAGCATTTCACTGTTAAAGACGGAGTCTATGTTTACATGGAATATCTTTTCAAACATCAGGCACTAAACAAAACTGACTTATTTAACAAGTATTTGTTGAACCTCTACTATGTGCCAGAAAGTTTTAGGTGCTAGAGCTACAGTGGGGAACACAGTGGACAGGCCCCATCCTGAGCTTATACTGGTGATAGGGAGCTCTCTCCTCAAACCTCATCACTTAGGAGTACCCCCAATTCAAGGGCAGCCCCCCCACCATCATCGGCCTTCACCAGACATTCTATCCTCTTTCCCAGCCTCCTCCTACAAAAGTCCACAAATGTACCTCTGCCTGACAAAGTAAAACTCATGCTTGCAGGAAAACATTTCTTTTCACTCTGTTGCTAACCAGACAGCAAGCACTCAATAAGTCCTTATTCTGCACTAGTCAGGCTGGACAAACGCAGGAATGAACAAGCTTGGGTCTGGGCCTTCAGTTCACAGCTGGGCAGAGGTAGACTCCAAAAGGGATATACCCAGGGTTGTAGGCACAGAGGATGTCCAGGAAACATTGTGACACGATAATTTAAAAAAAAAAAAAAAGAAAGAAAGAAATGCTGCCATCAAGTTGAACAGTATAACAAAACAGCTAACATTTAATGCACAACCCAGTAAGTGTTAGGCACTTAATACACGTGATTTCCCTTAATCTGACACAGGTCCACCCAATAAGACACGTATTATCACAAATAAGAAACTGAGGCTCAGAAGGGTCAAGTGAGTTACCCAAAACATTGCATCTAGTGGCTGGCAGAATCAGGTTTCACCACGCAAAACTTAATAGGGCCTTAGTTTGGTCCCAAGACCCCACGACCTGGGCTTAAATTTAACAGGGCCAGAGCTCTGTGAGACGCACACAGGTGACCAGGTTTAGACAGAATAATGCACATGCACACTGACCTAATACAACAAAAGTCTGAGGACAAACTGAACTCCAATTTAGTCTTCAAAACTGAGGCTTGGAAATTACCAATCAGAGGGTGCTAGAAAGCAACATACCATAATAAAAAGGGATTTTATTCCAGGGATTTTCTCTTCCATTGTGACCACATAATGGAGATTTGGGGTCTCTCAGGACATTTCTGTCCCTCCTTTAGGGCCAGTTCAATACAAGTTCCATAAAATCCACCCAGAGTCTTCAGTCAGGATTCCAAAAACTCACTGGAGGGGAGGACATGAACTAACAGCCAGCTTTAGAGTCACTAAGTCTGGGTTTACGTCCTGGATCGACCATGCACTTTTTGTCTGGTCCCAGCTCTTAGCCTCAGTGTCTTCATCTACAAAAAGGCGATAATACTGTCAACTCAAAGGAGCACTGTTCATTCAGTGACTCAACAAGTAGTTACTGAGCCCCTATTACATATCTGCCAGTTGCTCGATTACAATCTGGGTTACAAACACGAACAAAACACAGTCTGTTCTCAAATAGGTCGCAGTATAATACAGAAGACAAACCATTTAACAGTTGATACCCATGCTTCAGCATGGGTACAGCAGCCCCTAGCAATGTACAGCCAACAAGTACTTGAGATGTGGTTACTACAAGCTGAGAAGTACCAAACCAAATCCACTGCTGTCAAGTCGATTTCCACTCACAGCAATGCTACAGGACAGAGGAGAACTGCCCCATAGAGTTTCCACGGAGCACCTGGTGGATCTGAATTGCCAAGCTTTTGGTGACCAGTCACACCTTTTAAGTACTATGCCATCAGGGTTTCCTGAGAAGTACTGTAAGTGTAAAATATGTACTGCATTTCAAAAACTTAGTAAGACAAAAAAGAACATCTCAATATTTTTCCTTCTGATTTCAAGTTAATGACAATATATGTATGTATTGGCTTAAATAAATTAACATCATTTGCTTCTTTTTTTCATGTGGCCAGTAGGAAATTCTGAATTACATATATGGCTCACATATACTTCTAGTGGACAGTGCTGGTCAACAAAGTTCCATGAGATAAATGTCTGGGATAGGGTAAGGGATAGTGGGGCTGGCTAGAAAAGAAGGCCCACATGTGGATGTGGAAATGTCATTGAAGTCTTCTTAACAATGATATCTAAATTGACACATGAAAAGTAACAGGCAATGATAAGGTAAGGGAAAAAGGAAGGACAATCCAGTTAGCAGAAACAGCAAGCACACAGGCCAGCAAGAAAGAAAAAGAAAAGATCATTTATAACCAAGAGTTTGGTAGCATGGGGAGAAGACAGGCAAGGGAGAGTAGGGGTAGATGAGTCTAGAGAGGTTAGACTGGGCCAGATTACGAAAACCTTGGAAGCTGTATTAAAAAACTACACCATCAAGGCAGCAAGTAGTCAGTGGGGATCTAAAGCAGGGACGTAAGAGATCATCAAGGTCAAATCCCCAAGAGTGTTTCCTGGGTCCTGTATGGGTGACGAGAGAACATCTAATGATTTTGGTCACACACTGGGCTGAGCCCTGTTAGACTCATTTTAATCCTTATACCAACCACAGGCTTTACACCAACCCATTTTACAGATGGTCAAAACTGAGGCTCACAGAGTATGAATGCCCTGCCCAAGTCCACAGGACTGTTAAGGCACAGGACTCGGACTGAAATCCAAACTTCTCTGAGTCTCAAAGGCCAAGTACTTGACCAGCAGTGCTGTCATAAGAAGAGCTGTCTGAGACAGTAATAACAGATTTACCTTAAGGGCAATGAAAAGCATTAACAAACATAAAGCAGCAGACCGTCAAAAGCAGATTTACGTATTTTAGAATTTTTCCAGCTATAACATAAAGGACTATAGGAGGTATGATGGAGGCCTCAATAATCCAGTGAGAGGCAATACCCCAACACACTGAGGTATTTACAATATGATAAGCAAAACCAAACCCAATGCTATCAGGTTGATTCTGACGCATAGTGTCCATACAGGACAGCGAAGAACTGCCCATAGTTTTCAAGGAACACCTGAAAAGATATGAACCGCCAACCTTTTGGTTAGCAGCCACAGCACTTAACCACTGGGCTGCCACAGTTTTCCTACAGTAAGAAAAAAGAATAAACTACCAAAAGGATCAAATTAGACTGGAGTTGCAAAAGGCTTTGTTCTATGCCTGATCTACAGTACCAAAACCAGACCCAGTGTCGTCAAGTCGATTCCAACTCATAACAACCCCATAGGACAGAGTAGAACTGCCCCACAGTTTCCAAAGGAGCGCCCAGCAGATTTGAACTGCCGACCTTTTGGTTAGCAAACACGGTAACACTTAACCTACTGCACCACCAGGGTTTCCTATCTACAGTAGGCTCTCAATAAGCAGAGCTTATTTTACCCCAGGTTTGCCCAAGACAGAAGCTGTTTATGCCTACTGTCCCAGCATCAATACTAACAGTGCTCTCTTTCACTCATAAAAGTATCCTGGTTTGCCTACTAAATTACATGGTCACCTTTCAGTTAAGATCTGTTGACTAAAAGCAGCAGCCTGTTTCCAGCTGAGCTGAATAAGAATAAGCACTGCAGGTTCTCACTCAGGCTCTCCTCCATTTCCTTCTACCCATTCTCCAACCAGGAGTCTGAGACCTTGTGCAGTCCAAAGCTGTGAGGGAGGCCTTCTACCAGAAAGAGGGCTCCATGACCCCACCAGCAACGAGAACTCCAACTGCCTCGTGGGACAGGTCCATTGGGAGGCCAGTCTTGGCCATTATTCCGCAATTTGTATTATTATTAATGATAATAATAATGGCACCAATTTTGAAGCACTAATTATGGGCCAGGGGCTAAACATGTCAAGGAAACTGCACAGCAAGCATCATCTCTTTTAATCCTCATAGTAATTCTATTAGGTGAATATTATCATTATATCCATTTTTACAGATGGGAAAGCAGATTAAGTCACTTTATAAAGGTCACACCATTAGTCAGTTTACGGAGCTTAATTTGAATACAATTCCGTCCAGCTCCAGGTTCTCAATCACTGCACTCCACTGCCTCAATGCTGGGGGGCGACTATCAGACGCTATGCCCAAAGTATGGACAAATCGACTACACTCTCCAAAATGAGAGCAAACCCCCACACCAGAACGAACCATCAAGTCCCTTCAAGGTCCCTGCTAAGGGTGCCACATCCCCCAGCCAGCCCGTACTAACGGTCCCCGACTCTTGCTCTTTCAGAAACCCCTTACTGGTTCCTGACAGCTTCCTCATAGTACGTTCCTGAAACACTAGAGGCAGGGGTGGTGCAGGTTGAGACCTTCACACACAGTATCAGCTAGTGGGCCCTTCATAGAGATACCCCCAAAGAACCCCCCACACACACTACTCGTATCTGGAGATCCTCAAACACCCCAAGAGCAAACTCCAAGGCCGGATTAGAGCGAACACCCATCAGGTAGAAACCCGGCCGAGTTACCGCGAACCCCCCGCACCCCGGCCACACCTGCAGCTGCTGAGGGTCCCAGGGAGGGTGACGTCCTCCTCCAACGCCGAGTCCATCATGGACACAAAGACGATGGTGGCGCTGTTGTCTGCGGTGGCGCCACTGGTTACTCCCTATTGTCGCGCCACCCGCCCGACTCTCCGGGTCCCCAGTCCCCCCGACCCAACTGTAGTTCCGATTCTGGCGGCGCCGCTGGAATTCAAACCGCAACCTCCGCCATGTTTCCCGGCGTTTCTTCCTACGGAAACGAGGCGGGGTCGGTAGGGCGCGAACGGTGAAGCCAGCCAGCGGGAGCCAGAAGCCGGGCAGAGGAGCGCATGCATGCGCCATCTTAACTAAGGGCAAGGAATCCGCACTCGGGCGCGCAAGCCTAGGCAAAGAGACACAGGTGCCATTTTTTGTGAGGTAACTCAGATCAATTTCCCCGCAGGCGCCATCTTTATTTAGGGCCCAAGAGGGCCTCCGGTCCGTTAATTTTCGCGGGATGTGCAGAAAACTGCCCCTCCCTAAACCAGTGGAGTTCCTCACCTTGCCCCATAAGCCTTCGGGTGCACGCGTCCAAAAGACTGCACTGCCTCTTTGAATTGAAACTCAAATAATTGGGGACGGCACGTGGCTGGCACCGATCGTTGGAAACCCCGGTGGTTTAGTAGTGAAGCGGTATGGCTGTTACAAAAGGTTTGCGGTTCAAATCCACCAGGCACTCCTCAGAACTACTTCTGCTTCGCCTATAGGGCTGCTATAAGTGGGAATCGACTCCACGGCATGGGTCTGGTGGGGGTCGGCCTTGCGTTAGAAAAATCCTACATGTGGAATTCCAACTCAAACAGTAATTTGCAGTCTTAGCTTGAAGCAAATAAGCTCATTCCTGTAAGCCAAACTGGCAGCTACAGTCCTGCTCCAATCTCTCATCTACTAATCTTTTTTGCCTTTAGGACTCAAGACGCACTTCAGATCAGCTGACTGAGGCCAGAGAGAGAAAATGACTTACCCAAAGTCACACACAGTAACTTTGTCAACTAGAGCCAGGTCCTCAGCTCCTAGCAACTCAATCAAGGCTCTTTGTAAACTCCAGCTGCCTTCCTTGAAGCACCTAACAACCACTAAACACCTAGATAATTTTGGCGATGCTTAGGCAGCAAAATCAAATCTTCCCTTTAAATCACAGCCTTCCTCTGAAGGCTGTTGAGAGAGTCCTGGGCGAAAACCATTTGCAAAGACAGGTGGATAGATGATGACTTTCCTTGTACACCATGAACAAGAGTGCCTACCCCCTTGGCCTCAGTGACCTCATTCTTTCACTTAAGTGTCACTTTCTAAAAGAGGCCTTCCCTGCTCCTGTAATCAAAATCAAGTCCTGTCTCTTGGGTGTTATTAGAAACTCACATTTTTCCTTTGTAGCACTTACCAAGTGTCTGTTTTTAGTGTCTTCTTGCACCAAACTGTAAGTACCATGAGGGCTGGAACTTTTGTGAAGGATTCTGCTGTATCCCTATTGGAAACTCTGGTAGCATGGTGATTAACTATGCCTGCTACCCAGTAGGGGTTTTTAAATCTGAGGACTGCCAGTTAAGTTAGAGAACTCATCCTAGAAAAAGTGCTACGTACCTCACTGCTGAGTATCACTGCAGTCATCTTCCAAGTATTCCCCTTGGGAAGCTATGCACCAGTGCCTAGCTCACCCGTGGAAGCAGTTTTGGAACTCTTTTTCTGGAGTGGCCATCAGAGCTGTCATCATGTTACCTTTGATGTCCTGAATGTCATCTAAATGTCTTCCTTTCAATATTTCCTCTATCTTTGGATAAAGAAAAAAGTCAGTGGGGGCCAGATCAGGTGAGTAAGGAGGGTGTGCCAATACAGTTATTCGTTTACTGGCTAAAAGCTCCCTGACAGACAACTATACAGTTAACTTTGTGAACTTGCCACCTTGCCACTGTGAGCAACGGCCATTCCAGAAAGGGTTCCAAAATTGCATTGAGGGGTGTACCAGGTACAGGTGTCAGTGCATAGCTTCCCAATGGGAGTACTTGGAAGCTGACTACAGTGATATTCAGCAATGAAGTATGTAGTACTTAGAACAATTAAGTTCGTGGACTTAATTGTCAGAACTTGTATATGTTAAGTGAATGAAGGTTCAGTCAGTCAGTTTGGAAAATGGGCCTAATACCTATCCTGCAAGACTTTTGTGAGGATGACCTGAGTACCTTTTGGAGGGCAGTCAATGGTAATCCCATATTCATTCTCTCTTCGCTCTCCTTTCTCTCTTCTCTCTTTTCCCTTCTCCCTTCTGTCTTTGTTTCCCTTGCTCCCTTTTTGAAGCCAGTAAGGCCAACAGTTCTGAACCTGATCTTCCCCAGATCTCCATCCACTTCTGTGATCAGCAATCTGAAAACAAGAAAAGGGTGGGCAGGAACCAGATGGCCTGCCCCAGAGAAGGGGCAGCCCCTAAAGCTTTATAGCTGACACTCCTTGCTGGTATAAATTCAATGGATAAAATGAGTATTCCAAAGTCAAGGAAGCTGGGCTGTCAGAGAGGATTCCAATCCTAGCTTAGCTGTGGACTCTCTGTGATCTTTGGCGGACAACTTCTCTTGGGCATCAGTTTCCACATCTTTAAAACAAGAGGGTTGGACTGCATGGACCACTCAAGACCTTATAGTTCTGGAAGTTATTTTTCTGTGTTTATTTCAAAGCTACTAACATGAAACCTAATGGTACATTGTTTAAGAGCTGAGTTGCAAACCAAAAGGTTGGTAGTTTATATCCACCAGCCTCTCCTTAGAAGCCATGAGGGTTAGTTCTACTCTGCTCTATAGAATCACTGTGAGTTGGAATTCGACTCAGTACCAGCCAGTTTT
This sequence comes from Heterohyrax brucei, assembly GCA_028571685.1. Classification (NCBI taxonomy): domain Eukaryota; kingdom Metazoa; phylum Chordata; class Mammalia; order Hyracoidea; family Procaviidae; genus Heterohyrax; species Heterohyrax brucei. Next base: position 70,918,351 of record CM053150.1, read on the forward strand.
AGATATTTTTTAATGCAAAACCAGGAACAGTGGTGATCAAGTGGTAGAATTCTCGCCTTCCATATGAGAGGCCCAGGTTCCATTCACTCCCTATGCAGTCACCACCTGCCTGTCAGTGGAAGTTTGTCTGTTCCTCTGATACTAAACAGGTTTCAGTGGAACATCCAGATGAAGATGGACTAGAAAGGAAGGCTGGGAGACCTACTTCTAAAAATCAATCAGTGAAAAACCCTATGGATCACCACTGAAACCACAAAAAATATATAATTTTAAAAAATAATTTAAAAAAAAACCTGTGGATCACAGTAGTTCCACCCACAGTTGGTCAAAGGGCTGGCACAGGCTCTCGTAAAGGTTATTCCTTTGTGCGTCATCATTAAGTGGGGGCCTACGTGGCGTGAGTTATATGAACCAACTCTATTCTGGACAGATAGGCTGAGACTAGAAATTATCTCTTCCCAAATGAAGGAACTACCTTTTCATCCAGCAGATGAAAACTCTTGAGAAATGAAACGAGGAGGAGAACGCATACATTTTGAGAACTATGCATTACTTAAGCCAGGAGTAGCACACATGCCTCCTCGTATTGCCCTCACAACAAACCTCCAGAGTAGACACTGCTATTGTCCCACATTTTGCTAACAGATAACAAGACTGAGCCTTGAAGACGCAAAAATAACTTACTCAACATCCCACTGCTGGGAAATTGCAGAGCTGAGATTTGAGCCCAGATCTCTCTGAACTCCAGCACCCTAATTGTTTCAGGTAGCCTGTCTTTCATACTTACTTGTTTGTCTCCACTTTAGAATTTAGAATTAAAGGATGAGGTCTGCAGCAGACTTGATGGTCCAACAGACTGGAGGGTCCCTGGGGACATAACCCCTGGACACTCTGTTAGCCTAGAGCTGAAACAATTCCCAAAGCCAACTCTTCAGACAAAGATTGAACTGGACTATAAAACATAAAATGATACTGGCGAAGAGTGTGCTTCTTGACTTAAGTGCACCCATGAGGCTAACAGGCAGTTCCTGCCCAGAAGCAAGAGGAGAAAGCAGAGGGGGACAGGAGCTGGTTGAATAGACACGGGAAATACAGAGTGGAAAGGAGGAGTGTGCTATCACAGGGTGGGGAGAACAGCTAGCATGTGTGTGTGTGTGTCTAGGTCCTGTGACATATTGACTTGGATTGTAAACTTTCACTTAAAGCACAATAAAAATTTTTTTTTTTTAAAAGAGGTGGGTGAGGTCTACATCCAGACAATAGCATTGCAGTGATGGTGCTCGCCAGACTTGACTTGGGCAACTGCATCAAACTGGCAAAGAGATTAATCTTAATGTTGACAGTATGATTGCAGGACTAGAAATTTGAACCTGGTTTCTGACTCGAAACACCTCCAAATTGTCCAGCTTAGGATCCCTTCACTAGAACTTGGTTTTCCCATGTGTGAAATGAGGAAGGCAGTGCTGAGCTCAAATGGATGTAAAATCTAATTAGATACTTTGGAAACTATAAAAGGGAAAAAGCTTGTGAGGACTCTTTTTTATAATTAATCCATTGCTTTATTGAGTAAATGACCAATTGCCAAGATTATATGCTAAGTCCTTGATGAATCTGAAAAGTGAAAATAGAATCATTTGCACAAAGGACAGGCTATTTAGGAAGTTGTTTTTCTGCTACTGTGATGGTTTCATGGTCAGGGGCAGAGGCCTTTGCCCCATCTCTGTCCCACCATACCCTTTCTGTGTGCCAAGCCTAAAGGTGACATCACTTCCACCAGCCGTTTCTGCTCTCTGGAGCCATCTCCTTGACAACAACCATGCAGTCACAATACTGGCATTATTGTTTCCTTAGGGAAGGTCCTATCGAATGACTGGGAGGAAGCAGCTTGCAGCCAGATGTTTCTCATTAGGGTAGAACCCTTGTGAAATTTTAGCAGCTGAGGACACAGGAGCTGTCATTACTAACAATAGAAACAGCTTTTTATAGGCTAAATGCATACACATGGCTACTTTGCACAAATTCATTTTATCCTCACAATACTGTGAAGTAGACTGAGATGACTGCCCTTCATCTCTGACTGAAGAAGCTAAGGCTCAGAGAGGGAAAGTGATTTGCCTAAGGCAACACTTCTTTACTTTGTATTTTTATTTAGAAATCATTTCAGACTTAGAAAGAAGTTCCAAAACTAGTACAAAGAATTTTCTGTATAACCTTCACCTAGTTTCCACAAATGTTAACACCTGATATAATTATAGCACAATGGTCAAAAACAAAAAATTACATGGTATAATACTATTTACTAATCAACAGACCTGTAAATTTCATCAGTTTTCCCACAAATGCCCCTTTTCTGGTCCAGGGTCCAGTCCAGGATTCCACATTGCATTCATGTATCACAACTCCTCAGGCCTCTCCAATCTGAGACAGTTCCTCTGTTTTCCATGATACTGACACTTAGAAGTAGTTCTTGACAGATATTTCACAGGATGTTCTTCATAATTTGTAAGAAATTTTCCTCTTGATTAAGTTCAGGTCATGGGCAACAATTCAGGATGTAGCAGGAGTTCCACAAAAGTGACGTTGTGCACTTCCGAGGTCATTGTATCAGGAGGTGCACGATGTGGATACGGCATCAATAACTGGTGATGTTAACTCTAGTCTTGACTAAACCAATACTTTCCAAGTTTCTTCACTGAAAATTGCTATTTTTACATTTGTAATTAATAAAGATCTAGTGGGAAGGTTCTTTGAGTCTATGTAAATATCCTATTTTTCACCATTGTTTCACCCAATAATTTTAGCATCCATTTATGATTCTTGCCTGATATAGTTATTACACGTTGGTGTTTGCCAAATGATAAATTTCCGTTTTCATCATTCCTTCTATATTTATTCATTAGAATTCTATACTAAGAAATAGTTTTGTTTTTTAATATTTTATTGTGCTTTAAGTGAAAGTTTACAATCCACGTTTGTCATACAATACCTTGCACACACACTGCAACATACCTGTAGCTCTTCGCCCTACCCAGTAGCAGCATGTTCCTCCTTTCCACCCTGTGTTTCCCATGTCCTTTCAACCAGCTCCTGTCTCCCTCCAGCCTCTCATCTCACCTCTGGACAAGAGCTGCTCAATTAGCCTCATGTATATATTTAAGCCAAGAAGAACACTCTTAGCCAGTATCATTTTATGTCTTATAGTCCAATCCAAACTTTGTCTAAAGAGTTGGCTTCAATACCGATTTCAGATCTGGCCTAACAGAGAATCCAGAAACCAGGTCTTCTTGGGACCCTCCAGACTGTCAGACCAGCAATTCTAGTCCTTTAACAGAGTTCTAGCTCTGTGCACTCATTTTTCTCCTGCTACATCAAGGATTCTATGTTGTATTACCTGTCAGGTTAGTCGTTAGTGGGGGTCCGGGCACTGTCTAGTTCTTCTGGTCTCATGCTGATGTAATCTCTGGATTACATGGCCCTTTCTGTCTCTTGGATTCATATTTTTCTTATGTCTTTGACATCTTTCATTGTCCTCTGCTCCAGGTAGGTTGGGACCAGTTGATGCTACTTAGATAGCCACTTGGTAGCTTTTAATACCACTTTAATACTAGATGCTACTCACCAAAGTGGGATTCAAAACACTAAGAAATATCTTTCTCTCTTCTCCTCTACTGCAGCACATTAGATCACATTTGTGTGGCCTTTCTTGAGTAGTCTTGTAATTCCCACCAAATCACTGGGTAGGACTATACTAATCAAGTATATGGAACCCTAGTTGAGGGGATCGGTTAGCTTTGCCATCTCGCTAGTTAAAATGAGCTATCCTAGGGGCGAGAGGGAGAGGCTCTCACCAAGGAAGGAGAGCCAGGAACAAGTAGAGTGCTTCCTTTGGGACTAGGATCCCTGCCCTGAGACACTCCTAGACGCAGGAAACAGAGAGAGCTAATATACCAAAGACAGCAACATATAGAGAAGCAGTGGCAAAGAAATAGCAGCAGAGGCAGCAGGACTAGGAGTATGGCAGGTCACAGTGTCGTGGGCTTTCCCAACTCATGGAGTAAGAAAACTGAGTGCCTTCAGGCAGGAGACTTACGGGCAGAGTAGGGCATCTCTGGGCACTTGGTGGAGTTAGGTTTGTCAACCCACTGGCCTACAGCTGGGTGCCTTCAGGACAAGGCTTACTGACAGAGTGGGGTGCCTCACGGCACTTACCAAACTCCCCCCAAGAAACTATTTGCTGTCCAGTTGATTCTGAGGCACAATGACCCTCTATGTGGGTTTCCACGGAATGCCTGCTAGATTTGAACTGCCAATCTTTAGGTTAGCAACCAAACTCAACCACTATGCCACCAAGCTTTCCAGGGCACTTATCAGCAGAGCTAAAAGAAGTTTGTAACACTTAGCATTGTGGAAGAGAGGCTGAAGACCCAGAAAGAGGTGTGCCTGCAGGTGCAGCTGGGAAGAGGCTGTCCTGACAGAAGAACTGTATCTGAATTACTGAACCTGAACTGTAACCTATCATTTCCTTAATAAACCTCATAATCATGTATACTGTCTGTGAGTTCTGTGTGGTTATTACAATGAATTATCCCAACATAAAGCAGTGCCATGGGAAGGACAGTTGGTGTTAGAATTTGCAGAATTGTTAGGGATGGAAGAGAGAAGAGGCATGTCTGGCTCCTGCCTCAGAGGTATAAATGTTAGGCTGCTGCTCTTGATTCTCCTCCACCATTGTAAAGTTAGAAGAGGTCAGACACCACTCCCATACCATTCTTACACCCATGTATCTACTTACTCAAACATTTTTTAATCAATATAGAGTCGTATATATTTGCTTTATTCTACTGATTATATTTCACTATTGTTAAGGGCTATGGAATAGGTTCAGACTCATAGTGATCTTATGTACTACACAATAAAACTGCCTGATTCCTCCTAATCTGTCTTGGTCTAGAAGTTCCACTGAAACCTGTCCACCATAGGTGATCCTGCTGACATTTGAAATACCAGTGATGTAGCTTCCAGCATCCCATCAACATACAAGCCACCGCTGTGTGACAAAATGATAGCTGCATAGGATAATGTATTGCTATCATTTATTTGCTTGCACAAATTGTCCCAGATTTGGCCAACCCACACTTACAATGTATGGCTGCACCAAGATTCATCTAGTCTATCTAGTCTATCTAGTTCCAAGGTCAGCAATATTTCTGCCATACTATGCTGTCTATTACAGACCCTGAACATTTAATCAGAAGATTCCAATTGTCTTCTGGCCATGTGTTTTAGTCAGCTAGGCTGCTGTAACAGAAATACCACAGAGTGGATGGCTTTAACAAAGGAAGGTTTATTCTTACACAGTCTGGTAGGTTGCAAGTCCATATTCAGGGTGACCACTCCTGGGGAAGGCTTTCCCCTTGTCGGCTCTGCAGGAAAGTCTGGTATTGCATCAGTCTTTGTCCAGGGAGCATCTTGGCACAAGAACCTCTGGTCTGAAGGACCCGCTGCTCTTCTCCTGGTGCTGCTTGCTTGATGGTAGCTAGGTTCTCAGTTGTCCTTTGTTTCTCTTTCCCTTTTATCTCTGAAAGCATTAAGGGTAGGGCAAGCCATACTCCAGGGAAACTCCCCCTACAGCAGGCAGGGAAGTAATTCTATGCAGAATTTACCGCTCCAGCCTAGTCCTTTAACATACAGTTTAGCAAAGCCACACAATGGAGGAGAGTCCCAAGATACCGGGAATCATATCCCAGCCACGTGGCTGCACATATTTTTGGGGGAACACAATTCAAACCATGACACCGTGCTATGGTGACATGCCATCCTGCCCTCTGCTCTGAAGATCTCAGCCAAATGTCATCATTGGTAGTCTCTCTCAGGCACCAGATCCCAGTTGGTACCCTCTATCTTCTCCAGAGGGTCCTGATGGTACAGTGGTTAAAGGCTCAGTTGCTAACAAGAGGTTGGCACTTTGAATCCACTGGCTGTTCCATGCAAATCTTGTGAGGTGGTTCTACTCTGTCCTCTAGGGTTGCTGTGAGTTGGAATTGACCTGATGGTAATGGGTTTTTCTTTTCTTTTTTATATGCTCCATGGCATATGGGTTTATCAAATCAGTAATGTCTTCAAGGCCTGAGGTCTAACCTAAGACTGTGCACATAAACCAAAAAACCTGTTGCTGTCAAGTCTACAGGACAGAGTAAAACTAACCTATAGGGTTTCTAAGGACCTGCTAGTAGATTTGAACTGCTGACCTTTTTGGTTAGCAGCCAAGTTCGTAACTACTCTGCCACAAGGGATCAATAGGGCTCCCTAGCTACCTCATATATTTCTATATGCCAGGTATTATGTAAAGTATTAAGCACTTTCTAGTCTTTTCTCACACAACCTTATGAAACTGGAGCTGATTATGTCCCAGTTTTACAGTTGGTAAAACTGAAGCTTAAAGAGAAGGATTTGCTAGTTTATGCAGCAGCTATGTCGTAGAGCTGTGTTTTGAACCCAGAATTCTTTCTAAAATCTATGTTCTTGATCACCAAGCCAATGTGCATTTTTCTGAATTACTGGCATCCCTACCCTCAAGAAGCTGGTTACAGTGCACATAAATAATAGTAAAACAAATGTAAGAAAAATAGCAGTAAGCTTCTAAGGGTGCACAGAGAAGGATCAAATCATTCTGATTCAGGGATTGGCGAAAGATGTATTACAGGTAAGATCTATGCCCTGCAGAAGCAGGATAGACATCTACAAGTACCGTATTTGCCCTAGTTCCTCTTTTTAAGGCCATCTTGTCTTAGTCATCTAGTGCAGCTTTAATAGAAATACCACAAGTGGATGTCTTTTAAAAGAGAAATTTTATTTTGTCACAGTCAAGCAGGCTACACATCCAAATTCAGAGCATCCTGTCCAGGGGTGGGAAGAGCAGTGGCTGAGGGGGAGAAGGCTTTCACTGCTGGCTCTGGAGGAAGATCCTTGTTGCGTTCTCCTGGCCTGGAATCCTCAGATGCTCAGGCACCCTGGGTCCTTTCCAAAGGCCATGTGCACCCAGCTCCTGGCACTGCTTCTTTCCTGATGATATGAAGTCCCCAAATTTCTGTTTGCTTTCCTTTGCTTCACACCTCAAGAAGCTGCCCCAAAGCCCCAAGGCCCCAAGGCATGATATAATCCCACACATTGAGTCCTTCCCTACCAACACAGCTTCGGTCCATCCTCCCTCATTAACATCACAGAAGTAAGGTTTACAATAGAAAGAAACATCACACAGTACTGGGAATCACAGCCCAGCCAAACAGCCTCATGCATTTTTGGGGGGATGCAAGGTAATCCACAACAACCCTCAAATAAAGTAAAATCACTGTTCATGCAACACCCTTGAGAAAGGTCGTTTTGTCCTACTCGTCTCTTAATGCTCCCTCACAACTGAGTGAAACAAGTTAGAACAATTATCCTTGTTTTAGAGAGAGTAAAATGAGACTTGGACACAGCATGCACCAGTTTTCTCAAAGCCACACAACAAGTTAGTCACTGAGAAGGGGCCTTGGAGCTCAGTCCTGATTCTTAAAAGGTGGCACTCCTCAGTTTTTCTTTTTGTTTGTTTGTTTTTCGTTTTATTAATTTGCAGAAAGGATAGCTAAATGTTACCATTTCCCTGCCTCATCATCCTCAGTAGCACAGACAGATTCCCACACATCTAAACCCAGGGACTGGATGTAGGGAAGTGAAAGGCTACTTACTAGAAAAGCTCTATCCTAAGGTGCCAGGGACAGCTATCAAGCAGCCTCCCATGCTGTGTATTTGAATATATAAAACAGCTATAGCTCTAGGCGAAGAATGATGATCAGTCAACTCTCTGGACATTTTATAGCTTAAAAGAAGTACCTAATGTTTTGATTATGCCTCAGAGGTGGGGGTGATAAATTTTCTTCTCCTTGTATATAGTGAATTCATATGGATAGAGTAGGTTGGCACCCAGGCAAGGAGGAGCACGACATTTGTGGTGACAGCAGCACTTACTTCCTGAAAGGAAAAAGTATCAGACCCTCTTTGCCTCTACATAGGCTTTCCCCTCTGTCTGACAGGCCACCAGGAGCACTGTACAGGTTGTACCCGACATAACATCCAGCCAGAGGATGAATGGAGGCTTAAATACTTATCAAGCTGTGGTCTCTGCTTGCTAAGCTGCGAGCCTATTCCAAAGATGGAGTAACTTTTGCTAATTCTCCAAAAGGACTTTGTGCTAGTGATCTGTGGGCAACTTGGCCATGGTTAGGGTAAGTATTGGGGCCTGAGTGCAGGGCTTGTGAGCCTGTAAATCGGTGATTGTAAACAGCTGCAAACAGCTGGAATGTATGATATCAGACCCTCACACATGATGTGTCTGGTCCACTGAATGTGATCTTGGTACCCGTGCCCAGGCCTAAGTGCTTTACCTTCTGGAGAAGTGAATTCACCTAAGGAAGTGACCTTTGTTAGACGGGAAGATACGTACACCTGTTTTGTTCACTAAATAAAAGGAAGCTGCCTGATGCCTAAGAGTTGTTTCTGGGTCATTAGAGATACCAGCTTCCCTCCTCACCACCAATGTTTCTTGTGTGGCATTCTTCATCAGGACCGATGAGCCATGGGCAACACAGACCCATGGAACTCAACAGTGATTCTTATATATATATATATATATATATTAAAAAAAGAAATAAAAAATAAATAAGCCTGTTGCTGTCAATTCCAACTCATAGGAACCCTATAGAACAGAGTAGAACTGCCCTATAGGGTTTCCAAGGACTACCTAGTAGATTCAAACTGCCAACCTTGTGGTTAGCAGCCATAGCTCTTAACTACTATGCAACCAGTGACTGTTAGAGTCTAAGAATAACTACCCCTCCTTCTCTGCCTAATTCCCAGGGCCTTTCTAGCATAGCTTAGGAGTAATTTTTGTGACCTCTGTAGGTCCTTCCACTCTGGTCTTCCTTAACTCCCCTGATCTTATCTCCAATATAGCACTTACACAGTTCAAATATGTTATTTTTATCAAATCCCCCAGCCTCTCCTAGGAACTCCTATGGGGCATTTCTACTCTGCCCCACACAGTCACTGTGAATTGGAATCCACGTGAGTGCGATGGATTTTTTTTTAACAGGGTATGTATGCATGTGTGTATTTGTATCTGTTACAATTATCTGTCAAGTTGGCTGTCTCCCTTATTAAGCTCCTTGAGAGGAAGATTTTATTTAAAATTGATTTTATTGCAGTGATTTACATATGTAAAATGTGCCCACTTTAAAGATACATTCCAAGGAGTTTTGGCAAACTTATGAGGTCTGATAATTAAGTTCAGAAACTCATCCTAGAAGAAGTGTTACATACCTCATTGCTGAATATTGCCCCAGTCATCTTTGAAGTACTCCCCTTGGGAAGCTATGCACCAACACCAGCACCTAGTCCACCCTTTAAAGCAATTTTGGAACTCTTTTTCTGGAATGGCCAGCAGAGCTGTCATCGTATTACCCTTGATGCCATGAATGTCCGAAATGTCTTCCTTTCAATATTTCCCTTATCTTCAGTAAAGAAAAAAGTCACTGGGGGCCAGATCATGTGAGTAAGGAGGGTGTTCCAATAGTTGTCTGCTAAACACTCCCTCACAGACAACTACACAAATAAGTTCATGAACTTGCCAGCATGACACCGTGTGCAATGGCCCTTCCAGAAAGAGCTCCAAAATTGCTTTGAAGGGTGCACTAGGTGCGGTCGTCAGTGCCTAGCTTCCCAAGGGGAGTACTTTGAAGGTGCCTGTAGTGATATTCAGCAAAGAGGTATGTAGCACTTAGAACCATTAAGTTGACAGACTGTCAGACTTTGTGTATACCCATGTTGCCACCACCACAACCAAGGTAAAGAACAGTGGTCTCCAATATAACTTTCTGGGATGATGCAAATATTCTCTATCTCTGCTGTGCAATACAGCTGCTGCAGCCGTGTGGCTGGCTACTGAATCTATAAAATGTGGCTATGTGACTGAGGACTTGAATTTTTAAATTTTATTTTCATCAGTTTAAATTTAAATAGCCATGTGAAGCTAGTGGTTGTGGTATTGTTATGTGCCATCAAGTCAATTTTCAACTCATAGTGACCCCATGTGACAGAATACAACTGCCCCAGTAGTATTTTCTAGACTGTAATCTTTACAGGGGAAGCTCTGATGCCCCAATGGTTAACAGCTAGGCTGCTAACATAGCAGTTAGCAGTTGAGATCTACCAGATGCCCCTTGGAAACTCGATGGGGCAGTTCTACTCTGTCCTGTAGGGTCACTGTGAGTCAGAATCAACTTGATAGCATCTGATTTGGTTTGGTTTTAATCTTCGCAAGAGCAAGTTGCCAGATCTTTCACTGGCAGAGCCACTGGGTAAATCTGAACCACTAACCTTTCAGTCAGCAGCCAGGTACTTAATCATTGCACCATCAAGCCTCCATGGCTATGGTATAAAACATTTTCATCACCTCAGAAAGTTCCCTTTGATCCGGTTGCAGGCAATCTCCCTCTTTCTCAGGAAACCACTGATCTGTTTTCTGCCAATGAAATTTGTTTTTCCTAGAGTTTCATGTAAATGGAATAATAAACTGTGTATTCTTTTGTGTTTGGCTTATTTTACAATCAGGGACTTTTTTTCTTCCTTGTGATTAAGTGTAAGTTTACAATCCAAGTCAATTTTCCATATAAAACCTCGAGCACCCACCTCTGGGCTACTCTATCTGCTCTCCTCACCCCATTACTTCCAGTATCCACTCAACCAACACTTGTGCCCTCCTCTCCATCCTCTTGTCTCCCCTCTAAAAAGAAACCAGTATGACATCCTCATATATATATTAAACCATAAAGTACACACAACACCTGCATCACTCTGTATCCCCAAGTCCAGCCCATTCTTTATCTGAAGTGTTGGCTTCAGCAGTGACCAGGGACTTTTAACACTGCAGCCTTCAGTATGGATTACACTGCAACACAAAGAAAATCAGGATCCTCACAAAAGACTGAATAAGCAACATGATGATAAATGGAGAAAACATTGACATTGTCAAGAATTTCATTTTACTTGGATCCACAATCCATGTCCACGGAAGCAGCAGTCAAGAAATCAAATGATGCAGTGCAGTGGGCAAACCCACTGCAAAAGGCCTAGTTAAAGTGTTAAAAGCAAAGATGCATAACCCAAGTCATGGTGTTTGCAACTGCTTCATATACATGTGAAAGCTGAGCAGTAAATAAAGAAGACTAAAGAAGAGTTGATGCATTTAAATTCTATTGTTGGCAGACAGTATTGAATACAGCATGGACAGCCAGAAGAACAAACAAATCTATCTTGGAAGAGTGCAGCCAGAATGATTCTTAAAAGTGAGGATGGCAAGACTTTGTCTTATTTACTTTGGACATGTTATCAGGAGAGACCAGCTTCTGGAGTAAGACATCATGCTTGGTAGAGGGTGAGCCAAAAAGAGGAAGACTGTCAACTAGATGGAGGGACACAGTGACTGCAACAGTGGGCTCAAACATAGCAACCATTGTGAGGATTGCACAGCACTGGGCAGTGTGTTTTATTCTGTTGTACATGGGATCACTATGAGTCAGAACCTACTAGAGGGCCCCTCACAACAACAACAACAACAATCCTAGGGTCTTTTATGATGCCTAACAGATAGTGTTAATAAATATTGGTGAAAGAATGAATTAATAAATCTTAATCAAGATTAATGATCTTAATCCAAAGCCCTTTTTATCCCCGTCTAGTAGGATACACAAGTGAAAAAGGTCCTCATAGAGAACACTGAATCAAAACTCTCAATGTACTGGTGGAAAACCCAAAACCCAGATGGGTTCTGTGGTATGCCAGGTTCACTTTGGAAATTTACAACAGACCGTGGGTTAGAACCTAAATGTGTAGACTCCCAGATCTGTGTTCTTCTCCCTTCACACACAATTTCCTGCCCATTTCCCATAGGAAAACATGGCAATTCACGTGGATCCTCTGTGGGGCCACAGGAATGCCTCCAAGATACCATGCTGCCTATTTCGGCCTCCCTGTAGGTTCCATTCTAGCCCCAAGCCACCCACTAAAAACACAAAAACAACAGCAATTCAACTTAGAAAAGCATTTCATTTTATTCTAAATATACCCCAAACCTAGGCATGGCATTACTCCAATACTCTGATAACTGAGTTACTTTTCTACTCAGAAAACAAGTCACCATGTACCTGATCCAATTCTCTACCAAACAGAGAAAGAATAACACTGCTTTTGTGATAAACCTTGAAAGGAAGACTTCATTAATAAAAGGGAGAGAGAGGATAGGAAACTTCATTCATTGTAGACCTTGCATGTGCTGGAGGGCTTCACATACATGGTGTCACTTCACCTTATTGCAACTCTCAGAATTCACTATACTTATTCCTTTTACAGGTGATGACATTAACAGTCACTTATTAACTTGCTAAGATCTACTACAGAACCAGTAGTAGATTGTGAGACTTGTATTGGAATCCGTCCTTCTTTGCTTCTAAAGAGGATGTTTTTTGTAGTGTAACCCACTGCCTTTCAATACCCAGAAAAAAGAGCTTTTCTGTTGATGTTCTAGTATAGTCCTTCCTTTAATTAAACTACAGGTTAAATTGCTAGGAGGCTTGAAAGTAAGTTGGATATCAATTCCTAATGTAGCATTTAGCCTAGGTTTTCTGGTGTACTTCCACTTCTGACTAGGTATACTTTACTGATACTTTAACACTCAATGCAATGGTTTAATAACCTCAGGCTTTTAGTGTAAGAAGGTGAGGTACAGATTACAATAAAGTGAATTCTTTACCCAGGACAGTACCTGTTATAATGCTGCTATCTTTTCCCTTTAACTGAAGGAGATCCAAAACACCACTTTTGCCTACTCCGATCTTCCCTTCAGAATTTAAAGGCTTCTCCATTTTAGACAATTCCTTTGGGGATTAATGGCCCATTGGAGTCTACGCAATTTGCTTAATTACCCCAAAATTATTATCACAACTAAAGCAGAATCTTAATAGGCAGCCTTAATGTCTTTATCCTTGTCTGGAAGAATCTCATCTCTTAGCAAAAATAGCTGCTTAAAATGAAGCTGGATAATCTCCTAGACATGGTGATTAAAGATAACAATGGCTCATTTAGAAAGTGTTTTGCGGAAATCAAAAAGCTGAGCCGTAGCCGATTTGTTCTGCAGGCTACTGAAAATAAAGGCAGGAAGAGGAGTGTGCCCAGAGCATCCAAATATCAGACTATGTTTGCTTTCTACCCAGTCAGCACATGCCACAATGTTTGAGGACACGCAGTTCAGTCCACGGGTGAGCTCCCTCTCTGCACTGAAGGAATGAGCTTCATCAGTATCATTCCACTGAAGGAAATTTTGTGTTTTATGTGCCCAGGGTCACTCAAAAAAATCTCTGCTTACAAGTGACTTGGTGCTTCCCAAAATAATTCTATTTGACTTTGGGTTTAAGCTTTCACTAATTCAGAGCCTACAAACTTCAGGGTAAATACAAGTCTTTACCATATTTTCCAGAGTAAAAACTACGATTCAACTGATTCACTCATTCGTTCCTTCACTAACATTTATGAAGTATTTTCTAGGCACCAGGGCCACTCTAAGCAATACAGAATATAAAGATGAAGACAGCCAGGCCCTCAAATCTAACAGATAATTTTATTTTATTTTTTTATTGTGATTAAGTGAAAGTCTACAACCCAAGTCAATTTTACATATAAAACCCCAAACAGCTGTCTCTCTGCAACTCTGTCTGCTCTCTTCACCATGTGACCTCACACTCTTCTTTGTCACTCTTTACTTTCAGTATCCACTGAATCATCATTTGTTCCCTCCTCTCCACTCTCTCCTCTCCCCTCTAAAAGGAAACAAGTAGGACAGCCTCATATGTGTTAAACTATAAAGTACACATGCCACCTGGATCACTCTGTGTCCCCAAGTCCAGTCCATTCTTTGTCTGAAATGTTGCCTTCAGTACTGGTTTCAGCTCTGGGCTAGCAGCAAGTCTAGGGGCTATGTTCTCAGGGGACCCTCCGGGTTTTGGGACATCAAGTCTGGTATTTTAATAGAGTTCTTGATCTACACACCCCTTTTTCTCGTGCTACATCAGGGACTCTACATTGTATTCTCTGTCAGGACTGTCTTTGGTGGTGGTTGGGCACCATCTAGTTCTTCTGTTCTCCAGCTGATGTCTACGAGTCATATGGGTCCTTCTGTCTTTTGGGCTCATTTTTCCTTACGTGTTTGATATTCTTTGTTGTCATCTGTTCCAAGTGGGTTGGAACCAATTGATGTTCCTCAGATGGCAGCTTGTTGTCTTTTAAGACCCTAGGAGCCACTCACCAGTAATGGGTGCAGAAGACTCTCTTAGAAAAAGATTTGTTATGCCAGATGGCCTTGATGTCCCCTGACAACATGGTCCCCAGACCCAGTACCTGCTACCCAGTACCTTTGAAATGTTGGGGTGAATTAGGAAACCTTTTAGTTTATGGTATAGTCCAGTTCTGCTGACCTGCCTTCTACTGCGTGTTGTCCCTCCCTTCACCTAACCAAATTCCTATTGACTCTGGCCCCCAGGGTTGCCATGAATCAGATTTGACTCGACAGCACTTGGCTTGGCATCTAATCTATGAACAATTCTTTCCCTCTCTCCTCACCCTTGTAGCCACCAAGAATATTTTCTTCTGTGCATAAGTCTTAAGTCCTTATAATAATGGTGTCATACAGTATTTTTCCTCCTGCAGCTGACTGATTTCACTTAGCATAATGTCTTCCAGTCTAACAGGTAATTTGATATCATGGATTATCACACTCATTGTCATTATCATCGGAAAGTGCTTATTGGGGATCTACTTGGAGTACAATCATGAGGACATATATATATAAAGAGGTATAGAACAGTCACTTCTGTAAAGCGAGACAGGCTATGCATAGTCCAAACAAAAACCTGATAGCACCTCTGTCATCAGTGAAGATTGAATGATTGTTTAACCTATGGCCTCAGAAGAAAGGCCTGGTGATTTGCTTCTGAAAGGTCACAGCCATGAAAACACTATGGAATCTAGCTCCACCCTAAAACACCTGGGGTCGCTATGAGTCATAACTGACTGGAAGGCAACAATGGACTTAAGCAAAAAAAAAAATCAAAAACAACAATATTTTGTGGATGGCACACAACTGGGCACGTTTTATTCTGTTGTTTATAGGGTCACTATGAGTTAGAACCAACTCTATGGCACCTAACAACAACAACGTGACAGACACATTAGTAGATACAGGGAGCAGAGTCAGACTACATAAATAGGTAGGACCCAGATCACAGAGGGCCTTGAAAGCCAAGTCTTTTCTCAATAATAAGACTCAATTTCCTCAGTAGCTGGGATCTGTATCTTGAAGAAGAAACTTGTAACAGAGAAGTGGAATAGATTTTAACCAAAATTTCATTTTCTTTTTTAAAAATTTCAACAGCTATATTGAGGTACAAGTGACATAATGAATTACATATGTTTAAACTGCACAATTTGATGAGTTTTTAGAGTATGTATGCCTTCATGAAACTTCAGAACTAAGATAATAAATGCAACCATCACCCCCAAAACTCTCCTCTTGTTCCTTTGTAATACCTTCTTCGAGTCCTTCCCCGTCCTATCCTAAGACAACTACTGATCTGCTTTCTGTCTATAAATTGGTTTACATATCTAGAATTTCATATAAATAGAAGCATATCACCTGTACTTGTTTTGTAGTCTGGCTTCTTTCACTCAGCATAATTATTTTGAGATGAATTCATACTGATGTATGTACCCGTAGTTTGTTCCTTTTTATTGGTGAGAGTATTCCATTGAAGAGATACATTTCTGTTTTAGTCAGTTAGGGCTGCTCTAACAGAAATACCACAGAGTGGAAGGCTTTAACAAAGGAAGATTTATTCTCACACAGTCCGGTAGGTTGCAAGTCCATATTCAGGGTGTCTGCTCCAGGGAAAGGCTTTCCCCTTGTCGGCTCTGGAGGAAAGTCCAGTACTGGCATCAGTCTTTGTCCAGGGAGCATCTTGGCACAGGAACCTCAGGTCTGAAGGACGCACTCTTCTCCCGGTGCAGATTTCTTGATGGTGCGAGGTTCCCTCCCCAAGATGCTCCCTGGGCAAAGACTGATGCAATACCGGACTTTCCTCCAGAGCCGACAAGGGGAAAGCCTTTCCCTGGAGCGGACACCCTGAATATGAACTTGCAACCCACTGGACTGTGTAAGAATAAATCTTCCTTTGTTAAAGCCATCCACTCTGTGGTAATTCTGTTAGAGCAGCCCTAGCTGACTAAAACAACTTCAATTTGTTTATTCATTCATCTGATAGACCTTAGGCTTGTTTCCAGTTTAGTTTTATTACAACTACATTTGCTAGAAACATTCATAACTAAGTCTTTGTGTGGACACATTTATTTATTTGTCTTCAGTAAATGCCTAGGAACAGAATGACTGAGACATAGGGAAGGTGTATGTGTAACATTTTAAGAAACAACCAAACTGGTTTCCAAAGTAGTTGACCATTTCATATTCCCACCAGCAGTGTGTGAGAGTTGGAGTTGCTGTCCAAAGTACTTGTTGACAACAACTTGACTCATAGCCACAGTATAGCACAGAACTGCTCAGGAGGACTTTCAAGTCTGTGTAATCAGACTGCCACATCTTTCTCCCATGGAGGAGTTGGTGGGTTGCTGACCTTTCAGTTAGCAGTTGGGCACTTAACCAACACACCACCAGGGCTCCTCCCAGTTGCTGTACAGTCTTGCAAAAACTTGACATGGTCAGTCTTTTTCATTGTGGTCAATCTAAGAGGTGTCTAGTGGTATCTCATTGTAGTTTTAATTCTCATTTCCCTAAACTTAACTCGACAAAACCTATCAACAGCAATAACTAATGATGTTGAACACCTTTTTACATGATTGTTATTTCAATATTGTTTGTGGTGTTAGGATTTTTCCTCCGCCCATTTTTTAAATGAGTTACTTGTCTTCCTATCGCCGAGATATAAAGGCTCTTGATGTATTCTGTATATAAGTCCTTTGCTGGACATAAATTTTACAAATGTCTTCTCTCATTACATGGCTTGCCTTTTAATTTCTGCAACAATATCAATTTGTGTGTCTGTCGTGAAATATACGTACCTAAAACATTTGCTACCTCAACCATATTTACATGTGCATTTCGGTGACATTAATTATAGTCACCATGTTATGCAACACTTACCACTATCCATTTCCTTTTTTTTTCATCATCCTTAACAGACTCTTTGTATGCCTTTAGTAACCCTCCCTCATTTCTCCCTTGCATTCGCTCTCAGTAACACTAACGAACTTTGACCTCTATGCACTTGCCTATTATAGGTTAAAAAAAAAAACCCACTGCCATCAAGTCAGGTCCAACTTATAGCGACCCTAGAGGTCAGAGAGAGGCGGAGTCAAGATGGCGGACTAAACACACATCTCCCTAAATCCCTCTGGAAACCAAGGCCTGAAATGATAATTAAACAGAACCTTCTGGACACCTAGTGAGCCCTAGGACACGGCACAGGGCTGTCTATTTGGTCCACATACCACTGAGAGGAAAACTTCTCTTTCTCTGACCCCCACCCTTGTTGACTCCCGGCTCTCACGGACTGAAGGAAAATCACCATTTTGACTTTGTTTTCCTCTGTCTTGGCTGCCAGGAGAGGTTGAGGTGACTGGCAGCAAGTCTGAGATGCACTGCTGATGAGATCGGCAAGTGGAGTCACCACATTATGAGAGCCTGGCCTTCAAATCTGTGCAAATCGGCACTTCTAACCTCTCTCTCTATCTCTTGGAATCTCTGGATCGCTGACATTGAATAGCCTTTTCTGAGGCAGGCAGGGGAGATTGTGTGGGATGCCATCTTGATTCACTGGGAGGCGGAGTTTCATATACGGAGACCTCCACTGGACCTGATTCCCAGGCTAGGAGGCAGTGCTTGCCCAGAGAGCACTTTTGTGGCAGTAAAGCAGTCTTTAATGTAGAGGTGTGTACTTTGCCAGTGGGGAAGAAGGACTTGCTCACCTGAAAGCCTGACTAATTTTGGAAGCTGTCAGATAACTTTTATCTTACAATAGAGAAATAACTGCAGTGCATCTGGACAGCATGTCTTCCAACCTTTACTATCTCACAATATAGAGTCAGCTGACAGCTCCCCCATGACTCTGTAAGTGGGGCTGTGTCTTAGCCAATCAGGAGATGGAGCCTGCTACCCCAGAGATTCCACTGAGGAAAGTCGCTGGAGTAGGTGACCAACCTCCTTTTCAGACTGAGCTTGAACCCCATTAAAGTGACACCAGAGAAACAAAAAAACCTACAGATGCCCCAAAAGCAACAAACTTTGGATGGAACATTAGGAAGAATTCACCTATGGCTTCAGAAGGCCCACAAAAGAAAGATACAAAGAACTTCCCAGACAAACAAGTCTTTCTGAAACTATCAGAGAGTGAATAGAAAAGTATTATTTATAGAGCTCTCCTAGAACGTATACAAAATGCAGCAGAGCAAAATGAAAAACTAAGCAAGCTGTTTGATCTGATGGAACACCAGTATTCTGAAATTCAACAAATCAATAACAAAATCAAAGAGATAGAAAATTCAGTTCAAAGCCCAGGAAACAGAAATGAACAAATGGAAAATAGACTTTCTGACTTGGAAGACAGAGCTACTGACTCCAGCATCTATGACAAGAAATCAAAAAAGAAACAAGAAAAATGAAAAAGCATTTGGGACTCTATTAAGAGGAATAATCTAAAATTAATTGGAGTTCCTGAACAGGGTGGGACACCTGAGAATACAGAGAGTATCATGGCTGAGCTACTGACAGAAAACTTCCCAGAAATTATGAAAGAAGAGAATATAGATATCCAAGATGCATATTGAATGCCACTCAATATAGATCCCAAAAGAAAGACTCCAACACATATTATAACCAAGCTTCACAAAATGAAACAAGCAGAAACTCTTAAAGGCAGCAAGACTCAAAGCAAAGCTAACACGGAGAGGGAAACCCTGTAGACTTTCGTCTGATTTCTCAGCAGAAATGCTGCTGTCACAGAGACAAAGGGATGACACTTTCAAAGCCTTGAAGGAGAAGAAATTCCAACCAAGAATTATATATCCTGCAAAACTCTTTCAAATATGAAAATGATATCAAGACATTCGCAGATAAACAGAAACTCAGCGACTTTGTAAAAGCGAAACCAAAGCTACAAGAAATACTGAAAGAAGCTCTTGGCTTAGAAGAACAAAACCATTAATTTTATATTTTAGGAGGAAATATAGGACACACCATCCAGAAACCTACTCAGTTAGGGAAGGTTCCAAAACTCAATCAAATCTGTAATATTAGAAGAAGTGATCCAGTGATCATATCATGAAAACTATGATGTCATCATATTAAAAAGAGGGATGTACTACAGTCATTATAGTCCTTCCAGATGGAGAAGTTAATAAGACTGGTAGTACTTATAATTGGGTTTAAACATAGACTTTTAAGGAGAATCACAGGGACAGCTGCAAAGCACAATAAAGATGCAGCATATCAAATCAAGAAATGTAATACAAGAGTCTCAACAACCACAAAACCAACCTGAAAATGGTGAAAAATCAATTCATAAAGAGGTCAGAGTAGAACTGTCCCATAGAGTTTCCAAGGAGCACCTGGCAGATTTGAACTGCTGACCTTTTGGATAGCAGACATAGCACTTAACCCACTACACCACCAGGGTCTCCTCCTATTATGAATATTTCATATAAATGAGATTATATAGACTTGTCCATTTGTGTCTGAGTTATTCCACTCAGTATCATGCGTTCAAAGTTAATCTGTGTTGTGGCATGCAGCAGAACTTCATTTTCTTTATGCCTACTATTCCATTACATGGATATGCACTTTATTTATTCATTCATCTGTTGATGGACACTTGAGTTGTTTCCACCTTTTGGCTATTGTGAATAATGCTCTGATTGACATTAGTGTACAAATATCTGTTTGTGTCTCTGCTTTCAAGTTTTTTGGGTATATACCTAGGAGTGGAACTGCTGAGCCATGTGGTAATTCTGTTTAACATTTTGAGGAGATGACTGACTGTTTTCCACAGCACTTGCACCATTTGACAGTCCTACCAACAAGAATATAGGTTCCAATTTCTTCATATTCTCACCAATACTTGTTTTTCATTTTTCCAAAATAGACAGCTTAGTGGGTATGAGGTGGTACTCCACTGTGGTTTTGACTCCTATTTCCCTGATGACTAATGATGTTGAACATATTTTCACGTGTTCGTTGGCCATTTGTATATCTTCTTTTGTGAAATGTTTTTCCAAGCCCTCTGTTCATTTATTGATTGGGTTATATTTTTGTTACCTCACACCATAAAGGCTACAAAGTCTATTTCAAGAATGGATTCATGAAGATGACACAACAAACACAAAATAAACTGGACTTCACTAAAACTGGGATTCTGCTGAATCCCCACTTCGGATTCTGCTGAATCTCAAGATCTACCTGAAGCTACCTATGCCCCCTGTCATAGACTGAATTGTGTCTCCACAAAGTATCAGTCTTCCTGTCGATCTGGCACCCTAAATTTAGACTTCTAGCCTACTAGACTGGGAGAAAATAAATTTATCTTTGTTAAAGCCATCCACTTGTAGCATTTCTGTTAGAGCAGCATTAGAGGACTGACAGTGGCAGAGAACCAACAGCCGCACTTCTGGCAACAGCAGAACCAGGAGATCAATGCCGGACAGCACTGAAGCCTACTTACTGGACAAGAGAGCTGAGTGCCCATGCACAGGTTTACTGGCAGAGTGGGGTGCCTCCAGGCACTTATTGGCAGAGCTGTAGAGCTTTGGAACACTTGCCCCAGCCGGGAAGATGCAGGCATGAGGCCTGAAGGGCCAAGAGGCCAAAGAACCAGAGAAGCAGAAGCTGAAGAGACAAGGCAGGCAGGAAGCCAAACTGTCTGTCTCAAAGGGTGTAGCCTTGACCTCTAGAGTTTCAAATGGTGGAACCATGGCTTCTGGTGATTTCTAAGGGTGGCATCACCACCCACCCAAACTAGAAGAATGGTGCACTGAAAGCTGATGGGGCAAAGTTGCTGTCCTAGTTGGCTTGGAAGGTAGAACTAAAGCCTATAGTCTGGAAGGCAGGGCCATTGTTTAAACTGTCCCAAATAGACGATTATTTTCAAGCCTTAGGGGTAGTGTACTAGTTCTGCTGATGTTCTTAGTTTCTTTTATTTCTTCCTTCCCTCCAGTTTCTCCCATTTGTAATGGACATGCCTAGCTTGTGCCTGTTCCTCCATTGCACTTTGAAAGCAAATAACTTGTATTCTAGATTTCATACATGAAGAGGAACTTCTGGATTTTGGACTTTGAATTAATTTAAAACTTTTGCTATGATATGATGGGGTGAATACATTTTACATGTGACAAGGACATGAATTGTCGGGGGGCCAAAGGATGTATGTCATTGAATATGCTCTCCCAAAATGCCTGTCCACTTGGCTAGGTCATGATTCCCCATACTGTATAACTGTCTACCATTTTGTCATCTGATTTCCCTGTGTTGTAAACCACTATGATGTAATGGATTAGTGACAGTTATATTGATGAGCTCTGGCTGGCTACAAGATTAGTATCTTAAGCCTATCTCTTTTGAGATATACAAGAGGGAAGTGAGCAGAGACATGTCAGAACCTCACACCACCAAGATAACAGAACCAGGAACAATGTGTCATTTGGGCCCAAGGTTCCTGTGTAGAGAAGTTTCTAGACTACGGGAAGATTGAAGACAAAAACCTTCCTCTACAGTCAGCAGAGAGAGGAAAGCCTTCCCCTGGAGCTGGCAACCTGAATTAAGACTTCTAGACTACTCGATTGTGAGAAAATCGATTTATCTTTGTTAAAGCCATCCAGTTGTGGTATTTCTTTTATAACAGTATTAGATGACTGAAACAATCCCCTGGTCCCTTCCAAAGCTATCTTTTGTAGCAATCATTCTCTTGTTTTTTTGCAGTTTTCCTGGATGTGAATATTTCTAAACAACATATTCTTCCATTTCCTGTTTTTACACTTAATAAACTACACTATGCATATTCTCTGTGACTTTTTGTTCAATCTTGCTGTAACTGTAATTAACTCACTTTGCACTATATAAAATTTTTTTATTGTGATTAAGTGAAAATATACAATCCAAATTAATTTTGCATGCCTGCCTATCTGCAGCTCCTTCTGCCTCTCCTTGCCCAGTGACAGCACACTTCTCCTCTTCATTCTTGTTGTATCCTTTTAAGAAGCTCCTGTCCTCTCCTTGCCACCCTTTTCTCTCCCATCCAGAAAGAGATCAGTAGTACAACAACCTACAAATGCATAGAACCATAGAGTACACACAGCATATGGTCACAGTGTGGCCCCTAGTCTAGTCCATTTTTGTCCGAAGAGTTGACCTCAGTAGTGTTTTCTGGACAGGAGCAGCAGCAGGTCTGATGCCCCCAGGCCATCAGACCATCAACTGTGGTCTTTTAGTAGAGTTCCTGAACTGCACCCCTCTTTTTCTCATGTTGCCACAGGGACTCAACATTTTGTACCCCGTCACAGCTGTCTTTGGTGGTGGTCGGTCACCCACTGGTTTTTCTGGTCACATGTTGATATACTCCCGTTCACATGGATCCTTCTGTCTCCTGAGCTCTTTCTCCCCATGTCTTCGTTGTTCTTGGTGATCATCTATTCCAGATGAATTGGGACCATTTGGGGTAACTTAGATGGACGCCACTTACCAATATGGTGTGCAGATGACTCTCTTAGCATAATTGGCCTTAATGTCCTCCAAGAGCATGGTCTCCAGACCCCCACCCCTTGCAAAATTGGGTTGAGATTAGAAGAGCTTTCAGTTTATAGTGAAGTTCAGTTGGACTCCACTGTCACTGTCAATGCTTTCACCTAACCAAATTTCTATCAACTGTCTAAACTGTGACCAACCGTCTCCCTCCCTCCCCACCCTTATAGCTGTCAGAGTCTTTTCTTCTGTACATAACTCCATTTTCAAGTCCTCATAACAGGGGTCTCATACAATTTTTGCCCTTTTGCTATTGACTGATGTCATTTAGCACATTTTCTGATTAAAACCAGGTTATGTTTCCTAAAATCTTCATTGTTCTTTACCATTGCATAGTGTTCCATTGTTATGTACTATAGTTTGTTTATCCACTATCCGATTGATGAGCATCTAGGTTGATTCCATCTTGTTGCTATTGTGGAATGTGCTGTAATAAACATTTATGTGCATGTATCTGTTCATGTGACTGCCTTTGATTCTGCACGATATATTCTAGCAGTGGGATTACTGGATCAAATGGTGTATCTGTTTCTCCAGTTTTTTAAGGAAGTGCCGGATTGCTTTCCAAAGAGGTTGTACCATTATGCAACCATTTTGTACCAGCGGTGTAGGAGAGTTCTGATTTCTCCACAGCCTCTTCAGCATTTGTTGTTTTGTGTTTTTTAGATTACGGCCTACCTTGTTGGGGTGAGATGGTATGTCATTGTAGTTTTTGATTTGGATTTCTCTAATAGCTAATGACTGATTTTCTACTACTACATAAAATGCTGTTCTGTATACCTGGGTAGTTCAGTTTTTCTTCTACTGACAGGCATTCACAATGTTGCCAACTAATTTGTTATAACAAATTATGCTCCAATGAAGAATCTGATGCACATGCACAATGAAGAATTTGGGGAACACACATCTAGAGTCTCTAGACTATCTGATACCAGCAGTAGAATTACATGCACATTGTCAAACTGTCCTATTGTCAAGCTATCCTATTTTCCTTCACTTACCTTGATTTTGTTTTAAATAATTCTTTCTAACCTTTTTAATGCCAGTATGTTATTTCAACAAGTGCATGCACTAAATCACATCCTTCTTATTACCCATCTAGGATTTCTTCCCTTCTTTTTTCAAAACTTTTTTTATTTTTAACTTTTTACACAATTCAGTATAAAAAAATTTTGTGCAGACATCTTTGCTTTTTAGGTCACTTTCTTATGGATTCCCAGAAATGAATTTCTTGAATTAAGGCTGAACCAATTTACATTTCATGGGAGGATTCCTATTGGTGAAACACACAAACTAATTCCCATCCGAGTAACCTTGAATCCTGTTGGGATCATGCATCTTTATGAGAACTGTAAATGTATGGACTGTCTTTCCAGAAAAAGCACACACAATTGAATTCACAAATAAACTAGCAACAATTTCAAGAGTTTCTCAGACCTTCTGAAGCCCATATGTTGACCCAAGGAATATGTCTTACCCAGTGAATATAAGATTTTTTATTATATCATCACTGAATAAGTTCACCTACCAGCTCTTGTGTCTATCAATTATATTTTCTTAAAACCACCATTTACTCAATACCCCTAAATGTGCTGGCATTGTGCCAGAACTCGAGAGAGAAGAAAAAATGCTTTTGGCTTCAAGAAACACAGAGTCTACTTGGGAAAGGCATAGATTAACAAGTATTTACAATAAAATACGTGCAATAAGAAAGATGTTCATAGGCAAAATAGAGGTGCAAATCAGGAACTGATAAATTTTCCTTTACCAAGTGGTTGCAAAGAAATAATATTCTGAAGGATGTTATAGCACCAGTAAAATGAGACAGACATTATAACCTGGTATATAAAGAAAGCTATATGTGAGTTGAAGACAGTTGGATTCACATGTGAGTGGTCCCAGGGAAGAGGTGAGACTTCCTTATTTGGGGTAGAAATTAAAAAAAAAAAAAAATTGACACATACTTTTAACAGTTGTTTTGACAAGATAAATAAAGCCACAAAAGAAAAGTTCCTCCCAACACTTCCTTTATTACCCAAACCTACCCTTATTACAACAAAGGAAACATTTGCCTAGTTTTTCTGAAACCGCCTGAAGTGCAATGTTCAACATACAATGGTTGAAACGTACTTATGAATACAAGCAAGCAACACATTTTAAATTTAACATTGTCTGATGGCTTTCATTTTATAAGTGGAAGAATTAGAAAGCCTGTACAATAATTACTACAATAATTTGATAATTCTCTTGAAGATTTAGCTTATACGTGAAACTATGATTTTTAACATTCATGTAGAATGTTGTTTTCAGAAGCCTGTTAGTTAATACTCCTAACACTATCAATCATGAAAACGAGATTGTTGTTTTTAATTTAGCATCACTTTTTAAAATGTAACTAAGCACACTTATTTTGAAGTTACCAATACAATATAGATTTAATTATAATGTAGAATTTTCCTTAAACACGCATTTTATACTCCTGTGGAAGATGAATACAACCAGTTTAGATAATGTAATCTAATAAATGTCTTTACTTGATAAACTTTAACTGAAAGTGTGAATACAGTACTATAAAAAAAATGTTGACAGTATTTCCTCACCATGAAGTTAGTTTGTATATACAATTACTTTCTCTTGAAATGTTGTTTGGTTTTAGATTTCCACCTGATTCCATTTTCTTAAAATAAAGCCCAACCCATATTCACCATGGATTCATATAAGGGGTGATTATAAAGTAATGAAACCTATTTTTGTGTGTGATTATAAAAAAAAAGGAAAAATAGGATGTCAAAGTTTCAACACTAGCCAACTGAAGTTGAGTAAACCAGTTCAAGTTTATAAAGATCTCAGCACAAATAAATCCCTGACTTATTTTTTCTTCTTTTTCAAAAAACCCCTTGGGTCTCCGATGGTACCCCATTAAACACCACTTAGCTTTGCCAAAATTGAGGATTTTCAAGGTAACCTTAAAATAATAAAAAGATGGACTCTTATTAGGAGTTACCTAGTAAATACACAGAACATGGTACCTCCCACACTTCTACTAAAAATGTTTTAAAAAGTAAATTTTTACATATGTAAGGAAGAAATCCAAAGAGATTTAAGTTTCTTCTATAAAATTTTCATGGAAATCCCAATTGATCTCACAGGTGACAGGAAGAAGGACAAACAAAAATATATGTAATATGTATTTTCTTCTCAGGTTTTTTTTTTTTTTTTTTAACAAGGGGACTCTTCTTCATGTGTTAGCTTCTCCCAAGTGGAAAATATTCTTTACATGAACTTCTTACACAAAAACCATAGTCAATAAATGAAGGGTTCAAAGGTTTTCATGAAGTAAGCTAAAAATAAGTGATCTTTGACACATATATTAAAAGACTTACAACCCTGACCACACAAAAAAGTAAAACAACAAATCTACAATAGTTACAAATTATATACATTTATTTTTAATAATTTTAAATAACACTCTTGTATAAATTCTTTCATATATTCAAATCATACACAAATTTAGAAATGCATCATGAAGCCTAGTATGGCATATAATGAGACATGTTTTTAAAGTTTGTGTTAGAATTTTAGTGACATAAATGTAAGTTTAATGTTTCAGAAACATTCCCTAACTGCTTTGGCTGAAATTTAACGCATTACAGAGTGCTTGTGCCTAGCATTAAAACTTGACTTGAAATCATTTATCTTTTGGATTGACTTGGATCTGAAGCTGGGGGCTTATGTTCTAGGGTTGTGTTGCAGTTTCTGCGTATGCATAAGTAACAAGAAAGATTTCCCATTGCCTTTGAAAATGCATCACTTTAATGATCCATAACTTTTAAGCAATTTGGTATTATTTTACTTCTTCAGTTGAATCAGTGTGTTCTCACTGCTTTTCCGCTTGGCATAGCCATCCATCCCAGGTTAAAGAGAAATCTACATTAGCCTTTCATTACTCCCTAGCACATACGGAACTCATTTTAGCTCCCACGTTCCTTGTTACAAAGATCAAACAGATCAAAAGTTCATGGATAAGATGAAAAATATTTTCTTTGCTCTAATGATTACTGTGAGCTGCATTTTCACTTGTCTGAGCTTTTTCTCAGAGAGCTTTCCTTGAGATGTATGATTCAACTCCTACCCACACACCCCAAAATATACGAGCCAGGGGATAATCATTATAAACGGTATTATATTCACTATGTGTCCTGTGTCCTGTCTGTATAGGACCAAAGTGGACAATCTAATAACCCAGTTCCAAGTGAAGCTGTCAAGAGGAAGTACTGTTGCTTTTAGCTCTCTGCCTCTAAAACAGTACAAGGCACTCAGCTGACCAAAATGAACCAGAGAGGAGACACTGAGTGTTGCTTTAGTGGTCAGATTCCCTGGGAATATTCAGGCTAGAGCAGAGTGGAAATATAATTTGAGGCTTCCACAAATTCTCTCCAAACAGTCTCTCTCTACCCATCACATGACTGGTCTGCGCTTAAAATCCAGGTATTCCTGGGAAGATTAAAACATTAGGCCCATACGACTTCTGTATAAATGAACTTTAGATTTCATTGTCATTTTCTATAACTGGAAAAATTCTATTAATAGGAGAGCTTTGTTTACTAAAGGGAGGAAGGGAGAGGAAAGTCATGGAGGACAAAGACATACTTAACAACACTATCTAGGGCATCTAACTATTGGAAATATATATGGGCTTACTAAAACAAACTAAAGAGAAAAGTATCATTCAATAGCAGTCTATTTCTGTCATTTAGTAAAAAGAGTCAACCAGTCTTATTTAAAAATAAACACATTATTAAACCTTAGAAAAAATTACTTCCATATCAGACTTTCTATAGGACTGATGGGATCCACTGTTCACAGGGATTGCCTTTAGAGGAATGGACACTGTGCAGTACATGCCATGCTGTTTTCCTTGTCTGACTTCGGTAGAACATCACTTCGTAAGTGATCTACATGTTAGAACAAAATTATTTCTACAAGCAAAAGTCTGGGAACACTAAAGTATATTTATAAAAAAAATTAAAACTTGCACTTTTTTTCCCTTTGGGAAAAATTAAGAACATGATCTAGGAGGTGTCAAAGGGTACTTAAAGGTAAAAATTCTTTCTAATTCATTTTCTACAGTATGTTTTAAGGTCTGTTTCAAAGAATTGCTACATAGACAAAAGCCTATTTTGCTTTGGCTCTAGACTCCAAAAAAATCCCCTTCTTTCTTGATTCAATTGACTCCTGTTTGATAAACATTTATTTCTCACTATCCCCAAACCCTAACCTATGAAGAGTTAGAGTATCTAGAAGGGGCCTGGTGGCACAAAGTTTAAGTGCGTGGCTGCTAATTGAAAAGCTGGTGATTTGAACCTGCTCAGCAGGAGAAAGACCATCTGTTTCCATAAAGATGTTGGGCTAAAGAACCCTATGGAGCAGTTCTACTCTGTCCCATGGAGTTGCTATGAGTAAGAACTGACTTGATGGCACCTAACAACAAGGGTATCCGGGAGGAAGGCAGATTTGTGCAATTGTGCAGTGCAGTGCTCAGTCTGTATATGCATACGCAGCAGCACTGGGAAAGGAGAGCCTCCGTTTCTGTTGGGAATGATAACCCAAAAAACCAAACTTGTTGCTATTGAATAGATTCTGATTCACAGGAAGGATAGGTTCATTTTAATGAAGTACAAGTTTGCAGTGCTGTTTCCTTCATCTCTAGCATCAGCTTCAGAGAGTGACTTCTTGTCCTTCAAGCTGCACAGTCCTGGGTTGCACACTGTCCTTAAACAAATTTAGAAACATTCACAGATGGGACTCTTCCTCCCAACCTTCTAGTGTCACGGCTAGGCAATTCCTGTATTAGAATACAGTGGAAAGAACATGTGCTTTGGAGTTAAGGGTCCTGATTCCAAGCCTAATAATGGCATACACTGTGAAGTCTTGGGCAAGACACTTAATCTCCCTGAGCCTTAGTCTCCTTATCTATAAAATGGGAACAATAATTACTTCCTCAGGGGCATATGGTGAGGAACAAACCGCCTAGGTAGAGAAAAGTGCTTTGCAAACTGCAAAGGCTATAGAAATGGTAAATCTTTTTAAGGTACTGTAACTCGGTGGCACTTGGCTAATACAGTATCTACTCTGTGAACAATGGCCAAGTACACAGAGTGCCCTAGGTCATTGGAAGTAGATTATCTACCTGTACACCCTGCAGAGCATCATCTCTAAGTCCACAGAACAATTTATGGTCTTGAACCAAGGGACGATCCAATTCTATAGTTTTTGCTGGAGAAGTCAGGCAAAAGTGTCAACTTGAAGGTACTGCGTCTAATCAAATAAGGAAGTCTTCACTCATTATTATTAATCACTTTACAGTTTGCTATTCCTCTTAATATATATCTATATTGACTTCTGGCTGCCTTCTCTGGCTCACTTAGCCCACAGTCTATTGATATGACAACAGATGAGAATAACAGTACATGGCCTGTAGGGAAAAACGATCTAAAAGCAGAGGTTTACTATTTTACACACACTCAACTACAGGGGTCCTCTCTAATCAGACAAGAAGATGGGAAAACTGTAGTGCCTCTGAGAGAGGCAAATGAGTAACACCTTGGCAAATGAGTAACAGGCCTATCCCGATACAGAGAAAGAGTCATGGGCGAACAGGGCATAAACATTTCATGAATGTAAAATACAGGGATTCCACATGATACTAGGGCTTCTCTTTTCTTTTGGAATGAAAATATTTCTAATTCCTTTGTAAGACTATTTTTTGCGTTTAGGGAAAAAATTAAATGAGGGTATGTTTCACATTAATTGATGTAAAGGTTAAGTCTTATACAGAGTGGCTAGTATCTAATTGGGTGAGTAGTTGGGGGACTGCAACCTATGTCCCATCTTAACAATCACTGACATCAAAATCTATTGCTTGAATCTACACCCTTTATAAGTCAAAGGGCATATAACTCTACTGTTGGACTGAGAAAGAAAAGGAAAGTTTAGAAACATTCAACCTCTTATAAATTTTAACAATGTCCAAAGACAAAAACATGACTGGTGCTCACCAGAGTCCCAGCTCTAGCAATATTGCCATCTATTGTACAATATTTTAACCAACCCAATCCTAATATTTTCTTTTTACACTGCTATTAACTGCTGTACAAATAAATTCCAGATAAAATATGACATGACTTTTTTTTTTTTTTTTACAAATAGATACAAATGTTGACCAAATATGCTTCATTAACTATGTACATCTTATGTCTCTAGAGGCAGGGATATTTTTCAGATGATCATTTACACTGAGACCCTGAGGAGGACCACCAACTTCCTGCTCCTGGGTGCTGCCTTCATTCTCTCTCTACCATTAGAAGCTTATCCTGTGCTTTAATCCCATCACTGATCAAGAATCCTGTAAGGAAAAATCAAGCCCTTCTAAACATCTTCTTGGGACTTTTCTGCTCCTAGTCTAGAAATGATCAAGATGGTTTATTGTGATATAATCAGGAAATGAGCTTTTCCTCAATATCTTTTAACACACAAAGTGAGTATCATCCCAGACCCTCTTTTTTTTTTTTTTTTTTAAAAAAAAAGTGTGTTTCAGGAATGGAGATGAAGTCTTGCCGCAGTCCTTTCCCTCTGCATATCCATTATCCTGTTATAGGTGGTTTGGTGAACACTTCCCCAGGAGTCTATCTGGAGGTCAAAGTGAATTTGGGCTGCACAACATGGTTCAGCTTTTCTATACACCCACGTGGTTTGGTACAAAAATATACTTTACTTCAAGTCCTTAATGACAGTGAATGTTTCAGATCTTCATGGGAAAACTACAACTAATAGGTGAAGTACATTACAAACTTGTACCTGGAAACTTCAGATGCACTATTTGCCTTTACTTTCTTTGCAGACTCTATCCAGGCTTTGCCTGGCCCAAACGCTGGTGCTTTCTTAGTTTGTACTGTGGTCTAACAACCCAAGAGAATACTCCTACCTCCTTAGGCTTTGTAGTTATGCATGGGTGTCGTCAGGGTCAGTTGTCCATTGGGAGCCACTTCATTGCCATCATCTTCCAACAATCCTGACACATCTGCATTAGGAATGCTGTCATGGTAGCTGCTGAAACTGATATTATCTTCTTTCAGCTCGATGGTCCAAAAGGGAGCATTCAGTTTCCGGTTTTGGTACTCTCGGTACATATAGACAGCCCCCACAAATCCCATCAGCAGTACTACCACAATGATGATGACTGTCAAAATGATGATGTTAAATTGGGTCCATGACACATCAGCTAAAGCTGAAGTACTGTTTTCAGAAGAGTTTACTGAAAAGATAGTCTGCAGGGTTGTAGGGGTAAATGTACTATTTATTACAGGGGTGGGCACTGATGTGGTCAAAGAGGCATTGGAAACCAAAATGGTAGAACCTTCAGGTGTTGGAACAATAACTTCTGAAAGTAAAAAACAGAGAATGAAATGTAAAAGACAAAATTATTTAGTTTTGAGAAACAATAAAAGAAATACACATGGGTGTGGAAGTTGATGTGAGATGTTGATATGATAGTCTGCTTTAAGGTAAAAAAGTTAAAGACCATTTTTAAAGAAATATAATGATCAGAATCAGGGTCTGGAAAGCTAGACTATTATATTTGTGGCTATTGTCCAACACGTATAAATCTATATTGAAATCCTTGGGAAAATTCCAGAGCTGTAATTTTACCCTTCTTACTCTTGGTTAGATGAGTGCAAGTTCCTGAAAAGTAGTAAACATGTCACTACTGAGTTCTAAACTACTTGATTAAAAGTGACTGGGATAGATGAGCATCATTTGAACTAAAATAAGTTCAACACATCTGACAGCAAAATTGAAAAACTATGTTTCTAGTTATATCTGAAAAACGCAACATAAATAGCCAGAGTTGATGTCAGCCATCTGAGAAAGCAGTCTTCCTTTAGTTCCATTTGTAGTTCTTTGTTTTTGTAGATTACAGGTATTTTATAATTAAGGTACTAACTATACCTTGTACCTTTAATGGCTGCAGGGCTTAGTAGAAAGATCAAAGGTTTTGGAATGAAATAGAACTGTATTGCTTTAGATAAGCCAATCTTTTTAAACTTAAGGGTCTTCATCAATGTAATGAAAAGAATAATATCTACTTTTCAGAATTTCTGGGAAGGAGTAAAATTAAATAATGCACTATACAAACATTATTATATTTAATGTTTACAGTACCCAGCACACAGTAGGCACTCAAAAACAATGATTCTTTCATTCAGCATCTATTAGGATATCAAAGAGTAGAAGACCATGGTCTAATTTCTCTGTGACCTAGTAAACCCTGAATATCTCTAACTCATCCTGAATTTATAATCACCATGAACTTTTGTAAAAACTTACTTGCTTGTAAAAAACATTTTTCCATATAAATAGCTTCCTCTTCTAATAATCAAAAGGATTTTTAAATACTTAAGTATCCAAATGGTGATGATTACCACTTTTTCCATCACATATGGGGAGACCTAGGCCCAAAGTTAGGACAGATACTGGAATAAACTCTAGTTTCTCAGCTGGAACTTCTAACAGGATTACAGGTCCTTGCTTGGAAAGACCTTTGGTGATCACTGAAAGTGATGAAAATATAGGAAGCAAAGGATTAAAAAAATGATCTGACTTTTAAATTATTAACAACGACAATTTAAAACAAAAAAAAAAGATGAAAAGACATGAGAACACTGCAATGACTTTGTCTTGGTCCTCAGTTTTCTTGAGTTCACTGTGGAGTGTCAGGAGAGCAGCAGGAATGGAAGAAAACCTCTTTAGGCAAGTTATCTACCAAAATCTATTTCCAGAAATCTCTTCTGGTGGGATTGGAAGATTTTACAAAGTTAAAGGTAGCTGTCTTCAAATTTTCCCTGCTAGGCTTACATATTAAATTTACAATCTTAGGTGAAGTTTTACCTTTCTTGATGCAATTTCCCTCGAGGTCTCGAACATAGCCTTCTAGACAGTTCTCACACCAAAACCCAGTGGTGTTATGGAGGCAACTGATGCATTCACCACTCTCGGGCTTGCAAATCTTTGGAGTTTTAACTGGGTCCACATGGCCATGACAGTGGCACTTCATACAGATGCTATCAGAATTATAATAACCATTTTCACATTTATTGCAGTTCCAGCCTGTGTAACCATCTTTACACTGGACACATTTAGGTTCTAATTCACCCAATTCTGAAAGAGACAGAACACCAATAAAATTTAGTACAGTCCAAGTTACAATTTAAAATGCAAAACATCTACTGGTCCTCAATAAAGGTTTACAAATCTTTTGTTCACTCTATTCACACTATTGGTTTTTAACAGCTTTACTGAAATGTATTTCATGTATCATATAACTCACATATGTGAAGTGTACAATTCAACCATATAGTATAGTCAATTTGGCAACTGAGAGAGGGTTTTAATTTACCATTCACTATGAAGTCCTGATGAGGCAGTGTTTAAGAGCTAGGCTGCTAACCAAAAATTCAAGTCCACTAGATGATCCTTGGAAGCCCTCTGGTGCAGTTCTACCCTGTCCTACAGGGCCAGTATGAGTTGGAATTAAACCGATAGCCACAGTTTGGTTTTATCCTAATTGGTAGTATGATCCCAAGTAAATTACTAAACTCTAGGCCTCAGCTTTCTATCTTTGAAATCAAGGGATTGAGCCAGGTGATACTTAGATTGCTTTTAGCAATAAAAGCTTGCAATTGAATAACTTAATACCCATTCACACAATAGTATGCAAAAAAAAGAAAAAAAACCTTAACAAGAAAGCATAGTCCTTCTTAAGAGCTTACAGCTCACAAAGGCATCACACTTTGCAGCATTTTTGTGTTGCAACACATTATAGCAACAATAGCGAATGTGAAAAATGTGCATTAAAAGGACTGAATGGCACTGAAATCAAGCTTTCTAAGTCTTTCATAGACAGACCAACTACAGTTGAAGACGTGAATTTAATGGCCCCATCTCATGTTCCACTTCTTCCGATTTTTACTATGATTTTGCTATTTCTAACTAGTTCCTCAATCGAACAAGTTGTTTCAACATTCCTGTACCATTCCTCATAATGACCCCTTTTTCTGAAATACCTTTCTTCTGTCCATCTACTAAATGTCAGTACTCATCACAAGACTCAGCTTGTATATCACCCTATCTCTGAGGCCTTTGCTGACATTTCCCCTCTGCATAGAGAGTAACTGTTCTCACTGTTTTCCATCCACTATAGTACACAAATCAGTGATACTTGGAATCACATACTTGTGTGTTAGACTCTCTATTGGAAACTGTGAAGTTTCAGAATATGAAACTATCTGAATCAACTCAGTACTTCCTATCCCGCAACTACAGTGGGAGCTCAGTATGTGCTTTAGAATGCAAGGATGCCAAATTGAACTTATTAAGTCCCTGTTCAGTTACTGGCATTGATTTCCTTTTCACCTCTATAAGGGTATATTTCTAGATGTCTGAATCCACATTCTTCAAGGTCCATTTCAAATGCTATCTTCTCCATGAAGATTTTTCCATGTCTTCCAACAGGATTCTCCCTCCTCTAAACTCACATCACTCTAGTTTTGTACTTCTGATTACTTTCCACCGCGAGTTACAGTCATCTCATTTTCTACAACATGAACTCCTGAAGGTTAGGAACCAGGTCTTCATTCTCTTTTCATTAGCCAAACACCTAGAAGGAGCTTGCACATAGTAAATGATATGCATATTGGATTTGTTAAAATGCTTTTTTAAAAGCCAACTAAATAAAGACTGGCTTGGCAAATAAAGACTAAATATAAAATCAATGGTATAACTGAAAATTACAGTATGTTCAAGCAAGTTACATCATGTGAGATTCTAGTTTTGGCACATCTTTCTCTGATATAAAGACTAATTTGAAGACTACTTTTTTGAGCATGGATTCTAACACAACTTGCAGTCCTCTAAAAGTTTTGAAACAACACAGTTTAAAACAGAAAAAAACTATTACTGTCAGTTCACTTACAAAACAAAAAAGGTCTAATGTATAATAATTTCATGATTAATATTGTTTTCCTTTAATAACATTTCTGGTAACTACTAGACCTTACACAGAAGTAGGATAAAGTCAAGTTATCCTTCAGTTTGAGATAAAAATAAACCTAATGTAAGTATAAAATAACTGAAATCAATAAAATAATAGAGCATTACATTTGAGTAGTCTTTCACATATGTTTAGTGGAAGGTGTACCGGAAAAGATAATTCAAGTCCCCGTTTTATTATTTAGCAGCTGTATGACCATGACTATAAAGAGATGAACTCAGTGGTTTTCAATTTTTTTTTTTAATGAAAAACATTCCTTCTTACCCCAAATAAGATTCTGTTCATTACCCAATATGTAGAAAAGATAAGTGCTGCCATGGTTGGAGGAAGAGACAGAAATCCAGAACCTACTTTTTATTACTCTCACCACTCACTCCAACTAAGATGAAACCATGAAGCAACTCAGAGCAAACCTAGGGTTCCCAATACCACAATATAAAACCACTGGATTAAATGTTCATTTTAGCTTCAATCTTTCCCACAAGTAAATTTCCCACAAGCACATACTTCTTTCCAAAAGTCTTTCTGATACATAATTTGGTTTAGTTGTTATATTCTTAGAAGTCTTAGGATGACATCTAGATTTTCCCAAATGTGTACTCAAAATCTCTGATGCCAAAAACCCG
This sequence comes from Heterohyrax brucei, assembly GCA_028571685.1. Classification (NCBI taxonomy): domain Eukaryota; kingdom Metazoa; phylum Chordata; class Mammalia; order Hyracoidea; family Procaviidae; genus Heterohyrax; species Heterohyrax brucei. The sequence goes on from CM053150.1 coordinate 70,954,025, forward strand.
CAGTACAAAGTAATTACCTTGAAAATAGATAATTTGAGGGTGGGGAGCATGTTAATTCTTCAGACAGTTCAGGGAAACAAGATTGGCTAAGTATGGTTATTTAGTGACAACAGATGATAGGTACAGTAGATAAGTTATATTGATTATATTATACTTTTGTATTGAACACAAAAGAGGTATACTACAGAGAATATGGTATACCACCCCTGATCTGTCAGTTTGCTGTACTATGGTGGCTTGCATGTTGCTATGATGCTGGACTCTATGCCACCAGTATTTCAAGTATCAGCAGAGTCACTCTTGGTGGACAGGTTTCAGTGCAGCTTCGAGACTAAGACAAGCTAGGAAGAAGGACTTGATGATCTATTTCTGAAAAAAACTGGTCGATGAAAATCTTATCGACAGCAGCAGAATGCTGTCTGATACCGTGTCAGAAGATAAGCCCCACAGGTTGGAAGGCATTCAAAACATGACTGAAGAAGAACTGCCTCCTGAAAGTAGAGTCCACCTTAATGGTGTGAAAGGCATCAAGTTTTCAGGACCTTCATTTGCTGATGTGGAATGACTAAAATAAGAACAAAAATTAGCAAACATCCACTGTTAACTAGAAGGCAGACTGTATAAAGTATGAATCATGGAAAACTGGAAGTTGTCAAAAAATGAAACCAAATGCTTGAAGATCAATACTGTAAACATTAGTGAGCTCAAATGGACTGGTACTGACCATTTTGAACTGGACAATCATGTGATCTACTATTTCTGGAGTGAAAAATTAAAAACAAATGCTGTCACATTCATTGTCAAAAAAAATATTTCAACACACAACACACTGAAGTACAACGCTGTCAGTGAGAGGATAATATCCATATGCCTACAAAGAAGACCAGTTCATCCTGCTATTATTCAAATGTTAAAGATGAAAAAATTCAAGATTTTTACCAATTTTTGAAGTCTGAAATTGATCAAACATGGAATCAAGATGCATTTATAATTACTGGTGATTGGAATGCAAAAGTTGAAAACAAAGAAGGCAGCTCAGTAGCTGGAAAGTACAGCCTTGGTGATAGAAATCATGCTGGAGATCACATGACAGGATTTTGCAGGACCAATAACCAGTCATTAGAAATTGCTTTTTTCAACAATATTGGTAATAACTATACAAGGTTATAGTCCTGTGAGAAGCAGACATTAAATATGAAAGCAAAATATTTCAAGCATATTGCTTTTGTTAAGCATTATCTTTTCATAAAAGACTTCTAAACTTTTAAAATATATCATATGGCAGTAAATTCATTTAAATAATCAAAAATAATTTACAAAGCAACTATCCTATGGCAGGTCCTGTATTCAAAAGAAACATACGGGACTAATATAATTTTAGTTCTTATTTAACACTTCTACAAAACTCTAAAATCTTAAGTTCTTTGACACTAACAGCATATCAATATGCTTATAAAAATGAAAAATCCACTATATCAGAAAACCAAACCCATTGCTGTCAAGTTGATTCTGACTCACAGTGACCCTGTAATACAGAATAGAACTGCCCCACAGAGCTTCCAAGGAGTACCTGGTGGACTCATACTGCTGAGTTTTTGGTTAACAGATGAAGCTCTTAACCAATACACCAAAAGCGTTTCCAAAATCCACTAGAGCACTCTCAAAAACAGATTTAGATGTTAATATGCAATATAATTTCTCACCTTCCTGACCCCAGATAGTACTCTTCCTAATTCATCCTAAATGGTTAATAGGCATTCACATATATGGTGATAGTAAGGTACGAATCACCAAAAAAACTCCTCTTTTATGAAAAATTGCCTTACCTTCATTCTTTTTTGCCTTGCCATATCCTACACATACATTTACTATTTTTAATGCATTATTTAAGTGTTTTTCTCTTCCTACTGTGAGTATTGTAAACTACTTTAGAACAAGGGTCACTATTTATTCTTTGTATCTTTTATCGCCTACTTAGCACAATGGCAAGTATACATTAAGCACTCAATAAATGTTTGTGGAATAAATGAATGAATCTATCAGTCCTTCCTATCACAAGAGGAATGTGTCAGTTCCTATTACCAGAGTGGTAATCAGCTTTCAAGACGACGTTTATTAATCCCCACCTCCTGGTATTCATGCCCTTGTGTATTCTTCTCCCACACTGACTAAGATGCTGAATCAATGCTATTCTATGATTTCAGAGGCTAGGTTACAAAATACACTACAGCCTTCATCTTAATCTTTCTTGGGTCACTTGATCTATGGAGTAAGGGTTGTGAAAATGTTCTAGAATTGACTGCAGTGATAGTCACACAACATTGTGAATATACTAAAAACTACTGAACTGCACTCTTTAAATAGATGAATTACATGGCATGTAAATTATATCTCAATAAAGTTGTTATAAAAAGGAAGGAAGGAAGAAATGAAAGAACCCCACACCAAAAACATCCAGCTAAGCTGCTCCCAAATTCTTAACAGAAATGATGGGAGATAATAAATGTTCATTGTTGTAAGTCACTAAATTTTGGCATAATTACTTATAAAATAATAACCAAACCAAAACAAAACAAACCTATTACCATCAAGTTGATTCCAACTCACAGTGACCCTATAGGACAGTGTAGAACTGCCCCATAGAGTTTCCAGGGAGCACCTGGCAGATTTGAACTGCCAACGTTTTGGTTAGCAGCCATAGCTCTTAACCACTGTGCTACCAAGGTTTTCTACGCAGTAATAGACAACTCAAATAACAGCAATAAATGAGAGTTAACAATATCTGTAAAATTATTCTATATACACAATTAATTAACACCGTGGTCATAAGCTGGAATTAACTTGATGGCAGTAGGTTTGGTTTTGGTATTTAGTACCCAGGAAGGATTAGTGAATGCAACCATAAAATAAGTGAGCAATTTACACCTGGATTAGAAGCTTTCCATTTTTCTCATCTTGAAGTTTCTGTATTAACTCATTATGCTGCTTTTACGGCACTTGGCTTGGCTGGCTTCACATATTTATTTGGATTAGATTGTAAGGTAAATCTTTGTTATTTTTACAATTCCTTTTCACTTAGAGCATCCAGAACTTTATTCATCAAGGCCGTTTATTGATATGGATAACTGATTCACTGTTTTTACCCCTAAAATGAAGATTTAGAGAAAGAAAGACCTTACTTATGAAGCAACTGCCTGTAGATGTCACTGCTGAGCAAGGGCAGCGAAGACATTCTTTAGTGGCATCAGGACTGTGATAAAATCCTTCATTGCATTCCTCACAGTGATCACCTTTGCTATTTCCCTGGCAGTTTAAACAAACACCTGAAAGAAAAAATATTTTAAAAGTTCAAGATTAAATTTGAAAATACGATGATTTTCAAAAATCGTGCCTACTGTTGGAAGCACTTTATGGTTCTATAGGATATCATCTTGCTGACCTCTGGCTGGAGGAAGGGGAGTGGACGGACAGGAGGGGAAAGGAGACTGTTGGGAAGATGAGACATGTATGGAGCAGAGAGGAATAGTGTGCAGTCACCGGACAGGGAGACCAGTGGAAGCTGCATATAAGGGGGCATGTAAATTTACATGTGAATGTACATTTTTACTCAGTTATGTTAAATAAAAAATAAAAAATAAAAATCATGCCTACACCAAAAGAATTAGTCAGAAAAAGTACTAGGATATTGCAGCTAAATAACTGGACTAGACCTGTATGTATAAATATATACATGAACCTTAAAAACACTAGTTGGAAAAAGCAAATTGCAGAATGATACATACAGAAAGACAAGAGTAATGCAAAAACACACTAAGCAATATTAAGTATATAGATACACAAAACACTAAGCATATGGATACATACATATGTAGTAAAAATTAAAATGTTCACTAAGAGGAAGGTACAGAAAAATTTCATGCTCTGCTTATCTCTGTGGAGGAAGAAAGAAAAGCAGGACTAGTGAGGAAAACAAAGAGGATCCCAACTTGTTTGAAATATGTATGGATAGGAAGCAAAGTGCAAAACTGTTAACATTTCTTAATGCTGAGCATGGATACATGGAATTTGTTATATTCATTCTCCATTTGCTTTTATATTTAAAAATTCAAAATAAAAAATTAATAAAACTAAAATCAACATTATACATTTTATACTAATATTCCTTTGGTACTCTGTTCTAAAGTTACTGAAACAGCACGACATCCAAAAACAAGATATAGGAAAGTGCAGTGTCATTTACACTGCTTCTTTAAGGGGCCACAGATTTTCAAAGGGATACCTAGTACTACTACTACAGAAACAAAAGAGGAAACTCTACAAAGAAACCTAAGATGATGGAATTTTCCATGATAGGCTAAAGACAATTCAGTGATAAAACTATAAACAGTTTTGTTACTTCATTTCTTTTTCTTACTACTGAAATGGTTACAAAAATGAGAACAGAGAATGAAGCTGAGAAATAAAATGATGTGACAACTGGAACAAGATCTGAAAAGCCAAAAGAATGAAATGGTACTAACATATATATCAGATTTCAATTCTTAACTGATTACAACAGAATTCTCGCAGAACTTCATGAACTTAACAAGACACCATCAAACTTTATTATGTGAATATTCAACTTTGAATTAAATCAAATTTGCATATAAATATCACTTTTATTCATATAATGTTTCAAGGCCTGATAGTGCTGAGCTTTTTCACACATACAACGGAGTATACAATCATAGTCATAAACACTTGGGTACTGCTTTCTTTCCAGACCTTCTTCTCTCTTGATCCCTCTTTAACTATCTATCTTTTGAGATAATAAAAATGGCTGGAAAACCCAGATTAGAAAATTGTAGATTTTGGTAGTAACAATAAAATAATCTTTAGTGCCAAAGTGCTTTGCAGATTTTAAAAGTTAGCATATGCATTATGTGCAAAATCTGTCTGCATGCTCTCCTCCTGCTAAACATGTCCAGTGGAAACACTTTTAAAAAAAGTCTTTACCAAAGAAGACATCTAGGCAGCCAAAAGACACATGAGGAAATGCTCACAATTAGCTACTAGAGAAATCCAAATCAATACTACAGTGAGATACCATTTCATCCCAACAAGGTTCATCATAATCCAAAAAACACAGAACAACAAATGCTGAAGAGGCTGTGGAGTGACTGGAACTAGCCTATACTGTCAGTGGGAATGCAAAATGGTACAACTTCTCTGGAAAGCAATTTGGTACTTCCTTAGAAAGCTAGAAATAGAAATACTATATGATCCAGTAATCCCACTCCTCAGAATATATCCTACAGAAATCAAGGCAGTCACATGGACACATACATGCACACAAATGTTTACTGCATTACTGTCCACAATAACAAAAAGAGGGAACCAATCTACCTACTGCCATCAAGTCAGGTCTGACTCATACAGATCCTAGAGGTCAGATGACCCAGCTGCCCATAAACAGATAAATGGATAGACAAACTATGATACATATACTCAATGGAACGTTATGTAATGATAAAGAACAATAATTTTAGGAAGTATCTCATAACCTGGTTTCAACTGGAAGACATGCTGAGTGTCAAAGGAAAAATATTCTATGAGACCTCTGCTATACGGACTGAAAAATGGGCTTATGTACAGAAGCAAAGACTATTTAACAGCTACAAGTAGGAGAGGGAGGGAGACTCTTGGACACAGATTAGATAGTACATAGGAATTTGGTTAGATGAAAGCAGTGACAGCACGCAATAGACAGCAGATCAATACAACTGCACTGTACCATAAACTGAAATATTTCAAAGGATAGAGTAGCAGGGACAGGGGTCTGGGACCCATGTTTTTAGGGGACATTGAGGTCAACTGGCATAACTAGTCTATTGCTAAGAAAGTCTTCTGCACCACATATTGGTGAGTGGTGTCTGGGGTCTTAAAAGCTAGCAAGCTGCCATCTGAGGTATACCACATGGTCCCAACTTACCTGGAACAGATGACAAACAAGAACAACAAAGACATGAGGTAGAAAGAGTCCAGGAGATGGAAGTATCCATATGAATGGGAGACTATATCAACATGAGACCAGAAGAGCCAGATGGTGCCTGGCTGCCACCAAAGGCAGCAATGATGAGGGACGCAAGAGTCCCGAGGCAACATGAGAAAAAGATGTGTGGCATTCAAGAACTCTACTAAACGACCAGAAATGATGGTCTGACAGCCTGGAGAGTCCTCTGGGAGCATGCCCCTAGACCTGCTGCTGGCCCTGACCAGAAGCCAGTACTGAAGTCAACTCTTCAGATATGAATGAACTAGACTCGAAGACACAGTGTGACCATGTGGTGTGTGTACTTTACGGTTCTACAGTTATAGGAGGCTGTCTTACTGGTTTCTTTCTGGCTGAGAGAGAAAAGGGTAGAGAGGAGGGGACAGGTGCTCATTAAGAGGATGCTAGAAGTATGGAGTGAAAAAGAGGAAAATGCTGTCACTGGGTAAGGAGAACAGATGGAGCTGCAGATAGGCAGGCATGCAAAACTGATTTGGATTATATATTTTCACTTTATCACAATAAAAAATAAATTCTGATAAAGTGTTAAACTCTAACATAAAAATATCTCAGAAAAGCTAACAGTTCTATAACATTTCTGTTACAGAAGACATGCCACTGGTATTCAAACACTAGCAGGGTCACCCATGGTGGACAGGTTTCAGCTCAGCTTTCAGGCTAAGACAGACTAGGAAGAAGGATCTGGTGGTCCATTTGTGAAAAGAATTAGCTAGTGAAAACCTTATGAATAGTAGCAGAACACTATGAGATATAGTGCTCGAAGATAAACCTTTCAAGTTGGAAGGCACTCAAAATACCACTGGAGAAGAGTTGCCTCCTCAAAACAGAGTTGACCTTAAGTTAGCCAAGTAAGTCAAGCATTCAGTACCTTCATTTGCTGATGTGGAATAACTCAAAATGAGAAGAAACAACTACAAACATCCCGTAATAATCAGAACACAGAATGTACAAAGTACAAACCAAGGAAAACTAGCAGTCACCAGAAATGAAATAAAACACATTAACATTGATATCCTAGGCATTAGTTAGCTAAAATGGACTGGTATGGGCTATTTTAAATCAGACAATCATACATATGGTCTACTATACCACGAATGACAACTTGAAGAGGAATGGCATTGTCAGAAAGAATATTTCAAGATCTAGCCTGAAGTACAACACTGTCATAGTGATAGGAAAATATCCAAACATCTGCAAGGAAGATGAGTTAACATGACTATTATTCAAATTTACCCACCAACTACTAAGGTGAAAGATGAAGAAAATGAAGATTTTTACTAGGTTCTGTAGTCTGAAATTGACTGAACAAGCAATCAGGATGCACTGATAATTACTCATTATTAGAATGTAAAGGCTAGAAACAAAGAAGGGATGCTAGTTGGAAAGTATGGTCTTGGTGACAGAAATGATGCCAGAGATTGTGTGATGCCAGACTAGTGACTTCTGAACTGCAAATGTCTTTTTTCACCAACATAAACAGCAACTGTACAGGTAGAAGAAACCCTGATGGCATAGTGGTTAAGTACTACAGTTGCTAACCGGAAGGTCAGCAGTTTGAATCTAACAGATGCTCCTTAGAAACTCTATGGGGCAGTTCTACTCTGTCTACCAGGTTGCTGTAAGTCAGAATTGATTCAATGGCAGTGGGTTTTGGTTGTACACGTGAACCTTGTCCAACAGAATACACAGGAATCAAATTGACTATATCTATAGAAAGAGATGATGGAAAAGCTCAATATTATCAGGCAAAACAAGGCTAGCGGCCAACTGTAGAAGAGACAATTACTTACTCATATGCAAGTTCAAACCAAAGCTGAAGAAAATTACAACAAGTCCATAAGAGTGAAAGTATAACATAGAATATATTCCACCTAAATTCAGAAACTATTTTAAGGACACACTTGAAGCACTGAACAGTAACCACTTAAGACCAGACAAATTGTTGAATGGCATCAAGGGCATCATATATGAAAAAACCAAGAAGTCACTCAAAGACAGTAAAGAAAGAAAAGACCATAATGGATGTCAGAAGAGACTCTTTTGCTCTTAAATATCAAGTAGCTAAAGCAAAAAGAAGAAATGATGAAGTAAAAGAGCTAAACAGAAGATTTCAAGAGGTGGCTCAAGAAGACAAAGTATTACAATGACATGTGCAAAAAGCTGATTCTGCATTTCATAAGCTGAAAGAACTGAAGAAAAAATTCAAGCCTCAAGTTGCAATACTGAAGGATTCTACAGGTAAAATATTAAATGACACAAGCAGCATCAAAAGAAGACAAAAGGAATATACAGAATCACTAGCCAAGAAGAAACAGTCAATGTTCAAGCTTTTCAGGAGGTAGCATATAATCAGGAACCAATGGTACTGAAGGAAAAAGTCCAGGTTGTACTCAAGGAGCTGGTGAAAAACAAGGCTCCAGGAACTGATGGAATACCAACTGAAATGTTTCAACAAATGTCAGTGGTGCTGGAAGTGCTCACTTGCATATACCAAGAAATCTGAAGATGGTTGCCAGCCTACCTGACTGGAAGAGATCCATATTTATGCCTATTCTGAAGAAAGGTGATCCAACCAAATGTAGAAATTATCAATCAGTACCATTAATATTAAACACAAATAAAATTTTGCTGAAGGTCATTCAAAAGCAGCTGCAACAGTGCATAGACAGGAAGCTGCTAGAAATTCAAGTTTGATTCAGAAGCAGGTCTGGAACAAGGGATAATACTGCTGACGTCAGATGGATCTTAGCTGAAAACAGAGAATATCAGAAAGATGTAAACATCTGTGGATCATAACAAATTACGGATAACATGAAGAATGTGAATTCCAGAACACTTAATTGTGCTGACAAGGAATCTGTACATACACCAAGAGGCAGTCATTCAAACAGGAGAAGAGGATACAAAACAGTTTAAAGTCAGGAAAGGTGTGTGTCAGGGTTGTGTCCTTTCACCATACTTATTCAATCTGTATGCTGAACAAATAATCAGGCTGGGCTAGATGAAGAAGAATGGGGCACCATGATTGAAGGAAGACTCATTAAGCTGTGTTATACAATCTTGCTTGCTGAAAGTGAAGAGGAGTTGACACCCACACTGATGAAGATCAAAGACTGAAGCCTTCAGTATGGATTATACCTTAACATAAAGAAAATACAGATCATCACAAAAGCCAAGTCAAGCCAAGTGCCATCAAGTTGGATTTGACTCATCACAAGTAGACCAAGAAACGACATCATGATAAACAGAGAAAAGACTGAAATTGTCAAGAATTTCATTTTACTTAGATCCACAATCAACACCGATGGAATCCAAAGATGCACTGCATGGGGAAAATCTGCCATCAAACACCCCTTCAAAAAGCAAAGATGTTACCTTGAGGACTAAGGTGTACGTGAACCAAGTCACAGTGTTTTCGATCACTTCCTATGCATGTGAAAACTTGACAATGAATAAGGAAGAACAAAGAACTCATGCCTTTAAATTGTGGTTTGGAGAAAAATACTGAACATACCATGGACTGCCAAAAAAACAAACAAAACTGTCTTGGAACAAGTACCGCTAGAATGTGCCTTAGAAGCAAGGATGGCAAGACATACTTTGGACATGTTATCAGGACAGATCAGTCCCTGGAGAAGGACACCATGTTTGGTAAAGTGGAACGTCACTGAAAAAAAGGAAGACACTCTACGAGATGGACTGATACAGTGGCTACAACAACAACGGGATGGTGCAGGACTGGGCAATATACTCTTCTGTTATACATGGCCAAGTGCCGTCGAGTCGGACCCGACTCATGGTGACCCTGGGGTCGCTATAAGTTGGAACCGATTAGACAGCACCTAACATTAACAACAACATTTATTTTATGCTATGTCCTACAACAAGAAGTCAACGAGGAAAAAATAATTCCACTTGGTAAATACTTTATAAAAATAAAAATGAAGTGATAAAAACTATACAATATGTATATGTAATTAACGTCACTAAATTGTACATGTTAAAAGTGGCAAATTCTTTGCTATATATATATATATATATATATACATATCTTGGTCACCATAAAAAATTAATGCAAGTATAATATGCCAATTAATGACATAAAACTCATCAGTTCTTAAAACAGCATGCATGTGAACAAAGTTATAGCTAAAGAAGACTGATACATTAAGAAGATGGACTGGAAATAAATACACCAAATTGTGAGGCCCTTTTAGCATTTTTCCTCCCAGTTTTACTCCTTGAATTTTCAAAATGTCTACAGTATGCATGTATTGCTTTTATTTTTTATTTTGATTTTTTCTAATTACAAAATTAACATGTTGTAGATTATAACACATACATGTTGCAAAATATTTTAAGAACTCAAGCAATCTCAAAATACTTCATGTAGAAACTTTAAGCTGATAAGTGTTTTTTGTAATAAGAATAAAGATCATAACCTTTAAAATCCACATATAGTAGAAACACATAACGGGAATTTGTGTTTCTAACCACTTACAATTCCATTCTGAGGGTCAGCAGAGCATAAGACAAACGATGTGGGACTTAACGCCAGATCTGAGTTATTTTCCCAGTTAAACCTCTTACTTCTATTTGACCTGAGGCAAATAGCTTCTACGACCTTCATTTTTCTGATTTTTAAAATGCAAGAGGTAGAGACAAGTAATCCCTGATTTATGATGTATCCGGGTTACCACAAACCAGATTTGGAACCATCAGGAGGAGTGGTGGTGGTTTGGTTTATTATAACATGCATTTAGCTGGAGAAGCAGAAAGTGCCGGTGTTGAAGCTGTGAGTTTATATAATGTTTCCAACCCCCAAAGACAAATAAAGATTGGATTTATAAGGATTCTGATACTAAAAAGCAATAACAGTGAAAACTGAAAAAAAAAAAGACATACTCAATGTACTTCAGAACCAACTTATGCCAGAGTTATTGGAATAGAACCTATATTTCAAATGGGCAAAGACAAGGCCTCAAATTCTCCATCTATAAACTGAGATGGCTGAATTAGATGACATGTAAGATCCCTTCAAAATACAAAATTCATGGATCCCTTTTTACGACAGATCGTGTGTATAAATAATCTGCAGTTCAACTTTCTTCATTATGCTCTGCCTGGAAGGATACTGCCTTTAAATTTACTCTATTTGCTGAAAGATGGCCAAAGGGGTGGATCAACAAAAAACAAAAAGACAAAACAACCCAAAAAACAAATGAGTGTTTTCTGGAGATGATCTCATGCTCGTTGGCTATGCACTTCAATGATGTGGCAGGTGTAACCAAGAAAAGAACTGACCAAAATTTCTAAAAATACAGAGGGTTCCTTTCCAGTCAAATTTTGGCATGTTTTGAAAATGTAAACTGACACCCGTGAAAAGCCTTTTCCTTATTTATTTTGTGATTTTGTACTTTATATATAAACCTGTCAAAAATACAGCAATGTACTTTGTCATAGCAGGGAATGCCTGATCCTCTTGGCACAATGGGAAGAAAAGTTTAACTTTTCAAACAGCATGAAGGCCAGCATGGTTGGGCCTAAGTGAACAAAGAAGTAACAGAAGATGAGGTCAAAAAGAGAAACAGGAGTCATAATATATAGTACCACATGGCCCACGGAGGGGAAAAAATAGATTTTTATTCCAAGAGTGATGGGAATACGCCAGAGTATGTAAACATGAGAATAACATGAAAACATCACTCTGGTTGCTACGTAGAGAGTGGACTGTGAGGGGTGAGTGGGAAAGATGATGGGAATAAGAAGAGAGGAGACAGAGCTCAAGTAAGAGGGGGCCAAAGTAGTTTACAGAGATGATGGTGGCTTGGGCAAAGGTCACAATAAAGGTAATAAACAATGATTAGATTCCGGGTGTATTTTGAAGGTAGGGCTAATAAAACCTGCTGATGGATATCTGCAGTAACAAAAAGAAAACAATCAACTAAACTCATAGGCTTTCAGACTGAGCGACTGCGTTGGAGTAACACAAATGAAGAATACTACAGGTAAAGACAGATTGGGATATCAGATTTTTAAAAAAATAATTATTTGGGATGCAATTAAGGCACTCAACTAAAGACATCAAAGTAAAAAGTATCAAGTGGACTGTTAGATACTTCAGTGTGGAACTTAAAGGAGAAACATAAGTCTGGTGAATAGTGCATATATAACCAGTTGCTGTGAAGTCAGTTTGGACTCATGGCAACCCCATGTGTGTTGGTAAAACTATGCACCACAGGTTTTTCAGTGGTTGATTTTTCAGAAGTGGAACATGAGGCCCATCTTCTGAGGTGCCTCAGGGTGGGCTTGAACCTCCAACCTCCCTGTCTGCAACTGAATGCGTTACCTGTTTGCACCACCCAGGAACTCCAGCACACATATAAGTTATTTAAATTAAACCCAGGGGACTGAATGAGATTATTCAAGGAGAAAATACAGGTGAAGAGAAACCCATCAAGGATTGAACTGGGAGGTACCCCAATGCTCAGAGGTTGAGTGAGGAAGATCTAGCAGAGCTGGCTGTGATGAAAAAACTAGTTATATGAAGGAAATCAGGAAAATAATAATTCCGAAGTGGTAGGAAGTTACTGAGGAGTAAAGGAGTGATCAGCTGGGTCAAGTTGCTGACGTTAAACAATTCATCATGGACTACAATGCATACATAAAGGAACAACTGGATTCTTAAGAAAAGATATTATAGGAACACAAAGTTCTAGCTTAGAAAATAGTAGTTCTTTCCCACATCCATTGTAAAGAAAATATATGCTCAATTTATAAAACTTTAGAAAATATGTAAGAGTAAACAGAGGAGGAACAATCATCCTAAGAAATCACTAAAACTTTGAAAACTTACCCTTTAAGTCCTCCCTTATATAGAGGTTTGAATTTTGCTTCTGTAATAGTCTACTCATATGGCATATGTCATTTTGTACCCTCTTCTTTCACTTTCTCATGTTATTATGTGTTATTCTTTTTTTATTTATTATAATTTTTATTTAATATGACTGAGTGAAAATGTACATTACCATATAAATTTACATGCCCACCTATATTCAGCTTCCACTGCTCTCCCTGTCCAGTGACAGCACACTATTCCTCTCTGCTCCACACATATGTGTTATTCTTTAAAGTATTTTAATGGCAACATTATAGTTAGCACTGATTGATGACGAGCCAGGCACTGTATTACGGCATTTGCATATATTGTTGCAGTGAATCTTCACAACTCGTTAAGCACTTATTTATCCAAAATTTACAGATGAAGAAGCAGGTTAAGTAACTTGAGCTAGGTAAAGTCCAGATGTGACTTTCTTTTTAGTCACATATTGTCTGAACAACATAATTAACTTACTTCTTTATTGTCAGAAATTTTTTTTTCTAATTTCTTAGGTTTATAACCTCCACTTTGGTCACCTTGGAAGATAAAAGTTTGGTTTTTTTAAAATTTTTTTATTTAATATAACTGAGTGAAAATGTACATTCCCCTATAAATTTACATACCCACCTATATGCAGCTTCCACTGCTCTCCCTGCCCGGTGACAGCACACTATTCCTCTCTGCTCCATACATGTCTCATTCTCCCAACAGTCTCTTTTTTTCCTCCTCTCTACCCACTCTCCTTCCTCCAGCCAGAGGTCAGCAGGATGACATCCTATAGATGCACAGAACCATAAAGTGCATCCAATATATGGTCACTGCATCGCCAAGTCCAATCCATTCGTGTCCGAAGCGTGGACCTTCGTTATGATTTACGGTCAAGTGCAGCATCAGGGCGAGGGGCCATGCTCCCAGGAGAACCCCGAAACCACTGAACCATCAGTTGAGGTCTTTTAGTGGGGATCTCAGGGTGCACCCCTTTTTATTCTTGTGTTGCCTGTGAGACTCCACTTAGTGAGCTCCATCGTGGCTATCACTGGTGGTGGCCAGGCACCATCCGGTTCTTCTGGTCCCAAGTCGATGTAGGCACCCACTGATGTGGGTTCTCTTTGTCTTCTGGGTTGTCTTTCCCCCATGTCATTTTGGTCCTCGATGAGCATCCGTTCCTGCTGAGTTGGGACCATTTGCTGTGCCCTCGGATGGCAGCTTGGCAGCTTTGAAGACCCCAGACGCCACTCACCAACGTGGGGTGCAGAGAGCCCTCTTAGCAAAACGCTAGTTGCGCCAATTGGCCTCGCTTTCACCTAAGAGCATGGTCCCCCGTCCCCTGCCCCAGCTACTCTATCCTTGCAGTATTAAGATGTTTAAGTCCACTTAATATTGTTATGTTTAAGTCCACTTAATATTGTTCTTGTTTCTAATGTGTGCTATCACCGATTTCACCCAACCAGATACCTAGAAACTATCTAATCTAAACCTTCCCCCCCTCCCTCCCTCCCTCCCTCCCTCCCTCCCTCCCTCCCTCCCTCCCTCCCTCCCTCCCTCCCTCCCATCCCTTGCAGCTGTCAAAGAGTCTTTTCTTTTATACACAAGTCTGTTTTTGAGATCTTATTGTAGAGGTCTCATACAATATTTGTCCTTTTGTCGCTGACTACTTTCACTCAACATAACGTCTTCCAGTTGAAACCAGGTCATGAGATGTTTCCTGAAGTCATCGTTGTTCTTTATCATTGCGTAGTGCTCTATTGAGTACATATACCATAGTTTACCTATCCATTCTTCTGTTGCTGGAAAAGTTTTTTTTTATGAATTTAGAGTTATTTCTTCTGTGCACATTCCCAGACATAGAATTACTAGACCAAAGACGTATTTTAAGACTTCTGATACATACTGATAAATTGCTTTTCAACAGGACTTTTTTCCAATATGCTTTACCACAAAGAGATTACTTTAAAAATCTACTTCAATCTAAAGCACAAAAGTATAGAAAAAGACTAGAAGGGCAGAAAAAAAAAAGTGAAAAAGGACTGTGAAATTATAGAACGTGGCCACCAGAGGGCAACAGTCTCACAGCACTGTTGAAAAAGTCATGATGGAGACAAAAAAGACTGATTTTATAGAAAGCTTTCAGTTTTAAATCAAGTATTTACTTTCCTTCATGATAAATCCCACTTTTACTATATCTTTAAATAGCGAAACCAACAGGAATTTACTTAATTCATTAATAGCTGCTTTTAGAAATCATAACCCTGAAAAAGAATTTGTTTTGCTTTAAATGTATTTTCTCCACAGCAAAGACAGGTTACGATTTATGTGACATTAAAGAAAGTTGCCTGATTGCTACAAGGGAAATTAAAAGTTAGAATCAGCAGTGTAGACTGCTTTTCAGAACCACCAATGATCTACAGGGCAACTTAAATTGACTTACTACAATGATGCATTCCTACTGTTTCCCAAGATGGCAACTAATTTTTCCTCTGTTTGCTTTTCTACTCATTTGGTCATTTATTTATCAAACATCTAGTAAGGACTTACTATGTGTCAAACTCTGCTTCCGATTCTGTATACTATGGCGAACAAAACTGACACAGCTCCCTCTCTTATGGAACTTATAATGTAGTGAGTCATTCATGATGCATAATTACACAAATAAATATATAATTACAAATAGTGGTAATTGCTATGAAAAAAATATACAAGTGTATATGAGATGAGAATATGCCATTTAGTCAGGGAGTGTCTCCTAAGAAATTCCCCACCCCTCCCCGCCAAAAAACCCAGATCAGTTGCTGTTGATGGCAATGTACAGTAACTCTATAGGACCACTGTGCCACCAGGACTGATCTTGAAGCAAAGACCTTGAAGAAAGAATATGATTAAGTAAGGCACAGGGATAAGGGTACAGGCAGGGATGGATGAGAAGGACCGTTCCAGGCAAAAGAAAACTTGTCTAGAGACAAGGGAACATAGATCTTTTTTAAAAGCAGAAGCCAATGTGACTGTATCTCAGACAGCAAGGAAAAAGAATATAATGAGATAAAATTGGCAAGAAGGTAGATCAAATCATAAAAACAATACTATTTGTTTCAATTCAACTTTTTTTCACCATAGAGAATTAGAATAAAGCACAGGTATCCCCTGATTTTCAAAAGCTAATTTTATACCACTTTACTTTTTATGAAAGACACATTAGTACATGTTTTCACCAACCAAAAGAAATTCAAAGAAGATTTTCATTTTTAGGAAAAAAAAAGGCAAAAAGTGGAAATAGTGATCAGTGTTTGTTCTGCAGCCAGACATTAGAGAGGTAACATGCACCCTGAGTAGCTAGAATGCGGTCACCAAACTCTATTCCTGGGGAACTACACTCGACACTTCAGTATCAAACTGCCATAGTACTGAATTGTTTGTGAGCATCTATTCTTTATCTAGACCTACTATGCGCATGGGAAACCCTCGTGGCATTGTGCATAAGTGGCTATAGCTGCTAACCAAAAAAATGTCAGCAGTTCAAATCCACCAGGCGCTCCTTGGAAACTCTATGAAGCAGATCTACTCTGTCTATACGGTCATTGTGAGTCAGAATTGACTCCATGGCAGTGGATTTGGTTTGGTTTTATTACGCGCATCCTTTAGCAAGATGTGTCCTAAGGTATCAAAAAAGCCTGAGAGCTCATGAGGGTTTTATATATTATTTAGTATGATTTGGTAGGTTGCTTTTGGGGTCTGGGAATGCTCAAAAAATTTTACCATATAAATTAATGGTAATTGCTTCTTCACTTTACACCATTGGGTTTTATGAAAGGTGTCTTGGGCTGTGTTTTCTAGGGAAGCAAAACCAGTAACACGTGTAGGTACAAGGAAAGATTTATAAAATATAGATAGAGAGATACAAATATAGGAAACAGCTCACGTAATCACAGAAGCTGAATGTCCCAAGCTCTGGCACAAGCCTCACGTGGCCACAGAAGCTGAGGAACCCAAAGTCAGCAAGTCAGAGACCAGAGTTCTAGATCACCAGTTGTGTAGGTCAGTGGATCCCAAGCTGGTGGTGAAATGAAGCAACAGAGGCTGGTGAAACCAGGATCAGCAGGTCAGGGAGCAGGACTCTCAAGTGCCGACTGTAAGGACTGATGAGTCCAACAGCTGCTAGTTAAGTCCCGGAACCAGATGCTGGAACCAGAGAGCAGGAGCTCCTGGCCACGTGAGCAACCAGCAGCCGTAGTAAAAGGTTACGAGATGAGAGCCGAGGGGCAGGGAGCCACCACAAACCCCGCCCTGCCACTTAATACAGCAGCCAAATACGTAGTAGCCAAGTTGACATAATCCTGACCACCACAAAAGGTTTCATAGGAACACTCTATTTTCAGATAGCAGGGGAAACCTATATAAACTTCCAACACAGATTTTTCCAAGACACATTTTTTTTTTAAAAATTGTGTTCTAAGTCAAACTTTATAATGCAAGTTAGTGTCACATACAAATATTTGAACACACATTGTTATGTGACCATAGTTGCCCTCACTATAATGTCAAAGCACACTCCTGAAAATATGGAACCCTGTATTTTCAATGTCCATTCCATCAGCTCCTGTCCTTTTCTGCCTTCTCCTCTCACCTCTGGACAGGAGCTTCCCATTTAGTCTCATGTATCTAATCAAGCTAAGATGCATACACTTCACAAGTATCATTTTATGTGTTATATAGTTCAGTCTAAACTTGGTCTCAAGAGGTGCCTTCCGGAATGACTTTAGTTTTGGGCTCACAGAGAGTCCAGGGGCCATGTTTTCTGGGGTCCCTCCAATATCAGTCAGACCACTATGTCTGATCTTTTTACTAGAATTTGAGTTCTGTATCCTACTTTTCTTCTCCTCCATCAGGGACTCTCTGTTGCTTCTCTGTTGAAGCAGCCACAGGGGTAGTTAAGGGAACTTTTAATTTAAAATATTCTGTTAGTCTGCTCTCATCAAAACATTGTACTTATCATACTACTCTACCTTGACTGTTTTTTTTTTTTTTTTTGAGAAAATAAAAAAAAGATTTCCAAGAAGGAATCTCTAAATCTTTGTATTTAAGGAAACTGAAGATCAGAAAAGTTAACCATCTTTAGCTTGTAATGGTTTAACTAAGAGTGCCTAGATGTGGTTTTCTTTGTTTTTGTACTGCTTAGGGCTTGTGGAACTTTTTGAATCTATAGTTTGATGTCTTTCACCAGCTTGAAAAATTCTTGGTCATTTATCTCTTCAGATATAGCTTCTGTCCCAAATCTTCTTGCCTCACTTTCTGAGACTCCAACTGCATGTATCTTAGACCTTTTGGCTATGTCCCACAATGTCTTTTTAGCTCTGTTCTTTCCATTACATTTTATCTCCATGCTTCAGCTTGGACATTTTTAACTGTGCTGTCTCAGAGTTTACTAATCTTGTCTTCTACTGTGTGCAATTTGCTTTACAGCCATCCAAAGAGTTCTAAATTTCAGATGTTGTATTTTCAGCTTAGAATGTCCATTTGACTCTTTTTTACAGCTTCCAGTTCTTGTTGAAATTTTTCCTCTTTTGAACTATTTTGTCTAGTTTTTTCCTCTATTTTCTTAAAATATTAATCCTAGTTATTTTAAAATTGTTTTAAATCATAACTCTAATACTTGGATTATCCGTGGATCTGCTCTTTTTTTTTTTTTTCCTCTCTCTTTATTATTGGTCACACTTTCCTGCCTCTTTGCATTGTCTTTTTTGATTCTGTGGCAGACATGGTACACAGAAGAACCAGGGAGGACTCTTTCTTCCCTTTGCTAGTTAGATTTAATGAGAGGACTACTTTAACCCAATCAGATGGGCTGAACTGAGGCTGAAATACAACTTTAGTATGTCAATTCATTTCTAGTTCATCACTGTTTCTTGGTCATGGCCCACCCAGGTTCCCAACAGAGCCTGCCAGGCCTGTGTCTCCTCAACCCTGAAAAACTGCAAGATACTAAAAACTGCCCTTTGGCAATTTAAGTCTCATCCCCCACACCTTTAGAATTTGGTATTGTCTTAAGGAAGAGATAGTGATTACTGTAGAAAGCCCTCTTTCTCTCCAAAGGAAGCTTGTTATCTAAATACCACAAGACTGAAAAAGATTTTTTTCAACATTTTTGGCACAGCCCCCACTTTCAACACAGTCAGCTAACGTCCTGTAGTAAAACTGGCCTTGTGCTTGGGTGTCTAGTTTCTATCCATCAGGGAAGCCCCAAACAACTGCTTTAGCAGCTTATATTCTTTCCTTGAACAGAATTCCTTTGCTTGGGCCAAGCCAGCTCCTAAGCCTGTGCCCAGAATCAGCAAGTATCTCCTAGGAAGGAAATGGCTAGTGGTCATCACTTCACTAACGAAGAGTTGTACTCTTTCTGGGTAGAATTTTAGTTCATTAAGTTCTATCTCCTCCACAATTCTCCAACATATAACAACACGATTTTTTAACTTTACACATTTTTTTCCAAGTTGTAATAGGAGTTTGAACTGCTGTGATCCATTATACCTCACTGAGAAGAGAAAGATCCTTAAGAACTAGTTGGGAAGAATCAACACATATCTGAAGGAATTCAAAATAAAGAGAACAATGGACTAATTGTGTGACAAAGAGAAATGTATACCTGTGACAGCATCACAACTGCCAGAGTGGTGACTGCATTGGCAGGGCGAGCAGCCACTCTTACTGAAGCCATAATATCCATCTTGGCATTGGTTACACGTAGAGCCGGTGACACCCACTTTGCACTGGCATTTCCCAGAACTGCAAACAAAGCAAAGACAATGAACAAAGATAAATCAATTGAAATTTTTATTGCTTAATATTCCATCACAGAGGATCTTAATGCTGCAAATAGTTTCAATTAGATTCTAGTTACTAGAAGTATTAGAAGTGATATCTATTTTGAACTGGAAGTTGAAAAACGCTACAACTATATAAATTCTCTTAATGTATTACTAATACTAGTAATTTATGACAACTTAATGCACAGCAGCTGGGCAGTTTAAGAAAAATGATAAAGGAGTCATGGACAAAGTAAGTCCCCAGTGCTTAGAAATCTTTGTTTATCAACCACTAGAACACAGAACTGGGCATTGCTGATACCTCTCATTTCTGGACCATCCTACAGTTTTGTCAGCCTCCACTTTGCCCAATCTGGAGAACCACCAGTTCATCTCTACCCAACCTGATATCTGCCTAAACAATATAAAGACCAAAATCTTAACATGTTAACTAATAACTATTTAGGTGCAAGTTAATACAACTTACTACTTGTGCCCAGGTTGTATTAAAATTTTATTTCTGGTAATAAATTTAGAATTTAGAATTACGACTATAATGGGCCTCTCTATTGGCTTCCTGAATACTACAAGAATTCTAGGGTTTTAATCTAAAATGAAGAAATTCATTGTAAAAAAATAATGAATTTAGTATCCCATCTCTTCCTATTAGCCTAGTTTTTCCTTGTATCCCTTATATCAGTGATGCTATTTCTCTACAATCATTTGAAACTTGGGTGGTATTTTCAATTCCTCTCTGTTCCTTTCTCTTATCATCACCAAGTCATATCCATTTCCCCAATTTTTGTCAAATTTTCTTCAAAATGTCTCTTGGCATTGTTAGTTCTACAATTGTTTCTCTCAGACTGTCTTTCCTCCCTGCAACCTTGGAAAAATTTTCCTGCTTTCAAGGCTCATCTTTTCACATGAAATCTTTCACCACCTGGTACACAGTGATCTTTTAGCTTCCTGATACCACATTTTCTCTACTATACGTTTTTATCTTAATTATGATCTGTGCTATATTCTTTTGTATCTGTAAGCCCTGTTTCTCTACTTAAACTATAAAACACTTGAGGCAAAGGCAGTTTTCTTATTATTCTTAAATCCTAGTACAAGATTAGGGATAGTATATTATAATTATCATTACTTATGTCATGCAACAGCTAGCACATTTTCTAAGTCCAGGCACTATATTTTAGCCATCTTGGTAGTCTCAGATACTAGTATAATTTCTGGTTCACAGTAAGCATTTAATAAATGCTCAGTAAATACACAAACTGAATTTAAGAATTAAGCACTGAAAAGGAAAAAGGAGATGAAAAGTAACACTAATTACTAGAGTATTTGTGCCATCAAGTCAGTTCTGACTCAATAGTGACCCTATGTACAACAGAATGAAACACTGCCTAGTCTTGTGCCATCCTCATAATTGCTATGGTTGAGCTCACTGTTGCAGCTACTGTGTCATCAATCCATTTCACAGAGGGTCTTCCTCTTTTTCAACGACTCTCCACTTTACCAAGCATGATGTCCTTTTCCAGGGACTGATCCCTCCTGATAACATGGCCAAATACTGTGAGACATAGTCTCACTATCCTTGCTTCTAAGGAGCATTCTAGTTGTACCTCTTCCAAGACAGATTTGTTCATTCTTTTGAGAGTCTATGATATATTCAATATCCTTTGCCAACATCACAAATGAAAGGCTTCAGTTCTTTGATTTTCCTTTCTCACTGTCCAGCTTTTGCATATGCATGAGGCAGTTGAAAATACCATGGCTTGGGTCAGGCACAGCTTAGTCTTCAACGTGACATCTTTGCTTTTCAATACAAGAGGTCTTTTGCAGCAAATTTTCCCAGTGCAATGCATCTTTTGATTTCTTGACTGCTGCATCCATGGAGGTTGACTATAGATTCAAGTAAAATGAAATCCTTATTTTAAAGTGTAATCCATACTGAAGGCTGTAGTCTTTGATCTTCATCAGTAAGTGCTTTAAATCCTCTTCACTTTCAGCAAGCAAGGTTGTGTCATCTGCATAACATCAGTTGTTAATGAGTTGTTCTCCAATTCTAATGCCATGTTCTTCTTCTTATATAGTCCAGTTTCTTGAATTATTTGCTCAGCATACAGATTGAATAAGCATGATGAAATGATGCAACTCTGCTACATACCTTTCCTGATTTTAAACCACACAGCATCCCTTTGTGCTGTTCATACGACTGCCTCTTGATCCGTGCACAGGCTCCTAGAGTACTTAAGAGTACTTACCACATCTAAATATTTTCTCTTGTTTCCAGAATTACATGTTCTTTCCAGACTTCAACATTTTAGACTTTATCTGAATGGATGTTGGTACCAGTCATATTGGACAATAGACAATTTAAGGTAGAACTGCCTTTCAGTTTAATTTTGTTTTAGAGATGCAGCTCTAAAGATGAGTCCCTACAGGGATGTTAATTTTAGGTCAGGAGCCCAAGCTAAAACTCCTAATACTTACACAGCTCTTATGTATACCAGTTAAAGTAATCCCTTACTATCTCCCATGCTCCTAGTTCTGTAATAAAAATAGATGTCTTGTTCTAAATTTGAGAGTTAATGGAACTCTACACTGAATCCTGTAGAATGGAAATAAAGCAACTCTCATAGTAGGCAAACCTAACGGGTTTTTCCTTATTATTTTAGGTGAGCCTTTCTGTTCACCAGAATCCCCTGGGCTAAATAACGAGGCTTTGCCCTTTATGCTTATAAAGTTATTTCAAGAAACTAGAACTGAACTTTATTTTTTTTCTCCCACTTATGCCGTTCACTCCAACATCCAAGGGCATGCTAAAAGGGAACAGAAAAGTAGAAAAAACAGTTTAACATGAAATATTCTTAGGGCTTTATTCAAATAAAAAAGTTCAAGAGGGAAAGAAAGCAGGGCACATGTAAATAATACATACTTACCATATCCCAAAGCCTTGTTTCCTAAGAAATCACCTATCAAGCTCTAGATTTCTATTTTGAAACTCCCTAGTTTACTGGGTTAATTTCTTGGGTAACAAATAATCTTACAGAAAATGTAAAATGTATTCATTTGAAAGTAAGAATGATAGCACAATAACAATAAGCTACTATTTATTGAGGGTCTATATTTAATAAATGTAAATTTTCTCTAATCCTCAAAATAACTCTACCAGGCACATGTCTCTTAAATAACCACCAAAAAAATAAAAGCAACAAAACAGTTTTATACAAAAATACTCTGAGGTACTTAAAGGCCTCACGAAGCAAATCTGTGTTGATCAAATATGAAGTTCAGGAATATCCTATGAGTCAACAAGAAAAAACTAGTCAATTTAAGTCCCTCTATACTACCAGAGGAAACCCTGGTGAAGTAGTGGGTAAGTGCTACACCTGCTAACCAAAACGTTGGCAGTTCAAATCTGCCAGATGCTTCTTGGAAATTCTATGGGGCAGTTCTACTCTGTCCTATAGGGTCATTATGAGTCAGAATTGACTTGATGGCACTGGGTTTGGTTTGGTTTGGTTTTTATACTACCATAAAATTATGAAGGATGCCTTCAAAAAACTGTTAACGACACTTTATAAGCCAATTTCTAAGGTTTTTAAAATGTTACTCAAAATGCACTTACTCTTCATTCTTCCAAAGACATCAGATTACTTGGTATATGAAAGAATAAACTTAGTTACTTTAAAGGATGGTATCTGCTCAACCCATCATCTACAAGGAAAAAGGATTACCTTAGAATAAATAATCACTTGATAATATCTCATCTCAAAGTAGATGCTATGCTTGTAACTAGGCTTTCCTTTCACATATCTGCTGTGAGTACCCAAGTGACTTGCTTCATCAGGTGCCTTTCTCCCTGAAGAAGCTGTTCTTTAACTGCTGATTTAGAAAAAAACTATGAGTGTTTTACAAGTCATGATAAAGTTGACTAGTATAGATACCATACTTCACTTTTTCCTGGGTAGATTTTAAAATAACAGGAAAGGATGTGTTTTTCTCTCTTTAAAAAAAAAAAAAAGGGGATGTAGCAGGTAAGTCTGGTGGTAAGGCTGCATTAGTACACTTTTCTACCATGTTACTTGTGGCCCACATCCAGTTCTAGCATGTACTAGAATTAAATTATTTAGCAAACACAAAGCTTTTGTCTGTGTGACTCCTTTTATAGAATTAAGCCTTTACAATACTCTCTTTCAGGGTGTCCCTCTGTTAAAGACTTTTTGAAGCAAAGGTCAATGACATAAATGCAATGAAACAAACAAAAAGTTCTATTAACAGACAATTTATACTTATAAAAATCTATAGGTTTGAAATAAAAGAAACAAAGCCCCACAGCTTTAGATATGGAGAATAAGACAGGACTGGACTGTGAGTTGGAATCAGAAATTCATACTACTGAGATTATCTAACAAAGAATTTAAGATAAAACTAGCTCATCTGGTGTCACTTACAGACACCAATAGGAGTTTCGGATTTTCTTATGGCATCAGTGATTAGTTATAGAATTCATTACACTCACAGAGGTGAACAACTATTGTGAAGCTTTAGCATTTTAAAAAATTATCTCTTAAAATGTGTATGAACAAAAAATACTTTCCAACACAAATAGCTCTTAATTTTTTTTTAAGGAAATTTCAATAACATATGATCTCAAGATTTGGTATATTTTTATGTCACATCTTTTTAAAGGTTCTGTTCCATTTAAGATGGGTGGGTGGAGAATCTTCAAAGTTTCCATTATTTTATAATCACACTGATTACAGAGAAAAGGGTGGAATACAGGAAGGGAGGTATCAGGGTATACGGAAAAAAAACATTGCCTGTGGAGACACACAGACATTGGTTCATATTACAGCTCTACTAGTGACAGAGATAAAGTACTTATTATTTTGTACTTATTATTTTCTTCATTTCAGTATTCTCATTTGCAGAAGGGAGATAATTATTCCAACATTTGTAAGGTTATCATGAGAATTAAAGATTGCATACACAGGGAACTTAACATAGTATCCAGTATATAATCATACTCAAAAATGAAAGCAACTATGAAGATGATGACAATGATCCTAGATTTTAACACTTCTTTTTTTGTGAGAGATGTAAGGAGATAAAGACAGTAGATAAAGACAAGGAACACTCTTAAGTTATTTACTTTTAAAATTCTGTTAACAAACCTAGGCACGAATTTATGGGATAATTACTAACTTGGAGCAAAAATGTGTCTAGGAAAAGGAAGCACACTATGCACATTAGGAAATATCTTTTGGAAAGAAAATTTAAAATTGACAAGGGATAGGATCTGCAAGATCCTACATTAGGTAGGAACAAAGCCATCTGGACTCTGACTTAAGACCCCTTTTTCTACCAAATAGCTAATGATTTTTTTTTTTACAAGCGTCTAAAATCTTGGCATGTTTTGTGTTAACAATAAGACTTATTTTCTTTCTAAGATTTATAAGATAAAAATTTTATGTGTATGCATACCTTTAGATAGCATGCTACCAATATTAACTAAAGCAGTCACAGAATAGCTACAAAGGAAACAGTCCCACCTAGTTAGGAGAAATAATTAATTTGTGGTCATTCAAGAGTACTGCTTTGCCTCCATTCTTCTTCCTCAAGCAGTTTACATGTTAGTACTGTGACTTGGAGAGAAAAGAAATGGAAAAAAAAAGATACTTAAATATATCAGCTTTCTTCTTCCTCCTTTTAATAAATGAAGACAATTTGGATTGGAAGAGACTGAAACTACTAGGTGAAACAGAGTCTGAAATGTGAAATGAACAGAAAACTGCTGAGTATAAGTTTTTTCAATACATAAGGAATAATTAAAAGTTTAGATATGAGAAAATAAACTAAATGAAAAGTTATTAATAATTCTTAATTTTGCATTTAGATCACAGTTTTATAAGGACAAAAAAATAGTTTCCTGTTTGTTATGAAAGAAACTCAAGAATTGGACATTTTGGCAAAACACCATCTGAATTTAGTGCTCCTCTGTCTTTCTACAGTCATGGAAAAGACCATTATGCAATGAGCAAAGTCCCTTTTCTTAGAGGAAGAAAGGATAGCTTTATTGTTGGAAACATTGGGCTATTATGTTAAACATTCCTTGTATTTTTGAGGGCAAATCATCTAAAACATGCTTAGAGGGAATCCACTTTCAGACAGAAATCCTTAATACTCACTAAGGGTATTGCCTAACTGCAAAAATATTTTCAAAAAACTGACCGTACCAAAATCAAATTTAAAAGTTTATTTGAAAAGACAGGAAAAAAAAAATCAAGCTATGACTTGAGAAGGCTTACTCAAATAACTGTACCAGGAAAACTATTTATTACTTTGTCTTTTCCTTCTCATTTTCAAACATTTATCAACAAACTTAAAAAATTATTGTGGTAAATCTTATGTTACACTTGCTGTTTTCAGGTGTACAATTTGGTGACAAGAATTACATTCACCATGTTGTGTCACTACTGAAACCCTTCTTCTTTCTTATTTTTTTTTTTTAAATCAGAGACATACAGCCATAAGAATTTTCAAACCCACATGATTATTATGTGATAGAGGTTCCTGCATTTCAAAAGTCATTTTTACTTAGTTACTTGTTTTGGTGAAAACATATATCAACAATTTCTACATGAACAACGCAGTGATACATGTTATACTATTCCAATTGTACAACCATTCTCAGTGTCCATTTCTAAATTATTTCAGTACCAATAAGATAAATTCAATGTTCTGTAAACTTTTCATCTACTCTTTGGAGTTGCTATTGTCAATCCGACCTCATATAACAATTCTTTAAGACAGCACAATGCTCAAGGCAGACATTCTTTATTAATTATGCTCAACTATTCTTGGATCCCTGGTGGTACAGTAGGTAAGAGTCCCTTTGCTACCCAAAGTTTGGCTGTTTAAATTCAACAGCTTCTCCTTGGAAACCCTATGAGGCAGTTTACTCTGTCTTATAGGATGGCTAAGAATCGTAATCAACTTGACAACAGGGCTGATTTTGGTTTCAGGAGACAGTTTCAATTTAAGGTTTAAAGATTATCTCAGGGCAACAGTTTAGAGTGTCATCTAGTCACAGTGGCTCTGAGAGTCTGGATTTAATAAGAATTTGAAATTCTGTTCCACACTGAAAAGTCATTTTGAAAACAGAAAATGGAAACACAAAACATGAGGTTGAGGTATCCTTGAAGAGATGCTAACCTTTGTATTCTTTGTAAACACAAAGCTTGCTTAATGAAAAGATAATTATTAATATTTGATTTGTATACATGCTGTGTTCCAAAAATTAACTTCTAAAGTCTAAAATTTAGAACTCATTTTCTCACAGAAATTACAGCATTAAATGGTGACTCATTTTCCAGATAAGCAAATAAAAATGTGCTTTTACAAATGGTGCTGGCAAAATTGGATATCCATCTGCAAAAAATTGAAACAAGACCTGTATCTCACACCTTATACAAAAACCAACTCAAATTGGATAAAAGTTCTAAATATCAAATCTAAAACGATAAAGCTCATCCAAGATAAAATAGGATCAACAATGGAAGTTTTAATATACAATGTAAACAGACTTCAAAATCTGACAAACAAAGCACAATCAACAGAAGAGAAAATAGATAAGTGGGAACTACTAAGAATCAAACACTTGCTTATCCAAAGACTTCATCAAAAGCATTGAAAGAGTGGATACAGATATACCATTTGACCCAGTAATTCCACTGCTTGGAATATATCCTACAGAGTCAAGGCCATTCACACCAACTGATACATGCACACAAATGTTTACTGCAGCACAGTCCACAATAGCAAAAAGATGGAATCAATTGAGATGCCCAACAACAGAGGAATGGATAGGTAAACTATGGTATACATACTCAACGGAACACTATGCAATGATAAAGAACAATGATGATTTCAGGAAACATCTCATAACTTGATTTCAGCTGGAGAACATTATGTTGAGTGAAAGTAGTCAGCAACAAAAGGACAAATATTGCATGAGACTCATACGATAAGAACTTAAAAACAGACTCACACATAGAAGAAAAGACTCTTTGACGGCTGCAAGGGTGGAGAGGGAGACAAGGAGAGGGGGGAGGGTTTAGGTTAGATAGTTGATAGAATTTGGTTGGGTGAAATAGGTGACAGCACACATTAGAAAGAAGATCAACATTAACTGGACTTCAACACAACTTGAGTACTTTTTCCATCTTAACCCAATATTGCAAGGACCGAGTAGCTGGGGCAGGGGCCTCGGGATCATGCTGTCATGCAAAATTGAGACCAATTGGCACAACTAGCATTTTGCTAATGAGGGCTCTCTGCACCCCACCTTGGTGAGTGGCATTTGGGGTCTTAAAAGCTGCCAAGCTGCCATCTGTAGGCACAGCAAATAGTCTCAACTCAGCAGGAAAGGATGATCACCAAGGACCAAGACGACATGGGGGAAAGAGAACCCAGAAGACAGAGAGACTCATGTGAGTGGGTGTTTACATCGACTCACGACCATAAAAATCAGATGGTGCCCGGCCACCACCAGTGATAGCCGCAGTGGAGCTCACAAAATTGAATCTCACTGGCAACACAAGAATAAAAAGGGTGCACCCTGAGATCTCCACTAAAAGAAAGCAACTGATGGTCCAGGGGTTTCAGGATTCCCCTGGCAGCTGCCCAATCCATAAATCATAATGAAGGTCAACTTTCCGGATAGCAATGGATTGGACTTGGCGATGCAGAATGACCATATCTTGTGGGCACTTGATGGTTGTATGCATCTATAGGATATCATCCTTCTGACCTCTTACTGGAGGAAGGGGAGTGGGTAGAGAGGAGGGGATAGGAAACTGTTAGGAAGATAGGACGCGTACAGAGCAGAGAGGAAGAGTGTGCTGTCACCGGGCAGGGAGAGCAGTGGGAGCTGCATATAGGTGAGCATGCAAATTTATATGGGAATGTACATTTTCATTTAATCATTAAAAAAAAATAAAAAGAATTAAAAGACCAGCTACAGAATGGGATAAAGTATTTGGCAGCTATATGTCAGACCAACATCTGATCTCCATAATCTACAAGCTATTACAAAATATCAACATGAAAATGATTAATAATCCAATTAAGTGATGAGGGAAAGAGATGGACAGACATTTCTCTAAAGAGGATATTCAGGCAGCCAAAAGACACATGCAGAATTGCTCACAATCATTAGCTATTAAAGAAATTCAAATCAAAACTATAATGAGATACCATCTCACCCCAAGGTTGGCCATGATCCAAAAAACACAAAACAACAAATGCTGGAGAGGCTGTGGAGAAACTGGAACTCTCCTACACTGCTGGTGGGATTGCAAAATGTACAACCTCTTTGGAAAGCAATCTGGTGCTTCCTTAGAAAGCTGGATATAGATATATCATTTGATCCAGTAATCTCACTGCTTGGAATGTATCCTACAGAATCAAGGGCAGTCATAAGAACAGGGACATGGATATAAACATTCATTACAGCACAGTCCACAATAACAAAAAGACGGAATCAACCCAGATGCCCAACAGATGAATGGATAAACAATCTAGGGTACACATAGTCAATGGAACACTACACTATGATAAAAAACAATGATGATTTTAGAAAACATCACATAGCATGGTCTCATCTAGAAGAGACCATGCTGAGTTGAAATCAATCAGTGTCAAAAGGACAAATTTTGTATGAGATCCCTGTTATGAGGGCTTAAAAAGAGAATTATCCACAGAAGAAAATGACTGTGTTTGCTACATGGGTGGGTGGGGGGCTGAGGGTTTATCATAGATAATTGATAGATGTTGGAAATTTTATTTTTACTGTAATTAATAAAAAAATTAATAAAAAGAAAAGTGCTTAACTCAGAATGTTGCTACTGATAGTCCCGAGCAACAAGTCCTTAACATCAAGTCTGAGTTCTGAAGCCCACATGGGGTAGAGTGGTCAGGAGGTAACCTTTATTGAATTCCTACTATGCGGTCATAACTAAAATGCATAGCATAGTATATCTATATGCATTATTTAATTTAGTCCTTATAATAATTCTACAACATTTATAAGTCTCAACTTTTCTACTTTCTAGCTATTTGATTATTAGGCAAGTTTTTGCATCTGAAAAATAATAATTTCTGTTTCACAAGATTGTGAGGTTTAGTTAAATTTACATATTTAAGTGCCTTCCAAGTAGAAGGAACTCCATATATTGTAAAATGATTGTTGTTGTGTGCCATTGCATCTAGAGCAGCCCTATAGGACAGAACTGCCTCTTAAGGTTTCCAAGGAATGGCTGGTATGTTTGAATTCCTAACCCCTTGGTTAGCAGCCTGAAATCTTAAGCTCTTCACCACCAGGGCTCAAAAATATTATTAGTAGTTACAACCTTTCCAGTTGGTAGATGAACAAACTGAACTTCAAAGATGTGAGCTTATTTAATTTCCAAGATCACACAGCCACAGAACAGTCAGAAATAGAACAAAGACCTTTTGCCTCCTAATGCAGTGTTTTTTTCTCTCCTATACTGAGTTGTTAAACAAAAAAAGGTCAGCAGTTTGAAACTGCCAGCCTCTCCTTGGAAAACCTATAAGGCAGCTCTACTCTGTTCTTCAGGGTTCCTAGTAGTCAGAATTAACTTGACAGCCATAGGTGTGGTTTCTGGGTTTTGGGTTTTTACATTATAGATTACTTCTATATAGTTACTGAAAGTAAGCCAGAAGGATGTAATGTGCTCATCTTAATAGACTTGTCACTCTCCTAAATGAAGCTTTTTATGTTCATCTTCTTCTGGCTTGATTGCAGGCATTAAAACATTTCCTCTGATGAAATAACTCTATTCTAGCCAATTTCTTTGCAAACTTTTTTTTAAAAACAATTTTATTGACATAACCTTGCAGTGTTTTTAATCTCGATTTTTAAATATACAAATACATTTTAAATTATAAATATATTTATAGACATATAAATGTCTATGAATGAAACATGTCATTCATACAGAAGTAGAGAAATTTAAAGACAATACAACTTGAAAAAGGAAAGTAAAACGTATACTCTTAACATCAACCACCAGTACAACTGAAAACCCCTTGAGTGGACTTCCTCAACTGCATCCTATTTTCTTGCCCCCAAAGTAACCAAGTTTTATATTAATCATTCTTCAGCTCTTTGTTAAGAGGTTAACCATCTCTGACTGTATTATTATATATCATATCATTTTGCCTATCTTAAATTTTGTATAAATAAAATCATGAATTCTTCTTTTATCTGCTTTTTTCAATATAGTACTTTTAGATTCACTGATGTAAATGTGTTCAGTTGTATTAGTCATTCACTTTGTTGTACTAAATCTCATCACATGAACATAACACTTGATTCATTCTCCTAGACAACTGGTTGTCTTCATTTTTTGGTTATTATGAACAACGTACCTGTGAACCTTCTTGTATAGGTCTTCCGGTACTCTTATGGAAAATTTTCTCTAGGGTATATGCTGAGGAATAGAACTGCTAGGTAATAGGGTATGTGCATGATCAACTACTAGGCAATGCTTAAGTGTTTTCCAAAGTGGTGGTAACACTTTATATTTCCCTCAGCAATGGAATAACAGTCTCGTTGTTCTATAGCCTCACCAACACTCTGATAGAATCAGTTTCAAAATTTCTGCCAGTTTAGTAGCCTGAAATGGTATCACACTATGATTTTATCTTGTGTTCTCCTGATCATTAAGGAGATGGGACATGTTTTCATGTTTACTGCCATTTGAGTATCCTCATCTACATAGTCTATCCTCCTATTTTTGATGCTTTGCAGATACTCTTTACATACCTCTTGAAAACCAACAGTTTGTCAGTTTAATGGATACTCTAATGATCTTTTCTCATTTTGTGGCTTGTCTTTTCATACTTTGTACCATCATCTGATTTACCTCTTGTCATTTAACATACCATGTATTTTATTATTTCTCTCCCAGTATAGACTATCAGCTTTATGAAGCCAGGGAGTCTTATCTATTTTTCCATTGTTGCATTTTTAGTGCCTAGCACAGTGCTTGACATATGATAAGCACTCAATTTTTTTAAATGACTATATAATATAGTTCCAAATTTTATATACACTTTATTAATTTATGATATATTCTAAGTATAATATTTATTTTCATTTTAGTTCATTTAACATTTTCCACGCACCTAATCTTGATACTTTGTCATATTTAGGAAATGAGTACGCATTTTAGGTAAGCAAAATGAGACACTTAATGCCTGGTTCACAGTGGACCAACCAACCTTGTAAGACATTAATTCTCAAGTTTTTCCTTTAAAGGGTAAATGTTCTCTGAAGAGCAACAAATATATTAGCCCTCAAACAAAAAATCCATTGTTCTTAAACCTAGCATTTTAGTATAATCCTGCTAAAAGTGCTTCTTTAGCTTATATAATCTTCATATAAACAAAGAACAGAGGCTGGAATGCCCAAAACATGCCTATTCTTTACTAGTTCTGTTTTTTTTTAACTTCTGCTTATAAGTTGACCTTAGGTTTCGAGTGCCTACTAGATCAGTGGTTCTCAAACTTTAGCAGCCATCAGAATCATCTGACAGCCTTGTTATAATAATGACTGCTAGGCCTTATTTTGGGAAACCCTGGTGGTGCAGTGGTTAAGTGCTATTTCTGCACTAAAGATCGGCAGTTCCAGAGTTTCGGAAAAGACCTAACCACTTTCCAGCTTATACTGATACTGCTGATCCAGGACTATACTTTGAGAACTACTGTACTAGACTAACCAGAAAAATATCACTATAGGTATTTCACTCTCTATTTTTTATATCCTTAGCCTTGAATGGTAAAGCTATTTCTCAGTTCTGGGCTTAATGACAAACTCTGTATTTGTTCCAGTCCTGACCTAAGATGAGAGTCCTTAAGGCAATCAAGTTTAGTGGTCTGCCAAGTTCTATTTGCTTTTTTTTTTTTTAACACAAACCTCCTTCAGTCAAGTCAAGTCTGATGCATAGCAACCCTATGGGGCAGAGTAGAACCACTCCACAGAGTTTCCAAGGAGCACCTGTTGGATTTGAACTGCCAACCTTTTGGTTAGCAGCCATAATACTTAACCACTATGCCACCAGAGTTTTCCCTTTTCCCTTAGTACTCTATATTCTCAATGACTGAATTACAGCTATTGTCCTGACTTTCTTGAAGCCTGGCTCCTGATCCCAGTTGTCCTGCTTCCACACTTCACACTCCAGTGTAGGTCCATGGTACTTTGCTTTTCTACCTTTCAGATGCAGATGCCTGCCATTTAAAACTCATCAGACCATGAACTCAGTTTTGGCATTTATAATGTCTTAATTTCTACCTTTTCAAATGATTCTCTTTCTATACTCTTATTACTTCATATGATCATCTATGCCATATTTATATTAATTGTAGCCCAGATCTGATTTCTAGATTTATGTCTCCATCGGCTAAACCTTAAGAGTCACACCAGCCCTACACTTATATTGAAACATGCATCCTGCCATATCTAATCTTGCCCATTCTAGTCCAGGTCCCAAAAGACCTGGACTCAAATCTAAGTTATATCATCTATTAGTTATATAATATTGCTAAATAACTTAGCCTTTAACAATAAGAAAGTTCAGTTGTTCTGAGAAGCCAGGTTGTATGCACAAAGCATCAAGCACATAGGTTTGATGATATACATTAAATGTTAATTTCTTTTATTCCTCTGCCACCTCTAAT
Source organism: Heterohyrax brucei (assembly GCA_028571685.1). Lineage (NCBI taxonomy): Eukaryota > Metazoa > Chordata > Mammalia > Hyracoidea > Procaviidae > Heterohyrax > Heterohyrax brucei. The sequence goes on from CM053150.1 coordinate 70,987,524, forward strand.
GGATTATGTAGCTTCTTTATATGAATACTTTTGTCAAGAAAGCTAACAGTTCCCTGATAAAACTTTTCCCTCAAATATCTACCAAATTTGTTTCAATGGACATTCTATTCAACTTCAGAAATCTGTTCTACGAAAAGCAATCTAAGGTCAGCAAAAGTAAAATTCAATTAAAGAAATGATCACAGCATGAGTGTTGGGAACTGGCAGAAGAAAGATACTTTTTTAAATGACAATAATTCACATTATCATTACCATTTTTCACAATGTGAGAAGCATGCCGAGTCCTTTATGTAAGGGATCAAGAATAAAACTCCTTAAACTTGATAATTCAACATCATATTTCATTTGCTTCCTCACTCTTAGGTTAAAAAATTCCTGACCTTCAGCACAGGGACGTATACTGTCTTATGCTGTGTTTTCTAAAGAAGCAAAGAATAGAGGCCAGAATGCCCAAGACATGCTTTAAATATATAAGACATTCCTATAAATACATAGAAAGATAAATTTATTTCAAGAAAATGGCTCACGCAGCAGTGGATGTGGGCAAGTCCCAAATCCATGGGTCAGGTGTCAGGCTGGCTTCTGACTCATATTGTTGCAGGGACTGAGAAACCCAAAATCAGCAGGTCAGATGGCAGGCTGCTGGCTCAGGGTGCCAAGGGAACTGGTGAATCCCCAGATTGGCAGGTAAGACACAGGTTGCTGGTTCAAGTCCCAAGAACCAGAGGTCAGAAGATGATGAGTTGGATGAAGGATTAAGAGACAGAGAACTTTGCCAGAACGTCCATTATATATTGGATGTAGACCATACACCCAAGAAAAGTCCACTTTCAACTGATTGGCTGCTCATATCAGACACAAAAGAAAGGAGGATGATAACACAGTATCTGCTAAATCACTGAGAATCACAGCCTGGCCAAGTTCACATGTAACCTTAACTACCACACTAACCCAGAACTGAATATAGTGGGAATTATAATGTAATGGGGAAAATACAGGATATGTTGTCAGAAGATCTTGAATTGATTCTTCTCCTTCTGGTATTTAATAGCTATCCAAGTTTGAGCTTATTAGATAACTTTTTTGTTTGTTACTTCTCATCTATAATTTGGTAGGCAATCATCTTTATCTACCTTTAAAGGTTGTTGTTACAATCAAATGGAAAAAAATGTACAGATAAAAAACTATCGCTTGAAAATGACTTTACAGATTAGTTAATATTTTCTGAAAACTCACTGAATTTATAGACATGGGGTTGCTTCAAAAGCCCAAACTATTGAAATACATTATGTTATGCCAAATAATTCATTTAACTCATATAGACCATAATAATGAAATCCCTAATTTTTAAACAAGTCCTATGCACTTTCAATGTCAAAAATAGTCATGTCTCAAGCACTTCTGTCCCCTTTCATAGGGACTTAAAGAGAAACTTAAAGTTCAAATCTCTCTCTGGGATTGCCAAATTTAGACACAGTGGGTAGTAATCAAATTCAGGGGAAAGAAGCTGAACAGTCCCATATTTTTCTCTACCCTCTAGAAAACATACTCCTTGCTATGAAAAAAAAATACAGTTGAGATGGAAAAAGTCATGCTGATTTAATTTTCTTTCAAGAGACATGGGGGAAGACAAGGCCTTCTCTGTGGGGACAAGAGTCCTTCTATTTTAGCCTAAGTCTACTAACATAAGTTTTAGAAGCTCTTCTTCTAAAAATTCAGAGAAGGATATTAAAAATAATAAAAATAGGCCATGAATTTGATTGTGCATTCTAACCACATATCATACATTTAAAATGGAGGTCCTCATTCCAGCTAACTTTATTTCCTTTTCCTGATGCCTCTTCTGGGCACTAGAACCAACTTCGCCTTCATAATAAAACAGTGATACTATCTATATCTTTTTTCTTTGTTTTATTGTGGTAATATGTGCATGTATATGTATCAGGAATACATATGTATAAAACACTTGCGAATTCAAAAATTTTTACACATACAATCCAATGACACTGATTGTTGTGTTGTGGTTAGGTGCCGTCAAGTCAGTTCAGACTTATAGTCACCCTATGAACAACAGAAGGAAACGCTGCCCAGTCTAGCGCCATGTCCACAATCGTTTTTATGCTTACGTTCACTGTTGCCACTGTGTCAATCCATCTCATCGAGGGTCTTCCTCCTTTTTGCTAACCCTCCACTCTAATAAGCACGATGTCCTTCTCCAGGGACTGATCCTTCCTGATAACGTGTGCAAAGTATGTAAGACACAGTCTTGCCATCCTTGCTTTTAAGGAGTATTCTGGCTGTACTTCTTCTAGAACAGATCTGTTTGTTCTTTTGGTGGTTCATGGTACATTCAATAGTATTCTCCAACACCACAGTTCAAGGGCCTCAATTCTTCTGTCTTCTCTGTTCATTGTCCAACTTTCACATGCATATGGTGTGACTGAAAATATCATTGCTTGGGTCAGGTGCACTTTAGTCTTCAAGGTGACATCTTTGCTTTTCATGACACTGATTATACTCACCATATTTTGCAATTATTAGCACTGTCCTTTTCTATATTATTCCAATACCATTAACAGAAACTCAGTGTCCCCTAAGCAGTGACCCATTACCTCTTTTCTACTCCTCAGGCATGATAACTACTAATAAGCTTTGGTTTCCATATATTTGCCTATTTCACTTAAATGAAATCATACAATATTTGCTCTTTTGTGATGAACATATTTCACTTAGAATAATGTTCTCAACGTTTATCCATGTTGTAGCATGTCTCTTTATGGCAGAGTAGTACTTCATTGCATACGTGTACCACATTTTGTTAATCCACTCACCAGCTGATTAACATTTAGGTTGTTTCTACCTTTTAGCTACTGTGAATAGTGCTGTAATGAATGTTTGCTAACAGGTTTCTGAGTTCCTGCTTTCAGTTCTTTTGGGCACATACCTAGGACTGAGACTGCTGGACCATACAGTAGTTCTCTGTTTAACTTTCTGAGGAACTATCAAACTGTTTTACACAATGTCTGTGCCATTTTGCATTCCCACCAACAACATATGAGAGTTCCCACATCCTCTTTACTAACTGCACCAAATAATTTTCTTAACTTTTATTTTCAAATATCATATTTAAAGAAGAGTAGCAAGGAAAATATCTCTCCCTAATGTTAATTTGGTAACATAGTGGTTAAGAATTACCACTGCTAACCACAAGGTCAGCAGTTCAAAGCCACCAGGTGCTCCTTGGAAACTCTATGGGCAGTTCTACTCTGTCCTTTAGTGTCACTATGAGTTAGAGTCAACTCAGCAATGGATGTGTTTATTTATTTATGGCTTAAAGTTAACTTCTTATATAACCATGTCAAAACTGTGAAATTAACAATAGTATAATACTATTAACTAGTTTTATAGGCTTTATTGAGATTTTGCTAATTTTTCCATTAATGTCCTTTTTCTGTTCCAGGATCAATTGAGGATAGCACCTTGCATTTAGTCATCATGCCTTTTAAATCATGCTCCTAAATTTGGATTTCTCTGATGTTTCATCACAGTTAGACTGACATTACAAATTTGGGGAAGACTATCACACAGGTAATGTGCCCTTCTCTTTGTATCACATTTCAGGTTACATGGTATCCATGTGACTTATTACTGATGGTACTATTTCGATCACTCAAATGATAATTTTTTGATGCTAGGAAACTATCTGTGTGATAACTAAAGAATGCTTATCAGGCTTTACAATATTTAGAAAATAAGCAGATTCAGCCATGCCATTAACAAACACAGGGACCTACTGAAGGCAGTATAGTCAGACAGATGTCGGTTTGAGGCTGTGTCTGACATTTGTTTTCTGCAGTTGTTTTAAGGAAGATTAGTTCAGTTTCAGTTTCTTTAGCTGTAAATAGAAATAATAGTACCTCAGTTGTTATTTTTATCTTTATGTTATATAAAAAGCCTTAGTTTTGTACATAGTAAACACTAAATTAACTTTTGTGCTGTTCATTCTGTAGTCAATGGCAGTAGTAATAACATTAACAGCACTTGCCAAGTTGTGTGGCATTTTTATCCCAGAAGAGAGTACAACTATATACCAAAAACACTATGTATTTACAGGTTTTTTCAACTTTTTTTTTATTGTGATTAAGTGAAAGTATACAATCCAAATCAATTTTGCATGCCTGTCTATCTGTAGCTCCTTTTGTTTTCCTTGCCTGGCAACAGCACACTCCTCCTTTTCATTCTATACTTCTAGTATTCTCAATTTTTCAATTTTTTAAAAAATATAATAAAATATCCTGTCAGAGAGATGTTTAGCTAGAGATTAAATTTGTGGTTACTTTTTCTTTAGCAAGATAACTTTACAATTGCTTTGTCACTAGTAGAGGTAGAAAATAACTTTGAAGCAGATTTTCCTGACCATGTGAAAAATCATTTAAGTTAGATTTCCCTTAGTTAGGTAAATATGGTGAACAGGTCCCACAATCCTGAGGGAAGGGTATAAGAAGACATTTTTCATTTTGAGTGGCTAAAAAAAAGTGTCTCTCATCCCTGAGAAATGACAGAGATTTACAGTTTGTTAGACGAACAAGTCTACAAAATGTCCTCATCAATACCCTTGGGCCTGGCTTGCACAGTGAACTGTGGCTACACATAAAAACTGAAGTAGCTGATTGTTAAGACCTGTAATTTTGGAGCCCAAATTCAGAGCATCCTTGATCTCTTCACACTAAGGGACTATGTTATAGATTGCATTGTATCCCCCTCAAACATGTGTTGTAAATCCTAACCTCTAAAGTCTCTCCAAGCTAAAATGCACTCGGTGGTACCTAACAACATATCTGTGGTTACGATCCCATTTCTAAGTGGGTTTTCTTTATTATGTTAATAAGGCAGTATTAGTACAGGGTGTACCTTAAGCTCTTTTGAGATATAAAAAGTGGACTGAACAAGCAACCAGGCAAATAAGCAGAGATGGTGAAGACAGATACCACACCACATGAAAATCACCAGTAAACCAAGAAGCAGAAACTGAAGAGAGACAATGGCCTTCTCTGAGTGCGGAGGAACACCATCTCCTAAAGTCTAGCCTCCTAAACTGTGAAAAAACAAATTTCTGTCTGTTAAAGTTACCCATTTACAGCGTTTCCCTTATAGCAACACTAGATAACTAGGAAAGAGTGAGTTCACTCTTCTCAAATAATCACTGCTGTCTTTGCAAGTACCTAGACCACAGTAAAAGCATTATCACAATAGTGAGCATCAGCACAAAAGTATGTATCATCTGCTAGGTAGTTCAGGAACGAGGCAGGCTTCAACCCAGCAGTTCCATGTAGCAGTGTGAAACAACAGTATTAGTGAACTGATCAGTCATATTTCCTTTTATGCCTAGGACCAGATGAGGACTGACCCTAAGAACTACTAGACAATTAGTAATTAGCTGTTGGAATGATGACTGTCTCAAAAGGAAGGTACTAGACTTTATGTGACTGTGACACAGGAGGGTCAGAGCAATTAACTGGAAAAATATAAGAGGTATTACTATACTTGAATCCCATTTGTGGAAAAGTTTTTTCAGTTACATAAACTTTCCAGTTCCCCCTATCTACTGTGTTTGCTACCTTCAAAGGCTTCTTTATACAAGGTAGCAGTTTAAAAATCTCAAAAGGTAAAAGGCCTTTGGATTTATCTTTAGCAACACTGAAAGAATGTTGATAGGAGGGCACTGTTTGACAGTCAGCAGCAAGGCTTACGGAGGAATGAAAACCCCAGTAGATACACTGGGTGGTGGCAACTACTGAAGCAAAGGAAAGTTGACTCAATTTCTACAGGCTGCAACAAAGGAAGAATGCAAACATAGGGAGAGGGTGTGGACCTCAGAAGGAACCCTGGGACTGAGAACTTCCATAAATTCAGCTTAGAAATACAAACAACCTTTAGATTTGTGTGCATGTAATTAATGCAAAAATTATATACCTTCTAGAAAATTAAGCATAGAAGCATTGCTAACATGGTGAATCATCATCTCCTTCCTCTATGAAGAGTATTTTGTAGAAACCTCATCTCACCCATTCTATCTCCAAAATTATTCTCTGCATTCTCACAGTCCAAACAGTTTATCTATTAAGGCCCTTTGTGACCTTACTACAGCAAGTCTTGCCAGATTCACCTCCTTCCGCCCCTCTCCATCTCAACCTTACATCCTGTGTAAGCACACCTCTGAGACTTTTATCTTGCTGCTTCCTGTTCTGCAATGTTCTTTCCCATTGCTGTATAGTTAAATCTCTTTTTTCTTCAAAACTGAAGTCAAAAGCTACCTCCACAAAACAACCTACTCTGATTCTTTCAGTTACAAGTGATATTTACTAGTTTCTTAATCCCCCTAGCATTTTATCTTTATATTTTATATATATGGGTCAATTTTTACTTTCTATTATAATTACATATTTCTTTATGCCTTTATTACATCAAAATCTTCTTTGGAACGAGACTCATTGTCTTATTTATCTTTTGTCTCCCAGCAGTTCTATTTAAAAACCCAGTAAAAAATTTGTTGAATAAATTTATTAAATACCTTAATGTGAAGTATTACACTGATATAAACTCGATTTATATTATTCCTCCTTGTGTCTGGCAGTCTGTCATACTGTGGGGGCTTGAGTGTTACTATCAAGCCACTAGTAAGAATTCAGGTACCAGCATGGTCACGCATGGTGGGCAGTTTCAGCTGAACTTTCAGACTAAGAGACTAGGAAGAAGGACCTAGTAGTCTACATCTAAAAAGAATTAGCCAGCAAAAACCTAATAAATAGCAGCAGCATACTGTCAAATACAGTGCTGGAAGATGAGCCCTGCCAGGTAGAGGACATTCAAAAGACAATTGGGGAAGAGTTGCCTCCTCAAAGTAGAGTCAACCTTAATGACATGGATGGAATAAAACTTTTGGGACCTTCATGTGCTGATATCACACAATTCAAAGTGAGAAGAAACAGCCGCAAACATCCATTAATAATCAGAATATGGAATGTGTCTTAGGCTGGGTTTCTAGGGAAGCAAAACCAGTAACACATGTAGGTACAAGGAAAGATTTATAATATATACAGATAGATAGATATAGGAAACAGTGCATGCAATCACAGAAGCTGAATGTCCCAAGTTCTGGTACAAGCTTCACGTGGCCACAGAAGTGAGGAACCCAAAGTCAGCAGGTCAGCGACCAGAGCTCTAGATCACTGGTTGTGTAAGTCAGTGGATCCCAAGCTGATGGCGAGACGGAGCGGCAGAGGTTGGCAAACCCAGGATCAGCAGGTCAGGGAGCAGGACTCTCAAGTGCTGATTGTAAGGATTGATGAATCCAATAGCTGCTAGTTCAAGTCCAGGAACCAGACGCTGGAAGAAGAGAGCAGCAGCTCCTGGCTATGTGATCAGACCAGCAGTAGTAGTGGAAGGTCGAGAGATGAGAGCTGAGGGGCAGGAAGCCACCACAAACCCCACCCTGCCATTTAGTACAGCAGCCAAATATGGAGTAGCCAAGTTAACATAATCCTGACCACCACAGAATATAAGAAGTTTGAATCTAGGAAAATTGGAAATCGTCAAAAATGAAATAGAACACGTAAACATTGATATCCTAGGCATTTAGCGGAATGGCATTCTGTTTTGAACTGGACAATCAATCATATCGCCTACTAGGACAGAAATGACAACTTGACAAGGAATGGCATTGCAGTCATTGTCAAAAAGAATACTTCAAGATCTGTACCGACATACAATGCTGTCAATGATAGGATAATATCCACATGCCTATAAGGAAAGCCAGTTAATACAACTATTATTCAAACTTACACACTAACAACTAAGGCTACAGATGAAGAAACTGAAGATTTTTACCAGCTTCTGTACTCTGAATTTGACTGAACATGCAACCAGAATACATTGATAATTATTGGTGACTGAATGCAAAAGTTGAAAGCAAAGAAGGAAGAATTGGAAAGTATGGCTTTGGTGACAGAAACAATGAGAAAAACAGCATGACAGATTTTTGCAGGATCAATGACTTCTTCATTGATAGCTTCTTAATATCAGCATCAAGTAAGAAGGGATAATAGCATCAGGTAAAAAGGGTAACAGCATCAGGTAAGGAAGGTGTCATGGATTGAATTGTGTCCCCCCCAAAATATGTGTAGCCATGTGGCTGGGCCATGATTCCCAATATTTTATGACTGTCCTCCCTTTTGTGATTTCCCTATGCTGTATGTTAAAGGATTAGGGTGGGGCTGTAAATCCCTTCATAAGATCACCTCCCTGCTCCACTGTAAAGGGAGTTTCCCTAGAGTATGACTTGCACCACCCTTAAACCTTTCATCCTACAAGAGATAAAAGGGAAGCAAGCAGAGAATTGGGAACCTTACACCATCAAGAAAACAGCACGGAAAAGTGTGTGCCTTTCAGACCTGAGGTTCCTGTGCCAAGATGCTCCCTGAACAAAGAATGATGCAACACAAGGATTTTCCTCCAGAGTGGTCAAGGGGGAATGCCTTCCCCTGGAGCAGACATTCTTAATTTGGACTTGTAGCCTACTGGACTGTCTAAAAACAAACTTCTCCTTTGTTAAAGCCATCCACTCATGGTATTTCTGTTAGAGCAGCACTAGCAGACCAAAACAGAGGGTAACAGCATCAGGTAAGAAGGCTAACAGCACCAGGTAGAGAGTAACAGCATCAGGTAAGGAGGGTAGTAGCATCAGGTAAGAAGGGTAATAGTATCAGGTAGGGAGTGTAACAGCATCAGGTAAGGAAGGATAACAGCACCAGGTGAGGAGGCTAACAGCACCAGGTAAGGAGGGTAACAGCATCAGGAAAGGAGACTAACAGCGTCAGGTAAGGAGGGTAACAGCATCAGGTAGAGGGCGAAAAAATAGTGAGCAGCCTCCACTCGTCTGTCAGTGGAGGCTTGCATGTTGCTGTGATGCTGGAAGCTATGCCATTGATAGTTAGGTACCAGCAGGGTCACCCATGGTAGACAGCTTTCAGCTGAACTTCCAGACTAAGACAGAATAGGGGGAGATCCAGCAGTCTACTTCTAAAAAGAATTAGCCAGGGAAAACCTTATGAACAGCAGTGGAACACTGTCAGATATGGTGCTGGAAAGTGAGCCCCCCAGGTTGGACGGCACTCGGAAGACAACTGGGAAAGAGCTACCTCCTCAAAGTAGAATCGACTGTAATGATGTGGATAGAGTCAGGCCTTCAGGATTTTTGTTCACTGATGTGCTATGGCTCAAGACGAGAAGAAACAGCTGGAAACATCCATTAATAATAGGGACATGGAATGTATGAAGTATGAACCTAGGAAAATTGGTAATCATCAAAAATGAAATGGAATGCATAAACACTGATATCCTAGGCATTAGTGAGCTGAAATGGACCATCTGAATCCAACAATCATGTAGTCTACTATGCTGGGAATGAAAGCTTGAAGAGGAACTGTGTTGTGTTCATCATAAAAAACATTTCAAGATCTGTCCTAAAGCACAATGCTGTCAGTGATATGATAATATCCATATGCCAACAAGGAAGGCCAGTTAATATGATTATTATTCAAATTTATGCACCAAGCACTAAGGCCAAAGATGAAGAGACTGACAATTTTATCAGGTTCTGTAGTCTGAAATTGATGGAATATGTAATCAGGACACATTGATAATTACTGGTGACTGGAATGTAAAAGTTGGAAACAAAGAAGAAGGATTGGTAGTTAGAAAATATGGCCCTGGTGACAGAAATAATCCCAGAGATTTCATGATAGAATTTTGCAAGACTAACCACTTCTTCACTGCAAATACTTTTTTAACCAACACAATCAGTAACTGTACACGTGGACCTCACCAAACAGAACACACAGGAACCAGATCAACTACATCTGTGGAAAAAGATGATGGAACAGCTCCCCATCAGCAGTCAGAACAAGATCAGGTGCTGACTGTGGCATAGATCACTAATTGCTCACAAGCAAATTCAAAATGAAACTGAAGAAAATTAGAACAAGGCCATGAGAGCCGAAGTATGACCTTGAGTATATCCTTCCTAAGGTTGAAGACATCTCAAGAACAGATTTGATGTGTTGAACACTAATGACCAAAGACCAGATGAACTGTGGAGTGACATCAAAGACATCATCCATGAAGAGAGCAAGAGGTCATTAATAAGACAAGAGAGAAAGAAAAGACCAAATAGAATGTCAGAAAAGACCTGAAACTTGCTCTTGAACATCAAGCAGCTAAAGCTAAAGGAAGGAATGCAAAGTAAAAGACCTAAACAGAAGATTTCAAAGAGCAGCTCAAGAAGACAAAGTAAGGTATTATAATGCATGTGCAAAGAGCTGGAAGTGGAAAACCAGAAGGGAAGAACATGTTCTGAATTTCTCAAACTGAAGAAACTGAAGAAAAAGTTCAAGCCTGAAGTTAAAATAGTGAAGGATTCTACAGGGAAAATATTAAATGACTCAAGAAGCATCAAAAGAAGATGGAAGGAATACACAGAGTCACTATACCAGAAAGAACTGGTCAATGTTCAGCCATTTACAGAGAGAGAATATGATCAGGAACTGATGGTACTGAAGGAAGAAGTTGAAGCTGCATTGAAGGCACTGGCAAAAAACAAGGCTCCAAGAATTGATGGAATATCAATTGAGATATTTCAACAAACAGATGCAGCGCTGGAAGTAGTCACTCGTCTATGACACGACATTTGGAAGACAGCTACCTGGCCAATTGACTGGAAGAGATCTATATTTATGCCCACTCCAAAGAAACGTGATCCAACTAAATGCAGAAATTACTGAACAATATCACAAATATCACATACAAGTAATATTTTGCTCAAGATCATTCAAAAGTGACTGCAACAGTATATTGACAAGGAACTGCCAGAAATTCAAGCTGGATTCAAAAGAGGTTGTGGAACCATGTCAGATAGATCTTGGTTGAAAGCAGAGAACACCAGAAAGATGTTTACTTGTATTTCATGGACTATGCAAAGACATTCAACTGTGTGGATCATAATAAATTATGGCTACCATTGTGGGGAATTGGCATTCCAGAACACCTAATTGTGGTCTTAAGGAATCTGTATATGGATCAAGAGGCCATCGTGTGAACAGAACAAGAAGACGTTGCATGGTTTAAAGTCAGGAAAGGTATGCATCAGGGTTGTATCCTTTCACCACACTTTTTCAATCTGTATGCAAAGCAAATAATTCGAGAAACTGGATTACACAAAGAAGAACAAGGCATCAGGATTAGAGAATGACTCATTAACAACCTACATTACACAGACGACACCACTTTACTTGCTGGAAGTGAAGAAAATTTGAAACACTGATGAAGATCAAGGACCACAGCCTTCAGTATGGATTGCACCTCAACTTTAAGAAAACAAAAATCTTCACAACTGGACCAGTAAGTAACATTGTAATAAGTGGAGAAAGGATTGAGGTTGTCAAGGATTTCATTTTACTTGGGTCCACAATGAACACCCATGGAAGCAGCAGTCAAGAAATCAAAAGATACACTGCATTGGGAAAATCTGATGCAAAGGACCTCTTTAAAGTATTCAAAAGTAAAGATATCACTTTGAAGACTAAAGTGCCCCTGACTTAATCCACGGTATCTTCAGTCAAATCACATGCATGCAAAAACTGGACAGACGAAGAATTGATGCCTTCGAACTGTGGTATTGGAGAAGAATGTTGAATGTACAGTGGACTGCCAAAAGAACAAACATCTGTTCTAGAAGATGTACAACCAGAGTGCTCCTTGGAAGCAAAGATGGCAGGGCTGTGTCTTATACATTTTGGACATGTTGTCATGAAAGATCAGTCCCTGGAAAAGGATATTATGCTTGGTAGAGTGGAGGGTCAGTGAAAAAGAGGAAGACCCTCAATGAGATGGATGGACACAGTAGTCTCAGCAATGGGCTTAAGCATAAAAACAATTGTGGACACAGCACAAGACTGCGCAGTGTTTTGTTCTGTTGTTCATGGGGTTGCTGTGAGTTGGAACTCACTCGACGGCCTAACAACAACAATGACTTCTTCATTGCAAATACCTTTTTTCATTAGCATAAAAGGTGACTATACATAAGGACTCCAGATGGAATATACAGGAATAAAACAGACTACATCTGTAGAAAGAAATGATAGAAAAGGTCAGTTAGAACATGGCCAGATGCTGACAGTAGCACAGACCACTAACTGCTCATATGTAAGTTCAAACTGAAACTGCAGAAAATGAGAAAAAAATCCATGTGAGCCAAAGTATGACCTTGAGTATATCCTATCTGGGTTTAGAGACCATCTCAAGAATAGATTTGATACAGTGAATGCTAATGTCTGAAAACCAGACACACTATAGAATGACACCAAAAACATCATACAGGAAGAAAGCAGGAAGTCATTAAAAAGACAATGAAAAAAGAAAAGATCAAATTGGATATCAGAAGAAACTCTGAAACTTGCTCTTGAACATCAAGCAGCTAATGCAAAAGGAAGAAATGAAGTAAAAGAACTAAACAGAAGAATTCAAAGGCTCAAGAAGACAAAGTAAAGTATTATAACGACAAGTACAAAGAGCTAGAGACAGAAAATCAAAAGTAAAGAAGACACTTGGTGTTTCCCAAGCTGAAAGAACTAAAAACAAAATTCAAGCCTCAAGTTGTAATAACGAAGAATTCTACTAAGAAAATATAATGCAGGAAGAATCAACCAAAGATGGGCAGAATACACAGTCATTCTCACATATTGAATTTTAGATGTGCGTTTAGCCATTTAGCTAGGCCAAGATTCCTGGTACTGTGTGATATTCCTTCATGCTATAAACCCTGCCTCTGTGATGTTAATGAGGGAGGATGGGCAGCAGCTGTTTTGGTGGGGCCCGACTCAATGTGTAAGATTGCACTGTCTCTTGAGGTAGTCTCTTGGGATACAAAGGAAAGGGACGCAAGCAGACAGTTTGGGACCTCACATCAGGAGAGAAGCAGTGCCGGGAGCAGAGTATGTCTTTTGGAAAGACCTGGGGTCCCTAGCCTCAGAAGCTCCCAGTCCAGGGGAAGACTGACAACTAAGATCCTTCCTTCAGAGCCAAGAGAGAAAACCTTCCCCTGGAGGTGATGCCCCGAATTTGGACTTGCAGCCCACTGAACTGTGACAGAACAAAGTTTCTCTTTTTGAAGCCATCCACTGGTAGTATTTCTGTTAGAGCAGCAATAGACAACTGAAATAGTCATTATACCAAATGAGCTAGTCAATGTTCCACCATTTCAAGTGGTAGCATATGATCAGGAACCAATGGTACTGAAGAAAGAAGTGTAAGCTGCATTAAAGGCACTGGCAAAAAACAAGGCTCCAGGAACCGATGGAATATCAATCGAGATATTTCAACAAATGGATGCAGTATGGGAAATGCACACTTTTCTATGCCAAGAAATTTAGATGACAGTTAACCTGGCCAAATGACTAAAAGTAATCCATATTTATGCCTATTCCTAAGAAAGGTGATCTAACCAAATGTAGACATTATCAAACAATATCATTAATATCACACACAAGTAATATTTTTGCAAAAGATCATTCAAAAGCAGTTTCAGTAGTAAATTGACAGGGAAGTACCAGAAATACAGGACCAGTTCAGAAGAAGACATAGAACCAGGGATACCATGGCTGATGTCAGACGAATCTTGGCTGACAGCACAGAATGCCAGAAAGATGTTTGTGTTTTCTTGACTATGCAAAGGCAGTCCATCATGTGAATCATAACAAATTACGGGTAACATTAACAGGAATGAGAATTTGACAACACTTAATTGGGCTCATGAGGAATCTGTACTTGGATCAAGAGGCAGTCATTCAAACAGAATAAAGGGACACCGCATGGTTTAAAGTCAGGAAAGGTATGTGTCAGGGTTATGTTCTTTTACCATACCTATTCAATTTGCATGCTAAGCAACTAATCCAAGAAGCTGGACTGTATGAACAAAAACAGGGCAATAGGAATAGAAGAAGATTCATTAAGAACCTGGGTTATGCAGATGGCATGACCTTGCTTGCTGGAAGTGAGATGATTTGAAATACTTACTGATGAAGATCAAAGACCACAGCCTTCAGAATGGGTTACACTTTAACATCAAGAAAACGAAAATCCTACCAATGGACCAATAAGCTATATCATGATAATGGAGAAAACACTGAGGTGATCAAGGATTTCATTTTAATTGGATCCACAGCCAATGCCCATGAAAGCAGCAGTTCAAGAAGTCAAAAGACACACTGCATTGGGAAAATGTGCTGCAAAAAACCTCTAAAGTGCTGAAAAACAAAGATGTCACCTTGAAGGCTATGGTACACCTGACTCAGACCACAGTATTTTCAACCACTTCACGTGCATGTGGAAGTTGGACCATGAATAAGGAAGACAGAAGAACTGATGGCTTTGAACTGTGGTGTTGGTGAAGAATATTGAATGTATCATGGATTGCAATAAAAAGGAACAGATCTGTCTTGGAGGAAATACAACCAGAGTGCCCCTTACAGGCAACGATGGTAGACTACATCATATACTTTAGATATGCTGTCAGTAGGGATCAATCCCTGTAGAAGGACATCATGCTTGGTAAAGTAGAGAGGTCAGAGAAAAAGAGGAAGACTATCAATAAGATGGAATGACACAATGACTGCAACAATGGGCTCAAGCAAAACAACGACTGTGGGCACGATGCAAGACCAGGCAGTGTTTCAGTCTGTTGTACATAGGGCTGCTATAACAACGTGTACGCTGTTAGCATGCCTACACCTATAGATTTGAAGGCAGAAAACACTATCTTAGAAGAAGCAAAATAAATGATCATTTAACATTTTCAGTACTAAAACTTTTACTTCAAAATATTTCTTTTGAAAATTCAAAACTGGTCTGAAAGTGGCCTAATAAAATAAGTAGAAGAGTCTGCAACACATTAAGGGAAAATAACATATGTGTTCAACAGCACAACATCAACTCACCGTGACATGTCATGTTAATATTCACGCAGGTCCCTACCAGCTGGGAGGAAAAGTGTTTTATTTTTTTTCCCTTTCATTTCACTACAGCTGTTACCTCGTTAATAATTAGACGACCAGGAGGGGAGATTATCTCCTGCAAATGGAGACTTTAAGACAGAAACTCGGTGAAAAATATATCACTTAAACCTTAAACCCCTGTATGCCTTTTTCGAACAACTTTCAAATTTTAGTCTAATCTGCTTTCCTGAGCTTAAAGTGATACTTGGTACAAAGTTTTCAATACTTCCTAAGATATCTGGCCTTGTACAGTTATTGACACAATGAAAGCAAAAAGGCTGAGGTCAATTATCTACTTTTTAAAAAGTTTTTATTGTGGTAAAATACATATAACATAAATCTGTCATTTAACCCTTTTAAGAGTATAATTCAGTGACATTGACTACATTCACCATGTTGCACAATCATCACCACTTTCTATTTCCAAAAGTTTTCAACATCCCAAACAGAAACTCAGTACCCTTAGTAGCTCTCTGTTTCCTCCTCCTCTCCATCACCAATAAACTTCTGTCTCTGTCCATTTGCCTATTTTAGGTATTTCATATAAACAGTATCACACAATATTTGTCCTTTCGTGTCTGACTTATTTCATTGTTATTTTCAAGAAAAAAGTATTGGTCATTAAAAAAAAAGGTCATTTAAACTACAGACTGATATAATTGCAAGAATAATAATTGGAGTATAAAGTTATTTTTAAATAAAACTATATCTATGAGGCTTTGTTCTGTTTTCCTATAGAACAGAACAGGATATGCTACTTAAGAAGATTTATTTGGCATATAATATATATGCAACTGTCAACCAGCCATCTCTACTTGAACGTGCCACAGTCACACTAAAATTAATATGTTTAAAACCTACCATTATCACCATCTCCCTCCAATTTGCTTATCTATCTGTAGTCTTTATCTAGTTAATGGAATATCTCTCCACTCACCTTTGTCTGAGCCACACAGAAAGGTGGGATTCATCTCCCTCTCTAATTCTATACATACAAGCAACAATCTATTTCTGTAGATTTTATTTTCCAACAATCTTCAGGTGATTTCCTCCTTTCTAGTACCACTGTCAGTACCAGTGCCACTGCCCTAGATCAGGCAGGCCTTTAGCTTCTCTTGCTTGGATTTTTACAGTAGCCTTCTTACCAGTCTCCTGCTTGGTTCACTGTCTCCGTCCACCAGATTTTTGACAGTTCCCACCTTCTAGTTTAGTGGGCTTTCTAGAAAGAAAATTTGATTATTATCCCTTATTGAATATTTGTCAATGAATAAACTAATATTTATGGCATATGAAGCCCTTCATGGTCTGAACCTATTTATTCCTCATTAACTCTTTCTGTTTTTTTGGCAAGCATTTACTGGGTGTCCTATTTGCCAGACACTGTTCTAGGTGTTGAAGATTTAACAGATATAGAAACAATCTTATTTCTTGTCACTTCCTGCTCTCCTTCACCTCTTCCTTCCTACCACAACCAAACTTTGCCTTTTAGAAACAGTGTATCATTGCCAGTCTACTGAAGATGTCTTGTTTCATAGCAAATTTCTACTCATCCTCCAAATCTCAGTTCAAATGTAACCTCTCGTAAGACCTCCTTGAATCTCCTTGTGTACTTTGTGAACACTCATATTTTGTTTGCATGTCTACCTTTGTACTAGTTTCTTAAGAAAATGGATAATGTCTTTTAACACAGTCAAAAAACGTAGTGTGTTTACTAAATTAAAGAAGGATTGAATGAAAATTTCAAAACTTTCCTCAATTGTTAATTATTCCCACTGTTCAGATCATCTAACTGGTCTTCTAGAATAATAGGTAAAGTAATAAACAAGAGTTTATAAAAGCAACTGTTACAGAGTATTATACAAGAGATGATTTTCAGGGCTCTATATGAGTATAAGTGTCATGGATTGAATTCTGTTCCCCCCAAAATAGGTGTAGCCATGTGGCTGGGCCATGATTCCCAGTGTCTTGTGACTGTCCTCCATTTTGTGCTTTTCCTACGCTGCATGTTAAAGGATTAGGGTGGGACTGTAAACCCCCTTATATCACCTCCCTGCTCCACTGTAAAGGGCGTTTCCCTGGAGTATAGCTTGCTGTACCCTTAATCCTTTCATCCTGCAAGAGATAAAAGGAAAGGGAGACAGAAAGAAAGCAGCACTGGGAGAAGAGCACGTCCTTCAGACCCGAGGTTCCTGCGCCAAGATGCTCCCTGGACAGAGACTGATGTAACACCAGACTTTCCTCCAGAGCCAACAAGGGGGAAAGCCTTCCCCTGGACTGGATACCCTGAATATGGACTTGCAGCCTACCGGACTATGTAAGAATAAACCTTCCTTTGTTAAAGCCATCCACTCTGTGGTATTTCTGTTAGAGCAGCCCTAGCTGACTAAAACAATAAGCCTAGAAAGTATTTTGTCATCTAGTTGACATTTATTTCACCATCAGTTTACTTCACAATTAAAATTTGGTCCTCTGTCCTGAAGCATATTCCTGTAATTAAAAATGCAAAGTAGTAAATTATTAAAAATACACTGTACAGCAGCAATCAGAGTTTATGGAAAAAAGGTTACACTATGATAGAATTTTTTGTTTTATCTCACAGAGATAGTGTAAAATGATACACCTATATATTCACTTACCATTAATACATTAAAAGCATCTCATATCAGTATATCAATGCCTACGTATAGTCAGGTCACTCTTGGCAATATTTCAAGGTCTATATTAAGAAATTCAAGCTCTCACAAGGCATACTGTTACCTGAGATGAACTATTATCAGATTTTTCCATTCATTTATTAAACATATGTCCAAATGTGAATGAAGAAAACATTAAAAATATGTTCCCAAGCTTAAAGTAACTTTAACTTCTTCCCAATTAAACATGTTGGAACACCAGTGGTGAATGAGGGGGTGGCCATCTGTCAGTACACAAAGGACTTTGTGTTTGCACACAAAGACATTGCTCGACCCACATCTGGTTCCTGCAGCCAAATTCTGCCCTCACTGGGGCAACTCCCACTGAAGTATCTGGGCCCAAACCAAGAGCAGGAAATGCCTTTTTTAAAATCTAGTTGTTTGTTCCATGGATATTTGATATATAAAAGAATTGCAGGATAGAATTCAGTCTATTTCTCTACTTTTATTTTTAAAAAGAGCAGAGAAAGGTGAGAAAAGAACAGAATTTGAGTAATAGAAGATCAGATTTTTTTTTTAAATCAATTATTTATTTATTTTTATGATGACTGAGTGAGAATGTACATTCCCATATAAATTTATATGCCCACCTATAGGCAACTTCCACTGCTCTCCCTGCCCGGTGACAGCACGCTCTTCCTCTCTGCTCCATATACGTCTCATCCTCCCAACAGCCTCCATTCCCCTCTTATCCACTCACTCTTCTTCTTCCAGCCAGAGGTCAGCAGGATGATATCCTATAGATGCATAGAACCATAAAGTGCATCCAATATATGGTCACTCTGCATTGCCAAGTCCAATCCATTCCTGTCCAAAGAGTGGACCTTCATTATGATTTATGGGCAAGGGCAGCATCAGGGCCAGGGGCCATGCTCCCAGGGGAACCCTGAAGCCTCTGGACAATCAATTGCAGTCCTTTAGTGGAGATATCAGGGTGCACCCCTTTTTTATTCTCATGTTGCCAGTGAGACTCAACTTAGTGAGCTCCATCATGGTTATCACTGGTGGTGGCTGGGCACCATCTGGTTCTTCCAGTCCCAAGCCTATGTAGGGACCCACTCATGTGGGTCTCTCTATCTTCTGGATTGTCTTTACCCCATGTCATTTTGGTCCTCAGTGAGCATCCGTTCCTGCTGAGTTGGGACCATTTGCTGTGCCCTCGGATGGCAATATGGCAGCTTTGAAGACCCCAGACACCACTCATCAATGTGGGGTGCAGAGAACTCTTAGCAAAACGCTAGTTGTGCCAACTAGCCTTAATTTCACCTAAGAGCATGGTCTCCTGCCCCCTGCCCCAGTTACTCTGTCCCTGCAATATTGGGTTAAGACGGAAGGAGTATTCAAGTTATGCTGAAGTCCACTTAATATTGTTCTTGCTTCTAATGTGTGCTATCACCAATTTCACCCAACCAAATTTCTACCAACTGTCGAATCTAAATGCTTCCCTCCTTCCCCTTTCACCCTCCCCTCCCTTGCAGCCATCAAAGAGTCTTTTCTTCTATACATAAATCTGTTTTTGAAATCTCATTGTAGGGGTCTCATACAATATTTGTCCTTTTGTCGCTGACTACTTTCACTCAACATAATGTCTTCCAGCTGAAACCAGGTCATGAGATGTTTCCTGGAATCATGATTATTCCTTATCATTGCATAGTGCTCCACTGAGTATATATACCATAGTTTACCTATCCATTCCTCTGTTGCTGGACATCTGGGTTGATTCCATCTTTTTGCTATCGTGGACTGTGCTGCGATGAACATTCTTGCGCATGTGTCCGTTGGTGTGAAAGGCCTTGATTCTGTAGGATATATTCCAAGTAGTCGAATTACTGGGCCAAATGATATATCTATATCCATTTTTTTAAGGAAGCGCCAGATTGCTTTCCAAAGAGGCTGGACCATTTTTTTTTTTTTAAACCCATTTATTTATTTATTTTTTTATTTAACATAACTGAGTGAAAATGTACATTCACATGAAAATTTACATGCCCCCCTATATGCAGCTTCCACTGCTCTCCCTGTGAGGCTGGACCATTTTGCAACCCCACCAACAGTGTAGGAGAGTTCCACTTTCTCCACAGCCTCTCCAGCATTTGTTGTTTTGTGTTTTTTGGATCATGGCCAACCCTGTTGAGGTGAGATGGTATCTCATTGTAGTCTTGATTTAAATTTTTTTAATAACTAAAGATCGTGAACATGTCCGCATGTGTTTTTTTGGCTGCCCAGATCTCCTCTTCAGAGAAGTGTCTGTCCATCTCCTTTGCCCATTGCTTAACCGGATGATTTATCTTCTTATTCATATTTTATAGTATCTTATAGATTACAGAGATCAGGCATCGGTCTGACATAGAGTTGGGAAATATTTCTTCCCATTCTGTAGGTGGTCTTTTAATTCTATTAATAAAGTCTCTGGTTGAGTAAAAGAGTTTGATTCTTAATAGTTTCCATTTATCTATTTTTTCTTCTGCTGATTCTGGTTTGTTTGACAGATTTTGAAGTCGGTCTATGTTGTGTATTAAAACTTCCATTATTGTTCCTAACTTTTCTTGGATGAGCTTTATTGTTTTAGGTTTGATATTTAGGTCTTTTATCCAGTTGGAGTTGGGTTTTGTATAAGGTGTAAGATATGGATCTTGTTTCAGTTTATTGCAGATGGGTATCCAATTTTGCCAGCACCATTTGTTGAAGATATAGTTTTTACCCCAGTTTAATGTCTTAGGGCCTTTGTCGAATATCAGCTGTTCATAAGCAGATGGTGTCATCTCTGGGGTCTCAATTCTGTTCCATTGATCCATCTGTCTGTTCTTGTACCAGTACCAGGCTGTTTTGACCACTGTGGCAGTGTAGAATGTTCTAAGCTTAGGTTATGAGAGGCCTCCCTGTGTTCTTCTTTAGTCGTACCTTACTTATCTGGGGCTTCTTTCTTTTCCAAACAAAATTGGTGATTTGTTTCTCCATCTCATTAAAAAATGACACTGGACCTTGTATTGGATTGCATTATACAAGTAGATTGCTTTGGGTAAAAGACATTTTCACAACGTTAAGTCTTCCTCTCCATGAGCAGGGTGAGTTTTTCGGTTTACCTAAGTCTCTCTTAGTTTCTTGTAGTAAGGGCTTGTAGTTCTCTTTGTAAAGGTCTGTTATTTCTCTGGTTAGATTAATTCCTAGGTACTTTATCTTCTTAGGGGCTATGGTAAATGGTATTGATTTGATGACTTCTTTGTTAATGGTCTCGTTGGTATAAAGGAATCCTACTGCTTTATTTATGTTTATCTTGTATCCTGAGACTTTGCTGAACTCTTCTATCAGTTTGAATAGTTTACTTATAGATTCTTTGGGATTCTCTGCATATACAGTCATATCATCTGCAAACAGAGATTTTGCCAATGCAGATGGCCTGTATTTCTTGGTCTTGTCTAATTGCTCTGGCTAGAACTTCTAGTACAATGTTGAATAGGAGAGGTGAGAGTGGGCATCCTTGTCTAGTTCCTGTTCTCAAGGGAAAGTCTTTCAGTCTCTCTCCATTCAGGATGACGAAGGCAGTTGGCTTTGTATAAATGGCCCTTACTGCATTGAGGAATTTTCCATCTATCCCTATTTTGCTAAGAGTTTTTAGCTTGAATGGGTGTTGGACTTTATCAAATGTCTTTTCTGCATCAATGGACAAAATCAGGTGATTCTTGTCTTTTGTGATATTTATGTGGTTAGATTTTTTATTTGTCATGGATTGGACTGTCCCCGGTTCCCCCAAAATGTGTATAGCCATGTGGCTGGGCCATGATCCCCAATATTTTATGATTGTCCTCCATTTTGTGATTTTGCTATGTTGTATGTTAAAGAAGATTAGGGTGAGACTCTAAATCCCTTCCTAAGGTCCCTTCCCTGCTCCACTGTAAAGGGAGTTTCCCTGGAGTGTGGCCTGCACCACCCTTTATCTTTTTATTTTAAAGATATAAAAGGAAAGGGAAGCCAGCAGAGAGTTGGGAATCTCATAGTACAGCAAATACTTCAGACCTGAGATTGCAGTGCCAAGATTCTTCCTGAACAAAGACTGATGCAACACAGGACTTTTCTCCAGTGCCAATGAGGGGAAAGCCTTCTCCTGGAGTGGACTTTCTGAATTTGGAATTGTAGACTACTGGACTGTGTAAGAATAAACATTTCTCTTTTAAAGCCATCCACTTTGTGGTATTTCTGTTAGAGGAGTACCAGTCAAGCCAGTCAAGTGCCGTCGAATCGGATCAGGAGTACCAGATGACTAAAACATCATCTCACTGTTTAACATAACATATTTGATTTATTATATTTGTTTGTTTCTTGATAAAGTCTTCTCATCTCTCTACAATCATAACCTGAAAGGCTGGTCTCAGTTACTACCTCCTATGGAAATTTTTCTTATTACTTTACTTTACTCCTGCTCTTTTCCTACTCTAAACTACTCTACTTAAAAATTTAGCATATATTCATACTGTTTTGTATTTTCTCCTAGCAGTTTTATGTCCTTTAGTCATACATGGATTATACATCTCTGACAAGAGCAAAACCAGAATTGTTTTAATTCCAAAGCACCAAGTACAAAGAAATGGAAATATAATAGATAATGTAACTGATATGATGTTTATTGAAGGCTGATCTTAACAGTGGTCTCAATTTCTACCTAGCTGAAACTGAGACTAATTTCATGAAGAAGTGTTATTTATATAGCATGAGCTACATCACACCATGGTGAGGATCTGATTACCAAGGACAACTAGAAAAAATTTCTATGAAATATTAAGGATTTTGTGCCATTGCATCAGAGTTTGTTACAACATTCACTCTCCTTGCTCAATATATGAGATTTTGAGAAATACTGTATCAGCTTAGAGAACAGAAATATACTCTTGATCTAGATTGCAAATGTCTTAATCTCATGTCTTTTATTTTCTAGCTGATGTCTAGTAAATTAGGTAAATTACCTTTTACCTAACTTGCCATTTTTTTTCACGTGCAAATGAGAATAATAGTGTGTACTTCATGTGGTAGCTTTGAGGGTTAAATTCATTAATACATGAAAAAACGCTAAGGATCATGCCTAGCAGGCAGTAAGCAGTGAAATCATGCTATTATTATTTAAATATTCTTATTAGCTAAAAATAGAATGTCCAGTTTTAAAGGGTATAATAGTTTTTTTTTTAAATGGAGGAAAATACATTAAACTTTTATAGAAGAAATGTAATTTCTTCTTTAGCCTAAAGCAGATACCCTAGTCCCTATACATAACCAAGTCTGGCTGATTTAAACCTCCTCTCTTTTGAGTCCCCAATCTAACAATCACTTAAAAAAAGAAAGAAAAAAAAAACCACCTAGAGAGTTATTCAGCTTAATCTATGTGCTACTCACAGTGTAAGTGGATATACATATACACATACACATATGTATAAACATATATTTTAATTCTCACAAAGATCCTTCATATTAGATTGATTCTATTTTGGAAGGGAAAAAAAAGCACTGCTGCAGTTCATAGAGCTCAAATATCTTAATCAAGCTCACAAAGTACATGCTTAAACAAGAGTCAACTCCAAGTTTACTAATTTAGGATGTAACTGTCTTTCTGTTACACAGTATACTACTTGTCTAAAATTTCCTTTTTTCCCTAAAACCAAACCAAATCAAATCCATTGCCATTGAGTTGATTCCAACTCATAGAGATCCAACAGGACAGAGCAGAATTGCCCCATAGGGTTTCCAAGATTGTAATCTTTATGAGGAGGAGCCCTAGTGGCACAGTGATTATGTGCTTGACCGCTAGCCAAAAAGTTGGTGGTTCAAACTCAACAGCTACTCTGCTGGAGAAAGACACAGTAGTTTTCTTCCATAAAGATTACACCACTGGAAACCCTGTGGGTCAGTTCTACTCAGTCCTATAGGGTTGCTATGAGTCAGAATCAATCTCACAATACTAACAGTGAGTTCTTTTTTGTCATCTTTACAGGAGTAGACTGCTACATTTTTCTCCTGTGAAAGAGCTGATCAGCAGGAATCGCCAAGTTTGTGATTGGCAGAGCTCCCTTCCCTAAACGCAGCCACATATAATTTATAGCAGAGCAGAACATAGAGGTGTTTCCTCATAGTTTACCCACATGTTCTTGCTGAAACATAGAGGATAGAGGCCTACAATTTCCCATTTCTGTTCATCCAGTCTCAGGTCAATTTAACTTCCTTTCTGGCAATAAAAATAGCATGCTTACAACTGTGTGGATTTAGAGCCCCATGCCTTCCTTCTAATGACATCTTTTTAAATGCAGGCTTTTAAATTACTTTTCTGATATGTTGCTTGTTCTAACAAATTGTCTGATATTCTGAACTAATTTTTTTTCAGTTAAAAAAGACTTAAATATTATTCTGCAGTAATCCATAAGAAAAAATTATGGATTTATTTAAAAATTTTAATATGCCTATATTTGGGGCAAAAGACAACCAAGAAATAAAAGAAAGTAAAGAAAATAAAGATTGGAAGTAGTGTACAGGAAAACTTATTTGAAGAGAAGACAAGAAGCTGAGAGCCCCAAGTCTTGCTAGGATCATGTATGGATAATGCTGAAATCATACAAAGTCATGACAGGTGTAGCATCATATAAAAGGGAGTCAGGTTTAAAAATAAAGGGGAAGCCTGGGAGTGGGAACAGCAGTAAGAAAGCATAATAGCATAGGTTGCAGCCACGAACTCCAAAGTTCAGGATTTTTAGGAAGAAGGAAAGAACAACTTGGGAAGTGGCAATGAAAAGCAAGGAAGATATCTGTTCCAACTCCAGGCCCTTCCAAAAGGAATGAATTAGGCATACTGAGAAAGAACTGATGCATCTGAATTAATCATGCTGGCAAAGAATACTGAATATACCACAGACAGACAAAGGAACAAACAAATCTGTCTTGGAAGAAGTACAGGAAAAATGTTCCTTGAAAGTGAGGATAGTGAGACTCCTCTTATTTATTCTGGAGATGTGACCAGGACGAACCAGTTGCAGAAGGACATCATGTTTGGTAAAGCACAGGGTTAGCAAAAAACAGGAACCCTCAAAGAGATGGACTGACACAGTGGCTGCAATAATAAACTCCAACAGTAAGGATTGTGAGGACGGCACATGACCTGGTAGTGTTTCATTCTATTGTGCATAGTGTCACGATGAGTGAGAACTGATCTGAAGGTACCTAACAACAACAAACCACATGCCAGGCATTCTCTTTAGATCTCCTCTCAAGAGTTATTAGCCCTGATTAACATTTGGAGAGCTGAGGCTCTAAGAGCTAAACTTGCTCGGGGCTGAGTAGCTAGATCAGGAGCTAAGAAAAGATGGCTTTCTCGAACCCTAAAGCCAGAGATTGATTCCCCATTCATCACAGCCTCCCTGTAACAGAGGTCATTTAAGCCTCCATAGGAATTTGCGTACCACAATGTTTTCCTCCAGCACTTACAAAAATTCACTGAAAATGAAACTTGTTGCTGTCAAATTGATTCCAACTCATAGTGACCCTATAGGACAGAGTAGAACTGCTCCATGGACTTTCCAAGGAACATCTGGTAGATTCAACCTGTTGGCCTTTTAGTTAGTAGCCAAGTTCTTAACCACTGTGCCTCCAGGACATGGAATTACGAGGATAAGGGGAAAGAAGAGCAGGCTCTGAGCTCCAGGTAAGGGAGGTGAAAGCTCTCCTTAGGAGAACTTGGGCTTTCTGGAACAGCAAGGACCTAGTTGCTGGATCTCTGATAAGGCTCCTCTCGGCTTTTCCAGCTCCACCCAAGCCATTACCTGGCAATGGTAGGGGAAGTGGGAGGGTAGTCTACAGAAGGTTGAAGGTCAGCTGTCTTCTTAGTGTCCCTAAATATAGTGTTTCTGGGCACAATCCCCTCTAGGTGCTCCTTCTCCTAAGATATTGTCTCTTTAGGCACAACCCCTCTCAGTGTCCCCAGCGGGTAGTCTCTCTGCAATGGACCCTCTAAGTGCCCCTTTCCCCTTTTACCCCACCTTATGTTGTCTCTCCAGGCACCACACCTTTTTTTTTTAATTTTATTTTATTTTATTTAACATAACTGAGTGAAAATGTACATTCACATGTAAATTTACATGCCCCCCTATATGCAGCTTCCACTGCTCTCCCTGCCCGGTGACTGCACACTACTCCTCTCTGCTCCATACATGTCTCATCCTCCCAACAGTCTCCTTTCCCCTCCTCTCCATCCACTCCCCTTCCTCCAGCCAGAGGTCAGCAAGATGATATCCTATAGATGTATAGAACCATAAAGTGCTTCCAATATATGGTTACTCTCAGGCACCACACCTTTTGGAGTCCCACCAAGCACAGTCTTTCTGGGCATAGCTCCCTTTGGTGTGCACAAAGGGATGGTATCTGTAACTCCCTGCTGCCACAAAACACTGCAATAAACACCCTCATAAATGTTCTCTTCTGGACATGTATAAGAATATTTCAAGTATTCTTATAAGTCAGTAATAAAAAGACAACTCAATTTGGAGGGCCAGAATGCTTAAACAGATCCATTATACAGAAGGTAAATGAATGACCAGTAAGAACATGAGAAGACACTCAACATCACAAGGTATCAGGAAACACAAAGTAAAATCACAATCAGCTGCCTCTGTACACCCAAGAGACTGACTAAAATTAAAAGATTAACCAAAGCAAGTATTGGCAAGGATGTAGGGCAACCAAGTTCTTATACATTGATGGTGGAAATGCAAAACGGTACAACTACTGTGGTAAAAGGTATGGCAGAGTGGGAGACAGAATCATTCCACCTTTCTCCCAGGGTGTTGAGGGGGGAATGTCCCTATGTAACCCCTGGAACTGGTGAATATGCTGCCTTACAAGACAAAAATGACTTTGATGTAGCTGCCAAGCTGCCATCTAAGATACAACAAATGGTCCCAACTCAACAGGAACGGATGATCACCAAGGACCAAAATGACATGGGGGAAAGAGAACCCAGAAGACAAAGAGACCTTCGTGAGTGGGTGACTACATTGACATGTGGATGGAAGAACTGGATGGTGCCTGGCCACCACCAGCAACAGTTGTGATGGGCCTTACAAAAGTTGAGTGACACTGGCAACACATGAATAAAAATGGGTGCACTCTGAGATCTCCACTAAAAGGCCACAATTGATGGTCCAGGAGCCTTGGGGTTCTCCTGGGAGCATGGCCCCTGGTCCTGATGCTGCCCCTGTCCGTGAATCATAATGGAGGTCAACTCTTTGGACAGGAATGGATTGACCTTGGCAACTCAGAGTGACCATATTGTGTGTGCACTTTATGGTTTTATGCATCCATAGGATGTTGTCCTGCTAACCTCTTTCTGGAGGCAGGGGAGAGGGTGGACAGGAGGGTATAGGAGATTGTTAGGAGAATATGACTTGTACAGAATGGAGAGGAAGAGTGTGTTGTCTCTGGGCAGGGAGAGCAGTGGGAGTTGCACATAGGCAGGAATGCAAATTTATATGGAAATGTACATTTTCACTCAATCACAATAAAAAAAGAGAGAAAAAAATGACTTTGATGTGATATAAAGGGTCTTCAGATAAGGAGATTATCCTGAATTATCTAAACATAATAAAGATATAAAAATAACAAAGATCCTTATAACTGACAGAGGGAGGCAGAAGAGTCAGAGAAGGAGATGTGATGACAAGAGCAGAGGTCACAGTGATCTGATTGCTGCCTTTGAAGCTGGAAGGGGACCACGAGACCAGGAATCCAGGTGACCTCCTGCGGCTGAACAGGTGAGGAAAGGGACTCTCCCTACAGCCTCTAGAAAGAATGCAGCCTTGCCACCACCTTGATTTCAGCCCAATGTCTGCTCTCCAGAACTGTAAAGTAATAAATGTGTGTTGTCTGAAGCCACTAAGTTTACGGTAAGGTTTTTACAAAAGCCATAGGAAACTAATATGGATAGTTTTTTTAAATGGTTAACTAACATCTACCACATGGAAAAAAGACTTTGAATTGTCTGTTCTCATTAGAGAGAAATGAAAATATGTATCTATACAATGACTTGTACACAGATGTTTACAGCTGTTTTATTTGTGATAACCACTGTCATGGATTCAATTTGTTCCCTAAAAAATCTGTAACAGTTTGGCTGTGCCATAATTCCTTGTATTGTGTGATGTTCCTCCATGTTGGAATTCCTGCCTCTATGATGTCAATAAGGGTGGATGGGCAGCAGTTATGCTGGTAAAGCAGGATTCAATGTGCAAGTCTGTTTTGTGTCTTGAGGTGGTTTCTTGAGCTATAAAGGGAAAATCTGGCAGAGTGATTTGGGAACCTCACACCATCAAGAAAGCAGCACCAGGAGAAAAGTGTGTCCTTCAGACCTGAGGTTCCTGTGCCAAGATGCTCCCTGAACAAAGACTGATGTAATACAAGGACTTTCCTCCAGAGCCAACAAGGGGGAAAGCTCCCCTGGAGCAGACACTCTGAATTTGGACTTGTAGCCTACCGGCCTGTGTAACAATAAACTTTCCTTTTTCAAAGCCATCCATTTTGTGGTATCTCTGTTAGAGCAGCACTAGATGACTAAAACAGCCACCAAACTGAAAACACTCCAACTGTCCATTAACAGTTAAATGGATTAAAAAAAAAAATCCATACAATGGAATCCTATACTAGTCAGCAGTAAAAAAGGAAAAAGCTACCAATACATGCAATAACACGGATGAATTTCAGAAGCATTATGCCGAGTGAAAGAATTTAAACAAAAGAATAAAACAATATTATTCTATTCAAACAAAAAGTCTTTATACATAAGTAGGAAACCTTGGTTAATGTCTATATCTGCTAACCAAAAAGATTTGGCAATTCAAATCCACCAGGCATTCCTTAGAAGCTCTATGTGGCGGCTCTGCTCTGACCTATAGGGTCACCATGGGTTGGGACTGACTCAACAGTAGTGGCTTCATACATAACTAACCTGTACCTATGAGGTGGAGTCAACATGATGGCAATGAGTTTGGTTTGGGTTTGGTATAGCAAGAAAAGGCAGAACAGTGGTTGCCTGAAGATGCAAGTGGAGGCAAGAATGGATTACAAGAGGCACTAGGAGATTTTGGGAGTGGTGGAAATGTTTGTTATCTTGATTATGATCAAGGTTTCCCAGGTGCATGCATATGTGAAAATTAATCGAATTGAATACTTTACAAATATGTGCAGTTTATTGTATATTAGTTACACTTTATTAAAGACATAAAAATCATTTCTTCTCACTTCATATTTTTGAATCCCTTATTTTTAATTTTTAAGTTTATTTACCACACTGATATTTGGTCAGTCTATTCTAGTAATTTTGCTTCAGATGGAAGATGTTTGTTGTGTTCCTTTAATCATGGTTACTCCTCAGATAGTTAATTATTTTGGTCTATAAGCCCATGTTCCCCCGGGTATTAGGGACACTCTAGTGTCTGAGGGAAAGGCTGAGGATTAGGTTTAGGTCTCTGTCTTTCCCAACACGTTTAAGAAGGCAGGAGATAAAACTCAAGATCTACAGAATCTAATTAAATGCTACCCTTGCAGTTGGTATTAGCCCTCTGGTCAGGGATTTGCCTTTAAATCACAGAAAGAGGCAGCATAGGGAGAAAGCAGTCTCTCTGGATTTCATTTATTCTTTTCCTCATGGGGGCTTTTAGCTTTTGGCTTTCAAGATATGATCCACATGGCCTGATTATGCTCCTGGTTTCTACTGTGAAGGTGCAGGTAACGATATCCAAGACAACAAAATTCAAAGGCTTTTTTCCAACCTATCCTCTCTCTGCTCTCACCATCAGCCCATCATCCAGCTGCAGGTACCTTCCTTCTAGCCTCCCTCCTCTTTCCTTGCTCCTAGGTACATAGAGCAGTTGCAGACAGTCTTTCTCTTTCTAGAGGC
The DNA here is from genome assembly GCA_028571685.1 of Heterohyrax brucei. Lineage (NCBI taxonomy): Eukaryota > Metazoa > Chordata > Mammalia > Hyracoidea > Procaviidae > Heterohyrax > Heterohyrax brucei. Next base: position 71,017,241 of record CM053150.1, read on the forward strand.
CTCTTATATTTTGTTTTGAGAGTTGCTTGACTCCAACCATCCATTTCACTTAAATGATTTCTCCAGAATGGATTTTGAGGAAGAGTATTCAGTGTTAGTTTACCATCGTTATAGAAAAAACAACAGCGACTCATTGCTGTCTGGTACTTTCAGACTCATAGCAACCCCACAGGACAGAGTAGAATTGCCCAATAGGGTTTCCAAGGCTATAATCTTCACAGGAGCCAATTGTCAAGTATTTCTCCCATAAGCAGCTGGGTGGGCTTGCTCCAGTGACCTTTCAGTTAGCAACCAAGCACTTAATCACCATGCCACAAGGTTTCCTTCATCTTAATAGGAAGCCTCAAAATATTATTTTTAGCTGATGTTAAATCATTTACTATTCTTTGAAGAGGTAGTCTACATATGCAAATCAGATTCTGAATATCAAAAGAGAACACTAAAGCATAAAAACTACAGGAAAGTATAAAGCATTTTTGCTGGTTCAAAACACTGAGAGAGAAATAATTTTTTAATATATTTTGACAAATCCTTTAGAGTTACAGAGTAGCCCTGGTTGCAAAGTGGTTACGTGCTCAGTTGCTAACCCAAAGATCAGTGGCTTGAACCCACCATCTACTCAAAGTAAGAAAGATGCAGCAACTTGCTTCCATAAAGATTACAGCCTTAGAAACAATCTATGGCAGTTCTGCTCTGTCCTATAGCACTGCTATGAGTTGAAATCCACTATTTATTTATACTAACCTGATTTTCAAGAATAACAGCTTTTTGTTCTTGTTAAAATAAAATTAAATTCACCTCTACTCTGCTGCTTACCTGTTGCAGAGCATGCTTAGGGCTCCATCTGGACTACAATCACATGGCAGACAGGACCCAGAGCTGTAAGTGTGATTCAGGTAAAAGCCCTCCTTGCAGGTTTCACAGCGAAGCCCCTGATAACCTGGATGACACTCGCACTGCCCTGTGGTCTGATTGCAGCGATTCACACCCAGGCTTCCAACCATAGAGCAGTTACATACATATTCTGCAAAAGAAAGAAGACAAAAATTACCACATAAGATGCAATTCATTCTTAATGAAATAATTCTATTGCATTTTTTTTCGTAAATGTCATGACAACTTTGTAAGGATGGATAAAATTAATGCTAGTCCAATTCTCCTTCTATTCTACTCAGTTTATTTAAGTTGGAAAATATACACAGAAAATAAACAGAACTATGTATAACGCAAAGCACACCTGGTGGTGCAGTGGTTAAGCTTTCCCCTGCTAACCAAAGAGTCACAGGTAGAAACCCACCAGCCACTATGCAAAATAATGTGGCAATCTGCTTCCATAAAGATTACAACCTTGGAAACCCTAAGAGGTAGTTTCATTATGAGTTGGAATCAACTCAATAACGACCTTTATGGGATATGTATAGTTCATAATCATAAAATTAGTATTTTCAATTTCTTTTCCAGTAATCTTAATTCTTTGCCCTCTGACCTCACATTCCAATGAATAAATCTGCATATTACTTGTTTTTCTGGATTAGAAGCCCCTAAAGGTAAGGCCTACACTTACGTACATGGTATTGAGAGGCTCTAACATGCAGGAAATAACATGTTACATAATAAATAACCCCATTGTTTAGTAGTAAAAGCCTAAGGCTCAGATGGCTAGCTGTGGTAACTATACAAGGTCATACAAGACTGTGTTATTGCTCGAATCAGAAGCTAATATGTTCTGCGCAAAAAGAAATTAATAGAGAAATGATAAGGAACAATAAATCCCAAGTAAGAAAGTTTACAGGTGCATCCTACAAATTTATAAACAAAACTTACAATCAATCACAGTTTGAATCTCTTTCACAAATTAAAAGATTTATAACAAAACATATTCTTTAGATACATTTTTAAATGTTTTTTCAATGATTATTTTTAGAAACCTTTAATTTTAGTCTCTCATTACAAAGGAACAGGTAAGGGTCACTTAGGATTTGGGCTTTGCTACTCTTTCTATTTATTTTATAAAGAAAGTACAGTGAGACTTGTGAGAGCCATGACTGCCTTGCTTTTCCGGTCTCCCAAGTCTTCTAACCTGACAGGGTGCAATCACCAATTTTTCATAGCTCATTTTAGTGTAAAATATTTGAGTTTTTCTTGTGTGACAGGTTTACACCTTACACAGGTACTGACTTTCACAGGTTTTACCATATTTTCAACACTGTTTGACATAGCACCAACATAAGACCTTCTGAGCACATGTAAAAACATGTAACTAAAATCAACATATGTGAAGTTAAGTCAATTCTGACTCATAGTGACTGTACAGAATACAAGTAGAACTGCCCCATAGGGTTCCCAAGGCTGTAATCTTTATGGAAGCAGGCTGACATATATTTCTCCTGTGGAGTAGCTGATAGGTTCAAACCACTAGCCTCTGAGTTAACAGCTGAACAGTTAACCACTATGCCACCAGGGTTCCTAACAAGTAAAATAAAACCTTGCATATATTTTAGGAATAATTCCATTCTCAACTGCTAGAAGACTAAGCTTAAAGAGCCCAGAGAAATCTATGGTACAAGGCACTATATAAAATGGTATTAAATGGATAACAGCTCAGCTTGTAAAAATATTTGATGCTAATTTTGATAATTTTAAAAAGTTATTAGAGAACTACAAATTCAAAGTTTTATACAAAAAAGTTATAGAGAGTTTGCTTCTCTATTCTAGAAAAATAAATAAGCTTCATAATTCTTTATGTCATCACAAGCAGCTTATCCACACAATTCACAACAAAGAATTCCACCAAGAAACTTTCATTTGGCCAACTCTCTACCTCCCATACTTCTTCAATTCCTATACTTTAGTGTTTCTCCAAACCTCTTTTGATATGTAAATATGACAAATTACCATATGGTGGTGGTTGACTTTTTAATTTGGGGTATATTTTAAGCTTGGATGGTGAATTAGTTACAAAACACAGATGAGACTGTAGATTTCCTCAATTCCAAGTATAGGCTAGAAATCAGCTCCCCATTACAATCAAGATTTTTATTTTCACTAGGTTGTGTAAGCATGACATTTCTTTGACAGAGTTACATGACTTCACATTACTTCTATTTGCTGGATATGCACACATGTGGTCTTTGTAAATAAAGCCATGTTTAGTGGTCTATAAACCTGCCAAAGATAACCTATGGCAAGTTCTCACTCCACCTAAAATGACCAGAATGCTTAAAATAACATTTTTCTTTTGAAATCTGGCAGAATTCCAACATATGTACATCCAATTCCTTCTGCTAGACCAATTTCACCACAGGTTAAATGATTCAAATTAGTGCTGGTACAAGCACAACTAGTTCAAGAATAGGGAAAACACTACAAAGCCCTATAATAATGACTGAGCATTTTATTCTATTATTTCCTTACTAATGAACTTCCACCTAAAAATTCAACCACTGAACCCAGTACAGTGTTTTGTTTTTAAAAAACCAAATTGATTTGAGAACTCTCAGATAAAAATACTTAGTATTATTTTCAGTAAAGTTCTAATGGATAAATCTTAAGTACTAACCAAGTCCCTTGGTTGTTTAGTATTTCTGCAGTCAGTCCAGTATCTTCATTATTCCCCCCGCATTTCCTCTTTTTCATTCTACCCCTAAATGTTCGTTCATTCTGTACTCTTTGGAAAGCTCTTTCCCTTGCCACTTACTCAAACCTATTCCATATTTCAAGATATAGCTAAAACTTACTTCTCCGTAAACTCTAGTGCCCCTGTGTGAATCTACTGCAATACTCACCTACTTGTAACTCATATAATGCTAATTTGAACAGGCAATTAAGTGAAGCAGCCATGAGCATAGACTATAGAATCCCAATAGCTAAAGGTTTAAATCTTGTCCTGTCACTAATTTTATGGCCTTAGGGAAGTTATATAAACTACGTGTGCCTTTGTTTTCTCATGTGTAAACAGGGCATAATAACAGTCCCTGTAACTCTCAGCTTCAACACATGAGATGAAATTCATTTGGCACTCTCCAAAAATTAAAACAACAGTTGGAAGAAAGGGACATCAGATAAAATAACAAATGCAATTCAAGGGTCAGATCCAGAAGTTACAGTTTTGTTACACTCTCTGAACAAGATTTGAAAGCCTGTGAATAGATTTATATTACCAGGGCAGCTTTTGACAATCACAACAAAATAGCATTAATATCCTTTCATGCAGAAATCCAAGTTGCAGGTCATCTAGGCAGAGTAAGTGGATAGGCTAAGTGTGCCTGCCTCCATACATTACCCTATATGCATGCCCCACGATGATGAAAAGAAAAGAGTTAGGATACAGTTTCAGAGAGGATGAAAAATGAGTATCCTAACAGTAGTGGAGAGAAGGGCAAACGTTTCAGCAGACGAGAACACCCTAATGAGAGTAAAAGGACTAAGGTATCAAGACAAAAAAGCACTATCGTGGCAGCACTCTTCTCCAAAATAAGGAAAGGAAAGGAAAGCAGAAGAGAAGCACACGAAGTGCCAGGTAACAGATGCATCTTTTCTGTTTGCTGCTCAGATTCCAAATCCCTATTCCAGTGATCCACCCCAAAGCAAGTTCAATTAACACAGGTAGATCTCAACTTATGACACATGTGAGTTATGACAAACCATGCTGTTATGGACTGAATTATGTGCCCCCCCAAAATGTATGCTGTAAATCCTAACCTCTAAACCTGTGCCTCTAATCCCATTTGGGTTGTGTTTATCAAGTAAGGCTAATGAGACAGGATTAGTACGGGTATCTCTTGAGTCAATCTCTTTTGAGACATAAAAGAGAGTAAATAAGTGAGCAGAACAGAGATGAGGTAAGATAAACGTCAAGACACACAGAGATGTGGGTTTATACCCTACTCCTGGAAGACATGGGGGTGCTGCTGTGACAGACACCTAAAATGTGGTGGTGGTTTTGGAATTAGGTAATAGGTATTGATGTGGAGCCAATATGGTGGACTAGACACATGTCTCCTTAATTCCCTCTGAAAACTAAGGCATGGACTGACAACTGAACAGAGCATTCTGGCTACCCAGTGAGCCCTAGGACACAGCATAGGGTTGTCAGATTGAACTACATGCTACTGAACAGGAAACTTCCTTTCTCTTGTTGAGCCCTGCTCCTGTGGACCCACTATTTGGACAGACTGTGGGTACTTGTGCTTTTAATTGTTTTTCTTTTTGTCGGTCAGCATGTGGGGGATGGGCATGAGCCATCAGATACTCTCAGCTGCAGAGCTGAAATCAACAGTGTGTGCCACAGCAGAGATAGTGTTTGGGATAGCCACAGTTTGAGAGCCCAGTGGCAGACTGCAGACACTACAGTCCCTCCACCCTCTCTTTTCTGAGCTCCACCATAGATTATGCTGTTTTGCAGCATGAGGGGCAGCTTGACCAGGAAGCCATCCTGGTCAGTTGGGAGGTGCAGTCCACCCAACCAGAGCCTCAGCGACAGCAAATTTCCAGGCTCGGAGGCACTGCCAGTCCAGCGAGTATGTTGCCAGCAGAAAGGCTGTAGTTAGCACAGTGTTGCTTTATGTATAGGGCTTAGGTGGGGATGGAAACAGGGACATACTCCCTTCCTTGTTTGAACTACATCATAGCATCTGGGTATGGCTGAAGAGGTGCTTCTGTTGTCAACCAGAAGGCAGGACCTGCCACATCTGATGACCTGACCAATTTTAGAAGCTGCTGAATAGCTTCTAGCTTTTTAAAATAAGACTGCCTGGAGAAATAAGTGGTGAGCAATCTGACAGCATCTCTTCCAGCCTTCATTGACCTACATCATAGGGTGAGTTTATGGCCCTTCAGTGACTCCATAAATAGGGTAGTGTTTTTGCCAGCCAGGAGGCAGACCCTACCACCCCAAGAGTCCACTGGGGCCAGTCACTAGAGTACACAGTCAGCTGATGACCAACTCCCTTCTCAGAACTATGCCTCAGCTTCTGTCAAAGTAACATCAGAGAAACTAAAATGTCACTAGATGGCCTGAAGGCAACAAATCATGGCTAACCATTTAAAGAAATAGCCCATCATCGCTCAGGAAAATTCCCAAAATAAAGAATAAAAAAACTTCCCAGATGAAGCAATCTTTCTAAAACTATCAGAGGTCGAGTACAAAAGAATTATATATACAACATCCATAGAAACTAAACAAAATGCAGTAGTCAAGCCAGCAAAATGCAGCAGAGCAAAATAAAAAATTAAGCAAGCTATTAGAACTGATGAAACAACAGTTTTGAAATCCAGCAAATCGATAACAAAATTATAGAATTAGACAATTTTGTCCAAAGCCAAAAGAGCAGAATTGAGGAAATGGAAGTCAGACTTAGTGACTTTGAGGACACAGCAATGGCATCAGCATTTACAAGGAGAAATCAGACAAAAAATAAAAATAAAGAAGCATTAAAAATCATGTAGGACTCTATCAAGAGGAATAATCTATGATTAACTGGAGTTCCTCAACAGGGCAGGGTACCTGAAAATACAGAAAGTACTGTTGCGTTACTCACAGAAAACTTCCCTAAAATTACGAAAGAAGAGAACATAGATATCTAAGACATGTATCAAATGCCACAAAACACACACCCAAAGAGAAAGACACCAAGACACACTATAATCAAGCTCAATAAAATGAAACGTAAACAGATTCTCTTAAAGGCAGAAAGACAACACAAAGCTAACATTCAGAGAGAAGCTCTATAGGCTTTTGTCTGACTTCTCAGCAGAAATGACATTGGGAAGGAGGCAGAGGGATGACACACTCAAACCCTTGAAGAAGAAAAACTTCCAACCAAGAATTATATATCCTGCAAAACTGTCTTTCAAATATGAAGATGAAATTAAGACATTCGCAGATAAACAGAAACTCACAGACTTAGTAAAAACCAAACCAAAACTACAAGAAATAATGAATGAAGCTCTTTGCTTAGAAAAACAAAATCCTTAAGTGTGTATTTAAGAAGGCCATGCAACACACAGCATCCAGAAACCTACTCAGTTGGGGAAGGCAAAAAACTCAATCAAAGCTATACTATTAAAAGAAGGGGACCAGTAATCATATCATGAAAACAATGACACCATCAGACTAAAAAGAGGGATATACTACAGTAGTTACAGTCATTTCAGATAGAGAGGAAGTTAAGACATGTATAAGTAAAAACTGGGTTAAAACTTTGAATATTAATGGGGGTCCTAGAGGTAGCTGTAAAGCACACTAACAATGCAACATATCAAAACAAGAAATGTAATGCAGGAGTCTCAACAAACACAAAAATAATGCTGAAAAAGATGAAAAATCAAGGTGAAGTCAACATGGCGGACTAAACAAATGTCTCCCTAAATCCCTCTGGAAACCAAGACCTAACTGATAATTAAACAGAGCATTCCGGACACCTAGTGAGCCTAGGATGTGGCATAGCACTGTTAATTTGGACGTCATACCACTGAATGCAAAACATCCTCTCTTTCGTGAACCCCACTCTTGGCAAATGCAGGCTTGCACAGACCAAAGGTAAATCACCATTTTGGTTTTTTTGCTCTGTCTTGGCCAGTGTGCAGAGCTGGGACTTGAAAGACCACTAATCTCAAGATGCACTACTGGTGGGATCAGAAAGCAAAACTGCCATATTTTGAGGGCCCGGCTTTCTCAGCACCTCTGTCCTCTCTTTCTACCTCTGCCATACAGTAGCCAGTACCAAGGCAGTGGCAAGCTTGTGCGGGACGCCATCTTGTTCCACTGGGAGGTGGATACACCCATACAGAGGCCCCAGCTAGACTTAGTTCCTAGGCTGGGAGGCAGCGCCTGCCTGTGGAAGAGAACTTTTCTGGCAGAAAAGCAGTATTTTACACAGCGTTGCCTATGGCTGGGGCCCAGCAATAGAGGCTGTGGACTCTGTGCATCTCAGGACCTTTGGCCTCTCTTTTGGTCCCAGCCAGGTGGCGAATTTGTGCAGGACACCATCTTCTTCCACTGGAAGGTAGATATACCCATAGGGAAGCCTCAGCTGGACTTAATCCCTGGGCTGGGAGGCAGCGCCTGCCCTGAGGAGACCACTTTTCTGGTAGAAAAGCAGTATTCTACACAGTATCACCTACAGTTGGAGACCAACAGCAGAGGCCAGCAGGACAGTAGCCTTTCTGTATTTCAAGGTAGTTTATAACATCTGAGGTTTGATATACAGGTGCTTACTTTGCCAATTGGGAAGAGGGATCTATACACCTGAACACCTAACTGGCTTTGGAAGTTGTCAGACACTTTTTACCTCACATTTTACGAGAGCCTAGAGAAACAACTCCAGTCCATCCTCACAGCATCTCTCTCAGACTCTATTGACCCACGTGATGCCCACAAAGCAACAAACTCTGGAGAAAAACATAACCAAGAAATCATCCATGATTTCAGAAAGTGCCCAAAAGAAAGCACCTCACAACTTTCCTGACGAAGCTTTTCTGAAACTACTGGAAGGTGAATACAAAAGGATTAGATATAGAGCCCTACTAGACCTTATACAAAACGAAGCAGAGCAAAATGAAACATTAAGCAAGCTGTTTGATCTGATGGAACACCAGTACTCTGAAACCCAACAGATCAAGAACAAAATCAAAGACATAAGAACTTCAATTCAAAGCCAAGAAAACAGAATAGAACAAATGGAAAATAGATTTTCTGATCTGGAAGACAGAGTTACCAACTGCAGCATCTATGACAAGAAATCAGGAAAAAGAAAAATGAAGAAGCATTAAGAAGCAAGTGGGACTCTATTAAGAGGAACAACCACAATTAATTGGAGTTACTGAACAGTGGTAGACACCTGAGAACACAGAGAGTATTGTTGCTGAGCTGCCGACAGAAACTTCCCACAAATTGTGAAAGAAGTGAATATAGATATCCAAGATGCATACTGAATGCCATTCAATATAGATATGAAAAGAAAGACTCCAAGACATATTATAATCAAGCTCAACAAAAGGAAACAGAAGCAGCAACTCTTAAAGGCAGCAAGACTCAAAGCAAAGTTAACATTCAGAGAGAAAGCCTGTAGGCTTTCATTGGATTTCTCAGCAGAAACAATGCTGGCATGGAGATAGTGGGATGGCACTTTCAAAGCCTTGAAGGAGAACTTCCAACCAAGAATTATATATCCTGCAAAACTATCTTTCAAATATGAAAATGATATCGAGACATTTGCTGATAAACAGAAACTCAGAGACTTTGTAAAAACCAAACCAAAGCTACAAGAAATACGGAAAGAATCTCTTGGCTTAGAAGAACAAAAGCACTAACTTTATATGTTAGAAGCAAATACATGATACATCACCCAGAATCCTACTCAGTTAGGGAAGGCTCCAAACTCAATCAAAGCTATAATAGTGAAAGGCATAATCCAGTGATCGTATCATGAAAACTATGATGTTTCCACATTAAAAAGAGAGATGTACTAGAGTTGTTATAGTCCGTCCAAATGGAGAGGAAGTTGATACGAATGGTAGTAATTGAAACTGGGTTTATACATAGTTTATTAAGGGGGGGTATTAGCACAATAAAGATGCAACATATCAAATCAAGAAACATAATACAGTAGTCTCAACAACCACAAAACCAACACTGAAAAAGGTGAAAAATCAACTCACAAAGAAGAATGTCCAAGAACAGATTAATAAGAACAAAAGAGAAGACATCAACACAAAAATAAACACATCACAATGGCAGCACTGAGCACATACCTATCAATAATTACATTGAATGTGAATGGACTGGATGCTCCAGTAAAGAGATATCAAGTGACATCTTGGATCAAAAGACATGACCCATCCATATGTTCTCTAAAAGAAACTCACTTGAGACTTAAAGATAAGAATAACCTGAAAATTAAAGGATGGAAGAACATATATCAAGCTAACAACGAACAAAGAAGAGCAGGTGTGGCAATTTTAATCTCAGATAAAATAGATTTTAATGTAACATCCACCATCGTGGACAATGATGGACACTATTTATTGCCAAAGATTCAATACATAAACAGAACTTAACAATATTAAATATTTATGCACCTAATATTAGAGCACCTAAACACATCAAAGAAACACTGACTACACTCAGAAATGACATACATCACTCCACAATAATAGTGGAAGACTTCAACACTCCTCTGTCAATATTGGACAGATCATTTAGAAAAAAGCTCAATAAAGACAGAGAAGACCTTCTTGCCACCATTAACCAACTAGAACTCATCAACATATACAAAACTTTCTATCTATCAGAGCATAACTACACCTTCTTCTCCAGTGCACATGGAACATTCTGCAGAATAGACCACGTGTTAGGACATAAAGCAATTCTCAACAAAATCCATACCACTGAATTAATGCAAAGCATCATCTCAGATCATAAAGCCATAAAAGTCTAAATCACTAGCAGAAAAACTCATGGAACTCATGGAAACTGAACCACATCTTGCTCAAAAACCCATGGGTTATAGAAAAAATTAAGAATGAAAATAAGAGATTTATGGATTGAGTGAGAATGAAAACACCTCCTAACAGAACCTATGGGATACAGCCAAACCAGTGCTCAGAGGTCAGTTTGTCTCCATAAATGCACACATCTGGAAGGAAGAAACCAAATCAAAGAACTAGCCCTACAGCTTGAATAAGAAGAGGGAGAAAAACACAGAAACTTCTCAGGTGCCAGAAGAAAACAGATCATAAAGATCAGAGCAGAACTTAACAAATTAGAGAATAGAAGAACAACTGAAAAAATGGAAAAGACAAAAAGCTGGTTTTTTGAAAAGATCAACAAAATTGACAAACCACTGGCTAAACTTACTAAAGAAAAACAGGAAAGGAAATAACCCAAATAAGAAATGAGAGGGGAGTTGTCATAATGTATCCAACAGAAATCAAAAATACATAACAGAATACCATGAAAGACTATATTCTAACAAATTTGAAAGCCTAGAGGAAATGGATAAATTCCTTGATTCATATCACCTACCAAAGTTATTACAAGGCGAAGAAGAACAACTTAATAAGCCTATCACAAAGGAAGAGGTTGAAAAAGTCATCAAAAAACTACCAACAAAAAAAAACTCTGGGCCCAGATAGCTTCACTGCAGAATTTTACCAAGCTTTGAGAGAAGGGTGATCTCCAACACTTTTGAGACTACCTCACAGTATAGAAAGAGACAGAATACTCCCATATTCATTCTATGAATCCAGCATAACCCTGGTACCAAAGCCAGGGAAAGACCCAACAAATGAGGAGAACTACAGACCAATAGCACTCATGAATCTAGATGCAAAAATCTTCAACAAAATTTTTACCAACAGAATACAACAACATATCCAAAAAATAATCCATCATGACCAAGTTGGATTCATACCAGGGATGCAAGGCTGGTTCAACATCAGAAAAACAATTCATGAGATCAACCGTATAAATAACACAAAAGATAAGAATCACCTGATACTGTCTATTGATGCAGAAAAGGCATTCGATCAAGTCCAACACCCATTCATGCTAAAAACTCTCAGCAAAATAGGAATAGACAGCAAATTCCTCAATGCAATAAGGGCCATTTATAGAAAGCCAACTGCCTACATCGTCCTGAATGGAGAGAGACTGAAACAGTGTCCTTTGAGAACAGGAATTAGACACGGATGCCTACTCTAACCTCTCCTATTCAACACTGTACTACAAGTTCTAGCCACAGCAATTAGACAAGACCAAGAAATAAAGGGCATCTGCATCAGCAAAAAAGAAGTAAAAATCTCCCTATTTGCAGATGATATGATTGTATATGCAGAGAATCCTAAAGAATCCATAAGTAAACTACTCAAATTGATAGAAGAGTTCAGCAAAGTCTCAGGATACAAGATAGCCAGCCAGCCAAAGATAAACATAAGTAAATCAGTGGGATTCCTTTATGCCAACAACGAGATTATTAAGGAAGAAATCACCAAATCGATACCATTTACTATAGCCCCCTAAGAAGATAAATTATCTAGGAATAAATCTAACCAGAGAAATAACAGACCTTTACAAAGAGAACTACAAGTCTTTACTGCAAGAAACTAAGAGAGACTTACATAGGTGGAGAAACTTACCCTGCTCATGGATGGGAAGACTTAACATTGTGAAAATGTCCATTTTGCCCAAAGCAATCTACTTATATAATGTAATCCCAATACAAATTACAGTGACATCTTTTAATGAGATGGATAAACAAATTATCAACTTTGTTTGGAAAGGGAAGAAGCCCCAGATAAGTAAAGCACTACTGAAGAAGAAGATCACATTGTGAGGCCTCTCACTACTTGAGTTTAGAACCTATTACACTGCCACATAGTCAAAACAGCCTGGTACCAGTACCAAAAAGCACAGATAGCTCAATGGAACAGAATTGAGACCCCAGAGATGACACCATCTTCCTGTGAACAGCTGAAATTCGACAAAGGCCCTAAGACATTAACTTGGGGAAAAAAAATCTCTTCAAAATATGGTGCTGATAAAATCGGATATCCATCTGCAATAAATGGAAACAAGATCCATACCTTACACCTTATACAAAAACCAACTCCAACTGGATAAAAGACCTAACTATCAAACCTAAAACAATAAAGCTCTTCCAAGAAAAAATAGGAACAACAATGGAAGTTTTAATACACAATGTAGACAGACTTCAAAATCTGTCAAACAAACCACAATCAACAGAACAGAAAACAGATAAGTGGGAACTATTAATAATCAAACACTTCTGCTCATCCAAAGACGTTATTAATAGAATCAAAAGGCCATCTACAGAATGGGAAAAAAAATTTGGCAACTCTATGTCAGACCAATGCCTGATCTCCATAATCTGTAAGGTACTACCCAGTATCAGTAAGAAAAAGATAAATAATCCAGTTAAGCATTGGGCAAAGGAGATGGACAGAGACTTCTCTAAAGAGGAGATCCAGGCAGCCAAAAGACACATGCAGATATGCTCACGATCATTAGCTATTAAAGAAATTCAAATAAAACTATGATGAGATACTATCTCACTCCAACAAGGTTGGCCATGAACCAGAAAACCCAAAAAAACAAATGCTGGAGAGGCTGTGGAGAAATTGGAAGTCTCCTACACTGTTGGTGGGATTGTAAAATGGTGCAACCTCTTTGGAAAGCAATCTGGCAATTCCTTAAAAAGCTAGATATAATATACCATTGGACCCAGTAATTCCACTGCTCAGAATATATCCTACAGAATCAAGGCCATTCACACCAACTCATACATGCACACAAATGTTTATGGCAACATAGTCCACAAGAGCAAAAAGATGGAATCAACCCAGATGCCCAACAACAGAGGGATGCATAGGTAAACTATGGTACATACACTCAATGGAACACTATGCAATGATAAAGAACAAAGATGATTTTAGGAAACATCTCATAACCTGGTTTCAATTGGAGGACATTATGTTGAGTGAAAGTAGTCAGCAACAGAAGGACAAATATTGTATGAGATATCTACAATAAGAACTTAAAAACAGACTCATGTATAGAAGAAGACTCTGACGGCTGCAAGGGTGGGGAGGGAGTGAGGGCGAAGGGGAAGGGTTTAGATTAGACAGTTGATAGAAATTTGGTTGGGTGAAATCGGTGACAGCACATATTAGAAAGAAAATCAACATTAACTGGACTTCAACATAACATGATCACTCCTCCCATCTTAATCCAATATTACAAGGACAGAGTAGTAAGGAGCCAGAGACCCTGCTCTCAGGGGAATCCAAGGCCAATTGGCACAACTAGCATTTTGCTAAGAGACCCTTCTGAAGAAAATAGATAAATGGGAACTACTAAGAATCAAACACTTCTCAGCTTCCAAAGACTTTATCAAAAGAATTAAAGACCACCTACAGAAAAAAACATTTGGCAACTACACGTCAGGCCAACATCTGATCTCCATAATCTACAAGGTACTGCAAAATATCAGCAAAAGAAAGGTAAATTACCCTATTAAGTGATGATACTTCACTAAAGAGGACATCCAGGCAGCCAAAAGACACATGAGGAAATGCTCACAATCATTAGCTATTAGAGAACTCCAAGTCAAAACCACAATGAGATATCATCTCACTCTAACAAGGTTGGCCATGATCCAAAAAACATAAAACAACAAATGCTGGAGAGGCTGTGGAGAAACTGGAACTCTCCTACACTGCTGGTGGGATTGCTAAATCGTACAACCTCTTTGAAAAGCAATCCGGTGCTTTCTTAGAAAGCTGGAAATAGATATGCCATTTGATCCAGTAATCCCACTGCCTGGAATGTATCCTACAGAATCAAGGGCAGTCACAGGAACAGGGACTGGGATACAAACAGTTATTGCAGCATAATCCACAACAGTAAAAAGAAGGAATCAGCCCAGATACCCAACAACAGATGAATGGATAAACAAACTAGGGTACACATACTAAATGGAACACTATTCAATGATAAAAAACAATGATGATTTTAGGAAGCATCTCATGACCTGGTTTCAAGTGTAAGACATTACACTGAGTGCAATCAGTCAGCGGCACAAAGATAAATGCTGTATGAGACCCCTGTTGTAAGGACTTAAAAACAGACTCATGTACAAAAGAAAAGACTCTTTGATTGCTGCAAAGGAGGGGATGGAGAGCGGTGGTCATAGATTAGATACTTAATTGAAATTTGGTTGGGTGAAAGCGGTGACAGCACACACTACAAAGAAGATCAACTTAACTGGAGATGAATTTAAGGGGGCTAAAAGTGGAATGCACTGTAAATCTTAACCTCTATGCCTTTTGTTGTGATCCCATTTGCTTTTATTATATTAACTACATAGGATTAGAGTATATCTTGAGTCATTCTCTTTTGAAATATAAAGGAGATTAAACAAGAGAACAGAGCAGACATGAGGCAAGATAGATACCAAGACACATAGAGATTTCCAAGAAACCAGGAAACAAGCTGAAGAGATAAGGACCTTCTCCCAGAGATGACAGAGACAGGAAGCCTTCCCCTAGAGCCAGTACCCTTAATTCAGACTTCTAGTCTCCTAAACTGGCAGAAAATAAATTTCCATTTGTTAAAATCACTCGCTTGTGTTATTTCTGTCACAAAAGTACTAGATAACTAAGACACACACTTATGACTGCCCCACCCCCCACCTTTTTTGGTACACCTTATTGTTAACAGTAGTGTTGGGAGTATGTGATTTGCTAATGTTGTGATTCACAGATACTCAGTTTTGATTTACTATGTGTCATGGACTGAATTGTACCGCCCGAAAAATGTGTGTAGCCATTTGGCTAGGCCAACTGCTGATATTGTATAATGTTTCTATACGCTGTAAACCTTGCCTCAATGATGTTAATGAGGAATAATAGAGGGCAGTTGTGTCAGTGACTCAATGTGTCAGCAGGACTCAATGTATCAAGTTGTATTGTGTCTTGAGGTAGTTTCCTGAGATATAAAAGATGCTAGCAGAAAGAATTAGGGACCTCATACTACCACAAAGCAGTGCCAGGAGCTGTCATGTCCTTTTGAAAGAATCCAGGGTCCACGTGCATCAGAAGCTCCCAGTCTAGGGGAAGACTGACAACAAAGACCTTCCTCCAGTGTCAGCAGAGAAAGCCCTCCCCTGGAGCTGATACCCTAAATTTGGGCTTTTAGCCTACTGGAGTGTGACAAAGTAAAACTTCCCTTTTTAAAGCCATCCACTTACTATATTTCTATTAAAACAGCACTAGATGGATAAGACACTGCTCAAACCACCACCATATACAGATATAGATAGATGATATAGATATAGATGGTAAAGGAAACTCCCCTTATAACTGATTGATTCACTGATAATATCAGATCACACCATGAAGGATGACTCTATCATTAAATAGCTGCCAAATTACATTATTACATAACTGTCAAACTATATCATTATATAATTGCCAAACCACTGAGACCCACAGTACAGCAAAGTTGACCTACAAGCTTAACCATCACAGTCCACTCCTTGTCAACTTGGCACCTGTACATGTGCATTTCTTTAAACTATGCACAATGTCTAAATAAAAATAACAGACTTCCAGCTGACATTGTGCCATACACAGAAACACATCCCTCCACAACAAAGACCTGAAAGATTGAAACAGAGACAAATATGAATCAAGAATCTGAAATGTCCAGTGAAGAGATAAAGACTTCAGCCTACCTGTGAATGGAATAAAAAACTGATAGAGAACAGAGAGCAAGAAGAGATATGAGGGGAAGTCCTCTATCAGCTAACCCAGCACAGATTTGCCATCATTGGCTCCTGTCGGAGATTGGCAGACAGGGAACATGGAAAAACAGCTTCATGGAAATCTCAGGAGACAAAGTACCTAGTAATCAGCAATACACATTTTGCCAGCCCCATCTTCTCCCTTGCTCTACCTTCCACACTTCCTGGTTAGCTTTAGTGGCTAGGCTAGCCAGGAAGTTAATGTCAGAGCTGCTTGGCTTCATTCCACCTACACCGGAAATCAGCAGACAGGGAATACATGAAGGCAGCTTCAGGGACCTCCCAGAAGGACACAGATCACGCAGTAACCAGAGATGTATGCTTTTCTAACCTCACCCCCTTCCCACCCTGGCTTCCCGGTGGCCATAGCCTCTTGGACAGAAGGAGATCCCTTTGGCCCTGGCTACCTGGATTTACTCCATCCACATCATCTATCTGTAGGTGGTGGTGTTTTTTTCCATTTCTTAGGGTTTCTTCCTTTGCCTTCTACCACCTCCCCTCCTTTTTCTTGAATACCTGGTTATGTGCGCCATCTTTGCCTCTTCTTGAAAGGCTGTGAAGTGCTGCTCAACTGAGGAACCACTTCAAGCCTGTAATGCCATCCAGATGGGATCCTTGGGGGGGGGGCTTGTTTTGTTTTGTTTTTCTTTGTTACTGTTTTTGTGACTTGGGAACCCCTTGTACTTAAGCTGTATCGTATGGCTTTGGACCTATGATCCCAGTCTGCACAACCATGTCAGTGGAATTCCTGGGAGCACATCTTTTTTCCCCTTTTTGCTTCCTGTTTTTCTTCATTTGTCAATTCTTGCCTCCCTATACTTATATTCTTTTCCTATCACCTGAATATCTGACTGTGTAACACCTAGATCCATTCTAGCTAAGCTATACCATCTACATGGGCAGACACTTCCCTGATCTTTGTAGAAGTATCAGTGAGACCCCTGGGGCCTTTCTTTTAGTTTTGAATCTTTACATGGTATTTTTTTTCTCCCCCTCTTTTTGTTTTTCTCTATTCCTCACATTCTCATCTCTCCACTTCAATGGCAAAACTCCCTTAATATTCTTTGTTTGTTTTTGGCTCCTGTTTCTCTCTCCTGTTTCCCACATCTACCTCAGCCCCACATATCAAAAGCTTTCCCCTCCTTCCTGCCTACCTGTATCATGCATTGAACACCACACCCCCAAGCAGCACAGTAACACCCTACTGGAACCCTGCCCCCCACTGATTGCTGGCCTGCCCTGTTGATCCTAGCATATATGACAAACAACCCATCTTATCCCTCCCCTTCAGCTAGACCAAAACTGCTACACCACAACACAGCAAACAGCTCTACCCACTGGACAAAGAGGTGAAAAATATTCTGAACACAGATATAAGCAAACAATAAAGAACACACAGCCCACCTCCTCTGACATAACCAATTTTTTTAAAAAAGCAGGAAGAAACAAACAGAGCTATAGTCAATAAACAAAGAAAATAAGTTCTAAATGTCCTGAAGGTAGCACAAAATATCAAAATATATATTTTTTAAAAAAGAAAGGACAGGATAGTTCTACTAGGCATCCAAAATAAAGTATCAGATAAGTTTCTAGTAGAAGAAAAGGCACTAGAACCATCTAATAGGGAACTGAAATCTCTAATATTCAGAGTGATGCAGGAGTTGAAGCAAAAAGCAGACAAAAATGAGGAAACAATAGACAAATTCATGGAAGAATTCAGGAAAATACTACAGGAACAAAATGCCAAAATGAATTCACAACTAGAAATCATAAAAAGTAACAATTAGAAAGCCAAGAGAGACACAACAAGATTTCAGAAATGGACAGTGTCATAGAAGGGCTAAGGAATATGTTTGAAATGATGGAAGGCAGATCAGTAAAATTGAACACAAACACTTAGATACAGCTCTGTTTGAGGAAAAATCGGAAAAAAGAATAAATAAAAGTAAAGAAACTGAGAATTATGTGGGATAAAATCAAAAGCAAAAACTTGAGAGTGATCAGTTTCAGAACAGGAGGAGAAAATGGAAAACACAGAGAGAATTATTGAAGAATTGCTGACAGAAAACTTCTCCAATGTCATCAAAAATAAAAAGCTCACAATCTATGAAGCTCAATGAACCCCATATAGGATAGACCCTGAAAGAAAATTACAAAGCATATCACAATCACTCTTGACAAAACCAAAAACAAAGGAAAAATTCTGATAGTAGCTCAAGAAAAACAAAAAGTCACATACAAAGGAGGAACAATAAGGCTCAGCCCTGATTATCCAGCAGAAACTTTGCAGAAAAGAAGGCAATGGGATGATACATATAAAATATTGAAAAAAAAAATGCAAACCAAGAATAATATATCCTTCAAAACTTTCATTTAAGTAAACTACTGGGACTAATAGAAGAGTTCAGCAAAGTAACAGGGTATTAGACAAACATAAGCAAATCAGTAGGATTCCTTTATACCAAGAAAGAGATCATCAAAGAAGATATCACCAAATCAACACCATCTACCATAGGCCCCAAGAAGACAAAATACCTAGGAATAAATCAACTAGAGAAGAGTTACATACAGAGAGAACTACAAGACCTTACTGCAAAAATCCAAAAGAGACTTACATAAACAGAGAAACCTACCCCGCTCATGGATTGAAGACTTAACATTGCGAAAATGTCTATTTTATGCAAAGTGATGTACACACGCAATGTGATCTCAATATAAATTCTATCGTTCTTTAATGAGATGGAGAAACAAATCACTAACTTTGTTTGGAAAGGGAAGAAACCCCAGATAAGTAAAATACTACTGAAGAAGAGGAACACAGTGGGAGGCCTCACATTACCCGACCTGAGAACCTATTACCTTGCCACAGTAATCAAAACAGCCTTGTGACTGGCACAGAAATAGACATATAGACCAACAGAACAGTGTTGAAACCCCAGAGTTGCTACCATCCTCTTATGAACAGTTGGTATCTGACAAAGGATTGTAAACTGGAGTAAAAACAGTCTCTTTAACAACTGGTGCTGGCAAAATTAGAGATCCATCTGCAAAAAACAGAACTACTGGCCTGACAAGAGACCAAAGAAACTCTGACAGTATGGCCCCCAGGTACCCTTCCAGCTTAGTAATGATATCACTCCTGAGGTTCCCCTGTCAGCCAAAGACTGGACAGGCTCATAAAACAAAATGAGACTACAGGGGCATACAGTCCAGAAGCAAGGACGAGAAGGCAGGAGAGGACAGGAAAGTTAAGAATAGGGAACTGTCATAGATTGAATCGTGTCCCTTCATACAGTAAATCCTGCCTCTATAATGTTAATGAGGAAGGATGGTCAGCACTTGCATTGGTGGGGCAGGACTCAATGTGTAAGAATGTACTGTGCCTTGATGCAATCTCTTGGGATATAAAGGAAAGGAAAGCAAGCAGATTTAAGGACCTCATACCACTGAGAAGCAGTGCTGGGAGCAGAACCTATCTTTTGGAAAGGACAGGGATCTCTATGCCTCAGGAGGTCAGGGAAAGACTGACAACAAAGACTTTTCCTCTAGATCCAGCAGAGAAAGCCTTCCCCTGGAGGTGATGCCCAGAATTTGGACTTGTAGACTACTGGCCTGTGGAAAAATAAATTTCTCTTGTTAAAGCTATCTGCTTATGGTATTTCTATTACAGGAGCACTAGCTGACTAAGACAGGAACCCAAGCCTGAGAAAGGAGAATGTTGACCTGTTGTGGGATTGTTAACTAATGTCATAACATAGTATGTGTACTGTTTAATGAGAAAGTAGTTTGTTCTATAGACCTTAATCTAAAGTACAATAAAAACATAAAATAAAGATAATTACGAAGTGCTACTTGTCCCTAACATGATATAATTAACACAACTGTACACGAAAATATATTAGTTCTCTCTCCATCTTATATTTTATAAGTGAATAAAACAAAGGTATTTGATGCACACATACACGGAAGAAATACTCAACAATTAGTCTTCGTTTCTGCAACCGGTGACAAATCACTAAATATCATGCCATAAATGATATTGAGAAACGCCTTCTTTTACCATCTATTCCATGTACCCTTTACCCTCATCAGTTGGAGTCATGGATTGAATTCTGTCCCCCAAAAAATATACGTAGCCATGTGGTTGGGCCATGGTTCTCACCATTTTATGGTTGTCCTCTATTTTGTGATTTTCCTATGCTGTATGTTAAAGGATTAGGGTGGGACTGTAAATCTCTTCATAAGATCACCTCCCTGCTCCACTGTAAAGAGAGTTTCCCTGGAGTATGATTTGTACCACCCTTAATCCTTTCATCCTACAAGAGATAAAAGGAAAGGGAAAACCTCACACCATCAAGAAACCAGCACCAGGAGAACAGCACATCATTCAGACCCGAGGTTCCTGCGCCAAGATGCTCCCTGGATAAAGACTGATGCAATACTGGACTTTCCTCCAGAGCCAACAAGGGGAAAAGCCTTACACTGGAGCAGACATCCTGAATTTGGAGTTGTAGCCTACCGGACTGTGTAAAAACAAACTTTCCTTTGTTAAAGCCATCCACTCTGTGGTATTTCTGTTAGAGGAGTACTAGCTGACTAAAACAGTTGGTCATGGGTCTTTGCTTGGTAGGATGAGACAAACTTTCATTCCTGAAGGGTTTGGGTCATTACTAGTCATCTGGAATTGAGTTCTTGTAGTTTTCTACTGACTTTAATCACAAGGCATGATAGTACTGACACCCTAACGTATGTCCCATATTCCAAACGTACTCTATTTTACATTCATTATGAAACTACCACGGTTTCCCTTTAGTAATCAGGGTCAATCACATCAGCCAATACAGTAACTTTTTTGTCTGTTGATCTACAGGCACAAAGAGCCCAAAGTGGCCAGGTGACATTCTTAACTTCTAGTTCAATGGAATCTGTAATTGTATCTTGAGGTAGGAACATTCCTCCCTTTGGAACCAAGACCTCTAGACTG
The DNA here is from genome assembly GCA_028571685.1 of Heterohyrax brucei. NCBI lineage: Eukaryota > Metazoa > Chordata > Mammalia > Hyracoidea > Procaviidae > Heterohyrax > Heterohyrax brucei. Next base: position 71,038,550 of record CM053150.1, read on the forward strand.
TAGGGCACAGGGGCATGGGAACAGAAGCAAAAATTTTGTGAGTGCACCACTAAGGGTAATAGAGAGTGGTACTATTCCCAGCTCTACTCCTTGATTTCTGGACTTGTGAATCCTAGCTATGGAAGAAACCGTGTTATATATTGGACATTGGCTTAAAGCATATACAACACCTCCTAGAGAAAACTGCCACCTAGCTGATAGCATACTGGGTCTTTTCTATCAAGCCAGCTGCTTCAGAAAGATGCAAAACATGGTAAGACCAGTGAATTCCATGAGCATGGACCCACTGTCATATTTTGTTTTCTGTGAAGTAAACCCCTTGATTTGAGGTGATGCTGTGTGGGAAACCATGATGGTAGATAAGGCATTCTGTGTCCACAGATGGCAGTTTTGGCAGAGGTGCTGTGTACAAGGAAGGTAAATCTGTATTTAAACTAAGTGTGTATCCCAAGAAGAACAAAATACTGCCCTTTCCACGATGGAAGCAGTCCGATATAATCAACTTGTTACCAGGTTTTTGGCTGATCACCTCAAGGACAGGTGCCACATCAAGGACTGGGTCGCTTTGTGCTGCTCACCACGTGAACACTCAGCAGTAACTATATCCACGTCAGCTGTACTAAGTGCAAATCCATGTTGCTGAGTTCATGCATAACCTCCATCCCTGCTACCAAGGTCACTTTGTTCATAATCCCACTGGACAATACCAGGAACATCTGGGGAAAGAGGATGACTGATTTCTACAGAATGCACCATCCTATCCCACTTGTTTGTTAAAATCCTTTTCTGCCAAGGTCACCCTTTGGCCAGTGTCTTGGTCATCTAGTACTGCTATAATAGAAACATCTCAAGCGGATAGCTTTAACAATGAGAATTTGATCCTCTCACAGTCTAGTAGGCTGCAACTCCAAATTCAGGGCATCAGCTTCAGTGGAAGGCTTTTTCTCTCTGTTGGCTCTAGGAGAAGGTTCTTGTCACCAATCTTCCAATGATCAAGGAGCTTATGTGGGCAGGAACCTTGGTTCCAAAGGATGCACTCCACTCCTGGCATTGCTTGCATGGTGATGTAAGGTGCCCATCTCTCTGTTTGCTTATCCTTCTTTTTATCTCTCATAGCATAAAAGCTGGTGAAGGCATATCCCAGGAAAACTCCCTTTAAATTGGATCTGAGGTGTTACCTTAGTAAGGGTGTTACAAATCTACCCTAATCCTCTTTAACACAAGCTAAACTTGTTTCACTATCCACAGGCAGACTTTAGATGTATAACACAATTATAATACAAAATGGAGGTCAACTATACAATACTGAGAGAATCATGGCCGAACTAAGTTGACAGATTTTGATGGAGCACACAGTTAAATCCATGACTCTATCCTTTGCCTCCCCTCCGCCAAATCCATGTTCTTGCCACATGTAAAACATATTACTCCATGGATATCATAACTACTGCCATCAAGTCAATTCTGACTCCTAGTGACCCTATAGGAAAAAGAATTGCCCTATAGAGTTTCCAAGGAGCACCTAGTGGATTTGAATTGCCCGTCTTTTGGTTAGCAGCTGTAGTGCTTAACTACTACACCACTAGGGTTTATGGATATCATAGCAAGTCTTAAATCAACTCCAAGACCAAAATCCAAAAAAATTCCTCTTCATCTGTGAAATCTACAATACAAATTATCTGCTTCCAGAGGTACAATAGTGTAATAGGCAGGCACAAGCTAGACATTTCCATTACAAATGGGAAAAACTGAAGGGAAAGAAGGCATGACAAGCACTAAGCAAGTTAGCAGAACACACTACATTAGCCTTCAAGGTTTAAAAATAATCCTTTCTTCTCTAAGACCATTCCTACAATAGCCCTCCCTCCAGACTCTAGATATTGGCCTACACTCTTTAGATTCTTAGTAGAGGGCCTGGGCTTTGGGCTTCAGCTCTGCTTTCTAAGTCCACTCAAACAGCAACTCTGTCCCCTTGACCTCAGATACACCATTCTAATAGGCCACCTGAGTAACCACCTCACCCGTAGACACACCGGAGGCCATGAATCCACCCTTTGGAATTCGAGAGGTCACGGCCATACCTTGAGGCAACTGGACTTCCAATGTTCCCTGTTTCTTCTACTTATTCCTGGTTACTTAGCCTCTGAATCCTCGGTCCTCATCATCAGCATCTGCTCTGCTGGGACAAGTGTTCCAACTCATGAAAGCACCCTTCTCTGCCAGAAACTTCGGCTGAAGGCAATCAGCTTTCTTGCTCCATCAGTTGGCAAGCCTAGCTCCAATGATAAGCGCCTACACACACCTCACTCCACTAGGAAGCCTTCTTTGCACAGGCAGTTGGCTCTCTTCATCCATCTGTTGGCTCCAGTGCTGTCTAAAGCTGACCTTGTAGTTTTGCTGCTGCCCATTCTCCACCTCTGCTGGTCCTCTGCTGCTGTGTCTCATCATCTGTGACTTCTCTTGTGTTAAGAGTTGTCCTCACTCCCTTCTGAACCCTCTATTCATTGACAGTTTTAAAACCACTTCCACATTTTAGTATGCACTGGAGCAGTACCATACTCCTGGTATCAAATTCTGTCTTAATCATCTAGTGCTGCTATAATAGAAACACCACAAGCAGATGGCCCTAACAAAAAGAAACTTAGTCTCTCACAGTCTAGTAGGCTACAGTTCCAAATTCAGAGCATCAGCTCCAGTGGAAGTCTTTCTCTGTTGGCTCTAGAAGAAGATCCTTGTCATCAATCTTTCCGTGGTCTACGAGCTTCTCTGCACGGGAACTTCAAGGCCAAAGAATATCCTCTGCTCCCAGCATTGTTTTCTTGGTGGTATAAGGCTCCTCTGTCTCTCTGTTCAATTCTTTATTTTATATCTATCTTTCATATCTCAAAAGAGACTGGCTTAAAATACAATCTCATCACTGTGACCATTACTAATCAATCTCATTAACATCATAGATACAGGATTTACAACACATGGAAAAACCACATCAGATGACAAAATGGTGGACAATCAGACAATACCGGGAACCATGATCTAGCCAATTTGACAGATATTTTAGAGGGGTACATTTCAATTCATGACAGTGAGCATTTATATGAGATGCAAATATCTTCACTTTATTTGGGCTATTCTCCAGTCCATCCACAAACCTCTCCCCCATGTCTCCTTGTCTTAAATTTTCCAACCATGTTCCAAGTCCCTGACCATCCAGCCAAATTACTAGCCACAGACCACCAATCACTATACGATCACACATCTGGCCACTTCTCCTTCCAAACAAAGTAAACAGCAAAGTACGGTGCCTGAAGTTCTGCTCATTGGGAGGATTTCCCTTCACTACTGTCCATCAAAGATGTCTCAGAAAGGGGCTGCAGTACTACTACTATCTACTTTCAACTGATGCCTGCATATCCCACAAAACTATCTGTAAATCAGGCAGGAATTCTCTCTTCCTCAGTCAATCGATCATAAGGAACTCCCCCATTAGACCATAGGTGCAGACTGTGAGAGGGTAGGTGATACAACAGAAGTGGAGATTACAGGCCCTCAGGCCACTTCCTCATGCAACTTACACCTGTGCTTTCAGGCCAAGTCCTGCTTGGGCTCAATCTCATATATACCACTTTCATTTAATGACGGAATACTGCTGTGCACATCTCTTTTTGAATCTGTGGGACAGACAACACCCTGTTTGTGGTGGACAGCCCAGGCCACATGATGACTTGATGGCCCATGGTTAAGTATTCAGTCTCTACTAAGGCCCAGGAATATGCCAAAAGCTGCTTCTCAAAAAGAGAGTAATTATCTGCCTAGGTTGGCAGGAATTTACTCCAAAATCCTAAGGGTCTGTAGTGTGACTCACTGATAGGGACCTTCCAAAGACTCCAGACAGCTTCTCTATCTGTCACCAAAACTTTAAGCACAACTGGATCAGATCATATGACCTACGGGGCACAGCAGCTTGCACAGCAGCCTGAATCTGTTGCAGAGGCTTCTCTTGTTCTGGGCCTCATTAAAAATAAACATTTTTAAGAGTTACTTGATAAATCAACCAGAGGAGCACACTCAAATAAGGGATATGTTGCCTCCAAAATCCAAAGAGGCACAATAGGTGTTGTAATTCCTTTTCATTGGTAAGAGGGGCCAGATGTAATAACTTACCTTTTACTTTAGAAGGGCTATCTCAACATGGCCCACACTACTGGCCTCCTAGAACTTTCACTGAGGTGGAAAGTAGTGAGGCAGTGTTTAAATGCTCAGCTGCTAAACAAAAGATCAGTGGTTCTAACTGACCACCTATTCTACAGGACAAAGATGTGGCATTAGGCTTCTGTAGAGATTACACCCTTAGAAATCCTATAGGGCAGTTCTATCCCATCCCATTAGATCTCTAAGAATTGGCATAAACTCAACAGTAATGGGTTTGGTTTTTAGCATGCAAGTGTTTTACCAGTAAGTCCAGAGTCATTAATACTTCTTCTTTACTGGGTCCAATCAGCATAACGTCATCAGTGTAAGAGACCACTGTGACATCTTGTAAAAGGGAATGGTCATTGATGAGTGGTGTCTGGGGTCTTAAAAGCTGCCAAGCTGTCATCTGAGGACACAGCAAATGGTCCCAACTCAGCAGGAACGGATGCTCACCGAGGGCCAAAATGGCATGCGGTAAAGACAACCGAGAAGACAGAGAGACCCACAAGAGTGGGTGCCTACATCGACTTGGGACCGGAAGAACCGGATGGTGCCCGGCCACCACCAGTGATAGCCACGATGGAGCTCACAGAGAGGAGTCTCACTGGCAACACAAGAATAAAAAGGGGTGCATCATGAGATCTCCACTAAAAGACCTCAACTGATGGTCCAGCGGTTTTGGGGTTCCTCTGAGAGCATGGCCCCCGGCCCTGATGTTGCCCTGTCCCACAAATTATAACAAAGGTCCACTCTTTGGACAGGAATGGATTGGACTTGGCAATGCAGAGTGACCATATATTGGAAGCACTTTACGGTTCTATACATCTATAGGATATCATCTTGCTGACCTCTGGCTGGAGGAAGGGGAGTGGATGGAGAGGAGGGGAAAGGAGGCTGTTGGGAGGATGAAACATGTATGGAGCAGAGAGGAATAGTGTGCAGTCACCGAACAGGGAGAGCAGTGGAAGCTGCATATACGTGGGCATGTAAATTAATACGTGAATGTACATTTTCACTCAGTCATGTTAAATAAAAATAAAAAAAAGGGGGGGGGAATGGTGATCCAGTTCCCTGTGGACTAAATTATGATAATAGGCTGAAGAGTTGATATACTCTTGAGATAGAACAATGGAGGTGTATTGAAAGCATACTCTATTGATGTTCCTTTGAAAGCAGAATCAAAGGAAAGGCATTGGCCAGATTAATAGCCGCATACCATGTATCAGGAGATATATTAATGTGTTCAAGCAATGAAACCATATCTGGAAAAGTTGCTGCAACGGGAGTCACCTCTTTGTTAATTTTTTATAATCAGCAGTCATTCTCCAAGATCCTTCTGATTTTTGCATAGGCTAATTAGGCAAGCTGAATGCAGATATGGTGAGAATCACCACCCCTGCTTCCTTCAAATTCTTCATGGCGGCAGAAAGGTTTTCAATCCTTTGAGGAATTTGTGTTGCTTTTGGTTCCCTCTTTTCCTAAGTAAGGACAGTTCTAATGGCTTCCACTACCATAATAGCCCTTATTATACTTATCAGGGATCCAGTGTGGTGTTTTGCCAGTTCCTGAATATATCTACTCCAATTATGCATCATGGAACCAGGGAAATCATTATGTGTTGGGCTCCAGGACTCACTGAACCCACTCTGAGACAAACATGACCTAAGTTTCCAATAATAACCTGATTTCCATACACCCCTCACTCTGACTGGCGGATGACAATGACATTTTGGATCTCCTAGAATTAGTGTCAGTGTAGAGCCAGTATTCAGTAATCCCTGAAAAGTCTGATTATTTTCTTTTTCCTGATGAACAGTCACTCTTGCAAAAGGCTGTAGGATCTTTTGTGGAATGCTGGGGAAAGATTATCAGTACAAATTTTGGCAGTGTAGTGGGGTCCTTCCTCAAAGAGACTCAGCCTCCCCTTCATTCAAGGGACTGTGGGTCTCTAAAGTGCCTCAAATCTGGAAACTCATTGGGAGGCTGTGATTCTATTGCCACAATTTAGGTTAGACTGCTGTTCGTTTGACTTAAAATTCTTCTGTTTGTACAGATTAAATTAATATTTAGTACATTTCTAATCTATTTCACTCTTAGAGACACCATGACTAAGTAGTCAACACCATAGGTCCACATGAATAAGATTGTTCTGGGTACTGCCTTGATTCTGTGGTCCATTATGGAAGCCATGTCCATGGTGTCTTTATTGACTGAGTGCCACAACTTGGCCTCTACCACCATGAGGTCTGATCAGCCCTACTGTAGTTAGTTGTCTTAATCCAGTTAGGGTACTTCCCAATGCTAAATCTGACTTACAAAAAAATAGCAAACACAGCAGTCTTCAAGGGTGCTGGGGTTTCCTTCACAAATTTGTTCCACATATAATAAAAGGTATGTCCTTTGGACAGTCTATGTGTGAGTCTGTGGGTCTAACTTGATAAATTCACTCTAACTGTCAATTTTCCTAAGCCTTTGGATACCTTCTTCTAAAGTATATCAGGGTAGGTCTTATACTTCAACTTGATTTAGCATAGGCTACCACACAATCCATGCTTCAAATAACCATCCAAATAAACTATTAAATCCATTCCTAACATCTCCTGCTGAAACACTAAATGAATAATCTGTTTAGTGAGCCCATGTCAGCGAAGTCAGACTTACCATCTTTAAGTTCCTTGCATCATTATTCCACAGTCTTGATAGCCATTCCCATACATAGTCCCCAAGTTTCTGTTTGTACATACTACAAAACTTAAGTAGTTCTTTTGGAATGTAGCATACCTCCTCCTGAGTCACATTTTGTACTTCACCCTTTGAGGTTTGCTGGGACTTAAGTCTAGTTATGGTTCTTGGAGGAAAAACGGGTGGTAGGCATGAGTCCTGGGAACACTGAACAATGTCCTATAAGACATCTAGTTCAGGTGATATCCTAGGCAACACTCCATGTGCTGCCCTAGGTGATACCTCAGACAAAGGCTGTTCAGGCACAGTTGGGTTAATCTCATTAGATTAGATGGAGGTGGAAGACACAATGGTTTTACTGGGGAAGGTAGTTTAGCGGATAAAGATGGAATAATCTCTCCTGATGGGAGTAAGAGGGCTGGTTCTGTGGACAGGAGTAAGTGATTCAATGGGACTTAGGGGCTCAGTGTGCCCAGTTTCCTGATTACCTGAACACATGATGCCATCCCAAGTTTCAGGGTCCCATTTCTTCCTATTTGATAGCCAAGTGCCTCATTTTAACTTCACACACCATTCAAAGTGGGGATTCAATTGGTGTTGTAATTCAACTACTCTTACGGTAAGACTCAGGTTTTGGTTTTTAGCAACATCAGCTCTGTTACAAGAAACATGCTTTCATTCCTGGGATATGTTAACCTTGAAGTCTTTTATAAAGTGCTTGAGTTATGATGCTGAAGCACTAAGCCCATCTTTTTTTCTTACGCTTCTTATTCTGACAAAACTGTAGAAAGATATCACAAATATGTTTTCCCTGAGCCTCATCTTTTACCAGTATCTAATTTATTGGTGGCAATAATTTACATATTTGTATCTCCACCTCTCACCATCTATTAGCAGCATCCTCTTTACTATTGGAGACAGATTTTCATCAGTGCCTTTCACTTTTTATAGTCACGCTTGAGTAAAAATTTAGAGAATTCATCCTTATGATTTTGTTTCTCTAAAACTATGCTCAGTACCAAATGTCTTAGGCTGTGTTCTCTAGAGAAGCAAGACCAGTAACACACACACACACACACACACACACACACACACGTACATATAGAAAGAGACTGACTGATCTCAAGGAAATGGCTCACATGACTTCAGAGGTTAACAAGACTCAAGTACATGGGTCAGGCATCAGGCTGGAGACCTGATTCACATAGCAGCAACGTGTGATGAATCCTAAACTGACAAGTAAGACCAAGCTGCAGAAGCCAAATCAGCAGACAATCCAGCAGGCAATTGACTCCATCTCAAGAAGTGGAGGACAGATGATGACAAGCTGCATGTAGGATCCAGAGCAAGCCAAGTAAAGCTTTAACAGAACATTCATATATATAGATAGACTGAATGCAGACCACACCCCCAAAGAAATTCCTCTTACAGAGATTAGCTGATTATATCACATCATATTATGGGAGATGACTACGAGATCTGACAATTAAGTCTGTGAACTTAATTGTTCTAATTGCTACACACCTCACTGGTGAATATCTCTATGATCACCTTTGAAGCACTCCCTTTGGAAAGCTACGCACCGATGCCAGCGCCTAGTCCACCCTTCAAAGCAATTTTGGAACTCTTTCTGGAATGGCCATTGCACACAGTGGCACAGTGGCAAGTTCATGCACTTAATTGTATGGTTATCTGTGAGGGAGTTTTTAGTCAGTAAGCAAATAACTGTATTTGAACACCTTCTCTACTCTTCTGATCTGGCCCCCAATGACTTTTTTCTTTACCTGAAAATAAAGGAAATATTTAAAGGAAGACATTTTGATGACATTCAGGACATCAAGGGTAATAAGACAACATCTCTGATGGCCATTCCAGAAAGAGTTCCAAAATTTCTTTGAAGGGTGAACTAAGGTGCTGGCATTGAAGCACAGTTCCCAACAAGAATACTTCAAAGGTGACTGTCATGGATTGAATTGTGTCCCCCCAAAAATGTGTGTAGCTATGTGGCTGGGCCGTGATTCCCTGTAATCTATGATTGTCCTCCATTTTGTGATTTTCTCAGGCTATATGTTAAAGGATTAGGGTGGGACTGTAAATCCCTTTATAAGATCACCTCCCTGCTCCACTGTAAAGGGAGTTTACCTGGAGTATGGCTTGCCCCACCCTTAATCCTTACATCCTACAAGAGATAAAAGGAAAGGGAAGCAAGCAGAGACTTGGGAACCTCATACCATCAAGCAAGCAGTACCAAGAGAAAACTGCATCCTTGAGACCCAAGGTTCCCGTGCCAAGATGCTCCCTGGACAAAGACTGATGAAAGACTGATGCAATACCAGACTTTCCTCCAGAACCGACAGGGGTGAAAGCTTTCCCCTGAAGCAGACATGCTGAATTTGGACTTGTAGCCTACCAGACTGTGTAAGAACAGATTTTCCTTTGTTAAAGCCATCCACTCATAGTATTTCTGTTAGAGCAGCACTAGCTGACAAAAACAGCGACTAGTGATATTCAGCAATGAGGTATGTAGCACTTTTTCTAGGATGAGTTCATGAAGTTAACAGATAGTACTTGTATATTATTATATAACTGTCAAATTACATCATTACATAACTACCAAACCACTAAGAAGTTTACACACAACCTTAACCATCACACTGTATTATCCCTTTTCAGATAAAAAAGATCTATAAAAGCAGTAAACTTAACGATTTGAATAAGAAACTAAAAAAAACTGTGTCCTTAGTGAATTCACAATGTAAATCTGAAACAAAGAAATGTTAAATTATATTAGCACTGTTCCTACACTAAAATGACTACAAGCATTACATTTAAGCATCAATAATAGAAAAAATTTAAAAATATAATTTACACAGAGAACTAATACGAATCTGATTAAGGGATATTCTGAACCTGAAATTCTACCTATAGCTTTTTGCAAAACTGTAGAAATACCCTCACAAAACTCAATTTGTAACTCCTTTTCATTCATTCAACAATGATTTCACTCTTGCTTTTCAATGTCTTCTGATGTCATTACCTACTAAGAATTTTTAAAAAACTGATCTTGGATATCCCAAACTTTTTCACTTTTCCTCATATTTAGATTATATTCAAAACATACTATAATACAGATGGCATCTTCTGTCCAATCTCAAATTGGCAAAAACTAGAAGATACCTGGTTATTTTAAAATATATGAAGGCTTTGTATTAAATCCTGTAACCAAATTCAAAACCTTTCAAATTCAGTTAATAAATTTAAACTGATCTAAAAAGTACTTTCAAAGCATTATCAACAAATGCTAAAAGCAAAATGTTATAAAGTATATTTTTTATCTTAAAATCTAAGACACTTAGTATCTATAAAAGGTGTTTTTAAAGGTGTCACCAGGTTCCAAATTTTTCCATATTATTCCTTAGTGTAGGAGAAGAATTTTCTCTCAGAACATGAAAATGTCCACGCATACTGCATCTCTATTTGGACCAGTATACTACAGTATATTCATCAGGAAAATATAATTAGCTAGTGAGCCAATTTCTAGAGGTCATCTACAACTAAGAAGAACCTTAAATGTCTCAGGCTTATTACAGCGTAAGAACAAGCTGATTCTAGAATATGAAACATTTTTGAGAGGCATGTGGACTGAGGTCAAGAATTCATCATCGAAATACGGCTATTATCATTTTCTGCATTATACCCTAAGGCCAAAGAATCAACACATCTTCCCGATTTCTCCAGAAATAACCTTTACTTCCTTCACTGTTTCCCCATCCTTCTTTTTTCTTTACTAATTGTGGTCCAGTGTTAGAAAATTAAATAAGGCAAAGAACATAAGACAAAGAAGGTATATGGTGTAACAAAAGATTATTTTTAATATTTGGACATGTATGCACTTGGCTTGGCTGGCATTATACTTTAGTGTCTTCCTCAGGAAAGCATGATTACTTAGTTAAGCATATATCTAGAGCTTTTATAAATAATATTAATCAGAATATCGGCCAATCAAATTCTACATGCAAAACAGATATCACAGTTATTAGAAAGTTTGAACACAGTCTGACTTGTAAGGGTAGGTAAAAGCAAAAAATGGTGCCTCAAACTACTCTATTCTCTATACACACAATGTAAACATTAAAAAAAACCTACTGAATGAAGTCAAAGAGCAAACCACACATTAAAAGGCTGTGACTATCCACCTATTAGAATGGCTGAAGTTAAACAAAACTACCCAAACAAGAAATTGTCAATACTTAATTGTTGGTAAGGATGCAGAGCAAACACAACTCTCAAAAACTGCTGGCGAGAATGTGAAGACATTTATAAAAATAGTTTGACAGTTCCTTATAAAGTTAGAAATGTATTTACCACAAAGGTCTACTGAACCAAACCCACTGCTTAAGTTGATTCTGGCTACTATAGACCCTACAGAGCAGGACAGAACTACCTTCCAAGGGGTTTCCAAGCTGTAATCTTTATGTGAGTAGACTGCTACATCTTTTCTCCCACTGAACAGCTGCTGAATTCAAACTGTTGTGTACTAGTTTTTCTGTGAACATAAGCTATCTTTTCTCTTGGATAAATACCTAAGAGTGAAATCATTGGGGAATACACAGTTCACAGTAATTCCACTCCTAGATATTTATCCAAAAGAAAAGAAAACCTATGTTCACACAAAAACCAACACGTAAGTGTTTATAGTGGCTATATTCATAATCACTAGTGAATGGATAAACTGTGGTACATCCATATAGTGGAATACTACCCAGTAATGAATGATGAATCTTATACGTATTATGTTAGATGAAAGAAGTCAGACTCAAAAAGCTATATATTATGTGACTCCATTTATATGACATTCTGAAAAAGGCAGAATTACAAGAACTGAGAACAATTCAGACATATAGCAGGGGACAGAAGAAAAGTGAATGAGTTGAACACAAAGGGGCAGTACAAAGAATTTTGAGACTAACACTTTTGTATCTTGACAGTACATTTATCAAAACCAACAGAACTAAATATCAAAAGAGTAAGTTTTAGTGAACATAAATTTAAAAATGCACAAGAAACTTTTAAAAAATCAAGTGAGCAAGAAGTTATCAATGTTTCAGTTAATTATTGTATAAGGAGTTATGAAACATTTTAGGATTTAAAATGTTATTTAACTAAAAAGAATAAAGTCTTTTCTCTTTAGCTCCAACTTATGTTTTCGGTTTTAATTGTTCCTGTGAAGAATAAGGGAGAGGGAGAGTGCTGTCAATAAGTTGTTCAGTTGCAAAAAACTCAATTGACAAACATCCTGTGATAAATATATTTACACAGTGAACAAAATTTACGAGAGAGAGAGAGAGAGAGTAGGTGCTGAGGCTGCCTGTGCACAACCAAACACCTCATGGGATTTGGTTCCTTGCTTTGGAGATTTCAGTCATGATTTCTTGGGACACCCCAGTTAACGGGACTAATAATGTGTTTAATTCTTCTGTTTTACCTTCTAGTTCTTGTGTAATACCTGCCTGGGGTTTTAAAAATTCTTTGCAAGGCACAATATTTAGTCTCTATTAGCCCGGAGTAACATAAGAAGGAAAATTAGGAAGAGAAGGAAGATGTGGAATGTGTGGTTAACTGCCTCAATAAACAACTGTTTCCTTTGTTAAGAGACCGGAAGAACTGGATGGTGCCTGGCTACCACTACTGATCATTTTGATCAAAGATTCCACAGAAGAATCCTGATTTGTTTTTAAAGGCAGGTGCAGAAATACAAAACAGAATTTCAAATATTCATGGACTCTACACTTTCAGAACCATGGAAAATAGGTGAACAGTTAGAACTACTGCCCTGAGATAATCTTTAAATCTTAAACCAGAAATATCCCCTGAAGTCATCTTAAAACCAAACAATAGTTTAGCTTAACTAGTAAAAAAAAAATTCTGCCTTGAGCATTGGGCTTTTTTAAGAACTGTCTATAGAAGGACTAGAAGGCAGGAGGGGACAGGAAAACTGGTAATAGGGAACCCAAGGTTGAGAAGGGAGAGTGTTGACATGTTGTGGGGTTGTTAACCAATGTCATAAAACAATATGTGTACTAACCGTTTAGTGAGGAACTAGTTTGTTTTGTAAAGCTTCATTTAAAGCAAAGTTTTTTAAAAAGAAGAAAAAAAAACTATATGACATCTAATTGACAGGAGCAACATGAAAGATTAGAAAGGAACTTTAGATGACAGCGAGTTTATGTTAATAAGGGTGGAACAACTCAGGAAACAGTAAGAATGGCTGCACAACTTGAAGAATGCAATCAATGTCACTAAATGGGATATGTATAAACTTTTTTTTTTTTAATTTTTAACTTAATATAACTGAGTGAAAATGTACATTCACGTATAAATTTACATACCCCCCTATATGCAGCTTCCACTGCTCTCCTTGCCCGGTGACAGCACACTATTCCTCTCTGCTCCATACATGTCTCATTCTCCCAACAGTCTCTTTTTTTTTCCCCCTCCTCTCCACCCACTCTCCTTCCTCCAGCCAGAGGTCAGCAAGATGACATCCTACAGATGTATAGAACCATAAAGTGCATCCAATATATGGTCACTGCATCACCAAGTCCAATCCATTCGTGTCCGAAGCGTGGACCTTCGTTATGATTTATGGTGAAGGGCAGCATCACAGTGAGGGGCCATGCTCCCAGGGGAACCCCGAAACCACTGGACCATCAATTGAGGTCTTTTAGTGTGGATCTCAGGGTGCGTCCCTTTTTATTCTTGTGTTGCCTGTGAGACTCATCTCTGTGAGCTCCATTGCGGCTATCACTGGTGGTGGCCGGGCACCATCCGGTTCTTCCGGTCCCAAGTCCATGTAGGCACCCATTGATGTGGGTCTCTTTGTCTTTTGGGTTGTCTTTCCCCCATGTGATTTTGGTCCTCGGTGAGCATCCGTTCCTGCTGAGTTGGGACCATTTGTTGTGCCCTCAGATGGAAGCTTGGCAGCTTTTAAGACCCCAGACACCACTCACCAATGTGGGGTGCAGAGAGACCTTTTAGCAAAATGCTAGTTGTGCCAATTGGCCTCGCTTTCGCCTAAGAGCATGGTCCCCCGCCCCCTGCCCCAGCCACTCTATCCTTGCAATATTGGGTTAAGATGGAAGGAGTACTCCTGTTATGTTTAAGTCCACTTAATATTGTTCTTGTTTCTAATGTGTGCTATCACCGATTTCACCCAACCAGATACCTACCAACTATCTAATATAAACCTTCCCCCACCTCCCTCCCTCTTTACAGCTGTCCAAGAGTCTTCTCTTCTACACACAAGTCTGCTTTTGAGATCTTATTGTAGAGGTCTCATATAATACTTGTCCTTTTGTCGCTGACTACTTTCACTCAACATGATGTCTTCCAGTTGAAACCAGGTCATGAGATGTTTCCTGAAGTCATCGTTGTTCTTTATCATTGCGTAGTGCTCCATTGAGTATATATACCATTGTTTACCTACCCATTCTTCTGTTGTTGGGCATCTGGGTTGATTCCATCTTTTTGCTATTGTGGACTGTGCTGTGATAAACATTCTGGTGCATGTGTCCGTTGGTGTGAAAGGCCTTGATTCTGTAGGATATATTCGAAGTAGTGAAATTACTGGGTTAAATGGTATATCAATATTCATTTTTTTAAGGAAGCGCCAGATTGCTTTCTAAAGAGGCTGGACCATTTTGCAACCCCACCAACAGTGTAGGAGGGTTCCACTTTCTCCACAGTCTCTCCACCATTTGTTGTTTTGTGTTTTCTGGATCATGGCCAACCTTGTTGGGATGAGATAGTATCTCATTGTCGGCTTGATTTGAATTTCTTTAATAACTAAAGATCGTGAACATGTCCGCATATGTTTTTTGGCTGCCTGGATCTCTGCTTTAGTGAAATGTCTGTCCATCTCCTTTGCCCATTGCTTAATTGGCTGATTTATCTTCTTGTTGATATTTTGTAGTATCTTATAGATTATGGAAATCAGGTGTCGGTCTGACATAGAGTTGCTAAATATTTTTTCCCATTCTTTAGCTGTTCTTTTAATTCTATTAATAAAGTCTTCAGATGAGCAAAAGTGTTTAATTCTTAATAGATCCCATTTATCTACTCTCTCTTCTGATGATTGTGGTTTGTTTGACAGATTTTGGAGTCTGTTCATATTGTATATTAAAACTTCCATTGTTGTTCCTACCTTTTCTTGGGTGAGCTTTATCGTTTTAGGTTTGATACTTAGGTCTTTTATCCAGTTGGAGTTGGTTTTTGTATAAGGAGTAAGATATGGATCTTGTTCCAGTTTCTTGCAGACGGATATCCAATTTTGCCAGCACCATTTGTTGAAGATACTGTTTTCACCCCAGTTTAACATCTCAGGGCCTTTGTCAAATATCAGTTGTTCATAGGCAGATGGTGTCATCTCTGGGGTCTCAGTTCTGTTCCACTAATCAACCTGTCTGTTCTTATATCAGTACCAGGCTACTTTGACCACTGTGGCAGTATAATATGTTCTACAGTCAGGTAATGAGAGGCCTCCCAGTGTGTTCTTCTTCTTTAGTAGTACCTTGCTTATCCGGGGCTTCTTCCCTTTCCACACAAAATTGGTGATTTGTTTTTCCATCTCATTAAAAAATGTCACTGGAACTTGTATTGCGATTCCGTTATATAAATAGATTGCTTTGGGTAAAACAGACATTTTCACAATGTTAAGTCTTCCTATCCATGAGCAGGGCAGGTTTTTCCATTTATCTAAGTCTCTCTTAGTTTCTTGTAGTAAGGGCTTGTAATTCTCTTTGTAAGGGTCTGTTATTTCTCTGGTTAGATTAATTCCTAGGTACTTTATCTTCTTAGGGGCTATCGCAAATGGTATTGATTTGATAATTTCTTCCTTAACAGTCTCGTTGTTGGTATAAAGGAATCCTACTGATTTACTTATGTTTATCTTGTATCCTGAGACTTTGCTGAACTCTTCTATCAGTTTGAGTAGTTTACTTATAGATTCCTTGGGATTCTTTGCATATACAATCATATCATCTGCAAACAGGGAGATTTTAACTTCCTCTTTGCCAGTTCAGATGCCCTTTATTTCTTGGTCTTCTCTAATTGGTCTGGCTAAAATTTCTAGCACAATGTTGAATAGAAGAGGTGAGAGTGGGCATCCTTGTCTACTTCCTGATCTCAAAGGAAAGTCTTTCAGTCTCTCTCCATTCAGGATGATGTGGGCAATTGGCTTTGTATAAATGGCCCTTATTGTGTTGAGGAATTTGCCGTCTATGCCCATTTTGCTAAGAGTTTTTAGCATGAATGGGTGTTGGACTTTATCAAATGCCTTTTCTGCATCAATGGACAAAATCAGGTGATCCTTGTCTTTTGTGTTATTTATGTGGTTAATCACATTAATTGTCTTTCTGATGTTGAACCAGCCTTGCATCCCTGGTATGAATCCCACTTGGTCATGATGGATTATTTTCTTGATATGCTGTTGTATTCTGTTGGCAAGAATTTTGTTGAAGATTTTTGCATCTAAATTCATGAGTGATATTGGTCTGTAGTTCTCTTTCTTTGTTGAGTCTTTCCCTGGCTTAGGAATCAGGGTTATGCTGGCTTCATAGAATGAGTTTGGGAGTACTCCATCCCTTTCTATACTGTGAAATAGTTTCCATAGTATTGGAGATAACTCTTCTCTAAATGCTTGACAGAATTCTGCAGTGAAGCCATCTGGACCCAGACTTTTTTTTGGTTGGCAGTGTTTTGATGACCTTTTCAATCTCTTCCTTTGTAATGGATTTATTAAGTTGTTCTGCTTCACGTTGTGATAATTTGGGTAGGTGGTATGAGTCAAGGAATTGGTCCATTTCCTCTAGGTTTTCAAATTTGTTAGAGTACAGTCTTTTATAGCATTCTGTTATGATATTTTTTATTTTTGTTGCATCTGTGGTGACAATCCCCCTCTCATTTCCAATTTGGGTTATTTGTTTCCTTTCCTGCTTTTCTTTAGTAAGTTTAGCCAGTGGTTTGTCAATTTTGTTGATCTTCTCAGAAAACCAGCTTTTGGTCTTTTCAATTTTTTCAATTGTTTTTCTATTCTCTAATTCATTTAGCTCTGCTCTAATCTTTATGATCTCATTTCTTCTGGTGCCTGAGGGGTTCCTCTGTTATTCTCTTTCTACTTGTTCAAGCTGTAGGGTTAGTTCCTTGATTTGGTTTCTTTCTTCCTTCCAGATGTGTGCATTTATGGAGATAAACAGACCTCTGAGCACTGCTTTGGCTGTATCCCGTAGGTTCTGGTAGGAAGTGTTTCCGTTCTCATTGGAATCCATGAATTTCTTTAATTCATCCTTGATTTCCTCTATAACCCATGTTTTTTTGAGCAAGATGTTGTTCAGTTTCCAAGATTTCCACTTTCTATCTATGTTTTTTCTGCTATTGATTTCAACTTTGATGGCTTTATGATCTGAGAAGATGCTTTGCAGTAATTCAATAGTATGGATTTTGTTGAGTATTGCATTATGGCTGATCACATGGTCAATTCTGGAGAATGTTCCATGTGCACTGGAGAAGAAGATGTAGTTGTCTGCTGATGGGTGGAAAGTTCTGTATATATCAATGAGGTTTAGTTGGTTAATTGTGGCAAATGAGGTCTTCTGTATCTTTACTGAATTTTTTTCTAGATGATCTGTTTAGTATTGAGAGTGAAGTGTTGAAGTCTCCCACTATTATGGTGGAGTCATCTAACTCTCTTTTGAGTGTAGTCAGTGTTTCTTCGACGTATTTAGGTGCTCTGATATTAGGTGCATAAATATTTGATATAGTTAAGTCTTGCTTGTGTACTGAATCTTTCAGCAATAAATAGTGTCCATCTTTGTCCACGATGGTGGATTTGACATTAAAATTGATATTGTCTGAGATTAGAATTGCCACCCCTCCTCTTCTTTGTTCATTGTTAGCTTGATATATATTCTTCCAACCTTTAATTTTCAGTTTGTTCCATCTTTAGGTTCAAGTGAGTTTGTTGTAGACAATACATGGATGGGTCATGTCTTTTGATCCAAGATGTCACTAGATGTCTCTTTACTGGAGCATTCAGTCCATTCACATTCAATGTAATTATTGATAGGTATGTGTTTAGTGCTGCCATTGTGATGTGTTTATTTTTATGTTGATGTTTTCTCTGTTGTTCTTATTAGTTTGTTCTGGGACGTTCTTTTTTATCAGTTGATTTTTCACCTTTTTCAGAGCTGGTTTTGTGGTTGTTGAGACTCCTGTGTTATCTTTCTTGAAATGATATGACACATCTTTGTTGTGCTTTACAGCTGCCCCTATGATCCCCCTTAATAAACTATATATAAACCCAATTTTAATTACTATCAGTCTTGTCATCTTCCTCTCCATCTGGAAGGACTATAACAACTGCTTGACTCTGCCCCCCGGATATCTATAAACTTCTGAATTGGTATACGTTTTGCTGCGTATATACTCAACAATAAAATAAACAAAAAGAAGAGCAGATTAAAAAAAAAATAGAACTTATGTCACAACAAGAAAGGAATTAATATGCTTATTGACATACTGTAAAAAACATGATCAATGTTGTTGAATAATTTGTGTAGAACTCATTAAATGGGAACTGAATTTGCTGTGTAAATTCTCATTGAGGACACAATAAAATATTTTTAAAAAAGAATGAGGAAGAAATGGAATAAATGAAGGACAAACATGTATAGGACAACCATGTATAGAAGTCCCGTCCCTTTTTGCATATACAATTACTTATTTCCCTTTGAGATTTATCATTTACGTTTCCATTCTGCTTAAATAAAGACCAGGAAAAACACATGCAAGCATTGTGATCTTTAATCTATTCATTCTACCCAATATAGAACTTTGCCCTTTTTCACAGATCTAGGATAGGATCTACAGAAAGAATTTCTCTTCAGATATTGAAAATGAAAAGGAAAAATCCTAGTCAGAATCAAGAGTAGGAATACTTAAATCAAACCTCTGCTGTATATCAAAAGATTTTTTAAAAACTCAAATTTTTTTCATCTTGACAATAAGCCAAACTTCCAAAGTGTAAAGTACATTCATTTGAAAAAGTACTTTTTATTAGGCCTATATTTCATCATTGTGAGTTTAAAGTAAAGAAGCCCAGAAAGGCTTCATTATAGACAAAAGGCATTACCAATACCAGAGTTTTTATTTTTATAAAGGATCTTACTCTAGCATAACGATGACACTCAAATTACATTTCACATTTGTGCTATACTAAGGTAGAGTCACAAATCTTTGAAAACATTAGGAAAGTTAATATGAAAGCTGAGGAGTTTCTTGAGTTAAACCAGACTTTGTAGAAATGTGGAAAGTTTTAAAGTTACTATTTCTAAAGAAAACCTTTATCTTTTAAAATAAAAAATGTATCCATTAAAATTCTCAGGTTCAATTCACTATAGCAAAAATATTTCTTCTGCTTTATGGTAGACAGAAAAAAGTGCAAAAGGGGGGCAACATGATCCAGGTTTTGTAGAAAATTTCCTGTCTCATTCTTAAGGGCCATGTTGTTAGAGCTGGCCCATGGCTCACTGCCAGTTTTCCACAATTCAAAGACAATTCATCTAATGGATGAGACAAAATTACAAGTTCTGGGAAAGGTTATAAAGGCTAGCTTTTAAGAATAATAACAAAGGATATTACTAGTAATTGAGCATGTTCTACATGTGTTTCAGATGTTAAACTAAAATTCTACACACATGGCCTCATTTAATTGAAACCATAATCCTATGACATAAGTGTCTTAGATGAAGTGAGTCTCAGAGAGATAAAACAAACCACATAAACTAACAAGTACTAAGGAAGGGTCTGGAACCCAAACTGAGTAACCCCAAAGTTCATGCTTTTTCACTGTGAGATGGCTAATAAAAGTAAAATGAAAGAGATGAGGAGATGTTTAGGAAATTGAATAGAAAAATTACCAGACAGAGTCAGAACTTTTAAAACCAGACTTTGCCACTAATGAACCACCTTTGTGACCTTCAATAAGTCTAACTGCTGTGAGTTTCAGTGGGGGAATAATTCTTGCCATCTGTCTATCAGGAGAGGTAATAAAAGGTCAAATTAAATATGACCACACATACCACTTTTGGTTTACAAAAACCTGTTTTATAGTTTAGCAATTGGTGTATTTTGGTAATCAAATCACTTCCTTTGAAAAATTAAAGTTACATGTTATGTTTTAAGGAAAAACTCATAGGTGTAAAATTGCTCATTGAAGGTAAATTTTTCTGATACTCCTCTACATTTTTCTCAGCGGCTTGAGTATGGTAGTGATCAATAAATCATTAGCAAGATTTATTCAAGCCTGATTTCATTTTATAACATAAAATTAGAGCTGGTCAATTTTAAATACAAAGAACTTTAGGTTGAATTAAAAACTATAAAATCCAGCTATAAGTAGGTAACAAAAGACACAAAACAAACATTTACAAAGATGTGAAAGTAAATGGATTAAAAAAAGATGAGCTAGGCAAATACTGACCAAGATAAAACTCTGATAGCTAAACCAACATGATATAAAACATACATTTAAGCAAAAAAAAAGTGTCACTAGAGAAAAAGAGGCTTGGCCACTGCATAATGATAAAATGTACAACTCATTAAGAAGATATAATTGTGCCAAATTTGTATACACTTAATACTAGAGTCTCAAAGTATATGCAGTAAACGAAGACAAACTATTTTATCTGTAAAAATGAAATGAGATAAAAACATGAAAGTGCTTTGCACCTAAAGGGTGTATTTAACTAGTTCATCTCCCTAGATGTCCTACTTTACTGGAAATTTGGAAACTGTTCACAGAAACTGTTATCAGAAATGAGATACAAAAAATAAATGCTCTAAAATTGGGGAGAGGGGACATTACAGCTGGTCAAACTATAGCTTTTTACAGTTTTCTAGCAGAGGGAACTTTCTTTGAACCCAGAATTAGAATGATAATTTGACAAATTTCCTGAAACCATGTAAAGGGCCAAAAGAGAAAGACTAAACTAAACTACAGAAAAATGTTTACTATAGTTGACCTGTCACTTAATACTTCCTTCACCAATTCTTTTTCCCCAAGAGTCCATTGTACCTCCCACTGTCAATCCTCTTTTGTGTTCGTACTACAAGTATTGTCACAGAAAGTCATCATATGAAGACCCAGCCTAATAAAGGTTCTACTTCACACTGAGTCCTTAGAATGGCTCCCAAATCCTTGGGTTTACCTTATTGCTTCCATATCTATTGCCTGTCTTAGCTATTCAAAGCTCCTTCTTTCTTAAGTCTTCTATCCTACCCTACCACAAGCAAATTATTTCATTTCAAACTTCACAGATACTCAGATCATCTTTCTCTCCTCTCTTAGTCTTTGTCCATCCACTTGGCTTTTTCCCCCAGTTTTAAGCTACCCAGTCCATTCAAAGCTAAACAACCTGCCCATATGTGCTGTTCTGTACCAGATTGTCCTGCAGCAATCTCCAGGACTCTGTTCTCTCTGTATTTCCAGCATTTTCAATCTCTCACTTTTTACACACTCTACTTTCAAATATGCATTGGAGATTTCACATCTAAAAAGTACTCCATTTAACTGCCTGTTTCACTATAACTATCATTTATTTTCTAAATAAAATTTCTCAAACAGAAATACAAACTTGTCTTGTTTTCTTTACTCATGATTTTTCCGTAATGCTCTGCAATCTTTTTCAAACTCTGCTGAGAATGCTCTTCCAAAAGTCACTAACCCAAAACGATAGTCTTCACAGGCCACATTCTTTTTAACTTTTCTGTACATTTAATATCTGACACTCCCTCCCTTTTAATCTTCTCTAGACCTCCCTGTCATTAGATTAACAATTCCACCAGCATTTATTGAGCATGCTTTTATGGTCAGGACTTGCGCTTTTGTTTCCATTCCTACCATGGCAGATCACTGTAACAATGGCCTCCAATGAGCACTGCCTCCCAGCGTCTACACTCCTTTGCAGTGTGATGTTGTTGCACTTTCCATCAAAAGGTAGAATCTATTTCTCAACCCCTTAGGCTAGCATTGTGAATGTGGCATGAATGAGGTTACAGTTCCAGAGCCGAGGTCTCAGGGTATCTTTGCAGCTTCTACCTTCATTTGCTTGGAACCTGGCTGGCACATGGAGAGACTTGGGCTAACTACTAAAAGAGACTACACAGAGAAAAAAGGCTTAGCTTCCCAATCATCCCCACCAAGGCACCAGACACTAGGTGAGGCCATCTGAGATCTTCCAGTGCTAGTGAATCTACCAATGCTGCTACATAAGCAACCCAAGAAAGACCAGGAGAACAGCTGTCCAGCAAACACACAATCATAAGAAACAAAAAGATGCTACTGCTTTAAGACACAAAGTTTTGTGATGATTTCTGACATAACAATAGATATATGATATATTCACTGACCAAAGTCAGATGCTTTTCATTCCTGTCTTTACTATTAAAACACCTTCTCATTGTTGTCCCTGGCTAGAGATACCAACTAGACTCCAACCATTAAATGATGGTCCGATTAATCTTCATTATGTCACTCCATGTTCAAAAAGGGCCATAGCTCCTTATCATATTTACTTAATATTTTTAAATTTTTTTATTCATTTGCTACTTTATTCCCACAAAGAATGCGAGACAGTACACTATCACATAAAGAGACAGCAGTTTCAAAGACATAACTAATCACTAATAATTGAGTCAATAAATGGGAAAGGACAGATCTTCCTAATTAATAATTGTGGAAAGGATGGTGGAAATTGAAATTGACCATGAAGCAAACACCACAGAAATAACTGCTGCAAACAAGACTGTTAAATTAGCATGTAAGAGTACTATGAGAAACATGGATAGTTGCATATTCTCAAAGTACCTTGCTGTAAGATATTTATTAATTACACAAGAAAAAATACTAGCTTTATAATGAATAAACCTGGCTGACACTACTTTAGACAAGTGATTAAAGTTAACATCACCAGTAAAAATTTATAATTAAAAAAAGTACATGTATGAGTTTCATACAACTTTCTACCATTAGTGAACATGGTAGTACTCACAATGGTTAGAACTGTGATTCTTTTCCATTATGTCTTCTAATTAGAATTAGTAGTAATTAGTAATTTAGATTTTTTTGGTGGATATGCAGTCATTTTGATGAACTCTTATTATTTCCAATGATTTTCCCCTGAATAACATTTCCAAGTTACATGGTGTAAATTCTTCCATTGAAGGTCATATGTCATCTGGCTAACAATAATAATCTTTCCATAACTTCATGCCTAACGATTTCTTTGATAATTCTAGACACAAAAATTTCAATTTACTCATGTTGTTGTTTAGGTGCTGTCAAGTCAGTTCCAACTCAGAGTAACCCTATGCACAACAGAACGAAATACTGCCTCGTCTTGTGCCATGTCCACAATCGTTTTCATGCTGACACCCATTGTTACAGCCACTGTGTGAATCCATCTTGTCAAGGGTCTTCCTCTTTTTTGCTGACCCTCCACTCTACCAAGCATGGTGTCCTTCTCCAGGGACTGATCTTTCCTGACAACACGGCCAAAGTACATAAGCTACATCTTGCCATCTTTGCTTCCAAGGAGCACTCTGGTTGTACTTCTCCCAGAACAGCACTGTTTGTTCTTTTGATG
Source organism: Heterohyrax brucei (assembly GCA_028571685.1). Classification (NCBI taxonomy): domain Eukaryota; kingdom Metazoa; phylum Chordata; class Mammalia; order Hyracoidea; family Procaviidae; genus Heterohyrax; species Heterohyrax brucei. Next base: position 71,062,123 of record CM053150.1, read on the forward strand.
GTCCATGGTACATTCAACAGTCTTCTCCAACACCACAATTCAAAAGCATTGATCCTTTTTTTGTTTTCTTTGTTAATTGTTCAGCTTTTGTATGCATATGATGAAACTGAGAATATCATGGCTTGGGTCAAGGCACACTTTAGTTTTCAAGGAGACATCTTTACTTTTCAATACTGTAAAGAGAACTTTTGCAGCAGATTTTCAAACAATGCAATGCATCTCTTGATTTCTTGAATGCTTCTTCCATGGGCATTGACTATGGACACACGTAAAACGAAATCCTTGACAACCTCAATCCTTTCTCCATTTATGACAATGTTGCTTACCACTCCAGTTGTGAGGATTTTTGTTTTCTTGATGTTGAGGTGCAATCCATGCTGAAGGCTATGGTTCTTGACCTTCATCAGTTAAGTGTTTCAAGTCTTCTTTACTTCCAGCAAGTAAAGCGGTATCGTCTGCATAATGCAGATTGTTAATGAGTCATCCTCCAATCTTGACATCTCGTTCTTCTTCATATAATTCAGCTTCCTAGATTATTTGCTTAGCACACAGACTGAAAAGGTATGGTGAAAGGATACAACCCTGATGTACACCTTTCCTGACTTTAAATCATGAGGTGTCTTCTTTTTCTGTCTGCAAGGCTGCCTCTTGATCCACATACACATTCCTTAGGAGCACAATTAAGTGTTCTGGAATTCCCATTTTACATAATGATAGCCATAATTTGTTATGATCCACACAGTTGAATGCCTTGCATGGTCAATGAAACACAGGTAAACATCTTTCTGGTATTCTCTGCTTTCGGCCTAGATTCATCTGACAGCAACGATATCCCTGGTTCTACATCCTCTTCTGAACCCAGCTTGAATTTCTGGCAGTTCCTTGTTAATACACTGTTGCAGTTGCTTTTGAATGATCTTCAGCAAAACTGAATTTGCATGTGGTATTAATGACATTGTTTGGTAATTTCCACATTTGGTTGGATCACTTTTCTTTGGAATGGGCATAAATATGGATCTCTTCCAGTCGGTTGCCCAGGTAATTGTCCTCCAAATTTCTGGGCATATTTACTGATAGTCCTTAATGTAAAAGGAAATTCCCAAAATAATTATTTGCAGCTCATTTTGGGAGGATAAAGAAACCCAGTGATATTCAATAAGCTAAAGGGAAAATTTAGGAATATTTTGAGGTCAGCAATCTGCTTTGTAAGCATCCTTACTTATATAACGCAAAGAGAACATTTCTCTGGATTCATCTGGTCATTTTCTAATTTCCAAAGCAAAAACTGCTTTGTTAGAATATATACAGCTGAAGATACAGATATATTTCTATGTAATAAGGAGACTCTGAGAGTAAATTAAACAGTTCCACTGAAAGAAACTTTATAAGATGTATTTATATTTTATAGTCAGGTATGACTTTGAGTTTCCTCATCCACAATAGTTTGTTGGTAAAGACAGAGCAAACTGCTCACATAACTGCTTATCTTTATTCCTGGGAAAGCCTCAATATCATTGTTAATTATATTAAAAATAATTATCACTCATCATTACTGTACCTGGAAATCCTGGTGTCATAGTGGTTAAGTATTATGTCTGCTAACCAAAAGTTCTGCTGTTCAAATCCACCAAGTGTCCCTTGGAAATTCTATGGAGGAGTTCTACTCTGTCCTATAGGGTCACTAACAGTTGGAATCGACTTGATGGCAGTGGGTTTGGTTTTGGTTTATTACTGTGCTTACCGCTATTTACAACATTCCACCTTTTGTTAGACATTTTATTTGTATGAACATTTAGCTTCACAACAGCCTTGTAGGATAGTAATTACTGGTCCCAGTTTACAAATAGAAAACTAAAATTTGGTGAAGCTACACACTTGCCCAAGACCACAAAGTTACAGGAAGTGGTTGACACAATACTTAAGCCCAGGTTTATCTTAGTCAAAAAACTTATCTTACTCATTCTACTTCACCACAGACCTTTCTTCCTTTATAAAGAAGGGAAAGGTAGGATGGGGGGTTAGAAAATCCACCTAGTACTGTTAAATATAATCTTTAATGTTTTTTTAACAGCAAGTGACATTAAGTCAAATGATTATCAAATAGTGCAATGGTAGTGATCCTTAATATACTGCTCAGAGCATAAGACACACCCTCAAGAGTTAATACTTGTCATGTTTATTTTATTTAAAAATACTCTTACAGCTAAAATAACACTACTAACTAGTATTTCAAATATTTCTCTAAAACAATTACACTGATTAAACAGTCAAGAGATCTGTTATGATGTTAAATTGCCAAACTGCTACCTGAACTAGGCAAGTAATTTTTTTGTGTGCCACCATTTTCCCAGGTGTATACTTCTTCAATACCTAAAAAAAAAACAACCCATTTTACCATTAAAATAAGAGTCGATTGCTTATTTCTTTCTTTTTTTTTTTTTGGTCTTTTTTTTTTATGACTCAGTGAAAATACACATTCCCATATAAATTTGCATACCCACCTATGTGCAGCTACCCCTTGTCTCCCCACCCAGCGACAGCACACTATTCCTCCCTACTCCATACACGTCTCATCCTCCCAATAGTCTCCTTTCCCTTCCTCTCCACCCACTGACCTTCCTCCAGTGAGAGGTCAGGATGATATCCTATAGATGCATAGAACCATAAAGTGCATCCAATATATAGTCACTTTGCATCACCAAGTCCAATCCCTTGCTTGCAACAGCGGACCTTCATTATGATCCATGGGAAAGGGCAGCATTAGGGCCAGGGGCCAGGCTCCCAGAGAAACCTCAAAGCCGCTGGACCATCAGTTGTGGTCTTTTAGTGGAGATCTCAGGGTGCACCCCTTTTTATTCTTGTGTTGCCAGTGAGACTCAACTTTGTGAGCTACATCGTGGCTATTACTGGTGATGGTCTGGCACCATCCAGTGTTTCTAGTCCCAGTTTGATGTAGGCACCCACTCATGTGGGTCTCTCTGTCTTCTGGGTTGTCATTTTGCTTCTCAGTGAGCATCAGCTCCTGCTGAATTGGGACCATTTGCTGTGTCCTCGAATGGCAGCTTGTTGGGATGAGATGGTATCTAACTGTAGTTTTGATTTGAATTTCTTTATATAACTAAAGATCATGAACATGTCCTCATGTGTTTTTTGACTGCCTGGATCTGACCTAATTCTTCGCCTGGGAGCCAGCGCCTGCAAACAAGACAGTGCTTCCCCCACAGAAAAGCCGTAGTTTACACAGTGTCGCCTACAGTGGGGGCCCGGCAACAGAGGCAGAAGAATCACTATCTCTCGGCACCTTTAGCCCCTATATCTCCCGACCATGTGGAGAGCGTCATCTTAGACACAGCGGCCACAGCTGGACCCATTTCTTAGCTTAGGTGCCAGAGCCTGCCCACAGGAGACCGCTTTTCTACCAGAAAATCAGTCGTTTACAGAGTGTCACCTAAGGCTGGGCGTGTCAGCAGAGGCCAACAGGGCAGTAGCATTGCTGTATTTTGAACTAGTTTGTGTCATCTGGGGTTGGATATACAGGTGCTTACTTTGCCAGTTGGGAACAGGGACTTCTACACCTGAAAACCTGGCTGACTTGGGAAGTGGTCAGATACCTTTTGTTTTACATTTTAAGACAGCCTAGAGAAACATCTGCAGTCCATCTTCACAGTATCTCTGCCAGTCTCTACTTACTCACACGGGACCCAAAAACCAACAGACACTTGTGGCGCACAAAAAATCACCCATGGCTTCAGAAGGCTACCAAACAAAACTTTTATGAAAGCATCAGAAGGTGAATACAAAATTATTATACACAGAGCCCTTCTAGACCTTATACAAAATGCAGCAGAACAAAAGGAAAAATTAAGCAAGCTATTCAATCTGATGGAACACCAGTACTCTGAAATCCAACAGATCAAGAACAAAGTCAAAGACAGAAGCTTCCATTCAAAGCCAAGAAAAAGAATGGAACAAATGGAAAAAAGAATTTCTGCCTTGGAAGACAGAGCTACTGATGCCAGCCTCTATGAACAGAAATCAGAATAAAGAAACAAGAAAAATGAAGTAGGACATGGGACTCTATTAAGAGGAACAACGTTCGATTAATGCGAGTCCCTGAACAGGATGAGATACCTGAGAACACAGTGTATCGTTGCTGAGCTGCTGACAGAAAACTTCCCAGAAATCATGAAGGAAGAGAATATAGACATCTCAGATGCATATCGTTCACTATCCAATATAGATCTCAAAAGAAAGACTCCAAGACATATTATAATCAAGCTTAACAAAATGAAACCTAAGCAGCAACTCTTAAAGGCAGCAAGACTCAAAGCAAAGCTATATTCAGAGGGAAACCTTGTGGGCTTTAGTCAGGTTTCTCAGCAGAAACCAGGATGGCACGGAGACAATGGCATGACACATTCAAAGACTTGAAGGAGAAGAACTTCCAACCAACAATTATATATCCTACAAAACTATCTTTCAAATATGAAAATGAAATTAAGACATTCCCAGATAAACAGAAACTCGGAGACATTCTAAAAACCAAACCGAAACTACAAGAAATACAGAAAGAAATTCTTGGCTTTGGCTTAGAAGAAAAAAAACCACTAACGCTGTATTTTAGAATGACACATTACTAAGAACTTTACTCAGTTAGGGAAGGCTCCAAATTCAATCACGGCTTTAATACTGAAAGAAGCAATCCAGTGATTATCATGAAAACTATGGTGCCATCATATTAAAAACAGGGATGTACTACAGTCATTACAGTCGTTCCAGATGGAGATGAAGATGACAAGACTGGCAGTAATTAAAATTGGGTTTATAAATAGTTTATTAAAGGGGTTCATAGGGGCAGCTGTAAAGCACAACAAAGATGTATCATACCATTTCAAGAAATCTAACACACGAGTCTCAACAACTATAAAACCAGCTCTGAAAAAGGTGAAAAATCAACTCACAAATGAGTGTCCCAGAATAGACTAATAAAAACAACAGAGAATATCACAATGGCAGCCGTGAACACATACCTATCAATAATTACATTGAATGTGAATGGACTGAATGCTCCAGTAAAGAGACACCGAGTGTCATCTTGGATCAACAGACACAACTCATCCATCTGTTGTCTACAAGAAACTCACTTGAGACCTAAAGAAAGGAACAAACTGAAAACTAAAGGATGGAAGAATATGTATCAAGCTAACAATGAACAAAGAAAAGCAGGGGTGGCAATTCTAATCTCAGACAAAATCAATTTTAATGTAAAATCCACCATTGTGGACAAAGATGGACACTATTTATTGCTGAAAGGTTCAGTACACAAGCAAGACTTAACTATATTAAATATTTATGCACCTAGTATCAGAGCACCTTAATACATCGAAGAAACACTGACTACACTCAAAAAAGAGTTAGATTACTCCACAATAATAGTGCGAGACTTCAATACTCCACTCTCAGTACTGGACAGATCATCTAGAAAAAAGCTCAGTAAAGATACAGAAGACCTTATTGCCACAATTAACCAATTAAACTTCATCGATATGTACAGAACTTTCTACCCATCAGCGGACAACTACACCTTGCTCTCCAGTGTCCATGGAACATTCTCCAGAACTGACCATGTGTTAGGACATAATACAATTCTCAACAACATCCATACCACTGAATTACTGCAAAGCATCTTCTCAGATCGTAAAGCCATAAAAGTCAAAATCAATAGCAGAAAAAACATAGATAGAAAGTGGAAGTCTTGGAAATTGAACAACATCTTGCTCAAAAAACCATGGGTTACAGAAGAAATCAAGGATGAAATACAGAAATTCATGGATTCCAATGAGAATGAAAACAGCTCCTACCAGAACCTATGGGAGACAGGCAAAGCAATGCTCAGAGGTCTGTTTACCTCCATAAACGAATTAGACAATACAAAAACAACTGAAAAAGTTGAAGAGACCAAAAGCTGGTTTTTTGAAAAGATCAACAAAATTGACAAATCACTAGCTAAACTTACTAAAGAAAAACAGGAAAGGAACGAAATAATCCAAATTAGAAATGAGAGGGGAGTTGTCACAACAGATCCAACAGAAATCAAAAATATCGTAATAGAATACTATGAAAGACTGTAACAAATTTGAAAACCTAGAGGCAATGGACAAATTCCTTGATTCATACCACCTTCTCAAATTATCACAATGTGAAGTAGAACAACTTAATAAACCCATCACAAAGGAAGAGATTGAAAATGCCATCAAAACACTGCCAACCAAAAAAAGTCCGGGTCCAGATGGCTTCACCACAGAATTCTACCACGCTTTTAGAGAAGAGCTATCTCCAATACTACTGAGACTATTTCACAGTATAGAAGGGAGGGAGTACTCCCAAACTCATTCTATGAAGCCAGCATAACCCTGATACCTAAGCCAGGGAAAGACCCAACCAAAAAGGAGAACTACAGACCGACATCATTCATGAATCTAGATGCAAACATCTTCAACAAAATTCTTCCCAATAGAATACATCAATATATCCAAAAAATAATCCATCATGACCAAGTTGGATTCATACCAGGGATGCAAGGCTGGTTCAACATCAGAAAAACAATTAATGTGATTAACCACATAAATATCACAAAGGAGAAGAATCACCTGATTCTGTCCATTGATGTAGAAAAGGCATTTGATAAAGTCCAACACTCATTCATGCTAAAAACTCATAGCAAAATAGGCATAGACGGAAAATTCCTCAACGCAGTAAGGGCCATTTAGACAAAGCCAACCGCCTTCGTCATCCTGAATGGAGAGAGACTGAAAGACTTTCCCTTGAGAACAGTAACTAGACAAGGATGCCCACTCTCACCTCACCTATTCAACATTGTACTAGAAGTTCTAGTCAGCAATTAGACAAGACCAAGAAACACAAGGCATCTGCGTTGGCTAAGAAGAAGTTAAAATCTCCCTGTTTGCAGATGATATGATTGTATATGCAGAGAATCCCAAAGAATCTATAAGTAAACTACTCAAACTGATAGAAGACTTCAGCAAAGTCTCAGGATACAAGATAAACATAAGTAAATCAGTAGGATTCCTTTATACCAACAATGAGACTGTTAACGAAGAAATCATCAAATCCATACCATTTACGATAGCCCCTAAGAAGATAAAGTATCTAGGAATTAATCTAACCAGAGAAACAACAGACCTTTACAAAGAGAACTACAAGCCCTTACTACAAGAAACTAAGAGAGACTTAGATAAATGGAAAAGCCTGCCCTGCTCATGGATAGGAAGACTTAACATTGTGAAAATGTCTATTTTACCGAAAGCAATTTATTTATATAATGCAATCCCAATACAAGCTCCAGCATTATTTTTTAATGAGATGGAGAAACATATCACCAATTTTGTTTGGAAAGGGAAGAAGCCCCGGATAAGTAAGGGACTACTAAAGAAGAAGAACACACTGGGAGGCCTCTCATTACCCAACCTTAGAACATACTACACTGTCACAGTGGCCTGGTACTGGTACAAGAACAGACAGATCGATCAATGGAACAGAATTGAGACCCCAGAGATGACACCATCTGCCTATGAACAGTTGATATTCGACAAAGGCCCTAAGACATTAAGCTGGGGTAAAAACAGTCTCTTCAACAAATGTTGCTGGCAAAATTGGATATTCATCTGCAGTAAATTGAAACAAGATGCATATCTTACACCTTATACAAAAACCAACTCTAACTGGATAAAAGACGTAAATATCAAACCTAAAATGATAAAGGTCATCCAAGAAAAGGTAGGAACAACAATGGAAGTTTTAATACACAACATAGACAGACTTCAAAGTCCGTCAAACAAACCACAATCAACAGAGGAGAAAATAGATAAATGGGAACTATTAAGAATGAAACACTTTTGCTCATCCAAAGACTTTATCACAAGAGTTAAAAGGCCACCTACAGAAAGGGAAAAAATATTTGGCAACTCTATGTTAGACCGACGCCTGATCTCTGTAATCTATAAGATACTACAAAATATCAATAAGAAGATAAATTATACAATTAAGCGATGAGCAAAGAGATGGAGAGACACTTCTCTAAAGAGGAGATCCAGGCAGCCAAAAAACACATGCAGACATGTTCATGATCTTTAGTTATTAAAGAAATTCAAATCAAGACGACAATGAGACACCGTCTCACCCCAACAAGGTTGGCCACGATCCAAAAAAACCCAAAGCAACAAAATCTGGAGAGGCTGTGGAGAAAGTGGAACTCTCCTACACTGTTGGTGGGGTTGCAAAATGGTCTAGCCTCTTTGGAAAGCAATCTGGTGCTTCCTTAAAAAAATGGATATAGATATACCATTTGACCCAGCAATTCCACTACTAGGAATATATCCTACAGAATCAAGGCCTTTCATACCAATGGACACATGCACAAGAATGTTTATTACAGCACAGTCCATGACAGCAAAAAGATGGAATCAAGCCAGATGTCCAACAACAGAGGAATGGATAGGTAAACTACAGTATATATACTGAATTGAGCACTATGCAATAATAAAGAATAATGATGATTCCAGGAAACATCTCATGACCTGGTTTCAACTGGAAGACATTATGTTGAGTGAAAGTAGTCAGCGACAAAAGGACAAATATTGTATGAGACCCCTGTGATGAGTACTCAAAAACAGACTTATGTATAGAAGAAAAGACTCTTTGACGGCTGCAAGGGAGGGAAGGGAGGGAGGGTTAGGGAAGGAGGGTTTAGATTAGATAGTTGGTAGAAATTTGGTTGAGTGAAATCGGTGATAGAACACATTAGAAACAAGAACAATATTAAGTGGACTTCAGCATAACTTGAATACTCCTTCCATCTTAACTCAATATTGCAAGGACAGAGCAGCTGGGGCAGGGGGCAGGGGACCATGCTCTTAGGCAAAATCGAGGCCAAGTGGCACAACTAGCATTTTGCTAAGAGGGCTTTCTGCACTTCACATTAGTGAGTGGCGTCTGGGGTCTTAAAAGCTGCCAAGCTGCCATCCAAGGGCACAGCAAATGGTCCCAACTCAGCAGGAACGGATGCTCACCGACGACCAAAATGACATGGGATAAAGACAACCCAGAAGATAGAGATCCACATGAGTGGGTGCCTACATAGACTTGGGACCAGAAGAACTGGATGGTGCCTACCCACCACCAGTGATAGCCATGATGGAGCTCACTAAGTTGAGTCTCACTGGTAACACAAGAATAAAAAGGGGTGCACCCTGAGATCTCCACTAAAGGACTGCAATTGATGGTCCAGTGGCTTCAGGGTTCCCCTCGGAGCATGGCCCCTGGCCCTGATGCTGCCCTTGCCCATAAATCATAAGGAAGGTCCACTCTTCAGACACGAATGGATTGGATTTGGCCATGCAGAGTGACCATATATTGGATGCACTTTATGGTTCTATGCAGCTATAGGATATCATCCTGTTGACCTCTGGCTGGAGAAAGGAGAGTGGGTGGAGAGGAGGAGAAAGGAGACTGTTGGGAGAATGAGACATACATGGAGCAGAGAGGAATAGTGTGCTGTCACTAGGCAGGGAGACCAGTGGAAGCTTCATATAGGTGGGCATGTAAATTTATACGTGAATGTACATTTTCACTCCGTCATAATAAAAATAAAAACAAATCATGGCCACCTTTGTAGGATGAAGTAATATTTTACTGTGGGTTTGATTTGCATTTCCCTAATGACTAATGACACTGAAGATCATTTCATTGTGCTTATTGGGCATTTGTACTTCTTCTTTAGTGAAATGTCTATTTCAGTCCTTTGTCCATTTTTTTTATTGGGTTGTCTTTTTGTTGTTAAGCTGTAAGAGTTCTTCACACATTCTGTATATTAAACCTTTATCAAACATATGGTTCCTCAAACTTTTCTCCCAAAAAGCACATTTTATTCTGTCAACCCACTATCAAATTTAGAATGCACAGAGAAAAGTCATTAGCCAAATACTGCCTTTATATTAGGCGTGAAAGAGTAAGTATTCCATCAAATTCTGAATTTTCATATGTTTTTTCTATTTACAGCATTACCCAAGTGTCCTTGAGTTTTAAAAGGGGAAGTAAGGTGGTTCAGATATGAAGTCTGAATCTCAACAACTTGAAATCTGGCTTTAAGCTAGGCAAAAATGAGATCATGCTATGAAGTCAAAGGAATTTGGGTTCAAATTCTTAAAACACGGTTTATAAGCTTCATAAGACTAGGATAATGATACGTAAGTTACCAGGGTACTCTAAGAATTAGAAGAGGTACGGCAAAGAAAGTATCTGTGACAGCGCCCTCTCTTCTCCCATTCTACATTTCTGTTACATGAAATCTTTCAAGCAAAGCAGTATCCTTAGATGTTATCATGTATTGCAAAAAGCAATCACCAGAGATCTCTGAATGCACTCAAACTATCCTTAATAATTTCATGAATGTCTAATCTTGTGGCAACACTGTCAATTGCTTCTGAGGTTGGAACTAGATTTGCCTTAGTGGCTGTTTACAAAGGCCAGCTGAGCAACTTAAAGGCTAAAACTATTTGATTAGTTTGGAGAATAGGATTGCATACAGAACATGAGGAATGACAAATTTTAAAATGCTATCCTAAGGCACCCAGTCATGGAACCTAGCAATTGTTTCCAATTTTCAAAAAAGATAAGGCTGGTGCCACATGAGTTGGATCCAACTTGACGGCACTTGGCTGGCTTGGCTGGTGCCACATATTATAGTTTAACATTCATCCCCAACCAATTCTAACCAAAAACCAAAACCAGTGCCATGGAGTAGATGCTGATTCACAGTGACCCTATAGGTCAAAGTAGAACTACCCCATAGAGTTTCCAAGGACTGCCTGGCAGATTTGAACTGTTGACCTTTTCGCTAGGAGATGCAGAATTTAACCACTGCACCACCAGGGTTTCCAATTCTAAAACATACTAAATGGATCATTTTTATATTACTAAGAATAAACATGTATATTAACAGTGAAAAACACAATATGCATTTGATCATGAAATTATGCCATATTATCCTGGGAAAAGGAGTTCTGGTTGTGCAGCGGTGAAGCACTCAACTGCAAACCACAAGGTCTTCAGGTTTCAAATCCTCCCAGCAGCTCCAAAGAAGAACAGACCTGGAGTTCTACTCCCATAAAGACTACAACCTAGGAAACTACAGGACAGTTCTACTCTGTCATATGTAGTCACAATTAGTTGACATCATACAACAACAGCATCTTGGAAAAATGCATAGGTTACACATGGAAGAGTAACTAGACAGAAACTTCACTTACTATGGTTGCATTAAGCTTCATAAAGAGGGCTAGAAAGAGAAAATACATACTGGAAAAGTACACCAGGGCCTTGAATTCCATTCTGAGGAGTTTCAACTTGATTTCACACTCATTGAATCATCAGATAAGGTTCCAGTACCATCAGTTTCACAATGGAGCACATTAAAATACTGATTTCTAGGCCCTAATCTACACCTACTGAATTGGTGGTAGAGGGCAGTTAATTTGGAAGCATGCAATATTTAAAAGCTTCACAAGTTATTCTGATGTACTCAAAACTTTGTTATAAGCAAAAGGGAAATATGGAAAATGCTTGAGCTGATCAGCATGTGGCTTCAGAAAAATGAGTTGGGGCTTCATAAGTAAAATAACAAAAGCAGAAACAACAATAACAACAGTACTGACCTCCACTATCATTTATTTATTATATCCTGGGCACCACTTTAAGCACTTTTGCACGCGAACACTTTTTTTAAAAGGAAGCTGTAAGTAAGGTATAATTCTTGTGATATGACGATAAAATAAGGAAATGGAGACATAGAGAAGTTATTTTCCCAAGGTCCAATGGCCATAAGGAGCTGAGCCAGCATAGATTATCCTCAGCAGCAGCAGGAAGGAAAGATTAGAAGATGACACTGGACATGATCAATTTACTGGTAAATTAGTGTAGCACTCTGACAACAGGATCTTAATTTGGGCTGTGTCATCAGTAAAGATTACTTCTGCAAATATACAGATAGGTTTGGCACAGTGAATGGGATCTATGTATGTGTTAGACAATAAAATCAACTATGTTTGCTTTTTGAACAAGGAGACAAACACTGCATGGTGAAAAATATACCTGTCTGCAGTGCCAGAAGTTTCACAGATTTGAATTTAAAGACAAGTAACATAGCTGAGCTATGAGTCATCGCAAAGAACATTCAGAAGATACAAGCAGTTTTTTCTTCTGAAACTGGAAGGGGGCTATCTTTTAGTTGGTGCTCCACATCTAATTCCCCTAATCCTCATAACATGTTGACAAATTCTTCCTATTCTCCTGTCACACTTCACTATTATCAAACACTTATACAGTATAAACATTGTTCTTCACTGCAAGCTGTGAAATTCCTTGCTCTATCATCATGACTAAGCATTTGGGTAAAACTTCAGATTTAAAAAGTGAACAAACTCCTCTTCCAAATTCACTGTCATTCCTGCTTATATACACCATTATTGAATGATCCATTCTCTCTTTAGCCCCTTCCTCACACAGAGGATGCTCCTGGGGGAAAAAAATCTGAGATATTCAGAAGCCACAATAGTAAAATAAAGCTTTAGAGGCTTCATTTTTCTTAGAATGACAATCTGGAAGCACCAGTATGGTAGAGACCTTGTTCAAGGCTTCAAACAATGAGTGATAGAAACTACATTCTGTGCTTCTGGCATACTCTTAACCAGCTCAATTCCAATATTTCATACCAGCACCATACTCATGTGCATTTCCTCAGACAAAAATACAAACACAACCCTCAGACTTCCCCTAATTATTGCTAAGGCACTTTTTGAAGTTTAACAATCTCAGAAACTCTCCAGAACCAATGTTCAATAATAAATTTTTTTAAAAGGAAATATTTTGGTTTCCTCATTCACTCCTAAAATAATAGCCTTCAAGAAGCAAGCAATGTTAGCTAAAATACTCAAAGGATGAAGATTCTGGCTAAATGGATTTTACCTCTACACTAGTGGGATTTGTCTAGTCTTCCTACTTCAGTGATGATTTCACACATCCCATTCACTACTTTGCTTACCACTAAAAACCATCATCATGCAAGTATACTTCTTAATTCACACACACACACACACAAAAAGAAACCTAGGGATGCTTATTATTGGAATTTAAAGATCTGATTATTTGCTCTACCGTTATCCCCTTTTTAGAGATAATTAAAGCTAAAAGCCGTAAACGTATTTCCTGTGGTGAGAAGTGAGTGTAGGCAAAGCTGATTTAGTATAGCACTCCAACTCTTTTTAAAATCTGAATGGAAAGGGGGCGGAGTCAAGATGGCTGACTAAGCACACGTCTCCTTATATCCCTCTGGAAACCAAGACTTGAATTGACAATTAAACAGAGCCTTCTGATCACCTACTCAGCTTCAGGACACGGCACAGAGCTGTTAATTGGGACTTCATACCACTCAGCGAAAAACCTCCTCTCTTTCGCTGACTCCCGCTCCTGGCTAGCCCTGGCTCTCACAGACAGAAGGTAAACGCACCATTTTGACCTTTTTTTTCCTCTGTCTCGGCTGGCGGGCGGAATTGGGTCTTGCCTGGCAGCTGGACTCAGACGCACTGCTGAGGGGATAGGCAGGCGAAATTCCCATATTCTGAGAGCCAGGGTCGGGACTCTGTTAATCTAGCCACTTTGAGCCTTTCGTTTTGTAGCTGCCTCAGTGGGGTTTGTGAGGAGCTTCCCGGTCACTGTGTGGGACGCCATGTTGGTACCAAGATTTTAGCGGGACCTCGTTCTTAGCCTGGGAGCCAGTGCCTGCAAACAGGAGAGCGCTTCTCTGACAGAAAAGTAGTGATTTTGCACAGTGCTGCCTACATTGGGGGCCCTGCAACACAAGCAGAGGAATCACTACCTCTTGGCACCTTTAGCCCCTCTGTCTGCTGCCTGTGTGGAGGACGTCATCTTGGATACGGTGGCCACAGCTGGACCTAATTCTTAGCTTGGGAGCCAGAGCCTGCCCACAGGAGAGCGCTCTTCTATCACAAAATCAGTACTCCACGCAGTGTTGGCTAAGGCTAGGCCCTGTAAGCAGAGGCCAACAGGGCAGTAGCATTGCTGTATTCTGAACTAGTTTGTTATCATCTGGGGTTCGATATAGTGGCGCTTACTTTGTCAGATGGGAAGAGGGACCTCTACACCTGAAAACCTAACTGACTTGTGAACTGGTCAGATACCTTTTGCTTTATATTTGAAGACAACCTACAGAAACATTTGCAATCCATCCTCACAGTACCTCTTCCAGCCTGTATATACTCACATGGGACCCAAAACGCAACAGACAATTGTGGCATACAAGCAATCACTCATGGCTGCAGAAGGCTCCCAAACAAAGCAACCAAGGAGTTTTCCAGATGAAGTAACTTTTATGAAAGCATCAGGAAGTAAATACAAATTGATTATATACAGAGCCCTTCTAGACCTTATACAAAATGCAGCAGAACAAAATGAAAAATTAAGCAAGTTGTTTGATCTGATGGAACACCAGTACTCTGAAATCCAACAGATCAAGAAGAAAATCAAAGACATAGAAACTTCCATGCAAAGCCAAGAAAACAGAATGGAACAAATGGAAAAAAGAATTTCTTACTTGGAAGACAGAGCTACAGATGCCAGGACCTATGAGCAGAAATCAGAAAAAAGAAACAAGAAAAATGAAGAAACATTAAGAAGCATATGGGACTCTATTAAGAGGAACAACCTTCGATTAATTGGAGTCCCTGAACACGGTGAGACATCTGAGAACACAGAGAGTATTGTTTCTGAGCTGCTGAAAGAAAACTTCCCAGAAATCATGAAGGAAGAGAACATAGACATCTCAGATGCATATCGTACGCCACCCAATATAGATCTCAAAAGAAAGACTCCAAGACATATTATAATCAAGCTTAACAAAATGAAACCTAAGCAGCAACTCTTAAAGGCAGAAAGACTCAAGGCAAAGCTAACATTCAGAGGGAAACCCTGTAGGCGCTTGTCAGATTTCTCGGCAGAAACCATGATGGCACAGAGACAGTGGCACGACACATTCAAAGTCTTGAAGGAGAAGAACTTCCAACCAAGAATTATATATCCTGCAAAACTATCTTTCAAACACGAAAATGAAATTAAGACATTCCCGGATAAACAGAAACTCAGAGACTTTGTAAAAACCAAACTGAAACTACAAAAAATACTGAAAGAAGTTCTTGGCTTTGGCTTAGAAGAACGAAACCACTAACTTTATATTTTAGAACGACACGCTACTCAATACTCTACTCATTTAGGGAAGGCTCCAAAGTAAATCACGGCTTTGATATAGAAAGAACCAATCCAGTGATCATCATGAAAACTATGGTGTCATCATAATAAAAAGAGGGATGTACTACAGTCGTTACAGTCCCTCCAGATGGAGAGGAAGATGACAAGAATGGGAGTTATTAAAATTGGGTTTATAAATAGTTTATTAAAGGGGCTGATAGGGGCAGCTGTAAAGCACAACAAAGATGTATCATACCATTTCAAGAAATCTAACACACGAGCCTCAACAACTATAAAACCAGCTCTGAAAAAGGTGAAAAATCAACTGACAAAAGAGTGTCCCAGAACAGACTAATAAAAACAACAGAGAAAACATCAACATAAAAATAAACATATCACAATGGCAGCAGTGAACACATACCTATCAATAATTACATTGAATGTGAATGGACTGAATGCTCCAGTAAAGAGACAACGAGTCTCATCGTGGATCAACAGACACTACCCATCCATATGTTGACTACAAGAAACTCACTTGAGACCTAAAGAAAGGAACAAACTGAAAATTAAAGGATGGAAGAATATATATCAAGCTAACAATTAACAAAGAAGAGCAGGGGTGGCAATTCTAATCTCAGACAAAATCAATTTTAATGTAAAATCCACCATCGTGGACAAAGATGGACACTATTTATTGCTGAAAGGTTCAGTACACAAGCAAGACTTAACTATATTAAACATTTATGCACCTAATGTCAGAGCACCTAAATATGTCAAAGAAACATTGACTATGCTCAAAAGAGAGTTAGATGACTCCACAATAATAGTGGGAGACTTTAACACTCCACTCTCACTACTAGACAGATCATCTAGAAAAAAGCACAGTAAAAATACAGAAGACCTGACTGACACAATTAACCAACTAAACCTCATTGATATATACAGAACTTTCCACCCATCAGCAGACAACTACACCTTCTTCTCCAGTGCACATGGAACATTCTCCAGAATTGACTACGTGATAGGCCATAATGCAATGCTCAACAAAATCCATACCACTGAATTACTGCAAAGCATCTTCTCAGATCATAAAGCCATCAAAGTTGAAATCAATAGCAGAAAAAACATAGATAGAAAGTGGCTTGGAAACTGAACAACATCTTGCTCAAAAAAACATGGGTTATAGAGGAAATCAAGGATGAATTAAAGAAATTCATGGATTCCAGTGAGAACGAAAACACTTCCTACCAGAACCTACGGGATACAGCCAAAGCAGTGCTCAGAGGTCTGTTTATCTCCATAAATGCACACATCTGGAAGGAATAAAGAAACCAAATCAAGGAACTAACTCTACAGCTTGAACAAGTAGAAAGAGAACAACAGAGGAACCCCTCGGGAACCAGAAGAAAGGAGATCATAAAGATTAGAGCAGAGCTAAATGAATTAGAGAATAGAAAAACAATTGAAAAAATTGAAAAGACCCAAAGCTGGTTTTTTGAAAAGATCAACAAAATTGACAAACCACTGGCTAAACTTACTAAAGAAAAGCAGGAAAGGAAACAAATAACCCAAATTAGAAATGAGAGGGGAGTTGTCATAATGTATCCAACAGAAATCAAAAATACATAACAGAATACTATGAAAGACTGTACTCTAACAAATTTGAAAACCTAGGGGAAGTGGACCAATTCCTTGACTCATACCACCTACCCAAATTATCACAACGTGAAGCAGAACAACCTAATAAATCCATTACAAAGGAAGAGATTGAAAAGGTCATCAAAACACTGCCAACCAAAAAAAGTCCAGGCCCAGATGGCTTCATGGCAGAATCCTACCAAGCATTTAGAGAAGAGTTATCCCCAATACTACTGAGACTATTTCACAGTATAGAAAGGGATGGAGTACTCCCAAACTCATACTATGAAGCTAGCATACCTAAGCCAGGGAATGATCCAACAAAGAGACAGAACTACAGACCAATATCACTCATGAATCTAGATGCAAAAATCTTCAACAAAATTCTTGCCAACAGAATACAACAACATATCAAGAAAATAATCCATCCTGACCAAGTGGGATTCATACCAGGGATGCAAGGCTGGTTCAACATCAGGAAAATAAATAATGTGATTAACCACATAAATAACACAAAAGACAAGGATCACCTGATTTTGTCCATTGATGCAGAAAAGGCATTTGATAAAGTCCAACACCCATTCATGCTAAAAACTCTTAGCAAAATGGGCATAGACGGCAAATTCCTCAACACAATAAGGGCCATTTATACAAAGCCAATTGCCCTCGTCATCCTGAATGGAGAGAGACTGAAAGACTTTCCCTTCAGATCAGGAAGTAGGCAAGGATGCCCACTCTCACCTCTCCTATTCAACATTGTGCTAGAAGTTCCAGCCAGAGCAATTAGACAAGACCAAGAAATAAAGGGCATCTGCATCAGCAAAGAGGAAGTTAAAATCTCCCTGTTTGCAGATGATATGATTGTATATGCAGAGAACCCCAAGGAATCTCTAAGTAAGCTACTCAGACCGATAGAAGAGTTCAGCAAAGTCTCAGGATACATGATAAACATAAGTAAATCAGTAGGATTCCTTTATACCAACAACGAGACTGTTAAGGAAGAAATTATCAAATCAATACCATTTACGATAGCCCCTAAGAAGATAAAGTACCTAGGAATTAATCTAACCAGAGAAACAACAGACCTTTACAAAGAGAACTACAAGCCCTTAGTACAAGAAACTAAGTGAGACTTAGATAAATGGAAAAACCTACCCTGCTCATGGATAGGAAGACTTAACATTGTGAAAATGTCTATTTTACCCAAAGCAATTTATTTATATAATGCAATCCCAATACAAGTTCCAACACCATTTTTTAATGAGATGGAGAAACAAATCACCAATTTTGTTTGGAAAGGGAAGAAGCCCCGGATAAGTAAGGGACTACTAAAGAAGAACACACTGGGAGGCCTCTCATTACCTGACCTTAGAACATACTACACTGCCACAGTGGTCAAAATAGCCTGGTACTGGTACAAGAACAGACAGATGGATTAATGGAACAGAATTGAGACCCCAGAGATGACACCATCTGCCTATGAACAGTTGATATTCAACAAAGGCCCTAAGACATTAAACTGGGGTAAAAACTGTATCTTAAACAAATGGTGGTGGCAAAATTGGTTATCCATCTGCAGTAAACTGAATCAAGATCCACATCTTACACCTTATACAAAAACCAACTCCAACTGGGTAAAAGACCTAAATATCAAACCTAAAACAATAAAGCTCATCCAAGAAAAGGTAGGAACAACAATGGAAGTCTTAATACACAATGAGGACAGACTCCAAAATCTGTCAAAGAAACCTCAATCAACAGAAGAGAAAATAGATAAATGGGAACTATTAAGAAGACTCAAACACTTTTGCTCATCCAAAGACTTTATTAATAGAATTAAAAGAACACCCACAGAATGGGAAAAAATATTTGGCAACTCTATGTCAGATCAATGCCTGATTTCCATAATCTATAAGATACTATAAAATATCAATAAGAAGAAGATAAACCATCCAATTAAGCGATGGGCAAAGGAGATGGACAGACACTTCACTAAAGAGGAAATCCAGGAAGCCAAAAAACACACGTGGACATGTTCACGATCTTTAGTTATTAAAGAAATTCAAATCAAGACAACAATGAGATACCATCTCACCCCAACAAGATTGGCCATGATCCAGAAAACACAAAACAACAAATGCCGGAGAGGCTGTGGAGAAAGTGGAACCCTCCTACACTGCTGGTGGGGTTCCAAAATGGTCCAGCCTCTTTGGAAGGCAATCTGACACTTCCTTAAAAAAATGGATATCGATATACCATTTGACCCAGTAATTCCACTACTTGGAATATATCCTACAGAATCAAGGCCTTTCACACCAATGGACACATGCACCAGAATGTTTACCGCAGCACAGTCCACGATAGCAAAAAGATGGAATCAACCCAGATGCCCAACAATAGAAGAATGGATAGGTAAACTGTGATACATATACTCAGTGGAGCACTACGCCATGATAAAGAATAATGATGATTCCAGGAAACATCTCCTAACCTGGTTTCAACTGGAAGACACTATGTTGAGTGAAAGTAGTCAGCGACAAAGGGACAAATACTGTATGAGACCTCTACGATAAGATCTCAAAAACAGACTTGTGTATAGAAGACTCTTTGACAGCTGCAAGGGAGGGGAGGAAGGGAGAGCGGGGGGGGGGGTTAGTTTAGATAGTTACTAGACATTTAGTTGGGAGAAAGCGGTGACAGCACACATTAGAAACAATAACAACATTAAGTAGACTTCAGCATAACTCGAGTACTCCTTCAATCTTACCTCAATACTGCAAGGATAGAGTAGCTGGGGTGGGGGGCGGGGGACCATGCTCTTAGGCGAATTCCAGGCCAATTGGCACAACTAACATTTCGCTAAGAAAGCTCTCTGCCCCCCACATTGGTGAGTGGCATCTGGGGTCTTCAAAGCTGCCAAGCTGCCATCCGAATACACAGCAAATGGTCCCAACTCAGCAGGAACGGATGCTCACCGAGGACCAAAATGACATGCGGTAAAGACAACCGAGAAGACAGACAGACCCACAAGAGTGGGTGCCTACACTGACTTGGGACCGGAAGAATCGGATGGTGCCCGGCCTCCACCAGTGATAGCCACGATGGAGCTCACAGAGAGGAGTCTCACTGGCAACACAAGAATAAAAAGGGGTGCATCATGAGATCTCCACTAAAAGACCTCAACTGATGGTCCAGCGGTTTTGGGGTTCCTCTGAGAGCAAGGCCCCTGGTCCTGATGCTGCCCTTTCCCATAAATTATAACAAAGGTCCACTCTTTGGACAGGAATGGATTGGACTTGGCAATGCAAGGTGACCATATATTGGAAGCACTTTATGGTTCTATACATCTATAGGACATCATCTTGCTGACTTCTGGCTGGAGGAAGGGGAGTGGATGGAGAGGAGGGGAAAGGAAGCTGTTGGGAGGATGAGACAGGTATGGAGCAGAGAGGAATAGTGTGCTGTCACCGGACAGGGAGAGCAGTGGAAGCTGCATATAGGTGGGCATGTAAATTTGTACGTGAATGTACATTTTCACTCAGTCATGTTAAACAAAAAAAAAATTGGAAATAAATAGTAGTGGTAATTATGAAAAACAAAAAATCTGAATGGAACATTCATAATAATTGACTTCAGGCAGAGCCACTATACTACAATGATAACTATCCAAGACAATAAACTCATTTCCATTGCTGTCAAGTCAACTGTGACTCCTAATAACCCTCTAAGACAAAGTGGAACTGTCTCAGAAAGTTTCCAAGAAGCAGCTGGTGGATTCAAATCTCTGACCTTTTGGTTAGCAGCAAACACTTAACCACTGCACCATCAGGGCCCTTCTACAATGATAACTCCCTCTATATTATTGTCTGAGTTTGATCACTGAACATAGCAGTATTTCTTATATTCTAACTTGAATGCTTCACATTTAAGAGTGAGCTTTTTAGAAAACAGGAGTTTTCCTTTTACATGCTTTTCACATATGCTTCTGGCCACAGCATGAAGTTTAAAAGAAGAACCAATGTTCTGCTGCATAACTGAATGAATGAATACAAACAGAAGATAGAGAGAAAAGTATCAAGAACATGAATACAGAAAGCCATAATTATTCTCTAAGGTTGCCAGAGAAAAGATTCTTGGCAAAGTACATGATCATTAATTCAATCATTCAACAAACAATTATTGTGCCAGTAATAGGAACTATGATGTCTTGATGCTGGATACACAACAATGAGGAAGAAAGACATGGCCCCTGCCCTCATATAGCTTACAGTCCTATCGTAGACAGAAAAAACAAAGAACAAAGATAGTGTGGTAAGCACTGAAAGGGAGATACGCCCACAGTGGTATGGGAAAATATGGTATGTATCTGTGCATGGAGAAATACTTCAGACTACCACTGGAAAAAAAATACCTAAACTGGGACATGAAGAATGAGGCGGTAAAGCCAAGCTGAGAGTAGGTGGAAGAATATCTGAGAAGGAAGGGGTTATACAACATGTGTAATGACATGGAAGCAAGATAGAACACAGTACCTTAAGGGAGAACTGGAAAAAGGTGACTGTAGCTGGGTGCAGAATAGGAGATAGGCCCGATGATAGGTAAAGAGCTTTTCTAAGTGCAACCGGGTAGCCATGGAGGAATTTTCAAGAGAGACAGTGACACTATCATATCTGCATTTTAGAAATGCATATCTGGATGCAGTTTGAAGAGTGAACTTGGAAAGAATAAAGTTAAAAAGACCTTGCAGCAGCCTGCTAAAATAGTCCAAGTGAGAGATGAAGATAGATAGAAAAATAAACATGTAAAGCTTGTGCATGGCTGTCATGACCACAGGAAATTTACCATCACTTGGGTGGGCTTTATGGTATTCTCATGTCCTAACAAATCTAGCCTTTTTCTATTGTAACAAAAATAAATCATATTTACCAATGAATTATCACTATCCCCTACCCAGAAGGTAGGGAGATTGTATAAAATCACACCCTAATAAAACAGGTCCATAAAAATGTTATCAGAATTGTGATTTATAACCACATAGTCATGTTCTTCCATAAGACAGCACCTTTCATTTGTACATTATGCCCCAGTATCTGATAGCAACATTCATCCTTTCCTTCCCCAAAATAATTTTTATACCTACTCTAACAGCTTCTAAGACCTTGAGATTTGTCCCTAACTGTGTAAGAGGCAAGTACTGCTTTTCAACTGCATAAACAAAGGCAGACAATGAAGGCAATGTGGCTAACAAGTCTGCCCACTCAGATATTTTCCAAAGTAGGAGTTCACGCTGGGTTCCCTCAGTCAGAAAGCCTGGGGGAAAAACATTCTGGATACATAACTAAACCAATATCAAAGACATATTTCACCAGCACCATCATTTCTCCTAACTGTTGAGTAAACAATATTCAAAATTTGGGGGAAATTATGGGTTCAAGGGCTTAAAAACTAAAGAATGAGCATAACCAGGACAGGTACAGTAGGATACTTAGTTGGCAACACTAGGCCTGATAAATGACAACATTTTTACGCACCCAAACCCAAAGAGACCTAGAAAGCAATTACTTTTCATCACTGCCTGCTAGAGTCAATCAGCATGTGTATAAACATGTATTTGCAGTCAAAGATGACATTACTCAAAATTAAAGTTATTTGTATGTTAGGATATACTCAAAAAGTATGTTCTACACTCTATAATGCTTTGTATCAACTATATACTAGATATAAAATATTTGGCTTGGGTGATACAATGCTTGAAGGCAGCTCCTCTATCCCCTTTTCTCATTCAAAATGGGCAGGCAGTACATTCTTAAACAGGTCTGCTCAGATACCCAGGGTACTACTGAATGGTAGTACAAACTCTTCAGTGACCAAGCAACAAATATCCCGGAATCTGAATGGAACTTTTAATAATGAAAAGTTCCACTATCAATAGACCATTTGCCTGAGTTGTTTTCACAGTTGCAATTTATCCTCTGCTGGAGACCAACACTTCCCCAGAATTAGAACTAAAGTCACTTTAACAGCTCAAAACCAGGATAGGACAGAGGATAGGGGGAGTACTTTAAAAAATCAAAGATAACAAAAAACAGAAGAAACTAGGTGATCAAAGATAAGAATGACCTTGTTATAAAAATAATGTGAGCCATAAACATTTAAAAAGAAGTATAAATAGTAAAAGTTCCTTGAACTCAATAAATATTTATGGAATGAGCATGGTTCAAATGATTTAAATTTCAGCACAGGTTGTTTGCAGCTTATATGACCACTGAAAAATAATTTATCTGAGTCTTAGTTTGGATAATAAAATAATAATGTTTGGATAATACTCCGACTCTTGAATCATACCACAATTCAGGGAGTCCTTATATTGCCAGTTTTTGTCTTCAGTTGGGCTATACCAGGCATTTAGCAATGCCAGAAATGAAACAAACCACAACCACCGATTTTTATTACTTCTCCTCAAAACTTCTCAGTCAAGTCTCTAAAACTGGCAAAATAATATTGATACTAATAATTTTCCTGTAGTCATAAAGTGTTTTGCTAATTCAATATTTCATGATACTATGAAACTGTTTGCATATGATAGTACTACGGCTTTTTTTTTAAGGAGAAGGCTTATCTTTTAAAACTATATTTTGAAATATTTACATTTGATATGATGTCTGGGACTTATTACAAAATAATCTAGAAAAAAGGAAAGTGGATGGGATATGGATATAGTAAGACTGTCCTGACTCATCTGATGAGTAAGTGACGGCTGTCGGCTTAGAGTGGTAGGTACAAAAGAGATAATCATACTTTTCTTTTCTTTTTTTTATTATGATTGAATGAAAATGTACATTCCCATATAAATTTGCATGCTGACCTACATGCAGCTTCCACTGCTCTCCCTGCATGGTGACAGCACACTCTTCCTCTCTGCTCCATACATGTCTTATCTTCCCAACAATCTCCTATTTTCTCCTCTCCATCCATTTCCCTTCCTCCAGTATGAGGTTAACAAGACAACCTCCTATAGATGCCCAGAATCATAAAGTGCCCACACAATATGGTCACTCTGCATCACCAAGTCCAATCCATTGCTGTCTGAAAAGTTGATCTTCATTATGATTTATCGGCAGGGGCAGCATCAGGGCTGGGGCCCTGCTCCCAGGAGAACCCAGAGGCCCCTGATCATCAGTTGTGGTATTTTAGTGGAGACCTCAGGGTGCACCCCTATTTATACTTGTATTGCCAGTGAGACTCAACTTTGTGAGCTCCATCACGGCTATCACTGGTGGTAGCTGGGCACCATCTGGTTCTTCCTGTCACAAGTCAACGTAGACATCCACTCACGTGGGTCTCTCTGTCTTCTGGATTCTCTTTCCCCCATGTTGTTATGGACCTTGGTGGTCATCCATTCCTGCTAAGTTGGGACCATTTGCTGTACCCTCAGATGGCAGCTTGGCAGCTTTTAAGACCCCAGACACCACTCACCAATGTGGGGTGTGGAGAGACCCCAATATTAAAACGCTAGTTGTGCCAATTGGCCTCAATTTTCCCTGAGAGCACAGACCCTGGCCCCCCGCCCCAGTTGCTCTGTCCTTGCAATATTGGGTTAAGATGGGAGGAGTACACAAATTGTGTTGAAGTCCCGTTAATATTGATCTTACTCATGTGTGCTGTCACCAATTTCACTCAAGCAAATTTCTACCAACTACCTAATCTAATCCCTCCGCCCTCCCCACTCTTGCAGCTGTCAAAGAGTCTTTTCTGTTATGCACGAGTATGCTTTTAAGTTCTTATTGTAGGGGTCACATACAATATTTGTCCTTCTGTCACTGACTACTTTCACTCAACATAATGTCCTCCAGTTGCAACCAGGTTAAGAGATGTTTCCTGCTATCATCATTGTTCTTTATCATTGCATAGTGTTCCATTGAGTATATATGCCATAGTTTACCTATCCATTCTTCTGTTGGGCATCTGGGTTGATTCCATCTTTTTGCTATTGTGGACTGTGCTGCAATAAATATTTGTGTGCATGTATCAGTTGGTGTGAATGGCCTTGATTCTGTAGGATATATTCCAAGTAGTGGAATTACTAGGTCAAATGGTATATCTATATCCATTATTTTAAGGTACCACCAGATTGCTTTCCAAATAGGTTGCACATCTTGCAATCCCACCAACAGTGTAGGAGAGTTCCAACCTCTCCACAGTCTCTCCAGCATTTAGTGTTTTATGTTTTTTGGATCATGGCCAACCTTGTTGGGGTGAGATGGTATCTCACTGTAGTCTTGATCTGAATTTCTTTAATAGCTAATGATCGTGAGCATGTGTGCATGTGTTTTTTGGCTGCCTGGATCTCCTCTTTAGTTAAGTGTCTGTCCACCTCCTTTGCCCAACACTTAATTGGATGATTTATCTTTTTCTTGTTGATATTTTGTAGGACCTTATAGATTATGGAGATCAGGCATATTTTTTCCTGTTCTGTAGGTGGCCTTTTAATTCTATTAATAAAGTCTTTGGATGAGCAAAAGTGATTGATTCTTAGAAGCTCCCATTTATCTATTTTCTCTTCTGTTGTTCGTGGTTTGTTGGACAGATTTTGAAGTCTGTCTACATTGTGTATTAAACCTTCCATTGTTGTTCCCACTTTTTCTTGGATGAGCTTTATCGTTTTAGGTTTGATATTTAGGTCTTTTATCCAGTTTGAGTTGGGTTTTGTATAAGGTGTAAGATGTGGGTGTTGTTTTAATTTAGTGCAGATGGACATCCAATTTTGCCAGCACCATTTGTTGAAGTTAGCACCATTTGTTGAAGTCTTTTAATTTTTATATACGTTCAAAATTTTCCATAATAAAAGAATTTTTTTTTCTAGTTTTTGAAACTTTCATATGCATATTTTCTTAGGTTTTTTTTTTATGGTAGCAAGGTCACAAACCTCTAGCCAGATTGAAAATATACATGCTAGACAAAAAGCTCTTCACCAAGACTAATTTCAATAAGTAAGATTGGTTTAAATGTATGTTTTAAAATTTCCTAAATGTTTGCAAAATAGATTAGTTGCTACTCCAGTGACAACTTTAATAACTAACATTAATTGAATTCTTTCTCTTTGCCTTCACTGTGTTAAGTGTTTACCAACATTATCTCATGACAACACTCACAGTTCTGTGAAGTGAGCTGACAAGTGTAGACAGGTCAGTGATTGATCTGGAATGTGAACCTGGATGATCTGATTTTAGAGCCTGTACTTTTAATCACTAATGACTGGATCTAAAAGAGGTTCAACAAGACCGGTTTGAACAGTGATGTGAAAAATTAAGAGAACTACTTCAGGCTCAAAAAAATTTATGTATAGCCTTATCCTGGGAAGCAGGGTGTCACAGTGGGAAAACTTTGTTTAAATCTGGAGTTCGGTAAATTGAATATTGAATTGTGGATATTTACCACGTATATTTACATGAGGATGGGTAAATTAAATCCTTCTCTTATCTTTGATTTCCTGGTCCATATTTGGCAAGTTTAGGGTAGAAATCAAAAGCAAAAATCTGTGTAAAGCAATTTAATGCATAAGTACCCTAGAGTATTTCTATTTGTGTACAGGTCCATTCCTCTATCAGACTGTAAAAAAACTAAGCTATTCAACCATTCTATCCATAGTGCCTGGTACACAGTAGACACTGTGTTTTTTCATCCTAATACCAGACCCATTAAAAAGTTCATCCCCAATTGCTGGCTTTATTTTTCAAGTCTCTAATTTTAGTCATTTAAGTCTGTGCATTGCACTAGTGAGCACAATAGGTTTCAAATGCTTCCTTAATAATAAACCACAGAAGTCTAATTCATAGCCCCTCTAGTATTATACTACCTCAGCATGTAAACCTTTTAATCCAAAATTAATTCTGGAAAAGATTCAGCGAGACAGTTGCTGTTATGCGCCACAGTGTTGTTTTGACTCACAGCGACCCTATAAGATGGAGTAGAACTGTCCCATAGAGTTTTCGAGCCTATAATTTTTACAGAAACAGATGGCCAGGTCTTTTCTCCCATAAAGCCATTAGTGGGTTTGAATGGCTGATCTTTTATTTAGCAGACAGCTGCTAAATCACTGCACCACCAGAAGTCCTTAGAGAAACAAATAAAACTCATTGTCATCAAGTCAATTCCAACTCACAGTGGCCTACAGGACTGAGTAGAAATGTACCACAGGGCTTCCAAGAAGCACCTGGTGGATTCCAACTGCTGATGTTTCAGTTAGCAACTGAACTCTTAGCCACTACACCACCAGGGTTTCCTTAGAGAAAACTTCCCCCCCCAAAACAACAAACCCATTGTCATCAAGTCAATTCCAACTCACAGATACCATATAGGACAGCGTAGAACTCCATAGCTTCCAAGGAGTAACTGGTAGGTTCAAATTGCTGACCTTTTGGTGAGCAACTGTAGCACTCAACCACTATGCCACCAAAGTCTCCTTAGAGAGACCAAAACCAAACCCACTGCTATTGAGTTGATTCCAACTCATAGTGACCCTACAGGACAGAGTAGAACTGCCCCACAGAGTTTCCAAGGAGCATTGGTGGATTCGAACTGCCAACCTTTTGGTTAGCAGATGCAGCACTTAACCAGTATGCCACCCAGGTTTCCCCTTAGAGAGACAGGAGATTCTAATTACCTTTGCTGGGGATCATTTATACATTCAGGAGTACAAGGCAGTTTCCTGACTGATGGTTCTAAAACATAAACCTTATCATGTCGCTCTCCTGCTTTCAATTCTTCATTGCTTTCACAATAAATTGCTTAGCCTGACATATAAATCACTTTATGATTTGGCTACTGCCAACAATTCCAGTCTCAAATCTCACCATTCCCTGACCCAGTCCCTACTGCAGTCACATAGGCCTTTAGTTCCCTGGGCAGGCTACACACATACAACCTCATCTCTGTACTTTTGCACACACATTTCCCTTTTCCTACAGTGTCATCCCCTTCTTCTCCACCTGGCTACCTGACTACTTCCTATTTTTCTCTAAGACACAGCTTAGAGAAACTTCTAGTGAGCCTTCCCTGACATCATCCTTCACCCCATAAAAGCCTGGATAAGGAGACCTCTCTTTCCTCCTGTAGTGGCCTATGGATACCACTATAATGGCACTTATCACTCTATAGTCTAATTTTCTGTATTCTCCATCACGTTTTCACAGACAGAAACCATGTCTTACTTGCATCTCCAGCATTTATCTAGCACCGTACCTGGTGCACAGTAGGTGATTAACAAAGATGTGGCAAATTAATGAAGTCAAAAAAGCTACCACCTTTGAGTCGATGTCAACTTCCATGGACCCTATAGTACAGAGTAGAACTGCCTCATATAGTTTCCAAAGAGCGCCTAGCAGATTTGAACTGCCGACTTTTTGGTTAGCAGACATATCACTTAACTACTCCACCGTCAGGGTTTCCCACGAATGAACAGAGGAACCTTATTTTGTTAACATGGGAAACCCAACACAAACTTACTAACAGAAGCATACCCTTCTCCAATTACTTAAATAAAAATGAATGCAAAGCCTTAGCTGAACCTTCTTAGTGAAGCAAATTAAAAGTCAATCTGAACATGGCAAGCAAAAAAAATACAATAGGTGAAAGAAGATCTGAAACTCTGTCTGGTTAACAAAAAAAGAAAGAGGAAGGTACCGATACCACTATAGATTGGTTAAGCAAAAAGGAAATAGAAAGTAATAGCTTTCTACCGCTCGTGGCTTTTTTCCCTAGAGACTACTTAATCACTGATTTTAAATGTATATATTTCTAAATGAGGGGTCTATGATTATTGGCAAAGGAAATATAGCACAGAGAAATGCCTAGTTTCCAATTACTGTTAAAAGATCTCTTAAGAGAAATAGATGATTAGTAAGAAAAATAACCCTCTAAAACAAGTTTAAGAAAACTTTTTGGTGTGGTAGGGCAACAAACGTCTGGAGCCCATTTGGGACTTCTCAGCAGAAGTATTACACCATGCTGTTGTTTGGGTCCATTAAGGTGATTCTGACTCATAGTGACCACACGTGGCTAACACACAAAAAAGTACCTTAGTAGGTTGTGTTGCTTTTGTAGCAACTCAACACCATTATTTGACACTGTCTCTATTAGTGACTAACTTGTGTTTCATCTTTCATACTGGCTGAAATGGCCCTTAGTTCTGGATGTACACTATTTACCCTTAACGATCATCCTGGTTAACGTGCAAATTTACTCATCTGACTCACAGCAGATACCAGGTCATCTCTGGAAAACAATCTACTGTGCAACAAGTCAACTAAACTGATTTAAAAAATGAAAGTGAGAAGAAAGATTAGAGGGCAGAGCTAGAACTCTACCAAAAGACCACATTTGATGGTCCTTCAATCTGGAGGGTCCCTCAGGAGTGTGGACCCCACTCTATAAACCCGAACAGCATCCAGCACTGGGGCCAGCTCTCCAGAAAGAGACCGAACTGGACTATACAAAACATGGAGGGCGGCTGGGAATGAATAAATCTTTGAACTTAAATATGCGTGGGGGCTGTTTTAGAGACTCATCGCTGGAGCCAAGATGATAAGGTGAGGGGGTCCAGAGCTTGGTCAAAGGGTCATTGGACATTCTGGATGAAAGAGAGCAGAGAGTAGTCAGAATAGAGTAGCAGTGATAGTTCCAGGTATTATATGGCAAATTGATATCGATCGTTAAATTGTTCTTAATTCATAATAAAAATTATTTAAAAAAAGAAAGTGAAATGAAACTAAAATGGACAGAACAGTGTATGAATTATATGTGATGGTCTTTCAGGTAAAGTGTATACTTTCTACTACAAATCAAAGGAGTCCACAAAAAAACTGGAGAGTGTAGTAAACAGATCTACAATATTGATAGAAAATGGCTACAAATCGGAAAAGAAGTGAATAGTGCTTAGAAGAAGCACATCAAGCTTTTAGCATGTTATTTAGTGTGATGGAAAGAACTTCAAAAATAATATAGATCTCAGTTTGAATTCCAGTTAAACAGTACTTCCCAACTATGAGACTATTAGACAAACAAATCAGCCTCACCTTAGACTCAGATTCCTCAAAGGTAAAATGAGGTAAATCTACTCATTCAGAATTAAAAGAATTAGAGGTTATAAAGAATTTAAAAGATTCAAAGTAATGAAGGTTCAGTGTACAAAATACAATGTGTTTTCAAAATATAGTAATAAAAATAACAGCTAAGGGAAAGATTAGTCCAAAGGACTAATGGACCACATCTATAACAGCCTCTACCAGAGTGAGTCCAGTACAACTAGACAGTGCCCAGCTACCAATATCACTGCTCTGACAGGGATCACAACACAGGGTCCCAGACAAAGGACAGGCTGGACAGAAGAACGCAGAACAAACTTCTAACCCAAAAAAGAAAGACCAGAATTGCTAGCCTAACTGAGACTGGAGAAACTCTGAGAGTATGGCCCTCATACACCCTTTGAACCTAGGGAACCCAAGGTTGAGAAGGGAGAATGCTGACCTGTTGTGGAGTTGCTAACCAATGCTATAAAGCAATACATGTACTAGCTGCTTAAAGAGAAATTAGTTTGTTCCGCAAACCTTCATCTAAATACAGTAAAAAAAAAATTAAAAAGGACAGCTAATATTTAGGTCAATTTATGTCAAGCATTCTAAGTACTTTACATATGTTATTGTTTAATCCTTTTAACAACCCTGTGATGTAGATGCTATTATTATGTCCATTTTACAGACAAGGAAATTGAGGCACAGAACAGCTTATCTGTAAATGACTTACCTAGAGGCACACAGTTAAAGTGGTAGAGAAAAGGGTTCAAATCTAGGCTGCTTGATTCCAGCAATGAAAGCTATTGTTAATGTTAATAATTCTTAAGTTAGCTTAAATAAAAACTATCTTTTGGCTTGGCTTAACTGTGCTTTTGTTCCCTTGAAAAAGTTGTCCTATAAAAGTCACAGCCCTCTGGCCTACAGTGCATCTCTGCTATTCTGCTACTCTTATACAAATCATTTCACAATTATGAGCCTCTATTTCCTAATGTCTTCAAAGTGAGGTGCTACTCCCCTGTTATTATACCTTTGAAAACACAATACAAGACAGTTTGCCCAACAGCCTTTTCTTCCCAGAACAGATGCCATTGCAAGATACAGCTGGTTATATAACAGGAGACAAAAAGTGTTTCATGTCAGGCAGGTCTAATACTCCAGGCAGTTTTTGTGGCCACTAACTATGAAGGTAGGTCTGGGAATGAATTCCAAACTTCCCTCTTTGGGTTGTGCTCTTGGATAGGAGCAAGAGGTAATCAGAGATAAATAAAGCAGATTCTGTTTTCACATTTCTAGTGGTCTAGTTAGAAACCATGAGACACACTTTAAATCCTTCATTCATATTTGTGTTCTTTCTGACAGTAACATTCCCAGGGACAATTAATTTTAAGAGTATTCACCTATTCAAGAAATATTTACTGAGTACTTACTACATAAAGTTCTGGGAATACAGTGGTTAAAAAAAAAAGAAAAAAGGACAGACAAAAATCCCTGCCCTTATGGAAATTAGGGCCTTGGTGGCACAGTGGGTTAAGTGCTACAGCTGCTAACCAAGAAGCGAGCAGTTCAAATCCACCAGCTGCTCCTTGGAAACCCTGTGGGATAGTTCTACTGTATCCTACAGGATTGCTATGAGTCAGAATTGACTCAACAGCAATGGGTTTGGTTTTTAGTTTTTACAGGAATTACATAATTAAGTTCAACTATTTACTGAGTACTTACTATGTGCTAGCTACTATCCTAGGTGCACACTAGGGAGTACAAACATGAATAGAACACCACCCACAAGCTCCTTGAGGGTAAGGTACAGAGAAGCCAGTTACATAAACAAAACCTGCTGCCATCAAGTTGATTCTGACTCAGTCATCCTACAGGACAGAGTAGTACTGCCTATAGAGTACCCAAGGAGTGCCTGGTAGATTTGAAATGCCAACGTTTAGGTCAGTAGCCATAGCACTTGACCACTATATGCCACCAGGGTTTCCTATATAAACAAGTAATACTTAAAAACAAGACTTCTTAAAAAGCAAGAAATCAAAAAATATAATACGGATAGTAATGGTAGAATGGTACAACAGTGGTAAGAGGTGGCGTGAATGACTTGTGGTAATCATTCAAGCACAAATAAATTCGTCAAGTAGCCAAGAAAAGGGGTATGACAGACATCTGTCGTTCTTTCCTAGGATCATTCTTCCAGAATTCAGATGCATCATTTCCTTGGATCAAATTAGAAAACAGTGGTTCAAAGGAATAAGCATAAGGTCGTCTCTCTGGTGGCAGGAAGGGTGATGGCTGTAATATAAGAAGTGATGGCAGCAGTAGTACCCAACGTTAGCAGTGTCAGTAGCGCAAACTAAAGCATTTAATCTCAGTGGTGGTGGCAGTAGCATAATCACTGGATCTCTCTGTGGTATGACCGGACATTATCCCTAGCTCCATGGCCTGAATTTGTTTCTCCCTGGAGACTCTGTGAACTCTTTAATACTCTTTTAATAAATTCTATTTCCACTTAAATCAACAAGTGTTGGCTTCTGTTGCTTATATTTAAGACCTCTGTTGAAACTGAAGAACGAGAGGCCACTTACCTTAGTGATTAAGAAAAGAGGCTCCAAGGCTATGGAGATCTGAACTTAAACCAAGGTTCTACATTTTACTAGCTATGAGAACTTAGTCTGTTTATTTCAACTCTCACAGTTTCAATTCCTCCTTAGAAAAGTGGGGATAATACTATATATTTCTTATTAAGTTTTTTTACAAATTAAATGAATTCATGATAATTCATGTAAAGATCTTAGTCTTTAACACACAGTAAGACTTTCATAGATGATGTCTTTGTTAATGATAATAATAATACCATGTATTTGGGGAGAAATAGAAGTAATCTGAAAGCATGAGGAAAGGACTGATAGGAAATGTGGTTGGGAACAGATTATAAAGTTTTGTCACACTAAGGAACTTGAGCTTTACGAGCTAGGAATCAGAATGGTAATTAATAGGAGAGTTATGGTAAAATATAAGTATTACATTATTAACCAGGAGGATGATATGATCAGGTTTCACATTTTACAAGTATTCTCCACAGCTACAGTTGGGTTGGAAGCCCCAGCTGCGTATTGGCTTAAGTGCTAAGTCTGCTAACTAAAAGGTCAGCAGTTCAAATCTGCCAGGTGCTCTTTGGAAACGCTGTGGGGCAGTTCTACTCTGACCTCTAGAGTCATTATGAGTTGGACCTGACTCGATGGCAGTGGGTTATAGTTGGGTAGCTAAACCTGACCACTGTACTTGCGCAATTGCAGGACATAATATATATTGTTTATTGTAGAGTTCTGATGCCATACAAGTAAACCCTGGTAGTGTAGTGGTTAAGAGCTGCGGCTGTTATCCAGAAGGTCAGCAGTTCAAATCTGCCAGGTGCTCCTTGGAAACTCTATGGGATAATTCTACTCTGTCTAGAGGATTGTTACCATTTGGAATCAACTCAATGGCACTGGGTGGTGGTAGGGGTAATGCCATACAAAGCCAAAGGCATTTGATTCTTTCTAATTAATACAAATCCTCCCAAAATTTGTATAATATCCCTCAGTATGTTTTGCAACTGGATCAGATGGAGCTGTGTCTATAATAGCTGCTCCTTTGAGTCATCTGAGAGATAGCTAACCTTTGAGAGAGGAAAGAGGTTTATAAGATGAGGAGGGGAAATGTGTACTAACAGTTACTCGCAGAGGTATGAAGCAATAAGATTCTTCAGTCACTTATACACAATCAAATGTCACCTACGGTGGCATGGCTTGGCTTGGCTATATTAGCATTTTGATCTAGAGTCCATGTTAAGTTAAAGATGAAAGGCTTATTGTTAAGAACAATAAAAACTGCCAATTCACGGTATGTGGTATTACTTGCCAAACGCTAATAAGCATTATACTGTCTTTGTTAGCATCAATTCTTCTGGTGCTGGGTAGACAATCTTATACTTACTGCTCAGTTTTGCTTTACATCTACCATAGCTTTACACCTGTTACTTCACCTAATTTCCACCATTATCCCCTCCCCTCAAATCCCAACTCTATGCCCAAATCTGTGTTTGAGAAACACTCATTGATCTAATTTTGATTTTCATAGTAGCTGCTGAAAGCAAACTTGGATCACTGTGTGCAGTTCAGAACTGATACTGACAAGGACAAACTATGAACTCACTGGAGGACAGATGACAAGAACAGAACTCAGAATGTGTGTTCTGTAACCACTGAATGGTTTGTTTCATATGCTGCTATTCCCATCTGTTTTGGCAATGCAGCAGAGCTTAGTCAAAGAGGAAAAAGGAAAAGCACAGAATTTTGAGTTGGACACAACTGGGTTTGAATTCTAGAACTACTACTCAGTAACCCTCTACTATTATATTCACATTACAGAGGATGACACTGAAACTCATGGAGATTAGGTGACTTATATATGTACATGTTGTATTTGGTATACTTTAAAAAACATAAATGTGCTACATACATAAAGTGAACATTGGTATTCAATGATAGAATTCTCATCTTCTATGCGGAAGATCCAGGTGCACTTTCCACTCAGTGTACCTCATGTGCAGCAACTGTTTGTCAGCAAAGATTTGGATATTGCTATGCTGCTGAACAGGCTTCAGCAGCATTCCAGACTGACAGACTACAAAGAAACGTCTGGCTATCTACTTCTTAAAACCAGCCAGTGAAAATTCTATGATCACAATGGTCTAATTTCAACCAATTGTAGGGCTAGCCGTGTCTCCTTCCATTGTTCATGGTGTCGCCATTAACAGAGGACTAACTGAAAGACAGGTAACAACAACACATAGATAAAATTGGGTAGTCATGTATTTCTACAGACCCAGCTTTACTTTCACTTTACTAGGTCATTACCTACAAGAGTCCACTATATACCTGCACTATATACCTGCACTATATACCTGCCACAACTCAACAAAGCTGTCTCAGGGATTCACTATCTATCTTTGCTTCTGCTTCTTGCAAATAACTTCTCTTTGGTCCAGTTTTGAGCAGCACCATTACTGTTGGGCCTGGCAACATGGCACAGGATAATTCTAGCTGGATCTAGATCATTTTGGAAGGATAAAAATACACTCTCATCTCAAGTATATTGGTCCTATTCTATAGTTTAGGACCACTTGTTAGGAAAGGTTCATCTGTGACAATGTACAAGTCTTCCTGATCACTAATGTGTTGCCAGATTGTATCAAAGAAACTAGTAAACCTATTAATCTGGAACCAAAATTCAAAGCTCTCCCTGCTGTTCTGCAATCATTGTGAATAGGTTAAAAACAAATGATAATAACTAAATTTGAAGACTTACTATGTGCTGATTGTTGAGTTCTGCTAAATTAAGTGTTTTGCATACACTAACTAATTTAATCTTCTCCCAGTAACACTATGGTTCATTATTACTGTTGTCATTAGCTCCCATCAATGTTAGCTGCCATCAAGTTGGACACTGACTTATGGTAATACCATATACTACAAAGCAGAACTGCTCCACTGGGTTTTCTTGGCTGTAGCTTATGGAAGCAGTTTGCCAGACCTTTCTGATTTAAAAATTATAGTTCTTTCTTCACAAAATTCAGAAACTAGAGATCATTGTATAAAACAGCCATTTTTCAGAGGCCACAGCTACTCTTCGGCACATTCTTTAGCACAGCACTTAGGTATATTTTGGCAACATACGTGCCAAGCAGATTGGGCCCTTGACTTCTCTTATCACATGACTGAATATGCTACACATCTGGCTTAGTTCCAGACTGCTTTGGGCTCTCACGCGTTACTTGAACCCACGAAAAATCACACTTACACTCAGACTAGATACAAGAAAAACAGCCACTGGTTTTGTTCTGCCAAAGAATACCAAGTCTCAAGTAAAATACAGTATGCTTTTAGGTTGTCATTAGGTGTTATCAAGATGGTTCTGACTCATAGCTACCCTACGAACAAAAGAATGAAACACTCATTTTTATGCTTAAGCCCATCACTGCAGCCACTGTGTCAATCCATCCCCTTGAAGGTCTCCCTCTTTACTGCTGATCCTCTACCTTACAAAGCATGATGTCCTTCTCCAGGGATTGATCCCTCCTAACAGCACGTCCAAAGTATGTAAGATGCAGTCTCACCATCCATGCTTTCAAGAAGCATTCCGGTTGTATTTCTTCCAGAACAGATCTGTTTGTTCTTTTGGCAGTCCACGGTATGTACACTATTCTTCTCCAACACCACAATTCAAAGGCATAAGTTCTTCTGTCCAACTTTCGCACGCATATGATATGAGTGAAAATACCATGTCTTGGGTCAGGCACACCTTAGTCTTCAAGGTGACATCTTTACTCGTCAACACTTCAAAGAGGTCTTTTGCAGTAGATTTTCCCAATGCAATGCTTGACTGCTGCTTTCATGGGTGTTGACTGTAGAACCAAGTAAAATGAAATCCTTGACAACCTCAACACCTTCTCCATTTATCAAAACATTGCTTACTGGTTTAGTTGTGATGATTTTTGTTTAGTTCATGTTTAGATACAACTCATTCTGAAGGTTATGATCTTTTATCTTCATCAGTGTTTCAAATCCTCTTCACTTTCAGCAAGCAAGGTTGTGTCATCTGAAAAATGCATGTTGTTAAAGAGTCTTGCTCCAGTTCTAGTATCTTGTTCTTCATACAGTTCAGCTTCTCAGATTATTTGCTCAGCAAACATTGTATAGAGTCTTAGATCTCTATTCAAAATAGATTTACACTCTTTTTGGTGGCATACCAAATAATTTAAATGTCATGGATTTCTTCCCATTTTAATCTGTCACATATTTGACTTCAGAAGAGTGCTAATTCCAACTCATATTTCTGTTTTCGTAACAAACAAGTGATCTCATTTACTACTGTGAGAAACAGAACAATATACCAGTATGCAGTAATAGAACAGCAAACTCAGTGATAAACTGCTTTGTAGTGTCAATAATTTTTTCTAAGTATTATGAGGCATCTAATGCAGTAAACTGTACTCAAAGTTTGATCATTTAAATTAGAGTAATAACAACAACAGTGCTACTTTTGATTGCATTTGAAAAATGCCCCATTTTAAAATGTTAAAATGTTCAAAATATATTAAAATAGTTTTACACATATATGCATACACACATACAAGAGTCATATTTATATTGAGGAAGGAGATAAAATAAATGAGGTCAAAAAATCTAAAATTATCAATAAAGCATTAACTTTAGTTTTATCTACTTTAATTTTTTTGTCTTTATACCTCTGTTTTTTCAGATGAAATTTTTATAATCATGAAAAAGATTATAGATTCTAAACAGATCAATCAAAACTACTACTTGTAGTTTATAAAATCATAACTTACTTACGTTATCAGAAACCCTGGTGGCATAGTTAATGAGTGTTACATCCGCTAACCGAAAGGTCGGCAGTTCAAATCCTCCAGGTGGTCCCTGGAAACTATATGGGGGAATTCAATTCTGTCCTATAGGGTCACTACATGGAATCGACTCAACAGCAGTGGGTTTGGTTTTTGGTATATTTATGTTATCATTCCATATGAGATACAGATTATTTTAGTATATCTAAAAAGTCTCTGGATGATA
This sequence comes from Heterohyrax brucei, assembly GCA_028571685.1. Lineage (NCBI taxonomy): Eukaryota > Metazoa > Chordata > Mammalia > Hyracoidea > Procaviidae > Heterohyrax > Heterohyrax brucei. The sequence goes on from CM053150.1 coordinate 71,099,795, forward strand.
CAAACAGTTAATGTGCTCAGCAACTAACGAAAACGTTGGAGGTTCAAGTCTATCCAGAGGTTCCTTGGAAGAAAGGTCTGGCAATCTATTTCTGTAAATTTACCCACTGAAAACCCTATAGATCTCAGTTAATTGGCCTAATAAGGTGCTTAAAAAGCCAGTGCCTTTGAGTCCATTTTGATCCAAAGCAACCGTACAGTACAGAGTAGAACTGCCTCACAGAGTTCCTAGAAGTAGCTAGTCAGTTCAAACTGCCAACCTTTTGGTTAGCAGCCATAGCTCTTAACCACTGTGCCACTAAGGCTCAGTGATGTGCATAATGCTTCTGTTCTACTTCGCAGTTCGTTCAATGCCTGGGGTCTTAAAAGCTTGCAAGCAGCCATCCCAGGCACAAGTGGCCGCTATCTGCGTGAAGCAACAAAGGAAGGAGAGTATGGAACAGGAGGAGGATATAGAATATGTGGCTTATTGCTTCCATGAATAACTGTCTCCTTTGCCAAGAGACCAGAAGAACTGGATGGTGCCAGCTATGATTACTGAACATTCTGATCAAAGATTCTGCAGAAAAATCATCATTAACAGTGGGAAAATCAGGACACAGTATCAAATCCTCATGGACTCCAGCCTTTCTGGAGCCATAAGGGTAGATGAACCCCTGAAACTACTGCTCTAAGATAATCTTTAAACCTTACACGAAAAGTATTCCCTGAAGTCTTCTTAAAATCAAACAAAAATTTAGCTTAGTTAGTAAAGAATTTCTGCCTTAATTTCCATCCAGAGTCAAGAAGGCAGAAGGGGACAGTGGTTGGTTGCATGGACACAAGAAATAGAGGGTAGAGAAGAGAAGCAAGCTTTCACATTGTAAGGAGAGCAACTAGGGTCACATAACAATATGTATAAGGTTTTGTATAAGAAACTGACTTGAATTGTAAACTTTTACTTAAAGCATAATTTTTTTTTTTTTTGCCTTGAGCATTGTGCTCTTTCAAGACACATCTATAGAAGATCAAATTGGAAACTCAAAAGATGAGATGGGACCCTTAGGGGGCAGTGAGTTTATGCTAACAAGGGAGGAGCTCAGAAAAGGAGGGTAAGAATTGTTGTACTACTCAAAGAATGTAATTGATGTCACTGAACTGTACATGAGGAAAGTACTTAATTGATGCATGTTTTGATGTGTATATTCTCAGCAACAACAATAAAATTAAAAAAAAAGAAAGAAAATTCTATGGAGCACAGTTCTACTTTAACACACATGGAGTTACCATGAGTTGGAATTAGAAGATTAAGAATACTGAAGGAAACCAAATATTTGGACAATGCTACAACAAAATTATCTATAAGTTATACAAATACGCTAACTACAAAATAGTGTAAAATGCATTCTGCATAAAGAAGTCACATGTAAAACATATGTGCATATTTCTTATGTTTAATCAGTTATCTTGTTCACATTATATGCTAATAGAAACCATTTAATCAGAAAATACTAGAAAACAAAATGATACCTATGAAGCTTTTGTGTCTGAGAAAAGCTCAAAGCAATTTACATATGTTACTTTTCAAAAATCTTGTGAGGCTAGGAGTAATAGACTTTATTTCACAGTTCAGGAAACTAAGTCACAGAGCCATTAAAAATATGTGCTCAGGACTCACAAAGTCAAAGGGAGGGAAAGATTGGAATTTAGTTCTTCCAACTGCCATTTCACTGTTTAGCTGGACCATTCAGCCCTGTCTTTGTGGGCAAGTTGAAGCAATAGACTAATTTAAAAACTAAAACCAGTTAAACAGGATAGGTTTGCAGGTAATACACCAACAATTTAATATAATAATAACCAACAGCTAGATTGTTTTGTGTTTTTGGTACTTTGTAACTATTCATTAACCCACACAATATCAATGGGTGGTGGGACTACACTGTTAATACCACTCATATAGAACTGATAAATCAAAACATACTATAAGATTATAATGAATATAAAGTCAAATGCTAAGACTGTAGCAGAAAAACTCCAACGCCTTCCTCTAATCCAACCTCAATATACAAATATGGATAACAACGTTGGAATGCCCAACTCCCTCTCTTTTGTCCCACTATTACTGTTGCTACTGTATACTGTCAAGTTAATTCTGACTCGTAGCAACTCTATATGACAGAGTAGAATAACTCCACAAGCTTTCCTTGGCTGCAGTCTGAAGGGTGCAGGTCATCAGGTCTTTTCTCTAGTGGAGAGCTTAAGCTGTTGACTTTTAGGTTAGCAGCCAAGAGCTTAACCACAGTGCCATCAGACTCCTTAACCCTTCCCCTACTACCTAGAAATAATAGATAGTGGAGAAAACCTAAAAAACTATTTAATTCATCCAATTTCCTTTTAAACTTTCCCTAGAATATTTTTTCAAAGAATCTCCCTCTAAAGACTATTTTCAGAATTAAAAGGAATATAATGTTGTTTTTATATTAACAATCCTACTTCTAACCTCTTCCTTTTGCTCATATATATTAAGCAAATTACTAGATTTTAAAATAAATAGTAAAAACTAATACAATCCCCGGTAATATGCCAGTTGCTAGGAATTACACAAGATTCAAACAAAAGTTTTCAAAATCAATGGCCAAAAAGGTCTAAAATTTGCTAAATAAAAGTTATTCAACATTTTCCAGCCAGCTTAAAAACAGTTGTAATCTTTGTCGTTTCCCTCATGACTAGGCAGAACATATTCTTTCTTCCAGTTGAATAAACTTCCCTTTTCCTCAGAACTTAGCTGTCTCTCTGGCAAGTGTAGCGTATAGAACAGCTGTTATATTACCAGTATAAAAGCAATCCCATCTGATCTAATTGCAAAACATATGGACAGATTGAAACCAAACTTTTGGAATCCCTGTGTCTTTTAAGGAACAAATAATCAAAGATCATTTATTGGGAAAGGCAGTGAACAATGCCATGAGCTCAAATTTTGCACAATTTAAACAAGATCTATTTCAATTTGCTACTTTAATTAAATCTTAAAGCACATACTTTTAAATTCTCTAGTCAGAATAAAAGGGAAAAAAAAGGTGTGCACCCTAAGAACTGCACTAAAAGACCACAATTGATAGTCTAAAGCCCTGGGAGTTCCCTTGGGAGCATAGCCCTTAGATTTGACGATGCCCCTGATCATTGATCACTACTTAGGTCAACTCTCCAGACGGGAATGGACTGGACTCAGGGACACACAGTGATCACATCGTGTGTGCACTGTATGGTTCTATGCATCTATAGGATGTCATCCTACTGGCCTCTGAGGATATGACATGTATGGAACAAGAAAGGAGGAGTGTGCCGTCACCGGGCAAGAAGAGCAGAGGGAGCTGCAGACAGGCTGGCATACAAATTTGAATTGTATCGTAAACTTTAACTCAATCACAATTAAGGAAAAAAGAAAAACTCTGTTGTCAGAACGAAATGGATAAATAACTTTCTCTCTCAATTTAACCTCTAGTAAAGATCTCCGCTAAACCTTCCCTAAAGGTTCCAAATCTTAGATGCTATTCTCACCCTATATTTAATACTCATCAGGCCTTTAAAATGGTGCTGGTGAAGAATATTGAATATACCATGAACTGCCAGAGAATGAACAAATCTATCTTGGAAGAAATACAGCCAGAACGCTTCTTAAAACCAAAGATGGAAAGACTTCATCTAATGTACTTTGGGCATGCTAAGTAGAGGGTAAGCTACAGAGAAAAATATCCTCAATGAGGTGGATGGATACTGTGACTACAACAATGGTCTCAAACATGTCAGTGACTGAGGATGGCACAGAACCAGGTAGTGTTTTATTCTGTGTACACAGGATTGCTATGAGTAAGAACTAACGCGACAGCACCTAACAACAGGCCTCAGTAAGTCTCCTTTCTTGGGCATTGTCTTTAGCAATCCCTTTTCTTTACAGTCACCACAGACTGAGAGTAAGCAAATATCTCTGATGCAGGTAAATAAATATTCCTGATTCAATGGCAGAAATTAGATAAATGGCCCTGGGAAATATTACCTGATTTGGTCTAATACAAGTAAATGCTCACCAAGCTTATCATACCTTTTAGTTAACAATTATTTTTTCACTTTATTGTTTATTTGTATAGCTATGAAATTAAAATTGGATATTGAATTGGATACTTATTGGAATAAACTTGGGAAATTCAGAAAAACACAAAGAAGTTTAACTATAATCCCACCCATTACTTAGCTTTAATCATTTAACATTTTGGTATATTTCTCTTTTCCAATGTATACTGTACTTAACATAACATAAAAAAAAAAACCTTTAATGGCTGCATAACAGTCCAGAGATTATCATAATTTCTTTATCATACAGATTTACAGTAGGAGGATTCCTACTTCAAAATTTTTCACTGAAAAAAAAAATCCAGTATATAAATCAAATGAGGATAGAGCTGATTAATGGGTGAGTGGTAATATGGGGTGAGAGATGAGGATGGGAGACAGTGGAGCCCCCAGAATAGGCCCACTTGGCCTCCTGAGTCCCTATTGCCAAGCCAAGTGCCGTCGAGTCGGATCCGACTCATGAGTCCCTATAGTGGCTCCTAAATGCATCTGAGGAAACTCAGGTTCCCAATGACATAGTTTGAAAATCACAAATCTAGTCTAACTCTCTTACTTCACAGATGAAATTATTTGCCCAAGATCACAGAACTAGTAAAATAACTAAGGAAAAACTTCAGGTTCTATGATTTACAGACTAGTACTCAGCTTTTCAGCTGAGCTGCTTTTTATAAAAGTCATTAGATGCTCATTTGTCTATTGTTCTTCTCCCTTTAATTTTAAAAAATGGAAGAGACAAAGTTACATAACAAAAAAATGAGTAATCAATGTAATATAGCAAATCTCAAAGTCCCACTTCACCAAAGTAAGTTCTCATTCTTCCTCATACTAATCCTATGAACAAGAGGAGAAAAAAGGAGGAAAGCTCATTTCTAAACTAAGGAAGAGGGCCATTATTAGATTACATTACTTTCCTCAAGAAAACACTGCATATATTGTGAAGCTACAAACCATTCTTTCCTCTTCATTCCCTCAATCATTAAATGCTGCAGGGAGGGAGGGAGCTGCAGACAGGCTGGCATACAAATTTGAATTGTATCGTAAACTTTAACTCAATCACAGTTAAGAGAAAAAAAAAACTGTTGTCAGAACAAAATGGATAAATAACTTCCTCTCTCAATTTAACCTCTAGTAAAGATCTCTGCTAAACCTTCCCTAAAGGTTCCAAATCTTAGATGATATTCTCACCCTATTTTCAGTCAGACATAGGGGATATAATTAGGGAAAACCAGAACGAAGTCCCTGCCTTTATGGAGCTTACAAGCTATTTTACCTTCCTAGATCTCAGTATTTGTTATCCATAATGAAAGGATAATATTTAACTACAGTATTCTTTAAGTATAATAGATATATTTAAAAAAAAACTGATAGGTAACCAGATATACAATAATATATGCTCAATTAACGTGAATTACCTTTTCTGCTCAGGTGTTAAAACATTAGATTGAAAATGAGAGGTAAATGATTGCTAAACCTTGGCTACAGTACACTGATTTGAGGCAATACAACTGAAACAGTATAATAAAATAATTCCAAACAAATTCCCGTACTAGGAATGAAATAATACTTCAGTCTGAAGAAATTACATGAGCTTTTCCAATTAAGTGTTATAGTTTTTAACCTCATTTACTTTCAGTTATTACTGGCCTCTCTCCATAACACTCAATCCTGTATAGTACCTAGGGAAAGAATACATGAAATAACCAGTCCTCTTCTCCAAACAGAACATTTTTGTTCTTTAAGCATGGGCAGCTAAACTAGTCAAAGATTTATAGTCTACAAAATAAAGGGCAACAGTCTAAAATACCAAATATGAAATCTACCAAAAACCTATAAAGTTCTATCCAATATTCAATAAAAGTATCAACAGAAAATAGAAGCTATGCGTTCATTCATTCAGTACCGAGGAATCAACAAAATATGGATGTCAAAGTCTTAGAGGTTCTAAGAGCATCCTGTAAACTATAAAACCCAAACCAAACTCACTGCCATGGAGTCACGTCCAACTCACAGCAATCCTAGAGGTCAGTGTAGAACTGCCCCATAGAGCTTCCAAGAAGCGTCTGGCAGATTTGAACTGCTGACCTTTCAGGTAGCAGATGGAGCACTTAACCCACTACACCACCAGAGTTTCCTGTAAACTATAAGACCCTGCACAATTGTTAATTACTACAAGCACTCTTATTCACTACTAACTTTAATTAGATTTCTACAGGGGAAACTTTGTCATTTAAAATACCTAACATTTGTTTCTCTACCAAATATGAATATGTATTCCAAATCCATCTACCAACAAGAACAGCCCACATTACTCATAAATAGTCAAACTACCTGAAGTTTTTAGAGGCAGATAACTTGTGTTATGACAGTTTTTTTCTTTCTTATTCCTTGGGGAACAGGAAAAAAAAGTTGGACAATAAAGAACTCTAAGCAAAAAGACAATATTTTCTCTCATTTATTTCACACAGAATTAATATCATGTCCCCAATATTGTATCTAAATGATGGCGTTTTCTTACCAAGTGAGCTTAATCATTTAAATTAAACTAAAAACAAATCAACAGGAAAAAACTCAAAGTCACAGAGAAAGGCAGGTTTTGTTTTGAGTGCAAAGTGTTCAACCCTGTGCAGCGTGTTACCAGGACATCTTCAAGGACTTTTTGTTCATCTAGAAAGACTTCTTGGAATAATTAGTCTTTGAGAAGGCAATGAAGGAGGACAAAGTGGTAAATTGTTAAATAAAGAGGACAATTTGGTTCCTCAAAGAACATGCAAGAATGGATGGGGCTAAAAGACAAGTGTGAGAGGAACATACAGAGGAATTTAAAGCAGAAAAATGAGCAAAGAGAATGGAAGAAAAATATTTTTGAATGAACAAAATAAAGAAGAAAGATTTTTTTCTGACAATGAAAATTATTTGTGTTACAGTGACAACAACAGAAGGATTATTTGACACAAATTTATCACATGCACTCAGATACACCTAAAAGGATAATTATTTAAACTTTTACTGTGATGTAAACACATACATATTCAGACCCCAGGCATATAATCTTTGTAATATTTGTCACAATTTTTTTTAAATCTGTCTTCAAATTTACCAGTGCAGTTAGGGTAGTGTTTCTAGTGAAAAACAAACAAACCAAACTGTGTACTTGAAAGAAAACAAAGTGACTGCAGAAGAGGTGTCCGTAATATAACCTCAACATTAGTAAAAGATTTTTAAATGTAAAGAAAACAAAAATCAAGGTCAAGGTGAAAGGCATGAATTAAAGTTACATATAACTAAAAGTATCACCTAACATTGTCTTTCAGTTAAACTACATCTTATATTCCTATTTTCCTCTGCTCTATTACGTGCCTTTGGGCAGTAATTTCCTGAGCCATAATTTAACCATCAGTAAAAACAACACTGTGATACTTTCTTCCATTCTTTTCATAAAGGTGCCAGAATTTCTTGAAGTTAATACGCACGTGTTCAGAAATCCTGAGATGAAAAATAATATACACACTTTAATTTTATGGATCTTAAAAAATCAAGACAAAAAGGCTTAGTCAAATTATTTACATATGTAAATTTTGAATAGCCAGATGGCTTCCTGGAGACATACTTCAGAAGATTTGAAACTAATGTTTTGAAGCTTAAATATGTTATTCCAGTAGCTAATTAGGCTAAGAAACTTCTACAGAAAGCTATGCACTTAAGCCATATATCACAAATTTGGGAAGTTCTTGGGTCTGGCCCTTAAAAAGTCTACAGACAAATTTCTCTATTACAGACCATATTAGCATCTAATGAAAAGAATAAAAGCTTTAACACTGAAATCAAAGTTGTAAAACAAAATTCAAGGAAGTAAATGAAGAGCACATATGGGATAAAGGGAGCAAATGCCAAAGAACAGCAGAAATTTTCTAAGATTAGGATCCAAGGACCAACAGGTTTAGCAAAACAATTTACTACTCTTCTCTGTTAAGCAGTGTTTAGATGCCTACAATAAGCATTCTAAAGCCAGACTGACAACGACAAAGTCTGGATCTAGACTTGACTGTTGTCTGCCCTCTCTGAACCTCAGCTTCCTATCTATAAATTGAGAAAAATAATAGTACCTAGCTCAAAAGGTTATTGTTGTCAGAACACAGTCAGTATTATACCAGATCTGATCATTAAGTCCGCAAACTCAGTTGTTCTAAGTGCTACATACCTTACTGCTGAATATCACTATGGTCACCTTGGAAGTATTCCCGTCAAGAAGCTATGCACTGATGCCAGCACCTAGATCACCTTCATAGCAATTTTGGAAATCTTTCTGGAATGGCCATTGCACATTGTGTTGCACAGTGGCAAGTTCATGGACTTAATTGTCTAGTTGTCTATGAGGAAGTTTTTAGCCAGTAAACAAGTAACTGTATAGGAACACCCTCCCTACTCGCCCGAGTTGGCCCCCCCAATGACTTTTTTCTTTACCTGAAGATAAAGGAAATATTGGAAAGAAGGTATTTTGATGATATTCAGGGCATCAGGGGTAATATGACAAGACCTCTGACGAGTATTCCAGAAAAAGAATTCCAAAATTGCTCTGAAGGGTGGACTAGGCGCTGGCGTCAGTGCATAGCTTCCCAAGAGGAGGACTTCAAAGGTGACCATAGTTATATTCAGCAATAGGTATGTAGCTATGCAGCATTTTTGTTCACAAATTTAATTGTCATACATCGTATGTGTTTGTGATTACTCTTTAGTTGTCCACAATCCCTCAGCTCTAATGGGACATACCAGAAGCTCTGAAAACCAAAATTTTTTCGATAATTGTCTTGGTGGCAAATATCTGACCTGCCTGAATGCATTCAGCAGCAAAACACGACCTACGCAATCACAAAGGCAAAGCTGTGCATAGAACTGACAGCCACTGAGCCAACTGGGACTCACAATAGCCCTGCTGGACAGCATAGAATTGCCTATAGTTTCTAAGGCTATAAGTTTCTACAGAAGCAAACTGCCACATCCTTCTTCCACAGAACGCTGGTGTCTTTGAATAACTGACCTTTCAATTAGCAGCCAACTGCTTAAATACTGAGTTACTGACAGATTCAACACTGAGTTACCCAGCTCCTTAAGTCTATTTATAAACCTGTTGCTGTGGAGTCAATTCTGACCTATAGCAACCATACAGGATGGAGAAGAACTGCTCCACAGAGTTTCCATAGAGTATGTGGTGGATTCTAACTGCTGACCTTTTGGTTACCAGCTGTAGCACTTAACCACTATGCAACCAGGGTTTCCAAGGCTATTTACAGTCATTATTTATTCATATACATGCATTTTGCTGCAGATATCTTAATGTGTTTTAATACAGGATCCCATCTAAGACTTTACCAGGCTATGTGTTTATTAACTTCCTAAACTTTGAAGAATTCTACATTTAAAACCCACCCAGCCCCACAGGTATTAGATGAAAGATCATGGCCCTATATTTTCCTCAGAACCTAAAGTTTCTATTTCCTTAAAACAAAAACTCAGTTGCTGCCCATTTGATTGCAATTCACAGTGACCCATGTGTGTCAGAGTAGAAGTGTGCACCATAGGATTTTCAATGGCTGATTTTGGGGAAATGATCACCAAGCCTTTCTTTCAAGTCACCTCTGGGTTGACTTCCTCCCCACTGTGCCCAGGGACTCCTTATAATGAATAACATCTTTTAAAATAGCCACATGCAAAGAAAATCCTGAACCTAGCAGAAGAAAATTTTAGGATGAAGACATTTCCCAGTAAAGAGGGCCCTGCATTCCTAGAATGTCCCTTTCAAATAAAATCTGTTCGTAGTATTTTATTTACATGTCATAGGAGTAAAGGTTTTCAAACTTCAAATTTTATGGCTTGCTTAAAAAAAGTTCATTTTCGTAATTTAGATTACAAATAAACGATTAAATCCCTTTGGGTATTAATGTTCCCTGAATCACGAGTACCAAATCATCACAGGACTTTGGAGCTGGAACAGACCCTTGAGAACTAAACTATAATCTCTTTCCTTCCACACTGTTCTACCATCCGTAAATTTACTCTCCCCGTGAGGTGAGAAAAACCTGCCCTAACTTGTTCTTAAACTCTGACTTCTGTCTATGGGAAAACCACATAGCTCGATGTGAATAAAATGGGTGGGGTACACTGTATGATAGAACTGGGATTTCAAAGGGTAACTTAAATCTAATACAACCAATCTTATAAGTTTGGCAAATATGACAGCTTATACTTTTGAAAATAACAAGAATTTCTAAGTTCAAAATGAAGGAAAACTCAAGGTGCACAGTTCTTAAAAAATCTTGGACTACTGTCTCCTTGAGTCCAAGGCTGCCTGAAATAGCTACCACAACTGGGGACTACATCAGCAGTAATACAGCATCCAAGAAAGAACTAGGTAACTGCCCACTCCATGTGCTAGTCATAGCACACCTGGAATGTTCCACATTTCAGGTGACCAGGGCAGCAGGAGAATTTGAAACCAAGTCACATAAAGAACAGTTGAGGGAGCTGAAATTATTTAGTCCAGACTCAGAGGGAACTTGGTCATTCACCCTAAATCCCTGAAGAGCAGTCATAGCACAGAGAGAACAGACTTGTCCTGCATGGCCCTGAAGGACAGAACTAGAACCAGTCAGTCTCAACTACCGAGAGAAAATTTTCAGTGAAGCCTATGGAAGTATTTCTGAAAAAATACGACTCCATTAGGAGATAGCAGCTTCTGACGTTCTGACTAGCCCCTATTGTTGTTGTATGCTGTCGAGTTGATCTGGACTCACAGTGACTCCAGAAGGCAGAGTAGCACTGCCCCATAAGGCTTCCAAGGCTCTATCTCCGTGGGAGCAGGCTGCCAGGTCTTTTCTCCTGTGGAGTCACCTCTACGTTTGGACCACTGACCCTTCAGTTAGCAGCCAAGCGCTTAATCATTGAGCCACTCAGGCTTCTTGTCTAGACCAAAAGGCTCATGACTTAAAAAATCAAGTATTTTTCATCACCTCAGTATCTTCCTGCTGATGATTATTATTATGGGCCTCTAGTATCACAGCCTCTCCTGTCAGCCTTCTTAAATGCCCTATCCAGGCAACCAATCAGCCAAATACTTTGCTGTGTGAGGAAAGTACCTACTTGACAGGGAATTAATTTCAGTTTGCAGATGAGTGTCCCTGTAAACAAGAGGCCCATAACTGAGGATCAGACAAAAGCTCTCAGTTAGACTTGCATTTGAGAAATTTTTACTAAATCAAAAAGCAGCTTTAAGACCATCCCATCAAATAATATAGAAGTATATTATCAGTGATATGCAGTCCTCCCAAAAACACTGAAACAAAAAACCCTGTAAAGTCATCTTCCCAAATGCAGGGAGTCTAACTTTGCAAGTCAAACCAGCTCTCTCAAATTCAATTAGAAGTTTCCTTCTGTCAAAGAGATGTATTTATAATCTGAAGTAGACTATCTCTGGTACTAATGCTCAGGAAAAAAGTCCATACTTGTTTATTCCTTTAAAGCTAAAATTGCCTGTCAATAGGCCCACAGAGTCAGCTCAGCTGCTGAGGACTAGACATAGGCAATCCAGAGTGAATTCACAAGAAAGTACAAACTAGAGAAAATTCAAAATACAGAAAAGTTACCAAAGTTGAACATTCTCTAAAACTTTTGTCACCCAAGAACCACCATAGGCCGTATATGTTACATGGAAGCTACAAACAGACTTTAACAATAGTTCTAAAGGCAAATGTTGATCAATCCAGCTTTGATTCAGGTGAAATTGATTTGGATTCTAAAACATTCCAGTTGAAGTATTAGAGAATACAATGAATATACACAATAGATTTAAAAAGAATATTTTTCTCTGTACTTTTTTAAGTGAACCTTGGAAAAAAAAATCTAAGTGTCCATAAACAAGAGATGAAATTATGATACATTCTTACAACAGAAAATGCAACTGTTAAAAAAGAATAGGGTAGACCTTAGGGCTTTAAATGAAAAAAAAAGTCTATAGTTAAGTGAATATTAAGTGGAGAACATTAGCAGGGTTCCTAAGTGAATACAATAAGCTAGAAAACTATATATATATGTATATACACATACATATTACATTTTAATTAAAAAACAAAAACAAAAACTGTGTGTGTTTACATATACCCAGAAAAATGTCTCAAGAGAAACCACACTATTAACACTAGTAACCTTTAGGGACTGACTGAAAATAGGAGGCAGTGAGGGACTGACTTCTACTTTTTCCTTTGTAAATTTCTGGTTGCTTGTATTTTGTGTAAGGGTTACTTTTGTGAGTTAAACACTAACAATACAAAAATAATAAAAGTAAAATAACACCAATTACATAGATTTATTTATCAGTTACTAACTTTTCAAAGTGATCTCGCTCCTTCTTTAATGCTGCCGTGTGCCTGAAACTCCAGAAAAACTAATCTATGTTTTTTCTATTATATTGTACTGAAACACACGAGTTACAAGTCCCTACTATGCTTCTCGAATGCCTTCTATCCGAACACACACACACACACACACACACAATCCTAGTCATAGTAACCAACACATACACAGTACTTAACCCACACCAAGAACTGTTCTAAGTGCCATAAATACACTAACTTATTTAACCTTCACATGTACCCTGTGACGTGAGTACTATTACCAACTCATTTTACAGTTAAAGAAACTGAGGCCAGAGAATGTAACTGACCTGACCAGGATTACACAACTAATAAGGGGCAGAACTGGGATTCAACCTTAGTGTGGACTTGAGAGTCCATATTCTTAACCACAATGCTTTCTGTCTCTCAGTTAAGATGCCACTCTCCTTTTATAAAGTCAAAAAAAAGCTATATGCAAAACCCAGCTAGTTAATATGCTCCTTAAAGCTAGACACGATGCAAGCGTGTTTTATATGGATGAACTTCCATTTCTACTTATGTCAATGCCAAACTCTAACCCAAGATTCAAAACTGTATTAAGCCTCATGACCATGTGGGAAAACTCTCTACAAACCCTATCATAGTACAAAGTCCATACCTGACTCTACAGTAATCACTGAGCCTAAGAATTAGGTCAGAAACCCATTACTGTAAGCACAGCTAAGCAAATGGTTTGGACAAATCTCCATGACAATTCAAAGCAAAGACATTCAGAAACTGTTGCCTAATATTCTGACAAGGCAGATTTTGTTTATTTAGTTCCAGGCGCACTTGAGACCTAAAGGGGCAAAGAATAAGAGTTGTCTCCAAGCATTGCTTAAAGACAGCCAGCAGAAAGAAGAGTCTTATTTCGTATATGGATCCATATAGAAACTGTCATTTATTAGCATCAGCAAAAGTTAACATTCTAGCTGGGGGGGGGGGGGGCGGAGGCAATGGGCATCTCTGCTTAAAACTATTTATTTGCCCAACACATTGACCTTGTGACTGAGAAGGGGAAAAAATACTGGAAGAAAAGGATTTAACCTAATTTATAAATGTACTCAACCTAGATACACACCTGCTCCAAACGACCTACCGAATCCACATTATTTGCAGGGAAAACAAGGATTACAATGTCTGTCTTTCTGTCTTTTTGGCTTCAAGTGACGGGTACTACTGTTAGTAAACAGCATCCTCTCAACATCTCCACATGTCACGTGCACAGCTGATATTTACATAAACAGGGAGAAACGAACAAGGAAACTGGCGCTTTGGGCAGAATCCCTCACAATCAGTTTTTGACCCATTGGTTGAAGGAGACATTATGCTGACTTTCAAACTTCCCCAAAAGTTTGCACCCATTCAGGATCTCTGACAGAGGCCAGAAAGCCCTATTTGGAAGGAGATGCCTTTCACCCAGCAGCCGCCCCCTTTCCGAAGAAGCACAGCCCGGGCGGGGGCACAAAAGACTTTCCAGGTTGGGGGTAGGGAGGGGAGACAGACGAGCTAGAGCCTGGACCTTCCCTTGGGAGACGAAATCTGGGGAGTCTCTGAAGCAAGAGACGGTAAATTCCAGACAAGAGCCCAGCCCCAGCTGAGGCAAGGATGGGTGCCACTGGGGCGGATCTACCGGCGAAGACGCGCTGGGACTTACCTGGGGGCGGAGAAGGGACCTCGGTGGCAGCCGGGGTGGGCGGGACGCTGCTGCTACCGGGGAAAACGGGGGTAGGGGTCTGGAGAGCGGTGGGCGCCGGAACAGTGGTCGCTACAAGGGTGGTCGGCGCCTGGCCAGGGGTCGCCGAGAGGGTGGTCGGCCCAGGTTGGGAAGTCACCCGAGGGTTGTTCGCAGTGGGTTCCACCGCCTGAGGGGTGGTCGGCGACGGGCTGAGAGGTTCCTGAAAGGTGGTCGGAGCGGATGTGTCCGTTGCCTGAGGGGTTGTCTCCGGAGACTGGGCTGAAGAGGTTGCAGCCAGAGGTCCGTGGGCAGTCACGCGCGGAGGTCGGGTTCTCGGGGCCTGAGTCGTGGGAGCCGTGGTCTCAGAGAAGGGGTGACTGGGCTTGCCCCACAGCTCGGGGCCCGGCGACGCGTCCACCTGCCCAACGGCTCCGCTGCCAACAGTGACATTCCCCGCTGAGGTGGCTGAGACAGCGGCGGCAGCCGCGGCAGCGGCGCAGCACAACAGGGCAAGGCCGCCCAGGCTCGGCAGGCTCCTCATGGCGCGCGTGGCTCCGCCATTCATTCATTCAGTCAGTCAATCAGTTGGTTGGTCAGTCATCTTCTCTTCCCTCCACGCCGACCGGGAAGCCGCCGCAGCCGCCGCCGCCACCCGGCGCACCATCGCCACCTCCCTCTGACAGGCGGCCGGCCCCGCGGGCGGGCCTCACCACAGAGGCAGAGGCCGGGCAGCGAACGACACCCCGCCCCCCCCTTATTGGCAGCGGCTCTCCACCAATTGGAGGCCACGCTAGCTCACGTGACCCACCCGCCTCTCGGCCTCCGTGTAGCCCCATGGGCCAATGAAAGGGCGTCGAAAGGAGGGGGCGGTGCGTAAGGCGGGAGGAGGGTGGTGAGAGCCCCGCTTCGGCCGAATGGGCTCCCGGCGGCCCCTGCTTTGTCTGCCCGGGTAGCGGGGTGCGGGCCTCGGGCACCGCGAGCTGAGGAGCAGACAAAGAACACGCCTCGCGCGGCAAACGCTGGACCAAGTTATCTGCTCTACTGGGCGGCGAGGGCGACCTGGGGCAGGGAATCTGCTCTGGGGAGCTTCTCCTCCTTCCTGAACAATGGAGCGCCGGCGGCTCGCCCCGGCTTGGGCGGGGACCGTGGAGCTCTTGTGATGGGCAAGGGTCGCAACAGCAAGGATGTACATTTCCCTTTGATGCCGCAGAGATCCTTGCTTTGGCCCTGAGAGATCCGCCCTGCCGTTCTCATTTTAAAGATGGTGAAACTGAGGCCCTTGCTGAAGGCCTCACTGTACCAAGAACAACGCCCTCACCAAGCACCTCCTGTAGGCCAGGTGCTGTGCCAGGCTGGACGAGAGGTCTGGAGACCCCTCAGCAAGTGAAAGTGCAAGCTTCCTGCGTAGGGGAGACAGATTTACATTCACACTTTACCTTAACCCCAGCGGGAGACTAGAGACTGATGAAGTTGAACTTCAGCGTCTTGTCTCCCACACAATGGTTTTGTAGACTCAACACAGTTTTTTCATCTGTAAAATGGCAGTGATCCGGCATCCACCCACCCCCTCAAGAACTGTTTTGAGAATTAAGTAACACTTTACGTAATAAGGCCTAGGCCTGCAGTAAGCCGTTATTAACGTTAACTACTCTTAGTGTAGTGTGTCAGGACAAGTCTAGGGTTAGAAAGCAGTGCCAAGCAACCAGCTCTGTTGTGTCTTTTGAGCCTCATCCTGTGTCAGGGCTTAGGGTGGGCTGACAGCAAGGCAAGACCCTAGATGATATTAAGCTTTGGATAAATCTGGAATTAGGTCTTGCAGCCTCTCACCATGTGCCCAGAATCCAGTTTGTCAGGTGCTGCTGCTGCTACTGCTCAGCAGCTTCCAAGGGGAGCCCGGCGAAGCAGCCTGGTCATCTGACCGGACGTAATCCCAGCCCCACTGCCAACCCAGTTCTCTCCTCCCCTGCATGATGCTTGCCTTTGTGTCTGGGTTCCAATTATTCATTGGCCTCCAACCAGAAGGGCAGGACGAGATTTATGTGTGAACCTGTGTCTATACTAATGAAACATGCATTTATTTACGTGCATGAGTAATGCGTGTATGGGAATGTGTATGTGCCTGTATACGAAAACATAAGCACGCTTGTCAGTGTGTGCCAGCCAGCCAAGTGCCGTCGAGTCAGATCTGAATATTTTATGTATTTGTGTGAGCTTATCAGCATGCGAACTAGTATCTATTTTTTGCGTATTATTAATTTTCAGTATCCGTGCCTGTGTACCAGGTATGTATGGATGTGTCTTGGTATATCTGTCTGGGAGGTGTATATATATGTGTGTGTGTTGGTTTCAAGATCAGCATTTAGCAAGCACTAATTAAGATTCTACTTCTACTTTCTTTGGAGGAGGGGATCTTTGGTCATGCCCCTCCCTTACATTCTCTTGCTGATTCCTCTTGGCCATTCAGTATCCAGCCAGAATGTCACATCCTCTGAGAAACCTTCCTGG
This sequence comes from Heterohyrax brucei, assembly GCA_028571685.1. Taxonomy (NCBI): domain Eukaryota; kingdom Metazoa; phylum Chordata; class Mammalia; order Hyracoidea; family Procaviidae; genus Heterohyrax; species Heterohyrax brucei. The sequence goes on from CM053150.1 coordinate 71,116,507, forward strand.
ATTTCTAAGTGGAAATGAATGTTTCCCTCCATACTTTCCCACTGCCCTTTGTTTATTCATTGATTATATCCCTGATAATCAATCTGCTTTTCCTCCCTCCCTCTTCCTGAAAGGATTAGGGATAGGCTTTCAGAAATATATACAACCAGATAAATTGAACTGTCCACACAGCTTTATTACTCTTCACTGGCATGCATCAGCTTTTGTACTAGAACTTGTGATTTATGTGTTTGTTCTTCCTATCCAACTGTTCTCTCTGTACCCAGTGCCTACCATGGATAATACATTGTCAGTACTAATCTATGCTGGTTAAATTGAAAAGAGATCCTGTGGTGCCATGAGAAGAGCTTGAGTTTTAGAGTCAGACAAATCTGAGTCATGACTGCCAACAGTGTGACCTTGGATGAAATCTTTTATCTCTCTGAGCCTTCGTCTCCTCATCTATAAAATGAGGCCAATAAATTCAATTTCATTTAACTGGGTTGAGGATTGAAGAGAATGTTTTTACAAAGCATATGCTCAGTGTTTGTAGATTCTTATTCTTACCAGTGCTAACCTTGAGCCTTGTTGGCTGAAGAACCAGAGGAGGAACCTCTGTTCCGTAACTTCCCCATCAGGTGACACGGTCTGACTGTTGCCTTACCAGATATCACCAAGTGAAATCTGAAAAATGCTGGGTTGGCCCTCAACTGTGCTATTATCAGAGTCACCAGCAGTAGGGAAGAAAGGTTGATGCAGCTTGTTTGCCTCAAGAATCACAGAACAGAGGACCTTGCCAAAGTGATTCTATCCAGTTCACTGGCTCAGGCAGAGGTCACCAAAGCTGAGGCTTCTAAGGTGTGCTAACTTTTCCATAGTGTATATATGGAAATGTTGCACTTTTTTTGAAAGAATATGTAAGTGCATTAGTGTTGATTCATTCAATATTTAATTCTTCATTTTGTAGCTCTGCTTTTATTTTTAAACACAAGATGATTCTTTATTTCTTAGGAATGAAATTTTACCTTGCATTTAAAAATTGGAAACACTTTAAATATCCAACATCAGATATGTGTTCTTAACCTGTTCAATTTAATCATATAAATTCATTGTAATGGTGGCTATGAAGATAGTATAGGAAAGATTAATAATATGTAATGGGTACCTTACTATACACCAGGCCCTGTAATGAGTTACATGTGAATTTCACTTAATCCCAACAATAAGCCCTGAATGTAGATACTTACTATCTCCATTTTACAGGAAAGAACCTGGGTAAAGAGAGGATAAGCTATTTGCCCAAGGACAATAAATGATAGAAACAGAAATCAAACCAAAGCCAGCTAACTATAGCTGACACTCTTAAAACTGTATTGTAAAGCCAAAATGTTTCGATATATTGTTAAACAGAAAATAAAAAATAAAATAATTGCTGCACCTTCACCAAACATACTATAAAATGTTATTTTTCAAAAAAAACTAAAGCTGTGACAACGTGTAACAGAATTTCAGCTGTCACTTTCCCTGTAGCTGCAGAACCACAGCTAAGGTCCAGGGTGCTCTGAAGAGAGCTGTTAATCGACCCAAGAAAGCTGAGGCCAAAGGGCTTAAGAAAGTGCCACAAAAGAGCAGGGATCAGAAATAAACTTGTTGGACCTGTGAGCAGCCTGCACTTTCTCCCATAGGCAACAAAGGTGCTACAAAGGTCCCAAGCTGACTCCTCTGTATATACTCAGCATCATCTAGCACAGTGTCACAGAGGTGGCTAAAGAAGTGCTTGTTGCGCTAAACAGAATCTTCTTATATGGCTGACACTGTCATAGGAGTTTTGTATTCATAACTCATTTATTACTTAAAGACAGGAATATCCCCCAGATTTGGCAAGGGAAGAAACTGAGCCTCATGAGAAGTTACAAGGTACTTGCCCAAGATCTACCTGCCCATCTTCGAAGCTTGTGCTCTTCTCTGTATTCTCCAGTCCATTAATGTGGTCATTGTACAATGCACTCGAAAGTTAAATGGTGTTACGAATTGATTCGTGTACCCCTCAAAATATATGCTGTAATCCCTAACTTCTATACCTGTAGTTATAATCTTATTTGGAAATGGGTTGTCTTCATTATGTTAATGGACAGGATTAGTATAGCACGTGTCTTAAATTGACCTTTTTTGAGATACGAAAGAAATTAAACAATTAAGCTGAGCAACAGAAGAACAGAGGAAAAGAGATGCCAAACCATGTGAAAATTGTCCAGGAGAAGCAGAAGAAAGAAGGGACTTCCTCCAGAGCTCACAAAGAGAAAGCCTTCACCAGGAGCCTGAACTCTGAATTCAGACTTCTAGCCTTCTAAACTGTGAGAAAATAAATTTCACCCATTTGTGGTATTTCTGTTACAGCAGCACTAGACAACTAAGACATTGATGAATATACACGATGTATGTCAAAGAGAGAACACACACACTCCCAATTGAACTCTCCTGTTGCTGCTGTTGTCTCTAATCAGCTTGACTCATGGTGACCCCATGTACATTGTCCAGTCCTGCATCATCTTCATGATTGTCAGTATACTCAAGTGCATTTTTGCAGCCACTGTGTATTTTGAGTGCTTTCCACCATACAGGGCACATCTGCCAGCACTACACTGAACAGTATTCTGTTGTGACACATACGGTTTTCCTTGCCTAATTTTTGGAAGTGGATCTCCAGGCCTTTCTTCCTAGACTGTCCTGGTCTGGAAGCTCCACTAAAAATTGTTCACCATGGGTGACCCTGGTAGTATCTGAAATACAGTGACACAGCTTCTAGTATCACAGCATCACACAGACTACCACAGTACAACAAACTGACAGTAGAGCAGCATTTAAAGAAAGGAAAGCTTTGGAAGTAAACAAAAGAAGGCATAAGAATATTGTGGATGTGGTTCAGGAAAATAATTGCATTGCCCAGATTCCACTGAAACACGGGAACTTTCCCCTTTCTGGTTTCATTAAACAGCAATGCTGACATGTACTGTTTCTAATCCTGCTAGAGCCTGGCCTCCTATCAGACGTGGCTCAGTGCAAGAGTTGGCATGTTCTGCAAACAACTCTGGGGATTACTGGAGCTACTATTAACTACATTTGTTCAACAAGGGACACTAACAGATAACTGACAGAATGAGAAATACAAATGGCTGAGAAACATGAAATATATTCAGTTTAAACAATCAAAGAAATACAGATGGAAACCATAAGATAACATTTTTTTTAACCTATTGATTTGGCAAGAAGGTTTTAAAACTGGTAGTACTCGTTGCTGGTATGGGCATGTCTCAGTCTGTTGATGTAAATGTAAATTGATCCAGTCTTTCCAGAAACTCTCAAAAGTCTTTGTACTCTTTGACTCATTATTTCTACTTTTAAGACTCCAGCCTAAGGAAGTAAATAATCAGATGTAAATCAGCACTTATGTATGGAAATGTTTAATAACATTGCTATGAGTGTTTTTCATACTAGTGAAAACTAGAAAATGAACAGGTAACAATAAGAGATGAGGTTAAGTACATTGTGCTATATGATGTACCCGTGTTGCAATATCATACATCCATTAAAAATGGTATTTATAAAGATACTTATGAAGGAAATTCTTATACAATTGTGAAAAAATAGGTTACATGAATATTTGCAATATGATTCCAATTTTGTAAAATTGATGTAAGCATGGAATAAAATGAGTCGGATCCAACTCAAAGGCACTTGGCTTAAAAGACGAAAAGAAAATACACCAAAATGTTAACAGTCTTTGTCTCTAAGGGATTGCATCATGGGTTTGTTTTTTTTATTTTTTTTCTAGTCCTTCATAATTTCTTGTATTTTCCCAATTTTTTCCAGTGAACATATATTACTTCTATAAGCAGTAATAGCAAGGGAACTCACTTGGATCTGGGAGTGTATCTGCCAACTGCATCTTAGATCTACTCCCCATGTTATGTCTTGTTAAGATGATAATGGGGAATATTTACAATTAAAAAAAAAAGTAGCTGCTGAGACTGCTTGCGTGCAACCAAAATCCTAATGGGATTTGGTTCCTTGGTTTGAGGTTTGGAGTCATGGTTTCATAAGATGTCCCAGTTAATTATCCTAAATAACATGCTTAATGCTCTGTTCTGCCTCTTAGTTTGTTGCATAGTGTCTGGGGTTCTAAAAGCTTGCAAATAGCCACCCTAGGCACAACATTTGGTCTCTGTTTCCCTGGAGCAACACAGAAAGAAAGAGCATAACGAATAGAAGGATACAGAATGTACAGCTAATTGCTTCCCTGAACAAATTTCCTCCTTTGACATGAAATGAAAAAAACTGGATGGTGCCCAGCTACTATTACTGAACATTTTGGTCAAAGAAGCTACAGAAGAATCCTGATCAAAAGGGGAAAAATGCAGAACAGAATTTCAGATTCTCATAGAATGCATACTTTCTGGAACCACAGAGTTTAGATGAACCACTGAAACTATTATTCTGAGATAATCATTAAACCTTAAGACAAAAATATCCCATGAAGTCTTCTTAAAACCAAATAGTTTAGTTTAGCTAGTTTAAAAAAAAAAAAAAACTGCCTTGAGCATTTTGCTCTTTTAAGATCGAATTGACAACTGCAACTTGAAAGACAGATGCTTACAAGGCAGTGAATTTATGCTAACGAGGGACGAACAACTCAGTAAAGGAAAATGAGAATGATGACACAACTCAAAGAAAGCAATCAATGTCACTAAATGGTACATGTAGAAACTGTGAAATTGGATTATGTTTTGCTGTATATATTCTCAACAGCAACATAAATTAGCAAAATAAAATAAACTGATACAATGGGGAGAAAGACCTAAGCTATAAACCCTCATCAGTTGCTAAGCATCATCTCCAAAAAATAATGCCAAATATTGAAATCCTGCTTCAAAGTCACTGTTCTGCTAAAATAAGCTGTGGAAAGCACTTGCTGCAGTTCTTTGAGATTTACTAAAGGACGTCATTCACAGTGGGTAACAAGCCAAACACTCGCTCGTCACCATGTTGGCTGCAGAGCAAAGAATTTGAACCATTTGAGAGAAGAATGGAGTCAGAGCTTCACAAAACAACCCTCTTAGATTGCTATAATTAATAAAGACAATCACGAACTGATGCACACCACACAAAGTCTTCCCAACCAACAGCTCATTTGAGTTTCACAACTACCATGATGGGAAGGTAGTAGTAGTAGCAGTAATAATAATAATAATAATAGTGACTAACATTTGCTGAGCACTTATTACGTGGCAGTCATCAGAGGTAAATAGTTCACATACTTTATCTCTTTTCATTGTATACCGTGAGGCAGAAGGAAGTGATTGTCCCCACTTCATGGATCAGTATACTGTCATGCAAAGAAATCAAATGACTTTTCTTTGGTTGCCCAGCTAATGAATGCAGACTAGGATTCATAACCATTCATGTCGATCATAGGTCCAGCATAATTTCCACAACTACTAATTGCATTTTCTCTTTGATTATTTCTTATTACTACTGTTAAGAGAGACAGTATAGGTTAGCAATAAAGAATGCTGAGTTCAAAATTGGTCTTTCCAGCTATATAACCTTGGAGAAGTTCTCTCAGCTCTCCATCCTATAGGGTCACTATCAGTTGGGATCGAGTTGAGGGCAGTGGATTCGGCTTTAGGTTTTAGAACAGGAGTAATATTTATCTCACAGAGCTCAAAATCAAACAACATATATAAAGTGTCGAACCAACACCTGCCACATAGTAAATACTCAAAAGACATTGACACACACATTTGATTTTCCTAAACCTTGTCTTCTCACAGAATGGGTCAAGGCTAGGAGGACAGACTGTCCTTGGGGTTCAATGCCTGGAACTTCCTGACTCCTGGAGGAATCATACACCTTGACCTGCCCCGACGGTTTCATCTCTCTTGAAGAATCACCTGTATTGGGAAGTATGTGCCTGCCACTGGGTAGAACAGGGAGAGTGCTTAAAAGGAGTAGTCACCTGACTCCTTCATTCCACCTCAAGTGCCCCTGAAAAATCTAGGTCCTTAGGACTCAATTGCCCTTTGTTAAACTATTTTTAGGTAGCTGTGTTGATTTCTTGCTGGCTTCTGAGGTTTGGATGCTCAGGAAACTCAGTTGTAGAGGAGCAAATATTTCCCTGAAAAGGCCACAGAAACAGCAAATATCAGAACTGGAATGTCCCTTAAGGATTAAACTTGTCCTTGTTCAGATGGCAAAGTGAAACCCAGAGGAGGAAAGGGCCTTACAGAAGTTGCCACACAGCAAATCAGTGACAGATTCCCAGGCCACCATCAGGCCCAAATCATTCCTTATAGAGGAAGCAACACAGGGCCAGTAAGTCTGCTCAGTGGAATCCCACAGGCCTCCTTATCCACAACACTCCCCTTTGGACTTTTGGTCTAGGCTTTCTTTATGTCACCAGGGCGCCTCTCCAGGAACTTCCCTCCTGTAATCACAGAAATGGTGCCCTGCTGCCAGTGTATGACCAGTGACCAAGTTCATATTTTAACAACCAGCATCTGCTCTCAGGCAGCAACGAGAACCTCAGGAACAGAAAACCCTTCCAAATTAGGTCACATTAGCTTTAAGGGACTAGGAACAGCATCTTGTCCATTCTATCCAGCTCAAATTAGAACAGCCTCTGAAGTACGTCCTGGGAAGTCAGGCTCAAGAGCTTGTGGATCTGATTTCCTTTTTCAGACAATCATTGTACTTGTGATCACTGAGTGTTTGATGTTGTGTGCAAAGCTTCAAGTGCAATCTGGAATTTGGAATTGCATGGAACCCTTAGCTACATACGGAGAACCTACTCTTTAATAAATAGGTACCTTGGAGTTTCTGCCATCACATTCCAGGTTGGAGAACTAGTCTGTGAACCATGCAAGCCAGATTGCCAACCCAGAATCTATCTCCCTCCAAGGTAAAACAGTCTAATGGGAAAAGTACATGATAAAGCAAGGCTGGCCACACCACTTTCAGTGTCTGTTATCTGGAGCAACAGTCAGTCTCACTCAGCTTCAATTTTGTCACCTGTAAAATGTACATATAATACCTAGTCTACCTATTTTGTTGCTGGGAAGATTCATGAATTCAGCAAGCATATACTAAGCACTGATATAGAAAACAAGAAAGGACCAACAAAACAAGAAAGGACCCTTCATTCATAGGGCTTGTAATATAGTAAATGAAACAACTGACAAGAGGTAAATGAGCAAAATATTTAGAGATTATGGTAAACCCTGTGACAGGTGCTGTGACACAAAACAGCTGGGAAAGAACTCCTTAGGGTGGTCAGGGAAATCCTGAACCTGAAGTCAAAAGAAGGGGCTGGCTCTTGCAAAAACTGGAAGAGTAAGCATGAGACCTCAAGGTGGGAAAGGAACCGAAAGGAGACCAGAATGGATGAAGCACATGGAGGAGCCAGTGATACAAGGCAAGAGAGGGATAAGATGGTGCCAGGCTCTGAAACCTCGTGGGGAGACTGGATTTTCTCCTAAGCGTGATAAGAAATCAAGGGAGAGTTTTAAGCAAATGGATGATAGTGAATCATAGGGCAATAGGTGCATAGAGCATGGAGACCAGTGAGAAGTCTATTGAGTTGCCCATGTGTGATAAAGGTGGTGACTTTAGCTAGCCTAAAGGCATATTTGTGATCTATTTGAGACTTGGAGCTGTCAAGAGTTGCTGAAAGAAATCAAGGATGACTCTTAGATTCGGGAGTCAATGAGATCACTCCTTGTTTCATTTAATAAATGTCAACTAAGCACATGTATGAGCCCAGCTGTATCTTGATGCCAAGGATAAAGAGAGCATGAGGTTCACAGATTAGGGAGATAGACCAAAAAAGAGGCAAACAAATAAGTACAGTAAAAAGTACAGAACATCTAAATCTACTGAAGGCAAAGAAATCAAAAAAAGTCTTCCTAGGATGAGTCTTGAAGCTGGAATAGGAACAAGGAGGAGAAGTGCTTGGGGGTCGTGGAATAAATTCTGAAACAATAATAGTAGTAGCAGTACGAGGTCCTATATTTAAGCCCACAAGCTTGATTGTTCTAAGTGATATTCATTGCCAATATCACTATGATCACCTTCAAAGTACTCCACTTGGGAAACTATGCACCGATGCCAGCACCTAGTCCACCCTTCAAAGCAATTTTGGAACTCTTTTTGGAATGGACATTGTACATGGTGGCAAGGTGGCAAGTTCATAAACTTAATTGTATTGCTGTCTGTGAGGGAGTTTTTAGCCAGTAAACAAATACTGGATTGGAATACCCTCTTTACTCACCTGATCTGGCCCCCAATGACTTGTTTCTTTACCTGAAGATAAAGGAAATATTGAAAGGAAGACATTTGGATAACATTGAGGACGTCAAGGGTAATACAACGATGGCTCTGCTGGCCATTCCAGAAAAAGAGTTCCAAAGTTGCTTTGAAGGGTAGACTTGGCACTGGTGCCAGTGCATAGCTTCCTGAGGGGAGTACTTTGAAGGTGACCATAGTGATATTCAGCAATGAGGTATGTAGCACTTTTTCTGGAATGAGTTTGCCAACTTCATTCGCAGTCCTCTTATTGTTGTTGGGTACCATCTAGTCAGTTCTAACTCATTGTGACCCACGTGAAGAGTAGAACTGCCTCATAGGATTTACTTAACAGTAATCTTCCTAAGTCAGAACTGACCCAATGGTAGGCAGCAATAATCTTTGAAAAAGCAGATGCCATCTTCTGCAGAGTTGCTAGGTAGATTCAGAAACACTACCCCAACCCACTGCCATTGAGTCAATTCCAACTCAGAGAGACTCTATAATGCAGAGTAGAACCACCCCATATGGTAGATTCGAACTGACCTTAGAAACAACACCAGTACTCCTTAATAGTAGCAGCAGTAGCAGTTAATGTTGTCAGGCCCTGAGAATGTAGTAGACAGTGTTCTAATCACTGTCTACTGTTCTAATCACTTAATCCTAACACAATCTCTTATATAGATTGTATGATAGTATTTCCACTTTACAGATGTGGTAACTGAGGCACAGTCAACCTCTGTTACATCATTTGCCCAAGGCCACACCACTCCTAATGACAGAGCCAGGCTTCAGTCTCACGCAATTTGCTCCAGAGGCCACACTCTGAACACCACCCTGCTGTCTTTCTGTGGGAGAACACTGCATGTCCAGGGGTGACAAGCACAGAAAGTAGAGGGTATAGGAAGGTGGGAGTTAATGAGAAGAAAAATAAAGGACATGAAAGTGTTTTGCAAACTGTAAACTACAAATTTGCAAAGCAGATTATCATCATTATTCTTAAATAGCTGCCTTTGGCCTATGAGAAACCAAAGTTTCCCAACAGTATCTGGATTACTGGTTTTGGAGAATACTGGTTGCTTTGGGAGTCTGCCCACACAGAGGGAATTGCAGTAGAAGGATGGGCTGAAGTGACTCTGAGTTAGGAAGCAACACATGGGTTCCAGTTCTAGTTCTGCACCTAACTTTCTACATGGTCTTGAGCAAGTCAGTGTCCCAGCCTGGTCTTCAGTTTTCTCATTTCTAAGATGAAAGGAGAAAGAATGGAGATGAAAAGATCCTACAGGCTTTTCCAGCCCTCACATTTTGAACTGTTGCTGCTGCTGTTAGTGTTCTGCTTTATAAGGATGGAGAAAGAAATGTCTGCTTGGGGCCCTTTACCAATGTCACCCAGGATGGAAATGGCACCTTCCAGAAAGCAGGCCCCATGCTGAATGGGAATTCAATGGTTTACATCTCCCTAAGGACACAGATCTTCAAATTCAACACCACTCTTCTATTCTTAAGGACACTGGGTCCATAGGGCACTTCCAGGTCTCCTGCCCATTTCTGTCCCCCTTAAGCCTCAGGGGAACCTGAGCAGCACAGGCAGTACTCTTCTATACTGCATTAAAAAAAATACAGATAAAAACCCATTACCATCTAGCAGATTCTGACTCATAGCAACCCTATAGGACAGAGTAGAACTGTGGTGGATTCAAACTGCAGCCCTTACGTTAGCATCATAGTATTTAACCACTATACTACTAAGGTTTCCTTGTATACCATTCCATACTGTAGAAGATACTATAATTCTATGGTTGTAAGCCAGCACCACCCCAACCCTTTCTCCCTAGTATTTTGCTGTTTACATCCTCAGGGGCCCCATTTTGAGTTTTCTGTAAGCTGAAACAACCCGGGTTTTCTCACATGTGCTACGCCACACTGGGCATTCACTGACCCAGAATAAGAACCATTTATTTGAGACGCAGCACTGAATTTTTTCTCTCATGTCTTGGTATCTCCATAGTGAGAATGGGCTCGTAGGCCTGCAACAATCTTTTCTACATTGAAGCAGCTTAATCCAAGTCCTTCACATTGACACAGAACTTTGTAAACTGCAAAGCACTTTCATACACATTATTCATTTTTCACTTCATAAAAGTCTTAACTTGTTCAAACAAGGGTAGCACAGTTACCTTTTTAGCAGCACATCCAGTTAAATTTTATTTTTGTAGTATAAGTATGTCCCAAATATTGCATGGAATGGAACATACTTGTGCTAAAATATTATTTATTGTTTGTCTGAAATTGAGATTTAGCTGTCTTAGAATTTTATTTGTTAAATCTGGCAACCCTTAGACAGGGGTCATTAACCTAATTTTAGAGAACTGAATTTGAAAGGTGCTGAAAAGATTTATCTCAGTTCCTTGACAGCAGGGACCATGACTGATTCACCTTTAATCCCTGGTTTCCAACCTGGAGTTAAGGTAGAGAAGGTGTTTGGGCAATGTTTACTTAACTATTGGGCTTTTATGGGCTTCTCGTCCCTACAGAAATTCTACGGGGTAGGAGAATGAGAGCTAGCTCAGGATACGGACTGGTCTCAGGAAGTCAGTGTTAAATGCTCTTTCTATACTGCTGTGCCAAAGATAACTGAGACAAGTTTTGGGAAAGCATAATCAAACTATAAAACATCATAAAATTGTCATAGAGTATCACGAAAGGCTTCTTTTCATTAGACTCCTGACTTAATCATCTAGTGCTGCTAGAAACACCGTTAGTGGATGGCTTTAGCAAACAGAAGTTTATTCTCTGACAGTCTAGTAGGCTAGAAGTCCAAATTCAAACTGTCAGCTCCAAGGGAAGCCTATCTCTCTCTGTTAACTCTAAGGAAGATCCTTGTCATTAATATTCCCTTGAACTAGAAGCTTATCCACACAGGAACCCTGGGTCCAAAGGAAGCACTCCTCTCCCAGTGCTGCTTTCTTGGTGACGTAAAGTCCCCTTGTTTCTCTGCCTGCTTTTCTCTTTTATACCTCAGAAGAGATTGGTTTAAGGCACAGTCTAATCTTATAGATTGAGTCTTCCCTCATTAACATAACTGCTGCCTATCCCACCTCTTTAACGTCATAGAAGTAGCGTTTACAACACATAGGAGAATCACATCAGATAACAAAATAGTAGACAATCATGCAATACTAGGAATCATGGTCTAGTCAAATTAATACATGTATTTTTTGGAACACTATCCAGTCCATGACAACTCCCTTCCTGCTCCAGGTTCAGGACCACAGGGTTACCGCATTTAGGAAGTCTTGGCATACATGTTGCCCAAGAAGTCCCTTAACTGTCACAGGAAAGGCTACAAAGCCCCTCTCCTGTTGTACGTATAATAAGACCAGCCAGGGGCTCTGGTGAGATAGTTTCTAGGATGACTCTGAACTAGACTCAGCTCGGCTCTCTCACAATGGACATCTCAGGCTCTGTTCATTAATAGATCACATACTTATATCATCTGCCCAGCCAGAGCTGTGAATAAACAAACACAGACAAAGAGAAGACTTGAGCAGCTGATAATGAAGGTCAGGGGTCCTTTCCAGGCTATCAACTAAGAAAGATGGTCTGCTGGGAAATTGGGGCCTGGACATGCACTCTTGCCACGAGTCTAATGTTTTCACAACCGAGGTTCACTGGTAGAATCCTAGTATGTTACAGTCAGAAGAGAAGGCCTTAAAGAGCACTTAGTTCTAATACAAACAATTGTTTTCTCAGAAAGACAGAGGCCCAGAGAAGGAAGGGACTTTCTCAAGGTCACACAATAACTTGGCAGCAGAACCAGGCCCAGAACTCATATTTCTGTGTGGTGCTGCATTCCTGATCCAGAGGATGAGCTTTCAGTGTTAAAGACAGCAGGTGGGCCGCATGTGGTCACCAACTAGTGCGCTGGTCTGGTGCCATGGGTCACTGAGCTTTAACCCCAGCACACCATTAACATCTTAACCCAGTCTGTCAGCATCTTCTCCCTGGAGGCCATGCAGAACATACAGAACACGTATTAGAACTACACTGCCCTCAGCCGAGCCCCTGAAGTTGGAACCAAAAGAACCTGTAGAGTTCATCCAGTTTAGTTCCTTCAGCAAGGCAGAAACCCCAGCGTCTGGGCTAGGCAATAGTTCCAGAGACCAATGACAGCAACAAGCACACAGGCTGGTGAGCAGGTAGTTGCAATCAAAGTGGTGACAGGGCCTTGGAGGCGTGGACAAGATATGGGGATACCCCAGGTAAGCTGCAGTGACTACCAGTCTGTCTCCTACCAGCTCTGTTCATACGTTCTTTTCATGCTGAGCTAAGGATCTGTCTCTACAAACTTCTGCGCACTAGCTCCAGTCTCAGAGACCAAGTCTGCTTCTCCTGCAGCCTTGAGTAGGAGGTGGCCCCAGTCATGCCACAAGTGAAGATGCTGATTTAGGCAGGAACTCAAGTCTGCAATCAGCCCTGCTAGGTCTACTGCCTTGACAAACCTATATTCATATCCCACTTTAGGGAAAAGTGGCAAAACCAAATAGAGAAAAGTGAGGGCAGCTCTGCTTGGGATTTCTTGTATGGATTTCCCTCTGTGTGCTGGTGCTGTTCTCCATTCTGAGCAGTGAACAGAACAGCTTCTGTTGCTGTCCTCAAGAAGTTTACATTCTGGTTATGGAACTGAACAATATATGGGTAAATACATACAAACGATGATCAAGAAATGACAGTGCTAAGATGAAAACACAGGCTAGCAACTGGATACAAAGTGACTCAAAGGCAGCATGTCACCAACTGGAGTGTTCAAGGAAGGTATCTAGGAAAAGGTACCCATTGAGCTGAGGCCTGAAATAAGAGACAGAGGAAGTCATGGGAAGATTTGGGGACAGAGAATAGCAAATGCAAAGTCTCATCTACCGGACAAAGCTTAGCATGTCAGAGGAAGAACCAAAACCAGACCAAACCCATTGCCATTGAGTTGAATACAATTTGTAACAACTCTATAGGACAAAGTAGAACTGCCCCCATAGGCTTCCAAGTTACAGCTGATGGATTCAAATTGCTGACCTTTCAGTTAGGAGTCAGTTGCTTTAAGCACTGCACCCCCAAGACTAGGCCAAAATGGACAAAGCATGGCACAGGAGGCATAGAGGGGAAGAGGAGATGTTGGTGTGAGCCACAACCTACTGCACTGTGCTTGACTAAAGACTAAGTTCTGGTGATGACTCCACTGAGTCCCAAAGCCATGACAAAACAGCTGTCATGGCATCATCAGTGTGACAACAGCTGGGAAGGCCAGGTGCTCACACACGTGTGGCTGGGATGGATTCGTTGGAGTAACTCCACTGGCATCTGCTACTCAGCTCTCAGATCCAGCAGGAAACATCTATGTCAGGTTTCTGTCCATGCATACACACGACCAAGAACAAAACCTGGCAAAGTCTTGTCTGCTGCTCCCCGGGGCATAGTGCCTCCAGGGAAGCCCCACTGGTCAGTGGAAACTAGAGAAGGAAGCCTAGGATTCAGGAGTTCTTGTGAAATATAGAAGGCTAGACTCTGAACTATACCTTCCTTGCTTGCTTTCATGATCTTCACAGGAGCACTTCACCTTCTTCAATCAGGCCTTTTCTGGAAGTCAGCTCTGATGACACAGTTCAGACTCGTGTATAAATGGCACTGTCCTTTCTCCCAGGAGTCCAGTATTTTCTCAAGAGTTGAAGTCCTAAAGCAAAAGAATGCATCTAGAACTGTGTCATTTCAGTAATCTGTCATACAGGTCAGAGGAGTACTTGTTGAGTCAGCAGACTGATGGTGAGGCCCTGCCTACAACCAGGTCTTTTAACTACAGGGGTCATACTCACTCCACCAGGCTATTAAATGGCAATTCCTGCCCACCATGGGTACTCGACTCTTGCGAAGTCACGGGAGATTCTGGAGAGGCCTTAGCTTTGCACTGACTACCAATATACAATTCCTGCAAAAGCAGCAAGAATGGAAGAGAAGGAAGTGATGAACAAAGAAGGTCCTGAATAAGAGGTGCAGGAACAAGGAAGGCCCTGACAGCAGCACTGATTGGGATATTGGTTGCCACAGAGAAGAAGTCCAGCCTATTCCTGCAAACTCTGCCTGGCTTGAAGATTCCCTTCTCATCTCATTGGCATGAATTCTGTATTTCTTTCCCGTCTCAGCCCAAGAGAGAACTCATGAGATCAACCTTCATGAGTTAGTCTTACCTTTTCTTCAGGATGATCCAATCTTAAATAATAAGAGGAAGAAAACCTATCCTTATCTTTTGGTTTTTCAGTCCGCTTCTAGCTAAATTGTTTATCCTCAGGAAGTACATCCCAAGACTGATTTAAAGTGCTGTTTTAATAGAAACCAAAACAAAACCAACCCTAAGTCAACTCTGACCTATAGGACAGGATAAAACGCCCCCAAAGAGTTTCCAAAGAGCACCTGGTAGATTTGAACTGCCAAACTTTTGGTTAACAGCCACAGCACTTAACTACTACACCACCAAAGTTTTTGTTTCAATAGAAGTTGATGCTATTCTAGATAATAACAGAAAATGACAGGTTTTTATACTTTGCCTCTTTTAATCCCTAAACTTAAAGATGAAGTATTTGAGGCTCATAAACCAAATGACAGGACATTGACTATGCAAATTATAGCCCATTCATCAGAGGGACTACAACGACAAACCTAAAAATGACAATTATATAGCCATAAAAAACTTTTTTTGACTTTTGAATTAAAAAAATTTTTACTGTGTTGAAAAAATATATAGCATATATCATTTAGTAGAATTAATCACATGCAAGTTGTGCACCATTCTTGTTAACCTTTTCCAAATTAACCCACTACCATTAACATAACCTCATGGGCCACTAAAGAAGCCCCCCTCTCCATCAGTCATTTTTTATACATATAAAATTTTTACATAACTACAAAAACATATGTAATAGACTATCCCAGGAGAAAATTAAAAACCAAAACTGCACAAGTCAATCAATTTCTTCCCTGAAGGCCTGTAGATGAAAACTAGAAGAACTTAGGAAAGAGTTCAATGACTTCTTTGTCAAAGCCCATGTACTTTTTTGTTACTGTTTATATGCTTAAATAATGCAAATCAAATAGCCTTGTGAAAGTGTTTCTAACTTTCAAATGCCACTTAGTATGAAATTATTATTCAAATCTTCAAAACAGTATTTACAGAAATAATAAATAATTGTTAATTGCTCAAGCTTGTATTAGGTAGTCCACCAGAGGAAAGCTTCGGGAGAACGAGGAACCTAATCTTGACCAGGCCTCTGCTTCCCTGGGGTTACCTTAGGAGCTAGTGCCCAAGTAGAAGAACAGCACATGCTCACATTCAAAGGATGGGCGATCACTTCCTCCGTAAGACTAGTCCTAGGACAGGGGAAACCACCAATCTGGCTCAAGTGACCTGTCCTTCTAGAATCTGGCAACATTTCCCTGTCTAATAATACTAGTTGTATCAGTCAGGATTGTTAGCTGCCAACAATAAAATCTACTCCGGGTAGTTTAACAACACAATTATTATTATCTTTAATGGTGTTATTTTTTCCTGGCACCATGCTAGGCTCAGTGTTAAGGATTTTATGCGTCGTCTCTCTTAATCCTTAAACTTAAAGATGAAGTAATTGAGGCTCATAACCAAAAAAACCAAACCCACTGCCACTGAGTCAATTCTGACTCATGTCAACCCTGTAAGACAGAGTATAATTGCCCCATAGAGTTTCCAAGGAGTACCTGGCAGATTTGAACTGTCCACCTTTTGATTAGCAGGTGTTTCACTTAACCACTATGCCACCAGCGTTTCCAAACTTAGGACCATAGAAGTTGAGAATCTTGTCCAAAGCCCACAGACTTACTAAGTGGTAGAAATGATTCTTGAAGCCTGAGGTCTCAACTAACTATCTCTCTACAAAGTTCCTGCTGGGCTTCAGGGAGAATTCAGCAAGCTAGTCACAGGGTCTCTATCCTCTGAGGGCTTTGATCAGCCTTAATTTTTCAGGGCAACCCCAAAGAGCTCACTAGAGTTGGCTACTGACATTCAAACCAGCAGAGCCGTGAAGCTGATTTCCCGGCAGCTCACATTAATTGGTGTGACAGCCAAAGCATCTCACAAGCAGAATTGCTCTCAAGGCCTCAGGAAACATCTGCAAGTTTTCAAGGAGGCAAGACCTGCCCCCTTATCGCCTCTCCAGGAAAGATAGCAGGCCAGTCCCATCTGCAGAGAAGGACAAACATACCACTTTTAGTTTCCAGGCGGGTCCTGGCAAACGGAACAATTCACTCTTTTTTAACTTTTAGGATCAACCACACGGGAACAGGCTCCATACTGGGCAGTGGGGTCTCAGTCCTGAAATTGCAGCCACTACCTGCCCTCTAGGAGTTTCCAGGGCAATGGTGAAAGCAGTATTTGCAACCCAAGGTGATCGGTTAAGAAGAGGAAATGTGGTGTAAAAAGAAAAACATGAACTTTGGATTCAGAAAGACCTGTTTCTTCATATCCTGGTTATGTGACTTTGGACAGGTTTCCTAACCTTTCCATGTTGTTTCCTCATTTGAAATAAACAATATTTTTCTTGCACAATTACCAAGAGAACTAAAAAGAACAAGTAGGTCAATACTTAAAACTGTGCCTAGCATATAACGGGGGCTCACTAATGGCACTACCATTACTAGTATTACTACAAAGGCTCATATAGCAACAAACAATCCAATGCTATCAAATCAATCCCACATTATAATGACCCTATGGGACAGAGTAAAACTTCCCTATGGGTTTTCAAGTAGTGGCTGGTGGATTTGAACTGCCAACCACTGCACCTCCAAGACTCTTGTAGGGGCAGGTAAAATGGTGTTGTTATAGAGGAAACAAAAAAAGATATAAAGATTAGGGAAAGCTGCCCATAAGAAAGGATAAATGAGCTGGGAGCCCTGGTGGTACAATGGTTAAGGGCTTAAGCTGCTAAACCAAAAGTCAGCAGTTCAAATCCAGCAGGCACTCCTTGAAACCCTGTGAGGCAGTTCTACTCTGTCCTATGGGGTGATTATGAGTCAGAATTGACTGGATGCAATGGATTTTGGTTTGACATATAAATAGGCATTTGTTGAGTGACTGGTGGGCTGGAGGGCATGGTTTTAGTAAGAGAAAAGGAGAAGGGAAGCTGTGTGAAGTGGTCCATGGAATGTCCAGGTAAAATAAGTGGATCTTTTAGGTACTGAAATATTACCAGCAAGTAATAAGGCCCCAGCTGGCACATAATGACTTCCTGAAGTTCCCTTTCTACTATCGTCAAATAAAGGACCATAAATGGCCTCTGGTGTAAATCCATAAACCAGCATCCTCTAAGTCTCTGGCAGGCCAATCTATGGGGAGCAAAGAGGAGGGTGACAAAGGAAGCTGAGGTCTAGACTCCAGAGGCCAAAGCCTCTGACTCACCTTCTCTAAGTTAGGCAGGCTTGGGTTTGACTCATGGTGGAACTGCTTCTTTGCTGTATAACCTCAAAAAGTCACTTGTGTCTCAGTTTCATTAGCTGCAAAAAGAGAATAATTATATGTTACATAGAAGTGACTATATACAGTCACAAGGTCTGGCACACAGATGTGCTCCCTACTGTTGAAAGAACTAAAAGCCAAAACCCATTTCTTTCTATTTGATTCTGACTCACAGTGACCCCATAGGACTGAGCAGGACTTCCTTATAGAGTTTCCAAGGAACACCTGGTGGAATCAAACTGCTGACCTTTTGGTTAGCAGCTGCAGCTCTTAACCACTGCACCCCCAGAGTTTCCACTGCTGAGAGAAAGGAACTGCTTTTGTGCCTGGATGTAGTGCAGAGTGAGGGCAGGACTGACATTTCCAGAGAAGTCCTGTAATCTCATTCATTAATAAGAGAAAGATAAACTTGCTTGAAGGAAAAATATTGCATGATCACACTTATAGGAAATTTCTAGAATAGGCAAATGTATAGAGAGAGCAGAGTTTATTAGTGGTTACCAGGAGTAGGAAAGAGAGGGACAGGGGGAGTCATTGTTCAGGAAGCAGTGAGATCTGATAATGATGATGGAAATCTTGGAGACAGGTACCGGTGATAGTTGAGTAATATGATGAATGCCACTAAACTGTAAGTGTAAAAAGTGTTGAATTGGAAAATGTTGTGTCATATATAGTTTATCACAACAAAAATAACTTTTGCAAAAAAGAGGCATTATATATATTGTTCTGCATGTTGCTTTTTCCAATGAACAATAATAAATTACAGACCTCTTTCCATGTCAATATATGTAGATCTTCCTCACATACCATAAAATTCACCTTTTAAAAATGTACAATTCAGTGGTTTTTAGTACATTTATAAGATCATGTACCCATCACCACCATAAATTTTAGACTATTTTTAGTACTCCAAAGAGAAATGCTACCATATATATGGGACCAAAAGATCAACAGTTACTCTAAAGCAAAGAGTAGAGGATAAAGGGGCGAGGGAAAGGAGAGGGCTGGCAATTAATGAGGATGCTGACACATTGGAAAATGTAACCAATGTCACTGAAAAACTTGTGTAAAAGGTATCCAGTGCAAATATAACTTGCTATGCAAACTTTCACCAAAAACACAATAAAATATTATTTTAAAAAAATTTTATATCCGAAAAACTAACTCAAATTGAATAAAAGACCTAAATATCAAACCTAAAACAATGAAGCTCATGCATGAAAAAATACAGTCAACAATGAAAGTTTTTTTTTAAACTAATGTTTTTATTATGACTGAGTGAAAATATACGTTCCCATATAAATTTGCATTGCCCACCTATACGCAGCTTCCACTGCTCTCCCTGTCCAGTGACAGCACACTATTTCTCTCTGCTCCATACATGCCTCATCCTCCCAACAGTCTCCTTTCCCCGCCTCTCCATCCACTCCCCTCACTCCAACCAGAGGTCATCAAGATGATATCCTATAGATGTATACAACCATAAAGTGTATCCAATATATAGTCACTCTGTATCGCCAAGTCCAATCAATTCATGTCATAAGAGTGGACCTTCGTTATGATTTATGGGGAAGAGCAGCATCAGGGCCAGAGGCCATGCTCCCAGGGGAACCCCAAAGCTGCTGGACCATCAATTGAGGTCTTTTAGTGGAGATCTCAGGGTGCACCCCTTTTTTATTCTTGTGTTGCCAGTGAGACTCAACTTAGTGAGCTCCATCGCGGCTATCACTGGTGGTGGCCGGGCACCATCTGGTTCTTCCAGTCCCAAGTCGATGTAGGCATGCACTCATGTGGGTCTCTCTATCTTCTGGGTTGTCTTTACCCAATGTCATCTTGGTCCTCGGTAAGCATCCGTTCCTGCTGAGTTGGGACCATTTGCTGTGCCCTCGGACGGCAGCTTGGCAGCTTTTAAGACCCCAGATGCCACTCACCAATGCGGGGTGCAGAGAGCCCTCTTAGCAAAACACTAGTTGTGCCCACTGGCCTTGATTTTGCCTAAGACCGTGGTCTCCTGGCCCCTGCCCCAGCTACTTTGTCCTTGCAATATTGGGTTAAGATGGAAGGAGTATTTAAGTTATGCTGAAGTCCACTTAATATTGTTCTTGTTTCTAACGTGTGCTATCACCGATTTCACCCAACCAAATTTCTACCAACTATCTAATCTAAACCCTCCCTCCTCACCCCATTCCCTCCCCTCCCTTGCAGCCATCAAAGAGTCTTTTCCTCTATACATAAATCTGCTTTTGAGATCTCGTCGTAGGGGTCTCATACAATATTTGTCCTTTTGTCACTGACTACTTTCACACAACATAATGTCCTCCAGTTGAAACCAGGTCATGAGATGTTTCCTGAAGTCATCGTTGTTCTTTATCATTGCATAGTGCTCCATTGAGTATATATACCATAGTTTGCCTATCCATTCCTCTGTTGTTGAGCATGTGGGTTGATTCCATCTTTTTGCTATCATGGACTGTGCTGCGATGAACATTCTTGTGCATGTGTCTGTTGGTGTGAAAGGCCTTGGTCATGATGGATTACTTTTTGGATATATTGTTGTATTCTATTGGGAAGAATTTTGTTGAAGATTTTTGCATGTAAATTCATGAGTGACATCAGTCTGTAGTTCTCCTTTTTGTTGGGTCTTTCCCTGGCTTTGGTATCAGGGTTATGCTGGCTTCATAGAATGAGTCTGGGAGTACTCCATCCATCCCTTTCTATACTGTGAAATAGTCTCAGTAGTATTGGAGATAGGCCTTCTCTAAAAGCTTGGTAGAGTTCTGCAGTGAAGCCATCTGGGCCCGGGCTTTTTTTGGTTGGCAGTGTTTTGATGACATTTTCAGTCTCTTCCTTTGTGATGGGTTTATTAAGTTGTTCTGCTTCACATTGTGATAATTTGGGAAGGTGGTATGAATCAAGGAATTTGTCCATTTCCTCTAGGTTTTCAAATTTGTTAGAGTACAGTCTTTCATAGTATTCTGTTATGATATTTTTGATTTCTGTTGGATCTGTTGTGACAACTCCCCTCTCATTTCTAATTTGGGTTATTTGTTTCCTTTCCTGCTTTTCTTTAGTAAGTTTAGCCAGTGGTTTGTCAATTTTGTTGATCTTTTCAAAAAACTAGTTTTTGGAGGCAGGGGGCAGGGGACCATGCTCTTAGGCGAAATCGAGGCCAATTGGCACAACTAGCGTTTTGCTAAGAGGGCTCTCTGCACCCCACATTGGTGAGTGGTATCTGGGGTCCTAACAGCTGCCAAGCTGCCATCCAAGGACACAGCAAATGGTCCCAACTCAGCAAGAACGGATGCTCACTGAGGACCAAAATGACATGGGGTAAAGATAACCTAGAAGATAGAGAGACCCACATCAGTGGGTGCCTACATCGACTTGGGACCAGAAGAACTGGATGGTGCCCAGCCACCACCAGTGATAGCCACAATGGAGCTCACAGAGATGAGTCTCACTGGCAACACAAGAATAAAAAGGGGTGCATCCTGAGATCTCCACTAAAAGACCTCAACTGATGGTCCAGCGGTTTCAGGGTTCCCCTGAGAGCATGGCCCCCGGTCCTGATGCTGCCCCTACCCATAAATCATAATGAAGGTCCACCCTTTGGACAGGAATGGATTGGACTTGGCAATGCAGAGTGACCATATATTGAGTGCGCTTTATGGTTCTATGCATCTATAGGATATCATCCTGCTGACCTCTGGCTGGAGGAAGGAGAGTGGGTGGAGAGGAGGGGAAAGGAGGCTGTGGGGAGTATGACACATGTATGGAGCAGAGAGGAATAGTGTGCTGTCACCGGACAGGGAGAGCAGTGGAAGCTGCATATAGGTGAGTATGTAAATTTATACTGGAATGTACATTTTCACTCAGTCATATTAAATAAAAAAAAAACAAACAGCTTTTGGTCTTTTCAATTGTTTTTCTATTCTCTAATTCATTTAGCTCTGCTCTAATCTTTATGATCTGGTTTCTTCTGGTGTCCGAGGGGTTCCTCTGTTGTTCTCTATCTGCTTGTTCAAGCTGTAGGGTTAGTTCCTTGATTTGGTTTCTTTCTTCCTTCCAGATGTGTGCATTTATGGAGATAAACAGACCTCTGAGCACTGCTTTGGCTGTATCCCATTGGTTCTGGTGGGAAGTGTTTTCATTCTCATTGGAATCCATGAATTTCTTTACTTCATCCTTAATTTCTTCTATAACCCATGGTTTTTTGAGCAAGATGTTGTTCAGTTTCCAAGACTTCCACTTTCTATTATTTTTCTGCTGTTGATTTTGACTTTTGTGGCTTTATGATCTGAAAAGATGCTTTGCAGTAATTCAGTGGTATGAATTTTGTTGAGAATTGCATTATGTCCGCTGATGGGTAGAAAGTTCCTTATATATCGATGAGGTTTAATTGGTTAATTGTGGAAATAAGGTCTTCTGTATCTTTACTGAGCTTTTTTCTAGGTGATCTGTCCAGTATTGACAGTGCAGTGTTCAAGTCCCGCACTATTGTTGTGGAGCAATCTAACTCTTTTTTGAGTGTAGTCACTGCTTCTTTGACATATTTAGGTGCTCTGATATTAAGTGCATAAAAATTTAATATAGTTGAGTCTTGCTTGTGTACCGAACCTTTCAGCAATAGTGTCCATCTTTGTCCACGATGGTGGATTTTACATTAAAATTGATTTTGTCTGAGATTAAAATTGCCACACCTACTCTTCTTTGTTCATTGTTAGCTTGATATATATTCTTCCATCCTTTAATTTTCAGTTTGTTCCATCTTTAGGTCTCAAGTGAGTTTTTTGTAGACAACATATGGATGGGTCATGTCTTTTGATCCAAGATGTCACTCAATGTCTCTTTACTGGAGCATTCAGTCCATTCACATTCAATGTAATTATTGATAGGTCTGTGTTCAGTGCTGCCATTGTGATATGTTTATTTTTGTGCTGATGTTTTCTCTGTTGTTCTTATTAGTCTGTTCTGGGATATTCTTTTTTGTGAGTTGATTTTTCACCTTGTTCAGAGCTAGTTTTGTAACTCATGTGTTACATTTCTTGAAATGGAATGCTACAGCTTTGTTGTGCTTTACAGCTGCCCCCATAATCCCCCTTAAAAAACTATATATAAACCCAATTTTAATTACTACCAGTCTTGTCATCTTCCTCTCCATCTGGAAGGATTATAACAACTGTAGTACATCCCTCTTTTTAATATGATGGCACCATAGTTTTCATGATAATCACTGGATTGCTTCTTTCAGTATTAAAGCTGTGATTGAATTTGGAGCCTTCCCTAACTAAGTAGAGTTCTGAATAATGTGTCATTCTAAAGTATAAAGTTAGTGGTTTTGTTCTTCTAAGCTAAAGCCAAGAACTTCTTTCAGTATTTCTTGTAGTTTTGGTTTGGTTTTTACAAAGTCTCTGAGTTTCTGTTTATCCGGGAATGTCTTAATTTCATTTTCGTATTTGAAAGATAGTTTTGCAAGATATATAATTCTTGGTTGGAAGTTCTTCTCCTTCAAGGCTTTGAATGTGTCATGCCACTGTCTCCATGCCAGCATGGTTTCTGCTGAGAAATCTGACGAAAGCCTACAGGGTTTCCCTCTGAATGGTAGCTTTGCTTTGAGTCTTGCTGCCTTTAAGAGTTGCTGCTTATGTTTCATTTTGTTAAGCTTGATTATAATATGTCTTGGAGTCTTTCTTTTCATATCTATATTGAGTGGCATTCAATATGCAGCTTGGATATCTATATTCTCTTCTTTCATAATTTCTGGGAAGTTTTCTGTCAGTAGCTCAGCAACGATACTCTCTGTGTTCTCAGGTGTCTCATCCTGTTCAGAGACTCTAATTAATCAAAGGTTGTTCCTCTTAATAGAGTCCCACATACTTCTTAATGCTTCTTCATTTTTCTTGTATCTTTTTTCTGATTTCTGCTCATAGACACTGGCATCAGTAGCTCTGTCTTTCAAGTCAGAAAATTTTTTCCCATTTGTTCCATTCTGTTTTCTTTGCTTTGAATGGAAGTTTCTATGTCTTTGATTTTCTCCTTGATCTGTTGGATTTCAGAGTACTGGTGTTCCATCAGATTGAATAGCTTGCTTAATTTTTCATTTTGTTCTGCTGCATTTTGTATAAGGTCTAGAAGGGCTCTGTATAAAATCATTTTGTATTCACCTTCTGATGCTTTCATAAAAGTTTCTTCATCTGGAAAACTCCTTGGTTGTTTTGTCTGGAAGCCTTCTGTAGCCATGGGTGATTTCTTGTATGCCAGAAGTGTCTGTTGCTTTTTGGGTCCCATGTGAGTAAGTAGAGACTGGGAGAGATACTGTGAGAATCAACTGCAGATGTTTCTCTAGGCTGTCTTAGAATGCAAAACAAAAGGTATCTGACCACTTCCCAAGTCAGTCAGGTTTTCGGGTGTAGAGGTCCCTCTTCCCAACTGGCAAAGTAAGCACCTGTATATCCAACCCCAGATGATACAAACTAGTTCAAAATACAGCAATGCTACTGCCCTGTTGGCCTCTGCTGACAGGGCCCAGCCTTAGGTGACACTCTGTAAACTACTGCTTTTCTGGTAGAAAAGTGCTCTCCTGTGGGCAGGCTCTGGCCCCCAAGCTAAGAAGTAGGTCCAGCTGCAGCCACTGTATCCAGTATGGTGCCTTCCACGCAGGCAGCAGATAGAGGGGCTAAAGGTGCTGAGAGGTAGTGATTCCTCTGCTTCTGTTGTCGGGCCCCCATCGTAGGCAACACTGTGTAAACTATTGCTTTTCTGTCGGAGAAGCACTGTCCCGTTTGCAGGTACTGGCTCCCAGGCTACGAACTAGGTCACGCTAAAATCTCTGTATCCAACATGGTGTCCCACACACTGGCAGTGCGTTTCCATACAAACCACACTGTGGCAGTGATAAAAAGATGGGCCCAAATTGGGTAGATTAACAGAGTCCTAAGCCTGGCTCTCAAAATATGGCAATTTCACCTGCCTATTCCACCAGCAGTGTGTCTGAGTCTAGCCCCTAGGCAAGATCCAGCTCTGCCCGTTGGCCAAGACAGAAAAAAAATAAAAGTCAAAATGATCCATTTACCTTCAGTCTGTGAGAGCCAGGGCTAGCCAGGAGCAGGAGTCAGTGAAAGAGAGGAGGTTTTTCACTCAGTGGTATGAAGTCCAAGTTAACAGCCCTGTGCAGTGTCCTGGAGGCTCACTCGGTGACCAGAAGGCTCCATTTGATCATCAGTTCAGGTCTTGGTTTACAGAGCCATATAAGGAGACGTGTGCTTAGTCCACCATCTTGACTCCACCAACAATGAACGTTTTAATAAACAACTTAGACAGACTTCAAAATCTGACAAAGCATGACCAACAGAAGAAAAAATAGATAAATGGGAACTATTAAGAATCAAACACTTTTGCTCATCCAAAGACTTTATCAAAAGAATTAAAAAACTACCGACAGAATGGGAAAAATTATTTGGAAATTACATGTTGGACGACATCTGATCTCCATAATCTACAAGGCACTGCAAAATACCAACAAGAAAAATGTAAATAACCCAATTAAGCAATGGGCAAAGGAAACGGACAGACTCTTTACAGGACGACATCCAGGCATCCAAAAGACACAGAAGGAAATGCTCACAATCATTAGCTATTAATGAAATCCAAGTCAAAACCACCATGAGATGCCATCTCACGTCAACAAGGTTGGCCATGATCTAAAAACAACAAATGTTGGAGAGGCTGTGGAGAGATTGGAACTCTCCTACACTGCTGGTGAGATTGCAAAATGGTACAACCTCTATAGAAAGCAATTTGGCTCTTCCTTAAGAGCTGGAAATAGATATACCACTTGATCCAGCAATCCCACTGCTTGGAATATATCCTATGGAATCAAGGGCAGTCACATGAACAGCCATATACACAAGAATATTTATCACAGCACAGCCCACAACAGCAAAAAGACAGAATCAACCCAGATGCCCAGTAACAGATGAATAGATAAACAAGCTAGTATGCCAAGCCAAGTGCCATCGAGTCAGATCTGACTCATGGCAACAAGCTAGCATACGTGTACTCAATAGAACACTATGCAATGATAAAGAATAAAGATGATTTTAGGAAGTATCTCATAGCCTGGTTTCAATTGGCAGACATTATGCTGAGTGAAATCAGTCAGCAGCAAAAGGACAAATTCTGTATGAGACCCCTACTACAAGGACTTAAAAATAGCCTTATGTATGGAAGACTCTTTGATGGTTTCAAGGGTAGGGAGGGAGGGAGAGGGTTGGTCATAGATTAGATAGTTGACAGAAATTTGGTTGGGTGAAAGCAGTGACAGCACACACTAGAAAGAAGATCAACTTAACAGGCCTTCAATATAAACTGAAAACTCTTCTTAAGCCAATATTGCAAGGATAGAGTAGCAGAGGCAAGGGTATGGAGAGCATGTTATCAGGGGATATTGAGGCCAATTGGTATAATTAGCCTATTGCTAAGAGAGTCTTCTGCACCCCATACTGGTGAGCAGTGTCTGGGTTCTTAAAAGCTAGCAAGCTGCCATCTGAGGTTCACCAAATGGTCCCAATTCACCCAGAACAGATGATCAGTAAGAACAACAAAAGACACGAGGAAAAAAGAGCCCAGGAGACAGAAGGACCCCTGTGAATGGGTGACTGTATCAACACAAGACCAGAAGAACCAGACTGTGCCCGGCCACCACCAAAGACAGTCGTGATGGGCCACATGATGTTGAGTCCCAGCAGCAACACAGTAAAAAGAGGGGTGTACCTCAAGAACGCCACTAAAAGACCTCAACTGATGGACTCGGAGCCTGGGGGTTCCTCTGGGAACATGGCCCCTAAACCTGCTGCTGTCCCTGACCAGAAAACATTATAGAGATCAACTTTTGGACAGGAACGGACTGGACACAGAACACAATGTGACCATAAGGCGCATATACCTTATGGTTCTATGAATCTATAGGATGCCGTCCCTCTGGCCTCTTAGTAGAAGGGAGAAGAGAGAGTGGAGGGGACAGGAAATTGTTAAAAGGATATTACATATATGGAATGTGCTGTCACCAGGCAAGGAGAGCAGAAAGAGCTGCATATAGGCGAGCAGGCAAATTTAACTTGGATTGTATACTTTCACTCAATCACAATAAAATATTTTTTAAAAATTTTATATCAGTTAGTATTTGCTCCTCATTCTGTGTCCCCTAACCTCTGGCAACCACTAATCTACTTTCTGTCTGTATACATCTGCCCATTCTGGACATTTCGCGAAAGTGGAATCACACAGTAAGTGGCCTTTTGCATCTGCCTCTTTTTAAGGTTTATCTTTAAGTATCAGATGCACATATCTACCAGAACTTTATTCATTTTTAAGCTTAATATTCCATCGCAAGGTATGCCACATTTTGTTCACCCATTCATCTTTCAGTGGATGTTTGGACTGTTTCCACTTCTTGGCTATTACGACTAATCTTCATTCTTTTCAACAGTTGCATAATATTCCATGGATTGGACGTATTACGGCTTGTTTAAATACTCCCTACTGATGGACAGTTCCAGCCATTCCTGTTTTTTGCTAATGCAAACAATACTGCTGCAACATTCTTCTAGTCTTCTGTAAGACATAGCCAACTCTTACCCTGTTTCCTAAGAAAATTACTCAACAGAGGAAAAAGTTACATTGACAAAGATATTAATTACAGCAATCCTTATAATAACACAAAACTGGAAGCTATTTTAAGAGTCCACAATAATCCATTATCCCATTAAGTAATGTGCAATCACTATACACAGTGACAGAGAAGGTAGCTTCGTGACAAATGAAATGAATTGCTAACGATGCTCTTAAATTGTAAAAATAAAACACACAATGCAAAAGGATTCATTTGGCCATATTGGGAATAGAGAAGACACCAGTGTCTTCTGCTTTCAAGTGTCATGTCTCTGCCACAGCACCATGATGAATGGAAGCTTCTTCATTAAGGAGCAGGCTGGGAATCACTGTCACTCTGCAACTACTAAGGATGCCATGTGAGAATCTGCTCAGAGGAGGTGGGAAGACTCTCTTCCCAAGTGACATGGTGGGGGAGGAGGCCTTGGACCAGCAATCACTGTTGCCTTCTCTATATTTGGAAAGCCCTACCTTCGGGCCATAACTCTTTAGGTTCTCAGAGGGTGGGCCTAGCTATCTGTGTTACAGTGAAGAGAACTGTGGTCCAAGGTCATCTTGGCCCTACTAAACCAGTCATTGATGAAGGAAATAGGTGATCTGTCATGATGTGTATCCTCCAGACTCCCTGTGTGCTGTGCTGGAGTCACTTGCTGTCATTCAGTATCTGGGACAAAGGCTGTCTCCTCAATGTGCTACCTGATACTGTACCTCTAGAGAAGCAATTGCAGATGCATTCCACTAGAGCAATTATAAATGAATTCAATTAAACCAAGCATGTGAATTTCTTTTCTTTTTTAATATGTGTTTCCTATTGTCACAATCATGTTCTACCAACTGGAACTTAAATTACATTTATTATTTCTAAATATTCTGAACTTAAATATACTAAATACGTCATTTTTGTTAAATCACAGTTTATGAGGAGGAATTTAAAAGATCAATATTTCATGGTTTTCTACAAAACGCATATTGATTTCCAAGTGCTCCACTCCCAGCTTCCAATCAGCTCTGCGAATTGTGACAGTGTCTCTAAAATGTCCCCAGCCTTAGGGAGAAGTTTGAGGTTACATAAGTTAGAGTTGCAGCTAAGATCCTGTTAACAAAGAGATCACAAAACATGATGGTCCAAACATGATCCAAGTTAATCTCTTTCTTACAAAACAGAAAAGCCAGGCTAGGTTGGTGAGGTAACTCTGCTATGAACAGGCGCCAGGTTCCCTGCTGCTGTGTTATCCCCTAGGGTGTCTTCACTTGTTTAATCAAAGCTGGCTGCTGCCCCTGACAAAGGAGCAAAGGCCAACATGCAAGATGAGGGGCTTATCTTAAGTTGAAGATGACCCAGAAAATACACACATCACTTCCTTTCATATCTCATTATTCCCAGCTTAATCACATGGTCACATCAGCTGCAAGGAAGGCTAGGAAATGTAGTATGTGTTGTTAGGTGCTGTGGAATCAGTTCCAACTCACAGCGACTCTGTGTAAAACAGAACAAAACACTGCCCAGTTCTGTACCACGTGCACAGTCATTTTTATGTTTAATACTATTGTTACAGCTACTGTGTCAATCCATCTTATTGAGAGTCTTTCTCTTTCTTGAGGATCCTCTGCTTTTCCAAGCATGATGTCCACATCTTCAAGAATTGAGCCCTCCTGGCCATACTGGGAAGTATGTAGTGTCTAGCTGGATGAATATGATGGTTAGCTTTATGTCAACTTGGTTAGACTATGGTGTCCGAGTATTTGGTCAAATATTAGCCTAGGTGTTGCTGCAAAGATATTTTGCATATGTTGCTAATGTTTATAAGTGGTTGATACTAAACAAGATTATTCTCCACAATATGGGTGGGCCTCATCCAATCAGCTGTAGTTCTTAAGAGAAAACACTGGGGATTCCAGCAGAAAAAGGAATTCTGCCTCAAGACTAACAGAGAAATCCCTCCTGAGTTTCAGCCTGCTGGCCTGCCCTAGAAATTTTAGACATGCCATCCCCCACAATTGATTGCATGAGCCAATTCCTTAAAATAAATCAAGAGAGACAGAGAAGGAGAAAAATCCTGTTGGTCCTGTTTCTGTGGAAAACAGAACCCTGACAAATATTGTTGACTATGCCCAGAAAGAGGGAGAGAATAGATTTAGGTGAACAATTAGCCATCTGCTACAAAGATTTTAAAAGAAAACTTGTTTAAAACTTACAATATAACAGAATTATATCACAATCCCATCATACAAGTACTTACATTTCTCTACGGCTCCTCCCACACTTGATACGTACATGTATTACATATATTTTTATAGTAGTGAAAATAGTGTATATAAAATTTTATATTTTAGCAGATATATAGCAGTATGATGAAAAGAACACTAGAGTAAAACAATGATAAACTATTTCTCGTCTCTGACAAGGGGAATAGCTACTTTAAAGTCCACTGTAACCAGCACTGGCAAGGTGATAGGGAAGTGGCCATTCTCAAGAGTTACCAACAAGAATGTAAATTTGAGCAACTTTTCAGGAGGGCGGTTAGGCAACATGTGTCAAAAGTCTTACAAATTTAAGACTGTTTATAAATTCATGTTTAGCTGAGCTCCTATGCACTATGACGTTTCCATTAAATGCATATTACTTTCATAATAAAAGGGTTATTTAAAACACTAAACTACACTTACAGAATCCTAAAATGTTAAGAGCGGGGAAGACCCTCAGGGACAATTTCCCCACATTCCAAATGGAGAAAATGAGAGACAGAAAGGATGGGTGACTTTCCCAAAGTAACAGTACTTATCAGAATTGGGATTTTAACTGAAGTCTTCTGTTTTCAAGGCTGTTATTCTTCTCACTACACCAAAACAACAACAACAAAAACCTCATTGCCGTCAAGTTCATTCAGACTCACAGCAGCCTATAGGACAGAGTAGAACTTGCTGCACAGAGTTTCCAAGGAGCACTTACCTGGTTGTTTAAACTGCCAGCCTTTTGGTTAGCAGCCGTAGCACTTAACCTCTATGCCACCAGGTTTGCCTGTTTCACTGTACCACACCATAAAGAATTTTTCTAAAAAAAAAAATACAGCTTAACTTCTCGCTTCTTAGTGTTGAGATAAACACAAAAGGTGGAAATCCTTAGAGGTATCTTTAAAACAAAAATAACTTAAAATATACACACCTCAAACTTCTGGTACACCCAGTACGAGAGCTTCATTTGTTCATTTGAAAGATATTTCTTGAGCGCCTACTACATGTCATTTTTGACACACTGGGTCCTGGGAATGAGGAATAGATATGATTCTTGCTCTGTTGGTGCTTTTAGCATTGAAATTGTGTTAATGGTCATTGAGGGAGCCCCTGAATGGTACAAAGGGTTAACACACTCAGCTGCTACTTGAAAGATCAGAGGTGTCAGTGCATTCAGAGGCACCTTGAAAGAAAGCGCTGGTGATCTACTTCTAAAAGATCAGCCACTGAAAACCCTCTGGACCACAGTACTACTCTGACACACATGGATCAACCCAGTGAGTGCTAATTATTAACTGGTTAAACGGTTGTTGAACACCTACTGAACACTAAACATTTCTACAGAACTCTGTTGTATTATGTCAATAATATTAGCTTCTACTTATTGATGCACTTTTTATAAATCATCTCTAATCTCACAACAATGCTAAGAGATAAATATCAATAGCCTCATTTTAAAGACAAGAGAACTGAGAATCAGAGAGATTCAGCGGCCTTCCTCAGGCTACACAGATCCCTGAGGGCAGACACATCTTTCTGCTGTTAAACCTAGGGTCTGTTCCCTACATTGCAGCTCTGCTCACCCTCCAGCATCCACTCCTCAGACTTCTATAAATAAGTCTTAGACTTAAAATGAATTCGGACCTGTTCAGACTTACTGGGATAGGACCCAGGAATCCACGGTCCTTAATAAAGTCCCTACATAATCCATAGCCAAGCCAAGTGCCGTCGAGTCGGACCTATGCAAAAAGTAGAGGAAACACTGCCCTAAGCTGTAACCTGGAATCCTACAGTCTGATGTGCAGGAAAGGTTTCTTACTCTGTAACTACCTCCAGGTCCCCTACCTCCAGGTCCCAGGCTGGACATACCAACCCTCAATTTCCTCTAGGCGGCAGTATAAACCAATGTGTCTAGAGAAGGCTTATACATCTTTGAAGGCAACGGAATCAGCGACGTCTCTCGTTGATTCGTTCCTTCACGTTCACGGACCCACAATAAGGGCCTGCCCTCACTGGCTGGACAAAGGCTGATGATTCTTGCGGCGTTTCTGCTGTTTACAGATCAGGAAAGCTGCTTTGGAGCAATGTGGTAGACTGGAAAACAGGGCCGTAATGCCTTGCAACTTCTCCCATCAGGAGGTGGAGCCTGTCTTCCTACCCTTTGATTCTGGGCTGGCCTCCTGACTTTCCTTGAAGAATGTGTGGAAGTGACTTGTGAGAGTTCCAAAGTTGAGGCCTCAAGTCCTTTCTGCTTCTCCTTGTATCCTCTAGAAAGGCT
This sequence comes from Heterohyrax brucei, assembly GCA_028571685.1. Taxonomy (NCBI): domain Eukaryota; kingdom Metazoa; phylum Chordata; class Mammalia; order Hyracoidea; family Procaviidae; genus Heterohyrax; species Heterohyrax brucei. The sequence goes on from CM053150.1 coordinate 71,148,537, forward strand.
TCTGCCATTGTGTACAAAGGCCTGGGTTGAAAGATCGTGTGTGGAGGCATGGCTGTCCCTTCTGAGGCCTGGGTATGAGTGAGGCCATCTAAGACCGCCCATCCTCAGACTAGTCACCAGGTAATTGCAGCTGCCTGGGTGAGCTTAGAGGAGCCCGGCAGACCTAGGAAACTCACTGAATTGTGAGAAATAACAAATCGCTGTTGTTTTAAGCCACTAAGTTTTAAGCCACATTATCACACAACAATAGGTGACTGACAGAAGCAGCCATGCACAGGGCTTTGTTCATTCAGTCAACAGTTATTTATTGAGGCCCTGTACTGTACCAAGTATTATTTCAGATGCTAGGGATCTGTATTTTGCTGAACACGACAGGAAAAACCCCATTCTTGGATGAGAGAAGAGAGGCAATAAATAAGTAAACCGATAGGTGTACAAGTATGATTTTATGTGTATATAAGCACTGTAGAGAAAAATAAAGTGAAAGTTCAAAAATGACCAGGGCTTGGAATGGGGACTTTTGGATAGTGTGGTTACACAATTCTTCTCTAGACAGCTGAAATCTGAGCACAATTCTGAGGAGTGACACTTGTGGAGACTGCCGAGAAGCGTGTTCCAGGTGACCTTTCAGCAAGCATGAAGGTCCAAAGCAGGAAACATCTTCAAATACTCAGGCTACAGCCAGGAGTACTGTGAGATTTGCTAAATACAACATGGACTGGCAGAAGCTAATGAGTTAACTCGTGTAGAATTCCTTAGGTTTCAGTTTTTCGGTCACTCGCAACTGGGTGGTGTCAGATCCCTCAGTGCTAACTCAGTTGGATATAATGCTGACTTAAAGCCAAACCCACTGCTGTCAAGTGGATTCCAGCTCACAGACACCCTACAGAAGAGAGTAGAACTGCCGCATGGCGTTTCCAAGGCTGGAATCTTTACCAAAGAGGACTACCACATTTGTCTTCAGGAGAGAGGCTGGTGGGTTCAATCTACCAGCTTTTTAGTTAGCAACCGAGTGCGTAACCACTGCACCACCAGAGCTCCTTTATAGTTCTCGAAGATTTGTCAAAATACATTTAGGAATTATTTTCTGGGTTTCAAACAGCAAAAGTGCTTGCTCTTGTCTCTAGTGTTCTCCTATGATACTCAGAAAGTGAGTTTCAGGTGTAAATTAACTTCTCAAAGAATATTAAATGGTTTAAAACCAGAAACAAATAGATTATGGGTCTCTATACTGAGATGAAGGAACTCTGGTACGCAGCTGCCGAGCAAAAGGTTAGTCAGTCGATCAACCCCACTAGCTACTCTGCTGGAGAAATATGTGACAGTTGGCTTCTGTAAAGATTACAGCCTTGGAGAGCCAAAGGGACAGTTGTACTCTGACCTATAAGGGGACTAGGAGTCAAAATCGACTTGACAGCTATGGATTGTTGTTGTTCATTTGTTTTCTATTAAGATGCTAAATTAATATTGAGTACTGTCTCCATCTCTCAAAATCCATTCTGGAGAAATTACTTAAGTGAAATAGATGGATGGAGTGAACTTGTGTAACAAAATATAAGAGGCCACTGGGAAGTCAGAGAGGAAGCGGGCGGATGGGAGGGCAGTACCTGCGGCTGGGCGAGGGGCTGGTGGTGAGGGCAGAGAGAGCAGGGGCTGGAAAAAGCCTCTGAGTTCTGCTGTCTCGGATAGCCATTGCCTGCACCTTCACAGTACAAACCAGCAGCATAGTCAGGCCACATGGGTAGTACCTTGAAAGCTAAAGGCCCCAATGAGGAAAAAATTAAATGAAAACAGAGCCAGAGATTACAACCCAGAGAGACTGCCTCCTCCCTATGCTGCTTCTTCCTGTGATTTAAAGGCAAATCCCTGACCAGAGGGCTAATACCAGCTGCAAAGGGAGTATTCAACCGCATTCTATGGACCCTGGCTTTTATCCCCTCCTTCTTCTGAAGCCTGTTGGGAAGCACAAAGACTGGAGCCCAGTCCTCAATCTTTCCTTCAAACACTATGGTGTTCCTAAGAGTCACAGAAACATGAGCTTGTAGACCAAAATAATTTACTATCTGAGGACTAACTACAATTAAATGAACACAACAAACATTTTCTATCCGAAGCAAAATGACTGGAATAGACTTAACAAGTATACGAGTATATGCGGTAAATAAACTTAGAAAAATAAAGAATTAGTATGAGCGCAAGGAGAAGGAATAACTTTTTATATCTTTCACAAAGTATAATTAACATACAATGAACTGCACATATTTAAAGTGTTCAGTTTGATGAGTTTTGACACAAGCATGCGCCTGTGAAACATGATCATGATCAAGGTCAGGAGCATCTCCACCCCACCCCCCAAATTTCCTATTACACCTTATAAACCGTACTTCCCTCCAACTGCATACCCAGGAAACCACTGTTCTGCTCCCTGTAACCACAAGTTAGTTACATATACAGACCTTTTAATCAAACAGAATCACATTGTTTGTATTCTTCTGTTTGGCTCCTTTTACTCGGTGTAATTCTTCTGAAGTTCATTCATGTTACCATACGTATTGAAAGTTTTTTCCCTTTTATTGCTGAACTTGACGGCACTTGGTTTAGTGTTCCCTTGAATGGATTTTTTTTTTTTTTTTAATGCATTTACCTGTTGATGAACATTTAGGGGTGCTTTTAGCTTGGGGGCTATCACCAACAAAACAGTTATAAACATGTACAAGGCTTTGTGTAGATGCATATTTTCATTTCTTTCAGGTGAAAAGTTGAGAATGGAATGACTGGGTCATACGATAAATGTTGATTAAGCATTTTAAGAAACTGTCTATATTAGTTTCTTATGGCTGCTATTTTTAAAATTACCACAAATTCAGTGGCTTGAAACAACACACATTTATTACCTTACAGTTCCAGAGAGCATATGTTGGGCTGAAATCAAGGTGTTGGCAAGGCTGCATTCTTTCTAGAGGCTGTAGGGAGAGTCTGTTTCCTCACCTGTTCAGCCGCTGGAGGTCACCTGGATTCCTGGACTTATGGTCCCCTTCCATCTTCACAGGCAGCAATCAGATCCCTGTGACCTCTGCTCTTGTAATCATGTCTCCTTCTCCATCTCCCTCTGTCACTTATAAGGACCTTTGTGATTATGCTTAGATAATTCAGAATAATCTCTCCATCTCAAGACCCTTAATCACGTCAAAGTCCTTTGCCATTCACGGGTGCCAGGGATTAGGGACAAAGAGTTTTGGGGGGGCATGAGGGGCTGCACTATTCTGCCTACCAGTCTCCATATCTTTTTCCAAAGTGTTTGCACCATTTTGCATTCCCAGCAACAGTGTATGAGACCTCCAGTTACTCCACATTCTCATCAAATACTTGGTTTGCTTCGTTGTTAGCTGTTGATGGGTGCCATCGAATCTCTTCTAACTTGTGGTGACTGTATGCACAGTGTGAAACACTGCCCAGTCCTGGGTCGTTGTCATAATCGTTGTTATGCTTGAGCCTAGGCTTCAGCCACTGTGTCAGTCCGTCTTGCAGAGGGTTTTCTTCTCTCTTGCTGACCCTCTGTGTTACCAAGCATGATGTCCTGAGTCTTCTTAATTTTAGTCTTTCTGTTGGGTGTGTAGAGGCATCTTATTGTGGTTTTAATTTGGGTTTCCTGATGACTAATAATGTTGAATATCTTATTTCCTATTCACATGTGTATCTTCTTTTATGAAGGATCTGTTCAAATATTTTTTACCCTTTTTAATTGAATTTTCTTTTTATTATTGACTCACATGAACTCTTGATATAGACTGATACATCGCCAGAAGAGAAAATGCATGAGAATGTTTTTTACAGTGTTTTGTGGCAGCAGGGAGCTAGAGCTATCACTGCTTCCCAGGCACCAAATGGGGTATTCCCCCACTGAAATCAACCTTGGTGGGACCCTGAGAGGGGCAGTGCCTGGAGAGGCAACATCTCAGATAAATGGGGCACCAAGGTGGACTGTGCTCAGAGAGACCACATCTGGGGCACTAAGAATGCCAACTTTGGATCTCCCGTGGACTGCCTGGCCACAGTGGGGGCAGAGTTAGAGAAGCTGGGAGAGTCCTGTCAAAGAGACCTAGCACCCAGGTCCACACTGTTCCTGAAGGTCCTAGTTCTCATAAGGAGAGCTTTCACCTCTCTTATCCAGAGCTCAGGGACTGCTCTTTTTTCCTAACAATCTAGTGATTTCATTCATGCAGGTGCTGGAGGAGAAAACTGTGTCACAGAAACTCCTATGAAGCCTTGCACGACCCACTTACCGGGAAACCATGTTATGGATAGGGAATCTCTAGCTTTATGGTCCAATAGAGCTGTGGGTTTTTTTTATGAACTCTGTTGCAATCTAGCCACTTGGCTTTGGCCCAGCTTGGCTTTCTAAGCCTCACCTCTACACATATTAATTGGAGATAGTACATTAGATGAGATCTATAGAGTGCCTGGCATATACTTTGTTGTTGTTGTTAGGTGCCATTGATTCGATTCTGACGCCTAGCAACCTTATGCACAACAGAATGAAACAGTCTGATCCTGTGCCATCCTCGTAACGGTTGCTATGTTGGAGCCCATTGTTGTAGCCACTGTGTCGGTCCATCTTACTGACGGCAGTCCTCTCTTTTGTTCACCCTCTACTTTACCCAACATAATATCCATCTCCGGTGACTAGTCCCTTCTGATTGTATCCCCAAAGAAAGTGAGAGAAATTTCAACTATTCTTGCAGAGCATTCTGGTTCTACTTCTTTCAAGATAGATTTGTTCATTTTTTCTTGAATATTCAATATTCTTTGCTAACACCATAATTCAAATGCATTAATTCTACTTTGGTATTTCTTATTAATTGTCCGGACTTTGAATGCATATAAAGCAATTGGTCAGATATACTTTAGTCCTCAAGGTGATATCTATGCTTTTTAATATTTTAAAGAGATCTTTTGAACAGGTTCTCCCAAAGCAAAATGTCATTTGATCTCATGACTGCAGCTTCCCTGCCATTGGTTGTGTATTCAAGTGCAGTTAAATTCTTGACGGCTTCAGTATTTTCTCCGTTTATCATGATATTGCTCCTTGATACAGTTCAGAGGACTTTTGTTTCTTTATGCTAAGGTTTAATCCACACTGAAGGCTATGGTCATTGATCTTCACTTATCTATCAGTTAGTTGTATTGTGGTAGCTTATGTGTTGTTGTGATGCTGGAAACTACACCACTGGTATTTCAGTTACAAGCAGGGTCACCCTTGGTGAACAGATTTCAGTGGAGCTTCCAGACTAAGACAAACTAGGAAGAAGGACATAGTAATCTACTTCTGAAAAATATTAGCCAGCAAAAACCTTATAGATAGCAATGGAACATTATCTGATACAGTGCCAAAAGATGAGCCCCTCAGGTTAGAATGCACACCAAAGACAACTGCAGAAGAACTATCTTCTCAGAGCAGAGTCCACCTTAATGACATGGATGGAATCAAGCTCTTGTGACCTTCAGTTACTGACATGGCATGACTCAAAATGAGAAGAAGCAGGTGCAAAAGTCTGTTAATAATCAGAACATGGAATGTATGAAATATGAGTCAAGGGAAATTGGAACTCTTTGAAAATAAATGGAAGGCTCAAAGATAGATAACCTAGGCATTAGTAAGTAGAATAAACTGCTATTGGCCATTTTGAATCAATTATATGTTGTTCTACTATGCCAGGAAGAGGAATGGCATCACAAGTATTATCAAAAAGTACATTTTAAGATATATCATGAAACACAATGTTGTCAGTGGTAGGATAACATCCACGTGCCTACACGGAAGACCAATTAATACAACTATTATTCAAATTTACCTACAAATCGCTAAGGCCAAAGATGAAGAAATGTAATGCTAGAAGTACTTACTTGCCTATGCCAAGACAGTTGGAAGACAGCTACGCTGCCAACTGACTGGAAGAGATTCATATTCATTCTTGTTCCAAAGGATGGTGATCCAGTAGAATCTGGAGATTACCAAACAGGATCTTTAGTAGCATATGTAAGTAAAATTATGCTGAATATAATTCAAAAATGGCTGCAACAGTACATCAACAGGAAACTTCTGGAAATTCAAGCTGGATTCAGCAGAGGATATGGAACTAGGGGTGTCATTGCTGATGTCAGATGAAACTTCACTAACAAGACAGAATACCAGAGAGATGCTTATTTGTGTTTCATTGACTATGCAAAGGTATTCAGTTGTGTGGATCACAAAAAATTACGGATAACGTTGTGAAAAATGTTAATTCCAGAACATTTATTTGTGCTCATGAAGAACCTGTGCATAAATAAGGAGATAGTCAATTGAACAGAACAAAGAGATTCTGCATGGTTTAATATCAGGAAAGCTGTGCATCAGGGTTGTATTCTTTCACTACACGTCTTCACTTATGCTGAACAAATAATCTGAGAAGGTGGACTACATGAAGAAGAATGGGTATCAAGATTAGCAGATACTAAGATGGCAGAATAGTCAAACATATCCTGTGAACCCTCTTACAACAAAGAACCAGAAAAACAACTGAACGGATTATGTAGGACTTTCTAGGAGTCCTGAATATCAGAGGGAAAGGTGAGAGATCAGACTGGGTGACAGGGAGATGACAGTAGGTCCAGAAGCGACTGATTCACCCAGAATTAAATCCACACCCTGCAGAGCTTCCAGAGGGAACTGCTAATGTCAGTGTGAACAGTAGCAGAACAGCAGAACAGTGGCAGAACAGCAAACTGAGCAACTTAGGTGCCTAAAGACAAATAAACGGATCGACAAACTATGGCATATTCAGGCAATGGAATATTGTGCATAATAAAGAACAATGATGATTTTGGGAAATGTCTGATAACATGGAGTTGTTTGGTAGACATTACACTGAGTGAAATTAGTCAATCACAGCAGGACAAATGTTGTATGAGACCACTATCACCCAGACTCAAGAAAAGGTTTAAGCACGGAAAAAAATAATCTTCAGTTACAAGGGAAGGTAGACAGGAAGATGAGTATTTAAAGATTAGATAGTAGTTAGGAACTGGGCTAAGTGAAGGTGGTGACAGCAGGCAGTAGAAGGGAGATTAACGCTGCTGGGCTACACCATAAGCTAAGAGGTTTCCTAAATATAACTCAACATTTCAAAGGACAGAGTAGCAGGGGCAAGGGTCTGGGGACCATATTTTCAGGGGACATCTAGATCAATTGGCATAACTAAGTTTTTTTCTTAATAAGATGTTCTTTAGGTAAAATAAACATTTTCACAATTTCAGGTTTTCCTATCCAAAAGCAGAGTAGATTTCTCCAGTTGTGTAAGTCTCTTCTGGTTCCTTGTAGTAAGGTCTTGTAGTTGTCTCTCTATAGGTCTCTTATTTCTCTAGTTAGATTAATTTCTAGGCATTTTGTCTTCTTGGTGGCTATAGTAAATGCTATTGATTTGGTGATTTCTTCTTTGAAGAACTCTTTGTTAGTATAAAGTAATCCTACTGATCTACTTACGTTTATCTTATGTCCTGATACTTTGTTGAACTCTTTTACTCCAGTATTTTATTTATGTACTCCTTAGGATTCTCTGTGTATACAATCATATCATCTGTGAAAAGGGAGATATTTACTTCTTCATTGCTGATACGGATGCCATTTATTTCTTTGTTTTGTCTAATTGCTCTGGCTAGAACCTCTAGTACAAAACTGAATAGAAGAGGTGAGAATGAGCATCCTTTCCCAGTTCCTGTTCTCAGGTGAATTCTTTCAGTCTTTAAGGCGACTGGTTTTGCATAGATGCCCTTTATTGTGTTGAGGAATTTCCCCTTTATTCCTATTTTGCTAAGAGTTTTTAGCATGGATGGGTGTTGGACTTTGTCAAATGTCTTTTCTGCATCAGTTGACAAAATCAGGTGATTCTTATCTTTTGGGATATTTAAGTAGGTGATAACATTAATTGTTTTTGTGACATTGAACCAGACTTGCACCCCTGGAATGAAACCAGTTTGGTTTTGGTGAACTATTTTTTGATGTGCTTTTGAATTCTATTGGCTAGGATTTTGTTGAAGATCTTTGCGTCTAGGTTCATGAGTGATATCGTCTGTAGTTCTCCTTTTTTGATTGGGTCTTTCCCTGGCTTTGGTATCAGGGTTATGCTGGCTTCACAGAATGAATCTGGGAGTATTCCATCCCTTTCTATGCTGTGAGATAGCCTCAGAAGTATTGGAATTAACACTTCTCTAAAAGTTTGGTAGAATTCCTCAGTGAAGCCATCTGGGCCAGAACTTTTTTTGGTTAGTAGTTTTCTGATGACTGTTTCAATCACTTCGTTTGTGATGGGTTTAATAAATTGTTCTGCTTCTCCTTGTGATAATTTTTGGTAGGTGATAGGAATCTAGAAATTTATCTATTTCCTCTAGGTTTTTAAATCTGTTAAGAGAACCATCTCTCATAGAATTCTGTTTTGATACTTTTCATATTAACTGAGTCTGTTGTAACATTCCCCATGTCACTTCTTATTCAGGTTATTTGTATCCTCTCCTGTTTTTCTTTTGTATGTTTAGCCAATGATTTATCATTGTTGTTCATCTTTTCAAAGAACCAACTTTTGGTTTTGCTAGTTTTTTTCTATTGTTCTTCTAGTCTCTAATCCATTTAGTTCTGCTCTAATGTTTATTATCTATCTTCTTCTGGTGCCTAAGGGGTTCCCCTGTTGCTCTTTTTCTACTTGTTCAAGCTATAGAGTTAATTCTTTAGTTTGGGCCTTTCATTCCAGAGGTGCACGTTTATAGAGATAAATCGACCTCTGAGCACCGCTTTTGCTGTATCCCATAGATTCTGGTAGGATGTTTTTTCATGCTCATGTGATTGCATCCATTTCTCTATTTTGTCCTTGATTTCTTCTATAACTGATGGCACTTTGAGCAAGATGTTGTTCAGTTTCCATGAGTTCAAACTTCTACCCATGAGTTTTCTGCTATTTATTTCAACTTTTATGGCTTTATGGTCCAAGATGATGCTTTGCAATAATTCAGTGGTTAGGCTTTTGTATGGATTTACTTTATGTACCATCACATGGTCTATTCTGGAGCATGTTCCATGAGCATTGGAGAAGAAGTTGTACTTATCTGTCAACGGGTGAAAGTTCTGTATGTGTCGATAAGGTCTATTTGGTTGATTGTTGCAGTAAGATCTTCTGCATCTTTACTGAGCTTTTTTCTGGAAGATCTGTCCATTGCTGAAGTGGATTGTTGAAATCTCCAACTATTATTGTGGAAGGATCTATCTCATTTTTCCATGTTGTCAATGTTCGTTCAATGTATTTAAATGCTCTGGTATTGGGTGCATAAATATTTAATATTATTATGTCCTGCTTGTGTATTGAACTTTTTTTTTTTATTTAACATAACTGAGTGAAAATGTACATTCACGTATAAATTTACATGCCCACCTATATGCAGCTTCCACTGCTCTCCCTGTCCGGTGACTGCACACTATTCCTCTCTGCTCCATACATGTCTCATCCTCCCAACAGCCCCCTTTCCCCTCCTCTCCGTCCACTCCCCTTCCTCCAGCCAGAGGTCAGCAAGATGATATCCTATAGATGTATAGAACCATAAAGTATTTCCAATATATGGTCACTCTGCATTGCCAAGTCCAATCCATTCCTGTCCAAAGAGTGGACCTTTGTTATAATTTATGAGAAAGGGCAGCATCAGGGCCGGGGGCCATGCTCTCAGAGGAACCCCAAAACCGCTGGACCATCAATTGAGGTCTTTTAGTGGAGATCTCATGATGCACCCCTTTTTATTCTTGTGTTGCCAGTGAGACTCCTCTCTGTGAGCTCCATCGTGGCTATCACTGGTGGTGGCCGGGCACCATCCAGTTCTTCCGGTCCCAAGTCAATGTAGGCACCCACTCTTGTGGGTCTCTCTGTCTTCTCGGTTGTCTTTACCGCATGTCATTTTGGTCCTCGGTGAGCATCTGTTCCTGCTGAGTTGGGACCATTTGCTGTGTCCTCGGATGGCAGCTTGGCAGCTTTGAAGACCCCAGACGCCACTCACCAATGTGGGGTGCAGAGAGCTCTCTTAGCAAAACGCTAGTTGTGCCAATTGGCCTGGAATTCGCCTAAGAGCATGGTCCCCCACCCCCCGCCCCAGCTACTCTATCCTTGCAGTATTGAGTTAAGATGGAAGGAGTACTCAAGTTATGCTGAAGTCCACTTAATGTTGTTCTTGTTTCTAATGTGTGCTATCACCGCTTTCTCCCAACCAGATTTCTAGTAACTATCTAAACTAAGTCCTCCCCTCCCACTTTCCCTCCCTCCCCTCCCTTGCAGCTGTCAAAGAGTCTTTTCTTCTATATACAAGTCTGTTTTTGAGATATTATCATAGAGGTCTCATACAGTATTTGTCCTTTTGTCTCTGACTACTTTCACTCAACATAATGTCTTCCATTTGAAACCAGGTTAGGAGATGTTTCCTGGAATCATCGTTATTCTTTATCATTGCGTAGTACTCCATTGAGTGTATGTACCATAGTTTACCAATCCATTCTTCTGTTGTTGGGCATCTAGGTTGATTCCATCTTTTTGCTATCGTGGACTGTGCTGCGGTAAACATTCTGGTGCATGTGTCTGTCAGTGTGAAAGGCCTTGAATCTGTAGGATATATTCCAAGTAGTGGAATTACTGGGTCAAATGGTATATCGATATCCACTTTTTTAAGGAAGCGCCAGATTGCCTTCCAAAGAGGCTGGACCATTTTGGAACCCCACCAGCAGTGTAGGAGGGTTCCACTTTCTCCACAGCCTCTCCACCATTTGTTGTTTTGTGTTTTCTGGATCATGGCCAATCTTGTTGGGGTGAGATGGTATCTCATTGTTGTCTTGACTTGAATTTCTTTAATAACTAAAGATCGTGAACATGTCCACATGTGTTTTTTGGCTGCCTGGATCTCCTCTTTAGTGAAGTGTCTGTCCATCTCCTTTGCCCATCGCTTAATTGGATGGTTTATCTTCTTCTTATTGATATTTTGTAGGATCTTATAGATTATGGAGATCAGGCGTCGGTCTGACACAGAGTTGCCAAATATTTTTTCCCATTCTGTGGGTGTTCTTTTAATTCTATTAATAAAGTCTTTGGATGAGCAAAAGTGTTTGATTCTTAATAGTTCCCATTTATCTATTTTCTCTTCTGTTGATTGAGGTTTCTTTGACAGATTTTGGAGTCTGTCCTCATTGTGTATTAAAACTTCCGTTGTTGTTCCTACCTTTTCTTGGATGAGCTTTATCATTTTAGATTTGATATTTAGGTCTTTTATCCAGTTGGAGTTGGTTTTTGTATAAGGTGTAAGATGTGGATCTTGACTCAGTTTATTGCAGATGGATAACCAATTTTGCCAGCATGATTTGAAGATACAGTTTTTACCCCAGTTTAATGTCTTAGGGCCTTTGTCGAATATCAACCGTTCATAGGCAGATGATGTCATCTCTGGGGTCTCAATTCTGTTCCATTGGTCCATCTGTCTGTTCTTGTACCAGTACCAGGCTGTTTTGACCACTGTGGCAGTGTAGTACGTTCTAAGGTCAGGTAATGAGAGGCCTCCCAGTGTGTTCTTCTTCGTTAGTAGTCCCTTACTTATCCAGGGCTTCTTCCCTTTCCAAACAAAATTGGTGATTTGTTTCTCCATCTCATTAAAAAATGATGTTGGAACTTGTATTGGGATTGCATTATGTAAATAAATTGCTTTGGGTAAAATAGACATTTTCACAATGTTAAGTCTTCCTATCCATGAGCAGGGTAGGTTTTTCCATTTATCTAAGTCTCTCTTAGTTTCTTGTAGAAAGGGCTTGTAGTTCTCTTTGTAAAGGTCTGTTGTTTCTCTGGTTAGATTAATTCCTAGGTACTTTTTCTTCTTAGGGGTTATCGTAAATGGTATTGATTTGATAATTTCTTCCTTAACAGTCTCGTTGTTGGTATAAAGGAATCCTACTGATTTACTTATGTTTATCTTGTATCCTGAGACTTTGCTGAACTGTTCTATCAGTTTGAGTAGCTTACTTAGAGATTCCTTGGGGTTCTCTGCATATACAATCATATCATCTGCGAACAGGGAGATTTTAACTTCCTTTTTGCCGATGTAGATGCCCTTTATTTCTTGGTCTTGTCTAATTGCTCTGGCTAGAACTTCTAGCACAATGTTGAATAGGAGAGGTGACAGTGGGCATCCTTGTCTAGTTCCTGATCTCAAGGGAAAGTCTTTCAGTCTCTCTCCATTCAGGATGATGTGGGCAATTGGCTTTGTATAAATGGCCCTTATTGTGTTGATATGTACTGAACTTTTTAGCAATAGTGACCATCCTTGTCCACGATGGTGGATCTTACATGGAAGTCTATTTATCTGAGATTAGTATTGCCACTCCTGCTCTTCTTTGTGTGTTGCTGGCTTGGTATATGTTTTTCCATCCTTTGATTTTCAGTTCATTCATATCTTTGAGTCTTAGGTGTGTTTCTTGTAAGCAACATATAGATGAATCACGTCTTTTGATCCATGATGCCACTCACTGTCTCTTTATTGGAGCATTCAGTCTGTTCACATTCAGTGTAATTATTGATAGGTATGTGTTTAGTTCTGTCATTTTGATGCATTCATTTTTATGTTGTTGATGTTTTCTCTGTTTCTGTTAATATTCTGATCTGGGTCATTCTTCTTTATGGGTTGGCTTATCAATTTTTTGAGTGTTGGTTTTGTGTTTGCTGAGATTCTTTTATTATGTTTCTTGTGTTGATATGTTGCATTGTTATTTTGCTTTGCATCTACCCTTAAGATCCCCCTTGCTATCCTAAGTTTAAACCAGACTTTAACTTCTGCATATCTTTTTAATTTTCTCTCCATCTGAAAGGGCTATACCTACTGTAATATATCCCTGTTTTTAGTGTGGTGATGTCATAGTTTTGGTGTTATGATTACTGGTTCCCTTCTATTAATAATATAGTTTTGATTGAGCTTATTGACTTTCCTTAGTGGGTAGGATTCAGGATGCTATGTTGTACATTGCACTACTGAGGAAGAGGAACACAGTTGAAAGCCTCACACTACCTGACCTTAGAACCTATTACACCGCCACAGTAGTCCAAACAGCCTGGTACTGGTACAGAAAGAGACATACATACCAATGCAACAGAATTGAGGCCCAAGAATTGACAACATCCTTTTATGAACAGCTGATATTTGACAAAGGACCTAAGATTGTAAACTGGGGTGAAAACAGTCTCTTCAACAAATGGTGTTGGCAAAATTAGATACCCATCAGTAAAAAACTGAAATAAGACCCATATCTCACACTTGATGCAAAAACTAACTCAAAATGAATCAAAGACCTAAATATCAAATCAAAATGATAAAGATCACTCAAGAAAAAAATAGGATCAACAATAGATGTTCTACTACACAGCTTAGACAGACTTCAAAATCTGATGAACAAAGCACAATCAACACAAGAGAAAACAGATAAATAGGAACTACTAAGAATCACTTTTGTTCATCCAAAGACTTTATCAAAAGAGTTAAAAGACCATCTACAGAATGGTAAAGAATATTTAACAACTACATGTCGGACCATTGTCCAGTCTCCATAATCTACAAGATTCTGCAAAACATCAACAAGAAATAGGTAAAAAACCCAATTAAGTGATGGGCAAAGGAGATGGGCAGACACTTCACCAGAGAGGACATCCAGGCAGCCAAAAGACACATGAGGAAATGCTCACTATCATTAGCTATTAAAGAAATCCAAATCAAAACTACAATGAGATGCCATCTCATACCAACAAGGTTGGTGATAATCCAAAACTCACAAAACAACAAATGCTGGAGAGGCTGCAGAGAGATTGGACCTCTCCTACACTGCTAATGGGATTGCAAAATGGTGCAGCCTCTTTGGAAAGCAATCTGGTGCTTCCTTAAAAAGCTGGAAATAGATATACCAATTGATCAAATAATCCCAGTGCTTGGAATTTATCCTACAAAAACAAACAGACACATGCACATGAATGTTTATCACAACACAGTCCACAATAGCAAAAAGATGGAATTAACTCAGATGCCCACCAACAGATGAACGGATAAGCAAACTATTGTGCATATACTCAGTGGAACACTATGCAATGACAAAGAACAATAATGATTTTAGGAAACATCTCATAACCTGGTTTCAATTGGAAGATATTATGCTGAGTGAAATCAGTCAGTAGCAAAAGGACAAATATTGTATGAGACCCCTACTATAAGGGCTTAAAAACAGGCTTATGTACAGAAGAAAAACTCTTTGATGGTTTACAAGGGCAGGGAGGGGATGAGGGTTCATCATAGATTAAACAGTTGATAGAAATTAAAAATTTTATTCAATTATTGTATCATCAGGAATAATAAAAGCATCTAATTAAAAACTTGTTCAAAGTGGAGAGATCTTGAAAGAGTGATAAACCTGTGTTTGCACTGTATAAATTTCTGTTGTATATTAAATTGAGTCTTTGGAAATGAAACAATACTTTATAGTTGTAGTTCCCACTAATCTTGTTACATATAATACACCTGCTTATATGGCTTGGCTATATTTTTGTAAAGTTGTATATATAGCAATGTATTCATTTTATCAAAAATAAAAATATATATATTAAAAAAAGAAAGAAAATGTTCTGCATCTCATTTTAGTGGGTGGTAACTGGGATCTTAAAAGCTAGCAATTTGCATCTAAGTAGCATCAGCTGGTCCCAATCCACCTGGAAAAGATGAGAATGAAGACCACCAAAGACTTAAGGAAAATATGAACCTAGGAGACAGAAACAGCCATATGATTTGGAGACTATGTCAGCATGAGATCAAAAGAACTAGATGGTGCCTGGTCACCACCAATGACTGCCAAACAGAGTAAATGAGGCAGAATTCCTGATATAGCAGGAGAAAAATGGGGATACAGAACTAGAACTCTATTAAAAGGCCTGACTTGATCCTGAAGCCAACACTTCAGACAAAGATTAGACTGGACTATGGGACACAGGATGATACAGGTAGTGTGTGTACTTTATTTGGCTTACTATATATATACCAGGCTGTCTAACTGGTTTCTTTTTATAGGGGAGAGGAATGGGTGGAAAGGAGGGGACAAGTGTTGATTGAATGAAGTAAAGAGTGGAAAGGAAGAATGTGCTGTCACAGGGTGAGGAGAGTAGATAGAATTCTACAGAGGTGTGGCAAATTGACTTGCAGACTTTCACTTAATCATTATTAAAAAAAAAAAACAAAAATGAAAACAGCTATAGCATTATATTGACAGGGAACCACCAGAAATTCAGGCTGGATTCAAAAGAGAGCACGGAACAATGGACATCACTGCTGATGTCAGATGAATCTTGGGTGAATGCAGAGAATAACAGCAAGATGTTTACCTGTGTTTTGTTGACAATGCAAAGGCTTTTGACTGAACGGATCATAACAAACCATGGATAACAATGCAAAGAATGGGGATTCCAGGTCACTTAACTGTACTCACATGGAACCTGTACATAGATGAAAAGGCAGTCATTTGAGCAGAACAAGGAGACACTGAGTGGTTTAACGTTAGCAAAGCTGTGCATCAGGGTTTTAGCCTTTCACCATACCTACGCAATCTGTACACTGAGCAAGTAATCTGAAAAGCTGGACTATATTAAGAAGAATGAGGATTGAAGAAAGACTAACAACCTGTGATACGCAAAAGACATAACCTTGTTTGCTGAAAGGGAAAAGAACTTGAAGCACTTACTAATGAAAATCAAAGACTACAGCCTTCAGTCTGGATTACACTTTAAGATTAAGGAAAAAAAAAATCCTCACAACTAAACCAGTAAGCAACATCATGATTGATGGAGAAAATGTGAAGTTGTCAAGGATTTCATCTTACTGGGATCTGCAATTAGCACCCATGAAAGCAGCAGTCAAGAAATCAAATGTTATGTTACATTAGGGAAATCAGGTGCAAAAGAGCTCTTTAAAAAGTGTTAAAAGCGATGATGTCACTTTGAGGACTAAGGTTTGCTGACTCAAGCCCTGAATTCAGAACTTCTAGCCTCCTGAATTGTGAGAAAATAAATTTCTCTTCTTTGAAATCAGTCAGCTGTAACCCAAAAGGTTAGATGGGAAGCTTAGCGAGCAGTGAGTTTATGTTAATGGAAGAGGAAGAAGTTGGAAAAGGAGGGTGAGGATGGTTGCCCAACTGGAAGAATGCAAACATATGTCATGAATTTTGTACATGAAAAAATCGATGGATTGGTGTATGTTCTGCTGTTACATTTTCAATAATAACAAAAATAAATTTTTTTTTTAAAAAAAAGGTAGTCTGACACCCTGTAGGCTCCCTGAAGATATGGCTGCAAGACTCCCTGGTAGCATAGAGCTGAAAACAGTGCAGAGGCCAACTCTTCAAAGGCTGGACTGGACTAAAACCTGGGTAGCATAGTGGTTAAGTGCTATGTCTGTTAACCTGAAGGCTGGTAGTTTGAATCTGCCCGGTGCTCCTTGGAAACTCTATGGAGCGGTTCTGCTCTGTCCTACAGAGTCACTGTAAGTTAGAGTTGACTCAATGGCAGTGGGGTTTTGGGAAGGGGGATATATAGAGTAACGGTGGTGAAGAGCATACTTCTGAGGGTAAAAATGCACATGAGGCTGCTGGAGCAGCTCCTGTCCAGAGGTGAGATGGAAGAGTGGAAAGGAGGGCACAGGAGTTGGTTGAACGAATGCAGGATGGTGGAAAGTAGGAGCGTGCTGTCACAGGGTGGGGAAAGCAGCTAGAGTTGCATAGCGGTGTGTATGTGGGGTTTTATATGGCAAACTGAGATTATAAAATTTCACTTAAAGCACTAGATAGATAGACAGATAGATAAATTGCTCACATATACACAGTACTCAGTGTTGAAGTGTAATCCATACTGAAGGCTGTAGTTTTTGATCTTCATCAGTAAGGGCTTCAAATCCTTTTCATTTTCATCAAGCAAAGTTGTGTCATCTTTACAACACAAGTTATTAATGAGTCTTCTTCCAATCCTGATGCCCTGTTCTTCTTCATGTAGTCCTTGAATTATTTCTTCACCATGCAGGTTGAATAATTATACTGAAAGGCTAGAACTCTGACACACACTTTCCCTGAGTTTGAACCGTGCAATATCCTCTTGTTCTAGTAGAATGATTTTCTCTTATTTATGCACAGGAAACCCTGGTGGCACAGTGGTCAAGTCCTAAACCTGCTAACCAAAAGGTCAACAGTTCAAATCCACCAGGTGCACCGTGGACACTCTGTGGAGCAGTTCTGTTCTGTCCTATAAGGTCACTATGAATTGGAACCAACTCAATAGTGAGTTTCCTTATTTGTTTGGAAATCCTGGTGGTATAGTGCTAAAGTGCTAGGCTGCTAACCAAAAGACCAGCAGTGTGACTCTGCCAGGCCTCCTTGGAAACTCTATGAAGTCATTCTACTCTGTTCAGTAGGGTCTCTGTGAGTCAGAATCAACTCAAGAGCAGTAGTTTTTTTTGTTGTTGTTATTCTTGTTTGTTTTTCTGTACAAGTTCCTCATAAGCATAACTAATTGTTATGGAATTTCCATTCTTTGCAATATCATCTATAATTTCTTAAGATCCACACAGTCAAACGCATTTGCACAGTCACTAAAACACAGAGGTAAATGTGTTTCCAGTATTCTCTTCTTTCAGCCAGGAGCCATCTGACATCAACAATGATATCCGTGCTTCCACATCCTCTTCTGAATCTGGCTTGAATTTCTGACAGTTTCCTACTGAAGTACTGCTGTAAAATGAAGAAAGCTAGCCAATCCCCTGCCCAGTCCTCTTAACACTGCTTTGAATGATCTTCAGCAAAATTGTACTTGCATGTGATATTAATGCTATTATAATTTTCACAGACTGGTGGGTTGCCTTTCTTGAGAATAGGCTTAAGTATTGATCTCTTCCAGTCAGCTGGCCAGCAGCTATCTTCCAAACTTCTTGACTTAGACCAGTGAGCACTTCCAACACTGCATCTGTTTTGTTGAAACATCCCAATTGGTATTCCATCAATTCATGGGGTCTTCTTTTTCTCCAATGCCTTCAGTGTAGCTCAGACTTCTTCCTTCAGTACCATTGGTTCATGGTCATAAGCTACCTCTTTAAATGGCTGAACAGTGACCAGTTCTTTTTTTTTTTTATAGTGACTCTACATCCCTTTCATCTTTTGATGCTTCCGTAGAATTCTTAAATGTTGCAACCGTAGGCTTGAATTTTTTCTCTAGTTGTTTCAGCTTGAGAAATGCCCAGCATGTTTTCCCTTTCAGTTTTCTGACTCCAGATCTTTGCACATGGTCATTGTAATACTGTACTATGTATTCTTAAGTCACTTGTGAAATCTTCTGCTCAGCTCTTTCACTTCGCTGTTTCTTCCACTTGCTTTAGCTACTTGACCCTCAAGAGCAAGTCTGAGTCTCTTCCGACATACCATTCGGTCTTTTCTTTCTTTCCTGTCTTTTTGATCACCTCTTGCTTTATTCATGCATAATGTCCTTGATGTCACCCCATAACTTGTCCATTATTTGGTCATTAGTGTTCAATGTGTCTAATCTATTCTTGAGATGATCTCTAAATCCAGATGGGATATACTCCAGTTCATATTTTAGCTCTTGAGGAATTGTTCCAATTTTCTTCAGTTTCAACTTCAATTTCAACTTGTATATGAGCAATTGCAGTCAGTCCCTGGTCTTGTTCTGGCTGACGATACTGACTTTTTTCGTATGCTCTTTACACAGATACAGTTGATTTGATTCCTGTGTATTCTATCTGGCAGGTCCACGTGTATTTGCATTGAGCAAATCTGCTGCAAAAGACCTCCTCAAAGTGTTAAAAAGCAAAGATGTCACCTTGATGAATAAGGTGCACCTGACCCAAGCCATGGTGTTTTCAGTCACCTCTTATGCATGAAAAAGCTGGACAATGAGTAAGAAAGATCTGAGAAGAAATGACACCTTTAAATTATGCTGTTGGCAAAGAATATTGAATATATCATGGACTGTCAAAAGTATGAAGAAATCCATCTTGAAAGAAGTACACCCAGAATGTTCCTTAGAAACAAGGATGGAGAGACTACATCTCACACACTTTGAATAATGTCACCACGAGGGATCAGTCCTTATAGAGAACATCATGCTTGATAAAGTGGACAACAAAAAAAAGGGAGACCCTCAATAAGGTGATTTGACACGGTGGCTGCAGGATGGGCTCAACCATAACAACTGTGAGGGTGGTGCAGCACTGGGCAGTGTTTTGTTCTGTTGTACACAAGGCTGTTGTGAGTTGGAACCAACTCACCAATACCTAACAGCAACAAAAAACAGGTGCACAGTACTACTTGTGCTCTATCACCTTTTTGACAAGCTAAATGCAGACTGTATCTCTCTGGGCAGCTCATTTTTTGCTTCTCATCTGTGTGACAGTGCAAAACATTCTTTCTTGTGCTAAATTAAAAGCGTGCCTTCCTACAGCTTTAAAAAAAAAAAAGGATCAGTGAGCAAAAATTGCTCAAAAGCTCCAAATTATGGATCCCAAAAAATACTACATCTGTGTACCAGTTTCCATGGTATATTCCAACTCATGGTCACCCTGTGTGTTATAAAGTAGAATTGCTCCAAAAGGTTTTCAAGACCATGAACTTCAGAAGCAGAATGCCAGGGCTTTCTTATGAGGCACTTCTGGGCGGGTTCAAACTACCAGCCTTTTAGCTGGTAGTCAACTGCTTCACCATTGCAACTCCCAAAGACTCCTACATCCGCACCAGCCCTTAGTAATCACTTAGTCTGTCTTCTTTTTACTGACAAAGAAACTGAGACTGAGAGAGTGGGCTGGAATGGCCTGGGTCACAAGGAGAATTTGTGAGAGCAAACTGAAGAAAGCTAGCCATTCCCTGTTCAGTCCTCTTAATACTGCAGGATCACTGTGTCTTCATTCCTCTGAACTCTGCTCCACTGGAGTCTGTTCCTGGTGCTGGCATCCTTGAAATTCCCGTCATAATGATTTGCTAGCTCCAGCATCAGCCGTCTTGGAGGAAACTCAGGACCCATTTCGGAGAAATCTGTCTAGTGCCTCCATAACAGAAATATCACAAGTGGATGGCTTTAATGAAGAAAAATTTATTTCCTCAGTTTAGCAGGCTAGACAGCTAAATTCAAGGTGCAGGCTTTAGGGGAAGACTTTTCTCTCTGTGTTGGATCTGCAGTAAGGTCCTTGTCATCAATCCTTCTCTGATGTAGAAGCTTCTAGCACAGGACCCTGGTAAGAAGGACGAGCTCCACTCTCAGATCTTTTTTGGTGGTAGTTATGTCTTTTCTTAGAGAAAATTCAATTTCATATCTCAAAAGAGATTGATTCAAGATACAGCTTAATCCCGTAGATTGAGTCCTGCCTCATTAACATAATTCCCTCTAATCCTGCCTCGTTAACATCAGACAGGGTAGGATTTACAACACTTAGGATAATCACATCAGATCATAAAAATG
Source organism: Heterohyrax brucei (assembly GCA_028571685.1). Lineage (NCBI taxonomy): Eukaryota > Metazoa > Chordata > Mammalia > Hyracoidea > Procaviidae > Heterohyrax > Heterohyrax brucei. The sequence continues at coordinate 71,169,116 of CM053150.1, forward strand.
GTGGACAACCACACAATACTGGGAGTCACGGCCAAGTTGACTGCACGTTTTGGGGGGATACAATTCAATCCATAACAAACACTATCAGGAAAAGGGCTGGTTTGTATTCTCATCTAACCTTTTTACTTCCATGGTAAATATCAGGTAATCAGTGCTGACTGCAGGTAATGGGTGTGCTTGCTTCACTCTGAAGAAGCTACATGAGTGTTTACTAGAGGGAAGCATGAATTTTTAACAACTTTTATGGTGATCTAGTCTTCTCTTTTATTGGGTGTTGGATATGCTTTTCCTCCAGCAGTACCAAGAGCTATCCAAAAAGTCAGAAAGTCCCCAATTTATTCCCTACAGATTTTTATTGGAGTCATATGTTTCACTTTAACTCTATACATTGATTGTGTGGTTCTGTACAATGAAACTGAAAGCGAGTCCACAAAAAATCAAAAAGGATGTCCCAGATGGTCGAGCAGAGATTACTAGAGATGTAATCACAATCCTAGGCGATCCAAGGACACTTATAATAAGTCCCTTATCTTGATAATTGATCGCCACAAGATCTTATCCATGCTACTAGGGATCCTTCACTAGGAATTTCAAGAGCTGTTTCATCTGTTGTGCTGCCCATCTGCCCAAGAGCCTCCCACAGTGATGGGTTTCCTTTCCACACAGCTGATGTGCTGTATGGGATTCCTCAGAACTGTTGGCTCAGGGATGTATTAATTAGCTGTGCCCAGATGGAAGTAACAGGCATAGACCAAGGTTCAAAAACAGAAACCAGGTTCCAAAGGGTCCTCCTTCAGAGTCACTGTGTGCATTTCACTTCTTCTGGAGAGTTATAACAATATCCAACAATTTGCACAAAGTGTAAAAAATTTTGCTGTCAATTTCAAGCCATAACAGCCTTGTAGGACAGAATAAAACTGCCCTCTGGAATTCCAAGGCTGTAAATCATTATCAAAGTAGATTGCCACCTCTATCTCCTGAGGAGAAGCTGGTGAGTTTGAACTGCCAACCTTTTAGTTAACACTGCACCACCAGGGCTCCTTATACAAAGCACGGAAACGTATAAACTTATGAGGGTTCAAACCATGATATTCTACAAAACTAGCTGTGGCAAATTTCTGGAAACAGTCCTGCAGTATTATATCACCGAAGGGACAGTAGACGAGTGAAGTGGCCCATCACTACCTATTTCTTTTCCGGCATTTCCCTTTGAAGAACGATGGCATTGTTTAACCTGGTCAGGAAACAGCCCTCAATGGCTGCATCTACTGAGACAAGCAGGAGCTAGTTTATGGTAGTGAGAGGTGAGGAGATGGCACTGCAGGTCAGGTACCAGGGCTGGAAGCCCACAGTGAGGAAGTTCAGGCATTTACAACCAGATGGTGCGATTTCCCTGTATCTTTGATAGCACTGTGTTGTCACGTGCCATTAAGTCAGTTCTGAGTCATAATGGCCCTGCATACAATAGAAAGAAATGCTGTCTGGTCCTGCGTCACTCTCATGTCGTTATGCTTGAGCCCATTGTGACAGCTGCTGTTGTCTATTCATGTACAAAAGTTCCATAAGTTACAGGTCTCTGCAGAAGCATCATTCCTCTTCTTCTTCAGAATAATTTTATTGAAGACAGAAAAGAATAACATATTGTGCCTATTTTGGGTTTCCCTATTCTCAGGTCTGGAAACCCTGGTGGCATAGTGGGTTAAGTGCTACTAACCAAAAAGTAGGCAATTCAAATCCTCTAGGCAATCCTTGGAAAGTCTATGGGGCAGTCCTGCTCTGACGCTATGAGTTGGACCTGACTCGGCGACAGTGGGGTTTTATTCTCAGGTCTGCCTATCCAGAAAGGTCGGCAGTTGCAAACTACCAGCAGCTCTGCAGGAGAAAGATGTGGCAGTCTGCTTCCACAGAGATTTACAGCCTTGGCAAACCCCGAGGGGTCTCTATGAGCCAGAATTGGCTCAGTGGCAATGGGTTTGGTTAGAGGAGTAATTTAGGAGACCTAGTAATGCAGTGGTTAAGTGCTCAACTGCTAACTGAAAGGTCAGATGTTTAAACCCAGCTGCTCTGTGGAAGAAAGATGTGGCAGTCTGACTTCATAAAGATTACAGCCTCGGAAACCCTACGGGACGGTTCTACTTTGTCCTGTAGAGCCATTATGAGTCAGAATTGACTTGACAATAAGGGGTTTGGTGGAGAGAGATGTATTTTGCTACCTAGTTGTAAGTATGGAAACCCTGGTGGTGTAGTTGTTAAGTGCTACATCAGCTAACCAAAAGGTCAGCAGTTTGAATCCACCAGGCACTCCTTTGAAACTCTATGGAGCAGTCAAAATCCATTCCATGGCAGCGTGTAGTTATAAGTATTGAATGGGTTTTTAGTTTTTTTATTTAGTTGCACTGTGGAGATTCCAAAACTTTGAAAAATTATGCTGCCAAGACTAACCTCTTCCTTCTGTGTTGAATTTTGGTTATTTAATGGGTTTGTTTTCAAATCCTGGTAGAATCTTATTATTATATGTTCCTAAACTGACTGTAAAGACCCCCCGCAATCAATACAATTTAGTCAACCTGGAGCCAGCTAGTAAAGGCTAGTGATTTACAGAATGTCTGCACCTAGAATCTTCTCTTAGCCTGAGAACTTTAAGGAGTGCTACTCCCTCTGTGAAACGTTGGTTGCCAACCGCGAGAAGAACTTCTCACTTTTTGTACTGTCTTCATGACACTTCTTGAGTTTTGTGTGTATTATTCCAGAGAACTGTGAGTTCCTGGGAACAGGGACCATATGCAATCCCTCTCTGTGTCCTCAAGCCATAACACAGTGCCTGGTACAGAGTGCCAGCCAAGCCAAGTATACAGAGTAGGCACCTAATAACTAGTTTCTGAAAGGATATGAGCTCAGTGATGCCTGTAACTGTATTGCATAATTAAAACATTTTCAAATTACTCTAAAAAATAATTCATGTTCATGGTAGAAAAATTAGAGAATGTCTTTAATCTTATCCTTAAATACAACCACTGTTAACCTGTGGTGTATTTCTCCTGATTTTGTTTCTATGCATATTTTAAGACATTTAATTTAGATCACGCTGTATGCCATTTCTTATCCTATTTTGGCCACTCGTGTTTTTGCATTTCCCCACATGATCATTCTTCATATCATTTTAAATAGCTGCCTATTATTCCAATGTATGATAAAAGCAATTTCAACACAAAATTAAAGACATTTCTAAAGTAAGTGCAAGGCTATGTAGACTGTCTGCTGCCTTGACAAGACATGCCCTGTGGTAGCTGAAAGTAAATTAGAAGGCAATTCCAGTATTAGAACACATTCGGAGTGGGCTGCAACCTTAAGTGCAAGTGCAAAATCGTTGGTTTATTATCCAAACAAATGAATCCCTCCCACCTCACTACTAGATGCTACTCTCAAAACTTCCACTAGGTGGCAGAACAGGTTAGATAACAGCAGTGGTTCTCAGTTGACGGGGCATCATTATCACCTGTTAGGTTACACCTGCTAGTTTCTAATTCACTAAGTCTGGGGTGGAGCCCGATAATCGGAGTGTCTAACAAGTTCCCAGGTGACGCTGATGTGTTAGGAGGGGACCACATTTTTAGCACAGTGGGTTACAGAAAGCCAATGCAGATCAACTCAAGGCCCATTCTCCATATCTCCATCCTCTCTCTGTATAGTTTGTACCAGTTCTAAACAATACCAGTATAAAAAAAAATAATACACAGTTCTTGTTATCAGGACTAGTCTGTCTGACGATGAAAATGAGAAATGAGGAATATAATGCTTAGTTTAATATTTCTGCTTCTCCATTTCTTCTGACTTACAAGCTCTGTGTTGTTTTCCTTATTTCCTCTCAAACAGACTTCAGGCTTTGTGCCCTTACAGCCTGAATGATCAACTAGCTCAAAAGTAACCCGACATGGATAAACCTGCCAAACTAACAAACTCAGGAATGTTTGCTACCCTAAAAAGCCTTCCACAGATGGAAGACATCCTCTCTGAGTTCACAGAGGACTGAGGTCTAAAAACACACCTGACAACTTTCCTGGAAAAATAAATTACAATGTTCTTGGAATCTGCATTGGGTTGGTTTTGGAATTGAGTCTTCATCTGAAATTTCAACACATAGTTAATTTGGGGAAAAGAAGTCTTTTTTTTTGATTCATTACTGTTCGTGTTTTCCTTTAAATATTATTGATCATCTATGAGCTATATATTCTAATTAGAAAAAAGGTCTAAATTAAATATATACTTATATATCCAGTATCATTGACTAGCTCTCTTTTGAAGTACTAGGTCTTATTAGACCTACTTTAACACACAATATATAATTTGCAACGTGTCATTAATTACTTGGTGTGGCATTAATTACTGGCATATAACCAGTAACAGCTTTATAGGTTTGCTTAACATAATCCTTTTTATGTAATGAAAAAAAATTCAACACAGCCCTTGGATGAATTATTTTTTCTGAATTATGATACCTAGCTAAGTGAAATTTTATTTATGACCATAATTCACCTCAATATTTTCACGAGTATGGTATTAAATATATTAAAATAGGTAAAAGATGTAGACAGAATTCAAAACAAAACTACAAACACACATAAAATATTTATCTTAATAAGTTAAAGAAATATAAATTAAAGCAATCTTGAGGTACCTTCTTTTTTCCTACTAAATTTGCAAAAATGTTTAAAATAGCCACTCAAAACAGATGATGTTGTGGTAAAACACACACAATTCACCTGGTGACAACATAACTTAACTTAACCCGTTTGGGAAGTCACATAATAAATGTGAAGTAAAGGTGTAGACGTGCTCCTTCCTGGACAGAGAGGTTTCTGGGGAACCAGCAGTGTTCCTTCTTAACTTTGGCAGTGATTTACACAAGCATTCACTTCATAACTATTTAATGAATTGTACATATTTAATGAACACTTCTGTGTCTATAGCAAACAGATTTATATATTTTTTCTTTTACTAGTAAGTCATCCATTGGGAATTTGTTCTAAGGAAATTCTCTGTAGTATTATCTAAAAAGGAAAACTGGGAACTACCTAGCTATCTACCAAAACAGGAATGGTTTAAGCAAATTACAGTAACAAAGAAGTAAGGTCAAGTACTATTGTGACTGTAAGAACTAAAGCACATTTCTCACAGCTAAATACCATGACCTGTAATCACATGAATCTATATATGGAAACCCTGGTGGCATAGTAGTTAAGTGCTACATCTGCTAACCAGAAGGTTCGCAGTTCAAATCTACCAGATGCTCCTTGGAAACTCTGGAGCAGTTCTTCTCCTTCCTATAGGGTCATGATGAGTTGGAATGGACTTGACAGCACCGGGGGGGGGGGGGAAATGGGGGGTTAAGTCTATATACACCTGCATAAACATTCAAAAAGAACATTAAAAATTGTTATGATAAACGAGCTGTGGGTGACTTTTTTTCCTTTTTTAAATATTTTAATGTTTTATGCAATATTTTACACAACAAACTAGGTTCCTTTGTAGCAATGTTCATAAAAATTGTTGCATGCCATTGGTTACAATTTTTACAGTGGGTCAGCATTCTCATATTTCCATTCTGTTTGTTCTGACGCCATTGATTTAACTTTCTCCCTCCTTCCCTCACTTCTCATCTTTGTTTTGGGGTAAATGTTGGCCATTTGATCTCATTTAGTTAATTATTTAAGGAAGCATATTACTCAATGGTGATAGTTTTTATTTTATAAATCCATCTATTATTTGGTTGAAAAGTGACCTGCAGAAATAGCTTCAATTCTCAATTCAAAGGGTATCTGCCAGTCTCTATTGGTCCAATAGGTCTGACCTATTTTAGGCATTTGAGTTTTGTCCTACATTTTTCTCCTATCTTTGACATGGTTAGAACATGGTCAATACTGGTAGCCAGGCATCATCTATTTCTTCTGCTCTCAGGTTAGAAGAGGCTGTAGTTCCTGTGAGCTAGTACTCCCAGAGACTAATTTCTTCTTTCAGCCTTTCAATTCCTTCCTTCTCTTTTGCTCCATATAATACAGACCAATAGTTGCATCTTAAAGGCCACTTGCAAGCTTTTAAGACCCCAGATGTTACTCACCAAGTTAGGATGTAGAACATTGCCTATATAATCTATGTTATGCCAAGTGATTTATGTGGTCCCCCAAGACTATAGTCCCAAGCCCTTTGATCCAACCCTGCAAGTAGTTTGGATATGTCTAGGAAGTCTCCATAACCATGTCCCCTATTGTGTTATATATATGGATATATACGAAGCACACACAAACATGTATATACATATATCCACAGATATACCTTTATATACATGTGCATTTACTCACATATGTCCTCCTATATACATATATGTACCCATATCTACCTATGTAGCCACACAGATTTTTGGTAGCTTTTACTGTTGAAAATTGTTTATGTTATAGCATTTATCAAAATTGTCCCTTTTTTCTTATCTACTTCATAGTGTTTTCATTTACCTTGCTCAAGTTGTGCTGACTTCATCCGTATTTGGAATTCTCCTTAAGAATTTATTATTGTCAGATTACCTTTAACACAAATAGAACATGTGGTTAAAATGTAAACAACACACACTAACTTCTCACGTGCAAGATGTCTCATCATAATGTGATCATTAAACACTGTATCCAAGAGTGCTCACAGAACTTTTGATGTTTACAGCATATAGCAGAACAGGGAAGACTAAAAGATCTGTGTACACAACTGAGCCTTCATTTTTCTTTAGTGTTCTCATAGTCCTGAGTTATTTTACTTCCAGGTCATACAGCCCTTCACATAATCCATGGAATTTATTAAAATATCTTCTCAAAAGCATAGGCTCATGGGGTTCCTACTCTGTCTCACAACGTTGCTCAGAGACAACCTTTCACCTGAATTTTGAAAACTTATAGATCAGGGGTGAAATTTAATAGTTCACCAACTGCAAAAGACACCATGTGATGAATTGCCAAACGAATTGTACAATTAACTACTACTCTAGACAAAAATATTGAGTGAGCCAGGCTGAGTGAGGGATAGTGGTCAGCAAAGGCTTCATGGAGAGCTGGAGGTAAACAGTGTCAAAAAAGAACGGTTGTAGGAGCTGGTAGAAAGGAGGAGGAGGGCTGTCTCACGAGGGTAGGAGAGTAAGACTCAAGGTAGAAAGGCAGGAAAAGAAAGAGAGAACCTTTGCTAGAGTGATGAGTTGAGGTTCAATTACATTAAGTTTAGAAACTCCTGTTGGTACTAGGAGTCCCAAGTGTAACAGAGAAGCCACGAGCTCAAGGGAGGTGTGAAGAGACCCCTGGAAATGAGAGTGAAAAGGCTGAACAGTGTGCAGAGGAGGGGCAGGGGAGAGCCAGTAGCCTAGGTCTCAAGTGAAGAGACTTGAAACAGGGAGAGAAAGGGAAACACAAAGAGGGCAGAGGGGTGCTATGTGCAGTTAGCATGCTCAGCTGCTAACCAAGATTGGCAATTCAAGTGCATCCCAAGGCACCCTGGAATAAAGGCTTTGCAATCTATTTCCGCAAAATCAATCACTGACAGCCTATGGAGCACTTTTACTCTGACCCTCTGACCCATGGTGAGTCGCCATGAATTAGAATTGACGTGACAACTGGTGACATGGAGGCCTCACCCTCCTCATTTATTACTCCTCTAAGGAGTTAAGTACTTTTCCAAGCCTCAATTTGGTCATCTGTAAAACAGGAATAACCTGTCTTCTAACGGGAGGAATCAGATACAGGACCACATTTAGTGAATGACAAGGAGCCTTACAAATTTAAGAATGGACCAATTTGGGGACATGCTGGATAGAGAAGGGCAAGAAGACAGGAAGGTGATTTCAGAGTCTTGAATCTGGATAATAATGCCTGTTTTTTCTCCCATTCTACCTATTCATGAAGGTCACTGTTTTTAGTCAACTAGTGCTACTCTAATAGAAATACCACAAAGTAGATGGCTTTAACAAAGGAAAGTTTATTCTTACACAGTCCAGTAGGCTACAAGTCCAGCTTCAGGATGTCTGCTCTAGGGGAAGCCTTTCCCCCTTGTCAGCTCTGGAGGAAAAGTCCTTGTGTTGCATCAGTCAGGGAGCATCTTCAGTCAGGGAGCATCTTGGTGCAGGAACCTCAGGTCCGAACCTCCCCCTTGTCAGCTCCTGGTGCTGCTTTCTTGATGATGCAAGGTTCCCAATCTACTTATTTCTCTCTGTCTCCCATAGGATGAAAGGATAAAGGGTGGTACAAGCCACACTCCAGGGAAACTCCCTTAGCAAGGATATGGCAGTTCCACCCTAATCCTCTTTTAACATAATCATTTTATCTATTTGTCACAGGCAGAGATTAGGATTTACAGCATCAGAAAGTCACAAAACGGAGAGCAACCTCAGAACACAGGGAATCCTGGCCCAACAAATTACTACACATATTTTTTAGGGGGACACAATTCAATCCATGACAGTCACCAAATTCATTCCCTGTGTTTTAAAAGTATTGTTTTCTGTCTTAGATCTTACTCAGACCTTGCTGTATTGTAGGACTTACAATTGAAAGCACGTTGGAAAAAGGTAAGTGACCAGAGCCACACACAGGGCAGCTCCACTTCTACAGACATTCTAAAATATTCACTTTTCAAAAGTTCCACTTAAATTAGCCCGCGAGAAAGGAAAAACCAAGTCTTAACTACAGAATACATTTTTAAGGAAACGCTGCTTTATTACTTTCAAGTACAAACAATAACTTGGACTCGGCTAACCAAATGTTGCCTAATTGAGGGAACCTGCTTTAATGTATAAACAGTTCATAGTTAGCACAATCACTCATGGGTAAAAGAATGTTTCTATGACGCATAAAAATAACATCTTATAGAGACATCATGTACACAATCACTCCACTATTAAATGATCCCTTCTCCCCTACCCCACAATTCATATATAAACTTCACCTCATCCCCCCTAGGTCACAACACACATCAAATTGATGACACAAATTGATCCATTTTTACCATGTTGCTAAAGATGCTGGCTTGGTAATAGACTAGCCTTTTTTCAACCTGAGCATTCTCATCAAGGGTGCTAAGCCCAAAGTGGTGAGGTGTCTGTTCACAATGTGAATGTAAGGACACCAAAAAATTGTGAGCTTTTATCGCCTGAATTAATCATCTGCCAGGTTTAACTATGCAAAACACATTCTTCTTTAGACACAGTCATAAAAAGTAGAAGTAGCTGGATCCTCCAAGCTGCAATAATTACATGGGTTTGCACTGGTCAAGATGTAATGTTAACTTCAGGCAACTGGCTATTCTAGGAAGGGGTAAGGAAGATTGGAAACACAATGAATGAAACAACCTGACAGCAAAACACCACTTTGCACTAAGCATGATCATTCAGCTTAATTACACTGATGGGAGCGGTGTAAACACTACCCAGCCATCTAGCTGAGGATTTAGTCTGAAAAAAGTTACTATCCTAGAGCAGGCATGGAGAACCCTGATCAGAGACACGGCAAAGATGGAAGGGGGTTATTTCTGTCAAGAAGGCCAATCTGTCCTTTTCATCAGAGACTCTACCTGGGGACTGCATAATTCACAGAATATGTCCGTTGCCTTGTCAAGCACCAGCATAACCAGGCAGAAAGATGTGTCCAGTGACAGACCTAAAGGGTTTCTCCCCTTCAGGGCAACACTGTGTCCCTAAGAGGCAAAGGTGACAGTGTACCTCGCCCAGATTGCATCCTAGAGTAGTCATCTACACTGCTCACTTTCCTACAGAGAAAGGCAAGTGGTTCACCCACCTAGGCCCTCAAGAGGCCAGGAGGAAGGGAACCAAGGCCGGCATAGTCATGGTGAGAAAAATTAACCTCTAGGCTCTCAAGAAGCCAGGGCACAGTCACAGTTTCACAGAGCTGGCTGTGGTTGGCCAAAGCAATGTGTAAAGTCAGGCACCACCACTCTTAGCTGCTTCTGTTAGGCCAAAATGGACCTAAAAGAAACAATGTCTTCATGTTTAAAATAATACTGTTCCCAAAGGTATTACCCTTTCCCCAATTTACAAATGTAGAGAAGTAATCATTTCCTTGTGAGCAAATACTAGAATGATTATATAATCCTCATTCAAACTTCACTAACAGTTTTCAGTGGCCAGAACATTTTTTTAAACTATTGAAAATGGAACACAAACCTTAAATTTTAATAGCAACACTCTCCATCTTCTACTTATAAAAAGCTGTCCACACATGTGTATCTCCCCTGTGGGTCCTTTTCAAAGACTAGTCCCTCCAAGAGAAGAGGTCATTTTTCTTACTTCTCCAGCAAATCTCAAAGGTCAGGTCAGGGCCAGTTTTATAACACTTGTTACTTCAAATAATGGGGCTGGCACGGGAACAAAGTCAGCTAAAATCCCCACCCTCACTAAGGTCTCCTGGCCTGTCTCACCTTGGAGCCTCAAGTTGTTATGGCACCCTTGTTGAGCAGAAAGGTGAGAAGCCCTTCACTTCCACCAAATTACAAAACTACCCAAGAAATCCAATGCTCATAAAAAAGAATGGGTCTATATGCTCATGACTTAGAAATCTGCAGAAACAAGAATATTCACAGGAAGAAAAGACAAAGACAATTCTCTCAACTCTGAGCTGGAGAAGCAGAAGTCAGTGTGTGGGGAAGGTAGCCCCCACCCTGAGTGAAAGGAGATTCAGAAGTTACAGCTCTTTAATTATCTCCTACCTACTCCCTCTATGACTCTCATTTTATTTTTACCTTTTTAAAGGATGAGTTTGTTTTCCATTTTTACAAAAGCTTGCAATATTATGAATAAACTCAACACCTACAAAGCAATTCAATAAAATGCTCAGGTGAAATAAAGGCCCCTGTGAGAACAAGGATTTAAAGTTAGATTCTAGCCACTGTCCCAAGTACTGCTACCAACATCCAGCTGCACCAAGGACCACTGAAAAGAGGCAGTAAGGAAGAGGACATAAGTTTCAATTTTATAATTTGTAAAATTGTTTCCACACAAATGACTATAATTACCTGTCCTTTGAAGCTACTGGAAAGTGAGGTAAGGCCAGGCATGGTCATTAGACCAATAATCATCAGTTATTTATTCAGGCTAGATGAAGGGGAAAAAATAATTTACTGTCATCACTGCCCCAAGTCTCTTATAAAATAGATTCCAGCTGTAATTCTGGTTCCACTTCTAAGAGTACTAAGCAGAGCTCATGTGCAGAACTCAACGTGCAATGGATTAAATCCAGATGTGGGTGTTGAAGGAAGATCTTGTTTTCTCATATGCACCCAATCCCCTTTGAGTCTCAACATGAGTATCAACTAAACCAACCACTGATTCTCTAATGTACTAACCTGACGACATCCCTTGGTCCTGTGTCAGGTCTTATGCTAGTGATGACTTTCAGAGCTGAGTCCCAACTACAGAGCTAGTATCTGTTCAGCTCTGCCACTACTTTTTTCCATCTATTATAATGGATATGCTTTACACTAGAGTCAGCAAGCAGGAATAACTTGAATTTCCAGGTAGAGGGTCTCACTGAGGTTCCAGTTCTTGTGTTCATCTCTCAACTACTTTCCTGTATGTTTGCAACTGCAGTATGTCACTCTGACTCCCCTGTAACACAATGGCAAACAGCTGAAGGGCGAGTGAGGGGTTTCTCAACTGGCTGCTCCCTCAACTCTCTCCTTATGTTTGTGACAACGGAGTTAAAAGCATTCCCATTTCTGCATCACAGGTGCAGGAGGGTGAAGAACACAAACTGAAAGCCCTTAGGCATGTTTTCTTTAGCTCACCAGATTTCTAATTATCTTCGCCTAGCTGTCAACATTGTAAAAATCAGGATATTTAAAATAAAAAGCGGATTTCTCACTCCCGAAAAAAACAGAAGACCTACCCAACATCGGACTCTCTGCCTAATGATAAACAGCTAGAGCTGAGTAACAGCTCACGTCAGACTAACTTTCCGGGGCTCAACACAAGCCTATCCAGCATTTCTGTTTCCTGCCTGGCTCCCTCAGGCATCTACATTATGAATCTTAATCTAGGGCAATTCCTTCATTTTACAGATGAAGGACAGGAGGGGCTAAAGAGAGAGAAAGCTATGCTGCCTCAGGCCACACACAGTCAGAGACCGTGGGGGAAGGTAAAAGGGGTTCTTTCGAACCTAGTACACTGCCTCCCCAGAGAACCATCATTTCTATCAGCATTGCTCTCAATTACGTTTCTATGTGAAATCTGTTGTATTTTCTACATTCCCTTTTTATCCATCCTTTTCATGTAGTTGATTTCATTATAGATGACAGCTTTCATCAGTGATTTCATTTAAATGCTATCTCCAACCCAAAGGAAACCATGAAATCAGGAATCAGACAAAAACGCAGTGTCAACTTTCGGACACTTTGGTAAACCCAGTACTTGACAGAATCTTAGAAATCACTTAGACTAACATGTAGCTTTAAAAACAGTAAACTATAGCCCAGAGAAGTGATATGCCTGAGGTCACAGAATTTCAAAGGACCAGAACCAGTCTCCAATCTTCTAGCTCAGTGCTCTCCCTGCTGTGTCATGTCACTTCTATGCAGTCACCCAGGCTGTAGGGGACCAAGAAACAGCTTCCTCTACATGGAAACAAAAATTACACAAACTCCCTCACCTCTTAGACATATGTAATCTTGACTCTGCCAAAAACTGGGGTTTTGAATGAGTCATGAACAATCAATTTAACAGAACTTGATTTGCACTGAAAGACAGACTTTCTCTAGAACTGGTATTTGGTGGAGAGTTTATGAAATGTCACAGGAATCTGTGGTCTTTGTAACACTGGCTCTTACAAAAATCTAAGCCCCATGTGCGAGAGAGAAGTTGCTGTAACATCGTAGCACCTTTGCTTCAACTTTGAAAGAAAAAAGGCTATGGTAAAAAGCTTTAATAGACTGCATGTGATTTTATAGGCAACCAATTAGCAGATGAATGAACCAATTTAATGTTCTTTACTTAAAAACTATATTCCTGTCAAGAAAGATGAATCCCCAACGCATCCTCTTATACTCACCAACATAACCAAGTACAAATGAAGTCAATGGTGTACCCCATTAGCATGCTGCACAGTGTGCCCATAAAACAAGCCCTCCCCCGCCCCGAGCCCTGGCCCTCTGGCAAACATAGATAAATGATTGTGCACTGCGTGATGATACCATTAGGTGAGAACTTTGGTTCATGCAGTCAGCTGCCACCGAGGATGCACTCAAAACTCACAGCCCTGGCACCCAAAGTCAGTCCATGGCAGTAGCTTGTGGCATCAGCCGTGTTCCTTCCACAACACCAGGTGAATACTGTGGTCTGGCATGCTGGTGGCGAAGACCAAGCCTGTGTCATTGTGCCCATCCAGTCCATTCAACCAGGACGCTTCGCCTGCCAGGAAGCTGGAGCCTCTCTTGGACTTCCTGTACTCGGGCAGAGGCCAGCGGCTGATGAGGCTCTCTGTCCGCAGGTCCAGGATGTACAGGTAGTGGTTGTCGAAGAGCAGGGCGAAGACCTCCCCGAAGCCCAGCAAGGCCAAGTTGGCGATCTCCGGAGTCTTGATGACCCTGTGAGGGGTAAAGTTAGGGACCATGAGCCAGAGGGCAACTTCACTTCTGCATCTGTACTATAGTCATCTTTTCTGAAGACGTCCATTGAAAACCAACACAACATTCAAGAAAATTTAGAGTTAAGTGAACGTTTCTCATAAAAAGGAAAATACACCAAAAAGCTCAATCCACGTAAAAAAAAAGAAAAAAGAAAAGGTGGGAAGGTAACCTCCTTCAGCACATAAAAGGAAAGAAAGGCACTATTTGACGAAAGTTTATAAAAGCACCAACAATCCAGATATCCAGGCTGGAGAGGATCTTAGAGGTTATCTAACAGTCTCATTTTTAAGACGTAGAAACTGAAGCTTAGAAAGGGTAAATACTTTGACTAAGGCTTCACAACTAGTCAGTTACCAGTTAGACCTAGAATATAAGACTCAACTATCTGCACTAGGTAAAAAGACTTTGGGGTCAAATCTTAGAACACTAGCATTAGATGAAATACCCTGAAGCCCAAAACAAAGTCTGAAAACCAGCCAAATAAAGTGTTAGCCTACTTAGCAGATTACACATGGATTTCTCTTCAAAATGGCAGAGGCTGAAAATATGAGAAGTTTCCCAAATAACTCATGAAACACTAACACAAAATTCCTAAGAACTCAGAAAAAAATAGGAGACTCAGGAGGATAGCCCTAACCTCCTCAGGTTGGCAGTTTCCAAAGCATCAACAACAGAGGCACAAAATGCGAGTGACCAAACAAAAGCCCAAATTAAAATAAAACAAAAAACCCTCATAAAACTTAGTTTTTGTCATCTCCAAGTTTTCTGTTATTTGTTGCTACAGCTGATTCGAATTTGTTGCAACCCTGTGTGCACAGAGTAGACCTGATCCATATGGTTTTCAAGACTGTTCTCAGAAGTGGAAACCCTGGTGGTATAGTGGGGTTAAGTGCTACATCTGCTAACCAAAAGGTCAGCAGTTCAAAGCCACCAGGCACTCCTTGGAAACCCTATCTCTGACCTATAGGGTCACTATGAGACAGACCACACTCAATGGCAGTGGACAGTGGAGCCATTCAGAAGCAGATTGCCAGGCCTACCTTCCAAGGTGCCTCTATGTGGGTTTCAACCAACAATCTTTTGGCTAGAAGTTGACAGCTTAACCATGTGTACTACCTGGGGATTCCTATCTGCAAATTCAGTGAGGCAACAGGTTGACAAGTAAAGTTCACGTGGGAGGTGGGTCTGAGGGCAGCCTGAGTACATCCTGCCTGGCCACTGGCCCAGTGTGCCAGAAAACCACCTGCTGCTTTGCCTACATCCTGCCACGCTCGCACATGGCTGGCAAAGCACAAAAGCTAAGTATCAAGGAGAGCAACCAATTGCTACCACATATGAGTGCCGTGGGATGGAATGAGATGGAAGGTCATGATGCTATCTTCAAGCAGTTCCATTTCTCAGACTTCAATAGAGCATCTGGGTTCATGACAAAGGTGGTCCTGCAGGCTGAGAAACTGGACCACTACCCTGAATGGTTTCAAGTGTACAAGGGTGATATCACCCTGAGCATCCATGACTATGCAGGCCTTTCAAAGTAGGGCGTAAATCTAACCATCTTCATCAAATAAGTAGCACTGTCCATGACATAGACAACATCTTTCCTCTTTTATTCCTTAGGGGAAAGATGTAGCTGAACTGAGAATCCTGTGAGACAGCTGAGGAGTCCCTGGTCCTGAGACCTTGCTGAGACACCACTGCCAAGTCTATCCTGCTCCCTCTTTCTTGAGGTGAGTCCTTGCTGTGGAAAGGAGAGGATGGCTGCCCTGATCTTTCCCCCTACATCATACTCTTCATCCTTGGGGTAATCTGAATAAGCTCTCCCCTTTCTCTGCAACTTCCTAGCAAGTTGTGACTTTCTTTCCCAGCTGTGCATTTCCTGATTCATTTCCCAAGCAGCAGTAACAAAGAATGGCATAAAGTCTTATCTCAGAAATGAGAAAAATAAAGTAAACCTCATCGTAAGAGATGGAACCACATGCTTTCATGCCTCAATAAGTCTACTGTGTCACTACAAAGAAAAGTGGATGTCTTCTTTAGAGATAGCTGGAAAAGAGCTCTGAGACAGGGGAATTGCAACTATTCTCTATGACACTTAGGGTTGGCCCTGTGAAGAGGTGAGCTCAGCCTATGTTTTAACAAGAACCCTACCAAGTCAGTGTATGTTCAAGAGGTAAACTGGAACAGTGAGGGTCTGGCAACCAGGACAAGAAAGGAACAGCTGGAGGATATTCAGCTGAAGAGGGGAGGGAGTACTGGTAGGGGCAGGAAAACTATACATGACCATCACCTTTAAACAGTGAAGGATGTGTAAGAGAGGAGGTCAGACATTACCGGCTCTAGAAGGCAATACTAGGATGAAAGAAGAGTCACATAGAAGACTTCTGTTTGATATTAGGAAGGGAAAAAAGCATTTATTTTTTACTGAGCATCTATACGGTGCCAGGCACTGACCTTCATAGTTAACATGTTATCTCAGTTCTCACAACTGGATGAGGGAGAGGTATTATCTTCACTATATGCACGAATAAGCTAAGGCTAAGAGTGCAGCAAGTCAGGCCATATCACACAGCTGACATGCTGTAGACCTAGCATCTAGCTCTGATCTGTCAGACTCCAGAACCCATGCTCTGTTCTTTACATTCAAGTGCTTCCTATGAGGATGACAATGATCATCTCCAGTTGACATGCACAGCTCATTGCTGAATGAAGGGATGAGTGTACAAATAAACAGATTTCAAATGAATGTTAGTGAGTGTCACATATGCTAGGTTGGTCCCTGAAAAGAAATGAATACAACAGTCTTTGTCCTCTAAATGGGGAGTGCACGACATAGTACTGTCTGAGAACAAGAGAACACTTTCTGTGAAGAATATAATCAAGAGCACCAAGGAGTTAGCAATCATTCTTTTATCAGCTGGATCTGGAAGAGTGTCTTTTTTCTGGAGAACAAATGGAGGTGGACATTTCAGACTGAGAGACCACGAAAAGCATCTCTAAATTTTACAAGTTATCTACCGTGAGCATGTATTTCTCTTATAGAATTGATTACCTGCAAAAAAGATTCTGTGACACTAGTAATATCAGTAGGGGATCACTTTTATGAATTAAGAGAATAGTTAACAAATGCTGGTAGCCCCTGGCTTGAAAAGCAGATCAGTGAATGGGTTCATCTGCTGAGACTGAAAATGGAAGAGAACACCTATACTTAGAAAAGAACTACACAAAGCAACAACTGAAATAGAAATGTTTGAGAAAAAATTCATGCAAAATCGTTCATGTAAGCATGTACCAAATACTCTCTGTGGTTCAAGCTTTTACAAGCATACCTACAAAACAGAGCTTAGTATCCCAGGAAAAGCAGGAAGTTGGGCTAAAACTCCAAGTAAAGGGAAAACAGGAGCTTCTTTCAGTGCACACCCATTATTTTCTACTTGGAAGACTCGAGTTCATTCACTCAACAAGATACTTACTGAGAACCTAATGTGTGCTAGCCACTATTAGCACCAGGGATTTAGTAGTGAACAAGACAAAGTTCCTCACACTCACCCTGCCCAAAACTGCAATAGC
Organism: Heterohyrax brucei; assembly: GCA_028571685.1. Classification (NCBI taxonomy): domain Eukaryota; kingdom Metazoa; phylum Chordata; class Mammalia; order Hyracoidea; family Procaviidae; genus Heterohyrax; species Heterohyrax brucei. Next base: position 71,186,342 of record CM053150.1, read on the forward strand.
CTAACTTCTTCCTCCTTTCCTTTCTCACTCACCCAATTTTTTAAGCTAGAAAATATAGCAGTCACCTGACTCTCCTCCTTCCTCAAATCACAAATTCCATCACCAAAAACTATCAGCTTTACCTCCTAAACTGTTCTCTAGTTTATTTGCTTCTATCTCCACTGCCACAACTGTGATCTGAGACATTATTTTCCTCCTGCACTACTGCCAACAGTTTTATATGGGTCTCCTTGCATCTACAATTAACTACTTACCAATCAGTTAAACCTCACACTAAACTGTCATCATGCTACTACTTCATCTGAAATTTGTATAACCCTTTAATGGCTCCTGACTCAGATTTCTAGCCACATTTGGTCTTCTTTCAGTTTAAAACATCCCAGGACCCTATACCTTCTGCGTGTTCTAACAGACTGGTCTCTCAGTCTGTAACACTTCTTACTGTACACTCATCCCTGGCACTAAGTCAATGCAGATAGTCAACTGTTAGAACCCAGCCTGATTATCTCTTCCTCAGAAACCATTCCTTACTCACTGGACTAGGTTAGCTCTCCAAGTACCACCTACTGTGTTGTGCTTATCTGACACACTATAAAATTGTTATGTAATTAGCTGTTTAATGTCAGTCTTCCCTCTTACTGGCCGGTAATCTCTGTGAGTTCAGCAAGTATTTCTGCTGATTACCAAGGCAAATCACACCACCTGAAATACAGATCAATGTTTAATAAATATTTGTTAATGAATACAGCAGTGGTGCAATGAACAGAGGCAAATGAAAAATTTGCAAACACGATCCAAAGTAGGCTGGGAAAAACCACTAGAAAATCTAGGAAGTCCTACATTATCAATGCAAAGCAGGGTATAACCAGAAACTTAAGAAAACCAGATGGCTATGGGACAGGGTTTAAGCCACATAAAGATGAGCTAATCCCAAAGACACTGAAGCACAAATAAGTTGCAGAACAAACCTTTTATTCTAACTACTTTAGAAGTGTAAACAGAACATCTGTGCTGTACATTTTGGGCCCCCAAACCTAAACAACCTTGCATACTTTACTGAGATTTAGCTCATGAGATTGTGTCATCTCAGTCTAACTGAACAACATGTTATCATTCGTGCTTTTCTACCTTTTCAATTTGCCTCAACATGTAAAAAGCCCTACCTAATTCTAACAACTTATCCCAGGGGCCATAGCATTTATACTTGGTTTTCTAAAGAGTTTCTGAGTTATTTGTGTTTAGGCGAGAAAAACACTAGACAAAACAGCCCATTTTCCAAAGAAAAACCTAAAACTATCACCTCCTACCAGCCAAAACAATAAATTTCAAACATATTTTGACAAATCCTTAGAAATACAAAGTAGCCCTATGGGCACAGTGGTTAGTTTAAGCGTTCGACGTCTAACCAAAAGGTTCGTGATCTGAAACCACCACCCAGTCCATGGGAGAAAGATGTAGCAGTCGGCTTCTTTGAAGATTACGCCTTTGGAAATCTCATGGGGCAGTTCTATGCTGTTCCACAGGTCACTATCAGTCTGAATCGATTTAACAGCAATGGGTATTAAATTCTACCTTCAATACCACCCAAAAAGATTAATTCAGAACACAAACAATATTAAACTGTAGAAGATCTGATTTTCCTACAGTGATGAACTGGAAGTTTTCCTTTGGAAAGGATAAGGTTTTTTAAAATGTCTTCATTATTTGGCATTTCTGGTTTTTGGTATGTCTTATGCATGTGTCTACTGGGCAATACAGCTACAGATGGATGAAAAATGGACTAGAACCCTGACTGAGCTGTGGGACCTTGAGCAAACCCTTACCCCTTTCTAGGCTTCAGTCTCTCTATCTATAAAATAAAGAGCTTGGACTAAAGCTTTCTAGGCTCTGTTCTACACTGCCCCAACCCCAGAAAAGCATAATCATCAATCATTTCTAGAAATGATTCTGACAGCTTTAGCACCTAACTGGTTAGAAATGTTGGTCTGACCACTATTATAAGGACCCAAGAACAGGTTTAAGAGTAGAAGAAAACAATGTTTCATGGTTACAAGAAAGGGAAGAGAGGCAGAAGGGTATTCATAGATTAGACAGAAGACAGGAATTGGGCTAAGTGAAGGCAGTGAAAGCATGCAATAGAAGGGAGATTAACAGTCCTGGAATACACCAAAAGCTGACAGGCTTCCTAAATACAATCCAACATTTGAAGGTCAGAGTAGCAGGGGCAGGGGTCTGGGGACCATGGTTTCACAGGACATCTAAGTCAACTGGCATAACTAAGTCTTTTAAGACAATGTTCTGCATCCCATTTTGGTGACTGGTCTCTAGGATCTTAGAAGCTAACCAGCGACCATCTAAGGAGCATCAACTAGTCTCAATCTACGTAGAGCAGATGCAAACAAAGTACATCAAAGACATTATGAAAATATGAACCCAGGAGACAGGAAGGACCACAGGATCAGATCACAAGAATACATCAGCATGAAACCAGAAGAAATTAGATGGTGCTGCCCTCACAGGGAACACAACGTAGAGTACCTGAAGCAGTGGAAGAAAAAAGAGGGTGCATATTTAGAACTCTATTAAAAGACCAGCCTTGACGTTCCGACATCCTGGAAGGTCTCCTGAGGACAAAGAGTGATGCTGGTAAAGTGTGTACTTCTTGGTTTAAATACATACACAAGGCTGTTTGGGCAGCTCTTGTTTAGGGGCAAGGTAGGAGAGTGGAGAGGAGGAGATAGGAATTGGCTGAATGTGGGAAGTACAGGGTGGAAGGAGGAGTGTGCTGTCACAGGGTGGGGAGAGCAGGTAGAGTTGCCACAGTGGTGTGTGCATGGGATTTTACATGGCAAATTGGCTTGGAGACTTGCATTGTAAACTTTCACTTAAAGCACAATAAATTTTTTTTTTTAAAAGAAGACATGTTGGTCAGACTCCAGGAAGACATAAATGGAGCTCACCAAAGTAGTACTGGACAGCATGATCAATCTCAAACATCATTCATAAAAACAGTGAAGAGATAGTTGGATTTTCTATACTCTCACAGCCAACATTCCCTAAATCATTCTATAGAACACTAATTCAGCGAGCTGTTAATAGGTGCTCCTCAAAAAAAAACACTTTGTGCACAGAAAGTGTGAAGTAAAGTACAGTAACCAAATTCAGACATGCCTCTTTATGTATGGCTTCTAAAAGCTATAAAAAGCCCCGACAATACAATGTTAAAGAGCTCAGCTGTGGACAGAACAGTTGTTGGTTGGAACTTGCCAGCTGTTACACAGGAGAAAGAGGTGGGTCTGCTTCCGTGAAGTTTACAACCTCAAACCCTATAGTGGGCAGTACTACTCTCTCCTACAGGGGCTATGCGTCAGAATCAACCTGACAGTAGTGGATTCTCAGAGCTGTGAGTTATAAAGACTTGCCACGTACTGTGCCACATTCTCTTTATAGGCATTTCTCTTAACCCTCATTTTCCAGATGAGGAAATTGAGGCAAGGCACAGAGGTTAAACAGTTTACACAAAATCACACAGCTCATAAAAGATGGCACCACAAGGTCTGTCTGTCATCAAAATACATTATCTTAATCATATGATACCACCTTCAATCACCCTTCAACATATTAATATGTTAAAAAAAAAATTGCCAAAGCCTAACCCACATCAAACCCACAGCAACCCTAAAGAAAGCAGAGCTGCTCCATAAGGTTTCCAAGGGATGGCTGATAGATTCAAACTGCAAATTTTTAGTTAGCAGCTGTAGCCCTAACCACTGTGCAACCAGGTACACGGTATGCAGTGAATCAGAAAACTATTTGTCCAAGGACCTGCAAGTTGTACTTTTCTCTAAATACCTTTCTTTCTTTGTTTCTACTGGTTAACAGAAGGCCACTCAACCTCTCAAACCTACTTAAGTTGACTAGGCTAATAGAACATGAAAAATTCCAACTAAACAGAAGTAGCAATTAGAATATTAGAACTGGAAAATATCTAAAATATCTTTTCATCCAAGCCTCTGGTTTTCCATAAAAACATGTCAAATTCTGAAAGAGGAAGTAATTCATGACTCAAAGAAGGAATCAGAACCTAGATCTCCCAAAATACAACTTTCTTTTTTCTATATTGTCCCTAAAAGATTTTTACAGTGACATTTTCAGCACGTATATATATACACATACTCTGCTTATACTGATACAGGAAACACACCCTAAAGCCAAGTTATTAAGCAGAACATCCAAATATTTAGTTTTGTTTTACTTCTGAACTGCAACTTACTTTCAAAGGTTAAGTATACGGCCCAAAGAAATTTTACCTGAGAATATCATAACTGGCAAAGTCCCACTGGTAGAGACCTAGCGCTGAACTACAGACAATATATTTGCCATCAAAATGAAGTCTTGGCTGCAGGCAGATACTTCTATCCTCAGAGACAGACAGTGTCTTTAAGCATTTGCAATTGATTTCTCTCCCAATTGGCCAAATCTAGATAAAAAAAAAAAAGAAGAAGAAGAAAAACAAAGAGATTACATCACCACGGAAAAGCTTGTCCTGACAATGTGACTTGCATTGCTGAAGTCAGACACAAACTAAAATACACTGGAAACACCACAGCTCTCACAATCAAAGCACACAAGTTCAAGTCCTGATTCTGGTGCAAATGTGCTTGTAACCTTGAGTAAAATACCTCTCTAAACATCCATTCCCTCAATAAATAATGGCAACCATATAGAATGGTTTAAAAGAGTTACTGAGAATGCATGTATGAGTGCTCTGCAGATTCTTTGCAATTTGTTTTATTACAACAAATTAATGTTGATGTTTTCATAGTTTAAAATCTAAGAATGGTGGAAAGTAGGAACTATGTGTCTTAAGAAAACAGTAAGAATGAGCTGAAAATAAATTTCTGTTGCGTCTTAAACCACAGTTAGAAACTGCCTATGGCATAAAAGTTAATGAATAATCTCCTCTTCCAACAAGTTCAAGACACCATTTAGGTACACCCCCCTCACTATACCATTTTAAATTTTTTATATTTGCCAGTTTTTGTTTTTTGAGGAAAACTAACGGACGTAAAAAGCCTCACCTTGATTTCATATTTGTCTGCACTTAAGAGGATGTAGTCTCCAGGGCTGTGCAATAGAGACTTGACTTTGCACTTCTGCAGAACTACCTGGAAATATAAACATTCATGTTACAAGAAGGCCCTTTTAATGCTGTTCCTATAATGCTTTTACTTTTTAAAAAAAATTAAAATATTAAAAACCAGAGTTCAAAATACTGTGGTATGCTACAACAGCTAAACTATAAATATATTACTTGTACTTTTGCCATGATCAGATTCTCTAACTTGTCAACAGAATCTTAAAAGGTCTAATGCTTGTGTCCTTTAATCTTAGTTTCAGTCTGCAAACAAACACTGAAAATGATTTTAAAAATTGTAAAATGTGACTTCATAGAAAACATGAAGAGTCAAAAACAGTAGGAACAATTTTCTATTTTCATAAGCAGATGCATTATAATGGAAAAAAATACTGGACTTGGGACCAGAATCGCCCATATGCAACCTGGATAAGACCTCTAACATCTTTGTTCCTCAGTCTCCTCAAATCTTTAATACACAGGATGAGGCACTTATTATCTCATGTAACTGCAGTAAGGATCGAATGAAAATGTACCAATAAATCCTTGCACTCTACCAGCACTTGCAGCAATCTGTAAACACTAAATTCTAATTATTTTTGTAATAAGTCATAAGGCAAGAGTCCTTCTCACTCATTCAAAAGTCTGAGAAGCAGATTCAGCTGAAGCTGACTGACCTTACTAACGGACCAGCAGGCAGGTACCTTGCTTCATGCTACTCTATCTTCTCATTTAAAATTCAGAAAACACTTACCAGGTGATACAACACAGCCCCTGAAAGCAATAGTGACTTCCTACCACATCACAGCCTGTCTTCTAGACCCAAGTCCACTATTTTTCCACAATATCAAATCACTATTTTATAACATGTAAATTTTCTATTTAAAAATTCAGTGTGCCCAACATAGCATAATGATCTTCTCTCAGACTGTTCTTCCTTTAGCTCCTTCTTCCACAAAAAGACAAAATCACCCGCCAAGCCAAAAGTGCCATCGAGCAATCTAAAACCTACCAGCCATCTCTAATTCCTTCTTCTTCCTTGTTTCCCACAACAATCAAAGAACTCAGTTGGCTTTATCTCTTTCATGTGTGCTGTTCTCTTTCTTCATCACCAACATCGAAATACAAGCCATCAGCACCTTTTGCTTAAATTACTACAAAGATCTGACTGGTCAGCCTGTGTTTACCTTGTGTCCCATTCTAATTAATTTTTTACTCAGAAATTGTTATTTTCTTAAAACATGAATCATAACAGACCCTTGTTCTGACCTCTTCAGTTGCTTCCCATTATACTCGTGATATACAAAATCTTTAGTATGGCTTACTAAATAAAACACGAAGACCACCTCTTAACTACATAACAGTGTTCCACTGACTTTGTTCCAGGTTGTCATATGTGCCAGTGTTTTTCCCACCCCAGGGCTTTCCACATGCTACACCCCAGAAATGCTTTCCACATGCTGCATCCCAGAAACACTTTCCACTATGCTTTGCCCAGCTACCTCATACTCATTTTTTCCATTTTGTTCTTTTTCATATTCATTTTTCCCCCATATTCATTCTTCCCACTTTGTTCCTTCTCAAAAAACCTTCCCTGAAACAGATACTCTTCTAAGACTTTTTCATAGAACTTTTCCTTCATAGCACTTAACAACTTGAATTACTTGTGAAATTACTGTGAATACCTAATTCCCCTGCTATAGTAACATCCACAAAGGTAAGGTCAGGTCTCTTAATGCTCCCTCCTGTCCCCTCTGTCCCTTGCAGAGTAGCCAGGGAAACTCAAGACAAGTATGTCTGCACTGCATACCTATTATGATGATTTCATTTGACCCTCACAGAAATATTTTTCACGAAAACTAGAAAACATCACAGTATGCTGAAGATCCTATAGACTGTTCTTCACTGCACTTATTGCAAACATTATTTTGTGTATTCAAAATGCAAGCTGTCTTTTTTTAAATTAAAAAAGACATACGCTCATCCAAAAGAAAAAAGCATGCATAACCCCACCAGAAACAATCACCAAGCTTTGCAGTTTCATCTTATGGCTCACCTCCCACCTAAGACAACATCTATCATCCCTCACCCCTTACCCTCAAATATGACATCAAGGAAATTTCTTCTCCAAGTCTTCCTACCTTGGTAACCCATTCCGTATGCCCAGTGAGGGTGTTCAGGCATGTCCCAGCAGATAACGCCCATACTTTCACAGTGAAGTCTGCAGAGCCACTCACCAAGATATCCAGTTCATCATTGTAGTCCACGCTAAATACTAGTACATACAACACACACAAAGTTAAAACATGTGGCTGTCTACATGGCCTTTCTAACAGTGAGTTCAATAATATTTATTTTTCCTAGCTGCCCAATGGTACAGATTTCCCAACTAGAGCTACCATGAGAAGAGTGCTACCCAACTATCAATTTTAAGATAAAAAAAATAATTAAAATCCATTTAAAAAATCCTGTCATAATTACAACTTATTATTCTACGGTAGAATGCTCCTGTAATACTACAATCTCTCATATTTGTTCTAGTTTTAAAGTGAAAGACAAACCAGTGTTGAAGATAACAGCACTCCTCCTCAGGGGTGCTTGCCTGTCACTATAAAACTTATCGACCTCATGCAGGGGAAAAAGAGAATACACTTGGTCCTACTCAGATCTGAACTGTTTATGTCAATGAGACAACATGTAAAGAATGTAAGCTGCAAAACAGCAAGCTGAAGAAAAGCCAGGTAAAGAGAAGCAAACCAAAAAGACCAGGCTAATCCATTCACTCAAAAAATAGTGCCTGAATTTCTTCACAACTGTATCTTCAGCACATAAAACAGTGCCTATAGTATAAACGGTTCTCAAATATTTGTCATTAAATGTCTGGCAAACTCTAAGACAGCACTGAAGTCCTAGAGATGAAGACCGGTCTTTCAAGGAAATTAGTCAAAGAGTCACAGAGGAAGGAGTCTGAAGAGAGAAATGTTTACCTCTTCGTAGGGAAACACCAAGGTGAATGACTAACTCTGCCCAGGGGTATCAGAGAGGACTTTAAAGGAGGTGATTTAGGAGATGGGTCCTGAAGAAGGAGCAGAGTTTATCAAGGAAATAAAAAGAATACTGCAGATACAGGGAACAGCAATGACACAGTTAGGAAAAGCCACTGCAAACGTCCAGGGAAGAGAAAGAAGAATGTTTTTAGAACAACACTCACAAAGTTGATCAGGTGTAAAATTACATGGAAATGATGACCTATCTTGAGAAATATTTCAGAATATTATACTGAGTTTAATATGTAAGTTCTGTGCTTAGTAACAGACCTTCATATGTTAATTTCTGTAAGAAGTGGTAGCACATAATAAAGACTGACAAAACTTATAGGAAGACAAACAAAATAGGGGAAAATGGCTTTAGCAGGAAAACAGGTAGGTTTCATTCAAAGAATTACTGAGCACCAGGTACAGATCAAGGAATTTTGGATATAAGGGTGAGTAAGACAGGCAATATCTCTGTCCTTATGAGCTTGCAGGCTGGTGAGGACAACATGTGTCATACTTATATGATGAGTGTTATGAGAGAAATACAGGTTACTGGGAAATCTACAGCAGAGGAACTCAAACTGTTTAGGAAGTCCAGAAAGGCTGCTCATAAACTACGATGCTTAGGAGCATAGACTGTTGATTCTCAGGGGCTGATGCAATAGGTAAACAGAGAAAGGAAGAAGGAAGCTACTGCAGAAGAGGCTGGGAAATTGCTCAATGAGTTCTACATAAAGCTCTGAAATATAATGCAACTGAGGGAGAAGTTCAGCCCTTAAGACTATATTCAAATGACTAGATTTCCAGAAAATGCTGCTGTACATTTATTAGGAAGCATCCAGGTATCAGTTTCTTTAATCTTAACTCTAGGCAGTTGCTTATTTTAATCAACTGTCGACCAAGTTCCAATTAGATATTATCTATACAGACCACATAATCTGGCAACCAGTGTTACTGCAGAGGCTTTTCAGACCTGATTCTACATATAAGTTGACTAAATTTACAAGTATAGAACTCATTCAATTTGCAGGTGTAAATCTTTGATAGAAACAAAGGGGACTGACTGTTCAAGAGACTATAAATGAAACAGAAGAGGGAGCATTGCCCCCTCTCAACATAAAGACAGAGAGAAAAGTTTTTAAATGGGTTAAAGGAAAGCAAAATTGGGGAGAAATTCTAAATAAGAGTAACTCAAATAGAGAAAAATAACTGCAGTGATTGAAAAAGGATGAGAAAACAAGCAGGTTAAATAAATATAAGAAGACCATATTCCCAGCTTTTGACTTAAGGGGTAATGTGAAAGTAATTACAAAAGCCCTAATAGAGGGTCACCCACCCGCCCCCGTGTGTCCCCGGAAGTGCTGGGTCCTGGCTCCAGAGCTCCACTCCCAGCAGGCCACCGTGTTGTCAAAAGAGCCTGTCACAAGCTTCTGCTCATCAAACTTGACTGCCGCACAAGTGTGGGTCTGGATGCCATACACGCACTGCCCTGTGCTCACATCCCACAGCTTCGCAGACAAGTCATCTGACCCTTCAAGAGAAAAACAAGAGGTTAACGAGAAGACAAAATGCTAAAGAAAAAAAATAACCACAAACCTATGGTTCTTAAAGGAGAACTCAGCGGTCACCTGCTCTAGCACTTGACACTTAATGGCTATCGACACAAAGCACACAGAGAATGACATGAACTGTTCAGCGTCACCAAAGTGCTATCAACTGTACTGAGACTGAACCTTGGCTTTTGGTTTACTTCTTTTCCCTTAACTTTAGATGCTATGAAAGGATGTTAGACCAAAGCAACCCACTGGTGCTTCAACATACAAAATTTCACAAATCTCTGGCTACCCTGAGCTCTCTGACTCGAGCTTGAGAGGAATGGGGGATTTCCAATGACTTGCACATATATAGCTGCATGCTTTCCAGTACCCAATAATCCTGAACATACAAGGAAAGCTGAATACTATGCAGACAGAGCTGCCTGCTGAAAACATATTCCATGTAAGGCAAGTCAAAAGATAAGCCTCACATTATGGGCTAGCTGCTGTTTTTTCAAGCCATCTTAAAATATGTGAAGCAACTTGAATTTTTCTTTGACATTTACAACAGCTCATCAAAGAACTTCTTATAAAGCCTCTTAAGAGTCCACAGAAAAAGTAACGTGCTTTTTTTTCCTATTCTTGTGAAAAAGTATACCAATCATGATGACAATTTAGGACCTTGCTGTAATGAAATTTAAAATCCTAACATTAAAGCACATCTTATGATTTACCTTTAGAATAGGAAATAGTAAGAAACAATAAAGAAAAAAACATTCTGAGGGCACACTCAAGACAGTCACTATAAGGACAAAGCATCCTAAGAAAGCACCGAAAGACTAGTTTTCAAAAAGCTGACATGACTAAAGTCAGCCACGATTTTCCTTTTAATGGTTAGTCAAGTGCCACTGTTTCAGACCATGGAAAAACAGCCAGATTTATTGAATGAACTACAGCAGAAACTTTGACCCAGGCAAAGAAAACTCTTTGACATTACACCGAAATAAAGACTATTTGTTACTACTTTACTACTTAGGAACCCAGTTTCCCTCTCTATAAAACGAGTGGTGGGACTTCGTGGTTCTCAGTGGGTATATGTGACACTAGAATCATCTGGGGAGCTTTCTCAAAACATACACGCAAGGCTACTCCACCTTTAGAGGTTAGAATTCTGAATATAAGACCCACACCCGCTGTCACTAAGTCAATTGTGCCTCGCAGTTTTTATGAAAATAATGGAAAACACACTAAACTTTTTACAGAAGAAATGTAATTTCTTCTTTAGCCTACCAACAACAACCAAAAATAACCTAATTCCTACTCATAACCAAGTCTGGCTGATTTAAACTTCTTTTCTGAGTCACCATTCTATTCATCACTTAAAAAAAAAAACAAGACTCAACATCTAGAGTTACTGAGATCAATCTATTGTGCCACTCACAACGTAAGCTGATACACATACACATCCACATTAAAAGAAAAAAAAAAAAAACCACTGCTGTCAAGTAGATTCCAACTCATATTAACCTTATGGAACAGAGCAAAATTGCCCCCCAGAGGGTTTCCAAGGAGCACCTAGTGGATTGGAACTGCTGACCTTCTGGTTAGCAGTCAAACCTTTAACTGCTACTGACACCAGACTTTCCTGTACGCATACATGCACACTAAAAACCCACTGCTGTCAAGTTGGTTGTGACTCACAGCGACCCTACAGAACATAGCAGTACTGCCCCATAGGGTTTCCGAGGCTATAGATCCTTATGGAAGCAGACTACCACATCTTTCTCCTGCACTGCAGCTAGCAGGTTCAAACTGCCAAGCTTTTAGTTAGCAACTGAGTGCTTTTAACTACAATGTCACCAGGGCCCCTTATATATCTGTCTATACACATAATTTTCACAAAGGTCATTCGTGTCAGATATAGTAGTCCTATTTTACAAAGCAAAACACACACACACTCCGAGGCTCAGAAAGATGAAACGTCTTAACTCTTTAGTTACCACTGGGTTAACAGTATACCAGCCATTTTTTTTATCCCTCTGGACTTCAGAGTTAAGGCATTATTCTGGTTCTAATGCATGTAGTATCAAGAAGGGTCCCTACTGAAATGTGTGAAACTCAGGAGACCAGATATGGAACCTCAATGTTGTGTAGGTTGAGTGTTCTATTGCCAATAGCCAAGTGCCGTCGAGTTAGATCTGAGTGTTCTACGAGGTTATGCTTTTTTGGATGTGTTTTGTGAACTTTTTCCTTTTACTTATATGAGATAAGGCTTACAACCATAATTATGCCCTTCTTGTATGATGTTTTGGTTCTTCTCTGTCATATCTGGGAAATCAAAGATTTCTCATGAAACCTCATGGAAAAATACCCACAATAAAATATATAGCTGTCACTGGTACACCATCATACCACAGACTACTAGCACCACAGTGCCACCTGGCTCATTGCTGGCTTGTATTTCCAGGTCATATTTCTCAAAATCTGTATTACCAACCAAAACTTGAAACAGACTAATTAGTAAGCATGTATCCCAACACTAAAGACACATGCCAAGAAATTTTTTTTTTTTTGAGAAACGTAGTAGCGAAAGCATTTTAATCAAGGTTACACAGACAGCAAGTTAGTAAGAATGGAATCCAAGTCTACTAATTACAGATTATACGCTGTTACTACATACCACACTACTAGCCTATAATACTTTTTTTCCTAAACCCCAACCAAACCCATCACTGTCGAGTGGATTCAACTCACAGCAACCCAACAGGACAGTGTAGAACTGCCCTGTAGGGTTTCTGAGGCTGAAATCCTAACAGAAACAGACTGCCACATCATTCTCTCTCAGGGCAGACGTCAATGAGCAGATGAGCACTTCAACCACTGCAACAACCAGGGTTTCTTAGAGTATCTGCAGTGGGATCCAATACTTTTAAAATTATTTAAATTTTACAGCATTAGCCACTTTGGACATCACTGGTCTACGACAGCACTATCCTATGGGAGCCATGGGAGCCACATAAGTACAAAATTTTAATAGTAATATTAAAAAGTAAAAGAAACAAGTGAAAATAATCAAATATATTTCATTTAACTCAACATGTCTAGAGTACATTAACATGTAATTAAACATAAAAATGTATTAATGAGACATTTTCCCTTTTAGGGGGGCGGTACTACTCCAGAACCAAACCAAACCAAACCCATTGCCGCTGAGTTGAGTCCAACTCACACAGCAAACCCACAGGACAGAACAGAAATACCCTAGAGAGTTTCCAAGGAGCCCCTGGTGGATTTGAACTGCTGACCTTTTGGTTAGCAGCTGTAGCACTTAGCCACTATGGCACTTTGCATTTCAAGGACTCAAAGGCTGTACATAGTGGACTACTGTATTGAACAGAGCATGACTACAGTATTTTTTTAATTCTTTATTATTATGATTAAGTGAAATTTTACAATGCAAGACAATGTGCCATACAAAACCCCGAGCACCTGCCTCTTCACAACTCTATGTGCTCTCCTCACCCTGTGACAGCACACTCTTATTTTCCATTCTTTACTTCCAGTATCCACTCAACCAACACTTGTCCTCTCTCTACTCTCTCCTCTCCCCTCTTAAAAGAAACCAGTAGTAGGGATAGCCTCATATACATATTAAACAATAAAGTACACACATCACCTGCATCACTACTCTGTTGGACTACAGTATTTTTAAGGTTCTTTCACCTTGGGCATTTTGAGGCTCTATTTTTCAGGAGCTAAAGTAGGAAAAGAACTCATTTTAGGATCTTAGCATGGTTCTGATTTATTGCCAGTGTTCAACTTGGATCTCATTCATTCATTTAACCTGTATTTACAGAACATCTATGTCAGGTGTGGGTACTGCTCCACGGTGCTTAGTCTGAGAAGACAAAAAGGCTTAACAGGCAATAATGATTCGGTATAGTAAGTGAGCAGGGCATGGGCAAATATAAAAAGGAGATAACAAGAAAAAACATCTCAGGTGAAGCACCATGGAGTTTACAATGATGCTCCTCAATACCTACGTGTTCCACAAATACTCCTTGCTCCTCACTTATGCGTCCCTCTTATTTATTTCTAAACTAGGCTTTAACATAGGATTGTTTGAAGGGATTTCAAGGCTCATGCAAAGTTTCAAGCTTTAACTAGTTTAAGCCGAAATCCAAAGGATGAGTAAGTCAACCAGGCACAAACAAAAAATAAAAAACAAATAGTACATACCAGAGGTCTCCACACTTTTTATATGAAAAACCACATAGCAAATACTTTAGGAGTTGCAAGCCAAGCAGTCTCTGTCACAACTCAACTCTGCTAGATTTGGCCCACAGTTCATAGTTTGCCAATCCCTAGTACAAACCTACTAAAAATAACACATGTGTTGTTTAGGTCAATACACAAACTTTACCTGAAGGCAAAGTGAATTAAAAACAATACCAAATATCCCTATGTCTTATACAGATATACAGTCATTGGGGCCAATTCATGAAGAACTGCTTGGAACCAAGCTAAACACTGCTTAGGTATTACTTATAACGCTTGTCAAAATGTACTGCCCAACATACGAACACTGACTACAAAAGCAGTTGGGTAGGAAGGGGAAACAGAATGGCAAGATCAAACTGGAGAACTGGGTCAAGGAGGTGACTATAATTATGATCTTACTTGCATTTATGAAAGAGCACTCTGATTGTATTATTGAGAATTGTTTTAAGGGGGGCAAAACTGGAGGCAAGGAAGCTCGTTAAAAAGCTAGGAGGTAGATTATCTAATTATTTAAACTAGTTTATATAGACAAACACTGTAACATTCAGTTTTGTATCCTAAAGAAATTTCAAAAGGCATTCGGGCTGAGCTGAGTTCTATTTTGTAGTAATGGTATAAATCTACCCTAACTACTAACCTTTCGGAGTCACTATTCCGATTTGTTTTTGGCTTTATGTCAACTTTCCTTCTTGTCACTCATCTGTAGTACCAGCTAAATCAACATACTTTCAAAAAGGTCACCAATGAAGTTCAGTAATGAAAGAGGACTAAGCATTTGTGAAACCAGAGGCTGCAAGGCACCGTCTTGACATAAGCACAACCAACATAAGAGGCTGAGTTTCCATTCCAGAAAGTACGCCGAAAGAAAAACATGTATATTTAGAAGTGCCTTAAAAGTCGGTTCTTATGTCATGAACAGCCACAGCACTAAGGAATGATGAATGTCTCCCCTCTTGCAACACCTTTACAGGCCACCTGCAAAACAAGATGACATCAGATAGTGTGCATGACTGACCATGCAATTCTGATGGCCAATCAAGGTAAGACCACCAGATACTCCTCCAAGGATCGTCAGAAGAAAGTCCTACATGCCACACAATCTTTCCCCAGATCAGAGACCCCTTTAAAATCTCTTCTCATAGACAACAGATAGACAGGCTTTGGAGGAAAATCATTCCCCTCTGTCTCTTGTGTATCCACATGCAATAAATCTTTGATTACTATACCTCAAAAAAAAAAAAAAAGAAAGAAGACTAAGTAAATGTGGCCTAGTTAGACCCTTTACATTAAAAAAAAAGTCTTCTCAAATCAGAAAATGGAATGAAAACAATACTTTGATGTCAGGGATGGATGTGCAACAAGGATAGGCAGAAAAAAGGAGCTGTGGCCCAAATGGAGTAAGCTATCTTATCAAGTTAAGCTTAAATATTTAACTGGTTGAACTATATCACAGCTCCCTGAGGCACTTAACTCTCCTGGCCAGCTCAATGAAATTAACCAGCGTCTCTTCAAGACACGCTACCTACTACTCCTTGAAATTCTTCATCAGTGTTCTGTTTCTTTACCTCTCCGCTTCTCTAGGTATACCCTTCAAGGATCCACCTAGGTTCTATTCTTTTTTCTCTCTACAATCTCCCTTTAAAGCATTACTGTTCCAGTCATAGCTGGGATGGTGCCTAACTTCTAAACCTTTCCCCTCAAGACTTACACACTCTCCAAAGCTCTAAACCTGTATTTCCAGACACTAATGGGAACCTCCACTTAAACATCCTATGTTGTTTTGAGCTGCTGTTGTATCAGTTCCAGCTAACAGCGACCCCACCTATAACAGAAGGAGAAACACTGCCCATCCTCACAAACATTCTGCTTGAGCCTACTGCTGCACTCAGTGTCAACCCATCTCACTGAGGGTCTTCCTCTTTTTCTTTTCTATAGGCAACTTGGAAACTCTGATGGTACAGTGGTCAAGTGCTACATCTGCTAACCAAAAGGTTGGTAGTTTGAATCCACCAGGTGCTCCTTGGAAACCCAAGGAGCAGTTCTACTCTGTCCTATAGGGTCACTATGAGCTGAAATCGACTCAATGGCACTGGGTTTTGATAGGCAACTCAATTTCATTCATCCCAAATTGAACTCATCTAGTCCTTCAAATTTATTCCTTCCTTTTCTTTCCTTGCTACTGTACTACTATCCTCCCAAGCATACATACCTAGAAGCCTGACATTTTTTTAAATCTTCCTGTCTCTTATATAACATCCCCAATTTGTTGTTAAATCCTGACAATTCTATTTCAACGGCTGTACTTTCACTGAACTGCTCTTTTTAAATCTACCCTTACTATCCTAAATCTAGATCTATTTACCCTAACCTAAATTGCAACAGGATAGTCCCGGGGTGGTACAAATGGTTAAGCACTTGAGTATCAGCCAAAAGGCTGCTAGTTCAAATTCAACCCAAAAGGGCCTAAGAAGACAGAGGAGGCAATCTGCTTCTGAAATGACAAAGCCTTTAAAACTCTGTGGAGCAGTCCACTCTGCATACATGGAGTCACTGTGAGTCTGAACTAACTTAACGGTACGTAGGCAATCTGCTTCTGAAACGACACAGCCTTGAAAACTCTGTGGAGCAGTCTATTCTACACACAAAGTCACTGTGAGTCCAAAATGACTTAATGACAATAAAATAGCAACAAGCTCATATTTAATCTGATTCGAGATTCATATATGTCAGAGGTTCTCAAAAGGAATTAAAGTACCTCTTAAGAGAACATTCTAGAAATTCGCAGTGGTGGTTTCAGTTCTCAAAAAGATGAGAGACATTACTGCCATCTACTGGGCAGGGGTCTGAGATGTCAGACATCCTGCAATATTTGGGACAGTGAATAAAAAGAAGTGTCTTGCATACTGCATGACATTCTTTAAGGTTCTGCTAGATATGTATCAGTGAAAAGCTTAGTTTTAATTATCTGAGCCTACAGTCTGTTTACAAAGCACATCTACAGCTTAAGTATATGCTCGATTTTCTAGGAATGCAACTACCAAGTAAACTGAAGAGAGACATACTTTGCCGGGAACTTTGCTAAGAGTTTTTTGCCATTTGGGATTCCATCACTGGTGGTATCTGAGACACAAAGACAACATTCTGCACTAACAGCTGCCACTCTCATAATAAAAACATACTGGAGTAAATACTGTTTACTGTCTTCCAGCATAGCTGGGTTTGAATATTTACATGTTAAGGTATATATTATTTTAAATTACAGTCTTCTTTCTCTTCTGGATTAGAGGACATTGTATTAATTTTTAAAAAATGTGTAGTCGAGGAAAAATGAGCCCAGGAAGCAGAAGGATCCATATAATCGGGAGACTGTATCAGCATGAGACCAGAAGAACTAGATGGCGCCTGGCCATCACCAGACAGCCCTGATGGGGGCACAATGTAGAGTCCTTGATGTAGCATGAAAAAAAGAGATGTGCAGATCGACAACTCTATTAAAACACCAGAACTGATGGTCTGACAACCTAGAGGGTCCCCTGAGAACACGGCCTCTCTAGATTTGCTGCGAACCCAGAAGTGAAACCAGTACTGAAGCCAACCCTTCAGAGAAAGAATGGATTTGACTTGGGAACACAGAATGATGCATGTGGTGTATGTACTTTATGGTTTCTACTGGTTTCTTTTCTAGAGGGGAGAGGAGAAAGGAGAGAGGAGGGGACAGGTGTTGGTTGAGTGGATACTGGAAGCAAAGAGTGAGAAAGAGTGTGCTATCACAAGGTGAGGAGAGCAGATACAGTTGCAAAGAGGCAGGTACTCGGGGTTTTACACAGAAAATTGACTTGGACTGTAAACTTTTCACTTAATCACAATAGGAAATTTTTAAAAATACGTAGATATGTTATTTCTATGAATTTTACTTTAAGATGGTATTATAAAAGAGAACTTGGGTGTGACAGAAATAATAAACAATGGTCTACCTGAAACAGAAGGCTCTGCTCAGAAATCCTCCACGGTTTTCTTACTCCTTATAGAAAACTGCCCAAATTCACCTTCCCAGGATTGAATGCTCTTTGTAGAATAGTCCAAGCTTATTTCTTCTATTACAATCTGTTACACTACTTTAGGAGCCCTGGTGACATACCAGATAAGCACTCAACTGTTAACCAAAAGTTCGGCAGTTCAAACCCACCAATGGCTCCTTGGTGATCTACTTCCATAAAAATTACAGCTTAAGAAATCCTATAGGACAGTTCTACTCTAACTTACAGGGTCACTATGAGAATTGACTTGACAGCACACAACAACAACCCTATTTTGGTCCAAAGATTTTATTTTCCTCCTACACACCACGTGCTTAGCCACTTGCATGCCTTTACTAATGCCAACGTTCCTATACGACAGCCCTTAACACTGAATCTCATCTCTAAAATCTACTCATTCTTCAAATACATACTACTCAACTTTCCCAAATGGAATAAATAATTCCTTGCTCTGAACTATAATTTTCTTCTCATGTAATTCCACTATTCATTTTATCATACTTCTTTTATAGCTATTTCTCCTACTAACCCAACCAAACCCACTGCTGTCAAGTCGATTTTGACTCACAGAGACCCTATAGGTCAGAGCAGAACTGCCCCACTGAGTTTCCAAAGAGCACTTGGTAGATTTGAACAACAACCTTTCGGTTAGCAGGCATGGCATTTAACCACTATGTCATCAAGGTTTCCTATTAGACTGTTTTAAGCCAGAGGTCACAATTTGGCAGCTCACAAGTTGAATATGGCCTACAAATGTGTTGCAACTGACCTAACTGGTATTTAAAAAATGTGAGTAACACTTGAAATTAATACTTAAAGACCAGACTATTTCATAAAAATCTGGGTTCATGGTTCTTCTTGAGAAGTCCGATCTGGCAACTCTACACCTGAATGCCCACATGTCAATATGCCACTATGGTGGAGCAGCAGCTAATCCCATGTAGAAGGGGAAGTGTCGTCTGATTTGCCACAGCCCACATGGAGACTTTTACTCAAGTCAGGTCACTTTCTTAATCCCTGTATATATGTTCTGTGAGCAAAAAACTGCTCTAATTCACCTACGTATGCTCTTAAAATATCTTTCACATTATAGGCATTTTGATATCTACTGCAGGAATTAACGTAAAAGCAGAGCCTAACAACACAAACCACAGTCATCTTTTATATCATTTCAGAAATATATTGCAGAACAGAAGGATAACAACCTAATTCAATCTATACCATGTCAACTTTTTAGCGTTTACCAACAGTCTCTTTGGTAATACTATTTTATTTCATTTTCAAGGGACTAGTCTTGACAGTATATACTTATTGCCAAGTTCAGGATTTCCCAACATAACCTCTTAAGTAACAAGATGACAGATACATGTATACTTCTGTAACACTTTTCTCACTAGTAACAATCTGAGATGGTTTCTATCAGAAAAATTAATGTTCATATTATATTCAAGAGCTACAGTATAATTTTCAGTATGCAAACCTCATGAACCTAACCAGAGCAAAGAAAACAGCATATAGATCCACAGAGAAAATAATCTTAAAATGCATGTTTGGGTGCACACCTACTTCAGGGACTAACTTTCCAGGTAGTTTCAAAATTCAGCGAATGCTTCCCATTTACATGTGCTCCAAGTGATTGAGGATTCATTCCATTTCAAAAGCAAAGTTTCACTAGAAATGAAAAAAAAGCTAGAGATGGTTCTAAATACAGTGAGTCAACCGCCAGTATTTATCTAAGAGCAAACAAGCTCCAATCTCCAGAGCCACACTGCATCTTAATCTTTAGAAAATACCTGCCATGGGTCATGAGGCAAACAGAACAAGGATAAACTATCATCACAACTGGAAAGCACATCAAAGTATAGAACAGATGATGCTGTTTCAATAATACGTTTATAAAATAGGTGGTTACATGCGTGAAGTAATTTGAAAATGATAAAATCATGAAATACCTTAAATCAAAGTGCTTATTTAATAAAACTAGCAGACTAGCATTTCAGAGGATTACTACCACATGAGAAAAGGTACAGCACTTGGCTTTTTTCGCTTGATATGACATGCAAATTTATAAACAACCTTGCATCTCTTAAGTATTTATAAAATTAAAATTGAGTGCTCATGAATTCTGAGGGAGAAGCAGGTCATTTAAGATTTTTCTACAAGCAAGGTATATATCATCAATCCAAACAACCCAGAATGAAGTAATAAGAGCTATAAGAAGCAGACTTCTGGATTTTGTGGATCTATTTTGAGGCTTCTGCCCCAAATAAACAATAAATTAATACAAATAAATATATTAATAAAAATATGTACCAATACGAGAATAATGTATTTCACACAATAAATAATAATACATTTACATTGATGAATAGTATGTATTCATTAAAAATGGTAACAATGTAGTTTAGGTAATGTACAAATGTTTATCAGAAGCTTGGGTGAAGAAAAAGCACCAAATATATTACATACATTATAAGTGACTAGGCACTGGGATTATTTATCAGAACTGCCTGGAGTCAATTCCCTTCATTCTCAGTTTCAAATTCTGACAATTCTTAGAAGCACAGAGTTTACAGTGGACAAACACAGGTTAAAAAGCTCATCTAAAATGATGCTAACTACTTGCTGGGACTAGACACCAAATTTTGCAGTCTTTTTTTTTTCCTCCACAAATCACTGCTGATTAAAATAAATGAAATTAATCAACATGGAGGACTGTATATAGAAGTATAGGAAAAAAAACCTAGACCTCTCTGATTCACATCATGTTTTCAAAAAAATGTCTGAAGCTTTCTTCTTACAAAATTTTATAAGAAGTATTGCCTCTCTACTTCTCTAGAGGGGAAGAAGAGGATTAAGGGTCAAGGTATGCCATTAGAAGAGTCTCATATAATCAACACCTGTCCTTCTCAAGCCTGAAGAGTAGTGTCCTTTTTTGTTAAAGATTATACCCTGTGTAATGCCAAAAACAAACAAACAAACAAAAAAAAAAACCACCAGTTCCAGCATCTCTTACCTGTACAGAGAAGTCCATCTTTGTAGTAAAGTGCATACACTCTGGCACTGTGTCCAATCAATGATGAGGTCTCAAAGGCTTTATGGTCCTCAAGTTGCTTCATTCTCAAAATAGCCTTCAAATAAACCTTCTTCCAGTGCAAAGCGTCCTGAACAGAATCATCTATCTGCCAGCCCAAATTTTTACAAGCAGTCTGCCACACCTCTGTACAGGCACTTATCACCTTATTCCACTGTTTAGAGACGAGGCAGCATGTGAGTAAGGTCTGAGGATCGAGCCATTTTAACAAATAAAAACTGAGCTCCAGGGGAAGGAGTTTGAGGAAGTCCCGCTTGAGGAGAGTCTCCAGGTTATTGGAGAGATGCCTGAGCTGGACTGCCCCACTCAGACTAATCAGGTGATCCAGAGTTTCATTTTTCTGCAAGTCCGTCAGAGAAAGAAATGTAACAGAAATGTTATCAAGCCATGTCTCAAAGTCCTTTCTCTCCATAAGGTTATGGAAAAATTTACCTGTGGCACATCAAAATATTGTATTAGTTCTGCTCAAAAAGACCGTTCAAGTAAGAATGCTAACAAATGAAGTATTAAAATTAGTGTAAAAAAAAGCATTACAACTTTATGCTTATTTACTACATTACAACTTTAAAGCTTAACACAATATATCTGAAAACTTTCCATGCACACAAAAGAAAATACAGTTTAGAAAACATAAATTTAATAAATCATGATCTCCAAAACATAAGTCAGTGAAACTTATGTTTATGTGTCTTGTTCTGTTTGAAGTCTAGCACATGCTACATGCATGAAAGCTTCAGAAAACATTTGTTATAAAACAACATATTCTATAACACATCTGCTCCCCTTAAAAACACCATTACAAAACAACTTCCTTAATGAACTCCTTAATTTGGCCATTCAAGTCACCAAAAATGAGTATCAGGATACGACACCAGAAATCAAGTCTCTGGAGTTGTAATAGTAATCAGTTACTGCACTACACACAACCTGATCTGTCACCAAAATCACAGAACTGACATTTGTTTTTGCAAGAGATGTTCATGCAAAAAGGTCTGTGGAAGAAAAATAATCATGTGAACTAAGGTATGTGCCTTAGGTATTCTGGTTCTTCCCCCTCCTTATAAGATCTGCTGTCAGAACCAGTGCTTTGAAATGATTCTTTCTGGTTTGACCTCCTGCTGAGAACTTGCCTTTCCACCCCAGATACATGAATCTGGGTTTACATTTTAACAACATCCTCCAATTCACCTGATCTTGTTAAAATGTAGATTCTGATTCAGTGTATCTGGGGCTGACAAGCAAATTTCAGAGGTCCAACTGGAAAGAGCTGGTTGAAGCTCTGGCTAGAACATGAATTACCAATTAACAAGGACTTTTTTTATGTCTTTTTTTTTTATTGTGATTGAGTGAAAGTTTACCATACAATTAAATTTGCATGCCCACCTATCTGCAGCTCCTTCTGCTCTCTTGCTTATTAAGGGCCTTAAAAACCCGCTGCTGAGTTAGGTCCAACTCATAATGACCCCAGAGGTCAGAGGAGAACCGCCCCATAGAGTTTCCAAGGAGCACCTGACAGATCTGAACTGCTGACCTTTTGGTTAGCAGACGTGGCACTTAACCCACTACGCCACCAGGGCTTCCCTAATACGGGCCTTATTTGGTCTAATACAATCTGTTTTTACAAGCCTCACATAAGCTAGCAATGACTCTTAACCATGCATCCCAGAGAGCCATGAAGGTCCTGTAAGTCTGTACAAATAAGGCAACCTAATAATCCTACTGCTTAAGAAACACCAAAACACAGGTATGACTCTCTCCACTTAACAGACGAGGAAACTGCAGACCAAAGGCAAATGACCAGAGGCATTACAACGGCAACAGAACCAACAGCAGGCCAGTCCTCTCAAGATCAGTAATTTTCCAGACACATCTTGCAGTCTCCCTCTTGTGTCAGACACAACTAGAAGAACCATAGCTTGGTGGTAAGATGTGGGGCACTGTGTCTATTTGATTATATCACCCTACAGGAGAATGGAAACCCTGGTGGCATAGCCATTAAGAGCCACAGCTGCTAACCACTTTGAACCACCAGGTACTCCTCGGAAACCCTACATGGCAGTTCTATACTATCCTTTAGAGTCACTACGAATGGAAATCGACTCACAGCAATGGGTTTATGCGAGAACAGCAGATTACTCCAGGGCTAACTGGGACAAAAATATCTTAAAGTATATAGCATTAGACACTGAATCAAAGTGTCAACCCATTCTTAGCAATGGGAATAAACTAACGGAAAAAGAACACAAAAATAGAGCAAATAAGTAAGAACTACCTTTCCCAAGATTCGCCATGTGCTAATGTTAATCCTGGGTGATGTGTACACAGGGGTCTATTATTCTATTTTCATATGTTAACACATTCCCATGATTTAAAAGAGAAAAATAAATTTTCTTCTAATCTCAGACTGCCATACTAGTTAGAAAAAGTTAAGTCTTAATTAATGTGGAAAAGGGAAATAAATTCCTTTCTACACGTCACCTAGACCAGGTCTACACAAAAACCTAGATCTCATCATTCAATTACACAATGTAAGGCAGGTAACAATTATTTCTGTTAACCGTTCAGTATCAAATCTGGCAGAAACGTTACATGACAAAAAAACAATCTAAATCATTATTAGTACAAACCTTTTCCAACCACATCATCTGCTCTACTGTCTTTGTTTTGTTTTCTGGACAGTGACTGGACTTCAAGATATTACTCTTGCAGCCATAGGGTTTGGGCAAATAGAAATTATCAATTTACTTACAGAATTCACTAGGCTGCTAAAAAAATAATCAGTTCACCAAAAGCTTTATCAGCTTATCGTAAAGTAACAAGCCCCCCCCCTTATGAATCTTCCAATTTCTCCATGGAAAATCGGAGGGAGCTGCTATGACTTCACCATCCAAGTGAAAACAAAAAACCACTGCCATCAAGTTGATTTTGACTCACAGCAACCCTACAGATCAGAGTAGAACTGCCCACAGAGTTTCCAAGGAACGCCTGGTAGATTTGAACTGCCAACCTTTCGTTTAGCAGACATAGCACTTAACCACTACAGCACCAGGGTTCCAAAGAAAAGACCAGCTAATTTCTGATTCTCCTAGGAGAATTCCCCTCCTAGCTTTAAAACACATACCATAATACATGACTTGGAATCATTTTTAAAGTGAAAAGTGTAGTGGACTTTATCACACTGAGAAGTGTCAACCCACACATCCATAGCAGAAATGCCTACATTTATGTTAACTAGATTACAGTTTCATCAGCCACAAGGCCTATTTGTATTTCCCATTAAAACACTATCAGGGTCATCTTTCTAACAATCATTTACAAAATAACTAAGAGATATCCCATAACAAGTCAAACTAATGTGCCCATGACACCAGTGAAGATTATGGAGCAAGCTTTCCAATGAGTAGCTTTTCAGAAAACTCAAGCATTTCCAAGATTTATATATTCTAAGTCCTTCACCAACTCTAACATTAGAGATCGCCCTTTTAAGCTGCTCAACCCCCTATGGGAAGTTGTTTTAAAGTTCTTCCTCTCTGATTTCAGTGCAAAGGCATCCTTCTTTAAAACAAAGTAAGCACACTAATTCTACAGAACATACTATCTTAAAAAAGGTTTTCACTTTTCTGAAAGAATTAACTGATTTTGGAGAGGACAACAAATGAGGCTAAGTGACTTTGTTAACGTCGCAGGTTTAAACTGAACTCTCAGAAAAGTGTCCAGGAATGTCATGTACCGGCAGCACAAGTTCCAAGGGGAAAAACCACAGGAAGTGAGAGATTTCAATTTAACATGAGGAGGAGCTTTCAAATCATCAGAACTTTCCAACCACGGAATAGCTGCCTCCAAAGTGGTGAGCTTCCCATTGCTGGGGAAAGCCAAGGCCAACTGGATTCACAGGCAGAATGGAGTAACTGAAAATGCTATGGAGTCAGTCAAATTACGCTGACTCAGTCACTTCTGATACGCTCATGGGCATGTGCAACTAACTTTTAAGTTTCCATTTTACCAGTGATAATACTAAAGTTATTACTCATTGTAAGAACTGTGAGAATCAGAAATAAAACAGAGACATGCTTAGCACAGTATCCAATCTACAGCACCTTAAATAGTACTTTCTGTTCAACTTATTACCATGCAGGTATTCATGGCACTGAAGCTATGCTGACAGAGTAGACTAGACGTCCACTAACTTCCCTTTTAGAAACCGTGGTGGCATAGTAGTTAAGTGCTGACCTTTGGTCAGCAGTTCAAATCCACCGGTCACTCCTAGTCTATGGGGCACTTCTACTTGGTCCTATAGGATCACTGAGTTGGAATCGACTCAACAGCAGTGGGTTTGATTATTTTGGTAACCCTTTCAACCCTATGATTTCCTAACAAAGTTTCTCCTAAGACTGATTAAAAATATCAATAGCCAAGCCAGCCAAGTAGAACTTCAATTTGGAAGAAAAATTCAAGGGCTCAAACTTACTAGAAGTTTAAATGGCAGTTACTGACTTGAGGCTATCATCTCCCACTTGGCCAATTCTTTTCTCTCCATCCTACCCATACCTCCTGGGCCTTCTCCCATACCTCACACCCTCTTCCACATCTCAGGCTAAACATTAAACTTGCCCTCTTGCCCTCAATATAACAACTGCAAAGCTTTGAGAGAATAGGTGGTAGAATGGAAAGACTCCTAAACCAGGAGATGGGACACCTAGATTTGGCCTCTGGTTCTGCCATTAACTCCATATGTATCCTCAGGCAACTCTCAGGTTTGTACTGGCTTTAAAGCCAAAAAAAGCCCAACCACACCAGTTGCCATGAAGTTGATTCTGATTCAAGGCAACTCCACGTGTCTCAGAGTAGAAGTGCACTTCACTAGGGTTTTCAATGGCTATGATCTTTCAGAAGTAGACCCCCAGGCTTCTGGGTGGATTTGAACCACTAACTTTCAGTCCATAGCAGAGTGCTTAACCACCTGCATCACCCAAGAACTCCAGAAAGCCTAAAATACTACACATACAGGTTGCCTCACTAGACTTTCACAACCCTGTGGAAGGTATTATCATCATGGCTCTGAATAAGTGAGAAAATTTAAGGCCCAAGAAGAGGAATGATTTCCCAGCCTCACAGGAGTTAGCAAGCTCAATATCTCATTTCATGCCTCTCCCCTCAAAAGCACAAAACCTATACCTTGAAAGATTACTCAACACATGATATTCTGAATAAAATAGTCTGAAGTGTTTTCTCCTCCTCCACTGGGATCTGCATTTGTCAATAATAAAAGCAGACTTTTGGGGCGAAGGGCTGGAAGGGGATTAGGTAGTGCTCAATCTTTCCTTATCAAGTATAATCAGCAGTTAAGAATAACCAAACTCTGAAAATGTATATGTATCTATGACCTTAAGAACAAATATATATATACACACACACACACACACACACACACTTCAAATAGCTTTTGAATATTTAAGAAACCAGTAACATCGGCTGCCTCTACAGAGAACTGCAAAGCTGAGGTACGGATGGGTGAGGGGCCCTTCGACTGTATATATTTTTTACATTTCAAACCATGTGTATATACTATTAAAAAATCACTTTTGTTTTTACATGAATAAAAATGTTTTGAAAGAATGCAAACAATGTTTGTAAAATACTGGCTTTGCAGTTCCACTTGTTGCAGGACGATTTTGAGCAAACCACCAATCTTAGACCCACTGTCCTCACTGGTAAAAGTATGACTGAGAAGAATTTTTGCGAGGATTAAATAGGATAATGCACGTAAAGTTTCTAGCATAGCACCTGGCACACTGTGAGCCTACAATAAATGCCAGCTACCGCTATTATTTAGCATTAACATTGTTGTTTTTACTTTATTTCAAGCAGCATCCCACATACACACTTGTTTCCGTGGTATAATCTACAATTGTGACGCAGTCCCTCACACTAGTACAGCGTTTTCTACTTCATAAATCACCTCCTTACACCTCATCTTTCAAATTCTCGGCAGTACCGGGTCATCACTGTCAACTCATTTCGCAGATAAGGAAATCGCGGCACTAAAACGCAGTAGCTCCCATACTCAGTTCTTCCATCTCTAAAATGAACTCCAGATCCCTTCAACCCGCTTGTCGTCCCCAGATCCCTTTTTCTCAAAGCCGTGTTCCGCGAGGCACTGACCTGAGCGAGCGTCCCGGGGCCCGGGACCTCGCGCCGGGCACACACCGACTGCGTGCGCTCGGGCCGCCAGAGCCTCGCAGCGGCCAGGTCAGCTCCGCAGCCATGGCGCCTACAGGGTGAGAAAGACAAACACGTAGGGATAGTCAGCAAAGAAGAAGGAACCCAACAGCCCCTTCCCCGCCCCCGGCCCCGCCTTTAAATACACACCTGAACCTGCGGCCGCCGCTCTTGGTCCGCAACCACACAAGGGAGCGGCTTCCGGCGCTAACTACGTCATCTCCGAGCGTCTCTCCGCCCCTTGGCGCCCAGCGGAAGTGGCTGCACTTCCGGCCGGAGAAGAGGGCGGGTCAAGGGAAGCTGGAGGGTCAAAGGAAGCGTAGAGAAGCGGAAGACTCGCAGTGCTGCGGTGGCTGAGCTGGGTACTCGTTAACTGAAGCTCTCTTTCCTGCAGTATATTCAGGTTTCTTCAGCACATTTATGCCTCTCATCCAATCGGATCTTACATCAACTATGCGGCGCCCTTTGTCATTATCGACACTTTATGGAGGAGACAAGAGTTATGGCTTAGAGATAAGAGATGTGTCCAGAGTCAACCCATTAAACACCCAGTGGAGCAGTGGTTAAGAGCTGGGCTGATAACCAAAAGGTCAGCAGTTGTAACCTAACAGCAGCTCCTTGGAAGTCCTGTGGGGCAGTTTGGTTTATGCCCCAAACAGAGCAGTTGTTTAAAACGCTCAGCCGTTGGAACCCACCAGCTGCTTAGAGGTAGAAACGTGGCAGTCAGCTTTTGTAAAGATGTACAGCGTCGAAACCTTATGGGGCAGTTCTGTTTTGTCTTGTAGGATAACTACGAGTTGAAATTGGCAAAACAGGCAATGAGTATACATGTCTCAGACGAGCACTGGTGGCACAAGTAGTTAAGTGTTCGACCCCGAACCAAAAGTTTGGCAGTTAGAACCCACCGGCAGCTCAGCAGAAGAAAGATGTGGCAGTTTGCTTCTGGAAATATTGTGTGTCGTGGAATCGATTCCAACTCATAGCAACCCTATAGGACCGTAGAACTGCCTCATAGGCTTTCCAGGGAGCAACTGCAGAATTCAGATCGCGGACCTCTGGGGTAGCAGCCTTGACTCTTAAGCCTCAGAAGCCCTATGGGGCAGTTCTCTGTTCTTTCGGGTAGCTGTAAGTTGGAATTGACTGGCCAGCAATAGCTTATTCCCCAAATACCGTTTTTGGGGCCAGGGTTAGTGAACAAAAGGCACAAAAACACCTGACCACCTGGGCTTAGATGCCTGTGGAGATAGCAAACAAACAGGTAAATAACAAAGCAAGCCTTAGGAAGTACTGAGGAGACAAATAAAGCAAGGTGAGGGTATGACGAATGGGAGAAAAAAGGGAGTCAGATGCTCTTAATTTGATTCCCATCTCTTCCACTCTCTGGCTATGACTTTTGTCTGGCTACGTAACATTTCTGGCTTTATTTTCCTCATCACACAACAATTACACATATCCTCATCAAAAAAATAAAAGCAAAACCTGTTTCTTTGAAGTAGATGCTGATGCATAGTGACCAAGGATTAATGGAGATAAAGAACGTGAATCTTTTGGTGTCAAGAACTGAAACTATGTCCTTATTATGTGCCAGGCCCTCTTCTAAGCACATTTTTATATTATCTCACTTATTTCTCACAACAATCCTAAAGGATAGGTACAGGAGCACCTGGTGGGGTCGAACTGTCAACCTTTTCCTTAGCAGCTGTAGCATTTAACCACTATGCCACCAGGATTTTTGGGGGATTGGATAACTTACTAATAATGTAAATAAGGTATGTTGTACCCTTGTAAGGGGAGTGGGACCATGCAAATAAGGTATATGGGACCTTAAAGAAGGGATTGGTCAATTTTGCCATCCTAGGCTTAAAATGGGCCATCCCAGAGGTAGGAAGGGAGGATCACACCACTATCAAAAAAGAACTAGGAGGAGTGAAGAATGTCCTTTGGACGTGGGCTCCATGCACTGAGAACCCCCTGCTTCTGAGATGGGGAGAGAGAGATTGAGAGAGAGTAATCTCTAATACCAGAAATGGCAGGAAATCAAGAAATGGTGAGAAGCAGAATTAGCAGAAACCAAGAGACATGCACTGAAGACACTGCAGTGGGCTTGCTGGCCCATGGAACAAAAAAATGAGCACCTTCAGGCAGGAGGATTGCTGGCGGAGTGGGGTGCCTCCAAGCACTTGGCAGCGGAGCTCACCAAACCAGAGCACGAGAGCTGAGCACCTTTGAACTGAGGTTTACTGGCAGAGTGAGGTGCCTCTGGTCAGTTACTGGCAGAGTAAAATTGCTTTGCAACACTTGGCCTCAGCAGTGCAGAGGCCAGGGGACCAGAAAGAGGTGTGCCCTTGGGTGTGGCTGAGAGGAAGCTCTCCTGATCAAAGAACTGTATCCTGAGTATTCCTGAACCCGAGCTGTCACCTGTTACTTCCCTAATAAGCCCCACAATTGTTGAGTATTGTTCTGTGAGTTCTGTATGGAAATAGTGACAAATTATAGAGAAGTAGGCAGTGCCATGGTAGGGATGGTTGGTTTAAGAATTGGTTAGAAAGTTGGATGGTGGAAGCATATCTGACCTCCACTTCATAGGAATCAATCAGCGTTAGACTGTTCATCTGGATTCTTCTCCCCCCAATCCACTGTGAAGTTTGAGGAAGTCAGACTACTCCCTGTCCCACATACACACTGCAAGACATTGTATGGCATTTCTCCTTGTGTAATGATGCTGTGTAGACATGATGTGGATGTGTTTTTTGAGCTCCTACACACCCTTACCCAGAAATACAACATAAAACAAGGGGTCAATTTCACGAGGTTCAAGGTTGGAAGCATTCAAAGAGGTTTGCTTTTTCTATTCATTGTTCTGGATTAACTCACTGTAATATGATCAGCAGATGCTCTCCTATACAGCCAGCAGGTATTCTGGGACAAAAGCTCAGGCTGATTGGCAAGAAACTTTATCCTTAAAGTTTCAGGCACAAAGTACTTCAATTGCTTTAGACTGGACAGATCCTGAGATACATTTGGACGTAATTTGCCATCTGGACTCGATAACTTCCAAAGTCCTGAAACTGCTCATAATCAACATGCAGGTAAGTTTCTTAAAATATTTGGAGCATTTGATAGCTATTAAAATAGGTTTTGAGAAGGCTGAATTTTCTTCTATGTGCATATCATCAGCACTGAGAAAATGGAAAGTTCAGATCAAATGCAGGAGTCTGTTTTTGTTATTGTTTTTCTGTACAATGGACAAGGAAAAGTAAATATGAGAGTCAAGATTCTCCAGTGGTTAAGAGTGAGCTTTGAATTTTGAGACTTGATTTCAGATCATAGCCCTATCCTACCTACCCCATTACTCATTGTATGATCTTGGGAAGATTATTAAGCCTCTAATTTGATAACCTTAATTTTGAAAATGGCTCATCTAAAAGGAATATTCCCAGGGTTAAGTGAGTTAAGGCATGTAAAATGCTTAGCACAAACATCTGGCTCATAGCAAGTGCTTAGGAGAGGTAACTATTCTTATGAAAAGTTCTCTCCAGGTGACACAGTTTGTAATTGGCTACTATCTTGGATGGCAATTTGAATCTACCCAGTGGTGCTTTGCAAGAAAGGACTAGAGATCTACTTCCATAAAGTAACAGCCACTGAAACCCAATGGAAGGCAGTTCTACTAAGAAACATATGGGGTAGCCATGAGTCAGAATCCACTTAATGGCACCAGAAATTATTATAAAAGACTTGTTCAAAGCTTCAGCAAGTATGAATTTAACCACTTTAAATGTTCCTTCAGGAAACCCTGGTGGTGTAGTGGTTAAGAGCTACATCTGCTAACCAAAAGGTTGGCAGTTCAGATTGCCAGGCTCTCCTTGGAAACTCTATGGAGCAGTTCTACTCTGTGCCATAGGGTTGCTATGAGTCGGAATCAACTTGAAGGCACTGAGTTTGGTTTGGGATTAATGTCCTTTCAAAAGCCATGGTGGCATAGTGGGTTAAGTGCTACAACTGCTAACCATATTGTCAGCAGTGCAAATCCACCATGCATTCCTTGGAAACTCCATGGGACAGTTCTCTGTCCTACAGGGTCACTATGAGTTAGAATCAACTCAGTGATGACAGGTTTGGTTTAATGTTCCTTCATTCTGTTATTTTACAACCCTGCATATGCCCTTCCAGAGGGAAAGTTTCTAGCTCCTTTGATGAGGCAGAGTAATCTTGGTGGGTTGGTCCTTGATCTCTAGTGCTATACAGATATCTATATGGACATACATGTGAGGTCAGTTAGGGAGCATTGTGAAAACAGATTCTGTTTTTGTATTACACTGGAAAGTCATACTGGAGGATTATAAATGTTTAATAGTAGCCAGTGTTCAGTGCCAATAAAATCCACCGCTGCATGGAAAAATAGCCCTTGACATTTGTAATTAGAGAAGAAACCACTCCAATAGCTTCAGTTCAAGAAAGAACATCGTGTGTCTTCCTATAGGCTTTTATAATGATGCTACTTGTTACTTTACATCCATTTTTCTATGCCTAATTCCTCTGTTTCCCCGGTTTCTAAGACCAAAACCAAACCCATCCCACTGTTGTCGGGTCAATTCTGACTCATAGTGACCCTATAGGACGTAGTAAAATTGCTTCATAGAGTTTCCAAGGAGAGTGTCTGGTGGATTTGAACTGCTGACCTTTTGGTTAGCAGCCATAGCACTTAACCATTATGCCACCAGGGTTTCCATTTTTAAGACAATACCTTGTATATATAAATGTGTTTTTTTGCAACTAAGCAATCAGCCAACATTTTCTCAGTTTCCAATTTGTACCAGTTACTGAACTCAGCACAGAAAAGAGTCAGACTTCTGTTTGTCGAGGAGGCCAGGATCATGTGGGAGAGACAATAATAATAGCAAATAATAAGAAACACTTAATATAGAAAATACTACTAAGTGCTGTAGTAGTGGTACATGTGGAGTTCAGAGAGGGCAAAAACAGGAATGGAGATGTCTGAATAAACACATGCTCTTTTTTCATTTAGGTGACATTCTGCAGGCTTCGAACTCACCAGTGGTGTTTCATTCTGTTTAATGTCATCCTATTTCATGCATTACTTTTTGGGGCTGACTTTGTGGAAGAATACTTTTTGCATTCATTGCCTTATGTAGATATGAAAGCTCTTGAAATTAAGGATAAAGCAAGAAAATTAAATGTGGAACCCATAAGAAATAATCTCTCCAAATACTATATCCTGAGTCCATCAGAGGTGTGTGAAGGGAAGAACATTTTTTTGCTCTCTCTCATCTTCAGTAGCCCAGGAAATGGGACAAGGCGAGATCTCATTAGGGAAACTTGGGGTAATACGACCAGTGTCCAAGGGCACTCCATTCTTACATTATTTGCTTTGGGAATCCCTGCTTTGGTATCCACTCAACAAGAGATAGACAAAGAGTCCCATAAGAACAATGACATAATTGAAGGAGTCTTCTTGGACACTTCTGAGAACCAAACGCTGAAGTTCATTGCCATTACACAGTGGGCTATAACTTTCTGTCCTAATGCCCTGTTCATTCTCAAAGTTGATGAAGAGATGTTTGTCAATCTACCAACCTTAGTGGATTATCTTCTCAATCTGAAAGAACACCTCGAAGAGATCTATGTAGGAAGAGTTATCCATCAGGATACACCCAATAGAGACCCTGGTAGCCAAGAATTTGTTCCTCTTAGCAAGTACCCAGGAAAGTACTACCCAGATTACTGCAGTGGTGACGCCTTTATAATGTCCCAGGATGTGACTCGGATGATGTATGTAGTATTCAAAGAAGTGCCCGTTATGGTACCTGCTGATGTGTTTGTAGGAATTTGTGCTAAGTCCATTGGCCTTATACCCATCCACAGTTCAAGATTTTCTGGGAGAAAGCACATCAGCTACAATAGATGTTGCTATAAATTCATTTTCACATCCTCAGAAACCACAGATGCTGAAATGTCCTTGGCATGGAAAGAAATAAATGATGGAAAAGAATGTACACTGTTTGAGACTTACTACGGGCTTATTTCCTGCAAACTTCTGACATATCTTGACACTTTTAAACATTTTCACGTGGGCCCCATGAAAGACAATGTAATGTATTTTGGTGAGTAGGATTTGTTTCTTCTTACATGTTTATTCTTTTTAAATTTACCTTGTACCCTGCTACACATTTTTATGGTTTGTATAGTTTCTCTGACTCTTTCATTGTAGTTAAAAAACTAAAATGTTCTTAGTGCTCTGATGTACTAGATCATATTGTTATCTCATTTTAAGGAATTTGTGTTTGTGTAGCACACTTCAAACCAAAACCTTTCAGAAAAAGGAAAACATTAAATTTCATTTTAACTAAAAGTCTTGTTTCTCTTTACAATTAGTGAATATTCTTTATTATATTTAATGGAACTCTCAAGTCTCAGTGATAGCCATGGCATGATTTTTAAGATACCTCAGAAAGAAAGAAAAACATTAAATAAGACGTTTTTTCAATAGAATGTTAATTTTGTTTGTAAACAGGAAATATTGTAGTAATCAAGGGGATAGAACTAAATTTCATTTAAAAGTATTAGCCACCCAAAATTGAGGCCAATTGGCACAACTAGCATTTTGCTAAGAGGGCTCTCTGCACCCCACATTGGTGAGTGGCATCTGGGGTCTTAAAAGCTGCCAAGCGGCCATCCGAGGGCACAGGAAATGGTCCCAACTCAGCAGGAATGGCTGCTCACCGAGGACCAAAATGACATGGGGTAAAGACAACCCAGAAGATAGAGAGAACCACGTGAGTGGGTGCCTACATGGACTTGGGACCAGAAGAACTGGATGGTGCCCGGCCACCAACAGTGATAGCTGCGATGGAGCTCACTAAGTTGAGTCTCACTGGCAATACAAGAATAAAAAGGGGTGCATCGTGAGATCTCCACTAAAAGACCTCAATTGATGGTCCAGCGGTTTCGGGGTTCCCCCGGGAGCATGGCCCCTGGCTCTGATGCTGCCCTTGCTCATAAATCATAACGAAGGTCTACTCTTCGGACACGAATGGATTGGACTTGGCAATGCAGAGTGACCATATATTGGATGCAGTTTATGGTTCTATACACCTATAGGATGTCGTCCTGCTGACCTCTGGCTGGAGGAAGGAGAGTGGGTGGAGAGGAAGGGAAAGGAGACTGTTGGGAAGATGAGACATGTATGGAGCAGAAAGGAACAGTGTGCTGTCACCGGACAGGAAGAGCAGTGGAAGCTGCATATACGTGGGCATGTAAATTTATACGGGAATGTACCTTTTCACTCAGTCATATTAAAGAAAAAAAAAGTATTAGCCACTTTAATATATATTAACTTAAACCTCATTAATGTAGTGACTTGGTCTCTAACTTTTTGTATAACAATGTTCATAAAGTCCTATAATTAATAATTAGGCAATGCTTCACAGATGGTGTACAAGTTCACATATCATGTTATATATATATTGTCATTCCCTTTGTACAGTGAGGCACAAGATCAGTTGTCACCATTCTGTGGTTCCTGGCATTTTAGATGTTACCCAAAATGACATACCTTTCAAGACAGGATACTTATTAGCAAATTATTGGATATGTTACTGAAACTTGTGAGCCCGTTTATGCATAAAGTCAACTCTGTAGGGTTGATGAACTAAAAGAGATACATCAAGTGCTTTGTACTGGATTTTGCCCATAGTTAAGTACACAATAAAACAGAGACAGTACTTAAGAACATATGTTCTGTACTGAACAGCCTAAGTTCAAATCTTAGCTTCGCTTATTAGCTGTGCGACCTTGGGCAAGTTCCTTAACTTTGCTGTGCCTTGGTCTCATTGTCAACAAGGTGTGAACAACAGCTGATTTCTAGGAATTGAGAATAGCAACATGAGTCAATACACGAAAAGCCCTTACAACAATGCCTGACATATAG
The DNA here is from genome assembly GCA_028571685.1 of Heterohyrax brucei. Taxonomy (NCBI): domain Eukaryota; kingdom Metazoa; phylum Chordata; class Mammalia; order Hyracoidea; family Procaviidae; genus Heterohyrax; species Heterohyrax brucei. The sequence goes on from CM053150.1 coordinate 71,221,631, forward strand.
GAAATGTTTGATAAGTGTTTGTCGTTATTATCTACAAAAATATGACTAAGTAACAAAAAGGTAACACAATTGACACCCTCTCAAAAAAGTCAGATTAAGATTCTGGTCCTGGGTTGTGTGACCACTTAAAAAACAAATCTTTGTTGTCATTTCCGACTCAGGGTGACCCAAAGGTTGCAGCAGAACTGCCTTATCAAGTTTCCAGGGAGCAGCTAGTAGATCTGAACTGCTAACCTTTTGGTTAGCAGCTGTAGCACTTCACCACTATGCAACCAGTGTTTCCTGTGTGACCTGTAGAAGGTGCTTAATTTCTTAGTCTTCATGTCATCTTCTACAAAGTGATAATTTACTCATGCAACTGTGATGAGAATGAAAGGAGAAAATGCATGCCAATTGCCTAGCATAAAGTGCTAAGAAATGTTAGTAATTCTGTACTTTCTCCTGTTAAATATTAGACTGTGATCATGTTAAATCACTTGCAGTTCCCTAAACATGGTCTTGTTTTCATGTCTGTACCTCGCTTCCTCTGCTCATTATGCTAAATCAAAATCCATCGCCACTGAGTCAATTCCAACTCATGATGACCCCATGGGTTTTGGAGTAGAACCATGCTCCGTTGGGTTTTCAGTAGCTGTAACCTATGGCAGTTTTCCAGGCCTTTCTTCCATGGCACAACTTGGCAGGTAGGTTTGAACTGACAACCTTTCAGTCAGCAAACTGATTGTGCCACCCAAAAAGCTGTTTACTATGCTGATCTCTATTCTTGACCTATCTCCTCATTCTTCAAGATTCAGATCAAGTGTTTCGTTCTTTGGAAAACCTTCCCTAACCTACCCTTAAGACTTGGGTAGGCAATTTCTGTGCTTTTTCCTATTATTGCAAAGACCTGGAGTTAGAAAACTAAAAAGAAAAAACATGCTCAGCATTTTTCAAGTGGAAAGAACTAAAGAAAAAATTCACATCTCAAGTTGCAATACAGAAGGATTCTACAGGAAAAATGAACAGCACAGAAAGCATCAAAAGAAGATGAAAGGAATACAGAGACCATAACAGAAAGAATTAGCTGACATTCAGCCATCTCAGGAGGTAACATGTTCAAAAACAATGGTGCTGAAAGAAGAAGCCCAAGCTTCACTGAAGGGAATGGTGAAAAACAAGGCTCCAGGAATTGCTGAATACCATTTAAGATGTTTCAACAAATGGATGTTGTGAAATTTGAATGGTTTCCTTGCCAACTGACATGCAGAGATCCATATTTTTGCCCAGTCCAAAGGAAAAATTAGATTGTCAAACAGTATTATTAGCAAAATTTTGCTGAAGATCATTCAAAAGCAGTTGCAGCAGTACATTAACAGGGAACTGCCAATTCAAGTTGGATTCAGAAGACGATGTGGAATAAGGGCTAGCACTGCTGCTGCAAGATGATCTACGCTGAAAACAAAGACTACCAGAAAGGCATTTACCTGTGTTTTACTAAGCAAAGGAATTCAACTATGTGGATCGTAAGAAGTTTTGGGCAAAGTTGTAAATAATGGGAATTCCAGAACACTTCATTGTGCTCAGAAGATGCACATGGGCCAAGAGGCCGTCATTGGAACAGAACAAAGGTTTGTGGCTTAAAGTCATAAAAGGTGTCAGGGATGATTTCTTTCATCATACTTATTCAATCTGCATGCTGAGCAAATAATTCGAGAAGCCGGACCATATGAAGAATGGAGCATCAGGATCAGAGGAAGACTCTTTTAACATCCTGTCTTATGCAGATGACACAATCTTGCTTGCTGAAAGTGAAGAAGACTTGAAGAACTCATTGATGAAGATCAAAGACCACAACCTCCAGTGTGGATTACACCTCAACATTAAAGAAAAAAAAAAATCCTCACAAACCAACAAGGCACACCATGATAGAGAAGAATGAAGTTGTCAATGATTTTATTTCACTTGTATCCACAATCAACACCCATGGGAGCAGCAGTCAAGAAATTAAACAGTGCATTGCAATGGGCATATCTGCTGCAAAAGATCTCGTGAAAGTGAAAAAAAGCAAACATATATTTTGTGTACTAAGGTACACTTGACCAAGCCATAGTATTTTCAATTGCCTCATATGCATGCGAAAGTTGGGCAATGACCAAAGACTCAAGAATGAATACATGTGGCAGCCAAAAAACACATGCAGTCATGTTCACAATCTTTAGTTATTAAAGAAATTCAAATCAAGATGACAATGAGATACCATCTCACCCCAACAAGATTGGCCATGATCCAGAAAATACAAAACAACAAATGCTGGAGAGGCTGTGGAGAAAGTGGAACCCTCCTACACTGTTGGTGGGGTTGCAAAATGGTCCAGCCTCTTTGGAAAGCAATCTGGCGCTTCCTTAAAAAAAGAATGAATACATGTGAATAGTGTGAGAGAATACTGAATATACAATGGACAACCGGGGGGGGGGGGTGTGTGGAAATCTTAGAATAGCCAGAATGCTCTTTAGAAGCAAGAATGGTGAGACTTCACCTCACATAATTTGGACATGTTGTCAGAAGGGACCAGTCCCTGGAAAGGGACATCATGCTTGGCAAAAAAGAGGGTGAGCAAAAATCAGGAAGACCTTCAATGAGATGAAATGACACAGTGGCTCTAACAATGGGCTCAAACACAGTAATAACTGTGAAGCTGGTACAGGACTGGACAGTATTTTGTTCTGATGTGCACGAGATCACTGAGTCTGAATCAATTTGATGGTATTTAACAGCAGCAATTTTACTCAATATAGGGTTGCTGGAAACCCTGGTGACATAGTGGGTTAAGTGCCATGTCTGCTGACCACAAGGTCAGCAGTTCACATCGGCCAGGCACTCCTTGGAAACTCTATGGGAAGTTCTACTCTGACCACCAGGGTTACTATGAGTCAGACCTGACTGCAGAGCAGTGGGTTTGGTTTTTAATAGGGTTGCTGTGAGTCAGAGTCAACTCGAAGGCAGTGGCTTTGGATTTATTAGTCACTTGGAAACCCTTGTGGCATAGCAGTAAGTGCCATGGCTGCTAATCAGAAGGTCAGCAGTTCAAATCCACCAGGCACTCCTTGGAAATCCCAGAGCAGTTCTACTCTGTCCTGTAAGGTGTGATGAGTCAGAATTGACTTGTTTTCCCTTTTTATTAGCCACTTGCTAACTCTGTGATTTTTAGATAAGCCACTTAACTTCTCTGAGCCTCAGTTTCCTCATCTGTGAAACACAGATGTAAAGATTTAAATGACATAAACTGAGCACTTAGGAGAATGTCAAGCACTTAAAAGGCGATTAATAAATATTTATTAAGTAAATATTATCGAAGACAAAAAAAGCAAGTCACAGGCACAAAGTAAGAGTGTATTGGTCATACAGTCATACACATGAGAAAAGGTTACCCCTTTGAACTCAAGTTAAATGAATAAAAATCAACAGAACAAATTAGGTAAAGTCACTTTAAAATCACCAATGAAATGAAATCACTTCAGAAAGACAGAATGTTTCTCAGGTCAGGAAAAACCTAGTTGCAACCTAATGTATTAATAGTTGGTATGGAAACAAGATAATCAAAATACTAAGAGATAGTAAAAGAGAGAGATGATGAATCTGGGAACAATGGAATTTCAGTTACATGAGAAACCATTCTGTGAAGAGCAGGGATGGCTTATCAAATTCACCATGGCCTAAAAGAAATCTCTCTTGATTCTGAACCTGTCACACAAACAGGTTCAAGCAGGAGCCTCTTGAGTCATAACCTGCAAGCAGAATAGATGCTTTGCCATTTAAAGGAGGTCACTTGGAAAATGGATGGAAACATTTTTCATCCATAAATTGGAAGATCACTTCTTGTAAATTAATGAGTGGCATCCTGGTTTACACATACTGTCCCTTTCTTCCCTTATGACTCTGATAATTAGTATTCAGTCTCCCTTGTGTGAATCACTCGAGATTCACTTTAGGAATCAGAAAAATTAAAGGCAAACACCCAACAATGATGACGTATAAGTAAGGATGCTCTGGGAAAATTTTTGGTTAGCAATTACATACCCCTCCCACAAAGCCACAAAAGAATCCAATTCACTCATAAACAGCATAAAAGCATCAAAAAGAACACTAGAAAAATATTATTTAGGTTTATTTTATGACTATTTTTCAAAGAATAGTAACAAAAAAAATCAAAGGACACAGAGACAGCATGATTTTAAGATTCCCTATTAATTTTTTCCAAGGAATATTTATATCTAGACTTCAACAGTACAATCAGAAGAGGAAAAAAGACTAAAAAGAAAAATGTGAAAAGAATCATGAACGATTTGGTTCCATTTTACTTAAAGCAGATTATTTTAACAAGACAGTGAGTATGTCCATGAGGTTTTCTGGGAGGAAAACCAACTTTCATTTTGTTGCCAAGATGAAGGTAGTCAAAAGAATCTGAACAACGCCTAGGTCACTTAAGACCAAATTTCTCCAAAAACACAACAAATGTTGGTGACAGAGCCACATTGGACACTCCTTAATTTGGGAGGGAAGTGAAGTCTCCATTTTGTAAAACACAGATGAAGTCAGGTGCCTTCGGAGAAGTTCTGGTCTGAAAGTGGTCCTCTGTATTTTAAATCATACAAGAAATCATTCAGCTCCTTCTACTGCTGTTGTAGAAACAGGTTTTACATAGTATGGCCCTTCACTCAGGTACATCCTGAGCCTCAGATAATTTGGGTTCCCAAAGATTTCTGCGATTGTCTTGGAATTGGCAAGTGCTTTCACCAGTTCATATTTGGCATCCTTGGAAGCTTTGTCATGCTCCACGGACCGGTCCACCACATATTCTACAAAACCTGGACTGTGAAACATAAGTTTCTGAGCCCAAGGCTGGTTTGCAATGGCCTGAAATGGAAGGCAGAAAGAACACAATTCCTTTGAGCTTTAAAAGTTGATCCAATTTGTCACTGAGATGGTACTGTACTTTAGAAAGAAATTTGGCAACATGAACCTTAAAAATGTTACTTTGTGCCTGAGTAAATCACCTCCTGGGAATCTAAGAGAATACCAGTAAAACCTTTACATGCAAAGATATTCACTGTAGTATTAAAACTATAATCTAAAATGTCTAACAATGGAGATATGCTTATAGTACATAGCAATAAACATTAAAAATTATGTTTAGACATTATACATATATATAAAAGTATACTCAACAGATTTGAAAGCAGAGACTCAGAGACCTGCATACCAATGTTCACTGCAGTGCTATCATAATAGCCAAAAGGTGCAAACAACCTAAATGCCCATCAACAGGTGAATGGATTAACAAAATGTGGTACATACATACTACAGAGTACTGCTCAGTCAGCAGAAGAAATAAAGTCTTGATACATGCTACAATATGGGTGGAACACTACTCTGAGTAGTACAATTTAAGACAAATGTATAGAGATCAAAGTTTATTAGTGGTTACCACGAGGTGGAGGGAGAAGATGAGAGAGGTTAACAGTGGTGGGCAGGGGGCAGGTGGCCTTATGTTACATAAAAAAGCAGAGTCAAATTATATTCATGTGTGATCACAACAGTGGAAAAACAAAATTTACAGACAAATTCCCTAAAGAAACTGCAACATACATGCACAAGATGGTATTTTTAAGAATGTTCATTGTAGTATCATTTTTAACAGATATTATGTAAGTCTTTACTGACAGGAGAATGATGAACTGTGGTGTGGTGTCTGTATAAAAAAACACTAACAGTTTTCTAATGATTTCTTTCAACATGAGTAAATCTTAAAAACATGTTGAAAAAAATTACAGAATGCTGTGAACAGCACAATAACACTTATAAGAAAATCCAGGAAGGAAAAAAGGGGAATAGGACTGCACAGAGGTAATGAAGCATGATTGTATGTTTGAAATATTTCAATCAATCAATACTAAAACATATCAAACAGTAAGACTTTGACAGATTCAAAAATTTCTACTTCTCAGTCCTTTCCAAATTTTAAAATAACAAGTAACTTTTATAATCTAAAAAAACCGGGGGGGGGGTGGGCGGACTCAAGATGGCAGACTAAGCCCACGTCTCCTTATATCCCTCTGAAAACCAAGACCTGAATTGGTAATCAAATGGAGCCTTCTGATCACCTAATGAGCCTCAGGACACGGCACAGAGCTGTTAATTGGGACTTCATACCACTCAGCGAAAAACCTCCTCTATTTCGCTGACTCCTGCTCCTGCCTAGCCCCGGTTCTCACGGACGGAAGGTAAACGCACCATTTTGACTTTTTTTTCTCTGTCTCGGCCGGTGGGTGGCGCCGTGTCTTGCCTAGCAGCTAGACTCAGACGTGCTGCTGGGGAGATTGGCAGGCGAAATTCCCATATTCTGACAGCCAGGCTTAAGACTCTGTTAATCTAGCCACTTTGAGCCTTTCGTTTTATATCTGCATCAGCGGGGTTTGAACGGAATTTCAGAGTCAGTGTGCGGGACTCCATGTTGGTACCGACATTTTAGCAAGACCTAATTCTTAGCCTGGGAGCCAGAGCCTGCAAACAGGACAGCGCTTCGCCGACAGAAAAGCAGTAATTTTCCCAGTGCCGCCTATGTTGCAGGCCCTGCGACAGAAGCAGAAGAATCACTAACTCTCGGTACCTTTAGCCCCTCTGTCTGCTGCCTGTGTGGAGGATGCCATCTTGGATACGGTGGCCGCAGCTGGACCTAATTCTCAGCTTGGGAGCCAGAGCCTGCCCACAAGAGAGCACTTTTCTATCACAAAAGCAGTACTCAACGCAGTGTCAGTTAACGCTAGGCCCTGTCAGCAGAGGCCAACAGGGCAGTAGCATTGCTGTATTCTGAACTAGTTTGTTATCATCTGGGGTTGGATATAGTGGTGCTTACTTTGTCAGTTGAGAAGAGGGACCTCTACACCTGAAAACCTAACTGACTTGTGAAGTGGTCAGATACCTTTTGTTTTATGTTTTAAGGCAGCCTACAGAAACATTTGCAATCTATCCTCACAATACCTCTTCCAGCTTCTACATACTCACATGGGACCCAAAAAGCAACAGACAATTGTGGCATACAAGCAATCACTCATGGCTTCAGAAGGCTCCAAACAAAGCAACCAAGGAGTTTTCCAGATGAAGAAACTTTTATGAAACCATCAGGAAGTAAATACAAAATGATTATATACAGAGCCCTTCTAGACCTTATACAAAATGCAGCAGAACAAAATGAAAAATTAAGCAAGCTGTTCGATCTGATGGAACACCAGTACTCTGAAATCCAGAAGATCAAGAACAAAATCAAAGACATAGAAACTTCCATGCAAAGCCAAGAAAACAGAATGCAACAAATAGAAAAAAGAATTTCGGACTTGGAAGACAGAGCTACTGGTGCCAGCATCTATGAGCAGAAATCAGAAAAAAGAAACAAGAAAAATGAAGAAACATTAAGAAGTATGTGGGACTCTATTAAGAGGAACAACCTTCAATTAATTGGAGTCCCTGAACAGGGAGAGACATCTGAGAACACAGAGAGTATCATTGCTGAGCTGCTGAAAGAAAACTTCCCAGAAATCATGAAGGAAGAGAATATAGACATCTCAGATGCATATTGTACGCCACCCAATATAGATCTCAAAAGAAAGACTCCAAGACATATTATAATCAAGCTTAACAAAATGAAACATAAGCAGCAACTCTTAAAGGCAGCAAGACTCAAGGCAAAGCTAACATTCAGAGGGAAACCCTGTAGGCTCTCATCAGATTTCTCAGCGGAAACCATGCTGGCACGGAGACAGTGGCATGACACATTCAAAGCCTTGAAGGAGAAGAACTTCCAACCAAGAATTATATATCCTGCAAAACTATCTTTCAAATATGAAAATGGAATCAAGACATTCCCAAATAAACAGAAACTCAGAGACTTTATAAAAACCAAACACAAACTACAAGAAATACTGAAAGAAGTTCTTGGCTTTGGCTGAGAAGAACGAAACCACTAACTTTATATTTTAGAACGACACACTACTCAATACTCTACTCATTTACGGAAGGCTCCACAGCTTTGATATGGAAAGAAGCAATCCAGTGATCATCATGAAAACTATGGTGTCATCATAATAAAAAGAGGGATGTACTACAGTTGTTAAAGTCCTTGCAGATGGAGAGGAAGATGACAAGACTGTAGTAATTAAAATCGGGTTTATATATAGTTTATTAAGGGGGATCATAGGGGCAGCTGTAAAGCACAACAAGGATGTATCATACCATTTCAAGAAATCTAACACACGAGTCTCAACAACTACAAAACCAGCTCTGAAAAAGGCGAAAAATCAACTCACAAAAAAGAATGTCCCAGAACAGACTACTAAGAACAACAGAGAAAACATCAACATAAAAATAAACATATCACCATGGCAGCAGTGAACACATACCTATCAATAATTACACTGAATGTGAATAGACTGAATGCTCCAGTAAAGAGACACCGAGTGTCATCTTGCATCAAAAGACATGACCCATCCATATGTTGTCTACAAGAAACTCACTTGAGACCTAAAGATAGGAACAAACTGAAAATTAAATGATGGAATAATATATATCAAGCTAACAATGAACAAAGAAGAGCAGGGGTGGCAATTTTAATCTCAGACAAAATCAATTTTAATGTCAAATCCACCACTGTGGACAAAGATGGGCACTATTTATTGCTGAAAGGTTCAGTACACAAGCAAGACTTAACTATATTAAATATTTATGCACCTAATATCAGAGCACCTAAATGTGTTGAAGAAACACTGACTATGCTCAAAACAGAGTTAAGAGTTACATGACTCCACAATAATAGTGGGAGACCTTAACACTCCACTCTAAATACTGGGCCGATTATCTAAAGAAAAGCTCAACAAAGACACAGAAGACCTTATTGCTACAATTAACCAACCAAACCTCATCGACATATACAGAACTTTCTATCAATCAGCAGACAACTGCACCTTCTTCTCCAGTGCACATGGAACATTCTCGAGAATTGCCCGTGTGATAGGCTATAATGCAATGCTCAACAAAATCCATACCACTGAATTACTGCAAAGCATCTTCTCAGATCATAAAGCCATCAAAGTTGAAATCAATAGCAGAAAAAACATAGATAGAAAGTGGAACTCTTGGAAACTGAACAACATCTTGCTCAAAAAAACATGGCTTATAGAGGAAATCAAGGATGAAATAAAGAAATTCATGGCTTCCAATGAGAACGAAAACACTTCCTACCAGAACCTATGGGATACCGCCAAAGCAATGCTCAGAGGTCCGTTTATCTCCATAAATGCACACATCTGGAAGGAAGAAAGAAACCAAATCAAAGAACTAACTCTACAGCTTGAACAAGCAGAAAGAGAACAACAGAGGAACCCCCTCGGGCACCAGAAGAAACGAGATCATAAAGATTAGAGCAGAGCTAAATGAATTAGAGAATAGAAAAACAACTGAAAAAATTGAAAAGACCAAAAGCTGTTTTTTTGAGAAGATCAACAAAATTGACAAACCACTGGCTAAACTTACTAAAGAAAAGCAGGAAAGGAAACAAATAACCCAAATTAGAAATGAGAGGGGAGTTGTCACCAGAGACGCAACAGAAATCAAAAATATCATAACAGAATACTATGATAAACTGTACTGTAACAAATTTGAAAACCGAGGGGAAATGGACAAATTCCTTGACTCATACCACCTACCCAAATTATCACAACGTGAAGCAGAACAACTTAATAAACCCATCACAAAGGAAGAGACTGAAAAGGTCATCAAAACACTGCCAACCAAAAAAAAGTCCAGGCCCAGATGGCTTCACGGCAGAATTCTACCAAGCATTTAGAGAAGAGTTATCTCCAATACTACTGAGACTACTTCACAGTATAGAAAGGGATGGAGTACTCCCAAACTCATTCTATGAAGCCAGCATAACCCTGATACTTAACCCAGGGAAAGACCCAACAAAGAAAGAGAACTACAGACTGATATCACTCATGAATCTAGATGCAAAAATTTTCAACAAAATTCTTGCCAACAGAACACAACAACATATCAAGAAAATAATCCATCATGACCAAGTGGGATTCATATCAGGGATGCAAGGCTGGTTCAACATCAGAAAAACAATTAATGTGATTAACCACATAAATAACACAAAAGACAGGGATCACCTGATTTTGTCCATTAATGCAGAAAAGGCATTTGATAAAGTCCAACACCCATTCATGCTAAAAACTCTTAGCAAAATGGGCACAGACGGCAAATTCCTCAACACAATAAGGGCCATTTACACAAAGCCAATTGCCGACATCATCCTGAATGGAGAGAGACTGAAACACTTTCCCTTGTGATCAGGAACGAGACAAGGATGCCCACTCTCACCTCTCCTATTGAGCATTGTGCTAGAAGTTCTAGCCAGAGCAATTAGACAAGATCAAGAAATAAAGGGCATCTGCAACGGCAAAGAGGAAGTTAAAAACTCCCTGTTCGCAGATGATATGATTGTATATGCAGAGAACCCCAAGGAATCTATAAGTAAGCTACTCAAACTGATAGAAGAGTTCATCAAAGTCTCAGGATACAAGATAAACATAAGTAAATCAGTAGGATTCCTTTATACCAACAACGAGACTGTTAAGGAAGAAATTATCCAATCAATACCATTTATGATAGCCCCCAAGAAGATAAAGTACCTAGGAATTAATCTAACCAGAGAAATAACAGACCTTTACAAAGAGAACTACAAGCCCTTTCTACAAGAAACTAAGAGAGACTTAACCTACCCTGCTCATGGATAGGAAGATTTAACATTGTGAAAATGTCTATTTTACCCAAAGCAATTTATTTATATAATGCAATCCCAATACAAGTTCCAGCATCATTTTTCAATGAGATGTAGAAACAAATCACCAATTTTGTTTGCAAACGGAAGAAGCCCCGGATAAGTACGGTACTTCTAATGAAGAAGAACACACTGGGAGGCCTCTCATTACCCGACCTTAGAACATACTACACTGCCACAGTGGTCAAAACAGCCTGGTACTGGTACAAGAACAGACAGATGGATCAATGGAACAGAATTGAGACCCCAGAGATGACACCATCTGCCTATGAACAGTTGATATTCGACAAAGGCCCTAAGACATTAAACTGGGGTAAAAACAGTATCTTCAAGAAATGGTGCTGGCAAAATTGGTTATCCATCTGCAATAAACTGAATCAAGATCCATATCTTACACCTTACACAAAAACCAACTCCAACTGGATAAAAGACTGAAATATCAAACCTAAAACGATAAAGCTCATCCAAGAAAAGGTAGGAACAACAATGGAAGTTTTAATACACAATGACGACAGACTCCAATATCTGTCAAAGAAACCACAATCAACAGAAGAGAAAATACATAAATGGGAACTATTAAGAAGAATCAAACACTTTTGCTCATCCAAAGACTTTATTAATAGAATTAAAAGAACACCCACAGAATGGAAAAAAATATTTGGCAACTCTATGTTAGACTGACGCCTAATCTCCATAATCTATAAGATACTACAAAATATCAATAAGAAGAAGATAAACCATCCCATTAAGCGATGGGCAAAGGAGATGGACAGACACTTCACTAAAGAGGAGATCCAGGCAGCCAAAAAACACATGCGGACATGTTCACAATCTTTAGTTATTAAAGAAATTCAAATCAAGACAACAATGAGATACCATCTCACCCCAACAAGATTGGCCATGATCCAGAAAACACAAAACAACAAATGGTGGAGAGGCTGTGGAGAAAGTGGAACCCTCCTACACTGTTGGTGGGGTTGCAAAATGGTCCAGCCTCTTTGGAAGGCAATCTGGCACTTCCTTAAAAAAATGGATATTGATATACCATTTGATCCAGTAATTCCACTACTTGGAATATATCCTACAGATTCAAGGCCTTTCACACCAACGGACACATGCACCAGAATGTTTATTGCGGCACAGTCCACGACAGCAAAAAGATGGAATCAACCCAGATGCCCAACAATAGAAGAATGGATAGGTAAACTGTGGTACATACACTCAATGGAGCACTACGCAATGATAAAGAACAACGATGATTCCAGGAAGCATCTCCTAACCTGGTTTCAACTGGAAGACATTATGTTGAGTGAAAGTAGTCAGCGACAAAAGGACAAATACTGTATGAGACCTCTACGATAAGATCTCAAAAACAGATTTGTGTACAGAAGAAAAGACTCTTTGACAGCTGCAATGGAGGGGAGGGAGGGAGGGTTAGGGGGGAGGGTTTAGTTTAGATAGTTAGTAGAAATCTAGTTGGGAGAAAGCGGTGACAGCACACATTAGGAACAAGAACAACATTAAGTGGACTTCAGCATAACTGGAGTACTCCTTCCATCTTAACCCAATATTGCAAGGACAGAGTAGCTGGGGCAGGAGGCAGGGGATCATGCTCTTAGGCGAAATTGAGGCCAACTGGCACAACTAGCGGTTTGCTAAGACAGCTCTCTGCACCCCACATTGGTGAGTGGTGTTTGGGGTCTTAAAAGCTGCCAAACTGCCATCCGAGGACACAGCAAATGGTCCCAACTCAGCAGGAACGGATGCTCAACCGAGGAACAAAATCACATGCGGTAAAGACAACCTAGAAGACAGAGAGACCTGCAAGAGTCGGTGCCTTCATCGACTTGGGACCGAAAGAACCGGATGGTGCTCAGCCACCACCAGTAATAGCCATGATGGAGCTCACTAGGTTGAGTCTCAGTGGCAACACAAGAATAAAAAGGGGTGCATCCTGAGATCTCCACTAAAAGACCTCAATCGATGGTCCAGCGGTTTCGGGGTTCCCCTGGGAGCATGGCCCCCGGCCCTGATGCTGCCCTTACCCATAAATTATAACAAAGGTCCACTCTTTGGACAGGAATGGATTGGACTCGGCAATGCAGAGTTACCATATATTGGTTGCACTTTATGGTTCTATACATCTATAGGATATCATCCTGCTGCTCTGGCTGGAGGAAGGAGAGTGGGTGGAGAGGAGCGGAAAGGAGGCTGTTGGGAGGAAGAGACATGTATGGAGCAGACAGGAATAGTGTGATGTTACCAGACAGGAAGAGCAGTGGAAGCTGCATATAGGTGGGCATGTAAATTTATATGGGAATGTACATTTTTACTCAGTTATGTTAAAGAAAAAAGAAAAACAAACAAACAAAAAAAAACTCACCACTACATTTTAAAGAAGGACAAGTAACAATCAAGTTTATAACCTTGTCCTGTCCTCTCAAAATGTGTTCCAAAGAGCAAAGCATCAGCATCACCTCAAAACTTGTTAGAAATGCAGAGTCTCAGGCTTTAGCCCAAAACTACTAAGTTAGAATACACTTTCTAACAGGATTCTCATCAAGATTAGTCTGTGAAACAATGGCCAAGGATAAATGGTGGGCTGAAATAAAAATAGCTGCTCTAACCAGTAAAACAAATATTACTTCTATAGCTATGATTAACTAAGTACGGTGTAAAGAAGAGTTGAAACAAAATAAGATTGGAAATGAGAAAACTGATGCAGGAGCCAAAAATGACCATAAGAACAGCCATCTCCAAGGGTGGAGCAGTCTAAAAGCAAATGATCTTGAAGTTGATAGGAATACCTGTATCTTTCAAGACCCAGATCATGTATCACATCTTTCAGGAAGGCTTTCCTCTTTTGTCTACTCCACTCTCCTTTTGTTTACCCAGTGCAGTCCAAGTACACTACCTCACATTCCATTATTGATAAGATTAGTAAATACCTGTAAGCCCAGGCACCATGCTTGGGCTACAGAGATAATTAAGTCAGATATGGTCTCTTTCTCAAGAAACTTTTAAGAAGTAAAATAAGCTAATAAATAATTTCACTTCATGTAATAAAACAGAGGAATAACCCTTACCACAACTGTAATTACATAATTACCTATGTAATTATACTTACTGCCTGCCTCCCTCATTAAACATTAAACAGGGTCATTGCATAATCTTGCTCATTGTTCTATTTTTTCAACAGATACACAAAGTATGACAGCAGAGACTCTTTAGCTCCACTTTGTGGGTTTGGACAAGACACGCTGAAGAGGTACCTGATTTTATCCTTGCAGAATGAGTAAGAGGCTAATGAGCAAAGTTAGAGAAGAATGTTGGATGCAGACAACACAGCAGAAGTCCAGGGATACAAAACAAGCAGTTTGGTATTAGCAAAACATTAAGCACCAGAATGAGAATGGCAGGCAGTTAAGGTTCAGAAAGATGACTAGGACCAGGTCTATAGAGAGCTACTTTGTTTTTTTTTTAATTTTTATTTAACATAACTGAGTGAAAATGTACATTCACATATAAATTTACATGCCCCCCTATATGCAGCTTCCACTGCTCTTCCTGTCCGGTGACAGCACACTATTCCTTAGAGAGCTACTTTTATGGCAAATAAAGGGTCTGGAACTGGTTCTGTGATCTCACAGCACCCTGTTCAAATCTCTGCCACAGCACCTAACACCTCTTACTGAAACAATCTATTTACGCATTTGTCTTCCTCATTATTCTAAAAGACAACAGGATAGAAACTGTACTGAACACTTAGCACTTGTGTATTCTCAGGGTATGCACAGGGACTGCTGAAGTGTCTTAAGTGGCAAAATTCCAGGAAGACAATATTGAACCTACCGTGAACACTTTTAAGGCAGCACAGTGTAGTTCAGGGAAGGGCTGATTACTGATGCCACGGAAGAGATCCAGCGGGTTCCGAGATAATGAGGAAAACCAGGATTCTGCCATCCTGAGGAGGTCCTCAGTCTGCTGCTCAGGCTGCAGGACAGAAAGGGATTGTCTAAGGACAAGGCTAGGTTCCATGGGGAAAAGCACTTGTCTGGAAGTCAGAAAACCTGAGTGTTGATAGTATTTTTAGTCAGCAAGTTGTCCTGCCATCTTGATCAAGTCTGTAGCACTCTTCCCCAAACTTGACTCAGGCTTTCTCCAGTTTTTTAACTATTGCCATGAAGTTTTTACAAAATTGCCATTTTCACCATTTTTAAGTGCACATTCAGGGTTGTATGATAACAGTTTCTAAATTTATTGAGACTTGTTTTATGACTTAACAAATGGTCTGTCCCACACAACAATTCATGCACACCAGAGAAAAATAACATATTCTGTTGTTCGATGGAGTGTTAGAAATATTTCTGTTAGGTCTAGTTAGTTTACAGTGTTGTTCATATCTTCTGTTTTCTTACCAATCTGTTTTGATGTTCTATCCATTACTGAAAGCGGTAAGCTGATGCCTTCAACCATTATGGACCTGTCTCTTTCTCCCTTCAGTTCTCTTAGTGTTTGCTTCATAAATCTTCAGGCTTTGTTGCAGTGCATATGTAACTGTTACATCTTCTTGATGAATCAACTCTTTCATCATTTTATGAGGTCTGACAATTAAGTTTGTGAACTCAACCTAGAAAAAGTGCTACATACCTCACTGCTGAATATCATTACAGTCACCTTCAAAGTACTACCCTTCGGAAGCTGTGTACCGATGCCAGTACCTAGTCTACCCTTCAAAGCAATTCTGAAATTCTTTTTCTGTAATGGCCATTAGCGTTGTTGTCATATTATCCTTGATGTCCTGAATGCCATCAAAATGCCTTCCTTTCAGTATTTGGTTTATCTCTGGACCAAGAAAAAAGTCACTGGGGGCCAGGCCAGGTGAGTAGGGAGTATGTTCCAATACAGCTATTTGTTTACTGGCTAAAAACTCCCTCACAGGCAACTATACAATTAAGTTCACAAATCTGCCACCTTGCCACTGTGTGCAATGGCCATTCCACAAAGAGTTGCAAATTTGCTTTGAAGGGAGGACTAGGCGTTGGCATCGGTGCATAGCTTCCCAAGGGGAATACTTTGAAGGTGACTGTGGAGATATTCAGCATTGAGACATGCAGCACTTAGAACAATTAAGTTCATGGACTGAATTGTCGTACCTCATATGATGACAACAGATTTTGATTTAAAGTTTATTTTGTCTGAAAAGGAAACCTGGGTGGCATCACTGTTAAATGTTACAGCTGATAATCAAAAGGTTAGCAGTATGAATCTAACAGGCACTTCCTGGAAACTGTGGAGTAGTACTCTGCCCTACAGGGTTGCAATGAATTGAAATCAACTTGATGACAATGGGTTTGGACTTTGTTTTTGTTTGATATTAATACAATCAACTCTGGTTCCATTGTTTACTATTTTGCATGGAGAATTTTTTCCATTCTTTCAACTTACCTGTGTCCTGGATCTAAAGTGGGTCTCTTGTAGCCACCACATAATTGGGAGATGTCTTCTTGTCTCTTCCGCTAATCTCTCCCTCTTGATTAAAGAGTTTAACCCATTTAAAGTCAATACTGATAAGGAAAGACTTCTGTCATTTTGCTGTTTGTTCTTGTGTATCTTATGCCTTTTCTGTCCCTTATTTTCTTGAGTATTGCCTGCTTTTCTGCTTAGCTGATTTTTTTGTAGTGAACCATTTTCATTTCCTTCTTTCCTTTGGTGTAGCTTTTTTTTTTTTAAGTTGTTTTCTTTGTGGTTACCATGGGCATTACATATAACATCCTAAAGTTAAAAGAAGCTCCTTTAAACTGATACCAACTTGAATAACACACAAAAACTGTACACCACTCCTACCCTGCTTTATGTTGCTGCAAATCACATCTTTATACTTTGTGGCCCACCATCAAATTTATCCTTCTTTTCAGTGCTTTAGTCTTTCAAATAACATATGACCTAAGAAGCAGAGTTAGAAACCAACTGGCTTTTACCCACAAAATTACCTTTACTGGGGACTGGTTTTTTTCTCCATATGGCTTCATGTTATTATCTAATATCCTTTGATTTTGAACTGAAGGATTGCTTTTAGCGGTCCTTGTAGGGAGGTTTCCTGGTGACAAACTCCCTCAGCTTTTGTTATCAAAAATCAAAAAAAGTGAACCCAATGCTACTGAGTCAAGTCCGACTCACAGCAATCCTACAGGACAGAGTGGAACCACCCCACAAGGTTTCTAAGGGGTGGCTGGTGGGTTTGAACTGCTGTTTGGTCAGCAGCCTGAGCTTTTACTCACCATTCACCAGGGCTCCTTTTGTTATCTGGAAACGTCTTCACTTTGCCATCATTTTTTGAAGGAAAAGATACAGCCAGATACAGCCCCCATATACAGGTGCTTTTGAAAGCTGTAATTTCTGAAAGAACTTCTCTGGCTTTTCCTTCAAGTCTTTTTTAAAAAAATATTTATTTATTTATTTAATATGACTGAGTGAAAATGTACATTCCCATGTAAACTTACATGCCCACCTACATGCAGCTTCCACTGCTCTCCCTGCCCGGTGACAGCACACTTCCTCTCTGCTCCATACATGTTCCATCCTCCCAACAGTCTCCTTTCCCCTCCTCTCCACACACTCTCCTTCCTCCAGCCAGAGGTCAGCAGGATGACATCCTATAGATGTATAGAACTATAAAGTGCATCCAATACATGGTCACTCTGCATTGCCAAGTCCAATCCATTCGTGTCCGAAGAGTAGACCTTTGTTATGATTTATGGGCAAGGGCAGCATCAGGGCCAGGGGCCATGCTCCCAGAGGAGCCCCGAAACCGCTGGACCATCAATTGAGGTCTTTTAGTGGAGATCTCACGGTGCACCCCTTTTTATTCTTGTGTTGCCACTGAGACTCAACTTAGTGAGCTCCATCATGGCTATCACTGGTGGTGGCCGGGCACCATCCGGTTCTTCTGGTCCCAAGTCGATGTAGGCACCCACTTCCTTCAAGTCTTTATGTGCCTTTCTATGTGTCAAAGGCATTCTTTAGTCCCACGCAGCTAAAGCCTTCTGGTGTTATCAGCTGCCCCTCTGCCCTGCAAGAGCTCTGGGACAGGCCAAACTGAAAAGAACACCTTGCTTCTTTCAGTTCTTTAGGGAAACCCTCAGCTGGTTAGAACAGATTCACACAGTAATTTGCTAATTAATTCTGCTCTGCTCCATCTAGAACCAGAGACCAGGCTCTCTGGGAATGCAGGCCACTACGGCTTTAAGATGGCCATGCAGATCTGGAGAGGCAGGCACAGTTGGTAGAAAACCAAGTTTTCCTACTGTTGCCACGACATTTCTTTCTAGATTGATCATCTGCTTAGTTGTTTGTTTCTACTTCTTTTTTAGGTGGTGGTGTGGGGAGACAGTGGTGGACAGCTGCTTACACCATTTATTGCCAGGTTTCCCCAGGTGTTCTGAGGTAGCTAATTAAATAATCTCTAGGGTCTTCTCCAGGCCTAATTTTCTATTAATTCTATTTTCACTTGAAAATTTCACTTGTCAGGACTACGGGACACAGAGCGATGCAAGTGGGTATTTGTCGTTTATGGTTTAATAAATATATGAGATTGTTCTATTGGGGAGAAGAGAAGGTGGAGAGGAGGGGACAAGTGTTGGTTGAGTGGATACTGGAAGTAAAGAGTGGAAAAGAAGAGTGTACTGTCACGGGGTGAGCAGAGCAGATAGGAGTTGCAGAGGCAGGTACTCAGGGTTTTTTATGGAAAATTGACTTGTAAACTTCCACTTAATCACAAATTTTTTAAAAAATGCTACTGAGAGGCACATACAATAAAAACAAAGTGGCAAAAAAAAAAAAGTCATGTAATATAATGGGGGTTACCGTCTTTTACTAAGAGTGAGAAAGATGGCATTTACTTTCCTAGCATCAACAGTACTATGTTGAATCGTTATGCTATTGATTCACCCAAACATATCCCACTTCTCCTTAACTTCCCAATCTACTTACTGATAAATACAGAAGAGATGAAACTGCATCCAAACATCTAATTTTTAGCTCTGTGGAGGCATTCTTTGCTTGAAATCCAATTCTCATGAGTAAGCGCTCAAAGCGAGTTCCTTTGAAGGAATAACAATGAGCTTTTTAAAATCAGTTTCATACACTGTATCTCTTACCAATCTAAACTGACACAAAAATAAACATTAAGTCCAATGACAAGTGACAGGTTAAAAACCACACATTCATACACAAAACAGCATATGTAAGGCAGAGTGTACAGTACATGGAATAAAAAGGACGTGGGATTGAGCCGCTCTGAAGGATCAATGGTTAAGTGCTCAGCTGCAAACGGGTGGGTGGTTCAAACTCCCTAGTGGCTCGGCAAGAGGAGAGCTGGCGATCTGCTCCCATAAAGATTACAGCCTAGGAAACACTATGGGGCTGTTCTATCCTATCCTGCAGGGCCACGCTGGTAATGGACTTGACGAAGTACAACAACAGTAGAAGATATAATTTTAGAAAATTTTCCTTATCTGGAAAATGAGAATGACAACAATATGTTCTTTGCAGGAATTGTTAAAGAATTGTGTAATACGTAAAAGCACTAAGAAAAGTACATACAATTATATTAGTTGTTATACACAACAGCATACTGATTTTTAACATACTTCACAAGGGTTCTAGTAAGTACTATATTATTATTTTTGTGTACAATTTGTTGTGTGTTTGACATACTAGTGAAACTACTATTAAAAGCATCATTCTTAATATAAAATAGTGATGAATTTTTCTGTTTCTTTTCCCTGACATTACAAACAAATTTTTATAAAAAGCTTGAGATGTAGTTGTTACACACTTTTAAAAAATTAACAAGCCTTAGGGAAATGAAGAAACTAAATAAGGGCTATAAAGCTAAGTCAGTATTAGAACTGGGACTAGAATCCAGGCCTTCTTGAGAGCCCATAGTCTTTATACCATGATACTATTCAATGAAGATAAAGAAGAGAAACAGTATTTGGTCCTGTCAGGTTGGTTGGTTGAATCCCTAAACAGTGAAAAACAAAAATAAAATAAACAATTTTCAACACTAACCATGAGAGATATTTTTAGAGAGCATGGTTTAAAAGACTGTGACCTACAAAAGCAGTTACATTCTAAAATATTTAACCCATTACCAACCTGTTTTCTGCAAAACCTGTTTCCCTTCAACACTGGATCCCAGGATTCCAATTGTGTCCACTGCTACACCAATCATGGTGGGGTCCTGACTTTCTGTCATTTCAAAGACCTTTTCCACAAAGACAGGATAACGTTCACAAATCTGCTGAGGACTATCCATAGTAGCCAGGTTTCCAAAAAATTTCACAAATCCTAAAGTTACAAAAATCTATTTTAATAGAGATGCAAGGCAGCAAAAATTGTGGGCTCTGTGCTTTCAATGACACAGGACTATGCTGCAGGTCAGAAAGAGGAGAAAGGTTAGGATAGTGTGTTGCCTGGAAACCATGCAGAGATACCAAAGAACCAATGATCTGTGGTTCTGAAAGAAAAGAAACTCCAATATGCCATTGGAGCAGAGTTCAAATATTGAAGCACTGTCATATTCAAGGAGAACAAACAACAATGGCAATGGATAGAAATTCTAGGGAGGGAAGTTTGGAATCATTTAGAAGAAATTTTTTAAATACAGTTGTTCAACAATTAAATAAACTCAGCTACCTAAGGAAACTGGAAGTACTCAAGAAAAGCTAGTGAGCCATTCCTCAGAATGAAATGGCTGGAGTAGATTCTACATTAGAAAAGGATTCTAACTCAGAAATTTGATGACTCTAGGAGAAGGTTCATTAAGAGGATACCAGAAGTAAAGAGTGAAAAGGAGGGGTGTGCTGCCATGGGGTGAGGAGAGCAGATGGAGTTACAGATAAGCGGGCATGCAAAATTGATTTGCAGTGTATACTTTCACTTAATCACTATTAAAAAACGAAAGAAATCTGATGACTCTAGAAATATTGTGAATGCCAATACTACTGCCCTTTTTCTTTTCTCTTAGCTACAAAAGAAAATTTCTGGAGTGCCCCAAACAGCATTAGTTCTTCTAGAAAGTCAGAATCAATAGTGCATGGCTCCTAAGGCAATAGATTCCACTTCATCAATGGGCCATGGATATCCTCTAAAAGGAATCAGCTCTAAAGAAAATAATTCCTGGTCTCCTATTAGAGATAACTCAGAAACAGCCATGATCATTTCCACAGACATCAATGCTTCTTACCTGGCAAATAGAAGCTAGAGAAAGGGTCTGAATCTGCCCCTATGATTATATTAGAAATCTGTTCAATTACTCCTTCTTGAGCAAGATACTGTCGTCCATGATGAGTATATGCCAGGGATGTCACCATTTCTATACAGGTGGCTCTGCATTGTCAGAAAGACAAAAACAAAGATCTTCCAGATGACGAGTATAGTTTATAAACTGTTTTCATATAGGTTATTGTGTTTAACACTCCTGCTCCCTAACTGAAAGGTCAATAACCCTAGTTCTACTTTTAACGTAAGGACATAAAGCCTAGAAAATTGCAGTGACTTGTCCAGGATCACGTAGTTCTTAAATGGCAGAGCTTAGACTTAAATCTTGGTCTTGTGACTTGAGTCCCACTCTTGTTTCTGCTACAGCATAGCTGCTTACTAAGTTTTTTTTTAAATTTTCTCTTATTCTGAGATGTCACACATACATAAAAGTTATGAGGGTAGTACAATAAACTTCTCTATACCCGTAACTCTGACTGAACAGTATCAAGATTTTGCCTCACCTGTTTCATCTTGTTTTATTCTACTTTCTGATACATTATTTTAAAAGCAAATCCTAGTCACAGTCATCTTGCCATTTACCCCTACCTACATCATTTAGTACAGATCTACAACATGACTCTTTTGTTACATAGTTATGACAACATTATCACATATAAAAATTAACAATAATTCCTTGGTATCACTTAATACTCAACTATGATCTAATTTCTTCAAATAAATGAAAAACATATTTTTACAGTTGACTTTACAGTAATCTATTTGCATGATTTTTTAATATTTTATTATGGTTAAGAGAAAATATACAAATGAAGTCAATATACTCTATCAAATTCCATACACAGACCTCTGCATGATTCCATCTGCTATTTCAGCCCTATAACTGCACACTCATCCCTTCCACTCTGTACTTCCCATAGGGTACTTTTATGCCACAAAATCTGATATAAGGCTAAAAATTAACAAAATTAATTTCTTCATTTTTCTGGCTGTGTATTGTTGAATCCATTCTGATTGATAGCAACTCTGCTATTATTTAAAAATGCCAAAAGATGTGTATGATAAAATTAAGGAATACACAATGGGAGTTAGCCCATGATTATAACTTTTAAAGGACACGTACAGTCAGGAAACATGGTCAACCAAAAACAGCTGTATTGTCATGCAAGGCATTGCTAGCATACTGTCATGATGTAACTTGAGCAACACTTCAAAGTCTTCTTCAGGACGTGCATCAATCCTGTTACTACAACCCAGACACAAGGTCTAACAGGAAAAGTCATACTAAGTCCCACGATTGTTTTGCAGCCCTCTAAAAGAAAACATTTTGCCTTGAGAACTCCCGTAGCCAACATACCTGACCAGCACGTCCTCACCAGTCAGCTCTCTGAGGAGCTGGGTTACCAACCCACTGGTCGTACAGTAGTTTAAAGATTCTGGTGACACAGAAGAAATTTCCACGATTAGCTAAAAGAACAGAAAAAACACAAGGATGAAAACAGCTCCATATTTGTACGATTTCATTTTAAATACAGAACAAGGTATTTTATGTAATAATTCAAGTTTTAAAAATCAATCGTTTGTTTCTACAAACTGAACACACTGGAAATTAATTTGGGACAGAAACATCCCATTACATCTGGATTTACTGTATTTTTTTTTAAGGACTTACCAATCAGGGTACAAAAATCTGAATCAGCAATAAATTTTTTTTGTAATTCATTTATTCATTCATCTATTCTGGCATTCAACAAGTGTGTCCTGAGAGCCAGCTAAGAAAAATCTGAAGACACAAAGAAGTGACAAAATCAGGTTTGTATTTTTAAAAGACCATCCTGAGTGCATGTGAAGACAGACTAGAAGTGATAAAGATGGATGAAAGAAGACAGGTTTGGAGGCAAATGTAGCTGCCTAAACGAGTGACTGAAACCCTGGTGGCATAGTGGTTAAGTGCTACATCTGCTAACCAAAAGGTCAGCAGTTCGAATCTGCTAGGTACCCCTTGGAAACCATGGGATAGTTCTACTCTGTCCTATGGAATTACTATGAGTCAGAATCGACTTGATGGCACAGGGTTGGGTTTGGTTTTAGGTGAGTGATGATGATAGCTTAGACCAGGGGGATCAATCTTAGGCATATGTACCACTTTACATAAAAGTGACAGGATATTGTGATTGAATGGATATGGGCTAAGAAAACAATGTCTTATGACGAACGAGCTCAGAGTCTCTGACTTGTCAAACGTGGAGTACAATGAAACAAGGCTAGCTTGTTGTGATTTTTGTTGGAGATAGAAGGTAAGTAAGGGACACTATTAGTTCACCTTGACCATAAGTATAAGGGGTCAAGAGTATGTTCAAGAGGCGATATGATAAGATCTGAATTCAGAAGAGCAGCCTGAGTTAGAGATTCACATTTGAGAGTCATCACTATATAGGTGGAAACTACAATCATATGATGAATAAAATTATCTCTCGAATAGAGTACAGTGAGGGCAGGGCTTGGGACTTCACCAACAATCAAAGATTCAATAGAGGATAATCAATCAGTAGACTGACTCAAGAAGAACAAAAACCAGGATCCTTTGTTATCAACACATGCAAAGCGAGAAAGCATTATGAAGGGATTAGACTGTAGAGGGAGTCATTCTGAATATGCAACCCAGCAGCTATGTGGCCTTGGGTCACCTATGCCATTCACACAGTACAGTTAATGATACTTTTAACATATAGAGTTAGCTGTACTAGTTAAAGATAATACACGTGAGGTTTTAGCACAGTGCTTAGTACAAAGCTGTTAAAAATGAGCGCCATTTCTTCTTTCTACTACTATTAGTAATTTTTTCAAAGTTTGGTTCCAATGATATCTCCTCTTATCATAGCATTTACATTGCACTGTAAAAATTTTTTGAACCTATCTCACATACTATGCCATGAGTTCACTCATATATCTCTGGTGTCTAGTATAGGGCCTAATAACTACTCTGTACTCAATAAATGCACACCAGATGGACCATTCCACCTTTCAATGCAAGCCTTATTATATTCTGAATTGTGAGGTACTGGACCAAATCCAAAACCACTGCCATCAAGCTGATTCTGAATCAGAGCAACCCCAAAGGACAGAGTAAAACTGCCCCATAGGGTTTCTAAGGAGTGGCTGGCAGATTCAAACTACTTACCTTTGTGTTAACAGCTGAATGCTTTAACCACTGAGGCGCCATGGCTCCATGATTATCAGACATATGGTATAATCTTACCTCATATACTCTGTACCGTACAATGTCATTTGTTTTCATTACACTTTTCAAATCATCCAGCAGATTGCTTTCAAATAAAGCCTCCAGTCCAGCTTGAGTTAATGATATCCTTGATAGGGATTTGATGGCCTTATAAGGAAAGAATACATCTCTTTAGTCGTTAAGTGTTAGTTATCAGTATTTACAATTAAAAAGATACCCAATATTTCCAATAGAAGAACAGTTTAAGTTTTGTTTCTTATTCAGCAAGCCAATGTAAGCCCTATGACAGACAATGTGGATACACATATGCTAGAAAACAGAAGGGGTTTATTAATGTTTACTTGGCACAATCTACATGAGGCTGTAAACTCAATTACACAAATAAACCATTCTAAATCTCTACCTCTAAATTCAGGAGGCCCTTCACTGTCTGTTAGCATGAAAGGGTTTATGCATGTTTAGAGTGATGATTCTGGCAGACTCACCGCTTTAGCTACAGATAGATTCTCCCCACCAATACAATAAACGATTTGTTTTAATAATTCAGAGTTATTTAGAATCTCAGTAACAGCATCAGAATTTTCAACAATCCTTCCAACCTGAAACATATACACAAAACAGAAAATAATCAGAAAGGTTCTTCTAAGGGAAGAGAGCACAGAACTCTAGATGGTCCAATTGCCTTAACATGCAGTGTTGTATGGGTTACTGATTAGTGCTGTCAGGTAAGTCAGTAAAAATTCAGAATAACTCAGATTCACTGAAGTCAAATCACACAGATGGCATAATCACATCTTTAAATGAAAAAGAAAACAACATACATAAATAGTGACTCAAGTGCTGATAGCTCAGTAAGTGAAAATAATACAGGCTAGGTACAAACCCTATTTCTGTCAATTTTCACTTCATCAACTTTGGCAAATTAAATGACTTGTTCAAGCCTGCTTTCTCATCTGTAAAACAGGAATATAATACTTGATTGTGGGGTAGATACCAAAACTAATTAAGTAAAGCACCTCCTACATTGCCTGACACATAAATATTCAATGAATAAACCAAAACCTCCCTCCTACTGGTTGAATAAACAAGTCAGAGGAGAAAAGGAAAAGCAGCAGTTCAGTATTCACAGTGTAACAAACAGCTCAGCAAGATAACTCTCAGAAGCAGATCTTCACTCAAATAGTACGATACTGTGGTTACCGAGATAAAAATCACCATCTTAATTTGTTGCTTTACTGTCTTTTATGACAGTACACAGTTCGTGTTGCTACAATAAGACTTAAAAAGACAGAATAGCTGTCTGTGCACGTGTGAATCTATCTTTTCGGAGCAACCTGAGGGAAAAAATAGACTTGGCAGCTCCGAAAGCACATAGTACAATGGCCGTGCATGTAAAAGGAGCTCAGTCAGTACTTGGTAGAACGAAGTTCATGTGGTACTTATGGAGATTCTTAATTTAGCTCATATCCTCCTGGTTACAGTTAGCTATGTGCATGTCTGTTGTCTTTACTAGGCTATGCGCTCCCCTGGAGACAGTCGGGAATTGTGTTTTCTTCATCTCTCTGTTTTTGGCACCCAGTCCACAGTCTGGCCCAGAACAGGACATAATTAAATGTAGGTTCCCTTCTTATATCCACACCTCGGATAGAGTGAGGATTTTTACAGAGTCGTCAGGGTGAGTCAGTCCTCTCTGCAGCTCAGCCTGGAGGTTCCGGGCCACATGAACTGGTTCCACAGCTTGGAGCAATCTTTCCAGGATGGACACGCACAAAGTAATCTGTTCCCTAAAAAAGATGCCATAGATCTCATTAGTTCAAGTCCTGCTGGGTGGACGTAACAAATTGATGACATCTAAATTCTGGCTCAAGGAAGAGCTTCTCCACACAGATTTCCCTTCGAAATACCAGCTTCTACTCATTTATTAAACATCTGGTAAGTACCTATGGAGACGCTGGTAGCCCAGTGGTTACATATATGGCTACTAACCAAAAGGTTAGCAGTTCAAATCCACTAACCACTCTTTGGAAATCCTATGGCACATTCTTCTGTCCTATTGTGTTACTATGAGTTGGAATCAACTTGACAGCAACAGGTTGGGTTTTTTTTTTAAAAAACTCAAACCCTTCCCATAAATTATAGCAAAGGTCCACTCTTTGGACAGGAATGGAATGGACTTGGCAATGCAGAGTAACCATATGTTGGAAGCACTTTATGGTTCTATACATCTATAGGATATCATCTTGCTGACCTCTGGCTGGAGGAAGGGGAGTGGACGGAGAGGAGGGGAAAGTAGACTGTTGGGAGGATGAGACATGTATGGAGCAGAGAGGAGTAGTGTGCAGTCACCGGACAGGGAGAGCAGTGGAAGCTGCATATAGGGGGGCATGTAAATTTACATGTGAATGTACATTTTCACTCAGTTATGTTAAATAAAAAAAAAAAAAGAAACTCAAACCCATTTTCACTGGCCTATACAGTTTCAAGGAGTGGCTGGTGGATTTGAATTGCTAATATCTTGGTTAACAGCTGAGCTCTTAACCACTACACCATTAGGGCTCCTTGGTTTGATTTTAAGTACCCAGTATGTGCTATTCCTGTGCGGGTACTTCAGGGAAGGATAATATTCAGTCTCTAGCCTCAAGGAGTTCAGTCTAATGGAAGACAGAGGTAAATAAAAAAGCAACTATAATCCAGGTAAATGCTACAGGTTACTACTAGAAGCTGTGAGAGCCCAGGAATAGACCATGGTACAGGGAAGGCTTTTTAAAGAAAAAGTGGGGGTTATCTAGTAGATGAAAGGTGTCTGTCTTAGTCATTTAGTTCTGCTATAAGAGAAATACCACAAGTGGATGACTGGCTTTAACAACAACAACAAAAGTTTATTTTCTCACAGTCCAGCAGGCTACAAGTCCAAGGGTAAGGCTTTCTCCTCTGGAGAAAGGTAACCGTCATCAATCCCTGGTAAAGGAGATTCTCTGCACAGAAACCTACAATCCAAAGGACGTGTTCCACTCCAGCATTGCTTTCTTGGTGGTATGAAGCCCCCTTATCTCTCTGCTCACTTCTCTTTTTCATCTCAACTGTGTGTGGCTCAAGAAACAACTCAATCTTGTAGATGGGGCCCTGCCACAGTAACACAACTGCCACTACTCTCATCTCACCAACATCATAGAAACAGGATTTACAACCCGTAAGAAAACCGTGCCAGATGACAAAACGGTGGCAATCACACAATACTAGGAAACATGGCCTACCAAACTGATACACATATTTTTGGCAGATACAATTCAATCCATGAGTGTTCCAGGCAGAGGAAGCAGTACTACATTTAAAGGCACGGAAGAATATGACAGCATTACGCATCAAAGGTACAAGCAGTGTCATGGACTGAGTTGTGTCCCCCCCAAAGAATGTGTAATAATCTGGCTAGGCCATGATTTCCTGTATTCTGTGACTGCCCTCCATTTTGTGATTTTCTGATGCTGTAAAAGAGAATTAGGGTGGGACTGTAAAACCCTCCCTAAGATAACCTCCTTTCTCCAATGTAAAAAGAGTTTCCCTGTTCTGTGGCTTGTACCACCCTTTACGTTTTTATCCTACAAGACATAAAAGGACAGAGAAGCAAGCAGAAAGTTTGGAACCTTATACCATAAAGTAAGCAGCACCAGGAGTAAAGCGCATCCTTCAGCCCTGATGTTCCTGTGCCAAGATGCTCCCTGACCAAAGACTGACATAATACAAGGACATTCCTCCAGAGCCAGCAGAGAAAAAGCCTTCCCCTTAGAGCAGACATCCTGAACTTGGACTTGTAGCTACCACACAGTGTAAGAATGAACTTTTCTTTGTTAAAGGCATCCACTTCATGGTCTTTTCTGTTAGAGCAGTACCAGCTGACAAGTAGCTTGGCATGTCTGGGGAAAGGAGCTAAGGTAAAAGAGTGCTACGGATGGTCAGAAACAAAACTACGAAGGTGCACAGGTGCCAGATTCTGACAAGTCTTTAATGTGGTCTTACAGGCTGAATTTTTTGCCTGAGATAATGGCAAACCACACCATTTCAACCAGAGAAATAACATGATGAGATATGACTTAGAAATTACTCTGCATGAGTGTTAGAGAAAGAATTTTCAGTTTGAAGGCAGTTGATGGTGACAGAAGGTAGAGAAGTAAGCTACGGGAAAAGCAGTAAAGATGAAGAAGACAGAAAAGATTCTTGGATTATTTGCTTGGCATACAGATTAAAAAGGTATGGTACAAGGATACATCCCTGACACACACCTTTCCTGACTTTAAACCAAGTAGTGTCCCCTTGTTTTAGTTGCACAACTGCCTCTTGGTCCATATAGTGATTCCTTAAGAGCACAACTAGGTGTTCTGGAATTCCCATTCTCTGCAACATTAGCCATAATTTAGTATGATCTATACAGTCAAATGCTTTTGCACAGTCAATGAAACACAAGGAAGCATCTTTCTGGTATTCTTTGCTTTCAGCCAAGATCCATCTGACATCAGCAATGATATCCTTGGTTTCATGTCCTCTTCTGAATCCAGCCTGAATTTCTGGCAGCTCCTTGTCAATAATATACTGTTGCAGTCCCAACAAAAACAACAAAAGTAACCCCTTAAAAGCTTTAAAAATCAGTTAATGAAAAAGCTCTTAGTACTTCCAGGCATATAGTCCACAGTAATTGAGTCGATTCCAACTCAATGCAATCCTTTATGACAGAGCAGAATTGCCCCATGTGGTTTCCAAGGAGCAGCTAGTACATTTGAACTGCTGACCATTTGGTTAGCAGCCATAACTTGCTATAAACTCTTAAACAGCGTACCACCAGGGCTCCTCCTGGCATACTAAAGGTGCTTTATGAATGCCTAAACCTTTCTTCTTTATACCTCTTGCCACTGAGTTGATTCAAAAAAACCCTATAGATAGAGTAGAACTGTCTCACAGGGTTTCCAAGGAGTACCTGGTGGATTCAAATTGCTAACGTTTTGGTTACCAGCTTAGCTCTTAACTACTATGCCACCAAGGATCCATTTTTCTTCTTTTTTTTAAATTATGATTGAATGAAAATGTACATTCCCGTATAAATTTGCATGCTCAGCTACATGCAGCTCCCACTGCTCTCCCTGCCCGGTGACAGCACACCCCTCCTCTCTGCTCCTTACATGTCCTATCCTCCCAACAGTCTCCTATCCCCTCCTCTCCACCCATTCCCCTTTCTCCAGCAAAAAGTCAGAAGGATGACATCCTATAGATGCATGGGGTCTATTTTTCTTTAAGTAGCTTATAAATCATAGAAAAACTGCAAACCTGCCAGTAATGACTATTTGCAAAGGCAGAACATGCTACGACAAAATGTTATAAACAAAATGACATGTGAATTCTGAAGAGGACGCTTTTCTCTCCAAAAAGTAGAGAATGAGTAACAACTAAAAGAAAGCTACTAAATATTTTCCTCCCATATTCAAATCCCTTTCTTATCTCTTTATTTTTCCATCCTTCTGACATTTCACCCCTCTGATCCATATTTGACAGGCAACCTGAGAATACTAACTTTCATTTACTCAGTTCCATCACTTACTATACGTTCTTGGTCAACTCAACCTTTCTGAGTCTCATTTATACAAATGGCAATGATAATCACAACTAACTCCTAGGGTTTTTGTGGAAAAAAAAATTATAATAGTAAACACATATAATATTGTGTTCCAAGCACTATTCTAAGTGTTTTATATATTTTAACTCATTTAATCCTCATAAC
Organism: Heterohyrax brucei; assembly: GCA_028571685.1. Taxonomy (NCBI): domain Eukaryota; kingdom Metazoa; phylum Chordata; class Mammalia; order Hyracoidea; family Procaviidae; genus Heterohyrax; species Heterohyrax brucei. The sequence continues at coordinate 71,251,796 of CM053150.1, forward strand.
AATTCTATGAAAGAGGTACTATTTTCATTCTAATTTTAACCAGGATAAACCTAGACAGAGATATGAAGTTAACTTGCCCAAGATCACACAATTACTAAGTAACAGAGTTAGAACTTGAATTCAGGTGGTACAGCTTGAGTCTATGCTATTAACCATCCTGCTACATTTAAAGGACTCAGTACATACTTAGCCCACAGTCCTATTAATAACTAACATCATTATTCTTATGTTAGTTTTCCATCTCAATTTCTTCTTAGTCTGTTAACTTTGGACTTTCTCATTGTGACTAGCACATGCCTTGTGCTTAATAGATGGTCAATAAAGGTTTCTAAATTTAAAAGCAATGGTATTTTCAATTGTTCCACTTTCTTGTTAATGTTTGTAAAAGTGTAATTTTTGTTTTAGCCACTCACATAGGTGAAGGGCTATTTTCAACACATAGTATCAAATGTATACACTATTAACATGGTTTATCACTGTTGAAAAACATTGCATCAGCAATGGAGGAAGGCTCACTAACAACCTGCTATACACAGATGCTACAACTTGTCTGTCAGTCTGTCAGTTTGTTGTACTGTAGTGACTTGCATGCTACTGTGATGCTGGAAGCTATCCCACTGGTATTTCAAATACTAGCTGGGTCACCCTTAGTAGTCAGGTTCCAGCAGAGCCTTCACACTAAGACAGACTAGGAAGAAGGACCTGACAGTCTACTTCTTAAAAAAATGGCCAGTGACAATGTTACGAACAGCAGTAGAACACTGTCTGTCACGGTGCTGGAAGATGAGTCCCTCAGGTTGGACGGCACTCCAAACATGACTGGAGAAGAGCTGCCTTTTCAAAGTAGTCAGCTTTAATGACATCAATGGTTTAAGGTTTCAGGACCTTCATTTGATGATGTGGCATGACTCAAAATGAAAAGACACAGCTGCAAACATCTACAGTAGAGGGTCTGCAAAAAAGAGGAAGACGCTCAATGAAATGGACTGACACAGCAGCCTCAGTAAAGGGCTCAAGCATAACAATGATTGGATGATGCTCGAGGACCAGGTGTTTTGTTCTGTTGTACAAAGGATCACTACAAATCAGAACCAACTGGATAGCACCTAACAACTGATATGTGCTGTTGTTTGTTGTTGTGTGCTGTCAAGTCAATTTCAACTCACTGCAACTCTATATGACACAGTAGAACGGCCCATAGTTTCCTAGGCTGTAGTCGTTATGGGAGCAGATTGCTAGGTTTTTCTTCCCATGGAGCTGAGGTAGGTATGAACCGCTGATCTTTCAGTTAGCAGCCTAGCCCTAAACCGCTGCTCCACCAGGACCCCTACAATAGATGTGTAGTAGTAGCTTACTATGGTTTCAATTTGTAATTCCTTAACGACCAGTGATGCTAAGCAACTTTTCATGCACTTATTTGTCATCCACAGATCTTGTTCAAATCTTTTGCCCATTTTTAATAGGGTTATTTTTTTTCTTGTTATAGTTTTGACAGTTTCTTGCATATCTGGGACACAAGTCCTTCATCAGAGATATACCCTGCAAACATTTTTACCTGTTTGTAATTTGTTCTCTAACAGTAGCTTTCAAAGAACAGAATGTGATAAACTAGACTTCATCAAAATTAAAAATCTAGTACCAACAAGACAAAGAGCTCTTTTATAAACCATTCTTTTGGTGTCCTATCTAAGTAATCTTGGTTTACTCTATGATCACAAAATACTTTTCTTATATTTTCTTTTAGAAGTTTTATAGTTCTAACCTCCACAAAAAGCGAAATCCATTGTCATCAAGTCAATTCCAAATTCACAGCAGTCCTCTAGAAGAGAGCAGAACTGCCCCCACAGGGTTTCCAAGGAGTGGCTGATGGATTTACTGCACCACCAAGGTTCCTTTACAGTTGTAGGTTTTACATATTTAGGTTGATGACTCAATTTCATACATTACTGATGGAAATATAAGTAGTATAACCACTGTGGAAAATAGTTTGGCAGTTTCTTAAAAACTTAAATATGTGTCTACCATGAGATACAGGAGGCCTGGTGTTACAATCGTTAAGTACTCAGCTACTAACCAAAAGGTCAATTCTAACCCAACAGCTCTCCATAGGAGAAAGATGTTGTGGCAGTTTGCTTTTGCAAAGGTTTACACAGTGTTGGAAACCTGACGGGACAGCTCTACTGTATCTGTAGAGTCAGAATAGAATTGATGGCAATGGGGTTTTCCTGCATGATCCAGCTATTCCACTGCTTGGCGTGTACTCAAAAGACAACATATGTCTATAAACACTCATGCACACAAACATTCATCGCAGTGTTATTTATAATGCCTCTAAACTGGAAGAAATCAATCAACAGGTGAATGGATAAACAAACTGGAACATCCATACCACGGGCTACAAAGGAATGAACTAGTCCCTCATGCAACATGGATGCATTTCCACATAATTATGGTGAGTGAAACAAGCCAGAAAGTATGCATATTTTATGACTATTTATATAAAACCCTAAGGAAACTTCTGGGGGTGATAGATATGCTCAATCTTAATTACAGTGATCATTTCACAAGTATGTATATGTACTTCCATATATATGTGCACACACACATGCACTTGTACATGTCAAAACTTATTAAACTGCATATTTTTAATATATCCAGTTTATTCCATGTAAATTATCTCAATAAAACTGTTAAAAACAAAGCAATGGTAGGTTAAGCTGGCTACTGTACAAATTTCAGGTCACATGGGGTCTCTGGCACCAAGACAAAGAGTTAATAGCTTACAGTCACTCTTTTTCTCACTTTGATGTTATAAAGCTGTATTCTTAGGACCCACTCTCCTTCAAGAGATAACTGTCAAGATTCTGTATTTACAGGTCAGATATTATGAGAATATAGCAACCTATGAGGTTTAGCCTGGACAATACTCACTGCAGAAGCAACAAAGATTTTCTGAGATATTACTATATGCCAGGCATACACACGCATATACACACACACATATCTGTGTGCATATGTGTGTGTGTGTGTGTACACACAACTAAGTTCATGAACTTATCCTAGAAAAAGTACTACATACCTCACTGATGAACATCACTACAGTTACCTTCAAAGTATTCCCCCTTGGGAAGCTGGGCACTGATGCCAGCACCTGGTCCACCCTTCAAAGCAATTTTGAAATTTTTTTCAGGAATGGCCATCAGAATTGTCGTTGTATGAGCTCTGACAATTAAGTTCACAAACTCATTCTAGAAAAACTGCTTTGGAGGGTGGCTAGACACTGGCATCGCTGCATAGCTTCCCAAAGGGAGTACTACAAAGGTGACCTTAGCGATATTCAGCAATGAGTTATGTAGCAGTTTTTCTAGGATGAGTTCATGAACTTAACTTACAGACCTCATATGTCATTTAATGCCTGCCGGGCATACATCACAATGGCACTTGGCTGGCATACATCAAGTAAACTAAGTCTCAGCAAAGATGAGTATCTTCCCACCAGCTTAGGCAGCAGGTAACTTTCATTTCACCTTTCTTATTCTTTCACATAAATTACCCCAACATGCCCTTCAAAGTCATACAATGTAAGGTATCTGAAGACTGCCAAGACCTTATCCAGAGAAGAATTATTCCTACAAAACTAAAATCAGCATCTACTGTGCATCCAGCTCAAAATTATGCTATCTTTAAATTCCCATTAAAATTGTTTCTCAGAGGACTGCTCCTTTGTTCAACACACTATCCTCCATGGGCCCTATTCCTCAGTCCCCCTCATTTCAGTACCTATTGCAGGTCTAATAACTTGCGGTATGACCTTCACGTAGTCTCTTGTCTATAACATGAACAGGTTAAATTGTATAGCTTCTCTAAACTGTGAATCTTTCATGGGGCATGTATTGTATTATGTGCTAGGCTCTGGGAGGCATATAGAAATGAAAAAAATATAGCCTCTGACTTTAAAAATTTAAACACTAGAAACAAACACATGCAGAACTATAACACAGGGTGATAAGTGATAAATATCATTGACAAATACTGTTCTTCAGGAGATATGAAAAGCAGTCACTTGCAACTGTAATGACTGAAAGACTTGCAGCTGGGGTTGACACTTTAGATGGGCCTTGAGGGATGAAGAGAATTTGGACAGGGGGACGGCCATCAGTTAGAAGGACAGGCATGAACCGAGTTAGAAAAGTGCAAGTTATACTCAAGAGAAATGCAATTCAGAATAGCTGGAACAGACAAAATCTATGTGCAGGGGAGTGCAGGAAAAATTTAGGCTGGAAAAATACAGTAGAATGTATTTGTCAAAGCCCAAATGGTACATTAAGTGAGAATTTTATACAGCAATAGGATACAACGGGAAAGATTTGAGCCAAGTAACTAAATAAGTTTACTATGATTGCAGTATGTGAAGGATACTTCAGAATGGGAAGCCTAGAGTAATGAGAAGTCACACTAACGCAACAGATTTAGCAAAGGGGACAACGAAGGGTCTGAATTAAAGACAGCATCAGTAAGAGATATTTTACTGGCAGACCTGAAGGAATGGTAATTAACATGTATTTTTTAATTTTTAATTTTTTTATTTAATATGAGTGAAATTGTACATTCCTGTATAAATTTACATGCCCACCTATATGCAGCTTCCACTGCTCTCCCTGTCCGGTGACAGCACACTATTCCTCTCTGCTCCATACATGCCTCATTCTCCCAACAGTCTCCTTTCCCCTCCTCTCCACCCACTCTCCTTCCTCCAGCCAGAGGTCAGCAGGATGATATCCTATAGATGTACAGAACCATAAAGTGCATCCAATATGTGGCCACTCTGCATGGCCAAGTCCAATCCATTCATGTCCAAAGAGTGGACCTTCATTATGATTTATGGGCAAGGGCAGCATCAGGGCCAGAGGCCATGCTCTCAGGGGAACCCTGAAACCGCTGGACCATCATCAATTGAGGTCTTTTAGTGGAGATCTCATGATGCACCCCTTTTTATTCTTGTGTTGCCAGTGAGACTCAACTTAGTGAGCTCTATTGCGGCTATCACTGGCGGTGGCCGGGCACCACCCAGTTCTTCCGGTCCCAAGTCGATGTAGGCACCCAACTCATGTGGGTTGTCTTTACCCATGTGATTTTGGTCCTCGGTGAGCATCCGTTCCTGCTGAGTTGGGACCATTTGCTTTGCCCTCGGATGGCCACTTGGCAGCTTTTAAGACCCCAGACGCCACTCACCAATGTGGGGTGCAGAGAGCTCTCTTAGCAAAATGTTAGTTGTGCCAACTGGCCTCGATTTTGCCTAAGAGCATGGTCCTCTGCTCCCTGCCCCAGCTACTCTATCCCTGCAATATTGGGTTAAGATGGAAGGAGTATTCAAGTTACGCTGAAGTCCACTTAATATTGTTGTTTCTAATGTGTGCTATCACCGATTTCACCCAACCAGAGTTCTAGCAACTATCTAATCTAAACCCTCCTCCCCTCACCCTCTCTCTCCCGTCCCTTGCAGCTGTTGAAGAGTCTTTTCTTCTATACACAAGTCTGTTTTTGAGATTTTATCATAGAGGTCCCATAGAATATTTGTCTTTGTCACTGATTACTTTCCCTCAACATAATGTCTTTCAGTTGAAACTAGGTTATGAGATGTTTCCTGGAATCATCATTATTATCATTGCGTAGTGCTCCACTGAGTATATATACCATAGTTTACCTATCCATTCTTCTGTTGTTGGGCATCTGGGTTGATTCCATCTTTTTGCTATCGTGGACTGTGCTGCGATAAACATTCTTGTGCATGTGTCCATTGGTGTGAAAGGCCTTGATTTTGTAGGATATATTCCAAGTAGTGGAATTACTGTGTCAAATGGTATATCAACATCCATTTTTTTAAGGAAGCACCAGATAACGTGTATTTTAAAGAAGGGGGAATGAGTATAAAAAACATAGGAATCATAAAAGGTCAGAGCCAAGAAAACTCTCTGAAAGAAACCAGTACTAGTCCAATGATTATTTTTCAACTACAAAGATCTTTTTCGCTTACTTTTGGTAAATATATATACATACATACATATGCCAAGGCCAAGTGCCATCAAGTCAGACCCAACTCATGGCGATATATATATACATATATACATATACATATATATAACAAAAAAATGTCCATTTAAATGACCCCAAGTGTACAATCCAGTGACATTAATTACATTTAATCTGTCATGCAACCACCACCACTATCTATTTCTAAAAATTAGTGACCACTAATATCCTTCTGTCTCTATGCATTTGCCTATTTCTAGGTATTTCATGTAAGCGACAACACAAAATGTTCTTTTGTGTCTGACATTTCAAGATATGTCCATGTTTAGCATGTATCACAACTTCATTACTTTTCGTGGTTCAATAGGTCATTTTTTAATTTCTAGATCATAGGTGCTTTCAAATTACAGCAGACTTTTTAAAAATTCAACTACAGATAGGTATACAATGACAAGTAAAAGTTGCCATTCCATACAATAAAGTTTATTAAGAAAACTTTCTACATCCTACTTTTGTGAGTGGTGTCTGTAGTCTTAAAAGCTAGTGAGCAACCATCTAAGAAGTATTACCTGGTCTCAACACACCTGGAGCAAAGGCGCATGAACAGCATTAAAGACAGAAGGAAAATATGAGCCCAAGAAATGGCCACATAAACCAGATACTACATCAGCATGAGACTGAAAGAATGAAACGGTACCCAGGTACTATCAACGACTGCCCCTACAAAGAAAACTCACCTAACAGTCCCTGATGGAGTGGGAAAAATACGAGATGTAGAACTCCAATTCTAGTAAAGAGACCAGACTTGAAGGTCTGGCTGGAGGGTCTCCAGAACACACAGTCCCTGGACTGTTAACCTAGAACTGAAACCACTCCTGATGCCAACTCCTCAGACAAAGATTGAGCTGGTATATAAGATACAAAATGCTACAGGTGAACACTGTCTTTCTTGGTTTTAGTGGATACAAAAGACTAACTGGTCAGCTCCTATCCAGAGGGGTGATAAGAAGGCAGAACGGAACATGGGAAATCCAGGGTGGAAAGGAGGAATGTGCTGTCACTGAAGGGGGAACAGCCAGAATCACATAACAAAGTATAAGTTTTTGTATGAGAAATGGACTCTAACTGTAAACTTTCACTTAAAACACAATGAAAAAGCAAACAATGACAGTAATAAAGTTGCCATTGTACTAGTCTAAGTCCCACTTCCATTGGCAGCACTGTTAATAGTTTCTGTTGTAGCTTTGCAGATACTCCAATGTTACAGTGTGATTCCAATGTTTGAGAGGGAAAGGGGTAACCCTTTTTAAAAGTTATACATAATGGGATCAAAAACTTCTACTTTTTTCCATTCAAACAAAATATACACTGAGATCTTCCCAAGTCCATTATATGAATCTACCTCAACCTTAATGGATATTTAAGTTATTTCTAGTTTTTTTTTTTTTTTTTTGGCTGTCACAAACCATTATGCATATTCCCAAGTATAAAGTAAATTTTTGTGTATTTGTACCTTTTTTTGTATGCTGAATTTTTATAACAGGAATTACTGGATCAAGGGCATGTGGATTTAAAATGCACACAGAGAATCCCAAAGATTGTACAAGAAAACTCCTGGAACTAATTAGCAGAGTAGCAGGATATGAGATTAACACACAGATATCAGTTCGATTCCTATACACCAACAAAAAGAACTTTGAAAAGGAAAGCAGGAAATAATATCATTATTACCAGCCCCTAAAAACAACAAAATACTTAGGAATAAATCTAATCAAGGACAGAAAAAACCTAAGAAGGGAAAATAAAACAAAACACTACTGCAAAAAGCCAAGAGATCTACATAAATGTAAAAACATATTGCATGGGTGCCAATGGATAGAAAGACTCAACATTAAGAAAACATCAATTCTACATACAGCAATCCACAGATGCCCTGCAATGCTAATCCAAATACCAACAGCATTCTTCAACTTTATACAGAAAGGAAAAAAGGCCCAGATAAGCAAAGCATTATTGAAGAAGTAGCAGGCTTCACACTACCTGATCTCAGAACCTAGTACACTGCTGTAGTACTCAAAATAGTCTGGTAAAGGTACAATAATGACAGACACATAGACCAATGCAACAAAACTGAGAATCAAGATGTAAATCTGTTCATCTATGATCAATTAATCTTTGACAAAGGCCCAAAGTCCATTCAATGGGGAAAAGACAGTCTGTTTAACAAATGGTGTTGAAAAAACTGGATGTCTATCTATGGGAAGGAGGAAGGAAGAAGAGCCATACTTCACACCATAACTCAAAATGGATCAAAGACTTACGTATGAAATTTAAAACAATAAAGACTATGGAAGAAAATATACAGGTAATGAACACTTGGGGCCCTGATATATGGCATAAACAAACAATAAACACCAGAATACAACCAGACAACTGGGAGCTCCTAAAAATGAAATTGTTTCTGCTCATCAAAAGACTTCACCAAAAGAGTAAAAAGAGAACCGACAGACTGGTGAAAAATTTTCTGGCTATGACACAGTCAACAAGGGTCTAATCTCTAAAATCTATAGACTTCTTCAACACTTCAACAACAAAAAGACAAATAATCTATTTAAAAGATTGGCAAAAGATACTAAGAGACACTTCAAAGACACGCAGGCAGCTAACAGACACAGGAGGAAATGCTTGTCATCACCAGCCCTTAGAGAAATGCAAACAATGACAATGATATGATACCACCTTACCCTGACATTACTGGTACCTAACAACAACAACAAAAATAAGAAAATAACAAATGTTGGAAAGGATTTGGGGAGACTGGAAGTGTTACGCACTGCTGGTGAAAAAAATGGTACAATCACTATGGAAAATATGGTACCTCTTTAAAAAACTAGGAACAGAAACATCATGTGATCCAGCAATCCCACACCTGAGAATATTATCCTACAGAAATAAGAGCTGCCACACAAATAGACACATTCATCCACATTCATTACTGTATTATGCACAATTACAGGAAGATGGAAACAACCTAAGTATCCATAAACACATGAATGGACAGAAAAATTATGGCACATACACACAACGGAATACCATCCAATGTTAAAGAACAACAGTGAATCTGTGAAACATCTCACGACATGGATGAATCTGGAAGCCACTACAATGTGTGAAATAAGTCAATTACAGGACAAATTTTGTATGAAAACACGATTATAAATATCCAAAAGAGGGTTTACACAAAGAAAAAAGCAGTTTTTGATGGTAAAGGGGGTGGGTAAATTACTAACTATATAGTGAAAAACTAAAAACTGGTTGCAGTTGAGTCAATTCAGAGTCATAGTGACCCTACAAGACAGAGAACTGCCCCACAGGGTTTCCAACGAGTAGCTGGTGGATTCGAACCGCCCTCTTTGTTAGCCAAGCTCTTAACCACTGTGCAAACAGGGCTTCCAACTAGATACCAGACCTAACATTGACAAGGGGAAACACAACACACCACATAATGGAAGTAAACACAACTTGACCAAGGCAAAGTCATAGAAGCCTAGTAGACAGATTCAAACATCTTGAGGGTCTGAGTTACTGTGGCTTAGGACCATGGTCTCCAGCGACATTTACGTCAACTGGCATAACACAGGTCATAAAGAAAATGTTCTACATCCTACTTTGGTGAGTAGCATCTGGGGTCTTTAAAGCTTGAAAGCAGCCATGTTACATACGTCTATTAGTGCTGTTTGGCGCAAAGGAGAACAAAGAAAACCAAAGACATATGGGATATATTAGACCAACAGGCTAATTAACGGCCCACATGAACCATAACCTCCATCAGTCTGAGCCCTGAACTAGACAATGCTTGGCTACCACTGCCAACCACTCTGACTGGGAACACAACAGAGGGTCTCAGAAAAATGAAGGGCAAAATTCGAATTCCCACCCCCTCCCCCTCAAAGAAAGAGAATTACTGGTCTGAACACTCCTGGAGGAACCTCCAAGAGTAGCCAGCCCCATCTGACAGCTGAAGTCCCAAAATCCACCTTCCAAGATTAGCTAGGTCTATACAACAATTAACACACTGAGGAAAGTGCTTCTCAGTTCAATCGAGTATACTGAGGCCAAAGGGAAAATGGCAACACCTGCCCAAAAGCAAAGTCAGGAAGGGCAAGGAATAACGGATGAAAAGCTAATTTGTGCTGTAAACTTGACCTAAAACCCAAGCTCACTGCCATCAAGTCCATTGCGATTCACAGCCACCCGACAGGACAGGACAGAACTGCCCCATAATTTCCAAGGAGCACCTGGTGGACTTGAACTGCCGACCTCTTGGTTAGCAGCCCTAGCTCTTAACCACTACACCAACAGAGTCCCCAAACTTTAGCTTAAAGCCCACTAAAATTTAAAAAAAAAGGGAGAGGGTGAATTCTGCCAAATTGCCAGGATAAGATGAATTTTTAAGAGAAGGAAAAAAGTCAGGGGCCTACACACGTGGATGTGGCATCTTCCCTGTGGATGGTCAACCAGTGCTTTGCTCTTCCAACTTGTATCTGAAGAGAACAGAGAGCCCAAAGGGCAGTACTAAACTAAGCCCATGGACACACCCCAGAAGCTGAACTAGAAACCTAGCCTTTTGCCTCTGAACTCAGGATCCCTACTCCCCTGAAATTCCTGCTATTTTCTACCTCCCCTGCGACTGAGCCACTCACTCCCCTTTCCCCATCCACTCCCTCTCTAACTTGGGGGTGTCCGCTGCTCCAGCTTCCGGATCCTCTCACCGTTGGTTCTGGTCGAGCAGGCAGAAAAGCGGTCCGAGGTGCATCTCCGACGCATGCTCTCGGAGCTCGCTCAGCGGCACCGCCTGCAGCACCGAATGAAGCGCGCGCAGCTCCTCCAGCGGCGCTTCTAACCGCGACACCTCCCGTAGCAGCGCCAAAGCCTGACCTGCCATTTTGCCCCCTCCCTCAGGGGCTTTTCGACGCACCACCCGCCCGCTGCGGGCTCCCGGGGCCGTTTGCCCAGCTTCGCGAGATTTGGTTAGTGCCGTCTCCCTTCAAAGCAAGTTGGCGCCGCTGCGAACTGCCGGGCTGCACCAATCAGGACGCCGAGCTGGTGGCCTTCGCGCTTTAGGGGCAGGCTAGCATCGCGAGACTTGGTCCTTAACTAGTGCCTCGTCAGGGGTTACCCGGCCTGGCTTGCATTGTCATCCTGGACGCAGTTCAGTTTGGCTTATAATACGTCCCTGTGGTCTGACTGGGTTTTTACCACTGCAGATGAAGAAGATTTACAAAAAGACCCCCAAGCGGAGTGGTGAGGATGGGAACGGACAGCCTCTCGGGCTCCATCCAGGCTTTCAGCAGTGGCAAGAGTGACAGTTGTGGAGACCACAGCGGCTTTGGCAGCAGCGGAAGCAATGCCGGGTAGAGGGGAGGCAGGAGGTGGAATCGTGATCCGGTCCCAGACCTATAACAACGGGAAGCTCAGGGTCTTCTTTCTGCAGAAGGAAATGAAAATTCTTTGTAAACTGGAGGAAGGCGTAAGACCAATGTGGGGCGCCCGTCGGGCATTCATAAGTTTACGGTGAGCACAGTTAAGTAAAACAAGAAGGCCGTTAGTGCCAGCATGGAGAGTGTTTAGCCCATTTGTTCCAAGGCGCTGTGTTGATAGCCCAAGGTATCGATGAGATGGAGACTGAACTAACTTTTTGAGTTGAGGACCAGACCACAGGAGGCCACCATCTGACAGTGAAAGCCGTGTGCATTGGGTACAAACGCATTTACAAGCAGCTGATGGAAACCTCTGGTGGCGTAGTGGGTTAAGTGTTACCTCTGCTAACCAAAAGGTCGGCACTTCAAATGTGCCAAGTGCTCCTTGGAAGCTCCCGTAGTGCAGTTCTACTCTGACCTCTAGAGTTGCTATGAGTCGGACTTGACTCTACAACAGTGAGTTTGGTTTGATGGAAACCTCGGGGTAGTGGCAACTACGAGAAATTCCATGCGAGCAAGGGATGGTTTGAGAAATTTAAAAATCACAACTGCCAAGTGCGAAGCTGATGAGGAGAGAAAAATTGTTGAATGCTGAGTCACCACCCAAGTATAACAAGCAATTCCAGAGACTATTCAGAGCTAGAGGCTATGCGCCTCACTAGGTCTTCAACCCTGAAGAGATGAGTTTGTTTTGGAAGTTTGGTCTTCGTGTACTTTTAGAGAAAAAGACAAAAAAAAAAATTGAAAAGCTTAGAAGACTCGAAGGACATGATTTCTGTCATTTTTTGTGCCAGTGCATCAGGTGACATGATGGTTAAACATACTGCTTTACAAAGACCCTAATCTCATCTGTCTGAAGGGGAAATATTAAAAAAGCCTTCTTATTACCTGGCCATCACACCCCAAAGTATTAGTAATCAGTGTCCCCTTTTCTGATTGGATTCATAACAGTTTTTGTCCATCAAGCCTGAAGTTATTGAACAGAAAAAAATCAAAATCACAAATTCAGTGTGTTGCTAATTGTGGACAAAGGTCCCAGTCATCCAGACGCACTAAACTTGACTCATCCTAATGTTGGTCTTGAGTCTATCCCCCTGGAAGGCTCTAGCCTTCCTAAAGGCCTTGGATCAGGGTATAATTGACGCTTTCAGGAGGTATTAACACCAAGCGTATGTTTGACCATGTTGCTAACTATCAAAGAAAACCCTCATCTTAAACTTCAGAAAACGAATGGCAGCATTACAACATAGCTTATGATTTTGGTCGTTTTAAAAGAAGAAATGGGTGATATAAAACTAGCTGCCCTTAATAAAGCTTGGTGGGAACTTTGGGAGGAAGTTGTGAATGCTTGTGCCTGTTTTCCTGAGAGTTAATAAAGTTGAAAAAAAAAGCATAGAATCTGCACACTACACTCATTGATACTGACACAAGCTCCTCAGGTTTCAAGCTTTAGTGATAAATGGAGAGAGTCTACACCCATAGATGGGGGAAAGACAAGTCCTCTGAACCAAAAGTAAAGATGGGTCTAAGGAAACTGCTGTTTTATGGTAGGCCTCAGGTTTTATTGATACTGTAAACAGTATGGATTACTTCCTGGATTGAAGTTTGGCCTTTAAAAAATACTTCAGTAAATTGTTGAATACTTATAAAGAGGTTTAAAAGCACTTCCAAAATAAAAGCAAAGAGGTTGAAGACAGATGAAGTGGTATGGGTAAGACAGAAAGACATAGAATCTTACCCTGAGAGTCTGAGGAAGAGATTAAGTCAATCCAAGTCCAAATCTGAGTCCAAATCAGAATCTGGTAAGGAGGAGGAGGAAAAACCCCCAGAAGAAGAGTGTGGGCCGTCAGGAAGTAGCAGTCAGACTGTTGCTACACCTGAAGAATATACCAAAGCCAGAATTACATTTTTGGAAACTAACCTTGGAATCAAACCTAGAGAGAGCAGAAATGCGTACACTGAAATGAAGGAAGATCTAGAGGCTTCTTTGAAATAACAGTTCATTTCTTGCCATCCTTCCTCTTTTACCCTAACATCACCTTCATTGTGACCAACATCCATGTAATCACCAGTCGTGTGTTCTTATCATTTGGTCATTCAGCAAACATTGAGCACACCCTGCGGGGTCCTGTGCTAACCTTACAGGTGGCATCTCAGGAAATCATCTCAGGATCTGAAGGCAATTAACAATCATTAACAACACACATTCTTATTAATGTAATAGGTATAAAAGATCACTGCCTTGATTTAGATTGCCATCCAGTTGATTCTGACTCATAGTGACCCTGTAGGACAATTAGAATTGCTCCTTGTGATTTCCAAGGAGCAGGTGGTAGATTCAGACAACTTTTGGTTAGCAGCTGAACTCTTAAATAAACTCTGTGCCACCAAGGCTTCAGATTTAGTGGACTTAAAATATGAAGGTTTTCACAGGACCACTCAGCCTTGTTTTCTCTAATCTTATTTTTTTCCAGAGATCCTAAGTTTATCTGTGCACTACTTAATGGAGGCTTTATGAGTTAATCTTGGCAGATGACAGAACTCTTGAAATGGTGACATCATCTTACATTTTATATTGCAGGCTTCCATTCATCTTCTGTTATTCCTCACTTCAGACCTAGGAAAGAAAGTGTTAGTCCCTCTTTTACCAAAACAAAACACAAAGTCAGCAAAAACTGAGAGGTTTACTAACTTTTTGAGTCTGTACATCTAACAATTTAAATGACGACTGGGAGTACAACTGATTTTTTCTTTGTCAGAATTTTGTTAAGAAGTGTGTTGAGACTTCAAGAATTTATAGTCCAGAGAAAGAAAACAGATTGGTAAGTTGCTATGAACTGGGCTATGAACTGGGTAACCTGCAAGCCACACTTGGCTAACAAGTATGTTTTGTTTGGTCTGCCCAGTTTAAGACGATTTTGAATATGTTGTCACTATTTCCACCCCCCTCCTTTTTGTTTAAAGGATTTACAATAAAATTCAGCAATTAAAGTGTACAGCTTGTTGAATTTTGGCTATATACAACTGCGTAATCATCACCACGATCAAGAAGAGTTCCCTCAAAAAAAGATGTTTTCAAATGCCACTGTGCACTGAATTCCTCCCCCACCTCATCTCTGGAATTGTTAAGATTCAGATAACTCACATAAAAAGCTAGGTGGAAAATGAGAAACTCTGGAGGCACTGGACAACAATCTGCCGATTAGCCGCTGTTTTTCTTATCAGTAGCTTCCTCTAGTTTGTTAAATGCGACAACAGGTATGTGCATAGCACCTTCGAAAAGGAGCTGCAGAGTTAATTCTGGGGAGGACTACACAGAGCAGGTGGCCTGGGAAGATAAAAGAGTTCACCAGCAAGGGAGGGAGGGGACAAGCGTATTCTAATCATGGAGGATTAGGAGCGAGCTCGACTGTTTTTGTTGGCTATTCGGGCTTCAAAAGTGGAAGGGCCTTGTATATGTATATGATTAGTGTTTTGTATATCAAAGAAAGGCTTACACTTTTTTAACTGTGCATCGCTAGGAATTTTCTGTTTGTTTGAGTGGGGAGGGGAAATAGTATTTTTATTTTTGTAGGGGTGTATGTTTCAAAGGACAAAGTTTCGTGGTGGAAGTCGCGCCTTCTTTCCCCTCCTGCCGTCTGGCGTGCCCCGCAGCAGGTGGAGGCGGGGAGGGGGCAGTTTCAGCGCTCAGGGCCTGGCCTGAGGCCGGCCAGTCCGCGTGAGGCGGCCACCCGCAGTCGTCGTGGGCGGCAGTACCGGCGCTGCCACGGACAAGCTGTGTTCGCGGTGCCCTCGGCCATTCTCCCCGCGGCCCTCTGTCCTTATATGCGTCCTGGTGAGTCCTCCACACCACGGCGAACCCCTGAGCCCCGTGCTCCCCCAACCAGGTCTGAGAGAGGAGGAAAAGAAAGCCAGAAGGACCACTGCTCTTCACTGCTCTTGGGGGTTTGAGCCGGGGACAGGCAGAGGATGAAAGGTGAGCTGTGGTCTGGAGACTGCGATGGTTCTAAGGAAGAAAGCACACCTTCGATTCCCACCTGTGAGGAGGGTTGATGGCAGGTTGATTGCTAGAGAAGGGAGGAAAAGGTGTCTTCTGGTGAATTCTTACCTAAGTGTCAGATGATAGATTTTTTTCCTCTTTCCACTGCAGTTACCATCACAGTTTTTTCTGTCATACTCTGAGGCTCTGTTTTCTCATCTCTGAAATTCTCTTAAAATGTTAATATTGGATGTGATTGCTGAGTAACGCCAGGGAAAGGCTAACTGGAGGGGAGAGTTTAAAGTCCAGGGCTCGAGCCCAGCTCTGCTGTTTTGGGTGATCTCTTCCCTTTTCTGTGTCTTACTTTAGTCTGTAAAAATTGGCACAGACTTCGGCTGGCTGGATCAGTGGCTATTAAGTTTGAGGAATTGTAAAAAAATAAGATAAATAAAACAAAAGTATTTTTTCTGAGTTTTTTTGGTTTTGTTTGAAAGTTCTAGATCCATGGGTTCACAAAATTATGTGAATTATAAGTTTGGAGCCACTGGTTTAAGTGATGCCTAATGCCCCTTCTGCATTAATACTGAGTCTGTAACATCAGTTATAATTTCTTACCATAGTGAATACTTCAGGACAAAAAAGTAAAAAGGCAGAATAAAATATGATAAAACTGAAAGAATACATAAAATATTGTTAAGGAATGTAAAATTGCCCTTGTCCATAAATCATAATGGAGGTCAACTCTTTAGACAGGAATGGATTGGACTTGGTGACACAGAGTGACCATATCGTGTGTACTTTATGGTTTCGTGCATCTACAGGATGTCATCCTGCCTACCTCTTACTGGAGGCGGGGGGGGAGAGTGGAGAGGAGTGGATAGGAGATTGTTAGGAGGGTATGACATGTATAGAACAAAGAGGAGGAGTGTGCTGTCACCGGGCAGGGAGAGCGGGGGGGGGGGGGGAGCTACACATAGGTGGGCATGCAAATTTATACAGGATTGTACATTTTCATTCAGTCATAAGAAAAAAAAGAATGCAAAATTTAAAAAGGAGTATAGTGATAGACATAAATATAAAAGTTGTAACAATTTAAAGGCTTTTCTTTTAAAATTATAGTAAATATTTTCCCGTTTTACTAAATATTTCTGTTGGGGACTGTTGTGTGTGTACTTTCCATTTTCCATTCATGTAATGTCACCTTCTAGTATATCACAATACCCTTTGTCCCAAACTGACCTCTCATGCTTCTGGATGATACTTTGTTGATGAGGTCCACAAATATTTCTCAAGCACCTGCACCCTCCCAGGGGCTGTAAGGTGGTGGGAATACAGAAATGAATGAAATGAAACTGTAAAGAGCTTACATCTAGTGGGGGAGGTGTATGCAAACAATTGTATTTCAGTGTGATAAATGGTACCAAGAAAGATGATCAGTAGCATTCCTGGACTGTATCCACTGGATGCCAGCAGCATCCCCTCCCCAGTTGTGATGACTAAAAATGTCTCCAGAGCTTGTTATGTGGGAGTGTAAAAGCGTCTGGAATTTAAAACCGTGGGTTTAGTGATGGTGAAACAGCTCTGCTATCCATTCCTAGGCTCAGAGCAGTTGAAAGGGCCCAACATGTGAGGCAGGAGTCTTGGAGTCAAGTCCTGATTCTGTCACTGAGTTTCTGTATATTGTCTAGATTTCCTCATCTGTTAAATAAAGGGTTGTTTTAGGTAATATCTTAGAGCTCATTTACCTCTTAGTATTCTGACTTTATGAGCTCATATGTTATAGATGACTTTATATTTAATTGCTGTGTTCCACTGAGCCCTGCTTACTGAAATGCCTCAGACCTTCTCAAGGTTGGGAAACAGGCTTTATGGTGCTTCCTTCACCTCCCTGCCCCCCATTATCTTAGCACCTTCATCCCTCTTTGTGTGCCGACCACCCTGCAGTGAGTACTCCTTTTCTTTGGAGTCTGTGTTGGAAGTCATCTTAGAGTCATGCAGTTGGACATCTTACCGAGCAGTTCTCTCCCCAAAGCATCACTAAGGTGGATGACCCAAAAGCTCTACATACTTCCAAAGGCTATTCAAAGTCTTAATAATAAAATTTTGTTGATTTATTAATTCATTAGTTAACAAATATTTATTGAGAACTTGCTGTGTGCCATGAATTGTGTAGAGACACAATAGTGAGCACCTTTATTGAATTAGTGATTACAAATTGCTTTTCCTATCCTGTTTGAACCCTATAACAGTTCTGGGAGGTAGTCAGTACAGGTGGCACAATCCTTAATTTCAAAATAAGACTATTGAAGGGTGAGGAACTCACTTGTTAAAGGCAAGTTAGCTAGCAGTACTGGCACCTGAGATTTAAATCATTTGCTGTAGTGCTGTTTTCCACTGTAGTTCAAATGAGTTGCCATTAAAAAATACTAAGAACAGCAACAAAAGCAGCATTGAAAAGTCTGGTTCCTTTTTTCTTGCATGGTCACTGGTTGAGTTCAGAGGACTAGTATGTTGAATTGGAGGCTTTGATGTAGGTGGTAGGAGGGAATGAAATACCCATCCTAGACAAGCGTCTTAGTCAAACTGAAGCTAAAGACATAAAAAGTGCTACTCAGGCACTGCCAGGAAATAGGAGCTAGGACACAAGTGATAATGCAAAACAAGGGGGAGGACAGAGGTCCATCTGAGCAAGGCATGAGCCCTGAGCAAGAGAAGCAGGTCCTTGTTCAGCCTTCACCTGAGTCAATGTGCCTTTGCAAGTTTCCCTTATCCCTGTTAATGAGTCTATTATACCTGTTAGCAGAGAACCCTAGAATGGAAGATAATCTCCAGCTCTTATTTCCTCTTGTTTTAAGTGTTTAACTCTTTGTTGGTTGTCTACTCAGTATCTGTAGTCCAACTCAGATGGTACCTGCTTTTCAAAGCTTTTTTTCTTTCTCAGAACCTTTTTCTAGGTTCCCCAGCCCTGTTACAGTAGTACAGGCCACCCTGCTTTAGAATTGGTCTGGTTGTAAGGCTATCTTTTCCACTACACTGTCCATAGTGTCTGGTTCATCTACAAATAAGTAGAAGTGAAATTAACTCCCTAAAACAGCGAGCACTTGATGGATGTAAGAGCTTACCATCCATAATTAGCTCCACAGGCTGGTAGCAGTTCTGTATATGCCAGGACTTTACCTCTAATAGGTTTTTTTTTTTTTTTTTTTAACAGTAAGGAAGGATTTCAAGTTATCTAGACGTGAGTCCTAATCCTGGCTTCATCAATTAAAAGCTATGTGATTTTGAACAAGTTTATTTCTGAGCCTTCATCTTTTATCTATAAAGTGTAGAGGAAAATGTTCAGTCATGAAAACATTTTGTTTAAGCATTAAGCTCAATACAGACCTCAAGAATTACTACTGTGTAAATGGAGATGAGATGAGAAAATCCCGGCTTTAGTCCCAGTTGACTTGAGTTGGGAGGTGTTGAATTAGTGATGTTACTGCTGACCAGTGCTTTTCATTTCCTATCATGTAGATCCTGACAGCTTCTTTCCTGACATATCCCATGCTCAAGACCTTTAGCCTGCAGCTCCATTCATCTCTTTCCAGCAGCTATGTCTCTGGCACTCACTTCATCATTTTTGTCAACTGTCCCAATGAACAAATTGCCAGAGACATTGCCAGGTATGGTGAAGGGACTCAGATGCTGCCCCAGGGGGGCTCGGAGAGCTACCAGGTGGCTCCAGAGGGGCCACTTGGAGCTTTTCTCTTTCTTCTGACATCTTGTCTACCTGGTGATGAACTATACAACTGTCTACTTGGGGTGGGTGATATGAGGAACTGACTGGATGATCCCCACCCACATATTTACTGCTGCGCTGAAAATTTTGAGTGTCACATGGGGGCATATATGAGATATGAGACCAGAGATAGGTAGCTTGCCCAGTGTTAAGGTAAGAGACTGGTAGAATCGTTGTTATTAATTCAAATGTCCTAATTCTTGGTGTAGCTCTCTTCTTGGAAGCATTATGTTTGTTCAGTCCCGGAGGTACTCATTATGACAAGTGAGGAAAAGAAAGCCATCCCAAGCATTTGTCAGTTTTCTAGAAGCAGAAGTGTTGTGGTAGAAGGAGCAGCAGACTTGGAATCATATATAGTTTGAATCTTCACTCTACTACTTACTTGTGTGCCCTTGGGAAAGTCTCATCTCTTCCCCAAGCTTTAGTTTTCTGAATTATGGGATTAAACCACCTACCTCACAGGGTTGCTGGCAGGTCAAATGATATCAAATGATATAAAATACAGTGCTTACCCCAGTAATAATTATGTCGGGGATGGATTACCCGATAAGCAAGGTACACAAGGCTTGCCTGTTATGCTTACCTAACTAATCTGCAGTGCACAGGTAAGCCTGTGTGTACCTTGCTTACTGGTTAACCAGCCCCTGAGGATAGTAGAGATACAATATATGTTTGTTATATCTGAATTTTATTACTTCACTCTTTATAGATGCAGCTTTGAAGAGGATTAGTGGGGCTGGAGGGTAATGGGTTTGGCTCCTTTCTCCCTTCTTTCTTCACAACTTGGCATGCTTGAAGTTGATGTCAGATTAATTTACAATGTTTTAAAATGTTAAATACAGTCTTTGGACTGGTGGTCTTCACAGCTTTTAACTGGTGGTCACAAGTTAATATTGCATTTGATTCCAACTTTCCTTCCCCCAACCACAATGCCTACTTTTCCCTCATTAATAGTACCTTTGGAGAACAGCTCTTGCCTAAAAGAACCTGTGGTTATCCCAGGAACATGACCACAGTATTAAGCAGCTGAAAAGTCTCCTCTGATGCTTCTGGTACACCTGGGGTTTGTGCTGCTCTGTCTTTTCTCTGAACCCCTAGAGTCTGGGTTCTATCTGAAAACCACCTTAACTATCACCTGTGAGTTTGTGGAGGAAAAGGAAAACATGGCATTCTAATTGGTCGGCAGGTCAGTTCAGTAAATGGAGCAGTAGTTGTCCTTTTTGCATTTAAGGTTGCTGATAGGATGTTGAGTGTTAACTGGCGTCTCATTTCTTCATAGGTAATGTTTTTTCTCTCTGGTAGTTTTTACGATTTTCTCTTAATATCCGTGGCTGCTCTGGTTTCCATCCCCTCCAGACATAGACTGTTACTCTCATGTTTTATGACAGTACCTGCCTGTGTATTTCCATACATGTCACCCATTCTTTGAGTTTTCCTTATAGTTTCTGGTATGTAAACATTCTCCTTACTGTGTTCTGCCATGGCTAAGTAACAGGTGTTTTACATCATTTCTAGGGTTTGGTATGAATGGGTAGGCTTCAGCATGTGTTCAGTCTATGAAGCTGAGTCAGAAGTCTGAAGTGGAGTTTTTAGTGAAGTGGCTGTGGAGCTTTTGTCTTACCACAGCCTGTCCTGTACAGTATTGTCTTTTTTACTGATTTGGATAGAAGAGAGGCAAACAGGCTTAGTTTCTGGGACTTGTGTAAAGAAAGTAAATAGGTGTGTGAGGAGGAACGCCTCGTAAATGTTAGCTACCTTTAGCAGCAGAACCAGCATCAGCATCAGATCCTTACTGCCTGCTTAGCGCTTGGTCTTCCACACTGTGCTGCCTTTCATTTCTGATGCCTGACAGTGTTCTTCCCTCTATTCCTGACAGGTACATTCTTAAGTAGAAAAATCTCCTGGGGGAGGGGGGTGATAACGTTGGATGCCGAGTCAGGAATCCCAATGCCAGTCCCCTCTCTTGTGCGCACTCCACATGCGACCTTAGAGAAGTCTCCTCTGGGCTTTGACCTCCATATGTGTAAAATGAAGAGACTGAATTCGACAAAAGTGGCAAACACAAATGGCTATAGACCTAATTTAAATGAGTAATGTGGGCTGGGGTGGTAACAGTGAAGGATGATGGTAGCTAGCAGCCCTTACTTTTCTTCTTAGATGGTGTATAGGGGAAAGACAGAGCATTGGGAGCTGTGTTATCTGAGAAGTGATTTCATGCCTAGAGGGAACAGCAACTGCCCAGCTCTAGCTAAATGTGACCTTGTAGCACTCCAGGCCCAGTGGTCTAAGACTCCCTTTTTATGTGTGTCAGACAGAAAGTACATAATCTGTATTTTATCTGTGTGAAATAGCCTGATATTAAATATTGGTAACAAAGTCAATATTTTTTAAATGCCATGAGGGCCAGACCACTTGTTTTTCTGTGAGTCACTAGACCATGACCTCTTACTAGCTCTAGGATTCTATGTTTGGCTTTCCTCACATGAGCATGAGGGCCTGAGCTTCCCATCTGTGGCTCATTGCTAGTCTTGGGTATATTTTAAAATTGAGTTTATTCATCTCTCTTTTTTTTTGGTCATAGGGCCTCTTTGAGTAACACAGTCCTCCACACCTTACACACTTTCTCCCAGGATTGCTATAATCAGCCACTGAGTTCACACTCTCAAAGACACTGGAAAGTGCCTATGAGGCAGTAGAATTATTTTTTCTGAGGCTTAACTCAATCTTTGTGTTTGCCTGCCACCTTTAGAACCACCAAAATGAGATTTCTTAGCAGGTGATTGAGTGAGTCCCACAGCAGTTGCGTGAACACGTTTGCCCCATGTGCCTTTCCTTCCAGTCAGGGTCTTATTGAGCTCCCGCAACTTTCCAAGTGAGGATGGTTTTGCCACATTAACAGAGTACTGTTCTCTGAGACTCAAGGGAAGAGAAAGTAGGTCAGTTCTCTTTGGCAGCAGTTGAAGAAGGAGGGACCAGTGAGTACAGCTTAGATAAGGTTTGTTTGGCAGGGTCTAAGCCCTTCAGTGAACAGACCAGGCTGTCTGAGAGCTGAGAAAGGCTTGCCAAAGTCCATCTGACTCAGGCTTTAAGTTTTAATGCTCGGGAACACTTCTTTCTTGAACTGATGACTTGGTGTTACTCCTGTTTCTGTGACCCCTGGACATTTTACTGTGATCACCAGTGCTCTCCACTGGAAGCAGACTGAGATTGAAAAGCTGGTGGGGACTTAGACCATCGGACCAAGGATTCCAAGCTGTGGTCTGTCACAAACATCTTAGAGGTGCAGATAGATGATGACTGTGCTCTTAGGGAAGTGGTAGGTGAAAATAGTCTACATTTGCAAAGACAGACATAATATATGATGCAAATTTTTTGCATTTACTTAAGAGTTGTATCACCTTTGTGTTGTCACAGGCGTATGTACAGATGAGAAACAGCGAGTATCAGCCAGAGACATGTCTGAGAAATAAAAGCAGAAGAAAGTGGTTTAGTAAAAAGAATTCTTGGTAGTGGTAGGGTTGGAAACCACTGACCTAAAGCAGTCCTCTCACTGGAGAGTTAAGTGGAGAGGTAGGAAGTGCTTAGAGCAGATGCTGGCATACTTATTAGTGAAATGAAAGAAACAACTTGGCTTGGGTCACACAGCCATCCGCTGCTGGGCCAGGAATGGAGCCCAGGTCTTCTTGGTCCCTGTTCAGTGTTGATTAATTCCCATTCCTCAAGCAGGCTAGGCCTTTCCTTAAAGTTAAACCTACCTTCTGATGGCTGCTTCCCTACTGTTCTCTACTCAGGCAAGGACTTCTAAATAGCTCTGTCTTCATTAGTTCTTTGCACAATGCTTATGGAATGTGCTGGTTTGCAGAGTGGGTGAGTTGGGGGAAAGAGCATCCTAAATGGTTATCTGTTTGTCCTCAGGTTGCCTGAGTAATTCCCAAGAACCCTTATTCCCCTGTCCCTTCTTTCAGGTTCCTAGGCACTTGCCCTAATCACTTTCACTCTGTTTGCTTTAGGGCCCTACTGGATAAGAAACTGGCTGCTTCTGTGAACATCCTGCCCAAGGCTTCCTCACTGTGAGTTTTGCTATGGCCAGTGGATGGGGGTAGGAGTACTAGTGTGTGGTCCTAGTTGGGGGAAAGAACACACTGGAATAACATGGCATTGTCAAGAGTAACTCAAAGACATTTAATTAATCAACGATTTCCTGTTGGCTTTTATTCAAAGGAGATCAATTAGTGGGTTTGTGCTATTTAACAAAAGCAGAAATAGGCAGGAAAAAAGCTGTACATGGTCTAAGAATGGTAAATCTTGTTTGCACATTCTTTGGTTAAACCAATTAGCTTGCTGTTGGCAAAGAAGTGAGACTGGGCATTCCATCCTTGAGTAAGTCAGCTGGGGATATCAAATAAAAAATTTTCCACTGCTTTTGGATTCTCTGGAAAACCTTGGAGGTTTAGCATATATGACAGGCTGTTTCTGTGTATTTTCTGCCTTTCACGTCATTCCCACCTTGACTTCGGCGAAGCCTGGTCTGCACCATTTCCCTCATCAGATTATTTCAGCATCTCAGTACTAGTAGTGCAAGATTTGTCAGCTGCCTTTCTGATCTCTTAATCTGCCTGTTTCACATCTCTGCTCCTCCTCCACAAGAAAGAAAAATTATATCTACTCTAAATGTCAAAATAGAGAAGTGCTGTGTAACAATAAAAGCTACCATTTATTTTTCTCCCCAACAGTGTTATTCTCTCAGTGGATCACATCATTTATACCAGTGGCTCATATCTGGCTGTGCTTTTAGACTCCTGAGCTCCACCCTAGATCAACTCAGTGAGTCTCCCTAACAATCCCAAGTCTCTCAGCTTTTAAAAAATTGTACAAGAGATTTCACATACAGCCAGTCTAGGGGCTGGAATAGAATGTCAGCCTGGCATTCCCTACATGTGTCCATCCATCCTCTTAAAAAGTTCTTCTACCACAGCTCTATGGGATAGACAGAGCCAGAGACCTATGTCATTGTGGATTTTACCTGGGTCAGTGTAGATTTTCTCATGCTTAATTTCTTTCGTTTCTCATGATGTGTTGTTACACTTTTTCTAAACATTGTCACCAACTTTTTTAATTTTTGGACTTACTTGCATATTTTACAATACTGACTTCCTCCCTGAAGCCTTCGTTTTTGTTTTTGTATTTTTAATTTATCCTTCTTTGGGCACTCAACTTTGACAGTCAGTGATTAAATAGTGCCAGTTCTAAGGGGAGAGGACAGAATGGTGGGAGGGGCCTGGAAGCCTTGAACCTAAGATAGGCATTTGAAATAGCTGGGGTTGCTTAACTTGGTTTTAGGGATTTCTGCCAGCTATCCTGAGGTGTTCTTTAGTCAGTCAGACAAAAGCTGGGTGGCTGATGTTGGTGCATCGTAAGAAAAAAGGCTTCTCATGTGAAAGTCTTTAAGTTAGATGGACTTCAAGATACAGATGATGAGCCTCAAGAAGATGGCTGGTGCATGCATTAGAATGGTTGCACTAGTTGACCTGTGGGGCCCAGACCAACTCTAGACTTCTGTATATGGGCTTGGAGAGATTTTGAAATTCTTCCTCAGTGAGTACCCTAAATGGGTCAGTGTTGACATCTCACTAAGATCCTCTTGTGAGCATCATGACTTGGTTTTGTTCTCTTCCCCAGGTACTACTGGAAGGGAGAGATAGAAGAAGCCACAGAGATTTTGCTGGTGAGAATGGAAGGACTTGACTGCAGAATGAGTGGGACCAAGGTCTTTTTCTCAGACTCCAGTTACAAATTGGCAAAAAAAACCTTATCGTTTTCTGCCACACAGAAGCAGCTCTAGGTTCATTTATGAGCTAGGGACAGGGCCTGGTGACCTGGGAAGAATGTCGTCTCCTAAATGGCCATGTGAATAGTAGCGACAGGCCTAGGGCTGAAGCACTAAAGCAGTGGGTTTTGTCTTTTTGTTTTACAGTTAATAAAGACAAAGACTTCCAAGGTCCACATGCTTTCCAGCTACATCAGGTAAGAGTGGCATTGCTTCTTGCTCATTCACCACAGGACCAGCCAGGGAAGCTCTGGGGACTAAGTGAATTGTCTTGAAAAGCTAAAGGCCTAAACCAGCCTCTAATATGATCCTGGGTAACTCCCTGTCACTCTCTGAGCCTCAG
Source organism: Heterohyrax brucei (assembly GCA_028571685.1). Classification (NCBI taxonomy): domain Eukaryota; kingdom Metazoa; phylum Chordata; class Mammalia; order Hyracoidea; family Procaviidae; genus Heterohyrax; species Heterohyrax brucei. The sequence continues at coordinate 71,277,236 of CM053150.1, forward strand.
ATTCTTCATCTGGCAAATGCAGGACTAGAATTAGAGAGCTTACACTTGACTTAAGTAGCAGATTTTGTTCTCAGGACACCCTTATATTCTTAAAAACTATTGAGGGCCCCAAAGATCTTTGCTTATGTGGGTTATACCTACTGAAGTATACTGTACTGGAAATTAACAGTAAGAAATCTTAAAATTACATTTGAGTTCACTGAAAAAAAAATAATAAAACCATTATAAAGTAACACAATATGTTTTTATGGAAAAGAACTTTATTTTCCAAACTAAAAAAAAAAATTAAAAGAGTGGCTTTAATATACATTTTTTGCAAAATCTTTTTCATTGCCTGGCTTAATAAACAACAGCTGGATTCATATTTGTACTTATGTTTAGTCTGATGCAACATGTTGCTTTGGTTGAAGTATATGAAGAAAATGTGGCCTCATATACACATGTCCCTGGAAAATGGAGAAGTATTTAAATATTTAAATGGAGGAGTATTTAAATAGCCTTTTTAGGTAACCGTGGATATTCTTTGATGCTAGACCAAAACTTGGTAAGTCAATATATATTTTACAAGGCTCACTTCCTCCCTGAAACCTTCTGTGCTTTTTTATTTTTCTGCCTTTGGACACTCAACTTTAACAATCAGTAGTTAAACCATTCAAAGAGGTGAACCACATCAGTGGCCTTTTTGTACTGTTTTATTAAAAGCTGACACTCTGAATGATACTTTATCCTTGCATGATATTGCAACATCATGCAATAAATCATTAGTCATTTGGAAAATACTAGTTCATGCAATTATGCAGGCTTTTCAGATGTTGACGTATTTCTTTATGGAGTATCAAAAAATTGTTATCTGTGAATATCACTTGTGATCTCAAGTAGTGGAACATTTTCAGTCTCATAGTGAGGGATCTAAGTTTTCAAAATTCTAATTTTTGCTTGAAAATATGTATTTTTTTAATCTGTGGTAACAAATGATATAGGTTGTTTTCTTTAGAGTGAGGGACTCACTTTATTCCTAGTTGAGAAAATGTTCATGTAATACTCTGAGTAACTAATTTGTCACTTGTTCTTTCAAGTAAGAATGGTGTTCTCTGGAAAAAAGACAACTGTGTCTCACTTGCAAGTGAATCAGATAAGTTTAACACAACTGCTGAACTTAGGCAAGCGGATGTACTTTATATGTAGCACTTATGGATGTATATTTCCCATTTTGCCACACATAGTATTAAAAAGACACATATTCAAGAGTGATTTTTGTCATGTTAACAAGGATGCTGAAGTGAAATTGACTTTTTTAATGCAAGTATGTGGTGGTGAATACAGTGACAGCTAGCACAGTTTGGTGCTGACTGTCTTGATGCTAAAACACCAGCAGTTTTACCCATCAGTGCTTTTGTACCACACCAACATAGTGACATGATAGGTAACAAATTAGTATTATTATGAAAATCATTTTTGACTCATTGACACCCTAAAAAAGCCTTGGAGATCTCCAGGGGTCAGTGGACTCTTCTTTGAAAAACTAGTCTACATGTCACTCCAAGTATGCTTTATGGAATTGACATCTCCTGGAAGCTGATAGGGTCCCTTTGAGTTAGCATCATCTCAGTGGCAGTGGATTTGGTTTTGGTTTTGGGAGCTTATTATGTTTACCCCAGACCTACTGAATTAGAAACTGTAGTTTGGCAAGAATCCCAGGTGATTCCTATGTGCACTAAAGCTTGAGAAGCACTGGTCTGAACCAGTGGTTTCTAACCCTGGTTACATGTTAGAATAACTTAGAGAACTTCTCCAAACTAATAATCTAGCCCCCGCCTGACAGTTCTGATTTAATTCTTTTGGGTTGGGGATCAAGTATGGTAATGTTTTAGAAGCACTGCAGGTTGCATCTTTTCGAAATCCCAGAGGTCTTCAGTTTTCCCATGAACCAAGGAGATGCACACTTTTTTAAGTGGCTCGAGGACGGCATGGAGGAAAACTGAGTGGAGGATGAGGTGGTTGTGCATCATCCTGGCAACCTGTAGCCTTCATCTGCTACATTTTGGGGGGAGACCTCTTTCTGCTTGCCAGCATCTCTGGACTCCCTGCTCCTGTAAGCACAGAGGAGCTAAATAACCTGTGGAGGCTGAAGGGCTGAGGCTCTAGAGGCTGGCAGAGGCTAGGCTGGTCAGGCCAAGCAGGAATCCAGTGGAGCTTCTGAGTTCATCATGCTTAAAGGTGGCTAGGAGATGGGGGGTATGAGGATGGTTGGTTGTGTACAGGGCCAGGAGGAAATGGTAATGAGGAAGGGATTAGTTACCAGTAACTGAGTCTACCTCAACTGTCTAAGGTGTTTGGCTCTCTGGCTTCTTATTAGGAAGAAAGCGCCTAATGACCTTGTTCACTCTGAAGTATATGGGGTGAATGCCTTCCTCCAGGGGAACTGGCAAGTGCTTTATCCAAAAGGATGAATTGTTCCTGGTAGAATTTCGGGAATCAGCACGATTATTTCTCTTAGCTAAACATGGCATTTGTTGCTTGTGAATCCTGAGCTGGTGGCACTGGGAATGGACTTCCTGTGTGTGTAGGACTGAGGAAATCCTGGAGCTTAGATACATCCCCAAGGGTTGGGAGTCTTTGCAAGCTTGAATTAATAGATGTCAGAAGGGTCTGATGCCTTGCTCAATGGAGGCAAAGGTTCTGAACACATGCTGAACTTCTTTTTTTGAGTATTGAAAGTTGAGTGTCCTAAAGAGGGAAATAAAACCTGGGGATATGCCAAACTATGGTTTTTCAAATTTACTCCACAGAGCTCAGAGGTAGACAAAAGGTATCTTGGTGGCCTCCCATATCATATTTCAACTGATGTAACTGTTTTTATTATTTTTAACTATTAAGTTCCCTTGTAAGGATTTAAAAAAAAAAAAAAAAAAAAAAGCTTTGCTAAAGGTATGTAAACCAGTGGCCTATGCCAGTCTCCATTTTCCATATTACTAAAGGAAACTGAATTGCACTGAGGTCCAGAAAGGAGGTGGTCTGTTATGAATGGTGCAGCCAACGCTGCTCATCCCTGTCTGATAGGCTCCTACACCTGCTCCTGGGTCTCAAGCAGAACGGTTTGGGAAGATGGTGGTCAGCATAGTGCTCTACAGTAAGATTTGACTTAGGCCCCCTCCATCAGTCTGTCACAAGATAACACCACTCTGGGGAAACTGAGCAGTTTGGGTTGGTGGGAGGAGTGGCCCCCAGACAGCGGTGTTTTCCTGGGTCTTCTCCAGAGGTGAAGGAAGGTAGGAGAGGAGGTGGTGGGTGCTAGGCTGTAGTTGACATCTGCTGGGCTGATCTGGACCTTAGTTTCCACAGAGATAAAACAGGGGGAGGATCTGTAACAGCTCTTGTGGGACGGCCTTGCAGGGACCTCAGGCAAAGGCCCTTCCAAAAGTCCAGAAAATCTTTTGAAAGCCATTGGGGATTTGGGGATGCTGCTCCAGAAGAGAAAAGGATTAACAGTGGAGATGCCCCTTCCTTTTTATACCAGTTGTTTCTGGTACATGTGAAAATCGCTTGTGTAGAGTAAATCCTACTTAAAATGTCCTGGGACCTCCAAACGAACTGTGGTATTGCTTTCAGGATCAAGTCCAATTTCTTGGTCTGGCTCTCAAGGCCTTTTTTGGTTGTCACTTTTGCCTCTCCTCTTGTGCTGTGGCCTGCAGATGGCTCCAGTATGCCATGTGGTATTATTTGTATTCACGCCTTCTCCTCTGCCTGAATGACCTTCTGCCTGTTGGTGAAATGTAGCTGTTCCTTTGCAAAACGTGGCTTCCTGATTGGAAAGAATGTCTCTCGCCTTCATGTTTCAGCTACTCTTGTACATTCTGTAGTACTGGCCACCATCAGCCTCGTATTTCACTTGTGAGCTGCTCGAGGTCGGGCGCATGTCTGAATATATTTGAGCTTTTGCACAAGATTTGGCAAATATTTCCCAAATTGATGTTTCAAGGAATTGAATAACTAAAGCTTCCTTTACAGTACATAGAAGATCAGATATTTTTTTCCTAAACTTTCTTGAAATGGGATTAATTCCAAGAGCATCTGTCTATGGCCTTCACTGGATCCTTTTCTGGGGTTACCATGCACTTTATCAGAAAACTATTTCTTGGTGGTCTTTCTTGACCTCAGTGTCACAGCTGACTACTGGAAATGAGAGAAAGCAGACAGTATTACTAAACACCTACTGTCTCTGCCAGGCACTGTCCTGCTTCTTTGCATGATTTCATGCTTATAACCCATTGTTAGCCTCATTCTGCTGACAAAGTTTGACACCAGAGAGCATAAGTCATTTACAGTAAGTGGCAGAATTAGGATTTTAATCCAAGTGTCTTGTTTCTAAATGTGATGTGCTGTCTCTTTTATTCAGAGAGTTTGGATATGTCCTACTGTGCACCATGCATACAGCCTGCTCTAGCCAACTCTAAAGGCAAGGTTTCAGAAGTTAGTTCTTAAAAGCATTATTTTCTACTCAGTTGTGGAGGCTGACGGTGGTATCTCTATTCTCCAGATGAGAAGATTTAGAGGCCAAGCCAAGTGTCGTCGAGTCAGATCCGAGGGGATAAGTAATTTTACAGGTCTGCATGATTCCACCACATGGTTTGGACACTGTAACACACTTCCCTTCCAGAATAAAGTTGAGGGAGGTGGGGAGCAGGACATAGGCTAATACGTGAGACTATCTTCCCGGGACTTCTCAGAATTTCTTTTTTTTAACCCTAATCCCTAGGGAGGAGGAGTCAAGATGGTGAATCCTAATCCCTAGAAAAAAACAGTTGAAGGAATGGGAAACAGTATATGCTGTGAATACTAAGGTTTAACAGCAGAGAGATGTTACTGGTTTGAAGGAACCTTGATCAAGTAAAGAATAGGAAACAGTGGTAGATGGAGCTGAAGGTTACGGGAAACAGAACCAGAGTATATAGGAGAGAAATGGTCACCATCTACTCTGTCTTGCTTGTGCTTGTGGCCCTGTCTGCTGGTAACAGTGAGTCACTCTTACAAGTTTATACTTTACAGAGGGCCTATGAGTGATATCCCAATAAACAAGGTTTGGGAGTAAAATACTAAAGCTGGCAGTTTGTTATCCTTGCTTATGGTATTTGAATATTAGGCTATTTGAATGCTAATAATATTCCCTAGCACTTTAGTGTTTGATTATTCCCTGTAGGCTACCAAAATGAAAAAAACAAACCCAGTGCTGTCGAGTCAATTCCGACTCAGAGACCCTATAAGTAAGAGCAGAACTGCCCCATAGTTTCCAAGGAGCACTTGGTGGATTTGAACTGCTGACCTTTTCATTAGCAGCCATAGCACTTAACCCACTATGCTACCAGGGTTTCCCTGTGGGCTACAGTTCTTTGTAAATACTAATAAGCTTAATATTTCCTATTAAAGTTATATATATATATATATATGTAATGATGGAGTATGAAGTGTTGGTGGTATTTTAAGAGTAACTGATGATGTGAGGATTCTCTAGTTTCTTGCTCCTAAATTCCAAAGACAGTCATCTGCTGCAAATCTGCAAACACTCACCCAGGCCACAACCAACCAGGCAGGCTCACTCCAGTTCAGGTAGGCTGCCTCATCTCAGACGGGCCTGTGTAACTGCTGGCTGAAGGTTAGATGAGCCAAGTCTCTTGACACTTCGTGCCCTTCACTTTTCATTCCCTTACACTGATTTCAATCCAAATAATTCTCCCAGACCCCCTCTGTGGTTCTCTTTGGGTTGAAGTGGAAGGAGCAATGGAAAAAGCTGAGAGCTGCACTTAACAGAACTTTTCTGAGGTCAGACATTAACACGAGGAAGCCCTTCACTCAAGCCTACACTTTACTCTTTGAGATGACAGATTTCAACTAAACCCATCACTTTCTTCTCCCTATATAGCTAGCTGGCCTTTTTCCTTCCCTATCGTATCTATTTTTCTTACCAAACTGCCCCAATTTAGAGAAGTCAGTTTTAGAGTCATAGTATTCACGTCTATGTAGGGTTCCCTCCCAACAACCAGGGGAACCAGGTATGGCAAAGACTTCCACCAGCGTGGGAAGGGTAAAGAAACTAAAGCAAAGTAGGCTTACCAAAGGAACACAGGTTATAAATTGCAAAGGCAGGCCTAAAACTCATTTCACATTTCTCATTTTCATGCCTGTGTATACCATAGTGTCAGAAGTTCATCTCCCACCTTTTACCTCTCTGTGGCCCTCAGGCCGTTTGTTTTTTGTTTTGTTTTGTTTTGTTTTTTTGCCTCCATGTCTAAGACACAGTAGAAGAAAGGTTCCACCTCCTCTTTGGTGGCAAGGATGAGAGTATTGCTGAGAATATGGTGGGCCCTTGAGAAGATGACCAGAAAGAGGATACGGTGCTGCCAGTCCTCCTCAACTTCCAGTAAAGCAAGAGCAGAAACCAAAGCAACATCTCCTGTTATCCAGCAGCTGGTACCTCATTAGAGTAAAGGTGATTCTCCAAACCAATTTTAAATTGTACATCACACATTAATTATAACTTTAATATAACAAATGTTATTAAAAGCAGCAACTCAAATCATAAATCATTTAGAAGGTGCACAGGGTTATTACGATCAATTGGCAGTAATGCAGCTCTTAAATCTGGTATGAATGAAATGCTAAGGTGGGGAGTCAGAGTGACCTTGGTGGGCCTTGTACTGACTTCCCAAGTGGGGAAGACACCCCTTTCTTCAAGCCCAGAGTCTGGACCCTAAGCAGGGAAGGTGCAGATGCACTGTAAATGACCTTGCTTGTCCTGTGCTTTCTCAGAAGCCTGGAAAGCAGCCCTGGGAAGTTGTTGTGCTCTCTGAAGCCAGACAGAAAGCGACAGATTGGATCCCAGGTCCCACATCCCTACTGGGCCTGAGTGGCAATAGCTGTGGGTCTGAGAAGGAGGAGCACTATGTCCAGCCCCAGCTCATCCCCGACTGGGCCATGCCAGGGAAGCAGAGGGAGGTGCTAGGCTATACACAAGAGACAAGGTCTCATTTGAAAGGCACTGAAGGAGCTGAGGTTTGAGGCAGGGGACATCTGAACTAGCTCAGGGACCCCTAAGGTAGAGAGGGGTCAGGCCAAGTAACGGAAAAACCAGCTCCTCAAGCCTGCTGCCACTGTTGCCATCACTCCTCCCACTGCTCCATCCCGTTTCGTCTTCCAGCTGGCAGCCTGCAAGCTGCAGCCACACTGGAAGCCACAGCAGTAGTTGGCAAGGCTGGTCCCTGTCTGATGCCCCCCATCCCCCAATTCAAGGCACTTTCCATTTTCCAATCAAGTGAGTCAGTTTCTAACATCTCTGGAAGCAGCAAAAATGAGGGGTCCCTTCCTCCCTTCTCATTTTTGGTTTTCCTCCACATGGGACCAAGTTTCTGTGTCAGTTCCAAGAATTCTGTTCGTATTCCCACTGATAAAGGCTTCCCTTTGTGGTGACTGAATGATGCAGGCCCTTTAAAAATTCCAACCTATCCCACCCAGAATTGATTGTCAATTTTAGGATGGGGCAGGGGACATGGAAGAGGGTATGAGAACCCTGTGCTTACCTATGGGGCCAAAGCTAGTTTGTGGGCTGAGAAACAGGGCCAGGAACTGAGCTTTCACATTTAGTTGCAGCACATAGCCCTTGGAAAAGGGCCAAGGGAAAGCCGAGGGCAGGAGCCAGACTGGCACTGGAGGGAATGCGTAGGTAGAGGGTATGTCTGTCTGTCTGTCTGTGCATGCACGCGTGTGCACGTGTGTGTATCTGTGTGTGTGTGTATGTACACCTAGAGGGTGGGGGCTTGGTGGTGTCTGGTTGTGTAGAGATGTGTGCTTGGAAGATGAAAGCACATGTGGATGTCAGTTTGTGTGAGTGTGTATGTATCTGGCTGTGTGTGTGGTGGGGTCTGGAGGCACAACAGGAAAACAGCCTGCTTGGCTGTTTGGCATGACGTGGCTTCATATCCTCCTGTTCCCACCTCCCTCCCGCCTGATGCTTAGATGTCCAAGGATGCTTTCACTCCAGCAACAAAGCTGGCCCAGTTTCATGAAAACTAAGAAGGGGAGGGTCAAGGGAAGGAAAACGGTGACCTAAGAAGCTGACACCTGTAGCTTTCACTTTCAGCCTTAATCATTGGGCTCTGGTTGCTGGTACCTTCCGAGGCAGAGACCCAGCCTCTTTACTCTTCACATCTTTAGCACCCCAGGGTCTCTGGCACATAGGCTTTCAGAGAGGGCAGGGAAGGTTGGCAGGAAAGTGGGAGGGAAAACCTAAGAGGCATCCTCTTAACCCTTTTCACCCATTCTCATAATGTGGCCCTGGGGAGGACTGGCTGCCCCATGGGTCAGCTGTGAAGGGCATCCAGTGAGGGGACAGATGTGCACATATAGGGTGTGTAAACACACATTACATACCCAAAGGGAATGAGAATCAGGTGAAGGGACAAAGAGATTCAGGCCTCAGGAGGCTGGGTCACAGAGATGGGTACAGATTCAGAGGTACAGATACAGGAGTCTGAGGGGCTGGAATTGGGATGTGGTGACACTGAGAAGCAGCAAGTGGGACCCTAGAGACAGGCAGATGGGTAATGAGCCTGAAAAGGCCCAAGAGCAGAATGAGCACAGCAGAGGTGGCAAAGGCCTAGGCCTGGGCAGGACCTGGCTGGCTGGCTGGCTGGCTGGCAGGCAGGCAGGCAGGCATGCAGGCCAGACCTTCAGCCAGATACTTGCAGCTCAGTCCTGCTTCCCTCCCTACCCCGGCCTGGAGAGAAATGGGAGACTGTGGCTTTTACTATCCCTCCTTTGGTTTCCTGGGCTTCCTGAGGGTTGATCAGTAAGGTGTTGTCCCTTCCCACTCCACCAAGTACTGAACCTTGCCCTCTGGTGTGACCCTCCTAGCCAACACCTGGTACTTCTCGCCACAGGCCAGCCGCCCAGCTGCACCAAAGTAGTTGGTGATGGATGACTTGAGGTGGGACAAGGATGAGTCATCTTCACTGATACTCTCAAACGTGTGGCTGTCAACGCCTTCATCTGGCCGCTCAGGGCCCGAAGCCCCCTCTGCACTGCTGTCTGAGGGGCAGCGCCCATCCAGCTCGGCCGCTGGCCGCTTTGCCTGCAGTGGCACGTACACTTTGGCTGCTAGCTTCCTCTTGCGGCTGCCCACTGTCCGTCTATGTCAAGAGGGAGGAGAGGGAGATGGTGGCAGTGAGACAGGATAACCGTAACACTAAGTTCCTCTCCTTAAGCTCTAGCCTAAGTATCAGATCCTCAACAATAGCTCTGGGAAGAGGGAAACAGGCTGGACAGGAGAAGGAACTGGCTCGGGAGTGGGACAGCCAGAGTTCAAACCAAGGTGCTCAGCTGTAAACCACATGCTGTTGATAACAGAGCCCCAGCACCCCACAAGTCCAGGGCCCCATTCTTGGTGTCTCCAGAAGCTGTGAAATGGAGAAGCCCTATTTATACTGCCTTGTCTCAGCTGAACTCATTTGTAGCTAAAAGAGTCAAATAAGGGTGGGGAGGGGAGTTATGGACTGGCCTATCTTGTATCCCAGAGTCTGGATTGAAGAGACAGCCATGCATACACATACACAGGACAAGGAGGCAGAGGAGAATCAGAAGTGAACACCTAAGAGGTATATATTCACAGATGGTTAGAAGCTGAACCCAAAGGGCTAATGAGGACCAAGAAATACAAATGAGAATACATACATGCAGTAGCAAAGAAAGAACACAGTCAGCGATGTTTTGAAACACCTCTATAGATATTAAGAGTTTAATTCTACTTTTGCAGGGCCTCACGTATTTTAAAATTACAGTTAAAGGGGGAGTTCAACTTCATAACAAATTCTGTGTGTGCTTTGTAGCATCCACTCTCCGTATGCTGCTGAAGGCCAAGGATTACCAAACCTGTGCCCTTAGCTAGGTCCCCAGGGATTTCTGTCCACTCTTCCAGACCCTGCCTCTGAAGAATGCCATCTCCCCCTCTATCAAGCTTCCAAATAGCTCACATACAGACCTCAAAGACACCAGATTCAGGCAGCCAACAATCAAGGTCATGGGACTCCACAGCTAGAGAGGCACAGCATGCAAAATCATGATATACAGACCCAGAGTCCCAGAATGAACTCGCTGGTCAAACAACTCTGGAAACAGAATGACCCAGCAAGAAGTATCAGACAACCTACTGCAGTATGCCAAAGGGATGAGGAAACCACCGCACCCTGAAGGCTCATATTCAGCCTCCATTTGAGCCCCACGGCACTTGGCTTGGCTTGGCAATGAGAACCAGAGGGTCCCTGGGCTAGGCTCACACAATTCAGAAACAGGGTCCCAGAAGGCCGAGACCACCAGCCCAAGATTCAGATGCACAAATGAACCACATTGTTGCAGAAGTGGGAGAGGCAGGGGCTGGGGAGAATGATGGAACTTGCACGGTCCAGGCCCCTAGGGAGCTCACCTGGAGTCATAGGACAGGCTGGTAGAGGCAGAGCCGGAGGTGCTGGCGGCATCCGTGGAGTCCACATCTGAGAAGGTCTGGCCTGAGCCAGCACTGAGAAGAGAGGAAGAGGGAGCTTGTGTTCACCTGGCCCCGTAAGGTCCCACCAACCTGATTCTCTGGGCCGTCTGGGATTTCTCCGGCCATCTCTCCACCCGTCCGATAAGCATCCTCGTCCCAGGAGAGGCCCATCTCCCCACTCCCGAAATTCTTCCCTCCATCACACCTGCAGCTGCCTCCCTCCCTGCCTGTCCGTTGTCTATGGATCCAGACTTCAAATTTCAAGGAGTCCAGAAAGCCTTTCCTGAATACTGGTAACAGTAGTTAAAGATAATAAGCGCAATTCCAGCACTTATGCAACATTTTACAGATCAAAAGTGCTTTCATGTGCAGTATCTTGAGCCTTCTATTTTCTGCAAAAACAGAAGAGGTTCTTGAAGGATTCAAGAATTCAGCTAGTACTAAGTAAGCAGGTAGGAAACCCTGGTTGTGTAGTGGTTAATTGCTATGACATTTTGAATCTACCAGATGCTTCCTGGAAACTCCATAGGGCAGTTCTGCTTGGTCTTATAGAGTCACTTTGAGTCAGAATTGATTTAATGGCCTGACCAATGAGTTTTTTTTTTTTTTTTTTTTTTCTGGTTTTGATAAGCAGGGCTGAAGTCAGTTCTGACTCCATAGCCCTTACTCTTTCCTCCATGCCCACAGAAAAGTAGTGAGTGACCTCTAATTTGGGGACTAAGTTGGCAGATCCAGTTCTTCCCCTTGGGTGTTCAGTGCACAGGAGAGATGACATCATTATATTATCATGGTAAAGTGTGGTAAGAACAGGGTGCTGGGGAACACACAAGATGCATCCAAAATAGCCTGAGGACAGTTATAGAAGGCTTCCTGGAAGAAGCAGGGTCTTCAGTTTTCAGATGGATAGACATGACAAAGGTGTACTGGGTAGAGGCAAGAGCAAGGATGAAGAGACATCAAAACTGCTCAAGATGTAGGGGTAACCACAGCAATTTCAGCAAAAGGGAGAGGCAGGAAAAGGAATCAAAGAGAGGGAGGGCCACTGTACCAGTAAGCTGTCTCACAGGACCCTGGGGATGCTTCAGCTGGAGGGCATTATGCTCCAAGCTCACATAGGGCCCTTCCAGGCAGCTCCACACTTCTGTATGACCTCCAGGGAGCCTATATTCCCTCAGAAGATTTTCTGCTTTATCCCTCCCAGAGTCTTCCTTTACTCCTGGGGCAATGGCGGTAGCCTCCCTGCTTGGTCCCCACTCAGTCTGAGACAGACCTCTGGGTCCCTCACTATTACCTTTTTAAACTCTGAATTTCGTCCAGTGTGAAGTCAAATATGCTGGCCAGGTGATGATTGGTGCTCCAGGCCGAGGTGAAGTCGCTCTGTGGACAGAGGGAGGAGAGGAGGAGGATCAGAGAACGAGCAGCCAACTCCCCTCCCACAAGCACACCTTCTCCCAAGCTGAAGGCCACACTGCCTGCCTGCTGGTCCAGCCACGGGTGGCCAAGGGCTGGCCTCACCCTAGGATAAGAAAACTTGCCACTTCTTCCTTATTCCAAGTCTTGACCAGGGAGCCAAGTCACCATGGTTAATCCTGGCTGTACTGTATGACCTTCACCTCTCTTGACCTCAGTTTCCTCAGCCACAAAGTGGATAATAACCTGTCCTGCTTCACTCTTAGAGGTGGCAGACAGCAGTGAAGTTCAGTACTGGTGGCAGATGTGAGGCACTGTTAATTTTATTGCCAGTGGGTGAGTTCAATGAGGATGGAAGTTAATGAAGAGGATGTTCTGGGGCTCTGGGTGCTAGGCTAGGCCAGGCCACTGCCTTGATGTGTGACCTCACACAAGTCACTGTCCCTCCCTGGCCCTTAGTTTCTGGACCTGCACAGTGGGATCAAGGATCATATCTGCCCTTGCCCACCCCTTTGGGTTCTTAGGAGAACTTGGGAAAATACAGAAGCGCCTGTCTTTCCCTTATTTTGCCGTACTAGGAGCTGGCTACTCCTTTAAGGGATGGGGGATAATCCCCTGGGGCTGTGGGACTTAGTTTTCCAGCACAGGAATCCCTAATAAGTGCTGATCCTGCCAGGTGAAGGTGCAGAGTAAGAAAACAGGAAACTAACACTGGGAATAGCATCTTCCAGCAAAAACTTTGATCTTTTTCTTCTATAAACTCGCCTTTTCTGCTGCTGGGATTCCTGAGGCAACAAACTGTGGAGACAGAAAAGGGAGAGGGTGGCCCAGTCACAGCCTGCTGGTGGGGGCGGGGAGGAGCCTTGAGAGAGCAGGGGCAGAGCTGGGGTCACAGCAGTAGGGGTGACGGTGGGTCTGACAACACCGACACACCTTCACAAAGAGACTTGGAAGGGTCCTCTGGAGTAGCAGGTGTGGGGAAGTGTAGAGGGGGCGTGACGGGCACAAACAGGAAGGTGTCCCCCCGCATGTGTCCAGATGCCTTGCACCCCACACCCAGGGTAAGGGGGCTCAACTCAGCCCAAAGAGCTAGGGACCCCTTAGACACACTAATTTTCCCTTCATCTTTGATCCCTCTAGTCTAGATCTGGAGCAAGGGGACTGTGCTAGAAGGCTTCTGAGATTAAGTCCTAGCTCCCTTGGCCCTCTCAGGCTATCTCCAGCTTGGGACTCACTCACTTAGAAGCCACCGTTTTCTCTAGGCCCACCACACAGTCTACCCCCTGGGGCTGGGAGCCAGGAACAGAGAAACGGAGTTCAGTTGAGGCCCTTGCCCCTAGGTTCCTGGGCACTGACCCCGGCTTGCTCTTTCCTTTCTTTCGCAGCTCAGAAGAGGTGCTGTTCTCACTGGGCACCAGCCCCTTGTCAGGTAGCAACTTCCCTGGCGGGTTGGGAGGAACCCGGACACGCAGGCGGAATATGCACTTCTTCTTCTTAATCTCCTTGCCACAGAGGAACCTGGGAGGTGGGTGGGGGAAGGAGAAAGCTCTGGAGTCTGTTGGTCTATCTTCTTGGTGAAAGGGGTCAAGCATTAAACCACCCTCTTTGGTTTCCTGGACCCAGCGCTAAAATGCAAGTGGCCTCCAGAGACTGATTTCTCAAAAGCCAATGGGATCAGGAGTTTCAGACGGCGGCTGAAAATGTGGCTGGCAGCTCCTGCCTGTCCTTCCTCCTGCAGTTGTGTGGTTCCTGTCGCTCTTCTCCCACCTCCTAAAAGGAAGGCCTCCTCCAGCTCCCAACGGAACTCCATGGTCGAGACACTGGATTCTATACCACTCTGGTCTCCCCAGGGAGACTGAAAGCACTCCAGGCACCTTCGTCTTTCAGTACTGGCTAAGCTACCAAGTGGGGCTGCTGAGGTAATGAGACACTGCCCTACCCTCAAGGAACTCACAATCAATTGGGAAGCTAGTTAGACCAATGTACTCAGGAATAGGTTGTGTCTGGGCCCCAAACCATGTGAAGGGAGAAGTAGTTAATTTTGCCTGGAGATGTCTGGCAAGATTTCACAGAAGGACCCTGTCTTATTCCTCCCTGTATCCTTACCACCCAGCACAGGGCCTGGCACAGACCAGCAATTCCACAAACATTTGTTGGTATAGTGAAAGAATAAAAGGAACTGAAGAGCATTCTAGGCAGAGGGAACAGCATGATCAAAAGCATGAAGACGGAAAAGCAAGGGGTTCAGTAGGGGGGTAGGACCCTGGACAAGCAAAGCAGAGGGGCAATGGCAGAAGAACTGGGCATGATCTGATTACAAAGGGCCCTGAATGCCAGGCTAAGAAGGCAGGTCATTCCCTTGTGGTGACACCAAGAGCGGTGGTCAGCTGAGTGTTCTGAGAAGAACTCAGAAAAGACAGACTAGGGGGTGAGTGAGAAGGCTGCAGCCCACTTAGAGATGATGAATCAATTCCTCAGGGCCCAGCCCAGAACCAAAGATGGCTAGAGAAGAAGGGACCACCAGAGATCAGAAGTTTAGCCTCTTATGGAAATGACACCAGTATCACAATGTGTCAGGCTGCCGAGGTCAAGGGAGGCTTTGCAAATGAAGCAGAATGCTCCCTGGATTTTTAAAGATGGGAAGGATTTATATAAACAAAGAGAAGGAAGGAGGACTCCAGGAAAGAAGCACAGCTTAGGCAAAGGCTTTGAGATAGAACCTTTAGACCAAAATTCCACTTGTTGGGGGGGCCCGTGACACTCCCTCCCCTCCCTGCACGCACCGGCTTTTGTAACTGTTCAGAGCGTTGAGGAGATGAGGTCCTCGATCCGTCACAGGGGTGCTGGTCAGCTAAGGGGGAGCAGGCCAGCAGGACAGAGTGAGACCCAGGCACATGGCGTCTGAGGTGGTCCAGCCCTGTTCCCTCCCTCCCTTCAATCTCCTAATGTGTCTGAGTCCTGCAGGTGACAACCACTGACTTATTCTATGACCTTGGACAAGTCTTCCCACCCCTCTGAACTTGTTTCTCCATCTGCAAAGGGGAAGAATAACTCTTGTCCTAAATTTATCAGGAGCTTTACTGAAAAATGTCCTTCTACCTTTGTCCCAGCACCTCTGTTCCATGGAATCTACTATACAGATGTAATACAAAATTTGAACAAAGCTTTACCTACAAAGATGTTCACTGCCACTTTGTTTCTAACAGTGGACAAATGAGAAAGAAGCTGGTGGGAAAGCCCCCAGTAAGGAAACAAACTGATGAGAGCAGTGCAGCTGTTAAAATGTTTGTGAAGACTCTATTAATATGGAAATAAAGATGATTTAAAAGTCATACATACCATGTAACTCAGATCATATAAAAAGGAAAAATATACATAGACGAGAGGCTGGAAAGAAATGCACTATACACTAACAGTAGTTTTTTTTTTTATCCCCTTATGCTTTTTGGTGCTTTAAAATTTCTGCCAGGAATATGAATCATATTTTATTAACTACAAAAAAGTTATAAAAAACATTAGCTGTGTTATGAATTTCTTTAATAAATTTTTTAACACTAAATGACAGTCATATGAAAACCCTTTGCAAAGAGGAAACGTTACTTTTCTTTTTTAAATCCTGTCTCATTCGAAGAAGGCTATGGGGCAGTCAATAGAGGGGATGCTCCCCTCCCTCTGGCTGTGGTAGACAGGCTTCTAAGGGTGTGGTTACTTCTAAGGGTGGGGAGGCTCTGGTTCCAGCTCCTGCTTCACCCCCAAAGCTATGCCTGATGACAGGCAAGTCACTTTCCATCTCTGACATCCACAAAGCCTCTAATCTTACTTCATTCCAGCTCCCAGGTCTCAGGTGACCCACAGCTGCTATTCAGAGTAGGACCAGTAGAGGGCGAGACAACCTCAGTTTCCAACCTAGCCAGGTAATTCAGAGTGGGTCAAACTTCTCAGCCCCATTCCTGCCAAACTGTCAGTTGGTGTCCAGGGCCTCAACTCCCTGAAGCTGAGTTGCTGAAGCCCTACCCTATCCACTGCCAAAACCTGAGTTCAAGAAGCCCCCTGCAGGGTACAGGTTCAGCGGCCTGGACTCAGGGATACAGCAGCTCAAAGGAAAGGGCTACCTGGTTCTAGAGCTCTGTTCCCAGAGACCTAGATCCTTGTCATGCCCTGTGTGGCTCTGGGCATCCCTCTGCCCCATGGACTTCAGCACCTCACTTATGCCACTCGGATGCCCCCACGGCCCCTGCATACCTTGCCAAGCTGCAGAAGCTCCCAGTGCTGGTTGACAAAAGCCAGAATCTCCTCAAAGTCAAAGTACTTTTTCTTGCTTTGTACCCCCAGGTTGTAGAGAGCCAGGTGAACCACGTCCACCCTGGGCAAGAGGGCAAGGAGGTGGGTGGGGTGAGGTGGCACAGGCCTGGAGCCTCCTGAGTCCCAAATGAGGGGTAGGGCAAGGCTGGGACCAGGTGGCTGGAATGGATTGTTCCCAGGTGAAAGAGGGAAGGAAAGGACTGGGAGGGTGCAGGGGTGGGCCTTGGCCAAGCCCCACCCTCTCACCATCGCAGAGGCAGCCTCTCGATGTACTCTGGGCCTTGGTTACACACGGAGCAGAAGAACAGGTAGAATCTGTGGGTGTGTGGAGAGGGGGACCTGCGATGGGAGGGGCTATGACGGCCCTCTCACCCCTCACTCCCCACCCATCTTCCCACAGTCAGCATTCTCACTCCTGAGGCTGGTGGCCCTCGTGGAGGTGGGGGGAGGTCAGGGAGCAGGGCAAGGATGGAGCAAGATGGGCCAGGGTATACACTCATCTCCAACCCCCGCCTGAAACACAATTACCCTGCAGTGTGGCTGAGTACAGGGAGGGAGAAATGAGCCAGGCTGGCCTGCAAAAGTCGCCCTCTTTCCCTTTCAGACACACATCCATATGAACACAAGATAGGACAACAATCTAATGTCACACATAATATCAGACAGACTTGGCCCTACTGGCTCCTACAACAAGCCTGGGCAGGAATGGGAGA
The DNA here is from genome assembly GCA_028571685.1 of Heterohyrax brucei. NCBI lineage: Eukaryota > Metazoa > Chordata > Mammalia > Hyracoidea > Procaviidae > Heterohyrax > Heterohyrax brucei. The sequence goes on from CM053150.1 coordinate 71,294,189, forward strand.
GGGCCTGTGTCCCTCCACCCTAAACCAAGGCACTTGAAGAGATTGTGCTTAGAGAAGGCAGTGACTTGTCTGAAGTCCCCCACAAGTCAATGGGAAGAGGGGATGTGGTCTATCTTGCTCCTTTCCTGCCTCCTGGCTCAGCCCATCTGGGACCTCCCCACCCTGAACTGCCCTCCATAGACAGATGCACAGTAACAAAGACGGCCACCTGGCATCCTCCTGGCAAAAAATGTGGAGGAGCTAGTGCTGCCATCCCCCACCGGGACCTCCCTCACCCAGAGGAGCACCAGGACCTACCGGTCTCCGAACATCATGGGCTCATTAAGGCACTGGGTGCAAGCCTCATGGAACCACTGTCTGCAGCGGTAACACTGCAGCATCCGCAGGTACCACCTAGAGAGAGAGAAGTCCGTTAGCGTGCCCAAGCGCTCCTGCCCTGAGCCTCAGCGAGGTTCCCAGCATAAAGTTGTCCTCCACTGGAGTAACAGGGAAAGAACTCACATTTACTGCACATTCAGGCCATGCCAGGGAGGAGAGAATATACTGTCTCATTTGATCTCACCATTTGGTAAAAGATGGGCCAAACCCAAACTCACAGCAACCCCACAGGACAGAGCAGAACTGCCCCAAAGGGCTTCCAGGGAGCAGCTGGTGGATGCCAACTGAGGACCTTTTGGTTAGCAGTCGAACTCTTATTAATCTCCATTTTAGAGGTGAGTCAGTATTTAAATGACGTGTTCAAATTCACTCAGAAAACAAGGTCTCCCTCCCTTCAAAGCCCTTGTTCCTCCCACCACGCCACAGTGGCACCCCCATCTTGGAACTGCATCACTTCCCAAACACCACTGACAGGGAATGGCTCGCTTCCAGTAAACTCAGTCGGGGTAGGAACCATGCCCGGTTTTTCTCACCTGGTACTGTGCCTACCCTCTTATGGGTGGCCATTCAAAAACAATCTTCTGAATATTCATGAAGAGGAAAGGACAATTCCTTAATAATAACCAATATTTTTTCACAGATTGTATCCTACTTTACACTTACATCAGAATCACCTGGTGGTGGTGGTGGTCAGGTTAAAATGCAGATTCCACGGTCCCACCAGGACCTACTGTTTTGGGATGAGGTCCTGGAAGATGTATTCTAACAACTGTCTATAATCTGCGCTTTAAGCTCTGAGAGCTGCTGTCTTATTGATGTACAGGTTTCCACAAACACTTTCCATCTCTTATCCCCTAGACCTCACAACCTCCCCCAGCGCCACTCCTGTGGGCTGATGTAATCACCCTTTGAGAGACGTGATTGCTGTCCTATAAGCACAGCCACCAGACCCCTAGTTCTCATCAACAGGGCTTGGGGCCAAGACAGAAGACTGAGAGACCTGATGCCTGAGTGTCCTGAGGGCAGAGATTCCGGCTCTTACTTCTAAGGTCCTTCTCAAATGCCTGGTGCAGAGGTCAGCCAGCCCAAGGAAGCTGGCTCAACCGGGCTTATCTATCTCGAGGAATCAAAGACTCTCTCTGCCGGCCAGAGCAAGAATCTCCTTAACATCCCCAAGGAATGACTCCCAGGTCCTGCTTGCACAACTCAGGAAAAAGACCTTAAGTTTGTCACCAGGTAGCCTGTTTCACAACCTCTGGGAATGAAAAGGTTTATCTTCAATACATTAATTAGGACCACCACTACCAACAGAGACAGCTTACACGTATTAAGTACTCACCGTGTGCCAGGCACTGAGACACAATACATAAATTATGTAACTCATGCTCAAAACTGCCGTATGACCAGGAGACTATCAGAACTCACACTGGGGTAAATTAACTAGCTCATGGTTAGACACCTGATATGGGACAGAGCCAGGACTGGACATCTTGGGAGGAACTGGACCAGGACCCAGGCTCTTCAACCACCCTGCCAGGGGCCCTAAGTAAAATCTCTGCCTTCTGCCCCCTCAACTGCCTGACAGTGAGACTCCGGTCCCCGCAGAGTCCGGCCTCAAGTCCCAGCCTCTCTCGTCCCACCCCCATCGCCCCGCCCCAGAGGCGTCCCGTACCGGACTGCCCTGTGAGCCCCGCCCAGCCGATTGGTTCTTCCCTAACACTCCCGACGGGCCTGTGCCTCCCTTCTTCCCCAATCCCCCTCCGCAGGCTGACACCGCCGGATCTGCCCTGCCCCGCCCCCCCACCGGGTCTGGCCCTCTGGGCCCCGCCATCGAGGCCCCGCCCCCTGGTCTGACCATCCGAGCCCGCCCCTCGAGGCCCCGCCCCCGAGGTCGGCCCGTCCGGGCACGCCCCCAGCACCCCGCCCCTGTGGCCTTACTCTCCGGGCCCGCCGCAGTAGCAGTAGCATTGCTGCTGGTTAGTGCGGTGCGGCGAGTCCCAATCGAGCTCCTCTGGCTGATAAGACAGCACCATCTTCACGGCTTGCAGCGTCCTGGCGATGGCGCCCTTCTTCAGCGCGCCGCCTTTCTGGGGGCGATGAGGGCTCGAGTCACCCGTGGGGTTCTGGTTGAGCCAGAAGTGTCAGCATGTGCTGAGCAGGGTTTGGAGGGACCCGCTGATATACCCATGTAGTTGAGAAATGCAAGAAGCTTTTTTCTCACTAATCCCAAACTCATCTCTATTCCCAAAAGATCTCCATTAATAATGGTATTGATAGTAATAAGTACAAAAAAGTAACAACTTTCATTTTGTAGTGGATGGGGGCACTTACGTGGATTTTCTCTTTTAATTATAAAGCAGCATTTATTTACTGGAGAAGTCCCTGGGTGGTGCAAATGGTTAATGTGCTTAACTGTTTACCAAAAAGTTGGACATTGGAGTTAACCGGAAGTGTCCTGGTGATCAACTCCCAAAACAGCAGCCCCTGGACACCCTAAGGAGCACAGTTCTACTCTGACTCATGTAGGTTAACATGAGTTGGAATCAGCAGGAAAGTAACTGGTTGCCATTTATCAGACAGCTTCTACTCCTGACAGCAAACCCATGTCCATTTTACAGCTGAGGAAACTGAGGCTCAGGGAAACTCAAAAGGCTACTTAACCTAGTACACAGCTGGCACATTACAGAGGCCTCCAAAGCCCAGGTGTGGCCCCTCTGCTTGGAGCTCAGCCTCTGCAAAGGGGTCAGACCTGAGTCCTGGGAGACTCTGGGGTTCCTGATTAGGGGGTGGAGGGGTAGGGGGGCTCACCCGCACAGCCAGTGCGAAGATGCAGCGTCGGCAGAACCAGGGTGTGAGCAGGGGCTGGTCGGCACTCCCTGCCACGGGGATATGGCACTGCTGGTGGTAACCTATGGCAAAAGAGGGGGCAGTGAGTGCGCACAAGGAGACAGTGGCCCAAGGTCATTCAGCCTGAAGGTGGCAGGGCTGGGGAGGGCTAGGGCGAGTGCTAGAAACTCTGTGCCTGCCAGATGCTGGGAGAACAGTTGGCAATGCCAGCCAAGGGGACCAAGGTGGTGTCCAGACAGGGGATTGAAAAAAAAACCAACATGCCGCTCGGCGGAGGAAGCACCAAGGTCTGGCTTCAAGGTTTCAGCCTACGTCTTCCACTCATGCTTTTAACCTAAGGGGGCTCCAAATCATATATCTCCTATTACTTTCCAGAGGACCCCCACTCTTCTTAAGGGTCACTTCCCTGGGCCCTCAACCCCAGAGTCTGAACACATGCCACCCTGGAGTTCCAACAGAAACATGAAACCAGCTGAGGTCCCAGCAGCCTGGACCAGTACCAGTGAGGGGCCAGCAACGGACCCACAGGCCAGGGCCTTCTCAGCGCCCTGCTCATCCCACTCACCCAGACCACATTTGCCACAAATGAGGATCTCATTCATTGGCCCCGATGTCTTCCCCAGGCAGATGTTACACTTGGGCTCCTCTCCTGGAACACCAGCTGAAAGAGAGAGGCTCTCTAGAGTCAGGTCGGCTCACAGGTATTAGGAGTTTTAATTTCACATGCCAGGTGCTGATCCTCTCTGTCACGTGCTGGCCTAGCACTGAGCCTCATATGCCACCTCATCAAATCTCTCCAACCAAACAGGTTTGCCTATTATCATTACCCCATTATAGACTGGTAAATTAAGGCACAGAGGGGTTAAGTCCCTTTCAGCTAGTAAGCAGGTAAAGTGTAGGATTCAAAATCATCAAACCCTTTGTTCTTCTGAACACATCATGCTGCCTCTCTCGCCTAGCTTAACTTATTTTGTTAGGTTTTCTTTTTAGTGTGAAATGTTTACATTTGTTGTGTGAAAGTTAAAGCTTATCCAGTAGTAGACACAATGTTATAATGGAACTCCACATTCTCATCAACAATGAAGAATTCATGGCCAATTTTGTTCCAAGTATATCCCTGTGGTTCTTACACTCTTGTATTATTTTGAATCAAGCCTTAGACATCCATTTTTCCATAGAAAATTAATAACTGATACATTTTCCAGAATTTTCTTCTTTAGAAACATTAATTATAGCACCTTCATGACACCTAAGTCGTTTAACAATAATTTCTTTTCACTGTTAATTTAATAATTTTTTTTTTCTTGGAAATATACACAGCAAAACATATACCAGCTCAACAATTTCAGTGACAAGGATCACATTCTTCAAGTTGTGTGACCATTCGTTCTTTTCTGAACTATTTCATCTCCATTAACATACAGGCAGTCTCCCCTAGGCTTGACAGCTAACCTTTCCAGTTGCTATTGTCAGTTGGATCCCACATAGCTAATTCTTTAAAAAAGCTCAATGCTCAAGGCAGACATTACCTACTACTTAAGCTAAACTGTTGCTTGGTTTGAAGAATAGTTCAGGAGATATTTTTGGTTAAAGGTTTCAAGATTATCTCAGAACAGTCATTTTGAAGGTTGAGCCAGCCTCAATGGCTCCAGAAAGTCTGAATTCCATGGAAGTTTGAAATTCTGTTCTGCAATAATAGTAATTTCTTAACGTCACCAAAAAACTGCGTTTGTGTTCACATTTCCAATTATCTCTTAAATATAAATATTGTAGTAATTTTAATGGTCTGTTCGAGTCTGCAGTCCACACATGTGACTGAATGTTCTATCAACTGCTTTTAATCCACAGGTTAAAAGTGATGTAACCCCTCTGAGCTTTAGTTTCCCTCTCTTTTTTTTATCTTTATTTTTTGTGGAAGAATAAACATATTTTTGTACGGGAAAAGTCTGTATGGACAAATTAGATAAAATTTGATGTGCTTCTGTCTAGGTCTCCCTAGGAGAGTTATGTAAGAGCAGAAATGGTACTTTTTCTTTTTTGTAACTCTAGAGTCTAATATAATCTATGGCACATACAAGGATTCAAGATAATGTTTGTTGAGTAAATGGCCAGACAAGGACTTTGTATCTTTTTCCTGAATATGCCCCAGGAAGATGGTGCCCACACAGGGCCTCAGTAAGTCCTCACTGGCTTAATGAACTGATGGATCAATTACTACTGCCTTATGCCCTCATTTAAGGAGATGCCAGAGAGGCCACTGTCCAGCCGGTGTCTAGGGCCACTGTTCTACCCTGAGGAGCAGCCATCTGGATGGGGAGACCAGAAGCACCAGGTAAGCACTGCCGTCTTCACAGTACCTGGCACACAGTGAGCCCTCCATACAAGGCCTGTGCTAAGGGAAACTCTTTTTGCTCTCCAGCTGGTTCCTTATGCTTTCAATAAGAGGATAACCCGGGAGAGGAGACAGATCTTTTTTTTTTTCTGAGTGAAAATGTACATTCCCATATAAATTTACATGCCCACCTATATGGAGCTTCCACTGCTCTCCTTGCCTGGTGACAGCACACTATTTCTCTTTGCTCCATACATGTCTCATCCTCCCAACATATGAGACAGATCTTTATTGCTTTGGGTCTTTATATAGCAAATTAGGAATGAAAGAGGCTTGGGGAAGAATACTTTTGCACTGACCATGGGCTTTCTGGAGAAAGAGGCTATTGGGAAGCTCTCCTCACTGGTTGCGTTCTACAGCCTCTACTTGGCAGGCTCTGTGGATTCCATCGCTGAGGACAACAAATTGTTAGAATGTGCCTCACTGCAGCTTCACCTTTGGGGAACACTATTATTACTAGTGGTAATAACTGCATTAAACTAAGTACTTTACTGAGACCAGTATTTTATTATCCCATTTTCAGATGAAGAAACTGAGACTCAGACAGGTTACGTCACTCAGCCAAGGACGTGCATTTCTATGTGGCAGAGCTAGTATTTGACCCCACGTCTATCTGACCTTAGAGACTGCTTCTTCCCTCCATACTATCATGTAAATAGCAAGCGTCTTCTCTCATACCAACTCTGATTGGTGGAAGTTACTGTTAGATGGTATGGAGTCAATTTCAACTCACAGCAACCCTACATGACAATCGAAATGCTATAGACTTTACAGAAGCCATGAGTCGAATCCGACTCGACGGCACTTGGCTTGGCTTTTACAGAAGCAGATTGCCAGGTCTTTCTTCTGCAGAGCTGCTGAGTGGGTTCAAACCACAAACTTTTGGTTAGCAGCAGAGCTTTTGACTGTTGCACCGTCAGGCTCCTTGACTGACTGGCAGTGGTTGCTGAAAGCAGTGTCGAAAATGGGAGTGTTGTGACTGATTAGTCATATCTGTCATGTGCATAGCGAGGGAAGAAGGGGGGCAAGAATGCCTCAGATATGCCATCTCTAAGACAGTGTCAGCTGCCTGAGGGAAAGATGGCATTTGATTCACTCTGTATCCCCCACAAAGCCTTGAACATGCAAGCACCCAGCTTTGTTTGTTGAGTCAGCAGGAGCCCTGGTGGCGCACAGGGGTTGAGAGTCTGGTTGTTACCTAAAAGTCTGAAGTTCCAATCTGCCAGCTGCTCCTTGGAAACACTACAGGACACTTCTACTCTGAATCAACCTGATGGCAAAGGGTTTTGGGGCGAGGAGTGGTTGATATACAACTAAATGAAAACTATCAGAAATTCTGGCATCAGAGGTACAAATCCTAATCCAGCTTGTTTTTAACCCTGAAAGCTGGCCCGGCTCCATCCTAGGAATGTCTGCCTTTACCCTGCCTGTTCCATCTCTGCTTTCTTGGTCTTTCCCCCATCTCCAAACTCGTTGCCCCACAGACAGAGCTGTCTCCAGTGTTCTTCTTCGACATACTGCTAGAGAACACTGGGCTCATGTCTACAGGTGACAATTCTCACTGCCCGGGGTCCCTCCCTGTTCCTAGCCTCTGACGGTCCCAGAGCTCTGTGCAGTAGAAGATCAAGTGCAGTGAGGAAATGAACACAGGCCTGAGATCCAGCTCCAGGTCTCCCCATCTACCCTGCCTCCCACACAAACTTATGAGTACTCAAGGGGATAAGAGATACAGCATGTGTCTTTTCACATAAATGCACAGCTGGTAATATGATCATCATCTCAGGTGGGCTTGGGGGTCCATGGACAAGGCCAAGTGCCAACAGTAGAAGATGGAGGGAGAGGAGGAAAAAAAACAAGGTGGGGGAGGACAGGGTATTGAGGAGGGCATGGATACCCCAAAATCCTAGGAATACTCACCATGCTGAATGTCCTTCCATAGGACCCAGTATTTGGAATTATCTTCGAAAGTCACAAGGCAGCTTTGCTTAGAACTGCTGACCTAGGGCACAGAAAGGGAGGCAGCTAGGGAAAAGCCAAACTGGAAAACTTCCCCAGAGGGTAGAGGGCTAGACCTACTCCTTGTGTTGTAGAAGGCAGAGTTAGGCTAGAAGGAAGGTGGCAGTTCCTTCAGGTAGTATGCCCCCAGTCCCTGAAAAGGTATAATCAGGGACAACTTGGTGGGAATGCTAAGGCCAGAACAGGCCAGATGGTCATCAGTGCTCCTCTCCAATCAAATATTTATGTAGGCTCTCAGAGTACTTTTCTAGAGAACAGGTTGGCTAATATGGCACTTGGGATGGCTCCTGCAAAACCAGACTGGGCTCTCTCTACTCTTTAGCTTTTGAGTATAAGGGACAAGAAGGGCATTTCCCCCTTCACTAGTCTGAGGGCTATGTCTGGAAATGAGGAGAAATATGCTTAGCCTGGCAACAGGAGCCAAGGAGGAAAGGCTTACCCTCTTGATCTTCCCAAGGTAATACAGTCCGTCTGTCCACCGGCACAGCACATACTGGCCTTCTGTCAGCTTGGACATCAGGTCTTTGAAGTTGTTCCTGGCCTTTGCCAGGGCCCCCTTGTTGGGAGCATGGCTGGCAGCACCATAGGAGTCTCGAGTTCCTGGGTCCAGAGCTCGATTCTCCATTGGCTTCCACTGACACTGGGAGAGAAAGAGAACAGAACTTTGACACCACTTCCTGCTCCCGAGGCCCATCGAGGAGGGAAGCAAGCAAGCTAACACATATGCAACTCATGCTATGTGCCAGACACGTTTATTACCTCACTTAACCCCTATGACAACACTACAAAGCAGACTTCATTATCCCCATTGTGCAGATAGGGAAATTGAGGTTTGCAAAGGGAACTGACTTAGTGTTCAAAATCAGAGCTACAGTTCATAATCATGTGAGCTGATTCTAAGTAAGTAATGCTCTCTTCCCATCCATGCCATACTCACTGCCATCAAGCAGATACTGTGACTCTTGGTGACCCTATAGGACAGAGCAGAACTGCTCCATAGCTTCCAAGGAATGGCTGCTGGGTTTGAACCTTTGACTTTTTGGTTAGCAGCTGAGTGCTTTAACCACTGGGCCTCCAGTCATACATGCTGACTCCTAAATGGTAAGGAATCTCTCAGCCACCACAGAGCAAAGGCTCCCTGTTTAGGGGCCTGAGGTACAGTTCTTGGTCGAGGAGCCTGAAGCTTTATTTTTAAGCAAACACATTTCCTGTTCTCTGGGTGGAAGCCTTCTCTAGCTGTGAAGTTTTTATGCACTTCATCCTACCCAGAGATCTGACTAGGAAAAACTCACCTAGAAAAGGAAACTCCTGCATGGCTTGTGAACCAGTATAGACTTGGCCATTTGTGTTTTTTGTAATCTCTCTTTCTGTTCTCAATTATGGGATGATTTAATGGGAACCAACTCTGGGATATTTAAACCCACTTATGTTTTTACCCAGATGCGAATGGGCTATAAGTAGTTAACTTTTCCCTGTGCCACCCTCTCCGTGTCCATCTCTTACTATCCTACTACATGCTTTCTTTCTTCTGCTTTCTTTCTTCCTGCTAATGGTACTACCATGGTCCCCAGAACCCCAAGGCATCCCAGACTTGTCTAACGACTGAGTTGCCACAGCAACCAGTTTCACCCTTGTACCATGACTTCTAGCACTGATCCCTTCTTTTCTATCCCACTAAGCTGGCCTAAGTTCAGACCCTATCTTTTGCTGGAGCCTTCTAATCATGTAATAACTGTTTCCTAAACTTTGCACTCACCTATGCTGGGTGTTTGAGATCGGCAGGTAGTACCAAGCATCTCTGCCCAGTGGGAAAAAGGCCTCTCCCTGCTTTCTTATCCCACCACCATACTCTTCCAAAAGGCTAGCAATCCCCACTGTCTTAAAGGTCCCTTCCAGGAAAACCATCTGTGCCCCCTCCCGCCATGGCTTCTGAGCAAGGTTCAAATGCCTTTATCTGAGGTTCAAAGCCGTCCGTAACAGCCATAGCTCTTTGGGCTCACCTGGCTCCATGCCCCTCCACATAACACTTCACTTCAGCCAAACACAGCCTTGCTCTGTTTCCCGCACCCGCTGCACTTAACGCCCTCCCCTCCTCTGCCATGGCGCTGGGCACCTGGTGTTATGATTATATATCTACTGGGAGTCTTGTATGTTTCCTTTTCAGTGTATGTGTACTCATGTGAGAACATGTACGATGAGCCAGTCAGTACAGGAGACTAAAAATACATGTCTGCGATGAATCTGAATGTGTGTCTGGGAGGGTGTGATGATGGTTGAGGGGCCCTGGGGCGAGCAGGGCACTGTTGGGAAACTTGGGTCCCCAGACGGTGGCGCAGTCACACCTGCCCCCATCCCCCATTTCTCTTTTCTCCAGGACATAGCACACAGTGAGTAGGGGATGCGGTCCGAACCCTTGCCCTCCCCTGCCACCTGGCTCCTCTGGCGCTGCAAGGTCCCCGCCCGCTAGGCCCTGCCCCTGCAGGTTCACAAACTGACACTTCCTCCCCAGCCGTGACGCTGGGAGCCGGCTGGCCGCCGCACCCCCCCGTGGCCAGGCGGGGGCCCCTGGGTGGCAGCCCCCACCCCGCCTCCATCCTCCCGAAGTGGGCCCCCGCAGGCTGTGATTGGCTGATTCAAACCCATCTGGAAAGAAATGCCTGTTTTGCGGGTTCCCATCCGCGTCCAGTTCAAATCCGCGGCACCGGAGCGCGGGGCGGGAGGGGGCAGGAAGCGAGGATGATTCATGCACCAGGGCCTCTCCCGGGGCGGCCGTTGGCTTTTTAAAAAGGGTGTTCAGGAGAAAAGAAAAGAAAAAGAAAGCTTGCAGAAGAAGTGCCCCTTCGGATTCAAGTGCTACTTTCCTCTGTGTCTCCGACGCCAAGCCTCCCCCCACCCCAATCCGGCCGCAGCCCAACTTCGGACGTGAGCAAAATCTTAAACGCCCCAGCCTGCACCCCAAAACAAAAAGATTTGGAGCAGCGGACTAGCGACCTGTCACCGTGCCCCCCCCCCCACAGGCTTGGTGCTTCTGGGGCTCCCGTTGCCCCACGGGCACTGCTCATCTCCCATCCCCCAGGCGTGCAGCTCGGCAGGACTCCAACCCCCGGGAGGCGCTGGACCCGCCAAAGCTCAAGGAGATTTTCAGTGCACAAGAATATGTGGAGGGAAGGAAGAGGGTGGCGGTGAGTCCCCCTGCCCGGCCCAGCCTCCCGCAGTGCAGAACTTACTGCGAGGTTGCGTGTCCGCCGGTCCCACTTGGAGTCTGGCCACCAGGAGCATCAGTGGCGGAGGCGGCTGCACTCAGCCTGCTGCTGCCTGGCCAAGTGTCCGCCCGTGGGGCCGGGGTCGGGGTCTCAGCGGGGGCGGGGCGCCGCGGGGGCGCCGCAGGGAGGACAGGGGGAGGAGAAGAAGGGAGGGGCCGGGCCACTCAGGAAGGGGCCCCCAGGGCGCGGGGCGCCATCTTTTTCGCGTTTTCCCGCGAATTATTGACGTCCCGCTTATGTAATTAGCTGGGGCCGCGCAGGCCTCGCCATTGGAGCCCGCGGTCCTTGGGCCCCGCAGCGCCGCCCGCCCTCTGAGCCGCGCCTGGGTCCCCCCCCCCCCCCCCCCGCTGAGGGTGCGCATCCTTGGCTGCCACCGTGCGCAGAGCGCAGACACGCGGCGGACACACACAGAGGGGCAGCCAGCGCCACGACACAGTTACACCACAGAGGCACAGCGCTAACACACACAGACACACGATCCAGCGCACACGGCACGCAAAAGAGGCTTACACACTTGTTGAGGAGACAGACAACTTCGTACAGGGTTCAGAATACAGCTGGCAAAGACTCGCCCCGAGGAGGCACAGGCACTTGGTGTGGACACACAGAACTCACAGCACAGACACAGACCCAGGATAATCCAAACAGGTTAATAATATCCTGCACTTGTAGCATAGACATTCCTCAGAGAGAGACACAACACAATACAAACACACGCTCACTACGTACCACGTGTATGACACAAACACAGTAAAGGGACAGTTACTGTACATACAAGGCGCACACATAGATACCCAGAGATGTACAGTGGTCACAGCATACACCCACGACAGAACATGCCCATAAACTAGACATAGCAGGTATGGAACCGCAACATGGTAGCAGCACAAACAGGAGAGGCAGAGCACACTAACAGCTAGAAGTGCACAGAAATACACCACAGAGATACAACTGCAAATACATACCTCTTACACAACTTTAAGTGGCCCTCATACACAGTCATAGCAATAGCACATTGAGGCTATAGATTGGGCTCAATTTGGTTAAGGTCCCTGCGCCCAGGGAGAAAAGGCAGACTTCTCCCCGACAAGACTTATTCTTTGGGTAGTAGGCAAGGGTAAAGAGTGGAAAAAGCTTGCCAGCAACTTCGCTCCTCCCTACCCTCCCCCAGTCCCCACCTGCTGTCATCATATTCTCCAGACACTCCCTTGAGGGGTGGGTTTGCTTTTTCCATGGGCATCACCAGTGGGCAGCACCACTTCCCCACCCCCCAGCTGCACCCCCAACCTCCCCAATTCACTCCTACCCACCCTACCCTACTCACTCACCCCCCCATCTCACCCCATCTCACCCCACTACCCCACCCTACCCACCCCAACAGCCCCGCCCAAGGCCTCCTGTCAAGTTAACCTGCGCTTGGTCTTCTACCTCCTGTCCTTGAAATATAGTGTCTCCAACCTGCAGGCCCTCCAGTCCCATTCCTTAGTTTGCCAGCTGTGAGGTCCAGGAACCCTCTCCCCTCCTCGTTCACAGCCTTCTGCCTCTAGACCCTGCTCCCTTTTCCTTCCTGCCATTCTGGGACTGTGTATTCCTGAGCACCTGCTTCTTCTCTGGGGCCTAAAAGAAAGCTGGAAAGTGGGAATGCCAGGCAGGCTCTCCCAGTCCAGCAGGCAAACCTCTGAGCCCCAAAGGTGACTGCAATAATGTGCTACTTGTCCACATTCTGCCAGGAGAACATGTGTCCCTACTCTGGCAAGACTGGTGACGTGAAGAGAGCACTGCCATGGGCTTCTGAGTGGGCTTGGCTTTAGGATGCCCGGGTCCAAGATGACCTCTGTGTGTGTTAGGCAGTGTTCAAATGCCAGCCCCAGTGATGACTAGCCTCAGGACCCTGAGTGTCTTATGCCTCAATTTCCTCATCTGAATTAGGGTTCTTGGGAGGTTAATGTATGCAAAACCCCTGGTGTCTAAATTGGTACAATCCAGCTGTCATTTCCTTCTGCCTTTGTCCATCGTGGAGTATCCCCGTGTGTAACAGGCCTAAAACTGGGAGCTGTGGGTCATGTAGGTGAGAAGGAGACAAGGGGTCCAGAGTCTCATGCGGTATCCCGGCTCTGGCACAAGCTGTGACAGCACACATTTATCAAGAGGAGGGATTGGGTTTGGGGTGGATTTAGGATTAGAGGAGTCCTGGCTTCAGGTCCAGCTCTGTCTCTGATCCAGTGTGGAATCTTGGGGAAACAAGATTCCTCTTAGGCCTGTTTCCCCATCCTTTCAAAGGAAGGGACTAATATCACTGTCCCACAGGACTGCTAACATAGATAAAGGTTAAAACAGGCTAAGGAATGAGCAGGTGCTTTGTGAACTAAAAAGTGGTATGCAAAATGAGAGCTGTTAAAACATTGTGAAACAGGAAATTGTTCATGCCACATGAAAGGTACAGTGTCACCAGTGATAGTTCAAAGGAGGGAACTCTAACTTTAAATTGAAGGGAGAGTGTAAGTTTCAGGAAAAGGAGGCATTGGAGAAGGATGGCCAGACATACATTTCGGGTGGAGGGAATGGTGTGTGCATTGCTGGGTCCCAGCAAGTTGTGTTTCTTGGGCTGGAGTTCAAGTATTTGGAGGGAAGCAATGGAAGGTAAAGTTGGAAGACAAGTTAGAACTGAGTTTAATGAGCTGAGCATGAAGCCCACAGGTAAACCAGGGACATGGAGCTTGACTACAAATAGTGCATGGCTTGTTCTAGGGAGAGTCATGGGAAGCCTGGAGCAGAAGAGTGCCAGTGATCCAAATTTGCTTTGGGAAGATGGATTTGGCAGATGTGGTAGGGGGCATTTAAAGTATGGGGACGAGAAAGAAAAAGACAAATGACCTAATTTTTTTTTTTTTTTAAAAAAAGGAAGGTTAAATATATCAACAGGCAAATCACAATAGAGGAAACCTAAACAACCAAAAATATGAGAAGATGTTCACCTTCACTGGTTATATGAGAGATGCAAATGAAAACAACCATGATACCTTATTTCCCATCTACAGACTGGCATTACCAGGGAGGGTGAGGGTGTAGCACAGCTAGTTCTCTTATGCGCCATTAATCAAGACATAAGTTGGTACTACTTTGGAGAACAGTTTGGAACATCAAATAAAGTTGGAGATGCTTGTATCTACAATCCACAACTCTGTTGCACTTAACATATAAATACAAAAAATTGTAAATTGTTCGTTAACACCATCCAGACAGATAAATCATGACATATTCATACAAGATAATAATATAGAAGGAGTAAAAATAAACTGTAAGCATCAATGTTGACACAGTCTAGAAAAAACAGCATTAGGATGCAGAACTGATACAGTGTGACATCATATACAAAAAGTTTAAAACATTTGAAGCTATGCTATATTTTTGTGGATATAGCCAGGTAGTAAAAGTATTATAACATTCCTGAGAATGAAAAATATTACATTTATGATAGTAGCCATTTCTGGGAAGGCAGAAATAGGAATGAGGTTAGAAGAGAATACACAGGGAGTTTAATTATATCTATTATGGAAACCCTGGTGGCGTAGTGGTTAAGTGAGTGCTATGTCTGCTAACCAAAAGGTCAGCAGTTCAAATCTGCCAGGTGCTCCTTGGAAGCTCTATCAAGAAGTTCTGCTCTGACCTATAGGGTTGCTATGGGTCGGAATCAACTCCATGGCAGTGGGTTTGGTTTCTCCATAATGTTTTATTTCTGTAATAAATAAATAAAAGATTTGAAGCAAATATGGCAAAATGTTAAGACTTGACAAAGCCGGTTGGCTGGTTCATTGTTCTCCTTGACCCTTCTCTTTCCCAAGCCTAAATTTTTCCCTCTACCCTCTGCATGTTTGAACTAGTCATTTTACAGAGTGGGAGAGACAAGAAGACTAGCTACAGTGGTGTAACAGGTTGAGGTGTGCTCCCCCCTCCAAAGTTATGCTGACATCTCGAACTTTGGACCCAGGAATGTAACCCTGTTTGACAATAGGGGTTTTCTTTTGTTAATGAGCTCATACAGGAGTAGGGTGGGTCCAAAACTGAATCCTTTCTGAGTGGTGTCACAAAAAGAACAGCCTCGACACAGATACAGATGAAGTTGTAAGACCAAGAATAGCGAGGATTGCTGCCAGTTAGCAGAAACCAGGAAAAAGACCACCTAAAAAGGAAATGATGTGGCCAAGACTCTGATTTGGGCTTTTAGACTCCAGACCTGTGAGAAAATACATTTGTGTTTGGTCTTGTAGCAATACTACATAACCAAGACAGAGGGACTCCGGCAGGGGAAGTTTTAGCCACAGAACTACCCTGTCCTGGTGGCTAAGCCACAATGTCCTGACTTATCTGGTATCATTTGTCCTCCTCTTTTGAGAATTGCCACGGCTTGGTGAGACAGGGCAGGCATTGTGTTCATTTTACAGTGTAGAAAATAGAGGGTTGAAGAGACGAAGTAATTTTCCCCGGGCCACACATGATAGGGAGTCAAGATGCACCCCCTTCCTCTTAGTGGTGTCTCAGCACCTGGCTGTCGGGAGAATCCGGCGGGGGCCGGAGAACCCTAGTTAGGAAAGCTCTGTCTCACACTAATACATCCTCCTGCTGCACTGGCCTATTTTACCTCTCAATTAAAAATGCTTTGGAAACTACAGAAAAGCCCAAGGAAGAAAATAGAATTCATTTGTGACTTTCATTGTCTTATCTTTTAAATCAGCTCCACTAAGATATAATTTACATATAATAAATTCGTCTATTTTAAATGTACAGTCACCATCTTATTTTGGTAAAATATAACTTCATTTAGGATATCCTTGCTATTGAAATCACTTGGCAAAGCAGAAAATGCTTTTCACAAATGTGAATCATTATTATTGTAATACACCTTTTGGACATAATTATGATGAAAATACGCTTTCAGCTTTGAAAGCAAGTGACCAACTAGCTGGCCTGAGCTTCATGGCCTTGATTTAGGGCTCAGTTTATAATGTGCTCGGCACAGAGGTGCTGAGAGTTTTCCAATCCTAGTAAAAAGCCTGATTGTTTTAACACCATAAAACAATAACAACAGCGACAAAAACACCTGGTCAACAGGGCCAGACTGTGGCCAGCTGAAATACAGGTGGCCTTGCTAAGCTACCAAGTTACCTTTACCTGTGGCCTTTGTGGACAGGTGCTATGCTGGGAATGGGGGGCAGCCAGGTATGCCACGTAGATAAATAAGACACAGCCCCTGTCAAATTCTCATGGAATCTAGACTGGAGCCGCTGAGGCTGAAGGAACTCCTCGTAAAACTATTGTCCTGAGATAGTCTTTAAACCTTAAACTAAAAACATCTCCTGAAGTCTCATTTAAACCAAACAATGGTTTAGCTTAGTTAGTCAATAATGCCTACGGTGATGGTGACGCTTTGTGCTCTTTTAAGAACTATCCATCTGGGATCAAGCTGACAATAGCAACTCGGAAAAAAAAACAGATAGGAAATGTAGGGAGCAGTGAGTTTCTGTTAATACAGCAGGAACTACTCAAAAGGATGGTAAGAATGATTGTACGACTTGTGGAATGCCATCACTGTCACTGTATTGTACTTGCAGAAATTGTCGAATTGGTGTATTTCCTGCTGTATGTATTCTCAACAACTACAACAAATAAAAGAAATAAGGAAAAAAGACACAGCAGCTAGCCTCAAGAAGCTCTGAGCCCAGAGCTAGCAGGTGGGGTTGTGGGAGCTGGACACATCATCAGGAAACTGAGAGCTAGGATAGGGGGCATCAGGAAAAGGAGGGGTCCACTCCGAACAAGCACCAGTGATCTCTAAGATCCTTTCTGACACAAAAATTATTTGATTCCAGGAATTTAGTCGAAGCTTGTTTCTCCCTCTGGATGACCTGGAATAAATCCCTTTGCTAAATCTTGGCTTTAGATTTACTCCCAGGTCAAAGTATAAAGATTAGACCAAGTGAGCACTTCCCATCTTTCTCCATAATGGACCTTATCTAAAGGTTTGACCCACCAAACACCATGGTTTTTTTTTGTTGTTGTTGTTGTTTGTTTAATTTCATGGTTATTTTGGCTTCCCGTTTTCATTAATTAAGCGTACATATTATATCCAATCAAGGAAACCCTGGTGGCATAGTAGTTAAGTGCTAACCGAAAGGTCGGCAGTTTGAATCCACCAGGAGCTCCTTGGAAACTCTATGGAGCAGTTCTACTCTGTCCTATAGGGTAACTGGGTCAGAATCAACTCAGCACCACTGGGTTTTGTTTTTATCATATCCTACTAAAGCTTTTGATTGATATGACTCAAACAAAAATGTGATTATGAACAAGAGAGTAGATAGAATTCTAGCCAAAAACAAAGGCACTGGATATTTCGTTAATTTATACCATTTCATAGTAAATACTTCCAGAGAAGATTAAAGACACCTTTAAAATTATCTCCACATTAAATAAAATATTTAGAAGGCATCTTTTCTGAGGTCAAGTAATCTATGACTTGATCAACATGAGGTAGCTGAGCTCCCAACCCCTAGCTGGGCGTATAAGAAAGGCAGAGAGAGATGTATGAAAATTGGACCCTAGGGGTGAGATCCCTTGTTGGATCCATCATGAAAGACAGTATAACTGATCCAGAAATAGTCTGAGGACAGCAAAAGAGAAAGCAGTGGCTAAAACCTGGGGAACTGAGATTTGAGCCCATGGAGGTCTGATGGTGGGCTCAGTGCCCAACTCGCTGCACCCCTCTGTCCTCTTTGCTGAGTGGTAGGAGAATTGATACTCATAATGTGGACAGAGAGCACATATAGTCCAGGCATAACCCTGAATTTCAAATGTACTAGTATTGCCCCCATTTTACACACGAGGAAATACGCAGACATAGCAGGACTGGGTCATGAACCCAGCAGTCTGGCCCCAGACTTCATAATCACCATGCTCTTTCTGCCCCTATGAATACTGTTATTTGATTTTGTAAGTTCTTATACAATCTTTTATTGGGTGCCACAGAGCTGATTTCAACTCCTAGCAATCCCATGTGACAGAGTAGAACATCCCCCTCATAGGGTTTTCTAGGCTATGATCTTTGTAAGGGCAGATTTGCTGGGTCTTTCTCCTGCCGAGCTAATGAGTAGTGTAGGTGTGAATTACTGCCCTTTTAGTTAGCAGCAGAGCTAACCAGGGCTCCGTTACACAACTTTCAAGAGCTCTAAATACATCATACGATGATCTTTCATCTTACAATGATATTTCATCTTACAATAATACATCACATATGAATAATTCTTTGAAGTTTATACAAAGTATTTTCTCCCATCTCATTCCTACAGGAACCCTGCAAGGTGAACAAGGCAGGGGTTATGAATTCCATTTTGTGGATGATGAAACTGAGGTTAAGAAGGTTGAATCATGTGCCGAAGATCACGTAACCAAAAATAAATATGTTTGTCACCAGTGAGTCAATTCAATTCTGACTCACAGTGACCCTGTGAGTACAACTACCCCATAGATTTTCCAAAGAGTTCCTGGTAGATTTGAACTACCAACCTTTTGGTTAGTAGCTGTAGCGCTTAGCTACTACGCCACCAGGGTTTCCCAAGGTCATATGTCAAAAAACCAAACTCACTGCCATTAAGTTGATTCTGACTCATAGCAACCCTGTAGCACATAGCTAGGAAGTATTTGACATGGGACTCTGAGGCAGTTATTTGCAACAATTGGAGAGAATCTTCCAAATCATCTACCTTCTTGTTTTCAGATGGGAAACTGGATTTGCACAGCAGGAGAGACTTGCTCAAAGTTATGGAGAAAAGACTTGTTTAAGGTTATGTGGTATATCAGCAGCCCAGATATCATTTGATCAAGGAATTGGCTTTCCTGCCCACAGAGACTTAGGCTTTGGTGGTTTTGTCATATCTTCGGCAGTCCTCTTAAGCTTTTCTATTCCCAGAAAGATTCTTTAAAACTGTCTGGATAAGCATTCCATCATCAAAACCAAAAAGCCAAACCCACCACTGTTGAGTCTGTTCCAACTCATAGTGACCCTATAGTTCAGAGTAGAACTGTCCCACAGAGTTTCCGAGGAGCACCTGGCAGATTTGAACTGCTGACCTTTCGGTTAGCAGACATAGCACTTAACAACTATGCCACTAGAGTTTCCATTCATGATAATCCTAAGAAATTCAGAGGGAATGCCTGCCTGGCGGGGGTTGGGATAGAGGACATCTCAGTGACCTTCGGGACCCCTTTCCAGCTTCTTTGTTCTCTTGATGCTCCCAGAAGAAACTCTTGGGACCAGTCTCTCTGTTATTCATTCTGTTCCTGAGTCTTCTGGTTTCTTGTGGAAATAGCTCCAAGACATATAACTGGAACCATTCAGATCTCTTACGGTCGCTTCTTCCCAGATGACCATTCCAGGTTATATATGCTTCCTGTCATACAGGAGAGGAAACATCTGGACAAAGACTGAGTGGAGGGCCCAGCCTGTGTGGGAGATGCTTTGGAGTAGGACAGAACCTGTGAGATGCATTCCAGCTGTGGGTCAGACCACTGGGGTCTGGAGCCACCTGGGAGACTTGGACAGGCCTGGGGTACGTGTGTGGTGGCTGGGGTGGGGATGGGTAAGAAAGTAAGGGGAAGAGAATCTGGATCAGCTCAGGAAGGAGGCTTCTGGGAATTATGAAGTACTGGTAGGGGAGCAAGCATAGTTTGTAGGGACATCAGGCCAAAATAGAGAGTTTTAAAGTAGGGAGTTGGGTGGGAGAGGAGGAGTTACAGGGGGGAGAGACAGAGACAGACCTCTGCAGCAGTGAGCCTGGTCTGTGTGTGTCACCAGAAGAGCAGAGAACATAGACTCAGTGAAGCCATGAGTAGAGATTATTCACAAGTCCTTCAGGGCCAACCCCAGCATTGGCCATGCACCTGAGGTGTGACAGCGGGAGTCAAGTGTTCATTGCAGCAAGGAGATGATCCAGTGTTGAGTGTTTCCCACTCAGATGGCTGGACTATCCTGCCTACAGTCACCTTCCTCTGACAAATCACAGGGGCTACTACCCTGAGCAGACTCATCTTTCCAGAGTCCTTGAGGACACATCACTGATCAAACCCCTCTCTGCTAGCCTTCTGAGCACCCTAACTTACAACACGTGTGCAGGTCTTCTTGCTCCTTACCTCTCCTGCCGCTCTGTCTACTTACCCACCTGCAGCAGCATCTACCCATGGTTTTTACTTCTTCCTACATCTCCACGTGCATGACCCTTCTCTTAGGGTTGTCTAGAGAAACAGAACCAGCAAGATATAGAGGTATGCATGCATATACATATATGGGTATAAACATCCATATACATATATAGGTAGATATATGTATATGCATGCATACAGATATGTCTAAGTCACCTGATGGTACAGTGGTTAAAATGCTCAGCTGGTAGGTGTTTCAAACCCACCAGCAGCTCCACAGGAACGAGTGGACAGAACTTAGGATTCCTTTGAAAAATGGGGATAACAGTACCTAACAATTTACAACACTGCATGTCACAGTAGAGGGGGAAAAAATCACAAAATTGAACAGAGCAAAAGGAAAGTTTTATTCACCATATTTTTAAGAGGGCAAAAGTAGGAGAGCAGATGAGCATGTTGCTGGAGCCACATCTGGGCAAGTCTAAGGACATTATAGACGAGACAAGAATGGGACAAGCACACTGCCACAGCCACATCTGCCCGAGCCCACGGAGGTCTTACAAAACCATTGAAAGCTTTGCTTTTTCATAGACTGGCTAGAAACCGGGATCCTACATTTTGAACTGTCTTGCTTAACAATCATGGCTACAGGTTATAGTAATGACGGTCGTGATGGTCTTCACTGGCCCAACAAATTTCTATTCACTATATGCTAATAGAAAAAGAGTGCAAATTGGCTTTATGTGACATTCTTTAAAAGACATTTTTCTTCCCTAAAAGATAATTTACAAGATTGTCACATCTATTGTCTGTATCTCAAGGCCCAGTTGATGTGTCTTTGTGGATCCAACTTCAGCTAGGTCACATTCTCTATGCTTAAGAACAAGGCACAATGACTCCAACACTGTTTTCTTAAATCACTGTGAAAACACTTTGTCATCTAGAAAGAAAGTGCTTTGAGTCTTGGAGGGTGGTGGGGTGGGGGAATTCAGGCTTGAAGCGTCTTCTTAACTTGGTGTCCGGCTCAAGCCCTGGCAGCCAGCTACCCTGCTGCTGTCAAATTGATTCCCTCGTAGTAACCCATAGGTCAGAGTAGAGCTGCCCCATATAGTTTCCAAGGCTGTCATCTTTTTCCCCTTTTAAAAATAGTTCATTGTGCTTTTTAAGTGAAATTTTACAATCCAAGGCTGTAATCTTTAGAGAAGCAGACAGCCAGATCTTTCTACCACAGAGCATCTTTTAGGTTTGAACCCCTGGACCTTTTGGTTAGCAGCTGAGTGTGTAGCCACTGTGCCAATGGGGTGCTCAACCTTGTTGAGTGAATGGTAAGCAAGTGACTATTACCATTGATCTATTTTCACCATCAGCTTTGCAGGAAAAATAGGGCAGATGCTGTTGAACTTCTATCCAAGTTTCATGAACTGAGGCCTCACAAATGAGCCTGTACTTTTTTTTTTACAACCCTTTAGACGTTTTAGTTTTAATATGTGAGACCTGGCTACTTGTCTCAGGGAGAGTTTATGGAAAAAAAGCTTCCAACTGGCTTTTGGGCAGGCCATAAAAATGTACCAAAAACTTTGACTAGTAAGAAATGAGAAGCTGTTGGAGGAGGGAGATCAATGACGCCATCAACCCTGGTGAGGCCCACAGTATTTCAGTAATTAGCTCTCTGGGCAAGAGGATGCGTTCTCATTCCTTCTTGGTTCCCAGACAAACGATGGGGCCCCAAATCTGTTAAAGAGAAACCACAGCTTTCAAATAACAGACAAACACATCTTTAATTAACACAGGCAGGCTGTGATTCAAACGGTTTCAAGAGGCCCTGGGCTTGGGGGAGAGAAGAATGTTCAAGGGCTTTCACTGCACCAGCTCATCACACCTCTCCCTCCTTGCCTGTTTTCCAAATCCTACCGGTCCTTTTGGCTCAAGTCTGGCCTCCTCCAGGAAGCCCTCCATGGTAGCTCCAGCCCTGTTACGTATTTGTTCATCTATAAGACTCCTTGGCGTAAAACCCTTGACTTGGTTATTAGTTAGTGCTGCTGTAGCAGAAATACAGCAAGTGGGTAGATTTAAAGAATGGAAACATATTTTCTCACAGTTTAGGAGGCTAGAAGTCTGAATTCAGAGCACTGGCTATAGGTGATGTCTTCCTCTCTGTCAGGTCTAGAAGACAGATGATCCATGTCTCAGCTTCAGCAGCCCCTGTCTTCCCTGGTGGCTTCGCAGCCTTCACATGGCACCTAGTTTGTGCTTCTTGTCTCTGTGTCTATGCCGCTCTGTATCCTCTGCGCCCAAAGCCACGTGACTATTCAGGCCTCAGAACCTTGGAGTGTACCCTTCTTGCCTAGGCCAGGGTTTCCTTCTTCTTTACCTGCTGGAAACAGTAGTGGCACAGTGGTTAAGTGCTATATTTGCTTACTCTCCAAATCAGCAGTTCAAAGCTACCAGGCACTCCTTGGAAACTCTCTGGAGCAGTTCTCCTCTGCCCTCTAGGGACACTACGAGTTGAAATTCACTTGACAGCAATTGGTTTGTCTAGTGGGTTTTATCTGGGTAGAGACCAAATCCAAACCAAACCCATTGCTATCAAGGCAATTCTGATTCATAGTGACCTCGTAGGACAGAGTAGAACTGCCCCATGGGACATCCAAAGAGCCGCTAATGGATTTGAACTGCTGATCTTCTGGTTAGCAGCAGAGCTCTTAACCACTGCTCAGCTCTGGCCTCTCCTCCTGGCCAGGGTGTGGGCTGTGGGGTGTGATGGTGGTGGTGGGGTTCCAGTTCTCCAGTCTGGGTTAGGTACTCCTGCTTGGGGACCCCCAGAGTATCCATGTACTCACCCATCACACTTTATTAATAGTCCATTTATTAACCTGTCTGCAACTGGTACCCTCCCCCGGGGGTTCCATCCATTTCTGTCTTTCTGCATTCACCAGGACCCCTGGCCCAGAGCAAATGCTCTCTTTCATTCCTGCTATGCACACTTTGCTCTGCAGTGGAATCATCTGGGGAGCTTTAAAAATGCTCACACTGTCTGTGCTCCAGGTCTCAGAGATTCTGCTTTAATCTGTCTGGGATTGGAAGGCAGGCCTGAGTTTGGGAGGGGAGAGGTGGGTCGGAAGGGTCCCCAGGTGGGTCTAATCTGTGGTCAGGGTTGAGAGCCACTGTAATTGAAACCCTGTGGCCCCTGATTTACTCAGCAATTTAGAACTGCAGTACAGGTACCTGTCAGGGAGTGAAACCTTGAATTTGCAACCTAACTGTACTTGCCAAAAGTTTGGCTGTGCAAAAACTCTAGCTATGCATTTATCTAGATCAGTGGCTGTGAGTAGCTATGCAGTCACTCAGGGTCCCACCTAGCCCTCCATGCCTTAGATGGAATCCTCTCTTGTAAGAATGCCCACCTGAGCCCGATCCCAAATTGTAGGTGCCTGGCCTGTGGCCTGAATGATTCTGGTGAACACTAAAGTGCCACAACTCAAAAGATCCTAAAACTGGGCTGAAAACTCCTGAAGACTTGCAGAGGCTAGGAGAGAAGTTGAAAACAAAGAAGGGCCTCCAACAGAAGGACCCGTGTGAATGGGAGACTGTATCAACACGTGACCAGAAGAACCTGGTGCTGCTGGCGGTCAAAAACAGCTGTGATGGGGCACACAATGTAGAATTCCTGTGGCAACACAAGAGAAAGAGGAGTGCAGCTCAAGAACTCTACTGAAAGACCAGAACTGATGGTCTGACGGCCTGGAGGATCTCCTGGGAGTATGGCCCCTAGCCCTGCTGCTGCCCCTGTCCGGAAAACACTGCTGAGCTCAACATTTCAGACAAAAATGGGCTGGACTAGGGGACAGAGTGTGACCATATGGTGTGTGTACGTTGTGGTTTTATGTATTTATACGGTGCTGTCCTACTGGTCTCTTTCTAGATGGGAGAGAAAAGGATAGACAGGAGGGGATGGGAGTTTGTTAAGAGGGTGGTATAGAATGAAAAGGAGGAGTGTGCTGTCACTGGGCAGGAGAGCAGAAAGAGCTGCAGAAAGCCGGGCATGCAAAATTAATTTGGATTGTATACTTTTACTTAATCATAATAGAAAAAAGAAGGGCCTCCAGGGAACCGTGGATGGATTGGCTCAGCCAATTCTTGTCCTTCCAAAAATAGGAACCCTATGTTGTCAAATCCCATTTTTTAAGAGATCTCTAAAATCTGGATTTTTATGTGAAATCTCCAACTGTTTTAAGCTGACAGCCCATTCACATAATTTAAAAACACTGCTGCGGTCAAACGCGGCACACCTGCGGACTGCATTTAGCGCATGCCTGTCAATGTGCAACTGTGCATCAGCCGTGCTAAACCCGAATGTGGGTTAAAGCTAGAGCCTGGCACGCATGCCTCACACGCATGCCTCACACTGACATGGCTCGCTCTCCGCAGAGCTGCCTTTCCACTTTGGGACACGGGCCAGCGCGGAGGAGGGCACAGGAAACAGCCCCTGAGATGTGTGCTGTACGTGCAATGAGAAAGTTGTTGGGGACATTGCTCCTTATATTCAACAGTGTTCTCTTCATGCCAACTCACGTGGAGAAAGGCCTCTTTGGTCTCAGGGCCTCTGAGAGTTATATTTCAGCTCAGCAACTGGTTTGTATGCATCTTATGGACAGTGCAAAGTGTGTGGGATCAAGTTTGGGCCACTAGCAGACTCAGAGGGCTGTTTGTGGTCCATCTCTGTAACATGCAGGACCTGAAGGTCTGTACTTTGGGTATTTGCTTCATTCCTGGATTCTTCTGATCTTTCCAACTTCTGTTTTCCATTTGCTTCTCATCACATGGCCACTCCTTTAAGATTTTATTCTCTTGTTAGGCATCAAGAAGTTATGTTAAGTGCTTTCTGGAACGAGGCATGCTATAAATAAATAAGCCCACAGAAAAAAGTAAATGCTCAGAAAAAATGTTTATTGAATCAGTGACTACTCAAATGATTCATCTCGAAGTCCCACCCAGAGCCTTGAACAGAGCAGGTGTTCAGGAAATGAGGGGCAGGATGCTACAGAGGAAAATGACAGTTTAGAGAGGACAACGTAACAGCCATGTCATTTCCTAGTTACTAGGGCCTTGGCCACATTATTTAATCTTATTCAACTTCCTCAGCTGTAAAATGGGAATAATCTCAGTACTTACTTGATCAGAATTGTTGGGAAGATTAAAATTACGTAAAAGCCTGCCACATGATGCCAAGCCACATGATAGGCACTTAGTCAGTGACAGCTGTGATAATTAATGACCCGCACCTTATTATATACTACAGTTATTATCGACTAACCTAACGAATATCACGAGTGAGGATACCCCCTGCTTACTCTAGCTAGAATCTAAGAAATAAGCCACATGTACCCTCCAGGCAAGTCAAACAAAGGCTTTCTGGGATGCCTCTCAAATCCCTCAGGTCCCTGTCACAGGCCTCTGCCCACTGAGCCCAGGCACCCTCTGATTGTCCCAGCGAAGACAGGTATCTCTCCCCAAACTACAGTGGCTCCATAACTGTCTTCCCTGCATGCTCAGGCACTGAAACGACTAGCCCTTCCTCCCTGGTCCCTCAGTGCACCTGCCTCAGAAGTGAACAACTCGTTTCTGGGTGCCTCCGGCACTTTTCTCCAAGCATCACAGCGCCTTCCCTAGTCCTGACAGCTCTTCTGGAGATCACTTGGTAGATTCACTCACACTGTAGAAAGTTTGCATCAGGTAGGAAACGCTGGTGGCGCAGTGGTTAAGTGCTACATCCACTAACCAAAAGGTTGGCAGTTCAAATCCACCAGGCATTCCTTGGAAACTCTATGGGGCAGTTCTCTTCCGACTTAGAGGGTCGCTATCAGTCGGAACTGACTCTACAGCACCTAACAACAACAGCGTACTGGAGAAGGATTCACAGATGACGAAATGCGGAGTCTGGGGTGGGTCATCAGATTCACCATCAGGAACGCATACCTATTGTTAAGGAGAAGATAATTGGTCTTAACGATGGCCTATGGTGAATTTAGGGAGCCTTGATGGTGCCATCGTTTAGTGAATGTGACTGCTAAACCAAAAGGTCAGCAGTTCAAACCCACCAGCCACTCCTTGGAAACCTTCTTGGGCACCTCTACTGTCCTCTAGGGTCCCTATTGGTGGGAATAACCTTCACAGCAATGGTTTTGTGTGTGTGTGTGTGTGTGTCTATGGTGAATTTAAGGTCTACCAAAGTGCTGAAAAATTATTCAAGGAGGCACTGCTGAGTAGTGCAAAGGTTCTAAAACTGTGGTCCCAGTGCTCCCAGCATCACAATCAACTGGGAACAGGTAATTAATGCAAATTCGGGGAGGGGAGGGACAACCAGATCTGCTGAATCAGAAAACCGGAGAGCTGGCCCAGCAGTCTGTGTTCTAACAAGCCCTCCGGGTCAAAAGGCAAAGCCTAGGTTCCAGTTCTGCCACTCAGCCACCTACTGTGTAACCATGGTTGATAGCTTAGCTCAGTCAACTAGTCAACTGTGATAGACACAGATTTAGACACGGATCCCGGACACGGGCTCCACGAAGGAGAAGACTTCAGACAAACCCAGTCTGAAAGTCAGGTTGCGGCCTTTAACGCCAACTTGAACACTTTTATTTCACTCTGCCTGGGATGGAGGCCTCACTGTTTTCATTTTTGTCCACCTGTACAACAAAGCAACAGAATCAGTGGGTTCCAGACGCCCTTGGGGTCACCCGGCCCCTTCCCTCCAGGCCACCTCCCGGTCCCAGGTGGTGGTGGAGAAGCTGCGTGGGGTCAGCGTCCCAACCGCACCCCCCGCAGGGTGGGCGCCCTCTTCAACAACGCTTGCCTTGGCTGGACTCCCAAGAAGGGAGCAGCGGCAAGCCTTCCTATCAGCTCCTATAGTTTGGGCTGTCAGAGAGAGCGCAGCGCGTTCCGGAAAAAAAAAGGCGCCCGGGAGAAGGGAACCTCGTGTTTGGAATGCTAGCGCGCTCAATGCATTCCATATGGCTGCGGGTGCCCGGCCTCTCTGGGCAGGGCCCCCAAGGGACCGAGAGGCGTGGGGGCGGAGAGGCTCTGGCACCTAGCAGCTGTCGTTAGCCCCTTGCCTGCCGCTCACCGCGGGACGGCACGTTTATCTGTGTTTGTTTATTGTCTGGCTCCCACGCCAGCCTGTGCGCTCCCTAGGCGGGGCTGGGGTGCTCCACCGCTGATTACCGGGACTAGTACAGTGCCAGGCACGTAGTGGGCACCACAAGGATATTGGCAGTGAGGCGTTAGCGATTCTCCCCTTTAAATAAATCCAGCGCGCATCCACTCGAGTGCCCAGCTTCAGTTAGCATTGCTGTGTGCCAGGCCCTTTGGTTTTGTTCGTGTAAGCCAAGCGGACCCTTGTAACCCTGCTGCCAGAGGGACTTGGTTATCCAACTTTATCCGTGATGAGAGTTGGGCGCTGAGGACCGGTCGTGTGATTTGCCCATGCTTAGGTAGATAGAGAGAAGCCCGTCAGGATTTGAAACCAAGTTACAGGGCTTGAGGTCCAGGGCTCCACAGGGGAGGGAACTACTGCTGAAGCTTTAATCAACACTGGCCTCCAGGGCTTGTTGTCGCTGTTGCTTTCACTCTGAACCCAGAGTTACTAAGACGTATAATAAGAAGGAATATTCCGTCAAGAAAACAAGCAGAGAAACAAACTTCCGGCAAGTTTTACTCCGCTCACCTCTCGGATATCTTGGAACTTTCCAATTTTGAGGGAGGGCATGATCCCCTTAAAGAGGGTCCTGGTGTGTTCATATAATAGCTATGATGGCCCCACCTGTCGATAAGAAGCTCTTGGTTGAAACCCTAGGAGCTGTCCTATTAAAATTAGGAAGCAGGTAAAAATGCCTGTTACTATTGTTACCTAACTTAGATGCGAAAGTTGCAGTAGGATGTGAAAGAATGAAGGAGTGAAAGAAAGGCACTACTGCTTCTTAGGAACTCTGAACCAGGAGTTTGTGTTAACTACATTATTTTATTTCATGCTTGTAACAACTCAATAGATAATTACTTTAGATACTAGTACTATTTCCATTTTGTACTTAGAAGGAAATTCAGGTTCACAAATTGCAAGTAACTAGTCTATGTTTGGTAGTCAAATAGCCCTTGTGACTCCAAAGGGTGGTTTCTTGAATCCTTTACCACCCTGTTTGAATTATTATAGCTTTAAAGTGTTTTAAAATGTGATATGACAGGGGTTGTGGTCCTTCACACATCAAATTATTTCAAAGAGTGTTACTACTATTGGGAAGGAGAGAAAATTATGCTAATTTACAGATAATCTGTTTGTCGATCTTGAAACCCAAGAGAATTAACTATCAAAAGCTACAAGGATTAGTCAGTAAAGTGACATGATACAGAAGACAGTTGCAGTACTACATATCAACATAACCAACTGAAAAATATAATTTAAAAAATTTCAATCATAATTTAAAATTCCAGAGACTAACATTAACAAGGAAACCTGGTAGCCTAGTGGGTAAAATGCTACATCTTCTAACTGAAAGGTCAACAGTTCCAATCTGCCAGGTGCTCCTTGGAAACTCTATGGGACAGTTCTACTCTGACCTCTAGGATGACTATGAGTTGGACCCAACTTGAAGGGAGTGTTTTCTTTTTTTTTTAACATTAACAAGAAAACTGAAAGAACTCTAAGGGGAAAACTATAAAACTTTATTGAGATATAAAAAAATAATGAATAAATAGAGATTCATTGATACTGTGTTCTTGGATGGCAAGCTTAGAAATTGTGAAGGTGTCAATTTTTCTCAAATTAATTTGTTAATTTTAATGAGATTCCAGCATAAATCTATGCAAAATTTACGAAGTGATTTTCACCGTGTTTGTTGTATGTGGAAGGACATAAAGTTAAAAAAAGTGTTGAGAAATAAAAGTAACTTTAAAAAAGTGATTTCATGTGTGAATGGAAGCAACACCTATCATATCACATTTTAAAACACAGTACAAAAATATAATAATTAAAATAGGGTGGTAAGGGTGTAAGAAAGGACAAAAGGATCAGTAGAACAAAAGTAGACCAATTAGTCCCTACCATACACAAAATTCAGTGTATGTTAAAGATGGCACCACAGATCACTAGGTAAAGGAAGAATGATTCATCTGTGTAAAATCATTTGACTAACCATCGCGGGGGAAAATTAACTCAGAGCTTCACCTCTCACTTTACATAAAATAAATTTCTAATGGAGAAAAGAGGTTTGTTTAAAAAAAAAAAAAAGTCCATACAAATGTAAAGAAAATCCAAATGAATCTTTTGGATAAGGATTTTTTTTAACCTTTTATTTTTTAAATAATGTAAGATTCACACAAAGTTGCAAAAATAATAGCGTTCCTGCATACCTCTTAACTAGCTCTGCTCCATATTAACATCTTATGTAACTGTAGTACATTTCCAAAACCAGAAAAGTGACATTGCTATGACACTATTAAATAAACTACAGACTTACTTGAATGAGGACTTTTTTAAACAATAAGAGCTGCAACTCTGCTTTAAATATCAATATCTGTACATTAAAAAGATTTAAAAACAGGCAAACAACAAAGAATAATTTTTAGAACAGGTATGACACATAAATGGTTGTTACCACACTTTGTGATGAGTATTTACAAAACAAACAAACAAACAAAGAAACCAGAGAACAGTCCAGCAATTGTTTAGAAAATCAGACATAATCAATGCTACATATACTCAATGGAACACCATGCAATGATAAAGAACAATGATGATTTTAGGAAGCATCTCATAACCTGCTTTCAATGGAAAGACATTATGCTGAGTGAAATCAGTCAGTGGCAAAAGGACAAATATTGTAGGAAACACCTGCTATAAGGACTTAAAAATAGACTTATGTACAGAAGACAAGACTTTGATGGCTACAAGTGTGGAGAGTGAGGGAGAGGTTTGGTCATAGATTAGGTAGTTGATAGAAATTTGGTTAGGTGAAAGCAGTGACAGTACACAAAAGAAAGTAGATCAATGTAACTGAACTTCATCATAAACTGACAGGTCCTCTAATCTCAACCGAATATTTCAAGGACAGGGTAGCAGGGGATGGGATCTGGGGATCGTGCTTCAGAGGATGTCAAAGCCAATTGGCATAACTAGCCTATTTCTAAGACAGTTCTCTATAGTCCCTGTTGAAGAGCGGCATCTGGGATCTTAAAAGCTAGCAAGCTGCCATCTGAGGTATACCAAATTGTCCCAACTCATCTGAAACAGACGATCACCAAGAACAACAAAGAAAAATGAGCTCAGGAGACAGAAGGACCTGTGTCAATCAGCGAGTGTATCAATATGTGACCAGAAGAACCAGATGGTACCAGCCACCACCAAAGACAGCCATGATGGGGCACACAAAGCAGAGTCCCTGTGGTAACATGAGAAAAAGGGGTGTGCAGCTCAAGAACTTTACTAAAAGACCAGGACTAATGGTCCAATGACCTGGAGGATCCCCTGGAAGCATGGCCCCTAGATCTACTGCTGCCTTTGACCAGAAAACACTGCTGAGGTCAAGTCTTCAGACAAGAATGGACTAGTTTCAGGGACACAGTGTGACCATATGGTGTGTGTACTTTATGGTTCTATGCATTTGTAGGGGGCCATCCTATCAGTCTCTTACTGGATGGGACAGAAGAGGGTGAAGAGGAGGGGACAGGAGCTTGTTAGGAGAGTACCAGAAGTATAGAATGAAAAGGAGAAATGTGCTGTCACTGGGCAAGGAGAGCAGAAGGAGCTGCAGATAGGTGGGCATGCAAAACTGATTTGGATTGTATATTTTCACACAATCACAATAAAAAAAGGAAAATCAGACATAATCAGAATGACAAAAATGTAGATGTTTAATAAGTATATGATGAAAAAATATCTTTCCCAGATAACAAAGGATCTATGTTAAAATTATGAAATGCCATTTGTCATCTAGCAAATTAGCCAATATGTAAGAGCTCAGCTTCTAAGCAAATGACGAAAATGCTGGTGGTTTGAATCCACTAGCTGCTCCTTGGAAACCCAACAGGGCAATTCTGCTTTGTCCTATAGGGTTGTAACAGTCAGAATGAATTTGATGGCAACAGATATATTCTGATACAATCCTGGGGAAAGTTTAAACTGGTATATCTGTTCTGGAAAATTTCAGTGTTATCAAGACTTAAAAATATTCACATACTTTGTTCCAGTCATAGCACTTCCAAGTACCTACCCTTGGAAGTAATCAAAGGCACCACCAAAGACTTAAGTGTCTGAATGTTAATCACAGTTGGATATAACTTAATTTTTTAACAGCAAAAGGTGTTTAAATTAATTATGGCCTATCAATATAATGGAATACAATACTGACACGAATAACCAATTTTTATAGAATACTTAATGGTTTGGAAAACTGCTCGTAATAATATTAAATGGAAAAGCAAAAGAAGCTAGTCACAAAAGACCATATACTATCTTAATTCCATGTATATCAAATATCCAGAATAGGTAAATCTATAGAGACAGAAAGTAAAATAGTGGAGCCAGAAGCTAGTGGGTGGAGACCATGAGGGAATGGTGACTACTAAGAATAAGGGGTTTCTTCTGAGATGATGAAAATGTCCTAAAATTTATTGTGGTGATGGTCACACAACTCTGAATATACTAAAACCTTTTGTATAC
The DNA here is from genome assembly GCA_028571685.1 of Heterohyrax brucei. Classification (NCBI taxonomy): domain Eukaryota; kingdom Metazoa; phylum Chordata; class Mammalia; order Hyracoidea; family Procaviidae; genus Heterohyrax; species Heterohyrax brucei. Next base: position 71,325,981 of record CM053150.1, read on the forward strand.
CTTAAATGGACAAGTTATATAATATGTTGATTATATCAATAAAGCTGTAACCTTGGAAAGCAACCTCAGGTCTTTCAGCTTCAGTTTCCTGCTGCTGAAACAGCAGCTACCACTGTGAGGTGGTTGTGATGTTTCAATGAGAGGATTTTAGTAACTACTTAGCAAAGTGCTTGATACCCATTAAGCCCTTGATATATAATAATAGTAATGCTAATTTTTACTGAGGGCTCACTGGTTAGTTTCTGGCACTGGGCTGAATACTTGTATCCATGATCCTATTAAATCCAGTGAAAACTTTGCAAGAAACAGGGCAAGTTTTTTGGTGAGTTTGGCTATTGTATGGTGAGAGATTTGAGTTCTAGGAATGTCACTGGAGGCCACTAAGTTCAGCTGTCTCATTTTACAAACTGAGGCACAGACTGGGAAGGAGGCTTGCTAGAAGACCAAGATAAGTTTGTGGCCAAGCCAGGAATGGGGCACAGTCAGAACACTGGCCCACACTGCCTGTCCCCTCTCTGAGCCTCAGTTTTCTCGCCTGTAAAATGCAGACAATAATGGTGCATTTTTAGAGCTGTTCTGTAGGTCATGTTCCTCTCAGGTGTGAATGTGTTTTGGTAAGAGAGAGCTGCGTAAAGAAAGGTCATGATGACTTTCTGGGAGAAGTTGCTATGTAATAGTCCAGAGCCCAGGCAGGTCAGCCCATGTTTCATGGGCTGGCTGCATCCTTTGCTTAACTGGCCTGCAGTGGTTCTTTGGACACCTTGGAGGATCTCAAGGGGACTTCTGGGGATTCTCACAAGCCTATCTGTCTTTTGGTCTTTTTTTCCTCTGCCCCCTCTAGAACCATGTCTTGGAAATTGTGTTTTGGCTGGGGAAGGGGTCAGGCAGAACGAGTCTTGATGGTGCAAAACTTAAGTACTTGAGTGTTAACCAAAAAGTTGACTGTTTGAACCCACCCAGTGGCTCCACAGGACAGGGACCTGGTGATCTCTTCCCATAAAGACTATAGCCTAGAAAACCCTATGGGACAATTCTGCTCTGTCAAAAAGGGTCACTAGGAATGAGAATTGATCTGATGGCATGCAGCAAGAGCAGGGGCCGGAAGGGCGCTGTGTGAGGCCTAGGTGGAGAAACTGGAGCCCCTGATCTTGTCCTGGCTCCCCAACCGGCTTACCATACTAGCCGGGGCACATCCCTTTCTCTGCGGCCGTACTGGGTTCAGCTGCACAATGGATACCTAGAAGTTGGGCCATAGGCTCTTTCTCAGCCCCCTGAGGCCTGAGATTCCGGAGCTTCCTTTACTGCGTCTTGAAAAGGAATATAAATAAAAATAGGCATCTGACCAATGTACAAAGCTACTGAACTAACTCTAAAAGCTCAATTCAACCTTTCATTTAGGTTTTACACTTGCTGCCCAGCAGATCCAGGTAACCTTCCTCCAAATTCCACCTTTGTTGCCTTGGAACCAACCCATTATCATTAAGAAAATGAGTTTCCCAAAAAACACAAAACAACAAATGGAGAGGCTGTGGAGAAAATGGAACCCTCCTACACTGTTGGTGGGGTTGCAAAATGGTCCAGCCTCTTTGGAAAGCAATCTGGAGCTTCCTTAAAAAAATGGATACTGATATACCATTTGACCCAGTAATTCCACTACTTGGAATATATCCTACAGAACCAATGGACACATGCAAAAGAATGTTTATCGCAGCACAGTCCACAATAGCAAAAAGATAGAATGAACCCAGATGCCCAACAACAGAAGAACGGATAGGTAAACTATGGTACATATACTCAATGGAGTACTACACAATGATAAAAAATAACGATGATTCCAGGAAACATCTCATCACCTGGTTTCAACTGGAAGACATTATGTTGAGTGAAAGTAGTCAGTGACAAGAGGACAAATATTCTATGAGACCTCTACAATAAGATCTCAAAAACAGACTTGTGTATAGAAGACTCTTTGACAGCTGCAAGGGAGGGAAAGGAGGGAGGGCAAGGGGGGAGGGTTTAGATTAGATAGTTGCCAGAAATCTGGTTGGGTGAAATCGGTGACAGCACACATTAGAAACAAGAACAACATTAAGTGGACTTCAGCATAACTTGAATACTCCTTCCATCTTAACCCAATATTGCAAGGATAGAGTATCTGGGGCAGGGGGCAGGGAACCATGCTCTTAGGCGAAATCGAGGCCAGTTGGCACAACTAGCATTTTGCTAAGAGGGCTCTCCGCACACCACATTTGGTGAGTGGTGTCTGGGGTCTTAAAAGCTGCCAAGCTGCCAAGCTGCCATCCCAGGGCACAGCAAATGGTCCCAACTCAACAAGTACGGATGCTCTCTGAAGACCAAAATGACATGGGGTAAAGACAACCCAGAAGATAGAGAGACCCATGTGAGTGGGTGCCTACATCGACTTGGGACTGGAAGAACCGGATGGTGTCCGGCCACCACCAGTGACAGCTGCGATGGAGCTCACTAAGTTGAGTCTCACTGGCAACACAAGAATAAAAAGGGGTGCATCCTGAGATCTCCACTAAAAGACCTCAATTGATGGTCCAGCAGTTTCAGGGTTCCCCTGGGAGCATGGCCCCTGGCCCTGATGCTGCCCTTGCCCATAAGTCACAATGAAGGTCCACTTTTGGACACGAATGGATTGGACTTGGCGATGCAGAGTCACCATATATTGGATGCACTTTATAGTTCTATGTATCTATAGGATATCATCCTGCTGACCTCTGGCTGGAGGAAGGAGAGTGGGTGGAGAGGAGGGGAAAGGAGACTGTTGGGAGGATGAGACATGTATGGAGCAGAGAGGAATAGTGTGCTGTCACCGGGCAAGGAGAGCAGTGGAAGCTGCACAGAGGTGGGCATGTAAATTTATACGGCAATGTATATGTTCACTCAGTCATATTAAATAAATAAATAAATAAATATTTAAAAAGAAAGAAAGAAAATGAGTTTCTTTGTGGCTAGGCTAAGAATGTGATATACCTCATGGAAATGTTTAACCTTAGTCTCATCCAGTTTTTGAAGAGCTGAGCAAAGCAGTAGATCAGAGAAAATCCTAGTTTCTACTCCCCTCTGCTCTGAGCAAAGCAATTGTTAATTGACCCTTTCTGAACATATCTGTCATGTCATTGCTTTGTAATTAGCATGAAACTCCAATTTACCCCATGTCTTTCAATTATGTCTTTTAGTCAGTCAGTATACTCACATAACCAGTAATGTTAAAGATTATTCTTTACTGTCACATCTTTGCCTGACCTTGATAGATACAAAACCAATGGAAAAATATGGTAATTTTATTCTCCTTCTTCAGCTCTGTAATTACTTATGACTTGCATTTTTTTCCCGTCAGACTATGAGCTTCAGCCTGAGACTTTGTGATCTCCCATCGCAATGTCTTGGCTTCAATAACCTCTTTTGATAATTGCCTTAATGGAGAAAGAGAGTCTTTTTCTCTACAACATATTGGCGTAGTTGGCAGGATGTAGAGTTTTATCTCCCTGGCAGACCTTGACGATCTAAAAAACCAGAGTCAGGTACCAATAATGGCTCCTTTGAGCCCTCTTGCATTTTGGACCCTTTGGTGACTTGTCCAGAGGTTAGTGTTCATGAATAAATGAGTTTCAAATTTGGTGCAGATTTGTTCAGATTCATTGAAGCCATTTCTCTTCATTTACTTGTCTGTTCCTAATGGAATTACTTTGTTAAAAGTTTGTGTTTCCAATTGTGGTTTGAGTGTTATGAGGTTGTCAATTTTGAATTGTGATTTGAGGTACTCATCTATACAGGCTATGTCCTGTTAAGTGCATTCACACTCATCACTGTTTTGTTTTCTGTTTACCTATCCCTAACACTTTGGATTCCTCCCTTGTGAGAGGTCTTTGGAACAAGGCTTATTTTCTTGTGAGTTATATAGCTGGTTCTAGGACCTTGAAGGCAGTGCTAGCTATTAAAACATCCTAGAACCCTATAAATTGCACTCCAAACCCCATGGCTGTTATGGATTGAATAGCATCCCCCCAAAATGTGTGTCAACTTGTCTAAGCCATGATTCCCTGTATTATGTAGTTGTCCACTATTTTGTGATCTGATGTGCTCCTCCTATGTGCTATCGATTTTAACCTCTATGATGTTAATGAGGCAGGATTAGAGACAGTTATGCGAATGAGGCAAGACTCCATCTACAGGCTGAGATTGTGTCTTGAATCAATCTCTTTTGAAGAATAAAAAAGAGAATCAAGCAGAGATGGACTTCATACCACCAAGAAACAAGAGCTGGGAGAGAGTGTATTCTTTGGACTCTGGGTCCCTGTACTGAGAAATTCCTAGATTAGGGAAAGGCTGTGAATGACGAGACCATTTCCTCAGAGATGACACTGACAGAAAACCTTTCGCTGAAGCTAGAACCCTGAATTCAGACCTCTAGGCTGCTAGACTGTGAGAGAATAAATTTGTTTGTTAAAGCCATCCACTGGTGGTATCTCTGTTACAGTAGCACTAGATGGCTAGCAAAGTGGCCAATTCCCACTCAGGCATCTATTTTCTTTCAGTTTGCTACCAAACCCTTTCGACAAGCTCTGGTATCTCTCCACCAGCATCTGTTGCACAGCTTTTTTGCCTCTTTACTTTTGAGTTGTCCATGGTTTGAATAGCTGCCAAGCTTTTGGTCTTTTGTTTCTATTAAACTCTGAGCACGATAAGTCCACCATCTAATGGATAAATGGTATAATTCCCTGTGCAAATCTTTTATTTTGTTTCTGCAAGGGTACCTGTTATTTGCATGATGCCACTTCTGGCATGAATTAGTAAGGTTTTCTGCATGCAGGTTTGGGGCAAAATTTCTCACTTGCAAGTTCAAGTTAACTTTTGTCTAACCTCAGTATTTTGGTGCACAATTGGCTTTGACTGCACATTTGTTAAAAATCTTGTAAGAAAACAGGTGATGCTAGTTCCCAGGCAGCATCATCTGCCTAAAAACACTCTAGAATTTCAGTGATCACTTAAGAAAATTGAGTGTCCATCTTCTCTTTTTCTTCCATTCTGGGAAAATGACTTTAATTTTGTTTAACACTAAGAAACTGAGTGGCTTAGGTTTTGTGACATTGTGTAAATTTGTTTGTTTGTTTTTTAATGCTGGCCATCTAAAGCCAGTGTTTCATTTTGTTCCAAGAACTTGCCTTTAGTCTAAAGCACTGTATCAGAATCTTATGTAAAATTAAAGGCCATGGCTGATGTTTTTCATGGGCTTGTCTAAATTCTAGCTCTTTTCTCTTCCCAGGAAAACTGCTTCTCATACCTGGAATTCTAACAGCTAATTTGAGAAACTTTAATGTAATTATTAATGGTTCATTCAAATTAATATGACAAAACCTTAGAAAAGATATCCTATCAAAAAGATAAAGCATGATTATTATACCAAATTGCAATGTTTCTTCAAAGAATATACTGATTAGTTTAATAATAAACATTTATATAAATAGTTCCAATCTTCCTAGAAATGAATTGATGTGAACTCATTCTTGCAAAAGTTTTATGTTTATATTTACCTTGAGAGTACTCTTTTAAAGTCACTTAGGTTAAATACTATATAAAATACAAGGTCCCACAATTAAGTGAATGAACTTAATTGTTCTAAGTGCTACATACCTTATTGCTGAATATCACTACAGTCACCTTTAAAGTACTCCTCTTAGGATGTTATGTACTGATGCCAGCACCTAGTTCACCCTTGAAAGCAATTTTTGGAACTCTTTCTGGAATGACCATTGCATGCAGTGGCACAGTGGTAAGTTTGTGAACTTAACTGTAGCATTGTTTGTGAAGCAGTTTTTAGCCAGTAAAGAAATAACTGTACTAGAACACCCTCTCTACTCACCTGATCTGCCCCCTCCCCTTGACTTTTTTCTTAACCTGAAGAAGATAAAGGAAATATTGAAAAGAAGACATTTTGATGATATTCAGGACATCAAGGGTAATGCGATAACAACTCTGATGGCCATTCCAGAAAAACAGTTCAAAACTGCTTTGAAATGTGGGCTACATGGTGGTGTTGGTGCACAGCTTCCCCAGGGGAGTACTTTAAAGATAACCACAGTGATATTCAGCAATGATATATGTAACACTTTTTCTAGGATGAATTTGTGAATTTAATTGGTAGTCCTTGTAATATAAAATTCAAAATAATCATAAACATAATTACTAAAACAGTAGTCAAAAGAATTAAAAATAATATAATTCAGTATTTTAATGCATTGTGCCATTCCATTATACCAAAATATTGACATATTTTAAGCTCTCTTGTTAATACTTGCACATCTCCAAAGAAACATGCTTGTACATTGCAGAACCTGACTACCAAAATTTTCTCTATTAGCTCAACCACTATATAACTATTTAAAGACTTCAGAGGCTGGCCCTTTTCAATTATCAGAAAATAGCAAGGATGCTATCATAAAATAAAAAGAATCATTAATAAATACACCAGCATTAGGATTTCCAAATTATAATTTGGATTTTTCTTTTCAAAACTTACCAGAAACTCTGTTATCAAATCTTAATTTACTTTTATTTGTTGATGGGTCATATTTAAAATGTAAACCTACTAGTTTTCATTGCCAGAAAGGCTATGCTTTGATTACAGCTATCAAGATCCTCAAATGTAGAACCCTTCTTCAAGCCACTTCTCAAGCTAAACGGATCACACTCATGAGGCCTTGCAAATTGGCCTCTGTGGACTCAAGGTGTAAACTCAAAGTCATTCATAATTTTGGTATGTTATGAAAACAAAGAATGTTTCTAATGTTTTCTGGGACCCAAATTAAAAATGGCCCCTTAGTTACTGATCTCTTAGAAGTCCTTTTGCTACTCTCAAAAATAGCAGCAGTTAAAACACAGACTCATAAGCTGAAGGGCAGCCTCAAACTGAGGAGGTTAAAGGTAGTAATTTAGCAGATGCTATAACCCAGGAACAGCTTCTAGATACCTCCCAAATCAGGTCCCAACGGAGGGAATGATGGATTATTTTGACCAAGTAATTATGGTTTCTTTAGCTGCTTGCTTGAAGTTAGCCCTGGGTGATGAAGTCACCTCCTAGACTCAGTCTGGGTGCATTTGAGACTCTATTACTGGTCTGTGGGCTGGACCCAATCAGAAGCTGTCCCTTCTAAACTGCTTGCATGTTGTTATAGCTGACTCTTTACTGATAAGGACCTGTGGTATAACCTAATTCATGGTTTGAATTCCCATTTTTAGGCAACTTGTTCAATAGCTGTAGTTTATGTACTTCATTAAAGAAATCTGTACAATTTTTCCAGTTTTTCAAAGCCTGCATTATCCTTACCATCCCCAGTCTTCAGGACTAGCATGAAGAATGAGTGGTATTATTAAAACCGAATTTACAAAACTAATTTCATCTCTTGACCCATCTTGGGACCAAGCTCTCCTTCAGTTTTATTAAACTTAAGGGTATTCTCTTTGGGTCCCATAAATTGATCCCTTCAGAAATTGTTAGTGGGATGCTCATGAATTTACCATGTAGTTCACTTTCACAGAATCTAATCTCTTACAGAATAATTTGCCGTAATACTGCTAGGCAAAGAAAAAGCCTGTATGGTAAGAGATGCTTTTAATAATGAGACTTCAGAACAGCTTAAGGTACATGATGTCATGCCAGAGAATTATGTCTTTTGGAAAAGACATCAGCTAAAGGATTCTCTTGAACCTAAACGGAAAGGATTCCACTTAATCTCTTTTTTCTTTCTTTCTTTCTTTTTTTAAAAAAACCAAACCCAACCAAACCCTGTGCTACTAAAATTACTGTAGATTAAAGCTTGGATCCACCTGTCCCAGTTAAAGAAGGATCACCTGGACCCTACCTGGACTGTTCGGCTAACCAAATGGCTTCAAGCAGTATCCTAGAAGCAGAAACAAGAGTGAACCGCCTACTCAAGATCACAAAATAAGATTATGCAAGCAGCTAAAGCTCTTAGATTCTGTGCTATATTGTTAGCTATACTTTTATCATTAGCCATTTTGTATTTAATATGCACATCTTAATATTTTTTTATAAAATAAGATTTATGTAAACTCTGGAAATAATCGGACCTAGTAGAGTAATTATGGTAATTACAGGCTGTATTCCGTATTTTTGGATGTTTATGTTGTTGTTTTTGGTTTTCATGTTTTAATCGTGATCCATATTATCCATTTTAATATTATCAATGTCTCTTTGTTCTTTTCTTGGCAAGGGGATGCTTTAGTTAAGTTGGCTCAGTCCATGACTAGTGCTAGTAACCTAAATGAATCCTATATGTGCCGATCTTCTCCCCAGTCCCGGCAAGATAGCACTGACTCATTAATTTCCCTGACACAGAATTATCATCCAACACCACCAGTGACCATTAGTTCCAGTGTGAATTTGTAATGAATTATCAGAGTCAAGTTACAGTGTCCAGCAGCAGTTAATGCCTACCCTTCAGTTTCATGTTTCAACTTGACCCAAGTCTGAAGTATCCCATTTGACTGTGCTGGAGCTAAAGAAGTGCATCTGAAAATGAAACACATAAAACAGGATTATATTCGGCAATATCCTTTTGTCGGACATTATCCTGAAAAAATTTCACTGTATTCCAGTTGATGTAATACTTGCTTTAAGACATTAAAAACAACTATTAAACCTTACAATAACCCATGTTTTCAAAACCATACTCAGTAGGAATTCAATTTTGGAAGAGTATCTGTCTGTAGTAATGCTAACATGGAAACTTGGCTGGTGAATGCAAAGTTGTCTATCCCTTGTTCCTTGGATTTCAAACAGCCCCTGTGTGCTCCTCATGGTTAGTTGCTCTTCTGTGAAGGTTCAAATTACAGCATTATAGATGACCCCTACCCTATATATTTTCTCTTGCCTGTGCTATGTCATGTGTGGATGGTTAGAAAATGAAAAGTCAATGTACACTGGCAACCTTGGGAGTTTCCCTAGACGTTTACATTCATTATCATAATTTACATTAGACTGGTGACTTGAAATTGATTTTTCCAGACCAACACTGCTTAATGCTCTCAAGCAATCCTATTGATGTTCACCCAGGACAGGGCTGGTCTTTCTTGCAGGCTACCTCCTTAGACTGGCATATTCCAATTAGAAATGTCCATTAGAAATCTTTCTGCAACTATGACTCAAAATGCTGATGGTGTTACAGATGGAATGGCAGCATAGCAATAATCCCCTAATTTACTGGTTAAAGCAGTACTTGTTAAGCAGATAGTTGGAGATTTCTCAATAGCACAGCAAGGTAGAACATGTGCCATTGACTGCAACACCTCATGTTGCTCCTGGATAAATACTACAGGAGAGGAGAGCAAGAACTTAAGAAGATTCATCAGAAGACTATACAGCTGCATTCTATCTTCCCTTTGACTTCACCATCCTTCATCAGTAACTAGTTGGTTATCTATTAAGTGTAAGTTTTTTCTTTCAACCTCTGTTACAAACTGGTGAATTATATTAAAAAAGTTCTTATTACAATGATAAAATGTGTTACAAGACATTCATACATTGAGAGAACCGAAAACTCCACTTCATATCCTGAGTTACACATATGAACAATCCATTTGAAAATCTGAACTAGAGAAGTCTCATTACTTAGATGTCATTTAAGAGTAGGACAGGTTGTTTCTCCAAGGTGGTCATACTTTATCCTTTCCCCACATCAAGGTCACTGAAGATGGCTACTCAGCAATAAGATGGTAAAGAAAATTGAAGCTGCCCAACTCTAGAAAATCCTTGCAGAAGATGAGTTACTCCTTTCTTGGAGACATGAGACCAACTCACCCTGGGAACTCCTTTATAGGAACATGTCACGGATTTGTCTGTGTCCCTCCCCAAATGTGTGTAGCCATGTGGCTGGGCCATGATTCCCATTAGTTTATGATTGTCTTCCACTTTGTGATCTTTCTATGCTGTATGTTCAAGGATTAAGGTGGGACTGTAAATCCCTTCATAAGATCTCCTTGTTCCACTGTAAAGGGAGTTTCCCTGGAGCATAGCTTGCACCATCCTCTATCCTTTCATCCTACAAGAGTTAAAAAGGAAAGAGAAGCAAGCAGAGAATTGGGAACCTTACACCATCAAGAAAGCAGCACTAGGAAAGGAGCAAATCCTTCAGACCTGAGGTTTCTATGCCAGGACGCTGCCTGACTGGAGACTGATGCAACACAAGGAACTTTCTCCAGAAACAAAAGAGGGCAAGCCTTTGCCCTGGAGCAAACATTCTGAATTTGGACCTGTGACCTACTATACTGTGTAAGAATCAAGTTTTCTTTGTTAAAGTCATCTGCTTTGTGGGTATTTTTGTTAGAGCAGTATGAGATGACTAAAACAGAAGGTAAAAATAGATAAGTCATGCTTAATTACTTCTATCATGGGACATCTAGAATCTTAAATGCTTGCAAGTTCAAATGACCACTAAGAACAATTTGAAGTCAAGCTCATGCAGAAGAGACTATGCTCGTAAGTGTGAACAAAGTATGTTCTTTGAAATCCTTGATTGGAAGGAGAGAATGATGAAGGATATGCAATAAAAATAGGTATCTGAACTATCTGTAAAGTGACTAAACTAACTCTCAGAGCTCAATGCAATCTGTCACCCCAATCTTTATTTGCTGCCTAGCACATCCAGGTAAGCTTTTCCCCCAGACTCCACCTTCATTGCCTAGGAACCAATCTTATATCATTAAGTAAATTAATTTCTCTGCAGTTAGGCTAAAGAAACTGATCATTTCACGGAAATATTTGATCTCAGTCTCTTCTTGTTTCTGACACAGCGGGCAAAGTAATTGATCATAAAAACACTTTGTTTCCATGCCTCCCTGGAGAACTAACTCTCTGAGCAAGGCAATTGTTAATCAGTCATTCCAGAAAATAACCTTCATATCATTGCTTTGTAACCAATGTGAACCCCCACTGACTCCATGTCTTTAGTTATACCTTTTAGCCAATCAATATATTCATGTAACCAATAATGTTAAAGATTGTGGTTTGACTGACCTTAATTACTATAAGCCCATGGAAGAACTGTAACTTTATGCTTCCTCTTGTGCTCTATAATTACTTGTGATTTTCATTTTTCCCCCAAGATTTCAGAGCTTCATCCTGAGGTTCTGCAATCTCCCATTGCAATGTCTTGGCTTCAATAAATCTCTTTTGATTATACTTGACAGAGCTTTCTGTAACAGTCTACAGGTGCCAAAACAAACTATCCTTGAATTAAGCTCTCATCTGCACCAGCAGTTGGCCTAACTGGCTGAGAGGAGCTGGGGTGGCTGGGGTGAAGGGAAGAGTGGGAAGCAGAGCACATCAGGAAGCACCAGGATAGCTTTCATCTAGTCAACTTCTCCCTGCCCTGCAAGCATCCAGAGCCATCCTGCACCACAGGGCTTGGCAGAGCTGTGGGGTGGTGGTGGTGGGGGTGGTGGTGGTGATGCATGAGACTTCTGCGCCAAAAGGAGTTGGTCTCAGCCCTGAAAACACATGACTGCAATTCAAAAGGCAATGCTATAGTTATTAACTACCTAACAGCGTACCAGGCAGGCTGTAAAAAGGTTCTCCTTCTGATGCTCGAGACATACGACTTTGCAGAGACATCATGAGGGTACATAATGTACATTCCTTCATTATTGTCTCTCCAGAGTCAGACTCTGATGCAACTTGTGGGCAGGACAGAGCCAAGTGTCATTTCTAGGCCCAGGGAGGGGGAAAGATCTAAGATCATCAGTGATTTGGCAGCAGAAAAAGACAAGGGAGAAAGGGAGGTGGTTGTGGGCTTGATTGATGGCACCACTCAGTGGGCAGGAGGCCAAGGGTTAAAATCATAATAATGGTTATAGTAATAACACTAAATGCTGATTTCCAAAGCTCACACTGTATGCTTTGTGCTAAGTTCTTGCTGTTCATTGGCTTGCTTCATAGTTACAACAACCCTACAAAGTAGGAATTTATTATCACCATTTTACAGAGGGCTGAACGTGGGCTCTGTGAGGCTGGATCCTTTGCTTCCCAAGATGCAGGGGCCAGGCCTAAGAAAAGATACCACCAAGGACCTCATGGGGAGAGGGTCTCCCTCACTCAGACTTGTAGTGCTCAGAATCCCACATTCTCACTGCTGGAGAAGGGTCTGTCTCCTCCCCAATCCTGTTCATCATGCAGATGGGAAAACTGAAGCTCAAAGATGATGGCTCACTGGCCCCAAGTCACACAGCAAGAGTATGGGGTCCCTGGAAGGCTGCACACAGGACACTCTGATGGTCCTGAGGATGGAGGTGCCTTCAGTACTCTCATCGTCACTCCCAAGGGATCTGCATGATGGGGAACAACCAGGGGCACATTAACCAGTGAGCGCAGTATATACTGGCTAACAGTAACCAAGGTAAGCAGAGGCTTAATTGTGCTTACTTACTAATCTATAGTGTACAAGTCACTACAGATTAGTAAGCAAGCACAATTCAATTTTTTGTCTACTTGCTTGTTGGATAATTTGTCTCTGGGGACAACTTCTCAGAGTGGATAGCAGAGTATCTTTTTCTTCCACAATCCCAGACACTGAGTCACAAGTAGATTGCTTGAAAGATACTTTTGTGGGAGGGAATTGGGAAGGAAGTAGTTTTTTAAGAGAATCTTTAGTGTTGATATCAAAAAGTTACTGGGAGCAGTGGGAAGAGTCCAAACTGTAGTCAGAAGACCTAGATCCTAGGCTGGCTCTGTCTCTCCGTGGCTGGCTGCCCCTCAGCAACTCACCCTTCTACTATGAATGCCTTCTTATCATCTGTACAATGGGCTCAGAGTCCCTATAGCTGAGTGAGTGGCACAAACCGCCTCACAGGGAGGGTGAGGGCAGTAGGTGAGGTGGGGTGACAGCTCAGCTGACCTTCTCATCAAAGAGTCACAGACCACCAAAACCCAGCCACCAACCTGCCGAGTGGCCCTGAACAGTGTCTGCCACATCTCTAGGCCTCAGCCTCGGCACCTGTACAGTGGTCAGCAGTGATGTTTGTGACTGCATTAACACTGCACACCCAGACTTTGTGGAGACAAGGTGAGATTTGAGAAAACAACCCATCAAAGAATACCATCAGCTAGACAATTGTAATATTCCAGCCCCCTCTGACATGGCCCCCAGACTGTCCAGGCCATGAGAATGTGCTTTACTTAGACAAAAACCTGTGTCCCAGATTCCTGGCAGATGCTGAGGCACCAAATGAGATCCAGCTTCTGACAAAAGGTCACCTCCACAGCATGACAGCCCTGAATTCATCCTGCCCTTTCCCTATAGAGGGCATCAATTCCACCTAAGTGGTCCTATAGGGCAGAGCACCCCAGGTGGGTGGCATCTTCCTTGGAGAGGACTCCTGAGGAAAAAGGGCTTAGGGCAGTCTGGAAAGCCTGAGGTGTGTTATTTGTTTGCTCCCCTTTAAATCACTGGAGAAGAAACCACAATGGATGAAACCTCTGGCTATACAGACAAACTTGTCTATAAGCTGTGTGACCTTGGGAAAGTTACCTGCCTGCTCTGAGCTTGTTTCTTCACTGATAAAATGAGAAAAACTGTCTCTTCCTCCCAGGTCTGCTGAGAACACTAAGTGTGATCACGCAAGTAAAACAGTGCAAGGTAATTTGCTTAATAACTTATGTGGTTGTGTGGGGTTGGATCAATCCCTACTCACAGTGACCTTACATGGCGGCATTGAACTGTCCCGTGGGATTTCCTAGGCTGTATTTTTGACAGGAGTAGGTCTTTTCTCCTGTGGAACAGCTGGTGGGCTGGAACCTGTGATCTCTTGGTGAGCAGACAAGTGCTTAACCACTGAACCACCAGTACCTCTCTTCAGTAAATTATCACTGTGATCGTTTTGGTTTGACTTTTAAAAAATAATGCACAGTCAGTGCAGAACTGAAACTGGGTCTCATAGCTGATGGCTTTGTTGTTTTCCACACTGTTCTGCTGCTTCTAGTCACTTACCCAGTCACTGAACTTCAGGGTTTGAACCTGGCATAGGCTGACCTGGCTTCAAGTCAAGGGCTGACTTCTGTCCCTGGCTGAGTGATTTTTTTCTCCTCAGAGCCTGAGTTTCCTCCTCTGGAAAGCAGGGATGATAATACTGACACCTACTTCCTGGCGTTATTACAAAAGCTATGTGAAATGACATACGTACAGCCCTCGGCACAGTGCCTGGCATTTTGCTAAGTACTCCACAATTGTTTGAGATTCTTGGTTGTTATTAGACTGGGACCCCCACAGCGTACAAAGCTAGTGGCTTCTGTGGTCTTGGCAGACTCACAACACTGTGAGGTTATGGTTTTTCCCCATGTAGCAGAAGTGAAAACCAAGGCTGAGGGAGCCTCTGCTCAGCAGGGGCATGTGAGGCCTGTGTGGTCTGGGATTCAGCTGCTTGAAGGCAGATAACTTAGTGTGCTCCTGCCTGCCTCCTTCTGGACTCTGGGCCCTTCCTGACCCACAGAGAAGTCCCCCACAAGAGCTGCCCCCACCTCAGATTCCCACCAGAGCCCACCCTGACAGAGACATCCAGGCAAACCAAACCCAGTGCTGTCAAGTCGATTCTGACTCATAGCGACCCTATAGGACAGAGTAGAACTGCTCCATAGTTTCTAAGGAGCACCTGGCAGATTCATACTGCTGACCCTTTGGTTAGCAAACATAGCGCTTAACCACTATACCACCAGAGACACAGGACAGAGAACAGCCCAGAAGGCCTGAGCTGGGACCTGTACCCTCTCAGGAACTACCCTGTGTCTCAGTTTCCTCATCTGAAAACAGTCACAATCATTTTAGCTCTGGCTCTGGCTACAGAAGACCCAAGTCTGAATTCTGATGCTGCCTCTTATTTAGATTGGCCTTGAGCAAGTTACTTTATCCTTCTTAGTGCCAGTAGCTTTGCCTATAAAAAGAGACTAATGGTAGAATGTTTTTGTAATAAGATATTGTTTTAAAAAAAGCAGAGCAGAAAGCTGTCATTTAGCACAGTTCTAATTATTTTTTAAAAAGTATATGTGTATATGTGTGTGTCTGTATCTACCCATCAAAAACACAATGAAAATTTAGTGAAGTCTTCCTAGCAGTGATCTTGGGACACTGGCCTCTCGAATTGACTTTCACTTCTGTGGATTCTCTTAACTTCTCTATAATGGCTGTTCTCCTTCCAATCAGAAGTGAGCAATTAAAGGCCTAAGTAATAGTTGTCCCTACTGCCTGTGGGGGCAACGGTCTCATGTAACCTGCTACCCTGCACAGCACTCACCCTCCTGGGACACTATTGAGGTTGGCTTTAGTGATTCCCCCATGGGCTGGCCTTCTGCCCCGGTCCCTGCCTGTCGCCAGGACTGTTTCTCATTTCTGTGTTTTTGCTCTCTCCACACCTGTCTTCTGCATTCCAAAATATTTTAAGGCTGAGTTTACATGACATTTGTTTTTCAAAGCCTTCCCTGCTTCCCCCAGTGGTCTGGGAGCCCGCAATTTCTAGGATCTTTCTTCCTCATCAGCTCTAATGATCTACTTCTGTCCCTGCTGCTCCTGCTGCACTTTCTCCAGGATAAGGAATCCATCTCGCGCCTCCACTCCAGCGTCCAGCACAGCCGATGACACATGTGGTCTCAGGGAGGCTTTGCTGGAAGAATGGCTGTGTCTCACACTGTTTGAAGAGAGGTCTGTCTCTGCTCATTGGAAGTAAGTAGAGTAATAGTAGCCCTTCTAGAAGCTTGTCAACAAATCTTTGAGCTCACTGACTTAACATATCAGAAAACCCAGATCCAAATGCAGCTCTAAACCCGGAATCCTGTCATGCTTCAGCCTCTTTTGAAAATGGTAACAGTCCGCCTGGCTCTGAGCTTGGAGGCAAAGGTCCTGATAATTAGATAAGAAAGCAAGTCTGTCTTTATTACTGACAATCCAGTGGTGGTGAGCACAGCAAAAGAAGTCCTGGCCTGGTTTCAGCCTGTCAGCCAAAGCAAGAGGCCCTGCATGTACTAAGAATCCCCCCGATTACTGCACTTGGGCTCACGAAGGCCTGCAACGGGTAGAGCTGCAGGGGATGTTTTTATTTCCAAATGAGGCTGAGCCATAACAGGGCACCAGGTTTACATCTGCGTTTGGATCTGGATTTTCTGATATATTAAGTCCCCTGGGCCACACTGCTCCATCCTCTGATCCCCACAAATGCTAGAAGAGGGAGATCAGGCAGGGCTGCTGACCTATTTTACAGATAAAAAGTCTGAAGTTCTGAGAAGCAAAGTCTGTGGCAGTCCCACCATGTGCAGGAGCAGTAAGCTGTGGTGAAGGCTGGTGGGGAGTCGAGTCACGGGGTGCTCTGGAAAGTCATGACGGTCACAAGAAATGGCTGTGTGAAGCCTCTCAGTGAGAAGCCGGGCAGTTCAGAGTCAGTTTTCCCTGCAAGCGAGGCAGGCTAGGGTGGAAAGAACAGAGGCCTAAATGGGGGTGCTCCTGCTAGCACAGAGGCTCTGATACCATCGACCAAATTCACTGACCAAAACTCACAGCACACTTACTACTGAGGGCTTCTTGGGCTTAGCTTAGTAAGGACTGACTCATACCCCCACATGCTGTATGGACTCTTAACGAGTTTATTTTTTAAATCCTTTCTTTGGCTCTATACATATTTAAAAAGACCACCTCTGCACAGGGACTCTGATAAGTCAACTAAGAGAAACACACACACCTTTCCTAAATAGGTGACCTGGGATTCTGGAAAGCACTGACGGAGGGGCCTCCAAGCAGGGACTGGGAAGGGTTAGCCACTCTCCTCCACATTCCCTCAGGCTGCTCCTGGGAGCTCAGAGACCTGGTTTTACCCAGGTAAAGTGAAGGGGACTTGAGCTGGTGGCGGCACAGGACACAGGGGCTGTGAATTCTGTCATACTGGGGAATCTGGTTGCCATGGTGGCAGGTGTGTGCCTCTGAGGCTGGGGGCTGGGGAAGGGTGACGAAGGTGAGGGAGGAGCCAGGAGAGTACAAGGCTCCCGAATGTTTCCAGACCCCCTGCAGCCCTGGGCTTCACCTGGGCTAGGAGCACTAGAATCAGATACTTTCTAGCCTGGAATGGACCTTACAGGTCTTCCAGTTCAACCCCCAATTTGCTGTCCTACTCTCCAGGGTAGCCATCTGGCTTTGTTGATTCATCTTGAGAGATGGGTAGCTCATTCCAGCCCTGCAGAGAATTCCCATCACCAATCCTGCTCCTTCCATGCCCTGGTCTGAGTTCTGAGGCAGGAAGGGAACAGGCGTGTTTCCAGTTCTCTGTGGTGGCCCTGAACAGCTTCTTCACTCCGGTTGTCTATCTCTAGCTTACTACTCATGCCCCAATCCAGGCCCCTGTTTTCTCCCCATCTCAATCAAAGCCCATCTTAAACCTGAGGCTCGAGTGGCTCCCAGCCCTCCCGGTGTGGTGTGGGTGGTGCAAAGGGGCGCAATTCTGCTACCTACTACCTTCTTCTAGATCCCTTGCCTTTGTGAAGCCTGCCCAAGGTGCCACCACCCTCAGCTGGTGGTCAGCCACACTCCATGTGTCTGTCTGTCCACATCACACTAGCCGCAGTCCACCTGTGCCCTTGGATTTGGGTTGCAGGGGCAGGATCTCATGTTTTCCTTGCTAACCACCTGGTGCCGAGGGGGCACCAGGATGGGCCGGCTTGGCCTCTCCCAACCTAAGCACTGGTCTCCACAATGCACTTGAGAAACATGGTGTCATCCTTCACATAGGCGTGCTTGGGCGACTGCAGTCTGCTGAGAGGGAAGAAGAGTGGGCAGCCACTGGCTACGTTGGTTTCATTCTGAGGCCGCTGGAAGGATGCTGAGCTGAGGTCAGGCCGGAAGGCGTCGATGGCATGTTCACGGTTGTTCTGGTCCAGCAGCATGAAGGTGACCTATGGGGCAGGTGGGAGGTCAGCCTCAGAGGCCCAAATGCCCACCACCTGGGTAGTCCCGCATCCTTGGTTCAGACTGACTCCCTGGTGAGGAGTCAAAGTAAGTGTGAATGGAAGCATGTAGTGTTTGGAGCTGGCTGTAGCACTAACCCGTGAGGAAGGATCAGATGGTCTATCCAGCAGGAGAGGGGAATTTGGGTGCCACAGAGTTTTGATTGGCTGTTGGGGCTAAACAGGGGATGAAAACATGGGCAAGTAGGCTGGACTTAGTAACTCATAATGCCCTTTCTGCCTCTGAAGTTTCTGATTCATCAACTACAACTGGGGTAAGACAGAAGGGATGAGCAGATAGGCATCTCCGGAAGGGCTGTCCCTCAATGCCCTGAAACAGTTACGGAGCTTCTGCTGTAAATTCGGAGCCCTGGTGGCACAGTGGTTAAGAGCTATAGCTGCCAGCCAAAAGGTCAGCAGTTTGAATTCAACAGCTTGATGGGACTCTGTCCCTAAAATTCGGGGAGGTCATCTTATCCAATGATCAGACCTTGCCATTAGCTGAAAACAGCCTGGTATGCCCACCTGGTATAACCGTAAAACCATAAATAACTTTATCCCTGCCACCCCAACCCTCTCAATCAAAGCCTTTCCCTTATTAAACCCTTGACCATAAACAAAACATCTCCTCCCCCTTCTAATGAACACTTCTTCCTTATCAGACCATAAACCCTCTCATCCCATACTACCTCAAAGGAACTTTGAAATTATAAAAAACTTGCCCTTTGAATCAACTTCACTGGACCCTCAGGCTGGTGTGTCTCTGCCTCCGTTTTAGGCCACTCTCTCCCCAACACAGCTGTTTCTTGAAAACTCTATGGGATGGTTCTACTCTGTCCTACAGGGTCACTCTAAGTCAGACATGGCAATGGGTTTTATTTTCCATATAGGTTGTAAACCCAGAAGATAGGACTGTACCCTCAAGAAGCTGCTGAACTGAAGGCAACACAAAATACACACTCTTTCCCCTGCTACAGGTTGTTGACATGCCAGTGGGGAAACTAAAAGGGTTTCCACTGCTTATCAGCTGCAATGGAATCCCCTAGGGAGATTTGAAAAATCCCCCAGTTAGGCTTCACTGTTTTCTAGGGTGAGACTCAGTCATTGGTATTTAAAAAATCTCCCCAGCACTTTTGAGAACTACTGGTTGCTGACTCACATCCAGACCAACTTGGCACTCCCTCCTATCCTACTGTGTTCCCTCACCTTCCTCCACCCCAGCTGAGTCTGGTGCTCTTGACCTCTCCTCCCTTCCCCTGGCTGCTCCAGCATCTCCTTCCTTCCCCTGGCTCCTCCTGGTTCACCAGCAAGGCATGCTTTCTTTTGAAAACTGTGCCCTGAGGCTAGCCCCCATGGCACCTCTTCTCCTTCCAGAATTTTTCCTTATTCCCCCCACCCTGTGAATTTCACTTCTACATGCCCTCCAGGGGTGCTCAGTTTCAGGCTTTTTAACTGGAATAGAGCTGGGAGTCCTGGACTCAACCCCTCCTTTTATTATAGAGGAAACTAGTAATAGCAGAGAGGGCACATGGCTTGCAGGTCTGATGGCTCCTTCATGGCTAGGCTAGGAATAAACCCCCAAACCAAACCAAACCCATCGCCATCAAGTCAGTTCTGACTCACTGACTCTCCAAGGACAGGGACCCAAGTACTTTGCTGCTTTCTGACCCAACTCCACCATTCCCCCGGAGGGCAAGCCCATACCTTGTTCCGGAAAGGCCAAGGCAGCAGAGCATCATACTCCCCCTTCATGATGACGATGAAGAGGGACAGGTGGGTCCTCCTTCCTGTCCCATCCCCATTCAGGTACAGCCGCAAGCACAACTTGTAGCCATACTTGGCAGTGTAGAATGCTGAAATGTGGAAGCCAGAGTCAGCTGGAAATTGCAGATGACGGAACTGTGACCCAACAGTTAGGCATGCGCAGGGTCAACGGCTCAAAACTAAGAAAGCTAGGGCACAGCCTGACACTCCTCTCCATGAAACCAAAACCGACCGCTGGGGAGTCAAAGTGGATTCATAGCAACCCTGTGCCGATTGTCAAAGTGGACTGGGCTGCTGGCATCATGCAGCCCAAGGCCCACACTTTGAGAACTGACTGATCTAAACAGCATTTTACATTTGGGAAACCCAGCCTAGGAAGGGGAAGTGACTGGTCAAAGGTCTTACAGCATTGGTGTAAAGCCAGGATTACGGGCCAGACCTCTTAATTGCCAAGTTTTTTTTTTTTTTTCCTGCTGCCCTGAACCACCTAGGAGCTGGGGACAAAGGGGCAGCTCAATTTGGGGCCATCCTTGGTAAGGGCCCTGAGGGCCGAGATATTCTCTGGTGATTATGCAGAGGGCTGAAGCCAACAGCCTCAAGGCACCATTACCAGCCCCCAGCTTGCAAGGATAGAGAGTAGCCGGAGCCACCTCCATTTCTAATTGGTTTCTCCAGGTGTTTTTGAGGCAATTGGCCAACTTCTTGCCCCAAATGAAAAAACACAAGAGGCGGGGGTCAGCAGACTATAGGACCAGTTAAGACCAAATCTGGCCCACCTAACATGCACAAAACCATCAACCTTGTCCTCTGGGTGACCCTGGAACTTTTCTCCCATCAGATGGAACCAAACTTGCACAGCCCCAAACTGAACAAATACTATTAGGAACAAAGAGTCTGAGCCTAAGATCTGGCTTAAGAGATGTCTACTGTTGGACTGAGCAAGTGCAGATGACAGAACCAGCAGCCCAGAATGCCTTTCTTGGGCCAGAACAATCAACAAGCTTGCTTCTTCCTGCTACTACTCTTCCCCTAATAAACACAATTTCAGTCCTTCTTCAGGGAGCCATCTTGGAAAGGCAAGTTCCCGTCCGCTCCCTAGACTGGCCAACCAAATAACGCTGCTGCTTCCGCTTTCGCAGTTTTGTCTCCACAGCTGTGCCGAGCAAGGACTGAGATCCGTAACAGTGGCCTGTGGGCTGTCTGAGCAGCTGAGAGGGCCGTCCTGTGGGTGGTTGCTGGCAGCTGTTACCATATGGGCCCTTCTGAGGGGGCTGGTGGGACAGGTTGACAATCCGACCCATCTCAGCCCCTAGGTTTTGGGAGAACAGGAAGCAAGAGGCCATGCTTGTACTGGCCCTCTTTGGAAAGAAGTGGGTAGGGGAGGTCTACACACAGTAAGTGAGGCCTCTGCTGCTACGGAGAGGGCTGCCCCACAGAGCACAGCAGTGCTGTCCTAGCAGGAACAGGACCTGGGGTGGGACCACGGCCCTCTGCCTCTCAGTCTCTGCCTTTGTAAAACCCAGAGGCAGAAAGGAAATAATCCTGGCCTTGCCAATCTTGGGTGCGTCTGCTGAGTGGGTGAATGGGGCAGATGCGAGGGGCTGTTACGTCATCATTCTCCTTTCTTGTCCTGTTGGTTCACTTACTGAGTGAGGCGAGAGGAAAAGCACATGGGTCTGTGGGCTGGCTCCCTTCCCAGCGTGTTGTGCAGCCTTGGCAAGGGACACAGGTGTCCTGGGCCTCTATTTATTGTCTCAGAAAGTGATGCTGAGACAACAGGAGCCTGGTGAGGATTTCAGCATTACATGTCCAGTGACCAACATACATTGATCTATCCTCGCAGGTGTTTTATGTACCAATACATGCACTGTTATATAAACACATACCTACTAGCACTGACTACGAGTAACTAAGCAAGACTGAGTAACCAGTTTAGGCCAAGCCCAGGGGCAGAGAAATGAATGAAACCCTGCTGGATTTGTGTAACAGGCATTCCTACGGGAAGCAGTCACATACTCATGCAGGCTGTCTTTTACATAGTTCTCCACTTAGCTCACTCGCTCCTTTGGGGGGGGGTTCCACTGTATTTACCTGAAAAAACCATCATCTGAATTCCCTTTCTTTGTACAGAGCTTTGGTTCACATTTGTAATTTCTTTCACATCCAGAATCTCCATGAAGTAGATAACTACTTCTGTCTCAATTTGCAGACTGAAACTTAGGAAGGTGACATGGCTTAACCAGGTTCAAACAGCCCAAGAGCCCATGAGCCGCCTTACTCAGCGGAGAACTGGCCCAGCTCTCCAGATCTACAGCTCAGAGCTCCCTCCCCTCCCACCCTCCACAGTCCTAGCACAACTATTGGCCACGGTAGGTGACCTGAAAGGAAATGGCCTAACATGGCCACTGGAGGGTTGGGGTTCCCACTGCTTGTTTCTTGGGCCCAGTGGGGCCTGCTTCCCCTAGCTGGTCTCTGTGCCCCTAGGGAGGTGTTACCTGGGGAGAAGAGGCTGATGGTCTTGCCACAAGCTGATTCATGGCACCGCCGGGTGACATTGGTGATCTTCCATAAGAAGGTGCCATCAAAGGAGGCCTCCTCCATGAGGTGAAGGCTCTGCTCCAGCTTGCCCAAGGCCTGGTCTTTTTGGGCCAGGGTCTGCTGCAACTCTGCCACCTGCAGGGAAGCCTGTTCAGCCAGGGCCACCAGCAGCCAGTTTGGGAGTAGGGTGGGGATAGCAAGATATGGAGACAAACCTGCCCAAAATATGCCTTGTGGACCACAGCACACCCTGCACATGCTTCTGCCTTTGCGTATGCTGCTCCTTCTGTCCGGGATTTCTTTTCTTTCCCTTGCCGTTGGCCAACTCCTATTCACCCATTAGGAATCTACCTCCTGTAACCCTTCCTCTGGGAAGTTTCAACCACTGTCCTAGATCAGCTATTCTCTTTCATCTGTGTTCTAACAGAGCCCTTAGCATGATTTTATAAGCACAGTTTTCTGCTGTCTCTACCAGATGGTCCCCACTACCTACTGAGGGATGGGCCCATGCTCACTGCTTCTCTGTCCATGCTTTGCATAGTACTGGCATGTAAGAGGAGAGGCAGGAAGTTTGCTGACGAAAAGATACAGTCCCTGCCCTCGGAGAGCCTACCTTCTAATTGGGGCCAGAGTCACATGAATCAAGGCTTTACTTTGTTCCTAAAACCTGGCCTTCCTGGTAGGTTTCGCCAATGAACCTCCAAAGTCACAGATTTATTCTTGGGTGTGCTCAGGTGAGGAAGCCAGGAATGGGAGTGCTCTGAAAGACAATTTAGTCCCTACTTTTACTGACGCAGATACTGAGGCCCTGAGTGGGAAAGTGACTTTCCCAGAACTATAAAACACCCAAAACTCACTGCTGTTGATTCTGCCTCACAGCACCCCTATATGACAGAGTAGAACTGCCCCACAGGATTTTCCAGCAGTGGCTGGTGGATCTGAACTGCCCGCCTTTTGATTAGCAGCCATAGCTCTTATCCACTGCACTACCAACTTAATACGCGACGGTGACGTAGTATTGCCGCCAAAGAGCAATGCCAGCATGGTGAGCTCTGCAACAAGAAGACAGGCCTCCTTGACCAACAGCTGTCAGATGAGTGGATTTCCCAGAGCCTGGCCCTACACTCTGAACATGTGGAATTCTTTAAAGACTGAGCCCATGTATGAGGACAGCATGAAACACTGTGCTCTGACAGAGGGGTGGAGGCACTGGGGGCACTTAGCCTAAAGAAGGAAACAGTCGGGTAGGATATAATCATTGCCCTCCTCGGAAGGGCTCCCGTGGGGACTAGAAGGCAGATTTGTTTGGTGTTCTGAGGGTCAGGGCCAGGAATGAGGCAGGGATGACACAGGGAGGCAGATTTTAACTTCACACAAGGAGTAATTTTCTAATTGTGAAAAATGTGAATAACAGAATGGGCTGCCTGGAAAGGGCCGCAAAGGAAGTGAAGCCCTGGATGTGGGGATTTGACCTTGACCATAAGGTCTGACTCAGTGTTAGCCCTGAAACGACAGAGAATTTCTGACAGAGGAGTGGGTACTCCCAACTGGGAGAACCCTTAGGAGAAAGACTGACCCAGAGCTCTGGAGAACAAAGTGGGCTCACTGCACAGGCCCTGAAGGCAAACTCGCCTCCTTTGCTCACCCTCTGCTCCAGGCTGAGGATGCGCTTGCAGTCCAGCTGACTCTGGTGGATGGAGGCGGCCAGGGCCAGGTGCGAGGCTTCCACCTCCTTGTTGAGGACAGCGACAATGTTCTCAAACACCCGCAGCTTCTCCTCCAGCTCAGCTAGGAGCTTCTCCTTCATAAAGTGCTGCAGGGCCAGCTCCTCCTGGCTCTCGGAGCAGGGTGCCCGGTAACAGTCCACCTCCAGGTCCCCAGCCACCTCCACAGCCGCCTGCAGCTGCAGGTCTGACAGGTTCTGCTCCAAGGCCATGGGTCCAGACCCCTGTCCAGAGCCCAGCTGGGCCTTCCATTGTTTCATGAAACCCAACAGCAGGTTTAGATGGGAGGCCTGGAAGGTGGCCTCATGCTCCTGCACAGACTTTGAGCTCCCCTACAGAGAGAGAACAGGGCTGGTCAGTGCCGAGAAGGTAAGGAAGGGCCAGGGAGCAGCATCAAGACACCCAGGGAAGTCAGACCTGCAGGCCCAGTGGAGAGGAGGTGGTTCTGTACGCCAAGGGAGGGCCCTGGCATCAGACATACCCACAGGAAGCCACATACATCCCAGCCTCCACAGGGGCGACCCTGCCCTGCCTTTGAGCACAATGATGGCTCAGTACCACAGAGGAGAGGGGCACTGGGTCATCTTAGAGCCCTGGGTGCCAAATGGTTAAGCACTGGGTTGCTGACCAAGAGGTTGACAGTTTGAACCCAGCTAGCATCTCCACAGGGGAAAGACCTGGCAATCTGCTTTCACAAAAATGACAGCTAAGAAAAGACGATGGTGCAGTTCTATTCTGTCACATGGGATTACTATGAATTGAAATCAACTCCATGGCACCTAGCAAAGCAATAAACGCTAAGACTCAGGTGAGACAACAAGATGACTTAATGGTAGGATTTGTTTCTCGAGAACATCCAAAAGAGTAGCTTGACATCTTCAGAAAATCCTAGAGGGGTTGAAACGTGTAATCTTAGTGCAGAGATGTTTTTCACACTCAGATGCTTACCTTGAAGGAGCAGCCAACATCTGCAAAGGAGCACCCAACTCTAGCCTCAGCCACATCAGAGTGGTCCTAGAAACAAGAACAACGTCACTGAAAGCTACAGGGATCTCTGTGGCCAGCAGCAGCTCTCTGCAGAGTTTGAAGACCTACCAGGGCAGGCACTGGGCTGGCTACTGGATGTTCAGCAAGGCTTACAGGACCTCTCAGGGTGCTGGGCCTATGATGGTTGTCTCTGCCCCATGGACCCTCACAGTGACACAGAACTAAATGAGAAGGCTTGAGTTCCCCGAGGAGGCCCAAAGTCTGGGAGTCACGAGACCTGGGATTACAGCTCACTCACCTATCTGGGCCTCAAAATCCTCACTGGTCAAAGAGTCCTTTCCCCTGTAGCAAGTGAGTAATGTAAGGAGATGGCTAGGGAAAAACCTGGTAAACTATAAAAGTTCTGGTTTCATCATTTTAAAAAGGCATTCTCAGTAATAATAATATTTTTTTTAGTTTTACAACATGAGGGGAAGAGAATCCAGAAGACAGAGAGACCCACATGAGTGGATGTCTATATCAACTTGCGACCAGATGAACCAGATG
This sequence comes from Heterohyrax brucei, assembly GCA_028571685.1. Classification (NCBI taxonomy): domain Eukaryota; kingdom Metazoa; phylum Chordata; class Mammalia; order Hyracoidea; family Procaviidae; genus Heterohyrax; species Heterohyrax brucei. Next base: position 71,351,556 of record CM053150.1, read on the forward strand.
GTGCCTGGCCACCACCAGTTATAGCCATGATGGAGCTCACAAAGTTGAGTCTCACTGGCAACACAAGTATAAATAGGGGTGGACCCTGAGATCTCCACTAAAAGACCACAGTTGATGGTTCAGGGACTTCGGGGTTTCCCTGGGAGCATGGCCCCTGGCCCTGATGCTGCCCCTATCCATAAATCATAATGAAGGTCAACTTTTCGGCCAGCAATGGATTGGGCTTGGTGATGCAGAGCGACCATATTGTGTGGGCACTTTATGGTTCTATGCATCTATAGGAGGTCATCCTGTTGACCTCATACTGGAGGAAGCGGAATTGGTGGAGAAGGGAAGATAAGAGACTGTTGGGAAGATAAGACATGTATGGAACAGAGAGGAAGAGTGTGCTGTCACTGTACGGGGAGAGCATTCAAAGCTGCCTATAGGTCAGCATGCAAACTAATATGGGAACGTACATTTTCATTCAATCATAATTAAAAAAATAATAGTAATAATAATAATTTTTTTAGTTTTCATTGTGTGACCTTGGACAAACTATTCTTTACTAGACTGGGTTTCCTTAACTGTAAGCTGGCAAAGGACCTCTTGCCTTGACCATGTCATTTGTGACAATCAAACAAAATACATGACAAAATACTTTGCACCTGTATTAACTGCTGGACTACTATTAAAAAAATTGTCATCATTAGTAAGGCTATGTTCCAGAAAGTCTGTGTAGGAGAAGGTTCTGACCTTTGAGGAGATTTAAAGTTAGAAGTTTAGAGATGATGGGGTCAGATGCAGACTATCTGCTGTATCCCCCATTATTTTGTCTCTGAGGTACTCAGGGCTTCTCAAAGTCAGGGAAGGAGCCCAGGGAGTCTCCTACACCACCCCTTGCCTGCCATAGCCCAGTGTACCTTCTAGAGCCTTTGTGTTCACTTATCCAGTGAACCTGGCATCTGGGGGGCTCTGTAAGCATCACAGGCATGTTCCTAGTGCCCAAGGAAGTGTCTGGCACAAAGTAGACACTCAGGACACAGTGTTTGTAAGTGAATGCTTCCTTCCCTGTGAAATCCATGGAGCCTCTCCCACTCACAAGTCACATCTGCACCTCTCCTTGGCAAGCTACTCTGAACTGAGGCATGCCTGCCCTACAGCCCTTTCCCTTCCAGATGATTTAGAGCCCAAGGGCAGTGACACAAGATACTCAGTTCTCAAGCGCAACGTGACAGTACTGTTAACCTGCTTAGAGGTCTGAAGGGTTCACAAAATGTTTCAGTGGTTATAATTCCTCTTGGGGCCCCTAACAACCTTGCAAGGTAGGCAAGGTAGGATTTTCTGTCCATATTTTACTGATGAAGACACTGAGGTTCAGAAAGGGGCAGGAGTTTGCCCAGGGAGGCCCAACCAGGAAGCAGCGCAGCAACAGGGCTCTTCCACACAACCTCCCTCTCTCACCAACAGTACGTCTCAGGGGGAAACACATGTACCTGGAAAACAGTTTGTATTCAGAATACATAAAGAACTCTTGCAAATCAATAGGATACACAACCTAATTCAAAAATGGGCAAAAGTTCTGAAAAACACTTTACAAGAGGAGACACGTGAACGAAAAACAAGCTCATGAAAAGACGTTCAACGCTGCTAGTCATCAGAGAAATGAAAACTAAAACCACAATCAGATACCACTATCCACTCACTAAAATGACTAAAATTAAAAAGACTGACAGTGACAAGTGTTGGTGAGCATGTGAAACAACTAGAATTCTGACGACTAGTGAGAGAACAAAGTGGTGCAGCCACTTTGAAAGACCTATAAAAGTATCTTAGGAAGTTAAAGATACACTTATCATCCAACCCACAAACTCTACTCCAAGGTATTCATTTACTTAAGCAAAATTAAAACATGTCCATGTGCATGCTCAATGCAGCTATGATGAATAATAATAGCTCCAAACTGGAAGCAACCTACATGTCTATCAACTGGTGAGTGGATCAACAAACTGTGGTATATCCATACTATAGAATATACTCAGCAGTCAAATGCAACATTATATGTAATAAAACTAAAAAAAGCCCAAACCCAGTGCCATCAAGTCAATTCTGACTCACAGTGACCCTACAGGACAGAGTTGAACTGCTGACCTTTTGGTTAGCAGACATAGCACTTAGTCACTATGCCACCAGGCTTTACAATGTATGTAAATTCACTGATTTCAAGTGTAGTTGGATGAATGCCAGTCAATGTAACACAGTCATGTGGACATTACCGCAAGCAAGGCAGCAAATGTATCAACAAAGAGTGCTGGTATCCTGTGTGGTCAGTGTCCTCACCTAAACTGGCCCCAGACAGCTGCTGATCTATTTTCATCACCATAGTTTTGCCTTTTCTAGCATCCATTAGAATGGAACCACACAGTACACAGTTGCTTATGTTTGTGTTTGTCTTAGCATACTGTTTTTGAGATTTGTCCATGTTGTTATATGTTACATGCCCATGTTACTATATATGTCAATTTTACTACATAAATTATGTGTCCATCTTATTACATGTATGTTAATGTCGTTACATATATATTACAATATATGTAATAACACAGATAAATCTCAGAAACAGCACGCTAAGGCAAACACAAGCAACTCTATACCGCATGGTTCCATTCTCATGGATGCTAGAAAGGCCAAACTATGGCGACAGAAAATAGAACAGCAGCTATCTGGGGCTGGTTTGGGTGAGGAGGCTGACCACGCAGGTGTACCAGGACCCTTTTTTGATACTTTTGCTACCTTGCTTGCAGTAGTGGCCACATGACTGTGTACATCTACCAGCACTCATCCAGCTGTACACTTAAAATCAGTGAATTTTTTTGTGTGTAAACAGTATCTTAATTTTGAAGAGTTTTATCATATGGCATGATGGCAAGGGTGATTTAGAGGGAAGGAGGAGAAGGCAGAGTTCTTTGGGGCTGAGCAAATATAAGCTACACTAGTCTTTATTCTTTAAAAGTAAAATAAGTTGAGATTTGTGGGCTCAATGAGTACAGCTCGTGTGGGACACAGCCAAGCCCAGGAAAGTGCCTCCCCACAAACTGTCTTGTGCTTTAGGGACAAGCTGCTTCCAACAAAGAGCAGCAAACAGACGCTTCACTGAGGTGGTGAGGAGGGCAGAGGCAGTCTGGGCAGGAAGACCCTGCCTTGTTAGCGTCAGGGACCTCTGGGGACAACGCCACTCCTGGAAAGGGGCCATCCCATACGTGGGAACAATGGAGTGCGAGTTCAGGAGTGCCTGAAGGCCACTGTGGACCTGAGTCCTGGGTGAAGGGACTCAGGGTGAATTCTTAAGCCCTCACATTCCCTACAAGTCTATGAGTCCCATTCTCTTGAGGTTCTAAGGGTCTACGAATAGTTTGAATTGAGAGTCACAAAGGAGATAAAAAAATTCTAAGGGTGGAATTCTAGACATGGCCCACAGGTGGGAACGGGATGTGTTGTTTTTCAGTGAGGGCTTCCTGGTGCTACAGAGTGTAAGATGCTATGTGGGTACAGAAGTCTTTACTATGATGCCTGTATGGGTGTGAGCTGTGCTCAGTCTCAAACTTGATGGAGAAGGAGACAGGGGTGACTTAAGATGCCATCAGAGGTTTGGAGGCCAGTCAGGCCATCCTAAGTCCATCATCAGTCTTTCATTCCTTAGAGCGCTGTAGTGGCTAACGGTGTGGGCTCTGGAGCCAGCCTACTGGGGGGGTTCAAAGTCCGTTTGTCACATGCTAGCTGTGTGGCCCTGGGGAGTTATTAACTTTTTCCTGTGCAGTTTCCTCATCTGCAAAATGAGGATGGTGATAGCGCTCTTACAGAGTTATTATGAAGATTAAATAATACACATAAGTGCTAGTATTAGTTTCCTATTGCTGCTGTAACAAATTACCACAAACTGAGTGGCTTAAGACAACAGAAATATATTACTTTGTAATACATAATAACACGAGTCGGATCCGACTCGACGGCACTTGGCTGGCATAATATATAATATCATATATAATATATCAATATATTATATATAATAATAAAATATATTACTTTTCAAACTGTATTTTAAGTGAAATTTTACAATTCAACTCAGTTTCTCATACAAACACATACTTATTGTTATGTAACCCTAGCTGCTCTCCCTAAAATGTGACCAGACACTCCTCCTCTCCACCCTGCATTTCCCATGTCCATTCAGCCAGCACTTGTCCCTTTCTGCCCTCTCACATCACCTTTGGACAGGAGCTGCTCATTTAGTCACAAGCGTCTACTTGGGCCAAGAAGCACACTCTTTACCAGTATCATTTTACGTCTTATAGTCCAATCTAATCTTTGTTGGAAGAGTTGGCTTCAGGAATGGTTTTAGGTCTCAGTTAACAGACAGTCCAGAGCCATGTCTTCTAGGGTCCCTCTGGTTTCAGTTAGATGGTTGGAGGGCCAGCCAAGTGCCGTCGAGTCGGATCCGACTCATGGGCAGACATCTTAATATCAAGGTATAGGCAGGGCTGTCTATGTTTTCTCTCTCTCTCCAGAAGAGAATTTGTTTCTTTGCCTTCTCCAGCTTCTAGAGGCCACCTGCATTCCTTGATTCACAGTCCTAGTCTCCATTTTCAAAACAAACTCTGTAGCAACTTCCAATCTTTTTTCCTGACTGTGACCCTTCTGTGTCCTTCTCATATGGGCCTTTGTGACTACATCTGACCCAACTATATCATTCAGGATCATTTCGCCTCAAGAGCCTTTATTTAAGCCTGTCTGCACAGCCCCTTTTGCCATGTAAGGTATGCTCACACACCATGAGGATGTAGTCAGGGCTTTGAGATCCTGCTTCTCTCCTGTGGGTGGAGAAGCCTAAGCTCAGGGGTGATCAGTGAAGCATGAGAGTCAATGCAAGTTTGAGGCAAAGCTGAGGTAGGGTACAGGGTCTCAGAGTCCACATCCAGGGTCCTCCTCCCTACCACGGAGCTTTTGCCTGGACCAAAGCATGCTTCATCTGGAGCCAGGGCCGCAGAGGAGTGGAGACGGAGTCTGGCTCAGTTTGCAGGAGAACAGGATCTGTCCCAAGCCAGCCCTGGTGTACATCTGGTGCCACAAGCAGCCCCTGTGTGAGTGCCTCACTGCTTGGAAACTGCTAAAAATAAAACTCCCAGTGGAATTTCCTCTGAGGGTAAAAAGAAATAGAGAAAATAAAATCACAACCCTCAGGGAACACTCGTCTTTCTGTCTATCTGTGAGAATGTGGCATTCCCAGATGCCCTAGCTATCCAGGGACCCTTGCGATGTGGTCAGCAAAGGGTACCAGTGGTAGGACCCCACTTGGGAAGCTATGGGTCCCTAAGAATGTGAGTATTAAGAGGGTGCCAAAGCATCTGTGCACAGCATGGAGGGTCTGCAGCACACCGTGCACTGCCCACACAGCTGGGCTGGGCACAGAGGCCAGTGGAGGTATGGATGCCTTGGGCCATTCCTGCCTGCACCTTAGCTAGTACTGAGAAGGAGCTACTCTGCATTCAGGGGTAGACAGATCAGTCTGTCTCTTCCCACCAGCTCCTGCCTTCCTCTGTAGCCGGGCCAGATTATTCTCTGCCAACCTCCAGAAAGCTTATCTGATCCTCTTAGGTGTAAGTAGTCTTGCCTATTCCTGTTTTTCCACAGTACCTGGTTAATACTAGCACTTAATTAAGCTGGCTGTGCTATTTAAACATGCATCAAACATTTAGGGATGATCTATCAACTGGAGGCAGCATACAGGAGATGTCACCAGCCTGGGAGGCAGAAGCTGCAGTTTGGCTTTACTGTGTGACTTTGGGCCAGGTACGCCTCCCACCCATAAAGTAGGGAATTACCTCCACCCATCACAGAGCACAGCCTGGGGGTTGATGGGGTACAGATGCTAACTTTTCACTCTACAGCAGGATGTGACTTTGGGATTTATTTGCAGTATCTCACTTTAAGGTGTGCAGATAAAAAGGTAGAACATTTAACCCAAATGCACAGAAGCTATGGCAGACTCAAAAAGGATGATCAGTCAGTGTCCCTCCATGAAAGGCTGCCTAGTGGCAGAAGACTGACTTGTCTTCTTTGCCCCAAGGACAGACTTCAGGTCAGTAAAAATAAGAAGGCAAACAATGCACCAGTTCCCCGAAGATGGCAGTGGTTGTTTCATGGTGTAACGGGCTCCTTGTCACTGGAAGGACATAAGGTTGCCTAGCAGGAGTCTAGCACAGAATGGAAATTGGACTATACAGCTTATACCCTACTGCTTTCTAATTCTAGAATAAGTTGTGGCATTATTTTAAGCCACTAGCATCAGATGTCAGCTTGTTTTTGACCTTCCTGAATGAGCTTCAGAGGCAAGAGAATGAGAGCAACAATTCTACTGAGGGGGTCTCAGGCAGACAGTTGAGTATCAGAATGCAGCTACTGGGTCATCCCCTACTTCACTGTCACATCTAGAGGAAGGTCATTTCAGGCAAGGGCCAAGTCTCCAACTAGGTCACCATTAATCCCTTTCCTATCTGCTGTTTACAACAGCTAATCGCCCCTGGCTCCAAGCACTTCTTGGGGAGATATTACTTTAATGAAGTCAGGGGATGAGGACAACTGATAAGCAGATGGCATGGAAAGTCTGTGCGAAGATGGGAGAGCTCGGTGGTCTCCAGCCCTGCCCCTCCACTGCCTCAGCATTCTAGGCTAGATGCAGTCTCAGGGATTACCACATATACCAAATGTTGACTTACAGCCAGCTGCTTTTCTCTGGTCAAAAGTCCCCTGAAGTTCCCATTAGGGTCATGGGCACGAGGTATCTTGGTATTTCCACTGTGTGGCTTTGTGCTAGTGATCAGATCACTGACTTGTTCTCTAACATATCACTACAAGAGTGATGACTGCATCTGGTGGGGAATCCAGGGGGACTGACACTTCTCAGAGATCAGCCTGTGTCAAAGAGGCCTCTGCCCCCAAATACTGGTCACACACCTCCCACTCCACAGTTTGGTGACAAATCAAAACCAAAAACAAATCAAAACTGCCAGAGAGTCATGTCCAACTCACAGCAATCCTAGAAGAAGAGTGGAACTCCCCGGAGGGTTTCCAAGGCTGCAACTCCTGACAGAAGCAAACTGCCATATCTTTCTCCCATGAAGTTGCTGGTGGGTTCAATACTCCCCCATCTTTTTGGTAAGCAGCCCAATGTTTAACCACTACACCACTAGGACTCCTTTAATAGCCTGACAGTGTTGTTGGTGTGTGCCACAGAGCCTGGAAGAGACTTATGATTCCACCATCAGTCACTTCATTTGGTGGAGAGCAGCAAGTTTGAAACTGTGCTGAGCAGGGCTCTACAAGTTCTAAGGAGCCGGGACTAGGGAAAGAAATGGGGTAATGAAAAGGGCCCTTCTCCTTTTACCTGATTTCATTTGAACAAAGTTGCAGATATTAAAACTACTGAGTTAAGGTTATTTAAATATGTCTTATCTCTATTACATAAGATTTGTACCATGAACACATACTGCTTTTGTTAAGATGAAAAAACAATACAGTAAGTTACAAAATACTAGCCCTCCAGCATTTAAGTGGTCAGGGGTCTTCAAGAGCATCTGCCCAGATCCTCCATCTTGCGGGAGGAGCACTGTAACCCATGGAGAGGAAGGGGTCTACTCAAGTTTCACAGTGTATCCAATAAGACACCCTAATAGGGAGGCTCAGACACTACCCACGGATCGGCGTATGTATTACATTAACTATTACGGCACCATGAAGTGTAGAATCCCAAGACAATGCATTATTCCCTTGCAGTGGTTAAGAATGATGGGTGCTAACTGAACGGTCAGCAGTTCAAATCCACCAGCTGCTCCTTGGAAACCCTATGGGGCCTATCCTATAGGGTCACTATGAATTGGAATTGACTAGATGGCAAGGTGTTTTATTTTATTTTTAACCCCTTGAGAGCCTAGTGAAGGAGGGGCTGTTAAGAGGGGTGGGAAATCCTCAAATAAGCTCTGCATGGATCAGGAAACCCCCTCAAACTCTGAATGAGGAAGGAGGAGGAGATGTGGAAACTTGCCTGCCTCTGGCTCCAACAGGTGGAGAGGAACAGTTTCTGTGTCATACCTTGGCCCATAATCTGGACATCAGAGGTTCTAGAAGGGCCTTGAAGAGCCAGAACTTTCATGTTTTGCAGATGGAGAAACTGAGGCTTAGACAGGGCACTGGACTCATCCAATGGACTCATCCTGGACTCATCCAATGGACTATACAGAACCATCACAGATACCAGGATCCTGACTTCTGGATCAGAGTTTGTAGCAAAAGGAAGCTTTGCCTTTGGGCTGTCCTTAGAAGGGGGAGAATACAGGTGGTCCAGTGGTAAGTCCTGGCCGCAGGGCAGCTTCAATCTGGAGACTTGTCAGTGGGTCTCAGGGAACCATGTGCAAAAAAAATGGTAGGATTTAGAGCAGTGGTTCTAAAGACATCTAGATTCATGGATCAATATAAACTTGCATTTGCTTGAATGGGAGATTTACACACAGACTGTCATCATTTTATTTTGCCAAGTGAAGGCTTTATCAAAAACCCTATCATCTACTATCACCATCATTTCATTTATACAAAGACATTTATGGGGTGAGTATAATCTATGGATAAATAATTTATTATTATAAGGATACAGTAGCAGGGGCAGGGTCTGGGGACCATGCTCTCAGGGGACATCAAGGCCAAATGGCATAACTAGCCTATTGCTAAGAGAGTCTTCTGCACTCCATGTTGGTGAGTGGCATCTAGGGTCTTAAAAGTTAGCAAGCTGCCATATGAGGTATACTAAATGGTCCCAACTCATCTGGAAGAGATGATCACCAAGAACAGCAAAGACATGAGGGAAAAAGAGCTCAGGAGACAGAAGGACCCACGTGAATGTAAGACTGTATCAACAAGTGACCAGAAGAACCAGATGGTGCCTAACTGCCACCAAAGACAGCCATGAGGGGGCACACAACATTGAGTCTCAGTGACAACATGAGAAAAAGAGGGTTACACTTCAAGAACTCCACTAAATGACCACAATTAATGGTCCAACGGCCTAGGGGTTCTCCTGGGAGCATGGTCCCTAGACCAGCAGCTGCCCTGATCAAAAAACATTACTGAGGTCAACTCTTCAGACAGGAATGGACTGGGCTTGAAGACACAATGTGACCATATGGTGTGTGTACTTTATGGGTCTAGGCATCTATAGGATGCTGTCCTAGTAGCCTCTTTCTAGAAGGGAGAGGAGAGGGTGGAGAGGAGGGGACAGGAGATTATTACAAAGATATGAAATACATACAGTGAAAAGGAGGAGTGTGCTGTCATTGGGTAAAGAGAGGAGAGGAGATGCAGATAGGCGGTAGGCAGGCATGCAAATTTAATTTGGATTGTATATTTTCACTTCGTCACAATAAAAAAAAAAGTTATTTTTATTAAAAGCTCAGTAAGTTCCTTATATTCTCAGTTTTGTCATAAACTGGTGAGATTAGAGCAGTTCAGGCCAGTATGTGGGGAAACCACCAGACGTGCAGGACTCTTTCATCTCAGAAGGGCCGTGGTTCTAAACTGTGGTACCTGAGGATGTCTCTCTCGTCCTTTACATTTCCAAAGTTTTCTCTTATTTCTAGAAAAACAGCTTGGGAGACTCCAAGAAGTACCAGGATACTGGCCTAAGACAGCGCATGGCTTGAGGGCAGATGGAAAGACTAAAAGACCCACCTAAACCAGGGGTCCACAAAGCTTTTCTGCAAAGGGCCAGAAAGGACATAATTCAGGCTTTGTAGGCCAGACAGTCTTGGTTGTCGTCACTCAGCTCTGTCACTGCAGGGTGAAAACAGCCATAGACAATACATAAATGATTAGTGTGGCTGTGTTCCAATAAAACTTTATTTATGGACACTGATGTATGAATTCGATACAATTCTCGCTATCACTGCGCTTCTCATTTTTTTTACCCGCTTAAAAATAAAAAATCAAGTGGTGGGCCAGGTTTGGCCCCTGGGATGTAATTTGTGGACCCTAGATTGTTGCTTTCACCCTGAATCCGTCACAGATCAGCCATGGCATGCTGGTTACCTCTAGTAACTTCAGTCTCCTCACCTCTTAAAAGTTCAGTCTGGACTGAACACAGGGAAGAAGGTGTTTGCCAGGGGCCATGTCATCTGAGGCCTACTTGGCTGTACCCTGAAAATATCAAGCAGGGACAAGTATACCTTTTGCTGGTACACAACATACCTTCTCTTGAGACAGGCTTCCTGGGCTTACAGAGTGGGAGTCCTCTCCTTTGCACTTAGAGCATCTTTGATCCTCGCTGTTCCTGGGGAAACATGAGCATTTTCCTGGGTTAGGCACCCACAGTTCCCCAGCACCAGCCTATCCCAACAGCTCTAAATGCATCAACCTCACCCAGCACAGTGGCAGTATCAGTGAACGTGCAGGCCCACAATCCCATACCCACTATTCTGCAAACCCAACATTGGGAACGTTCAGTTTCTCCATAGTTTTGAGGTGGACTTATTTGGCAGCCAACTTAAACTGAATTAACTGCAGATGACTACAGCCCTTATTTAACCTACTTTGTACGAATATTTGTATGCTTTATTCAAAAAATAAATAATGCGCTTGGTTTTACAGTGCCACCCCAATCCCCACTGAAAGAATTATGTAACGCACTGACTCGTTTTTCTAAAATGTGAGAAAATTCTGTATGCCACAACACATCTGAGCTCAAGGGTTAGGATAAGGATTGTGGACTGTGCCTTACTGAGTGATCATTTTCTTTCCGGTTTTGGTCTCTTATGTTTAGTAATCAGATAATCATGGCCCTCAGAGACCATCTAGCCAGGTTCCTAACCTGGAGTGGGTGTCAGATTCTAACTGAGGGGACATTCGGGAATGCGTGTTTTTAAAAAGCTTCCCAGGTGAGTCTGACGCATGGCAAGCACCACTGTTGTTGCTGCACACCACTGACTGCAACTAACAGCAACCCTATACGACACAGAATAGCCTCACAGGGCCTCCTTGGCTACACTTTTTATGGGAGCTGATGGACAGGTCACTTCTTGTGCAGAGCTGCTGGTGGACTTGAACTGCTAGCCTTTTAGTTAGCAGCCAATAGGTCACCTAATGATTTCACCAATTTTATAGGAGGACAAATGGATGCCCAAAGTAGAGAGGATTAGGAGCAGATCTGAGGCAGAAACTCTCTGGCCTCTTATTGCCCCCACCACTTCTTTCTCCATCCTGTCAGGTTTGGGGAGAAGAGACTCATCACAAAGACTTGAAGAGAACCCAGAACAATCACCTTGATGGTAAAACCAGGCAGGCTTTGTTCTGCCATCCTTGTCTGGCCTTTCCCAGCCTCAGCCTTTCACTTTGTCACAATGTGTGAACTTCCCATAGGCCTGATTCAGTTCTGCCACCTTTTCAAGTTGTAAAGTCCCAAACAAAGGTCACCCAGAGGTATGTGGGTTTGCGGTAGCTTTAAGAGTGTGTTTGCCTGGAGACTGATTTGAGAAAGTTGACTTTAACCTCTCTGTTAAGCCTCAGTGTCCCTGTCTGTAAAATAGGAGAACAATAATACCCACCTCACCAGCTTACATTGAGGACCCAAAGAAAGAGTTCAGCTGAGTAGCTGGCACATCAAATCAAACCAAATCCACTGCCATCGAGTCGAGTCCGACTCATAGTGACACTAGAGGTCACAGTATAACTGCCCCAAGAAGTTTTCAAGAAGTGTCTGGCGGATTTGAACTGTAGCACTTAACCCACTATGCCACCAGAGTTTCCAACTTGGCATACAGTAGGTGCATAATAGTTAAGAGGAAGCATTGATGATAGTACTGATATCATACCTCTCTGATTACTTAAAAATAGATATACCTATACATGCACCTTTGTTCCCTTTAAAGGGGTTCTCAGCCAACAGTCTAAAGTGATGGATGATAGCGCAGAAGGAGATATATTTGCACAACAACTTGTCATTTACCAAGAGCATTACCATTCTTTACTAAAAACAGTTTTTGGACTTTATTGATTGGAACTTCTAACAATTCTGTGAGATAGAAAATAGCTTCAGAGGCATTTTACAGACAAGAAAGCTAAGGTAAGAGACATTAAGCAATTTGTACCAGATCACACAGCATATAAGTAGCATACCTGCCCCAGCACTGACTGGTCTTCTTCTAAGGGACTGGACATCTTCCTGTGGCTACTTCTGCTTTTACCAACATGGGGAGAGACAATATCAAGGACTCGGGGGAAAGGATATGGCAACTGAGGCCCAGGGAGATGAAGTGACCTGCTCAGTATCTCCAGTGCTCCTTACCCTCGCCTCCTGCTGCACCCCCCCTGGTGCCATCTCAGCACCCATCCACTGCTTCCCCATCCTCTCACCTCATGTTCTCTGTCACACAAGCAGTGCAGCAGACGGCCCTTGGCTCTGATGGTTCCTGGCAGGTGGTGGGTGGGCACACAAAGGGAAACTCATTTTCATCAGGGGCCGGGCGGGGGCTGCCGGCTGAGCTGGAGGCCATCCTGGGTTCCTAGGCTGGCTAATGGGCTCTTCTAAGCAACTCCTGAGCAGGCAGCAGCCCTCTGGAGACTGTGATGACAGAAGAGGTGGGCTCAGGCCTGGGCCACCCTCTCTGGTGAGCAGGGAGTCTCTGATGACTTTATCGCCGTTTCTCTGGCTTGTATGGTTGAACGTCACAGCTGAGTCACAGCTGAGATGGGGCAGGAATTACCCTTCATGGTGAAAAAAATCCCCTGGATGGTGACTACAGGCTTCAGGAGTGTCTAACCATTCTTTAGAGTGAGAAAAAGCAAGAGAACGAGTCAGAGAGAAAAAAGAACTTCACAGACTTTTAGGAACCACAATTAAGAGTTCCCCTGTCTGAGAACCGCAGGCTGCTGCTAGCTTCCTTCAGCAAGAATCTCTGGGGCACCTCGCAGAGAGAGACACAGCTGGTGACTGATCTGTGTTCTTTGGGGCCCACAGGCATCTTAGAATTCTGGGACTGGGGGCTCACCTCCCTAGGAGAAATCCCCAAGGTCATGGAAGCAGGTCTCAAGATTCAAGTCCCAGGAGGTTGAGCTCTGCATGGTCCAGAGAGGCTGAACAACTTCAGATAACAAGTTATTTCCTCATAGTAGCTCTCAGTTACCCCATCTGTTAAAAAAGGAGTTGAAACAAGAGGTCTCCAAGTCCCGTCTGGGATCTAAGATTCTGGGAGCCTATGACCAAGACAACCAGAGACAGCAGGAAGGCTTCTCATGACTCCACCCCACCCTGGGCATTACTCCACCAGCTCTTGTGATGACACAGGGCCCTCCCCTCCTTTGAAGTCCCTAGCTGGCTTTCTGGGATCAGACACCAGGACTACAGACTCCTCAGGGCCTTCCCCATGGCCCCTACTCAGGAAGTCATAGTGACCACACACCCAGGTCAGGTGCCACTTCTTTATTGTGAGAAGAACACAGTACTAAACACATACAAGGTCACACAGAGTTGGTCTTCATTCTCAACTGAGAGGCCAAGAGGGACATGGATCCATGTAGGAAAAGGGAACCAAGGGAACTACGGCTTCCAGAACATCTAGTGAGTGCCAGGCAATCTTTTACGTCCTAATTCTCAGAACCACCAGCCAGTGTTCTTCTACAGTCATAAAACAGGCTCACAGAAGCAAAGTGCTGACCTCTCTGCTGGACTTCAAGCTCTGTGTTCTCGCTCCACACAAGAGATGAAAGCAATCTATGGAGCTGGGGTGGGAGTCAGAGTAACTGTCAAACGGAGAGGATGTCTCCATACACCTTCCTGCCCTGCTGTGTGGCTATGAGAAGTTTTGTGAACTTTCATAGTGGTTTTAAATCATGGGCTTTGAGGTTAGACAGATCCAAAGTGGGATCCTGGGTCCGCAGCTTCCTAGCTGAGTCCTGGGACAAGGTCTTTAATATCTCTGAATCTCAGTTTCTGTGTGTGTAAAATGTGGACAACACTACCTACTTCACCCGATTGTTATGATGACTAAATGAGATCTTGGGTGAAAGCACGGCATAGCATATGGCCCAAGGGAAGTGTTCCAAATGGTCTGACATTGTCCTCAGATGATGGCTACTCCCCTTATAGCTCTACAAAATGATCAGAAAGGATTAAAAAGTTAAATTATATTTACACAGTGTTTTCAAATCCATCAACTTTACTTGAGCTTCACAGGTCAGCAGGGCAGGTTGGATGGCTGTCCCTAACCCTGGAAAAATTCAACTGCCTATCTTCCTTGCACAGATAGCTGAGCCACCAGCAGAAGCCTATATATAGAAAATAATGCCTATGGCATTAGTTTTAAATTGCTGAAAGATCTCCTACAGAGGTGATGGAAAACTGTGATGGCCAATAGCAACTGCTCAAGCCTGTTCTCAAGAGGCGATCAAGGCATGTGCCCTATTTGCTATATCTTTTGAATTGGTACTGACTGGATAGCAGTGGGTTTGGTTTTTGGTTGGGCAGTTACTCCTCTGGTTGCCAGAGACTGCTGGCAAAGAGGGTAGGGCCCAGCTTAACCTGGGCCAGCCCTGGCCTGGCACTATCAGCAGACAACCCAACCCGACTTCAGAGCACATAAAAACGATTGGAAAGACATTCCTTTAACTGTACATCTCAACCACTCAAACTTCCCTGCATCCCCACCCATTCCTTCCTACCTTACTTCCTTCGGTGAGGGATGAAAGAGGCACCCAAGACTTAAACTCCCCATCCTAGTTTTGGGGCCCTTCTCTCTACCTTCAGTGTGTCCTTCTCTACTGGCTCCTAACATTAACCTCAAAATATGCTCGAGCTGCTCAAATAATAAAAATGGAAAAGAACAGGTACCATTCTTTAAGTTCCATGTTTGGAGTCATGTTAAATACTTTACCAATACCATCTCATCTAATCCTCACCTGTACTCTATGAAACAAGTACCAGTTATCACCACTCCCATTGTGCGGATGAGGGATCTGACACACAGAGACTGACTGCCCAGGGTCTCACAGCTAGTGAGTGAGAGCTCTTGAACCCAGTAGACATGGAGCTATTTATTGCCCGTCTTTAAAACTCTTCTCATCCAAGCCAAGTGCATCCCAAATTCTCTCCTGCTTCTACTCTTCACATAGTAACTGCAAAACTTCTAGAAAAGGTTGTCTACACAGCAGTCTCCACTTCCTCACCCTAAACTCCACAGAATCATCTTCTCAAGGTTTACCTGTCACACTGTCACCAAAGGTCTTCTGCCAGTCCGTTTCCACTTCCCCGCTAGCATCTAACAGGGCCCTTAGCCCATCCTTCTGGAATCCTTCCCCCGCCCCCCTCCCGTCCCCCACCGCATGCTTTGGGGATCCCTCCTATTTCTCCGGCTGCTCATTACTGGTCTCCTGGGCCCCGTTCTCTTCCACCCTCAACATCCATAGACTCCATCCCTATAGGTTCCCACGCGTGGGTTCCCACTCTGAGAGCTGCCTGTGCCCCGCGCCCGGGAAGTCTCAGTGAAGCAGCCATCCCATGGCGTCCCACTAGCCTAAGCAGAGAGCGCCCTGCCACCTGGCTCTGTGATTCCCAGTTCCTGTCAGTGTCCCCCACCCCCTTCGTGCACACTCCCACAAGTTGGGCACGCTACGCCTCCTTGCCAACACAGCGGGGGCGCGGAGCAGACCCGTGACTATCCCACAGGTGAACGCTCCCCAGGGGTGCAGCGGGCGCCCGCAGAGAAGGGCTGGGGGCAGTGAGCCCCGGGTGTTCTGGGGGCGGACTCTGCAGCTGCAGGACCCCAGTCCCGGACCTCCGTGAGGCCTGGGCTTGGGGCGCCCGCCAAGGGACAGGAGGGGGGCGTCAGGTCCGGGAGCGCGGGGGCTGAGAGACGCAAGAGAGCAAGGAGCCTCCCCACGGTTCCAGGGCAAGCGAGGCGGGGCGGGGTCGGGGCGGGGGTGAAGTGCAACCAACCTCTGCGTCGTCGCCGCTGCCGCCGCCGCGGCCACCGCCTCCTCGCGGCCCGCCCGAGAACTTCCGGTGGGGCGCGGAGGACGTGGCCCCGCAGCGGAAGCGCGGGAGGACAGAGTCGGGGTCAGACCCCGGCTCCCCGAACGCGCTGCGTGGGTAAGGAAGTGTGTGTAAACCCTTCCCTAATGGGGAAACTGAGGCTGTGATCAGGCTTGCGACGTCACGGGTGTGGTCTCCCACTGGTAACTAACACGCTAAGGTTGCGCTCGTCCTCTCGCCGTGTTCGTGGCGTCTAGTGCAGTACTGAACACGTATAAAAAGCCAAGCCAAGTGCCGTCGAACACTTACAAAGTCCTTAGTAAAATGTTGGATGAATCAGTGAGCATGGACTTGGAATTTGAATCCCTGTCTCCTGCCTGGAATTCTGCTTGGAGATGAGGTGAGAAGTAACAAAACCTGAGTCTTACCCTTTGGATTCCTGCAAAGAACACAGTGCCAGGCTTATCCAAGCTTACTGGATTGTCCCGGTCGGTAATAAGATGGTACAGAGTGGTTCCGAAGGTGCTGTTCTTTTGTAACACGGTATTTTAAGGATTTTTTTTTTAATTTATGTCTAAACACGCACACACAGCCGTTTATTCCTCATGAATCTACATAACTGTAAAAAATGTTAGGAAACTTCAGTGTTTGGATAGTTTTTGTTTAAAAGATACAAAACAACCTTCGTTTGTGCATACCAGCAGCAGTGTGACAAGGCTTGTCCATCAGACTTCTGCTCCCTCCAAGACTTGACTGAAAGAGGAGGAGTCTGCCCTATTTACTGGTTCCGTTTTGTTTTAACTACTCTAAAGCCCATTGCCTTCTAGAGTATTCAAGGAGCGCGTGGTGGGTTTGAACTGCCTACTTTTTGGTTAGCAGTGGTTGCACTTAACCCACTACATCGCCATGAGTCGGATACGACTCGGCGGCACTTGGCTTGGCTTTAAAGCCCATTCCTGTGGAGTAGATTCCAAGTCATGCCCAACCCATGTGTTACAGACGAGAGCTGCTCTGTAGGGTTTTCTTCGTTGTAATCTTTATTGACACATATTGCTAGGCTTTTCTTCCACATTACCACTGGATGGGTACACATCACCAGCCTTTAGGTTAGAAGTTGAGTACAAACTGTTGGTGCCACCCAGGAACCTTTGTGTGTTAGGGACCACCCCCTCTCCCCGCGCCTCGCCGCCACGCACGCGGATTTCCTTAACTCAGAATAGGATTCTTAGAGCAGGGAACCATTCTTCGTTTTTGTTTTTTACACCTAAGATGTATTTAAAGTATCCCCTGCCCCACCCCATTCCTCAAGCTGAGCTGCTGTCTTCCAGCTTCTGACTGATGGGTCCCTACTGCAGGACAGAGGTCCTGCTGGGTGAAAGAAGGCCTTACCAATGGTCAGAGCTGATCACAGATGAAATGGGCTGCTATATGTGTATAAGTGGAGGGTCTCAGGGTCCCCACCCGGAAGGGATCTGCGTGTGAAGAAGCAGTGGGTCTCCAGGTCATCCACAAGGAAATTCCTGCAATCTGTGGGAGGTTGACCAAAGGTGGCCTCGGTGGGGACCTTTCAAAGGGCAAGTGGTTCAAAGAGTTATTTGACTCTCTAAAAAATTTATTATGTCTCAGTTCCACACATGAAGTTTCTCAAGGTTTTAGGGCTTATAAGTGCCATTCTCTGGGCCCTAAAACCATCTTTCCCCCAATTCTTCCTCTCTGCCCCAGACCAATGTAAGTGAAAAGAATAGGCAACCTGACCTCACTTGCTTTATATACCACATCCTGTTTTCAGATTAATGAGCTCATTTGGTGGAAATTTACCAAAGGAAATAGTTTAATTTTGGAAAGTACCAAAAATTATCTTTAGTCACTCCACTGAGTTTGGGGGGCTCTTAAAATAAAGGGGGCATCACCTGAGGACCTCTGAGCATTCAGGGGATGTCAAGGCTGCAGAAATTGAAAGCCAGAGCCTAGTGAGGTTGAACCTGACTCAGAAAGGAAATGAAACCCTTTAAAGACCACTAACCTCTAGTTAGCAGTTTTTTTTCTTTTCTTTCTCTCTTTCTAAATATACATTTAAAAAGAAAAATGGTTCATCTAGTTGAAGGCTAAGATTTGGTGTTCTGAGCATGGGGCTGTGATAGAGGAACCAGAAAAGTAGGTAATATTTGGGCCTCAGGGTTATCTTTTCTCATCTGTATCCACTGAAAGGGGCACTAAAAAGTTTTCATTCTCCAGTTTGGGCCCAGTCAGACTCTAGAGACTGAAGTTGCCCACCTGGCTCCATAGCTTTTCTTTAAATCTCTTTTTAACGTTTCATTGTGGTTTAAGTGAAAATTTACAATCCAAGTCAATTTGTCATACAAAAGCTTATACACACATGGCTATGTAATCCTAGCTGCTTTCCCCACACTGTGACAGCACACTCCTCAGTTCCACTCTTTGTATTTCCCATGGCCAAGCAACCAGCAACTCTTCCCCCTCCACCCTCTGAACAAGAGCTACACAGTTAGCCTCATGGATCTAGTTAAGCCGAGAAGCACATTCTTTGCCAGTATCATTTTATATCTTATAATCCAGTCCAGTGTTCGTCTGAAGAGTTGCCTTCAGGAATGATTTCAGTCCTTGTGACTTCCTGAGACCCTCCAGTCTGCTGGACCATCAAGTCTGGTCTATTTAATAGGGTTCAAGTTCTGCATTCCATTTTTCTCCCAGTATGTCAAGGACTCTGTGTGTTCTCTATCAGAGCAGTCATTAGTGGTGACAGTGCACTATCTAGTTCTGGTCCTATTCCCATATAGTCTCAGGATTATGTGGCCCTTTCTGTCTCTTGGGCTCACATTTTCCTTAGGTCTTTGAAGTCCTTCATGCTCCTCTGTTCTAGGAGGGTTGGGACCAATTGATGCTCCCCATAGCTTTTGAGCATGTGCATCCTGCAAAGAGCTGAGAACTGAATTGCCACAAGTATCCTGAGTCATTCAAGTCTGTGAATCATTCTGCATTGAGACCCCATCGCAAATGACATCCCTCAGGCTTGGTCTCCGAGTGTACCACCACCTTCTGGCCTGACCTGTTTCCTAGAGTAGAGGTGTACAATCCTTCCTAAAATACCGAGAAAAATAATGATAGCTAACAAA
The DNA here is from genome assembly GCA_028571685.1 of Heterohyrax brucei. Lineage (NCBI taxonomy): Eukaryota > Metazoa > Chordata > Mammalia > Hyracoidea > Procaviidae > Heterohyrax > Heterohyrax brucei. The sequence goes on from CM053150.1 coordinate 71,370,732, forward strand.
GCTCTGGCAGTCTAGTATGGAGTGAGAAGAATCATGTCTTCCTTCTCTCTGACCCACTTTGAAATCTGTAATGATATACTAGAATGAAGACTGGACAGGGATTCAGGAGACTTGTGCTCTGTTTGTGTTTTTCCTGTCACTAAACCAGTTGTTTTAGGGGAGAAAAGGTAAGTGAATGCTTAATAATTCAAGACATAATAGCTCATAGATTTTATTTTGGAACAGAGAAAAACCTTGAAGTTATAGAATGGATTATGGAAACAAAACCCATTGCTGTTGAGTCACTTCTGATGCATAGCAACTGTTTAGGACAGAGAAGAACAGCCCCATAGGGTTTCTAAAGAGTAGCTGGTAGATTTCAACTGCTGACCTCTGGTCAGCAACTGAACTCATAAGTAGTGTACCACCAGAGCCCAGACAGATAAAGGGTCTTCCAATAAGGATGTCCTGTCTTTGAACTTGAATAAAACAAGTTGTATAAGTGATAGTTTCTTTCCTTTTTTATGATTGAATGAAAATGTACATTCCTATATAAATTTGCATACTGACCTACATGCAGCTTCCACTGCTCTCCCTGCATGGTGACAGCACACTCTTCCTCTCTGCTCCATAAATGTCTTATCTTCCCAACAGTCTCCTATCTTATCCTTTCCGCCCATTCCCCTTCCTCCAGTATAAGGTCAACAGGAAGACCTGCTATAGATGCCTAGAACCATAAAGTGCCCACACAATATGGTCACTCTGCGTTTTCAAGTCCAATCCATTGCTGTCTGAAAAGTTGACCTTCATTATGATTGATGGACAGGGGCCCATCAGGGCTAGGGGCCCTGCTCCCAGGAGAACTCCGAGGTCCCTGGACCATCAATTGTGGTCTTTTAGTGGAGATCTCAGGGTGTACCCCTATTTATACTTGTGTTGTCAGTGAGACTCAACTTTGTGAGCTCCATTGTGGCTATCACTGGCGGTGGCCAGGCACCATCTGGTTCTTCTGGTCACAAGTCGATGTAGATACCCACTCATGTGGATCTCTCTGTCTTCTGGATTCTCTTTCCCCTATGTCGTTATGGACCTTTGTGATCATCTGTTCCTGCTGACATGTGACCATTTGCTGTACCCTCAGGTGGCAGCTTGGCAGCTTTTAAGACCCCAGACGCCATTCACCATTGTGGGGTGTCGAGAGATCTCATTAGCAAAACGCCAGTTCTGCTCTGGCCTGTAGGGTCGCCATGATTCGGATCCAACTCGACGGCACTTGGCTTGGCAATTGTGCCAATTGGCCTCAATTTCCCCTGAGAGCATGGTCCCTGACCCCCACCCCAACTACACTGTCCTTGCAGTATTGGGTTAAGATGGGAGGAGTACACAAGTTGTGTTGAAGTCCCATTAATATTGATCTTCTTACTAGTGTGTGCCATCACCAGTTTCACTCAACCAAATTTCTAACAACTATCTAAACCCTTCCCCCTCACCCTCCAGGCCTCCCTACCCTTGCAGCCATCAAAGAGTCTTCTGTTGTGCATGAGTCTGCTTTTAAGTTCTTATTGTAGGGGTCTCATACAATATTTGTCCTTCTGTCACTGACTACTTTCACTCAACATAATGTCCTTCAGTTTCAACCAGGTTAAGAGATGTTTCCTGCTATTGTCATTGTTCTTTATCATTGCGTAGTGCTCCATTGAGTATATATACCATAGTTTACCTATCCATTCCTCTGTTGTTGGGCATGTGGGTTGATGCCATCTTTTTGCTATTGTGGACTGTGCTGTGATGAACATTTGTGTGCATGTATCCGTTGGTGTGAATGGCCTTGATTCTGTAGGACATATTTCAAGCAGTGGAATTACTGGGTAAAACAGTATGTTTATTTTAAGGTAGCGCCAGATTGCTTTCCAAAGAGGTTGCACCATTTTGCAGTCCCACCAACAGTGTAGGAGAGTTCCAATCTCTCCACAGCCTCTCCAGCATTTGTTGTTTTGTGTTTTTTGGATCATGGCCAACCTTATTGAGGTGAGATGCTATTTCATTGTCGTTTTGATTTGAATTTCTTTAATAGCTACTGATCGTGAGCATGTCTGCATGTGTTTTTTGGCTGCCTGGATGTCCTCTTTAGAGAAGTGTATGTCCATCTCCTTTGCCCATCACCTAATTGGATGATTTATTTTAAATGATACAGTTTTAATTGTTTTCTTATTTTGAAGTACATTTGATGGCATTATGTGTGGAAAAGAACTTCAGGTAAATGGCCACCATGGCAGCTTCCAAATGGGACCAAAAATAATCAGTTATCATAGCCTGATACCTTTTGCCATTGATAGTCACAGCCTCTCCTCATTTATCTTGAAAAAAATAAGGATCAGTGATTCCACTGGACCAAAATCCACACCAAATGTTAAGTTCTTTGGGATGAAGTGGGCATTCTTGAATCTCATTGCTCCAAATGTGACACTTTTGTTTGTAAAAAAAAACCATTTATCCAAAAGTGGGCCTTGTCTCTAAAGATAATTTTTTGGCCAAAAGCAGGGTCAACTTCCCATTGCTCCAGAGCCCAGTCACCAAATGTACAGAGCAATCTGTGGTTGTTAGACTTCAGTTCTTGAGTTAAAACACTTTTGTAAGGGTAAAACTTCCAAATCCGTATACGAAATCCCCAAACTGTGGTTGACGAAAGGCCCAGTTCTTATACTCAGAGAGAAATTGATTGGGATGGGTTCTGCACACTCTGATGGATGGTGGCAATGTTGTCATTGGAACATGTGGTTTGTTGGTGCACAGGCATTGTCTGATTGGCAACAGACCCAGTTGTCTCAATTTTGTGATTAAACATCGAATTGTTCTCTTTGTAGGACACTTATGCACACTATAAATTTCACATAATGCATGGAATGTTTGGTGAATGAAACATCCATTTTGATAATAAACTTTAATAACTTCCACACATTGTGGAATCGTGTAACTTTTCACAGCTATTTGTCAAGACTAATTTAAGAAAGTGATAAATATGGCTGCTATAGCTTCACAAATATGGCTGCCGTGAGCTATCAAAAATAGGACATCCTTATTGGAAGACCCTTTACAAGGCAGTTATAATTTCTTTTCTCTTGGCATGCTATCAAGGTTCATAAGTGGTCTACAGACCACTAAAAATCACTAGGGTTGTTTACTTAATATTCAGCCTCCTGGACTCTTCTCTGGACCTAGTGAATAACAATTTCTGTTACTATTGTTGTTGGGTGACTGCATTAGGTTTTTCAAAGTTTGTATTAGCTGTAGGACTTTTTTTTTCTTTTACTTTTAAATATTGTCTCCTATGGAATCCCAATATGTAGACTAGAGAGAAGCAGAGATGCATGTCAAGCAGAAAAAGTATCAGGTGCCTGTGTACTGGGCTTCACTCCTCCCCATCCCAACTCCTGGGCTTTCAGGGTACAGTTTGTCCACGATGGTGGATTTGACATTAAAGTTGATTTTGTCTGAGATTAGAATTGCCACCCCTGCTCTTCTTTGTTCATTGTTAGCTTGATATATATTCTTCCATCCTTTAATTTTCAGTTTGTTCCTGTCTTTAGGTCTCAAGTGAGTTTCTTGTAGACAACATATGGATGGGTCGTGTCTTTTGATCCAAGATGACACGCGGTGTCTCTTTACTGGAGCATTCAGTCCATTCACATTCAATGTAATTATTGATAGGTATGTGTTCACTGCTGCCATTGTGATATGTTTATTTTTATGTTGATGTTTTCTCTGTTGTTCTTATTAGTCTGTTCTGGGACACTCTTTTTTGTGAGTTGATTTTTCACCTTTTTCAGAGCTGGTTTTATAGTTGTTGAGACTCGTGTGTTAGATTTCTTGAAATGGTATGATACATCTTTGTTGTGCTTTAGAGCTGCCCCTATGAACCCCCTTAATAAACTATTTATAAACCCAATTTTAATTACTACCAGTCTTGTCGTCTTCCTCTCCAGCTGGAAGGACTATAACGACTGTAGTATATCCCTCTTTTATTATGATGACACCATAGTTTTCATGATGATCACTGGATTGCCTCTTTCCAAATCAAAGCTGTGATTTACTTTGGAGCCTTCCCTAAATGGGTATTGAGTAGTGTGTCGTTCTAAAATATAAAGTTAGTGGTTTCGTTCTTCTAAGCCAAAGCCAAGAACTTCTTTCAGTATTTCTTGTAGTTTGGGTTTGGTTTTTACAAAGTCTCTGAGTTTCTGTTTATCTGGAAATATCTTAATTTCATTTTCATGTTTGAAAGACAGTTTTGCAGGATATATAATTCTTGGTTGGAAGTTCTTCTCCTTCAAGACTTTGAATGTGTCGTGCCACTGTCTCCGTGCCAGCATGGTTTCTGCTGAGAAATCTGACGAGAGCCTACAGGGTTTCCTTCTGAATGTTAGCTTTGCCTTGAGTCTTGCTGCCTTTAAGAGTTGCTGCTTCTGTTTCATTTTGTTAAGCTTGATTATAATATGTCTTGGAGTCTTTCTTTTGAGATCTATATTGGGTGGCGTACGATATGCATCTGAGATGTCTATATTCTCTTCCTTCATGATTTCTGGGAAGTTTTCTTTCAGCAGCTCAGCAACGATACTCTCTGTGTTCTCAGATGTCTCACCCTGTTCAGGGACTCCAATTAATCGAAGGTTGTTCCTCTTAATAGAGTCCCACATGCTTCTTAATGTTTCTTCATTTTTCTTGTTTCTTTTTTCTGATTTCTGCTCATAGACACTGGCATGGGTAGCTCTGTCTTCCAAGTCAGAAATTCTTTTTTCCATTTGTTCCATTCTGTTTTCTTGGCTTTGCATGGAAGTTTCTATGTGTTTGATTTTCTTCTTGATCTGTTGGATTTCAGAGTACTGGTGTTCCATCAGATCGAACAACTTGCTTAATTTTTCATTTTGTTCTGCTGCATTTTGTATAAGGTCTAGAAGGGCTCTGTATATAATCAATTTGTATTCACTTCCTGATGCTTTCATAAAAGTTTCTTCATCTGGAAAACTCCTTGATTGCTTTGTTTGGGAGCCTTCTGAAGCCATGAGTGATTGCTTGTATGCCACAATTGTCTGTTGCTTTTTGGGTCCCATGTGAGTATATAGAGGCTGGAAGAGGTACTGTGAGGATGGATTGCAAATGTTTCTCTAGGCTGTCTTCAAATGTAAAGCAAAAGGTACCTGACCAGTTCACAAGTCAGTTAGGTTTTCAGGTGTAGAGGTCCCTCTTCCCGTCTGACAAAGTAAGCGCCACTATATCCAACCCCAGATGATAACAAACTAGTTCAGAATACAGCACTGCTACTGCCCTGGTGGCCTCTGCTGACAGGGCCTAGCCTTATCCAACACTGCGTCGAGTACTGGTTTTGTGATAGAAAAGCGCTCTCTTGTGGGCATGCTCTGGCTCCCAAGCTAAGAATTAGGTCCAGCTGCGGCCACCATATCCAAGATGGCGTCCTCCACACAGGCAGCAGACAGGGGGGCTAAAGATGCCCAGAGGCAGCGATTCCTCTGCTTCTGTTGCAGGGCCCCCAATGTAGGCAGCACTATGCAAAATCACTGCTTTTCTGACGGAGAAGCACTGTCCCGTTTGCAGGCGCTGGCTCCCAGGCTAAGAACGAGGTCCCGCTAAAATCTCGGTACCAACATGGCGTCCCGCACCCTGACCGCAGAGTTCCGCACAAACCCCACTGAGGCAGCTGCAAAACGAAAGGTTCAAAGTGTCTAGATTAACAGAGTCCCGAGCCTGCCTCTCAGAGTATGAGAATTTCACCTGCCTATCCCCCCAGCAGCGTGTCTGAGTCCAGCCGCCGGGCAAGGCCCAGCTCCGCCCACCAGCCAAGACAGAGGAAAAAAAAAAGTCAAAATGGTGCGTTTACCTTCCTTCCGTGAGAGCCGGGGCTAGCCAGGAGCGGGAGTCAGCGAAAGAGAGGAGGTTTTTCGCTGAATGGTATAAAGTCCCAATTAACAGCTCTGTGCCGTGTCCTGAGGCTGATTAGGTGCTCAGAAGGCTCTGTTTGATTGTCAGTTCAGGTCTTGGTTTCCAGAGGGATAGAAAGAGACGTGGCCTTAGTCCGCCATCTTGACTCCGCCCTCCCAGGGTACAGTTTGAAAATCACTGTGATGGTTAAAGTCTTGTGTCAACTTGGCTGGGTCATGATTCTCAGTGGTTTGGCAGTTATGATATGTTTAGCATTTGTATAATAATATGATCACCTCCATGACGAGATTTGATATAATGAGAATACCTACCTAACAGGATGGTATCTACTGTGAGTAGCCAGTCATTTGAAAGGAAGTTTCCTTGGGGGTGTATACTACATGGAATATAGGTGGACTTTCTGGCGAGGCTTGTGGGCTTTTGCTTGCACTGGATCCTGTGGCTGGCTCCTATTCACCTGACCTCCAGTTCTTGGGACTTGAGCTAACAGATTACCTGCTATCTTGCCTGCTGGTCCTGGGTGTTATCTGTCTTCGCAATATGTGATGCAGAACACTGCTGTCTGACTTGCTGATCTTGGATTCACCAGCACCTGTGTCTCGGTCATCTGGTACTGCTCCAACCGAAATACCACAAGTAGATGGCTTTAACAAAGAAAAGTTTGTTCTTACACAGTCCAAGTAGGCTACAAGTCCAGATTCACAGTGTCAGCTCCAGGGGAACGTTCTCCTTCTTTGTCAGCTCTAGAGAAAGATCTTTATGTTGCATCAGCCTTTCTGTGGTCAGGAAGCATCTTGACACAGGAGTTTTAGGTCCGAAGGACATGCTCTGCTCTCAAGTCTCCGGTTTTTCCCTTTTCTTTTATCTCTTGTAGGATAAAAGGTCAGTGCCTTAGGCTGGGATCACATACAGAGATTCACAGGAAGGAAGCTTCTCACACAGTTGTAGATGCAGCAGTGACCCAAGAACATGAGTGAGGATGGAGGGCTTTTTCTGACTTATGTGGCATCATGGATTGAACTGTGTCTTCCAGCCTTGGGACTTGTGATCTTCTGAGGTCCCAAATGTGGAAACTGGGACTTGCTCCATGGCTGCCCTGGCCCATTCAGCCTTTTCTCTGATAAGTGTGTCTTTACGTGTATTATAGCTTAAGACCCTGTTAGCCAAAAGTCTTGGAGAAGGGAGGGATTACACTGAGGGAGGCAGACCAGACTGGAGGATTAGGGCCCATGGTTGTGATAAAAATAACAACAACAATGACAATAGTAGTGACTATGTTTTATTATCAGACACTGCTCAAAACACATTATAGTCATTGCTCTGTTTAATCTTTATGCTATTACCAGGAAGTGGTGAAAAAACAATTTTCTGTTTTCCAGATGAAAAAACTAAGGCTTAAAGAGTTAAGTAACTTGGACAAGGTCAAACCCATTGTCACCAAGTCAGTTCTTTCCTCACAGGATTTCCAAAGTTGTAACCTTTATGGAAGCTGACTGCCACATCTTCCTCTCTCAGGATGGCGAGTGGATTCGAATTGACTGACCCTGTAGTTAGCAGCTGAGTGCTTAACCACTGTGCAATCAGGGGTCCTGGTCACATTTAAGTGACCAGTAATTGTCAGTGCTGGGAGCAGGAAGAGAATTCACTCCAGGCTTTATACCTTTCCTCAGTTGTTCAGGCCAAGCTGAGATTTCACCTGGTTCAAGCTTGTGATCACCAGCACTAGAATTTTTAAAGCACTGACATGCAGAAATCTCTAATGTAGACTGCCAAAATTTTTGTTGGTTTTAAACCACAGAATACCTTCTTCATATCAAAGCTTACGTGGAAGCCCCATTTGTAAAATTGAAATAGATCAACCTGGATCTTCTCTGATTGAGGAAGGGAGTTGTCTGAACTCAGTGGAACCCAAGGGTGTAGTTTGAAAACTGTCTCATGTAATTCAAATCCCTTCTCTGATCCCTGGGTTGAATGGTTGCCTGGGACTTCATGAATCTGAAATGGAATGGGGACCTTGTTATCATGGACGGTATTTTCATACTTAGGCAGTTTTGAATGAGATCAACTTCTTTGTTGGATCCAGCAGAATTCTGCTTCCTGGTAACTTTCACCAGTGGATCTCAGTGTTTCCCCTAGGGCATCCCCTGTAAGATTTGACAGTACAGCTCGTTCTTCCTCTACTGGGCTCTTCTCCATTCTAAACAACTCCAAACCCAAACCCTAAGCTGTTGAGTTGATTCTGACTCATAGCAACCCTATAGACAGAATAGAATTGCCCCATAGAGTTTCCAAGGAGCACCTGGTGGATCTGAACTGCCGACCTTCCAGTTAGCAGCCATAGCACTTAACCACTATACCACCAGGGTTTCCAAACTTCAGTTCCTGCAAATATTCCTCCTGTGACATTTCTAATCCTCTTTAGCCTGTCATCCTTTTCCTTTTACCCCACACATATTTACTGGACACCTGTGATGTACTGAGAAGTAAGCGAGACCCCAAGGTGATAGTTGTGAAAGAGGCAAAGTCCGTAGTCTTAGGACAGTCATATCCTAGAGTACGTAGATGGACCATAAGCAAGTGAATGAATCCAGTCAGCTGGTGACAACATTGGACTTCTTCCTGTTTGTCCGTAATATGTGGAGCCCAAAATGAGACCATTATCTGTATTTGGAAATACCAAACATTTGTCCCTGTTTTTCTTTTCAAGGCAAGCTGTGAACTCATATAAAACCAAAACCAAACCCACCACCACTGAGTTGAGTCTGACTCGTAGTGACCGTATAGTACGAAGCAAATTAGTGAACAGCGTTGCTACTGAATTGTCTTAATCTATTCTGATAACTTCTGGTTCCTAGACTAGAAAATTTAATTAAATAGGCAATTAAAGCCTGTTAGGAATTTATTAGATTAGAAGACCAAATATGCACAACTGACATCAGCAACGAAACAAAGAAATACAACAAATGATCTTATAAAAGCTGTAGCCTATCATGGAGCCCCAGCAGTGCAGTGGTTAAGAGTTCAGGCTGCTAACCAAAAGATCAGCAGTGTGAATCTACCAGCTGCTCCTTGGATACCTTTGAGGGCAGTTCTACGCTGTCCTATTGCGTCGCTAATGAGCTGGAATTGACTTGACATTAGTAGGTGTTTTTATTTATTTATTTTTGTGTGACGGCCTATCATGCATTTTTTTTACTTTAACTGTTTCTGTTAATCTCTGTCTTGGTCCTTATTATCCTTATTATAATTTATACATGTGAAATTTCTTCTTTCACCAGCTCTGGAAACAAAGTTTCGCCCAAATATAGGTACACCCTGCCGCTGGGGCCTTTTCCTGGGTTATGTAATTATTGTTCTTCCTTCTCCCTTAATTTGGATTCCCCTGCTGTTGGAGAAAAGAATAACTGAGTGTTGTAGCTCTTCAGCAGGCAACATCTGGCTGAAGAGGCAGGCAGGCAGACTGGTAGCCCTCATCCCACCCTACCGTAGTCCTGTCCTCACACTCAGCCTGAGAGAAAAACCAGGAGTGGAAGGAGCTCTTACTTGGACTCAGGTGGTCTGCTCTGCCACTGACTTTGGGGAAAGTCCTCCTTGTCCTTGGGCCTCATTCTTTTCACCTGCGAAGTGGGAGAATAATCTCAGAAGAATTCTTCAGTGTGAACCATTTAAGCACTAAAACTTTAATTATTCAAACCCTGGTAGTGTGAAAAGGATCTAACTTTCCTTGCCTGTCAAGGGGCTGCTTGAGAGGCTGCTCTATGCATCTGGTGGCCCCAGCAATCCTTGTAACAGATGCTGGAAGGTTCCACAAGAGGTCTGGTCTTTTTGGACTCCAAACCACACACCGCCTGCCCCCAGGAAAGCTATGTAGAAAACCTCTGCTGATATCAGAGCTCAATTCAGACAATTCTCCAGCACAAGCCAAGACTTGGGAAGTGGGAATGTGGGAACTAAGAGGCTTAGAACTGGGTTGTAGCCCTCACTTTCTCAAAAGAATGCCCACTCTGGGGCCAGGAAAGCTGTGAATGCAATGGTGTTGGTATTGTTCACCGCTTACCTCCTTGTGTTACAAAAAGGGCAACACGGTCCAGAGAGGCATGAGCTTGCACAGCAGGTCAGAAGAGGTCTGGATCCAGAAGCCTTTTCTCCATGTTCTGGTGCTTTTCTCCCCAAATATCTCAACAATACCCTATCTTGCCTTGTTTCTACATTTATTCTAGGGGGGTTTGAGACCAGTGCCTGTACTCTGTTTAGGCCTCGTTGGTGCCCAGCCTATATCTTGGACTCAGTGAGGACCTAGTAAATATCTGTCAGGATGTACTGACTTGCCATCATGAGAGGCCCCAGGGATATTAGGAATATATCTAGCTTACCTTTCACACCTGTGGGTTCTCAAATTGAATTTAACCAATAAATTTTTCACTTCTATCATTAGCCTGTTTGTTCTGTTTTTAAGAAGCAGATCGTATACATACAAGGTCTGACAATTAAGTTCACAAACTCATTCTCGAAAAAAGTGCTACCTGCTTCATTGTGAATATCACTACAGTCATGTTCAAAGTACTCTCCTTGGGAAGTTGTGCACCGATACCAGTGCCTGGTCCACCCTTCGAAGCAGTTTTAGATCTCTTTCTGGAAAGTCCATCAGAGCTGTCGTCCTATAGGGTGTGATGATTAAGTTCGTGAACTCATCCTAGGAAAAGTGCTTTGAATGTGGACTAGGTGCTGGCATTGGTACATAGCTTCCCCAAGGGGAGTGCTTTGATGGTGACCGTGGTGATATTCAGCAATGAGACATGTAGCACTTTTTCTAGGATGTTTGCCGACTTATCAGATGTCATAGAGCAACATTTTCTGTGATCTGTCTTAATCATTTTAGGGCTGTACTTGATGCATTTTCTTAATGCAAAATAAAATAATGAAAGCCATTCTGTTTAACTGCTGTGCTTGGTTAATATCTTCTGTAGCCAGTGTCCAGCTGCAAAGCCAGAGCATCTTGGGAAGGACCCACAGCTTCAGCTTCTCCTGAGAGCTGAAATCAGAGCTGCCTAAGGGAGCTGCGGGGCCCTGGCCCCGGCCCCGGTCCAGCCTTGCTTCTCTTTCACGGAGAGCATGTCTGCACACAGGCCTTCCTGAACTGATTGGAACCCCTCCAAGGACAGACCTGGAGATGGACCAGAAGGGAGTGTGCTCCTAGGAAAGACATCTATGGGGAATCAGAGACTGTGGTATGCAGGCACACACATGCAAATAGTTGCAGAATGCCCAGATCTTTCAAAGTTTCAAGATAAACCAGAATCTGGATTTTTATGTAAAATTTCTTGATTTTTAGAACACTTCATGGGCCAAGAACTGAAACCAAACCAAAAGAACAACCCACACCCGTGTCTGCTGACCACCATCGTGACCTCTGATAGAACCTGAAAAAAAACCACAAATCCCTTGCTGACAAGTCAATTCTGACTCATAGTGGCCCTACAGGACAGAGTAGAACTGCCTCATTGGATTTCCGAGGAGCAGCTGGTGGATTTGAACTGTTGACTTTCTGGCTAGACGCCAGGCTCTTAACCACTATGCCGCCGGAACTTGGCAACCCCTCAGCACTATGTGAGTGACACACAAATGCCTCTACATGTAACTCACATGTACTATATATATTATATCTGCTTGTCCAGATGCTGACCCTTGTGTACATGTAATAAGGCAATCATTGGATACTTATACTATGTCTTTGCCCTAGGATATGGCTTTTATATCTTCATTTTCTACACGTAAAAACTGTCTCTGTTGCCAAGGTCATGTAGCTAGTAGGTGCTGGATTCGAGCCCCAGGCTGCCTGACTGCAAAGCTGGTGTCCTGAAGCACTACACAAGCAGCCTGCCAGATGCCTGCTATTGTATCAGAATGCCTGTTAGTTTACTTCCCTCACTAAACTCCTTGAGTTTAGGGTCTGTTTCTTATTTACTGTTTATTATCTATCACCTAGCATTGCACACTGTGGTGCCTAGGAGATGCTCAGTAAATGATGTAATTGTAGCCATAGGCACACACAAACGTGTACAAACAGGCACATGGACACCAATGTACTGTGCCCTGCTGCGTTTAAGGACATATTGTGCCCACACTCTTACATGCACATGCATCTACCCACCTCCCCCCCCCCCCCCAGGGCACTAGAAGCTCACTGGGCCTCTCTAAGATCCCCCTGTTAGCACCCTACCAGCCTTGCCCTAGCCTTCCTGGAAATCTTGAGACTGCTGTGGCGTTCTTTTTTCCTAACTTAAGAGACAACTCAGCAGTTTTGTTTTTCAAAGTCTGGGGCTCCAAAACCTGGAATTCTTTATTTTTTCCACTCACATTTTCCTTAGCTCACTGCTTTTACCCCTGCTTTGGCCCAAAGTTTGCACTCAGAGCACCCTCCACTGGGTGCTGTTCTCCCAGCCTAATGGGCATTCGCAGAGGGGAGGGATAGCATCTGTCTTAGAAGCAACTACTTTACAGGTGTGAAAACTGAGTCAGATGGTGGCATCAAGGAGAGGCTGGGGATATGAGCTCATTTCAAGTTTGCCAGTGTGCATTACTAGTAGTGATTTTGTTACTAGTAGTGATTTTGTTATTTTTTCATTGCTGAAAATAATAAAAGGAGAAATAGCTTCCAGAGCTCAGCCGGAGCAGAGGAAGGCCGTCTGCTCTCCTGGGGGTCTGTGTTTACAATAGATGACAAAGGTTTGGGAACCCTGCCACCTAGGATCTCCACCACATTTAATAGGTGAGGAAACACTCAGAGAGAAGTTGAGGGAAGGGATGTGTGTCTTACCTAGTTCTGCTGTAACAAATACCGTAAGTGGATGGCTTTAACAAAGAAAAATGTAATTTCTCACAATCTAGTAGACTAGAAGTTCGAATTCAGGGTGTGAGCTCTAGGAGAAGGTTTTCTCTCTGTCAGCTCTGGAGGAAAGTGCTTCTCTTCACTCTTTTGTGGACTAGGAGCTTCCCACACAGGAACCCTGGGTCCGAAGGATGCACTTCCTTCCAAGCACTCATTTTTTGGTGGTATGAGGTCCCTCATATCTCTGCTCGCTTCTCCTATATCTCAAAAGAGATTGGCTTAAGACACAATCTGCTGTTGTAGATCCTATCAGTACAACTGCTGCTAATCTATCTCATTAATATCCTAGTGATAGGATTTATAACATATTAAGAAAATATATCAGATGACCAAATGGTGGACTATTGCAGTACTGGGAATGATGGCCTAGCCAAATTGATGCACATATTTTGGGGGGACACAATTCATTTCATGACAGGGTGGGAGCAGTGTTTACCTTGCACTGGTTATATTCACAGATATCTTCTCATTTAATCTTGCAGCAGTCATGTGGGACAAATGTTACTTTTTTTAGATTGTGATTGAAAGTGTACAATCCAGTTTAGATTAGCATGCCCGCCGATCTGAAGCTCCTTCTGTTCTCTTTGCTCGGTGACAGCACATGCCTCCTTTCCATTCTATACCTGTCATATCATCGTAACAATCTCCTGTCCCCACCTCTCCACCCTCTCCACTGCCTTCTAGTAAGAGGGCAGAGGAACGACCCCCTATAGATGTAGAGAACCATAAAGTGCATACACGATATGGTCACTCTGTGTGTGTCAGGGGGGCCAATGATTTTGTTAAAAATTTACTGTGCTTTAGATGAAGGTTGATGTAGCAAATTAGTTTCTCATTAATAATTAATACACATTGTTTTGTGACCTTGGTTGCCAGTGCTACAATGTGTCAGTGCTCTTTTCAACTTTGGGTTCTCTGTTACCAGCCTTCCTGACCCCTCCTTGCCTTCTCATCCATGCCCCTGGGCTGGTATATCCATTCAGAGTTCATTTTGTCATAGGGACCTCTCATCTTTAGCTGGAGGGTGAACCTCAGGAGTTACTTCCGTACTGAGATAAAAGTGTGCCTGGAGGCCATACTCTCAGGGTTTCTCCAGTCTCTGTTAGACCAGTAAATCTGGTCTTCTTTTGTGAGTTGTAATTTTCTTCTACATTTTCTGCAGCTCTATCTGGGACGCTTTATTGTGATCCCTGTCAGAGTAGTTGGTGATGGCAGCTGGGTACCATTAAATTGTACTAAACTCAGTCAGGGTGGAGGCTGTGGTAGTTGTGGTCCATTAGTCCTTTAGACCAGTCTTTCCCTTGTGTCTTGGGTTTCCTTCATTCTCCTTTATGTCAGATAGGTATATCCTTGATGGCCACTCACAACCTTTTAAGACCCCAGATGGCAGTCAACCAAAGTAGGATATAGAACATCTTTATATGCTATATTTTGCCAATTGAGCTTGATGTCTGCAGATGATTTTGTTTCCATTTTAGAGATGAAAGCAGAGAGACTCAGTGAGTTTTCAACATCAGAAAGGTAAGAGTTGAGATCTGAACCTAAAACCTGCTGTTTTCCTAGCTTTGTAGTCTGCTGGATTTTTCCTGTTTGGCTCTGAGTCTGAATTTAGTGGGGGCCTAGAGTGGAGTAGGCATGGGTGAACTCATCAGGAGGCAAGGGTTTCACAGTCTGTCATTTGGAAAGGGAATCTCCTCCCTTTGGTGTCTTGCAGTGTGCAGCATCGGGAGCCATAGGGAAATGGGTTGGATAGTGCCATCAGGCCTTTGAAGCCGAGGTCCTCAGGGTGAAAGCAGGGTTCTGGGACTGGCAGCGGCACCAAGGCTCCTTGGCTAACAGTATAAACAGGATTAGATGTCTCAGTAAACTGAACACACACTTGGGCCAAAAGGTAGGAGTTGCCTTGAAAAGAAGTCAAGTTTCAGAAGGTTTTTGTTTTTAATGGGGCCTGGTTAATGACTCAAGGAAATGAATGTTTCATCAAGAATTCATCCTTGCCCTCTCAATCCATCCTTTATCCTGCTGTTCAGAAAGTTCTAAAATGTCTCACTTGCTGCAGGAAGAAGTCTACACCTCTTATCTTGTTAATTTTTGGTTTGACGTTACGTTATTTCTCATTGGTTCCATTTGAACAAACCATTTAGAGGACCCTAGGCATACCTCCCTTGATTCCCACCTTTAGGCTTTTGCTTACATTATTTTCTCTCCTTGAATGACTTCATTTTATCTTATCCAAATCTCAGCCATTCCTTAAGACTCAGCTCAGATGTCACCTTTTCCATGGAGCCTGCTTTGCTGTGCCTGACAGGAAATATCCTACCTTGTGTTAAGCTTGTAGTGCGTGGTCTAGCTCCCCTAAGAGAGTGAAAACAGGGTTGGATTCATCCCTGATTCCCCCAGAGTAGTGAGTAGTGTGTATACAAGTGGTATGTGTGTGCACACGTGCGTGTTGCACCACCCCCCAGTATGGTGCTTCTATATGCGAAAAGTCGTGAGACCGTCAGCAGTGACATTAGAAGGTAAGAGTTTGGTGAAGATGTTGCTGGAGAGACCTGTGACACACTGTGCTTCTCTCTTCTTTGCAAGTCGAGAGAAAGTGGTTTCATGGGGTCTCCTCGAAGAGCTCATTACGTGTCTGCAATTGTTTGGGGGGCAGGGAAGTGACAGGAGGTTGACATCTGACTACTACCCAGAAATCTAGAAGGTAAAAGATGGATACTACCTTAAACAAGACTAAAGAGAAGTGGCTCTGGTAGAATTTGACTGCACTCCCAAAGTTGGCCTGGGCAAAGGATACATGTTCCCATGGCCTAGGTATGTACATGAAGAGCTAATGTGAAGGCCTCTTAGGTTCTGCCCAATAGAGGGGACAGACTAAAGGCCCTGCTGGATCCCTCGGGCTGCGTAAGGAGTGAACAGTGGGATACAGGTTGGTGTAACAGCCACGTGAGGGTGAGAGGGCCTCACGGATTGAAGGGAGTGTTTCTGAGTGTTTCAGGGCTTTAAAGCCCTGCCATGCCCAGAGAATAGGGAGTTACAACAGCACCGGTCAGGTTGAGAGCTCTCCTCCTCTCTTTATTCTGTGTCTCTTACCTACCCCACTCCTCAGCCCTGGAGCCCCCAGAAGTCACAGTGACTCCCTGGCGAGGGGGTCTTAGGGTAAGAAAGAAGCAGCTACCCATGCCCCCTTCACAAGCGACAGGGGTATCCATAGAATGTCATTTCTTGATTTGAGACCAATTTTCCACCTTCTACCTAGTTCCCACCAAATAACGAGGCTAGTGCACCAATATCTGCAAGGCTGTAGCCCCCTTGCCTCCAACGACTGGAGTCCTGTTCTTGAACTTCAGCTCCACGTCTCGGACACTGGCTTACTTGACCAAATCACCATGGGCCCAAATCCCTAGTGTCATGCTTTCCTTATGCCCTACGATACCCTCTTCTTGCCTTTTTGCCAATGATGGTGGCACAGTACCAGTATTTGCCCCAGACATTTGCCCTTTACTTTTTCCTCAGGGTGTACTGTACTTTTGTAAAGGTGAGTTCTTCCAAGAAGTCTTTCTTGTTTAACTCTTTTTCTTTATGACACTCCAGAGCCTGTTACTCCAGGTCCAAGAATCAGCACCATAGGCATGACCGGGGAGATGCAGAATCTCAGGCTCCTCCCCAGAGCTGCAGAATCAGAATCTGCATTTTAACAAGCCTTAGAACAATGTTTCTTAAGCTTGAATGTGCCTATGAGTTTCTTTGCAATCTTGTTAAAATATAGCCTTTTAGGGTCCACTCCAGATTTAGGGCTTCTAGCCATCAGAACTGGGAGATGGTACATTTTGTGAAGCCATGTAGTTTGTGGTCAATTTGTTACAGCAGCCCTGTTGTTGTTAGGTGCCGTCGATTCGGCTCCTGACCCTATGCACAACAGAACAAAACACTGCCCGGTCTTGCACCATGTCCACAATTGTTCTTATGCTTCAGGCCATTGTGGCGACCACTATGTCAGTCCATCTCATGGAGGGTCTTCTTTTTTTCACTAACCCTCCACTCTACCGAGCATGATGTCCTTCTCCAGGGACTGATCCCTCCTGACTGCATGTTCGAAGTGTGTAAGAAGCAGTCTTGCCATCTTTGCTTCCAAGGAGCACTCTGGGTGCACTTCTTCCAGATGTTTGTACTTTTGGTGGTCCCTGGTACATGGAGAAGAGTGTTAGATGTACCACGCTGAAGGTACAGCAGCCCTATCATGTGAATACAGTACCCTATTACCTCTTCTTTTGATATGCCTTCATATTTGCTCCCCTGGCACTGTGCTTCCCTGGCCCCCAGAATACTTCAGTCTTTGCTCCTGCAACCATTCCTGAAGGGCCTCATGCATAGTCACTCTCAACTAAGGTGCTGGGACCTGATCTGCATTTCTAAGAGGCTCCCCGATGAGGCTGACCCCACTGGTTTGGAGTCCACACTTTGCGTAGCACTACTCTAAGACCGGTAGCCTTCAGATCCAAAGGGATGAACTCTAACCATAGGATATTAGGTGCTAGCTAAGGCTCTTTTAAAAAAAAAAATTAGCCTTTCCTCAGTCTTTCAAAAACACAATAGGTGTTCTTTTGGATTTCTTAACACAAAGATTACTTTTGATCATTAATGGTATTTCCATATTTGTTCAAGATGCTACAACTTTTAAAAGTTCTAACGCTTGCTTGATCTTATTTCATTCTTCCAACAACCCTAATTATGACCTAATTTTCAAAAGAGAGGAAAGTCTGGTGGCATAGTGGTTAAGTGCTACAGTTCTTAACCAGAGGCTGACAGTTCACATCTACTAGGTGCTCCTTGGAAACTCTATGAGGGAGTTCTATACTCTGTTTATAGGGTTGCTATGAGTTGGAATCGACTTGACAGCAGCAGGTTTGGGTTTTGGTTCAAAAGAAAGGACTAGAGCATGGAGAGTTAAGAGAGTTAGAAATCACACAGCCTGTTAGCTGTTATTGGCTACCACAGATTGCCAGTTTTTATAGCCCTTCAAGATTGATCATGCTACTCCCATTTTATGGAAGGGAAAACTGAGGCTCGACAAGATTAGGGCTGTCCCAATGCTCTTTGTCTCACAGTTCAATATCTTACATCCTCATATTGCTTCCCCTGAATAAGAACCCCTTTCTTAGTCTCCTTCTCTCGCTGTCTGTCTCTCTCTCTCACACACACCCACCTCAAACCAACTAGGCCATTTTAATTTCTATACCAAGCATTTAATTAATGAACATGCTAAAATTTGGCCTCAGCCTTTTGCCTTCAGTGATGCCAGGAGGTGGCCAGACGAGAGTGAACAGTGATCGGTCCTGCCACCAAGACCCCAGCAGCCTCAGGAAATCTCTGTTCTGCTCTCTTCCTACCTGGGCCGTATCTTCTTTCTGTCACTCTTCGTCTATTCTCAGAACACTGAGTTCAGTTCTAGTCGTATACATCATCGGTATTACCTCATTTAAGTCTTACAGAAATCCTCCAAGGTGGGGCTTACTAGCATTCACCTTTTTCAGATGGAAAAACAAAGGCTTAACAAAATAAGGTACTGGTTTCTTGATTTCTCTCAGATCTGGAAGTCATCTAAGCCAGCCACCCACCTTGAATTGTCACTGCAACACCCATGTACAGAGATGGCTGGACTCTGCTTGAATGTCCCCAGCGGTAGGAAACTCAGTGCCTTCTGGGGAGCCTTATTCTGTCTTTGAACGGCTCCAGCTACAAAAAAAATTACAGGGAGAAAATCTGTTTCTCTGAAACTTCCACTCATTTGTGTGGTGGAAAGAACACTGGGCTTAGAGTCAGAGCCTTGGGCTTGCATCCCAGCCGTTCCACTTAACATCACTGTAACCACTGGCAAGCACTCCTAGACCTTGGTTTTCCCAGGTGCAAATGAAGTATTTGGATGAGATGAGCTCTAGGTCCTTTCTGGTTTGGACATTTTAGGATTGTATAATTCATGACAGTGTACATAACATACACATACCTGATTATAATGATGGAAACAATGAAGAACTGGACACTGTCTTCCGAAGGACAGATCTGTTTCTGCCAACATGCCTGTCAGGGTGGGGACACTGCCAACCGAGAAGTGTCCAGAGGGTTTACAGAACTGGGGTTCTCATTTTGCTTTAACACCCTATCCCTTCCCCTCCTCTTCCCTTTTCCCTTCCCTCCCTCCATTTCTTCCCTCTTTCCACCTCCCTCCCTCTCTCCTTCCTTGTTTCCTTCCTCAGAGAAACAAAGGAATATTCTACCCTTCCAGTGAAAAGAAGGATTATGGCTGGTGACAATTTTTGTCACCACATCAAACATGCAGAACTAGTCTCTCTTCAGGAATAGGGAAAACACACAAAAATATGATTCAGAGTTTCTTCATATATCTGCAAACATTTCAGATTTGCCTGCTAAATTCCCCAAAGGAGTTTTCAGTCATGAGGTCCATGCTGAACTTTCACAGGGGCCTCTGAAATAGTATGCAAATAGGTACTCTGTGTGTGTGTGTGTGTGTGCGCGCACGCGTATTTTTGTGGGATAAAGTGTCTGTGAAAGGGAAGACAGCTGGGAGCGAGACTTAGACTAGCAGCTAGATCTTCATGTGCTAGGAGCTGGCCTGGTGCTTATACCCAGGCTGCGCTACTCTCTGTGTCTGATGCTATAGAGCACCAGCATCAGACAGAATGAATCAAGATAAAAAGGACTACTCTATAATCATGTTTGAACACAGAATAAGAGAAGAACATCATTCAAACCACAAAAATGATCAAACACCTCCCTTTCTTGGCTAATGTGAGTGACCTGCTGCTGCTTTTCCTCCCAGTTAGGTAAGAGTTATTGACATTCAGCAATATGATTACCTCTGCTCTGACAGCTGTCAATCTAGAACAAAGCCCACTTGCTTGAATCCTCCCCAAAACAATCCACCATAAGCACAAATCTTATAATGTTGCTGTGTTCAATCAAATCAGTTCCAACTCATAGCAACCCCATGTAACAGAGTAGAACTGCTCTGTAGGGTTTTCTTGGTTTAAGCTTTACAGAAGTACATTGCTAGTTCTTTCTCTCACACAGCTGCTGGGTAGATTCAAACCACACACCTTTTGGTTAGCAGCCAAATGCTTAACCACTGTGCCCAGGGCTCCTTAAATCTTATAATAAATCTTTCTAACTCTACTGGGAAGCCCCGTATGGTGTATAATCTTCCTTGCTTGCAAAGAGATAATAAACTAATTTTGTTTAATTATAGCTGTTCTTAGCTGGGTTGACTGGAGGGCATTGATGGGTCCATGTTTTCATCAGATTCTGAAAAGGATCTCAATGCAGCTGGAGAAAATCACACAACCCATGCTGGCTAGTCCCACTTTAAAACATGACCAGAAACCTCAAGAAGACCCTTAATGCTGAAAGGCTGTTCTTTTTCCCTCTCTTCTAGACAAGTCTTACCCTTTCCTGTCTCCCTTTATCTCTCCAGTGTCTCCTCCCCATCTCCCACTCATGAAGATTAGAAAGCTGACAACAAACTCCCTAATCCCATTTCTTTGTTCCTCTTTGTAGCAAAAGTACTTAAATGAGTAGTCTACTCCCTGTCTTCAAATCTTCTCCATTCAGTCTTAAACCCAGCCAGGTCACTCCTACACTCCACCTGAACTGTTTGTAAAAGTCCACAATGGCATCAATATTGTCATATCCAACCAGCCAAGTCCACCTTAGTTTTCCTTTCAGTAGCATTTAATAATTTGATCCTGCTACCTTTTTTTTGAAGCTCTTTTCTTTCATGGCTTGTAGGACATCTCACTCTCCTGGATTTTCTTCTAACTGAAAGGATGCTTTCCCTGTCTCTTTTGTTTTTTTCTCTTTTCTCTGACAACTTACTATTGGAATGCTCCAGAGGTCTATCTTTGACCCCCTTCCCCCTACCTCCCACTAGCTATACTCTCACCCATGGTGATCATGTTTAGTCTTTAACATGATGATGACTCCTAAATTTCTATTTATGGCCCCAAACCTCTGAACCCCCATGACTTCTGCTTTCATGACTTGCACAGTTGGATGGTTAACAGAGCGTGCCTAAAGCTCAGCCTGTCCGGGTCGGAACTCCTGGCCCCTAACGCTGAACTTCCCCTATTTGTTCCATCTGCACCCTCCCAATCTTAGTCAACGGCAACTCCAGTCCTCCAGTTGCTCAGCACAAAAATCTTAGTGGCATTCTTGACTCCTCTCTTTCTCTCACACTGATTTCCAGTCTCTCAGGGAATCCAGTGAAAAATAGACCCAGAAGACAACAGCTGTCCGACACTTCCACTGCTACCGTCCCATTCTGAGACCCTTCACAAGGTGTCCCGGCTTGCTGGAGCCGCGCCTGCCCGGCCTTCCCCTGTACTTGCTCTGCCTGTTACACTGGCCTCCTCGTTCTTCTGTACCCCATCAGGCGTGCCCGTGGTTTCTAGCTTGGGCACCAGATACTACTTTTGGTCCTCATAAACCACATTGCTACCTCTTCCACATCTTTCAAGTCTGCTTAAATCTTACGCTCTCCTTCCGTGCCACCTGCCCTGACCACTCCCGGTTCCCCGTTCCTGCTCTGTTTACTTATCTTCTGACATCCAAGACTAATTACCTAATGATTGCCTTTCCTGTATATTGTCTGTTTCCTCCAGCAGGAACCCAGCTTCTACGTGCAAGGACATTAGTGTCAAGTACCTACAGTTATGCCTGCCCTGCAGTTACCAATCGACCTAGGTTTGTTAAGTGTTGAATAAATTAGCAATGGCAGGTACTGGCAGGTGAGACTGAATACGAGTTTGGGTCAGGATCACTCACTGAGAAATAGAGTGAGGCTGGCCTCCTCACTTTGCACTTGACACATATAATGAATTCCACATTTTCCCTGAAGCTTGAGTTTTTAAACTTCACAGTCATTTGCATGTCAATCTCATGATTTTTGTCCTAAGGGGAGCATATATTTTTATTGACTGAATGTTTTCACTTAAGTAGACTTACTTTTGAGCTTAAATAAACATATTTTAACTTCAACAGAAAAATTTGCATCATGGCTGTCATGGATAGAATTGTGTCCCCCCCAAAATACGTGTAGTAATTTGCTGGGCCAGGATTCCCTGTATTTGGTGATTGCCCTCCATTTTATGATCTTCGGATGCTGTAAATCCTAATCTCTGCCTGTGGCTAATAGATAGGATGATTATGTTAAAAGAGGATGAGGGTGGGGCTGCCACGCCCTTGCTAAGGGAGGCTCCCTGGAGTGTGGCTTGCACCACCCCTTATCCTTTCATCCTACGGGAGATAAAAAGAGACAGAAGCAAGTACAGACCTGGGGACCTCACACCATCCTGAAGGCAGCACCAGGAGCAGGCCGCATCCTTCAGACCTGAGATTTCCGCACCAAGATGCACCCTGACCAAAGACTGATGCAACACAATGAATTTCCTCCAATGCTGACAAAGGGGAAAGGCTTCCCCTGGAGCAAACATCCTGAATTTGGGCTTGTAGCCTATTGGATTGTGTAAGAATAAACTTTTCTTTGCTAAAGCCATCCACTTTGTGGTATTTTTGTTAGAGCAGTACCAGCTGACTGAAACAATGGCCTTCATGTGTTGCATTTTTTCTAACATATGTTAAACACATAGCTATTAAAATGTTTCTCTGCACCACTTAAAATCATCTTGTTCATTCCCAATGGAAACCTGTCTTAATGCTTTTCTCCTTGACCAGAAAGACTGTCCTGCCCCTCTTTTTCTCCCCAAACCCCCACCAGGCCTTCTCCAGGAAGCCTCAGGTAACTTTTCCACTTTGCAAGGACAGCTGTCTTCTCTTTGCCACCTTGACACTTACAGATGGAAATACATCACCCAGTATCCAGTTGTCTCTATGTCATTTGGTTTTGTGTCTTTCTCACATTATAAGGTCTTAAGATATATACTTAGAGATATAGATAAGAAAGACATTAACATTGTTCAACTCCATTGTTTTACGGGCTATTAAAGAGATGAAGGCGCTTGTCCCTAGAATTCAGGTTTTATGATTCCTCATGCTTCCTAATGTTCACAAACATTTACTGAGTCCCTATAATATGCCAGACATAGGAGATGACAGTGAATAGAGCAGACCAAAACCTGTCCACATGGAGCTTACCGTATAACCAGGAAGCTGCACACCAAACAAACAGTTGTAAATGATTGTGAAAATCATGGCAAGTACCCAAGACTGTGGAAGAAAAGGACAGGCTGCTAGGGGAGGGTTGAGTAGGGGTCCCAGCCCGGACTGGGGCAAAAAGGTCAGCCAAGGCCCCACTAAGGAAGTGATGTCTGAGTGGGCAAGGGTCAGCTGAGGAACAGGTAGGTGATACTTTCACTGGTGCCAGCTAACTCACAAAAGTATGCTTTGATGTTGGAAAATTCTGCTGCATTGTGTGTTAATGAGGCCACTTTGGCCTGCCTGGGAACTAGGCACTATTTGCCACAGAGCTCAGGGAGATGCAAGAAAACAGCTCAGAGACCCTGGTACTGCCAGAAAGTGGCTCCTTCCAGCAAGAAGATGACAGGAGACAGTGTCAGGCCTGCTTGGGAAGAGGCCTGCATCCCTCTGCCCACTGGCAGACAGCTCAGATGTATCCGACATGGTTGTTTTTGTGAAAGGAATGCCCACAATGTGAGCTTCGATGTTAGGAGAAAAAAAAAATTCCTTGTTCCTGGAAAGGGAAAATCTTAATGTTTCTTAACAGGTGCATGGGAGGGCCATTTGTTCTTCCATCCAACTGGCAAAATACAGATTACTGTTTTTTTCCCCAGTCAGCCTTTTCAGAAGGGACTGCATTTCAATCACCGCTGTCATTACATCCAGAATTTGTCATTGTGTCGCTTTGTGCTGTGTCAGTGGGGCTGGTTGAATAACGCCCGAGACACCCCAACAACATCCTATTTCAGTCTTGGACCTGGAAAGAAATGTCATGGGGATGACTGAGAGAGCACCTTGGGGTTTGGCTTCTGACTCTGGCCCTTACCAGGCTGGAAAATAACTTCATCTTCCTATAAATTTCTTCATCTATAGAATGGAGATAATAAAAATTTCTATACTTTGTGATTCTTGAGACATCAAATGGGAGTATATGTGAAAGTTCTTCTGTAAAATCTACAATGCTGCAAAAAGTGACTTAAATTCACATCCTGTTACAAATCCTCTTTTACGAAGCTCAGACCGAAGCTCCAGAAGAGAACCTGATGAAGGCTGGAACAAGTCTCCTAGTTCCACCTTGTTTCTCCTCGCCAGGTTGCTACTCTGGACCCTGCCTTCTAGCGTAACAGTTATTGGAAAGGCAAGTCACTGGGGAAATGGATATGTGTTGGGAGGAGAGAGAAGGAGTCGGGGGCTCTCCCATCACAGGTGGGAAGGGCAAGAGGAGGGGAGAGGGAGGGCGGAAAGACAAACTCTCCTACCTTCTCAGTTTGCTAAGGGCTCTGAGGTTAGGCTTCCTCAGGGTTCAGGTTCTCTATGGCTGCCTTTCTCTACCTTTTTCTCAGTTTGCCTGCCTTTGTGTTGCTGAAGGTGACCTAGCATAAAATAACATGCTTTTACACACATTTTGAAAGTGAAGTCCAGCTTTAATGATCAGTTTTCTGTTCTGTGGTATTTTCTTTCAAGGAGAGATCATGTTTGTGTAAGATACTACATTTCAATGGACCTATTCTTTTGGCTTTAGCAAATATTCCTGGGTGGTTGGTTTTAAGAGTGGTTTCAGTTCATTGCTTCTGGTGTCCAATAACCTTGGAGTTTCTGTCTACATGTCCCCCAAAGCCATGGTATTTCAGAAAGTTACTGCTCTTAAAATTATTCTCTAATGAAAGCAAGTGCCACTAATTCTAAGTGAGCTTTTCAGATAAGACCAGTTGTGAATGTTTAAAAAAAAAAAGAAGGAAAAAATAAACACACACACACACACACACACACAGACACACAAACAGTCACATTATCAACAGGAGTCCGTAAGAGAAAACTGTGCCGCTGAACATTTTCAGGCATTTTCACAGCCATTTAAAAAGATGTCATCAGCAAAATTCTGTAAATTAGTTAAAAATTCTTGACATGATGGACATGTTGCATCTGTAGGCCAATACTCAATCCAGGTCAAGGAGTCTAAAGGGTAGATGTACCTACCAGGAAAAAAGCAAAAAGAAAGCGTTCATGATTACGGCTACAGATGGGGAAAAGCAGTATTCGCTTTCCTTTGCAAGAGCTCAGTCTCCTTGAGGAACGCCAGGCCAGGTGATGGGTCAGCTAAACTCTTGTGGACCAACATCTCCCAGGGAAACTTTACAAACCCCTGCCTGAGGGACAGTGAAGCAGTTTGAGACTGTCCTGGTTAAAGACATAAATGGTGTCAATTATAAGGTTTAATTTCTTTTTTTGAAGACAATGAAATGCTTACCAAAATTTTGTCTTTTTAAAAACAGAAGTCTGAGACACACGGAGGGAGCAGGAGTGGTGGTTAGGGGAGGCCAGACCAGCACTCTGAGATTCGCCATCAGATTTAATCATTTGTCTGGTCTGTCGGCCAGCTGAACTGCAGCTGCTGTAATCTTTTTGATGGTTATAGTTTTAAATTGTTCTTTGTTTTCAACTCATTATTTCATTTATACTCCTATTGGTTTTCTGGTTAAAAGCAGGATACACAGGAAACACACAAGATATTTAGGAATAAAACATGCTAAGCTTTGGAGGGAAAATCAGAGATTCAGAAACATTGGTGACTTACTTGAAACGGAAATTGTGTTTTATCTTGAGGGCTTCTTTACCCATAATTAAATACTGTCTTCCTTTTTCCAGGTCAGCATTAGTACAGGTTATCTTTTTAATGAAGGTAATTTCAGAGTCCTTCTCAGCAACTGCCTCCCCTGAAAGTTACACAAGTAAGGTTATCACACTGATGTTTTAGTATCACAGTTATAAACAACGTCATGCTGTCAGGTTCCTCATGGCTATTTATTAGTCAGCGTAAGTTGATATGGAGAGGTTAATGGCTATTAGGGATCGGCAGAGTCCATATGGTTAAAGGAAACCTTGGTGGCGTAGTGGTTAAGAGGTATAGCTGATACCCAAAAGGTTGGCAATTCTAAGCTACTGAGTGCTCTGCGCAGCAGTTCTACTCCTTCCTATAGGGGTGCTGCAGTAGGTTTGGTTTTCTTTATACGGTTAAAACAAGGGACTATAGAGGCAGACAGCCTGGATTAAACCCCAGCTCCCACATTTCCTAGCTGTGTGACCCTGGGTGAATGACTTAAACTCTCTTTATCAGGGCTCAGACCCTCATCTGAAAAATGAGCATGACAATAAAACCTACCTTGTAGTACTGTTATGAGGTTAAGTGGGTTAATAAATGAAAAGTGCTTAAAACATTGCATGACCCACAGTAAGTATATATTTGTGCTTGTTATTACTCTTGTAGAACAAGAAATTAAAATAAACTGTATAGTTGAACAATATTAATTCCCATATATTATATATCCATTGCTGTCAATTGATGCCAACCCATAGCAGCCCTACAAGACAGAGCAGAAATGCCCCATAAGGTTTTCAAAGAGCGGCTGCGGGATTGTAACTGTGGATGTTTTGTTTAGTAGCCATGCACTTACATCATCACGCCTTCAGGGCTCCATATGTTATATAGCAAAATATAAAAAGTATTTTTTAGCAGGCAATAGGCAGCTTTATAAAAAAAGTGCAAGATGTGAAAGATTGGGAAAATTTTAAGAGATGATGGTTGCATAACAATGTGACTATCTTAAATGCCACTGAATTATGTACTTCACCATGGTTAATTTAAGGCAAACTTTCTCATATAAGTCACCTTTATAAAAATAAGTAAATAATTTAAAAGAATGACTGTGGGATTCCCAAAGAACTCAAGTAGCCAAGAAGCCAGTTCCCCTACTTGGAATGCATTCCTCCTCATGTTGGCCTGCTGAGTTTCTAACCATCACTAAACTCATCTTTAATTCTCACCTAGTAATTTAGATTTTATTCCTTGATGCTTCTTTGTCATAAATGTCTGTCTCTCCTGTACTCCCATTATACTTGGAGTTCTTTCATAGTGTTTACTTTGCATGTATGTCTCTCATTGGGAGACCTCTTGAGTCAGGGACTGTGTCTGATTCAGTACTGTATGTTCTGAGCTGGTATCTGGTTGCTAAGCTCTGGCAGATCATACTAAATATTAAAATACAGAAAAATGTATGAACTGGTTGGTAAGTAGTATATAATAGCAAATGTATAAATACTAATATTTAATTACTAACAAATTCTAGTGTGCAGGCATTAGTTCAGCTATTTTTCTTACACTGTCCCAGAGACCATTTATACCCTGTCTCCTGTTGCAGCAACATCTGAGCAATATCCCAACACTATCTGCCAGTTCAGCCCCTGTCATAGTAAGCAGTATACCTTAATAAAAATTTATCATTTTAAAATGTTGTGTTATGGAAATTTTCAAACACACTCAAAAGAAGAGAGAATACTTAATTAACTTCAACCACTAGCCACTCCTTGGAAACCCTATGGGGCAGTTCTACTCTGTCCTTTAGTGTCGCTATAAATCAGAATTAACTTGATGTCAACAGGGCTTAGGTTTTTTTTTTTTTCCCCCTTGGGTCAACTCTCAGTAGTCTTTTTCATCTATATCCTTGCTTACTCTAAGCATCATGTGCTTCAGGAGAAGTATCAATTTGTCATTATCCTCAAACTACAGACTATGGTTTGTCTTTGATTCTAAAGAGCTGAGTTTTTATTTTGGCTGATTGTTGTTGCTGTCACGTGACATCAAGTTGATTCTGACGTCTAGTGGATTTGACAGCAGCTGAGCTCTTAACAAGGGCACCAGCAGGGCTCACTGTTAGGGTGTAGCTGTTCTTGCAGAAGTAGCAAACGTGGTATTCTGATATTTATAATTTCAAAATTTATAATAAATATTTAAAAATCTGGGGATAATTGAGGAGATAACAAAATATAACAAAAGTCATAAGTTTCTTTTTTTTACATAAGTTTCTTAATATTTCTCTACATGTCATAAACATGAACCTTCTGAATTTATAGGAGAAAAAAGATGAAATATTAGCAAAAAGCTGCAGCTTGGGAATAACCTGATGCCATGTAAAAAGTTACAAAGTCTGGAGTGTCTTTTGATACCATGTAAGAATCATACAAAATAAAACACATAAATCATACTTCTACAATGAAAAATATTTGATTACTTCAGTAAAAATAGGAATGGGAGTCAGATCTGACTTGATGGCACTTGGCTATTATTGCTTGTGATGCGAATATCGGGTGCAAGTGGTGCTCAAAAGTAGGGCTGTGGAAAGTTTTAAGTGACAAATCCTTATGTATTTCATCAGAATGGCCGTTATGGTTCAAATAAAGAAAATTTTGGACCATCAATTCAAAAATGAGCATCACAAATTAGTTTTGTACAATGAAACATTTGAACTAATAAACACTAGATAATTTTTATTAGAATGTTGATAAAGCAAATAAAAATCTAGATAGTGAAAAATAGCATTTTCAGACTTGAAATATTTAATAGAATTTCAAAATAGAAAATGTCAATTAAACATTGTTGCAATTTAGATTTGTGGGCTTACTGTATATTACAAAATTTATATCTAATGAAATGAGAAAACAGCTTTTGCAAAATATAAATAAGATGGTAAAATAAAATTTCAATAATTACTGAAAAATCAACTATATCATATAAAACTTTTCAATTATTTAAAATTAAAAATTGAAGATTTGATACAGTTTAATGATTTTTGTTGATCTCTAGACACTAGAAGAAATAACATCCAAACAATATATCAAGTTGTTTTATTGAAGCTAGGGAAAAAAGGAGAGTATATGCACACCATATTGATATAAAGAAATATATCGCCATGGAGAAGTCAGCGGCTTCAGCCTAAATTGTACAATTTCCAGAAGTTTCTGGGTGATGCAGTAACAAGCCTTGGTTGCCCAGTGTTTAAGTATTAGGCTGCTAATGGAAAGTCGATGGTTTGAACCCACTTTCTTTGTGGAAGAAAGATGTGGCAGCCTGCTCTCCTAAAAATTTACAGCCTTCAAAACCCTACAGGGGCAGTTCTACTCTGTCCTACATGGTTGTTAGGAGTTAGAATCAAATCGATGGCAATGGGTTTGGCTTAATGCAATAACAGAAGCCAAGTAAACCACTTTAAATATTGTCTTCATAAATCTGGTATTAACTACCAAATCTAATAAACCTTACACAGAATTAAGTAAATTCTGAGGCCAAGCCAAGCCAAGCCAAGTGCATTCTGAGGAGCTGAGAAAAAATTGCAATAATTAAAACTGGAAAGATGGGATTTCAGTGGGCAGCTGAAACTGTAAAAGTTAGAACTGTAATAACAGTTTGGAAATCATATCAAGTCTGATAGATTCACTTTCATAGATATTGTGAAGTAGGAGTAAACGTGTAAGAAATGTATGTATGTGTGTGCGTATCTTTTAGTTATTTGGCTATAATATTGTAGCAGTAATAGCAATACTATCTTTAGCTGTTGAAGAAAAAAGTTTTAGCTATTAAAGCTGGCCAGTCAATTAATAAATCATAAAATTGTACAAAATTAAGTAACGAAAATTGTAAAACTGAACGAAGAACTGTTATAAAGTAAAGAAATTCGATACACCATTTGAAATAGGGATACCCTCGTGGGGTAGTGGTTAAGCACTATGGCTAATCAAAAGCTCAGTGGTTCAAATCCATAAGGTGATCCTTGGAAACTCAAGTGACAGTTCTACTCTGTCCTACAGGGTTATGAGTTGGAGTCCACTCCACAGGACTGGGTTTGGTTGTTTTTTATTTGAAATAAAATATCAATGTAAGAGAAAAACTAATAATATGAAAATGCTTTTTGTTTTTAATGACAAAGGTGAGAAATACAATAAATTTTTAAGGTTAAAAAAATGAATCCTGAAACTTTGTCAGATACTGTTTGTAAAACTCAGAGGATTGAAATGAAATAAAAATTAATTAGGAAAACTGAATGTAACACTTCAGTAAATTATTTTCAATTTAACTGATAAAACAGGTATGTTGGATACATAAAAATGTCAGTATCATAAAGACTAGAAACATTTTGAATGCAATTCCAGTTGTGGTTGTTAGTTGTCATTGAGTCCACTCCTTCTTCACTGTGGTACACAGCACACAACAGAACAAAACAGTGCGTGGCTGCAGACTGAACAACTGTGATCCATAGGCTGTTTTTTTTTTTTTTTTTCCTTTCTTTTTTCATAAGATTTTCATTGGCTGATTTTTTTTTTTTGTGATTAAGTGAAAGTATACAATCAAAATCAATTTTGCATGCCTGCCTATCTGCAGCTCCTTCTGCTCTCCTTGCCCCGTGACAGCACATTCCTCCTTTTCATTCTATACTTGTTGTATCTTCTTGACAAGCTCTTGTCCCCTCCTCTCCACCCTTTTCTCTTCCATCTAGAAAGAGACCAGTAGGACAGCCTCCTATAAATGCATAGAGCCATAAAATAGACACACCATATGGTCACATTGTGTCCCTGAGTCCAGTCCACTTTTGTCTGAAGAGTTAACCTCAGCAGTATTTTCTGGTCAGGGACAGCATCAGGGCTAGGGCCACACTCTCAGGAGATCCTCCAGGCCATTGGACCATCAATTGTGGTCTTTCAGTAGAGTTCTTGAGCTGCACCCCTCGTTTTCTCATGTTGCCACAGGGACTCAACATTGTGTGTCCCATCATGGTTGTCTTTGGTGGTGGCCAGACACCATCTGGTTCTTCTGGCCACATGGTGATACAGTCACCAATTCACATGGATCCTTCTGTCTCCTGAGCTCTTTTTTCCTCATGTCCGTGTTTTTGGTGATCATCTGTTTCAGATGAGTTAGGGCGATTTGGTGTACCTCAGATGGCAGCTTGCTAGCTTTTAAGACCCCAGATACAGCTCATCAATATGGGGTGTAGAATACTTTCTTAACAATAGGCTAGTTATGCCAATTGGGCTCAATGTCCCCTGAGAGCATGGTCCCCAGCCCCTACCCCAGCTACTCTATCATAGCAGTGCTGGGTTCATTGGCTGATTTTTGTGAGCAGATCACCAGGCCTTTGCTCCAAAATATCACCTCCTAAAAGGGGTTAGCTGTCATCACACTGAAGTAGTTTCCCCAATTAATTTCATATTAATACTTACATAATACTTAGTTTATTTGCCCATTTCTTTCTTTTTTAAAAAAGTTTGTTGAAATACAAGTTTAATGAAGGCAGGAAACTGGGCTATTTTATTCAAGTTATATCTCTTGTGTCTTAATATAATGTCTGATACATAATAAGTACTAAATATTTGTTGAATGAATGAATGAGCTCTCACCAGCTTTGTAGACATCCAGCAGAGTTGCAGTGTACTTGACAAAAACATTCTCTTCTGTGATGGATGTGATACGAACTTGATAAGCTGGTAAAAACAAAATCATACTTAATGTCACTCACTTTAAATAGAAGACAGATTTTGTCTGACAAATGAGAAACAAAGCATGGAAAGGTATTATGGACACCATGAGGGAAATCTTATCTTTTCCCAGGAGACCTGCCCAGATGTCTTCAGCCTAATTCAATTTTTCAATCTACCTTAGAATTATTAGCTATGGCCACCGGCAGGCTGATTAGAATAAGAATCAAGTTAAATAAAAAAAACAAGACAGAAGCACATGAAACAAATCAACCAGACAAATTGCTGCTAGATATGAAATGTAGATTCTGAGCCTTCCAGAGTAGTGCTGAAGCAGCCGTGGAAGGGAGGTGAGGTGGCAGGGGCACAGGCTCCCACGTGGCCCCAGACCGTGTGTGGTGGCAGAGGTGCTTCATCTATCATTCAGTTCTGCTGTGGGAGCCTTTTATTCCCTTGCCTGGGTGGAATTCTTATTCATCCAGGAAGCTGTCTCACTCAACTACCCCCATCCCTGTCTTCATTCATTCAGGTACTGATATCTGTTTAGTCTGTGCAATGTCTGACCTCAGCTCTGGAATTACAAGTTTCAAGGGACCCAGCCTTTCTATGTGGCTTGAGAAAAGGTCCCTTTTATTTTCACATTTGATGAGATTGAAGTAAATGACCTGAAAGATTTGTCCAGTTTTGAGACACTTGCAACCTCTGAGATTCTTAGCATCAGAATAGATCAGGTAGACAGGTAATAGACAGGTGGGTAGGTAGATAGATACATAGAGAGGCAGATAAGATAAATTGTGACAGAATCAAAGGCTGTATAAATTAGCAGCTTACAGTGGATGAATTTCAGAAACTATGAACATCAGAAACTATGGGTAAGAATTAACAGAGCCAATTCTCTGAGGGCTTGAGGCAAGACTACTACTGCACATGGGTATTTGATCAAGTTCTAAGCTCTATAGCCACCAGAAGGAGATCTCCTTTTACAACTGGATAGGGTCTTGACCATAGACTATACTCTGCATGTTTTAAAATTACTTAGTAAATTATATTTTTACTTTGTCTTTAAAGAGATCTGTAAAAATATTAAACCCCCAAACCACATTTTTCTCTGCTGAATCAACTAGCAGAATATAATTCTGAAATCTTGTACCTTTGTGGCTTCTCAAAAGGTCCCTTTGAATGTGTTTTAGTGTCTGTAACTCAAAGGATCTAGTGGGAGAAAGCGTCTTGGCTGGGTGTGTATATTCTGTTATTTCAAATGAAAATCACATTTGTTTAGTAAAGTATAAATAACTTTGCATGTTAATGCTTAAGACATGGCATTTATCTTTGAAGATACACATGGAATGTTGTATCTATATAATCACTGTAAAGTTTTCTTTCTAACTGATCACGTATTCTTAAATTCCATGTTTAAAGGAGCTATGTATTGAATGTTTGAGCTTACCATATGCAACCTCTGCTTTACATGCTGTTTCTTTTCTGGTATTTGCAGAGATCGTCAGATCTAATTCTTTCTGCATTTGTCCGCAGTCAGCTGGATTTTGTAGAAAACAGTAAAATGTAGATTAATGTAAGGAAACAGACACTCTTTGGGAGTAAACAATTCCTCATGAAACTTGGAACAATCCAATACTATCTTACAAGTGGCAGACCTCTAGGAACTGTCATTTCCCCCTCTTCCTGAAAGGAGAACAATACATACGCAAAAGCAAAACAAAACATATAAATCAACAAAAAGAAAAATATAAATCCTGAACACAAGACTCAGAGTGAGGCAGTCACTTCTCAGCACTACATGCACGTGCTTTCCTTGAAGAAAGGCAACAATTCTATTATGACGATGATGCAAAGTCATATATCCCCTGAAGGCCCCCAAATGGTAACTTGACTGATCTGTAGCTGCAAGATGGTAAAAAAAAAGTATCCAGGAAATGTGTAGGTATTAAGGGTTTTGAAAAACAAAAACCGACTCAGGCCTTCACAGAACCACTTTCTGACTACTGGTGAGTTCTGGAGCTTTGTCTTCGTCTTGAAGGCTATCTTTGAGTTACAAAAGACTGAATGCAATTGGACAGTAAACAGAGAGCTCCATTAACTGAGAAGGAGAATGTGAAAGTGGGGGAGCTGGGGGTTCAGTCTAGAGCCTCTTTTTCCTCAGGCTGTGCTCCTACTGTGTTAAACAGATCATGGAGAAGTAAAAAATTCTGGTTAACCCCATAATACCCAGTAGCCACTGTGCGGCACTTCTGTGTCCCTGAATGGTATATACCATAAGGTTGCTCAGGAGTTGCAGAGAAATAGCTTTGCAACATTCAAGGAATCGTTAGCTTGTAGTCAGCTGAGATGACATTTCTGAGAAATGACAGTTTGCCAGACAGTTTCCTCCAGATTAGCCCTGGAGTGGCTATTTAAGCAAGCATGCAGCCTAAACATGTTACACAAGCTTACCTTCTACACATTGGCACGTTGTTCCTTCACAGACTTTCTGTAGTTTAGTATGAGAAGGGCTATAAAATATGGTGCACTGTTTATCTGTGGCAATGAAAGCATGGTTAAGAGAAGTAGCTTGATTGCTGCAAAACATATTTACTGGGTGGTGAGTCTCTTCCACGGGGAATCACCCATTCCAAACCCTTCTTTTTATATCTGAGGCCCAGGTACATTCCTGTTTGCACACTGAGATCCTGATGGAGTTAATGTTAGGATGCAGGCATATTTCCAGTACTCATTTACTTTCAAAGTTTCCTACTATTTACCATGCTATTGGGATGGAATTTAAAATTGTCCTCCCTCCAGCTGACCCTGGAGTCCCTATTATCAACCAGACTGTTGGAACAAGCCCTCCAGAAAAGAGGGATATTTCAATAAATGGTATTGGAACCACTGGCAAGCTATCTGAAAATAAAAAAGTGGAAGTTTTATCTCACCCCCTGTATCAGCATTGAAAAAATTTTTTAAAAAGAATCTATGAAAGAGCTATAAAAGTATAATTAAAAATAATCTTTGTGTGAGGAAAGTCTTTCAGGACCCAGAAACCATAAAAGATCTGCTTAAACAAAAAGTAATATACTAAAAATGTTATTTTTCATGTAAACATTTTAACATAAAATATTGTATTAAAAATATAATAAAGTCAAAATAGAATAAACTGGGGCACATATTTGTAATATACATGGCAAGGCAATCTTAAACAACAATGGTGTACTAGATGAGATGGTTTAACTGGTAACATTCTGCTGAGCAATAGAGGTTAAACAGCTAATAGAAAATAGGTGGTTTGAAAGTACAGTTTAAGCCAGGGGGCGAGTTAGCTTTATATTTAGCTGGAGGAGGTGGTGTTAGCTGGATGTTCCGGGAAGGATTCCTACCCTCAAAATGATCTTCTCTTGTTGCCGAGTTATGTGTTTGAAATTTTACTATATTAATACCTGTTTCTTAGGATGAAATATTTGGTGCTTTCATGAATGAGATGAAAATAAACATTTTATATGAACATCTGTTGAAAGAACTGTAACTGTTGAAGCTCGAGAAGAGAAGCATATTTGTATCGAGGGAAGAAGAGCTAGGTATGTTCTATGTGATTTCATAAGATAAAACTAGAATGAATTGCTATGTCAGTGTGTGCAGTATAAGAATTTTCTTATAACTAGAGCAGTCCACAGTGGAACAGCCTGCCCTGCAAACCAATGGAGACTTCTAGTTCATTGAACATTCTCAGAAAAGGGTGAGTGATAAAATATGGGGTCATCCACTCAACAGATGTTTATTGAGTACACATCATGTACCTGGCATTATGTTAGATACCAGATGAAGATGACTCTGTATAGGGTTGGTGAGAAAGACATGTAAACAAATAATTGTAATGCAGTGTGAAAACTGCTAAAATGGAGCTATCTGCAAAATGTGATGAGAATATAGATGGAGTAAATGTTGATTCTGGAAGGATTCAAGGGAAAGAAGGATAAGTGAGTTTCTCAGAAAGGGAGATACTGTGGATACTGAAATTAAACACCAACGAGAAACCTGAGGCAAAGAATTTTAAAGCTGGGAGCAGAGTGGTGAAATGATTCATTTAAAGTCATGCAGTAATTGGGATGTCCAAGTTAGGACTTGGTAATTTTTATGGCAAGTGAGCCTGGGGAGAGGCATTACATGAAACAGGAAACTGGCCTATAGTAACTTTCTCAAGACTCTGTAAAGAATAGAAGGTAGTCTCCAGGAGAAATTTTAGACTTGAGCTGATTACCTGGTCTGTGGTATTCATACACTGTAAAAGTTGAGGGACTCAGAAATCCAACTTGAAAAAGTTCAAATATCCGGAAACGGACACAAAGGAACTCATTGGTGGGAATCTGTTGGACAAACTCAAGGCTTTTAGGAAATCACTGGAGAGAAGCGACTCATAATATTTTAGCCTGTAAATTTTGAATAGTAATGGTAAAGGAAAAATGGGAGAAGGGTGTTGCTTACCGAATTCAGTTGCAGAATAACATGTCCATCTTTGATTTGGTAATCAGCTGATATTTGATCCACCCTTTCCACAAGCTGAGGGAGGAAAGAGAAGAGCTTGAACGTAATTTCATTGCTTTTTTGTTTAAGTGCAGTCACTTGTCAATGTGATGTTAGCACCAGGAATGTCATCCAGTGTTTAAAGGAGTTGCAGAGCAGTTCCTCTTTTTGGCAAAGTCTGAACATATTGTTAATATGAACTCAGTTTTTCAGATTATGGTAATATATGCCACCCTTGTACTTCGGAAAATCAAAACTTAAGTAGATTATTGGTTTGGATAGAATATTCTGAGTGGTTCTATAAAGGTCACATATTAAAAAGGAGGTAAATAACTTTATCTGTAAGATAATGCAGAAAAGAAAACCAAGCATTGCCAGTAATTAAAAGAAAACTTTTACAGCTTTTAAGTCTTCTATGTTTGCATCCATCCCAGTAGGCAAAGAGATGTCCATCACTGCATGGGAGGATCCAGATGATGATTCTTCCTCACCAGGCTTATAGCTGAAACAAATTAGAGATTAGAAAATGGAATAAATAAATGAATAAGATTCTTTAACACAAGGCCCATTCCTTAATAGGCTTTAATTTTTGAACATAGATTTCCATTTTTTTCCTCCACAACATGTGTTAGAATCACAGAAATTTAGAGTTGCAAGAGATCTCTGAATCATCTGTTTTAACTGTTCACTCTCTGAACAAATAGTATCAATGTACAGCTATTCTACAGCTAAAGGAATCATAGAAGTCAGCTAGTTCAAGCTCTTACAAGATCACATTGTATAATCGATTGGATTATGTCCCCCCAAATATGTACTGGAACATTAAACCTGTGGATAAAGAGCCCTGGTAGTGCCATGGTTAAACTGCTCAGCTGCTAACCAAAAGGTCAGTGGTCTGAATCCACTAGTCACTCCACAGGAAACAAGACCTGATGATTGTTGTGCGCTGTCAAGTTGATTCCAGCTCATAGTGAGCCTGTGTATGGGGAATCCTATAGGACAGTAAAACTACTCCGTGGGATCTTCCAGGTTGTCATCTTTACAGGAACAGATGGCCGGGTCTTTTCTCTCTCACGGCACCTGGCGGGTTCTAAACCAATGACCTTTCAGTTAGCAGCTGAGTGCTTTAATCACTGCACCACTCCTTAAGATAAAAAAAATAATAAACTGCCATTGAGTCGATTCTGACCCATGCTGTTCTGCTATTAGGTGCTGTCAAGTCAGTTCTGGCTCATAGTGACCCTATAGGTCACAGCAGAACTGCCCCATAGAGTTTCCAAGGAGAAGCTGGTGGATTTGAACTGCTGACATCTTGGTTAGTACCACTATGCCACCAGGGTTTCCGCTGATTCATAGTGACCCATAAAAATTACAGCCTAGGGAACCGTATGGGGCAGTTCTACTCTGTTCTTTAAGGTCCCTATAAGTTCAAATAGGCTGTAGGGCATGCAACAACAATCATCAGGTTTTCTTTATTATGCTAATGAAGGGATATCAGTCTAAGGTGTGTCTTAAGTCAATCACTTTTGAGATATGAAAAGAGCAGCTTAGGCACAGAAGCAAGTAAACAGATGGGAGAAGATAAATGCCCCTTCACATGAACCTCACCAGGGAACAGCAGCTCAAAAGCAACACGAACCTTCCCCTGGAGTCTGCAGAGAAAGGAAACCTTCCCCTAAAGCCAATGCTCTGAATTTAGAGTTCTAGCCTTTTAAACTGTGAAAAAATAAATTCCTGTTGTTTAAGGCCACCCACTTATGAAATTTCTGTTACTGTGGCACTAAGAGACTAAGGCACTTGACAATTTTACAGCAGAGCGGCATGAGAACCTAGGCTCTGATTCTCACTCCAGCTATTTTTTTATTGTGAATTAAGAACAATTTTACAGTCTCTATCATGTTGCCATGTAACACCCAGAACTTTCACCACTATTCTATTCTAGCTGCTCTGTCTCCCTCTTCCCCTACATGACAGCATGCTTCCCCTTTTGTTCAGAACTTCCCGTGACCTTTTGACCAAGGTCTGGCCCTCCTTACCCAGTCATCTCAGCTGCAGCAAAGTGTCCCTCGAACATTCCCCTGTATGTTTTTAAAGGTTTGTTTGCCTCCAGTATCCCGCTGTGTTTTGTATGGTCCAGGTCAGCCTTTGTCTGGGGAGCTGGCCCCGGGGCTAGATGCAGGTTGGGGTTAGAGAATCCAGGGGCCAGGCTCCCAGGGGCCCTCCGTCGAGAAGGACCAGCAGATGTGGTCTTTTCACAGAGTTCTAGCTCTGCCCTCTACTCCATCACCCACTTTGTCTGGAGCTCCATTCCATGTGCCCCATCTGCTCAGCCCTTTTTCTCATGAAGCATACTCCAAAAAGAAAAAATATATGTATATTGGGAAGAGGCTCAAAAACATGTCTAGAAAAAGACTGGAAGAAGAGTACATACTAGCAAATATTTTCAGTGGTGGCAAGATTATAACCAGTTACCTCTTTTCTTCTCTGTACTTTTCTCTATTTTCTACAATGGTCAATAAAGCCTCATTAATTTTTTAGTAATATGTCTCAAAGACTATCCTTTATCTAGGAATTGTGCTGGTGGAAAGCTAAGTAGAAAGACAAAAGGAATAAATTGGGAGGCTTTTTTTTTTTTTAATAGAAAAGAACACCAGAATGGGAAGTCAGGAGACTTGAGTTTTATCCCAGTTCTATTGAGAGATTTCCATAAATCATTTTCCCTTTCTAGAGTCCAGTCTCTTATTTGCAAAATTAATTCTGAAGAAGTAGAAATTTATTTTAAAAATTTATGTCTATAATTTCTAGTCTTTGATTTAGAGTGACAGAAGCTTGGTTCCACCGTCACACAGAGCTAGCGCGATAAACCAAACCCACTGGTGTTGAGTCAGTTCCAACTCATAGTCTTATAGAGACCACGTAAGACAGAGTAGAACTGCCTCATAGAGTTTCCAAGGAGTACCTGCCTGATTTGAACTGCAGACCTTTTGGTTAGCGGATGTGACATTTAATCACCGCACCACCAGAGTTTCCACGCAGAGCTAGAGGACTTAAAATAAGTACAGGAAGGTGAGACAGAGGCAGAGTGAATGTGGTTCTGCAAAGATTGAGTTTCAGGTATGACCCAGTATCAAGGTGACATTGAGAGGCAGCCAAACATTTGAGAGCTTGGAAGACCAGTCAGAACTGAGGAAGAAATTGGGACAACAGCTTCAAAGGGGGAAAAAAAGAATGGAGTATCAGTGAAATGGAGGTATGATATGGGTTAGTAGATGGTGGAAAATATCTTTTCCCTATTCACACTTTATGTAGAACATATATAAAGCAGATCCTATTAAAAATTTTAGACATAATATCTACCATGATAATTAAAAATATTAAAATCTCTGACTCATAAAAGTTTAACCATTTTTACCACTTTAGCAATTTAGGAGACAATAACAAGGTGCCTTGGAACTGTGATATGACGTCTAGACTTCTCCCTATGTGGATGGACGAATGTCACCAGAAGCAGAGAACTCGTGCTCACAGATGCAAATACTCCCTCAAGAGGACAGAAAAGGGCCTCCCAAGAGAAGAGTGTCTAAGAAAAGGTTGCTGGAGCCTTGATGACTGGTTGCTATGGAGACCATTTCAACTGTGGAACAGAAACCTTCCTTTCAAGAAGCCCTCTGCCTGCTGCCAAAGACAGCAATCTTCTCCAAAGGCATTTTGTTTTGAGAGAAGGAGAGAAATAAAACCCCCTTTCCCCCCTTCCCCCCCTCCCCTTACTTACACACACAGCAGAGAGGTTGTAAAAAGCTAAATACAAGAAAGAGACCCTCTGGCTGCAAACTGTGTGCTGGCATTTTTAATCAGGAGAGAGAATATCTGAAGGCAAAGAGTTTCTTACATGCATAAGTACTGCAAGTTACTTTTGGAACTTACCCAACCTAACTTCAGTGTCACAGAGCCAGAGGCATATTCCACTCATCATTTTTTGAACATTCTGTTCCCAGTTTGTAGAAACCAAAGGATAGAATATTCAATATTACATCTCTATTTGCTGTCTTTTGGAATGTGGAGTTAGGCCTCTGTCAATGAAGCCAAATGACTAAGTTTTTAATAAAAACCGTTTTATATATAGCAGTCATGGAAAAGTAGAGCTGGAGAAACTGAGAGATGAGCTAGACCAATATCCTTGCTTTACAGAAGAGGCCCAGAGAGAGAGAGAGACACTGATTTGCTGAAGGTCATTTGGGTACTTCTTGGCAGAGGCTATCACACAGGTCTCCCACTCAGCTATCAGAGAGCTAGCCCTTCTTTATGCCGACTCTGGTTGCTTCTCTGCAGGGTCCTTAGTCATACCTCCCCATGACAGCCATTATTCATTTAAAGACCACAACCAGGGCTCCTCTCCTGCCCTAGAAGATAGGCACCCTTGAGTAGGAATGGCAGGTAGGAGAAAGGAAGCTGCCCAGGGAGCCACCTTGATGGAAAGGACTTGGAAATGAAGAAGGGTTTTTGAGGTGGGACAGAGAATGGGATTGGCCAAGGAAAGAGGCAGGGGTTGGAGCTGGCTGGGGAGTGAATTAATTCTAAGAAGGGAGTAATTGGGCCAGGGACCACAAACAGCTGGGATACAGCTGAGAGGGGGGTGGTGAGCAACAGTGTGCAGTTTCCTGGGATCAGTGTCTCAGCTGATGCTGAGGGAAGGAGGCAGTTTAAACAGTGGACTGGGTATCGGCGACCTGGGGTTTGAGGGCCTAGTTTTGCCTCTGAGTCTGTGAGAACTTGGCAGGTTGCTTTGTCTCTTTAGGTCTCAGTGTCTTTATTTCTAAAACAGGATTATTCTGTCATCCTTAAAGTCCTTTGTAGTTCTAATTTAGAAATAATTCTATAGAATTTCTAAGTTACCCATACTGAGTACTTGGATACTATGTGTGATTATGAGACAGCAAATCTGCTATCCACAGAAATCACCATTATTAAAAATATGCAGAGTTAAGGAAATAGACTACAAAAGGAGAGTTGAAAGGCGCTAGAAAGAAAAGTGAAGACGCCTGTCTTTTAGCCCTGGCTCTGTCACTGACTGGTCACTCTGGGTAATCACTAAGATAAAAAATACATTCATATTTCAAAGGTCTGTATTTCCAAAAACCTTTAAGGATAGTGGCTGCAATAAGTAGAATATGCTCCCCACTCCCCTTAAGATGTCTACTCCCTAATGTTACTTTACATTCAAAAAGGACTTTCCTGATGTGATTAAGGTAAGGATCTTGAGATAGAAGGACTATTCTGGATTATCTAGGTGGCCCAATATAGTTACAATAATCCTTCTAAAGGAAAGAGGGAGGCAGGAGGGTCAGATAAAGAGATGTGATCTTGGAACCAGGGATCTGAGTTAGAGAAATTGGAAGATGCTACATTGTTGGTTTGAAGATAAAGGGGCTACGAGCCAAGGAAAGCAAGTGTACTCTGGAAGCCGGTGAGGAAATGGATTCTCCTGTAGAACCTCCAGAGGAAATACAGCCTGCCCATACCTTGATTTTAGGACTTCTTACCTCCAGAGTTGTAAGATAATAAAAGTGTGCTGTTTTAAGCTATTAAATTTGTGATAACTTCTTGCAGCAGTAATAAGAAACCAACAGAGTGGTCTCTGTAGTGAGCCTGCAGAGTCCCTGGGTGGTGCAAACAGTTAACACACTTGGCCGCTAACCAAAAGGTTGATGTTTTAAGTCTATCTAGAGGTGCCTCTAGGGTCGCCATGAGTCAGATCCGACTCGACGGCACTTGGCTTGGCCTGGCAGAGGTGCCTCAGAAGAAAGGCCTGGCAATCTACTTCTGAAAAATCAGACTATGAAGCACAGCTCGACTCTGACACACATGGGGATGCCATGAGCCAGAATCCACTCTAAGGCAATTTGGTTTAGTGACTTTGACAAGATTTTGCAATCCAAGGCTCTGAATTGCACTACCAATAGAAAGAAACCTAGGGGGCAGGGAAGAGCAGCGAGAAGTCTGAGCTTTGGAAATCTCTAAAAGCTTCCCAGCTGACTTTAGTATTTAACATCAGTTGAGAATCAGTAATAGCCACAGATCTTGCTAGGAGATCATGATTTTTCTAAGAAAGTAGGAGTTGCTTACGAGACAATCTTTTCATTTTTCTCTGCCAAATACTTATATAACATCTCCACCTTTCTAAAAGAAAAAAAAAAAACTTAATAGTATTTGAATCAGGAAGAAGGCTAAAATTGGGAGAAAAAACCAGTATGAGCAAAAACAAAGCTATTCTTGACAGTAAGTAACCATTTAACAATATTTGTTACATTCTGCATAGAAAAAAGTGAACAATTTTGTACCATCTGGCCATCTTAAAATTCAAAAAAGATGTACAGGGCTAATGCTATGAGGTAAAAGTGAAAATGTGAAGTCGGCATTCCCCTTCTGGAGGTGGGCTCACCTGGCACATGCTATTACACGCTTGTATTCCGTGTAGCTGTCAACTCTGGAGCTGGATGCTAACTCAACACAATGAAGCCGGAAAGAAAACAAGCAAACAAAAGAAAGTGAATTGTTTAAGCTGTTCTGGGACGTGGCAGAACAGAGTTATTAATAAACAGGTGTCTGCACACACTTAAAAATGACCTGTGATTTAGAAGTTGGCATTTTCATGGAAATTCTGGGCTACTGACTACACTAGGAAACCTTTAAGTAAGTAGACCAGTTCTCTGCTCTCCAAGCACTTACAAAGTAAAGAAGAAGTCCTTTTAGGTAAATATGGACTGAGAATGTGTTTGGGGAGGTTGCAGGGAGGGAAGGGTGATTCCTGGATTCACCAGTAGTTGGAAAGTACCCTGTAGACACAGGCCTCTGAGCCACAAATGAAAGGTATCAGGACAGAGGCAGCAGTGCTCACCCCGATCCCAGGGGTGATAGTCAGAGGAGGACTGCAGTATGGAGTTGGGCTTACTTTTGAACTGGGAGCGGAGAAGAAGCTAGCCAAGTGATTTGCAAGTCACAAGTTATAAAGTACACATAGGCACATTGTGCTCGTAAGTACCAGAGGGGCCAAGTTGAAGGTGGGGCAGAGAACTATGTATTTGTCAGACCCCTTGTAGTACAGAAAGGCTAAGGGATGGGATACTAACGGGGTGATAACAGAAATTTAAGGTCATGGGATGAAATGCTGATACAACGGTGACAAAAATCCAAGGTTCTGGGAGACCCTTCTGTGACTTTACAACTACTTACAGTCTTAAGAAGTAATGTTAAATTATTTCTTGATCAATAATGAACACAGTTTAGCTATTGCATTATTTAATAAGTCTGCAATTCTTATTAGAATTGTCTCTTATGATAAATGGAGATAATGTTTACTTGCCTATCAATCTGCTAAATAATTTGATTAAAGCATGTTTTGGGGGAAAGCCCCCTCCCCCCCATCAGGGAAACTATCTGATGTTCTTTATCCTTAGCCAAAATTATAGTATAAATTATGCTGTTTTACCATCAATATCCTGGGTATCAATTTTTAAATGAAAGCTGCAAACTTCCTCAGAGGTACTGATTTTTTGAACCACAGTTGTTACCTACATTGGGAAAAGTAAACAAGAAGATTCTGTTTAAAGTGGAAAAGTGAGGTATTATGGCAATACTGCTTCAGGAAATGGGAAGCATGAAGTGTGATTTTCAGAATCCAGTGCAAATAGTATACATTAAGAACACTCTTCCCAGTGGTTGGGCTTTCAGCAAATTTGACAATCTGAAACGTAGCTGAGAACCTCAAAATAAGCCCAGAATGACCTCTCATTAGGCAGAGCATTGATCCATGTCCTGTATTGACAAGTCTGCGCACCCTACTCTACAGAAAAGTTGTGAAGGCTTGCCGTAGAGCCTGTATGCTCTAACTGTACATGTAACACGACAATGCTTGAAAGTATGACTTTGTGGCAGCTCACACATCAACATGGTAAACAACAAATTATGTTTGTAAGTAAGCAGAGCTGCTCCCAGAAGTAGGAATACTGACAGCATCTAGAAGTGACAGAAAAGTGCATATGATCTTATACAATGTTATATAAAGTCATTGGGGGGAATAAATGTACTAAAATATAAAGCATGATTAAAATCATCACTAGGTTTTATTCAGAATACAGAGTTGAAGAATACATGGACTACATGAGTAGGTTAGAAAAACTTAGAAATGCCAAATGACTAAAATAAAAGAATCTTTGGCCCTTAAATGTAATACAGTAATTTCCAGTGATATTGAATAAATGAAATATATAACCAGAAAATTATATGTTAAAAAAAAAAACTGTTGCCATTGAGTTGATTCCAACTCAAAGCAGCCCTATAGGACAGAGTAGAACTGCCCTATAAAGTTTCCAAGTAGTGCCTGGTGGATTTGAACTTCAGATCCTTTGGCTAGCAAACATAGCACTTAACTTCTATGCCACCAGGGTTTCCACGTTATATATACACATACATGTATAATTACACAGATAGTATCCACAAATACACAAATGCATGCACACAACGGTTAACATAGCCATTTTCAAAAAGAAATTATGAGGGCAGTTACCAAGATAGCTAGAAGAAACTAGATAAATTAATCCTATTTTGGACATGGTTACCCATACCCAAGCCCAGATTTCTGGGGTTTTGTAGCTGATTCGCTAACTTTCTTTAACATTGTCTAGTGTAAAGAATCATGTAACTCCCCATCGATTCTGAATGAAACACTTACATGTACTGTAGCCAAGCCACTGCTATATCCAGTACTGACGACAAGGTCATCATTGAGAGGTACCTGGAAAGGCAGGTGGAGAAACCATGCTTTCTAGTCATTTGACAGGGAGTGGAGCTGGTGGTATAGTGATTAATTGCTATGTCTCGTAACTAAAAGGTGGTAGTTGGAATCTGCCAGGCATGCCTTGGAAACTCCATGGAGTAGTCCTGCTCTGTCCTATAGGGTTGCTATGAGCCAGAATCAACTTGATGCCAGTGTGTTTGGTTTGGTTTGGTTTTGGGGAGTTAGAGCAATAAAGAGTGTTCTAACACCTATCAGCTTCTTCTCTCAGAGTTCTTGTGAGATTAAATGGCTAAGGCATTGAAGATTCTGTGCCCGTA
Organism: Heterohyrax brucei; assembly: GCA_028571685.1. Lineage (NCBI taxonomy): Eukaryota > Metazoa > Chordata > Mammalia > Hyracoidea > Procaviidae > Heterohyrax > Heterohyrax brucei. The sequence continues at coordinate 71,415,688 of CM053150.1, forward strand.
AAACCAAAACCAAACTTGCTGCCAACAAGTCAATTCCAACTCAGAGCGAACCTATAGGACACAAGAGAAAGGCCCCATAGGATTTCCTAGGCTGTAACCTTTACAGAGGTGGACTGTCACATCTTTTCCCCCTGGAGTGGCAGGTGGGTTCAAATTGCTTACCTCTGGGTTAGCAGCTGGGTGCTTTAACCACTGCATCACCAAGAATCCTTTCTACGCCCATCCATAGTAAAAAACAAACAAACAAACAAACCCACTGCCATCGAGTCGATTCCAACTAATAATGGAACTACCAGATAGAGGAGAACTGCTCCATAGAGTTTCCAAGGAGTGCCTGGTGGATTTGAACTGTCAACCTTTTGGTTAGCAGACACAGCACTGAACCACCATACCGCCAGGATTTCTCCATCCATACCGAACCAAAAACCAAACCCAGTGCCACTGAGTGGACTCCAACTCACAGCAACCCTATAAGACAGAGTAGAACTGCCGCATAGAGTTTTCAATGAGCTCCTGGCAGATTTGTACTGCTGACATTTTGGTTATCAACCATATCCATAGTAGCCACTAAAAAATGTTGGAACGTCTTTTTTCCCTTCTAAATGTAAATAAGATGCCTGAAATTTCCTGAGTGAGCCAGCAAAACCAACATGTCAGAGGTCATTTTTTATTACATTGTTACTTTTTTATTATAAATGGTTATGGTATAATTAAGGCGCCCTGGTGACACAACAGTTAAGAATTTGGGTGCTAACTGGAAGGTTGGCAGTTCAAATCCACTCAGTGGTTCTGCAGGAGAAAGACTTAGTGATCTGCTTTGGTCAATATGACAGCCAAGAAAACCCTGTAGGGCAGTTCTACTCTGTCACACATGGTCACTATGAGTCTGAATTGACTCAACGGTACCCAATATGGTAAAATTGGATCTTGTCCTTTTGCCAGCTGAATAATTCCTTTCTGTGTCTAGTTCAGGCATCACCATCCTATATGCCAAAGGAGATTGTTTTCACTAGCACCGGGAGCAAGGAGCCTCAGTGTAGTTGTCCATCAGCTAATCTATCTTTGGCTCCCTCCTCCTTCCCCTTTACACTCTTCTGCCATCTCTTGATAGCTCATTTTCCCACTTCTCTCTCGCCTTTGTTTGTCAAAACTCCTGGCACTCTCCCCAGCCTTGTAAACCTGACAGATCCTTAAATGCTGCTTCTCCCTGCTCTGCTAGAAAGTGAAGAGATGAGTCAAGTAACTCTCTTCCAGAAAAAGTGTACCATCCAAATGATCTCTAACTGGTGGAAAGTATGGAAGAGATCATTTTAAATAACAGGGTCTGAAGAGTCAGTTCTCTACATAAGACTGCAGCCACAGCCTCCCCTTCTTTACTTAGTGCTCTAGTGCCAAAGAGATTAGATTTGTACAAAAGGTTGTTGCCCTTCTCCAAAGGTGAGTAAATTTAGGTAAATAGGTCAACTCTCTTGTTCTCTCCAATGGAATACAGTTGCATTTACTGGAAAGCCAGGGCCTTGATATGATGCAGGAGAAAATGTTCCGTGGACAAATAAGTCTGAGAAATGTACATGGTGCCCTGCCATCCCTGCCCTCATTCCTCCCAAGAATCACCATACTTGGTTACATGTAGAAGACAAGGGAATCCGTACTAAGAAACTTGTTTAACCTCATTTCCCACACTTAATTGACTATGTAATTTTTTTTTTTTTTTTTTATGAAACACATTTCAGGAAAATGTAACACGTTTTAGGAAATGCTAGAGTAGAGAATCTGAAACTAGATAATCACAGCACAGACTTTACCTGGAGGCAGAATCATGGACTGAGACTTTAACGATTTCAGTATGACTAGGTATTTATGTTGAAAAGAGACACCTGACAGCATTAACCCTGTAGAGAAGAAGGACTGCTATGACCTCAGATACGTCTACTGTGCTCTTCAGGCCAAGAGCTCTTCGCTGGAGCTCAGACCCTTGGCTTACGACATAGATCTCTGTTGGACTCTTGGGTAAAGGAGAAATATTACTACAGTGGGGGTCACAAATATAAACAACTGCAGAGGTCCAGGCACAAAGCAGGGATGGACATACTTGTGTCTGTGGGGCTATGGCAAATTTGAAGATATCTTCCCAGATAGTTCAGTTTTTTAAGAAAAGTTGGAAATTAGCTTTTTATTACTATTTTTAAATATTAGAATATATCTCTGTCCATATGTCTATATCCATATATTTATCTTTTTTTTTTTTAAACTACAGGCTACCAGTTTGTAGTTCCTGTATTAAATTTGATTGGTTATGCCTATATATCTACCACAAACACAGATTTATGGACTCTAAGGGGGATGTAGACAGACAGAACTAATTCTAATTATCTGTACAGTTAAATGTACTTGGAAATAATCTAAAATGTAGTAATTATAAAAATAAATCTTAATATTAACTAAATTAGCATGAAATAATACTGTATAAAAGCAGCTATTTTTATTAGCATGAGGAGCCCTGGTTGCACACTGGTTAGGAGCTATGGGTGCTAAACAAAAAGTTGGCAGTTCAAATCTACCAGCTGCTCCTTGGAAACCCTAGGAGCTTACAGGGTTGCTATGATTCAGAATTGAGTCGATGTCAACGGGTTTTTTGGTCTGTTATTAGCATAGAAACTAGTTTTTCCAAGTATCCTTTTCCTTGGAAAATTATCTCAAGTGCTCAAGACTTCCCTTTTAAACAACCAGCTGTAGCAGAACATGGGCGAGGAGTTAGGAGCCTAAAGGCCAGTTCCAACTCCGTCACTATCTGCATGTGCGATTGGGGCCATTTGAAACCACTGGAAGAGTCCCAGGCATATTTTTTCTCCTACTGTGTCACTGTACTTTTGTACATGCTGTTCTCTATGTCTGGAATGTTCTTCCTTCCCTTGTCTTCACCTGGCTATGTCACTCTGATTCTTCTAGATTTAACCCCTGCATCTGGACACGTTTGACAAGTTCCCTTAGTCTCTGTCAGAAGGTCTTCCTCTGTACTTTCATGATGCTATTTCTGGCTGTTTTAAATTACTGCCTCTCTCCATTAAACAGGTTCTTAGGGTTTTGTTTTGAACTCCTAGTGCCTAGGAATAGTAAGTACTCAGTGTATGTTTAAGTGTTCAATAAATATATTTGGAAAATAGGGGTGAAAAAGATGATTTTAAAGGTTTCGCTTAACTGTAAAATATTGTAAAAATTTGTTCACTCACCTCTACTGGCCTCCCAAGGAAATTTTTCTCTGTCACCGTATACTTGTAGAAGTCACCTTTTTTCTTGTATGAAATATTGATATCCATGTCCAAGTGGAGTTGTTTCAAGAGGAGTGAATATTCTGTTAGGCCCTCGATGGCATTAATTGTGTCCTATCAATAATCAGCAAAGGACAGAAACATGCTTAGCTTATCTGTGTCTTCCTTGTTTATAAATCTCTTTCCTTATGAGGTGGTGGGGCAGCACTGCCCAGAGATGAAACTCCAGTGTGACTACGTGAAACTGGTGAAGGGCTCCAGTGTGGAGGTGGAAGGAAGGTCTTTCTCCTCAGTGAAGATGCAGATTCTAGTGAACTACAAGGGCAAAGGCACGGGTAGGTAGTAGGAGCTAGAAGTGTAGCTCAGGTCAAGGACCTGTATATAAGCTGAGTATGTGGCCTTGGGGAATGCACTCTTTCAAGGCTACCTCCTCACTCTCAGTTTAAACATTTCCGCTGTAAAGCCCTCTTCCTGTTATTCTCTGTTTTAATGTTCTTCTTAGTGTTTCATAGTATTCATCATAATTTGTAATCATTTTATTTATAATTAATTATTGGCCTCCCCAATTGTAATATAAGATTCATGGGGGCAGGTAGCATGTCTTTCTCAGTATCCGATATATTTCTAGCACCAACTCTGGTGGTGCTGTGCTTAATTGTTATGTCTGCTAACCAAAAGAAAGGCAGTTCTCTGGGGCAGTTCTACTATGTCCTACAGGGTTGCTATAAGTTGGAATTGACTTGATGGCAGTGGGTTTGGTTTTGGTGTTGCACTAGTGAACACTAGTATTTGTTGAATGAAAAAGAATGAACTTTACCTGTCTAAACCTTGTCTTCTTCATCTATAAAATGCAGAAGTGTGACTAGATCAGAGATGGCAAATGTGTAGCTGTCCCTGTATCTGGGTCCATGACAGCCAATGCTAACCAATAGGAACTTTTTCTCACTAAGTCTGCCACTGTACCACAATGGAACCCCTTTGTGCCTGCAATCAGGGATCACTAAAGTGGTCCTGAAGGGAGTCTTTTAGCTCTAAATTTTATGTAAATGGATATGCACATTGTAATTCTGTAGACATCCCCCAAACAGGAAAGATATTCATATTTAGCTAAATTTTGAATACAGATGCATATTATACAACTACATAATAGTTATAACATAGGATACACACAATTGAATGAGTTTACATAGATGATAGGTATAAACATAAAACAATAAATATTTATTTTTTAATTTATTTTGTGGGAACAATATTAGTACCTTTGTCTATACAGCAGGCAGAGTGTATTCTGCAGATAGAATGTGACATGGTTGCTGGTAAACTTACTAGCCTCTCATAGTTACTAAGAATCATAAAGAAGTACTAAATTAGAGTCAGGATGTATGATGTTAGCTCTGCCACTAACTCCCTAAATGAACTTTCCTGGGTTCACTCCTTCCTCTGTATAATAAGGGTGTCAGTGCAGACAACCACTAAATGTCCTTTGATCAAAATATCTATTCCTATCAGTAGTGTGCTCATTTGGTAGACAAAAGCATGGACGTCACAATGAGTGTGGAACATGTAGAGTGGTAGGAATAATATCTACAGGATGAACAAGACAAATTTTACCTGGGTAGAATAAAAGCCGCCTCCATACCTTTGCTCTTCAGATAACCACTTGATGATTGGGTTAACATAATTCTTATCTGTCACGCCCAGGAAGGTGAGTAAAGCATAGGCAGTGGTCTCCACTATATGTGCTGTACCCATGTTAGGTACAGACCTGTCTTTGTGCAGAAGATCATCTTTCCAAAAGCGATAAATAGGCGGATCACCTGAACATTAACAAATCCTATTTGTTAACATGATTAAAATGTGAATTTGACACAACAATTCTAGTAGGTATACCACAGCCTTCAGGTTTCTAGAAGTTTCTTATTTTTTATAACTTTCTTGGGGTGAGAAAGACAAAACAAGATTTTATAATATAGTGCTATTTGTCTTTACTTTTGAAAAGTCACTGTGGAAAGTCAGAATGTTCTAGAGAGAAGTATAAAAACCCAAAAATCAATCCTGTTGCTGTCCAGTTGATTCTGATTCATGGTGACTCTAAAGGACAGAATAGAACTGTCCCATAGGGCTTCAAAGGAGCTCCCAGTGGATTCAAACGGCTGACCTTTTGGTTAGCAGCCATCACACTTAACCACTAGGCCACCAGGTTTTCCTAGAAGGGTGGCAGAGTGGAAAGTACCCCAAACTGGAAATTATTAGGCCCAGGTTCTCGTCTGTACTACTAACTGTTCATAATCGCCTTCAGCAAGTTCCTTTCGTTCTGTGGGACTCAGTTTCCTAATAAACTAAAAGTAAAAATAAAACTTCTTTCTTTGTAGTAAAATTCAAATGACATGCTAAATGTGAGTTTTTGTAAATAATAAAGCACCATACACATATAGAGGATTATTACTATTATACTGATACTACAAGATAAAGTGTAGAATTTTTCTCTTTGATGGAAAAAATTATATCCTCGGAATTATGAGATTACACCAAATTTTCATTCAGTCTTTTATTAATACAAAAGACAATTTCAAATAGGCAGCATCTGTTATAACTTATTTTCTAAATTACATCTAAGTTTTTTTATTACTCTAGTAATTCAGAACAGCCTTTTTAAAATTAAAAAAATTAAAAACAGTAAAGTATATTTAGAAATAATTTGTCAAGATGAGTTTAAATATTGGCGTGACTGTTTACAATTCATAACTACATTATTTGCACATATACTTCCTACCCTGTGAGAGACTCAGATTTTCTGTATTTAATGAGAGTTTTGATTTGCTCTTTAAAGATACTTCCAGCTCAAACATTCCTTGGTTGTATTAAGTTCTCCTCTAGCTTTCAAATTCTTGATTTTCATTCCACAACTTACAATAACCCAGATGTCTCTTTTGTGTTGTTTTTAAAGTGCTGTATAAGTGGTATTGAGATACGTGTTGAGATTTAGTCATTTTAAAATGACAGAAGTAAGAATCCGTAAATAGTTACAAAAGTAATTTAAGATTTACAAAACTTAAAAAAAAATCTTAGCCTACAGATGGCTCAGAAGTGCCCAACACTATGTCTGTGTTGATTTAGGCACACTGGCCAATAGTCACTGCTGCTTATTCCATTTATCTACTCTTGACCTGTAGAAAGCAGCACCCTTACTCTTTAAGCTGAAATACTTACCTTTATAGAACTTCTGATAAAATATACACCAGACCATGCACTCTGTTGCTGAAAACCCTCCAACAGCTTTCCATCTCACTCAACAACAAACCCAACCCACTGCTGTTGAGTCAATTCTGATTCATAGACCCTAAAGTACAGAGTAGACCCCATAGGGTTTCCAAGGGGCACCTAGTGGACTAGATCTGCTGACCTTTTGGTTAGTAGCTAGTACTTGAACAGCTAGGCCATTAGGGCTCCAAAGTAGAGGATGAAGTTCTAGGGCTCCTGTCAACCCACTGAGCACCTTTGGGTAGAATGAGAAACAGGCACTCCACTCTTGGTGGAAACAGCTGTAAACTGGGGTACATGGCTGGGTGAGTTCAGCTTCTCTTACTGGCTTGCTTAGGTGTCTTTGCACATTGCACTACTGTACACAGTAGCCTTGCGGAGACCCTGTAAGGATCTTAGCCCTTCACCCTTTTCTGACCTCATTGCCTGCCCCCTTGCTCACTCCTGGTGGCATAGCTGTGAGTTGAAGTCAACTGGACGGCAGTGGGTTTGATTTTTGTTTTGGTCTTTTTTTGTTGTTGTCATTGTTTAGCTCACTTCTTCCCAGACACTTCAGCTTCTTTGCCTTTCTTGAAGTACCAGGCACATTCCCACCTCAAGGCATTTGCATGAGCTTCCTTTGCCCGGAACACTGTTCTAGAGAGTTGTGGGCTGGCGTCCTCATCGTTCTCCGGGCTTGATTCAAATACCATCATCTCAGTGATACCCTCCCACCCTACCTGAAATCACAACCCCTTTCCATTGCCCTGATTTTCATTGCTGGCTCTATTTTTCTTCCTATCAGTCATCACAAACTTATTCTCTGTATACAGTGTTTTACTTATTTATCTTGTGTGTCTGTCTCTTCCTAATAGAATGTAAGTTTCATGAGAGCTAGTATTGTCTTTTGGTCTGCATTGTTTATTGACTTATTACCAGAGCTTAGAACAGTGTTTGGTATACAGGAGGTACTTAATAAACATTTGTTGAGTAAAGAAAGAACAAATATTTCCCAAAAGAACGCAAAAAATGAATGTGTAGTGACAGCTATTACAATGTAGTGTGATGATTTATTTATACTAGTCTCAACCAGTGAGTTGCTTGAAGGCAGAAACTACATCCTGCCAGCTTTCCATGCTACTGCTACCCCCTTCCCAGGATTAGCATACTCCACGTTAGTGACCACCGCCTGACCAAATGTGTGGAGTGAATCATACCTTTCACCAAAGCTTCCTTCTTCAGGGCTGCAGCAATGGAACGAAACTGTCTGTGTGTTGAATCTCCCAAGGAAAGAGCATATGCAGCAATGGCCAGTGTAAAGGTGCTCTGGGCTGGGAGGGTATTTTCAAGCAAAAAGGTTTCAGCTTTAGTAAGAGCTGTGTTGATTTTCTGGAAACCAAAGCAGAAGAAACCTAAGTTTCCTTGGCAAGCATCAGCTTACCAACTGATGTGAAATATCCCTATATTCACAGTCTTCAGGTGGCAAGATGAGTGGGGGAAAGATGAGCCACCTAATGGAAATAAAGTTTGTCTCAGTGAAGCACAGCCTTCCAAGAGAAGGAGCAGAGCACTATCTCTGAAGGGAAAATGTAATAGTCCCAAGAGGTTAAGCTTTTTATCTCTGAGTTCCCACCTCCCTTCTGTAGATTTTTTCTCTTAGCTTCTGCTTGCAACATCAGACCTAGCCTCCAGGAAGACAGAATCTGAGCATGGACCAGCTTTCATGATCCCCTCTCTGCATAGCTGAGACAGGCTTACCCTTCAAAAGGAGCTTTACTAAAAATAACATAAATAGCAATAAAAAAACCTAGCTGCCAGAATTCATTTTGATCTAAGGACTCCAGGAAAAATAGTCCTACTTCCTGTTCTGAGATGTCTCGAATAGTAATTTTGAATAAGTGGATTAGGAGGAAGTCTCATGAAAGGCTTCTAACATCTTGTCTGAATCCTTCTCTGCCAGCTCCCTATGTGTCTGTCAGTCAGGTGGTTCTCTACCCCTTGAGAACTAGCTCTCTTTGACTCTCTTCTAAGTATAAATACCAGTTCTCTTGAAATTTCTTTTTTAAGAAGTTTTGTTTATGGTTCAAGTCCTGCAAGTCCTCTTGAATTTTTTTTCTACTTTGGTTCTGTATCTTGGTTTGAAGATGTCTAATTTATTTCTGATTTGTAGGCAGATATATTTAACTTCAAGGAGTCCTGGTGGCGCAATAATTAATGGTTTGGTTGCCAATCAAAACATGCAAGTGCAAACTCACCAGCTGCTCTACAGGAGAAAAGACCTGGTGACCTGTTCCTGTAAAGATTTCAGCCAGAAAACTCCAAGGGACAGTTCTGCTCTGTCCTACAGAGCAGGGCTACCAACTGGTTCTTTTGCAATTCTGAGAAGTTCTAACAGGCAATGCTACGGCTGCTGGTTAGGGATCAATTCTAAGAACTACAAGTAGAGCAGTGGTTCTCAGAATTTATTATTCACAAGGATCACCTGGTAATCTTATTAAAATGCAGATTTTGATTCAGTATACCTAGAGTAGAAATGCAAATTGTCAGCAGAGATTAGAAGCCCTGCTGTACGGTCACTGTGAGTCAGAATCAACATCTTTAACCTTAGCTCAGGGATTTAATTCTTTCAAGATGAGGCATTAAGCTTTGGAATCTTCTATGTTGATTCAGTTGGGTAAAACCTCTCCTTTCTCCCCTCAGCTTCCAAACAAACAAAACAACACAACTCTATGAAGCAAATGTGATAACAGGTATCCTCAGTGCTTTCATATATAGAGTCCCTCAACTATAGAATAATGCTAACAGACACAGAGTAAGACTTAGCAGAGATCAGAGGAGGGGGCTGAAAACAGGCCATTCTCTCAGAACAAGTGTTCAGATGTTACCATTTCTAGTCCCAGCCCTATAATTCAGTAGCCTATGACACTAGGCCATTAAATCCACCTTACTTATAAGCCTCAATTTTCTCAACTGTGAATGAGTAGGTTAAACAAGGTGATCTCTAATTTCTATCATAGTTATGAAATCTTTTGATTTTTGCATTAAAATTATTTTCAAGTAATGTAAAAAGAAGTTTTGAAATTAAGTACTTTCTGACTGTTGGTCTCCCCAGAAGTAGACGATAGTGTGAGAGAATTTTGTTTTTCCTTACCATCAGGGGGCATATGTCAAATGCCTTTCTAATTCCAATAACAGCGATGGCTGTGAGGTATAAGGTGTTCTGTTTGGCTTCAGTAGGCAAGGTACCCTAAAAATAAGCAATGTATAAAAAGGAGAGTGAAAATAGTGTCTTCAAAGTGAAGTGACCGGGTTTTAATCTGCCTTTTGAGCCTTATATGCTACTCTTCCCCTTCATGCACTGTTGTTGCTCGGAAAAGTTCTGGATCTTTCTTACTGGTGTGCCTTCACTTGTCGCCACTCCCAGCCCTATTTCATACCTCTTCACCACATTTAAATTCTCCCTCTCCTTCAAGACCTTTTTAGACTGTCACCTTCTCTATGAAGCACTGTTTAGTTTTTGATCACCTCTATTTTTTCCTCTTATGGCAATGCTATTCCAAAGTAATGTGCTTCTAAGACCTTCCACAAAGTGGCCTCTATTTACCTCTCCAGCTTCATTTCACACCACTCATCCTCTAGCTGTCTTGGCCCCCATTCTTTGAGTGAATCACACTCTCTTCACTTCCAAATACCAGGCATGCTGTCTGCTCTGCTTGGAACACTCTTCCTTAGAACATACATACATATCTTGATTAGTTGTTAGTAGTAATACTGACATTTCTACCTCAACTTTCCTACCAGTGTGTGAACTCCCCTATGGTAGGAATGCTATCTAATCTATCCTTCCTCTGCCCCTCATGTACAGTATAGGTGCTTGCATGTCTACTCATTAGGTACTCAGTGAATGGTTGTTTAAGGAGTTATAAGTAGATGGATGGATAGATGGTGTCGTAAGAAAAAAAAAAGTGTTGTAATATTTTATTTTTGAAATAGCACCTAGGAGACATCAGTTGCCCTGGTTTCTTGTGGGAGTCCTAAACTGCTACTGATGCAACAGGAAACCATCATGAGACTCACGGTTAGCAACAGAGATCACTTGTGCCTGATACGAAAGGGATTGGGTTGGGGTAGGCAAAAACATAAAAGATTCAGCTAAATCCTAAAGGAACACTCTAAAGAACTGAAGGACATGAGGAGAAACTGTAACCAGAGAATGTGATTCATGTTTTGTAAATAGATTCTTAACTCAAGTAACACTTTTTAAAAATAAATTGACCCCAGTCTGTCTCACTAACAGGGTATAGACACGGTCCCATCTTTTATGACAACACTGAGTAGCTTTGACCGATAAGAAATTCCTGTAAAATTGGCATAGATTCTGTACAAGAAAAAAAGATTAAAAAAAAAAACAACAAAAAACCCTGTTGCCACTGAGCTGATCTTGACTAATGGCAACCATATAGGACAGAGTAGAGCTGTCCCATCGGGTTTCCAAGAAGCAGCTGGTGGATTTGAACTGCCAGCCTTTTGATAAGCAGCCCAGCTCTTAACCACTGTGCCTTACACACCAGAGCATTTCTTGGATGACTACATATTTTTTCCATCTTCTTCATCTTCCAAAAACAGGGAGAACTAAACTCAAATTTGTAAATAAAACTATTGCTAATCTGCACATTTGGTTTCCTTACCTGTAATTTTACTGGTTGATAGTTGGAGTTTTCCTTGAAAGATCCATTTTCTAACTGACAATTCTCGATCAGCCATAATAAAGAATTACAAATCGAATTTTGGTTTTGTTCTATGTATCTGTTTACTTGTCCAAGTACTCTTAAAGCAAAAGATGTTAACCTTTAGGGTAAAAATCAAATAGATGAGTATTTAGACATTCAATCTCTTAGATTTCAATTTACTGAATATTTTTGTCCATGGAGTGCTTGTTTTTTTTTTTTGAAAAAATAGTACCGTTTAAAAATATATAATTCCAAAGTAAGTTGTTGCCACTTTATAGGGGATGGGAAGATTTTAGGAAGATCACTGAGATGTTCAGTGAGTCAGTGTGAGCAGCACATCTACATCTTCTGTGATGACAGCACTGTTAGCCAGTACACAAAGTAAAATTGATTACTGATGATTAAAAAACTATGCTATCTAAAGTTGAAGATAAAAGAGATGAAACACTTTTGAGCTAAGGCACAGACTCTTGGTACTCATTCAATAAATATTGACTGAATAAATAAGCAAACACAAGACATGTAAGAGTAAAATCCTAAAATCCTAGACTGTATGATTTGTAAAGGCCATCTAATCTGAATCCCTGTTTGATGCAGAAATTCCCTTTCCCAATATTCCTGAGAGTGGAGAGGGTTTATCTACCTTCTTGAATGATGTCTTCCACAGGAGTCACCTCAGGAGGAAAGCTTAATTTTTGTTATTAGTCAAAATGGAATTTTGATGACTATGAATATCCTTCAAATAGTAACAGAGAGGATCCAATTCATAAGCCCACAGCACCTCTTACAAACTTCTCTCTCCTGCTGTCTCACTCACTCCGTCCCAAGAGCTGTCCACTCTTCAGACTCCATAACTGCCTCTGAGGCCTCCTTGGCCTCCCTCTTCCACATTTCCCTTCCCTTTTAAAATTTGTTTTAGTTTTCACTTTAGTCTTAAGTTAATTTCTTCGAGAAGTAGAATTTCCATATGATTGAAAAATCCAAAAGCACTGAATCTAGCTGAATTCCCAAAATTATTACCATGAGATAATCTTTAAACCAGAAACCAAAAATATCCCTTGAAGTCTTCTTTAAACCTAATAGAAGTTTAACTTGATTAGTAAAGACTGTCTGCCTTTAGCATTGTGCTCTTTTATAAAATTATCTCAAAAGTTTCTATAGGAAGCTTAGGGGCAGTAAGTGTTTGTCAATGGGACATGAACAATTTGACAAAAGAAGGGTGAGAAGGGTTGTACAACTTGATGAATGTAACTAACGTCACAGAATTGTTCATGTAGAAATTGTTGAATTGGTGTGTATGTTTTGCTGTATATATAGTTCAACAACAAAAAACAAACTATTTTTAAGAATCCCAAAGCACAAAAGAGTATATGATGAACGGTGTCCACCAAGCCACTCTCTCCCTTTACCTGGAAGGATGCACAGATGCATAATAGTGCCTTTGGGAAGGGGAACTGGAATAAGACTCGTGGCTAAAGGGAAAACTTGAACTGTATCTGCAATGTTTTCTTTGCTAAGGAAGACTAAGCTGATAAGAAAAATATTCATGGTTGTTAATGTTACATTTTGTTAATATGAATGACACTATTTTTGTACCTCCTCTATAACCCACTGCCATCAAGTAGATTCTGACTCATAGCAACCCTACAGGACACTGTAGAATTGCTCCATAAAGTTTCCAAGGAGCTTCTGGAGAATTTGAACTGCTGACCTTTTGGTTAGTAGCCATAGCGCTTAACCACTATGCCACCAGGGTTTCTACCTCCACTATAGTTCACAGAAACTTTAATGGTATTTAGGTGCAAATCATTTTCTTTTACTTATGTATTTCTCTTAAGGAACTTGAGGAGTTCTGGGACAATGCTCAGCATTCTTATGTTTTTGGCTGAACATAATCCACTCAGCCTATCCTCAAAACTCTGGATGACCTCTGAGTATTTACTGAGAGGCTATCATGTCTTCTTCTGGGGCAAGGGAGGGCTTCTGTTCTCTAGGCATTTATTCCCAGTTTCTATTGTAGCAGTATCTAGGCCACAGCAACACCCACTCAGCCCTGCATCCTGGTTGTTATCTTCTCATTGGTATGCTCCAGGGGTGATTTAGGAGATAATATTGAAGCCATTAATCCCTGTCCTAAAATGTGACCTGGTGGGAACTGGATCCAACAAGGACTTACAAGGACACATCAACTGGGCCCAGAGATATAAACATTATAGATAGGACAATCTTGGAATATATCTTCTGGGGAAACTTTCACATAAACAAATCACAAACAGAGCACAAAATTTCTGCATAATTTCCATTCTTGTCTTTTTTTTTTTTCAGCCTTTAGTGAATAGTAAGGTTTATTGGACATATGAAGACCCTCTGTCTTGACTGAAACCTGTACCAATGGCTGTTCAAATCAAAATGCAGGATTAGTTTCTAGCCAGTCTGTGAAAAGGTGAAATTTTCAATGATTTTATGCATTTTATAATGCTAATATGTGTGTACTTGTCAGTTTTTCCCACTTTTTGTTTATTCTGTAATATTTCCTTCGAGTCAGGCAGACATGGCTCTAGTAGCATGCTTGTCCATTTTCCCACTGTTGCCTGTTCTGTAATATTCTTTGGATTTGGGGAGATATGGCTCTGGCAGGAATCTTGTTTATTTCCTACTTTACCTCTTTGAATGTAGGCTGAATAAAGCCTTCGTTTTTACTTCACTAAACTTTGTGATTCTTTTTTTTACCAAGAACAGGGTATAGGCATCTTTTATAATGTGCTACCCATACATGAAAACAGTATATTAGACCTCCTTCTAAGGAGTAATCTGTGGGACTTGGGGACTGATTGGATATAGCACCAAAAGTTAGGGGAGAAGTAGTGAACCAATCTGTATGAGGTGAGATTAACAGAAGCTCTCCAATAGTTGAAGGGCACAATCTAAAAGTAAGTCATTCTAGGTTACAGACTCCTTGAATGTGTTTCATATAGTAGAGATAACACCTGGCACACTGTGCTTTTTGTTAAATATTCTATCAAAAGCAGGTTAGTATTTTTTTTAGATAGACTGCCATATGGATTTTTAGTTACAAAGTATAGTTAATTTATTCTGTGTCCTTCAACTCATCAGAATTATGGATGTTATTATACCTCCATGATTAAAAATTTATTGAACAGCTACTATGTGCCAAGTGTGTACCAAACACTAGGAATAGCTGGAGCTGACCATGTGAAAGTTGCATTTTAGTGGGGGAGGTAGATGGTAAGGAGTTTAAGAATGTCAATGACAATGAGAAAAATAATGTAGGGAAGAAAGATATAAAGGGTTACAATGGTAAGGTGAAATTTTATATCTAATGATCAGCAGAAGCCTCTCTGAGAAGGTGACTTTTGGTAAACCTGAAGGAAGTAATGGAGACAGTCATGCTAACAACCTGAGGAGGAACACTTCAGACAGAGGGAACAATCATAGTGAAAGCCCTGTGATAGAACGGTGCCTCGAGTATTTGAGGAAGACCAGAGGAGGCCATTACAGTAATCCCTGTGGGAGATGCTAGTGGCTTAGACCAAGATAATGTGGTGAAGGTTGGTGAAAATAATCAAATTCAGGACATATTTTGAATTTACCAACAAAAATATTTGACTTGTCAGGTGTAGATGATTGGCAGAATGACAGATGACTAGGCTTTTAACCTGAGTAACAGGAGGAATACTGCTTTCCTCATGGTCTTTATTCTTTAGTTAATTATAACTATTAGTAGAGCTCTCAGTACCAAAAAACCACATCCATTGCCACTGAGTAGATTCAGATTCATTGCGACCCTGAAGAACAGAGTAGAACTGCCCCATAGAGTTTTGAGGAGCACCTGGTAGATTCAAACTGCTGATCCTTTGGTTAGCAGCTGTAACAACCACTACCCCACCAGGCTTTCCAGATCACTGGCTACCAACCACTATATGAAAATGCAAATCAAAACCTTCCACTTACCAAGTGCTAGCGCTTCCACCTTTCCACATGCTGTACGAATAGTCAGCATTTCTGTAAGACATGATGCTCACTATCCCTAGGAGGCATCAGAGAGAGAACACAAAGCTTCATTGACCTCTGTGGCTACTCAAAGAATCTGCCCTCAGGGATAGCAAACTTCTCTTGGCACTGGGCAAGTATAGGCTCTGGCCAGAGTTGAATTTCTCAAACGAATTATGTGAATTCCTTCAACTGGGAATTATCAGGTAGAATATTCTGATCCCATTCAAAAAGAAAGTGCTCTGTAAAGTTTAGAATGCAAGTATCCTGTCTCTTACCCAGGCATTTTGCTAAGTTAAGCCAAAATGCTAGAGAAATAATATTTATAGAGTAGAGGCCATATATATATATCATACACATACACACACACATTTGGGTTCATAGATATATATTTGGATAAACTAATTTTTTCAATTAAGGCTTAATCTGTAACAGCTTAAATATTAGTTTCACTGAAACATTCATTTAAGAAATCACTCTTTTTATGTGTAATATGTGAAGTAAATGTTTTACCTTCTTTTAATTTCTTCTTCAGATTTTGTTTTCTTATATGTGAATTAGGATAAAAAATGTTCCAATTATTTCCTGCTTCCAGATAATGAAAGACATAAAATACTGGGACAACGCTCATCAACTCTGCCTCTGCGCTCCCCTTAGGAAGGTGGGTCAGGATGTCGATGCCTTCCTGACTCAGAACTGCAGACATGACCTCACCTATAAGCAGTCCTGTAACAAAAGGAAATCGGAGCAGACAATCACTCTCATCAATTTTTAACTTTAGTCTAAAGAAGGAAGGGTATCTATCT
This sequence comes from Heterohyrax brucei, assembly GCA_028571685.1. Taxonomy (NCBI): domain Eukaryota; kingdom Metazoa; phylum Chordata; class Mammalia; order Hyracoidea; family Procaviidae; genus Heterohyrax; species Heterohyrax brucei. Next base: position 71,431,744 of record CM053150.1, read on the forward strand.
CTATTCTTCCATTCTTATCCAAGTTTGAATTACTTCTCAGAACACGGACAAAAAAAGATCTGGTAGGAACACGGATTTAGAAGAAACATCAAAAGAAGGCTTTAAAATATCTGTGCAATACGGTGATTGAGAAAACCAAACCCATTTCAACAAGTCAATTCTGACTCATAGCGACCCCGTAGGACAGGGTAGAACTGCCCCATACGGTTTCCAAGGAGCACCTGGTGATTTGAACCGCAAACCTTTCGGTTAACAGCTGGAGCACTTAATCACTACTCCACCAGGGTTTCCAATATGGTGACAAATAAGGTGGACAGGTTGCTGCATAGATGATATGGCAAGCTGGCTGCCATTTGATGTTATAACTGTACACAGTGTGTAACATGTTAATCACTCTCCTGTGCAAAGCAAAGCAGAGTCTGAATTGGGCGGGTTGTGACTCTCTCTATTACTCACTGTGTGATTTTTGGCAAGTCGGTTTCTTGTATCTCCAATAAGAGGGTTGCACATGATCAAAAAAGTCCCTTGTAATACTTACCTTCTGAAATTCCAAGATTTCATCTGAGATGAAATGCAGCGGGGACATTTTATAATTCTGTTGATAAGTTACTGAATTGTAAAAACTGGAGTTCAAGGAAAACCCAAGAAAGACAACAGTTTTGTACTTATATCAGAGGGGAGAGACCTCCCTGAGATTGGTACTTAGCCCAGCAGCGCTGCTTTCTTGAGCCCTTTATACAGCTGTCTCTGGAGCAGGACTGGCCACTAAGACCACAGAATGTTCTTTAAGTTTAGAAGTTTTAGAAACATGTTTGTGCCACAGGCAGCCCCCACTCTCCATCACAGGGGAACAAATCCCGATTTTAATCAGGGTAGTACAAGACGATAGTTGGAAAAATGATGGGGGTTTGAAGACAGGAGATGGAGGTAGTACACTCCCAGAAGTGGGTTTTCGTGTGCAACTGAGCATGGAAATGGAGAAATAGAATAATCATGAGGGTGCCTGGTTTTTGTTTGAAGCAGAAAGTGAAATGTGCAATACAAATGGCATTAGTTAAGTTACCTTTTACACTCACAATCCTTTTCACTTTTGTTTTGGGGACCAAATCTAATGGTATCCTGTAGGGGAACTCCTTCCGTCTGCTAATGACACCTGAAATTGAAAATTGTACTGGATTTACAGAGTTCTCAGGGGAAGACTATATACTTTGCAGGTAATTTACAACTTACCTGCTTCAGAAGACTGTTTTGAACTAAAAAGACTTTTATAAAACACTATTAAACTTAAAAAGCATAGTTAAAAATAAGTAAGCACATAATTTTAAAAAAGAAAGTTAAACATCACTGAAGATTTTTATCAAACCCTAGGCTTATATAGTCTCATTAAATAGAATGTTAAATTTGGCTATAAGCTTCTTGGTAACGTTACAAGAAAGAAAATGAATAGGTTATGTAATTTTTATTCACAGTAAAAGGGTACATACTCTTTTGTCCAAAGAGAGAAGACTGCTCTTGAAATGAAAATTTAAAAATAGCTAACAGGTAGCTCTTTGTAGTTGTTGCTAAGTGCCACCGTCAGCTCCTGACTCACAGCGACCCCTTGTGTTCCAGAGCAGAATTGTTCCAGGGTTTTTCTCGGCTGTAGTCTTTAGGAGACCTAGTGGTGTAGTGGTTAAGAGCTCAGGCTGTTAACCAAAAGGTCAGTACTTGGAAGTCACTAGACACTCCTTAGAAACCCTACAAGGGCAGTTCCACTCTGTCCTGGGGTTGCTATGAGTTGGAATTCACTCAGTGGCAAAGGGTTTTTTGTTGTTGTTTCTTTTTTTAAGTCTTTGGGAAGAGTTGGCCACGCCTTTCTTCTGTGGAGCCACTGGTGACTTCAAATTGCCACACCTTTGATAAGCAGCTGATTGCAAACCACTTGTGTTAGCTGGCCTCCTGTAACATTTTAGTCTAGGATATGTGACAGTTGGCCGCTCTAATTTAGACACTTTTTCCTCTTGCTCACAACAGAATTTTTTAGCATTCCTGTATCACAGCATTTTTTTCTATAGTCATCAGAGCTTATTTCATAAAAAATGGTAACATTTATCACTTTATTAAGAGACACTGCTAAACACTTTAAATGTATTACTGCACTGGTTCCTTGCAACAGCCTTGTAAGCTACGTCTATAATTATTATCATCACAGTTTTACAAATGGGGAAACCGAGGGTTAGAAAGTCACTTGTTCAAAGTTACAGAGCCAGTAAGGGTACAGTCTAAACTTGGGAGGTTTTACTGAAGAGTCCTTAGTAGTTATCACAAAGAGAGTCTACTTCTTGTTTTCCTGCTAAGCAAGCTTTTTGAGTGCAGTGGGCATCTCTTATTCAACACTGCAGTCCCAGAACTGAGCACAATCCCTGGCACATAGCATATGCCAAAAGAATGAATGACAGTTTGTGACTTAATGGACGATCATACGGCTTTCTAGAAGATGCAGCAATACTCCTCATGTAACTTATTTTTCATTAACCCTTGATAAATGTGAAGGACATGATATTAAAATAAAACTCAGTGAAGACATATAAGAGGTTTATAATGTGGTTGAAAGAGTTCAGAAAGAGCTTACTACTACAGTAACTGCCACAGTCAGCTAGTATGCTGACTGTGTGACACTGACCAAGACACTTAACCTTTCCAAGCCTGGGTCAGTGCATTAGTTAAATGGAGGTAATATTTTCCTCCAAGAGCTTTTTTGAGGCTAAAGATAATACAAAGAACTCGATGTGCAGTTCTTGCTCAACATCAGTATTAAATATAAGTATTAACAATAAGTAATAAGCATATAGACTTAATATAAATATTAAATAATACTGTACAAAGGTTGTTTTAGGTTATCCAAATTTGACCCTCCATCCCTTTCTCCCTTGATACTTGCTCTTGAATTATTTCGATTCCTTTTAATAACTCTACTATGTGATGAAAAATTTTAGAAAAGAAAGCTAAAAGTAAGAAAGGTCACTGTTCCTCCTTGCCAGAGATCATGGTAAAAGGCCCAGCTGGACATCACATAGAAAGGTAGACTCTGTTGTTGCTGTTGTTGGGTGCCGTTGAGTCGGTTCCAACTAAATATCGACCCTATAGGTCAGAGTAGAACTGTCCCATAGAGTTTCCAAGGAGTGCCTGGTTGATTTGAACTGCTGACCTCCTGGTTAGCAGACATAGCACTTCACCATACTACCAGGTAGACTCTGGAAAGATTAAAAATATTCAAAGTTAAATCTATAAAAAACAATGGAATAAAATATGAAGAATATCTTTGTTAATCGGGTGTGGGGGAAACTTGTTAAAGATTAACCCCAAAATATACAAAAATAAAATAAAGTTATCTTGGATTTGTTACTCAAAGAAGTACAAAAATCAACAAGAAGTAGATTATGAAATTCAAAGGGAAAATGCAAAAAAGTACAAAAGATATGAACAGATAATTTACAGAAGGGAAAACCCAAATGGCCAGCAAGTTGGTGAAGAAATGTTTAGTATCACTAACCATCAAAAGAATCCAAACTAAAATAATAATGAAATATTACTGTATAGCCATCAAATTTTGGCAAGTTTTGGAGAGGTGAGTAGTGTTGGTGAGAATGTGGAGATATGAGAACCCTCATGCACTACTGGTGGACATGTAAGTCATATAGCCATTCTGGAGAGCAGTATGACAGAGGTAAATGACATTAAACACGTGGTTGCCCTTTGACCCAGCAGTCCTGCCCTGGTTCCAGATAAACGCTCACAGATTTGTAAGGTTGTCCACTGTCGCTTGGTTTATGGTAGCAGGGAATTCATCACTTGTGGCAGAATCATACCCTGGAATACTACATAAACCCAAACCAAACGCACTGCCATTGAGTCAATTCCAACTCATAGCAACCCTATAGGACAGAGTAGAACTGCCCCACAGAGTTTCCAAGGTGCACCTGATGGATCTGAACTGCTGACCTTTGGCAGCTGTAGCACTTAACCACTATGCTACCAGGGTTTCTGGAATACTATTTAAGAAGCAATGAACTGAATGTACATACAGCCATAGTGATGTTTCTTAAAAACAGAGTACTGAGTTTTAAAAAAGTCATAAATAAAAAAAAGATCTATAGCACTTTTTGCGAAGCCAAGTCATACACAAAACATTACCTCCCTACACAAAAATGTATATCAAACACATTTGAGTGGGTGTATTTGGAGGAAAGAGAATAGGATTTGGGATCAGGGATGAAAAAGGAAAATAAAACAAGAAAAGACCCTGCCTAGATCAATGATAGTGGTGCATCAGGAGCTGGGGGACAGAGCTTGTAATAAGATACATCTATTTATCTCGACGGCAATTGTCTGGCTTTATTTATCTGAGAGGTGGAAAGATTTGGGCACAGGAAGGGTAGAGCTTGTCAGGGAAAGAAAGCCGAGACTAGAGACTAGAGCTTCACTTAAGTATTGAGTCTCTTTGTTTAGCTTCTGCCTCCTGTTCTTGGTAACCATCTATGAACTTCACTTCCTGTGTTTACATCAATTCCTGACATTTTATAATAGTGGGGTCATACAACGTTTGTCTTTCTGTGATTGACTTATTTTACTCAGCAAAATGTCCTCCAGATTTATCTATGTTATATTTTGAGAACTTATCATTCCTTATGTTGGCACAGTATTCCACTGTGTGTGGACCACATTATTTATCCACTCATCCACTGGTGGGCACTGAAGATTGTTTCCATCTTTTGGTTACTGTGAATGGTAGTGCAATGAACATAGGTGTGCATATGTCTACTCATGTCACTCTTCTTCTATCTCTAGGAATATACCTCGGGTATAACCCAGGAATTACTGGATTATAAAGTATTTCTACTTCTAGCCTCTTAAAGAAGTACTACCGGTTTCCATAATGCTTGTACCATTTTACAATATCACTAATAATGTATAAGAGTTCCACTTCCCCCCCATTCGCAGCATTTATTGTTTTGTTTTTTGATCCTTACCATTTTGCAAGGATGAAATGCATCTCATTGTAGTTTTAATTTGCGTCTCTCTAACGGCTGATGATCATTAGCATCTTTTCATGTATTTGTTGGCCACCTGAATGTTCTCTTTTGTGTTCGTTCACATCCTTTGCACATTTTTTGATTCGATTGTTTATCTTTTTGTTGTTGAGTCATTGAAGCTTTCTATACATTTTAGAGATTAGACCCTTATCAGAAATGTTGTTGCTAAAGATTTTTTCCCAGTCTGTAGGTTCTCTTTTTCACTCTCTTAGTAAAGTCTTTTGATGAGCACAATTATTCAGTTTTTGGGAGGTCCTAGTTATCTAATTTATCTTCTGTTATTTGTGTATTTTTAGCTTTGTTTGATTGACTATTTATGCTACAAATTAGGTCCCTATTTTTGCCATATGTTATCTTCCAGGAACTGTATAATCTTAGCTTTAACATTTAGGTCTTTGATCCATTTTGAGTTAGTTTTTGTGGTTGGTGTGAAGTCTGGATCCTGATTCATTTTTCTGCATATAGATACTCAGTTTTGCAGTACCATTTGTTAAAAAGACCATTTCTTCCGCTATTGAATGGACTTGCACCCTCTGTTGAAGATCAGCTGCCCGTACGTGGATGCATTTACTTGTGGGTTCTCAACTCTGTTCCATTGCTTTATGTGTCTTTCATTGAGCTAGTAGCAGGCTGTTTTGATTTCCATGGCTGTATAGTAAGTTTTGAGATTGGGAAGTGTGAGGCCTCCTACTTTGTCTTTTTCTTCAATATACTGTAGCTCTTTGGGCCTCCTTCATTATTTCCATACAAATTTAGAGATAAGTTTTTCCATTTCATTAAAGAATGTTGTTGGTATATGAATCCAGATTGCATTATATCTATAGACCCCTTTAAGTACTATTGACATTTTCACAACGTTAAGTCTTCCAGTCCATGACAATGGAATGTTTTTCCATTTATATAGATCTCTTTCAGTTTCTTGCAATAGTGCTTTATAGTTTTTGTTGTATAAGTTGTTCATATCCCTAGTTAGGTTTATTCTTAAGTATTTTATCCTTGTGGGGCCTATTGTAAATGGTATTGATTTCTTGATTTCTTTTTCAGAGTCCTCCTTGTTAGTGTAGAGGAATTTAATTTTTGTGTATTGATTTTACAGTTTGCTGCTTTGATGAATCCTTCTATCAGTTCCAATAACTTTCTTGTGGAGGCTCTGGGATTTTATGTATGGGATCACGTCATCAGTGAATACGAATAGTTTTACTTCTTCCTTTCCAAGTAGTATATCCTTTATTTCCCCTTCTTGCCTTATTGCTCTAGCTAGTATAATGTTGAACAAGATTGGTGATAAAGTGCATACACATCTTCTTACTGTTCTCAATGGGAACGTTCTCAATGGGAACGTTTTGCATATATGACTTTAATGATATTAAGGAATTTCATTTCTATTCCTACTTTGCTGAGAATTTTTATCAAGAAAGTTGTTGGATTTTATCAAATGACTCTTCTGTGTTGATCAAGATGATTATGTGATTCTTTTCCTTTATTTACATGGTAACTTACATTGTGGTGATTTTCTATGTTGAACTATCCTTGGTATGAACTCCACTTGATCATGATGTATTACTTTTTTTATAGTTGTTGAATTCTGTTTTCTGGAATTCTGTTAGGAATTTTTGGGTCTATATTCATGAAGGATGTTGGTCTGTAATTTTCTTCTTTTAGTAGTCTTTGCCTAGCTTTGATATCAGGGTTATGCTGGCTTCATGGAATGAATTTCAGAGTATTTCCTCCTCTACGCTCTGGAATAGTTTGAATAGAACTGATGTTAACTCTTCTCCGACAAGTAGAATTCTCAAGTGAAACTGTTTAGACAAGGACTTTCTTTGGTTTTGTTTCATGACATCTTCAATTCCATCTTTTGTTATGAGTCTATTCAAATTTTCTACCTCTATTTGTATTAGCTTAGGTATGAGGTTAGTTTCTAGAATTTTTTCCACTTCTTCTAGGTTTTCAAATTTGTTGGTGTACAATTTTTCATAATATTCTGTTACGATTCTTTTTTTTATCTCAATTGGTTCTGTTGTAATGTCACCCATCTCATTTCTTATTTTGGTTATTTGCACCTTCTCATTTTTAACTGTCAGTTTAGCCAGTGGTTTGTCAGTTTTGTTGATCTTTTTGAAGGATCAACTTCGGCTTGTAGATTCTTTTTACTCTTTTTCTGTTTCACTTATTTCTGCTCTGATCTCTATTATTTCCTTTTTTCTGGTGACTAGATTTCTTTTGGAAACCTGGTAGCATTGTGGTTAAGTGCTACAACTGCTAACTAAAACGTCAGCAGCTCAAATCCACCAGGCACTCCTTGGAAACTATGGGGGCAGTTCTACTGTGTCATATAGGGCCACTATGAGTCAAAATCAACTTGAGGGCAATGGTTGTGTTTTTTTTTTTTTGTACTTTTTTTGATGCTCCTTTTCAATTTGTTCAAGATGTAGAGTTAAGCTGTTGACTGTGGCTCTTCTTTCTTGATGTGTGCGTTTATTGGTATAAATTCCTCTTTGAGTACTGTTTTTGCTGTGTTTCAAAGGTCATGGTATATTGGGTTTTCATCCTCATTTGATTCTAAGAATTTTTTAAATTTCTTCTTTCTGGTTGTTTTGTCCATCATCAAAAGTGGTGTGTTAAAGTCTCCTTCTATTATTGTAGAACTACCTGTTTTTTCAACTCTGCTACTGTTTGTTTTATGTATTTTGGAACTCTGTCATTTGGTGTGTAAATATTTATTATGGTTATGTCCTCTTGGTGGATTGACCCTTTAATCATATAATGTCCTTCTTTGTATTTCATAATGAATTTTGACTTAAAGTCTATTTTATCAGAGACTATTATTGCCACTCCTGTTTCCTTTTTGTTACTGTTGGCGTGATTCTTTTTTCTGTCTTTTGATTTCTAACTCACTTAATGTCTTTGTGTCTAAGTTGTTTCTCTTACAGCAACATACTGATGAGTCATGTTCTTTTTCTAAATCCATTCTGCACTCTCTGTCTCTTGACTGATGTATTTAACCATTTATTTTCAGTTTGATTATTAATTAGTATGAATTTATTGCTGACAACTTGTTATGAAATCTTTTTGTGGTATCAACAGTTTCTTTGTTATGCTTAATTTTCTGTGCTGAGCTTTTTGTTTATACAGTTTCTTTTCATGTCCTTCCTTGTTGTTGATTTTGTTTAATGAGTTTTTTTTATTTTCTTCTTCATTTTATGAGTAGATTTATTAATTTTCTTTGTGAATACTCTGAAATTTACCTTCACGTTCCTAAGTTTAAAACAATGTGCCGTTTCTTGATATCACCTTGACTTCCTCTCCATCTGGATGTTCTATAACCACCATTTATTCTCTCTCCTGTTTGAAGTTGTTGTCATCTACAGACTGATATCTCTGGTTCCCTGTTTTCAGTTATGCAGCTTTATTTTATTTTTGAGAATTCTTTATCTGGGTTGGTATCTGGGTGATGGTGTCATGTGTCTTAATCAAGTTGTTGTCTGATGTCTTTGGTTCTCTTTGGTTCCCTTTAACACTTCTTGTAAGATTGATCTAAATTTTACAAATTTTTTAAATTTGTGTTTATCTAAGAATGTCCTAGTTCCACTGCTACATTTGAAAGACAGTTTTGCTGGATATATGATTCTTGGTTGGCAATTCTTTTCTTTCAGGGTTTTATATATGTCATCCCCTTGCCTTCTTGCCTGTATGATTTCTGCTGAGAAATCAGCACTTAGTCTTATTGGTGACCTTTGTAACTAATAGTTTGTTTTTCACAAGTTGCTCCCATAATTTCTTTTACATCTTTGGTTTTGGAAAGTTTAATTATGACATGTCTTGATCACTTTCTTTTGGGGTCTATCCAGTAGGGGGTTTGTTGAGCTTGTTGGAGGAAAATCTTTACATCTTTCACAGTACTAGGGAAGTTTTCTGCAATAAATCTTCAAAAATTCTTTCTGCACTTTTCTTTTTTTCCTCCTCGTGTTCTGGAATTCTATCATGCATAAACTATTCCTCTTGATAGTGTCTCACACAATGCTTAGGCTTTCTTTTGTCTTTTCTCTGACAGTTTCTCAAACAAATTAGTGTCAGTGGATTTATCCTCTGTTTTTCTGATTCTTTTTTCCACTGATTCAGTTCTACATCTACATCCTTCTAATGTGTTATCTATTTCTGACATTTTATTTTTAAGCTTCTGGAATTCTAGTTGTTGTTTTTGTATGGTTTTAAATTGTTTATTTTAGCATTTTGTCCTTGTGTTATTTTCCTGAAATTTTCTAGGGTTTTGTCTGTGTTTTCCTTGATTCCTTTGAGAATTTTCTTTGTAACTCTTTTGTATTCTTTGTCAGGTAGTTCTTTTACCTTTTCTTCCTCAGGAAAGGTTTCTGCCCCTTTACTTTGGTCACTTGTTTGAGCCGCCTTATCTTGTTTCTTCGTATGATTTATTATTGTCTACTGACTCTGAGACATTAAAATATTAATTAATTTGTTTATATATTTCTTCATTGATTATGGAAATCCTGGTGGTGTAGTGGTTAGAGGTATGTCTGCTAACCAAAAGGTCAGCAGTTCAAATCCATAAGGCATTCCTTGGAAACTCTATGGGGCAGATCTGCTCTGTCCTATAGAATGTCATGAGTTGGAATTGACTTGAAAGCAATGGGTTTAACATAGGCAGAACCATAAAACAAAAGGAGACTGAAGGGGTGTACTAGGGACTGGAAGGCAGGAAGGAAGAAGAAAGCTAGTAGTAGGAATCCAGAGTTGAGAAGAGAGGGTATTGACCTGTTGTAGGGTTGTTAACCAGTGTCATAAAACAATATGTATACTAACTGTTTAATGAGAAACTAGTCTGTTCTATAAACTTTCACTAAAGTACAATTAAAAAAAAAAGATAGGCAGGAAACTCTGGTGGTATAGTGGTCAAGAGCTACAGTTGTTAATCAAAACATCAACAATTTGAATGCACGAAGTGCTCCTCGGGAACTTGGTGGGGCAGTTCTACTCTGCCCCGTAGGGTCACTGTTAGTCCACATCAATTGACAGCAATGGGTTTTTGGCTTGGTTATTGATTATATGTATTTTTAGTGATTTTTTAAAATATTTGTTTTGATGTATCTGGGACTTAGTTTTTTTTTTTCTTTCTCCTTAGAATGTCTTTCTTCCTTTGTATTATTTTAATTGTTGTTGTTTTGTGGTTGTTGTCTAGGTGTGCTTTTGGTGGTATCTGTTGAGTGGATGTGATCTGCTCTCACTAGTGAGTATGGTGGTCTCACCCACATGTGACTCCTCTGTGGTTTGGCTTGCACATCTTCCTTTACTGGATTGAGTGTAGGTAAGAGAGCAGGTTCTTTCCTTGATTTTGGATGACAAGTGTTGGGTGATGAGGGTCTCTCCACAGCCTTTTTGGGACCATGGGATCCTTTTGGGTTAGTGCTAGCAGTTAGTACATTGTCTAGACATAAGGGCATGATTCTCTGTATGTGCTGTGAGGGAGTGATACCCAAATGAACAGAACAGGCTCACCGCATCTGCATGCATTGGCATATTAGTAAGTGGTGGGGCATCAAGGAGTTTCAGTGCAAGTACAGAAGACCTTTAGGGTCTGGGCAGATGTTGGATGAGGACAATAAATCTTTTGCTCATTGTTTGGTGAAGGTGCAGACGGCACCTGTCAGGATGTGGCTGGCATTGCTGATGAGGTCACATGTCTGTCTGGCCTGTCACCAGAGCATGGGTGCACAGAGTGTTCTTGTTTGTTGCTGGGTTAGGTGCTCTATGTGCACACTGCTGGTTGCCAGGTCTTCAGGACAAGGGAGCTTCAGTCACTGGTCACCAGGTGGGGAGTATGGGGATACTTCACCACAAGGCACTAGACAGGGAAAGTGGCAGAGGCAAGGGAGGAGATGGGGGTCTTGTGCCTCCAGCCACCAGTCTGGCAGTAGGAGCACACATGCCACTCACTGCTGACTGGGCAGAATGATGTGGGGTGGGCGGAGCAGACGTGGGGCTCCTGCACCTTAGGGAGAAGGAGGTAGTGTAGTTAAGCTTGCACATCAATGAGGGCCTCTTGTGCCTCAAGGAAGGATGGTAGGTGTGACCTAGCAGGCTTGTGCATATCTGCACATGTCTGCAGGGGGCTCCTGTATCTTAAGGAGGGGTGGCAGCTGTGACCTGCACCTTGGGGAATGTGCTAATGCAGATGGCAGTCAGGGTGACTGCTTGCACTGGGCTGGTCCTGGGAGAGGGTTCTGGTTGTTGTTCTGTGGGATGACTTTGCTTGGTGGCTCCCATATAATTGGCTGGGGCCTCTACCAACAAGCAATCCCTGCACCAATTCTAGTTCCTCCCCTTCTTGCCCCTAGCAGAAAGGCTGGAGCTCTCACCTACCCCTCTGTGACTCCCCTTTATTCTGTCACAAATGTGCACTTCCTGTCTACTGTTGGAAACCCTGGTAGTACAATAGTTAAGAGTTGTGTCTGCTGACCAAAAGTTTGGCTATTAAGATTTATCAGGTCTCCTTGGAAACTCTATGGGATGGTTCTACTCTGTCTATAAAGTTGCTATGAGTCAAAATTGACTCAATAGTAATGGATTTTGCTTAGATTTTTGGTTTTGTTTATGCTTTATCCTTCTCTAAGGTCCTGATGACCCATTCTGTTTCATTTGCTCTAGAGGCACTTCCTTATGGTTTCCAAGTTTCAAAGCTGTACCATCCCCACACTATTCCCCCTTAGGGATGCCCTATCCCTGGCTGTGACCTGCGTACTTTGTTTCTTCCTCGGGTTGTTTAGACAGAATCTCTGCCATCAGCTATGATGTCTTGGCAGTTGCTTTTCTGGGTTCTTCACTGTGGGTTGTTGTTTGATGGCATCCCAAAATGCCCAAGCAGCTTTGTGTCCACAGGCAGGGTGCAGTTGATCCACAAATCTGTTTTCCTGCTAGCCCTGTTCTTCATCTCCTTTCAGTTGGTGCTCGGTTTCTGAACTCTCTATTTGATGTTCTGGGATCTGAGTGGGTTTTTTTTGTCTGTTTTACTTAGTGTTTTGAGTCTTTGTTGTTAGGGATCGTTATGGTGTGTGTATCTAAGCTGGTCACATTGACTGGAACTCCTTTGTCCATTTACTTTTCCAGAAACATCTTTTCTCTCTCTCTTCTTATTGTGATTAAGTGAAGGTATACAATCCAAATTAAATTTGCATGCCCACCTATTTGCAGCTCCTTCTGCTCTGCTTGCCCAGGGACAGCACACTCCTCCTTTTCATTCTATATATGTCGTACCCTCTTAACAATTTCCTGTCCCCTTTTCTCTACCCTCTCCTCTCCCTTCTAGTAAGAGGCCAGTACAACAGCATCCTATAGATGCATACAACCATAAAGTACACACAACATATGGTCACATTGTGTCTCTGAGTAGTCCATTCCTGTCCGAAGAGTTGACCTCAGTAATGTTTTCTGGTCAGGGGCAGCAGCCAGTCTAGGGGCTATGTTCCCAGGGGAACCCCCAGAGTACTGGACTATCAATTGCAGTCTTTTAGTGGAGTTCTTGAGGTACACCCCTCTTCTTCCCGTGTTGCCATTGGGACTTAACAATGTGCCCCATCCCAGCTGTCTTTGATGGTAGCTGGGCGCCATCTGGTTTTTCTGGTCACATGTTGATACAGTCACCCATTCAGATGGGTCCTTCTGTCTCCCGAGGCCTTTTTACTTCGTGTCTTTGTTGTTCTCGGTGATCATCTGTTCCAGATGACTTGGGAGCATTTGGTGTACCTGAGGTTGCAGCTTGCTAGCTTTTAAGACCCCAGATGCCATTCACCAATATAGGGTACAGAAGACTCTCTTAGCAATAGGCTAGTTATGCCAGCTGGCCTCACTGTCCCCTGAGAGCATGGTCCCCAGAGCCTCACTGCTGTTACTCTATCTTTGCAATACTGGGTTAAGATTAGAAGACTTTTCAGTTTATGTTGAAGTCCAGCTAAGTTGATCTTCTTTCTACTGTGTGCTGTCACTGCTTTCACCCAGCCAAATTTTTATCAATTATCTAATCTATGATCAGCCCTCTCCCTTCCTCCCAACCCTTGCAGCTGTCAAACAGCTTTTCTTCTGTTCAGAAGTCCATTTTTAAGTCCATACAGCAGGGGTCTCATACAACATTTGTCCTTTTGCCGCTGGCTGATTTCACTCAGCATAACGTCTTCCAATTGAAACCAGGTTATGAGATGCTTCCTAAAATCATTGTTGTTCTTTATCATTACATAGTGTCCCATTGAGTATACATAATGTAGGTTGTTTGTCCATTGATCTATTGTTGGGCATCTGGGTTGATTCCATCTTTTTGCTATTGTGGACTGTGCTGCAATAAACATTTGTGTGGATGTATCTGTTCATGTGACTGCCCTTGATTCTCTGGGATATATTAGTGGGAGTACTGGATCAAATAATATATCTGTTTCCAGCTTTTTAAGGAAGTGCGAAATTGCTTTCCATAGAGGTTATACCATTTCACAATCCCATCAGCAGTGTAAGACAGTTCCAATCTCTCCACAGCCTCTCCAGCATTTGTTGTTTTGTGTTTATTAGATCATGGCCAATCTTATTGGAGTGAGATGATATCTCGTTGCTGTTTTGATTTGGATTTTTCTGATAGTTAATGATCAGGAGCATTTCTTCATGTGTCTTTTGGCTGCCTGGATGTCCTCGTTGGTGAAGTGTCTGTCCATCTCCTTTGCCCATCGCTTAATTGGGTTATTTATCTTTTTCTTGTTGATATTTTGCAGTACCTTCTAGATTATGGACATCAGCAATGGGTCCAACATGTAGTTGCCAAATATTTTTTCCCATTCTGTTGGTGGTCTTTTAATTCTTTTGACAAAGTCTTTGGATGAGCAAAAGTGTTTGATTCTTAGTAGTTCCCATTTATCTATTTTTTTCTTGTGTCGATTGTTCGTTGTCAGATTTTGAATGCTATCTAAGCTGTGTATTAAAAACTTCCATTGTCAACCCTATTTTTTCTTGCATAATCTTTATCATTTAGGTTTGATATTCAGGTCTTTTATCCAATTTGAGTTAGTTTTTGTGTAAGGTGTCAGATATGGGTTTTGTTTCAATTTTTTGCATATGGATATTCAATTTTGCCAGCACCATTTGTTAAAGAGACTGTTTTTACCCCAGTTTACAATATTAGGGCATACAGGATGGTGGTACCTCTGGAGTCTCAACTCTGTTCCATTGGTCTATATGTATCTTTTTCAAACACATATTTTTTTTTCTCCTTAAAGTCAATTTCAATAAAGTATTATGCCGGCATAGCAACTGAATGTATTTAATAAAATCTCTGAAACAGTCTGGGAAGAACTGTCATCTTTACCCTATTTAAACCAAAAACCCAAAATCCATTCCCATTGATTCAGTTCTAACTCACAGCATACCTATAGGACACAGTTGAACTGCCCCATAGGATTTTCAAGGAGCTATGGGTAGATTTAAACCACTGACCTTTTGGTTAGCAGCTGAGCTCTTAACCACTGTGCCATCAGGGCTCCTTACCCTCCTATTTATCTTTCTGGAAAGTAGTAACGCTACCTAAATCTAAGTTGTCTAAAAGGATAAGAAAAAAAGGTCCTATGACAAGATTGTAAAGAAGCCAGCCAAGCCAAGTGCCGTCGAGTCATGCATAGATTCTTATTTTCTACCAAGATTTTTTACAGGCGAGATGTTTTTCAGGATGAAAGGTCATTCCCATTATGGAGCCCTGATGGTCATACCTAGGATGAGAGTAACAGCTGTTCTGGAAAGCTGTTTGCAATGGTGTCAGCAGAGGAGGCACAGTCGTGAAAAGGAAGAGGAATCAGAGGACACAATGGTCCTTGGAGGCTAAAAGTTATTCAAGGAGGCCAAAAAACTCTAAAACTTATAATATCTCTATCCCATAAATCAAGCGAAATGGGCACTCTGTGAGGAGATCTGTGTGAAAGTAAAATTAGAGAAAGAGATTAACATATGAATTTGGTTTTGTTACTTTACTAAAGACATTCTCATTCAGTTTATGATGTCTAAATGATCTGAAATGCAAAGAATCTTTAATTCTGTGCTTTCCCAGAGGAAACAGCACTCTGAATAAGTTGTGTGTTGCTGAGTCAATGCCAACTTATAGTGACCTTATACAACAGAGTAGAACTGCCCCATGGGGTTCCCTAGCCTATGACGTTTACAGCAACAGATCCATGAATGTCTTCTCCTGTGAAGCCCCTTGTAGGTTAGAAGCAAAGAGCTTTTGTTAGCAACTGAGCTCTTAACCATTGCGCCACCAAGGCTTCTTACTCTGAGTATAGTGCTCTTGATATGTAAGTAAGTTTTTTTTCCTATTGCTATATCACTGAAAGGAAAGAAAATGATTTGATTCAACATTAAAAAAAAAAAAACATTTAACCATTTGGGAAGAACTGCAGCAGTGTGTCTTCTTTTGTTGAAAAGAATTTTTAACTGAGCAATTCTAAATTACATAAATACATAGGTATGCAGGCCTTGAGTCGGCACTTAAATGTCTGCAAATTCTGACTTTGAGAAGATTCAGAATACCCCATTTGAAGTAAAAGCAGGGAAGTAGGAGCAATGGTGTCTGGGTTTGTTAAATGAGTAATCACTTCTATTGTGTTTTCAAGTACTGAGTGCCGAATAATTATGTGAATGAGTTTTCCATAAGTGTTCTCTGGACTGATGGTTTACATAAAAATATTATATGTTATTATTAGGATGGATATAAAGTGCTGGTATATGAGAGAAACAGTGTAATTCTTCAATGCTTTACATTTAAAGATAATGGAATTATTATTTTTTACTCTAAATCATCCAAATTGTGGTATAACAACTCTATGAAGAATGGCAATGAACTAAGAAACTTCTCATTCTAGATAATTAGCGTTTTGAAAAATTGTGTTTCAGGTCACATATACACCTTAATTTCAAGAGCAAAAAGCAACACATGAATTATAGTATCATTTTGCCTACCATAAATACCCTTTGGGTCCAGAGTAATGCCAGCACGGCTTTCCCTTTTGACACCTTCTGGCTAAAATAAAGGTAGAAAACGTTGTTAGTTAAATTTATATAACTTCAATGCCTAGGATCAACTTTTCTTGACCATTTTTCCAATTAGAAGAGCAATTTTTTTTTTTTTGGAAAGGGCAAAGTATGCACAAATACTTACACACCCACATGCAGGAATAAGATTTCTGGCAATGTGTATAATAATAAGAGCAAACACTTCCATAGAAGTTATCATGTGTCAGGTAATTGGTCTGAATACTTTGAATGTATTGGCTCACTTAACTTCTAAACAAACCTTAGAAGTAAGTAATTACCCATATCACAGATGAAGAAACTGACACACAAAGAGATTAAATAATTTCTCCAATGTCACATTCTGGTAGGAAGTGGTAAAGCCAGGATTCAAACACAGGCAGCCTGGCTCTACAGTTTGTGTACAGAACCATACTGCAAGGATGCATTGCACTGTGTCTTGCACAAGAGGAATCAATAATTGTTTATGGAAGTGACTTTAACAGCTATAAACAGATTTCAGGGAAGAACTGGGAAGGTCCAGCTCCATCATTATCTACTCATGTGATTCTTTGCAAGTCATTTAACCTTTTTTAATAACATAACATTAAAACATTCAATAAAGTGTGGGTAAATAGTACTCAATAAATGAATTTTCTCCTTCTTTTTTTTTTTTTTTTGGCCTGTTCTTTTGTAAAATGG
Source organism: Heterohyrax brucei (assembly GCA_028571685.1). Lineage (NCBI taxonomy): Eukaryota > Metazoa > Chordata > Mammalia > Hyracoidea > Procaviidae > Heterohyrax > Heterohyrax brucei. The sequence goes on from CM053150.1 coordinate 71,448,561, forward strand.
AAAATTTTCTGAACTGTAAGTACTTTACACTCAAGGACCATGTCTTATTTATCTCTGTATCTCTAGTACCTTGCATAACCTCTGACACATGTATTCTCAAGACACTTTCTGAATGTGTTAGGTTGTGGGTGGCACAGAATAAACCCTGGAAAGACATACCCCAAATTGCTAAAATTGGATATCTCAGTGTGGTGAGCATTAGTGGTGATTTTTGTTTTCTTCTGAGTAGTTTTTAAAGATTCCCATATTTTCCAAAGTAAGCAAGAAATATTTTTAAAAATTTAAACATAATTTCAGACTTACAGAAAAGTTGTATCTGGGACATGCTCCACCCACAGTAGTCAACATTTGCTTTATCATTTTTGCTCTCTGTGTCCAATGTTGCTCAAAGCATGCTTTTGTTTTTCTTTCAGAATGAAAACAGGGTTGTAAAAAGTATCAGAAGAAGCAAGTTTTTCTTACCACCACTCGTAATGTTTTTACTAAGATTTCTCTTCCTAATGAAGTCTCCAGTGTAAAGTTGATGTTGTGGAGGCCTATTTCCAGAGGGAGCACGCTGAATGTCACAAAGTGACTGGAAGAGCCCTCTACTTTCTGAATCAGACATCTGGGGGACCGTATTCTTGGGTGATCAGTGCTTGGGCTTCCCGACGTGCAGATTTCAGGAACAGTAGACATTTTAACACAGAACTGAAATATCACAAGTGAGGAGTCATGTCAAAACACTTTCTCACCAGGGTAAGAACAGTTTATCCTGACTAGGTGGTGCAGATGGTTTGTACCCTACTACTAACCTAAAGGTTAGTGGTTGAAATCAACCCAGTGGCACCACAAAAGAAAAGGTTTGGCAATTTCCTTCCATTACGAGGACAGCCAAGAAAACTTGTGGAGCAGTTCTACTCTTGACACACATGGAGTCACTGTGGATTGGAATTGACTTGATAGCAACCAATAACACGACCAGCAACATGGGTATCTGGACAGACACTTTCCATGGATGCTTTGACATGTTAATCCCTTAGGTTCTAAGTCTTTGCAGAAAGCTCAGTTTTTATTTTCTAAAACACACACACAAGTTGCTGTACAGCTGATCAGTGGAAGGGATGGCCAGAAAGCTCAGCACTGGTTCAGAAATGTCTGACCATTCTTGCCAAGCCAGCCAAGTGCTGTCGAGTTAGGCTGTTAATAAATCAGATGCAGCCATTCTACAGTTCTTTGTTTGTATTACTGGACAGCATGGTTACACTGTCTCCTTACATGCGTGTGATTTGGTTCTTTATATGTTAGTATTTTAGACACTGGGAAGCTTGAGTTCAGGTAATCTAACCATCTTATTCACCTTCATATCTTTAGCTAAGCCTCTAGTATTTAATAACAGATATTTTACAAAAGACTGAAAACTCTATCTTAGCATTCAAGGCCCGGCCCAATATATTCCCAACTTACTTTTCCAGTCTTATCTGTTATTAACTTCTGACTTGTACTGTATTTTATAATCAAACTCTGGCACCACTAAGTCTTGGCTTTAAATCCTTGGCTTTGCCTTGTGCTATGATGGCAGCAGGTTACAGGACCTCTTTAATTCTATATTACCTTATCTTTGTAATGGCAATAATAGTACCTATTGACTTCTGGTTCAAACAGTGAATTTTTTCACTTCCTCTCTAAAATCTACTAAGCCGATGGAATTGAGTGATCCAGAACAAATCAAGCAGGAAAACAAGAAAGAGTACAAACGGTCAACAACTAATTTTGAGGAATTTTTCAAAGATCGAAACTCTTTTCCCTCTTAACTATCTTTTTGGGAAATACAACACCCACCCTGAGTGAGCAGGGCAGGAGCTTGAGCAGCTAGAGAAGTCTAGTGGGCCCCTGATGACACTGATTTCCCCAGGATAGTCGATATAGAATGGGAAGGATAAATATAGAATAGTCATTTGATAAAACTCAACATAAATTCATTATAAAAACTCTCAGTAAACTGGGAATGAGAAGGCATCCCAGAGAACATTAACAGAACTGAAGTGAGATTTCAGAGTTTAGGACTGAGTTAAGCCAAATTAACTGTTTGCTAAAACACAAACACATACACAAAGAAAAATTAGAGCTCTTCAGAGGGGCATAATAGATTCCAGAGTATCTAGCATTTCATTAATAAAGTGAAAGTTTAATCCAAAACTACTAGATATGATGAAACAGGAAAGCGTGGCCCATACTCAAAAGGTAATTAATGGGACTAACTCTGAGATACTGCAGACATTCTTATTTCTTATTTTGATAAGATAGAAATGCACTGATAATTTAAAAAATAAAATGTCATGGTATGGTAATATGTATGACACTTAAAATGCTTTTGTGTTGACATTGTATCACTATAATTTGTATTGTTTCTTGAGCAGTAGTGTAAAGCAGTCATAGTGCCACATATGGTCTCTTGTCACAGTTAACTAATCCTGCAATCAAAAATACCTGAACAAGTGATTGTGGCTGTGCTCCAATAAAATTTTACAGGATAATACTCATTTGTAAGTAATCAGGCTATATTGCTAAACTGAGTTAAGTTTTTTGTTTTTGTGTGCAGTAATTCCACTAATAGAAGTTACAGAAAACTAGAGGATTCTTCTTTTCATTTTCCAATTTATTTTAACATACCATAAGATACACTTACCTGTATTCCAGAAGTCTTATAGTTGTAAACAGTTCCTTTCAATTGGATATGTTCCCCTCGTACCACAGAATATGGTATATTCATTTCCAGGAAGACATCTTTGAACACTGTTGCCTTGAAAGTATCAGCAACACATATACCTTCAACCCAAAGTGAAAGCAAAGTAGGACTATATTAGGGGTTTCGTATAACACTTTATTAGCACTTGAATATCTCATATTTGCTTTACTTCAAGTAAAAAAAATACCAGTCAAGACTTTTCTCTGCACTATTTTCTCATGTGCTTGAATTTTCTACTCATGAATCTTTATTTTGTTTGTTACTGATGTTAGCAGAAAACTTCATCTATTCAACAAATATTTAATTCTGTTTAAGGTATGGAAACATTTATGAAATAAAATCTCCTATGTCTTGCTGTGACAAATATATGTAACAAAACATTTGCCAGTTCAACAACTTTTACATGTATTATTCAGTGATGTTGATTACAGGCATCATGTTGTACAGCCATTACCACTATCCTTTTCCAAATTATTCTGACACCATTAGCAGGAAATTCCATGCCCCTAGGCAGTGACTCCTCCCACTGTTTACCCTGTATACATTTGCCTATTTCATGTATGTGGGATCATACAGTATTGGCCCTATTATGACTCATCATAGTTTTCAGCGTTCATCCATGTTGCAGCATGTGTGAGGACTTTGTGTCACTTTATGGTTGGGTAATATTCTTCTGTATGTATATACCACATTTTGTTCACTCATGAGTAAATGGACATTTCAAATCTCTTTTTAAGCTGTTCATTATTGCCTCTACTTAATGGGTATAAAATTCTGATTGTAGATGCTAAGATTTTGTAAAAACAAAAAACAGCAAACAAATAAGCAATACCAACCCTGAAGCTATTTATAAAATACCTGCACTATGTCATTACAAAAGACCATTGGATCACTCTTTAGGGAAAGGCAAATCAAAACCACAACACATATTACTGCATACTCCTTAGAATACTACAATGGCTATTATAAAAAATATGGAAATACCAAGTGGTGGATTATGTGGAGAAATTAAAGGAACATTTGTCCATTGCTGGGGGAATATAAAACGGTGCAGCTGCTATGAAAAGTTTAACAGTTCTTCAAAAAGTTAAAGAACTACCGTATGATACAGCCTTCTGCTCCCGGGTATACACCCAAAAGAACTGAAAGCAGGGACTCAGATAGATACTTGTACACCAATATTCTTCATAGCATCATTCACAATAGACGAAACGCAGAAAAAAACTCAAGTGTTCATCAACAGATTAACAGATAAACAAAATGTGGTGAATGTATACAATGAAATATTATTCTGCCATGAAAGGGAATGAAATTCTAATAAATGCTACAAGATGGATAGGCCCTAAAAACACTATGCTAAGTGAAATAAGCCAAACACAAGGGGACAAATATTGTATGAGCCCACTTATGTGGAATATCTAGAGTAGGTCAGTGCATAAAGACAGAAACTAGATCAATGGTTGCCATGGGCTGGAGTAGCATGGGGAGTTGGTGCTCAATGCATACAGGGTTTCCATTTGGAATGCTGAAAAATTTTGGAAACAAGTAGTGGTAATGGTTGTACAATAGTGTGAATATAATCAATGCCACAGAATTGTACATTTAAAATGGTTAAAACTGCAAATTTTGTTCAAAACATATTTTATCACAACAACAGCAAAAAAAAAAAAAAAAAAGCAAAAAATGAGGACATTGGCCAGAAAAGAAGTCCTGTATCTGTTTCTACCTCTACTCAAGCTCCTAGTCACAAAAAAGCACCTGACATCAGCATTTATAAAGTAATCGCTGACAGAAGAACAAATCGGTTCAAAGATGTGGGTATATGAAAATCTTTTTATAACACATAAAAGTAACATTTTAAAAATGAATGCTAAATTTATTTAAATCTTGGGTAAACTAAATACCCAATAACAAATAACTACATCTTGATGAGCAAATCATTCCTTATATGAATATGTAGGTTAAGCCTACTTACCACTATCTGAAATGCCAACACCTAGAATCATCCAGGTGGTTAGGGAGTCAGGTAGCGTAAACTGCAGCTGGTTTCTGGAAGTGAAAATGTTAATATTTAAATACAGTGAAACATTGATTAAGCCCATTTGACAGAAGCATCTGTTAACAGAATTTCTGCTTCATACTATTTTCGGAAGAAAGAAGCAAATCAGAAAAAGCCAAAATTAAATAGGTCATTGAGGAAAAAGTACGCAAGAAAAATAGATTCAATACTTTTTAAAATGTACCATGTTTTTAGACATTGCACCTGCTTGATGAGTGTTCATATTCATAATGGTGTCTTAGAAACACTGCAAATCAAAAGGTCTAACACAAAGAAAAATTATGTTCACTGTGTATTACATTCTTTAAAAAGTTATCTTAAACTGCTTACTACAAAGTTGATACAACAAAAATTTTCTGACTAAAAATAAGCCTTACATTCACTTGTTTCATTTAACAGAGAGCACTGGTCACCCGCTTTGTAGCACTAAGTACTGGGTATACAGCAGTTATAAGACATAGTCCTTCTCCCAAGCAGCTTACAGTTCAGTGGAAGATAGATTTAAGTAAATAAATTGCATGTGGTGAATGTATACAATGAAATATTATTCTGCCATAAAAGGGAATGAAATTCTAATACATGCTACAACATGGAAAAGCCCTAAAAACACTATGTTAAGTGAAATAAGCCAAACACAAGGGGACAAATATTGTATGAGCCCACTTATGTGGAATATCTAGAGTAGGTCAGTGCTTAAAGACAGATAGTAGATCAATGGTTGCCATGGGCTGGAGTAGAATGGGGAGTTGGTGCTCAAAGCATACAGGGTTTCCATTTGGAATGCTGAAAAATTTTGGAAACAAGTAGTGGTAATGGTTGTACAATAGTGTGAATATAATCAATGCCACAGAATTGTATATTTACAATGGGTAAATCTGCAAATTTTGTTCAATACATATTTTATCACAACAGCAAAAAAAAAAAAAAAAAATGAGGACATTGGCTGGAAGAGAAGTCCTGTACCTGTTTCTACCTCTACTCAAGCTCCCAGTCACAAAAAAGCATCTGACATCAGCGTTTATAGAGTAGTGGCTAATAGAAGAACAAATAGGTTCAATTATTTCTATCTCTATATATGTATATATATGTATATGTAACACTAAGCACTATGGCAGAATAATATTCCATTGTATACACTCACCACAGGCAATTTATTTACTTAAATGTATCTTCCACTCAACTGTAAGCTACTTTGGAGAAGGACTATGTCTTATAAGTGCTGTACACTCAGCACTTAGTGCTACAAAGTTGGTGACCAGTGCTGTCTGTTAAATGAAATAAATGAAAGTAGGGCTTATTTTTAGTCAAATTATTTTATATATTATTGGAATATATATACATATGATTGGAATATATATAATATATATAAATATGTATATATAATTAATATATTGTAATAACTGTACCAATAATGCATTAAATAAAATTGATAGGCAGTGTGCATTCACTCAATATATTTATTTTAGTGCCTCCTTGAGCCAGGTCCTGGATATAAATTAGTAATCTGAATTTAGTCCTTCCATTGAGTATTTACAAGTTAATATGGAAGACAGTCAAGTCAACAGACCACTACAACACTGTGATAAATGCAACAGGGCTAAGAAGAAACTGCTTCTGAGAGGAACATGTAACACAATCATTGGTGGAGGTAAGGGTCCGTGGTGGGGTGAGACGGAGCCAGCAACAGCTCACAAAAGGAAGTGCTAGCTGAGGGGAAACATCAGGTGACATGAACAACACAGTGCAGGAAGAATTAGAGAGGGACAAGGGCAGAGGCAAGCCCTCGCAGGAGTCGAAGGCTCTGGACTCAGTGTCCTGACTGTTCAGTGCAAAGTCAGTGCTGTGAGCCCAGTGAGGAAGGGTGATACTGAGGGACTAATTCTTGTTTATCACTGTGTTCATTGTCTTCTGCAGAGTAGGGGTTCCACATACATGTGTTGAGTGAAGCAAAGCACTTTAATGCGAAAATAACCTTTGATTACTCAGTATTTATTTTATAGACTTGGTATTTTAGTATTTAGCACATACTACACAAAAACAATAAGAAAAAATATTGCCATCAAGGTGATTCCAACTCATAGCAACCCTAGACGACAGAGCGGAACTTCCCTATAGGGTTTCCAGAAAGGTAATTGGTAGAGTAGAACTCCCAACTTTCTGGTTGGCAGCCAAATGCTTAACTGTTGTGCAACCAGTGGACCATAGTTGTGCTCAGTAAGTACTTATTAAAATGAAGTGTAGTGATTACGTGCTGTGGCCGCTAACCAAAAGGTCAGCAGTTCAAGCAGTTCAGTTCCACCAGGTGCTCCTTGAACTCTGTGGAGCAGTTCTATTCTGTCCTATAGGGTCATTATGAGTCAGAATCAACTCAGCGGTAGTGGGTTTTTGGCTTACTGATAGTTAATCCTGCCCTGGAAGCAATTACTACAGACTACAAAACAAAAAACTTGACCAATTGGATAGGTTCATCTCTACTCTCAAACTTTCATGAGATGGGTAGTTTCCAGATTTTTGGCCATACTATTTGCAAGTTTCTGTATTTTTCAGGGAAGTATTAAAGAGGTATGGTACCTTTTGGATACATGATGAACTTCCCATAACCAGCTTTCTGGAAAATAGCTTCGGATTTCTGGCTTGCTTACTGGTAATAAGATCTTCTGTTCTGTAGAAAAAGGTACATTTAATTGTAGAAAAGCAACACAAATTCTACTTATAGCTGAGTTTTAAAATACAGCTGTTAATCTACAACTTAAGCATTTTCTGGAACATTTTGAAATTTGTCAACGAAACACTTTGTTGCCTGTTACCAAAATACAACTATAGAGGCCTTAGGATTTCTCCAGTGACAGCAATAAAAAATAAAATAAGTGTACAAATACCTTTAATGATTTGTTTCTTATACTGTTAAATGTTTAGTGTTCCTGGGATTTTATGAGATACCAATCAGTTTGTAAAGTCATTTACATTTCAAAATTGCAATAATTGTGTTTACATTGTAAAATAGGAAGGTTTTATGTGGTTTTCTTCCTCAACTCAGAGATTCATTTGTATTTAATGAAAACAGACAGAAAGTCTTCTGTCTAAGAGACACTAACAAGGGACTAGATTTACCCTTCTGCCTTAAAAATAAAAATAAGCTAGATAACAGGCATAATATAAAACAGTTTTCAGACATTAGAATATAAATAAACAAAACTATGAGTCCTGAGAAAAGGAAGAAAAATTAGGCAAACTCTAAAGTTGTCCCAGCCTACTTCCTGAAGGCAGTATACAGAATTCAGGTGAGGGATGGGATCCTAAGCAGAGGCTGGTGGCCTTGCTAGGCTGGGGTGACAGAGGGTGAAGTTTTGGGAGAACAAGATGTCTAGAATGAGGGGCAGAGTAGCAGCAAAAAGGGAGCTGCAGAGTGAGCTTCAGAGATCTGCAGAGGGACCCACTGAACCTTTGGCTGACACTTACATGGGCACACTTAAGCAGAAGCCGTCCAAGGACAAATATTTTATCAGACATATCACAAAATGATGTCATGTTCATTAGACAATAACAAATAAGGCAAAACTGTAATGGCAGAAAATAGATTAGTGACTGCCAGGAGCCAGAAATAAGGGCTGCAAAGGGCATGAGGTAACTCTTTGTAAGTGAAATATTTTACATCATGATTGTGGTGGTGGTTATACAACCATATATTTTCATCTAAACTCACTGAATTCTATACTTAATTTTGGCAATTTTATTATATATAAATTATACCCCAATAAATCTAATTTAAAAACACAACCTCTTCTAATATGATACAAGAATATTTCCACAGTATTTTGATACCATGTAGCTGCTACCAAAGCAGATAATTACAGTTGAAACTTCAGACAGTGAAAAATACATGAATTAGTTTTCTCATTGAAGTGCTGCTTATAATAAGCAAAAACTTGGAAACAACCTAAATATCTAATAGCATGGCTCTGGTAAATAGTAATAACAATCATGTGTCTAGAAATCTATTCATTGATACAAACAATGTTTAAAATATCCTGTTAAGCAAGATAATCAGATTATAAAACAGGAGCTATCATTCTGTTTTTTTGTAAGAGTGTGTGTGAGAGAGAAAGGAAAGTCTAAAAGTTTTTAAATTAATGATAGTTTTATAGATTCTGAAAATACACATTGTGGTTGAAACAGAAATAAGATTTAATTTATTTATATACATGCATCTAACCTTATAAATCTTATGCTCTATCTAGTTAGTGTAAGTATAAACAGAATTTTCAGCAGTTGTAATATCACAGAACCATAAGAGTTTAGAACTCAAAGGTATATTTGAGATCAACTGGTCCCAACTTCTTGCTTTAAAAGTGAGGAAATTGAGACTCAGAAATGAAAATTATTGTTCAATTTTATAGAATCAGTTGGGTGCAAAGCTTTTACTGGGTCTTAAATCTGTATTATACCTGTTTGAATTCCCAGAAATAATACCAGGTATTTTTCTTATGGGCATTTGCAAGTCGATTTTTCTACCTTTACTTTTAAATAGAGAACAAAAGCTCCCTTTCTCAACAGGGTAAAATTCCACAAAATTTGACTAGGTAGAATTCTGATAGAAAATGTCAAACTTACGTAACCTTCCCAGTTGGATTAACTTATGAGGGTTTTCCTGACGGAAGTTTGTTGCGATGGTACAACATTTCTTGAAAGCTGTGACACATCTTGGACCTACAGTAATCCGTGCAGCGCGCTCTTCACAACTTTCCTCATCATTACGGGAGGCTCCATCAAAACAACATTTCTTCACGATCCCAATTTTGTAGTTAGCAGCTGAAATGGTAATAATACAAGCATGCCCTATCATGTGTAAAGTCATAACATCTCAGGATTAGAAGGGATCTCAAAGGATACCTGGTTTCTTCTGATCCACAACCCTTTTGCGTAAGTTACCACTAGTTGTTGGTTCAATTGCCACTTGAAACTGTTCTGGGAGTGGGGAGAATGCTACCTATTAGGAAACCCATTCAATTTTACACTAAACAGCTAAAAGGCTTCCTGCAACTAAACTAAATACTAACTTTTCAGACTGGCACCATTGATTCACCACTCCTCTTTAAGTAGAATACTTTAAATATTTGAAGATGATTATTGTCACTGTGGAGCTCTGGTGACACAGTGATTAAGTGTTCTGCTGCACTAATCAGAAGGTCAATGGTTTGAAGCTACCAGCCTCTCCTTGGAAATCCTATGGCACAGTCATAACTCTGTCCTATAGGGTCACTATGAGTTAGAATCAACTTGATGGCATTGAGTATCATCACACGAATCGGTATCATCACACAAATATCTCCTTATATAGTTTTTAAAAAATTTCCTATATGACACGGTTTGTGGACCCTTCACTACAAGCATCCTTCATTGTATGTGCTCAAGTTGATATATTTCCTTAGCTTAGAACAAAGGACAGAATTAACACAATTTGTATACAAATGGGAGGAATTATTATATTACTCTGAATATGATTATTGTTGTGTCGTTAGGTGCCATTGTGTCAGTTCCAACTCACAGCAACCCTATACACAACAGAATGAAACATTACCTGGTCCTGTGCCATGCCTAAAGTTATTTATGCTTAAGCCAATCCTTGCAGCCACTGTATCTATCTATCTCATTGATTTTGACTAGCTAAAATGAAAGGATGGAATGACAAAGTAAAAAAAATGAACAGAAGATTTCAAAGGGCAGCTTGAGAAGACAAAGTATTATAACCACACATGCAAAGAGCTGGAGACAGAAAACCAAAAGGGAAGAATATGTTCTATGTTTTGCAAGCTCAAAACTGAAGTAAAAATTCAAGCTTTGAGTTGCAATATTGAAGGATTCTACAGGGAAAATATTAAAATGACTCAGGAAGCATCAAAAGAAGACGGAAAGAGTACACAGTCATTACACCAGAAGGAAGTGGTCAATGTTCAGCCATTTCAAGAGGTAGCATATGATCAAGAACTGATGTTACTGAAGGAAAAAGTTGAAGCTACATTGAAGGCACTGGCAAAAAACAGGTCTCCAGGTATTGATAGAATACCTGAGATGTTTCAGCAAATGGATGCAGTGATGGAAGTGCTCACCTGTCTGCCAAGAAATTTGGAAGACAGCTACCTGGCCAGCTAACTGGAATATGATCATTAGTTGAATCTCTGATTCCCAGTTCAGTGCTCTTTCTATTTTAACATAGCCAATTATTATATTAGCATTTAACTGATTATTTAAAAATAATACTTGTTCAATTACTAAATTAATCTTGTTTCCTGAAGAAAACAAAAATACTATTTTAACTATTAATACATGAAATACAAGAAATAGATTTCTAGGTGTATCCCAAATAAGTCAAATCACAGATTTTGTCATAAAACATTTGTTAGTCTTTTAGATTTTAGACTCGATGGCACTTGGCTTAGATTTTAGAGACAGACACAATAAAGACCTATTTTCCTCAGAGGTTCCTGGGTGGCACAAACAGTCTGCACTTAGCTACTAACTGAATGGTTTGAACTCACCCGGTGGCATCATGGAAGAAAAGCATGGCCATCTGTTTTCCTAAAGATAACAGCTAAGAAAACCCTATGGAACTGTGGTTTAGGAGATATTTAGGTCAATTAGCATAACAAAGTTTATTAAGAAAATGTCTGCATGCCACTTCAGTGAGTTGGCATCTGGAGTCTTAAAAGCCTGCCAGTAGCTATCTAAGATGCATCAATTGGTCCCAACCCACTCAGAGCAAAGGAGAATGAAAAACACCAGATATACAAGGAAAATATTAGCCCAAAGGACAAAAGGACCACATAAACCAGAGGCTCCATCAACATAAGACTGGAAGAACTAGACAGTGCCTGCCTACCAGTGACTGTCCTGATAGGGAACGCAACAGAGAGTCCCTGAAGGAACACGAGAACAGCACAAAGCAGAATGCACATTCATGTAAAAAGACGAGACTTAATGGTCTGACTGAGACAGGAAGAACTCTCCAATCCATGGCCCCTGGACACTGTTAATCCAGAACTAAAACCATTCCTAAAACCCAGTCTTCAGACAAAGATTATACTGGACTATAAAACATAAAATAATACTCATGAAGAGTGTGCTTTTTAGTTCCAGTAGATACACAAGGCCAAATGGATGGCTTCTGTTGGGAGGCAGGATCACAAGGCAGGAAGGGACAGAAGCTGATTAGATGCATTGGAAAATCCCCTGTAAAACATTTCTTTAGAGTTATAAAAAGCAAAAATGTCACTTTAAGGACAAAAGTGTACTTTTCCAAAGTGATGGTATTTTTAGTCATCTCATATTCATGTAAAAGCTAGACATTTAATAAGGAAGACTCAAGAACTGGTGTCTTTGAATTATGGTTCTGGCAAAGAATACTGAATATACCATGAGCTGCCAGAACAATGAACAAATCTGTCTTTGAAGATGTCCAGTCAGAATGTACCTTAGAAGTGAGGATGGTGAGACTTGGTCTCATATACCTTGGACATATTATCAGGAGGGACCAGTCCCTGGAGAAGGATGTTATGCTTTGTAGGGAGCCAGTAAAAATGAGGAAGACCCTTAACAAGACCCTTAACAAGATACAGTGACACACCGGCTGCAACAATGGGCTCAAACTTCACCAGGATTGGGAGGATGGCACAGGATTAGGCAGCGTTTCCTCTGTTGTACATAGGGTCACCATGAGTTGAAACCGACTTTACAGCACCTAGCAACAAGAAAGAAGCTATTGGATTTATTTGCATAAATAAAGGTAAGCTAGGCATCTGTACATAGCTTCTTTTGACACACTATATTTGAATTAGGAGAAATTACATAATGTTCAATTTTCCCTTCTTCTGAATGTGACCGTAGCTGTTTTGTAATCACACGATAGCTTTAAAGTACCTTCTTCCTCTATTAACTGTTGCAGTCTTCTTTTCGGTCTGAGAATTTCTTTACAAGGCTCATCTGTTTAAAACAACAAAAAAAGTAAAAACAAAGAAGGAAAAAAATGAGACAAAATCTACAAACAAACCAAAAAAAAAAAAAAAACAAAAAACCAACCACGTCCACACAATTTTTTAAGTATTTAAAACATTCCAAGTCATTCATTCAACAAATACTGAGATTCTGTTTTGCATTAGGCCTGTTGCATCATACATATGATTATGACTTGTTTTCGCTGAGTGGAGCTCACCATATGGTGTCGTCTAGTTTGACTGTTTTGATCTGAGTTTGATTTTCAACCCTACAGCTTCTCTGATCCATTGACTGTAGAGAGTAAAGCATTTAGAGTGAGCAAAGCTTTTGTTGTATATGCTGTTTCTAATTTTTGCTCTTTGTAATGTATTATTACAAATACAAGCATTAATGTCATAGTACCAAATGTACTTATTAGAAACTCTAAAATCATAGAAAGTAGATAATTAAGATATAGCCCCTGACCTTAAAAAGCTCACAGTGCAGTGAGTGAGACAAGGCACATAAGTAATTAAGTGCAAGAATGTGCAGTGATACACTGCTATGATATTGCTTGTTAAAGGGTATTGTCTCTGTGATATCATCTCTATAAAGGAGGAAATGACTAATCTTCTATGGAGATGAGGCCCATAGAGGAGATGATTTTCACTAAGTGTCTCCAGATATTATGAAGGGGAAAGCAGTCCTAATAGGAAAATGTCTATCCTGCGACTCAGGAACTATGCTCTCGTTCTGTGTGGCTTAAAGATAAGGTGAGGTAGAGAGAGCAAGGGAAGAGACTGAGCTGGAGGCAATAGGGAGAAGATGAAAGATCATGGAAGGTTTTTAGTACTACACTAAAGAATTTGTACTTGATCTTGAAGGCCAGTGAAACATTTTATTCAGGGGAATTACAGAGTCACGTGATTTTAAGATTAGTATAGAAAATGTTTTGGAGGAGGGACAAAAATGAAGTCTAGGAGGCAAATCAGCAATGTAAATTTTTGTTAAGTAATTTGAAACGTAAACAAAAAAATGTTTTGTAAAGTTTGAACATTTTACCATTTTCTTGAGAGTCATCTGCATTTGCGTTGGTGAAGAAGGTAAGTCCTGCCAGATGGAATACATCAGCATTGTTGCGGCCACCACCTGCTCCACAGCCCAGGTCACTCTGTTCTAGAGCTTGAAATACCTGCCCAGAAAGGCAAAATGTTGAGCCAGTTCAAATGTGTCAGTCATTCCTTCAAAACATACTACTTGTTACCTGGTTATAAAAAATCTGAAAAGTGCAAAGGCCACTCGTTTACCAAATTACCCAAAAGACAAATTTCCCAGTCTTCCCAACTTTATTTCTTTAATTTTTATCCTTTTGTATATTCATAGATACCTATTTAAAATTAAATCAAAAACTAAATCTTGAGCAAATAGCTTTGATGAGAGGATTCTTAGAAACTGTCTCATGTTGTTTTGTACAAAGAAAGCACACTGCAGTCATTATCATGTCCAAAAAAGAATGAGTCAGGGGGTAAATACATGAATGAGTGATTGAATAATTAAATTAATTTTTAAATTGCTAAAAACAGTACAACCTCTTGTGGTTTTTAGGGGGAGGAGTCTAGATCCTAACTGGGTGAGAACTTGTTTAGGGAGCCCTTCCAGTTTTAATTTTGAACCCTGAATATTCTTTCTTCTCTGAATGTTTTTAACTTCACAATTTCACATTGTCTCTTTCTTGTTTCAACAACTTCAAGTTTAGAAAATAATAGCTCAGTGTAGTGGTGATAAATGGGAACTTAAGGGAGCTGAACCACTTTCCAAATTCTTTTACCCTGCACATATTAATGAAGATAAAAAACAAAATAAACTCAGAGGTTACCTATATGGCCTTCTCTTGTACTGCTACAGTGAAACAAAGAAAAACCAATCCCCAGCCTTCTCAGTGTAATTGCTATCATAGGCATATGCTTATTTGGGGGGGGGGGGCAAGGAGGTATATGTAATTAATTTTTTTAAAAAATTGTGGTAAAATGCATAAACATAAAATTTGTTATTTCAACCATTTTTAAGTGTGCAGTTCAGCAACATTACTTTTATAATGTAGTACATTATAAAGAATCACCACTATCTATTTCTAAAATGTTTCATCATCCGAAACAAAACCATAGTACCTTTAAGCATAATAATCAACATAAATCCAATACCCCAAATGCGAAGATTAATCAAACCCAGACTTCCTTGATTCTCAATTATCTCTGGCACATACTGTCTCTTTCTGCCTTTAGCCACCTGCAGCTTGAACAGAGCCTACAAATTGATGGGACGCTGTTCTTTAAACTGTCAAATAGGCAGATGCCAGCTGCAAAACTTGGGGTCTAGAGGGTTCCCTTATTTCTGACTTGCTGGCTGATATTTCAGGGTTTTCCAACTGTCCTTTCAGATGCCAGCCATAAGCTCAGGGGCTGCCTCTGGCTCTATCACCCAGCTGGCTCCCATTATTGGGTTGCATAATTCACTGAAATGGCTCACATAACTTACAGAAAGTATGGAGGCCAACCTATACTGGCCTCATCGCATGCATGTGCATGATAGATTAAATCATACCTCCTGAGGTCAGTTAGGAAACCAGGGTGGCACAGTGGTTAAGTGCCATGGCTGCTAACCAAAAACATCAGTTTGAATCCATCAAGCATTCTTTGGAAACCCTATAGAGGCAGTTCTACTCTGTCCTATAGGGCTGCTGTGAGTCAGAATTGACTCGATGGCTGTGCTTTGGAGTTGACATGAGGTGTTGTTTAGATTAACAGAGATATCTCAATTACTCAAGAAATGCCAAGGATTTAGTTATCCTTCAAGCAAACATGGCAAGCCCACATTAGGTAAAATTAAATTCTTTATATCACAGTATTTCCCAAACATCTGGTGATCACCAATTTACTTTGGCCTCTACACATTTGTCAGTTCTAGATACTTGATATGAGTAGGATCATATTATAGTTGCCTTTTGGTGTCTAACTAATTTCACTTAGTATGATGTTTTCACAGTTTTTCCATGTGCTTAAATCAGTACTTGTAAAAACCAAAAAAGTATTGGCCTGTGCTTTGGACACAATTATGAGGCTGTCTTACCTTTCTAAGAACCAATCCTTTGAGTAGATCATAGAAAAGGAGGGCTAGTTTTCCTCTGGAGTCCCTGAGTGGTGTCAGTGATTAATGCCCTCAGCTATAACTGGACGGTTGGTGGTTTGAGTCCACCCAGAAGCGTTTTGAAGGAAATGCATACTTCCAAAAACTTAACCACTGGAATTTAGGGACCACAGTCCTATTTGGACAAACATGGAGTTGCCATGAGTCAGAAATGACTGAATGGCAACTGGAAAACATTTTTCTTTAATTGTGCCTTCATGACCTACCCTGGTGGCTGCACTTTGTAAAGCACTGCACCAAGCCATGCCTTGCACCTTAATCCCAGAAATGCACTACTTAACTTTTTCCATCGGCTTTCTGGTTGTCCTTTGGACTCCATATACAGCGCTGTCCACTGCTGACAAAGCCACCCAAGAGTCTGACGCTGTTTCCACATGAAGAGATACATCTTGGCCTGGAGAATATACATTTGTATTTGGAGACAGATGAACCTAAAAGGTCATTTGAAAAAAATAAAAGGTTGTCTGTAAGAGAAAAAACTTTTCACAGATGTTTACAGTCTCATTCATTCAGGAGAAAATCAGATTGTGATTTATATGCTGTAACTTACTTGAAATTGATTGCCACACTTTTCTTCGATATTTAACCAGACTGAATCAGACACCAGCTCTGCTGTCTGCTCTCCTGTGACAATGTAATAGACCAGGAGACGGGCTGAAGGAACCATGTTGGGTGTCACTGGAATATTTATACTTTGATAAGATGAATCTGGAAGTTTCTCCCTTGTACCAAAGTGTACAATTTTGCCCTTGGATAAAATCTAAAAGTAAACAGTGACAGCAACAGTGACTACAAAAGCAAAACCTGAGCTTCATCATACAGTTGGAAGCTGGGACAGAAACTACGTTAAAGAAAGAGAAAGTTTACACTTATGGGCCTGCTGCATGATAGAAACTTTTATGTTTATTTAACTCCTTTAATTCTCACAGTAAGTCAGTGATAAAGGAATATTACCGTCATTTTGCAGACAAAGAAATGGAGGCACAGGAACTAACTAAAAGTCTTCCTGGTTTTAGTCTGAATCACATAACTAGGAAATTAGAAAACTATAATCTGAATACAGATCTATATAAAGTTGTCACCTTGTCACTGAAACCTCTTTTCCATTGACTTAAAAAAGTACATAAGTGTAGTATCTCTCATTTGGGGACGAAGTTTTAAAGCTGGAGACTAGGCTCTAAACTGAACACAGAGAATAAATCTTAATAAGGCAAAAATGTTTTCAAAGAGCCCTTAAATTTTCCTTAGATAACTGGAATGTATACACGGTTTTTGGTACATAGCCCATAACAGTTCTTCTAATTCTTCATAGTAAATATTTTTCTACTATTTTCATTTATTTTTTTCAATTTTTGAAAATTCCTCAAAATGTTGAAAAAGCCATCATCACTTGTTAGGCATGGTCATTGTGATTTACCTCTTGTTTAAGATAGGTGATATAGCACAGCTATTGGTGAGCTATAATACTGGAACAGGTATGATATGATTCAACTCGTAAGAGCAGGATCTGTGTCCTGTCTTTTATACTAACAAAATGCATACATTTGAACTAGGCCTTGTTCAAATCTTTGGCTATTAAACAGAGAAGAGGTAATAGATTGTTGTGAGATTTGTCCAAGAAAATTTAATTGGGTTGTCTCTGTGGAGTAATCAGGCTTTACTTAGTGAAAGAAATATCATCAAACCAGGAGTCAAAGGTCCTCGTTTCCAATCAAAATCTTCCTTTTGAGTTGAGAGACCATGGCAAGTCTTTTAACCTCTCTGTCCTTCAAATTTCTCACCTGTGAAACGGTTACAAAAGTTATACCCTATCTCAAAGTTTTTGAAAAACTGATGATAAAATAAGATGATCATTATGGTTTGAATTGTGCACACCAAAATATGTATTGAAATCCTAACCCCTATATCTGTGGATGTATTTCTGTTTGCAGATAATGTTTTCTTTTTATTACGTCGGTCATGCCAGCACAGGGTGGATCTAAATGTAATCACTTCTGACTTATATAAAGATCAGCATAGACACAGACACATACACAAGGAAGACAAATGCCATGAGAGAATCACTGACAAGCCAGGGAATGCCAAGGAGTCAAGGAATGCTTGGAGTTACTGACAAGGAATCCATGGCCTAGACCTTGATTTGGACTTTCAGCCTCCAGAACTGTAATAAGACAAATTTCTGTTCTCTAAAGCCACTGATTTGTCGTATTTCTGTTACAGTAGCATGTGCAACCGAGACAATGGTGTTTTAGAAAGTAGTTAGTAAGCATAAAAGAAAGGGATAATTCTAACGCATCTCTAGAAGCAAAGGAAAGTGCTCCAAGTAGGCTAAGATACATATATATACACATATATATATCATCACTATTGTACTTACCAAATAATTATAATGAGTTATTTTGTCAATATATGGACTTCTGGGGGTAACAATAACATTCATATATTCTCCTATGAGCAAAGCTTTATAGTTTTTAGTCCAGTCAATATAAAGGTAACTTTGGCTGAGAGACGAGTATGCAATTGCTCGGTATGTTCTGATGGCTTGATTTTCTTCTGGAAGATCTGGATCATCAGTTTTGACCTAAAGCGAGAAAATTGGAAAAAACAAAAACACGTGGACTGTGACATAATGTTTTTGGCAAGACACACCTTTTACATTCCTTTCTTTGTTTTAAATGATTTCTAAATTTCACAACACCTAATTTTAAAGAAAAGTAAACACTGATTCCAAGATTTCCAGCTAATATGCAAGTAACTTTACAAGGACTGTAGATGGAAGTCCTGGGGAAGCCTTGGTGGCATAGTGGTTAAGTGCTGTGGCTGCTGGCCAGGGTGTTGGCAGTTCAAATCTGCCAGGCATTCCTTGGAAACTCCATGGGACAATTCCACTCTGTCTGTAGGTCGCTGTGACTTGGAACTGACTTGACAGCAGTGGGCAGTGGTGGATTTGGATAATAACAGGATTGTGGGCTATGGTGGGAAAGTCTGGTGAAATAAAGAAAGATATTTCTGGATTAAATTTTGGCACTCTTCCAGAAATGTTACAGCAAGTTGGTAACTTCTGTTCCTATGGGGCACAATGACAGCAGTCGGGGTAGGAGACAGGGAGCAGTGGGGAGGCGGCACTAACTCTTGAAAACTGGGGGATAGGAGTTATGAATGAACATCATCACCAAGACTCCTGCCCCAGCTTCATCATGAAGTCATGGCACAGAGGAGTTTTTACAAACATGAGGTGGGACAGAAATAATACCATGACAGCAGCAGCAGCCCTCAGCTAGCAGAGGGGCTTCAGGCTCACAATCTGAAGTCAGATATGTGTTGGGTTGCATCCAGTGCTGTCCCATATTGACTCAGGATACTTGTTTAATCCCAAGAATGGTTAGAAGTCTCTGCCACAAAATGAAAAAGATTTTCTCTAACTTACAGAGGTGATTACATGAGTATTAAATGTGTTCTTAGCACAATGCCTGGCACTTTTTAAATGTTCAATAGGGATAGAATAGATGTATGTCATCATTAATTTAAGGGGCCCTGGCTGCACAGTGGTTAAGCACTGGACTGCTAACTCAAAGATCAGCAGCTCAAGCCTCCAGTTACTCTGCGAGAGACAGATGTGGCAGTCTGCTTCCATAAGGATTATAACTTTGGAAACCCTGTGGGGTAGTTCTACTCTGTACATAGAGTTGCAACGAGTTGGAATTGACTTGAAGGCAATGGGTTTTTCTTTCCTTTTGTCATTAACTGTATTTGTGGTTGGGAACTTAAATATTGTTTGCTGGAGGAGGAAATGTAAACTCTAAGGTACAGTGGTTCATTCACTTAGAAAAAAGGAAGGCTTCCACACTTGAGCCATTAGTTCCCAAAAAGAGGCAAACAGTGCACGGGGGAAAGGTACAGGGAAAGGATGCTCCTAACGCTGATTTCCACTGCTACTATCTACTTTGAAGTGTATAGGTTCAAACATAATCTTACATAATCCATACACACTCTTTGTCATTGAGTCAACTCCGACTCATAGTGGTCCTATAGAACAGAGGAGAAGTACCCCTCAGGCTTCCGAGGATGAAATCTTTACAGAAGCAAACTGCTACATCTTGCTGCCACAGAAGGGCTGGTGGGTTTGAATTGTCGACCTGTTGGTTAGCAGTTGAGCACTTTAACAACTATACCAACAAGTCCCCTTGATATAGTCTTATGTGTCATGAAAGACTTAATTTGCAGGTAAAATACTGACACAAGTATCTTCTGCAAGGATCCTTCAGTGGATTAGCAGATTGCCTCCTGTGCTAATTTTTTTCTGGATGCAAAATTGCAGAACTGTTCACTGGACTCATGTGTAAAATCTGTTCTGCACACTAGCCAAAACACACAGTCAAAAGTACACACTGTCTTAGGAAACATAATAGGAGAATCCAACTCACGTCAAACTCTAGTGCCGTCACACCAGATGGGAGATTAACCACGAAAGAAGCTACTCCATCATTGACATGTGTTACACTTTGCTTTGGCTCCAGGTCTGAAGTCTCTTGGTTTTCATCAACTGTTTTTGCACTCAGGGTTACTGGGATTCCTCCTACCAACTGGTCAAGTGAGTCCTTGACCTGCACCTGTTAGTTAGAACAGGCCAAATCCATTTCAATCCATTTCACCACTTCCTTAAAACACAAAAAATTCTGACACAGTTTCCCTTCTCCACTCAGGTATAAATTATTCATGTTTAATTCAGCAAAGAGAGGTATGTTCTCAGCTTTAGTAAAGTTTGATTTTATTTAGGTAAATCATTCTCGAATAGATTTCCCTGCATATCAAGCAGACTTAGAACATAAATATTCTATTACATCTGCCCAGGAGTAGATGTGATAAAGTCCTCTACTATCTAACTTCTGTATTTTTCTAGTTTGTTTAGGAATGGATAAAGGAGAGAATGAGGCAATCACTTCTGGGAATGAGTCTCTAGAATATAAGAAACAATACATGCATTTTTTTTAACCTCTATCTGTCACTACCATGCATATGGTCACACATAATTTCCACAAAGATACCGTTTATACAGTTTATATTAGTTTGTTTTTATATGGTATGAAAAATACATTAAAATATACAAATACAATAACCCCCCAAAATATACAAATACAATGTAACTATTACATTCCATATACTAATATATGTACACATTTGCATATGTATACACATATGTAATATTATATTTTATACATTATATATTTCCTAATTTATATAAAATTGAAAGCATATCTAAAGCTTGCTTTTGACTTGGCATATCTTTCACTCTTAAAAGCCAGTTACCCATAGTGAATAAACAGCAACAAATCTTAATTATACTGAAGTTGATTCTAAAAAATAACACATTTTCCTCCACTAAAAGACCTCAATTGATGGTCCAGCGGTTTTGGGGTTCCTCTGAGAGCATGACCCCGGCCCTGATGCTGCCCGTTCCCATAAATTATAACAAAGGTCCACTCTTTGGACAGGAATGGAATGGACTTGGCAATGCAGAGTAACCATATATTGGAAGCACTTTATGGTTCTATACATCTGCAGGATATCATCTTGCTGACCTCTGGCTGGAGGAAGGGGAGTGGACAGAGAGGAGGGGAAAGGAGACTATTGGGAGGATGAGACATGTATGGAGCAGAGAGGAACAGTGTGCAGTCACCGGACAGGGAGAACAGTGGAAACTGCATATAGGGGGGCATGTAAATTTACATGTGAATGTACATTTTCACTCAGTTATGTTAAATAAAAATAAAAATAAATTTAAAAAAAAGTAACACATTTTCAAAGAATTAAAAAAATACTCTGCTGTAGCTTTCTAAATTAAAGATGAAAAGCACAAATTTTTCATTTAATAACCATACCTGAAAATCAAATAAATGTTTCAGTTCCATATTATCACCATTTTAAAAAGGAAAAGTGAAAGACGGAGAGAAAAATTGAAAAGCAAGACACAAAAAAGAAAGAGAGAATCAAGGACAGAAAGAGTCTAAATAAAAAGGTCAGAGAGCAACACACAGAGACAAAAGACCAGGCAGAATTATGTACAAAGAGAATATAAAAACAGGCAAAAAACACAGAAATGCATACTCAAAGATACATAGGAAGAAAAACAATGGTGAAAGGAATAATATCTCCACCTAACACTTTTTAAGAACTTGCCACCAAAACCAAAAGCCAAACCTGTTGCGGTTGAGTAGATTCTGACTCTCAGGAACCCTTCAGGACAGAGCAGAACTGCCCCACATGTTACAGAAGCCAAGTGCCTTATCTTTCCCCTGCAGAGATGCTGGTGGATTTGAACTAACCACCTTTTGGTTAGCAGCCTAGTGCTTAACTGCTGCACCTCCAGAGCTTCTGAACTTGGCACAAATTATTTTAAATACTAGTATTTTTCAAACTATAGATTTTTGAGATTTTATTTACATATACTTAATGCAATGCTTACCTAAGGAAGTGCCTAACCCAAAGCTGTCTTTCTAAATAATACTTGCCCTGAGGGCTGGACTCACTCCTCACTCCCAAGGCTGAAGCTAAGGTTTTCCTACCCCTGATTGATCCTGTCAACTGGAGGAGTAGATTTCACAGGGTGAGCTGTCTCACTGACTTCCCATCTCAGCACCCTCCCATTGGCCACCCTCATGGTTTTCCTTAATAGCAATGGATAATCATATTCAGTGGGGCTTTTTGTCCTCCCTCGTTTACCTTGATGGAATATGGAATTCCAGGCTTCAAGAAAAGAGGAGTGGCAACCAAATTCACTTTGTAGGGAGAGAGAATATATTCAATGCCAGGTATTTCTGCTTCTTCAGCAAATCCCCCTAGAGAGATGACAAGCACCATGTTAACATATTTTAGGAGTACAGTGATCTGTACAGGTTTCTGTATGGTTTCTATCTGTCTCCACACACTTATTCATTCCTTCACTCCATTCCTTCATTTCCTCATTCATTCATCTACCAACAGTAAGTAAACATGGTTGTAGATCCTCAGAGGGCTATGTAGAGAAGAGTTGTGGCTTCAGGAAGTTCCAAAGTCTTACGTACAAGGCTTGTATATAGAGATGTCTTCTGAGGAAGTGGAGCTGTAGAACTGAACTGAGTAGAAATTTGAGGAAGGGACATCCTGTGTTGGTGACCTGAGCTTCAGTAGAACACGTACGGAGTATTCAGGAGAGAGGAAAAGGGAAGTTTAGAGATTTATAGGAGGTTTGCTGTTAAACTTCAGAGATGGTAACAGAAACAGGGACGAGAGAGAAAAAAAGGAAGTCTGATGCAGGGGGAACCATGAAGATCCACTGGCAAGAGCACAGTATTACCTTCCAGCTAAAAATTAAACTCAAACTATTAAGAATAACATCCAAAGCTCTAGTATTCTTTTCCAGCACTGTACCTCTAGTAGCTCCCTGTACGTCTACTATACTTCAGCCTAGCTGGACAAGATGCTCTTCTCAAAGATCAAGCCCCAGTTTCCAGCCTTGACTTTCTTCCTTTATGGAATTGGCACTGGTTCGCCCAATCTATCATCCTTGCTTCAAACTGCTATTTATCCTTCAGAACAATCTCAAACTGCCCCCTTTTTAAATGATGCTTTTCTTGATTGCTCAACAATTATCTGGAAGCTCTTTTCTTGGAGCACTATGAACTTCTTTCATACAAGAGTTCTTTATTTGTCTTATATATACTTGATGTTACTATGTAAACTGCTTGACTGCTAGGACTAGACATAATCTGCATCTGTAAGTCTGCATGTGTGGCAACATTCTTCACACATCATGTAAATATTGCTTAAACTGAATTTATTTGAAACAAATTAATGAAATAGTAAAAATAACTGTAAAAGCAATGGTCAGCCAAGCCAAGGAAGATACCAGGTAACTACCATTTTCCAACATTTATTGAGCATCTGATATAAACAAAGTGTTCAATAGCTGAATAATTACCTCCATTCTCCAGTCTGCTTCTATAAATCCTCACATGAAACTCACTGCTGTCAAGTTGGTTCCGACTCACAGTGACCCTATAGGACAGAGGATAACTGCTCCATAGAGTTTCCAAGGAGCACCTGGCATATTCAAACTACCGACCTGCTGGTTAGTGGATATAGCACTTAACCACTATTCCAGGAGAGTTTCTATTCTGCTTCTTTAGAAGCACAAAATTAAAAGGTAGAAGGGACCATCTGGTCACTCATTTTACAGTTAACAACAAAACAAAACCAGTGTTTAGTGCTGAAAGTTAGCTGGGGGTTCAATATAAACCAGACAATATAAAGAACCTCAGTAATCAAGGCATACCAAACTTAAGACAATTTGACTCAGTGAAAGAAGTAACAATTAGTAACTATTTAAAACTACTGGAGGGGGGTGTGGTGAAATAAGATCTTTTATGTAACCTTTTGCTTTGGTTCTTTGGAAAAACTGCTGGGGAAATTTTTCTCCTAAATCCTGAGGAGTTTTATTTTTACCCTAGTTTTCTACTCCAGAGGGTTTGTTACTTTTGTCTAGGTTGATGGATGTTTCCTGGGTAAACTGTAAACAAGTTGATGGTTTGATACGTTTCCCCTAGCCTGGGCTGTAGCCTGCCCTTGTGATTAGTATATACCTTGCTGGGACTGGGACTGGTCAATATAGTATGCAAATGAAGTGGCTATAGGCTATGCAAAGGAAGCGACCATAGTCAGTTACTCAGGGGGTTGGTCAGTTGTGGCCCTACTAAGAGTGTCATGTCTCAAAATAGACAAGCAGTTTTCTTACATAAGTAGCCAATCCCAAAGAGGTCTAAGAAGGGAGAACAGGCAAGACAGACAAGAGGAGAGGACAAAGAAACAAAGACAGAGGAGGGAAGGAATGTTCTAGAAGAACTACACTGTGGGTCAAGGACCATAACACTGAAGATAGTGGGAGGCCAGGAAGAGGCCCTGTGGCAGAGTTGGCAGTGATAGGCCAGGAAGTGGCCTTATGGAAAAGTAGGTGGTGATGGCTGAAACTTGCTTCTTAGAATGCAGACAAGAGAGCTGACCAAAGCTACTACACTGGCTATGAGGTGGGTCAATTAGCAATAGAGAGGCCACTGGCAGAGAGGCCGGAATGGCTAAGAGAGGAGTGAACAAGCAAGAGAAGGCATTCCTGAGGGACCTGGGAGGATGTCTGTCCTGAGGGGGTTGTAGAGGAGGTTTGTCCTGTGGAGGCTGAGAGGAGGCCTGCAAGCCTGAAGAGGGACAGGGGAGTGCACAGCAGAGAGAAGTTGGTTTTTTTTGCATGACAAATAGGAGCTGAAAGTGCTGTCTACTGAAGGAGGCAGGGATGTGCTCTATTTTAGGAGAGCCTTCCAGATTTTGATCCCAATTCTGAATTGTGCCATGTTACTTCCTTAATAAACCACTTAACTGTAAGTACAGTTCATGAGTTCTGTGTAGCTATTGCAGCAAATTATTGAATCCAGCAGAAAAGTAGAATGTTGTGGGGAGGACAGCTGGTATCAGAATTGGTAAAATAGTTGGAAAGTGGAAGTATATATGACCTCCACTTCAGGGGAACCAGCTTTATTTAGATCCTGGTTCTTATCCCTAAGGAATCTAGACAAGTTCTAGATTATAAGTGCACTAGACAAAATGTTAAGGAGGTTAAGAGTAGCTAGTGGTTTCTTGTAGTGAAGAAGGAAGAAAAATAAGGGAGAAGGCAGTAGAGGAAGTGGAGAAGAATAAGAAGAGGAGCTAACAATTGTATAACACTGTGTGACAGATAAAGAAGAGGAGCTAACAATTGTATAACACTATGTGACAGATACCTTTTCAGGTGCTTTTATATACACTTACTCTTTGATACTCTCTACAACCCTATGAAGCATATATAATTATTATACCCATTTTAGAAATGTACTATTATTGTCTCCAATTTTAGAGAGAATTCTTTAATTCTATAGCTGAAAATGTTTGGAGAGACATACAGTTCAATCACATCATTGTACAATCACACATTACTGAACAAAATAATGATATTTCTTATTTTATACTTCATCAAACTTTTTTACATGTGTTATCATGACTTTTGAAATATATCCCACCAGAAATTAGAGACCATCTCAAAAACAGATTTGGTGCATTGAACACTAATGACCAAAAACTAGACAATTTGTGGAATGACATCAAAGCCATCATGAATGAAGAGAGCAAGAGGTCATTAAAAAGACAGGCAAGAAAGAAAAGACCAAATGGATGTCAGAAAAGACTCTGACTTGCTCTTGAGCATCAAATAGCTAAAGCGAAAGGATATAATGATGATGTAAAAGAACTGAGAATTTCAAAGGACAGCTCAAGAAGACAAACTAAAGTATTATAATGGCATATACAAAGAGTCAGAGATAGAAAACCAAAAGGGAAACACATGCTCAGGCTGAAAGAACTAAAGTAAAAATTCAACTCTTGAGTTGCAATAGTGAAAGATTCTACAGGGAAAATACTGAATGACTTGGGAAGCACCAAAACAAGATGGAAGGGATACACAGAGTCATGGTGCCAAAAAGAATTGGTCGACATTCAACCATTTCAAGAGGTAGCATATGATCAAGAACTGACAGTACTGAAGGAAAAAGTTGAAGCTACACTGAAGGCATTGTTGAAAATAGGACCCCAGGAAATGATGGAATATCAACTGAGATGTTTCAGTGAACTGATGCAGCATTGGAAGCGCTCATTCATTCATGCCAAGAAATTTGGAAGACAGTTATCTGGCCAGCCAGCTGGAAGAGATCTAGATATGCCTCTTCCCAAGAAAGGTGATCCATCCAAATGTAGAAATTATTGAACAGTATCACTATGTTTGCCAGCCAGCCCATTATGTTTATCTATGTTTTATTGACTATGCAAAGGCATTCAACTGTGTGGATTGTAATGAATTATGGGTAATATTGCAGAGAATGAGAATTCCAGAACACTTAACTGTGCTAATGAGGAATCTGTATATGCATCAAGAGGCAGTTATTTGAACAGAAGAAGGGGAAATTGCATGGTTTAAAGTCGGCAAAGGTGTGCATCACGGTCGTAGCTTTTCACCATACCTTTTTAATCTGTATGCCAAGAAAATAATCTGAGAAGCTGGACTATGTGAAGAAGAACATGGCATCAGCATTGGAGGACAACTGGATGACATAACCTTGCTTGCTGAAAGTGAAGAGGATTTAAAACACCTACTTATGAAGATCAAAAACCACAACCTTCAGAATGGATTGAACCTCAATATCAAGAAAACAAAAATCCTTACAGTTGGACCACTAAGCTACATCATGATAAATGGAGAAAAGATTGAGGTTGTCAAGGATTTCATTTTACTCAGGTCCACAATCAATACTAGTGGAAGCAGCAGTCAAGAAATTAAAAGATGCACTGCGCTGGAAAAATCTGCTGCAAAAAACCTCTTTAAAATTTTGAAAAGTAAAACTGTCACCTTGAAGACTAACATGTGCCTGACCCAAGCCGTGGTATTTTCAATCGCATCATATGCATGCAAAATCTGGACAGTGAATAAGAAAGACAGAAGAATTGATGTGTTTGAATTGTGATATTGGAGAAGAATATTGAATATACCATAGACTGCAAACAGAACTAACAGATCTGTTCTGGAAGAAGTACAACCAGAGTGCTCCTTGGAAGCAAGGATGGCAAGATTGCATCTTACATACTCTGGACATGTTGTCAGGAGGGAGTGATCCCCAGAGAACATCATATTTGATAAATTTGAGGGTCAGCAAAAAAGTGGAAGACCCTCAACAAGATGGATTGACAACAGTGGCTGCCACAATGGGCTTAAACATAAAAATGACGGTGGACACGGTTCAGGACTGGGCACTGTTTCATTCCTGTTGTGGAAAGGGTCACTATCAGTCAGAACTGACTCAATGGCACTTAACAAAAACACCTCAATTTTAATTATCACCAGGTGAGAACATTAAGGTGCTAGGTATTCAACCAGATAGCTGCACAGCCACTTGGGATATCGAGTGGTAGCTATTACTTCTGTGTTTGCTGTTGTGGTATTCCAGTTCTTGATAATATAAAAACTAAAATTTAACTATGAAAGAACTGTGGAGATTTTTTGTTTATTGTGCTATCTGAATATATCCCAAGAGAAAGTTAAAAAAAAACAAACAAAAACTTACCTGTAGATTCTATAACTGTTACAGCAATATAAAGGTACTTGTTATTTAAGTCTTCTAGACTGTTGTATGGCAGTTCTTTAATTGCTGTTTCAG
The DNA here is from genome assembly GCA_028571685.1 of Heterohyrax brucei. NCBI lineage: Eukaryota > Metazoa > Chordata > Mammalia > Hyracoidea > Procaviidae > Heterohyrax > Heterohyrax brucei. The sequence continues at coordinate 71,476,783 of CM053150.1, forward strand.
TATTAAATGTGACTTGAGCAATTCCATTTATCAACTTTTTAAAAGAAAAAATTGACAAGTTATTTCAGAGAAGAATTTACAAAGAAATATTAATAACTTTGCTTTTGCTAGCTTCTAAGTTGAAGGCCAATGTGACAGAATAGTTTAACTTCATCAATAAAATGGGTAGCTGAGTACACAATTAAGCCCAGAATGTTATTTTCTAATTCATTTTGTAAGAATAGAGATGGAAGAGACTTGAACATCATATAGTTCAACATTTTCCTTTTTTGGTGTTTTTTTTTTTTTATTGCGATTAAGCGAAAGTATAAAATCTAAATCAATTTTGTATGCCTGCCTATCTGCAGCTCCTTCTGCTCTCCTTGCCTGATAACAGCACACTCCTCCTTTTCATGCTATACTCGTAGTATCCTCTTAGCAAGCTCCTGTCCCCTCCTCTCCACCTTCTTCTCTCCCGTTTAGGAAGAGATCAATAGGACAGCATCCTATAAATGCATAGAACCATAAGGTACACAAGCGATATGGTCATAGCATGTCCCCGAGTCCACGCCATTTTATTCCAAAGAGTTGAACTCAATATTGTGTTTTCTGGTCAGGGTCTAGGGGTCATGCTCCCAGGATATCCTCAGGGCATCAGTCCACCAGTTGTGGCCTTTTAGGAGAGTTCTTGAGCTGCATCCCTCTTTTTCTTGTGTCATCACAGGGACTCTACATTGTGTGCCCCATCACAGCTGTCTTTGGTGGTGTCAAGGTACCATCTGGTTCTTCTGGTCACATGTTGATACAGTCTCCCATTCATATGGGTCCTTATGTCTCCTGAGCATTTTTTCATCATGTCTTTTTTGTTCCCTGTGATCATTTACACCAGATGAGTTGGGATCACTTGGTGTACCTCAGATGGAAGCTTGCTAGCTTTTAAGATAGACTCCACTCATCAATATGGGGTGCAGAAGACTGTCTTAGCAATAGGGTAGTTATGCCAATTGGCCTTGATGTCCCCTGAAAGCATGGTCCCCAGATCCTGACCCCTGCTACTCTATCCTTGCAATATTGGGTTGAGATTAGATGAGCTTTCAGTTTATGATAAAGCCCAGTTAAGTTGATCTTCTTTTCTACTGTGTGCTGTCACTGCTTTCACCTAACCAAATTTCTATCAACTACCTGATCTATGACCAACCCTGGCCCTCCCTCCATACCCTTGTAGCTGTCAGAGTCTTTTTTTCTGTAAATAAGTCTATTTTTAAGTCCATATAGCAGGGGTCTCATATAATATTTGACCTTTTGCCACTGACTGATTTCACTTAGTGAGTTGTCTTCCAGTTGAAACCAGGTTATGAGATGCCTCCTAAAATCATCATTGTTCTTTATCACTCCATAGTGTTCCATTGAGTATATACATACCATAGTTTGTTTATATCCATGCATCTGTTGATGGGCATCTAGGTTGATTCCATCTTTTTGCTACTGTGGACTGTACTGCAATAAGCATTCTTATGCATGTGTCTGTATGGGTGGCAGCCTTTGTTTCTCTAAGATATATTCCACGCAGTGGGATCACTGGATCAAATGGTATATCTTTTTCCAGCTTTTTAAGGAAATACCAAATTGCTTTCCAAAGAGGTTGTACCTTTTTGTAATCCCACCACCAGTGTAGGAGAATTCTGATCTCCCTACAGCCTCTCTGGCATTTGTTGTTCTGTGTTTTCTGGATCACGACCAACCTTATTGGGGTGAGATGATATCTCATTGTAGTTTTGATTTGTATTTCTCTGATAGCCAATGATCATGAGCATTTCCTCATGTGTATTTTGGCTGCCTGGGTGTCCTCATTGGTGAAATACCTGTCGATCTCCTTTGCCCATCGCTTAATTGGGTTATTTACCTTTTTCTTGTTGATATTTTGCTGTACCTTGTAGATTACAGAGATCAGAAATCAGTCGGACATGTAGCTGTCAAATATTTTTTCCCATTCTGTAGGTGTTTTTTTTAACTCTTCTGCTGATCTTGCTTTGTTTGTCAGATTTTGAAGTCTCTCTGCGTATTAGAACTTCCACTGTTGACCCTATTTTTTCTTGCACAATCTTTATCGTTTTAGGTTTGATAGCTAGGTCTTTGATCCATTTTGACTTAGTTTTTGTGTAAGGCATGAGATATGAGTCTTGTTTCAGTTTTCTGTAGTTGAATATCCAATTTTGCCAACACCATTTGTGGAACAGACTGTTTTTATCCCAGCTTACAACCTTAAGGCCTTTGTCAAATATCAACTGTTCATAAGAGGGTAGTGGCATCTCTGGGATCTCAACTCTGTTGCATTAGTCTATATATGTTTTTTTGTACCAGTACCAAGCTGTTGTGGGAGTGCAATAGGTTCTAAAGTCAGGTAGTGTGAGGCCTCCCACTGCATTCCTCTTCTTCAGTAGTGCTTTAGTTATCCAAGCTTTTTCCCCTTTCCAAACAAAGTGGGTGATTTGTTTCTCCATCTTATTAAAAAAAATGACACTGGAATTTGTACTGGGATTGCACTGTATATGTAGGTCACTTTGGGTAAAATAGCCATTTTCACAATGTTAAGTCTTCCTATCCACGAGCAGGGTAGGCTTCTGCATTTATGTAACTCTCTGTTAGTTTCTTGCAGTAAGGTCTTGTGATTCTCTCTGTATAGGTCTCTTATTCATCTAGTTAGATTTATTCCTAGGTATTTTATCTTCTTGGGGCTATAGTAAATGGTATTGGATTTGGTGACGACTTCTTTAATCATCACTGTGTTGGTGTTAAGGAATCCTACTGATTTACTTGTGTTTATCTTATATCTAGATAATTTGCTGAACTTTTCTATTAGTTCAACTAGTTTACTCATGGATTCTTAAGGATTCTCTGCATATACAATCATATCTGCAAATAGGGAGATTTTTAATTCTTTGCTGATGTAGATGCCCTGTCTTTCTTTGTCTTGTATAAGTGCTCTGGCTAGAACATCTAGTACAATGTTGAATAAAAGTGGTGAGAGTGGGCATCCATATCTAGTTCCCATTCTCTAGGAGAATTCTTTCAGTCTCTCTCCATTCAGGATGATGTAGGTGGTTGCCTTTGCACAGACTCCACTTATTGTGTTGAGGAATTTCTCTTCAATTCCTATTTTGCTGAGTTTTTAGCATGAATGGGTGTTGGACTTTGCCAAATGCCTTTTTGGTATCAATTGATAAAATCAGGTGTTTCTTATCCTTTGTGCTATATATGTGATTGATCATGTTAATTGTTTTTCTGATGTTGAACTAGCCTTGCTTCCCTGGTATGAATCCAACTTGGTCATGATAAAGTATATTTTTGATATGTTGTTGAATTCTATTGGCTAAGATTTTGTCGAAGATTTTTGCATCTAGGTTCATGGGTGATATTGGTCTGTAATTTTCTTTTTTTGTGAAATCTTTCCCTGGCTTTGGTATCAGGGTTATGCTGGCTTCAGAGAATGAAGCTGGAAGTATTCATTCCCTTTCTATGCTGTGAAATAGCCTCAGTAATATTGGAATTATCTCCTTTCTAAAAGTTTGGCAGAATTCTCTGGTGAAGCCATGTGGGCCAGGACTTTTTGGTTGGTAGTTTTTTGATGACTTTTCCAGTCTCTTCCTTTGTGATGGGTTAAGTTGTTCTACTTCTCCTTGTGATAATTTTGGTAGGTGATATGAATCTAGAAATTTGTCAATTTCCTCCAGATTTTCAAATCTGTTAGAGTACAGTCCTTTGTAGCATTCTGTTATGATACTTTTGATTTCTGTTGGCTCTGTTGTGACATCTGCCATCTCATTTCTTAATCGAGTTATTTGTTTTTTCTCCCGTTATTCTTTTGTAAGTTTAGTGAATGGTTTATCAATTTTGTTGATCTTTTCAAAGATCCAGCTTTTGGTTTTATTAATGTTTTCAATTGTTCGTCTATTCTCCAATTCATTGAGTTCTGCTTTAATTTTTATTACCTGTTTTCTGCTGGTACCTGAGGGGTTCCTTTGTTGCTCTCTTTCTACTTGTTCAAGCTGTAGGGTTAATTCTTTGCTTTGGGCCCTTTCTTCCTTCCAGATGTATGCATTTTATAGAGATAAACTGACCTCTGACCACATGGTCTAACACAATTTCATTTCACTGTCGGCAAATGTGGGGTTAGTGAGGTCAACTGATTTGTTCGAGATCTCAGAGTTGTAAGTTTCTGTCTCCAAGGAATTAAAAATCTAGTTAGAAGTTCAAGATAAAATACCTGAAATAAATAATGATATAAGTCAGACCAGAAGTAAATTACCTTTGGTGATGACTGAGTCAGGCTTGGGGCTGGCTATGTGTATGAATTCCAGGTCTTTTTCATATTAACTGGTAAAGATACCTTCTTCCAGTCTCTGAGTCATCATCAATTTTTATAGGTCTCTCAACTGAATTTTATGATATTTAGTTTGCAATTCACTGGTTGCAAATTTAAAAACATACAATGGGGGATGAAGCTAAACTAAAGAACATTAGCAAATATAGAAAAATAGATTTTGCCTTATTTTTTTCTAAAATTGGTTGACTTGAGTGCTTTAAACTTCAATATCTGGCAAGGAATCTTGTGCTTTAAAAAGACATTTGATTGTATCTTGAATAAATAAAACTGACTTGAAAAAGCAAAGGTTAAATTATGATGCAAACAACATAAATGTGCAACAGAGAAAATGACATGAACCATGTCATCTGTGTCATAATGTAAATGACAATGAGCAAGGAAAAAGAGGACCAGGCTCTAATGGCAGTTACAGCAATTACTAGCACTTAACCATGGACTGATAACTTCCCCATGTGTCACCCATTCATTCACAACTATGGCTCTGGGCAGGTAATGAAGAATTTGCTGTAACGAAGAACTAAACAAACAAACCATTACAGCAAAGCAGTGTTTCTGCATCTCAGCATTACTAACATTTTGGACTGGGTAATTCTTTGTTCTGGAGGACCATCTTGTGCTTTACACAGTTTTTAGCAGCATCCTAGCCTCTACTCATAGGACGCCAGTAGCACCTCTCCTCTCCCAGTTGTAATGACTAGAAATATCTCTGGACCTTGCTAAATATCTTCTGGGAGGAGGAACGGCCTCCTGGTTGCAATAAAGTGTGCAAAATGCTCTAGTAAAGAGGTTCAGGATCTGTGGAGCACCTAGCAGGAGCAGTTAACCCAGTTTAGAGGAGTCACCGTGGCTTCCCCGACAGCATCAGCATTGAGGCTGAAATAACGAGAGAGAATTAGCCAGACAAAGCAGCAGTAGGAGAAGGCAAAGAAAAAGCATTTGCCCAAGTGGAAGGAACATTGTGCCAATGACTTAGAGGCAAGAGAGGCTATGATGAGTCTGAAAAACTGGAGTGACTAGTCAAGGGGGAGAGAAGAGGAGAGTGACTCAAGGTAGGCTGGCGAGGGAAGCTGATGTCAAGTAGAGTAGAATTTATCCTAAGGACAGTGAGAAGCCAACAGAGAAGCTGTAAGATTCAACTTCCACACCTGTAAAGAATGAGGAAATGGACCAGGAACTTTCTGGTATGGGTTGATTTGTGTCTTCCAAAAGTTATGTCCAAGTCCTGATCCTTTGTAGTTGTGAATGTGATCTTATTTGGAGAGTCTCTGCAGATGTTATTAGTTAACTTGAAGCTGTAATGCGTGAGAGTGAGCTCTAATCCAATGTGACTAGCATTCTTACAAGAAGAGAAAAAACAACAACAACAAAACACTGAGATACAGAGACGTACAGGAATGACTACCAGGCGACACTGGAGGCAGAGACTGGAGATACGCTGCCATGAGTCAAGCAACGCCTCGAAACCAGGTGCTGGAAGAAGCAAGGAAGGCTCTTTCCCCAGAGGTTTCAGAGACAGCATGGCATTGCTGATATCCGGAACTGGAAATTCCACCCTCCAGAGTGGTGACAGAATACATTTCTGTTGTTTAAATCACTCAGATTATGGTACTTTGTTAAGAAAGCCCTAGGAAAAAACTGCACTTCCATTTCTCAATATTCACGAAGGAAACACTCTTCTTTAGGGACCATTGTCTTACCATTGTGTTCTGCATTGCTTTTGGCATCATTTCCTTTAGATTATCTTTTAAGTCATCTCTTATTCCAAAAGTGATGAAAACATCAGCCTCAGTGACTATTTTATTATAAAAATATCTGTCAAGCAAGAATACAAAATTGTTTTGCTAACACAGCTACAATCATAACATTCAGATAAAATTTAACAATTTTGTAATTATATGAAATATTTGATACTCTTTAAAGTGTCTTCCATCCACTATTACATTTCATCCTCATAAGGTTGTGATAATAAAGCCAGAGGACAGATTTTTATTGCTATATGCTAATGAAAAAATTGACCTTGGATTGGTCAAAAGACTCAGGTCCAGGTGCCTTTCCTACAGGCCACGTTACTGCTTTGATAATTTTTATATCAATGGGCAGCAGCCCCCCCATTCACATTTATGTCTTTAAAAGAAGCTTCTTTTTTTTTTTTAAATTCTAACTGTGTACTTCCTTTTTAGCTTATAATTAAAGCATGAATAAAGGAAACTTTCTGTATGGCAAATAATACTATGAGAGTAAGCTGTCCTCATTCATATTTTGAACAAGTAAAGGAAATGTCTCCATTAAAAGCAATCAGTTTCTATAATTATCTGTCAATTGAGCTTTTTATGCTGGTCTAGACTAAGTGACACTCTATTTTCAGAATAAACAATAATAAGAAAGGCAGTATAGAGTAGCATATGATGGCATGGACTTTAGAATCAGACTGATGGTGCTATTTACTAGTTGTGTGGTCTTGGGAAAATTTCTTACCATTTATGTACCTCAATTTTTTTCATTCATAATATGGGGATAAAAATAGTATCTATCTCATAGAGTTGATGTAAAGAATAAATGAACTAAGATATGCAAAATGCTTAGAGAAGTGCCCAATACATATAGTAGTACACTTTGGTGTTATTAACAGCTAAGTTATCTTAACATTTTTAAAAAACCAAAGCTATTGTGATAGATTGCTTCCAAAACCAACCCAATTCACCTCTGTCTGTATCTGCCCTTTTCAGTTTCTTACAAAGGGAAGGGTATTATGGAGCGGGAGGGATCTATTTCCTCTGGGCTGGCCTTATGCCTTGTTTTGGCCAAAAGAATGTGGTGGAAGTGATGGCATGCTCGTGCCAAGCTTAGTTATCAGGAGGGCCTTCAGTCTTCAACTTCTCTGTTTGAGCTCTGCAAAGGTCTAGCCTGCTGGCTGATGAAAGAAGCCCACGGTCCAGTCATCCTTAGCCCCAGCTGACCACCAGCCAATGCCAGAAAGGTGAGACCATCCTAGACCAGCCAGCTCCAGCTGACCTGCCAGTAACTACAGACTCATGAGTGAGCCCATTTGATGTCAGCCTGTCCCAGATCAGCAGAACCTCAAGGCTGACTTATAAACGATTGTGGTTTTAAGGCACTGGATTTAAGGCAATTAGTTAAGCAGCATTAGCTGACTGATATGATAATTAAAAAAGAAACAAAAAACAACACAACTGAAGGCTTTATAACTCAGCGTCAATATCCTAAGTTATGGTTTTTCCCACACTGAGCTTAAATATTTAGGATCCTTTGCTGGTGAATAACCAACAGCTAAAATCAGAATACAGAAATAAATTCTAAGTGTGAAGTAACCTCAGAAAGACAGTCCCAAACTCAAGGCAGATGTTGCTAATAAATCCTAGATCTCACTCTGGGCAACTGTCATCATACAACTTAGCCACACAATCTGAAAACAGTAACTTTCTTACCTGGCTTTTATAGTAATTTCAAAATTCTTAAAGTTCTTATATCCAATGAAATAATTTTCTGGTTCTATTGAGACGGAAAAATGTGGCAACACTGGAAATAAAAACAAAGAGGCAACATTACTATTAAATTAGAGCAGTTTCAGAGCCCAGCAACCAACTCTACTTTCTTATATAGTTGGGCAAATTGTTAACTTCAACGCAGTATCATCCCTTGGTGCCCAGCCACCACCAGTGATAGCCACGACAGAGCTCACTAAGTTGAGTCTCACTGGCAACACAAGAATAAAAATGGGTGCACCCTGAGATCTCCACTAAAAGACAACAATTGATGGTTCAGCAGTTTTGGGGTTCCCCTGGGAGCTTGGCCCCTGGCCCTGATGCTGCCCTTGCCCATAAATCATAATGAAGGTCCACTCTTTGGACATGAATGGATTGGACTTGGTGATGCAGAGTGACCATATATGGGATGCACTTTATGGTTCTATACATCTATAGGATATCATCCTACTGACCTCTGGCTGGAGGAAGGAGAGTGAGTGGAGAGGAGGGGAAAAGAGACTGTTGGGAGGATGAGACAGGTATGGAGCAGAGAGGAATAGTGTGCTGTCAATGTGTAGGGAGAGCAGTGGAAGCTGCATATAGGTGGGCATGTAAATTTATACGTGAATGTATATTTTCACTCAGTCATAAAAAAATAATAAAAAAATAAAAACACAAAAAACACAGTACCATCCTTAATCATCATCAACAGTAATAATATCTCTAGGAAGCCTTCCCATCTCACCAATGAGAAGCCAGTAAAGCATCAGTGCACCAGTAGTGCTTTGCATTTATCACAGGCAGTTGGTTATTTCCCCCATTAGAGTATGGTCTCCTTGAAAACACACAAAGAACAACAATAACAACAAAAACTACTCTTTATTTATCTTTGTGTATCTCCATCTCACCTTTCTCTTGTCTTAAACAGAATATATGCTCAACATTAAGAAAAATAATTATTGCAACATTCACTTTTTAAAGGAAGACTTGTCAGAAATTACCATATTCTTTAATTTCAAAAGATGTGGTTCCAGTTGTTGAAAAGTCTTCTTTATATTTCGCTTGAATTGTCCACACACCATATCTGAGGAAGCAAAAGATTTAAAATTACAGATGCATCAAAAATTTTAACTCATCCAGAATATAATCAATTCCTGTTTTATAGTGGAAAAGACATGCTGAGGTATAGATAGCCTAAGAAATATATTTTATGTATAACAGGTTTTTAAATGATAAACAGAAGTAATTTAGAATTTTTAGAACAACAGAAATAGTTTAGTAATTAGTTTTTCATATATGGAGTTGTTTTTCTAAATTGTTTAAAAAGTAGTCTATAGTCTTCATTTGGAAAGGTTTATGACAGTTGAAACGTTACTTAAACCTGGAGCTTAATTATAATAACATGATACTAAGGTCTACAAAATAGTTGAAAATCCATAATAATGTTTCTAGGGATATACAATAACAGGTCAAGTCTATCTAGATGATAAAATTTATACCTCACATAATATGAAATTATGGTTGGAGACAAAGCACGGTTTAAAGAGGAAAAGACATGAGTTAACAGCCATAATTTAAAAAATATTTATTGAGCACTGGATAAGAACTGGAGATCAAGTAAATAAGACAGAACAGCTTGTCCCTTCACAGAGCTAAGAGCCCACAGGAGTTCATATTTTCACTTTTATATTTACTAACAGGCTGGATTTGCACAAGTTGTTTAACCTTAGTTTATGAAGTGGAAAAAAAAACAGTGCCTACCTTGCAGGTTGGTTATATAACCAATAAATATTATTATTGTGCTTATAATTCTTATCAGCATCATCAATCTAATGAACCTTTATCCAGTGTCTGTTATGTGAAGTGCTGGAGGGACAGCAGAATGCAAGAAAGATGAGATCCCTGCCCTCAAACAGTTTACAGCACAGTGTGGAACAAAAAGACAAATAAATGAAGAAACAAATAATTACAAAATTGAGATTAGCATTGTGAAGGAAATAAACAAGATGCTCAGGTAGAGAGTAAAAGGAAAAAAGGGACTACATTAGATCAAGTGTTCAAGGACGGTCTCTGAAAGGCAGCATTTATCCTGTGTTCTAAAAGAAGGCAAAGAAGCCAGTTTTGTGAAGAACCAAAAGAAGCATGTGTTAAGCAGAAGGGTGAACATGTGCAAAGGTCCTGTGGAGAGGAAGTGTGCTTGTCATGACTGGCTGAAATATAATCTCTCAAGTTGCAAGGGGCACAAGATGGAAGTTGGAACAATGATAACAGTCATAAAATAACAGATTTCACTTCTGTACTACAGAGCATATAGCATCTTCAAGAAAATCATGCAACTTTAAGATTACCCAAATTATTCTAACTCCTCAGTTCTTCCAAATTTCTGTAAAATTTTAAGTATAGTGAATTAACTGCAAACAGCCCTGTAGCCGACAGTGCAGATATAACTATAAAATAATTAGGTTTAAAGTCATATAGCCACTTAGAAGTACATTTGTCTTGTCTGTTCTGCTCTAAATTCCCTGAAGGGTGGGACAGTGGATTCTCCACTTCTGTTTTTCATCTCTCCCATATCAGGAATATGTTCATTAAATAGTTATTACATTGAATTCTGTTTAACCACGTTCTCAAACAATTTATCTTGAGGCTAACTGCAAGAAATGGCTTCAAGAATATCCTCCCTCTTCATTCTACCTTCTGGTAGTCTATGCAGACAGATTAGAGAGGATTAACATTTTATAATATTCAGTGAGGGATGGGAGCGCAACTAAAAGTTCATTAGATTCCTGGGAGTGATGGGGGGAGGTGGAGGTGGGGGAAGAGGGGAATGGGTGGAGGTGGGGGAGTGGAGGGTTGAGTTGTTGACAGTGAAACAAACACAAGCCCTGTGGATTATTTTTGCCTCTTCCAAATTTTTAGTTTTGTATATAAAAAAGAGTAATGTGAAGTATAGGCTGGGTGAAGCCTGCCCAGAACTGAACTTAGCTTCTCACTAGACTTGAATAAGATTTTGCAAATTCACATTTCTTTCACAAAGACATCCTCTGTTTGCGGTAGGTGGCTTCCTTTTGACTGATTATTTGTTTCACAACTGAAAGTTTCAAGTGTGCTTTTCATAGAAGACCTTATTAACAAATGCTTTAAAATACTTAGGATTCGATGGAATCTTGAAGTCAGGAAAAGAGATAATTCCAGTATAATCATTTTCTTCAACCAGGTCAACTTCTGATCCTTCGGGATCCTTTGAATAAGCACAGAGATCATGGTTTTTTGTTGATGCTGTTTTTAAACATTTTAAGTAATGATACGGCTTCAAGAATGCCCTCCCTCTTGATTCTGCTTTCTGGTAGTCTATGCAGACACAGATTAGAGAGGATTAACATTTTATAAGAAATATTTATCCAAAGAAAATATCCATGTCTTCAAATTAGATAAAAAGGAAGATTATTTAAGTGTTATTGAAGGCAAACATCACTCATTTAAGCTTTTTCTTTTTCTCTTTTTGAAGCCTCCCTCATCTTCTCACCAGCACACATACACACATCAGTGTCCAGATATCCTAATCTCAATTACCTTAAAGAAACTTAATAATTCCTTAGAGCATAATGAAAAAAAGAAATGTAACAAAATACAAAAAAATAACCTATCATCAACCAAATGAAAAGTTTGTGGTCTTTATAGATACCAGAATCTAAATTTTAGATACGTTAATTTGAATTTTCCTAAATGTGCTATAAAATGTGTTTCGCTAAGAATAGCTAATATTTTATTAATGCTCAATGGACATTGTGAACTTGATAAAACACTCAAAAAGGTTACATCATCTTGATAGTCCTCATAAAGCTTCCCCAGCAATTTCATTTTGTATTTGGGATAAAAACTACTGAAATGAAGTTTTGGCTTTCTTTGGGCTACACACGGCAGACCATTTGGACCTTAAGTGAGAAACTTAACACCATTTGCTGTGACTATGAAACCCATGGTCAGGATTTTAAGGGTTGTTTTTATTCCCCCCTCTGGATTACAAAGGCTTATTCTGAACAGGAATTATAATCATAACTAAATAATCTCCCAGTTGGTCTTCATCCCTGCAACCTAATTTGCACAATGCTTCTAAGATGATCTCTCTCAAGTACCATTTTGAAGATACTTTTTACATACTATTGCCTCCCACTCTGGGATCAGATTCCGCAATCTGTCCATCAAGACCTTCCCCCAGTCTACTTGGCCTCCTCTCTTTCCGGGGGGTCCTTATCTGAGTAACAGGCAACTACGCTTCCTCTTGTGGTGCCAGGATTCTGCATCACTCAAGGTTACCTTTACTTCTGTAAAGCAGTCACTCACACTGGTTTCCTCTCCTCTCCCCTCTCATTCTAGCAGTCTGTGCGGCTCCTCCCTGCATCCCTTGCTGCCCGTCGCTGTCGCCTGTCCTCTCTCCCTGAATCTGGATTTCTGCCGCAGCCCTGAGTGGTCTTTCCCTTGCTGCACACCCCCTTGCTTCTACTGTAGCAATGCTCTTTGCTATGAATTTTCCCGCGATGGCACTTCTAGTCTTTGTCTTAGTGCCACATGATAAATCTACAGTTAAGAGTGTGTGTGGCAAGCTATAGAAGTCTCAACTCCTAGTTATCCAAGCCTCTGGCCTTATTCTAATTTTCAAATTTTTATCTCCTTCCATGGTCCAGGATTATCTCTGTTCTCAAATCTGGTTGCCTTCTGTCTTATCCCTCTCTATTTGCTCTCTTTTGTTCCTTTTCTAGGAATTCTCCCACTTTACCACGAATCTAAATTCTACTTATTGTTCCAAGCCCAGTTGAAATTCGAGGTCTTCCTTGAAGCTTCCCTTGACCTTTGTGAGCTCTCTTCTCTGAACTCCTAGGTTTACAGTCTACATCAAACACTGCTGCTTCACAAGCAATTAATTTTAGAATAGCCATTAAAATTTGTGAGTTTGCCTTGAATTTACAAATAAAAAATATTAAACAGTCTCCTTGGATATCTGCAAGAGACTGGTCCTGGGACCTGCCACGGACATCAAAATTTTCCAATTCCCAAAAATCCAAACCAAACTGACTGTTGTTGAGCTGATTCTGACTTACAGTGACCCTTTGAGGTAGAATAGAACTGCCCCATAGAGTTTCCAAGAAATACCTGGTGGATTCCAAATGCTAGTCTTTTAATTAGCAGCCTTAGCACTTAACCAGTTTACTATCAGGGTTTTATTTGCATATAATCTACACACATCCTCCTGCATACTTTGAATCATCTCTAGATTACTTATAATACCTAACAGAATGTAAATAATATGCAAATAGTTGTTACACTGTATTGCTTAGGGAACAATGACGAGACACCTCCTGACCAACGCTCAGAAAACAAGTGCTGCAGAGAGACCAAGGACCCGTGAAATGGCGAGAAGCTAGAGCGGGGTGTGCCTACACATCATTTCAGTCTCGTGGATTCAGTGTAGTGCTCAGGGTGTAGCAAATTCATCTTTAGATCTTGGAATTTTCTTTTTTTTTTCCTGAAGATTTTCCATCCACGGTTCATTGAATTCGCAAATGTGGAACCCATATATATGAAGGGTCAACTGTACATGACACTCAATTAATTCTTAGTGATTATTGTTCTTTAAGAAAGAAATCACCAAGGATATATTTAAATGGCTTGATTCAAAGTCCTTCAAACTGTTGAGACTTAGTTTTTATGAGCTTTTCATGTATGTCTATTGGGAAGAGATACAGATCTATGATGCTATACTCAGAGTAGGTGTTCAAAAACCATTTATGAAATATTGAATGATTAGTGTAGTATGAGACAGGATTATAGAATGATGACTCTTGCCCTGAAAATTATTTAAATTATTATTTAAATAAAAACATACTTACAATGAAAGTTAAGACTGTTTCTCTTTTTGCTGGCTTCAAATCATCATTCAATGAATAAACTCTAACCTTTACTGTAAGAATAAGTGACATCATTAAAAACTTCTGCTAAACATAAGGGCCTTTTGATTTTTAAAACAATCATTCTTAATAGAGATGAGTCCCATTTAAATTAAAAAACATGTACAATCAATACACAAAAATCCATATTAAAAAGAGAGTTTGTTAGCATACACACAACAAAAGATTCTTTTCTTTAAAGGAGAATTCTCTTAGAGATTTTTAAATATTTTAGTGTATTTAAAGTATCACTCACTGTATTAAAATCCATTTATATATAACTTTTTGGGAACTTTTGGGAACCACTCACAGTACAAAATTAGGATCCGACTCGAAGGCACTTGGCTTGGCAATTAGACTGATAGACTGTAGCTTTTTATCAAGAATTTCATAGTACCAAAAAAGTAACATCTACTATATGGCTATATGGAACATAACATATTAAAGATTTTAATAGAAAATTACTGTACTTTGATTCAGCCATCATACACTCTTCCACTTATGAAATCAACAAGGTGCTAAGTTACTTTTTGTTGCTACAGGCAGTTTTGAATTGCATAGCTTTGTTACATTTATTCAATCAGACCCTACAGTTCTCTTTTTTTTTAAAAAAAGTATAGAATAGAGCTCAGTAACTTATTTTTCTTCTATTTCTTTCAGTCATTTAACAGAGCCCTGCCTTTTAAATACAAAGCACCTGTTTAGCTGTTAACTCAAAGATGCTTTAAATGGGCTAATCCAGTTCCTTCCCAAGGCATATTGTACCTTCTCTAAGCTCCTACTGATACCTAAAATCATTTCGTGGTCAGCACTCTACCTAACAAATAAAATAGAAGTGGCACCACAAGCACAATATGTTTTAATGGGTCAGTACCTAATCCCTTTAAGCCTTACTTACCTTATCTACAAAACACGTGGATAGTATCTACAAAAACTGGGTGAGACAAAGATTTTGCATAGACTGCTAGGTACATAATAGTAATCAGGAAATGTTTACATTTTAATATTACTGTTATTACTTCTACCATTACTATGTCTCTAGTTTCTAACCCTGTGTGTGCTTAGGTTAGAAAATTAATCCTGTGTTCATAGCAATAGTGTATCTGAGGCAAGATTAATCAACATTTGTATGAAAGATACTGCTCACTAATTTCAAAAATATGTATTGCCTTTTATGTGCCAGACACTTTGCTAGGTACTGGGATGGAGTAGTGAGATCAATCAGACATGGAAGTCTTCTAACTGAGCCAGGAAGAGAGGCAAACACCTAGTCACACAACCCAACAGCAAACCCATTGTCATCAAACCGATGCCAACTCGTAGTGATCGTGTAGGACAGAGTAGAACTGCCCCACTGGGTTTCCAAGCTGTGGCTGGTAGATTTGAACTGCTGACCCCTTTGGTTAGCAGTCTGAGCTCTTAACCACTGCCTCAATGGGGTTCCATAATCACACACCTACGTGTAAAATTTCCAGGGTGTGAGGTTCCTATAATGGACTCCTGCCTGACATTGTGAGAGTGTACCTCAGGAAGGTTTGAAACCATGAGGGAGATCAAAGAAAATTTTCCCTAGAATGATCCTACAGTGACACTGAAGTGTTGAGTGGAAGCTAAACCAAAAGAGCAGTGACAACTACCAGGCAGAGGTAACATCATGTTACACAGGCCTTAATATAGATGGCAAAATAGTGTCAGAAAGAAACTGAAAAGAGGTCAGCTAAGCTGGCAGGCTCTGTGCAACTGAGGGATTTTGACCAATACTCTAAACTCCTTTATCCCGTGAGACCTTGAAGATTTAAGCCTTTATCCTAAAGATGCTTATACTAAAATATCCCTTCAGGATCTTCAGATTAGATGTGTCCATTGGTACACTGAGCTATAAATATCAAAATGTAATCATTTTTCAAAATGCCATCTTTAAACACCACCTCTACTGAAAAAACAAAGCTTTGCACTACTCCACAGATGAAATAATAATGGAAAACACTCTCCTAGTACTTACTATGTGGTAGGCACTATTTAAGTGTTTTATGCCTATGAGTTCATTTCATTCTAGCAGCAGTCCTATGAGGTAAGAACTGTTATTATTTTCATTTTATAGATGAGGCAAGGGAGGCACAGAGAAGTTGAATAACTTCGCCAGGGTCATTTTTGCTAATAATTGCCAAAATTGGAATTTGAATTTCAGACAACCTGGCTCCAGAGTCTAGCTTTTAATAAGGGGACAATATTTTGAGAAAAATTTCCCTAATTTTCATCTATGGCTACAATAGATGAGGCTACCACATCTTCTGAAAGTCCTGATAGAGAAATCATAAGTGAACCTTTTCAACAAACCTGGCTGTCCCTCCCTCCCTCTGCTCTTCAGTACAAGTATCTTCACTGAAACTCTACA
This sequence comes from Heterohyrax brucei, assembly GCA_028571685.1. Taxonomy (NCBI): domain Eukaryota; kingdom Metazoa; phylum Chordata; class Mammalia; order Hyracoidea; family Procaviidae; genus Heterohyrax; species Heterohyrax brucei. The sequence goes on from CM053150.1 coordinate 71,492,971, forward strand.
TATAACCTCTCCAAATTGGCTCTCGCCATGTTCCTCCCTCCCCACACACTCTTCTCTCATAATCCTTTCATGGCTCACAAAGCAATGACAGTAAAAGGGAGAAATGGATGAAATGAAGGTTTTGTAAACACATGAACATATTCGGGCAGAGTTTACACTTTTTTGTGTTTTACTTTTGGTACATTGGGAATGATTCCTGCCATTTCTCAGTCACAGTATTTTCACTGACTCTCCTGCCCTTTTCCCTCTAAACTGAGAACCATTAATATGGAACATTGTTTTAACAGAATCTTTCATAGGTGGATCACCTTAGAAAATTAGTGTCTATATAAATTATTTCTGTAATCTAGTTTATGTTTTGGCTACAACGTGTTTTTGATTCTCTAGAGCTGGATTTGTTTTCCAGATTTGGAGATTAGCTCCAATGTCAATAAAATTAAAAAAAAAAATACACAAATGGCTGTCTATAATAAATTATTTCCCCATTGCCAAAACTGTACTTCCAATTAAGTTTTATGTTTGTTTAATAAACAAGATACAGACCAACATTTCATAATTTTAAAAAATCTTTCTCTACTTGAAAATAATTGAAGGGGCAGACAAAATAATTGTTGATTTTGCAATTTGTTAATTTCCATGTAAGTTTAAAATCAAGACATTATTTATAAGTTTAAAAGTCATTGGGAATTGAAGCTCTTTTGAGCAAGTTGAAAACCTGTGTCTACTTAATTTCATATGTTAAGAAGCTATACAATATAACGTCAATTTTTTTCCCCATGGAGAAAGAAGTATCTTATACTCTACCTGACTGGTCCGGAGTGTAAACAGGTTTGTCTGTATGAATGAAGAGAAATCCATTGTCGTAAGTTATTGGTACCCTTTTTGATTTTGAAAAATGCTTTGATATAATCTCCAAATACACATGTGAAGCTGGGTTTGGGCCTTTAGGCAGTTGTTTGGGTTGTATCTATAAAATAAAATGTTCATGGAAGAGAGTAACTTTAAGATAATAAGCCATATTGGCTTTCCAAATACCACTGTAACCTCATTGCAATAAAAAGTGATTATGCATAGCTAATCACTTATAAAAGTGGTACAAGAACTACCAGTTGCCATTTAATTGACTCCAAAGAAGGGAGACCTCAAGTGTGTCAGAGCAGAACTGTGCTCCACAGGATTTCCAATGACTGGTTTTTCAGAAGTAGATCACCAGGTGTTTTCCTAGTGCCTCTGGATGGATTTGAACATTTAACCTTTTGGTTAGCAGTCAAGTGTATTAATCATTTGTGCTACCCAGGGACTCCACAGAAGGAACAGTGGTAATAAATTTTGTGCAAAGCTCTTCAGTATCCTAATGTCATAACCAAAATTTAGCTTTAGCAAATAATTTGCTTGTTTCCTAAATTATGCATATATACAGTGAAACCTGTGAGAGTTGGAACGTTGAGGGACTGACTGCCTTTTTTTTTGTTGTTGTTGACTTTTCCAAGTTTTCCTAGACAGGGTGTAGTTTTACCACTTCTCTGTCACTTGTTTTAGTGGAAAATATCTCAGTTTTTCCTTCTCTCATAGATTTCCACCTCACGCAGTTCACAGAGTTCGCAGATTTCAGTAGGTATGTAACATACTATACATACACATATGCAAGTATTTAGTAACACTAGTACCATAGACTTTCTGTTAACAAACTTTCACTTAATCAGCTCTCCAGTCCCTTGCTATAGCATCCTGACTGATACTCAGAACAGTTGTAATATACTTACATCTCCCATGGGTTGAGCTACATGTTTTCAAAGAATTGGTTGTGTTGCTCCCAATTTGTATGTGATTGTAATTATCTACTTCACATTAAATAATTGAACATTGAATATATACAAATTAAAAGACAAAGAAGTGTCCCTACGAAAACTTACTTGCAGGCTTTGGAAACATAGCGTGAAAGTTAATTACCAAAACCAAATACTGTGGAATTAGATGTAAGTGAGATTACTGTGAAAGTTTAGGGTAAAAAAAATTAGTAGATTCTACATTCAGATTACTTTGCAAGTATCTATAAATACTTTCAAGAAACTTTAAAGAAATAGAAATTGCAGACAACTGCTAGGCCCTGCCATGTCAGATAAGAGAGTACCTCCTGAAAGTAGCCTTTTTTGAGAAAAGAATTTTAATTTTTAATAAACCAAATAATTGGAAGTATTTGTTAAGGGACTAGAGCATTTATCAGCAAGAACATTAATGAAAGAATTCCTATATTTGGATAGATCTTATGCAGATCAGTGTTTCTCAAAAATTAATGAGGAAGAGTTCTGGTGGAATCTCAGTTTTAAGCTCTACAGAATTTTAATTTCTTTATAAAAGAATAGCTCACTTTAGAGAAACACTGGTCTGAATTAATCCCATACTTCCTTCCAGGTATGATATTCTTTGATGTTTGAATTTATATTAGAATGAAAAGTCATGTTTTGGGTTGTATTTATTCACTTAGGTAAATAAATAATAAACAGTATGGAAATTTTTTTAACTAAAAAAATTTAATAGAAAGAAAGCCTGGATCAAATAGCCTTTCTATTGAGACATTATGGTATAGATTAAAATTTTAACTCAAACATCTGGGATCCTAAAAGCCTGTAAGTAGCCATCTAAGGTACTCCACTGGTCTCACCCCTTTGGGAGCAAAGGAGAATGAAGAAAACTAAAGATACAAGGGAAAGATTAGTTCAGAGGACTAGTGGACCACATCTATAATAGCTTCCACCAGACTGAGCCCAGTACAACTAGATGGTGGCTGGCTACTAGCGCTAACTGCTCTGACAGGGATCACAATAGCGCGTCTAGGAAAGAACTGAAGACAAATGTAGAACAAAATTCTAACTTCCAAAAAAACAAGAAAGAAGGAAAAACAAATAAACAAAAAACCCCAACTTACTGGCCTGACAGAGACGGGGGAAACCTTGAAAGTATGGTCCTCAAACACCCTTTTAGCTCAGTAATGAGGTTAACTCTGGAGGTTCACCTTTCAGCCAAAGATTAGACAGGCCCATAAAACAAAGTGGGCCTAAAGGGTCACAGCAGCCCAGGAACAAGGAGTAGATGGCAGGTGGGGACAGGAAAGCTGTTAATAGGGAACTCACATTCAGCAAAGGAGAGTGTTGACATGGTATGGGATTGTTAACGAATGTGTACTAACTGTTCAAGGAGAAACTAGTTTATTCTGTAGACTTTAAAGTACAATTTTTTTAATAAAAGGAAAAGAACATAACTTAGCATCAGAATTTTTAACAAGAAATAAGTTGTGAGCACTTTTCTAATCAATCTATACCATAATGTCTCAATAGAAAGAAAGCTTATGTGATCCAGGGTTTCTTTCTATTAACTGCAGGTGGTCAATGAGAGCTATTCACTTCAGTAATTAATAACTTCAGTTAGTAATCAGTTAGAAGCTCTAGCTGTAGAAAACCAGTTTAAACAAACATTCAGTAACATCAGTGGTTTTTGTGGGCAATGAAATAGGCATGATTAACAAGCATTTTCAATTCATTGCCAAATATTTCCACCTTAATGAGATTACTCGATAGCAGTAGTTTTCAAATAAGAAATTAAAATTTATATGCATGGCTCAAAAAGCAGCCACACTCTTTTATTTATAACTTTCTGTTTCACCTGGATGACCATTACAGACTGACATCATCTAATAATTACATAGTGGTAAATGATCAAATTTCTATTTTATCAATATTCTAACTTTGCCCATTTTAACTGAGAATATTCTGTATGTGTGTGTGTGTGTGTGCATGTGTGTATAACTAAGGATACAGAAAATTAAGGATAAATACATACTGTTAAGGTTGCAGAATTTTGGAATTTATTTTCTGGAGATAAACAAACATGGCCTGAAGAGTATTGAAATGTCTTATCTGGGTAACTTTTGATAGAAACTGTTGCATCAAATGCTTCTGTGTACCCATAAACTTGAATTACAACATTTTCAGAGGCTCCAACACGAAATACTTTTGGTGCTGAAATGACATACCTGTTGAAAAAGGAAGACAGAAGGATCGGTATATTTATACAAATTTTCTTATATCTCTGACTGACTTTTTTTCTCACTTCAGAGATTCTATTTAAAATAGACATATCACCTCAACCTGTTATTGTTAGGTGCTGTCCCATTGGTTCAGTCTCATAATGATCCCACATACAACAGAATGAAACCTGCCTGGTCCTAGGCTATTGTTACAATCTTCCCTGTGTTGGAGCCCATTGTTGTAGGCACTGTGTAAGTCCATCGCATTGAGCCTTTTTTTTCACTGACTCTCTAATTTTCTAAGTATGTTGTCTTTTTCCAGGGACAGTCCCTCCTGATAATATGTCCAAAGTATGTGAGACCAAGTCTTGCCATCCTTGCTTCCAAGGGGCACTCTGGCTATATTTCTTCTAAGACAGATTTATTCATTCTTTTGTCAATCCACAGTATATTGAATATTCTTTGTCAACACCATAATTCAATGGCATCAATTCTTTGGTTTTAGTTGCTGTCCAGCTTTTAAATGCATGTGAGGTGACCGAAAATACTATGGCTAAGGTATATATAGTGTGCCTTAGTCTTCAAAGCAGCATTTTTGTTTTTCAATATTTAAAGAGGTCTTTTGAGGTCAGTCCATTTGCCCAATGCAATATGTCATCTGATTTCTTGATTGCTGCTTCCAAGGGTGTGGACTGTGGACCCAAGTAAAATATTTCAACTTAAAACTTGTACTTTATATCAAAATTTATTGAGGATCTGTGATAATTTAGGCACAGTTTCCAAGAAGAACTAAGGGTGGAATCGAGACCTGAGTAACAGAGCTGACAGTTTAGTCTACATTTGAAATGGTAATACCATCTTCCCAGAATGATTTCAGACAAGGAAGACTTTTAATGGTCTTGAGGGGGACATCTAAATGTGGTCACTATTTTTCCCAATGAGTTAAAAAGCAACATATGCTGTTTGAGTGATTATGTTAAGACTGTTCCCTTTTATTTTTGGTATGATTTACATGAGAAAGGAGGTGAATCTATTTAAGTTTCCAAAATACAAATTTTTAAATGTGTGAGTTTTTGCTAGGAGGGCTCTATGCAAGTAGAGCCCTCAAACTAGGGTGTTAATTATGTCACAAAAGTACCTAATTTGAAAAGTAAGATTATGTAGAAAAAGAAGTACAAATCAACCCAAAAGAGCATACAAAAATTTTAAAAAGCTCACTGCTATCTAACTAATCTAACTCATAGCAACCCTACTGGACAGTGTAGAACTGCTCCATGGGATTTCCATGGAGTTTAGTGACTTAGCAATTCAAGTGGCCAAACCAGCTTGAGGTACACCCCTACCCCATCTGAAAGAATTATTGTAGGCTCCTGTCAACATACAGCATTTAAAATATCTTTTAAAAGTGGCAAAGTTTTAGTTAACAATAAAATTAATTTGGATGCAATTAAATCATTTAAAACATCTGGCAGTTCTCCTACATGATGCCTAATTTGGAGCCATTTTATAGGCAAATTGGAAACCCTGATGGCGTAGTGGTTAAGTGCTACGGCTGCTAACCAACAGGCCAGCAGTTCAAATCTGCCAGGCTCTCCTTGAATACTCTACAGGACAGTTCTACTCTGTCCTATAGGGTCACTATGACTTGGAATTGACTCAGTGGCAGTCAGTGTTGTTTGTTGGTTATAGGTAAATTGCTAAAGACAGAAAAGTGTCTCCAGACCTCCAATCATTGCTTAGTAGGGGGCAGCAGAAAATGAGAAAAGTTGAGCATCAATGATAGTAAAATACGTTTACTGAAACCTTACTATGTGCTAGGCATCATTCTAAACACTATGTGTATGTACATATATATGTTGTATGCTGTTAAGTTGTTTCTAACTCATAGCAATCCTATAAGAGAGTAGAAATGACACATGTGGTTTCCTAAGTCGTAAATCTTTATGGGAGAGATCACCAGATCTTTTCTCCTGTGGAGGTGCTGAATGGGTTCAAATGATCACTATTGTAGTTAGCGTCTGAGCATTTAACCATTTAACACACACACGTGTATATATATATATATATATATATACATATATATGTATACACATATACACATACTCGGGTGGCACTACACACACACACACACACACACACACCCCAAAAACCAAACCAGTTGCCATAGAGTCAATTCTGACTCATAATGATCCTCTAAGATGGAGTAGAACTGTCCCACAGGACTTCCAAGGAGTGGATAAGTAGATTCAAATTTTGGACCACTAGGTTAGCAGCTGAACTCTTAACCACTCTGCCACTAGAACCCCATATATGTATGGAGTCCTAGTGGTACACAAACACACACACACACACAGAGTCATTGTGTTGCTACACTCTGTGAGGAAAGCCTTATTATTACCTCTATTTTACAAATGGGGAAGACGAAACCGGTAATTATCTTGTCCAAGGGCACACAGTTAATAAATTATGAAACTAGGAACTGAACCCAAGCAACCTGTTTGCAGAATTAACACTTTCAACTTCTGTACTACACAGAATTTATCAAAATTTTTGCAATCACAAAATCTAGAACAAAGCTATTTTAACTCCATTTTCTTAGGAGTTTTGTGTTTTTCAGTTTAGTATTGTTTTAACTTTGAATTGTCTACATGGTGGTGGAGAGAAGGGGAATATCCAAGTGTTTTGAGTGCTTCTAAAAGATGGTTCTGTAACCGTCGTCATACAGATTTTGTTCCATACTGATTTGTCAGTAGCACCATGAATCTATATGAAGAATTGCGTATATTCTTAATTTCTTTCAGTAACTGCAGAGGGGTCAGGCCCTAAGTTTGCAGAGAAGCAGGAATGCTCTTTCTACATATGTTTACAGTGTTTGCTCCCTTCCCTCCTTCAAATTTTGTTTGAGTATTATCACCTCTGAGAAGCCTTCCCTGTTTACACCATTAAACACTACTTTACTGTTTCTTTAGCTTCTTATTCTCCTTAATTTTTACATTCATAGCACTAACTAAATTTACTTGATCTTATTCGTTATTTGCTTTTCCCACTAGAACTGGAGCTCTAGGAAGTATGTTATATCAACTGCTATACCCCCAGTGCTTGTCACATGGTAGGTTCTCAACAAATACTGGCTGTATATATTGGGTGATTGATTAGTTACCATGGTATCAACAGTACACTCTCACTTTTTTAGATAGAGTAAGGAGATACTTATTAAGGGCCAGTACAGTGCAGTAGAAAGAATTCAGAATAACTGGCAAGAATCATGAGACCCAGATTCTAATCAGTTTTACCACTAATTTGAGCTCACTTGATCTCTGTCTTTCTGAGTTTCAGTTGCTGTCTTTCAAATAGGAATAAATAAAGAGTATCTAAAGTAATGAGGTAATTATTACCATGTGATTTAAAAAACAGTAGGGGTGAGAGTGTAATTAAAAAAAAATTACATCCCTGGTAGCATAGTAGTTAAGCGAGACAGCTGCTAACCAAAAGATTGGCAGTTCAAATCTTCCAGGGGCTCCTCAGGAACTCCATGGGACAGTTCTACTCTGTCTCATAGGGTTGATGTGAGATGGAATCGACTCAACAGTAGTAGGTTTGGTTTGTTTTTTTAAGTATACATTTGTGTTTTATATGTTTATACATATGAATTTATGGTAAAATAAAAAAAGTGAGACAAAGGAGACCTTAATACTACTCCTGCACCTGTTCCTCTCTAGCTGTGTAAACTTTCCCAAGACACTTGCAGTATCCAGACTTTCATTTCCTCATATGTAAAATGAATACTCTGATTAGGTAATCTCCAGCTCCTTTTCAATGATAAAATATTATTTCTAGATGTGATACCACTATTTTTAAGACATAGTTTAAAATGTACAATATTTCAATAATAACATTTAAAGCTATAAAGTCAGCACACAAATTCTAGAGTAATCACAATTGTTTTTCAAATCACAATATCAGAATTAACCCCAAATAATACTTGCTTAATTACATATTTGAAAAAAAGTCATTGCCATCAAGTTGATTCTGACTTACAGGGACCCTATAGGACAGAGTAGAACTGCCTCTTAGAGTTTCCAAGGAGTGGCTGGTGGATTTGAATTGCCAACCTTTCAGTATGCAGAGGTAGTCTTAACCACCAGAGTTTCCTAACTACGGCACCAGCTATGTATAGTCCGTGCAAAATACTAAGAAAACAAAGTAGCAAATAAAAATAAGCATAAATGCCAAGTAAGTTTGTTATCTTAAGTTTTATTTTGTGTTTTTTAAGAGGAATCCAAATAACCATTTAATTTCATAATAACTGCCATGTTGTTAGCCACTCATCAAATCAAAATGCCCCCTTGGCCTTTCTTATTCAGAAACCAGACTGTTCACCCAGTGTTTCAAAAGTAGAAAGCTATTTTCAAGTTAGCACAGTCTGTTGAATTTACTTTTTCACTCATCACAACTGTGATATACTGAAAAATGAAGATGAGTTGTTCTACTTACGTTTGTTCTTGTCCCCAACTTTGTCCCAGAAAGATTAAAAAACAAAGTATACCCAAAAGGCCCATGGCTGGAGGTAGCAGTAAACCATGGATAAAATCTTCGTGAAGTTATTGTCCTTTTAAATAAACTGAGTTTAAAGAATTTGGGTAAGTTAGTTCTCTGGTTAATTATTAATATCAGAAACAGGGACCTTTACATAGAGAGGCTAAAACCTGAACTACCACACCCTTTAATGCCCAGCTATGAAGCTAAAAAGTATTTTATAGGAACATACAGCTAGGGAATTTATGTCAACTAATATAAACAAAGGGAATCTGAAATACGAGCTTGGCATTATCACGAAAGGCTCAAAGCTAGAAATAAGTAAATCACATTGGCTTTGGTCTTTCCTTTCTTGATTCAGGACATCAACCTTGTATCACCTGTGGGCATAAATCTAGTAGATTTACTCTATACAAACAGAGACCCACCTGAGTTCAATTTTAAATTAAGATGATTCTAGAATAAATTTGATGTACATAGTGCTCACAAGGTGGTCCTTTACTGAAAACCTGAGTGGTAGGCTGTTGACACTGGAAATGACCTAAGTATAACCTGAATAGTTCCTTCATCTATCCCAGACTGGAGAAGCTGAACACTAGAGCAGAAAAAAGATTGTGATGGTAATAAAGTTACCATAGAGAACTCTGGGCATCATTCTCTAGGAAATATGTAATGAATCAAAAACTTAAGGGTAGGGAATAGATATCTTTCAATATTTATTAATTCATATAACACTAATTCAAAATTTACAGTCATTCAGACATAGCATATCTTTTTAAAAAAATATCTTGTGTCTTTGCATAAGAGTTTTCATAATTTAAGAATCAAGAAAAGAAAGCTTCCTATAACAACTGAGTCTAGTAATCAATTTAAAATGAAATTAAATTTTGAGATTTTTAATTAATTTTATTTTATATTTTATGTTTACTAGAATTTTTTTTACTTTCTTAATTTTATTAGCAGACACTTCTTCCTTAGTCTATAATATGTACTTTGAAGTACCAGATTTCTCTAAATATATTTCTGTAATTCAGATATTCTATGATCAGTTGGCACTCTTCCCTTTGAATTACTAAGGTTCTATTGTATCCACATTTTAGACTGAATTTACTGTGGAAAAAAAGAACATACAGGAAAATTTGATACACAAATTTGACTAAAGATATTTCTTGCACAAGCAATGAAAATGGCAAAAGTCTGTCAACTGGTCCAACTATTCCACTTATGTGAAAAGGAAATCTGTAGAATGATTAAACTGGATTGCAAAACATGGGCCAAGTTAAAATAAACAAAGCACTTCTGTCATCATTTTCGGGAAAAGAAATTTAGGCAAAAGCTCGAACACTCAAATCAACATACTGAATATTTGTATTTTAAGTACAAAGAAGTTTGTATGCTTGTATTATAGAGTACTAGTACCAACTGCCATTGAATCAATTCCAGCTCACAGCAACTCTGTGTGTTAGAGTAGAACTGTGCTCCATAGGATTGGAAGTAGATTGCCAGGCACTTCCTCTAAGACGCCTTTGGATAGACTTGAACCACCAGCCTTTCACTTTCACCATTCAAAGACTCCATGTTGTCAGGTAAACTCACTGCTTTTGAGTCAATTCTGAACCATAGTGACCCTGTAGAACAGAGTAGAACTGTCCCCACAGGGTTTTCAAGGAGTAGCTGGTGGATTCAAACTGCTGATCTTCAGGTTAGCAGCTGAGCTCTTAACAACTGTGCCACCTGGGCTCCATTTTATGGGGTAAATACTGATAGATTATATTTACAATTGGCATAATTCTCTAGCAAACAACATTTTTTTAAAACATAAGTCTCAGAGGACAAGCCAAGATGGTGGGCTAGTCATAGGCAATAAGCAATCCTGCTATAATGAAGACCTGGAAAACCAAGTAAAACAGATATGAATGTTAGTCCTGTAACCTTGAACTTAAATAAAGAGATAAAGTATTAGACAACTTCACTGAGGGGAAGAAGAAATTGACAGAAAATGGGGAGGGACTGGGGATAGGAGAGGAGGTTCCCGACCAAATGGTATGAGTCAGCATAGCCATCTTGGAACAAAGCCAAAAACACCCCCTACCCCTACCCCCAACACAGAAGGGTACCTCCATGGAATTCCCAATAGGAGATAGAGGTAGGACGTGGACACATCCAGGACTAAGTCAGACCACATTTGCTGGCTACATCGCCAACCTGGTAACCACAAGAGCACACACCTATAACCATCACCGTTCTGGTGAGCAGTAGCAATAACTACCCTAAGATGACAGCAACCCTGGTTGCTGGGAACCAGAATGGCAACTCACTCTGTTGGTCTTCTCTCCCCTCCCCCCACAGCCCCAAGGGGCCCAGACCCCAGGTCCCTTCCTGCTAGCTCTGGACTCTTTCTGCTTCTGCCTATGGCCCTGAGAGGACTCAGCCTGGATCCCTGGCCCCATCCCACCAGCACTAGAACCCTCACACTGCTGCCCATGACCTAGAAAAGATGTAGCCCAGACTCCAGGTCCCTTCCCATAGGTTCTGGACCTAGCCTACCACTTACCACAGCACCTAGGGAACCCAGCCCAGACCACAGGCTCTTTCCTGCCAGTTCTGGAGCCCTCCTAGCAGAAGATCCAACCCAGGTCCCAGTCCTTTTCCTGCTAGTTCCAGACCCCTCCATCTGCTACTCTGGCACCAAGAGGAACTGATCAGGACCCAGCCCCCTTCTTGCTGGTTCTGGACCCATCCTACCACTGCTCGCAGCCCTGAAAGGACCCAAGCCACTTCCTACCAGCTCCAGATCCCTCCCTCCACTTGCAGTGGCAACCAGGGAACTGTACCTGGGTTATAGACCTCTTCCCACTGTCTCTGGGTCTCTCACACCACCCAGATGGCCCTGAATGCATATGGCTGGACCCTAGGCCTCTTCCCACCAGCCCTGGACCCTTTATGTTGTGTGTTGCTGTCTTAAGAGGACCCAGTCCAGATCCCAAGCCCTTTGCCTCAGTTTGTGACCCCCTCCTCCCCACAGACTACGGCAGTCCCATTTCAGTTCCTCTACTGGTTCATGCTGCAGACAAGTAACCTGTTGCCACCCACCCCTTACTCTTTCTGCTGTACCTCCCCCTGCTACGCCATAGCTGAGGAACTAGCTGAGCGCATCAAGACAATGTGATGAGAACTATTATGCCCACAAGTGAGCAAGGAACAAAGTGTGCCTGGCTTATCCATCCAGCCATAAGCAAACAAAACAAAAAAGCAAAGCCAAGCTTGCAACAAATAAATACAGATAATAATATTTGAATATCTCAGAGACAACAGATAGCATCAAAACTTTTTTAAAAAGAGAGACAAGATGGCTCCAGTAAGCAAACAGAATAAAGCAGCAGTTGACCTTCCAGCATTAGAAAAGGCAGTGGAACTATCTGATAGGTAATTCAAAAGTCTAATGTTTTGGGTTCTTTAAGAGATTAGGGAAAAGATCAAGGGAAATACAGACAAAAATCATGGAAAATACAGGAAAAACACAACCAAAACATAGCCCAAATCAAGAAAGACACAAAGTGATAAAAAAAAAAGTGAAAAACGTAATGCAAGAACAAAATGTCAAAACAAACATTTAACAATCATACAAAAACAGCAACTAAAAAGTCAAAAGATAAAAATGAGAAACAGTGCAATAGAAGATTTTAGGAGCAAATTTGAAGCAACAGAAGGTAGAACTAGTGAAATTGAAGACAAATCTATGGATAGCAGAGAAAAGAATGAAGAAAACCTAACACCCCTGTGGGATACAATTAAGAGCACATGTTTGTATGTGGTTGGAGTTCAAAGACAGGGGGAGAAAACAGCAAACATAGAGAAGACCACTAAAGATTTGCCAACAGAAAATTTCCCTAATATCATGAAAGATGAAAAGGTGACCAGTCAAGAAACTCAACAAATCTCATGTAGGACAGATCTCAAATGAAAATTATCAAGACATACTATAATCACACTCACCAAAACAAAGACAAAGAATAAATCCTGAAAGCAGCTCAAGAAAAATGAAAAGTCACACACAAAGCCTTCTCTTTCTCTGATTACTTGGAAGAAACCATGAAAGCAAGAAGGCAATGGGAGGATATATATATATATATGAAACTTTGAAAGAAAAGAAAAAATGCCAACCAAGAGAACATATCCTTCAATGTTCTCTCAAATATCATGGCAAAATTAGGATATATCCAGATAAACAGAAATTAAGGGAATTTGTAAAATGGAAACCAAACTTGCAAGAATTGTTAAAGACGGTTCTTTGGTCAGAGAACCAACAACATGAGACAACAACCTGAATCTAGGAATAGGTCAATATCAGCCAAATACCAACACCTAGCACTGAACTCTCAAGAATAAAACAAAACCGAAAGATTCAAAACAAGGAACTAGAGACATCAATCTGTAAATGACAACAACGTCAGAACATCAAAAGGGGAATAAGTGGTATCAATGTAGAACTTTCAAATGGAGAGAAAGTCAAGACAAAATCAAGTAATAAAAGACTGATTCAAACATAGGAAGATAAGGGTAAATTTTAAGGTAATCACAAAGAAAATTAACAAACCTACTCATTAAAATAAAGAAGAAAAACATAAAGTCTCAGCAAATACATACTCTATGATAATGAAAAAAACAAAGTGAAATTATACAAACAAAAGGGACTCAGCACAAGAGAGTAAGAAGAGCAGAGAACCCTAGCACCACAAAAAAGAAAGCACTAAAAAATGACAGCAACAAACTCACTCTCACTGACAATCCCAGTGACTGTAAATGGCTTAAATGCACCCGTGAAGAGACAAGAAAGTGGATTTCAAAAAACTGCTCATCAATATGTTGTCTACAACAGACATACCTTACATACAAAGACATAAATATATTAAAAATTAAAGGACTGGAAAAAAATGTGTTAAGCAACCAAAAAAAGAGCAGAAGTGGCAATAGTAATCTCTGATAAAACAGACTTTAAATCAAAATCCACTCTAAAAGATGAAGATGGACATTATATAATCACTAAAGGGACAGTCCACCATGACAACACAACCATAATATATATCTATGCACACAATGACAGGGCTCCAAAATATATAAAACAAATTCTAACAGCACTGAAACAGAAATGAAGAGTTTCACAATACTAACAGGAGATTTCAACAAGCCACTCTATAAAGGACAGAACATTTAGGCAGAAACTCAGAAAAGATATAGAAGAGCAATTATCTTAACCTCATAGACATCCAAGGTCTGACAATTAAGTACATGAACTTAACATACTCATTGATGAATATCACTATGGTCACCTTCAAAGTACACCCCTTGGGAAGCTATGCACCAATGCCAGCACCTAGCCCACACTTTAAGTAATTTTGGAACTCTTTCTGGAATGGCCACTGTGCATGGCAGCAAGGTGGCAAGCTCACAGACTTAAGTGTATAGTTGTCTGTGAGTGATTTTTAGCCAGTAAACAAATAACTGTATTGGAACACGTTTCCCTCCCCCCTCAACTTATTTGATCTCTCAAATGACTTTTTTCTTTGCCTGAAAATAAAGGAAGTATTGTAAGAAAGACATTTTGATGGCTTTCAGTGCATCAAGAGTAATACAATGACAGCTCTGATGGCCCTTCCAGAAACAGAGTTCCAAAATCACTTTGAAGGGTGGACTAGGCACTGGCATTGGTGTATAACTTCCCAAGGGGCATACCTCAAAGGTGACTGTAGTGATATTCAGCAGTGATGTTATGTTTTACTTTTTCTAGGATGAGCTTGTGAACTTAATTGGCAGTCCTCATATATTGATAACACTCTATCCAACAGCAGCAAAGAACACATGTTTTTCCAATGCACATGGAACATTCTCGAAAATAGACTACATCTTACTTCACAAAAGAACACTGAACAAAATCCAAAACATTCAGATAATACAAAGCATCTTCTCTGACCACTATGCCATAAAAGTAGAAATTAAAAATAGGAAGAGCAAGGGAAAAAAAATCAAATACATGGAGGCTAAATAGCATCTTGCTTTAAAACTACTGGGTAATAGAGGAAATCAAAGATGGAATTAAAAAATTTCTGGAACCAAATCAGAATGAAAATAGATCATACTAAAACCTATCGGACACAGCTAAGCGGTGCCCAAAGGTCAATTTATAGCAATAGGTGCACACATCAAAAAAGAAGAAATGGTTAAAATTAAAATGTTAGCTTCTGCAACTTGAACAAATAGAAAGAGAACAACAAAACAAGCTCACAGCCACCAGAAGAAAGAAAATGATAAGGATTAGAGCAGATATAAATGAAATAGAGGATAGAAAAAACAATACAAAGAATCAACAAAACCAAAAGATAGTTCTTTGAAGGGATCAAAAAGCTGACAAATTATTGGCCAGCCTAACAAAAGACGAACAGGAGAGGAACTAAATAATCCAAATAAGAAATGAAACAGGAGACATTACAATAGATCAACTGAAATAAAAAGAATCATAACTGAGTACTATGAAAAACTACTCCAACAAATTTGAAAACCTAGAGGAAATGGACAAATTTCTACACACATACAAAGGTAGAAAATCTAAACAGACTCATAACAAGAAAAGAGATCGAAAAGCTAATTTAAAGAACAAAACCCAACCAAACAAAAACTCCTAATAACAATAAAAAATTTCTGATCCAGATAGTTTAACCAGAGAATTCTAACTAACATTCAGAGAAAAGCTTAACACCATTACTACTCAAACTATTTCAGAACATAGAAAAGGAAAGAATACCTCTGAATTCATTTTAGGAAGCCAGTAGAACCTTGATGATAAAACCAGGCAAAGTTACCACCAAAAAAGAAAAGAAAAGAAAAGAAAATTACAGACGATTATTCTCATGAATATAGAAGCAAAAATTCATAACAAAATTCTAGCCAATAGAATTCAGCATCATATTAAAAAAAAAGATCTTAACCCAATATTGCTATGACAGAGTAGCAGGGGGAGGGGTCCAGGGACCATGCTTTCAGGAGACATCGAGGCCAACTGACATAACTAGCATATTGCTAAGACAGTCTTTCGCACCCAATATTGGTGAGTGGCATTTGGGGTCTTAAAAGCTAAGAAGCTGCCATTTGAGGTACACCAAATGGTCACAACTCAGCTGGAAGAGATGATTATCAAGGACCAAAATGACGTGGGGTAATGGGAACCCAGAAGACAGAAAGACCCAGTGAATGGTGACTACATCAACACACGACCAGAAGAACCAGATGGTGCCCAGCCACCACCAGTGACAGTCGTGATGGAGCTCACAAAGTTGATTCTCAGTGGCAACATGACAATAAAAAGAGGTGTACCCTAAGAACACCACTAAAAGACAATAGATGGTCCAAAGCCCTCGGGGTTCCCCTGGGAGCATGGCCCCTAGTCCAGATGCTGCCCCCATCCATAAATCATTACAGAGGTCAACTCCTCAGATAGGAATAGATCGGACTTGGTGACACAGAGTGACCATATCACATGTACACTTTACAGTTCTATGCACCTATAGGATGTCGTCCCCCTTGCCTCTTACTAGAGGGGAGTGGAGACGGTGGAGAGGAAGGGACAGAAGATTGTTCAGAGGATATGGTATGTGTGGAATGGAAAGGAGTGTGCTGTCACTGGGCTAGGAGACCAGTAGGAGCTGCACACAGGTAGGCATGCAAATTTAAACTGGATCGTACACTTTCATTCCATCACAATTGAAAAAAAAAGTACACCATAACCAAGTGAGATTCATACTAGGTGTGCAAAGATGCTTCAACATTAGAAAATCAATTAACATAATTCATCAATTAAATAAAACAGAAAGATCACATGATCATTTCATTCAATGCAGAAAAGGAGATAAAGTCCAACATTCATTTTTGATGAAAGGGAAATTTTCCAACATAATAAAAGGCATCTACACAAAACCAACAGCAAACAGCATTTTCAACAGAGATAGGCTCTCAACATTCCCCTTGAGAATGCGAACAAGACAAGGATGCTCTTTATCACGACTTCTGTTTAACATTGTGCTGGAAGTCTTAGCTAGAGCAGTAAGACAATAAAAAGAAATAAAGGGCATCCAAATTGGTAAAGAAGAAGTAAAACTATCACTATTTGTGGATGATGATAGAGAACCCAAAGGACAACTAGGAAACCACTGGAACTGATAGATTCACCAGAGCAGCAAGATACAAGATAAACATATGAAAATCAACTGGGTTCTTATACATCAATAAAGAAAACTACGAAGAGGAAATCAGGAAAGTAATACCATTTATAATAGCCCCTAAAAAATAAAATGCTTAGGAATAAATCTAGCCAGAGACACAAAAGACCTATGCAAAGAAAACTAAAAAACACTACTGGAAAAGACTAAAGACTAAAAAGACTACAGAAATGGGAAAACATACTATGTTCACGGAAAAGTAGACTCAACATTATGAAAATGTCAAAACTACCCAAAGCAATCTACAAATACAATGCAATCCTGATCTAAATACCAACAGCATTCTTTAACAAGATGAGAATCATTAACTCTATATGGAAAGTAAAGAGGTATTATTACAGAAACAGAGTAAAGAAGCCTCTCACTACCTGACCTCAGAACCTACTACACAAAATAGTCAAAACAGCCTGGTAGTGGTACAGTGACAGATAATTTGACCAATAAAACAGAATCCAGAACCCTAATGTAAATCCACCTAGAACCACCTGATATTTGACAAAAGCTCAAAGTCCACTACATGGTGAAAAGACAACTTTTTAACCAATGGTGTTGGCAAAACTGGATGTCCATCTGTAAAAAAATGAAACGGGACCCATGCCTCACACCATACACAAAAACTAATTCAAAATGGATCAAAGACCTAAATATAAAACCGAAAATTGTAAAGATCATGGATGTATAAATAGGATCAATACTAGGGGTCTAATGTATAACATAAACAGCACTCAAACCAAAGTTAACAATACACAAACACCAGAAGATAAGCTAGATAAATGGGATCTCCTAAACATTAAACACTCATGCTCATCAAAAGACTTCACCAAGACAGTAAAATGAGAACCTACAGACTGAGAAAATATTTGGCTATGACGTATCTGACAGAGTTTTTATCTCTAAAATGTATAGGAAAATCCAGTACCTGTACAATAAAAAAGACAAATAATCCAATTAAAAAATGGGCAAAGGATATGAACAAACACTTCATCAAAGAATGCTTTCAGGCAGCTAACACATGAGGAAATACTCAAGATCACTAGCCATTAGAGAAATGTAAATCAAAACTACAGTGAGATACCATCACACCTCAACATTACCAGCACACACAAAACAAAATAATCAATGTTGAAGAGGTTGAGGGGAGAATGCAACTCTTATGCAGTGCTAGTGGGAATGAAAAATAGTACAACCATTTTGGAAAATGATATGGCACTTCCTTAAAAAGCCAGAAATAGAAATACCACGTGATCCAGTAATCCCGCTCCTGGGCATACTGAGAAATATTGTCATAAATGAAGAAAAGATTGAGTTGTCAAGGATTTCATTTCACTTGGGTCCACAATCAATTCCCACGGAAGCAGCATTCAGGAAATCAAAAGACGCATTGCATTGGGAAAATCTGCTGCAAGGGACTTCTTTAAATTATTCAAAAGTAAAGATGTCACTTTGAAGACTACAATGCATCTGACCCAAGCCATAGTATTTTTAGTCGCATCACATGCATGCAAAGACTGGACCATGAACAAAGAAGACTGAAGAAGAACTGATGACTTTGAATTGTGGTACTGGAGAAGAATGTTGAATGTACCACGGACCACCGAAAGAACAAATATCTGTTCTGGAAGGAGCACAACCATAGTGCTCCTTGGAAGCAAGGATGACAAGATGTATCTTACATACTTTGGCCATGTTGTCAGGAAGGATCTGTCCCTGGAGAATGACATCATGTTTGGTAGAGTGGAAGGTCAGTGAAAAAGAGGAAGATCCTCGATGAGATAGATTGACACAGTGGCCGCAACAATGGGCTTAAGCATAAAAATTATTGTGGACATGGCGCAAGACTGTGCAATGTTTCATTCTGTTGTTCATAGGGTTCTTATCAGTTGGAACCGATCTGATGGCAACTAACAACAACAACAGGCATACCTGGAGAAATAAGAGCCATCACACACACAGACATGTGCACACTCATGTTTACTGTAGCATTATTCAGAATAGCAAAAAAAAAAAAAAAACAATAAGTACTCATTAACAGATGAACAGATAAATTATCTCATGCACACACAGTGGAATACCATGCAACAATAAAAACAGATGAATCTACAAACTCTCACAGCAAGGATGAAGTTGGAGGCTATTATGCTAACGAAACAAGCCAATTACAAAATGCTGTATGAGACCCCTATTATAAAAACACATGGAAATGCTTTCACACAGAAAGAAACAATCTTTGATAGTTATGAGGGATGGGAAGAGTGGTATAATGGTTAAGATTGTGTATCAGCTTGGCAGGGCCATCATTATCAGTACTTTGGCAGACATATGATGCTGTGATTACTTTCGTGATGAGCTCTGATATAATTAGATCACCTCCATGATGGAATCTGCTGTGAGTAGCCAATCAGCTGAAAGGGAGTTCCCTTGAACGAGTGTTCTGCATTGAATGTAAGTAGACCTTCTGGCTGGGTGTGGGGGCTTTTGCTCACTCGGGATCCACAGTTGGCTCCTGTTCATCTAACCTCCAGTTCTCAAGACTTGAGCTAGCAACTTACTTGTGGTCTTGCCTGTCAATCTTGGGATTCATCCACGTTCACAACCTGTGAGCAAGAGCCCTCTGACCTGCTGATCTTGGATTCATCAGCCCCTGTGGCTATGTGAATCAGGAAAAATCTTTTTCCTTACCCATGGACTCAGATGTTACAACCTCTACAACTGTTTAAGCCATTTTCTTGATATAAATTTCTCTCTATGTTTATATTTATATGGTTTACTGGCTTTGCTTTTCTAGAGAACCCAGCCTAAGACATATGGGGAGGGCAACTTTCATGAAGGGTAGGACACTACACAATACCAGAGAAGTCAGCACAACATGACTAGGACAAAGTCATAGAAGCTTCACAGAGACATCTGAACACCCTGAGAGACCACACTACTGAGCCACCTAGCTCAACTGACATAAAATAGTCTACACTGAAAATGTTCTACTTTCAGCTGGTGAGTAGCAACTAGGGTCTTAAAAGCCTGCAAATGGCATCTAAGATACAGCTACTGGTCCCATCCCCATTGGAGCAAAGGAGAACTAAGAAGACTAAAGACACAAGGGAAAGACTAATAGTACAAAGGACTAATGAATTACAACTACCAAAACCTTCACCAGTTAGAGCCCAGAACAACTAGATGGTGCCCAGTTACCATTTGTCGTGGATTGAAGTGAGTCCTCCACAAAAATGTATGTAACAGTTTGGGTGGGCCATGATTGCCAGCATTATGTGTCTGCCCTCCATTCTGTGCTTTTTCCCATGCTGTGAATCCTAATCTCTGTAACATGCTTCCTAAGATCATCTCCTTGTTCCCATGCAAAGGGAGTTTTCCAGGAGTGTGGATTGTACCACCTTTTATCCTACAAGAGATAAAAAGAGAAGGAAACAGAGTTGGTAACCTCACAACATCAAGAAAGCAGCAGCTCCCGAATCGAAGATTGATGCAACACAAGGACCTTTCTGTAGAACTGACAAAGAGGGAAAGCCTTCCCCTGGAGCAGACACTCTGAATTCAGATGTGTAGCCTACCGGACTCTGTAAGAATAATCTTTTCCTTGTTAAAGCCATCCACTCATGATATTTCTGTTAGAGCAGTACCAGATGACCTAGATACCACCACTGGCTGCTCTGGCAGGGATCACAATAGAAAGTACTAGACAGAGAGAGAGAAAAATGTAGAAAAAAATTCAAATTCACACACACACAAACAAACGACATAATTGCTGGTCTGATAGATACTAGAGAAATCCCAAGAGTGTGGCCTCCAGACACCCATTTAATTCAGTACGGAAGCCACTCCTGAGATTCACACTTCAGCCAGTGATTAGAGCCAGGAGAATAGGGGCCAACATCATCACCACATCATCATATTTGGTAGAGGATAAGCAAAAAAGAGGAAGATCCTCAACAAGATGGACTGATACAGTGGCTGCAACAATGGTCTCAAGCATAATAATGATTATGAGGATGGCACAGGACTGGGAAGCATTTTGTTCTGTTGTATATAGGGTTGCTACGAGCCAGTACCAACTTGACGGCACGTAAAAACAACAGGACCAACAACAGCATATGTGAGGGAAGTGCTTCACATTCAATCATGTATACCATATTTTTGACACACGGGCCAAAAGCAAAGATGAGAAGACATGAAAAGACAGGAAAACTGGACAAACGGAAACAAGGAAACTGGGACGGGAAAGGGGAGAGTGATGATGAATTGTGCGGTGGGTAATCAATGTCACAAAACAATTTGTATAATGACTATTTAATGAGAAATTAATTTGCCCTGTAAGCTTTCACCTAAATCACAATGGAAAAAAAAAAAAAAAAAGGCCCAAAGGTTCTTAATAGATCACTTACAGAATGGGAAAAAATACTTGGCAACCCTATGTCAGACTGACGCCTGATCTCCATGATCTGCAAGATACTACAAAACATCAATAAAAAGAAGATAAATCATCCAATTAAGTGATGGGCAGAGGAAATGGACAGACATTTCTCTAAAGAGGAGATCCAGGCAGCCAAAAAAACACGTGCAGACATGTTCACGATCATTAGCCATTAAAGAAATTTAAATCAAGACTACAGTGAGATATCATCTCACCCCCAACAAAGTTGGCCGTGATGCAAAAAACACAAAGCAACAAATGCTGGACAGGCTGTGGAGAAAGTGGAACTGTCCTACACTGTTTGTATGGTTGCAAAATGGTCCAGCCTCTTTGGAAAGCAATCTGGCGCTTCCTTATATAAATGGATACGGATATACCATTTGACCCAGTAATTCCACTACTTGGGATATATCCTACAGAATCAAGGTCTGTCACACCAACGGACATGTGCACAAGAATGTTTATAGCAGTACAGTCCACAATAGCAAAAAGATGGAATCAACCCAGATGCCTAACAACAGAGGAATGGATAGGTAGCTATGGTATATATACTGAATGGAGCACTATGCAATGATAAAGAATAATGATGATTCCAGGAAACATCTCATAACCTGGTTTCAACTGGAAGACATTATGTTGAGTGAAAGTAGTCAGTGACAAAAGGACAAATATTGTATGAGACCCCTATGATGAGATCTCAAAACCAGACTTATGTATAGAATAAAAGACTTTTTGACAGCTACAAGGGGGAGAGGAAGGGAGGGTGAAGGGGGAGGGTTTAGATTAGATAGGTGGTAGAAATCTGGTTGGGTGAAATCGGTGCTAGCACACGTTAGAAACAAGAATAAATATTAAGTGGACTTCAGCATAACTTGAATACTCCTTCCATCTTAACCCAATATTGTAAGGACAGATTAGCTGGGGCAGGGGGCAGGGGACCATGCTCTTAGATGAAATTGAGACCAATTGGCACAACTAGTGTTTTGCTAAGAGGGCTCTCTGCACCCCAAATTGGTGAGTGGCGTCTGGGGTCTTAAAAGCTGCCAAGCTGCCATCAGAGGGCACAGCAAATGGTCCCAACTCAGCAGGAACGGACGCTCACCGAGGACCAAAATGACATGCGGTGAAGACAACCTAGAAGACAGAGAGACCCACAAGAGTGGGTGCCTACATCGACTGGGGACCAGAAGAACCGTATGGTGCCCGGCCACCACCAGTTACAGCCGCAATGGAGCTCACTAAGTTGAGTCTCACTGGCAACACAAGAATAAAAGGAGTGCACTCTGAAATCTCCACTAAAAGACCTCAACTGATGGTCCAGTGGCTTCAGGACTCCCCTGGAAGCATGGTCCCTGGCCCTGATGCTGCCCTTGCCCATAAATCGCAACAAAGTTCCACTCTTCAGACATGAATGGATAGGACTTGGCAATGCAGAGTGACCATATATTGGATGCACTTCGTGGTTCTATGCATATATAGGCTATCACCCTGCTGACTTCTGGCTGGAGGAAGGAGAGTGGGTGGAGAGGAGGGAAATGAGACTGTTAGGAGGATGAGACATATATGGAGCAGAGAGGAATGGTGTGCTGTCACTGGGCAGGGAGAGCAGTGGAAGCTGCATATAGGTGGGCATGTAAATTTATATGAGAATGTACACTTTCACTAAGTCATAATAAAAAAAGGGTTCTTAATTGAATCAAAATTCAACAATTTACAGATTAACAACTCCTTAAAATTTTTTTTATTGGTCTTCTAAGCATTGCTAAAAGGTGGATTATTCTTTACATTTTAAATGCTGACCTTCGGGATTATTTTTGCTTTTTATACATCTACTGTGTTTCTAAGAGGAGAATCTCAAATTTGGCAAAAACACTGGGGACCACCTAACCTTCCTGCAAAGGCTACTTTAACTCAACCTTCAGAATTAAAACTCAATGACTTAGTTCATGCTGCTATTGATAAGTGTCCTACTTACCTCAGCATCAAGTGTAGGATACTCCTAACTTAAAGAACAGCAGCTTCAGACCTCTAACTTTGAAAGTGCCACCTACTGGTAGCAACTTAACAGCTTCACAAAGCTGACTGAATTGACTTGTGCTGAGAGTGTACTACCAGCTGAGACTTTTCCAAGGTAAACTCTAGCTCCCGCATTATGTCTTTTCTGAGATATAGTTTCTTCAGCTTCCGAAAATAACAGTGCCCATCTTGCCTCGTCACATGAATCTGAAATGGATATCCTTTAGCATTGAAAATCATATAAGCACTTAAAGAGTTATGATTCTTTTTCTAGTATCTTATTATCTCTCATGCTTTACCAACCCCTTTCTGACTGAAAACATGCAAAAGTATCCATTAATAGGAATAAAAAAGCCAAATACCACTAAACACTTAATGAATTTTTTCTCCCAAAATTGATGCCAAATCTTTCAAAGCTTAGGCTACCTCAACTGTATAATTTTATTTCTATCCTATACATTCGTAAATTTTCAAAATACTAGTTGGAAATATCTACTTGGAAATTAGGTGGAATGAATATTATAAATAAAATGACAGCCCAGCAATAGAGAAGCCAAATCATGTTAGTTGGTCTGATGTGGCATTATCCCTATTTTACGGACAAAAAAATCTGATAAACAAAAAGGGGGAAGCAAAAAAAAAAAAGTCCAGAATTACATATCCAGCGCCAGCTATACAATTTACATAATTTGTAGACCCACAGAGAAATGAAAATCCAGAATCTGTCTTTCAAACAGAAGAAAAATACTGCTGTTAAAAACATGAAAATAGATTCCCCCCCCCCTTTCTTCTGTGGTTTCTCTCTCTTGACTTATTAGAGTGATTTTGTCACTTAATGCTTTTCTAGGTAACCCCCCACAAAAACCCAAACCCAGTGCTGTTGAGTAGATTCCAACTCATGGCAACCCTGTAGAACACAGTAGAACTATTCCCCAGAGTTTTCAGGCAGTACCTGGTGGATTCAAACTGTCAGTTTTTTGGTTAGCAAACATAGCACTTAACCACTGCGCCACAAGGGTTTGCTTTCTACGTAAAGGAAAATTTTGAAATTTAATTATTGGCATGAACTTTACTGGTCATCTTTATGCTGTACAATGCCAGCTTTAAATACATTTGTTGCTGAGTCAACTCTGATTCATCCCATGTGATATAACAGCATCACCAAAATGACACAATTTGTACTCCATAGACCTGCACAAGTATCCCATTCTTAGCAGAAGAGTGGAAATGTCGCTCGAGACTAACTCAACTTTCACTTCCTGATAAGTGCATAGGTTTGTTACCTGAGATGCATCATCAACACTATTTTTGCTTGCTGTGAGCAAGAAAAACCTAAAAAGAAAAGGAAATAACAGATTACCCCATGTTTTCCCTTCCTTCTTTGTCATCATTTGCAGCATAAGTGGTTAGCCAATGCAGGGAAATAACAGAAGAAAGAAAGGAAAAGTTAATGTTTCTTGGTCATTCATGTTTCTTAGAATGTCACTATCTTCCTTCATTATTCAAAACAAGTTCTGGCTCCAGTGGAAAATGTGGCTTCTAGGGCTGTCAGTGCTCCTGATTGCTCAGTGATAGACATAAAACATCTACCTTGTACTTACTTCTCAAGAATATCAACTTCAAGGGTGGGGCGGAGTTAAAATGCTGGACTAGACACATGTCTCCTTAATTCCCTCTGAAAACGGAGGCCTGGATTGGTAACTGAACAGAGCTTTCTGGACACCCAGTGAGTCCTAGAACACAGCATAGGGTTGTCAGTTTGGACTATATGCTACTGAGCAGGAAGCTTCCTCTCTCTGCTGAGTTCCAGCCTTGCTGAGAGGCTGGCCTGAGCAGACCCGAAGGTATTGGTGTTTTTTTACTTTTTTTCTTTTTGCTGGCTAGTAGCCAGGAGATGGGCATGAGCCAGCAGCTGCACTGAGCTGAAATGCTGATGTGAACAGCTTGTGCTACAGCAGAGAGATAGTGTGCAGAGTAACCACATTTTGTACTAAAGACTTGTGTCTTTATGCTCTCTTTCTCCTTTACTCCAGGTGTGATGAGATCAGTTGATGCTTTCTAGTTGGCCACTTGCTAGCTTTTAAGACCCTAGACACAACCCATCAAAGTGGGATATGAAACACTTCTTTTTGTGTGTATGTGTGGACTCAAAAATAAGTTTATTTTTAATTACTGAGATGTAGCTTATTCATTCTCAAATACAAATATATATCGGCAGACTGGGGGCACCACAGCCCTTCCATCCTCCTTTTTCAGAGCTCTACCATACATTTGGCTGTTTCCTAGAGGGAGGGATAGCTTGACCAGGATGCTATCTTGTTCAGCTGGGAGGTGGAGTTGCCCAACCAGAGGCCTCAGCAGGGGTTGATTCTTGGGCTGGGCAGTGCTAGTCTGGGAAGTGCTTTTCCAGTGAAGGGGCTGTGTTTAGTGTGGTGTTGCCTTGGGGGTGGCACCCGGTGGGCAACAACAACAGTGCAGTGGCTCCTCCCTTCTTTGATCTGCATCATAGCATCTGGGGACTGCCAAAGAGATGCCTACATTGTCAGCCAGAAGGAGGGGGCTGCCACACCTGACAGGCTGAGTAATTTTGGAAGTGGTCAGGTAGCTTTTACCTTTTTAAAATAAGAATACCTGGAGAAATAACTGCTTTGCAGTCCAACTGCATCTCTTCCAGCCTTCACTGATCCACATCATAGGGTCAGTTGATAGCCCCAAGTGATTCCATAAGTAGGGTGTTACCTTTTCCAGCCAGGAGGAGAAAACTGCCACCCCAGAGAGTCCATTAAGGCTAGTCACAAGAGTACAAAGAGGTGGCTGGTGACCAACTCCCTTCTCAGAACTATGCCTCAGCTCCAGTTGAGGCAACATCAGAAAAACTAAACAGCCTCTTGATGTCCCATAACCAAGAAACTTTCTCCAGGCATTTAAAAAAACAACCGATCATGGTTCCAGAAAACTCCCAAAATGAACAACAAAAAAAGTTCCCAGATGAAGAAGCCTTTGTAAAACTATCAGAGGTGGAGTACAAAAGAGTTATATAGAGAGTCCTCCTAGAAATCAAACAGAATGCAGCATAACAAAATGAAAATTAAGCAAGCTATATGAACTGCTGAAATACCAACATTCTGAAATCCAGTAAATCAATAACAAAATTTGAGAATTAGACAATTCAATTCAAAGCCAAAAAAGCAGAATTGACAAATTAGAAATTAGACTTAGTGACCATGAATTTATAGCTACTAATACTAGCATTTATGAGGAGAAATCAAAGAAAAAAAATAAGAAAAATGAAGAAGCATTAAGAAACATGTGGCACTCTATCAAGAGGAATAATTTACAATTAACTGGAGTTCCTAAAATGGGAGGGATAGCTGAAAACAGAGGATATTTTTGTTGAATTGCTGACAGAAAACTTCCCTGAAATTATGAATGAAGAGAACACAGATATCTAAGACATGTATTGAATGCCACAAAAAATAGACCTCCCCCCAAAACACACCAAGACATATTATAATCAAGCTTAATAAAATGAAACATAAACAGATGCTGTTAAAGACAACAAGGCTCAAAGCAAAGCTAACATTCAGAGAGAAATCCTGTAGGCTTTTGTCTGACTTCTCGGCAGAAACAGTGCTGGTACAGAGGCAGTGGGATGACACATTCAAAGCCCTGAAGGAGAAAAACTTCCAACCAAGAATTATATATCTGGCAAAACTATCTTTCAAACATGAAGATGAAATTAAGACATTTGCAGATAAATGGAAGCTTAGAGACTTTGTAAAAACCAAGAAAAGTGAAAGAAGCTCTTGCTTAGAAAAACAAAACCATGAAGTACATATTTAAGGAGGAAATGCAGGACACAATGCACAAAAACCTACTCAGTTAGTAAAGGCACAAAATTCAATCATAGCTACAACATTAAAAAAAGGGAACCAGTGATCACATCATGAAAACTAAGTTACCACCACATTAAAAAGTGGGATACACTACAGTAGTTAAAGTCCTTTCAGATGGAGACAAAGTTAATAAGATATGTAGAAGTTAAAATTGAGTTTAAACTCAGAATACTAGCAGGGATCATAGGGGTAGCCACAAAGCACAGTAACAATGCAACACATCAAAACAAGAAATGTAATACTGGAGTCTCAACTAACACAAGATCAACACTGAAAAATCAACCCAAAAAGAAGAATAACCCACAAAAAAATATTAAGAGCAACAGAGAAAACACCAACATAAAAATAAACACATCAAGATGACAGCACTAAACACACATCTATCAATAATTACACTGAATGTAAATGGTCTGAATACTCCAGTAAGGAGACAATGAATGACAACTAGGATCAAAAGACACAACCCATCTATATGTTGCTTACAAGAAACACACCTTAGACTCAAAGATATGAACAAACTGAAAATTAAAGGATGGAATATATACCAAGCTAACAATGTACAAAGAAGAGCAGGTCTGGCAATACTAATCTCAGATAAAATAGATTTTAATGCAAAATCCACCATCTTGGACAAGGATGGTCACTGTGTATTGCTGAAACATTCAGTACACAAGCAGGACTTAACAATATTAAGTATTTATGCACCCAATACCAGAGTATCTAAACACATAGAACAAACACTGACTACAGTGAAAAATGAGATAGATCACTCCACAGTAATAGTTGGAGACTTCACCACTCCACTTTCTGTAATGGACAAATCATCCAGAAAAAGCTCAATAAAGATCCAAAAGATCTTATTGTGACAATTAACCAACTAGACCTCATCAACATATATAGAACTTTTTATCCATCAATATACAAGTACACCTTCTTCTCCAATGCACATGGAACATTTTCGAGACTAGACTATGTGTTAGGACATAAAGCAAGCTCAACAAAATCCAAACTACTAAATT
This sequence comes from Heterohyrax brucei, assembly GCA_028571685.1. Lineage (NCBI taxonomy): Eukaryota > Metazoa > Chordata > Mammalia > Hyracoidea > Procaviidae > Heterohyrax > Heterohyrax brucei. The sequence goes on from CM053150.1 coordinate 71,521,158, forward strand.
ACTGCAAAGCATCTTCTCGGATCATAAAGGCATAAAAGTCAAAATCAGTAGCAGAAAAAACATAGATAGAAAGTGGAACTCATTGAACCTGAACAACACCTTGCTCAGAAAGCCATGGGTTATAGAAGAAATCAAGGATGAAATAAAGAAATTTGTAGAATCAAATGAGAATGAAAACATATCATACAAGAACCTATGGAATAATGCAAAAGCAGTGCTCAGAGGTCAATTTATCTCTTAATTTACTGTGATAAAGTGAAAGTTTACAATCCAAGATAATTTGCTATAGAAATCTCCAAGCACCCGCCTCTATCCAGCTCTATCTGTCCTTCTCACCCTGTGACAGCACACTCTTCTTTTACACTCTTTCAGTATCCACTCAGTCAACATTTGTCCCCTCCCCTTTGGCCTCCACACTCTTCTCTCTCTTATAAAAAGAAACCTGTAGGAAAGCCTCATATATATATTAAGCCATAAAGTACACACACCACCTTCATCACTCTGTGTCCCCAGCTCCAGTGCATTATTTATCTGAAATGTTGGCTTCAGTACTATTTTCAGCTCTGGGCTAGCAGCAAGACTAGGAGCCTTGTTCTCAGGGGACCATCAAGTATGGTTTAAAGTTAACTTTGACTTTACATTTAAAATCATCTGAAAGAAATTATAATTAGTTGAAACAATTACATATTAAAAATCAACAGAAACTGAAATTTTCCCATATGGAAATTCTTGTCAAAGATGTCAAAACATTCTGGTCAAGGTGGTCTACATTCCAGTAAGTAAATTTGGTAAAGTCAGCAAGGAAGATAGTCAGCAATCAATAATTAGGTAAACTGGACTTTTAGTGAACTGTTTGTGAGTTGACATCATGTAGATTTGCCTGCTTGTCTGAGAGAAGGCCTATTGATAGAGAAGAAAATGTTTATTCTCTTTATATAGAAGTGTCTAATTTCTATTTTTTTATTTTTATTTTTTCCATTGTGTTTCAAGTGAAAATTTACAACTGAAGTCAGTTTCCCACACAAAAACTTACACACACTTTGTACATGACCCTAGCTGCTCTCCCCCACTGTGACAGGACACTTCTCTCCTCCACTCCATGTTTCCCATGTCCATTTAACCACCTCCTGTCTCCTTCTGCATTCTCATCTCACCTCCAGACAGGAGCTGCCCAGTTAGTGTTCTGTATCTACTTAATCCAAGAAGCACATTCTTCATCAGTATCACTCAATGATTTATATATCAGATCAGTCTTTGTCTGAGGAGTTGCCTTCTGGAATGATTTCAGTTCTGGGTTAACAGAGAGTCTGAGGGCCATGTCTTCCAGGGACCCTCTAAGTCTGTCAAACCATCAAGTCTGGTCTTTTTACTAGAGCATGAGTTCTGCACCCCACATTTCTCTGGTGCCATCAAGAACTCTTTGAGTTCCCTGTAAGGGCAGTGTATGGGGGTGGCTGGGCACTGTCTAGTTCTTCTGGTTCATGTTGATATAGTCTATGGTTTATAAGTCCTTTCTGTTTCTTGGGCTGATGTTTTCTTTGTGTCTTTATGCTCTCTTTCTCCTTTACTCCAGGTGTGATGAGATCAGTTGATGCTTTCTAGTTGGCCACTTGCTAGCTTTTAAGACCCTAGACACAACCCATCGAAGTGGGATATGAAACACTTCTTTTTTTTTTTTTTTTTTTGTGGACTCAAAAGTAACTTTATTTTTAATTACTGAGATGTAGCTTATTCATTCTCAAATACAAATATAAAGAAATGTATTTTATATTATGCATATTAAAATGGGCCTGGCATTTTACTTTTAAATTTAGCTTTCTAGCAAGTATTTATTTACTATGATTAAGTGAAAGTTTACAATCCAAGTCAATTTGCCATATGAAACCCCAAACATACACCTCTATGCAACTCTATCTGCTCTGTGCACCCCAAGACAGCACATTTCTCCTTTCCACTCTGTATTTCTGGTATTCATTCAACTAACACCTGTCCCCTCCTCTCCACCCTCTCTTCTCACCACTAGAGAGGAGCTGGTCAGACAGCTTCATATACGTATTTAAGCCAAGAATTACATACATCACCTGCATCACTCTGTGTCGTATAGTCTAGTCCAATTTTTGTCTGAAGAGTTGACCAGTATTAGTTTCAGCTCTCGGCTAGCAGCAAGTCCAGAGGCCATGTTCTCAGGGGCCCCTCCAGGATGTCAGACCATCAGGTCTGGTCTTTTGATAGAGTTCTAGATCTGCACTCCCCTTTTTCTCATGCTACGTTGTGTTTCCTGTCAGAGTAGTCTTTGGTGGTAACCACGTACCATGTAGTTCTTCTGGTCTCAGGCTGATGCAGTCATTTTAGTTTTCTTGGTGACGTCTTTGGATGAGCACAAGTGTTTGATTTTTAGTTGTTCACATTTATCTATTTTCTCTTCTGTTGTTTGTACATTGTATTGTTTTGTAGTTTGTTTATGCCATGCATTAGGGCTCCCCATGTTGTCCCTATTTTTTCTTCCATGATCTTTATCATTTTAGGTTTGATATTTAGGTCTTTGATCCATTTTGAGTTAGTTTTTGTGCGTGGTGTGAAATATGGATCTTGTTTCACTTTTTGCACTAGGATATCCAGTTCTGCCAACAATATTTGTTAAAGAGACTGTTTTTTCCCTAGTTTACAGGCTTTGGGCTTTTGTCAAATATCAGTTTCTCAGAGGCACATTTTTGTTTTCTTGGTGACGTCTTTGGATGAGCACAAGTGTTTGATTTTTAGTTGTTCACATTTATCTATTTTCTCTTCTGTTGTTTGTACATTGTATTGTACAATTGTACATTGTATTCTGGATTCTCTATTCAGTTCCATTGGTGTATATATCTGTTTTTGTACCAGTACCAGGCTGTTTTAACTACTGTGGCAGTGTAATAGGTCCTAAGGTCAGGTAGTGTGAGGCCTCCCACTGTGTTCCTCTTCTTCAGTAGTGCTTATCTGTGGTTTTTTCCCCTTTCTAAACGAAGTTGGTGATTTGTTCTTCATCTCATTAAAAATGACATTGGAATCTGAATTGGGATTACAGTGTATGTATAGATCACTTTGGGTAGAATAGACATAGTCTTCCTATCCATCAGCAAGGTGGGTTACTCTACTTATGTAGGGATGCAGAACATTTTAATAAAAACTTTGTTATGCCAGTTGACCTAGATGTCCCCTGAAACCATCGTCCTCAGATCCTCAACTGCTACTCTGTCCCTCAAAGTGGCTTTATTTACAATACTTCTAAGCTTTGGGTTTAGTCTGTTTGTGCTGACTTTTCCTCTACTGTGTGTGTTGTCTCTCCTTTCACCTAAAATATTTCTTGTCTATTTTCTAATCAGTGAATACCCCCTTTCTTCCACCCCACCTTTGTGACCATCAAAGAATGTTTCCTTCTGTGTTTAAACCTACAGGGTGTGACAATTAAGTTTGTGAACTTGCCACCATGTACTTACATTGGCAGCACTGTACAAACAACTTGGTAAGATTTCATAACCTTGGTACATCAGTGTCTCACAGCTGTGTTTGTGTTGACTTATGGTGGTGTCTTGCTGAGTGGTGTTCTTTATTGGCATTGCTTCTTTTTGTGTGCCACTGCAAGAATGTTGAAACTTGAATTAGAGCAACGAACAAGCGTTAGAGTTCCTGTTAAACTTGGCAAGAGTAGAAGTGAAATCAGGGACATAGTAGTCCAAGTTTATGGGGATAACACCATGAAGAAAAGGGCAGTGTACAAATGGATTAAACATTTTTGTGAGGGGAGAGAAAGTGTCACTGATGAAGAGAGATCAGGGCAGCCAGAGCAGAACTGATGAAAACATAGCAAAAATTCATTGAATTGTGCATCAAAATCATAGGCTGACTGTGAAAAGCATAACAAATCAAGTAAACATTGATAGAGAAACCGGAAAATGATAACTGACAATTTTGGCATCAGAAAGGTATGTGCAAAAATTGTCCTGAAGTAGCTCACTGATGAACGGAAGCAAAGGCGAGTCGAAGTTTGCTGAGACCTTTTGGAGAGGCAATACAATGTTTGCGGCCATGTTGTTACTGGTCATGAAACATGGATGTACCAATACATCCTTTCCAACATTTATTATTTTGTGTTTCTCGGATTAATGCCAGCCTTGTTGGAGTGAAATGGTATCTTATTGTAATTTTGATTTGCATTTCTCTAATGGCTAATGATTGTGAGCATTTTCTCATGTATGTATCAACTGCCTGAATGTCTTCTTTGGTGAAGTGCCTGTTCAGATCCTTTGGCCATTTTTTAACTGGACTATTTGTCTTTTTGTTGTTTAGGTTTTGAAATATCTTGTAGATTTCAAGACTAGCTGCTGATTGGATTTGTTGTAGCTGATTTTTTTTCCCCAGTCTGTAGGTTGTCTTTTTACTTTTTTGGTAAAGTCTTTGGATGAGCATAAATCTTTTATTTTTAGGAGTTCCCAGTTAACTGCTTTCTCTTCTGGTGTTTGTATATTGTCACTAATGCTTTGTAGTCTGTTTATGTTGTGTATTAGGGCTCCTAGCATTTTCTCTATTTTTGCTTCCATGATCTTTATTGCTTTAGATTTCATATTTAGGTCTTTGATTCATTTTGAGTTAGTTTTTCTGTATGGTGAGAGAGTTGGGGGTTGTTTTGCTTTTTTTGCTGATGGATATCTAGTTACGCCAACACCATTTGTTAAATAGACTGTCTTTTCCCCAATTTATCAACTTTGGGCTTTTGTCATGTATTAGCTGCTCTTAGGTGGATGATTTTATGTTTGGATTCTCAATTCTGTTCCACTGGTCTGTATGTCTGTTGTTATAGCAGTATCAGGCTGTTTTGACCACCAGGCAGTGTAATAAGTTCTAAAGTCAGGCAGTGTGAGGCCTTCCATTTTGTTGTTGTTCTTCAAAAATGTTTTATTTATCCCAGACCTCTTTCCTTTTGGTATGAAGCTGGTGACTTGTTTCTCTATCTCATCAAAAACGCCTTTGTAATTTGGATTGGAACTGCATCATATGTATAATTCACTTTGGTTAGAATAGATATTTTCACAATGTTGATTCTGCCTGTCCATGAACAAGGTATGTTTCTCCGCTTATTTAAGTCTCTTTTGGCTTCTTGCAATAGTGTCTTACACTTTTCTTTGTATAGGTCTTTTATGTCTCTGATTAGATTTATTCCTAAGTATTTTATTTTCTTGAGGGCTATCATAAATGGTATTGATTCAATGATTTCTCCTTCAAAGTTCTGTTTTTGGTATAGAGGAATCCGACTGATTTTTGTGTGTTTATCTTGTATCCTGATTGTTAGCTGAAGTCTTCTATTAGTTCCAGTAGGTTTTTTTTTTTTTTGGTGGTTGTTGGTGTTGATTCATTAGAGCTGTGTATAGAATCATATCATCCACAAGTAGAGATACTTTTATTATTTCTTTACCAATTTCAATGCCCTTTATGTCTTTTTCTTGCCTTACTGATCTAGCTAGAACCTCCAGAACAATGCTGAATAAGTGGTGACAAGGGGAACCCTTGTCTGGTTCCTGCTGTCAACAAGAATGCTTCTGGACACTATCCTTTTATGATGATATTTGCTGTTGGCTTTATACAAATTCCCTTCATTATGTTGAGGAATTTCTGTTCCATTCTTATTTTGCTGAGAGTTTTTAACATGAATGGGTGTTGGACTCTGTAAAATGCCTTTTTTTTGCATTAGTTGATAAAATCAAGTGGTTCTTGTCTTTTGTTTTATTTATGTGGTTTATTACATTGACTGTTTTCTAATATTGAACTATCCTTGCATCCCTGGTATGAATCGCATTTGGTCATGGGGATTACTTTTTTGACATATTGTTGAATTCTATTGGCTAGAATTTTGTGGAAGATTTCTGCATCTGAGCTCATGAGGGAGACTGGTCTGTAATTTTCCTTTTTTGTTCTCTTTATCTGATTTTGGGTATTAGGGTTGTGCTGATTTCATAGAACAAATTTGGGCATGTTCCATCCTTCTTTGCACTCTGAAATACCTTTAGTAATAGTAGTATTAACTCTTCTCTGAAAGTTTGGTAGAATTCTCCAAAGAAGCCACTCAGGCCAGGGCTTTTTGTTGTTGTTGGGAGTTTTTAAATTACCTTTTCAATCTCTTTTTTTTATTATGGGTTTATTTAGTTGTTCTGATTCTATTTGTGTTAGTTTGTGTAGATGGTGTTTTTCTAGAAATTTGTCCATTTCTTCTAGGTTTTCAAATTTCTTAGAGTACAGTTTTTCATAGAATTCTATTACAATTTTTTAAATTTCACTTGGGTCTGTTGTGATGTCACCCATCTCATGTCTTATTCAGGTTATTTGCTCCCTCTCCTGTTTTTCTTCTGTCAGTTCGGTCAGTGGTCTATTGATTTTGTTGATATTTTCAAAGAATTAGCTTTAGGTCTTACTAATTCCTTCAATTGTTTTTCTACTCTCAAATTCATTTAGTTCTACTCAATTTTTTTTTTATATCTTCTTATGCTTTAAGTGAAAGTTTAGAATCCGAATCAATTTGCCACATAAAAACCTGCATACATATCTCTCCATAACTCTAGTTGCTCTCCCCACAGTGTGACAGAACACCTCTCTTTCCACCCTGGACTTTTCATATCCATTCAACCAACTTCTGTCACCATCTACCCTCTAGTCTCACCTCTGGACAAGAGCTACTCAGACAGCCTCATGTATGTTGTCAAGCCTAGAAGCACATTTTTTGCCATCATCACTGTATGTTTTATAGTCCAATCCAATCTTTTTCTGAAGAGTTGGCTTTGCTACTAGATTCAGCTCTGGGCTAGCAGTCCAGTGTCCATGTTTTCAGAGGACCCTCCAGTCTGACAAATTATCAAGTGTGCTCTTCTAGTAGTTCTAATTCTCCACATCCATTTTTCTCCTGCTACAACAGGGACCTTATGTTGTGCTTCCTGTTAGGACAGTCATTGGTGGTGGCCAGGCACAATTTAGTTCTTCTGGTCTCATGTTGATGTAGTCTAGACTACATGGCACTTTCTGTCTGCTGAGCTCATATTCTCTTCATGTCTTTGAGGTCCTTCATTCTCCTCTGTTACAGGTGGATTGGGACCAATTGATGCTACTTAGATGGCAGCTTGCCAGCTCTGTTCTCCTATAACTTTTATTATTTACTTTCTTGGTGACTTTCTTTTAGTATCTACTTTTTGTTGAGTTTGATGAGCATCTCAGATGGATATCTTCTCATCTTTCATAACATCAGGGAAGTTCTCTGTCAACAAATCTTCAACAATTCTCTCTGTATTTTCTGTTAACCACCCTATGTTCTGCTACTCTGGTAACTCATAGATTACTTCTCTTGATAGAGTCCCACAAAACTTACAATGTTTCTTCATTTTTAAAAATTCTTTATCTGATTTTTCCTCAGATATGTTGTCTCAATTACTTTATTTTCATTCTTACTAATTCTACACTCCGTTGCTTCAGTTATGCTCCTCAGATTTTCTATTGTCTAATTCTGTAATCCTATTAATAACATGCTGGATTTCTGCATGCTGTCTCTCAAGGTTTTAATGAAGCCTGCTCAATTTGTCATTATGCTCTGTTGCATTTTCCTAGTCTCCTTCCTAATCTATTGAAGAGTTCTCAATATCAACCACTTGTATTATACCTGTGGTAATTCCAGGAACTTCTCTTCATCTGGAAAATTTTTGGATTCTTTGTTTTGGAGTTTTCTGAAGTCACTGTGGTCTGCCTCTTTAACTGGCTGGATATTGACTGTTATCACTGAGCTATCATTATTAGTAATTACATAAGTCAGCAAGAATGGTTATCAAATAATGTGCATCCTCAGAGCAAATAATTTCATTTAAAAAGCATTTATATGTTAGTCTTTGTTAATATGCCCTTTGATCAAAACTGAATTCAAATCTATTATTCTCTCAGACATTTAAGGTATTTGCCAAGCCAGCCAAGTGCTGTCAATTAGATATTTAGAAGAATATAATTTATGGAACATATTTACTGTATCATATACTTACAATATTTATATACTAATTCTTACTCAAGTTGTGTTTGCATCTATGATCTCATTTTCATTTATACCCCAAATATAGTAAACAATGTTGTATTCAGAGAGATCAGTGGCTTTCTCAGGGCCATGTAGCCAGTTATTACAGGATCTTGAGCTCAAATCCAGATCATATATTTGTTGGACACATATGTATAGTGCACATACTCTTGGCAAACACTGTTGCTTTCTTATGAAACAGAGACAGCTGCCATTCCCAAAGAGCTGTTAGCATGTGAGCTTAGGATTCAAATGCTAGGCTTGGATACTAATTCTGCTACTACTAGTTATTTGATTCTGGGCAAATTACTAATCACTTTCTGCCTCAGTTTCCTCACCTGTAAAGAAGGACTAAAAAATAACACCTATCTTAGGGTTGTAGTAAAGACTAAGTAATTTAATTACTGTAAAAAGCTTAGGGCAGAGGCTGGTACCAAGTATATAGTGTTAGATAGTTGGAGAGACAGATGTTAATTAAATAACCATGTCTGTAAGTATGTGATGATAAACTTGAGAGATAATTGGAAAGAAAGTAACAGTTCTATCAGAGCTTGGGCTTCAGACTCAAGGAAAGTTCCCAAGAAAATGGCTTTATAGGGAGTTCTAGAAGATACACTGAGTATTCCAGGGAGGGATTTGGGACTTGAATTTATGCATCTCTGGATAATTTATTCACTTTTGATACTCTGTAATTCTACACACAATAAGTTTAAGAACAGTTTGTTGGTCCAGAGAATCTGAAACCAATATTTTATAGTGAAAAGGTCAAAGATCTGAAAGTGAAAAACCAGAATTTTTGTTTTAGTTCTGTGCAGGAAGTTCAAAAAGAACTAAACATAGCTTGGGTTCCAAGGTTTCTACTCTTTTTATCTCTACTCTCTTACCTTCATAAAATATTCAAGTCATGATTTCTACTCATTAAAATCCTACCCATTTTCCAAGATCCATCTCACATGTTCAGATAGGGTGAGGGAGTGGGAATGATGTTTTTATTTGCCTCCATCCCATTTTTGGAGTCCCTGTGGTGCAAACAGTTAATATGCTTGGATACTCACAGAAAGGCTGGAGGTTCAACTTTACCCAGAAGCACCTTGGAAGAAAGTTCTGGTGATGCCCTTCTGAAAAATCAGCCATTGGAAACCCTATGGAGCACAGTTCTATTCTGACACATAAGGGGTCACCATGGGAGGATAGATTTGATGGCAACCAGGTATTCCCATTTCCATAGCGGAGGACCTTCTGTTCCTAACCCCAACTTTGGCTAGTATAGGTGCTTTTCTTATCTCCCATCATTACTAACAACTGTGTCCTGATCCTCACTTGAACCCCTATTCAGCCTCCCTTGTAATCCATTACAATTTGAAAAAGACTGTTACACCTTCATGTTTTCTCTCTCCTGCACTCAACCTCACTCCCACTTAGATGCCTTGCACATAGTAAGTGCTCAGTGCACATTACATTAAAGTGAAGTGAATTGCATGTGGTAACTTTACCATTAGATTTCTCAGCCATTGATTCTGGGGCCACTCACTTATCTACTTACTTAGGTTCTTGGAATTTTGATGTTGTAAACTGTCCCTTTTAATGGACTCCTGTAGCATTGCTGTTTATAGCCAGGAAGCGGCCTGCATGTACTTGCAACTGCAGTGGATCAGTGGCACATAGACCTATAAAACGTGAAAAAACAAATAGTGTTATTATGGGACTTCTAAGACTTGTCTCTCAGTTTGTTGTACTGTAGTGACTTGTCTGTTGTTGTGATGCTGGATGCTATGCCAGCGGCATTTCAAATACCAGCTGGGTCACTCATGATAAACAGGTTTCAGCAGAGCTTCCAGACTAAGTCACTCTAGGAAGAAAGACCTGATGATCTATTGCTAAAAACACTGACCAGTGAAAACCTTACAAATAAGGACAAAAGGTTGTCTGATACAGTGGGGAGGATGAACCGTCAGGAATGCAGTCAAATTATTGCTAGAGGAGAGTTGCCTCCTCAAAGTAGAGTCAATTTTAATGAAGTTAATGAAGTAAAGTCTTTGGAACCTTCATTTGCAGATGTGGCATGACTCCAAAATGATAAATAGCTTCTGTTTCATTAAATGTATGAAATATGAATCTAGGAAATTGCAGATTGTCAAAAATGAAATGGAATGCTTAAAGATAGATATCTAGGCATTTGTGAGCTGATCATTCCAACAAGCACATAGTCTAATGTGCCAGGAATAACACAAATTGAAGATGAACGGTATCACAATCATTGTCCAAGCAAACATTTCAACATTTCTGCAGAACAACACTGTCAATGATAGGACAATATCCATATCTACATGGAAGATCAGTTAATATGACTGTTATTCAAATTTACATGGCAACCACTAATGCCATGTAAAAATGAAGATTTTTATCAGTTTCTGCAGTCTGAAATTGATCAAATACACAACCAAGATGCACTGATAATTACTGATGATTGGAACACAAAACTTGGAAAGAAGGATTGTAGTTAGAAAATATGGATTTTGTGATAGAGATAACACTGAAGATCATATGATAGAATTTTGCAAGACCAATGAGTATTTCATTGCAGATAAATTTTTTCAGCAATATAAATAATAACTATACACTTGGACTTCATCAGATGGAATATATAGGAATCAAATCGACAATACATCTGTAGAAAGAGACAATGGAGATGTTCAAGTCATAACAAGGACAAGGTCCAAGTGAACTTGCTCATATGCAAGTTCAAGGTAATGCTGAAGAAAATTAAAACAAGTCCATAAGAGCCAAAGTATAAACTTGAGTATATCACACCTGAATTTAGAGGCCATCTCAGTAATAGATTTGATGCACTGAACACTAATAACTGAAGTCCAGATGAGCTGTGAGATAACATCTAGGACATAAAACATGAAGAAAGCAAAAAATCATTAAAAAGGTAGTAAAGGAGTCCACGATAGCAAAAAGGTGGAATCAACCCAGATGCCCAACAACAGAGGAGTGGATAGGTAAACTATGGTACGTATACTCAATGGAGCACTATGTAATGATAAAGAATAATGATGATTCCAGGAAATATCTCATAACCTGGTTTCAACTAGAAGACATTATGTTGAGTGAAAGTAGTCAGCGACAAAAGGACAAATATTGTATGAGGCCTCTACGATAAGATCTCAAAAACAGACTTATGTATAGAAGAAAAGACTCTTTGACAGCTGCAAAGGAGAGAAGGGAGGGAGGGCAAAGGGGGGAGGGTTTGGATTAGACGGTTGCTAGAAATCTGGTTGGGTGAAATCGGTGATAGCACACATTAGAAACAAGAACAATACTAAGTAGACTTCAGCATAACTTGAATACCCCTTCCATCTTAACCCAATATTGCAAGGACAGAGTAGCTGGGGCAGGGGGCAGGGGACCATGCTCTCAGGCAAAATCGAGGCCAACTGGCACAACTAGCATTTTGCTAAGAAGGCTTTCTGCACCTCACACTGGTGAGTGGTGTTTGGGGTCTTAAAAGCTGCCAAGCTGCCATGCTGCCACCCAAGGGCACAGCAAATGGTCCCAACTCAGCAGGCACGGATGCTCACCGAGGACCAAAATGACATGGGGTAAAGACAACCCAGAAGATAGAGAGACCCACATGAGTGGGCGCCTACATCGACTGCGGACCGGAAGAACCGGATGGTGCCCGGCCACCACAAGCGATAGCCACAATGGAGCTCACTAAGTTGAGTCTGACTGCCAACACAAGAATAAAAGGGGATGCACCCTGAGATCTCTACGAAAAGACCACAATTGATGGTCGAGCGGTTTCGGGATTCCTCTGGGAGCATGGCCCCTGGCCCTGATGCTGCCTTTGCCCATAAATTATAACAAAGGTCCACTCTTCAGACACGAATGGATAGGACTTGGTGATGCAGAGTGACCATATATGGGATGCACTTTATGGTTCTATGCATCTATAGGCTATCATCCTGCTGACCTCTGGCTGGAGGAAGGAGAGTGGGTGGAGAGGAGGGGAAAGGAGACTGTTGAGAGGATGAGACATGTATGTAGCAGAGAGGAATAGTGTGCTGTCAATGTGTAGGGAGAGCAGTGGAAGCTGCATATAGGTGGGCATGTAAATTTATATGGGAATGTACATTTTCACTCAGTCATAATATAAATAAATAAATAAATAAAATTTTTTTAAAAAAAGACAGTAAAGGAAGAAAAGACCAGAATGGATGTCAGAAGAGATTCTGAAACTTGCTCTTGGACATAGACCAGCTAAAATGAAAGGAAGAAATGATGAAGTAAAACAGCTGAACAGATTTCAAAGGGTGGCTGGAGAAGACTAACCAGTTGAATGAAATGTGCAAAGACCTGAAATTAGAAAACCAAAAGTGAAGAACATACTCGGCCTTTCTTAAACTGAAAGAACTGAAGAAAAAAACTCAAGGCTCAAGCGGCAATACTGAAAGATCCCATGGGCAAAACACAACAATGTGGGAAGGATCAAAAAGAAGATGGAAGGAACACAGCGTCACTGCAGTAAAATAAGAACTGGTCGGCATCCAGCGATTTCAGGAAGCAGCTTATGATGAAGAACCAATTGCACTGAAAGGAACCTGAGCTGCACCGAAGGCTCATCCAGGCCGAGAAATTTGGAAGACAGCTACTTGACCAACTGACAGGAAGAGATTTGTATTTGCTACCATTCCAAAGAAAGGTGATCCAACAGATTATGAAATTATTGAACAATACCATTACTATCACAAGCAGGTAAAATTTTGCTGATGATAACTAAAATATAGTTGCAGTAGTACACAGACAGGGAAATGCAGGAAATTCAAGCTGGATTCAGAAGAAGATATGGAAGGAGGGATATCACAGATGATATCAGGTAGATCGTGGCTGCAAGCAGAATACCAGAAAAAGGTTTACCTGTGTTTTACTGACTATGCCAAGGCATTTAACTGTTTAGATCATAACAAACTATGTATAACATTGCAAACAATGGGAATCCAGAACACTTAATTGTGCTCATGCAGAACCTGTACATAGTTGTTCAAACAGAACAAGAGGATACTGTGTGGCTTAAAATCCAGAAAGGTATGTATCAAGGTTGTATCCTTTCACCATTCTATTCAATCTGCATGCTGAGCAAATAATCAAAGAAGCTGGACAGGATTGGAGGAAGACTCATTAACAACCTGTGACATGCAGATGATACAATCTTACTTGCTAGAAGTGAAGAGGACTTGAAGTAATTATTGATCAAGATCAAAGACTTCAGTGTGGATTACAATTCAACATAAAGAAAACAAATATCCATACAACCACACCTACAAGCAACATCATGATAAATGAAGAGAACACTGAAATTGTCAATGATTTCATTTTACCTGGATCTGTAATCCCAGGGAAGAAGCAACCAAAAAGTCAAATGACATATTGTATTGGGCAACCCTGTTGCAAAATACATCTTCACAGTGTTAAAAGCAAAGACATCACTTTGAGGGCTAAGGCAAGCCTGATCCAGTTTAAGCTGTCTATGATACATTAACTATTAAGAGAAAGATGCAGAACAGTAGCATCCTATAACCGTAAAACAAAACAGATACATACATTCAGACATAAATGTTTTAGGAGAATAGATATCCCATTGTATAGCGTAGTGTGATCTCATGTATGTAAAAATCAGTTACTGGCAGTGTGAGAAAACTGGCAGAAGTTTTCAAATGTTTATCTCAACTTTTTGATTGGTTTACCTCTAAATTCTATTGTATGGCTTTTTTTATCCTGAAGGTTAAATTACATTTATAATTTTTTTTAAATCATAAAAGAAATATATACATTAACAAACTTTAGAGAGACTTCTATACAGTAACATTACTACTGAGCATTTAAGATGATTTTTATATTTAAAAATGATTTTCAGAACTTGTTTATATACTTTTATAGGTTCCTGGAAAATCATGCAAAAATTATTACACTCTTTAAAAATGTAATTTCTTTTTACTACAAAGTTAAGCTCAAAAGTGCAGTAATTTTCTTATTCTCTGCCTTAACTTCAAACTGTAGCTAATTTTACTCTGATAAAAGTAGCCTGCTCAAGAACTCTCTGGCATCATCTTTCCAGTTACATAGTTAAACAGACTTCAGGTGAGGCCAAAGAAAATTGGTATCTTAAGTAAAATTAAAGAAAAATTTAAAAACTTCTACTATCACTATTTTGCACATAAATGTCAAACTGAACTAGAGGAAATTTCTTTCCATGTGTGCTTACTGAGATTCCTTTAATTCTGATATTTTTGGTTGGCTATAGTTTGTAGAGGAATCAAAAATAATATTTTGATTCTTAAAGTATACTGTTGTCTTTATGAAAGATTTGTAAGTATTGTGCTATATGTGGCCAGTGAAGTATGAACAAATGAATATCACTGAATCATCTAGTTAAATACTTTCATTGTAAAAATGATCTCTTGGAAGATAAACAATGACCTGTAGCCACTGCACCATAAATTAGTGGTGAAGCTGGGCATTGTGGTACCCAAACTAGTATTACTGCTGATACCAACTCTGTTTTTTTAAGGGGAACTGTAGGAGTTTACGCTTCATCTGCCTTTTAGATCATATTCGAAAGTGCCTGTTCACCTAACAGCACAAACTCTACCCTCCTACTGCCCTGTGCATGGAGTAGGAGTTGTTATATATACCCTCTCTAACTATGATAATATAGATGAAAGAAGTCTCTTGCCACAGTTGAGTTGCCAGGGCACAGCACTCAGAGAAAGCTTGGGAACATTTAGGGCTGATGGTAATCGACAACTTGCTGCTAGCAGCTTTCTGATTGGAGTCCATCAAACCAGCATTTCTGGATGGGGGGGGGCATTTGAACGTTGATGCTGAGAAGATAACAAGAGTGCCCTTAGCCAAGTACAGAAGCAAAAGGCTCAGGGCTGGACTTAGAGATTCTGGTCTAACTTCCTTCCTGCTGCCTTCTGCAGCACATATCCCATTCAGTGACTGGTAGAGCAGCCCCTACTGCAACAGCTCCAGGAACGGAAAATTCCTCCCTCCCCAGGTAGTCGGTTCCATTTCAGACAGCTCTGATTGCTGGAAAATGTTTGCCGGTATCTTCTAAACCAAAATTCAACTCCTGTTACTAGTGTTCAGATGGTCAACTCTCTTGTGCAGGAAAAAAGAAATCACCAAATTGTGAGTTTCTCATATATCTGAGGACAGTCATCACAGCCATTTAATTCTTACCCTTCCTCTGCTAAACAAACATCCTGCTACCTTCTTATTTAGATGATTTTTTTTTTCATGTGATATGATAGGTTTTTCAAACCCCTTACAATCACCCCCACTGGACAAATGTTCACTTTACCGAGATACTCTTAACCTGCAGTCAGTATGAAGGCTGAATTGGTATAGAAAATCAAGACAATGACTTAGGGTGCCTTCCTGCTCTCTCAAAAACCACTTGAAGGAGTCTTTAGAATTGATCATGTCATCTCCGTTATTTAGAGATGAGGAAATGAAGGTGTGGAGATGGGGAGGGACTTGTCCAAATGGTCAGAGCTGCTAAGTAGAGCCACAGCTAGAACCAAGAAGCAGTGTCACGAGGTGAGAAAGTGAACAAAACATCTGACACTGTAGCTGTGGTCTCCCTTCTCCCAGTCATTTGGACTTGGCAAGATAGTTAAGCTTTCAAGAAGTCACTTTGCCACTGTAAGTGGCTACATAGTTCCTCTGGCCTATGTATGCAATTTGCTGAGAAGGGGCTTAAAAAAGAATCAAACATTATTAGTTACCACGTAATCAATTCTTCTTGAGGTAAGTATCTAATTTGCATGATCTCATTCAATTCTCATAACTTTGCAAAGCAGAGAGAAATTATTCTCATTTTACAGAAGAAGAAACTGAAGCTTGGGGATGCTAAATAACTTGGTTAAGGTCACATAGCTATAAATATCATGCCAAGACTCAGGCTTGGTCTCTTGTTCTTTTATGTGATGCCTTCTAAAGATGGCAAGTACTTTCCAAAATGGGGAGTGGAAATCTTATTATTATGATGATCATAATTATTAAAGCGGTCGCCATGAGTCGGATCCGACTCGACGGCACTTGGCAATTATTAAAGCACCATATCTGTAATACCTAGTACTATGTCTACTTTGAGATTGTTAGTGTACCTGAAATTCAAGTATTATATAAAAATTGGCTCTTTCAGACCCATCTTCCAGATATTCTGAGTAAGTACTAAATATCAATACACAAAACAAAAAAAGTAAAGCATGGTGTTCAACAGTACAGTGAACTCTACTACCAATATGACTTGGGTTTGAATTCTGCCTGTTCCACTTACTAGCCCCATGATGTGCCTCAGTGTCCTCACCTGGAAAATGAGAATAATAATACATGCTTCATGTGATTGGTGTGAGTATTCAATGAGGAAATATCAGTACAGAGCTTTCACAATGCCTGGAACATACTAAGTGCCCAATTAGCATTAACGCTTACATTATTGGAAACGCTGGTGGTGTAGTGGTTAATTGCTACAGCTGCTAACCAAAAGGTTAGCAGTACAAATCCACCAGGTGCTCCTTGGAAAACTCTACAGGACATTTCTGTTCTGTCCTATAGGGTCTTCATAAGTCAGACTCAATGGCAATGAATTTGATTTTCCGTCTTGACAGTATTATGTCTTAAAGTTCTTCACACCTGGCTTTTGTCAGAATTTAATGAAAACCATACATTTAACTGCTACACTAGCTGCTTTAATTTAGAGTAAAATCAGTGAGACAGTTAAAAACCAACATAAAAACATTATGCTAAAAGAAATAAGCCAGACAAAACAGCACAAATAATATATGATTCTACCTACATGGAAAATCTAGGATAGGCAAATGCTTATAGATGGAAAGTAGATTAGTGCTTACCAAGGACTAAGGGCAGGGGGGATAGGAACTTACCGATTAATGGGTATAGGTTTTGTCTTTAGCATGATCAAGTTTTGGAAATAGGCAGTGGTGACAGTTGCATAAATTTGTGGATATAATTAATGCTACTAAATTGTACATTTAAAAAATGGTTAAAATTGCCTGTTTTATTCTGTATATATTTTACCACAATAAAATAAGTGACTATAACTGAGCAATGAACACGACAGAAATCAATTTCCTTCAGATCAAGACTACACTAAAGGAATGTGGGTTAATTTACCTAGAGTTTGCTTTATCCCTGTGAGATGTACAACTGGTAGTGCCCACAGATCTTTCTGATCTGTTCTAAGTCAATTAGCTAGGATGAGAAAATATGAACAGATGCTCTGTTATTCCACAATAACTTCTGAAGACAACACAAAACTTTGGAGTACCTAGATATTCTATTTTCTTTTTCAATTCTCTTCTTGTCCTGAGAGTTTTCTTTGAAGACTCAGCTGTTAAAGAACAGAGAGAGAAAGAGAACATGCTTCAGAATAAACACTTTCAGGTAAACATCCTTCAGAATAAACATGAAATTATTTAAGGACTCAAAGCATTTGCACAGCCTTGTTGAGCTCATTATGTCAGAGGTGGAATTCTGTTTCTCACAATAATTCAGAACTATACCTAGTAAATTACAAGGACATACATGATTAAATGGAGCATATTCCTTGTTATCCTGTAAACATATTACCTCGATGTGCTCACATATTACAAAGAAGAAAAAAAAGCAACAAAACATATGGTTTTAAGGTGGTTTGTTCATCACTTTAAAAAAATTTTTAGTAAGTGTCTTCTTTCAACCAAGCCCTGGGCTGCTAGGAGCTGGAAACACAAAGGTGAGTAAACACAATCCCTATCCTCAAGGATTTCAAAATCCAAAGGCAGAAGACTGGAGGAGTTTCAGTGGTATTATGATATACATGGCCTGACAATTAAGTTTGCTAGCTCATCCTGGGAAAAGTGCTACATCCCTCACTGCTGAATATTACTATGGTCACCTTCGTAGCACTGCCCTTGGGAAGCTATGCAACAACACCAGTGTCTAGTCCACGCTTTAAAGCAATTTTGGAACTCTTTTTCTGGAATGCCATCACAACTGTTGTCATATTGCCTTTGATGTCCTGAATGTCATCAAAATGTCTTCCTTTCAATATTGTCTTTATCTTCAGGTGAAGAAAAAAGTCATTGGGGGCCAGGTCAGGTGAGTAGGGAGGGTGTTCCAATACAGTTATTTGTTTACTGACTAAAAACTCCCTCACAGACAGTGCCTTGTGAGCTGGTGCATTGTTGTAATACAAGAACCACTAGTTGTAGGTGAAAAGTTCAGGTCGTTTTCATCTAATTCTTTCATGCAGCCTTTTCAGCACTTCCACATAGTAAACTTGGTTAACTGTTTGTCCGCTTGGTACAAACACATGATGAACAATCCCCCTGATATCAAAAAAAGTTAGCAACATCGTTGTGACTCTTGATTTGGACTGATGGAACTTTTTTGGTTGTGGAGAATTGGCTGACTTCCATGGTATATTTTGACACTTTGTTTCAGCGTTGTATTGGTACATCCATGTCTCATCACCAGTGATAACATGGCCAAAACACCTTCTTGCGTCTCCAAAAGGTCTTGAGAAACCTTGACTCTCTTGCTTTTGTTCATAGGTGAGCTACTTCAGGACAATTTTTGCACACACCTTTCTCATGCCAAGGTTTTCAGTTAAGGTTTTCCTAACTATTTCTCTTTCCACATTTACTTGGTCTGCTATGCTTCTCACAGTCAGCCTATGATTTTGATGCACAATTCAATGAATTTTTGCAATCTTTTCTTTGGTTCTGCTTACTGCTGGCTGCCCTGACCTCTCTTCATCAGTGACACTTTGTCTTTCCTCAGAAAAACATTTAATCCATTTGTACACTGCCATTTTCCTCATGGTATTATCCCCATAAACTTGTACTAACATGTCTCTGATTTCACTTCCACTCTTGCCAAGTTTAACAAGAAACTTAATGTTTGTTTGTTGCTCTAATTCAAGCTTTGACATTCTTGTGGTGGCACATGACATGCAATAACAATGAACGCCACTCAGCAAGACACCACCACACACACTGACATGAACACAGCTGTGAAACATTGATATGCCAAGATAATGAAACCTTACTGAGTTGTTGTACAGTCCTGCCAGTGTAAGTGCATGACAGCAAGTTCGTGAGCTTGTCAGATCTCATTAATGCCATGCTGAGTACAAAGAGGAAAAAGGGGAGGGGAGATCAACTCTCAGGCACAGCTGGAGTTTTAAGGGCATATTAGAGGGAGAAGAGCACTAGGCCAAATGTGGCACAAAAAAGAGTCCTCTCAGGAATTTTAAAGGCTGTGAGGCTTGAGCACAGGGCACTAAGTGGGAAAGAAGAGATACAAGGGTGAGAGATGAAGCTAGCTGCAGATGAAGGAGATCCTGGGGCAATGTAATCTCACCTAGGGTGGCATAATGGTTAAGTGCTACATCTGCTAACCAAAAGTTCAGCAGTTCGAATCCACCAAGCACGCCTTGGAAACTCTATGGAGCAGTTCTACTCCATCCTATAGGGTCACTATGAGTGGGAATCTACTCGATGACAATTTTTTTTTTTTTTTTTAGGGTGAAGCAGTTGGGAGCTGGTGAAGGCATTTAAGCAGAGTGCTGGCACACTATTGGTTGTATTGTATGAGCAGTGAAGATTGGAAGAAAGAGTGAATCTGGGGCTTGGAAAAGCAGTATGTGTTTATGACAATCATTTTTTTGAAAAGGTAATAAATACTTTTTTCTTTTTGTTATCTGGTTAAAAATGAAGTCAATGACCATTTTCTTGGAATTCACCTGCATTCACATTTGGGAGGATGGTGAGTCCTGCCAATGGAACACTTCAGCATTGTTCCTGCCACCACCTGCTCCACAACCCTGCTCACTTTTATCTAAAGCTCGAAGTTCTTGTTCAGAAAGAAAACCATTCCCAAAGAACCAACATTCAGTGGCTGTTACAGGGAATACTAGACTCTTGGATACTGCCAGTTGCAAGCTACTGGCTTATTAAAATCTAATTCTCTAGTTTTCTCAAAACATTTTCCTTCCCCTAGTTCTTACCTCATAAGTTTACAAATACATGCTATTCAAAATTTACTGGATGTGACTTTGGTATGGAAGTTCTTAAAAAATTATTTACTTCTGCCATTCTTGAAGCTTTGCACATTGAGTTACCTATAAAATATCTCTTGAGTAAATGGGTAAATGAATTAATATGCAAAGGAAATACTCGTGTCCCTCACAGTCCTTTTCCAGCTCTACTGTTGCTGTTGTTAGGTGCTGTCAGTTAGTTCTGACTCAGAGAACAATAGAATGAGATGCTGCTCAGTCCTGCACCATTCTAAATTCTAGGAGGGATGAGACCCAAGAAAGCACAAAGCATCAACGATAAGTAAGTGCTAAGTGCATTATTATTTAAAAAAATGTTTTATTGTGCTTTAAGCGAGTTTAAAATCCAAATCAATTTGCCATGTGCAGACCTGCACCCACACTGCTATGTAACTCTAGTTCCTCTCCCCACCCTGTGATAGCACATTCCTCCTTTCCACCCTGTACTTCACATATCCATTCAACCAGCTCCCGTCCCCTTCCAGCCTCTCATCTCGCCTCTGGACCAGAGCTACTCAGACAGCCTTAGGTATATATTTAAACTAAGTACACTCTTTACCAGCATCATCCTGTCTTATAGTCAAGTCCAATCTTTGTCTGAAGAGTTGCCTTCAGTATTGGTTCCGAATCTGGGCTAACAGAGAGTCCAGGGGCCATGTCTTCATGGGACCCTCCAGTCTGTTGGACCATCAAGTCTGGTCTTTCAACAGGGTTCTAGTTCTGCTCACTCATTTTTCTAGGTGTATTATTCTTGACAAGGAGGCTTGACTCAAGTTTGTGACTATGATTGTGGATTTTGGGTAGGGGCAAGCAAAGGGACACGGCTAGGAAGGGGGTAAGGAGAAGGGAAATAGCGACTCACGGCTGCAGTTACTTTTTCATGTGTAGCCACATGGCCTCCCCACAGTGTGCTCCTGCTCTTTGCTCATTACTGCATCATCTCTCCAGTGGATTCAATAGGCTCAACTTAGCAGATCCCCAGCATCTTCAGTCACATCCCTCTCATTGGAATGAGAAAATAATTTTGATTTATCCATTAGCTTAAAAGGCTCCTTCTCTCAGGGTCAAGAAGTATACTGCTATTCCAACTCATGGTTTATTAAACCAGATGATGTTATCAGTCACTGAAAAGAAGACAGTTTGGAAATGGCTGTACCTGAAAGTATTTCTGAATATGGATTAAATGCCATTTTAGTTTATTCTAGCAGAAGACTACATTTTAGTATTTTACCAAGGATATTTTCAAATAAGTTTTGTTTGTATTACACAGTATGAACTAGAGAGCAAATTAACTGGATAATTATCCTAAAAGGATAACTAAAAGGGGTAACTCAGAACAAGTAAGTTCGCTGGATTCCACTCTATGCTGGGATCAGACCATAAATTACCTGATATCTCTGTGTCTCAGTTTTCCTCATCAATAATATGGGTACTATACCAGTACTCAATACATTTTAAGTATAATCTATACTAATAATATCTACCTTGTATAATCTTATTATGAACATTTAATAATAGATGTAAAGGTCTTAGAATGATGCTCAGAACAATACTTACCATATAGTCAGCGTCACAGAATGAGCTGTGTCTCCCCAAAAATGTGTGTGGCCATTTGGCTGAGCTATGATTCCCAATATTTTATGATTGGTCTCTATTTTGTGATGTTCTTATGCTAAAAAGGATTAGAGTGAGACTGTAAATTCCTTCCTAAGGTACCCTCCCTGCTCCACTGTAAAGGGAGTTTCTCTGGAGTGTGGCTTACACCACCTTTTATCTTTTCATTTTATGAGAGATAAAAGGAAATGGAAGCAAACAGACAGTTGGGAACTTCATACTGTCAAGAAAGCAGTGCCAAGAGAAGAGTGCATCCTTCAGACTAAGGTTCCTGCTCCAAGATGCTCCCTGACCCACGACTGATACAACACAAGGATTTTCCTCCAGAACCAACACAGGGAAAGCCTTTCCCTGGAGCAGACAGCCTGAACTTGGACTTGTAGCCTACTGAACTGTGTGAGAAACATTTTTCTTTGTTAAAGCCATCTGACTTGTGATCTGAATTGTTAGAGCAGTACCAGATGACTAAAACAGTAAATGTCAGCTGTTAGTATTATTGTTCCTATAATCTAGCAGCAAGGGCATACACTAGTGTAATTATGCCTTTCTTCTTTATTCTTCTCCTGTGACTGACACACAGATCACTGTTAGAACTATGCCATCAGTTACTCTACTTAACTCTTTCCACAGTCCTTTGGATGCTACATTTACCACTATCCACTGCTGATAAAGCCACCCATGATTCTGACTCAGTTTCCAGAATAAGAGATATAGCTTGGCCTGGAGAATATATATCTTTACTTGGAGACAGATGGATCTAAAATTAGTTGAAAAAAAAAAGGAGGGTCTTAGTATATGATTAAACATTCAGGAGGAACTTGGACTGGTGAGGATTAGTTGTTCCTTACCTGGAGCTGGTTGCCACATTTTGCTTAACTATTTAGGCAGATTGAGTCAGATCCAATTCTGCTGTCTGTTGTCCTGTGACAACGTAATAGACCAGGAGATGGGCTATGGGAACCATGTCTCAAGTCACAGAAATATTTAAATATTGGAAAGATGAACCAGGGAGTTTCTTCTCTGTGCCAAAGTGTACAGTTTTGCCCTTAGATGAAATCTGAAAACACTCAACAACAACAACAAACAAGTCCTATGCATCAGGATTAACTTAAAGCTTCGTACCTGGGCAAGTATTAAAGAGGAAGAGAAGTAATGTCCATTGAACATCTATTATGCATTAGGTACATAGACAAACATATTCAATCCTCACAATCATATGCTTTGATTTTATTAATCTCATTTAGTAGTTATGGAAACCAAAGCTCACACACATAAATTGGCCCAAGGGTATACATCTAGGAAGTGACAATATGAATTTGAACCTTGTGGAACCTTGTGGAAGCAAAGTCCTTGTCTTTTCAAATATATCACACTGCCATCTTTGTTAGCTTGCATTTAAAACAGTCAGAAACAATCCCTAAAATCATCAATACATGCATTCTTAAGCACAGAACTTATTCTTCCCTTTGTAAGACATATAAGGTTCAACGATTAAGTCTGAAAACTTAACTGTTCTAAGTGCTACATACTTTACTGCTGAATATCACTACAATCATCTTTGAAGTACGCCTCTTAGGAAGCTATGCAACAAAGCCAATGCCTGGTCCACCTCTCAGAGCAATTTTGGAACTGTGTCTGGAATGGCCATTACATACAGTGGCAAGGTGGTAATTTCATGAACTTAACTGTATAGTTGTCTGTGAGGAAGATTTTAACCAGTAAACAAATAACTGTATTGGAACACACTACCTACTCACCTGATCTGGCTCCCAGTGGCTTTTTTCTTTTCCCAAAGATAGACATTTTGGTGACAGTCAGGCCATCAAGAGTAATACAAGGACAGCTCTAATGGCCATTCCAGAAAAAAGAGTTCCAAAATTGCTTTGAAGAGTGGACTAGGCACTGGCATCAGGGCATAACTTCCCGAAGTAATATTCAGCAGTGAGGTATGTAGCACTTTTTCTGGATGAGTTCATGAACTTAATTGGCAGACCTGTATTCTTAAAGAATGTTGGCAAGGCCCAGCACTCTCATGTTTCCTAATGGATTGGCCATGAAATAGTGTTGAGATCACCGAGTCGCCTGGAGACTGAACAAAGGCTCTGATCAAACCCTTGGCATCATGCCCTGGAAGAAATATCAGTCTAGGAATTAAAAGACTTTGAATACAATCCCAAACCTACCACTAATTACTTGTGAACATGGCAAGTCAATCAATTTCTCTCATAAGATCCACTCTTTATTAAGCTCAAAGACATGTTGTGAGACTCTCTTATGAGGATGTTTGGGAATGTGCTTTATAAACTATAAAGTACTATCTAAATCCATTAATTTTTTCACTAAATATCAATTGGATGCCTCTTTGTATCAGGTAAGAAATAATTTGAAGGATTATTTGTACAAGTAAATGTTGTAAGTAAAGGACTAGAAGCAAATGAGATCTTACTGAACCTACCACGTAAAGCCAAGCCAAGTGCCGTCGAGTCGGCAGTAGTGTGTAATTCTGTCTATATGCAGACTTTCAGGAGTCACAGTTATACGCAAATGTTCTCCTACAAGCAAATTCTTATAACTGTCTGTCCAGCTAAGGGAAAGAAAACTCTAGCTGTGTGATGAGTAGGCTAATGCTTGATAGTCATTGTTGGCCTGATTCTCTTCTGAAAGTTCTGGGTTATCAGTTCTTATATACAAAAGAGTAGTGTCAAAAAAATGTACAACATTGATGGTTAGTTTTACATCAATGACAATGATGATGAAAGAAGTGCTCATTATTGCTGATACTCTTCTAGCATGAGGCCAGGTTCTAGGTGCTTGATGTGTATTAATATATATGTATACCTTATAAACACCTGGACTTCACAGTACCACAAGAAAAAACAAATTAGAATTTCATTGACTTAACATCACAGTATGATGTTAACAAGTGACTACAGAAAGCTTTTAATTAATGGTAATAATAAAACTAACTATAAAAACTAGTCTCCTGTGGAAAGTGACATCAAAGGAGAGAAAATACCCTAGAAATAGGGTTGTTCTTTCTTATACTTCATTCCAATTATTGACTGGTTTCCTTCTGTCATCAATTGGCAGACACTGGGAATTACAGGGGGAGAAAAATGTGAGGAAAGAAATGACAATAATTCTTGAAAGCTTGTGGAAGATATTGCTAACAGCAGTGAATAATTTCATACCTCTCAGGAGAGAGATGAGAAGAGTTTAAGAGAATAAACAAGAACTGTCCTCGAAGGTGGATTCCTGGTGTTACAGCTGTTAAGAGCTTGGTTGCCAACTAAAAGCTTGGCGGTTTGAATCCACCAACCACTCCTTGGAAACTCTATGAGGTAGTTCTATTCTGCCCACTAGGTTCACTATCAGTCAGAATCAATTTGGTAGCAAGAGAGTTTTTGTTTTTGTTTTAAATTCTTGAGAGAAAGGAGACCTGGTGGTTCAGGGCTTAAAGAAGTACTAACAAACAACTGGCACTTCAACCCACCAGCCACTCATGGGGGAAGGATGTGACAGCATGCTTCTGTAAAGACTACAGCCTTGGAAACCCTGTAGAGCAGTTTTACTTTGTCTTACAGTGTTGCTATGAGTTGGAATCAACTTGATGGCTGGGTTTGGTGTTTGGTTACTTTTGAAGGTAGAGTGAAGAGTCAGAGGGAACTCGAAAATATACAAGCTACACTGTATTAGCTCTTGAACTAGATATAGTAGTTAAGTGTTACGGCTGCTAACCAAAAGTTTGGCATTTCAAATCTGCCAGGCACTCCTTGGAAAATCTGTGGGGCAGTTCTATTCCATCCCATAGCGTTGCTATGAGTCAGCATAGAGTCGATGACACTGAGTTGCTTTTTTTTTTTTTTTTTAAATATGTGTCAGGAGCCCCTGTCAGGAACTATAATAGTTAATGGAGATTAAAAGGTGAATTAGATACATCTACGTTTCAGGTGAAGTTGAAAAAGCAGATCTTACTCGCTGATGAAAGTAAGCTGACAACGAACAAGGAGAAGTAAAGAAAAGCTCATGCTCTTAGAGAAGAAGGAGGTTGTGCTGTGACATTTAGCCCTTGTTTAGCTTTGGAAAGAGACCAGTCATGCATTCACCCTATAAACATTAAGAACAAAAACCATTAGTTGCCATCAAATGGATTCTGACTCAGAGTCACTCCATGTATATCTGGGTAGAATTCTACTCCATAGGGTGTTTAATAGCTGATTTTTCAGAAATAGACCTCCAGTCCTGTCTTCCAAGGATCCTCTGGGTGGACTCAAACTTCAGCTTTCCAGTTAGCATCAAGCATGTTAACTGATGTTAACTGAAACAGGGACTTTTAAAAATATTTATTGGTCCCTAATGTGTCAGGGAAACCCTGGTAGTGTGTTAGTTAAGTGCTACAGCTGCTAATAAAAAGGTTGGCAGTTCAAATGTTCCAGGCGCTCCTTGGAAAAAATCTATGGAGCAGTTCTACTCTGTCCAGTAGGGTCGCTATGAGTCAGAATCGATTTGATGGCACCGAGGTTTTTTTTTTTTTAATGTGCATCAGGAGCCCTGGTCAGGAACTATGATAGGTAATGGTGAGATAAAAAGGTGAATTAGATAGATATAGTTCTTACTTTACCCTTAAGGAACTTGAAATACTTGCAAGAACTATGAACCACCCACCCAGATTAACTGAGGACAGTTCAAGAAGGATCCTAGGAGAAAGTGATTTAAAGCTGGCTTCCAAATAAGTAGGAGTTAGAGAATTAAAGAACTGGAGGTGAAATGTCCCAGAGAGAGCTACAAAGTCTGTGTGGTGATACAGAGCAGGGAAGGCTAACAGGCTACAAGCTGTCCAGTATAGTGGGAGTTTGCGGTAGGCTGCGAGGAGTAGAGAGCAATGAGTTTGGAAAGCGGATCAGGGACAAGGCCAGTTGGGATCAGATTTGTGTGTCAGAAAGATCACTCCATCATCCTTGCCTCAATGAGAAGAGTGACTAGGGAGGAGAAGGCTGGAGCAACTGGGCAGCTGTGGTGCACTTCACTGAGAGAGTCCAGGAGGAGGTCTAGGTTTGAGGTTGGCAGAGTGCTCTCAGTTTGGGGCAATATTACATTTAGACTTCTTTGAGATATCCAAGGAAGTATCTCAAAAAGATAATGTTTCCAAGCATCTAGAAGTCCTAAATAAATCTCTGAGAATAGAGTCTTCAGAACAAGTTCTGGGAGCATATAGAACAACAAGAGGGAACACGAGGTCAGACAGTTAATTTCATGAATTCATCCTGGAAAAGACGCTACAAACCTCATCACTGAATACCACTATGGTCACCTTTGAAGTGCTCCCCTTGGGAAGTTATGTACCAACTCCAGTGCCTAATCCACCTTTCAAAGCAATTTTGGAACTTTTTCCTGGAATGGCCATTATTGCTGCTGTTGTATTACCCTGGATGCCCTGAAAGTCATCAAAATGTCTTCCTTTCAACATTTCCTTTATCTTTGGATGAAGAAAAAAGTCAGTGGGGGCCAGATCAGGTGAGTAGGGAGGGTGTTCCAATACAGTTATTTATTTACTGGCTAAAAACTCCCTCACAGACAACTATACAGTTACGTTCATGAACTTGCCACCTTGCCACCGTGCACAATGGCCATTCCAGAAAAAGTTCCAAAATTGCTTTGAAGGGTAGACTAGGTGCTGGCATCAGTGCATGTCTTCCCAAGTGGTGTACTTCGAAAGTGACAGTAGTGATGTTCAGCAATGAGGTATGCAGTACTTAGAACAATTAAGTTCACAGGCTTAACTGTCAGACTTCATATGTCAAACAAAAATGTGTCAGGTAAAAAGACAAGAGGATCTGGATGTAACCTTGAAAATCACCAGTATTGAGAGGGCAAGTAAGGGATTATTGGTCTGAAATAGAACAATGAAAATAAGGGGAAGAATAAAGTGGAGCCAAAGAAGTCACAGCAGACGATTTAAAGAAAAAGACAGTGGTCAACCTCATCAAACGTCTTAAAGAAGGCAAGAGAAATAAAGGCTAAAAAATGTTTAATGGTCCTAGTTAGCATCTCATGGGTAACCTTGGTGTGAGAAGTGTCAGTGGAATGCTAGGGGCAGAAGCCAGGGCTCAGAAGTTTGAAATGTTGAAGAGGTGAAGGCAAATGTAGGCAGTTCTTCAGGAGATTCTGCATGTGTGTGAAGAAAAGAGATGATGGTAGCTGGAAATAACAGCTAAGACTCTGCCTGCATTCTTGCATTCCAAGAGCAGTTCTTGTTCTAAATTTATATTTGAATGGTTCTGTGCTTAGCATAAGAAGAAAAATTATTTTCTAAATACAAAACTGATAGATTCATACTCTTTATGGAATGTTCAGTGTATTAAATTTTATTTCCTGTGTTTACAGACCAAATATGTTAGAGTAACTCATTAGACATTTCCCCAAAAATGTTCCCATCTGTTCTGCACAGCACACAGATGGAGGTAATACTAGAAAGTATGGGGGGGCAGGAGTTGGTTGAATGGATGCAAAAGTACAGGGCAGAAAGGAGGAGGGTACTGTCACAGGGGGGGACATGAGGAGGGGAGTAGTTAGAGCTGTATAGTGGTCTATGTGCAGGGTTTTACATGGCTAATTGATTTGGATTGTAAACTTTCATTTAAAGCACAGTGAAATATTTTAAAAATAGAACAGATGAGAATTTTGCTCATGTGAAATTCCAGTGCTGTGACATTAGAGGGATGTTAACCAGAAATGAAGCTACTCCATCATTACAGTTGGTTGTACTTTCCACTGGATCCAGATCTCTCCTCTTGAGTTTTATCCACTAATTTTGCTTCCAAGATTACTGGTATCCCTTTTACCAAATGGGAAAATGTATCCTTCAACTGCACCTATTTGACCAAATCCATTTTAATACTTACATTGAGTCTTTTTTAATGTGAAAACCCTAAAATGCTTCCTTCATTTACTCCCAATCACAAACTTTCAAAAAGATTGCTGTTGAGTCAGTTCTGACTCATGAGAACCCTAAATATATCAGAGTAGAACTTTACTCTGTAGGGCTTACAATGGCTGATTTTTCAGAAGTAGATTGCCAGGCCTTTCTTCTCAGGAACTCCTGGGTGGACTTGAACTACCAACCTTTTGGTTAGCAGTGAGTGTATTAACCATTTGCACCACCCAAGGACTCTGAAGCAACATAGCAGTAAATGAGAAAATGTAGCCATATAAGATTTTTTTAACCCTCTAACCGTGATGGAATATGGAATCCCAGGCTTCAGGAGTAACAACCAAACTTAGCGTGTAAGGAGAGCAATCATAGCTGATATCAGTTTCTGTAGTTTCTTTGAAAAATCCACCTAGCAGAGTAACATGCATTTACTTTGCAAATTTGGTAATCACAGCCTAGTAATCTGCATTAGGACCCTCTCCATCTTTCTGTTATTTCTCAGAAAAAGACAAGTCATCCATCTATAGTTTGATCATTTTTCATGAAATTATCAACCTGAGTCTGGGTGATTGCCATGACCACCCAGAAGAGCGTGGCCTGCTATGACCCAATAAAGAACAACTTTTTGGAGGTTGGTAAGTGGCCCATTCACCAATTTCAACCACATCATCCTGTTCCAAACCATTTGTCAGATTAGTTATCCTAGTTTTTTCTTCTAGTAGTCAGCACACAGAGAACAGATACTCACATGTGAAACAGGTGGTTATCATTTCCAAGGCAACATTCAAATAAATACTGGGTAATGTGGTAAAAGATTTGTGTTAAAAACATGGTAACATGCAAGCAAACACCCCGTCATGGATTGAATTGTGTCCCACCAAAACTATGTGTGCTGTTTTGGCTAGGCCATGAGTCCTAGTGTCACATAGTTGTCCACCACTTGACGGTATTTTTCCATGTATTGCTGCTCTTCACTATGTATTAATAAGATAGATTAGCGGCAGTTGTGTTCATGAAGTCTATAGGATCAGGTCATGTCTTGGGCCAATCTCTTTTGAGATGTAATGGAGAGAAGCAAGCAGAGAGACACAGGTCCTCACACCACCAAGAGAGTAGCACATGGAGCAGGGTGTGTCCTTTGGACCCAGGGTCCCTGTATCCGAGGAACTCCTTGATCAGGGGAGAACTTGTGGAAGGGCTCTTTCTATAGAGCCAACGGAAAGAGAAGGCCCTTTCCTGGAGCTGATGCCCTAAGTTTGGACTCATGGTCTACTAGACTGCAAGAGAAGAGATTTTCCTTTGGTGAAGCTGTTCACTTGTGTTATTTCTGTTATAGCAATAGTAAATGATCAAGACATACCCAAATGCTTTCATAATGTGAATAATGTTACCATCTAATTTATTGGTTGCAAGTAAAATTATTTGGTACTAAAATCACCTGTCCCTTTTAATACTGTAAAAAGCTGTCCAAAGTACCTGGGAGTGGGGGTCATCGCTACATGAAGATGTCCCATCAACAGTATTTCAGTGAAGCATACCTGGCTATTGTATTTGCCTAGCTTCATAACAATTATAAATTGCAGATTTCTGTCAAAACTTTTCTGTAAGAAAAAGCTGTTAAGAAATTAACTTACAGATTAGTCCAGGAACTCACCTGTACTTTCACAAAAATATTACGGTACTTGTTATTTAAGTCTTCTACACTTGGCTTACGCCAAGTGCCGTCGAGTCGGATCCGACTCATGGCTTGGCACTCTTTTATGTAACAGGCTTTTAATTGCCTTTGTAGAATTAAAATGAATTTGTGCAACTCCATCAATCAGCTAGTTTTGTAAAGACAGACAAAGTAATAGAATCTATGTCAGAGAACTCGCCAGCTTGCAAAAATCTTCATTCACAATGTCACTGTAGTTACAACTAGCCCAATTCTGTGGGCATTCTTATAACTCTGATTAATATTGAGATTACCTCTTTGAAGCCTGAAGCTTTAGGCTGTATTGTAGCATGTGGAAAAAGAACCCTAGGTGAGACTAAAAATCTGTGATTCAAAAGTGTTCAGAATCTAAGGCCATAATTTGGGTACCAATAATAGAAGCTTATCTAAAACGCAGGATGTTGTGTCCATAAAGAGATAAAACTGCTGGAAATAGGTTTCACAAATTTAAGCCTCCAAGTTGAAGGCAAATGTTGCTGTAACTTAACTGATTCCACTGGTGGAAATATATGAATCCCAAAATATTACTTTCCTTTCCTTTTTTTTTTAATTCTATGAACACTGATGACTGAAGCTTGTTTTTTTATCACTATACTTTTACAAATTCCCTCCCAAATGCTCCACTCCTGTGACTATATCATTATTTTACCTTTGTCTTTTGTGTGGCTTCATGCATCATTTCTTTTCTAATGTCATCTAAATCTTCTCTTGTTCCAAAACAGACAGAAACTTTGGCCTCAGTTACACTCTCATTATAAGAATACCTGTCAATACAAAATATAATCACCTCCCCTTTTTGAAATAAAATACTTGTAGTAATGAGATAAGAGATAAAATATAACCATGTGAAATTTGGTATAAGAATTTTTCTTCTTGAAACAGTATTGTATTATACTCTATAGTGGCAGAGCTAAGGCAGGTATTTTTATTCCTACCACCAAATGAGAAAATTGAGTCCCAGAGGGAATTTGCCTAACTGCCCACGGTTACTAAGTTCAAAGCAAGTTAGTAGAGAACTGAGCTTAGGATCCAGTTTTCTTTGTAAAGGGTCACATTCCTTGCATGAGTGTAATGTGGAAATGTAAAACAGACAAAAACATGTCCATCCCACAGGGAAGTTATTTACAGTTTAACCTCATAGTTGTCTTATGAGTCAAAAACAAACAAAAGCCCCATTTAACTTTCATTGCACATAAAACAAGAGCCTATCTCCCCAGTAGAAACACAGTTTCCACGGCTCAATTGCCAAGTGTAATTTCTAGGCAGGTTCAGTAATTGCTAATACCATTTCTAATTATTAAGTCTACGATATGATTAACTGTTACTATGATCACATTGATATGATGGTAGCAAAAAACACATGAAAATAAAAAAATAAACAAACATTTTCATAATATAGTCTTAATACCTGAGCAGTGTAGTTATCTGAATATTCATCAGAATCTTCAATCTTTAGGATTCTTTGTGTATGAGATTTTAAAATAGTGGCAAGATTGAAATTAGCAAATACACTTTAGGTGAATATCCCTGAGACCTCTTCCCTTCACTACTACTTGCCACAGTATTTTTCTCATGGAATCTCAGAATTTTTCTCAACACAGGACTTTGACAAGCCCTACCAATCAGTCACAGTTAACTCTTGAAATCTGTTTGCTGTTCAAGGGCTAGGTAAATCTGAAAATAATAACTTTTTTACCTAGCTTCTATAGTAATCTCAAAGTCTTCGATGTTTTTATGGTTAATGAGACTATTTTCTGGTTGCAGTACGACAGAGAAGTGCAATCGCACTGAGAGTAGATGTAAGCAAAGGCAAAAATATTTATTATGTATAATTTTATGTAAGTCAGAATCCACTTGATAATATGCAACAATAGCAACATAAAGGGACTAACAACTAAGTTCACAAACTTATCCTAGAAAAAGTGCTACATATATACTTCATTGCTGAATGTCACTACAGCTACCTTCAAAATACTCCCCTTGGGAAGCTATGCACTGAGACCAGCACCTAGTCCACCCTTCAAAGCAATTTTGGAAATTTCTTTCTGGAATGGCCATCAGAGCTGTCATCATATGTTTTAGTCAGCTAGGGCTGCTCTAACAGAAATACCACCGAGTGGATGGCTTTAACAAAGGAAGGTTTATTCTTACACAGTCCGGTAGGCTACAAGTCCATATTCAGGGTGTCCACTCCAGGGGAAGGCTTTCCCCTTGTTGGCTCTGGAGGAAAGTCTGGTATTGCATCAGTCTTTGTCCAGGGAGCGTCTTGGTGCAGGAACCTCAGGTCTCAAGGACGTGCTCTTCTCCCGGTGCTGCTTTCTTGATGGTAACGAGGTTCCCAATTCTCCTTATTTCTCTTTCCTTTTATCTCTTGCAGGCTGAAAGGATTAAGGGTGGGGCAAACCATACTCCAGGGAAACTCCCTTTACAGCAGATTAGGAAAGTAATCCTATGCAGGAATTTACAGCCCAACCCTAATCCTTTAACATACAGTTTAGGGAAACCACAAAATGGAGGACAGTCACAAGATACTGGTAATTATATCCCAGCCACATGGCTACACATATTTTTGGGGGGACACAATTCAACCCATGACATCATATTACCCTTGATGTTCTAAATATCATCACAATGTCTTCCTTTCAGTATTTCCTTTATCTTCAGGTAAAGAAAAAAGTCATTTGGGGTCAGATGAGGTGAGTAGGGTGTTACAATACAATCATCTGTTTACTGGCTAAAAACTCCTTCACAGACAACTATACAATTAAGTTCATGAGCTTGCCACCATGCCACCGTGCACAATGGCCATTCCAGAAAGAGTTCCAAAATTGCTTTAAAGCATAGACTAGGTGCTGGCGTCAGTGCATAGCTTCCCAAGGGGAATACTTTGAAGGTCACCATAGTGAAATTCAGCAGTGAGGTATGTAGCACTTAGAACAATTAAGTTCACAGACTTAACAGTCAGACCTTGTATGATCTATGAAATACACAGATACGTAATTACATCTCAGGCAAGGAGCTGTCTGGAACAACAGCATAGATCAGTAGTAACATCAGTATCCTGCCCCTTGCCATGATTACTTATTATCAATACTCCTGGAAAGCCACACGATTCCCAAATCAGGGATCAATCTCATTTTGGGGCTCTGGCAGTGCTATCCTGGATTGAAGCACTTGTGTAGTTAGCAGAGTACGAGTTCCATAAGGACGAAGTCCTAATCTCGTTTGTCTGTTTAACCTTTACCCCATTGCCTTTTATACAATGATCAACGTTCAATAATTGGAGAAGTCTTGCTTGTTTTGAATATCTGTTGTGTTTAGTGATTCCAATCCATTCAGCATCTACAATATGAGCATAAATCTCAAATTTTCACCTAGAGAAAATACCTTATAGTTAATAACTTTCTCACAAAAACAAAAGAACCAAGAGAAGTTTGAGATTTTTCATTTCTTTGAAACTAAAATTTGCAAGTAATATTTCTGTGTTTCAAGACCTGTCTTTTCCTTATGTCCATTCAACAAGTGATCCTAGACTCAAAATCCTATTTACCACATATTGCTCTTCAGGTCACTTAATCCAATAAGTGAATGCTACCTTTTGGAGAGAAGGGATATTTGGCTGCATGGTAACTATGGCAGATGGTGAGGGGCAGGCTGTAGAAGGGCAAAGGGCATGTTTCAATGTTATGGCTACTTCTCTCTGGTGTTAGAGAAAAATTCCCTTCAGGTTAAAAGCAAAAAGACAGAGCAAGGACTTTGTAATTGTGAACAGTATCCAAGACAGTTAATAAGCAATTCCAACTCAAACAAAAGAAAAACCAAACTCAAGGCCACTGAGTCAATTCTGACTCGCAGTGACCCTACAGGACAAAGTAGTACTGCCCCATACGGTTTCCAAAGAGCAGTGCATTTGAACTGCCGACCTTTTGGTTAGCAGCCAAACTGCTAAACTGTGTGTCATCAGGGCTCCAAACTCAGTGCTGTCAAGTCGACTCCAACTCACAGCGACCCTAAAGGACAGATTAGAACTGTCCCACTGAGTTTCCAGAGGGCATCTGGTGGATTTCAACTGCCCACCTTTTGATCAGCAGGCATAGCACTTAACCACACTATGCCACCAGGGCAACAAAGGAGAGTTTAGTTACTTCATGGGGTATTTTGTTGCTGCAGCTTTAGTATGTTAAATGCTTCAAATTTTTACATGTGCTTGCTCTTCTCTTCTAACTATAAGCATCTTTTAACTTATCATTACCCTGACTGGCCGAAAACAAGATTTAAATAGTTGAACAAGTTTATGTAACAGCATACAAATTAATACTCTAGTAAGCTCCTACGAGAAATGAACAGGAGCTAGTTACAAATTAATTATTAGCACAATTAATACAAATATTTCCAAAATAATTATGTTTCTTTCTTACATATTATAAATTTCCAAACACATCAATTTTTAGGGATGATGGAAAGAAGCACCAGACTTGCAGTACAAAGGAAGATTTCTCCTCAGTCTGCACACAGAGACTGTAAGAACCTGGACAAGTCTCACTATTTCTCTGGGTCTGAGCCTCCTTATCTAGCCTCAGTTATAAGTGAGGGCATTGGACTAGATGATTCCTAACCATGTCAGAGAATATGGTCTTGCAAAGACATTGTCTAATCCTACCTTCTTACTGGATTTGATGCCCTGCAGAGCTATACTGAGGAGGCAAGAGAGTATTCAACAACTGAATTAAGATGAGCCACACATAAAGCTCTGGGTCTTCTGTTTATCAAGCCCTGTCCATTTCAGTTCACTCACCACATCTCACTGCCTTTTCTTTAACCTTTAATGACTTTTTGGTTAACTGACATAAAAATCAGTAACATCATCATTTGGAACTGTACAGTTCAGTAGCATTTAGTACATACACAAAATTGTACAACTGTCAACTCTGTCTAGTTCCAAAATATTTTTCTCATCCCCAAAGAAAGTTCTGTATCCATTAGCAGTTGCTCCCCATTTCTTCCTTCCCCTAGTCTCTGGCAACCACTGCCATATTTTTCTCAAATAATGTATGCTTTCTACATTTGCTATGGACTCATAGCCATCCTACAGCACAGAGCAGAATGGCCCCATAGCATTCCCGAAGAGTATCTGGTGAATTTGATCTTTTGGTTAGCAGTGATAGGACGTAACTACTGTGATAGGGTTATTATAAGGCAGAATCAACTTCACTGTAACAGGTTTGGTTTGGGTTCTATGTTTGTTTGCCTGCCTCCCCATACCCAGGTATTTTTATAAGTGCACTATGCAAATTTTTTCCATAGCAATGTGTAAAAATTAATGGGCATAGCAGGTGCTTATGAAATTACCTGGGTGGGCAGGAGGGAGGTGCAGCAGGCAAACAAAGACAGAACTGACACATTATTTGTGTAAAAATACAGTAATCTGCTTTCTGCTATGGATATACTTATTTTGTATTTTGTACAAATAAATCCACATAATTTGTGAACTTTTATGACTGGCTTCTTTCACTTTTAATCAGTTTTTATTTTGTTAAATGATTGAAAACAGCTTTCAAAAACACATATTGGCAATCTCAAAAATTTATGAGAAATTACCATGACTTTTAATTTCAAAATATGCAGTTTCTGTTGTTGTGAAGTCATCTTTGCAACTGGCTTTAATTGTCTGTGTCCCATATCTGTAAAAGCAACATATTTAACATTTTAATTATCTTCAATAATATATATCTAATTTACCCAAATAATATTCAAATGAGCACTAACTGTGAGCCAGGCACTGTTCTAAATGGCTTACATATATTAACTCACTCAATCATCACAAAAATACTATGGAATAGGTTATGTTATTGTCCCCATTTTATACCCAGACCCTGAGAAGTGCAGTAACTTGCCCAGGGACACATAGCTACCAGGTGGTAGAGCTGGTATTTAACCTCAGTAATTCTTTTTTTTTTTTCTTTTTTATTTAACATGACTGAGTGAAAATGTACATTCCCGTATAAATTTACATGCCCATCTACATGCAGCTTCCACTGCTCTCCCTGTCCGGTGACAGCACACTATTCCTCTCTGCTACATAATAATCTCAGTAATTCTAACTCCAAAGCCCTCCACCACAATTCCAAGCACAAATGGCCCTAAAAGCAGTTTCAAATTTATGGACAACTTAATTAATTTATCATATTTGAAATATGTCTTAAAATTATAAACAAAAATATGTATTTTAAGAAGAATTCATGTAACCTGCTAAGATTTGTTTTAATGTTACTATTTCTTTTCATAGTATGTCACGGCATACAAGGCCTGCCAGTTAAGTTCGTAAACTCATCCTAGAAAAAGTGCTACCTACATACCTCATAGCTGAATATCACTATAGTTACCTTCGAAGTACTTCCTATGCACCAGTGCCAGTGCCTAGTCCACCCTTTGAACCCTTTGAAGCAATTTTGGAACGCTTTTTCTGGAACAGCCATCAGAGCTATCATTGTATTACCCTCGATGTCCTCAGTGTCATCAAAATGTCTTCCTTTGAATGTTTCATTTTCAGGTAAAAAAAAAAAGTCACTAGGTGCCAGATAAGATCAAGTGAGTAGGGAGGATGTTCCAATACAGTTATTTGTTTACTGACTAAAAATTCCCTCATAAACAACCACACAATTAAGTTCACCAACTTGCCACCATGCCACCATGCCCAATGGCCATTCCAGAAAGAGTTCCAAAATTGCTTTGAAGGGTGAACAAAGCATGGGTGTTGGTGCACAGCTTCCTAAGGGGAGTACTTCGTAAGTGTCTGTAGTGATATTCAGCAATGAGATGTGTAGCACTTATACACCAATTCAGTTCACAGACTTAATTGGCAGACCTCATGTACTTAACCAGAAAATGGTTTTGATTTAAAGATACTAGTTATTCAGTTGATAAACCAGTCCTGAAGCACAATCATGTTAATAGATATACTATATAATAGGCCAGGAAATCAAAACTACGTATCTAGGATAAGATTCCACAGTGCTGTCAGCATTTTAGGGGCATAATCTGTATTTCCCATTTGTGCTTACAGCATGAGTACCATGTGAATGCTCCCAGCCTTGTGGCAGGAGAGAGCTCAAGCAGGTGCCACATTCCCTTTGGCAGGAATGATGTTCCCTAGGCCTGATACCAAAAACCAAACCTACTGCTGTTGAGTCAATTCCAACTAATAGTAACTTTATAGGACAAAGTATAACTGCCTCACAGGGTTTCCAAAGAGTGGCTGGTAAATTTGAACCATTGAACATTTAGTTAGCATTTTGAACTCTTTAACTACCATGCAGGCAAAAACCAAACTTTCTTTATGTTGACACAATTAAGTTATATGTAAGTGGCTTGTTAATGTGATGGAGAAACAAATCACCAACTTTGTTTGGAAAGGGAAAAAGCCCTGGATAAGTAAAGCACTACTGAAGAAGAATACACTGGGAGGCCTCTCACTACCTGACTTTAGAAACTATTACACTGCCACACTAGTCAAAACAGCCTGGTACTGGTACAAAGAGACAAACAGATCAATGGAACAGAACTGAGTCTCCAGAGACGACACCATCTTCCTATGAACAGTTGATATTTGACAAAGGCCCTAAGACGTTAAGCTGAGGTGAAAACAATCTCTTCAACAAATGGTGCTTGCAAAATTGGATATCCATCTGCAATAAATTGAAATAAGGCCTATATCTTATACCTTATACAAAAACCAACTCAAATTGGATAAAAGACCTAAATATCAAACATAAAATGATAAAGCTCATCCAGAAAAAGTAGTAACAATGGAAGCTTTAATACACAATGTAGGTAGACAGACTTCAAAATTTGTCAAACAAACCAAAAATAACAGAAGAGAAAATCTGTAAATGGGAACTACTAAGAATCAATCATGTTTGCTCATCAAAAGACTTTTTAATAGAATTAAAAAGCCACCTACAGAATGGGAAAAAAAATATTTGGCAACTACATGTCAGACTGATGCCTGATCTCCATAATCTATAAGGTACTACAAAATATCAATAAGAAAAAGATAAATCATCCAATTAAGCAATGGTCAAAGGATATGGACAGACACTTCACTAAAGAGGAGAGCCAGGCAGCCAAAAAACACGTGCAGACATGCTCATGATCTTAGCTATTAAAGAAATTCAAATCAAAACTACAATGAGATACCATCTCACCCCAACAAGGTTGGCCATGATCCAAAAAAACACAAAACAGCAAATGCTGGAGAGGCTGTGGAGAAACTGGAACTCTCCTCCACTGTTGGAATTGCAAAACAGTGCAACCTCTTTGGAAAGCAATTTGGTGCTTCCTTAAAAAGCTGGATATACTATTTGATCCAGTAATTCCACCCCTTGGAATATATCCTGCAGAATCAAGGCCATTCACATCAACTGGTACTTGCACATGAGTGGTTACTGCAACACAGTCCACAGCAGCAAAAAGACAGAATCAACTCAGATGCCCAACAACAGAGGAATGGGTAGGAAAATTATGGTATATATACTCAATGGAACACTATGCAATGATAAAAAGAACAATGATGATTTTAGGAAACATCTTATAACCTGGTTTCAGTTGAAGGACATTATGTTGAGTGAAAGTAGTTAGTGACAAAAGGACAAATATTGTATGAAACCCCTACAATAAGAACTTAAAAACAGACTCATGCACAGAAGAAAAGACTTTTTGACAGCCACAAGGGTGGGGAGGGAGAGAGGGCAAGGGTGGGAGGGTTTAGATTAGGTAGTTGATAGAAATTTGGTTGGGTGAAATCTGTGACAGCACACATTAGAAAGATCAACATTAACCGGACTTCAATATAGCATGATTACTCCTCCCACCTTAACCCAATATTGCAAGGACAGAGTAGCTGGGGTGGGGGTGGGGGGCAGGAACTATGCTCTCAGTGGAAATCGAGGCCAAATTGGTGAGTGCCATCTGGGGTCTTAAAAGCTGCCAAGCCGCCATCTGAGGGTACAGCAAATGGTCCCAACTCAGCAGGAATGGATGATCAACAAGAACCAAAGCAACATGGGTGAAAGAGAACCCAGAGGACAGAGAGACCCACAGCAGTGGGTGACTGCATTGACTTGTTACCAGAAGAACCAGATGGTGCCTGGCCACCACCACTGATAGCCGTGATGGACCTCACAAAGTTTAGTCTCACTAGCAACACAAGAATAAAAAGAGGTAACCTGAGATGTCCACTGAAAGACTGCAACTGATGGTCCAGGGGCCTCGGAGTTCCCCTGGGAGCATGCCCCCTGGCCCTGATGCTGCCCCTGTTCATAAATCATAATGGAGGTCAACTCTTCAGATAGGAATGGATTGGACTTGGTGACACAGAGTGACCATATCATCTGTGTACTTTATGGTTCTATGCATCCATAGGATGTCATCCTGGTAACCTCTTACTGGAGGCAGTGATAGGAGATTGTTTGGAGGATTAAGACATGTATGGAGCAGAGAGGAAGTATGTGCTGTCATCAGGCAGGAAGAGCAATGGGAGCTGCATATAGGTGGGCATGCAAATTTACATGGGAATGTACATTTTCATGCAATCATAATAAAATAATAATATGCTTTTTGCAAATATGATTCAATTTATTATGCACTATTTTTACTCAACCTTTGACATCACTAATACAGGTAAGACTACAGTTCATTGGCACTTGAAATTATTATAGATTAGAGGAGGAAGAATATTTAAACAGTAGGTTGTGTTAACAGGGCCCAATCAATGAAGCATTCTGAAACTTGGAAGGAGGATTCAGATAGGAATTTGCATGTCTCCAGGTGTAATTAGCTATGTGAGTACATATAAGAGTGAGAGTTTTACAGGCAAGGCTTATGTCCTTAGATAAATATCTAATCATTCTTTAAGCAGATGTCCAAGGCATAGCTTTAATCTGGATGTCTACAGCCAGAATAACACATACTGGCAGGGACCCTATCCTGTTGCTAAAATTGTATCAGAGATCTTCATCTTATCTCATCTGATTAGCATCATCATCATCATCATCATCACCATTATCTTTA
Organism: Heterohyrax brucei; assembly: GCA_028571685.1. Classification (NCBI taxonomy): domain Eukaryota; kingdom Metazoa; phylum Chordata; class Mammalia; order Hyracoidea; family Procaviidae; genus Heterohyrax; species Heterohyrax brucei. The sequence continues at coordinate 71,561,692 of CM053150.1, forward strand.
ATAGCCATTCCATAAGGTGATGCTGCATTCAATATACCCCCTTAAGTCTGCTCAAACTCTCTTCCTTCCCTTGAAATGCTTTGTAAGAGAGACTTTACTGAAAGACTGAAACCTTCTCTAGTTGAAAGTAAGGATGCAGATGTTGCTATGTATATTTTGCAATTTAGTTCACAATTTTCCATGTTAATGTTCAAGTGAAATATTATTTGTACAGGAGATAACACTGAGAATGAAAATGAGATTATTTTTCAAGTTAAAATTTAGCCTGCCTTAACCTCAAATTCTGCAATATAATCACATTTCTTTTCAATCATTTTAAAAGGAGACTTGATATGATTCTAAGAAAGGTCTTTCTTGCCCCCAAATTATAAAAATACATTCAGATTTTATTTTGCTAAGCTACAATTTAATCTTTCGTTCTTTAGCACTTTACTTTTTAGTAAGGTAAATAGTATCAAATTAATTTCATTTTGTCCTAAAAGATAAGTCAGTTGTCTCAACTGCACTAACTGAATTATCCAACATTTTTCCTATGGATAAAATTTCCCCTCTATTGTACCTGACCAGAATTGTAAGCAGGTTGGTCTGAATGAAGAGAAAGCTCTTGTTATATAGCATAGTGGAATTTTTTTGCTTTTGAAAAATGGGCTGATACAACTTCTAAATATACATGTGAAACTTTATTTGGCCCTCCAGGTAAATCTTTTGGTCGTATCTGTTAAAGAAAAAAAAGAAAGTTGATGGAGGAGGTATCAATGTTAATGATATGAAGAACTGTTTATACACAACAAACATCACAACAATTTTGTAAAATATAAGGCAATATATTTTTCTTCAGAACCACCTCTGTTTAGTTTCTTACCAAATTTTGTTTTAAAGACTTTAAAATTTTTTATCCATATTTTATACACTTACTGCAAAATGAGCATCCTTAAAAATCAATTTTTAATAGATACATAAACAGAAGTCACTAAGCAAAGATTTTAAAAAACCCTCATATGTCAGCAATGGTGAGGTGGGGAGATGGGAGAATTCATATGTCAAGTGGAGAGAAGACTAAATGGCTTATTATATGGAAGGACAAATTTGAATTACATTGTATAGAATCTGTATATTTAATAGGGTTTTGGACACTTAATTCTAATTTTCCTTAAATGTCATTCATAAATTTGTTTCAAAAATCATCTGATGCAAATTCCAATAGCAAGTATAGAAAATCTATCAAGTTATAGATCTGCATTTTAGTAAAGCATTTATTTTCCCAGAAAAACCACAGACTTAGAATGTTGTATGTTGCATATAGTTTAGGTAAACAAATGTTCAATTTATTTTCTATTCACTTCTCTGATTTTTTTAAAACAAAAAGAGAAAAAGCTATGCTTATGTATCAACATGCATACACACTTTTTTTACTCTAGCTATTATTTCAAGTATCAAAATTACTTCTTCTTAGTGTTCATCTTGTAGTTTTGAAAACAGTTATACATATTGGTTGGTTGATTTAGTTTTCAACTCATGTAACCAAATCTTTTTACCTTGATGACTTCTACCTCTTTCATTTTAGACTTCCACATTCTCTTACATTTCCCCCTAATCAGAAGCAGTTTCTCCAGCTAGTATTTCCCATTTGTTTACATGTATAAATGTATAACATTGATCTCATATCAACTAATCATCTCACTTACGTAATATGTTGCATCACATTTTTTCCCACTTATATAAACTGGATCAACGTACCATGTGCGTGTATTTTACAAATAATATTTAGTATATTAAAGACAGTACAAGTTGAATACATACAATTAAGTTTGCAAAAACCAAGCCAAGCCTTGGAATTTATTTTCTGAAGATAAATTAACTTGGCCAAAAGAATACATAAAACTTCTCTCAGGGTAGCTTTTAACAGCAATGGAAATGATTCTGTGTATCCGTAAATGTGAATCATGACATTTTCAGGGGCTCCAACATAGAATTCTTTAGGTGCTGAGACAATATAGCTGTTGAAACAGTGGAACAGTAGGGCCAATTTGTTTAAGAACATAATTTTTAATGTTTTTCACATGGAAAAATCAATTCAAATAGTCAACATTTTGTAAACTTGAAAATATATTCCAATTTTCTAAAAATTGTGATCTAGGGTAAAGCCAGAAAAGCTTCCAGAAAGCCTCCTAGGGACAAGATTTCAAGGAGGCAGAGGAAAATGATCTTGATCAATTACATCTTCTATAACAGGGTCTTCTATAAGACTACAAATAGGGATCCTGCTTCTATAAGACTACAAAAAGGGATCCTGCTTCTATAAGACTACAAAAAGGGATCCTGCTTCTATAAGACTACAAATAGGGATCCTGCTTCTGTCTTTTGAAGAATCCATTTTTAATCAAAATGTCAATCAGGAAGTTACTTTTCATAAAATATATATCTGTCATACCCTCAACCTGGGCAAAACACAGAGTATTAGAATACAAGTCACGTGCAGCTCACAACCGATCTGTGGTTAAAAAAAAGGGAGGGGGAGTAGCAACACTGGAGTAGCAATACTGGACAGATGTAGAAAAAATTCACTTGAAGTTCTCAGAAGTAAAAAAAGGTTCATCTCATGTGGCGTTGACTGACACTTCTTATAAAACTAGAATGAAGGTCAAATGAAGTATTTATGTTTATATCTGATTTATACTGAAACTAAAACTTTATTAATGCTTTTGATGTCTAACTGTTCACTGTATAATTAGTACGATAATTAGTATGTGACTCTTTTGAAATACATTGCAAATGAAAAATGGGATCCTTCACTTACATTTGCTTCGGTCCCTAACTTCTTCCCAAGAAAAAAATACAGACTAGGGTTAAGATGCCCATGGCTGTGCTACCATCAAACAATTGAAACAACCTTTCTTGGAACTGCTCCCCTTTTTGTGAACTCAGCAGGAAGTATTTGTTTAAATTAGTCCTCAGGTTACTTATTAATGTCAGGTAGTGGGACTTCTGGCAAGGAAACCCTGTGAGGCAGTTCTGCTGTGTCCTATAGGGTCTCTATCTGTTGGAATCCACTTGATGTCAGTGGTTTGGATGGGGGACACCTTGCTAAGAAACATCTGAGAAGTTACACCTTCTCCTTGGGGTTGGTCTAGAGTCAATGACTAATGGGGAGGGGGCTGGTAACAGGTAAATCCTGTGTCTAGATTCTTTTTATTTTTGCCCAGTTGTGCTAGCACCATTTGTTGAAAAGACTATCCCTTCTCCATTGGACTGCCTTTGCTCCTTTATCAAAGATCAGGTGATTGTATATATGAGGATCTATTTCTGAACTCTATTCGTTTTGGCTGATCTATTTGTCCTTCCCTTTGCCAATGTCACATTGTCTTGACTACTGAATTTTTATATAAATCTTGAAGTTGGGTAGTATCAGTCCTTTAACCCTATTTTTCTTCACAATTTTGTTGGCTCCTGTGTGTTTTTTGCCCTCCACATAAATTTTAGAATGGTTTGCCGCTATCCACAAAATAGCTTGCTATAATTTTCATTTGGAGTACATGATTTTTTATATTGCAATTATACTTTCCTCTGTGAATTATCAGAATCTTATCCACAAACTCATAATGCATTAAAAAAAATCCATAGCACTGCTGTCCAATAGAAACATAATTAATGTACATAATTTTAAGTTTCCTAGTAGCCACATTGTAAGTTTTTTCTTAAAAGTAAGGTTAATTTAAATAATACATTTTATGTAACCCAATACATCATTTCAACACGTGGTACTAGCCACATTTTAAGTGCTCAGCAGCCACATGTGGATAGTGGCTACCCAGTTAGACAGCATATATCTATAAACTTGTAACTAAGAACTCAAGAAACTAAGAATTCCTCTAACATCTGGATCCAACAAGTAATTTTCAAATTGTATAACTTTTACCTTTGGTGAATTTTCAGTTAAATCATTTTTATTTCTATAATAAACTATTATTCCCTTTTTTAAATTGGTGCCCAGTCTGTATTTTTGTTTAATATACATTCCTTTGTAAAAATAATCATTTATTTTAAATATATCTCTAATTCACTTATTTTTCAAAGTCCCACTAGCAAGCCACAGAAGCCAGCCAAGTGCCACAGAGGGTAAATAATGGAAGCTACTGGGTAAGTGAAACAGTGGTTGCCCAGTGGTTAAGTGCTACAGCTGCTGACCACAGAGTCAGCAGTTAAAATCCACCAGGAGCTCCTGGGCAACTGTATGGCGCAGTTCTACTCGGAGTTGGAATCGACTTGACAGTAATGGTTGTTTTTGTTGTTGTTGTTGGTTTCTAGACAAGCTGGAATCCCTGGTGGTGTAGTGGTTAAGGGCTAGGTCCGCTAACCAAAAGGTCAGCAGTTTGAATCCACCAGGGGATCCATGGAAATTCTATACAGCAGTTTTATTCTGTTCTGTTCTATAGGGTCACTATGAGTCAGAATCGGCTCAACAGCATTGGGGTGTTTTTTTTGGACAAGTTAGTCTGATCCTTTTCTAAAACAAATTTGCGGAATGAAACTGGTTTGTAAAAGAGGGGCTAAGAGAAGCAAACTGAGTTAGACTTGCTATCCTTTTGAAAAAGGAATGAACGATAACTTGGTTATTCTTATGTTAACATTTCTCTTGTATATGCAACTCAGAGGAATTAGGAATTGTTTATGTTACTGGGTAGATACAAATGAGTGTGGAATGAAAGAACTGTCCTCACTACTTTCCCATCCTTGCTCTTGCTTTGGGGAGAGTTTCTTTTACCATGCTGAGAGGCAGTTGCTGTCAAAATTAGCAAGTGAAAGGTTTCCCTTCTGAAGGCTCTACAGCTGAGATTTTTATCTCCAAGGCTAAGAACCAGCAGAGGGTACCCGGTCAGGGAAAGGGAAGAAAATTGGGCAAAAGGAATTAGAGAACACCCATCTGAGACAAACCGGATATAACTGAGAGACTACCAAGAGGAAAACTACAGAAATGTTTTGCAATATACTTTGGATTCTGTGGATATTCTTGATGTCTACTAATAGGACTGATAAATGAACTACACCTATACACCATAATTGTCTTGGTGGGGCAGTGGCTAGTTGCTATGGCCGCTAACCAAAAAGTCAGCAATTCAAATCCACCAGCTGCTCTTTGGAAACCCTGTGGGGGTAGTTCTATCCTCTCCTATAGGGTTGCAATGAGCCTGAATCTACTTGACAGCAATGGGTGTGTTTCCTAGTGTACCATACGATTTGATAATGGACTCCACCTGAAAACCAATTCAGAATTGACTTGATGGCAACAGGCTTGGTTTTCTGGGGGGGAGGTGGGGGTGGGGAGACATAACAGAGAGGTTACACACAAAATTCAAATCTGTGGTGGAAAAGAAAAAAAGATGAGTGACAAAACAAAATGTTATTAATAGAACCAAACGTCAGCAATGTACACATTCCCCAAAGTAAAGATCATCTAAACATCAATTTAAAAAAAAAAAAGTGGGTACATCACCCTCTTGATTCTAAATGTGGAGTATTTCAAAATTTTGTGTTTTCTACAATTTTAAAGGCTTCTGTATAGGATCCCTTTGAGTTGGGATCAACTGGATGGGCAGCAGGGTTTTTTTTTTTTTTTTTTTTTTTAAGTATGTATTGCATAAATGTGAATGTGAATGGTGCCCCCTATTGGAAGCCACCCGAATTTCTTATTGTGGGAAAATGATCTGCATTTAGGAAAAACTGAGCCAGCTGCTGAAGAGTTTTTTTTTAAGTACCCTGTGTGGCTTAAGGAGTCTCTGGGTGGTACAAATGGTTAATACACGCAGCTGCTAATTCAAAGATCTGTGGTTTGAGTTCACCCAGAGGCATCTCAAAAGAAAGGCCTGGTGATCTACTTCCCAATAAGTCAGCCATTGAAAACCCTATGGAATTTGGTACAGCTGTTGCAAAGAGCAGCATGGCATTTCCTCAAAAAACTAAAAATTGATCCAGCAATTCAGGTACATACTCAAGAGATTTAGAAGTAGCAACCTGAACACACACATGCACACCAGTGTTCACTGCAGCGTTATTCATAACCACTGAAAGGTAGAAACAACCTAAATGTCCATCGAGGAATAAACGGATGAGCAAAATGTAGTCCACACACACAATGGAATGATACTCAGCCAGAAAGAGAAATGAAGTTCTGATACTTGTTACATCATGGATGAACTTCGAAGACACTAACTTATAGTGACCCCACAAGGCAGAGTGAACTTTCCCATAGTGTTTCCTGTTGAGCTGGTGCATTTGAACTGCCAGCCTTTTGGTTAGCTGCCATGTTTCTTAACCACCGTGCAACCAGGGCTCCTTGAAGACATTACATTGAGTAAAATAAATCAGTTATGAAAGCATAAATATTGTGTGATCTCACTTATGAGCCAGTACAACCCAAACTAAAATTTATTAGCAGTTACCAGGCACAAGAGGGAGGAGGAAAAGAGAGTCATTGTTTATGGAGCACTGCATTTCTGTTTATGGTGACAGGAAGGTTGGCACTGATGAAGGCTAGTGGTCGCATAGCTGACTAACGTAACTGACGTTACTAAGCTCTACACCTGTGAAAAGCTGAAATGGCAAATGTTGTGTAATAAATATTTTTACAACAGCAACCAAAGAAAGAAGAGTAACTGCTGATACTGCTTATATTCAACTAAACACCTCATGGGGTTTGTTTTCTTGGTTTGGAGGTTTACGGTCATGTTTTCATGGGGCATCCCAGTTAACTGTCATACCATGTTTGTGCTTCTGTTCTACCTCCTAGTTTAATACATAGTGTCTGGGGTCTTAAAAGAATACAAACAGCCATATAAGATACAATTCATTTCTATTCACTTCGAACAACAGAGGAGGGGAAGAATCAGGAATAAGAGGAGGAAACGAAATGCCTGGCCAATTGTTTCCACGAACAACTGCCTACTTTGCTATGAGATCAGAAAGACTAGATGGAGCCCAGCTACCACTACTGAATGTTTTGATCAAAAATTCTCTGGAATAATACTGATTGAATGAGGAAAAAATGAGGAAAAGAATTTCAAATTCTCATGGAATTCAATCTTTCTGGAGCCATTGAGGCTAGAAGCACCTCAGAAATTATTGCCTGGAGCTACTCTTTAACGCTTAAACCAAAAATATCCCATCATTTTTAAATTAAGGGATAGTTTAATTAGTAAAGAAAGAATGTCTGCTTTCAGCTTTGTGTTCCTTTAAAGAACTATCTATAAGGGATCAAACCAACAACAGCAACTTCAAAAGTTAGATAAGAAGCTTAGAGGTCTGGTGGAATAATTCAGAGAAGGATGTAAGAATGGTTGCACAATGTAATCAATGTAACTGAATTAGTGTATGTTTTGTTGTATATGTACAACGAAAATTTACGATAAGCAAATCTATGGAGCACAGTTCTACTCTGACACACAGAGGGTCAATATGAGTAGGAGTGCTAAATGCGCATTATAAGGCTCTCACCCAGCTCCAGCTTCTGTTTGGTTTTTGCTCCACCCATACTGAACTGCTTCATGTTTTTCTTCTTACCCACAGCCCCATTGCCACATTCTTTTTTCTTCTTTCTGGGCTTTGCATAAATTGTTCCCTCTGTGCAACAAATTCTTCCTCATTCTCCTCCCACCTGATTACATCCCTCTCCTCTTTCATGCCTAGGATGAGACACCACTCCCTCTGGGAAACCCTTGCCAACTAATGAAATAACTCAAACATACTGAAAACTTACTGTGGGCCAGGCACCGTTTTAAATTCTTCCAGCTGCATTAGCTTTTTTAATTGTCAGGAAAACTGCAGGAGGCAGGTATTATCATCCCGTTTCATAGATGACACAACTAAGGAAGAGACAGAATTTCTAAAGTAGTGTTACAAGAATGGACCGTGAACTCTATGATGTGGAAATCACAATAGGAAGGAAGTGATTGTGAGCAAATGGCAGGAACAAGGGATTGGTGGTCACGACGAAGTTCAGAATTGGGCTAGGACAGGAGTTCTTTTGTGTAATCTAATATTTAGGATTAGAGGATCGTGGTAAAGAAGTGCTGCTTGCATTTGAGATTTTGGGGGACAGTATGGCATCTGATCACGACAAAGTCCAGGGGTATACATACAACCTTGAAAATGGGAAGCTGCAGTAGAAAGTGTCATTGATAATAATGGTTAAAAGCAAAAACTTCCTGTATATCCCTGGCATCCAGCACAGAATCTGATAAATTCTCTCAAAAAACTTGTTAAATATATGGTTCTATGTGGTTAAACGCAGCACTGGTAGGTGAGCTCCAACTGAAGTCTCCTCCAATGTTTCCCGCTTTAGCTTCCATGCCACCAATCAGAAGAACATTCCCCTCTCTGGGCCACAGGAACCAGGAATATTCCTCCTCTTGGATTCCCACGGGACACCTGAAACCCAAGCTGCCTTCGTTCGCTCTCAGATTCATCTACATCTGGTGTCTAATGGGTATTCACCTCAGAAAAAGCCCACTTAAAGACAAGCGTGCTGAGAGGCACACAAGTTCAAGGACAGTCGAGAGCATCACTGGTGGGTGCAAGCTGGTGACCGTACCGACTGGTTCCTCAGGTCTTCCTCTGACCCAGTTCTAAGTCTTGACGAGACACAGGTGCAGCCTCTCGTCGGCAAAAGGAGAATGGCTTGCTGGCAAATGCGGCAACAAACCTTGCCTCTCGTAGGCTCCGGGCCACCAAAGCCACGAGCGTCGACATCCAAGCAGCGAGCACGCCGCAGCCCGCCAATCTTGCGCGGCCGGAAGTCTCACGCTTAGCAGATCCCCGACCCTTCGCGCTTCTGAGGTCGAAGCGGCAAAAGCGGCGCGAAGTTCAGTTCCGCCCCTCGCAACGGCTCGGAGGGGGCGTGGCCTATGGCCACGCCTGTGTCGCGCGCGGCCACTCGGCAACCGGCACAACGCAACAAAATGGCCGCTGCGGCGCTGGGCACCTAAAAGGGAACGGCCCGGTGGGCTCCTGCCTCACGTCGAACGGCCAGGTTGCTCCTCTCGGCTCTTGTCCGGTGAGTACCGGGCCCGGTAGAGGCTGTTTCTTAGCCTCTTAGCCCGGAAAGAGCCATAGTAGCCGGCGAGAGGGCCCGGACCAAGTGTCGGGTGGGCTGGCCCGGAACGGATTCGGGGCGGGGGCGTATGCCTGGGAATTGGGATTGGATGGGAAGGATGGGAGGGCCCGGAACCGGCGTGGGGAGGAGGACGAGAGAGGGAGGTTTGGGTGAGACCTGGGAAGGTCTGGGGTGGGGATGTCGGAGATAGATAGGTATGGGACACAAGGTGGGGAGTTGCGACTCAAGAAGACCGGCATCTGGCCACGAAGGGTACGGGGATAAAGCGCGTCAGGTGTCTGTGAGGAGACGCGGGCATAAAGGGATGATTTGGGTATGCTGGCGCGTTTCAGCGTACGGCGCATGAAGAGGAAAGTTAGGATACTGGTACCTAAAGTTAGAAGGAAGGGAAGAGTGAAGACTGGGTTTTATAATGGTTGAGAGATTAGCAGGTCCTGAAGTTGAACAGATATGGGTTAAAGTCTTGATTCTGCGCTTCGTGTCTGTTATTTTACGGCTTTCTGACTTTGGGCCTGTTCCTTTTTAAGCCTGTCTCCTTTGTAAAAATAATTGCCAATCGCTTTTGATTGCTTACAGTGTCTCAGATACAGTTATAAGTACTTTATGTGCATTAACGTCTTTAGAATATACGGTGACCTGTGTAAGTTTATCATCTCCCCTTTGGAAGTTAGGTATCTGCCTAACATCACACAGCAGTAGAAAACCTGGCTGTCAAGTTCTGGAATTCAGACTCTTAATTTTAATGATACACTGCCTGTTGTAAAATGAGATTAATAATTCTCATTTTATACAGCATCTGTGAAGATTTAGATATGATGTCTTTACAGTTCATTTATTCAACAAATATTTATTGTGCACCAAACAAGACACATGCAGTTCCTGCTGTCTTGTACCTTACAGCCGAGAAGGGGACACAGGCAAGAAACTAGTAGAGTCACAATCATTGAATTATAATTGTTTTTTTTATGATTGAATGAAAATGTACATTGCCATATAAATTCACATGCTCACCTATGTGCAGACCCCTCTGCTCTCCCTGCCCGGTGACAGCACACCCCTTCTCTCTGCTCCATACATGTCCTATCCTCCCAACAGTCTCCCGTCCCCTCCTCTCCACCCATTCCCTTTCTTCCAGCAGCAGGTCAGCAGGATGATATCCTACAGATGCACAGAATCATAAAATTCCCACAAGATGTGGTCACTCTGTGTCACCAAGTCCAATCCATTGCTGTCCAAAAAGTTGATCTTCATTATGATTTATGGACAGGGGCAGTATCAGGGCCAGAGGCCATGCTCCTGGGGGAACTCCGAAGCCCCTAGACCATCACTTGCGGTCATTTATTGGAGGTCTCAGGGTGCACCCATATTTATTCTCTTGTTGCCAGTGAGACTCCACTTTTGTGAGCTCCATCGTGGCTGTCACTGGTGGTGGCCGGACACCATCTGATTCTCATCACGAGTCGATGTACAGACCCACATCAGTGGATCTCTCTGTCTTCTGGGTTCTCTTTTCCCCATGTCGTTCTTGTCCTCGGTGATCATCCATTCCTGTTGAGTTGGGACCATTTGCTGTACCCTTAGATGGCAGCTTGTCAGCTTTTAAGACCCCAGATGCCAGTCACCAATATGGGGTGCAGAGAGTCCTCATTAGCAAAATGCTAGTTGTGCCAATTGGCCTCGATTTCCCGTAACAGCACGGCCCCTAGCCCTCCGCCCCAGCTACTCTGTCCTTGCAATATTGGGTTAAGATGGGAGGAGTACTCAGGTTGTGTTGAAGTCCAGTTAATATTGATCTTCTTTCTAATGTGTGCTGTCACCAATTTCACCCAACCAAATTTCTATTAACTATCTAATCTAAACCCTCCCCATCCTTGCAGCTGTCAAAGAGTCTTTTCTTCTATGCATGAGTCTGTTTTTAAGTTCTTATCATAGGAATCTCATACAATATTTGTCCTTTTGTCACTGACTACTTTCATTCAGCATAATGTCCTCCAGTTGAAACCAGGTTAAGTGATGTTTCCTGCAATCATCATTGTTCTTTATCATTACATAGTGTTCCACTGAGTATATATACCATAGTTTACTTATTAGTTCCTCTGTTGTTGGGCATGTGGGTTGATTCCATCTTTTTGCTACTGTGGACTGTGCTGCAGTGAACATTCGTGTGCATGTATCTGTTGGTGTGAATGACCTTGATTCTGTAGGATATATTCCAAGCAGTGGAATTACTGGGTCAAATGGTATATCTATATCAGTTATTTTAAGGGAGTGCCAGATTGCTTTCCAAAGAGATTACACCGTTTTGCAATCCGACCAGTAGTGTAGGAGAGTTCTAATCTCCCCACAGCCTCTCCAGCATTTGTTGTTTTGTGTTTTTTGGATCATGGCCAACTTTGTTGGGGTGAGATGGTATCTCCTTGTAGCTTTGGTTTGAATTTTTTTAATAGCTACTGATTGTGAACACATCTGCATGTGTTTTTTGGCTGCCTGGGTCTCCTCTTTAGAGAACTGTCTGTCCATCTTCTTTGCCCATTGCTTAATTGGATGATTTATCTTTTTCTTATTGATATTTTGTAATACATTATAGATTATGGAGATCAAGCGTCAGTCTGACATACAGCTGCCAAATATTTTTTCCCATTCTGTAGGTGGCCTTTTAATTCTATTAATAAAGTCTTTAGATGAGCAAAAGTGATTGATTCTTAGTAGTTTCTATTTATCTATTTACTCTTCTGATGATTGTGGTTTGTTTGACAGATTTTGAAGTCTGTCTGCATTGTGTATTAAACTTTCCATTGTTGTTCCTACTTTCTCTTGGATGAGCTTTATTGTTTTAGGTTTGATATTTAGATCTTTTATTACTCAACAGCACTTGGCTGGCATCCAGTTTAAGTTGGTTTTTGTATAAGGTGTAAGATATGGGTCTTGTTTTAATTTATTGCAGATGGATATCCAATTTTGACACCACCATTTGTTGAAGAGATTGTTTTTATCCCAGTTTAATGTCTTAGGGGCTTTGTCAAATATCAACTGTTCATAGGTAGATGATGTCATTTCTGGGTAATTATAATTGTTTTAAGTATTAAGGAGACTGTTTGGTGCAGAGACCATGTGTAGCAGGGGGATATAATGCTATTGCTCATCTTGGTTGTAGCAACTCTTCTTTCACAGCTTTGTGTGTGTAAAGCCTAGCACAGTACTTGACACATAAAAGTTGCTCCATAAAATGTGATGACTGAATAAGTTTATGGAAGGATTTTGGAAACCTGGGTTTCAGGGTATCTGAGTAGACTAGGTGGTGCAAAGGATTAATGAGCTTCATTGCTAACCAAAAGATTGGTTGTTCAAGTCCACCCTGAGGCTCCTTTGAAGAACGGCTTGGTGCTCTACTTCCAAAATACTAGTGATTGGAAACCATATGGAGCACAGTTCTACTGCCACACACATGGTGTCACCATGAGTCACAGTCAACTCAGTGGCACCAGGTTTTGAGTAGACTGAAGAGAGATGGTTATGGATCTAACTTCATTCATTTGTGTGTGATTATCCAGTTTTTCTAGTTACCATTTGTTGAAAAGACTTCTTTCTCTGTTGTAAGGTGTTGACATCCTTGTTGGAAATCAGTTGTTCATAGATGTGGGAATTTATTTCTGGGCTCTCCTCTATGCCATTGGTCTGCATATGTGTTCTTCTGCCATTACCACTTCATATGGGTAGCAAGTTTTAAGATTAGGAAATGCAAGTCCTCCAAATCTAGCTCTAGCGGTTCAGTTTCCTTAAAATTTCATAGTATTTTAGGATGATATTTTTCATTGTGTCAAAAAAGTCTGTTGGGATTTTAATAGGCATTACACTGAAATCTGAATACCACTTTGAGTAGTATTGTCATCTTCACAGTATTGAGTCATCCAGTCCGTGAACACAGGCCACCTTTGCACTTACTGGATTTTTCATTTCCTCCAACAGTGTTATGTAGTTTTTGGTGTACCTGTCGTGCACCTTCTTGTTTAAATTTATTTTCTGGGTATTTTATTCTTTTTGATACTGTTATCAGTGGAATTTTTTTATTAATTCTCTTTTTAGATTTTTCATTACTAGAGTATAGAAATGCAACTTTTATTTGTATGTTGACTTCATATTCTTGCAACTTTGCTGAATTTATTAGCTCTAACAGTTACTTTTCTTGTGTAGATCGTTTAAGATTTTCTACATATATAATCATGTCTTCTGCAAATAGTTTAACCTCTTCCTTTCTTGTTTGGATGTCTGTTATTTCTTTTTCTTTCCTAATTGCTTTGGCTAGAAGTTACAGTGCTCTGTTGAGTGTAAGTGAAAGTATGCATTCTTATCCTTATGGTCACCATGGAATATATGATGTTATATCTGTATTTTTCATCTCTGGCCCTTTCTTGCTAAGGAAATCCTAGTATTGAGCGCCTTATGAAAGAGTATTGGATTTTTGTTGGATACTTTTTCTACATCAACTGAGATGATCATGTGATTCCCCCCTTCATTTGGTTAATGTGGAGATTTCCTTTTTAAATAGATCACTAACTGGCTTTCTGGTGGCAGTATAATGATGGAAAGGAGAAAGGCAAGAGAACTTGTTGGCAGGATCAATTAGAAATTGTTCTATAGTAATTTGATGACAACTTGGACTAAAGTGGACTAGAGTAAAAATGGAAACAAGTGGATTTGGGAGATACTGAGAAGGTGGAATTGACAGGACTTGGTGATTGGGTAGAGCTAAAAAAGGAGAAGGAGGTGTCAAGAATGACTTTCAGGCTTTCCCCCCTTATTCCTGTGAACGTTGATCACCAAGTAGGGAACACTGTAGGATGAACAAGACTGGAGGAAAATGAGGTGTTTATGATAGAAAATGATGAATTCAGATTTGGGTATCTTGAGTTTAGGATGCCAGTGAGGTACCAGGCAGGCATTTGGAAATAGGTGTTTGGAACTCAGAAAAAGGCTGAATTGAAGATACAAATATCAGTATACAAGTGACATTGGGAGCCATGGGTAGATGCTACATGGTCTAAGGTGAGATTAGAGGGACAATAGGAGGGGGCTTTGAGGACCTCTTAACTTTTAAAAGTTGAAATACGGGTATATAAGCCCACAGAGGAGGCTTAGAAGGAATGTCCAGCAAGACAGGAAGAGCCGTAGGACAGCACAGAGTTCCAGAAGCCAAAGGAAGAAACTGCTTCAAGAATAAGCAAGTACCTGTCAATATTAAATATTGTTAGTTGTCAAATATTTCTAACTTCTTTCATTCTAAAACTCTTCATAGGGGTAGCAAGAGCCTTGTGACTAGTTCTTTCCGATGAATAGAGAACAGAAATGACAGATAACACTTTTGGATGGAGCATTTAATTATCAGTGCCAGACCCTCTGGAAATCTCTTCCCTCCAGCCAAGTTGTTGACAGTGTTAGAAACAGTGGCTGCTCCATCACTTGCAGTGCTGTGAGTCTTAGTGTAAGGTAGTCTCTGAGTTTGTAACTTTGTACTGTTGAAAATTTAGTTATGATATTTTTGGAATAAGTTAATTTTCTTAATAGCTCTAAAGTATTAACCTGTTTACTGAAAATTCTTGCAGGTTTTGATGGATATCTGGCTTTATTCTAACAATGAAGAAAGGTCCTCAACAAAGAATATTCTCCAGGGCAAGGAAACCACAATCATCTCACTCTCCTAGTCCATCATCTCTTATGTCTAATATGAGATCTAGGTCACTGTCACCTTTAAGTGGACCAGAGACTATGCCTTTTCATTCTGGAGAAGAGTGGTATGAGCAAGTCGAGATTACAGAGGAAAGCAGTATGCCGTTAGACTACCAAAGCCGTAAGGGTATTACTTTCCAGTTTAAGAATCTGTCTGATCACATACTCAAGTATAGATGGAAAATACTGAACTTAACATTTTTGCTCCAGATGTAACATCTGTATTGGTACTAACTTGACTTATTATTTGAGGGCAGTGGGAGGAGAGAGGTTTCTAAGTGAGGATGATTATGAATGAAAGAGGATTAGATTAGGCAGCTTCCAGAAAGAGAAAGATTTCCTGTGATAGATAGTGCCTTAAAACTTGTACCCTAATTTTACTGTCATCTTTGGTTAGGTATAGGGCATATCTGTTCACTTTCGGAGTGGAATGCCTTCATTCAGTATAAAAATTTTATCTACACATGGGCTATGCCAGTCTGCTTATTAACAAACTGCTTATCTGTAAAGAGACTGATTTTCCTGTTTGGGTCATGCATATTATGTTCTAGTATTTTTTAATTAAAAGCATTTTTTCCCTAATTCTCAAAATCTGTTTTCAGAAATGTTTTATTCTTTGCCAAGTCATGAAATCACAGCCATCGCGCTTGATTGACTTGAATATCTGATCAGTTTTTAGTAATTATCATTCTCAGCATTTGTGCTATATCTTTGCTGCCAGCTGGTACATCGTTATTTCCAGTCTCACAGTATCAGTGAATTTCTTCCTAGAAAAACCAAATCTTAGAAAAAAATGTTTCATTTTGAATTAAAGTAAGTGTAACATTAATTTACTGTCAGTAATCTTAGGGAATCTGGCCCACAGCCTGGATATGAACCAAGAGTTTGTTTTTTTCTGACTCACTGTCAGGAAGCAGTGCTCTTTTTATGTTTGCCTTTGTAAAATGTAGCATAGTTTTAACCATCTTTGACAGTAATATCCAGAAAGGTCATAAGATGGGGTATGCTATCCATCAAGTGAGTGCTTGGTAAAATATGCTATTTACAAGAACAACAAATTGAGGTTTCTGACTGAAGAAAATAAAAAAGAAAAATGTTAAGAATTATGGTGCTTCTAAACCTTAAATTGGAATGAAAAAAAAAAAACTATGTAATTCTTGTTTATTTAAAAATTACCACAAAAATATTGCTAAAAACTTCAGTGCTGTATGTGGTTAGAAGTGCACATTTTGTATTTGTTTACCTGGATTTAAGTCCTGGATTTGCACCTCACTAGTTGCAAGATGTTGAGATTTTATGTCTTTTTATAAATGGGATAAATAATTGTTTTTATTTCAGAGTTTTTTCAGAAGTTAAATTTTTAAAATGTAAAGCATTTAACTCAAAGTGTGGTACACAGGTAGTATTTATAGATTATAGCTGTTGTCACTGTTAGTATTATGAAATGTTGAATAAAATATTAAAATATTGTGCTTAGAACTAGCTGAATGTTTTTACATTTACATGACTTAAAAACGTGTTTTTGGTTACATAACTTCAAAATAATTTGCCTTTCAGAGTTTTTATGTCTTCCTTTGGTGTTATTTCAGAAGCTGATTCACATCCAGGAGTCCGGTATATAACTGAGGCCCTTGTTAAAAAGCTTACTAAACAGGACAACTTGGCCTTGGTAAAATCTCTGAACCTTTCACTTTCTAAAGATGGTGGCAAGAAATTTAGGGTAGGTTACTAACACTGCCTAAGTATAGACAATGTTTTTAATTTGCTTTAAAATTGCAAAAAAGGGGAGATTATATTAGATTTAAAATAATATCTCGTCCTAATGCCACCTGATTTGAAACAAACATTTTGTTTCCAGTGAAAGTTTTACATCAACGGTGTATTTCGTATTATCTGAACTCTATTAAGTAACTTGTATTTTTACCATTAGTGGGTGGTGGTTAAATGCTGTGTCTACTAACCAAAAGGTCAGTGGTTCAAATCCACCAGTTGCTCCATGGAAACTCTGTGGAGCAATTCTCTTCTGTCCCATAGGGTTGCTGTGAGTTGGAATCGACCCACCAGCAGTGGGTTTGGATTTTTGGTTTGGTTCATTGATATTCTGTGTATTATTTACTGGCACAGATAAGGATATGGCAGACTATAACCAATGGGCCAGATTGGACCTGCTCCACATTTTTATAAATGAAGTTAAATTAGAACACAGTCACAATCATTTATTTAAAAAAACCAAAACCAAACCCACTGTTGCTGAATAGATTCTGACTCATAGCAACCCCACAGTACATAGTAGAACTGCCCCATAGAGTTTCCAAGGAGGACCTGGTGGATTTGAACTGCCAGCCTTTTGGTTAGCAGGTGTAATCTTAAACCACTATGCCACCAGGGTCCCATTTCTTTACTTGTTGTCTGTGGCTGTGGGGAGCTGTTGTGGCAGAGTTGCATAATTAAGATGGAGACTTTATAACCTGCAAAACCAAAAATATTTACTATCTGGCCTTTTACAGAAAACATTTGCTAATCTTTGCTATAGAGTGTTCACAACTTTATTTACAAACTCTACAAAATGTAAATGGGAAATTTAGTTTCTTTAACTGGAAAAATATAAATTTAGATTCATATTGTACATTAATCACAAATATTCGCAGAATTTTGAAGAGCTAGGTGGAAAACAAAACCAAAAAAATCAACAAGCAAAAATACTATGTAAGTATATGAATATGAGTTTGATATTGTTTTTCAACTTGTATATCTAATACCTCTACAAGTACCAGTGGCCATCAGGTTGATTCCAACTCATGGCGACCCCACCTGTGTCAGAGTAGAACTGTGCTACATTGTGTTTCAGTGACTGGTTTTTTTTTGTATGTAGACAGCTGGAACTTTCTTCCAAGGCCCCTCAAGTGGACTTGAACGTCTGACTTTTTGGTTAGTAGTTGCGTGTGCTAGCTTTTTGCATTACCCAGATACTCTACATCTAATGGATAAGAATTTGAAAAGATTATTTCAGTGTTGAGAAGGATGTTGACAGTGAATAGTCTCATGTATTTTTAGTGTAAGTAAAGATTGGCACAGCATTTCAGGAAGACTGTTTAATAGTGTAATTAAAAATGAGAAAAGTAATGTGCTTAAGTTTAAAATTGTGGAAGTGGAATGTCAAGTTAGTAAATATTTACTGTGTGGTTATTATATGCCAGGTATTGTGTTAGGGTGTGGTGGTAGATACTAAGATAAATAAACTTAGTTTCTGATCTCTGGGAACTTAAAGCTAAGTTGGAAGAATGCCTAAGGCTAAGAGGAGAAATCATGGGGGAAAGTCAGAGTGAGAGAGAGCAGATGGAAAAGGCAGACCCCAGAAACAGCTGTGGGGAAAAGAGAAGTTTGAAGAGTGTGGTAACTGGTGGCCAAATGAAGGGGAACGTCGGGCAGTCAGATGGGATGAAATCATTTGGATTTGGTGATATAAAAGGCTAGTGTTTCTTCCTCTGTGTGGGTTTCTCTTACCAGCATCTCTCCACTAGTTACTCTGTGTAGTGTCCTCCCACTCTTTCAGTCAACAGATTTCTTTAGTACCTACTGTGAGCCAGGAAGTAGTGTTGTAACGGTGAACACAACATCTACGTTCTTAGAGCTTGCACTTTGTTATATCATATTGTCTTTGTTTTTCCTTAGTAGTCATCACTCTGTCTGAACATCTTGTTTGCCTATTTGTGTATTGTCTGTCTCTGAATGAGAACAAAAGCTGTGTTCCCTTATTCACCACTGTTTCCAGTACCTAGAACAGGTCCTGGTACACATGTGGAATAGATGAATGAAAGGTGACCTAGGAGAGACTCATTCCAATGCACAAATGGAGACAGAATATATATTGCCTTTCCAATAGAATAGGAATATGTAGAAGGCAGAATGAGCAAAGGTATATAGCCCTTTTGAGAATGTTGTTGAGAGATACGGGAAATAAAACAATGGCTTGATAGGAAAGCGAGTTCGATACAAGGTGATTCTTTTTATACAAGTGAGACTTGAACATGTCGAACCTAGATTGTATGTGCCAGGGAAATCATCTAGTTCACTTGCTGTAGCCCCATTATTTCTACTTGATGGCAACAGGTTTGTTTTGGTTTTGGTATTAGTAAGTGCGTAAGAAATACCTGTTGAATAATAAATTGCTTTTAAGCTTGAGAGGGAAAGACCCAGTAAAAAGAAAAAGGCTGAAGATACCGGGTACGGGGACAGGAGGTGGTTGGGGTTATGCAAGAGCATAAGTAACTATTTTAACTTGAAAAAGAAGGGAATTATCTCTTGGAGACAAGGAGGAGAGGAAGGAGGTAAAGTCATTGAAAAGTTGATGTGGAGGGAAAGATAGTGGAGTGTTCTGTTACAGTCTTGAGCATCTTGTTAGGTAGGACGTGGTGGTGTTCACTGAGGGGCGAGGAGAGTTGTGCAGCTTGAGGAGAATCACTCTACCTGCTCAGGAGACCTACACCAGGGATTGTCAAGGATAATAAGGGGTCATTATTCTCTAATGATTGATCAAAACAGTCCATAGTGTATGTACTCAAACGTTATATGTTAAAGTATCAGTTTTATGAAGTATTTATCCACTTGTTTCCAATTAGTATATTGAACATTTGGAGAAATGTGTTCGACTTGAAGTACTGAATCTCAGCTGTAATCTCATTGAGAAAATTGAGAAGGTGGATAAGCTATTAAAATTACGGGAACTCAATTTATCATATAACAAAATAAGGTAAGTAAATAGGTAGCATTGCATGATCTTTATTAGAAAGGTAGATTAATGCTACCCAAGTTACGGAAAGAATCCTTTGAAGGGGTAGGCACTTTGATCTTTGTTCATTAATAATCTAGCTTCCCACATGTGATAATTACCTTTATGTTTTGGTATTACTAAAATACAGAATTATACCTTATGTAGCATTATCAAAGAAGGAGATACATTTTTGAGTACTAAATCTTATTTTCTTAACTCCATTTTTGACAGAAGTTTTTCCTAGATAATATTCAGTTTACTGCTTTCTTACGTGCCAAATGTTTACATGAAGCAGAATGTTTTTAATCCTACCATTTTGGTTTGAAAGATATTTTAACCCCATTTTGATCCTAGTGTTCTTTATTCATTGCTACAAGGAATACATGCTCAGTCTTGTGTCTAATTCATAGTAAATGTTAACTGTTAGAAATAAACTTAATGAAATTGACAGTGGTTAAAACTGAACATAGAAACTTAATTATATATAAAAACTCATGTAAAAAATCAAAATTTGATAATCTTTATATTCTTCTCCCCCCAAAATTAGACTTGTTACAAATAAATAATAGCCAACAAAACAAAAAAGAACAAAAACTGATGATGACAAAAGCTGTAATAAGACAAAATTAAAATGAAAAAGAAAAACGGATTAATGAAACAAATCCTTGCCAAAAAGTGTACATAAAAAAGAATTGATCCTGATGGAAATAACTTCAGCAAAATAAAAATGAAAATAGAAAAGCTTGGAGATGCTTGCCCCAAGTATAAAATTAACCAAGAAATTAAATTGGAATCCACTTGGGAAAATAATCCATCAATTAAAGTTTATTGATATGGGTGATAAATGGTTAATTAATTTAAGTCCTATGATTAAAATATTTATGTTGATAAACACAGTAAAAAATGGTAGCCGTATTCTGTTGCCACAAATAATCATGGTGATGTTAGGTAATAAAAAGACCATTTTCTCTTGCATAAGACTTTAGTGCATAGTAGTATGTGTGCTTTTGAGGTTTTTATTTCTTTCTGGGCTGTCAGGTATTACTTCACAGTGATCAGTAACGTTGCCGCTGACAGACTCTTCTTTTCCAGCTTGCTTCTGGTCTATAAAGTTTACCCAGGCTGTATGTTAAATGGATCTAGAGCTTGAATTTAGGGCAAGTTTTGTGGTTATTGGTGCTTGTGTCACTTATTTCACAATGTAATATGTTTCTCAGTGTTGTGGGTCCCTAGAGTCTGATTGTAAGCTGAGTACGATTACTGGGCACAGTATTGAAAGGTTAGTGGTTTACGTCTTCCAGTAAATTTGTTTTTAGCCATGTTTGTTTGTCTCGTTTGTGAAAAAGTATGATAAGATTATGAAAAGTAGGTCCAAATGAAGCCAAGCTTTTTTGTTTTAAAAAATACAGTGGAGGGACTAGGTTATTGTTCTCATTAAGTGTGATTTTATCCTTTGATTTACAGCAAAATTGAAGGCATAGAAAATATGTGTAATCTGCAAAAGCTAAACCTTGCAGGAAATGAAATTGAACATATTCCAGTATGGTTAGGGAAGAAGTTAAAATGTTTACGGGTCCTCAATCTGAAAGGCAACAAGATATCATCGGTAAGTTATTAGGAAGAATTATGTTTCAAATTGCTGGACTTGTGGGGAAAAAAGTTAAAATCTGAGTTGTTGACTTTTTTTACTTATTTATTTATTATTTTTTTATTGTGATTAAGTGAAAGTTTACAATCCAGGTCAGTTTTCCATATAAAACCCTGAACACCCGTCTCTCTGCAACTCTGTGTGCTCTACTCACCCTGTGACAGCACTCTTCTTTTCCACTCTTCCAGAATTCACTCAGCCAACATTTATCTTCTCATCTCCACCCTCTCCTTTCTCCTCTGAAAAGAAACCAGTAGGACAGTCTCAGATATATATTAAACCATAAAGTTCAGACACCACCTCCATCACTCTGTCCCCAAGTCCAGTCCATTCTTTGTCTGAAGTATTGGCTTCAGTACTGATTTCAGCCTGAGTTGTTATTTTTTAATGGAATTTCTTCTAAAGTATCAGGTCTTTGAATAAACACCAAATGAAAGGATAGAAAATGAAAGTAGAAGTAGAAAATGAAAGGTTGTGAAGTAGAAAAGGAAAGATCGTTGAGTAGAAAATGGAAGATGCCCAGATTTGGCTTTCTGTGAACATGGAGGACCCCTTAATCTTTTTAAAATTCATGTCTCCTTATTTAAGTTGGAAAAAATAATCCCTGTTCTGCTTTATTAGAGGTGTTATGGGGCTCAGATGAAATGTGAAAATGTTTTAAAACCTAAAAACGTGGAATTGCTCTAAAGATCTATTAATTAAACTCTCACCAGCGGAGGCCGATAATAAGAAGTGGTATTTGTTTAGTGCTATACATTTGCAATGTCTCAGCAGTGACAGCCCAGGAGCCTCAGAGGTCAAGTCCCATACCATGTTACCTGGCATCACCTTGGAGTTCTTATTGCTTACTGGGTGATGAAAAGAGCTAGCTGTGAGTCTAAATTTTGACACAAATATTACTCAAAGTAGGTAATCCTTATTATTTGGTGTCAATAATAATGAGATCAGTCGAGAGATACTTTTTGTTCTCATTTTGTCTGAATTTCCCATCCTGGTTTGTATCTGACATTGGCATTGTACAAGTGATGCACATCCTCTTTAGGTGAGAAGGTTTATTTTACTTGCCATTTAGAGAAGTGTTACTCAAGCTTTCTAAACCTCTCTTTGGATAAACGTAGAAATTGCACTTTTCCCCAGAGATTTTGGTGAAGTCACTTAGGAAGCTGGGCTCCCTGTGCTGTACCACATCCACTCTGAGATGATAGAACTCTGCCTGTCTTCTGTGGGAAGAAGGATTTTATTGTGCATTCCTCTCTGTGGTTTAATTTTTCCACTGCTTTTCAAAATGTAAGATGAGACTGCATTATTGAACATGTGTTTTTCAAAACGCACATCCTTCCAAATCTCATTAATAATCACTGATACAGAGCATTCTGAAGATGAGTTAGCATTTAAAACTTGCTGCATTCTGTTTGGAATCAGTTCCATATTCTGTTTAGTCTTTTATCTAAATGTGAGAAAGACTGTTGTTACGTTCATTAGTATCGCCTTAAAAAAATAGAGCATCTTTATGTATCTTTTTTTCTTTTAACTGTTGTGACTGTTACCTGAAGATTTACCAAAATCTTTTTTATGGCCATCTATGTTTTCCATTTGCTCATTCATTGTAATGAGAAGACCGCAGATTTATGGATACCTGAAGTTACCGAGTTACCTAGTTTTAGTTTGTCCATCTGTAAAATTAGAATGGTACATACATCATTACAGATGAATGATGGATGAAAAATGCCTAATTTTGCACTGACATACTGTAGATACTCCTTTCTATTCCTCTCCCCACCACCACTACTTTTAGATAGTGGGTTTAGTTTTGAGTACATTCCCTGCCGTATAAAGAGTAATTTCTTTTGATTTACTACTTCATTTAGCTATGTTTACATTCTGGCGGTGTAGTGGTTAAGTGCTGCATCTGCTAACCAAAAGGTTGGCAGTTCAGATCTGCCAGGTGCTCCTTGGAAACTCTGTGGAACAGTCCTGCTGTGTCCTGTAGGGTCACTATGAATCTGAATTGACTCAACGGCAGTGGGTTTGATTGTTTTGGTTTTAAGTATGTTAATAGTTTTTAAATTATTTTAATACTGATGTTTTATGTCTCTTCAGCTCCAGAATGTAAGCAAATTGAAACCACTTCAAGATTTAACTTCTCTGATCCTAGTTGAAAATCCAGTTGTGGCTCTTCCTCATTACCACCAGTTTACCATTTTCCACCTCCGTTCACTGGAAAGTTTGGAAGGTCAGCCAGTAACCACTCAGGACAGACAGGAGGCTTTTGAGAGATTCAGTTTAGGTAAGGTGACATTATGTAAGAGCCAGATTTGAATGGAGGAGGAATTTATTTTCAGAAGTTATCCAGAAAAGTATATTGTATTTTGAACTTTATAATGCTGTTAAAATTTACATGAAACATGGTACCATAAACTAATTCATTCAACAAATACTTGCTGAATACATACTGTAAACCACACATTGTACTTGGCACTAAGCTTGCAATAGTGATTTTCAGGAGGAGATGACATACAAAGAAGCAAATGGTAAAGGATACCTCTCTGAGGAATTAATACTTAAGGCACAGGGACGGGAAGGTTAATCGTATGAAGAATGGCACTTAAGGAGAGACATCAGCTTGTTCTTTGAGGTTGGAAAGACCCTGATGAGTTCAAGAACCTGAAAGAAGACTGGGGTGACTGGAGGATAGCTAAAGTTTGGAGAAATGTTGTCGGTTGTTAAGTGCTGTCCAGTTAGTTCCAGTAGTGACTCAGTGTATAGCAGAATAAAACACTGTCTGATTCTGCACCAACCTCACTGTCATTGCTCTGTTGAGTCCTTTGTTGCAGCCATTGTGTTGGTCTATCTTGTTGAGGGTCTTCCACTTTTTTGCTGACCTGCTTTACTAAGCATGATGTCCTCCTCCAGGGACTGATCCCTGCCGCTAAGGTGCCCAGAGTACATGAGATGAAGCATTGCCATTCTTGCTTGTAAGGATCAGTCTGGCTTTACTTCTTACAAGACAGATTTGTTCATTCTTTCGGCCATCCATCGTATACTGAATATTCTTCACCAATACCGTAATTCACATGCATTGATTCTTCTCCGGTCTTCCTTATTCATTGTCCAGTTTTCACATACATCTGAGGCAATTGAAAACACATGGCTTGGATCAGGTGCACCTTAGTCCTCAAAGTGACATCTTTGCCCTTTAATACTACAAAGGGGTCTTTTGCCCCAATACAATATGCCCCAGTGCATATTGCCCAATACAATATGCTGTTTGATTTCTTGACTGGCGTTTCCATAGGTGTTGGTTGTGGACCCAAGTGAAATGAAATTCTTGACAGTTTCAGTGTTTTCTCCGTTTATCATGATGTTGCTTGTTGGTCCAGTTGTAAGAATTTTTGCTTTTGTATTTTGAGGTATAATTTATATTGAAGGCTGTGGTTTATCTTCATGAGTAAGTATTTCAAGTCCACTTCAGCAAGCAAAGCTGTGTTATCTATATGTCTGTGTTGTTAATGAGTCTTCCTCCAGTCCTTATCCCCTTCTTCATGTAGTCCAGCTCAGCATATAGATTGAATAAGTATGGTGAAAATTTTACTTGTGTGTATTATTAATGATATTGTTTGATTTTTTTTATTCTGTTGGATCACTTTTCTGTGGAATGAGTGCAAATATAGATCTCTTCCAGTCCGCTGGCTAGTGTCTTTGTTACCTACTGCTACTATAACAGAAATACCCAAGTGGATGTCTTTAACAAACAGGTTTGTTCTGTGGGAGGTTAGAAGTCCAAGTTCAGAGAACCAGCTCTAGAGGAAGGCTTTCTTTGTCTGTTGGCTCCGGAGGAAGATCTTGTTATCCACCTTCCCCTGGATTTAGGGATTTCTTGGTGCAAAGACACCAGGTCCAAAGGATGTGTGCCACTCTTGGGTCTTCGTTCTTGGTGGTTGGAGGCCCTTTCCTCCCTGCTCACATCTCTTTTTTATATCTGAAAAGAGGCTGACTCAGAATACAGTCTAATCCTGTAGTCTAGGTTTAGCCAACACTTTGTGTGTTCTACTTCATTAACTGCCTCTAATTCTGCCTCGTGAACATTGTGGAGGTTGGGGTTTATAACACGTAAGTTAATTGCATCAGATCACAACGTGAAAGACAGCCATACATGGAATCATGAGCTAGCCATGGTGACTCATATTTTGGGGGAAAAATTCATGACAGCAGAGTAGTTGTCTTCCACTTTTCTTGACAGTGACAAGTGAGCACTGTCCTATGCTGTATCCATTTGTTGAAACGTCTCAGTAGATGTTCTGTTAATTCCTGGAGTCTTGTTTTTTGCCAGTGCTTTGAGTGAAGCTTAGACTTTTTCCTTCAGTGTCATCAGTTCTTGATCATATGCTACCTCCTGAAATCATTAAACATTGACCAGTTCTTTTTGGTACATTAATTCTGTATTCCTTCCAGCTTCTTTTGATGCTTCCTGCATCGTTTAAGAATTTCACTGTAGAATGCTTCAATATTACAGCTTGAGATTTGAATATTTTCTTCAGTTCTTTCAGTTTGAAATGTCAAGTGTGTTCTGCCCTTTTGGTTTCCTTATTCCAGGTCTTGAAGAGACGGGGAGAGGCAATGGGATGTAGGGCTTAGGAGTCTGAATTTTATTTCCAGTGCAGTAGGAAGCCATTGGTTATTTGGTTATTGTTATATATTGGTTATTATTATATATAATGTGGAAAAACTACTGATTTAAAATTTTTTCTTAATTGTGATTAAGTGAAAGTTAACAATCCAAGTCAGTTTTCCATATAAAACCCCGATCACCCACCTCTCTGCAACTCTTACTTTTTTTCTCACCCTATGACAGCACACTCTTCTTTTCCACTGTTTACTTCTAGTACCTACTCTGCCATCACTTGTCCCCTCCTCTTCACCCTCTCCTCTTCCCTCTAAAAAGAAACCAGTAGAACAGCCTCATATAGTATAAACCATAAAGTATACACACCACCTGCATCACTCTCTGTCCTGAAGTCCAGTCTATTCTGTGTCTCAAGTGTGGAGTTCAGTACTGGCTTCAGCTCTGGACTAGCAGCAAGTCTAGGGGTCATGTTCCCAGGGGACCCTCCAGGTTGTTGAACCATCAGGTCTGGTCTCTTAATAGAGTTCTTGATTTTCACACCCCTTTTTCTCATACTATATCAGGGCCTCCACATTGTGTTCCCTGTCAGGGCTGTTTTTGATGGTCACCAGGCAACATTTAGTTCTGCTCTGCTGATGTAGTTTCCTAATAGTATGGGTCCTTCTGTCTCCTGGGCTCATTTTGCCTTGTGTCTTTGATGTTCTTGGTTGTCATCTGGTCCAGGTGTGTTAGGACCAGTTGATGTTCCTCAGATGGTAGCCTGTTGGCTTTGAGACCCCAGATGCCACTTACCAATATGGGGTACAGAATACTGTCTTAGAAAAAGACTAGCTATGCCAGTTGACCTCAGTGTCCCTTGAAAGCATGATCCCCAGTCCTGTGTTCCTGCTACTCTGACCTTTGATATGTTGGGTTGAATTTAGAAAACCTTTTAGCTTATGGTATAGTCAGTTATCCTGACCTGCCTTCACTCCCTTCATGTACCCGAATTCCTGTTGATTTATCTATTCTGTGAATAACCCTCTCCTTCCTTCTGGCTGGCTTCCTTCCCTACCCTTGTAGCCATCAAAGAGTATTTTTTTTCTTGCATAATTCTTTTGTTAAGAACTTATAACAGTGGTCTCATCCATTAGTCATTTTTAAGCAGGTGAGGGACATGATCCAGTTTATATATTGAGAAGATCAGTTTTGAGGCAGAATGGAGATTTATGTGGAGCATGGACAAAATGGAGATAGGAACCTATGAGGAGACTATTGCAGTAGTCCAGGCTGAAAATGCTAGTGGTCTGTACTTAGATGTTAGACTTGGAGATCAGTTTTGAAGGTAAAAGTAACCAGCACTTTCTAATGGATTGGATAATTCACAAGCTTCTTGTGCTTGAATAGGTTATCATTTATGGTAACTGAATAATTTCTTTTATAAAAATCAGCGCAAAGCTGGTTCCTATGAGGCAGAGGTTAAAGATATCCTGAGTGTCCAGCTTTTCCAGACTGCTGTTCCACTCCATTGTCTCCAGCATCAACTGTTCCTCCTCCCCTCAGTACTCCTTTTTCTGTGTTTCTTTCAGCAGTTCACTGGTACGTCTCACAGAAGTCATGAACTGTACTTAAGATAACTGATTTATTAGGCAAGTAGTGATATAGCTCAGGATCAACTTGGAACAGGAAAAACTCAGGATATAGTTCTTCAGTCAGGACAGTTTCTTTTCATGCCCTGCTCAGGACTTTCTCCTCTTGGGCCCGGCTGGGGCCGTCTTAGCAAGTGTGACAGCCCCTAGCCCTCTGGGTCAGCTGTTCCCACTGCAGCTGTCTTGGCGTTGGTCTCCTGGCCCCTGTCATTTATCACTGTTACTGCTTTTACTGCCGCTGCACCACTGTTTCTTTCTGTCTTCAGTGTTACATCTTCTGCTCGCTGTGTCTCCCTCTAAAACCACTGTCAGGGTAGAGGTTTTTGTAGCACTCTCTTGATCCACTTCAAAGCTGCTTTGTCCCCTTCCCTCAAGATCATGAACTAACCAGTCCTCTTTAAGTATTCTGTGCACTTTGTTTTCATGAGCAGGTTATCTGATACCTGCACCTATCTTACCTATATGATCCCACCCAGTCATTTTGTGTGAGTTATAAGAACATGAATGGCTAGAGTGGCCATATCAAGTACAGTAGTCTCCCCTTATATGCGGGGGATATGTTCCAAGATCCATAGTGAGTACTTGAAACTGTGGGTAGTACTGAACCCTGTAGACACTGTTTTTTTCCTATATGGTACATACTGCAGCAGTCAATCTGATGACCAGGCTGGCTGCTAGTGACTAGTGGGCAGGGAGCCTAACGGGATGATTCACATCACAGGTGGGGTGGGACGGGATGGTGAGAGATGTCATCACACTACTCAGAATGACACAATTTAAAACTTACGAATTACTCTGGACTGAGGTTGACCGCAAATAAAACTGAAACAAAAGCAGGACCACGCATAAAGGATATTACTGTAATTCATTGTGCTGCATGTGGAAATAGGAGAATTGAGAGTTTTGTTTTAAACATGCTGAATTTGAAATGTCTGTTGAGACAACTAAACGGAACTGTGAAGTTGTTCTTAGCTGCTGTCAAGTCACCCCTGACTCATGGTGAGCCCATGTGATCAGTTTTGGATCAAGCTCTTGTGGCACACAGGATGTTTGTTGGCTGATTTTTAGAAGTAGGTTGCCAGGCCTGTTTTCCTACTCAATTTAGTCTCAGAGTTTTGCTAAAATATGTTCAGCATCATAGTAAGACAGAAGCCTCTACCTACAGATGGATAGTAGTTGTGCATGAGACACATTGACCAGGAATCAAACCCAGTCTCCTCCACAAAAGGTGAGATGTGTACCACTGACACACCACTGCTGGAGTTCAGACAAGAGATCTGACCTGTTGATACAAATTTGAGAGTCATCATTATAAACATGGTATTTGATTTACTGAGAGTTGATTGAACTCCACCAGATGAGAATTGGGAAGAGGAAGAGGAGGAGCTAGATCAGGAGACTGAGAAAGAGAGGCTAGTAAGGTAGGAGAAAAGAGAAAATAATTAGTTGCAAAAGCTCAGACAGAAAAGGATTTCAGTAGAGGAAGTGGTCAACCATGCTCAGTGTTGCTGAGACATGAAGTAAGGTAAACAGAAGTATGCTTTAGATTAGCAACATATGGTGATGATTTGGGCAGAAGCTGCTTAAGGCTAGATTGTAATGAAGAGGGAATGGAAGGTAGATGTTGGGTGAGGATTTGTAATTTGCCCCCAGAATTTCACACTAAGACCTAATGATGGAGTCTTAGTGGCACAGTGACTTAGAGCTATGGCTGCTAGCCAAAAGGTCAGCTGTTGAAATCCAGCAGCCACTTCTCAGAGACTCTCTGGGGCAGTTGTCTGCCCTGTAGTTGCTATGGTTTGTTTTTTTGTTTTTGGTTTTCTTTTTGGAGGACCTAACAAAGTGAGCCCAAAGTTTAACAACGACAAAAAAATCAGTAGTTTCTAGACCAGAAAATGGGCAGAAACAAATAGAGTGAACTGCAAGGTTCATAATCAGAGAAACAGTGTTCAAGAATGTGGTAGAAAGACAAATCCTGGCCCTATTCCTATAATCCCTGAGAAGATAAGAGGATCAGATCCAGAGAAAAGAGGAGGGATTGTGTATCAGTAGAAATGACACTTACTCCATCAGAAAGCAGAGAAGATGTGTGGAAATATAGGTAGTTTTGTTGGTCTGGTAGTGGGAAAATGAGAGGGTTCCCACTGATGTCTTCTGATTTTTCAGTGAGCTCTGAAATTAGCTGAGAAAGAGAGTAGAAGAAAGGGATATGGAATATGGAAGGTTTGAGAAGCAGAAGAAATGGAAGAAATAGTCATTTTAGAGTGTTGGAAAAATGAACCTGTATGTTCAACAATATGCAAGTGATGTTGTTCTGTTTTTGACCTATAGAAACATCTCTTTCATATATAGTTTGATCCAATACTTGAAAAAAGCAGTAAATTTTTACTAATTTGGACCACACTAGCCCAACATTGTGGAGCCTTAGTATGCAGTGGTTGCTGCTGCTAACCAAAAGATCAGCAGTTTGACCTTACCAGCCACCCCTTGGAAACTATAGGGGCAGTTCTGTTCTGCAGCAGAATGAATCAGAATTGACTTGACAGCAGTGGGTTTGGCTTTTAACCCAACATTTGTTACCCTGAAGTTTATGTTTCAGAATCATTAAAAATACAAATAATGTAGAGGAGTGTCATGCTATAAATACACTATTGTAGAAAACATTTAAACTGCATATGGGCTATTTATTAGTACTTCAGGTATTAATTAGGAGCTTTTAATGTGATGGGTTCCAGGGATCCACGGGTGAGCCAGATAGATACACTTTCTGCTTTCATGAAGCTTTAGTGAAGAAAGCAGACAGCCAAGCTATTGGATCACATCTACAGCCCCCCATGACAAGGGTCACAGAACTACAGGGTAGTGTGGGAGCACCCCTGAGAAGGGAGTAGGGTGAAGGCAGCTTCTTGA
Organism: Heterohyrax brucei; assembly: GCA_028571685.1. NCBI lineage: Eukaryota > Metazoa > Chordata > Mammalia > Hyracoidea > Procaviidae > Heterohyrax > Heterohyrax brucei. Next base: position 71,592,103 of record CM053150.1, read on the forward strand.
AGTCTTCTTGAAGTGTTTTTTAAATGGAGACCTAGAAGATGCAAGACAGTTCAGTAAGCTGAGACAGAGGGCATGAAGAAAAACACAAGTGAGAAAAGGCAGCACAAATCTGAAGAACTGGAGTCATAACAGAAAGGCCTGTAGTGGAGTGTCCTTGAAGATGAGGCTGCAGAGGGAGGTTAAGACCAAGTTGTAAGGGCCTCGTCAGCTCTTCATTTGACTTTTTGGATCTTATCCTGAGAGCAATAGGAAGCTTGTGAAAGATTATAAGTGTTTTGCAAACACATTTGCAACATCCTTTGAAATATAATTATTAACATCAAATAAAATATTGCCAGTTTTTTAAAGGGAACCTGGAAAAACCTCATCAACACTAACTGAATACATGAAAGTATAGTGTTGTTTTTAAAATATAATCCAAATGATAATGCCTTCTTATTTCTCTAAATATAAATCAATTTCTAGATCTAGATATATTTTTTTAATTACTGGCTAATTTTAAAAGTGAACTGTATTTACACTATTAGATTTCCTTTGCATTTGTTTTATTTGAGAAATATTTTAATCTCTCTTTAAGTAGAAAAGGTAATGGTAAATAAGCTATTAAATTCTCATTGGCAGAAGAGGTAGAAAGGCTAGAAAGAGACTTGGAAAAGAAGATGATGGAGACTGAAGAACTGAAGAGCAAACAAACAAGGTTCCTTGAGGAAATTCAAAATCAAGATAAACTAAACAGATCATTAAAAGAGGAGGCCATGCTGCAGAAGCAGAACTATGAGGAACTAGAGAGTGACCTTAACACAAAGAATGAATTGGTAAGTTTATATTTTGTATTGCCTTGGCAGTCTTCTCTTAAGATAGAGAATTCTTTGCCCTTGATTCTAAAAATACAACTTGATCATTGAATGAGAAAGACAAGTTTAATAGTAATACATGCAAAAGTTGTCCTAAGTTAGAGACTGTGTGTTGTATGATATAGCTGTCCAGAAATGCTATAGCGTGGGCTGCATATTTTAAAGTATAGTGTTCAAAACAAAGGAGAAAGATGAAGCTCCACACTGTGAGGAGTTGTCAGACTGCCCCTAAATGTTTGTATTTCTTCAAAGCAACAATGTTCTTGGTGAGACTGAATGTTGGCAGAAACTTTTAGAAGGTAATTTGGTAAAGTTATCCAAACTTTAAACAGACAAATCCTATGTTTCTCAGAGATTCCATTTCTAATAACATATTTTGTAGAGGCAGCAACAAGAATGTGTAAAGTTCACACAAACACATAGGTGTGTTTGTAAATGGTTACCTATATAATTCCAGAAGAACACTCACTAGGCTATTGTTTTTATTAGCAAAAACAGGAAATAACTGATCTGTAAAGGGGAAACTTAGTGAAGTGTGTGTTCTTATGTGGCAGGATGTGCAGCACATAGTGCTGTGTGAAAAAGGCAAGTGGCAAAGCAGTGTGTTAAGTGTGATTGTGTGTATAAAAATCTGTGAATATGTGTGGGGAAAATGACAGGATACGCACTGAACTCCTGGCAGTAAGTTCTGAGGAGCACGTCTATTTGAAAAAAATTTTCAGATTACTCCTTACGCATATCTGTAATCTTTAACTTTTATGTAGATTGGCTTTATGGTTGAAACAGGAAAAAAAAGACAGGTATTAAAAAATAGAATGTGTTCAAAAAGATACTCACCCAGAGGCTTCAGAGGTCTTGAGACCATGTCATATGAGGAGTGACTAAAGAAACAGCAGGTGTCCCGGCTGGAGGAGACCTGGCGAGCCCTTACATCTGCCTTCAGATAGCCAAAGGACTGTTCTGTGGGAAGGGCACTAGAATTATTTACTAGGGTTCTATGAGCTGGCATTAAGACTTGGTGAATGGAATTATAGGAAAACCAGTTTTCATTCAAGAATGGTGAAGATATTTCTAGTAGCTATCCTGAGATAAAATATGGAAACTCTGGACTGTTTTTGCTGTCACTGAAGAAAGCAGAGACTGGCCATATGCTCAAGATTTGAGGGAAAAAAATGAAAATCTTTAACAGAAAAATAGACTAAATGACCTTAAAAAGCCCTTTAAATCCAGAGAATCTGAGTCTAAAATTATTAGGCTACTTTCCCTGAATGAAAAATAGTTATTGGTACCTATACTTTTCCTTCTTTTTTGACAGTTTCTTATTTTGTGTGTATAAACTTCGAGAATCATGCTTCCCTTATAACTAATAGAGTCCTAGATATAGTTATCTTCTTTGTTTCCCTTTCAAGATTGTTAGTCTTCCTTAATTACTTGCTTTATTGACAAGAATTCTTCCGTATCACTTGCTTTATTAACAAGAATTCCATCTATGCATTCTTCTTTGTGTGGGGGCCTGCAGTCCAGAAGGGGAGTTACTACCTGAAATATCAATATTACCTCTTTGAGCTCTTCTTTGCATGAAAGAAAAAGTAATTTATACCAATAGGGCATAATGGAAAAATAGGACAGCTTCATTAGCTCTGTTATTTGTGTATTAAAAGCATTTGTGGATTCCTTCCATGTGTCACTTACTTCAAGAGAGTTTTCAGATTTGCCAGCTGTATTCTAAAGGCAGATGTTAAGAATATTAATAGTCTGGTGATAATCTTGGGTTTAGGTTATATGTACTTACACTCCTCTCCATTATTAAAATAGTGTGGATAGATGAGTAATTAAACCATGGTAGATCAACATGACAATCAGCTTTATTTTATTTGTGAACTGTTCTCAGAGCTGTGGTTGCACAGTGGTTAAAAGCTTAGCTGCTAACCAAGTCAGCAGTTTGAATCTACCAGCCACTCCTTGGAAACCCTATGGGCAGTTAGACTCTGTCCTGTTGCTGTCACTATGAGTCAGAATTGACTGGATGGCACTGGGTTTGTTTTTCTTTTAATAGGGTTGTGGTGAGTTGGAATCAACTCAAAAGCAATGAGTTTGGTTTTTCAGTTTAGTAATTCTTCATGCTCATCACAAATTTGTATCAAAATACAAAAATAAGGACCAGTAGTTACTGTTGAAATCTGTCAGCACTTAATAAACTTTCTGTAGTTGTAGATCTTTTTGGAATATGGGCTCTTTTACTACAAAGATTAAATAACTTTATAATTTCCATATACTGTTTGTGCTATGAGTAAATATTTTGTAAATTATCAGTTTTTGCCTTTTTTTGTGTAACCTATTTTTATAGCTGTCAGATTATGCTCTTCTGTTACATATTGTAACTAATTCAGGTGATAAATGTATAGAGTAGAAAATGGTAGTTCCACTTTTCCCTACTTCATTCCATGTTAATATATATCATTGTTTTCTATGCTTACACATTATATAGGTAATTATATAACTGTATACACATAGGTTTATATATGTACAAATATGTAAAATTAAAAACATACTTTTGAATGTTTGTGATCTTAAAAAACAGAATGGAATCTTTTAAAACTGCAGCTTGCTTTTCACATAACAGTATATTATGAACAGCTCTCAAAATCAAAAGCATATATACCTTATTCTTTTGAAAATGTATATGGTGTTCCCATTCTGTGGATCCTCCATGAGTTAACTAACTCCTATTCATGAATATTTAGATTGTCTCCAATGTTTCTTTTTGTGTTTTTTTTTTTTTTGCTATTAGGAACAGTGATACAGAGAAAATCGTGGTGTCTGTGTGTATGTGTGTGTAGTTTTATGTTTTTATGCTGGTAATTCTTTACTGTAAATCAGTATAAGTGGAATTACAGTATAATTTGCATTTAAAGTTTTGATAAGTGTTAATGGATACTTCATGCTTTAAAAAGCTTATAACGTACTTATACTCCCAGGACAGTGAGTTCCCCACTGGATATTATTATTTTGAACTTGTAAATATGATAGGAAAAAAATGGATTCTTGTTACTCTTTTCGTTTTGCATTTCCTTAGAGAACTCAGTATTGCATATGTTAGCTGTTTTGTACATGTTCTTTAAATTGACAATTCATAGGCTTTTTTTAGTCTCAAAACTTCTGTGTTACAAAAGAATTCTGGGCCTTATTATGAGAGCTGGCATTTGAAAAATGTTTTGTTACAGGATGCAGAATATCAGACGTTAGCATCTGTGGTTGTATAGTGCTTTCTAGTTTTCTTAGGTTAATCTCTGTGTGTGTGTGTATACACATACATACACATATATAAAGAAAATAAGTAGCATTGAAGTAAGACTTCTGGTGACAATTTAAGCCATAGTAGTCCCTTTCCTATTGTCACCAACAAATAGCAACTGTGCTTACTCTTTGTTTTTTTACAAGTGATTTAACTCCTATTTTTCAGTTTCCTCGTTTTTTTTTTTTTTTTAAAGAGGATGATTTACCTATCCCTCCAGCCTCACAAACCAGGAGGATTTAATGAGATAGTAAATTTGAAAATAAATTGAAATGAATCAATTAAGTAATAATAGGTAGCAAGTTTAACTCCTAACTGGATGTGGTCATGTAAGAGTAATGCAAATACTAATAAGTAGATTTTCCTAAGATAAGTTGCCAGAAAACAGAATTTAGCAGCTTGTATTATTACAGCTTAACTCTTTAGAGCTCTTCAGGTGATGATCTCATTCTTCTCTTGTGTAGCCTTGGTTTCTTACAGGCCCTTTTCTGCTGATTCTTTATCCTTCCTTAAAGGTAGTTTCTTCAGGGTTGAACTATATACTGTGTTTTTCATGGTTTGCATGATAACGTATTAATATGCTTGTTTACCTTTTTATTTTTGAAACTGGTTTGCCTTTTGGGAAAAAGTGCATATGTGTGTGTGTACGTGTGCTTTTTTTTTTTAAATGATTGTGTACATATGAGAGTGAATTTAGATGTGGGGGAAAGAATTTGTGTCATTTTTCCTACTGGAAATACGTTAACTGCAGTCAACTCATGATTATCCAAGTTAATACAGTAACCAGCCTACTTTCCATGTCTTTTGATTCCTATACTGGTTGTGCATTTCTGCAACAGACATTTATTGAATGTTTATCATATACTAAACCTACTGCTATAAAAGGCACATATTATTATTTGCCTGTATTATCCTGGGTTCTGGTAACATATACCATTCATTTGACTTTACTGCCAGTGAGCCCAGGATGAATTACTCTGTTGGGTTGTAAGTTGGGTTTTTAAGACTCGGGATTGTGTGAGCATTCAGTGAAAGAATCACCATGGGTGGGTAATGTGCAGGACACCTGGAGCAGGACACCGAAGGCAGTATGGTAAAATAGAATGTTGGATTTGAAATCGAGAGGCTTGATACTAAAGTGCCTCTTTTACTACCAGCTGTGTGGTTGGGGAAGTTATTTAACTTCTCTGTTCAGCTGTCGTGATCCCCTAGGATAGGTGTGAGTATTTAATGAGATATGACTTTTATAAGATGCTTAGCTAGTGTTTGGCACACAGTGAGTATTCAATTATTATTGCCTATTATCTAGGCTAGCATTATATTCATTTTGACAGATAATCAAGAGGTGACTGTAGGCTAAATCATGCACGACTTTAATTTCTTGGGTATTGTAAAATGTACATGTCTATTTAAATTTTGTTCTCTTCAGTTTGCCCTTTTCTGTTAATGAAGTTTTTCTGCATGTTCTCTGGTTTCTGCTATTGGACATGGGCACAAAAAAATGGGGGGGGGGGGATGTAAATCACTTAGTAGACCTTTGAAATGAACCTAAAAGAATGGTATAGTACCAAGGGGCCTGGTACAGGTCATTCATAAAGTATTTAGCCTGTATGACTAACCTAATATGTAACTTTGACAAGTTACTTCTTCAAGCCAGGACTCAATTTCTTCATTTATAAATTCAGAGAATTAGATTGGATGATTTATGGTGTTGTCCCAGCTCTGAAAACTTCATAGAATAACTAAAAAGTTACAAAAACTACTTTCTAAACATTTAATGGTACGTATTTCAGTCTAATTGAGCTCATCCATTTCCTTCTATAAAGAGTGTTTTGAACACTTAAAACCTGTGATGCTGTTAGTCACAAATACAAGTAAAACCAGTTTATCCTTTTCCTCCTTCTCACTGCATAATTCCTTTGTATTGAATGTGAAAATCTAGTTCTCCCCATGATTTGAAGCAATTTTTAAAATCATGGCATATGTTAAATAAATTAGTGCTAATTATTAGGAAATCAGGAAGCAGATACCTAAAAAGGCCAGTTAGAAATAATTGATATAGAGTTATTTTTGTGTTTGGATAAATAAACTTAATGATTTAAAAATCTTTATTTATTGTAACCCGAAATCATGTATGAACTTCAAAGGTCTCTTATGTGATAATTTTATGTTTCATTATTTATAATTTAAAATTAAGTTATGTTGTACTGTTTGCTATGGAATTTTTAAAATTGGAATTATTAGTTGTGATTAGATCTTGCTGTATTGTTATACCTTTACACTAACTTCTTGACACTATTATGTTGCTTCCTATAAAATTGGGTCAATAGCTAAAACAGAAGACTGTGGAACTAACGCGAGCTTGTCAGAAACAGTATGAGCTGGAGCAGGAATTGGCTTTCTATAAAATTGATGCTAAATTTGAGCCACTAAATTATTACCCATCAGAGGTGAGTTGTTTTAATCTTTTAGCAGTCCCAAGTCCAAGACAGCATGGGAAGGTTAGGTAGGGGCATTTCAGGGACTTTTATCAATAACTTTTCCTTTTTCTTTTTATGAGGGTATCAGCAAAATAAACTGTATCTTGGCTGAATCTGTGGATTATTTAACTCTGTGAACTAGAGCAGTATCTTAATGAGATAAAAAAGCCGCAAGAGGATCTTTGCCCACAGCCATATCCCAAGGCAGCTGTCTAGCACTGAGTTAACATGCTTGGGAGTATCAGTGGAGCAGTTCCCTTAAATCCAAAGTTCTGGAACAAGTACACTGTTTGCTTCAGTGGTCACAGAATAGTCACCTCCTTACTTTTTTTTTTTAAATTAATCATTAGGCATAATATGAATCAGCTATTGGTACAAATGCCATAAATGCTGGAGCAACAAGGGAACCACTTACCTTCTAAGACTCATGATGATGGTTATTATCATACATTATTTAACTTAAAAATCCAGGTAATAAAATTTACTAGACTGAGATTTTACCTATATTGGCTGAGAAACCAAAATAAAACAACCAGATTTCTGATTTTAGAGATTAAGATGCATTTAAAATCGTATCATTGTGGGCAGTTCTTTAATCAGTCCAAACTCTTTTGCTCTTTAAAAAGAGAGGAGTTCCTTTTGAGACCATTTGTCTTTCTTTCTATTTTTTTTTTATCATTAGCAGTAAGAAAAAAGAGTATGTATTTTTCAGTTTCTAGGCGTGTAGGATTGAATATAAAGCCAGGAAATTCTGTGCTGTGTTTTCCACTAATAAAATGAATAATGTCACTTGATTGTGTTAAAGTTGTCTCTTGTACCATAAAATCCTTCATTTCTTTTGCTTTCAGTATGTTGAAGTTGATAAAGCCCCAGATGAAAGCCCTTACATTGGCAAATCCAGATACAAAAGAAATATGTTCACCACAGAGAGTTACATTATTCATAATGCCCAGCAAGTACAGATCAGGAAGATGGAGCCAGATGAGGAAGAACAGTTTACAAATGAGCAGGTTAACTTGGAAACCCAAGTGCAACTGGACATACAACTGGAAGAAAAGGAAAAAAAAATAAATGCAGGTTGAAAAAAGTTATTCTAAGTTCTTTAGAAATAGAAAAAGGTTGAGTGTATAGGTTAAATTTTGTTTCACAATTATTTTTATCACTTGTATGTATTTATGGTATTGATTGCTGTATTTGAAAAGCCTAAAAGAAAGTATTGATTCATCTTGAAAGTTATTTTTTAAATGATTCCTGCTACAGTTGAGGATGGGTTTTTGGCAGTAAATTGATAGTCATGGTGTTCAGAGGATCCAAGGATGCTTAAATTCCATCCTGCCAAGTGGTGCTTCTCCCCACTGGAGTTCTGCACACAAAGACATAATAAGTAAGAGTAATTGAAGGAAGTAAAGTACTATTTGATTGATTGCCGTATATGTAACCAGAACCTAAAGCAGCACTTTGGATGAGCTGGATTAGACTCTGCCCTTAGGCTGGGACTGAACGCTGGCATCCTTGTCTTCTTGACTTGCCCCACACTTCATCTCCCATTCTTTTCTCCCCTACATTTCTCAAGGGGAAAATCAAGAATCTTACCCACCTTCTAGCAAAATCACGTGGAAAAATAAGCCAAGCCAAAAGGTACTTTAGAGACCTTGTCAGTGACAGACTTTGAATCCATTTATCCACTCAGCTGCATGAATGCGGAAGAAGGAGAATGCAGACCTGTGTGTGTGTGTTCCACTTCTAATGATGGCTCACTCACCAGTCAGATTAGCAGTTTACATTCCCTTGGTTGGTGGCTAAGTAAGGGACATGGGAAGCCCATAGAGATTGACTTGGAAAGAGAAAACAAAAATAAATGAGATAGTATATATACAGACTAGCTTCACGGGGCTGTCAGGTTTTTTTAGGAGGCAGGAAAGGAGAAAGGGAGTGAGAAAGAAATCTGAGATAGCAAGTGATTGATTTGAGATCACCTACAGCTGAAAGAGAATATACAGTAGTAGATTTCTTGTTATTGAATCCCGTGATAAAGCACTTGCCTCGAACAGGGTTTTGTGTATGCATACACACATACCCTGAATCTAATTATTACTTCGTGATCTGTTATGTGCATAGTTACCAATAAAATCCATATTCTTTCAAAAGGATTCTCTACTGTTGGAAATACTGAGTAAAGGCCCTTTTATGTTAAGAATTTTGCAACTAAAAGGCTCAGTTATGGTATTATAGCATGTCATGAAGCACTTTATTCTAGACACTAATAGAGATGAAAAACTGTCATAAGAAATTACTTTTCTAAATTACTGTGGTCTATAATGAGGGAATTAGTTATGTGGTGATTGCGAAGGAAAAAACTGTATGGTAGAAATTTAGAAATTCAGTGTTTTTCTCGTATGTGCATATATTTTTAAATTGTAGCAGAAACTCAACTGTCAGAACTGCGTGATGAAATAGAAAAGGCAGAACAGCAAATTTTGAGAGCTACTGAAGAATATAAACGACTGGAAGAAGCTATACAACTAAAAAAAGTATGTAAAAACAAAAATACTAAGAGGAAATGCATTAGTGAAATGTTTGTTCTTTTCATATTCAGAGAAAAGAATTTTTCTTTTCTTTTTTATTTTTTATTGTGATTGAGTGAAAGTTTACGGTTCAAATTTGCATGCTGCCTCTGTTCTCCTTGCCCAGTGACAGCACACTCCTTTCCATTCTATACATATCATATCCTCTGAACAATTTCCTGTCCTCTCCTCTCTACCGTCTCCACTCCCCTCTAGTAAGAGGCCAGTAGGGCGACATCCTATAGATGGAGAGAACCATAAAGTGTACACCCGATATGGTGACTCTGTGTCCCCAAGTCCAATTTTTAAATCAGTCTACTTAGTAGTAAATTTCAGAGTTTCAGAGGCAAATACAGGTGTTAGCATATCCCAGTTACATTTTCCTTCCATTCATGATGACATCCTGTTAACATTTCATAAAGTATGTAGAAATTAATTAATAGAAATGTATGTAAAAATATGTATTTAGTTGACTGTATTATGAAAACTGGTATTTTACACAAGGCAGTTGCTTCCTGATATATTTATCTGTTTACTTAAGTGCTCACACCTTTAAGATGTAGGACTAAGTTAAGACATCATTACTATAGCATGAACATTATCAAAAACAAGCAGCAGAAAAAGTGATATCAAATATGGTGTACAAAAAGATGAAAGTGGCACGCAGAAATGCCAGAATGTACTGTAATAAAATAAGCAGCTCAAAATCATGGTGTAGTTAGTTGCATGGGGGGAAGTTCAAACAAGGAATGCATTTAGACATTTTAGTTTTTATGTTTGCAGAAGTTTTTAGTTGTTCAAAATTGTTAAAAAATTTATTTTGTTTTTGAGCATACACATAGCAGACTATACACCAGTTTGCCAATTTCTGTCTGTACAGTTCAATGACATTGATCCTGTTCTTTAGGTTGTGTAATCATTCTCACTCTCCTTTTCTGAGTTATGCCTGCCTCGCTGACATAAACACTCTCCCTAAGATTCATGTGTAATCTTTTGAATTGCAGTTGTCGATTTCTCTTCAATTTAAAAGACTGTAATGCTCAAGGCAGATAGTTTTTACTGGTTAAGCTAAACTACTGTTAAGAAGACTTCAGGGAAGTTTTTTGGTTTCTGTTTTAAAGATTCTCTCCAGGCAGTCATTTCGGGGGTTCATGGAGCTTCCATGGCATCAGAAACTCTGGAGTCCGTGAGAATTTGAAATTGTCTTCTGTATTTTTTTGATTTTGATCAAGGCTTCCTATATGGAATTCTTGATCAAAGTGATCAGGATTCGTGTATAGAATTCTTGATAACCAGGTCTGGTCTCTTGACAGAGGTGGTAGTTCTTCATGGAGGCAATTAGTCATACATTCCAAATTATTTAAACTTCTAAAAATCAGTGTTTCAAAATTATAAAAGAAATGTCAGCAACTTGAACCTGTCAGCCACTCTGTGGGAGAAAAGACTTAGCAATCTGTTCCCGTAAAGATTTCAGCCTAGGAAACCATATGGGGCAATTGTACTCTGTCATGTAGGGTCACTGTGAGTTAGAGTAACCTCAGCCGCAAACAACTACTACAACACAACATAATAGCTGGGAAAAAAAAAGATTATTTTAAAAGATACACTGTGTTGTTAATTTTACATTATACAGGAACTAGAAATTCATTCAGGTTTATTGGAAACATATGATATGCCTGTCACTAGGCTGGACCCTTGAGTAGTGAACAAAAAAAGGCATGTGTCATTCCCTCATGGACAAACTAATGGGGGAAATAGGTAATAAAGAAGTATGAAAGAAATACATACTTAAACAACATAGTGCTTCAGGAAAAAAAAAAGGGAATTGAGAGACATAATAGAAGGGATATAATTTAGACTGTGGGGACCCTCTGAGGAGGTAGCATTTAGACTGAGACCCAAAGGATGAGAAAGAGCTAAAGAATGTTCCATGCAGCGGGGACACTAAGCCACAGAGATCATGCCAGACTTCCTGAGCTACTTTAAGTAGTTTGAATTTTATTCTAAATGCAATGGGAAACCTTTGAAGGGCTTGGGGTGATCAAGCGTCCCATAATTTGTGTTTTTAAAAGATCTTGGCTACTGCTTGGAGAGTGAGTGGGGGTGAGACAGAAAGAATGGAAATGTGTACATCTGTTAGGGCACTGTTGTTTAGTGTGGGCTAGAGATGATAATGGCTTGGGCTGGGAAGATAATGGTGAACATGAAGAGACGCAGACTGATTATAGGTAAAATTTGGCAGCAGATTTAGAACTTAGAGATGAAAGTGGGAGATGCAGTAGAAGAAGCTATCAAGAGTGATTTTAATGATTAAATAAGAATGCTTTGTAATAAACCAAACCCAAACCCACTGACTTTGAGTCAATTCCCACTCGTAGCAATCCTACAGGACAGTATAACTGCCTCATAGGGTTTTCAAGGAGCACCTGGGGAATTCGAACTGCTGACCTTTTGGTTTGCAGCTGTATCACTTAACCACGGCACCAGGATTTCCTTGCTTTATAGTAGCACTGGCCAAAGCTTTATATAGACAGATTGATAGGTTAAATAGTAAAAACAATCTTGAAATAAATGATGCTTATGAAATGTGCTTGGAAAAAAATTCTTTCCAGTGAGTAAATGGAGACTAAATTTGCTCTACATGCTAACAAGGGTCAGCTTCAGCCTGGTCTTGTTCAGTTTTCCAGTCAGTGAGGTACAGCTCTCGACATGGTAAGAGTTTGCTGTAACTTACAGCTGTAAAGTATTAGATGGTTTTACCAGTCATTGTAAAATTTTTATATTTTCTTCTGATTATAAAGATACTGTGATTCTGGGAAGACTTTTGAAAATATATACCTGTTGCCATCAAGTCACTTCTGATTCACAGTGGGCCTGTAGGACAGAGTAGAGTGCCCTGTAGCGTATCCAAGGCTGTACCCGTCTTTCTCCTGAGGAATGGCTGGTGGCTTGAAACCACTGACTTTTCAGTTACCTCCTGAGCAGTTAACCAGTTGTCCACCAGCGCTCCTTTGTTAGAAATAAAGAAGAGTTTTAAAAAGGATCAAGAAACACCAACAATCCCAGTCTTTATCCATATTCTGTTTCACTTCTTTGCAATCTTTTTTTCTGCATCCTTTTTTTTTAGTTTTATATAGAATTCGAGACACATTTTTACATTTATCTAAAATTCTATGCTAGCAGTAGGAGATAAAGAATTAAAGTTATTACTTCCATACTAGTAGTACTCACAATTTATTGGTTGACAGTCTTAATGTTTATACTAGCTAGAAGACTACAGTGTAGTAGTTAAGGATGTAGTCTGGAGCTGCACTGTCTAGGTTTTAGTCGTGGCTCTACCACCTGCTAATAATGTGACCCTGGGCAAGCTATTTAAATTTTCTATGACTCAGTTTCCTTGTCTGTAAAATCAGGATAAAGTTACTTTATACCTTATATATTTTGAAGATTAAAATATGTAAAGAGCTTACAGCAATGTCCAGCACATAGTAAAAGTTATATAAAGTCAGCTACACATGGAGCTGCCTGCCATGAGTCAGAATCAGCTTGATGGCCACTGATTTATCATTAATATTATTGTTGTTATTGATGATTTCCACAGTGTTTGTACTAGAATGATAATTTGTACCTGTTATTGTTAGTTTTCATAAACTTTTTTAAAATAAGATTTTCTGGATTTATATGCATAAAAATATGTTAGGAATAGAGTGCCTAGGCAACTCCCCACATTTTACTTTGATTAGAAAACTAATAGAGCATAATATACGCTTTAAATTGTAAAGTTTGTGTTCTTTAAATTTGTAAATTAGTGTTTCTGCCTCCTGTTAATTGTGTATCGGGGTGTGGGGAGATTAGATTTCAGAAGCAGAGAAAGACCTTCTTTTCAAGCAGTTGAGTGGTAGGATACAACTTCTAAATAAATTACGCCAGGAAGCTCTTGACCTGGAAAGGCAGATGGAAAAGCAAAGACAAGAAATTACTGAAAAGCAGAAGGAGATCAAGAACCTACAAATAGTCGTAGATAGCCTGGATTCCAAGGACCCAAAACATGTAAGTAAATTAAGAAATACTGGCTTGTTTTATGGGGACTAGAATATTGTTCTGTCTAAATATTACATATCGCATCCTTTTTAGCCTCAGAGTCCTTTCTGGAAGTCTCTTTTAGTTTTATGTACATATCTGAGTAATAATGAATGTATACATGTATGTGTGTGTGTGTATGTCTGAAACAAAGCAATCTAGGGCTTGAAGACAGTGGCTTCCAACATGAATATATATACATGGTATATTTATTATTTTAAAGTGATTCAATTTCATTGTATTTTAGAGCAAGAGAAACCTACTCCAAGATACTCTCCCAGCCTCTTAACTTTTTCTCACCTTGCCTTTTCTTTTTTTATTAAAAGCCAGGTGGTGAGATGGGAGAACTGAAGGAAGCTCAGACTCCTTTCTCTACCCCTTCTTTAATTATTCATGTAATCTTTATGCAAAAATTCTATTCAAGCTAGTTGTTTCAGTTTGTTTTGTTTCGTCCTAAAAATGATGTTTCTCTGGAGTATACCCACCCAGTGTGGTCAGATTCTTATCTCTTTCTGTCTCTACCCTCAGAAATCTTCCTAATGGCTTATCTTTTAGCTAATATTTCTAAAATAGAAGTAGAAATATTTTACTGGTCTACTTTATATATTTTAAAGAACTTGAAGATCTCTGGATTAAGAGAATTTGTAATATTTAACATGGTAAGGACAATGCAGTATAATTGCTTTAAGTACTTTGTGTGTCCGTGTATGCTTTAGGTGAAAGTTTACAGCTCATGTTAATTTCTCATTTCAAAATGTATACATATATTGTTTTGTAACATTGGTTGCAGTCCTCACACTGGGACAGCATGCTCTCTCTTTCCACCCTGGATTTCCTGTGTATTCATCCACTTCCTATCCCTTCCTGCCTTCTCGTCTTGCTTTTGGGCAGGAGTTGGCCATTTGGTCTCAGGTATTTGGTTGAATTAAGAAGCTTGTTTCTTACATGTGTTATTGTTTCTTTTATAGGCCTGTCTAATCTTTGTCTGAAAAGTAGGTTTTGGGAGTTATGTCAGTTCTGGCTTAGCAGTGTGTCCCGGGACCATAATCTTACAGGTTCCTCCAATCTCTGTCAGACCAGAACTTTAAATATTTTAGTAGTGATCATAAAAATTTTTGCAAGCCAGCTAATTTTGACAAAGGATAACCTTCTCATCACAGACATGAAGTTGTTTCCAACAAAAGCCTAAAGCTCAGCATTAAACTTGAAACCAAAAAATGGCAAATTTGTTAAATGTATTTTATCAGAATAAATTTGAAAAAAGAAAACAACATGGAAATAGTCTTGATTATTTTAAGGAATTTTTGTTACATGAAAAATCAGAGGTTTTAAGTCATTTATGATGTGGGCAATATACCTTATTTTACATTTGTTAAGAAGTCTGTAATCTCTTATAAGACCCCTGAGGGCAAGAACTGTATCCTATTGGTGTCTGTATTCACATGAGCCAGCCCTGTATTCGTTGAATGCTTGCACCAAGGAAGATAGGAGAGAACCTGCTTATACATCCAACCCAAAGCTCCTTTGCTCTTCCTTCTAGTTCTGTGACCTGTGAGTTTAATTAGAACTTATGTTCTAGGTCTGCTCTCAGCAAATTACTGCAATGTGTTTGGCAGACAGTGAGTTGAATTCTCATTGAATTTCAGCCGAGAATTACATATCTAAAGGAGCTAAATGAGAAGTAGGAATGGCACCAAAGTTTTGAATGTATCCAAAATTAATTTGTGCTGGTGGGAGTGAAACATATAAACTAGGTTTATTTGATTTATTAAAATACTGAAAATTAGTTGCAGCCTTCGTCTGAGCACCAGAAGACACTTTTTTTTTTTTTTTTAATTCATCTAGAGGGAGCCTCATTTTCTGATTTGCACAAAGTCACATTATTGGCTAGGGGCAGGCATTTAATTTTAGTATCAAAATATATGAGCATTTTAGCTAGAGGGAAGGAAAACAAGAGTGTGATTTCCTGCATGTGTTTGCATAGATGTATGTAGACTTAGTTAACTTATTATCTAATCATAAAGTATCTTAACAGTAAGTGAAATTTAAAGGTAAAAGCTTGAGAGATTACAAAATAGCTTATGACTGATGAGAAATACAATGGAAAAAACATTAAGTGCCCGTAACATGTTTTTGCATTGTGCTGCGTGTTTTCCATGTGCTGGTGAAAACTTAGCCTGTATGTGAGGTTGGTAACATTCTTCCGTCCCTTTGTCTCCAATTTGCAAGGGATGAAAATGTAAACTAAAAAGATTAAATGATTTATGCAGAGTCACCCTTTTAGGAAGAAGCAGAGCCCAAGTTTGTAGTACTGAAGTGACCCTCCCCACCCCCCGCCCCTCAAAGGAATTAAAAGTCTAAAGAGAGCAATTATTTTTACGCTGGGAGCCTACCCTAGTCAGTTTTCAGCAAACAGCGTTTAACTAGATTTCAAAAGGAAAAGATGCCATTTCAAAATAAATTTTTAGTTATACAAATTTTGATAACTATCACAGGTATCCATAGGAGGAAACACCATAATGGAAGATTTATCTTACTCTTCCCTATAGAAGCAAAAGGTAACTTGTGCAGAGAGAATTAGCCAGTTAGTGATCTGCTGCAAAGTTCGTACGTGATTGGCCCTCGGGAGCTTCCTTTGTTGTGATTTGAAGCAGGGAGGGTGGGGTTTGCCTGTAAATGCTGCTTGTGATTGGACAGCCGTGGCTGCTGCTCACGCTCGGCCGGGAATGGGGTTTGAAGAGCAGGGAAGTTCCTGAGCCTCTCAGTAGCTTACAAAAATGGGGCTGTCAGAGAGGGAAATACACATGAATTTGAAGACTTTAGAAAGTGTTCGGTCTACATCTTCTCTGTTCGGAAAGGCCCAGTTTTAACAGGACAAATTCTGAATTAAGGTCTAATCATTTTCTTTTTCGTGCTTCACGAAGGACTTAAAAGGAGGAGGAGTTGGAAATGTAAGTTCCTGTTTCTGTAACACTTGTGAGCCCCACAGTAGTAAGGATCGCGGAATCTGTTTTTGCTCCTGTGTGGTTAGAGTAAAATGTTGGTATATTGAAATAGTTCGTTTTTGTCCACCATGCAAGGAGGTATCAATGGAATTTTTAATTGTGAATGTTAAAAGATTAGTGATGATGATTTGAGTGCAATAGTTATTTTATTCTTTCTTGAGCCATAAAAATCTTAAGATTTTAGAATTTAAGGAGTTATCTACAGTGACTTTTTAAGAAAAATTCAGACAGGTATTTTAGGAACAAAGTGGGAAGAAAGTTTTGAAAATCCTATCCAGCTGCTATTCGTTTCTTCAAAAATGAAGATACTTTTGGGGATACAGCCTAAAATTGAGGAATGTTCGTTTATAATCAGATGATTGCTGGACTTGAAAACCGTAGCATTTGTTGTTCTGACTGTGAAAACAGTTTCTCTCCTGATAACATTCTTGATTTGTTGTTTTAGTCCTTTAAACCTGTGGGGGCTAACCTGTGGGGGCTCACGAGGCTGTGAGCAGGAGTAAAGGTTCTCTAGGAATCGTTTTGTCTCCATATTAACAGTTCCCAAGGAGATGTAGGAAAGGCATTTGATGGATCTGAGATTCAGTTTTCTCACGTGTAGCATGTAGGGTTAGATGGTTAAACTAGATTGTTGGTCCCTGCCCCCTCCCCCGCCCCCACTCCCAGCACACCAGAAGAATACAATCCACTCCTTTCATTAACAATGGCTCTGTAATGTGATGACTGCCAGAATCTGGGTGTGGGTGTGGGTGTGGCACAGTGTAAGCTGTTTCTCACCGGAGAGCCCGTGTTGTGGAGGGATTTACTGCTGTAGGGCCCTTAAGAATCAGTGGGCCAAACGGTGTCTGAGGATGCCCTCAGCTCTCAGAGTATCCAATTTAAGAGCAAATGCTTATTTGTACAAATTTGAACTCCAACGTAACATTTCCTTACTTCATGTCTTACTATTTAAGAAACCTTTTTAAAAGTGCCTTTAATGTTTTTTACTAAAAGGGTATTACTTGTCTATTATAAATTTTTTAAGTATTAAGGAACTTAACTAACAATCTGTAATCTTTCTGCCCATTTTTGTTAAAATTTTGGGATATGTTTTTTAGTTTTTTCCTATGTACGTATGTGTATATAATTAAGTTTTTGAGAAGCTTTTTTAAAAGATGCTAAATTTTAGTGCAGTGCAAAGAACACTGAACTTGGCTATGTTTGTTACCTAGTAGGCATGCTCTTGGAAAAATTGTTTAATCTCTTGGATCCTTATTATTCTCCTCTGTGAAATGGAGACAATTCCCATATTAAGAGTTTTAAATCAGAACTACCCATGTGAAAACAACACAAGACCTAAATGAAAATAGATAGATGCACATTGTTAAATTTTATTTTCTAGTCTTCCTTTAAAAATACTGTTAAGGATGATCATTTTCAGAAGAGGTTAAAGATCTTGATGGTTTTTTTTTTTTTTTTTTTTTTTTTGCAATTCAGTCCCACATGACTGCTCAGAAGAGGAGTAAAGAACAACAGCTTGACATTATGAACAGACAGCATAATCAGCTTGAAAGCCGTTTGGATGAGGTACTTTCTAGGATTGCTAAGGAAACAGAAGAGATTAAAGACCTTGAGCAACAGCTCACTGAAGGTGAGAATTGAAGTATAAAGTAGATCAGCTTTAGTGCTAATGAAAGACGATGACACTCAGAGAGGTATTAATCCAGGTATTAGTAGAATGTGATTAAACCGTAATAGTATTTGAGAGTAGAACTATATACAAAGTTCCCCAAAGTGCTTAATAAAATTTTTTAAAATCTTTGTTTTAGTTTTGTTTTGTTGTGTTGATGTCCTCGTAAATCAAGTCGTTCTATTCAGTTGAAATAAGGAGGCAGAGTATTAATAGTTACTCACAGCCAACAGTGCTATAACATGGCTGAAGGAAGCTCAGATAACAGATATTTTTTTTTGTAAGATACGTCGTATCCATCTTAAGCTTACAAACATGAGACAGCACTTCAGCACTCTGCTTGGTGGCCATTTTAAGCACTAGAGGCAGCAACAGAAAGCACAAAAACATGAAAAGTGTGGCAACCATGGAAAGGACGCTTGTTTATAGTATGAGAACTGAAATAAAGAGGCAGAGTATCTTCCTGTTCAGCCTCACCTGGGAATGTGCACATTGGGCAACTAGAATGTTTTGCCACTGTGTGCATGTGCATGTCTGTGGGTGACTGCAAAAGTGCTGTCAGTATTGATTTGGGGGTTACAAATACACTTTTAACAAGCAGGCATATGTGGATTGCCAGAATTCACAAACAGTGAGGGTCAACTGTACTTGACAGTGATAAGCTCTGTCATGTGATTTTCTTCTTTTGTGGCACAGAATCCTTTCCTGATCAAAAAACCCATTGACATGAGGGCATTCAGTGTCTAGTTATAAGGAGAGTGTAGAAAGAGCTTTAGGATTACTTTTTATCCAAATTAAAATTATGACATTCCAAAAATAGTAGAAGATACAGGCTATAATGATGAGAGCTAGGCTCTCTAAAAAGGTCCTAGTCCCTGTTGTGATCTTATCAGCTGTGTGACTTGGAGAACTTCCATTTTGATTGTCATTCAGGAAGTTTAAATGAGATAGTGGTCACGAAGTACTTGACATGTAATAGGTACTGTGTGTGGGTGTGTGTGTAATTTTTTTTTTTAAGTCTGAAGCTAATGTATTAATGCTACCAGTGCTGGATTAGTCATGGACATTGAGTGGTTCTGTTCTGTGCATCTGTCAGTAAAAACTCAATTTTACTATATAATTTTTTTATTTGCAAATTGTTACTTTATTTTTATAGAATTAGGCATTTTATAAGCATTTTTCTCTAAATATATAAATTTTTATCATATACATATTTTTGATCTTCCTGTGCTATAAAAAGTTATTACATCTCAGAAAAGGAAAATAAGATAGTGAGTACAGGAAATAATTGAGCTTTTAGAATTTCATTCCTAGCATGTAACAAAAAGCTAAGGAGACTAAGTGTACTAGTTATTTATATGTCTTGAAAACATTTTCCTGTAGACATTATTAGTGTCCCTCTTCCCTCTTACTTAGGCCAGATAGCAGCAAATGAAGCTTTGAAGAAAGATTTAGAAGGCGTCATCAGTGGTTTACAAGAATACCTGGGAAGTATCAAAGGCCAAGCAACTCAGGCCCAGAATGAGTGCAAGAAGTTACAGGTCGAGAAAGAGACATTGCTGCAGAGACTGACTGAAGTTGAGCAGGAAAGAAACCAACTGGAAATAGTTGCCATGGATGCAGAAAATATGAGGAAGGTATAATTTGTTTCTTTCTGCCTATTTCACAGCCTTATATATAGATAATACCCGAATTAAATTAAAGGAGGTTATCAGTGATGTAATAGTAAGTAGTGAAAAGTATTAGTCGCTATTTGGTAGTATTTTTTTTTTCTGTCAGTTGTGATGCACTTACAGTCATTTTTCTTATTCTAAGAAAAGTGCCATTATTTTAATTTTTAATGTCTGTAGGATGTTATCACATAATGTCAAAGTTGTTTAATAAGTTATTTATACAAACATAAAATTGTACCTATTACAAATGACCTATTAAATGTTTGAATTTTATTATTTGTACAGAAAAATTAAGCAGTTTTTTTTTTAATTTGCGTTATACTACTTACTAGTTTTGAGATTATGTTACAGTTAACAGGACAAGTTTTATAAATCGTATCCTTCTGTATGAGTTGGGTAAACCACAGTAGCATAGTAGTTAAGAGCCATGACTCCCTAAGCAAAAGTTCAGATCCACTAGATGCTCCTTGGAAACTCTGTGGGGCAATTCTACTCTATTCTATAATGTGAGTCAGAATGGACTTGACGGGAACAGGTTTTTTTTTGGTTTATGCATGCTGGAAGCAGCTCAATGGCAAGGGGATTTTTTATACTTATTTCTCATTCATTTGGAGACTCCATGTACTGTCTTAGTTGTTTGACAAACTTTGTCATGCATGAGAACTACAGATTCCCAAACCTCATTGTTGGTAAAGCTGGCTCTGGAAATATGAATTAATGTATTTTGACATCATGAAGTTTTCCAGGCATATAAAACATAATATTTAACACCATGTACCCACAACCTAACTTCAGAAATGAAACATTGAAGGTTTACTTGAAAGTATTTGTGTACCCATTTCTAGTGGTCATAAAGCCCTGAACATAACTACCATTTTCCTGCATCTCTATTCTTTTATGCATATGTATCCATCCTTAGGAAACCCTGGTGGCATAGTGGTTAAGTGAGCTATGTCTGCTACCCAAAAGGTCAGCAGTTCAAATCTGCCAAGCGCTCTTTGGGAGCTCTATAAAGCAGTTCTACTCTGTTGTATAGGGTCACTTTGAGTCAGAATTGACTCGATAGCGTTGGTTATCCGTCCATAAGCCATAAGTAGTAGTGTTTTGCATACTTTTACAGTTTATATAAGAGGCATCATAGTGTACGTGTTTTTTGGCTATTTCGTTTTTCCATATTTGTTTTTGAGAGTTACATGTAGCTCCAGTTTACTTACTTTCATTGATTTATGTAGTATTCCATTATCTGTACATGGAAATTGATTATTTCTTCATTCTCCTCTGGGGGGACAGTTAGGTGGTTTCTAGGCTTATGCTATTATAAACAATCCTGGGAGTAACCTCCTTCCACGTATCTTGGCCATGGGAACTATATTCAGAAGTAAACCGCACATCAGAGCATGTGGGCATCCTCAGGTTCACTAGGTGTTGTCAAATTACTGTCCACAGTGGTTCTGTTGATTTCTGTTCCCACCAGCAGTGTGAAGGCGTCCATTACGCCACATCTTTCTGAACACCTTGGTGTTTTCCAACTTTCGTTTTTTAAGCTTTAATTTTGAAATAATTTCAAGCTTAGATAAGAGTTTCTAAGAATGATACAAACACCCCACGTGTATCCGTCACCTGGTTCATCAACTAAAATTTTGTCACATTCATCACACTCATGTATAATTTTTGTATGACTTTACATGTTTTTGTATAATTTTTTGAGAATTACTGATAGACATATGTTCCTTTGCCTCTAAATATTTCGTTTTCCAACATAAATACAGAATGGTTTTCAAATTCAAGAAATATAACATTTCATGCACTTGGCTTGGCTGGATGTTAAATTTGTGTTTGCCAATTCGCTTAGTTTAAAATGGTTGTTTTCCACCAGCCAGCCAAGTGCTGTCAAGTCGGCTTTGTATTATAAAAATGTTTACACTTATAGGAAAGTTGAAAGAATGGTGAAATCTGTGTTTCCTCCAGTTTACTTAAACTTTCATCTCTAGTTCCTCATCTGTGAAATGGAGATAATAGTACTTTGCCTTGAACCATTATTGTGATAGTACAGTAACATGAACTTGAAAACATTTAATCCAATATCTGATATAAACCCTTCAATTTTATCTCCCCCACCTTTTTCCTTTTTTTTTTCCTTCTTATATATCTAGACTCACTTAAAGAATCATGCAACAGGTTGGTAGCTTTCTGATTTTTCCAATTACATGTAGTCAGAGTTTGTTTTCCATATAACCAGGCTAAGGCTTCATCACTTAGTCAATGAAAACTTCCTGTGCCAGACCAGCAATGGTTGGCCAGCATTTGGTTTACAATGCTCAAGTTACTTATGATGACTTGCAGATGCTTAAACAGGCAGTGAGGGTTCCATCATTAAAATATAGACTGAATCTTTCCAGGAGCTTGCAGAACTAGAAACTGCCCTCCAGGAGCAGCATGAGATAAATGTATCCCTGCAGCAGACCCAGGGAGATCTCAGTGCCTATGAGGCCAAGCTAGAGGCTCAGCTCAGAATGAGGGATGCCGAAACCACCCAGCTCAAGGAAGAGTTAGAAAGACTAACAAGACGTAACCAGGTAAGTAGGAACAAACAAGTATCTCAGAACCAAAGTAACCTAAAAAAATCATCCTTTTTTAGTTATATCTTAACTTAAAATTGAACAAATCTGTGTGTGTGTGTGTGTGTACATATACACACACACGGAAAGAGCAAGCCTTAGTGTCATAAACAGGTAAATGCTAGACTGCTAACTTAAAAGCTGACAGTTTTAACACACTCAGAAGTTTCATGGGAGAAAGACTTGACATCTGCTTCTTTGAAGATTACAGCCAAGAAAACTTTGAGATAGCTCTGCTCTGTCACTTGGGGTTTCTATGAGTCGAAATTGACTTGACAGCATCTTAACAACAGTAGAATGACACATGAATCACATATTTTTGGAGCCTGATATTCTAAGTTCAGATACTACCCCTGTGTGAACTTGAGCAGATCACTTCATGGTTCTGAGCCTACTTCTCTGTAAAATGGATTTTGGTGAGGTTAAGTATGTTATTGGCTTTGAAAGCACCTAACAGTTGATATTTGGTAAAAGTTGTAGTCATTTTCAGAATAGTTTTAAAAGCCTTAAGTTGATGTTAGATTTTATTCTAGTGTTTTCTATTATGGTTCAATGAAATATCCACTAGTGTAAATTATACTTACAAATTAGAAAAATGTATTCATCCAATAAATAATTATCAATTCAAAGGGGTACACCCTGAGAACTCCACTAAAAGACTGCAATTGATGGTCCAGGGGCCTCGTGGTTCCCCTGGGACCATGGCCCTTGGTCCTGATGCTGCTCCTGTCCATAAATCGTTACTGAGGTCAGCTCTTTGGACAGGAATGGATTTTACTCTACGACACAGAGTGACCATGTTGTGTGTGTAGTTTATGGTTCTGTGCATCTATAGGATGTCGTCCTGCTGCCCTCTTATTGGAGACGGGGGAGAGGGTGAGGAGGAGGGGACAGGAGACTGTTAGGAGGATATGACATGTATAGACTGAATAGGAGGAGTGTGCTGTCACTAGGCAGGAAGAGCCGTGGAGCTGCACGTAGGCAGGCATGCAAATTTATATTGGATTGTACACTTTCACTCAATCACAGTAGATAAAAAAAATAATTATTATTGATTCATCATAAAGGGCTAGATGCTGTGGATGCTGCAGGGAAGAGTATTCCCATGGTTACTATCCTGGAGGAGCTGACAGTCCTATAGGTGAAAGCTACTAGAAAAGTAGAGGATGAGTGTTTTCTGCAGAGGGGCAAGGAAGAAGAGCATAGTGTCTTTGAGAAGCTAAAACATGGCTCCAGTATATCAGGAGCAGTGAGAATGGGGAAAGAGCATGAGACAGAAAGGCTGGAGAGGTGGACAGACACCAGATTTTGGGTGGCCATTTAGGTTACTCAAGAGTTCTGTTTTTTTCCCAAGTATAGAGGGAAGGTTTATAGCAGGGAAATGATGTAATAAAATTTATGTTTTTGAAAAGATTACTGTGATCACTGAGTAGAGAATTGATTGGAGAGGAGCAAGACTGAGGGCAGGGAGGTGTGTTTAGGAGAGTGTACAATAATAGAAGTGAGAGATGATGGAAGCTTGAACCGGAGTGGAAATAGGGCATGTGACTAAAACTAGACAGGCTAGGAAGGTGTTGAGGAGGCAGTATTGCCAGAACCTGGAGGAGTCAAGGATACTTTCTAGGTTTCTGGCCTGAGTACCTAGGAAGGTGTTGGTCCATTAAATAAAATCAAGAACAGTGATAGAGATAAGAGATGTGAAAGGAAGATGATGAATTTCATATGAGTAGAATACACTTTAGGTATCTGTGTAGGCATCCAAAAAGAACTTAACCGTAAGATCTGTGAATTAGAAGCTCTGGAGGGACCTTGGCAGAAATAAGGATTTGGAAATGAATGAAATATATCAGTTTATAAAGTGAGAAATTCAACCATGACCATAAAGGGAAATATATCAGTTTACAAGTGAGAAATGCAGCCATGACCGTAAAGAGGTCGTCCAAGCAAGTATGTGGAATGAAAACCTAGGACAGAGCCTTCAGAGACAACATTATTTAAATAAGGAGAAAAAGGAGATGCTTTAGAAAGAGAAGATGCTGATAAAGTGGGCTGAAAAGGTGAGATCTGAGAGAAAGGAAGAGACAGCAGGAGAATGCAGTATTTGGGATCCAGAGGAAGCGATTATTTTAAAGAAGGAGTGGTCAGCAGAGCCAGGTGCTTTTTGAGTGTCCTGTCAGGATAAGTGCCATGAAGTGCACATTGTTTTTAGTGATGCATAGATACTGGTAGCCTTGTCAAGTACAATGTCTGTGGAGTGGATGCAAGGATGGAAGCCAGTGGGGAATGGGTTGAGAAGTGAAAAATAACTGTAGAGAGATGGAGACGGGTTTGACCTGGAAGAGGAGAAGAGAAGCCCACAGCTTGAAATGAATATGCAATTGAAAGGAAATTTGGATTAAGATAGGAAGGACATGATGAACATGTTTATAGGCAAGAGAAAGAGCTGAAAGGGAAAGATTGAAGTAAAGAGACCTGGAATGATTAATGGTACAAAGTTCTGAGAAGACAGAGGGGAATAGAATTGAGAATTCATAATGGAGAGGTGATCACAGAAACAAATCCTTCATTGTATGAGGAGAGAAGGGGGAAAGGAAGAATGTGGCTGCAGATAAAACTTGTCACTCTGGCTGCAAGGAGTTGATGGGTGGCTGTTGGTTTCACCTTTCTCTGTGAACAAAAGCAAGAACAAGACCATCTCCTGAGAAGGATGAATAAGTAGAAGAGGTAGAGGTTTGGGGGATGAAGGAGGGAGATATTGGAGAATATGAGTTAAGTGGGCCTAGGTAGTGTAAGAGGGTTGCAGGGAACTACTGAGGGCTCAGAGCCATGGGAGCACAGAAGTTAAGAGCTTGGCTGCTCACCAAAAGATCTGCAGTTCCAGTGCACCAGCTGCTCTTTGGAAACACTATGGAGCAGTCTTTTCTGGTCTGTCTGAGTTGGAATCAACTCGATGGCAACAGGTTTGAGTTCTTTTAATTTTTTTTATTGAGGGCTCAGTTGCAGTTGGTGACCATAAATTTAGAGTGGCACTAATCTGACAGGTGGCATTAACTTTCTCCTGCAAAGGTAGATAGTCCAGGAGCAAGTGTGAGGAAGGAATATCTGGTATCCAAGTAGTCATGCTGAGCAGTAAAGATAGTGGCTTAGAGAGTGGTTTGAATGATACATTATGGGAAGAGAAAGACAGGAGAGAAAGTATGGTGGAGATTGGAGAGCTTAATGAGGTTGAGGCACATTTCATCAGAATAAGCAGTTATAGTGTATTTTTTATCGGATTAAAAATACAATTGTCTTCATTTTGGCCTCCATGAGTCAGATCTGACTCGACAGCACTTGGCTTGCTTTTTAGGGTATTAGCCAGATAGGCTGCGTCTTCCTCCAGCACGCCCACTCAGATCTTCCCCTTCTGTTTGCGGAAAGACTAGGTTCAGTATACAACTTCAGTTTTTCTATATGGTAATCACTCTTTAGATTGTCTCCCCAGATACAGCTTTGTGAACACTCAGATTGTGTCTGCTTGTTTCTGTCTTCTCAGTGCCTGGCATGTGAGAAGATTCAATGTGTGCTTGTTGGATGAGAATGAAAAAAATGAGATCATTTGAATACCGGGAATGCGTTTGAAAGACTATTCATATTAAAAGAGGAACTAAAAATAGGCCTGGCTTATCATAGTAGTTATGTTCATTTATAGTACTTATCTAGTAGCAAGTGATTACTTGTCAGTTATCAGCATTACATTTCTCAAGAGTACTGTTTTGTGAAACTACGGTTAGCAAAATCAAAGTCTGAGAAAATAGGAGGTTGAGACAATAATTAAAATGTGTTAAAAATTTAAATGACTAGTACGTATTTTTAAATAGTGAATAAAGTTTCTGGATAATATCCTCTTTCAAGTAAAATCTTCTCTTTTAATATCAAGCTAGCCCTTTCAAGTTTCAGATGCATTGTCCTGTGTACTTCCATTGTCTTTTTTTTTTCTCATATACCTCAGCCTAATGTGTAATAGTTGGCTTTTTGACTAATTTACTTGCTGTTGAAAGTCCAGGACTGCCAAAACTGGTCTTCAGACCACGTATTGAGAGTATGTAGCATTACAGAGTGTTTTCTCTGATATCCAGGTGTGCAACTCTCTGATTAGTTAACTTTAGTTAGTGAAAGTGCTTGTGAAGCTTGTCGAACTGCGTGTTCCTGAGCCCCACCATAGAAGTTCTGATGCATTATGCCTGAGATAAATTCTAGGCGTCTGCATGTTTAATAAGTACACCAAACAATTTTGGTAGAGGTATTTGAGGATCACACTTGGACAATACTGGTTTATGGGAAAGGAGAGTAGTAATTGTCGAATCACAGAGCTTTTAAGGTAGGTGCTTGGGCTCAACCCTGGAGATTGAGTTGGTGTGTCAGGGCTGAGCTGATGTTGATGTTTACTTTTCATTAAATATTAATAGCTTAAGGGGACATGTGAGAAAAAATCTTGGGTTTTTAACTAGAATACAGACATAAAAATGAGTTATCATAAACTGATTAACAAGGAATTATGAATGTGTCTAAATTTATTTATGCCTTTTTGGATTGTAAATTGTTGCTGTTTTACATTTTTGTATCGTTGCTTTCTTTGGCAATAGTTAGAACAATCAGCCCTGCAAGCAGAGCTTGAGAAGGAAAGGCAAGCCCTTGAGAATGCCCTTGGAAAAGCACAGTTCTCAGAAGAAAAGAAACAAGAGAACAGTGAGCTCTGCGCACAACTTAAACAGCTACAGGTAGAGATTCTATCAGAATATATCTTACATGGGACACCTGGAGATGTTGATGTTTTTAGTCAAGCGCTTAATCACCTTCTGTAACATGTAGTAAGCAACTTGAATAATTAGACAAAAAAAAAAAAAAAACGAGTTCTGGCTAGGGTAGCACATAGTATCTCTGCCTGCATAAGACCACCGTCTTAAGATGAATAGCCTTTGTGTTGTATAATGATGCAGAAAAGATGGAGGCATTGTCAGTCATAGGTACAGACTGTTACTATATAAATTCATGAACCAAAGTAATACTTTGTGTTTTTGTTAGAAGCAGATTTTTCCACTGAAATACCTTTGTATTGTCCAGGAATTATGTAGAATGAATTACATGCAGTAGGATTTCTTAATTATAAAAAATTTTCACAATCCTTTTCCCATAGAATGCTGTGTTTGTGAGTGTTTTCTTTAGCAGAATGTTTTTATGGCTGTTATCACAATAATCTCCCCAACACACTGCAGGAGAAGCAGGTGGGCAGCATTTTCCAGGTAATTAAACACTCTCTAAGAGAACAGGTGCCAGAACAAATGAGTACCTGGATCAACCCTCACATGTACAGTCTGTGATGTGAGGGGCCTACTTGACTGTCAGAGGTTAGCTTTTATATCTCACCAAAGTAAAAGGACAAAACTTATATGGTTTGGGGGAACAAAACCAAACTTGCTGCCATTGAGTCAATTCCAATTCATAGCGAACCCTACAGAACAGAGTCGAACTGCCCCATAGAGTTTCCAAGGAGTGTCTGATGGATTCAAACTGCTTACCTTTTGGTTAGCCACTGTACTACGTAACCGCTGCACCACCAGGGCTTCCAGTGTGGGAGAAACTTCCAAAAATCCAGGAAGGGGATTTATATGAGACAAGCAAGACTAAGTCATCCAAATTGTCTGCCTCTTCTCCTGACACCTTGAATATTTTTTCCCCAGAGTTCAAGGAAATCTGATGCCCTAGAATACAGTTTTTACTACTATCAGTTCAGCTTTTGAACCAGCTGTCATGAAAGATGTACATTTCCCCATTGTTTTGTGTGTGTGTTCAGTCTTCATTAGAGTATTTTTATTCTTATGGAAATTTTCAAGTAATGGAAAAAAAACAGAACAGACTATGAACCTGTAGTTACCTGTCACCTAGCTTAAACAAATACCAACATTCTACCATTTTTCTTTCATTTCATTCACTTTTTTTTTCCTGAAATATTTTAAAGAACATCTCATGTCTTTATTTCACTCCAGAATACCTCAGTATACATCTCTTAAGGAAGGAAGGCTAAAATATATTCTTTCTTGGCTTTCTTCTCCAAGGTAGAAACTGATCAGCCTTCCAGAATGCTGATCAGTGCTGTGAGGCTGTGTTAGTGGGAACTAGGTCCTTTGGTTACTTGGCCTACTAACCTCCTCCTATAGAGTGTAAACTAAACCCGCTATACGTATGTCTTTGTCAGAAATCATTTGGTTGCAGTGAGCCAAAACCTACTCATAGTAGCTCAAGGAAGGAGATGGCTTGCAAGGAACTAGAACTGCTCTCTTGTCTTTTCAGGAACTACATGATTCTTGTGTTTCTTTCTTTCTTGGCCTGGCTCTTACCTAATACCTCTTTGTAGGTCCATCGTGTACTGCATTGTATACTTGCTGTACTGGATCTTGGTTTAGATTTTAGACACACAGAGAGAAAAGCTGTTTTTTGACCAGTCAACATACCAAATACTCTGCATTTAGTAGTATAAATAGGCCTTTTTCAAGGCAGTGGGCAGGGAGACTTCACAGAGAAGAGGGCTGCAGGTGGGATAAGAACTTAAAAACACGTTAACTGTAATTCTGAATTCTGCTTTTTTGTTAACAGCGTTATAGTGAGTTTGAATTAAGTTAGTTACTGGGGTAAAAAACAGTGAGTACATTAGGAATGCTACAGTTTGGGGAAATTTTAGCACTTTATTTGAAAGTGTCATTGCCTAACTTTAAACCTGTGGTCTAAATATGTTTGGTATTTTGTTAAGAGTGAAAATACACTGTTATATAACCAACATTCCCTCAGAGAATTACAAACTCTCCTAGAAGTTTCATTACTAGATGTTTTACTTTTCAGTTGATTAGCAGATTGAGCTTGAAATATTATGAAAAAGTGCTTTGTTTTAATTTGAATTATGGGTTGCCTGAAGCATATACCACATAAAGGAAGTAATAAATCATGTACCTAGCGTGAGTGATGTCTGTCATTCAGCATCAGCAGTTATCAGCACATGGCCAATCTTATAAGACTTTAATGCCCTACCCACCACACATATTCGTTCATCCTCACACCTATTAACACTTCTGAATTATTTTAAAATAAATACCAGACATCTGTAAATACTATACTGTAGTATATATCGCTAAAAATAAGGACTTTTTTTAAAAAAACTCAAACCAGACCCACTACCATCCACTTGACTCCAACCCCCAAGTGCTTTCAAGGACACAGTAGAACTGCCCGTTAGTGTTTGCGAGGTATAATATTTAAAAGTAGACTGCCATGTCTTTCTCCCAAGGAATGGCTAGTGGATTCAAACCATGAAAATTTTGGTTAGTAGCAGAGTGCTTTTACCAGTGCACTACGAAACCAAACAAAAACCCATTGCTGTCAAATGGATTCCAACTTATAGCGACCTTATGGGACAGAGTAAAACTACCCCATAGGGTTTCCGAGGAGCAGCTAGTGAATTCAAACTGCCAACATTCTGGTTAACAGCTGAGGTCTTAACCACTACACCACTAGGGCTACTCTGCACTGCCAGGGCTCCCTTTTAAAAAAAAATTAAAAAATAAACATACTATCACTGTTACACCTTAAAATGATAATAAATCCCTAACAATCGCTATGAGTCAGAAGTGACGCAATGGCAGTAGGTTCTAATATCATTAGATACCTTGTTTAGTATTCAAATTTTCCAGATTATTGCATAAATTTTTTACATTGTTGGAATCTAGATCCCAATAAGTTTGTCACATTATATTTAGTTGATTTGCCATGTCTGTTAAGTCTTTTATAATCTATAAATCATTGCCATTGAGTCAGTTCCGACTCATAGCTACCCTATAGGAGAGGGTAGAACTGCCAGATAGGGTTTCCAGTGAGCGCCTGGTGGATTCAAAGTGCTCCTGTTTTGGTTAGCAGCTGTAACTCTTCATCACTACATCACTGAGATTCCCTTTATAATCTGTAGGTTTCATCTTTTTTGTTTTTTGCCTTATATTAAAGAAAGACAGGTCTTTGTCCTGTAGTTTCCCATATGGTAGATTTTACAGATTGCATCACAGTGGTATCAGTTAAGATGTTCACAATGTGACATCTCCTGGCTTATTTAAATTCAAGTTAGTTACTTTTTTTCATGAAGAGATTTATAGGTGGTTTTGTATACTTCCTTTTGCATGCTTGCATCCCTTTACAAGACGTAATGCCTACTTAAGTCTTTTAAGATTGACCAGTAGATTCAGGTATTGTCAACTGAATAGAAAAGATTTTTTTTTAAATTGGTGAAGGGAATTATATAAAACTATCATATGACAAATAAGATGAGCTGTGTGTATATGGTTTTTTATTGTTTTTGAGAATATAAACAGTAAAACAGACCAGTTCACCAGTTTCTGTATGTACAATTCAGTGACATTGATTGTATTCTTTGAATTATGCAACCACTCTCACCCTGCTTTTCTGAGTTGTTCGTCCCCCCATTAACAAAAACTCAACGCTGCCTAAGGTTCCCACCTAATCTTTTGAGTTGCTGTTGTCACTTTGACCCGTATAAATAGTTCTTAAAGAGCATAATGCTCAAGGCAGACATTTTTTTTACTAACTAAGCTAAATTGTTTGGTTTTAAGAAGACTTAGGGGATATTTTTGGTTTAAATTTTAAAGATTATCTCAGGCAATAGTTTCAGGGGTTCATCTACCCCCCTTGGTTCCAGAAAGTTCCAAGGATTCCTCTGTAGAATCCTTGATCAAAATGTTCAATAAAGGTAGCTGGGCACTATCTAGTTCTTTTAGTCTTGTGGCAAAGGAGGTATGAGTGTGTTTTAAATTTTGTTAACTTTTATTTTCCCACCTGACTACTTTCCTTAGGATGACAATAACCAGTTAAAACAACAGCTTAAAGACTTCCAAAATCACCTTAATCATGTGGTTAAAGGTTTGATTCATCCAGAAGAAGTAGCAGCTCGTGTGGATGAGCTGAGGCGAAAGCTGAAGTCAGGAGCTGGTGAAATGAGGTAAAGGAAAATCAAGACTTCCAAGCATAG
The DNA here is from genome assembly GCA_028571685.1 of Heterohyrax brucei. NCBI lineage: Eukaryota > Metazoa > Chordata > Mammalia > Hyracoidea > Procaviidae > Heterohyrax > Heterohyrax brucei. Next base: position 71,623,405 of record CM053150.1, read on the forward strand.
GCGTGTCCCATGTTGTGAATCTGAGGTTCAGTGAGAAACTCACTGTTCCTGTACTACTAACGGATGATTTCTTTTGTGAGGTGTCCCGTATTGTTTCCATGACTGAGATACAAAATTGTTTAATTTAAAATGCCTGTTGCTGACTTTCCTTTTTATTTTAAACCTTTTAGTCTCAGTTAAACAAACTTACAGTTTTAAGAGTAACTTTTTCTTCAGTGTTCATTGTTTATGGTTCAGGAAGTAGATCCTCCTTATACATTTAAACAAAGCAAATGCCGAAAGAAACTAAGAAACCCATAATGAAGTTCATAATAGTGAAAGACTGATGCTTTCCCCTAAGATCAGGAGCGAGACAAGAATACCTGCTTTGACCACTGCTGTTCAGCATTTTACTGGAAGTTCTACACAGAGCAGCTAAGCAAGGGAAATAATCAGAAAGGAAGATGCAGAAATACCTCTTTTCATAAATGATTTTATATAAGTCCCAAAGAACTCATTTCTTACTAGAGCTAATAAACGAATTTAGTGAAGTAGGTGTGTACAAAGTCAATCAAAAATCAGTTGTTCTTATTGTTTCTGTATACCAATGATGAGCAATCTGAAAAGGATATTAAGAAAGCAGTTCTGTTTACATTAGCATTTAAAAGATAAAATACCCAGGAATTTATTTAACGAGACAAATATTTGTACATTAAAAACTGCAATATATTGCTGAAAGAAATCAAAGAAGATGTAAATAAATGGAAAAAATATTGTTTCTGGATTAGAAGACGTAATATTGTTAAGTCTTGAGTAACTTATCAGTGGTTTTTTAAAAATGCTTTTTATTAACATAAGGATAGACATATGGACCAGCGTAATAGAATTGAGAGTCCAGAAATTTATGGCTAATTGACTTTCAACAAGAATGCCAATCTATTCAATAGGGAAAGAATCTAAACAAATAGTCATGGGACAACTGGATCTCCATGCACAAAAGAAAGAAATCAAACTTATAGCTCATACCATACACCAAAAAAAAAAAAGAAATGAGGTAGATTGAAGGACTAAAAACTACATCCACAGAATTCTTAGCATAAAAGATAGGGGCAAACTTTTAAGACATTGTTTTTAACAGTGGATTTGTAGATAACACCAAAAGCACAGCAACAAAGAAAAAAAATCTACATAAATTGGCTCTATTAAAAATTTTTAAAACAATTTATACATTGAAATACTGTCCAGAAGGTGAAAAGACAACATACAGTCTGCGAGAAATATTTGGTAACCATATACCTAATAAGAGCTTAATACTCAGAATATACAAAGAGCTTCTACAAGTCAACAATAAAAAGACAACCCAAATAAAAAATGAGCCAATGAAAAGGGAAGGGCAATCACTCTCTGGATAGTAGACACTTGTTACTTTTGGTGATTGGAAAGAGAATACTGAACGTGTGTGACATGTGCACAACTTGACCAAGATAAATGGTGACACTAAGAAGTACACAAGAATAAGGGACATTTTTAATTGGAAACTGGTGGTATAGTGTTTAAGTGCTTTGGCTGCTAACCAAAAGGTAGCTGTTTTGAATCCAGAAGGCACTCCTTGGAAGCTATGGGGTGGTTCTTCTGTGTCCTATAGGTAACTATGAGTCAGAATCGACTCAATGGCAGTGGGTTTTTTTGGGTAGAACGTACAGTTTTGCAAAAACAGCAATAACAATAAAAAAATGTGTGGTTACATGGGTAAATAGGTATGCATGTATATGTGTTAAAAAACCTTGTTGCTGTTCAATCAATTCTGAATTGTATCTGTAGGCATATTTGTATACACTTGTAAGTGTGTGTTGCGTGTATGTTTATATATATAATAAAGCACACAGCAGGCATGGCTATGGATACTTTTAGGCATAACCAAATACCTGGCAAGATTGGTTTACTGAGCTTGACTTAGGACCATAGTGTTGTGGGACAACTTGGTCAATTGGTATAACATAGTTCTTAAAGCTTTCATTCTGCATCCTAGTTTGGTGAGTAGTATTCGGGATCTTAAAAGCTTGCAAGTGGCCATCTAAGGTACACTGATTGGTCTCTACTTGTCTCTGAAGCAAAAGGGGAAAAAAAGTCAAAGAAGCAGCAAGTTGACAGGACTAATAGTCTACACAAGCCAGTAAACACATGACAAGGTGTTTAATGTCATTAAGAAAATGCTAACAAAACCACTGTGAGACCACAATTCACTCTACTGGGATGGCTATTCAAGGAGCCCTGGTGTTACAGTGGTTAATCCTTTGGCTAACTGAAAGGTTGGTGGTTCAAATCCATCAGTGAGGATCTATGCCAATAAAGATTACAGCCGAGGAAACCCTTTGGGGCAGTTCTGTACTGTCATGTAGGATCACTATGAGTCAAAATCAAGTCAGGCACAAAACAGCAGGATGGGTATTATCAGAAAAGTGAAAAATAAACAAGTGTTGAAGATACAGAGAAACTGAGACCCTTTGAAGATACAGAGAAACTGAGACCCTCATTGCTGGAAGGAAAATCATACAATCTCTGTAGAAAACCAGTTAGCAATTTGTTATAAAGTTATATAGAGTTACCATGTGATTCAGCGTTTCCACTCCAGGTGTATATCCCAAACACTTGCAAGCAGGGACTCAAACAGATACTTGCAACATTATTTGTAAGAATCAAAAGGTGGAAACAGCCTAAGCCTCAAATCAGCAGATAAATGGGTAAACAAAGTGTAGTGTATCATACAATGGAATATTATTCAGCCTTAGAGAGAAATGAAGTTCTGATGTATGCTCCAGTGCGGGTGAACCTTGAACATATGCCAAGTGAAGTTAAGTCAGATCAGAAGGAGAGATACTGTGTGGTCTCATGCATATGACATACTTAGAATGGGCAGATGCATAGAGACCAAAATTTGTTAGTGGTTACCAAGGACTAGGGGAAGAACTAAAAGGGATCCTGAGTTCTATATTGTCTCTGTGAGTGGGAATCAACTCAATGGCAGTGGGTTTGGTTTGAGTTTGGGAGTTCGTATTTGGAATGATGAAAAACTTTTGAAAATAGTGATAATGGTGCTCGACATGGGGAATGTAGTATCACTGAATTGAATACGTCAAAGTGGGTAAAATGGCAAGGTGTTTGTTATGTATATTTTTAACACAGCAAAATTAAAGAAAAATAATAGGGTCAGATTGTTTACCCCTTTGCTGAACAAAATTCATTGTTCTCCATAGTTCTTCATGAATCTACAGCACTTGATACTTATCAGACAGGAAATTAAAATCTTTGCAAATTTGGTAGTTTAAAAAAGGCCAGGGTAGGTTTTTTTTTTTTTTAAATATATATTTTATTGTGCTTTAACTGCCAAATATAGTTCCAAATATATAGAAATTCACATTCATCCTTTGAGCAAATACTGTTCGCCTGATATGGGTCTGAATTTTCACAATGGCAGCAGTCATTTGATAAAACAATGATTTGCCTCGAGGAGCTGCTGTTATAGATTGGTATCATTTCCATGCCACTTGGTGCTTTTTACTTTTGCACTGTTAACAGCATGTTTCTTCTAGCATCAGACTTAAAATGGCATGTATGTGCTATCTTTTTTCTCTCGCCAGAATTGACAGTCCGTCAGATGCCTTAGGGAAAAGCCTTGCCAATTTACAGAAACAATTCAGTGAAATTCTTGCACGCTCCCAGCGGGAAAGAGAAGAAGCCCAAGTGAGAGAGAAAAAACTCCAGGAAGAAGTGGCTCAGCAACAAGAGAAACTGGCAGATGGACAAGAAGAGTTCAGGCAGGCCTGTGAGAGAGCCCTTGAAGCCAGAGTAAGAAAAGGGCAAGCGGCAGCTGGAGGGAAGTGTTTGGCAAATATTAATATTTTTCGGCAAATTACAGTGCTGTATTTTTTATGTAAATATGATATAAGTGTTGTTATTTTCACTAATAACAAGTCAAGTTGAGTGTGACAGAAATTCAACCCTGAATGTGATTACTGATGTCAAAGTCAGGCATGTTTTCCTTGTTTTTGAACTAGTGAGAGAGGTTTATAACATGTAAATAATACCACATTACAAGAGTATGATGTGGTATAGCATCCTATTCTTTATTTAATGAATTTAATGATCTGGCAAACATTAAAATGGATTCTAGAAAGTATTCAAAATGAAACCATCCCCAGTACCTAGTTAATCCAAAATTTTGTTATATTCTTTAGCAATGAAAAAGTTTAGGAAATATTTTTTGCGTAAAAATCATCTTTGAAACTTGATTTTCTCACAGATTAGTTTTGAAAAGAGGCAACATGAAGCAAGAATCCATCAGTTAGAGTATGAAATTCAGTATTTGCAAGAAAATCTAAAAAGTATGGAGGAAATCCAAGGCCTTACAGATCTCCAACTTCAGGAAGCTGATGAAGAGAAGGAGAGAATTCTGGCCCAACTTCAAGAGTTAGAGCAAAAGGTGAGGACGACTCGGAAAGCGAGACAGAAGCGTGTGCTGATCAGCTCCTGCTTGTGAGGCGCACCAGTTTGGTGTCAGCTTGAGGAGGCTATGATCCGTGGGTGCCTCTGACTGCATTGCTGGCACAGAGGCAAACCTGACCTAGTAGAGATCGGGTAGGTGGGAAACAAGAGAACCAGGAATGTAATGAGTGACTTCAGAGTCAGTTGGGTGATATTTTACAGATGCCGTTGAGTTGACTTTGTCTTCTTAGAAACTCTTTGGCCATTTGGACACATCTGTGGGAAATCTCATTTTCCTTTTCTTTCTAATACATTTATCTCTATTTGGACTTCCCCTCCATCCCATCTCAACCATCTATGCCCATTGTCACATCCTGGGCCTTGTCAAATTCAGAAATCACATCTCCCATCTCTGAAATCACAAACGGAAGCATTCCACTCGATCATAACCTCATATTATGCCAGCACCCCACTCTAACAGTTTTCAACCTTACTGAAACTTCTGGTCTGTTAGCTATCCCCTGCCCTTCTTTATTTATTTGTTTTTAAAATCAAGCCCTTCTCGACTTTGCTTTTCTGTTTGTCCAGCTTAAATTCTTTGCTCTACCATTATAACCATTCTTTTGTAATATCCTAAAATTACTTGCCTTTTTCTCTGTTTTACTTCCCGGTTAAAACTGCAGCTGTCTGCCATCTTAGGGCCTGAACTCATGCTAAGTGTTTCTGGAGAAAAAAAATCACCCGTGTAGTTATACTGATATCACTATAAACTGTTGGACACCAACCTGAAGTGGGTAGTGTTACCCTTTTCTCTGCTGAGCTCACTCTCCCATGCTCGTCTCTTTCATGTGCTCTCACTCCTCATAAATTCCAATCTCCCTGCTTCGAGTGTAGTAAATGGCTTGCTTTGTACTTTACTGAGAACACAAGCTCTGAAGTCCTGTTAAGTGTGCCTCCAAGATATATCTTGGATATATGTGCTTTGACCTTCTCTGATGTCACCACCCACATCTAGCCAACTCTGGACAACTGCTGAAGCCACACTTAGCATAATAGCCTTCCAGATTCTTTCATGCTATGAGATATTTCATAAATTCATCATTGTTCTGTGTCATTGTGTGGCAGTATTTTGTTGTGTAACTATACAATAATTTTTTATCCATTCATCCAGTGATGAACACATAGGTTGATTCCATCTTTTTGCTATTGTGAAAAGTGCTGTAGTGAACATTGGTGTGCATGTAGCTATTTGTGTGACAGCTCTTATTTCTCTAGAGTATATTGCAAGGAGTGGGGTTGCTGGATTATATGGTATTCCTAGTTTTAGCTTTTTTAAAAAAATGTTTGTATTGTGAATAAGTGAAAGTTTACAATCCAAGTAAATTTGCAGTATAAAACCCCAAGTACATGTCTTGCTGCAGCTCTATCCGTCCTCCTCACCCTGTGACAGCACACTCTTCTTTTCGTTCCTTGCTTCCAGTATCCACTCAACCAACACTTATCCCCTCCTATCCACCCTCTCCAAAAAAACCCCAGTAGGACAGCATCATATATATTAAACCATAAAGTACACACACCATATGCATCCTGCTGTGTCTGGGAGTCCCGTGTGTTCTTTGTGTGAAGTGTTGGCTTCAGTACTGGTTTCAGTTGTGAGCTAGCGGCAAGTCTAGGGGTCATGTTACTTTTAGCTTTTTAAGGAAAGAAGTGCCGGATCAATATCCAAAGTTGTGCCATTTTGCATTCCCACCAGCAGTGTATAAGTGTTGTATTCTTTCCACACCGTCTTCAACATGTGTTGTTTTATGGTTTTGGGATTAATGTCAGCCTTATTGAGGTAAGGTGGTATCTCATTGTAGTTTTGATTTGCAGGTGGCATAGTGGTTAAATACTACCTCTGTTAACCAAAAAAGATTGGCAGCTCTAATCTGCTGGGCACTCCTTGGAAGCTCTATGGAGCAGTTCCACTCTATCCTACAGTGTCTCTGTGAGTTGGAATTGACTCATTGGCAGTAGGTTTGGTTTGGGTTTTTTAGTGGTTATTGATTGTGAGCATTTCTTCATACATATGTTAGTGTCCTGGATGTCTTCTTTGAAGAGGAGCCTGTTCATGTGCTTTGCCTGTTTTTTAATTGGGTTGTTTGTCTTTTTTGTTGTTGATATTTTGCAGTCTTTTATAGATTTCAGGGGTTAGACTCTGGTCAGATTGGTGATAGCCAAAATTTTTTTTACCAATCTGTAATTTGTCTTTTTACTCGTTTCGTGAATTGTTTAGATGAGCGTGTTTGAGTTTTACGAGTTTCCAGTTACCCATTTTCTCTTCTGGAGTCTGCACCTTGTTACTAATGTTTGATACTGTGTTTATGTCTTGTGTTGTTCCTGTTTTTTCTTCTGTGATCTTCATCATTTTAGATTTTATAGTTAGGTTTTTGGTCCATTTTCAGTCAGTTTTTGTCCATGGTATGAGATACGGGCCTTGTTTCTTTTTCTGTTTTTGCAGATACATATCTAATTACGCCAAGATTTGTTAAAGATTCTATCTTCTCCCCAGTTAACAGGCTTGAGGCCTTTGTCCAATATCAGCTGCCTATAGGTGGATTGTTTTATGTATGGATTCTCAATTCTGTGCCGTTGGTGTATGAATTTGTTGTTGTATCAGTATTAGGCTATTTTGACTATCATGGCAGTGTAATAGGTTCTGAAGTCAGGTAGTGTGGGGCCTCTCACTTTGTTCTTTTTCTTCAGTGATGCTTTATTTATCTGTGGCCTCTTTCCTTTCCATATGAGGTCAGTGATTTGTTTCTCTATCTCATTAAAATATGTCATTGGAATTTGGATTGGTATCTGTAGATTGCTTTGGGTAGAATAGACATTTTCATAAGTTTCTCCACATACGTAGTTCCTTTTTGCTTTCTTTCAAGTGTCTTGTAGTTTTCTCTGTATAGGTCTTGTACATCTCTGGTTAGATTTATTCCTAGGTATTTTGTCTTTTGGGGAGCTGTTCTAAACGGTATCACTTCAGTGATTTCCTCTTCAATGTTCTCTTTGTTAGTGTAGAGGAATCCAACTGATTTTTGTATGTTTATTTTGTATCCTCATGTTTTGTTGAATTCTTATGTTAGCTCTAGTAGTTTTTTTGTGGATTCTTTTGGGTTTTCTGTGTGTAGATCATACAAGGACTGTCAGTTAAGTTTATGAACTGATCCTAGAAAAAGTGCCATATACCTCGCTGCTGAATATCACTACAGTCACCTTTGAAGTACTCCCCTTGGGAAACTATGCACCAACACTAGCGCCTAGTCCACCCTTCAAAGCAGTTTTGGAACTCTTTTTCTAGAATGGCTGTCAGAGCTGTTGTCATATTACTCTTGATGTCCTGAATGTCATCAAAATGTCTTCCTTTCAACATTTCCTTTATCTCTGGGTAAAGGAAAAAGTCATTGAGGGGCCAGATCAGGTGAGTAGGGAGGGTGTTTCAATACAGTTATTTTGTTGACTGGCTAAACACTCCCTCACAGACAGTTACCCAAATAAGTTCATGAACTTGCTACTGTGCCACTGTGTGCAATGGCCATTCCAGAAGTAATTCCAAAATTATTCTGAAGGGTAGACTAGGCGCTGGTGTTGGTACATAGCTTCCCAAGAGTACTTTGAGGGTGGCTGTAGTGATATTCAGCAGTGAGCTATGTAACACTTAGCAATTAAGTTCACAGACTTAATTGTTGGCCCTCGTATGATCTGCAACTAGAGATACTTTTACTTCTTCCTTACCGATTTGGATGCCTGTTGTTTCTTTTTCTAACCTAAGTGTTCTGGCTAGAACCTCCAGGACAATGTTAAATAAAAGTGATGACCAAGAGTATACTTCTCTGGTTCCCATAGAATGCTTTCTGACTCCATTTAGGACGATGTTGGCTGTTGGCTTTGTATAAATGTCCTTTATTATGTTGAAGGATTTCCCTTCTATTCCTATTTTGCTGACAGTTTTTTACATGAGGGTTTTGAGCTTTGTTAGATGCCTTTTCTGTACCGATTGGTATTATCATGTGGTTCTTGTCTTTTTTTTTAAATCTATGTGATTGATTACATTAATTGTTTTTCTAAGGTTGAACTATCCGTGCATATGGGGTGTGAATCCCACTTGGTAATGGTGCATTGTTTATTGTTTTGTTTTTTATATGCTGTTGAAATCTATTCGCTAGATTTTTCTTGAGGATTTTGGTGTCTAAGTTCATAAGGGATATTGATTTGTAATTTTCTCTTTTTGTGGTGTGTTTACCTGGTTTTGATACCAGGGTTATGCTGTCTTTGTAGAATGAGTTTGAGAATAGTCCATCCTTTTCAATTCTCTAAAATACCTTCAGTAATAGTGGTGCTAACTTTTCTCAGTGAGTTTAGTAGAATTCTCCAGTGAAGCCGTCAGGGCCAAAAATTTTTTTGGTTAGGAGTTTTTAACTTAACTTTTCAATCTCTTTTTTTGTTATGGATTTATTTAATTGTTAAACCTCTCTGTTAGTTTAGGTAGGTAGTGTGTTTCTAGAAATTTATTCATTTCCTCTAGGTTTTCAAATTTGTTAGAGTACAGTTTTTGATAGTATTCTGTTACGATTTTTTAAATTTCCATTGGGTGTGTTGTGATACCTTGTCATGTACTTTTGAGATATTTTAAATTATTTGTTGAGTGAGTCTTTATGGAGTACCTCCTGTGTACCAGGCATGGTTCTAGGTGTGGGGCATGTAACAGTGAACAGAATCCCTTTTCTCGTGGAGCTTACATACAGCAGAGACTTCAGTGAGGGGAAATGTGAACAGGATGCTTTTCATTTTTACATTGTGTTATCTTTTTAAGTCCCTTCTGCTGAATGACTCCTCTGCTTAATTAATACTTCTTCTATTTTAGAAGAAAATAGAAGATGCCAGATCCCAAGAGCAGTTTCTTGGTTTAGATAAAGAATTGAAGAAACTGAAGAAAGCTGTGGCTGCATCTGATAAGCTAGCCACAGCTGAGCTCACTATTGCCAAAGACCAACTTAAGTCCCTTCATGGAACTGTTATGAAAATTAACCAGGAGCGAGCAGAGGTGAGTCTGCAGGTAGAGAGCAAGTTCCCGCCAGTTATGCTGGTGTCAAAAAATATAGCCACTTTATTATTGATCTTTTGTTATAGACTTTGATTATTTATAAGCCACTGTAAAGTTGTTGGTTTCTCTTGAGATCTGAAGATTCTATGCCCCTCATCACAACCCCTGAGAATTTAATTTGTGCCATCATGGCCCTGCACTCTGGTGTGTCCTAAAAGGAACCAAAGGAAATATCCTGTGTCTACCTGAAAGGTTTTGTGATCTGTCAATAGATACCTAGACAGAGATTTTAAAAGCTTATCGTATAATCCCTCTGAACCTCAAATTTTTCATCTTCTGCAGATGAATGATAATGTTTTGCCTCATAAAGCTTTTATGACTCCTGACTGAGTTCATATCTGTTACAGTGCTTTATAGGATACAGATGTTAGTGAGATCAAGGCAGTAGATCACAGGAAAGAAAGATCTAATGATGAGACCGACACCAATCATGGAAGATAATAGAACAGGAAGGGGAAAGCTAGCCCTTGCCCTTCTTGATGCAGCTCCCTTTTCATCTGGCCCCATAGTGGGTGCAGAGAAGGCCTCTGGGTAATGAGAGCAACACATGAGAAGGTGAGACATGGTGCCACATGTCCAGAGGACAGTCAGGCAGGTGATCTGATTCAAGGAGAAGAATCAATCTGAAAGAAAGAAAGAGAAGAAGACAACCTGTAATGGTAGTGATGCCTTTTTCATGCCCCTGTCCCAGCAGGAATTGCAGGAAACCGAGAGAGTCAGCAGAAAGGCAGCACGTGCAGCCAGGGATCTGACCCGAGCAGAAGCCGAGATTGAACTCCTCCAGAAGCTTCTCAGGGACAGAGAGGATCGGGTCAGTATTGGCACCATGAGACCTTTTCCTTATTGGGTCATTGTCTATTCCTGAAAGGTATAACTTCTGCAGGTAACACCAGAAAGAATTTTAAAGTGCAGTCATCAATCAGTATTACATATGCCCTATATACCAAGCGGAGACCCTGGTAACGTAGTGGTTAAGTGCTACTTGTACTAACTAAACTTGGCCATTAGACTCTACTAGGTGCTCCTTGGGAAGTCTGTAGGACTTCTACTCTGTTGTGTACGGTCACTATGAGTCGGAATTGACTCAGTAGCAGTGGGTTTGGTTGGGTATATACCAAGCACAATGCAGTTTAAATAAAAGAAATAATTCAGTTTCCTCACTGGCAAAGTGTAAATAGTAAATAAAAATCGTAGAATTATAATCAAGTTGTAAGGATAGCACATCTTGAAAGAATTTATTGGCACCTTTGTGTATGTGATTCATCAATAGTTTCTAATGGAGATGGAGAAAGCAGATACAGGCACCTTAGTGGCAAACTCACAGGTGCTAGAAATCGAAAAGCTCAATGAGATGATGGAGAGACAAAGGATGGAGATCGCAAGGCTACGGAATTTACTAGACCTCACGGGAGCTGGTAAAGTATCAGGCTGTGATTTCAGTGGTACTTTGGCAGTTGTTTCCACTGTAGACAATACTATTTTAAAATGAAAGCTTCTTGTTTTTCTGTCTTTTTATTTATTAACTGTTACAAATGAATCCAGTGTTTGATTTACAGAGCAATGCAGTTAATACATGCAATATCAAGAACACTGATTACAAAGAAAGCGACAATACAGATTTGTTCACTTGCTTTCTCTGTCTCACAGATGTGTCTGTTCTTTTTAAGTCTTAGTAAAAGGTAATTACAAAAGAGCAGGCTAAAGCTGGCTTTGGAGAACTAATAGCACTTCATTGGTAGTTGTGGACTCAGTTTTGGATTTTGAGAGACTAAGGAAGCAAATGATGTCATACAAATTTCATAGAATGACTTTTCTTTACAGATAGCAAAGGAGGCTTTGAAAATATTTTGGAAGAAATTGCTGAACTCCGTCGTGAAGTTTCTCATCAGAATGATTATATCAGCAGCATAGCAGATCCTTTCAAAAGACGAGGCTATTGGTACTTTATGCCACCACCGTCATCAAAAGTAAGAAATTTGTGGTGCCGGGAGTACATATGAATTTTGTTGCAGAAAGCATAGCAATGTCATACCCCTAACCTTGTGAACAGGAACCATATAGAAATATTTATATTCTAATCCATACATTTGTATGCTAAGCTATACATTAAGAGCCACAAAGTTGAGGTTCTTATGTGTTTTTCTTTGTGATGAAAATGAGGCCTGCCTTGGGAATACTGTAATTATTCGTTTATGCTCAGGTGGTGTTGTGGTCTCTGAGTAAGAATGCTATAAGGGGAATAAGGCAGCTTTAGTTCAGAGAGCCTATTAAAAATGGGTGTAGGATATGCAGAAGTGCAGATAGAGATATAGACACCTGGAGTTTATTTCATTTTAAGAAACATACATTCATGCTCCTTGTAGGTCAAGTGCTCAGCAGTGGTGGATTGCCAGAATGTGTGATCGTATGGTGAAGTTCACAGAGCAAGGTGGTGAAGTTGCACTTAATAAACGGAGAGGCAACAGCTGATGTGAAAAAGGATAGTTGGCTAGGCATGGCGAGTAGCATCATGGAGCTCAAGAGTTGAATGGAAACAGTGAAAACTGAAGCTAGAGAATAAGATTGTTGTATGTTTTTTTAAAAGGCCTTAAAATCCCTTGTACTTAATTTTGCAGGTTGTAGGAAGCTGGGTGTGTGTGTAACTTGATCAGAGTTATATAAACTATACTCTCGCTGAATGTAGAGACTAAATCTGTGGCATGGTGCACTTTTTATGAGACTGTTGAAATCATTCAGGTGAGGGATGGCAAGGCCAGAGCTAGAGTAATAGGGTTGAAGAAGAGGGAATGGGATTGAGCATTGCTGAGCAGATAAAATGGTCGGTGCTTTGTGCCTTAATATGGGTGGTGAGGAAAGACCTGTAGGCTGCACATATCCAAAGCAAAGGCACTGGGTGACATTCTGAAGAGCAGGGGTTAAGGAGAGGTGGCTCAGACACAGTAGGATCCTAGGATTGTGTAGGCTTAACCAGAACCCAAAGAGCAGAATCTAGAACCTTTCTTGCAGAAATCTAAAGGAAGCCAACATCCTTGGCACAGCCGGAGCTGGAAGTGGAGGCAGGATAGGTTAAAACAAAACACTAAGCCTGAGTTGGGTGAGAATTTGGAGGAAAGAGTGGGAGAGTGGCAGAGTATAGTTTTAAACTTCTGCCAAACTCCCAGGACAGCAGGAAACTATAACCTCCAGATTCCACTGAAAGTCAAGTGGAGTGTCCTTTGTCTTAGTTGCTGGGCCATCAAGGACAAAGTAAAGGAAGAGAAACCACTGGGAGAGATGATCACAGTGAGAAGAGTCTTTTGACACCCAGGGATTTGATTGCTTCGTTTCTCACTCTGGAGGATTGCCAAATAAAATTAACCCAGCAAAGTAGACAGATAGTATACTTTTCTGATTTTACTGTGATGTAAGAGTTGTTATCTATAGACAATCATACTAAAAGGTAAGATGGAAAGTGGATTTTATCAGATAATAATTTCTGAAGTGATAAATGAACATCAGGTAGAGTATGTTGCTTTTACCAGATTTTTAGCACTTTTTTTCACAAACCAGACTCACAGACCCCAGCCGCTAGGCACACAGCACTGCTGTCTGTGCTGCTTCCCTGATGCTACCATTTTGATAGAGTTCAGAGAGGTGTAAGTTAGCTAAACCTTCGTACAAGGCTGCAGGTTACTTGACTGTGTAATCACTTCTGACTGTTGTGTGAAAAATCAGAATAATGATAGCTGCAAAGAAACCAGACTCTCTGAATTTTGCCACATCAGAAGTGGGCTGTAGACTTCTAGCATTTCTCAAAATTAACCTTTCCACTGGTAATAGATGGTGTACTCTGCTGTCATTTTTTAGGTTTCTAGCCATAGCTCCCAGGCCACCAAGGACTCTGGTGTTGGCCTGAAGTACACAGCTTCAACTCCTGTTAGAAAACCACATCCTGGGCAACCAGATGGGAAGGCAGGCAATGGCCCTCCACCTGCCTCGGGATACTGGGTTTATTCTCCCATCAGAAGTGGGTTACATACATCTTTTGCAAACAAAGGTAGGTTGAATCCCGTAAGGGAGGTTGCGTTTTACTAATCTGTTTAATAACTTTTTATTAGCTTCCTGAAGTTCATAAGACATAGTTCAGACTCCTTAGCTTGTTCTACAAGACCATCTTAATGGTCTTGGCCAGCAACCAAGTCTGAAGTATCACCTCCCACAACTCTCCCACCTCAGCCATACTATGGTCCTCCAACCTCCGTGTTTCAGACACTGTGTGGAATGGTCTTATTCCTCTTCCTTTCCCCAACCTATTACTTATCCTTCAGTAAGACCCAAGTCCTCACGCACCACTGCTTTCCATTCACTTTCCTCGACGCTGCCTCCTTAAGCTGACTGAGCAGCTCTTTGTACTCCATGGCGTGGCTGCATATATCCTTGTATTATAGCTTTGGTCTTGGGTACTAAATTGATGTGTTTATATGTCTTCCAAAGTCCTTGGGTATGGAGAATCAGAACTAGGGTGAATCCTGGCTCTTTTATTTAGTAGAAATTTGATCTTTTAAGCAAATAATTTAATCATTCTGAGATAATTAATCTGTGAGATGAGAAAATGATCTGAGAATTTCTTCATTCAGGAATTACTTATTGAGTGCCTGCTATGTACTAGGTTCTCTCCTTCATTGATAAAAAAAGACTGTTCTTGCTTCTGGGGGACTTAAGTAAGCCGTCTCATTAGAGGTATGTTGATACCAGTAAATGCTGAGTACTATAGGATCACTCAGCGTATGGACAAACAAACTGACAGATACACATAATAAAAACTAAAGTATTACACACTGAAAATAATTTGAATCCTTTTTCTGGTCTGCTTCTCAAATCCACTTTGACCTGTTCTTCAGAGTTTTATTCTCATGTCTCTGGTTGTTGTTGTTAGGCATTGTTAAGTCAGTTCTTACTCACAGGAACCCTATGTACAACAGAATGAAGTACTGCCCAGTCTTGTGCCATGTCCACAGTCATTTGTATGCTTAAGCCCATCATTGCGGCCACTGTGTCAATCTGTCTCATCGAGAGTCTTCCTCTTTTTTGCTGACTCTCCACTCTACCAAGCATGATGTCCTTCTCCAGAGACTGACCCTTCCTGACAACATGTCCCAAGTATGTAAGATGCAGTCTTGCCATCTTTGCTTCCAAGGAGTGCTCCACGACAGTTCTGTTTGTTCTTCTCGCAGTACATGGTACATTACAATTCAGAGGCATCAGTTCTTCTTCTGTCTTTCTTGTTCATTGTCAGCTTTCGCATGCATGGGATGCAGTTGAAAATACCATGGCTTGGGTCAGCACACTTTAATCTTCAAGGTGACATCTTTACTTTTCATTACTTTAGAGAGATCCTTGGCAGCAGATTTTGCCAATGCAATGTGTCTTTGATTTCTTGACTGCTGCTTCCACGAGCATTGATAGTGGACCCATGTAAAGTGAAATCCTTGACGACCTCAATCCTTTCTCCGTGTATGACAATGTTGCTTACTGGCCCAGTTGTGAGGAATTTTGTTTTCTTGATGTTGAAGTACAATCCATACTAAAGGCTGTAGTCTTTGATCTTCATCAGTAAGGGTTTGAAATTTTCTCAACAAGTAAGGTAGCGTTGTCAGCATAACACAGGTCATTAGAGTCATCCTCCAACCCTGCTGCCTTGTTCTTTTTTGTATAATCCAAGTTCTCGGGTTATTTGCTTGGTATTGACGGCACTTGGCTCTTGGCATACAGATTGAAAAGGTCTGATGAAAGGATACAGCCCTGACCCACACCTTTCCTAATGGTAAACTGTGCAGTGTCCGCTTATTCTGTTTGCACAACTGCCTTATGAGCCATGTACAGATTCCTTAAGGGCACAATTAAGTGTTTTGGGATTCTCATTTTACTCAGTGTTAGCTGTAATTTGTTATGATCCACACAGTTGAATGCCTTTGCATAGTCAGTGAAACACAAGTAAACATCTTTGTGGTATTCTCTGCTTTCAGCCAAGATCCATCAGACACCGGGTATGATATCCCTGGTTGTACATCCTCTTCTGAATCCAGCTTGAATTTCTGTCACTTTCTTGTCAATGTACTGTTGCAGTCACTTTTCAGTGTTCTTGAGCAAAATTTTGCGTGTGTGTGATATTAATAATATTGTTTGGTGATTTCCGCATTTGTTTGGATCACCTTTCTTTGGAATCAGCATAAATATGGATCTCTTCCAGTCAGCTGGTCAAGTAGCTGTCCTCCAAATTTATTGACATAGACAAGTGAGGACTTCCAGTGCTACATCTGTTTGTTGAAATATCCCAGTTGATAATCCATCAATTCCCAGAGCTTTATTTTTCGCCAGTGCCTTCAATGCAGTTTTGACTTCTTCCTTCAGTACCATCGGTCCCTGGTCATATGCCACCTCTTCAAATGGCTGATCATCAACAAGTTCTTTCTGGTATAATGACTGTGTATTCCTTCCATCTTCTTTTGATGCTCCCTGAGTTGTTCAGTATTTTCTCTATAGAATCCTTCACTGTTGAAACTCAAAGCTTGAATTTTTTCTTCACTTCTTTCAGCTTAAGAAGTGTAAAGCATGTTCTTCCCTTTCGATTTTCCATTTCCAGCTCTTTGCACGTGTCGTTGTAATACTTTATTTTGTCTTCTCGAGCTGTGTTTTGAAATCTTCTGTTTAGGCCTTTTACTTCACCATTCTCTTCCTTTTGCTTTAGCTGCTCAACGTTCAAGAGCAAGTTTTAGTCTCTTCTGACGTCCAGTTTGGTCTTTTGTTTCTTTTCTGTCTTTTTAATGGCCCCTTGCTCTCTCCATGGATGAGGTCTTTGATGTCATTCCACAGTTTGTCTGGTCTTCGGTCATTACTGGTCAACACATCAGATCTGTTCTTGAGATGATCTCTAAACTCAGGTGGGATATACCCAAGGTCACACTTTGGCTGTAGTGGGCGTGTTTTAATTTTCTTCAGTTTCAGTTTAAATTTGCATATTAGCAATTGATGATCTGTGCTATAGTCAGCACTTGGCCTTATTCTTACTGCTGATACGGAGCTTTGCCATTGTCTTTTTCCACTGATGTAGCTATAAATGTCTCAGGTATCTAAGCCTAAATGCTACTGCTCTGCACTAAACCTGTTTACCTTGTAAACTATGGAGTAGAACACTGTTCTGTTTATTTTCGTAGAAAATGAAGACAGTGGAGGAGATAGCCAGGAAGAGAGTGACGTGGGTGACCAAGAGGAACCCCCATTTGTGCCTCCGCCTGGATATATGATGTATACTGTCTTCCCTGATGGATCTCCAGTGCCTCAGGGAATGGCCCTCTATGCACCACCTCATCCCTTGCCCAACAATAGCCGACCTCTCACCCCTGGAACTGTTGTTTATGGGCCACCACCTGCTGGGGCTCCCATCGTGTATGGACCTCCACCCCCCAACTTCTCTGTCCCTCTCATTCCCATGGGTGTGTTGCATTGCAATGTGCCAGAACATCATAACCTAGTAAGTGGCAAGATGTATGTATGATCCTCATCCCCAATTCTTCCAAAGGTGACCAAGTAAGGTTATATACGTAATGCCACAATTTGACGTGAACTATTTGTGAGTCAGTTGTATCACAGAAGTGTGTTTGTAAGGCAGATGTTTAGAACTAAATGAGCATTCCCTTGTAAAAATAATATTATAAACAAGAATTAGGATTCCAGGCTATTCTGAAAAAATCAGTTTTTTTAACAGATGTTTTCAATCCAGAAATAAACCATTTTCAAAAAACCTTAAACTTTTCTATTAACAATGCTCTATTATAATGTTAGTACACTTCTGTATAGATATATGCATGTGTGCATAAGTACATGTGTATGTTCATGTGTTTATGCACATGTTTGAGTGTTAGACAGCAATATTTTGATAAGGATTATATCTGGATGGTGGCACTGATTATTATTTCTTGTTCGTTTTGAATCCTCATCTTTTTGTACACACGATTTGTATATACTGCTTTTCCCACTTACTGTCACAAGCAATTCATGTTTTTAATGCTGCGTGGTTTTTATTTGTAAATGCTATAGTTACATGTAAATTCTTGTGGTGTTTTCTTTTCTTAGACTAGATTCCATGAAATGATTACTTTTTTTTTTAATTGTGATTGAGTGAAAGTGTACAATCCAATATAAATTTGCATGCCTGCCTATGTGCAGCTCCCACTGCTCTCCCTGCCTGGTAACATCACACTCCTCCTCTCCATTCTACACATATCATATCCTCCTAACAATCTCCTGTTCCCTCCTATCCACCTCTTCCCGACTCCAGTAAAAGGCCAGCAGGACAACATCCTATAGATGCATAGAGCTATAAAGTGCACACATGATATGGTCACTCTGTGTCGCCAAGTCCAATCCATTCCTGTCCGCAGATTTGACCTCAATAATGATTTATGGACAGGAGCTGCATCAGGACCAGGAGCCATGCTCCCAGAGAAACCCCAAGACCCCTGGACCATCAGTTGTGGCCTTTTAGCGGAGAAATGATTACTTTTTAATCACTGAAGAAACTGCATGCATTCCAAACAAGTTCCTCTGTCAGTGGGAACATAAAGGGCTAAGACACCTGAATGCCAAGCCACCAACCCTATTGTAATAAACCAAACAGGTTTCACAGAGACTGTGTGCATTTACAAGATTCAGAATAATAGTGACTCATGTTATCTTGCAGTTTTTCAGTGCACATTGTATTTATAGCAGTTCTCCCTGCTCAGCATTTGTTGATAATTGCTTAAGCTGCTGCTTTTGCTCTGCAGCAGTGCCCAGCTGTTTATACAGTTTCCCAGGTGCACTTTTATACTTCCCACACTTGTGCGTGTTGTTTCTTCAGCCTAGCTTTTTCTCCTCTCATTCATTCTTTAAAACCTAGGCAGAATACTACTTCCTCTGAGCAGCCTTCTTAACCATCTCCCCTGCCATGTACCTAAAGGAGGGACAGACCTTAGTGTCCGTCATCATGCTAGGCTCTAATTCTGGAGGCACACATTGTGCTTAAAAAGTGTTTGGTGGATATTTTTCACCCACAGTAGGCTAATGGAGAGGTTAAAAGCTCAGTGAATCCATCAGTTTTATCTATGATGTATGAAAAAAACTGGCTTGACTTAGGTTTTTCTTTTCATACTTAATCCTTAGAATCTGCCACCACTTTCAGATTATAGATTCCACTTTCTAACCACAGGTTAGAAATTAATTTCAGGTTTTGGCAGAAAAGGTGAAATATCATGAGATTTCAATATTGCATTTTTTTTCTTTGTTCAGGAGAATGAGGTTTCCAGGTTAGAAGAAATAACACAGCATTTAAAATCAAAAAGACGGGAAGAACGGTGGATAAGAATATCTAAGCAGCAGTCTGAAAAAGAAATAGAAGAGCTGCATCATAATATTGATAGTCTTTTGCAAGAGAAGAAAGACTTAGAGCATGAAGTAGAAGAATTACATAAGACTATCCAAAAACATCAACAGCGAAAGTAAGATTATTAGCCATTTTACTGTTGTGATTCCAATGCATATGATATTAACTTACTACGATAGTCTGAAATCAGTCCTGTATAAAGAACTTCCTGCAGCCTTGGAAATACTCTAGATCTGTACTGTTCAAAACAGTAGCTGCTAATCACATGTGGCTGGGGACACTTGCCATATGGCTAATGAAACTGAAGAATTAAATTTTTATTTTAATTTTTGAATAATAGTCACATGGTAACTGCCATATGAGTCAGTGCAGATCTAAATAAATCTTTTTGGCTAGTAATCTCAATCACCGATTATTGTAGTCCCTCTTGGATAATGGCATAACCATCTCTCCACCTCAGATACTGTTTCTAAAAACATGGCAAGTGTTTCCAGCACTCTCTTTCCTTTCCTCTGCCAGCATCCAGTTGTTCACCAAGTCCTGCTGACTCTCTACACAAAGAACTCTACCATTGGCCCCAGCCTCCCGTCCCCACTGCCCTGGCCTTTAGTCAGTCTCATCCTGGGCCATTGTAATAGCTTTCTCACTGACCTCTCATGTCTTTTTTCTCTTGATACATTCTACCTTCAGCATGGCTATAAATATGGCCATGCTACCCCTGCACATCCACATGACTCTCAGAACATACACCACCTTCCAAGATCTCAGCCCTGCCTGTGTTGTTTTGTTTTGTTTTAGTTTTTCTCTCACACACACAGTATTTGGTGTGGCCCTGCTTACCTTCCTGCGGTGTTCCCTTCCGCTGAGGCCTTTTGCCCTCAGGCAAACTAGCGACTCCATATGATCTCCCATATATTATGCAGGTTTCTTACAGCTACTTTAAAATGATTTTATTCTCAAACAAATGTATACAAATAATATATTTTAACACTTTCTATATTTCTACATCTTATAAAACAAAATCTTTGGAATAAATTACGCTCTGTGATTGTTTTTTGTATGGTGTTTTACGAAACAATCCCTGGAGTGCATCCTTGGTTTGTCAGAGCACATATCACAATAAAAAACACATGACATAGCCCTCAAAACTTTGAAAATACTCTTAGGTTGTCTGAGACATTCTACATAATGGCCCTGCCCTCCAAACTGTAGGTATTGGGCACAGTCTCTGGATTCTGAGCAAAGACCCCTGGACCTGTGCTACAGCTCTGTCTAGAAAGGCTCCCTTGGACAGCAACTCTGCCCCCTCAGCTTTAGGTGCACCCCAAGCCCAAGTGAGTGGCAGTTCCACCTTAGCAAACTCAGAAAGCCCTGGCTCCACACTTTCAAATCCCTGAGGTCATGGCCACACCATTTCCGACTGAGGCAGCTCAACTTCTCAGGCTCTTTGTGTCTTCAGCTTCTGCTTCCTATGGCAGCATGGCCTGGGTCCTCAGGCCCACATCTGGCCTGTTGGGGCAAGTGTTCCAAAGCTCTGGAGCTCCATTGTTGCTAGAAAGCCTCCTGCACAAAGGCACTTAAAAGATTTTCACAGAAAACAGTATGTTGAAGCATATTGATCTGCTCAATCAACACCACCCATATATTTTATGTAATTTATTATAGTATTAGGTTTCTCAACACTGACTTCCACACCATCTCATATGGTAGTCATTCCTTTGTTATCCCAAGTGATCAAACAAGTGATGGTCCCTATATCTTTCCACACGAGAAGTCAAGTGTTACCTTTTCGATATGCTACCGTGGATTTTTTTAGGAATTTTGGTTTTTTTATTTTGCTTGGTACTTCCTTTCTGTTTGTTAAGATGGTCCCGGTTGTTGGTCGCCACTCAGTCGCCACTGAGATACGCCTCTTGAGTTACCTCTTGAAATGCTGTGGCGCCTGAGAGAAGCCTCTTGAGTGCATTAATCTGCCTCCACACCTTTGCCTGTTCTGTCTCATCTGCTTAAAATGTCTTATCTCTTCCTTTCCCCACCTGCATAATTCCAATCTGTCTTTCAAAAGGAAGGTCAGAGATTCTTTCTTTTAAAAAGGCTTTTTTTTCCTCAGGCCCCACAACCTGGGGGTTAGCCTTTGGACGCAACACCATTCACAGAATACTGTAAGGGGCCCAGAAGCTCCAGGAAGGCAGTGGCAGGGCCTGCATCTCTGTGTCACGGCCTGTGGTGGAGGATCTGGCACAGCGCAGGTTTGCTCATGAGCTCTCTCACTGCCGATCGAGCCAGTCTTATGTAGAAGCTTACCTTCTGCACTGATCAGTGGGTTAGGACAGTTACCCAGTTCTAATCGTTTAAACCAGACTGGGGCAGGCTTCAGGGTGAGGGAAAAACTGCAGAGGACACAGAATCAAGCACGCCTGTTTATTGCCTTCCAGAAGCAGACATGTCAATGAGTAACTGATAGATCTGACAAGGAAAAGCAAGGACCATACTGAGAAAAAGATTGAGACTAGATGTTTGAGGGCTTGAAGATGGTCTTATCTTCATGTAGTAAGTGATTATTCTAGGGAGCTTAGCTAAGAAAAGATACTCAGAGAAGAAAATAAAAATAATCTGTATACATCACTTAAAGAGAAACCCTCTTAACATGTTGATGAGTCTGTCTTCGTATTCTGTCATTTGGTATTGGATAGTCCCAGTTTCAGGTAATTCTGTCATACTGTGTGTTGAGTTAGTCTCCAGTTATTGGATTGGGTGTCATGCTTTTTGAGTTGTTAAATACTATCACCAAAACTACTTTAGAAAAATGCGGTAAGTCACAGTATTAGTCAGTCTTCAGGATAACCTTTCAAAGTTGAGCTTGGAAGGATAATTTTTGAGAGACTGGATGGTTACTATGGCAATGGTTTGTTTTATTTTTGTACCTCAGAATAAGAAATATTGGCTTGACTAAGTGGTTAACAATACAGTAATCTTTCTTGTTTTCATATAAAAAAGGAACAAAACAATTGCATTATGCATTGTATATATTACACGTTTACTGTCATGAGTATACGCTCATGAATGAAGAGTAAACACAGACTTTGAGGGTAATCAGATGTAGCTGCCTTTCTTGCCCCTTGTATAAATTAGAAAATCATAATGCATCAATTTACTAGTTAAGGTACATGTGTCTACTTTGTCTAAGTGTATCTGTATGTTTTTTTTTTCCTAAAAGGGACTTCATTGATGGAAATGTTGACAGTCTTATTACCGAACTAGAAATAGAAAAATCACTCAAACACCATGAAGATATTGTAGATGAAATTGAGTGCGTTGAAAAGACCCTTCTGAAACGCCGTGCAGAGCTCAGGGAAGCTGACCGACTCCTGGCAGAGGCTGAGGGTGAACTTTCATGCACACAGGAGAAGGTATATTCTGTTAGAATTTTAGATATGAATTCAGTGTGGGTGAGACAGCTTACTGTCCTTGCAGGAAGGATTAGAAAGACAAAGTGTGGTAAGAACATAGTCATCCAAGTCAAGTAACTGTTCTAGGCCAGACTCTGCTATATAAGGAGCCAGAGAATTGAGGAAGTCATTTAAATTTCAAGAGCTTTTTTTAAATTGTACTTTAGATGAAGGTTTACAGAGCAGTTTAATTCCTCATTGCGTGTGTGACGTAGTGCTGCTATAGCAGAAATACTGCAAGTGGATGGCTGTTACAATAAAAGTTTATTCTCTCACAGTCACGTAGGCTAGAAGTCTGAATTTAAGGTGTCAGCTCCAGGAGAAGACTTTGTCTCTCTCTGTCAGCTCTGGAGAAAAGTCCTCTAGGAGTTTCTCAGAGCAGGGACCTTGGGTCTAAAGGATGTGCTCTGCTCAAGGTGGTGCATTCTTGGTGGTATGAAGTTCTTATGTTTTTCTGCTTACTTCTTTCTTCTATCTCTCAAAAGACATCAGCTTAAGATACAACCTAATCTTTTAGATGGAGTTCTGTTCATTAACTAACTGCCTTTAATTCTACCTTATTAATATCGTATAGGCAGAATTTACAGCACATAGGAAAATCACATCAGAAGACAAAATGGTGAACAGTTATTGGGAATCATGGGCTAACCAAGTTGACACACATTTTGGGGGATACAGTTCAATCTATAATTAAACAATACACGTATTATTTTGTGACACTGGTTCCAAACCCATGACATGTCAGCACTCTCCCCTTCTTGACCGTGGATCCATCATTACCAGCTTTCCATTTCCCTCTTACCTTCTTGTCCTTTCCCTGAGCTGGTTTTGCCCGTTTAGTCTTGTTTTGTTGTATGTGTCTTATCCAATCTTTGGCTGAAGGATGAACCTCAGGAGTGACCTTGACTCTGAGTTAAAAGGGTGTCTGGTGGCCACACTTGGAATTTCTCTAGTCTCTGTCAGATCAGCAAGTGTTAATTTCTTTTTTCTCTAATTATACTGTAGATGGAGGTTTACAGAGCAAACTAACTTAACATTAAACATTAGTACACATACTGTTCTGTGACATTGGTTAACAACCCCACAACACGTCAACACTCTTACTTCTCAACCTTAGATCCGTATGACCAATTTTCTTGTCCCCTCCTACTTTCTAGTCTTTGCCGCTGGCTGGTGTGCCCCTTTAGTCTTGTTTTCTTTTATAGACCTGTCAGATCTTTGGCTGAAGAGTTAACCTTAGCAGTGATTTCATTATTGATTTAAAAGTGTATCTAGGTGCCATATTCTCAGGATTTCGTCAGTCTTTGTTGGGCCAGTACTGGGGAAGTCAGTCAAAAAAGTATATTCTTTTTTGTGGAAGTTTGAATTCTTGTCTACATTTTTCTCCAGTTCTGTCCAGGATCCCCTGTTGTGATCCCTGTCAGAACAGTCAGTGGTGGTAGCTGGGTACCCATCTAGTTGTGCTGGACTCAGTCTGGTGGAGGCTGTGGTAGTTATGGTCCATTAGTCCTTTGGATTAATTCTTTCCCTTGTGTCTTTGGTCTTGATTATTCTCCCTTGCTTCAGATGGGGTAAGATCACTGGAGTATCTTAGATGGCCACTTACAAGCTTTTAAGACCACAGATGCTATTCACCAAAGTAGGAGGTAGAACATTTCCTTTATAGACTGTATTATGCCAGATGAGCTTGACATTCCCCAAGGGACCATGGTCTCCAACCCTTAACCCAATAATTCAGTCCCTCACGGAGTTTGGATGTGTCTGTGAAGCTTCTATAACCTTCCTGTGGTCAAGTTATGCAGACTTCCCTGGTATTACGTGCTGTCTTACTGTTCACCAAAGTTACTGCTTATCTGTTGTCTGGTTAATGTTTTTTATTCCCTAATAGCCATTAAAGTTTTTTGTATAACCGTCTTCATGAGTTTTTATAATAGTAGCCTCATATGATACTTGTCCTTATGTGATTGACCTGTTGTGATCCACATAATGCCCTCCAGATTCATCAATGTTGTGAGGTGTTTCAGAGATTCATCATTGCATAGTATTCCACTGTGTGTATATGCTGTAGTTTGTTTATCCATTCATCTGTGGATGGGCACCTTAGTTGTTTTCCAACTTTTTGCTGTTGTGAGTAATGCTGAAGTGAACATGAGTGTGCACATTATCTGTTCATGTGACAGCTCATACTTATCTAGGATATGTTCCTAAGAGTAGGATTGCTGGATTGTATGGTATTTCTGTTTGTAGCTTTTTAAGGAAGTGCCGTACTGTTTTCCGAAATGATTCTGTCATTTTAGAGTCCCATCAGGAGTGCGTAAGTGTTCCAAGCTCTCTGCAGCCTCTCCACCAGGTTATTTTGTTTTTATTGAATTCATGCTAATAACATCAAGGTGAGATGGTATCTCTTTGTAGTTTTGATTTGCATTTCTGTAATGGCTGGTGGTTGTGAGGATTTTCTTGTACATGTGCTAGCTGCCTGAATGTCTTCTTTAGTGAAATATTTCCCAGAGCTTTCCTTTTCTTATTTGTAAGTTTAGACTCAGAATACCTGCCTCATAAGGCTGTTTGGTATGATTATGTGACATAACATATTTAAAGCTCCTGAAGATTTTAGTTCCCGTCATGCCTAACTTCTTATCATGTCGATGTCTCTTTTGACTATCCAGGTTCTTATATTGTGTGTTTTTAACAGGTCATTCTTATATTCATTTAAAGACTCAGTGAACCTCGCAAGACTCATAGTCTTAACTTTTTTATTCCAGGTTTGTAATGATAGAAAATGAAATATTTTTTGGTCTGAGACAGTATTCTTTAGATTATCCACAAAATGAAGTGAAAGAGGAAAAGGAGCTGACTTTTACTGAGCCCCTATGATGGCCATACATTATTGTCCTAGCCATTTTATTAATGCCACTTAATTTAACCCATTTGGCAACCCTGTAAGATGATGTTGTGTTGGCCCAGTTCACAGATAAATTTACAGAGCCTAGTAACTGGCCTAGAATTGTACAGCTGAGGTTCTGCACCGTTAAGAGGACTTTTTTTAGTTAGGGGAAAATTCTAAACTGAAAAAATCCCTTACCCACATGGAACACTTGAGAAGCTACTACTTTAATATTGTTATTTCAACACACCTCTGTTTGAAGAAATAAAAATCTATTATCCAGGGACTGCAATGAATGACTTAAGTTATTCTATGAGTGATAGCTTTAATAAGAATGGAAAAACATCCACACCTTTTTTTTTTCAAATGATCAATTGCTTGTACTGTAACATGTTGGTTAACTGTGGAAAAAAAAAATCTGTGTGGAGGAGAAAAATGTGCCACTGGAATGTATTAAAAAAAAAATTGATGATACCAATAGTAGGTGGAGATAGTAACTGAACCAAGGCTGACAAGTTCTTCCCCTGCATCCTCCCAGAATGACTTAGAGAGGCAGTCTAGTAAGGAAGAAGAGGCAATAAGGAGTATGTCAGACATGCTAAAATCTGACCCGTGAGGCAAAAACTACTTAGAAATGTGGCCTTTTGGAGTACACAGCTATTTAATGCTTTGTTAATGGAACTAATGAACCATGGAAGGAAATTTGGTGAACTCTACAGCTCTTAGACAGCTTGCTGACTCTTTTATCCACAGGGGTTATTTAATAGACAAGTTTAACATACAGACACCTCTGACTTTAGTGCAACTACAAAACTTGAGATTATTGGCTGAAGATGAGTCACTGCTGAAGCAAGTACAAACCACCTTCTCTCTGTGGACCTTTTGTTGACGTTATTTGAAGCCTCTTATTTTAGGCAGAAGAAACTTAAGTTTGTTAAAAAAAATTTTTGCCAAATCTTAAATCTAGAAAGCAGTTTTCAAACTTCACAATTATTTAGTGTCTGTGTTTCTCAGCCTGTTATCCTCTGATTAATGAGCTTGTACTTATCTTGATCATGTCTAGGGTAAAGCAAGAAGATCTGTGATGAGTAAGTTTTAGTAAAAATCACTTCACTGCCACTTAGTTTGGTAGATTTTTTTTAATTGATGAAAACGACATACTAATAATATTACAGATTGTTTAGAAATAAAAAAGGTCATGTGTTCTCACCATCCTCAAATGACTATTTTGAGTGTGTGTGTAGCCTTTCTGTCTTTGTTGACAGAGAGTTTTGTGTAGTTTCTATGATAGTGCTTGTGTCATTTTACGTTTCTATTTTTCAGCCACCGTACCGTTGGCATTCTTCCATGTAACTACACTGCCATGTTATCATTTGAAAGACTACACAATATCCTGTTGTGTTTGTGCATCATCACTTATTGAATCTAGTATTTGTCAGATCTTGTATGATTTCATTATGTAATGTGCATTTTTTTGTGCAATAATTTTTTTGCTTCCAAATTATTGTGAGGATTGGAGAGTTGAAGTGAATGGACATTTTTATAAGTATTTCTGTGTTACCGTTTACTTCTAAAAAAGTGCATTACCAACAGCTGTGAGAAAATAGGGTAAATGAATAGCTTTTAATGACAAATTATTTCGTAGACAAAAAATGCTATTGAGAAGTTCACGGATGCCAAGAGGAATTTATTGCAAACAGAGTCAGATGCCGAAGAATTAGAAAGGAGAGCTCAGGAAACCGCTGTTAATCTTGTCAAAGCAGATCAGCAGCTACGGTATGTGGAGCCCTTAGCCCTTGAGGTACCTGATGGGATGAATGAAAAGCTTGCTTGTATGAGGATGATGATTGCTTTGTGATAAATAATACAATATGAAGCCTGGTGATAGGGTGGGAGTGCAAATGAAGTGATGTATTTTAGACTGCTCCAGGCCGATGCACAGGATTTGGAACAGCACAAAATCAAGCAAGAGGAAATCTTGAAAGAAATAAACAAAGTTGTAGCAGCAAAAGACTCAGACTTCCAGTGTTTAAACAAGAAGAAGGAAAAACTGACAGAAGAGTAAGTAAGGCCACTTGTAGGGTTACAAGGTTTTGTATCAGATGATAGCTCTTAAGGTCCAGTCTTAGTGCTGCTGGTTTTATGCAGGCTTCAGAAACTGCAAAAAGACATTGAGACTGCAGAACTTAATGAGGAGCACCATCTGCAGATCCTTCAGGAATCTGAGACCCTCCTTCAGGCCAAGAGAGCAGAGCTGGAAAAGCTGAAGAGCCAGGTATGGCAATAGACACTTGGTAAATGTACTTTATGCTGTTTTGAAACCTAAATTTGTTTTACAGTTGTAGAAGTAGTACATATGAGATTTATAGAAAAAGATTGGAAAAGACAAAATGTGAAGAACAGTTTAAGCTTGTTTAAAGCTCAACCCAAATCTGAATCCCAATTTTATACAACATATTACTGTGTAAAAGAAGTGTATCTCAGAACATGGCATACTCTGTGAGATCATATGTGTTGAATGTGTTTATAGTGAACACAGTATTTGTAGTCTCTACCAGAGTACCACAGTTCATCTTAGACAGGGGATGATCATAAGTGTTTTCTGCTTTTTGCTCATCTGTGTTTTCTGACTTGTCTGTAATTGCAGATACATAATTTTAAAAATTACAAGTAATTTTGAAATTTACAAAATGAATAAATAAAAATAAATCCCTACCTAACTAATAATGATCAACATTATTATCAAACAGAATAAAATGTAGATATGTAAGTGCTTTGACAACCCTAACCTGAAGGATAATCATTATTATCATATTGTTGTTAATGCTACAATTGGAATGGTTTTAGGTATATGAGCTTAAGATCATTTTTAGATATTTCATGTCCCCACCCCCACCCTAGCCCTTCTGACTCTTGAGACTAGAGCAGAAGGTCCTAATTTCTTCCTGTACCCTCCGTATCAGGTAGCTTTAGCTGGATTAGGTATTTTCCACCTATCCACTGAAAACTGCATGACTTTTGTCAAGCTTTGCGTTGTTCCCTTTTCTTAAATGCAGGTGACAAGTCAGCAACAGGAGATGGCTGTCTTGGACAGGCAGTTAGGGCATAAAAAGGAAGAACTGCATCTACTTCATGGAAGCGTGGTCCAGGCGAAGGCTGATCTCCAGGAAGCCCTGAAACTGGGAGAGACGGAAGTAGCTGAGAAGTGCAGTCACATTAGGGTTTGTTTTTCAATAGGTTTTCTTAAGAGCCCCAAGATAATGCAGCAAATGTATTCTGAGATACTTTCGTTTAGTTTCTCCTAAATGCAAGTATAAATTGGTGAAATCTCGATGACTTGGCAGCATTACTTAGGTTTTGTTACATATTTGTGCTGTGACTGTCATGCGTGGCTCCCTCTGATACTGTTTTCTGGTTATGTCTAAGATTTTCCAGCGTCTGTGTCCTTTCTCATACCATTTCTTCTCCAGGAGTGCCCTTTCACCCTTATTACTAGCCAGAGGTTTTCATGACCTAGTGTCATACCACCTCCTTGTCCATCTTCTGAGTTCTGAGTCACTTTACCTGTTTCCTCGGGCATTTAATACCTTTAGCCTGTGTGATCTTGTTTTTGTGCCCTTCCTTATCTCCCGGGATGGGAGAGGCCCTGAGGGCAGGAGCAGTGTCTGAACAGACTTTTCTTCTTGACAAGACAGTGCCATGCACATTATTGGATGTACACGTAAATGGAGATAATGTTACTTTTTTCTACCATAGTAAATATGTTAGGACAAAAATAATGCTGTTCTTAACGTAAAAGACAAAAATAAGCTTGTTTCCAAATTAGAAACTCTGTGAAATGAGACCATTTATAAAAGAATGATTTTTTTAATATTTTATTTTGCTTTAAGTGAAAGTTTACGGTCCAAGTCAATTTGTCATGCAAAAACTTAACACCCACATTGGTGTGTAACTCCCACATACTATACTCCCCACACTGCTCCTTTTGATCCTGTATTTTCTGGGTGTACTCATTCAACTAGCTCTTGTCCCCTCCTCTGTCCTCTCACTATTACTGTAATACATGGATTTGAGCCACCTGGCACAAAGCCAATCTGAGATAGTGATAAGGTGAATAGGAGGGCTTTATTGTTATGCCAGCATACAGGATACATAGGGGAATCAGCTCCTCCAAAAATCTGTCTGCTCATTGCAGGCTGACCAGAGGGTCTCACAGGGTGAGGGCTTAAGCCTGATTAATTGGGAAAGTGTCAGTTCTGGAACTGATGAATGTCATTTCCCCTTTCACGTAGGTGAGTTGACCATTTGTTCAAGGGCTGTTGGCACCACCCTGGTTTCAGTTACAAGATGGGCCCCCATTGTCTGGCTCCAGATCTTATCTGTTGCTGTTTGGCTTCTCTAAGAAGCTCCACAGTTGCTGTTTGGCTTCTCTAAGAGAAACATAAGTTAATTTTAAACTTCATATTATGTGGAGAATAGGAGGTAGAAGAGGGGAAGCAAATCATAAATCACAAAATCGCTGAAGCATATGAAAGTTAACTGTGTAAGCCATGTAGAAACAATGCTCAGGTTACCCAGGAAACCAGGCCTCTACAATTTCTTTTTCATTTTGTCCCTACAATTTCCTGTGCTGCCCCTTTCATCATCTCACCTCTGGACAGGAGCTACCAAGTTGGTCTCATGTATCTACTTATGCTAAATATCATTTTATGTCTTATAGTCCAGGCCAGTCTTTGTCTGAACAGTTGACTTCAGGAATGGTTTCAGTTCTAGGCTAACAGAATCCAGGGACCATGTCTTCTGGGGACCATCCAGTTGGTCGGACCATCAAGTCTGGTCTGTTGAATAGAGTTCAAGTTCTGCACTGTTTCAGAGACTCAGTTGTGTTCCCTGTCAAGATGGTCATTAGTGGTGGCCAGGCACCACCTAGTTCTTCTGGTCTCATGCTGATGTCGTTGCTGGTTTATGTGGACTTTTCTGTCTCGTGGGCTCATGTTTTTCCTATCTCTGTGATGTCGTTCATATTCCTCTGCTCCAAGTAAATTGGACCAGTTGATGTTTATTTGATGGCTGCTTGCTAGCTATTAAGACCCAGATGCCACTCACCAGAGTGGGATGCAGAACATTTTCTTAAACAAATTTGTTATGCCAAATGACCTAGATGTCCCCTGAAACCATAGTCCCCAGGCCCCTGCCCCTGCTACTCTGTACTTGGAAGTGTTGGGTTATATGTAGGAAATGTCTTAGCTGTTGATTTAGTCCTGTTGTGCTGACTTCTCTTCTATTGTGTGTTGCCTCGTTCACCTAACTTAGTTCATATCTGCTGTCTAGTTAATGAATAACCTATCGCTGCCTCCCCACCATCATAACCATCAAAGACTGTTTTCTTCTGTGTTTAAACCTTTTCTTGAGTCCTTATAATAGTGGTCTCGTACAACATTTGTCCTTTCGTGACTAAGTAATTTCACTGAGCATAATGCATTCCAGATTCCACCATGTTATGTTTCCCAAGTTCATCGTTGTTAAAAGAACTGATTTTAAAATAATTACCAGTCATAATTTTGCAGAGTCATGATTTTCTGCCCCCACAGGAAGTAAAATCTCTTCTGGAAGAACTGAGTTTTCAGAAAGGAGAACTGAATGTCCAGATTACTGAAAAAAAATCTCAACTTGCACTTATAAAGCAGGAAATTGGAAAAGAGGAACAAAATCTTCAGGTAGTTTTAGGGCAAGTGTTTAAACATAAAACTGGTAAGTTTAAAGGAAAACAGTCATAAAATTTGAGATTAGAAAATATCTATATTCCAGGTCATAGAAAAAAGTCTAAATGGTCAAATAAGTTTTTAGTAAATAAAGAAAAGCAAAGTTTAAAAGGGGATAGGATATTATTTTCTGCCATTGAAATTATAGCATTAATTTAACAGGAAATAATCATATTTGGTGAAAGAGGAGTACTTAACAGGCTATAGATTGAAATATGAGCTAGAGAAATCTCGTTGTACTTCATTATTAAAATTCATAGCTATTGAACCACTGAGCCCATTCTTAGTAGTCTAAAGGTGGTGGAAGTTTGAATCCATCAGGCACTCCTTGGAAGCCGTGAGGGGCAGTTTCACTCTGTCCTATAGGATCACTGTGCATTGGAACCAATTCAGTGGCCACTGGTTTGGTTAACGAGTGCAAGCATTTATGTGCTTCACAGCAATATTTATAATGGCAAAATTGGGAAACAGCTTAAATGACCCATAAAAATGACATTTTTAAGAACATGTAATGAAATGAAGAAATGCTCATGAGGAGAGTGAAAAAATGTCAAAATTGAACATGTAAGTGTAATCCAGTTTATTTTAAAATAAATGTTTATGTACATGTAGTCATGGAAGGAAATATATCAAAATATTGTAAAGGAGATTACCTTCAGATGGTGAGATAATATTTGATTGTCATGGCTTTGGCTTGGCTTTCTTTTATACCTTTCAAAAAATATTTTCTGAATCTTACACAGTGGGCAAATATTTTTGTAACCAGAAAATAAAATGTTAAATTTTAAATGTATTTTAAAAGGGCAAAAAAAGATTGTTTTATATAAATTCTCTTCTATTGTGTGTTGCCTCGTTCACCTAACTTAGTTCGTATCTGCTGTCTAGTTAAATTTCAGCTTATATTTTAAAGTTTTCCCTGTTTATTTGGATTGGGTTTTATTTTGTGGATAAGTTCTGTTCATTGTTTTCTGTAGGGTGAATTGCTTTTATAACCAGATGTTTATTAAATGTGTTTCTTAAAACATTTTTAACAAATCAATATTTAACAATACTTTTAAAGGAGTTTTATTTTTGATTGAGTTCAAGAAAGATTTTGAATTATGTTTCTTGATTTTTGATTTAGTCAATAGCATTATTATCTATTTCATTTTATAAATGTTTCCAAGTTTGTGTAATAGCTGAAACAATGCTTTATTTTTGTCTGTTAGAACTAAAGAATATTCTGGACGTGTTCCAACTTGAAAACAATGAGCTACAAGGCTTGAAGTTACAGCATGACCAGAAGTTGTCTGAATTAGAGAATATGCAGGTTCAAGTGCTTCAGGTAATGAACAAAGCTATGGCACTCTCAGTAGACTGCAGCCTTTCTCTTTTAAGATGTTTAAGTTCTGTTTTATCCGATTTAGGAGAAACTGTCATTAGAGAATTTGCAGCAGCTAGCCCAGCAACAGAAAGGGGAAATAGAGTGGCAGAAGCAGCTGCTTGAGAAGGATAAACGGGAAATAGAGCGAATAGCTGCTGAGATCCGAACACTGCAAGTGTGTATGGAGTCTTTGAGCAAAGAGAAGGAAGACCTTGAAGAGAAATGTGACAGTTGGGAAAAGAAGTTGGCACAAACCAAAAGGTGAGAGCAGAAACAAATAAGCTATGGATTACTTCTTGAAGGCTGAAAGCATTTTTTTCTTTTCTTAATTTGTGAAAATAATATAAATGAAGTATTTTTAAGAATTGAATAATAGATACTAAGAAAAAAGTCCACAACCTCAGTATTGTAATGCAATCCATCAGTAGCATTTTATGGTGCATTTCCTTATAATTTGTAATCTCTTATTTAAGATACTGTTTCTCTTCAACTTAATCTATAGATTCAAGACAATCCCAATCAAAAATCCTACCAGGCTTTTTTTGTAGAAATTGACGGTCTAATTATAAAATCTAAATAGAATGGAAGATTTTTTAGATACAATAACAAAACAGTTAAAAAAAAAGAACAAAGTTTTAGGACTGACACTGCCTGATTTCAAGACTTACTGTGTTTACATAAATGTAAAAACCTCAATACAGAACTTCTAGAGGAAAAATAGGATAAAGTTTGTGTGACCTTGAGTTAGGCAAACATTTCTTAGGCTTGACACAAAACTTATAAAAGTAAAATTCATCAAAATTTAAAACTGCTTATCAGAAAGACAGTGTTAAGATAATGAAAAGGTAACCCATATACTGAAAGAAAAATTTTGTAACCATGTATCTGATAAAGGATTTATGTCCAGAAAATATATTTTAAAAATCTCTGAAAATGCAATAATAAGAGGGGGTGGAGTCAAGATGGTGGACTAAGCACACATTTCCCTAAATCCCTTTGGAAACCAAGGCTTCTGGACACCTAGTGAACCCTAGGACATGGCATAGGGCTGATAATTTGGACTTCAAATCACTGAACAGAAAACCTCTTCACTTTAGCTGATTCCTGCTCCTGGCCAGTCCTGGCTTTCACGGACCAAAGGTAACTCACCCTTTTGACTTTTTTTTTCTCTCTCTCTCTTAGCTGCCTAGCAGAGCTGGGTCTTGACTAGTGGTTAGTCTCAGACGCACCACTGGTGGGATCGGCAAGAGAAATTTCCATATTTTGAGAGCCCAGCTTAGGGCTCTGCATCTCACAACATTTGGCCTGTCTTTCCGCCTCTGCCATAGTGCAATTTGTACAGAGACACCAGGCAGCGAGCTTGTGTGGGCTACCATCTCATATATGTAGGCCTGAGCTGGACCTAATTTTTAGTCTGAGAGGCAGCGCCTACCCATCAAAGAGTGCTTTTCTGGCAGAAAAGCAGTAGTTTACACAGTACCGCCTACAGCTGGGGCCCAGCAACAGACACTGTGGACTCTGCATCTCATCACCTTTGGCCTCTCTTTCCACCTCTGCTATAGTGTAGTTGTACAGAGGTGTCGAGTGGCAAGCTTGTGCAGGATGCCATCTGGGGTACAGAGGCTTCAGTGAGACCTAATTCCTAGGCTTGGAGGCAGCACTTGTCTGCACGAGAGCATTTTGCCATCAGAAAAGCAGTATTTTACACAGTGTCACCTACGGCTGGGGGCTGTCAGCAGAGGCGAACAGGGCAGTAGCCTTACTGCATTTTGAACTAGTTCATAACATCCAGGGTTGGTTATAGAGGTGCT
This sequence comes from Heterohyrax brucei, assembly GCA_028571685.1. Taxonomy (NCBI): domain Eukaryota; kingdom Metazoa; phylum Chordata; class Mammalia; order Hyracoidea; family Procaviidae; genus Heterohyrax; species Heterohyrax brucei. The sequence goes on from CM053150.1 coordinate 71,657,675, forward strand.
TACTTTACCGGTTCAGAAGAGGGACCTCTATACCTGAAAACCTGACAGACCTAGGAAGTGGTCAGATACGTTTTACCTTTCATTTTAAGAGGACTTAGAGAAACAACTGTGATCCATCCTTACAGCATGTCTCCTAGCCTTTATTGACTCACATGAAGCCCAAAAAGCTACAGACTGTAGAGAAAATGGTAACCAGAAAATCATCCATCTCTTCAGAAGGACCCCCAATGAAACAATCAAAGAGCCTTCTGGACGAAGAAACTCCTCTGAAATTATCAGAAGGTGAATACAAAAGGATTATATGTAGAGCCCTACTAGACCTTATATAAAATGCAGCAGAGCAAAATGAAAAATTAAGCAAGCTGTTCAATCTGATGGAGCACTAGTACGCTGAAAGCCAACAGATCAAGAACAAAACCAGAGACATAGAAACTTCTATTCCAAGCCAAGAAAACAGAGTGGAACAAATGGAAGGCAGACTTTCTGACTTGAAAGACAGAGCTAGTGACTCCTCATCTATGAGGAGAAATCAAAAAAAAGAAACAAGAAAAATGAAGAAACATTGAGAAGCATGTGGGACTCTTATTAAGAGGAACAACCTGATTAATTGGAGTCCCTGAACAGGGCAAGACATCTGAGAACCCAGAGAGTATTGTTGCTGAGCTGCAGACAGACAACTTCCCAGAAATCATGAAGGAAGATAATACAGATATCCAAGATGCATATCGAATGCCACTCAATGTACATCCCAAAAGAAAGACTCCAACACATATTATAATCAAGCTTAACAAAACGAAACACAAACAGAAACTCTTAAAGATAGCAAGACTCAAAGCAAAGCTAACATTCAGATGTAAACCCTGTAGGCTTTCATTGGATTTCTCAGTAGAGACCATGTTGGTACAGAGACAGTGACATGACATATTCAAAGCCTTAAAAAAGAAGAACTTCCAACCAAGAATTATATATCCTGGAAAACTATCTTTCAAATATGAAACTGAAATTAAGACATTCTCAGATAAACAGAAACTCAGAGACTTTGTAAAAACTAAACCAAAGCTATAAGAAATTCTGAAAGAATCTCTTAGCTTTGGCTTAGAAGAACAAAACCACTAACTTTATATTTTAGAGGGACACACCATCCAGAATCCTACTCAGTTAGGGAGGGCAATAAACTGAATCAAGCTATAATAGTGAAAGAAGTAATACAGTGATGATATGAAAACTATGATGTTTTATTAAAAAGAGGGATGTACTACAGTCGTTATGGTCCTTCCAGATGGAGAGGAAGTTGACAAGACTGGTAGTAATTAAAATTCGGTTTGTACATACTTTATTAAGTGTGATCATAGTGGCAGCTGTAAAGCACAATAAAGGAACAACATACCACATCAAGAAATGTAATATAGGAGTCTGAACAACCACAAAACTAACCCTCAATAAGGTGAACATTCAACTCACAAAGAAGAAAGTCTCAGAACAAATTAATAAGAACAACAGAGAAAACATCAACACAAAAATAAATGTATCACAATGGTAGCACTGAACATACATCTATCAATAATTACATTGAATGTGAATGGACTGAATGCTCCAGTAAAGAGACATCGAGTAACATCTTGGATCAAAAGACATGACCCATCCATATGTTGCTTACAAGATACTCAGCTTGGACTTAAAGATAGGAACAGACTAAACCAAAGCTATAAGAAATTCTGAAAGAATCTCTTAGCTTTGGCTTAGAACAACAAAACCACTAACTTTATATTTTAGAGGGACACACCTTCCAGAATCCTACTCAGGGAGGGCAATAAACTGAATCAAGCTATAATAGTGAAAGAAGTAATACAAATTAAAGGACGGAAGAATATGTATCAAGCTAACAATGAACAAAGAAGAGCAGCTGTGGCAATTCTAATCTCAGGTAAAATCAATTTTAATGTAAAATCCACCATTGTGGACAAGGATGGACACTGTTTATTGCTGAAAGGTTCAGTACACGAGCAGGACTTTATGCACCTAATATTGAGCACCTAAATACATCAAAGAAACACTGACTACATTCAAAAAGGAGATAGATCACAATAATAGTGGAAGAGTTCAACACTCCGCTCTCCATATTGGACAGATCATCTAGAGAAAAACTCAATGAAGATGCAGAAGACCTTATTGCCACAATTAACCAACCAGACCTCATCGACATATACAGAACTTTCTATCCATCAGCAGACTATACCTGGAGAGTGCACATGGAACATTCTCAAGAATAAACCATGTGTTAGGACATAAAGCAGTTCTCAACAAAGTCCATACTGTTGAATTAATGCAAAGCATCTTCTCAGATCATAAAGCCATAAAAGTTGAAATCAATAGCAGGAAAAACATAGGTAGAAAGTGGAACTCATGGAAACTGAACCACATCTTGTTCAAAAAAACCACGGGTTATAGAAGAAATCAAGAATGGAATAAAGAAATTTATGAATTTCAATGAGAACGAAAACACTTCCTACTGGAACCTATGGGATACAGCCAATGCGGTGCTCAGAGGTCAGTTTATCCCCATAATACACACATCGGGAGGGAAGAAAGAAACCAAACCAAAGAATTAACCCTACAGCTTAAACAAGTAGAGCGTGAACAACAGAGGAAACCCTCTGGCACCAGGAGAAAACAGACCATGAAGATCAGAGCACAATTAAATCAATTAAAGAAGAACAATTGAAAAAATTGAAAAGGCCAAAAGCTTGATGTTTTGAAAAGATCGACAAAATTGACAAACCATTGGCTAAACTTAAGAAAAACAGGAAACAAATAACCCAAATTAGAAATGAAAGGGGAGTTGTCACAACAGATCCAACAGAAATCAAAAATATCATAACAGAATACTGTGAAAGACTGTACTCTAACAAATTTGAAAACCTAGAGAAAATGGACAAATTCCTTGATTCATATCACCTACCAAAATTATCACAAGGTGAAGCAGAACAACTGAATAAGCCTGTCACAAAGAAGAGATTGGGAAAGTCATCAAAAAGCTACCAACCAAAAAGAGCCCTGGCCCAGATGGCTTCACCGGAGAGGTCTACACAGCTTTTAGAAAAAAGTTATCTCCAATACCACTGAGACTATTTCACAGTATAGAAAGGGATGGAATACTCCCAAATTCATTCTATGAAGCCAGCATAACCCTGATACCAAAGCCAGGGAAAGACCCAACCAAAAAGGAGAACTACAGACCAATATCACTCATGAATCTAGTTGCAAAGATCTTCACCAAAATCCTTGCCAATAGAATACAACAACATATCAAAAAAATAATCCATCGTGACCAAGTTGGATTCATACCAGGGATACAAGGCTGGTTCAACATCAGAAAAACAGTTAATGTGATCAGCTACATAAATAACACAAAAGACAAGAATCACCTGATCTTGTCTGTTGATGCAGAAAAGGCATTTGATAAAGTCCAACACCCATTCATGCTAAAAACTCTGAGCAAGATAGGAACAGAGGACCAATTCGTCAATGCAATAAGGGCCATTTATACAAAACCAACTGCCTATGTTGTCCTAAATGGAGTAAGACTGAAAGCAGTTTCCCTTGGGAACAGAAACTAGACAAGGATGCCCACTCTCACCTCTCCTATTCAACATTGTACTAGAAGTTCTAGCCAGAGGAATTAGACAAGACCAAGAAATAAAGGGCATCTGTGCTGGCAAAGAAGAAGTAAAAGTCTCCCTGTCTGCAGATGATATGATTATATATGCAGAGAATCCCAGAGAATCCATAAGTAAACTACTGAAACTGATAGAAAAGTTCAACAAAGTCTCAGGATACAAGATAAACATAAGTAAATCTGTAGGATTCCTTTATACCAACAACGAGATTATTAAGGAAGATGGTCACCATGAGTCAGATCTGACTCAACGGCACTTGGCTTTTTTTTACTTGACTTTATCACCAAGTCAGTACCATTTACTATAGCCCCTAAGAAGATAAAATACCTAGGAATAAGTCTAGCCAGAGAAATAACAGACCTTTACAAAGAGAACTACAAACCCTTATGACAGGAGGCTAAGAGAGACTTACATAAATGGAGAAACCTACCCTGCTCATGGATAGAAAGACTTAACATTGTGAAAATGTCGATTTTACCCAAAGCAATTTATTTATATAATGCAATCCCAATACAAGTTCCAGTGACATTTTTTAATGAGATGGAGAAACGAATTACCAACTTTATCTGGAAAGGGAAGAAGCCCTGGATAAATAAAGCACTACTAAAGAAGAAGAACACACTGGGAGGCCTCTCGTTACCCAACTTTAGAACCTATTATGCTGCCACATTATTAAAAACAGACAGATCAATGGAACAGAATCGAGACCCCAGAGATGACACCATCTGCCTATAAATAGTTGATACTCAACAAAGGCCCTGAGACATTAAACTGGGGTAAAAATAATCTCTTCAACAAATGGTGCTGGCAAAAGACAAAACCCATGTCTTACACCTTATACAAAAACTAACTCAAACTGGATAAAAGACCTAAATATCAAATCTAAAACGATAAAGCTCATCCAAGAAAAAGTAGGAACAGCAATGGAAGTTTTAATTCACAGTGTAGACAGACTCCAAAATCTATCAAACAAACCACAATCAACAGAAAATAGATCAATGGGAACTGTTAAGAATCAAACACTTTTGCTCAACCAATGACTTTATTAACAGAATTAAAAGGCCACCTACAGAATGGTAAAAAAATATCTGGCAACTCTAAGTCAGACCGACTCCTGATCTCCGTAATCTATACGGTACTACAAGATATCCATAATAAAAAGATAAATCATCGAATTAAATGATGGACAAAGGAGATGAACAGACACTTCTCTAAAGAGGAGATCCAGGCAGCCAAAAAACACTTGTGGACATGCTCACAATCATTAGCTATTAAAGAAATTCAAATCAAAACGACAGTGAGATACCATCTACCCCAACAATGTTGGCCATGATCCAAAAAACACAAAACAAGAAATGCCGGAGAGGCTGTAGGGAGATTGGAACTCTCCTACGCTCTCGGTGGGATTACAAAATGGTGCATCCCTTTTGGAAAGTAACCTGGGACTTCCTTAAAAAACTGAATCTAGATGCCCCATTTGACCCAGTAACTCCACTTCTTGGAATATGTCCTACAGAATCAAGGCCATTCACACCAGCTGATACATTCAGACAAATGTTCATCACAGCACAGTTCACAATAGCAAAAAGATGGAATCAACCCAGATGCCCAACAACAGAGCAATGGATAGGTAAACTATGGTATATATACTCCGTGGAACACTATGAAATGATAAAGAACAACGATGATTTCAGGAAACATCTCTTAACCTGGTTTCAACTGGAGGACATTATGTTGAGTGAAAGCAGTCAGTGACAGAAGGACAATTATTGTATGAGACCTCTATGATAAGATCTCAAAAACAGGCTTATGTATAGAAGAAAAGATTCTGTGATGGCTGCAAGGGAGGGGAAGATGGGAGGACGAGGGGGGAGGGTTTAGATTAGATAGTTGTTAGAAATTTGGTTGGCTGAAATCGGGGGTAGCACACATTAGTAAGAAGATCAATATTAACTGAACTTCAGCACAACTTGAATACTCCTTCCATCTTAACCCAGTATTGCAAGGACAGAGTAGCTGGGGCAGGGTCCAGGGACCATGGTGTTAGGTGAAATCGAGGCCAATTGGCACAACTAGCGCTTTGCTAATGAGGTCTCTCTGCACCCCACATTGGTGAGTGGCATCTGGGGTCTTAAAAGCTGCCAAGTTTGATGCAGAGTTACCATACCTTTGTGGTATGGTATAGAACTTTATGGTTCTGTGCATCTATGGGATGTCATCCTGTTAACCTCTTACTGGAGAAAGGGGAGTGGGTGGAGAGGAGGGGATAGGAGACTGGTTGGGAGGGTAGGACATTTATGGAGCAGAGAGGAAGTGTGTGCTGTCACCGGGCCGGGAGAGCAGTGGGAGCTGCATATAGGTGAGCATGTGAATTTATATGAGAATGTATGTTTTAATTGAATCATCATAATAAAAAAAACAAAAAAGCTACCAAGCTGCCATCTGAGGGTACAGCAAATGGTCCCAAGTCAGCAGGCGCGGATGATCATAGAGGTCCATAACAACATGGGGGAAGGAGAATCTTCAAGACACAGAGACCTATGTGAGTGGAGGTCTACGTTGACTCATTACCTAAAGAACTGGATGATGCCCAGCCACCACCAGTGATAGCTGCAATGGAGCTCACACAATTGAGTCTCACTGGCAACACAAGAATAAATAGGGCTGCACCCTGAGATCTCCACTAAAGACTGCAGTTGATGATCTAGGGGCTTTGAGGTTCCCCTGGGAGCATGGCCTCTGGCCCTGATGCTGTCCTTGTCCATAAATCATAGTGAAGGTCAACTCTTCAGACACCAATGGATTGGATGTGGGAATGCAGAGTGACCACATTTTGTGGGCACTTTATGGTTCTGTGCATCTATAGGATATTATCCTGCTAACCTCTTACTGGAGGAAGGGGAGTGGGTAGAGAGAAGGGGTTAGGAGACTGTTGGGAGGATAGGACATGTATGGAGCAGAGAGGAAGAGTGTGCTGTCACCAGGCAGGGAGAGCAGTGGGAGCTGCATGTAGGTGAGCGGATGAATTTATATGGCAATGTACATTTTCATTCAATCATAATTTAAAAAAAAAAACAAACTCAGTAACAAGAAAACAACCCAATTGAAAAGATTTGAACAGAGACTTCACCAAAGATATATGGATGGCACGTAGCACATGAAAAAAATACTCAACATCAGTATACTATGGGAATGGAAATTAAAACCACAAAGATAGCACTACACATGCGTTAGAATGGCTAAAATGAGAGATGGACTGTACCACATGTTAACAAAAAGCTGTCATACATCAGTGGAGGGCATGTAAAATGGCATAACCACTTTGGAAAACAATTTGTCAGTTACTGATAAACATACACCTACCATAAAATCCAGGCATTTTATTTCTAGGTAATTTATGCAAGAGAATTGAAAGACTGCACTAATGTGCATAGCAGCTTTAATAGCAATAGTAGAAAACTGGAAGCAACCAAGATGTCCATCTGTCAGTTAATGAATGGATAAACAGACTGTAATACATGCATAACATGAAATGCTATTCATCAGTAAAAAGGGAATGAAGTCTGTATATACACAGCTATATGGATGAAGTTTACAAAAATTATGTTCAGTGAAAAAAGCCAGGCAAAACAAATATGTTTAGTATGAGTTCATTGATGTAAAAGAATACATACTCCATGTTTTTATCCCTGACTTTTCTAAAAATTCAGTTTAGTGAGTCACTTTTTGAAAAATCTTTTTTAAAAAGCTGATAATAAAATTTCTTTTGAAAATGAGTTGAATAGTATTAGATTTTGTGAAGATTTATGGTTGTTCAGACTTTCCATGACTGTTACATTGTTAGTTATTCCTAACTGTTTCTCATTCACCCCTTGAATGTGTGTGAGCATTTTGTATTTGACAGTTTGACTTATTCTCTGCTTTTGTGATAGAGGTGTGGCCACTACAGAAGAGAACAGCAAAATGGAGCAGTCAAACTTAGAAAAGTTAGAATCAAATGTCAGAAAACTACAGCAGGAACTAGACCAACTCAACAGAGACAAGCTCTCGCTGCATGAAGACATTTCAACAATGCAGCAACAGCTACAAGGTGTGAGGCAGGAAAAAAGGTTTTTTCCTTTTGTTAGATTTTTTTTTAATTGGTTTTTCTTATTACAGAAGTAATTTGTGCTAACTGGCATGAAGATGTTCTAAAATTAGATTGTGGTGATGGTTGCACGATACTGTGAATATACTAAAAGCCATTCAGTTGTACATATTAAATGAGCAAAATACCATATGTATGAGTTGTAGTTTATTAAAGCTATTTTTAAAAGTAATCTTGTGTTCCATAAAGAAAAAGTCATAGCAAAAATGTGAAAATAAAAATTACATTATCCCTCAGAGCTAATTTCTATCAACAGTTTGATAAATATCCTTCCAGAGTTTTCATTTATATGCATACATTGCAAAAACAGATGCATGTAATACCCTTATTGCCCCATTTTCATGAATATTAATGATTATTTAGGATAAGTTCTTAAATACTTGTAGCTCGTTATGATGTTGAGCATTAACTTTGTCCTAGGCCAGCATGTCCATTTTTTTCATCTAATTCATGTAAGATTTTTATAAGGCAGAAACTGTTAATTTACCCATTTATAGATGAGAAAACAAAAGTTTCTGTATGACTTGTTCAAGTGAGAATTCATGTCCTCACCGTCACGCAGCTGGTAAGTGACAAAACCATAACCTTGATGCAGATACAAAATTCATTCCCAAATCATCTTCCTGAAAGGTTGTGCCAGTTTACATTTCTGTTGGCAGTATAGAAGGTGCCACTTTTTAAATTATGCATCTCATCACTACTAGGTATTATCTTTAATTTTTTTGTGTGTGTGTGTGAGGTTTTGAATATTTAAGTCTTTCAAAACCCGGATCTGGATTGTATATGTATATGTATCTGGATGTACTGTCTTTTAGCCTTAGTATGATAATGCATCATAACATGCATGTAATAGAAATTTTAACAATTTATTTCCACTCTCGTGTTTGGAGGTGCTGACGAGAATCTGGAAAAGGAGTGCATAAGTATTTCTTAACTTTATGAAAATTTTACTTCTGCAGAAAAACGAGAAGAAGTAAACACACTACAGGAAGAACTAGCTCGTGTCCAAGACCACTTGAACGTAGCACAAAAGGTAAGCGTAACAAGTGTAGTTTTCTAGTAGTGTCCTGAAGGCATGCAGATGGCTGGTTGAAATAACAACAGAAAGCAAGTAGGTTGGCTGCGTTTTCATACCAGCAGGTCCCATGGGACCACTTACGTAACACATAGCTATAAATAATTTTGGTGCAGAGCAATGGTGTTCAAATTTTATTTTAGCCCTAGAACTCTGGATTCAAAGCAAGTTTTACTTAAAAGTAGTAAGTTAGGTGGTAGTCAGACCAGAGCCGGACCTTTCACCAGTCCCTGTGAGAACTTCCAGGACCAGATGGACCACCTCTGATCTGTGGCCACAGATGGGACCTTCAAAGGCTGGCTTTAGGTTTCATCACTCATTGATCTGCCAAGTAGCCTCCAGATCTGGGTGTTTTGTCAGATGTTGAACAGAGGATTCTTGACCCTGGTACTTGTGATGATCTGAAAAGTAAACTCCTTGTTGTTATATAACGATAGTTTTGTAATAGTGAGTTGCAGTGAATTCAGGCAAGTTCTGGGCCTCAGTTTCCCATATGTAAATTAGTGGTTGGAGAGACATCTAAATTCTCTTTCTTCTACTTTTTAGGATTGTGTGCTTAAGATTACTTAAAGTGTTCCATTTTAAAATTTTTACACAGGTTCTTACGAACATTTTCTGCAATTTTCAAAAATACCTAATTTGGGTTCCTTTAAGAAGTTTTTTTTTTTTTAAAATATACAAATAGTTTAAATAGTAGTAAAACCAAGACTTTCAGCTCATTTTTAAGTAATATTGTTTAGCCTTATTCACAGGTTTTCTTAACCCTCTCAGCAGTCCTGCAGAGTGTTGTTTATATCTGTCTCAGTAAACTGGCAGCTAAAGCTTGGAAGAACTGAGTCTCTTGCCTAAGTTATGTTTTTTTTTTTTTTTTTTTTTTTTGACATTCCATTTTTTAAATGCTAAATAAAAGGAAAGCCAATAATTAAACTGAGTTCTCGATACCTTTCCAGAAGTTAGCTGGGATAATAAAGGATGTGGAACTTTTTGCTTTCTCATTTTGTGAGACTTAGTTGATACTGGATTGGCACTGACCATGTAAAGATGGCGTTGTTAGTGGTTTCAATTTGTTCTTTCACCTGAAGGATCTATTTCATACCACCAAGCACCGAGACATACAGCTCAGTGAGCAGACCAGGCTCCAGAAGGACATAAGTGAACAGAAAAAGAAATTTGAAGACTATCAGAAAGAAGGGGAGACAAAACAGCAACAACTTCAAGTGCTTCAGAATGAGATTGAAGAATGCAAGCTCAAACTAGTACAACAAGAAATGGTATGTACTATGTATTTATTATATCATGTCAAAGGAAGCATTTTGCCACTTTTGTGAGCTTTTTTACTCATAGCAGAAAGCTGCTGAGAAGTATCCCCAAGGGAACTATGCTTCCCTTATCTGTCCTGTGTATGGATATTAGGCCAACCATTTGAATCTCTTGGCACTGATGTGTGCAGAACATTAAGATCATAGAACATTGGTCCTGTAAGGAATCCTAATGACCACATGCCCTTTGTTGCTTGAATCCCCTCCTCCACTTGCCATCCAAATTGTTTTCCAACCCTTGATTGATCACCTCTGTGGAGGAAACTCATTGTGTCACAGTGAACTGTTTTCTTCTCTGGTGAACTGAAATTTGTCTCATGACCATGACAGTTCTTTCATCTGGGGCACAGAGTATTTTTACTTTATGATTAACTAAAGTCATTCCTTATTAAGATGTTTCAGAAACTCCAGAAAGAGCGAGAAAGTGAAGAAGAAACATTAGAAGCCAGTAAAGTGACACTAAAGGAGCAGCAGCAGCAGCTGGAAAAGGAGTTAACAGACCAGAAGAGGGAACTGGAACAGGTGCTCACAAAGATGTTGGTGGCTGAAGAGCGTGTCAAGACACTGAAGGACGAGGAGAGGTGGAGTGAAACCCTGGAGAAGACACTCTCCCAAACAAGTGTGTATTTTGGGACATTGTACTGAGGTTGGGGTAAGAGGTATCTTAACTAGTGCTGCTATAACAGAAATACCACAAATGGACAGCTTTAACAAGTAGAAATTTATTCTGCCACAGTTTGGAAGCTTAGAAGTTCAAATTCAGGGTGCCAGCTCAGAAGAAGACATTCTCTCTCTCTGTTGGCTCTGGGGGAAGGTCCTTGTCATCATTTCTTCCCACAGTCAAGGGGCTTCTCGACACAGGGATGTGAGTCCAAAGGATGTGCTGTTTTCCTGGCTCTTGTTTCTTGCTGGTATGAGGTCTCTTTGTCTCTCTGCTCACTTCACTCTTTTATACCTCAGAAGAGGTTGACTTAAGACACAGTCTAATGTTGTAGATTGAGTAGTGCCTCATTAACATAACTGCTGCTAATTGCAACCCATTAATACTGTTAGACGTAAGATTTACAACGCATAGGAAAGTCACATCAGGTGACAAAATGGTGACAGTCACACAATTCTGGGAACCAAGTTGACCCAATTTGGGGGGAACACAATTCAATCTATGATACTCCACCCTTTATCCCCCCAAAATGCACACCTTTGCCACATGTAAAACACATTCATCCCATTATTCATAGCAGAAATCTTAACTCTTAAGTCCAAAATCCAAAAATTCCTCTTTGTCTGTGGAATCTAGAATACAAGTTATCAGCTTACAAAGTACAATAGTATAACAGGTAGGCACAAATTAAACATTTCCATTATAAATAGGAGAAATTGGAGGGACAGAAGAAGTAAAACGCACCAAGCTAGTCAGCAGAACACAATACATTAGCCAGCAAGGCTTAAAAATAACCCTGTATTCTCTGAGACCATTTAAACAATAGCCATGCCCTCCAGACTCTGGGTACTAGCTACACTGTAGGTACTGGAAGCCCTTTGGCCCTGGACTTCAGCTTTACCTTCCAGTCCCCCTGGAATGGCAACTCTACTTCTTCGCATCTGGTTGGCCCCATTCTCCTAGTCCATCTGAGTGGCACCTCTACCTGTTGAAGCCCCAGAAATACGGCTTTTACCCTTTGAGACTGAGGCAGTTCTGCTTCCTGTGTTCCTTACGTCTTTAGCTTCTACTTCCTGGTTTTTGACCTCTTGTGCCTCACAGCCCGTGTCTGCCCTGCCGGGGTCAGTGTCCCAGAGCTCTCAAGCTCCATCCAAAGTGCCTGAAGGCACCCTACTCTGTCAGTAAACTTCAGCTGAAAGGCACTCACCTCTCTTGCTCAGTAGTTCAGCAAGCCTGGCTCTGCTAATAACTGCCTGGAGACCACCTTTCCAACAGGAAGGTTCCTATGGCAAAGGCATTCAGCAGTCTCACTCCGTGCGTCAGCTTCAGCATTGTTTCACACTGGCCTTCTCTGCCATTTCTCTGATACTGCCATCTCTCATGCTGCTTCTTGCCATCAGTACTATCTTCAGTGTAACAACTCTGTCATTTCCTTATAAGGGCTCACCAGAATTAATCTTTGATGTCCATAATTCCAGCAACCATCTCTTCAAAGCAATCAAGTCCTTCACTGTTAGGTTATGTTTTAGTCATCTAGGGCTGCTCTAACAGAAACACCAAAAGTGGATGGCTTTAGAAAAAGAAATGTTTTTCCTTATATAGTCCAGTAGGCTGTAAGTCCAAATTCAGGATGTCCAGTCCAGGGGAAGGCTTTCCATCTGTGTTGACTCTGGAGGAAAGTCCTTGTATTGTATCAGTCTTTAGTCAGGGAGCATCTTGGTGCAGGAACCTCAGGTCTGAAGGATGCACTCTATTCCTGGTGCTGTCTTCTTGATGGTGTGAGGTTCCCAACTCTCTACTTACTTCTCTTTTCTTTCAACTCTTGTCGGATAAAGGGAGGTGCGAGCCACACTCCAGGAAAGCTCCCTTTACATTGGCGCAGGGAGGTGAACTGAGGAAAGTTTTTACAGCCCCACCCTAATCCTTTTAAAGCATAATTCTATCTATTAACCACAGGCAGAGATTAGGATTTACAGCATAGAAAAATCACAAAATGGAGGGCAGTCACACAATACTGGGAGACACCAGCCCAGCCACGTTACTGCACACGTTTTTGGGAGGACACAGTTCAGTCCATGACAGGGCAATTTAAAACTCTTTCAACTGTTTTTCATTCACAGTTTCAAGACTGCTTCCACATTTTTGTAGAGCAGCATCCCTCCTGCTCTGTAGGCACCAAATTCTGTCCTAGTCATCTAGTGCTGACGTAACAGAAATACCACAACTGGGTGGCTTTAACAAGGGGAAATTTATTTTCTCGTTGTCTAGAAGGCTGGAAGTCCAAATTCAGGGTGCCATCTCCAAGGAAAGGGTTTTTCTGTCTCTCTTGGCTTGGGGACAGTCCTTGTCATCAGACTTCCCCAGTCAAGGGGCTTGTGTTTCTTAGCACAGGGGTCCTGGGTCCAAAGGGCATGCAGTTTTCCTGGCTCTTATTTCTTGGTGGTATGAGTTCCCTCTGTCTCAAGAAAGGTTGATTTAAAAATACAGTCTAATCTTGTAGATTGAATCCTGCTTCATTAACATAACGATTGCTAATTTCACCGTACTGACGTCAGAGAGGTAGGAGTTACAACACAGGAAAATGACATCAAATGACAGGATGGTGGGCAGTCACATAATACTGGGAATCATGAACTAGCCAAGGTGACACACAACTTGGTTGCCTTGTAAACTGAGTTAAAGAAGACGTAGGCGCCATTCAGAACCCAGAAAGGAGGTCGGAGAGGCAAGGCAGGAAGTGCCATAGCTTGTTGGGTGCTCCATGCCTTGTGAAAGATGAGGAAACAGACTCAGAGAGACTGTGAAAATCTATAGCTTTATGGAGATGGGATTTAATCCTAGGACTGTATGCTTGTCTGGTCTGTTCACTTTACCATATTACCGTCCTCAAGAGAGCTGTCTCAAGAAAGTGGACTAGTAGGGAAAAGAAATACCAAAAGATACCTGAAGGCCTTCTAAGAATTTGAATATTTGTGAGCTTTGGGAACAAGAATCTGTTTCCAGTCAGTCAAAAGACAGTATTAGCAGTTCTGCTTCTGTCCAAACTTGATATAGTAAAGGGAACCAAAATAAAGGTTAGTTTTTTCCCTCCTAAATAATATATAAATGAAGTTAGCATGGGAATCTGGGACCAATGACTGCTCACGCACCAATAAGTAATTCTTCTCTTTCTTAGGCTGCAAGGTTTCATATGCACAGAAAATGTTTCCCTTAGGGAACTCAGTGGGCTTGGAGATTTGAAAGGGCTCTTTCTCCTTCCCTGGAAACTCTCAATACTGAAACCTAACCAATATGCTGAATCTGATAATGCCAAAGGTAGTGAAAAGTGAAATGTGGTAAATGGGATAAATAGAAAAATCCATTTAAAATGTCCTTATTTATTTAAAAAAATAAACCCCAAAGCCTGTTGCCATCCAGTCAGTTCTGACTCATAGCAGCTCTATAGTATGAGTTACTATTTATAAGCATTATATGTTTGTGTACTCGTTGTGTACGAGGTCTTTATATACATGATTCTCATTGAACACCAGGCTTGTAAGTTCCTTATCTGTGAAATGGGGCTCCTCCCAGTGTAGGAGTTCTCTGAATTCTGGGTTCTTTCCCCTGCACTGCCTTTGATGAAGAAAGAAGTAGAGGTGTGCTGAGAGTTTCCGAAGAACATTCCAGCTGTCTGTCCCTTGTTCCCCTGCACTCATGAGTGGTACTGTGTTTACTGTCATTTGTCTCAAGAAAGGATGGAAAGGATGTCCAAAACTGCCTGTCCTTTCGGGGTCAGGCACTGCAAGAAGCAGTTGCTTCAGGAAGCCCCCTTCTGTGTGCCTCTGGTGTGGGTCAGGGTAGACTTCAGGGCCCAGGAATGGAGGAGAGTGCCTGAGTCAATAGCCTGTCGGTTACATAAACTGCCCTCCGTGGAAAAGCTGCTTGCAGCCAGCCCGGGGCCTCTGGCTAAACCGACTAAAATTGTTCATTTTAGAACAACAGCTTTCAGACCGGGAACAGGAATTAGTTGAAAAGTCAAGCAAGCTTCTGGCTCTCCAGAAAGAGATGGACTCCATGAGGGCAGACTTCAGCCTCCTGCGAAACCAGTTCTTGACAGAAAGGAAGAAAGCAGAGAAGCAGATTGCCAGCCTCAAGGAAGCGCTTAAGACACAGCGGAGCCAGCTGGAGAAAACCCTTCTAGTGAGTACTTGGCACTCCTCAGTTTATGAGGCAATGGTGCATTTAAATTTCTAAACTAAAGTGCTGTTTCAATGCAGGGAAAATAAATTACCTGTCAACCCAAGCACCTGTTACACTGTGTTGATACTGGTGTATATATGCATAATCTGTTCTTTTAAGTTCATGGTGACCTGAGGCGCAGCCTCAGAGATGTTCTCTGGCTGACAGGGGAGGCAGTGTCAGCACAGAGCCCAGAGCCCTCAGCAGGCAAGCCTTTGTTGATACCCTGACTGCCAGGGAGCAGGATGCTGGTAGGGAGAGCATCAGTAGACATTTTTATACTGCTGCAGTCAGGGCTCACATTTTTCTCAGCCTGCTCTTTTTATTCAACATTTGCTGTAATTAATCATTCTCCTAAAACCAGGAAGCTCAATTTACCGTGCTTTTATCCCTATAATAAATTCTGGGAGGTGATACTTAGATGAATTTAAGGTAAATAGAGGAGGTGAGCAGCAGTGGAGGACTGTCACAGGAATCGATTTCTCTAACCCCCTCTAGAAGAACTAGGGGAGCCTTGTTGTTTGAAGGAGCCATGGTGGCACAGTGGTTAAGAGGCTTAGCTACTAACTGAAAGGTCAGCAGTTCGAGTCAACCAGGTGCTCCTTGGAAACCCTGTAGGGAAGTTCTGCTTTCTCCTGTAGAGTCACTGTGAGTCAGCCAAGTTAATGCACCTAACATTCTGAGGAGGAGGGGCCCTGGTGGTGCACTGGTTAACCAGAGATGGGTGCGCAAATCTGCTAGTCATTCAATGGGTGAAAAGTGTGACTCTGTTTTGTAGAGTACAGCCTTGGAAACCCCGTGGGGTAGTTCTGCTCTGGCCTGTAGGGTCATTATACATCACAATCAATTCCATAGCAACAGGTTTCCAGGTTTTTTCAGGCTGTGTGAAGACATTCCTGAATTAGTACAAACAGTTAACCTCTCTAGAACTAACAGAAGTTGGTGCTTTGAATCTACCCAGAGGTGCCTCAGAAGAAATGCCTGAAAGATCACAACCACTGAAAGCTGGAACACATTTCTGTTCTGAAACACATGAGGGTGCCTTGAGTCAGAATTGACTTGATGGCAGCTTTTTGTTGTTGTTATTGTGAAAGGCACTTTACACATCATGTTTTCCAAAGGGTGATTTGCTTACAACTAGGCAAAATGATAGTAACAATAGTAAGTAGATGTCTAAATTTTAAACCTCCCAATAATCGTATAATAAAGACATGTTCCCATTTCACAGATAATTAATGGAGGCTCAAAAAGAGAAACTTATCATCAAAGGTATAGCTGCAGATCTGGACTTTGGACTTTGAGCTAAGAAAATCTTACATGTACATACTTCAGCTATACTACACCTGTGAAAGAAAACAGATAAATTATCCTCACTTTGCAGTTAGAAAAACTGAGGCCCAGATGGGAAATCAAATTACAAAACTCTAGTGAGTGTGCAAGCCAGTTACCCACAGTAGCACATGGGGACCCAAGAGTTATTTTCCTCCTTCTGTGCTAGGAGCAAAAACAGGAGAAGAGCTGCATGCAGAAGGAAATGGCAACCATTGAGCAGGTGGCCCAGGACAATCATGAGCGGGCCAGGCGCCTGATGAAAGAGCTGATCCAGATGCAACAGGAGTACATGGAGCTCCAGAAACAGGTGTGTGCCCAGACCCTGTTGACCAGCCTGGGACCTAGAGGACTCAGTGAAGCACCTTCATTCCCCTTAGGGCATAGCCAGACTTTATTTTTTTTTAAATAACACTTTTAAGAAGGTACTGCTTTGTGGAAATTGTAAAAAGCAGATTTTAAGAGTGTTCTTTAAGTGACATCTATTTCTCCAGTCTTAATATTTAGAAATGTACTTCTACAAGAAGAGTATTATTTGTTCAAAATATGCTTTTTAAAAACTTGATTATGGTAATATAAAATTTACCATTTTAACAATTTTTAAGTGTACAATTCAGTGACATTAATTGCATTCACCATATTGTACAACCATCAGTATTTCAAAAAGTTTTTCATCATCCTAACCAAACTAAGTAGCCCTTAAGTAACTAACTCCCTGTTCAGCCATCTGCTCCTGGTAACTACCACTAAACTTTGGTCTCTGCATTTGCTGGTTCTAGATACTGCATTTAAGTGGGATCGTATGATATTGGTCATTTTGTGTCTGGCTTATTTCACTTTGCATAATGCTGTCAAGGTCCATCTTTATCATCACATGTATCAGAACTTAATTACTCTTTATGACTGAATAATATTCTGTTGTATGCATTGAACATTGGAATACAATTATCTTTTTGAGCTGCTTCTTTCGAGTTGTGGGTTGAATTGCTGGGTCAGATAGTAACTCCTTTAACTTGTTGAAGAACTGCTAAACTGTTTTCCACAATGTCTGCACCATGTTAGATTCCCACTAGCAGTGGATGAGAGTTTTCAGTTTCTCCACATTCTTACCAACACTTGTTATTTTCTGTTTTTCTGATAATGACCATCCTGGTAGTGGGAAGTGAACTGGGATCTTGTGGTGTCTTGTGGTTTAGAGTTGCATTTCCAGAAAGACTAATGTTGAGTGTCTTTTCATGTGCATATTGGCCATTTGGATGTCTTCTTTGGAGAAATGTCAGTTTGACATTACTTGTGCAATTTTTAATTGGATTGCCTGTCTTTTTGTTGAGTTGCAGTATTTTTTTACATATTCTGGATATTAAACGCTTACCAGGGCATGATTTGCAGTTATTTTCACTCATTCTGCCAGTTTCCTCTTTACTATCTTGATAGTGTTCTTTGACACCAGAAGTTTTTTTTTGTCATGGAGTCTAAATTATCTACCATGTTTTTACACGAAATAATGTGTGCATTATACGTTTTTGCCAACTGTGCAACTCCATGCATGTTACTTTCTAAAGTGCACTGTGCCAGTTTCCATGCATTTTATGTGTAAACGTGTTGTTTGGGAAAAAATAGGTTATAACTTGTCTTCATTGTCAAAAACACTGTCTTCCAACTTTACACCTGTGGTTCATTTTAAGTGTTTTGTGGGTTTAGTTCTTCACACTTAGGTCATTGATCCACTTTGAGTTCAGTTTTGTATGTGGTGTGAGTAAAGCATCCACCTTCATTAGTCTGCATATGGAAATCCAGCTGGCCCAGCACCACTTGTTGCAAAGACTACTCATTCCCTCCATTGAATAGATTTAGCACTTTTGTTGAATTCACTTGGCCATCAGTTTTGTGCCACTAGTCTGTATGTCTGTCCTTATAGACACTGTTTTGATTCCTATAGCCTTGTAATATACTTTGAAGTTAGGACATGCAAATATTCCTACTTTGTACTTTTTTCAAGATTATGTGGCTGTTGAGGCCCATGCGGTTAGTTACATATGAATTTGAGGATCAACTTCTCCTTTTCTGAAGAAAACAGACTGTTGGAATTTTGATAGTGATTGCATTGGATCTGCAGATCACAGTAGTTACTGAGACCTTAACAATATTAAGTCTTCCAGTCCATTGAGATGGGATGGTTTTTTGTTTATTTAGGTCTTTTTTGACTTCTTTCAGCAATGTTGTATAGTTCTCATTGTAAAAGTCTTTCCTCTCCTTATTTAAATTTATTCCTCTATTCTGAAATTCATTCTGTGAAGCCAGCATAATTCTCATGCCAAAGCCAGGGAAAGATGCCACACACACACAAAAAAATTTACAGGCCATTAACACTCATGAACTTAGATGCAGAAATCTTCAACAAAATCCTAGCCAATAGAATTCAACAACATATCAAAAAAATAATTCATCATGACCAAGCTGTATTTATACCAGAGATGCAGGGCTGGTTCAACATCAGAAAAACAGTTAATGTTATCAACCACATAAATAGCACAAAGGATACGAATCACCAGATTTTGTCAACTGATGCAGAAAAGGCATTTGACAGAGTCCAACACCCATTCATCTTAAAAACTCTCAGCAAAGTAGGAATAGAAGGGAAGTTCTTCAACATAGTAAGGGGTATCTACACAAAGCTAACAGCCAACATCATCCTGAACGGAGAGCAACTGAAAGAATTCTGAGGAACCAGAAAAGGGTACCCATTGTCACCACTTCTATTCAACATTGTGCTAGAGGTTCCAGCCAGAGCAACCAGACAAGATAAAAAAATAAAGGATATCCACATTGGTAAAGAAGAAGTAAAGGTATCCCTGATTGCAGATGATACAATCTTATACACAGAAAACCCTAAAGAATCCATAAATAAACTACTGGAACTAATAGAAGAGTTCAGCAACGTATCAGGACACAAGATAAACCTAAATAAATCAGTAGGATTCCTTTATAACAACAAAGAGACCATCAAAGAGGAAATCAGCAAATTGATACCATTTACAGTAGTCCCAAGAACACAAAATACTTAGGAATAAATGTAACCAGAGATGTAAGAGACCTATACAAAGAAAATTAAAAGACCTATTGCAAGAAACCAAAAGAGACTTACATGAGTGGGGAAAGCTAGCTTGCTCATGGATAGGAAGACATAACATTGTGAAAATGTCTGTTCTACGCAGCCAAGCCAAGCCCAAAGCGATCTATATATATGATGCAATCCCAGTACAAATTCCAATGTCATTTTTTAATGAGATGGGGAAACAAATCACTAACTTTGTTTGGAAAGGGAAGAAACTCCAGATAAGTAAAGCACTACTGAAGAACACAGTGGGAGGCCTTACAGTACCCAACCTTAGAACCTATTACACTGCCACAATAGTCAAAAACCCTGATACTGGTAAAGAAAAAAAGAGAGAGAGAGACATACAGACCAATGTAACAGAATAGGAAACCCAGAAATATCACCATCCTCTTATGGACTGTTAATATTTAACAAAGGCCCTAAGATTGTAAACTGGGATAAAACAGTCTCTTTAACAAGTGGTGTTGGCAAAACTGGATATCCATCTGTAAAAAACTGAAAGAAGACCCGTATCTCACACCTTACACAAAAACTAACTCAAAATGGATCAGAGACCTAAATATCAAACCCAAAATGATGCAGATTATGCAAGAAAAAATAGGGTCGACAGTGGAAGTTCTAATACACAGCTTAGACAGACTACAAAATCTTACCAAGAATGCAGAAACAAAAGAAGAGAAAATAGATGAATGGGAACTACTAAAAATCAAATACACTCATCCAGAGACTTCCAAGAGAGTTAAATGACTACCTACAGAATGGAAAAAAATATTTGGCAAATACTTGTTGGATCAACATCTGATTTCAGTAATCTACGAAATGCCAAGCCAAGCCAAGTACCATCATATCAACAAGAAAAAGGTAAATAACCCAATTAAGCGATGGGCAAGGGAGATGGACAGACACTGCACCAAAGACATCCAAACTGAAAACAAAAAACCCAGTGCCATCAAATCAGGTCTAACTCATAGCGACCCTAGAGGCCAGAACAGAACTGCTTCATAGGGTTTCCAAGGAGCACCTGGCAGATTTGAACTGCCAGCCTTTTGATTAGAAGACATAATACTTAACCCACTATGCCACCAGGGTCTAGGCAGTCAAAAAAACATATAAAGAAATGCTCATGGTCATTAGCTGATAGAGAAATCCATATCAAACTACAGTGAAATACCATCTCATCCCAACAAGGTCTGCAGTAATCCAAAAAACAAAACAACAAATGCTGGACAGGCTGTGGAGAGATTAGAACTCTCCTACACTGCCAGTGGGAATGCAAAATGGTACAACCTATTTGGAAAGCAATCTGGCGCTTCCTTAAAAAGCTAGAAATAGGAATACCATATGATCCAACAATCCCACTGTTTGGAATATATCCTACAGAAATAAAGGCAGTCACAAGAACAGATACATACACACAAATGTTTATTGTGGCACTGTCCACAGTAGCAAAAAGATGGAATCAACCTAGGTGCCCATCAGCAGATGAATGGATAAACAACTGTGATACATATACACAGTGGAACACTGCAAAAAAGGAACAATGATGATTTTAGTAAGCATCTCATAACCTGGTTTCAACTTGATGTTGAGTGAAATCAGTCAGCAGCAAAAGGACAAATATTGTATGAGATCTGTGCTATGAAGACTTAAAAATGGAATTATGTACAGAAGAAAAGATTCTTTGACAGCTACAAGGATGAAGAGAGAGGGAGAGGGATGCTCATAGATTAGTCAACAGAAATTTGTTTAGGTGAAAGGAGTAACAGCATCCAGTAGAGATCAGATCAAAATAACTGGACTGCACCATAACCTGAAAGGTTTTCTAAACTCAACCTAGTATTTCAGAGGATAGAGTAGCAAGATTGGGGGTCTGAGGACCATGTTTCCAGAGGACATCAAGATCAACTTGCATAGCTAGTCTTTAACTAAGAGTCTTCTGCACCTCACATTGGTGAGTGGCATCTGGCCAGGGTCTTAAAAGCTAGCAAGCTGCCATGTGAGGTACATCAAATGGTCCCAACCCAGCTGAAATAGATGATGACCAAGAACAAGAAGACATCAGGAAAAACGAGCCCAGGTTGCAGAAGGACCCATATGAATGGGAGACTGCATCAGCATGAGACCAAAGGAATCAGATGGGGCCTGGCTACCAACAAAGGCAGTCATGATTGGGGACACAATGTAGAGTCCTTGAGGCAACATGAGAAAAAGAGGTGTGCAGTTCAAGAACTCTTCCAGAAGACCAGAAGTGATGATCGGACAGCCTGGAGGGTCTGTTGGAAACATGGCCCCTAGACTTGCTGCTGGCCCTTATCTGAAACCAGTACTGAGGTCAGCTCTTCACATAAGAATGGACTGGACTTGGGGACAGTGTGAGCATCTGGGGTGTATGTACTTTATAGATTTACACATATATAGGAGACTGTCCTACAGGTTTCTCTCTAGATGGGAGAGAAGAGGGTGGAGAGGAGGGACAAGTGGTAAGAGCATGCTAGAAGCCGAGTGAGAAGCAGGTATGTGCTGTCAACAGAGTGAGGAGAGCGGATAGAGCTGCAGATAGGTGGACAGGCAGAACTGATTTGGATTGTATACTTTCACTTAATCATAATAAAAATATTATTCCTCAATATTTTATTGTGTCAGATGCTAATGTAAATAGAGTTACTCTCTTAATTTCGTTTTCAGATTGTTCATTGCTGGCATATAGAAACCCAACTGATTTTTGTGTGTTGCTCTTGTAAATTTACCTGCTACTTCACTGAATTCATGTATTAGCCCTAGTAGCTTTTAATACATAGGATCATGTCATTCATGAATATAGTTTTATTTCTTTTCCTATGTGGATGTCTTTTGATTCTTTTTCTTGTGTAATTGCTCTGGCTAGTGCTTCTAGTATAACATTCACAAGTAGTGGTGAAGGTGGGCATCCTTGGTCTTGTTCCTGATCTTAAGGGAAACATTTTTTAGTCTCTCAGTATTAAATATGATCCTCAAAATATACTTTTAAAATTCTCTTACATTCAACAAGATTGTTTTTTTTTTCCCCTTAGAAAAGAGGTAATTCTTTGACATAAAATTTTACCACATGTATAAGAACTATGTTGAAATGTTAAGTTTTACACAAGATATAAGAGCCAGATCTCCAGGCAAGAAAAATGACTCCAGGGGAAACCTTTGCAATTATGTAATATAACCAGACTAAGGATATATAAATTGGTGGATCCTCTTAGCTGGTGTCAGCATCTGGGCCACTCCTGAACTCTGGCTGGGCTACTGGGCAATACTATATTTTGTCCTTTGGACCATCCGTATAACCATTCAATTTTCATCTGTGCCTCACCTACTCCACACACACATCCTTTGGTTCAAGAAGCAAGTATTTTATTTAAATCCTTGCTGATCACAGATGCCTCTGTAAACTTGGTGTAGGACCATAGTAGTAGGTGTAAGTCTAATTTTGCTAAGCTGTTTATGGGAAGGGTCACATACAGTAGTCTTCTTGTGTTTAACACAATCTGTTCACGCTTTAGTGCTGGGAGCCAGTCCCAACACTTTTCAGGGTCCCACACGGAGGGAGGGAAGGCATCAGCGGGAAATGAATAAAGAGAGACAGGAAAGAGTTTTCTGGTTTAAGGCAGCCCGACCCAGAGAGCAAGAGCGTCTGTGTGTCGAGATCTGTCCGTCTTTATTTTTTATAGGTGAGGTGACGTAGTGTTCACCCTATCTTCTTCATTATATAAACTATTGGTTAACAAGAAACTAACCTAACATTATTGGCTAACAAGAAACTGATCCCTCGTGGTCTTCTACTTCTAATTAATTGTCAAGGCCTTTTTGGATAATGATCTAAACCAGGTGTTCGTGGTAATAAATGTCAGTGAACACAATTAATGGTTTTATTCGTACCTCAAAGTGGAAGGTACAGAAGGCTTCACCATTTGGCTGTCTTCATTTGTTTCTCTAAGTTTTTATTTGTATCTTCCTGTGTAGATAGTAAGTACCTGCCATCCCCTAATCAAGACCAGCTGCTCTAAGAAAAATGTTGCTTCAGTGTTTATCAGTTTGCCACACCAGCTTTAATGAACCTAAAAGTTTGTTTTTCCTGCTGTAAGGAGTGAGATGCTTGTGTAGTATTAATGGCTATGTGGAGAATTGTCCTTGAAAGCCTTTCAAGGGTTATCTTGTAAACCTGTGTATGTGGAGAAAAAGGAGGGGGTAATGCAATTAGGGGGAAGCCAGTGAGGCTGGGCAGGCCTCAGTGCTATTAGGCATGCTGTATTGAAATCCATTCCTCTGATCTCTTTTCCCCAGAAGTTCCTGATCAGATTGTCCCAATATAATCTCATAAACCGAGGGGTTGTGAAACCCCTCTTAGAAGGCATCCTTCTTAATCCTCATATTAGGAGGGGGTATCTTTTTAGGAAAATTTAATTAGGAAGCAAAATATTATCAGGGGTAATAGGCTAAAAAACATGTCACAGGTGAGATGCTTCGGCCTGTCATTTACAGAAGTTTGTGACTTTGTCTACAAGGGCCTTTCCGGATGGTGGGTCGTCACACTTTAGAAACTCTCGTGGTGTAACAGTTAAGAGCTACAGCTGCTAACATAAGGTCTGCAGTCTGAATCCACTAGGTGGTCCTTGAAAACCATACTGGACAGTTGCACTCTGATAGGGCCACTGTTAGTTGAAATTGACTGATGGCAACCATTTTTTTGATTCTCACTCTGGAAGCCTGTAGACTGCCCAAGTCACCAAACTCTTCACCTATAAAATGAAAGCATTTGACCAGATAATTTCTGAGGACCCATCCACACTCACATTTTTAATCTAGATTATTTACGACTTATTTTAGTAAATGATCCTTTTCAATGAATGGCCCTTTGGAGATTTAATTGCTATAGTTGCCATGTATTTGGTACCATTAGGTACTATGGCTGTTAACCAAGAGGTCAGTAGTTTGAATCTACTGTGTGCTCCCTGGAAACTCTATGGGACAGTTCCACTCTGTCATAAGAGGGTCACTATGAGTTGGAATTGACTCAACAGCAGTGGGTTTGGTATTTTGGTATTAGGTGCTTCTTTTAAATTCTCACTTAGTTCTCATATATCTGGGAGGGAGGTATTATCTCCATATACAAATGAGGTAACAGAGAGTCTAAAGTTAGCTAATTTGCCCAACGTCATGCTGGTAATATTTAGTGGAAATGAAATTGAAATCCAGCTCTGACTTCAAAGAGCTTGACTTCTATAGAGTAATACACCTTCAAGGAACACTATGCACATGCTTTTTTAAACTGAAGTTGCTAAATCAAGATGCCAATAAAATCATTTACTTGGTAGCTTATAGATGCTTGAAGATTTAAATTATTCCAAGTTTCATAGTCCTGATAATCACAGTAGTTGACATCTGTAGATCTTTAAATGCACCACACATCAGACAGCTCAATTCCAGTAAGCCCTCAGCTTGACCCAGTGGACTTCACTGTTTGACTCCCCCTTGCTTTTTAAGATGGCAAACCAAAAAGAGTTGGAGAGAAGACAAGTGGAAATCAATGAAGCAATGAGGACACTTAAATCTGAGGTAAAAGATGAAATCAGAACCAGCCTTAAGAATCTCAACCAGTGTCTTCCAGAACTACCAGCAGAACTGGAAGCTATTTTTGAAAGAAACGAGAACTTAGAAGGAGAGTTGGAAAGCTTGAAGGAGAACTTTCCATTCACTGTGAATGAAAGACAATTGCCTTCTGAAGAAAAACTGAGCTTTTCCCAAGTTCACATAATGGTAAGCATTTATCCTACTATTCTTTGGACTACGTAGAAGTATAATTTGGGTTTTTGAAAGATTGGTTCACACCCTTCCCCCCAAAAAATATCCAGTGCCGTCGAGTTGGGTCAAAAAAAAAAAAACACTCTTGAGGATAGGAGGGGTGGGAAGAGGAAAGGCTGGTTGATTGCTGACTCATTGATGATTGATGTGTCCCTTTTCCCTATGAAAAAGGATGAACAGTGGCGTGGGGAAGCACTCCGCGAGAAGCTGCGTCACCGTGAAGATCGACTCAAGGTTGTCTTTAAAAACTAATACTATGAGATACTTGGCACATTGCGGAGAGTGAGAAAAACTGTCACATTCACTGTGTTGCAGTAGTGACAGCAGTTTTATAGATTATATGGTAGAAGCTCAAAGAAGTTGTCATCACACAATTAGTCTGTGGCAGGATATTGTTCTTTAACCTATGTAACATGCTTTTCCTCAGCTAAAACCAGCAAAACCTAAGTATTTGGGCCAGGAAATAGGGGTACTAGGATTAACATGAACTCACAGGTCAGTGGTTGGAGGAACAACTGGGAACAGTGGCACAGCACGTTTGAGTGGCATGTAAGGAGTAGGGTAGCACAGAACACATTGCATTCAAGAGCCCTGACAACTTCAGCAGTGTATCTCCATAGGTGAGTAAAAATAGCAGTCTGGGATTTCCATGTTCAGTACTGACCTTAAGATTTAGGTGCTTACCAGTGTTCATGGCAGCACTGTCTACAATAGCCCAAAGATGGAAGTGTCCAATAACAGATGAATGGATAAAAAACTAGGGTATAGTCAGACAATGAAATATGCAGTGACAAAGAATAACAATGAATTTGGGAAACATAACATGAGGGAATCTTGAAGGCATTATGTTGAGTGAGATTAGCTGCAAAAGGACAAATATTGTATGAGGCTACTATTGTAAGGACTCAAAAGGTTTAAACACAGGAGAAAACAGTCTTTTATGGTTACAAGGGTGAGGAGGGAGGGGACGGGGTATTCACTAATTAGGTAAGAATTATTTTAGGTGAAGGGAGGGACAACACACACTAGAGAAGTCCACACAACTGCACTAAACCAGAGGCCAAGAAATTTTCTAAATATAACCAGACACTTAAAGGGACAGAGTTACAGGGGCAGGGGTCTAGGGACCATGGTTTCAGGGGACTTCTAGCTCAGCTGGCATAACTAAGTTTATTAAGAAAATGTTCTGCATCCCTCCTTAGTGGTATCTAGGCTCTTAAAGGCAAGTAGTTAGCACCAATAACTGCTCTTACAGGGAACTCCACAAAAGTGTCTCTGATGGAGCAGGAGAAAGAAAGGTGGGGTGCAGAACTTAAACTCTAGGAAAAATACCGGACTTGATGGTCTTACAAACTGGAGGGAACATGGGAAGACATGGTCCCTGGACTCTGTTAGCCCAGAACTGAAACCATTCAGGAATCCACTTTTCTCAGACTAAAGTGGTATGTAAAACATAAAATGATACTGTAAAGAGCAGGCGTCTTTGCGTAAATAGAGCAGGCTAACTGGGAAGCTGCTGTCGAGGGGTAAGATGAGAAGGCAGAGAGGGCCAGGAGCTGGCTGAATGTACACGGGAAATACAGGGCGGAGGTGAGAAGCGTGTTGTCAGTGTGGGGAGAGCAACTAGGCTCACATAGCAAGGTGTAAGTTTCTGTATTGAGAAACTGACACATTGTGGACTTGCACATAAAATACACAAAAATTTTAGGTGTTGACCTAAAGATTCTGGAGCTCAAGAGTAAATAGGTAGGAGTTGAAATTATGAGTGAGCTCACCTGAAGGAGGCCCAGAGGGTAAAACGCTTAGCTGTTGACCAAAGGCCAGCGGCTCTCACCAGCTGCTGTTGGGGAGAAGAGTGCGGCAGGACTGCAGCCCTGAACACCCTCGGGGGCACTTCCACTCTCCTCTGGCGCCTTCAGGAGTCAGAATGGACTTGACAGCAATGGCCTCCAGCCATGTGTGGCTAGTTTAATTAAAAATAGTTAGTTGCCATATTTCCATCCTCAAGCAAGTCCTGTTGCAGACTGTTGTCACCTTCAAGAGCATCATTTCAAGGGCACAGACAGCACAGTGGAAAGCTACGAAGGAGACTGGGGTTGAGAATTTAATACAGTGAAGAGACACTGAAGCTATCTAAATCATGGTAGAAAATGGAGAGAGGGGTAACACAAGGGGGAGGAAGACAGGGATACTGAAATCCTAATTAAGCACTGTCACAGGCAGAGAGAATGGACTGAGTAAAAGGTCCAATGAATGACGACACAGAGTGGTAGAAGTTTATGCATTGAGATATCCATCCAGTATCTCCCACAGTATTTTTTTAGGACAGGAGCATTTTCAGCAACTACTCCTACTTTCTGGTAGTCAGATTTGCATATTAAATGTTAAAGATGAAGAAGCTGAGTAATAAATAGTTCTGGTATATTTCTCTTGTGTAAAACCTTAAATTTTATAACATCTTTCAGGCTCAACTTCGACACTGTATGTCCAAACAAGCGGAAGTATTAATTAAAGGAAAACGACAGACGGAAGGCACTTTACACAGTTTGAAGAGACAAGTTGATGCTTTAGGGGAACTGGTCACCAGCACCTCTGTAGATTCAACTTTGTCACCCAGTATGTCTCAGTTGGAGTCTTCCCTTACTGAGGACTTTCAACTTGGACAAAGCCAGGTAAGAGGAAGCTCTAACAAGGCTTTTGATATATTACAGGGAAAGAAGCTGGAAGTTTGGTGGTATGTCATCCAGAGGAGACAACTCCCACCTTCAAATCTCTAGAAAACTTCAAACAGACTCGGGTTTTTTAGAGGTCCTACCCAGAAAGTTCTACATCTGCTGACCTAAAGGTCAGCAGTTCAGATTTGCCAGGCACTCCTCGGAAACTCTAGGGAGCAGTTTACTCTGTCCTATAGGGTCACTGAGTTGGAGTAGACTCAATGGCAGTGGGTCTGGGTTTTTTTGGTTTTGTGCAGGAAAAAGATAAGCTGATTGTTTGAGGAATAAACTAGAACTGGAAATTGGGTGACTGTCAAGGGCTGTCTTACTCATCTAGTGCTAGACTAGAACTAGCACAAGTGGATGGTTGTTCCTCTTCACCTCGGGTCTCTAAGGAAAGTCTGGATTTTACGTAAGGTTTTCTGTATGGTACTTAACATAAAGCTAGTAATGAACTTTAGGAAGAACATGAAATGAACTCATGGAACAGTGGCACAATATCCCTGAGAGATTATAGCTGCCTTTGTAGTTCTTAACTGTGTGCATTATGCTAAAAACTTTATATGTATTATAAATATAATTTTTATATATCCGGGATAAGGAAACGGTATAAATGACAGAACACTTGGTCAAGGTCCCAGCATATGACGTAACGAGGATTTAGGGATTAATCTGTGTTTCTTGCCACAAAGCAGTATATTAATGATTAAGCCATAAGGAACATTCAAGGACAGTTGCTTCTTTAATAAGCCTAAGAGGCAACTCACTTAAGGTCACATGGCTAATTAGCTGCAGAACCAAGATTTGAATGTTGTTCCTAATACTTTCTGTGACTGGACTCAAGTCAGGTAAAGCCAGAACCATCATGGGCCTCAGGGCCGGGCTCAAGGAAGAATGGCAGGCATTAGACTGAAAAACTGGTGGGTTTGGAGACAGACAGCCTTGAGTAGTTGAAGAGCACACAGTGGGCTTGAAGCTAGGTTCAGTTACCAGTTCATGGTGGCGGCTGGAGTACTTCAGGTGTTCTACACCCATTGCTGTCAATTCCAACTCATAGTGACTGCTGCAGCTTCCAAGGAGCACCTGGTGAATTCAAACTGCCCTTTTTGGTTAGCAGATGTGGCACTTACAGCTATACCACCGGGATTTCCCAGGTGTTCTGAAGGTAAGAGGATTTAACAGAGGTGTTAGAGGCACAATGGCCTGAGAAAAGTGTTGGAATTCTTTTAGAACCAGGGGTTGTAATCCAGGCCTGTGTGGGCTAAGTGCCTGAACTAGGTTGGTGATAGGAGTTGGTTTCTAAACCTAACTTAAATTGTTTTTTTTCAGAGATCCTTCCACCAAGTTCTGTCAGGTCCATCAGAATCAGACATTTACCTACACTGATGCTATTCCCAACTTCTGCTCACAGGACACATATTGCAAAGGTATCTTTTAACTAAGCACTCTCAACTAAAACATCTTTAATATGAGCTTATATAGACAGTGTCTTGTAAGGAAAGTAACTTTCTGAATTTTTTTGTAGTGGTTCCTTTTAAAACATTTTTCCAAAGTGCTCAAATACATGTATTTTTCCTTGTTTTTACTGTTACAAGTAATTTTTAATTCATCCTTTCTGCCTTTTAGGAACAGAATGGCTCAACTGTATGTGGAATACTATCTTGTATAAATAGGAGGAAATAAATACCTTCTTCACTACCTCACTAAACTTCTTAAGTTGGAATACCACTTGGATTTTAGCAAGATCCAGTAAATTCAGATGCTGACTTCCACTGTAGCTTATTTTTCTTGTACGTTTAATGCCAAGGTTTTTGTAAATGACTTGTACATACAGAATACTTAAACCAGGGTCCTAGGTAGCTGAGATTTTATTTTCAGAATGTGTTTTTTAAAAAACCACTGCTTATTTTTTTTTAACTGCATATCTGAATTTATAAACTGGTAATTATATCATAATGAAGAAGAAAATGTACTTAAGCCTTTCATTTATATAGTATCAACAGTTATTTTTGGATTTTGCTTAAAATCTATTTTCATATTAAAATAAAAGAACAGACTTGGGTCTATGATCTGACTTTGTATTTCACAGATCAATCTATTTTAAAGCCTTCTAAATTTTTATCTTAACCCCATGAAAATGGCACTCTTTCAGATGGTCTTCTGTCTTCTGCCCAGAGGTTAACATGTTTTATTTCTGCACACATTTCATTTGGAAATAATATAAAACTATTATACTGCAGGTGCTTTTCCTCAGCCAGAGAGCTTTTCATCAAAAACCAGAACTTCATATTTAGGAGAAACTGAGAGGTAAATTCGAATTATGTATAGGCTTTCACTAAATTTTTTAAACTACAATAATTAACAGCTTAATCTTTTTTAAAAATAAAGACTAGGACTACTGTTAACAACTGTATGCAACAGAATTCTTTCCAAGGGTAAAGTGAAATACGAGAGCACGTACAATCAATAAGTTTTCAGATTTTCCCAAGAAGTCTTTCCTAGGCCACCAGGCAGCTTGTAGAGCCACAAGTTAAATTGTGGCAATCTAATAAAAAAGAGCACAGAACAGTAGTATTTCACAACCTGCTGAGGTTTATAGTCCTAAAAAGTTTTGTTTAGCTAGAACTGGACCATCAAGCTGTAGGGTAAAATTAATTAAAGACAATGAAAATCACACAGAATTTATTAACATACAATAATTTCCAGAAGGTGTCTACTTCGGAAAAGAAAATTTAACATTGAAACACCTATCCTCTTAACAGTTATTAAAATCTTCTCAGGGACATTTTCGGCCTCTCTCCATGGTGGGTCAGGGGAAAATAACTTGCCTGCACTGTTGTCACGTGAACAGGAATACAAAGCAATCATGTGGTCTTAAGGAGAATGAAATCGAACCATTAAAAAAAAGCAACTTTAAAACACAGCATATGGGCAAAAGTTCTCAAAACTCTGGTTTTGTGGAATCAGAGATGAGGTGATATATGCAGCTGAATGCCTAGTTTCAAAAGACACCTTTCCAAAGAATTTGACTACCTCTTTTAGTACGTGAACAGCAGCAATCAAAAAAAAAAGTTCAAGGATAAGGATACCACATCAAACATTTGACTGTACATGAAAAATACTTGAACATTACTGGAATATCAAGTAACACAGTACTGAGCAAGAAATGCTCATCAGGAGGATCTCCTCAAGTTGCAAGGGCACCAAGTAACTAGAGAAGCAAGTGACCCACAGAAGCAGTGTGCTGTCCTGTTAAAAAAAATACTGTTTTCCATTCTCTTCCAAGTAGACTGCCCAATGCAGTCTAGCCCTAGCCCTAGCCCACGAATATTAAAATGTAGTTTGCTCCTCTGTTTGAGGACCCATGTTTATTATAAAGGGTTACACATGCAAATAACAGAATTTGGCCCCAAGACAGTCAAGGGAGAACACCATCAGCCACTATCATCAGATGTGCTGATCTTACACAGAGAAAGGTTGACAGAAAACATTGCCAGTGTGATTCAAACACCTGGATTACATTGCCGCTCAATTACTTGGTGATGTGGTTTTACACGCTACATACCTGAACTTCGTATCATATGATAAAAGCCAATTCCTGCAGTAAAAACTGACAATTCAAATTCAGTGTTTGCCTGAAGAAAACCCTATTAACAGTTCAGAAAATAATGCAACCAACTTTAATCTAGATACAGGTACTTTATTTACAAATATTTAGATTAATAGCATTTTGTTACATCGAAGAGTACAGCAGTCTGAATAAATCCTTCTGTCACAAAAGCAATAAGACCCACTGTAACTAACTTTGGGAATCAGGGTATTGCACCTAAACCAAGCCACAGTCTTTAGTTTGTGATCACTACCTTATATCCCAATGGGTGGTGTGTTTGTTTTGTTTTGTAAATATATACACATACTAGCAGGTCATGGTCCCTGGGCAAGTTCCTTGTGATGCAACAGTGTAAGCAAAATGGATCACTAAGTCTTTAACAGACTATACCAATGTATTTCAGGAATCTTGTTTTTAAAAAAGCTTCAAGACAAAAATAAAGACAGGCCCACAAATTAACCAAATCCTATTTTCTGCACATTCCAGTTTTGGCTTTTAAAACAGTGACTATACAGGACTCTGGTACTACCATGTATTTTCAGACCAGAGAGATGCACTTATACTTTAGTGTCCATAAATAGGGATTTAAAATGTGTATTTTAAACACAGCAGTTGAGCTAACTGCATGTTGTATAATGTGCTCAAGTTTACCCTTTTCAAATGTCATCTCAATTCCCAGCTTCTGAACCATAAGCTCAATTACAATCCATAAACAGCAGTAAAGAAGGTAAAAAAACAAATTTGTTGTCTAAAGAAATCAAACTGTTTCTCTTACAATACAGTATTCTTATTCTTTAAAGGGCCAAAGCACCTAACGCAAAGTAGTAACTTACTCTGCATCACCACAAACAGTATTTCAGAAACGTTCTTTCACAAAACAATTTATGCCAACAAGACATAAAATAGACCCTTCATGAACACGACAGCAAGTATTTCATTGAAGTGTAAAAAATGCACAATTTAAAATCCCTTAACAGCAGACCTGTGGTTCCAGCTGTCGGATTCAGAATCTGACCATTCCAAAAAGATAAAGGTATAAAAGCTTAAAATGTGCAACAATAAACCAGCCTTTTTTCTTTTTCTATACAGTAAGGCAAGAAATGCAGCCTGTAATGCAAAACGTTTCCAAAAAGAGAAAAGCAGGTTAGCACATTGTCGATTGCACGAGAAGAGTTAAAGTCAGCAGGTAAGCCATGGTGCAAAGATGGAACAGAATCTTGCTAGTGTTAATGCGCTCACACTAGGAGCTCCTTCCAGCATGTCCCTTAACACTGCCAGCACCAAGGAGTGGAGTCAGTACTGTGAACTGCAGTTGTTTCTTAATTTCCTTTTGGGAAATGGAAGGGAGTAACATGGTCACATATAGGTCATACTGTACAAACTGGTACTTTATACTGTTCTAATGCCAGTAATCAATTTATTTTCTTCATTAAAATAATATACACAGAATGTACTGTTAGTTCGGTTCCTTCAAATTTTATACATATTTACTTTCTGTTAAAGAGAAAAGGATAAAATGGTATAAAAAAAAGATAAAGCTATTAATTAAGCACAAGAGAAAAAAATGGGTATTTTCCCTAAACAAGGCTAAGACAGAAGCGAACCTCATGAAAAATGCCATCCACACAACAGGGAATTTGTCTGACAAAACAAAACACAAAGCAGTTATAGAACCCCTTCTCTACCATAAGAAGTCATTTCACAATAAACTTAGTGAGTACACCAGACATACTTAACAGTTAAAGATGGGGAGAAAAGCTTAAGATACCATCAAATTAAACCCTACAGTGAGACAAAGCCTTGTCAAAAGGGGAGGGGAAGGTAAAAATCATGAAGTCCAGCATCAGTGCTCAGTTGAAATCAAGTTGGTGACATACTATCACAAGAACAGTCGGGGTCTAGATTTACCATGCAGGAGAGGTTTGTAACTCTACTCGCCTTTGAGAACCTGATTACATCTAGTTGTTTAGCAGTTTAGTATTGTGTTAAACTGTTTTTACAACACAGTTTTTTCTTTTTTCTTTAATTAAACCCAGTAAGATGTACAGAAGACAATGAGGCAGTAAAAAGTACTGCTTCCAACAGACATAGGCGAAAGGTCAAATGAGGGGCCATGGCCAAGAGGTCACTAGCAGCCACAGCCTTCCCTCTGGGGTTGGGGTTCACTGGTTAGCCGGCCTCCCTGCGGGGCTGAGGGTTTGTGTTGTACACCCGACTCAGCAGCATTCAGATCCAGGCTTCCATCCTGAATATTCTGATAGATTTTCTTGGCAGCCTCAAGGAACGCATCTTCTACGTTCTCTCCCCTAAGAGGCAATTAACAATTTTATTCATGAACCATAGCCTTTTACAAAAGACAAGACATTATACACTGACCTTTTGCTAACCTTTAGTCAAGTGTCATCATATCTTCAACTTAGCCACTGTCATCTAATAAGATATTACTGGGAGACTGAGCTAAGAGAACAACACAGGGAATCTCTTCTGTGGAAAACATACACAAGCTACTAACTGTTTCTACAAACTCTATTTGGATAAGTGCCCTATTTTTACATAAATAGCGGGTGCCTTCTATGTCTGTTGGGCAACCACACCTTCCTCTCTACAGAAGGTATTAAGTGTGCTACTCAGATATTTTTACAGTAATGTGTATTTCTTAAAAATATGGTATGCATGTTCTAATCTTTAAACTGTTATAAAACCTGACAGTTAACATAGGCCATTTCTGTAATAAGAGTGAATACTCAAAATGGAAATATCCCCAAGCATACAGGATTCCATGATTTGTATGGTCTGATCAGTCAGGCATGAACTGTGCTGTTTTTATCATGAAATACTGACACATGCATGCTCAGCCCTGTTCAGATTTCAGTTCCTTTACAACAGTACATATGTGGCTAAACAATAAGGCACTGTCCTCCCCTCACCACGGCAAGGAATTTTATGCCTAGTTAATGATAAACCATGACAGGAGTCTTAGGGTTCAATATAGACACTGGAGCCAATTAGAAAATATCCACTGTTTCTGAGTATTCTTAGACTCTTAAGTATTTCCTTAAGCAATGCTTTTCACCTTGATCAGAAATACCATATGAACAAGCTGATGACGCTTGGGTCTAAGATGCCCAACTTGAACCTCAGTTGTGAAAGTCACTTCTGAATTGCAAACACAGCTTTATTTTTTTAACCTGGGTTACCAATGGGTTAAAAAAAAAATCAAGGTACAATGTTTTAGGAAGAGTAACAAAAATCACTTTCATATTTGAGACAGGAAATAAAGGGATGTTTGCTTTACTATTCTCCCTTCCATGAACACTAAAAACATATTAACTTCTAATTCTAGAGAGTGATGTACACTTTCTTCATACTCAAGGCTCTACTTTGAAAAACTTCAGTATAACCAAAACATGATCAACGTTTTAGCCATACTTACGTTTTTGCACTTGCTTCAAGGAACAATAAGCCTAAAAATAAAATTCACACAATAATTAGGATATTTCAGATTAATTCACAGATTTTCTTCAGTAACACTTGAATACAAGTTGTCCATCAGCTTTTAATACCCCTGCCATAATTATTTAATGAGTATGCAGGTTTGAGATGGAAGGAATCTTTTCTCATTAAATACTTGTACCACCTGCCACACAGACATGATTTCCTCATTCTTAAGATTTCTGTGAGTGCACGTAAAAAAAAAAGAAAACCCATTAATATCAAAATCAACAAAGTCAAATAATCTGCAATATCAAAATCCACCTTCCCTTAAAAGTTTCCCAAAGTGTGACTGCCCTCCTCCCCAAAAGTCATTAAAAATCTTACAAGAAACTCACCATTTTCTTCAGCAAACTGTTTGGCTTCTTCATATGTAACATCTCTCTGTGCTTCCAAATCAGCTTTATTTCCTATGAGAATTATTACCTAATTTGTGACCGAAAAGAAAGCTGTCTTAAACTCAATCATTTAAGCCAACCACATATATTCTGAAATCCTAAAATCTTCATTTAAAAAACCATTTAAGCCTAAAAAGGAAACCAAATGTTAACACTGAATGACAGTGAGGTATGTAACAGCTTGATAAATGTAGACAGTATCACTAAAGAGTAAACAGAAAGGACCTGTGGCATATATAAAATGCTATGGCATGCAAGCCCCGACACTTAAGTCTGCGAACTTAATTGTTCTAACTGCTACAAACGTCACTGCTGAATTTCACTATGGTCACTTTCAAAGTTCTCCCCTTGGGAAGCTATGCACTTATGCCAGTGCCTAGTCCACCCTTCAAAGCAATTTTGGAACTTTTCCTGGAATGGCCACTGCACACAGTGACATGGCTGCATGTTCGCCAACTTAACTGTACAGCTGTCTGTGAGAGAGCCAGTAAATAAGTAAATGCAGTGGAACACCCTCTTACTCACCTGATCTGGCCCCCAAGGACTTTTTTCTGTATCCAAAGATAAAGGAAATATTGAAAATAAGACATTTTGATGCCATTCAGGGCATCAAGGGTAATAACGATCAAAGCTCTGCTGGCCATTCCAGAGAAAGAGTTCCAAAACTGCTCTGAAGGGTGGACTAGGCACTGGTGTTGGTGCATAGCTTCCCAAGGGGGTGGACTTCAAAGGTGACTATAGTGATACTCAGCAATGAAGTATGCAGCACTTTTTCTAGGATGAGTTTGCAAACTTAACTGTCAGACCTTGTATGTAATTCTGAAACACAGTAACCCAAAAGACAGATATGTAGGTCTATATGCATGCTTGTGTATAACCCATAACCTGTTGCCATCAAGTCAGTTCCAACTCACAGCAACTCTATAGGACAGAGTAGAACTGCCCCATAGAGTCTCCAAGGAGTAGCTGGTGGATTCAGACTGCCAACCTTATGGTTAACAGCTGTACACTTGACCACTATGCCATCAAGGTTTCTGTATGTGTATAGGTATATATACATATGTGTATATACGTATGGTGCTGTAGTAGTGTTGGGGCTAACAGCTCAGGCTATTCAACAGAAGGTTGGCAGTTTGAATCCACCAGCCACTCCTTGAAACCCTATGGGTCATTTCTGTTCTGACACGGTCACCATGAGCTGGAATCAACAGCAACAGGTTTTTTGGGTTTTTTTTCCCCAGTATTTGTATATGTTTATGTATGTGTATCTGACTATGCACATATAGTCACACATACAATGAAGCCACATGGGGCACAACTACAGAGACTTCTTAGACTTCGCTTAGACTTCACCGAACGCAGAACTGGATATGTGGGTTTGAAGGATTAGGACCACAGTCTTGTGGGACATCTTGGTCAATCAGCACAACATAATTCACAAAGTTATGTTCTATATCCTAGTTTGGTGAAATCTTAAAAACTTGTGAGCGAACTACTGATCTCTTCTTGCCTGTAGCAAAGGAGAATGAAAGACACCAAAGACTCAAAGGAGTAATTATAGTCCACAGGACTAATGACCCACATGAACCACAGCCTCCTGTAACCTAAGACCAGGAAGAATTAGATGGTGCCTGGCTACCACTAGTGACTGCTCTGACGAGGGAGGCAACCCAAGGTCCTGGTTCCAATGGGAGACAAATGTAGAACAACACTCAAACTAGTAAAAAATGGTCAGATTTACTGGACTGAGAGAGACTGGGAGAACCCCTCAGACTGTTGCACTAACACACGCTTTTAACCTGGAACTGAAGCCACTCCCACAGGTCACCTTTCAGACAAATAACAGACTGGGCTATAAAATAATACTTGTGAGGGATGTGTTCCCTGTAACAACCAACAGTGCAAGGCCAAACACGCACTATTTGCCCAAAAGCAATGATGAGAACACAAGGAAGAACAGGGATGAAGGAAATATGGAAGGCAAGGTAGACATGCAGAGGTGCTGACATACTGTAGCGACAGGTAACCAATGTCACAAAACAGTCTGTGTATGGCCATGATGGGGCTCACAAGGTTCAGTCCCAGTGGCAACATGAGAATTTTAAAAAGGAGTGGACTCTGAAAACTCCACTAAAAGACTGCAATTGATGGTGTGAAGGCCTGGGGGTTCCCCTGGGAGCACAGCCCCTAGACCAGTGCTTCCCCTGACCATAAATCATTAACTGAGGTCAACTCCCCAGACACGAATGGACTGA
This sequence comes from Heterohyrax brucei, assembly GCA_028571685.1. Taxonomy (NCBI): domain Eukaryota; kingdom Metazoa; phylum Chordata; class Mammalia; order Hyracoidea; family Procaviidae; genus Heterohyrax; species Heterohyrax brucei. The sequence goes on from CM053150.1 coordinate 71,695,517, forward strand.
ACCTGGCAACACAGAGTGACCATATTATGTGTGCACTTTATGGTTCTATGCACTTTATGGTTCTATGCATCTATAGGATGTTGTCCCACTGGCCTCTTACTAGAGGGGAGTACAGAGAGTGGAGAGGACAGGAGATTGGTAAGAGGGAATGACACATATAGAATAGAAAGGAGGAATGTGCTGTCACACAGGGCAAGGAGAGCAAAAGGAGCTGCACATAAATGGGCATGCAAATTTAAACTGGATTGTATACTTTCACTCAATCACACTAAATAATCTCTGTATAAACTGTCGAACTGGAAACTAATCTGCTGTGTGAACTTTCACCTAAAACAACATATTCAAAATAAATAATATGGCCCCTAAGAACTGTGCTGCTTAAAAAAAAAAAAAAAAAAAAAATCACCTATGAAACCAAACAGTAGACAATTATTTTAAAAGAAAGATAAGCATATAAGGAACCAAGGAAATGATATTAACAGAAACGGAACAACCAGAGTGGAAATAATGAGAATATTTATTCACTGTGAAGATTGTAACCAGTGTCACTTAAGAATTTGGGTAGAAACTGAATGGGAACCTAAACTGCTGTGTAAACCTTCTCCTAAAACACAATAAAATATTTTTAAAATATTAAAATTAGAAAGAAAAAAAAAGTGCCAACTACCAGACTGAATTACAGAATCCCAAAGTGCTAAGTACTAAGAGAGGTCTCAGTGATCATCTAGACAAACTTTCTATAAAAGGTCAGATAGTTAACATTTTAGGCTGGAGGTTCCTACATGGTTTTGGTTACATAATCATCTTCTATGTTTTGTTAAAACCCTTCAAAAATGTAAAACATCATTCTTGGCTTGCAAGCCATACAAAACAGCCCAGCCTATCAGCCACAGTTGGGCAATCTATGGTCTAGGCCAAAGATTACAATTTACCTGAAAAAGATTACTAAAAGTCCATGGACAAGCTCTAGGGGTTTTTTGCATGCCCTGGAAATTAAACAGAAAATGCTGTGCACATGACATTCCCTGGGGGAGCAATCTCTTGTGGCGCTCATCAGATTTCCAAAAGGTTCTGGGACCCACAAAAAGTTTACTGACTACCAGTGTGACTCCTTTAGGCAAAATGTCAAGAAATTAAAGCTCAAAAAAAGGAGAGCTGACAAAGGTCACTTGGCAAGTGAAGTGGTAGGAAATCACTACCCACGGCTGTTCCTCCACAAAAGCCAATCTTACTACCAATTACGTATTTGCTGAGCCAGGACTCTGCTAGGTGCTGGGAGTACAAATGTGGGAGCTAGAACACACATAAGGAAACCCAGTACATCCCTTTTTCACTGCTGAGTAGTAGTCCACAGTGCAGGCAGACCAGTTCAACTACTGATTTGCTGAGAAATATCTGGGTTCATTCCATGTTTTGGCTACTGCAAATAAAGCTATGAATATTCACATATAAGTTTACAATATATACCTACAGTGGGTTTAAATGAGATAATGTGTGTAAAAGTTCCATGCAGTTTCTACCATAATAGACTCCCAATAATGATTCAGTTGTTGCTCCTTGACAAAAGCCAATCCTACCACTGATTCCATACTTAATGTGCGAGACCCCTCCTAGGTGCTGGGTGTACAAAGCTATGTTATACAACAGGTTTTGTTCTTGAGAAACTCAGTGTCAGTCAAAACTCTGCTTTTCTTCACATTTTCCTAGAATATCCTCAACAACAAAATAGCATCTACTAAAACCTTACCTCTCCAGGCTCAGCTCAAATGCCACCTCCTCTATATAAAGCTGATTTCTTCCAATGATACTGTTTTTCCGGTGCTCTCCACACACTGCACCAGCCGCTCTATTTCAGTCTGCTCTGTACAGTTATTTGTCCTTTCCTTGCTAGACTAGCAGTTCATGGGGCCAAGGACCCATATCTCTGCTTGCATACTGCGGCATCTACCATGGTGGTCATCCTTTACAATCTTAACAAACAAGTATCTTCTAAGTCTGGTTAAAAGGACATGATGGTTTGAACCGTGTTCCCCAGAATGTTGAAACTTAATCCCTATGACTTGTGGACATAACCTTATTTACAGTTGTGTCTCTGAAGATGTAATAACATGAGTGCATACTGCAGTACTGCTGGTGTCCTTCTAAAAAGAGGACAGACAGACACTGAGGGAAGGCAGCCATGTAAAGATGGAGGTACAGGTAAGAGTTATGCTGCCATACTCCAAGGAAATGTCTGGGGATACTAGAACCTAGAAAAGCCAGAAAGGGTCTTGACCTAGAGCCTTCGGAGACAGCATGGTTCTGTCAACACTCTGAATTTAGATGTTTAGCCTCTATAACAGAAAATGCATTTCTATTCCTTTTTGGCAAAGCGCTTTGTAGTTACTTTGTTACAGTATCCGTAAGAAAAACTTTTTTTTTTTAAAGCATCCACACAGATCCTCTGTATTTTAACTGAAATTTTTTACTGACATTATTATAGTCACATGCAATTATAAAAAATAAAAGAATCCCTTCTGCCCAGTCTCCCCCAATGGTAACATTTTGTGAAACTAATGCAGATCCCTTTAAAAACAGTAATTTCAGGTTTCACAGCTTCCACTTGATCACCACCTTATTTATTACTTTTTTTTTAAAACCATAATAAAATATAAAACCTGGATTAGAACTTGGAAAAAAAATACTTGCTTCTCTTAATTTTAAGCATAATACAAGATTCTCTCACTCTTAATACCCAAAACATACAAAATCTCACCAATAAAATAGCTTTCCTTTTTGGGTTACTTGTAACTTTAAATTTTATACAAAATAGTTGTCATTTAACTTACAGTATTTGGATTAGTGAGATTCCTTGCATCTGTTAACCAGCTGCTTAAATGGTTATATGTACTTCTTCTGTAAAAATTAAAGTTTAAAGTTGTGATCATTACATACAACTGCCATTAAAAAATATTTTTTTCAATAAATACATATTTAAAATACACACTGCAGTCAACAGATCCTAAGAAAGTAGTTCTGCTTTGAGTAGACTGTTACTCAAGGAACAACTGTTGTTAAATAGAAAATACTTACCAATCCAAAATTTGGCCAAACACACTATTTTAAAATTAATAATTCAATACCCAACAATTCTGCTAATTACTAACATGCCAAGAGTAAATTATTTACATTGAAAGCATATTTGTAAACAGACCAATAAGCAAGCAAGGAACAAGCATACAAACTGATTAAAAACAATTCTGAACTCAGAATTTTCTATCTCAAAATAAAGACACAGTACTAAAATGCCTAACCAAGGACACTCAATGGAAAAACATTTTTGCACCTGACATTAAATTTTAGTAACTGTCAATTAGAAACCAAGACTGGCATACTCTTGTACTTGGCATATAATTCACCTTAACAATAATTTAAAGAGAAAGCTAACTGTAACATCATAAAAACTGGCTTTAAAAACACATGTAATATGACTGTAAATTATAGTCCCTATACATCAGAGAACTAGATTACCCTAACTTTGTACTCTTAACTTGCTAGGCAGCTAAATCATCTTGGGATACATACTTCACAGTTTACTCCACTTTCTCCAAAGCCCCAAACAAACAAACCCACTACTGTTTAGCGGATTCCGATTCATAGCTACACTATAGGACAGATTACAGCTGCTCCACAGTTTCAAAGGAGAGCCTGGTAGAGTGGAACTGTCAGCAGATGTAGCACTTAACGACCACACCACCTGGGTTTCCATTTTCTCCAAGCAAGAGTTAAACTTACAGGCTCACCTGCACTAGCTAAGTAGGGCCTAAGATAGCAGACAAATCAAGATAATTTACAACATCCTACAGAATAGAGTCTACCACAGGGGTTAAGACAACACAAGTGAAGGTTCAAATGTTTGTCCGTTATAGATTCACAGAACAGTAACCCACCACGCTCATGTAACAGGTAAGGAAACAGAAGCCTACAAAGTTCCAATTTCACACAGTCAGGCCTAGAACCCTTTTCTGCCTGCCACATGCTCTGTACAGGTTTGTACTAGCCTTGTGAATACATTCAGTGTTCTCCAGCTGCTGGTGCTCACATGAAACTTAAGTGTTAACACACATTTAATCCTTTTCCAGTGGGAACTAAAAAGAACACCTTAGTCTTTTTATTATGCTGCATCACTTTACACTAAGTCACCACCTAAGTTTCAAAAAATCTAATGGCATATAAATCAAAATAACACTTTCCCCAGTGTTTTATAATTTTCTAAGAAAATAACAGTCAAATATAATTTATGAAAAGCATACACCTAATCACTGGTTCAGTATCTGCAGTACTGGCATATTCTTGCCTTGCCACATTTTATTTCATACATGAAACTTTAGATAACACAAGTTTAAAAATATTTATACTGATTTTGATGACTTTTAAAATTTCAAAACTAGCAGAGAGTGAATTACAAACTGCCACCACTTTAAATTGGTAAATACAGATACATATTCTATGAAAATTATCAAGAGCATGTAAATGTCATTTACATGTACTGGCTAGTGATTCTGACAACTGTCACACTACTAACTTAAAATTCATTATTATGATTTTCAATATATAAAGTATCATCTGAATATTAACTGATGGTTCTAATGCTAAAAATCAAAGCGTTAAAATATCCCTGACATTGGTGTAGAGGTTAGATATGATACATTAAATGACTGATATAGCCAAATGACCATTACGCTGTCAACTCAAGAAAGTACCTTCTAAGGAGTAATGCCAAGAATAAAAACTATTATTCGTGTAGAGACTTTTATGTTTGTAAAATTTCAAGGATCAATAGGGAAAAAAAAAGAAAACAAGTGTCATGCAACAGAAATGTCACTGTGACACTGTATCAAGCAAGCAGCTAAGCCTGAATTATTTTATTTTTTAACAGTTTTACTGAGATACAATAAACATACATAAAACTCACCTTCTGAAAGCACACAATTTAGTGGATATATTCACACAGTTGTGTACTAAGCTCCCCTAATTCCAGAATATTTTCATCATCCTCAAAAGAAACCTCATATGCTCATTACTGGTCACTCCCCATGCCCTAACAACTACGAACATACTTTCTGTCTCTACCAATTCGCCTATTCCGGGTATCTCATATAAATGGAATTATACAATATGTGGCCTTTTGTGACTGGATTCTTTCACTCAGCATAATGTTTTCACGGTTCACCCATGCTGTAGCATGTATCAGAATTTCATTCCTTACTTTAGCTCAATAATATTCCATTCTATGGATATACCACATTTTCATTCATCCATTATTCATCAGCTGTGGATACTTGTTTCTAGCTAAAGCACTTTTAATGACCCAAAGAGTTAAGTCTTCCCAAAAGTATTTACTGTCCTTAAAATCTTAAGAGTATGTTCCCCAATAAGTTTATAAAACACCGAATTTAACAAAGTTAAACAGTAAAGAACTTCTTCACTTTAGAAGTTCCCTGTCCTAATATGCTAATACGTACTGTGACTGAAGAAGGAAACAGTCTAAAACACATTTCCCCAAAAGCCTAATTATCAGTGGGTCCCACTCTCCTACCCTGCGCTCCCCCCTCAAAAAAGTGAGACAAGAGTCACACTGCTTTAGACTGCTGCCCTGCATGAGCACAAAATGTGATCCAGTTCATTTTCTAGCTCACGTTTATATAAATGTGAGGGTCTACTGAAACAGTGCCATTTCCCATGTTCTTCTAAGTCAAACCTTTACCGGCCACACTAAATGTGATCTTGCTGCATGCAATACTGTAAGCCCATTTAATACACTTTAGGACAAAAATGAATATAAAGAAATAAACACACACTCAAAACATCTTCAGTTGCAAATGCAAGAACTATTTATAATCTACCATGCTGGAATGGCAAAACTACGTAATTCTTCGAGAAGGTGTCAGTGTTAACACTAGAGACTGAATACAGTTAACTCCTTATGACTTGTGTTCTACTGGTACGAAAGAAACAGTTTGGTATAAAACATTATTTCACCTCAAATAATTCCACTAATGCCACTTTACAGAACTGTATTCTTCCAATTCACTACACCCACAACCTCTTCTACAGTTTTTTTCAGTCATACCCACGTTCAGAAAAGGATGTCAACATATTCTGTCATCAAGTTTAAACAGCAATTTAGGGAACAAACTATAAATCTCTAATTTCATTCACACTCACACAATTAAAAGCCAAAGACTGCCTAAACCAATAAAAGAGAGACAATGCCCTAAATAAGCTTCTTTTTCCACATACAGAAGTTTCAGAATTATTAAATCTCTTACCTAGTGATATCATACACCATAAGTGCTCCTGCAGCACCTCTGTAGTAGCTTCGTGTAACAGCCCTAAACCGCTCCTGTCCTGCTGTATCCCAGATCTGAAGTTTGATTTTTTGGCCACTAACTTCAATTATTCTTGTACCAAATTCAACACCGATTGTGTGAGGACAATCAGCCATAACTGTTAGGGAGGAAAAATATATTATAATATCCCCAATTTCCAAAACTTCACATTAAGATCAGTTGGGGGAACAAAAAAAAATCAAATGAATCTGAAGTGAGTAACAACCAAATGATGTATTAACTGTGGCAGACTATAAATATACTGAAAATCAAATTAGCAAAGATTAGAGGAAATCAGGGAAATCAGACTGGACTAGAACAGGGATCAGCAGACTTCTGTGAAGGGCCAGATATTGGACTTTGTACACTATACAGTCTCTGTCACTACTATACAACTCAGGCTGAAGGACAAGAGCAACCATAGACAGTATATACATGTACGTGGCTTTGTTTCAGTAAAATTAATTTTAAAAAAACAAGCAGTGGCTGGATTTGGCCCACACGACATACTTTGCTGGACTAGAAGAAGCTTCTAAGTAAAAATAAGGATTTTAACAAAATAAACATAATAGCAACATTATACCACACAGCTGTCAAAAAATTATTACATATAACAAATCAATGGCATTAGGGCTCCCTTTAAGAGCTGTTAGTCAAACAAATTTTCATCCTGGAAAATTATTCTTATACCAAATACTATTAGTGTCTTAAAAGACACCATCATGCTTAACACAGACTTAGACATGGATGAATTATGTCTGGGCACTAGGAAGGAACCCTAGAGGTACAATGGTTAAAGTGCTTGGCCATTAGCCAAAAAGGCAGCAGTTCAAACTCACCAATGGCTCTGCAGGAGAAATACTTGGTCATCTGCCTAGGACTGCAAAGTGTCCATGTAAGACGCATCAACCGGTTCCAACCCACCCAGAGCAAAGAAGAATGAAGAACACCAAACACAAGGAAAACCAGCTTTAGGGAGTCAAGGTCCACGTAAACCAGACTCTACCAACTTGAGACAAGAAGAACTAGATGGTGCCTGGCTACCACCAATCACTGCTGTGACAAGGAACAGAGTCCCAGACAGCGTGAGAGAGAAGTGTGGAAAAGAATTCAAACTCACATAAAAAGACCAGACTTAATGGTCTGACAGAGAACCCAAGAATACCCCCCCAGGTGCTGTATTAACCCAGAACTGAAACCATTTCCAAACCCCACTCTTCCAAGATTACAGACAGGATTATAAAACAAAATATAATGCATGTTAGGAGTGTGCTTCTTAGTTCAAACAGATTCACAAAACCAAATGGGTGACTCCTGACCAGAGGATGAGAAGGCAGGAAGGGACAACAATGGAGTGAATGGACACAAGAATCCCAAGGTGGAAAGGGAGAGCACATGCATACATTTTTGCATGTGAAATTGGAAAGAAAAAAAATTAAGAGCCTTGAAAACTCTATAGGAGCATTCTATTCCGCCCTACAGGATTACTAACAGTCGGAACTGACTAGATAGTACACAGCAGCAGCAAAAAGCCAATGTGACAAATATATTAGCTGTTCACTTATAATTAGGTCACTGACAACATAACCCACTATTTCATGGGGTAAGTACACAGAAGACCACTGGAGGTCACGCCTTTGTGGTAAGAAGTACAAAAATTCCCACAGATAGAACTTCAGAACTGTACAGAAAATCTTCAATTGTATTTAGCATAAAAACGCTAGTTATGGAAAGAAGGAGAGAAGCGAGATGAATGGAAACAGAACAACCAGAATGGAAATGAGGAAGCTGTCACACTGCGAAGAACGTAACCAATATCGTTGCCCAATATGTATCAAAAACCCACTACCACTGAATTCATTCCAATTCATACTGATCCCATAGGACAGAGCAGAACTGTCCCATAAGGTTTCAAGGAGCATCTGGTAGATTCAACTGCCAGCCTTTTGGTTAGCAGCCAAGCTCTTAACCATAGCAGCCACTAGGGCTCCAAACAATATGTCTAAAGCCAAAAACCAAACCCACTGTTGTCAATTCCAACTCACAGTGACCCTAAGATACAGAGCAGAACTGCCCTACACAGTTTCCAAGGAGCACCTGGCAGACTGAAATTGCCAATCTTTTGGTTAGCAGCTGTAGCTCTTAGCTACTGGGTGGATTAAAACCTCCTGTCTTTCAGTTAAGGAGCACCATATCCAGCTATTTTCACCACATAGGAACTCCACAGGGAGCATTTAAGTTACATATAACAAAGTGGCCCCTTCCAACACAGCCCAAGACCACAGGTGTTCTGGACTTTGAATTTTAATCATGCTAATCATGAATGAATATGGAAAGAATTCCACTTTAAATATTTCAAATGTGGGATGAGGGGGACAGGACCTGGCTGAAGGTATATAGAAAGTACAGGGTAGAAAAGAGGAGTGTGCTGTCACAGGGTAAGAGAGAACGGTTAGAATAGCACCGTGGTGTACATCTGGGGTTTTACATAGTAAACTGATTTGGACTGTAAACTTACTTAATAAATAAAATATAAAATATTTAAAAATTTAATTTAAATTAAATTAAATTTAAATTTAAATTAAATTTAAAAATAAATAAAATAATAAAATATTTAAAAATTTTCAAATCTAAGTCTCTTTAAAAGCCAAATGCCAAGCCAAGTTCCGTCCAAGTTCCGTCGAGTCAGATCCGACTCATGGCGACCCTAGCAAATGATAAATACAGCAATTTTCCCCAGTGAAAGAATTCATATAATAAAAACTTAGAGAACAGGTTGTTTAAATATATTATCAAACTATGATTTTTTGAAAAAATTATCCTTAAGTTTTAACCATCAAGAAATCAAAACAAAACAGATTATACCCTGCATTAAAAAACAAATTTTGGTGGTGCCTGGGGTCTTAAAAGCTAGCAAGCCGTCATCTGAGGTACACCAAATGGTCCCAACTCAGCTAGAACAGATGATCACCAAGGACAACAATGACATGAGGGAAAAAGAGCCCAGAAGACAGAAGGACTCACGTGAATGGGGGACTATATCAACGTGTAACCAGAAGAACCAGATGGAGCCCAGCTACCACCAATGACAGCCATGATGGGGCTCACAAGGTCAAGTTCCAGGGGCAACATGAGAAAAAAAGAGGTACACCCTAAGAACTCCACTAAAAGACTGCAAGTGATGGTCTGAAGGTCTGGGAGTTCCCCTAGGAGCATGGCCCCTAGACCTGATGCTGCCCCTGATCATAGATCATTACTGAGGTCAACTCTTCAGAGAGGAATACACTGGACTCTGCGACACAGAGTGACCATATCGTATATGCACTTTATGTAGTTCTGTATATCTATAGGATGTTGTCCTACTGGCCTCTTAAGGGGAGAGGGGAGAAGATGGAGAGAAGGGGACAGGAGATTAAGAGGATATAACATGTATAGCACAGAAAGGAAGAGTGTGCTTTTAACACCGGGCAAGGAGAGCAGAAGCAGCTGTAGACAGGCGGGCATGCAAACTGAAATTGGACTGTACACCTTCACTCTATCACAATAAATAAATAAATACTCTAAATTAGCTAGCACAATTTTATTTCCTAGATACTGGCAATTTTACTCTAACTCATGTGCAGAGAAGAACTGCTCTACAGGGTTTTTAAACCTATGATCTCTCAGAAGCAGATCCCCAAGTCTGGCTTCTGAAGCATCTCTGGATGCATTTGTGCATCCAACCTTTCAGGTGATTAAGTCAAGCACTTTAACCATTTGTGGCACCCAGAGACTCCTTCAATATACAGAGTACACTGAAAATGACATTTTTTAGAAGGCATGAAATTAGAGAAACGTACTAGTATTTTACCTCACATGTTAAACTTACATTTTTTTTCTGTAAACTGATGAAGCAAGCAAGACTTTCCTACTCCCATGTCCCCTGTTTTTAAAAAAAAAAAGTTTCAGATGGCAATCACATTTTCCCATTCTATACTCTCACAATCATATTCAGCACTTCTTATACTGCTCATACCATATCACAAATTTCTCGGACACCTAAGAAGTTGCATTTCTGTACTTTGTAACGAAGCTCAAACGGTCACCAAAGTCAGTTTTCACCGTGAATTACAAAATGACTAATAACTACCTTTAGAAGTGACAGAATTTGATTATAAATTACTATTTTTCTAATTAACTACTATTTTAATAAAAAGCCACCAGCTGGTGATTTTAAGCACAGAAACTGTTAGAAACATAGCTTTTACTCTGAATTTTTTTCAGCTGTAGAACAACCAAGTTTTGCTTTGTTTTTTTCCCTTAATCTGTAGAAGTAAAAGACTAGTAAGAGTAACAAACAATATGACAAGCAGAAATAACAAACTGAGGATGAAAGCTTGATTTCCTATGTCTCATCTTCTATTTCTTGTGTACATCTAAAGAAAATAATTTGCACTACATGAAGAACAGACAAGACGCCATGTCTGACGTACTACAGCAATTTTAACTCTTGGTGAAGCAAATATTACAAAATTGCATAGCTCAATGTTAAAGTCACAGGTTCTAACGTGAAGATCTAATTGAAAGACAAATGTACTTTAATGTCCTCTTACAACTATACTGATAAGCAGCATTAAGAGTTTTATATTTGAGCAAAACTTGCTTGAAATCTAAGAGGGGGAAGATCATTATTATGGTGTACTGCACAATTTATTCTGAATGTTCTCTACAAATTTTTGGAATCCAGAAGGATCTGAAGACTTTCATGTTTTCCTGAAAATGTTTCAGCCTTCTACGAAATTCATCTCAGTGCTGGTATTACCAAATTTTCAGGCAGCACTCGAGAAGAACCAGTATCACCTCATAAGGTACTCAGCACTGTATTACAGAATTATGCAGGCCCACTATTAATGCAAAAATAACTTTTTCCAGGGTGCTTTAACTGTGGAGTAAGAGAATTATACACTCCTTCCGAAGTGATATATTAACCTATTTGGGGGAACAAGAGTATAAGTTAAATAAACTTACCAATAATAATATACTTAAAGATGTAAGAGTAGTTGTACGGTGCAGTTGCCATGGTGGCACTAAAAACAAAGAAATCTGTGTTATTTCAGAAAGAAAGTATCCACAAGTTACCCAAGCTGTTCACTGTTATTCTTTAGAAATACATAAGACACACTAAACAAAAATGCTGATTACAGTAACTCAGAATAAAACGCATTTCCAAAACTAAACATACAAATTCTCTCAGATGAATGCTGCTTTGCTATGCTCTACAGAAATAAGAAAAAAACAGCAAAATAACTCCATATTTCATTTTAGGAAATATGCAGTTAAGAAATGTTAGCCTGAAATTTTCATGCAAGGAAATTTTTGTAAAGTTAAACATCATTATAATAGCCCTCCTCCCTTTTTAAAACTTCTACCACTATCAAGTCTACTGAATTACTGATGGTCTACTTCTTCAGAACTTTTTGACTGCACAACAGAATGGTATTAATACTAAAAGGAATCACTAACTTATAAACACATAACTTTTTACTTTAAATCTATTGCTAGCACAGCATCCAAAGAAAGGGTAGTCACATTATTCCCAAACCAAATTCATGCTAGAATTAGGCTGAACCACAGGACACTGCTGTCCGTAATGTTTTTGATTATTGGCAATTTCATATATGGCTAAACCTAATACAGGATTTATGATGAACAACACAGTAAATGCCTGTTTTCGGCTTAAGGAAATACAAAAATCCATCATATATAAAAAGACTTAATTCCATTTTAAATCTGTTTTCTCTTTACTATCATGGTCAACTGTCATATTACACAAGCCAGACATCTGATGTGATTGGAGAACTCATTTACTAAAGTTTAACTCATTATGTAACACATTTCAAATGTAATTTCTATTTAATAAATATACAATTGTTAGCAGGAAAAACAAAGTATTATAATAAATTATCAATCACAATAACTTGACACAATATAATCTCTGCACTTAACTGTATTACATTCAGTGAGTTACCATTTCATCTTGTTACCCATTCCAGCTTGACAAGATGTAACACATTTATAATCAATTGTCTAAATCACAGAAAACTTCCTCAACCAGTTCTTTCATGACAAGATTTTCTAGTTAGATTAACTCTAACTCTGAATATTAAAATAACCTGATTCCCTTTTCCAGACACTGAAGACTCAAAATTTTTAAAACTGAACTTGGTCCTCAAGCCATCTCTGACTCAAAATCCCAAGCACTAGGAAAACAAAAATCTCAACACTTAAGATGATATTAAAAGTTATTAATATCTTAACCTCCATTTCTTCCACAAGTTCTTCTAACATAATTTTTAATTCCTATAAGTAAAATTGGAACCCTGGTGGTATAGTGAGTTTAGTGCTACCTCTGTTAACCAAAAGGTCAGCAGTTCAAATATGCCAGGCACTCCTTGGAAACTCCACAGGGCAGTTCTATTCTGACCTCTACGGCTGCTAGGAGTCAGACCTGACTCAACAGCAGTGCTTTTTCAATAAGTAAAATACTTCATAAATAAAATGTTAATTATTTCTTTCCTTGTTACAACTTGGGAAAAAGTCATTTCCTGCCCCCTTTAAATTACTCTTTCTTTCACATGCCTTCTGATTTTCCTACTTCCTTTACCTTTTATAACTAAAATAATAGCTGTATCTTGCTTCTTCCCATTTTAAGTAAAACTACGGCTTACACTTCCAATGTCCACTCCAAATGCTTGAACGGCTATGAAATTATATAACCCAATCCTGGTTGTACAATTCATGTTCTTGCTAAAATAATGCAAAATTCATTATATACTGAGATGAAAAATTTTGAAAATGCTAAAAAAAAAAACTTATCAAATATTACTTAATATAGAGTACTTCAAATAAAAGAGAATGATCCCTATTTCATACTGAATACCAGTACTTTGTCTGTATCTCACCACACAATTTTTGGCTCAAGTTTTCTAAACATCACAAATTAGAAAGTAAATTCTAAGAGCAGAATGAAAGAAAACTACTCAAAACTTAATTTCAGTAAGGAACTCAGTGCCATCGAGTCGATTCTCACTCATAGCAACCCTAAAGACAAAGAAGTGTCCCACAGAGTTTCCAAGACGTGCCTGGAGGATCTGAACTGCCAACCTTTTGGTCCGTAGCCACAGCACTGTACCCAACAACACACACCAAAGGTCTTTCCTGTCTTATTCTAAGATACTAAAAAAACCCAAAACCCAGCCACCAGCAAGTCAGCTCTGACTCATGGCAAACCCACCTGTTGTAGAGCAGAACTGTGTTCAGCAGGGTTTTCAAAGTTACAACCTTTCAAAAGATCTCCAGGCTTTCTTCCTACGTGTCTCTGGGTGGGTTCAAACCACCAATCTTTACGGTTACTAGTTCAGTGGTTAACCATTTGCACCACCCAGGACTCCTAAGGTAAAAGACTAAACCACTGCCCTCAAGTTACTTCCAATTCATAGTAATCCTATAAACCTATGTTTAAAGACACTCCAGTTTACTGATATTTTCAGTTAAAATTACCCTATGCATCTGCAGTAGATATATATTCAAGTGGCCCCTTTTAAACATCAGGAAACTATGGTGATGTAGTGAGTCGCTAAGTGCTAGGTCTGTTAACCAAAACAGCCACAGCTGAAATCTGCCAGGCACTCCTTAGAAACACTATGAGGCAAGTCTACTCTGTCCTACAGGGTTGCTGAGTCAGAATCAACTCAACAGCAGTGGATTTTTTAAACTTTAACTATACTCAATATTCCTATTGCTTTAACAAAGGATTTTTCAACTTCATCTCTTAAACATGAAATGTGACACTCTTAGGGCCTGGAATATATGTTTACCTAGCTTTAGGAGACAGAAACGGACCCACTCATCCACCCTACATCTCCACAATTAATTATTTAGGGGTATCTTTGCTTTCAGGACTTAAATAGCACAGTAACAGGATGGGGGTCCAAAATAAAAAAGGACAAGAAATTATGGTCTAATTCAAATACTCTGAAAACATGACCCATTCAACATACAATCTCCACTAATTAAAATTCTTGGTATTATTCTATAACTTGTGTATAACTACTAGTGAGATTAAAATGCACTTTATTCCACGCTTTACAAAAAGTATTTGAATAAATAAAGTTCACATGCAAATGTCTTCTTTTAATGACTCTGATTTCCATAATCCAAATACCCAAACCAAACATAGTGCTGTTGAGTTGATTCCAACTCATAGTGACCCTATAGGACAGAGTGGAACTGCCCCACAGTGTTTCCAAAGACCACCTGGTGGACCTGAACTGTCGACCTTTTGGTTAGCAGCTGCAGCACTTAATGGGAAAAAGGGCATTACACTCAGACAACAACAACAACAACAAAAAAACACTGCCAAATGAGTTGATTTCGATTCATAGCGACCCTATAGGACAGAGCAGAACCTCCCCACAGTTTCCAAAGAGCACCCAGCAGATTTGAAATGCCAATCTTTTGGTTGGCAGACATAGCACTTACCCACTACACCACCACGGTTTCTATATTCACACAACCAAAACCAAAAACCCAGCACCATCAAGTTGATTCCACCTCACAGCAACCCTACAGAACAGAGTAAAACTGCCCCATGGAGTTTCCAAGGAGTGCCTCGCAGATCTGAACTATGACCTTCCAGTTGGGAGCTGTAGTACTTAACCGCCACACCACCAATCAAAAACACCAAACCAAACCCAGTGCCACTGAGTACATTCCGACTCACAGTGACCCTACAGGACAGAGTACAACTGCCCCATAGAGTATCCAAGGAGTTACTGGTGGATTAGAACCACCGATCTTTTGGTTAGCAGCTTTCTACTACACCCCCAAGCATCACTAAATACATGATGAACACCTTATAAGCTAATAATAAACAGAATTACTATAGTTACCATTTACTATTGGGTACTTAACACATGCCAGACAACGTGTTACGTACATTACATTTGAGCTCATTTAATCCTTACTCCCATTGCTGTCAAGCCGATTCTGACTCACAGCATCACCACAAGACAGAATGGAACTGCCCATAGGGTCTCCAAGGCTGTAAGCTTTACAGAAAAGGAGCCTTGTTGGCACAACGGGTAAGCACTTCGCTGCTAACTGCAAGTTAGTGGTTTAAACCCCTAGCTACTCCATTGGAGAAAGATGTGGCATTTGCTTCTGTAAAGATTTGCAGACCTGGAAACCCTGTGGGGCAGTTCTACACTGTCCTATCAGGTTACTGTAAGTCAGATGTGATGGAACGGCAGACATTTTTAAAACCTTTATAGAAGCAGACTGCCACATCTTGAGCAGTTGATGGGTTCAAGCCACTTATCTTCTTTCTTGATAGGAGCCGTGCACATAACCACTACAAAACCAGGGCTCCTTTTCCTTTTAATCCTTATTGCTACTTTTGTAAGACAGCTACTATTCTCATTTTACAGATGAGAAAAAAAATTCATCACATGATTTTCTTTCAACAAATATTAAACGTTTTTCTAAGTAGAGATACACTGTTACTAGTATTGTCTCCCTATGTTCCAATTACAATGCATCCTAAGTGTAATTATTATTAATGCTCATTCAGAATATATTGTCTACTTACAAAAGATAAAAATTTGGTGAAAGAAAACCACATGATACCACTTTAACCTACATTATCATAAACAATTCTTACTTAACTTACACAATTCTATAGTCATTATCATGATATTCATGTAGAAAGCAAAGAAACTGAGATTTGAAGCAATTACTAATTTGGCCAGTGTTACAGAAATCAGGTCTGATTCAAACATCAGGATTATCCCTATCTAATAGTTTACGAAACTCTAGCTGCATACTGGTTAGCACTACCTCTGCTAACCAAGAGGCTGGCAGTTTGAATCTACCAGGTGCTCCTTGGAAACTGTATAGGGCAGTTCTCCTCTGTCCCATAGGGTTGCTGTGAGTCAGAATTGGCTCAACAGCAGGGGGCTTGGTTTTTGCCTTAAACTAGCTTATTAAAAGTCCTACAGAAAGATTAATGAATTTTCACTCAGTCATATTAAATAAATAAAGATTAACGAAATAACAGCAAAAAATCAAAACCAGAGCAAGAGTCAGAATACTAAAAATCGAACAATGTTTAAGTAGCACTACACAGAAAATTTATCTCTAACCTTCCTAGCTGTCAAGAGGACATGTATATTAAACACTAATAATTGCTGTGCTGTGTACCTGCATGGCCCTTTAAAATACTAATTCTGCTTACTACTGCTTTACAAAGGAATTCACCACCTTATCTTTTAAGGAAACACACCACTTAAGGTGAAGAATGTATTTTAAAATGGCTTATGCCATTGCATAAAACTCTGCAACATGCTATTCTGCACTTAACAAAACTACAGACATACATCCAGGTTAACACATACAGATCTAAATGGTTACTAAATGTGTATTAAACAGTTACTGAGTGAAAAACAAAACAACACAACCTCCATTTACTGAATCAGACATTGTCTTAAGGCGATTATATTAACACGTGACTAGTTTTGAAAAGTACAGGTATAGACATGACAGATATTTTCATACACACTGCTTGTGGGAGTCTGAATTGTCACAACATTGTGGTAAATGTATCTTAAATTTTTTTTAAAATAATCTTTCAGGCCAGAAATCCACCTAAAGTTATTCTACAGAAAGAAAAAGCTCCAGTACACAGCACTATAGGTGACAGCAGTACTGGTGCAAGTGCATTTTATGCAATACTTTTACGGCCAAAAAAAAAAAAGTACCTTGAACAATCTAAACTCCAACAAATAGAAAAATGAATTATTAAAATATATCTGTACTACAAAACAACATGTATCTAATTTTAAAAAATTACTATCTACCTGCATTAGCCAAGAAGTATGATTTTGTTATGTAAGAAAAAATGTTGCAGAGTTTTATGGAAAAGCATATGCCATTTTTAAACACACATACACACACACACACACTCTCAACCCTACATGCACAGTGCATAGAAGGACACACACCAATTATTTAAAATACATGAGATGAGAACAGAAAAGGGGAAACACCAACAAAACTAAACCCACTGTTATCAAGTCAATTCCAACTCAACAACTGCCCCCATAAAGTTTCCAAAGAGTGCCTGGCAGATTTGAACTGCCAACCTCTTGGTTAGCAGATGTAGTACTTAACCATTACACCACCTCAGTTTCTGAAAAAGGGAAGAGGGAAACTATAACTTTCTTCATACATCTCTGCACTGACTAATTATAACAAAACTCCCCACAGGATTTTTCCACGGCTATCAATCTTAATGGAATCAGACTACCACATCCTTCTCCTGTGGTGCAGCTGGTGGGTTCAAACCACCCACCTTTCAGTTAGCAGCCAAGAGCTTAAACACTGCAACTAGGGCTTCTTCAGTCACAGTAAGCATGTACTATATTCACTTGAGAAACCCCAGAGGGGTAGTGGTTAAGACCTATGGAGGTTAACCAAAAGGTCAGCAGTTCGAATCTACCAGAAGCTCCATGGAAACCATATTGGGTAGTTCTACCCTGTCTTACAGGGTCATTGTGAGTCCAAATTGACCTGAAGGCAATGGTTGTTTTAAAAATATATATATTCACTTCACAGTATTTAATTTAAAAAAATTCCCACTCAACAATTCCAGTATTATTTCCACATTTACCAATAATATGGAGAGCGCATGAAACCAATCAGATGACTGACTAAAAAAAAAAAAGGTGTATTTTCAATCGTTTCTAATTCAGCTCTCTACTGTATTAACAACTTACATACTCTTCCTAATCCTTTCACAAACATATACAACTCTTTTATTCTATTCTTTGAGACATCTCATGTTACCGTTTTGATGGCAGTGGGTTTGTGTTTGTTTGTTTGTTTGTTTTCCCTGAACATACAATATTTTCTTAATTGACTCATGGCCTAACAGGGAAAAAAAGAAACTCGTTAAACAGTTCTGGTGACTCAACTCTTATTGTTTAAATCAGTGACTTTTTTTTTTTAACATACATTTTGCTAAAAACACTACTGCTAAGATGGTTTGCTTTTGTGACTCTAATATAAAATATGTGTTCAGCATCTAATAAACACAAAACATTGTGCTAAACCGTAACTAATGAACTAATAAACAAAAAAGACAATACAGCCCCTGCCTTCATGGAGCTCAAGAATGCATTCTGCAAAGGAGATGAACAGACATTTCTCTAAAGAGGAGTTCCAGGCAGCCAAAAAACATATGCAGTCACGTTCACGATCTTTAGTTATTAAAGAAATTCAAATCAAGACTACAATGAGACACCATCTCACCCCAACAAAACAACAAATGCTGGAGAGGCTGTGGAGAAAGTGGAACTCTCCTACACTGCTGGTGGGGTTGCAAAATGGTCCAGCCTCTTTGGAAAGCAATCTGGCGCTTCCTTAAAAAAAATGGATATAGCTATATCATTCGACCCAGTAATTCCACTACTTGGAATATATCCTACAGAATCAAGGCCTTTCACACCAACGGACACATGCACAAGAATGTTTAACGCAGCACAGTCCACGACAGCAAAAAGATGGAATCAATCCAGATGCCCAATAACAGAGGAATGGACAGGTAAACTATGAATACTCAATGGAGCACTAAGCAATGATAAAGAATAATGATGATTCCAGGAAACATCTCATAACCTGGTTTCAACTGGAAGACATAATGTTGAGTGAAAGTAGTCAGCGACAAAAGGACAAATATTGTATAAGTCCCTTATGATAAGATCTCAAAAACAGACTTATGTATACAAGAAAAGACTCTGATGGCTACAAGGGAGGGAAGACAGGGAGGGCAGGGGGGAGGGTTTAGACTGGATAGTAGGTAGAAACTTGGTTGGGTGAAATCGGTGATACCACATATTAGAAACAAGAACAGTATTAAGTGGTCTTCAGCGTAACTTGAATACCTTCCATCTTAACCCAATATTGCAAGGACACAGTAGCTGGGCCAGGGGGCAGGAGACCATACTTTCAGGTGAAATCGAGGCCAATTGGCACATCTGGCATTTTGCTAAGAGAGCTCTCTGCACCACACATTGGTGAGTGGCATCTGGGGTCTTAAAAAGCTGCCAAGCTGCCACACTGCCACCCAAGGGCACAGCAAATGGTCCCAACGCAGCACGAACGGATGCTCACTGATGACCAAAACGACATGGGGTAAAGACAACCCAAAAGATAGACAGACGGACATGAGTGGGTGCCTACATAGACTTGGGATCAGAAGAACCTGATGGTGCCCGGCCACCACCAGTGATAGCCGCGATGGAGCTCACAAAGTTGAGTCTCACTGGCAACACAAAAATAAAAAGGAGTGCACCCTGAAATCTCCACTAAAAGACCGCAACTGATGGTCCAGCGGCTTCGGGGTTCCCCTGGGAGCAGGGCGGCCCTGATGCTGCCCTTGCCCATAAATCATAACGAAGGTCCACTTTTTGGACACGAATGGGCTGGACCTGGCAATGAAGAGTGACCATTTATTGGATATACTTCACAGTTCTATGCATCTGTAGGGTATCATCCTGCTGACCTCTGGCTGGAGGAAGAAGAGTGGGTGGAGAGGAGGGGAAAGGAGACTGTTGGGAGGATGAGACACATATGGAGCCGAGAGGAATAGTGTGCTGTCACCGGGCAGGGAGAGCAGTAGAAGCTGCATATAGATGGGCATGTAAATTTATATGGGAATGTGCGTTTTCACTCAGTCATAAGAAAAAAAAAAGAATGCATTCTGATTTGTTTGCAGGCCCACTAAAATGGAAAGCTACTTCATTTATTAGTTGGGTAGACACAAAACTTCTGTAGTTGACCTAATGTCCTAATTTCTATTTTAATTTAAATGAACAATTTCATTTCCTTTCCTTAACAGCAGTGAAAACTCTGAAAATACCCAACTACATCTGAAATCCACTTTAAAAAAACTTTTGGAGATATTTAATGTCATACTTTTATATAATAATATGAATAGGAAAAAATAGATTCCTTACTGTATCATGACACAACTTTCCAGATAATTATGATGGTATGCTATGAGTAGTAATAAAGTACTTCAATTCTGCACCTCTGTTCATAGAACAGTACTTCAAAAAGAAAAGAAGTACTACCACAGTTAAAAGGACTGCATAGTAACTGCAAAAAAAAAAATTTTTTTCTAATGATATGTCCGAGGGAGAGCAAGAAGCAGGTATATATACACCAAACAAGAATTAGCACAGTTGACACTGGCTGACAGCTATGTTTAACATTTGCTAGAATAAAATGGTTTTAAAAGTTAAAAATCTCTGCCACTTCTATTTGTAAATCAACATCTGTAGCTTGGTATTTTTAATCACATAAAAAATGTTTCAAGCGTTCTAAAAAAAAAAACACGTCTCAATTAACTTCAATTTTAACAAAGTATTTTGTCTTAACAAAGCTTCCTCTAACAGTACAATCTTACTAACATTATACTATCTGACGCTGATAAAACTCAGTTCTAAGAACACTTCCAATTCTTCCACATAGCATACAATAGAAAGCTTAACATGAAATAGAGTGAAAACTTTTAAAAATGTAGTATAGCATCACATCAAGTAATAACCAAATAAAAGAGCCTAAGCAGAATCTTAAAGAGAAACCTTGGAAAAGCTGGGTGGCAGGAGGAGCAGGAAACAAAATACATTTTGTTAGGTCTTCAGTAACCACATCTTAATAAAAAGGCAGTTGTGGTGTAGCGCTGAAATGGGCAACAAACTTTGCAAGTGTTCAAATGTCGACTGTGACACTTCCAATGGGACTACCAGAAAAGCAATGGCCCTGTCATAATCCCAGTCTTACGCAAAATGTAAATCCTGCCGTCTCTACCCCTAGGGTTGGAAGAATGAGGACTGCCAGTGCAGTGTCCAACATCATGGGCTTTGAGCTACAAAGTGATAATAAACTATTATGCAATAGTTTAAAAAAGGCGGGGGGGGATTAAATTGTAGCTGCATTTTAAATAGTCATGTTTTTCACCTTAGCCTAACTTTTAAGTGTAACACAGACAACACCAGCCAAAGTGTGGAGGAGGGCAGTTTGTTTGTGGTGACCATCATTAACCAGCCATATCGAACTTCACGCCTCAATTTCCCCACTTGGGAAGTGCGGAAAACTCAACTTACCTTCAAGGGCTGTGTGAGCCTCAAACACATGTGTGAAGACACCTAGAACCACGCCTAGCACACCAGAGTGAGCAAACCCTCCAAACGCGCTTGTTCCTTCCTCTTTTCTTAAATTCTAGAAGTACCAAACTTTTATTTCTTGATACCACCCTGGGGCTCACGGCTTCACAAGATGTCATAGGCTTTCTAATAAAGGGCTCACCCAATAACGAGTTCAAAGTTAACCTCTCACACTCAGTGTGAGCAGGCACAGTCTCACGGGCTCCTTCCCCAGCCCGAACCCCGAGACAGCCTACCCACATCAACAGCGACACCGGAGCCACTCCAAGATGCCCACAAACCCGGGAGGAGCTGCCTTTTGTATCCACAGCCAATCGAGGCCTAAGGATGGAGAATGCCACGTATGGGTCGCGTGCGGTGGAAGGCGGCGCGACACGCGTGGATAGACACCAGGGGGTCGTCTGCAGCCGCTAAGACCGGCAGCAAAAAGAAGGGCCCGCAGGACTAGCGATTTCGCCCAGTCCGGCCGAGGAGGCGGGGAAGACGCGGCCGAACACACCCTTCCCGCACGCCTCGAAGGTCTTCGCCGGGGTAGGGAGGCCAAGGAGGCTCTGGCACGAGCAGTGCTGGGGGCACCTTCCGCCCTCGCCAGGCAGCCCCGTCAGGTCGCGGCGCCCAGCGCCAACCCCAAGCTCGCCGCGGCCTCACAGGGCCTGCCCCTACGCCGCGGACCGCCTGCAACCCCAGGGCGCCGTCGCCCCCGCCCCCGCCCCTCAGAAGGGCCGGCCGCGGAGTCCCCAGCTAGTCGGGCACTGCGGAAGGCCTGGGTTACCTGGGGGGTTGCTGGTGGCTGGGCAGCTTTCCGGGCGGGAGGGGGCGTCAGGACGAGGAAGAGGAGTGCAGGCGCAGTGAGAGAAGAGGCGGGGGCCGTCCGCCGAGACTCCGCGGACAGGCGGGCTGACCAAAGAGATGTAGACGCGGTAGCGGCGGTAGCGGTAGCGACGGCGACAGCTCCTGCGGCTCCCTCAGGATCTTCCTCGGGCTGGTCCAAGATGGCGGCGCTCCCTGCACAGGGTTTCCTGTCACCCTCGCAATGGGCCGGACCACAAAAGAAGGGGGGAGAAGAGTGCGCGCGCAGCTGGCGGAGCCCGGAAGAAGGTGGCCGAGCCTCGGCTTGGAAGCCACGCCCCTTCCTCAGCCCTCCCCTTTGGACTCGCGCGGCATTGCCGAGGCCCACCCCACAGGCCCTAGTGCCTGAAGGGGCGGAGAAAAGCCCTTCTACGCAAGGACGGTCACATGTCCTTGCTTCCTAGAGAAGTTACTGAGCTGGTTCGCCTAGAACTTGCTGAAGTCGGTTCCGGTCTTGGCGAGTTAGGGTTGTCACTCGGGGGACTTTTTAATATTTTTAATGCGAGCATCTGTTACTTACTGGAAGCTTACAGTATGTTGGTCACCATGCTAAGCATGCGTTTCCTGCATTTATTCAGCGTGAATTTATGGATTGCTTCGTAAACACAAGGATGTGCAAGGTAGATAAGGTTACAGCTTCAGGGGGCATGTATCCCCATTTCATCGATGGCGAAATTAATGCTCTGATCAAATCACTTGCCCAAGACTACGCAGCTGGGAAGTGGTCCTTACTGATTTGTGTTTCATCTCTCTGCCCTTTTACCGCACTTGGAGAGTAGGGCTTTGACAGGAAGAGGGAAATAGTGACCACGTTTTTCACAATTTATCCACCACTCCGCATCTTCCAAATCGTTTCAGCCAGTTTTACCAGAAGCTTAACGCACCTCGGTGGTGGTGGACCCTGGCAGTTTGTGCCTTCGTGGGCCCAACCTTTGTAAAAATATATCTATAAATATAGACAGATACATTTAAAAACTTTATTTTACAACTTTGTTGATACAAAGATGAATGTATTAATATCAAAACATTTTTTGATCTAAAATTCTTTTATCTTTTTGCTTTGATTTTAAACGAATGTAAAACATTATTTGTAGGCTCCTAAATGTCTGGGACCTAAGCGCAGTGCTTACTATGCGTAACAGATAAGCCAGTGCTTCCTCAGTCTGTTCTTGCTTGCTGTTGACCTTGAAGATCTTTCATAAGCTGGTTCTGTCAACTAGCGTTCACTGGAGAAAATGGTTTGCAGCTTCAAAATTCTTTTATTTGCAGAAAGACCTGGATGTGAATCCCAGCTTTGTCACACTAATAAACATGTTGCTTGATTTCAGATCTTCCGTTTCTTTATCTATAAAATAGAAATAATTGCATGTCTTATATGGCTTCTACTGAAATCTAGATGAGACAATATATACAAAATCTTGGACTATACTAAGAATTCAATAAATAGGAATCATTATTACGTGATACGCTAATATACCTGCTGCAGTGGAGTTGATTCTGACTCACGGTGACCCTGTAGGACAGAGTAGAACTGCCCTATAGAGTTTCCAAGGAGCACCTATAGCACTTAACCACTGTACCACTATAGGATTGCTATGAGTCAGAATCGACTGGAGAGCAGTGGGTTTTATGTTAATATAGTAAAGCTTGGTGGCTTAGTGGTTAAGTGCTACAGCTGCTAACCCAAAGGTCGGCAGTTCAAATCCACTAGATGTTCTTTCGACACTGCGGGACAGTTCTCCTCTGCCCTATAGGGTTGCTATGGGTCGGAATCCACTGGACCAGCAACGGTTTTCCTTTTTTTTTTTTTTTTTTATGTTAATACACGGTGATGTTGAAATCTCTTTCAGCCTTGGAAGTCTATGCTTCCAGTCTCACAATCTTTACTCTAGCTGGTTTGATTGTTTTACTCGCATTTTAACATTTCCGAAATCAAGAAATTTGCCTGTGCTAAATAGAAGAGAAAGCCATGAGCCAATTATCATTACTTGTTCAGATATAAACTTAGACTGGCTAGGAATTATGACCAGCTATGACCTAAGTTGAATTATTTATGTATAGCTAATGGTTACTGAACAAATTACATATCAAGAACTGTTCTAAGATGACAGCAAGGTTGCAAGGTAGAATAGTGCATATTACCTTAGTTAATTCTTGTAGCATTCCTGTGAAATCAATATTATATTCACATCATTTTAGGAGTTACGAAAATGAGTCTCAGAGAGTAAGACTTGGCACTGCTGAAGCTCGAACTCAGGTACATGTGGCTTCAGAGTTCCCATTCCTACTCAGTATACTTCCTCCCTTATTTGCACATGTATCAATACAGCCAGTTTTGGTGTGGGTCCTTACTTATTGCTAAATCATTATATTTTGATCCAGCATTGAAGAAAAACATTGTTGTGATTGCATATTGCCTCTCACATGCTAAACAATGTAATGAACGCCAGAAGTGATCAATTCTTTTAATAAACCACTGGATGAAAAACCTGGCAGTCCACTTCCAAAAAATAAGAGCCATTCAAAACCTTATATAGCACAGTTCTACGCTGAAACACATGGGGTCGCTGTGAGTCAGAGTCAACTTTATGGCAGCCAAGTGATTTTATTTTTATGTGTAATGAAAAACAAACAAGCAACCCATCGTTGTCAAGCTGATTCCCACTCATAGCAACCCTACAGGGCAGAGTAGAACTGCCAGAGTTTCCAAGGAGTACCTGGTAGATATGAACTAGACCTTTTGGTTAGCAGTCATAACACTTAACCACTGTACCACAGTTCTCTTTTTGTAATAAGTCATAGAATATTCAAAATTAGGAAGCAATTTTGATTCCTAAAATTAGGTGATCAATTACAGCATAGTTAAAAAGAACTGCGATGGCAACAGGTTTGTTTTTTTGTTCATTGCCAAACATCTATGAAGGCTTCTAATTAACTTTTTCTTAAAAAGCTGTTTACATGGGCGGAGATTGATAATAGGAATATTCATTGCAGCATTTTGTAATAGTAAAAGACTAGGGACAAACTATCTATCACTAGAGAGCTGTTTAAGTAAACTATGTTGTTGTCGTTATTGTTATTGTTGTTGTTAGGTGCAACTGAGTCAGTTCTGGCTCATAACAGCCCTATGAACAACAGAACAAAACACTACCCAGTCTTGTGCCATGTCCACAGTCGTTTTTATGCTTAAGCCCATTGTTGTGGCCACTGTGTCAATCTATCTCATCGAGGGTCTTCCTCTTTTTTTTTGGCTGGCCCTGCACTCTACCAAGCATGATGTCCTTCTTCAAGCACTGATCCCTCCTGACAACATGTCCAAAGTATGTAAGACACAGTCTTGGCATCTTTGCTTCCAAAGAGCATTACTTCTTCTAAAACAGATCTGTTTGTTCTTTTGGTAGTCCATGGTACATTCAACATTCTTCTCTAACACCACAATTCAAAGGCATCAATTCTTTTTGTGTCTTCTTTGTTTGCTGTCCAGCTTTCACATGCATATGATGCAACTGAGAATACTACAGCTTGGGTCAGGCATACTTTAGTCCTCAAGGTAACATCTTTACTTTTCAGAACTTTTAAGAGATCCTTTGCAGTAGATTTTCCCAATGTAATGCGTCTCTTGGTTTCTTGACTGCTGCTTCCATGGGCACTGATGGTGGACCCAAGTAAAATCCTTGACAACCTCACTCCTTTCTCCATTTGTAATGATGTTGCCTACTGATCCAGTTAAGCAGTTAACTGGTACAGTTAAAAAGAATGAGGCTGTGGCAACATGAGAATAAAAAGGGGTACACTCTGAGAACTCCACTAAAAGACAGCAGCTGATGGTCTGAAGGCCTCAGGGTTCCCCTGGGAGCGTGACCCCTAGACCTGATATTGCCCCTGTCCATAAATCATTACGGAGGTCAGTGCCTCACACAGGAATGGATTGGACTTGGCAACACAGAGTGAACATATCGTGTGTGCACTTTATGGTTCTGTGCATCTATAGGATATCATCCTACTGGTTTCTTGCTAGAGGGGAGTGGAAGGTGTGGAGAAGAGGGGACAGGAGATTGTTAAGAGGATATGTATGTACGGAACAGAAAGGAGAAGTGTGCTGTCACCGGGCAAGGAGAGCAGTAGGAGCTGCACATAGACAGGCTTGCGAATTTAAACTGGATTGTATGCTTTCACTCAATCACAATAAAAATAAATAATGAGGTTCATCAGTATGTCCTGATATGTATGGAACAATCTCTACTTTAAAAATATTTCTCTGGTAAGAACCTGAAAGCTTTTTCCGGAGAGAAAGTACTCTCTGGAGACTGATTTGTGTCTTACTTTTCCTCTGGCAATGGATCTGATTCCTATTTTTTTGGTTGATTGCCAGAGGAAATGGGTAGCTTGGATTCAGAAGCCATGTTCGCATGAAATATATATACATATACATATATATATCTTTGAACTTCAGAGTCACACTCAGTGAGGGAAAATGGCCCCACCATGTGATCACAAGGAAACTGATACATCCTGGGAAAAGAACAGATTGTTTCATCTCAAGCTTTCTCCAAGGCATGTTCTCATTTAGAAAAAGGAAGAGCAGATTCAGTACATAAATTATTTCTTCATAGATGGGTTGACCTTACGTATACATTCGAAATCTTATAAGTTAAGAGCATGTGTTATGTGATGCACTTTGTTAAACTGATGGTGACTCTTACCATGAAAAAGGCTAACAGGTACTGTATAGAACTGATATTTTACCCTACTTACAAGCTTCAAAATAAGTCAGCTACAGTTTAGTGTATGCAGGTAGAAGGTATGAAATTCTTGGGTCAGAGAAATAGATCTTTCTGGTTCACAGCACGGCAAGCAGCATGGGCTTTGGCATATTTGTATTAGTTTCTCTTGCCTCCAGATTCTATGGGGTTGACTGGATGAGTCCAGAATACCTGTACACACAGTGGATTGTGTTTCACGAGAGGAACTCTGAGCTCAAGAAATCCAAATATTTTACAATAGGCACTAAAAATTTTGTTCTTTGCCCCAGAGTGAGATACTGTCCTTCTAAAAGATAATCTGGAACAAAGAGCAGTCACAATCTCTACTTACAAGATGTGCATAAACACAAGACCTATGAAGGATTGTTTCTTAACAAGGGCAAGATTTTATGGTATGATACATATGGTATACACACAGAGTGATACAGAGAGAGAGAGAGAGATTTCTATCAATAACGTAATTGAAGAGGCTGGTAAGTCCCAAGGCTGTGGGTCAGGCTATAGGCTTCTCCTGGCTGAGGATCTGGAGCAAGCAAAAGCCAAAGAGATTTGCTAGAAAGTCCACACATATGGGATGCAGACTACACCCCCAAGAAAAATTCCCTTTCAAGTGACTGGCTATTCACAGCACATCTCCTTATGGAGGTGGTTACATCATCACATAGCTATATTATATATTATAACTGCCAAGCTACATTATAACTGCCAAACCACCGAGAATCATGACCCAGCCAAGTGGACAAGCAACCTTGATGATCACAATCCATCATTTGGCACCCATACACATCTACATAAACCATATATAATCTCTAAAAAAGACAAATATAAACTCATATTTGCACCTACCATGTGTACAACCAAAAAAGCACCAGGCCCGTCTACATCTCACATTTTATAAATGAAGAAGACAAAAAAATATCTGATGCATAGCACTGTCCAATAGCAAAAAGATGCAATTAACCTAGGTGTCCACCACAGATGAATGGATAAACAAACTATAGTATATACACACGGCAGAACACTATACAATGATAAAGAATAACAATGATTTTATGTAACATAGAATAACCTGGAATTAACTGGAACACAGTATGCTGCCTGAAATCAGCCAGTTGCAAAATGACAAATATTGTGTGAGACAATTATTACAAGGAATTAAGAAAAGACTTATGCACAGGAGAAAATACTCTTTGATGGCTACAACAGTAGGGAGATAAGGAGAGGGTTATTCATAGATTAAACAGTCAATATGAATTTGGTTAGGTGAGGGGGGTGACAGCACACAGTAGAAAGCAGGTCAGCATAACTGGACTGCACCACAAGCTAAAAGGTTTTCTAAATGCAACCCAACATTTCAAAGGACAGAGTAGTATGGACGGGGGTCGAGGTCAACTGGCATAACTAGTCTTTTTCCAAGAGAGTCTGTTGCACCCCATAATGGTGAGTGGCATCTGAGGTCTTAAAAGCCAGCAAGCTGCCATCTGAGGCCCATCAGTTGGTCCCAACCTACCTGAAATGGATGACAAATGAGAATATCAAAGACACAAGGGAACATGAGCCCAGGAGACAGAAGGACCTGTATGATTGGGGGACTACATCAGCATGAAAACAGAAGAACCAGATGGTTCCTGTCCTGGCCTATTTGTCAAATGACTCAAAAAGATGCTAGATTTAAGTGGGCTCCATATGTACCACTTCTGTTTAATGATAGAGTGCTGCTGTCCACATCCAACTGTATGACTATGGATCAGACAATACCCAGTACAGGATGGGCAGCTCAGATTGCATGATAATGTGGTGGCCCGTGGTTAAGTGTTCAGTCTCTAGTAAGGCCCAGTAAAAAGCCAAAAGGTGTGTCATGGATTGAATTGTGTCCCCGCAAAAATACGCGTAGCCATGTGCCTAGGCCATCGTTCCCTGTAGTCTATGATTGTCCTCCATTTTGTGACTTTCCTATGTATGTTAAAGGATTAGGGTGGGGCTGTAAATCCCATTATAAGATCACCTTCCTACTCCACTGTACAGGGAGTTTCCCTGGAGTATGGCTTGCCTCATCCTTCTTAATCCTTTCATCCTATAAGAGATAAAAGGAAAGGGAAGCAAGCAGAGAACTGGGAACCTCACAGCATCAAGCAAGCAGCACTTGGGAGAAGAGCACATCCTTCAGACCTGAGGTTCCTGCACCAAGACGCTCCCTGGACAAAAACTGATGCAATACCAGACTTTCCTCCAGAACCAACAAAGAGGAAAGCCTTCCCCTGGAGTGGACATCCTGAATTTTGTACTTGTAGCCTACTAGATTGTGTAAGAATAAACCTTCCTCTGTTAAAGCCATCCACTTTGTGGCATGTCTGTTAGAGCAGCACTAGCTGACTAAAACAAGGTGTTTCTCCAAAGGAGAGTAGTTATCTGCAGAGAATAGCAGGGGTCTGCTCCAAACTCCTAAGAGTCCGTGCCGTGATTCACCAGTAGGGACATGCCAGAGACTCTGAACAATATCTCTATTTGCCACTGCCTCTTCAAGTATTATTGGATTAGCTTGCTTATATGGCTCAAGTGGAAAGCAGCTTGCAAAGCAGCCTGAATCTGTTGCAGAACCCTCTCTTGTTCTGGCAATAAACAGACCATTTGACCCAGTAATCTCGCTGCTTGGAATATATCCTATAGATGCAAGGGCAGTCACATGAACAGATAAATGCACACGAATGTTTATTGCAGCACAATCCACAATAGGAAAAAGATGGAATCAACTCAGATGCCAACAACAGATGTATGGATAAATAAACTCAGCGGAACACTATGCAATGATAAAAAACAATGATGATTTTTGGAAGTATTTCATAACCTGGTTTCAATTGGTAGACATTATGTTGAGTGAAATTAGTTAGTCAGCAGCACAACAACAAATATTGTATGAGACCCCTACTATAAGGACTTGTAAACAGACTCATGTACAGAAGAAAAGGCTCTTTGATGGCTGCAAGGAGAGGGATGGCAATGGATTAGATAGTTGGTAGAAATTTGGCTAGGTGAAATCAGTGACAGCACACATTAGATAGAAGATCAGCTTAACTGGACTTTAACATAACCTGAAAACTCTTCCAATCTTAACTCAATATGGCAAGGCCAGAGTAGCAGGGGCAAGGGTCCACAGACCATGCGCTCAGGGGACATCGCGGTCAGCTGGCATAACTAGCCTATACTAAGGGAGTCTTCTCTACCCCATATTGGTGAATGGTGTCTGGGGTCTTAAAAGCTAGTGAGCTACCTTCTGAGGTACACCAAATTGTCCCAACTCAGTAAGAACAGATGATCAACAAGGGCAAAAAAGACACAGGGAAAAGACATCCCAGAAGACAGAAAGACCAACGTGAATGAGGGATGACACTGACATGTGACCAGGAGAACCAGATGGTGCTCATCCACCTCCAGTGACAGCCATGATAGGGCTCACAAAGTTGAGTCCCAGTTGCAATACCAGAATAAAAGGGGTGCACCCTGAGAACTTCACTGAAAGACTGCAACTGATGGTCTGAAGGCCTCAGTGTTCCCCTGGGAGCATGGCCCCTAGACCTGATGCTGCCCCTGATCATAATTCATTACTGAGGTCAACTCCCCAGACAGGAGTGGATTGGACTTGGCAACACAGAGTGACCATATTGTGTCTGCACCTTATGGTTCTATGCATCTATAGGATGTTGTCCTACTCTCCTCTTGCTAGAGGGGAGTGGAGAGGGTAAAGAAGAGGGGACAGGAGATTGTTAAGAGGATATGACTTGTATAGAACAGAAAGGAGAAGTGTGCTGTCACCAGGTAAGGAAAACAGTAGGAGCTGCACATAGGCAGGCATGCAAATTTAAACTGGAATACTGGAATATACACTTTCACTCAATCACAATAAATTAAAATAATAATAATAATAATAAAATGATACTGGGATTTGAATTGAACTGCATTGTACATGTAGATGGGTTGGGTGAAATAGACATTTTCACAATGTCAAGTCTTCCTGTTAATGACCAAGATAGATCTCTCCACTTGAGTAAGTCTCTTCTGGTTTCTTGCAGTAGGGTCTTGTAATTTTCTTGTATAGGTCTCTTACTTCTCTGGTTAGCTTTATTCCTAAGTATTTTATCTTCTTGATAAAATGGTATCGTAAATGGTATTGATTTGGTGATTTCCTCTTTGTTGGTCTTTTTGTGGATGTAAAGGAATCAAATTGATTTATTCATGTGCATCATATCCTGATACTTTGCTGAAGTCTTCTATTAGTTCCAGTAATTTATTTACAGATTTTTTAGGGTTCTCTGTGTATATGATCATATCATCTGCAAATAGGGATATTTTTACTTCTTACTTACTGATGCAGATGCCCTTTATCTCCTTGTCTTGTCTGATTGCTCTGGCCAGAACCTCTAGCACAATGTTGAATAGAAGTGGTGACAGTGAGAATCCTTGTCTAGTTCCTGTTGTCACGGGGAATTCTTTCAGTCTCTCTCCCTCCAAGATGATGTTTGTGGCTCGCTTTGCATAGATGCCCCTTACTGCATTGAAGAATTTCTCTTCTGTTCCTATTTTGCTGAGAATTTTTAACATGAATCGGTGTTGGGCTTTGTCAAATGCCTTTTCTACATCAATTGACAAAATCAGGTGATTCTTATCTTTTGCTCTATTTATGTGATTGCTCACATTAATTGTTTTTCTGATGCTGAACCGGACCTGCATCCCTGGTACAAATCCAACTTGGCCATGATGAATTATTATTACCTTTTTTTTGATGCATTGTTGAATTCTACTGGCTAGGATTTTGTTGAAGATTTTTGCTTTAGATTCATTTCATGAGTGCTATTGTTCTGCAATTTTCTTTTTTGTGTAGGATCTTTCCCTGGCTTTGGTATCAGGATTATGCTGGCTTCATGGAATGAATTTGGGAATATTCAGTCCTTTTCCGTTTTGTGAAATAGCTTCAGTAATATTAGAATTAACTTCTTTTTTAAAAGTTTGGTAGAATTCTCACACGAAGCTGTCTGGGCCAGGATTGTTTTGGTTGGTAGTTTTTTTGATTACTCTTTCAATCCCTTCTTTTGTGATGGGTTTATTAAGTTGTTCTCCTTCTCCTTGTGATAATTTTGGTAGGTAATGTAAATCTAGAAATTTACCTATTTCCTCCGGGTTTTCAAATCTGTTAGAGTATGACTTTTGTAGCATTCTTTTATGACACTTTTAATTTTGGTTGGGTCTGTTATGACATCTCTCATTTCATTCTTATTTGAGTTATTTGTTTCCTCTCCTGTTTTTCTTTTGTGAGTTTAGCCAAATGTTTACCAATTTTGTTGAACTTTTCAAAAGAACAGCTTTTGGTTTTGTTATTTTTTTTCAATTCTTATATTCTCTAATTTGTTATGTTCTAATTTTTATTATCTATCTTCTTCTGGTGCCTGAGGTTTTCTTCTGTTGTTCTCTTTCTACTTTTTCAAGCTGCAGGTTTAATTCTTTGGTTTGAATGCCCACCTTGTCTTTATTGATTGAGAGCTGCCATGGCCCCTACATCCACAGAATCCAATCAGCCTCACTGTAGTTAGGTGTCTTAATTCAGTTAGGGGATGTGTTAGTCAGCTAGTGCTGCTCTAACAGAAACAGCACAGGTGGATGGCTTTAGCAAAGAAAAGTTTATTCTTACACAGTCCAGTGGGTTACAAGTCCAAATTCAGGGTGTCTGCTCCAAGAGAAGGGCTTTCCCTCTGTTGGCTCTGGAGGAAAGTCCTTGTGTTGTGTAAGTCTTTGGTCAGGAAACATCTTAGTGCAGGAACCTTAGGTCTGAAGGACACATTCTACTCCCAGTACTGCTTTCTTGAGGGCATGAGGTTCTCTACCCTCTGCTTTCTTCCCTTTCCTTTTATCTCTTGTGCGATCAAAGGTGGAGCAAGCCACACTTCAGGGCAACACACTTTACAGTGGAGCAGAGTGGTGACCTTAGGAAGGGATTTACAGTCCCACCCTATCCCTCTTTGACATGCAGCACAGAAAAATCACAAAATAGAGGGCAGTCACAAAATATTGGGAGTCATGGCCCAGAGAAACGGCTACACACATTTTTGGGGGGACACAGTTCAATCCATGACAGGGCAGTTCCCACTACCAAATCTGACTTACGTAAAACAGCAATTACAGTAGTCTTCAAGAATTTGCGTCATCATATATAGTGTAGTATAATATTGTATTTTGTTTAGTTGTGTGACTTTAGTGTAATCCCTTAACTTCAAATGAAGATGGAGCAATAGATCTGTCCTATAGAATTACTGCATAGATCACCTCAGAAAAATGTAACTGAAAATATCTGACACAGTATATGGGAAATTCTAGGCATTCAACTCATTGTCAGTCATTCTGCTCTCCCTTCGTTCACCTCTTCCCTCATATATTTGAATTGGTTGCATTTTGGGCTCTCTCACTGTGGCATCACCTCCTCAAGTTGAGAATCAAATGCTTGACTTTGTAAATAAGAGACCCTGTCACTCAGAGATCTCCAAAATGATAATCACTTTCACAAGTTAGACGTTTACTCTGTCATATAGACATTTGGATAAGTATTCTAGGGCTTGTGTGGTAGCCTGCCGGTGAAATTTTTTAGATTTCTCCTTGCTTGTTACACTGCCACTCCCCAAGTATAGCTGCCACCTCGTGACTCAGAATGCATGCTGTAGCTGACATCATCATGTCCGATTCCAGCTAGCACAGGGAGCAGAAAGTAGATAGTGCGTGCTTTCTCTCTAAGTGTGAGAACCAGCAACTGGACACATCACGTCCACTTGTATTCCCGTTGAGTAATGTGACCACACACACACATAGCAAGGTATGCTGGGAACTGTAGTTGTTATTCTGTCAAGGATTATTACTAAAAGAAAAAGAGAAGAATGAATAATAAAAGACAGTGAACCACATCACCTTTCTTTGCTTAAGAGGGAATAGCCTTTAGAGCAGATGAAAGGTCTGGGAAGCCTGGGGTGAAACCCTGAGGCCTCCACACAGAGCTAGGATTGCGTTCAGTAGTGCACCACAAAACCCTGCGCACCGGAGTAATGGCCTCAGGATGCACATTTTGGGACTCTAAAGAATAGAAGCCCTGATGGTGTAGTGGTTCAAAAGGTCCATGGTTCAAAACTCACAAGCTGCTCTGCAGGAGAGAAAAGATTCAGTAGTATGCTTCCAGAACGATTTACAGTCTCGGAAACTCTATGAGTCAATTCTTCTCTGCCCTATAAGGTCACTGTGGGTTGAAACCCACTCAATGGCAGCTGGTTTATTTACTTATTAAAAAGAAAAAAGGCCTTGCCTTGCCTTGCCTAGGTTCTGAATAAGGTGAGGAATAAAACAAACATAAGCAGAAGTAGGTCAAAATAGCACCTTTGTTACTTATATAAGGCAGGCTGGGAAAGAGGCTTTTTAGAGGTGTTTGACAGAAGGGAGGAAACCCCGGCGGCTTAGTGGTTAAGAACTACAATTGCTAACTGAAAGGTCAATCTTTTGAATCTACCAAGTGTTCCTTGGAAACTCTTTGGGACAGTTCTATTTTGTCCTAGAGGGTCTCTAGGAGCTGGAGCTGACTCAGTGGCAACAAGTTTTTAACCACAAGGGGAGGAAACCCTGGTGGTTCAGTGATTAAGTGCCGAGCTGCTAACTGAAAGGTCATTAGTTTGAACCTGTCAGTCCCTCTGTGGGAGAGAAGAGCGAGTGGTCTGTGCCCGTGGAGATT
Source organism: Heterohyrax brucei (assembly GCA_028571685.1). Taxonomy (NCBI): domain Eukaryota; kingdom Metazoa; phylum Chordata; class Mammalia; order Hyracoidea; family Procaviidae; genus Heterohyrax; species Heterohyrax brucei. The sequence goes on from CM053150.1 coordinate 71,730,519, forward strand.
ACAGACTGGGAAACACCGTGGGGCTATTCTACTCATACGTTCACCATGACAGAGAATTGACTTGATGGCACACAACAACAGTAGGCGGGGATTAGCAATACTGAACCTCAGAAACGGGCTGCAAAGGTTAGGGCAGGCATTCCGCTGAAGGTCACGACAGCCTGTGAAGAAGCTCTCTCTCAGTTAAGAAGGACAATGCTAAGTTGAATATTGCCAGTGTTCTTTGCTTTTTTAACCAGGTATTCTTCTCAAATTCACCAAGTGGATCAGTGCCTCAACTACACAGGAATGGATAAAGGGAATAGAGGAGTCAGCGATGTGCTCAGGGAAAATTCGTTCTCATAAAATCAGGACTGGACAAAAGGGATTCCCATTCACTATCCACAGTGAGCAGAGAACTGGGCTTAGGAGTATCAGAGGGAGCAATAATAACAAAAACTGCCAACGCAAACCAAGCCAAACCCATTGCCACTGAGTCAGTTCCAACTCATAGCAACCTTATAGGACAGAGTAGAACTGTCCCATAGGGTTTCCAATGAGTAGCTGGTGGATTTCAACCACCAACCTCTTGGTTAGCAGCCAAATGCTTAAACACTTAAGTTATACAAAAAGTATCCAAACTGACAACTCAGAAATTACCTGACACTATAACTGAGCTTCAGTCCCAGCCTCGCCTCTTGATAGCTGTGTGGCTTTCGATAAGTTCCTCAAAGTCTCTAATTCTTCCTTTTCAGCAGTAGAATTGGGTGGTGCAAGCTGTAAACGCACTTGACAGTTAACTGAAAGTTGGAAGGTTTGAGTCCATCCAGAGACTACTTGGAAGAAAAGCCTGGCGTTCTACTTCCAAAAGGATTACAACTGTTGAAAACCATATTCACAGTGACTCCATGACAACGGTGTTTGTTTTGGTTTTGTTGTCTGAGATTTGTTTGTTTGGGGCTGTACCTGCCAGGGTCCCGGATCCCTCCTGAAGGAGCCCCTGCAACCCTCAAGGATGATTCTGGCCATTGCTCTTGGCTTCATTGCTGGGGCTGCAGTAATGATCTTCCTCATGGTGTTTCAGTACTCGATGAAAAATCAAAACAAACAGTGATTTGAGACTCTTAGAGACGGTATAGGATAGAATAAAAGTGTCCACAGGGTTTCCAAGGCTGTAATTTTCACTGGAACAGATTGTCATTTCTTTTCCCCAGATCTTTGCTGGTGGGTTCCAATGGCTGACTTTTCAGTTATCAGCCTAGTGCTTAACCACGGTGCCACTGGGGCTAGTACTGGATAAGGGTTTAGTTATTTTAAAATCCTCAGAGCACAGCATCCGTGAAATAAGTGAAATATTTCAGTGCAGATAGATATAATTTTAATGTATGGCTAATTATTATGTGCATTGCCTTTCCTTGGTCTTGCTGAAGATTCTCTTCCCTTACAGAGATGGGAGAGAAAGATAAAAAGAAAAGGGGGTGTGAAAGAAAGCGAACTCTTTTCTGCTTATACATTTATTTGGAATGTTATGGGTTTAATGTCTGCTCCGAAACCTTGGTGGTGTAGTGGTTAAGTGCTACATCTGCTAACCAGAAGATCAGCAGTTTAAATCCGCCAGCAGCTCCTTGGAAACTCCATGGAGCAGTTCTACTCTGCCCTGTAGGGTCGCTGAGTTGGAAATGACTCATGGCATTGGATTTGGCTTGTTTTTTTTTAAAGTCTGCTTCCCTATCCTGAGGTAAGGAAGAAAGGTACCATTGCCTTCTCTTCAGTAGTTTATCCCTGGTACGTAGTATAAAACATGAAAACAGGAACAAAAACCAACCAGTTTCATGAATAAAAGAACGCAGGACAGCTGAGCTTCACCGAGAAGTGACTGTTGTCATCAAGCAGCCTCTGTTCTGCAGGGTTTTGAACTGGTTAGGTTAGTTCAGGCTCAGGCTTGAAATTCTTGCTGAGGATTTGCATTTCCAGGCAATGTTTATGCTGCTAGTTAGGGACCAATTCCCTGAACCACAAGTAGAATAGTGGCTCTCAAGATTTATTATGAATAGTAATTTCCTTGGAATCAAGTTATACTGTAGATCTCAGTTTAGTATGTCTGGGGTGGAGATGCAAGTTCTCAGCTGGGCTTCAAACTGGAATGAATTGGTTCAAAGCCCTGGTTTTAGGACAACAGTTGGGGTCCCCTGTTTCCAAAAAAATAGGGGAAAAACCACTTAACTGCTCTCCTGCTCTGCGTCTATTCTGGGATCAAAATGAAACACCCTGCAGAGCATTTTGAATGCGCTCCACAAGAGGGCGCAACAGGCCCGTGTTGTACAGCTCGGCAGCCAAGCTCCTGGCCTTCAGCTACTGGGTCCATTTGTGCTGCTCGTGCCCATCTGGTTTGGCAGCAGTGTTTCCTCCATTTCTGTGTTAGCTCCTCTCTTTTCCCAACCCAGAGGCAAGTGAGAAAGCTTTGGCATCGGGTGAACCTGGATTACAATCCTGGCTCTGCCATTTGCTGAGATGTTGGCAAGTTAGTTAGCATTCTGAGCTATTGTGTTTAATAATTGGTGATGTGACTGAGGAGTGCCTCTGCTGTTCTGACCCACAGACAGGGCTCTTGCTCTCTACTGAGTAAGAATACCCTGAGAGCATCTATAGTATTCCACATTAGCAAAGCTGTATTAGAAAGGATCTTGCAAATGGAGATGATGATAACAAGCCAAGCGAAGTTTATCCTCATCTCCCTAGACTAAGGCTTTGTTGGGGCTTACAGAGGATTTTAGGCAGGAAGGATCTCATATTTTATTCATTATAAGGTGGGGGAAAAGCTGGGGCTAGGATAATGAGGTATGCATGCAAGCAGACTTGAAGACCACTTCTGCAACATGGGCTTCCAGGACTGGCAGCTGGACTTTCTGTGGGATGTTGCATCTGCACAGTTTCTTGCTCCCCTGGTTTGATTCCCAGGGCCTGGTTGTAGCTCTCTGGTGCCCTCGATGGAAGGACGTATTAGTGGTCACTTCTGTCTCATGTGCGCATCCCTCTCATATTGGTCTAAATTGGCTTTTCTGAAAAACAACTTCAGGGATAATTTAAGCAACTGGTCCCCAGTTACAGGTGGTAAAACAAGTTGCTTATCATTCTGGAATGTTCCAAGGTATACGCTAGTCCTTCATGTCCCTACTTTATTTGCTTCTTGCACAAGTAGGGGAATCATAAAATTATGGACTCAAAGAAAGAAGGGACCTTAGATATCAGCCAGTACAGGCCTCATATTTCACTGATGGGGACACTGATGCCCAGGTCTAGGCCAGAGCTCAAGTCTCTTAATACTCAGGCTGTACTCCATCTGTTCCACTCAGCTGCCTTATTTCAAAAATGCATAAAGCATAAAGAGTATTCATCAGTTTATGAATGAATAAATAAATAGTCACTTGAAGCAACATATTCTTGCCTTGTCTTAGAGCAAGGACTTTGGATCCAGATTAGAAACACAAATGCTGGACTCAATCTGTAGACTCAAGCTGGCATTCATTGTCCAGCTTCAGCAGTTACTAACTTGGGCAAGTACTTGACCTCTTGGGCCTCAACTGCCTTGTCTAAATTCAGAGAAATAATACAAAGATAATAATTGTACCAACCTCATGAGACACTGTAAGGATTCAAGGGGTTCAGTGCCTGGCACCTGGTAGGCATTAAATGTTAGTTCTAGTAAACTTAGTTCACTTAATCTGTCTGAGACTCAGTGTTCTCATTTATAAAGGGATTGTTCATGGTGGTGTTGGGAGGATTTAATGGCATAACATATAAAATCCCTCAGCACTGGTTCTGATTTATACTAATGATATAAAACAATAACCAAAACCAAACCCCTTGCTGTTGAATGGATTTCTATTCATTAGGACAGAATAGAATTTTCCCACAGGGCTTCCAAGGAGTGACTGGTAGATTTGAACTGCCAACCTTTTGGTTAGCAGGCATATCTCTTAAACACTTAACCACCAGCACTCCATAAAATGCTATATATAATAATAAATATTGGCTTTTCCTCTTCTATAAAATAAAGAATGACTGTTTCTAAGAGAAAACAGGCATTAGTCTGCATTCCTGTAACCAGAAAACCTGGTTGCAGCTTTGTGCTGCCTGTCACCACAAAGCCAGACATACAGACGGGATTATGCTTTATTCAGACGGCCAGTGATCTGAGACAATGGTGAGTTAGCACCCTGAAAGGCATCTTAACATCTTATCTCAAGCCAGAGAGTTTTGTATGAAGAAGGAGGAAGGGTTAGAGAAAGAAATAGGGGGAGTTATTTAGGCACCTGGGGGAAGATTTTAGTTACCAGGTTGGCTGTCCAGGAACTGTGATGTTAGCTGGGCAGTGGTCTCATGCCCCTAGGCAAGGCCTGGAGTCACAAGGTGGGTGATGTCACCTGGGTGATATCTTAATATCTCATCTCAAGCCAGAGGGTTCAGGGGGAGGCTTGTTGGTTACCAGCTGAGCCAGAGTCATGGGTGAATGTTAGAGGAACAGATGTTCTCTGGATTTGGTAGCTTTCTCAGGTCCCTGGGCAAGCTGACTGATATTATCTGGCTCAGTCCCCTGGGCAGGTTTTGAAAACAACTCTCACAGTCTCTAGGTTAGTCACTGTAGTTTTTCTAGTCAGCCTGAGAGATCAGGCAATGATTTTTGGTATTTTATGATTATGAGCCCTTTCATTCCTACTGATTCCAAAGAGCTGTCTGACGGAGAACTCCAAAAGCTAACACATAAAAGAGCTCTGGTGCCACAATAGTTAAGTGTTTGGCTGCTAGCCAAAAGGTTAACAGTTGGAACATACCCATCAGCTATGCGGGAGAAAGACCGGGCAATCTGTGTCTATAAAGATTACAGCCAAGAAAACCCCAAAAGGCTGTTCTACCCTATGGGGCAGTCACTGTAAGTCAGAATTGACTTGACCCACCCAGGTTATTGCGTTAGCTGAGATCTTACCATTTCTTCTCAGACCCATGCTGCAGTGTTTTCACCAAAGAAGAAATGAGTGATGGTACCTGGCTAGAGACTCACCTCCAAAGACTGTGACCTTACTCAGCTCTAGCCAACTGCCACTAGGAGGGAATATAGGTTCTTTATTTAAAAAAATTTTCAAGAAATTTGAATTTTTCTGAGCTCTTCCAATGTATTTTTTAAAAAAAACAAAAATGATTAAGTCACCATTAAATAGTCCCCAACTCATGGTAGGCCCCTCTGTGTCCAAGCAGAAATGCACTCCACAGAATTTTTAGTGGCTGATTTTAGAGAAGAAGATCAACAGGCCTTTATTCTGGGGTGTCTCTGTGCAGACTTGAACCTTCATCCTTTTGATTAGCCACTAAATGCATTAACCATTTATACTACACATGTCGATGGTTAATGAATTTTTAAAAAATAAGTAGGAGGCAGGGCTGAGATGGTAAACTAACAGCACAAGAGCAGACCATCATTTTTGGCTGGAAAGCTGAGCTTAGGATGGCTGTGCCTGAGAGCGCTGCTGGTGCTGGCAGCTTTGCAGAGCAGTGGTGGCTGAGTGGAATGTCTTTCTCAATTCGGAAGCTGAGCTGAGGACAACTACACCTTTAGAACATGGCAGCAGCTAGCAGCCAAGTGCAGCAGTAGTGAGCAAGAGGAGCACATCTTTCTTGGTTGGGAACCTGAGCTGTAAATTGCCATGCTTGCAAACTCATATGGCTCAAACCCTTCCTAGGCACTTATTTCCCTTCCTGTCCCCAGCCCTTCCACTGTCCCTTCTCTAAGTTACACCAGAGGATAAATTCTGGTACACTGCCTGGGCTGGAAGTGGAATATTGTACATGTGTGTCCTGAGCCTTTCTCCTGGACTTGGAGAAGGAAACAAATGGAAGGGTAGACAAAAAGCTCCACTGGTTCCCCTGAGCTGCATTGCAGCACCTACAGAACCACAGAAGACATCCACTGGAATGTCGCAAGCTACATGCTCGTGAACCTTGTGGCTCAAAACTCTCCTACATGCCGATTTCTCTTTCTATCCTCAGCCTTTCCCTGCTACCTTCTTGGCTATATGCCAGATGCTAAATTCTGGTGCACGACCTTGGCTGGAAGTTGGACATTTTATATATGTGCTCTGAGCTTTTCTCCTGGACTTGGAGAAGGGAAGAAAGAGAGGAATGGAATACAAGTTCTGCGAGCTCCTCTGGGCTGCAAACAGTTGCATCTACAGATGACAGCATCATAAGCTAAGTCCTCACCAACTCTTATGGTTCAGACCTTTCCTATGCACTGACTTCACTCCCTATCCCCAGTCTTTCCTCACCTTCCTTCTCTGCTCTGCACCAGACTCTAAATTCTAGCATGCCACCTGGGCTGGAAGTGGGGCATTTTACATGTGTCCGGATCTTTTCTTCTGGGCTTGGAGATAGAAACAAAAGGAGGGTTGGAAGAAGAATTCCACCAGATCAACTGAGCCAGCAATTCTTGCTATCTTTCTCATTCAGTCACCATTCCAATCATCTGGTGACAGGGCATGAGAATTATTAAAGGTCCAATAATCACTCTGGCTCAAAAATAACTAGACTACATGGACAGTCAAAATCAAATTTATACACATATATATGTATATAAGTGTGTATATGCATGTGCTCCAGGGTTGCTGTTTGAGTTAGCTAGTGTTGCTGTAACAGAAATACCACAGAGTGAAAGGCTTCAACAAACCAAGCCAAGTGCCGTTGAGTCAGATCAAAGGAAGGTTTATTCTTACACAGTCCAGTAGGCTACAAGTCTAAATCCAGGATGTCCACTCCAGGGGAAGTCTTTCCCCCTTGTAAGTTCTGGAGGACAGTCCCATATTGCATCAGACTTTGTCTAGGCATCTTGGCACAGGAACCTCAGGTGTGAAGGAAACGCTCTTCTCCCAGTGTTGCTTTCTTGATGGTGTGAGGTTCCCAATTCTCTGCTGGTTTCTCTTGCTTTTTATCTCTTGTAGGATGAAAGGATTAAGGGTGAGGCAAACCATACTCCAGGGAAACTCCCATTGCAGTGGAGCAGGGAGGTGATACTTTGAAGGGATTTACAGCTCCACCTTAATCCTTTAACACACAGCATAGGAAAATTACAAAATACTAGAATCATGGCCCAGCCTCATGGCTACATGTATTTTGGGAGAGATACAGTTCAATCCATGACAATCAGAATCAATTCAATGACACTGGGTTATATGTATATACATATATATATGTATTTACATGTTGGATCATGAAAACGTGACAGATAAATCACAATAGCTTTCTGATGGCTCAGGAACAACAATCAATTTCTAGTCATTTAAAGAAGGAGACCAATATGGCTTCAGAAAACTCCCAAAACAAAGAATAAAAATATCACCCAGATGAAGTAGTCTTCCTGCAATTATGAGAAGTATAATACAACAGAATTATGTACAGAGCCCTACAAGAAATCAGGAAGGAGAATAGACAAAGTACAGTAGAACAAAATGAAAAATTAAACAAGCTGCAAGAATTAATAGAGAAACAACGGTCTCAAATTCAGCAGATTAACAATAAAATCATAGAGTTAGACAATTCAGTAGAAAGTCAAAGGAACAAGATTGAGGCAGTGGAATGCACAGTTAGTGAGCCTAAAGATAAAGCAACTGACACCAGAATTTATGAGGAACTATCAGATAAAAGAACTTTTAAAAATGAAGAATCATTAAGGGTCATGTGGGACTCTAACAAGAGGAAGAATTTAAAAGTAATTGGGGTACCAGAACAGGGAAGGATAACAGAAAATGCAGAAAGAATAGTTGAAGATTTGCTGACAGAAAATGTCCCAGACATGAAAGGTGAAAAGATATCTATCTAAGATGTTCACTGAACTACACAAAAGGTAGATCTCACAAGAAAGACACCAAGGCATATTATAATCAATCTTAACAAAATGGAAGATAAGGAGATGCTTTTAAAGGCAGCTAAGTTCAAACCAAACTAACTTACAAAGAAGAGTCTTTAAGATTGTGCTCCAATTACTCTGTGGAAATCATGTTGGCAAGAAGGGAGTGAGATGACATATACAAAGCCTTAAAGAAAAAAAATTTCCAACCAGAAATTGTATATCCTGAAAAATTTTCTCTCAAATAAAATGATGAAATTAGGACATTCCCAGACCAGAAGTTTAGAGAATTTGCAAAAACAAAACCAAAATTACAAGAAATACTGAAGGAAGTTCTTCACATTACATACCACAAACAGAAGTGGAGCAACTTAGTAAACCCATCATAAAAGAAGAGATTGAAAATGTAATAAAAAACAACCAGTCAAAAAAAGTCCTGGCCCAGGAAGCTTCACTAGAGAATTCCACTGAACTTTTAGAGAGGAGCAAATACTGCTACTACCAAAGGTATTTCACAGCATGGGAAGGATGGAACACTTCCAAACTCATTCTGTGAAACCAGCATAACCCTGGTACTGAAACTGGGTAAAGACAGCACAGACAGGAAAATTACAGACCAATATCTGCAATGATATTAGGTGTAAAAATTCTCAATGAAATTGTAGACCATAGAACTCAACAATGTATCAAAAAGCAACTGACCATGACCAAATAGGATTCATACCAGGGATGCAGGGATGGTTCAATATTAGAAGACAGTGTAGTCAACCACATAAATAAAAGATAAGAATCACTTGATTTTAGCAATTGATTTGTAAAAGCATTTGACAAAGTCCAACACCCATTCATGTTAAAAACTCTCAGCAGAATAGGAATAGAAGGGAAATTCCTCAACATAACAAGGGGCATCCATGGGAAGCCAACAGTCAACATCATCGTGAATGGAGAGAGACTGAAAGAATTCTCCCTGAGAACAGGAACCATACAAGATTGCTCTATGTCACCATTTTTATTCAGCATTGTGCTAGAGTTTCTAGCCAGAGTGGACAACATAAAGAAATAAAGGGCATCCACATCAGTAAATAAGAAGTAAAATTATCTCTATATGAAGAAGATATGATTTTATCTATAGAAAACTCTAAAGAATACACAAACATACACACACACAAACCTACTGGAACTAATAGAAGAGTATCAGAATATAAGATACACATAAATAAATCAGTTGAATTCCTTTACACCAAAAAAGAGAACAGCAAGGAGGAAATCACCAAATCAATACCATTTACAATACCCTGCAAGAAGATAAGATACCTAGGAATAAATCTAACCAGAGATGTAAGAGACTTATACAAAGAAAATTACAAGACCCTATCACAAGAAAGTAAGGGAGACTTACATAAGTGTATAGGAAGACTTAACATTGTGAAAATGTGTACACTACCCAAAGCAATCTGTACATACAGTACAACAGCAACACAAATTCCAATGTCATTTTTTAATGAGATGGAGAAACAAATCACCAACGTTGTTTGGAAAGGGAAGAAGTCCTTGATAAGTAAAGCTTTGCTGAAGAAGAAGAACAAACGGAAGGTCTCACATTACCTGACTTAGAACCTATTACATTGTCATGGTAGTCAAAACAGCCTGATAGTGGTACAAAAACAAATATATAGACCAATGGAACAGAATAGAGAATCCAGAAATAATACCATGCACCTATGAGCAGGTAGTATTTGATAAAGGCCCAGAATCTGTGAACTCGGGAAAAAACAATCCTTTTAACAAATGGTATTGGCAAAATTGGATAGCTACCTGCAAGAAACTGAAACAAAACCCATATCTCACACGTTGCACAAAATCTAACTCAAAATGGATCAAAGACCTAAATATCAAATCTAAAACGATAAAGATTATGGAAGGAAAAAAAAGGATAAGCACTGGAAGCCCTAATATACAGCATAAACCGACTACAAAATATTGTAACGATACACAAATGACACAAGAGAAAACAGACAAATGGGAACTACTAAAAATCAAACACTTATGTTCATCAAAAGACTTTATCAAAAGAGGAAAAAAAGACTGCCTACAGACTGGGAAAAAATACTTGGCAATCACAAATTTGAGTGACATCTAACCTTCATAATCCACAAGGTACTGCAAAATATCAACAATAAAGAGACAAATAACCCAATTAAACAATGGGCAAAGGATATGGAAAAACACTTCACCAAAATAGACATCCTGGCAGCCAAAAGACACATGAGGAATTTTTTCCAATCATTCACCATTAGAGAAATCCAAACCCAAACTACAATGAGATGCCATCTCCCAAACAGGCTGGTATCAATGCAAAAAACACAAAATAGCTAAAGCTGAAAAGACTGTGGAGAGATTGGAACCCTTCTACACTGCTGGTGACAGTATAAAATGGTACAATTTCTTTGGGAAGCAATTTGGAGCCTTCTTAAAAAGCTAGAAATAGAAATGCTGTATGATTCAGCAATCCTACGGCTTGGAATATATCCTAGGGAAATAAGGGCTGTCACATGAACAGATACATGCACACAAATGTTTATTGTAGCACAGTCCACAATAGCAAAAAGATGGAATCAACCTAGGTGTCCACCAATGTATAAATGAATAAACAAAATATGATATATTTACACAACGGAACACTATGAAATGATAAAGAATAATGATGATTATAAGAAACATTTCAAATCTGGAATCGTCTGGAATACATTATGCCAAGTGAAATTAGCCAGGTGCAAAGGGACAAATGTTGTATGAGACCAATATTATAAGGACTCAAGAAAATGTTTATGCACAGGAGAAAATAATCTTTGATGGCTACAAGGGTGTGGAGGTAGGAAGAGGATTATTCATAGATTACATAGTTGATAGGAATTTGGTTAGGTGAAGGGATTCACAGGATGCTGTAAAAGGAAAGTCAGCACAACTGGACTACATCATTAGCACAAACATTTTCTAAATGCAGACCAATATTTTAAAGGGTAAAACAGCAGGGACATGGGTCTGGGGACCATATTTTCAGGAGACATCAAGGTCAATTGGCATAACTCTTCTTTTTCTGAGAAAATGTTCTTCATTCCATACTGGTGAGTGGTGCCCGGGGTCTTAAAAGCCAGCAAGCTACCATCTAAGTGACAACAACTGGTCCCAATCCACCTGGAGCAGATGAAAATCAAGAACATAAAAGAAACGAGGAAAATATGAAATCTGGAGACAGAAGTGTCCATACAATTGGGAGACTACATCAGCATGAGACCAGAAGAGCTAGATGGTATACAGCTACCACCAAAGGTTGCTGTGACAAGGAACACCATGTAGAGTCCCTGATGTAGCATGAGAAAAAGGAGAGTGCACATCTTGAACTCTATTAAAAGACCAGAGATAATTATCTGACATCCTGGAGAATCCCCTGAGAACATAGCTCCTAGACTTGCTGCTAGCCTAGAGCTGAAACCAGGACTGAAGGCAACTCTTTAGACAAAGATTATACTGGACTGTAAGACATAGAAGTGATGTGTATACTTCCTGGCTTAAATATATGTATGAGGCTGTCCAATGAGTTCTCCTCTCTACAGGTGAGAGGGGAGAGTAGAGTTGAGGGGACAAGGGTTCGTTGAATGAATACCAGAAGTACAGAGTGGAAAGGAGGAGTGTGCTGTCACAGGATGAGGAGAGCAGATAGAATTGTACAGAAGCATGTGTTTGGGTTTACAAGGACAGCCAATTAAATTCACAAACACATCCTAGAAAAAGTGTTGCATACCATGTTACTGAATATCACTAGAGTCACTTTTGAAGTACTCCGTGTCATGGACTGAACTGTTTCCTAAAATATCTGTGGCAGCTTGGCTATAGCGTAATTCCTGGTACAGAGTGATGTTCCTCCATGTTGGAATTCTTGCCTCTATGATGTTAATGAGGGTGTATGGGAGTTGTACTGGTGTATAAGTGTTTTGTGCCCTGAGGCAGTCCTTTAAGATATAAAGGAGGGGAGATGGCAGAGACACTTGGGGATTTCATACTACCAAAAAGCAGTGCTGGGACCTTAGCATGTTCTTTAGAAACTACTGGGGTGCCTGTGCCTCAAAAGCTTCTTATCCAGGGGAAGACTGACAGCAAGGATCTTCCTCCAGTGCTGGCAGAGAAAGCCTTCCCCCTAGAGCTGATAGCCTGAATTTGGACTTTTAACTTACTGGTCTGTGACCAATAAAATCCTTATTTTTAAACTCATCCATCTGTGATATTTCTGTTAAAGTAGCAGTAGATAACTAAAACACTCTCCTTCGGAAGCTATTTACTGACACCAATGCCTAGTCCACCTCTTAATACAATTTTAGAACTCTTTCTGGAATGACTATCAGAGCTGTCATTGTATTACCCTTGATGTCCTGGATGTCATCAAATGTCTTTCTTTCAATATTTCCTTTGTCTTCAGATAACGAAAAAGTCATCGGTGAGTAGGGAGAGTTTTCCAAAACAGTTACTTATTTACTGGCTAAAAACTCCCTCACAGACAACTTTACAATTAAGTTGATGAACTTGCCTCCTTGTCACGATAAGCAATGGCCATTCCAGAAAGAGTTCCAAAACTTCTTTGAAGGGTGGACTAGGCTTTGGCACTGGTGCGTAGCTTCCTAAGGGGAATATTGTGAAGGTGGCTATAGTGATATTCAGCAACAAGGTATGTAGCACTTTTTCTAGGATAGGTTTGTGAACTTAACTAGCAGTCCTCATACAGCAAATTGACTTGGATTATAAACTTGCACTTAATCACAATAATAGTAAAAAAAATAAATAAGAGGCGGAGTCAAGATGGCGGACTAAGCACACGTCTTCTTATATCCCTCTGGAAACCAAGACCTGAATTAATAATCAAACGGAGCCTTCTGATCACCTAATCAGTTTCAGGACACGGCACAGGGCTGTTAATGGGGACTCCATACCACTGAGTAAAAAACCTCTCTTTCGCTAACTCCCACTCCTGGCTAACGGACAGAAGGTAAATGCACTATTTTGACTTTTTTTTCTCTGTCTTGGCTGGCGGGCAGAGCTGGGTCTTGCCTGGCAGCTAGACTCAGAAGCGCTGCTAGGGGGATAGGCAGGTGAAATTCCCATATTTTGAGAGCCAGGCTTAGGACTCTGTTAATCTAGCCACTTTGAGCCTTTCATTTTATATCTGCATCAGAGGAGTTTGAATGGATTTCCACAGTCAGTGTGCGGGATGCCATGTTGGTACCAAGATTTCAGCAGGACCTAATTCTTAGCTAGGGAGCCAGCATCTGCAAACAGGACAGCGCTTCTCCGACAGAAGAGCACTAATTTTCCCAGTGTCACCTATGTTGCAGGCCCTGCCACAGAAGCAGAGGAATCACTACCTTTTGGCACCGTTAGCCCCTCTGTCTGCTGCCTGTGTGGAGGACGCCATCTTGAATACGGTGGCCGCAGCTGGACCTAATTCTCAGCTTGGGAGCTAGAGCCTGCCCACAAGAGAGAGCTTTTCTATCACAAAAGCAGTACTCGATGCAGTGTCGGCTAAGGCTAGGCTCTGACAGCAGAGGCCAACAGGGCAGTAGTATTGCTGTATTCTGAACTAGTTTGTTATCATCTGGGGTTGGATATAGTGGCACTTACTTTGTCAGTTGAGAAGAGGGACCTCTTCATCTGCAAACCTAACTGACTTGTGAAGTGCTCAGATATCTTTTGCTTTACATTTGAAGACAGCCTAGAGAAACATTTGCAATCCATCCTCACAGTTCCTCTTCCAGCCTCTTCATGCTCACATGGGACCCAAAAAGCAACAGACAATTGTGGCATACAAGAAACCACCCATGGTTTCAGAAGGCTCCCAAACAAAGCAACCAAGGAGTTTTCCAGATGAAGAAACTTTTATGAAAACATCAGAAAGTGAATACAAAATGATTATATACAGAGCCCTTTTAGACCTTATACAAAATGCAGCAGAACAAAATGAAAAATTAAGCAAGCTGTTCGATCTGATGGAACACCAGTACTCTGAAATCCAACAGATCAAGAACAAAATCAAAGACATAGAAACTTCCATGCAAAGCCAAGAAAACAGAATGGAACAAATAGAAAGAAGAATTTATGACTTGGAAGACAGAGCTACTGAAGCCAGCGTCCATGAGCAGAAATCAGAGAAAAGAAACAAGAAAAATGAAGAAACATTAGGAAGCATGTGAGACTCTATTAAGAGGAACAACCTTTGATTAATTGGAGTCCTTGAACAGGGTGAGACATCTGAGAACACAGAGAGTATCATTGCTGAGCTGCTGAAAGAAAACTTCCCAGAAATCATGAAGGAAGAGAATATAGACATCTCAGATGCATATCGTACGCCACTCAATATAGATCTCAAAAGAAAGACTCCAAGACATATTATAATCAAGCTTAACAAAATGAAACATAAGCAGCAACTCTTAAAGGCAGCAAGATGCAAAGCAAAGCTAACATTTAGAAGGAAACCCTGTATGCTCTCGTCGGATTTCAGAGCAGAAACCATGCTGGCACGGAGACACTGGCATCACACATTCAAAGCCTTGAAGGAGAAGAACTTCCAACCAAGAATTATATATCCTGTAAAACTATCTTTCAAATACAAAAATGAAATTAAGACGTTTCCAGATAAACAGACACTCAGAAACTTTGTAAAAACCAAACCCAAACTACAAGAAATACTGAAAGAAGTTCTTGGCTCTGGCTTAGAAGAACGAAACCACTAACTTTATATTTTAGAATGACACATTATTCAGAACTCTGCTTAGTTAGGGAAGGCTCCAAAGTCAATCACAGCTTTGATACGGAAACAAGCAATCCAGTGATCATCATGAAAACTATGATGTCATCATAATAAAAAGAGGGATGTACTAAAGTTGTTACAGTCCTTCCAGATGGAGAGGAAGATGACAAGACTGGTAGTAATTAAAATTGGGTTTACATATAGTTTATTAAGGGGGATCATAGGGGCAGCTGTAAAGCACAACAAAGATGTATCATACCATTTCAAGAAATGTAACACAGGGGTTTCAACAACTACAAAACCAGCTCTGAAAAAGGTGAAAAATCAACTCACTGAAAAGAATGTCCCAGAAAAGACTAATAAGAACAACAGAGAAAACATCAACATAAAAATAAACATAACACAATGGCAGCAGTGAACACATATCTATCAATAATTACATTGAATGTGAATGGACGGAATGCTCCAGTAAAGAGACACCGAGTGTCATCTTGGATCAAAAGACATGACCCATCCATATGTTGTCTACAAGAAACTCACTTGAGACCTAAAGACAGGAACAAACTGAAAATGAAAGGATGGAAGAATATATATCAAGCTAACAATGAACAAAGAAGAGCAGGGGTAGCAATTCTAATCTCAGACAAAATCAATTTTAATGTCAAATCCACTATCGTGGATAAAGATGGACACTATTTATTGCTGAAAGGTTCGGTACACAAGCAAGACTTAACTCTATTAAATATTTATGCACCTAATATCAGAGCACCTAAATGTGTCGAAGAAACACTGACTATGCTCAAAAGAGAGTTAAGAGTTACATGACTTCACAATAATAGTGGGAGACTTCAACACTCCACTCTAAATACTGGGCAGATTATCTAGAGAAAAGCTCAACAAAGACACAGAAGACCTTATTGCCACAATTAACCAACCAGACCTCATTGACATATACAGAACTTTCTATCCATCAGGAGACAACTACACCTTCTTCTCCAGTGCACATGGAACATTCTCCAGAATTGACCATGTGATAGGCCATAATGCAATGCTCAACAAAATCCATACCATTGAATTACTGCAAAGCATCTTCTCAGATCATAAAGCCATCAAAGTTGAAATCAATAGCAGAATAAAACATAGATAGAAAGTGGAACTCTTGGAAACTGAACAACATCTTGCTCAAAACAACATGGCTTATAGAGGAAATCAAGGATGAAATAAAGAAATTCATGGCTTCCAATGAGAACGAAAACACTTTCTACCAGAATCCATGGGATACAGCCAAAGCAGTGCTCAGAGGTCTGTTTATCTCCATAAATGCACACATCTGGAAGGAAGGAAGAAACCAAATCAAGGAACTAACTCTACAGCTTGAACAAGTAGAAAGAGAACAATAGAGGAACCCCTCAGGCACCAGAAGAAACGAGATCATAAAGATTAGAGCAGAGCTAAATGAATTAGAGAATAGAAAAACAATTGAAAAAAGTGAAAAGACCAAAAGCTGGTTTTTTGAGAAGATCAACAAAATTGACAAACCGCTGGCTAAACTTACTAAAGAAAAGCAGGAAAGGAAACAAATAACCCAAATTAGAAATGAGAGGGGAGTTGTCACCACAGATGCAACAGAAATCAAAAATATCATAACAGAATACTATGAAAAACTGTACTCTAACAAATTTGAAAACCTAGGGGAAATGGACAAATTCCTTGACTCATACCACCTACCCAAATTATCACAACGTGAAGCAGAACAACTTAATAAACCCACCACAAAGGAAGAGATTGAAAAGGTCATCAAAACACTGCCAACCTAAAAAAAGTCCAGGCCCAGATGGCTTCACGGCAGAATTCTACTAAGCATTCATAGAAGAGTTATCTCCAATACTACTGAGACTACTTCACAGTATAGAAAGGGATGGAGTACTCCCAAACTCATTCTATGAAGCCAGCATAACCCTGATACCTAAGCCAGGGAAAGACCCAACAAAGAAGGAGAACTACAGACCGATATCACTCATGAATCTAGATGCAAAAATCTTCAACAAAATTCTTGCCAATAGAATACAACAGCATATCAAGAAAATAATCCATCCTGACCAAATGGGATTCATACCAGGGATCCAAGACTGGTTCAACATCAGGAAAACAATCTATGTGATAAACCACATAAATAACACAAAAGACAAGGATCACCTGATTTTGTCCATTGATGCAGAAAAGGCATTTGATAAAGTCCAACACCCATTCATGCTAAAAACTCTTAGCAAAATGGGCATAGACGGCAAATTCCTCAACACAATAAGGGCCATTTATACAAAGCCAATTGCCCACATCATCCTGAATGGAGAGGGACTGAAAGTCTTTCCCTTGAGATGAGGAACTAGACAAGGATGCCCACTCTCACCTCTCCTATTCAACATTGTGCTAGAAGTTCTAGCCAGAGAAATTAGACAAGACCAAGAAATAAAGGACATCTGCGTCAGCAAAGAGGAAGTTAAAATCTCCCTGTTTGCAGATGATATGATTGTATATGCAGAGAACCCCAAGGAATCTATAAGTAAGCTACTCAAACTGAGAAGAGTTCAGCAAAGTCTCAGGATACAAGATAAACATAAGTAAATCAGTAGGATTCCTTTATACCAACAATGAGACTGTTAAGGAAGAAATTATCAAATCAATACCATTTACGATAGCCCCTAAGAAGATAAGGTACCTAGGAATTAATCTAACCAGAGAAACAACAGACCTTGACAAAGAGAACTACAAGCCCTTACTACAAGAAACTAAGAAAGACTTAGATAAATGGAAAAACCCACCTTGCTCATGGATAGAAGACTTAACATTGTGAAAATGTCTATTTTACCCAAAGCAATTTATTTATATAACGCCATCCCAATACAAGTTCCAGCGACATTTTTTAATGAGATGGAGAAACAAATCACCAATTTTGTTTGGAAAGGGAAGAAGCCCTGGATAAGTAAGGTACTACTAAAGAAGAAGAACACTCTGGGAGGCCTCTCATTACCCGACCTTAGAACATACTACACTGCCACAGTGTTCAAAACAGCCTGGTACTGGTACAAGAACAGACAGATGGATCAATGGAACAGAATTGAGACCCCAGAGATGACACCATCTGCCTATGAACAATTGATATTCGACAAAGGCCCTAAGACATTAAACGGGTAAAAACAGTATCTTCAGCAAATGGTACTGGCAAAATTGGTTATCCATCTGCAATGCACTGAATCAAGGTCCATATCTTACACCTTACACAAAACCAACTCCAACTGGATAAAAGACCTAAATATCAAACCTAAAACGATAAAGCTCATCCAAGAAAAGGTAGGAACAACAATGGAAGTTTTAATACACAATGAGGACAGACTCCAAAATCTGTCAAGGAAACCACAATCAACAGAAGAGAAAATAGATCAATGGGAACTATTAAGAATCAAACACTTTTGCTCATCCAAAGACTTTATTAATAGAATTAAAAGAACACCCACAGAATGGGAAAAAAATTTGGCAACTCTATGTCAGATCGACGCCTGATCTCCATAATCTATAAGATGCTACAAAATATCAATAAGAAGAAGATAAATCATCCAATTAAGCGATGGGCAAAGGAGATGGACAGACATTTCACTAAACAGGAGATCCAGGCAGCCAAAAAACATATGCGGACATGTTCACAATCTTTAGTTATTAAAGAAATTCAAATCAAGACTACAGTGAGATACCATCTCATCCCAACAAGATTGGCCATGATCCAGAAAACACAAAACAACAAATGCTGGAGAGGCTGTGGAGAAAGAGGAACCCTTCTATACTGTTGGTGGGGTTGCAAAATGGTCCAGCCTCTTTGGAAAGCAATTTGGCACTTCCTTAAAAAAATGGACATTGATATACCATTTGACCCAGTTGTGGTGGTCAGGATTATGTCAACTTGTTTACTACCTATTTGGCTGCTGTATTAAGTGACAGGGCGGGGTTTGTGGTGGCTCCCTGCCCCTCGGCTCTCATCTCGCGACCTTGGACTACGGCTGCTGATCGCTCACATGGCCAGGAGCTCCTGCTCTCTTTTTCCAGTGTCTGGTTCCGGGACTTGAGCTAGCAGCTGTTGGGCTCATCAGTCCTTACAGTCGGCACTTGAGAGTCCTGCTCCCTGACCTGCCGATCCTGGGTTCACCAGCCTCTGTCGCTTCGTCTCGCCACCAGCTTGGGATCCACTGACCTACACAACTGGTGACCTGCAACTCTGGTTGCTGACTTGCTGACTGTTTTAGTCAGCTAGGGCTGCTCTAACAGAAATACCACAGAGTGGATGGCTTTAACAAAGAAAGATTTATTCTTACACAGTCCGGTAGGTTGCAAGTCCATATTCAGGGCGTCCACTCCAGGGAAAGACTTTCCCCTTGACGGCTCTGGAGGAAAGTCCGGTATTGCATCAGTCATTGTCCAGGGAGTGTCCTCACACAAGAACCTCTGGTCTGAAGGACGTGCTCTGCTCCCGGTGCTGCTTGCTTGATGGTAGCGAGGTTCTCAAATTGTCCTTGGTTCTTTTTCCTTTTATTCCTTGCAAGCTAAAAGCATTAAGGGTGGGGCAAGCCATACTCCAGGGAAACTTCCCCCATAGCAGGAATTCACAGCCCCACCCTAATCCTTTAACATACAGGTTAGCAAAACCACACAATGGAGGACAGTCCCAAGATACTGGGAACCATATCCCATCCACATGGCTGCACACATTTTTGGGGGGACACAATTCAAACCATGACATCCCACCCTTTGACAACCCAAAAATCACATCACAAAACATTTAACACATTCATCTCACCATAGCAAAATTATGTCCATCAATATAACAGAAGTCTTAAATCAGTTCCAAGTCCAAAATACAAAAACTCTTCTACATCTGTGAAACTTAGAAGGCATTAACAGGCAACAGGCAAGTCAACAGAACACATTACATTAGCCTTCAGAGCTTTGGAAATACTCTTACATTTTCTGAGACATTCTACACAACAGCAATGCTCTCCAGACTCTAGATATCGGCCACACTCTCAGGTTTCTGAGTGGAGACCTCCAGCCCCGTGCTACAACTCTGCCTTCAAGGCCCACTTGGACAGAAACTCTGTCCCATCGGCTTTAGGAGCACCCTAAGCCCAACTGAGTGGCAATTCCACCCTTATGAACACAGCACGCCATGGTTCCACCCTTTCAAACCCCTGAGGTCATGGCCATACCTCTTGAGACTGAGGCAGCTCAGCTTCTCACGCTATCTGCCTCTTCAGCTTCAGCTTCCTATGGCCGCATGGCCTGGGCCTCAGGCCCACATCTGCCCTGCCGGGCAAGTGTTCCAAAGCTCTGTAGCTCCACTGGTTTAAGTGCCCGGAGGCACCCCACTCTTGCTGGAAAGCGTCCTGCCCAAAGGCACTCAACTCTCTCACTCCGTGGGTCAGCAAGGCCAGCTCACCGATTCAAGTGCCCAGAGGCACCCCGTTCCGCGAGGAAAGCTCTGCGCAGGCACTGACCTCTCTCGCTCCACGGGTCGGCTCCAGCGCTGCCTCTGGTTCTGCTGCTGCCGCTGCCGCTGCTGCCGGTCCTCTGTTGTTTCTCACCATCTGCGCCTTCTTCGTTCCTTCTGAATCTTCTATCCATTCGCAGTTTCAAAGTGGCTTCCACATTTTAGGTATTTGCTAGAGCAGCACCCCACTCCCACGGTACCAATTCTGTTTTAGTCAGCTAGGGCTGCTCTAACAGAAATACCACAGAGTGGATGGCTTTAACAAAGAAAGATTTATTCTTACACAGTCCGGTAGGTTGCAAGTCCATATTCAGGGCGTCCACTCCAGGGAAAGACTTTCCCCTTGACGGCTCTGGAGGAAAGTCCGGTATTGCATCAGTCATTGTCCAGGGAGTGTCCTCACACAAGAACCTCTGGTCTGAAGGACGTGCTCTGCTCCCGGTGCTGCTTGCTTGATGGTAGCGAGGTTCTCAAATTGTCCTTGGTTCTTTTTCCTTTTATTCCTTGCAAGCTAAAAGCATTAAGGGTGGGGCAAGCCATACTCCAGGGAAACTTCCCCCATAGCAGGAATTCACAGCCCCACCCTAATCCTTTAACATACAGGTTAGCAAAACCACACAATGGAGGACAGTCCCAAGATACTGGGAACCATATCCCATCCACATGGCTGCACACATTTTTGGGGGGACACAATTCAAACCATGACACTGACCTTGGGTTCCTCAGCTTCCGTGGACACGTGAGGCTTGTGCCAGAGCTTGGGACATTCAGCTTCTGTGATTACGTGAGCTGTTTCCTATATTTGTATCTATCTATCTGTCTATATATATATGTTATAAATCTTTCCTTGTACCTACACGTGTTACTGGTTTTGCTTCCCTAGAAAACCCAGCCTAAGACACCAGTAATTCCACTACTTGGAATATATCCTACAGAATCAAGGCCTTTCACACCAACGGACACATGCACGAGAATGTTTATCGCAGCACAGTCCACGATAGCAAAAAGATGGAATCAACCCTGATGCCCAACAACAGAAGAATGGACAGGTAAACTATGGTACATATACTCAATGGAGCACTACGCAATGATAAAGAATAACGATGATTCCAGGAAACATCTCCTAACCTGGTTTCAACTGGAAGATATTATGTTGAGTGAAAGTCGTCAGTGACAAAGGGACAAATACTGTATGAGACCTCTACGATAAGATCTCAAAAACAGATTTGTGTATACAAGAAAAGACTCTTTGACAGCTGCAAGGGAGGGGAGGGAGGGAGAGTGAGTGGGGGAGGGTTTAGTTTAGATAGTTGCTAGAAATCTGATGGGGAGAAAGCGGTGATAGCATACATTAGAAACAAGAACAACATTAAGTGGACTTCAGCATAACTTGAGTACTCCTTCCATCTTAACCCAATATTGCAAGGATCGAGTAGCTGGGGCAGGGGGCAGGGGGCAGGGGACCATGCTCTTAGGGAAAATCGAGGCCAAATGGCACAACTAATGTCTTGCTAAGAGAGCTCTCTGCACCCCACCCACATTGTTGAGTGGCGTCTGGGGTCTTCAAAGCTGCCAAGCTGCCATCCGAGGACACAGCAAATGGTCCCAACTCAGCAGGAACGGATGCTCACCGAGGACCAAAATGACATGCAGTGAAGACAACCTAGAAGACAGAGAGACCCACAAGAGTGGGTGCCTTCATCGACTTGGGTATAATGGCAGAACAGGCACTAGTTAGACATTCCAAAGCAAATGGGAGAAATTGCAGGGAAAGAAGACATTAACAGATGACAAGCAAGTCAGCAGAACACCTTACATTATCTCTCAAAGCTGTGAAAATATTCTTGCATTTTCTGAGACATTGTACATAATAGCTTTGCCCTTCGGACTCTGGGTATTGGCCACACTCTGTGGATTCTGAGTGGAGACCCCAGCCCTGTGCTACAGCTCTGCCTTCAAGGCCCACTTGGACAAAAACTCTGCCCCATTGGCTTTAGGTGCACCCTAAACCCAAGTGAGTGGCAATCCCACCCTTACAAATGCAGGATGCTATGGTTTCACCCTTTTGAACCCCTGAGGTAATGGCCAGACCTTTTGAGACTGAGGCAGCTCAGCTTCTCATGCTGTTTGTCTCTTCAGCTTCTGCTTCCTGAGGCCTGACGGCCTAGGCCTCAGGCCCACATCTGCTCTGCACGGGCAAGTGTTCCAAAGCTTTGTAGCTCCAGTGATTCAAATGCCCAGAGGCACCCCACTCAGCTAGGAAACCTCCTACACAAAAGCGCTCAGCTCTTTCACTCCATGGGTCAGCAAAGCTAGCTCCACTGAGTCAAGTGCCGGAAGCACCCCGTTTCACCAGGAAGCGTCTGTGCACAGGCACTTACCTCTTTTGTTCCACGGGCCAGTTCCAGCTCTGCCTCTGGTTCCACTGCTGACCGGTACTCTGCTGCTTGATTCTCACCGTCTGCACCTTCTTCAGTGTTAACAGTTCTCCTTGGTTCCTTCTGGATCTTCTATCCATTCACAGTTTCAAAATGGCTTCCACATTTTAGGCATTTGTTAGAGCAGCACCCCACTCTCAAGGTACCAAATTCTGCTTTAGTCAGTTAGTGCTGCTCTGTCGCTGCCTGCGACCCCCGGAACCCGCCCGGGGCCCCAAGCAGGAGACACCGAATGCAGGGAGACAAGAGAGGAACAACAACAACTTTATTTTTCTGGGCTTCGGCTTATATACCGAGCCATGTCCAATAGGCATTCAGTTTGGCATGGGGTGAGGGCGGCTTTCTCTTCTAACTGGCTGCAATCATCAGGCCATCATGGGCGTCACACAGGGGCTGACGTGGGGAGGCGGGTTTACTCAGGGCGCGGTCGGGTGTCTCGGCGCCATCTTCAAGGCGCGGCTGCGATGTGGGCTTCCCACACTGCTCTAACAGAAATACCATAGAGTGGATAGCTTTAACAAAGTAAAGTTTACTCTTATACAGTCTGGTAGGCTACAAGTCCAAATTCAGGATATCTGGTCCAGGTGAAGGGTTTCTCCCTTGTTGGTTCTGGAGGAAAGTCTAGTATTGCATCAGTCTTTGTCCAGGTGGCATCTTGGTGCAGGAATCTCAGGTCTGTGGGACATACTCTTCTCCTGGTGCTCTTTCTTGATGGTGTGAGGTTCCCAACTTTCTGCTTGCTTCCTTTTCCTTTTATCTCTTGTAAGATGAAAGGATTAAGAGTGGACAAGCCATACTCCAGGGAAACTCCCTTTACAGTGGAGCAGGGAGGTGATCTTATAAAGGGATTTACAGTCCCACCCTAATCCTTTAATAAACAGCACAGGAAAATCATAAAATGGAGGACAATCATAGAATACAGGGAATCATGGCCCAGGCACATGGCTACACAATTCAATCCATGGCATGTGCCAACTTAGAGTTTAGCCCTGACTAGGCATAGTCTGAACAAAAATTTGTTGAAATTGTTACCAAGGATAACCTCAGCAGTTCTGACCCACAAACAAACTTGTTTGCTATTGAGAAAAGTATTCAGGAGATAATCTACAGTTTTCCACACTAGCAAAGATTTATTAGAAAAAAGCTTGCAAGAGGAGGCAAAGAGAGACTGGAGTTGGGATTGACACAATGGCAACGGGTTTGACTTTTGGTTTTGGTGTGACTTCTCTGACAGTTGCCAAACCAAAACCACTACTGTCGAGTTGATTCTGACTCATAGCGACCCCATAGGACAGAGCAGAACTGCCCCGCAGAGTTTCCAAGGAGATCCTGAAGGATTTGAACTGCTGACCTTTTGGTTAGCAGACCACTACATCACCAGGCTTCCATGAAGAGAATTTAAGGTAATTTAAGAATTCTAGGATGAGTATATCATTATTTGGTGCAGGACAGCAGAACAGCATAGGGCCTTTCCTGAGATTTCCTGGTAAGATCTGTAATTTTGCAGGAGACCCCTTTTGGCTACCCAGATAAAGGGGCCCTGACTCATGAAACTTGACTACTTTAAGCAGCTGCTGAGACATTTTCACTTGAGAGTTGGTTTTGGTCTCCCATCTCAGCACTCCCTGTTGCTTTTCACTGAGAGCGATTAACTCAAACACTTCCTCATGTGTGCACTGTGACCCTTGAGGGACTGCCTGGTTGTGCCTAGTCTCCAACTCTAAAAGGAGCCACCCAGTTTTGCAGTCATTGCAATTCAGGGAATTGCCTGGCAACCATACACTGCAACCCATGGGGGCCATCTGGTTCCACCTAGGCTGCAACTTTGAAAGGAGCTATCCATTTGTGCGATCACTGCAATCCAGAGAATAGCCTGGTAGGAGAACCATCTGGCAAAGGAAAGAGCTCTGTAAGTCTGATAGAATGGTAATAACTTCTTCCATTCCTGGTAATAGTTCACTAGGGTAAATTCTAACTGATTGGTCAGCCTATGGTTATTCTCCCATGACTAAAAACTCTGTAAGGAGCTGCTTGGTTAAACTGCAATGAAGATGACTGCAGCCCCATTTCTACCTTTGCCTTTCTTGTTGGCCGTCTGCCCAGCTATCTGTTTTTCAATCTCTTATTATTTTTGTAAAATTTGGGTTCAGTTGAGGGGACCCCAGATTTGTAATTTGCTGTGAAAAGTATTTGATTGTGCTATTCCTGTAGGTTGAGTGTTTAATGTCTGCGCAAAACTTTACAGGTTTGGCTTCGGACCACATATTTGGCCAATTCAACCATAGAATTTTCTTTTTTCCCTTGTGATGTCTTATTTAATATCTATGTTTTTGTAAGACGGTATTTGCTTGTTGAGGGTTTCTTATGTGTCTGAATTTTGAATGTCTTGTCAAGACTCCCATGTCTTATCATTGTCAGTGTAAGCTTTACTTGTATCACACCCCTTTACCTGGTCTAATTTTAAAATATTTCTTGTTTTAATTCTTTGAGACAAACTTTGGCAGGTCAGAAAAGGTCTTTCATGCCCAAATCCTCCTAATTAAGGTGGAGAGAGTCCTGCTCGAGCTACACTGAGAGTAATACGGAAGCCAAATTTCACATAGATCCATACATACTGTCGCTGGGCTGAGAAAAGCTAAATTTACAGCCCTTAGTTAAAGGTCCCAAATGAGAAAACAGATAGTTTTGTGTTAAAGAAAAAGTAACAATTATAAAACAGTAAAAGGGCAATTAATAATCTTATGCCCTCCAGTCTTCCTAGGTTCATCTTAAGCATATGTAAGTGTTTTTAGAAATAGGGGGCAGGGCAGGATCAGGCCTCCCGTTCACCAGCCTCCAAAGTCACAGCTCCAGGGAAACTTTTGAAAGACCCTTTACAACTAGGTGAAGAACTTTAAGACAGAAAGCAGATAAGAATTGCTACTTTAATTATTGGCAATTGAGTGAATCCAAATTGTAAAAAGATTGTAAACAATTTTTGTCTATTGTAGAGGAACTCAGAGACACATCTGAAATGGCCTAAAAATTGGTCCAACCCTAACAAGACATTTAGAGTTATATATATACCAATAATTGGTCAGTTCAACAGAGCCTTTGTGATTTCCAAAGCCAACTGATAGAAACTTTATGAGTTAAAATTAGATTGGGAAAAATATGAGACATAGTAAATTAAATAAAAACTGGAGATGCTTAAGCAAACTTTATTTCAATTACAGGCTTAGAATAATTTCCAAGAGCTTTTGGGTTAACTTACTGATGTTAGATTGAGTTAGTGGATATCCGTTATAGTTTATATACCTTTTGCTTTCCAGGAAAGAAAAAGAATATATATTATGTAAGTCTTAATGAGTGAATTAATGTTTTTTTTTTTTTGCTATTTTAAGAAATATATTATGAAGGTTTATCAAAATATTTATTTGGTATGGTCAAAGGTTTTGTTTGTCTAACAATTTAATGGCTTGATGTATGCAAATTTTAAGAACATTGATGTTAGAAAACTTGAGTTTTCGCTGCTACGAAATGAAATTTGCTGACTTCTGAGTAAATAGTTTATTTATTCTTTGTATAACCTCCCTTGAAGGGAACTATTTGACATCGCATTAGAATTAGAGTTCTGAGTCAAAAAAACCAAGCCACTAATACCTAGGAAAGGAGAGAGAGCTAAGTTTTTTGTTTTAGGATCTTTAATAAATAGTCATAGTGTTGTTTCTTGCTCACCTGTAGTAAACTCTGAAGCTTCATGGAAAGCTATGAATATCCTTTCCTAAAGGGAAAGTACTACAGGTTTTAGCATAGACTGGAATTGAAAATGTGACTGAATTTCACTGGGTTAAAATTTATATTTAGTTAATTGCTAATTGGACTATCTTATTTTACTTAATGTAACATCATCAAATCCAATGTTTTGACTGGAGAATTTAAATTATTTACTTATAAATTTATTGTTAGTCTATAAAAGTACATAAAGACTTAACAATCTTGATTAATCTTGATTATGTGGTATTATGCCTTAAGATTATTATGTACAATGTCTGAAGTTCCTTTAAAGTATAGGTTATAATTGTGTTTAGAAATATTATTGTCTAAGATTTTCCAGTGGACTGGGTTTTATTTGGCTTTTAAACCCTGCTTATAATTGACCTCTGTCACTATCAAGCACGTGGCTTGGCTTTGGTCACTATCAAGAGTATTTATTTTTACTGATCATAGTCATATTAAGTTTTTCTCATCTACAGTTTTTGCTAATTGTCTGAGAGCAATTCACCTGAATATCTGAACAAAAATTTTTAGACTTGTGAAAAGGACTGTGACTTGAGATATCTAAACCTCTTATGCAGCACTGATGACCTTGCAGACTGCAGCTGATCTGCAATTAGGTAAAACAGAAAACTAGCTATGTAAGACTGAGTAAATAAGTATACCAAGGGTTTTATGTGAAAATATAAGATTTTAAGGTCCTACTTTCTAAATATAAGAAATCATTTTTCTTTCTCCTAAATTATTTAACTAATGGGTTTAGATACTGTAATTCTCCAATTAGAAATTCCTATTGGGAAACTTAGCAAAGTTGTAAATATCATAACTAGTAAAGTGTCTAAAATTTTAGCTAGAATTTTACCAATTAACATAGCATTAGATTTCCTATTCTATTAAAAAAAAAGCTGTACCTTAATAGGTAAGTGTTATGACTTACACTTTTAGCTAGAGTCCTGAGGATACCAACACTAATCCTGAAAATAGAGAACAGAAAGCCATTATGGCCATGTATTTCATGTCCCAGTCCACATCAGACATAAGACAAAAACTACAAAAGTTGGAGACAGAGCCTCTGACTCCATTCTCCTGACTGGTAGAGGAGACTTTTGGTGGCAGAGGAAAAAAATGAAAAAGAAAGCCCAGTTGTTGGCTATAACTCCCCAAGGTCTACCTCAAGGTAACTCATTTGATCTCTGGAGATCAAGACTTGAATCACCTCACTGGCTGGTGAATATGACCCCGATCAATGCAGATACTGTAAAAAACAAGGCCTTTGAAAGCTGAAGTTTCCTGAGCATGCTAAAATGGGATGCCCAGTTGACTTCCTCAAAGATCTAGGTGGTCAGGCCCTCTTGGACTCTCTCAGAAGAAAGTCTAAAGACACTGACCACTGATTGGCCTTGAAACCTGCTTAGCTCCTGGCCATACCATTGACATCTCCATAGGGGAACTAAGAGTCACACTCATTGTGGAAAGTGAGGAGATGGAACTTGTCTTAGACATGAAAGCCACCTTCTCTACTTTGAATTACCCATTGGGCTCATTCTTCAAGCAGGACTGTGCAAAATTTACTCTTATGCCTGATGGGGTCACAACTGGTAAAACATTCCTTTGTGTATGTCTCTCAATGCCCTGTTTTGTTCCTGGGACAAGAACTACTAAGTAAACTGGGGACACATACATTTACTGCTGGTTAATATACTAAAAACTAAAGGATCAGGAGGCTGTATACCAAACTTTCTCAGTCAGGTTTCATAAGAAGTTTGGGACATTGTCATGTGAGAGAAAAACAGAGGAGACAGAGAAAAAGGACAGAGAAGAAATGGAGGAGAAAAAATGGAGATGGGAAAAAGACAAGGGGAATAGGGAAAAAGGAAGGAAGAATAGGAAAGTGAACAGAAGGTAAAGAGAAACCAGAAAAGGAGAGAGGAAGTCGGAAAACTGGATAGCTCTAGCCTGAGTTTCCAGAATAAACCTAATATATTAATTTATTCTGTTAGTAAATCAGGCTTTAGGATCCTATAAAAAAACTGACTCTGAAGTTCTGGTCCTATCCTGTGACACTATATAGCCTTTCTCAATAACCCAATTTACAGTAAGATTGAGAAAAATTAAGATTTTTATCTTCCAAGTAGCAACAGTTCCAGATAAAATGGATAGTGTTCCGTAGGTCCTAACTGATACCCAGTAATTGTCATCCTTGCCCTTATCGATGATAATGCCATCAGTGAGAGATTTCTACTCAGGCCTAACTTACTATTCAGCATGAAGGAGATACAGAAGAAAAGACCTCCATCCATGTTCCCATAAAATTATAACTATGAAATCTCTCAGAGGAAGTTGAAGTAGACAAAATAGTCTGCGAAAGAAGCATGGTAAAGACCAAGATGATTACTTTCACAGTAACCTAATCAATCTCACTGATATTATAATACTGACAGAGAGAATGAAAGGGTTAATAATTGAAAAATTATTGATTAAAATTCTCTCAGGCTGATGGCAACTTAAGAAAAATTACGCTGACTAACCTGGAGACTGCGAGCTTTATGTCAGATCACCACTCAGGGACCTGAGAGCACTGCCCAGATAACATCACAGGTGCTAGATGACCCATCCCTTCTACCTTGTGACTAATCACTTTGACCAGGAACCAGACCCTTGCCCAGATAACATCACAGTTCCTCAACAACACACCCCACCCACCTTATGACTCCAGACCTTGCCCTGGGACCTGAGAAAGCTACAGACCACTGTCCAGATAACATCACAGTTTCTCTATCAACACCTTGTGACTCTGGCTCACCTTGCAACCCACCTTACTAACAAGCCCCATGACTCTGGCCCAACTTGTGACTAACAACCCCCAATCCCCTCGTCTTGAGATAAGATGTTAAGATACAGCCAAGATAGCATCACAATATCTGAAAGAGATGTGTCCTACCCTTCTCATGACCCCCCATCATGACTAAACTCTTCCATCTGGGCACCTGGAAAACACTCCTTTTCTCCCCCTAACCGTTCCTCCTTCTTCCTATAAAACCCTCCGGCTTGAGATGAGTTGGTAAGATGGTTTTTAGGGTGATAATCCACCATTCTCAGATCACCAGCCACCTGAATAAAACACAATCCCTTCCTGTCCCTGCATCTGGCTTTGTGGTGACGAGCAGTTCGAAGCTACAACCAGGTTTCCAGTTATATGACTTCTTCAGTCAGGCTGAAGGTTTTTCTTGAGTAGTTAAGGGTGGCCAAAGTGGGTGACTGCATGTCAACATTTAGGTATGGGGGATAGTAATCTTGAAAGAATGCAGGTAATTCATGGAGGGGTCTGGAGATAGATGTCTGGAGCCCAGAAGGGGTCTGCCGGGAGTTCTTGTAGCTGTCTTCTGGCAGTGGTTATCTAGATTGGGGAGAGGGGGTGTTTGTGTGTGTTAAGTGACTGGCACCTCTGCCTGTTCAGTGACGCAGAGAGAACCTAAAACAAACTAGCTGCAAAGATTTCATTGTACCAGGCATCACCTCCTCTTCTCGTAAGTTTTGGTGGGTTATAAATTAATGTGTAGTCTCCCTGGGCCTAGGTAGTATACAGAAGCTAGGGCTTTGAGAAAAACAGGTACACATGGAAAGAAATGGAGTAAGTCCTCTCCTGTTCTTACACCACCTACTTTACTATGAGTAGAAATCAACACAAATAGGCAGACTTCTCTTTACATTCAGTCAGTATGGTCTAAGCATTCATCCTGCATGACCACTGGAAGTCCAGGATCTTAGTTCAGTTTCATTTCCTTGATATTTCTGAAAATTGAGAATTCTGGGCATGCTTCCATTTCTGCCCAATCCACACTCGTGGTAGCTAACTCCTCTTGATCTGTCAGTTCTTCTGCATGTGTCCTCTGCCTTCTGCTCCTTCCTCCGCAATTTTCACTCAGGCAAAGACTCAGACTCCTTACTGAGCTCCTATAGCACACCTAATATGTACTAGAAGGTTCTGAATAACAAATTTTACCAAAGCCTTCGTCATAATCATTACCATTGTCCTCATTATAACCTCTCAGAGAGTACAGTATGGATTAAGTGTTCCAGAGAAAGTTCTGAAGTTAGGGGTTACCTGCTGCTAAAGCCAATCACTGAGACAAGTATTTAGATTAATGATCAGAAGTTTTATTTGCATACCAGTATGCAATAGTACAGGGGAATATTCTCATCTTTGAAACCTGTATTTATTTGTCAGGCTAGGTTGGGGTGTTTAATGGGAAAGCCTACATGGAGATGCAGGGAACAATGTGGGCAGTTGGGAGGTGTGGGTGATTGGAAGTTGATTGGGTAGAGGTCCTCTGTTTTGCAATCTCATAGGCCATCAATGAAAACAAAGGGGTGCTAGACATCCTCTTTCCACCAATCTGAAAGAAGAATGCTCAAAGTTTCTTCTTTGTCCTCCACCTCCCCTCCCACCCCACAGCCTCTTGCTTAATTCTTTTATCATTAGTTAGAGTCCAATTATCAGGACAAGAGGAGTCACTCATAGCCTATAGTTTACCAAATCTATGATGATGCCTTTGAGAGCCCCACCCTAGTGTTGCTGCCTGGGGCTTGGGGAATGTGGAGGCCCTGTCTTTGCTTGTGGGTTGGGGGTGATCTGAAACAATGCCTCTCAGGCCCTGGATCTTAAGCACCACCCCACCCTGGGGTTTTTCAGCCTCTGGTTTCATAAATATCTTCACATGTTGTGTGTCATTCTATTTACTCTTCCACCTCTTAGCCTAGAAGATGCATTCTATTTACTTCCCGTTTTGTTGGTGAGGAATGAGAAGTTTAGAGAGGTTGAGAAGCTTTTGCCATAGTCACTCAGCAAGTAGACCAGAGAGCAGGGCCCTCTCCCAAGCATTTTTCAAAGTACAGCCAGTGTCAGTGGTGGAACCACAGCTAATTTTAGCTGTTTTACAGTAAAGGATTAAGAGACTGAATCACTTAGTGAGATAGTTATTCCATTTTCAATTATTTTTCATTCCTGATTAAACTGAGGGATAGCTTCAGGTTGTTTCCAAAGTTCCTTTAAAAGCTCTCTAATATCATGCCAATCTCTGTTTTTAACAGAAAACAATATCTCCTTAGAATTTAATGACATTGCACTGTATTACTTGTATTTCTGTTTATAAAAATGAAATTGATTTTCCACTGAAGTTGCAATACAGACTTCCTTCAAAAAATATAAGTTATTAAGAGTGAATAAATTTACAGAAAACTGTTAAGGAAACAGAAGTGCAGTTAGTTCACTGAAATGATAGAAATTGTGAGAATGGAGGCCTTAAGGCTGGGGAACCAGAGTTCATTGTCAAGTTTCTTTAGAATCTTGACAGGCTCTGTCTCTCCTCATCTGTTGAAATCCTGAGGAGGGGCTCTTTGACTCAGTCCAACACCAAGCCCAAGAGAAGTCAATTAACATCATAACACAAAAAGTCCAAGAAGAGTTCAGTCTTTCTATTATTCTGCCATATTGTTCTAAACTTCTCCATTGCAGGGAGAGCTTTCCATCTTCTTTTGCATACCAAAAGTTTCACAAAAGTATTTTTTCTGAAACAGTTAAATGCAATAAATGACCTCATGCAATTAAATGACCGGCAACTTTGGTAAGATTTATTAAAGGCCTGATAAAGCGCTGTTGCATGTAATTCCAAGGCATCAGTTATTTTTCTTTCTTCTTTGTCTACTGTCCATCTTTCATATGCATATAAGGTTACTGAAAACACTTTGGCTTGGGTCAGGCAATTTAGTCCTTAAAGTGACATCTTTGCTTTTTAACACTTTAAAGAAGTCTTTTGCAGTAGATTTGCCCAATACAATGAAGTTTTTGATTTCTTAACTGCTGCTTCCATGGGTATTGATGATGGATCCAAGTAAAATGAAATCCTGGGAGAGGCAGAGTAACTGAATTTGAGCATAACCTGCACCATTTTGCTTCTTAATTCTGTCTCCAAGGATGAGCCCATTGTTTCTCCTGGTTTCTCCCTTAAGCTTAAGAAATAATCTACACTCTCTTTAAGACTGTGGAAAAACAAGTCATAATACTCTAAAAACCATAAAACAAAAATAAAGGAATCTATCTTGTGGCCAGGAACTTACATAATGGCCACACCACCTCAAGCCCAAAATACTAATTAACGTGTCTGGGAGGAGATCATTGCAACCATCCAAAGAAGAGTTAACATTCTACAAATTCCTAGGACTCATAAAACATTTTTATCTTTTTCTATAAAACCTACAGCTAGTCTCCATTTTGGGAATGTTGAAATGAGACATAAATAACTCTATTTTGAGGAAGGGTGCAGTAAAAATTCAGGGTATTAAAGTAGAAGGCGCCAGGAAACAACTTAGCAGAAAATAACAGGAAATACCATAGAGTTATTTCACCTTTGTCTTGCAAAAGATAGAGCCTGGAGATAGCCTTGCAAATAGCTCCTGGAGCCAGCCCTAACCACAATCTACTGAAACACTCACTAACAACTACATTTTACAACTTACGGAAATTCCATATGGCTGAAACATTCACTAACGGCTACATTTTGCAACTTGCAGAAATTCCATATGGCCTCAGCCAATCAATGCAAAAGTCAGCTCCCCCTCCCTGCTTTGTGGTTTCACGGCTTAAATACTGCAAGCTAGAAAAGCTTGGGGTTGCCTCCTGCTCTGCGTAGTTTAGAGTGCATCCCTGGTGCACCAGCCTTTTTCCTATTGGGCACATTTTTAATAAAACTTGACTTTTAAAGAGAAACTGCGTTGTGTCTTGAAATCCGGACCCTAATAGGAAGGTAGATTTTGGAGGAATCTATCTCTCAGTCTGCTGTGCTGGTACATACTTAAACATCTTACTTGTCATCTCACCCTGTCTCAGAGACTAGCTGTTTGGGGCAGGAGGCATGAACTCTGCTTAGGTTTGCACTAACAATCTTTGAAAACTTTAGTTTTTTTCTCCATTTATGAAGATGGTGCTTATTGGTCCATTTGTGAGTGTTGGGGTCATGTAACTGGTTAAACACCGAGTGACCTGATTTGGATTCTGGAGATTGAGCTAGCAAGTTCAGTCTTCTGACAGGTGGCAAACTGGGGTCCCCTTCCTCCAAAGCACATGAGGATGCATCCTTTTTGGTAGTAAGTGACAGAAAAGTTTATTAAGGGAAAGCATGTTCCAAAGAGGGAATGGGTCAGTATGGATTTGGGGGGTGCTTTTTATTGGCAGAAGCAGGGACGATGTCAGACATAGCAGGCAGGGGTAGTAACTTGCTTTAGATTGGGTCTGAGGCTACTGTAGTCACTTCACAACTGCCAGGAGGAATTGTTGTATTTGCATCACAACTGCCAGGAAGAACTTAATATTTGCATCACAAACTGCCAGAGAGAACTGTGCCTTTAGCAACCTTCTCAATTTTGTGTGTATTCTGCAATGCAAACCACAACCTTTGTTATCCTTAGAAAGTGTTAGATTCTGGAGTAAAATGTGTTAGTATGTGGTGACAGAGATCAGGTCTCCTAGCTAATCTTGACAAAGAGGATTGTTGTTTTCTTTATGTTGAGGTATAATCCATACTGAAGGCTATGATTCTTGATCTTCATCGGTAAGTCCTCCAAGTCCTCTTCACTTTCAGAAAGCAAGGTTATGTTATCTGTATAATGCAAGTTGTTAATTGCTAGAGGTTTTTGGATGTGAAAGGTTTTATTTAGTTTAAATTATGCTGTGAAAGGAGACCAGGGAAAGAGAGAAAGAGAGAGAAAAAGTTTAGTTGCATCACGGGCGGCTTTACGAAGTTCCTGGGATGGAGCCTGCAAAACCGTGTGCTGGCTCGGGGGTGAGGAGTTTATAA
The DNA here is from genome assembly GCA_028571685.1 of Heterohyrax brucei. NCBI lineage: Eukaryota > Metazoa > Chordata > Mammalia > Hyracoidea > Procaviidae > Heterohyrax > Heterohyrax brucei. The sequence continues at coordinate 71,764,768 of CM053150.1, forward strand.
AGGGGGCCAGTGGACCTTGTTGAGGACAGTGCTGAAAACCACGCCCCTGATGATGAGAACGGTGTCCGTGGCAAGTAGCCTATGGGATTGTAGATGATTAGAGTTACTTAATTAACATAAGGGGGTTTCATTTCAGGGGAGTTGAGTCTATAGGAAAGAAGTGATAGCTAGTTGGCTGGGACAGCTAGGCTCATTTGAATGGGCTTTCTGGAATAGCTGGTGGGTAAAACATTTTGACTCTGGCTGCTCTGGGAATGGTTGGGGGAGGGGGCTTGGGTTTCAGCCTACCATTAATGAGTCTTCCTCCAGTCTTAATGCCCTGTTCTTCATATAGTCCAGAGTCATGTATTGAACCGTGTTCCCTAAAAAAGTCTGTAGCACTTTGGCTAGGCCATTATTGAAACCAGAAGCTGAAAAAGCCTCTGTGTGAAGGATGCTCAAGATTGGGGGCCTGAGAGGCTTTGCTTCAAATCACCCTCAATTCACAGAGAAAGACAAGACCTCCATGTTCCACAAGCTCCAGGAGGGAACACTCGGGTGGAGCCTTCTGAGGCACCACTATAGATTCAAGAAACTAGAGGCAATGAATGATTCCTTTTGTTTGGATAATTGAACTCTTAACTAATGATAGAAGAATTAGGCAGGGGAGACAGGGAGTAACTTAGGTTTAAACATTCTTCTTTCAGATTAGTGGCCAGATGATGTCTAGCACCATTTTGTTTCCTTGATGGTTGGTGATGGCTTGCCTGGTTGTGAAGCTGAGCACCTCCACCCAAAGGACCCTCACATGCTCCTCTCAACTGCCCCCGTTGTTCTCGTGAGACCTCTGTGCGCATGTGCCCTTTGTTCCACATATAACCCTGGCTTCGGTCTGCCTAATTTGGATAGCCTTGGAGATTCAAATATATCTGTCTTCTATGTTTCAGCTGACAGAACATGGTTAATAAACTTGCTGTTTAATCACGCACAAAAATCTGTTTCACAGATTGGCTATTTGGGACAGGTAATGAGAACTTGGAGTTTTGTCTGGTAATATAAGTCATAGTATTGTGTGACCATCCCCCATGTTGGAATTCCTGCCTCTATATTAATATGGGTGGATGGACAGAGGTTGTGTTGGTAAAGTAAGATTCAACGTTTAAGTTTGTTTTGTGCCTTAAGGCCGTCTCTTGAGATAGGAAAGAGAGAAGCTGGCAGAGACAGTTGGGAACCTCACATCATCAAGAAAGCAGCACTGGGAGTACAGTGCGTCCTTCAGACCTGGTTCCTGTGCTAAGATGCTCGCTGACCAAAGACTGATGCAACACAAGGATTGTCCTCCAGAGCCGACAGACAGAAAGCTTTTCCCCTGGAGCTGACATTCTGAATTTGAACTTGTAGCTTACTGGACTGTGTAAGAATAAACTTTTCTTTGCTAAAGCCAGCCACTCTTGGTATTCTTGTTACATCAGCACTAGCTGACTAAAACATCCACCTTCTCAGATTATTTGTTCAGCATACAGATTGAATAAGTGTGGTGAAGCATGCAACCCTGATGCCCAACTTTCCGGATTCTAAACCACGCAGTATCTCCTTGTTCTGTTTGAATGACTGCCTCTTGGTCTACATGCAAGTTCTTCTTCAGTACAATTAAGTGCTCTGGAATTTCTGTTACTCACAGTGTTGTCCATAGTTTATGATGATCCATACAATCAAATGCCATTGCATAGCCAATAAAACATATGTAAACATTTTTCTTGTATTCTCTACTTTCTGCCATGATTTTTTGAAATCAGCAACGAAGTTGCCTGTAGATGTGGTGCTGCAACCATTTTTTAATGACCTTCAGCAAAATTTTACCTGTGTATGATATTAATAATGAAAAAAAAGGAAAATCACTGATGTCGAATCAACTCTGACTCCTATGGAGCCTATAGATCAGAGTAAAACTGCCCCATGGAGTTTCCAAGGAGCACCTGGTGGGTTTGAACTGTGGATCTTTTGGTTAGCAGATCTAGCACTTAACCATTACTCTACCAGGGTTTCTAATATTAATAATATTGTTCAGTAATTTCTAAACTTTGTTAAAGCATCTTTCTTTGGAGGGGGTACACATATGGGTCTCTTCCAACCTATTGACCAGGTAGCTGTCCTCCAAATTTCTTGGCATATATGAATGAGCACTTCCAGCACTGCATCCATTTGTTGAAATGTCTCAATTCTTATTTCATCAATTCCTGCAGCCTGTTTATCACCGGTGTTTTCATGGCAACTTGGACTTCTTCCTTTATCACTATTGGCGTCTGATGCTGCTTTCTGAAATGGTTGAGCATTAACCAATTCTTTTTCGAACAGTGGCTCTGTGTGCTCCTTCCATCTTCTTTTGATGATTTCTATGTCACTTAGCACTTTCCTGTAGAATTCTTCAATACTGCAGCTGAAGGCTTGAATTTTTTATTCAGTTCTTTCAGCTAAAGAAATGCCAACTGTGTGCTTCTCTTTTAGTTTTCTATCTCCAGGTATTTGCCCATTTCATTATAATACTTTGCCTTCTCGAGCTGCCCTTTGAAATCTACTCACCTCTTTTACTTCTCCATTCTCTCCTTTCACTTTAGCTACTAACTGCTCAAGAGAAAGTTTCAGAGTCCTTCTGACATCCATTTTGGTCTATGTTTTCTTTTCGGTCTTTTCAATGAGCTCTTGCTTTCTTCATGTATGATGCCTTAGATGTCACTTCCCAGCTTGTCTGGTCTTTGGTCAATAGTATTCAGTGCATCAAATCTATTCTTCTGATGCCTCTAAATTCAGATTGGAGATACTCAAGGTCACACTTTGGCTTTCTTGGACTTGTTCTAATTTTCTTCAGATTCAGCTTGGACTTGGATGCGTGCAATTGAAGATCTGTTCTATAGTCTGCCCCTGCTTTATTCTGACTGATAATATTGAGCTTTTCCATAATTTCTTTCCATACATGTAGTCAATTTGATTCCTACGTACTCCATCGTGTGTGATCCGTGTGTATAGTCGTTCCTTATGTTGTTCAAAATGATATTTACAATGAAGCTGTCACTGGTCTTAAAAAAATTCTATAACAATCACCATCATCATTTCTATCTCCAAGGTTATTATTTTCCGACTACCAATCCTTCTTCTTTGTTTCCAGCTTTCACATTCCAATCGTCAGTGTTATTAATTCATTAAATGACTGCACATTTGATGAATTTCAGACTAAAGGTTGGTAAAAATCTTCAATTAGTTCACCTTTGGCCTCAGTGATTGGTATGTAAATTTGAATAACTATCATACTACCTGATATTCTTTGTAGGTGTACAGATGTTTTCCTATCACACATAGTGTTGTACTTCAGGCTAGATCTTGAAATGTTCTTTTTGATGATCAATTCAACTGCATTCCTCTTTAATTTGTCATTCTTGGCATAGTAGACTACATGGCTATCTGATTCAAAATAGTCAATAACAGTCCATTTCAGCTCACTAATGCCTAGGAAACTAATCTGTATGCATTCCACTTAGTTTTAGATGATTTCCAATTTTCCTAGATTGATACTTCATATGTTCCACATTCCTTTCATTAATAGATATTTGCAGTTGTTTCTTCTCATTTTGAGTAATGCCATATCAGCAAATGAAAGTCCCAAAGGCTTGACTCCATTCATGTCATTAAGGCTGGTACTCTAATTTGAGAAGCCAACTGTTTCTCACTTGTCTTTTGAATGCCTCCAACATGAAGGGCTCATCTTCTGGCACTATATCAGACAATATTCCACTGCTATTTATAAGGCATTCAGTGGCCAGTTCTTCTACAGGTAGACTGCCAGGTCATTCTACCTAGTCTGTCTTTGTATAGAAGCTCCACTGAAACCTGCCCACCAAGGGTGACCCTAATTATATTCAAAATACCAGTGGCACAGCTTTTAGTATCTCTGCAGCACACAAGCCACCACAAAACAACAAGCTGACAAACACATGGTGGGGTAGAGTGTCACAAGAGGGTATTTCTGATTTGGGTAGAAATTTTAGATTCCCAGCAAGTGCACCTCAAGTGCAGCTAACACCCCTTTGTCAGTGTTATTATGATGCTGAACAGGTTTCAGCAAAGTATCTAGACTAAGACAATGAAGAAAGGCCTGGTGACATATTTCTGAAAATCAGACAAAAACCTTATTAATCACAATCCATAGCTGCTATTGAGATGGCACAGGCATCTGTGCCAGGCAGTGTTGTGTTTCATTTTTCATGGGATGGACACGAGGTGGGAGCCAATGGAAGGGCAACTAGCAATAGAGTATTAGGCCATAGAGTAATCTCTCCGACTTCCCTGCCCCTTCCTGCACTTCTTGAAGTGCAAGGCTCTTCATAAAGTACAGCTCTGGTATTCATACACACCCATGTCTTTGACTTGGTATACAGGGTTCTTCATAATCAGTCCAATATGGTGACATGTGTAAGAGCACCGTGAAATTGAGGCACTTGGCCTGACAGAATGACTAACTCATGTTTGTCCCTAACTTCTTCTTCTGTCTTATAATAAATGTTACAACCCCAATACTTTAAGTGAAGATAAGGCAAGAACGTGGTTTTGTGGAAGTTAAGGAAATGTTGGTCAGAAGATGTTTGTCAAAAATATTTGCACATAAACGAAACCAAAATTACAAGAAATACTGAAGGAAGTTCTTCAACTAGAAAATCAATAAGACATATAATCAAGGATGCAATGCAGGACATGACAGCTAGAGTCACACTTGCTTAGGGAAGACACAAAGCTCAATCAAAGCTTAAACATTAAAATTAGTGAAACAGAAATCTCTGTACAAATTATGGCAACATTACACTGCAAAGAGGGACACATTAATGCATTCATAGACCTTTCAGATGGAGAGGAAGTCAAAAGATACAAAGAAGTTAAAGACTGGTTTGAACTTAGAACACTAGTGGGGAATAGTGGGGTAGCCACAAAGCAAACTAACAACTACATATCAAAACAAGAGACACAATACAGAATTCTCAAGAAACACAAAACCAACACTGAAAAGGATGAAAAGAAAGCTCATAAAGAAAAAAGACCTAAAACAGAATATAAAGCAGAACAAAGAAAATGTCAACAACACAAAAATAAAGGCACCAAAGTGACAGCACTGAATACATATCTATCAATCCTTAAACTGAATATAAATAGACTGAATGCTCCAATAAAGAGACAGAGAGTAACAGGCTGGATTGAAAAACATAATCCTTTCTATATGCTGCTTACAAGAAACACAGCTTAAACTCAAAGATATGAACGAACTGAAAATCAAAGGATGGAAGATCAAAGGATGGCAATATTAATCTCAGATAAAATAGATTTTAAAATAAAATCCACCATCATGGACAAGGATAGTCACTGTTTCTTGCTCAAATATTCAATACATAAGGAGGATGTAACAATATTAAATACTTTTGCACTGAATATCACAGCATCTGAATTCACCAAACAAATGCAGACAACACTGAACAATGAGATATGTTGTTCCATAATAATAGTAGGAGACTTCAACACTCTACTTTCAGCAATAGACAGATCATCCAGAATAAAGCTCAATAAAGAGGCAGAAGATCTTATTGTGACAATTAACCAAATCAGTCCCATAGACATATGTAGAACTTTACATCCAACAACAGATAAGTACATTTTCTTTTCCAATGCACATGGAACATTCTTCAGAACAGACCGTGTATTAGACCATAAAGCAAGTCTCAACAAAATCCAAACCACTGAATTACTGGAAACCATTTCTCAGACCATAATGCCATAAAAGCCTGGGACAAGCTATGAGGGAGTTTTACTCAGTCCTATGGGGTCTCTACAAGTTGTAATGAACTTGATGACACACAACAACGACATTAGATAATTGCTGGTTCTCTAACAGGACTAGCATTTGGTGTACAGTGTATGTGTTCTAGTCAGCTGGGGCTGCTCTAACAGAAATACCACAGAGCAGAAGGCTTCAGCAAAGAAAGGTTTATTCTTACACAGTCCAGTAGGCTACAAGTCCAAATTCAGGACGTCTACTCCAGGGGAAGGATTTTCCCCTTGTTGGCTCTAGAGGAAAGTCCAGTATTGCATCAGTCTTTGTCCAGGGAGCATCTTGGCACAGAAACCTCAGGTCTGAAGGACGTGCTCTTCTGCTGCTTCTTGCTTGACGGTCTGAGATTCTCAGTTCTCTGCTTGCTTCTCTTTCCTTTTATCTCTTGTAGGATGAAAGGATTAAGGGTGAGGCAAGCCACACTCCAGGGAAACTCCCTTTACAGTGGAGCAGGGAGGTGATCTTCTAAAGGGATTTACAGTCCCACCCTAATCCTTTAATGTACAGCACAGTAAAATCACAAAATGGAGAACAATTATAGAATAGAGAATTGTGGTCATATGGTTACACCTGTTTTTGGTGGGATACAGTTCAATCCATGACATCCCACCTTTTGGCATCCCAAAAATCACATCATTGAAACATGAAGCACATTTATCCCATCATAGCAAAATCATGTCTATTCCACATGATAGAAGTGTTAAATCAGTTTCAAGTCTAAAATTCAAAAATTTCTTTAAATCTATAACACCTAGAATGTAAGTTATCTGTTTCTAAAGTTACAGTGGTAGAACAGGTACAAGTTAGACATTCCGTTACAAATGGGAGAAATTGCAGGGAAAGAAGATGTTAACAGGCAACAAGTCAGCCAGCAGAACACATTACATTAGCCCTCAAGGCTTTGAAAATAATCTTCCATTATCTAAGACATTCTGCACAACGGCCCTGCCCTCCAGACTCTAGGTATTGTCCGCACTCTCTGGATTCTGAGTGGAGACCCCCAGCCCTGTGTTACAACTCTACCTTCAAGGCCCACTTGGACAGAAACTCTGCCCCATTGGCTTTAGGAGCACCCTAAGCCCAAATAATGGCAATTCCACTGCTACAAACACAGGACACCATTGTTCCACTCTTTCAAACCCCTGAGGTCATGGCCATACCTTTTGAGATTGAGGCAGTTCAGTTTCTCATTCTGGTTGTCTCTTCAGCTTCTGCCTCCTAGGGCCACATGACCAAGGCCTCAGGCCCACGTCTTCCCTGCTAGGGCAAGTGTTCCAAAGCTCTGTACCTCCACTGATTTAAGTGTCCGGAGGCATCCCACTCTTGCTGGAAAGCATCCTGCACAAAGGCACTCAGCTCTGTCACTCTGGGGGTCAGCAAGGCTGGCTCCACCAATTTAAGTGCCCGGAGGCTCCCTGTTCCACAAGGAAAACTGTGCACAGGCACTGAGCTCTCTTGCTCCGTGGGTCGGCTCCAGCGCTGCCTCTGGTTCTGTTGCTGCGGCTGCTGCTGCCATCAGTCCTCTGTTGTTCCTCACCACCCGTGCCTTCTTTGTTCCGTTTCACAATGGCTCCCACATTTTGGGTATTTGCTAGAGCAGCAGCCCGTTCTGATGGTGCCAAATTTACTTCTGGTACCAAATTCTGTTTTAGTCAGCTAGTGCTGCTCGAACAGAAACGCCACAGAGTGGATGGTTTTAACAAAGGGAAGTTTAGTCTTACACAGTCCGGTAGGCTACAAGTCCAAATTCAGGATGTCCACTCCAGGGCAGTATGAATCTGTTGCCAGCTTAAGAATAAACAGCCAGAGCTGAGGTCTGCCTCTTGGACCACCTCCAGTGTGGCCCTGTTGGGACCTAGATGCTTTACCGCCTCAGATCCTTTCATGGCCGAGCGCAGGCTAGCAGGTAAAACAGATCTGCTGGGTGTTAAGCTGTCCTCCCTTACTTCCCAAGGGATCTCCTTGTATAACCCACCAGCAAGCCCTAAGGAGTGAGGAAGCTGCGTACACTTGACCCCTCATAATCTTCTGTCTTCTCATGGCAAATTACCACTTTGTGCTGGAAAGCCTTTTTTGCCTTTTAAAAATGAAAAGACTCTCTTTCTTTTTAAACCTGCCACAAACCACATGCTCAGTGTGCATACATTTGGATAATATAAATATGTTTAAAGAAGGCAGTCAGCTGAAATATTACACCACCAGTACCATCCAGATGGCCTTCATAAACGTTTCTGTGTTCATTTTTCCTAGCTTTCTCTAAGAGATATACAGACAAGCATCTTTACAATGAAGATATGATCAATATTTTGTAGTTGGATCCGACTCAATGGCACTTGGCTAAGGGATGCTTTTTAAATGGCAAAATCACGACTCTCATACAAGTATAAAATGAGTACTTGTCAAAGATTTTATTTAACTAATTAATAGAGGAACCAGTAATAGATTAATACAGTTCAAACCAGCTGCCATTGAGTTGATTCAGACTCATGGTGACCCTGTGTGTGTCAGAGTAGAACTATGCTACATAGGATTTTTAATGGCTGATTTTTTTTGTTAGTAGATTGCCAGGTCTTTCTTCTGCGTCATCTCTGGGTAGATTTGAACCTTCAGTCTTTCAGTTAGCAACTGAGCATGTAAAGTATTTGTACCACCTTAGGATTCCAGGGCCAATCAACCAAACAAAACACCAAACCCACTGCTGTTGAATCAATTCCGACTCACAGTGACCCTATAGGACAGTGCAGAACTGCTCCATAGAGTTTCCAAGGAATGCCCAGAGGATTCGAATTGTTGACCTTTTGGTTCGCAGACATAGCATTTAACTACTACATCACCAGGTTTTCCCAGCCATTCAAAGGACAATGTAACTAGCTGACAAGTATAGGTAATCATACAGGTTCCCTGTGAGTCTAAATGGACTCCATGGCAATGGTGGTTTTTTCTGTAAGCAATCAGGAACGGTGGAATACATTTGATAGTAGAAGCAAAACTCGCTATTGTTCATAGGGAAATAACATGTAATGTTTCGAATCAGCTCAAAGTGAACATTTACAAGACAAAATCAATTTGCATTTTTATAAGCAAGAAGAGTTTGCACTACTATCATATTTCAATAGGTGTTTTCAGCTGCCTCATATGGCATATGTATGTGAAAGCTGAATGAATAATGAAGTCAGAAACACAGAACTAATGCCTTCAAATTACAGTGTTGGTGAAGAATATTGAATATATCACAGTCTCTCAGAAGAATGGACAAATCTGTCTTGGTAGAAGTGTAGCTGGAAGTCTCCCTAGAAGTAAGGATGGTAAGACTTCATCTTACAAACTTTGGACATGTCAGGAGGAACTCCCTGGAGAAGGACACCATGCTGGCTAACTATTGTGAGGATAGCATAGACCAGGCAGCGTTTTGTTGTGTGGTTCTCAGTGACACCTGACAACAGCAACGTCACTTGTCTATGGTTTACAGGGTGGTGAAATAGCCTAGTCAAAGAAAACAAAAGATGAAAACCGTTATAGAAAGAGATGCTCTATAGAGCCCCAAATTGCCAGGACCAATATTTTAGACAACTCTTCATACTCCTTGAAAGAATACCCAATAATCTTTCAAAATCTCAACTTCCACATATATGAGGACTGCCAATTAAGTTTGCAAACTCACAGTAGAAAAAGTTCTACACACCTCATTGTTGAATATCACTATGGTCACCTTCGAAGTACTCACCTTGGAAAGCTGTGCACCGACGCCAGTAACTAGTTCACCCTTCAAAGCAATTTGGGAATTCTTTCTCTGGAATGGCCATCAGAGCTGTCATTATACTACCCTTTATCTCCTGAATGTCATCAAAATGTCTTCCTTTCAATATTTCCTTTACCTACGGATAAAGAAGGAAGTCATCAGAGGCTAGATCAGGTGAGTAGGGAGGCTGTTTCACTACAGTTATTTGTTTACTGGCTAAAATTTCCCTCACAGACAACTATGCAATTAAGTTCACAAATCCGCCACTGTGCTACCATGTGCAATGGCCATTCCAGAAAGAGTTCCAAAATTGCTTTGAAGGGTGGACTAGGCACTGGTGTCAATGCATAGCTTCCCAAGGGGAGAACTAAGAAAGTGACCATAGTGAAATTTAGCAATGAGGTATGTAGCACTCAGGACAATTAAGTTCACAAACGTAATTGTCACACCTTGTATCATGGTTTTACAGCTAATATTTTCATTAAGTTTGTGTGTCATCTTGGCTGGGCCATGATTCTCAGTTGCTTGGCCGTCACAATGTTGTTTGGCAGTTGTACAATGACGTGGAAGCCCCCATAATGAGATTTGATATAACATGGTCACCTCCGTGATAAGATTTGCTACAGGTAGCCAACTGGCTGAAAAGGAGTTTCTTTTTTATTTTATTTATTTATTTATTTATTTATTTTTTATTTAACATAACTGAGTGAAAATGTACATTCACATGTAAATTTACATGCCCCCCTATATGCAGCTTCCACTGCTCTCCCTGTCCGGTGACTGCACACTATTCCTCTCTGCTCCATACATGTCTCATCCTTGAAAAGGAGTTTCTTTAAGTCTGCACTGAATTTAAGAAGACTCTCCAGCAAGGCTCACACACTTTTGCTCGATCTGCATCCTACAGCTGGCTCCTGTTTGTCTAACCTTGGGCTCTTGGGACTTGAGCTAGCACCTTACCTGCAGTGTTGCCTACCAGTCTTGGAATTCGTTGGTCTTAAAAGCCCGTGAGCAAGAGCCCTGCTGCCCGATGGACTGATCTTGGGTTTGCCTGCTCCTGCAGCTATGAGAATCAGGAGAAGCCTCCAGCCTGACCTAAGAATTTGGGACATTTCAGCCTCTACAGCCATGAGAACCATTCCTCGATATAAATGTCTTTACATAATATTTATACACTTTACTTGTTTTACTTCCTACAGAACCCAATAGTGCCAGGCACTATTTTAAGTAATTTATGTGTATTGTCTCATTTAATCCTCATGACCATTTTGTAGAGTAGATTGCACTGTCATTCCATTTTTATAGATAAGAAAATTCACATACGTAGAAGGAAGTTAAGTAACTTGCTCAATGTCAGGTAGCTGGAAAGTGGGAGCTCTGGTGACATAGTGGTTAAGAGCTTGGTAGCTAACCAAAAGTTTGGCAGTTTGAATCTACCAGCCACTGTCGGGAAACCCTACAGGGCAGTTCTGCTCTGTCCTATAGTGTTGCTATGGGTCAGAATCGACTTGAAGGCAATGGGCAGGAAGTGAGGGAGTCAGAGTTCAAATCCCTGCTGCACTATATCATTGTTTATGTATCCAACTTGCTTTCTTGATGAGTGTCTGTGATATTTCCATTTTTTTTCTTTGATAAACAATGTTTTACTGAACAGCCTCGTATTAGTCTTCACTTCTCACAGCTCCTAGAAGTGGAATTGCAGGGCCTGAGACTAGGTGTATTTTATGTTAGATACAAGTTACCAAATTGCTATTTTAGTTTACATTTATCTTTGCACAAAAATTTCCTGGGCTCCTTTGAAAGGGTAATTATCAGTGTCAGGAACCATTTTGTTTCCCACACCTCGTCCCCACTGTCATGGTAGAGCTGCAGGCTTGGAGTGAGGCACAGAAGGAACCTGTTCAAGACCATCTCATGGGTTAGGGACAGAGCTGGGGTCTCACCGGGGTTTTCTGACTTCTTCCTGGGTGAAAACATTTCCTGTGAGCCTCCCTGCCATTTCTGTTGCTTTCAGTCTGAATGCACGTGGGAGTGATAGGCAACCTACCAAAAGTGAACTCTTCTTAGGAGGTGACAACTAGCTAGGGCCTTTAAAAAAGCAAAACAGAATTTTTACCTCATGACCGATGGGTCAAACACTGAAATGTTAAACAAATAAATAAATACCCAGGCCTAGCGCTGTGGAGTCGATTCTGACTCATAGCGACCTTATAGGACAGAGTAGAACTGCTTCATAGAGCTTCCAAGGAGTGCCCGGTGGAATCAAACAGCCAACCTTATAGTTAGCAGACATAGCGTTTAACCACTATACCACCAGGGTTTCCAAATAAGTAAATAAGCTACCAGAAATATAAGTACATTTAATTTTATAGTTTCTGTGATTTACAAGAAGAAAGTCATAAAGAAAAAGATTAATAAGTGGGACTACTAAATAAATGCTTAAAACGTCTACATGGCAAAATGAGTTGAAAGGGGAAAGGAGGGTTTGCATGAGATGCTCTCTTTTAAACTAAAAAATACACATCAGAAAGTTCTTACTTACTCCTGAACTGTTAACCAGCTAGACCCCAAAACCAAACCTATTAGCCCTGAGCCATTTCTAACTCATAGCACTCCTGTGGGACAGAAGAATAGGACTGCCCTCTAGGGTTTCCAAGGAGTAGCTGGTGGATTTGAACTGCTGACCTTTTGGTTAGCAGCTGAGCTCTTCAGCAGTGCACCACCAGGGCTCCAGGTCAGGTATAGTATTAAAAAGGTTACACATGTGAACGCGATTTGTTCAGGGGCAGTTTTCATCAGTGGAGACACCGTTTTATGGCTGTTGTTAATAATCATTATGTTTTACCTGTAAGCACCCAAATTTTGTGAGGAAATAATCAGGGCACTCTCCTCCTGAGCCTGAAGATGCAGGTACTGGTATGACTGGGGCTTTGGGGCTACTGGTCAATCACTTTTCCTCCAAAGTAGAAAAGAGCTGAGACCTTGTTATTTGCTTATTGTACTTTGAAATGAAGGTTTACAGAACAAATTAGTTTCTCATTAAACAACTAACACACATACTGTATTGTGACACTGGTTGCTAACCCCATGACGTGTTGACCCCCTTCCCTTCGCATCATTAGGTTCCCCATTACCAGCTTCCCTCGTGCCTCCTGATTTCTCGCCTTGACCCTGGATTGGTGCGCCCAGTTACTGTCATTTGGTTTCATGGCTGTCTCACCTTTTGTTGAAGGGTAAACCTCAAGAGTGACTTTGGCACTGAGTCAAAAAGGTGTCTGGGGCCGTATTCTCAGAATTTCTGTAGTCTCTGTCAGACCTGTAAGTCTGGTCTTTTTACGTGTTAGAATATTGTTCTACATTTTTCTCCAGCTCTGTCTGGGACCCCCTATTGTGATCCCTGTCAGAACAGTCAGTAGTGGTAGCTGGGTACCATTTAGTTGTGCTGGACTCAGTCTGGTGGAGGGTGTGGCAGTTATGGTCCATGAGTCCTTTGGAATAACGTTTCTTTGTGTCTTTGATTTTCTTCATTCTCTCTTGTTCTAGATGAGCAGCGATGGGTGGAACATCTCAGATGGCTGCTTACAAGCTTTTAAGAACTCAAACACTACACACCAAGACAAAAGCCCTGACTTTAAAACCAGCCACAGTCGGATTTGAAACCTAGCTCTGCTGGCATTTGCCAGCCTTTGACCAGATACACGAAGCATGCTTAATTCCTTATTTGTAAAAATGGAGCTAATGATACCTACCTGTCAGAATGTTTTTGAAGAATCAGTAAGATAATGGGTACAGTCTAGTCAGCATAGATTATCTGGCACTTTTGTTTTCTTATTTTTAAAAATATTGTACTGCACTTTAAGTGAAAGTTTGTACTTCAAGACAATTTGTCATACAAAAACTTACAGACACATTGCTATGTAACTGGCTGCCTTTCCTAAACTATGATAGCACTCTTCCTTTCCACCCTGTATTTCCTGCGTCCATTCAACCACCTCTTGTCCTCCTGTGTCCTCTCATCTCACTTCCAGATAAGAGCTGCTCGGGAAGTCTCATGTATCTGCTTAAACCAAGAAGCACACTCTGTGCCAGTTTCATTGTGTATCTTATAGGTCTGTCCAACCTTTGTCTAAAGAGTTGACTTTGAGAATGGTTTCAGTTCCAGGCTAACAGAGAGTCTTGGGGTCATATCTTCTGTGGACGCTTCAGTCTGTCAGAGCATCAGTTCTGGTCTTTTTAAAGTTCTGCACTCTGTTTTTCTCCTGCTACATCAGGGACTTTGTTGTGTTCAGGGTAGTCATTGGTGGTGGCCAGGCAGGGTCTCATTCTTCCAGTCTCATGCTGATGTAGTCTCTGTATTATGTGGCCCTTTCTCTCTCCTGAGCTTGTATTTACCCTACGTCTATGACAGCCTTCATTCTCCTCTGCTCCAGGTGGTTTGGAACCAGTTGATTTTTCTTAGACGGTTGATTGCTATCTTTTAAGACCCAGACAACAGTCAACAGAGTGGGATGCAGAATATTTTCTTACTAAATTTTTTTATGCCACTTGACCAAGATGTTCCCTGAAACTATGGTCCCCAGACTTCTGCACCTGCTATACTGTCCTTCAAATTTTTTGGTTGTGTTTTTGTTTTAGTCCAGTTGTGCTGACTTCTCCTCTATTGTGTGTTGTCCCTCGCTTCGCCTAGCATAATGTTTGTCCCTGAATACCCACCTCCTTCCCTTACCACTTTTGTAACCATCAAGATTGTTTTGTTCTGTATCCGACTCTTCTAGATAATCAATAAAATCTGTATTCCTTTCCCCTCCCTTTTACCCATGCCCAGTCCCTTCTCTGAGTGTCCACACAAACTCCTGGACTCACAAATTCATTCACTCAACAATGCATGTCAAGTGCAGTCCCTGGGTGGTGCAAATGGTGAACATGTTTAGCTGCTAAGGCTGCTAACTGAAAGGTTGAAGGCTCAAGTTCACCCCGAGGCACCTTGGAAGAAAGTCTGGTGATCTACATCTAAAAACATCAGTGCTTGAAAACTCTATGGATCACAGTTCTACTCTGACCCCCATGGTTTCCATGAGTCAGAATTGACTTGAAGGCAGCTGGTGTTGCTACTAACTAGCCACCTAACCACAGGTAGGCTAGGATAGGTAGAGCAGCTTTGTGCATAGCTGCAATTCTGTTTGTAGGCAAAAAACCAGGGGAAATGGGCTTGGTGAAAAGTTAGTAGTCTCTGACACTACCCATCCCAAATAGTCCGTATATCCATGACAGTCCATTGCCTGCAACCAATTCTTTGACACTGTTAATTTGTAGCAGAAGCTAACTTAACAAAAAGAATGTATTATAAGGATATTGGTTAGCTCCCAGAATCAAAGGAAAATTGAACAAAGGGACCTTGGGAAAGATGGAACTCAAGGCAGCCTCAGGGATATTAGAAGCAAGAACTCACGGACAACCTCGTTGGAGCTTGTCTTCTGGATATCTCTGCTCCAACATTCTTTTGGACAAGAATCCTTTCTCTCAAGATGCATATACTTGGAAAAGTAATTATCTCTTCCTGTGGTGGAACCAGGTCCTGCTTTGGGGATAGGTGGGTCGTATCACATGATGGGCAGTATCACTGGGACCTTGAGGTATGGAACATGGGGAGCTACCCAAGAGAAAGGACAGACTGCTCCCATAAGACGGGGGTGAAGGGATGTGTTGTGCAGGTTAAACCACAGGTGTCTGCTACAGATTGTAATTCATTTGAGAAAGATTTCTAGCTTAGGCAGTTATATTTCTAAAGGAGCTATTTAGCCATCTGGAAAATGTACAGTCACAGAAAAATGCAGTGTCATGTGGTAAAAAGAATACTCATGTTGGAATCAGAGCATTTGTTTTTTTAATTTTAAATACTTGCAGATGGTATAATTCTATTCTGAAAATTGAAGAGAATCAACAGAAAAAGTATTGGAAACAACGGGAGAGTGAAGCCAAGTATCAAGTTACTAGTTGAATAAAAATAACACAATCCAAATCAATTAGAAAAAAAAAAAAAGTGCAGCAGAACCAAAGATGTTATTCAACTTAGCTACCAAAACAATTCGTAAAGGAAAAATTCAGAAAAAAGGAAAAGTTCTCTATTTAAAAAATTATCAAGAAAACGAAGGATGGAAAGACTCCCATGATAAAGATGTCATTTCTCCCTAGATGAATTGATTAATTCAGTACAACTTCAGACAGTAGAAATCATAATTGACCTTTTTAACTTGAAAATAAGAGTCAAAAGTGCGTAAGAATCTCTGTTCTGGGGTATTATAGCTGAGCAAGCCTCTTTCTAAGGAACCGGACCCAGGTTTTTATTCCAGCTCTGTCACTTAATGATGTGTATGACCTCAGACAGGTAATGTAACCTCTGTGGACCTTAGCTTCCTCATCTGTGAAATGGCTGTATCATGTTTTCCTGTCTCATGAAACTGTAGCAAGGATCAGATGAAAGAAGGTATTTGAAAGCTTTTTGTAAACTGTAAAGCGTATTTCATGCTATAGTTACTATTTTTGTTTTTATTTTTGAATAATGTCAGGTAAATGGGAAAGTCGTTAACAGGTAAAGTGCACACTGCTTTCATCCTGCAAAGAGACCATCCCTTTTTCTCTCATTAAACTCAGTCATAGGGTGATTTGTAAATATAGGTTCCTGTGGAGGAGAGGGAAAGCTAATGTGAGCTGCTTGCTGCACTCACAAGCACAGACACTCACTCTGCTGCTCACTGGCCACGGGAACTCAGTGAGATACTCATGCTCCCTCCCCATCCCCTTGTCAACTCTCCTGTTCAGAATGAAAGAGAGTTTCAGGTGTTTCTGGAGTCATATCAATCTCAGTCTGAATTCTGGTGTCAGCGTATACCTGGGACAAATTAAGTTTCAAAATCTGTCAGATGGGGATAGTGACAATACTGACCTCATTAAGAAGACTTGAGGATTATACGTGATGATAGAAGCTGGAACATAGTAAATGCTCAATAAACGGTACCCACTGTCATTACTATTATTATGGTATTACCTCTAGGGATTCCTGTTGTTGCTGTTAGGTGCCACTGAGTTGGTTCTGACTTATAGCGATCCTAAGTACAACAGAAGAAAACTGTCCAGTCCTGCACTCTGCCCGCAATCATTAGGCTTCAGCCCATTGTTGCAGCCATCGTGTATCTCACTGAGGGTCTACTTTACCAAGCACGAGCTTATCCTCCAGGGACTGATCCTTCCTGATGATGTTTTCAAAGCATACAGGACTAGTCTTGCCATTCTCACCTCTAAGGAGCACTCAGGTTGTACTTCTTCCAAGAGAGATCTATCTGTTCTTTTTGCAGGCTATGGTATATTCGGTATTCTTCTCCAACACCACAATTCAAAGGCATCAGTTCTTCCCCTGTCTTTCTTATTCATTATCCACCTTTTGCATGCATACGACACGATTGAAAATACCATGTCTTGAGTCAGTCACACCTTAGTCTTTCAGGTGGTGTCTTCGCTTTTTGACACTTTAAAGAGGGCTTTTGAAGCAGTTTTGCCCAACGCAGTGCATCTTTTGATTTCTTGATTCTTGCTTTCACGGGTACTGATTGTGGATCCAAGTAAAATGAAATCCTTGACAACCTCAATCTTTTCTCTGTTTAACATGGTGTTGCTTAGTGGTCCAATTGTGAGGATTTTTGTTTTCTCGATGTTGAGATGTAATCCATGCTAAAGGCTGTGGTCTTTGATTTTCATCAGTAAGTGCTTCAAGTCCTTCACTTGTAGCAAGCAAGTTTGTGTCATCTGCGTAACGCAGATTGTTAATGAGTCTTCCTCTGATCCTGATGCCCTGTTCTTCTTCATATGGTCTAGCTTCTCCAATCATCTGCTTAGTGTACAGATTGAACAGGTACGGTGGAAGGATACAAATCTGACACACAACTTTCCTGACTTTAAACCATGCAGTGTCCCCTTGTTCTGTTTGAATGACTGCCTTTTCATCCATGTACAGATGTCTCATGAGCACAATTAAGTGTTCTGGATTTTCCGTTCTCTGCAACATTATCCAAAACTTGTTATGATCTGCAGAGTCAAACACCTTTGCATAGTCAGTGAAACACAGGCAAATATCTTTCCGATATTCTTTGCTTTCAGCCAAGATCCATCTGACATCAGCAGTGATATCCCTGGTTTCACGTTCTCTTCTGAACCTGGCCTTACTTTCTGGAAGTTTCCTGTCATATACTGCCACAGTCACTTTTGAGTGGTAGTCAGCAAAATTTTACTTAATATTGGTGATGTTTTCGGATACTTCCTGTGTTCAGTTGGATCACCTTTCTTGAGAACAGGCATAAAAACAGATCTCTTCCCGTTAGTTGCCCAGGGTAGTTGTCTTCCAGACTTCTTGGTACAGATGGGCAAACACTTTTAGTGCTGTGTCTATTTGTTGAAACACCTCAACCGATATTTCACCAGTTCTTGGAGCCTTGTTTCTTCCCAATGCCTTCAGAGCAGTTTGGACTTCTTCCTTCAGTAGCACTGGCTCCTGATCATGTGCTACCTCTTCATATGGTTAAACATCGACCATTTCTTTCTGGAATAATAACTCTGTGTGTTCCTTCTACCTTCTTTTGATGCTTCCTGAGTCATTTAATATTTTCCCTGTAGTATCCTTCACTACAGCAACTCGAGGCTTGATTTTTTTTCTTTGGTTCTTTCAGCTTGAGAAATGCAGAGTGTGTTCTTCCCTTTAGGTTTTCTATCTCCAGCTCTCTGCACACGTCATTATAACACTGTTTTCTTGAGCTGCCCTTTGAAATCCTCTGTTTTGTTCATCATTTCCTCGTTTTGCTTTAGCTACTCAGCATTCCACAGCAAGTTTGAGAGTCTCTTATGACATCCATTGTGGTCTTTTCTTTCTTTTTAATAGCCTCTTGCTGTCTTCATGTATGATGTCCTTGATGCTGTTCTACCACTCTTCTGGCCCCCAGGCATTAGTGTCGAACTCATCAAATCCATTCTTGAGATGGTCTCTAAACTTAGGTGAGATATACTTGAGGTTGTACTTTGGCTTTTGTGGACTTGTTCTAATTTTCTTCAGTTTCAATTTGTACTTGCGTATGAACACATACTGGCACATCAGCAAATGAAGGTCCTGAAAGCTTGACTCCATTCACGTCATTAAGGTGAAGTCACTCTGGGGAGGCAGCTCTTGCCCAGTCATCTCTGAGTGTCTTCCAACCTGAAGCGCTTGTCTTCCAACACTAGAGCAGGCAGTGTTTGGCTGCTATTCATGAGGTTCTCACTGGCTAGTTTTTTTTTGTTTTTAAATAAAAGTTTACAATTGGGTCAGTTTCTCATACAAAAACTTACACACACTGTTATTTCATCCCAGCTGCTCTCCCCAGACTGTGACAACACACTCCTCCCTGCCACTCTGAATTTTCCATCTCCCTTCAGCCAGCTTCTGTCCTCTTCTTTCTTCTGATTTTACCTCCAGACAGGAGCTGCCCTTCACCAGCTAATTCTTCTCAGAATTAAACTGCTGGACCCTTCTTTCTAGTCCGTCTTAGTCTGGAAGTTCAGCTAAAACCTGCCTACCATGGGTGACCCTGCTAGTATCTGAATACCGGTCGTGTAGCTTCTAGCACCTCTGAACGCATGTGCCGTCACAGCATGACACACTGACACACACATGGGTGTCGCAGAAGGGTCTCTGGTAGTACTAATGGTGAAGTTCTTGACTACTAGCTGAAGCTTGATGGTTTCACCAGACAGGGGTTTCAGAAAACAATCTAATGATCTGTTTCTGAAAGGTCGTAGCTTTGAAAACCCTACGGAGCAGTTCTACTCTGTGAAGATGGGGTCACCAGGAGTCAGATTCAACCGGATGGCAACCAGCAGGAATAACAAGAGACTTGGCAGCCCTGAAATTCTAGGGTAATATGTCAGAGAAAAGCTAAAGCACAGAGAAAACAGCAAAGACTCCCTTAATAGAACTTGAGTCAGTATTTGCAAGTGGTATGTTCTTCTGGAGGAGAGGCCCCTTGTGTCCTGGGTCTCATTTAGCCATGGTGACTCACAACCAGAGCTCAGCTAGGCCCTGCATAGCTGAGCTGGGAGGCTGCAGCCAGTGACCCCTCAGGGAGTCTAGTCCAAGGATTCCGAACTTTATACATATGTATAATTTTGTTGTTGCTGTTGAGAGTATACACAGCAAAAGATACATCCATTCAACAATTCCTATATGTACAATTTAGTGGCATGGAATACATTCTTTGAGTTGTATAACCATTCTCACACTTCTTTTCCAAATTTTTCTCCACTGAGGTAAATGGATTACCCCCTAAGTTTCTTCTTTTTCTTTTAAAAATTATGTTTTAAGTGAATATTCACAATTTGAGTCAGTTTCTTATACAAAAATTACATGCACTTTATTATGTGACCCTAGCTGATCTCCCAGCACTGACTTCACACTCTTTCACCGTGAATTTCCCATGTCCGTTCAACCGGTTCTATCCCCCAACTTTCTTTCATCTTGACTCCAGGCAGGAGCTGCACAGTCAGTCTCCTCATCTACTTAAGCTGAGAAGCACAGTATCATTTTATGTCTTATAGACCGGTTCAAACTTTTTCTGAGGAGTTCACTTCATGAATAGGTTCCATTCAGGGCTAACAGAGAGTCCAGGGGCCATGCCTTCTGTGGACTCTGCAGTCTGTCAGATCAAGTCTGGGCTTTTTACTAGAGTTCAAGTTATGCATCCTACATGTTTCTTGCTCCATCAGGGACTGCTTGTTAAGTTCCCTGTAAGGGGAGACATTGGTAGTAGCCAGGCACCATATAGTTCTTCTACTCTCATGTTGATGTAGTTTCTGGTTTATGTGGCCCTTACTGTCTCCTGGGCTCATATTTTCCTTATGTCTTTGGTGTTCTTCGTTACCCTGTGCTCCAGGTGGGGGATCAACTGATGCTTTATAGATGGCTGCTAGCTATCTTTTTAAGACCCCTGATGCCACTTATCAGAGTGGGATGCAGAACATTTTCTTAACAACCTTTTTATGCTGATTAACCTACATGTTTCCCGAAACCCTGGTCCCCAGATGCCTACCCTTCTGTCTCTGTCCCTCAAAGTGTTTGGCTATATTTAGAAAACTTCTTAGCTTTTGGTTTAGTATAGTTGTGCTGACTTCTCCTCTACTGTGTGCTATCCCTCCCTTCGCTTCTAACAATTCTTGTCTAGTATCAAGTTAGTAAACACCTCTCTTGTTTCCTTCTCACCCTCATAAATGTCAAAGACTGCATTTTCCTGTGTTTAAACCTTTTATTTTAAACCTTATAATAGTGGTCTCATGCAATATTTATCCTTTAGTGTCTGATTTCACTCAGCACAAAGCCTTCCAGATTCCTCCACGTTGTGAGATGTTTCCAAAATTCGTCTTTGGTCTTTATCATTGTGTAATACTCTATTGTGTGACTGTAATTCTTTTATCCATTCATCCATTTGGGGGCACCTAGGTAGTTTCCATCTTTTTGCTCTTACAGATGGTGCTACAATGAACATCGGTGTGCGTGTATCTATCTGTGTGGTAGCTCTTATTTCACTAGGATACATTCCAAGAAGAGGGATTGCTGAATTGTGTGGCATTTCTGTTTCTAGGTTCTTAAAGGAAGCACCAAATCGATTTCCAAAGTGGTTTTACCATTTTACATTTCTTCCAGCAGTGTAAAAGAATTCTAGTCTCTCTACAGCCTCTCCAACATTTATTATTTTCTGGTCTTCAGGTTAATGCCAGACATGTTGGGATGGTTTTGATTTGGATTTCTCTAATGGCTAATGATTGTGGGCATTTCCTCATGTATCACAGCTTCCCAAATGTCTTTAGTTCATATCTTCTGCTCATTTTTTAATTGCATTATTTGTTTTTTTCTTGTTGGGGTTTTGCAGTGTCTTGTTGAATTTAGAGATTAGACACTGGTAGGATTGGCTGTAGCCAAATTTTTTCCCCCAGTGTCATGGATTAAATTGTGTACCACCCCCCCAAACGTGTGTGGGAATTTGGCTAAGCTGGGATTCCCTGTATTCTGTCCTCATTTTGTGATTTTCATATGCCATAAATCTTAATCTCTGTCTGTTGTTAACAAAGTGGATTATGTTAGAAAGGAGTAGGGTAAGACTGTAAATCCGTTCCTAAAGTGACCTCCCTGCTCTATTGGAGTTTCCCTGGTGCAAGGCTTGCACTACCTTTTGTCCTTTTATCCTACAAGGGATAAGAGGAAAGGGAAGCAAGCAGACAGTTAGGAATCTCATATCATCAAGAAAGCAGCACTGGGAGAAAAACACAACCTTCAGATCTGAGGTTCCTGTGCCAGGATGCTCCCCAACCAAAGACTGATACAACACAAGGACTTTCCTCCAGAGCCAAGAGAGGGAAAGCCTTCTTCTGGAGCAGATATGCTGATTTTGGCCTTATAGCCTATCGGACTGTGTAAGAATAAACTTTTCCACTTTGTGGTATTTCTGTTAAAGCAGCACTAGCTGACTAAAACACCCATTCTGTAGCTTGTCTTTTTACTCTTTTGGATGTCTTTGGGTGAACACAAGTGTTTGATTTTTTAGGAGCTTCCAGATGTCTATTTTCTTTTCTGGTTTTTGTGCATTGTTAGTAATATTTTGCATTCTGTTTCTGCCATGTATTGGGGCTCCCAGCATTGCCCCTATTTTTTCTTCTATTATCTTTATCATTTTAGATTTTATATTTAGGTCTTTGATCCATTTTGAGTCAGCTTTTGTGCATGATGAGAAATATGTGTCTTCTTTCATTTTTTTGCAGATGACTGTCTGGTCATGTCAACACCATTTGGTAAAGAGACTGTCTTTCCCTATCAATGGACTTTGTACTTTTGTCAAATAGCAGCTCCTCATAGGTGGATGACTTTATGTCTGGATTCTCAACTCTGTTCCTTTGGTCTATGTATCTGTTGTTGTACCAGTACCAGGCTGTTTTGACTACTGTGGCAGTGTAAAAAGTTCTAAAGTCAGGTAGCATGAGGCCTCCCACTTTATCTTATTTCTTCAGTAATGCTTTGCTTATCTGAGACTTTTCCCCTTTTCATATGAAGTTAGTAATTTATTTCTCCATTGCAATAAAAATGAATAGGGATATCATTGTATCCATAGATTGCTTTAGGTAGAAGAGTCATTTTCACAATGTTGAGTCTTCTTATCCATGAACAAGGTAGGTTTCTTCACTTAGATAGGTCTCTTCTGGTTTCCTGTAGTCACGTCTTGTAGTTTTCTTTGTGTAGACCTTTCTCATTGCTGATTAGATTTATTCCTAAGTGTTTTATCTTCTTGGGGGCTATTGTAAATGGTATTAACTTAGTGACTCCCTATTTGATGCTCTCTTTATTGACGTAAAGAATCCAACTGATTTTTGTACATTTGTCTTGTATCCTGATTCCTTACTGAAATTTCCTATTAGTCCTAGTAGTTGTCTTATAGAGCCTTTAAGGTTTTCTGTGTATAAGATCATATCATCTGCAAATAGAGATACTTTTACTTCTTCCTTACCAGTTTGGGTACCATTTGTATCTTTTTCTAGCCTGATTGCTCTGGCTAGAACCTACAGGACAGTGTTAAATAAGAGTGGTGATAAAGGGTAAAGTTGTCTGATTCCCATTCTCACAGGGAATGCTTTCAGACTCTCTCCATTTAGGATGTTGTTGGCTATGGCTTTGTATAGATACCCTTCACTATGCTGAGGAATTTCCTTTGTATTCCTATCTTGCTGAGAGTTCTATATTGTTTTATTTTTTATTATGAATGGGTTTTGGATTTTGTCAAATGTCTTTTCTGCATTAATTTATAAAATCAAGTGGTTCCTGTCTTTTATTTATGTGGTTGATTGCATTGAGTGTTATCTCTAATGCTGAACCATTGCTACATACCTGGTATCTTAGTCATCTAGTGCTGCTATAAGAAGGTTATCACAAAAGAGTGGCTTTAAGAAGAGAAATTTTGCTCTGTCACAGTCCAGTAAGCTGTAAGTCTAAATTCAGGGCATTAGCTCCAGGGCCAGTCTTTCTCCGTTTGCTCTGGAGCAAGGTCCTTGTTGTCAGTCTTCTCTTGGACTGGGAACTTCTGAGGCACAGGGGTCCCAGTTTCAAAGGACATGCTCTGCTCCTGGTACTGCTTCTTTCTTGATGGTATGAGGTCCCCAAATCTCTCTCTTCTAGCTTCTCTTTCCTTTATATCCCAAGAGATTCACTCAAGGCACAATACAATGTTACACACTGAGTCCTGCCCATCAACACAACTGCTGCTCATCCTCCCTCATTAATATCATAGAGACAGGGTTTGCAGCATATGGGAACATCACAGAATACCAGGAATCCCAGTCTAGCCAAATTTCTACACACATTTCTGGGGGAAAACAATTCAATCCATCCTATCTGGTGTGAATCTTAGTTAGGTTGAATTGTCTTTTTGATATGTTTTTGAATTCTATTAGGCTAGAATTTTGTTAAGGATTTTTGCATCTAAGTTCATGAGAGATATTGGTCTATAATTTTCCTTTTTTGTGCTGTCTTGGTTTTGGTATTATGGTTATGCTAAGTTCATAGAATGAGTTTGTGAGTATTCCATCCTTTTCTATGCTCTGACATACTTTTAGTAATAGTGATGTTAACTTTTCTCTGAAAGTTTACTAGAGTTGTCTAATGAAGCCATCAGGGCCAGGAGTATTTTAATTAGCTTTTCAATCTCTTCTTTTGTTATGGGCTTATTGAACTGTTCTACATCTCATTTGTGTGAGTTTAGATAGGTAGTCTGTTTCCAGAAATTTATCCATTCTTCTAGGATTTCAAATTTGTTAGAGTACAATTTTTGGTAGTATTCTGTTATGATTTTTTAAATTGTGGTTTGGTATGTCGTGTTGTCACCCATCTCGTTTCTTATTCAGGTGATTTACTTCCTCTCTTGTTGTTCTTTTGTCAGTTTGGCCAGTGCTGTATCATTTTCTTGTTCTTTTCAAAGAATCAGGTTTTGGTTTCATTTAACTTTAACAATCGTTTTTATACTCTAATTGATTTAGTTCTGCTTTGATTTTATTATTTGCTTTCTTCTGGTGACCAGGGGATTCTTTTGTTCTTTCTGTTTCATCAACTTGTAGTGCTAATGTTTTGATTTGGGCCCTGTTGTTTAGATGTGTGCATTTATTGAAATAAATTAACCACCAAGCACTGCATTTGCTGTGCCCCGAAGGTTCTGATAGGATGTGTTTTCATTCTCATTTGAGTCTCTGTTTTTCTTTTGTCTGTCTTTGATTTCATTTACAACCCGTAGTTTTTGAGGAAGGTGTTGTTCAGTTTCCATGTGTTTAAATTTTTTATCCTTGCTTTTGCTGTTACTGGTTTCTACATTTATGGCTTTATGGTCTGAAAAGATGCTTTGCAATAGGTACATGCTTTGAATTTTGTTAAGGTTTGTTTTATGATCTAATATGTGGTCTAGTCTAGAGAATGTTCCATATGCATTGGAGAAGAAAGTGTACTTGGCTACTGTTGGGTAGAGTATTCTAAATATGAAGACTGTGAGTTATGTTCGTGAATTCATCCTAGAAGAAGTGCTACATGCTTCCCTGCTGAATATCACTACAGTCACCTTCAAAGTACTCCCCTTAGGAAGCTATACACCTATTCCAGTGCCTAGGTGGCCCTTCAAAGCAATTTTGGAACTCTTTTTCTGGAATGGTCCAAAGAGCAGTTGTCATATTAGCCTTCATGTCCCGAATATCATCAAAATGTCTTCCTTTCAGTATTTCCTTTATCTCTAGGTAAAGACAAAAGTCACTGGGGGCCAGATCAGGTGAGTAGGGAAGATGTTCAAATACAGTTATTTGTTTACTGGCTAAAAATTCCCTCACAGACAACTATACAATTAAGTTCATGAACTTGCCACCATGCCACCATGTGCAATGGCCATTCCAGAAAGAGTTCCAAAATTGCTTTGAAGGATGGACTAAGTGCTGACATCATTGCATAGCTTCCCAAAGGAAGTACTTCAAAGGTGACTGTAGTGATACTGAACAATGAGATATGTAGCACTTAGAACAATTAAGTTCATGGACTTAATTGTCAGAGCTCTTACATCTGTGAGGTCAGGTTGGTTAATTGTGGTATTTAGATCTTCTGTGACTTTATTGAGCTTCTTTCTGAATCTTCTGTCATTTACTGAAAGTGATGTGTTGAAATCACTTGCTATTATTGTGGAGCTGTTTATTTCTCTTTCCTGTGTTATTTGAGTTCATTTTATATGTATTAAGGAGCAGTATGATTGGGTGAATAGGTATTTAATACAGTTGTGTCTTGGTGTATTGATCCTTTGATCATTATATAGTGTATTTCCTTACCCATTGTGGTGGATCTTACTTTAAAATCTATTTTTTAAGAAACTAATACTGCCATTCCTGTTGTTTCTTTAATGTTGTTTGCTTGACATATATGTATTTTTCACTCTTTGAGTTTTAGTCTGAGTCTTTAAGTCTAAAGTATTGTTGAAATGAGGAAGGGCACGGTAAAAATTCGAGGTATTAAAGAAAGCCCCAGGAAACAACTTAATAGCAGAAAATACCATAGAATAATCTCACCTTTGTCTTACAAAACACTGTCATAAGACAAGCCTGTGGGCAACCTTGCAAGTGACAGCCTGCAAGTGACCCCTAGACCTTGACCACATTTTACAACTAATAGGAGTTAACCAATCAATGTAAAGGTCAGTTCACCCTCCCTGCTTTGCAATCTCACGACTTAAATACTGGGCACTGAGGAAACTCGTGGTCGCCTCCTGCTCTGTGTAGCTTGGGGTGCGTCCCTGGTGCACCAGTATTTTTCCTATTGGGCATATTTTTTTGATAAAATTTAACCTTTAAAGTAACAGTGTCGCATCTTGAAAATCACGGACCCAAACAGTATGTCTCTTGTAGGCAGCATGTAGACAAATCATGTTTTCTTAACCAATATGTCACTCTCTGTCTCTTTCATGGTGCATTTAATCTATTTACACTCAGCATAATTATTGATCAGTATGTGTTTAGTGCTATCGTTTGGTTACCTTTTTTGTGTGCATTGTTGACAATTTCTTTGTTTTGCTTGATTTTCTGTGTTGAGTCATTTTTCTTTATATGGTTCCTTTCCATCTTTTTCATTGTTGTTGACTTTATTTACTAAGACTTCATGTTTTTCTTAGTTTCTATTTTGATATGTAGGATTGTTAGTTTCCTCTGTGATTACCTTAGTAATTACTTCTATTTTTCTAAATTTAAACCAATTTTTAATTTCTGTGAATTGTCTTGACTTCTCTATATGAAAGATGCATGAACACATTTTTTAGTTTCTCTTTTTATTATAATGCTGTTGTCTTTTACATAACGACGTCTCTGTTTCCCTATTTTGAATGCTCTGCCTTTGATTTGTTTTGTGATTACCTTATCTGGATTGATAGGGTCTGTGTTCTAGTGTTGGGTTTTTATCTGATGTTATTGATTTTCTACTGAAAGACTCCCTTTCGTATTTCTTATAATTTTGGTTTGGTGTTTGCAAATTCCCTAAATTTCTGTTTACTTAGAAATATCCTGATTTTTCCATCACATTTGTGAGACAATTTTGTTGGACATGTAATTGTTGGCTAGAAATTATTGTTCTCCGAGGCTTTGTATACGCCATTCATTGCCTTCTTGACTATGTGGTTTTTGATGAGTAGCGCAAGCTTAGTCTTACTGAATTGTGTTCTCCCTAAAATGTGTGCAGCCTTTTGGCTAGGCCATGACTCCTGATTTGTGTCGTGTTCTTTTATGGTATAAATCTTGCCTTTCTGATGTTAATGAAGGAGGATGGCAGCAGTTGTGTTGGTGGGGCAGGACTCAGTGTATAAGATTGTATCATGCCTTGAGGCAATCACTTGAGACAGAAAAGAAGAAACCAAGAAGCAGTGCCAGGAGTTGAGTGCATCCAATGGAAAGGACCCAGGGTTCCTGCACTTTAGAAGCTCCTCAGAAGATTGACAACTAGGACCGTCCTCCAGGACCAAAAGAGAAAGCCTTCCCCTGGAGCTGATGCCCTGAATTTGGACTTGTGCCCTACTAGACTATGACAGAACAAAATGCCTCTTTTAAAAGCCATTCACTCTCAGTATTTCTGTCATAGCATCACTAGATGGCTAAGTGTTTTATTATCCTGTAATAATGTAACAGAAATACCACAAGTGGATGACTTTAAAAAGAAAAATGTTTATTCTTTCATAGTCCGATAGGCCACAAGTGTTACCAGCAAAGCCCAGGAGTTCAGCTACCTGTCACGGTCAGTTAACTGAGACAGGAGCTTTGGGATAAGATCAAAGATTTTATTTTCAAGCTGGCATTGCAGAGGGACAGAGAGATATTCTCATCTTCATAAGCCTGCCCAAATTGGTCAGGCAAAGTCTGAGTATTTAAAAGGGGAAGACCACATGCAGATGTAGGAAACAATGTGAGCAGCTGGGGACATGTGGGAGTTAACTGGAAGTCAGCTGGGTGGAGGCTGCCTGGGCAGAGGGGTTCAATTGAGTGGAGGTCAACTGGGTGGAGGTGTGCTTTACAGTCTGGCAGGCACTGGCCAACAAGGAAAACAAAGTGGTGTTAGACTCCTCTGGCCAGTAACCTAGAAGAATAATGCTCAAACACAAGTTACTTCTCCATCCTCCCCAGCCTCCTGCTTGATTCTTTTATCATTGGTTTTATCAACACAAAAGGAATCATTCATTGATACAGTTTACTGAATCTGCAGTGGAGCCTACAGAATGCCCTTAGTGTTGCTGCCAGGGGCTTGTGCAGTGTCTCTCCCTGTGTGTTAGGGCTGATCTGAAACAATGTTTCTCAGTTGCCTTTACCTCTCACGTAGAGGCTTTTTCAGCCTTCAGTTTCACAAGTTGGAATTTAGGGTGTTCACTCCAGGGAAGGCTTTCCCTCTTTGTTGGCTCTGGAGGAAGGTCCTTGTCATCAATCTTCCCCTGGACTGGGAGCTTCTGAGGTACAGGGACCCTGGTCTTTTCCAAGACACACTCAGCTCCCAGCACTGCTTGTTGGTGGCATGAGGTGTCCAACTCTCTGCTTACTTCTTTTCTTTTTATCTCTTGTAGGATAAAAGGATAAAAGTGGTTAAGCCACACCCCAGGGAAACACCCATTGGAGCAAGCAAGGAGGTGACCTTAGTAAGGGATTTACAGTCTTACATTAGTCCTCTAACATACAAAATAAATAAATAACCTCACTGCTGTCAAATCCATTCTGACTCATGGAGACCCTATAAAACAGAGTAGAACTGCTCCACAGAGTTTCCAAGGAGCACCTGGTGGATTTGAACTGCCAAACTTTTGGTTAGCAGACATAGCACTTGACCACTACATCGCCAGGGCTAACATACAGCGTAGGAAAATCAGAAAGTGGAGGACAATCATAAAATGTTGAGGACCATGGCCCAGCCAAATGGCCGCACACCTTTTGGGGAGGACACAGTTCAATCCATAACACTAAGATACTCTCCTTTGTAGATTATCTTTTATTCATCTCTGCCAAGCCACCTTTAAACTCTTCTTCTTTAGTTTTGGAAAATTGGACTATCCTATGTCCTGATGTCTTTCTTTTGGGATCTGCCTTGTATGGAGTTTAATGAGCATCTTCAGTAGGTACCTTCTTATCTTTCATGATATCAGGGAAGTTTTCTGTTAACAAATCTTCAACAGTTCTCTCCATATTTTCTGTTATCCCCTGATGTTCTGCTATTCTGGTCACTCATAGATTATTCTCTTGATAGTGTTCCACGTGATTCTTAGTGTTCCTTCATGTTTTAAATTCTTTTATCTGACTTTACCTCAAGTAGGTTTGCCATTAGTGGTCAAAACATCAATTCTATTCTAGTGATGGTCAATAAACTCAGATAGCCAAGCCAAGTGCCGTCGAGTCAGATAGGATATAATCAAAATCATACTTTGGGTCTCATGGACCTGTTCTAATTTTCTTTGGTTTCAATTTGTATTTGCATATGAGCAATTGATGATCTTTGCCACAGTCAGCACCTGATCTTATCCTGACTGCTGATATGGAGCTTTTCCTTTGTGGTTTTCCACAGATGTAGTCTATTTGGTTCCTATATACTCCATCTGGTGAGGCCCATGTCTATGGTCACGGTTTGTGTTGGCTAAAAAAGTTACTTAAAACGAAAAAGTCACTGCCAGCCAAGTCACAGTCTTTCTAAATTCTATCATGTGATCTCTCGCATTATATTGATCACCAAGACCATATATTCCAACTACCAATCTTTGTTTCCAACTTTGCATTCCAGTCACCAGTAATTATCACTGCATCCTGAATGCATATTCGACCAATTTTGGACTGTGGAAGCTGGTAAAAGTCTTCAGTTTCTCAGTCTTTGGCTTTAGTAGTTGGTGTGTAAATTTGAATAACAGTCACATTAACTGGCCTTCCTTGTAGATGTATAGATATTTTCCTATCATTGACAGCATTGTACTTCAGGGCAAATTTTGAAATGTTCTCTTTGATGATGAATGCCACACTGTTCCTCTTCAAGTTTTCGTTCCCAGCACAGTAGACCACATAATTGTTGGATTCAAAATAGCCAGTACCAGTCCATTTCAGCACACTAATGTCTAGAATATCAATGTTTATGCATTCCATTTCATTTTTTTTCTCATAAATATTTTATGAAGAAATCAAGGTAATCTTTTTTTTCTGTTTGTTTTTTTTTATATTTTTTTATTTAACACGACTGACTGAAAATGTACATTCCTGTGTAAATTTACATGCCCACTTGTATGCAGCTTCCACTGCTCTCCCTGTCCAGTGACAGCACACTATTCCTCTCTGCTCCTTACATGTCTCGTCCTCCCAACAGCCTCCTTTCCCCTCCTCTCCACCCACTCTCCTTCCTCCAGCAAGAGGTAAGCATGATGATATCCTATAGATGTATAGAACCATAAAGTGTAACCAATATATGGTCACTCTGCATTGCCAAGTCCAATCCATTCCTGTCAAAAGAGTGGACCTTCATTATAATTTATGGGTAACGGCAGCCTAAGGGCTAGGGGGCCATGCTCTCAGAGGAACCCTGAAACCACTGGACCATCAATTGAGGTCTTTTAGTGGAGATCTCAGGATGCACCCCTTTTTATTCTTGCATTGCCAGTGAGACTCAACCTAGCAAGCTCCATCGTGGCTATCACTGGATGGCCAGGCACCATATGGTTCTTCTGGTCCCAAGTCGATGAAGGCACCCACTCTTGTGGGTCTCTCTGTCTTCTAGGTTGTCTTGATTGCATGTCATTTTGGTCCCTGGTGAGCATCCGTTCCTGCTGAGTTGGGACCATTTGCTGTGCCCTCGGATGGCAGCTTGGCAGCTTTGAAGACCCC
This sequence comes from Heterohyrax brucei, assembly GCA_028571685.1. Classification (NCBI taxonomy): domain Eukaryota; kingdom Metazoa; phylum Chordata; class Mammalia; order Hyracoidea; family Procaviidae; genus Heterohyrax; species Heterohyrax brucei. Next base: position 71,795,808 of record CM053150.1, read on the forward strand.
AGATGCCACTCACCAATTTGGGGTGCAGAGATCCCTCCTAGCAAAACAGTGGTTGTGCCAATTGGCCTCAATTTCGTCAAAGAGCATGGTCCCCTGCCCCCGCCCCAGCTACTCTATCCTTGCAATATTGGGTTAAGATGGAAGGAGTACTCAAGTTATGCTGAAGTCCACTTAATGTTGTTCTTGTTTCTAATGTGTGCTATCACCGCTTTCTCCCAACCAGATTTCTAGCAACTATCTAAACTAAGCCCTCCCCCCCACCCTCCCTCCCTCCCCTCCCTTGCAGCTGTCAAAGAGTCTTTTCTTCTATACACAAGTCTGTTTTTGAGATCTTATCGTAGAAGTCTCATATAGTATTTGTCCTTTTGTCACTGACTACTTTCACTCAACGTAATGTCTTCCAATTGAAACCAGGTTAGGAGATGTTTCCTGGAATCATCATTATTCTTTATCATTACGTAGTGCTCCATTGAGTATATGTACCATAGTTTACCTATCCATTCTTCTGTTTTTGGGCATCTGGGTTGATTCCATCTTTTTGCTATTGTGGACTGTGCTGTGAGAAACATTCTGGTGCATGTGTCCGTTGGTGTGAAAGGCCTTGATTCTGTAGGATATATTCCAAGTAGTGGAATTACTGGGTCAAATGGTATATCGATATCCATTTTTTTAAGGAAGCGTCAAATTGCTTTCCAAAGAGGCTGGACCATTTTGCAACCCCACCAACAGTGTAGGAGGGTTCCACTTTCTCGACAGCCTCTCCAGCATTTGTTGTTTTGTGTTTTTTGGATCATGGCCAATCTTGTTGGGGTGAGACGGTATCTCATTGTCATCTTGATTTGAATTTCTTTGAATTTCTTTAAGATCATGAACATGTCCACGTGTGTTTTTTGGCTGCCTAGATCTCCTCTTTAGTGAAATGTCTGTCCATCTCCTTTGCCCATTGCTTAATTGGATGATTTATCTTCTTCTTATTGATATTTTGTAGTATCTTATAGATTATGGAGATCAGGCGTCAGTCTGACATAGAGTTGACAATTTTTTTTTCCCATTCTGTGGGTGTTCTTTTAATTCTATTAATAAAGTCTTTGGATGAGCAAAAGTGTTTGATTCTTAATAGTTCCCATTGATCTATTTTCTCTTCTGTTGATTGTGGTTTCCTTGACAGATTTTGGAGTCTGTCCTCATTATGTATTAAAACTTCCATTGTTGTTCCTACCTTTTCTTGGATGACTTTTACCGTTTTAGGTTTGATGTTTAGGTCTTTTATCCAGTTGGAGTTGGTTTTTGTGTAAGGTGTAAGATATGGATCTTGATTCAGTGTGTTGCAGATGGATAACCAATTTTGCCACCACCATTTGTTGAAGACACTGTTTTTACCCCAGTTTGATGTCTTAGGGCCTTTGTCGAATATCAGTTGTTCATAGGCAGATGGTATCATCTGTGGGGTCTCAATTCTGTTCCATTGATCCATCTGTCTGTTCTTGTACCAGTACCAGGCTGTTTTGAACACTGTGGCAGTGTAGTATGTTCTAAAGTCAGGTAATGAAAGGCCTCCCAGTGTGTTCTTCTTTAGTAGTACCTTACTTATCTGGGGCTTCTTCCGTTTCCAAACAAAATTGGTGATTTGTTTCTCCATCTCATTAAAAAATGTCGCTGGAACTTGTATTGGGATTGCATTATATAAATAAATTGCTTTGGGTAAAACAGACATTTTCACAATGTTAAGTCTTCTATCCATGAGCAGGGTAGGTTTTTCCATTTATCTAAGTCTCTCTTAGTTTCTTGTAGTAAGGGCTTGAAGTTCTCTTTGTCAAGGTCTGTTGTTTCTCTGGTTAGATTAATTCCTAGGTACCTTATCTTCTTAGGGGCTATCGTAAATGGTATTGATTTGATGATTTCTTCCTTAACAGTCTCATTGTTGGTATAAAGGAATCCTACTGATTTACTTATGTTTATCTTGTATCCTGAGACTTTGCTGAACTCTTCTATCAGTCTGAGTAGCTTACTTATAGATTCCTTGGGGTTCTCTGCATATACAATCATATCATCTGCAAACAGGGAGATTTTAACTTCCTCTTTGCTGATGCAGATGTCCTTTATTTCTTGGTCTTGTCTAATTGTTCTGGCTAGAACTTCTAGCACAATGTTGAATAGGAGAGGTGAGAGTGGGCATCCTTGTCTAGTTCTTGATCTCAAGGGAAAGTCTTTCAGTCTCTCTCCATTCAGGATGATGTGGGCAATTGGCTTTGTATAAATGGCCCTTATTGTGTTGAGGAATTTACCGTGTGTGTCATTTTGCTAAGAGTTTTTAGCATGAATGGATGTTGGGCTTTATCAGATGCCTTTTCTGCATCAATGGACAAAATCAGGTGATCCTTGTCTTTTGTGTTATTTATGTGGTTAATCACATTGATTGTTTTTCTGATGTTGAACCAGCCTTGCATCCCTGGTATGAATCCCACTTGGTCAGGATGGATTATTTTCTTGATATGCTGTTGTATTCTATTGGCAAGAATTTTGTTCAAGATTTTTGCATCTAGATTCATGAGTGATATCAGTCTGTAGTTCTTCTTTCTTTGTTGGGTCTTTCCCTGGCTTAGGTACCAGGGTTATGCTGGCTTCATAGAATGAGTTTGGGAGTACTCCATCCCTTTCGATACTGTGAAATAGTCTCAGTAGTATTGGAGATAATTCTTCTCTAAGTGCTTGGTAGAATTCTGCCATGAAGCCATCTGGGTCTGGACTTTTTTTGGTTGGCAGTGTTTTGATGACCTTTTCAATCTCTTCCTTTGTGATGGGTTTATTAAGTTGTTCTGCTTCACGTTGTTATAATTTGGGTATGTGGTATGAGTCAAGGAATTTGTCCATTTCCCCTAGGTTTTCAAATTCATTACAGTACAGTTTTTCATAGTATTCTGTTATGATGTTTTTGATTTCTGTTGCATCTGTGGTGACAATTCCCCTCTCATTTCTAATTTGGGTTATTTGTTTCCTTTCCTGCTTTTCTTTAGTAAGTTTAGCCAGTGGTTTGTCAATTTTGTTGATCTTCTCAAAAAACCAGCTTTTGGTCTTTTCACTTTTTTCAATTGTTTTTCTATTCTCTAATTCATTTAGCTCTGCTCTAATCTTTATGATCTCGTTTCTTCTGGTGCCCGAGGAGTTCCTCTGTTGTTCTCTTTCTACTTGTTCAAGCTGTAGAGTTAGTTCCTTGATTTGGTTTCTTTCTTCCTTCCAGATGTGTGCATTTATGGAGATAAACAGACCTCTGAGCACTGCTTTGGCTGTATCCCATAGGTTCTGGTAAGAAGTGTTTTTATTCTCATTGGAAGCCATGAATTTCTTTATTTCATCCTTGATTTCTTCTATAACCTATGTTTTTTTGAGCAAGATGTTGTTCAGTTTCTAAGAGTTCGACTTTCTATCTATGTTTTTTCTGTTATTAATTTCAACTTTGATGGCTTTATGATCTGAGAAGATGCTTTGCAGTAATTCAATGGTATGGATTTTGTTGAGCATTGCATTATGGCCTATCACATGGTCAATTCTGGAGAATGTTCCATGTGCACTGGAGAAGAAGGTGTAGTTGTCTGCTGATGCGTGGAAAGTTCTGTATATATCAATGAGGTTTAGTTGGTTAATTGTGGCAATGAGGTCTTCTGTATCTTTACTGAATTCTTTTCTAGGTGATCTGTCTAGTATTGAGAGTGGAGTGTTGAAGTCTCCCACTATTATAGTGGAGTCATCTAACTCTCTTTTAAGTGTGGTCAGTGTTTCTTCGATGTATTTAGGTGCTCTGACATTAGGTGCATAAATATTTAATATAGTTAAGTCTTGCTTGTGTACCGTACCTTTCAGCAATAAATAGTGTCCATCTTTGTCCACGATAGTGGATTTGACACTAAAATTGATTTTGTCTAAGATTCGAATTGCCAGCCCTACTCTTCTTTGTTCATTGTTAGCTTGATATATATTCTTCCATCCCTTAATTTTCAGTTTGTTCCTATCTTTAGGTCTCAAGTGAGTTTCTTGTAGACAACATATGGATGGGTCATGTCTTTTGATGCACGATGACACTCGGTGTCTCTTTACTGGAGCATTCCGTCCATTCACATTCAATGTAATTATTGATAGGTATGTGTTCACTGCTGCCATTGTGTTATGTTTATTTTGATGTTGATGTTTTCTCTGTTGTTCTTATTAGTCTGTTCTGGGACATTCTTTTTTGTGAGTTGATTTTTCACCTTTTTGAGAGCTGGTTTTATAGTTGTTGAGACTCGTGTGTTGCATTTCTTGAAATGGTATGATACATCTTTGTTGTGCTTTACAGCTGCCCCTATGATCCCCCTTAATAAACTATATATAAACCCAATTTTAATTACTACCAGTCTTGTTATCTTCCTCTCCATCTGAAAGGACTGTAACAACTGTAGTACATCCCTCTTTTTATTATTATGACACCGTAGTTTTCATGATGATCACTGGATTGCTTCTTTCCGTATCAAAGCTGTGATTGACTTTGGAGCCTTCCCTAAAAGAGTAGAGTATTGAGTAGTGTGTCATTCTGAAATATAAAGTTAGTGGTTTTGTTCTTCTAAGCCAGAGCCAAGAACTTCTTTCAGTATTTCCTGTAGTTTGGGTTTGGTTTTTACAAACTCTCTGAGTTTCTATTTATCTGGGAATGTCTTAATTTCATTTTTGTATTTGAAAGATAGTTTTACAGGATATATCATTCTTGGTTGGAAGTTCTTCTCCTTCAAGGCTTTGAATGTGTGATGCCACTGTCTCCATGCCAGCATGGTTTCTGCTCAGAAATCTGACGAGAGCGTACAGGGTTTCCCTCTCAATTTTAGCTTTGGTTTGCGTCTTGCTGCCTTCAAGAGTTGCTGCTTATGTTTCATTTTGTTAAGCTTGATTATGTCTTGGAGTCTTTCTTTTGAGATCTATATTGGGTGGCATACGATATGCATCTGAGATGTCTATAGTCTCTAGGAAGTTTTCTTTCAGCAGCTCAGCAATGATACTCTCTGTGTTCTCAGATGTCTCACCCTGTTCAGGGACTCCAATTAATCGAAGGTTGTTCCTCTTAATAGAGTCCCACATGCTTCTTAATGTTTCTTCATTTTTCTTGTTTCTTTTTTCTGATTTCTGCTCATAGACGCTAGCATCAGTAGCTCTGTCTTCCAAGTCAGAAATTCTTTTTTTCTATTTGCTCCATTCTGTTTTGTTGGCTTTGCATGGAAGTTTCTATGTCTTGGATTTTCTTTTTGATCTGTTGGATTTCAGAGTACTGGTGTTCCATCAGATCGAATAGCTTGCTTAATTTTTCATTTTGTTCTGCTACATTTTGTATAAGGTCTAGAAGGGCTTTGTATATAATCATTTTGTATTCACTTTCTGAAGCTTTCATAAAAGTTTCTTCATCTGGAAAACTCCTTGGTTCCTTTGTTTGGGAGCCTTCTGAATCCATGGGTGGTTTCTTGTATGCCACAATTGTCTGTTGCTTTTTGGGTCCCACGTGAGTATGTAAAGGCTGGCAGAGATACTGTGAGGATGGATTGCAAATGTTTCTCTAGGCTGTCTTCAAATGTAAAGCAAAAGGTATCTGAGGACTTCACAAGTCAGTTAGGTTTTCAGGTGTAGAGGTCCCTCTTCTCAACTGACAGAGTAAGCGCCACTATATCCAACCCCAGATGATAACAAACTAGTTCAGAATACAGTAACGCTACTGCCCTGTTAGCTTCTGCTGACAGGGCCTAGCCTTAGGTGGCGCTGCATCAAGTACCGCTTTTGTGATAGAAAAGCTCTCTCCTGTGAGCAGGCTCTGGCTCCCAAGCTGAGAATTAGTTCCAGCTGCGGCCACCTTATCCAAGATGGCATCCTCCACACAGGCAGCAGACAGAGGGGCTAAAGATGCCGAGAGGTAGTGATTCCTCTGATTCTGTTGCAGGGCCTGCAACATAGGTGGCACTGGGAAAATTACCACTTTTCTGTTGGCGAAGCGCTGTCCTGTTTGCAGGCTCTGACTCCCAGGCTAAGAATTAGGTCCTGCTAAAATCTCGGTACCAACATGGCGTCCCACACACTGACTGTGAAATTCCGTATAAACCCCTCTGATGCAGATATAAAACGAAAGGCTCAAAGTGGCTAGATTAACAGAGTCTTAAGCCTGGCTCTCAAAATATGGGAATTTCACCTGTCTATCCCCCCAGCAGCACCTCTGAGTCCAGCCGCCAGGCAAAGCCCAGCTCCGCCCACCAGCCGAGACAGAGGAAAACAAAGTCAAAATGGTGTGTTTACCTTCCGTCCATGAGAGCCGGGGCTAGCCAGGAGCGGGAGTCAGTGAAAGAGAGGTTTTTCGCTCAATGGTATGAAGTCCCAATTAACAGCTCTGTGCCGTATCCTGAGGCTGATTAGGTGATCAGAAGGCTCTGTTTGATTGTCAATTCAGGTCTTGGTTTCCAGAGGGATAGAAGGAGACGTGGGCTTAGTCTGCCTTCTTGACTCAGCCCCCTCCATTTCATTTTTGATGATTTCCAGTTTTCCTGGATACATACGTTGTACACTGCATGTTCCAATTATTAATGGATATTTGCAGCTATTTCTTCTCATTTTGAGTTATGTCAAAATGGCCAAAGACTAGAAGAATTGTGGAATGATCTTAAAGACATCACCCATGAGGAAAGCAAGAGGTCACTAAAAAAGACAGGAAAGAAAGAAAAGACCAAATTAGATGTCAGAAGACATTCTCAAACTTGCTCTTGAATGCTGAGCAGCTAAAGCAAAAGGAAGGAATGACAAAGTAAAAGAACTGAACAAAAGATTTCAAAGGGCAGCTTAAAAATACTATAATAACATGTACAAAGAGCTGGAAACAGAAAACCAAAAGGGAACTGTACATTTTGCATTTCTCAAGCTGGAAGAACTGAAAAAAAAAAAAAATTCAGGCCTTTAGTTGCAATAGTGAAGGATTCCACAGTGAAAATATTAAATGACTCAGGGAGCATCAAAAGAAGATGGAGGGAATACACAGAGTCATTATACCAGAAAGAACTGTTGGAAGTTCAGCCATTTCAAGAGGTAACATATGATCATGAACCCATGGTACCGAAGGAAGAGGTTGAAGCTGCAGTGAAGGTGTTGGCAAAAAGCAAGGCTCTAGGAATTGGTGGAGTATCATTTGAGATATTTCAACAAACAGATGCAGCGCTGAAAGTGCTCACTTGTCCATGGCAAGAAATTTGGAGGACAGCTACCTCACTGACTGACTGGAATAGATCCATCTTTATGCCCATTTCAAAGAAAAGTGACCCAACCGAATGTGGAATTTACCAAACAATATCATTAATATCACATGCAAGTAAAATTTTTCTCATCGTCACTCAAAAGTAACTGCTACAGTATATTGACAAGAAACTACCAGAAATTCAAACTGGATTTGGAAGAGGAGATGGAACCAGGGATATCATTCCTGATGTCAGAAGGATCTTGGCTGAAAGCAGAGAATGCATGAAAGATGTTTACCTGTGTTTCATTTACTATGGAAAGGCATTCGACTGTGTGGATGATAACAAATTATGCCTGACATTGTGGAGAATGGGAATTCCTGAACACCTAATTGTACTCTTACGGAATCTGTACACGGATCAAGAGGCAGTCATGCAAAAAGAACAAGGGGATATTGCATGGTTTGAAGTCAGGAAAGGTGTGCATCAGGGTTGTATCTTTTCAGCAGACTTTTTCGATCTGTATCCTGAGGAAATAATCTGAGAAGCTGGATTATATTAAGAAGATCGAGGCATCAGGATTGGTGAACAACTAATTAAAAACCTTGCATTACACACATGACATCACCTTGTTTGCTGGAAATGAAGAAGATTTGAAACACTTACTGATAAAGATCAAAGACCACAGCCTTCAGTGTGCATTGCACCTCAACATCAAGAAAACAAAAATCCTCACAACTGGACCAGTAAGCAACATTATTGTAAATGGAGAAAGGATTGAGGTTGTCCAGGATTTCATTTCACTTGGTTCCACAATCAATGCCCATGGAAGCAGCAGTCAAGAAATCAAAGGATGCATCACATTGGGAAAATCTGCTGGAAAGGACTTCCTGAAAGTATTGAAAAGTGAGCACGTCACCTTGAAGTCTAAAGTGCGCCCTACCCAAGCCGCAATATTTTCAGTCTCATCGTGTGCATGCAAAAGTTGGACAATGAACAAAGAAGACAGAAGTAGAATTGATGCCTTTGAATTGTGGTGTTGGAGAGAATGTTGAATGTATCATGGACTGCCAAAAGAACAGTTCTGTTCTGGAAGAAGCACAACTAGAGTGCTGCTTGGAAGTGAAGATGGCAAGACTGCATCTTACATACTTTGGACACGTCCACAGGGATCAGTTCCTGGAGAATGACATTATGCATGGTAGAGTGGAGGATTAGCAAAAAAGAGGAAGACTCTTGATGAGATGGATTGATGCAGTAGCTGCAACAATGGGCTTAAGCACAAAAACAATTGTAGGCATGGTGCAAGACCTGTTCTGTTGTGAATAGAGTTGCTGTGAGTTGGAATTGACTCGACAGCACTTAACAACAACAACAAAATGTTAGTGTCAAGTGCTTTATCTTCAGTCTCACTAATTCTGACTTCTATTGCCTCAGTTATGCTCTTTTGACTTTCTAGAGCTGTCTTATTCTGTAATTTTATTATTTTTTCTGAATTTCTGTACACTGTTTATCTATACTTTCTCATAGCCTGTTCATTTTGTCATTGTACTCTGCTGTGTTTTGCCTGATGTCCTTCCTGTTCTCTTCTAGAGTTCTAAATATTAATCTTTTGTGTTCTACCTCTGACAATTTCAGGAAACTCCTTTCATCTGGGCCATTTTTTGATTCTCTGTTTCAGGAACTTTCCGAAGTCATTACTTTCTGCCTCTTGAAGTGATTCGGTGCTAACTGTTGTTTCCCAGCCGTTAGTAACTTGCTGCATTATTTTATTTTATTTTTGCGTTCTGCGGTGTAGCTTTTTGTTTTGTTTTAAAATTCCAAAATAGGCTGGTTATGTGATCTACTTTGGTTATTGATGCCTTTAAGGCTTTACTGTCCTGTCACCAAGATGGCTAGAGCGGTTTCTAGGCAGATAAGCCCACTTTCTGCTTACTTTCCTTGTAGTATCCAGACGAGGTGCCCAGGCAGTTAGTCACAAGGTACGTGTTTCAGGCTGTCCCCTTCAGTTCTAGATGAGCAGGCGTGATTGGTGTAGAAACAGGTATCTGACTGCGTGTGCTGAGAAGGCAAGGGACTGACAGTCATCACTGATGGCTGTGAGGAAAGTGTGTCTCCTTATGCCTGAGCCTAGGGAAAGGAACTATTCTTGCCCTCAGCTCCTGGCTTAGGGGAGCCAGTAGATTATTTATTTTCCCCTTGTGTGTTAAATTGTTCCCTTTCTGAGTCTAGGAGAGTGGTATAGGGTGCATGCAGGGAGTCCCACCTGTGGTCCAGGTAATGACAGCAGACTCTCAAGGCAGGCACTACAGAGAAGGGAGTGGGAAGTGCTGGAAAAAGGAAGACAGGTTTATCCCAAAGGAAAGATTTAGACCCTCATGTGGTGGATTAGACACAGTCTACCTAAATTTAAACAATCAAGCGCCATTTTTCACTGATTCTAGAAATGTGAGGAGATTCTCTGCTACTTGGTCCCCTTGGTTGAGGGAGATACTTTTTAGAAATCCATTGTCCTGCTCACCAAGCTCACTGCGCTGATCTGTCTGCCAGGCACTGATTTCTGCTGGGTCTTGTCGGGCCAGTCCTATGTACTGCTGGACCTACTCTCCTTTCCCTGTTGCTCAGTCTGATTTCTTAGCTTCTTCTTTGATGTTTAGGGCTCCTAGAATTCCATATAAAATTTATTTATTTATTTTGGTCTTTGTTAGAGGGATCACAGGTTGTATCCAACTGCTTTGCCATCTTAGCCCCACCCACCTAAGGTACTTGTCTAATCTTTTGTATTGCTGTGGTCAGTTTGATTGCATACAGACAGATATTAAAACAGCACAATGCTCAAGGCAGATTTTTTTTACTAGTTCAGCTAAGCTTTTGTTTGCTTCTAAGAGTATTTCAGGAGATATTTTTAGTTCAAGGCTTAAAGATTATCTTAAGGCAGTAGTTTCAGAAGTTTGTTCAGCTTCTTTGACTCCAGAAACTGTAGATTTCAAAATTCTTTTCTGCTTTTTCACTCCTTTGGTTAGGACTATTCTATAGAATCTCTGATTACATTGTTCAGTAACAGCAGCCAAACACCATCCAGTTCTTCTGGTCTTGTGGTAAAGGAAGAATTTGCGAATGCAGGAAGTTAGCCACACATTCCATTTCTTCCTACCATTCCAGACTCTCTTTCTTCTCTTGTTGCTCCAGGCCAACAGAGATCATGTGATGTGCCTGGAGCAACAAGGTGCCTTAGATGGCCACTCGTAAGCTTTTAAGACTCCTGGAACTACACAATAAGCTAGGAAGCGGAACAGAAGCACTGAACATGTTATTGGCCCAAGTAACTGGGGTGTCCCATGAAACTACTACAAGGGTTTTGAATTTTAAAATACTGAAAATATCCTTTTCTGCACATAATTTTTGCACATTTCGAAGTATGTCCCATTGATTGCCAACCCAATAGTCATTTCTCTGGTCTTTCCCTGATGAAAGAATTCTGATATTATTAAAGACATTAAAGATCAGATGGTTGTATGCCTGGGGAAGCAAGGGAGTCTGAGTGCTCTTGCCTGTGAAATAATGGTAAGGAATGAGCAAGGGATATAATTCTGGCTAGTGAGGTATGAGGGGATATCTGCTTGGGGACTTCTGGTATAGCTTTCCTCACTCTTAGGAAATGGACATGCCTTATACTTCCAATAAGAAGACAAAACAGCACAGGCCTCTGTGGAAGGGATATTGGCACTCACCAACAAATTTACCAGTACTTTTAGCATTTCTGGTAAGTCTTACTGAGTCGTCGTTTATATATATATATATGTCTTAGTAATCTGGTGCTGTTACAACAAAGATATAACAAGTGGATGGCTATAACAAAGAGAAATTTATTCTGTCACAGTCCAGTAGGCTAGAAGTAGATATAAGTCCAAATTCAGTGCATCAGCTCTCCAGGGAAAGGATTTCTCTGTTGGCTGTGGAGGAAGGTCCTTGTCATCCATCTTCCTCTGCACTGGGAGCTTCTGAGGCACAGGGACCCCAGGTCTTTTCCAGAGGATGTACTTTGTTCCTGATATTACTTCTTGGTGGTATGAGGTCCCTAAATCTCACGCTAGCTTACCTTTCTTTTATATCCCAAGAGATTTCCTCAAGACACAATACAACTGTATACACTGAGTTCTGTCCCACAAGCACAACTGCAGCCCATCTTCCCTCATCAATATCATAGAGGCAGGATTTACATCATACAGAAACATGATGCAATACTGGGAATCATGGCCTACCTGAATAACTATACACATTTTGGGGGGGCACAGCTCAATCCATGACAATACAGTAAATATCAATGTTTTTGGTATATAAGTCTGTGAATTTTGACATACATATAATTGTTTAACTACCACTATAATCAGTATATAGAGCAGTTCCATCACTCCAAAATATTCTCTCATGCTGCCCCTTTATAGTCAACTGTCTGATCTCATCCCATGGGAAACACTGATCCATATTCTACCCCTATAGCTAAATTGCCATATAAAAATGGAATTATGTCATGTACCTGGAACATGTAGCCTTTTTAGTCTTATTTTGTTTCCTTTAACATAACGCATTTGCAATTCATCCATGTTGTGTGTGTCTGGGTAGTTTGTTACTCCATTGGTGAGTAGTATTCCACTGTATGGATGTCCAAGGTTATTTATGCATCAGTTGAAAGAAACTTAGATTGGCACATCCTTCTTTTCTTTGTTCAGATACGCTTTGTGTGAATCAAAGTTTTTATTTCTCTTAGGTAAATATCTAGGAACAAGCATGCTATATCATACTGTAAATGTGTGAAACTTTATAAGGAACTGTGAAAGTGCTTTTCCTAGTGGCTGTACTATTTTGTATTCTCACTAGTAATGTATGGGAGTTCCAATTTCTCTACATTATTGACAGCATTATCAGAATTTTTCTCCCTAATTTTAGCCATTCTGATAGGTATGCAGTGATGAAGTAATCCCGCATCTAGAAATCTGTTATAGACGCAGTGGCAAAATTGTGAACAGATGCACATACAAGACTGTTCACTGCAGTTCTGCTTATAACTGTGTGTGACGGAAATAACCCAAATGTTCGTCAGCAGAGGATTAACTGAATAAACTACTGGTACATTACTCAAATGGAATATTATACAGCTGTAAAAAGAAATAAGAAAATTTTCTACTATTGTAGCCTGATTTCCAGGGTATATTTTTAAGTAAAAAAGTAATATAAGAATAAAGGTTGCAGGGTGTAAAACTATTTATCTGTAACCAAAAGAAGAAAATATAATTTTTTTTGGATTTCTTTTCTTTTTTTTATTATGATTGAGTGAAAATGTACATTCCCATATAAATTTACATGTCCCCCTGTTTGCAGCTTTCGCTGCTCTCCCTGCCCGGTGACAGCACACTACTCCTCTCTGCTCCATAGTGTCTCATCCTCCCAACAGTCTCCTTTTCCTCCTCTCCACCCACTCTCCTTCCTCTAGCCAGAGGTCAGCAGGATGATATCCTATAGATGCGAAGAACCTTAAAGTGCATCCAATATATGGTCACTCTGCATCGCCAAGTCCAATCCATTCATGTCTGAAGAGTGGACCTTTGTTATGATTTATGGGCAAGGGCAGCATCAGGGCCAAGAGCCATGCTTCCAGGGGAACCCCGAAACTGCTGGACCATCGGTTGATGTCTTTTAGTGGAGATTTCAGGGTGCACCCCTTTTTATTCTTGTGTTGCCAGTGAGACTCAACTTAGTGAGCTCCATCGTGGCTATCACCGGATGGCCAGGCACCATCTGGTTCTTCTGATCCCAAGTCGATGTAGGCACCCACTCATGTGGGTCTATCTTCTGGGTTGTCTTTACTCCATGTCATTTTGGTCCTCAGTGAAACTATAATTTTTTAACAAACCATTGCTATAGCAGAGGTAAAGAATAGAGAACAGATATATAAAGAAGACAGACTTTGAAAAACATACTTTGTCTTCTAAACTACACTTTGTAACCATTTAAATGGTTATATAATTATTAGTGAAAGCAAATCAAAAGCAAGCCCTAGAAATTGAAATGTCTCAAATCATGCATTTATTTGGTGACATCATCACACAGAAATGATTTCTCTGGAATTTCAAATCTGTCATTTTACTGTTCCTAGAGAGATAAAGGCAAATGATGAAAAGGAGTAATTATGTTGGTGTCCTTGAGAACTGAGATTATTTGCCATGAATAACAGGAGACAGAGGTGAAGGATTGATGAGGTTGTGTGAAAACTTTGTAACCTTCTGTTTCAAGCAGAAGTATCAGTATGAATACATTATGTATTTTATCTTTAGATAGTGATGAGTTTCCCAAGTAAGACCACTGAAAATAATTTAAATTCAAGTCAAGCATAAAAAAGAAAACATATTTTTTAAGACAGCTAGGGAAATGTGAATCCTTAATGCATTTTTTGATGATACTGAGAAATCATGAGTCGGATCCGACTCGATGGCTCTTGGCTGGCAAGAAATCATTGGGGTCTGTTGGCATAGTGGTTCAAATCTTCAGTTCAAATCCGCCAGTCTGCTTTGTCCTGCAGGATTGCTACGAGCTGGAACCAACCTGACAGCACCTAACAAACAACAAGAAATAACTGTCATTATTTTTTTAACTGTGATAACTACGTTATGGATCTTTTAGAGGTACATTCTGAAATAGTTATAGACGAAATAATATGATGTCTAGGATTTGTGTCAAAATAATCTGAAGTAATGGGGAGAGTACGTAAACATGTAGATGACACAGGATGATTATGTAGTGATAGTTGTGGAACTGGCACTGTCACACTGGGACATTTCTACTCTTCTCTCTACTTTTGAATGATTTAGAATTTTTCAACACCAAAAAATTTTGTTTGTTTTTAAAGAAACGTGAGAAAGTGCGTGGATATTATGTGAGGAAGGCTGCTTGCATCCATCTAGAGGCCATCAGGGGACATATCTGAAGTTAAAAGTATCCTAATAGATGTTTAACTTAATTAAATTCAAATATATGAAGCGAGTTAATAAGAAAATGAAGCGGTTTTTAAATGATAGACAAAAATATTGAATCTGGGTTTTTTTCAGTGTGTGTTCACAAACATTTTTGTGATTACAACTAATAGAATGCTTAGGCAAAATTTAGAGATTTATTATTATTATAGAGATTCAGAACACGTCACGGACTCCTAGGACAGAAGTGCCATTGAGTCTCATAAGGAATTGAGTTCAATATGTAAAGTCCCAAGGGTTCCTTCTCCACCTCTTATCTCTGTTCCTCAGTATAACTGTGACTATCTAGGTCACTACGAGTTGGAATTGACTTGACGGCAGTAGGTTTGGTTTGGTTTTTGGTTATCACTGCTCTCACTTGCTGCTGACTAACTTTCTTCATTTTCTAGCCCACATCATGGAAAACACATCTACCTAGACAGGGACTGATCTTTCTCTCTCAGACCCAGTTCTAAAAATTCTCAGGAAGGGATTGATTGGTCTTACTTGGGTCACCCATGCCCAACTGTGACATAGGTGGGGCAACGATGGGGCAAGCAGCTGCAATTGCCCAATCCAAGGTGAAGGTCATTCATGGTCTGGGTTAGAGACCTGTGCCACATGGTTAGTTCTGTGGTTCCTGTAGTGTTCATGGGAATGCAGGGGGTGGAGAAGAACAATTCCAGAGAAGCAAGTGTGGGAAACAACTGTGCAGGCAGAACAATAGATGTGTAGTTGAGCCAGGTCACACCATTAAGTTTAGAATAGATGCAAAGACTGGTAGAATGATGACCGTCGCTGTCCTGTATAATGTGGTTAACTAAAGAACACAGATCAGCTGTGCAGAAGACATGTGTGACACAAGGATATCAGTCAGAAGACGAGGTTTCCTGCTGCCTCCTGGGGCCTCACAGAGACCGCTGAAGGCAGTAGTCAGTGCAGCCCGCAGGGAGTGAGGTACCTGTCAGGCTAGAGGTGCCCTGACCTAAGGCTGGAGGAAAGGCCCTGTTAGCACTCCAGGGCCCATCTACTTCCATACAGGGAACTGTTGGCATGCTACTGTTCCACTTTTTTTTCACATTGTTCTTTGGTACTATATCAGGCCCAAACAGGCCCCAGATTGCCTACAACCTGACAACTGCAGCCTTCTAGTTGTGCCGCTTCTAATCTCCTGTCGTCTACATTAGCTACACAGTACTGAGAAAATCCTGATACACACAGATAAGCAATTGCTGACTGAAATCGTTTTTCAACGCTTCTAGTTGCAATGCCAGACTCAAGATAGTTTTCAATTAAATTGATCCAAAAACTTGAGAGAAAAGTGAGTAGAAAAAATCTGACTGGAGTTCAAATCGTTACTAGCTGCTTGTATTCCTTAGTATTTAATTAAGTCAAGAGGGAAAGGGCAGCCAGGATTTAAAATAAGTACAAAATCATCCAAAATCGAATAGTGTCACGATGCAAATTTGCTCAGTGGTTACAGTGATCCTAACAAAACAAAACAAACTTGTTGCTATGGAGTCACCCTATAGGACAGAGTAGAAGTGCCCCACGGGATTTCCAAGGCTGTAAATCATCAGGGAAGCTAACTGCCACGTGTTTCTCCAGAGGAGCAGCTGGTGGGTTCAACCCGCTAACCTCTTAGTGAACAGCTGAACACGTAACCACCGTTCCACCAGGGCTTTTTCGCTGTGATCTTAGTGAACCCAGTGTTGACTGCTTGTGACTCACAGGATTCTGGTTACGAGTAAATGAAAAAACACAGCTAAAGCCATTTTATCTTCTCCCCCTCATGCCTGCTGCAACCAGATTCTGACCAGTAAAGGCATTCCACTAAAACTTGGTTTAATTAGTTAGGACCATAAGTGCTACAGAAAGACCAATTAATGGTAATAAATGTTTGCATAGAAATGAGTAAAGTTCCTTTGCATTCTTTTCTTTATTGGATCCCCCATAAGCCTATGAGTTAGATGGGACAGGTATTGTTTTATAAAGGAGGAAACTGCATCTCAGGAAGTAATAAAATTTATCCAAATTACTCACTGATAGAGGAGAAAGGTAAGAGTTGTAACTCCAAGCTTGAAACTTTTCCCTTAGTCATTCCTCTTTCCTCTCTCTTTTAAAGTGTTGTAACTCCAACACCATGGAAGCTCTGTTGGTCTGGGTCCATGAGTGTGATAATTAGGATTGCGTGTCTGCTTGGCTGGGCCATGACTCTCCGTGTTTATATGTGATCACTCCCATGATTACATCTGCTGTGAGTAGCTGGTCAGTTTAAAGGAAGTTTCTTGGGAGGTGTGGCCTGTATCGGTATATAAGCAGATGTTCTGTTTTTTTTTTTTTTTTTTTTGCATGCTCTGAATCTTGCAGTTGCCTCTTATTCATCTGACCTCCACCTTTTGAGACTTGAGATATCAACTTATCTGAAAAATACAGGAATTCATTAATCTTCACAGCCTAGGAGGAAGAGCCCTGCTCTCTGACCTATGAATCTTGGGTTTGCCAACACTTGTGGCCACGTAAATCAATAGAAGCCTCCATTCTGACCCACAGACTCAGGACTTTCAACCCGTACAATTATGTGAACTGTTTCCTTGCTGTAAATCTCTCTCACTACATATGTATTTATATGCTTTACTGGTTTTGCTCTCTAGAGAACCTAGCCTAAGACAACCTTGTACATATGGAGCAGAGCCTCTGCCAACATGCCTTAGATACATACTGTACAGAAGAAATAAACTTTTGTTGTAATTAAGCCCTTAGGATTTGGGGGTTAATTTGTTACTGCAGCATAGCTTAGTTAAGAAATTCAAATTTATCCCAGAGTTTGGGAGTAGCTCTCAAAGGATTTTAAGCAGTGGAGTAACATTGTCCCTAGATAGCATAAATAGTTAAACTGCTTGGCTGCTAAGTGAAAGGTCAGTGGTTTGAGTTCCCCCAGAGGTGACTCTGAAGAAAGACCTGGTAATCTAGAAAAATCAGCCATTGAAAACCCTATGGAACATAGTTCTACTCTGACAAACATGTGATCACTATGAGTCAGAACTGACTCAGAAGCAACTGGTTTTTCTAATAGTAACTTAATCAGATTTGCCAGGCAACTGCCATCCAGATGCCCCTATCCACACATCCATCCATAACAGAAGTGTTTAATGAGCACTCACACACCTCAGGAAGGGCTGAGCCTGCTCAGTCTTTCTTCTTGGCAAACTGCCCTAGATCAGGTCCCAGGCTGAAAGTGATCTTGTGGTAACCCTCCCCTTTAATTTCTCTTCTCTTATCCTCTGACCTCCTTATAGTTTTGAGAAAATTCCCCCATCTTTATGTCTTTCTCAATAGCACTTCCTTGTTTTTCTCTTCTAGTTCTCCTTTAATTCTTTAAGAGAAGACTTGATGTTCTATTAAATCGAGAGTAGAGCTCATTATCAATCAAAAATTTCCATTTCCACGTAAACCCAATTTTAATTACTACCACTCTTGTCATCTCCCTCTCCATCTGGAAAGACTATAAGGACTGTAGTACATCCCTCTGGAGGAAGGAGAGTGGGTGGAGAAGAGGGGAAAGGAGACTGTTGGGAGGATGAGACATGTGTGGAGCCGAGAGGAATAGTGTGCTGTCACTGGGCAGGGAGAGCAGTGGAAGCTGCATGTAGGTGGGCATGTAAATTTATACGGGAATGTACATTTTCACTCAGTCATAATAAAAATAAAAAATTAAAAACAAAACAAAAATTTCCATTTCCTAAATTAGTCCAAAGGCTTAGTGAACCACAATTACCACGGCCTCCACCACACTGAGTTCAGCATAGATGACGCCCAGCTACCACCACCAACTGCTCTGACAGTGATCTCAGGAGAGGATCCTAAGCAGAGCTGGAGAAAAACATAGAACAAAATTCTAACTCACATAAAAAGACCAGACAGTCTGACAGAGACTAGAGAAACCCTTGGACTATGCCTCCACGACACCCTTTAACTCACTACCGAAATCACTCCTGAGGTTCACCTTTCAGTTAAAGATTAGGCCCATAAAACAAAACAAGACTAAAGGGGCGCACTAGTTCAGGGGGAAGGACAGAAGGCAGGAGGAGACAGCAAAGCTGGTAACAGAGAATCCAAGGGCCAGAAGAGGAGAATGTCGGCATGTGATGAGATTGGCAGCCAACACCACAAAACAATATGTATATTAATTATTTAACAAGAAACTAATTTGTTCCATACACCTTCATCTAAAGTGCAATAAACAAAGAAACAAACAAAAAAACACCTTTCCCTTTCCTTAAGGGCAGGGGAGTTTCAGTCTTCAAATTGCCCAAGAAGTGAAAGAAAATAACTGCAGTACGTTGGCAAAGAAAAGGAAGCAAATATGAACAGTTAAGCTTTATTATTAAAACAGTCTGAGCCTTGACACCCTGCCACACAGATAATAGCAAGACTTGTGCTCCCAACAAAACAAGAGTCACCTGCTCTAAAGGCATTCAGTTTTACATCACTGTGGGAAGCCCTCTCAGCCCCAGAAGTTCATTCTGGTTAGATCGAAGTCTCTTCTATTTTTTTTCTCTCTTCTGAATTTCCAGTGATCCAAATTCCTTTCCTTTGGGTCTGTTCTAAAGGGGATAAGGAATTATTTAAAATCAGAACCGCCTCTCTACCCTCAAGAGGTCATCTTTTACTTTATGGCCCTCCTAAACTTCCCCCTCCATACTGGACTCTGGCTCTTGGCTTTGCACAGCCAAAAGACTCTTAGAACTGTTTATCCTGTCAAGAGAAGGATTTTCTTCTGAAGATAAATATTGTCATCCCTTGTAGAATGAATGCCAATGTTTTGGGTCTCCACAATATGTATTGTTATTGTTGTTACATTGTTTTGAATAGATAATACAATCACATGGTTTACTATCTAAAAGCAATAAAAGAGTATACAGGGAATATTTTACTTTTGTTTCCATCTACAAGCCAAGAAATTTGGAAGACAGCTAGCTATCTGGTTGTGGTGGTTAAGACTGCGTATTAGCTAGGCTGAGCCATTCTTCTTAGTGTTCTGGCAGTTGTGCGATGCTGTGATAATTAGAGTGATGCAATACAAGAACTTTCCTCCAAAGCTGACAAGGGGGAAAGCCTTCCCCTGGAGTGGACATTGTGGATTTAGACTTGTAGCTTACTTGACTGTGTACAAACTTTCCTTTGTTAAAGCCATCTACTTTGTGTTATTTCTGTTAGAGCAGCACTAGCTGACTGAAACAATCACATACAAGTAAAATTTTGCTGAAGGTCATTCAAAAGCAATCACAGCAGTACATCAGCAGGGGGCTGCCAGAGATTCAAGCTGGATTTAGAAGAGGATGTAGAACCTGGGAAATCATTGCTGATGTCAAATGGATCCCGGCTGAAAGCAGAAAATGCCAGAAAGATGTTTGCCTGATTCACTAGTTGTATGTGAATCATTAAAAATTATGGACAACACTGTGAAGAATGAGAATTCTAAAACACTTTGTTGTTTGTGCTCATGAGAAGATGTCATTTGAACAGAATAAGGAGATGCCACATAATTAAAAGTCAGGAAAGATGTGTGTCAGAGTTGTATCCTTTCACCATACTTATTTGATCTAAATATTGAGCAAATAACCCAAGAAGCTGGACTATATGAAGAAGAATGGGGACACTGGGATTGGAGGAAGTCTCATTTATAACTTGTGACACACAGAGTATAGAACTTTGCTTGCTGAAAGTGAAGAGGACTTGCAGCACTTACTGATGAAGATCAAAGGCCACAGCCTTCTGTATGGATTATACCTCAACACAAAGAAAATAAATCTTCTCCAACTGGACCAGGAAGCAATATCATGACACATAGAGAAAAGACTGAAATTGTTAAGGATTTCATTTTACTTGAATCTACAGCCAGCACCCATGGAAGCAGTAGTCAAGAAATGAGACAAAGATTGGGCCAATCTTCTGCAAAAGACCTTTCTAAAGTGTTAAAAAGCAAAAGAACTTCTTTAAGGACTAAGATGCGCCTAACTAACTCAAGCCATGGTATTTTCAATCTCCTCATACACATGTGAAAGTTGGGGAATGAATAAGAAAAACCAAAGAAAAATTGATGCCTTTTTATTACGGTGTTGGCAAAGAATATTGAACATACCATAGACTGTCAGAAGAATAAACAATTATGTCTTGGAAGAAATACAGCCAGAACGCCCCTTAGAAGTGAAGACAGTGACAATTCATTTCCCATACTTCAGGCACATTATCAGAGGATCAGCCCCTGGAGAAATGCATCATGCTTGGTAAAGTACAAGGTCAGCAAAAAAGAGGAAGAGCCTCGATGAGATGGACTGACACAGTGATTCTAACAGTGGTCTCAGGCATAATAACAATGCTGGGCAGGATTTTGTTCTGCTGTACATTGGGTTGCTATGAACTGATTCAATGGCACCTAAGAACAACAAAAACCAGCCACGTAGTACTTTTTGCTGGAGTGACCAATATTAGCAGTTTCGTACTTGTTTTCCCATTATGCATGTACAAATGCATATATTTATTCTTTCCTTTTTTTATTTTTAGCACACATGGCCTTATTACATACACATTGTTGTACCCCTTGTCTTTTTACCTAGAAAAATACAGCTAGCTTAGAAATGCTCCCTTTTACTATATAGCTTCCCCAGGTTTTTTTTTTTACAATGGAATGGCATGTACCATAACCTAAGTAATGCCCTGCTGATGGACATTTAGGTGATTTCCAACCCTTTGCTACTACAAGTAATGCTGCCTAAATAACAGTGCAGATATGCCATTTTGCACATGTTTGAGCAATCTGTAGAACAAATTCCTGAAGGTGGAATTGCTGGATGAAAGAGAATGGTTGTTATTGGGTGCCTAAACTTGCTTCCAGCTGTATACAACAAAATGAAACCCTTCTTGGTCCTGTACCACCCTCACAATCATTACTGTGTTTGAGCCCAATTTTTGTACCCACTGTGTCAGTGCATCTCATTGAGGGTCTCTCTCTTTTTTGCTGACATGCTGCTTTACCAAGCATGATGTCCTTCTCCAGAGATTGGTCCCTTCTGATAAAATGTTCTAAGTACATGAGACATGAAGTCTCAGCATCCTCACTTCTAAGGAGCATTATGACTGTATTTGCTCCAAGACAAATTTGTTCTAGCATACCAATATATCATAGTATATAAATATTCTTCATCAACACTATAAATTTCCCTTCTCTAACTTATACTGTCAACAGCCATTAAGAAGGTCCATTTTCCCACACAAAGTTTTACATTTATTACTAGAAAAATCCATCTGGGGCCACGGGGAAATTGGATTGGAGGAAGAAGCAGGTATCTATGAGAGACGTGCTGTGTTCTAGTTAAAACTGGGAGGGGAGAACCTGTAGAAGAGAAGACTCATTCTCCCTGGGATCAGAGAGGGTTTCTGAAGGGGAGGCTCTAGAAGAGTCAGGGGCTCACCATGCAAAAGGAGAGAAGTCAGTTTAGCTATGCTGGCTTTTCTTAGGAGTTTAATCTCAGAAAATAATTTCTTTTGAGAAGAAAAATACTGTATAACTAAGGATGTACCTTGCAAAATTACCTTTAAAACAAAAGAACAGGAAATTATTTAGTAAAAGCTAAGTAAGCATGATATATGAACTCTGTTAAACAGGTAAGTATAATAGTAATTGTCATTGTTAAGTGCTATTGAGTAATAGCTGCCATTTATTAAGAGCTTACTCTGTGCAACACATGGCATTAAATCTTATACATGTTTTTTATTTTTTAAAATCCATTTCATCCTTATAATAATTCTTGGGATTAGACAGTATTATTTCTGCTTTGCAGATGAGGAAACGGAGGACCAACGTTGACAAGTAACTTGCCAAAGACAACATAGCAAGAAGATGGTAGAGCCAGGATTCTTAGTGTGGCCCAAAGCCTGTGTTCTCAACCATCAGGCTGACTGTCTATCACTGTTGTTTGTGCTGTCAAGTTGATTTGGACTCAGAGCGACCTTACGGAACAAAGTAGAACTCCCTACCATTAGTTTATTGAAATCTCCAGAACTCTAGGGGGAGGTGTCACTGGAGAAGAAGTGATTACAGGTGAGAGAATTGAGGTTCAGGAAGCCTAATGAGCTTGTTCAGAGGAAATACAGGGAGTATATGGCAACATAAAAAAATGTTTATTTAAATACATAACCAAATCTGCTGCTGTTGAGTTGATTCCAACTCATAGCAATCCTGTAGGACAGAGTTAAACTGTCCCATAGGGTTTCTAAGGAGTACCTGGTAGATCTGAACTGCATATCCTTTGGTTAGTAGCCAAGCTCTTAACCACTTTGCCACGAGGGCTTAAATACACAACAAGGGACAAAAAAACGCCGTGTGTATAATTGTTTACACATGATGCTCAGAACCACGCAATAACAGAAATGCCTGTGGGTGTGCTTACCATTCTTCAAGAATGTTCTAGAACAGGCCTGGGTTTAAAGTTTCTGGTTATTGTTGGTTCCATACCAGGAAACTTGGGGAAATAAGGCTCTTTAGAGCCAAAGACTATACTGAAGACATTTAAACAATTACTGTATTAATAACACTGTGTGTGTGTGTGTGTGTGTGTGTGTGTGTGTGTGTGTGTGTGTGTGTTGCCACAACAAATCAACATCTTTAAAATCTGAAACTTGGCAAACCTAAGGGATGATATCTGATACAAATCTAGAAGATTAAAGAACTAGACATTTTGAGAGAGTCTCTTAGCCTTACCAATGAATGTAAATTGATATCAATGTCTTCCCTATTCATTAGAAGACTACACTGGTCATTGGATTTCTGTGGCAATTGTTTTTTGCATGTTAGCCTTGGCCAACTCCATTATAATTGTCTTTTTTTTTTTTGGTGTCAGCCAAGCAAAGAGAATTGAGACAGGAGGCTTACATTTATTTCAAATAGTGCAAGTAACAGATATTAATTTGTTATTTCTGAAAGATTATTTAGAATTTTTAAATTTGATTAGTCATCCTGCCTTTAGGATAAAGGAATAGCTGTTTATTCATTTTTTTCAAACATTTATTTGTTCATTCAGCCAGTCAACATTTACTTGTGGTTGAGTACTTAACAGCTCAGCTGTTAATCAAAAGGCTGGCAGTTCAAATTCAACAGCTACTCCTTGGAAACGAATGGGGCAGTTGTACTTTATCCAACAGGGTCACTATGAGTCAGAATCAACTCAGTGGCAATAGGCTTTTTTAAAATGTGTATGTCAAGCTTTGTGCTGGGCACTGGGAGCTTAACAGTGAACAAGACTCAGTCCTGCCCATGATAGGTTCACTCGTGGCACTCGACACAGTGCAGGTAATTATAACACAATGTGTTATGTGCCATTTCAACCATTTCAAGAGTGTGTTGAGGGTCTGTTCTGTCCAGATACTGTGCTAGACACTTTCAGATTGAGTAGAGAGCAAGATGGGTAGTGCAAACGGTTAACATGCTTCCTTGTTAACTCAAAGGATGGAAGTTCAAGTTTCCCCAGGAGCACCTCTGAAGAAAGCCCTGGTGATCTACTTCTGAAAAATCAGCCAGTGGAAACTCTGTAGAGCATAACTCTATTCTGACACACATGGGGTCTTCATGAGTGACACACATGGGGTCTTCATGAGTGAAAGTCAACTGGATTCGAGAATGAGGTACGTGGCCCTGCCTTCTCGGAGCTCACAGTCCATTTGGGAAGATAGTAAATAAACCAGTGACCAAATCCTTACAAACAGCAGTTAGCTATAAGGGAATTAATCAGGGTTCTGGGATGAAGAATAACAGGATGAGGAAAACTATTTAGGAGAGAATGGGCTGGGACATGCTATAGAAAGGTAAAGAGAGAGTCCTTTAAGGTTCTTTTTAGTTCTCAGGGGACTGGGGGAACTTGGAGGGCCAGCTAATATAGTCTGCAGAGATCAGAGGTTTTCCATGGAGGTGACCCTGAAAAGACAGGGAAGAGTTAAACAGCAGCAAAATGTCAAGACGAGCAACCCCAAAAGAAGGAACTAGGGTACAAAGACATGCAGTGTTGAGCTGACAGAAGGCATAAACTGCTGGGTGACAGCAAGCTACTCAGTATAGGGGTATAATGTCAAGTGGGAAGGTGATAAAAAGTAAGGCAAGGGCAGACAACATAGGAAATGAACTCTAGGCTACAAAGCCTAGAATTTGTCTGAATGGCGATAAAGTGTCAAGGGTACTGTTATGGATTAAATTATGTCCACTTATAAAAGTGTGTGTAGCCATTTGACTGGACCTCAGTTCCCAGTATCATGATTTGTCCACTGTTCTGTCATTTGATGAGTTTTCCTATGTGTTATAAATCTTATCACTATGACTGAATAAGATGGATTAGCAGCAGTTATACTGATGAGATCTACAAGACTAGACTGCCAACTTGAAGCCAACTGCCTTTGAGATGCAAAAGAGAAAAGTGAGCAGAGAGATATAGAGACCTCATACTGCCAAGAAAGCAGTGCTAAGAGCACAGCGTGTTCTCTGGACCTCAGGTTCCTGGGCTGAGATGCTCCTAGACTAAGGAAAGATTACTGACAGAAAAAGCCTTCCCCAGGAGTTGACACTCTCAATTTGGACTTGTAGCCTACTGGACAGCGAGTGAATAAATTTCTGTTAAAGCCATCTACTCGTGGTATTTCTGTTACAGCAGCACCAGATGACTAAGATACTTACCAACCCATAGGCCAAGTATCTGAGATGCCCAGAGCTTTTCAAGTGTACCACAAAATCAGAAAGAGGAAAACAACTGTATCAGTTGTATTTTGTGCCATGATCAAGCTGTATGCTTTAAAAGAGGTATCACAGGTTGCTCTGCTGAAGATTTATTTTATTTTTATTTTTTAGCTCCAGAGAGAGAGAGATGCTTGAAAGCTCTCTTGGAGTAATTCATCTTTAACTGCCTAAAGGTTGTCCTCTTACTCCTAAAAGAGAGGTACACGGGGCATCTGGAGACAAAAAGGAAGGTGATTCAGGGTTCCTGTTGTTGTGTGCCATTCAGTTGATTTCAACTCATGGACATACAAATTTTGGTACAGGGCTTCCGGCCAGCTGAAACCTTGGAGAACGGCTGTGTGGGACACAGAACCGGGCTTGGGCTAAGTAGTGAGGGAACTGGACAGTTCCCTGAGGTCCTTGGTGCCCACCCAGACCAAAAACATCTTGCCACGGAGTCTGTGCTGAGTGACTTGGATCTGCAGTGTTATCGGCTCAGTGATCTGGGCTGAGGCAGCAAGACTGTGCAAGAAGGAGAAAGCAAAACTGCAGACTGCCTGCTTGGCATGTTGGTGGGCTGGTCCTCTCCCTCCGATTGCTTCCATCTTGGAGTTTGGGGACCACTGGTGGTACGGTCGTCAAGACCTTGGCTGCTAGCTGAAAGGCTGGCAGTTCGAATCCACCAACTGCTCCTTCAAGACGGAACAGGACAGTTCTACTCTGTCCCCTAGGATCACTATGAGTTGGAGTTGACTCAGTGACAATGCATGTGGTTTTTGGTCTTGGCTTTTAGGAGAAGAAAAAAACTCCATCCAGGAATCACTGGGCTTCTTGCTGATTAAACATTGGTTTCTCAGGTCAGTGGTTTTGATTTGGGAAAAATCTAAATGAAGTGGTTGTATTTGCACAGTGAGTTGTTAAAGATATTTTAAACAAGCAACAGATGTAAAATAAGACAATCTGGAGTGGCTTGACCTGAGGTCTATAGCTTTGAAGGACAGTTTACTGGGTGTTGAGACAAATGTGCTCTGGTTCTGCTCTGGGTCAGCGCAGCAGAACCAGAGGCTGGAAAAATTTTCAGGTTTCTGAGCCAACCACAGCCTCTTTTAGAGGTTGTCACTTCCACTGCCCCAGTTGGTGGATGAGACAGTGGAGCTCAGTGGAGCGAGTGACTTGTACAGGGTAGTTCTGCAAGGTGGAGGTAAGATGTGGAGTGACTCAGGTGTCTTCATTCCCCGGGCAAGGCCATCTGGACTCCAGCAAGGCATTATTACTGCTGAAGACAATGGTAAGAAAGGAGGGGGTAGGTGCAGTGAAGAGGAAGAAAGTGGGAAAAAGGGAAGCATGAAAAAATAGGAGAAGGAAAAGAAGGAGGAGGAAGAGCAATTCTAACTAAAACCTTAGTCCAATCAGCTGTTTTTTTTTAAAGTTTCCCCAGATTTCCAAGAAGGCAATGCGTTGGCTGGTCTGATTCTGTTTCCACTATAAGACGCAGCACAGTACTTCAAAAGCCCATTGTCCGTGTTGGGATAACATAACTCTGTAAACAGTGCAGTCCAGAGTACAAAGCACTGCTTCCCAACCCCACTGGTGACCTGTGGGGAGAGCTGAACGCCTTCTGGTCCATTGAGCCCATAAGAGTGAGGCTGGGCTTTCAGAAACAGCTGGGCTGATTCATGTAAAACAAAAGCCAAGTCTTCTGCTGAATAAATCTCTGGCAGGCGTGGGCTGTGAGGCCAGAAGGCCCCTGTGCCCCTCTGAGAGAAATGTCTCCTTGATCCAGCTCCAGCAGTCTCACTCTCCTTCGTGAAAGCCCATGACAGCCACCACGTCCAATCCCCTCAGCCTGGCTTGTCTCAGCCTCACACGAGAACAGTGGCTGTGGTGCCAAGTCTGAGTTCCAGTCTCAACTCTGCTGTTTCCCAGCTGTGCCAGCTGAGCCTTAGCTTCTCGGTCTGCGAGCCTGGAGTCAGGCTTGAAGTCAGGTCTGAAGAAGGCAATGCCTATAACAGGTATCCACGAATTTGCTGTATTCCTATTTTATGCAAGCCTAATAATATATCTTGCCCACCTGCCTGGTTTCATCTTCCATGGCTCAATCCATGGATCCCACATTCTGGTCACGCTGGCCAAGTTCGCTCCTCCACACTTTTACCTATGGGGTTCCCACAATGACATCAATTACTGTTTACAGAGCACATCCTATGTCCCAGGGCCTACAGCAAGCACTTGACCTGGACACTTTCATTTAATTTTCTCACAATCCTTTGAGGTGGACACCATTTACCAGATGAAGAAACTGAGGCACGAGGATGGTAAGTATTTTGGGATGTCCTTCAAGGCCAGGTTCACCATCTCCTTCTTGGTAGTCTGCTTGGACCCTGTCTGTGTTCCTTCGTCCCAGCTCTGCTCCACGCTTCCTCATGGCACTTCCTACATCCTAACTGTAATTGTCTGTTTCTGTCTGTTTCCCTAGCCACCGGCCCTGAGAAGACTGAGTTTGTGACTGACTCATCTCTTAAGTCCTTAGCACACCACTTAGCTGGTACTTAAAAAATCAAAAAGTAAATAATAATTAGGTACAAAAAAATCTATAAAGCAAACATATCATGTAGGTGTAGAACTGAAAGAATAAAAAATAGCAGTGCCTCAGAGGTTTTTGGTTTGTATCTGTAGAAGAGATTTTATTAGTTTTTCTTTCTTGAAAAAAAAGCAAAACAAAACCTTATTGCTGTCAAGTTGACTCCAAATAATAGTGACCCTATAGGGCAGAGCAAAACTGCCCCATAGATTTTCCAAGAGCACTTGGAAACTGCCGACCTTTTGGTTAGCAGCCATAGCTCTTAGTCACTACACAACTAAGGTTTTCTTTCTTTCTAAAACACAGCAGTTTACACTCTTAAAGTCATTCTACATTTTTTAAACAACCCTGAATATCTCCTATGTAAAGAAAGAGTGAGTTACTTTGCTATCAAGCATTATATAAACAGTCCAGGGAAGGCCCTTACATCTAATTACTGCTAAATAAGTCCTGATCCTTGATAAGAGGTGTGCAAAATACTTTCCCTTTCCCTTGACTTTCTTCACAGTGGCTGTAGAAGGAACCTGGGCTTTGGAGGCAGCCCTGGATTCGATGTAAGTTCTATTACTCATCAAGCTGTGGAAACTTTTACAGATTTAGCTTCTCTTTTTTGGGTCTGCTTACTGACAAGCAGAAACTCTGGTGGTGTAGTGGTTAAGAGCTATGGCTGCCAACCAAAGGATCAATAGGCAGTTCGAATCCATCAGGTGCTCCTTGGAAACTATGAGGCAGTTCTACTCTGCCCTGTAGGGCCCCTATGAGTTGGAATCAACTCAACAGCAGTTGGCATGGTTTAGATTTTTTACTGATTAGTAAAATTGAAGAGTATAATTCCTAATGTATAGGGTAGTTACAAGACTTAATTGAAATAATAAAGTGGCCAGCAGATAGTAAGCACTCAAAGTGGTAGCTATAATTATGCTTTTAGTTTGTATTACTATGATACTGTTGTCATAGCCCAGCCATGTGTAGCTTCAGGCATAGTGATGGGTTTGGCAGGAGGAGGAAGGGTATCTGGCCACTTTCGCTATTTCCCTGAAACTCTTACTTGCAAGTTGGATGGAGAGAAAACTCTTTGTAGTGCAACAGAATCAGTGAACCTTTGCTGATGCTCATCTCACCCACGTATCACTGGCTTTTATTGGGCACAATTATAGAATCACTAGGAACTCCTAAGAAGAGTTCTCATTAAAATAATGAGACAAGCACATTCCTGCCCATGCTATTCAGAAAATGTTAGGATGGGCAGCTCTTGGGATTCAAAGTGGAACTCTGTCCTGAGTACTTCTGGTGTGTTCCAACTCATTCTATCTGATCAGACTCAGCTCTTGTTACTTCTCTCATTGGCTAGTTCATTAGCTCAGTAAGATTCATAAATATTTTCTCTGCAACAGGAACCATTAGACATGGGAGTTGTATTGGAAAATCGAGCAAATACAGTTCCTTTTCTGCTGAGCTCCCAGTCTAGTGAGGGAGGTACACACATAAACAGGCAATTTCAACAGACAGTGGAAAGTCAAGGCATTGGGAAGTGATGTGCTAGCAAATGTGAAGCAAGAGGCTTTCCATGGTAGACAGAAAAGCCCTGATTTCTATTGATGGTTGATTTCCACGGGTTGAATATTCACGCTGCGGCTGATTTCATGCTACCAGTGTGATGTCACTGAATGTGGAGTTGGGAACTTAATTGGCCCTTGTCCTAGTCATCTAGTGCTGCTATAACAAAAATACCATTAGTGGGTGGCTTTAACAAAGAGAAGTTATTTCCTCACAATGAACTAGGCTAAAAGTACAAACCCAGGGCATCAGTTCCAGGAGAAGTCTTTCTCTGTTGGCTTTGGAGGAAGACCCTTGTCGTTAATCTTACACTGGACTGGGAGCTTCTGAGGCACAGGGACCCTAGGTTCAAAGGATGCACTCTGCTCTTGGCACTGCCTCTTTCCTGATGGTATGAGCCCCCCGGTTCACTGCTGCCTTCCCTTTCATTTATATTCCTAGAGATTGCCTCAAGACACAGTATGGTCTTACACATCGAGTCCTGCCCCACCAACACAACTTCCAGCCCACCCTCCCTCTTTAACATCGTAGAGGCAGGATTTACAACACAGAGGAATATCATACAAAACTGGGAATCAAGACCTAGCCAAATTGCTTCACATATTTTTTCACAGACACAATTCAAAATTAGTATTGGTTATCACCACTGTCATTCTTTTAAATTACTTTTGGTGGCAGCTGGCCCTATGTGCTTCTCTACCTACCAAACAGACCAACATCTCCTCTGGCCCAACATGATATTCTCCAGTTCTGCAAAGACGCTGATTCAGAGGCCCACTTCTTTTGCTTAAGATAAGTTGCTGGAGTTGGAAATGATATGTTAGATAATACCAGGGCACGTGTCTGCCACAGACTGTAATCACTGCACAGCTAAATAGCCTGTGTCTCTGCCTTTCTGCCCACTGCTCCACAGTAGACCAAGGTAGCCTCTAGAAAAGAATAGAGTGACATAGAGAGGGTGAGAGCCTCCCAATGGGTAGACACCCTGCCTCACTTCTCAGAGAAAGTGGAACTGGGCAGAGTTTCTCAAGTCAGGAAGGATGCAGAGTATGACGCAGGACATTGAGCAAAGAAGAAGGGCCCGAGGGCAGCAGCAGGCCCAGCATCTCTGCGATGCATAGGGTATTCCAACCCCACTAGGTCTCTTGAGTGACCTCAGGAAGGCTACTTAACCTTCTATATGCCTTGGTCTCCTCACCTGAAAAATGCACATGGTAATGCTTCCTTCTGGGATGCCTCTGAGGTAGAAAGGAGATAACAGAGGAAATTAAGAGCGTGGTGCCAGATATTTAAGAAACGGCACCTGTGATTACTAGTGTTGCAATAAAGAGAGAAGGGCAGCTCAATAACAACAAAATGTGATGTAAATTACATTTAAAGAAAAAACTTGCAAGTGGCCACCCAAGACACAACAACAATTCTCTATTTGCCTACAGCAGCAGAAGAGGAAGAAGACTCAGAAATCAAAGCACAGGGCCTGCAGGTTAAATTGCCTCCATAAACTAACTACTACCTTCACCACCATGTGACCAGAAGAGACGGATGGAGCCCGGCTATCATTACTGAACATTTAGATTGGAGACCCAATACTCGGATTTCGATTGAAAGAAATAAAAATGTGGAACAGAACTTCAAATTCTGACTGGAAAACAAACTCACTGAATACACTGAGATTGGGGAAATCTGTAAATGTATTGTCTGGAAACAACTTTTAGGGCTTGAATTAAAATTATCCTGTGACGTCATCCTTAAACTAAAAAACAGTTTAATTCATTTAGTGAAGAATGTGCACTTTGAGCATTGCACTCTTTTAAAGAGTTATGTGTATGAGATTAAATGGACAACAGTAACTTTAATAATAAACACAGACAAGAACTTGAAGGAGTAGAGAGTCTAAGTTAATGGTAGCAAACTGTGGGCAGAGATGGGGACAGCAGTGACACCATGTGAAGTAGGTAAGCATTGCTGATGAACTGTACATGCAAAAATTGTTAAATAAAAAAAAAAACTTGATTGTGAATAGGGCGACCCCTGAGCAAGAAGGAAAAGAGAGAGAGAAACAAGGGCAGGAGGAAGAGACAGGCTAGGATTCTCCAGGCCATGTGACTTTCCAGACTGCCAGCCAAGCCAAGTGTCGTCGAGTCTACTCAATCAAAAAATCAGGAAAAGCCAGAAGTGAGTGCCATGCTTTTAGTTTCTCTGGTGAACAACAACTTCTGCTGCTCTGACCACCTCGTACCCTGTGAGGTCTAGGGCTCTGGTATATTTTATCTGGTATCAGAAGGAGCCTTGCCATGGCTGTGCATGGGGCAGCTGCAAGTTCCCGAAACTGCAAGCAGCCTGGGAACCCACGTTTGTATCAGGACTGTTAGGAAGTTCTCCTATGTTCAACTCCATCTCAAATGTAGGTGTGATTCTGTTGAAATAAAATATCACATTATTTCAATGGGAGCTTGGACTTATCTTTTGACCACTGTGAATTTTTCAACCACCTAAAATAATATCTGCAGAAGTACTAGTAAGAATTCTTTTATGGAGAACCCACAGTACCTGTCACTGTACTAAAAGTCTTCTCAGTGAGTCTTCCTGGTCACCCCATGAAAAGGTCACTATTATACTCATTTTAGAGATGAGCAAACAGACTTTGATGTGTTAAGTCACTCGTCCAAAGTTAGTTGACTAGTAAGTACTATTTAACCCAGGCTGTCTGACTCCATAATCAAAAACCAAGAATAAAAAACAAATCCACCACCGTGGAGTGAACTTTGACTAACAGCAACCCATAGAACAGAGTAGAGCTGCCCCATACGGTTTCCAAGGCTGTAATCTTCTTAAAAATATATAGTTTATTGTACTTCAAGTGAAAGTGAACAATCCCAAGCCAATTCGTCATGCAGAAACTTACACACATTACTATGCTACTCTAACTGCCCTCTTCACACTGTGACAGCACACTCCTCCTTTCTACCCTGTATTTCCTGTGTCTATTCAACCAGTTCCTGTCCCCCTCTGTCCTCTCATAGGACAGGAGTCCTCTGGACAGGAGTTGCCCAGTTACTTTCATGTATCTACTTAAGCTAGGAAGCACACTCTTTGCCAGTAACACTATGTCTTATACTCCAGTCTAGTCTTTGTCTGAAGAGTTGGCTTCAGGAATAGTTTGAGTTCTGAGTAGTGTCTTCTGGGGACCCTCCTGTCCATCACATCATCAACTCTGTTTTTGTAATTGGACTCGAGTTTTGCACCCCATTTTTCTCCCGCTTCACCAGGGACTCTTTGTTGTGTTCCTTGTCAAGACAGTCACTGGTGGTGTCAGGGCAGCCACTGTTGGTGACTTAGCACCATCTAGTTCTTCTGGTCTCACGCTGATACAGTCTCTAGAATATGTGGCCCTTTCTGTCTCTTGGGCTCGTCTTTTCCATACATCTTTAATGTCCTTCATTCTCCTGTGTTCCACGTGGGTTAGGACCAATTGACATTTCTTAGATGGCCGCCTGCTAGCTTTTAAGACTCAGATATCCAAGGCTGTAATCTTCACGGAAGCAGATCATCCCATCTTGTCCTGCGCAGCAGCTGTGGGTAGGGAACCGCCACCGCACAGCCAGAGCTCTCTATCAGGGCTGCCCTAGAACTCATTGCCATCGAGTGAATGCAAAGCCTCTGCTTAATGTTTAGCTTCTGCTACCTCCGGAACGTAAGGACAAAGAGGCATCCCGGCAGTTCTTCCTTCTAGATGAAGTGAGGAGCCTGTTTCTCCTTTATTCCCTCAGAGGGACCGGCAGAAACTGGCACACCTCTCCTGCCTGGGAGCGCACCTCTTTCACGGGCAGCCCATCTCACTCTCTGAGGGCTCTGGCTCCCCTGGGATTGAAATCTGTCTCCGTTGGTCCCAGCTGAGCATCGCACGCTGCCCCTCGGTCTGAACTTTTTGATGCGACCCGTTTTGGGACTCCTTCCCCTACTCCAGAGGCCTGAAGATTCCCCCCTGCCCGCTCCGGTTCAGGGTCCTTCCTTGTAAAATAGGGAGCGTGACGCCTTTCTTGACCCCAAGTAGTGCGTTCCATACAGGCCCACACAGTGAATGCCATGGGACCGGGTTTGAGTCGCCTTGGGGAGGGCTTGGAGCGGCCTGGGCCGCCCCGCCCCGCCCCGAAGGCGGCTCCCGCTTGCGCCCGGCCCACTGGGGGTGCTCCGGACGCCGCGCCCCCACCTCACCGGCCGGAACCAGCGCACCACAGCTGGACCCAGCAGCCACGGTCGCCAGCGCTGCAGCAGCAGGTAGGAGAGGGGCAGCCACGCTCGGTGCATTTGGGGATCTCTGGGCTGATCTGAATGCCCTGTTCCTCCTTTCCGGGTAAGAGCTTGGCTGCGCCTGGAGATCGGCCCGACAGCGCGGCATCGCTGGAGACGGGATTCCTCCCTCCCCAGGCCGGGCTTGCAAGGCACAAAGGAGTGTGGAATTGTGGGGAGGTGGGGAGCAGAGGAGGGGGCCAGGCCTCCATGCACATGCCCGGCGGGGTCTATAGCAGCTGAATTAGCCTTGACCCTGTCTCCCGCTAGTGGGGTGACTGGCCCAGGGTCACCCCTGTACTCAGTGTATCTGCCTGGGGCTTGCAGGTAGCGGCCCGCCAGCCTCAAGGCGACGGCTCCGCTGGGAGTCGGCTCTGCGGACTCTTGACTCTGGGTAATACCTTTGCAGTGCCTCCTCGGGCGATGAGGACTCATGTACTTCCTTCCTCTTTCTGGGCTCGGGACTGTTAGAAAGTTCTTCCTCATGCTCGTTTGGAACCTGCTTGCGCCAGCTACCTGTGGGTGGAAGCTGCTCTCTCGGGTCTTAACCAGCGCGTTCCCTTCCTGACTCACCCGGAAACTTCACCTTTCAGAGTTGAAGACTTTGATTGGGACTCGTCTTCTCCCGGGACCTGGTCTTCTCTTGGGTCAGGCACCTCGGAACCCGATCACAGCAACTTCTTCCTCGCCTGGTGCTGGCTCTGGGCGGCACCGAAGGGGGAGCCTGAGTCCCTGAAAGCCGGGGACGGGGTGGGGGAGCGGGGGGGCTGGGCTTCTTGTGTAGCCCCTCATCCGCCAAGACTTCAACTCCTTTTTCTCAACCTCACACCCTCTTCAAAGCAGAATGGCCCCGAACACTAAAGAGCTACGGGGTCCCGGGTGGACCTGCGAGTGGAGCTGCGAGTGGAGCGGGGCTGCTTGGAAGGTGTGGCCTCTGGGGAGGTGCCACCCTGGCTTTTGTCTGTCTTCCAGAGTTTGTTTTAAAGCCTTAATCCCGAGTCTCCCGTTCTCTCTGAGCCACATTTTTGATCAAGGCACCAGGCCTCTCATCTGCACTGAACTTGCCTGTGACCAAAGTTTGCTGGAGACTCATCCCAATCCCATTCTGCAGATCAGAAAACTCCAGGGCCACTGGCGTTTGTGACTAGCATATAGTCACAGTGAGGAAGGGACAGGGCTGGGGCCCGTTTACAGTCGCCCTTCAGCGGACTCTTAGCTGTGGGAATTTAAGACTGTTTCTTGAATGTTCTGTTCACTAAGGAATCGAACCCTGTACACACAGGTGGAGTACGAGTTGGACTTGATGGCTGGTGTGTTTCTGGAGATGTTAAGAGAAAGAAACTTGAAACAGGAGAAAGGATGGGGTAGGGGTGGGGTGGGGGCAGGATGCATTCAGTTCCCTTGAAACTCCATTTTCCTTTCTGGGACCTCCCCACTTTTAAATGCCAGAGAAATTGTAAACAGCCTGGAAGGCTGGAGTTGGCACCTGGGTGAGTTGCATAGTGGCAAAGGTTTCCATGTGAATCAGGGAAGGAAACTTTATTCCAGAATTTTCCATGATCCTTTTTATTATGGACTAACTTGAGCTTGGAAAAGCAGGCTGCCCTGGGGAGACAGGGCTACAGGGCTTGCGATGCATGGCATTTCCTTCCTTCCCTCCTTCCTTGATTTGGCACTTTTCTGGGCTTGTGTTCTGTGAGACACCATAGAGCCCCTCTGAGCATAACAAGGCTCCCTTGTCCTCAGGATGCTTCCTACCTATAGTGGTTACCTAAATCATGTGATCTTGAATCACTTCAGCATGTAAGATGGGTGACTAATTTTTTCTGAGCAAGCTAAGCTTCAGGAATGAATAATAATTTACAAGGAAGAAAAGAAATTCTAAGTAGCAGAAGCAGCAGGCATTGAAGTTTTTGTGAGCTATTCTTGTGACTGGAGTGGAAGGTGGGGGAAGTGGAGGGGTGGAGTCAAGAGAGTAAAAATAGATGGTACTAGATTATAAACTAAAGGGTTTGCAGACAATGAGGAATTGAGAAGGCTAAAGTAATGATAAAAGCTCTCCCGTAGTCTAGTGGTGAAGATCAGGGATACATTGGAAGGGACAAAAGTAGAGGTAGCGACACCCTGAGAAGGCTGTGCACTGGTCTAGGTGAAAGAGGATGCAGGTCAGAGCCAGGGCAGTGGCTTCTGGGGTGGAGCAGAGTGGCAGATTCTGGAAGCATGACTGAAGGGCTCGGAACTTGCTTGTAAATTTCGTTTAAATGCACACTACAGGTTTATGGCTAGTGGATAGGCTGTTGTTTGTGTGGTTCTTAAATTATTTTTAAAATGCAAAAATATTGTTAATAATTATATGATACAAGAAAAATATTAAAAAGAAAACCAAACCAAATCCATAGTGTTACCAGAGAGAGCCTGTGAACTTTTTGGTTAGCAGCTGTAGCTCTTAACCACTATGCCACCAGGGTTTCCAGAGAAGAGTATAAAACCCATTGCCATCAAGTTGATTCTGACTCTTAGGGACCATATAGAGTGGAACAGAACTGCCCCATAGAGTTTGTAAGGACTGTTGGTGGATTTGAACTAACCAACCTTTTGGTTAGCTGCCATAGCTGTTAACGAATGCACCACCAGGGTTTCCCGAGAAGAGTATAGAGGTACCTTAATTCCTCCTAACCCTATTCTTTCCTTAGTGGTAACCACTGTTAACAGTGGTGTGTGTGTGTATGTGTGTACTTCCACCAAACTGTGGCAAGCAAGAGCTCTTAATTGGATATCTTCACATGTCTTAGCCATCCAGTGTCGGTAGGTCACTTCTCCCTATTTCATATGGTTATTTGGGTCCTTCATGGGAAGTTGTCAGGTCATAGACATGATTTCCACATGGTTGGTAGCACTTTGCTGAGGCATTTGTCTCTGGATTTTTTTTTTTTCCCCAAGAAAACTTTTACTGTATATAGCATCTTGAGAGAGTATACATTTGCATCTTACAGATCACAGGACTCAAAGATAGTAGATGCACTGATTTGGGAGTGGAGTCCATTTCTGGCTCTTTTGAGTGACACTGAGCAAGTCTCATCTCTCTAGGACTCAATTTCCTCATCTGCAAAATGTGGAGATGTTGGTCTGTGTGACAATAAAAAAAAAAAAAAAAAGCCAGATTTTATTATCCAAGCACTGGAACATTAATTACTTCATTGAATCTTCCCAACCACTCCTCAGGTAGGTTCTATTACCACTCATTAACATTTGAGGAAACTGAGGCTTAGAGAGGTTAAATAACTGATCTTGGGTTGAGCTGCAAGGTGACAGCCCCAGGATGCTGGAGGTCTGATTGCAGAGCCATAGCTCTTTATCACTGCGCAAAAAACTCTCCCAAAGGTTCTGTGTCATCCTCATAGTATGAGAGCTGTCTGGGCGGTTTGCCGGGGCTTTGGATGCAGGATGGCAGTCCGTGTGCACAGTCTGGAGAGCTCCGCCTTGCAGACAGGACTGTTTGTGAATGCACCCTTTTCTATACCATCAGTTGAACTCCAGAGTGGAGATCAATCTTCTCTCCATTTCAGGGAATCGAGGCTCTGAGAGATAGACTCAGTGAATTGGGGGCCTGGCCAGGACCACCCCTTGCCTCTAGTTCCTTCTCCCTTTCATTGTCTGAGCCCATACCCTGAATGTGTTTCTGGGGAAAGGCTAGGTGGGGAAAAAAAAGAACTGCCCCTACACTCATGGTTTTTCCCCAGGGAAATGTTGGCTGGAGCAGGAAAAAGCAGGTCCCAGGAATTATCCGTTTTGGGGGTTGAGAGAAAGAAAGAGACCAGTGTTTAGGCAGCTGGGGGATGGTAAGTAAAAATATCTCCTCCTTTTCAACTGAGGGAACGTGTGTCATATTTCAGCATGATGTGGTTTGTGAGGCTGCTGACCACAGGCAGGCTATGTTCGTGCTGCCCGCCAGCTTTCCATCCCCTTCCCTCCCACCGTGCGCCTGCTTTCCCCTCCCCTACCGGTGACCACATCAGCAGTTTAAGGGCAGGGCAGGGGAAAGCGATGGATGTGGTGGGCAGCGGTAGATGTGGGCTTGAATTCCAGTTTCGCCACTAACAAAGTGCTGGGCGACTGGGGGTGAGGTTAAAGGGTGTCTTTCCCTGAGCGCCTGTGTCGGCTCTGTGCCCTGGGGGTGGACACAGTAATATCTGACTTTCCCAGCTCATGGTCAGGTCAGTGGGCTTTGTGCTCAGCACACCAGCAGTGGGACCTGTGTGTCTGTGAGCCCTCAGCGGTCACACATGTATAAGTTACTCCTGCTGGTGCCAACCAGCAGGAGTGTGAGACACTATTCAATGAATTTGGTTTTTAGGGACTGAGTTGGTTGCCCGGTTTCACAGAGAAGGAAATTAAGGCCTCGCTTTCGTCTGTGCATCTCATGCCTATTTGTAAAGCAACAACAATAATGGCAGTTATGTGTGGAGGGTTGCCTAGAGAGATGAAATGGCTTACTTTCATTTCTGTGAGCCTCATAGTAACCCTGACAGGTTGTCATTGTGAGCCCCATTTTATAGATGAGAAAACTGAGGCCTAGAGACATACACCATTGCCCAGAGGTCACTAGACCCTCCTAGTCCTTTCTGGTCCCATCCTTGTTCTGCTTCACAGAGGATCTTTGCAACTCTTAAACATTCAGTGCTTAGAATAGGGATTCAGAAGACTTTTCTTCCTGGGCTGTAAATTATCCTTGAAATTCACTCTGCCCAGGGGGAATCCACAAAGGGTCTGTGCCACAGAGTCTTGGGGAAACTCTAATGAAGGAGCCCTACCAGTGGGTGGATTCATTCATTCTGCTGAGCTAATGAAGCAAGGATGCTTTGTTACTTTTCTAGCCTCAGCAGGGATATCATCTGGGCCAGGCTTTGTTTGTCAAGCAAACAGCAGATATATACTGTGTATGTGAGTCTTTGAGGTGGGGCTTGGCTTTTAAGTTCACTTTTACCAGGACTGTGGCTGGGCTGGGTTCTTGGTGGGTACTCAGTAAATACTGGTTAAATTTGGGGGAGTGCCTTGTGGGTAGAAAATGTCCTTTTTTCTCCCTCCTCCGAGAACTTTTTTTTCTGTATTTTTTTGCATTGTAATTAATGTTTGTCATAGGAAATTTAGAAAATACAAACATGTATAAAAAGTCAGATTGCCCATAATTTTATCAACCAGAGATAATCACTGCTGACATCTGGGTGTGTTTCCTTTTCTGGTATTTTCAATACATATTTTAGCCCCACATAGCTGAAGTCACGCTGTATTTTTAACTTTTTCTGAAGTCTTGTGTACAACATTGTAACAAAAATATTTTCTCATGCTGTTCAAGATTCTTTTAAAATTTAATTTAAAAAGTGCTTTAGTTTATTATACTTAAGTAGGTATCTTTTCACTCCAGAAGATTGAAGAGTTAAAGAAATAGCATAATACATTTTAGTTTTTAAAAATAAGTTTTAGTTTTTTATTATAAGACTGATAGATGCCAACTTCATTTTTCATAACTCTTTATTATTCTGTCTGTGGTGTACATAGACCATGGTTCATTTAACTGAGCTCTGTTATTAGACATTTAGGTTGTTTATGAAGCTTCAGTGGTGCAGCGGTTAAGAGCTGTGACTGCTCACTAAAAAGTTGGGGGTTTAAATCTGCCAGGTGCTCCTTGGAAACCATATGGGGCAGTTCTACTCTGTACTGAAGGGTCACTATGAGTCTTTAGATTGTTTATCAATAATGCTGTGATGGACATCCTTGTGCACAAATATTTTGTGTTCTTTCATTATTTCATAGGAGAGAGCTCTAGAAATGGGGTTGCTAGATCAAAAATGACCTATTGTGCGGCGTTTGCTGTGTTTTGACAAATTGCTGCCCATAAGGTTCGCAGCAGTTCTTATTCCCACCCAGTCATAAATGAGGGTGGGAGTTTTAAGGGAGTGTCTGAAGCTGATTATCAAAGCTCCACTATCCTATTAGACGTCTCAGGGAAAACATCTCGCTTCACTCCTTCGTTTAACAAATATGCGTTCGCACAGGTCAGCAGCAGTAAAGGTAGCTGTTAAAGAGCACAGGCTGTTGAGCATATGCTCTTTTAAAGAACTGTCTACATGGGATTGAACTGACAACAGCAACTCCAGTGATAGAAAGGTGAAGGAGTAAAAGAGTCCATAGAGTGTAATTTTCGTAGCTTTAAGGGGTATTTTAAATGTACTAGGGCTACATCAGAAACTCTGGTGGCGTAGTGGTGAAGTGCTGCATCTGCTAACCGTAAGGTCAGCAGTTTGAATCCCCCTGGTGCTCCTTGGAAACTCTATGGAGGAATTTTACTCTGTCTGATAGGGTTGCCGTGAGTCAGAATCGACTCAACAGCACTGGGGTTAAGGATACATCAAGCAGCCCTGCTGGTGTCCTGGAAAGCTACTAAATGAAAGTCCAGTGATTTGAACCTACCACCTGCTCTGTGGCAGAGAGAAATAGCTATCTGATCCTGTAAAGATTACTACCTAGAAAACCAAATGGAGCAGTTCTGCTTTGTCTTACAGGGTCTCTGTGAATTAGAATTCACTCAAAGTCTCACAACAACTGGGCTACATTTGCGAGCTTTTTAAAAATGCAGAATCTCAGGCACCATCTTGTAAGTTACTAAATTTAGCAAATAAAACTACAAGAAGACCAGTTAAATGTGAATTTCAGATAAGCAATGAATAAGTTTTTTAGGTATGTATGTTTCAGGCTCTGTTTGGCACTATACATTTTTAGTTATAAGCATTGTCCCCAGGAACATTTGGAATGAAGACCTTTTTAGAAGAAACATATCCCATGCAATATTTAGGACATATTTATACTAAAAATTATTTGTTGTTTATGAAACTTAAATGTAACTGGGGATTCTGCCTTTTTTGGCAGCCCTACCCACCCTGGATTGACAGAACCAGACTCTACATTTTCAAAAGACTTCATGGAATTCATGTGCAAATTAAAATGTAAAATTAAGCAGTGCTCTGGTAGCCTTGTCATCAAAGCCCGGTAGTGGATCCATTTGTCAAAGAGGAAACCCTGGTGGCATAGTGGTTAAGAGTTTGGCTACTAACCAAAAGGCTGATAGTTCTTATCTACCAGACTTCCTTTGGAAACCTTATGGGGTAGTTCTACTCTGTCCTATAGGGTCACTGTGTTAGAATTGATTTGATGGCAATGGGTTTGGCTGGGGTTTGGTTTTTTTGTCAGTGAGAATGGAATATTTGCAAGGAAGCTAATTATTCCCACATCAGACATTTGTACACATCTGTGCTTTCAAATACTGCAGTTTCATAATACAGGGAATGCCTGCATCATTGTTAACTGAAGGGTAAGATCCTTGTGCAGTGACCTTTGCTTTAATAAGAAGCCCTGACCTCTTTCATGGCATCAGTTTTGTCATCTGTAAGGTGGCTAAATTGTAAACATCTTAGCTAGCCAGGATAACCAGCTATGGCGGTGCAAGGTGACTGTTAAATGATCACTGTTCATGCCAGTTCACTATGCTGCCTCCATACTTTGAACCAAATGATTTGACTTTTTGTTCTTAGTCCCAGGAACTTTATCTGTCTGTGGTAATGCTTAACATTGCATTATTGCTGGGGGAGACATTACAGTCGTATATGTCAGAGTCATCGCCTGAGGTAAATGCATATAAGGCATTGTTGAATATTCTCAGAATACATCTCCACAACCCATTTCTGATTCTGAACCTATAACTAGGCTTAAGTCCAAAACCACAAAAACGTAAACTACAAAGTGTGACCCTGGAGGAGGTGTGCTATATTCTAAAAGAACTACTTGAGTTTTCTAAAATTTACTTGTAGAAACCTGGGGAATGTGTGTGGGAGTGTCTCTTAAGGGTGTAGGATATTGGTGAAAGAAACATAATGTCAGATTGGTCTAAGTTTAGTAATACGGGTTTACTAAGCACAATTTCTTCATTCAGTGTTTCATCTCCAGGATTAGGAAAGGAACTAATAGTTTATTTGGTTGAGTTGCTGAAGAAGGGATTATGCAGTGGCCTAAATGAAATCTCGTTGCAGTATCAGACCTTGCTTGGTTTACTGTAGAAGATAGGAAAATTGGCATGTTAGAGTGGATTTATCAAGTTAGACACATAGACCCACACATGGGGTGCCCAGAAGACATACCTTTTACCGTCACTGTGAGAAACAAATTGGTGAAGGGAGCTTGAGCATCCTTGAAGATTGCTGTGATTACTATTTTATGTATGTCATATTGGATGGTGGGAACTACTGTAACTGAATTAAGACCCCTAAATATAATGAGGCTGATTGGACCCTGTGGTGGGTGGTAAGGGCAAAGTGGTGGCACTCAATCAGCAAAGACAGTGTGGGTGTGGATGCCATAATGGGCAGTGGAGTCAAAGCAGTAATCAGAATAGCCTCACTGGTATGTACTTAAGGTGTTGACTGCTTAGTCATGATGTTCTGAAGACTAAATTAGATGGAAAATCTACTAAATATTTACTTGATCTGTACAAGTAGAAGAATTCTAGATTAAGTAGACATCAGTCTAGATCAAATCACCAAAATAGAGAGTCAAAGTCTGTCTAGGTCATCTAGTGCTGCTATAACAGATATGCTACGAGTGGATAGCTCTAACAAAGAGGTTTATTCTCTCGCAGTCCAGTAAGCTAAAAGTCCAACTCAGAACACTGGCTCCAAGGGAAGGTGTTCTCTTTCTGTTGACTCTGGAGTAAGGTCCTTGTGGTGCATCAGTCTTCTCTTGATCTGGGAACATCTCAGAGCAGGAACTTCAGGTGCAAAGGATTTGCTCTGCTCCTGGCACTGCTTTCTTAGTGGTATGAGGTCCCCATGTCTCTGGTCAATTCTCTCTTTTTATACCTTAAAAAAATTCTGGCTTAAGACATTATCTAATCTTATAGACCTCATTAATATGCCTGCTGCTAATCCATCTTATTAAATCATAGTGATATTATTTGCAGCACATAGGAAAATAGCATCAAATGATGGACAATCAGGCAGTACTGGGATTCATGGTCCAGATAAATTGATACACATGTTTTTGGGGGAGTAGGAGATAATTCAATCCATGACACAGCATCTTAAATCAATGCCAAGACTTGAGCCAGTTACAGACCCACAACCCCTTAGATGAAGGAGATGCTGGGTCCTCTTGAAGAACTCCATTCAACTGCCAAAAATTTATGCTTTTAATCTTTCAGACTTCCCCAAAGGGATATATGGTCTTTTATGAGAGTGACTATTCATTTTGGAAAGGAAATAATCAGACTTTTCAGAAATTACAGGATATTGGCTCTGAACAGAAACTAATTCCAGGAGACCCTAAGTGTGTGTGTTGCCTACCAGTCAGAGTGGGCTATTAAAAAAGTCTGAACTCAAGTTTCTCTCAGCAACTGGCAGAACCCTTAAACTGGATTCTTGACAAGTGAAGTAAGGACTATTATGGTAGAAAAAGCCAAATGGAAGCCCTTAGAAACTGCCTTACTTGGGAGAACAGTAAATCAAAAGCTACACCACATTTCAGGAGGGATTGCACAGATTATTGCCACCATTAAGAACTTGAAGGATACAGGAGTCGTGATTGCTATCACATACCCGTTCAACTAACCTGTTTGGCCTGTGCAAAAAACAGGTGGATCTTATAAAGTGACAGTGGATTATTGAAAACATAATGAGGCAGTGACTCTAATTCCATCTGCTGTGCTAAATGTAGTTTCGTTGCTTGTATTCAGTTCAAGATGTATTCAAATGAATACATCTGCTGGTACCTGTTATGTAGCTGTTGATCTGGCTAATGTCTTTTGTCCCTTTCGAAGGACCACCAGCAGCAGCTGGCCTAGAGTGACAAGGCCAACAATACACCTTCAGTTACCTACCTCAAGGCTATGTCAGTTCTCCTGCCCTAAGTCGTAATTCAGTCTGTAGGGAACTTGATTGCCTTTCCCTTCCAAAAGATGTCACACTGGTCCATTACAGTGATGACATTATGCTAATTGAACCCTAGAAAGGAAAAAATGTTAATGACTCTGGACTTAATGCTAAAACATTAGCTTGCTAGAGGGTAGGAAATTAATCCAAGAAAAATTCAGGTGTCTTCCACCTCATTAAAATTTCTAGGTGCCCAGTGATATGGGGCATGTTGAGATATTTCTTCTCAAGTGAAGATCTGGCTCCTCCCACAACTAAAATGGAGGCACAACCCCTATTGGGTTTCTTTGGATTTTGGAGACAACATGTCCCTCATTTGGTTGTGCTATTCTGACCCAGTTATGAAGCAACTAGAAAAGCTACTGTTTTTCTTAATTTTTTTAATTATGATTGTGTGAAAATGTACAATCCCATGTAAATTTACATGCTCGCCTATGTGCAGCTCCCACTGGTCACCCTGCCTGGTGACAGCACACTCCTCCTCTCTGTTCTATACATGTCATGTCCTCCTAATGATCTCCTATCCCCTTCTCTCCACCCTCTCCCCTGCCTCCAGTAAGAGGTCAGCGGGATGACATCCTATAGATGCGTGAAACCATAAAGGGCACACGTGATATGGTCACTCTGTGTCACCAAGTCCAATCCATTCCTGTCTGAAGAGTTGACCTGCATTATGATTTATGGACAGGGGCAACGTAAGGGGCAGGGCCATGGGCCATGCTCCCAGGGGAGCCCCAAGGCCCTTGGACCATCAGTTGTGGTCTTTAGTGGGTATCTCAGGGAGCACCCCTTTTTATTCTCATGTTGCCAGTGAGACTCAACTTTGTGAGCACCATCACGGCTATCACTGGTGTTGGCCGGGCAGCATCCAGTTCTTCTGGTCACATGTCAATGTAGTCACCCACTCACATGGTTGTCTCTGTCTTCTGGGTTCTCTTTCCCCCATGTCGTTTTGGTCCCTGGTGATCATCCGTTCCTGCTGAGTTGGGACCATTTGGTGTGCCTCAGATGGCAGGGTGGCTAAAAAGCTACTAGTTTTGAATGGTACCCAGATGAAGAGAAGGCCCTACAGCAAGTTTTGGCCATTCTTAGTTGCTCTGCCACATTGG
The DNA here is from genome assembly GCA_028571685.1 of Heterohyrax brucei. Taxonomy (NCBI): domain Eukaryota; kingdom Metazoa; phylum Chordata; class Mammalia; order Hyracoidea; family Procaviidae; genus Heterohyrax; species Heterohyrax brucei. The sequence goes on from CM053150.1 coordinate 71,840,314, forward strand.
ATCTGGCTGATCCAATGGTGCTTGAATTTTCAGGGGCAGACAGAGATGCTGTTTGGAGTCTTTGACAGACCCTTATTGGTAAATCACAGCATAAACCCTTCGGATTTTGGAGCAGAGCCCAGCCATCCTCTGCAGATAACTACTTTTCCTTTTGAGAAACAGTTTTTGGCTTGTTACTGGGCCTTAACAGAGACTGAACACTTAACATTGGGGAACTAAGCCACCATGTGGCCTGAGCTGTCCGTCATGACCTAGGTATTATCTGATCACAGAGTCATAAAGTAAGATATGCACAGCAGCACGCCATCATTAAATGGACGTGGTGTACGTGAGACTTGAAGGCACAAGTAAGTTACGTGACAAAGAGGCCCCAATGCCTATTGGCGCCACTCCTATCACGCTGTCTGCCTTCTCCCAGTCTGTATCTGTGACCTCGGGTGGGGAAGACAAAACCTGTGCCTGGTTTACAGATGGTTCTGTGGCATGTCAGCCCCCTTCTGGGACTTCACTGAAAGACAATGGAGAAGGAAAAGGCTCCCAGTAGGCAGAACTTTGAGCAGTGCACCTGGTTTTTCACTCTGTTGGAAGTGTGACTGTATACTGATTCATGGACTATGGGCAGTGGTTTAACTAGGTGGTCAGGGACTCAGCTGACAGAGAAGTATGGTGAGGAGGTTATGTGGATAGATCTCTCAGAATGGGACAAAGAAGTGAAGATATCTGTGTATCCTGTGAATGCCCACCAAAGGGCGACCTTGGCAGATGAGGATTTTAACAGTCCAGTGGATAGGATGACGTGTTCTGTGGAAACAAGTCGTTCTCTTTCCCAGGCTACTCCTGTCATTGTGCAGCGGGCTTGTGAACAAAGTGGCCATGGTGGCAGGGATTGAAGTTGTTATGCGTGGGCTCAGCAACATTGACTTCCACTCACCAAGGCTGACTTGGCTACAGCCACTGCTAAATGCCCAGTCTTCCTACAGCAGAGATCAGCACTAAATCCCCAATATGGCACCATTCCTCAAAATTACTAGCCAGTTACCTGATGGCAGGTTGTTTAAACTAAACACTTCTATCACAGAAAAGGCAATTTTTCATCCTTACTGGAATAGATAGTTAGTCTAAATATGGATTTGCCTTCTCTGCATGCAACACCTCTACAAAAGCATCCATCTATGGACTCACAAAATGCCTCACTTACTGTTACGGTACCCCACACAGCGTTATATAGATCAAGGGACTTACTTCACAGCAAGTGAAATATGGCAGTGGGTCCATGCTCATTGAACTCATGGGTCTTAGCCTATTTAAACAGATGTATACAGGTGCCAAGTTGATAATGAATGGGTGGATTGTGATGGTTGAGGTTGTGTGTCAAGTTAGTTTGGCCTTGATTCTCAGTGGTTTGGCAGTTATGTAGTGATATAATTTGACAGTTACGTAATGATGTAGTTAGCCTCCCATTTGTGACATAATATAATTAATTCCATGCCGTGATCTGATGTGATCAGCCAGTCAGGTATAAGAGGAGTTTCATCAGGAGTGTGGGCGGCATCCAACATACGTGAATGTTCTTGCCAAGCTGGATTTCGCTCACTCTGGGTCCTGTAACCATCATTTCATCTTCTAATCTGCTCTTGGGACTTGAGCTAGCAGCTTACTAGATTGACTCTCAGTCTTGGGATTTGTCAACCTCCGCAGCCTATGAGGTAACACTCTGTCACCCTACCTGCTGATCTTGGGTTCATCAGTTCCTACAGTTACATGAATCTGGAGAAGCTTTCACCCTAGCATCTTATCCACAGACCTGGGACTTGCCAGCCTCTGCAATCACATGAGCCATTTCCTTGAGCTAAATTTATTTTTTTTCTCTCTCTCTATGTGTATATATATTTATATACATACATACAAGCTTCACTGATTTTGTTTTTCTAGAGAATTCATCTATGACACTCACCTAAACCAGCTTCAGTTATTATGAAACCAAAGTTCCTAGTTTGTCTTGGTGGTGCAGACTTGGTTAAGTCATTTCTCCCTCTGACCTGTTTCCCTGTGCAATGGGGGAAATAATACCTTCTCTGGTCCTCCTAGCTCTACTTTTCTACCAGTCTAAAATGGATCAAAACACTGGCTGCTACAGTAGGCTCAAATGCAGATTCTTAGATTGGTACAGGATTGGGCAGTGTTTCATTCTGATATGCACGCAGTCGCTATGAGTCAGAACTGACTCAGCACCACCTAACACAATGACGATAAGGTTTGATTTCAAGATCACTGGTAGGTCTTGGTCTGTTTACTATATATTGCAAAAATGAAACAAGAAAGCAAACCCACTGCTGTTGTGATAGGCTGCTGTGTGTCCAAATCAACTAGACAGTAGTGAGTTGATCAAGTCAACAGTCAACAGATAAGATCTACCATGGGATCTTGAGCTCAAATTTTAGCCTGGTAGAAAAGTAGAGCTAGGAGGACCAGAAAGGGTGCTATTTTCCCGTATCACAGTAAGGAAACAGGTCCAAGGGAGAGTTAACTTCCTCAAGTCTACACCACCAAGACAGATTAGAGCCTTTGGTTTGATAATAACTGAAATAGTTTTGGCTTAGATGAAGAGTGCTTTTTGAGGTCATTGGTGAAGATGTTTGGTGACAGACTTATATTATAAATACTATGACATAAAGGTGTCTTTAGACCCCTTCTGTCCTCAGGTGTAAGGCCTTATTAACAATATCGCAGTTGGATATAAAAGATGTTTTAGAGCATCTCAAATTTATTGTACACCGAAATTGGTTGGGATTTTGTTACAATGTAGATTCTGGTCCAGTAGGCCTGGGTTAGGGCCTGATCTGTGTTGCTAACAAACTCCTAGGTGCTTCAATGCTGCTGTTCTGGAGGACCACACTTTGCACAGTCAGATGCTAAACTAGTTTCTTACTTTTCCTCAGAGAGGAAGGCCCTTGGTTAAGGGCCACATAACCAGTATACAGCAAGGCCCAGACTATAGCCCAGGTTTCTCTCTCTCTCTTTCTCTTTTTTAAAGTTCAGGGTTTTTTGAACACATTGTAAAGGGGATTTAGTCAAAAAGATCGAAGCCCATGTTGTCATTGGACTCCTCAGATTTTTTTTTCTTCACTTCTACTTTCTTCTCCTCAGCTGGGGCAGCAGTTCTGGAGAAGGCAGGGCCTCTCCCAGTGCAGCACAGATTGCTGGAAAAGATCCACCAGACCCTACCTTGTAGGGGAGGGACCTCAAATCTCTTAATGTCTTATCTTTGAGATTCTTTCTAACCATTGTCCTTGCCTGTCTCTTCTTTCCCCACCACTGAGTTGGATGGTCTGTTGGGTCCACAGCTATAAGCTTCTAGAATCTGAACAGCTCTTAAAATATTTTACTGCCTTATTTTGGAGCACGACAGAGCCATTCCTTAGGAGCGGGTGACTCAGGTGGAAGTCATCTGAAGGGGGAGAAATACAGCTGAAGGACCTAGCATTTGGCTTTGATAAATATTTCCACTGGAAGTTTTTATACTTAGGACTGTAAACATTATTCTCTGTATAGCTAAAAGTGGCAAACTAAAGCCCAAGGGAGGCCCTAGCATGTTTTAGTACACGTCTGCGTTAGAAATGGTTTTATATTTTTGAAATTTGTTAAAACAAAACAAATAACAGAAACAAACAAAAATACCCCAAACAAGCTTACCAAGACATCTTTACTCTTGAGTACATTACTTCACCTCTCTAAGCATGTGTCTGTCCCTCACAAACTACAGAATCAGCCTGGCAGAGTGGTTGTAAGGATAAGCCATGATGTATGTAAAGAGCTGAACACATAGTAGATGAATCGAAAGTGACAGCTGTTATTGGGATGGGCATTTGATCCACTATGGCATTATGTGACATATAGGTGGTTCAGTTTCTCCCACCAGATCTGAAGGGCTTTCTGATGGGCTGGGGCAAGTCTTTTAGGAGAAGAACACCTCTGTTTCAGCCCCCTCCTAGCCCCCTCCGAGTCCAGAGTGCTCCTTTAGTCACATCTAGACCTGCAGAGTACAGTGGCGGCTCACATACTTTGAGTAATGGTGAGTGTCTACGTAAGGGCCAGCCCTTTCACAGGTGGGCAGCTCTGGCTGTTAGACAGTGCCTTGTCTCCCTATACTTTTCAGAGAGAACTCAGCACACTCACACCGAGAGCCTGAACTGGGATCGTGAGTGCTGGAATGAAGCACTTCTCTTTGTGGCTGCATCTAGAGTCTGTGGGCGATGAACTAAAGTAGTTTGCAAAGCTTGTTTTTTAAACTGCTGCAGCCATGACGTCCAAAACAGAGGCAGACCAACTAAATTGGAGTTGTTGCGTGTCATTTTATCGATTCTGACTGATATTGACTCTATAGGACAGAATAGAACTGACCCATAAGGTTTCCAAAACTCTAATCTTTGTGGATGAAGATCGCTATATCTTTCTCCTGTGAAACAGCTAGTGGGTTTGAACCTCCAACATTCTGGTTAAAAGTCACACCACCAGGGCTCCTCAGTTTGGAGTTACCTGGGGCTACTTCTAAACCTAGCTGAGCTTTAAAACTTGTAAACTCTGAGGCCTCCAGGGCCTGTGGTGGTCAAGACCTTGGAAAGAGTGTAATACTGTTTTTGCCAATAGATGGCAGCACCCGTACTGTTAGCCATGCTTGTGTTAATGTATGCACGTGTGTGTTATGCACATACGTGTGTGCATGCATGTGATTCACAAGTTTCTGCCCTCAATGGATCTTGCATTATGGTTGCCCTGGTCCTACGCTAGACTCTGGGATTACAGTGGGGGCAGATTTTAGTCTAGTGAAGGAGGCTGACTTTGAATGAGACTACTATAATACAGTACTGTGACTGGGAAGATGAAGGGGATGTGGGCTCTCAGAGGAGAGCTGCTCACCCTCCCAGGAGGGGTGTAGAGAATAGATCGAGGACTTGATACATGACTGAAAAGAAACGAACAGGGAGGGAAGAGAATTTCAGGACAGAGGAAACAGTCTATGCAAAGACTCCATGGAAGACTCAAGGAGCGGAGTGATTTGGCCTGGCTGAAGCTTGAAAGGTGTGAATGGGATGCCAGAAATGATGAGAACCTACAGCTGAAGATGCTGACAAGGACCAGATCATGAAGGACATTGAAAGTTTGTTAAGGATCTTGATCTTTATGTAGGGACAGTAGGGGAGTCATGCACGATCTGAATAGAGGGGTGACACAGCCTGGTCTTGCTTTTGGAGATTACACTGCAGGGGAGCAAGAGAGGCAGTGGGAGGACCAGTTAGGAAGTTCCTGTAGACAGGTGAGAGGCAATGGTAAACCAAGACGGAGGCGAAGGGAGTGGGAGGACTGGCAGGACATGGTGATGCACTGGGGCGAAGAGCAGGGGAGCTTGAAGAAGGTGACACCCTGACTCCTGGTCTGGTCCAGCATCTATTATGTGTTAAACTTTTTCTCTACATCGTGTGTGGACAGTGATCGGTGGTACTGTCTGATGAGAGGGCAGCACTGGGAGAGGAGCAGGTTGCAAGGGAAGATGAGAGTGTGAACTGGAGGTGTGTGGAAGACAAGGGACTGGGCTTGTGAAGCTTATTCTTCCGCAGACTTAGCAGAAAGTGAGAAGTAGTTAGTCATTTGCAGAAACAGTGAAACGCAACTCTGCTTTGAATTATCCCACAGAACCAGGAAGTTTCTTTCTGTGGAACTCTTTGAGGAAGGCCCGCAGAGGTAGTGTTTAGGACCAGGGCTCTGGTGGGGCCTAGACCAAAGCTGATTTCTCCAGTTTGGGGAACGCTGACTCCAGACCCTGTGCCATGTGCCAGTGTCCCTCACGTTGCAGAAATCTACTGCAATAGTCTGGACCATTTACTATTGGCCTGAGAACAGGGCTCACTGTGCCTGGACTCCCAAGAGACTATGAGGCTCCACTGCCTTTTGGATCTTGGAGTATCTCCTTGGCTTGGAGAAATTTTCCAGTTTCTCCTAAGGCAGGAGCTAGCATGCTCAGCTACTCTTCCGGATATAGATGACTGGGACTCTGGGTAATGGAGAAGGGTGAAGACCCAGGTTGTTTCTGACAGTCTGGGAGCTGGAGGGCTGAGTGGCCCAGTCCACTGTGGGCTGATGTTGGCTAGTCCTTCATTTACTCATCTAACATAGACCCATGGACCCCGCTGTTCACCAGACGGTGCGCTGGAGCTGAAGTCTCAGAGGTAAAGCAGACGGTCTCTTTGCTTCCAAAGAGCTAACAGTCTGGTGGGAGAGAAGGACACATCACCAGACTATTATAATACATGGGGATTTGACCAGACCACCTTTAACGCCCTGACACTGAGATTCTCGGGCCCTTGTTTGCAGGAGGTGGTGGAAACTCCTGTTCGTTTAGAGCTCCAGCCTTGATCCAGGCACCCCCTCTGGGAGCAGCTCTCATCACCAGACTGTTATAACACAGTGCTGCTTAGTGCTATAATAGAGCAATAGTTATGCTTAGAGGTGAGGATATGTCATGTAGGCAGCGTGGGTTCCTAAATTGTACCAGTACAGGGTGAGAAAAATACTATTTAAAGACAAAAAGATTTAGAGATTTAATTATTAATAATCAAAGTAATAATCACAATAGGCATGTGCAGCATGCTAAATTGTTGACGTCCTTTATATTATTTAGTTCTCACAATGGCCCTATGGGATATGTGCTAACATTATCCCTCTTTTGCCAAGCAGAAAACCAAGGCTCACAGGGGTCAAACAGTTTGTTCAAATTATACAGCTAATGACGTGGGGAGTCTTTTTGTCTAACTCTGAAGTCCTGAACCACAGCTCTGTAGTTGACTGGAAGCTAAATTCAGCTATGCAATGGGGGGCTGCCTTAAATGCTACCAGGATTTTAAGCTGTGTGAATAGAGGCATGATGTCTAGAATGACGGAAGTGAGAGGTCTGCTGACCCTGCCCTGGGTAGAGCCCATCTGAATGTCTAACTCTGGGTCTTGCACTGCCAGTAGATACAGGGTTAATCTGGAGCACATCAGGGAAGAAGGTAAGGGAACTGAGTGCCTGGTATGAGGAAGAGCTGGTGGAATGGGAGTGTACAACTTGTAGCAGAGAAGACGTGAGGGGCCCAGGATCGCTACTGTCTTTAATCTCATAGGAGACACTGGGACACAGAGAATAGACCTGTTCTGTGAAACCCTGGTGGTGTAGTGGATTAAGTGCCACATCTGCTAACCAAAAGGTTGGCAGTTCAAATCTGCCAGGTGCTTCTTGGAAACCATGGGGTAGTTCTGCTCTGTCCTATAGAGTCACTGAGTCAGAATTGACTTGATGGCAGTGGCTTGGGGGAGGTTGGTGGTATGACCCCAGAGAGCAGAGCTAGGTCCAACAGGTACAAGGCCTAGAGAGAGACCGATTTAATCACATCCCAAGGGCAATCCTTCTAACTAGCCAAACCGTCAAAGGGATAGTCTTGTAGCCTTGGCAGGAAGGGAGTGCCTTGAATGTGTGCAAGGAGGGGTGTGTGACCCTTGGTAAGGGAAGGAAGGAGCTGAAACATCAAATGGAGATTTGACCAGACCACCTTTAACCCCCTGACACTGAGATTCTCGGGCCCTTGTTTGCAGGAGGTGGTGGAAACTCCTGTTCGTTCAGAGCTCCAGCCTTGATCCAGACACCTCCTCTGGGAGCAGCTCTCTCACCTGCACGACCTGTGAGGTAAGTAGAACAATGCAGACATCTGTACTCTGAAACCCAGCCTCGGCTGCCCTGGGGACCAGGAGGAGACAGTGGAAGCCATCCCTGATGGCAGAGGTGGTTTCGAAGGACGTCCCTGAAGTTTTCCTTATAAGGCTCTGAGTACGTTTCTGTACATTACCTTATTTGTTCCTCATCCATTCTTGAGAGGGGGGCAAGGAGAGGGGGATCTGTGGAGAGGAGTCAAGAACTGGGCTGGATGGATGCCAGGATGCCTGTCTGTGCTGCTTGCTTGCGTGTGACTTTAGGGAAGTTGCTCTCCTTGAGATCTGTGTTGGCTGTTCTGTAGATGGGTAGATTCTCCAGGGGAAAGAGGTACAGGAATTCTCCCGGGAGGCTTTCGAGAGGTGAGAAAAGCCGGGGTGTAGCTAGCATGTTGACCATAGGAGGAGTACCTGAAAAGTGTGAGTCATGGGAAAGGTGAATGAGTCACACCCACCTGGGGATAGCTGGCAGGGTGAGACCCACCTGACTGTCAGATTTAAAGATAATCTAATGAAGCAGACTGACAAGCAGGGAGTGGGCTGAAAAGTCTTGTTCTGGAAACCAGGGGACCTGGGCTGGTGTTACAGCTCAGGCCTCGGTTTCCCCACCAATAAAGCAGGTGCATTGTTCTTTACCCCTATCCACCTTCACAAGTGGTCATGAGAACTGAGCAAGCTCATCCGTACCAAAGAGTTTTGTGACCTATGAAACAGAAAGACTCGCTACTAAGGGACTATTTTGCTTCCAACCCCAGAAGAGAAGTGAATCCTAATTAGCAGTTGTGAGAAATGACTGAAAAACACCCCTCAAGTTCCTGATATCATCCTTGGTTGCTAGAAGAAGAGCCAAACCCGTACAAGACTTCCTCGTCTGCTGTGGGCCAGCTGGCTTCCAGGTGGTGACACTAGCTGGCTACAGTCAGAGCTGTTTCTCTTTCCCAAAGCTAAGATAAAAGAGCCTTTTGATGGTCCTGCAATGCTTTGCCCCCAAAGCCGGGAATTTCTAGAAGGCCTGCTGGGTCCGGGGGTGGGAGCATTGTCCCACTCAGTCACTGCCCGAGGGTTCTGCCAACAGAGGGGCAGTCCTGATGCTGCCAGGTAGGAGAGACTGAGGGAGGTATCTTTGTTCAAATGCTCCTGATAACTAAAAGCTGAATTGCTTCAAATTTAAACCTCTCATGAAAAAGGGGCCCTGTTAATGCTTTTGTAACAGTGACAGAGGGACCTTGTCTTCTGCCTTCTCCCCCTCTGCAGGCCCTGCAGTGCCAGGCTGGCCCCAGCCCAGCTGAATACCTGTTGAATAACAGCTTTGCTTTCTCACCCCCTTCACTCTTCTACCACTGCAGTGTGGCCTGCCTCACTCCTACCTCCACTGAGTCTGGGCTCAACCAAGGAGCCCCCAGTGATCTCCTAGTTGTCAAATCCATTGATGTGTCCTCAGGTCTCTGTATATCACCTCTCTAGAGCAGTGGATGCCTTCTCCTTTCAGAAGCTCTTCTTTTTGCTTCTGGGAGGCAGCCCTGTCCAATTTATCTCCCACCTCTCTGACTATTCCTTCTTAAGCTGATTCTCTGGGTCTTGTTATTCTGTCTCAAAGGTTCACCAGGATCCTGACCACCTTGTCTTAAGTTACACAGATAGGTTCCTTTATTCATTCAGGCATCTGTTTGGCCTGAGCTGGGTGTTGGAGAATCAGCAAAGAATAAGACAGACCCTCAACCTTCACTGATTTTTCAGTTCTGTAAAAGAGATACACGCTAAAAAAAATCATTGCACACAGAGCTAGTTAATCCGTTCTTGAGGTATGAAGGAAATGGTCAGGGTTATGAGGGTGTATGGGACGGGGTCCGAGTGATTGGATGATGTCTGGACAGGTCAGGGCAAGCTGGGAGGCCTGAAGAGGTAGTGGAAGGTGACTGGGTGAGCAGGGAAGTGAGAAGCGCCCCAGGCAAAGGAATGGCGTGAGCAAAGACTCCGAGGCAGGATGGAGCGTGGAGCGTATAGAGGGCGTGGATTGTGTGAAGCTTCCAGAGAACTGAAAGGAGAGAGGGAGAGCGTGGTATGAGAGGAAGCTGGAGACCGAGCAGCAACTCAGTCATGTGGATCCTTGGGAACCTTGTTTAAAGTTTGGATTTTCTCCTAGATCAGTGGTGAGCTGCAGGAAGTTTTGAAGCAGGGGAAAGACTTGCGCAGATTGGAGCCAGCAGCGATCGTGATACGCTCCAAGGGTGTAGTTTTTGGGTTTTCCACACTGGTGTCCTACCCCTGTGTCTCAGCTGGAGGCTTGCCTTTGGGAAGTCCTGGGAATGTGCCCTCTCCTGACATTCTCTCTGCTGAGGGACTCTTGGGGCTTTTTGCATGTTTTCACTTACCCAGCCAACCCTCACTGAGTTTCTGCAGTGCACAGGGAAGGTGACTCAGACACTGTTCTGCTCTTGGAGATCCCACTCTAATCTGAAAGGAGACAGGGTGGTGGAGCCTTAGGGCACACAGTGACAAGTGCCAGGGGCCTTAGAAAGTCAGGAAGGGCTTTCTGGGCTTGACTCATGGAAAGGTACTAGGCTGAAAAGGGGGTGTCAGGCATTCTAGGCAAGGGGAAAGGGGTTGTGCGCGGAAAGGCTTGTTGGCCTGGAAGGGTTTTCTCTGCTTCAGGAATAATCAACAGTGCAGCTAAGGGTTAAGATGGCGAGTAGCCGAGATGAGGGAGAGAGTCGGGTTGGGAGAGATCTTGACTGGCAGGTCTTGATTCCATGGATGAGATGAGAGGATACTGGACATTAACTGGAGAGATTGAAGCCTGGTCACCCCCACCCCCTTGTGTCTTCCCCCTGATGCAGGCCCTTGTTGAGTTGTTCTCTGACTGGCGGGGCCCACTGAGCTGCCCAGCACTGTTGTCCCACAGCACTGAGGCGTGGTCAACCAAGGGCTCCAGAAGGTCTGAGCCGAAAGCCACACTCTGGCCCTGACTTGCTATGTGACCTTTAATGAGTCCCTTAACCCCTCTCAGCTTCAGTTTCCTCCTGTGAACTGGAGGTGATTATGGGGATGCTGAGCCAGTGATAAGGAGCAGGTCGTTAGCATGTGCTTGATACAGAATGTTGGCTCTACCGCCAGACGTACCTATTATTCATTTATTTCCCTGCGGATTGGCAGTGTTCCTAGTCAATTTTGTAATCTACCGCTTGGGGAGTCCTCCTCAGAGCCGTAGTCTGTAGCCTGAACTGGAAAAGAGACTCTCCAGCAGCCCCAGAACTTGGCTGCTAACCAAGAGGTTGGTGGTTTGAACACAGCAGCCTCTCCAAGGGACGAAGATGTGGCAATCTGCTTCCATAAAGATTACAACCTTGGAAGCTCTATGTAGCATTTCTACTCTGTCCTACAGGGTCACTGTTTGCCAGGAGTCAGAACTGACTTGTGTTTTTGTATTCCTATCTTACAGTTTTTACAGCTGATGAACCATTATTGTAACATTATTATAGCTAGAGTCCATAGTTTGTGTTAATAGTTTGTGTATTGTGCAGTCCTATAGGTTTTGATAAGTGGATGATATCACATATCTACCATCATAGTATCACACAGAATGTCATATGGAATATTTTTCCTGTGTGACAAATGCCTTGTGCTTCACATCTTCCTGCCCCTTCCCCTGAACCCCTGGCAACCACTGATCTTTTTATTGTCTCTACAGGGTTGCCTTTTCTAGAATGTCGTGTGGTTGGCATCATATAGAGTTTAGCTTTTGCAGGCTGGCTTCTAGGATCTTCATTTTATGGATAAGGAATCGGTGCCCAGAGAGAGACAGTGACTCATCCAAGATCACACAGCCATGCAGTAACAGTGCTTGGGTCTGTTCTCCAGTCCCAGGCTTAAGTATCTATTGCATTTCTAATTTATAAAGTGCTGATAATTAAAAAAACTCACAAGTTGATTTGGGGAGGGGTAACAGTGGACCATCCTGGCTAGAAGTGCCCCCAGGGCATCACATCCAACTGTTCTACTTTACATTTGGGGAAACCGAGGCCCAGAGAGAGTAGCTTGCCCAGAGTCAGGCCATCAGACCCCTAACCATCAGCAGCAGACAGTGGGGCTGCTGCCACCCCCAGCCCGCTGTCTCTCACTTAAGAAAGTGAAGCAGAGTGTGAAAAATGGTTTCCTGAGGAAGTTTGGGGCTTTAATTGTGTCAACAGGACCATTTCCGGGACTGTGTGTGCCTGTGGTGCCTGTAGGCCCAGCCCAGCTATTTCGGACTCTGCCACAATGTCCTATTTATAGGGTAATGTGATTAGGTTGGCATGGACCAGGAGAGGCCTGTCTTACTCTACCCAGACAGCCATGGCTGATGAACAGGCCCTGGGGGAGGATTCTGACACATGGGTGAGTAGCAAGGGAGCTGGGATGAGCCTGGAAGCCTGCTCAGAGGAGAGGTGCTATGGAGACCTTAGAGGAATCCCCATTCCTGACTGACTGTTCAATGGCCAGCTAGACCCTCTGCGGAGAGAAAACCAGTTCTCATCCTATTCTCTCTCCCTGCTTAAAAATCCTTCACATCAGCAGTGGTCCCTTCCCGACTCTGATGCTCACTGTCCCAGACCCCAGCCCCACCTCTCCAAACTACGTGCAGTTCCCTGTGTGGCCACACCTGTGAGCCCTTGCTCCTGCAGTTCCCTTCACTGGCCTGCCAGTACCCTGCTTCTTCACGGACACAACTCCATTCATCCTTCTCAGTTCTGCACCAGTGATTCTCCTCTGTGGCTCTGCCAGGCCAGCAGTGCTCCCTGCCTTGTGCTCCCACTGACCACAGCCACAAGGCCTGACACAGAGGAGGCGAGGGAAAAAAAAAGGCGTCTGTGATGTGGCACTTGCTGGGACCTTTTACTTTTACATGTTTGATGAGATGTAATCTTCATGCTGCTAAACAGCAGGTATTTTTTAGAAAAAGGTGTGTAGGAGCGAGGGCAGGGCTCCAGAGAGGGGTAGCAGGGTAGCCAGCCCTAGAATTAATCCCTGCTGTGCACTTCCTAGCTGTGTAAGCTTGGCCAAACCTCTCTGAGCCTCAGCTTCTACATCTATAAAGTAGGAGTGGTGCCAGTCATGTGTTTTAGGGTCGGATGGGGATAGTTCCTTTTCTAGCCTCCCCCCCACCTCCACAAGAGGCGAAGCAGGCCTTGGGAGTCTTGCCATCAGCCTCCTGCCCCTCTCCCCTTCCTCTCTTAGCCCCTGGGCCAGCTGGGTGGGGCCCCTCTGGGCCTATTCTGTTCCCCAGGTCTGGGGAAGCTTTGTTTGGGTATTGTTTTTCCTAAGAAGCTTTCCTCTGTGGTGCTACATGACTCAGAGCCCTTGAGTCACCAGGAGGCTTAGGGTGGGGGAGGAATGTGGCAGGAGGAAGGCAGAAAGGCGAGGAAGGGGGGGAGAGAGGCCCCAGTTCCAGCCCTGGCTCTTTCTTGCTGCCTCCTTGCCCGTGGGTGTGAAAGCCCTTGCACTGCCTGGCACAGTGTCCACAGGTGTGCAAGGAGGATGTTGGAGAATGATTTCTAGTCTTGGTTGAGCCTGAGAACCACATGTTCCTGGGCCCATCCCAGGCTTGCAGACTCAGAAGCTGGGGGTTGGCGTTCGGCCTGGGAATCTATAATTTTGTGACGCTCTGACAGGTGATTCCAATGCTCGCCTGGCCTGCAGAGCTGTTTGGGAGCCATGTGGTTCCAGGTTACTCCCAGCTGGGCCTTTAATGGTGACTCAGCCTCTGCTTGGAGAGCATTCTTCTGTTGTTTTATTCTTGCAGGATAGTGCATGGGACATTTATGGGCTTTAAACAAGCAAACAAAAACAAACACTTTTATTGAGTCCTAACTTACATACCATAGAATTATTTCAATGGTTTTTAGTGAATTTACTGAGTTGTATGATCATCACCACAATCTAGTTTTAGAACATTTTCGTCATCCCCCAGAACTCCCTTGTGTGTGTTTGCAGTTGGTTCCTACCCCCACCCCTACCCCTCCCACCACTGATCTGCTTTCTATCTCTTTGGGTGCTAAGACCTGTGTTCAGTTCCTAGTTTCACCCTTTCTGACCTCCTACAAATGTTTACACCTTTGTGAACCTGGGTTTTTCCTCTGTAAGCCAAAAAACCCACCGCTGTCGAGTTGATTCTGACTCATAGCAATGCTATAGGACCAAATAGAACTGCTCCATAGAGTTTCCAAGGAGCACCTGGAAGATTTGAACTGCCAACCTTTTGTTAACAGATGCAGCACTTAAGCACTACACCACCAGGGCTCAATCATACCCTCCTTGTGGTTTGTTGTTTGCATTTCACTAATGTGCTCAGTGGTTAAGTACTTGGTTACTAACTGAAAGGTCCATAGTTCAAACTCAGCAGCTGCTCTGAGGAAGAAGAGACCTGGCAATATGCTCCCATAAAGTGTGCAGCCTGAGAAACCCTGTTGGGTAGTTCTACTCAATAGCACACAACAGCTACAATGTCTGAGGTACAGTAGGAGCCAGGAATCGGGGAGCCTGGTACACAGTACACAGTACACAATACAGATACCCAGGCACAGTTGTAATAAAACCAAAACTCACTGCTGTCGAGTCGGTTCCAACTCATAGTGACATTATAGGACAGAGGAGAACTGCCCCTTAGAGTTTCCAAGGAGTGCGTGGTGGATTTGAACTGCTGACCTTTTGGTTAACAGCTGTAGCTCTTAACCACTGTGCTGCCAGGGTTTCCATAGGACAGAGTGTTAAGAGCAAACATCTGGGCGCTGAGCTGAGCATCTTAAATGCATTATCTTTCTTAATCCTCCACAACAGTTCCGTTAGGTGTTAATATACTTTCTGTTTTATAGGTGAAGAAACTGAGAAACTAAAAAGGAAAGTAAATTTTTCAGTCACATAGATAATAATTAGTAGAGCTGGGATTCTGTCCCAAAGCCTGCAATCAACCATTGCACTACACTGTCCCCTGCCCCGGAATATTAGCCATGGAGCAAGGTGCACAGCTCATGGACCCAGGACAAGGTTTATGACACACACTGCCAAGGAGCAAGACCTGGTACAATGCACAATGGGTTCAAGGAATGAGGCCCCATACATCATACAACAGACATGACCCAAGGTGTAAGTGACATGGGATGCAGTATGTTGAACATGTGCTACAAGGCACACACACAGGGCAATACGTGAGGAACAAGGGCCTGGCATGTGGCATTGAAAGCATGGTACTTATGACACTGAGTGTGGTACAAAGTATTACAAGTGATGCTGCAGGTGGGACAAAGAGCATGATGCCAGGACATGGTATCCTGGATGGGACTTGAGATGTGGGACTCATAGCCCGACCCTTTCTCCTCTGGGATCCCCTGCCCATGTCAGTGCCTAAGGCCCCAGGAAGCAGCGGCAGGAGCCAATTTTCTCCTCTCCACAAAGGCTGGTCTGTTTTACTCCCTCCTCCTTCCTGTGTCTTTGGATGCCAAAGAGTGGGAGTGTCCCAGAGGAGTGGTGGAGCCAGAGTGCCCCCCACCCATCCCTCCAGCTCAGACAGAGGTCAAGGCTTGGGGCCAAGTCCATGGCTCTGGAACAGCCTGCCAGACCCCCAGATCCCCTCCCTCAGCAACAGCTGTGAGTACTCCTGTGGGCTGGGACCAGTGCCGGGTAATTTTCCTCTAAGCCATCCTCTCCGCTCTCCTTTCTGGCTGCAGTTGCTGGCAAGTAGTGTGTCTGCATTCCAGGGCCGAGGGGAGAGAGTAAGAGACCCTATAGTGCTGTTGAGGGTGAGGAAGTAGATTGCTAACAGCTGCTGCTGCAGGGGGTAGAGGTGCAGGGGAGGGGCAGCGGTGTGTGGCCATGGTATTCGATGCCTTATTTTGTCTCATGTACACAAGAGCCCCACTACTGTGACAGGAGACCGAGGTGCAGAGAGGCAAAGAGTTTATGCAGGGTCAGAGAGTCAGAGGCAAAGCCCGAGTCAGAACTCAGGTCTGTTGTTGGCCTGTGGTGCACTAGGATTGGTGTCACCGATGTGGTAACTCATGGTGTCACTCCTCTCCATGAGTCTCCTTCCCTATCAGGCCACACAGAAGCCTTAAAACCAAAACCAAAGTCCTTGCCATCAAGTCAATTCCAACTCATAGCGGCTCACAAAACAGAGTAGAGCTATCCCATAAAGTTTCTGAGGAACTCATGGTAGATGTGAACTGCTGGCCTTTGTTTGGCAGCTGCAGCTCTTAACCACTATGCAACCAAGATTTCCATTAGTAATATTTATTTATCAATTTTAATTGTTGAATAATATGTGATAAATAATAGCTGGAAATTGCTTAAATGTAATGTTTCTTAGGTCACGTGAAAAATAGAGACAAAACTGTTCTGTAAAATCTTTCTGTAGAGTCATGAGTAACTGAGCATAAGCCTTTTTCAACTTTCTTTAGTTACTATTGTATTCTGAAAGTTATTGATAGAGGTTCACAAGTAGTAATTACCACAACATTGTAGCTAAAACATGAGAAAATTTAACAGAATCAGTGACTGCAAAAACACTGTCTGGCAGCGATGAGAACAGCAGTGAGTGCTTGTCGTGTGTGCAGGTGAACCCACGTGATTCAGTCATTGGCTAACTGGGTAACAGTGACAGCTCCGAGAGAAGCGCATTGGAGGATTCAAAAAGTAAGGTAGCATAGGGGTTTAGCCTTGTAGGGATATTGATGTATGTAAGCTGGGGGTTATGAAAAAGGGTTTTGTTGTAACTAACTGTAGGGATATTTTTATTTTAAAAAAGTAGTAAAATTTTACTTTGGTGAGTAGCATTTGGGGTCTTAAAAGCTGTGAGCAAGCATCGAAGATACTTCACTGGTTTCACCCTGGTGGGAGCAACAGAGAATGAAGAAAACCAAAGATACAGGGAAAGATCAGTCCAAAGGACTAATAGACCACAACTACCATAACCTCCACCAGACTGAGTCCAGCACAGTTAGATGGTGCCTGGCTACCACCAGTGACTGATGTGACTAGGATCACAACAGAGGGCCCCGGATCCAAGGATTATACTGCTGTTGAGTTGATTCTGACTCATAGCGAGTCTATAGGACAAAGTAGAACTGCCCCCTTAGAGTTTCCAGGGAGCATCTGGTGGAATTGAACTGCTGATCTTTTGGTTAGCACCTGTAGCACTTAACCACCATGTCACCAGAGTGTTCTAAAATATAGCACAAAATTCTAAAGGCCAGACTTACAGGCCTAACAGAGACTAGAGAAACCCTGTAGAGTATGACCCTGACACCCTTTTAGCTCAGTAATGAAGTCACTCCCTGAGGTATACCGTCAGTCAGCCAAATATTAGACAGGTCTGTGAAACAAAACAAGAGTAAAGTGGCACACCAGCCCAGGGGCAAGTGTCAGAAGACAGGAGGGGACAGGAAAGCTGGTAATAAGGAGTCCAAGATCAAGAAGGGAGAGCTTTGACATATTGTGGGGTTGATAACCAATGTCACAAAATAATGTGTGTACTGATAGTTTAAAGAGAATCCAGTTTCTTCTGTAATCTTCATATAAAGAACAAGAAAAAATTATGAAAGTAATAAATGTGTGCTGAAACAGTACATAAAACTGTTAATAGACCATGATTTTGGTGTCATCCTATCTGACAGTGTTACTCTATATAGCCCACACCTGCTGCGCCCCCTAGTGACAACACTGTTCCTGGCCCTGGGCCCTTTCCGTTTTGTTGTGAGCAGAGGCAGAACTTGAGGTTCTAAAGAGGAAAAGTTAGGTGGAGCACAGGATGTTGTTAGGAGGTTGGAGGGAAATGAGGCTGAAAGGTCGTGTTGTGGGTACCAGATCGTAAACCCTGAAATAAACCCTTTGCTGTGGAGATGTTTTTCACTCATAGCGACAGGGTAAAACTGCCCCATAGGGTTTCCAAGGCTATTGTCGTTACAGAAGCAGACTGCTACATCTTTCCTGATGGAACAGCTAGTGGATATGAACCATCTATCCTTTGGTTAGCAGCCAGGTGCTTAGCCACTGTGCATCAGGGTTCCTCAGATTGTAGAGGGCCTTAAATGCCAAGGCTAGGAGTCATGACTTCTTTCTGTCTCCTGGATATTTGAAAATACTGTTTTTGGTGCCCAGAATACTCTTTTTCTGCTCCGTCCCCTTCTTGCTTAGCCAGTTTCAGTCAGCACTGGAAGGCCATGGAACATCTTGAGCAGAGAACCACACATTCTCTATGAGAATGATTTGGGTGAGGAGAGAGTCTGGGTCACTGAGGAAGGAAAAGGATGCCAGCACTGAAGGATAGCAGCGACTGGGGTGTTGGTGTGGGAGGTGGGTGCAAAGTGGGGTGAGGGAGGAGCTAAGGGTCCTGTGCTCCTCTGAGCATCTCAGCTCTGGTCCCAGCACTTACACACTGTCCCCATGGGATGACTCTGGTTGGGCCTTGCCTCCAAGGATGTTCTAGATGGTTCTGGCACCCAGAGAGATAGGTAACTGGAGGACTTAGGTGACTGGGCAAGTGCCTGGATGGAGATGAGGCTGGGGAGAAAAGGCAGCACCCATGACCCCACTGTGTTCCGGGGCACTGCCGCTTGCCAGGCACTGTATTTTACATGCTCAGTCTTGTTAATTCTCCCAGCTGGTTATGATTACCCTGTTAGCTGGGAGAGGAACCAAAAGAAAAAAGCATTCCAGTATTATACCTCTGTTGATGTTAAAAAGGGGAAAGTATTTTTAAAAACTCTACTAGAATTAAGAGGATTAGTAAATTGAAGCATGGGGCCAACTGCATTTCATTGTGGTGTTCATCCTCTTTGGTCCCGATGTGACTTCTAGATCCACACAGTTTCTGCCCTTAAATTAGCCAGTCATCCATCCTTCCATCCATCCACTCAACATGTATGATGAACAAGCCTGGAAGAGAAGTCAGACAAGTAAACAGGCAACTGAAGTATATTGTGGTAATTGCTGGAACAGAGCTAAATTCCAAGGGCTTTAGGCTCATGGAAGAGAGACATCAAACCCAGTGCTGAGGAATTTAGTTTGTTGTGGGAAAGAAGAATTAAGCTGAGGTCTAAAAACGTAGAAACTGGCTGAGCAAGAAGGGGTTGGAGCAGTAAAAGAAAATTCTGGGCACCAAAAACAGTATTTTCAAAGAGCTAGGAGCAAAGAGAGTGTTTAAACACAGATTGTAAAAAGCAAATAGAAAGAGAAAGGATACAGTTGGAGAGTTTCTCTAACTTTTTTCCCCTTCTCTCCAGTTGCCCATTTTGGCAACTCTGTGAGATAAGGACTGGCTGTTCTGCACCTGAGAAACTAAGGTTCAGGAAGACTGAGTCACCCAGTGTCACTCAGAGTCTTTTTATGAGAGACCTTTGTGTTAGGGATGGGATCAGATGGAGGCTCCAGATTCGTTGTTCTTTTGGGTGGCGTAAGAACCAACTAAACTCTGAGGAGAGGAGTTGAGCATCATAGAGACTCAAGGACGAAGTGGGTAGCAAGGCTGATCCTAAAGTGTTTTCTTGAGGCTCTCCTCTGCGATGCTTCCCCATCTCTGACACCAGCCACTACCTAGTTCTCAGGGTCTTCATTGGAAGTCTCTATCCTCCTCTGCTTTGAATGCAGAGACACAGAGGTAGCAGTCCAGGGTGGCAGAAGAGGAAGTTGAAGTTCCTAGGAAGGATCCACTTGCCCGAGGTCCCTTGGTGGTAGAAGTCTAGGCTCCGTCCAGACTCTCCTTGGACATTGCTGCATGTTCCCTTGGTCACTCACCGTTCACCCAACAGATGGTTTTTGTAATTGGGTCCCAAGCTCAGGGACACTCAGAACATACCCCGGGATCCCATGGTCACTCGCCCCTTCCCTGCACCAGCCCCTTTTGACTTTCTCAGGGAGTTATTCTTGCAGAGTCCAAACTGGTATCCAGTCTGTTGGGCTCCTGCTTCATATCAGAGCCCAGCATGGAGGCAGTCTTGGCTGTAGGTGGCCGTTCTGGTTTGAGGCACAGCTGGGATTAATCTAGTGTCAACAGCAGGAGGCTCACATTGTTCTTTTCTCATGCTCGATCATCATTGTCCCCATCATGACAGTAACTGGCCTAGGGAGCCCCTCAGACCTGGATCCCTGTGAAGGACCAAACTTGGTCCTTAGACAGGCAGGAGGAAGCCTTGGTCAGCTGCACAAACGTGGTTTGCCTTTTGCTGCTGCTTTCAAAATTCTAGAATCCCAGGACTGGAAGTACTCTCAGAGATGGGTTGATAGGCTTATTGCTTGGGTCCTCTTGTCCACCACTGGGCAATTCATTATCTCTCAGGAAGAGGGGGAAAGAAACCAGCATTTTTTTTTTTTGCATCTATTTTATGCAAGGTATGGTCTTAAAACTTCCACATTAGGGTCTCATTTAATCCTCTCAGCTGCACTTGAGAAAAAGCATTTTTACCCATGTTTTACAGATGAGAAAATAGAGTCTCAGAGAGATAGTAACTTACTTAAGCCACTCAGCTAACAATAATAACAGCTTCCTTTATAAGTCTCTGTGCCAGATACTGTGTTAATCCTTGGACATATTTTGCCTTATTAAATTCTCACAGTAGATCTAGGAAGCAGGTATTATAACCCCCATTTGACACATGTGGAAATTGAGGCTCAGAGAGCTGGAGCAGCTTGCTCTAGGCCACACAGCTAGTAAGTGGTCATTCAGGAGTTTAAACCCAGATTCTTCTGGTGGGATCATACACAGAAGGCTGCTCATTTTGTTTTGTTTTTTTCCTTTTGGAAAGTCCTTCCTCTGTGGAACAGGAAGATGCCTCTGGAGGCTTCTCATGCTCACTTTAACTCTGGCTCAGGACTCAGTCTTTGCTTGCCCCCTACTTCTGCAGGAGATTTGCAGGTGGAGTTTGTGTCTTTGTAGATCTTCCACTGATGGCACAGTCAAAATACCTGCAACCTGGGCTGTTTGTCCTGCTGCTGATTTGTGTCTGTACCAGGGCTTCCCCAGGGTGAGTTGTGGGGTACAGGAGGAGTTAGCCAGTCACAGATATTTGCAGATCCAGATGCTGGCCAGTCCAGCCTCCCAGAACCAGCTTCGCCCAGGGAATGGGAGACAGACTGCTGAAGAGGGTGCTGGCAGGAAGGATTAAGGTCTTGCACCCATGGTCAAATCTGGCTGCTTCTGTGCCATGAGATCAGAAAGTGGCAGGGCCAGGCAAGCTTCCAGTGTCTTGTTCTGGCTTTTAGCTGGGATTGCCCTCGAAAACTGGTAAAGGGCCAGTGTCTATGGTCACTGGGATACTTGGCCTCTTGGATGTGGCTTCGGCCAAGCCCCACTGGCTGCCACCTCGGATAGCTGTCCATACCCGGGATGGACTTGGAGGCAGAGGCCCAGCCTTGTCATGTGACCTCTGGTCTGGCCTGGGAGCAACAGATCTGGGTTCTTTGGCTGTGTGACTCATGGAAGTCACACTCTTGTTCTTGGTGTCATCATCTATAAAATAGGGGATTCACAAATGAGTGTTGTCACTAGTAAGTCTTACTCTGTGTTGTACTCCCACATAGTAGTTCCAGTTCTTCCAATAATCCTGCAACTGGGTATCATTATCCCTATTTACAGATATGTGAGCTGAGGCTCAGGAACTCTGATGGCATGGTGGTTAAGTGCTCTGACCGCTAACCAAAAGGCTGGCAGTTCAGATCTGCCAGGTGCTCCTTGGAAACTCTATGGAACAGTTTTACTCTGTCTGTAGAGTCGCTATGTGTTGGAATTGACTCTATGGTAGTGGGTTTGGTTTTTGGTTTTAACCTGAGGTTCAGAGAGGGGAAGTAACTTGGTCTAGGTCACACAGCCCAGATCTGAACACAGAAATCTGACTGACATTTGTAACCTTTCCCTGTACCACCACACTGTTCTCACTGGGGTGAGCACATGCTGAATGTGCTTTGGGTCAAAGGAGGCCAATTCTGTTCACAAAGAAGGGTGCTAACTTTGGGGAGTTTCTACTGTTGTGTAGGTTCTTGGGTCTCCTCAGTGTTTCCATGAACCATGAATTGTTCTCTCCTTTTTATAGATGGGGCAACAGGCCCTGATCACAGGGGGCTGGATCTGCTAGATTCTCAAACACAAGGCTCCTCAGACCTTGTAGAAGCCCTGTCTAGTTTCACTAGGTTTCGTAACTGGCTTCTCTGTTTACTGACCATTGTCTTAATTAGCAAAATCCTAGGCCAAGGTGGGTGGGGGTGGGCGTTCCCAGGAGGGCCCCAGGAACAGCAGTAAGCCAGAAAGCAAACAAGCTCTGAGAGAGGGCTTCCCATGAGTGGCTGGCTGCCCGGGAGATGAAGAACTGTTTCGGGGTGAAAAGGAAAAGAACAGGGTGGTGTCTTCCAGGCCCAGCCAAGGCCTTTTGTACATTGTGGCCAGGGGGCAGGAGGGTGAGGCCGCCTCCTCTGGTCCTGGTAGCTGTCCTAGGAGGCTAATAGAGGCACAGGGGCTAACTGCCCCATCGGTGAGGGTTTCCATGGGGGAAGGGCCCAGGCCAGGCTCCAGAGCTATGTTGCAGGCAAAGTTACAGGGCCTTTGTGATCATTAACAGGGGTCAGTGACCCTGGCTGGTGGTCAGTGACTCTTGGAGCAAAGCCAAGCCCTCTGTTAATCACCAAGGGGACAGGTCGGGGCCACAGTGCTCAGGAAGGGGCTGTTGGGCTGGAGGCTGGGATGACAAGGAGTGAAGACTTCTTCTTTCTACTTGCTGAATTTTCCAAATTGTCTAATGAGAGGCATCACTTTAAGTATATTTTTACAAAGTGTCATGTCCAGATCAGCGTTTGTATTAAATACAGAAAATGAAATAAACCTACCTTGGATACATACTTGTAAACAGTTTCAAATCCTACAGTAAATTAAAATAAAAATTTTTAGCAGCTGTATTGAGGTGTCATTTTCATATCATAAAAATTCATACATTCTATATAGTTCTGTGATGTTTAGTAGATTGAATCCATTGTGTATTTATCAACATAAACCAATATTAGAGCATTTTCATCACTCCCAAGTTCCCTCCTGCTGATTGCATCCCCTTGCATTCCTTTCAAGCAAACTGCTTAAATGATTTATGGTTTACCCTCCCTGGCTTTTTAAGGTTTATGCAAAAACATACACCCTTGTTAAAAAAAAAAAAAAAAAAAAAAAGAGGAAAGGGTCATACTCTACACATTGTTAACAATTTCCTTTTTGTACTTGGGAGCCTCTCAATGGTTTTTGAGTGCCTACTATGTGCCAGGCACAGTTGGCTCTAATCTATTGTTTTGTTAACCGCTGCATAGTGGTCCATTGTGTGGTGGCTTCATAATTTATTTAATGAGAACAGTTGAGTCTTTTCCAGTTTTCTTCAAACAATGCTTCAGTGAACATCCTTGTACGTGTATCTTTATATTTGTCTGTAAGTAATTTTCTAGAAAGTGGAACTGTTGTTGCATTGTGTGTTTTTACTTTTGGATAGTCAAATTTGCATCCAGAGAGATGAAACCACAGTTTGTGCTTCCATCAAGAACATGAGAGCTGTGAGATTTTTATAACCCCCCAGATGGTTGGGGACAGTAGGAAGTTCTCGAATTTAGGCCCCAGCTTACCCACTGCAGGCTCAAGGACCCAGAATGGAACATACCAGGACGGAGAACTTGGGCTGCCTCAACAGCACCTCCATGGACACTAGGATAAACTCACGTTCTTCAGTGTGGCACTGAAGTTGCCTGAGGCCCCTGCTGTCCTCTCCAGCTGTATATGCCCCATCCCCTGTGTTTTATATGGGACTGCTCTTTATTCCCCGAAGGTGGCCTGCACTTGCTTACCTTTTGCCCATGGCATTCCTTCCCCTTTTCTCTTCAGTCTCCATGTATCCTTCAAGGCCCAGGTTACAAGTCTCTTTTTCCATGAAGACCTTCTATAATCCCACCTTCTGGACTGCCTTGTGCTTCTCTGTGTTCCCTTAATTTTAACCCTTTATCTGACCCACATTCCTCCTCCAAGTTGTGCGTGGTAGAGGGCAAATTGCGGCCTGTTTTAGGCAGAAGCTGGGCTCCAGGAGGAGCTGGGATGGGTTATTCTAGATTTTGAGGAGGTAGAGGAGGAGAACCTTCATTAACCTAGGTACAGGCAGGCCATTTTCCCTCTCTCTCTCTCTCTGTGTCTCTGTCTCTTACTTAATCCTCACCAACTACATACCTGCTTAGCAGAAGAGGAGACTGGAGCATGGAAGGAAGTAAATTACACACATGGTCACCGAGCTAAGATGTGGAGGTGGGAGACCCATCCAAGTCTTCAGCTCCCTGATTCCCTCTCCTGTTGCTGCACCAGGTTGCTGAGCGAGGAAGATCTAGTGTGCAATAAGATTCTAGCAATAGAGCAGCTGGGGTGGCTGAGTGGTGGGAGGGAGGAAAGAGAAGTTGATGGGAGTGGGAGGTGGGCAGTTGGCCTAGGTGAGTCTGAAGAGGACTTCTCCTAATCAGAATGGCTATGTGACTCCAGTGGAAGGGTGGAGGGCTGGGCAAGGAGGATGGGGCGGAGGTAGAGAGTTAAATCCTCATCTTCCCAAGGGAGTCAGTAGATACTGCTTACAAAAACGAAACAAAACAAAAACACCTGTAAGAAGCAACACAAACTTGTTACTCAGAGACATAAAGGTAGATTCTGTAATCATCAGCTAAAAGAGGAAAGTGGAAGGGGTTACCTCTGGGCAGAGATGAATGAGGTTGAAAAGAGATAACTTCTTGCAATATGTGACTTTAACTTTTGATGAAACTAAAAATTAAAAAAACCACATAAAAAAACTCATCTGTAGTAAAGTAGAAAAAAACCAACATCACCAGATTTAGAGTTCTGCCCTGCTCTTCTCTGCTTCACCAGTCCAGTGGGGACAGCTACCTTAAGTGGGAGATCTGCCCAGATACAGACTGCCTGGGTTCACATCCAGACTATCATTTACTAGTTGGGTGCAAGTTTCTTAACAGCCCTGAGGCTCAGTTTTCTCCTCTACAAAATGGGGCTATCTGTAGTGCCCACTCTTTAAAAGTATTGAGTTGCCTCAATTAGTGAAAAGCCCCCAATAAGTGTTAAATTGCCTCCTTTTCTTGCTTTAGAGGTTAGCCTGGAGAGGGAGAGAATTTTGCGTGGTCACACAGCAGGAGCACGCTGAGCAGGGCTCCCCGACTGGTTAGTGCATGCCCCCTGTAAGCGCGCATAGCATTAGCACCTGCTGTTATGTTAGGCGCTGTGTTGGGTCTCTGCCTCCGAGCTGGGGGTGCAAGGGAGCTGGGATACAGGAGTGGCCGCGCCCAGACGTGTGGGTCCCGGTGGGAACCCCGATGTTTCCAAGATCTGAGCCAGATTCCCGCCCCCTCGCGGGCTCGCGGGGCCCAGCCCTGCCCCGCGCCCTCAGTGCAGGGCGGTCCCTGGCTTGAGCAGGATGGGCGGGAGGCTACTTAAGGCTGGCGACCGAGAGGCCGCGGCTGCCGGCTGGGTCCTCCTGTCACAGTCGCCACCATGGCTCCACTCGGCTCCGCGGCCGCGCTGCTCGGCGCACTGGTCCTGGCGCTCTGCACTCTGTCGCCGCCTGCTCGCGGGGCCACAGCGCCGCGGAGAGCAGCCCAGACTCCTGCGTCCCAGGCGCGGGTGAGTGCCTGGGGTCCGGGGGCTCCCGGAGTAACTCTCTATTCTAAGTTCTTGCAGATACAGCTCTAGGAAAAGGGGAGTACTGTAATTCAGGTCTAGAATGGAAAAACTGTTTTGTTGCTTTGTAAGTATTTCCTGCCGCTTTCCGGGCTCTGGATAGGGGTGGGAGCCTCGGGGCTCTGGCTGTTTCCCTCCCTCGAGGCTAACCTCACCTGGGCCGGAGTTCGTTTCCCTCTTCCCTGTCTGGTTTCTCCCTCTCTGCTTCCTGATGCTCTTGTTGAATTTATCCTCTCTACCTGGTGTCCCTTCCTCTCTACATCATTTCACTCTGTCTCCCTCTCCATCACCCCCTCCCTTCCTTGTATGGTGCCACATCTCCCTGATTGTCATCGTCATCGTCATTTATTCTCCTCTTTCTGATTTCTCCTCCTTTCTTTGATTTCCCTTTTGGATTTCTCTGCTCCGCCTCAGTTCTTTCACTCTTCTGGTTTCTGAGATCTCCCATCTGATTGTCAGTCCTGCCAGATCTCTCCTCCGGCCCAGAGGTGACCTGCGCCTGCTGGTTTCTGCTCTCTGCTCCAGGCTAACCTTCCTGTGTCCCCTGTCTCCAGTGCATGTCTGACAGCCTTTCCTTCCATTCTTGACTACTTCTTCTCTGACAGGCTCCTGCAGACCCTGCTGTGTCCTCTCTGCCTTCCCAAGAAATGGGATTTGGGGGTAGGGTGCTGGTGGGCAGGAGGGAGGAGGCAGACAGCGCAGGAGGCCACTTGGACTCAACCACCCTTCTTGGGAGTATGATGGGCAGATGAATGGGACATGGGAAGTCTCCCCACTTGCAGAGAGCAAAAGCAAATAAGTTGTGTGACCTTGGACTAGTCCCACTCCCTCTTTGGGCCTCAGTTTCCCCATTTGTGTGGTGGGATGGGATTGTGAGCTCTATGAGGACGCTTCCAGTTCTAAGAGCCACTGATGATGCTGGGACAGACTGAACCCCTGGGGCCCCCAGATTTACCATTACCTTTCTAAGGATACCTCTTGGAGCCTGTGGGAGTTCCTGCTAGACCTTTCGTAGCTGGAGGTTTCCTGACAGGGTCACTTCACCTCTCTGTGCCTCAGCTATCATATCCAGTTGGCACTAAGAAGGAAAGAGAAGAAAGTGGAATTCTCTGTCTCCCCATCACTGGGGGAAACAAGCAGATACAGAGTTGAGTAGGAGAGTCAGATACTGGCCAGGGTATAGTGTTTAGAGCATAAACTCTGGCCTGTTTGTTACCTCATTGAGACAGGGTGCCTCAGAAGAGGGTGACTCACCTCAGGGATGAGGTGAGCCAGAGGCTCAAGTGAGATGCTCTTGGTGCTGAACACCACCCTCCCTCGTGCCCCGGGGTCTGCGGGTGCACTGTGTCCCCCAGTCCGGCTCTCTGCTCAGGCCTTGCCTTGTCTTGTCCTCAGCCCAGCAGTATGGTGGTGGAACACCCCGAGTTCCTCAAGGCAGGCAAGGAGCCTGGCCTGCAGATCTGGCGCGTGGAAAAATTCGACCTGGTGCCTGTGCCCCCCAACCTTTATGGAGACTTCTTCACTGGTGATGCCTATGTCATCCTGAAGACGGTGCAGCTGAGAAATGGGAATCTGCAGTACGACCTCCACTACTGGCTGGGTGAGGCCTGCGTCCTGTCCAGTCTCTGCTCTGACCTACATCCCATCCTTGCTCTGAGCCCCTGAGTCTGACCGTGTCAAGTTCAGGCTTTTGAGGCATGACCCAGGAGGGACCTATGGCAGCTAGCTGATTACCAGGCACCAAGTGACATGCCAGTTAGGCTTCCAGGCTCTGCTTATTGCCACTTATTGCTCCTCACTGTCTCTCTTAGGTGGGGACGATGCTGGTGCCACACCTACCACATAGCAGCATTGTGAGGATTAAATGAGCTAGTATGGCACCCAGAACTGTGGATGACTCAGGGACCCTGGACCCCTTCTGTGCCTTCCCTCCCTCAGCCCTAGCCATTTTGCCCTTCAGAGTTGGAAGCTTGTGGTTCTTGTCATGTAAGCACTGGCATTTAAGTCTGCAAACTTAATTGTTTTAAGTGCTCCATACCTCACTGCTGACTATCACTATGGTCACCTTTGAAGTTTGCCCCTTGGAAAGCTATGTACTGACTCCGGCGCCTAGACCACCCTTGAAAGCAATTTTGGAACTCTTTTCTGGAACGGCCACCAGAGCTGTTATCATGTTACCCTTGGTGTCCTCAGTGTCATCAAAATGTCTTCCTTTTAATATTTCCTCTATCTTCAGGTAAAGAAAAAAGTTATTGGGGGCCAGATCAGGTGAGTAGAGAGGGTGTTCCATTACAGTTACTTGTTTACTGGCTGAGAACTCCCTCGCAGACAACTATACAATTAAGTTCATGAACTTGCCACCTTGCCAACGTGCACAATGGCCATTCCAGAAAGAGTTCTAAAATTGCTTTGAAGGGTGGACTAGGTGCTGACGTCGGTGCCTAGCTTCCCAAGAGGATACTCTGAAGTGACCGTAGTGATATTCAGCAGTGAGATATGTAGCACTTAAGACAATTAAGTTGATGGACTTAATTGGACCTGTAGCTCCATAGCTCTGCTGTGTGAACCTGCAAATCATGCCTTCACACTGAGCCTCAGTTTCTTAATCTGTGAAATGAGCTAATGCCCTAGTCTTGACTTCATATCCTTGAGGGTGAGAGTCTGGTAAGAGAGGTGAGTATAGGGGAATGTGTGTCAGAGTTGGGGGAACCCTTAGAGACTGTGCAGTCCAGCTCCCCTGTAGCTCACATTATATGGATGGAGTGAGGCTCATAGAAGGCAAGGGCTTGCCGAGCTTCCATAACCAAGCCAGGGGGGCTCTGTGCGACTTTCAGGAAGCCATGTTCCCGTCGTCCTATACTTCCAGGGAACCAGGCTCATGTTGCTGTGATGTCCCCTAGGTAATGAGTGCAGCCAGGATGAGAGTGGGGCGGCCGCCATCTTCACCGTGCAGCTGGATGACTACCTGAACGGCCGGGCTGTGCAGCACCGCGAGGTTCAAGGCTTCGAGTCAGCCACCTTCCTTGGCTATTTCAAGTCTGGTGTCAAGTATAAGGTGGGTGAGGACCCCATTGCCCAGGCTGCAGAAAGCTGCCCTGGTGGCGGGGCTCACTAGCATCCACTTGACTTTCTACCTGGTGTGGTGGTACCAGAACTCAGCCTTTGGAGTTGGCTGGTCTTGGTTTTTATTCTCGCCCTTTCCCAGCTGTGTGATCTTGACAACCATACTCCTTCTCTGAGCCTCTGGCTTCTTTTCTTAAAATGAGAAGAAAATTCTCCATAAGTTTATTTAGTTGCATTCCTAGCCCACAGCAGCCAGTGGTGGACCATGGATGGAAACCCAGCCCTTCTCACAGGCCTGGGAGCTTGACCCTAATTCTGTGTGCCCCCCTACCCCCGCCCTGTCCCTTAGTTTTTCATGCTCTGCTCATTGCAAGGCCTGTGTTTGCTTCTTGAAAGGATACCCTTGGCCCCATCCCTCTTCTGTTCACTAGAAAATCTTTGATCTTGAACCCCTGAGAGTCTAGGAAGGTACAGAAGTCTTTGCCCTAATCTCCAGCCAGATGGGGCTGAGCAAAGCCACATGGGCTGGGAGCCCCGAGAAGCTGTGCTCCCATATGCTGTGTGAACTTGTCTCACCTCTTATACAAAGATCGGTCATACTTACCCTATAGGGTCGGGGAAAGGATTTGGTGAAGTGATAAATGGGAAATGTCTTCTATGGGGCTTGGCTCCTTGGAATGGCCAGATCAGGATAGGGAGAGGATCACAGGCTTTCATAACCAGATAGACCTTCATGTCAGAGTCAAAACTCTTCGTTTTACAGTGTGGAAACTTAAGGCCCAGAGAAGTCAAGCAGCTGGCCCAGGGTCACACAGTGCGTTGCTGCAAGAGCTAGAACCAGAACTCCCATTTCCTACTCCTAGTGTTTTTCCTACTACACCTGTTTGCCTTTCATGAGCAAGGTTCTTGGGATAGGATTTAAACCATAACCGTGCTGCTGATACGTCCTGTGACCTTAGAGAAGTCACTGTCCCTCTCTGGGCCTCGGAGTCCTCTGGTTCATCAATGCGGTGAGCCTGTCTCCCTGAGTGAGGCACAGGGGATGGAATGATGGGAAAGTGCCAGTGAGGCTGAGCTAGTGGAGGACAGGGTGTGGCCTGGGAACCCAGTCTCAGCCCTTGGCTGGTTTAGGTGGGGCTGGATTACCTGGAAGCCTACCCAGGCCCTTTCCATCAGTCTCCTGTGCGCAGAGTTCCTCTTACTGAGCTGCCCAGCTTTGTCCTCTGAGGTCTGGTCCCTCCAAGGAGAGGTGAAAAGGTTGGGAGCCAGGTCCCAGGCCTGGAGAAAGCCCAGGTCTTCTTGTAAGTCCTGGAGCTGGTAGTGCTCAGAGCACTTTACCAGGAATTAGGTAGACTGGGGCTTGGTCCAAGTGCTGCTACCTTTAACTTTTGTGAGACTTTGGGCAAGTCTTGTACCTCTGCGTGTGTGCATTCAACAGCCATCTGTCAAGCCTCTGAAACAACAACCCCTGCTCATTGTTGCTGCTATGTGGCAGGCACTTTATCAGGCACATACATTTTCCATTTTAAGCCTCACAACAATCCTGGGAGGTAGGTAATTAGAATTTCATGTGACAGACCAGGGAAGTTAAGGCTGAGAGAGTTCACATAACCCCTAAATGGTGGAAGCACTATTCCAACCCAGGCCCATGTTCCCCTGACTTTGTGCCAGGCTCTGTGCTGGGTGCTGGGATGCCCAAACAAAGGAGATAGGTCCACTTGTAGGTGTCCCAGGAATGGGGGGAGACTACTGGAATCACAAGGAACCACAACCTGGTAGGACCAGAGGGTGACACGTAGAAGCCGAGAGGTAGGACACAAAGTCTGTCTGCAGGGGGTTCAGGGCTAGACAGATGAGTGAGAGTTTGTCCGTCTGTCTTGCCTTAGTTAACAGTTTCTTAGGGTTAATCTGATGATCTAACCTTGGTCACAAATAGGAAATTCTCATATATGCAAGAAGGACAATTTCATCAGGTGAGAGAAGGTTGTAGAACCGGTGACATAATGTTGCAGAGCAGAGTTCTAGGAATAAGTAAAAATAACTTATTCTAGTGCTGCCATATATTGGCAAACTGGTGGCATAGTAGTTAAGTGCTACATCTGCTAACCAAAAGGTCGGCAATTTGAGTCCACCAGAAACTCCTTGGAAAAATCTGTGAAACTCTTCCATTATGACCTATAGGATCGCTATGAGTTGGAATCAGCTAGATGGCAGTGGGCTTTTTTGTTTTGTTTTTAACCATATATTGACCTTTACTATGTGAGCTCACTTAATTCTCACCACAACCTTTAGGGTGGGTGGTCATATTCCCATTTCATAGATGAGGAAGTTGAGACTCAGAGAGGTGAGCTCTTCTGCCTAAGATCCCCTAGCCAGTAAATGATACTTATCCGTGAACACTTAAGTGCTACTTCCTCTGTGTCAGGCTCTTCTGATGGTTTTACTCATTTAACACATTTCACCCTATGAGGTACTTGCCAGTATTAGCCTTGTTTTTTAAAGGAGGCGCCTGACACACAGAGAAGCTAAGCAACTTAAACCCAAGCTTGCACAGTGATGATGAAACTCAGGTTCAGGCCCACTCTGCTAACTCTGAAGCCCGTGTATAGAGTTCTAACACAAAGTTGGGTTCAGAATGGACTTTTTAAGATTCTCCAGCCTTTTATCTTAGCTTGTGAAGTGTCTGAAAAGCTGCACATTTAGCAAGCCTCTGACCACCCCTCAAGTGATTTTTGCAGGATCTTCTGAGCCTGACTCTGAGGAACGCCCCAGGGCCTGGGTCCCCAACCTGGCCTTAGATGAGGTCTTTAGTCCTGAAGGGCTGTGACCCCTGGCAGAAATGTTGATCCAATGCGCAAGTCCTCCAGCTGCCCCCGCACTTGGCAGGCCTAGCCCAAGGTTTTCAACCGGGGGCCCTCATCAATTATAGATCCCCAAGGAGCAGGGCCTGTTATGCAAGACTTGTTTATGTGAAAGCCTCCTCCTCAGAGCCAGGTCTGTCCTCCTGAGTGTGAGGAGGGGTCACGGAGGGGCCACGGCCACCTCCTGAAAGGGCTGCTAGGGGGCCTGGCCTGGCTGACTCTTGACCCCCCCCAAATCTTTGGGTAAAACTCACAGCGTGTCAGTTCCCATTGTCTTGATACACAAGTTCCTTCTGGGCTGTCATAAGGAACTGTTTAGACCCCCGGGGCTGGGTTATTTGAAACTCTTAGTTCAGATGAAGTCTGGACTGGGCAGAGGCCTGGGAGGACTTGGGCCTGAGGAGTACAGTCAGCGAACTACAGAATCACCAGAACCTTCCCTTCCTCCCTCCAGTTTCCAGGTGAGTGTTTTAGTCAGCTGGTGCTGCTCTAGCAGAAATACCACAAAGTGGATGGATTTAACAAAGGAAAGCTTATTCTTATACAGTCCAGTATGCTCTAAGTCCAGATTCAGGATGATCACTCCAGGGGAAGGCTTTCCCCCTGGTTGGCCCTGGAGAAAAGTCCTTGTGTTGCATCAGTCCTTGGTCGGAGAGCATCATGGTGCAGGAACGTCAGGTCTGAAGGATGTGCTTTTCACCCAGTGCTGCTTTCTTAGTGATGTGAGATTCCCAGTTCTCTGCTTGCTTCCCTTTCCTTTTATCTCTTCTAGGATAAAAGATAAGGAGTGGTACAAGCCATACTCCAGGGAAACTCCCTTTACAGTGGAGAAGGGGGGTGATCCTACGAAGGGGTTTACAGTCCCACCCTAATCCTCTCTAACATACAGCATAGGAAAATCATAAAATATCAGGGGTCAATGGCTCAGCCAAATGGCTACACACATTTTGGGGGGGGGGACACAGTTCAATCCATGACAACAAGGGACCTCAAGTTTATGGAGTGGAGAGGACCAGCCTCTATACATCTTTGTTTTATAACCAGTTTAACATTCTTTTTCATGTAAATACTTTTTTTCCCCTTCTTCCATAAGAGCAATACAAGCTTACTGTAAAAGGGTCAAATATTACTGAGATACACCTGGAGAATCACCACGCTTAGGGCTGAGACACATACAGTCCTCACACCAGTCCAAGCCTTTCATTGTACAATGTCTCTGGCATTATCACTTTAATTTGGAAAGTGAAATTTTGTTCCAGTAATTTGATGCCAGTCTCTACTCACCTGGTGATCATATCATTAAAAACCATCAATTATTCCTAAAGATTGTAGTAAGAATTAAAATAAATAATCCCTGCTCTTCGCCTTTGTAGATTCATTTAGCCTGCCTGTATTTTTTGTTATCTTTCCAAGTCTAGTGTCTTCAATATTAAAGTAGCTAATTAATCAGGAAATTCATGTGTACAATCATTAGAGCTTAAGTATCCTTTTAAAAATGTATTCTTTCTTAAATAATAAATTCATATATGGAGACTTTATGAGATTTACTGCATGAAAGAACCTTTATTTTTTTATAAACTTTTCTGCTTATTAATAACAAAACTAAAAGGCAGAACTGAACAAGTAAAATATTTGAGAGGCATTAGAAAAAGAGC
Organism: Heterohyrax brucei; assembly: GCA_028571685.1. Taxonomy (NCBI): domain Eukaryota; kingdom Metazoa; phylum Chordata; class Mammalia; order Hyracoidea; family Procaviidae; genus Heterohyrax; species Heterohyrax brucei. The sequence continues at coordinate 71,873,340 of CM053150.1, forward strand.
TAATGGTTTTTCTTTCTCCCATCTCCACTTCCTCATCTCTGAGGAATCAGTGGAATTAGTTGATGTGTCCTTCTAGCACCTTTTGGAAAAATCTTTCAAATCCACTTTTTACCTCCAGCTAAATGAAGTCTGAGGATCAGACTGTGTACAGATGCTTGGGGGTTCCTGGGAATACAGGCTGGAACCCTAGAAGGGCAACTGCCACCAGCTAGCTATCACCCTGAGCATAGGGCTTAACCGCTTTGAACTTCAGTTTCCTCACCTGGGGAGTGGTAAGAGTCCCCACCCCGTGGACTGGTATGAGGACTGTGTGTGTCTCAGCCCCAGGCATGACGAGCCCAGTAAGTGGCAGCCATTGCCTTGATTACCAGCTGAGCGCAGAGTGAGTGGCCCTTCCTCACCTGCTCCCCAGCAGAGTCGAACCAAGGCTCTCAGGACCCAGTGTCCTCTCTCCTTCCATCTCTCTGCATCTCCCCTCCACCAGTCCCACTTTATGTCCTCTGCCCTCCACTCTGCTCTCAGATCTCAGGTTATCAGTTCCCTCCAGCCTCTCTGCAGACCTGGTGCCTCACCCGTGACCCCAATCTCTTTCCTCCCCTGAGCATGGGAAATGTTAGTGTCTTGCCACTCAGTTGCGATGACAAAGCCAGCCGTGGAAGCCATGACTTTACACCTCGCTGCACGCCGAGGACATTTATTACAGAGGGACCAACCCACGGCTTCCTCCAGTGGGCTCTTAAAGCCGGACAGAAGGAAAATAAGTCGGCTCGGAATGCTTGGCTGGCCCTGCACTAAAGTTACTCTCGAGGCCTCGTGCTGGTGCCAACGGGGAGCACCAGAGGGTGCTCCAGTGACTGGAAGCAGGAAGGCATGCAATGATTTCTACTTGAAAGACTGCTCTGAACAGCGTGTGCCTGCTGCCCATCCTAGGGGACCCTGGTTACCATTGCTGTGAAAGAATCTCGTGTCAGGGGAAGAATGTGGTCCTTACAGGTTCAGACTTACCTGGGCTTGAATCTCAGCTCCAGCGTTTACCACCTGTAAGGTACTGGGCGAGTCACTGCTCGCCTGCTTACAGATCGGGGTGGTGATGTCTGCGTCATAGGTGATGCGTACAAACACACACATGCATGTGTAATAGGTGTCCCACTTAACTTGGCTCCCTTTGCCTCTTGTGCTCATTGAGCCTCTGAGCCTAGAGTCAGACTTAGCTGTCCTCTGCAAAGTGGGGCAGGCCAAGAAGGGCTAGATGAGGTGGCTGCATTTCTGCCCTAGTGGAAACCATTCTGTCTCCACCCCTGTGATGCATGGAGCAGGGAGATGAGCACTGGATTGGGAGCAGGAAGCAAGACTTGGAGCACTGGCATTGCCACACACTTGCTGGGTATCCTTGAGTTAGTCACTTTACCTCTCTGGGCTTCTGTTTATCCATGAGTCAAATGCAGTACTCCTAAGGACTGCCTCAGCTCGGATTTGACAGCCTTCGGGCATGAGGCTGGTAAGCATTGCTGACTGCTGCAGGACAGCCCTTCCAGGGGGCCCCTTCCTTTCTCTTGGTGACAGTTGCAATTGGTGACAGAGCACAAAGTTGTATCTCCATTTTAGAAAGGATAGGCTTGAACCTCACAAAGGGCCACTAAGCATTATAGTGGCAGGGCAAATACACCCTAGGTCAGTGCTCCGTCCCTCACCCATCATCCCAGTGGCCAATGAATGAGTCCCAACTCTTGGCAGCCCCTTGTGTGTCAGAATAGAACTATCCTCCAAACGGTTTTCAGTGGCCGAGTCATCAGGAAGTAGATTACCAGACCTTTCTTCTGAAGCGCCCTTCAGTGGACTTTAACCTCCAGCCTTTTGATTCGTAGCTGACTGCATTAACCATTTAGACTACCCAAGATTCCAACTGCTGCCTCCATGGGAACAGTCACATGGGACTGATGCGGTACTGGAGGAGGAGGGAGAGAGTGTGGACTGGGACAACCTGAGAAGGCTTCTTACAGAAGGACTAGAGCCTTGAAAGGTGGAAAGATTTGTACTAGCACTTCTCAAAGTATGGGAGCTGCAGGCTGGGTGTGATGGGGAATAGTGATTTTGATCTGGTAAGGGAGGAATATCATGTGTGAAAATAAAGGCAATAACTTTACTGTCCACAGGACTTCCCAGAGACTTGAGTATGCACTGTTCTGTATTATCAGTCAGGGGTGGTGAGTAAGGAACATTCTCTGTGCTTATTTGATCATGGAACCCTTTACTTGACAGAATATTTTGGAGGACAATGCCTTTAGGAAATGTTGGTTTCGAGATGGGGTGCTTATAGCTCTTGGATCTGGGAAAGTGGCCTTGGGGGGTCTTTGTGGGTACAGTATGAGATTGAAAGAAGTGATAGCAAGGTGCAGGTGGTAGAAGTTTGTAGTTCTGCCACTTTCTGGCTGTGTGACCCTGGCAAATTGTATTCTGTTTCTCAGCATCAATTTCCTTCTCTGAAATGGGGATAAGAATGTTTCAAGCTCAAACAAGGTGATTCTTGTGAAAATTCTGTGTTAACTAGAATCTCTGAGTTGCTAGAAGGCGATTGGTCCACAGGGCAAAATTTTCCAACACAGTGCTGTCTGTCTCCCCCCTGTACCTTCTTCTCTGGACCCTGTTCCCTAGACTGACACTGTGTCCCTTGATCCTGCAGAAAGGAGGCGTGGCATCAGGATTCAAGCATGTGGTGCCCAACGAAGTGGTGGTACAGAGACTCTTCCAAGTCAAAGGGCGGCGTGTGGTCCGTGCTACCGAGGTGCCTGTGTCCTGGGAGAGCTTTAACACTGGTGACTGCTTCATCTTGGACCTGGGCAACGTGAGTCCTGTCCTACCCTTTTGCAGGGGCACTGATGTGCTCCTGACCCAGACCTGACTCTGTGGATGTGGAAAGGCCACATTCTGTATGTATGAGTCACACACACCTGTGAAGAACTCTGTACATGCATGCCCAGTGTGTATAGATTCCTGTATGTGTAGATTCAAGCCTGTCATACACATGTGCACAGACCTCAAGTATACACCACATATACAGTGTGCTTGAACTTTGATTAACATGTAGGCTTCGTGACGTCTTGAGTTTATATATACATATGTACCAGTTTACATATAGTCACACACTTATGAATAAATCCTTGGCATGTGCAGAAACTATAGCTGTTAGCCACCATTGCATGGACCATGTGAAATGTAATGAGGACATACACTTAGACATTTAGATGTGTATACGGTTGCTATGAGTCAGAATCGACACAAAGGCATTGGGTTTGGTTTTTTGATTTAGGGACTCGCGTGTATGGTAGACATGCGGTCACACATGCACTTTTGTACGTGACCTACCTTACAGATGCTTGATATTTTGTATGCTTTGCCTCACAAATCCACACGAACTCATATCTGCAAGTGCACAGGTCCAGATACTGCACCCCAAACTTTAAGTCCACGTAAGCATAGACATGCTTTTTTAGTGTAAGCTTTTTATTAGAGTAGATACAAAGAGAAGTTCATGAATCCTTGGAGTACAGTTCAATAAAACCAAAAACAAGCCCATTGCCATTAAGTCAACTCTGACGCATGGCACTCCTCTGGGACAGAGCAGGACAGCACCAGTGTTTCCAAGGAGCACCTGGTGAATTTCTGCTGCTGAGCTCTTGCTTAGCAGTGGTAACGCGTAACCACTATGTCACAAGGGTTTCTATACAGCTCAGTAGATTTCGTAAATTAACACATTCCAGTAACTAGTCCTGGATCAAGAAACAGAGCATCACTAGTCCCCCAGAAGGTCCTTCCTCTCTTCTTTCAGTTCTTCCACCCTCAAGGCTAATCACCATCCTGAATTCTCTTAACATCATAAATTAGTTCTAGCTGTTTATGTACTTTATATACAACAACCATACTTTTATGTCTGGCTTCTTTTGCTCAACGTTGTTCATGATATTCATTCATATTGTTGTATTTAGTTGTAGATGGCTTATTCTTTTTGCTGTAGAAGAGTCAGTTGTGTGGCTATCCCACAATTTATTAATCTTTTCTATTATTGATGGAGCCCTGGTGGTGCAATGGTTAAGAGCTTGGCTGCTAACCAAAAGGTCAGCAGTGTGAATCCACCAGTTGCTACTTGGAAACCCGATGGACGGGGTTTTGGAATTGACTCAACAGCACAACTGGACAACAGGGCATTTTATTTCTATTTTTTGATTATTTCTGGGCGTTTGACATAGTGTCTGTTTTAGGGGCTATTACAAGTAGTACTTTTCTGAACATTTTTGTACAGATCTTTTAGGGAAATATGAGTGCTTTTCTGTTGAATGTGTTCCTAGGAGTGGGATTGCTGAGTCACAGGGAGTAGATATACTGAACTTTAGTAGCTAAAGCCAAATGGTTTTCTAAAGGGGATATTCCAGTTTACGTTCTCATCAGCAGGCAAGTGTGTTTATACACATTCTCTGTGTAGTTATAGCTGTGGAAAAGCACACATCCTCAGATACGCACTCACATAGACCCCTGGCATACACGGATCCCACCTGTTATGTATACATGCACACTGTGCCAGCCTTCACCTGGGCGGATACAGAACAAGGGAATTTTACACACACCCGTCCTCACTTCTTCCTTTCTTGCCGTAACACTGAGGGGCTTATATGACATCTAGGGCACTGCCTAATGTGAAATCTCTCTTTTATAGAATATTTACCAATGGTGCGGCTCCCAGAGTAACAAATTTGAGAGACTGAAGGCTACACAGGTGTCCAGGGGCATCCGGGACAATGAGCGGAGTGGCCGGGCCCAGGTGCATGTGTCTGAGGAGGGTGCTGAGCCCGAGGCGATGATTGAGGTATACATGGCCACATCAGAGGGGCTTGTGGCGGGACTGGGCATGGGGATAGGATGCCCGTGAGTGTCTTGCATTCCACAGGCAATGATGAAGTTTGATTTGAGGGAAAAACAGCTCTTTATTCTCCCCTTTAAGACATTTGTCTTTTGTCCATTGATGCGTTGCATTTGTACTTTGGGATTCTATCCCTAGAGAAAGAATCCTCGATTTTTCGTCCTGTGTGTTTTTGTCTTGCTCCCTCAATGGTCCATGATGCAGGCTGAGATTGTCATACAATCAAACCAGATTGACAGGATAGGAGCAGTTTATTCTGCCACTTTTCTACATCTTTGGATTGTGCATCAAGTCTGGGGCTGACTGCTCCGCACTTGTTTAACCTGTTCTTTCAGTCTGGGTTTTCCACAGATGCAAAACCAGTGAAACATATATACAAATATGTATACAGAGATTTACTTCAAGAAGATGGTATAAGCAGTTGTGAGTGTAGGCAAATCCCCAGTCTATGGATCCTCGGCAGCTAGAGACCTCTGCTTGCTCATGGGGCCTCTCCTTGCTCTGCAGGCCTGGTAAACTCAAAATTTGCAGGTCAGGCAGCAGGCTGGAGACTTCTACATTGGAGGTCAGGTGATGAGAAGAGTGCAAGGTCAACGGACAGTGAGCTTGGCCACAGCATCCATTTGTATATTAGAGGCTAGTCATAACCCCACTGAAATCCCCCTTTGGAACGACTGGCTGCTCACACCAGATCACAAGATGGAAAGTGACTACACTCTTGGAAGAGCACCTGTCAAACCACTGAGAATCATGGCCTAGCCAAGATGCCACGTAACCTTAACCATCACGCCGACCTGTGGCTCACAACAGTTTTCCCAACTCTGGGATCCTTAATGATTTCAAATTTGGCATTGTAACCATGCTTCTCCGTCAGAGTTAAAAACCAAAAAATGATTTTGGAGCACAGTCTGATAAAACCTAGCATTTGCCTCTCTTAGCATTATTGATGCTCTTAAGAGTGTTGGCCAAGAATTTTGTGGGCAACATTATGACAGCATGAAAAGATGGACAATTTGCTTCAATTGGGAACTATTTAGAAGTGGGTAAGTGTAGCTTCCTGGGCAACTCCCAGACTCCCCTGAGAAGTGGGGCTAGAATCCTAAGACCCTGGTGCATGCTGGGAAATGCGAGCCACACCTTCCAGCTGGGAAGGCTGGGTCTTTCTGGAAGTTGCTGAAGAGGAGGATCTCGCAGCATTCCCTCAAGGCAAGCCTGGCTCTGAAGTCAGGTCAGAAAGAGACAACTGAGAGCCAAACCTCAGTTTCCTCATCTCGCCATTCCTGGTGTTTTATGGCCCATGTAGCTAACTGTATGGTTGAACTGCCAGGCATTGCGCTTTGAGGACACATCAATAGAGGCAGAGTACACCAGGAAAGGGAGGAGACCATGAGATCTCCTTCATGCCCCTTGGATCCCACTTGGCTGAGCCTTCCAGTCCTAGTTTTTAGGAAGAATATAAATAAACCATGAATCTTGAGGAAGATGATTATTATGGGGAGCAGACTAGACAGCAACCATGGCTTTCAGGGTCAGTAGTTTGGGCTCTTGAGGCTGGAGGCAGCCCAGAGTAAAGAAGGAAAAATAGACTAAAGTTACATCCTGGCTTAGCCATCTAGTAGCTGTGTGATCTTGGGCAAATGGCTTCATCTCTCTGGACATCAGTTTCCTCTTCTGGAAAATGAGAATGATAATCCTTCTAGAGGGGTTGTGAGGATTAAATGAGGTCTTTGAAGGGCATGTAATAGAAGATGTTCAGTATTTTCATTTATCATTGTCATTGTTATTAGAAGGCCTAGGAGGAAATAAATATCTTAAGGGTTTCTGGGTGGTGCAAATGGTTTGCCTTCTATTGCTAACCTAAATGTTGATAGTTGAAACCCACTCAGCAGCATCATGGAAGAAAGGCCTGGCAACTAGTTCCATAAAGATTACAGCCAAGAAAACCCTATAGAGCAGTTCTACTCCGTAACATAGGGTTGCCATGAGTCAGAGCCATCGTGGTGACAGAGGAGCTGCTGTGTTCTCTCAAAACTCCTGAAGACAAGGAGACTGAAAGTGAAGGACATTTGGCAAGCAGGCCTGGTTTAGTGCCCTGTTTAACAGGGGCCTGGGCATCTCTGGCGGGAGTACTGTCTATGTAAATGAGGTCTTTGGATGCCAGATCGGACACTGCCAGCCTGAAGAGCTCCCTGTGGGATCAGGGGAGGCTGCTGAGAGCTCATACCACCCCTTGTCAGCACCCTCCGTCTCTTGCAGGTGCTAGGTGCCAAACCAGATCTACCCCCAGGTGCTGAAGACACAGCCAAGGAAGATGCAGCCAATCGCAAGCTGGCCAAGCTCTACAAGGTTAGTGGTGGATGCTCTGTCCTCCTGCGGTATGGGGCTCCATTGCTGTGGGATGTTGAGCAAAGCATCCCTGGGGAGGCCTTGGCTTCCTCATTTCTCTAGTGGACATTCATGCCTTTGCCTGTGTGCTCTAAGAGTAAGACAGCAGAATGAACTACAAACACACCTGTGTCATGTTCATGTGTGAGAACTTGGACAATGCTTGTTCTTGCTCTGGGTCTCAGTTTCCTAGTCTGTAAAGTGGGGAGAAGGGAAATATGGTCAACTTTGTAGTATTTCTGGAGTCTAAAGAAGTAGTTGATGCAAAAATATCTCAGGAAAATATTAGAACAATACTGTAGAAATGGGTATGTGTGTTATAGGGGCATGTTGTAGTTAATAACTTTATAGTTTCTTCCCTGTGATTTTTAAAACTGGCTTGAAGCTTATCTTGAGCCAGGGAAGTTTGGCTTCTTGTCCGAGCTCTGGGAGAAAGCCCAGGTTATTCATTACTTTTATATTGAGCTCTAGGCTTATTTTTGGTAAAATAAAATCGAAAAGTGAGTGCAGATTTTTACTGCCTTCAAATAAAAAGCATTTTTTTCTTTACTATAAGGTAGTACTTGTGTATTGTGATCAGTACTCAAGAATATAAAATGAAATTTCAAATGCATAGAACCATAAAGTGCACACACCATCTAGTCTGTCCCTGATGGGGCAGGAGCTTGTTAAGAGGATATGACAAGTGTAAAATGAAAAGGAGGAGTGTGCTGTCACAGGGCAAGAAGAGCAGAAGGAGGTGTCGAAAGGAGGCATGCAAAATTGATTTGGATTGTATACTTTCACTTAACCACAATAAGAAAGAAAAAAAAATGCAGTAAAGTATGCTTCCTGATAATAATAATAATAATAAAACAAAGATAGTCACTAGTTTAAGATAAACCCCATTGTCATCAAGGGGAGTCCAACTCATAGTGACCCCGCAGGGTAGAGTAGAACTGCCCCATAGAGTTTCCAAAACTATAATCTTTACAGAAGCAGACTGCCATATCTTTCTCCCACAAAGCAGCTGGTGGATTTGAACTGCAGACCTTTTGATTAGCAGCCAGACACTTAACTATTGCTTCACCAGGGCTCCTAGTTTAAGATAGCCAGTGTTAACATTTGTTAAAAAGTGTTTTAATTATAGAAGTAATGATACTCACTGTAAGAAAAACTAGTGAATACAGAAGTTATTCCAGAGAGTGAAAGTTACCTGTGTAGCAGGTTACCATGGTTACAAGGTTATCATTTTTGAGAATTTACCTACAAGTACCTTTCTGCTTCTAGTTATACAGTTTTTTTTTTTTTTTTAATTTCTAGGCCTATAAATAGATCAAATTATTCATGCTGTTCTGTGGCTGTTTTTTTTTTTTTTTGTTTGTTTGTTTGTATTTCCTCTCAGTATGGTCAGGAATTGTTTTTCTATGCTACAAATAGAGATCTACGTGTTCCTTTTAGCAGATACATAGCACTGTGTTTTATAAACAGAAGAATGTAAGCAAGTTCCTAACTCATGGACATTGGAAAGTTCCCACCTTTTCCTACTGGAATGGTCAATCCCTCTTGTGCATGAAGTATGACTTTAGGGCAAGTTGCCACGCATGGAATTGATGCATCACAGACCAAATAATGAGTCAGTGGCAAAAAGTAGTGGTCTGGAGTCAGGCTGCCAGGGTTCAAATCCTGGCTCTGGTACTGCTTAGCTGTGCAAGTAACTTAGTCCTTCTATGCCTAGGTACCCTTATCAATAAAATGGGAATAGTAGTAGAACCATCATATGGGTGTTGCAAGAATTTAATGAGTTATATAAATTGTGTAGAACAGTGCCTGTCACATAATAAGTGTTCAGTAAGTACAGAGCATTGACCATTTAAAATTTTGATACTTACTGCAACACTGTACTCCAGAAGGGGTCCTGAATTACCCTCACCAGGGGTATGAGAATGCCTCCTTACTCAGAACCGTCTGGCTATTGTCAGTCTTTTGTATTTTGGCAAGTATGGCACACTTCTTTTTTGAGTTTATTAAAAATGAACTTTTAATTTTGGAATAATTTTTAGGCTTACAGAAATTTGAAAAGATAGGACAGAGTTCCCATATACCCTTTTCTCAGCTGCTTCTTAACCCCTTCAAATAACTATGGCACATTTCTCAAAACTAAAAAATTAACATTGGTTTGGTACTGTTAACTCAGCTGTAGACTTATAGTTTTTCCAGTCTCTGTTTCAGGATCCAGTTCAGGGTACTGAATGCATTTACCTCTTTATAGTTTGTCTTTTTGATAATGAGGTTAATACCCTGCCAGCAAACTGTACAGTTCTTCTCCTATAGTACCCATGTTGTTGGATACATTCTTCCCTTCTTTGTCAATGTGCCATTTCCAACATGTGCATGTTATACTGAACCCCTCCGCCACCTCCACTGTGGGTCTGCAAATGTGACTCTGACAAGACAGAAAAGGGAAAAAGAAAACCCAGTGGACCTCAGATCTTATGAGCAAAAGCCTAAGTACATACTCTACAGTGTATTTTGGGGTGGAGGGTAATGTGGTTTAACCTATGCACTGGATTGGGGACATCTATTAGGTAGGCTGAGATGGTGGCAGTCACACAGGGGGATGCCTACAGACACTCACAGGCTGGGTTTTCTCTCCCTTATCTGTCAGGTCTCCAATGGCGCAGGCACCATGACCGTCTCCCTTGTAGCTGATGAGAACCCCTTTGCCCAGGGGGCCCTGAGATCAGAGGACTGCTTCATCCTGGACCATGGCACTGATGGGAAGATCTTTGTGTGGAAAGGTACCTGGGACAGGGGTCCCCAACCAGCCTTTAGGACCTTGGATGATGTATTTGCTTCTCAGGGCCCATGTAACAGAGTACTGTAAACTGGTGGCTTAGAGGACCAGAAACATATTGTCTGACAGTTCTGGAGGCTGGAAGTTCAAATTCAGGTTGTTGGCCCAGCCAAGTCACGTTACCTCCAAAGGCTATGGGGGAGACTTTCATGTCTCTCTCAGCTTCTGATGCCCTCAGGCATTCCTTGGCTTGCAGCATAATTTCATTGTCATGAGATTGCCTTCCTCTCACATTGGATTAGGACACGCTCTACTCCAGTATGACGTCCTATTAGGTGATAACATCTTCAAAGACCCTGTGTCCAAACAAGGCCACTTTATAGATTTGGACCTCAGTATAGTCATGTGTCACATAAGGTCCGTGCAGGCAGCGCTCCAGTGCGTGTACATCTGTGGTCCTGTAAAATCATGAAAGAGTTCAGAAATCCCAAATGGAGAACGAGACTGTTGGATTTAGGCATGTCACACTCAGCCATCATGATGATCCTGAAAAACAAAAAATTCTCCAACATCGAGGTCAACTCGCATAGCTAGTCTGTAGCTAAGAGAGTTTTCTGCACCCCGTATTGGTAAGTGGGCTCTGGGGTCTTAAAAGCTAGCCAGCTGCTATCTGAGGTACACCAAAAGATCTCAACCTATCTGGAATAGATGATGACTGAGAATATCGAAGACACGAGGAAAAGTGAGCCCGGGAGGCAGAAGGACCCATGTGAGTGGGAGATGCATCCGCCTGAGACCAGAAGAACCAGATGGTGCCCGGCCATCACCAGAGGCAGCCATGATGGGGGACACAATATAGAGTCCTTGAGGCAACATGAGAAAAAGTGGGGTGCAGCTCAATAACTCTTAAAAGACCAGAATTGATAGTCTGACAGCCTGGAGGGTCCCCTGGGAACATGGACCCTAGACTTGCTGCTGGCCCTGACCTGGAACCAGCACTGAGGTCAACTCTTCTGACATGAATGAACTGGACTCAGGGACGTGGTGTGAGCATATAATGTGTGTACTTTATGGGTTTGTACAATTATAGGAGGCTGGCCTACTGGTTTCTTTCTAGATGGGAGAGAAGAGGGTGGAGATGAGGGGACAGGTGCTCATTAAGAGGATGCTAGAAGTATAGAATGGAAAGCAGGAAAGTGCTGTCACAGCATGAGGAGAGCAAATGGAGCTACAGATAGGTGGGCATGTGGAATTGATTTGGATTGTATACTTTCACTTAATCATAAAAAAAGAAATTCTCCAAGCTATTCAAGGATTGGCTCCAATGACAGCTACAGGGTAATAAAGACGCAAGAGAGATAATCAGATAGGGAGAAATTGCTAACGACACAGATGGAGGACCAAACACATGGTGATAATTACTGGTAAGACAAGAAACTTGTTGGAGATGCTGAAAGAAAAAACAAGACCAGACTACGATATTGAGTTTAGTGCTAGCTTGGGTGGTTCAAGAGCTTCAAGCAACGTTTCTCACTGCAGATTGTGAAGGTCACCAGTGACTATGCAGGTGACTGGTGCAAAGGCAGCAGTAGAGGGAAGTGATTTGCTCCAGCAAATTTTTAATATGGACAAAACCTCCTTACTCTGGAAGTGAACATCTGAACGGACCTTCATCCATAATATTGGGCTCACACAGTATCATCCAAATTACATAACATCCTATTTCACAGTATGTATTGAAGACATTTACAGTTTGCTTACCTTTCTGCATCACATATTTCCTATTTGGGCTACAATTAGCATTTTTCCAAGTGTATCATAAGACCAGTTCTCTGAGAAGTTAATTCGTGGCATCATGTAAAAAAGAATTCTCAGGTCAAATAAGTTCATGCACAACACAGGGTTAAGTAATATTAAACAGATATGTTTATTGCAGGACTTTTCAGAGCTTTTAATTTGCTGAAGTACATAGGAACTTTTCACGGTGGGGGTGATCTGATTTCTTTTTGGAAGCACTGTACAGGGAGTCCCCAGGTTACAGACGAGATCTGTTTCTAAGTCTGTCTTTAAGTCGAATTTGTCTGTTAAGTCAGAACAGGGAATCACTTTTCTGTTTGGTCCTCCATCCGTGTCGTTACCAATTTCTCCATATCTGATTGTCTTTCTTGCATCTCGTTTAATGTTAGTCAGATGTTTGTCTTAGTACATATATGTATTTTACCTTTCTATGCATTAAAAAACACTTAAGAACCACTTCCAAATACACTAAAACATCTTAATGCAGTAATTCAGTAATAAAAAATGTAATAAATTATTCACTATTATTTATAATAAATAAATAATAGACAATAAATTATAACAAATAGATAACTTGTTTATTATCAATATAAATTATCAATAATAAAAATAATAAAATTATCTTAAATGCAATAATTCAGTAATAATAGAACTATATACAGTGCTATATTGACGAGAGAGAGTGTGTATGTGTGTGTGGGTATACAGTTCTAGAAAAAGTTAAAGGAACAGTTACTTTAAAAAGTTTAGATGGAAAAAGAGAAAAATGATATTGATGTTAATACTCCCATTCCTTCGTTGTCTTGCATACCAGAAGGGTCATTTGTGAGGTAATGTTATAATTAACATTAATAATTGGATGATACAGTAAGGTGATGGAGAGATGACTGCCACTGAAAAGGATGGGCCTGGTGGTGGAGATGATGGACCTGGTGCTGGAGGGCCAGGGTTTGGTTCTGCTGCTGAAGAGGGGCTGATTACTGCTGGAGTCAGTTTCTTGAAGTAGGCATCAAAGGAGGTATGAACAGAGCAGGGCTTCAGACCAGTTCTAAGTGGTTCAGTCGTGGCTGACAGACACAAGGGCAGAATAAATGTTGAATGATAACCAAATCTCTTGTGCGCTGGATTTTGAGCCAAGCAGGAAATAGGCAGCGGTGCTCCACTCAAAGATGATAGCCCCCGCACGGTGCCGCTCTTCACAGTCTTGCCAGTAGTTCGGTCTCCTGCATTAGTGACAGCATGCAGGACAGAGCAGAGCAGCATAGCTGGACTACACCATGAACAGAAAACTTTTCTAAACCCAGTATTTCAAAGGATAGAGTAGCAGGGACAGGGGCCTGGGGACTGTATTTTCAGGGGACATCGAGGGCAATTGGCATAACTAGTTTTTTGCTAAGAGGGTCTTCTGCACCCAATATTGGTGAGTGGAGTCTGGGGTCTTAAAAGCTAGCAAGCTGCCATCTGAGATACACCAAAAGATCCCGACTCATCTGGAGTAGATGATCACTGAGAACAGCAAAGACACAAGGAAAAAAGAGCCCAGGAAACAGAAGGACCCATAGGAATGGGAGACTGTGTCAACATGAGACCAGAAGAACCAGATGGTGCCCAGCCACTACCAAAGGCAGCCGTGTTAGGGGACACAATGTAGAGTCTCTGAGGCAACTTGAGAAAAAGAGATGTGCAGCTCAAGAATGTTACTAAAAAACCAGAATTGATGGCCCAATAGCCTGGAGGGTCCCCTGGGAACATGGCCTGTAGACTTGCTCCTGGCCCTGATTGGAAACCAGTTCTCAGGTCAGCTCTTCAGACAAGAATTAACTGGACTTGGGGACACAGTGTGGCCATATAGTGTGTGTACTTTATGGTTTTGTACATTTATAGGAGGCTGTCCTACTGGTTTCTGGATGGGAGAGAAGAGGGTGGAGAGGAGGGGACAGGTGCTCATAAAGAGGCTACTACAAATACCGAAGGAAAAGGCGGATTATGCTGTCACCGGATGAGGAGAGCAGATGGAGCTGCACACAGGCGGGCATGCAAAACTGGTGTGGATTGTATACTTTCACTTTGTCATGGATTGACTTGTGTCTCCCTAAAACTACGTGTAGCCATGTGAGCATGATTCCCTGAATTCTACAGTTGTCCTCCACTTTGTAATTTTGCTGTGCTGTGTGTTAAAGGATTAGGGTAGGACTGTAAATCCCTTCAGAAGGTCACATCCCTGTGCTACTGTAAAGGGAGTTCCCTGGAATGTGGCTTGCCCCACCCTTAATTCTTGCATCCTGCAAGAGGTGAAAGGAAAGGAAAGCAAGCAAAGAATTGGGAACCTCACACCATCAAGAAGGCAGCACTGGGAGAAGAGTGCCTCCTTCAGAACTGAAGTTCCTGTGCCAAGATGCTCCCTGGACAAAGACTGATGCAGTACTGGACTGTCCTCCAGAGCTGACAAGGGGGAAAGCCTTCCCCTGGAGTGGACATCCTGAATTTGGACTTGCAGCCTACCGGACTGTGTAAGAATAAACCGTCCTTTGTTAAAGCCATCCACTCTGTGGTATTTCTGTTTGAGCAGCACTAGCTGACTAAAACACACTTCAGCACAGTGAAAAAATGATTGTTATGTGGATGAAATGATATAACTTACATGTAGTTCTCAGCACACTGTCAATAAATGGTTGCCATCATGGGCCAGGACATCCGGCTGGACCCCCCTGGAGCTCTATAAGGTGTCAGCTCTAGGGGTTCTCTGGCTTTGGATGTCTAGTCTAGAAAGAGGAGAGAGGCAGCTTTCGCTGATCCTTCCCATGGTGTGGAAGTCTCAGGCCCCAGGAGTCTGGAGTCCCAGGACCAGCCCAGGCTCCTAACCCTCCATTACTGTCTCTCTCCCTGACTGTCCGCAGGCAAGCAGGCCAACACAGAGGAAAGGAAAGCTGCCCTCAAAACGGCCTCTGACTTCATCTCCAAGATGGGCTATCCCAAGCAGACCCAGGTGAGTCTAGGAGGCCAGGTGATGGATAGATCCAGTTTGAGTGGTGATGGGTTGGTCTGTGGGGAGTGTCCCACCATCAGTGTGGACTGAGGATATGAGTGTCCCCTGAGATCTGCTTCTGGGTGGCCTCTATCCTCAGGAGGTCTTGAGCCCTGTTACATCCTTGTGTTCCTGCCTCTCCCTTTCCCAGGTCTCAGTCCTTCCTCAGGGTGGCGAGACCCCACTCTTCAAGCAGTTCTTCAAGAACTGGCGGGACCCAGACCAGACAGACGGGCCAGGCCTGCCCTACCTCTCCAGCCACATTGCTAATGTGGAAAGGGTGCCTTTTGACGCTGCCACCCTGCACACCTCCACTGCCATGGCTGCCCAGCACGGCATGGATGATGATGGCACAGGCCAGAAACAGGTACTTCCAGACCTGGTAGTGGGTGTGCCCCAGGCCTCTCCCCTGACCCCTCCCAGGCACTGCTAGCCTGGGCACTGCCCTCTGCTTTGCTGCGAGATTTTGGTCACAGTTTTGGTGGGTGAAGCTCTCTTATTTTGCTTAGTATTTTCAACCAATGTATCCTCAATACTGACTATGTCACACACTGTGCTGAGTGCCTCAGACCCCATTCTGCTTCTGAGGAGAGATTGGTCTGGAAAGGCAGTGACCACAGCCACCGTCAGGTGGAGGCAAGCACAGGGAATTGCGGGGACACAGACGGGGTGGTGCGCTGGGGCAGCCTTCACAGTGGTAGCAACCAGGATGGTAGCAGGGAAGATGGAGGGGCTGGGGGATGTGCAAAGATATTAGTGAGCTAGAATCTCCAGTAAACATTGATTATATTCATCATGAGAAATAACAAGTGCCCATTTTTATTTGCTATCACTTCAGTCATTGGTATAATTGATTGATTATTAATTGCTTTGGTGTAGGGGAGGGTGCAATGAAAATATTCACGGGGAGGAGTGTGGAAAGAGCTCTGTCAGCCCAGCTTTGTGATCGGGTGCAAATCACTGACACTCTTTGAGCCTCACTTTCCTCCGTTGGTGATGAGGGTTTAATGGTGGTCACCTGGTGATGGGATTTCCTCAAGAATTTTCAGTGTCTCAATATCTCCGTAGAACCACCAGGTGGCGCTACAGGGCCTCTAACTGCTGTGCTAGACTGTCACAGGAGCTCCGCAATAAGACCTGCCAGTAGCAGGGGTTATTCTGAGGTGACCTACGGATGACCCAGCCTCTGGAAGTGACCTGTAAAATCCAGACACTCCCATAATAGCATGAATAGTGGTAATATCAGTGATAACAATAATGTGTAAAAGTTGCTGCCGTGTAAAGAGCAGGACAGGTACTGTGCTAGATTTTCATAAATAATCTCATTTGTTCCTTGCAACAACCCTTTGAGATAGTACTCTTATTATTCCTATCTTTCAGGTGAGGAAAGAGGCTCAGAGAAGTGAAGCAATTAGCCCAAGATCATAGAACCTTTCAGGAGGTGCAGCCTGATTTGGGTCCTAGTCTTGCTGATTCAGACTCTGTTCTTAACTCACCTGTGCTGCACTCCTTAAGAGTGTGTTCTCAGCACCCATGATGTCGATCCCATTACCTGTGGTATAAGGATCTGGAGTAGGAGACCAGAGTTTGAATGCCAGCCCTGCCACTTAATGGCTCTTTGACTTAGGCAAATTATTTAACTTCAGTTTGAATCCAAGCGATGTCACATAACGAAAGTTTCTCCTGTTGTCTAACCATAGTCCACCATGCTGCAACTGAGCCAGTGGGTTGGGGCTGCTGCATGGGCACTGACTTGGCTTTGCTCTGGCAGATCTGGAGAATTGAAGGATCCGACAAAGTGCCCGTGGACCCTGCCACGTATGGACAGTTCTATGGTGGTGACAGCTACATCATTCTGTACAATTACCGCCATGGTGGCCGCCAGGGACAGATTATCTACAACTGGTGAGGGCCTGGGGCCATCTGGTGCATATGTGGGAAGGGCATGGGTTGCACCGAAGACTGTGAGCACAGCATCATGGGGGAAGTGCAGTGAGCAAGCAGGTCAGTGGGAAGCCCAGGCATGTGGGTCTGAGATGAGACAGCCTCAATTCCCCTGAAAAGGCCCTGGTCCACAGGGCAGCACCCTTGTTTTATTTCTCAAAACAACTTTTAAATTTATCTAGAAACATTAGGTGTCCATGGTAGACAATATGGTGAATAGCAGACAAGTCTCTTCACAATCAAATGCTAAGCTTAGTACAGTGCACACTTTTCATGTTCATCCTTCCTTTATTAAAAAAATTCTTTTAAAATAGATAATACATTCAGGCAGCTCAAAAGTTAAAACTGAGTAAGAAGGTATTCATTGAGAAATCTTGTACCTGCCCCTTTGCACCTCTTTCTTCAACACCGCTTTCTCCAGGGGTAGCTGCTCTCATTAGTTTCTTTTATGTCTTCTAATACTTCTTTCTGTAAATATAAGTGAGTGTGACTCTTCCTAATTCTCTCTCTTCCTTACACAAAGGTAGCATACTTTGTCTACTGTTGTGTGCCTGCTTTTTTCACTTGATATTTCCTGGAGATCAGTTATAAGTCAGTGCCTAGAGAGCTTTCTCATTATTTTTAAACAGCTGCATAATATTTAATTGCCTGGCTGTAATGTAGCTTAGTTTTCTATTTGTGTGTGCTTTTGTATGGAAACCCTGGTGGTATAGTGGTTAAGCACTACAGCTGCTAACCAGGTGAGTTTAGACCGATTGATGCTTCTTAGATGGCTGCTTGCTAGCTTTTAAGAACCCAGACACCACTCACCAAAAAGGGATGCATAACGTTTTCATAATAAACTTTATTATGCCATTTGATATAGATGTCCCCTGAAACCATGGTCCCCAGATCCCTGCCCCTGCTTCTCTAACCCTCGAAGTGTTTGTTTATATTTAGAAAACTTCTAAGCATTTGGTTTGTACAGTAGTTTATTTAACAAATTCCTTGTTGATGAATAATTGGCTCGATTCCAGGCTTTGCTGTTACAAATATTCTGTGATTCATTACCTTAAACAATGTTGATATGAATGTGTTCAGAAATATCTGTAGAGTAAGTTCCCAGAAGTGGGATTGGTCAAAGAGTAAGTGTACTTGTCATTTCTAACTGATGGTGCTCACTTTCCCTTGACAGCGTTTGTAGCGTTCCCACCAGTGGTGTCTGAGAGCACCTGTCTCCCCACAGCCTCATCAGTAGAATGCGTTGTCAGACTTTCAGCCTTGTAATTTATTAAGTGGTCTTCTGGCATACTTTTAGCTTATAATTCTCTTGTTAGATTTTTCTAAACTTTGTTTGACTTTTCTCTGTTATATTATTGTCTTTTAGATTTGACGAAAAGTTGCAAAAATAGCAGAGTTTACCTATAGCTGTTGCACAGCTTTACTTATGTTGATATTTTATGCAACCACAGTACAGTTAACAAAACCAGGAAATGAACATCGACACAATATTGTTTAGTAATCTGTAGACCTTACTTGAATTTCACCAGTTTTTCCACCAATGTTCTTTTTCTGGTCTTAGATTAAATCCAGGATCCCACCTTGTGATTGGTTTTCGTGAGTGTCTCTTTCCAAACAACCAAACCCATTGTCGTGCAGTCATTCCTACTCACAGCAACTCTATAGGACAGAGTAGTACTGCTCCATAGGATTTCCAAGGAGTGGCTGATTGATTCAAACTACTCATCTTTTTTTGGTAGCTACATTCTTTAACCACTGAGTCCCTAGGGCTCCGTGTGTCTCCTTAATTTCCTCTAATCTGTGATAATTCTTTAGTCTTTTCATTCATGACCTTGATAATTCTGAAAAAAACTGGCCAGTTACTTTGTAGAATTTCTCTCAATTTGAGAGCCCCAAAGATTTAAAAGCAGGTAGTAATACATGCATGTGATACAAAATACAAAAGAAGGCATTTTTATTCTTCACTGCAATCAACACGTTGATTTTTTCAGGTTGTTTATACGGATAACATATGGGTTATGGGAAATTTAGACAATACAGGAAGACGTGGGATAAACAACATCTCCCTAAATCCTATCTCTGAGAGCAATCCCCACTGACCTCTTGGTGAACATCCCTGTGAATCTCTCTCCACTGGTCCGTGTGAGGCTAAATCCTCTGATCCCTTTTGCCACAAGTAGGCACCTGTCATCCTTATCCAGAGACATGTCCAGGCCACCATTCCTGGTCTAGGACTTGAGTCTCAAAGCACCTTCCTCTGTGACTGTCCAGGGTGAGATGATCCATCCAGTCTCCTGTGAAGGACATTCGAGATATGTGAATCCATTCTCTATGCTCAGATCTATGTAAGAAGAAAAAAAGCTGAAGTGTGAACTGTTGGCTTCATTCCTGGTTAGTCTTGAGAGGGTCCCTTTCCCTTTCTATATCTCAGTTTCATTACCTTTAATAACTCTGGTGGCATAGTAGTTAACTGCTATGTCTGTTATCCAAAAAGAAGGTCAGCTGTTCAGATCCACCAGGTGCTCCTTGGCAACTATGGAGAATGGTCCTTTTTTTTTTAATGTGGAAATTTGAGGTTTTCTCAGGCCCAAGGCAAGGGAGAGTCTGAGTATCACTTCCTTTTCTAGGCAGGGTGCCCAGTCTACACAGGATGAGGTTGCTGCATCTGCCATCCTGACTGCCCAGCTGGATGAAGAGTTAGGGGGTACTCCTGTCCAGGTAAGCCTGACCAACTGCCTTTCTGGTGCTTGTCTGTTTGTGCAGTATCCATCCGTCCATCCATCTGTCTGTCCATCTGTCCATCCATCCATACACCTATCCAATCACACAACAGATACCTATCCAGGACTTTCGGACACTGACTGGAACAGTGAACTCACAGGCATTGCCCTGCCTGATGGAGTTTATACTCTAGCAGGGACACAGTCATTCAGCACATCTTCACACAAATTAATGTATGGCCATATATTGTTGTATGTACTGAATGAAATGATGTACATCCCAGGATGTAGGATATAATTGGATTAGAGAACACGCCCCTGAGAAGGGACTTTTCAATTACGGCCTAAAGGATGAGTAGGAGTTGGCCAGGGAAAAAATGAAGGAAAGCACATTCTAATCAGAGGGAATAGTTTGCAAAGGTCCTCCTGCATTAGGAGAGTATGGGATATAAAGCAAGGGGGAAAGTGCCATGATATGATCTGTAGACATGCTAGAGAGGCCAGAACACCAGAGGTCGTGGTGAGAGTGTTGACTTCGATCAGGAGAACAACAGAAAGTTGTTGAGTGTTAAATTTGACAGGAAGGGATTTATGGGTTTAAAAGTTCACTCTGACTATAACCCAGGCCCTGGGAGGCAAGAGGGCCAGGTCGAGAAGTATGGGAAGCAGACAAGACTTATGCTTCCTCCATCCTACCTTTGGAGGGGACATAGCTCAAGATTTAGATCTGGGGTTGGTGCCTTGACTTTTAACTGTGATAGTGGTGTCCTTTTGGGCATCAGATACTAAGAGAATATTTGATGTCTTACCTCATTTTTTCCTCCACAGTTGCCTTTAGGGTAGCATTCTTGGGCCTGTTTTATAGAGGAGGTACCTGACGTGTTGAGCCATGTCTCCAAGTTCTCACGTTCAGGGTGGAGCAGGGATTTGAGCTCTAACCAGGCAGTGGTGGGTCAAAGTGGAAAATTCCCACAATAAACCAAACACACATGTAAGATTAGGTTCTAGATTTAACTGACCAGGGCTACAAAGCTTATCTGAAACTAGGTGGATGCAAAGGGCAGGAGCAGATGTGACATACCTTGGTGGGATCTCCTTGACCTTCTTTTGCACAAGCCAACCACTGACTACAGCCTGCATCTGGGGAGCCACCGGCTTTGCAGGAGGGGGTCATTCCAAATCTAGAAAGCTCTATTCACTCCTCTGGTGCTCATATGCAGGGCTGATGTCACCATCCTAGTAGAATGTCCCGAACAATCCCTGTGCTTCCATTTAAGGGAATATTTGCAAATATGAGTTCTTCTTGTTTTTGGATCAGACTCAGGGTCAGCAAGGCAGGTCCCCATGGGAGGAGGAGGATAGGCCAGACAGTATCTCTGGGGGAATACATTCAATAGTGATATCTGCAACCTTCCTGGAACTCTTATGTCCCTGTCTAGTGCTGTCCGGTCATGCTGTACACCACAGAGAGACACCATTGTGATGACTTCACTGGTGGGATGGGGTGGGCCTGGGTGGGTGCAGGAGAGGTGAGCCCTGTATCTCCCAGGAGGACTGATGCCTTCCCCTTCCTCCCAAAACAACCTCCCATCTTCCTGCAGAGCCGTGTTGTCCAAGGCAAGGAGCCGGCCCACCTCATGAGCCTGTTCGGTGGGAAGCCCATGATCGTCTACAGGGGGGGTACTTCGCGTGATGGTGGGCAGACTGCCCCTGCCAGTACCCGCCTCTTCCAGGTCCGGGCCAGCAGCTCTGGAGCCACGCGAGCCGTTGAGGTAATGCCCAGGCCTATACCACTTGGAGGGATTGACCTCTCTGAAATTTCCTGGGCCCAGTGAGCTCATCTCTGGGCACAGAGCCTTTGAGATTAGGAGAGGAGGCTAGGCAGCCTTTTGTGCTTTCCTGCCCTGCCGGCAGAATCGTGTGTCTTAGACTTCTCCCTGTTTCAAGATTGCCCATACTTTCCGTAGCGGACAGCTCACAAACTTCCACTCTAGACATTGTTCATGATTGCATTCTAATTGCCTCCCATCCTTTTCATGGTAGAAGGCCCAGACCTGGAGATAATCCTCCAGGATGGTCTGAATAGCCTAGAAGAGAACGAGACTGTCACCTCCATTGTTCTAGACACTCAGCTGCTGTTAATTCAGTCCAGAATTTGAGAATCCTCTTGGCTGGCTGCAGTGTATTCGTGACTCGTGGGAGTTAACCGAGACCTTTGTGTTCATAATCTGTGCCCTCTGCTGTAGTGGGGTACGTTCTTCCAAGGCTCCGCCTAACAGCTACTCCTGCTGCAGCGTCTCCTGGACTGTGAGGTGGGGACTGAAAGCCTTGTGTCTAGTTCCTGATTAATTGATCACTGTCCCTCCCAGGTGATGCCAAAGGCTGGTGCACTGAACTCCAATGACGCCTTTGTCCTGAAAACCCCATCAGCTGCCTACCTGTGGGTGGGTGCAGGAGCCAGCGAGGCTGAGAAGACGGGGGCCCAGGAGGTGCTCAGGGTGCTGCGGGCCCAGCCCTTGCAGGTGGCAGAAGGCAGTGAGCCAGGTAGGGTCAGGAGTGGAAGGCCTTCTGCTCTCTGGGGGCTCCCGCTTGTGGGTTTCCCTTCCTTCCTTCCTTGTGCCCTGAGAATATCCATATCCTTGTCCCTCCTCACTGCCTGCCACCTAATGGGTTAAAATGAGGGATACGGTCAGTAAGAGGGTGGCTTGCAGCAGTGAGAGGAAGGAGAGCTCAGTGCATGCTGGGCTGTCAGGGAAGGTTATTCTAGAACGCTTTGAAAGATTGTTGGCAGGGATAACAGCCCAGAGGGCCAGACGCCTCTCCTAATCTTTAGAATCTGTGAGTTCAGAAATGCCACAAGCTTGTACTGTTTCCAGAACATAAGGTCAGGAACTTTTTTCTTATAGCAGCCCTCTGTCTTTCTGCTGTTGCTCTGAGCCCATCCCTTTCAGCCTGATATTTAGCAGAAATAGGGAAGAGTAGCTTGGTCTAGGAGACCCTGAGTGGTGCAAACAGCTGCTAACTAATGGAGGTTTGTGCTCACCTGGAAACCCTGGTGACACAGTGGTTAAGTGCTACATCTGCTAACCCAAAGACTGGCAGTTGGAATCTACCAAGCACTCCTTGGAAGTTTATGGGGCAGTTGTACGCTGTCCTATAAGGTTGCTATGAGTTGGAATCAACTTGACAGCGACCAGTTTCTGGTAGAGGCATTCAGTTCCCAAAAGTCAGCCATTGAAAACCTATGCAGCATGGTTTTATTCTGGCACACGTGGAATTGCCATGAGTTGGTACTGATTTGATGGCTACTGTTTTTTTTTTTTTTTTTTTTCCCTTGGGCTAGATGAACCATTCCTTGGAGTTGATTCCAACTCATAGTGACCCTAAAGGTCAGAGTAGAACTCCCTCATCAAGCTTCTAAGGAGCACCTGGCAGATTTGAATTCTTGAAATGTGGCTAATGTAACTGAGTGACTGAGAAACTGAATTTTTTTTAATAGTCTTTAATTAATTTAAATAGCTACAAGTGGGTAGTGGTTATGATCTTCGACAGAGCAGGTAGAGTGGGAAGAATTATGAGAGTTGAAGTCAGGCAAAATTTGCATCCTGGTTTTATTACTCAGTAGCTGTGTGATCTTGAGTAAGTTGCTTAACTTCTCTGAGCCTCAGTCATCTCATTTGTTGAGTGGGAATCATCATCTCCATCCTGCTGGGCTTTTGTGTCTACTGCCAATTCTGCCCTCTCTGGGCCTCTGTTTCATCACCTTCAAGTTCTCTCAGGGCTTTTCTCTCTTTGCCTCCTGGGAATTTGAGGTGGAGGATGGGGATCTGGTTGGGTTGGGTGGAGTTTATCCTGGGGTCTGATGAGAAGTGCCAGGGAGGCAGTGGCATCAACTGGGAACTGCTGTGCCTGTGCCTCACAGACAGCTTCTGGGAGGCCCTGGGTGGAAAGGCCGACTACCGCACGTCCCCACGGCTGAAGGACAAGAAGATGGACGCCCACCCTCCTCGGCTCTTTGCCTGCTCCAACAAGATCGGACGTTTTGTGGTGAGCCCTGCCGGTGGCACTACACTCCTTTCTCTTCAGAGAGCCAGTTCCCAGGGATAGGGTCAGTCAGTGGCAGGAGCAGGAACAACAGCCCCCTGGTGGCCCGAGTTAGCTCTGCAGCTGCTTCATGGTTGGGTGGGATCCCTAAGCACCAAGGGGAGAGAAGATGTCTCACTGATGCTCTTTGATGAACCCCTTTTATTCCTCTCCAGATCGAAGAGGTTCCTGGAGAGCTCATGCAAGAAGACCTGGCTACTGATGATGTCATGCTGCTGGACACCTGGGACCAGGTGGGTAGAAGACAGAGTGAAGGCTCTCTGGGCTCGAGGAAATGAAAAGAGTTAGACTTCCAGCTGTAAAATCAGTTGCCAGAAGCACTTAAGAGAGAGTGCAAAGTGTTTCTAAAAAAGTCCTTTAGCTACTAAAAATTTCTTCTTTTTCTTTTCCTTATCTGCAAAATGGGACTGATAGTATATCTACTTTACATAATCCCATAAAATGAGATATAGGTAAAATCATCTTGCAAACTTTAAGGCACCATATCAATGAACAATGAACAAATCAGGTGATGGGCATCATTCTTCAGTCCCAGAATTGATGAAAAATGTCCCAGTCTGCTGTTTGCCTCTTTCATATCTATTAATGTCGTGGGATCTAGAAGTTGCTCAGCAGATTCAGGGGCCCCCTTTATCATTACTGGATCATGCCCCTGCCCAATTAAAGGCCTTACTGGTTGGTTGCTCAGCACCTTTAGGGGTTGTGAGCTGTTAACCTTGAATGTGTTGGTAAAGAAAGCTGAATTTCACAGCTTCTCATATGCAGGTATCAACCATGCCATCTAGAGGTTTTGAGGGGTCTGAGCTCTCTCTGCCTTATCTCCTAAGGAAGGACATTATGTAGGGCTTGGCAAAGAAAATGCCCTTCATTCATTAATTCCTTCTACAAATATTAACTGAGCACCTGCTTTGGGCCAGGCGCTATTCCAGGTGCTGGAGATACAGCAGCAAATCAAGTAGACGTTTCCCTGCCCTCACAGGGCTTACATTCTGCAAGTGGGTGGCAGCCAGTAACTCCTTTCTATTAAGTTGACTTCTCCTAGGGCAATAGATGGCTGGTCACGAAGGATAAGACACCCTTCTACCCGCAGTGCTGCTGCTTGGAATCCCCCTAGTGTATAATCAGTGCTGGAACGTTCTAGCGTGAGCCATTTCAGCTGTCTTCATTGATCCTTTGGCTAATCAATTATTTTCCTCATCTCTTTATTCATTACTCATCAAACATTAATTAAATACTACTATCTACAAGGGACACTATTGACTGCTGCAAATCCTGTGATGAGCAAAATAAAGTCCATTGAAGGGGCTCGTGATACAGCTGTTAACTGTAAAAGGTCAGCAGTTCAGTTCCGCTAGGTGCTCCTTGGAAACTGGGGGGGAGCGCCACTCTGTCTGTACGGTTACTATGAGTCAGAATCAACTTGACTGCAGTGGGTTTGGTTTTGGGGTTTGGAGGGGCTTCTAGTTTAACAGGAACACATTTGTAAACAAGTCAAGTCTGATGTTACTGGCTAACACCATTTAATGGATGGTAGGTGCTCTTTAAAATTATATTTTTGACTTATATAAAAACATGAAACAAAAATCAAGTTAATAGTTTTATGTAACAAAACTTGTAGTAAGGCTCAAAATGACAGGGATGGTGGTGGGGAGTTCACTTTTTATACCAAGTCTCAGAGACATGTTGGCCAAGACACACAGGGCTGGGCACATAGTAGACCCCAAATGCATGGTTGTTGAATGAATAAATGAGTGAGCACATGTTGGGTCTTCATGTATTTGAAAAAATAAATACCTTTAAAGGAATAAATCATGAACTTCTAGAGAAGGATCTCAAATTCAGTGCTGGATGGCATCTAGCGTTGGTTGTGTCAGTGAGTAAAGCAGGTTGGGTGGGGAGACTTGAATCAGTAGTGCGACCGGAGGCAAACTGAAACTGCTTGTAAAAAGGTGCTGCTACTGCTCAGCTTCATCCAAGTGAGGACGAAGGCCCAGAGTTGCTAGATCCTTCAATTTTTTCAATATGTAATCAGATGGTAACTAATTTTATTTAAAAAACACTGCAAGGCAACATTGACTGGTGGGTGAGAAAATAGAACCTGTTTGTAGAGTCACTGGTTTACAATCTCATTTCCACATAGTCCCAGACTGTCTGTGGGCTCTGTCCTTTGAGGGTTCATGCAGCGCAGCCCCTGGACCCCACCATGCTCCCTCCAGCATCAGATTTGGTCTTCATAGCTCATGCACTTTTCATTTCATGTCTCAACTCCAGGTCTTTGTCTGGGTTGGAAAAGATTCTCAAGAAGAGGAAAAGACGGAAGCCTTGACCTCTGGTGAGGACCCAAGTCTGTTTCTGGATCTGTTTCATGCAATGTGGTGGGAGCTACTTCCTCTACAGTGCTGGGAGTCACATCTGTGGGTTGAGAACTTTTGCACTGTAGTGGAAGCCCCTCATAAGGCCGTCCTGGAGTGATACAAGAACCAGTCAGCTCCTTTCAAAAGCTCTAGGGTATAACAGGAGAGGTGATACCACCTTAAGCTCCCAGAATGTCCCAGGGTTCATATATTGGAATGCAGATCCCAGGTAGCTGACTAGGTCTGCTCTGGGAGCAGGGACCCCAGCAGTGGATTCTTTAATAGAGGACACAAGGAAAAAGTGGAGACTAAGAGCTCTGTGAAGCAAGATGTTCAACTGTGACCCCTGCCCCTTCCTGGGTACTGGTTCCTGGGTGGGATGGTGGAGGATTTATGGGTGTTGTTGCTAATGAGGAATCATGGTGTCCAGAGCAGGGGTGTGGCAGGCAATAGGGACATTGAGCCCAAACAACATATCTGGAAACCCCTGTCCTGAACTGCCCTCTCCTTGTGTGTTTGCAGCTAAGCGGTACATCGAGACACATCCAGCTAATCGGGATCGGCGGACTACCATCACTGTCGTGAAGCAAGGCTTTGAGCCTCCCTCCTTTGTGGGCTGGTTCCTCGGTTGGGATGACAACTACTGGTCTGTGGACCCCTTGGCGAGGGCCATAGCTGAGCTGAGAGCCTGAGGAAGGGCAGGACACGTCCATGTCAGTCACTAGTCAGTGCCTTCCAGAACTGTCCGTCCCTTAGAGAGACCCTACAATGAGCAGGGCACCTTGAGTGTGTGTGTTTGATTTTTTTTTATATTAGCCAAAAACAGCCCTGCAAAAATCCAGGGTCCTTGCAAATTGTCTCAGATATCTGTGCTTTGGAGATTCATTCAATAAAAGCTTTTGGAGGGTGTTAGCCAGTGTGCCTTGATTGCTTCCTCACTCAAATGCCTTTGCCCACCCAGCAGTAGTAATAAGTCACCCCTGCTTTTCTGGAGTATGTCCCTGAAAATTCAGAGACTATCCAGAGGAGCTTGGATGGATCTTTGACCAATAGATCATCTGCACTCACCTTGTGTGCTGATTCTGGTCCTCTGACCAGCCGAGGCCAAGATGAGATGAAATGTACAAGGATTTTATGAGGGGAACATGTGAAAAGAAATAGGAAGAGGGCTGGAGAAGCCTAGGAGAGCCATCAGATGGGGATATAAGTCTGACCTCAAGTGAACGG
Organism: Heterohyrax brucei; assembly: GCA_028571685.1. Lineage (NCBI taxonomy): Eukaryota > Metazoa > Chordata > Mammalia > Hyracoidea > Procaviidae > Heterohyrax > Heterohyrax brucei. Next base: position 71,900,584 of record CM053150.1, read on the forward strand.
GAGGGAGAGAGGGAGAGAGAGAAGAGGAGGAGGAGGTTGGGGGTAAATTTAAGCAAAGCTGTCAGGGAGCCTGAGCCAAATTCCAAGTGCGCTTTAGCGGAAGTCAAAATCAGCCAACAGAGGAGCAGGTGTGTCCTAGTCTCTCTGTTGTCCTCAGTCATCAGCGGTCATGCAGGGCCTTGGAGCACCGGTGGGATGGATTTCAAAGCTGGCAGCTGAGGCCCTTAGTTCATTCTCTACAAAGTGTATTCTCATGGCTGCCACACCCTGTAACATCTGCCTAGACCTTCCTCACTTTCTTACTTCCTCTGCTTCCCCAAAGCTATTTGGCTAAATGTCTGTACTGCTGCAGCTCCTATCGCAAGAAGTATTCTTGAATTCTCTCAAAGTTTACACAACCTTTGGGGTATGGGACAGGGACCTCCTCTATGCCACACCGTGTTACCTGGGCCCTGAATCTCTGACCATTTTCCCATGTCTCAAAGCCCCCCTTAGACATCTCCATCAATTTCTGCTAGAAGCTCCAAACCATTTCAAGGAACCTGCTAGGAGTCAGGTGCCACTCCTTTCGTCCTTCTCATCTCTTCTCCCCGCAGGACTCTTCTCACCTGCGTTTCCCCTCTTTGCTCCCTGCCACCACCTAACTGGAGTTAGGGAGTGAAAGCTCACTTGCAAATAACTTTTGGGGAACAAAAGCCAGCTGGGAGGGCTTATGAGGGAGACGCATGTATGCGTCTGTTTACACCATTGTTTCCAAAGCTGCTGGTCACCTGAATTACCCAGGGAGCTCTTTAAAAGGACAGGTTCCTCAGGGGCCCTACCTCCAGAGATTCTGACTCATCTTAGGCATGATGGAGAAGGAATTTTCCAGGTGAACAGTGGAGGGGAGGAGAGTCATCTTTGGCAGGAGTGGGAAGTCAGGAGGCAGGGAGGGGCAAGGGAGAAGAGTGTGCTCAGAAACGGGCATCAACCCAGACTGGCTGGAGCAGAGGGTGGGAGTGCTGTATGGGCACTGCTACAGGTGGGGGTTCATAAAGGGCCTTGAGTGCCATGCTAAGGGGTTAGACTTGATCTGTAACACTGGGGCCTTTCTGACCTCCTAAGATTGCTTTGCAAACCCTGGTGGCACAGTGATTAAGAGTCTGGCTCCTAACCAACAGGCTGGCACTTCAAATCCATCAGACACTTCTTGGAAACTATGAGGCAGTTCTGTTCTGTCCTACAGGGTTGCTGTGAGTAGGAATCCACTCTAAGGAAATGGGTTTGGTTTTTAAGATTGTTTTATAGTCAAAACAATCAACTTGAGAAAGGCAAAGTTCCAGAACAAAGGTAGCGTTTCCCAGAGCTTTTAGGGCCTGGCTAGAGGCAGGTGGAGGCTTCTCTAGACAAAGCCTTTTCACACCCTGGAAGCCACCCATGGCTGGACCTGCTCATGAGTTTTTTATTTCAGTTTACACTGGTATGCAAGGGTGCGGCTGTGACCCCAGAAAGAGCTCTGCAGTGCCCTGCCAAAGGAAACCACTCGAGCAACTGAGCAGCTACCTTCACATTTTTCTCCAAAAGGCAGAATAGCGCTCAGGAACAGCATCACTTGAATCATGTATTTTTTTTTCCTACCAATTTTAGAGAAACCTTGAACTTCATCATCTCCTGGAATGGACAAGTCCTTAGAAAATGCCAGGAAGGATGCCGCAGGGACATCTTTCGGAAGGAGATTGGCCCTGACTTGAACACTGTGTCACATCCTGGAAAATTTTGTTCCATTCAACAGATATTTATTATGCACATACTTTATGACCAAGCAAATGCAAGACACTAGACTCTTTTAAAAAAGATCTAAACTTTAGTTTCCCCATCTGCAAAATGGTAATGTTGTATTTAATACTTAGCAGGAGGTGGCCAAAGATAATGATTAAAAATAAAGCTTTGCAGCTTTATGTATAACTACCAAAAATTGGACAAATCTAGTATGTCCCATCAATAGATGAGTAGATAAACTGTGGTGTGGTCATACCATGAGTAGTATTTGGTGATAAAAAGGAATGAGTTTGAGTTATCAAGCTACAAAAAGACAGGGAGGAGTCTCAAATACATACTGCTTAGTGAGAGAAGCCAGCCTAAAAACGCTACATACTGTGTGATGTCAACTACATTGACGTTTGGGAAAAGGCAAAACTTACAGAGACAGTAAAAATATTAATAGTGGCCAGGAGTTCAGGGAGGCAGGCACAAGGCATGAGTGGGTGGAGCACAGGGCATTTTAGGGCAGCAAAACTATTCCATATGATGTTTGTATGATACTGCAATAGTGGATACATGATACTACGCATTTGTTAAAACCACATGACTCAACAACAGAAAATGTCAACTGTCAACTTTAATGTATTAGTTCATCAGTTGTAACAAATGTACTACAGGAATGGGAGATGCTAACAATAGTAGAAACTGTGCAGATGGGAGATGGGAACTCTATTTTCTGCACATTTTTTTTCTCTAAACCTAAAACTGCTCTAAAAAATAAAATTAAAAACAAAGTCAGAGCTTTAGCGTCAGACCTGAGTTCACATTCTGGTTCCACCACTTATTAGCAATGTGATCTCATTTAAGTTCTTTGCAGCTTTCTTAGCCACAAATGGGAATAAGAACAGTTCCTATCCATTTAGAATTTTTGTGAGAATGAAGGAGATAACATGTGTAAAATGCATATTATCACACTATCCGTAGTATAAAAACAAAACCAAAAACGAACCCACTGCCGTCAAGTTGATTCCAATCATAACAACCCCATGGGTTAGAGTAGAACTGCCCCCACAGAATTTCCAAGGAGTGCCTGGAGAATTTGAACTGCTGATATTTTGGTTGGCAGCTGCAGCACTTAAGCACTGTGCCACCAGAGTTTCCACCCGTAATAGGTGTTCAAAAAAAAAATTGTTTTTTAAATCAATTTAAAGAGCCTAGCACATAGCAGAGGAGCCTGGTGGGTTAAGCAGTGGGCTGCTAAGCAAAGGTCTGAGTATCAAACCTGCCCACTGCTCCATGGAAGAAAAATGTGGCAGTCTGCTTCCATAAAGATTTATAGCCTTGGAAACCCTATAGGGCAGTTAGGCTTTGCCTCACAAGCTCACTATGAGTGGGAATTGACTTTTTTTTCTTTTGAGCACGTAACAGGAGCTATTCTCCGTCCCTGAAGAGCATGTACTATATAGATCACATAGGATGTTTTTGGCTGTAAGCAGTGAAAAACCAGTTCAAACTAACCTGTAAGCAGTTTTATGTGCTCTCATAAATCACTGTCCAGAGTTTCTGAAGACTTCCTGATTGATTACACCCAATGGCTCCCACTTTCTTTGGCTGATTATCTTGGCTCTGCCTTCCCCAACCTGGTAGTAAAATAGCTGTAGGCAAGTATTGTTTCTAGTAGCTTTCCCAGAAAAAGGAGAAGGAAATGGGCCCAAAGTCCACAGAAAACCTTTCCTCCAGTGACTTGTCTATTTCTGAATCATCATGAATGGACTGTTGTATCAAGTTGGTTCCAGTGCATACTCTATAGGGCTTCTAAGGTTGTAATCGTGATGGAAGCAGATGGCTGAGTCTATTCTCCCTCGGAGCCACTGCTGGGTTTGAACTGCTGACTGAGTGCTTAACCACTGTGCCACAATGGCTCCTTGAATCATGGGCTAAAAGTGGAATTATCCGTAGGCTACCCAAGCTCATCCCAGACTTTGAGGGTGAATTTTTTTCTCTGAGTTGAGAATTGTAAAAGGGAGGTATTCAAAAAAGCCACGGATCCAGGAACGAGAAAGGGGCAAGTGGATATAGGGTAAGCAGTCATTTTGTTGGAGACCTTTTGGGGTCAGATACTGAAAACAATTGTTAAGAGTAATGGTTACTTGTAGACTTGTAGCATCTAATGATTTTTAGAAGGCTGAATTTCCAGCCAAATTTTATCGGAATCTTTTAGGGAAGATTTCCAACTTCCAGATGTTCACTAATTTGTTTTAGAGATTTCTAAAGTGTCAGCTTTGTCAGTGGTTTCTATCCTCTCTCATTAGATTTTCCAGGGCACAAGGTGATGGGAAAAGGGTGATTTTCTGTGAGCAAGACGGATCCTTTAGGGAAAGCCCAGCCTCGTCTGAGTGGCCAGCTGCTGTAGACGTTATCAGGGTCACAGAAAGAAACTATGGGGCAGTTCTCCTCTGTCCTGTAGGGTCACTGTGAGATCCTACTTTGAAGTGAGAAAAAAATCTTAGAGTATCTGGTCCAGTGATTTCTAAGTTTTTGCACAGATTTGGTGACGGAGTCTGTGTACCCTCTAAAATTGTATGAAGAGGTGTGGATACATACCGCTAGGTGCAGTTTTTTAAAGACAAAGCCCCTTAGCTTCCAACACATTCTAAAAAGGGCTGAGACTCAAGCAGTGATGTTTAATCTCATTTTACAGGCCAGGAAAATGAAGATCAGGGAGAGATATGATTAAGGTCACTGTCATAGGTTCAGTGGTAGAAAAGCCAAAGCCACTGCTGGGGTCCAACTCATATCAACCTTATAGGTCAGAGTAAAACTGCCCCATAGAGTTTCCAAGGAGTGCCTGGAGTATCTAAATTGCCAACCTTTTGGTAAGCAAATGTAGCTCTTACCCACTACACCACCAGGGTTTCTTCAATGGTATGGCAGGAGGGAAAAAACATTTCAGAGCAGTGATTTTCAAACTGAGTTCAGTAGAAGTCTACCTGGTGGTGCTGCAATTAAGAGCTACATGTGCTAACCAAAAGGTCAGCAGTCTGAATCCACCAGGCACTTCTTGGAAACTTTATGGGGCAGTTCTACTGTGTCCCATAGGGTTGCTATGAGTCAGAATTGACTCAATGGCAATGAGTCTTTTTTTTAATTCAGATATTTGAGGGATTTTACAAATATATGATTAAAATTCCATTTTAAAGTGGTAATAAAAAAAATCACATACTTGGAGAAGTTAAGTGAATGCACAGCATCAACACTGCAACCATCTTTTAAAACTCTAATTAAAACTTTTTTTTTTCCCCAAACAGCCTTACTGTTCTTACTGACTACATTAAGTAACTGTCATACATTTCAACTTAACAATTTGTACTGGTGAAAGACAAGTGTACAGTTTCCTTTGAAAAAAGTAGTCTGTTGCTTAAAAAGTTTTGAAAACCAGTGGTGGGTAAGAAGGGTATAAACCAAAAACCAAACCCACTGCCGTCAAGTTGGGTATGACTCATAGCAACCCTGTAAGACCAAGCAGAACTGCTCCATAGAGTTTCCAAGGGGCACCTGGTGGATTTGAACTGCTGACCATTTGGTTAGCAAACATAACACTTAACCCACTACACCACCAGGGTTTCCAGGAAGAGTATGGGGATCACTATTTCCTAGCTGAATGATGTTGGGCTAGCAAGACTTAACGTTATTAGGATCACAGTGGGTAATATATTTTAAAGGGCTATGTAAACAAAGATCTATGGAACACTGGTTTCCACCTACTCAGCCTAAGCATGGTTACAAATATTCCATCTACTCCCTTCATTTGTACTGAACTTTGGCTTAGGTCAGATAGCTCAAAACTAAAGTTTAAGGGCCCGCTTGGCCTGAATACAAAGTGCTACTAGTCAAATGAATTTGGACAGTTTTGAAAAAGCTGTGGTCTACATATAAAATGACTGGTGGTGGTCTGTGTGTGGAGGCAATGGTGGCAGCTTGTGTACATACAAAGATACATTTAGACACCTTGCAAGTCTTTGGAATCAGACAGATCTAAGTTTGAATCCCAGTTCTGCTCATTTTCAACCATGTGACTTTGAGCCAGTTTTAACCTTTGAGTCTTGGTGTCCTCATCTGTAAAATGGGAATGATAAAAGTATCTACCTCATCAAGTTGTTTTGAGGATAAAATGATTGGATGAATATACAGTGCTTTAGCAGAAGGCTATGTATCCCAAATTCAAACTCCAACCAAACTCACCGTCACTGAGTTGATTCCGACTCATAGCAACCATAAACAGTAGCCATTAATTTGGGATGGTTCTTCAAAGACGGAATGTTGCAGGTAACACCTGCTGGTTTTATATCATTGATTTCTCTGCTTAGAGGGTTATTGTTGTGTTGGGTCAAGTTGATTCCAACGCATCACAACCCTACATGACAGGGTAAAGGTTAAGCTTGTATTATTAGCTGAGAGACAGCTACAAGTGCATCACTCTCCTGTTGGAGGAAGGCAAAAGGAAGTGAAGCCAGCTAAGACTTCAAGGGGTATATGGAACTCAGACTCCCCTGGGAAAATGCATGGGCAGATGCACCAGAGGGAGCTTAGACAGGGGAGATGTCAGATGGGCAGCTGTTGCCTCTTCCCTTCCACTGGTGACTGAAAGCAGACAAAGGAGATAAGGCAGCCAGCCCAGAACTGGAGGATACAATACACCACTCCGAAAAATGAAATCCACACACACTAACAGCAGGCATGAACAGATTCTCACCCAAAGAAAACCAGTAAAAGTATACACTTTATTATTTTATGTATGCAATTGGAAAGGCAGTAACACTCCCATTCTAGAGCTCATTCTATGCTTTCTTCCTCCCAAGGATTTTAATGCCAACCTAGTGCACTGTGGATTCAGAAGGTAAGAAGGCAAAGGTGGTTTGGTATCTGGCAATACAGAAACTCAAGGAACCAAAAAGCACTGTTACTCTGCATCTGAGAAGAGATTTTGGACCAGAATATGGGGTTATTTTTCTGGTCCTCAGTAGTCAGGGCAAAACACCTCACAAAACAGAGAAAAACCATCACTTAAAATTCAAAATGTAAATGCAATTTGAGTTCTAAGTCAAAATGCTCCAGATACCTTCAATAAACTCAGCTAGGAATCTGCATACAAGAAGAGAGGGTGGTGCACGCTTTCTAAAATAAGCTTATGTATGGGGTACATGAGAAGAGACACAGACAAGGAGTGATCCAGCTAAGGACAGATGGGAAGGATGGCTTTGGGTAAGGAGGCCACTATTCTTACAGAAGGTGCTTCCTAATACTACAGACCAAGAAACTGTGATCCAGAGAAGCTGACCACTTTTTCCTCTTTCAGCATCAACACACATGATAGAAAAAGACTTACTATCTTCTTCTATCCGTTACCTGCAAACAGACTGGGATTTAAAAAGAAAAAAACCAAAACTCTATAAATCTACATAGATATCCTCAGTTTCACAGTATCTACTCAAGCTAATTACATATCATGTGTTCCATATATATTGTGAATTCCTTATATTACTTAATGAATGAGTTGGTAATCAATGTATTTCACAATGTACAATTAATTAACATGTACACAGTAAGATACATGTTTTTGGAAGATATTAAAAAGCGTGTCAGTTCTTGGACTATTCAAATGTGTATATAAATAATTGCTTATAGAAATTTGAGAACATTTTACTTAGAAAAATGAAAACAATTTACAACCTGATATATGAAAATCGGCAAAAGTGAGAAATAAGCACTCTTGGGACAAGAATTTAGCTGGTTTGAAAGCAGACCACAGAGGGCGAATTTATTCCAAAAGAAGCCTCAAAAAAAGTTAAAAATAAAAATAAATCAACAAAAGATACATATGTTATTTTAAAAAGGACCCCTGTAACAGCAGTTTCAGAGATCTTTGAAAGGTTAGGATAATGCTTTTCCTAAATCTCGACCATTTTCCTCTAATTCTGACAGGACCAAGCAAGAAAATGCTCATTCTCAAGTGAGCTTTACTCTGAAATACAGTTTGGGTTCAAAAAGAAAACACACACTGAGGACATTTCTTCCAATTAAGGTTCCCTGGCAGTAAGGCACATATGGCCCCACAGAAGCTGGTTGTAGCATAAGGCAATTGCTTTTCACAGGACATGTCTCCAGCTTGGAGTATCAGGAGGTGGCTACAGCCTCTGGTCTCACCTTTGGCCTGGCTGCCAATAGAGGGTGCAGCATGACTCAGTGGAAGCCAAAAGAGGGATTTAACCTACTACACAGCCAAGCCAAGCCAAGTGCCGTCACACAGTGATCTACAAATAAGAACTTTTTAAATATTTTAAACAGGAAGCGACGTCTTACATAAATCACCAATCTCGCTTTCTCTCCCACTCAGTATTTACAAGCTAAAAATTCTTTCATCTGTTTTCATGATCACTATACATTCTAAGGACACCAAACCCAAGATACGGAAAAGAAAAGGGAGGGAGAAGATTCAAGTTTCTCTGCCCTATTCTCTTCTTACGGGATTAAAGGCTAATTTAGTCCCCTACTTCATCCTTTACAGGGGACAGCTCATCTCTGCCTTGGCTTACGTGGCTCAGTGTCTTGCCCCCATGAAGTTGTGCAACATATCTATAGGCAGAGGGAAGACAATCGTTGAGTTTTTCTCAGCAGCAATGGTGGTCAGTGTCTGCAGGTACCGGAGCTGGAGAGCTGCGGGAGATTCAGCAATGACAATAGAGGCTTCTTTCAGAGACCTGGACGCATTCATTTCTCCCTCAGCAGCAATGACCTATGGGACAGTGGAAGAAAAAAGTAAAGTTGAAGAAATTGAAATGGTGTAGGTGCAGTACAGCAACCTTCAAACTGGAGTGTGTCTATCTCAGGTGGCACTCAGCTTCCTTCTGTTCTTTCTCCTAAATCTGATTTGCCTGACTACGTGCCTGAAGTCTAGACATTCCTCTTTACTACAGCCTTTCTCCCGCTTGCCACCATACCAAACAAAGGCATAATTCAAAATAGGTGCTGAGACAGTACGTGGCTCTGATTGACACAAATCCTTTGGCAAGTCTGCTGGATTTCCAAATCTTTAATTTTTAAGGGAAGTCAAAGAAAGGAGAGAAGACCTTTTCAAACTGAAAGCTAAAGATCTTTAAAAGTGTTAATGAAAGATCACTGTATGATTTTTTTAGCACAAAAATCAGACATTATTAAGAATCAGATATTATTACTTCAATCAAAACTTGTATTTCTATCTACTTGTTTATGAAGACAAGGTTTCCTAATCCTTATACCTATAAAAACAAAAACAAGAATAAAACTAGATGTTGGATCCTACCTCATTCTGGCTACAAATAATAGCCACCCACAAATGCCACAAATATATGAATTCATTCTTCATTCATAGAAGCATTTCTAGTAAAATTTTATTTCTTATCTAGAAGAAATTCTGAAATATTTAGATTCCTGTTTGCTAAAAAAAAAAAAGCAAACAAACCAAACCCACTGCCACTGAGTTGATTCTGACCTGCAGTAAGTAACTCCATAGGACAGAATAGAAATGGGTTTCCAAGGCTACTATTTATGGAAGCAAACTGTCACATCTTTCTCCTGGGCAGCAGCTGGTGGGATTGAACCATGGACCCTCTGGTTAACAGTGAAAAGCTTAACCACTGCACCACCAGGGCTCCTATTTGTAACAGGAAATTTAAAACATTCATTTTAACTTATAAACCAAAGGTGCTGCAGTAGGGTAATAATGTAAGTCGTAGCAAACCATATTAGATAAAATTTCTGACTGTTAAAAAAATCTCACTCATTTTTTTTAATGGATGACTGAATCACTGTTATTTAGATCTCACTGGATACATTTAACAAATGATGTCAATATTTATTTTTAAATGGCAACATTTACAATATACCAAGCATTATACACTCTGTAAGTATACAAATTCATGATGAAAAATTTTACATGTTAATTTAAAATGTGTGAGGGAATATATACTTTTTCTAAATTCTTTTAGGACTTAACATGGGCAAAAAAAAATTGAAGATCACTGGAGTGATAGAGACAGCAGGGGCTTTGATGTTACAAGATCCTACACTCAAACCCCAAATCTAACACTTACCAGCTGAATGTCCCCAAAGAGCTTATTTAACATCTTTAAATCCTACTTTCTCATACTGCAAATGAGACAATTGTTTAAGGGACAATTGTGCAGAAGACTGATGTCTATATGTGCTAAATGTACAAATGTAAGCTACTATGTAGAAATGGGAAGTGACAAATCAAGACTTGACTTTTAGATTCAATTTAATGCATAGAAGATTTAGAATCTCTTTTGGTGTGTACACTTTCACCACAGTAAAAGACAAACCAATAAACAGAAGCTAAATCAAGGCAGTCACTTTTAATTAATAGACCTAGGAGAAGAAAAGGTGTAAACATACCATAAACATCAAGATAAAAATTAGTGTCACCAAGTTATTCTCAATGGATCTCAAAACATCAAGGGTTCAACATTAATAGTTGATAATACTCCTGCAAATACCAGAGTGGGAGGCAATGGTCTCATGACCAACGGAATTTCACTAACTTATACAACAAATTTTGGGGACCTTCTAGATGTCAAGTACTATGTAACAGATGGGCTAGTGAGTGGAATCCCAACCCTGAAGAATCCCTTGATCAAGTAGAAGAGATAGGTCTGGAAAGAAATAACTCTGTTCCAGTGTGATAAATACGATTAACAGACAGATGTACAAGGCCTAGTGTTAGCACGGAGAGGAAACTAATTTTTGCAGAGAGAGTGAAGTGAGGAGATTATACACAGGATGAAAGGTTTGCCATTTGGACAAAGACAAACAAAACCATTTCAGGTTTGGAGAATGAATCACTGCCAGGTCTGTGCCATCCTCATAATCACTATGCTTGAGCCCACTGTTGCAGCCACTGTGTCAATCCATTTCACTCAGGAAGAGCATATGAAACATGATTTGAGCATTAAAAAGGTGGTGTATTCTAGAAAACTGTTAAATGGCTCAATACTGTGGAAAGAAGTGGGGAAAAGTAGGGGATGAAGAGGGACCGGGGTCCAAAGGGCTAGAGGAAGGCCAGGGCTTTTTGCCTTCTTTCTATAGGCAATGGGAAGCCACTACATGGTTTGAAGTAGGTGAGTGACTGCCTCAGATCTAGTTTTAGAAAACCTTCTGATGAAATGTCTGAGGATAGATTTGAAGAGAAGAAATCGAGACCAGCTTGTGGAACTGCTTCAGAGAGGCTGCTGGGATTTACTGGTAATAGGGACGGAAGAAGAAATGGATTTGGTAGCTTTTTATGAAGAAGACTCAACAGAATTCAGAGACTGACTGAGTATGGAGAGCAAGTGTGAATAAAGGCTGAGTCCTGGGTTTCCAGGTTTAGGTTGCACGAGTACTGCTGTTGACTGAGATAAAGGCTAGAGGATATGACAATTACTGAAAGACCCAGTTCAGAGGATAAAAGCCTTAATTTATCAAGACAAACCATTGTGTATTACCTAGGTCTCAGAAGGGGAAAGCCAGACAATGTTCAAAGACAACCAGGTATCTGTACTCCCAGGTAAGCACCACAGAGCAGGAATAAATCAACTCCTGCTAGGTGAACAACAGGCTCTGATTTTTTTTTTTTTTCATGTCATCACAGATGTCCAAGCAGGCACTTTTTTCATCTGGACATGGACCAATTGCAAAGCTATCTCATCTCCCCCTTCTAATCAATACACAATCTTCTGCCTGGGATGCCAGACCCACCAGCTGGGCACACATTTTGTTCACAGAAAAGCTGCTCTGCGGAAGCTGCCAAAGACGTGAAAACACCACCAATGGTTTTGCCTAAATGTAGGCCACGTATACACTGTGGATAGGATCTTAGAGAGCGAAGCAAGCTGCCTGCGAGTCTATCGGTCTTTTGCCAAATATGCAGTAACCGCTTTGTCAATCAATACTACTTGTATTCAGAGACCTTCATTTTTTAACCAGGTGTTTTCATGTATGTGAGATTGTACTCCCATCAGCTTCTCCCCTGCAGAAGATACGGGCTGGTCAGAGGAAAGGCAGAGAACGATGATCTGTGTTTTGGCACTACACACACTTAGTGGCAGACTAGGTCTAGAAATATGATCCCATGGCAGGTTTTTCAAGCGAGTTATGAAAAGGAAATAAGGGAGAATACAAGCACAACATACCTTATGTTTCAAGCTATTAAGGGCTGGTGTAAAAAACTTTAAAAGGATGTTTAACTAGCATACTATATAAAAATTCTTAGGAGTATCTGTCCTCTTTTGTGACCAGCTTATTTCAATCAACATTATCTTTGTGAGCATTTATATGTAGACTGTTCCTTCTCTTTGCTGTATATTATTCCTGTATACAGATAAACCACACTTTATTTATCCATTCACCTAACGGTGGACACTTGTGACGTTTTCAATTTGTGGCAATTACAAAGCGCTGCTGCAAACGATCTAGCAGGTGCCTTTTGATAAACATTTCTGTTAGACACATTCTTAGGAGCAGAGCTGCTGGGTCCTAAGGTTATTTCATTTTAGTAGATTTTGCCAAACTCTTTTCCAAAGTTGTTGTATCAATTTACATGCCCACTAGCAGAATGTGAGAGTTCTAGTCCCTCAGTCACCCCTAAATTGTTACATGTTTTTATAAATATATTTACTGTTTATGTATGTAAGTGTATCTGACATTCTGGTGGGTGTCTAGTATGACATCTGCTTATGATCTGAATTTGCATTTCTCTGACGGCTAATAAACTTGAGGAGTTTTTCTCTGAAGTCTCCTAATCTACAGACTCTTTTCCTTTGTAATTTGTTGAAAAAATGGTGACCTCTATTGTTTTATGAAAACTTGAATATAAACCTCATGGTTGTTGCAGGACTCCTGTTGTTTGTAGACGACAAAGGCTCACTGTGGCTCCACGTGTTAGCCTTCACCTTAAAGATAGATGGCTTCTGCCCTGGTCAACGAGACTATTACCAGCCTAGCCCCAGGGCCCCACCCAAAAGGCAGCAGGGTAATCCAGCATTCCAACAGGCTTCCTTTATCATTTCTTATCGTTATCAAGGGAAGACAGGAACCCTCCTTCCAAACTGTCCAGAAAGAATTCTTGTAGACGAGGCTCAGCTCATACTAGGAAGACCCAGAGAAGACAACGTAGAGCACAGGGGAGTTCCAATTTTCACTGCCACTAACTGACTGACTGTGTGACCTTAAGGAGATCAACTGATTTTTCTGGGCTTTAATTTTTCATCCGAATAGCATGTGGCAAACAAGTTTCATTTAGAAGCGAGCTCCAAGCAATTGATGGTTGTTACGTGTTCTAAGGCCATCTAAGAGGAGTGGAAAACAGTGCTGTGGGTAATGACCGGCAAGGGAACAGGAGAGCCAAGTGGTAGCATCTGGGCAGGTGTTTTCCACCTGAAGATAATCTCCAAAGACCCTTCTGGCTCTGATACTGTATGCAGTCTACTCATAGTAAATTCTATTATTCAGTATGGTTTGGAAATGGAGCTTTTGGTTAATTACATATTCTAGGTAAAAGAAAACCCTACTTTTTAAAATAATTAGATTGTTGTAGGGCATATTTAATAACACTGTCATAAATAGAATGTAATCTTCTAAATGCAATGGTGTGGGTTTTGCGAGAAGGCATTTGAGAGTTTTGTACTATCACCAGGCCATCATCACAAACATTAATTATGACATTAGGAAGGGCTAAAAATTACTGTTAATAGAAAATCCTGGAGGCAGTGGTGCTGGCTAATAAATTACAGTGACCCATCTATGGTTTAAAGGGTATTCTAGCAGAAGGGTGGAACAGGACAGTCAGTTAACATCACCTATTATTATTTTCTAATAACAAAAACAAGAAATTGGTTTGCTTCTGCATTTTGGGAGATAAGTCAAGTGCACAGCAACCCCTACTGTCAAAATGACCCGTCTTCCTCTACTGCACTCACAGGCATAGGGGCTGTGGGGCCTTGTTAATATCTGACTTTGCCCTTTGATGAAAACTGGACCCAAGAGTGCCTCTCTTCTGTGAATGTGGGATTAGGGCAAGTCTGTGTCTTTTAGACTTCAACTGGGAAGATGTGCAAACGTGTGCATCTGAAATTCCCACCAAGAGCTATCTATAGTGAGATGTGGCCCAGGAAATGGGATGATTAGCTCCATTGTCTTGACTGTTTTCCAGTTCCTGGTTCCAATTCCGGTAAGGCCTAACTGTACTTCCTGCTCTTGATGAGATATTCCTACATAACTGTAAAGTTAGGTTAATAAATATTTCCTCAGCACTGGGGTTATATCACCCGTGCAGGGTAAGGGTATGGGCAGGGATTGTGAAAACAGATAATAAAAAGCAGATGTCAATGAAAGAGAAGTGATAAAAAGGGGAAAGAAAATAAGACGAAAAGGAAATTAGTAAGAAGAAAGAAGAACCAAAACCAAACCAAACGCCCTGGCACTGAGTTGAGAAAGAAGAGCTACAGAAAAAAAGAGACTGAAAAAGAAGAGAAAAACAAGCCAAGAATGAATGGTAGGGAACTGATGAGATTGCCTATTTGCTTTAAAGTCAGAACATCTGTCATTAATAAGGAATTGTGGGAATAAACTACGAAACACACAGTCACAAAATAAGGAAGTAACTACATGTACTGACATGGCCGTGAGCTATTATTAAGTGAAAAAAGTGAAGTGCAGAGGAATGTGTATAGGATGAGCCTACTTTTGTAAAACAAACAAGCCAATAAATAATCCACAGGCTGTTAAGGGTGGTGGTCTCCGGAAAAATAGGATTTGAGGTGACAAGAGAAGTCTCACTTTTACTAAATATTTCAGAATTTTTTCAATTTTTTAAAACAACAAACGTCTTATTTCTTGTAATTACAAAAGAAAACCAAGAAAAACAAGCTAAAAAAAAAAAAAAAATTACCTTGGCTCGGGCCTCCCGGGTTGCTTCTGCTTCTGCAGCCATAGCTCTCTGGAGCTGCACCGGGAGCTTCACATCCTTAATTTCCACACGCTCCACCTTTATCCCCCAGTCATCAGTGGCATCGTCCAGAGTAAGCTGTTAGGAAGACAGATGGTAAGCCAAAATTGGTCAGTTCCAGCCCAGATGCCTACAGTGGCTGTATTTATTGGGCTTGGGAGCAGATGAGGCATTGGAAGAGAGTTACAGAGATATTAGTTATCCTACAGAAGAAGGGGAGACACCTAAGTGGTACAGATGGTTAATGGATTCAGCTGCTAACTGGAGTGTTAGAGGTTCAAATCTACCCAGAGGCTCCCTGAAAGAAAAGCCTGGTGATCTGCTTCTGAAAAAAATTAGCCACAGGACATCCCTACAGAGCATAGTTCTTCTACTCTGACACGCACGGAGTCACCATGAATCAGAATCAACTCCATGGCAACTCAGGGAAAAACTAGGAGAAAAATGGTGAAGTAGGGGCTGAGAAGTTAGGGAACAGAATCCTGATTCTGTTATTAATAAGCTAATGCAAGGGTTAGCAAACTTTTTCATAAAGAGCAAGATGGTAATTATTTATTTGTGGTATCTGTCACAAAAGTAGCCATAGATAACACACAAACAAATGTGGGTGGCTGTGTTCTAATAAAACCTCATCTACAAAAGCAGATGGTGGCCCACAATACCTGGTTTATTGATCCCTGTGCTAATGTAACTCAGTGTGAGCCATAATATTTCTTTCTGCTTCAACTTTCTTCTGTTAGAATGGCAGGAACAAAACCATACCATATGTTTCATAAGTGTTGTAAGAGCTCATGTTTTCTAGCACCTTACCTTTTTTGAACAAGCTGGGTTTCACTCAACATCGGTTACTCAGTTAACAATGGAAAGACTGCAAGTCACAAGAGGATTCTGTGGGACAAAACTTTAACAATGCCTGCACTATCCTGCTGAACAGCATCTAAACTATTAGAATGGAGAAAAGGTTAATACTGATTCTGGGGGAAAAAAAAACAATGAAACACTGGAGGGAATAAGAAAATAATACATGGATTGGAGTGTTATTAATCTATGAAGTGCTTAGAGTGAAAAAAGGCCCCGTCTATCAAATTTGGGAAAACCCTGCTATGAAGAACAAAAGGCCAGTAATTCCTCAAATTGAGGTTCTCAGACAACCACTGATCTGTTGCTTTGTTTTTCAATTTCTGGTGTGTATCACCCCTCCTCACCTGCATGTTGTGTGCAATTTCTTCTCTGTCAGACAGGATCTGAGAAAGGTTCTTGGTGCCCAGAACATTCCTAAGTGTAGTCTGTGCCAAAAGATGAGTGGCTAAGTTGGCATTGCTGATATTTGTCACAGCCAGGGTTGCATTCTGAACACGGTAGAAGACCACGCCATCCACACTGATTGTCACTGAATCCTTGGTGAGGATCTACAGGATGAAGGAAGCAGTGTCACACCAGCTAGCCAGCTATTTCTTTAACAGCTCTGTCAGAAACGTTATTCTGCAGAGCATTCTTAAAACACTAGCCAATTTTTTTAATAAGCTATCAGGAAGTTAGTTACATCATTAAAATTTTTATAACATTCATTAATTTATTAATTCACTAAAGCATTCAACAAACACTGACAGGCTACTGTGTAGCAGGCACTGTAGTAGGTATTGGGTATTAGGTTTGAAAACTTGGTTCTTACTCTGAAAGAGTTTGAGGAACCAGGAAAAGCTTTAAAGGACAGGAGAGGGCAGTTGTGAGTGACAGAGGTGACACTGGAACTGAGTCTTGAAGAAATAAAAGTTTTCTGAGGGTAGGCACTTGGCTTGGCGGAGAGTAGGAAGTAGAGCAGAAGAGTATTTTAAGGACAGTGGTACGGAAGAGCCTGGTAGGGCAGTATCATTGGAACAAAAAGTGTATAGGGAATCATTTTATAGGGTAAAGGCTAGGCTACAAAATCATTTACAGCATGCTACATAAAAATGTTTTACATGACATAATTTTGGTTTGAACTAAAAAGTTGTCTGAATGAGAGGGTCCAGGAAAATGGTAATTCCAGTTACTTAACCTTGCTGGGACTTAGTTTCGTCATCTGTACAACAGAGATTAATATCAGTATCCCCTTAACAAGACTGTCGCTAGAATTAATGAATTAACTAAGTGCACAGAATAGCCGCAGGTACATGCGAAGTACTGTATGGGAGTTGGATTTCATTATTTCCTTGTCTCGGATAATGGTGTGAACTTTGAGTAAAACACTAACTTCGTTAGCTGTAATCTAATTTAGGCTTGTAAGAAATCACTTCCCTTTGTTTCCAGTCCTCCTCTATGCTTAAGCCACAGTGATCTTCCAATATGTCAATTCTAATTTCAGTAACCCCTGGCTGAAATGCTTCAGTTACTTCCTACTGCTTTCTGGATAAGTCCTCAGTCTGGCACGTGAGTCCTTTGGCATCGGGCCCGACAGCACCTCTCTGGCCTCATTTCTCCCCATTTCTCTATGTAGACATTGCACATCAAACCACACACTACGCCCATGCCCCCTGCTTTTACACAGGTGCTCCTGCCTAGACGTCCTCTCCTCTCTCTCCCGCTCACAACAACAGACTGGCAACAGAACACTCATCACTCATGACACCGCTCAAGTGTCTCTGTCTCTGTGACACTTCTGTGACATGCAGCAGAGGGAAGTAAGTACTGTTCCCTCTGCACATCCACAGTACCTTACTCTGTAGTGACATTACTTATTTAAACGTCTACTTCTCTATTAGACTGATTTGGGGTGCAGGGGTGTTGTAGCACTGGCAGAGTGTTGGATTCACAGCTGGTGACCAGTAAGTGAGAGATTAGCTGAAAAGAAATGTGGTGCTGTGAAAGGAACCCTGGAGGTTCAGTGGATAAGTGCTCGGCTGCCACCAGAAAGAAAGGTAGGGGTTGGAACCCGCCAGCCACTCCATGAATTTACAACACATAGGAAAATCCCATGAAATGACAAAATGGTGGACAATCACATTACTCTGGGAATCATGGCCCAGTCAAATTGATAGACACATTTTCGGGGAGGCTAATTCAATCTATGACAAATACATTATTAATTCAGTTAAGGGTTCAACAGATAATGAGAGGCTAGTCTGTAGCAGGCACTGTACTAGATTCCATGAAGATTTACAGCCCTGGAAATACTATGGGCAGTTCTACTCTGTCCTATAGTGTTGCTATGAGTTGGAATTAACTTGATGGCAAAAAGGTATTTTTTCCCCTGTTTTGGAGGTCCTATGCTGACTGATGAAGAGCAATGGAATGAGCCAGGAGACCAGGTCCACCTGTACTTCCCTAAATAACCGCTATAAGATTTTTAAACTGTGTGACCTAAAGATTCCTCATTGCCAGGTGGGCCAATTCCAATAAGATGTTTGTGAACAACTTTTGAAAGCACAAAGAGCTGTGTAAGTGGAAGGGGACAGAAACTTACTTGTTGTGCAAATAGCGGTTTCTATTTACATAGCAATGTTATTACATAGCTGATCAGCACTGCCAGGCATCAAAGCAGTAATCCTTTTTCAGTAATCTAAAAATACTTCTAACTTGGATGAGAAGCAGGGAATTTGTAAAGAAATGCACAGTATGTTACCATCTTGTGTGAAAATTAATCATTTCCCATAATGTGATGAGAAAACGTACATCATTCTTAGGCAAATTCTTGTCATTCTGACCCTGCCCCAGCCAGACCTCCCTAAAGTGTGGCTTCTCTGCTGACTGTTTATTGTACGCAGGGTGTTTACCTCCCTTCATAGTAAGTTCACAGGGGACTGAAAAAGGCTTGCTTGCCAAGTTCCAAACCACTCAGCATTCAGTAGCTTGCAAGCGAGGAGAGAGCAACTGAAAGGCAGGAGCTTCCAGCCAGCACCTCTGCCAGATGTCTGTAATGTTAACAGAGGTGAGTGCCAGAAGACTTTCTGCTACCTGGAAAGGAGCTCCTTCTGAGAGTCAATCTTCCCTGAAAGATGGGAAAGCATGCAGAGAACACAGTAATGCTCTCGTTTTTTTTTGCTGTGGATAAAAATTACTTCTGGCATCAATAAATGTGTTTGGGTTATAAAGTCTGGTGTCACCAACAACTTGGATTGGTACCAGCGAGGAAGTTCCTGAGCTCGTCTCTGGCTTTTGTGATAAGAGAAGGCAATGTGGCCAGGCTCCATCACCTTGCTGAGCACCTGACCTCTGGCTAGGAAACACTGACAGTATTCTTTTGTCCCTCACTTCATCAACAAGTTATTATGTGTCCTAAGATGTGGGTACTAGATGGCCAGCACTTTTTCAAGGGCCATACTGGAGCTTATATAGAATGCATTTAGCGTGGAGCTGTGGAATATGCACTGGACCAGGAATCCAGAGGGCTGGATCTCAGTCCTGGCTCTGCCACTTTTTCTGGAGGAACCCCTTTGCCCACCGCACCCGTTTCTTTCTAGAGAGTCTGCTGTGAGTTTCAACGGGCATGCAAGTATTTATGAAGTAGTCTGAAAAATCATAAAATAATTACTAACATAAAGCATTAACAGGAGCAGCTCTAATTCTTCTAACCAATTATTTAGAACACAATTAAGAACTTGAAGAGGAATTCTGTGTATGATTTTCTATCAGAAACCCCCTGAGAAGAAACGTGGTAGTAAAGACGACCACAATGACAAAGATAACATACAATAATGATTACAGCAGAAAGCACTTCTCCAGCGCTTACCATTTGCCGAGCACTACTCTAAGCACTCTACACAGAATTTCTCATGTAATCCTCACCATAACCCTACAAGGAAACACTAGTGGTGTAGTTGTTACGTGCTATGGCTGCTAACCAAAAGGTTGGCAGTTCAAATCCACCAAGTGCCCCTTGGAAACTCTATGGGGCAGTTCTAGTCTGTCCTGCAGGGTTGCTATGAGTCAGAATCAACTTGACAGCAGTGGGTTGTTGTTGCTGTTTTATAACCCTCTAAAGTAGGTTATATTGTTATAACCTCTGATTCACAGATACCAACGGGGTAATGGGCTATTTACAGACGAGGAAACTGAGGCACACAGAAGTTAAGAACTTGCTCAAGATCTCATGGCTACAAAATGGTAAAGGCAGTCAGGCTCTAGAGCCTGTTTCCTCCCATTGTAGAGTATTTCCACACATGTAATCTCAGTTATTCACAGCCAAAGACCACCTTACCTCTTGAGGAGGAATATCAAACGAAAAAGTTCTCAAGTCCACTTTGATGAAGCTGTCAGTGCATGGCAGAATGAAAAACAAACCTGCAACAAACGTGCATTGGAAGATTATAAAGAGACTCAGGCACCTAATCGCTTTATCATTCAACTCTAATAAGACCAATTTAATTAACTGAAAGTCCCCAGTTTATCTCAGTTAATAGCCCCCGAGGAGCCAGAAGCCAGGAGTGCTACCTTTGACGCTTTTTGCTCACTTCCCACATCAAACTGTCCCCACTAAGGCCTGTGGATTTCAGTTCCTTTTCTCTCTCCACTGTGGCTGCTACACAAAATTTTTCCCTTGGACCAACGCAGTTGCTTCTTGTACCACCTTTCGATTTTTTCTAGTTCCCCTGCTACAATGCATTTTCTAAACTGCAAGCAGGGCAGTCTTCCCTCAAGTACAAAGCTGTGCATGGTCTGCCCACTTTATCTCTTCTGCCCTTCCCCTTTCTTCACACCCCAGACTCCAGCTGAGCTACTTGCAGCTTCTTGAACCTAAATGCTCTCCTCTATATGGCCTTGTAGCTGTTTCTGTTGGAACACCTCTCCTCTGGCTAATACTTTTTCATGTCTCAAGACTCAACCAAGATGCCACCTCCAAAAAAGTCTTGACTCATCTTACAGTCACTCTTCTCTGGATCCCCATAGCTCTCTGTGATCACTTGATTGTAATACTTATCCCATGGGATTTGCAGTATCCTACTCCTAGAGAGTCAAATACTTGAGGGTAGGCCTGTTTTAGTCTCCTTTGCATTCCCAGTAGTCTCCAGAATTATTGTACTGGAATATTAAAAAAAAGAAAAAAAAAATCTGTTGCCATTGATTCTGACTCGTGGCAACCCTGTGTGTTGCACAGTAGAACTGCTCCATGGGTTTTCCTGGCTATAATATTTATAGAAGATCACCAGGCCGTTCTTCCATGGCACTACTTGGTGAGTTTGAATGGCCAACACAGTAGAAGCTTGATCAAAACCTGTCGAATGAATAGGCTGAAAGGCTTTCTTTGACTGAGACTCTCACTGGTACTTTATTCTTCTTTCTTTCCCCTGTCCCCACCTTGTACTTTCCATTTTGTACACTTTTCCTGGACTAAGATAATCTTAGCAGATCAGATGGGAACGGGAAGGGAAAAGAAGAAAGGAAAAGATGACCAAGTACACCTGGCTTGGACCACTGCTATTGTTATATAACTTCTGCTACATTTTTCTTTTCCAGGTCTACAGAGGAGAGACCCTCACAAAAGAAATCAGACCAACAGAAGGGAAAAATGTCAAGTCTCCAGAGAATGCTAGCACTGACCAGGTCCTTTGGCTCCTCCGTGTAAAATGCGACCCAATCTAAAGACAATGGCTCTTTCATATTCTTTTACAATCTAGAATTAAAAACACACACACACAATAATTCAACATGAGGAATACATTTACATAATTAACTTCTTAAATAGAGAATAGTAAATAATATTATTTCTGCCCTAAGCAAGATGCCTATCTTCTTTTCAATAACCCAGATAACATCTATAAGTCATATATGCAATGCCTAATTATCACCCCCACAAGCATGTAACCTATTTCCTATTTTTTTCTTTAAACCGGTTATCAATATGATAGATGTGCATTAAATAAAACCTGGAAAGCATGGAGAAATACACAAAAATGTAAACTCATTCCTTAGCTGTTAACATCAGTATTTAATTTCATACCAAGACCCAAACCAATTGCTGTTGAGTAGATTCCAGTTCACAGGGCTCCCATAGGACAGAATAGAACTACCCCAGAGAGTTCCCAAGGTGCAACCGGTGGATTAGAACTGCTGACTTTTTGGTTACCAGTTGAATTTTTAACTGCTGTACCACCAGGACCAACCGCTGGCTAAGGTGAGCCTCTGCTAGGGTTATCAGTATCGGAAAAACTTTCTGCCTGCCATTGGTGTGCCAGGTCCCAGGCAGTACACTTGTATCCTAACATCCTGACGTCCTGATAACCTGTCTGTGAAACAGGTTTGAGTATTCTCATCTTTCCAGCGCGGAAACCATGGCTTTGAGGAGTGGTCGCACAGCTAAGAAGCAGCTTATACAGAAACAAAGAAAAGAATGCTCATAGCTTTTCTCCTCATTCCTTCAATTATAATAATAATGAAGAATTTATCTGAAAATGTTTGGAGCATATTTTATCTTTTTATTAATATGTAAATAATAGTCATTTGATCAAAGTATTAAGAATTTTACATAAAAAAAGTACTTGTGCAGTACTTACTATGCACAAGGCACTGTGATAATCATATACAGATGCATCAGATTAGTCTTCACAGTAACGCTGCGAAGTAAGTATTGCTAATTCCTCGCATTTCATTCACGGCGAGGAAACATGACAAAGTGAACAATGGAGTCAGCAACCAAACCTAGACATTCTGACTCCGGAGAACTTCTCACAAGACCACCTCACAGAGATCCCTTACTCCAGAACATTTTCAGTGATGATCCTTATTTTAACTCAGCGAGGAGGAAAAGACTAACCAATGGCTAAAAAGAATTGTTTGGATCTGTGATAACAGATGAAATAACACAGTGAGTTTTCCTAAAGAAAGATGAAGGAAAAAGAATTACAGGCCCGGAGGGTCTCTCTTACACACTCATCATGCACATGCATGTAGGTAGGGGATGACCCCTTTCCAGGTGCAAATGAAATGTTCTTTACCTTTATGCAAAACAGGATTGACAGTGGGAAAGTTACAACCATGAGTAAGAACGAGGCAGCCACCAAAGTCCATCCACAAGCTCCAAGGCCTTTAGAGGGGCTTTCCCCTGAAAATAAAAAAATATCCGGTCTTATTACTGGTTTAGCATGAGCACCACCGTTTTCTCCTTACCATTCACCAGACATCTATGCACTAGGCATTATGCTAGCTGCTTTACATGAATTTTCCCTTCTAATCCTCCTAACAATGCTGAAGTATAGATAACACTTTCCCTAATCTACCTGACATAGTAACACAAAGATTTTCCACATTACTCATTATTTTATCCAGTAAACATTTATTAACCATCTAATATGTGCTACGCCCTGTGCTTTGTACTGAAGTGAGAAAATGAGTAAAACTCAACCCTATCTCCCAAGATGGTTAAAGTCTGATGTATTATATAGAAAAACACATAATTCTAATACTAGGTAGTGAGTGCAGATATATAGTGCCCAGATTATTTCGAGAACACAGAACAGGGGTAGCTCACACAGTCGGGATGGAGGTGAGGGTGAAGGTGGGTAGGGGATGGTGGTGGTAGTTAGAGGGACTTCTTGAAAGATGTAACAGTTAAGGTAAATACTAATGAAAGGAAAGGGGAAGGAAGAAAAAGGGCATTCTAAGCTAACGGTACACAATGATTAAAGGCGAAAACTGTATGACATAAGTATAAACTCTTTCAGAGCCTCTTTAAAAATGTACAATATTTCACTGAGTATACACACCATAAGCTATTATCTAGTTCCTGATTACCAGACAGGTTGTTTCTGAGTTTCTACTGTTACCAAATAATGCTGTAATGAACATCTTTTTATGTAGCTTTCCTTTTTCATTTCTAATTATTTCCCTGTTCTGTAATATGAAATAGTATTGTTTTCTGATTCTAAAGATAATATTTCAGAAGATACAGCCCTGGCCTCTGTTAGCCCAGAATGAAAATGATTCCCAAAGCTAACTCATCAGACACAAATTGGTCTGGACTATAAGACATAAAATGATACTGGTGAAGAGTGTGGTTCTTAGCTCAAGTAGATACAGGACACTAAATGAGCAGCTCCTGTCCAAAGGCAAGATGAGAAGACAGAAAGGAATAGGAACTGGTTGAATGGACACAGGAAATCCAGGGCGGAAAGGAGGAGCATACTGTCATATTACAGGGAGAGCAACTACGGTCACATAGCAATGTGTGTATCAATTTTTACATGAGAAACTAACTTGAGCTGTAAACTTCCACTTAAAGCACAATTAAAAAAAAAGTTAACATTTGCCCCACTGCAAAAAGTTCATAAAAGCATTAAAAAGGAGAAAAATTAGTCTTAATCCAGAGATAAAAGTATTTGTGACCTCTATATCCTTCCAATATTTTCCTTGTAAAAACACAGAACATATTTTTAAAAGATTCACACAGGAATCACATACATGTTTTCATAACCAGTTTTGCTCATCTCTAGCTCTTACTGTTTGACTTTTAGTTTTTCCAGCTATGTATTTGTTGGGTGTTTTGGTTAGTTAGTTTGTGTTTGTTATTATTTTGTATCAGTTATACTTGCAAAAAGTTTAAAGAGTGAAATAGTTCTGCTAGATTCATTTCTCCAAATCAGCAGCCCCTGCTTACCTTTTCCAGTGTCTTCCTCCTCAAAGCTAACTGCTCTTGGCTGAGTATTTTGGTTTTTAGTTCTATGTTTCTAAGTCATACGCTTGTGTGGTTACTTCTTGATTTTTCACTTCTGACCATTATCCACTGACTTTCAACTGTGGAAGAGGATTTAATTTTCTTTCCCTTCCTTGCTCTTGTCACATACATATGTCCATCCTTCCTATATATACGTGTGTGTGTGTGTGAGTATATATACATATATATATATACACATGCATACATATGTGTGTATATATAAATTTAGTTAGATCAGAATCAAATTTTGTATCATCATGAATATGGAAATGCTATTCAAAGCCAAGCCATGCCGTCAAGTATTGTTAGTTTTCCTTTCCTGCACAACTGTTCTTTTCAGGAGTTAATGTCTTGTTTTTCCTCCATGCTTACTTAGTTCTCTATTTTCTTCTCATTGATTCAGTCTCTCAGAAAGTCCAGACATCCTATCAATTTCATCTTCTGAAAGAAGTCGCAGCCTACAGAGCTCCCCCTGCCTGGCCTTGTTGTCTCACCTGGTCTGCACAGTTATCGTTCTGTACTTGCCTTTCCCTATCACCCTGGGGAATTCCTTTCACCTTCTGTGTCACGTTTCCTGTTTTCTGTATCCAGTGTTTTCCTCCTTTTCACTTTTTCCTTTCTGTGGAGGGCACAGGGACCAAGGAGGCCCAGGAATACTCTCACTTTTCTTATCATCCACCAAAGGCTTCCGCTGTATTGGCAGGAGCTGTTTTAATAACAGAAAGGAGTTGTACCAAGAGGTGAAGAGGTACACCACTCACGAAGATGGCAATGAGACAGAACTGTCAATAAATAGGAAGCCAGGAAATAAGCAGAGAATTCCAGCTGGGAGAAGAGGAGAAAAAGAAAGACAGGTATTGGTGTCCAGTTCACAGGCTCTAAAACACAGGATGGAAAACCAGAAACACATAGTGAATACTTCGGTTACAGTTCCTGGGTGGTACAGATGGTTAATGTCCTCAGTGAGTAACTGAAAGGATGGCGGTTGGAGTCTACCCAGAAGCACATCAGAAGAAAGATGTGGATACCTGCTTCCAATAATAAGTCACTGGAAATGCTACGGCAAATGGTTGTACTATGACACATGTGGGGTCTCTATGAATTGCAATCAGTTTGACAGCTGGTCGATACCTTGGTTATATCTGACTCTGTAGTTCTCTGATCCTGTTCATAATGTGAAGTGTACATCTTCATGCATATACTTATCTAATTTACCGACTTATTCAAAGCAGGCCCACAGTGCCGCTTGCGGAGAAGGTCTATCAGGACTTGTCACTGTCACAACAGATAATAAGTCATTTAGGGACAGTTATTATAGTTAAATGTGTTAGGATGTATCTCATTTACTCCTCCCAACAGCTCTGTGAGGTATTTTTTACTCTATTGCATGAATGAGATAAATGAAGCAACCTAACTTTCCCAGGGTCACACAACGAAGGCTCTGAAGTTCAGGTGTAGATCATCTTATTCCGAAGTCTAGGTTCTAAATCAATTCACTCTTCAATATTTAGCCTCTGAATTAAAAAAAAAGAAGCTCCATCAAAGATATTTTGGTGTTTGGAGCATCTTCGTAAGAGAATACGCAAAATCAGAAAGCATGGTAGGAGTTCTGAGGACAAAATATGATAGCCTCACAGAGGAAGTCCTCTTACTTCTAGCTGTGATTATTTATAGTAAAGGACAATCTCCAGGCTCTCTGCCAGGCTCAGATCTAGGCTTCTAGAGGCAAGTGGATTCTAAATAAGGTACAGAGTCACCACAAATGCTTATGTGACAGCATTTGGTGCTTTTTAAACTACTGTTCCAAGTTTCCCAGATTTCAGCCAAAGTACATTGCTCTATGTCCTAGTAGACTATAAACTCCTTTGGGGCAGAGGTGTTCCTTATTCCTTGTTACACTCCCAGTGCCTAGCACAGTACTATGTATAAACCAAATCTGCTGCCGTCGAGTTGATTCCACCTCATAACAACCCTGCAGACCCTACAGGACAGAGTAAAACAAGACCACAGAATTTTCAAGAAGTGCCTAGTAGATTGAACATGCCTCCCTCCAGTCCTCTGGTTAGCAGCTGTAGCACTTAACCACTGTGCTACTAGGGTTTCCAGTACCCTGCACACCAAAAATAAGCCCACTGCCACTGTGTTCACTCTGGCTCATAGCAACCCTACAGGACTGAGCAGAACAACCCCATAGAGTTTCCAAGGAATGCCTGGTGGATCTGAACAGTTATCCTTTTGATTAGCAGCTGCAGCACTTAACTACTAGCCACCAGAATTTCTAAAATAAAATACTTCTTACCAAACACTTTGTGTACCTCTTTATGGCACTGATATTTTGCCTAATACCTTAACTTCTCATGTATTTATCTCCCTTATTTGACTATAATTTTCCTGTGTATAGGGTACATCTGGGTTTGAATTTCAGTTGTCACTTCTTAGTCACATGAGCTTTAATTCTTTGAACCTTAGTTTCCTAACTTGTGAAATAAGGATAATTAGATGAGGTTTGCAGGATTGCTCCATAAATACTAGTTTTTGATGTAATCTTCTATTTTACTCAACAGGAAGTAATTCTCAAGTGTTGAAATCTTTACGATAAAAAGAATGGGAAAACAGGTGGCATTTATCTTTCTGATAAAAAGCCTCGTAACTGATTTAATGTGTCCCTCAGTTCACGCCTCCCTCCAGTCAAGTCTGGGCATTTGAAGGCCTTCAGAAAGTTCATTTATGAAGGGTATGGGGATGAACCAGTAAGTCCAGCCCTGGATTTCTACGCTCAGTTCCCATTGTCACACTGTGTTTTCTGAAAATCCCAGAAGCACACTGCTGCTGTTGCTGAGTGCAGTTGAGTCAACAGTGACCCCACGTGACAGAGCAGAACAGCTCCACTGGGGCTATAATCTTCATGGAAACAGTTAGCCAGGCCTTTCCCCATGGGAGCTGTGCAACGAGTCTGAACCACCAACTACCACCCTCAGCAGCCAAGTGCTTAGCTGTTTGTGTCCCCAACGCTCTTTCCTGGATGAGTATAATGGTTTACAAATCAAGAGAAGCAAGAAAAGCCATGGATATTTTTAAAACAAGGCTTGGTCTTCCATATATCAAATGCTTGACACTGGTGAAAAGGTACACTTTCATGTTTTTTTAATGCCTTTAAAATGAAACTATTCTATCTTCAATCCTCCAAACTTTTCCCAACCTGTTTACCGTTCCATAAGGCACATAAATCACATTCCTCAGAGAGGTGAAGCTTCAACTCTAAACAGTCTTATAAAATGAACGGAGTTACCTACCACTTAGAGGGAAAAGAGAAAAATTCCCAACTACCCTTCCAAATTTCATGAAATTAATTTCCTTCAAATTTTCCATTTACCATGTTGAGGACTAACTCTTTCCTACCAGTTTTATGAGATAATGACAGGTAACAAGCAATTGATGTTCCTCAGATATTTTGGTTTATGTACTTGTTGATATTTGTAACAACTACTAATGGGAAAAATCCTAAAGAGATCTGTCTTGGTTATCTGGTGCTGCTATAACAGAAATACCATAAGTGGATGGCTTTAACAAACAGAAGTTTATTCTTTCACAGTCTAGTAACTTAGAAGTCCAAATTTAGGATGCCAGCTCCATGGGAAGTCTTTCTCTGTGTCAGATATGGGGGATGGTCCCTGTCATCAATCTTCCCAGGTCAAGAAGCTTCTCAGTGCAGAGACTTAGGTTTAATGGACACTCACTATTTTCCTGGCTCTTGTTTCATGGTGGTATAGTCTCCCTTGTCTCTCACCTTCCTTCTCTGTTTTATATCTCAAAAGAGATTATCTTGAAACACAATGTAATCTTGTGCAGACTGGGTCAGGCCTCACTAACATAACTGCTGCTAATCGTGTCCCTTTAACATCACAGAGGTAGGATTTGCAACACAAAGCAAAGTCACATCAGATGACAAAATTACAGACAATCACACAAGAATGGGACTCACAGCCTAGATAAGCTGACACATATTTGGAGGGATGGGCACAATTCAGTCCATGACAGGATCCCACAATACTTACTTGTAAATACTACTTTGCCATGATTTAGAACATTTTTTTCTTTCCTGAAAACTACGGTGTTGTTGTCGTTAGGCGCCACTGAGTCAGTTCTGACTCATAACGACCCTATGAACAACAGAATGAAACACTGCCTGGTCTTTCGCCATATCCACAGTTGTTTTTATCCATAAGCCCATGGTTGTGGCCACTGTGTCAATCCATCTCCTTGAGGTTACTCCTCTACCAAGCATGATGTCCTTCTCCAGGGACTGATCTTTCCGGACAGCATCTCCAAAGCATGTTAAGATGCAGTCTTGCCATCTTTGCTTCCAAGAAGCATTCTGGTTGTACCCTCCAGAACAGATATGTTGGTTCTTTTGGTGTTCCACAGTACATTCAACATTCA
This sequence comes from Heterohyrax brucei, assembly GCA_028571685.1. Lineage (NCBI taxonomy): Eukaryota > Metazoa > Chordata > Mammalia > Hyracoidea > Procaviidae > Heterohyrax > Heterohyrax brucei. The sequence goes on from CM053150.1 coordinate 71,929,428, forward strand.
TCTCCAACACAATTCAAAGCCATCAATCCTTCTTCTGTCTTCTTTGTTCATGGTCCAGCTTTCACAGGCATACAATGTGACTGAAAACACCATGGCTTCGGTCAGGGACATTTTAGTCTTCAAGGTGACATCCTTACTTTTGAAATACCTGGAAGAAGTCCTTTGCAGCAGATTTTCCCAATGCAATGTGTCTTCTGATTTCTTGACTGCTGCTTCTCAGTGTGTTTACTGTGGACCCAAATAAAAAGAAATCCTTGACAACCTCAATCCTTTCTCCATTTATGACAATGTTGCTTACTAGTCCAGTTGTGAGGATTTTTGCTTTCCTGATGTTGAGGTGCAATCCGTACTGAAGGCTGTGGTCCTTGATCTTCATCAGTAGGTGTCTCAGATCTTCTTCATTTCCAGCAAGTAAGGTGGTGTCGTCTGCATAACACAGGTTGTTAACGAGTCGTCCTCCAATCCTGATGCCTCATTCTTCTTTGTATATTCCAGCTTCTTGGATTATTTGCTCGGCATAAAGATAGAAAAGGTATGGTGAAAGGAAACAACCCTGATGTATGCCTTTCCTGACTTTAAACCATAGTGTCCCTTTGTTCTGTTCACACAACTGCCTCTTGATCCATATACAGATTCCTTAAGAGCATAATTAGGTGTTCTGGAATTCCCATTCTCTGCAAAGTTAGAATAAAACTTTAACTAAAGCATGGGCCTGAAAATGGATACAATTTAAATTTTTACACTGACTACTGAAATTGGCTTGCCTCCTGGAAACTAAACTTTTAAAATAATTTATTGCTTTTCCCCCTTATTTTAAAAGCAAAATATTGTCACTATAGAAATTAGAGGTTACAGCTCAACAGATAAAAAAATTGTTGTTGTCAAGTCCACTCCAACTCACAGTGATTCTATTAGGACAGAGTAGAACTGCCTCAGAGAGTTTCCAAGGCTGTAAATCTTTACAAAAGCAGAGTATCACATGTTCCTCCCAAGGAGTGACTGAGGGGTTCTAACCACTGACCTTCTGGTTACTAGCTAAGTGCTTCACCACTGTGCCTTGAGGGCTCCTTGCTCAACAAACACAAAAGTTACCCGTCTTTAACTAACCCTGGATAGTGATTATTTTTTACTTTGCTATATGTTTTTTAGGTCTTTTCTATCATTTTTTGTTTGTTTTAAGAAATACTGGTATTCAGAACTATTTAAGATCTGTTTTTCTCCCTATATTGTGAACATTTTTTCATGTTATTAAACTCTTCATCATCATTAATGGTTATGTAATATTCCATTCTATCATCTATCACCCATCTGTCAGTTTGTTATGCTGTGGTAATTTGCATGTTGCTATGATACTAGAAGCTATGCCACTAGTATTTCAAATAGCAGCAGGGTCATTCATAGTGACGGGTTTTGGCAGAGCTTCTAGACTAAGACAGAGTAGGAAGAAAAACATGGCAGTATACTTCCAAAAATTACTCAAAGAAAACCTCACAGATCACAAACTGATTACTGTCTAGGTCCGTGGTGGAAGAGGAGTCTCCCAGGTTAAAGTCACTCAAGATGCATAAGGGCCAGAACAATGAACTGGAGCACACCAATGAAGCTGAGAATGCTGCAGGACTGTGCAGTGTTTTGTTCTGTTGTACATGATCGTTGGAACTATGACAGCAACTAACAACAACAAATATCCCATTTTCCCATATGATGAACATCTAGATTGTATCCAGTTTGTTCAATTACAAATGTTGCTACAATGAATATGGTTTTTACAAAGCCTCCACATGTGAGCTGACTTTGCTGAAACCTTAAAATTGCATAGTTCTTTAATTTTTCTCATTTTGAGGTATCTTTTATTAACAAGTACCATTCATTGAATACGTTGTATTATCAGTCAAAAGATAGCTCCTTTTATACCCTTTTTTAAATATTTACAAATAATCTAAATTAAAAAACAAACAAAAACCATTGCTGTCTAGTTGATTTCAACTTGTATCTGAATAGCAGGTGAAAAACATTCCTCTTGGAATCCCAAAGTAATAAACAGGTCACTGGGGAAGACAAAGAAAATAAAAACACATTGTCAGACTGATCTAACTCATCCAGAAAAACAGTAAGATTTTCTTTCCAAGCTGATGACATAGGCACATAGTAACAACATATGACACTGTTGTTACTAATCTCATATCATCTCATTTACTTTAAGGTCTATTGAACTTGGCATTACTGAAATTATGCCCAGTAACAAAATCAATTCATCATTTAGACTTAATTAGTCTCAAAATTACACTGTCTGGCTTCAACAGCACTTTCTAAGTGGGTAACAGCAGGTCAAAATGAAATTAGTTGGCAATTTTAAAATTTTCTTTTTAGGAGCATGTACATCCAAGGATACAAGTGGTTGTTTTGGTTGTTATTATTCCTTATCAGAGATTCTATGGCAAGGTTTGCCAACTTTTCTATAAAAGTTTTGCAGGCTATTCCATTCTGTCCCGACTCAACTTTTCCACTGCAGTGTGAAAGCAGCCACAGACAATACATACATGAATTCACATGAGTGTATTCAATAAAACTTTACAATATGAATCTCATATAACTTTGTGTCCAAAATATTATATACATTTTTTCACCTGCTTAAAAACGTCAAATCTATACTTAGCTTGGAAAACCCGGTGGTATAGTGAGTTAAGTGCTATGTCTGCTAACCAAAAGGTTGGCAGCTCAAATCCACCAGGTGCTCCTTGGAGACTCTATGGTACAGCTGTGCTCTGATCTATAGGGTCGCTCGACAGTCACGGGTTTGGCTTTTTTGGTTTGGGTATAGTTAGCTTGTGGGCCATAGAAAAACATGCAGTGGGCCAGATTTTGGCCATAGTCGTACTACTCTTGTTCTTCTTCTGTGACATGTGACTATTTGAAGAGTACTTTCATAAATTACAAATTGCATTTGCTCTTTCTTCCAGCTAATCAAATAAGAGTACATTTCTCAACTTCTCAGTTCTGTTTTCCTTTGGTTGCTTTGAAAGATGTCTTGTAAAACATGATAGAGAAAAATTCAAGGTAAAAACAGGAAAAAGGGCAAATAAAATATGTGCATATAAACTCATTTTCAATTAACTCAAATTTTAATCTAACTGAATGTTTCAAATGATAGGGATTTTAAGAGAAAGAGGCAAAGACAGTAAGGCTATAACAGAAGAAGAGGAAAATACGAAAAATGGGGTGAAAAGGAGTAAAGAGGGCAGAGACACACAACTGAAGCCCCCTCTCAAAACCAAACTCATTGCTGTCAACTCAATTTTGACTCATAGTGACCTTATAGGACAGAGCAGAGCTGCCCTGTAGTTTCCAGGAGCGCCTGGCTATTCAAACTGCTGACCTTTTGGTTAACAGCTGTAGCACTTAACTACTAGCCCATCAGCTTCCCAAGCGAAGGCAGCATCTTACAAAGAGAGATTGATTAAAACAGCTAGAGGAGTGCCGGGGAACTCAGCACACAGCAAGTTCTCAATAAATACATGTTGAAAAAAAAAATCACAATTTGCAGTTCATTTAGGCAGATGCCTTCAAAGCAAACAGACGCACTAGAATCCCCCTTTCAAATGATGATTTTAATTAGGCAGTTTATAGTCCCTGGAATGCCCTTATCCTTAAGCCTCTAGGGAAGAAATTATTCTCTGGGCTAAGGTGGCTACAGACCAGATGGCATCAAGTTAAGAACTATGACTTAAGATTGTAATTTTTCTCCCTATTATACTTTACATCTGTATGTGTAAACACTACACCAAAAGAACTGATACTGATTAGGCCCTATAAGATTTGAGTCAAAAAGCTAAAAATGCACTTCTCATGAAATATTAAGGGAGAAAATTTGACTAATCCTTTTAAGAAGGACTTTTAATAAGAGCTGAAATCAAGGAAGTCCTTTGCTTAGCTCAAAAAAGAATAAGGAAATAAATATGAATAAATATTTCATTTTCCAGGCATTTTGGGGGGTTTCTGTAGCTTTCCTTCGTATAGAAGTGCTAGCTATACAACAGGAGAAAAAAAGGAGATCAAGGGTGTCATAAACCTAAAACAAACAAACAAACAAAAAAGCCAAACTCCCGCCATGCAGTTGAATCTGCCACACAGCAACGCTACTGGACAGAGTAGAACTGTCCCACAGGGTTTCCAGTGAGAATCTGGTGGATTCAAACTGTTGACCATTTTTGTTTGGTTAGCAGTTGTTTAACACTTAACCACTACACCACCATGGTTTTTCAGAGTATTGTTAGCAATTTTAAATTCACATCCCTCAGTCTTGAGATCCTACAGCACTTGCCCTCGTTAAACAACACATATTACACTTGTACAATGTTTGCCCTCTTCATAAGACTGTAAGTATTGTGAGGCAGTGACCAGGTTGATCTTGTTAAAGCAGTAAAGCATACACAGTTTAGAGCTGGCCCTGGAGACTTACTAACTGTGTGGTCTTGGGTAAGTTCCTTAACACCTCTCTGCCTCTAAATAGAGCTAAGATTCTCAACCTCAGAGGGTTAACACAAGGAGTAAATGAGTTAATACGGTACCTACCTGTCTCATAACAGGTACTCAACATAAACATTTGTTAATCAGCTGGTGAGTAGTGCAGTGATTCTGTCATTTCTTTGAGGAGGCAGGAGACTGCCTGTTACATATGCAAACTGAAAGTGTGTGTCAGCAAAAATGTTCCAAGAATACAGTTTAGAATCATCCTCTGACCCAAGCCGCTGTCATACTGTTATCCTCAAACATCTTCTTTAAAAAAAAAGTAGAGATTGTATGCTAGCTATACAACAGGAGAAAAGAGATTGAGGAGGTAACTTGTAGCTAACTGGTAGAGATTCAGTAGGTAATTTAAAAACTCCCAACCAAAAACACATCCTGGCCCTGATGGCTTCACTGGAAAATTCTATCAAACTTTCAGGGAAGAGTTAATCCCACTATTACTAAAGTTATTTCAGAGCGCAGAAAGGGATAGAATGCTCCTAAAATCATTCTAGGAAGCCAGCTAAATACTAAAACCAGTAAAATCAAAAAACCAAACCCAACTGCCATCGAGTCAGTTCTGACTCATAGCAACCCTAGGTCAGAGTAGAACCTCTCCATAGAGTGTCCAAGGGGCACCTGGAGGATCTGAACTGCCAACCTTTTGGTTAGCAGAGGTAGCTCAGTAAAGACACCACAAAAAAACTACTTGGTTAAAGAATTCAGGAAGTTAGAATAACTTCCTGAGGGTCTGGAAAGATAAAGACACTATGCTCGGAAAAACTGGAGGGGAAAAACAATTTCATAATGGATATTAGGTTAATTAAATGGATATTAGGTTAATTAAATTTTAGACTAGATTGAAATATAATAGACAAAACTCTCCAAATTTTTCAGGTTTTTATTTTCTGACTGTGAAATGGGGGGGAAAAATAGTGCTGATCTTCTATAGTGGCTATGAAGATCAAACAAGGTAAACTACTTAAAGCACTAAACACTGAGGAAGTGTTCAATAAATAGCAGCCATTATTATCAATGCAATTTCAAGATCCTTACTGACATACTTTGTAGGAATAAAAATTTTATTAAGTGAATTGCCCTCTCGGACCTACACATCACAAAGAAAATATCAAGACTAACAATCTGCCTGGGGACTCCATCTCTGGAGAAGAAACAGGGCATATCTGGAGCTAGAAGTCAGAGTTCCAAACTTTCTTGGACCATTTTTCACACAGTTTTTTGCCCGATGTTTGAATTTACTGTATAACTACTGTATTTTCTGAATACTACCCCAAATAGGGAAACTCTGGTGGTGCAGTGGTTAAGTGCTATGTCTGCCAAACAAAAGGTTGGCCAGGCACTTCTTGGAAACTCTGTGAGGCAGTTCTACCCTCACCTGCTGGGCCACTGTGAATCAGAATTGACTCGACAACAGTGTCTTTTTTGACCTCCAATAGAGACTTTTAGATTGAAGTGCCTAGGCATTGTTAACTTTTTTATACTTCATTTTGTCCATTAAATAGTATCTTAATAATTTGAATTTTAAAGTTTCAAAAGTATATTCACATATGTTTTCTCATTTGGTACTTACAAAACCCTGGGACGTCAACAGCACAGGTAAGATCATCTGAATACCTAGGTAAGGAACTGACTCTCTATAGGCTGAGAGACTTGCCCAAGATTACCCAGGTAATAAATGCTGGTGTTAACATCAGAACTCACATCTTTTAATTCTAGGTTCTGCTCTCAATTCACTACCTGGACAAGGTTAGACAGGATGAGGTTGTCACAACTGGATAACAAGGTTGGTAAAAGTTTCAGTTTGATTCTTTAGGACAAACACTGTACTGGCTGTATCTCTAAGGAATATCAGGCCAAATGCTTGAGGTTTTTGTTTTTTTACCAGTCCCAGAGTACAGATTCACAAAGGAACAAATGTGTGTCAGTAGAGAACTTACACAGTCTTCCTACTTTCTGTTACCTCCAACTTCTCTCTTCCAACCTTTAATGCATAAGAGTCCTTATTAGAAACATTTATCTTGACAACTATAATCTCCTTAATAATGTAAACCCAAATAGAGCATGTAATAGGGGATATGATAAACGTACCCTAAAATCATCAGTTTGAGACATAACAAATAAACTGTAAAGGAAAAACTGCTCTACCAACATAAGCCAAACATTTAACAGTGTGATTTATTCCATGGGGATATTTACCTCCCTCCACCCTTTTCTCTTTCAACAAATATTTTCCTAAAACTACTGTGTATTAGTTACTGAGCAATTATAGTAAGTTACAAGCAAACAAAAGCTGCTTTCAAAAGCCCTCATGATCTCATAAAGGTGGAGTAATAGATGAATCAGTTGACAATTATAATAAACATCGCCACAGAGGTATATACAGGGTATTAGGCAGACGCAGAAGAGAGGTTTTTCACTTGTCATTACAGTAATTTTCAGGAAAAATGTATTTCCATGTCTTTTTAAAACACTCATTTTGAATCTGATCTGTAACAACATGTCTTTTTCCTTCAAAAGTACCTAGACAATCAGTGAACTCTATCATTTACAAAGTAAAATTTACAACATCAGGTGGAACCATGAATTTATTTAATCAAAAATAAATAAATACCAGCTTTTATAGACTTGGTTTTCTGGGTTAATTTATCACCATTCATAGTTCAACTCAGATTAATTACTGAAGAAGTTACAAAGTTCTCCCCAATCTGATCAGCTGTAACAACGGAAATAAACAGATCAGTCACAGATTCGTTTATTTTCAGAAAGTCTCCCAGAAGGATTTACTCTGTTGACATCGCTCTTAATCATTATGATACATCTTGCAATCCACCTGCATTATTCCGTTACAAAGTGAATGCACTGGCTTTCAGAAAAACTAGTTTCCCTCTAGGTTTTCTCTTACTCATCTTCACAGGACTCACCTTCTTTCAAAAGATACAAAGGTGCACAGTCTGGCCTTTTATATTCCACAGAATATAAAAATCATGCTTCTCTCAGAAGCACCACTGTATAGTAGCTAGCTTCTTTATCCAAAAGGTCTCGATTTAAACTTTCTTTGCGTACTGTCTCTTTCCTTCAGTGAAGTATGCATGGCACAAAGGCCCTACTTTCCATATGCATTTTGGAGGCAGGGAAAATGGTTTGGAAAATGAGTTAGCCCAGGTTTGAACTCTGACTCTACATGTATGAACTAGGTGTGATTTTACCACTCTGAGCCTCAGTCTGCTCACTGCAAAATGACGGATAATGACATTTTCCTAGGGGAGCTGTTGAAGAATTACAACTAATATTGGTTACGTGTTTAGGCTGTTTTCAGCATGTGGCAAGTACTCAATAAATCCCAGTGATAGCTTCCCAGTCAGTGTCAGATCTCCATGGTTTATATCAACAAACAAAAAAAAACTAAGACACAGATTCTCTTAGTTATCTAGTGCTGCTACAACAGAAATACCACAAGTGGGCAGCTTTATCAAAGACAAATTTATTCTTTCATAGTCTAGGAGGCTAGAAGTCCAAATTTAGGATGCCAGCTTTAGGAGAAGCCTTTCTTTCTGTCGGCTCTGGAGGAAAGTCCTTGTCATGAATCTTCCCCATCAAAGAAATTCTCAGTGCAGGGACTTCAGGTCCCAAAGACATTTTGTTCTCCTGGTTCTTATTTCTTGGTAATATGAGACCCTCAAGTCTCTCTGTTTGCTTCTCTTTTCCGTCTCAAAAGAGACTGACTGAAGACATACCTAATCTCTGAAATAAATCCTGCCTCATTAACATCATAAAGGGAGAATGTATAACACATAAGAAAATCACATCAGATGACAAAATGGTGTGCAATCACAAAATACTGGGAATCATACACCAACCAACTTGTCATACATTTTGTAGGGATACAAACGTAACATTCTATCCTTTGGCCCCCCAAAATATGCATCCTTGCCATATATAAAACACATTCACCCCGTTGTATCATAGCAAAAGTCTTAAATCAACTCCAAGCCCCAAATCCAAAAACTTCTCTTCATCTGTAAAAGCTAGAATGCAAGTTATCTGGTGGCACAGGCACAAAGTAGATATCTCAATTACAAATGGGAGAAACTGAAGGGAAAGATGGGATAGCAGACACCAAGTAAGTCAGCAGAACACATGACATTAGCTGTCAAGGCTTGAAAATAATCCTGTCCTCTGAGGCCATTTAGGGCAATGGCTCTGCCCTCCAGACCCGGGGTTTTGGCCACCTTCTGGGAATCTGGGTTGAAGCCCTATAGTTCTGGGCTTCAGCTCTGCTTTCCACGGCCACTGGGAAGGCTTTGGGTGACATTATTCTCCTAGTCCAATGACTGGAGATGCTCAGTTCCCTCAGCTTTGGGTGAGCCTATTTTCCTAGCCCAATGACTGGAGATCCTACTGCCTTGGCCCCAGCAGGCCCAATCTTCTGCCTCTTGGATGCAGCAGCCCTACTCCCTCAGTTTTGAGCAGGAGATCTGGCCCCATGCCACTGGTACTCATGAATGGCAGCCCCACACTCAGGAATTGAGTTGGTACAGATCTGACTCTTTGAAACCTAAGAGGCCCCACTATTTGAAGCCCCAGAGGTCATGGATCCACCCATGGACACTCCAGAGGTCATGTCCCTACCCTTACAGACTGAGGCAGTTCTGCTTCCTGTGTTCTTTCTCTCTTCAGCTTCTGCTTCGTTGTTCCTTGGCCTCTTGGCCCCTCAGACCTCAGCGTCTGCCCTGCTGGGGCAAGTGTTTCAAAGTTCTATAGCTCCATTGCTAAGTACTCGGCAGCACCCCATTCCACCAGGAAACCTCCTATCCAAAGATCCTCAGCTCTCTCACTGTGTGTGTGGGCTCCACTGCTATCTTGTCCTGGTCTTCTGGTTCTGCTGCTACTTCTTGCTGTCTGCACCATCTCCAGTGTAAAACTCCTCATTTCATTCTGATTCCTCAACAGAATTGTCTTTGATGCCCACAATTCCACCAACAGTTTCTTCAAGGCAATTTAAGCTTTTACTACTAGGCACTCTAAAATTCTTCCAGCCTCTGTCCATTCAGTTTCAGAGCTGGGTCCACATTTTAGGTATATGTTAGAGCAGCACCCTACTCTGGTTATCAAATTCTGCTTAGGTATCTAGTTACAACAGACATACAAGTGGATGGGTTTAACAAACAGAGGTTTATTCTCCCATAGTCTAGTTCGCTGAAATTCTGAATAAAGGGCATCAGCTTCAACGGAAGGCTTTCATACTCTGTCAGCTCTGGAGGAAGGTGCTTGTCATCAATCTGCCCCAGTGAAGGAGCTTCCCAGTATAGGGAGCTTGGTCAGAAGGATGCGTTATTCTTCTGGCTCTTGTTTCTTAGTGGTATGAGGTCTCCAAGTCTATCTGCTTCTCTCTTTAAATCTCCAAAGAGACTGATTTAGGACACAACCTAATCTCATAGATTGGGTCCTCCCTCATTAACACAAGCTGCTAATCCCATTTTATTAACATCATAGAAACCCGATTTACAATACAGGAAAATCAAATCAGATGACAAAATGGGGCCCAGTCATACAATACTGAGACTCATGGACTAGCCAAGTTGATGTTCATTTTTGGGAGACACAATTCAATTCGTATCAGAGACTAAGCAAAATTTTGTCTTTGTATGCAATTTTGTGGTGAAGGTACATAGTTTTCATTAGGTTCTTAAGAGATTTCTATCTAAAAAGAGCTAAGAAAAAGAATGAGAGGTGAAAAATAATTAAACAAATTTTAAGTACAAAGTACATGTTTTAAGTACAAAGATCATGTTTACTACCAAAGAACTTCTCCAAACAAACTTCCCAACGCAGTTTCACTAAACTTCTAACATTCTCCTCATGGTCATTTAGCTTCTCGTGGGGAAATCAGGTATAGGAAAGGAATCTCACCCACTTTCTCATTTAGGAAAATACAACTGTCAAAGAGGCAGGACTACAAATTTTTACCTCATCAGGTTTAAAATACAGCTCCATTACTTAAAAGCTGTGCAAATGTAAGTAACCTAACCTCTTTGAATATCAGTTTCTCCAATTATAAAGTGGGGGTAAGAACAATACATACCACATCTTCAGTTGTGAGGATTCAAAAAGAGCGCAAGTGATGTTTGGCACAAAGCCTGGCTTATTTAGTGCTCATCTGCTTTTTTAAAAACCATTATTCTCATCAACTCTTCACTGTTACACTCCTAATTTGGAAGGATAACTCTCTATGATGCCTACTAGGGAAAACTGAGTGACAAGGATTTCTATAAATCTTTTGATGCTACTGGGAAGGAACTAATAACGCACAGATCCCTGGGCAATGGAAATGAGGCTTGTACTGGACAGGTGGACAAAGAATCACAATAAGTGACTACCATAGTCTTTGTGTGGACGCCTGGTGGTGTAGTAACTAAGAGCTTGGCTGTTAACCAAAAGGCTGGCAGTTCGAATCCACCAGCGTCTCCTTGGAAACCCTATGGGGCAATTCTACTCTGTCCCACTGCTGTAAGTTGGAATCAACTCATTAGCAACAGGTTTGGTTTGGTTTATGTTCTTTTGAGGGTGGAAAAGTCCATCTAGTTCTCTAAATTTCTTTCACTATGTCACCTTTAGAAAGAATTCTATGGGGGATTGAAGGTTTTTGGATCACCAAGAGCCTCTGAGAGAGGACCAGTACTCCTCAGAGGTTTATCGCCTCTTTACTGGACCCCTACTCTCTCAAGGAGTTAGCCAATAAAGACTCAAGGTGACAGCTCTCTCAGGGGCCTAGCTCTCTCATAGAGGAACAAGATGGAGCCTTGAAGATGTAGAAAAAGCCCGGTAGAGAGGGGGAACCAAGATTTCCTAAAAAGGGACAAAAGCCCCAAAGGTAAAAGTTCCTTAAGAAAAAGGGCATAAAGTGCAGAGAGTTCGACTGGGTTAGAAAGCAGAGCTACAAAGTGGGAAGGATGCCAAAGACAGACATATTTCTTTCCTTTAGCAAATAGGACACTTGGCTACTTGGCTTGGCTCCCTACAGGGTTGCTGTGAGTGGGAACTGACCGCACACAAGGCGGCAGGACCCGGGGGTGGTGAAACCTCACAGGTAGGTTCTTGCTTCTCGATATGAAATTCCAATACTAAAGAGGGGTAGGGGTGGGGGTGGTTCTTTCCAGTTCCAAGAAAGCGGGGTTCACAAACCTGAGTGTAAAAGAAGGCTGGGTAAGGAGATGGCCTCCCAAGGATGAGACGGGAAGGGCAAGGCGTGAAGGAGCAGAGGTCCCGGCTCCATCCCGGGCTAAGAGCTACTTACGCATGCATCTCCTCACCGTGTGGATGACACGAGATAACGAACATAAAGCACTGGCACAGAGCCTGGCATAAAGCAACCGTTGGGTAGGGTCAGGTGATAAGTACTGCTACGTTTGTGAGTCCTAGAAAAGCCTATTGCTTGCCACCTGCTTGTCCACCTTGTGCCAGGCACCGGGCAGTATCATCCTCATAACCCACTAGCGAAATGGGTTTTACTATTCTCATCTTAACAAGTGAGGAAACCCTGGATTTAAAGAATGATCACACAGCTAAGAAACGGCTTAAACTCAAGTTTCTCCAACCGCGGAGCTCAAGCCCCAGGATAGGGTTCGTTCCCGAGGGGAGGGTTAACGGGCGGCGGGCGACCCCCAGAGCCTCGCTGGGGGCGAGGAGCTTACCTCTAGAGGAGCCAGGCAGCCGCTGGGCTTTGGAACTCGGTGTGGTCTGCTTCTCAGCCATGCTGCTGGAGCCGGAGTCGCTGCTCTTTCAGACACTATGCAGAAGCAGGAGTCTTCAGGAATTTCTTGAGAAGCAAGCGCGGCGGGGAGCAAGCACTGCACGGGGCCCGCCTCCTCCCTTAACCCCGCCCTCATCAGCGATTCTGCCAATGGGCGCCTAGGATCCGGGAGGACACGCCCTCCCCTCGCGCTACCTTTCGCGTGACTGCCGTGCTGTCGCGTCCCGCGGAGTCCGCGGGGTGAGGGGCGTGGCCTGAGGGGAAAGGCCTCCTCCCCAGGCCAAGTCTGAACCTGGGGTGGGGGCGCCTTTAGGAAAAAGTGGAGGACGTCGGCAAGGGCTGAAGTTATTCAGGAGGGGCCTAACCGCGAGGTGTGAAGGAGGAAAAAGGACCCTTTGGGGCAGAGGCTTTAGAGCCAAGGGATTCCTGTGTGTAAGGAATTAGAAGAAAGAAAATGACACTATCCTTTCTGGACAGAGTAGGGTCCGAGATGAGGAGATAATGCTGAGGGAGCGCTAGGAGAACGGGATGAGGACCCGAGGCCACACGGAGCTGAGAGAACCACCTCCGAGCCGAAGTTGACATTCGGGTGAGGTTCGTTTATTCACACAAAGCACATTTAAGGACCTACCACGTACGAGGCGGTGCGCTCATTGTAGGGGAGGTAGTGGGCAAGGGCTAGACACTATGCTGGCTCTTCTAGAGTTTATACTGTAGTGGGGGTGCAGGCAGAAAAACAAAAGTTAAAAAGAATTACACATGGTGAAAAGCGACGACGTGAAGGGAACTGACGGCAAAGAGTAGGTAGGAAAAAGAGGGAAGTCCTCTGAGGTGTAACCTGAAAGATGAGAGGGAGCCAGGCTTGGGAAGGGGGACAGGCAGTGCAGAGGATCAGAAAGGATTTCCCAGGCAGAAAGAAGGGCAGAAGCAAAAGTATCCCCCACCCTCGAGCTTTCTGTCTGATTGTAGCTGAAAAGTTCTCATTTGAATCATGCTGCGTTTTATTCTACAAAACTTACCCTGTTGCAGAATGTTCAGAGTATGTCAATGTATGCAAGGAAGAGCCCTTCAAAAAACTTTTTTTTTTTTTTAAGTAAGAATAGACTCACAGGAATTTGCAAAAGCAGTATGGAGAAATTAACGTCTATCCTCCTGGCTTACGGAACTACTGTTAGTCTCACGTTGCATCAGTCCCTAGCTCATGGTGACTGCAACTTTTAGCCATTACACATTTGACTGGAGCTGCTTGTCTTGTGCCATCCCCATGATCGATTGTAAATCAGGCCATTGTAATACACAGGATTGTTCATTGGCTGACTTTTGTCAGGCCTTCCTTCCTAGCCCACCTTGGTGTGTGAGACATTGGTGGTTCAGTGGTAGACTTCTCACTCTCCTTGCAGGAGATTCCTGGTTCAGCTCCCAGCCAATGCACGTCATATGTACCACTACCTGTCTGTCGATGGTGCTTTATGTGTTCCAACAGATGTCACAGAGCTTCCAGGTTGCTTAACAATAGTACAGTATCAAAACAGGAAACTGACAGTCGTGCAATACATGTGTATAGTTCTATACCATTTCACATACCATATCACATGTAGATTCATGTAACTATCACCACAATCAACATACAGAACTAGTCCATCACCAGGAAAACATCTCTCTGAGAAGCACTCTTTTCCTTTTTTCTTTTTAGTGTGTTCAATATTTGGCTGTATAACACTCAAAGTCTTGTGGTGCTTAGGTAATATGAAGTGGTGAATTTTTGCCTCTGGTTTTAGCTCTGGAGCTTTGTGGCTGGGTCAGAACAGAGACTGGAGCACACACAATCACAGCAGCTGATCACTGATGCTGCAGGGGCACAAGCTCTTGTGTATGATAAAAGCTTGATGCAGATCTCCCCAGTTGACTTCCAGTCACACACAGAAACAAGAACAATTTTATTCCTGGGAGGTGGGGCACAGCTTATGCAGTCAGTTTGTTTGTTAGTCTTCTGTAGAAGATAAAGGGGAGAGTACAGTAATGTAATGACCTAAGTCATCCTTGAGAAAGTCCACAGCGTTGTTGTTGTCTTCATTCCGAAAGGAATAAGCCCCAGAGGCATGAACTTCCTGTTTATGATAAGGTTCCCAGGAAAGGGAAGCAAATGTACAAGAAGTTAATGAAACCCTTTTGTAGAGGAAGGCTTAATTACAAATAGCATATGGCAAAAAAGATTTTAGGGTTCATTTGCTGTAAAGAGAAATGATGTTTCCAAATGGATTCGAATGTCTCTACTCCTCCCTACCACCTTCCCTTAAGTCTCAAGGCAATCCAAACAGCATCACTTCTGGAGAGTTAGAAGAGAACTCTCTCCCTTTGGGACAAAGCCTTTGGTAAACACTTGTTGGCTCTGGTTTCAGATTGCATCAGTTCTGGAGCTCATATGAGGCCCATAACTAAGAACAAGCTTTAACTTGATGTTTATATTACTTTCAGAATGGATGAGTTTCTAGATTTTTATTTTAAAATGCTGAATTTCACTTGTCCCAAACCTGGTGTATGGTGTATTTAGCTTTCTCTTATAGTCTGTATAAGTGTATCAATTAAGTGTAACTTTTAAATAAATGCTAGTATATCACAGTCTCTCTTTGGGGGAATTTATGGTCCTAAATTTTCTCCCAGTAATGATGAGAAGTTAGGGGAAACTTCATGCTTTAAAAATATAATTTGTATAAAATTACAAATAATTTATAGAGAAAGCAAGAGAATTATTTATAACCTTATAACCTCTAACCAAAGTCACTGCCACTGAGTTGATTCAAATTCATAGCGAACCTAAAGGACAAAGTAGAACTGCCTCATAGAGTTTCCAGGGAGCACCTAGAAACTCTTGGTTAGTGGCCATAGCACTTAACCACTGTGCTATCAGGTTTTCTATAACCTCTAACAGAACTGCTATTCTAACTTTGGTGAATTTCTCCTGTAGTTGTCTTTAATAGATATTCACATGTAGTTAAAATCAGAGCACGTAGTCCGTATTTATGTTTTGTTTTGCTGTTATTTGTTTAGCACAGTCAGGACACCAAATTAAGTTTTGATTTATGGTAACAGTGATGATACTAAGACATGGAGATCAATTTAAAGACATACATGAATGGTGAATCCGCAGTTAAATCTGAAGAAAATTTAATTAGTCTTTTACTTGAATCTATGGAAGAAATGGACTAGTAAGAACAGGAAGGTCCTTATTTATAATTTTTCTTTAATTTGCTAGTCTAAGCTGTTCTCAGTGTCTTTAATGAATTCAGCTAACCAGATAACTTAAGAGAAATTTTTCCCAGGGCGAGACTAACAAACTTCAGCTGTTTCTCTATGTAGATCTGTTTTTCAGGAGGTATTAGAATTTGAATCATCATGAGAGTTTCACCAGAAACCAGGACCACTTACACTACAGCCCCTGGTAAGAGAAATGGGAGCCCAGGTTCTTAGGTCTCATAAAAATAAAAAGCACTGCCGAGACACTGGTGGTATTCAATAGAGTCATCTATGAGTAGAATCATATTAATCTACTTGGTTTATTAGTTCACTTAGTAAATATTTATTGAATACCTACTATGTTCCGGGAATTGTTCTAGGTACTTGAGATGTATCAATGAACAAAAGAGACAAAAATCCTTAGCCTCACAGAGTTTACATTCTGTTATTTATTTTTATATATGAACATAATATATTCAAATCTTTGCTTTGCCTGTGTTTTCGTACACAGATCCCTGAGACAGTCAAGGCCAGTTCTATTTACCTGAAAAATATGTCCAGTTAACCTGTGATTATGAATTCTTCTGTGATTACTTTTCTAGATGTGATTCATTTTAAACAATATGACAAAGAAAGTCGTTTTTTAAGAAGGGTGCTACCTGGAATGTTGCTCCTTCTAGTGTCTGTTATACTCAACTACTGTTTTCAAAGTTACACAAACTATTTCGAAGAAAGTTGTAAAGAACTCTAGTATGTACTTATGCTTTATCTTGTATCTTGTGTTTTATATGGAAAGGATACTTTTTTGTTCAGTGTTTGTATCATTATTGATACACCCAGGAAACCCAGTGCTGTCGAATCGATACCCACCCCTAGCAACCATACAGGACAGAGTAGAACTGCTCTGTAGAGTTTTCAAGGAACACCTGGCAGATTTGAACTGCAGACCTTTTGGTAATCAGCTGTAGCACTTAACCATTATATAGCCACCAGGGTTTACTAAGTCAAAATGTATTTGTCTTAAATGTTGAATTTATAAAGGGTATAATGAATTGGATCCGACTCGATGGCACTTGGCTTGGCTTGGCTATAATTCATAACCAGATCCACATTTAATAGTTTATTTTGTTATATATCTTGATTTAAACTTAAAATAATCATGAAAAGTGTAGGTTTTCCTATTTGTAGTCTTAAAGAATACATTTTGTTGTTCCATCAGACAAGTTGAATGGGGCCGTTTAACTGCCTAGAGACATTAGAAAATGCTTCTGGGAAAGCTGAGCTTAGCAGGATAAATATGAGTCAAAAAAGGACACAAGTATTAGAAAGATTAAAAAGTCTGTGTAAAGGCATGAGTTTGTTAGAGAGTAGTATTTTGGAGAAATGTAAGTATTAAGATATATAAAGAGCAAAGATGATGAGACGTAAGAGTGGAGGAAAGGCATTTGCAAAGCCTGAAAGGTAATTTGAAACCACTGAAAGATTGTTAACAAGAGGAGTGGAAAAAAGAGATTGGATTTATCAAAAGATCATGCTGTTAGTAAGACATCCCAGACTTAAACCTGTTTCAGTCTTGAAATAATGCACACCAGGAACCCTTTGTACACTGTATATTATTTACAAGAAGATGGAAGGAACAAGTCACTGTTTACTGAGTGCCGTCAAACATTTCAGGAGGTAGCAAATGATCAAGAACCGATGATATCGAAGGAAGGAGTCCAAGCTGGACTAAAGGGAATGGTGAAAAACAAAGTTCAAGGAATTACTGAAATACCAGCTGAAATGTTTTAACAAGTAGATGCGTTATTGGAAGTGCTCTCTTGTCTATGCCAAGAAATTTGGAAGATAGCTATCTGACCAACTGACTAGAACAGATTCATATCGGTGCCTGTTTCAAAGAAAGGTGATGGAACAGAACATGGAAATTAACGATATCATGAATATCACATATAAGTAGAATGTTACTGAAGATAATTAAAAAACAACTACAGCAGTACCTTGACAGAGACTTACTATAAATTCAATAATGCGGGATTGAGGAGTGCTGTTGATGTCAAATGAATCTTAACTAAAAGCAGAGAATACCAGAACGATGTTTACCTGTGTTTTATTGACTATGCAAAGGCATTAAACTGTGTGGATTATGACAAATTGTGGATAACTGCAGAAAATGGGAATTTCAGAACACTTAATTGTGCTCATAAGGAACCTGTACAAAGATCAAGAGGCAGTCTTTTCAACATAGCAGGTGGCTACTGTGTGATTTAAAGTCAGGAAAGGTATGAGTCACGGTTGCATCCTTTCACTGTACATATCCAATCTTTATATTGAGCAAATAATCCAAGAAGCAGGATTATATGCAAAGGACATGGTGTCAGGACTGGAGGAAGACTCATTAACAACATTCCACATTCAGATGACACAACATTGCTTATTCAAAGAGTACTTGAAGCACTTATTGTTAAAAAATAAAAAATCTGCAGCTTTTAGCAGGGGCTATACCTCAACATAAAAGAAACAAAAGATCTTCACAAGTGGACCGATAAACAACATCATGATACACAGAGAAAATACTGAAGTTATCAAGGATTTCATTTTACTTGGATCCATAGTCAATACGTGGAAGCAGCAGTCAGGAAATCAAAGGACACATTGTATTGGGCAAATCTCTGTAAAAGACCTCTTTAAAGTGTTGAACAGCAAAGATGTCACTATGAGGACTAAAGAGTGCCTCGCTGAAGCTATGGTGTTTTCAGTTGCCACATATGCATGTAGAAGCTGGGTAATGAAAAGGAAGACTGAAGAAGAATTGATGCCTTTGAATTATGATGTTGGCCAAGAATATCAAATATAGCAGGGGCTGGCAGAGGACCCAATAAATCTGTCTGGGAAGTATAGCCAGAATGTTCCTTAAAAGCAAGGATGACATACTTTGAACTTGTTATCTCGGCAGGGAGGAGAGGGGGATCAATCCCTGGAGGACATCATGCTTGGTAGAGAGTCAGCACAGAAGAGGAAGACACTCAATGAGAGGGACTGACACAGTGGCTGCAATAGTGGACTGAAGCATAATAATGATTGTGGTCATGACACAGGACCTGGCAATATTTTGTTCTGTTGTACGTAGGATTGCTAGGACTTGGTACCGACTAAATGGTGCCTGACATTACCGGGTAGAAACCTCAGGTTTTGCTCAGCTTGACTTGTATCAGCCAACAAACAAGAGACTGAAGTGGGAGAGTGCACCAGGAAAGGAAGCAGTCAGGGCTATTGTTGCCAAGACTGCTTCAAGAAAGCAAAGGAAAAAAGTTATTTTTAAAGTTATTTTTAAAGGGTTGACAAGTAGGGAGTTCATACAAGTTACATCAGCATCTTTCTTAATCATACCACACAGATACCACAACTTTCATGGGGTAGACCAAGCAGTGGAACTGAAATTCTGACACAAATTGTGAGGCCAACCAAACATACTGTAACGGAGTTTTCTGTAGCCTGGGGATATCTGTATTCTAGTAACAAGAGGATGTTACTGGGAATAGTATTAATGACTAGCACATCAATAATTGGAAGTTTTTCATTTCCTAGTTTGTTGTGTATCTTTTTGATTTCTAACTCTGCACCTTTCCATTCTTATGTATGTAGATTCTCCTGGCAAAAGCCTTGAGATAGTTTCATAGAAGCCCTCCTCATTCAGTGAAGTATATCAGAGTTATCTGGAGGGTTTATTCAAATTCATGTGCCCAGGTGACCTCAAAGTATGTCGGGAAAAAAAAAATCCTCATTACCATCAAGTTGATTTTAAATCATAGTGATCCCAAGAGACAGAGTAGAATTGCTTTGTAGTGGTTCCAAGGAGTGCCTAGTGAATTCAAACTGCCAACTTTTGGCTAGCAGCTGTCGCTTTTAACGACTATGCAAGCAGGGTTTCTGTTGGCACTAATGACCTGTCTAAATCTTTGGCTGAAAGGATGAAGTGACTTCAGTACTAAGTTAAACGGGTACCCAGGGATCGTGCTCTGAGAGTTTCTTCAGTCTCTATCAGGCCAGCAAGCCTGCTCTTTGTGTGTGTGTGTGGACTTGAATTTTGTTCTACATTTTTCTCCTTCTCTGTCCTTGATACTTTATTGTGATCCTTGTCAGAGCAGTCAGTTGCGGTAACTGGGCACCGTCTTGTTGTTTTAGGTTCAGTCTGATGGAAGTTGTGATAGTTGCAGTCCACTAGTCCTTTGGACACATCTTTCCCTTGTGTCTTTGGTTTTCTTCATTCTCCCTTGTTCCAAGCATGACGGAAACATTAGATGTGTCTTAGATGACTGCATGTAGGCTTTTAAAACCCCATTTGCTGTTCACTACCCTCAGATGTAGAACATTTTCTTTGTAGATTATTTAATGGTGTTTGAGCTGTATGTTACAGACACATTTTTGTGTAGTTTTATAATAGTGGTCTCTTGTAGTATTCATCCTTTTGTAATTGACTTCACTCAGGAAAATGCCCTCCAGATTCATCCATGTCATTAGATGTTTTGAAGATTAATCATTGTTCTTTATCACTGCTTAGTGTTCCATTGTGTATAGGTTCCATACTTTATCTATTCGTCTGTTGATGGGAACATAGGTTGTTTCCATCTTTTTGCTATTGTGAATATTACTGAATAATACTGCAATTAGTATACATATGTATATTTGTGTGATGGCTGTTATTTCTCTAGGATATATTCCTAAGCGTGCGATTGCTGGATTATACAGTATTTCTATTTCTAGCTTTTAAGGAAGGGCCATATTGTTTTTGACAATGGTTGTACCATTATGCAGTCCTGCTAACACTGCATAAGAGTTCCAGTCTGCTGGCAACCTCTTAAACATTTGTTATTTCTGTTTTTGTTTTTGTTTTTTTCCCCAATTTATGCCAATAGTGTTAAGGAGAGTTGGTGGTATCTCACTGTAGTTTTAATTTGCATTTCTGTACTGGTTAGTGATCACTAGCACTTTCTCATGTGTGTTCTAATGTCATCTTTCGTGAAGTCCATATCCTTTGCCCATTTTATTTTTAAATTGTAATTTAGATGAAGGTTTATGGAACAAACTAGTTTCTAATAAAGCAGTACAGATACTGTTTTATGATGTTGGTTAACAACCCCACAACATATTGATAGTCTCCTCTCTCAAACTTGTGTTCCCTGTTACCAGCTTTATTTTCCTCTCTTGCCGTCTAGTCCTTGCCCCTGGGCTGGTGTGCCTCTTTAGTTCGATTTTGTTTCATGGGCCTGTCCTGTCTTTGGCTGAAGGGTGAAGGTCAGAAATGACTTCATTGCTGAGCTGAAAGTGTATCTGGGGGATCATACTCTCAGGCTCGCTCCAGTCTTTGCAGGCCAGCAAGTCTGGTCTTTCGAGTTAGAATTTTGTTTTACTTTTTCTCCAGCTCTGTCCAGCATCCTCTCTTGTGATTCCTGCCAGAGCAATCCATGATGGTAGCTGGGGATCATCTAGTTGTACTGGACTCAGTTGATGTAGGCTTTTGTAAATGTAGTCCATTAGTCCTTTGGATTAACTTTTGCATTGTACTAGGTCTGACAAATCAAGTTTACAAACTCATCCTAGAAGAAGTGTTACATACCCCATTGCTGAGTGTCACTGTGGTCATCTTCTAAGTACTCCCTTGGGAAGCTATGTATCAATGCCAGTGCCTAGTCCACCCTTCAGAGTAATTTTGGAACTCTTTTTTTCTGGAATGGCCATCAGAGCTGTCATTGTATTACCCCTGATGTCCTGAAAGTCATCAAATGTCTTCCTTTCACTAGTTCCTTTATCTTGGGTAAGGAAAAAAGTCACTGGGGCTAGATCAGGTGAGTAGGGAAGGTGTTCCAATACAGTTATGTGTTTACTGGCTAAAAATTCTGTCACAGACAACTATACAATTAACTTTGCGAACTTGCCACCATGCACAATGGCCACTGCAGAAAGAGTTCCAAAATTTCTTTGAAGGGTGGACTAGGTGCTGGGGTTGATGCATAGTTTCCTGAGGGGAGTCCTTTGAAGGAGACCATGGTGATACTCAGCAATGAGGTATGTAGCACTTAAAACAACTGAAGTTGATGGACTTAACTATCAGACCTCATGTCTTCAGTTTTCTTCTGTATTCTTTGTTTCTGAAGGGCTGAGACCACCAGTATAGTATCAAGAATAGCCATTCATGGACTTTTAAGACCAAACACTACTTAGTAAGGTAGAATGTAGAACATTTTCTTTATAAACTATGTGATGTCAATTGAGTTAGATGTTTCCTGAGACCATGCTCTCCAGAGCCCTCAGCCCAGCAATTCGGTCCCTCAGGGAGTTCAGATGTGTCTATGGGGTTTCCATGACCTTGCACTGTACAAGCGAAGCTGGCTTCTCCAGTACTGTGTACTGTCTTACCCTTCATCCCGGTTATCACTTATCTATTGTCTGTGTAGTGTTTCTCCGTCCCTACCTGTCTTCTCCCTCATAGCCATAGAAGATTGTTTCTTTTTCTGTATAAACTTTTTCATGAATTTTTATGGTAGTGGATTCATACAATATCTGTGCTCTTGTGATTGATTTATTTCACTCAGCATCATGCCCTCTACTTTCCTGTATGTTATGGGATGCTTCACAGATTCATTGTTGTTCTTTATTGTTGTGTAATAGTCCACTGTATGTATGTACCAGTTTGTTTATCCGTTCATCTGTTGTTAGAGATCTAGGTTGTTTCTATATTTCTGCTATTGTGAACAATGCCGCAGTGAACATGAGTCTACATTTATGATGACTCTTATTTTTCTAAGATATATTCCCAGGAGTGGGGTTGCTGGATCAAGTGATATTTCTCTTTCTAGCTTTCTAAGGAAGCAACATACTGTTTTCAAAATGGTTGTATCATTTTCCACTTGCACCAGCAGTGCATAACAATTCTGATTTCTTTGAACTGATTTCTTTGAAGCCCCTCCAGATTTGTTATTTCCTGTTTTTGTGGTTTGTGCCAGGCATGATAAGGTCAGATGGTATCTTACTGTGGTTTTGATTTGCATTTCTCTAATGGTCAGTTATTGTGAACATTTCCTCATGTGTGTTGGCTACTTGACTTTGATGACATATAGGTTCATTTCCTCTGCCCGTTTTCAATTGGATTGTCTTTTTTATTGTAGAGATATTAGCTTTTCCTGTCTATTTTAGAGATTAGATCTTTTTTGGCTGTGTTCTAGCCAAAATTTTTTCCTAGTCTTTTGGTGAAGTCTTCACCAAAAGTCTTCACCAAAAGTGAAAACACTTCAGCATAAGTGTTTAATTTTTAGGAGATCCCATTTATGACTTATCTCCTGGAGTTTGTTTATTAATTATGGTTTGTGTGCTATTTATGCCATATATTAAGGTTCCTAGTATTTACTCTGCTTTTATTTCCATGATCCTTACAGTTTCTGGTTGCATATTTAGCTGTTTGATCTATTTTAAATTAATTTTTGTGTATGGATGAGGTATGACTCCTGTCTCTTTTTTTTTTTTTTAATAGTGGACGTCCAGTTCTCCCAGCACCATTTCTTTAAAAGACTGTCTTTTCCACTATTTAATGGACTTTGGGCCTTTGTCAAAGATTAGGTGCTCATAGGCAGGTGAATTTACATATGAGTTCTTGCTTCTGTTCCATTGGTCAATATGTCTGTTATTGGACCATTACCAGGCTGTTTTGACTACTGTAGCTACATAGTAGGTTCTGAAGTAAGGTAATTACTTTGTTCTTTCTCTTCAATAGTACTTTACTTGTCTCAGCTCTCTTTCCATAAATTTAAATATATATGTATATATTTTATTGTGTTTTAAGTGAAAGTTTACAATCCAAGTCAATTTGTCATAAAAAAATGTACACACATGTTGCTGTGTAACACTAGCTACTCTCCCCATATTATAACAACATACTTCTCCTTTCTACCCTGTATTTTCCATGTCCATTCCTCTAGCTCCTGTCCTCTGCCATCTCATCCTGCCTGTGGACAGGAGCTGCCCACTTAGTCTCATGTATTTACTTAAGCCAAGAAGCACACTCTTCACTAGCATCATTTTGTGTCTGATAGTCCGGTCCAGTCTTTGTCTAAAGAATTGGCTTTGGGAATGGTTTCAGTTGTGAGCTAACAGAGAGTCCTAGGAGGTGTTTTCCAGGGACCTTCCAGTCCATGATACCATCAAGTCTGGTCTTCAGTGGGGCTTGAGCTTTGTACCCCACTGTTATCCTATTTCATCAAGAATTCTTTGTTGTGTTCCCTATCAGGGCGGTTATTGGTAGTGGTCCATGTAAATTTAATGATGTTTTTTTCATCTTATTAAAGAATTTGTTTGGTATCTGTATTGGGATTGCACTGTATTTGTAGATTGCTTTGCATAGAATTGACTTTTTTTTTCATGATGTTGAGTCTCCCTATGCATGAGCATGGTATGTTTTTCCATTTATGTAGGCCCGTTTTGGTTTTTTGCAGTAGTATTTTGTAGTTTTCTTTGTATAGGTCTTTTACATCCCTGGTTAGATTTTTTTCCTACGTATTTTATTTTTTTAGGGGCCATTTAAAGGGTATTGCTTTCCTGATTTCCTTTATGTGGTTCTTGTTACTAGTGTATAGGAATCCAACTGATTTTTGTGTGTTTGTATTATAGCTTGCCTGGCTGGCTGTTATATCTTGCCACCAAGATAAATCTTTCTATTCCAGTAGTTTTCTTATGGAGTCTTCAGTGTTCTCTGTGTACAGTATTATGTCAGCTGGCAAAAGCATTAGTTTTACTTCTTCTTTACCAGTTGGGATTCACTTCATCTCTTTTTCTTGCCTTATTGCTCTAGCTAGGACTTCTAGCACAATGTTAACTAGGAGTGGTGATAAAGGACATTCTGGTTTCTTTTCTCAAGAGGAGCATTTTCAGCTTCTCTCCATTGAGAATGATACTGGCTGTTGGCTTTGTATAGAGACCCTTTAATATGTTGAGAAATTTCTCTTTTATTCCTATCTTATCAAGAGTTTTTATCAGGAGTGGTATAAAACTTCATGAATGCCTTTTCTGCATTAATTGAGATAATAATGTGATTCTTAAAAAAATTTATGTGGTGGATTACATTGATGGATTTTTCTAATGTTGAACCATCTGTGTATACCTGATATATGAATCCCACTTGGTTGTTGGGAATTATTATTATTATTTAATAAGATGATGAATTCTATTAGCTAGAATTAAATGATAAGAATTTTTGCACTTGATTTTCTGATCCTGTCATTCCTTTTACATTTACAGTAATCTTCTATAAGGAGCCCCAGTGGTGCAGTATTTAAAGCACTTGACTGTTAACTTAAAGGTTATTTGTTTGAACCCACTAGCCACTCTATGGGAGAAAGATCTGGCATTCTCCTTCCATGAAGAATTCAGCCTTGGAAACCCTATAAGACATTTCTGCTGTATACCATAAGGTCATGATGAGTTGAAATAGACTTGATGGCATTGGATTTTGTTGCATTTTGGTTTGATCTTTTGTAAAGAAAGCTTTATCAGTTGGAGGTGATATAAGTTTTACCTGAAAAAGCAGAATAGATTCTTAATTCTTTCAATTAGGGAAGCATTTCAAGAGCTCACGTTGTCTTACAGTTGGTCAGCACTGTAGTGGACAGACGATCTGACTAAGTAGAGGTTTATGCATATTGTTCTACAAATTAGCCCTCAGAGGCAGAATGATAGAACAAGGTCCAAGTCCAAGCCCACTGCCATTGAGTTGATTCCGACTCATAGAAACCCTATAGACAGAGCAGAATTGCTCCGTAGAGTTTCCAAGGAGCACCCGGTGGATTTGAACTGCTGACTTTTCTGTTAGCAGCTGTAGCACTTAATCACTATATCACCAGGATTTCCATAGATGATAAGAAATACGTTGTAAAAATTATAGTGTCTATGTCATTGAGAACAGAAGGTGTCAGCAACATATGGAAGTATTACAGGACAGGATCTGTGGTATAGACATTGGTGTGTTTCATCAGTACTGGTGTCTTTTGGTAGTTTCCAGTAGCTGTAATACTACTGGTGGGCATGACAACATAGTTATTGTTTTGTTCATTAGCAACACCAGGGGAAATCACCAGTGGAGGAGAAAAATGGTGCCAAGCAAGTGGGGAACCAAGAGGATTATATTCTGTGGAGTACTCATGAGGTGGCCCTTGGGGCATCCAGAGCTATTCATCAGGGAAACTGGAGTTCTTAAAGTGCAACTGTAGGCAGAATTGCAGTCAGACACATATTAATTTTTGAGATTTATTGTGAGCTTGTTTTATCCTTGGCTGGTGTGATCCTGGGTACAAAGTTCTTTGTCTTACCAAGAACAGAAAATGATGAAGAAAGGTTCCTTTTCAAGCAAAAGAAATTCAAAGGATAAAGTGATATATTGTTATTCTGTTAGATGTTGTAGAGTCAATGTTCAACTCTTAGTGACACTGTGTTACAGCATAGATCCACCACAGGGTTTTCTAGGTTGTAAACTTTACAGGAACAGATAGACAGATATTTTTCCTGTGGAAATGTATACAGTTAGAAAAGTAGAGAGATGACAACAGATGACTCAGATTGAAAGAGAAGTTTCAAAGATACTAGTTGATGGATGAGAGAACCAGGTTATCCCTGGGTATTTCATGATAGGCTTAAGAAAGCTATCCTCTGGTGGTAGTTGACATTACATGGTTGGTTGAAGGGCTGCTTTTCCACTCCATAAATAAGTTATGTCTCTCCATTTGTTTTAAGTCTTATTTTGTGCCTTCAGTACCATATATATATATATATATGTATATATATATATATTATATTTTATGGTAAACACTGAGATTCAAGTAAAGACAAAAATTTATTCTTGATAAAACCATGATCCCCTGAAAAGTTAAAATAGTTAAAATATAATGAATATAAGGGTTTTTTTTGTTTGTTTATACTAGTGTGTGCAGAGGTTGCAATTACTAATTCATGTATGAGAATTAAAGGTATAATTGTTTTTTATTTCACTTTTAGGTTTTTTTTTAAGTATAAAAACAGTGAATTTCTTGTTATCCCACATTCATTCTAAACACTGGTTTCTTGGTGGAAAAATGGAAATAGATTACCTACTAGAATAAAAGAGGTTGAGAACTATTGCTGTGGTTGGGTCTATTTTTATTATCTATTGGCGAAATATGTGTAGACTAAAAGGAAAATAAACAGACAAATCTTATATTAAAGAATGGAAAATAGTCTGTGTTATATTTAATGTGTGATTTATAAAAATTTTGTCAACATTTAATAAATTATGCTTAGCATTCAACACAGTGATTGCAGTTGAATTTAGTGAAACTATTATTCTTTCTGTTGTTTTTTTTTTAAGCAATGGAAAAGCTCCCATACTTTTATAGAGTTGCAATATAGTAATTAGTAGAAGTATTTTGGTTGTGGTGGTTATTATTTTTTTGCTTGAGTGGAGCTAGTAAGATAGTTTTCTGTTTCTTATGCAGTGATTGGCTCATTCTTAGCTCTGTGTCAGGCAGTTTATTTAGGTGATAAAAGCATCACAGGGATTTTCAAAAGATTCCAGGAAGTTAACTGTTGCCTCACACTAACAGTAGGAGCATTGGCTGTCCCAACTCTAGTGGACAGCCACAAGAAGAAAATGAGCAGAGCACTGGTGGTATTAAGTAGAGTTCACATTGAAAAGAAATTCCTCTCAGAATTATTTCTATAACCCTTAATTTTAACCAGGTCTGACTTCAAAAGTTTGTGAGTCAATTATTTGAAATTTGAAATAAATTTTCCACAAATCGAATGTTACAAGGAGTTTGTTTTGCCAAGGATAGTTCTCAACCCGTTGTAAACCACAATACTAGCCTAGAAAGCATGGGGTCAAGCATAGAAACAAGAGTAGAAGACAGTGCTTTTTAAGTCTTGAAGTGGTCCTAAACAGTTTCTAAAGTTTATTCTTGGATTATTTTCACTTACCTTCTGCTTTGTAGCTTTTCTTGTTGTTGTTAGCTGCCACTGAGTCATTTCCAACTCATAGTGACCCTACTGCATAATGGAATGAGACACTGCCTGGTCCTGTGCCATGCCCACAAATGTTTTTATGCTTAAGCCCATTGATGCTGCCACTGTATCAATCCATCTTGTTGAGAATTTTCCTTCTTTTTGCTGACCTTCTACTCTACCAAGCATGATTTCTTTCTCCAGGGATTGATCCCTCCTGACAGTGTCCCCAAGTATGTGAAAAGCAGTATGTGAGATGCTTCTTCTGTCCTGCTCATTGTCCAGCTTTCACATGCATATGATGCAGCTGAAAATACCATGGCTTGGGTCAGGCTCACCTTAGTCTTCAAGGTGATGCCTATACTTTTCAGTACTTTAAAGAAGTCTTTTGCAGCAGACTTTCCCAATGCAATGCACCTTTTAATTTCTTGGCTCCTGCTTCCATGGGTGTTGATTGTGGAACCAAATACAATGAAATCCTCGACAACCTCAGTCCTTTCTCCATTTATCATGATGTTGCTTACTGGTCCACTTGTGAGGATTTTTGTTTTCTTAATGTTGAGGTGCAATCCATACTGAAGGCTGTGGTCTTTGATCTTCATCAGTAAGTGTTTCAAATCCTCTTTACTTCCAGCAAGCAGGGTTGTGTTATCTTCATAACACAGGTTGTTAGTGTTCCTCCAAGACAAATCCTCATTTGTCTTGGTATAATCTAGCTTCTTGGATTGTTTGTTGAGCATACAGATTGAAAAGGAAAGGACACAACCCTGACACACACCTTTTCTGACTTTAAACTATGCAGTGTCACCTTGTTCTGTGTACATGACTACCTCTTGATCCATATACAGATTCCTCATGAGCACAATTAAGTGTTCTAGGATTCCCATTCTCCACGATGTTAGCCATAATTTGTTATGATCCACACAGTTGAATGCCTTTGCATAGTCAACGAAACACAAGTAAACTCAGTGAAGATCCATCTGACATCGGCAATGATATCCTTGTTCCATGTCTTCTTCTAAATCTGGCTTAAATTTCTAGCAATTCCCTGTCAGTATACTGCTGTAGTTTTTGAATGGTCTGTAGCAAAATTTTAACTTGCACATGATATTAATGATATTGTTTGATAATTTCCACGTTCCATGGGATCACTTCTCCTGGGGATAGGCGTAAATATGAATGTCTTCCAGTCAGTTGACCAGGTAGCTGTTTTCCAAATTTCTTGATGTAGGTGAGTGAGCATTTCCAGTGCAGCATCCATTTGTTGAAACATCTCAGTTGATATTCCAGTAATTCCTGGAGCCTTATTTTTTTCCACTGCCTTCAGTGCAGCTTCAGCTTCTTCCTTCAGTACTGTTGGTTCCTGATCATATACTACCTCTTGAAACAGTTGAACGTCGACCACTTCCTTCCGGTATAATGACTGTGTGTTCTTGCGATCTTACTTTGTTGCTCCTTGAGTTGTTCAATATTTTCCCTATAGAATCCTTCACTACTGCCACTCGAGGTTTGAGTTTTTCCTTCAGTTCATTCAGCTTGAGAAATGCAGAATGTGTTCTTCCATTTTAGTTTTCTATTTCCAGCTCTTTGCACGTCATCGTAACACTTTGTTTTATCTTCCTGTGCTGCCCTTTGAGATTTTCTGTTCAGTTCTTTTACTTTATCATTCCTTCTTTTTGCTTTAGCTGCTCAGTGTTCAAGAGCAAGTCTCTTCTGACATCCGATCTGGTCTTTTCTTTCCTGTCTTTTTAATGACCCCTTGCTTTCTTCATGGATGCTGTCTTTCCACAACTCATCCAGTCTTAGGTCATTAGTGTTCAATGCATCAAATCTGTACTAAGCTGGTCTGTAAACTCAGGTGGGATATACTCAAGGTCATACTTTGACTCTTATGAACTTCTTCTAATTTTCTTTGGTTTCAATTTGACTTTGCATATGAGCAGTTGATGGTCTGTGCCACAGTCAGCACCTGGTCTTGTTCTGACTGCTTGTGTAGAACTTTTCTATCATTTCTTTCCCCAGATGTATTTGATTTGATTCCTGTGTATTCCATCTGGTGAGGTCCATGTGTATAGTCACCATTTATGTGAGTGAAAAAAGGTTTTTGCAGTGAAGAAGTCATTGGTCTTACAAAATTCTGTCGCTCACTCTTTGGCATCATTTCTGTCACTAAGGCCTTGTTTTCCAACTACCAATCCTCCTTTGTTTCCACCTTTTACATTCCAATTACCAGGAATTATCATGCAAGTTGATTGCTTGTTTGGTCCATTTTGGACTGCAGAAGCTAGTAAAAATCTTCGATTTCTTCAACTTTGGCCTTACTGGTTGGTGCATAAATTTGAATTATGGTTGTGTTAACTAGTCTTCCTTATAGGCATATGGATATTGTCCTATCACTGACACCATTGTACTTCAGGACAGATCTTGAAGTGTTCTTTTTGATGATGAATGCAACACTATCTCTCTTCAAGTTTTCATTGCTGGAATAGTAGACCATATGATTATTCAATGCAAAATGGCCAATACTAGTCCATTTCAGCTCACTAATGTCTAGGATATTGATGTTTATGCGTTCCATCTCATTTTTGAAGATTTCAAGTTTTCCTAGAGTCATGCTTTGTACATTCCATGTTCTGATTATTAGTGGGTGTTCATAGCTGTTTCTTGTCATTTTGAGTCATGCCACAACAGCAAATGAAGATCCCGAAAGCTTTGCTCCATTCACATCATTAAGGTCAACTCTGCTTTGAGAAGAGAGCTCTTCCCCAGTTGTCTTTTGAGTGCCTTCCAACCTGGGGGCTCATTTTCTGGCACTGTATCTGACAGCGTTCTGCTGGTATTCATAGGGTTTTTACTGGCTAATTCTTTTCAGAAGTAGCCTGCTGGGTCCTTTTTCCCAGTCTGTCTTAGTCTGGAAGCTCAGCTGAAACCTGTTTACCATGGGTGACCCTGCTAGTATCTGACTGAATCCTGGTTGCGTAGCTTCCAGCATCACAGCAACACACAGGCCCCCACAATATGACAGACAGACAAGTGAGGGTTTGCTTTATATTGGTTGGTACTGATAACACAAATTACTCCATTGTAGCAATGTTTCCTGGTCTGTACTCTCCCACCAAAGCTCTTTGGAGCAAATATTACCTACATTCCTCTCTTTAGAGAATTTCAGAAAATAGAAGAAAAGTAACCTCATTCAGTTGATTTACCCTAATGAGTGCATAGAGAACCCTAGTGGCACAGTGGTTAAGTGCTCAGCTGCTCACCAAAAGGCCTGTGGTTCAAATCCACTGCTACTCTGTGGGAGAAAGATGTGGCAGTTTATTTCCATAAAGATTTACAGCTTTGGAAACACTGCGGTGCTATGGCTGCTAACTGAAAGGTTGGCAGTTCACATCCACCAGGCACTCCTTGGAAATTCTATGGGGCAGTTCTACTCTGTCCTATAGAGTTGCTATGAGTCAGAATTGACTCAACAGAAACATTTTTTTAAATGGTGCTACGAGTTGGAATTGACTCAGTGGCACTGGATTTGGTTTGGTTTTTTTAATAAGTACGTGATTAACAGCCAACAAATGCTTACTATTTTTTAAAGAAAAAAATACATACTCACACTTAATTAATTTCAATTTGAAAGACTCATTTTAAGAAATTAAAGAAATTCGGGCAGTTTTAAAGGAAGGTACTTGAAGGTACTTGAAAGACCAATTCTATTTGTACTCAACAGCCCTGTTTCAGGTTTTTTGCAGCTTTATCATCTTATACATACATACCTGTAAGTTCTTTTAAGTTTTTAGGTTTATTTTTTTCCCTCACAGTCTCTTGTATAAGAATGATAGTGGGAGTGTTGGTTTTATGGTATAAATTGTTTGAAAGACCTGCTCTTGCCTATTCCTCTTTTATTAGATTACTAGGTATCTTGGTGCCTGTCCCTAGAGAGACTCAGTCAAGAAAGAAGAACAGATAAAAAGGACTGATAAGCACCATACTAGGAAAATGTTTCTTAGAGGAGTTGACATTTCTCTTTATTAATTCAGAAAATGTTAATTAGGTGCCTACTATGTACCAGATACTGCCTAGGTGCTGGGGATACCACGATTAACAAAACAAACAGGGGCTCTGCCCTTATGGAGATTATAATTCAGTGGTTCTGGAGAGTGGGCTACACACAACGGACTCTCATGGAAATAGTTACTATACAAAGGAAGGCAAAAGGCAGGGAGACTTCCTTTCATATTTTTCTTGGGAAAGTAGCAGTCCATATTATGAAATCACAAAATAGCTAATACAGTTATCTTGAATGAACATGTGGGACTATGTACTCACTTAAGAAGAATCTCCAGGAGACCAGATACTTGCCATAGACCAATTTATAGGGTAAGAGGAATGGCTGAATGATGGTTGCTGTCATGGATTGTATTGTGTCCCCCTCAAAACTGGTGTAGCCATGTGACCATGATTCCCCGTGTTCTATGATTGATCTCCATTTTGTGATTTTGCTGTGCTGTATGTTAAAGGATTAGGGTGGGACTGTAAATCCCTTTATAAGATCACCTCCGTGCTCCACTGTGAAGGGAGTTTCCCTGGAGTATGGCTTGCCCCACCCTTTATCCTTTCATCCTGCAAGAGATAAAAGGAAGGAGGAGCAAGTAGAGAATTGGGACTCTCACACCGTCAAGCAAGCAGCACTTGGAGAAGAGCGTGTCCTTCAGACCTGAGGTTCCCAGGCCAAGACACTCCCTGGACAAAGACTGATACAGTGTTTGGCTTTGCTGCAGAACTGACAAGGGGGAAAACCTTCTCCTGGAGCGGACATCCTGAATTTGGACTTGTAGCCTACCGGACTGTGTAAGAATAAACCTTCCTTTGTTAAAGCCATCCACTCTGTGGTATTTCTGTTAGAGCAGCCCTAGCTGACTAAAACAGTTGCCCTTTGTGGTGTGAGATAATTTAAGGCAAGTAGAATCTGACTCGACAACACTTGGCTTGGCTGGCAGATGGCATGCTCAGATTGTGAAACAGAATGAAACTAGAAGTTTTTGTGAGAACTAAAAATGATAGTCTTGACAATGTAATGTGAATATATGGCAGAAATGAGAGGCCTTTGAGAAACCCAAACCTTTACATTCATCTAAAATTGGCACTCAACTTAATTCTGGTACTGTTAACATTGGACTGGATTAAGTTTTTGTTGAGGGAAGCTGCCCTTTGCATTGTAATAAGTTTAGAAGCATTCCTGGTCTCTGCCTACTAGACACAAAGTAGCAACTCTTTCCCTTTCTTGACAATCAAAAATGTAGCAACTCTTTCCCTTTCTTGACAATCAAAAACATCTCGGGGTATTACCAAATGTTTCCCTGAGTAAGGGTCATGGTAGGAAAATTACCTCTGATTTTTAGAACCAAAGATTGGAAGTATTTCCTGTATAGTTCTTGCTTGGGGAAACCATTATGCATTGAGAGTCAACACTAATAAGTCACCTCATGCCGTGTCTCTCATTATTACTTGTCTAGTAACCAGGGTTTAAAGTTAACCTTTTTGGGAAGGCAAACTATATGATCAAACTAGGAAGGTTAATCACTGCATGCAGAGAATCATAGAAGTTTGCTGATTTATGCCATAGAAATACAGGGGGCATTTTTAGGAATGCATTTAAGAGTGCTTGGCCAAGAAGTTGGAAACATAATTTCAGGTTAAACTAAATTTACTGATAACAGTACATTTGCCAGATATTTGACAGGCAATGTGTTTGTTTACACAGCAAGATATGGTTCTGACAGTGTACTCATCTGGGTAATGTCAAATGACATTGAAAGGCCAGAAGGAATTTGGACTTATGTGCAGCAAGGAATACAAATTTTAGAGTGTAGCAGTACTAGATTACATAGATCCATCATGAGTCTGGCCATGGACCTCTTCTGTATCCTCTGATATGGTGTAGACAACTTCTAGTTTACTTTTGCCATAAGGGGTGGATTAGTGAAGGGAGTGTCAGAATCTATACAAGGTGCTTTACTGGCTATCCTTTCTAGGTTAAGAGTGCTTATATGAACAGCTGCATACAAAATAATGCTAACTGAAAGGTCTGTAATTTGAACCCACCTGTTACTGTTTGGGAGAAAGATGTGGCAGTCTGAGTCCATGAAGATTACAGCCTTGGAAACCCTGTGGGCAATTCTCTCCTGTTCTGTAGAGTTACTATGAGTTGAATCAAAATCAAGTCAACTGCAATAGGGTAGTCTAAATGGCAGAGCCCTATGACAGAAAGGAACAAGTAATGGTCATGGTCTTCAAATAAACAGCAGAGATGGGACATCTAGATAAAAGATCAACAAGGAAATAGAGGACTTGGGTAACACTGTAAGCTGACTAGGCCTACCAGATGTTTATAGAACATTCCACACAACGATAGCAGAACGTATGCACGTGGGTGATTCTTGAGGACAGACCATATATTAGGTCACAAAGCAAGTCTCAGTAAATTTTAAAAAGACTGAAGTCATGCAAAGAATCTTCTCTGACCACAACTGAATAAAATAAGAAGTCAATAACAAAAGAAAAAGATGGAAAATTCACAAATAAGTTGAAATTAAGTAACACACTGTCAGACAACCAATGGTCGAAAAAGAAATCACAAGGGAAATTAGTAAATACAGATAAATGAAAATGACATATGAAAATTTACAGTTGCAGTAGAAGCAATACTTTGAGAGAAATTTATAGTTGTAAATACCTACATTAAAAAAAGAAGTAAGATCTCAAACCAGTAACCTAATGTAACACCTCGAGGAACTATAGAAAGAAGAAAAAGAAAGCCCAAAGCTCCCAGAAGAAAATAAAGATTAGACTTAAATGTAATAGATGATAGAAAACAATATAATCAATGAACCCCAAAGTTGGGTTTTTGAAAAGACCAACAAAATTACAAACTGTTAGCTAGACTGGCAGTGAAAGGAACAGTGAGAGAAGATGCAAATAACTGAAATAAAGAATGAAAGTGGAGGATGTAACTACAGATCTTACAAAACAAAAAGGACTATAAGAGAGTAGGAACAATTTTATGTTGTCTTAATAGATAGCCTAGAGGAAGTGGACCAATTCCTAGAAATACACAAACTACCTAAACTGACTCAAGAAGAAACAGAAAAGATCATCAGACCTCTTGCAAACAAAGAGTTTGAACCATAAATTAAAAACCTTCTAACAAAAAAAGAGTCCTAGGAATAAATTTAACCAAGGAGGTGAAACACTTGTACATGGAAAACTGTAAAACATTATTACCAAAGGAAATTAAATAAGACCTAAATGACTGGAAAAACATCCTCTGTTCATGGACTGGGAGACTTAGTATTGCTAAAGTGTCAGTACTACTCAAAGTAATCTGCAGATTCAACATAATCCTTATCAAAATTCCAACATCTTTAATTTCAGAAATGGAAGTGAATCCTCAAATTCATATGGAACTCAAAAACCAAAAACTAGAAAACCACACCCACTGCCATAGGATTGATTCTGACTTATGGCAACCCTATAGGACAGAGTAGATCTACCCCATAGGATTTCTGGACTTCTGAGGCTATAAATCCTTGCAGAAGCAGACTGCCACATCTTTCTCCCATAGAGCCATTTGTAGATTTGAGTAGCCAAATTTCTGGTTAGCATTCAAGTGCTCTGACCATTGTGCCATCAGGGTACCTAATGGAAATGCAAGACACCCCCAAAAGCAAAAACAATCTTTGAAAAGAAGATCAAAGCAGGAAGATGAATCCTTTCTGACTTTAAAACATACTACAAAACTACAGTAATCGAAACAGTACAATACTGATGTAAAGATAGATGCATAGGCCAATGAAACAGAATTGAGAGTCTAGGCCAGTTAAGGAGCCCCGGTGGTACAGTAGTTAAAGCACTCAGCTGCTAACCAAAAGATTGACGGTTCGAACCCACTAGCCTCTCCACAGAAGAAAGATGTGGCAGTCTGCTTCTGTAAAGATTTACAGCCTTGGAAGCCTTATGAGGCAGTTCTACTCTGTCCTATAGAGTGGCTAATGAGTTGGTATCGACTCTACAGTGGTGGATATGGCCAATTGATTTTCAACAAGGGTTCCAAGTTTATTCAATGGGGAAAGAATAGTTGCTCCAACAAATAGTGCTGGGACAACAGGCTCTCTATACACACAAGAATGAAGTTTGACTGCTACCTTACATTATATATAAAAGTTAACTGAAAATGGACCAATAACCTAATGTAAGAAGTAAAATCATAAAATCCTTAGAATAAAACACAGGAGAAATGAATAAAGGCCTATTTTGGGGGGCAATGGATTCTAGATATGACACCAAAAGCACAGCAGCAAAGGAAATAACAGATATATTGCACTTCATCAAAATAAGAAATTTTGTTAATTAGGGCCATTATCAAGAAAAGTGAAAAGACAACCTACAGAATGGAAAACTGTTTCAGAAACCATGTATCAGATGAGGGTGTAATGTCCAGACAATGTAAAGAACTCATACAACTAACCCTGTCTGTCTTCTGTAATATGTTGGGCCCTCTACCACGTGGGGCCCAGATGCCCAGATGTAAGGTTGGTACTGAGTCTTACCGTTCAGCATACATATGTTCAGTTCATGCCACAGTTTTTCAGCAGGGTACTCATTCCCTCAACTGTCTCTGTCATTCTGCACTCCAGAGCTCACCAGTTCTAGTCTTCTGCAGAGGTGGTTACCCAGTGCTGTGGGTGATACAGGTGAACCAGTGATTATCTATTTATAAAAGTTTTGTCTTTTCTAAAGGAAAAAGCATAGCCCTTCTCTCTCTTTACTCTGCATTGCAGAACTTAACCGGAAGCTAAAGTTCTCAGAGTCCTAGCCCTAATGTCACAAGCAGAATGTAGAAGAGCAGGTCTGGACTGAGGCAGTAACTTAATCAGGACAGCTTATCACTTTGCCTGACAATAGCCATCAGCACACCTTCCACATGTATTGGAATCTGCACACAGCAGCGGTAACAAATTGCAACTTTCCTTTAATGAAACAGAACTACCTTTTGTAGAAATAAAGACACTCTCACCCTTTCCTCCGCAAAAGAAAAAGAGCAAAGTCCAAATGCCATTCCATGTCGTTTGGTGGATGATGTGAAGTACTTCCTCAATTCACTTAGAGTCCCTCTTGAATCTTCCGTAACCTGAAGGTGAAATTTTAAAATTAACCTTTGCCATTAATTTTAAAATTACAATGTGAAAGGGAGGGGAGGAAGACATGAGCCAATTTGTACAAAATCACGTAAACATACGTACACATACATTAGGCAGGTAAGAAAATATGCTTACTATTATAGTCCCCCCCCCCCCCCGATCTGGTCATGATGCTGTAACTGATATTTGTAACTTACTTCTCCCGTTGGTTTCGTAATCCTTTTGCCCTGAGCACCACCTACACCAAGTGGCATGATCCAAACCTTTATTCCTGAAAGATCTGAATCTTCAGTGTTCCTATCTGGTTTTGCTTACTGTAATTTCCCATTACTTTTTGCAATCAGCAGTGGAAATTCTTGGTGCTGTCCCACAGCATCCCCAGGCCTCCATAGCCTCTTTGTGTAGCAATAACCCAATTTTCCCTTAGTAATCAGGTCAGTTGCTTCAGCCAGTATAATAACTTCCTTCTTTGCCCATTGATACAGTGCCATAAGGAATCCAAAACAGCCAGTTAGCTGTTTCAACTTCCAATTCAATGAAAGTATTCTTCCCTTGGGAATGAAGACCTCCACACCAACAAAGTCGAATTTATAGGGACAGGGGACAGAAATTCTGTAAGTAGGCATAATAATGAGAGACACCTCTTTGTCTTCCACCCACTACCTCCCCCAGACATGTGTATTCCGGCAGTGGGAGAAGCAACACTATAAACTGGTTAATGGTTCGAAGCGTATATTGTGACATTCTGAGAGAGAGAATCTCAGACTTTCAGGTTATTGTTTTCTGGCTAATGCTGTAACTAAGTCATCAGTATGCTGCGTCAGGATGATGGGGTATGTAGCAGCACTAGTGGTTTCCATGGTTGTAAACCATAGATCACACTTCTTTTGTGAAATGTGTTTGTCAGAAAGCTGTATGGAGTGGAATACCAGAACAGGGAGGAAGGCATTATGTGTTGGTGCTGGAAGAAACACAGTAGACAGGACAGAAAAATCTACCCTGAATAGGTTTCCAGTGCAAACCAACAGCTTTCTCTTCCGGGATGGAAGGGGTGTACGTTAACCAACCTCTCAATAGCTGGCTGACTGATTGCCCTGGGAGATGTGGAGGACTCAGTTTCTGTTTGCACATTCTGTAGTTTGCACATTCAACAGTGGCGATAGCCAGATTAGCTCAGCGATGTCCCTGTTGTTGAGCTTATGTTGCCATTCCTGCCACTTTGGACCAGCCCAGAAGTTCTTCCCTCTGAAAAGATTTCCCTTTACCATTCCCCTTGAGCACTGTCGTGGATTGAACTGTGTCCCCCCAAAAATGTATGTAGCCACGTGGCTGGGCAGTGTTGCCCAATATGTTATGATTGTCCTCTGTTTTGTGATTTTCCTATGCTGTATGTTAGAGAATTAGGGTGGGACTGTAAATCTCTTCGTAAGATCACCTCCCTGCTTCACTGTAAAGGGAGTTTTCCTGGAGTATGGCTTGTACAACCCTGTATCCTTTCATCCTACAAGAGATAAAAGATGAAGGGAAGCAAGCAGAAAGTTGGGAACCTCACACCATCAAGCTAGCAGCACTGGGAGAAGAATTCATCCTCCAGACATGAGATTCCTGTACCAAGATGCTCCCTGAATGAAGATTGATGTACTACAAGGACTTTCCTCCAGAGGTGACAAGGGTGAAAGCCTTCACCTGGAGTGGACATCCTGAATTTGGACTTGTAGCCTGTCAGACTGTGTAAGAATAACCTTTTCTTTGCTAAAGCTATCCGTGTTGTGGCATTTTTGTTAGAGCAGCCCTAGATTGCTAAAACAAGCACCATCCCCAAGTGAGTAATGTATACTGATACTAGCATAATGTAGAGACCCTTCTTTGAACCATGTCCAGTTTTATTTTTTTACTCTTTCAACAGGTTATAAGGA
This sequence comes from Heterohyrax brucei, assembly GCA_028571685.1. Taxonomy (NCBI): domain Eukaryota; kingdom Metazoa; phylum Chordata; class Mammalia; order Hyracoidea; family Procaviidae; genus Heterohyrax; species Heterohyrax brucei. The sequence goes on from CM053150.1 coordinate 71,968,064, forward strand.
ATTCCCTATAAAACCATAGGCGTAAGCTGAGGGAGAGGCTGCAGGCAGCAGGAGTAGGTTTTGTGAGAGTCTGAGCTATCTGCTTCTACACCTTGCTTGTGCCTTCTGGAGTCTGATCTTGTGGATACCACTTCCATTTGATACTAGACTGCTGCTGGGCATGCCTGACCTTATGGCTAGGTGGATCCAATAACACCCATTCATAATGGGCAGTTCTAACCACATAATCATTTAGAATCCCATGGTTAAGCTTTCCATTTCTGTTGGGGCTCAGGAGTAAGCCATGAACGGCCTCTCAAAAGGAGAAGAATTATCAACACAGGAGGACGTGAATCTATCCCTGAACCATAGACATCTGTAATTCTCCTGTTGAAGCTTGCAGAAGGAACCATATCACATTCTTACCGCTGTCACTTTGAACACCACTGGATAGTCTGGAATGGCATTGCCTGGACTTGCTGCAGAGACTTGTCCGGCTCCAGGTCCAGCCCACTAAGAAGCAGCAGTGTTACAATTTACTCGGCAAATAGATCATAGCACATCCAAATTCAGTTTGTGTTAGCTACAAAGTTTGAAGAGGCTCAGGGCTGGCACACAGTTGATCCTGAACTTGTAGAACAGTGACTCCCTATCAATGTATATTGATGTAGTGGCCAGATGTCAGATGTGACTTGGGTTGTTTTCTCATCGTTTCATCATTTGATTGTACATAAAATGGCGTGTTTTGTTAGGTAGGAACTTTTGGGCTTGAATTTTGATAAGAATGGTGTATGCGTGTGCTATCAGCCAAAGAGAGGTGAGGTAGAGTAGACAGTTCTTTTTTTCTACATTGCATCCTTTGTTCTAGGAAGCTTCTGTTCTCAGCTTAGGTGTTTCTGATGAGTAGAAGTAGGACACCAGCTAAAGAAGAGAGAGCGAGCATTTCTAGAAAAGGAGAACAGCAAAAGTAAAGACCTATAGGCATGGTGAATTCTAGAAGCAGCAATTAGCTCACTATGAGTAGAAGGTAGTGCTCAGGTTGAGGATTATGAAGAGTAAAACAGAGGAAGATAAAACTGGAAAGTTGGATAGGCCTATATTGTGTGGAGCTTTATGAATTGCACTAAGGAATGTGAACATAATCCAATAGGTAGAAGGAAAATAGTCTTCTATTATTATTGTTATTCTTTTGCAGGATTATGTACTTTATATAGTATATATATCACATATATACTATATATATTATTTATTACTATTATTTTGCAGGATTGTGAGGTAACCCAGTGAATGTGTAAGACATTCTGTGAAAGTGACAAGAAGGAATTGGAGATGGGAAATACTGGGAGTAAGAATATTGTTTAAGGGGACATCTTGGTAATCCAGAAGTAAAATGATGATGTGTGAACTAAGCAAGGCAGTGGCAGTGAGAACGTAGAGGAGAAAATGAATTTAAGTGATACATATGAGGTGGAATTGAGAGGCCTGGAGGTTGATTACAAGTGGAATGTGAGGAGACAACAGAAAATTTATTTACGTGTTTAAAAATTTTACACTTGTGTTGCAAAGCCCTGCTTGAGTCTTAGTGAAGTTCAGACAGATCTGAGCCTGACAGTAACTAACTGCCTTGGTTTGCTTGGACTGAGAAGTGTTTTGGGGATAGGAGATGGATTTGTCACCTTAGCCTAGTATGAACTGACAGGGAAGATAACTGACAGGCGCTCGCTGTACTGTAGCTACCATTTAAATCCATTTTCTTCCCTTGCCTGTGGATCTATTCCGGTTCTAGGGAGAGAGGAGACTGGAAGTAAACCATGAGAGAACTGTTTCATTAATTTATGACCTCCTCTGACAGAGTTTAACGCGGAGGAAACAGACAGTTTGTCACCATGGACCACGCCTCAGCTCTGGAAAATTGAGGGCTTAGGTACGTTGATGACTTCAATTGGATATAGGCCGAGGGGTTGAAGTGACGGGGAGGGCAGAGAAGGGGGTGGCGAAGACACTTGATAACCTGAAATGGCACTCAGAACCTGAAATACTTGGCACTGCAGGAAAGTGTCCACACAAGTGGGGCATAACTGCGAAATTTGAGTCTTTACAGCAAACTTGAGTGCAATAGACTAGTGAAGCCATAGGAAATTTGTCAACATACAGGCTTTTCTTGAAGCAGCTCCACTCAAAAGGAAAGGATATGTTGATTAGGGTTGCTTTTCACAGTGCTGGAAACCCTGGTTGTGTAGTGGGTTAAGTTTTACATCCGCTAACCGAAAAGTCAGCAAATCCACTAGGCGCTCCTTGAAAACTCTGTGGGGCAGTTCTACCGTGACCTCTAGGATCTCTCTGAGTCGAACTCGGCAGGAGCGGATTTGGTTTTGTTTCTTTGTAGTGTTGCGCCATCTAGTGTTAACTTTTATCCACTTCTTTTGTCCTAGTTCAGATTTAACAAAAACACCAAACCCATTGCCGTCAAGTCAGTTACGACTCGTCGTGACCCTATAGGCTGGAGTAGAATCGCTCTAGAGAGTTTCCAGGGAGCGCCTCGTGGATTTGAACTGCTGACTTTCTTAGCAGCTGTAGCACTTAACCACTGTTGCCACTAGAGTTTCCAATTTAAGAAAAGCAAAAGAATTGATCTGAAGCGTGTTTGACAAGATTGTCATTCATTTGTTCCTTCATTTATTTGACAAATACTGATTGAGAACCTTCTACATATCAGTTGTGGAAACCTGGTGGTGTAGCGGTTAAAGGCATGGCTGCTAACCAGAGGTTGGTAGTTTGAATCCTCCAGGCACTCCTTGGAAACTCAATGGGGCAGTTCCACTCTGTCTGGTAGGGTTGGTTTATATACCAGTTGGTTTTCTAGGCATTGGCATTGTAACTGTGAACAAAAAGGCCCAAGGTCCTATTTTATTATGGAGGAGAATATAGAGAAGACAGATAACAAATGCAATAGATAAGTTTGTGCCACCTAGAAATTCCAAGTAAAATATATAGTATGTTATACAGTTACAGGAGGTTGGCATAGTGGTTAAGAGCTGTGTCATGCTATGGTTGCTAAGCAGAAAGTTGGCAATTGGAATCTACCAGCCACTCCTCAGAAACCCTATGGGGCAGTTCTACTCTGTCCTATAGGGTTGCTGTGAGTCTGAATCTACTGTACTACAATGTTTTGTTTTTTAAATACATATATATATGTACATACATTTATATATAGTTATATGTTCAAAAGAGAAAAAAATAAAGCATGAAAGAATTAAGTTTAAAATTTTGTTGGTGCATAGGAGCGTTTAGTTTTAGATAAAGTAGTCAGGGAACACCTCACTAAGTAGATAACTTTTGAGTAAAAAAAACCCGAAACAACCCAGAGACAGTGAGGGAACATTCCTGGCAGAGGAAGTAAGCAGTGCAAAGGCCCTGAGGTAGAAGTATGCCTGGTGTGTTCAAGGAACATCTGGGAACTACAGAATGAACTCAAAGGAGAATAGTAGGGGATGAGAGCCACGGGCTGCTGTGTTGAACAGACTGAAAGGAGCTCAAGGGCAGTAAAGGGAGAGCTGTTAGGGGTTATTTTAACCACGCGGGTAAGAGATTACATCTGGAACTAGAGGAAGAAGTAGAAGTGGTGAGAAATGGTTGACACCTACTTTGCTTGGCCTTCCCTCAGGCTTTAAGACTAACTTAGTCTGGAAAGTAGGGAAAAGGAAGGAAAGAGCCCACTTTATAATTTTTAATTCACCTGCGATTTCTTTCTGTGTATGGTGATAGCATGCAGCTTAACTGTTTTCCATATGGATAATCGTTCTCCCACCATTCACTGAAAAGATAATTTTTCTTCTCTGGGGTCCTGTATGAGTCAGGGTGGTATCCTTTCACCATACCTTTTCTATCTGTATGCTGAGCAAATAATCTGAGAAGCTGGATTATATGAAGAAGGATGAGGCAACAGGATTGGAGGATTGCATAACAACCAGTGTTATGCAGATGATACCACCTTAGTCGCTGAAAGCAAAGATTTGAAGCACTTACTGATGAAGATCAAGGACCACAGCCTTCAGTATGAGTTGCACCTCAACATCAAGAAAACAAAAATCCTCACAACTGGACCAGTAAGCAACATAGACATAAACGGAGAAAGAGTTGAGGTTGTCAGGGATTTCATTTTACTTGGGTCCACAATCACTGCCCATGGAAGCCGCAATCAAGAAATCAAAAGATGTATTGCATTGGGAAAATCTGCTGCAAAGGATCTCTTTAAAGTACTGAAAAGTAAAGATGTTATCTTGAAGACTGACGTCTGACCCAAGCCATGGTATTTTCAATAGCACCCTATGCATGAGAAAGCTGGACAATGAACAAAGAAGACAGAAGAAGAATTGATCCCTTTGAATTGTGGCATGGGAGAAGAGTGTTGAATGTACCATGTGCCACCAAAAGAACAAACAGATCTGTTCTGGAAGAAGTACAACCAGAGTGCTTCTTGGAAGCAAAGATGGCAAAACTGCATCTTACATACTTTGGGCATGTTGTCAGGAGGGATCAGTTCCTGGACAAGGACATCATGCTTGGTAGAGTAAAGGGTCAGTGAAAAAGAGGAAGACTCTCAACAAGACGGATTGACACAGGAGCTGCAGCAATGGGCTTACGCCTAAAAATGATTGTGGACATGGCACAAGACCAGGCAGTGTTTAATTCTGTTGTTTATAAGGTCACTATGAGTCAGAACCAACTCGACGGCAGCTAACAACAACAGGATCCTATAGTGCTGTTACTGTCATTATATGAAGTGTCCTTTTGTGTGTGGATCGTTGTAGGGATCTTGGTTTTGTACTGTTGTTTTATTTGTTAACTTCTCTGAGAACATCAGATTGTTTTAATTATTTATTTTACTTTATAATAAGTGGTAGAGCGAGAACTCCCATTTTTCTTTCATAGGAGTGGCTCAGGTATTTGTGACCCTGAGAATTTTCATATAAATTTAAAATCAACCTGTCAAATGGTCCAAAATCTGCAGAGAATTTCAGTTTCAGTGGAGTTAGATCTATAAATCAGTTTAGAGTGAATTCACGTCTTGCCCCTGTTGAGTCTTCTAGTTCACTATTCATGTTAGTTTTCTGTAATGCCATCAATGGTTTTATAATTTTTCTGTATCTTGCACTTTTGTATCTTTTAATAGATAAATTTATTTCTACATACTTGATTTTTTTGCTGTTAAAAATGGTATCTTTTTAAAAATTTATTTTCTAACAAGTTGTGACTGGTGTTTGGAAATGCCATTGATTTTTGCATGTTGATTCTTTAGTGATTTTTCTAAACCCTTGTTAATTCTAGTGATTTATCTTTTTGCTTTGATTATTATACATACATAATTTATCATCTCTAGATAATTATCTTTTATTTAATCTACTGGCTAGGGTCACTAGTACAGCATAGAATAAAAGTGGTGATAGTAGGCATCTTTTAATTGTTCCTGATTTCAGAAAGAAAGCCCTTGACACATAATATTAAACAGACCATAAATTTGCTTTGATTTTCTGTAGATACTTTTTAAGAGTTTCATTCTATTCTTTTATTTCTGGAAGTTTTTGAAAAATGATGAATGACTATTGAATTCTGAAAAATTTAAAAAGAGTTTGCATCTATATAGACTTTTTTCCCCCTCTTTAATCTATTAATATGGTGAATTTCACTATTTGACTTCCTAATGTTAAAGTAATCTTATATTCTTAGGATATATCCAGCTTAGTCATGATGAGTTTTTAAAGTATAAATTTCTAGATTTGAGTTTCTAATATTTTCTTTAGCACTTTTTTGTATTTAGGTTCATGGGTGAGAGTGACCTGTAATTTTCCTTGTATTTTTCAGGCTTTGGCATTATGGTTTGCTGGCCTCCTAGAGGGGCCCTGGTGACATAGTGGTTAAAGAGCTTGGCTGTTAACTTAAGGGTGGGTGGTTCAAATCCAACAGCCATTCCACTGGAGAAAGATGCGGCAGTCTGCTTCTGTAAAGATTTACAACCTTGGGAACTCTATGGGGCAGTTTTGCTTTGTCCTAATATAGCTATAAATTGGAATTGACTCTATGACAAAGAGTTTGGTTTAGTTTTTTACTAAACCTTCACAGCCCCTTCAGAGCAGAGTCAATGTTAATGATGTGGATGGAATCAAGTTTTGGGGACCTTCAACTGATGATGTGGCATGACTCAAGCATCCATTAATAATTAGAATGTGGAATGGGAGAAGTATGAATCTAGGAAAATTGGAAATCATCAAAAATGAAATGAAATGTATAAACATCAGTATCCTGGGCAGTAGTGAGCTGAAGTGGAAAGGCATTGGTCATTTTGAATTGGACAGTTACGTGGTCTACTGTGCTGGAAATGACAACTTGAGGAGCAATGGCATTGCATTCATTGTCAAAAAGAGCATTTCAAGATGTATGTTGAAGTACAATTCTGTCAGTGATAGAATAATATCTATAAGCCTACAAGGAAGGCCAGTTAATATAACTATGATTCAAATTTGTGAATCAACCACATGAAGAAACTGAAGGTTTTCACCAGCTTCTGCAGTCCAAAATTGACTGAACACACAATCAGAATGTGTTGATAATTACTGGTAACTGGAATGCAAAAATTGGAAGCAAAGAAGAAGGATCAGTAGTTGGAAGATATGGCCTTGGTGATAGAAAAGATGCTGGAGATTGCATGGCAGAATTTTTACAGGACCAGTGGTATCTACATTGCAAATACCTTTTTTGATCAACATAAATGGTGTCTATACACATGGACCTCACCGGATGGAATACCCAAGAAATCTGTGGAAAGAAATGATGGAAAAGCTCAATATCGTCAGTCAGATCAAGATGAAGTGCCGATTGCTACAGGTCATCAGTTGCTCATATGCAATCTCAAATTGCAAATTAGAAAAAGTTCACAAGAGCCAAAGTACAACCTTGAGTGTACCCCACCTGAATTTAGAGACTGTCTCTTCTCTCATAATTTCTGGGAATTTTTCTGTCAGCACCTCAGCAACAATACTCTCCGTGTTGTCAAGTGTCTCGCCCTGTTCAGGAACTCCGATTAATCATAGATTGTTCTTCTTAATAGAGTCCCACATGCTTCTTAATACTTCTTTATTTTTCTTGTTTCTTTTTTCTATTTCTCCTCATAGATGCTAGAGTCAGTAGCTCTGTCTTCCAAGTCAGAAACTCTCTTTTCTACTTGTTCTATTCTGTTTTCTTGGCTTTGAATTGAAGTTTCTATGTGTTTGATTTTGTCCTTGATCTGTTGGATTTCTGAGTACTGATGTTCCATCAGATTGAATAGCTTGTTTAATTTTTCATTTTGCTTTGCTGCATTTTGTATAAGGTCTAGGAGGGCTCTATATATGATCTTTTTGTATTCACCTTCTGATAGTTTCAGAAAAGCTTCTTTGTCTGGGACGTTCTGAGGTGGTTTCTTTTGGGGGCCTTCTGATGCCATGGGTGATTTCCGGGTTATTGTCTTCTCAAAAATTTGTTCTTCTTGGGCTTCATGTGGGTCAATAGAGGGTGGGAGAGATGCTGTGAAGATGGACCACTGTTGTTTCTCTAGGCCATCTTTGGTCTGTGCAAGCCTCTGCTTGCCCAGAGTGGGGTCAGTGAAAGACAGGAAGTTTTGCATTCAGTGATGTGAAGTCCAAATTGACAGCCCTAAGCCACATCCCAGGACTCACTAGGTGTTCAGAAGGCTCCGTTTAATTAACATTTCAGGTCTTGGTTTCCAGAGGGATTTGGGGAGACATGCATTTAGTCCACCATCTTGACTCTGCCCCCTAGAGACCATCTCAAGAATAGATTTGATGTGGAACCCTAGTCACTGAAGACTGGATGAATTGTGAAATGGCATCAAGGATGTCAGACATGAGGAAAGTGGTAGTCATTAAAAAGACAGAAAAGAAAGAAGAAACCAGACTGGATGTCAGAAGTGACCCTGAAACTCACTTTTGTATACTGAGTAGCTAAAGTAAAAGGAAGACATGATGAAATAAAAGAGCTGACCAGAAGAGTTCAAAGGGTAGCTCAAAGAAGACAAAGTAAAATATTAAATGACAAGTGCAAAGAGCTGGAGATAGAAAACCAGAAGGGAAGAACATGCTCTGCATTTCTCAAGCTGAAAGAACTGAAAAAAAATTCAGGCCTTGAGTTCCAGTAGTGAAGGATTCTGTAGGCAAAATATTAAATGATGCAGGAATCAACAAAAGGAAACTGGAGGGAATACACACAGTCATCATACCAAAAAGAACTGATCAGCATTCAACCATTTCAAGAGGCAGCATATAATCAGGAACCAATGGTACCAAAGGAAGACGTCAAAGCTGCATTGAAAGCATTGGTGAAAAACAAGGTTCCAAGACCATCAGTTGAGATATTTCAACAAACAGATGCAACACTGGAAGGCTGACTTCTCTATGCCACCAAGTTTGGAAGACAGCTACATGGCCAACTGACTGAAAGAGACCCATAATTATGCCTATTCCCAATAAAGGTTATCCAACTGAATGCAGAAATTATTGAACAATATTGTTAATATCACACGCAAGTAAAGTTTTGCTAAATATCATTCAAAATTGGCTGCAGCACTTCTATTAATAATGAACTGCCAAAAATTCAGGCCAGATTCAGAAGATGGTGTGGAATGAGGGAGATCACTGCTGAGCTCAAGTAGATCTTGGCTGAAAGCAGGGAACAGCAAAAAGATGTTTACTTGTGTTTTACTGACTATCCAAAAGCATTTGACTGTGTGGATCCTAACAAATTATGGATAACATTGTGGAAAATGGGAATTCCCAAACACTTTTATGCTCATAAAGTATCTGTACATGGATCAAGAGGCAGACACTGCATTGTTTAAAGTTAAGAAAAATGTGTGTCTGGGTTGTATCCTGTCATAGATTGAATTGTGTCCCCCCCCCCCCCCCAAAATAGATGTAGCCACGTGGCTGGGCCATGATTCCCAGTATCTTGTGACTCTCCTGCATTTTGTGGTTTTCCTATGCTATTTGTTAAAGGATTAGGATGGGACTGGAAATCCCTTTATAAGATCACTTCCCTGCTCCACTGTAAAGGGAGTTTCCGGGGAGTATGGCTTGCCCCACCCTTAATTCTTTCATCCTGTGGGAGATAAAAGGAAAGGGAAGCAGGCTGAGAATTGGAACTCTCACACCATCAAGCAAGCAGCACTTGAAGAAGAGGGTGTCCTTCAGACCTGAGGTTCCTGCACCAAGATGTTCCCTGGACAAAGACTGATTCAATACCAGACTTTTCTCCAGAGCCAACAAGGGGGAAAGCCTTCCCCTCAAGTGGACATCCTGAATTTGGACTTGTAGCCTACCGGACTGTGTGAGAATAAACTTTCCTTTGTTAAAGCCATCCACTCTGTGGTATTTCTGTTACAGCACCACTAGCTGACTAAAACATATCCTTTCACCATACTTTTTCAATCTGTATGCAGAGCAAATATTTGAGAAGCTGGAATCTATGAAGAACAATGGGGAATCAAAATTAGAGGAAGATTCATTAACAATCTACAGATGACACAACCTTGCTTGCTGAAAGTATAGAGGACTTGAAACATTTATTGATGAATATCAAAGACCACACAGTCTTCAGTATGGATTGTAACTCCACATCAAGAAAACAAGAATCCTCACAATTGGACCAGTAAGCAGTATCATGATAAATGGAGAAAAGATTAAGATCGTCAAGCATTTCATTTTACTTGGATGCATGATCAATACCCATGGAAGCAGCAATAAAGAAATTAAAAGATGGATTGCATTGGGCAAATTGCCTGCAAAGGCTTCTTTAAAATTTTGAAAAGTAAAAATGTCATCTTGAGGACAAAGGTATGGCTGATCAAAGCCATGGTATTTTCAGTTGCCTTAATATGCATTTGATAGCTGGACAATGAATACGAAAGACTGAAGAAGAGTTGATGCATTTGAATTGTGGTGCTGGAGACGAATACTGAATATACAAAAGGAAAAACAGATCTGCCTTTGAGTGTAACCAGAGTGATGGAGGTAAAGATGGTGAGACTACATCGTACATTCTTTGGACATGTTGTCAAGAGGGGTCAATCCCTAGAGAAGAGTATCATGCTTGGTAAAGTAGAGGGTCAGCAAAAAAGAGGAAGACCCTGAATGAGAAGGAAAAAGAGGAAGACCATCAACGAGATGGACTGACACAGTGACTGCAGCAAAGGGCTCCACCATGGCAGTGATTGTGGATGTGTTGCAGGGCCAGACAGTGTTCCATTCTGTTGTACATGCCGTTGACATGAGTCAGAACCCTCCTGACAGCACCTAACAACAACAGCAACAAGGAGGACCTCTGATAGTGCAATGTTTAAACACTTGACTGCTAACTAAAAGGCCAGCACTTTGAAACTCACCAGCAGAACTATCTGAGTTATGTAGTGCTGCTATAACAGAAATAATACAAGTATGTGGCTTTAACAAAGAGAAATGTATTCTGCCATAGTCTAGAAAGCTATAAATCCAAATTCAGGGTGCTACTTCTAGGGAAGACTTTCTCTTTCTGTTGGTTCTTGGGGAAGGTCCTTGACATCAATCTTTCTCTGGTCTAAAAGCTTCTCAGTGCAAGGACCCCAGGTCTAAGGATGTGCTTCACTGCAGGACATTGTTTCTTGGGCTCATGAGGTCCGTCTACTCTCTGCTGAATTCTCTTATATATCCCAAACAAAGACTGACTCAAAATGCACCCTAGTCCTGTAAATTGAGTCCTGCCTCATTAACATAACTTCCTGTAATCTTGTCTTAATAACATCATAGAGGTTAGGATTTACAACACATAGAATGATTGCCTCAGATCACAGAATGGTGTCCAAACACACAACAATGGGAATTTTGGGCTAGCCGAGTTGATACACATTTGGGTGGGGGTTGGGCGTTGGGAATATGGGCACAATTCAATCTATAACAGGGACAAAGGAGAAAGACCTAGAAATCTGCTCTGTAAAGACTATAGCCTAGGAAATGCTATGGAGCAGTCCTACCCGGTCTTATATGCTTGTGATGAAATGAACTTGATGCACACAACAGCCTCCTAATACTTTTTCTCTTTTTGTATTATCTGAAAGTTTTTATAATTTTTATGTCACTTATTCCTCGAGTATTTGGTTGAACTTGCTGCAGAACCCATTGGAGCCTAGAGTTATTGCTGTATGAAGATTTTTGTTTGTTTTTACTCTAATTCAATTTCTTAAAAACAGTTGGCAGTATTATTTGAAATTTTCTGATTTTTCTATGAAAATTTCCATTTCATCCATATTTTCACTTCATAATATCTTCTTGTCTTTTAAATATCTGTTTTATTTGTAACATTTGCCCTACTTATATTACTTGTAACATCTTTTTTGTGTGTCTAGTTTTACCAATAACTTGTTGATTTTATTAATCTTTTTGAGCAGTGGTCACTATTCCAAACTCACTGCTGTGGAGTTGATTCTGACTCATAGTGACACTGCAGGGCAAAGGATAACTGTCCCATAGAATTTCCAAGGAGTGCCTGGTGGATTTGAACTGCCGACTTTTTGGTTAGCAGACTTAGCACTTAACCACTTAACACACACTTAACCCCCAGGACTCTGTGGAGGCAGTTCTATTACATCTGAAGGGTCGCTATGAATTGGAATCTGCTTGATGGCACTAGGTAGTGACTATTCAAAAAGTTATATACCATTAATACTAAATGTATTTTAAACCCAATGGGCCAATATTATATTTTTATGTAATCACTATTCATTTAGATTTATCTATACTTAGTACTTTCATTGCTCTTCATTCTTTCTTATTCGTGCACTCTTTTATCCAGGATCATTTTTCTTCTACTGGAAGAATGCACTCTAAATGCTTTTTTAAGGGTGGATCTTCCTTTGTCATAGGTGTATTTTTGTTTGTCTGCAAATATCTTTTTATCATCTTCAGTTTTGCTGGGTGTAGAATATTGAGTTTGCAATACTTTTGGCACATTGAAGAAATAATTCTATCATGTTATGGCTTTCTTTGTTTCTTTTTGGGATGTTAACACCTTTGAATGTTATACATACTTTCATCCCCATAATACATTGATCTTATTTTTGTGGCAAAGATATGTATTTAAAAATCTGCCATTTCATCATTTTTTTGTGTGCAAAGAATTCAACATCATTAATTACACTCACCATGTTGTGCAACCGTCACCTCTATTCGTTTCATACTTTTTCCATCACCCTTAATAGAAACACAGTGGCCTCTAACCATGACTCCCCTTTTTCCCCTCCATCCACCCTGGTAACCACAAATGAACTTTGGCTTCTATATATTTGCTTGTTTTAGATGTTCAGGTAAGTGGGATGATTGCAGCACTGTTCAAGGGAGGAACAACTGAAATGCCTTATCAACAGATACGTGGATAAACAAAGTATGACATACACGTACAGTGCTCAGGCACAAAGAAATATGAAGTTGAGTAACTATGATAGAAACCAGTATGGCATTCTCATTGCTTCACACTGTTATTCATCACAGTACAAACTGTGGTGATGCAATTATTAACCAACAAAACAAAACAAAGCAAACACACACACACATGAACGCAAATGATAGAAAGGCGAATTCTCAGCAGAGAACTGATACCCCAGTCCCATGCATAACCTAGGCTTGTAAACAAGAGGTTATGCAGCCCCTCAATCACCCTAACAGGTATGCATTTTGACTATCCCGATTCCAAACCCCAAAAAGCCAAAGCCACTGCCATCAAGTTGATTCTGACTCATAGTAACCCTGTAGGATAGAGTAGAACTTCCCGATAGAGTTTCCAAGGAGCTCCTGGTGGATTCGAACAGCCAACCTTTTGCTCAGCAGCCATAGCTCTTAATCATTATACCACCAGGGTTTCCACGCAGCTAGTACTTGACAGCATGTCATGTGCTTACTGTAATATTTTAATTTTTAGCCAGTACTTTCCCATTAAAGAAAAAAAAAGGGAAATATACTCTGAATGTTGAATTTCTAAGTCACAGTGGAATGTGGATTGTTTTATCATTGAATTAGATGGCAAGCACGAGCTGTGTCCACTGTGCAATGACACTGTAGTTGTGATAAAGGAATACAACATCTGCCAACATCACTAAACTCAATGCTTATCAGAGTCTTTCCAACTCATAAGACAATATGGTGAGAAAAATTAGAAAATTTAAAATGAAATACTTCTTCACAGCAGGATTTCTTCATGACAATAAGAAAAGAAAATGGAGCTCCAACCAAAGTAAATTTTTGAGCAGCTAATATATTAGTCAAGCAAAAAAGAAAGAAAGAAAAGAAACAGAAAGGGACAAACTTACCTGTGGAAAGTTAAAGAAATCGTATGTTGATTATAGTAGCTGAAGAAAAGTGCACAGAGAAAAGAACATTGTTTACAAACATTAGCCTTTGGGTGAGAACAATTGCTCGAAGAATTGAGGGCTCTAGGAGCACATCATTACTCAATGAAAAACAAGACGAAGTCGTTACTGATGCTACTCAGTTGTAGTTTATTCAGAGAGACCATGCTGAGTTTAAGGTGGCTAAAGACTTAGTCTCTGTGAATAATCTGCATAAAACTGTGGTTGAGAATAATTTCAGAAAAACTGAGGAGACACTAATCAGTACAAACTGAAGTTGAATATGCTGAGTTACCACCAACAGTAATAAAAATGTGTAGAGCAGAAAAAGACTTCGTTGGATGGATTTGCAGAGCTTGTGAAAACATGTTGCTATTCATTGCATTATTTGTCAGCCAGCACTATGCAAAAAATATTTGAATTTATTAGTGTTAGTGAACCACTGGCGTCAATAGTGAACCTCATTCACTTTTGTGGACTTAATCATTGTTGGTTCTGTGAATTTATGTTAGACATTGCAGCTGAAAAGCCTGAGTTGCCCTGTAGTAATTAACTGGCTTAGCAGTAGCAAAATTTTAGTGTGATGTTTTTCAGCAAAATGAGGAGACTGAAATTTTTTCTGAATGGGAAGAACCACCCTCAACAGCTGTTACTGAATGGCTCAGGAAATTGACTTTTGATGTAGACTTGGTAATTTTCCTTAATAAATTCAGCCAAAAATTACAAGGCAAAACAGTGTTACGTGTGAAACATGTAAAGTCCTTTCAATAGCAACATTTTTTGAACCACAGATAAATTTGAGCTGTTATAACTCTTCCCACATTTTCAAAAGTTAAAACAAAAGAGAGAGATCACTATTCCTGCAGAGAGAGGTTGTTATGAGTCAAAATCGATTCAACGGCAATGGATTTATAGGACAAGGTAGAACTGCACAATAGCATTTTCCAAGGAAATGTTGGTGCCACCATTGTGCCACCAGGGCTGTGGCTCTAGACCATGCGTTATTTCCAAGCCAAATTTTCCTGACAGTACACAGAGCCTAAGTCTTAATTTTAGCATCTTTTGTCATCTGGAGAGGCTGAGAATTTTCATAATTATCAAGTCTTCATTTCTTCTTACTTAGATGAACATTCATCCTGCTATTGGTGTGGACTATTCTATAAATGTCAGTTAGATCCTGCTGGTGATGTTGCTAAGTTCTTCTTTGTCTTTGCTGATTTTCTGTCTAGTTGTTATTGTGAGTTGTTGAGTTGATTCCAAGTGTCACGGTGGCTTGTGTGTTACAGAGTAGAATTGCTCCATGTGGTTTCGTGGCAGAACAATTACGTGTTCAACTCCTAGTCAAAAGGTTGGTAGTTCAGATCCACCCAGAGTCACCTTAGGAGCCATGTCTAGTGATCTGTTTCCCAAAGTCACAGCCTTGAAAACACTATGGAGCAGTTCTACCCTCCACATGTGGGTCACCACGAGTCAGAAGCAACTCAGCAGCAACAATAACAGTCTTAACAGAGGCAAACTGCTAGGCTTTTTTTTTCTGCAGTACCACAGGATGGGTTCAAACTGCCAGCCTTTAAAAAAGTAGCCAGGTACAAACTATTTGTGCCACCTAAGGACACATAGTGGTAGTAGTAGAGTTTAAAGAAGATGAATGAAAGCATACCTATAAAATTAAAAAACAAGCAAAAAACCCTCAACATCTCTCCTTGTAACAATATAAAATCCGTATTTTGTAGAATGTTTCTACTTCACCTAAAGCTGGTCAAATAGTGGGCAGATTGAATGCTAGCTAACAGAGAGGATTGATCACAAGCAATATATATCTCAATGCTAAAAAAAATGGTAAATATTTGATGAGGGAGTTGATGAATGTTTATTTTTTCCACTATATATCCCTTTTGCCATAGTGTGTGTGTGTATATCTTGACAGGGTCAGAAATCACCAGCAAAAAGCCACCCCCATACTCTGTCAGAGCATGGGACATGCTTTACTCACACAGGGAATAAAAGGAGCAAGACTAGCTTCAGTAGTGGGCACCAATCTTTTATGACCAGCAAGCTCGTCCTGCATTTGGCCAGTTTAGGGCAGATATTCTTTGCTCACCCCTCTTCTGCCATAGTACCAAAACCAAACCCACTGCCACTGAGTCAATTCCAACTCATAGCAATACTACAGGGCAGAGTAGAACTGCCCCATAGTGTTTCCAAGGAGGCCTGGTGGATTTGAACTGCTGACCTTTAGGTTAGCAGTCATACCACTTAACTACTGTGCTAACCAGGACTTACAGTACAAGAGACCCTATTCCTTCGCTATGGGGAACAGATATAGAAGTGGGGTTGGCAAAATGCCATACGAGGCCCACACATATGGAAGAAACCAAAAAAATTATTTTATGCACAGAATGGGAGAAGGCTTCTCTGATAAGAAGAAATAACTGGGAGAGAGAAGGCAACTCAATTCCTAACCTCCTTATCAGAGAATGTTCTGGGTCCAAGGCCTTTACTAAGCAGCCTGGATGGGAGGTATAGAAGCAGACCTTTTCCCCGGTAGTGTGAATTCTTGAGTATTTTTCCATGTAAATTTGTTGTATACCTCCAAAAGCATTTCCACATTCTTTATATTATATAGTTACATCACTGTGTTGATATCGTAAACCATTTATTCTTTAGCCAGCATTATTAGAATTAGATGATTCAAAGTTGTAAGGAGAAAAACAGTTTATTTTAGAAGGTTGTACATTTTTGTAAATCTCTAAAAAACAGAAACAATAAATTTTATATTTATGAATAACTGTGATTCACTTTTTAACCCATAAACTTATTGTTATAGTCATCAAACCTCGTCCAACTGCCATGCTATCTTAATATATTTAACTTGTGGAGGGGTAAGAAAATTTGGATCCCAGTTGTATTCCGGTGATAGCAGTTTAGTGGGTTTATGGAGAAAAAAATATTTGTTTAGGTGGCTTTCATACATGCTGGTAAGTTCTTTTTTGGTGTCGTGAATCATTCCGTTTTGATTTTCTTCAATGAGTTTTAAAACTTCCTCAGGAGTCCCACCAAATATTGCGCTATGGTAATAGAAATCTCCCTGTCCAAAGGGGATGAAAGCTGCTGAGTGGAAATTTCTCTCATAAGGGAAATTGTTAACATTTTTAAAATACCACCATGCATGGAGTTGAGCAACTGACTTTCCCAGGGTTTCTACTCCAAAGTCATTTTTAAAGATCTGGTTTATAGCCATTACGAAAAGAAAGTTGACTTCATCCTGCATGTGACTTAAGATGAACACACCTAAATTCTTCAGGAGTATGAGATTGAAGTCTTGCTGTGTGTTTTCATAAAATATTGGACATAGCTTAAATGTTCGAAGAGGGCCTAGCTCTATGTGAGGTAGTTTGGAAGGTTCATCCATCATGATATAAAAGATAACTTTGTAGCCAGGCATAAAGTGCTTATCAGCAGATTCTATAAACTGTTTCAGATGTTGATCTTCAAACCTGTAAAACATGACAAAAGCAGGAAAAAATTATTTTGCAAAAAATCACCAGGTAAATCCATGCCATTTAAACATGCTGTCTAACATACTAGTGTCATTGCTGCTAAAGAAATATTGATAGAGAAGTTGAATTCACAGCTTCAGTTGTATTGATTAGTGAAAGAGTGAGCTAGGGGACCAGAAAAGAGTCATGGGGTTGTGGGACAACTATTGTGGAGCAAGGGAAAGACAGCAGAATGGATGTTAATAAAAAGGTTTCCAAGTAATGTTTTTGTTTTTAGATATTTTATTGTGCTTCAAGTGAAAATTTAAAATCCAACTCAATTTGTCATACAAAAATATACACATGCATTGCTGTGTCACTCTAGCTGTCCTCCTCTCACTGTGACAGTATACTCCTCTTTCCACCCTGTATTTCCTGTGTCCCTTCAACCAGTTCCTGTGCCCCTCTGCCCTCTCATTTCAGTTGAGGACAGCTGAGGACAGGAGTTGAGGACAGGAGCTCAGCTGAGGACACGAGCTGCCCAGTTAGCCTCGTATATCTACTTAAGCCAAGAAGCACACTCTTCGCCAGTATCATTTTATGCCTTATAGTCCAGTCCAATCTTCGTCTGAAGAGCTGGCTTCAGGAGGGGTTTCAGTTCTTGGTTAACACAGAGGCTGGGGCCAGGTCTTCTAGGAACCCTCCAGTCTGTCAGACTATCAAGTCTGGTCTTTTTAAAAGAGTTCAGGTTCTGCACACCTGTTTTCTCCTGCTGTGTCAGGGACTGTTTATTGTATTCCTTGTCAGGGCAGTCAGTAGTAGTGTCCGGGCACCATCTAGTTCTAGTCTCATCCTGATACAGTCTTTGGATGATGCAGCCCTTTCTGTCTCTTGGGCTCTTATTTTCCTTATGTCTTTGATGTCCTTCATTCTCCTCTGGTCCAGATGAGCTGTGACCAGTTGATACTACTTAGATGGCTGGTGGCTAGCTTGTAAGACCCCAGTTGCCACTCACCAAGTGGGATGAAGAACATTTTCTTTAAAACCTTTATTATGTCAATTAACTTAGATAGATATTCCCTAAAGTCATGGTCTTGCAGGCCCCTGATGCTGCTCCTCTGTCCTTCAAAGTGTTGAGATGTATTGAGGAAACTTAGCTTTTGGTTTAGTCCAATGGTGTTGATTTCTCCTGTACTGTGTTGTCCTTCCCTTCACCTGATTTAATTCTCATCTACTATCTAATTAACAAACATCTTCCTCTTTCCCTCCTCACCCTGTAACCATCACAGAGTGTTTTATTCTGTGTTTAAACCTTTACTTGAGTTCTTACAATAGTGGTCTCGTACAATAGTTGTCCTTTCACCTACTAATTTCACTCAGTATAGCTTCTTTCAGATTCTTGTGTGTTAATGAGATGTTTCCTAAAATCATCATTGTTCTTTATTGTTGTTTAGTATTCCATTGTGTAAATATTCATAGTCTGTTCATTCATCTATTGATGAGCATCTAGGTTGATTCCATCTTTTTGCTAATGTGGACAGTGCTGCAGTAAACATTGGTGTGCATGTATCCATTTATGTGACAGCCTTTATTTCTCTAGTATATATTCCAAGAAGTAGCACTACTGGATCATATAATGTTTCTATTTCTAGTTTTTTAAGAAAGTGCCAAATCAGTTTCTAAAGTGGTTTTACCATTTTACATTCCCACCAGCAGTGTACAAGTGTTCCAGTCTCTGTACAGACTCTCCAACATTTATTATTTTGTGTTTTTTTGAATAATGCCAACTTCACTGAGGGTGAGATGGTATCTCATAGTAGTTTTGCATTGGATTTCTCTAATGGTTAATGATTGTGAGCATTTTCTCAGCTATCTGTTAGCCACCTGAATGTCTTCTTTGGTGAAGTGCCTGTTTATTTCTTTTGACCTCTTTTTAATTGGGTTATTTCTCTTTTTTGTTGTTGAAGTTTTACAGTGTCTCTTAGATACTACGGATAATTGAAACTTATTGTATTGGTCGTAATGTTTTCCCCCAGTCTCTAGATTGTCTTTTTGGTGAAGTCTTTGGATGAACATAAGTGTTTGATTTTTAGGAGTTCCCAGTTAACTGTCTTCTGGTATTTGTGCATTGCTAGTAATGTTTTGTATTTTGTTTATGCCATGTATTAGGGCTCCCAGCACTGTTCATATTTTTTCTGCCATAATCTTTATTGGTTTAGATTTGAGATTTAGGTCTTTGATCCATTTTCAGTTAGTTTCTGTGCAGGGTATGGGATATGGGTCTTGCTTCTTTTCTTTTTTTTTTTTTTTTGCTGATGGATATCCAGTTATGTCAATACTATTTGTTAAAAAGAATATCTTTTTCCAAATTTATGAATTTTCACTCTTTGCCAAATGCTAGTTGCTTATAGGTGGATAATTTTGTGTCTGGATTCTCACTTCTGTTCCATTGGTCTATGTATCTGTTTTAACTACTGTGGCAATGTAACTGGTTCTAAAGTCAGGTAGTGTAAGGCCTCTCAGTTTGTTCTTCATCTTTGGTAATGCTTTACTTATCTGGGGCTTCTTCTCTTTCCTTATGAAGTTGGTGATTTTTTTCTTCATCTCATTAAAAAATGCACTGGAATTTAGATCAGGATTGCATTGTATCTAAGACTGCTTTTGGCAGAATAGACATTTTCACGATGTGAAGTCTTCCTATCCATGACCAAGTTAAGTTTCTCCCCTTATGTAGGTCTATTTTGGTTTCTTGCAGTAGTGTCTGTAATTTTCTTTGTGTAGGTCTTTTACATCTCTGGTTAGATTTAGTCCTAAGTATTTTATCTTCTTGGGGGCTATTGTAAATAGTATTGATTTGGTGATTTCATTTTTGAAGTTTTCTTTGTTGGTGTAAAGGAATCCAACTGATTTTTGTACGTTTATCTTGTGTTCTAATTATTTGCTGAACACTTCTGTTAGTTCCAGTACATATATTTTTAATGGATCAGTTAGGTTTTTCTGTGTATAAGACCATATCTTCTGTAAATAGAGATACTTTTCCTTCTTCCTTACCAGTCTGGATGCCCTTTTTCTCTTTTTCTTGCCTGTTTGCTCTGGCTAGAATGTCAAGCACAATGTTGAATAAAAGTGGTGACAAGGGACATCCTTGTCTGGTTCCTGTTCTCAAGGGGACTACTTTCAGATTCTCTCCAGTTATGATGATGCTGGATGTGGGTTTTATATAAAAGCCCCTTATTATGTTGAAGAATTTCCCTTATATTCCTATTTTTCTAATGGTCAGAGAGTTTTTGTACTTGGCTGGCTTGGCTTAGAGAGTTTTAGTATAAATGGATGCTGGATTTTGTCAAATGCCTTTTCTGTATCAATTGATAAAATTAAGTGGTTTTTGTCTTTTATTTATGTGGTTGATTACATTCTTTTTTTTGCCCCTGATGTTGAATCATTCCTGCATCCCTGATATGAATCCCACTTGGTCATAGTGAATTATTTTTTTAATATGTTGTTGAATTCTATTGGCTGGAATTTTGTTGAGAATTTTTGCATCTGTGTTCAAGAGACAGTTTAGTCTGTAGTTTTACTTTTTTGTGGTATCTTTACCTGGTTGGGTTATACTCGCTTCATAGAGTAAATTTGGGAGTATTCCATCCTTTTGTGTGCTCTGAAATATCTTTAGTAACAATGGTGTTAATTATTCTCTAAAAGTTTGGTAGAATTCACCAGGGAAGCTATCAGGGCCAGGGCTTTTTTTTTGGTTGGTAGTTTTTAAATTTCCTTTTTCAGTCTCTTCTTTTGTTATGAGTATATTTAGTTGTTCTACCTCTGTTTGTGTTAGTTTAGGAAGACAGTGTGTTTCTAGAAATTTGTCCATTTGATCTAGGTTTTCAAATTTGTCACAGTGCAATTTTTCATAGACTTCCGTTATGATTCTTTTAATTTCAGTTGGATCTGTTGTGATATCATCCATCTGATTTCTTAATCTGGTTCTTCACTGCCTCTCATGTCTTTCATCTGTCAGTTTGGTGAATGGTTTATCAATTTTGTTGATCTTTTCAAAGAACTAGCTTTTGGACTTGTTAACTCAGTCATTTTTCTGTTTTCTAATTCATTCAATTCTGCTCTAATTTTTGTTATTTTCTTTCTTCTAGTGCCATCTTTCTAGTTGTTTGAGTTGTAGGGTTAACTCTTTGGTTTCGGCCCTTCTTTGTTGGATGTGCACATTTATTGCTATAAACTGATTTCTGAGCATTGCGTTTGCTGTGTCCCAAAGGTTCTGGTAAGATATATTTTCATTCTCATTTGATTCTGTGAATTTCTTTATTCCATCCTTCATTTCTTCTATAACTCAGTTTTTGAGAAAAGCAGTCTTTAGTTTGCATGTGTTTGATTTTATTTCCCCTGCTTTTTCTGTTACTGATTTCTAGTTTTATGGCTTATGGTCTCAAAAGATGCTTTGTAGTATTCTGATGCTTTGAATTTTTTTATTGTGATTAAGTGAGAGTATACAATCCAAAGTAATTTTTCATGCCTGCCTACCTGCAGCTCCTTCTCCTCTCCTTGCCCAGTGACTGTACACTCCTTTTCATTCTATATCCTCTAACAATCTCCTACTCTATCCTCTCTACCCTATTCTCTCCCATCTAGAAAGAGATCAGTAGGACCAAATCCTATAAACTCATACAGCCATAAAGTACTCACATCATATGTTCACACTGTGTCCCTGAGTCCAGTCCATTTTTGTCCAAAGATTTGACCTCAGTGGTGTTTTCTGGGTAGGGGTAGCATCAGGTCTAGGGGCCATGCTTTCGGGGGATCCCCCGGGCTATCAGACCATCAGCTGTGGTCTTTTAGTGGAGTTCTTGAGCTGTGTCCCTCTCTTTCTCATATTTCCACAGGGACTCAACATTCTGTGCCCCATCATGGCTATCTTTGGTGGTGACCAGATACCATCCTGTTCTTCTGGTTATACATTGATACAGTCTCCCATTCACATCGGTCTTTCTGTATCTTGAGCTCTTTTTCCTCATGCGTTTGTTTTTCTCAGTGATCTTCTGTTCCAGATGAGTTGGGACCATTTGATGTAACTCAGTGACAGCTTGCTAGCTTTTTTAAGACACCAGATGCCACTCACCAATGTGGGGTGCAGAAGACTCTCTTAGCAATAGGCTAGTTATACCAGTTTCCTGAGAGCATGGTCTCCAGACCCCACTCCTGCTATTCTATCCTTGCAGTACTGGGTTGAGATTAGAAGAGTTTTCTGTTTATGGTGACATCCAATTAAGTTGATCTACTTTCTACTGCGTGCTATCACAGTTCTCACCCCACCAAATTTCTATTAACTATCTAATCTATGACCAACCTTCTCCCTCCCTCCGCACAATTGTAGCCATCAGCCTTTTCTTCTGTAAGTCTATTTTTAAATCCTTATGGTAGGGATCTCATACAATATTTTGTCACTGACTGATTTCACCCAGCATAATGTCTTGAAGTTGAAACCAGGTTATAAGATGCTTCCTAAAATCTTCGTTGTTCTTTATCATTGCGATAGTGTTCCATTGAGTATATCTACCACAGTTTGTTTATCCATTCATCTGTTGATGGACATCTTGGTTGATTCCATCTTTTTGCTGTTGTGGACAGCACTGCAGTAAACATGTATCTGTTCATGGGACAGTCTTTGTTTATGTAGGATATATTCTGAGCAGTGGGATTACTGGATCAAATGGTATATCTATTTCTAGCTTTTTAAGGAAGTGCAAGATTGCTTTCCAAAGAGGTTGTACCATTTTGCAATTCCACCAGCAGTGTAGGAGAGTTCCTATCTTTCCACAGCCTCTCTGGCGTTTGTTGTTTTGTGTTTTTTGGATCATGGCCAACCTTGTTGGGGTGTGATGGTATCTCATTGTAGTTTGGGTTTGAATTTCTCTAATAGCTAATGATTGTGAGCATTTATTCAAGTGTCTTTTGGCTGCCTGGATGTCCTCTTTGGTGAAATATCTGTCCATCTCCTTTGCCCATCTCTTAATTCAGTTATTTACCTTTTCCATGTACGTATTTTGCAGTACTTTGTAGATTGTGGAGATCAGACATTAGCCCTGCATGTATTTGCCTAATATTTTTTTCCCATTCTGTAGGTGGTCTTTCAATTTTTTTGATAAAGTCTTTGGATGAGAAAAAGTGTTTGATTCTTAGTAGTTCCCATTTATCTATTTTCTCTTCTGTTGTGCATGCACTGTTTGTCAGATTTTGAAGTCTGTCTAAGCTGTGTATTAGCAGTTTTACCATTGATCCTATTTTTTTCTTGCATGATCTTTATCATTTTAGGTTTGATATTTATGTCTGATCCATTTTGAGTTGGCGTTTGTATAAGGTGTAAGATATGGGTCTTGTTGCAATGTTTTGCAGATGGATATCTAATTTTGCCAATACCATCTGTTAAAGAGACTGTTTTTAGCCCAGTTTACAATCTTAGAGCCTTTGTCAAATATTAACTGTTCATAAGAGAATGGTGGCATCTCTGGGGTCTTAACTCTGTTCCATTGGTCTATATGTCTCTTTTTGTACCAGTACCAGGCTGTTTTGAATACTGTGGCAGTGTCATAGGTTCTAAAGGCAGGTAGTGTAAAGCCTCCCACTGTGTTCCTCTTCTTCAGTAGTGCTCTACTTGTCTGAGGTTTCTTCCCTTTTCAAACAAGGTTGATGATTTATTTCTCCATTTCACAAAAAAATGACAGTGGAATTTGTATTGGGATTGCATTGTATATGTAAATTGCTTTGGGTAAAATAGACATTTTCACAATGTTAAGTCTTCCTATCCATGAGCAGGGTAAGTTTCTCTGTCTATGTAAGTCTCTTTTGGTTTCTTACCATAAGGTCTTGTAGTTCTCTCTGTACAGGTCTCTTATTTCTCTAGTTAGATTTATTCCTACGTATTTCATCTTCTTGGGGCCTAAAATGGTATAGATTTGATGATTTCTTCTTTGATGATCTCTTTGTTGGTATAAAGGAACCCTGCTGATTTACTGGTGTTTATCTTATATCCTGATACTTTGCTGAACTCTTCTATTAGTTCTGGTAGTTTGCTTATGGATTCTTCAGGATTCTCTGCATGTACAATCATGTCATCTGCAGATAGGGAGATTTTTATTTCTTCTTTGCCAATGCAGATGCCCTTTATTTCTTTGTCTTAACTAATTACTCTGGCTAGTAGTTCTAGTACAATGTTGAATAGAAGTGATGATAGTGGGCATCCTTGTCTAGCTCCTGTTCTTGAGAATTGCTTGACTCTCTCCCCATTCAGGATGATGTAGGCAATTGGCTTTGCATAAATGCCCTTACTGTGTTAACAAATTTCCCCTCTACTCTATTTTGCTGAGAGTTTTTAGCATGAAAGGTGTTGGACTTTGTCAAATGCCTTTTCTGCATGAATTGACAAAATCTAGTGATTCTTATCCTTTGTGCTATTTATGTGGCTAGTCACATTATCTTTCTGATGTTGAAACAGCCTTGCATCCCTCGTGTGAATCCAACTTAGTCATGATGAATTATTTTTTTGATATGTTGTTGAATTCTATTGGCTAGGATTTTGTTGAAGATTTTTGCATCTAGGTTCACGAGTGCTATTGGTCTGTGATTTTCTTTCTTTCTTTCTTTTTCCTGTGGGATCTTTCCCTGGCTTTGGTATCAGGGTTATACTGGCTTAATAGAATGAATTTGGGAGTATTCCATCCCTTTCTATGCTGTGAAATAGTTTCAGTAGTATTGGAGTTAACTGCTGTCTAAAAGTTTGATAGAATTCTCCAGTGATGCCATCTGGGCCAGGATTTTTTTAGTTGGTAGTTTTTTTTTTTTTTTTAATTTGTATTTTTTCAGTGTCTTCCTTCATGATGGGTTCGTTAAGTTGTTCTACTTTTCCTTGCAATAATGTTGTTAGGTGATATGAGTCTACCAATTCATCTATTTCCTCTAGGTTTTCAAATCCATTAGAGTACAGTCTTTTTTAGTATTCTATTATGATACTTTTGATTTCTGTTGGGTTTGTTGTGACATCTCCCATCTCATTTCTTGTTCAGGTTATTCATTTCCTCTTGTTTTTCTTTTGTGAGTTTAGACAGTGGTTTAACAATTCTGTTAAGCTTTTCAGAAAACCAGCTTTCAGGTTTGTTAATTTTTTAGTTGTTCTTCTATTCTCTAATTCATTTAGTTTTGCTCTAATCTTTATAATCTGTTTTCTTCAGTGCCTGAGGGATTTCCTCTGTTGCTCTCTTTCTACTTGTTCAAGCTGTAGGGTTAATTTTTGGGTGCTTTCTTCATCCCAGATGTGTGAATTTATAGAGATAAATTGACCTCTGAGCACTGCTTTTTCTGTATCCCATATCCCATAGGTGCTGGTAGGATGTTTTTTCATTCTCATTTGATTCCATAAATTTATTTCATCCTTGATTTCCTCTATAGCCCATGGAATTTTGAGCAATGTGTTGTTTAGATTCCATGAGTTCAAATTTCTACCTATGTTTTTTCTGCTTTGATTTCAGCTTTTATGGATTTATGGTCTGAGAAGATGCCTTGCAATAATTCAATGGTTTGGATTTTGTTGAGACTTGCTTTATGTCCTAACATACTCTCTATTCTGGAAAATGTTCTATGTGTGTTGGAGAAGAAGGTATACTTATCTGTTGATGGGTAAAAAGTTCTATGTCGATGGCATCTAGTTGGTTAATTGTTATAATAAGATCTTCTGTATCTTTACTGAGCTTTTTTCTGGATGATCTGTCCATTTCTGAAAATGGAGTGTTGAAATCTCAAACTATTATTGTGGAGTAATCTATCTCATTTTTCAATGTAGTCAGTGTTTGTTCGATGTATTTTAGATGCCCTGGTGTTGGGTGCATAAGCATTTAATGTTGTTATGTCTTGCTTATGTGTTGAACCTTTCAGCAATAAATAGTGACCATCCTTGTCCATGATGGCAGATTTTACTTTAAAGTCTATTTTATCTGAGATTAGTATTGCCACTCCTGCTCTTTGTATGTTGTTGGCTTGGTATGTATTTGTCCATCCTTTGATTTTCAGTTTGTTCATATCTTTGAATATAAGGTGTGTTTCTTCTAAGCAACATATAGATGGATCATGTCTTTTCATCCACTTGCTGTCTCTTTATTGGAACATTCAACCTGTTTACGTTCAGTGTAATTATTGATAAGTACGTGTTTAGTGTTGTCATTTTAATGTCTTTATTTTTGTGTTGTTGATGCTTTCCATGTTGCTTTTAATATTCTGTTCTGGGTCATTCTTCTTCATGGGTTGACTTTTTATTTTTTTGAGTGTTGGTTTTGTGTTTGTTGACTCCTTTATTATGTTTCTTGTTTTGATATGTCGCATTGTTATTTTGCTTTGCAGCTACCACTATGATCCTCTTTACTTTCCTAAGTTTAACCCAGACTTTATCTTCTACATATCTTTTCAATTTCTTCTCCATCTGAAAAGGTTGTAAGTACTGTAATATATCCCTCTATTTAGTGTGATGATGTCACAGTTTTTGTGATATGATTGCTGGTACCCTTTTTTTAGTATTGTAGCTTTGATTGAGTTTTGTGACGAGTTTTGTGACTTCCCTAACTGAGTAGGATTCTGGATGTTGTGTCCTGCATTGCCTCCTTAAGTATGCATTTAATGTTTTTGTTTTTCTAAGCAAAGAGTTTCTTTCACTGTTTTTTGTAGTTTTGGTTTGGTTTTTACAAAATGTCAAAACTTCTGTTTATCTGCTAATGTCTTAATTTCACTTTCATATTTGAGAGACAATTTTCCAGGATATATCATTCTTGGTTGGAAGTTTTTCTCCTTCAAGGCTTTGAATGTGTCATTTCACTGCCTCATTGAGAACATCATTTCCACCAAGAAGTCAGACAAAGGTCTGCAGGGCTTCCCTCTGAATGTTAGCTTTGCTTTAAGCATTGCTGCCTTTAACAGCCTTTGTTTATGTAGCATTTTATTAAGCTTGGTTATAATATATCTTCATGTCTTTCTTTTGAGTCTATTTTTTGTGGTGTTTAATATGCATGTTGGAAATCTATGTTCTCTTGTTTCATAATTTCAGGGAAGTTTTCTGTCAGAAAGTCTACAACAATACTCAGTATTTTCAGTTATCCTTCTCTGTTCAGGAACTCCAAGTATTC
Organism: Heterohyrax brucei; assembly: GCA_028571685.1. Lineage (NCBI taxonomy): Eukaryota > Metazoa > Chordata > Mammalia > Hyracoidea > Procaviidae > Heterohyrax > Heterohyrax brucei. The sequence goes on from CM053150.1 coordinate 71,995,117, forward strand.
ATAGATTATTCCTCTTAATAGAGCTCCGCATGTTTATTAATGCTTCTTCATTTTTCTTTTTTCTTTTCTCTGATTTCTCCTTAAAAATGTTGGTGTCAGTTGCTCTATCCTCCAGATCACTAACTCTGGCTTCCATTTCTTCAATTCTGCTCTTTTGGCTTTGGATTGAAATTTCTAATTCTGTAATTTTATTATTGGTCTGCTGGATTTCAGATCACTGATATTGTATCAATTCAAATAGCTTACTTAATTTTTCATTTTGTTCTGCTGCATTTTGTTTAATCTCTAAGAGGGCTCTGTATGTAGTTATTTTGTACACAACATCTGATAGTTTCAGAAAGTCTTCTTCATCTGAGAAGTTTTTTGAGTATTTTGGGAGTTTTCTGGAGCCATGGTTGACTGTTTCTTTAAATGGTTAGCTATGGATTGTTGACTTTGCACCATCTAGAAGCTGTTTGGTTTGTCTGGTGTTTCCTCAACAGGAGCTGAAACATAGTTCTAAGAGGGGAGTTGGTCACCAGCTGCCTGTTTGTACTCTAGTGACTGGCCCCAGGTGGGCTACCTGGATCAGCAGGCTCTGCTTCTGACTGGTAAAGATGGTGCCCTACTTTTAGAGTCACAAAGGAACGTCAGATGACACTATGATGTGGTTCAGTGAAGGGTGGAGGAGATGCTGCCAGACTTCTCAGCAGTCAGTTCTCTAGGTGGTCTTATTTTAAAAAGGTACTTTACTGTTACATGAGGAGCTGTCCAACAGCTGTCAAAATCAGTTAAGCCCTCAGGTGTGGCAGGCCCTGCCTTCTTGCTGACAACAAAAGTACCTCATAGGCTTTCCCCAGATGCTATGACATAGTTCAAAGTAGGGAGGGGTTATGCCCTTGCTGCCATCCTCTGCCAGGCCCCACCCATACTTCTAAGCACTACCATCCTAAACACAGCTTTTCTGTTGGAGAAGCACTTGTGACTCCATCTCCCCGCTAACCAAGATAGCATGCTGCCCAAGCTGCCCTATCTGCTGTGAAACAGCAGAATCTATGGCACAGCTCAGAAAAGAGTAGGTGGAGGGACAGTGGTGTCCTCAGTTAGCAGCCAGGTTCTCAATATGTGTCCAGCCAAAGCACAGTCTCTCTGTTGCACTATATGCTGTTTACTTAAGCACTGCAGTTCAGTGTATTAACTAGCTCATGCTCAGCGTCTGCCTCTCAGATGGCAAGAAAGGCATCAGCACCTGCAGTCTTCCCAAATGGTGGGTCAGCGGAAGCAGGAGCTGCCTTGTCTTTGAGAGAGTAGTTACCCTGTTACTGGAGCATAGTCCAATCTGACAACTCTATGCCAGATCCTAGGGCTCCACGGATGTCCATGCTGCTCTGTTCAATTATCGTTCCAAGCCTTAGTTTTCAGAGGGAATTGAGGGGGTGACTTTCTAGTCTGCCATCTTGGCCCCATCCCTTGATGCTTTGAATTTTGTTAAGGTTTGCTTTATGGCCTAATGTGTAAGCTATTCTGGGGAATGTTCCATGTACATTGAAAAAAAGAAAGTATACTCGGCTGCTATTGGGTAGAATATTCCCTATATGTCTGTGAGGACAAGTTGGTTGTTTGTGGCATTTAGATCTTCTGTGTATTTACTGAGCTTCTTTCTGGATATTCTGTCCTGCATTGGAAGTGGTGTGTTGAAATCTACTATTACCATGGAGCTGCCTGTTTCTGACAGTTAGAGTTTCTTTTATGTATTTTTGAGACCTGTTGTTGGCTGTGTAAATATTTAATATAATTATGTCCTCCTGGAATATTGATCCTTGAATCATTATATAGTGTCTTTCGTTATCCAAAGTGATGGGTTTTACTTTTAATTCTGTGAGTTTTAGTTTGTTCATGTGTTTAAATCTAGGGTGTACTTGTATAGGCAGAATATAGAAGGATCATAGTTTTTATCCCAATCTGCCATTCTCTGTCTCTTTATTGGTGCATTTAATCCATTTTCATTCACTGTGATTATTAATAGGTATGAGCTTAGTCTGTCATTTTGATGTCTTTTTTTGTGCATTGTAGGCAATCTCTTTGTTCCATTTAATTTTCTATGCTGAGTTTTCTTTATGTGTTTCCTTTCATCTTCTTCAATGTTGGTGGTAGGCTGAGACTTCAAGTTTTTCTTATTTTTTATTTTGATGTGTAGGATTGTTCATTTCCTTTGTGGTTACCTTAATATTTACCTTTTTTTTCCTTTTAAATTTAAGCCAGTCTTTAATTTTTTTATATCACCTTGACTTCCCCTCCATCTGAAATATTTTTTTACTACATTTTAAGTCACTGTTTTTTTGTTATACTGTTTACACAAAGGCTTTTTTGTTTCTCTATTTTCAGTGTTTTCCCTTTGATTTATTTTTGTGATTTCCTTATCTAGGTTGATATCTAGTTTTGTGTTCTGCCTTCTAGCCTTCAGTTGTTATTTGATGTTGTTGATTTTCTAGCCAAGGGACTCCCTTTAATATTTCTCGTAACTTCAGTTTGCTTTTTGCAAATTTCATAAATTTCTGTTTACTTGGAAATGTCCTTATTTCACCATCATATTTAAGAGACAGTTTTACTGGATATATAATTCTAGGCTGGCAGTTATTTTCCTTTAAGGCTTTGGTATGTATCATCCCACTACTTTCTTGTCTACATGATTTCTGCCGTGTAGTCCAAGCTTAGTCTTATTGATTCTCCTTTGTACATTATTTTTCCTTGATTCCTACCCAGTTTTAAAATAGTCTCCTTATCCTTAGTTTTGGAAAGTTTGGTTAGAATATGCCCTGGTATGTTTCTTTTGGAATGTACCATTTGTGGAGTTTGTTGAGTGTCTTGGATGTATATCTTTCCATCTTTCATGATATCAGGGAAGGTTTTGTCAACAAGTCTTCAACAATGTTGTCTGCATTTTATGTTATCCTCCCATGTTCTGGTATTCCTCTTATTCATAGATTATTCTTCTTGATAGAGTCCCACATAAGTCTTGGTGTTTCTTGATTTTTAAGAATTCTTTTATCTGATTTTTCCTCATGTATATTGATGTCACATGCTTTATCTTCAATCTCACTGTTTTGATCTTCCATTGCCTCCATTCTTCTCCTTTGACTTTCTGTTGAGTTATCTAATTCTGTAATTTTATTATTAATTTTCTGAATTTCTATTTTTGTCTCTGTATGTGTTTTTGCAGCCTGTTTAATTTGTCATCATCCTCTTCTGTATTTTCCCTCATCTCGTTCCTGATCATTTTAGTTCTAAATATTAATTCTTGTGTTCTACCTCCAATAATTCCAGCAAGTTCTCTTCATCTGGAAAATTTCTTGATTCTTTGTTTTGGGAGCATTCTGAAGCCATGTGGTCTGCCTCTTTAAGTGATATGATATTGACTATTGTCTCCTAGCAATCAGTAAGTTGTTGAATTTTTTAATTTTATGTTTACTTACTGTGGGTTCTAGCTTCTTGTTTTGTTTTCATTGAAATGTCCAAATAGGTTGGTTGGGTATGCTAGTTTGGTCATTGACACCTTTGACATTCTAAAGTCCTGTCACCAGGTGATTACTAGACATGTGAGCCCAGGAGTTCATTTACTTTTCTTATATGGATTCAGCTTGGGTCTCCAGGTAGTCATTCACTAAGTGTGTGGTGTAGGGTCTCCCATATTGTCCTAGAAGGACAAGGGTGATTTGTGTAACCACAGGTATCTGGCTGCAGGCAATGAGAAAGGCAGGGGCTAACACATGTCCCTGAGTGTCTGTGAAGATGACTTGTCACCTTATGTTTGATTCTAGATGAAGGAACTATTTTTGCTCTGAATTTCTGACTCAAGAGAGTTGGTAATTTTTTTTCTCCCACCTCTCTGTTTGTTAAGTTGTTCTCTCTCTGAATCAAGAATGGATCAGGGTGTGTAAACAGTCATACTTCTAGCTCAGGTAATGGTGACAGACTCCAGAGCCTGTCACAGTTCAGAGAAGGGAGAGGGAAGTTCTGGGGAAAGGGAGAGAGGTTTATCTCAAAGGAAAAATTTAGATCTATATGTGGTAGGTTAGACATAAGGCACTTGGCATTTGACAATCAAGTGCTGCTTTTCACTGGTTCTACAGATGTAATTGTACTCTCCACCGCTCTATCTCTCCTGCTGAGGAGGATGTGCTCCAAATGCCATTGCTCCATTCACCATACTGGCTACAGCTGATTCTCAGCGGGTCAAGTCTGGCCAGTCTTATGTACTGCTCAGCCTTCTCTCCCTGCCCTGTCACTCAGTCTGATTTCTTAACTTTCCCTTTGATGTTTGAGTCTCCTAGAATGTCATATGAAATCAATTCATTTGTTCTTTTGGGTCTTTGTTGTTAGAGGGATCACAGGAAGCATCTGACTATTCCACTGTCTTGGCCATGCCTCTTCTCCAAGTATTGTTAAGAACTCAGACAAGGTTCAAGACATATCCACTATAAATTACTATACAAGTCAAAAACTTATTGCCATTGAGCTGATTCAGACTCATAGCCACCTTGAAGGACAGAGTAGACCCACACAGTTCCCAAGGAGTGCCTGATAGATTTGAGCTGCTGACCTTTTGATTAGTAGCCATAGTTCTTAAACACTACACCACCAGGGTTTCTGAAATTATGAAACAGGACAGCTAGAAATAAAGGCTAAGGTTAATTATGAGTAGCTCTTTGGATACAGAAAGTCCATGCTGCTCGTCTATATTTTATGTATTTGTATAAAAATGACAAATATGAGTAACACCTACTTTCCAGCAGCAAATATAGCCAAGCCTATGGTAATGTTCAGCCATCTGTAATATTTTTCTAAGACCTGTCTGTTATAAGTTCCTTCCCATATGATTGGAGCAAGCCAGTCAGTTGTTGTTATAACATCAGGACGTTTTCTGTGGAACAAACAAGAAACAAATCAAGCAGATGCCACTTTGCTATGACACTAAAAATTATTGTCTCAGTGACAATAGCTAATAATTACAGAGTACTTACCATGTGGCAGGCATTGTATTTAAGTGCTTTAAATCACTCAGTCCTTGCGGTGTCCTGTAAGTACTGTTATTATCCCTATTTTTATACAAGGAAAGTCACACACAGATTGATTAAATTGCTTAATATCACATGGCTAATAAATGGCAGAGTCAGGATTCAAAACTCAGTTTGTTAGGCTTTACAGTTTATGCTTTAATCAACATAGCATACTGCCTTTTGAGTCCTGGGGTTCCTTTCTTTGAGTTCTGGCAGCTACTTAAATTTAGCTAACCTGTTATCAGAACATTTCTCTTATTATTACAAAAAATAAAGATAGGTGGCACAGTATTAATGTCTCCTCATGTGTTCCTTTATCTCCATTTTCTTTCCCTCCCTACTGTTTACCTAGAAGACTTGGCGAATACACCCCTTCATCTTCTTCCTAATGCTTTAAACTCATCAGAGCAAACTGGAATAAAAACGATCAGAACAAAAGAAGGACAAAGATATTAGATTTGCTTTTCGTAATAACAAGCATGGTAGCAGAAGTGGTGAGTAGCATTAGTAAAACACAGTTTGTCCAGAGGCAAGGCATTTAACTACTAAAGCAAATTAAGTCCTTCATTTTGGAAGGAATAAATACAAAGTCAGATGTCATTTTGCTACTGGTGACTGCAGATTTTAATTACAAATTCAAACCCAGACAGGGGTTGGATTTGACAGTCCTTAATGGTATACTAATAATAATCATAATTTAATAATATAAAACAATTATCTTAATGGCTAGATCCTCATATTAGCAACCTGGTTTGCTCCATTTCACTTTTTTTTTCTCTAGATTCATATAATTCTACAGATAATAGGTACACAGTATATACCAATTCATATACATATACAGCCCAGAAAGCCACTCCACTCCAAAGGAGACAAAACAAAGGTTAGCCTCTATGTTGGCCTCTCAGTGAACTGTCAGACAGGTCAAAACACACAACGACAATTTCTAAAAAAAAAGTCAGTATTTTTTCCATATATCTTTGATCTAATTCTGGATCCATTATTCCTCTGATGTATTCCATGTTGATTTGATTATAGCTGTTTTGATATTGTGTTCTGATATTTGGTAAGGCAAAATCCTCTTAACTTTTCTTATTTTTCACATTTTTCCTCACTATTTTGAGGTTATTTTTTTAAATAATGACTTCTAAATTATTAATCATTAAAAACCACTAGGATGGGAATTAGAGATATATTATGTGGTAGATTTGGATTATCATTACCAAATTTCCACTTCCATGTAAAAGGCCTACATTTTGCCATTAAACTTCTCAGAGTCTCAGTAGAGTAGGTAGAGTATGCATCCCCTCCCCACTGACTCTCGATGGTCCTTGGCTGGCTTGGCCCCACTGACTTTGGTCTTGGCCGTGTGAATTACTTTGCTCAGTGGAATTTTAGTGAACATGATAAGAGCAGGGCTTTAAATGTGTGTACGTAGTTTGACTTCTTCTCCTCTACTTCTACCATTTACCATGGGAAGAATATGTCCTCAGTGGCTGCAAGCTGAAGAATGAGAAGACATGTGAAGCAAATGTAAACCTAACCTACAGTTTGGAATACCAGCTCAGCCAGTCTCAGGCAAGCTCAGCAAAGCCACAAATGATCAGTGAGTGAAGAAAACAGGCTCATTGTTGTAAGCCACTGAGTTTTGGGGTGGTTGTCATGAAGCACTATCATAGCAATTCATAGCTAAAACAAATTAAATTTACGTATTACTTTGCGAGAACTGCAAACCCTAGTGAAGCAGTGATTAAGTGCTGTGTCTGCTAACTAGATGGCTGGCAGCTCAAATCCACCAGGTGCTCCTTGGGAATGCTATGGGGTAGTTCTGCTCTGACTTACAGGGTCGCTGTGAGTTGGAATCAACTCGAAGGCAGTGGGTTTGGTTTGTATGGCAGTTTTCCCATACAAGGACATGGAATGACTTTTCTTTGTCCAGATAATATTCTATGTCTTTTGATGGGATTTTATAGTTCTATTCACATTGATCCTCTGCCTTTCTTACTAAATTTTTTGTATAGTATTTTAGTTTCCCCGCCCCCGTATTTTAGTCCTAGCACATTCCTAAAATAGAGGAAACTGTTAATTTTAGAAATAAAGTATTTTAAAAATAAGCCAAGCCAAGTGCCATTGAGTCGGATCTGACTCATGGCTTATAATTAATATTTTAAAAGAATTACTTTTGCAGAGCTACTTACCCAGTTCTCTTATTAATTCTCATAGTCTTCCTTTCTTCTTTTTGGTTTTAGGTTTTTAAAGTATGAGGACTGTCAATTAAGTTTGTGAACTCATCCTAGAAAGAGTGCTGCATACCTCATTGCTGAATATCACTACAGTCACCCTTGAAGTATTCCCTTTGGTAAACTATCCACTGATGCCAGTGCCTTGTCCACCCTTCAAAGCAATTTTGGAATTCTTTTTCTGGAATGGCCATCAGAGCTATTGTCATATTACCATTGATGTCTTGAATGTCATCAAAACGTCTTCCTTTCGGTATTTCCCTTATCTTTGAGTAAAGAAAAGGGTGCTTAAGGGCCAGATCAGGTGAGTAGGGTATTCCAGTATAGTTATTTGTTCTCTGGTTAAAATCTCCTTCACAGACAATCATACAATTAAGTTTGTAAACTTGCCACCTTGCCACTGTGTGCAATGGCCATTCCAGAAAGAGTTCCAAAATTGCTCTGAAGGGTGGACTGGGCACTGGCATCTCTGAATAGCTTCCCAAGGGGGAGTACTTTGAAGGTGACCATAGTGATATTCAGCAATGAAGCATGTAGCACTTAGAACAACTAAGTTTGTGGACTTGTCAGATTTTGTTTTCTCTTTTATTTTCTAAAATTTGTATCACTTATTCAATCTCATATTTTTTCCATAATCTCTATAGAAGAGTAAAGTAATACTAAATAATGATAGTGAACCTCTTGTCTAGTAACTAGTTTTAATTTAAATGGTTTTAGTCTTTTGCTAGTTAGGATATTTGCTTTTAGCATCTGTGGTTTCTGTTGCTGAAAAGTGACTGGTACTACTAATTCTACTGTGGTTTGTCATTTACATTCATCACAATTGAAGGTAAAACCAATCCAAACCCACTGCTGTGAAGTCGGGTCTGGAGCACAGCAACCCTAGAGGTCAGAGTAGAACTGCCCCATAGAGTTTCCAGGGAGTGCCTGGTGGATTTGAACAGCCATGCTGACCTTTTGGTTAGCAGACATAACATTTAACTTACTACACCACCAGGCTTGAAGGTAGTGCGTACTAAATTTTGATGAATAAAAATACATTTTTTTTTCCATTCAGGTTCATAGACTCCCCCTGAATTGCAACTGCATATGAAGGTAGTGTGTCAAATCAGTGGGAAAAGAGCAACTATTCAATAATCAGACTTGCAAAACAGTGTTAGCCACATGAGCAAAGATGAAATTGGATTCCTGCCTAACACCACACATAAATATCAATTCCAGATGGATGAAGGCTTTGTATGTCAAAAATAAAACTTTAAAACTCTTTGAAGCATATATGAGCAAACATAATTTAGACTTTACGATAGGAAAATATTTCCTAAGCAAGACACAAAATTTTTTACTATAAAAAGAAAGATTCATGAAGTTTATACATTAAGATAAGTATGTTTTGTTAATCAAAAAATGCCTTAAAGGAAGAGAAGTTGTAAATCATGGGAAGGCTTTTATGATACATGTTTAACTGGTGAAAGATTAGTATCAAGAATATATTTTACAAATCAGAGATAAAGCACAAATAATTCAACATAAATAAGCAAAAAAAAAAAAAAAAGGAACAGGTTTATTGAAAAGGAATCACATATGACCAAAAAACTTAAAAAGAAATATTCCACTTACCTAGTGATTAAAGAAGTGCAAAAAAATCACAGAGATACTTTTTAAAAATGCACACTCCATTGGTAATACCAATCATCAGAGAACATGCACATCAGCAGGATGTATCTACTTTGCAGGTGTTAATTTAAACTGATGTACCCACTTTGGAAAATAATTTGCCACTATTCACAGTTCGACCATCCACAGACCCTACCACCCAGTTTTGAGACTTCTACCCGAAGAGACAGTGCAAGGATATTCAGAGCTGCTTATAACAGCAAAAACCTAGAAACAATTCAAGTGCCCCTTAGCAAGACAGTGGGTGAATAAGCTGATATAGTTCCATAATTGATTTATTATGCAGATGTCAAAATATCTTACAGTAATATGCACAATTGACGAATTTTAGCAATCTAAGGTTAAGGGCAAAAAAAGCTCCAGAAAATTTCATATCTTCTTTATAAAGTTATAAACAACTAAAATTTTAAAATAGATATTTTCCTGGAAATTTTACAGATGCAATAAAATTACATAAAGAAGAAAACAAGGGGGTGAGAAACTAGGATTCAGCATGGCGGTTAATTTCGGTGGAATTGAGTGTGGGGAGAGCAGGGGTGAGACCATTAGAAAATACAAAAAAGCTGGATGCTGAGACTACTGAAGGCCGTAATTTTTGTTTTGTTAACCACCCCCCCCCCCAAAAAAAACAGAAGATAGGTGCACCGAACTTTCTGCTGTGCTTAGGCGAGGTTTCTTACTCTATTGGCAGGATGTTAGGGCAGCATTGGTAGACTGGAGCAGCTCCTGGCCCCAAGGCAGGGATGGATGGGTGCAGGAAAGGAGGAGGGGGTTGGTGGGGAAGGGGATCCAGGATATGGACTACAAAGCATTCACTTATGGAGCTGGACCAGTGGGTTTAGTGGCTGACCCAGAGTAAACAGCTTAAGGAGAACCAAGTGCAGACCTTGTGTGAAAAGTCTACAGAAATTTAAATGAAAAACTCAAATATCCAAGAGGTTCATCATCTGTTACCTTTTGTGAAATGTTCACAGAAAATTCCATGATTTTATGAAACTCTTTAGAATTTGTCAAAAATCACCAGATACATAGTATATATGCATTCGGTGACTGTGTAGACAAAGATGGTTGTTATTCAGTGGGTACTCTGACTCTTTTCATGAGGCTAATGGTGCATTATCCAAAATGTATTATAGTATTAAGAAGCCATAAAAGTGGATAAATTACTCAAGTATGTGTTTGTTTGTTTTTAAATGAATGTCTGTGAAAGCATGGAAATACCAATGTGTCTGTGTAATTATCTTCCATTTACAGCTTTAGCAGATGGACAGATATTCTGCCTCTGTAGTGTGGTGGCCTGTCTCCACCCATGAATGCTCTGGATTACATAAGAGTCCTGGATTGTATATATGTGAAGTTTCACATGTGGGTCCAATGTGTAATCTATTAGGATCAGATCCAGATGCTTGCAATGGGTGTAGTTGTTTCTTCTGATAGTATTCGTTAAACATTTGAGCAAGACATTTCTGAAATATTTAACCATGTCAGTGATCTCACACTTGTATACTGTGCTCACCAACTTGTAATGCATGTGGTTAGCATTTTCAGTACACCCGGTTACCGTCATCACTGTGAGAAGATCAACCTAGCACCTCACAGTACAACGCTTCATGTTGCCAGGTGCACCCCAGACTTCTTACACATGAGTGGGCTGACATTCATGAAACCCCATGTGAAACAATAAAATGTTGCCTGGTCCTGGGCCATCTTCATGATCACTGGTATGTTTGAGTTCATTGTTGCAGCTATTGTGCAGTGCCTTCCATCCTAGGGGGTTCCTCTTCTACCACTGTATCAGACACTGTTCTTTTGTGATTCATAGGGCTTTCAATGGCTGATTTGCAGACCTGGACTGGCAAGATTTTCTCCCAAGTGTGTCTTAGTCTGGAAGTTCCACTAAAACCTATCCATCATGGTGACCCTGCTAGTACAGTAAAACCTGCTGTGAAAGCTCAAACCTAAGGCACAAACGTGCCAGAGAAGGAAAACTCAAATATTTTCTGCTAATAGAGAGTGATAGAAAAGTGGTAAGACTGCACCCTGTCACCGGTGGAAAACTTTCACAACCCAGAACAACAAGGCAGTCGTATGGAATTCTGGTTCTCACAGGTTTCACTGTATTTAAAATATTGGTGGCAACAATTTCAGTATCTTACCAGCAAGCACCTGGGACTATTTTCTGTAAGTTGTTCCTGGGAGCAATTTGCCTTTGTACATGTAACTGTACAGATATAAAGATATACTTACTTGTACAAAGGCAAATTGTACTCATACTCACACACAGACACACAGACACACACAAACACTGTCTAGTCTTGGTGCCGTGTCTACAGTCATTTTTATTCTTAAGCCTATCGTTGTGGCCACTGTGTCAATCCGTTGAGGATCTTCTTTTTCACTGATTCTCCACTCTACCAAGCATGATGTCCTTCTCTGGGGACTGATCCCTCCTGGCAACATGTCCAACGTATGTAAGACACAGTCTTGCCATCTTTGCTTCCAAGGAGCACTCTGGTTGTACTTCTTCCAGAATAGATCTGTTTGTTCTTTTGGCAGTCCATGGTATATTGAACATTCTTCTCCAATACCACAGTTTAAAGGCATCAGTTCTTCTTCTGTCTTCTTTGTTTGTGGTCCAACTTTCACATGCATGTGATGCAATTGAAAATATCATAGCTTTGGTCAGGTGCGTTTTAGTCTTCGAGGTGATGTCTTTACTTTTCAGTACTTTAAAGAAGTCCTTTGTAGCAGATTTTCCCAGTGCAATGCACCTTTTGATTTCTTGACTGCTGCTTCTGTGGGCATTGATCGTGGACCCAAGTAAAATGAAATCCTTGACAACCTCAATCTTTTCTCCATTTATGACAGTGTTGCTTACTGGTCCAGTTGTGAGGATTTTAGTTTTCCTGATGTTGAGGTACAATCCGTACTGAAGGCAGTGGTCCTTGATTTTCATCAGTAAGTGTCTCAAATCTTCTTTGTTTCCAGCAAGTAAGGAATGCCCATGGAAGAAGTAGTCAAGAAATCAAAAGATGCATTGGATTGGGAAAATATGCTGCAAAGGTCCTCTTTAAAGTATTTAAAAAGTAAAGATGTCACCTTGAAGACTAAAATGCACCTGACCCAAGCCATGGTATTTTCAATCACATCATAAGCATGCAAAAGCTGGACCATAAACAAAGAAGAAAGAAGAAGAATTGATGTCTTTCAACAGTGGCGTTGGAGAAGAATGTTGAATGTTCCATGAACCACCGAAGAACAAACAGATCTGTTCTGGAAGAAGTACATTCAGTGTGTTTCTTGGAAGCAAAGATGACAAGACTGTGTCTTACATACTTTGGACATGTTGCCAGGAGGGATCAGTCCCTGGGGAAGGACATCATGCTTAGTATAAAGGAAGTTCAGTGAAAAAGAGGAAGACCCTCGACGAGATGAATTGACACAGTGGCCGCAACAAGGGGCTTCAGCATAAAAATGATTGCAGACATGGCACAAGACTGGGCAGTGTTTTGTTCTGTTGCTCATAGGGTCACTATGAGTCGGAACTGACTCAACGGCACCTAACAACAACAACAACAGATATTTGTTACGACAGTGCTTGTTGTTTGGTGTACTGAACAAATCAACTTTCCACTAAAAGAAATTTATAAGCAAGCAAACAAACAGTTAATACAGGCAAATTTTGCATGTATCTATGATGTGAGTGTGCCGTTGGCCAAGGAATATTATTGTTTTAATTTTGTATACCTGAAGTTCAATAAAATGTAAATATGAAGAAGAATTTGTAGAAGATGAAATACAAGTGAATAATAACAAATAAATGCTTAAGCTCAATAATAATTATAGGAATGCAAAATGAATTGAGATATTTTTACCTAATGCTTTACCAACAGTAAAGATTTGATATTACTGAAGATCAAATAAATAAAAGAAACTGTTATTAAAGTTTATTCACTTAGATGAGAAAGTCAAATGATGTGATTATTAAAGAACTATATCACAATAACCTCCAAACTGTAAACAATAAAGACAATAGTGAATTTATTAAATAAGTTATGATATACAACCACAAAACAGAATACTACATAGTCATTAAAAAGAATGAGGTTCTCCCCTGTTAATGCCAAAATCAAGAAGGGTTATTAATGATATGTTCAAGTTTTTTCCAAAGTAATTCTTTCTTTTTCCTAATAACAACTGAGAGTGTTAAACAAGATAGAGTATGACAGCTTTCTTATTACCACCTTTAGTGACCTGAGTCTTGGTAAGCAGACCCTAGGTTTATATATAACAAAAACAACCCACTGCCTTTAAGTCAGTTCTAACTCACAGTGACCCTATAGGACAGAGTAGAACTGCTCCATATATTTTCCAAGGAGCACCGGAACTGCTGGCCTTTCAGTTAGCAGACATAATACTTAACCACTACACTACCAGTGTTTCCTTAGGTTTATATATGAAAACCTTAAAGATAATAACTGTAAGTCCTGGAAACCTCTCAAGACAGCTACAATCTGGTCATGGAAAATAAACAAACAAAAAACTACCCCTTCAAATTGAGTTGTATTATTATTATATTGTGAGCAGAATTTGTTGTTCTTACTTAGGATTAAACCAGTCTGAGAGCTGAGGTTCTTCTACTTGATCCTTCCTGGGTACAAAGAGAAAATCAAGTTATTAAGAGCAACACATACATTTAGCAAATATTTATTTAGCACTGATAATATGATAGGTGTGTTTGGTGTAGGTTCTACAACTAACATTTAAATCTAACCCCTGCCCTCGGGAAGCTTATAGATTAGCAGAAAAGGTTACATTATATAGACAATTGACACACTCAGTGGTAAGTGCTAATAGGGAAAAAAACAAAGCTCTGTGGGAGTATATAATAGGACATCCAATTTAAAACTGGGTCAAAGGAAGTAATCTGGAGAAGAATATGTAAACTACTAGTAAAATAAGTGATTGGACTGATGAGGTCATGACTAAAGGCATGAAGGGAAGAAAGAATATGGTTGTTGGCAGGAAACTATTTAAAAAATTAGCAGAGTGGATAGAGAATGTATATTCAGACGAAAAAAATCCAGATTTCATTCATTCATTCCTCAACTATTAGTGGCTTACTAGGTGACAGGCAGAGCCCTGGTGGCACAACGGTTAAGAACTCAGCTGCTAACCCAAAGGTTGGCTGTTCGAATCTAACAGCAACTCCTTGGAAATCCTATGGGGCAATTCTACTCTGTCCCATAAGATTGATACGAGTTAAACTCAGCTCAGTAGTAATGGGTTTGGTTTTTCTGGCTTTATGTGATAGGTACTCTGTTACATGTTGAAGTAAAAGAGTTGGAGTTGGGGCCCAGAGTTTGTTTTTAGTTTTCAGCTAAATATTTGATCCATCTAAATGTCAGCAGTTCAAATCCACCAGGCAATCCTTGAATACTCAATGGGGCAGTTCTACTCTGGCCTCTGGGTTCTACATGAGTAGGATCCAATTTGATGGCACTAGTTTTGGGTTTTTTTTTTTTAAGGTTTTATACTTTAAATTACTCATTAACAGTGTCATTAGTCAACTTCCCTGTCATAATCTCAGGCTATTTGCTAAGTAAGAAAAATAACTTTAAGTCATTTGCACTTCCAGAAAAATGGGTAGTCCTCATTTTTCTCACAGAGTATAGGTAAAATTCCTGGATTTTATATGGAAGATAAACATAATAAGACACTGAAAGGTGGAGAGAAAAAGGCAGACCAACTAGGAGCCTTGGGAACCAAGGTACAAAATGGTGATGAGTTCCCTTGGATTTCTTTCTGCCTCATATATCTCATACTGAGTACTAAAGAACCCAACAATTGAGAAATAACAAGGAACACAGATAAAAATGAACCCCAAGAACAGCCTACTCTTCCTGGCTGAAGGATGAGGAAAGGAGCACCTCTGCAAGACCAAAAACCTGTGAACACTAACCACACTACTTGAACCAAATACCACAGAAAAACTGTGGTCCCATCTCTACTTCTTCCAACAAAGACCAAATGGAGAGCCCAGACTTAATCAGGTTGTAATGAGGTTCCTTCTTCCTCCTCATTATTGTGGAACCAGAGATGGTCTAACAGAGAGCCAGGACTTTTACCACTGCTCAACAATTGAGGCCATCTACCTGAGGTGTCAGTGGATGCCATGATGGGAACTTGAAGTCTCAGCTCCTCTCGACAGTAACAAGGATCTCCTATCCCCCTTGGTATCAATGGAGGTAGGATGGAAAACCTGGAATTTCACCATCAAATGGCAAGAATGAGGCAATGTCACGTCTTTTGCCTGCTGAAACAGGGTCAGAGGGGGCCTGGGAAAACACAAGGTTTAAATAAAATCCTGAGTTTATATCCAAAAATCCAAGTTTCAATTGAAAATTGCTCATCATACCAAGAACTAGAAGATCTCAATTTGAATGAGAAAGGACAATCAAAGAATGTAAAGATAAAACACAGAGACCTAAAATTATTGAAAAGAATTTTAAAGCAACCACTGTAAAAATGCTTCAAAGCAATTATAAACTCATTTGAAAGATAGTGAGAAAAAAATAGAAAATCAAAGAAATAAAAATCCTCATGAAAGGTGTAGAAGGCATAAAGAAGAACCAAAAGGACATTTTAGGACTGAAAAATTCAATAACCAAAATAAAGAACTCAATGGATAGGATAAACAACAGAGAGGACAGAGGAAAGAATCAGTGGACTTGAAGGTAGAATAATAGAAATTAATCTCAAAAGCAAGGAGAAAAAAACCTAAAAAAACACAGAGCCTCAGGTGCCTATGGAACTTTAACAAAAGGCATAACTTTTGTGTCATTGTAGTGCCAGAAGTACAGGAAGAAAAAGAGGATGGGGTCAATAGTATTCAAAAAAATAATGGCTCAAAATACCCCAAATTTGGCTAAAGTCATAAATATATATCAAGAATCTGAGTAAACCCCAAATAGGATAAACCCAAAGAAACTCATTTAAAGAAACATCCTAATCAACCTCCTGAAAACTAAAAATGAAAAACTCTTGAAAACAGCCAGAGAGAAATTATGCATCATTTATAGGGGAAAATCAATCTGAATGACAGTAGATTTCTTATAAGAAACCATGGAGGCCGGAAGGAAGTGACACTTTGTTTTTTAAGTGCTGAAAAAAGGAAGTGTCAACTCACCATTCTATGTCTAACAACAATATTCTTTAGGAATGAGGGGGATATCAGATATTCTCAGGTGAAGGAAAACTAAGAGAAGTCATTTCCACCAGACTTATCCTAAAGGAATGGAAAAAAATGTTTCTCTAAACAGAAAATAAACAACAAAAGAAGGAATCTTGGAAGCCAAGGATAGAAGAAAGAACAATGAAAAAGCCAATAAATGGACACATAAAATACCGTGAGTCAGATCCGACTTGACGGCACTTGGCTTGGCTTTGCTCTTGAGTTTTCAAAATTAGGCTTGATGGTTGAAGGAAAAAATCATAATGTCTAAAGTAGTTCTCAGTGTATGCAAACAAAATATTTAAGACAATTGTAGAAGAACAAGTAATATAAACAAATGAGCGAAAAACCAAGCCCATTGCCATCAAATTGACCCCAACTCATAGTGATCCTATAGAACAGAGTAGAACTGCCCCATAGAGTTTCCAAGGAGCTCCTGGTGGATTCGAACTGCTGACCTTTTGGTTAGCAACTATAGCATTTAAGCACTATACTACCAGGGTTTCCAAAGTCATATAGGGTGAAATAAAGTTTCTATACTCAAATTGGTAAAATGTCAACACCAGTGGTACCAAAACCACCAAACACATTGCCATTGAGTCAATTCTGACTTACGGAGATCCCCTATAGGACAAAACAGAACTGCCCCATAGGATTTCCAAGGAGCAGCTGGTAGATTTGACCTGCTTTTCTACCAGGGTCCTGTACTGTGATAAGTAGGTATGTATAATGTAATACCTATAGTGACTTCTGGGAGATCTATACAGATGCAGTCAAAAACACTGTAAGTAAGTCAAAATGGAATTCTTAAAAAAAAAAATATTCAAGTTACCCACAGAAAGGAGGGAAAAAGAAAACAGATAAGGTTCTCAAAGCCAACTCTTCAGACAAAGATTGGACTGTACTATAAGACATAAAATGATGCTGGCGAAGAGTGTCATTTGGCTTAAGTAGATAACGTAAGACTCCTGTCTAGAGACTAGTGGAAAAGGCAGAGAGGGACAGGAGCTGGTTGAATGGACACGAGAAATACAGGGTGGAGAGGAAGAGTGTGCTATTACAGTGTGGGAAGAGCAGTTAGGGTCACATAATGATGTGCTTGCAAGATTTTGTATGAGAAACTGCCTTGAATTGTAAACTTTCACTTAAAATGCAATAAAATAAAAATAAAACATAAAAATAGGTCAAAAAGAAAACAGAATAAAATGGCAGAATCAAGCTTTAATGTATCAATAATTACAGAAAATGTAAATAGTCTAAAGAGACCAATTAAAAGACAGAGATTGACAAAATGGGTAGAAAATGTGACCTAACTATATGCTGTCTATAAGAAACTCACTTCAAATATAATGATACAGGTTGGTTGAAAGTAAAAGGGTAGGGAAAGTTATGCAATAAAAACATTAACCAAAGGATAGCAAGAGTGACTGTATTAGGATCTCATAACAAACCTCAGAGCAAAGAAAATTACTGAGGCAAAGGAGATATTACATAATGATAAAGTCTCAATTCACTTAAATGGCATAGGAATCCCAGACATGTATGCAACATAACAAAACTGCAAAATCAAGCAAAAGCTGACAGAACTGAAAAAGAGAAATAGGTAAATCTCCAATTATGACTGGAGACTGTAACTGATAGAACAACTAGACAGAAAATCAACAATTATAAAAAAAAAATTCAACAACACTATCAAACAGGATGTGATAGATATTTGTAGAACATTCTACCCAACTACAATAGAAAATACATTCATTTTAAACACCCATGACACATATACCAAGAGAGACCAACCATATCCTGGACTATAAAGCAGATCTAAAGACTGGTGCCCTTTCAAAATCCAGATTGTTAATATTTTACTTTATTAAAAATATACACTGACAAGTGAGTAATTTAAAAAATGATCACCATTCTTTTTGAAGGTTGGTTTTACAAATTCCTGGGGGACTAACACAATGGTTAACGGCAGAAAATACCGTTGCCTGAAGACAGGTATCAGTATCTAAAGAACAAAAACCACCAATCTGGACAGAGATACTTAAACTACAGCAAATGACAAAAACTTGCTGTGCATAAGCAGGCAAGTATGTTAAGCAAGGAAAATTTGGAAATGTACAAGTACAAATGTACATACATGTTCACACACATATATAGTCGCATATGTGTAGAACATTTCAGAACTGATAGCCAAGAAATCTGTCTACAGGTGTCTCTAGGAAATTCAGTCTGGTTTTTGTTCTTCCTTCCTGCCTTAATTGATGACACCATCTCCAGCCAACTCTGCCCTCTGTGCAGTTTGTAGATTATATACAGAACAAAGATCTTACCAGCAAAAAGAAGTCTTCTGTAAGTGATTCTTTATCCTTCAGATAAAATTTTTTAAAAAGATAATTTTAGTTCTAAATTTGAATGAAGGCTGATTACAATTAGAATAACAATTCTAGAATTCAGATTCTTTAATTCACTCATTTATTAGTCAAATAGTTACTAAAAACTTGCTATGCTAGACAATGCTACAGTTCAGAAATATATGACAAAATCTTGATCTACATTGGCTTGTGGTCTGTTGTTTCATTTTTTTTTTGACCCAAATAACCCATCATTATCTTCAAAGAGTTGGTATTAACCCCATTGCAATTGGCTATAAACGCTTTCTACTAAGGCAAATATCAGGTAGAATGCACTATCCAAGGTATGGAGTTAAGTTTTCTAGACATTAGCTTTCACAGTAGAGCTGCATTTCAAATAGCATCCCATAACTTTCTGGTCTTTTGCTGCTTCCTGCATCATTAGTTTTCCCACAGGAATTCTTCAATATTGCACCTCAAGTCTTGTTTGTTTTTTCAGTTCTTTCAGCTCAACAAATGCTGAGCATTAAAAGAAGAAGGAAAGAATATGCAGAATCATTGTACCAAAAATAATTGCTTGACATTCAACCATTTCAGGGGGTAGCATGTAATCAATAACTAATGGTACTGAAGAAAGAACTCAGTGCAAATAGTGTTTGTTTTATGTATTTTGGAGCCTTGTCATTGGGTGTGTAGACATTCTAAAGAAACAACTCCAAGCTGCACTGAAAGCACTGGCAAAAACAAGGATCCAGAGATTGACAGGGTACCATTTAAGATGTTTCGACAAACAGATGCCATGCTGAAGTCACTCATTCATCTATGCTCAAAGATTTGACAGACAACCGTCTGAACAATGGACTGAAAGAGGTCCATAAATTTGTGCCCATTCAAAAGAAGGCTGGTACGTCAGAATATGAAAATTATTGAATTATATCATTAGTATCATATGGAAGTAAAATTTTGTTAGAGATCATTCGAAAGTGGTGCAGCGGTACATCAACAGAGAACTGCCATAAGTTCAAGTCAGATTCAGAAGAGGACGCGGAATGAGGGATAATCATTGCTGATGTCAGATGGATCTTCGCTGAAAGTAGAGAATTCCAGAAAGATGTTTCCTTGTGCTTTATTGACTATGCAAAGACGTTCGACTATGTGGCTCGTAACAAATTATGGATAACTTACAAAGAATGGAAATTCTAGAACACTTAATTGTGCCTATGAGGAAACTGTTCGTAGTCCAAGAAGCAGTTGTTTTTGAAGGGGGATACTGTGTGGTTTAAAATCAGGAAAGCGCGGGGTCAGAGTTGTATCCTGTCACCATACTTAGTCTGTATGGTACACAAACAATGCAAGAATCTGGACTACATGAAGAAGAATGGGGTGTCAGGATCAGAGAAAGACTCATTAATGAACTTTGATATGCAGATGACACAACATTGCTTGCTGAAAGTAGATGACTTGAGGCAAATAGTGATTGAACTTAAAGACTACAGCTTTTAGTATGGATTATACCTCAACATAAAGAAAACAGAAGTGATCATACCTCAAGCAATAAACAAAATCATGATAAACAAAGAAAAGATTAAAGTTATTAAGGATTTCATTTCACTTAGATTTGCAATCAAGCCTCAAGAAAGTAGCATTCAAGAAATCAAAAGATGTGTTGCTTTGGGCAAATCTGCTGCAAAAAACCATCCAGAGTGTTAAAAAGTGAAGATGTAACTTTGAGGACTAAGGTGTACTTGGCTCAAGTTATGGTATTTTCTGTTGCCTCACATTCATCCAAAAACTGGAAAATGAATAAGGAAGGCTGAAGAAGAATAGATGCCTTTGAATTGCGGTGTTGGTGAAGAATATTGAATACTGCAGTGCGGAACAAACTTACATGTATCATGGACTGCCAGAAGAATGAACGAATCTGTCTATAAGAGATACAGCCAGAATACTCTGTATAAACAAGGATGGGGAGACTTTGTCTTGTGTACTCTTGACAGGTTGTTAGGAAAGATCACTTCTGAAAAGGACATTGAGCTTGATAAAGTAAAGGGGCAATGAAAAAGAGGAAGACCCTCAGTGAGACGGATTGACACAAAGGCTGCAGCAGTGGTCTCAAATATAACATCAATTTTGAGAATGGCGTAGAACTGGGTAGTGTTTCTTTCTGTTATACATCAAGTCACTATGAGTTGGAGTTGACCTGATGGCACTTAGCAACAACAACAACAACGTTGTGTTGCTTATGAAGGAGATCACAAGGGAAGAGGGGCTGCAGAAGGTGAGGAGTTGAACTTTTCTACATGAGAGAATTTTACCAGGTTAATAAGTTTGTTCCCCACTGCAGTTATGTTTCTATAGCAAGTTGCTTTGAGTCTTGTTCACGTTAAACACAAGGATGGAAACTTGACATGGTTTTAAATTTAAATTTATTTACAACAGCTACCCATGACTGTCTATTCTTCTTGCTTTATTTCTTTCTTCAAAGCATTATTATATAAAATGCAATATTCTTGACATGGTTATATATTTTGTTATCATCTACTTTTTTAGCTTATAATGTAAATACTGTAAAGGCTGTGACTTTGTTTTGGTTATTGCTTTTAACCTAGCACCTGGAATAGGATCAGGCACTGAGAAGATGTTCATTTAAATATTTTTTCAATGTCAAAAAAATGAAAGAATCAACATATTTACACTTTGCTTAGTTCTCCAAAGAGGAAGCAATTTCTGATTAACTTAGAGAGTGTTATTAACATCTGTTGAACAAAACTCAGCAGTTTAGATCAATTCTGCCAAAATCATTAAAGATAATGATTCACCAATATTTTATATTTACCTGAAATAATGCTCAATCAACATTAGTGACAAAGCAAATGAAAGCAGCAAAAGAATTTTTCTTTTAGAATTCATTCTGTCCTAGGGAAAGGGGAGAAAAAGATTTTGGAAGGTAAAACATTACATTCTTCCCACCTTCCAGGAGTGGATTAATTTAAGAACATTTGGACACTAGTCTGCCTGCCTCCAGTATGCTCAACCTTCGGAAGAAGGCTGAGTTCTCAGAGGACCGTTCGGATCTGCTCAAAGTGCCTGCAGAATATCCTCTGGAAAACTTACTGATCCTTTTTAGATTAGATGCAAAGTGTCTATAACATTCTTTTTCTATTATTTGTAGCGAAGTCCACCTGATTGCAGTAAAGACACTCAATAAACTCTTTTACTGTATATATATTTCACTTATATTTTTGTAAAATAAAATGAGGAAATTAAAGATGTCTCTATGCACTGGGATATATTCTGCCCCAAAAGATGTATATGTGTGTGTGTGTGTGTGTATTCTTGTGACAATGTAAGACTGATAACTTAAATCCCACAGGAGTAAATCAAAACCAAACAATCACATTGCCATTGAGTTGATTCTGACTCGCAGTGACCCTATAGGACAGAGCAGAGCTGCCCTGTAGGGTTTCCAAGGTTGTAAATCTTCATGGGAGCAGACTGCCACGTTCTTCCTCCTACAGAGAGGCTGATGGGTTAAAATTACTGATCTTTGGATTAGCAGCTGAGAGCTTTAATTTCTGTGCCACTAGGGCTCCCTGCATTGGACTAATAGTCTAAGAGACATATGTGCTCTTTCAAAGGTATATCTTAAGTAAATGGTAATCAAGAGTGGAAATTAAGAGCATTAAAATCTAAAATGGTCTATTTGGCTCCAGCCAATACATTCAGCTTGTGTAAAAATGTTAAGCTAGGATTTCTATTTTTAAACCTAAACTCATTTTCTGTAGGAATCATTCAAGAACAGGTCCTGCCATTGGGTTCTGTATTGTAGTGAAATGGAGGTTTGTTTAACGAGCAGGATGCCTTAGATCTGCACTGACCAGCATGATAGTGGCTGTTGAACATTTGAGATACTGCAAGTTTAAACAGTGGCTTTTTAAGACTTGGTGTGCAAAAAAAGAATGTAAGCTATCTCACAATTTTTATGTTGACTAAAACTTGAAATACAATGTTAATATGGAAATGTACATTTTCACTCAGTCATAATAATAAAAAAAGAAATACAATGTTAGACATAGTGAGTTAAAGAAAACATATTACTTAAATTAACTTCATCTGTTTCTTTTTATGTTTTTGTAATACAGATCCTAGAATATTTAAAGTTACCAACATGGCTTGAATTATATTTCTACTGAAGAATTTTTCCATAGATAACATCAAACTGGGCAGACTTCGGCTGAGCACAGTTTTAGTGCCCCAGCAATGTGAAACGATTATCTTTTAAATTTAACAACATTAGAAACACCATCTGCCTGAGATAAGACAGTGGCCCATCTAGCCAGGTTATTTCTGATAGTGTGCCCTCAATGGCATTATTTCTTAAAGGCTAGAAATATATTGATACACCATATATATTCAGATGATATATTCTGTACAGTGTATTTTTTAGGCCAAGTTTTGGGGAGAACCCCCACCTACCTATAATTTTACCATGATCATCTAAAATTTCATGTAGTCCATTCTTTTTAGGAGTCACTTTACCTTTGGTTATGGTGACATGAATTGATAAAGAAGTCCTATGTAGGCAGACATTTTCCAACCACTGTAACTTTGGGTGTTTGTTAAAAAAGAAAAACAAAAACAGAATCAGATAGTGTATCCTACTCTCCAGGTGCTGGAGTATTCTGTTAATAGTGATGTCACTGAACTCCTTTAATGATGAAAGCATTAGAAAATCACTGTCATAATGCTAGGTTTGGTACCAGAGCCTCGTGATACAAGATGATAAGGACTCTGTCCAAGTGAAAATGAAAGGATTAAAAAAATGTTCGTTTCCTTTGTTGTTCCTCTTTGCCCTTTTTAATGACCAATTTTTATTTATAGATATGTTGAGTGCTGCATATGTACGTGTATGGCAGAGAAAAAGTGCAACATTCGTTTCTTTCTGCCACCTCTTTTAGTCATTGTCCAGTCATCCCATGGAGAGATGATCCTTTCTTAAAATGTTTTTTAAGTACTTCTTTTTCTGAGTATATAAACACATGTTATGAAATTTGTTGAGCACATAAAAGCACGAATAAGAGAATAATAATCATATGTAATCATACTATCAAGAGATAACCACTCTTCATTTGCGATTGTAACATGCGCCTTCGTTTTGACTTCCCTGTTTAACAATGAATTTATTTTTTGTCTGAAAAAACTTTTCTCTGTCTCTATAGAAGCAATTTAAAATTTTAACAGGAAAAACAAAAACAAAAACCCCACTGTCGCTGAGTTGATGCTGACTCATAGTGACCCTATAGGTCAGAGTAGAACTGCCCCATGGAGCTGACAAGGAGTGCCTGGTGGATTTGAATTGCTGACATTTTGGTTAGCAGCTATAGCCCTTAACCACTAAGCCACTGGGGTTTAATTTAAAATTTTAACAGAAAGAGGGTTATAAATGCACACAAAGTCAGAAGATGGAATGCAAAACTTGCAAAGGCCTCGGTGATAGAAATAACACCGGAAATCACATGACAGAATTTTGCAAGAACAGTGACTTGTTAATTGTAAATACTTTTTGCAGTAACATAAATGGCAACTATACACAGTAACATCACATGCAAGTAAAATTTTGCCAAAGATCATTCGAAAGTGATTGCAGCAGTATATTGACAGGCAACTACTAGAGATTCAGGCCAGGTTCAGAAAAAGATATGAAATAAAGGATATTATTGAGGGGGACATCATGTCTGGTAAAACAGATGGTCAGTGAAAAAGGGTAGCATGCTTGGTAAAGTAGAAGGTCAGTGAAAAAGAGGAAGAAATGTAATGGGATGGATTGATGTGGTGGTTGCAGTGATGGTCTCTAGCATA
This sequence comes from Heterohyrax brucei, assembly GCA_028571685.1. Lineage (NCBI taxonomy): Eukaryota > Metazoa > Chordata > Mammalia > Hyracoidea > Procaviidae > Heterohyrax > Heterohyrax brucei. Next base: position 72,019,508 of record CM053150.1, read on the forward strand.
TGATCTTGAGGATGGTACAGGACTCAGCAGTGTTTTGCTCTGTGGTACATAGGGTCACTATGAATTGGAAATGACTTGATGGCACCTAGCAACAGTAACAAAACTTCATTTCTCTTGCTGGCTAGGTGGAGTCCATTGTATTTATCTGCCAATTTTTGTTATACAACTGATTTTTGATAAAGAAGAAAAGACAATTCTTTAGAGAAAAGACAGTTTAAAAATAATGGTTCTGAAATAACTACTTATCCATATGCAAAAAAAATGAACTTTGATGGTCTGTATATACAAACAGTAACTGAAAATAGATCTTCAACCTAAATCAGAGACATAAAACTTATAAAAGAAAACATAGGAGATAAAACACTGTTCAGATAATGTAAAAGGAGCTATAGATTGAGAGAAATCTAGTGAAAAACAGAAAAAGACTTGGAAAATTCACACACACAGAGACATGTACGCTATGTATGTGTATCTACTCAGAAGGTAAATAAGCACATTATAAAAGGCCCAACATCATTTATCTTTAAGCAAATGAAAATTCATATAATAAGATATTGTTATGGCTTGAATTGTGTCCTCCACAATTCAATCAGTTTGGCTAAGCTTGATTTCTAGTACTGTATGGTTGTCCATCACTTTGTAATGTGATGTGATTATCATATGTGTTAATGAGGCATGATTAGTGGCAATTACATTAATGCAGCCAGACTCAGTCTACAGGATTAGATGTATTTTGAGTTAATCTCTTTTGATACATAGAAGAGATAATTGCGTAGAGAGAAGGGGAGCCTCATTATCACCCAGCAAGAAAAGCTAGGAATGCAGCATGTCCTTTGGATGCAGTGTCCCCGCACTGAGAAACTCCTAGACCAGAAAACTGATGACAAAGACCTTCCTCCAGAGCCGATCAGAGGGAGAAAGCTTTTCCCAAGAGCTAATGCCCTGAATTCACACTTTCAGCTTTCTAAACTGTGACAAAATATATTTGCTTGTTGTAGCCATCTACTCATGGTATTTCTGTTATAGTAGCGCTACATAACCAATACAGATACACTTACACAGAATTGTAGAAATTTATTCTGCCAAGTGTTAGTGAGGATATGGAGAACTGGAACTGTCGTACACTGCTGGTGGGAGTGTAAAATGGCACAATAACATTGAGAAAGATTTTCACCGTTTCTTTATATGTTAAGCACACACCTGCCACACAATCTCAGAATTTCTACTCATAGGAATTTATCCAAGAGCAACGGAAACAATTTGTCCACAAAAAGACCTGTAGATGATTGCTAATAGTAGCTTTATTGGTAATAGTCAAAAAGTAGAAACAACACAAATGTACATCAATAGGTGAATGGATAAACAAACTGTGGGATGTCCATATGGTGGAATATTACTCAGCAATCAAGTATTGACACATGCCATAACATAAGTGAACCTCAAAGTAATTACATTGTGAAAGAAACCAGGCCAAAAAAAAAAAAAAAGAATACATTCTATATGGTTCTCGTCACATAATTCCTAAAATTGCAAAATATTAAACTATATAGTGCACATTTTTATGTTTTGTCTGCTCAGAACCTGAACATTCTTCATTTAGAGGAAATCCTTTATTTGAAAAGCAGCAACATGGAAGCTGAAAAAAAGTTTCCTTTCTCTACCACTTGCAGCTAGTAGATGGGCACATGACCTAAACTACTTGAGATACTAATCAGATGTTCCTACCCAGAATTTTGAGCCTCCAAATAGTTTTAGATCATTTGCAGTTGTAATAGTGGAGCCCAGGGTTAATATTATGGCAGATCTTTCCAAAAGTATGAAGGTCAACAGGGAGATAACGAGTGTGGCAGGTGATGATGAGGCAAGGGTCAAGTATCCCAATTGCTTATTCCTATGGTAGGATCTTATCCGTATCTTTCTTCCCTTATTTCATTCTTATTTCTTGTTCCACAGCAAGTCTGTAAGTACTCTGAATTGCTTCCTACCTTTGTGTGGTAGGAAGTTCTCCTGTCTTTTCTAGGCAGATGGTAGTCTCCATTTCCTAGCCTGCTTGCACATAGGCAGGGACATGCGATAAGTTCACACTCAGGTAGTGAAAAGATTGCATGTTTCTTTAATATTTCTTTTCCCTTGACATGGTGACAACTTTCTGAATAGTGGACCTTCCATTGTTCTTTGTCCCAGTGTGATAATATGGAGTAGATCACCTGCCTTCAAGCCTCATTGAATATATAGGATGAGTGAGATGTGTATATGTTAGAGCACTGAAATTTGAGGGTTAATTTATCCTATCCAATAACCCATTTCATAAATTCTCTGTTTAAGTTAACCACAGTCAGTGGTTCAGTGCATTGACAAATTCAGGCAGTGGTATCAGAGAGAGAGTTGTAGGTAATGTCAACCTTAGAAAAATAGGGGGAAATCTAGAATTGGCTATAACGACTTGTGTGGGGTTAAAGATAATGAAAAAAAAATCACATTAGTATTCAGGAAGCCTGTAGATATTAGTAGCAAACAGCTAATTAAATTATCCCCAGGCTGACATGCAAAGAGGCATTCACTGAAGGCAAAGGTTTTGAGCATTATGGTCTATGATGAAAAAAAATTGATGATGATGAAGATAATCATGAAGATGACAACAATAATGATGATACTCAAACCTAAACCAAACCCACTGCTTTCGAGCTAACTCCAACTCATAGCTACCCTATAAGACAGAGTAGAACTGCTCCATAGCGTTTCCACCGACCTTTTGGTTAGCAGACATAGCATTCAACCACTATGCTACTAGGGTTTCCATGATGATGGTAGCTAGTACTTACATAGTCCTTGGTGTGTGCCAGGTACTGTTCTACACTTTATATACGTGCACTCATTTCATGAAATGGAAGTTACAAAGAAACCAAGGACTATCAGGCAGTTTAAATGGCTGTATCTAACAGGACTGGACAGCTTACAAAAAAAGCACAAAACTGCAGTCCAAGTCCTCTTTGTGATCCTGACTTCCATCAGGCAGCTGCACTGTCCCCGGGTGCAGTGGGTCCCGCTCTCACCACTAACCTGACATTTGGCCTTTGGTATCACCACCTCCTTCTTGTGTTTCTTAACCCCCTAGGGATGGTCACAGCTTCGCAGTTTCCTTGCTGTCCCATTTAGCTGCTTAACTCCATCACTTGCATAACTAATTCCCTGCATTAAAATCTGTCGTTTGAAATACTCAGACTTTTGTGACTGGATCCAGTTCTACTCTGTCCTATAGGGTCATTATTAGTTGGGATCGACCCTATGACTGTGGGTTTGGATTGGGTTTCTGCTAGTGTAACTGGACCAATTTTCTCTGATCCATGCCTCTGTTGTTATTAGCTGCTGTCGAGGCAGCCCCTTTGACTCATGACAACCCCAAACACAACTGGGCAAATATTGCCAGCCCTGAGGTTGTGATCCATGGAATTTTTCAGATCCATGTGATTTTCAAATAACCAGAACTTTCTAGTCCATCTCGTTTTGGAGGCTCCACTAAAATCTGCTCAGCACTGTAGCAATACACAAGCCACTAATAACAGATGGGTGGTAGCTGTGCATGAGGCGTTGGCCAGGAATCAAACTTGGGTCTCTGGCATCTTTGGGCAAGAGCTCTACCACTGAACCACCCTTTCTGTTAGGTATTATGAGTAATATATATCTATTTGGCTCAATTCAATTGTTTCAGGTTTCATTTTCTTGTTACAGAATCTGTTTTGTTCAGTGTGGTCCAACAAACATTATTTCCTCAAAATACACACTAGATATGCAATCACTGTGTCTACATATGATTCCAATAAATTCATTCTGCAACTACTGGGTCCTATGTTATAAAATTCAAAATGAATGTAAAGATAAGTATGCATTTGCTGTGTTAGTGAGATTGTCATTTTGTTAGTGACTTTTTTAAGTGCTAAAGTTTGTTAAGTGCAAATTTGCTAAGTCATAAGACAGAATGATACTCTTAAATTCAGAAACCTGAAGGAAGGACTATCAAATTACATCGTGTTTCTAAGGAACCGATAATCTTTGACATTCCAGGATAATTTGACAACATGAATATCAGAGGTCTTTGTTTGACCATAATCCCAGCAGTATTCTGGTGATAAAATTTTGGTGGGTTTATGGAGAAAAAAATACTTGTTTAGGTGGCTTTCATCATGCCACACTGCTTCAATGTTATTTTTTTTATCCTTCATGATTCCTTTGAAGCACTCGCTGGAAATATTTAGAACTTGAGTGGGAGTGCCACCAAAAACAGCAGCATGGTAGTAAAAATCACCCCTACCTACAGGTATATATGCTTCTGATAATTGGCTTCTTTCATATGGCATCGCAGTAGTATTTGCCTGATACCAATAAGCGTGTAACTGAGCAACTGACTCCCACAGAGTCTCCAATCCATAATCGCTTTGGAAGATTTGATCCACATCCATGCAAAAGAGGAAGTCAACTTCATATTGGATGTGATCTACAATGTGCTCACTGATGGTCTTCATGCGCATCATGCTGATATCTTGCCATCTGTTCTCTCGTTTAATTTCAAAAACTTTGAGTGTACGGAGGGGACCCAGATGTATCCAAGGCATCCTGGAGAAGTCATCCACCATGACATAAATAATGACTTTTTGGTCAACCATAAAAAATTTATCAGCAGATAACAAAAATCTGGGCAAATAGAACTGAATGTATCTATGAAGAAAATAAGAAAAGATTATATTCATCTTCATATATTTTAGTGGAACATGTGATATTTAAATTACACTTAACATAATTTATCTAATGATGCTATTAAGCAACCAAATATGAGCTATGCTTCTTAAGCAGTACTTAAGCGGTACAGAAGAAAAGTAGAATATCAGCCTTTCTTTTCTCTGATGGAATTCTGTGGAGGAATGCCTTGTAGGAGGGAATAAAACTTAGTGAAAACAGGAAATTGAGCAGAGCCTGTACCAAAATGAGAGCCAGAGTTTTCAGGGTTATCAGGACAAGGGTAATTTGGTTTGGAGGTTATAGGCAAGAAGGGTCTTGGGTCATCAGAGAAGGAGTTATTGTAGTCTGTAGCTTGCTTTAAATAATCAGTTACACATAAAAAGCTGGAAGTGACATACTTAGTACTCTGCTGTCTCATTTCTGATGTTTATTTAAATTTTAATTTCTATTTTTGAGAATAGGCACAGCAGAACATTCAATTCAACAATTTCTATCAGTACAATTAAACGAGAGTGATTACATTCTTTGAGTTGTTCAATCATTCTCACCCTTCTTTTCTTCAGTTGTTCCTCCCTCATTAATATAAACTCACTGTCTTCTATCTTTCTTCTTTTGCCTTGTGGTCCTTAGCATGGGTTCACAAAATAGTCCACAAGTCTATGACATATACACAAACCAAACTGATTGCTGTTAAATCAATTCTGACTCATAATGATCATATAGGGCAGAGTACAACTGCCCCATAAAGCTTCCAAAAGCACCTGGTGGATTTGAACCACTGCCCTTTTGATTAGCAGATGTAGCACTTAACCACTACACCACCAGTATTTCCAGTCTATAACATAGTTTCCTATTATCACAGCATTTACCTGCTTATAATATGTTGACCAGTTAGGATCAGAGCATATTTTTCTGTTACTTTTTAACCTTCTTTTTTCTTTGTTTTCTTGGCAAGTATTTTATATTCCTAATTTAGCATTTATCACACAACTTAACACTGAGCAATAAACTTTCTGCAACATTTGGGGCAATTTTTCATTCAGCCTTCATCCCTTATTCTTACCAAAGTTTTTGCCATGAGAAAACCTTCAAAATAGTTCCTGGGTCTCTTTAAAATGTTGATCTCAGTTTTTAGATTCTCTTTTCCTTTCTGGCATATAAGCTGTCCCAAGCTTATACTGTTTTTCCATGTTCTAGTCCAAGAAACAGCGTTCTTCCCACCCACCCCCACCCACAGGGAATCCTGATTACTTTTAGTGTCGAAGAAACCAAAGGAAATCATTGTTTCTGAGCCCGTTTAGTCAAGAAATCAAAAGATACATTGCACTGGGGAAACGTGCTGCCAAAAAAACTTCTTTAAAGTGCAAAAAAGCAAAAATACAACCTTCAAGATTAGGGTAAGCCTGACCCAAGCCATGTGTTTTCAATTGCTTCATGTACTTATGAAACTGGATCATGAACATGGGAGATGGAAGAAGAATTGATGCCTTTGAATTATAGTGTTAGTGAAGTACGGACACTGAACTACGGACTGCCATAAGAATAAACTGTCTTTGAAAAAGTACAACCTGAGTGCTCCTTAGAAGCAAAGATGGTGTGACTTCATTTTACACAGTTTGGATACGTTATAAGGAGGGATCAGTCCCTGGAGAAGGATATCATGCTTGCCAGAGGGCCAGTGCAAAAGAGGAAGACTGTCAGTGAGAAGACTGATACAGTGGCTTCAACAACGCGCTGGAGCATAACGCAGATCACGAGGATGGTGCAGGACTGGATAGTGTTTTGTTGTGTTGTACAGAGAGTCACTATGAGCTGGAACTGACTTGATGGCACCTAACAATATCAACCTTGTCTTCATGAGTTTGTTAAATTATGTTTGATGTTTATAACAGAAATTACAACATCATCTGATGTGCTGTGTGATGTATATAAAATAAACTGTATTTAAAAGTGGGGAGAGTAAAAGGATCCAAGTAGATGCAGGATTTATACAATCCATGTGAAATGATAAAATGTCATTACTAGTAGACTGTGGTAAAATACAGGTATATATTGTGATCCATAGAGCAACCACTAAAAAACTGCACGAAGAAATAGATTAAAAACAATGCAGATAAAATAAAAACAGAATTCTAAAAATGTTCAACTAAACCACCAGAAAGCAAAAATCAAACAGAAGAAATAAACATAAAACAAATAATAACATGCCAGATTTAACTTGCAATATATCAATAATTAAAGATTTTCTAAATATACTAATCTAAAGACAGATGTTGTTGAAATAGATGATGACATATGTCAAATGTACTGTGCAAACATAAAGCAAGAACGGCTATAAAATGAACTTCAGAGCAAAGAAAATTACTGAGAAAAAGTAATGATAAAATATTCAGTTTAACAAGAAGACATAGCAATCCTAAATGTATATGCAGCAAATAATATAACTTCAAAATTCATGAAACAGAAAGTCTGTATTCCTGGGAGGTAATAAACAAATTCACAATATTGGTGGGGACTCTTCTCTTTGCAATTAACTTATATACTAAACTCCAAATCAGCAAGGACATAGACGAACTCAACAAGGCTATCAACCAACAGGTTCTAATGCACATTTGAGGAACATTCTACCTAACACATTCTTTTCAAGCGTTCATGGAACAACCACCAGGAGATAGCATTTTTCTTCTTTTTTTAGTCATAAAACAAACCCAAACATTCTTAGAATGAATTTAATAATAATACAAAGTATATTCTTTGATCATAATGAACTCAAACTAGAAATCAGTAACAGAACAATAATAGGAGGGGAACTAAAACCTCTGTCTATTTGACTCTGCAGTAGAATCATTGCTTCTTCAATGCTATCATTTCAGGTATTACTAACTGTCAGTTCCTTTTTTATAATGGGAGTCCAACTAGTGTTCACTATTTTAGCAGTTAGGTTTGGATTTTTTCTTTCTGAGGATGTGTTTTCTTTATGCTTTGTCTAAGACCTCCTTGTCCCTATCTCTTTTGCATGGAATCTTTTAAACTTCAACTTTCTCATTCTCCTCACTCATAGACGTGCAGTTCTGTCTGAGTTTGCTGTTTAGTTCTCTATTTTCAGATCATATGAAGGTTGTGGCATAGTCTATGTCCTAGTAATGTTACTGGTTTTACAGTTTAGGTGACCATGTCTGTGGAGATTTGGTTTCAGGCAGCCTCCATTATCCTCTGTATTCATGGTTTAGTCATGTTTCTGAACGTTTTTGATAACTCATCATCCATTTGAGATCACAGTGGAGCCCTCACTAGAGCTTAAAATGTAGACTTGAATGTTACAATTTATCTTTCTGATATTTATCATTTCTTTATTTTGGTTCAGCTGGTCCTGATGAAAGCTACATGCTATAAATAGATTTTTCTCCACTTAGCTAAAAGACCAACATGGAATGGGACTCCTACAGCAGAACTGTTATAACATCTATTTATACCCATGGATCTCATCATTCTGTGTAAGGAATCATTGTTGGACTGTCTCAAGTTTATCCAAGCTACTTTGAAAATTCAACACACATCATGAGTTTTGTAGATACATGAATCCAGTTTGGTACTTTAGTCCAAATTTCACACTATTTGGCAAATAATCTTCAAAGTTAGAAGTTTAACTTGGAATTTTTCCTAGTTTCATCACTCTTGAAGCATTCATCTAATTTTTAATTAACTTTTGTTGTTCTCATAGGGTTTCAGAAACCGGAGAATTAACTCAATCACCTTTAAATAAAAGTATTTCATTATAATTATTTTTTTCAGGAGTCTATTTTATGTTTTTTATTTTGTATTTGATTAGAAATTAAGAATGTATTGATTCTTTATTCTAAAGTTACTGGATGATTTCACTTATTCTTTTATTTTAAATATTTTTGCATTAATGAATGGTGGCCAGAAAATGTGGCATATAAAGATTCTATTGTAAATAATCACAGTTATGTTATTTTGTTATGCACTGAACTAAAAATCAGCAATGACACAGAAGAGCTCAGAGACAATGATTTTCTCTAAAAGCAGTTTATGACTTTGGAAAAGCACAGGATGCAGCAAATTATTAGATTGAGTCAGTGTAAAGACACTGAAGACTGGTTACTTCAGAGGCACAAACTTGAGAAGAAGTGTTGTATTTTAAATGATTTATAAAAGATTAACAAGAAATTAAGTTAATCTTGAGAAGGAATGGTAAAATCAGACAATAGAAAAGAAATTGAGGGATCAGTGTGTTTTCTGGCTGAACTGAATGGGCAGTGATAATTAGAACTATCGGAGGAATTGTCCTAAAAAGAACAACTATTAAGTGGAATTATGAGGTCCTTTACTAAGTATTCTCATATTTTCTAGAACAACAACAAAAACTCTGAGTGTAAAGGACATTTGACATCATTACTTACCTCCCAACAGCAAATACAATCAACCCCACAGTAATTTTATGATTTGCATAATAATTTTTCAAGATGCTTTCATTATAAGTGCCATGCCACACAACTGGAGCTGACCATTTGGTAGTTGAGTTCATGTGTGCACTGTAAAAAAGACAGCATTTTGAATAGAATACCTTTTAATAAAACAGCAAAGGATATGAATACCACCTAAAGCGTTGGGTCTGATTGCTGCGTTTCCTTGACTGTAACCCAAAGCATTGATGACTATGATAAATTAGATGAACCCGTTATCACAAAGAGCTAGATTCACTACAAAAGTATACTTACAAATTAGTTATACTGTGATTGCAAAATCCTTGTGGACACATAGTGAAATGTCTATCAAGTCTAAAATAATAATCTCTTTTACATACAGGCTAAAAATCCCAGCTCTTTGAATTTTGACATTGATTATTTTTGAAGACCACCTATTTCGAAAAACCAGTTTCTTAGTTTTCATAATCTAAAATGCTGCCAGTACTGATCCTGCTATATACCAATTCCTAAAAACTGTATCTACAGAGCTGTCTCATATAAGAACTTTCATTCTTGCTTGAGGTGGATCCAGTTAAGTAATGAATAAGTCTTGTCTTTTTATACCCAGATTCTGGCATCTGGTGAAGCTTTTTAGACATGCCTTTTACCTAACAAAACGGATTTGGTGAAGCAAAATGTAGCTCAAGAAAAGTAGGTTAAAGAGAACAAAAATCAAAGCTTAGAGTCTGCATATGGTGAGGAGTTTAGAATCAGACACAAAAGGACAAATACTGTGTGACTCCATTTATATGAAATATCTAAAACAGACATAGAGACAAAAGATTATTAGTGATTACCAGGGCACGGGGGAAGGGGAAACGAGGAGTCATTGCTTAATGGGTACTGAATTTCTGATTGGGGTGATGAAAAACTTACAAAAATAGTGGCGAAGATGAATATACTTGAAGTCACTGAATTTACACTCAAATGGTTAAAAAAGGCAAATTTTGTGGTAGATATATATATAACCTGTTGACTACATGAAGAAGAATAAGGCATCAGGATTGGAGGATGATGCTTTAACAACCTGTGTTACGCAGATGACGCCCTCTTGCTTGCTGGAAGTGAAAAGGATTTGAAATACTTACTGATGAAGTTCAAAGACCACAGCCTTCAGTATGGATTGCACCTCAACATCAAGCAAACAAAAATCCTCACAGCTGGACAAAGAAGCAACATTGTGGTAAATGGAGAAAGGATTGAAATTGTCAAGGATTTCATTTTACTTGGTTCCACAATCAATGCCCACAGAAGCAGTGGTTGAGAAATCAAAAAACACACTGCACTGGGCAAATCTGCTGCAAAGGAGACTCTATTGAAGAGTAAAGAAGTCACCTTGAAGACTAAGTTGCGCCTGACCCAAGTCATGGTATTTTCAATCACATCATATGTATGTAAAAGCTGGACAATGAATACAGAGAGAAGAAGAATTGGCACCTTTGAATTGTGATGTTGAAAAAGAATATGAATGTACCATGGAGTACCAAAAAACCAAACAGATCTGTTCTGGAAGAAGTACAGTCAGAATGCTCCTTGAAGCAAAGATGACAAGACTCCATCTTACATACTTTTGACATGTTGTGAGGAGGGATCAGTCCCTGGAGAAGGACATCATGCTTGGTAGAGTCAGTTGAAAAGAAAGCCTTTGATGAGGTGGATTGATATAGTGGCTGCAATGATGGGCTTAAGCATAAAAGTGATTGTGGACATCATGCAAGACTGTGCAATGTTTTGTTCTGCAGTGCATAGGTTCACCATGAGTCAGAACTGACTCAATGGCACCTGTCATGGACTGAATTGTCTCCCCCCAAAATATCTGTAGCCATTTGACTGGGCCATTATTCCCAAGATTATGTAATTTTCCTAAACTATACATCCTAATCTTTGCCTGTGGCTAATAGACAGGATGATTATGTTAAAAAAGGATTAGGATGGGACTGTAAATCCCTTTCTAAGGTCACCTCCCTGCTCCATTGTAAAGGGAGTTTCCATGGAGTGTGGCTTGTACGACCTTTTATCCTACAAGGGATAAAAGGAAAGGGAAGCAAGGAGGGAGTCAGGAACATCACACCATCGAAAAAGCAACTCTGGGAGTAGAGCGCCTCCTTCACACCTGAGGTTCCTGCACCAAGATGCTGTCTGACCAAAGGATACAACACAAGAACTTTCCTTCAGAGCTGACAGAGGGAAAGCCCTTCCCCTGGAGCAGACATCCCGTTTGTGGACTTGTAACCTACTGGACTGTGTAAGAATAAACTTTTCTTTCTTAAAGCCATCCACTTTGGTATTTCTGTTACAGCAGCACTAGATTACTAAAACAGCACCTGACAACAACACATTACCTTAGGAAACCCTAGTGGCATAGTGGTTAAGTGCGACAACTGCTAACCAAAAGATCAGCAGTTCAAACCTGTCAGGTGCTTCTTGGAAACTCTGTGGCATAGTTCTACCCTGTTCATAGGGTTATTATGAGTGAGAATTGACTTGATGGCAGTGGTTTATGTTAGGGTCTGTGATTTTCAAGATGTGACACTGTTACTTTAAAGGTTAAATTTTATTAAAAAAAAAATGCCCAATAGGAAAAATACTGGTGCACCAAGGACGCACCCCAAGCTACACAGAGCAGGGGGCGACTACGAGGTTCCTCAGTGCCCAGTATTTAAGTTGTGAGATTGCAAAGCAGGGAGGGTGAACTGACCTTTACATTGATTGGTTAACTCCTATTAGTTGTAAAATGTGATCAAGGTCTAGGGGTCACTTGCAGGCTGTCACTTGCAAGGTTGCCCCCAGGCTTGTCTTGTGACAGTGCTTTGTAAGACAAAGGCGAGATTATTTTATGGTATTTTCTGCTATTAAGTTGTTTCCTGGGCTTTCTTTAATACCTCAAATTTTTACCACGCTCTTCCTCATTTCAACAGTTTATTTGGTTTGTTTTATATATACATATATTTATCACCTCAGTGTCATAGTCAGTGACTACTTCTTTAACAGAAATACCACAAGTGAATGGCTTTAAAAAGAGAAATTTTATTTGTCACAGTCCAGTATGCTACAAGTTCAAATTCTGGGTGTCAACTCCAGGGGAAGGCTTTTTCTACAGGCTCTGGAGGAAGGTATTTGTTGTCAATCTTCCCCTAGACTGGGGGCTTCTGAGGCACAGGAACTTCAGTCCTTTTCAAAGGGCCACTCTGCCCCAGGCACTGCTTCTTTTGATGTTATGAGGTCCCCAAATCCCAGCTTGTCTCCCTTTCTTTTATATCATAAGAGGCTGCCCCAAACCACAATGCATTCCCACATGTTAAGTCCCGCCCCATCTGGTGGCATAGTGGTTAAATACTGCGGCTGCTAACCAAAAGGTCAGCAGTTAGAATCTGCCATGTGCTCCTTGGAAACTCTGTGAGGGCATTTCTACTCTGACTTGTAGGGTTGCTGTGAGTTGGAATTGACTTAACAACACTGCGTTTGGTTTTTTTGGTTCACCAACTCAACTGCCATCCATCCTCCTTCACTAACATCACGGAGGCAGGGTTTACAGCATACACGATACCGGGAATCACGGCTCTGCCAAATGACCACATGCATTTTTGGAGAGCACAATTCAATCCATGATACTCAATAACTTTCTTTTTCAAGAAGAGCCATAAACATACATTGTGAAGGAAAGAAAAACTCAGGAAGCCACAAATAAGATAAACTCAAAGAAAATCATGCTATTATAAATCAAACTGCTAAAAATCAAATATAAAGAAATGTTGGAAAGCAACCAGAGAAAGAAAAGTGGTACATTGCAAAACCTGAATGACTGCAGATTTCTCATCAAAAACTATAGAGAGCAGAAGGTAATACAAAATAAATTTTTATTGTGGTAAATATGTATATAAACAAACACACACCAACTCAGCATTTTTTACATGTGCAATGTAGTGACATTAACTGTGTCTGTCATGGTGTGCAGTCATCACCACTGTCCAGTTCCAAAATTTCTCACACCATTAACAGTCCACGCCTTTAAGCAATGATTTCCTCTTTACCCCTGCCTCCTGCCTCTTTTCCTTGATAACCACTATTAAACACTCATCTCCACAGGTCTGACTATTTTAGATATTTCACCTAAGTCGGATCATACAATATTTTTTTGTGTGTAACTGGTTTATTTTACTCAGGATTCAGGCATGTTGTAGCATGTATCAGGACTTCCTTTCTCTCCACGGATAAGTAATGTTCCATTGCATGTATGAGGTCTGACAAGTTCATGAACATCCTAGAAAAAGTGCTGCATATCCCACTGCTGTGTATCACTCCTGTCACCTTCAAAGAGCTCCCCTTGGGAAGCTATGCACTGACACCAGTGCCTAGTCCACCCTCCAAAGCAGTTTTGGAACTCTCTCTGGAATGGTCATCAGAGCTGTCATCGTATTACCCTTGATGCCCTGAATGTCATTTAAAATGTCTTCCTCTCAATATTTATCTTTGGGTAAAGAAAAAAAAGTCAACGGGGGCCAGATCAGGTAAGTAGGTAGGGTGTTCCAACACAGTTCTTTGTTTACTGGCTACAAACTGCCTCACAGACAGTGCTGTGAGAGCTGGTGCACTGTCATGACGCAAGAGCCATGAGTTGCTGGTGAAAAGTTCAGGTCATTTTTGTCTAACTTTCTCATGTGGCATTTTCAGCACTTCCAAATAGTAAATGGAGTTAACTGTTTGCCCAGTTGGCATAAATTTTTGCAGTGTTTTCATAAGTTCTGCTTTTTACTGACTGCCCTGAACACTCTTCATCAGTGAGACTTTCCCTCCCCTCAGAAAAATGTTTAATCCATTTGCACACTGCCGGTTTCTTAATGGCATTATTCCCATAAACTTGGACTAACATGTCCCTGATTTCACTTCCTCTCTTGTCAAGTTTAACAAGAAATTAGTGTTTGTTCATTGCTCTAATTCAAGCTCCAGCATTTCTGCAATGGCACAGAGAAAAGTGCAGCAATGATAATGAAGCCACTCAGCAAGACATCACCACACGTTGTCTCAAACACAGCTGTGAGACACGATATACCAAGATTATGAAACCTCACTGAGTTGTTTGTACAGTGCTGCCAGCATAAGCGTGTGGTGGCAAGTTTATGAGTTTGTCAGATCTCATATGTGCCACGTCTTGTTTATTCATCTCTTGAAACACTTGCGTTGTTTCCTATACTTTGGCTACTATATTCAGTGCTGCAGTGAACACTGGGGCAAAACTGTTGGAATCCCTGCTTTCTGTTCTTTTCCGCATATACCCAGGAGTAGAATTGCTGTGTCGTAGTGGTTAACAGCCTGGCTGCTAACCGAATGTTGAAATCCACCAACCACTCCTTGGAAACCCTATGGAAGAGTGCTACTCTGTCCTATACAGTTACTGTGAGTCAGAACCAACTCGACAGCACTTAACAAGAACAATGACATGGCAATTCAATGTTTTACTTTCTGAGGAACTACCAAACTGTTTTCCAGAGCTTCTGCACCACTTTACTACCCCATGAGCAATGGATGAGGGTTCCAATTTCTCTACATCCTTGTAACAACTATTGTTTTAATTTTTTTTTTTTAAGTCTTACTCATTTTAGCAGATGCAAAGTGACATCTAATGGTGGTTTCGGGTCTTGCTGAGTGTCTTTTCTACATTGATTGAGATGATCGCATGGTTCCTACCCTGCCTCTTTGGTCTATTAATATGGTTTACTACAATCATGGATTTTTAAATGTTGAACCACCCTTACATTCCTAGGATAAATCTCACTTGATAATGTTATATAATCTTTTAAATAGGTTTTTGGATTTGGTTTGCTAGTCTTTTCTTCAGGATTTTTGTCTCTATATTCATAATATAATCTGGTCTGTAGTTTTCTTGTGATGTCTGTCTGGCTTTCACATCGAAGTATGCTGGCCTGATAGAATGAGTTAGGAGGTTGTTTTAGTCAGCTAGTGCTGCTCTAACAGAAATACCACACAGTAAATGTCTTTAACAAAGAAAGGTTTATTCTTACACAGTCCAGTAAGCTGTAAGTCCATATTCAGGATGTCTGCTCCAGGGGAAGGCTTTCCCACTTGTCGGCTCTAGAGGAAAGTCCGGTATGGCATCAGTCTTTGTCCAGGGAGTGTCTTGGCACAGGAACCTCAGCTCTGAAGGACGCGCTCTTCTCCTGGTGCTGTGTTCTTGATGGTGTGAGGTTCCCAATTCTCAACTTGCTTCCCTTTCCTTTTATCTCTCGCAGGGTGAAAGGATTAGGGTGGGACAAGCCATACTCCAGGGAAACTCCCTTTACAGCAGAGGGGGAGGTGAACTTATAAAGGGATTTACAGTCCCACCTTAATCCTTTAACACATAGCATAGGAAGACCACAAAATGGAGGACAGTCATAAGATACTGGGAATCATGGCCCAGCCACGTGGCTACACCTATTTTTAGGAGGACACAATTCAATCCGTGGCAGAGGTGTTCCCTCTTCTAGGCTTTGGAAAAGTTCACAAAGAGTTGGGGTCACTTCCGTAACTGTTAGAATTCTACAACTGTTTGGTAGAATTGTTTGTTAGAAGCCATCTGATCCATGATTTTTTGTTGGGAAGTTTTTTATTACTTATTAAATTTTTTTCACTTGTTATGAGTTTGTTGAGATTTTCTATTTCTAATTTAAACCAGTGTGGGAAGTTTATGTGTTTCTAGGAATTTGTCTATTTAATCTAGATTAATTTGTTGGTGTATAATTACTCATAGTATTCTCTTATGATTCTTTTTATTTCTGTAGCATTACTTGTAATGTCTCCACTTTCAGTCCTGATTTTTGATACTGGCATTTTTCTCTCTGTATTTTGTTTGTTTGTCAGTCTAGTTAGAGATTTGTCAACCAAGCAACCAGGCAAATGTTTAATTTTAAAAAAAATAAAGCCCTGACAGGTAACACAACAGAGTCCCTGATGGAGCAGGAGAAAAGCATGATGCGGAACTTAAATTCACATAAAAAGACCAGACTTAATGGTCTGACTGAGACTGGGGGAATCCTCTATATCATGGCCCCTCTTCAGACAAAGATTAGATGGGACTATGAAACATCAAATAATACCTGGAAGAGTATGCTTCTTAGTTCAAGCAGATACATGAGACTGAATTGACAACTCCAGTCTGGAGCCAGCATGAGAAGGCAGCAAAGGACAGGAACTCGTTGGAGGGATATGGGAAACTGCAGTAGAAAGGAGGAGTGTGCTATCACATTACAGGGATTGTAATTAGTGCTACATAACAATGTATGTGTAAATTTTTGTATGGGAAATTAACTTGAGATGTAAACTTATCTAAAGCACACACACACACAAAATGAAAATGAATCAGGAGAAGAGAACTTTATGGTATTTTAACATACTCTGCCTCATTTCTCTGCTCCCCATGTCAACCTTGAAAATAACAGCCCGCTTTCTCAGTATGAAAACCCTTGTGGCATAGTAGTTAAGAGATATGGTTGCTAATCAAAAGGTCGGCAGTTCAAATCCACCAGGTGTTCATTGGAAACTCTGGGGCAGTTCTACTCTGTCTTCTAGGGTCGTTGTGAGTCGACTTGACAGCAGTGCATTTGAGTTTTGGTTTATAGGTTCCCAGCAGAAAGGCAAACAGAACAAACCTTATTTTTGAAGAATTGTCACTGTTTTGATCTTTCTGGTGGCTCCTTGAAGGACCACCTCTTTATTCTACCTGGCTTTATTTCACCTAACTGGGATCTCTCCCAGCGCCAAGGTAGCTAGGTAGTAGGCGTTTGTCAGAAACACCTAAAAGCAAATGTATTAGGTACTGCTGTATGGGGCAGGGATGAAACTTGGCTGAAACAAAAGACAAACTCAAAGATTAAAATAAAAGCCTTAGAAAACAGATGCACTGGGGAACACTCTTTGAAAAAGCTCCCACGTAAGAGATTTGACAATTAAGCCCGCAAACGTAATTGTTCTAAGTGCTACATACTTCATCACTGAATATCACTAGAGTCACCTTCCAAGTACTCCCCTTGGAAAGCTGTGCATCGATGCCGGTGCCTAGTCCACCCTCCAAAACAATTTGGGGACTCTTTCTGGAACAGTCATTGTGCACAGTGGCACAGTGGCAAGTTAGTGCACTTAACTGTATAGTTGTCTGTAAGGGAGTTTTTAGTCAGTTCACAAATAACTGTACTGGAACATCCTCCCTACTCACCTGATCTGGCCCCCAGTGACTTTTGTCTTTACCTGAAAATAAAGGAAATATTGAAAGGAAGACATTTGGATTGCATTGAGGACATCAAGGGTGATGCGACAAAAGCTCCAGAAAGAGAAGTACTTTGGAATGATAAGATTACCAAGGGACCGTGGTCACCACTCCCTGAAGCCTGAGAGCAGTGATCACAGATAAGAGTTCCTTATTGGAAATGACAAGATTATCTAGGGAATCTAATCACCACAGCTTGATTACCCTTGGGAAGGGTAATCACTGATAAGATTGTTCCTTCCTGATAGTTGCAACAAGGACACAACAATTCACCTGGCTGTCTGGGAGGTGACCACATGTACAAGAAGGATGACCTAGCACTTATTACCATCCTATCTCCATATCTTTATCATACTCTTTAGGTGGGGACCCATCATGCAGTGGCTGATGTATGGCTCAAAACCCAAAACCCACAACCAAGTCACCACCTCATCTCCCGTCTATGACATCACTGACCCTTGCTTTTGCCAATATAAGGGACCCCTGAAATCTGTACAGAATCTTTCTCCACTCACAGAGACTGATCCATTCCCTCTTTAGAATGTACTTTCAGTTAATAAAACTTTGCTCCCAAGAAGGTTGTGTGCCTTGGAGTGGGAGAGCCCAGCGTGCCACCCACTGGGAGACCAGACTTGCTAGCCTGATCTCTGGGACCTGAACCAGGTCACTAGAGGTCTAATCAGTTTCAGCATCTTGACAATGATATCCAGCAACGAGGTATGTAGCACTTTTCCTAGGAAGAGCTCATGAACTTAATTGTCAGTACTTGTATTCCTGGGAATCTAGAAAGCCACACACATGCCCAGGGCTAGGTATACATTCACAGAAGGTCTGAGGAGGCCATAAATTCTCACCTCAGACTAACTTTTAAGTGCCACACCAGCAGAAATTGAAGCCTAAGGCAGAACGGTAAACTGCCTGGCTGAATACTGAAGGCATGTCTCAACATGCAGAATCCCTGGAGGCAAAGTAGTTAAGTGTTATGGCTGCTAACCAAAAGGCTGGCAGTTCGAATCCACCAGGCTCTCTTTGGGGCAGTTCTACTTTGTTCTGTAGGGTCTCTTTGAGTTGGAATTGATTCAGTAGCAACAGGTTTGGTTTGTTGGGCTTTTGACCTCAACATATACACAGAGAGGCCAGAGGAAGACCACTTCATTAAAGCATAAAGTACACAGATAGTGAAACAAGGAAAATTAACCAAATGATCTCAAACACATCCTTACAGTTTTGACCTCCCATCATCCTAGGATCTTTGAGGATGACTAATCTACACTCTCACTTATTAGTAGATGTGGGCTCAAATGTCTATTCACAGTGGGTCTTGGAATAAAAGAATTCATCTACTCTGCAACATTTGCAATCCTAGGAGCAGTATTGTTGACATTTTAAAACTTCATTGAGGAATCTGTATATTAATCTCATATTGTGCAAGACTCAGATGCTTACTTGGGATAAAACCAGTTTGACAGCTGTAGTTCTTCTGGTTGATTATACAGAGGCCTATAAGAAAAAACAAGGCAAAGAATCATACTGTATCTACTAGAATTTTAGGTAATTGAGTGTCTATCAAATCTTAGGCTGTTTTATAAATAAGGCATAAAATGAAAAAGAAAAAAATGAAACAGTAAGTAATGATGAACTTTGATGGACAAAACTTTGATGAAAAAAAATCATGGTTTCCACTGTCATGTGTGCCATCTGTACAGAAACTCTGCTCAGAAACCCTCACATGTTTCCATAGTTAGCTGTCATTCTAATTTTTTTAGTTCACAGGGAGAAAAGTAGACATCAGATGAAAGCTCCCTCAACTTTCTGTCACTCACTTCCAAATTTACCTGTAGTAGTGAATTGATTTTTAAAAAATGTTTTCTGTCATAATGGAAATATATCCCTACTTTCTGTGTAAAATTAATCCTCAAATATCCTATCTCCTCAGGACCCTTCATAACTATTCTCAGAAGGTTTTCTCTTAAACTCTCTTATTTTATCACTTGATGCTCTTTTCTGGACATTTCTTCTGTGGTTTCAAATTTTTATGTACAGCTTAGACCTCTCCCTTGAACTTAAGATTCATGTATCCAACTGTGTTCTGAAGTTCACTTGAATTTTATGCAGATGCTATATAGTGAAGATGTTTAATTTTGAAGTCATTCTGTCTCTCCAGAAGTTGCTCCTCTCCATATGTTGCCTCACCTCAGAGAATTCACCTAAACTGGCAAGAGCAGAACATGACGATCATTGTATATTCAGAGCACTTTCTAATTCCCAACATCAAATCTGTCATTCAGTTCTTCTGCCTTTAGCTCCAAAATGTCTCTCAAATCCATCTTCTACTGCATGACTTCAGCTATCATCTCTGGTCTGGACTACCTCCATCACCTCCTAATTAGTCTCATTATTTGTACATGTAAATAAAAACTGTGTAATATGAAAACTTTCAGTTCAACATCAGAAAAACAATCAATGTGATTAACCACATAAATAACACAAAAGACAGGGATCACCTGATTTTGTCCATTGATGCCGAAAAGGCATTTGATAAAGTCCAACATCCATTCATGCTAAAAACTCTTAGCAAAATGGGCATAGACGGCAAATTCCTCAACACAATAAGGGCCATTTATACAAAGCCAATTGCCCACATCGTCCTGAATGGAGAGAGACTGAAAGACTTTCCCTTGAGATCAGGAACTAGACAAGGATGCCCTCTCCTATTCAACATTGTGCTAGAAGTTCTAGCCAGAGCAATTAGACAAGACCAAGAAATAAAGAGCATCTGCATCAGCAAAGAGGAAGTTAAAATCTCCCTGTTTGCAGATGATATGATTGTATATGCAGAGAACCCCAAGGAATCTATAAGTAAGTTACTCAAACTGATAGAAGAGTTCAGCAAAGTCTCAGGATACAAGATAAACATAAGTAAATCAGTAGTATTCCTTTATACAACGAGACTGTTAAGGAAGAAATTATCAAATCAATACCATTTACGATAGCCCCTAAGAAGATAAAGTACCTAGGAATTAATCTAACCAGAGAAACAACAGACCTTGACAAAGAGAACGTCAAGCCCTTACTACAAGAAACTAAGAAAGACTTAGATAAATGGAAAAACCTACCCTGCTCATGGATAGGAAGACTTAACATTGTGAAAATGTCTATTTTACCCAAAGCAATTTATTTATATAATGCAATCCCAATACAAGTTCCAGTGTCATTTTTTAATGAGATGGAGAAACAAATCACCAATTTTGTTTGGAAAGGGAAGAAGCCCCAGATAAGTAAGGTACTACTAAAGAAGAAGAACACACTGGGAGGCCTCTCATTACCTGACCTTAGAACATACTACACTGCCACAGTGGTCAAAACAGCCTGGTACTGGTACAAGAACAGACAGATGGATCAATAGAACAGAATTGAGACTCCAGAGATGACACCATCTGCCTATGAACAGTTGATATTCGACAAAGGCCCTAAGACATTAAACGGGGGTAAAAACAGTATCTTCAACAAATGATGCTGGCAAAATTGGTTATCCATCTGCAATAAACTGAATCAAGATCCATATCTTACACCTTACACAAAAACCAACTCCAACTGGATAGAAGACCTAAATATCAAACCTAAAACGATAAAGCTCATCCAAGAAAAGGTAGGAACAACAATGGAAGTTTTAATACACAATGAGGACAGACTCCAAAATCTGTCAAAGAAACTACAATCAACAGAAAAGAAAATAGATAAATGGGAACTATTAAGAATCAAACACTTTTGCTCATCCAAAGACTTTATTAATAGAATTAAAAGAACACCCACAGAATGGGAAAAAATACTTGGCAACTCTATGTCAGACCGACGCCTGATCTCCATAATCTATAAGATACTACAAAATATCAATAAGGAGAAGACAAACCATCCAATTAAGTGATGGGCAAAGGAGATGGACAGACATTTCACTAAAGAGGAGATCCAGGCAGCCAAAAAACACATGCAGACATGTTCACGATCTTTAGTTACTAAAGAAATTCAAATCAAGACAACAATGAGATACCATCAACAAGATTGGCCATGATCCAGAAAACACAAAACAACAAATGCTGGAGAGGCTGTGGAGAAAGTGGAACCCTCCTACACTGTTGGTGGGGTTGCAAAATGGTCCAGCCTCTTTGGAAAGCAATCTGGCACTTTCTTAAAAAAAATGGATATCAATATACCATTTGACCCAGTAATTCCACTACTTGGAATATATCCTACAGAATCAAGGCCTTTCACACCAACGGACACATGCACAAGAATGTTTATCACAGCACAGTCCACGATAGCAAAAAGATGGAATCAACCCAGATGCCCAACAACAGAAGAATGGATAGGTAAACTATGGTACATATACGGAGTACTATGCAATGATAAAGAATAACGATGATTCCAGGAAACATCTCCTAACCTTTCAACTGGAAGACATTATGTTGAGTGAAAGTAGTCAGAGACAAAAGGACAAATACTGTACGAGACCTCTACGATAAGATCTCAAAAACAGACTTGTGTATAGAAGAAAAGACTCTTTGACAGCTGCAAGGGAGGGGAGGGAAGGAGGGTGAAGGGGGGAGGGTGTAGTTTAGTTGCTAGAAATCTGGTTGGGAGAAAGCGGTGATAGCACACATTAGAAACAAGAACAACATTAAGTGGACTTCAGCATAACTTGAGTACTCCTTCCATCTTAACCCAATATTGCAAGGATAGAGTAGCTGGGGCAGGGGGCAGGGGACCATGCTCTTAGGTGAAATCGAGGCCAATTGGCATAACTAGTGTTTTGTTAAGAGAGCTCTCTGTACCCCACATTGGTGAGTGGCGTCTGGGGTCTTAAAAGCTGCCAAGCTGCCATCCGAGGGCACAGCAAATGGTCCCAACTCAGCAGGAACGGATGCTCACCAAGGATCAAAATGACATGCGGTCAAGACAACCTAGAAGACAGAGAGACCCATAAGAGTGGGTGCCTACATCAACTTGGGACCAGAAGAACCAGATGGTGCCTGGCCACCACCAGTGATAGCCACGATGGAGCTCACAGAGAGGAGTCTCACTGGCAACACAAGAATAAAAAGGGGTACACCCTGAGATTTCCACTAAAAGACCTCAACTGATGGTCCAGCGGTTTGGGGGTTCCTCTGAGAGCATGGCCCCGGACCTGATGCTGCCCTGTCCCACAAATTATAACAAAGGTCCACTCTTTGGACAGGAATGGATTGGACTTGGCAATGCAGAGTGACCATATAGTGGATGCACTTTATGGTTCTATACATCTATAGGATATCATCCTGCTGACCTCTGGCTGGAAGAAGGAGAGTGGGTGGAGAGGAGGGGAAAGGAGGCTGTTGGGAGGATGAGACATGTATGGAGCAGAGAGGAATAGCGTGCAGTCACCGGATAGGGAGAGCAGTGGAAGCTGCATATAGGTGGGCATGTAAATTTATACGGGAATGTACATTTTCACTCAGTCATGTTAAATAAAAAAAATAAAAAAAACAAATAAATAAATAAATAAAAACAAAAACTTTCAAACATAATGCAGTGTGAAGAGGATACCATAACAAACTTCTGTATACCAACCCTCCAGAGTTAACAGTGCACTGCACTGTCTGCCTGTCCTTGCTTTGGCTCTCTTTAATTCATTCTCCACACCTTCACTTTTCTTCCAGTGTCATATTTCTGAAGCCCCGTTGTTACTATGTCATTATTTTGTTTAACAGTGTCCAGGGGCTCCCGTTGTCCTAAGGATCATGTCCACATTCCACTATTCTAACTGAAAGAAGGAGAAAAAGCTCTTAAGAAGACACCACTCAAATTCCATAAGGCCTGGGTGCAGGACTTGTGAGCCTGTGAATGAGTGAATGCAAACAGCTGAAAACAGCTGCAATGCATGACATCAGACCCTTACAAATGGTGGGTCTGGCCCTCTGAATGTTACCCTTGGACGCGCCCCCAGGCCTATGTGCTTTCCCCCTTGAGAGGTGAATTCACCAGAGGAAGTAGCCTTTGTTATGCTGATTAGATAAGAAGGCACCAGTGTACTACTCTGTACACCTGTTCTGTTTACTAAATAAAAATGAGCTGCCTGATGCTTAAATTAGGGTTAGGGCATCACAGATACAAACTTCCCTCCTTGCCCCCCATAGAAATCCTGAGATAAGCTCAGTTTCTAAGGAGTAGATAAAAGTCCAGATGCCTCTCTCTGGTGCCAGCCCAGAATGCTCTCTCCTCCCCCAATAGAAATCCATGATAACCCCAGTTTCTAAGGAGAGGGTAGCTTCTTCCCATGTAACTTAATGCTGACTGCTTATCTAGTGCCTCTTTAAGTATACTGGGCTAATAGGAATGTAATATGAAAATCTGTATACCTGTAACTGCCAATTAAGAGAATATAAGGAAATTCCTTTGCTTTCTTAGAAAAATGTGTAAATAGATATGTGTGATAATGAAATGAGGTGTGTGGCTATTTTTCAGACTTGAGTCTATCCGCCGTGCTGCTAATAAGTAATACTTTTTGAGCACTTTCTTAAGTATTATCTAATTTAATCTACAGAGCACCCCCAAGAAATAGGCATTATTATCATTAATGTCCCCAGATAAGGAAACTGAGGCACAGAGGTTTTATTATCTTGTCAAGGGTCATACAGTAAGTGGGAAGACAGTTTTGCCTGAGTCCTCACTCTCCTTGTAATGTACTCTAATGGCATCCCAGCTATAGAGCTGAGACATCTTCCTTAGGGAAGCTGATTCTGGTCTAAATTAATGTAGCGATTGAGCATCTGCGGAGCTGAGTATGTTTCACATGTCACAAGACTGCCTTTGTCCCTGTGCACTCAGACAGAAGTAACAACAATGTCGAGGATGCGACTGAGACATGATTTTCTACTCAGACACCCACTGCCATTGACAGGTGTGCCTTTGGTTGATGAGTATCAGCACGCTAAGCTAACAAGTCTTAATTCAGCTGTTGTTGTTAGGTGCTGTCAAATTGGTTCTGACTCATAGTGACCTTATATACAACAGAACAAAACGCTACCTGCTCCTGTGCCATGCTCCCAGTTGCTTTTACGCTTAAGCCCATGGTTGCATCCGCTGTGTCAGTCCACCTGGTTGAGGGTCTTCCCCTTTTTTGCTGACACTCTGCTTCAGCAAGCATGATGTCTTTCTCCAGAGATCAATCCCTCCTGACGACATGTCCAAGTATGTAAGACATAGTCTCACCATCCTTGTTTCTAAACAGCAGTCTATCTGTACTTCTTCCAGGACAGATCTGTTTGTTTTTTTGGCAGTCCATGGAATAATCAATGTGCTTCTCCAACACCACAATACAAAGGCATCAGTTCTTTTGTTGTCCTTATTCTCTGTCAGCTTTCACATGCATGTGATGCAATTAAAAGCACTGTGGTTTGGGTCAGTTGCACTTTAGTTTTCAAGGTGAAATCTTTACTTTTTAACACTTTAAAAAAGTTATTTTTGGGAGATTTGCCTAGTGTAATGCATCTTTTGATTTCTTGACTGCTGCTTCCATGTGCATTGATTGTGGAGCCAAGTAAAATGAAATCCTTGATAACCTCAATCTTTTCTCCATTTATCATGACGTTGTTTACTAGTCCAGCTGTGAGGAGTTTTGTTTTCTTGATGTTGAGGTGTGATGCACATTGAAGGCTATGGCCTTTGACCTTCATCAGAAAGTGTTTCAAATCCTCTTCACTTCCAGCACTCGAAGGTAACTGTGTAACGCAGGTTGCTAATGAGTCTTCTTCCAATCCTGATGCCTTGTTCTTCATATAGTTCAGCTTCTCAGATTATTTGCTCAACATACAGATTGAAAATGTATGGTGAAATGATACAACCATGACACACACCTTTCCTGACTATAAACTTTGCAGTGTCCACTTGTTGTATTAAAAAAACTGCTTCTAGATCTGTGTATAGATTCTTCACGAGCACAGTTAGGTGTTCTGGAATTTCCATTCTCCATAGTGTCATCTATGAGTTGTTACAATCCACACACTGGCATGCCTTAGCATAGCCGACAAAAGGTAAACTTCTTTCTTCTCTTCTCTGCTTTCAGCCAAGATCCATGTGCCATCAGAAATGATATCCCTCGGTGTACATCCTCTTCTGAATCTGGCTTGAATTTCTGGCAGCTTCCTGTCAATATACTGCTGCAGTCACTTTTGAATGATCTTTAGGAAAATTTTACTTGCATATGATATTGTTCAATAATTTCCGCATTCAGTTGGATCATCTTTCTTGGTAATAGGCATAGATGTGGATCTCTTCCAATCAGTTGGCCAGGTAACTGTCTTCCAAATTTCTTGGCATAGATGAATGAGCACTTCCAGTGCTGTGTCCAGTTGTTGAAACATCTCCATTAATATTCCCTCAATTCCTGAGGCCTTGTTATTTGCCAATACTTTCAACGCAGCTTTGACTTCTTCCACCAGTACCATAGGTTCCTGATACTACCTCTTGAAACGAGTGGATGTTGATTAGCTATTTTTGGTATAACGACTCTTGTAAGTTTGCAAACTTGCCACCATGCCACTGTGCCACTGTGCACAATGGCCAGTCCAGAAAGAGTTCCAAAATTGCTTTAAAAGGTGAACTAGGTGCTGGCGTTGGTGCATAGCTTCTCAAGAGGAGTACTTTGAAGGTGACCATAGTGATATTCAACAACTAGGTATGTAGCACTTAGAATAGTTAAGGTCACAGGCTTATTTTTCAGGGCTTGTGTAATGCCAGAAATGTCGATGGCACAGTGGTTAAGTGCTACAGCTGATAACCAGAAGGTCAGCAGTTCAAATCTGCCGGGAGCTCCTTGGAAACTCTATGGGGAAGTTCTACTCTGTCCACAGGATGACTATGACTCAGAATCAACTTGACAACAGCAGGTTTTTTATTAATAATACTGGGTCTTGTACAATCTTTAAAAAGGTTTTCTTCTCTGCATACGTTCTGCTGGAATGATTCTGTAGGTCATGCAGTCAGTAAAATCTCTTGAGAGCCTTTGAGTGAAGTCTTTACTCCTGTGTGTTTGCCCAGAGCTTTAAAAGACCCAAGGCTACAGGGGCCAGGTTCTGGCCCTATGACATACTTCCCTTCTCCAGTGCCCATCTCTCTAAAAGGGATGGCATTCTGCCAGTCTGCTTTTTCTGTGACTCCCAGTTCTGAATTTAAGCACTTATCTCCAACATATGTTTTTAAAATTGGGTGTATTCTGACGGTAAGAACCAAGGGCCCACAAGTACCCCAATTACCCTCCAAGCAGTTCTGTCTTCTAAGAGTAGACCATAGCATATTCGTAAATAAAGACTTACCAGCACTGGTACATCCTCTGTAGTTTCTTTGTGCTTAGGATAAATAAAAATCATTATATTATTTTAAGTTATGTAAAGCATTCCACATTTAAGATGACTACAGTTAGATCCATCAATCCATTCATTCTATTCACTGGATAGTACTATGTGCCAGGGACATTATTGGCTATAGACATCCAGTAATGAACATCATAATTTCATTGTTGTCAAGCACCTCATATACTATAGCTTAAAAAAAAAATCTAATTCTTTGAGACAAAAGTAAAAGAGATTATTTAATA
This sequence comes from Heterohyrax brucei, assembly GCA_028571685.1. Taxonomy (NCBI): domain Eukaryota; kingdom Metazoa; phylum Chordata; class Mammalia; order Hyracoidea; family Procaviidae; genus Heterohyrax; species Heterohyrax brucei. The sequence goes on from CM053150.1 coordinate 72,046,617, forward strand.
CCATCAAAACAGTGAAATTTGCTAATCATCAGTTAAGTCCTCCACTGTTGAATGATTTTTGAAGGGCAAAAACCATAGCTGGTGCATGAAGTCACCAATACTAGGGATGTTCCTTAAAGAAGATGCCATCTATTTTGAAGCATTAGTTTCTCCATAACATTCAATTAAGTGACCTTACCACACTGTCTAAGTAACTTAACATTGTTTATCCTCACAATGGTCCCATAAAGAATTATTACTATCAGCTTTGGTTAAATTAGGGAAAAAGGGTTTGTGTGCTGCATGCTGTATTTGAAAGGAAGCATTTCTGATTTTTCCATGGGGTGAGCCTATTGCCTTTTTGACATATTACATCCTTACCAAACCAAAATAAAAAATGCATTGAGTTTTTATAGTTACCTGAAATGATACTCCTTATTTGTGGCCCATATACACAATAAAATCAGTAACAATAGAATTATTTTTCTTCTGTATAGCATCTTTTCCTGGGAGTAAAAAGAAACAGATGAAAGTAGATGAGATACTGTGCAGTGTATGCAGAGTAAGCTGTGGTAGAGCCTGACTCTTCATTGACAAAAAATAGATAATTTAATCAACATTGGCTAGCAATTCAGGAAGCTTTGCTCCTTGAATGTCTGTATATGTGAAAACAGAACTGAGTCAGAGCTTGCTGTGGAAAATCTTAAGATGTTAGCGGGTCTTGGGTGGCCTCATGCAAGAAATCTTCTAGGCTTTGTTTGTGTTTTCTAAAATAGCTTTATACTTATACAAGAGACATAAAAATACCACCTTCCCAGCCTAACTCACAAGGTTGGGTGTTAGTGAATAGAGGTAAGTATGAAAATATCTGCATAGGCCCTAGAGAACTACATAATTATGAAGGAAGTTATTTTTAATTACACATTATAATGAAGTGGATTATTTCAAGAAAGGGGATAGGACTGATGACATCATAAAATATATGCTTCTCGTCAAAAGTATTTTAATACAAAGTTGATTCAGAGCACTGACTGCAAGTTCAGTTGTAATTTGTAAGTTCTCATCACACTGACCTTGAATTTTCAGACATCAAATTTATGAAAGTCCTTTATGTCATTTAGTCAACAAAATTTTCAGTTGTCTGTATGCAGAAAAGGAATTGGATGTGGCTCCATTTGGTTGAAATTAAAGACAATCTCTTACCTTTTCCCCCCTAAGATTATGTAAGAATTTTATACAGCTTCTTCTTTGGAGGCACTTATTTACGCTATGATGGTTTGGGGAAGACCACGCAGAATTTTAAGAGGTCAAACAGGATCTTTTGAGACCTTTGAGAAATCCTGAATTAGATAACCTAGTATTGGTTCCATGACACTCTCCAGTTTGCATGGTATTATTTCAGACTGATGTGAGTGATGATATCATCAGATTCTCTTTCAATGATGAAATAATTAGTAGTTACAGTCATAATGATTCTTATCCCAGTAGCTTCTCTTTATCATTACCAAAGGAGAGGATCTTGTCTTATGCTTAAAAGGGAAGGGGGAGGGATTTTTTAAGTTTATTTAATTCCTTAGGCTTTTGAAAAAGCTTTATAATGCATTTTTCATGAAGGTATAATGTAAAACAGAACACAGGAAATTAATTAAGTGTGCAGTTCATGTGGTTTCTACTTACATACACATATACATGTACATATATCCATGATCCCAGTACCTGTCCTGGTGTGTCTTTGGGTCAATACTCTCTTCCACTCAAGAAACCAGTGTTCTGATTCCTATAACCAAGGTTATTTCTCTTATACAGACGTATCTTGAAAGCATTGCAGGTTTGCTTCCAGACCACCCTAATAAAGCAACTATTACAACAAAGCAAGTCACACAAGTTTTTCTGTTTCCCAGTGCATTCAAAAGTTATGTTTACACTGTGCTAGTAAGTGTGCAATACAGTGGTCTAGTAAGTGTGCAATACCATTATTTACACTAGTAAGTGTGCAATAGCATTATCTCTAAAAAATGTATGTACTGTAATTAAATACTTTAGTGCTAAACATGTCTGCCATCGTCTGAGTCATAACATTTTATTGGTGGAAGGTCTGCCTGGATTTTGATGGATGCTGACTGATTGGAAATACAGTTGCTGAGGGTTGGTGTGGCTATGACAATTTCTTGAAATAAAACAACAATGAAGTTTGGTGCATGGATCGACATTTCCTTTCAAGAAAGATTCCTCCATAGTATGTGCTGCTGGTTGATACAATTTTACTCACAGTAGAACTTACTTCAGGATTGGACTCAGCTCTTTGAAACATGCTGCTGCTTTACCAACTGTGTAATAGTCTGCATCTTCTGTTGTCACTTCCCCAGTATTCGCAGTGACTTCACCAGGAGTAAGTGCTCAAGAAACCCCTTTCTTTGCTGACCCAGAAGAAGCATCTCCTCATCTGTTAAAGTTTTGTCATGATTTTGCAGCAATTCAGACACATCTTCGGGCTCCACTTCTAATTCTAGGTCTCTTGCTTTTTCTACCACATCTGCAGTTACTTCCTCCACTGAAGTCTTGAAAGCTTCCAAGTCACCCATGGGGGCTGGAACCAACTTTTTGCAAACTCCTTTTAATGTTGACATTCTGACCTACTCCCGCCAGTCACAAATGTTTTCAGTGACATCTAGAGTGGTGAATCCTTTCCAGAAGGTTTTCAATGTGCTTTGCCCAGATCCATCAGAGGAATCACTATCTGTGGCTACCCTAGCTTTGTGACATGTTTTTTTTTTTTTTTTAAACAATAAGAGTTGAAATTTGAAATTACTCCTTGATCTATGGGCTGTAAGATGGATCCTGTGTTAGCAGGTTATAAAGACGACATTAATCTCTGTCTGTATCCATCAGAGTCCTTGGGTGACCAGGTGCATTATCAATGAGCAGTAATATTTTAAAAGGAATCTTTTTTTGTCTAAATAGTCTTAACAGTGGGCTTAAAATATTCAGTAAACTATGTTATAAATAGATGCGCTGTCATCCAGGCTGTTTTTGATCTATTTATAGATCAGAATTAGATTTAGCACAGTAGAGACAGAGTAGATGTAGCATAATTCTTAAGGGCCCTAGGACTATTGGAGTGGTAAATGAGCACTGACTTCAACTTAAAATTACCAGCTGCATTAGTCCCTAACAAGAGACTCAGCCTGTCCTTTGAAGCTTTGAAGCCAGACATTGACTTCTCTCTAACTATGAAAGTCCTAGATGGCATCTTCTTCCAATATAAGACTATTTTGTCTATACTGAAAATCTGAAAATCTAGCAGTTATCCTAGCTAGATCTTCTAGATAAGTTGCTGCAGCTTCTACATGAGCACTTGCTGCGTCACCTTGCACTTTACGTTGTAGAGGTGGCTTGTTTCCTTAAACATCGTGAATCAATATCTGCTAACTTCAAACTTTTCTTCTCAGCTTCCTTACCTCTCTCAGCCGTCACAGAATTGAAGAGGCTTAGGGTCTTGTTCCCCAGACCCTGGTGGCGAAGTGGTTAAGTGCTAGGTCTACTAACCAAAATGTCAGTAGTTCAGATCTACTAGGTGCTCCTTGGAAACTTCATGGGGCAGTTCTACTCTGACCTGTAGCACCACTGTGAGTTGGAATTGACTCGGTGGCCATGCGTTTGGTGTAGAGCCTTGTGCTGGACTAGGCTTTTGCTTAACTGACTGTTGTGGCTGGTTTGATCTTCTGTGAAGACTACTAAAACTCTGCATGTCAGCAACAGGCTATTTCGCTTTATCATTCAGGTGCCCACTGGAATAGCACTTTTGATTGCCTTCAAGAACTTTTCCTTTACATTCACAACCTAGCTAATGAGTGAAAGAGGCCTAACTTTCAGCCTGTCTCAGCTTTCGATGTGCCTTCCTCACTAAACTTAATCATTTCTAGCTTTTGATTTAAAGTGAGAGACTTGTGACTCTTCCTTTCACTTGAACACTTGGAGGCCATCGTACGATTATTAATTGGTCTAATTGCAATATTATCAAGTCACAGGGAATACGGAGACCCAAAGAGTGGGAGAGAGATGAGGGGAGCATCCAGCTGCTGTTGGAACACATACAGTTATCCATTAAGTGTATCATCGTATGTGGGTACAGTTCATCGTGCCCCAAGACAATTACAATAGTAACATCCAAGATCACTGATTACAGATCATAATAACAGATACAATAATAATAAAATAAGTTTGGAATATTGTGAGAATTATCAAAATGTGACACAGAGACACAAAATGAGTACACGCTGTTGGAAAATTGGTACCAATAGACTTGTTCAACACAACGTTGCTGCAAACCTCCAATCTGTAAAAAATTCAGTATCTGCAAAACACAATAAAGTGAAGTACGCCTGTAGAACTTCGCATAAACAAAATTGCATGGTATGTACTCTGTATTGTTTGTATGTATGTACTCTTTTTTTGTTCCAATGTGTCGTGATTCAACCATGTTGTTGTATGTACCTCGCACCATATAAAAACCTAATTTGAAATGAATCATAGCTCTAAACGTAAAAGTGAAAGCTGAAAAGCTTTTAGTGGAAAATATAGGAGATTATCTATGTGACTTTCAGGGTAAATAAATGCTTTTTAAACAGGTCACAGAAAGCAACTATAAAAATGATAGACTATGCTTCATTAAAATTTAAAAACTCATTAGAAGACACCATTAAGAAAATTAATAAGCAAGTCACAGATTGGGAAAATACATATGTGAAACTTGATCTGATAATGTGTTGGCACTCCAGGTATATAAAGAACTCCTCCAAGTTTATTCCAACTTATCACAGCCCTACAGGATTTCCAAGGCTGTAAATCTTTGTGGAAACATACTGCCACATTTTTTTCCTGCAGAGTGGATAGTGAATTCAAACCGTTGACCTTCTGGTTAGGAGCCAAGACCGCATTAACAGATGTGCCACCCAGGCTCCATTAAAGAACTCCAACAACACTAGTAAAAAGACAAACAACTTAGATTAGAAATATACAAAAGATTGAACAAGCACTTCACAGAAGGAAGTGTAAAACAACAACAACAGCCCAGTGCTGTCAAGTGGCTAAAACCACAGGAAAAGTGCTCAGGACATCAGTTTTTCAGGGTGCTTTTCATCATCATTTTCTTTTGAACTTATCTATGTCTTTATATAAATATTTAAGTGCGCATCCTATAAACAGCCTGCAGTTTGGTCCATTTCTACCTTTGAATTGGAGTGTTTAGCCAGTTTACTCTTAACATAATTATTGATTTGGTTGGGTTTTGTTTTTTTGTTTCTTTGTTTCCCTTTGCTATCTCATTTTGGCTTAGTGTTTAGTAGTTCACTGTATCTCATTTTTTTAAAAAAAATTTTACAGATACACTTCTTTGTTTTTTAATAATTGCTTTTATGCATCTTTAACTTATCACATACCATCTTGAATATATTTTACTTTTATGTATCTTGTAACATCCACAACATATTTTTAATTTTTGCTTTAATATGCATTGATGCTTTAAATTTTTAAGAAAAGAAAGGAAAATAAAGTTTGTTACTTGTATAATAACTATTTGCAGTGCTCTTCTGTCTTCTCTGTAAATGGACATCTAAATTTCCTTCTTTAATTACATCACTGTCAACGGCACTTGGCTGGCTTGGCATCCTATATAACTTTCTTTAGCAGTTCCTGTCACGCAGGTCTGGATGAACAGTTTTCTGTTGCATACCTTTGATATTTCTGAGGTCTTACAAGAGATATTATAGTCTCCTTATGGGTTTGGGTTAGACTTTTGCTCTGAAATCCTTTTTTAATTTGAGTTTCTTTGAGAGGCTGAAAATGAGAAAAAATTCTACCTTTAGTTGTAAAAAATCTTGACTTCTTTATATTTAACAATTTTTCCTTTAAGTTTATCTTTCTTCTTTAACATTTTACTGTAAATAGTAAGAAGCAGCCAGGTAGGGCCTTCAACATTATGCTTGAAATTCTCCTTAGCTAAATCATGCAGTTCATTAGGTGTATTTCTATTTTCCAAATGACTTCAGGTGACATTCTGACGCAACATAACAAGGGCTTCTTTTCCTCCAGATAAATTTTCTCGCTTTCCTTTAAGGCTTCATCAACACCTCTTGGAGAATCCTTAGGCTTCTGTTAACAATCTCCTAAAGGCCTTTCACCTGTTGTCTGGCACCTGGTCCCTAAACCACTTCCACTGTGTTTTATGTTTTTGTTATATTCGCACCCGGCTTCCGATATCAAATACTGCTCCAGTTACTATGGTTACTTGTCATAATACCCAACAAGTTAATGGCATGAAACAACTATATGTTATACTCATGGATTCTGTGAGTTAAGCACTTGACCAGTTGCACAGTGAGGACCGCTAGTTTCAGCTCTGTGATTTCTGAGGTTTCAGCTGGAAGATTTATAGGCCGGAAGCTGGAATCATCTGAACATCATTCATATGTCTAGCGGTTGATGCTGGGTGTCAACTGGCAATTCAAACCATCTACAGGGCTACTTAGGACTTCCTCACAGTATGGAATTTGGGCTCCAACAGCAAATATTCAGAGAGAAAGAGATAGAGAGGTTTTTAGGGACATCCACTCAGGTCTCAACAACATGTTCTCTGAGAACTGCCCAATAATGTGATCCACCTGCCAGTTAGCCTACCCCAGGGCACAGTGCTGGGAAGCAGGTGTGGGTGATGTATACGTCAGTTTTCTTTTCCAGGATTTTAGAGCTTTGAAAAGAGAGACCCAGTCCGGAGGTGGTTAGAGCTGGGTCACATTAAATACAGAGTTCTAAGAGCATTTCACAATTTTGAGCTCGGCAGGCCCCTGAGTGTCTTTGCCTCTTGCTGGTGGCCTGGCTACAGTGATGTGCTGGTAAGTGTTTAACAAGTGACAGAAAGAGGGCGGGAGGGGGAAAGAACAAGCCCTGGTTTCCAGTGTTTGCCAATTTCCATACTAGGTGTAAATACTCCCACCACAGGTGATTTTAAGCTACCACAGTGATATCATTGAGTGCGAGACGAGAACTGTGAACTACCAGCTCTGTCAAGCCAGTGACCTGGCTGCTGCACACTGCTTCCGAGTTCTCAGCTCTCCCTTGGTTGAGCAGAACTCTCTAGTAGCCTACCAATACACTCCTTTTGGGGTTTAGACAGCTAAAGGGCATTTCTGTTATTACAACCAAAGAATGTTTAACTGGAACAACTAACTAACATAACCACCTTTTATTCTGAACAAACAATCCACTAAAAGTGTGTTCTAACTCTGGCTGATTTTTCACAGCCACATTCTTTAGGTATGTATAGCCATTTATATATATGAAAAATTCATGCCTATTTCTGCAAATATGCAATCATCACCAGCTCCAGAAAAGAGTGTTTTTGTCACTGAAACTGCTTGGGATAACAGGACTATCATCAGAAATTCCTGCCCTCCATCTGGGGTCTTAAAAGTTGCCAAGCTGCCATCTGAGGGTACAACAAATGGTCACAACTCAGCAGGAATGGATGATCAACGAGGTGCATAATGACACGGGGGAAAGAGAACCCAAAAGACAGAGAGACCCACGTGAAGACCAGAAGAACCAGATGGTGCCCGACTACCACCAGTGACAGCTACAGTGGAGCTCACAAAGTTGAGTCTCACTGGCAACACAAGAATAAGTAGGGGTGCACCCTGAGATCTCCACTAAAAGACCACAATTGATGGTCCAGGGACCTCGGAGTTCTCCTGGGAGCATGGCCCCTGGCCTCGATGCTGCCCCTGCCCATAAGTCATAATGAAGGTCAACTCTTTGGACGGCAATGGATTGGACTTGGCGACACAGAGTGACCATATTTTGTGGGCACTTTATGGTTCTGTACATCTACAGGATGTTGTCCTGCTGACCTCATACTGGAAGAAGGGGAGTGGGTGGAGAGGAGGAGATAGGAGACTGTTGGGAGGCTAGGACATGTATGGAGCAGAGAGGAATAGTGTGCTGTCACTGTACAGGGACAGCAGTGGAAGCTGCATATAGGTGAGCATGCAAATTTATATGGGAATGTACATTTTCATTCAATCATAATAAAACAAAAAAAAAAAAAAAAAAAAGAAATTCCTGCCCTCTAGTGTCCAGTAGAGGAAATTACTTTTGTGTTAACTATGAATGTTAATGAAAGACTACAGTGAGTTGGATGGTGAAAACAGTTCTCAGTTACTAACTGAAAGGTTGGAAGTTTGAATCAACTCAGAGGTACCTTAGAAGAAAGATGTGGTGATCTACTCCAGAAAAACCAGCTTTTGAAAACTCTATAGAGCATAGTTTTACCCTAATAAATATGTGGTTGCCATGAGTAGATTCCTACTCAGTAGCAACTGGCTACCAGGTGAGTTAGGCTCTTGGTGACTATCAGGGGCTTGTTGCCGGGTTATAGATGGGACGGTATTATTCAAAAAGCCAAAGCTACTGCCATCAAGCCAATTCTGACTCATAGCAACCCTGTAGGTCAGAGTAGAACTGTCCCATAGCCCCACAGAGTTTCCAAGGAGTATATTGGCTCTTCAATTTTTTTTTCTTTTTCTTTTTAAAGAAGTCCAAGGAAGCTTTATACTTGGGTTTCTCAACTTGGGCATTACTGACAGTGTGAGCCAGTTTATTCTTTGTTGTGGGGGACTGTCCTGTATGTTGTAGGATGCTTACCAGCATCCCTGGCCTCTACCCACTAAATGTCAGTAGTACTCTCCCCCAAGTTGTGACAACCAAAAATGTCTCCAGTGTGCTAAATATCCCTTGGGAGGCAAATTGACCCTGGTTGAGAACCACTGCCCTACGCTAATAAAGTAAATGCATCCCACATATCTCTGACTGACCTGACCTGGAAGCAACACTAAGCTGTTGCTTGTCGCACCAGTTTAGAGTCTGAGCCTGCACCTCGGACTGCAGCTTCTGTTTCCTGTGTCATGTACCAGAGGAGGAAAAGTTCCATATACCAGATATGAAAGCTTCTGCTATTTAATAGGACACAGAGCTTACAATTTTTTATTTAAATTAAAAACAAGCATTTCTTCTGAGGCATGATAGGAGTGAATATGAGGGTTCATTCATTGAATACAGTGTCTGTTAGGCAGCACCTTGAGACAGACGACGCAGTACATGCTGGAGCTTGCGTAAAGACAGAGTGCGGTCCTACCTTTAAGAGACTAACGATTCTGGAGGAGTATCTTCAGTTATAAACAGACAAACCAAACCCATTGCTCTTGAGTCAATTCCAACTCGTAGCGACCCTGTAAGACCAGGGTAGAACTGTCTCACAGAGTTTCCAAGGAGCACCTGGTGGATTTGAACTGCTGACTTTTTGGTTAGCAGCCACAGCCCCTAACAGCAACACCACCAGGGTTTCCTCAGTTATAAAAGAAAGTCCAATTTCAACTGGCTTCATAATGGTACTTTATTGGCTCACACAGTGGAAAAGCCCACAGGCAGTTCAGGCTTTAAGTAAGGTTCTATCCAACTGCTCAGCGTTCCCATCGAGGATGGAATTTCTTTCAGTGTCTCTTTTCTTCCTTTTCTACTGTCAGTTTTATCCCAAATTGACTTACTTGTGGTGACCAGTGGTGCTTGCACGTGTCAGTGTTTTACGCTTCCTCGTCGCTAGTTAAAAGACCTGCAATTCACTTTGATCAGATTAATTTTAGGTCACATGTCCACCCCTGAACCGATTATAGTCACCAAAGGGCTAGGACATGCTGGTTGGCTTAGAGCACTTACACCAATTGTATGGAAATCACAAATTCTCTAAAGAAGGCCACGGATTGCTGGGATGGGAGAAAGAGCCACAAATGCTGCGTGAATAGGGTAGGGTAGAGGAGGGGAGCTCTCTGCAAGCCAAAGCCCTGACATGGGGCTTCGCTTTTCACACAGCATCTGCCAGGCAATTTCGCCAGCCTTAGCATCATTTTGGGGAGTTTGCATGTCTTGCTACATTTTTCAGTGCAGTGAGCATACTGTTCCTCTCTCTAAAACCTCTTCCACCTTAGTAACTCTTCTCTTAATGACCCACTTCTCTTTTTGAAGCTCTCTTCAGACTCAGCACATCTGCAACTGTTCCTACCTCACCTGTACCTTGTATGGCATAGTGGTTAAGTGCTATGGATGTCAACTAAAAGGTCAGTAGTTTAAATCTACCAAGTGCTCCTTGAAAACTATATATGGGCAGTTCTACCCTGTTCTATAGGGTCACTATGAGTTAGAATCCACTTGATGGCAATAAGTTTAGTTTTTTTTTCTTTTTGTCCCTTGTATCTGCTCAGGTTTCATTTTTCCCACTTTTCCAGCTTAGCTATAATGCATTTAGACCTACATCCTACTTTTAAAAACTACCTTGAACACTGTCCACCCTCCCAGCTGCATGTGGCTGCCAGATTAGACAAGTAATAGGAAGAGGAGGTGTGGCTGTCCTCCTATCGGCCCCTTCAGCCCAGCTCGAGCCAATCAAGGCTGTAGTGTTTCTGGTCCCCGCCTTGGCGCTACAGCTGTGTACCCGCAGTGCTAACATCAGCCCTGCTCACACAATTTAAAGATAAGAATAATAGCACAGTCTTAAATTTTTTACACGATGCATTTTAGCTTATTTAATGTGTTTGGGCCAGGTTTAGTCCATAAAAAGTCTGAGAAGCCAGGGAACACACTGAGGTTTGAAAATATGCTTATGACAAAAAGTTCCCTTTGTAAAAGTCTTCTGTAATTGCATTTTCCTGGAAAATAACCATGATACGAAACATGGATTCCCAGCATGAGCCGTGTCAGCATGTTTATCCTTGTCAGCTCCTCTGAGCCGAACCTCAGTGGAGCCTTTCTGAATCTCATTTCCCTCACCTGTAAAATGGGAATAATTCTCTCCTGTGAGGAATGAGGAAACCCTGGTGGCATAGTGGTTAAATGCGAGAGCTGCTAACCAAAAGGTCAGCAGTTTGAATCCACCAAGAACTCCTTGGCAACTCTGAGGAGCAGTTCTACTCTGTTCTATAGGGTCACCATGAGTTGGAATCAATTTGATGGCAGTGGGTTTGGGGTTTTAGTGAGGGAGGCATTCCCTGTTGTACATCAAGTATGTTTCACTCATCAGCCTGGTCACCTTTTTTTACATTTTTATAGTACAAATACTCTGAGGCCCCATCTGCCCACACTGGCCAGAAACCCAACCTTTTCCCAGGGTTCTATTGGGCAGATATTCCCAAAAGGTAGGCACTAATAAGCTCCAGATCGGGTTTCTCCTAAGGCACCCTGGTGGTGCCATAGCTAAGTGCTCGGCTGCTAAATGGAACACTGATGGTGTGAAGCCCCCAGCCCCTCTATGGGAAGAAGACCGAGCAAACTGCTCGCACAGAGATTACAGCCTAGTACACCGTGTGGGGCGGTTCTACTCTGTCCCACAGGGTCACTGTAAGTCAAAACTGTCTCGGTAACACCCAACAACACAACATGAACAAAACCATGGTTTTCCTTAGTTAGCTAGTTTCTAGCTGGCAGAAGCATGGGTTCCCATCTGTCGGTTTGTCGTGTCACGGTGGTCTGCGTGTCGGTATGACGCTAGAAGCTATCCCACCAGTATTTCAAAACCCAGCAGGGTTACCCATGGTGGACAGATTTAAGTGGGGCTTCCAGACTAAGACACACTAGGAAGCAAGGCCTAGTGAGCTACTTCCAAAGGCTAGCCAACAAAAACCTTATGGGTCTAAACCAATACTATCCAACATGGTGCTGAAGGATGTGTTCCCAAGGCTGGGGTGCACTACTTAGTATCTTCAATGAGGGGCTCAGCATATTAATGACAGTGCAGGATCAGGAATCACATGGTTATGTTACACATAAGGTCACCATGAGTTGGGACAACTTTGATGATAACTAACAACAGATAACTATGGAACTGTATTCATCCTTTGCCCTGGTGCTCCACCCACACTTCAAGCCTTTTCCTACTAGTTCCTTCATTAATTATTCTAACATATCACTTTTTATAAAGTGCTTTGAAAACATCTGTTGTTTTAAAGGTTTTAGAATCTCTAACTGTTCTATCTCTGTAATACTGGACACATTTTCAGAGGGTCAAAGGAACACGGAATATCTAAAATTATGTCACTGACAATTCAGAATCTCTTTGGGAGTAGAAAATGCACAATCCATGACCAGAATATACTGAGAAAATAATTTATTCAAATGTAAATCAGAAAATTTATTTTAAAAAACATTTAAGAATAGCTACCAATGAGCTCTTGAATTTGTCCATTTGGGATTCAAATTTAAATGGAAAAAAAAAGAAAGAAATTCCCCCAACGTGATAATTTCTTTGGTGCAGGACTTAAACGAGGCTGGACCCAAGGTAACTTGAGTTACAGAGAAACAAGACTCCTGACTGAGGTATAGTTTCCTTTTGCTTTCTTTAAAATTTTTTTGTCTTCAGGTTTTTTTTTGTGTTTTGGTTTCTTGAGTTGTGAGTTTTCTGGCAAGAATTGAGGAGTAGGAGGTAGCAATGAAACAGCAGAGAAAATGTAGATTTTCCTTTATCAAAGCAGCCCATTGTCTATACAGCAAGCCAGTGCAATGACCTTTAAATAAATTGCTTGAAAATTAAAACAAATTAAATTAGAACACGAGCAAAATAAAAAAATATATATGCACATATGTAAATATTGTCTCCTAGATTCCTTTACCTTGCATTGCTTAACTTTAAATAATATTTGAGCTTTTATAGCTTAGAGAGGGGAACTGAGTGTTACAGGATGCAGGTATGAATGGGCTGGATCTTCCACTGCTATCCCCTCGTGCTTTTGTTACAGAATTAACTAATTTTTACTTTAAACTCACCTAACTGTTACATTTTGTTAGTGCAAATGGGGCAGAGGAAAAGGAGAGATGATCCGACGGGAGGGAGCCCTGATGGCTCAGTGGTTAGATGAGCAGCTGCAAACCCAAGGTTCAGTGGTTAAAATTCACCAGCTGTTCTGTGGGAGACAGATGTGGCACTCTGCTTCAGTAAGCATTTACTGCCTTGGAAACCCTAGGAGGGCAGTGCTACCCTTTCCTGTAGGGTTGCTATGAGTCAGAATCTACTAGGTGGCAGTGGTTTTTTTGATGGTAGGACTTCATCTGTAGCCCTGCCATTTGATGATAGCCCCCAGGGTAAGGGACTTTGAGGGTTAGAGCAATTGGCAGGCCTTGCTGATGACTGGTTATTCTCTGACGAAGCCCAGGTCTAAGAACCATAACTTGTAGGTTTCTTCAACCCACTGCAAGCCTTTGCCTCTTCCGACACTATCCACTTCTAGCCCAGGATCTGAAGACACAAGTTGCACAGTATGGCAGACTGAACGTGGCTTGAGCAAAACAAGAAGCAACTTCCATGTAAGTCCCTGCCACTCAGGTAGTCACTGAGTTGAGGAGGCTGGAGATCACCCAGACGGCCTTCCATTCATGGCCTGTGTTTACACATTAACTCTGTGCACTCTGTGGCACTGCCTAAAGTGATCAGCCCCCTCCCTTTCCATTCATTCTGTGCTATTTCTTTGCCATTCTCTCCTCACTCATTTTGAGACTTGATTTTTCACTTCATAGTGAACACCCCCTGGCTCGTACAGATTCCATGTGACTGTTAACATTCACTGTGATACTCACTGGGAGGCCCCGTCAATCTTTTGCACCAAAGCCAACCAACAGCCTGATGAGAGAAGGACATAAGACTACACAAGGCCTAACACAACCTGCTACTGAAACCTTCTGAGGATTGTCCGGTTAGATTGTCCTCTTAGTCCTTATCAAGAGTTCACCTGCTGCAGAGCAATTCTGTGTTGCTTTAGACTTGTCAAAGAAAGGAAGATGTGGAAGGAAAGGAGACACTCCTTGTCCCCAACTAGATCTTGTTGGCAGTCACGTTCCTTAGCAGCCTTTCTTCCTATACATTGTCTGGTACCTGTAGAGTGTTTCTGGCTTTTTTTTTTTTTCAAACTTCTGACAGATTCTTTTTGACTTAGCTGATAGCATTTTCCCCAAACCCAGGATAAGAAGTCATTGAGAATTTATATCTGATTGTCACAGATTCATTCTCCCATATTACAAGATTCAAAGTTACAAGGAGATACCTTTGCTGTGTTGATGTTTTGTTAGTATTTGTAACATTCAAATTAAACGTTATGCTTCTGAGGAAGAGCCAGAATAATACTCTGTCAAATTTAGAACCTACTAGCACAGCTGGAAGTCAAACATTATTCCGAACCACATTATATTCTTTGGTCTGCCAAGAAATTTTGACAGTTTTAATATCTGAAGGCAAGCCTATATGATAATCCCAGCAGTATTCTGGTGATAAGATTTTAGTAGGTTTATGGAGAAGGAAATACTTGTTTAGGTGGCTTTCATCATGCCACTCAGCTTCTATGTTATTTTTCTTGTCCTGGAGGATTCCCTTGAAGCACTCCCGGGTGATGTTTAGAATCTGAATGGGTGTTCCTCCAAAAACAGCTGCGTGGTAATAAAAATCCCCTTGACCAAATGGAATGTATGCTGCTGATGCCTTACGCCTCTCATAGGTAAACTCATCAGGATTTGCCTTGTACCACCAGGCCTGGAGCTGAGCCACTGACTGGCCCAGGGTCTCCACCCCAAAGTTGTCTTGGAAGACCTGGTCCACATCCATGCAGAACAGGAAGTCAACTTCATTCTGGATGTGGTCCTCAATGTGCTCCCCGATGGTCTTCATGCGCATCATGCTGATGTCCTGCCATCTCTTCTCAGGCTTGATCTCAAACACTTTGAATGAACGAAAACGACCCAGCTCTACCAAAGGCATCCTGGAGATATCATCCACGAAGACATAAAAAATGACTTTGTGGCCAACCATGAAGTACTTATCAGCAGATGTTATGAAATCCTTTAAGTAATGTTCAATATATCTGAAAGAAAGAAGAAAAGGATCTGTTTAGCTCTTGGATTTCTGCAGGCAACTACTTGCAATTGAAACCATTCTGTCTGTATTTTATGGCTGAGGGGGAATGACTGCCTCCCACCCCAGATGTGCTGTTTCATGTGGATGGACATCTGTTAGTCTAACATTCATGGCTGCTCTCCACTGGTATTGGGGAAGGGGTAACTTATCTGAAGGCAAACTTTGGAAAAGAAATTGGGCATATACAACCCTGTCCCCTTCTCTCCCCTTGCTCTTGGAAGATAAGCCGCCTTGACAGAGCAGTGGTCTCAACAGCTCTGGGCCTTGCAGTAAGCTTAATGGTACAAGCTCTACCCCTACATCTAGGGACCTGCAGTTCTCCATGCTGCAGGTATCTGGTGTTTAAGTTATTCTAATTACGTAGTTTAATAGTAAGGACCTGCAGACATAAACTACATTCTTCAATATCACCCTTAATAGTAATGAGGGTGATATTTACTATCATCTGCCTTACCCTTTTTATTTATCAATGGGTTCAGACACTGGGCAGGAAAAAGGGGTGCTAATTCTTGAGACCCCTCAAAGGCTTCAGCCTACACCCCAATATGCTGCCGTTCTACCAGATATGGAAACCCTAGTGGCATACCAGTTAAGTACTATGGCTGCTACCCAGAAGGTGGAAGTTTTATGGGACAGTTCTACTCTGTCTTATGAGTCAACAGTTTGGTTGTTTTTTATTTTTTTATTTTTGTATGGTTCTACCAGATATAAAGATGATGTGATCTTTGGGTCCTTTGGGGATGCATTAAGTCCAGTCATCAGCACTATTTTATCCTCTTTTGTGACCCCGAAAATGGATTCTGGGACATGGATCTCTCTCTATTTTTCATATTTCACTTCATCAGCCTGCCACTGGACATCCATTATCCAGACATCACCCTTATAAGACCCATTCAAATAGCAGAGCAAACAACCTCAGGTTGAACCTTATGTTAGCCATTTATCCATTAATGGGAAAAAAAATTCCATTATGTTGATGTCCTCTGTAACTCAAAGCTGTACACTGTCCTGTGAAGCCATGCTGTGGAGGTTGTAGGGAAGAAAAAGGGGGAGCTGTCATTGCCTCAATACATACAGCTCATTCAAACTCAAAACTCATGCTCTGAGCATGATGACTGAATTACATTTGCTCATCAGACTTCTGGCCAGTCATAATGTTTTGTGAGCAACAATGACTTTCTGCCTTTTGTTGATGCTTAAATTGTCTTTCTCTATTGCCAAAATAAAGGATTTTTATAAAGTTGGCCTCTGGAAACCCAAGGGTCTACCATAATGATTCTTTAAATGGAGAAAATATATCTGAGCAATATAAAGAGAGGTGACATAGCTCTGTGGCGTGTGGCCAAGAAGTTCTTCAGTATTCTGGAACTTTAAGAAAAATCTATTTTGTCCCGAAGCTTGAGAAACAATAGTGGGAGAAAAAAAGTGATTGTGAGATTTAAAACTGTTTAGCAATTAAAGCACTGTACTTGGCTCCATGCATTGTTATTTGAAAACAACTCCAAAATCACGCCTCTGGAAAGTCTAGATCCCCTAGTTGTGGAGATTTATTGTCCATGAGTACAAATAGCCCTGTCTTGCTTCAGAGCTGAGAGCACAGAGCTTTCGCCAGGATACGCAATTTATAATTCAATTCTGCAGACTTGCAATCAGATGGCTGACACCATTGAGAGGCAGTGGGCAATGTTCAGTTCTTTTTAGAAAATTCTTGTTCAAATCAATTGGCAATGTGGCCAACTTGTCTTCTTTTGTGCCACAGGATTACATGGCTCTGCACCGATTCCTGACTCATAAAGTTATAGACTTTTCTAGTAAAAAAAAGTCAATACTTTATGCCACTTTTCTCTATTAGAGATGCTGCTTAGGTCCCTGGGATCAGCACATTCAGTGGAATTAGATCTTGATTAGTGTGTGCTGGAATAGGCTGGAGAGCACATAACAAGAGGGTAACAATAGGATTGCTAATAACATCCAGGGATGCCAGGCTCTGGTCGGGGAAGATTATCTCTGGAGAACTGTCAGATCATCACAGTACTCTCCTCTAGGCCCTGCTTCAGGCCGTAAGTTCAAGGGTCAACCAGGGCCTTAAGTTCTCTTTGTCTAAGATAAAGAAATTACCTTTCCATGTCGCTCTCTGAGAACAGGTACAGATGGGAAGGCCCAGACGGGATATACAGGACAATTGAATGTTTCCTTCTGTTCTTTTAAAGAAATACTGGTGGGGATAACTTTTTAAGCCACCAAGTATGCTGCCTCTCTCATTGCTCTATTTGTTCTCTTTAGAACCCAGGCAAACCTTTTAAAGACTCAAATGGGAAGTATCAATTACCTTCAGGACCTATGCTTGAATGGCAGATTTTGTCCAGCTCTTGTCTTCAAATGATTACCAATAAAAATTAGTGATGATTGGCAGGTTTTTGCATCAGGTAGAAGCTTTTCCTAGGCTGCTGCGCCGCCATAACATTTGTAGCTAAGAAACTTCTGGAAAGTAATGCCCACTTGGAGAGCACCACCAATTATTTGGGGTGACAGTGAGGTCCATTTTACTGGACAAATAATTAAAGAAATAGGTAAGATTTTTCCTGTCTATCAGAAACTTCATTGCCCTTAGCATCCTTAATCTTCTGGACTAGTAGAAAGAACTAAGGGTAGAGTGTAAAAACCAATTAGCCAAGCTTTTGAGTCCCAAAGCTTATCCTAGACTAAGGTCCTTCACTTAGTTCTTCTAAATTTGAGGTATACTGTGTTTGGAAACCCTGGTGGCACAGTGGTCAAGCTCTTTGGCTGCCAATGAGAAGGTCAGCAATTCAAATCCACCAGGCACTCCTTGGAAACTCTCTGGGGCAGTTCTACCCTGTCTATGCAGTCACTATGAGTCAGAATCAACTACATAGCAGTGGGTTTGGTTTTTGGTTCTTCTGTTTGGCCCATGTAAATTAACCCTGTGTGAAATTATTACTGGAAGCCCTATGACTCTCCCTTATCTTTCAACTTATTCTGATTCCAATTTAATACAAGAAATTATTGAAATACTGTCATTCTTTGATTCAGTACTTTAACGAGCACCTTTCACAAGTCAAAGAAGATTTTAACAGCTGAAATTTAGAAACACAAAAACTACTTACTATTAAACTGGGTGACCAGGGTGACCAGGGATAATGGAAGAGACACCACTTAAAAGATCTTCTGGAGCATCAGTGGAAAAGATCACATTTGGTCCCTCTCACTAAACCCTGTGCCACTAAATGACAGAAAGTTGAAACTTGGATCCACTCACCTCATTTTAAGAAGTGTAAATCCCCTGTTTGGACTGTTAAACCTATTGAAAGAGTTAAACTGAAATTCAAGCACCCTTGTGGCCACAAGCAGGTGACATCCAAGTAGACAGCTCTTCCTAAGATTTCATATAACCTATTGAAATTTTTGGATTGTGTTTCCTACTTACCGGTATTCCTGTGGTAGTTGCTTTATTATACACTATGGTATTATCCTTTAATATCCCCTTTCCCACATAAATAACTAGGGAGTAGGAGTTTGCTTTATTATAGTTACTGTTTTTCTATGACTTGGCTGGCATGATAAAGCCTTTGTTAGATTAGCTCATTCAGTAGCTACTGCTGGTAATCTGACTGACTGTTGGATTTGTCATCCAATCCCCAATCCGGACATGCCAATTTAGATGATTTAGCAATGCCTATGTTTAACTATCGCTCTGTACCTGGTTCTGTTGTAAATCCTAATGTTTCTTTTAAACAGGTTGTACACATCAGAGGTTTTGATATCCTATGGAATTCTTAACCAATTCCCAGGTGCCATGTTTCAATTCACTCAACACCCTCGAATCGATGATAAAGAGGAAAGCTTGAAAAACTGCGCCCAAAACACAGGGAAGTTTTATCTACGTACTGATTTGTTATTCATACACTCAAGAAATCCCAGGTATTTTCAAATTCACAGATAAAGGACTCTGCAGCAGCACCAAAGGAAAGCCACCCTTTTGTCATAGCATTTAACCACCCTATATACTGGAGGACTTGGAAACCCTGGTGGTGTGGTGGTTAAGTGATACGCCTACCAACCAAAATGTTGGCAGTTCAAATTTGCCAGGCACTTCTTGGAAACTATGGGGCAGTTCTACTCTGTTCTATAGGGTCACTATGAGTTGGAATCAACTTGATGGCAGTGGGTTGGGTTTGGGTTTTATATTGGAGAACTACCATCTATTTGTAATACCTCTTTGATTGAAGAAAGGCTCAAAAAAGTAAATTAAACTATCCCTTCACCACAAAATGATACTGGCAATAACATGATCTATGCTCCTTGTGGGTATATATTTCTATGTAGGGGAGCAAAATCTCCCACTATGAAAAGCCCAGATCTAAATAACAAACCCTATGCTTGGGCATTATCATGCCTAGATGGTTTAAAAATGATAGGTCAATGTGTACTTGGCTTTTTAGGGGTTCCCCTAAGTCTCTCTTCTTATAATTCAAGTGCATATAGGACCAAAGATCTGAAACAGGTATACAGATTTTCATATTACATTCCTATTAGCCAGTATAAAAGAAATTATGAAAATGCTATCATAGACAAATCTGGGGACGGATGGGCATTTTTCTGGGGCTTTTTGCCACTTGTGGGTATCTCCAAACTTGAAAAATCTATTCACAATTTGTCTGCTACTATGTTGCAAATAACAAATGGATTAGTAGATAGCATAGGAACCAACAAAAATCTTTAAATGCTCTTGTCAAAGTTTTGTTGGATAATAAAATTACCCTTGATTTTTTTTCTAGCACAACAAGGAGTTTGTACAATTGCTAATGGTGGTTAAAGTTGTATGTCAACTTGGCCAGGCCATCATTCTCAGTGATGTGGTGGTTGTAATGTAATTTGGCAGTTATGTAATAATATAATCACCTCCATGACAAGATTTGATATAATGTATTCCTCTCTAGATGAGATCTACTATGAGTAGCACATCAATGAAAAGGGAAGTTTCCTTGGAGATGTCGCCCACCACTAGTATATAATGGATATTCTGGCAAAGCTTGCTGGCTTTTGCTCACTCTGGATTCTGCTTGTCATTATCTGACTGCCGGTTCTTGGGACTTGAGCCAACAGAATGCTATACTGCTTGCTGATCTTGGGACTCATCAGCCTCTGCAACTTGTGAACTAGCAGCCTGCCATTTTGCCTGCTATCTTGGGTCCTCAAGCCCTGCAGCTATATGAGTCAGGAGAAGCCTCCAGCTTGACACCTGACCCATGGACATGTATACACATACATGTTTTACTGGTTTTGCTTCTTCTGAGAATCCAGCTAGTACTGAAATTAGTTCTTGACTACATTCAATTTTGTAAACTAAATTCTCTTTATCATTATAATAATTTGTATAGGATTACCTAAATATTTTATGAAATGTTTTTCAAATACAACACTGCTTATTGTCCAAAAGATTGCATATTTTGAAGAAACAGTAGTTTCTCTGAGAAGAGTCTGGCTCTTCGCCTTGGCCAATACCTCTCTCTCTGGACAGTATTCCTAATAACTCAACTCTTCTTCTGCGTCTTAAAACATGACAGACACAGAGGTCTGAACTAGGGCATGGCCAAGACGAAACAGATAGTGCCTGGCTACCTTTCATGGAGAGTGCCTGGGGTTTTAAAAGCCCATTTTAAATAGGCAGCCATCTAATAAACGTAAGGAAGATAAATTCATGCAGAAGAAGATACTCTTATAATAGGGGTCAGCAAGTTTCTATAAAAATCCTTGATCATAAGGAGGGATTATGAAGGACACCTAAAAATCTACGTGCTTGGCATCAGGAAAGGATTCTGCTGAAGATGTAGGCCAGATTCCTTTTTTGTTTGTTTTTCAGAATTTTTAACTGCTCATCCTGAGCTGTCTCTCAAAGTTCAGACAGCCAGAATACCTCAGGAAGCCTGCTGGCTCCCTTCTCTTCATCTCACAGCCACAAATGGAAAGGATATTCGCTCAGGCTGGCCTCCCAAATATCCACAGATTAATAAGAAGTTAATTGACTCAAGCTTTATGATTAACAAAACAGTACTTAAGGGATCTTGCAACTGTCTGTGTCTATTGAATCATGATTTTATAAATATCAACCAATCAGATTTTTTTTCTTATAAATTCGTAGATCTTCTGTGCTTATACCGTATGAAAAATTCTTTTCATTGGAGTAGTTTTGTGAATCCTCACAAAGTGCTGCCCAATCCAGATAGTTCTATTCCTTCAATAAGTCTCTTTGCTGTAATTTTAGCAGAAGCTCCAGTTAACTCTTTGACAGTTGTAAGGGGGAAAAAAATCAAATTGGAAATGCTCCAAATAAGCAAAATTGAGTTATGTTTAAAAACAAATATAGCTACTACTTTCAAGTAAGAAAGAATAGTTTTTGGAGAAATGTTCTAAACAAGGAAATGGAAGGTGACACAGGAACCTGTCCAGCCATTTCCAAGACAGGGTCCTGACTAGCCAAATTTTCCCTATGCACATTTTCTAGGAGTGATAGGTAGAATGACCTGAGGAACCCACAGGAGAATGGTTGGCCATGTGAGCATGAAAAGCCACTGGGACTAGCTTACCCTGTACCTGGAACCAAACCTACTGACAGTGCGTTACTTCTGGCTGATAGCAACTTGTTACACATTTCTTTGCCTTTAGAGCACAGCCTTGAGAGCCTAGGAGAAAGAATGATGTACATTGGGACTATATAGCAACTGGCACCCTGGAAATTTCCCCAGAACACTATGGAAATCAGTGAGGAACTGACTGTGGATAGCCGTAGACTCTGGGCTTGTTGGGTGGAGCAAACATTTTTGTCTGTGTCCCAAGATCCTCATTTGCAATGGGAATGGGAAGACGCACCTAGTATTGTTTTATTGTAAGCCTGTTGGGACCTCAGCAGAAATGACACAGAAATGATATCATTTAAACATTCTCTTATCTAATAATTCAGATAATTA
Organism: Heterohyrax brucei; assembly: GCA_028571685.1. Lineage (NCBI taxonomy): Eukaryota > Metazoa > Chordata > Mammalia > Hyracoidea > Procaviidae > Heterohyrax > Heterohyrax brucei. The sequence goes on from CM053150.1 coordinate 72,068,577, forward strand.
ATGAACAGCGTTCGTGAGCCCACAGATACCCTGACTAACATTTTGACAATGGATCAAGAAAAAGTCAAGAATGATTTTATTAGCAACACTTACCTTCCTGTAGCAAAAACTGTCAAACCCACAGTAATTTTCCATTTGGCATAATAATCTTCTAGGATGGCTTTGTTGTAAGTGCCTTCCCACACTACCGGAGCCTTCCATCCAGTCACTGTCACAACTTCTGGGCGTTTCCTGGTAACAAAACATACAGCTTGTGAGTCAGGACATTTGCTAAGTTGGGGCAGAGGCTGGTTTAGGAAAAACAAGACGTTTTGGCCCAGATGCCTCTGAGGGTTTATCTTGGGGCACCCTTAGGGACAACTTTATCTCTACATCTCCTTTCCTCCTTCTCCTGCTTGCCATGTTCTCCTCCTTCTAAATCCCTTTCCCTCTCTCTCCAACCCCTTCCTAAGCTGCCTATGGCATCCTGGGGCAGGCTTTATCCTTGTGGGTGGCACTTGAGATTAAAAAGACCTAATCCTTACCAGACGAACCAGATGGTGCCTGGCCACAACCAATGACAGCCATGATGGGGCTCACAGTGTTTAGTCCCAGTGGCAACATGAGAAGAAAAAGGGGTACACCCCAAGAATTCCATTAAAAGACCACAACTGATGGTCCAAAGGTCTGGGGGTTCTCCTGGGAGCATGGCCCCTAGACCTGATGCTGGCCCTGACCATAAACCATTACTGAGGTCAACTCCTCGGACAGGAATGGATTGGTCTCAGGGACACAGAGTGACCATATCATGTGTGTACTTTATGGTTCTATGCATCTATGACATGCCATCCTACTGGCCTCTTACTAGAGGGAAGTGGAGACTGTAGAGAGGAGGGGACAGGAGACTGTTAAGTGGTTATAACATGTACAGAGTGGAAAGGAGGAGTGTGCCATCACCAGGCAAGGAGAGCAGAGGGAGCAGCAGATAGGTGGGCATGCAAATTTAAATTGGCTTGTACACTTTCACTCAATCACAGTAAAAAAATAAAAATAAAAAAAGCCCTAATCCTTGTTTTATGCAGAGATATTAGAGCCGAAAGGGAAAAGTCTGTTTTGCTTTGCCTTTTGCTGGAACGGACTTTTAGGCAAGCACCTAGTTATAGGCCAGAAAGGGACCCACCTAGAGATCTGGGTGTTATCATTCATTTAGGAAACAAGGAGACAGAGACACCCATAAACAAAGGCCCAACAAGGCCAAGAGTAGAACAAGACTCAGGCTGCCACAGCAGACCTCCTCCTCTGCCCACATCATCTCTTTACCAGGAACCAAACGGGGAGGGGAGAGCATGTTCTCTGTATGTGAGAGCTTGAAAAGGACTTGGCAAAGCCAACGTAAACACAGGAAGCCACATAACAAAAATGACAAAAGAATGAAACCATAAAGGGTAAATGCAAAAGGATGAGGCCCCGCCTGAGGGTGAAGCTCCCTGCAGGAGGGGGTGGCAGGAGAATGTAGCTCTGACCCCCGTCACTCAGGAAATACAGCTGCGTTTCCCCTGCTGGGAAGCTGAGACTGAAATACAGTTGTTTAGATTCAAACTCTAGAGCATGCATGACACCCAGCTTAGCATCTGCTCCCTCTTTACTGGGAAGAAGGAAACCCTGGTGGCATGGTGGTTACACGCTACATCTGCTAATCAAAAGATCAACAGTTCAAATCTATCAGGCACTCCTTCAAAACTCTATGGAGCAGTTCTACTCCGACCTACAGAGCCGCTATGAGTCAGAATCGACTCAGTGGCAGTGGGTTTGCTTTTTTTGGTTTTTTACTAGGGAGAACATCCCTGCTCAATCTCACCCACCCCACTCCTACGGCAAGTGACTGAGGCAGAATCTTGCTGGTCCCTGCCACTCATATCCATAGGCCGTGGTGAGGCTGCTGGGTGTGAAATGAGCAAACAGATTGGGCCATGGAAAACCTCACCACCCATCATGCAAACCGAACACAGGCTGGAGGGCTGCATGTTTACCAAACTGCAGCCACCCCACTGGCAAAGCCAAGCCAAGTGCCGTCGAGTCGGATCCCACCCCACTGGCAAAGCAAGGCTTTTTCACAGTAAGGCTGAGCAATGCTAGGTCATCTGCACCTCGGCCCAGCCCCAGCAGTGGGAAAAGAGCCTCAGGAGACCCTCTCTGAAGCCTCCTGTCCCTTTGCCACCAAGCTCTGCACACTCTAATTCTCCAGCAGCCTCTGGCCGCCACCCGATCCCTTGCCCTGCTTCATTCTTTCCTGGCACAGAAAGAAGGCACTTTCAGGCTGCCCCCAGATCTGCTCCCAGCATCTCACATGTGCCTGCAGCACAGAGGACAGAGGAGCACTCAGTTTCCTCTGATTCTGAAAGAAGCTAGCATGGACCCTGGCAGTCTGTGCCAGCCACCTTCACCTTCACTTTCTCCTTTAATCCTTGCAAGGGCCCTGCCTTGTTTGTCTCCATTGTACTGATAAAAAAACCTGAGGCTCAAGAGATTTCTTAACTTGTCCAAGGTCACACATCTGGTGACCGATGATGGTAACTAAGAAACACTGAGCACTTCCTGTGGGGCAGGCAATGTCTCAGGGCTTCACCGGTACTCAGGGCTTCACTCTTCTGTGCTATTTTGATTCCTATTAAACAGGTGAGGCAAGTGCAGCACAGAAAGGTCAAATGACCTGCCCAAGTTCACACAGTTAGTAAGAGGCAAAACTGGGATTGGAACTCACATAGTCTGAGTCTGGAAACCCCAGGGCTGTAGTTGGTTAAATGCTATGGCTGCTAAACAAAAAGTCAGCAGTTCAAATCCACCAGGTACTCCTCGGAAATGCAATGGAGCAGTTCTACTCTGTCCTGTAGGGTCACCCAAGCCCAAATCGACTTGATGGCAATGGTTGGCTTTTGTCAGTCTGACTCTGGAGTCCTGCCCTGCGTTTCTTACGCAGACATTTGCTGTCACACTGATGAAAGCCAGGGTGAAAACGTCATCTAAAAGCTAACACTGTTTCTACTAAGCCACCTCAGCATTTTCACCAGTGCTACTGAGAAATGAGGAGCTTTTCTTTTCTTTTCTTTTTTTTTTTCCTTTTAGAAGCTTATGTGGTGCTTTGAGTCACATATAACCTTTAGCTTTGTTGAATGGCAGGATTTCAAACCAAAAAAAACCCAAAGCTGTAAACATACACACAGCTTATGCTTCTAGAGTGACTGCCTCTGAACTTAAATGGAAACTCTTCCTTTTATTGCCACTTGGTGCCATCTCATTCACTGCAGTCCTGAGTTGCAACCTGTCAAGGATCTTTTAGCACTTCTCACCCAGCTTGCTGGCTGAGTCTTATGTTTAAGCAAGACATTTGGTAAAGAGGTAATACTATTTAAATTAAAAAAGAGAGAAGGAAGAGGAGGAGAAAACAAAAAGAGGCAGGTACACTTAATATCACGTACCAGGAAAGACGGCCTGGTAGCACAGTGGTTAAACACCCCACTGCTAACTGGAAGGTTGGTGGTTCAAACGCACCAGTCATTCTTCAGGAGAAAGATGTGACAATCTGCTTCCATAAAGAGTGCAACCTTGGGAACTCCATGGGGCAGTTCTACAATGTCCTATATAAAAAGAAAAATCCACTGCCACTGAGTTGATTCTGACTACAGGACAGAGTAGAACTGCACCACAGATTTTCCAAGGAGTGCCTGGTAGACCCTTAACTGCCAACTTTTTGGTTAGCAGCCATATAGTACTTAGCCACTGTGCCAGCAGGGTTTCCAGTAGGGTCACTATTTAGTTGGAATCAACTCAATGGCAACAGGTTTGGGTTTTGTGCACCAAGAGTTAGGTACTTGACCTTTATCATCTCATAATCCTTATAGTCACTTGTGAAATAAGTGCTGTCATCATTCCCATTTTAAAAATAAAAGTTGCAGGTCAGAGAGGAGAGGGGACCATATCTTTATCCATTTGACTCATATGAAGAGCCAAACCAATCCACTCATTTCAGTGCCCTGCTTCCCTGCTCTGCACCAGCCCAGTGCCAAGCTGAGATGAGAGGAAACGGACCCAGTCCTGTTCCTTGAGAATCCCCCAGTCATGACAGGTAGCTGGTCTGCTATATATTCCTCTACTTCAAGACCACTCGGTTCATATCTTCCAGAAAGATGGAATCAGAAAGCCAGTGTCATATCTGATAACTTGGATGGGAAGGACTCTTTTTAGCAAGAAGGAAAAGGAATGATATTAAAAATTAATTTTAATTAAAAATGAAAATATTCTGTTTCCCAGCTATTAATTATTGAATTCCACTGACACCTCCAACATGTCAGCAGTCCTGACTCAGAAGCCAGATGACAGCCTGAAAATGCAAGGCAGAGAAGGAGGAAGAAGATGAGAGGAGACCCTCCCCATCAAGGAGTCTTAATCATCAAAACACACACAGATGGTAAATAAGGAGAATAAGCGTGGAGCAGAATCAAGGAGTCCATCTGGGTCATGTGAGACATCCAGGTGACAAGCAGGCAGTTAGATAAGCACACAGTCCTCACAGGAAACATTCAGATAAGGATACAACCAGGGAGGCTTCATCATACAGATGGTTCTCAGCCACTGAAATGAGTGAGAATGCCTTGCAAGATCATGTAAATGAAAAGAGGCGGGGATATGGGACTTAGCCCCTGGAAACTCTCACTTCTGATGCTGGGGACAAGGCAGATAACCCCGTAAAGGTGATTGAGTGGAGAAGGAAAGGAGGAAAATTAAGAGGATATGATGTCATGGAAGCCAAGAGATCCTGATATACAGATGTGCAAATATGTCCACAATATATTATAACAGGTTTTGGTATTTTACAGAAAATGGGTATGTGGTGTATACTATTTATATAAAATATATTGTTCCTTCAGTTGTTTATTCACCTATTCATTTATGCAACAAATACACTCTGGTGCTCTGAGAAGACTTGGTGCCTCTTCAAGTCAATATTAAGCATCTGTCATTCATCTAGAGGAGAAGCTGAGCCCTGCATGGGGAAGAGTGAAGACGGCGACAGCTGGTGGCCAGATCTGTCTCTCCGCTCTACCTGCAGCGATTCAGCTGTGGTCCTTGCCTCCCAGATCCTGCTCAGCAAAGCACAGCCCGTGAACAGACTCATCTTCCTTAAAAGGGAGCTAGGTGACCACCTATGGCCCATCTAGTGCCCCCCACCCCACATTTGGGAGTCTCAGGCTCCCATCTAAGGGGCTTATCAAAGCAATAGTGTTTCCATCTCCTTAAATTTCCAGTAATGGTTTAGCACTTCATAGATGGCCATTCTGCCTTCCAGCTCATTGTGTGACTCTTTGTATATGGCAGGCTAAAACTGACATCCTTCCACACTGATGTGGATCCCCTACCCCCAAGCAATAAGAGATCTTGCCAGAACATAGTCAGTCATTCCAGAACCTAACACCTCCTGAAATGGTACAGACTCTATTGCCTCTATGGCAGTTCCTGCTCAGTCTCCCTTTCAAACTTCTCTGCCTCTACCCAGCCTTTAAATGCCAGTATCAGATGGGATTCAGTCTTTTTCCTTTCCCCAAGTCACTTTATACAAACCCACTGCCATCAAGTTGATTCCTACTTACAGCAACCCTATAGGCCAGAGTAGAATTGCCCCATAGAGTTTCCAAAGACTGCCTGTAGTATTGGAGCTGCTGACCTTTTGGTTAGCAGATGTAGCACTTAACCACCAGGGTTTTCTGACTGCATCCTGGCCCACAGACTTCACTGACACCTTTACCTTGGCAAACTCTCCAGCTCGGATCTCCAGCTCGGATCTCCAGCATGTAGCTTCCTCTAAGCTCATGGGCTCCCAGCGAGTCTCCATCCAGGGGTCCCACAAGCACCTCAATGTGAGCACATCACTAATGGAACCCAACTTCTAGACCTGTCCCTTTTTTGGTCAATGGTATCACTAGGCACCAGTCTCTGAGGCCTCACACTCATCCTGGACAGGTCCTGGTTACTTTCTCTAAGCTGGGGTGACTGTCCCTCCTTACCAATGTCAGCAAGTACTGGTTGCATGTATAATGGCCCTGTAAGACCTTGACCTTCTTGAGTGTAGCCAAACTGATTAGTTTCTCCTATCTCTTGTGCCTAATCCAATGCCTAATACAGTATTTATTTTATACCCAAACCTTACTGTCATCACGTCAATTCTGACTCACAGTGATCCTATAAGACACAGTAGAACTGCCCCCACAGAGTTTTTAAGAAGCCTGGTAGATTCGAACTGCTCACATTTGGTTAGCAGCCATAGTACTTAACTACTATGCCACCATGGTTTACCTTGGCAACTACTAACTCATATATATATATACAGACTCATATATATACAGAAACAAAAACTTCACTAAACATTTATTCTTCCTTCATTCGATACCCTTTGGTTTTCTATCTGATTTCAATTGTTTTAAATTGGCTTTAACCCGCAAAGCTAATTTATGAACAAACTAACAGGACATCAGCAGTTTGAAAAACACTAGGCTAGCACACAATGGTGTCTGACAAATACTGGTTGCATGCTTTCTTACTTAACAAATGAATGGCTATATGAGATTTTTATCACCATTTCCGTTTTACAGAGATAGATTTGCTTGCCCTCACTCCAGATCTTGTGACTTTCCATGACACTTTGTGACCCGTAAGAAAACCTTCCTGCCCCAATATTTTGTGATTCATCTGCTCCAATTGGCTGACTGGTATCAGAATCGCTGTTGTTCAGACATTTGGGTCTAAATATCCAGACTCTCGAATTCTCATCCAAAGTCTATTGTAAAAGTCTAATATGTACTGAAACTCTTCAAAACCAAGAATGTTCTCAATGGCACCGCTGTCATCATGGCCCCCACCACTTCTTGCGGAACTATGTATGTACTGTTCACGGGGCAGGGGTGACACTTCTTACTGTGGATTAAACCAGTCGGATAGCGGAAGTTCTTCTTTGTTTTCCTTTCCTTTTTCTTTATCTAAGTCATCATCTTCATGATAACTGTGGGACCTAAATACAAAGAGAAAGCAAGCAGAGTAAGGCAGGAAGGACGGCCTGTGACGGGGAGGCAGTCAGGGAATACCCTGTTAAATCACACTCACGGACAGATGACACGGACCTTAAGTGAAGTGACTACAGAAAGATTCACAACATGGAACTTGTATTCATAAAAACATACTTTTGATGAAAAGACATAGTGCTCATCTTTCTACTGTTTCAAATCAACACAGTTAGTAAATGGATGGCCCAAAGAACCTCCAGTCCTTTCCGAAGGTGAGGGAAAGCTGATAAAATAATCTTCACAAGATTTTAATTTGTCTTTCCTACAATCTAAACTTCAACCTAAATCTCAAGTTAACTTGGGGAAAACACAAAAACTTTAAATGTCCTAGTCCCAAACATAAAATAGATTCTTTGTATGATTTCAATAGGCAAGAAAGATGAGTGACTGAGGTTAGGACCATGAAACCATTCTATCTGGACTCTATAGATGTCTGCTAGGTCAACAAACACAGATAGCCATCCTATCACCTCAAAAAACCCACTGCCATCAAGCTGATTTCAACGCATAGCAACCCTATAACATAGAGTAGAAATGTTCCATGGAGTTTCCTAGGAGCTCTTAGTGGATTTGAACCAACGACCTTTTGGTTACCAGTCATAACACTTAACCACTACGTCATGAGGGTTTCTCCAATCACCTTACCCATTGTTAAACCAGTTCTGAAACCACCAGGCCCTCTGAATACTGCCGTCATCACCTTCGTCGTTTCTAAGAAATGAAAAAGATTACAGACATTTTTAGAAAACGAAACAGTTTCTTTTTATGGCAGAAGACCATTTTAGGAATAATAATTTAAAAAAAAAAAAAAAGCCAGTCCATAAAACAGAAGTGGAAGAAGCTTCCTAACTATCCCCATCCTGGGCAAAACTAGTATTCTGCTCATAGTGGTTAAGTGCTACATCTGCTAACCAAGAGGTCGGCAGTTTGAATCTGCCAGGAGCTCCGTGGAAACCCCTCGGAACAATCCTCCTCTATCCTATACGGTCCATACATGGAACTTGCCACACAGCAAGTGAGTTTGTATGCAAGGGAGCAGAGAGGAAGAGAGGAAAAGAAAGCTGAAGGGGACAGGAAGCACTGAGACATAAACCTGAGTCCTGGGTCTGCCATTTACCAGTTGTGTGACTGTGATAGATCATGGTCCCTCTCTTAATCCCAATTTTCTCATCTGAAAAGTATAGTTAATGTTAATCTTAATAGCAATAGGCCTGCCATGTAGATAACTTTGAAGCCTAAATGTGACTGCATAAAAGAACTTTACAAGCTGAAAATTACTATAAGAAGTTGTAACCTTAGTAAGAAACCAATGCACATTTTCAAAAACTGTCTCTTTTGCTAAACTAGGAAAATTCAAATTAGCAAAGATCTTCAGTGACTATCCTCAGAAGCCACCTGAGCCATTCATGTGCAGAACCTTCCAGTCTCACTGTGAGAACCTCTCCAAGCTGGGTGCCTTCTGGAGGTGAGGAAAGATGGAAGAAGGTGGGGTATGCACCACCCTCTGTCAAAGACACAAGGTGTTGAGATGGTTCATGAGCTGATGTAACAATACAAAGAACCTTATTAAAAAGCTCATTTGCTTCCAGGAAGTGTTTGAGATGACTTACCTTAAAAAAAACAAAAAAGGTGGTTTCAGAATTTATTTAGTCACTTAGGCATTTATTTAGTCATGGGGCAGGTATTTTTAAATAACTTTGGTCACCCCTCACATTATACCTACCTGACTGATTAAATAAATGTATCACTTTCTCTTCCATTTATTCTTGTATTGTTTCTCTATTAACTGTAACCACATTTTTTTTTTTTTAATGGCAAACCAACTTCAACACTTCCTGGAAGCAAATGGGCTTTCTAAGAAGTTTCTTCTTCTGTCTGCTCATTAACCACCTTATTTGTCCAACTGAAGTGAGGTACAGCCCCCGGCTTCCTCATTTTTCCTCCCCTCCAGAAGGCCCCCAGCTTGGAGAGGTTTTCACAACGAGGGCGTGGCAAGTTCCATGTATGGACGTCTAAAGCGGCTTGATGGTACTTTGTGTGATTTTTTGTTTCCTAGGGGTGGGGGGCTCACCTCAGGCACTTAGTGAAGATAGAGCTTTTACCTATTTTAATTTTCTACCTAAGATATTGACCTAGAGGGTTTCAGCAAGTTGTCAAGGTCCCACAGCATGGAAACAAAAGCCAAGATTTACTATTATGGGATAAATTATATCATAAATGAAGGCTGCAGCAAACAAAGGCAGTGTACAATAGCTTGCTCTGAGCTTTCTGGAAACCAAGCCCAACTCTGGAAAATGCGAGCTTACTAGCTCTATTGTCTTTATAATAATCAGAACATTTTCATCAGAGAAAAAGAAAGGACATGCAGTTGTTCTAGAGACTCGATTTTTTTTTCCTGACTCTTAGTCTCAGGGAAAAGTCTTCTGTGTGGTCTTTACAGAGCATATTTTGGGCAGAATAATAGACAATGTCTTTCCAGGTTATTTCTGTCAGCTAGACAGGAATGTTTCCCAAATGGTATCACTTAAAGAGACCCTTGACATGAACCAAGGGCCAAAACAAGCCATGGTTCTATAAAGGCAAGTCTGCAGAGGTGGGACGAACACAGTTCAGATCCCTAGAAATCTCACCCACTGCAAAGTTTGACCTGAGCCTGGTCACTGGCTGTATGAAGAACAGACTACAGGGGGTGCAAGAAAGGATATGGGAGATAGCAGTAGACAGCGTGAATTCAAAGGCACTTACTTTGAGTGATATACCCACGAGAAGGGGCCTTCCAGGCTAAAAGCAAACAAGAAATAAAAAGATCATGTTACTTTGAATTATGGGAAAAAGATATTTTGCAATCATTATGATGAAGCCCTGCGCTGAGTCGAGAGCCTGGGTTTGGGTTACTCCCAGGTTTATACTTTCCTGAGACACAACAGTGATATCAAGAAATTAGGAATTTGCAGCTGCAGTGACCTCAAGATTAACTAGCACAAGGGGTAAGGAGGTCACCTCTGGATCATCTGAAATCACGATTTAAAAAAACTAGCTCCCTGTTGTCCAGATGGTTTAACACAGTGGCAGCAGCTCAACGGGCTCCAGCATAACAACAACTGTGAGACTGGAGAGTATTTCATTCAGTTGAACTTAGGGTTGCTGTGAGTTGGAGCTAACTTGATGGCAAGTTAACAACACTGCTCGGAGGTGGCTTCTGTGAGGAAGAGGTACTACACAGTTGGGTCCTCTCCTGCTACCTAATTAGGATGAAACACCATTTGCCAGGATTTATTTCTTCCTCCAGAAAATATAGTATTGACTACACAGCCTAATGCTTTGTCCAACTCAGCTGTCTACACAGTAGCTCCAACAGACATTTCTCAAGCTGATGAAGGCTAATTGTGCCTCAGCTCGTGAATATATAACTCCTCTAGTGAAGCAGCTCTATCCAATCATTCAACGAATACTTGTTGGGCATGTGTTACATGCCAAGCACAAGGGAGACAGTGTTGGCCAGGACACAGTCCCCATCCTCGTGGAGCATACAATCTAGAAGGGAAAGCAGCCTCTATTCTGATAATCACACCTAAGATACTGACCTAATGGATCGAGCTATACGACTTGAAACTCCAAGACATGCTGTGAAGATAAAGTAGAAGTAACCACAAGCACTCAGGGTGAAGGCTTGGAAGTTTTAGAGGAGGCAGTAATGTTTTAGCTCAGATCTTAAGGATGAATGGGAGGTTACCAGATAAAGAGTAAGTGGGAAGAAAGCGTGTTCCAGGAAGAGCAAGAATATGTACTATATGAAAGAAACCAGAGAGGAGATTGTGTTGGGATTCACCAGGGATTTGACCCTTGAAATGGTTTAAGCAGGAGAGGGATGTCTCGTGCGTATTTTTTTGAAAAAGTTCCCTGGAGAATAGACTGCAGGAGGTGCAAGTGCCACTGAGGGGGGGGGGCAGTTAATTGTCATACAACAACCCAGGCAAAGCCAAAGAATGTGGACTGTATTCAACTCAGTCCATAATTGAAAAAAGCCACTTGAAGTCTAAGTCAACATCATTTGCGCTGAGTGCTTAGCAAAGTCCTGGCTTGGGGAGCAAACAGATCTGGAGCTCAGATGTGGGCACGTCTTAGGAATGCACATGCCACATTGCACCGTCTAGATCATACACCCTTGAAGACAGGCAGTGTACTTGGTTCTTGTTGTATCCTGTACAACATACAGCACAGGCAAGTAACCTAAGAAGGAGTCCAGGGAAATGAATCAGAAGATCTGAATTTTCAGTGAGAACTTGAACTTAAATTTACCTTTAGGTCACTGAACCTATTTGATTTCCATTTTGTCATTTGAAAAATGGGGGCCCTTGACTAAAGGAAGAGTTGTGTAGTGAAGAGACTGAGCTATAGATTTCCCTGGCCCTAAGTCTTTCTGAAAATGTGACTTTGAAAATCATTTAACAGTTTTTAAAAATAATATTTAATTTTGGGGGGAATATGTATACAGCAAAACCTATTCCCATTCAACAATTTCTAGGCTTAATGATCAGTGACACTATATACATTTTTTCACATTACATCAACATTCTCTTGATTTCTTTTCTGGCTGTTTCACTCTTACTGACTTAAATTCCCTGGCCTCCTCCCTCCCTTTACCACCGCCCCCCATCCCGAGTCTTCTCATCTGAGGTTTAGAATAGCTGCTGTCCACATTAGTCTTACACGGATAATTTTTTCATTTAACATTATTGAGATTCTCTTTTCATCTAAAAACTTGGAATAATACCTAGTCTGTAGGGCTTCTATAAAACCTGGAGGTGATGCATACCACAGTGCCCAGGACAGACCAAACAGTCAATAACGAGCAGCTGCCATCATCACAACCACCATTCTCAGCATCATTATTGTATCATAACTCCCAAGGTCTCTTCCAGTTCTAACAGTCTATGATTTTTTCATCCATCCTCATATCAAATTGGGCCCAGGGTGCTCTACTGACTAATCAGTTGACTTGTTCTATCTGTTGTTGTTAGGTACCACTGAGTCAGTTCCAACTCACAGTGACCCTATGCACAACAGAGTGAGACACCGCCCAGCCTTGCACCTTGTCTACAATCATTTTTAAGCATAAGCCCATCGTTGTGGCCACTGTGTCAATCCATTGAGGATCTTCCTCTTTTTCACTGATTCTCCACTCTGCCAAGCGTGATGTCCTTCTCCAGGGACTGATCCCTCCTGGCAGCATGTCCAAAGTGATGTAAGACACAGTCTTGCCATCTTTACTTCCAAGGAGTACTCTGGTTATGCTTGTTCCAGAGCAAATCTGTTTGTTGTTTTGGCAGTCCAGGGTACGTTCAATATTCTTCTCCGACACAATTCACAGGCATCAATTTTTCCTCTGTCTTCCTTGTTCATTGTCCAAGTTTTGCATACATATGATGTGAATGAAAATACCATGGCTTGGGTCACTCACACCTTAGTCTTCAGGATGACATGTTTACTTTTCAATACTTTAAATTAAAGAGCTCCTCTGCAGCAGATTTTCCCAATGCAATGAGTCTTTTGATTTCTCGTTCTATTTAGTCATTCTAAAATCAGTTTTGGAGTCTCCGGGTGGTGCAAATGACTAATGTGCTCATCTGCTAACTGAAATGTTGAAGTTCGGAGTCTACCCAGAAGGGCCTTGAAAGAAAGGACTGGCGATCTACTTTCAAAAAATCGGCACTGAAAACCCAATGAAGCATGGAAAACCTAAAGTTCTATGCTGACACACATGGGGTTATGATGAGTCAGAATCAACTTGCCAGCAACTGATTGTTTTAAAATTCTTTTTAGCTCAGCACTGCCCACCTCTCTGAGGTTAGTATTCTCAGCTCATTTCAAGCCGTCACATGTGACAAATTGATTCATAAAATGCCAAAGGATCTGTTGCCTTTTAAGCCTCTTGCCGACATGCAAAGTTTCTGCACGTTTGAGAGTGATGTGGCTGGAGTGCTGGTACAGTTGAAGGCCCTAAAAAACAGCCAGTACCTGCTCTGGTCACCGTGCTGGGAGACTGTGCCTGGCACTGAAAAATAACCTTCTTTACGGGAGGCCAGCACCAGCATGTACGTTTGGAGATTTGGTTCCCGTATTTTAATTTTGTGAACCATCCACAGTATGGAAGTACAACCCTGTCCATGACTAAAAGACCAGGTCATCCAATCAAGGATACAGAGTTAGAATTTGAAGGTTATCCAATTAGGCATTCCGACTCAAGGCAGGAGTCCCAAAGGACATTTGTTTTTCTGTTGAACTCTTCCAACTGCTAGAGCGCTTCCTTTTATTTGCCAAAATCCACTGTCCTGCTTTGCCCTCTGGAGTAGATGGTGAAAATAATACCAGCTGGCACTTACGGGGTACTCATTAAATTCCAGGCTTTTGTTCTACATGCTTCACACACAATGACTTAGTTAATCCTCCCAACAACCCTCTGAGGTCCCCACTAGTGTCCCCATTTCAAAGATAAGGAAATTAAGGAACAGAGTAGCTGACTAATCTGTCCAAAGTCACAGAGGAGGTAAGTGGTAGCACAGGACTCAGCTCTAGGCAGCCTGGTCCCAGAGTTCTTGCTCTTTACTTCCCAACCAGTACCTGATACCCTCGGGGTCCCACTCCCAACTCTAGGTTATCTCTTCTTCGTACTAAGTATCCTCGGTTTCCTCAATTCGAAAAGACCGGTTTCCAGGCCCCTCATAAGCTTGGTCACATTTTAGCTTGTCAAATTTCTCTTAAAACGAGCTGTTCAGAACGAAACAAAACAACACAGGATGATAAGAGAAGTGGTTAGTTCTGTGCAGCACCATGGGAACTAATCCCGGTCCGTGTTCCGGAATTCCTCCGCCTACCGATGCAACCTAAAGCGGTAGTTCCCTTTTTAATAGTCAAGATGGTCCTGTTGGCTTGTCAAACCGTAGAACTTAAGAATTGAAAGCCTTGTTCAAGTATAAATCCAGGCCACCACCATCTCGCATTTGGGGGGTCACTAAAATACTTCACCATGCAAATACACAGTGCCAACTTGGCCCTCCCTGCCCATAGGTGTACCGTGGACAGTCTGCACTTACAGGCTGCGCTTTCCTGTGCCCAGGGGCATGCATTTTTATGGTTGCTTGCACAGACTGCTTTTTTGGCAGAAGCCTCTATTAGCCAGAATCGCTGAGGTACTGTAGTTTCGAAAAGCAGAGATACAGCTCATGTATCTGGGGTGGCTCCACTAGCGAGTTTTGAAACTCAGAAATGATTCACTCACTTTGCTTTCCAAAGTTAAAAAAGAAAACAAAAAACCTTTAGCCAGTGACTCAGAGTCTATTTCACCACAAAACTCGGCAACTTAAACTGCACTTTTAAACTCTGCAAATATGTTTTTTCTTTTCTTTTCCTTTCCTTTCTTTCTTTCTTTTTTTTTTTTTTATTGTGATTGAGTGAAAGCATACAATCCCGTTTAAATTTGAATGCCCGCCTATCTGCAGCTCCTTCTGCTTTCCTTGCCTGGTGACAGCACACTCTTCCTTTCTATTCTAAACATGTTCTATCCTCTTAAACTCTGCAAATATTTTAGGACTGCAAAAGTTAGAGTGCATTTCTCATGGAATTCCTGCCTGAACTTTGTTAAGACAATTTCCATATCTGATCACACAAATCATTTAAAACTATATTTGGGGTTTCATTTGATTTCATCATCCTTGGACCCCTCCCCAGACTACAAAGGTATAAAAATCAAGATATTGGGAACATGGCAGGAAGGAAGATAATGATTAACTAGTCAGAAGTTACTGGGAGATCTAAGGATTTACATATATTCAGGTCCTAGGGATACAGGAAGGGTGGAGTTCCTTATTTATAATTTCAATTAATCCTAATTTTAATTCAGCATGGTGACTCAGCTGACAGTAGCAGATTAGAGTCAGTACTTCCACCAATATTATTTCATCACACTTCATAATTACCTGTTGATATATTCCCAAAACACAACAATTACAGTTGAGACAACCAGCATTGACAGAATTAGTTTTCCTTTGACATTCATTATTTTCTCCTGGGAAGAAAGAAGAGAGGACAAAAATATTAGATTATATAAGCTAAATCTAGAGTGAAATATAGTTTTAAAAAGAAATGCTTCTACCCAGACACTCTCTAAAATGATAAATTGATGGATATTTAACTCGAGCTGAACAGTATGCTCTACCTTATATTGTGCTGCTTTACAATGGCACATTAGGCCAATTCAACTATAGCAAGACCTTCAAAAGCAGGAACTTGTGTAAGGTAGAAACCTATTGTCCTTTAATAGATAGCAACAGAAAAGTGGTCAGACTACCCTGTCAAAGCAGGAAATTTTACGAGACCTGGAAAAACAATGTAGTTCTGGCTCTCACAGATTTCACTGTAATTGGCAGGGTTTCCTGTGCTGGAAAGGATGCTAGGGCCATTTGGGGCTCAGAGAGAATGTATCTAGATTGATTGTAATGCTTACCATTGAAAGTATCCCAAATGATTATGAAGTCTGCCATGGAAAAAGGGTAGGAGAGCAAGGGAGTGTTTGCCTGGTATTTACCTGTATGGTATCCAGGATATAAATGGTTCCCATGCCCTCTACCTGCCCCTAACTCAGATGGCCCTAGCTCACTGCATGTTATTGCAAAGAACCACTCCAGTCCGTTGCTCTGCAGCCCTTGATATGCTTTCTGTATGCCCCAAGCGCTGAGAACACAACCCTGACGAATTACAATATAAGCTCCATTAACTTTCCAGCTCCCTCACTTTCCCCTCCCCCCCACACCCCCAGAAGCAAACAACCTGATGTCCTTCAGGTCCGCAAATACGTCTTGACTGCTGCATGAAATTGGGATTCAGTAGGGAGAGGGCTATTATGTCCAGAATATCAGGGAAGGAAGTACTTTCATTTGAGTGTCAGAAAAGGCCTTTCTGAGGAGAGGACTTCAAAGCTGAGTCCTAAGGGATGGAAACAGGATAAAAAGGAATGAGAAGGGCCATGAGAAGGGAAGAGAGTATTTCATAATAGCATCTATAACAAGCAACAGGGAAAAAGCTTCTTGTGTTTAAAAATAAAACAGACAAGAAGAAGATTCTGAACTCCAAGCTCAGAGTTGTGGAACCTAATAAATAAGTGAGATAGTGGTAGGAGGCACTAACATGGAGTGGTGGGTACAGGCTGGGTCACACAGCCTCGAAAGGCATGGACAGAAAAATAGGGAGCACCTGAAGCTGACAGTGACCAGATGCAATGTCATTCAGAGAGACCTTTCTGGCTGTTGGAACAATGAAAAAAAGAGATTGCAAAAAGGAAGGACAAGAACCGATGTGAGAAGGCAAGTTGGCAGAGGGAGTAGCCTGTGCTAGAAAGGTAGCAGAAGAGATGGACAGAATCAGACTGACTCAAAATATACCTAGAGAGAGAATGGATAGGATTTGACTGGTAATTTAGACATCAGGGATGAGGGAGAGGAATAAGCAGGTTTCTCTGTGAACTGTCAGACAGACAGTTATAGCATTTTCTGAGATGATCAGACAGGTAAGGCAATAACAGGTTTAGGAGATAAGAATCATGAGTTCCATCTGGGACATATTAATTTTGAGGTATCTGTGAACATCTAAATGGAAAATGTCCAAGTAGGCAAGTGAACATTCAAGTCTGGGATTCAGCAGGAAGATGTGGACCAGACATGCAATTTGAGGAGTTACCCACACATGGAAAGTATTAACACTAAAGAAATAGATGAGATTACCTGATGAAAGAATGTAAGGAGAGAAAAATAAGAGGCCCTACACTGAAAATGCCACCACTGAGAAGGACAATAAAGATCAGAAGACCAGAAGGTAGGAGGACAAATCAGGGTTTTGAACCAGCTAGTTTCGAACCCTGCTGCGAATGCATTTCTAACAAGGTTCCAGGATGTTATATATAAGAATCACCCGGAGGTCTTATTGAAATGTAGATTCTGATTCAGTATATATGGGAGTAGAAATGCAAATTCTCAGCAGAGAATGTGTTAGAAATGTACCTTCTCAGTAGGGGTTTGAAGCAGAAGGAACCCAGTTTAAAACATTTTAAGAAATAAAAGACTGCAGGGGCCTGGAAGCAAAGAGGAGAGAGTGGTCAACCATGCTGTGCATCAAATGTCATTGCGTTTGTGAAGCCACATTTTATGCCCTGCCTGACCACTAGTTGACTCCCCTTCTCTCCTCAAGCTCTATTCATATTGCTCCTGGAGGTGGCTCACATGGCTGCATCTGCATATAGCTCCGTCTCTTTTACCTGTGAGCTTCTCGAATGCACTTCCTGAATGCAGAAGGTGTGTCTTATTCAACCTTAAATCCTGAGTGTCTCACACAGAAGGAACCCTCAATACATGTTTTAATGAATTAATAAAATGAGAGTAACAGTGAAATTTATCCCTTCAGGTCACTAGCTACTTTCCAATTCTTTTGGGGGGTGGGTGGGAGTTGGTCTGAGATTCCAGTCTCAAATCTCTTGTGCTGCCATGACCTTTAGTATTAAATCCAGTTGTGATGTAAAGGGTTATTTCAATAGGCCTAGGTTACACAAACATTCCAAAGAAAGGACAAGCCCTTGATCAGTTCCTGAGAGATAACCTCTAAGTCCTTAGAATATCTTACCTGATAAAAGTGTCTCTGTACACCTGGGGCCTCCAGATAGTTTTCCCTTGGGGGAGGAAGAACTAGTTACTGAGTGGCTAACATCAGTCGCATAGGTGATCTGGCAACTGGAATCTTCTGCCTGGTCTCTCCTGGACTCTGCCCTATGTGCCTTTTACCTTTACTGATTTAATCTGTATCCTTCCACTAAAAATCTGTAACCATGAATATCATGGCTTTTCTGAGTTTTGTGAGTCCTTCCTGAAAAATCACTGAACCTGCATAGTCTTGGGAACCCTCAATATATCAGTTAAAGAAGAGTAAGAACTAGATTTCTGCCATGACTTTCTATTCTTCCTTGCTTAGAAGTTATTCTGTTTCCGGCGGGGAGCTAAAGCTGAACTCAGAGTTATAATCAAACCTCCATCTTTCAAGTGAAACTCTGGTGGTATTCCAAAGTGCCGTAGAAGATGGACTTGTTGAGCCATGACTAAAACTTAAGTCTGGACATCTTCCCTGTAAGTACAACATGAGCTGGCACATATGGCCTAAGTTAAGTCAAAAACTGCAGACAGCTGCATTCACCTCAGCCCCACTTCTGAAAAAAGCCACTCGAAAACTATGTCAGTAGCACTAGCATTGAGTGCTAGAAAGTCCTGCATTTCTGAGCCAACAGTTTTGGAGCTGAGGCTCTGGCCACCCTCCCCATGCTGATGTCTTTGCTCCCAGAGAAATGTAGCATCCTAATAATGCAAGATTTCCATCAAAGTGGAGGGTTTAAGTTCCAACTGTGAAACACTCAAAACTGGGAAAACCTGAGCCCACTGCAGTCCCTCAGACTTTCCTCCATGACTGCAAAATTCCCAAAGCTCAGAAAACTTTTTGCAATTCCACTGACACCAAGGTCGCTGCTGATGTGACACTACTAATAATCTTTACCCTGCTTAGTGAGACTGTTTATACATTTATGTACATAAAATATGATGCTTTTCATTATGTGGTACTGCTACACTGGTGTGTTACATAACATATGATATGTGGGCCACATTCCCAAAATTCTGAATTCCAACCTCTCTGGCCCCAAGTTTTCATAAAGGGATAGTGAGCCACTACTGGGTTACATTCAGTCAGTTTTCACTATCTTTAAAATGAGGACAAAAATAGTAACGATTATGAGAAATAATGTCCATAAACACTTAGCACTGTGCTTGGCACAGTATAAAGGCTCAAACAGTGCTAGTTCTTATTAGTGACATCCATAAAACAGGCTGCTGGGAGCATCCAATGAGATAACGCAACAGCTGGTACTTCCGCAAGTACATATTTAGGGAAAAGAGGATATGCTATGCAATGAAGTACAAATAGATGCAAATTAGGGACATGAAAGTTGACCCATCTGTCCTGTGCCCTAGCCTGATCAAGAACTCCTCTGAGGCAGACCATAACTTCAGTTTCTGTGACCAAGTGCAGGTCCTGCTACAGCACCATCCGCATGCCCAAGGGGCTGGCTGTGCATGTCCGTTCTACCTGCTAAGGAACAAATGCAAATTTTCTCCCAGCTGTGGAGATATTAGAGGAATACACAAACTCTCCTGGCAGAGAATACTGATGCTCATATCAGGGATACCCAAATTCAGAGCACTTTCTAATCCCCACCCTCAGTATGCAGGTGTTTCTGATATTTCAACTTCAAAAAATTAGCATTAGAGGCAACTCTAGAAGCCTTTTTTTGTTTGTTTTCTGGACTTCCCTATGGCTTGAGTTTGCCTACTTTTGCTACAGCCAATTGTCTCTCTTCCTTGAGACTAATTGGAAGCTGCCTGAACAAGCCAATTTTGCATTCTTCGGCAAAGCACTGGAAATGGGTATACACATACTTCCCAGAATCTTTTAATCTAAGTCTTTAGGGAAGGAAGGATTGGCAGGATGGATGGGTCTTTTAAAACATTTCTTTTTTCTCTCCAGACTAAAAGGAAGCATTTGGCAGTCTATACAGTCTAAAAATCCTTCTCTTTTGTGTTTGTCTTAGAATTTAAAAAAATTTATAATCTTAAAGATTGATGGTTGATTATCTCTCATCTAGCTGGGTAGGAAACATGCGTTTATTTCCATAATTCCCTATTAAAGGTGCAGAGCACAAAAGTAGGATTTATGGAGTAATCACACCCTATCTCAAATGGGGTGTGTAACTTCTAGGCTCCACCCCTCAGAGAACTGGTGAAATCAGCCTCCTCTGGCTGCACAGCCTGGAATGGTTCTATCTCTTCCACCATCTCTAAGGTCCTCTGAATTTATCCTACTACCCTACACAGGCTGATCTTGAGTCACACAGAGTCACCCAGAACTCAGCCCCTGAAAGAGGTCCCAAATAAAGCCACTCTAACCTCGTCTCCAAGAGCATGGGTAGATTTTGCTAACTACTTGAGGGCATTTTGAAAGGCAGGGTCACATTGCAAAGCCTCTGATTTCTCCACCCTCACCCTCCTTTTCCTCTTTTACTTCCCTGGAATCTGAATCAGACTTCTAGCATGTAGCCCATACATTAATTCTTCCCTACCCACCCCCGATCTGTCTCACACAGAATACACACACACACACACACCCTAAGAGAACCTCCTTGCTCCACCACAATGGTGCTAAATGATGGTATTCCTTCCAAAGAGAATTCCTCTCTTAAAAGAATTCTAGTGTATCCTGTTTTCCCCACTGCGTTTCAGAGAAAAAGATGAACATCTCCTCTGAACAACAGTCTACTCAGCAGCCCTGAAAAAGCCATTATCTCCACAAGAGGGGGAATTAGGCAGGGTGAAAGCCATGGCAGAGAAAATCAAGCTTTCCCCACCGGGTTTCTGTTTTCCCCTTCCCAGAGGCCAAAGAATTCTTCTAGCTTGTGATTGCTCTGGCTCTTCCGGCGAGCCCACGCCCCCTGCCCTCAGAAGTGGCCCTGCTGTCCTCAAGCCTAATCGCTTTTGGACTGGGCGCAGACTGGTGCAAGCCCTGGCACCACAGGTGAGCCACAAGCGCCTGTGCAGTGCCAGATGTGTAAGGTAAGTTCTGTGGAGCATGAGAATGGAGCATCAGTCCTGTTCTGCAACAGATTAATACACGAAACACAGAGCCAGAACACTGTGCCAGACACTGTTTTTTTGGCACCAGATACACTTCAGCAAACAAGCCCACAGCCAAGCTTACATTCTAAGAGAGTCAAGATACTCAAAAAATGTGTGTTATAATGCAGCAAGAGAAGAAGCAGAGTGGGATAAGGAGGACAGGGAAGGATGAAGGGCTAATTGGGTGTTAATGACTGTCTTAATCATCTAGTGGTGCTATAACAGAAAAGCCACCAGTGGATGACTTTAACAGTCAAAGTCCAAATTCAGAATGCCAGATCCTGGGGAAGGCTTTCCCTCTCTGCTGGTTTTGGGGGAAGGTCCTTGTCATCAGTCTTCCCCTGGCCTAGGAGCTTCTCAGCACTGGGACCTTGGGTCCAATGGGTGTGTGCACTCCACTCCTGGCACTTGTTAGTTGGTGGTAGAATATCCCTCTCCTCAGTTTTCTCTTTTATATCTCAAAAGACACTAACTCAAGATACGACCTAAGTCCATCAACAGATGAATGGATAAACATGGCACATACACACAATGGAACACTATGCAATGATAAAAAAACAATGATGATTTTTAGAAAGTATCTCATAACCTGGTTTCAGCTATAAGATATTACACGGAGTGAAATCAGTCAGCTGCAAAGGGGCAGATATTTTATCAGACCTCTGCTATAAGGACTTAAAAATGGACTTATGTAAAGAAGAAAAGACTCTATGATGGTTACAAGGGTGAGAAGAGATGAAGGGGGTTGGTCATAGATTAGATAGTCAATAGGAATTTGCTTAGGTGAAGGGAGTGACACAACCTAATCTTGTAGATGAAGCCCTGCCTCATTAACATAACTTCCTTTAATCCTGCCTAACTAATATCATAAAAATCCATTGCCTTCCAGGGTTCATACTGACTTGTAACAACCCTATAGGACAGAGTAGAATTGCCCCATTGAGTTTTCAAGGAGTGCCTGGTGAATTCAAACTGCCAGTCTTTCGATTAGGATTTGTCGATCTCTTGTAGACCACTTAACCACTATACCACTACTAGAAATTAGTATTTATAACACATAGATCAATCATATCAGATCACAAAATGATAGACAACCACATGATACTGGGAACCAGGGCCTAGCCAAGTTGATACACATTTCTGGGGGACATAATTCAAACCGTAACAGTGACACTGTATAATACTCCAATTTTTAATCCTCCAGATGGTCCCCTGTAAATCAAGGTGTTTAGCTCCAGGCTTTCATGTAAAAATTAGGCCAAGGAAACACTTAAAAGACTCAGATTAGAAGAACTGGCTGTGAATTCTAGATGTGTACTTTGGGCAAGTTAGTTTAACTCTCTGAGCCTCTACTTACATTTACCAAATGGAGATTCAGACCCGTTGTCACAGAGTTCTTGCAAGGACAAGACGAGACTGAGTGCATGATGTGCTTAGCCCTGCCCCGCAGTCCATAAATGCTCCAGAAGTGGCAGCTGTCGCGATGGTGATGCTTTTTAATGGGAGAGGTTCAGAAACACCTGGCTCAGAGCTTAGTCTCTGAAAGTGCAAATGCAGGTCCCTGAAAGAAGAGTCTAGATTCTCCAAGGCAGCAGCTGCACAACAGACCAGTTAGAAGCCAAGACCACAAGCCCCCATGGGCTGTTCCATTACAGTCAGCTCTTCTCTGTACAGCAATGTGGAGAGAGCCTGGCTGCACAGAACTGACCAGCCCACAGAGAAGGCCAGACTGCACTTCAGCCCCAACTCCAATACAAAGGAGGAATGAGTTCTCTCTGGGCCTGTCTCCTTGTCTGTGAAATGAGGTGTTTCGGTTTAACTTTCCCCTACAGGCTTTCCTGATTGACTAGGGACACAGATAAGAAATAAACCACAGTGCTGGGAATCCCATTTCACAAGAGGACAGTTCTCTTAGCCACATGGGGCTCATGTTTCTGCAATCGCTCGTCTGATTTCCTTGAAGTCATAATCAAATGCAAAGATTACCAGCCCACATGCATTGAGCACAGAAGCCAACTTACTGGGAAGCTAACAAAGCCCAAGTATCAGGGTGCCTCACTGAGACAGGTTCCTTGCAAGCCTGGGCCTGACCTTTCACTGGGGACAGGCTCCAAATACTTTCCAGAGGCAAAATGCCTTCCCAGGGGACCATCAGCAGTCTCACTATGATCCAGGTCTCACAGTCACCTCGTGTCCTCTATCCAGGACCGTAGGGGTAGGACTCAGGCCCATCTATTATCCTCCCCCCTCTACACTCAGCAAGAATCCAAGTGCTGAGTCCTCCAGAGGGCCAGCCCATAGGCAAGAAGTGCCACCTGGTAAACAGCCTTCTAAAAGATTTACAGACATGTAAACCAGTGACCAAAAACAAATACTCGGGCTGAAAAAGATTCTTCTAAATTCTCAGGACATAAAAATTAACATTAGAAATCCTAGAGGAAAAAACAATTTACCATTCTGTTTCTATCTATTGAAAAGGGGACTATACAACCATTGTCAGGTCAAGAGGCACAGTGTGCAGCCAAACCATATGACAAGTGCATTGCCAAGTGCCGTCAAGTCGGATCCTAGTACACTAGGCAGCTAAGTAATCATTTTTGTATTATCTTTACATTATCATATTATGCCACTTTATGAATTTTGCAAATTTTGGAATATTCATTTTTGTTATTTGTGTGATATTGTGGGGATAGCATGAAAGATTGTCTTGCTCAGGCCTTCCAGCCAGGCATAGGCCTTCCAGCCATGTATGGGCCTTCTGGATGAGAGTGATTCAGCAGTATGACATACTCTGTTAGATAACCTACCTGGCCCTGAGAGCTCATGTATCTGGCTGCTAGCCACCTTTGTGTAAATCTGTATATAAGGCCGTGGTACCACGAGATGGTAGAGCCACCGAATGCTATACATACCCACCGCTATTACTCCAATAAAACTAGTATGACTGCACCTACCGCACCTCCATTGCTCAGTCGGCCCGAATCATGCATCAGTATTCCATGCCTTGAGCACCTGCAGTATGACCAAGATCTTTTCTCATGCTCTAAATTTTCCCTTTCATGCCTAATACGTATTTGCAACTCCGTGTTCTTTAACTTAAAGATGTGCCTGACACAAAAGAACAAGTATTTCTATGGTTCCACTTACAGAAAAATATCTAGAATAGGCAAATGTCTAGGATGATAAGTTTATTTGGCAGTTACTAGGGGCCAGGGGAGGGAGGAATGCAGCATTATTGCCACAAGGGTACTGAGTTTTTGTTTGGCATGATGCAAAACATTTAGAAATAGGTACTGCTGATGGTTACACAACGTGGTGAATGCAATGACTGTCACTGAATTGAACACTTAAAAAATGGTTAAAATGCCCTTTTTTTTTTGGTTGTTGTTATATATGTTTACCACAATAAAATAAAATAAAATAAAAAGGGCACTGATATCTGACTAAGCTTCAGGCCCTGCAAAGCCTGGATTTTTTCCAGACTAAGCCCAGACCAGGACCTCAGCCTCTCAGTTAAGCCTCACAACACTGTCAAGTTCCCTTTATTATTATCTGCATTTTATAGATGTGAAATGAAGGCTCAGAAAGGTTAAGCAACTCACCCAAGGTCAGAGCATGAAGCGATGGGGCTGGGACTCAGATTCAAGGAGTTGCCACACCCTCACCCCATGTCACTTTTCACCACTATGTCCTGTCAAGCTTGAGAGTTATCCACAGACTAATCCCTGGATCTCCTTTGCATCCTTTCATGATTATATATAGCAATTGACTCAAAGCTACCAACCACTGGCCAGAATCCCCTGAAGGTGAGCTTTTCCTCAGAGCTAAGCCCAGTATGGGTGTTGAGCACTGGCCGACTCTTCTGTCAGGCACAGTGTGGAGAATCCTCATTTACCCTATCTCGTACCTTCCTCCTCATAGTAGGTGCAGCATTACTGTCTTGCCTGTCTAGCTGGGGAAACTGAACTTTAGCAAAGTAAAGACACTTGCCTGGGGTTACTGGAATCACCCACAAGTGGAGGTGCCCTGATTTCCAGGCCAGCTGTGGACATGGGGATGGGGATGGGGCTGGGGGTGAAGAGGGAGAGAGAGTTTCTTATTTCCTGAAGCCTCACTAAATACTCAGAAATTGTGACAAAACTCTCCCCCTCAGAAGAAATAGAGTCCAAGTCATGGAGAAAAAAAAGCATGAATGGCTGTTTCTAGTTGCATTTTATTATACAGGTCAGAGTAAACACAGACAGAGGAAAGCAAGAGACAAAACTCAGACTAAATACATGGCTGTCAATCCAGCCATCACAAACGGAACAACCTGTTCTTGGAGGTACATCTTGCAATCCTTTACTTGAGCCCACTTGAGAAAGGCTAAATCTGTATCCAGCCAGATTTTTTCCTTCCTGCCTGGCCCAGAAATGACTATGCAAGGTTTGTTTTTTTTTTTTTCCTGAGAGAAACAAGGCAATTTAATGGAAGGACACTGCACTACACTTAGAGGGTCGGTTTTGCATCCACCCAAAACACTCCTGGGGTCTCCAAGACTCACCCCTAACCCTGCATTGCCACTCTGGATCCCACAAAGGAACTGCATTGTCACTCTGAATCCCACAAAGGAAACTCCAGGCTTCAGGCACTGCTGCAGTCCTGTGAGTTCCTGCTGAGAAGAGTACAATAAAGCAGAACTTAGAGGGGAAGTCACTGAGCCTGCAGCATCCCACCAGCTTGGGCTCCAGATCACCGCCTATTTGGTGGTGGGGTAGGGGTGAGGTGGGAGGGGGTGTCCTCTTCCAAAACTAAGTGAAGGAAGCAGAGAGGGGGAGGGTTGAGAGATGGGTTCCTCCCCACACAGATCCACACAGCAGTTTGCTCACAATTTCCCCAGTGACCTCTGCAGGGTAGAAGTAAATCATTTCAATGTTTCACATACCTCATCATCTGCGTCTTTCCCCCCAGTGTAAAAGGCAAAATAACAAAGTTCTATTGAGCTCCATAGTGTAGCAGGAAGCAAGGCTAGCAGGAAGGAAAGGTGCTGTGATCAGATCCCGCTCCTATCAAGAGAATGAACAGCTGTTTCAGGAAGAGGACTATAGACAGATCCCTCGGCTGGCTTTGGTACCTACAGGCCCTAGGAAATGGGCTGTTTATCAGGCCTGTTGACTCAGAGATATATGCCAAGGCAGAGACATTCCTCCCTGGGCCCAAGAACACCCAGCCTGCCTTGCCAAGTGAAACCACAGTCCCAAAGTAGGCCTGGATTGGCGGAGAGAAAGCCACCACTCTTCAGAGGAGCACATAGACTGCCCACGTCACCCACTCTTTGACAAAAATATGAACCATTCTGAACCCAAACAAACCCAAGTGACTGCTTCCAGGAGGAAGGAAAATGTTTTTTAAGGAGGGCGTGAGTGAAGGAGAGAGTCCTCAAGATCCTTGCTGAAATTCTATTTGTTTAAATATTCTTCACTGTTAAGCCTTCTCTCAATCTTTTAGGCTTCAGTAGCTGCTTTGTTTTGTTTGGACATTGTGTTTTCATAGAATGTTATGAAATTAACCTGCATTGAAAACCCAAGTAATAAGAACTTTAAAAGGTCGCTGAGACCCAACCCTGTTCCTTAACCCTTCTTGTACCAACTTTCTGTTTCCAAAATAGAAATTCCTGCCGGAAAGGACTTTAGACCAATTGATTATCAAATATCAAAGTGGCGAAAACACTGGGGGAAGAAAAATTAAACTATTGTCAGAACCCTAGTATATAAAGGAGAGGACACAGAAGTACTTTGGGAAAGAAGCAAGGAAATGAAGCATACAGCTCTCCTGCCCCATCCCTCCCAAGTAGACTGAGATGCCTTAGGAAGGACAATCTAAAAACCCCTAAACCAAGGATAGGTGACTAAAGCCACTCAGGAAGGAGTTACAGGCTGGCCCCAGGTTCCTCAGCAAGGCTTAATCCAGCGTCTTTCTCTTGGTCTCTAAAAGAAAACTTTACAGCTTCATCTTCTGGGGTCATGATTTAGTGGATCACAACTTTCAAGATCTAAAAGTTCCTTCTAAAACTTCTTAAATCCTTCCTGCCAGCATCAAGCTGAACAACTGCATGGCTCACAACACTGCTCTTCTACTCCTAGATATATATCCAAAAGATAGTGTACATATGTTCACAAAAAAACATAAATTAGTCTCTGAAACTAGCATAAGCCTGATATCAAAGCCAGGCAAACCTAAAACACCCTGTCATTGAGTAGATTGTGACTCATAGCGACAATATAGGTCAGCACAGAACTGCCCTCGGGGGTTGCCAAGGATGTAAATCTTTATAAAAGTAAACTGCCGTATCTTTCCCCCACAGAGTGGCTGGGAGGTTCAAACTGCCAACCTTTTGATTAGCAGCTGAGCACTAACCATTGCACAGCCAAGGCTCCTAAAAGCCGGGAAAAACATGAAAGAAAAAGAAATTGCAAAGCAATATCCTTTATTAATATAAATGTACAATTTCTCAACAAAACACAAGCCATCAAAACAACAAAATATCATAACCAAGAGTGATTCATAGCAGGTATGCAACAAAGATGGTTCAGCATTGGAAAGTCAATCAATGTAATCGACGGCATAAGTAAAACAAAAGAATCATATGATTATCTCAATCAATGCAAATAAGGCATTCCTGATAAAAAGCTGTCAGCAAAATATAAATAAAAGGGGATTTTCTAAATATAATAAAGGGTATCTAAATAAAGCTGACAGACACTTCTATTCTCAACGGAAAAAGATGAAAAGCATTTCTTTTGAGAGAGGGAAGCAGACAAAGACGCTCTTTATCCCCACTCTTATTCAACCTGCTATTAGAAGTTCCAGGAGCAGCATGCCAAGAAAGGGATACAAATGGCATTCAAATAAAAGTACACCTATTCATAGATGATATGCTTCTTGTCTTAGGCTAGGTTCCTTAGGGAAGCAAAACCAGTAAAGCATATGAATATATATACAGAGAGACATTTCTATAAAGGAAATAGCTCACGTGATTGTAGAGGTTGGAATGTCCCAAACTCACGGATCAGGACAGAGGCTTCTCCTAATTCACATAGCTAATTGCAGGGGCTGTCAAACCCAAGATCCACAAGCCAAACAGCAGAGTTCCAGCTCATAGGCTGCAAAGACCAACAAATCCCAAGGCTGGCAAGCAAGACAGCAAGTAAGCTGCCAGCTCAGGAGCCAAGTACAGGATCCAGTGCAAGCAAAAGCCCACAGACCTTGCCAGAAAGTCCACTTACATTCTATGCAGTCCATAGCCGTAAGGAAACTCCCTTTCAACTGACTGGCTACTCACATTAGGGCTCATCATGGAAGTGACCACATTATATCACATCTCACCATGGAAGTGATCACATCATCACAACAAAAAATACTCAAAAGACAAAAAAACCAAGCCCGCTGCCATCAAGTTAATTCCAACTTACAGCAAACTTACAGGACAGAGTAGAACTGCCCTATAGAGTTTCAAAGGAATACCTGGTGGATTTGAACTGATGACCTTTTTGGTTAGCAGCTGTAGCTTAATTACCATGCCATCAAGTTTTCCAACTAGATAGAAGACATGTGTTAATACTGGTGAAGAGACAGGCAATGCAGAATATGATGGAAGGGTGTGGCCAAGATGGCGGACTAGACACATGCCTCCTCAATGCCCTCTGAGAATTAAGGCTTAGAAAAATAATTTCACAGAGTAGTGTGAACATTCTGGGAAACTTAAGATCTGGTGTAGGGTTGTGAGATTGGACTGGGTGATAGGAAAGGGGAAACCACCTCTGTCAGAGGCGAGGCAGCGGCACACTGAGTCCTGCTTCTGCTGATGTATCATTTGAGAGGATTACAGGTACAGATGCCTTCTTTGTTAGCTGGGAGGCTGGGACTGGAACCGCTGAGACTCAGAGCCTGGCATGGGCTGGCTGCCACGCTGAACTGCAAGGCTTAAGTAAACAGTGTGTCCCGCAGCAGAAAGACTGTACTTGGGACAGCTACATCTAGAGAACTCAGCTGCAACTCCAGACCAAGGGAGTCAGTGCCCCTCCCACCTCTCTTCTCTGAGCTGCGCCATAGATACTGCTAACGCAGTGCAAGAAAGGTGGCTCAGGTGGGACACCATCTTGCTCAGCTGAGAGGTGGAGTTAGCCACACATGAGGTCTTACCTGGGGCTAATTCCCACACCGAGCAACAGTACCTGTCCGGATAGAGCTTCTCCCAGCAGACAAGCTGTTTTTAAGATGATCTTACCTAGAGATCACAGTGGGGGCTGGCAGCCGATTGAGCCCATGTCCTAACTCCTCCCCTCCTTAAGCCACATCATACCACCTGGGGACAGCCTATGAGAAGCCATCTCTGTTAGCCAGGATGCAGGGCCTGCCATCCCTGAGGGCCTGGCTGCTTTCAGCTGCTGATGATCAATGCTTCTCTCAGTGGAAAGGCAGCCTTTATGTTAACAGCATCTAGAGAATGCAGCGGTGTCTGGTGCCTGAGTGTGGTGGTACCATTTCTACCACTCTTCACTGAGCCACATCATAGCATCAGCTGATAGCCCCCCAGAGACTACATAAGTAGGATGCCATCTTTGTCAGCCAGGAGGTGGGGCCTGCCACCTCTGAGGGCCTGGCTGCTTTCGGTGGCAGCTGGACAGCAGCCCTCTGAGCAAAAAGCAGTTTTTCAGACAAATGCATCTAGAAAATGCAGCCGTTCCTGGCAGCTGAGTGTGGTGGCACCCTTCTCTCCTACCTTCCCTGAGCTACACCATAGTCTCAACTGGCATGAGGAGGGAGTGATGATGTAAGTAGCTCGCCACCTTTAGGGCCTGCCACCCCTCAGGGCAATCCATATGCCAAGCAAATAATCTCAGAAATTGGACTATATGAAGAATGAGGCAACAGGATTGCAGGAAGACTCGTTAACAACCTGTGTTATGAAGATGACACAACCTTGCTTATTGAAAGTGAAGAGAATTAGAAACACTGATGAATACCAAAGATCACAGTCTTCAGTATGGATTGTACCTCAGCATCAAGGGAAGAAAAGTCCTCACAACTGGGCCAGTAAGCAACATAGTGACAAACGGAGAAAGGATTGAGGTTGTCAAGGATTTCATTTTGCTTGATTCTACAATCAACATCCATGGAAGCAGGTACATCCATGGAAAAGGTACATTGCATTAGGAAAATCTGCTGCAAAAGACCTCTTTAATATATTGAAAAGTAAAGAGGTCACCTTGGAGGCTAAGTTGCACCTAATCCAAACCATGGTGTTAGATGAATAGGGAAGACAGAAGAACTGATGCCTTTGAATTGTGGTATTGGAGAAGAATAGTGAATACACCATGTACTGCCAGAGGAACAAACAGATCTGTTCTGGGAGAAGTACAACCAGAGTGCTCCTTGGAAGCAAGAATGGTGAGACTGTGTCTCACATACTTCGAACATGTTGTCAGGAGGGATCAATCCCTAGAAAAGGACACCACACTTTGCGAAGTAGAAGGTCAGTGAAAAAGAGAAAGACATTCAACAAGGTGGACTGACACAGTGGTTGTACAATGGGCTTAAGCATAAAAATAACTGTTGGCATAGCACAGAACCAGGCAGTGTTCTGTTCTGTTGTACACAGGGTTGCTACATGAGTCAGAACTGACTGGACAGGACCTAACAATAACAAAACATTTCTACATACATAATTGTTGGTGATGCTTGTATATTGATATAGACAATTGCCTTAGTTATCTAGTGCTGCTATAACAGAAATATCACAAGAGGATGGTTTTAAAAAAGAGAAACGTATTTTCTCACAGTAAAGCAGGCTAAAGGTCCAAATTTAGGGTGTCAGCTCCATGGGAAGGCTTTCTCTGTTGGTTCTGAAGGAAAGTCCTGTTGTCAATCTTCCCCTGATCTAGGAGCTTCTCAGGTGTGGGTACCCTGAGTCCAGAGAATGTCCTCTGCTCCCGGTGCTTTTTTTCATGGTGGTATGTGGTCCCCTTGTCTCTCTGCTCACTTCTTTTTTAATATCCTCAAGAGAGTGCCTCAAGACCCAATACAAACCTACAGGTTGAGTCTTGCCTCACCAACACAACTGCTACTCATTCTCCCTCTTTAATATTATAGAGGCAGGATTTACAACATACAGGACTATCACACAATACCCGGAATTACCGCCCAGCCGAACTGATACACACCACTTTTTGGGGGGACACAGTTCAGTCCATGCCAACAATAGAGCATACAAGGAACACAGTCACAGAAACTTCTTACATGTAGTCAAACAGCTTGCTTGCTGTACAAAGTTCCCAGGTTTGAAGATGAATGACCACAGGCTCAGGGGACATCTGTGTCAACCAGTATAACATGCGGAGGTCCGCCATCAGCCTTGTAGACAAAGTCACGAGCTCCTGCAAATGACGGGCTGAAGCATCTCACCTGTGACATGTTTTTTAGCCTACTGTCCTTGATATTATTTGGCTTCCTAATCAAATTTTCTTCAAAAAGATACCCCCTCCTCTCCTGGCACAAGGATCAGGGGAGATGCCTTCTGAGAGGGGCCCTCTACTACCCCCTTGGTTTATGAAATAATATTGGGAAAACCTGTACAGGAATTTCTGGAGAAAGAGCTCAGAGGAATGATTTCTAACACAGCCAGCTTGAGAGCAGCAAGGCCAGCCCAACCTCTGCTGACTTCCCCCAACTGCACATCCCCACCCATGTGAAAGGAATTATCCTCTTTAGAACAGCTTGAGAAGGACATAGGGTGGGGGACGGTAGATGTTTACTATCCCCGCAGGAGGAGATAAAGAGCAAAGTAGGAACAAATAGAGATCATAAACTTTAGACCCTTCCTCGTGAACCTTTTAACCTTGAGGTATAAGTAGGGCTGATTGAGCTCGAGGCATCCATAGGCCATTATCTAAAAAGCTTTGACAGTTAAAAGGATCACCAGGTTTCAGTTAACTAATAGCTCATGTGGCAGGGTAAAAAATTACATCACCTCAAGACCACGAGGATTTTGGTTTCAAATTTGCCAACCACGAGGTTTTGGTTTTGAACTAGCCAATAGATTGTGTGGTCAGTGGGCAGGGTAAAATTCACGTCACTCTTACTATAAAAACAATAAAGACAGACAGCCTTCTCTCTTGCTCTCTGGGTCGGGCTGCCTTAAACCAGAAAAGTCTTTTCTGTCTCCTTGATTCATTTCCCGCCGCGCCTCTCCCTCCCTCCGTGCAGGACCCTGTAAAGTGTCGGGGCTGGCCCCCGGCAATAACACAGCTTATGAAGACAATGTTCTGCATCCTCCTTTGGTACTTGAGGGTGGCCATCTAAGATACAACTCTTGGTTTCTTTCCACTGGGAGCAAAGGAGAGTGAAGAAAACCAAAGACTCAAGAAAGTAATGAGTACAAAGGACTAATGGACCACATGAACCACACCCTACATGACCCAGAGACCAGAAAAACTACAGGGCTGCCTGGCTACAACTACCAATCACTCTAACTGTGATTACGACAGAGTGTCCGGGACAGACTAGGAGAAAAACATAGAACAAAAAATCAAATTTACAAATAAGACCAGATTTACTGGTCTGACAGAGACTGGAAGAACCCACGAGACAGTGACCAACCCTAAGATACTCTTCGGACATGGAACTGAAGCCACTCCTGGAGACTACCTTTCAGCCAAACTATAGAAAGTGTCGCAAATTAAACAGTAACATTTGAAAGGAATATATTTCTTACAACAATCAATTATATGAGATCAAAAGGACAACATTTGCCCAAAAGCAACGATGAGAAAGCAGAATGGGGCAACAAATTCAGCCAAAAGGAAACAGGCAACCCAGGACAGAAATGGGGAGAGTGTTGACACACAGTGGGGAATGCAACCAACGTCACAGAGCACTTTATGTACAAACTATCGAATGGGACACTAATTTGCTCTGCACACTTTTCACCTAAATGAATAAAGTTAGAGAAGACATGAATTAGACTGCTCATAACACACCAAAACTGGGAACTACAGGTCTGTCCTAACTTACAGCAGGATTCCATTCCAACGACTCCATCATTAGTTGGTTCTGGTACGAGAAGTCAAATACTTCTCTTTCTCTCTTTTCAGTTTTCATTAGTATTGACTTTTATTGTCAGTATCCTGATAAATCTGGAAACCTTGGTAGTGTAGTAGTTAAGAGCTATGGCTGCTAATCAAGAGTTCAGCAAATCAAATCCACCAGGCACTCCTTAGAAACCCTATGGGGCAGTTCTTCTGTGTCCTTTAGGGTTGCTGTGAGTCAGAATTGACTCGACTTACAGTGGGGTTCCATTACGACAACTCCATCATAAGTTGTTTCTGACGTAAGTCAAATACTTCTATTTTTATTTTTTATTATTATTGAACTTAACTGTCAGGATCTTTATAAATTTGATCTCTATACATAAACTTATTTTAACACTGTAGATAGTGCACATCACTAATAAGATGTACCAAAAACAAAAACAAAAAGACTGTTGTAAGTATGATTTGGTGTAACTCAAACAGATTGTAAGTCTGGGACTACTTTTAGCTAAGACCCAGAGACCTAGTGGTGCAACAGTTAAGCGCTCAGTTGCTAACCAAAAGGTTGATGGCTTGAACCCACACAGTGGCTCTCCAGAAGAAAGATTTGACCATCTCCTCTTGTAAAGATCATAGACAAGACAACCCTATGAGGTAGTTCTACTCTGTCACATGGGGTCAATATGAGTTGAAATCAACTTGATGGTACACAACCACAGAATCTAAGAGGTGTCATCAGCACAGGTAAGTTGTGATCTAGTACTGCAGCAGAATTCTACATATAGCAGTGAGAATGAACAAACTACAGCTACTCATGTCAACAAGGGTGAGTGGCACATACCTAGTACTGAGTGAAAGATCCCGAGTACTAGGTAAAAGAAACCAGGTACAAAAGAACACATATTGGATGATGTCATTTAGTACAAAACTAATCTCTAATGTTTGAAATCAGGTGGCGGTTACCCCCCAGGATGGTAGGAACTGGAAAGGACCGCAGGGCAGCTCCTGCGGGGTGCACTGATCTAGGCGGTGGTTACACAGGTATGTTCATTAAAAATGTACCATTTCAGAGAGCCCCTAGCATCCTGTCTTTCTCTGACACTCAGAGACTCCAGACAATGAATAGGCCCTGAATTTTCCTCCTCTTGGGTTCCCCTCCCCAACACCAAGCCCCCTGAGCACTTCAGCAGGGACTCAGGCAAAATCTGCTGCATTAAAGAACCCAGGAATCTGGAACCTATGTTCAATGGTAAAGAGAAAGAAAACAGAATATGAAGCATAAAGTCCTAGACTAAGGTAAACTTGTCCCCTTGATGAGAACCACTGATCGTGGGTCACACAGGGACACCCCCTTTACTGCTTACATAGCACCTTTCCCTCTGTATGTCAATGGATCCTCATGCTCACCTGTGACGTGGTCAGGGAGGGGGTCTTCTCTGCTATGTTCACCAACACACATAAGATGATTCTCGGGGACTCACTCATGGGACATTCCCTTGGTGGACTCAGTGTTTCCTTTCCTAGCTAGCTGCCTTCAGGGAAACTATACAGGTCAGGTAGTAGAATATGAGGCCCCAAGCTGGTTAACCACGAACTTATACGTATGTTCACCAAGAGACAGCTAGGAGGCAGAGAATTCAACTTCCAGAGGACTCAAAATTTCTTTCCCACTTCCTAATACTTTTCATCCTCAGACTCGTTACGATAAAAGGACACACAGTCATGATCATTTCTTTATAGAAAGCAAAGGCAGAGAGAGTCATAACAAATCAGTTCGGTCTCATTGCTCTACAGACCAAAGTTGTCCAGAGGAGGCCCAGGTAGGAGCCTTTGATGATCACTAAAGCCTCTTCCAGCCTTAACAGCCCACTGATACCAGCCGGTGCTCAGGACTTGTTCATTTTCTGTATCTCAAGTCAAAGGGACCTCAGAGACGTGGAGGAAGTGGCCCCAACCCAGGTCTGGGGAGTTCTGGCTTTGTATCCCAGCCTACTACCTGTTGGCAAACAGAAAGATTCCCACCCTGCTTATCTCTGTAGGAGCATGAGGATGAAGTTTTCTCAGTGAAGAACTGTACAGACACAAAAGCTGTGGCTTGTCATTATTTGTTTAATCCGAAATGCGTTTAAGGTAGTCACAAAAGACATTCTTGCTAATGCTTGCCAGTGACAGAGCAAATAGCTTGGTTTTCTCCTCTGTGGATCGGGGATAATCACATTGCCCACCTGTCAGGGTGACTGAAGGGCTGTATAGTGTGATGGTTACAGGCCTAGACTCTGGGGCAGGGCATCAAACTGGTTATTTTTGGTTTGGCCCCTTGCTGAGAATTTGCCTTTCTACCCAGGTGAGTGGGATCTTGTTTTAGATTCTGATTCTGTATATCAGAGGATGGAAATGCAAATTCTCAGCAGGGGTTTGAACTAAAAATAACCATTTCAAAGTCCTGCTCTGGGGTCAAGCTGCCTCTGTTAGAGTCATGACTCTGTACCTGATACTAGGCAACGTAACTTATCTGTGCCTTCATTTCTATGTCTGTGAAATGGGAATAATAAGAGAACCTGTTCTATGGAGAAAGAAGCATTAGGTGGTTTAATGGTACAATTCTTATCTTTCACACAGGAGACTCATCTTTGATTCCTGGCCAATGTACCTTCTGCATGGCCACCACCTATCTGTCAGTGGAGGCTTGGGGGTTGCGATGATGCTGGAAAGATTTCGGCAGACCTTCCAGGCTAAAATGGACTAGGAAGAAAGGCCTGGTGATCTACTTCTAAATATCAGCCAATTAAAAACTTGTAGATCACAATGGTCTGATCCACAACCCATCAGGGGATGATGCAGGATTGGGCAGCATTTCATTCTACTGCGGGGGGGGGGGGTTGCCAGGAGTCAGGGACAATATGGTGGCAGCTAACAACAACAATAACAACTACTGAGAGTGACGTGTAGACTGAATGACTGAAGGTTCATGCAGCTCTTAAGAATGATAGCTGCTAAGAGCTGTATGCACACATCCATTAGTGTGAGGATAAAAGCAGATCCTGCTGGAAAAGGACTCAGCAGTGTCTCAGGATACTCAAAAGTTCTTGGTCTCTGTTATGTCATGACTCCGTTATTGTCATTCACTTGATCTTGCATATGTGGACCCAACATGCAGTTTGACAAGAGGTGGGGGAAAAGAGAGAAAAGAATTTCCTAGGGTGAGGTTTCCATGATCGTGAAGAAATGCCACAGACACGCCAGCGTTAGTGCTGAAATGTTCTTTGTGAAAGCCTACTCAGTAAACAGCTGCAGACAGTCAGCACCTGTATGTCTATTCCTCTAAGGGGAGCATTAGTCTGGGCTAGAAAGAGTAAATCCTGATGACTTTAGCCAAGAGCTAAGTAGCAAATCATCTTGAGATCTGCTTCTGTCCTGCCCAGCTCTAGGTCAGGGACAGAACACCCTGGAGCCATGCTAGAGAACTCCAGAGGCCCTCTGCAGCCACAGCTTTCCATCCTGAGCCTCAGCCCCCCTCCCTTGCACGGTGAAGTCCTTCTCTGGGGCTAAACTTTTTCTTGTTGTTGTAGGTTGGATTCATTCTGGACAAAACGCTGACTTTATCGACATTTTGGAAGAGACAAGCAGTTTCCATTTGACTGGCAAATTTGTTTTCTTTCTTCTTTTTTATTATACTATAGAAGAAGGTTTACAGAGCAACCTAGTTTTCATTCAATACTTAATACATATACTGTCTGATAACATTGGTTCCCAAGACATGTCAACACTCTCTCCTTCTTGACCTTGGGCTCCCATTACCAGTTTTCCTGTCCCCTCCTTGCCCTTGGGCTGGCGTGCTCATTTATTTTTATTTTACGGGCCTGTATGATCTCGACTGTAGGGTGAACCTCAGGTGTGACTGCTTTACTGACTCAAAGAGGTGTCCAGGGGCCATACTCTCTCAGGGTTTCTCCAATTGCTCTCAGATCAGAAGTCTGGTGGTTTTCTTTGTTTCGTGAGTTACAGTTTTGTTACACATTTTTCTCCAGTTTTGTCCAAAATCTCTATTGTGATCCCTGTCAGAGCAGTTGATGGTGGCACCAGACACCATCTAGTTGTGCTGGACTCAGTCTGATGGAGGTTGTGGTACTTGTGGTCCATTAGTCCTCTGGACTAATCTTCCCCTTAAGTCTTTGGTTTTCTTCATTCTCCATTGTTCCAGATGCGGTGAGAATTCAATTGGCAAA
Organism: Heterohyrax brucei; assembly: GCA_028571685.1. Classification (NCBI taxonomy): domain Eukaryota; kingdom Metazoa; phylum Chordata; class Mammalia; order Hyracoidea; family Procaviidae; genus Heterohyrax; species Heterohyrax brucei. Next base: position 72,105,719 of record CM053150.1, read on the forward strand.
TTTCTAGGTACAGATGGCACCCAGGCTTGAGCCCCAGACAAGGTTAGGTAGAGAATTTCCCCAATCAAGGAATCTCTACTTTCTGCTTGCTCATCAACACTTCCCACTTCCCTGGGTTCCTCCCAACACTTTCTCAGGCCAGTGAGCCTAGATGGGAGAGAGAGACCCCTGGTTGTCCTTATCACAATTACAGTAGGTATCGGGGTTGCCTCCTCCCTCTAGAATGCTGGGTTTGGAAAGGGTTGAGAAGCCATCTAGGCCTGCCTCCGAGCAGAACTGCATCATACAGGTGAGAAATTTCAGCTTCCCTCAAGGTCACAGTCATGCCCAGTTTATAGCCTCCTGCTATCTACAAAGCTCCATTTGACTTTCATACAACCCTGAAAAGTAAATAGGGTAAAACTTACAGTCTTGAGCTTTAAGAAGGGCAACTGAAGATAAGGTGAGAATATTGCAGAGTTGTATGGTTTGAGTCAATAGTCCTGGAATGAAAGTCAACTTTGAGGTCTTTCCATGGCTCTTTCTCACCTTAATCTCTCTACCACTGATGAAGCAGAACCACTCTAAGTGGGGACACTAGTGGATGTGTCAAAGCAGGGGCTCTGAACCAAACGTCACTAGAACATAAGTGCTATCAGAGCAGGGACTTGTCTCACTGTTGGATTTTCATAGTACCTAGCACCTGCCTCTCAGGTGCTCAGGAGACATTGACCGAACGAGTATTGAGTGACTGACTACAGGACCCAGGCAGGCAGCTAATTGTGTGAAATCAACCATGTATAAGGCCATAACCACTGGTGGGACCTGTGGGAAACTGCAGAATTTCTGCCAAAAATTAGATTTAAAAAGAAAAAAAATAATAATTGTGCCTAAACAAAAGAGAACTTGGTACACAGGCCACCTTGTTTTGGTTGTTTGCCATCAAGTCGATTCAGACTCATAATGACCCTATATGACAAAGTGTAACTGCCCCATAGGGTTTTCTAGGCAATAATCTTTATAGGAGCAGAACACCAGGTCTTTTCTCCTGTGGAGCGGCCGGTGGGTTTGAACTGAAAAGTTAGCAGCTGAGTGATTGACCCTTGTGTCACCAGGGCTCCTCATGTAGGTCATAAATGACTCCTTTCTTAGGGGAAATAATTTCATGCCAAAAGCTAGAAGCACTATTCTCCAGCCGCTGCCCTGCTACAGCCTGCCTAGGTGGTGCAGGCACGTCCCCTCTGCTTCTCTGGGCCGCAGTTTTCTCAGCCGTGTAATACAAGTTCCCTGCCAGCTCCACTGCACCCTGCCTGGGCCTGAGCCTGGGAATGCAGCTCTGATACGGGCTCTCGCATAAATTCTAACTAGAGAAATCCCACAAGGCTTTATGGAGAAAACTACACGCCTGAACTTTTATAACTTGGCTTTCCAAACCCTTCTTCCTCCCGGATCCCAGGGAAAAGCCCCTCGGGTCGCAGTCGGCACAGACTTTTCTTTCCATTTTTTCAGATAATTCCTGAATACAGCCTGGGAAACTAACACTGCATGGGAAGACAGGCAGCCCCACACCCCAAGATTTATAAATCCTCTTACGCTTAGGCCTGGCCTGCCAGGATGGCCTGTGGGGTCACCTCATGAACTTGTTAGGCTTGACTTTTAATGGGGAACAGAATGTCACAGAACAGCTAGCCCTCTTGGGAGCCCACAGACCTCTCCCTTGGGAGGGAGGCTCTAAAACCACTGGTGAAAGAGAAGGGGGAATAGGGAGCCAATTCTGACACTGAAACAGAGAAAACCAGCCCACCAAGGAAGGAGGGGAAACCCGGATCCTGAGACAGGGGACTCAGTGCTTTCCTTCCACCTTGAGATGCAATAAAGGCCAGAGGAAGAACCCCACCAATGTAAAGACAGTCAAGGACAGGCAGCCCTGCTTGGGCTTCCCTCCTATGCAACTGAGCCTGGGAAGCATTTCTTTCCCCATCTAAAGAATCTGAGAATTAGGATGATTTACAATGAAGAAAAAAAAATCAAGTCAATCCAACAAAAGTGCTTTGTAAATCCATTAGAAGGGTCCTAGAGACCACATGACTACGGGAAAGCTTCTCCCTCTCTTAGGCTTCTCAGTTCCTATGCAGGCATTAAAAAAATTCAAGTAGTACATACCCCAGGATACCCTCTGGTTGCTCAATTCTTTGTTTTCCAGTTGGCAAAGGCTTACCAGGAACCCAATGCAGGCCTGGTGGCTGTAAAATACCTGTTCTCATTCATTCTACAAGCCTGGCTAACGATGATGCAGCCTCAGAGCTCAAATACCACCACATCAGATCCACTTCCCAGCTGGAATTAATTTTCCCCCTGAATTCCCACAGCTCCTTCATGGCCGTTGGTTTCATGTGCCTGGGGAGCAGGGAAACATGCGCATGTGTCTGTCTTGCCCTCTGCACTCAAGTTCTCAAGGGCAGAAGCAATGTTCAACTCACCTTGAGGTCCCTGGTACCCAGAGGAAGTGCTGAGGAGTGGTGGCTGGATGGATGTATGGACAGATACCAAATATCTACAGGCTAGGAGTCTGTCCACTAGTGGTAGTGAAGGTAGTGAAGGCTAAACTCTCTGATACAATTACAGAGTGGAAAGCAAAAAGAAGGAAAGAGGTTGTCTCTAAAAGTGAAGGAGGTCCTTTAAGCATCATTATTTGATCAGGATTTTCTGGAGAGGGAGTAGAGATGGGTTGAACAGGAAGAGAAACATTTCTGAATGCATGGAGCCTATGGGATGTTCAGAGCAGATGCCTAGCAGGCATTTAGATGCTCAGATCAGAGCATCATAGAGGTAGGAGTGGAGAAGATCACTCTGGACGGAGGAGGGTGTGGAGAGAAGATGGGGCTCCCAGGGCAGCTGGTATGGGGGACCTCCATGGAAGCATGGCACCAGACACCAGACTGCAGTGGGTTGGAGAATGAAGGCACAGTGAGGCAGTGAGGTTGATAAGTGGAACCACCTCTTTCAAGAAGCTCCTGTGGGAAGAACTGAAGAGAGAGCCTCAGCTAAAGAGGCCCTGGAGACAAAAGGAAGTGCCTGAGAGCATACTGGAGACCTTGGGAAATAGCTGATGAGACAGAGCGGTGGAAAGAAAAGGTCTGAAGATTCCGAGGACTGTTGCTGAAGCGAAGCACTGCTCTAAGAAGAAAGCACCTAAGACAGGTAGAAGTGCTTTCTTCCTCGTGCAAAAGCAAAAGAGACAATGATGGGTAGGTTGCTGATAATTTCGGAGTGACAGGAAGCTGAGAAGTTGCAATCCAGAGCAACCAAAATGGGAAAGGTGCAGTGGATGAGAGTATGTGGAAAGTGTGAAAGATCATACAGTGAGGAACTCCAACCACCCACCGTGATGGGGAATCTGCATTTCATTAGGGTGCTGGAGAACTTCTGAATGACATGAAGGGGGTTATATGATTTGCTTTTTAGATGGATCTCTGGTGGCGGCAGTGAGGGTGGGTTGGTTTAAGGACGGAAATTTCCAGACAGGGAGACCAGTCAAGAGGCTACTGTTTAAATACTCAAGCAAAAGGGTGAAGACCCAAACCAGGGGAGTAATCCTGAAGGTAAGAAAGCAGCCTCAGCTGAGAAAAATGTAGGAAGCAGCATCCTGAGATCTGAGGTTAAATGAAATAATAACTCTACCAAAACTTTGCTTAAATGTCACCTTTTTGGTGAGAACTTCCCCAGTTGGAGATTACTTTTCTAAATCTTCACAGGTTGTTTATCTTTGAAATGTCTAGCTTCCTCTATCTGAATGTCAGTCAGATGGGCACTTTGTATGTTCACCAGCATGAACGTGCGTTCACCACAGTACCCACCACTCAAAATCATTTGATGGATTTGTTGGCTTCAAAATGACACCTAAGTATGTTAACTATTAAAAAAAAAAAAATGACAATAATAATAATAGCAATGGGATGAAGGGAGTGAGGGAGAGATGGGCCTAGCTCAGTAGTAGTCAAAATATGGACCACAAATGATCAAGCCGCATCAGCATCACCCCGGGAACTTGTCAGAACTGCCTAGTCTCAGGGGCCACCACAGCCCTGTTAATCTGAATCTGTGGCACAGAGTTCATGAGTCTGCATATGAATAAGGTCTCCAGATGATCTGAATGCTCACTCAAGTTTGAGAAACTGCTCTGGGCCAACTCCCACATCTCTGGTTGAAGGAGGTAGGTGAACAGTTTTACACTGACTGAAAAATAAGAGTTTAAGGGGTTGGGGGCAGGGTAGTTAGTAAGCTCAGTTCTAGATGTGCTAAGTTTGAGGCTATCTCTGCCAGAGATAGCCCAGCAGGCAGTTGGAAATGGGGTCCTAGATAAGAGGCCAACGGAGCCAGATTAAGGACTTGCCAGAGTGCAGCTGAGGAGGTGGACAAGAGCAGGCAGGTCTGACGCATACAAAGAATACAGAGCAAAGAATAGGGTGTCCTTAATAGACAATGCTTGAAGCCTGAGGTGCAGAGCCAGAGAAGCAAGAGAACCAGGAACCAAAAGGACTTCCAGATGCCAGGAGAGGACAGCAACATGAGGGCCAAACTAGAGGATGGTAAGCTGCACTTGAGACCCAGGCTAATTTTACAGCTTGCTTCTATAGGACCTGGTCTCCACCCTCAGCCCTCTGACCTGACCATTTTTGACCCCATTTGCCTCGGTTAGATGCAGGAAAGCCATAGACATGTGCCTGGGAGGGGCTGCTGCATGAGTTGGGTGGGAGCACGACAGCCCACTGTCTGAGAATTACGCAGGGCAGGCAAACAGTGGTGTGGTATAAACCTGCCCTGGAAAAGGAAGGGGCTAGGTCTTACAGCCGGAAACCCCTGTTCTGTTCCCAGCTCCACCTGCAACTCCAGGCAACTCCCTGTCCATGCCCTGTTCATTCTTATCCTTCTTCATCAGATGAAAAGGTTGGGCTCTGAATTTACATTCCATTTCTGGAGGTTCACAGTGCTTGTGATGCTCACTCATGAATTCCAGGTAAAAGCTCCTCCTCCCCGTGGCCAAGGAACGGGTGCTTTCAGAACCATAGGCATGTTGGAGCGCAGCTCCAGAGATCAGAGTAGGGAGAGAAGATTAGAAGCCCTAGCAGAGGAAAGGGATTCTGGGTGGGGAGCCAGCAGCCAACAAACATACCTAATCCAAGGCCTTATCTAGCTACCATCAGAAACAGTGAGAACCAAGTTCTCAAGAACTGGGAGGACCCAGAATCAGGGAGTTGGCAGGCTGGGCTCTGCCTGTTTACTGTTCTCATTTACAGATGCTAGTTGCAGACACTCTCAAGGAACTACATCCCAGTCCTGCCCTTGTTGCCACTGTGCTGATTCTGGGCCACTCCAATGGCTGGCTGCCAATATGCTCTTCCAGGCGACATGTGAGAGTGAAAACTAGTCACTCTCATCCACAGGCATTCAACTCTTTGGGGCTTTTATGCCAGTGGTCACCTATCAACTGTCTCAGTATTCCATTACCCTAGCCACCTCCCCGAAAAGAGGTTACCTCATTTATACATTCATCCCAGACAGCCTCTGCTTGAAGTATTCTAGTGGTGGGGTGCTCACCAGTCCTCTGCACCTTGTTTTGCCCCTAATTATAAGACTCATTTACCTCCTACCACACTATTGACAGCAATAAAGGTCACCATTTGTTTACACACATGGTTTCATTTAATCATCACTACTGGGCTTGCTTGGGCACAGTCAGTAGTGGAAAAAGTACAACCAGAGTGCTCCTTGGAAGCAAACATGGAGAGATTGCATCTTACAGACTTTTGACATATTGTCAGGAGGGATCAGTCCCTGGAGAAGGTTGGTAGAGTGGAGGGTCAGAGAAAAAGAGGAAGACCCTCGACACAACGGATTGACACAATGGCTGCAACGATGGGCTTAAGCATAAAAATGATCATGGACATGGTGCAAGACCGGGCAGTGTTTTGTTTGGTTGTGTATAGCATTGTTATGAGACGGCTCCTAACAACAACAGCAACAACAGCAGTCAGTGACCACCCTTTCCATTTTCTAAGCAGGGAAATCAAGGAAATCAAGTAAAACGACCAGGGTCTCAGAGCCTACACTCCACTTGTTCATATTAGAGTTGACCTTTTTATTTAACCTAACAGCTCCTCAATGGGCAAAATACCATCTTTCCTGGCACTTGGCAAGCTGCAGAAAGGCCTTGTCCAGCTTCAATTGCCCAGTCAGTCAATAAAGATATAGAAGGCGTTTACTTGGTGCCTGGGACTATTCTGGCTTCAGAAGCACAGAAATGAATCAGACCCATTCACTACACTTTCCAACTCCAGGACTGGTGATAGGAACACATGTCTACCCAAATGCCCCCGCTATCAGGGACTTTAGCTACTACCGTGTTCCACAGGCTGGGATGGGCTGAAAGCAGGCACTCCCAAAAGGTCCAGTGATAGAAGTCGTTCCATGAGTCTGCATGTGGGATAACAACACCGTCGACCTATTCTTGCTCTTTGTGCCTTGCATATTTACAGCCATCCCTCTTAGGGGAGGTAGTCTTTTCCACTTTACGGTGGAAAGTGAGCTCAAAGAAGCCCCTATAAAATCAGGGTGACCACAGACTTGGATTTTCCCAGCACAGTTCTGGTTTACACCTGCTGTAGATCAATTACCTGGCTAATTAACAAAGCTAACTTTAGTGCTCACTTTTACCCTTCAGTGTGTTTGAGTTTGGATGATAAATCATACAGTTGCCCTAAGTAAAAATGCCTTGATCAAATAAGAGGTTATTGAAGTCCTTCCCTCTTCAAGAGCCCTTCCAGCTTGGACATCCCAGGATTCAGAGCTTGTGTTTACCACTTAGTGGTCCCTTCTCTGGCATCTGTGGTCTTTTCTGTGGCTGCTTAAACCAAAACCCACAGCCAGTGATTTGATTCCGACTCACATAAGACAGAGCAGGACTGCCCCACAAAATTTCCAAGGAGCCCCTGATGGGTTCAAACTCCGACCTTTTGGTTAGTGAGGGAACTCTGTCCTTGAAATTCAGGGAGGTCATTGAGAGGACTCTGTCCTTCAAGGAGGTCATCTCATCCAGTGATCAGACCTGCCATTGCTGAAAACAAGCCTGGTAGGTCCTACCTGACATAACCATAAATAACTTTAAGCCTTCTTCCCCACCTTCCTAATCGAAAATTCTTCCCTTTTCAAAATCATGACCATAAACAAACCTTAGCCCTTCTTCCCCTTCTAATCAACACTTCCTCCTTATTCAGACCATAAACCCCCTCACCACACATTACCTCACGGAAACTTTAAAACTATAAAAAACATGCTCTACTAGTCAGACCCCACTGTCTTTCTCTTCTAATAAACTTCCCTGGACCCTTGGGCTGGTGTGTCTCTGCCTCTGTTTGGGGCCACCCTCTTCCCAACAGTTAGCAGATATAGCACTTAGGACTATGCCACCAGGGTTTCTGTGGCTGTTGAGAGGTAGTGTAAACCAGTCTTTCTGCAGTAGGCGTTCTGCACACTTCCCCTACCCTACCATCCCACACCCCCTCCTGTTAATCAGCGGCTGGGAATATCACAGCTCTCCCTTCCCGGGTGGGGGTAATAATCCTCAAGCCCCCACCCACCTAGCCAACCCTCAGCAGCTTCTGAAGTGAGTTTCTTGCTTCTGTCAGTTGTTGCCTGGTCTCTAAATTTGTTCCCAGCCTAATTCGTTACTAAAAGGTGATTAACTCAAGGAAGTTAGCTGCCACATAGCCCACGGGGCATTCAGTCAGGATTTACTGGAAAATCCTGAGATTTACTGTCTTTTTTTTTCCTCCCTCCATTAGATTTTCCTGGTGTCTTTTAATAAATGACTTGAGTATACAAAGCATTCCAAGAGTTAATCTGTAATTACAAGGTTCCAGCAATCCTAGCAGGAAGCTTATTGTGCTTTAGGTAAAAGTTAACAAAGCAAATTAGTTCCCCATTCAACAACTCCTACACAAACTGCTGGCTGACTTTGGTTCCCATCTCTGCCGTGTGTCAGCCAGCACCCTGCCTGTTCCCATGCTGCCCTCTCTGTCTCCATCCTTCTGGCTCCTCTGGCCCTTTTTGCCTCCTCATCTTTGCTTTGGGGCAAATGTTGCCCACTGGTCTGGTACAGTTGTTCTAAGGAGCATACTCCTCACACATTTATTGTTTTTTTATTAGCCAATCTATTATTTGACTGAGATATGACCTCCAGGAGTTCCTTCAGTTCCAGGTTAAAAGGCTGTTTTGGCACAGTAGTCTTGGAGTTTACTCTAGAATCTGTCAGTCCAGTAAATCTGGTCTTTGTGAATTTCAGTTTTGCTCTACATTTTTTCTCCCATTCTAACCAGGCCTTTCTACTGTGTCGTGGTAAGAGCAGTTGGCAGTAGTATCCAGGCACCATCTAGTGCTTCCGGTCTCAGGCTAAAGGAAGCTGTGGTTTGTGTGGGTCATTAGTCTAACTGCCATTCGGACTAATTGTTAGAACTAATTGCTTCCTGAGTCTTTGGTTTCCTTTACTCTCCTTTGCTCCAGACAGGATGAGAAAAATAGCTGTTTCTTAGATGGCTGCTGGTAAGCCTTTAGGATCCCAGACACTACTCATTAAACTAGGAAGTACATTATCTTTATGAACTATATTATGCCAACTGACCTAGATGCCCCCTGAGACTATGGTCGTTAGCCTTCAAGCCTAGTACCTCAGTCTCATGCAGTGATAGGCTACATCTAAGAAGCTTCCATAACTGTGCCCTCATGTGCTCTGCTATATAAAAACTCACTGCCATTGACGGCACTTGGCTGGCTGGCCATTGAGTTGCTTCTGACTCATAGCAACCCTATTGTATATATACACATATGAATACATACGCTGCACAAACATGTAGACACAAATGTCCACAACTATACCTTTCCAAACACACACGTGCAGGTACTCCCATACTCCGCCCCCCTCAACTATAAAGTATACAGATCTGTCTATGTAACTACTCAACAGATTTTGGGTTTTTATTATTGTTGCAGAACTGTACCTTTATAGCATTCTACTTTATTTTTTATAGCATTTATTATAGTCATTTTTCATTCTTGCATACCTCTCAGAGTCTTCACTTAGCTTGGTCACATTGTGCTGACTTTCCCCATATTGTGTACTGCCTTTCCCTTTACCAGAATTAACATGTCCACTCTGGTGCCATAGTGGTGAAGTGCTACACCTGCTAACAAAGAGGTCGGCAGTTCAAATCCACCAGGTGCCTCTTGGAAACTCTATGGGCAGTCCAACTCTGACCTATAGGGTCACTACGAGTTAGAACCAACTTGATGGCGCCTAACAACAACAACAACAGCAACAGCAACACATATCTACCCTGGTGGCATAGTGGTTAACAGCTATGGCTGCTAACCAAAGAGTCAGTAGTTTGAATCCACCAGGCACTCCTTGGAAAATATGGGACAGTTCTATTCTGTCCTATAGGGTTGCTATGAGGCAGAATCAACTTGATGGCCACGTGCTTGGTTTAGTGGGTACTATTTAGTAAGTGATTCTCCCTCTCTCTCTCCCTCCCGTCCTAGGTAACCATCAAAGGACATTGCTTTCTGTAAGTAAATCTATTCTTGACTTTTTGTAAAAGTGTTATTATACAGTATTTGTCCTTTTGTGATTGACTTATTCCACTGACCATAATAATCTTCCAGATTCATCCATGTTATGTTTTGTGGACTCCTTATTCTTTATCACTAAGTAGTATTCCATTGTATGCATCACATTTTGTTTATTAATTCATACTTTGATGGACACTTAGGTTGTTTCAGGCACCTAAGTGGCATAGTGGTTAAGTGCTATGTCTGCTAACCAAAAGGTCAGCAGTTCAAATCTGCTGGGCCCTCCTTGGAAACTCTGTAGGTCCCTTCTACTCTGTCCTATAGGATAACTGTGAGTTGGCATCAACTCGACGGCAGTGGGTTTGGTTGATTTTAATCAGGTTGTTTCCATCTTTTTTGCTATTGTGAATAATGCTGCAGTGAACGTGGATACATCTGTGTGTATTCATGTCACTGATCTTACTTCTCCAGGACATACACCTCGGAGCGGCACTGCTAGACCATGTGGTATGTCTATGTCTAACTTTTTGAGGAAGCACCACGCCACTGTGCACAGTGACCATGCCATTTTACAATCCTACCAGCAGTGTCTAAGCGTTCCAATCTCCCCACAACCTTACCAGCCTTTGTTGTGTTGTTTTTTTCATCAATGCTATTTTTGCAAGGGTGAGATGTTATCTTCTTGTAGTTTTGATCTGCATCATTTTAACAGCCTATAGGATCACTATGAGTAAGAATTAACTCATGGCAACAAGTTGTTGTTGTTGTTTTTTAGCAGCCACTAATTGCAAGTATTTCTTTATATGTTTGTTAGATGCCTGAATGTCTTTTTTAGTGGTCTGTTCACGTCCTTTACCCATCTTTTGATTAGACTGTCTTTTGTTGTTGCTGTGTTGAAGTTTTATATGCATTTTAGAGATTAGACTCTTGTCAGATATGACACCGTCAAAATATTTTTTCCCTATATATGAGGTCTGACAAGCCTGCAAAATTAATCGTTCTAAGTGCTACATACTTCATTGCCAAAAATCACTATGGTCACCTTCAAAGTATTCTCCTTGGGACGCTATGCACTGATGCCAGCACCTAGTCCACACTTCAGAGCAATTTTGAAACTCTTTCTGGAATGGCCAATGGTGGCATAGTGGCAGGTTCACACACTTAATTGTACAGTCATCTGTGAGGGAGTTTTCAGCCAGTGAACAAATAACTGTATTGGAATACCCTCCCTACTCAACCTGATCTGGCTCCCAAGGACTTTTTTACCTGAAGATAAAGGCAATATTGAAAAGAAGACATTTTGATGACATTCAGGACATCAAGGGTAATAGGACACCAGCTCTGACAGCCATTCCAGAAAGAGCTCCAAAACTGCAGGGTGGATTAGGCACTGGTGTTGGTGCATAGCTTCCCAGGAGAGTACTTTGAAGGTGACTATGGTGATATTCAGCGATGCAGTCTGTATCCTTGTATGCTCTCTTTTGGTAAAGTTTTTGATGAGCATAAGTATTTAATTTTTTGGAGGCCCCAGTTATCTAGTTAATCTTCTGTTGTTTGTACATTTTTAGTTATGTTTGATACTCTATTTATGCTCTAAATAAGAACATAAATGCTTAATGCAGTCCACCATGGAAACGGCTTCTTTTCCACCTGTGCTTGGAATGAGACAGACATCGGTTCAAATCCTAACTCCTCCACTTTCTTAATGTGTGACCTTCAGTAAGTCACTTCACCCTCTCTAAGTCTCACTTTACTCATCTATAAAACAGTGATAATAGTTCTTTCCTCCTTAAGCTGTTGAAAGGAAGAGCACTGACATCTGCCAAGACCCCAGCACACAGCAGGTGCTTAAGACAGACCAATTTGTATTATTATCACTGGTGCCTAAGAGACAAGCCCTGTTGCTATCTCATCACAGGGACTGCAGGCAGTGTAACATAAGGGTTAGAGCTTGCATCTGAGTCAGACAGGTGGGTGTGGATTAAATGTGTGATCTCGGGCAAGTCACCGGAGCTCCCTCAGTCCTGATTTCCTCTACTTAAAATGAAAATAACAAGCCTGCTTTCTCTCTTAGACCAAGACAAAAATAAATGAGATGGTGTACAGTTCCCAGAGCATTTTCAAATGCTCCCACCCACTACAGCTTACCCCTCCACTTAAGAGGAGGTGGAACCAAAGGAGTTCAGTGACTGGCCCAAGGTCACAGCTGGGACTGGAAGTTGGGTTTGGGTGGAGCCAAGAATTCTATCCGATCTGCTCATTTACCATAGGAAGTCTGCAAGTCACTGATAAAGCCAAAGAGGGAAGGAACTCATTTTGTTTATTTCCTAAGTAAGTACTTATTGAGCACCTGGTATCTGACAGGGGTGGCAAAGGGCTAATGTGCTCAGCCACTAACCCAAAGCCTGGCATTTCAAGTCTACCCAGAGGTACCTTGAAGAAAAGTCTGGCAATCTCCTTTCAAAAACTCAGCCACTGAAAACCCTACAGGACACACTTCTACTCTGACACACATGGCATCACCATGACTTGGGTCACTTCAACAGCAACTGGTACTGGCATGTGCCAGCCACTGTTTCGGAAGCTGGATCTAGAGCGATGAGCAAATGTAGCCTCTTTCTCATGACACTCACCGCCCACTGCGAAGCTGAGCCCATGTTCAAAACATTACGCTGCCAAATGCAGCTAAGGGCCCTGGGACAAATTCAGTCACCCCTTTACTCTGAGCTCTCCAGACTTCTGCAACAGCCATTGCATGTGACTTCACCCATGTGGCTTCCAGGAACATCCTCATGGCTCTGCTTCTCTCCCTTCTCAAGCACGTTCGCAGTCTTCTGAGCTGCATCACTTTATGAAGGAGAAAACAGAGGCCCTCAGGAAGGTAACTGACTCATCCAGGGTCACTCAGCAATGAAGCGATGAAGCTGGGATTGTACCCAGACATCCAATATGTCTCTGTAATGAGGTATGTCTTAATCACAGCACAAGAAATACGTGAGGTCACGGAAAAAGGCTGGGGAGTTCTAGTAAATGGTTTTCTTTCTGAGTTTCCTTATCAGTGGCAGAGAAAATCCCAGAAGCCTCTACCAGAAAGGGCCACATTACTGTCCTTCCCTCCCACTACTGCTCTTCTGGGAAGGCACAGTGGGCTTTCTGACTTGGACACAGAAACACAATCAGGAAAGGTAAGCTTCATGTGTGACCTGAAGATAAATGAGGTATTGCATTTAGGGAGGACATCCCTCACTCTGGCATAAACATAAAATAATTCAAAATGTAGCAAAAACACTTCAGTATGAGTTCCCCTTACAGGTATCACACAGGCCGATCTTGCACAACATACTTTGGAAGCTCCACACGCTTTGGAAGCCCCGATTCTGCCTTCCCATCCTGATATATCTGTACCCTTAGCTAGCCTAGATCTCTCTCAGCAGGTCTCACCTGCCCTCGTTGTGGTGACTTCCCTCTTCGCTGAACTTCTGCCTTTTATTCTCCAGAGAGCTTTGCAGCTGGGTGTGCAGTGCCTTTTTGTTCCTCTGTCAGTGGCTGCAGCTGAAAGGTGCTTTTGGGGTTTTTCCTCTCTGGGTGGGGTCTCCCATTACTCACAGTGGACAGCCCACAAGCCTGCTCTGTGTGACCCTTGCCAATTACCTCAGCTCACTGAGTTAAGGTCAGCAGACTGGGCATGAACGGGGGACTCGAAAGCAGCTCTAGCAAATCTATCAGGCTGTCTATCTTCATAGTAGGATCTCATTTCCTGTCTCTTTTACGACCGGAGTCTTTGTTATCTAGAGCTTAGGCAAGGCAAAACAAAACAAAAAAACACCACAGATGGACGGCTTTAACAACAGAAATTTATGTTCTCACAGTTGAGCAGGCTAAAAGTCTAAATTCATGCTGTGTTGGCTCTGGAGGAGGGTCCTTATCTCTTCAGCTTCTGCCTCCAGGTTCACTGGAGACCTCCGTGTGTCTGGCATCTGTCTTACTCCATTGTGGCTTCTGTTTGCTTGTTTAATCTCTTTTATATTTCAAGAGATTGACTCAAGATGCACTCTAGACTAATTCCACCTCACCCATACAACAAAGACAACCCATTCCCAAATGGAATTATAACTAGAGGCACAGAAGTTGGAATTTATAACACATATGTGGGGGGGACATAATTCAATCCGTAACAGTTGAGTAGAGCCATATGAGTGGGCTCAAGCATTTAATTACTGGTGTAAGGCCATCTTGGGCTCTTTCTCTATGCCATGAAGTATACTCAGGAAGGTAAGTGTTTCATCAGTCTGGCTCCTAGAATAAGAAGCACAGCATCCAGTTGACTCAAGATGGTCACATTAATTTGACCAAAAAATAAACTTTTGTAGTGATAATCCTTAAGATTTAGGGGCTATTACTACAGCATAACCTACCCCCTCTTGACTTAATATACCATCAATAATCCATTCTGTGTGGATTGAATGAAAGCCTGTGTATGCAAGTGCCTAACCCAATGCTCAGAACAGTGGTATGTACTCTAGATGTTAGTCTGGTCTCTTCCCCATAAAACCTTTTTACCTTCCTTTTCAATGAGAGTTCTACAGAAATTACCATGAAATGAAGGCAAGAGCATTTCCCAGTGTCCTATGGAAATTTTCTGCCTTTTTTTTTTTAAGTACCAAAAAAGGGCACCTGTTAAGCTAGATTTTGAGTGAGGAGGAAGTTCAGGATGTTCTTCCTATGACCCCCTTTCCTTACGAAAGAGAAAGCAAGGTATCTGTTACAAACACGATGGGCTAGCAGCTTGAGAGACACACAAGTTAGGAGCAAACCTTATGAGTACTGGGAGAAGAAAGTGGTCAGGGATGAGAACACAGAGTACCCTGCTGAGAGGTCAAATAGAGGCAGCCACATAGTCCTTTTCGCCAGCCCCCGAGAAAGTGGCCGAGATGGTGGCTAGCTCATGTCATCTGAGGTCAGGGACTGAATGGTCAGATGGGGGGTTAAAAGCAACAGAGGATGTGTGACTTACCTGGCTGACCCGGAGAAGGAGAAGGTAGTACTTACAGTATCCCTGTAAAGGAGTTTCTACTCCTGTCTCCATTTTACAGAGAAGGAAACTGAGGCTCAAAGAGCTTATATCTGTTGTTCAAGGTCAGCCAGCTAAGTGTCAGAGCCAGAACTAATGGCAGTGTGACTTGCACAGAAGCTTAACTCTCTCAGCCAGAAGCAATTTCCCTCTCTGTTAACTCTGGCCCTTTCTTGGGTTTTTCTTCTGCATTGTTTAATTTCTATCTTAAATTATGTCATATGTGTATATGTATATATGCATATATATGTATATATATATGGGTCTTGGGTCAAATTATTTACATATCTATAATTACATAATATATATTTTCACAATATGTATTCTTCCATTCCACATCATAAAGTCCTTAAGAGCAGGGATCTATGTCATACATACTAACAATCACAGCAAATGCGACTATTTATAGAGCACTCTAAGTACTTTACACTCAAGATTCCACTCATTCTCTTTTTCTCTGAGAAAGGCATTTAGGTAGGTATTATAATCATCCCCATTTTACAGATAAGGAGGCAGCTTGTTCTGCTGAAATTCACCCCCTAATATTAATACTTTAATAACTACATTTCAATATGACTCATTTCCTTTTTAAGCTGACTTATTTTAGTTTTTACATTTAAAAACATTCTTCTCAGAAGGAGCCCTGGTGGTGCAATGCTTAAGTGCTCAGCTACTAATCAAAAGGTCATCAGTTTGAACTCACCAGCCAATAGACCCAGCCAGCTGTGCACAAAGAGACCACAGACTAGGCAACCCTCTGGGGCAGTTCTATTTCTCTCCTATTGGGTTGCTAGAAGTCAGACTTGACTCAGTGGCATACAACACTTCTGATAAGACATCTATAGACTTCAAATGCCAGTGGGTCCTTGGGCCACAAAAGGCTAAGAATCCCTGCCAAGATAGATGCCAGAATTCTAGAGGACAGATTCTGCCTCATCTATTCCATAGAATCCTGAGTTCCTGGCTGCTAATAGGGTAAAGATTCTCAGATCCTCTTTGTGCAAGGATGGCGAGTGAATGACAGCTACTTCAGCCCATCCACACATCATTGACACTTTTGTTTTCACCAGCTATTTTTGTTATTAGGTGGCCTAGAGTCCTTGTTGCTCCTAGAGACCCCAGGTGACAGAGAGCTGACCAATAGGGTTTTCTTGGCGGTAGTGTTCAAGGAAGCAGATCGCCAGCAGCCTCTCCCTTGGAGCTACTAGGTTGGTTTGAACATCCAACTTCGGGTTAGCAGTTAAGCACTTAGCCATTTACTACCAGGACTCCCTTGTTTTTACCAGCAGAGCCCATTTATAGCATTTATCATAATAATTAACAAAGCTGTGTTTCCCCAGTAGAAAAACCAATTTTTTATATCCATTGTGCTAACTGGTAAAGCATCAGTTGTTCAGAAATCAGGATAATAGAGGGCCTGAGGCAGCAGCATCTAGCTATAATGCTGGCTGGCTCCTACCTCTAACACTGACTGCAGACTGGCTGCCACTTTGAACTAGACTTTCTCTATTGGTATCTGCACACTGGCTTACCCCAAGTAGCACTTATATACTATCACATAGTGTATACACTGAAGGCCTGCAAGGTAAATTATAGACATTAAAATACGTACACTGAATCACAAACCAAGCAGCACTTTCAGGATTTCAGGAGAGACCTCTGGGCTGGGTACTGGCTATTTTAGGACTCAGGGATAATGCAGCCAGGGACAATGTTCAGACCAGGCAACCACCATCCATTGCCAGATGGTCAGTGCTGAGGGCCAGGCCTGAGAACACTGGGGCACTTGCCTAAGCACTATCCTTACGGGCCCTCTAGCCTCACCCTGCTCATCCTCCATGGATTGAACTGCGTCCGTACAAAATATCAGGCAACTTGGCTAGGTTACAATTCTCAGCATTGTAGGACTGTCTCTCATTTTGTTGTCTGACATGATTTCCCTATGTGTTGTAAATCCTATCACTATGATGTCAATGAGATGGGTTAGTGACAGTTACTATCAATGAGCTACAGGCTTAGACAATGTCTTCAGCCAATCTCTTTTGGAGAGTGAAGTGAGCAGAGAGGTATGGGGATCTCATGTAATCAAGGAGGCAGTGTTGGGAGCACAGCACATCCTTTAGACCTGACGTTCCTGCGTGGAGAAGCTCCTGGACCAAGGCAGGGCTGATGACAAGGACCATCTCCAGAACCAACAGAGAGAGACAGATTTCCTCTAGATCCGCCATCTGAATTTGGAGTATAGCCCACTGAACTGTGACAGAATACATTTTCTTTGTTAAAGCCATTCATTTGTGCTATTTCTGTTATAGCACCACTAGATAACCGAGACAAGAGTTGTGCTAAATCCCATTCGAGCCCCTAATCTCTCCCTACTAAGAAGCTTATATTTTAGTAAGAGAGCCAGGCCTGGAAACAATGAACTGTTATTCAAGACAGAAAGAAAGAAACGTAAAGGAGAGAGCAACGTCTAGCAATGTCTAATGTTCCACGTCTAGGGCCACAGAGGAAGGAGCAAATCATTCTGCACACGTGGTATAGAGGCAGGCTTCAGAGAGGAAGTGGATACATTTCAACTGGTCCTGAAAGGGTGAGTATGAGTCCCTCAGGTGGGGACGGGTGTTCTCGGGGGGCCAAAAACAAGCACAAGCAAAGGCAGGTGGCTGGAATGGTGAGCACCCCACAGAGCGTAGGGTGGAGATGTGCTTTTCAGCCCCTGTTTCTCCCCACACCTACTACTACAGATTCCAAAGAAAGAGTCTTAACAACTTATATTTTTAACAGGCTCCCTAAGTAATTTCTGACAAGCAGACAATAGGTACAGTGTATTGAAAAAGGATGAAATGAATAAAAAAAATGAATTTGACCTCAAGCAAATACCTTTCTTTCCTTCTCTCAAGACATCCACCCCTTCTTTAAAATGAAGGTGCTAGACCAGCCTGGTGGTTTTCAAACTGGACCCCAGAGAACCCCAGGAGTCCCTCAGACACCACAAAGAGGAGAGGGGGAGGCCTACAAGGTAGGGGGTCAAAGCCCAACCCAGCCCTTCTTTAGATCATCTCCTTTTTAATCAGTGACCCTGGTGGCACAGTCCTGAAGTGCTACATCTGCTAAGCAAAAGGTCGGCGGTTCAAATCTGCCAGGTGCTCCTTGGAAACTCTATGGGGCAGTTCTACTCTCACCTATAGGGTCGCTGTGAGTTGGAATAAGCAGTGGGTTTGGTTTTTGGTGGGTTTCTCTATACTACTGTTTTGTTTGAATTAAGAGTTTCTTGGCTGCAAAGAACTTTAAAGGCTACTATGTCAGATGGTGCTCAAGAATCCTCGAACAAAACCCAGTGCCACCGAGTTGATGCCAACTCCTAGTGATCCTATAGGACACAGTAGAACTGTCCCATAGAGATTACAAGGAGCGCCTGGCAGATCTGAACCACCGACCTTTTGGTTAGCAGCCGTAGCACTTAACCACTACACCACTAGGGTTTCCAAGAACCCTCAAGGAGAAGTTTAAAATCTCTTTGAAGACCACAGCCTATCTTTTTTGAGTATTTCTCAAACACATAAGTACACAGTCTGGTGCTGTCAACCACAAACAAGCTATGTTATCACTGTAACTTAAAATCGTTCACTCTAGTCTGCCAATCAATGGATGACCCCCTCCCCCAAGACAAAGTGGTATAGCAATGCAATGGAATAGTACACAATCTTTTCAAAAATGAGTATCTGTGAAGTCTAATGAATTTTAAAAACTCTAGTGGTATAGTGGTTAAGTGCTGTGGCTGCTAATGAAAAGACTGGTAGTTCAAACCTATGATGCACTCCTTGGAAACTCTATGGGGCAGTTCTACTCTGACCTATGGGGTTGTTATGAGTCAGAACTGACTCTATGGCAATGGGTTTGGCTTGGTTTTTGGTTAGTCGATAAAAAACTCAGACATAAGACTACATAAATTATGGTCTTAATTATGTAACTATACATCAAAAATACTGGACAGAAATAAATTCACATAGTGGTAGTAGTAACTGCACAATAAGATTGTAGGAGAGTAACCACTCTATGGAAACTGAGTGGTTAAGTGCTACATCTGTTAACCAAAAGATCAGCAGTTCAAATCTGCCAGGTGCTCCTTGGAAACTCTTCGGAGCAGTTCTACTCTGTGGAGCAGTTCTGCCCTCTTCTACAGGGTCACTATGAGTTAGAATTGGCTCGATGGTAGTAAGTTTTGTCTGGCTTTTGACTACTCGATGGAGCCCTGGTGGCACAGTGGTTAAGAGTTCAGCATTAGCAGTTGAATCCACCAGCCACTCCTTGAAATCCCTATGGGTCAATTCTACTCTGTCCTATAGGTTTGCTATGTGTCAGAATTGACTTGTTGGCAATGGGTGCAGGGTTTTGGTTTTTGGTTTTTTGCGTGTGTTTGGAATCACTCTACCCATTCTACTTTTATAACCAAGAATCTGCCTGGCTTGGTGAATCTCAGACATAAACTAAACAGAGACGGAAGAACTATCAAAAAGTGGGGGAACAGCCACTGCTTTTTCAGGACATTAGATCGCAGCAGGTTGGAAACTGACTCTGTCAGTAAATTTCTGTTCCTTCTGCTTCTGGAAATTGTTCTTATGTAAATTGGAATCTAACTCAGAATCTAGAACAGGTTCACCATTCGTATTTACTGCAAATCTATTCTCTCCAGCACCTCCCGAACCAGATAAAGGGTCAACAAATATTTTGAAAATATTGGTCTGAAGGTCAGCCAATGTGCCCACCTGTTGGGGTATCTTAGGTGACATGGGTCCACTTTTCTTGTCTCCTGGTCTCTTAGCTTAAGGCCTGCTCAAGGACAAAGGCACCAGGAAGTAGCCTCCAGGAAGGGTTGAGGGAGATGGGATCACTCCCAAAAGGACCCATAACAACTATGCAACCTCAGGCAGTGTTTTTTAGAACTTCAGTGTCCCTCCTCAATCAATGCAAAGGGAGACACCCACCTCACAAGTTGCAGTGAAGGCAAATAGTACTATGTAGGTACAGTATCTAGTGCAGTGTCTGGTGCATTGTAGGACCTCACCATTTTCCTCCTTTCCTTCCTGAAAGTTACTGTTTAAAGTTCATTCCTTTGAAATTTGTGTCTCCACAGGGGGAGAGAAGGCATGCAGTGCCCCCCCCCCCCCCCGGCCAAGACACATGTCCAAGTTACAGCTCAAAGAGCCTGTGAATGCAACCTTGTTTAGAAGGATCTTTGCAGGAATACTAAGCATCTCCAGATAAGTCCATCCAGGATTTAGAGTGGGCCCTAAATACAAAGACAGGGGTCCTTATAAGAACAGGGCAGAGGGAGATTTAAGACACAGAGAAACACACAAGAGAAGGTGATGTGAAGACTGAGGCAGAGACTGGAGACAAGTCCGTGAGCCCAGACAGGCCAAGGACTGCTGGCTGTCATGAGAACTAGCAGGGAGGTATGGAACAGATTCTCCCTCAGAGCCTCCAGTGGCAACCCACCCTGATGACACCTTAATTTCAGACATCCAGCCTCCAAAAACTGTGACAGAACAAACTTCTCTCATTTTCAGCCACCCCGAACCAAGAAAAACCCAGACCCACTGCTGTCGAGTCGGGTCTAACTCATAGTGACCCTAGAGGTCAGAGTAGAACTGCCTCACAGAGTTTCCAAGGAGCATCTGGTGGACTGGAACAGTCAATCTTTTGGTCAGTAGATGTAGCACTTAACTCACTATGCCACCAGGGTTTCCTTTAGCCACCCATTCTGTGACAATTTGTTACGGCAGTACTAAAAAACTAATGCAGGGGGTACAACGGGGTGGGGACAAGCTCCTTCAGGATCAGGAAAGAGGAAGGGGCATAGTACAAGGGAATCCAGCAGTCCACTGTCTAGCCACTCCCACTATCCCCCCACCCACCTACCCCAGCTCCAGCTCCCCCACACAACGCCCTTTCATGGGACGACTCTGTGAGATCAGCAGAACAGAACATGGGCTCCACTTTACAAATGAAGAAACAGACACTCAAAGAGGTTCACTGGCTTCTTCAAGTTCACAGTTAAGAAACAGCCCTTTTCAGGGTTTTCTAAAATTTCTTTGACTGGGGAGGGGAAGGAGGGAGGGTGGTCCCCGGAATTAACTCTGCCAATGATACCTTTGTTTAGTTAGTTGTTTACCTTCTGCCTCTTTCAAAAAAGGAGAATAAGAACAATTCTCTGGAACACTAAACTACAAATGGAATCAAACCAAAACTCTCCAACTCATAGTGACCCTATACAACAGAGTAGAACTGTACCACAGAGTTTCCAAGAAGCATCTGTACTGCTGGCTTTTTGGTTAACCTCTATGCCACTTGGGGGAAACTATACTACATGGGCTTCTAAAATCTGGGCTTCAGTTTTATCATCTGTACAGTGAGTGCGTGGTGCTGGGTTGATACGTTCTGCCTCAAGGCTTTTGCACATGCCGTTCCCCTTGGCTGGAGCCATCTTTCCCACCTCCCTCACTTCACTCCTTCTCTTTAATCTTCTCCTAAGGATGTCTTAGCCATGCTATTCTCTATAGCACCCTGTTCTTTACCTTTCCAGCACTGACCACTATTTGGAAACTTGGTGTTATGATGTGATTCGTACATTCCTCTGCACAAGTCTGGAAACTCTGGTGGTGTAGTGGGTAAGTGTTACGTCTACCAACAAAAAGGTCAGCAGTTTGAGTCTGCCAGGCCCCCCTTAGAAACTCTATGGAGCAATTCTATTCTGCCCTATAGGGTTGCTATGAGTTGCAATCGACTTGACAATAGTGGGTTTGGTTTGGCTTTGGTTTAGACTGTAAAGTCCTCATTAACCAGCATCTGGTAGGAAGGTGCCGTTCATGGCATTGGTTAATATATTAATTAAAAAACAGATGTATCTCAGGACTCTGGCAGCAGCCAGATCTTAGGAAAGCACCTTCCCTCTCCACCCCAGCTCACTCTGTTCCTCGGCTTCTCATCTATGGAACACAGGGAGTTGGGCTAGGCAGCCTTTCAGATTTCTTCAACCTCACGCATTCTGTGATTTTATAATCTAAAAGCAATAGTAATAATTAAAAAAAGCATTTGTGATTCTAGTTCCAAAACGCTATGTGAACCAAGAAGGGTTTTCAGCTTCTCTGGAACGTCTGTTTCCCCATACACACATAAAAAGAAGGACTTAGGTGAGATCTTCTCAGTCTGTTCCACCTCCAGCAATTGTAATTTTAGTAAGGAAGTCTCCTCTCTCTCATCACCTTTCACCTAAAGCTCTGTTTCTGTCCAAACATACAAACAGGAAACACGGCATCCAGGAGCGGATGAGCAATGTGTTTCTCTGAAGCATGGGCAGGCTTGTGGGTGAACAAAGAGTTTTCTACACTTCTCAGCTGAAGCCAGGACTCCATGTCTCAAGATCTTCCTTAAACAGTGTGAGAGGAATGAACACCTTGTTCATCTGTGGCTAGGCTGCCCATGCTACCTCTACTCTGGCTTATTCACCAGAAATTAGGCTTAGTGACAGTAAGTGGTGACTGTTGTTGCCCAAAGATGCTAGAGAGCTCTGAGGCACAGCAAATGGCAGAGTGGAGAGAGCACTAGATGGGGATGAGGACTCATGTGTCCCAGTCCAGGGACAGTGTCACCATGGGGAAGCCCTCACCCTCTCTGGGCCTGAGTTTACCCTTCAAAGAGAGGGTCTGTATTTAGGGCCCTCCTAGCTTCACACCTTCAAGTTCTCTTTCCCAAGGCAGCCTGATGCAGTGGTGAGTGGCCTGGCTGATGCCCCTCTCTGGGCCCTACCTCTCACCCTTATGATGTGGCCCTGGGAAATTTTTCAATATTTTAATACCTTGATTTCCTGGAACTGGGGGCATACCAATATCTACCATCTGGCATTTCTGGATGATTAGATGGCAGGGCTTCTGTAAAACACCTAGACTATTGTATAAAACTCAAAGCAAACCCACTGTTGTCGAGCCAAGTTGATTCCAACTCATAGTAACCCTACAGGACAGAGGGGAACTGCTCCCTAGACTTTCTGAGGAGTGCCCGGTAGATTCGGATAGTGAACAGAGTAAGCAAATGCCCAGTAACAGTGAGCTATTCTTGCTTTATTGTAGTCCTCTTTCCCAGTTTGCCCATCTGTTAAAGTGGCAAGTAGACCCAAGAAGGCCTAGATTGTACAGGTCACTGCACTGTCATGTCCAAACCCCATCTCTCAGACAAAGCAAATGTGAACATAAGCTGGAGCCAAGCACAGCAGGGAATGGAAACTTCAGGGGGGAAGACAGAAATTCTATGATCCCTACCCCAGTGGACACCAGAGAAGGGCTCCAGCTGCACCCAGATGCAGCAGTGAAAGAAGGGCCATTGGCCTGGCCTCAGTTTGCCCTGGCCAGCATGACCCGTAGGAGAGGGAGCAGTGAGGGTACCGTAGGTAAAGATACAGGTCTTGGATCTGTTTCTAAATTTCATGGGTAAAAGAAGAGGCTGGATTTGGTCATCTCACCTCCAAGTAGAATGGAGGTGAGTGACTCAAGAATGAACAAGGGTGACTAGGTGTGAGACAACTGTTTCTTAACTTCTGAGGGTGTGGGAGGTGTGGCCCCACTTCCCTCTGCTGCTCCAAGAAGCCTGGGGGGGAGAACTGTGGCTTCCTCTCAGGACTGAGAGGTGAGTTCACACCCTCCCTCTTCTAAATGGAGCCAGGTTTTCTCACCTGCAAATCCAAGGATGCTCATACATGGCTTCAGGGAGCGACTGTGAGACTCAGAGGAGCCAGTCCGCTGAAGGCAGTGAAAATGTCTCCCAGGACAGACTCCCAAAGCATGGGCCACTTGTGGATGCCATTTTTTCCTCCACGAGGAGGCACAGAAATTGAAAGTAATTTATTTTTATTAAATAAATAATCCACGGAAGATTAGAGAAAGGACTGGTCTCTCACTACAGTGTCTAATGTGTAAACCAAACCCCAGACCCACTGCCATCAAGTTGATTCTGACTCACAGCAACCCTACAGGACACAGTAGAGCTGCTCCACAGAGTTTTGCCTGATGGGTCTGAACTTCTGATCTTTTGATTAGCAGACTTGGCACTTTACCGCTATGCCACTAGGGTTTCCTAATGTATATAAAGTATAACGCATGATGCAAACAAGAGGTGGGTGATATCATTATTTTGTCTTTTGGGGCTGCCTCCTTTGGCTCCATGTTCAAGATTGACTCGGGAATTACTGCCTTGTGGGAAAAACTCACCCAGGCAGACTTCCTTCCTTGACCTAATAGCATTTTACCAAGCAGCAATAGGCCATAACATCTGCCGCTGCTTTTGTTTTCAGAGGGCTGGCCTTTTCTCAGCACAGCCCAGTCCTGGATGCTTACAAAAAGCTATTTTGAACTTAATGTGAAAAAGCTGTCTACAGTGGAAAAGAACAAAACAAATAGTCCAAGAACGAGTGTTAATGATCTCTCTTGAAGATGCTCAGTCAGAAATCTCTGCTTGACAATCTAGTACTTCCTTAAAAAGCTAGAAATAGATGCACCATTTGACCCAGTAATCCCACTGCTTGGAATATATCCTACAGAATCAAGGGCACTCACACGAACAGACACATGCACACAAATGTTCACTGCAGCACAGTCCACAACACACAACAGCAAAAAGATGGAATCAACCCAGAAGCCCAACAACAGATGAACAGATAAAACTATGGTATATATACATATATATATATACTCAATGGAGGCATATGCAGTGATAAAGAACAATGACGACTTTAGGAAGCATCTCATAATCTGGTTGCAACTGGAAGACATTATGTTGCGTGAAATCAGTCAATGATACAAGCACAAATACTGTATGAGACCCCTCTTATACGGGATCCCTGTACAGAAGGAAAGACTGATGGCTGCAAGGGAGGGGAGGGACAAAAGGAGACGTGGGTTATGGATTAGACAGTATATGGTTGGCTGAAAGCAGTGAGAGCACACATTGGAAAGAAGATAGGTTTAACTGGATGTCAACATAGCCTGAAAACTCTTCCAATCTTAATCCAGTATTGCAAGGATAGAGTAGCAAGGGTAGGGAGGGGCCTGGGGACCATGCTCTCAGTGACATCAAGGCTAACTGGCATAACTAGCCTATTGCTAAGGGCATCTTCTGCATCCCATATAGGTGAGTGGCATCTGGGAAAAGCTAGCAAGCTGCCATCTGAGGTACACCAAATGGTAACAACTCAGCTGGAACTGAGGATCACCAAGGACAACAACGACATGAGGGAAAAAGAGCCCAAGAGACAGAAAGAACCACATGAGTGGGTGACTATATCAACATGTAACCAGAAGAACCAGGTGGTACCCAACCACCACCAATGACAGCAGTGTTGGGGTTCACAATGTTGACTCCCAATGGCAACACCAGAAAAAAAGGGATGTATCCTAAGATCTCCACTAAAAGACTGCAATCGATGGTCAAAGGCCTGGGAGTTCCCCTGGGAGCATGCCCCCTAGACCTGATGATACCCCCGATCATAGATCATTACTGAGGTCAACTCTTCAGATAGGAATTGAATGGACTTGGGAACACAGAGTGGTTCTAGGCATCTATAGGCTGTCACCCTACTGGCCTCTTACTACAGGGGAATGGAGGTGGAGAGGAGGGAACAGGAGATTGTTAAGAGGCTATGACATGTATGGAATGGACTGGAAAGGAGGAGTGTGCTATCACTGGGTAAGGAGAACAGAGGGAGCCATAGATAGCCAGGTATGAAAATCTGAATTGTATTATAAACTTTCACTCAATCACAATTAAAAAAAAAAAAAAAAAAAAACTTACCTTAAAATCCACGTTAAAAAAAAAAAAATCTCTGTTTGAGCTAGGTGATATGGAAAAAAATGCCTGTAGCAGGTATTTAAAAAATAAAAAATCACTGCCATCAAAGCCATTCAGACTGGCAGTGACTTTATAGGACAGAATAGAACTGTCCCTACAGGCTATCCAAGGCCATACACTTTTAAAGAAGCAGAGGCCACATCTTTCTCCTGGGAAACAGCTGGTAAGTTTAAGCCATCAGCTTTTCAGTTAGCTTAACCACTGCGCCATCAGGGTCCCTTAAACCGGTATATTTTAATTACAGCTGAAGGGGGCCTGAGGAAGCTCTGATCAAACCCTTTTCATGCACAGATGAGAAAACAGAAACTCAAGGAAGGACACATCTTGACAGCAGAGATAAAACTTTAACCCCTAAAAGGCTTCTTGTCCTTTCATCCATTCAATCAATCCAGGTTTGTTGAGGGTCCACCGGGTCAGTATCACTGGGTAAGGAGAACAGAGGGAGCCATAGATAGCTAAGCATTGGGTATGCTATGGTAAACTAGTCAGGGACTGCTCTGATGGAGCTCACATTCCAGTTGGTAAACGGATATCCTGCTGACCTCTGGCTGGAGGAAGGAGAATGGGTGGAGAGGTGGGGAAAGGAGACTGTTGGGAGGATGAGACATGTATGGAGCAGAGAGGAATAGTGTGTAGTCACTGGACAGGGAGAGCAGTGGAAGCTGCATATAGGTGGGCATGTAAATTTATATGGGAATGTACATTTTCACTCAGTCGTAATTAAAAAAAGGAAACAATTTCAGTTGTGAAAAGGATTACGAGGCAAATAAAAGACAATGACATGTTAGAGAATGACAGAGAAGCAAGGGGAGATATGCTGGTCAGGGATGGTCTTTGTGCTGGCCTGTGTCTGCAGTCCCAAAGGCTACCCCCGACCGGTCATCTGCTGGAGTTGGCTCATACTGGCCAGCAACAGCTAACTGGTGAATTTTCAGGAATTTGTCACTCCAGATGTTAAACACAGTTGATACTGAAAACTAAGTCATATAAAATTACAATTAAACGAATTACATTAAGAACAAGGTAATATTCAAAACTTATCCCTTCCTTACTATTTTACTATATTTTTTAATCTTCAGATCACTTACTATTGTTATCTAGACTCGGTGGACATGTCTCTATAACGGCATGCTGCTGCACTGTCTTCCTAACTCCTCCAGTTGGAAACTTGAAATTGGTCAACGTAGAAAATTTACATTGTGAAAATTGGCAAATACTACGTATCAGGACTTTATCAAGAGCCTGTAGGATGGTGATTCTTTCATTCATTTGTTTGTTTCTTATCCATTAAATCCCACTGTAAATGTCCTGGGGAGATAAAAATTTAAAGGAACTCTGCAGAGGATCTCTTCATGTAAATGGATACGGTCACTTCTGTATGCCTTTAGATTTTCATATGTCAATTCTCTGTCATCAGAGTACATAACCACACTGATAACAGCTCAGTGGAATTACTTGTTAGTGTTGTTACGTGCTGTTTTAGTCAGCCAGGGGTGCTCTAACGTAAATACCACCGAGTGGAAGGCTTTAACAAAGGAACGTTTATTCTTACACAGTCCGGTAGGCTACAAGTCCATATTCAGGGTGTCCACTCCGGGGAAGGCTTTCCCCCTTGTTGGCTCTAGAGGAAAGTCTGGTATGGCAACAATGTCCACGGAGCACCTTGGTGCAGGAACCTCAGGTATGAAGGACGCGCCCTTCTCCCGGTTCTGCTTTCTTGATGGTAGGAGGTTCCCAAATCATTGCTTGCTTCTCTTTCCTTTTATCTATTGCAGGATAAAAGGATTAAGGGTGGGGCAAGTCATATTCCAGGGAAACTCCCTTTACAGTGGAACAGGGAGGTGATCTTATAAAGGGATTTACAGTCCCACCCTAACCTTTAACATACAGCATAGGAAAACCACAAAGTGGAGGACAGTCACAAGATACTGGAAGTCATGGCCTAGCCACATGGCTACACATTTTTGGGGGGACACAAGTCAGTCTATGACATCCCACCCTATGGCACCCCAAAAATCATACCATAGAAACATGTAACATAGTCATCTCAGCAAAATCCTGTCCATCCCACATGATAGAAGTCTTAAATCAGTTCCAAGTCCAAAACAGAAAAACTCTTCCACATCTGTGAAACCTAGAAGGTAAGCTATCTGCTTCTAATGGTACAATGGCAGAACAGGCACAAGTTAGACATTCCATTGTAAATAGGAGAAATTGCAGGGAAAGAAGGCATTAACAGGCAACGAGTGAGTCAGCAGAACACATTACATTAGCCTTCAAAGCACTGAAAACACTCTTACACTTTCTGAGACATCTTACCAGTCTGTAGGTACTGGCCACACCCTCTGGTTTCTGAGTGGAGACCCCAGCCCTGTACCACTCTGCCTTCAAGGCCCACTTGGACAGAAACTCTGCCCACCGGCTTTAGGAGCACCCTAAACCGAAATGAGTGGCGATTCCACCTTTACACACACAGGACACCAGGATTCCACACTTTCGAACTCCTGAGATCATGGCCATGCCTTTTGAGACTGAGGCAGCTCAGCTTCTCACACTGTCTCTTCAGCTTCGGCTTCCTATGGCCGCATGGCCCGGGCCTCAGGCCCACACCTGCCCTGCCAGGCAAGTGTTCCAAAGCTCTGTAGCTCCACTGATTCAAGTACCTGGAGGCACCCCACCCTTGCTGGAAAGCTCCTGCCCAAAGGCACTCAGCTCTGTCACTCTGAGTCAGAAAGGCCAGCTCCACCGATTTAAGTGCCCAGAGGCACCCCCATCGGCGAGGAAAACTGTGCGTAGGCACTGAGCTCTCTCGCTCCATGGGTCAGCGCCAGCGCTGCCCCTGGTTCTGCTGCTGCCACCAGTTCTCTGTTTCTCGCCATCTGTGACATCTTTGTCACTTCTGAATCTTCTATCCATTCACAGTTTCAAAATGGCCCCCACATTTTAGGTATTTGCTAAAGTATCACCCGACTCTCACTGCACCAAATTCTGTTTTAGTCAGCTAGGGCTGCTCTAACAGAAATTCCACAGAGTGGATGGCTTTAACAAAGGAACGTTGATTCTTACACAGTCCGGTAGGCTACAATACTCAGGGTATCTGCTCTAGGGGAAGGCTTTCCCCCTTGTCGGCTCTGGAGGAAAGTCTGATATTGCAACAGTCTCGGTCCGGGGAGCATCTTGGTGCAGGAACCTCAGGTCTGAAGGATGCAACGTTCTCCCAGTGCTGCTTCCTTGATGGTGTCAAGTTCCCAACTCTCTGCTTGGTTCTCTTTCCTTTTTTCTCTTGTAGGATGAAAGGATAAAGGGTTGTACAAGCCACACACCAGGGAAACACTCTTGACAATGGAGCCAGGGAGGTGACCTTATGAAGGGATTTACAGTCCCACCCTAACCCTTTAACATACAGCATAGGAAAAACACCAAATGGAGGACAGTCACAAGATACTGGGAGTCATGGCCCAGCCACATGGCTACACATATTTTTGGGGGGACACAAGTCAGTCCACGACATGTGCCATCAAGTCCGATCCTATTCACAGAGACGCTGTACACAACAGAACAAAAC
Organism: Heterohyrax brucei; assembly: GCA_028571685.1. Classification (NCBI taxonomy): domain Eukaryota; kingdom Metazoa; phylum Chordata; class Mammalia; order Hyracoidea; family Procaviidae; genus Heterohyrax; species Heterohyrax brucei. The sequence continues at coordinate 72,134,857 of CM053150.1, forward strand.
ACTGCCCAACCACGTGTCATTCTCACAGTCACTGCTGTGTCTGAACCTCTTGTTGCAGGCACTTTATCAGTCCATCTCATCGAGGGTCCTCCTCTCTTTTGCTGACCCACTACTTTACCAAGCATGGACATCCTTCTCCAGGGACTGGTTCCTCCTGATAACATGCCCCAAATGTGCAAGATCAAGTCTCACTATCCTCACTTCTAGGAAATATTCTGGCCGTATTTCTTCCAAGACAGATCTTGTTCTTTTGGCAATCCATGGTATATTCTTCACCAACACCGTAACTCAAACGTATCAAGTTTTCGTTCTTGGTCTTCCTCATTCATTGTCTGGCATTCACATACATACAAAATACTGAAAACATCACGGCTTGGATTAGTCACACCGTAGTCCTCAAAGTGACATCTTTGCTTTTTAACACTTTAAAGAGATCTCTTGTAGTAGATTTGCCCACTGCAACATGTCATTGCATTTCTTGATGGCTGCCTCCATTAGCACTGATTGTGGACCCAATAAAATGAAATCCTTAACACTTCAATATTCTTTCAACGAAGATCAAAGACTACAGCCTTCAGAATGGATTGCACTTCAATATAAAGAAAATAAAAAATCCTCACAGCTGGACCAGTAAGCAACATCATGACAAACGGAGAAAACATTGAAATGAAGTTACTATTACAACTAATTGCACAATGAGGTTTGTTCCCTCCTCTCTGCTCCTCTGTGCCCAGCCCCCACGTCAACTGGATTCTGGCACAGTGGGGTGGGGCTAGCAGGTTATCAGGATGATTGCATCTTATTGCCTAGTCTCTCTGCCCGGAACATTCTTCCTCTTCAACTTCTTGACTCCTGCAGGACTCAGTTTATAGGTCACTTCCTCAGAGAAGGCTTCCCTGGCCACCTCTGCAGAGGCACCTGTTATACACACCCTGCACTTCTCTCCTGGGGATCCCACTGTGCAATTAGTTAACAACTGTCTTGTAGGTGCCCCACACAAGCAGGGACTGTGTCCTGCTCACTGTTACATCTCAGGCATGTAGCACAAAAAACAGGTGCTCAATAAATTTTGGATAAGTTAATCAATGAGCAAATGACTGAATAAATTTACAGTGACTCACTGAATTTGAATGAATGTAGGATTCAAAGCATCAGTTCTGGAAGAGGTGCATGTAGTTTCAGTACCCAAACTGGCAGAATAAAGGGCAAGCCCTCTGGTAGCAAAAGCAGAACTGATTGAGCCTAGGGTCAGCTGCTTTACCTTTTGGTAAAGGTGTTTGGTTTTCGTGTCTATAACCTATGGATTTGGACTTTTTTCTGCTTTCTTTGTTTTTCTTCAGTGGCAGGTATTGCTTTAATTTTAGAGAGAAATTTGCTAGATCACAACCATATGCCATTTTGCTGTGAGGGAAACAGAGCTCCATCAACCCACATAGCAGGCAGCACCAAAGCCAGTGGGACCGCTGCCTCACTTTCAGACAAGAGCTCTGTTCTCCAACCCTACGGAGAATGAAGTCCAGGGTATTTACAGGGAGGCCTCTGAAAGTGTAAGCCCCAGGCGGAGATGGGATTTAGAACTCTTGTTCAGAACTGGTCATAAGATCTGGTCTCTCTATCCCAGCCTCTTCCAACTCCTGCTTTCCACTGTCTACAGCTGGTTCTGATCTGAGCAGCACCCAGCAAGAGCCCTCAGTTATGGTGGGCACGGAATCTGTGCCCCAGTGAAGGTCAGCATAGCTACCTCCAGCACCTCTCGCCTTCTGAGCTGCCCTCGTGCTCCCTTCCTAGAGTATCTAAATCACACTGTGCTTGGAGTTATGACCAGGTTGTAAAATGCTCCAACCACTATGGAATATAATACGGCACTTCCTCATAAAGCTAGACACACAAATAGTTTATGATCCAGCAATCCCACTCCTGGGTATATATCCTAGAGCTATAAGGGCACTGACACGAATAGACACATGCTCACTGATGTTAATTGCAGTATTATTCACACTAGCAAAAAGATACAAACAATCTGAGTGCCCCTTAACAGATGAATGAGTAAACCAAGTGTGCTACATAAATGCAACAGAATATCATGCAACTATAAAGAATAATGAGGGTGAATATGGAGGGCATTATGCCCAGTGAAATACATCAATCATAAAAAGATAAGTATTATTTGGTCCCACTATTACAAAACATCAAGAATGGGCATATACACAGAAAGCAAAGTTCACTGATGGTTACTGGAAATGGGAAGGAGAGGGAGGAGGGATCACGCTCTAGACTGCACACGCTTGTTACTTTTGGTGATGGGAAAACCTAGGGCCATTTGAGTGAATTCTGACTCATAGGGACCCTACAGAACAGAGTACAACTGCCCTAAGGTAAGAGGAAATACGGGTGAAGTCAGCACAACTTGACCAAGATGAATATACTAAGGAGTACACAAGAAAAAGGGACAACTTGGGTAAACACTATAAACATACACAATTTTGCTACAACAATTTAAAAAATGATGTATGTGGCTATGTAGGTAGATATGGATGCATATACATCTTATGGGGAATGTACATGCATTGGGATAGGTGTGTGTAGGCATATGAAGACATACATTTGTTTTGTGTTGCATATATATCCATGTATGTAACAAACCACAGAAGGGGCACAGTTACCAAAGCTCGCTAGATGTATCAAAACAACTCTCAGGTTTGAGCCTTCTGTACCCCGTATTAGTAAGCAGCATCTGGGAAAAGCTAGCAAGCTGCTATCTGAGGTACACCAAATGGTCCCAAGTCATGCAGAACAAATGACCATGGAGAACAACAAAGACACAAGGAAAAAACAGCCCAGGACACAGAAGTACCCATGTGAATAGGAGATTGTGTCAACACGTGATCAGAAGAACTGGATGGTGCCTGGCGACCACCAAAGACAGCCATGATGGGACACACACTGTTGAGGCCCTGTGGCAACATGAGAAAAAGCGGGGTGCAGCTCAAGAACTCTACTAAAAGACCACAGTTGATGGTCTGATGGCCTGGGGGATCCCCTGGGAGCATGGCCCCTAGACCTGCTGCTGCCCCTGTCCAGAAAAGACTATGGAGGTCAACTCTTCGGATAAAAGTGGACTGGACTCAGGGACACAATGTGACCACACATTGTGTGTACTTTATGGTTCCATGCATTCATAGGATGCTGTCCTACTGGTCTCTTTCCAGATAGGAGAGACGAGGATGGAGAGGAGGGGACAGGAGATTCTTAAGAGGATATTATATAGAATGAAAAGGTGGAATGTGCTGTCACTGAGCCAGAAGAACAGAAGGATTTGCAGACAGATGGGCATGCAAAATTAATCTGGATTGTATACTTTCACTTAATCACAATAAAAAAATAAAATAAAAAACCTCTCAGGTTTGGTGTACTGGATTAAAAGGCTTGGAACCATAGTCTTGGGGACAATAGTCAACGGGCACAATACAGTTCAGAAAGATAATGTTCTATATCCTAGTTTATTGAGTAATGTTTGGGGCCTTAAAAGCTTGTGAGTAGCCATCTAAGACACAACTATCAGTCTCTACCTATATGGAGAAAAAGAGAATGAATGAAATCAAAGGCTAAAAGAAGAAACTAGTCTGCAGGATTAACAGCTAACACGAACCATAACCTCTTCCAGCCTCAGACCAGAAGACAGATGGTGTCTGGCTACCACCACCAACTGTTCAGATCAGGGAAACAACATAGGGTCCTAGAAGAATGGGAGAAAATGTAGAACAAAACTCAAACTCCTAAAAAAGGCCAGATGTGCGGGAACAATATAGACAACAGGAACCCCTGAGACTATCACCCTAAGATACCTCTGAACATGGAGTAGAAGCCAATTCTGCAGGTCGTTGTTCAGCCAAACAAAAGACGGGCTTATAAAATAAGCAGTATTATCCATGACTGATGTGCACCCTTAAACAATTAACGATATGAGACTAAAAGATCAATATGGATACAAAAGCAAACGAGAAGGCAAGGTGGAAAAAGGAAGATAGATCAAGGCAAACAGAACAGAAATAATGAAAATGCTGACACACTGTACAAACTGTAACTAATGGCATGGAACACTTTGTACAAAAATTGTTAAAGGGGTAACTAATTTGATGAGTAAACTTTCATCAAGAAAGTAATAAATTATTATTTAAATATACATATATAAATATATATATAGTGTGCTCTTTCTCCCTCAATAATAAAACAAAGGATGTGAATTAAAATCAGAAAACAGTGGCCAGGAAGGGTAATTAATTGGAAGTGGGAACTTTCTAAGGTGATGGAAATATTTTATATTTCATTTTGGATGATTACATGGAGGTAAACAACTGTCAAAACTCATTGAGCTGAACATTTAAGATTTCTGGATGTTACTGCATATAAGTTATACTCTAAAATTAGGAAAATAAAATTTTAAAGTTACATATTGTCTGTAAGATAAACGGAAACCCTGGTGACATAGTGGTTAAGTGCTACATCTGCTAACCAGAAGGCTGGCAGCTCAAATCCACCAGGCACTCCTTGGAAACTCTATGGGGCAGTTCTAGTCTGTCCTATAGGGTTCACTATGAGTTGGAATCAACTCAATGGCAGTGGATAAGGGTAAAGTATAAGATAAACACTAAAATAAATCAAGGTACAGTGCAGAAAACATATTCCAAATGCAATGTATACAATGTACCTATATTGTCTGTAATACATACATGCTAGAGAGCCCTGTCTTCTGACTTTTCCCTCCATTATTCAGCACAAAAGTTTCTTCTTAAAAGTTCAGTGATCACACAAACAGAGACACTAAGTGGGAGTTGTGTGCAGAAAATTCCTTAGTAGATGTCTTCTGATAAACAGCAATTAACAGTTTACATTTTCCAAGGTCAAAAACAGCTTGCTTCTTCCTTCTTCTTGAAGCCATACACTACCAGCAAGGTAAGGAAAATTGCAAAGGGAAGGCCAGCAACTCTCCTAGCAATGACAGGTGCCAGAACTTCTTTCCATTTAAACAGATTGTCTGAGTGCTTCTCAGTATATGCGTTTGTATCCTCCAGCTGTCTTCATTTTCCTTCTGCATCCAACACATGAATGTTCTCCTTATCCATTTCTGCAGGTGACTTCGTCTATGCTCCTAAATTTTCAGTGTCATGACATCCACTTAATGCTCTCTGCTTTTCTCCCATTCACTCCCCCCACCCCCAGATGTGATGACATCTGTTCATTCGCCATTTTCTGGCTATCATGAGAGTGATGTAACGGAAAAAAGTAGTCTTTAGGGTTAGACAAACACCAGCTACTATTTAATCACTGAGTGTCCACGAGCAAGCTACTTGCCTCTCTGAACCTTCATTTCCTCAACTACAAAACGGGCTAGTGGTATCTCCCCTACCCCGTAGTTGTGAGAATTAGGAAAGAACCCAGCACACAGTCCATTATTATGCTGGGTGTCATCTCTCACCATAAGAAAGTCTAGGTACCTAAGGAAATTAGAACACACCCGTTAGGGAAGAGTCACCACCATTACTAGCTTCTATTTCAGGTCACCTGGGTCCTAACAGCCAGAAAGGGAATCTACCACCACTTTCAATATTTAAAGGAAAGCAGCAGAAAGACTGCATGGATGCAGGGTAAAGGCACAGTTCTTAGTGGGGCTGGCCTGAGGAAGGGGCAGTGTGAGAACGCTAGCCAGCTCCTGGGCAACCTCATTCTGTTTGACTTCACACTCTGCAGCTAGCTTGCATGCAAACATCCCAGTAAAGGCCTGGGAATGCTCAAAGGGTGAGACTTACCGGCTTCCTCTCTCAGAAGGGTAAGGGGCTCGCTCTGGGACCCCGGGATTAGAGGGTAGGTGAACTGGACCAAGAGCTGGAGAAATGGTGGCTTTGAGCCACCGTGACAAGTCAAAGGCCACTTCTCGCCTATGACTTAAGAGACCAAGGTTCATAGGGGACCTTGCCCACATCACCTTGCACACCTCTCTACCTCAATTTCTCCATCCAGAATCATCAGATCATGCTGCATATGAGGAATTTGATCCCCAAAACATCTGATAAAGGCAGAATAAAATTGAAGTTGGGGAAGGAGAGCCCTGTCCCTTGGATTCCTCTACCATCTATCATGGTAACCTTTGGACAGGATCCTGGGTGCAGTTTACCATCTCCTAGGGACTCTCTCAACTCCACCTTTTTCAGTCTTTCAGCCCAGGTATTTGTAATAGAAGTAACTCCCACCTTATCTGTACCTTGTCTCCATCTGGTACAGAAAGCAAAGCTACTCAAAAATAACTGATCAAGATACAAAGTGCTCATTGTAGCCACACAGCCCAGATGAGCAACAGAGTAATCACAGCCCTCATTCCCCTTTTGAAAGACACTCTGCACTTTCCATTAGACTTAGGGGCACAATGGTTAAAGCCGTCGCTGCTAACCAAGAGATTAGCAGTTTGAACCCAACAGCTGCTGTGCTGGAGAAAGTTGTGGCAGTCTGCTTCGGTAAAACCTGAGAAACTCTGGAGCAGTTCTACTCTGTCCTATAGGGTGGCTATGAGTCAGAATCCATGTTTAGGCAGTGGATTCTTTGTTTTGGTTTGGTTTCTGTTGTTGTTGTATTTCCCTGCTCAAAACAAGGAGAGAAGTTGTCAGCTGTATCCCATTCCACAACTGAGAAAGCCAAGGTTTCTCCCGGACAAGTGTCTCCCAGCTGGAAAGCTGCAAAGACAGGTCTCCATTCAGCAACTCCCGTCTACTGAGACACACATACCCACTGCCACTGAGTCAATTCCAACTCATAGCGACACTAAAGGACAGAGTAGAACTGCTCCATAGAGTTTCTAAAGAACACTTGGCAGATTTGAACCACCAACCTTTTGGTTAGCCATTATAGTACTCAACCACTATGCCACCAGGGTTCCCACTCATATTCTGGGTAAAATGAAGGAGGTTCCCGAGGCCTGCTGAGGAGGCGGAAGGCCAGTGCAAGACAAGCAAAGCCACAAAAACTGCTGCTCAGGTCTAGTTTCCTTTCTGTGTAGAGGAGCGGCACTGACACCCTCCCCGCCTTCCTGCTCCCTCCTGCCACTGGCAGAAGACTGGGGAAGCTGAAGTCCCTCTGCTTTCTCTGCATAGGCACTGACATTTTTTCCCTACTTGACCGTTTCTTGGAAGTCTTTCAAGAGTTTGTACAGTCATTGTGTTCAGCTGGGTTTTCTCTTCTGTTTGTTTTTCCATTTTGAAACACCGGTTGGTGTTGCTTTTGAGTGGATATGAGGCAATTTAAAGACTGAAGGGACCCTTTCACCTTGCGTTATTCCAAGGCAGAAGAGACTTTTGCTGCCAAAGTTACAATACGTGAAACTTTCTCCAGACTAGGTTTTTCACCTGGTCATGAGCTCTCCACAGTCTCTCCCACCTCTCCCTCTAAATACCCACGGCATCAGGCATTCATTCATGCTCTCCTCCCAGGCTTTCCCTTCTCAGAGGCACCCCTTTCCCACCTAGTCCTGGGCAAGACCATTATTCTGTCCTGCCCAACAGATGGGGCTGATCCCTCACTCCTTGGGAGAGACTTCCTTGTGTCTTGAGACTCCCTGTTTCTTCCCGCTAAGTCCCTACAGACCATGTGGGGAGAACTCTCTGTCTTCAGTCCCTTAGGTTAGACAAAGGTAGCAACACAGACAGGGATGGGGACAGAGTCAGACTCTTATCCAAGAGACGGTGACAAGAACAAAAGCAGAGACAGGGGCAGGATCAGAAACAGGGCATGGCCAGTATACTGGCCTGCTCTTCTCCTGCCATCCACCCATCCCAAGCCCAGCAGCCCAGAGCCACCCCCAGTTGCCCCAGTCCTTGGGCAGCACCCCCAGGACCCACCTCATCTGCAGAAGGTGGGACCAAACTGCCTCAGTCTCTCAGTCAGAGCTCCATTCAGTGTCTCATTCCATAAGGAACGCATCGCCCATGGTATTTACAGCAAGGCCCTTGCAGGTGTAACAGCCAGGTTGAGATGGAACTGAAAACTGTTATTTCTTAATGGCAGACAAGTCTGGCGTTTGTGTCCCTAGACTCTTCCTAACTACTGCCTTCTACTCTCCCTGGCTGCTTTTGGCCTAAGCACTACCAGGTAGGAGCCCTCTCCTGGACCGGGCTCCATGAAAGTCAGCACACCTGTCTCCTGCCCCCTCACCCACTGAACCACCTTCACGGCCCCTCCTCAAAGGCACTAAGCTGTACTGTGTTTGGAGTTAGGACCACGGTTTTCAGGCCGTAGTTCTGCCACTTAATTCTTGAGAGACTCTGACCAAGTCATTAAACCTCAGCGTGTTTCCCCCAAGTGTAAAACGAGGAGAAAAGACTCACAATTTCACAGGGCTTCCCATCCCCGGGTCTTGTTCTCAACTCAGAGCCAGCTTCTGGGCCCTTCTCTCTCTGCTCAGCCTCTGCAACCCTGCTCCCACCCTCCTGGAGACCCACCTCTCGTTCGGCTCCCTTATACCTTGCTCCCTCTGGGCTCACCAGCTCTGGCTGGAACTACTCCTTTGCTGAGTCATGCCCTGGTACAAGAGGCAGCTCAGTGCATTTTCCTGTCAACGGCCTGCCAACCACATGGCTTCAGAGAGGAACCACCAAAAACACATGCATAGCCCCTAAGCGGGGATCCCCCAGTCCAACAAAGAAGCAAATATATGTTGGATCGCAGCCACCCTGCTGTTGCTGCCTCTCCTTCACGAGACAGACAGTGACAGATGCCAGAACCTACCTGCCAGGCCAGGTTGCACACAACTGAATCTGCTGGTGTCTAAGCTGGACTTGGCATTTTGTGCCCTCTTCTCCTCTGCAAACTAGTTCTCTAGCTGGAGATTGAGACAATATGTTTTCACTTCCTCTATTTAGAAGTGAAAGATCTTTTTTTTTTCATATTTAGTTAGAAATTATTTTATTGTGCTTTAAGTGGCAGTTTACAATCCAAGTCAATTTGCCATATAAAACCCTGCATGCACACCACTATGCAACTCAAACTGCTCTCCCCACCCTGTGATAGCACATTCCTACTTTCCACCCTCTCCTTCTGTAACCATTCAACCAAAACTCATCCTGCCTCTCTCTGGACAGGAGCTGCTCTGGAAGACCTTTTAGAAATTATCTGGGCTAGTATGCCAAAGGGAGGCCTCTTGGCCTTCAGTCCATGGACCAGATCTACATCACTCACTCTTTAATTTCCAGACTGACACCAGAGGCCCCCCGTCTCAGGAACTAAGGTGAAGCTCCTGGCAGTGGCAGTTTGAACCCAGACAGAGAGGTGGAGTTACTTGTCTCAGGCCCATCATCACTGAGGATTGAAACTCTAGCAGTGCGACTCCAGAGGCCATATTTAACCACCAGAGTGTGTTAAATGAAGAGCAGGAAGGCCCTGTGAGTAATACTATGCTCTGCCTTGCAGGCACAGTCAAAACCAAAAAAAAAAAAAGGATCTGCAATAGGGTATACCAGGGGGCCAAGTTCAACAGGATGCCCAGGGTGCTGGGGGTGGGGAACAAAAGGAGGGGCTGCCTAAATCCAGGAGAGCATGATGAAGAGACTTCATAGAGAGGGAGATGATTGAATTGGGCTTTGAAGGATGAGGACTCAGTGACCACAGGTTTGGTTTTCGGTTTTGAAGGATGAGTAGGAGTCTGCTGGTGCATTTGGGGAGGGGGTGGGAACGGCACTGCCAACAGAGAGAACGTGAGGTGGGGGAGGGACCCAGGAGATTCAGGAATTCCAGGAGTTTCCTACAGCTAGAGCAGAGGTTCTGGGGGGTGAGGTGACAAAAGTGACAAGGAGTTTAGAGACCAGCTACATAAAGGAATAAACATTCACTTTAGCCTGAGGACAATAGGGATTCTTGGAAAGATGGAAAAACCTAATTAAGATGGAATGCAAAACTTTTATTGCTGATTTAGAAACTGATCACCAGATCTGTTGGAAAAGATGACTTCAGTTGCCATGGCAGAATATACCGGAGGAAGTAGGACTAGGGAGATGTTAACAGCAGGGGCCTGGGCTGGAGAGTGGGTGAGTACACACTGAAATTAAAAGAAATACTTTGATACTTGTTGAAGAAGTAAGATAGACCCAACTAGGTCACAGATTAAACAGTTGAGGGCAGTCCACCCCAAAAAACAAATCCATTGCCATCAAGCCAATTCTGACTCATAGAGACAGAGTAAAACTGCCTCATACGTTTCCAAAGAGCATCTGTCAGATTTGAACTGCAGCTGTAGGGATAATCACTGAGCAAACAGGGTTTCAGGGGGTAGGGAGGAGTAAGAGGCTAACCTCTTCCAGAAGGGCCATATTTGCAAAGCTATAGGGACTTGAAAAGGCATTGTCATACTTGAGGAAAGAGTAATAACTGGACCAAAGTATATGCTATGTGATGAGAATTAGGTTGGAAAGATAAAGACAGGTGAGGATCTGTATCAGAGGGTTTTTTTTTTATAAAACATACATGGCCAACTTTATTATGTCCCCAAATAGTCAACTCCCTTTTGTGTTGACTTTGGCCTCGGACATGCCAATAACTTTGACCAATGGAATGTTAGGTAGAAGTAACTACTTAATTACCTGCCAGTTCAGACTGGTGGTGATAAGTCGCATCATGTCATCTCTTGCTTGCTCTAGTTCTCATGAAAATTACATATTACTAGATAGAAGCAGCTCCTCCACTCTGAGTTTCCGAAGAAAAAGACATAGGGAACAAACTTGTCGGGTACCTGAAGCAAAGCCACAAAGTCATGCAGAGACAACTACTCTGCAGCTGACAGACAATTTGATCTATAAATAGACCTTATGGTTATAAGTCAAGATTTGGGGTGTTTGTAGTGTTTGTTATACAGCATAGTTGCAGCCAAAGCTAATTATAATACACTATTTTAAAAAATAAAAAAAGGTTGCTGTAGAGTGGATTACAACTCAGTAGCAACAGTATAAGGCGCAAGAGAACTCCCGTAAGTTTTCCAAGGAACAGCTGGTGGATTCGAACTGCCAACCCTTTGGTTAACAGGCAAACACTTAACCGCTGCACCAGCACTGCGGGGTCGCTATGAGTCAGTACTCACTCAACAGCAGTGGGGTTTTTTGCTGTTGTTGTTGTTCTGGTTTTATCCTCCTGCTCTGTTCTGCACCACGTGACACAGAACAGAACAAAAGTCAGTATCTTCTCTCCTCCCCTCAAACTTTCCTCCTCTCACACTTTCTCAGCTACTTGTGTCATCCTCTAGTCAGTGACCCCAGACAGAAAGCCAACGTGAGATAATGAATTCTGTTCTGGATTGGTTCAGCTTGCAGTGCCTTTGACAATGGGCAGGTCACAAAGCATAGATGTGAACTGAAAGTCAAGATAGTTGCCAGAGGCATTTAAACCATGGGAATGGATGAACTTGTATAATTTATGGAGTATAAGTTTTAAGGCTTTAAATCCTGCTTGATACATGAAGAAGAGAGCACTCCTGAGCCCAGAAACTTTATTCCTGAGTCACTATTCCAACCAACATTTGATTCTTTGCCTCCCAAGTCATGACCTGTAAATGGTTGCCATCAGACCAAACCCCAAACCCACTGCCACTGAATTGACTCCAACTGACAGCGACTCTATAGGACAGAATAGAACTGGCTGCCACACCATCGTCTTATTTCATATTCTCTTCCCTGCTCACATTCTTCTCCCCAACAAAACTCTTAAAATTCAATCTCAAAAAAGAAGAGGTAGAAATACTATAAAGTGCCATTACCAGTCACTAGGTACAGATAAGTTTTAAAAGACTGACCACAGTCAATATTGTCATAGATGTGGAATAGTCAAAACTCTCTTCCATTGCTGTGGGAGAACAACACGGTACAACTCAATAGCCCAGAAATTTCACTACAGGTGAAAACAGATGTTCATGAAAGACTACAAGAATATTCATAGCTGAAAAAGAAAAACTAGGAAAAACTCAAATGTCCTTCAACCAAACCCACTGCCATCAAGCTGATACTGACTCATAGTTACCCTACAGATCAGAGTAGAACTGGCCCATAGAGTTTCCAAGCAACACCTGGTGGATTTGAACTGCTGACCTTTTGGTTAGCAGACATAGCACTTAACCACTGCACCACTAGGGTTTCTACCTTTCAACAGGAGGATGGTCAATTGAGATGTATCCATACAAAGGAATACTACTCAACAATCAAAAGGGACAAATGATTGATATATATAGACACACACAGATGAAACTCAAAAACATTACCTTGGGAGAAAGAAGCCAGATGTGAATGAGTACATAGAGATGATGTCACTTATGTAAAGTCCAAGAACAGGCAAAGTTAATTAAACGTGATAAAAATTTTAAAAAATGGTCACCAGACACGGTAGAAGAAAAATTAATCGGAAATGGGAATTTTCTAGGGTGACGGAAATATTTTACATCTCATTTTACATGATGGCTACATTGGGGTAAACAAGTGTCTAAACTCACTGAACTGACCATTTAGGATCCATGAATGTTATCCAAACCCAGTGCTGTTGAGCTGATTCCGACTCATAGCGACCCTACAGGACAGAGCAGAACTGCCCCATAGAATTTCCAAGGAGTGCCTGGCGGATCTGAACTGCCAACCTTCAGGTTAGCAGACACAGCACTTAACTCACTATGCCACCAGGGTTTCCCCATAAATGTTATTGCATGTAAATTATACTTTAATTGAAAAATAGAAAAAATAAAAATGTATACAGCAAATGTATGTTGTCTAGAACGTATACATCCTGGAGAGACCTCTTCCCTCTTAATGTTATTCATCTTTCTATCATTCTCTCCCCGCCTCCCTCTCAGACTTGATAACACCTGTCCATTGGCCATTTTCTGGCCATCATGAGAATATGATGCAATGGAAAAAGCAGTCTTTTAGAGTCAAATAGCAACTGCTATTTAATCGCGGAGTGTCCATGAGCAAGCTGCTTGCCTTCTCTGAACCTTCACTTCCTCAACTATAAAATGGCCTAGTGATACTTCCCCTATCTAGGGCTTGTGAGAATTAGAAAAGGGCCCAGCACACAGTCCAAAAAGTGGTCATTATTATGGGGGGTTATCACCTTGCATAAATTTTAAGAACTCAATGAAATCAGAACGCACCCATTAGGGAAGGGTCACCACCATCACTAGCTTCCTATTTGAGGTCACCAGGGTCCTAACAGTCATAAAGGGGATCCTCCATCATTTTCAGCATTTAAAGAACAGCAGCAGAAAGACGGCATGGAGGCAGGGTAAAAGCATGGTTCTAAGTTGGGTAGTGTTTTAGTCAGCTAGGGCTGCTCTAGCAGAAATATCACAGAGTGGTTGGCTTTAAAAAAGGAAGGTTTATTCTTACATAGTCTGGTAGGCTACAAGTCCAAATTCCGGATTTCCACTCCAGGGGCAGGCTTTCCCTTTGTCAGCTCTGGAGGAAAGTCCGGTATTGCATCAGTGTCTGTCCAGGGAGCATCTTGGTGCAGGAACCTCAGGTCTAAAGGAGGCGCTCTTCTCCCAGTGCTGCTTCCTTGATGGTGTGAGGTTCCCAAATCTCTGCCTGCTTCCCTTTCTTTTATCTCTTGCAGGATGAAAGGATCAAGGGTGGGGCAAGCCACACTCCGGGGAAACTCCATTTACAGTGGAACAGGGAGGTGATCTTCTGAAGGGATTTACAGACCCACCCTAATCCTTTAACATACAGTGCAGCAAAATCACAAAATGGTGGACAATCGTTGAATACAGATTGGAATCATGGCCCAGCCACGAGACTCCACATATTTTGGGGAGGATACTATTCAGCCCATGACAGCTCACCTGAGGAAGGGGCAGTGTGAGAATGCTAGTCAGCTCTTGAGCAACCTCATTCTATTTGACTTCACATTATACAATCCATATGCACACCAATGTCCCAGTAAAGGCCTGGGAATGCTCAAAGGGTGAGACTTACAGGCTTCCTCTCCCAGAAGGGTAAGGAGCGGGCCCTGGGACCCTGGGATTAGTGGGGAGGTGAACTGGACGAAGAGCTGGAGAAATGGTGACTCTGAGCCACCGTGACAAGGTTAAGGCCACTCCTGGCCTATGACTTCAGGTTCACAGGGGACCTTGCCCACATCACCTTGCACACCTCTTCACCTCAATTTGCCATCCAAAACGATCAGATCACACTGGATATGAGGAATTTGATACCTAAAGCATCCAGTAAAGGCGAACAAAACTGAAGTTGGAAAAGGACAGCCGTGTCTTGGCTTCTCTCTCCCCTATTATGGTGGCCTTTGGACAGGGTCGTGGGCCTCTTGGGGGCACAGGTGGCCATCTCCTAGGGACTCTCTCAACTCTACTTTTTTCAGTCATTCAGCCCAAGTACTTGTAACAGAGATAACTTCTCATCTGCACATTGTCTCCATCTGGTAGGGAAAGCAAGGTATATTCAGAAACAATTGATTAAGATACTAAGCGCTCACTGTAGCCAAACAGGCACAGATGTGTGCCACAGTAAACAGTATCCCTTACTCCTCTTTTGGAAGGCACTTTCCATTTTCCAGTAACCTTGGGGGTGCAGTGGTTAACGCACTTGGTTAGCAGTTGGAACCCACCAGCTGCTGTACTGGAGAAAGATGTGACAGTCTGCTTCACTAAAGCCTTGGAAACTCTATGGGGCAATTCTACTCTGTCCTATCGGGTGATAATGAGTCAGAATCCACTTTCAGGCTGTGGGCTCTTTGTTTTGGTTTGGTTTCTGTTGTTGAATTTCCCTACTCAAAGCAATGAGGGACTTCGTCAGCAATATCCCCATTCCACGGCTGATGAAACTGAGGATCCCTTGGGCAAGTGTCACCTGCTAGAAAGCTGCATGCCTACTAAGACACACTCTTCCAGGTAAAATGAAGGAGGCCCCCTACCCTCACCGCCGGACCAGCCCGTTCAGGAGGCAAGAGAGTCAAAGATAAGCAAAGCTACAAAAACAGCCGTCTGGGTCTGGGTTCCTTCCGCGGGAGGGGAGAAGCGAGGGCGGAGTAGGGGGAGAAGGAGCAGCAGCGATACCTTCCTCCCTCCTGCCACCGGCGGTAAGACTGGGGGTTCTGAAGCCCCTCCGCTTTCTCTGCACCCACTAACATTTCTTCCCATTTTACTGTTTCTTGGAGCTCTTTCAAGAGTTTGTACAATCGTTCTGTTCAGCCGTCTTTCTGCCATTTTCAAATGTCTGTCTGTGTCCCTTCTGAGTGGAAACAAGGCAATTTAAAGAGTTGAAGGGACCATTTCGCCTTGCATTACCGCGGAGCAGCAGAGACTTCTGCTGCCAAAGTTGAAATGTTTGGAAACTTCCCCCAGACTAGTTTCTGGCTTAGTCGTGGGCTCTCCAATCTCTTCCACCTCCCCCTCTAAAATACCCCTGGAGTTCACACTCTCGTCCCAGACTTTCCCTTCCTGTCCCAGTCGGTCCCACCCTGGGTTGTGAGACTCCTCTGTTTTTACCAACACCCCACCCCCCACCACTCAAGCACCCATGTTGAAAGACCTTTGCCTGCAGCCCCTTAGGCTGGGGTCCGGAAGGCTGGACAGAGACAGCAACAGGGACAGGGATGGGGACAGAGACCAGGTCAGACTTGGACACTAAGAACAAAAGCAGGAACAGCGGCAGGGTCAGAAACAGGGCAGGGCCGGAACACCGGCGCGCTCTTCTCCCTCCATGCACCCCATCCCGAGCCCGGAGCCCCCAGCCCGGCCGCGCAGAGCCTACCTCCCTGTCGCCGCTCAGGACCCACCTGATCCGCCCGCAGAAGCTGGGCCCCGAGGGCCGGCTGGCACGGCGCTCGGAGCTGGACGGTGCCCGTCTTCCCCGCCCTGGCGGCGCGCTCAGCAGCGGGACCGGTCACCCGCACAGCCTCTGCCCGAGTCTGGACCGGGCGTGACCGGGCGGAGTGTGCCGCCTGCCCTGCGGCTGGCCGACGGTCTGGGGACTGTCCCCGGGCAGCGGCGAGGGCTCGAGAGAGCCAGCGTGCGCTCCACAGCAGCGGTGTGCCCCACGCTTTGCCCCGACCCGCGGTTGTTTGTGCCAAGCAGGTCTCCGCCCCGGAGACAGACAGCTGGGACTCCGGCCGCACGAGTGCGCGAGTGCGTGTGTGTGTGTGTGTGTGTGTGTGTGTGTGTGCGTGCGTGTGTGCAAGTGGTGGGAGGTGGGCGGGGCGGTGTTTGCTTCATTTTCACTCAAGCAGAAAAAATCCTGAAACCAGCAAAAAATAAAAGAAAATCGCGGTGAGGGTTACAGGGCCTCCCGTGCCTTCCCTGGCCTGCACGTGGCTGAGTGGGGTGGGGGACACCAGGGGCCTGGGAAGTCTGTCACTTTGCACTGCAGGGAGAGGCCTCGGCGCCCTGGCTCAGCGCCAAACACTGGGGAAGCCGAGAGCCTGGGAGGTCTGAGCCACCATTTGTTTCCTGGGGAAGGAAGAGCGCAGATACAGCAGCTACAGGCCCGCGGGGGCCAGCCTCTCCTGCAGAGTCTTGGGCTAAAGCGGGGCTGGTCTGAGCAACTAGCACAGTTCCTGCCGGTGTTTGTTCACGGACTTAGACATCTTTCAACCCAGAGTTCTTCAAATGGGGCTGTATACACTCTCCGTGGGTTTCTCCACTAGAGTCATTTAGAAGTAATTTTTTTTTTTTAATAGTGCTTCTGTGAGCTTGGGCTTCTGTGACCTGCAGGGCAGCTATTCACTAGACTGAGTTATGTAGATGCGTCTGGCTTCCCGCCCTCAGTTAGCTGTCCTGCTCAGGAAATGACAAGTCACCTCACACTCATCCTTGGGTTTGTCTTGATCTGCTTTACCAGCGGAAAAGTCAAAACTTCCTTTTGTCAGGGGTCATTTGCCACTGAAAGTCATTTCCGTAGACTCACAAATTGGCTTCTTAAATAATTCAATAAATTGGAACTGTCATTTGACCTCATGAAAATGGCACAGAGCATTGGTATAATGCAACAATTTTAATTCTTCTATACTGATGAGAACGGGACAGAGGTCTAATTTAGTGCCTCTTGCATGTAGAGGCTACAAGCTGGTCAGGGGACATCATAGGGCTTGAGAGCATGAGGTTTCTTTGAAGGTCCAGTCAAGTGCTGAGGGAGTGGCACGTCATCAGCTCCACAGAGCAGTGAGCTCCACCATGGTCAGCACAGTGTGCCCTTTGCCAGAAAATAAACTGTATTATTATGGGTTTTTTGTTGGTACACTTGTTTTTTCCTAGTGAGGATGATGAGACATGGTCTTACATACTTTGGACATGTTAATAGGAGGGATCAGTCCCTAGAGAAGATGTCATCCTCGGTAAAGCAGAGGGTCAGCAATCGGAACAGGCAGAGTAATATAAGCAATTGCATCTTGAGCATAACCTGCACCATTTTGTCTCCTGATTCTGTCTCCAAGCATGAGTCCGTCGTTTCCTTTAGCTTCTCTCAAGGTTAAGGGCTATCTGGGCTTTCTTTAAACCAAACCAAACCCACTGCCATTGAGTCAATTGCAACTCACAGCAGCCCGTTATGTCAGGGTAGATCTGCCTCATAGAGTTTCTGAGGATCACCTGGTGAATGTGAACTGCCGACCTTTTGGTTAGCAGCCCTAGCACTTAACCACTACACCACCAAGGGTTTCATGCTCTCTTTAGGATGCGGAAAAATGAGTGATAATAATCTAACGGCAGTAACAGAAAACAAAGGAATCTGCTGGGAGATTATATGATAGCCGGACCACCTCTAGGCCCAAAACAGGAATTAAGATGAAGTAGGTGGCCAAAAACTGAACAGCAGTTACTCCATTTCTTTCCATATCTGTCTGTTTTTCTTAAAGCCCTAACTTCCTTGCATTCCGTAGCCCCAGGGAGATTACACTTTAGCTTATAACCCACCAAAACTACAAGGACAGGAGGTGATGTATGAGCCACAGGTACAATAAAATCTTTGCAGGTGATTTGTTTTAGGTTCTCACCAGATCATCAAACAGTTGGAGGCAACAGTCACTGGCCCATCTAACCAGATAAGCACCACCAGAGGACAGCTGGAAAAACTCCAGACAGATGCCCTCTGGGCTCCAGAGGTCTATCTCCAGATCCCCTCTATGAATTACCCACATTCTTCCAGGATTTCTATCTCCCATACTTAAATGTCTACATGCAACCACCCACCTTTGTCCCCTTCGCTACTCAAAAAACCCTCAGTCCAACTGAAGAAGTCAGGCAGGCTTTGGAAGACTTCACTCCCTCCTGTCTCCTGTATATCAGTATACAATAAGCCTCCTTGTCACACACCTCACCTTGTCTCAATATTGACTTTGTGGCAGGCAGCATGGACCCTTAAGGGTTTTATGGCACAGTGTGAACACATCTGAGAAGTGACCATTGTGATCAACTAAAGAAGATTAACATTCTACCTAGGACCCAAATCCTCATCACTTTCTCTTATAAAACTTTCAGCTAGTCTCTATTTCAGGGAGGCAGATTTTGGAGGAATCTATCCCCTCTGTCTCCTTGTCTACTGGTAAGCAACAAACTTCTGGCCTCTCATCTCACCCTTGTCTCAAAGATTGGCTGTTTGTGGCAGGCAGCACAACTCTGCAGTAACACAACAATGGGCTGAAACACAGTAAGTATTGTAAAGACAGTGCAGGATGCGGCAGTGTTTCCTTCAGTTGTACATAGTGTAGTTATGAGTCGTAAGGACTGTAAGATACCTGACAACAGTGACATAGTAAATACACATTGAACAATTTTTGACTAAGTAGGTTATTGCCCACTTTTCATTATTGCATTTGAGCATGCATCGTTAAAATCGCTCTGCCCATCCAATAGAATTATAAATGGGCTTTTTAAAATTTTTTTGTTAGAAAAGTAATGAGTGATTATGACTCAAATGATGGCCTAACATGATCAAAATCAAGAGACAACAGGAAACACAAAACATGCAAAAAAGCATTACTCTGCTACTGTTAAACCTAACTCCACAGGGCTGGTTGCTGCGACAGGTCATCAGATTGATTTAATGCTGTTTACTTGAATTTTATGGGTTTTGTAGTTCTGTTTGTATAGAAAATTTGTTTTGCTTTTATAGTTGGCGTATAGGGTTATGAGTCTGAGGAGTCCCAGTCTAATTTAGGTTACACCTTTGTTAGTAATATTAAAATAAAAGGAACTGAAGTCAACACAGGGGTCTGGAAGTTTGTTTTCCCCTAATATAGTTAACAAGGTCTAACTGGTAATTCTACTAGCTGAATACTGGGATTCAAACTGATTCATTCCAGTTTGGCCTCCTGCTGAGAATGTGCACTTCACTGCAGATATACTTTACCAGAATCTATATTTTAATAGGGTCTCCAGGAGATTCTAATGCATAATCAATTTTGGAGAATTGCTGCTTGGAACTGGTCCCTAATCAGCAGCGTTAGTGTCACCTGGGTGCACGGTGGTTAAACACTCAGGCTGCAAACCAAAAGATCAGCATTTTTAAATTATCAGGTGCTCCTTATGGGACGCTTTCACTCTGTCCCATAGGGTCATTATGAGTCAGAATTGACAAGACAGCCAAAGGGGTATAGAAACTTACTAGATATGCAAATCCTCAATTCGAGTTCCAACCAAAATGAACTGGTTAGAAGCCGTGGTTGAATGCTGAGCTGGAAAACCGCTTGAAGATATTTTTTACAGAGTGCTTGGGAGGTTGTAGGTTTAAGGCCCTAGATGAGTCACTCTACTTCTCTGAGGTACATTTGTTTTGTATGCCAGATAAGTAAGAAACAGCTCTTGGGATAGCTTTGGGGCCGTGGAACTTGGTAGGAGAGTGAGGCTGAATACTGAAGGGCTGGTCAGGCAAACACTCAGGTAGCTGTCACCACTAGCCAGGCAACACTCCAAGTGCTTTACACAAAGGTTAACTTACTTAAATGTGAGGTCAATCCGTCGGACAGATGCTATCCTTAAGTCCCTGTTTTTCCAGAAGAAAGAAAGCAGAGGTAAGGGGTAACTTGGTTCAAGGTCTTTCTACATATGTCCAAAGTGACCCAAAGCCAGAGGACCTTCCTCCTTGTACTCCCATCATTCTGTCAACAAATGCTGGGACTCTACTGTCTAAGTCCTGATTCTACATGCTGAGGACAAGGCAAACAAGACAACCTCATTTCCCTCAAGAAATTTGTAGTCTAGTAGGAAGTAGACCAAGGCATTCAACTGTGTGGATCGTAACAAATTTTGGATAACATTTCGGAGATTGGGAATTTCAGAACACTTAATTGTGCTCATGAGGAATCTGTACGTGGGTCAAGAGGCAGTAGTGTGAACAGCGAAATGAGAATATGCATGTATATGTATCTATACATATGTATATACATATACATATTAAAATACAATGTATAGCAAAGTGGTGTCTTGTCATAAATCTAAGTTAAAATTGGCTAAACGTGAATTGCCTAAATATTAAACATGAAATGGCTGTGCTTGCACTAAGTAAGGTGAGAAAACACAAAGTCATGGTGAAGAAGTAAAAGTGAGAAAAACTGCCAGATGGATGTGAGTACAGATGGTCAGAGAGACGATAAAGACCATAGCCAATCAGAAAGCAGTCAACAACTTGAGGTGCTAGAAGATAAGACTTATGGAATGACCAATAGCAACCAGAACCAAGCAAACAACTTGTACTGAAAACCCAGAACCCTGGACTTTGGTCTCAGCAGTCCCCTCCGGAGGTCTGTACCAACAGCCTGCTGCCCTGACCCCATTTACCTCATCTCAGAAGGCCTTGGGGTACAGTCTCCCTCTGGGGGTCTGTGCCTGCAGTCTGTTACTGTGCCTCACCTTCAAGGGCCTGGGGCCCAACCTCCTCCTGAGAGTGTGTCCACTGGTTTGCTGTGTTGTGACCTGACCCTGGGACCTCATCCGCTTGCCATCAAAGGTTGGTTCAAGTGGCTGTGACCGTTTTCCCCTGTGCTGTCCCTGTTGGCAGATTTACCTCTGAGATGCCTTATCCTTCTCCTGAAGATGCCTGCTACCAGTGTCTATGACAAGTCTTCTGTTAGTGTGAGCCTGGTGTTGTGTCCCTGCCTGTTTCACTTTGGAGACGTTCTGTCATCATAAAGTTCTACTTCAAATTCTCCTGATGTCAGAACGATGAGAGCACAGCCAATCCTTAAATTCCTTAGTGTGAACCCCGCTTTTAGAGAACTGAGTGTGTTGACATACTAACGTTATGACTTGATGGCTGCAGTCCCTCTGGGACTGGTAGAACCTGAGGGAGTCTTAACTAATGCAAATATAGAGAAGAGTTCTTAAGTAATGTAAGTTAGAGTGCTCTATGTCCTGGTGCTAGCACCTCCCTCCCCCCTGCTTAATTGTGAATGTGTGGTTTGAGTAAATAAAGCTTATTACTGACCCTGAGCCTTGTTAGTTACTTATTTTCCTCTCACAACCTCTGACACTTTCTCCATGCTCACGACAAACAGAAAAAGGGGATACCGCGTGGTTTAAAATCAGGACAGGTCTGCATCAAGGTTGCATCCTTTCACCATACTGATTCAATCTGCATGCTGAGCCAGTAACCCCAGAATCTAGATTACATGAAGAAGAATGAGGCACCAGGATTGAAGGAAGACAAGTTATGTTATACAGATGACACAAACTCACTTGCTGAAAGTGAAGAGGACTTGAAGCACTTACTTATGAAGACAACAGACCACAGCCTTCAGTATCAATTATACCTCAAGATACAGAAAACAAAATCCTGACAACTGGACCAATAAGCAACATCATGATACACAGAAAAAAATTGAGATTGTCAAGGATTTCATTTTACTTGGATCCACAATCAATGCCTATGGAAGTCAAGAAATCAAAAGACACATTGCATTGGGCAAATCTGCTGCAAAAGACCTCTTTAAAGTATTGACAAGCAAAGATGTCATCTTGAGGACTAAGGAGCACCTGACCTAAATCACAATGTTTTCAGTTGTCTCATATGTATTAAAAAACTGGACAATGAATAAGGAAGACAGAAGAAGAATCAACACCTCTGAATTGTGGTACTGGTGAAGAATATAAAATATACCAAGGATGGCCAGAAGAACCAACACATTTGTTTTGGAGAAGTGCAACCAGAATGCTACTTAGAAGCAAGGATGGCAAGACTGTATCTCACATACTTTGCATATGTTATCAGGAGGGTCAGTCCCTGGAGAAGGATATCACTCTTGGTAAGATAAATAGAATGTCAACAAAAAGGAGGAAGTCCTAGACGAGACAGGATGACATAGCAGCTGAAATAATGGGCTCAAGTACAGCAACAATTGTAAGGATGGCCCAGGACCAGGAAGTGTTTTGTTCTTTTGTGCATGGGGTGGGTCTCTGAGTCAGAACTGGCTTGACAGCACCTAACAAAAACATCAATGTAGTGCCAACAATCACACATGTGAGTGAGGAGCTTCATAGTTTAATCATGTATCCAAGACTCCTGGGCACACCGTCCCGAAAGCAAATACAAAAAAGCAGGAAGGGATAGGAAAACTGAATGAATGGCAACAAGGAATCTGGGGTACAGAGACATCACAGGGCTGGATACCAATGGCACAAACTATTTGTGTATCAACTGTTTGACAAGAAACTAATTTGCTCTGTAAACTTGTAGCTAAATCATTATTTAAAAATAGTTAAAAGAAAGATGGATAGGTAAACTATGGTATATATACTCAATGGATACTCAAAGCAGTGATAAAGATCAACGATGATAGCAGGAAACATCTCTTAACCCGGTTTCAACTGGTGGACATTATGTTCAGTGAAAGTAGTCAGTGACAGAAGGACAAATATTGTATGAGACCTCTGCGATAAGAACTTAAAAGCAGACTCATGCATAACAGAAAGGACTCTTTGACAGCTACAAGGGTGGGGATGGTGGGAGGGTGACGGAGGAGGGTTTAGACTGGACAGTTGTTAGAAATTTGGTTGGGTGAAATTGGTGACAGCACACATTAGTAAGAAGATCAGTATTAATGGGACTTCAACACAACTTGCGTACTCCTCCCATCTTAACCCAATATTGCAAGGACAGAGTAGCTGGGGGGGGGGCAGGGACTGTGCTCTCAGGGGAAATTGAGGCCAACTGGCACAACTAGCATTTTGCTAATGAGGACTCTCCACACCCCACATTGGTGAGTGTTGTCTGGGGTCTTAAAAGCTGCCAAACTGTCATCTGAGGGTACAGCAAATGGTCCCAACTTAGCAGGAACTGTTAGGGTCCGCGATTTTCAAGATGCGACACTGTTACTTTAAAGGTTAAATTTTATTAAAAAATATGCCCAATAGGAAAAATACTGGTGCACCAGGGACGCACCCCAAGCTACACAGAGCAGGGGGTGATGACGAGTTTCCTCAGCGCCCAGTATTTAAGTCGTGAGGTTGCAAAGCAGGGAGGGTGAACTGACCTTTACACTGATTGGTTAACTCCTATTAGTTGTAAAATGTGGTCAAGGTCTAGGGGTCACTTGCAGGCTGTCACTTGCAAGGTTGCCCCCAGGCTTGTCTTGTGACAGTGTTTTGTAAGACAAAGGTGAGATTATTCTATATTTTCTGCTATTAAGTTGTTTCCTGGGGCTGTCTTTAATACCTCGAATTTTTACCGTACCCTTCCTCATTTCAACAGAATGAATGATCACCAAGGTCCATAATGACATGGGGGAAAGAGAATCCAGAAGACAGAGAGAAACACATGAGTGAATGTTCTACACATTGACTTGTGACTGGAAGAACCAGATGGTGCCCGGCCACCACCAGTGATAGCCACGATGGAGCTCACGAAGTTGAGTCTCACTGGCAACACAAGTATAACTAGGGGCGCACCCTGAGATCTCCACTAAAAGACCACAGTTGATGGTCCAGGGACTTCAGGGTTCCCCTGGGAGCATGGCCCCTGGCCCTGATGCTGCCTCTGTCCATACATCATAATGAAGGTCAACTTTTTGGACAGCAATGGATTGGACTTGGTGACGCAGAGTGACCATTTTTGTGTGGGCACTTCATGGTTCTATGCATCTATAGGAGGTCATCCTGTTGACCTCATACTGGAGGACGGGGAATGGGTGGAGAGGAGAAGATAGGAGACTGTTGGGAAGATAAGACATGTATGGAACAGAGAGGAAGAGTGTGCTGTCACCGTGCAGGGAGAGTAGTGGGAGCTGCACACAAATTTATACGGGAATGTACATTTTCATTCAGTCATAATAATAAAAAAAAAAAGAGAGAGGAAGAAAGAAACCAAAGACTCAAAGAAAGAACTAGTCTATAGGACCCATAGTTTACATGAACTATGCCTTATCTACTCTGAGACCAGAAGAACTAGATGGTGCCCAGCTACAAATAGACGGACCTTGATAGAACGGAAAAAAAAGAGTGGAATAAAACTTCAAATTTCTAAAACAAACAAAAAAAGAGACACAGAGAGAGAGAGAGAGAGCTGGACAGAAGGAGAAGAAAGAAAAAGCAAGATTTATTGAACCAGCTGTGACTGGAGAATTCCCTGCGACAATTGCCTTGAGATGCTCTTTAAACTTTGAACTGAAACTAGTCCATGTGGTCACCCTTTACCTAATTAACAGATTGGCTCACAAAATAAGGAATAATATCACCCATGAATTCTGTGCTTCTTTAAAAAAAAAAAATCTATATAAGACCAACTGGTCAACAATCACTTTAAAACAAAAATGAGAATGTAAGAGGGCAGGAATACTAGATTAATAGAAAGGAAGCAATAAGAATGGAAATATCAAAAGTGTTCGTGCATTTTGAAGAATGTAACCAATGTCACTAAACAACTTGTGTAGAAATTGTCGAATAGGAATCTGAACTGCTGTGCAAACCTTCACAAAAACACAGTAAAATATTATTCAAAATAACAAACCTCAATCAATATCTATTATTGGTATAAAAATTTTTTATTTTAACATGTGTTAAAACACCGTTTAAAAAGTCTCTTGGATTACTTGTTCCGTTTATCTTGGGTAAGTTGTCTACACCTGAAGACCGTCTGCTTCCAGATGACCTTGACACCGCCTGTGAGCTTTACAGTCCAGGTGTTTGGAGGGGGATTGCCTGACGTGAGAGATCTGAACCTAAGGTTCTACCCCTTGGTGTTTAGCTTCAAGGGGCAGGTCAACAACACTTGGTAGGATCCTTTACAAAAGTTTCTGAGATAGTCTGTTTGGGGTTGTGTTCTCTGGTTTACTGCTTTCAGAGAGTCAGTGAAGTAAAAATTATTTGTGTAAAACAAAACTTAAAACAACCATGGTTGGTGTGCAGAACCAGAACTCTGTCAAAAGACCCATTTGATGGTCTTTCAGACTGGTGGACATGGCCCCTGAACTCTCTGTTAGTCCAGAACTTAAAACAGTACAGAAGCCAACTCTTCGGACAAAGATTAGACTAGACTATAAGGCACAGAGTGATGCTAATGAAGAATATCCTTCTCAGCTTAAACATTATACATTAGGCCATCTGAGCAACTCTTGTTCAGAGGTGAGATGAGAAGGCGGAGAGGGACAGGAGCTGGTTGAATGGGCACAGGAAGTACAGGGTGGAAAGGAGAAGCTAAAGTCACGTAGTGGTGTGGGTGTGGGTTTTACATGGCAAATTGACTTAGCCACTTGAGGCACAATAAAGCAATTTTTTAAAATGGTTAATTTATTACCAATAAAAATAACCTGATAGAAAGTCATGACAAAATAATGCAAAATAAAATAAATTTAAAAAACTTTAATTGAATATAATGATTACCCTATTTCCCAAAACTTTCATATATAGCACATACTAATTCCAAGACATAATAGCATTACCCCAAGTTATCACTTCTTGATAATACTGAAGTCTGAGTATTAATAAAACTCTGTAGGTAAACTACATGAATTCCTAGTTAAAGCTTTGACCAAGTTAGCAATTTAAAAATCTTGTTGTCTATAAACAAACAAAACATAAGAGATGTTGACATTCCCCACCCCATCCCTGGCTTTTTTTTTTTTTTTTTTTGGCAATTTAGGTGAAATTTACAGAGCAAATGTTTAACCCAAAGAAAATCAGACACTTGATTTGAAAACAAGGTTCACGTGACTCACAACAAATTGAACGAACCTTATGATTTCTAGCACTTTGTCCTACAAAGTCAGAAGCAAATCTTTTGTGGGTTTTCATGTCGTTTCAAATTCTCAGCAGTTTACCACAGGTAGCTGAGAAACAATAGATAGCTGTTTAACTAAAGTAACAATACAAAAATATGAAATTAAAAATCTTAGGTTATTATTATTATTATTTTTTTTTAACTCTTGGGGGCTTGCTTTTCAAAAACATGAGGAGCTCAGCCTATTTTAATGAGACACAGACTTTTTCCTTTTGGATATATTCCACAGAAGCTGACTCTTTACCATCTTTGGTCCCACAATGAAAAAAAAAATCCTGCCACTTTAATAGAGAGAAATCCAATTTTTTTTTTCATAATCTTAGATACTAAAACTCCTCAAAGTCTCATAAATTAACCTATTAAACTTTAGTCATGACAGATAAAATATTTCATCATATCAAATAAAATTCCCTTTTATAAAACTTTCTGTCTTTATCACATCTCTTACATGCAACTTTTTAAAAAAATGAACTGTGGGATAAAGATGAGGAGGTCTGCTTCCAAACAGATCTACAGCCTTGGAAAACCTATCCATTGTGATCCTTTAACACCCTCTTTACTATTCTCTCGGTAAGCACTTTAGCCTTTTCTTCTTCTCCTGTCCTTCCTTTCTCCCCTTCCCCTCCTTCTTCTCCTTTCCCTCCCCTTCCTCCTCCTCCTTCCCCTTCCCCTCCTCCTTCTACTCCTTCACTGTACTTTAAGTAAAAGTTTACAACACAAGTCAGTTTCTCATACACACATTTACACACCCATTGTTGTGTGACCTTAGTTGCACTCCCTACAGTGTGAAAGTGCATTCCTCCTTCTCCACTCATTCAACTAACTCCTGACGCCTTTCACCACCTTATCTCACCTCCCGACAGGAGCTGCCCATTTAGTCTCGCGTATCTACTTGAGCCAAGAAGCATACTCTTAACAATCCCGGCTAATCTGTCTAAGGAGTTGGCTTGTGGCATGGCTTTAATTCTGGGCTAACAGAGTCTGGGGGCCATGTCTTGCAGGGTCCTTCCACCTCCAGTTAGACCACCAAGACTGTTCTTTTTATGTGAATTTAAGTTCTGCACTCCTTTTTCCTCCCATTCCATGAGGCACTCTGTTGTGTTACCAGTCAGGGTGGTCATTGGTAGTCACTGGGCACCATCTAGTTCTTCCAGTTTCAGGCTGATGGAGTCTCTGGTTTATGCGGCCTTTACTATTTCTTGGGCTTGCATTAGCCTTGTATGTCTGTTAGCTGCTTGAATGCTTTCTTTGGTGAAGTGGCTGTTCATGTTCTCTGCCCATTTTTAAATTAGGTTACTTGTCTTTTTGTTGTTGAGGTTTTGCAATATCTTGTAGATTTTAGAGATAAGAAATTGATTGAATTAGTTATAGCCCCCAATTTTTTTCCAAGTCTGTAGGCTTTTTTTACTCTTTTGGAGAAGTCTTTGGATGAGCATAAATTTGATTTTTAGGAGCTCCTAGTTATAATTCTATGGGACAGTTCTACTTTGTTTATAGGGTCACCGTGAGTTGGAATTGACTCAATGGCAGTGGTTTTTGGTTTTTTTGTTTAAATGTTGCCAGGAGGGATCAGTCCCTGGAGACGGATGTCATGCTTTGTAAAGCAGATGGTTGGCAACAAAGAAGAAGACACTCAACCAATGGATTGACATAGTTGCTGCAACAATGGCCTCAAGACAAACAATTGTGGGCAAGGTGCAGGACCGGGCAATATTTCCTTCCGTTATACACAGGTTCAGTATGAGTCAGAACTGACTCAACAGTATCTAACAATAACAACAGTTACCTATTTTCTCTTCTGCTGTTTGTGCATTGTTTCTAATATTATGTATTCTGTTTATGCCATGTCTTCGGACTCCTAGCGTTGTCCTTATTTTTTCTTCTATGATCTTTTAAGTCATTTTAGATTTTATATTTAGGTTTTTGAGTCATTTTGAGTGAGTCTTTGTGCATGATGTGAGGTATGGGTCTTGTTTCAATTTTTTGCAGATGGATATCCAGTTATCCATCCAGCATTATTTGTTACACAGACTGTAATAGACTTTAAGTCAAATATCAGGTGCTCATAGATGAATGCTTTTATGTCTGGAATGCTCAATTCCATTCCATCAGTCTATGTATCTGTTGTTGTATAGTACTAGGCTGTTTTAACTACTATGGCAGTATAATAGGTTTCAAAATCAGGTAGTGTGAGGCCTCTCCACTTTGTTCTTCAGGAATGCTTTAGTTATCCAAGGTTTCTTCTCTTTCTTTATGAAGTTGGTGATATGTTTCTCCATTTCATTAAAAATGCCACTAATTTGGATCAAGATTGCATTGTATCTACAGATCACATTGCATAGAATAGTAGCCTTCTTGTCTTTAATACGTTGTTGCTGTTGTTGCTAGGTGCCACCAAGTCAGTTCTGACTCATAGTGACCCTATGAACAACAGAATGAAACACTGCCCAGTCTTGCACCATGCCCACAATTGTTTTTATACTTAAGCCCGTTATTGTGGCCACTGTGTTGATCCATCTCATCGAGGGTCTTCCCCTTTTTCATTGACCCTCCACTCTACCAAGATGATGTCCTTCTCCAGAGACTGACCTTTCCTGACAACATCTCCAAACTATGTAAGACGCAGTCTTGCCATCTTTGCTTGCAAGGAGCGCTCTGGTTGTACTTCTTCCAGAACAGATCTGTTGGTTCCTTTGGCGGTCCATGGTACATTCAACATTCTTCTCCAACACCACAATTCAAAGGCATCAATTATTCTTCTATCGTCTTTGTTCAAAGTCCAGCTTTCACATGCATGTGTTGTGGTTGAAAATATTACATCTTGAGTCAGGCGCATTTTCGTCTTCAAGGTGCCATCCTTACTTTTGGATGCTTTGAAGAGGTCCTTTACAGCAGATTTTCCTTCCCAGTGCAGTGCATCTTTTGATCTCTTGACTGCTGCTTCCAAGGGCATTGATTGCGGATGCAAGTAAAATGAAATCCTTGACAACTGCAATCCTTTCTCCACTGATGACAATGCTCCTTACTGGTACAGCTATGAGGATTTTTGTTTTCCTGATTTTGAGGTGCAATCCATACTGAAGGCTGTGGTCCTTGATCTTCATCAGTAAATGCCTCCAATCTTTTTCATTTCCAGCAAGAAAGATGATGTTGTGTGCATAATGCAAGTTGTTAATGAGTCGTCCTCCAATCCTGGTGCCTCATTCTTCTTCATAAAATCTGACTTCTCGGATTATTTGCTCGGCATACAAGTTAAAAAGGTGTGGTGAAAGAATACAACTCTGACACACGCCTTTGCAGGCTTTAAACCATGTAGTGTCCCCTCGTTCTGTTTGCACAACTGCTTCTTAATCCGGATACAGATTCCTTAAGAGCACAGTTAGGTGTTCCCATTCTCTGCAACATTAGTCATAGTTTAGTGCGATCCACACAGTCGAATGCTTTTGCATAGTCCATGAAACACAAGTAGACATCTTTCTGGTATTCTTTGCTTTCAGCCAAGAGCCATCTGACATAAGCAATGATATCCCTGGTTCCATGTCCTTTTCTGAACCCAGCTTGAATTTCTGACAGTTCCTTGTTAATATATTGTTGTAGTTGCTTTTGAATGATCTTGAGCAGAATTTTACTTGCATGTGATATCAACGACATTGTTCAGGAATTTCTGCATTTGGTTGGATCACCTTTCTTTGGAAAGGGTGTAAGTATGTTCCAGTCAGTTGGCCAGGAAGCTGTCCTCCAAATTTCTTGGCATAGACAAATAAGTACTTCTAGCTCTGTATCTGTTTGTTGAAGTACCTCAGTTGATATTCTATCAATTCCAGGAGACTTGATTTTTCACTAATGCCTTCAATGCAGCTTCAACTTCTTCCTACAGTACCATTGGTTCCTGATCATATGCTACCTCTTCAAATGGCTGAACACCGACCAGTTCTTTCTGGTATAATGACTCTGTGTATTCCTTCCATCTTCTTTTGATGCTGTCTGAGTTGTTTAATAGTTTCCTTGTAGAATCCTTCACTATTGCAACTCGAGGCCTGAATTTTCTTCTTCAGTTCTTCCAGCTTGAGAAATGCGGAATGTGTTCTTCCCTTCTAGTTTTCCATTTCCAGCTCTTTGCATATGTCGTTATAATGCTTTCTTTTGTTTTCTCAAGTTGCTTTCTGAAACCTTCCGTTTAGGTCTTTTACTTCGCCATTCCTTTCTTTTGCTTTAGCTGCTCGATGTTTAAGAGCAAGTTTCAGAGTCTTCTCTGACATCCAGTTTGTTCTTTTCTTTCTTGTTTTTTTAACAACCTCTTGTTCTCTTCATGGATGATGTCTTTGGTGTCATTCCACGGTTCTTCTGGTCTTCGGTCATTAGTGATCAACACATCAAATGTGTTCTTGAGATGGTCTTTAAACTCAGAAGGGATATACTCAAGGTCATACTTTGGCTCTCATGGACTTGTTCTAATTTTCTTCAGTTTCGATTCAAATTTGCATATGATCTGTGACACAGTCAGCACCTGGTCTTGTTTGGACTGCTCATATGGAGCTTTTCCATTGTCTTTTTCCACAGATGTAGTCAATTTTGTTCCCGTGTATGCCATCTGGTGAGGTCCATGTGTACATTCATCATTTGTGTTGGTTAAAAATGTATTTGCTGTGAAAAAAATCATTAGTCTTGCAAAATTCTATCATGCGATCTCCAGCATTATTTCTATCACCAAGGACATATTTTCCAACCACCAATCCTCATTTTTTATTTCCAGCTTTTGTGTTCCAGTCACCAGTAATGATCAATGCATCCTAATTGCGTGTTTGATCAATTTCAGACTGCAGAAGCTGGTAAAAATCTTCAATCTCTTCATCTTTGTTCTTAGTGGTTGGTGCGGAAATTTGAACAATAGTTGTATTAACTGGCTGCCCTTGTAGGCATATGGATATTATCCTATCACTGACAGTGTTGTACTTCAAGACAGATCTTGAAATGTTCTTTTTGATGGTGAACACAGCACCGTTCCTCTTCAGGTTTTCACTCCCAGCATAAGTAGACCATATGATTGTCAGATTCAGAATGGTCCAAACTGGTCTATTTCAGCTCACTGATGTCTAGGATGTCAACGTTTATGCATTCCGTTTTACTTTTGACAATTTCCAATTTTCCTAGATTAATACTTCATACATTCCATGTTGCAGTTATTAGTTGATGTTTGCAGCTGTTTCTTCTCGTTTTGAGTCTTGCCACATCAGTGAATGAAGATCCCGGAGGCCTTACCGATCCATGTTGTTAAGATCGACTCTACCTTGAGGAAGCAGCTCTTCCCCGGTCATCTTCCGAGTGTCGTCTAATCTGGGGGTCTCATTTTCTGGCACAATATCTGACAATGTTCAGCTGCTATTCATAAGGTTTTCCCTGGCTAATTCTTTTCAGAAGTAGATTGCTGGGTCTTTCTTCCTAGTCTTAGCCTGGAAGCTCAGCTGAAACTTACCTACCATGTTTGACCCTGCTGGTACCTAAATACCAGTGGCATAGCTCCCTGTATCACAGCAACAAGCAAGTCTCCACTGACAGACAAGTGGGAGCTGCTCACTCCCTCCTTACCTGATGCTGTTTACCTTCCTTACCCGATGTTATCTGTCTTGCCTGATGCTGTTACCCTCCTTACCCGATGCTGTTATCCCCCTTACATGATGCTGTTATCCTCTTTACCTGATCTATTGTTAACATGAACCTACAAAATCTTAGCTAACTTTATACTAAAGATATCCTATAGAATCTTAACTAACTTTTAAACTTTATACTAAAGATACCCTATAGAATCTTAACTAACTTTTAAACTTTATAGACAAACCTATAAACCTATATAGATTCTTTATAAACAAACCTATAAAATCTCAGCTAACTTATAAAGTTTTTCCATCTAGTTTTGGCTTAAACTTTTCTTTTTCTCAATCTGGAACTACCAGTTTTTTCTTTAAAACACAGTTACTTCTTTTTCCCTTAATTAAACAAATCCTGTATACTGAATCTAGCAGGATTTCATTTTGTTGTACATAAGGTCACTATGAGTTGGAATTAAGTCCAGAGCGCATAATGACAACATGAAATAAGTGCTTTTAAATTGTCACTAAACCAATCAGAATAAAACTCTTTAAGGACTATTATAATCTCATTTAATAATACCATCCAGAAGTAGGAAAATACTACTTTTTATAATTTCATCTTGTGTGCACTTGAAAGAATCTTTTAGAGATGCCAGTGACAATAATTTTTGTCTTTTCTAGGCATTGTTTATCAACCAAAATAAACAATATATCTTTTTTCTAGTGCACTTTCAAATGAACTATGGAAGTGCAAACCCAAACCCAAAGCAAACCCAGGGGTGTTGAGTCAATGCCAACTCATAGCGAACCCATAGGACATACTAGAATTGCCCTGTGGAGTTTCCACGGAGCACATTGGGGATTTGAACTGCTGATCTTTTGGTCAGCAACTGTATCACTTAACCACTATGTCATTAGAGTTTCTATGGACATGCAGACCAAACTAAATTCTATACAATGAAATTAACCAAGTCTTACTGGGAAATACAGCAGCCAGGTTGGGAAGCACTTAGTGAAACCATAGTAAGCTCCAGTGCATGAGACGTAAGAGTTTTACACTTTAAAGTCAAGAACCAATAGGCAATTTTTCTGATTGGCTGACATTTATATGGTCTTATCAGTCACAAGATTATCTTGAGAATCTAGGAAAGCTACAAGCATTTCAGAAATAACTTGCTTTTCTACATCTTTAGTTACTATTTAAACATCTTGGAGCCCCTCTTTGTGGGGCATGTCACACGACATTCACAAGAACAATTGCCACATAAACTGCATTCTTTCTTAATAAATTCTGCAGGAACAACATAAAAGTTCCTTGGTGAGAGACTGAGACCTGAAGGAAAAAGATGAAGTTTGATTTAAAATGGAGTTTGGCCTGCACCCAAATCTGCCATTCTGTGATTTCAAGCACCTCCATTTTAAAGTGTTGTTCCACAGAACAAATTTCTATTAAAAAAGTTTCTCAAAGAAGCTACTGAAATTGCAAATTACCCCTATCATGTTTGGTCCGTTTTTTGGAAAACAAAAAAAACACACAACTACACAGAAGTAACCACCCCATTGACACTTGGCTGTAGTCTGAATCATTTTATCTATTCCATTGTGAGTAGATGATGCAAAGTTTTCAATACTGGAAAATTTAGGGCCTCTGGTAGAACTAGGTGACCATCCTGACTCCTCTGTCCCAGAGTCTAGTTTTTAGGCTTAAATGATAATCCTACAATTTCTAAGAATCTGTCTCTAAGGAGGAAACCTGTTTTTGCCTTTAAAGAGTGGTGTTCCATCTTGGGTCCTAGCTGGTCGTGAACGGATTCAGGCTTTTGGACTTTCTGTGCCAACCTGTCAATTATTGTTAGGCTTCAGCCCATGTTGCAACCACTGTGTCAGCCCATCTCATTGAGGGTCTTCCTGTTTTTCGCTGACCTTCTATTTTACCAAGTGTTATGTCCTCCAGGGGCTGACCCCTCCTGTTAAAACGTGCAAAGTATATGAGATGTAGTCTTGCCATCCTTGCTTTTAAGGCCCATCCTGACTCTTCTTCTTCCAAAAGAGATTTAGTTGTTCTTCTGGCAGTCCAACGTATATTCGATATTCTTTGCCAGCACCACAATTCAGAGGCATCAATTCATCTGTCTTCCTCATTCATTGTCCAGCTATCTCTTGCACTAGTGATCTAGCCCATGTACTTATTCCTGATGGTAGCCAACCAAATAAATCTGATGTTTGTAAGGGTATTGCAGCATGTAACTAAGTATCTTGCTCTCCAATTCTATGTGTTTCTTGTCTGCAACACAGACTATCTTCTTGGATTAATAGGAAATCTAAGAGTATTCTGTTATCTCATTTAAACTTGGTTTATAAAGTCAGATATCACTCTTATATTTCCATCTTATTAGCAGATTGTCTGCTACTTGTCCCATACCAAAACAAACAAACAAAAAGTCCAAAATACCAACTGCCATTGAATTGATTCTGACTCATAGCAACCCCTAAAGGACAGTGTAGAGCTGTTCTATAGAGTTTCCAAGGAACACCTGGAGGAATTGAATTGCTGACCTTTTGGTTAACAGATGCCACACTTAACCACTACACCACCAGGGTTTCCATTTGTCCCGTAGTTGTCAAAGTTTCTTTAAGGTTTCTCCAGTTTGGTAAGTAGCAATTAAAGCTACCAACAATACCCTGAGTGTTGGACCAATGAGATTTCTTCTGATGCTCACTTTACAACACATAACAGTTTAAAATTATCTTTCTAGTATTTACTAGCATCATTATTATTAATAGCTAAAAGTAATCTTAAGTTGCCCAAAGTGCATTGCCCATGAGTTCATTATGAATACAAACAAGACACAATGTAAATTCACTGGCAGTGGGAAAGGGATCATTTAGACTACTGTGGTTATATTTACTGCACAAAAACACACAACCGTAAAGAGGACTCAAAGTTTGCCTAGACAGAAGGACCCATATGCTTGGGAGACTACATTCAGCACAAGGTAGGTGAACAAGATGTTGCCTGACCTCCGCCAAAGACAGCCCTGACAGGGAACGCAGCATGGAGTCCCTGACGTAGCATGAGAAAAAGAGGTGTGCAGATCAAGAACTCTATTAAAAGACTTCAACTGATGTCCAGCAGCCCGGAGGGTCCCCGGGGAACTTGGTCTCTAGACTTACTGCTGGCCCAGATCTGAAACCAGTTCTGAGATCTACACTTCAGACAAACAATAGACAGGACACGGGGACACAGAGTGGTGTGTGTACTTTATGGCTTTATACATTTGTAGGAGGCTGTCCTACTGGTTTCTTTCTAGATGGGAAGAGGAGATGGTAGAGATGAGGGGACAGCTATTTGTTAAGTGGATACTGGAAGTAAAGAGTGAAAAGGAGGATTGTGCTGTCACAAGGTGAGAAGAGCAGAAAGAGTTGTAGAGAGGCAGGCATGCAAAATTAACTTGGCTTGTATACTTTCACTTCAGCATAATAAAATACATGTATACACATACATTTTTTTATAAGTTTGTCTAGAGAAAACAGAAGGTACAGAAAAATTTACATGTGACAAGTTTCTATTAGAGAATTCATGATTAGCAAAATAATACAGGATTGACCACTCCTATTGGGGTTCTTAAATTAACATCTTTAAAAGGGAAAATACCCCTCTTTGGTTTACCTACTAATAGTCATGGGTCACTCTTTCAGAAGCAAAAGTGGAACCTAAGACATAACGGAGTCTGAGTCAGGTCATTCTCTCCTGAGAACCTGAGTTCTTTAAGATATATAATTTTCTGTATAGCAAGAGAATGAGAGTTTGCTTACCAACAGTAGGCAAATATGTTATACAACATTGTCTTGAAGACTGATTGAACTATTTATAGATTTACCTTAAACATAGCTCTCAATCTGATGTTGGGAGTCAGTTTCACAAAACAGATTGAATTCTTCCAAAACAAAACAAAACGAAACACAGTGCGTATCACAAAATTCTCTTACTGATTTATCTAGACTGTTGTTTGACTCAGAAAGGCTTCAGGAACCAGAGTTTTCTTTTTTGCTTTTTTTTCCCCCCTCAAAGCTCCAAGTTCCAAAGGCAGTAGCACTTGTGAGTTACACCAACCTCCATGAAAGTCAAAATCTGAATTCCAGAAGAATTACATACAGCTTGTTCATAGTTTTGTCCTTTGGGCCATGAGTGGAACAGGCAGAGTGAAATAAGTGGCTGTATCTTGAAAACAGCTTGCACCATTTTGCTTCTGGATTCTGTGGTTTCTCTTAGTTTCTCTCAAGATCAAAGACTAATTTATGCTCTCTTCAGGAGTGTGGGGGAGAAAAGTAGTAATAATCTAAAATCTATAAAAGAAAAACAAAGGAATCTGCCTTGGAACTTGTAGTGAGACCACTACCAGATCCAAAGCACCAATTAAGATATCAACACTTGAGATGTGACCATTGTAACAACTTAAAAAGATTAACATTCTACAAACTTCTAGGACTCGGAAAACTTTATTCCTTTATCCTGTAAAACCTCCAGCTGGTCTCCATTTCAGGGAGTCAGATTTTGGAGGAGTCTATTCCCTCTCTCTCTTGTGTACCACTATACAATAAAGTGTCTCGATTTTCCCCTCACCCAGTCTCAGACATTGGCTGTTTGCAGCAGGCAGCAGGAAATCCACCTGGGTTTGTAGTGACATACCATTTCTACAAAATCTTTCATCAAAAACATTCAATAGTAATAATTGAACACCATCTGGTTTTTAGGATCCCAGGTACCATACAGTGAACTAGGAAGCAGAAGAGAGACACTAATAATACCAGACCAATTGTCTGAAATAGCCAATGAAGCCATGACCCTAATGTCTTTGAACCAAGGAAATAAACCTCATGTAGTATTTGTCTATATATAAACAGCATCAGCAACTGTTTTTCATATGCCTCAGCATCAGTTACATTTTGTAAAACCTCATTGTAAATTAATATAAATACAGCAGCATTTATCTATTAAGGCACAAACTATCTCTTGATAGAACCAATAGGAAATATAATGCTACTTTATTTTGTAAAATCATAGCTCAAACTTTGCACACTTCTCTTGTTTTGATATTTACAACATTGCTAAATTTATCAATAAGCTAAACCAAAAGACAAACCCACTGCCTTTGACTTCAACTCATAGTAACCCTGTAGCACAGAGTAGAACTGATTCATAGAGCTTCCAAACAGTTCTTGGAGGATTCAAACTGTCAGCTTTTGGTTAGCAGTGATAGCACTTAATCACCAATCCATAAGTGTTTAGGAACTTCTAACCCTAGAGTTACAATATCTAAACGCATTAGTGAGATAATTTAGGAAAAAGGAAAATGGTTTCTTACACCCAGAAAGTAGCACCTTAAAATATCAACAATATTTCCACATAAAACAAATGGATTTCTTTAGTTCACCAAGTTTCGTGTAGTTATTTTCTCTTCCATGTGATTCTGAATCAGCTGTAGTCTGCAAA
Source organism: Heterohyrax brucei (assembly GCA_028571685.1). NCBI lineage: Eukaryota > Metazoa > Chordata > Mammalia > Hyracoidea > Procaviidae > Heterohyrax > Heterohyrax brucei. The sequence goes on from CM053150.1 coordinate 72,172,167, forward strand.
CCCGTCAGCTTACTCACAGGAGTTCTGGAAATCTTGATTAAGTCTACTCACAGCCTTTCTCATAAGTCCAAAACAGTCCATCTTTGTTGAGATACTCTGGTTAAACATTTTCAGCAAATCACAAAAATATACACTTATCTACAGATGACAAAACTTAAGATAGCCACAATTAAATATAAAAATAATACTTTTAACAATGAAAAACCTGACAAAAATTAATTACAAGCATAATATGATGGCCAAAAAAATCACATCAGTTAAAAAATTCTAGATAATAATATTTCTAATTATAACCATTAACTATATTTTTAAAGAACTTCAGATACAACACCTAAAAATCTTGACACATAATATCATATAGACAGGATATACCAAGAATACATATACCAAGACTATCAAGTCTGTAAATATCTGAATAGTAACAATGAAGAACTTCATAGTAAATAATTTGGATTCCACAATCAAAGCTTTGGCTTTCATACTAGATTTTTAAAAAACAAAGTTGCAACCAGTTTAGCAATTAAGATATAATAATAAAATTATGACATATTATACAGTTGCTATATAATGTTAGGCTAAAACATAAGAAGAAATACTAACATAAACATTTTAACCCAAGGAGAATCAGGCATTTCTCTTGATTTTAACATATATCATACAATTTATTGGAAATCCTGGTGGTATAGTGGGTTAAGTGCCATGTCTGCTAACCAAAAGGTCAGCAGTTGAAATCCTGCAGGCACTCCTTGGAAAGTCTATGGGACAGTTCTACTGTGACCTATAGGGTAACTGTAAGTTGGACCTGACTCGACCGCAGTGGGTTTTTTGGGGTTATGTAATTTATTATATAAAACTTTTCAGCACTTTCCATTAAAAAAGAAAAATAGTTTGTGGCTTTCCATGAAGTTTCAGAGTTGTCAGGAGTTTATTATATGTTATCAAGAAATAATACTTATAGTTGTCTAACCAAGGATCTTAAAGTAAAAAACATAGCCTTTTTTTCCTTCTCAAACAGTACAGCTTGGTTTTCAATTCAGGAATCTTATTATAATGAGAGGCAAACCTTTCCTTTGAGATAGGTTACACAGAGGATAAATTTACTATTCAGTTCAGAAACCAAGAAAATTTTGGAGTAGTGGGGCCAAGATGGAGGACTAGACACATGTCTCCTTGATTCCCTCTGAGAACTAAAGCCTAGAAAATAATTGAACAGTGCGAACATTCTGGGAGACCCAAGATCTGGCATAGGGATGTGAGATGGGACTGGGTGACAGGAAGGGAGAAACTACCTCTGTCAGAGGTGAGGCTACAATGCACTGAGGCCTGCTTCTGCTAGCACATCATTTGAGAGGATTACAGGTATGGACACCTTTGTTAACCAGGAGGCTGGGACTGGGATTGCTGAGCCTGTGAGCCTGGCATGAGCTGACTATTACACTGAACTGCAGTACTTAAGTAAAAAGCATATCCCACAGCGGAGAGACTGTGCTTGGAACAGCAACATTTAGAGAGCCCAGCTGCAGCTGCTGGCTGAGGGTACCAGTTCACCTCCACTTTTCCTTCTCTGAGCTGTGCCATACATACTGCTGACTCAGTGCAGGAAAGGCAGCTCAGGCAGGATGCCGTCTTGGTCAGCTAAGAGGCAGAGTTAGCCACACCTGAGGTCTCACCTGGGGCTAATTCCCACACTGAGTAACAATGCCTGTCTGGATAGTGATGCTTCCAGCACAAAAGTTGTTTTTAAGACAGTCATACCTAGAGATCACAGTGGGGTCTGGCGGCCAAGTGTGGCAGTGCCCTAACTCTTCCACTTCATACTGTCTGAGGATGGCCTATGAGGCACAGTCTCTGTCAGCCAGGAAGTGGGGCCCACCACCCCTGAGGACCCTGTTGTGTTCAGCTGCTGCTAGTCAACACCTCTTTCAGCAGAAGGGCAGCTTTTATGTTAGGAGCAGCTAGAGAATGCAATAATGAGTGGTGCCTGAGTGTGGCAGTGCCGTTTTCACCACCCTTCTCTAAGCCACATCACAGCTTTGGGTGATGGCCCTCCATAAGTAGGGCATCATTTTTGCCAGCTGGGAGGTGGGGCTTGCCACCTCTGAGGGCCCAGCTGCTTTCAGCAGCTGCTGGACAGCACCCCTCACAGCAGAAAAGCAGTTTTTAAGATAAACGCGTCTAGACAATGCAGTGGTCCCTGGATGCTGAGTGTGGTGGCATCCTCCTCTCTTCCCTTCTCTGAGCTACACCATAGTCTCAACTGATGTGACAAGAGAGAGTTGGCACAAGTAGCTTACCACCTTTAACCACCTGGGAGTCAGGACACAGGGCCTCCCACCCTTGAGGGCCCAGCTGGGGCCAGCCACTAAGCCAAGCAGCATCGTCGGGCTTGACAGTGTCTATATTGCCAGAGATGCTATACATAAGTCAGCTGAACCTAGAGAATGCAGTAATGGCTGGCAAGCAAATTTACAAGTACCCTTCCCTAGTTCCTTCTTAGAACTGTATCACAGCTTTCATTGACGTAACACTGGAGAAATTGAACAGCTTCTTGATGGTGTGAAGACAACAATCAATATCTAAGAATTTAAAAAAGCAGACCACCATGGCTCTGGAAAACTCACAAAATAAAGAATTAAAAAACCTCCCACGTGTAGAAGCCTTTCCGAAATCATCAGAAATAGAATACAAAAGCATCAGATGTATACTTAAGAATGCAATGCAGGACACAGCATTCAGACAGCTACTCAGAGAAATCAGTAAGCTTAATCAAAGCTTAAAAAGTAGGGAACCAGTGACCTTAACACTAAAACTATGACATCATCATGCTATAAGGAAGAATATATTAAGTAGTTATAACCCTTGTAGATGGAGAGGAAATTAAGAAGATACATAGAAGTTAAAAGATTGGTTTAAACTTAGAACATTAAAAGAGATCAAAGGGTTAGAAACAAAGCAAACTAACAATGCAACATATCAAAACAAGAAACATAATACAGCAGTCTGAACAAACACAAAACCAACACCGAAAAAGAAGAAAAGTAAACCCATAAAGAAAAATGACCCAGAACAGAATATTAAGAGGAACAAAGAAAACATCAACAACACAAAAATAAATGCATCAAAATGACAGCACTAAACATACTTAACAGTAATTACACTGAATATAAATGGAATGAATGCTCTGTTAAAGAAGCAGAGAGTAATAGCTGGGATCAAAAACTACGATCTGTCTATATGCTGTTTATAAGAAACACACCTTAGACTCAAAGATACAAACAAACTGAAAGTCAAAGGATGGAAAAATATATATCAAGCTAACAACACACAAAGATGAGCAGGAGTGGCAATACTAATCCCAAATAAAGTAGACTTTAATGTAAGGTCCATCATTGTGGACAAGGATGATCACTATATGTTGCTGAAACAGTCAATACATAAGTAGGATATAACAGTGTTAAATATTTGTGCACACAATACTATAACATCTAAAAACATCAAACAAACACTGACAACATTAAAAAATGAAATAGATCACTCCACAATAATAGTTGGAGACTTCAACACTTCACTTTCAGTAATGGACAGATCATCCAGAAAAAAGCTCAGTAAAGATACAGAAGATCATATTGCGACAATTAACCAACTACACCTGAGTGACATAGGCAGAACTTTTTACCCATCAACAGGTAAATATATCTACTTCTCCAGTGCCCATGAAATATTTTCCAGTGTAGATCATGTGTTAGGACATAAAGTCTCAACAAAAACCAAACCACTAAATTATTGCACAGCATCTTATCAGACCATAAAGCCATAAAAGTTGAAATCAATAACAGAAAGAACATAGGTATAAATTTGAACTCATGGAAACCGAACAACATCTTGCTCAATAAGCCAAGGATTATAGAAGAAATCAAGGACAAAATAAAGAAGTTTATGGAATCAAATGGGAATGAAAACACATCCTACCAGAACCTATGGGATACAGCAAAAACAGTGCCCAGAGGTCAAAATATCACTATAAATGTACACATCCAGAGGGAAGAAAGGGCCCAAACCAAAGAATTAACCCCACAACTTGAACAAGCAGAAAGAAAGCAACGAAAGATTCCGTTGGGCACCAGATAAAACAGGCAATCAAGATTAGAACAGAAGTAAATGAATTAGAGAATAAAAAAGAAATGGAAAGAATTAACAAAATCAAAGGATTTTTTTTAAAAAATCAACAAAATTGATAAATCATTGGCTAAACTTACAAAAGAAAAACAGGAGAGGAAATAAATAACCTGAATAAGTCATGAGATGGAAGATGTCATAACAGATCCAATCGAAATCAAAAGTATCATAACAGAATGCTATGAAAAACTGTACTGTAACACACTTGAAAACCTAGAGGAAATGGACAAATTTCTAGAGTCACATCACCTACCAAAATTAATGCAAGGAGAAGTAGAACAACTCAATAAACCCATCACAAAAGAAGAAATTGAAAAGCAATCAAAAACACTACCAACCAAAAAACATCCTGGTCCAGACAACTTCCCTGGAAAATTCTACCAAACTTTAAAAGAGGAGTTAATTCCAATACTACTGAGGCTATTTCACAGCATAGCAAAAGACAGAATATTCTCAAATTCATTCTATGAAACTGGCACAAGTCTGATGCCAAAGCCAGGGAAACATTCCACAATACCACTCATGAACCTAGATGCAAAGGTCTTCAACAAAATCCTTGCCAACAGAACTCAACAACATATCAAAAAAATAATTCATCATGACCAAGTTGGATTCATACCAGGGATGTGAGGCTGGTTTGACATCAGAAAAATAATTAATGTGATCAACCACATGAATAACATAAATAACACAAAGGATAAGAATCATCTGATTTTGTCAATTGATGCAGAAAAGTCCAACACCCTTTTATGTTTAAAAAAAAACTCAGCAAAATAGGGATAGGAGGGAAATTCCTCAATGCAGTAAGGGGCATCCATCTAAGCAAAGCCAACCACCTACAGTATCCTGAATGGAGAGACCGAAAGAATTCCCCTCAAGAACAAGAACTAGACAAGGATGACCACTGTCACTATTTCTATTCAGCATTGTGCTAGAAGTTCTAGCCAGTGCAATTAGACAATACAAGAAATAAAGGGCATCCACATCGGCAAAGAAGAAGTAAAAATACCCCTATTTGCAGACATGATTGTATACACAGAAAACCCTAAAGAACCCGCAAGTAAACTACTGAAACTAATAGAATATTTCAGCAAAGTATCAGGATACAAGACAAACATAAGTAAATCAGTAGGATTCCTTTACATCAACAAAGAGATCATCAGAGAGGAAATCATCAAATCAATAACATTTTTAAAACCCCAGGAAGAATAAATCTAACCAGAGAAATAAGAGACCTATACCGAGAAAAGTGCAAGATCTTATGGCAAGAAAGCAAAAGAGACTTACATAAGAGGAGAAATCTACCTTGCTCATGGGTACTAAGATTTAACATTGTGAAAATGTCTATTTTACTCAAAGCAATCTACATATACAATGAAATCCCAATACAAATTCCAGTGTTATTTTTTAATGAGTTGGAGAAACAAATCACCAACTTTGGTTGGAAAAGGAAGAAACCCCAGATAAGTAAAGCACTACTGAAGCAGAGGAACACAGCGGGAGATCTCACACTGTCTGGTCTTAGAACTTATTACACTGCCATAGTGGTCAAAACAGCCTGATATTAGTACAAAAAGAGACATATAGACAAATGGAACAGAGGTGACACCCCAGAGATGTCACCACCTTCTTTTGAACAGTTGATATTTGACAAAGTCCCTAAGATTGTAAACTGGGGTAAAAACAGTCTCTTTAACAAATGATGTTGACAAAATTGGATATCCATCTGTTAAAAAACTGAAACAAGATCCATATCTCATACCTTACACAAAAACTAACTCAAAATGTATCAAAGACCTAAATAGCAAATCTAAAACAATAAAGATCTTTCAAGAAAAAATAGGGTCAATAATGGAAGTTCTAACACGTGGCTTAGACAGATTACAAAACCTGACCAACAATGTACAAACGACTGAAGAGAAAATAGATAAATTGGAACTACTAAGAATCAAACACTTTTGCTCATCCAAAGACTTTATCAAAAGAGTTAAAGGACCACCTACAGATTGGGAAAAAATATTTGGAACTACATGTCAGATTGACGTCTGATCTCCATAATCTACAACGTACTGCAATATGTCAACAAGAAAAGGTAAATAACCCAATTAAGCAATGGGCAAAGGAAATGGACAGACTCTTCAACAAAGAGGACATTCGGGCAGCTAAAAGACACATGAGGAAATGATCATTAGCTATCAGAGAAATCCAGATCAGAACCACAATGAGATACCAACAAGATTGGCCATGATCCAAAAAGCACAAAACAACAAAAGCTAGAGGGGCTGTGGAGAGATTAGAACTCTCCTATATTGTTGGTGGGAATGCAAAATGGTACAACCTCTTTGGAAAGCAATTTGGCACTTCCTTAAAAAGCTACAAATACAAACACCATATGATCCAGCTATCACACTGCTTGGCATATATCCTACAGAAATAAAGGCAGTCACACAAACAGATACTCACGTACGTATGTTTATTCCAGCACTGTCAACAGTAGCAAAGAGTTGGATTCAACCTAGATGCCCATCAACATATGAAGGGATAAACATGCTATGGTACACGTACTCAATGGAATACTATGCAATAATAAAGAACAATGACAACTTTGGGAAGTATCTCATAACCTGGTTTCAACTGGAAGACATTATGCTGAGTGAAATCAGTCAGTGTCACAAAGACAAATATTGTATGAGTCCCCTACTATAAGGATTTGAAAACAGACTCATGTACAGATGAAAAGACTCTCTGATAGCTGCAAGGAAGGGAAGGGAGGGAGGGAGAGTGCTGATTATAGATTAAATATTTGATAGAAATTTGATTGGGTGAAATCAGTGACAAGACGCCATACAGAGCAGATCAACATAACTGGACTACACCATAAACTGAAAGGTTTTTCTAAACTCAACCCAGTATTTCAAAAGATACTCTGGAATGGTCATTAGAGCTGTTGTCAGATTACCCTGGATGTCCTGAATGTCATCAAAGTGTCTTCCTTTCAATATTTCCTTTATCTTTGGGTAAAGAAAAAAGTCACTGGGGGCCATATCAGGTGAATATGGAGGGTGTTCCAATACAGTTATTTGTTTACTGACAAAGAACTCCCTCACAGACAGTGCTGTGTGAGCTCGTGCATTGTCATGATACAACAGCCATGAGTGGTTGGCAGAAAGTTCAGGTCATTTTCTTCTAACTTTTTCACGCAGCCTTTTCAGCACTTCCAAATAGTAAACTCGGTTAACTGTTTGTCCAGTTGGTACAAATTCATAATGAACAACCCTCTCATACCAAAAAAGTTTAGCAACATCATTTTGACTCTTGATTTGGACTGACAGGACTTTTTTGGCTGTGGAAAACTGGCTGAATTCCATTGTACACTTTGATGCTTTACTTCAGGGTTGTAGTGGTACACCTATGTTTCATTACCATGGTAACACAGCCCAAAACATCATCCTGTGTCTCCATAAGGTCTGGATGAACTTTGATTCTCCTTTGCTTTTGTTCATCATTGAGCAACTTCAAGACCATTTGTGCACACACCTTTTGCATGCAAAGATTTTCAGTTAAGATTTTCCTAACTGTTTCTCTATCAATGTTTACTTGGTGTACTATGCTTCCCACAGTCAGTTGATGATTTTGAAAGAAAATTCAACAAATTTTTGAAATCTTTTTATCAGCTCTGCTCTTTCCTGGCTGCCCTGACCTCTCTTAACCAGACAATTTCTCTCCCCTCAGAAACACGTTTAATCCATTTGTACATTGTAGTTTTCTTCGTGACATTATCCCCATAAAAAGCCAAGCCAAGTGCCGTCGAGCTCATAAACTTGAACTAATATGTCCCTGATTTCACTATCACTCTTGCCAAGTTTAAGAAGAAATGTAATGTTTGTTCTTTTCTCTAATTCAAACTCCAACATTCTTTTTTATTATACCTTTTTCTTTTTTATTATACCTTTTTCTTTTTTATTAATTACAGTACAAGAATAAAACTCCTAGCATCTGTCAATTATCTCATCTATGATAAACCCTCAGCCCCTTGCCCACCTATGCAGCCAATACAGTCATTTTCTTCTGTGGATAATTCTCTTGTGAAGTCCTTATAATGTGGGTCTCATACAAAATTTGTCCTTTTGACACTGATTGATTTCACTCAGCATGATCTCTTCCAAATGAGACCATGTTATGAGATATTTGCTAAAATTGCCATTATTTTTTATCATAGCATAGTGTTCCATTAAGTATATGTACCGTAGTTTACCTATCCATTCTTCTGTTGTTGGGCATCTGGGTTGACTCCAACTTTTTGCTATTGTGGACTGTGCTACAACAAACATTCATGTACACATGTCTGTTCATGTGACAACCTTTGTTTCTGAAGGATAAATTTCAAGCAGTGGAATTACAGGATCAAATGGTATATCTATCTCCAGCTTTTTAAGGAAATGCCAAACCATTTTCCAAAGAAGTTGTACCATTTTGCAATCCCTCAGCAGTGTAGGAGAGTTCTGATTTATCCACAGCCTCTCCAGCATTTGTTGTTTTGTGTTATTTGGATCATAGCCAACCTTGTTGGCGTGAGATGGTATCTCACTGTAGTTTTGATTTGAATTTCTTTAGTAGCTAGAGTATTAGAGACAGCAGGTGACCAACAATTCTCTTAGATCCAATACCAGAGAAATCAAACAGTGTTGAGATGCTACACAGGCAGCAGACTATAATTAATCATTTAAAGAAACAGCCTTCAGAAGCTCCATAAAATTTCCAAAATAAAGATTCCAAAAAATTCCGAGATAAAGCAGCCTTTCTGAATCTCTCAGAGGTGGAGTACAAAAGATTTATATATAGAACCCTCCCAGAGATTAAACAAAACGCAGTAGAACAAAATGAAAAGTTTAGTAAGCTATTTGATCTGATCGAATATCAACAATCTGAAATACATCAGATCAATAACAAAATTACAGTTAGATAATTTAATCCAAAATCAAAAGAGTGGGATTTAACAGACAGAAGTTAGACTCAGTGATCTTATGAGGTGAAATCAGAGAAAAGAAATAAGAAAAATGAAGAAGTATTAAAAAACATGTGGGACTCCATTCAGAGGAATAATTTATGTTTAAATGGAGTTCCTGAACAAGAGGGGATTAACAAAAATATAGAGAGTATTACTGTAGAGATGCTAACAGAAAACTTTCCTGAGATAATGAGCAAAGAGAACATAGATATCCAAGATGTTTATCAAACACCACAAAAGCTAGACCCAGAAAGAAAGATGCCAAGACATATTATAATCAAACTTAATAAGTTAAAACATAAACAGATGCTTCTGAAGGCAGCAAGGCTCAAAGCAAAGCTAACACTCTGAGGGAAACCCTGTAGGCTTTCGTCTGACTTTTCTGAAGAAACAATGCTAACTAGAAAACAGTGGGCAGACATATTCAAAGCCCTGAAAGAGAAAAACTGCCATCCAGGAATTACTTATCCTGCAAAACTGACTATCAAACATAGTGGTGAAATTAAGACTTTTGAAGATAAAGACAAATTTAGAGGTTTTGTAAAAACTAAACCAAAATTACATGAAATATTGAACAAAACTCTTCCCTTAGAAAAACAGAACCACTAAATGTAAATTTAAGGTGACAATTCAGGACACGTCATCCAAAATTCTAATCAAGGAAGTGACAAAACTTAATCAAAGCTACAGTAGTAGAATGAAGGAATCTGTGATCATATCATGACAACTATAATACCGTCACATTAAAAGAGGGATGCCCTACAGTAGTTATAGTTGTTTTAGATACAGAAGAAGTTTCAGAGTTATGCAGTAGCTGAAGTTGGATTTAATCTTACTATGTTAAGAGGGACAATACGTGTAGCTATAAAGCAAATTAACGATGTATTGTATTAAAATAAGAAATGCAATGCAGGATTCCCAATGAACGCAAAACCAACACTGAAAAAACAACCCATAAAGAAGAATGACCCAGACCAGAACATTAAGAGCAATATAGAAAACATCAACATAAAAGTAATTACATCAAAATGATTGCACTAAGCACATATGTATCAATAATTACCCTGAATGTAAATGGACTGAACACTCCGGTAAAGAGACAGTGAGTGACATCCTGGTTCAAAAGACACGACCTGTCTGTATGTTGCTCACAAGAAGCACACCTTAGACTTAAATATATGGACAAATTGAAAATTAAAGGATGGCATAATACATACCAAGCTAACAATACACAAAGAAGAACAGATGTGGCAATACCAATCTCAGACAAAATAGATTTTAATGTAAAATCCACTATTGTGGACAAGGATGGTCACTATTTATTGCTGAAAGGTTCAATACTCAAGCAGGACTTAGCAATATTAAATAGTTATGCACCCAATACCAGAGCACCTAAATGCATCGAACAAATACCAACAACACTGAAAAATGAGATAGATCATTCCACTATTCTTGTGATGGCACACGGAAACACACAACAATGAGTGCCACTCAAAAAGACACTGCTACACATCTATATGAACATAGCTGTGAGACACTAACATATCAAGGTCATGAAAACTTACCAAATTGTTTTTAAAGTGCTGGCTACATAAACATGCAGTGGTGTCATGGGTTGAATTGTGTCCACCGAAATATATGTGCAGTAATTTGGCTGCTCAGGGATTCCCTGTATTTTGTGACTGCCCTCCATTTTGTGATTTTCTTTTGCTGTAAATCCTAATCTCTGCCTGTGCTTAACAGGGTGGATTATGTCAGAGAGGATTAGAGTGGGACTGTAAATCCCTTCCTAAGGTCACCTCCCTGCTCCACTGGTGTTTTCCTTGAGTGTGGCTTGCACACCTTTTATCCTACAAGGGATACAAGGAAAGGGAAGCAAGCAGAGAGTTGGGAACCTCACACCATTAAGAAAGCAGCAACAGAACAGTCCATCCTTCAGACCTGGGATTCCTGCACTAAGATGCTCCCTGAACAAAGACTGATCAACACAAGGACTTTCCTCCAGAGTCAACAGATATAAAGCCTTCCCTTGGAGCAGACAACCTGAATTTGGACTTACAGTCTACTGGACTGTATAAGAATGAACCTTTTTTTGCTGAAGCCATCCACTTTGTGGTATTTCTATTAGAGCAGCACTGCCAAAGTCCACTAGCTGACTGAAACAGAATTTGGTAATGAGGGAGGGACACGCTGCTCTAACAAATACCTAAAATGTGGAAACAATTTTAAAACTGAATTGATAGAAGACTCAGAAGGAACCAAGGAGAACTGTCAACACCAAAGAAGGCACAAGTGGTTAGAAACACCGAGGACCAGCGGCAGCAGACAGGCAGCAGTAGAATCAGACCAGATCAAGACAGCACTGGTGCTGACCCACAGAGCAAGTGAGCCAAGTGCCTATGCGCAGGAGGTTTTCTGGCAGACTAGGGTGCTTCCTGGCCCTTGAATCAGTGGTGCTACAGAGTTTTGGAATACTTGCCCCTGCAGGGGCAAATATGTGTGCCTGAGGCCCGGGCCTTTAGGCCATAGGAAGCAGAAGCTGAAGAGACAAAAAGCATGAGAATCTGAGCTGTCTCAGTCTCAGAAAGTATGATCAAGACCTCAGGGGTTTGAAAAGGTGGAGTCATGGCATACTGTGTTTGTAAGAGTTGAATTGCCACTTAGTTGGGTTTAGGGTGCCCGTAAAGCTGAGGGGGCAGAGGTGCTGTCCCAGAGGGCCTAAAAGGCAGAGTTGTAGCACAGGGCTGGGGGTCTCTACTCAGAATCCAGAAAATGTGGCCAATACATAGAGTCTGCAGAGCAACGATAATGTGTAAATTGTCTCAGATAATACAGGATTGTTTTCAGTTGAGGGCTAATGTAATGTGTTTTGCTGACTTGTTCCCTGTTTTGCCTTCTTTCTCCATTTGTGATGGAAATGTCTAACACGTGCCTGTTTGGGCACTGTACCTTCGAAAGCAGATAACTTTTATTCTCAGTTTCACAGATGTAAAGAAATTTTTATATTTTGGACTTAGAACTGATTCAAGACTTTTGCCATCACATGGGATGAACATGGTTTTGCTATGACTGTTGCTACGACAGGATGAAGGTGTTGCATGTTTCAAAGATGTGAATTTGGGGTGCTGAAGGATGGAATGTCTTGGATTGCATTATGTTCCTGAAAAAATACATGCAGTAATCTGGCTGGGCAGCGATTCCCTGTATCCTGTGACTGCTCTCCATTTTGTTATTTTCTTATGTAAATCCTAATCTCTACCTGTGCTTAAAAGAGTAGATGATATTAGAGAGGGTTAGGGTGGGACTGTAAATCCCTTCCTAATGTCACCTCCTTGCTCCATTGGAGTTTCCCTTGAATGAGGCTTGCATACCTTTTATCATACAAGGAATACAAGGAAAAGAAAGCAAGCAGTGTTGGGAACCTTGCACCATCAAGCAAGCAGCAACAGGAAAAGAGCATGTCCTTTAGACCAGAGGTTCCTGTGCCAAGATGCTCCCTGACCAAAGACTGATGTAACATAAGAACTTTCCTCCAGAGTCAACAGAGGAAAAGCCTTCCCCTGGAGCAGACATCCTGAATTCGGACTTAAAGCCTACTGGACTATGTAAAAATAAACCTTTCTTTGCTCAAGCCATCCACTTTGTAGTATTTTTGTTAGAGCAGCACTAGCTGACTAAACCAGGCAGCAAGTTTGCGAACTTAATTGTCCGACCTCATATGCTATGTTACATTAGTCAGCTAAAGCTCCTAAAAATCTCATAAATGGAACCATTAATCTTTAGTCACAGAACACTTTTGATCATATTGAATTAATTTCTTTTTTCCATAAACTTCTTAAATATCATCTATGTTGCATCCCTTATAGTGTATCCCATTAAATGGCAACAATGAGCATACTCATTAGCAGATCCAAATATTTATACATATTCTTTCTCTCGTGGCATATAAAAAGCAAAAGTATATAAACTTAAAATATGACAAATATCTGTTAACTCAATTTGACATCAATAAGTAACCTGGAATGTGTTGGAAATTGTTTTAAGCCCATTTAACATAAAACATAACTGTAATTGAAATAAAGTTTGTTTAAACATTCCAAGTTTTCATCCAACTTTTACTATTTTTCATATTTTCTCAATCTAATTTTAGCCCTAGTTTTATCAACTGGTTTTGAAAATCACAAAGTCTGTGTTCAGCTGACGAATTTCTGATATGGATATAACCTTAACTCCCTAGCTACTTCTGGGAACATCTTTTCAGGGCTATTTCACATGTATCTCAAAATTTACCTATAATAGAGATAGCATGTTTACAGTTCTTTTATGATTGAGGTCTACCCAATTTCTAATACTATAGGAAAGTAGCATTCTCTCCTATTTTCTTTTCATCCTAAAAGTTCTCTGCCTAGTTGGAAAAGAATCTCCGTTGGTCCAACAAATTTCTATTCACTAAATGCTAACAGAAAAAAGATGAGTGAAAGTCTTTTGTGTTCTGTTTGACTGTATGATTACCTAAAAGATATCTTTCTTCCTAAAAAGATAATTTACAAGATTGTCCCATCTATGGTCTTTATACCTCACGGCCCAATTGATGTGGCTTGTGAGTCCTTGTGGGTCACATTCTCTATGCTCAAAGACAGGGAATAATCATTCTAATATTATTTTCTAAACGACAACTCAACCATTCAAGTAAGCCATGGAACTTGAATTAGGCTTTGGCATCCTCCAAATGCCCAGTATGATTTAACTACTCCTTGCTTTAATCTTACTGAAACCTAAACATAACCACTAGCTGTTTCAAATACTTAGAATTGTATGAAATTGGTGAAATGTGGTTCTGTTATAAAGACAGGGCCTATCAGAATGCAAGCATATTAATGCATCTGTCAAAATTTATGTCACTACAGAAACAGGAAATTTGATTGAAACTCTTAAATGAAAACTTAGATTAAAAACTGTCCTTGTTCAGGGGGAAAGATTCTAAGCTTTATAAAAGAGAAGCATTAGTCCGTCAGGAGTTTCTCAATCCCTGTGATTGGGGAAAACTCTATTTGCAGTCATTCTTTTTCTGAAAATCAGTTAATTTGGACAAATAATACCACTCTTTTTAATAAATCGGGAACCCTGGTGTTGTGATTGTTAAGAACAAAAAGTCTGCATTTGGAATTCACCAGTCACTCCTTGGAAACCCTATGGGGCCATTCTACTCTGTCCCGTAGAGTCACTGTGAGTCAGAACCGACTTGGCTGTACCCAACAACAATGGAGCAGGTGTTCTTTGTGTACCCAAAGGCTATGTTTTTCTCTGTAGAAGATGTAAGGGGTATAAAGAACATGAAACTCTTCAAACTCAAATGAGCCTGGGCCCTCCAGTGCTTTGATGGCTGGGGAATATCAGAAAGGAAACCTGCCCTCTTGGAACCCTTGGTGCGCTACTACAACTCCGCTCACACAGTTAAAGTTTACAATGGGTTAGCACCCCAAGCAGTTAACCCCATAGCATTCCATTCCTTTGTTATGTCTTTACTTCCCTGTTTGAGAGTCACTGTAAATAGTCATGATTCATAATCTGTTTCAGACTTGGCGGTAATAGCTGATTCCACCTCTGATGTTATAAAAGCTCAATAAAAGTTTCTTAAGAGGCTCAATTTGTTAGATAGAGTGGTGTTACAAAACAGAATTTCTTTAGATTTCCTTCTGGGCAAACAAGAAAATATCTTTAACTTTGCTTCCTGTAGCAAGTGGAAAAACTCTACTGGACAAGTAGAACAAGCTGTAACCAAAAGTACACTGGTTACACCAAGTAGAATGGCATTCTGATTGGGAACTTGATCAGTTTAATTAGTTCTCTACTAAAATAGGGTCTTGAGTAGGTTCTTTAATCCAAACACGAGTTATCATTTTAATTATTATTATTATTTATTGTTTTCTGTGGAATGATCAATGTATTACAAATGGTTTTCAGGGTATTTGTAACCGATCTGCAACCATTCATTCATTCACAGAATGATGTTTCTAGAAGAAACTGCTTTTGTCCCTGACAGTAAAATAAACAAGCCATGGAAACATGAATTACTCAACCCAGCTGACATTTCTCAAACGCACTGTTATTACATGTCATGGATTGAATTGTGTCTCCCCCAAAATATGTGTAGCCATGTTGCTAGGCCATGATTCCCAGTATTTTGTGATTGTCCTCCATTTTGTGATTTTCCTATGCTGTATGTTAAAGGATTAGGGTGGAACTATAAATCCTTTCATAGGATTACCTCCCTGGCTCCACTGTAAAGGGAGTTTCCCTGGAGTATGGCTTGCCCCACCCTTAATCTTTTTTTCCTACAAGAGGTAAAAGGAAAGAGAAGCAAGCAGAGAATTGGAAACCTCACACCATCAAGAAAGCAGCACCGGGAGAAGAGCGCGTCCTTCAGACCTGAGGTTCTGCACCAAGATGCTCCCTGGACAAAGATTGATACAGTACCGGACGTTCCTCCAGAGCCAACTAGGGGGAAAACCTTCCCTTGGAGCGGACATCCTGAATTTGGACTCGTAGCCTACCAGACTGTGTGAGAATAAACCTTCCTTGTTAAAGCCATTTGCTCTGTGGTATTTCCATTACAGCAGCACTAGCTGACTGAAACTTTCCATTAATCAATAAATCACCCCCTCTGCCTCTGGTTAAGACTGCCTGAAGTCTTAACTACGGGGTGGTGAAAGTCCTCACAGAAGAAGGACATGAAAAGGCAAAATGAGATGCTAGTAATTTGATCAAAAAGCTTCTTTAAACATCTTGATCAGAAGCCAAGCCAAGCCAAGAAGAGGGAGCTGTTAAATGAAATAAGAATGTTTAACAAACATCTGTCTGACAAAGCTGTATTGGCAGTCAAGTGGACAATGCCCCTAAGATTTGCCTTTATCAAAACTTAAGCCCAGCCTTCCTGTAAAAGAGGCCTTCCTTGTTGACCAATGAGACTCTGACACCACTTCCACCGTCACTGACCAATGACAATCAGACAGTGTTTCAATAGTAAATTGTGTAAGCCAATCAGAAATAACTTCTTTGCTTCCTCATTTTCCTCACAGTTTTCTTTTTATTTTTTTTTAATAAAAAGCCAGTCACGGCTGATAATCTGCAGCATACTTTTACACATAGGACTTAGTGATCCCCAATTACTGAAACTTCTCCCAAATGATCTCATTTAAAATAGCCAAGCCAGCTAAGTGCCGTCGAGTTGGATCTGACTCATGGCGATCTAAAATAGATTGATTTTATTATTGATTCAGGTTTTTCTTGATAGTTTAAAGGGGAAGACCATGCCAAAGACCATACATGGGGTTTCATTTGGGGATCCCTTTTTATGTCTTGCATAGAAATGCACTTGGAAACGGTAGGCAATGTGATAAAAGTTGTATCTAAAGGAACACTCCCAAGCCTACTTAGAACAGGCAGAGTAAAATAAGTGGCTGCATCTTAAGTGTGACCGGAGCCATTTTGTTTCTTGATTCTTTCTCCAAGCATGAGGCCATTGTTTCCATTAGGTTCTCTCAAGGTTAGGGTCTAATCTATGCTAGTTTTAGGACTGTGGAAGAACAAGTCATAATAATCTAAGGGCTATAACAGAAAAAGGAATCGGCTGGGAGATTAGATGATAGCCAGACCACCACTGGACTATGGAGCAAGAGCTAGAAAAAGAAAGGTCCTATCTTCAGGACCTACATGTTCCTGGACCTACGTTGTACTACCTAACGAAGATTAACTTTCTACAAGGTCCTAGGACTCATAAATTCTTATCCTCTTCTCCTATAAAATTTCCAGCTACTTTCCATTTTGGGGATGCGGATTTTGGAGGAATGATCACCTGTGTCTCCTTGCCTACCAGAATACAATAAACTCCTTGCTTCTCATCTCATCCTTGTTTCAAAGATGTGCTCTTTGTGAAAGGTGGCAAACACTCCACTTAGGTTTGCACTAACAAATTTGGCACCCAATGAGGGACCTTGCTGTTTGTGACTTGGGAGCACCATGGTGGGCCTGTCCTTCATGGCAGCTGCATGGCAGATGGCCCCCGCTGGAGACCCTTTTGTCTCCAAACTGAGCGTCCAGGAAGGTACGGGTCTGACCATGGTATCACTTGTCTCCAACGCATCATAGAAGAGGTGAGTACTTAGGCAACACTTGGATGGGATCTCTGAATCCCCAATTCTTTTCCTGGGTGCCACAGGATGGGACAGATACATACAGTTAGAGTTCCTTGGCTTCTGGGGTAAACCATGCCCTGTGTGTAGAATTGTCATGAAGGACTCCTTGGCGACTCTAGAGCCATGGTTTGGGCCTAAGTGTATCTAGGAGATTGAGGCTGCCAAAAGAACATCTATCAAGCTCATGTGATTGTCTGGGAGACTGAGGTGGCCAAGAACACCTCCATCAGTCTAATGTGATTGTCTGGGAGACTGATGTGAGCAAGAGTACTCCGTAAAGCTCACGTGATTTTCTGGCAGACTGAGGCAGCCAAAAGTACTCCATTCCCTTAGAGGTTTAAATGTTTCTCATCTGTCTGTGTCTTTTGTATGTCTTGTCCAGACCTTACTGTCTTATGAAGTTATAATATTTCTGGTTTATATTCTTTAAGCCTGAAAGCTAGATCCTCCAGTTGAGAGAAGTTTTTCATGCCAAATACTCAGGCAAACATGGCTGTGGCAGCGTGCTTATCTATTTTCCTGTTCTTACATACCCTGTAACAGTCTCTGAACTTACATAGACATGGTTGTGGGAATGTGCTTTTTCCAACTCTTGCCTTTTCTGTAATGTTCTCTAGACTTGGGCAAACGTGGACGTAACAGTATGCTTGTGTACTTCTCACTTTTGCCCATTTGAATATATGCCAAATAAAACTTTTTTTCTGTTTTACTCCCCCACAACAGCTAATGGTGTAGTTGAGGATTTCTGGACTATGGAGCAAGAGCTATCAAAAGAAAGGTCCTATCTTCAGGACCTATATGTTCCCATTCAACATCCCTTCAGCATCAACATGGTGAGTGGCCTCAGAAAGCGAGATTTTGCTAATTCTTTTTTGTTGTCTTTCTCATGCTTGCTTAAGTATTGTTTGAAAAAGCAGTTGGTTGATTAAGGAGAATCTTTCTTATATTTTGTTTGCTCATTTAGTTAACTGTAGATCACCATCAGCCACAAAATTTGGATCTTTTTATGACTCAGAGAAAACCTAGAAAACATTGCTCTGTTTTGCCAAATTCTCAGGGGGAGGTAGCAGAACCTGGCCTGTGTTATGACGTGTAAGGGAGGAGGGTTAGTTCCTTTCCACTTCTTATGATACAGTGTCTCAATCAAGAACCACAATGTTAAAAATAAAAACTATCAGTAAATTTAGAGTATCTTTCAATTGGAAGAACTAGTAAATTTAAGGTTTAAAATAAGAGACTATGTCTCTAGTCGTGAAAATGAATTAAGTTCAAAAAGAAGAAAACCCAAAACCTAAACCTTGGAGCTTAATATCTTTGATAAATGAGCCTTGACTTTCTCCCTACTACTGAGACACTGGTTTGGAGTTCATATTTTAAAAACACTATAAACTGAGTATACTGGAAGTAATTTGGAATTTCGCTAACCCGTTTTAGGACATGAGCTTTCATTTATGTCGTCTTGTTTTTCCTCTTTAGGGAAATTTTTCTGGATGCTTGAATTTTGTCAAAAGGTCTAATATTCCTCCATCGGAGGCTCTAGCAGGTTAATAAGTTTTCTTTCTGTTGAATTGAGTTGATCTTACCCAAAATTTCTGTATATACATTGAGAAACTAGAATCCACATATCATTGTTTATGTGTGACCTTGTTTAGTGAGGTCCTTTGCTCTTTCTGTTCCTTTGCTCTAAGAGCTTATTTTTGGTCTAGAGAATTGTGTCTACATCTCTGTCTTGTATTAGGTTGGTAGCTGTGGCTGCAACTTGCTGTTTTTTTTTTTGTTTTTTTTTTTTAAGGCCATCTTAGATCCAGTACTTCCCTTATCCAATGAAAACTGTATCTTGTGTCTGTCTTATGATTTAGACTTTTATTAGCTACTTGAAGAAATTATGATATAAATTGGTCTGTTTGACAAGTACACCAAGATCTTTACCTTCTGTATGTCAATCTTAGAAGCAAAACCTTTCTAAGTAACTTAAACTAAATATATGAAATGTGCCTTTTTTTAAAGAGAAAGATAGTCTAGTCTTAAAGTAAAAGTAGCAGATCCAGAACAGGAGAAGTAAATAAATTAGTTATTTTTTTATTTTCAAAATGCCTAGGTGAATTTAAGCATATGTAAATGATTTGGAATGACCTAATCCTGTCTTCTGCAATAAGCTAAAGAACAAGAAGGCAGGGCAGGATCTGTCTTGCCTAGTCCTTCCTAGCCTCCAGGGTCGTATAGCTCCAGGTAATCTTTTGAAAAGATACTTTCCAACTAGGTGGAGACCTTCTAAGACAGAAAAAAGATAAGACAGAACTGTTGCTCTGCTATAGTTACCAGAAATTGCTGGAATACCAGTCCTAAAAGAACTGTAAACAAGTTCTCCCTGGTGTACAGGAACTTTAAGACACATCTGAAATGGCCTGAAAAAAAATCCCCTAACAAGAGATCTAAGGTTACAATCTTATCAACGAGTTGGTCAGTTGAGTAGACACTTTGTTATTTCCAAAGCCAATTAATAAAACCTTTGAAGACTTAAATTAGACTGGGCAAATATGAGGAATGGTAGAGGTTGGGTGAAAACTTGGAATGCTTAGACAAACTTTTTTTAAATACAGACTTAAAATAATTTCTAAAACCTTTTAGGTAACTTACTCGTATTAAATTAATAGGTATTTGTTATAATTTAAATTTATATACTTTTCTTTTCATAACACAAGAAAAGATACATCTGTCAGTTAATGAGTGAGTTCATTTTGTGCTATTTCAAGAGATACAACATTAAGATTTATTGAAAAAAATTGTTTGATGTGGTCAGAAGTTTTAGTTGTCTGACAGAAGTTTAATGGTTTAATTTATGAGATTTTTAAGACAATGGTAGGTAGAACATAAAACAAAGAAATGGGTTTTTCACTGTAGGCTACAAGTCTGAATTCAGGATGTCTGCTCCAGGGGAACACTTTCCCTCTGTTGGCTCTGGAGGAAAGTCCTTGTGCTTTATCGGTCTTTGTTCAGGGAGCATCTTGGCACAGGAACCTCAGGTCTGAAGGATGCTCTCTTCTTCTTGTGCTGCTTGGTTGATGGTGTAAAGTTCCCAAATCTTTCTGCCAGATTTTTCCCTTTGTGTCTCAAAAGACTACTTCAAGACACAAGACAAACTTACACACTGAACCTTGTTCTACCAACACAACTACTGCCTCTCCACCCTCATCAACGTCATAGAGACAGAAATTCCAACATAGAAGAATGTTACATAATACCAGTAATTCCCACAGCCAAATTGGCACAGATTTTTTAGGAAACACACTCAATCCATGACGAACCCACACCGCACCCACTGCTGTAATCACATTTTTTATGCTGCCATATATTCCCTAAATTTGCTCTGAACAAACTCATTAAACTTCCGGAACCTCAATTCTCTCACCTCTAATTACTTCTTTGCCAACGACACCTCCTCTCAGAGCTCTGGTCTTGTCATTACTGAAATCTAAATCAATTATTATGAAAGAAGTTACTAAGATCTAAGTAGCTCCAGGCTTTTTTTCACTGATATTTTCCATGCACTAGACCCAATGTGCCTTAACAACACATACTGTTGTTGTCTTAGTGTGATGCTATTGGCTATACCATTTGTCAGTTTCTAGGCTTGTGTGCTTTTCTGTGTCCTCCCTGCTGGATTTAACCGTATTCTCTACTCCAAGTAAGAGCCATGATATTCCTCTCTTCTTTTGGAAACCAAAAGACTAGACATCAAAAAACTGAACTTGTCAGTCTAAATCTTTAGATATTTGTTTTCCTGGCACCCTCCTACATGGCCTGTTTTCTCCATGCTCACTACCTCATGTATAAAGATATGATAAATTTTACTCTGTCTTTTCTATGGCTCACCACCCCTGAGGGTGTCTCTTGAAACACGGTCCCTATCCAGCAGGAAGTAGCCAGAAAGACACTATACCCTGTTTCTTAAGATTGAGAAGACCCCAAAAAGGGGCAGGATTGGAACAGACAGGGTAAAATAAGTAACTACATCTTGAGCATAGCCTGCCACTATTTTGTTTCCTGATTTTGTCTCCAGGGATGAGTCCACTGTTTCCATTAGGTTCTCTCAAGGTTAAGGATTAATCTATGCTGTCTTCAGGACTGAGGCAAAACAAATCATAATAATCTAAAAACCGTAACAGAAAAAAGAGTCTGCTGAGAGATTATATGATAGCCAGACTACCTTTGGGCCCAAGACACCAATTAAGATGTCAACACATCTGAGACACTACTATTGTGACCACCTGTCAAGGATTGAATTGTGTTCCCCCAAAAAATGTGTGCAGCAATTTAACTTGGCCAAGATTCTCAGCGTTGTGTGACCTTCCTCCGTGTTGTAAATCCTGCCTCTGTATGTTAATGAGGGAAGATGGGTGGCAGTTGTGTTGGTGGGGCAGGACTCAATGTGTAAGACTGTTTTGTGCCTTGAGGCAGTCTCTTGAGATAGAGGGGAAAGAAACTAGAACAGAGATTTGGGTACCTTATGCTACCAAGGAAGCAGTACTGGGAGCTGAGTGCATCCTTTGGAAGAGGCTGGGGTCCCTGCACCTCAGAAACTTCCAGTCCAGGGGAAGACTGACAACAAGGACCCTCCTCCAGAGCCAACAGAGAAAGCCTTCTCCTGGAGCCAAGACCCTGATTTTGAACTTTCAGCTTACCTGACTGCGGCAAAATAAAATTTCTTTTGTTAAAGCCAGCTACTTGTAGTATTTATGTTAAAGCTGAATTATGTGACTAAGACAAAATTTGGTACCAGGAGTGGGGTGCTGCTCTAACAGGTACCTAAAATGTAGAAAGCAGTTTTGAAACTGTGAACAGATAGAAAACTGCGAAGGAACCAAGAAGAACTGTTTATACTGAAGAAAGTGCAGGTGGTAAGAAACAGGCAGCAGAGGACCAACAGCAGCAGCAGTGGAGAGGCAGCAGCAGAACCAGACCACTGAGAGACAGCAGTGGTGCCAACCCATGGAATGAGAAAGCTGAGTGGCTGTGTGCAAGAAGTTTCCTGGCAGAATAGGGGTGCCTCCAGGTACTGGAATTGTTAGAGCTACAGAGCTCTGAAACTCTTGCCCCTGCAGGGCAGATGTGAACCTGAGACCCAGGGTAGGAGGCCACAGAAAGAAGAAGCTGAAAAGACAAGGAGTGTGAGAAGCTGAGCTGCCTCAGTCTCAAAGGTATGGCTATGACCTTAGGAGTTTCCAAGGGTGAGGCCATGGCCCCTAGTCTTTCTAACTGTGGAGCTGCCACTCAGAGGGACTTGGAAAACTGGTACCTGAAGGCAAGGAGGTACAGTTGCTGTCCCAGTAAGCCTAGAATGCAGAGGTGTAGCACAGGGCCAAGGGGCCTCCAGTACAGAGGGCAGGACCATTGTGTAAAATATCTCAGAGGATGGAGTATTATTTTCTAAGCCCTGAGGGCTAATGTAATGTGTTCTGATGACGTACTTGTTGCCTGTTTTGCCTTCTTTCTCCCTTTTGCAATGGAAATGTCTAGTTTGTGGCCATGTGTTCTGTCATTGTATTTTGGAAGCAGATAACTTGTGTTCTAGATTTCACAGATGAAGAAGAACTTCTGGATTTTGGACTTGGACTAAGGCTTTTGCTATGATGGGATGAATATGTTTTTACATGCTGCAAGGGTGTGACTTTTTAGGGAACAAAAGGCGGAAAGTCATGGATTGAATTGTGTTCCCCCCAAAATATGTGTGGCAGTCTGGCAGGGCAATGATTCCTGGTATTGTGTGATGTTCTTCCATGTTATAAATCCTGCTTCTATGATGCTAATGAGAGTATTCACTCTCCGCAGTTGTGTTGGTGAGGCAGGACTGAATGTATTAGACTGTTTTGTGCCTTGAGGCAATCTCTTGAGACATAAACAAAAGAAGCTAGCAGAGAGATTTGGAGACCTCATACCATCAAAAAAGAAAGAAGTGCTGGAGCTGAGTGTGTCATTTGGAGAAGACCAAGGTCCCTGCAACTCAGAAATTTCCAGTCCAGGGAAAGACTGACAACAAATTCTTTCCCCCAGAGCTAGTAGCAAAAACCTTTTCCTTGTGCCAACACACCCTGAATCTGAACTTGCAGCTTGCCAGACGGTGACAAAATTAAAATTTCTCTTTTTAAAGCCATCCACATGTGGTATATCTGTTAAAGCATGACTAGGTTACTAAGACACTACCTAAAGAAGATTAACTTTCTACAGATTTCTAGAACTCATAAATCCTAATCACCTTTGCTTAAAAAAATCTCCAGCTAATCTCCATTTCAGGGAAGCTTAGTTTGGAGGATTCAGTCCCCACTGTCTGCTTGCCTACCTGGTATGCAATAAAGGCCTTGCTTCTCATCTCATCCCTGTTTCCAAGACAGGCTGTTTGCAGCAGGTGGCACAAACTTCACTTGCGTTTGTGGTAACACTACCCTCAGAGTCCCCAATGAAAATAAGTCACAAAGGGAGGAAACAAAGGAAGAAATGAATGCAGGGAAGGTCAGAAAGAAAGTGAAAGAAGGAGAGGAAGAGAAGAAAGAAGGAAGGAAGGAAAGAGAGTAAGAGAGGTGAAAGAAAGGTAAGAAATTTTCCTGATCTGGGACTAGCATCAGAGAACGGCTTTTCTTCCAACCTGGCAATAAACAAATACACAAGGAATTGAAGAACTTGGTAACCAACATAGGCTTGACTCCTTAGGGACTGTCATGGATTGAAATTGTATTCTCCAAAAAATGTGTGTAGAAATGTGGCTGAACCATGATTCCCGGTATTGGGTGTGTCTCTGTGATGTTAATCAGGGAGGATGGGTGCCAGTCAAGTTGGTGGGGCAGGACTTGATGTGTGGGATTGTATTGTGGTTTGGGGCGGCCTCTTGGGCTATAAAGGAAATGAAGGCAAACTGAGATTTGGGGACCTTATACCATCAGAAAGAAATAGTGCTGGGAGCTGACCTCATCTTCTGGAAAAGATCTGGGTCCCGGAGCCTCAGAAGCTTTTATTCCAGGGAAAGATTGATGACAAGGACCTTCTCCCAGATCCAGCAGAGAAAGCCTTCTGCTGGAGCTGACATCTTGAATTTGGACTTTCAGCCTACTGGACTGTGACAAAATAAAATTTCTTTTTGAAGCCATCCACTTGTGGTATTTCTGTTAAAGCCACACTTAGCTGACTAAGGCAGGGACTTATCAACTTCTCTGTCCTTCATCCAACTAAAAGAAATGTTATTAAAATCAATATTTCCATGGAATGAAATATATTCTCTTTTAATATGGCTATGTACTTGGAAGGACTTTGTTTTCTAATAATATTACATTCCACCTTTGGTATTTATATGTATCTAATTATAAAATGCAGAAACAGGGAGAAAGAAAATTTTATGCTTTTGGGTTTTTTTTTTATTTTTATTTAACATAACTGAGTGAAAATGTACATTCACATGTAAATTTACATGCCCCCCTATATGCAGCTTCCACTGCTCTCCCTGTCCGGTGACTGCACACTATTCCTCTCTGCTCCATACATGTCTCATCCTCCCAACAGTCTCCTTTCCCCTCCTCTCCGTCTACTCTCCTTCCTCCAGCCAGAGGTCAGCAAGATGATATCCTATAGATGTACAGAACCATAAAGTGCTTCCAACATATGGTTACTCTGCATTGACAAGTCCATTCCATTCCTGTCCAAAGAGTGGACCTTTGTTATAATTTATGGGAACGGTCAGCATCAGGGCCGGGGGTCATGCTCTCAGAGGAACCCCAAAACCGCTGGACCATCAATTGAGGTCTTTTAGTGGAGATCTCATGATGCACCTCTTTTTATTCTTGTGTTGCCAGTGAGGCTCCTCTCTGTGAGCTCCATCGTGGCTATCACTGGTGGAGGCCAGGCACCATCCGGTTCTTCCGGTCCCAGGTCGATGTAGGCACCCACTCTTGTGGGTCTCTCTGTCTTCTCGGTTGTCTTTACCGCATGCCATTTTGGCCCTCGGTGAGCATCCGTTCCTGCTGAGTTGGGACCATTTGCTGTGTCCTCGGATGGCAGCTTGGCAGCTTTTAAGACCCCAGACGCCACTCACCAATGTGGGGTGCAGAGAGCTCTCTTAGCAAAATGCTAGTTGTGCCAATTGGCCTGGAATTCGCCTAAGAGCATGGTCCCCCGCCTCCTGCCCCAGCTACTCTATCCTTGCAGTATTGAGTTAAGATGGAAGGAGTGCTCAAGTTATGCTGAAGTCCACTTAATGTTGTTCTTGTTCCTAATGTGTGCTGTCACCGCTTTCTCCCAACTAGATTTCTAGTAACTACCTAAACTAAACCCTCCCTCCCCCCTCGCCCTCCCTCCCTCCTTCCCTCCCCTCCCTTGCAGCTGTCAAAGAGTCTTCTATACACAAGTCTGTTTTTGAGATCTTATCGTAGAGGTCTCATACAGTATTTGTCCTTTTGTCGCTGACTACTCTCACTCAACATAATGTCTTCCAGTTGAAACCAGGTTAGGAGATGTTTCCTGGAATCATCGTTATTCTTTATCATTGCATAGTGCTCCGTTGAGTATATGTACCATAGTTTACCTATCCATTCTTCTATTGTTGGGCATCTGGGTTGATTCCACCTTTTTGCTATTGTGGACTGTGCCGCGATAAACATTCTGGTGCATGTGTCCGTTGCTGTGAAAGGCCTTGAATCTGTAGGATATATTCCAAGTAGTGGAATTACTGGGTCAAATGGTATATCAATATCCATTTTTTTAAGGAAGTGCCAGATTGCCTTCCAAAGAGGCTGGACCATTTTGCAACCCCACCAACAGTGTAGGAGGGTTCCACTTTCTCCACAGCCTCTCCAGCATTTGTCATTTTGTGTTTTCTGGATCATGGCCAATCTTGTTGGGGTGAGATGGTATCTCATTGTTGTCTTGATTTGAATTTCTTTAATAACTAAAGATCGTGAACATGTCCACATGTGTTTTTTGGCTGCCTGGATCTCCTCTTTAGTGAAGTATCTGTCCATCTCCTTTGCCCATCGCTTAATTGGATGGTTTATCTTTTTCTTATTGATATTTTGTAGTATCTTATAGATTATGGAGATCAGGCGTCGATCTGACATAGAGTTGCCAAATATTTTTTCCCACTCTGTGGGTGTTCTTTTAATTCTATTAATAAAGTCTTTGGATGAGCAAAAGTGTTTGATTCTTAATAGTTCCCATTTATCTACTTTCTCTTCTGTTGATTGAGGTTTCTTTGACAGATTTTGGAGTCTGTCCTCATTGTGTATTAAAACTTCCATTGTTGTTCCTACCTTCTCTTGGGTGAACTTTATCGTTTTAGGTTTGATATTTAGGTCTTTTATCCAGTTGGAGTTGGTTTTTGTATAAGGTGTAAGATATGGATCTTGATTCAGTTTATTGTAGATGGATAACCAATTTTGCCAGCACCATTTGTTGAAGATACTGTTTTTCCCCCAGTTTAATGTCTTAGGGCCTTTGTCGAATATCAACTGTTCACAGGCAGATGGTGTCATCTCTGGGGTCTCAATTCTGTTCCATTGATCAATCTGTCTGTTCTTGTACCAGTACCAGGCTGTTTTGACCACTGTGGCAGTGTAGTATGTTCTAAGGTCGGGTAATGAGAGGCCTCCCAGTGTGTTCTTCTTCTTTAGTAGTACCTTACTTATCTGAGGC
Source organism: Heterohyrax brucei (assembly GCA_028571685.1). Classification (NCBI taxonomy): domain Eukaryota; kingdom Metazoa; phylum Chordata; class Mammalia; order Hyracoidea; family Procaviidae; genus Heterohyrax; species Heterohyrax brucei. Next base: position 72,199,218 of record CM053150.1, read on the forward strand.
TTCTTCCCTTTCCAAACAAAATTGGTGATTTGTTTCTCCATCTCATTAAAAAATGATGCTGGAACTTGTATTGGGATTGCATTATATAAATAAATTGCTTTGGGTAAAATAGACATTTTCACAATGTTAAGTCTTCCTATCCATGAGCAGGGTAGGTTTTTCCATTTATCTAAGTCTTTATTAGTTTCTTGTAGTAAGGGCTTGACGTTCTCTTTGTAAAGGTCTGTTGTTTCTCTGGTTAAATTAATTCCTAGGTACTTTATCTTCTTAGGGGCTATCATAAATGGTATTGATTTGAGAATTTCCTCCTTAACAGTCTCGTTGTTGGTATAAAGGAATCCTACTGATTTACTTATGTTTATCTTGTATCCTGAGACTTTGCTGAACTCTTCTATCAGTTTGAGTAACTTACTTATAGATTCCTTGGGGTTCTCTGCATATACAATCATATCATCTGCGAACTGGGAGATTTTAACTTCCTCTTTGCTGATGCAGATGCCCTTTATTTGTTCGTCTTGTCTAATTGCTCTGGCTAGAACTTCTAGCACAATGTTGAATAGGAGAGGTGACAGTGGGCATCCTTGTCTAGTTCCTGATCTCAGGGGAAAGTCTTTCAGTCTCTCTCCATTCAGGATGATGTGGGCAATTGGCTTTGTATAAATGGCCCTTATTGTGTTGAGGAATTTGCCATCTATGCCCATTTTGCTAAGAGTTTTTAGCATGAATGGGTGTTGGACTTTATCAAATGCCTTTTCGGCATCAATGGACAAAATCAGGTGATCTTTGTCTTTTGTGTTATTTATGTGGTTAATCACATTAATTGTTTTCCTGATGTTGAATCAGCCTTGCATCCCTGGTATGAATCCCACTTGGTCATGATCGATTATTTTCTTGATATGTTGTTGTATTCTGTTGGCTGCTTTTGGGTTTATTTTTTAAAAACTGTCAGTGCTTCCAGAGCCAAAGAACTCTACCAGCTGAAAGAAAATGTTACCTACCCAACGAAAACGTATGAAGCTATGTTCCATCAAGCTTAGTTTGGCCCCTCCCAGACTTTAAGAACAAGATTATAGAGATAATCCATTTAAATGGAGGAATGCGGTGAGAGGGAAGCTTTCACTGGGAAAAAAATATATACCTTTTACTGTTGGATTATTGTTCTGTTAGCATATCTTATCTGTTTTTAAAATTAAATATATAAACAACAAATTTTAAAAGCCAAAAGCCAAGTGCCATCGAGTTGGATCTGACTCATGGCAACCCTAGAGGCCAGAGTGGAACTGCCCTCTAGAGTATTCAAGGAGTGCCTGGTGGATTAAAAAGTGACTTCAAAAAGTTAATGTACTTGCAAGAGACCCTATCCTATTTTCTGGGTGTTAGAAATAAAATTCTGGTGTTTGTTTAGTAGGACAAGCCTGGGATCAGCCTCAGTACATGTCTTGTCCTGCAGTTCCAAAAAATGTGTGAGATGGGGAAGAGTCACTTAAACTCTGTTTTCTCCTCCATGACATGGGGATAATTATCTGTGCCTCTCAGGGATTTGGGGTCTTGCAAAAATGATCCATATACAGTAAGGTATTTAATAAATGTGATAAAATGTTTATAAAATTATATAAGCAGGCCTTTTGAATCCTTTAGCAGCTAACCCCCCAGGAGTGACTGCCCCCATCATGCTGAGTTAATGTTGCTCACCGCTCTGAGACCAGCAGCCTGCCCGCCAACTTCAAGAGGCAAAGGGCTGTGCCTGCCATCGTCTGTGATATAGGAACTGACTTTCTATCTTTACTTTGTCTCCTTATTTAGCTTTGCTTCCTGTTTCTAGACAAGTTGAGGAAAACAAGAAGGTGGGGGCTCTCAGAACCAGCTGAAACTGTCGAGAACTAGATCTGGCCCTGCTGATGGACACAAAACCATTAACCTCTTCCTCTAGGTGACCCTGGAATTCTTCTCCTTCTGAACAGAACCAAACGTTAGTGGTCCGTGATTGGGGTAAGGCTTCTGGAAGTAAAGGGTCCAAGCCTAAGATCCAGTTTGAGAGACACTCCTTTTTTCAGACTGAGCAAGCACAGAAAGATCAGGCTGCCCCCAGGAAAGCCATTTTAGGCCAGACCAATCAGCAAGCTGATCCCAACTTGAGGCATTCATGAAGACATCAGACCCAAAGATTTGCTTTACCCACATAAACCTCTTGGGTCATATTACTCTGGGAACTGTCTTGGTGACACAAGTCCCAGTGAACTCTGTTGCTTGGCCAAACAAATGAAGTTATTTATTTCACTTTCACCCATTTCACGGCTCTGTGGCTACACCCAGCAGGCTTGCCAGCGTCACGCTACGCTTCAGATTCAGCTTAGGCAGTCTGGCTTCCTCGCCCCTTACTTCCTCCCTCTATTTCCTGCCCAAAGGGCTCCAGCCGTGTTCTACCTCTGACTCTTTTGCAAACAGGCCAAGGACCTACTTGGGCCTTTGCAGATGCTCTTCTCTCTGCCTGGCGGCTTCCCCCTGCCCAACCCCAATCACAGAGCTTTCTTCCTTCAAGTCCCACACAGATGTTGCTTCCTCAGTTTGCCTCCTCTGACCACCCCATCTGGATGACATCCCCACCCCAGCACTGTATCTCGTTACCTAAACTTGTTGCTGCCAAGACTCACAGTGACCCTAATGGGATACAGAAGGGCTGCCCCACAGGGTTTCCAGGGCTGTAATCTGTAAGGAAGCTGACTGCCATACCTTTTTCCTGAGGGGTCGCTGGGGGATTCAGACTGCTGAACTTTTAGCTAGCAGCTGACTTAACCACTGTATTCCCATGGCTTCTTTCTCTTTTCTTTCTTCTTACCCACTCTGCTTTATTTTTCTCCACAACACTTACAATAAGCTGACATGCTGTTATAGATGTGTTTTTCTATCATGTATCTTGCCAGAAGGGCAGAAACTTAGTTACAGTAATGATTGAATAAATGAGCCATTACTTCATAACTCGGGCAGGCCTTCCAAAATTTCCTGACAATGCCGAATTCTTCTCTCCTTCCCCCACCCACCCCAGTTAGGTGCTTTTACATATCCATGAATAAATGAATGCACAGACGAATGACTGAGCACATAAAGTGAGGATGTGAGGCTTGAAGTCACAGTAGCCATTCTGGACAACGAGTGCATGCCAACATGCTAAGGATGACAGAGTAGAAGTTAACAACACCTGGGTCCTGAGTGATGCTGGTGATCCAGGGAATTAACCAGCCCTGGAACCAGCCTACCTCCAACTCTTCTGCATGGCTAAGCCATTTGAAGTTACTGGAGGTCTTTGGTTCCTCGTAGTGGGCGTTCTCCTGGGCCCCATCCTAATGCCGCTGGACCAGAATCTCCTGGGGTGGGGCCTGCGCATTTGTCACTGTTTAACTCCCTGGGTAATTCTCGATAATACTGTCTTATCATGCATCCTAAGGGTTGAACAGAGCCTTAATTTATCTTTCATTTTCTCCCTGATGAAGGTTGAAGTATTTTCCCCAAATAAGTATATCTAAGTCCTAACCCCCAGTACCTGCAGATGTCACCTTATTTGGACAAGCATCTTTGCAGCTGTCATCAGTTAATTTAAGATGAGGTCATACTGGATTAGCAAAAAAAGCAAACTGTTGCTGTGGAGTTGGTTCCCACTCATAGTGACCCATGGGATAGGGTAAAACTACCCCATGGCGTTTCCAAGGACCACCTGGTGGATTTGCACTGGTGACCTTTCGGTTAGCTGCTGTAGCTCTTAACCACTATGCCACCAGTGTTTCCTATTGGATTAAGGTGGCTTACAAATTCAAAGATTTGGGTATTGATAAGGGAGGCAGGAGGAAATAGAGGTGGTGTAGTGGTTAAGTGCTACATCTGCTAACCAAAAAGTCAGCAGCTCGAATCTACCATGTGCTTTCTGGAAACTCTGTGGGGCAGTTCTACTCTGTCCTATAGGGTTGCTATGAGTCAGAGTCAACTCAGTGGTAGTGGCTTTGGGTTTTTGGTTTTAATGGAAAGGAGAGATGTGGAGACAAGGAAACACTCTGAGTGGAGAAGGCTGTGTGATGTTGAAGGCAGGAGCTGGTGTGAGGTGGCCACCAGCCAGGCAACATCAAGGATTGCTGGCAACCACTGGAGGCTGGAGAGAGAAAAGGAAGGATTCTTTCTCTGAGAGCCTTCAGAGGAATGATGGTGCTGGCTTGATTTTCAGCATGACCTTGATTTAGAAATGCTATCCTCCCAGACTGTGAGAGAATACACTGCTGTCGTGTTAAGTCATCAGTTTGTGGCAATTTATGTCAGCTGTGTTTCGAAACCCCAGTGGCACAGTGGTTAAGTGCTATGGCTGTTCATCAAAAGGCTGGCAGTTCGAATTTACCAGGTGCTCCTGGGAACTTCTGTGGGGCAGTGCTGCTATGACCTACAGGGGTGCTATCCGTCAGAATCAACTCAAAAAAAAGAAAGGGTACACCCCTGGATCTGACATTTGAATTCTTCCTATGGCATTCCCATAAAGTGCTCCCTTTATCAGTTGTCAAACAAGTTGCAAACTTTTTAATGTTTCTTAAGAGTATCTATTCCGTCTCTGGGCAGCTTTCACTATTTGAAAACCTTCCTGGGTATCGTGGACTCTTGGTGGGTATGCAACTGGGTAAAATCCCTTTGAAGTACTGTTTGGCAGTTTCTATAAAATCCAAAATGTACATGGTCTTTTTTCCAACTACCATACCTCCTAGACTCTGTCCTATAGTTCTCTACATGCACATAGACATAGTCACAAGTATGCTCACTGCACAATTGTTTAAAATAACAGATATCTGGAAACAATCTAAGTGCTTCTCAGTAAGGGATCGGTTAAGTAAATGTTGCTACAGCTACTCAGTAGAGTATTACCCAACCAGTAAAAGAACGAGGCCAAGTTATACAGCAGAAGTAGTAAGTTGTCCAAATGGGGAGGCAAAAAAAGTTACAGAGCAAAAGGCAAAATATAAATCCATTTGATCTTTCTAAGTCTAGTTACAGAAGAACCCTGGAAAAGAATTGGTGGGGAAAAAGGGGGTTCATTTTTCATTTTAACTTTATGCACTCCTCTACTTCTTCTTACTGTAAACACGTCCTTCTTAGAGACCATCTAACAAGACAAGAAAGCAAGACAAGCTCACAAAATCTTCAGATAGAATTTCTTACAAACCTGACAGAGTTGTCACTACTCTTTCCCCGAGATAAGAGAAGGAGGAAGAAATGGAAGAGGAAGGGTAGGGGAGAGCAAGAATGGGGGAAAGGACATAGGCGGAGGTTGCAGAAAGAGGTCACCAAGACAAGAACTATTTAGAAAGGATACCACTCCTTCACCTTGGCTTACTGAGATATCCAACTATGTGCCTTCTTGGGGCGAGCAGGGCAGTAGTGTGTATCTGCTGTGTACCTTGCACTTATGTGTCTATATCCTTATGACTGTGTATATGCTTGAGTGTGCATGCATCTGTGTGTGGGTGGGTACACTGAGGGTGTATCTGTGTTTCCACATACCTACTTGCTTAAACAGCACCTGCCATGTATTAGATGCTCAGTTATCTGATAATGGAATAGATACACACAAGAGGGAATCCGTACATCTGCACATACACGTTATGGTCATCTGTGTGGTAGTCTAAAAGTGCCTATCTGAATGTGCCTTGTGACGAGGGCAGGGCACTGGGCTCATGGGTGTGTCATGGATTTAATTGTGTCCACCCAAAATACGTGTCTACTTGGCTAGGCCATGATTCCCAGGATTGTGAGATTGTTATTTTGCATTCTGATTTGGTTTTCCTACTTGTTGTAAATCTCAACTCTACAATGTTAATGAGGCAGGATTAGAGACAGTTACATTAATGCGTCAAGACCCAGTGTATAAGATCAGATCCTGTCTTGAGCTAACCTCTCTTGAGATATAAAAGAAAGGAGCTAACAGAGAGACAGGGGAACCTCATACCACCAAGAAAGCAAGCCAGGAGCAGAGCACACACTTTGTTCCCAGAGTTTCTGTACTGAGAAGTCCATAGACTAGGAGAAGATTGATGACAGGGATCCTCCCCTACAATAGATAGAGAGTGGAAGCCTTGCCCTGGAGCTGGCATTCTGGTCTCCTAAACTATGAGAAAAGAAACATCCCTTTGGTAAAGCCATCCACTTGTGGTATTGCTTTTATAGCAGCACTAGATGACTAAGACAGGGTGCAGCTGGAGTGTGAATGAATGTGTCAGTGTGTCTGACTGTGGCTGAAGCTGAGAGAGCAGGTACCTGTGTATGCCTGTGAACTTGTCTGCAAGATTTGGACATGAGCTTGCCTCTCGGTGTGTGGCTGTACATGTGAAAGTGTTGGTGCATCAGGTGCCCTGCAAGGGGGGATGAACCGGCACCTGCATATTTGATTTCCCTTTTGCTCTGGGCAGGATGTGTCTATAGTTCATATGGCTGGTCACTTCCTCTTTCATTTCAGTAGAGACTGTATGGCCCTGGCAGTCTCCCAGCTGTTCTCATACACCCAGTCATTTCTGCTAACTTTGTGGAAATCAGAGGTGGCATGCTTGCAAGAGTTCATCTAAAGTTTGCTGACATGCCCTGACACCAAGGAAAGTAGACTTCAATTCACGATGACCCCGTCCGTGAATGTCAGAGTGGGGCTGGGTTCACAGGGTTTTTAGTGGTTGATTTTTCAGAAGTAGACTGCCAGGACTTTCTTCCAAGGTACCCCTGGGTAGACTCCAAACTCCAACCTTTTAGATAGCAGTCAAGAAACAAAAAACTCTGGCTGCAAGGGAGTAGCCCCGGCTCTGTTTCCCTCTACTGTGCTTCCCTCTCACAAGTGGATGTTGTGCCAGGAGTGGACAGGGCAAGTCATTTGGAGGCAGATGACCTGGACTCAAGGCCTGTTTCTGCTCTTGGGCATTCTGTAAGGCTTTGGATATGTCCCTGAGTCTCTGCTTCCGCCCTGCCCAAATGTAACTCCTAATTTCAAGGTTGCAATTCTTGAAGGCTTAGTAGAAACCAAGAGTCCAGTATATCTCCTTTGGCCTCCTGGTACACCTGTCCCCAGAGACTGTGAGTACTGACTTTTATGGTCACAAAAACCAAAGATCCTGCTGCTGTCATGTCATTTCCAACTCATAGCAACCCTATAGACAGAGTAGAACTTCCCCATAGAGTTTCCTAAGAACACCCGGCAGATGTGAACTGCTGACCTTTTGATTAGCAGCCATAGCACTGGACCACTATGCTACCAGGGTTTGCTTGAGGTCACAGCTGCCTCTTTTTTCAGAGAGTTGTCCTCAGCCAAGTGGAAGCCACCTTTCCTGGGGAAGGGGTCACATCTCTTTCCCTCCTCCCCCTGACACACAGAGACTACTGACTGCTGTGGAAGACAGAAATTTGACCATCCTGCCTCAAGATGCAACCAACTTTGTGATACAGTGCATACTTTCCAGCTCCCCCTGAAAACAGGGTTAGTGAATCTCTAGCTGAGACCATACCCTTCTTTAGCTTTCTCTCCCTACTCCAACGTCCCTCTTTTGCTCTTCTTTTCCTGAGAGTATTCACCCAATAAATCATTTTACAAGAAGGCACCTCCTTAGTTCTGCTATTAAGGAACCAGCCTTAAAACAATGTAATGGATTGAATTGTGTTTCCCCAAAATTATGTGCCATAAATCTTCACCTTTACACTTGTGGATGAAATCCCATGTGGGAACAGTGATTTCTGTGTTACACTAATGAGCCCATGTCAGTCTAAGGTGCATCTTAAGCCAATCGTTTATGAGATACAAAAGAGTAGATCAGGCACAGATGAAAGGAAACACAAATGGAGGGGAAGATAAGTCACCTGAGGACCGCTGAGCAAGTTGAGGAACAGGAGCTGAAAAAGAGGCAAGGACTTTACTTCAGAGGTGACACAGGGTGAAAACTTTCCCCAGCAGGAGCCAGTGCCCTGAATTCAGACTTCTAGTCTCCTTAATTGTGAGAAAATAAATATTTCTATTAGTTAAAACCATCCACTTGTGGTATTTCTGTTACAGAAGCACCAGATAACTAAGACAACTTAAAAGCACTTTTATCAAACTGACTTTATACACACAGTAACTCCATGAGTTGAGGGTACAGATTCTATGTTATCACACCATTTTACAGTGAGAAAGTGGAGGTTCACAGAACACAATGACGTAACAGAGAACAAAGTGCTTGGGATGAGTTAAGAGTCTCTTGGACCATAACCAGTTGGCCACCTCATTCCATTTTCCCCTGGCCCCCTAGCTTCTTGAGATCAAAGGAAACCTGAAAGGTTATCTAGGACAGTCATCTAATGTATCCCTGTCCTCTAGACAAACCCTCCCTCCAGGCAAATGTCCAGTTTACGTTTGCATGCCCCCCAGTTACAGGGCTCATTTTCTCTAAAGAAACTCTTCTTTTTGTGGACAGTTTAACTTTCTCCTTTCATTGCCTCATCAAACATTCTGTAAGCACCTACTGCCTGCCAGGCACTGTTCTAAGTACGGAGGGTACTATGATAAGGAAAAGCCAAGATAACCCCTGCCCTAATGATGCTGACAGAGTGGTGGGGGAGAGAGTCAAAGGAAAATGATCACAGAAACAAAAATTGCAACTTTGGAAAATGTTTTGAGGGAGGTATGTGGTCCCTGGGGGGCCCCTGGGGGACTTATGGCAGGAAAGGTCTAGAACTGGCTGGGGAGAACAGAGATGGCTGCACAGAGCATGGGATGGCAGAGGACAAGAGGTGAGAAAGGTGTGAGAAAGGTGTTAAGGCGGAGCAGCACGTGCAAATGAGATGTGTGAGCCACTGGAAAAAAACCAGCACGATGGGTCAGAAGACAGGCAGGGGAGTGAGGGGAGATTGTGCAGCGGTAGGGCCTCACTTGCCCTAGCCCAAGAGGGGTTTAAGCTAGACCCACCCCATCCCAATCATCAAGGGCATGGCCTTACAATTTTTCTGGTGATGAAATGACTTCTTTCCACCTGGGAACTCCCTCTTCTGCCTGGATTTTTCTGCATGCTGTCTCAGGTCCCTACAAGCTTTCCTCACTATCCCAAGTGACTCATAATGCAAGCACTTGAGGATCTCAGAGACACACCTAGAAGTGACTGTGTCACCAAAAGCTGCAGCAACAACCAGCGTCAAAAGGGAACACAGGAGACAGAATAGTATGTTTGGTGGGGCCAGAAGAACCCACCTGAAAAGACAGGGCTGTTGTCCTCTTGGGCAACCCAGTTGCCTCCCTACTCCAACACATGCACTTATACAAACAACTTCAGCCCTCATTTAAATTCACCTGAAGTCTGGCCCTGCCCTGGCCTTGCTCTGGGCTTACTGGTTTCTCTGAGCAAAGGAGAAAGATAAAGCTTCTAAGGCACAGGAGGAAGGAGGCCCTTTGAAAGTTGAAGGCGTATAGGAAAAGTCTGAGATGACACTGTGAAGAGCTGACCTGGAAAACCCTTCCACCTGCCCTGCTTTTCCCCCAAGCCATACTTCCTGCCCATTCCACTGCCGTGAGATCCCAGCATGCCTTGCAACTAAACCTCTTGGATAATGGCATTTTGGCCAACAACTGAAGTGTGATAACATAGCCAACTAGAAAGTCTTCTTCCATCACTTTTGGCTGGATCACAGATACACACACAGACACCAAGACACAATCATACTCAGAGGGACCATGACACATATATACACACATAAACATGCTCTTACAATTACGGTTTCCAAACCCGACAGGTCATCGCAATCAACAGAGAAGGTTGTAAAATGCAGATTCCTAGGTCAAGCATCTGGTATTGATTCAACCTATGCCTGAAATGGGGCCCAGGAATCTGTGTTGTAACAAGGTGTGGTAGACTATAAGACTCTCAGAAAAGATGTCCATATCTTAATTCTCATTACCTGTGACTATGTGACAAAGGAGGAACTGATATTGCAGGCAGACCTAAGACTGTGCATCAGCTAACCTTAATATAGGACTATTATCTTAGATTTTCTGGGTGATTCCAGGAGTCTCTGAATAGGGCAAAAGGAAGCAAAAGAAGAATCAATCACAGATGTGGTGACAGAAGCAGACATTGGAGTGATGCAATGTGAGGCCTGATTCTAGCATCACTGACGTTGAAGATAGAAGGGGGCTACAAACCAAGGACCCTGGTAGTCTCTTGACAGAAAATAGGCTGTTTCTACAGCCTCCAGAAAGGAACATAACCTTATCAACATCTTAATTTTAGCTCAGCAAGACTCAAGTCAAACTCCTGACCTTCAAAACTGTAAGATAACAAATTGGTGTTGCTTAAGGCCACCAAGTGTGTGGTAATTTGTTGCAGCAGAAGAAGGAAAGTAAGGCATCAGGGCCTTCAGGTAATACTGGCACAGTAGTCTGGGAAGCACAGGGCTCACCTGTCACCCAGCCATGGCTATAGTAATGGGCCTTTCCGGCCCAAGCAGAGTCAGGCATTTGGAAAAGAGGTCTCCGAGTTTGAAGGGACACACCCTTAGGGGACCCTGAATGGATGCAAACACTCCAAGGACTACTTGGCCCTGTCAAAACCACTTCCAAAATAAGTATTGCCCCGAAGATTTGAAGGACGCAGTGATGAATAAATGTGGGTCCAAGCTTCTAACGAGCTTATAGGTATGAGGTCACCCAGTATGTGAACACTGGGAATCAAAAACCATTAAGACCAACAGCCTTCTTTACGGGAATAGAAAAACCAATCCTCAACATTATATGGAACGGCAAGAGGCCCCAAATAGCTAAAATAGTGTTGAAAGAGTAGAACAAAGTAGGAGTACTCACACTTTCTGATTTTAAAATGTACCGCCTTAATTATCTAGTGCTGCTGTAATACAAATTGCCTAAGTCGATAGCTTTAACAAACAAATTTATTCTTTCATAGTTTAAGAGGCTGGAAGTCTGAATTTAGGGTGCCAACTCCAAGGGAAGGCTTTCTTTCTGTGTTGGCCCTGGAGGAAGGTCCTTGTCATCAATCTTTTCCTGGCCTAGGGGCTTTTTGGCTCAGGGATGCCAGGTCCAAAGGATGCACTTCACTACAGACACTTCCTTCTTAGTTGCATGAGATTCCTCTCCTCTCTGCTGGAGTCTTTCTTTTATATCTCAAAAGAGAATATCTCAAGATACAACCCAATCCTGTACATTGACTCCTATCTCTTTAACATAATCACCTCTAAGCCAGCCCATTAACATCACACCTGTTGAAAACTTGTCACTGTTGAGTTGATTCTGGCTTATAATGACTGTATAGGACAGAGTACAACTGTCCTATAGGGTTTCCAAAGAGAGACTGGTGGATTTGAACTACCAACCTTTTGGTTAGCAGTCATATCTCAACCACTGCACCACAATTAATATCATAAAGGTTAAGATTTACAGTATGCAGGATAATGATATCAGATTACAAAATGGTGGACTGCCACACAGTACGAGGAATCACGGCTGTTGCGGATTGAGTTGTGCCCCCTCCCAGATGTGTGTATCAATTTGGCTGGGCCCAGTATTGTGTGGTCACCTGCAATTCTGTCATTTGATGAGATTCCTTGTGTGTTGTAAATTATATCATTATGATTTAGTAAGATGGATAAGCAGCAATTACACTGATGCGGTTTATAAGATTAGACAGTGTCTTATGCCAATCTCTCTGGAGATACAAAAGACAAAAGCAAGTAGAAAGACATGGGAACTCCTAAGCCATCAAGAAAGCAGCTCTGGGAGCAGAGCTAGTCCTGCTGGACATGAGATTCCTGCACTGAGATTCTCCCAAGCAATAGAACAGAAAATCAAATTCACACAAAGACCAGGTTTACCAGTCTGACAGAGACTAGAGGAACTCTTGAGGCTGTGGTCCTAAGACACCCTTCTGAATTAGAACTGAAGCCATTCCTGGAGACTACCTTTTAGTCAAACTACACACAAGCCCATAAAACAAACAGTAGCACTCAGGAAGGTGTTTCTTAGTACAATCAATTATACAAAATCAAAAACGACCAACATTTGCCCAAAAGCAAAGAAGACAAAGAAGTTAGGGGTAGAAAATTCATGTCAAAGGAAGCAAGGAGTCCAGGGCAGAAACAGGGAGAATGCTGACACATTGTGGGAAATGCAACCAACATCATGAAACATTTAATGCACAGACCATCAAGTAAGAAACTAATTTGCTGTCTAAACTTTCACCTAAAGCACAGTAAAACAGCTTTTTTTTTTTTTTTGTAAAAAAAAAAGAAAGGTGAGAACAGTTACACAACTGGAAGAATGTAATTAAAGTCACTAATTGTACATGTGAAAACTATTGAATTGGTGATATGTTTTGCTGTATATACTCTCAACAATAATAACAGAACAGTGGAGTAGATGGACACTTCCCTCAACTCCTCTAACAACAAAGACCCAAAAGAACAACTGAAGCTAATACATATGACATCCTAGGAGCCCTGAACAGCAAATGAAAAGTTGAGAAATTGGAATGAAGAACAGGGAAGAGAGAGCTATGCCATAAATACATAGGACTCCACAGACCTTACCTGCAGGGAAATGGTCACAGTCACAGAGTGGTAAGCAGAGTGTCCTCCTCAGCAGTAGTTACTGTCTGGAGAGTCCACCTGCACTGCTGAGACCTATGAGAGACAGCACGAGATTGTCAAAAGCTCAGTCTTTGAACATAACTGGCTGTGGGCACACTATTCTGAATGTTTTCTGAAAAATGGGCCTGTTTCCCTTCTCCCGGCACTCCCTTCATTCTTCTCTGCACTGTGCCCAGTGCTAGAGTTTGACGCAATTAACTGAGCCTGAAGCAGGATTCCTCAAGCCAGCCTGGAGCTATTCTCCCCTTCCCTTTTCTGCACTGCACCCGGCTCTGTAGTCTGACACCATAACTGAGATGCAGGAAGGACTCCTTAAGCCTGCCCTGAGCCATTCTCTGACATTCAGAGGGGAAGCAACTTAATAAATCCAGGGAAAGAGGGGGAAAAAAATTCTACTGACTCCCCTAAGTCATAAAGTCAGGGCAGAAAACTTCTCTTTCACCTAGGTCCCAACATAAGGAGATATACTATCCTCACAGATACTCAGTTAACCCACTGCCTGTCTCAGTGGCTGCAGTCAAACACCTGTGCCTATACTAATCACCCCAGCCCATCTAGAATAGTAGGAGATAGCCTGCAGCACACACTTGGTGACTGACTATCTGAACACTAGAGCTGAATCCGCATAAGAAAAGTAAACTGTACATTTCATAACGAGAAGCTAGGACACAGTAGGCAAACATAAAACAAATAAAATTTACCTATGGCATGGAAGCAGAAGTCCATATCAAAACACTTTAAGGGGGTGAACACGATCTCTTCAGAAAGCTCCCAAAACAAAGAATCAAATTTTCCAGAGGAAGAGAACTTACTGGAATTATCAAAGATAGAATAAAAAGATTAGTATTTAGAACTTTTTGAGGGATGAGGGAGGAGATGAGGAAAATGCAGCAGAGCATAATGACAAATTGAACAAGCTGCAAGAAAGCATTGAGTGGCAAGAATTTGAAATTCAGACAATTAAGAATAAAATCATATAATTAGACAACTTGATAGAAAGTTGAAGGAGCAGAACTGAGGCAATAGAAGGCCAAATTAGTGAGACTGAAGATGAAGCACATGACATCAACATGTTTGAGGAAAAATCAGATAAAATAAATTTTTTAAAACATCAAGAAACATAAGAATTATGTGGGACTCTCTGAGGAAGAATAATCTGTGAGTGATTAGAGTATCATGACATGGGGTATAACAGAAAATACAGAGAAAATTGTAGATTTGCTGACATAAAATGTCCCCAATATCACAAAATATGAGAAGATACCTACCCAAGACACTCATCAAACTCCACACAAGGTCGATCCCAAAAGAAAGACACCAAGGCATTTTCTAATCCACTTTCCCAAAGTGGCTAGGGATAAATGAAAAACAACCCACAAAGAAGAATCAATAAGACTAGCCTTGGATTATTCACTAGAAACCATACAGGCAAGAAGACAATAAGATGACATATACAAAGCCTTGAAGGAAAATAATTGTCAGTCAAGAATTACATATCCAGCAAAAATATCTCTCAAATGTGATGGTGAAATTAGGACATTTCAAGGTAAATAGAAATTTAAGGAATTTGCAAAAACCAAACCAAAATTACATGAAATACTAAAGAGAGTCTTTGGGTTAGAAAATCAATAACATCAGGTAACAACCCAAGACCAGAACATGGAATAGAGCAACTGGATATCAACCCAAGTAGGGGAATCACAAAAGTAAATCACAGGCAAAACAGTAAAAATCAGTAAACAGAGATATCATTATGTAAACATTTTAACAAAGAATAGGGACCCAAAAGAAAATGTAATCATAGATCTTTCATATGTAGAGGAAATCAAGGCAATATAAAGAAATTAAAGACTAGTTTAAATTTAGAAAAATAGAGGTAAATTTTAAGGTAACTACAAAGGAACCTAATGTTTCTGTGTACCAAAATAAAAACTAACAAACACATGGACTCAGCAAATACAAAACTACCATCATTGAAAAAGATGAAAATAAAATACATAAAATAAGATTCAGCACAGAGAAAATCAAATGCAGTAAAGGCGTTGTCTATGTCACTCAAAAACAGATATCAAAATGACAGCATTAAGTTTACACCTATCAATAATTATATTGAATGTAAATGGATTAAATGCACCGATAAAGAGAGACAGAGTGGCAGATGGGATTTTTTTTTTTAATAAATGACCCATCTATACGCTGCCTACAGGAGGTAGACCTTGGATTCAAAGACATGAACAAACTAAAACTCAACGGATAGGAAGGAAATACTTTAACAACATTAAAAAAGAGCGGGACTGGCAATATTAATCTCTAATAAAATAGACTTTAAAGTAAAATCCATCACATTGGATAAGGAAGGACATTATATGATGATTAAAGGATCAGTACTCCAGGAGGACATAGCCATATTAAACATCTACACAACCAATGACAGAGCTCCAAAATACATAAAACAAACACTAACTTCACTGAAAACAGAAATAGACAGCTCCACAATAACAGAAGGAGACTTCAACACAAAACTCTTAGTGAAGGACAGAACATCTAGGACAAAATCTCAGCAAGGATACAGAAAATCTAAATACCACAATCAACCAACAATACATCCTAGAGACATAAGGGCTGTCACACACAGATATATGTACACCAATGTTCGTTGCAGCACTACCCACAGCAGCAAAAATATGGAGTCAACCTAAGTGCCCATCAACAGATGAATGGATAAACAAGCTATAGTATTTCACACAGTAGAATACTATACAATGATGAAGAGCAAGCATGATCTTAGGAAACATAACATGAAATCATCCTGAGGATATTATGCTAAGTGAAGCTGACCAGTCACAAAAGGACAAACGTTTTGAGACCACTGTTATAAGGATTCAAGAAAAAGTTTAAGCACAGAAGAAAATAATCTTTGATGGTTACAAGGGTGCAGAGGGAAGGAGAAGGTATTCATAGATTACACAGTAGATAGGAATTGGATTAGGTGAAGGAAGTGACAGCACACAGTAGAAGGAAGGTTAGCACAACTGGGCTACACCAAAAGCTGAAAAGTTTTTCAAATACAAGCCAACATTCTGAAGGACAGAATAGCGGGGACAGGGGTCTGGAGACCACAGTTTCAGGAGACATCTAGGTTAATTGGCATAATTAAGTTTTTTTTAAGGAAAATGTTCTGCATACCACTTTGATGAGTGGTGTTTGGGATCTTAAAAGCTAGCAAGCTGCCATCTAAGTAGCATCAATTGGTCCCAACCTACCTGAAAGCAGAGGAGAGCGAAGGACATCAAAGACATGAGGAAAACATAAGCCCAGCAAACAGAAGGTACCATGTGATCCAGAGATTACACCAATATGAGACCAGAAGAACTAGATGGTGCTCAGCCACCACCAGTGACTGTCCTGACAAGGAACACAATGTAAAGTCCCTGATATAGCAGGAGTCAAACGAATGTGCAGAACTGGAATTCTCTTAAAAGACCACACTTGATGGTCCATCAGACTGGAGGGTTCCCTGAGGACATGGCCCCCAGACTCTGTTGGGCTTAGAGTTGAAAGCAGTAAACCATGCCAACTCTTCAGACAAAGATTGGAGTGGACTATAAGACATAGAGTGATGCAGGGAAGAGTGTGCTTCTTAATTATATACAAAGGCTGTGTGAGCACTTCCTGTGAGAGGCGAGATGAGAAGGTGGGGGAGACAGGAGTTGGCTGAATGAACACAGGAAGTACAAGTTAGAAAGGAGGAGTGTGCTGTCACAGGGAGGGGTGTGAGCAGTTAGAGTCGCATGATGGAGTGAATTCAGAGTTTCATGTGACAAATTGATTTGGATTGTAAACTTTCACTTAAAGCACAATAAAATACCTAAAAAGTAATAGTAACAAGATAAAGTTTGGAAAAAAAAATAAGACCAAATGTAACAAAGTGCTATTGGTGCTATAAGGAGAACTGGTGGCACAAGGATTAAAGCACTCAGCTGCTAACAGTGAACATCAATGGTTCAAATCCACCAGCGGCTCCAAGAGAGAAAAGATGTGGTGATCCGCTCCCATAGAAGCTTCAGCCTAGGAAACCCAATGGGTGCAATACTTGTCCTGTGGGGTTGCAACGAACTGGAGTTGATTTGACGACACACAGCAATGACAAATGGCAGCATATCAGGCAACGGTGCTGAATGCCCAAAAGGCCTCTCGGATTTCATCATAGTGTATACAACCTGCCTTACGCTGGAAAGAATTTGAGTCCTACCCAGACTTCTCTTTAGACAGCTACGTGACCTAGACAAGGTGCTTCGCTTCCTGTATTTCCACTTTCAGTCTTTTTCCTTCTGCTCCTAAGCCCGGCGATGCTGGAGACATTCAGTTCTTCATCCACAAATATATTTAAGCACCTACTCCATGCTGGACACATGTTTTCAATTATTCCTCAAAGTACCCTGAAGCAGAGTAAATCACTTCATTTTACAGATTAGGAAACTGAAAGTCAAAGAGACTGACTGATTTACCCAACATTGTGTAGCTGGAGAGTAGCAAAGTTGGAATTTGAACTTAAACCTCACTCTAAATCCAGAGTCCTTTTCTCCCAATGTAATTCCTCCATTCTCTTCAAATCTTTTATGAGCATATAATCTGAGGAAGACCCTGCACCAGACACAGTGGAGGGAGTGGTAGAGAAATGAGGCAGAGGCAGATCACCAAGGGGAATTTCTGAAGAAATAATGAACAGGCAGTCAGCTCTGAGATCATAAGCAGGCCTGGCCTTTTCACACTACCCCCTACAAATTGGCCGCTTCTGTAGGCCTCCCTTGACAATCCCTGTTTTCCATGGTGACAGTGGAAGCAGCTGGCCCAGTAGATAAGTGTCCCAGAAACTCCCTTTCCAAAGAAGAGAGGTTGTAGATATCCCATCTGTTTTCTGTTTATAGCAATGGTTATTACTAGAGAATTCTCAACATCCCTGACAATCCTGCTCTACAGAGTCGGGAAACAGGAGAGAAGAAATGGCCCCCCAGAGTTACACAGCAAACTTGCAGAGGTTTTTGGAATTTGTACTCTTGAGGACTCAACTCTGGGCTGGACTGTCACTGTCTATCCAGGCAAAATACACCAGAATCAGAGGACGGCACAGAGAAAAGCCCAGAGATACCCTCTCTGATAAACGGGTTCCTCTTCCCCCAGCCCAGAATATCACAGAATACAGAGAAGTAGGTCCAGTGACTAACAGTGCTAGAGGAGCCCAGGTGCCACCAGGGTTAGAGAAGGAGAAAAAAAAAAAACAAAAAACCCAGCACTGTCCAGTTGATGCCAATTCATAGCAACCCTATAGGACAGACAGAGTAGAACTGCCCCATAGAGTTACCAAGGAGTGCCTGGTGGATTTGAACTGCCCAACTTTTGGTTAGCAGTCATGGCACTTAACCATCAGGGTTTCCAGGGTTAGTAATGGAAGGGAAAAAGCCATTATATTTTTTTATCTACTGTTACATAACAAATTACTCCAAGACAACTGACTTAAAACAGCAGTTAGTTATTTCTTGGCTCGTAAATCCAGGTGCTGCTTAGCTGGGGCATCTGGGCCAAGTTCTCTCATGAGGATACAGCAGCCAAGGTGTCAGTTGGGGTTGTGGTCTCAACTGACAGCTCACCGGAGGGATCATCTATTTCCAAGCTCACTCACGTGGTGGTTGGCAGTACTTGGGTCATAGTTCCTCACTGGTAGTTGGCTGGATGCCTCCTTCGGTTTCTTGCTATGTGGGCCTCTCCAGAGGGTGGCTCACAACATGGCACTTGGCTTTCCTCAGAGGGAGCAAGACAGAGAGCGAGAGAGAGAAAGAACACCCAAATAGAGAAGCCACAATTTTCTTGTAACCTCATCTTGGAAGTGGCAGCCATCACTTTTTCTGAATCTTATTCTCTAGAAGCAAGTCCCTAGATTCAGCTAATTGGCCAAGGGAGAGGAACTACGTGAGAGCATCTTAGAGGCTGCTTGCCACAGCCATCAAATAACTGTTCCAGAAATGCTTCTTCAGGATGGAGCTGAGCTGGAAGTTGTCAAGAGGTCAGCAGGCTTAGCTCACTGGAGGCAGCCGTCTTGCAAGGGCACAGGGATCTCGGAGGGAGTTGATGCTTGGGTGGATGTCAATATCTCCTCTCTGAGATGCTTCCTTGCCCTGGTACCAGCCAAGGCTCCTAACATCTTGTCCTCAGTCAGAGTCTCTTACACTGTCGTTAGACAGAGAAGTCACAGCCATAGATGGCAATTGAATCATCCAAGTTTACTCTGTTGCCAGGACAAAACCCTAGAACCTCGGGCTCTTGGCTCAGGGCCCTAGCTATGTCTGGTCAGGCTTTGTAGCTCTCCTCATGCCCAGCATATTCAATACTAGGGCCAGGAGATGATGTGAGCCATGTGTGAAATCTCACTGTCCGCCTGGAAAACACTGGTGAACACGCCACACTACCTTTAATGTTTGAGGGGCTGAGATAAGAGTACAAATGGAAGCCCCCAGCCTATACCTCTTTTCTTTGCTCTACTCATGATTCTATGTGCAACACGACAATAACCTTGCACACATGCTTATGGTTACTCAGTTCTCTTAAGCTGCATTCATGGCCTCTCACAGCAGATCCACCCCAGGGCCTAGGCATAGGTGTGCCTGCAGGATGCTCTGCCCTCTGAGGACACTCAGAGGAGGCCTAGGAGGAACTTAGGATCACTGGGCAGAGAATTCCAGAATTTCAGGAGCCTAGAGTACGGTACCAGAAACGTACAATGCAAGTTCTGAGAGGGCATGTCCTCTGGGCCCTGTGGACTCCTTGGCTCATGAACACGATCAAGGAGGACCAAGTACAACTGGAAACCTGCCCCTAAGAGCAGGATGAGTGGAAACTCACACCCTTTAAGCACCATTTATAACAATCCGCATTATACATTCTCTTCCCCTCTCCAGCAATGTTTCCTCACGTCCGAACTTCGTCTATGTTTTCACTGTCTGGTGTCCTCCAGGCAGCCCTGCAGCCTCTTTCCTGCAGCCCCCATCCCACCCCCGCAGCAAGGGTCACTGTACCTTGACTTCCTGGATGCATGTGGGATATTCCCAGCTGACTAAAATGGCATCACCACACCCACGCGAAACCTGATTTACAAAAGGAACTGACAAAAGTGGAAGTTCTGCAACGGTGCCGACACTCGAACTTTGCTTCTGTGTCAATGTCAGCGTAGATTCCTGTCTTAGTCATCTAGCGCTGCTGTAACAGAAACACCACAAATGGATGACTTTAACAAAGATAAATTTAATTTCTCATTGAAAGGTAAGCTGAAAGTCCAAATTCAGGGCATCAGCTCCTGGAGAAGGCTTTCTCTCTGGGTCCTGGAAGAAAGTCCTTGTCATCAAGCTTCCCCTGGACTGGGAGCTTCTGCCGGGGGCACTGGCCCTGAAGGACATGCTCTGTTCCCAGTACTGCTTCTTCCTGATAGTATGAGATCCTCATGTCTCTGTTTATTTCTTTTTTTTTTCCCCCCTAATTTTGTTTCCCAAGAGATTGTCTCAAGACACGAAACAAAGTTACAGATTGAGTTCTGCCTGGCCACTACAACTACTGCCCATCCTCCCTAACATCATAGATGAAGGATTTATAGCATAACAGAAAAGCACACACAATAACAGAAATCACAGCCTGATCAAACTATACACACATTTTGGGGGGAACACAGTGCAATCCATAGCAGTGCCCAGTGGAAAGAAGTCTGTGTAGAAAATTAAATAACCAAGAAATTACAAAAAAATAGATACATTTTTGTGATTCTACAGTCTGCATATCACTTGATTTTTGAAATTTGTGTTACGTATTAGGAAACTCTGGTGTCATAGTAGTTAAGTGCTCCAGCTGCTAACCCAAAGGTCAACAGTTCAAACCCACCAGGTGCTCCTGGGAAACTATATAGGGCAGTTCCATTCTGTCCTATAGGGTCGTTGTGAATTAGAATCAACTCCACAGCAAAGGGGTTGGTTTTGTTTTACTATATGCTACAAAGGCAAATAGGTGTCACACGTATGAAGTCATGAAACATTGTAATGGCACAAATACCTCCATATCCATCTTTAATTCTGGAATGTAACCTAGTACTGTTAAAGCAACCTGTTTGCTCTCCCTGACAGCCCATCCAGTGACCCCATGCTGTGACCACTACCAAAGAATGGGTGCTCAGCTCCTGGCACTGCTTTTTGGTGGTATGAGGTCCCCAAATCTCTCAGCCAGATTCTTTCTTCTATATCTCAAGAGACTATCTGAAAGCATAAAACAATCTGACACATTAAATCCTGCGCCAACAACACAACAGCACCCATCTACCCTCTTTGGCATCTCAGAGGAAGGAATATTCCAACAAGGAGGAACATCATATAATACCAGGAATTATGGCCTAGCCAAGTTGCTACAAATTTTGGGGGGAACAAAGTTCAGTCCAAGACAGCACCCTACACCAATAACGCCTCATAAACGTAAAAAACTCATTCCCAGTGGGATTATAACTACAGATACAGTATGACTCACAACACAGATTTTTTGAAGACACAATTCAATCCGTGACAGGCCTTCTCTGGATCTCTCCTAGGACCCAGCCCAGTGCTGGCTTATAATAAACACATAAGCATAGAATCAAGAATGTTAGAGAAGTATAGGGCTGTTTGGAATCTGACTATGTCAAGCCCCTGCTCAAAAACCTTCCATGATTTCTCATTAACTGCAGGATAAATTGCAAGCCCCGTGGTTGTGAAACCAGAGGGTTGGGGGGAATCTAAGACTGAGGGCCTGAGAGCCATTGTTTCAGATCTACTACCCCTAAACCACGTGGAAAACATGACCTCCACATTCCACAAGCCTCAGGAAGTGAAGCTAGGGTGGGTCTCTCAGAGACACCACCGTAGATTTAGTAAACTATGGGCTGCAAATGACTTCTCTTGATAGTTGAACTCTAACCAATGATAAAAGAATTAGACAGGAGGCCAGGGAGGACAGGGAAATAACTTGTCTTTGAGCACTTTTCTTTCAGATGGTCAGATGGCATCTAGCACAACTTTGTTTTCCTTGATGACTGGCGATGGCCTTCAAGATTGTGAAGACCTCCACCCAGTCAACCTCCACAAGCCCCCAGTTGCCCACATATTTGCCCCTATAATGGCATACACCCTCTCCCTTTAAAAACTCTGATCTTGCCGAGAAATTGGAACTGACTTTGAGGATGAAAATTCTGCCTGTCCTCTGTGTTGCTGGCACACAGAAATAAAACCTTTGATCCCTCAAAGCCCCTGCCTCACAGATTGGATTCATTGTAGGTGGCATGAACCTGGAGTTTTGTCTGGTAATAGCTGGACATCGAAGACTACCTACCTCTGGGCCCTCACCGACCTTTCCATCCTCATCTCCTCTCACTCCCTTCATGCCCCTGATTCCCACAGTCCCCACTCACACTGGATTTGCTGCTGTGCCAGCCAAGATTCATTTGGAGAAGCAGAACCTCTAGGAGTGGTGTATACAGGGACTTATTACAGGATTAGGATCTTATGCAATCATAGGAACTGGACAGTTTAAACACCGCTCCAACTTCTGTGTCTAGGCCCAGGTCTGAGGTCAGCAGAGCAGGCAATGGGAAAAGAAAATGACATGAGTTGGGGAGAACAAGAACAAATCAGAACTCACAAGGATGAGCTGGGATTCCCACTGGTCCCTCATGGCCTCCAAGCCCCCAGTTTTCCAAGCCCCAGTCATGGAGCTGACCTACAGGAGAAACTGGTGCCTTTATAGAATAAACTGGTCCCAAAGACTAAGAAACTGAAGGAGAAGATCCAGGAGGAACGATAGCGGGTGCAGGTCCAGCTGCACTCAACAAATAAGCCAATAGTTCCACGACAGTGAGCATGAGCTTCAATTGTCTGACCCTACAGCCCGCCAGCGCTTCACTTCCACCTTCTAGATCTCATGTAGATGTCTCTTAGGTCAGCCGATCTTAAGGAAATTCTGGGAGACACAGTTCCAGTTCAGCTAAACATGACCAGACACAGACTTCCTTAATCTGTTTTCTTTGTGATGTTTTTTCCTATTATCCTCTCTATTGCACTTTCTGAACAACTCTTATTGATCCATCAGGGCCCTGCCCCGCTGGCTCATCACCCCTCAAGGGTCTCCTGTCATCGCTACATCTGCCCAAGGGTTGCATGTTATCAGCCCCTTCACGTGTCCCCAGGACAACTGTTACCTACCTCTGTTATATCCTTAACACATTTGATTTCAAACAGTTATCTAGCATCTTCCATCCTTATCCTTTGAGGCTGAATCTGCTGTCTTTGGGACCATAGAGACTAGCAAACATTTTCTTGTTTAACCTTCATGTCTTTGGAGCAAGATGTTTTTACTATTCTCCACTGTATAGCTATTTGGAGGAGCAGTCACTTACCGAAGCTACACGGCCGGAAAGGGGCAGAGGCAGGACTCAAATCCTGGTCTGACTCTAGATCCTGAATTCTTAATTACCAAGTTATTCTTTTTCTTTTTTAATTGTTTTAAGTGAAAGTTTACAATTCAAGTCAGTTATCATACAAAAACTTACATACACTTTGTTATATGATCCTCGCTGCCCTTTCCACACTGTGACAGCACATTCCTCCTCTCCACCCCAAATTTCACGTGTCTCTTCAACCAGCGCCTGTCCGCCTCTGTCTTTTCATCTTGTCTCTGGACAGGAGCTGCCCAGTTAGTGTCCTGTGCCTACTTAAGCCAAGAAGCACACTCTTCACCAGTATCATTTTATGTTTTAGAGTCCAGCGCAATCTTTGTCTGGGAGAGTTGGCTTCTGGAGTAGTTTCAGTTCTTGGTTAACACAGATTCTGGGGGCCATGTCTCCTGTGAGTAGACCCTCCAGTCTGTCAGACCATCAAGTCTAGTCTTTTTCACTAGAGTTCATGTTCTGCACTCCACATTTCTCCTGCTCTGTCAGAGACTCTGTTGAGTTCCTTGTAAGTTGAGTCACTGACCACCATGCAATTCTTCAAGTTTGTTACTGTTGTTAGCCCCTGCCTGACTCATGGCACCTCACACACAACTGCACAGTCCTACACTATCCTTGTACTTGGTTGTGGATTAGATCATTCTAATCCTTAGTGTTTTCACTGGCTAATTTTCAAACTTGCCTTTCTTACTAGTCTATCTTAACCCGGAAGCTTCACTGAAACCTCTTCAGCATTACAGAAACACAAAAGCCTCCACTGCCAGCTGGATGAAGGCTGCTCACGAGGTCCATGAGCCTGAAATCAAACTCAGGTCCTCCTCAAGGAAGGAAGATTCTATCTATGAACCACCAGCATTCTCTAATTCTTAAGGTAAGAAATACTAAGTACAGAGAAAGTAGGCTGACTAACCATCTTGGCTAGACTAGAACTGAAGGAGTTCTTAGAACACAGGGCTTTCCATTTTAAAATCAGACAGTCCCGGATAAACTAGGATGAGTTGGCCATCGCAAGGGACAACACTCTAGGTGTCCCACCAGGTTTTTAGAAGCCTGGTAGGAACGCAGAGGCCCCAAGATCCTGAACTGTTGAATCTGTGCCACTCCCCGGAAATCAGAACAAAAAGAGAGTTTTGTAATTGGCATTATTCATTATCCAGTTCCTCAGGAACTCAGCCCTCTTTTTTGTTTAGAGAACAGTTTTAAGCAATCATAATTCTACAGTTACTGGCTACACGTGAAACTGGTGGAAAGAGACGTGATATAAGGAGTGGGCAGGAAATACAGGCTTCTTTTCTACAAAGTCCATCATAAGCCTGGAATGGGAGTCAGAGCCTGGAGGAGCCAGAAGGAACCAAGAGTCTTCTCTGAGTTCTGCTCACAGAGATGGCCAAGAGAGCACCCACAGGGTCACAAATGTCAGTACTGGGAGACACTACCCAGTGCAACTCCGTGGGTTTATCCTAGGAAAGAGACTTCTCCGAGGTCTAGAATAATCAGGAACAGAGCTGGAGCCCAAATCCAAGTCTTCAGGCTTCTGCCACTGAGTGGAGAGACTGGCTAGGCAGAGGAATCTTCCTCAGCAATCTTGATTTGCTGGCTGCTAACTTCAGGCAAGCTGTTTCTTGTCTCTGACTTTTACTTTCTTTATCTGTAAAGCCCCAGGACCACGCAGACCACCTAGGAAATAGCAGTGCTCTTCTCAGCTGTGTCTCCCTCCCCACCAGGCTGATGTTCCAAAGTCAAGCCCTATTCTATTGCTTACCAGGCATTTAAGCTTAAGCAAGCTCTTTCTTTTTCAATTTCCTCATATGTAAACTGAGGTCAAAAACTGGAGTCCATGGGCAGTGCAAACAAAAGAGGGTGCTCAGATGCTAAATGAAATGCTGGAGATTCCAATCCACCCAAAAGCACTTTGGAAGAAAGGCAGGATGATCTACTTCCAAACATCAGCCATTGAAAGCGCTATAGAGGATAGTTCTACTCTGACACATGGTGTCACCATGAGTCAGAGTCAACTGGGTAACTGGTTTCTGGTTTTGGTTAAGTGAGGTAACATTGTCTCCCCCTGGGGCTACTAAGCGACAAAGTTATTTTAACAGCAGGCACCTCTGATCTTAACAGCTGGGAATGTCTTTGTTTGAGAAAACACCTGTGTAAGTTTCTTGGTGAGACTCAGCAGGCTTAATGTTATCAAGGGGAGCACTGCTTCAGCGTGACACCGGGGAGGGCTTTGTTTGGGGGCCAGGAGCTCTTGAATGCAGAGAGTAAAAGACAGCGAAAGGAGAGAAAGGGAGGGACTGGCAAAGAGCAAGTTAGATGGATGGAGCCCTGCACCAGGGAAAGAGGGAATACAGGCAGCGGCTGGCTGAAGGAGAGCCTCTCCTCCCCCAGAAACTGCTGGTAACACTGTCTCTGTGCCCTCTCCACCCCAATAATGTAAGTAACATCTACCAGCCCTACAAATACTTTACAGGTGTAGGGTGTGTTTCCGAGGGTGTGTGTTGAGACTTGAAGGAGGCTGGTTTCCTGAAGCAGAAACTATACATAAGGAAGAAGCCAGGGATTTGAGAAAGCCTGGTTTCGCAGAGACTACAGGCTAAATATGGAAATCCACTCCCGCCATCTTCCGGGTCTCACAGCTTGGCTGTATTCCCCAGCCTTTTGCAGTTAGGTGGGGTCAAAGGACTGGATTCTAGCCAGAAGAATGTGCATCGATGTGATGAATGCCACTTCCAGCCCTGACCAGAAAACATCCTGCCCCAGCCCCACCTGCTCTGTCTCCTTCCTACACCGTTGGAAGAACTTGAGAGCCATGTGCTGAAGGTACCAGACCCACCATGGGGACTGAATTGCGTCCTCCCCAAAATGGATGTCAGCTTGACTAGCCCAGGATTCCCATCATTGTGTGATTGTCTACCTTTTTGCGATCTAATATTATTATCCTATGTGTTATAAATCCTATCTTGATGATTAAACAAAGTAGGATTATAGGCAGTTATGTTATTGAGACAGGACCTGATCTACAGGATTAGGTGGTATTTTGAATCAATCTCTTTTGAGATATAGAAGAGAACTGAGCTGAGAGGCAAGGGATCTCATGCTGCCAAGAAAGAAGCACCAGGTGTGGAGCACATCCTTTGTACCCAGGATCCCTGTGCTCAGAAGCTTCTAGACCAGGAGACAATTGATGACAAGGACCTTCCCTTAGAGCCAGAAAAGATTCCCCGGGAGCTGTCACCCTCAATTTGGACTCAAAACTGCCTAGACTATGAAAGAATAAACTTTGATTTGTTAAAGTGATCCACTTGTGGTATTTCTGTCACGGCAGCACTAGATGACTAAAACAGAATTTGGTACTGAGAGTGGAGTGCTGCTCTAACAGATGCTTAAAACATGGAAGCAGTTTTGAAACTACAAATGGGTACAGGCTGTTAGAGTTTTAAGTTACCTAATAGTAAAAGCTAGGATCACCTTAAAGAGGCTGTTGGTGGAATTATAGACATCAAAGGTACTTCTGGTAGGGGCTCAGAAGGAAATGATGAGACATGTAACACCACAGAGGGCACAGACAGTGAGAAGCAGCAGCAGAAATAGGAGTGGTACAAAATGGCACTGGAGCTGATCTGCAGAGCAAGAGAGCTGAGGGCTTTCCTATACAGGCTTCCTGGCCGAGTGGGGTATCTTGGGGGCACTTACCGGTACAGCTAGGCCTGCTGACTCATGGGCTGGGAGAGCTGAGTGCCTTTGGCTGAGGTTACTGACAGAGTAAGGTGCTTCCAGGCACTTGTTGGTAGAGCTAAAGAGCTTTGGAGCACTTGTCTGAGGAGGGCAGATGCTGGGCAGGCCCAAGAGAAGCAAAAGATGAAGACACAAGGAACATAAGAAGCCAAGCTGCCTCAATTTCAAAGGGAGGGCCAGAACCTCTGGGGTTTCAAAGGGTGAAGCCATGGCCTCAGGGGCTTCAAAGGGGAGGGTCACAGTCCACTAGGTTTCAAGGAGTCAGATCTTCAACAACTCCGTTCTGAAATGTGGGGCTGCCTTTCACGAGTGTCAGCAGCATGGGGCCAGATCTGCTGCCCAAACCGAAGGAGCAGGGATGCCATGCCCAAGAGGCAGAAGAACGGGGCCTGGGGGCAAAGGGTGGAATCTCCACTCACATGGGAGGTGAGAATGGGGCTGCCCGAATCCAAGCAAGCACAGTTTCTGTTCCACTGGGGCTTAAAGACAGAGCTGAAGCCCAGGACCAAGGGTCTTCCATTCAGAATCTGGAGAATGTGGCTAACACCTTAGAGCCTGGAGGGCAGGGCCATTGCCTAAACGGTCTCAGAGACAGAGGATTATTTTCAAGCCTTGAGGCTAATGTAATGTGTTCTACTAAGTAAACTGGTGCTTGTAATCCCTTCTTTCCCTCCAGTTTCTCCCATATAGAGATGTCTAGCTTGTTGCAGTGCCACCATTGTACCCTGGAGGAAGAAACCTTGTATTCTAGACTTCACAGACAAAGAGGACTTTTTAGAATTTGGACTTGTTGATTTAAGATGTTGGAGTGATAGGTTAGGGTAAGTGTGTTTTATGTGTGGCAAGGACATGAATTTTGGAGGGGCCAGAGGGTGGAACGTTGTAGATTAAACTGTGTTTGCCCAGAAAGACAGCCTTGAAGAGCTTCTCTATCCTCAAAATGGATTCATAAGCCCCACCTGTCAGGCTGTTGTGAGGGTACTGTGGATGCCACTGTTAGTGGGACCAGGTAGCACAAAAACAGCTTAATGTAAGATGTTTCCACTCTTAGGGAGACCTTTCTTGATAAGTCCTGAAGCCTCCTATCAGAGACAGGACAGACAGAGCTGTTAATTTTTCTAGTGGATGATAAGGAAAACACCCCACCTCTGTGAGGGTCCTGTGCCTAACAAGGAGGGGATGCCAACAGCAGCAGAAGCCTAATCTCAGGCTTCAGGCTGCCGGCAGTGCAGTAGGGGTGAAGCAGGGGCCGAGCTGCCTTCTTCCAAAAGGTCATGGTGGCCTGAAGCTGAAACTGAGCAATGCAAGGCAGTCACTGGAAAAGACAACAGGACAAGCACCTGAGAAGTGCCATCCAGCAATGAGCAGCACTGCCTTGGTGGCTGCAGTCCAGACACTGGGGCTCCTCTGCCTGGCAGTAGACACCAGAAGCCCACGTCCCCCGAGTTCCCCACAGTCCAAGAGTGTGATACAGGATTTCCTGTCAACTGGGGAGGAGGGGAAGGCAGGTGCTACTGGTTTGAATTTAACTTGAAGACTACAGATGGAAAATGATTTGCTGTCAGAGGATGTATTAGAGTCCCTATTTGTTACTGGAACAGAAGCTGTGAAGACTACTGGTCCCTGGTGACATCTGGAAGGATCAGAGGTAGGCTGAGTGCCCTGACCTGAGCCAAGAGCCCAAGCCCTGCCCACCTCTGTTTCAAGGTACGGCTGTCAGTATCTCTTGGCATCTCAGACCGCCCAGGAGACTCAGCTGTCTATGAGCAAACAGGACTTCAGCAAGCAGAGGCCTCCAGGTAGAGCTCAGCCCTTCAAACACATGTTCTGGGGCTCTGGAGAGTGGCTGGAGGGACTAGGGTACAGGAAGGGGCAGACAGAGCAACAGTGGAAGGAAATGAACTGCAGCTGCTCTCTGAAAGCTCAAAATGACTTATCAGAGGTGAGGGTGGGGGCCACAGTAGACAGCACTGCCATGGCAACCAGAGGTTCAAATTTCCACAAATTCTATTATTCTTAAAGACAACCTGTTGGAGGGAGGCAGAGCAGCCAGAGTTCTGTATAAGGAAGCTTAGGCTGGAAATTGTCACCTCCTGGGTTCCCGTTTCCTCACTGCACAGAAGGCAGCTTCAGTTTTGAGGCCCAAGGTGTTTTCTGGAGAGTCAGGCAAGCCAGTGCTTGAATCTTAGCTCCATCACTTCCTAGCACTGCTTGGACAAATTGTTTTATGCCTCTGAGCCTCAGTTTCCTCATCCATAAAATAGAGATTACATTACTTGCCCAGTAAAATATGAAAACAGTTTGTCTTAGTCATCTTCACTGTGACCTAATGAGCATTTGCTCTGGGCTTGGCTCTTCTGCATTATCTCATCCAGCCCTCACTGATTCCATTTGACAGAAGAGAGGACCAGAACCCAGATGTGGTTGAGTCTGGGCTGAAACACAGGTTGCCAGCGCCAGGCTCCAAGCTGCTCCCTGCTTTTCTGATAAAAAGAGGTTTTTGCCAGTGCTCAAAGTGATGCTGGAATCAACAGTGACCAGGCAAAGAAAGAAGCTTCAATCTGAAGAGGAGTCTTGGAAGAGAAGGGATTATCATTGCCTTAGAATCGACTCAAACACATAGCAACACTACAGGACTGTGTGGATCTGCCCCATCGGGTTTCCAAGAAGCTAGATCTTTTTCCCACAGAGCTGCTGGTGAGTTTGAACTTTTGACCTTTCAGTTAGCAGCCAGCTGCTTAACCACTGTACCACAACGGCTCCTTGAAGTGGAATTAGAGCTCAGATGAGCAGGATAACAGCAGGAGAAAAGCGACGTGGGGAGTGTGTTTCCAGGAGGTAACTGCAGCTAGAGCAAAGAGAGATGCAGGATGGCAGATCAGAGAGCAGTAAGTAGACCCATGTGATGAGCTGGGGCCTCCTGGGCAGAATACTGAGCAGAGGACTTCACAGTCGGAGCTGTGTCTTTACCAAAAAAATAAAAACAACAATAACAAGAAGGAATAGTCCTTTTACTCCATTTCCTTCACAAATCCATCAGATGGTCACTAGAAGGTTAAAGGTTCGAGTCCACCCGACGATGATTTGGAAGAAAGGCCTGGAGATCTGCATCTGAAAAATCAGCTGCCGAAAACCCCGTAGAGTTCAGTTCTACTCTGACATACATTGGGTTGTCATGAGTCAGAGCTGACTTGATGACAGCTGATGGTAAGCTCCTTGAGGACAAAACCTAGTTGGTCTCTGCTACTGCTGCTACAGTGCTCAGCCTTGTGCCTGGAGCACAGGGAGTACAAAATATAGGCTGAATAAACTGGAAGGGGGGAGTTGGGGTTCTCATGCAGCACTTATTTTTGCCAGAAATGTACCTGTATTCCAATACAACTTCCTTACCTTGAAGAGTGGATGGACTGCAACCAGGGAAGTTGGGCAAGGGATATGAATGGAACCCAGTCCCCTTGACAAACATTTATCTGGTATCTCTTCGAATACCAACTCCAGGGACAAAACTTCACAGCTGTCTTTGTTTCCTCACACCTGTTCTCTGCGTATTGTTGGGAGACAGTTCTATGAGTCTCTTATGGTTCTCCAAGTTTTGTAACCCAAACCACAGACTGTCCTTATGTGGATCTCTCACAGTTTTGCAAGTCTTGCAAGCAAAACCACTAACTACTCTCTGTTTTGGACTGTCTTTTCAGTTGTTTGGGGGTAGGAAGTAGCCTTGGAAGATAAAATGCTTCTTTCCTAATTGAAAGGTGAGCATATTGCTGATCATTTAAAAATATTCATGTTCTTTAGATTTAAGATTCCTCTGTTGTAATGCAACTCATTGCATGTACAGAAATCTATCTGGAGTCATCTATATCACCTGTGCATGGGGCTGTTATCCAAAGGAGTTACACTTGAATTCCAGGTAAACAACGAGTAATTTGTTCAGTATAAATATGTCTTGTGCAATAATTGAGACATCCGCCGCTAGCTGCCAGTGAGTTGACTCTGACTTAACACAGTGTCATTTGTGTCAGAACAGAATTGCGCTCCGAAGAGTTTTCAGTGGCTGGTTTTTTAAAACTAGATTGCCAAGCTTTTCTTCCTAGGATCCTCTGGTAAACTCAGATATCAATATTTTGGTTAACAGCCAAGAGGGTTAACTATTTGCCCCACTCAAGTACCCCAATTGAGACATACTCATATTTAAAAAAGTATTCATTGTTTATCTGAAATTCAGATTTAACTCAGCATCTGTTATGGACTGAATTGTTTTCCCAAAACATCTATGTCAACTTAGTTAGGACATGAGTCCTGTATTGTGCAGTTGGCTACCACTTTGTAGTCTGATGTGATTGTCCTCTGTGTTGTAAATTCTAGCCTACATGATGTTAATCAGGTAGGATTAGAGTGAATTATGTTAGTGAGGCAGGACACAATCTACAGGGTTAAGTTGCATTTTGAGTCAATCTCTTGAGATATAAAAGAGGGAACTGAACAGAGAGGAGAGGGACCTCATTACCACCTGGAAGGGAATACCAGAAGCACAGCATGGTCTTTGGACTCACTGCTCCTGCACTGAGAAACATCTAGAAGAGGGGAAAATTGATAATGAGGCCCTTCCACCAGAGCCAACAGAGAGAGAAAGCCTTTCCCTGAAGCTGGCACCCT
The DNA here is from genome assembly GCA_028571685.1 of Heterohyrax brucei. Classification (NCBI taxonomy): domain Eukaryota; kingdom Metazoa; phylum Chordata; class Mammalia; order Hyracoidea; family Procaviidae; genus Heterohyrax; species Heterohyrax brucei. Next base: position 72,230,746 of record CM053150.1, read on the forward strand.
AAAGTTGGACTGCTAGCCTCCTAAACTGTGAAAGAGTAAATTTCTGTTTGTTAAAACTACCCACTAGTGGTATTTCTGTTACAGCAGCACTAGATTATTAAGACAATGTCCCGTTTTTTCGTTGTTTTTTTTTTTTTTTTTTTTGGTGTGTGTGTGATTAAAATCTGGTAACTGTCTCCAAGGACTTGTTTGCAATGCTGTGAGTAACAAAGTCCCTTGTCTTTGACCCAGAAGTCTTGTGTTTTCTACCAGCAACCAGGTAAACTTACAAGTAGGGTCAAGTCTCATACTTTTCTGCAGGTCTTGGTCTTGATAGCTATCCCCATTCTAAGCTTGGAGGCAGGACATAGAGTTGGCAGCCAAAAATATTTTGGGGATGACTGGGCCTCAATCCATAGGAGTGGCTGCAGAACACACAGAATTCCTCAGGGATTTGGAATGGGTTCCTGGTGGTTGATGCAGCAACTTTGCTTTTCACTAACTCACTGTTACCATGGATACTAAAACTACATAATGCTTATATTTCCAAACAGCATTTTCATGCATTGTCTCATTCAACTTCTAAATGACTCCCTAAAATATGTATGAACATGCTCACTTTAGGGATTGAAGACTGAGATGCAGTCAAGAAGTACACCACTCAAGGACACACACCCAGTAACTGACATAGCTTGGAATCACTCAACCGAAGAGGACCTAAGATCTATTATGTGCCTAACATTGAGCTAAGTGCATTATACACCTCATCAAGTGCAGATCTTATAATTTCCTTATGACGTAAGTATGATTAGCATCAAAGGGATCATATAACCTGTTCAAGTTCATGTAGCTGTGAGTGTAGAGTGAGAATCCACTTCCATGTAATGACAATGGTAAGAATAGCAGGGAAGGAGGGGGCAGGGTCCAACAGACGGTATTATTCCAGGCAACCATAGCCCTTGTGGTGGTTCCCCTGCCAGTAGCAGACAAAGAGTCCTAGACAGGGCCAGATCCCAGGGGTTATAACTGCAATAACTGGACTAGCCAAATATGCTGAACTTCAAAGCCATGTTCCACCCTGGCTGGGAATTGCAACACTGAATGGGGAAACTGAGGCAATATACACATACAGACTGGCCTACCTCAGCTACCACACTTATTTTAGGATTTTAACAAATACCACAATTCATTCCAGGGCCCAGTTGCTGATGGACTGAGCTGCCCAAGGGTCCTGACAGTCTCAGAAAGAGAGCAGTGACTTCAGTTTGGGAGGGACCAAAAAAAAGACCCTAAATCCGTTGCTTTTGAGTCCATCATTGAGGAAAGCTATTTTGGGAAACCATACTCTTCTGCATCAGTGTTTTCCAAACTTTGTTTTCTGGGGCACTAGTTTCAAAAAAGGGGAAAAATGATTCTGTAGTCAAATAAGTTTGAGGAATGTCACAGCCTATTTCTCTTGAATTTGCAGTTTATGGCATAGTAGTGAAGAGCTCAGTCGCTAATCAGAAGGTCTGCCATTTGAATCGCTCCTTGGAAACTCTGTGGGTCAGTTCTGCTCTGTCCTACCAGGTTGCTATGAGTTGGAACTAACTTGATAGCAGCAGGCTTGCCTGGGGTTTTAGTTGTAGTGTATTAAGAATCCCTAAGGGGCTTGACTCATAGGGTTGCCGTGAGTCTGAATCAACTTGATAGCAGTGAGTTTGGTTTGGGGTTTAGGGGGCGCAGTTAAGTGTGCAACTACTACCCAAGAGATGGGCAGCTTGAATCCATGAAGAGGAACCTCAGAAGAAAAGCCAGCTGGTCTACTTCTGAAAGATCACAGCTACTGAAAACCCCATGGGATGCAGTTCTACTCTGAAACAGATGAGGTTGCCATGAGTCAGAGTCAACTTGACAGTAACTTCTTTTTTTATTGTGCTTTGGGTCAAAGTTTATAGCTGAAGGTAATTTCTCACACAAAGAGATTTATACACATACGGTTATGGGACGCTATTTGCGATCCCTATGATGTGACACCATACTCCCACTCTCCACCCCGGATTTCCCATGTCATTTGAACCAGCTCCTGTCCCTTTCTGTATTTGCATCCTGCCTCCAGACAGGAGCCACTGATTTGATCTCATGTATCTGCTTGAACCAAGCAGCACACTCTTCACAAGCATTAGTTTATGTCTTATAATCCAGTCTACTCTTTGTCTGCAAAGCAGGCTTCAGGAACGGTTTTAGTTCTGGATTAACAGAGCGTCTAGGAGTGTAGCTTTAGGGATTCCTCCAGTCTCAGCCAGATCGTTAAGTTTGTTTTTTTCATGTGAATTTGAGTTGTGGTCTACACTTTTCTCCCACTCCATCAAGGACTCTCCGTTGTGCTCCCTGATGGGGCAGTCATTCATGCTAGCCAGGCACCATATTGTGGTCTTGGGATGATGGAGTCTCTCTCGGTTTTGTATGGCCCTTTTGTCTTTTGTCTAATACTTTCCTTGCATTTTCGGTGTTCTTCATTGGTGTCTTTTCTTGTATGCCTAAGTCGTTTTTTAATTTCTTACAATAGTGGCCTCGTATAATACTTGTCCTTTTACAGCTGACTTGTTGCACTCATAACTTCTTGTGAGATGCTTTCTAAAATCATCATTGTTCTACATCATTGCATAATGTTCAGTTGTTTATATACACCATAGTTTGTTTATCCACTCATCTGTTGGTGAGCACATAGGCTGATTCCATCTTTTTGTCATTGAGGACTGTGTTGCAATAAACATTCGTGTGCATGTGTCTGTTGGTGTGACAGCCCTATTTCTGTCGGATATATTCCAAGAAGTGGGATTGCTGAATCATATGGTATTTCTATTTCTAGCTTTTTAAGAAAGTGCCAAATTGCCTTCCAAAGAGGCTGTACCATTTTGCATTCCTACCAGCAGTGTAGGAGAGTTCCCATCTCTCCATAGCCTCCCCAGCATTTGTTGTTTTGTGTTTTGGGAGTTATTGCCAACCTTGCTGGGGTGAGACGGTATCTCGCTGTAGTTTTTATTTGGACTTCTCTAGTAGCTAATGATCGTGAGCATTTCGTCAAGTGTTTATTGGCTGCCTGATGTCTTCCTTGGTGAACTGCCTGTCCACTTCCTTTGCCCATTATTTAGTTGGGTTATTTACCTTTTTCTTGTTGATATTTTGCAGTACCTTGTAGATTACAGAAATTAGACATTGATCTGATACATAGTTGCAAAGTATTTTTTCCCATTCTGTAGGCAGTCCCTCAATTCTCTTGATAAAGTTTCTGGATGAGCATGTTTTGTCTTTAGTAGTTCACATTTATCTATTTTCTCTTCTGTTGTTTGTGCATTGTTGGGCAGATTTGTAGTCTGTCTAAGCCGTGTATTAGAACTTTCACTGTTGTCCATATTTTTTCTTCCATAATCTTTATAATTTTAGCTTTGATATTTAGGTCTTTGGTCCATTTTGAGTTAATTTTTGTGTAAGGTGTGAGATATGGGTCTTGTTTTAATTTTTTACAGATGGCTATCCAATTTTGCCAACACCTTTTGTTAAAGAGACTATTTTTACCCCAGTTTGCAACCTTTGGCTTTTGTCAAATATCAACTGTTCATAGCAGGACAGTGACATTTCTAGATTCTCTATTATGTTCCATTGGTCTATGTATCTGTTTTTGTACCAGTACCAGGCTGTTTTGACTACTGTAGGTTCTAAGGTTGGGTAGTGTGCGGACTCCCACTGTGTTCCTCTTCTGCAGTAGTGTTTTACTTATCTGGGATTTCTTCTCTTTGCAAACAAAGTTGGTGATTTGTTTCTCCATCTCATTAAAAAGTGGCATTGGAATTCTCATTGGGATTGCATTGTATGTACAGGTCACTTTGGGTAGAACAGGCATTTTCACAGTGTTAAGTCTTTCTATTCGTGTGCAAGGTAGGTTTCTCCACTTATGTAAGTCTCTTTTGGTTTCTTGCAAGAGGGTCTTGTAATTTTCTCTGTATAGGTCTCTTACATCTCTGGTTAGATTTATTCCTAGGTATTTTCTCTCCTTGGGGGCTACTGTAAATGGTTTTGATTTGGTGAAGTCCTCTTTGATAATCCCTTTGTTGGTGTAAAGGAATTCTATGGATTTATGTTTATCTTGTATCATGACGGCACTTGGCTTGGCTGTATCATGATACTTTTCTGAACTCTTCTATTAGTTCCAGTGGTTTCTTATGGATTCTTCAGGGTTATCTTTGTATGCAATCATATCATTTGCAAATAGGGATACTTTTACTTCTTCATTATCAATGCATATGCCCTTTATTTCTTTGTCTTGTCTGATTGCTTGGGCCAGAACCTCCAGCACAATGTAGGTAGAAGTGGTGACAGTGGGCATCCTTGTCTGGTTCTTGTTCTCAACGGAAATCCTTTCAGTCACTCTCCATACAAGATGATGTTGGCAGCTGGCTTTTCATAGATGCCCATTATTGTGTTGAGGAATTTCCCTTCTATTTCTCTACTAATTTCCCAAAATAGTATTTCTATTTTGCTGAGAGTTTTTAACATGAATCAGTGTTAGACTTTGTCAAATGCCTTTTCTGCATCAATAGATAAAATCAGGCAATTCTGATCCTTTGAGTTATTTATGTGGTTGATTGCATTAGAAGTTTTTCTGATGCTGAATGAACACTCCAATGCAGGTGTGAATCCTTCTTGGTCTCCATAAATTATTTTCTTGATATGTTGTTGAGTTCTATTGGCAGGGACTTTGTGGAAGATTTTTGTATCTAAGTTCATGAGTGATACTGCTCTGTAATTTTCTTTTTTTGTGGCATCTTTACCTAGCTTTGGTATGAGATTTATGCTGGCATCATAGAATGAATTTGGGATGCTCTGTCCTTTTCTATGTTGTGGAATACCTTCAGTAGTATTTGAATTATCTCATCTCTAAAAGTTAGATAGAATTCTCAGGTAAAGCCATCTGGGCCAGGACTTTTTTTGGTTCTTTTTTTTTTTAATTACTTTTTCAATCTCTTCTTTTGTGATGAGTTTATTAAGTTGTTCTACTTTGTGATAATTTTGATAGGTGATGTAAATCTAGAAATTTGTCCATTTCCTCTAAGTTCTCAAATCTGTTAGAGTACAATTTTTCTTAGTACTCTGTTATGATACTATTGATATCAGTTAGATCTGTTGTGACGTCTTCACATTTCATTTCTTGTTCTACTTATTTGTTTCCTCTCCCATTTTTCTTTTATGAGTTTAGCCAGTGGCTTATCAGTTTGTTGATCTTTTCAAAAAAAACAGCTTTTTGTTTTGTTAATTCTTTCTATTGTTTTTCTGTTCTCTAATTTGTTTAGTTCAGCTCTAATTTTTATCATTTGTTTTCTTCTGGTGCCCAAGGGATTCTTTTGTTGTTCTCTTTCTACTTGTTCAATCTGTAGGGTTAATTCTTTGGTTTAGATCCTTTCTTCATTCTGGATGTGTGCATCTGCAGAGATAAACTAACCTCTGACACTGCTTTTGCTGTATTCCATAGGTTCTGGTAGGATATGTTTTCATTCTCATTGAATTTCATGAATTTTTTTATTGCATCCTTGGTTTTTTCTACAACCCATGAATTTTTGAGCAAGGTGTAATTCGATTTCCATGAGTTTGAATTTCTGCTTGTGTTTTTTCTGCAATTGATTTCAACTTTTATGACTTTATTGTATGAGAAGATGCTTTGCAATAATTCAGTGGCTTGGATTTTGTTGACACTTGCTTTATGGCCTAAAATGTGGTCTATTCTGGAGAATATTCCATTTGCATTGGAAAAGAAGGTATACTTGTCTGTTGTTGGGTAAAAAGTTCTGCATGTGTGTACAAGATTGAGTAGGTTGATCGTTGCAATAAGATCCTCTGTATCTTTATTGAGCTTTTTTCTGGATGATCTGTCCATTACTGCAAGTGGAATGTTGAAGTCTCTTGCTATTATTGTGGAGTGATCTATCTCATTTTTCACTATTGTCAGCATTTGTTTGCTATATTTAGATGCTCTGCTATTGGGTGCATAAATATTTAATATTGTTATATACTCCTTATGCATTGAACCTTGAAGCAATAAATAGTGACCATCCTTGACCATGCTGGTGGAATTTACTTTGACATGTGTTTTTTTCTGAGATTTATATTGTCATTTGTACTCTTCTTTGCATGTTGTTAGCTTGGTATGTATTTTTCCATCCTTTCATTTTCAATTTGTTTGTATCTTTGAGCCTAAGATGTGTTTCTTATAAGCAATATATAGATGGATTGTGTTTTTTGATCCAATCCATCACTCTGTGTCTCTTTGTTGGAGCATTCAATCCATTTATATTCAGTGTAATTACCGGTAGATACGTATTTAATGCTGTCATTTTGGTGCCTTTATTTAAGTGTTGTTGACATTTTCTTTGTTTTGGTTGATATTCTGTTCTGGGTCATTTTTCTAATAGGTTTTCTTTTAGTCCTTTTCAGTGTTGATTTAACGTATGTTGGAACTTATATATTGTGTTTCTTCTTTTGATACATGGTATTTTAGTTTGCTTTGTGACTACCCCTTTGTCCCCCCTATGTTCTAAGTTTAAACTAATCTTTAACTTCTTTATATCTTCTTAACTTCCTCTCCTTCTGAAGGGCCTATGAATATTGTAATATGTCATTCTTTATAGTGTATGCTGTCATAGTTTGCATGTTGAGATGTCTGTTTTCTTAATTTTAATATTTTAGCTTTGTGACATCCCTAACTAGGTAGGACTCTGGATGCTGTATGCTGCCTTGCATCATTTAGTGTACATGTGGTGTTACTGATTTTCTAACTGAAGAACTTCCTTCAGTATTTCTTGTAATTTTGGTTTGTTTTTGCAAAGTCTCTAAGCTTCTGTTTATCTGAGAATGTCCTAATTTCACCGTCATATTTGAAACACAGTTTTGCTGGATATGTAATTCCTGGTTGAAAGCTTTTCTCCTTCAAGGCTTTGTATGTGTCATTCCATTGCCTTCTTGCTAGCATGGTTTCAGCTGAAAAGTTAGAGGTCAGTGTAAAAGACTTCCCTTTATACGTTAGTTTTGGTTGAAGCCTAGCTGCCTGTAAAGAGCCTCTCCTTATGCTTTATTTTATTAAATTTGATTATAATATGTCTTGGTGTGTTTCTTTTGGAGTCTACCTTTTGAGGAGTTCAGTGAGCATCTTGAATGACTGTCTTCTTTCATGATGTCAGGGAAGTTTTCTATCAGCAACTCTTCAACAATTCTCTCTGTATTTTCTGCTGTCCCTCCCTTTTCTGGAACTCGAATTATTCGTAAATTGTTCCTCTTGATAAAGTCCCACATGATTCTTTATTTTACTTAATTCTTTTATCCCACTTCTCCTCATAATGCTGGTGTCAGTTGCTTTGTCTTCAGTCTCACTACTTCTGCACTCATTTCCTCAATCTTGCTCTTTTGACTTTCAGTTGAATTGTCTAACTATGTAATTTTATTACTAATCTGCTGAATTTCAGATCACTGTTGTTCTAGCAGTATGTATAGCTTATTTAATTTTTCATTTTGTTCTGCTGCACTTTGTCTAATCTCCATCCTAAGATGTAGAAGGGCTCTATACATAATTCTCCTGTATTCTACCTCTGATAATTTCAGGAAGGCTTCTTCATCTGGGAAGTTTATTGATTCTTTATTTTGGAAGTTTTCCAGGGCCATGGTGGTCTACTTCTTTAAATGGTTAGATATTGAGTGTTATCTTTGAGCTATCAGAAAGTCATTCCGTTTCTCCAGTGTCACACCAGCAGAAGCTATGGAGTAGCTCAGAGAAGGGGGTAAGGAAGACTACTACTTTACCTGACTACCAATCATCACTGCATTCTCTAGGTGTGACTGTCTTAAATACAGCTTGTCTACTGAGAGAGATGTTGTCCAGTCAGGTGATACTGCTCAGCTTAGCAGCTGGTTCCATCTGGGCCCTCAGGAGTGGTAGACTCCACTTCCTGGCTGACAAAGATGGTCACTTACTTGTGCAGACTCTCCAGAGTCACACCAGCAGACACTACAGCATACTTCAGAGAAGGGAGGAAGGAAGAGCACTGCCACACTCAGCCGGCAGCCACTGCTGCGTTCTCGAGGTGGGGCTGTCTTAAGAACAGCATCTCTGCTGAGAGAGATGATACCCAGTGGCACCTGGTCCCAGCAAGGCCCTCAGGCTCAGCAGACTCTGCCTCCCAGCTGACCAAGTTGGCAACCTCCTTGCAGAGTCTCTCTGGGCCTGTGTCAGCAGATGCTATGGTGTGTCTCAGAGAAGGGAGGGGAGAAGGATGCCACCACACTCAGCCACCAGCCGCTGCTACATTCTCTATGTGTGATTATCTTAAAAAACAGCTTTTCTGCTGAGAAACACACTGTCCAGTCAGGCTCTACTGCTCAGAGTGGCAGTCAGCCCCAGCCAGGCCCTCAGGTATGGTTGACCTCCCCTCTCAGCTTACTAAGATGGCATGCCACCTATGCCACCTCTCCTGTGTTGTGCTAGCAGAATCTACAGCATAGCTCAGAGGAGGGGGTAATGGGCACTTCTGCACTCAGCCACCAGCCACTTCTGGGTTTCCTAGACATGACTGTCTTAAGTATAATTCTCCCTGCTGTGAGAGGTACTGACCACTCAGGCACTGCTGCCCAGCATGGCAGCTGGCCCCAGGCAAGCTCTCAGGCACAGCGGCCCCAGTCCCAGTCTCCCAGCTGGCAAAGATGAAGTCAGTACCTGTTAGCCTCTCTGCCACCATGCCAGCAGAAGCCAGACTCTTTGTGCTGCCATCTGACCTCTGACGAAGGTAGTTTTCCCCCTTCCTGTTACCCAGTCTGATCTCACAACTTTTCACCTGATCTTGGGGCTCCTAAAATGTCCATTCTGCTCTGCTCAGTTGTTTTCCTAGGCCTTAGTTCTCAGAGGGAATCAAGGAGACATATGAGTAGTCCACCATCTTGGCCCCCTGCCCCCCGCCCCCAGAACTTGTTAAGTTTTATTTAACCTGGAATTTCTTGAGAAACCTCATCATGATGCTTTTCTGTCAGAAGTTATTTTTAAAATAATAACTCTAATTATGACACTTTAACACTGGAAATGCAAGAATTTGGAGTCACAGTGTGTTTTGAAATTTTCTCTTTTCCTTATTTTCAACAAAATAAATCCTTGATTTCAGGCTTGGAAAATAGAGAAAGGCAGCATCAGGGCCTCTGAACTGCACAACTTCAGGAAATGCCGCTAGCACGGACTTCAGGGATTTCCGTTCGCAAAGTCCTATGTGTGCTCCATGTGAACAACATCCTTGGAGGTGTGCAAAGTGGCAGCCTGTATTGTATTTCTAGGACTGCTGTAACAAAACACCACCAACTGGGTGGTTTACAAAAACAGCAATTTATTCTGTCACCATTTGGGAAGCTCGTAATCTGAATTCAGGTTATCAGCTGCACTGGGGCCTTTTAAAGGAGAACCTGTTCTATGCCTCTCTCCTAACTTATGGTGATGCCAGTGTTCTTTGGTGTTCTTGGCTTGTAGGTCACTTCAGTCTCTGTGTCTATCTATACATGGTCATCTTCCCTCTTTGACTCCTCCCTTATAAGGAAATTCATTACTTCATTAGAATCATGCTATTCCAAACCATGGTGGTGTAGTAGTTAAGTACTACGGCTACTAACCAAAGGTCAGCAGTTTGAATCCATCAGGTGCTGCTTGGAAATTTTATGGGGCAATTCTACTCTGTCTTATGGGGTTGCAAAGATGGCAATGATTTTTTTTTTAAACTCCAGTATGATCTCATGCTTACTTTAACAGATAACATCTTCAAAGACTTGCATTCATAGGAGAGGGGTAGAGTGATGGGGAGTGATGGAGTAGGAGGTGGTGAGAGTAGCTCAGGACTTCAATATATTTTGGGGGGATATAATTAATCCACATCACAGTCCTAATTAAAAAAAAAAACAGGTTGCCGTTGAGTTGATTCTGAGTCATATCGCGGTAACCCTACAGAACAGAGTAGAACAATCCTATGGGGTTTCCGAAGAGCAGCTGGTGGATTTGAACTGTGCTTTTTTGTTACCAACTGAGCTCCTGACCACTGCATCATCAGGGCTCCAATACAGCCCTAGGCAGCACTTATCACACAAAAGAGTTTTCTGATAAAGCCTCAGCTCTTGGACTTTTAGCATATTTCCCACAATGCTTTGCAAAGGAACTTTCCTAATGGTGGACATAAATCAAGCCATATTTAGCTCTTGCCTCTTGAGCTAGAGGAAATGAGGCTGAGGCCTTACTCCCCCACACTGTGTAAAAGGGGAAGGAGCACTGTGTTGTCCCTAGAGAACCAGCCCGAGGAAGCAAACGAAGCAGTGCCTGACTGAACTGATACCCAGGGGGACATGCAGGCCCTGACACTCTTGCCTAGGCTTCTTATTGTACTCAGGTCCCATGCAGTCAATTCTGACTTATGGTGACCCACGTTACAAAGTAGAACCGCCCCACAGGATTTTCTGGGCTGTTGTCCCTACTGAAGTAGATTGCCAGTTCTAGAGTCACTGGGTAGTTTCAAATTGCCAGCCTTTCAGTTAGCAGCTGACACTCAGTAGTTTCCACCACAAGGGTTTCCTGATGGGTGTGAACAACCCACCATTCCAAACCCAACCGACTACCTGGGAGTCAATTGCAACTCATAGCAACAGAGTAGAACTGCTTCATAGAGTTTCCAAGGAGCTTCTGGTGAACTCAAACTGACAACCCATCAGAGGCACTGTTTTTGCCTATGGATGGTTTCTAACCCATAAGACCCCTAACAAACCAAACTCATCACTGCAAAGTCAATTCTGACTCATAGCGACCCGTTAGGACAGAGTAGAGCCTCCCCCCATAGAGTTTTCAAGGCTGTAAATCTTTATGGAAGCAAACTGCCAAATCTTTCTTCCACAGAATGGCTGCTGGGTTTGAACCACAGACCTTTCAGTTAGCACCCGAGTGCTTTAATCACAGTGCCACAAGGCCTCCTTACGTACATGTTAAGTGCTCAACAGTTACAGCCGTTGTTATAGTGTTGCTTTTATTTTTGTTATTGTTCAGAAGTTGTTTATGGCAGAAGGAATGGAGAGAGATACATAGCAAGAAGTGGAAGGGATCATAAAAAACAACGAAGGAAAGGCCAAACATACATTTCACAGGCTTAGTTACAGTATCCATGATGTATAGAACATATAGCAGTAGGCACTCTTGTTATAAATTTGTGGCAACTGAGGCCCAGGGAGATGAAGAGACTTTCCCAAATCACACATAGTTAGTCTCAAGGCAAGAATTCATTCCTTCACTTATTTATTTTGGAACAATTTACTGAGCACCTGCTTGACTACATAGATGAAATTTGGCTTAATCTAAGGAGCATGTGCAGCATACACTAGAAATCTCATCACTTGGAGTTTACAGAAAGTTTACAAAATGTTTTCAAGAAGAATGGAAGTTATCTAGCCATTTGAGCAAAAGAAACACAGTAAGTATAAACCAGAATCCCTGGGTGGTATGCCCACTAAGTGTGCTGAGCTGCTAACTGCAAGTTGGAAGTTCTAATCCACCCAGAGGTAACTTGGAAGAGATGCCTTCATCCCCAAACTCAGCCATTAAAAACTGCACGGAGCACAGTTCTGCTCTGACACACATAGGATTTTCATGGATCAGAGTAGGGCAGCGTCAGCTTGAGGGCAACTAGTTGAAAGTTAAGTCAGAGACTGAAGAGGTTAGTTATGTACAGGGATAGATGAGGCAGGGTAGGAAGGATGACTGGGAACACAGCAGAAGAGATCAGGTGGGAGCAATACTTCTGAGTGTTCCTGTTCACATACCCAATAACTAAAGAACCAAATTCAACCAACCAAGATGCAGGGGAGACCCACAATGGAATACAAATAGGGACAGTATCACAAATGAGCAGCATCACTACACTGAAGGTAGTAGGGAAAGAAAGAACTGAAAGAACTTTAGAAAACGGTTGTTTTGGTTGGGTTCTGTAAGACTAAAGACAAAAAGCCTAAAGAATACCATGTTCTGGTTAGTAAGTTAATTTTTCACAAGGATACAGTTTAGCAAGTCTGGAACTCCTTTATGTATGGACTGTTGTTGTAGCGTGCCATTGAGTTGGTTCTGACTCTTCGTGGTCCCACGTGACAGAGTAGAACTGCCCTTGTAGGGTGTCCCAGAAAGTAGGTTTCCTGGTCTTTCTCCAGGAGAGCCACTGGGTGAGTCTGAAGTGCCAACGTTTTGGCTCACAGGTAGGTGCTAAACCACTTGTGCTCCCAAGGATCCTGGATAAGTAGAATGAGTGATGTTCAGCTTTTCTTCTGATGTGAGGGTGGGAGTGGTGAATTCTAAGTTCTTCACATGGTGGAGCAGAAACCAGAAGCCTGTGCGTGTATACGTATAATTTTAAACATTTAGTAAATGTCATTCTAAGCATTTTTGGTTGTTGCTATTTATGAATTGGCATGTTTCTGCCCTTGAGGCTGAAGGAAAAGGCTGAGAGTAAACAGATGATCCCATCAGCAACTAAATGATACAAATCCTTGTGAGGTGTGCTAAGAAGGCCACAAGAATGTTTACGAGACAGACCCATCAAGACAGATGAAGGGTGAGTGTCCTGCAGAAACGATAGTTGACCTGGGACCTGCAGTGTACAGAGAAATAGGTGGGATAGTGGGTGGAGAGTAGAGGGAGCAGTCTCGAGGAGTGAGAAGGCTCTGGCCTTTCCAACTCTCAGCCTAGCACTCTTACCTCTCTCCTGTCTGCCTCCCTGTAGAAACTCAGGTGGCATAGTTGTTAAGTGCTACAGCTGCTAACCAAAATTCTGGCAGGTCAAATCCCCAGGGGTTCCTTGGAAACTCTGTGGGGGTGTTCTGTCTCCTACGGAGTCGCTGTGAGTCAGAATCAATTTGAGGCAACAGGTCTGGTTTTGGTATTAAGTCAACCAAGGCCCCTCATGCTACAAAGAGTTAAGTGCTTGGCTTTTAACCAAAAGATTGACTGCTTGAACTCACCTAGCAGCACCATGGGAGAAAGACCTGGCAATCTATTTCCTTAAAGATTACAGCCAAGAAAATCTTATGACATGTTCTGCTCTGTCACATGGAGTACCATGAGTCAGAAGTGACTTGACTTCATACAACAACAACACTAGTCATCTACCCACTTTGCCTTGATTGGACACCTGGGCCACAGTCACCAGGGCAGTTGAGCTGGAGGTACAGATGCTTTCTGGAGTCCAGGCTGTGCCTGGGGAGTGGGGTGTCATGAATAAAGTGTTGAGGCCTGGTTCGTGGTTGTAAGAGACAGGACCTGCCAGGGGCACTCTGGTCCTGGGATCTGTTACCACCAACCTGGAGAAAGGTGACAGACAGTCAGAGCTAGCATTCTGCTTGTTGCTCTGTGTTCTTGTATGTGTCAGGCACTCTTCTTTAATAGCATGCCCTGTGAGATAAGTAAGCATTACTGTCCCTGTTTTACAGACATGAACAATGAGCTCACTTGCCCAGTCTTGGGCAGCTAGAAAGGTGCGGGTCTGGGATTCAAACCCAGGTGTTGTAACTCTAGGTCCTAGCTCTTTCCTTCTACTCCTACAAAGCCCCAGATAGACCCAGTGTGATAAAGCTGTATTCTCTGTGGCCTCAGCTCTGCCAGCATCTGTCCCCAGACATGCACGCAGATGTCGCGGGTGATTTAATGGCAAGCCTCTTGGAAATTTGGCTCACAGCCTCCATTGTGTCAGCATTTTGTAATCCTGCCCCGAGCAGGGGGCTGGGGTGGAGGCCACTTTTCATGGGAATTTAGGCAAGGAGGGAGTGTGAACCATCTAACTGGGACCCAGGCCAGGAAAGCTGGGGCCTCCGCCAAGGCCCTGGGCCCTTGGGAGCATCCAGCTGGATAGAGTCATGTGGGATAGGCCAGATGTGGGCTGGAATAGGTCTCAGAGCTGCTGGTGACTGCTCTGCAGGGGACAGAGGCAATCAGTAAACAGACACGACAGTCTAGAAGGCAGAGGGAAACATGGGGCCTCTGGTTCCCCAAGAAAGGAGCCCAATCTGTTTGGAGAAAGCAGGGAGCTTTCTGCAGGAGGGGACACCCAGTGTGCCAAGATCCAAACAAAACAAAAAAAACAAACCTGCTGCTGTCAAGTTGATTCCGATTCATAGCACCCCTATAGGACATAGCAGAACTGCCCCATAGGGTTTCCAAGGAGAGGCTGGTGGATTCTAACTGTGGACCTTTTGGTTAAGTGCGGAGCTCTTAACCATTCTGCTACCAGTACCAGGACCCAATACAGCAGAAATTAGCCTGAACAAGAAGGGAAAATGATCTTTCTGATGGAGGAAACAGGATGGAAGAAGCAACTCATTAGAGTTATTTAGTGTTGCTATAATGGAAATGCAAATCTTGGTGGCATAGTGGTCAAGCGCTACAGCTGCTAATCAGAAGGTTGGTGGTTCAAGTCCGCAAGGCACTCCTTGGAAACTCTATGTGGTAGTTTTACTTTGTCTATAGGGTCCCTATGAGTCAGAAGCCACTTGACAGCAGCGAGTATAACAGAAATAAAGGGTCTTCCAATAAGGATGTCCCAGTTTTGACAGCGCTCAGTGGCCATATTTGTGAAGCTATAGTGGCCATATTTATCACTTTTTAAAATTAGTCTTAACAAATAGCCATGAAAAGTTACATGATTCCACAACACATAGAAACTATTAAAGTTTATTATCAAAATAGATGTTTTGTTTGCCAAGCATTCTGTGCATTATTGCCAGGAGCCAGCCCCAACACTTTACAGGATCCCGCACGGAGGGAGGGAAGGCGTTGGCAGGAAAATGAACAAAGAAGACAGGAAAGACTTTTCTGGTTTAAGGCAGCCCGACCCAGCAAGAGAGAGAGCTGTCTGTCTTTATTGTTTTTATAGTCAAAGTGACATGAGTTTTACCCTGCCCACTGACCACACAATCTGTTGGCTAACTTGAAACCTCATGATAGGCTAATTTGAAACCAAAACCTTGTGGTCTTGAGGTGATGTAATTTTTACCCTGCCCCCAGCCCCCGACCACATGAGCTATTAGCTAACCGAAACCTTGTGATCCTTTTTGTGATCCTTTTAATTATCAAGGCTTTCTAGATAACGGCCCCGAGGCAGGTGTGTTGTGGTGATAATTGACATGCCCCAAGCTCAGTCAGCCCTACTTATACCTCAAGGTTAAAAGGTACAGGAGGAGGGTTCTAAAGTTTATGATCTCTATTTGTTCCTACTTTGCTGTTTATTTTATCTCCTCCTGCAGGGACAGTAAACACCTACCATCCCCCACCCTATGCCTTTCTTAAGCTGTTCTAAAAAGGATAATTCTTTTCACATGGGTGGGGATGTGCAGTTGGGGGAAGTCAGCAGGGCTGGGCATTCCCGGGCTCAGCGTTTGTCCTTGTGCAGGGAGATGAGGGGGTATTTTGGGGGGAGAGTTTAATTGGGATGAAAAAATATACAGCCAATATGTCAGGGGTGAGATGCATCCATCCGCCATCACAAAGGCTTGTAGCTCTGCTCACAGAGGTCTTTGTGGGTGATGGGCTTCGGCACATTATGTGAAATTTACGATTATGCATAATCATCCCATGGAGAGAACAATTAGACTTTAATCAAAACATTTGAGACAACCAGGTCTGCTGCTGATTAGACAATACCTGTGCATCAATAAACCACATGTTCCAAGGAAAACATCACCACTGTTGGTCAGAATGTACGTGAGAATCCATCCTAATCAGTTTCTCACAGAGCACAAGAACTGGGCCTTTCATTGACCACAGTTTGGTGGATTTTGCATCTGAACTTGAAGCTTGACCCTTACAAAATTGTTTTAACTCAAGAACTGAAATCCAACAACCATAGATTGCTCCTTGCATTTGTTGACTGGGCTCTAGAGCAACTGGAAGTTGGTCCTGCTGTGGGCTGAAACCTCACCTTCAGTGATGAGGACCATTTTTGAATGAATGGATTTATTATGATGATGATGATGATTGAATGAAAATGTACATTCCCATACAAATTTGCATGCCCATCTATATGCAGTTCCCACTACTCTCCCTGCCGGGTAACAGCACACTCTTTCTCTCCGCTCCATACATGTCTTATCCTCCCAACAATCTCCTATCCCCTCCTCTCCACCCACTCCCCTTCCTCCAGTAAGAGGTCAACAGGACGACATTCTATACATGCATAGAACCATAAAGTGCACACATGATATGGTCACTCTGTGTCGCCAAGTCCAATCCATTCGTGTCTGAGAGTTGACCTCCATTATGATTTATGGACAGAGGCAGCATCAAGGCCAGGGGCTATGCTCCCAGGGGAACTCCAAGGCCCCTGGACCATTAATTGCAGTCTTGTAGTGAAGATCTCAGGGCGCACCCCTTTTTATTCTTGTGTTGCCAGTGAGACTCAACTTAGTGAGCTCCATCACGACTATTGCTGGTGGTGGCCGGGCACCATCTTGTTCTTCCAGTCACAAGTCGAAGTAGTCACCCACTCACGTGAGTCTGTCTTCTGAGTTCTCTTTTCCCCGTGTAGTTTTGGTCCTTGGTGATCATTCACGAATGAATGGTTTTTTTAACAAACAAAACTGTCAGATTTGGAGCAATGAGAAGCCAATGGAGAGTCAAGAACGTACACTTCATCCTGAAAACGTTACCACTTGATGGGATTTTGGTCCAGTGGAATCACTGGCCCTTAGTTTTCCAAGAGGAACAGGCAGAGTTTGTGACTATCAATGGTGAAAGATATTGGGCTCTGATGAGTGATTATTTTTGGCCCCATTTGAAAGGTGCCACAGAGGTCATTTACCCAGAGTTCTTTTGCACACATAATACCATTAAATGTACTTCAAAATAATAAAAAAATCAAAACTATATCATTTATACAACTTGTTTTATTCAAATTCGAAGATACCGTCTCCTTATTGGAAGACTCTTTATGTTACCACAAGTGGATAGCTTTAACAGAAAGTTATTTTCTCAAAATTTAGGAGTCTATAAGTTCAAGTTCAGAGCACCAGGTCTCAGGGAAGGCTTTCTCTGTCAGCTCTGGGAGAAGATATTTTCTCTTGAGCTTCTCTTTCCTTGTTCCTTGGAGATCTCTGTGTTTTGGCATTTGTCTTACTGCAAACCTCCTCTTTTCAATTGTTTAATCTCTTTTATGTCTCAAAAGAGACTGACTCAAGATTCACCCTCCACTAATCCTGCCTCATTAACCCATTCCCAAATGGGATTATAAACACACGCATACCCATTAGATTCTAACTCATAGCTACCCTAGTGTACAGGGTATAACTGCCTCATAGGGTTTTTGAGAAGCTCCAGGTGGATTCAAAATGTTAACCTTTTGGTTAGAAGCCATAGCTCTTAACCAGAGTTTCCCCACAGGCATAGAGGTTAGCATTTATGACACACATTTCAGGGGACATAATTCAATCCACAACAAGCCTGTTGAGAAGGAAATATCTGACTCACTTGGGGGAGTTTCATGCAGTTCAGTCCATCCAGAATGTGTGAAGTACAATGTAGAAGAAACAAGGTTGGGGATGTAGAAAGGGGACAGGATGTGGAAAACCTTGATGCCTAATATTGTGTGGGACATTGTCGTGGATCAAGTTGTGTTCCCCCCAAATGTGTGAGCAGTTTGGTTAGGTCAGTATTCCCAGCATTGTATAATGTTCCTATGTCTTGTAAGCCTCCCCTCTGTGATGTCAATGAGAGGATGGGTCGTGGTGGTGTTGGTAAGGCCAGAGGCAAGGTATACAGTTGTATTGTGCTTGTGGCTGTATCTTGGGATATAAAGGAAAGGGAAGCAAACAGAGAGTTTGGGGCTTTATATCCCCCAAAAAGGAGTGTCGGGAGCAGAGCATGTCCTTTGGACTTGGGGTTCCTAGGGCTTAGAAGCCCCCAGTCCAGGGCAAGATAGACAACAAAGGCCTTTCTCCACAGCCAACAGAAAAAGACTTCCACAGAGCTTATGCCCTGAGTTTGGATTCATAGCCTAGTGGATTGTGACTGAATAAAATTTCTCTTTTTAAAGCCATCCACTTGTGATATTTCTGTTATAGCAGTATTATATAGGACTAAGACACACAGACAGACAGACAGACACATATATATATGTGTATATATATACAAATTGTGGTTAAGTATGTGGCTAATAGAACATTTTTTGTACCTACAATCTTTATATATACAGTTCAGTGACACAAATTACATTCATCATTGCAAAGGACATGCCATACTTACACTAAAAACAATATTCATTGTTTATCTGAAGTTCAAATTTATCCAGACATCTGTGTTTTTATTTGCTGCATCTGGCAACACTAGCCTTGGGAGGAAATTTGAATTTAATTCCTAGGTACTGGGGAGCCATCAGAGACTTTTAAGGAGGAGAATGGAAAGATCAGATTTGCATTCGAAGCAAGGATGGGTAGCAGTGTGGAATGAAGGGAGCAGGGCTGAAAGCAGGGAGATGAGTTAGAAATCTTAGGCCAGAACCAAGAGAGTAACTGCAGAGAAGACTGAGTGAAAAGATGAGAGATTTATTAAAGAGGTAAAAATCAATGGACCTTCATGATCAACTGGGTATGAAAACTGACAATATAGAGCATTCAAGGATGATAGTCAAGTTTCTGGGAAACTCTGCTTCCTAAAACAAGTTCTGCTTGGTGTATCTTTTCATCAATAAAGACACACTGAGATGAAAAGGGAGGAAGAGTATCGCAAGCATGCAGACAAGGAGCAAGGAGGTGTATACCTCAAATCAAGTGCTCCACACAAAGGGAAGTAGAATATTTTATTCCATGTCTCACAAGGAAGTGCATATAAACATTGTGGAATACATAAACTATCATGGCACGTGGTACAGTAAGGTCATTTTTTTGGCATGTAGACTAATAAACTACATTTGACTCAGTTGAGCTACACATACTTTGAGGACAATGGGCAGGAGAGAGTAGGTTCCCTTGGTCTGAGCAACTGCCAACTGAGCCACTCCCAAAACAATCACTTGAACTGTTATTTGATAATGGCTAGGCAGCTCCTGCCTGAAACAGGCTATCAACCAAACAGATGATGGGGACCATTACTGAGCTGGAAGCAAAAGAAGAGAAGCAGATCTGGGAGAAGGGAGAAACAGAGCAGACTTCAACATGTTGAGTCTGAATAACTTTAGATACAGCCAAGAAAAGATGTCCAGGAAACAGTGGACAGAGAGTGGGATCTGGAATTCAGTGAGGGCTGAAGGCCAACATTTGGAGAAGATCAGTTTCCAAGTGAAATTGAAACTATGGGAATGGATGAGAGCAGCCAGGGAGAGTATGTAGTGTAAGAAGGAAAGAGTAAAATAATGAGATCTTGAGAAACATCAATAGTTAACCAAATCAATCCAGTTGCCATCCAGTCAATTCTGACTCATAGTGACCCTATAGCACAAAGTAGAACTTCCCTATAGAGTTTCCAAAGAGTGTTTGGTGGATTCTAACTGCTGACCTTTCAGTTAGCAGCCACAGCACTTAACCATTACACCACCATGGTTTCCTTCAGTAGTTAAGGGGAAGTAAAAGGAAGACAGTCCAAGAGGCAGAGCCCAGAGATGGAGAAGAAAAGCAGGAAGAGTCTAGAGAAGAGCACAAAAAAGAACAAGTTCAACATTCCAGCTCTCATAGATTGAATTGTATCTTCCTAGAAATATGCATAGTAATTTGGCTGGGCCAGGATTCCCTGTATTCTGTGATTGCCTTACATTTTGTGATTTTCTTAAGCCATAAATCCTGATTCCTGCATGTGGTTAACAGAGTGGATTTTGTTAGAGAGGATTAAGGTGGGACTGTAAAATCCTTCCTAAGATCCTCTCACTGCTCCAATGTAAAGGAAGTTTCCCTGGAGGGTGGCTTGGACAACCTTTTATCCTACAAGAGATAAAAGATAAGAGGAAGCAAGCCAAGAATTAGGAACCTCACATCATCAAGAAAGCAGCACTGGGAATAGAGCACTTCCTTCAGACCTGAGGTTTCTGCACCAAGATGCTCCCTGACCAAAGACTGATGCAGCACAAGGACTTGCCTCCACAGCTGACAAGGGGAATGCCTTCCCCTGGGGCGGACATCCTGAATTTGGACTTGTGTAAGAATAAACTTTTCTTATTAAAGCCTTCTACTCATGGTATTTCTTAGAGCAATACCAGATGACTAAAACACCAGCCAATAGCCAGCAGCAGTGACCAGATATATGAGTGAAGGAGCATTGAGATGGAGATGATCCCAACCCCAGTTGCTGAGTTACTCCAACTTTGGAGACATGAACATTATGAAGCATGGGTAAGTCATACCATTTGTGCTGTTTTCAAATTTCTGACTCAGGTGGTTTGTGATCATAGTAAAATGCTGTAATTTATATGTAATTTGTTACATGGCAGTGCCTGACCAGAAGAGTCACCTTCTCAGATTTAACTTGGTATGTGAAATCCTATTTCCCCATCTTCCCTTGCACTAATCATAGTCATGTGACTGAGTTGGAGACAGTCAGAATCCAGGATAGTGATGGAGGGACACATAAAGTGGCTTCAAAGCCCAAAGGAGGAAGCAACAAACTCCCCAAGAAAAAAGAGTAAATAAGAACTGAAAGAAACTCACACATGCAGATGGTGGTAAAACAGAGGGAACTACAGTAGCAAAGGCACAGGTATTGGAAAGAATCTGTCTAAGGACTAGAGAGATATCCCTAAGGTCAGGGGCTTAGGGTAGGTGAGGAATAATATGTAGTAGCAGAGGAGGAGAATAGGTATGACTAATATTCCACAACATATTTTCTCCTGTTCTAAATGGGCAGTTAAGATCTTGACAGAATTAACACCATGACTGAAACTGTAAGTTGGTTTTTTGTGTGTGTGTGTGCTTTAAGTGAAACTTTACAACTGAAATCTGCTTCTCATACGCAAACTTACACACACATTGCTATGTGACACTAATGGCTCTCCCTACACTGTGACAACATACTTCTTTCCAACCTGTATTTCCTATGTCCATTCAACTAGCTCTTTTGCCTCTCTGCCTTTTCATCTTGCCTCTGGACAGAAACTGACCAGTTAGTCTACTGTATCTACTTAAGCCAAGAAGTATACCCTTTACCAGTATCATTTTATGTCTTATAGACTAGATCAATCTTTGTCTGAAGAGTTGGCTTCAGGAATGGAAGGTTTTTTTCTTCTTTTTCCCTGCCTGTCTTCTCCTGTCCACACACTCTTGCTAATGACTTTCTTTTGTTTTGTCTAATCACCTATGACTTACAGACCCCTACATAAAATTCAAGGTCCAGAAGACCATGTTTTCAGGAGGTATAGAGGTCAATTGAAGTAACTAGTCTTTTGTTAAGAGAGTCTTCTGCATCCCATACTGGTGAGTGGCTTCTGGGATCTTAAAGGCCAACAAGCTGCCATCTGAGGAACACAATTGGTTCTAACCTACCTGGAACAGATGACAACCAAGAACATCAAAAACAAGAGGAAAATGAGCCCAGGAGACAGTAGAACCCATATGATTGACAGGTTACATCATCATGGGACCAGAAGAACCACGTGGCGCCCAGCTACCACCCAAGACAGCCTTAATAGGGGAAACAATGTAGAATCCCTGACATAGCAAGAGAAAAAGAGGTGTTCAGATCAAGAACCCTAGTAAAAGACCAGAACTGATGGTTTGATCACCTGGAGGGTCCCCTGAGAACATTGTCCGTAGACCTGATGCTAGCCCAGAGTTGAAACCGGTACTGAAGCCAACACTTCGGAGAAAGAATGGACTGGTCTTGGAGTCACAGAGTGATGCATATGGTGTGTGTACCTTATGGTTTAATACATGTATGAAGCTGCCCTACTGGTTACTTTTTAGAATGGAGCGGAGGGGACAGGTGTTGATTGAGTGGATACTGGAAGTAAGGAGTGACAGGAACAGGGCCAAGCTGGTGGACTAGACACACATCTGCTCAATTCCCTCTGAGAATTAAGGCCAAGAATGATAATTGAATGGAGCAGTGTGGACATCCAGGGAGCCCTAGGATCTGATACAGGATTGTCAGATTGGACTAGGTGCTGGTAAGGAGGAAATTACCTCTCTCTAAGATAAGGCAGCGGCATGCTAAGTCCTGCTTCTGCTGACTCATCGTTTGGGAGGACTGCAGGAACTGATAACTTCTTTGTTATTCACGAGGTAGGGACAGAGCGTGAGCCAACTAACACACTGAAACTGCAGTTCTTAAGTAAACAGTGTATAGTGCAGCAGAGAGACTGTGCTTGGGATGGCCAAGTATTGAGAACCCAGCTGCTGACTGAAGGCACCACTGCTCTTCCACCCTCTTTTCTGAGCTGTGCCTTAGCTTCTGCTGTTGCACAGCAGGAAGCAAAGCTTGGTTGGCATATCATCTTGGTCAGCTTGGAGGTGGAGTCACCCACCTTGAGGTCTTAGCTGGGCTAATTCTCGTGTGGCGCAGAAGCCCTTGTGTGGAAAGGGCTCCTCCAGCGGAAGAGCTGTGTTTAGCACAGTAGTGCCTAGAGTTACAGGTGGGGCCTGGCAGAGGATGGTGGGTAGGCCATAACCCCTCCCTACTTTGAACCACATCATAGCATCTGGGAACAGGCTATGAGGTGCTTTCATTGTCAGCTAGAAGGCGGGGCCTGCCACACCTGAATGCCTGACTGATTTCAGCAGCTGTTGGACAGCTCCTCACTTAACAAGAAAGTACCTTTTTAAAAATAAGACCACTTGGAGAGCTGACTGCTAAGCAGTACAGCAGCTTCTCCTCCACCCTTCATATCACAGCATTGGCTGATGGCCCCCCAGTGACTCCATAAGTAGGGCACCATCTTTCCAGCTAGGAGGCAGAGCCTCCCACCCCAGAGAGTCCACCTGGGGCCAGTCACTAGAGTACACAGAAGCAGCTGGTGACCAACTCCCCTCTTAGAACTATGCCTCAGTGCCTGTTGAGGTAACACCAGAGAAACTGAACAGCTTCTAAATGGTGCAAAGACAATAATCAATAGCTAACCATTTAAATAAGTGGTCCACCATGGCTCCAGAAAACTCTCAAAGTAAGGAATCAAAAAACTTCCCCAATGAAGAAGCCTTTCTGAAACTATTGGAGGTCAAGTACAAAAGAATTGTGTATAGAGTTCACCTAAAGATTAAACAAAATGCAGAACAAAATGAAAACTTACGTAAGATCCAGCCAATCAGTAATAAAATTACAGAATTAGACAATTCAATCCAAAGCCAAAAGAGTAGAAATGAGGAGATAGAAGCCAGAGTTAGTGAGCTTCGGAATAGAGCAACTGACATCAGCATTGATGAGAAGAAATCAGAGAAAAGAAATAAGAAAAATGAAGAAGCATTAAAAAACATGTGGGACTCTACTAAGAGGAATAATCTGTGAATAATTGGAGTTCCTGAACAGGGAAGGATAGCTGAAAATACAGAGAGTACTGTTGTAGAGTTGCTTACAGAAAACTTGCCTGATCATAAGAGAACATAGATAACCAAGATGCATATTGAACACTACAAAAATTAGTGCCCAAAAGAAAGACACCAAGACATATTATAACCAACCTTAATAAAATGCAACATAAACAGATGCTTTTAAAGGCAGCAATGGTTAAAGCAAAGCTAACATTCAGAGGGAAGCCTTATAGGTTTTTATCTGACTTCTCAGCAGAAACGATGTTGGCAAGAAGGTAGTGGGATAACAGATTCAAAGAACTGAAGGAGAAAAACTTCCAGCCAAAAATTATATATCCTGCAAAATTGTCTTTCAGGTATGAAGGTGAAATTAAGACATTTGCAGATAGAGAGAAGCTTAGAGACTTTGTAAAAACCAAACTAAAACTACAAGAAATATTGAAAGAAGCTCTTTGCTTAGAAAAGCAAAAACATTAAGTCCATACTTAAGGAGGCAAGGCAGGACACAGCATCCAGAAACCTGTTCAGTTAGGGAAATCACAAAACTCAATCAAAGCTACAATTTTAAAAGAAGGGAACCAGTGATCATAACACAAAAACTATGACATCATCATACTAACAAGAGGGATATATTGCAGTAGTTATATCCCTTTCAGATGGAGAAGAAATTAAAAAGATATGCACAAGTTAGTCTGGTTTAAACTTAGAATAGTAAGGGGGATCATAGGAGTAGCCACAAAGCAATATACCAATGCAACATATCAAAACAAGAAACATAACACAGAAGTCTTGACAAATACAAAACCACACTGATAAAGAAGGTAGTAAGTAGTTAAAAACAACAGTGTGCTGTCACAGGGTGGAAAGAGCAGATAGAGTTACAGAGATGCAAGCAATCAAAGCTTTGTGTGGAAAATTGGCTTGGATTCCAAACTTTCAGTTAATCATAATTTAAACAAAAAACAAAAAACTTAAAAACAAAAGATTAGGGCTCTGATGCTGGGTCTGTAAATCTTCAACCTGAAGATACGTCCAGCATATGTCTCTTTAGACTGATAAGGAGTCTGTTGTTATCTAGCCATCTAAGGGCTACATGTCTAAAAATACCATGTCTCTCCTTACAACAACAATTGTATGTAAGCTCTAACATAAACTTTCTTTTCAGAACTCCATAAAGACAGCCTGCATTGCTGCTGTATTTCACATTGGCATTACCTCCTAAATAAACTTTTTCTCTCTTTCTAAATTGCAGTATGCTTAATTGGTTCAACTGCTCTAGGACACACACCCTAAGTGGGCAACAGACAGGAGGTTGGAGAAGTTCACCAAGGACTTTGAATGCTCCTTTAAAGAGTGTTCCCAGTCTGATTTCCAATGTGCATATAAAACTTCTACAGCTCAACAACGAAGACAAATAACCCAGTTAAAAGGTGGACAAACGACATAACCAGACAGTTTACCAAAGAGAACATTCAAATGGGCAACAAACATACAAAAAGATGCTGTTATTAGCCGTTAGAGAGATGTAAATTAAATTAAAACTATGAGATACCATCTTACCCGTGCTACAATGGCACTGACTGAAGAAACAGAGAACAGCAGAAGTTGGGAAGGACGTGGAGAGAATGGAAGCCCTATGCTGGTGGGAATGTAAAATGGTACAACTGCTCTGGAAAACAGTATGGACACTCCTCAAAAAATTAGAAATAGAGCTATTTTATGACCCAACAATTCCATGTCTTCATATGTATCCTAGAGACTTAATAGAGGAGACTTGAACAGACACGCACATCTCTGTTTATTACAGCACTATTCACAATAGCCCAAAGTGGAAACAACCTAAATGCAACACCATCAGCAGATAAAAGAATAAACAAAATGTGATACATACATACAGTGGAATACTATGTAGCCATAAAGAAAGATGCATTCCTGAAACATCTAGGAACATGAGTGTACCGTAAGAACTTTATACCGAGTGAAATAAGCCAGTCACAAAAGGACAAATATTGTATGATCTAACTTCTACAAAACAGTAATCGGTATGTATACAGAGACCAACCTCATTGGTGGTTATCAGGTGGAAGTGGGAAGGAGAATGGATTCCTTTTGTAAATAGTAGTCACTTTTCAGAGCAAAGAAGAGTGAATAGAAGCAAAGACTCAGTGGAACAATGAGTACAAAGGACTAATAAACTACATGTACCACAGCCGACATGACCCAGAGACCAGAAGAACTACTCAGTGCCTGGCTACCACTGCCAGCTGCTCTGACTGGGATCACAACAGAAGGTCCCAGACAGAGTAGAAGAAAACTGCAGAACAAAAAATCAAGTTCACCAAAAAGACGAGATTTACTGATCTGACAAAGACTGGAGGAACCTCCAAGACTCTGACCTGGAAATGAAACCATTCACAGAGACCACCTTCCAGCCAAACAATAGACAAGCGCATAGAAGAAACAATAACTCCTGAAAGGAATGTGCTCCTCAAAACAGCTAGATGAGATCAAAGGTGCAATATTTGCCAAAAAGCAAAGATGAGAAGGCAGTAAGGAGTACAAAATCAGGATAAAAGGACATGGGAACCCACGGCAGAAATAGGGAGAGTGCTGACATGTTGTGGGAAGTGAAGCCAAGGCCATGAAACGCTTGATTTACAAACTATCAAGTGGGAATCTAACTTGTTCTGTAAACTTTCACTTAGTGCACAATTAAAAAAAAAAGATTTAGGTTTAAACTTAGCATGAAGAACTGAAGGTACATATTTAAATTATTTAACAAAAATATACAGTTGAACAAATTGTCTCCATTAAAGTATGCTAAAAACAATAGCTATAGCCACTGAGGAGCTCTGGTGGCATGACAGTTATGAGCTCAGCTGTTAACCAAAAGGTTGACAGTTTGAATCCACCACCTGCTCCTTAGAGTCTCTATTGGAGTTTTACGTTGTTCTGCAAGATCACTGGAAATCCTGGTGGCATAGTGGTTAAGTGCTATGGCTGCTAACCAAAAGGTCAGCAGTTTGAATCTACCAGATACTCCTTGCAAACTCTATGAGGCAGCTGTACTCTGTCTTAGAGACTCACAGGCCATGGGTTTTTTTTAGATAGGGTCACTATGAGTTGGAATCGACTTGGTGGCAATGGCTTTGATTTTGGATTTCTTCATGCCATTAAAATGTATCTGAGTAAGGATAGTGTTTTAGGTACAGGAGGTTATACGTATGTTCCTAGTTCTTATACTTCAGATGTTTATTACCTTATATAATGGCTATGTTTTTGTTAAAATCTTCTCTTAATCTTCAATAAGAATCTTTCTTAATTCTATACCTCTAGCAAATGTAGAATTTATCTCTAGATCGCTTCTATAGTAAACTGTGACCTGTTCATAAACTGTAATGCAGCAATGAGAATGAACAGACTGCGACTATACATAGCAACATGCTTTAAGCTCTTAAAAACACATTGAGCAAAACCAGCCAGACACAAAAGAGTACATGTGGTATATTTTATTTTTAAATAAAATTCAGTAACAGGAAAAACTAATCTATGGTCAAGATAATGGTTTTGATGTTTCTTGATCTGGACACCAGTTACACAAGTATGTGTAGTTTGCAAACATTCATTCAGCTATATACATACTGTTTGTGTACTTTTTCTGTATGTGTGTTGTAATCCTATAAATTATACATTAAAAAACCATTTTGGAAACTTTGCTGGGAGACAGGGAAACCTTGTGGGTTTTAAGTAGAGGGTGGTGTAATTACACTTGGGTTTCAGAAAGTTTTTCTGGGGGCTGGTGTATAGCATGGATCAGAGGCAAGACTGGAGGCCAGGACACCAGGGTAGGGGTAAATTAGCTTCCCCGGGGGGAAGAAGGGTACATTCTGGGTATATTAAGAAAGTAAATTTTGTGAGGGAAGAGATGGTGGCCTGATTTCTGGTTAGGAGGACTTGGGGAGATAGAGAGACCACCTCCCAGCACAGGGAGGAGCTTCAGCAAGCAGGATGTCTGGGGACAGACCAAGGAAGTGTGCTTAAGTGACAGGGGCCTGTTCCAAGTTCCTGGGCAGAGAAGAAAGTGGAGTACTAAGCTAAGCTGCCATGAGGGACCCTCAGAAGAGCTGAACTTCCCTGAGGCTGGCTGAGGAAGAGTGTTCTTTATCTTAGGGAGTGGTGTGTCAGACACAGGAGCTGTGGTGGAGGCAGGAGGTGTGACATGGCAGTGTATAGCAAGGACTGTGACACCCATCCAGGGTCAGTTCTCGGAAGATCTGTGCCTGAATAAGGCAGGTTCTTTCTATTGTAAATGGCACAAAACCCAGACTGGCTTCAACATAAAAAGGTATTCTGGGCTCATTTAATGGATAGACCTGGCTTCAGGTATCATGGATTCAGAACTCAGACAATGTCACCAGGGTCATTGGTCCCTGCCTGCTTTGCTTGAGTTGGCTCCATTCTCTATTTCCCTAAACAGCATGCATACCCCAAGCAAGAGTTTCAAGGAATTTTCAAATAATAGGCCTCCGCTGGTGGTGATGATGATGCTAACGGCCACAGTAGGTCTCCTTACCCTTCAGTCATTTTTCACTGAAGTGCAGCCATGAGCATCAAGTTTCCAATCATCTTTTTAAAACTCTGCTAGCAGCAATTCCTATCTCCCATCACCTCAACACCAAGCCCAGTGCTCTTCCTCCATATCAGGAACTGAAGTTTTGGAATTTTGTGGTCCTGCAGAGCCTAACTCAGGTCAAGAGTCCATTCCGGCCCTGATCATGGCTAGGATCATGAAAACCATGGTCATGGTTTAGCCTAATCATATCTTCTGCCCCTAAGATGGGAGATGAAATTTGCTGCTTTTTAAGTACATGGACTGGAAGATAGGATGTCCCAAAGTAAAATCAGGGTGCTATTGCCCCCAAAAGACAGAGGCTGCTACAGTCAGAAAAAGTAATGAGTATCTAGAATTGTCGCTGGATCTTGGTTATGGGTACTCCTGAAGCAGAGGAGACATGCAAATGTATGTTTGTGGGATGGAAGGATGGATGGACGGATGGATGGATGGACTAAGCCATCTTTCTAACTCCCGGGGAGAATAAATCACTTCCTCCCTGTGCCACATACCCTTTACTCTTAACCACTTACCTAGCACAACACAGTGTCTGTCTTGTCGCTGCAGTGTCTCTAGCATTTAGCACAGGACACGGCACAGAGTAAGGGCTCAGAGAGCATGTGAGCAAATGAACAGATAAACTCATTCGCTCTACAAAGAGAGCTCCTGGTTTCCTCTGAGCCTCCGTTTCCCTGTCTGTGGACTGTCGGTGCTGTACTGAGCATCAGGCAGCCATGGCAACAGTACTGTGGCTCCGCAAACACAAGCCCTAGATGAATGTGGACATCACCAGTCCCTGCAGGAGCCTCTGGTGCTGACCCCCAACTTTGCAGCACAGCCCTGGCCCTGGTGCTGAAGTGGTTAATTATCCTTCTAAATTGCAGGAAACCACAGCTGCAGCCCTCCCCCTTCCCTGCTTGCCACATCCATAATCTAATTTTGCAAAGGGTGGAGGGCTAATCCACGTAGCTGAAGCTCTTAGTCACGGGGAGGGGAAGTGAAGAGTTAGAAATGGCCCCTGGGAGACTAAGGTTTGGAATTCGCTCAGCTCCCAGCTAGAAAACTACCGGGAGGTAAATCTTGTCCCCGCATAAAGGAGGGTGTCATCATAGCCAGAAATGAATCAGGACAGAAGGGGCAAGACTACCCCATAGGTAGTGAGTCCAGCATTACTGGAAGCATTCAACCGGAGGCAGATCATGCACTCTCAGATTCTAGGATTTGGTTCCAGCCCACAATGGCAGAGCATTTTCTAGGTGCTGGGCAGGGTCCGAGGGAATGTACATATTCTGGCTCCTTTAATCCTCCTAACAACCCCAGAAGGAAGGAAGGAAGGAAGGAAATTGCCATGGAGTTGATTCTGACTCATAGCAACCCTACAGGACAGAGCAGAACTGCCCTGCAGAGTTTCCAAGGAGTACCTGATGGATTTGAACTGCCAACCTTCTGGTTAGTAGCCATAGCACTGAACCACTACACCACCAGGGTTACAACCCAGGGAGGGAATTACCGTAGCCCTATTTTGCAAATTCAGGACAGCAAGGTTCAACAGGATCAAGTTGCTTGAGCCAA
Organism: Heterohyrax brucei; assembly: GCA_028571685.1. Classification (NCBI taxonomy): domain Eukaryota; kingdom Metazoa; phylum Chordata; class Mammalia; order Hyracoidea; family Procaviidae; genus Heterohyrax; species Heterohyrax brucei. The sequence goes on from CM053150.1 coordinate 72,260,420, forward strand.
GTCACTCAACTAAAGATGCCAATTGTGGCAGACTGAATTGATTGGAACTGTAGCCTAGGCACCAGACCAGTCAGTTTACTTACATTAATCATTAAATTCTCACAGCTGTTCTATGAGGTAGATTCTACTGCCCCCATTTTATGGACGAGGAAACTGAGGTTTGGAGACATTAAGTAACTTGTCCAAGATCAGAAAGTCAACAGGCAGCGACATCCAGACTTCAATCTGGGCCGAGGCTGGCCTGCTGCTAAAATCCAGGCTTTTAACGAGAGCAGCAGATGCAAGCTCAGGTTTCAGATTCTATGCCTGTTGTTCTTTCTGCTGAGGCTTATTGCTGGGAACAGCACAGACTCCTGGCACATTGCCCCTCCCGCTGACTTCCTCTTCTGGTTGGGGAAGAACAAGAGGGACAAGGGAAGTAGGACAAGATACATCTACTCTTTGCCCCTGAGTTTCACCACTGAAGAAGCTGTTGTGAGGTGTCGGGGGACCAGCCTTGTCCAGTAAGAGTTGGTCTCAGGATCTGTCTACAAGGACAGAGGCTCACAACGCCAGGGCGGAAATGCAGTGGTGGCACCAGCCAAGCCACGCTCTCCTCCAGGACAACATGGGGAAGGGCACTCCCAATGTTTCCTGAGCACCTGTGGGGCACATTAGATCCTCTCACTCTTTCACTCCTGCCATCAACTTAGAAGGCTGTCCTAATATGAATTAGCCTAGTATGTCTGGGGATCACTCCAGCCACAGGACACTGATTCTACTGTTTCTCAGCTCCCTTCTGGCCCAGCCCTTCCTTCCAAGGCCCCTAAGGCTTCCATCTACAGCTGCTGCTTATCCAATACCTAAGATTTCTCTAGCCCTGATTCAAGCAGACAGCCCTGGTGGTGCAGTGGTTAAAAGCTTAGCTGCTAACCCAAAGGTGACATTTCAAATCTACCAGTTGTTCCTTGGAAACCCAATGGGAGCACTCTACTCTGTCCTATTTGCTACTGACTGGATGGCTATGAGTTTGTTGGTTTGGACTCTGGTGTAAAATCCAGGAACTACTACCCCAGTGTCACCTTCTGGCTGGCCCGTCCCTCCCGTTGGACCATGCATCCCCTCGGATCAAGCACCTTTTGACTTGAAGGTACTTGAAGTACAAGGTCCCATGCGTGGGCTAGCTTGTCTGGACCAGGCCGAGGAGTTTAGCAGCCCAACTGTAGGTTAGTTGGACAGTTGATTTGTTCCTAGCCTTGCTGCAGAAAGGCTTTTAGGCAGCTTCTAAGGATGCCTGATATACAGTCAGAGCAGAAAAAAGAAGTAGGAAAAGGGTGAAAGGAACATGATGGGAGTGCCAAACAGCCTGGAGCAAAGTGAAAATACTACACATGGTAACAATCTACTGTTAGGGAAATAAGCCTACAACTTGAAAATTTTGAAGATGGCTTGTATTATCTACTCAAGCTACAAAGAAATGAGGGGAGCATCCCCCAGCCAGAGCCAGGAGGAAACTCAGATTTGTCTTTAGCCCATCAGTTTTGTAGACTCTGTCCACACATGATAGAAGGCAAGACTCTATGAACACAAAACACACACACACACACACACACACACACACACACACCCCACATCTTTCCAGAAATCTTGTTGGGATACACAAGGGAGGGAGGCCCTAATAAAGCAGATTTGAAAAGCAACTATCAAGCATTTTGAAAACAAGGAGTCACTGTAAATAAATCAAGATATTCTGAAAAACGATTCATATATATGCTTGAAAAGAAAGCATTCTTGAAGAAGAACAACAGCAACAACAAAAATCCACTGCCGTTGAGTCAATTCCAACTCATAGCGACCCTACAGCTCAGAGCAGAACTGCCCCTATAGGGTTTCCAAGGAGTACCTGGTAGATTTGAACCGCCAACTCTTTGGTTAGCAGATGTAGCAGTTAGCCCACCACACCACCAGGACTTCCTGAAGAAGAACAAAAGGGATACAATTTGGAAGCAGTAAAATGTTAATATTCTGTTAGTTGAGTTTTCAACTTTTGGAATGCACAGCACAGGGTTCTTTTGATATACAGCGGTTGGTTTTCCGCCTTGCTGTACTCTTACTCTAGGAGTTGCCCTGAGTTGGAATCAACTTGACAGTGGTGGGGTTTGGGGGGTACTTTTGCTATAAAGGACCACCTACGTGGCTCTAAGCTCCCCAGCTTGTTTTGTTAGCTGACATCCAGTCGGTTCTCAGTCACAGTGACCCCAGGTAGAACAGCAAAATGCTGCTGGCCCTGTGCCATCCTCATGATTGGAGCAGAGCTTCTTACTAAGGCAGACTAGGAAGAAAGGCCTGGCAATCTACTCTAGAAAATCAGCCAACAAAAAACTTGTGTCTCAAGCTTCCTAGCAGGAAGCACCAAAACAGGGAAACCTAGTAGCCTGCACAATTCCTAGTATCTATCAATGAAGACAAGCCAATCACTTAGGAGAAGCATGACTTTGATACACAGGAGGAAGCTTCCCCAGGCTGGGTAAGGGGTTCCAGGACAGAAGGCGGGTGGTAAAGGAAAGTAGAGTGATGTACTCAGTGACTGCCTTCTATAGGCATTTTATCAAGCATCGCATCCCATCCCATCCAAAGACAGAACAGCCTTTCTGATGGGGTAAAGACCGAAAGGGCTATGTGGCCAATCTCTGCTGACCTGGCCTGACCCTGGAGATGTTTAGCCATTCAGGAAAGACGGCTCCCCGCAGCAGAGTCTGATTGGCAGGGAAGGTTTGAGTACTTTGAGCTGGTGCTCCCATGGAAGTCCTGTCCTGGCCTTTCCTAAGTGATGAACTTGCTGGAAAGGGAGAGGCCCACTCACCTGCCTCCAGCATCGCTGGCTCCAGGGCTCCTTCCAAAGATGGATGTCTCCGTGATCCTGTCTCCAGTGGCTGTGCCCTCTGGGCTCTGTGTCAGCCTCTCCTTAAGGGTCCCAGCCCTATACCCACTGAGTCAGTTCTTTGAGTCCTGAGTTTCCTCCAGCTAAGGCCCTTTGTTTTGGTCTGGCTGGGTTGGTTCAAATGAAGAGACATGCTCAGACCCACTTTTGAAGGGAAGCTTTGGAGTGGCACAAACACTCAAATCCCAAGTAGATCCCAAGCAACAGAAGAGGAGGAAGAAGGGAAGAGGAAGTATTGGCTAACTTGGCTTCAGATACACTTGAATCCAGAGACTCAGAGAATACCACCAAGATTCAGTGTTGTACTTAAGCCCACTTCCCAACCTCCAACCTGGAAGCAGATTGCCAGGCCTTTCTTCCAAGGCATTTCTGGGTGAGTTCAAAATGCTAATCTTTCAGCTAGGAAGTTAATCCTTTGGTCACTGTCACAGATTGAATTGTGTCCCCCCAAAAATGTGTGTAGCCATGTGGCTAGGTCATGGTTACCAATATTTTATGATTGACCTCCATGGGGTGATCTTTCTATGCTGTATGTTAAAGAGCATTAGAGTGGGCCTGTAAATTCCTTCCTAAGGTTCTTCCTGCTCCATTGTAAAGGGAGTTTCCCTGAGGCTGGCTTGTACCACCTTTTATCCTTTCATCCCACGAGGGATAAAAAAGAAAGGGAAGCATCAAGAAGGCAGCACTGGGAGAACGGATGTTCCTGTGCTAAGATGCTCCCTGGACAAACACTGATAACACAAGGACTTCCCTTTACAACAGGCAGAGCGAAAGCCTTCCCTGCAGTAGACATCCTGAATTCAGACTTACAGCCTACTGGACTGTGTACAAATCAACCTTCCATTGTTAAAGCCAGCACTTGGTGGTATTTCTGTTAGAGCAGCACCAGATAACTAAAACAGTCACCATACCTACTGCTAATACCCTCTTTCTGTTTCCCATTTCCAAACCACAGAAGAGAAAATCAGTGTGGTCCAGCTCATCTTTTCCAGTCATGCTGTGCAAGTCTTGTGTCTGAGAATAAAGTCAGCTAACTTGATTGTTTGAAGTGTTGCATACCTAATTGCTGAATGTTACTATGGTCACCTTGAAAGTACTCCCTAGTCCACTCTTCAAAGTAATTTTGGAACTCTTTCTAGAATGGCCACCATACAAGGTGGCACAGTGGCAAGTTCACAAACTTAATTGGATAGTTGTCTATGAGAGAGCTTTTAGCCAATAAACAACCATGTTGGAACACCCTCACTACTCACCTGATCTTGCCCCCAAACACCTTTTTCTTTACCCAGAGATAAAGAAAATGTTGAAAGGAAGACATTTTGATGACATTCAGGACATCAAGGATAATGTAACAACTCTGATGGTCATTCCAGAAAAAGAGGTATGTAGCGCTTTTTCTAGGATGAGTTCGTAAACTTAATCGGTGGACCCTGTACAGGCCTACAAGGGTGTCCTTGGGGCAGAGACCTACTCTAGGTCAGAGTCAGGGGTCACTTGATAAGGAGTTTCCCTTTGAAGGACCTGTCAGTGACACAGGCTTCAGAATGATTCCGTGGTCAAAGCCCACCTGGGGTCATTGGTGGCCCCTAATGTGGGCCCACTTGGGTCTAGCTGGCTATCAGATGCCAACCTGAGAGGCCAGCCCCTCTGAAAACAGACCAGTGGTTGGGGCAGGGGGATCCCAAATTTTCAAAGCAGACCCCAGGCTAGAGTACATTTGCCTACGGGGAGACCATGCTCCAGCCTAGTCACTGGTGCTTGTCCCTCTCATTCCTGACCTCAGCACCACCGCCTTGCGTGGTGGACCCAGAGACACCACCACCCCTTGCCTAGGCATGCTAGCCACTACGCTATGACTGGCCGTCTTCCCCTAATCACTCAGCTCAGCCCGCCCAGATATCTTACTTACCTCATGTTGCCCTCATGAAAAAATACCACAAGTGGGTGACTTTAAAAAAAATAAATTTATTTTCTCACATTTCTGGAAGCTAAAAGTCCAAATCAAGGTCTAGACCCTATTGACTCCTTCTGTGGGCCTCTTCTAGTTTCTGACATCCGGTGGCAACCTATGGTGTCCCTTTGCTTGTCGGTGGATCACCACTGCATTGCCACATGGTTTCTCCCTTTGTGTGTTGGCGTCTGTGTCTGTTCTGCTCTTTTGATAAAGATACTACTCAGATGTGATGAGCTTTAGAGCCCACCATATTCTGGGAGGGCTTCGTTAACATAACAAGAGAAAACTCCTTTTCCCAAACAGTGCATGTTTACAGATACGGGGGTTAGGATGTCAGTATAACTGTTGGAAGAACCCAGTTCAACCTGTAACCCCAGCCTGGTCTGTGTGAATTACAGCACTGACCATGGGGCCTTCTCCGTGTCGATTACTTTATACTGTCTCCTGTAAACCTCACAACAGTCCTGGAGGAGTGTTCACGTTAGGGGACAGGCCTGGATGCATGAGGCCACTTGCCCAAGTTCACCTGGCCAGCCTGTGACCCAGCCAGATGCCAACCCAGATGATTCCAACTCCGGAACTGGAGTTTTTCCTGGCTTCCTATCCCCGTACCCCCAAAAGTCACCCCTTTTTGGAAATTCAGCCTTTGGAATCCCAAGGCACCAGGGACAGGACACTCCCCACCACCACCATCACTAAGGTTAGGGGTACTTCTACAGCTTTCCCTCTCCAGCCCTCCACCCCACTCACCCCCATGCAATGAGTTTATGGGCTGCGTAGTCTCTAAGAACTTTGTTGTAGGGATGGGGAATGGGATGGCTAAGGCGCAGGCCTTAGCTGAGTCCTGGCCTAGCTTAGCTCACACCTGGCCAGGAGGCGAGGAAATGATGGGAAGCTCACAGGTGTTACCCTAAGGTGGCTTTTCTACTGTATTTGCCTCTTAACTGCTGTGCTAAGAGCTTTCCAAGCATTGTCTCATGGAATCCTCATTAACGGCCCTGCTAGGTGGCCACCATAATTATTGTCCCCATTTCACAGGTGAGGAAATGAAGGCTCAGAGGAGGTCATCAGAAGGCTCAGGTGGTACAAATAGTATGCAACGAAGCCAGGACTTGAACTCAGCCTTCTCCAAAGCAACTGCTTGCCCCCGCCCTTCGGCTCCTGCCTTCCCACTCCCGTGCCTCCACCCACCCTTTTACCCCTTGACTGCTTTCCTGACTGTTCAACAAGGAGCCCAGGTCTCCCTCCCGGAACTCGAGCCAGCCCATACCTCCCTATGCCCACCAGAGGGAGCGCGAGCTCCTCGCTAAGACCTGGAGAGGCGGAGAGAAAAGTGGATTCTGAAGCCAAGCCGGCCGGCAAGGCGGTGCTGCAAGGTGAGCCGAAGACAGTGTGTGGGCAGGAGTCCCAGACCGAGAGACCACCTGGGTCAAGTCCTGGCCCTGACACTGGCTTGTGAAGCCCTTTCCCTCTGTAGCCCTCGGTTTCCTGGTCTAGAACATGAGAAGCAGTGCTTCTTGACATTCAGGATTTGCACAAGTCACCTGGCAGTCTTTTTAAAGATTCTCATTCAGTGGGCTAGAGCTCAGGCTTAGGAAGCTGTATCTCTTAGCAAGTTCCCACATGATACTGATGCTGCTGGCTCTTGTATTTGTCTCTCAGGGACTGCTACCTCTGATGACAATTCATTTCTCCTGACTGAGCAGACAAGACTTGACAATGTCTCAATCCTTCTGCAGAAGCAACTTTTATTGTGACCTTTCATCATTCCTTCACTCACTGAACAAGCATTTTCTGGAGCCTTCTTTGTGCCACGTCCTGATCTGCTGTTGGGAAATAGAGATGGACAAGATCCCAGTCCCTCACAGTCCTAGGAAAATCAGGGATTACAACCTCAGATGACCGGTGCAGGGGTCAGGAGAGTAAGTCAGGAGAACCGCCTATAGAAGCTCCGAGGAGGCCTTTGACCAGACTGTGGGAGGACAGAGCAGGGCAGGCTTCCCGGGGGAGAACACTCCTTCACCTGGTGCACAGGCAAGAGTTCCAGGCAAGGGTGAGCCTAGGAGAAAGGAAAGATGTTCTTGCAGGTGACATGACGAGGACGAGGAGATTCAGGCTTCTTGAGGTAAAATGCTGGTGAAGTGAGAAGGATCCCCCCACACTCACACACACACACGCCCCGGCGCACACACCCCTCAGAGAAGCAGAAACGAATAAGATGCAGAATCTCCTGAAAGAGATGAGAATTTCTATGTAGGGAACCTCGCTGAGCTCCAACTGAAGTGGGTTGTTGTGACAGTTTCCATGGCAACTCCTGCTTCCCTTCCCAAAGACTCTCCAGACCTCTTTCAGCTCCTTCCCTGAGGCTTCCACAGCCACAAACCTCCAGTGTCCACCCTCACCCTGTCAACCTTCTCCATGCCTATTTTCAAACCTAGATTGCCAGACCCAAGAAAGCCCAACAGATGAAGTGTCCTTTCACACACAGGACCCATGCCCACCCTACCCCCTCCAACCCCTGCCACGGGGACCTGAGCTCAGAGAGAGGCAGCAGCTTGTCCACTTGGCGCCGGAGAGGTGTGGGGCCGTGGTCAACTGAAGGACGAGGTCTTAAATTCCCCTTGCCTGGCCTACCCACTCCCAAGGCCAGAGCCTCCCCTCCTCCCTCCTGCTCACACCTGTCTACAGAGCATCTGCGTGCACCTGGCACCCAGCTTGGTCCTGGGAACACAGCCCCAGTCTTGGAAGCTAACTGTCAAGTAGGGAGACAGGGTTTGAACAAACAAGCGAATGAATGCTCTTGAGAGCTCATGGACATGTGGGTTCTCTCCACTCTGGCTTCAGCAGGGAGGAAGAAGACAGCTAGATGTTCTGAGGGCGGAGACCTGGGCCCTCAGACCCAGACCTGGGAGAAGGTATCTAAAGCCCCACCAATCGAGCAGGCAGAGACCTTAGAGATCTCCTGGGTTTGTTTGATGCATGAGGAAAGGGAAGCCCAGTCACAAAGGGACCTGCCCCTGGGCATTTAGTTATGGAGCTGAGACTAGAAACTATCTCCAGGCAGGACAACCTCACTGATGCCCCCAGTGCTCACCTTTGCATGCTCGTGCAAGCACACACACGTGCGCACACTCGCGCATCCCCCAGCTGCTGGCCTCTGCCTGGACATACTCACGCCTGAAGTCCTTCCATCTCTTACCCCTCGGGTAGCACCTGGAGTAACCTGGAGCCATCCTAGAGGGGTCTGTATCTCTCTCCCACTCGCCTAGGTATGGGACAGAGGCTGACTAGCAGGCACTTCCACTCAATTCCCTCTCTTACTCCTCTCCAAGGTCAGGGGCTGGGTAGATCAGAGCCCCTTCTAGAGGTACCTCACCCTGATCTCATCTGGGCCACAGCGTTAGGGCGACCTTCATATTGGCAGGAAAGGCATAGGTGCATCTTTTAAAGGAAGGTGGGCAGGAAACTCACAGTTTCAAGCACCTGGTCATTTCCAAGAGCTGTACTAAGCATTTTCTGTGCCTTATTTCACCTTTGTAATCTTTACCCAGCAACGAGAAGGAAAGATTCTCATCCCCACTTGCCACTGTGTTGTGGCTTGAATTGGGTCCCCCTAAGCGTGTGCAAATTGATAAGGCCATGATTCCCAATACTGTGTGGTTGTCTTCCATTTAGTGATCTGATGTAATTATCCTACGTGTTGTAAGTCCTAACCTCTATGATGTTAATGTCCATCACTTGCCTGTCAGTTGTGATACTGTGGTGGCTGCTGTGTTCCTGTGATGGTAGAAACAATGCCATCGTACTGCAAATACTAGCAGGGTCACCCGTGGCAGGGGTTCAGCATCAGGGTTCAGCGGAGCTTCCAGACTAAGGTAAGAAAAGAAGAAGGATCTGGCAGTCTGTTTCTGAAAAGATGGACCATTGAAAACCTTACGAATAGCAGTAGAACATACTGTCCGATACAGTGCCAGACGGTGAGCCCCTCAGGTCGGATGGTCTTCAAAAGACGACCAGGAAAGAGCTGCCTCCTCAGAGTGATAGTGGCCTCAATGATGTTGATGGGGTTAAGCTTTGAGGACCTTCATTTGCTGATATGGCATGACTGAAAATGAGAGGAAACAGTTGCAAACATACATTAATAATCAGAATGTGGCATGTAGGAAATATGAAGCTAGGAAAATCGGAAACTGTCAAAAAGGAAAGAGAGCACAAAAAGATTGATATCCTAGGCACTGTGCGTTGCAATGGGCTGGTACAGGACATTTTGAACCAGACAATCTTGTGGTCTACTATGCGGGGAAAGACAGACTGAAGGAGGACATTACACTCATCGTCAAAAAGAACATCTCAAGACTCATCCTGAGGTACAACTCTCTCAGTGATAGGATAGTATCTACAGAAGGAATACCAGTTAACACAACTGTTATTCAGATGTAGGCACCAGCCACCACTGATTTCTGCAGTCTGAAACTGATCAAACACACAGCCAAGATGCACTGACAACATTGGGCCCAGAGACGTTCAAAGGAGACAAGAACCTTCTCCTCAGGCCAGTGCAGAGACAAAGCTTTCCCCTGGAGCTAAAATCCTGAATTTGGACTTCTAGCCTCCTAAAACAAGAGAGAAAAAATTTCTGTTTCTTAAAGCCATCTGCTTAATGGTTCTGTTACGGCAGCACTGTGTAGTTGAGACACGCAGCGAGATTGTCTTTCACCCTCAAGGCGTTATGTCAGCCCCTTTCTTAGCTCTTGTGGGAAGACACTCTCTGGTAAGCCGGATGACACAATCTTGGCTAACATAATCATTAAATAATAATAACTTCCACCACTCACTACTGGCTACTCATCACATTTATGCTGAAATCCCAACAGGATGAAGAAGGTGCCCCAGAGGGGTCATTAGTGCCCAGGTGAGGAGAAAGTGGCATCTGTATGAAGGAGAACCCAACGGGGGTTTACAGCACCAGCAGAGTGAGGAGGGCATCCTTGGAGGAGGTCGCCCCGTTCAGGGTGTCAGATCCCCGGTGGGATGCAGAAGCGCTCATGCCTGCAGGGGGCTGAGGGCAGCTGGGTTGACGGAAGATTGCTTACTGCGGTAGCCAGCCTCCAGGAGGGTTTCCACAGTGATCCTGGCGTTCTGGTATTCATACTTGTGCAGTCACCACCTGCGTCATTTCAGGGTTTGTTGTGTGCAAACGTGGAAACGGTGGAATGGTGTGATTGAGGCTACATCATAAAAGATATTTCCACTTCTGCTTTGCTTTCTCTTAGATCACTTACCCTAGGGAAGTTGGCTGCCGTGTTGTGAGGGCACTCCAACAGCTCTGTGGGGAGTCTACATGGCATTACACTCAGCCCTCCTGCCAACAACCAGCATCAACTTACAGGCTGTGGGTAAAGTGTCTTGGAAGCAAACCCTCCAGCCCCAGTAAAGCTTTCATCGCTCAAATGACTACAGCCTGGCTGATAGTTGATTGCAAACTCTTGAGTGATCCCCAGCCAGAGTCACCTAGTCAAGCTGCTCCCCAAATCCTGACCCACGGAAACTGTGGGGTAATTTTTTTGTTGCTTTAAGCCGTGAAGTTTTGGGGTAAATTGTTTTGCAACAGTAGATAGCTGATATAGTTAAACTGGCATTGACAAATAGGTAAAAAATAAAAATATTAAAAAATAATGGAAGCTAGGTTTCTTGCTGTTTGAGAAGTGGGACTTGAAATATGGAAATGAAGAAAACTAGAATGAATCCTACAGTGCTGGGTAGAAATTAGAGGAATGAATCCGAGCTCACGGTTTTAACATAGATAAATACAGAAATACAAATCTAAAAGCAAGTATATTTTTGTGTATATGCATATGTATACACACGCACAATTCTGTCATAGTTGTCTAGTGCTGCTGTAACAGAAATACCACAAGTGGATGGCTTTAGCAGACAGAACTTATTCTCTCACCATCCAGTAGGCTAGAAGCCCAAATTCAGGGCATCAGCCCCCAAGGAAAGGCTTTTCTGTCCATCGTGGAGGAAGGTTCTTGTCATCAGTCTTCCCCTGCACTGGGAGATTCTCAGGCACAGGGACCCTGGGTCCAAAGGACATGCTCTGTTCTTGGTGCTTCCTTCTTGATGATATGAAGTCCCCAAAATTCTGCTCACTTCTCTTACGTTTTATCTCTTGTAAGATAAAAGATGATACAGACCAAACCCCAGGGAAACTCCCTTGACATTGAATCAGGGATGTGACATTAGGAGGGGTGTCACAATCTCATCCTAATCTTCTTTCACGTAAAATGACAATCAAAAAATGGAGGACAACTATACAGTGCTGAGGATCGTGGTCTAACCAAGTTGACACGTATTTTGGGGGGATACAATTCTTTCCATGAAAATTCCCTAGCTTTGTTCACTGAAAGAATGTTGGAGCAGTGACACCCCAAGAACAATGAACATATGAGCACCCAGATCTTGGTTTCTAAATAGTATTTCCCATTAAAAAGAACCAAGCCTCCTTAAGGAAATAGCTGATTCCAAGCAGCAAAAATACAAGCTAGGCATGAAACATCATCTTGTGCCAAAAATGTAAGAAACTTGCAAAGAAGGAAGACATATCTTAAAAGAGGTCCCCATTGGCCAAATCCAGAAAAATTTGAGATTCAAAATAAACATTGATAGTAACAAATTGAACGCTACTGAAAAAAATCAGGAACCCTTGTGTCCACAATGATACAAATAAATAAATGAAAAAGTGGAAAGTTTGAGAAAACAACTGAGTATTTACATATTCTCGAAGTGCCTTCCCCATAAAACAGTTATTAATTACAAATGGAAAAGTAGCTTTACAGTACAAGAGCCTAGCCTTAATCAAGCTATCAGGAATAAGACAAAAAAACATTCTGAGTTACTTGATTGAATACAATGAAAACAATGCAGCATTACTTCTGAAGTTTTTATGAATTTTTTTAATCTGCTTGTTTTATCAGTTACTGAAAGGGGGATTGTGAAATTGTCTCTCCTCGTAGTTCTCCTTTTTTTTTTTTTTAGTTCTCTGATTCTTCCTTTATTTCTTTTGAGGCTACACTATTACTTGCAGGCAAATTTAGAATTGTTGGGTTGGCTTGGTAAATTGAACCCTTTTTTTGCACTGTGAAAGTATCATTTTAGCATTAGCATTGCTTTTTCCATTGAAAGTGACTTTGCTGACATTAATGTATTTAGACCAACTTGCTTGGGGTTAGTATTTGCATACTATAATTTTCTCCATCTGTCTTAGTTGTCTAGTGCTGCTGTAACAGAGATACCACAAGTGGATGGCTTTAACAAAGAGAAATTTTATTCGGTCACAGACTGGTAGGCTACAGTCCAAATTCAGGGTATTAGCTCCAGGGAAAGAGTTTCTCTGTTGGCTTTGGAGGAAGGTCATTGTAATTCTTGCCCTAGACTGGGAGCTTCTAAGGCACAGGGACCCTGGGTCCTTTCTAAAGGACATGCTCTGCTCCCCGCTCTGCTTTCTTGGTGGTTTGAGGTCCCCAACTCTCTGCTTGCTTCCCTTTCCTTTAAATCCCAAGTGACTGACTCAAGGCACAATACAGTCTTACACACTGAGTCCTAACGTAAGCCTTGCCCAACCAAAACAACTACTGCCCATCGTCCCTCACTAACATCATAGAGGCAGGACTTATTCTTACTGTTTGTTTTCTGTTTGTCTCACCTAGTATCTCTCATGAGCCCTGGCGGCGCAGTGGTTAGGTGCTAAAGCTGCTAACCAAAAGATGGGCAGTTCAAATCCAGCACTTGCTTCTTGGAGACCTTATGAAGCAGTTCCTCTTTGTCCTATAGGTTTGCTATGAGCTGGAATCAACCTGATGGCACTGGGTTTTTTGATATTATCTCCTATGGATCTCTAGTGGCACAGTGGTTAAGTGCTGTACAGCAAACTGAAAGGTCAGTGGTTTGAATCTATCGACAGCTCAACAGGAAAAAGATGTGCAGTCTGCATCTGTAAAGATTCACAGGCTTGGGAGTCCCATGGAACAGTCCTACTCTGTCCTGCAGAGTCACTTTAGCTCTGGTTCAACTTGATGACAGTAAGTTTTGGGGGGATTGTCTTTTAGCTTCTCTCCCCTTTCTTGCCTTGTCTCACCCATCTCCAGTTATATGCCCAGCAAAAATATACTTTAAAGAATGAAAGTGAAACAAACATTTTGAACAAATGTTCACCAGTGCAGCCCCACCAAAGGAAATACTAAGGGTAATTTGGGAACAGGGAAAAAAATGTATCCCTCATGGGGACTCAGAGATGCAGAAAGATATGAAGGCTGATTGAAACAGCAAATACACGGTGAATCTAAACAAATATTGTCTGTATAAAATAGTACTAATTCTGTCTTGCGGCGTTTGAAATATGTAAAGAATTAAAATACCAGATGGTACCAGAAGACAATAGCATGTGAGTCAGGAGGCGGTAAATGAGATTTTAAGTGACCTAAGAGTCCTGTAGATTCCTGAAAGTGGTAAGAGTACTAATTTACACCAGACTTCAATAAATCAGCTATACGCATTGTAATCTCTAGAGTAAGCACTAAAACAGTAGAAAGCTAACAAGCTAATGAAGAAATGACATGAATTAATGACAAATACCAAGTCGGCCCAGAAGAAGGTGAGAAAGGAGAAATGAATGTATTTCTAACTGGAAAAAATAAAAAGTAAAGCACCAAAGAAACTTTAAAGTTAATAAAAACGTTCTTAAGCTAAGTACACAGCATTCACTGTAATCTAAGTCATGCATATACATGACTTTACATTACATATACTTATGAGTATTCCTTTGTCTCTACTCCAGAGTTAATAAAAACAAATTTAAAAACACAGCAAATGGCAGAATGCTAGGTACACCTAATATCTTAATTGCATATATACAGTTATGGGGGAAATTGCCAATTTCTGTTTTATATACATCTGTGGAGTTTTCATTTTTTTCCAATAAGCAGGTATGGCTTAAATCACTGCAAACAGGCTGAGGATATATTTATGTTTTGAAAATATAAATGTTAAAATGCTGTGTGGGGCACCTCGTGGACTGGGAAGACGATGATGGGTTTCCCACCCTCTTCCCAGCGCTGCTGTGATCTACCTTGCCCACACGGCGGCGCTGTGGGACAAGTCCAGCAGCTCCGGGCCTCTTCTGGTGGTCTCAGGTGGGAGACTAAAAGCAGGGGGCGGATTATCCATTATCCAATTACCAGATCATCTGTAAAGAACATTTTCACATTTCTTCACCTCATCTAAGATTCCTCTTCCACATATGGCTGTCTTTCTCCCAACCCCATGGAATCTACCAACAGAATCAAAGCCTCTTTCCAAATGTACAATTCTTGACCAGTAAATAAGGTAAACACGAGTTTACAGGTGCTAATTTACTAATCTATAGTGACCAACTGATTAGTAAGTAAGCACCAGTAAACTCGCGCTTATCTTCTTTAATGGGTAATCCACCTCTAGCTAGGTGGAGGTCGCTGTAGCAGTGGGGAGGGGGCAGTGTGTCTGTGGACAGATTAATTTCTGCAGCGTCCTGCAAACAGCCTTACCAGGTGGCAGCCAGAGCGCTCCTTGTGTGGCTCCGGAGCATGTCAGAGCGTGCTGCCGGGTCCTTATCTACGCTGCAGTTCCCCCCCAAACCCCTTAGCATCCCCACCTCAAGACTAAACGCCTTCATCATTATGTCTCCCGGTGGAAAGACAGATCGGTAGGGCTGTCACAGATCTTATTCAAACAGTTACGGCCTGTCTGCAGAGGCAGTGAGATCTAAGTCCCTGGAGGACAGCGAGCCTTGTCTGTCCACGTCATCTGTCAAGGGACAGCACTAGGTAGGGTGAGGAAGTGTGTCTCGCCTTGGAGGAAATGATCCTGGGTCCTTCCATACTGAAACTGTGTGCTTCAGTGGATTCTCTACACATAGAGTCCCCCTCTGGCTAAGACTCTCCATGATGCCCTGTTATCCCAGAGAAAAAGGTCCAAGTTCTTCAGCCTGATTCCTGAAGTTCTTCATTCCTATCACCTGATACCCCCTACTCCACTGCATTGAATCCTTTCATTTCCCCCCACTCTCTCACACCTCTGAGCCTTCTACATGCTGTTCCCATTCACTCACTTTCCTACCTCTTTCGTTCCTTGCACCCTTCACACCTATACTTACCTTGTCGAGTTAATTCTGACTCATAGTGATCCTATAGGTCAGAGTAGAGCTGCCCCACA
This sequence comes from Heterohyrax brucei, assembly GCA_028571685.1. NCBI lineage: Eukaryota > Metazoa > Chordata > Mammalia > Hyracoidea > Procaviidae > Heterohyrax > Heterohyrax brucei. The sequence goes on from CM053150.1 coordinate 72,275,542, forward strand.
GAGTTTCCAGGAGCACCTGGAGGATTTAACTGCCAACATTTTGGTTAGCAGCCACAGGACTTACCCACTACACCACCAGCGTTTCCCTCCTACCAAACCGAGAGCCATCAAGTCAATTCCAACCCATAGTGACCCTGCAGGACAGAATAGAACTGCTCCACAGAGTTTCCAAGGAGCCCCTGGTGGATTTGAACAGTGGATCTTTTGGATAGCAGACATAGCACTTAACCACTATGCCACCAAGGTTTCCTTCCTTCCTATGGTTATGTGTTTATTGCCTGCTTTCCCCATTGGACTGTGGGTCCCATAAGGGGAGAGCCCTGCCTGGGTCATTGCTGCTCCCCAGGGAAAGAAACATGGGCCATAGAGTAAGAACAAACAAACAAGCAAGAATAGTTACTGCTGAGTAGATCCCAGCTCTTGGGGATGCCATGTGTTACAGTGGAGAATGGAACTCCACAAGGTTTTCATGACTGTGACCATTTGGAAGTAGATTGCCAGGCCTTTCTTCTCAGGTATCTCTGGGTGGGTTGGAACCACCAACTTTCTGGCTAGTAGTCAAGTGTTCAACCATTTACCCTTCTCAAGGACTCCTGTGGTCAGGGAGCGCATAGTAGGTGTTCCATAAATCCCTGTTCTGTGAAGGAGTGTTCGGAGGCTCGTGTGAAACTGACGGGAGCCTCTCCTCTGGGATGCCCAGTGGTCACGGCAATTGCATTTTGCGGGCTATGGGTGTGGTGGAGATGAGTGGGACAACAGCCTGTCCCGAGGAAACAGTGGGCTCCCTTTGGGCCCCTGCTACTGCCTGGGAAGACCACCACAATGACTGGTGGTTCCAGGCGCCCCTCCCCAGCACTCCAGCTCAAGCCTGAAGCAGAAAAGAGGCGGGTTCCTCACTCAGCAACACCCAGCTCTGCTCAGGCTCTTCTGTCCCCATGCACTCACCTATAAGACCCATGTGCTCACCTGATGGTGGACATCTTGCCCTGAATGTCCCCCAGCACCCTAAGGTCATCTGAACTCATCATCTTTCCCCTCACTGCTCCTGTTTCTGGTTCTCTACCTCTGTACTGGAGCTACCGCCCCCGAAGCCACCACTGCTCCTCTCCTTCTCTGCCTACCTCTTCCGCATTCATCACTAAAGCCTGATTTCTGATCTAAGTCTGCTTTGCTGACTTCTCCGGGGCTCTGTGAAGACAGCACCCAGACCTCACCACACCCCACATTACAGCCAGACTTAACCCACTTTCAGTGACCACTGTCCCCTCCTGCCCTTGGCCTGCGCTGTTCCCCCACCCCCCATCTCCTCTTTCTGCATGGCTGATGTTTCTGCCTCCGTTAGGTTTCTGCTTGGTTATCCCTTTCTCTCGGAAGCCTTTCCTGTTTCAGGGATCCCCTGGGGCTGCGTGCAGTCACTTAGGCCTCCCTGTCTCATCCCCCTTGGAGTGTATTTGCCTTCTGTCTTCTTGTTGCCAGATCCAGAGGGCAGTGTTCTGTTCCCAGCTTCAGCTTCCTGGCTGCCCAGCAGCAGCTGACACAGCTGCTCATACCTTCCTTGTTCAGATTTCAACCTCGCCAGCTTCCGCGTCACCTTGCTGGGCATTCTCCCCTTACTGCTCACAGTCTGCTGTTTCACTGTTTTCTTGCCTGGTCCTTCCTCATCTCCCCAGCCTCCAATATTGGCACGTCCCAGGCTGGGGCCTCCTAACCCCTTTTTCATCTGTGCTTTCTCCCTTGGTGCTCACATCCAGTCTCCTGCATTAAACCCACCTGCCTGTTGACAGCCTGGGATTTCTGTCTCAGCCTGGACCTGTCCTCAAACTCCAGGCTCGACTCTACACTGCTTCTCACCTTTCCACCTGGATGTCTCAGAGGCCCCTCCGAGGAGCAAGCCTACATCATGCTCCCTATTCAGGTCCCATGCCACCAGCCTATTCCTCTTACTGTACCCCTCATCCTTCCAGTTCCCAAAGCCAAACACTCGGTGTCACCTTTCATTCTTTTTTGTCGTCCCGCGTCCAGTCAGAGTCCCATCCCCTTTTTTACACCAGAATTCCACTTCTTTTCATTGCTTCCACCACGACTGCCTGGTCAAAGATCAGTCAGCAGGTCAAGGGCAGTAGCCCCTTGATGGGTCTTCCTGCTTCGGTCCTGACCCCCTGTGGTCTGTTCCCAGCCCAGCAACCAGCATGTAAGCCAGGCCATGCCCCTCCTCTGCCCCAGACCTTCCACAGGCCCCATGCTCACTCTGGAACAGCAGCTACACCCTTTCCTTGCCTATAAGACCCTTGGAACTGATGTCGTCTCTCAGCACTCCATGCATGCTGGACTTCTTGGCTGTTCCCTGAACATCCCTGCCTCAGAGACCTTGCACTGGCTGTTCCCTCTGGTTTTAACATTCCATCCTCCCCAACAACTGCATGGTTTCCTCCTTCTCTGCTCTCAGAGGGCACACAGAGAGGCCTCCCCTGACTAATCTGCATATAAAATGACTCCCCAGTACTTCCTAACTCCTGTACTCTGCCTAATCTTCCTTACTAGCATGTATCACTACTTGACATGTATTTGCTTATGTGCTTAATTTCTGTTTCCTCCACTGGAATATAAGTCTAAGAGGGCAGAATTATGTCCCTGCATTCTCTGCTGTCCCCTCAGTATCTAGGCCAATATCTGGCACATAGTAGACCCTTAAGAAATATTTGCTAAAGAAATGCATGAACCACAATGAGTATGACTTCACCCCGCTACGTTGGTGATTACCAGAAAAACAGTGAACAACTGCCGGTGAGGATGTGGAGAGACTGGAACCCTCATGCGCTGCTGGGGGATTGTAAACTGGAGCAGCCACTGTGCAAAACAGTTTGTCAGTGCCTCAAAAACTCAAGTATAGAATTACTAAATGACCCAGAAATTCTACTCCTAGACATACTAGGTCTGACAAGTAAGTTCATGAACTCATCCTCGAAAAAGCGCTACGTATCTCGCTGCTGAATACCACTACAGTCAGTACTCAATACTTCAGAGTACTCCCTTTGGGAGGCTGTGCACTGACACCGGTGCCTAATCCACCCTTCAAGGCAATTTTGGAACTCTTTTCCTGGAACGGCCATCAGAGCTATCATCGTATTGCTCCTGACATCCTCAATGTCTTCAAAATGTCTTCCTTTATCTTTGGGTAAACAAAAAAGTCACTGGGGGCCAGACCAGGTGAGTAGGGAGGGTGTTCCAGCATGGCTGTTTATCTTCTAAAAACTCCCTCACAGACAGCTATGCAATTAAGTTTGCAAACTCGCCACCATGCCACCGTGTACAATGGCCATTCCAGAAAGAGCTCCAAAATAGCTTTGAAGGGTGGGCTAGGTGCTGGCATCAGTGCATAGCTTCCCAAGGGGAGTACTTTGGAGGTAACTGTACTGATATTCAGCAATGATTTATGTAGCACTTAGGACAGTTAAATTCAGGGACGTAATTGTCAGAACAAGTATATCCAAAAGATTTGAAAACAAGGACTTAACAGATGCTTGTACACCAATGTTCACTGCAGCATTAGTCACAAGAGCTAAACGTACAACCAAGTGTCCACCAACAAGTAAGTGGATAAATTAAGCTTAGTATATACTGGAGTATATATTCAGCTATATAGAGAAGTGGAGTTCTGATCCACGCCACAACATGAATGAACCTTGACGACACTATGCTGAGTAGAAGAAGTCAGGCACATGAAAACAAATATTACATGATTCCAGCTATGTGAAATATATAGAATTAGCAAACGCATAGAGATGACATTTATTAGCAGTTATCAGGGGTGGGTGGGAGTGAGAGACAGGGGATACTTTTTAAGGGGATTGCATTTCTGCTAAGAGTGATGAAAACTTTGGAAATGGGTGTTAGCGACGATAGGGCAATGTGTGAATGTGATTATTGTCACTGAACTGTACATGCAGAAATTGTTGAAATGGCAAATGTTTTACTGTGTATATTTTATCACGGTACATGTTCAAAAATATTTACACCTACTAACATGAAAAACAACATGAGTGAATAAATTAATACCTTTCTCACCAAGACAGTGCACATTAAAATGGCAGGAACATGATTGTGTTCACCACTACAGCCCAGTTACTCAGGTCTTAATCAGTTCTCAGTACACATTTGTTGAAAGTGGGCATGCATGCATGTTCGGATGGGCCAAGATGTCAAATATCCCCGGAGGTCACCCAGCCAGGGAGATGTCCCAGGCCTACCTTTGCAAGAGAAGGTTTGTCCACTGTGGAGATATGTGAGCTACAGAGCCGTCCAGAAATATCCAAGGCACCAAGGTCCCAGAGCCTGATGGCTCCTATGGGATCTCACTAGGGATCTCAACAATATGCACTGCGTATTGTTGGCAGTGACTGGAAGCTGCCCTGTTATAGTCTTCATGCCCTTTGATGGATCTATTCAGCTTCTGAGAACTTTTCCTATGAACATAGTAGCACCAGTACACAGAGGTAGATAGGTGTGCTGAAGGATTCACAGCAGCGCTGCATCGCATAAAACTAGGACCAGCCCAGATGTTCATCAGTAGAAGACCTCCTGGGTAAACTCTGGCACAGTCCACCACACAGTACCTGGCAAGTGATACAACGATCAAAGTGGTTGGCTCCATGTGCTGAGATGGGAAGACGCTGGGATGTGTTGCTAAGTAACAAAACCATATCGCAGGGAAATTGTATAAAATAAGCCAGCTGTGAGTGGTGTGGGTGTGGGTATGTGCATGCACGTGTGTGTGCACACATGCACCGGAAAGGGGCTGCACTCGTACTCCTGCATTTAACTGCAGTCACCACCAGCTGGGTCTACAGACTTTTTAAACTGACCTTTCTTTTAACAGTAAGCTTGCACTCCTCATGTAATCAGACAAGTAACTTTAAAGAAATGATCCTGATACATATTTCAGCACTGAAGCTGAATTCACATTTTTCCAGCTTTTTGACTGCTGGCGACAGTTTGATTGTCAAGTTGGGTCAAGTAGAGGGTTCATTAACGGGTGACTGGTGAGTTTGTCACCCAGGCTGGTGGGTGTGGAATTTGTTGGCTCTGACCACTCCAACCCCAAAGTCCTGCTCTGACATTCAGGGTCCTCTTCTACCCAGCTTTCCAGCACAGTCTCCCAGTGTTCCCAGACACAGATAGCAAACTACTGCCTGTCAATCAAATCTAACCTGTTGCCTGTTCTTGTACAACCTGTGAGCTAAGAATGGTGTTAAGCTTTTTAAATTGTTGGGAAAAAATGTTTTGAAAAAGAAAAATATTTTATTACACATGAAAATTATATGAAATTCAAATTTCAATGTCAACCACTGAAGTTTATTGGAACACACTCTCTCCCGTTCATTTACTTTTATGTCTATAGCTGCTTTTGCACCATGAAGGCAGAGTCAAGCAGTTACAGCAGAGATCTAGGGCCTGGCAACCCTAAAATATTGACTATCTGGCCCTTCGGAGAAAAAGTTTGCCAACCCCTGATCCATACAGTATTTTCTGTCCCAACCAGATCAGCCAGAAATGTCTCCTAGGCACATCCCTTGCAACCCACACCTTGGCCTTTGCTGTCTCTGGTCCACCGGAACCAAACCAGACCTAGTAATGTCAAATCAATTCTGACTCATAGCAACCCTACAGGACAGAATAGAACTTCCCCACCGGCTTTCAAGGCTGTAATCCTAACGGAAGCAGATTGCCACATCTTTCCCCCATGGAAGAGCAGATGGTTCGAACTACCAACTTTTTGATTAGCAGCTGAGCTCATTAACCACTGTGTCCCACAGCTCCTCTCTCAGGTCTATCCATCCTAAAAGTCCTCACTGCCGCTTCCTGTCTACCTGTCAGAAAAATAAAAGTACCGGTAGCCATCAGTGAATTTTGATTCCTGGTGATCCCACGTGCATCAGAGTAGAAATCTGTTCTGTAGAGTTTTCAGTGGCTGAGCTTTCAGAAGTAGATTACCAGGCCTTTCTTCTAAGGCATCTGTTGGTAAACTCAAACCTCCAACTTTCCAGTTAGCAGCTAAGCACCTTAACTGTTTGTACCACACAAGAACAGAAAACCAATACAAAAACAAACTCAGTGCTGTCGAGTTGATTTAAACTCATAGCCACCCTAGAGGACAGAGTAGAACTGACCCATAGAATTTCCAAGGAGCTCCTGATGGATTTGAACTGCTGGCCTTTTGGTTAGTAGACATAGCACGTAACCACTACGTCACCAGGTTTTCCACTGGAAAACCAGCCATCCTTAATGGATCATTTCAAACTCTCCCTCCAACAAGGTGGATGTGTCTCTGTACTTACCCTCCCTCTTCCTGTCAACACCTTGATTGTACCTTCACCTCCCCACCCCTTTTCACAGTGGAGATCTTCCTGAGCAGATCTCTGACTGATTCATTTCTGTGTCTCCAGAACTTGGCATTGGCCTCATTAAAGGCCACTGAATTGCATGGGCTGCCATCATTGCCACATGAGTGAGATGTTTCCAGGCTTGGAGTCTTTCCCAACTGGTCACAAAACCTGAAAATGAGCCAGGAAGCTTGGTGGGTCAGGTGGAGAGCAGAGAGCAGAGCTCACGTTAGATTTTCCGATGATCTCAAGAGCTTCCGCCTGGGGCAGAATCACTCTGTGGGACCAGAGAAAACAAAGCAAGGGCCAGGATGGAGCAACAACAGGGGACACAGCACAGCACCAGCAGCAAGTGAGACAACAACAAGGAACCGATGAGAAAAAACTTTTGTGGGGTCAGGGGGAACAGACTACCTGGGAGGGAGGAAGTGCCCCGTCCCGAGGGGTAAGCAAGGAGAGTTTGGACCAAGGATGTCATGCTGTGGGTCCTGCCTTGTCTGGGAGGTGCAGTGAGTGATGTCTCCAGTTGCTTCCAACTCGGGGCTCTGGGAAGCCTCTGGGGCAATGGCTAGGCACTTCAGTAAGTGGGTGCCACCAAGGCCAAGCTCTGGGGCTGGGGAGCAGACAGACAGAGTTGCCCTGCCAGCTGCTGAGATTCTCCTCACTCCATACCAACCCATGCCCTACTGCTGCCTTGTCCCACCAAAACCAGGATGTCTGTGTCTCCAGGGCTTCCCAGAACAGGAAGCGGGCCCTGGAACCCTGCAGCCAGAAAATCTCGAGCTGGGCCCCCCTAGTTCATGAAGTTGATGATTTGGGGGAATTTTGATGGGACCTGGAATCAACTGTGCAACGTGGGCAGGTTACTTGACCTCCCCAAGTTATTCCACAATGGACTCAGTTTCTGATTCCCTGAAATAAACCTGGGTGTCCCAGGCCAGAATTTGTGCCCTGCTCCTGTCACTTACTCATCATGTGTGGTCGAGAAGCTGCTTCCTTCCTCTGAGGACTGGTAGGAACCACCAAGAGAACACGGGAACTCACAGGCACCCCACATGTGGAAGTTGCTCTCATCGGAGGGAATGGGCCCCCTGTGTACCTCTCCCTGCCCAGATATGGTGCAGCCGGTGATAGAGCTGGCCGGCAACATGGCCCGAAATATTATGGTGCTAGTCTCCAGTTCTGACAGAGCCAAGAAAGCAGAGCCGACCCACTCCTTAAACACAGGGGTCAGCAGAAGACATCCAGCCTGGAGGGGCTCAGGATATAAAAGGGAACCACCAGGGAGCAGATTGAAGACTGGTGGGAACATTCTTCTCAATGGTCCTTTCCTGCCTCCATCCATTCCTGCCACCTCCACTGAGCAAAGGGGCACACGTGTTTCCCTCCATAGCTAAGATGCACTTCTGGATGCCACCAAGGGCAAACAGAGACTCCTAATCAAGCAGACAAGGTTTCAGACCCTTGCTCTGCCACTTCTTGGAACTCAGTGCAGCCTTTCAGTTTCCTCATCTGTGACATGGGCTCAGAAAACCTTTTTAGAAAGTTGATGAATGAGGTGCATAGAAAATGCCAGGTCCACAGAAGAGGCTCCCCAAGTGAAAAAGTCTCCTGGCATCCTTCCTCCTATTCTGGCCCTGAGGTCCAGCACTTAATAAGAAGGGAGGACCCAGTCCAGCCAGATAAGCATCAAGACACAGGGAGAGACAGAGACAGAAGCATCTTGGTGTGAACATCTTGGTGCCTGAACAATGGCTTCTTGATGGAGTGCTTATTCATCAGGTCTGGGAGGCAGTGGGAAAAAATAACAATTACATCTAACATGTAATCATTCCACAAATTCATCACACATTTATTGGGGGTAGTACACTGCGCTGGCACTGTTCTAGGTGTTGGGGATACAGCACACAGCTTGCAAGAAAGGAGGGGACAGGTGATAAGTAAATACATAAGATAATACCACGTGGTTTCCCAAGTGCCAGGCATACACTTAAAGAGGGGGCAGTAGATAGAGAGTGATGGGGAGCAAAGGGCATGATATCTTACAAAGGGTGGTCTGGGAAACCTCTCAAGGAAATGGCATTTAGCAGATACTTGAGTGCAGAGAGGGGTGAGGATCTGGGGGACACTCACTCCAAGCTAAGGAAGCAGTCAAGCCCCGGTGAGAGAGTGCAGGGCAGTTCAAGGAAAAGCAAGGCCAGTATAGCCAGGGAAGGCAGGAGGGAGGGAGAAAAGGAAGAAATGAGGGAGGGAAACAAGATCATACAGGCAGCAGCTGGAAAGTGGACTAATGCTACGGGGCCTTGGAGGCTGAGCTAAGGGCTCTGTTACTGTTGTTAGCTTCCATAGAGTGGAACCTTAACTCGGGGCAATTGAAGGCCCAACAGGACTGGTCTGTTTTGATCCATAGGGTTTTCACTGGCTGGTTTTGGGGACTAGATCACCAGGCATTTATTCCTGGTCTTATTTTTTTCCTCTTCTTCCTGAAACTAATTTATTTTCTTGTTTGTTGTTGTTGAAAAAACATATGACAATTCAACAGTTTCTACATGGAGCATTCAGTAATGTCGATTATGTCCTTTGAGTCATTTTGTCTTTCTTAATTTAGAAGCTCCACTAAAACCTCTCCAGCACCATAGCAGCACTCAAGCTCCACTATGGCTTTGCTTGAGGGACAGTGGCTGAGAACTAAACCCAGGTTTCCTGCATGGAAGGGAAGAATTCTACCACTGAGCCACCACTGCCTCGGCTAAGGGCTCCTGACCAGACTGACTTACGTACTTCCTCTGGGCTAGCCCCTGCTCTAAGCTCCGTGTGTATTATTAACTCATTAATTCTCCTAACAGCTCTCTAGGGACTATTGTTGCTCTCTGATTACGGATGAGGAGGCTGAGGCACTGAGAAGTAAAATACTTGTCTAGGGTCATCCAGCTAGCAAGTGGGTGGGCTGGGACTCAGATGCAGGCAGGCTGACACCAGAGTCTATGCTCCAAACCACTAAGCTTGCCTACCTGTCCTCCCCCAGAAGAAAACAACCTGAATGCATGGACAGTGCCCTAGTTCAGGGTCAGACAAGGCTGGGCAAAGATCATGAGTGGAGCAGATACTGCTGTACTGTGTCCATGAGCACGGTGGTGCTCACCTTGCTTATGAGATCATCACCGGTGATATTGTTCACTACAAATTTATAAGTCAGCCTGTGTTTAGACTCAACGGCACTTGGCCTGGGCTGTGTTTACCTGCTTATTGGATAACCCACCCTTGTCCATGAGTCTTCTCCAGGCCAGCCTGACGGCCAGGCTCTCAGACCCAGTCTCTGTCAGGGAAAGCAACGAACAAGCTGACCACCTGGTACCTGCTGTCTTTCCCCCATACCCACTATCCAGTCCCCTTCCCCCAGTCCAAGCAGCCAGACTTGAGGTGAGCTGTGACTAGTGACCACTTACCTCTCTTTCTTTACACAGAGCAACAGGTCATGCTTGGAAACAAGGGAGTCCCGCTGCTGCTGTGTCAGGTTCTGCTGCGTAGCTGGTGCCCTGGGCTGTCAGGAGCTGTGGCTCCCAGGTCTTGTCCTGCCAACCTTGCGGCTCCAACAAGCTCGACTCCTGCAGCCAGAGGAGACTCCTCCATACTTCCATGTGTCTGTCCAGATTTCTCACACCTAACATAACCACAACAGAGCTCCTGAACCCTGTCTTCAAACTCTCTCCACCACGGTCTCCCCAGCTATGTAAACGACTCTTACTCCAATCAGTTGCTCATCCTAACAGTGTCAGAGTCGAGATGGACACATATCTTTCTCTTCCTTCACAACAAATCATTCGGCTTTACCCAGGGGCCTCCTAATGTATCCTGAATCCACCTCCAACACCAGCGCCCTGGTCCTGATCCAGGTAGCTTCTGCCTCAGAGGATGTAGCAGCCCCACACTGACCTCCTAGCATCCGGCTGGCCCCTCCTCAGGCCCTTCTCCACAAAGCAGGCCGGGAAATCTCTCAGGGCACTCCTCTGCTTCAACCTGCAGTGGCTCTCACACCCCCTGGTCCACGAGCCCCTCTGTGGAGCGGGCTCCGTGATCCTTCTCCCCCCTGTTGGATGCTCCTCTTGCCTGTCTACCTGCCCCAGCCATACCTGCTACCTTCTGACCTTTCTACTCTCCCAGCGCACTGCAGGGCCTTTGCCGTGGGCTCTCTCTCCTGCACTTTGCGTAGCTGCCTCCTGCTTTTGCCTAGGGCACCCTCACCATCACTGCCAGCACCCCCGGCCACGCTACTTCCCAGAGAGGGCTTCCCTGACCACCTGAGTGTGGGGAGGGTAGCTCACGGGAGGCTCAACCGCATCACCTGGCTCTAGCTCTCTGAACAGCGCCCCCTGTAGCTGGGTGGGTGTGTCTCCCAGGGGCCGATCATCCAGCAGCCGAGGTAAGCGCAGGGCTTCAGCACATCCTTAAAACCCATGAGAACTAGTCTAAACGGGCTGCTCCTGTCCAGAGGTAAGATGAGACGACAGAAGTGGGGCAGGAGCTGGTTGAATGGACATAGGAAATACAGGGTGGAGAGGAAGAGTGTGCTGTCACAGCATGAGGGTCACGAAATAATACGCATGTAAGTTTTTGTATGACAAACTCACTTGAATTACAGACTTACACTTAACAGCCAAAAAAGAATAAATAAATAAAACCCACATGACATTTTTCAGTACGGATTAGTGAGTAAGCCCAAGTAAGCCCATGTTTTTGTTGTCCACTGGGTCATCAGCCGCTGTCAGACACTGTAAATGTAAGAGGAGGCTTTGTTTTTGTAGGAAGGTGCAAAAGGGCTGAGACAGAAAGACGCCAGCCACTTAGAAGCAGACTCTTTGATGTGAAAAAATGTGTCATTGCTCACTACAGATGATCTGGTAAGCAAAGTAAGCACTGTGCTTACCTAGCCTTTTGGATAATCTGCCCCCAGGTGTCCCTCTGACCAGAGTGCATGGGTTGGAGCATGAACTCCAACCTAGTTCCCTGCACAGTGTTGGGGACTAAAGCAGTGCTTCGTAACTGTTGGCAGAGTCAGAGAAAGCTATGGGGCATGAATGCCCTTTGCCACCACGCTGGGAAAGTGCTAATGCAGGCACTTTTCCACCCAGCAATTCCACATCTAAGGTTTTACCTTAAGGAGGTCATTAGACAGACGTGCACAGAGGGACATTCAAGATGGCTCGTGGCAGTCTTGTTTGTCCTCGGAAACCACCTAGGTGTCCAGCAGTAGAGCAATGTGTCACATCAGGCCTGGTGCAACCAAACACTGGCACTTTGTGTTGTCAAAAACCAGACCATGGTCTGTTTACAGTGACGTGTCACCAAAGGAAGGAAGCATAGCTCAGGGCCTTGGTGTTCAGTACCAGCTTAGTGTAAATAAATCCCCGGAGGTGTTCTCTCAGATATAGAACACTTTGACCAGTGTAGCCCAGTTAGTAGCCAGCAGAGCCTGGATATAAGCCCAGATGGTCAGCTTCACCCTCATCCTCTTAACCATCGCACTATATCCAGAAAGAGGCCACAGGTGCGAATGGGTCCCCCGAGCACTCAGACCTCCAGGGTCTGGACAGTGGAGAGGAGAATTGGAAAGGAACTCATTTACTGGCTGGTGGCTGAGGACTTGACTCTCTTCTGCTACACTTAAGCTTGTCTAATTCATAGAAACAGAAACAGGTCAGGAGGGTAGGAACTGCTGAGCTAATCCAACTCTGTACCTTGGTTGATGAAAGTGAGGCCCAGAGACGGAAGAGCATTGTCCTGGATCACACAGTGACTGGAAGCATAGCCATCACTCAAGTCCAGGTCCTCCTCCAACAAAGACCTGCGCCCCATGTTTTGGGGGGCATAGTTCAGTGAAAGGTACCTAGATAGCCAAGCGAGGGTTGCATCCTGAACCCTGATGTAACACCCCAAGTCAAGTCTCTTCCTCCTGAGCCTCCAGCTCCCACATCTGTTAAAAAAAGGCATGCATGCTCCCCTGCCTCCCTTACTAGAGAATCTCTGGTGGTGCAGTGGTTAAGTGCTATGGCTGCTAACAAAAAGGTTAGCAGTTCAAAACCACAAGGCGCTGCTTGGAAATCCTGTGGGGTCATTCTACTCTATCCTATAGAGTCACTATGAGTCTGAATCCACTCAGTGGCTGCAGGTTTGGTTGTTTTGTTTTGCCCTTACTAGGCTTGAAACACATCTAGTTGGGCCCTAAGAGCTTATGTATCTGAGCCCACTTAAACTACACACGATCAACATGAGGTAAGGGCTATAGGTAGCCCTATTCTGCTGGTAAGACTCACGCATATGGGACACTTTGACCACTGTAGCCAAGTCAGTAGCCAGCAGAGCCTGGATACAAGCCCAGACGGTCAGCTTCACCCTCATCCTCTTACCCATCACACTATATCCAGAAAAGCCACAGGTGCAAATGGGCCCCTAGAGTCCCCAGACTCCCAGGATCTGGACACTGGAGAGGAGAATCAGACAGGAACTCATCTGTTGGCTGGTGGCTCAGGACCTGATGCCCCACTCATAGGCTCCCCTTCCCCCATCGCGCCCCATCTGGTGTACCCGCCAGTTAGGAGAGCCCGAGAGCCTGATGCTATAGCTGGCCTGGGCAGGGCCCGGCTTCCCTGTAATTAAGGCAGCAGGAGGCTGGAAGCCAGGATCCATGTCATCCAAAGGTGGAGAGGAGTGGTGAGGAGTGACAAGAGGAGCCTCCCATGGCTTGGTGGTGACAAGGGCTGGGGTATCCTTGGCAGCTGGGTGGCAGTGGGTAACTGGGAGGGGCTCAAGTGGTACTTCCTTCCCTGCTGACCCTGGCCTGAATCTTTCTGCCAACCTCCCTGCCTCCCATCTCCCTCCCATCAATTTCCCCTCTGTTCTGGCACCAGAGCCCTGTCTCCAGAAAGCAGGTCAGCAGGGCTCAGCTTTTAATGTTCTCAGCAATGCTGTAGGGGCAGAAAGGTTTCTGCTGTTTAAAGTGCAGTGCATTAAGGAGCTACTGGGAAGGGCCTGCCTGTAGGAATACCCGGCATCCATTAAAAAGCAGGTCACCCTCTGGAACAAATGTTTCTGGGGCTGCCTGCCACCCCCTGACCAAGCCCACACTCCCAGCCTGGCATTCCAGGACCTTCATCTCCAACCCAGCACGCCCATATCCCCTGACACTCTCCCAGTCACTTGTCATTCCCCAGCATGTCTTATTTTCCTGCTTGTGTACATTTGCTTGTGCCATTCCCTCTCCCTGTGGTAGGGACACTTCTCAGCTCACCCAAATCTTACTTCTCTGCCTGTTCAGTTCAGATGCCTCCTCCCCCAGACAGCCTTCCTTGACTGAGGCTCAAACAAAGCTCTCCCTCACCTGTAAGCTTACCACACTGTCCTGTATTGTGGGTTTCACACAGATTTAATTAATGCAACTTTATGCCACCTTTACACACAACCCTACAGGCTACAATCTCTCTGGGCTGCTCCAGGAGCCACTCATAAGCAGAGAACTTGGACAAATTGCTTCACCTGTCAACGCTGCATGGTCCTCATCTGTAAAACAGGATAAGAAAATCAGGAGGATTACATGAGATGAAGCAATGCAGATAAAGGCTCAAAAGAGTGCTGGTTTCTGTTAGAAGCGTAATAGTGGTACTCAGTGTTACCAGGTTACTGTTACCATTGAGGCCAAACCTCACCCCCCTCCCCGCCCCCATTCAGTCCTGCCTCATCAGCCACTCTCTTTTATACTGTAGCCAGAGAGGCCTTTTAAAAACACAGCTAGGGTGCTATCACCCCCACAGACGCTCACCCCCACAGGTTGGCAGGACCAACCTGGCGCTTATTTCCCTCGTATCTTTCACCCTCCCCCCACCCCATTCATCATCTGGAACTTATTTGGGGTTCACTAAATGCCTCATGCACCTCTCATCCCTAGTCTTTGGTGCAAGCTATTTCCTCTGCCTGACATATACTTTCCCCTTCCACCTTCCTTCTCCACCTGGCTAATTCCTTCTCATCATTTATGCTCCAGCTTAGGTGCCCATTCCTCCAGAAAGCCTTCCCTGACCACATCAGCCATCTAGGCAAGGCAACCCTTCTCTAAGCTCCCAAGATCCCTACACCACACACTGCATTGCAGTGACCTGTTTACCTGCGAGCCCTGAAAGGCAAAACAGCGCATTTCACTTCCTGCTGCAGAAACAGCACAGGGCAAGGCGTCTGGCATGGACAAAATGCTCAAAAAATATTTAGTGACTAACTGAATGGATGGATGAGTCAATTTCTGCATCCCCCACACTCCAGGAAATGTCTGTAGAACAGATTTGAGTGGGAGGTTCCTGCAGGGCCTTGGAGAAACCCTTGGGGTTTGGGTGCTGGGTGAACAGGGTGGACCCTCACCCCTTCCTAAGGGTGGATCTGCCCCTCCTTCCCACAAGACGTCTGACCCCTGAGCCGGCTCCAGCTGTTCAGTTCTGTCTCAGCCTTACCTCTTTGCCTTTCCATCTGCACAGCCCGGCCAGACCCCTGCAGCCAGCGTCGCGGGCAGCCAGGCCGAACCGTCCCCTGCGTCTTCCTATTTTAGACATCTCATTGCCTCAGTCACTTCTAATGTTTCCAAGCCAGGCTGCAGGGGGAGGAAAAAGAGGTTACTGCTACTTTAAATGTACTGTATGAAGACGAGGGCTGGAAAGGGGCCTGTTTGCAGGAATACCCAGTCATCTAGTTGGAAAAGCCGCCAGATGGAATACAAAAGGAGAAACCCAGACGCTCATGGAGACAGCCTCGGTTCATAAATCAGGTGGGGCCAGGGGCTGGGGGCCCGGACGCCATGGAGCCCGACTCTCTCCTGGACCAGGACGACTCCTGCGGTAAGACAGTGCCTGCGAAGTGGCAGAGTTGCAGATGTCAGCCGCGCCGCTGCTCAAGCAGACTTTTCTGCCTGTTTGCTGCAGGAATGCAAGTTGGAGGGGGAAGCGGTCAGGCCGCTGGGCACTGTCTGATCTTGGGACCTAGGGGTGGGCGTGAGAGTCCCAGGCTGATGGGCACAGAGCTGAAAGGTCCCCAGAGCTGGGCTCTAGGTAGCCACTTGGACTCTGGGCATGGGGCAGGGGCGCGGGGGAAGGGAAAGGGGAGTTTGGGCAGTTTCTGTTTTGCTCTTGGTAGAGAATGAAAGGAACTTTGCAGACCCTCTGCTTGCTTGCGTCGCTTGCGGTCCCCCAGGCCTGCCCAGTGCTATGGGGGAATTTAATTAGTGAGATCCGGCAGATAAATATAGATGGAACAGGCAACAGGAATGTACCCTGTAATTAAAGGCCAGGGCTGGAGCTGAAAGCACTCCCGGCTTCCCAGAGCCCCAGAAGCAGCTGCCTGAGAAGCCGCCCCTGCCATAGCCTGCCCCTGGACTGGAAGCCCCAAGCAGAGTGTTGAGGAAAAGTTGCTTGGGGCAGAGTTCAGGGAAGGGATTTCTAAGACTCGGAATGGTTCGGACGTGGTCTTTTCTGCAGACTTGGGGCTCCAGGGACGCAGGTAACGAAGCTCCCCTCCTTGCTTGCTTGTGGCCAGGCCAGGCTGGCCACATCCTCATCTCCGATGCCTGGTGCACCTTCACTGTCTCTGGGCAACTGGCAAAGGAAGAAGCGGGAGGATAGGAGTGTGGCTGAGGGACTGAGACCAGGAGTGGGGGGCAGCAAGTTTTAGGACTCAATGGGGAGAGGGTCCAGCAAAAGATTCCCTAAACAAAGGGTCAGTTGAAAGGTGGCCTCTGGCAGACTTGGATCAGCCCCTTGGAGACCCATGACCTCCTGGGACCATGGTTACCTCTAAGAAAACAATTCCTGCCTCTCTGGACACCCCCCACCCCAGCCAGGCCTGGCCACTGGGCACAGATTCAAAGCCATGTTTCCTTCCTCCGGTAAGAGCTCAACTCTTTGCAGAGAGAGGGGTCCTTTGCACATTTGGAGCTGCAGCCCTCCAGGGAGCTTAGCGTGGCCCAGCCTGTGGACCTGGCATCTTGGAACGGGCCCTAAGAAAGCCTAAGAAATAGTTGGTGTTTAGTGAATGGGAGAAAGAAGAAAAAGAGGGCTTCTGGCCCTAGAAGAGCTCCCAGCCTACAAGGGGAGACACACAAACAATCCTCAGTGGGAGTCCATGTGATGAGTTCCTGGGGAAGGCTGGGACAGATAGTCTGGGCTGTGGGACAGGTCAGCCTGCCTTCTAGGTGTTCACCTTGAAGATTGGCACAGGGCTGGGTCTGCCATGGTGCCAGGGTGCTACTTCTTAGTCCGGGGGAACCAACCCACTGCCACACCCAAGCAAGACTCCAAATTCCTTGGGACCTACATCTCTCTACTGGATCTCACTTAGGAACCCACAGCCCTAACTTGCTATCCTCCAGGACAAGGTGGGACCACTTGAAACTGCCTGCACCCCAGTTGGAGGGCTCTGTGTACAATCAGCCCCTTGTCTTTGCCTGCTGTGGGTACCTTGGCTCCCAATCATCTCCTGGAAGCTGCTCAGGCCTTTTCCAAGAGGAAAAGGCAAGGGGATGGAGGAGGAGCATCACAGAAAGAACAGGAAGGAATTGCAGTGGAGGCCAGTCTGTCTGGGAGTGGCCCCAAACCCTGCTGGAAAGGGGTTTGGTTTTTCCACTTAGGGTCTCCCACCTTCTTGGAGATGCAAAACTGAAAGGGACCAGGGCAGCAACGGGAAACTGGTCTCAGTGGGTTACTGACTGTCTCTGAGCCCTAGTTCTTCATTCTTTGATTTAGCATATACTTTCAGGTCTTGGATGGGGCTCTGGGATTGCAAAGACAGTGTTCCTGAGTGTTCCAGCTCTGACCATCTAAGATTCTAAATCTGACTCAGCATTTGGCACATTTGTCCTTCTCTGGGCGTGAGGCTCATCTCAGCTGCCTTTGCCACTATGTGGCCTGGACCAAGTCCCTGCTCCTCTCTTAGCCTCAGCTTCCTTGCCTGCCAAATGGGCAGACTCAGCTCTGTCGTGTCTGCTTCCACGGTTATATCAGGGCTCCAGCGGGTGAAGAGATAAAAGTGTGTAAGGTTGCACACCTGTTGCAGGTTGTTTAAGATGTAACTAAGAGGGACATGGGCTCAGACAGACCAAGGGACAAGTCTTCCAGAATGGGCAGTTTGCTTTAGGAATCCTAGAGAGAAAGGAAGACAGACAGCCCAGAACCTCAGAAGTTTCAGTTTCCTCCCAACAAGACACCTATCCCAGGTCACTGCAGGCCCCAGTAAGAGGATAGATAGATGTGATTTGGTGAAAATTCTGCAGACACAAAAACTGGAGCTGTTTATTGAGCACCTACTCCCTGCTTGGCCCTGGGCCAGGAACTTTATGTATGTTGTCTGCTTGAATCCCCACAACAAACTTAGTAGGTTACTCTTAGCCCCATTTTCTAGATGAGGAGACTGAGAGTCAGAGAAGTTAACTAACCAAGATCACATCACAAGTACAATGATTCGAACCCAGGTTGTTCCAGCTAGCTACAAAGCCCAGATCTTTATTTTGTTGCCTTCTCTAAGAGCCATCATTGTGCCAAAGCTGCCACCTGGTGGCCCTCCATTTGCCTGTGGACACTCTGAGCAGTGTTTGCTAAAGTAGTTCAGGGACCAAGTGTGACACAGCAGGAGCCACAATCAAAGGTGATGTCCGCTTAACTGAGGACAGAAAGCAGCAAAGCAGCTATAACAGGATAGGATCTGTCTACAGAGAGGGCTATTTGGGGCTAGAAGCTGTCAGGGGGCTGGCATCATGACTCCCTGACCCTTCCGGTGGCAGGGGTTGGGCTGCAGATGTAATTCAATGGGCTTGCTTCACTGGTAACAAAGAGAATAGTCATAAACATCACAGCTAAGTGTCCACCACATGTCTCCCAGTCATCCTCAGTGATATCCTTCTCATATTAGAGATGAGAAGCCCGAAGCTCAGAGAGGCTGGGTGACTCACCCAAGGACAAACAGCCAGAGAATAGCTACAAAAAGAGTTGCCTAGCTTTGTTCACCAAGTCCTTCCGAGAGGCTTCGTCTGTGTGGAGGGTAAATGGGAGATTGGTGCTGCCTGCACCAGCCCACCTCTCAGAGGGCAGGGAAAGGCTGGCCACGAGCCACCTCCTGACTCTGTGACTCAGCTAACTCATCAGGCCCCCAACAAAGAGCTGGGCCCTTGTTGAGCCTAAGTTTCCCCATCTATGAAGTCAGGATAATGACGTGAGACTGGTGTGCCCACGGTGGAGAAAGTCTATGTGTAGAAGAATCCAGAATCCTGTCTAGCTCGAGGGCTATACCTTGGACCATGCCAGCTGAGGTTCATGGGTTGCTGAAGGAAAAACAGAAGTCATATTTCCACTTCAGGCCTTTTTATAGATGAAGAAATGAGGCCAGAGAGGTAGAGTGGGACCTTATTCACTGTGTGTTATACCAGGCTCTACATGCATGAATCGATGACTCCTTGTATAGGAAGGAATGCCCCTTTGCTCAGATGAGAAGATCAGGACCCCAGATGGGCCCAAGGCCATACAGCTAGTGAATCTCTCATGTGATTCAAGCCCACGACTCCCAGACTCTGTGATCTTGCTTACCATTCTGGGCTACCCCAAGATCTTCTGACCACCAGTTTATGGAGCCGTCACACCCCCAACAGAACATCAGAAAACATATCATGCTAGCCCACCAGTCCTGTCTGAGCCCCAAAATTCCTCAGCTGGGCAGTTTCACGAATTATGGGGCTCCCCCACCTCCTCACTCCATGGGACTCCGGGAAGAGGCAAATCAGGAAGAATAGTCAATAAACCAAATAAAAAACAAACCGAGTGCTGTAGAGTCAATGCCAACTCATAGCAACCCCAAAGGACAGAGTTGAACTGTCCCATAGTTTCCAAGGAGTACCTGGCAGATCTGAACTGCCAGCCTTTTGGTTAGCAGATGTAGCACTTAACCACTATGGCACTAGGGTTTCCAGAGTAATCAATAATGGAAAGCAATAAGGCTGGTGTGAGGAGCTTAAATTATTAGCACAGCCAAGTTTGGGCAGCTGGTTGAGGAGGCCCTGGGGAGCTAGCCCCATACAGGAATCTGAGCAGGGTAGAGCCAGGACTAAGGTCACAGAGGAGGAGTTAGCATGCCTCCTCCAGGAAAGAAGGGCTCTTGGTAGGAGAGTAAGAGAAGTGGCTGTTTCAGGAGCTCCTCTGTGCCCAGCACTGTGGACATTGGTTCTCTCAGTAGGCTTCTGATGTTCAGTCCCCATATTATCGATGAAGAAGCTGAGACACAAGGAGGTAAGATCCTAGCTGAAGTCTCAGCCCTGGCAAGTAATGGCTTGCTCAAAGCCAGGTAGCTAACCATTGCTCTGTCCCTCTTTATTCCATTAAAGCAGGGTAGGCTGTTTTAAGGCCCAGTGTGGCTCAAGCATCCTCTCACTGGCTGGATTTCCTAGGCCAGCTGCTGGATACACCAAGTCTGGCTCTTGTTTCCACTGCACAGCCCTTTCTTTCTGCTGGGGGAACATGCCCTAGGCTGCTGACCCCACCTCAAGCTAGCAAAGCTAGAATTGCACCCCTCCTCCCAGCTAGGATTACTCCCAAGAGGTCACTCCCAGAAGTCAAAGAGGCTATGAGTAGACAGGAAATAGCTGGAGTATGAGGGTGCCTGCGAAGGAGGATCCACCAGGGTCATGCCATTCAGTCCCCATCATATGATGGAAAGATCGAGGCCTAAGAGGCCAGGTGCACCCACAGTCTACCCTACCTCCTAAATGATCCTGCCATCCCTCCTGACTTTCCACCTCCCAGTCCCCACCTCAGGCCAGGCCCCGTCCTCACTACCTACCTAGGCAGCTGCCTGGCCTCCTTCTGGGAGCCCCAACTCACCCTCCATGAGCAGCCAGAGGAGGTTGCTCACAGGCATGCTTGGCAGTAGGATGAAGTCCAAACTCATTAACAGAGCAACAAGTTAGTCCACAGTCTGCCTCATCAAGGATGCCTCTGCCCTGTCTCCAGCTCTACCCCTGTGTTATCTCTGCTCCTGCCACCATAAATTAATGTCTGTCTTGAATGTAGCATCTTCTCTTCCCCCCTCCCTGCATTTGCACTGCAGCTCCCTCTGCCTGGAATACTCCATCATCTTGACTCCTCCCACTAGCCACCACCCCCACGCCCCAAACCTGGCCACTACTAATCATCCTGAGGCCAGAGCTCTTGCAGCACCTCCTCCACGCAGCCTTCCCTAACTACCTGGCCTGGGTCTCCCAGCACACCAGGCTTCCAGCTATCTCACATCACCTTAATTCACACTGATGAGTCAAGTCCATTTACTTCCCTACCTGTCTCCACCTCTGGGCTGTGAGCTGAGTTTTGAGCCAGACAGAAAACTTAGGGGACAAGGTGAATGAGGTGAAGAAACAGGTCAGGGTGACCTTAGGTCTCTGGTCAAGGCAGCAGATACTGAGAGTCCTACGATGAGAGACAGATAGGAGTGGAAGAGCAGATTCTGGGTCAGAAGAGAAAGATGACCTGGAATTGCCACATCTGAAGAGCCTGCGGGGGCTATCCAGTGGTTTTCTGCAAAGAAGTCTGTGATAGTCCTTCCATATGTGACCATGAGAGAGTACACAATTTCAGTGTAGGATGGAGGGATCTCTGAGGCCTTCCCGGCATGTATCAGTACCCTTTCCTTTCCTAGCCTTTTGGACACTTTTGCTCAACAACCCGGCCAGGGGTCCACCACCTTCTCCAGGATGTCAGTCCTGACCAGCCAAATGACCCTGCCTTCCTTTCTCCCTGACCTTGCTCCTTGGCCATTACTTGTCTTTGGTCCTAGGACAGCTTGTGGCTACGCCTTGGAACACTTCTAGGAGAGGACCACATCCTTTCCATCTCTTGTAGATGTCACATTGCCTAGTCTAGGGATGGACATACAGAAAAAAACTCTAAGAGCAGACATGACAACTCCATCAGAACAACACAAAAATGTGAGGCCAAGAGCTGTCCCCCCTCCCCTGGACACAGCCAAGTTCCAGCACCCCCAGCCAGCAGAGTTCAGGGAAAAGAAGACTAAAACCAACCAAGCCTAACAGACTTTGAGTCACATTGACATGGAGAGTGGGAGAGAGAGACAGGCCAAGGGAGGGGTGGATTTCTGTCCAATCTGAAAGCACCCGGGTGGCTGGATCATTGCAACCCCAGGCCAGAGGCATTCCAGACGGTGACCCACATTCCTGGTTTGCTACTGCGTGCACACATGCACACATGCTCCTCTCAGTGCAGGCATACTGCCTGTGAGGGTGATGGGTGTCTGCATGTGGGTCCTGTCTCAGATGTATACATGAAAACCCAAGGGAGCAGGTGAAAGTGTTGGGGGCCCCAGGTTCCCACCCCAGGACTTCACAGACGGCACCGAATGAGCTGTCTGTGTTCAGGAACAGCCAGCTCAAGGAATGGCAGCTTCTGAAATGGCTGAGGGCACTCACCCCCACATCCTCTTCTGCCTAGGACTCCCTTTCTCCTTCTCTCTAATTAATGGGATTAATGACTTCATGGTGGGATTACTGGCTTCACACTACAATGTAATGGTGGAATGTCAGGCACTGAGACTGGAGTGGCAGCTATTAATGGTGGCGGTAGAGGGTGGGACCTCCAACCACAGCTTGACACTGGCTACAGGTAGTCAGAGAGCTCAGGAGGGAGGATAGGTGGGTATGCAGGAGGGAGCAGACATCAGGCTGTGGCTCCCTGAAGCCTGGAGGTCCCAGGGCTGGAGTCCCACAACTGGGGAGACTGGCCCTTACCTGCTTTTTTTTTTGCTTGGCCAAGGGTCTCTGTGGCCCCTGTGGTGGGCAGATAGGGACGATTGAGCCTTTGACAGTGTGGAGGCAATGGGCAGCCCTTCTCACGCTCTCTCAGCCTCGCTCCAGTCCCTGTTCACAGTCCTGCTCCCTCCTCTTCCTCTCAGCCCCACTGCAAAGTTTCTATCTTGGTCATTTAGTGCTGCTTTAACAGAAATACCACAGTGTATGACTTTCACAAAGAGAAATTTCTTCTGTCACAGTCTAGTAGAGTAGAAATCTGAATTCAGGGCTCCAAAGGAAGGCTTTCTCTCCTTGTCCTCAGTCTTTCTTTGGTCTGGGAACAGCTCAGCCCGGGAACCTCGGATCCAAAGGATGCTCTCTGCTCCTGGAGCTGCTTTCTTGGTGGTATGAGGTTCCCATATCTCTACTCACTTCTCTCATAGCTCAAAAGAGATTGGTTTAAGATACTGTCTAATCTTGTAGACCTCATCAGTTTAACTGCCATTAATCCATTTTGTTATTTCATAGTGATAGGATTTACAATGCATAGAGAAATCGTATCAGATGACAATCATACAATACTGTGATTCGTGATCTAGCCAGTCAGAGAGGAGCAAGGCTCAAGCTCCTTTAGCTTCTCAAAGGCCCCTTACTAGCTGAGACATGCAATAAGACCAAGTCTCTTCCAAGATGCTTCTGTCTTCCTCAGCACCTCATCGCTTCCAGCCCATGCCCAACCTCCTTTCTGCTTCACAGCCAAGCTCCCTCTGGGCTCATCTCCACTTTTTCCTTGCCCACATAGTCCTCAACAATTCTGTCTCATCCCTCCACAAAAACCACTCCAGCCAAAGCCACCAATGAAATCCCAAATGCTAAATCTAGGACATTCTCCTGGGAGAGGTCCTGGGGGCAGTGGGAGGGAGTTGGGGAATTAGGTTAAGGCAAGCCTCCTGGAGTTGGTAGCCAGAGTGTGTACTTTGTTTTTGCCACTTACCAGATACGTAACTCTGGGAAAATTACTTAATGAATCTCAATTTTCCCATCTGTGAAATGGGGTGATTATATTATTACTTATTTCACAGGGCTGTTAGGAGGAGTAAACAAGCTAACACATGCCTATGAATTCTGAGACCCCTGTAGGTGAGAGCTAGCACTCAGCTGGCAGTGGCTGTTGTGATTGCTATTACCACTGCATCTGTGACACCTATCCCCCTTTATACTTGAACCCCACACTCCCTGGCTTCTCTCCTATCTCTCTCAATATCCCTTTTCAGTTTTCTCTGCAAGCTCCTCTTCTTCCTCATCTAAACAAGCCACCTAGTTGCCCAAGTCAGAAACCTGTCCCAGATGACCCCCTCTCCTCCTGCATCCTTGGCAGCTTCCTCACATCTGTAGATCTCAAATTCATTTTTGCCCTCCACCCCACAGCCTGATTCACACTTCCCCATGGACCACGGTGCCAGTCCCTTTGACAGCCTCATTCTGGTCCCTTTCCAAGACCAGGAAACCTCTCTAACACCTGCACCAACTTCTAATACTCCTCATCCTCCTCTGCCCCCCATCAGGTTGCTCTCAAGGCTGTGAGGCAGCCCAGTACACCTGGTGGACTCTCCCATCAGTCTGTTCCTCGCACAGCTGAGAAGCTTCATGTTTGTGGCCCCAGCGCTTCTTGCTGAATGTTGTTAAATGAATGGTTGAGTGAGTTAATGAATCTATGAAAGTGAAATATTTTTCAGGCTGTAAAGGTCTCCTCTGATTAATGCAATACACAGGGGCCGTCAATGAGCGCTGGAAGCCTCACTTGACACGAGTGTCCTCTGTGTCCTGGTGGGAGGAGAAGGGCATCAGCTGACCCAGAGTGTCTAGAGAGTTCTAATCATAACATGGCTCACAGTCATTCAGGGGTAAGGATTCAGCTGGTCCCAGAGTGGGACCTGGGCACTGGGATTTTTGCAGTCCACCAGGTGACTCTAGACTGTAATGAGCAGCCCCTGGAATTGGAGGGGAGGGGTTGGAGCCCTGCGTCTTGGTTCCCTGCGTTAGTTCACGCCAAGCACCTCCTCAGTGATTGCTCCACGCTGGGTATTGGAGGCCCTGAGAAGCATGAGGCTGGGTCCCTGCCCTCAGGGAAGGGCACAGGACAGGCTCCCATACCTGCAGTGATAGCCCAGGGCAGGGAGGCCTCTAGGGAGCAGAGGGACACTGAACTTAAAGGTACCCAGAACTCAGTGTGGTGGAGCAGGTAGTCAACAGGCAGACAGAGAACAGCAGGGAAAAGTCCTGGAGGTGAGCAATGTGACATGGTTGATCTGGGGTCCTGGAGCAATTGAGTGAGGCTGGACCCTCACTGTGGGAGAAGAGCCTGGAGACGTAAACAGTGGCCAAGGTAGAGGCCTTGAATGCCAGGCTCAGGGACTTGAATTTTGTGCTGTGCCTTGGAGAGACAAGAGCAGTTTCAAGCAAGGGAGGGGTGGGGTAGTACCAAGGCTCCCCAGAATTTCCTAAGACCCCAAACTATACCTTTAACCAACATCACACCCCTTTCCATGGCCTCAGGCTCTGAGCCAGCTCGGGTAGTTCTGGCGGACTGCCCACCTCTGAGAGCCCACAATCGCAGCAGGAAAAGCCTAGCCCAGGAGGAAGCTGGGAATCTGGAGAAAGCTGCAGAAAGGCAGAGTGTGCCCAGAAGGCCAAGAGCCAAGGGACGACATTCCTGGGCCGGCCACTCACCCAGGCTTGCTCAGCCTCCCAGCTCCTGTGTGATGCCCACAGAAGTCTGTCCGCACATCCTCAGCAGCCCATGCAAGCTCAGCTTCTGGGGAAGAAGTAGGAAGACAACCCTAACCATCTTCCTCTTGGCCCTAAAAGTAGATGGTTTCTTAGCAGAGGTTCGCAGGAGAAGGCGGTGTACCTTGAGGAGGTAAACCAGCCAGGCTGTTAGCAAATAAAAAAGGGAAAGGAAGGGTGCTTGACCTATGGGTCTGGAACCAGACACTTGGTACATGGGCTCAGAGAACTTTCCCCAGAACCTTTATCAGAGGCTCAGTGAGGTTGATTTGCCCACAAGCACACTGCTAGGAGGTAGCAGAGGCAGGATTTGAACTCTGGTCCTGCTGGCTCCACTGTGCACCACTTTGAGTCTGCACTGAGCATCCTACTATGCCTAGCCCTGACCCAGGGAGTGGCAGAAAGGGCTGTGTCAGAGCTGCATAGGGCCTGGTGTCTCTATATATCTCTCCCATTCAACTTATTGATAGGTAACCTAGACTTAGGAAAGGCCAGATGGGCTAGTGTTGATCAGGGGAAAAGAAAGATCTAGGTATCAGGGAGTCAGAGACGACTTCTGGAAAGAGATGGTCTTAGGCCTGGCCCAGGGAACAGAGGAGTATCCCAGAAAGCATAAAGAGATGGAGAGAAAGGAGACTTAGCTAAGCGGAGCAGAGCAGGGTGGATATGTGAGCAAAGAAATCAGCATGACCAAAGATGCAGAGGTGGGAACAGGGTTTCATGGATTAGGGAACTCGTGCGGATAGGTGATGCATGTGGCTAGGGACTGAGTGTTGATCAGGCCAAACAGACTGGACATGGACATGGGGGCTAAAGGGGCTTTATCCCAAAGTAACGTTCCTCAACCTTCACACCTTGACACTTGGGGCCAGGTAATTCTTTGCTGGCGTTGCTGCCTTGTGCACTGTAAGACTTGCAGCAGCACCCCTGGTCTCTACCCACTAAATGCTAAGAGAATGGCCCTCCTTCAGTTGTGACAGCTGAAAAAAGTCTCCAGGCGTTGGCAAGCGTTCGCTGGTGGCAAAATTGCCCCGTCCCCTTAAGAACCACTGTGCTATACAGTAAACAGGAGTCACAGAAGGGATTTGAGCAGGGGAGTGACTGGGTCCAAGCTGCAGCCACAAGTCACTTGTGCTCCAGTGCCTCCTTACAGCCCCTCAATACCCTGTCCTCGTTTGTCAGCTGACCTGGGGCTCATTAAGTGCCAAGAAACGCTCCACCAACAGCGGGTGTAGGACTGACGGCTGAGTGAGCCACGTGGTGGCACAAAAGAGCTTGTGTTTGGGGATAAACCTCCCCTTCCACCACCACAGCATGTACGGAGTGGGCAGTGGTGGGCAGCGAGTGAGCCAGAGACAGCAAGGGCTGCGGGCACCGGAGAAAGGGCTGGGTGGGGGCGGGAGCTAACCTTCTGCCCGGCACCAACCAGACCCTTAATGAAATCTTGAGTTTCTGTTCACAAACTCTCCATTTTCAGACAGCCCTGAAATCAAATCATCCTAGCTTATTGGGTTGGAGCTTTGAACTCTTCCTGACTCCTAGTCCTGGAGGTGAAGGGGTCAGGGACCGCCTTCTAGGCTGGGAGCCAGGCCCAGGATAGGGTGACAGCAGGCAGTCCAAAGACCCCTTTCCTTCTGTTCATTTGCTGTGTTTTCATGGGGAACCAGGGCTGCCTGGAATGGGTAGGGGATGTGGGGCTGGGGAGCATCTGGGAGGGGAAGGGAGGCACCCTCTTCACAGCCCACTCCTGTGTACAGCCAGAAGAACTTCTAAAAGGCAGCTCTGGTTTCTCACCTTACCTGCTTTTAAAAACTTCACTGGCTGTGACCCTCAGGCTCAGTTTCAAAGTCATTGAATAACCCTTCAGAACACTTGGTGACCTGCACCCCACATCCTAAGCAGTTTGCTTTTCACCTGCCCTGCCTATAGCAGCCCTCCACTGCCCAGAATAAGAAATACTTAGGTTCTATCGGCCTCCGTGTTTCTTCTGAGCCTCAAATCTGCCTCCTCCCCAGCTATACTCCTCACCCCACTTGACCAGTTCCTACCCACCCTTGACACCCCTTTAGGCATTGCTGCATTCCAAGAACCTCCTCAGCAGCAGTAGCTAGGACAGCACCTTTGCCTCACTTTCTCTGTAACTCGAGGTCTAGAATAGAAAGCTAGTACACGGTGAGCATTGTGGAAAGGAGAGAAGGAAAGACAGAGGGAAGAATAAAAACCATGTTTTCGGGAAAGAGGGAACACCAGTGGGCAACAGGGATGGGGAGAGTGGCCTGTCTTTCTGGCTACCAGAAGTGACTCCACCCCAGGCTTGAGCACAAGCAGACACCAGTTCTCTGAGGTGAGACTCCTGCTCAGATCATTCCCCCTGAGGCAAGGTCTTGGGCACAGCCTGGTCTGACTCCTCTCAGATTTGTCTGCTGCTTACCAAACAGAACAGGTATGCAGAGATGGGGGTGGATAGTCCCAGCTGGGCATTTAATTTAGCTTGACTGTAAGAATCCCGTGAGCTAATAGGTTTTCTCCAGGCTCATGGTTTTCCAACTCTGTCTGGGCAGTCCTGGGGTCCAAAGCAGATGCCCAGAGCCAATCTGACCAGAGCAGCTCACTTTCCTCTGATATAAACACCAAGGTTACTTGGAATTTTTCATTTGACATGAGTGTTTTGTGGCTTTTAATTTGTTTAAAAAGCCCTGATCTGAGATACACCCGCTCTTATACAGATGGGAAGACCAGGGCATAGAGAAGGGAACAGATTTTACCCAGAGTATCCAGGAGGACAGTGTGGCAGAGCCATGGGCATCTCCTGACCCATCTTGCGAAACTGCGCAGTTCTTTGTTGAAAGTATAAACATGTAAGCAAAGGAATGGGAATCTGAAAGTAGGTTTTATTTAGTAACATGGCCTAACAACAAAGAACACTTGGTTTCTAGGGTGAGGGTGGAGTGAGGAAAAGGAACTTTTCCCAGAGTGAGAGAGGGGAACAGAGCTGGGCAGCTGGTCACCATGTACTTATTTGTGTTTAAGTTATACCCAGCCTGCTTCTAATGTTGCTCAAAGATGTTTGTTTCATAGACTTCAAAACTTCAACCAAGGCAGCACTAGGTTTAGAATGAGAATCTTGGGGTACAAGTCTCAAATCTGACACTTACTCATTGTGTTGACCTTGGCCAAATCCATCTCATGAGATTCAATTTCTTCCTCAATACAGCAGGCTAACAATACCTCCTTCCCAGGGCTATTGAGTAGGATGAAGGACAACACAGCAGGGACTGCTCTGTATTGGTGGTTTCAGATTTCTTCCTTGTACATGAGTTGGAGGAAAGTTCATGCTCTGAATAAAGTTCTACTCCCTGTTAGTCCCCTTACTAGCTGCATAACCTGAGGCAAGTTTCTTAACCTCCCGACCTCAGTTTTGTCATCTGTGAAATGGGGATAATAATACTAGTACCAGGTTTCTTCATTTGATATAATAAGCTAAGATGCATAAAGGACCTAGGGGAAAAAAAGTTGCCATAAATTCTAACTCATGGTGACCCCATGTGTGTCAGAGCAGAAGTATACTCGACAGAGTTTTTAATGGCTGATTTTTCATAGATTATCCAGACTTTTTTTGGAGGTACTTGTGTGGGTAAACTTGAACTACCAGCCCTTTGATTAGCAGCTAAATGCATTAACCATGTACCACCCAGGGACTCCAAGGCCCTAGAACAAGTGCTAAATAGCAGCATCTGTACTCAAATAACAAATACTGCCACTGTGAAACCTCCAAAATGGAAAGAAAGAAAAAATGAGCCAACGAATGACTGCAAGAAAAATTGTAGTTCTCCCAGGGAATGCTTTATGGACCTAACTGGATCCAGTCCTTGCCCATTAGTGCCATCAAGTTCTTTCTCTGGGCTAAAAGCCTACCTGGCTCCCTGGCTCTGGGCCTCACTCTGCATTTTTCTGCAAACACATAGAGGTAGGATTCCATTTCCCACTGAGATGACTTTGGGTGATAAAGAAGTAACTTCAGCCTCCTTGAATTGAATCTTCTCTCTAGAACGTGTAACAAACCTGGAAAATGGAATTTTCGTGCAGCTGATTATTCTGAGAGGGCACCTCCTGGCATTAAAACTAAATTAGATCAAGGTACGTCTGTTATTAGCAAAATAATTCCCTACGATTACAGAATGCAGTCATGAATCCTGATGGCAGATGAACTTCAGGTGACTTACTTGAGACAAATAACTGTGCAAAAATCACAGGCTCATCTAATCACTTCTCCATAGCGTCGCAGCCAGGTAATTATGCTAATGGTTATAAGAAATCACCTTCTGTGATCTGGGATTGGGACGGCTTGAGACAGAAATGCGCATAACGGATATTACCTGCTTTGAGCTGGAAGGGCTGAGGGCCATGTTTGCTTCCAAAACAGGGTCTTTCCAGGGAGATCACTTGGCCCCTTGTCAACTGGGGAACAACCCATGACACAATCAGAATTGCAGTGCCTCATTATTCATCTCATTTTAGGATCATCTTAATACAAGGAATTGAATTTGTGTAAGTTCCACTGTTGGTCATGGTAATTCCAAGAACCAAGTTAAACTCTAAAAGCTCAGGGCCTTGACGTTGATTCATCAAACATGTATTTGTACCCACTGGGTGTCAGGCACTGATCTAGGTATGGGGGAGGGGGTACCAACACACAAGAGTGTGCCCAATGCGTTCTAAACTCCACCACTTAGCCCACCAGCAACCTGATAAGAGAAGTAATATCCCCATTTTAGCAGCAAAGAAACAGTAGTGGAGAGAAGGAAAATGACCCACTCAAGGTCCTATTGATACTAAATCAGTGAAGATGACTCATTTCATCCCTACAGAGATTCTAGGTGGCTTTCTGAAAGAGTGGAAATGGGAAGAAAGGTGTTTAGGCAGAGGGAACAACTTGAACAAAAATGCAGAAGCAGGAAAATAAAGGGAAGTGGTCAAGAATAAGCACTGGGGTTGGAAGGATGGTTGAAGATCAGATAATATTCATGGCCACTGAGTCAGTTCCACCTCATAGGACTGAGTGGAACTGATCCATAGAGTTTCCAAGGAGCACCTGGTGGACTCAAACTGGCTACCTTTTGTTTAGCAGCCATAGCTCTTAACCACTACGCCACCAAGGGTTCCGTCTCATCTATCTCTTGCTCAAATGCTTTCAGTGGCTCCCCATTGTCCAAATCCTCAACTGGTGATTTGTGACCTCTTAAAAACTCTATAGGGAAGTTCTGTTCTGTCCTATAGTGTCCTATAGGATCACCGAGAGCTGAACTGACTCAACAGTAACAGGTTTTGTTTTAATAATCAAACAACCAGTTGAGGATTTGGACAATGGGGAGACACCAGAAGCTCTGAGCAAGAGACAGATGAGATGGAACCTGAGAAGTAGCACAAATGTAGTGTGGGGGCCCCACTAGTGGATGAAGCTGCCAGCAGAGAGGGGGCCAGGAGACAATGTGGTGAGCCTCAGGACAGGGTTGAAGGGGTAAAGAGAAACCCTCTACAGAGAACAGACCAGATGAGTGGTGACAACTGTAGACGTGCAGAGTAGGCTTACAAGGTGTGAGAGGTAGACACGGTGACAAAGTATAGGGCATGTACCTGGCCCATCAAGGTACATGCAGCCTCTTCCCAGCACCAGCTGACTTTTGCCCTGCACATAAGTGGGTCTAGTACTCCCAGTCCCTTCTGTTTTTCTCAACAAGTCAGAACCCTAGATTTTTATGGGAGATTATCTTGAATTTTGAAGTGATCACTTGAAATTATTTTAAATACCATTCTACTGAAATAAAACTTCCTCTAGACTGCAGGCAGCCAGTTTATGACCTCTGAGCCAGATCATGAAGTCCACACTCCTCGGTCTGATACTCAAGCCCATTGCCAACTGTATAACCTCATTTTCCATAAATCCTTCCAGGTAAGGGTGCCAGATTTAGCAAATAAAAATACAGGATACTGCCAACATCCTCCTATGAACAGTTGATATTCAGCAAAGGCCCTAAGATTGTAAACTGGGGTAAAAACAGTCTCTTTAACAAATCGGGCTGTCAAAATTAGACAGCTATCTGAAAAAATTGAAACAAGACCGATATTTCACACCTTACACAAAAACTAACTCAAATTGGATAAAAGAGCTAAATATCAAACCTAAAATTATAAAGCCATGCAAGAAAAAAATAGGGTAAACAGTGGAAGTTTTAATACACAGCTTAGACACACTTCAAAATCTGACAAAGCATGATCAACAGAAGAGAAAATAGATAAATTGGAACTACTACGACTGAAACACATTCACTCACCCAAAGACTTTATCAAAAGAATTAAAAGACCATGTACAGTATGTCGGAACAGGACCTGATCTCCATAATCTACAACATTCTGCAAAATATCAACAAGAAAATGGTAAATAACCCAATTAAGTGATGGGCAAAGGAGATGGACAGACACTTCACTAAAGAGGGCATCCAGGCAGCCAAAAGACACATGAGGAAATGCTCACCATCACTAGCTATTAAAGAAACCCAAATCAAAACTACAATGAGATACCATCTCACCCCAACAAGTTGGCCATCATGGAAAAAACACAAAACAGCAAATGCTGGAGAGGCTATGGGGAAACTGGAACTCTCCTGCACTGCTGGTGGGGTTGCAAAATGGTACAACCTCTTTAGAAAGCAGTCTGGAACTTCCTTAAAATGCTGGAAACAGATATACCATTTAATCCAGTAATCCCACCGCTCAGAATATATCGCACAGAAGCAAGGGAAGTCACATGAACAGATACACTCACACGAATGTTTATTGCAGCATAGTTCACAATAGCAGTAAGATGAAATCAACCCAGATGCCCAACAACAGATGAATGGATAAACAAACTATGGTACATATACTTAATGGAACACTAGGCAATAACAAAGAACAATGATGATTTTAGGAAGCATCTCATAACCTAGTTTAAAAATAGACTCATGTACAGAAGAAAAGACTCTTTGATAGTTGCAAGAGAAAGGAGGAAGGGAGAAAGAGGGCTGATTACAGATTGGACAGTTGATAGAAATTTGGTTGGGTGAAACCAGTGACAGCACACTTTAGATAGAATATGAACCTAACTGTGCTTAAACTGAAAATTCTTCTAATCTTAACCCAGTATTGCAAGGATAGAATAGCAGGGTGAGGGACTATGCTCTGGGGACTATGCTCTCAGGGGACATCAGGGCCAACTGGCATAACTAGCTTACTGCTAAGAGAGTCTTCTGCACCCCGTATTGGTGAGTGGTGTCTGGGGTCTTAAAGCTAGCAAGCTGACATCTTAGGTACACCAAATTGTCCCAAATCAGCCGGAACAGATGATCACCAAGGACAGCAAAGACATTAGGGAAAAAGAGCCCAGAAGACAGAAGAGCCCACATGAATGGGTGATTGCATCAACATGCGACCAGAAGAACTGGGTGGTGTGCGGCCACCACCAAAGACAGCCATGAAGGAGCAAACAATGTTAAGTCCCAGTGGCAACTCGAGAAAAAGAGGGGTGCATCTCAAGAACTCCGCTAAAAGACTGTAAATGATGGTCAGTGGCCTGGGGGATTCCCCTGGGAACATGGCCCCTAGAACTGCTGCTGCCTCTGACCAGAAATTATTACTGAGGTCAACTCTTCAGACAGGAATGGATTGGACTTGGGGACACAATGTGACCATATGGTGAGTGCACTTTATGGTTGTACGCATCTATGGGATGCTGCCCTACTGGCTTCTTACTAGAGGGGAGAGGAGAAGGTTGAGAGGAGGGGACAGGAGATTGTTAAGAGGATATGATATGTATAGAATGGAAAGAAGGAGGGTGCTGTCACAGGGCAAAGGAGAGCAGAAGGAGTTACAGATGGGAGGGCAGGCAAATTTAACTTGGAGTATATACTTTCACTCAGTCACAGTTAAAAAAAATACAGGATATCTAGTTAAATTTGAATTTCAGATATACAATGTATAAAATTTCAGTGTGTGTCAGCTTGGCGAGGTCATGATCCTCAATGGTTTGGCAGACGTGATGAGATCATCCTCCGTTTTGTTGCCTGATGTGAGCAACAATCAGTTGAAAGAGGAACTTCCTTGGGGGTGTGGCTGACGTCTAATCTTTATGGATGCGCTGGCAAAGCTCATCTCCTCTAGATCCTGCATCTGACTCATCATCCTCTGATCTCCTGCTCTTGGGATGTAAGCCAGCAGCCTGCTGTCTAACCTGCCAATTTGTGGTTCATTAGCTCCCGAAACCACATGAGTTAGGCAAAGGCCCCAGCCTGATGTCTGACCCTTGGATTTGTGACTTGCCAGCCTCCGCAGCTGCATGAGCCATTTCCTTGAAAGAAAAATCTAGTTCTTCTGTTCTGCTGATGTTGTGTGCCAGTCGTATGGGTCCTTCTATTTTCTGCATTCATTTTTACTTGTGTCTTTGATGTTCTTGGTTATCATCTGTTCCAGGTGGGTTGGGACCAATTGACACTCCTCAGATGTCAGCTTACTGGCTTTTAAGACCCTAGGTGCCATTCACCAATATGGGGTACAGAACATTCTCTTAGAAAAAGACTAGTTATGCCAATAGACCATCATGTCCCCTGAAAACATGGTCCACAGGCCCCTGTCCCTGCTACTCTATCCTTTAAAATGTTGAGTTGAATTTAAAAAACTTTTTAGCTTATGGTGTATTCCAGTTATACTGACCAGCCTTCTACTGCATACTGTCATTCCCTCCACCTAACTGAATCTTACTGACTAATCTATGAACAACCCTCTTGCTTCCTCCCCACCCTTGTAGCCTTCAAAAATTATTTTCTTCTGTGCATAAGTCTTTCCTTAATTCCCTATAATGGTAGCCTCATACAGTATTTATCCTGTTGCAGCACACTGATTTCACTCAGCATAATGTCTTCCAGTCAATTCCAGGTTAGGAGATGTTTCATAAAATTATCATTGTTCTTTATCATTACATAGTGTTCCATTGAATATATGTACTATAGTTTATCCATTCATATGTTGATGGGCACCTGGGTTGATCTCATCTTTTTGCTATCGTGGACTGTGCTATAATAAACATTCATGTGCATGTATCTGTTCATGTGACAGTCCATATTTCTGTAGGACATACTCCAAGCAGTAGGTTTGCTGGATCATATATATCTCTATTTCTGGCTTTTAAAGAAAGCTCCAAATTGCTTTCCAAAAAGGTTGTACCATACTACTTTCCCACCAGCAGTGTAGAAGAGTTCCAGTCTCTCCACAGCCTCTACAACATTTGTTCTTTTATGCTTTTTGGATTAGTGCCAACCTTGTTGGGATGAGATGGTATCTCATTGTAGTTTTGATTTGGATTTCTCTGATGACTAATGATCATTAGCATTTCTTTTGGCTGCTTATTTCTTGCAGTGACAGAGCTGATATTGCCAAAAACCAAACCTAGAGTCCTATCATAAGAGTAGCTGAACAACAACTCCAATGGAATTTTTAGCCTTACATGATGTATGAAGTTAAAGTAAGGGTATTGATTGGGAAGAAATGAGATCATGAAATTTGGGGTGGGGACAAATGGGTAGATAATAAGGAAGCTGGGAACACTGAACCTTAAATTCCATTGACTCCCTCCTACCAGCAGAACTAGATCTCTCACTCACATCTGGAGATGTCATTCCATTCTTTGTCTGCTAAACCACCCTCCTCAGTATAACTATTATCCTTTCCTCTCCTACCTGATGAGATTAACCCAGCTGCACCTGAAGAGACTTTGAGTTATCACGTGGGAAATCAAATGAAGCAGATGCTTTACAAGGCATTGAATGCCCCTAGGACCTACCTTCACCACCCATTTTTTCTTTAGACCTATACCTAGACTTAAGTCCTAATGAATCTGGAGAGGTGAAGTCAAAAGTATAAACCAGGAGAAGGTATGCTATACTCAAAAAGAACAGTTTGAGTTTTCTAACAAATACAAACAGAAACCTGGAAAATATGTGGCAATGGCTGTTAAGGGTATGGAATAACTGTGCAAAGAACATAAAGTTGGATCAGTCTGAGTTTATTGATATGGGCCCAGATTCTTCATTTGATGTTTCAGCTCAAGAAATTAGAAAAGGATCTAACAGATTATTTGGTTGGTTCACTGAAGCATGGATTAAGTGGTGGCTTACACTAAATTAAGTTGAAATGCTAGACCTGTCTTAGTATACTGTTGGGGGAAGATATCTAAAGGTGTAAGGAAACTGTCATGTTAGAGAAAATTTATCAGATTAGATCAACAGACCCACCCATGAAGTGCCCAGAGGAGCTAGTTTTTATTATAGTGGTGAGGAACATATTTGTGAAGGGAGTCCCAACATCACTGAAGACTACTAGGATTGCTATTTAAGGTATGTCAGGTTTGACAGAGGGAACTGCCTTACCTGAATTAAGACATCTAATGACAGAGGGGCTAATTGGGCTCTGTGGCAGTAGGGACCAAGTGGAGGCACTGAAATAAAAAAAGACAAAGTGGATGTGGTTACTGTAACAGCAGAGTAATCAGAATAGTCTGACTCATGTAGACTTATGGCACAGACTACTTAGTCATGCTGTCCCTAGGGGTGAAATAGATGGAAAATGTACTAAATATATACTTGATTTGTACAAGCCAAAGAATTCTAGGCCAAGTGAACAGCAGTCTAACTCAAATCACCAGGAGAGTCATGGCCCCTCAGTCAGTTTCCAGACTTGAGAGCTAGTTTATAGACCCACAAACTCTTGAATAAAGGGGGGCTGGGTTCCCTTGAGAAAGGATTGCACTACACTGCCCAAAATTTATACTGTTAATCTTTTTCTCCAGCCGTCCCAAAGGGATCTACAGCTTTTTATGAGAGAAACTTTTCATTGGGAAAAAGGAAAATAATCGGCCTCTTTAGCAATTACCAGATACTGGCTGTCTTAGTCATCTGGTACTGCTATAACAGAAATACCACAAGTAGATGGCTTTAGCAAAGAGAAGTATGTTTTCCCACAGAAAAGCAGGCTAAAAGTCTGAACTTAGGGCATCAACTCCAGAGTCAGTCTTTCTCCGCTGGCTCTGGAGGGAAGTCCTTGTCATCAATCTTCCCCTGGACTGGGAGCTTCTGAGGTATAGGGACCCTGAGTCCTTTCCAAAAGACACACTCTGCCCCCAGCACTGCTTCTTGACGGTACAGTGTCCTCAACTCTCTGTGCTAGCTTCTTTCTTTTAAATCTCAAGAGATTGCCTCAAGGCACAACACAATCTCACACACTGAGTTGTGCCACCACCAACACAACTGCCACCCTTCCTACCTCATTAACATAACAGAGGTAAGGTTTATAGTATACAGGAACATCACACAATACCAGGAATCACAGTCTAGCCAAATGGCTACACACATTTTGGGGGGGTGGGGAACACGATTCAATGCATGACACTGGCTGTGAATTTACAGTAATTCCAGGAGACTCAAAACATCACTGTGGCCCACCAGTCAGAAAAGGGTTGTATAGGTCAGGTTATTAATGAAGTCTTAGCATAGGTTCATCTCACAGTGGCCTGGTTCTTCCCTGAACCCACCCATATTTCCCCCGTTTCAGAACATGTAATTGGAATCATGCATTCAGTAACTGTCAGAAGCCCCACATTGGATATCCAGACGTAATAGCTATGATATGAAAAGACATGTAGAAGCCATTAGAACTTACCCTACCTGGTAAAATAGTAAAATACATGCAATACCTCAGTCCTGAAGGGATTGCAGAGATTACCGCAACTATTAAGGATCTGAAGGGTGCAGCAGTGATGATTTCCATCACATTCCCTTTCAACTAACCTATTTGGTCTGTGCAAAAAAAAATCTTGAGTGACAGCGAATTATCATAAATCTAACCAGTTAGTGACTCCAGTTGCAGCTGCTGTTCCAGATATTGTTTCATTGCTTGAGCAACTGAATAACCTCCTGGTACCTCATACGTAGCTATTGATGTGGTTAATGCCTTTTTCTCTATATCTATTTTGAAGGACCACCAGAAGCACTTTGCTTTCTGCTGTGAGGGCCAGCAATATACCTTTG
The DNA here is from genome assembly GCA_028571685.1 of Heterohyrax brucei. Classification (NCBI taxonomy): domain Eukaryota; kingdom Metazoa; phylum Chordata; class Mammalia; order Hyracoidea; family Procaviidae; genus Heterohyrax; species Heterohyrax brucei. Next base: position 72,312,630 of record CM053150.1, read on the forward strand.
ATGTTCTACCTCAAAGGTATATGAACTCTGCAATCTTATATCTTAATTTAGTCTTGGGTGGTGGTCTTGATAGTCTTTAACTTCCACAAGACATCACATTGGTTCATTACAATTATGTTGATGGTACCTCATAAAGAAGAAGTATCAATGACTCTAGAATTACTGGTAAGACATTTACATGGTAATGAGTGGAAAATAAATAAATAAATTTCGAGCACCTTGCATCTCAGTGAAGTTTCTAGTGACAAGTGGTGTGGTGCATGTCCAGATATTCTTTCTAAAGTGAATGATACATTGTTACATCTGGCCCCTCCATGAGTCTGATCCAACTCCACGGCACTGGCTTGGCCTGGCCCCTCCTACAACTACACAGAAGGCAGAAAACATGGACCTCTTTAGATTTTGTAGGCAACATACTTTGGTAGCACACCCAAGTATGCTTGGAAAGCTGCTAACTTTGAGTGGCTCCTGAATAAGGGAAGCTTCTGAAACAGGTCCAGGCTGCTGTGCAAGCTGGTCTGCCATTTGGACCATACGACCTCATTTAGCCAATGTTGCTTGAAGTGTCAGTGGCAGACAGAGAGAGTGCAGCTGGGAGTCTTTGGGAGACCCCTACTGGTGATTCACAGTGCAGACCCTTAGAATGTTGGAGCAAAGCTCTGCCATCCTCTGCAGATAACTGCTCTCCTTTTGAGAACAGCTTTGGCTTGTTACTGGGCCATAGTAGAGACTGAATATGGGCCACCAAGTCACTATGCAGTCAAGAGTTGCCCATCCTGAAAGGGGGGTTGTATGAACCACAGAGCCATAATGCTGGACATGCATAGCAGCACTCCATGATTAAGAGATCAGGCTTGAGCAGGACCTGAAGGTCAAGTAAGTTACAGGAGGAAATGGCTAAAATGCCTGTGGTTCCCACTCCTGTCACTTTGCATTCTGTCTTCCAGAGCGCACCTGTGGTCTCACAGGGAGATCCTTATGATCAATTGACTGAGGAAAAGTCATGCTTGGTTTACAGATGGTTCTGTAAAATACACAGGCTCCATTCAGAAGTGGAAAGCAGAAGCACTGCTGCCCATTTCTGGGATCTGCCTGTAGGAGAGTGGGAAAGGAAATCTTCCTGGTGGGCAGAACTTCCAGCAGTGCCCTTGACTGAGAAATGGCTAGATGTTCAACTATACACTGATTCATTTGCATAGACATCTCTGAATAAGCCAAAGAAGTGAAGATACTTGTGTCTCCTGTGAATGCTCACCAATGGCCGACCTCAGCAGAGGAGGAGTTTAACCATGAAGTGGATAGGATGACATATTCTGTGGATACCAGTCATCCTTTTTACTAGTCATTTTCACTCTTGTCATTGCCCTATGGGCTTGTGAAAAAAGTGGTGATACCAGCGGAAATGGAAGTTATGCATGGCCTCAGCAATAAAGACTTCCACTCACCAAAGCTGACTTGGCTAAAGCCACTGCTGACTGCCCAGTCTACCAGCAGCAGAGACCAACAGTGAGTCCTCAATATGGCACCATTCCTACAGGTGATCAGTTAGCAACCTGGTGGCAGATTGATTACATTGGACTGTTTCCATCATGGAAAGGACAGAGTTTTGTTCTAAGCAGGACAGACAATTTGGGTACAGATTTGCCTTCCCTGCATGCAATGCTTCTGCCAAAACTACCATCCCATAGACTTACAGAATGCCTATTCAGCATCATTGTATCCCACACAGCATTGCCTTGGATCATGGAACTCACAGCAAATGAAATGTAGCAGTGGGCTCATGCTCATGGAATTCACTTGTTTTACCATGTTGTCCATCATCATGATGCCACTGACTTGTTAAAATGATGAAATAGCCTTCTAAGGACACATTTACGATGCCGGCTAGGTGGTAATACCTTGCAGGTTAAAACATTGTTCTCCAGGAGGTTACATATGCTCTAAACCAGTGTCCAGTTTCTGGGGCTATTTCCCCTATAGCCAGGAGTCCTCTGAATCCAGGAATCAAATGGTAAAAATGGGAGTGGCACCACTCACTATTACTCCTAGTGACCAACTTACACAAATTTTCTTTCCTGTCCCTGTGACCTTATGCTCGGCAGGTCTAGAGGTCTTAGCTCCAAAGCAAGGAATGCTCCTGCCAGGAGGCACAACACTGATTCCATTAAACTGAAAGTTAAGAATGTATTTTAGTCAGCTAGTACTGCTCTAACAAATACCACAGAGTGGATAGCTTTAACAACGGAAGGTTTATTCTTACACAGTCCAGTAGGCTACAAGTCCAAATTCAGGATGTCTGCTCCAGGGGAAGGCTTTCCCCATTGTTGGCTCTGGAGGAAAGTCCGGCATTGTATCAGTCTTTGTCCAGGGAGCATCTTGGTGCACGAACCTCAGGTCTGAAGGACATGCTCTTCCCCCAGTTCTCTCTTGATGGTGTAACGTTCCAAATTCTTTGCTGGTTTCCCTTTCCTTTTATTTCTTGTAGGATGAAAAGATTAAGGGTGGGGCAAGCCATACTCCAGGGAAACTCCCTTTGCAGTGGAACAGGGAGGTGATCTTATAAAGGGATTTCCAGTCCCACCCTAATCGTTTAACATACAGCACAGCAAAATCATGAAATGGAGAACAATCGTAGAATACAGGGAATCATGGCCCAGCCACAAGGCTACACCTATTTTGGGGGGGGGACACAGTTCAATCCCTGACAGAATGCCACTGGCTACTTTGAGCTCCTCGTATCTCTGGATCAATAGGCAGAGAAAGTCAGTGTATTGGCTGATGTGATTAATCCTGATCACCAAGGGGAAATCAGATTGATATTACATAATGGAGGTAAATAAGGACATGTCTAGACTACAGGACATCCCTTAGAATATCTCTCAGTACTACCATGCCTTACACTAACATAAATGGAAAGCTACAGCAACCCAATGCCAAAATGACTACTAATGACCCAACTCTTTAAGAATGAAGGTTTGGGTCACCTCATGGGGCACAGAACCATGACCAGCTAAGTTATTTACTGAGGACAAAGGGAAAACAGCATGGGTGGTAGAAGAAGGTAGTTCTAAACACCACCTATGATCACACGACCCATTGCAGAAATGAAATCTGTAATTGTTTTTAGTATATCTTTCTTGTTTCATTATACACGCATGTGTGCATAACAAGTACCTTTGTTTTCTTCCCTCACTTTTTCATAACTTATGAAATATAAGATGTAAACATGGGTAGTGCATTTTTGTTTGCACCTATGTTAGTTGTATCATCATAAGCACAAGTATGACTTAATAATTGTCTTTATTCAGTGATTGTGTGTGGTTTAAGGAGTTGGGTACAGGTGCCAAGTTGACAAGATGTGCACTGTGATGGTGAAGGTTATGTGTCAGCTTGGCTAAGCCATGATTCTCAGTGGCTTGGCAGATACCACATAATCATTCTCCACTGTGTGAGCTGATGTGATCAGTTAAAAGGCGAGTTTCCTTGGGGATGAGACCTCCATCCACTCTACATGGATTTTCTGGCAAATCTCACCTTCTTTTGATCCTGTACCTGACTCATTATCTTCTGATCTCTGTGTCTGGGGATGGGAGCCTGCAGCCTGCCATCTGACTGCTGATTTGGGGTTCATCAGCCCCTGCAACCATCTGAGTCTAGAGAAGCCTCCAGCCTGATGCCTGATGCATGATTGGAAACTTACCAACCTCCACAACTGCTTGAGCCTTTTACTTGAAAGAAATTTCTGTTTATATATTTCTGACCCCTGGTGGTACAGTTGTTAAAACACTCAGCTTCCTATCAGAAGTTCAACTGTTCTATTCTACCAGCCTCTTCATGGGAAAAAGATGTGGCAGGCTGCTTCTATAAAGATTTACAGCCTTGGAAACCCTGTAGGGCAGTTCTGCTCTGTCCCATAGGGTTGCTATGAGTCAAAATAAACTTGACAGCAGCAGGTATTTATATATTTATACTCTTCACTGGTTTTGCTCTTCTGGAGAACTCAGCCTAAGACAAAGTTTGTCCCCAATATTGCATGGGACATGCTTATGCCAAAAAAAGATTATTCTTTGTTTATATGAAATTTACACTTAACCGGACATCTTGTATTTTATCTGGCAATCCTAACTCCAGCTCCCCACATTATTCTCCAGCTGTCTTCTGGGCATCAACTCTTTCCTCTGCCTGGTATAGCTGTTTCTTGTGGGTATAAAGCCTGGCAAACTTCTATTCACTCTTTGAGGTCCTGTACTTGTACCTACAGCTAGAGCAGCATTTACGTGCACTGTCGTGATTGCTTTCTTATGTAATTCTTTCACTATTTACCCTCCCCTAAGGTACGGCTGCTAACCAAAAGGTCAACAGTTGGAATCCACCAGGTGCCCCCTGGAAACTCCATAGTGCAGTTTTACTCTGTCCTATAGGTTGATATAAGTTGGAATCGACGGCAGTGGGTTTAGTTTTTAAGATTTGGGAAACCCTGGTGGTATAGTAGTTAAGTGCTACCTCTGCTAACCAAAAAGTCAGCAGTTTGAATGTGCCAGGCACTCCTTGGGAACTCTGTGAAGCAGTTCTACTCTGTCCTATAGGTCACTATGAGTTGGAATGGACTCAACAACAGTGGGTTTGGGGTTTGGTTTTGATAGGATGCCAACCTTATTTCTACCTCCACCCACTGTCTGCATAGGAAAAAAAAGGTTAAGGCTGTGACATCTTCCATTTCCTGAGCTCATTCCCACTCCAAGTTGCCTTCACCTTCTGTTTCTCTTTCAGGATGAGCCCCTACCCACTCCTCCTGGGACCTTGTCTGCTCCCTTGAGTATCTCTCACATCTCTCACTGGCAACTTCAAACTCTGACTCTCTCTTTGGTCATTCATATGAGCCAGGACACTCCTTGTCACAGGTTGGGTTCCCCAGGAAGCAGCATCTGAAATATATCAGCAGGCAGGTTTATCAGGTGCTTTTGGGATCAACATCTATGGAAGGAAAGGAAGCAAGTTTGCACAGAGGGAAAAGCTAAGCTACAATACAGTCTCAATGGAGGTCTCAGCCCACCCAATGAGGAGGCTCTGGAGCTGGCAGGGCCCTGCAGAATTGTCCTAAAGTACTGTCTGTACACCTCTGTGTTGATCCATCACTGGAGGTTGACACTCTGGGAAGGAGGTGTGACCTTGGGTCAGGCCCCTTACTTCAGCAGAAGCGGCCTCCAAAGAAGCCTGATAGCTGAGGGCATCTTCCAGCAGCTTCCCAGCGCCTGAGGGAACAGGTCCTGGAAGGGGACCATATCAGGGTCCACTGCACTCTCTAAACCCAAAACATTCCCCTGCAGCAACCACCCAGTCTCTTGTGTTTCTTCTGGCCAGCCCTCTCCAGAGAGAATTCTGTCAGCGCGTTCTCACCTCCAAGCCACCTGCTAATTGTGCCTTTGCCTATCTCAAAGGCTTCTGGTGCCTCCGTTTTGCCCCATCATATAGACCCCTGGGACCTTAAGGACCCTCCCCTCCTTCTTGAACCTCTGCTTCCTGAGCTCTGGAAACAACATCCTGCCCTGATTCCCTTCCTATCTCTCTGACTGTTGCTTTCCAGGGTCCTCTCCAATTCCTCCTCTGCGTATTCCCTCAACCCTAATATTGCCTAGGAGGGTTTCTCAGCCATCTTCTGTGTCCCCGCTTCTTCCTCACTTGATGCAGCACCCTGAAATTCTCAGTCCAGACACACCCAGAGACTGAATTTTCATTATTATGTATCCTCTGGACCCACCTATTAAGTTCTCTGCTAGTAACTGAAAGGTTGGCAGCCCAAATCCACCAAAGGCCCCTTGGAAGAAAGGCCTGGCCATATTTCTGAAAGGTCACAGCCATTAAAAATCTTATGAAGCACAGTTCTACTCTGACACACATGGAGCTGCTGTGAGTTAAAGAGGACTTGACTACAACTGTTATTAATTTATTTTTTGGTTTGTCCCTAACTTACACCTCGGGACCCATGGGTACCTCAAATCCATAGGCTCCAAACTTAATACCTCATCATTACTCTCCACAGTGGCTTCTCTTTGCTTCTGGAACAGGTGCAGAAGTCCGAGTAGAGCCTAAGTGGCCTGGGTCTTGCACACCTGTGACCTCTGAAGTGTCCTGATCACCCTTGTGTCCACCAGCACACAGCAAGCTCCTTGTGTGTAGACCCGTGGCATCAAGCACACAGTGGTGCACAGTGGAACCAGGTAGAAGTGTTGACTGTCTCCAATCCCCCTTCCGAGCACACGTGAGCAGCTCGTTGTTCTGTTGATCTGTGTCCCCAGCCCCAAGTCTACAGCCTGGCACAAAGGGGCCCTGTTGACATTCGCTGAGGGACTCAGGGAATTCATAGACAGACAGCAAGTGTGAGTGAAACAGCCGGGCTGGACTCAAAGAAAGGATCTGGGACTGATGAGACACAAGCAGGCTGCACCTCCTCAAACAGACTCACTCCGGGAGCTGGAGCTGCTCTTCCATTCAGTAGCATCTGATCCTTCCTCTATTCATAGTGTCTGATACCAGCTGCATTCTCTTTGGGTATTTAATTCTCAAATATCTCACAGCTGGAAGGAAAATTTGTTCATTTTTACGACTTGTTTTCTGTGACCATCACTGCCCTCCACCCTGGATCTGACTCTCTTTTTTCTCTTGGCCCTTTCCTTTCTCCCCCTCCTCTGCCATTTATGTTATCCCCACCCCAGGGTTCCTGTGGATCTGGGTCTTCATCACGTGACATCACAACTCACGTGGTTTTGAACCTCACTTCTGTCCTCAAACAAGGGCCCACTACAACCAGGAGGTTAAGTGATCAGTTTAGTCTGTACGACCACGAACACTGCATATTTGAAATAGAGTGAAGTGGCACAGTGGTTACAAAGTACAGGATTTGGAGTCAAACCGACATGGGTTTCTTGAGAGCAGGCTCTACTTATACACTGTGTGATCTTGTGCAAGTTTCTTAAACTTTCTAACCCTCAGTTTTGTCATCTGTCGAATGGAAATAGAAAATAATAGAACCCCCCAGAGATGGTTATGAGAATTAAATGAGACAGCAGAGGTAAAGCACCAAGCAAAGCACTCTAACTTGTATACATACACATGCATACTTAAATATATATATCAGTGTGCATAGATATGGAAATTTCTGTCAATTAACAGTGTCCAACAGTGATGAGAAGAGCCCATTACTGGAGGTGTACAAACAGAGGTGGAGTCACTCATGCATTTCACCTCCATCTATCAAGCACCTACTATGTGCCAGGGTCCCTGCGGGGTGCAGAAGGAGAGGCAACAATAGCAAAACCGGGCTTGATCCCCGAGAGATGCACAGTCCTGGGAGGGCGGCAGACACTAATCTGACCACATAACAAAGGCATAGGCACCCACGGTGACAAACACCATCAAGGCAGCAGGGTTGGGGCCACGGGTACATAGCTGTGCAAGCCAGGTAAGGCTTCCCCGAGGGAGTGGCATGGAAGTCCCTGTTGAAAGAAGACACCTGGGCCAAAGACGGGAGTGGATGGGAAGGTGCTCCAGACACGGAACCTGGTGAGCCAAGGCTATGCAAAGGGATGGAGCATTGCATACATGAAGACCTGGAAATTTGCTGTAATAGCACTGCATACATGAAGACCTGGACATTAGTTTCCACGGCTGAAAGCAGAGAGGAAAGGGAAAGATGGCAAGAAGCAAAGCTAGCGTGGTGTCAGGCCATGTGAAAGCCACAAGATGCCACTGAAAGTTTCTTAAGCAGGGGTTAGGGTAACATGCTTGGATCTGTGCTTGGAGAACTTCATGAGAAGAACCAGCAGACGGGACTCAAGAGACAGAATGGCCAGGTGGACACAAGAGAACCAGCAGAGGCCTCTCTGAAGTCAGGCAAAAGACAACAGTGTCTGGACTGGAGTGGAAATGAACATTTAGAAATCATCAGCATAAGAACAGCAACTGAAGCCAGGAGCTGGAAAGTGGGGGAAGCTGCCTGGGGAGAGACTCTAGAAGGATAAAAAGGCTGTGGACTTTCTTGCCTCCCAGACAGTCTAGCAGAGTAAAATGAGGTAGTCAAGAAGGGGAGGTAGTGAGCAGGGACCAGAAGAAAAACTGAAAGAGTGCAGTAACGTGGAAGCCAAAGGACCAAAGAGTTTCCATCGGGGGAGAGAATTACCACAGGGTCAGGTGAGGTGAAGATGGAAAAATACTCTTTGGAATTACCACTCAAGAGGTCATTGATAACTTCCCTGGAGCCATTAAGATGGCCAGTTAAGCTGCGTGGGATTCCTACTTTATATGGTCATTTTTGTAAGAGAGAGTATGACAGTTGGCCAATTCCATGTCACAAGATATTGTGACAAGATCTGGATAAAAGGGGATCAGCTCATTAGCTCAGAAAGACTCACCTGAACCCCTGAAGCATCCAGTGTTGTTCTTTTTCGGTGACCACACAGCCCTGCCAGCTTCATATATTTCTTTGCTTGTACAATGCGTAACACCAACAAATTAGTCTTCTGCAGTCTGGACCATAAGCAATTTGTAATCTTGCACTTTGTCTTGGGGGAAGCTCCCAGTAAGCAGACATATGCGGATTTTGCATATATAGTACAAAAGATGCACTTGGTAAATTGTCTCAGCAGAGTCCCTGGGGAGGGTGCCATGGGCTCTGTCACCCCTCCAGATGGAAAAGCTGGCAAGGAAAAAATGGGTCCAGATTGGAATCCCTGCTATGTGCAAGAACATATTGGAAGGGGCCAGAGTGGACGTGGAGAGACAGAGAGGAGGGTCTGTGATTCTGAGATGCTGCACAGCCCTGCACCCAGGGATGCAACAAGGGGCAGGAATACTTCCGACCCTCCCACCTCCTGGGCCTGCCTCTCAGTGCATGCTTCTGTTCAGAAATGGGTACCACCCCCCTGACTTTTCTTAAATCATCTTCCCACTTTCACAGTAACCCAAGTGGATTCCTTCTGCCTTCTGCCTCATCTGCCTCTTGTCCATTTTTCACATAATTGCTACCTGTATCCAGGAACAGAGCCATGCCTTTTGAGTCTTATCTCACTGAAGCCTCCCTGTTACCCCTGCAGTACTTCTAACCACATCCTGGTTGTGCCGACTTGGAAGCTGAGGCTCAGAGAGAGGTGGTAGCATGTCCTAGATCACACAGCTGGCAAGTGGCTGAGCCGGGATGTGAAATAGGTCCCCCTCAACCCAAGGTCACGTTGTTTACTCTGAAGTGAAGTAAAGACAAGGCAGTCAACCTTTCAGGGGACAGGGTTGCTTTTCTTTTGAGGATTTGGAATGATTTTTTAATATTTTGGTGTACTCATCTCCTTTATTCATTCAGCAGACCTTCTTGAACTCTGTGCTGGGTGCCTGGGGCTGCAGTGGTGGCTAGGACAAGGTCTGTGTGACAAGGAGGAACTTGCAGTCTACTCATTGAGAAGACAGATCCACAACCAGGTGCAATCTGCAAGATGATACAGAAGGACTGTGGGGTGCAGGAACCCTCTGCCTTGGAAAGTTGATGAAGACCTTCCAGGAACTTTCCATGGGGTGCAATGCCTGAGACGGATCATTGTAAAGAAATAGGTATTGGCCCTGTAGAAGAGGGTGGACATACATTCAAAGGAAGAGTAAACAGTATGTGCAAAGGCATCAATAGAGGTTGGTAAACTTGGCGAGCCAGGCTACATAGTGGTACATAGGGAAGAGTTTCAGCTGGCTAAGGAGTCCCAGCAGCACAGTGGTTCAGTGCTCAGCTGCTAACCATAAGGTTGGTAGCTCCAACCGACTCAGCAGCTCCACAGGAAAAAGACCTGGTGATCTGCTTCCATAAAAACTAAAACAAGCCACTGTCATTGAGTCAATTCTGATTCATAATGACTGAATAGGTCAGAGTATACTTCCCCACAGTTTCCAAGGAGTATCTGGTGGATTTGAACTGCCAGTGTTTTGGTTAGCAGACCACAATTAATCACTGTGCCACCAGGGTTTCCCCCATAAAGACTAGTGAAAGAAAATCCTATGGGACAGTTCTACTCTGTCACATGGGGTCGCTATGAGTCAGAATCCACTTTACAGCACCCAGCGACACAGCTGGCTGGGACTAGGGTGTGATTAAAGGAACCCAGTGGAGACTGAGGGCCAGGATATTCATATTTTTAAGATCTACTGAGCACTCACTGTGAGACAGGCTTTGTGCTGAGTGTGTCATAGACAGCATGTTATGTTATTCAAATACAGAAACTGAGGTCTGAGGCAGGACTAGACTTTCTGTGGCCTCCCGTTGTGCTTTCTCTGTACCTTAAAAAAGTTATGATGAATAAAACTAACACCTGTATACCTACCACCCGATTCAAGAAATAAAAGTCTTACCAATACAGATGAAGTTCCCTCCTACCACCTAACACATGTCCTTCTTCCCCCAGAGGCAAACACTGAGTGGTGTTTTTATCATTCCACTGAATTCCTTCATAATTTTACCACACACATGCATTCCTACACAATATATGGTATTGTTTGGTCTTGCTTGTTTTTAAAAGCTTTATGGGTAATATCATACAATTTGATCTTCTACAACTTGTTCTCTCATTTGAGATTATAATGTATCCCAGTCATTCACTTTCACTCCAGTATAGAATTCACTGACATCCACAAATTGTTAATCCATTCTCCTGCTGATGGTCATTGAAACTGTTTCCTTTACTATTGTAAACATTGTTGCAATGAACACCTCTTACATTTCTTTAGATAAAGTCTAGAAATAAAATTTCTGGGTTGCTGAGATATGGACATCTACAACACTCTTAGATGCTGCCCAGTTGTCTTCTATACCTGTTTCACTCTCCACCAACAGTGTATGAGAGTTCACAATGCTCCACATTTTCAGCAACAAATGCCACTTGTTCCTTTTCTTCTGTCAGTCCTATAGGTGCGATCTGGTACTTAACTGGGGTTTTATTTTGCATTTCCCTGTTTACTAGCAAGGGTAAATATCTTTTATATTCATTGGCCATTCATGTTCCCTCTTCTCTGAATTATCTGTTCCTGTATCTTGCCAAATGTTCCATTGTTTCTTTTACAAACTGGATATACTGTGTTACAAACCCCTACTATTGATAAATAGAAGTCTTAGATTTTCATTAGATACATTGACCCTTACAGTTTGTGCTTTGGGGGCTTTAAGAAACCTTTCCCTTTTTTGGCAATAAGTCTTTAACCTACCTAGAATTGATTTTTTTTAACGCATGGTGTAATGTAGAGATTTCATCCCATTTTTCTCCAGTATGGATATAAAGTTGCTCTAGCGTTGTTTCTAGAGAAGTCCATCCTTTCTCCCATTGATCTACAGTGACACCTCTACCTTATACCATGTGTGGGTCCATTTTGCATCCTCTATTCTAGTCCATGGAAACCTTGGTGACATAGTTGGTTAAGCGCTAGGTCTGCTAACCAAAGGTAAGCAGTTCAAATCCACCAGGAGCTCCTTGGAAACTATTGGGCAGTTCTACCCTGACCTATAGGGACACTATGAGTCAGAATCGACTTGATGGCCCTGGGTTTGGTTTGGGGGTTTATTCTCATCCTTTGGCCTATTCATCTATTCTTGGGCCAGCGTTCAGCTGTACCTTTTAAAGTAATTAGAACCTCCTCACTTGAATTAGAAGACCCTGGTGGCGTAGTGGTTAAGTACTATGGCTGCTGACTAAAATGTGAGCAGCTTATGTCCTCTAGATGCTTCTTGAAAACCCTATGGGGGCAGTTCTACTCTATTCCATAGGGTCCCTTTGAGTTAGAATTGACTCTACAGCAATGCCTCCCTCCCCCCAGTGGCTCCCTGAGAGCTGGATCCATCTTCCTGTCAGTCTATCTCTCCAGTTCCTTATTAAAGGAGTCTGGTGGTGCAATGGTTAAGCACTTAGCTGATAACTGACAGCCTAGTAGTTCAGTCTACTACGGCTCCACGGGAGAAAGATGTGGCAGTCTAGCTGTCTGCTTCTGTTAAAGATTTCCTCTGTCCTTTAGAGTCCCGTGAGTCAGAACCAACTCCGTGGGCAAATCATTTTGGGTTTGTATGCAGTCGTTAAGTGTCAGAATAGACTGGAGGGCAATGAGTTTAGTGTTTGTCTGTTGATAGGGTCGCTATGAATCGGAATAGATTCAATGGCAACAGTAATGGGAGTTCTTTATCACAAGAACATCCATGCCATGCACTTACTTACAAATCACTTTCTCTTGTATTCTCTTGGGAACAAACCCTGGTGGCACAGTGGTTAAGTGCTAGGTCTGCTAACCAAAAAGTCAGCAGTTCAAATCTTCCAGGCAGCCTTGTCAACTCTTTAGGGCAGTTCTATTCTGACCTCTAGGGTAGCTATGGGACGGACTCAGCTCCACGGCAGTGACTTTGCCTGATATTTTGGGATCCTACGACAGGCTCCGGAAGACTTCTACTGATCGTCTCATTTATCTGGTTTCATATTTTCATTCCCTCTTTCATTCAACAAGTAGCTTCTGAGTGACGCTTGTGTGCCAGCTTCTGTCGGGTGCTTGGGTGCAGACCCCATTTCTGAGGGCATTGCCCACGCTGGAGACCAGTAGGGAGTGTGGGACTTGGGGTGGACGTTTTATAGAGCGTCATCCGAGGCCTGGGTCGGCGCCGCGCAAGGACGCCGAGTGGAGCCCGCTGGTTTTCAGAGTCAGTTTAAAGAGTCTCATTCTGGGCGTGCACTTGGGGCCCAAGCTCTGCCTCCGGAGAGAACGCTGGCTTCCCACTGGAATTAGAGGCGTCCGCCCGTCCTCCCCTCCTCCCGCCTCGCGAGGCTGGAGTGCAGAGGATCAACTTTCAGCAGAGCTCTGGCTGCGGTTCCCCGGAGCTCGCGGCGCAGGCCCTTCCAGAGCGGCAGAATTAACTGGTTCCGTCTGTACGACTGGGAGAGCAGCTCTGGCTAAAATTAGCGCCCTGCCCAGCGCGACCTGAGCGCGTCCGGAGCCGGGGCGAGCGCTGTGGGAGTCCGAGCCGGGACAAGCAGAGTCCCGGGAACGCCGCGCAACCCCACTGCGGGCCTGGCCGGAGACCAACTCGTGAGACCCAGTCTGCGGGGACAGGGCTGGCACCACAGGTGTCGCGGAGGGTGGAAGGCCCGCGGGCCGAGGCCGTGGCGAAGCTGTCGGGGATGGGAGCTGACGGTCCGGCTTCCCGCGCTCTCGCCTGGGCTTCCTTGCCCCTACTAGGGCCTCCCGCCAGCGCTCTCTGCCAGGATACACTTTGCTGTCGAGGTAAGGCCTTGGGCCTGCTGCAGACGTGCCCGTCACTCCTTCCTGACACTTGCTGGGCGAGGAAGACAGCTATTTATCCTCTCCCAACCCAAGTCGTCGGTGAGGAAACAGAGCGTGGGGGTGGGGTGGGGTGGATTTGTGTGATGAGCCAGGCATCAGCACCACGCCTGAAAGAGAAGCCAGGTGCTCTCTTACAAATTCACCTTTAGTTTGAAAAGCTCTTGTGGTCCTACCTCCACGAACCGTGAAACGTTTGCCTTCCTTTGGCCTCAGTGTGCCTACCTGGAAAACGGGAGCATAGAATCGTCATGCTTTAATGTTGTGCCCTTAAGAGAATTTGGGGCACCTGCTGAAACGGATTGCAAGCATTGTTGTTTTATCTGTAAACTCTTGGAGTCCGGGGAAGGAGCACTGTCCAGCCACACAGCGCCCTGGAAGGCCCCTGGAGGGCCCCAGGAGCGCCCCAGGAGCGGAGAGGAAGTCTGACTGGGCCGGGATTCCAGGCCACAGCAGGGGCAGGAGGCGTGTACGTGGGGAGGAGGAGGATCGCCCTGCCCAGTCTTACCCTGGCGGGGTGGGGGCTCTGGGGTCAATTGGCCAAACAGGTGTGCCCCCGCCTCCGCCCCTACCCGAAGGGCGGAGCTACAAGCGACAGGGCCAGTGATTGGCTGGGCTGGCCTGGCCGGGCAGCCAGAGGAGCCCGGCTACCGGAGCTCGGCCGCGGCCAGGGTAGGCAAGGGTCCCGCCTGAGCGCGCCCCTGCGGCGCTCGCTGCCTGCCCGGCCAGCTCGGCTGGGCTTGGCTGGCGCGACGGGAACTTGACTACCAGCGCTCCGCAAACGTGAGAGTCCGTGGCCCCGTCACCTTGTGGCGCTGCTCCTGGGCCGCTTGGGCTCGGGCGTCTTTGGGATGGCAGCGTCCGGCGGCTTGGTTGGTGCGTAGAGGTAAGAACTAGGACCAGTGTGTTAGGGTGTGAAGGACCTGGGGGCATGCGGGGATCAGAACCAGGAGTGGGCGGTGACTTTGTTTTACTTACTCTCTCACACCCTACAGCCCCGCAACTTCGCACGGTCCACCGGTCCCTTAAACTTTCCTGAGCACTCTGCCTTCATTTCTGACTGTGGGCGCCTGGCTGACGCTGAGTCCAGAGCTTTAGGAGAGGACAACACCGGGTGTCAAAGGGGAAGCACCCCAAGCTGGAGCTTGTGGCCAGAAGGGATGAGAGTGGAGATTTCTCCAGCCTTCCGGTCTCCCCAAAGTTCAGACCTTCTTCAGCTCACCCAGGGTGTTGGTAAACAGTATTGCCTGTGCTCTGGGGCACCCAAGTCATGTGGGTCTTATTCAACCTGTAGCCACTATTGAGTTATCCTCAGGTTGGTGAAGTCATCTGTTTTCAGTTTTCAGAGCTGTCTTGAGCTTCACCCTTCATGAAAACCCTTTGAACTAAGCTGAGTGGGAACAGGGACCAAAACAAAGTAGGTTTGGAGTCCTAGCCTGGTGGCAGTGATGGCAGGGATTTCTGATGTTCTAAAGGTCCACTCTTTTGCATCTGGGGGAATCACATGGAAACTTCACTCCACTCCTGCTGCCCCTTCAGCTACATGAGGGAAATCGGTCTTAATTGTGATGGCTGTGTGTGAGGGTAGGTTTTCCGGGATGAGGGTCCTGGTCTTGAACGCTATTTTCCCCTCAGTGTCAATACCCAAACTCCTGTGTTTTGACCAAAGATAGAAAACCTCATAGTTAACAACAAAACCTGGGTTCAAATCTACTGCTTGATAGCTGTGTGTCCTTGGGTGGGTTTCTTAGCCTTTCTGAGCTCAGAGGTCCCACCCCAGGGATGTGGTAAGGATTTTGTCAAGTGTAGAAGGCACTTGATGCTGCAATTGGCTCACAGGAAAGCCAACAGCTTTGGACTGCTAGTGCATACCTTGGATTGGTTCCTGACACTGTTTGAAGGATCCAGCCCTCTTCTGCCTCAGTGTTCCCTCCTCTCAAATGTCAGTATGGACCAGCTCCTATTTACCACCCTTTTGAAAAGAGTACCCGTATGTGCACCCAAGGGGGCATGCCATTTCAGTGAGCTTATAGGCCCCAGGTGTAGAACAGTCCCATCCGCTCCCCTCCCACCCATTAAATATTCAGAAAGTATAAATCTTGCAGTCAGCCATTGACCTCTGGGGAAGAAATCACACCTTTTGGATGCTTGAAGGTAAAGAATCATAACTATCAGGGAAGTAATAATTAGCTAATTAATCAGCATGGTGGGGAGAACACCTGACCCACAGAACGTGGCCAGGAGTCCTGGTCAAGATCATCCATGCACTGACCGCTTCCCCAATCCTTCCTTGCCGGGTGCTACATTTCTACCTAGTGATCATCTTCTCTTTTGTACTGAAATCTTCCAGTGACGGTTGACTCACTACCTGTTGAGGCAGCTGGTTTCATGTTTAGGGAACTCCAGTCAGTTAAAGACATCTTCATGTTTGAAGCAGAAATGTATGTACCTGTTGCATCCACCCACTGGTTCTAGTACAGCCTTTTCAGTGTGTCCTATTGGCTTAATTAGTCATTGCAGTCCTCTGTACCCAGCATTCTCTTCCTTCCCTTAGCCACTGAACATACACAAACAGAGGTTGGTAATGATCACACCATCATTTATTGAATGTTTATTTTGTGCCAGGCTCTATGCTGAGGGCATTTCCTGAATGATTTCGTTGCATCTTTAAGACAGCATCATGAGGTTGATTCTTTTCTTATTTATATTTTGCATATGAGGAAACAGATTTATAGAAGTTAGAGATTTGCCCAAGGTCATACAGCTAGTAAGAGGCTAGATTGTATTCCAAAACCCAACACTTGTTTTCAGAGCCCATGCTTCTGCTGTTACTCTTATGTGCATGTGTGTGCACCTCCAAGTGTGTATGTTGTATACCTGGGCCTGTGGTGTACCCTGACCACACTTTTATCACAGACACACTGGCACCTGTTAAAATGTAAGTTCCTTTCATAACTATGCAATGAAGTCACCCTTAAACCAACAACCCTTTAGCTCAACTAGTAACGAATGTTCACCTTGTGCAACGTGACCCTTTAACAAATTACCTAGATGAGATCAAAATGACAACCCCAAATGCAAAAATCCATTGCTGTCAATTCTGAATCATAGCAATCCTATGGGTCAGAGTAGAGCTTTCCCATAGCGTTTCCAAGGAGTGCCTGGTGGATTTGAACTGCTGATCTTTTGGTTAGCGGACATAGCACTTAACTACTGTGCTGTCAGGGTTTCCAAATTGACAACAGTAACTTTAAAGCACAGACGATCTTAGGGAACACAGTCTAAATTACCAGTGGTAGAACAGCATCAGTTGAGTACAAAGAACGGGGACATGATATAAAGAATGCAACCAGAGCCATTGAACTGCACACGTAGGAAATGTTGAGTTGGTCGATGTTTCATTTTGTTTGTTTTAAACCACCCACTCCCTGGCAAAATGCGGTTTCCTCGTCTCTTCTCTGGACCTAGGAATTGGCACTTTTAAAAACTCCTGGTACCAAGTTTCTGTTTGGGGTGATGAAAACCTTTTGAAAATAGATGGTGGTGATGAATGCCACTGAATTGTGCACTTGAAATGGTTAAAATGCCTTTTTTGTTATACAAACTGTACCACAATAAAATTTAAAACAAAACCCCAAATACCCTACCCAGGTCCTTCTTGGGAGCATCACAGATTGAGAATCACAGCTCCACTGTATGAACTCTGAGGGAGGAAATATGGGATATGACTTCCAGGAGATCAAAATTCGAGCCTTGGCTTCATTCTCTTGGGCTGGGTGTTTTCCCTTTCTGGAACTTTCTGCCAACTATGAAATGGTCATGGTGTTAATACCCACTCATGGGGTGGTTGTGAGGAACCAGCCAACTGCTATCTGTGGAGTCCCTCAGATAGCTCAGCGGTTGTCAGTAGGTACTCGGTGGCCAAAGGATTCCTGGTCAGGCCTCTTATAACTTGTGATGTGTGGGGGCCAGGCCTTTGGCTCCCTCCTCCCCTAGCAGGCCCTTGGCCTCTGCTTCCTGGGGCAATTATTTTACCTGCCTTGGATGAGGTCTTGTGTTAAGGTTCCTCAGCTACAAACACATGTACCTTTAACTTTCCGTGGCAGCCTCTGGCATTCCCAGGCAGGAGGTGGTGAGCTGGTCCTGCTGTGTGCATATCGGTGTGTTAAATCTAGTAGAAATCCATCCATTCCCTGGAGGGCTGCAGTGGCCCCTGGAAAAGTATCTGTCGTGAGCCTGACTGGGCCTGGTTGGCCCTTTGGGAAGGGTGTGGGGTGAATGACTTGCCTGCTGAGGCCTCAGTGCCATCACAGTCCTGGCCTCCCCCCAGTACTATACACAAAGCACTGTTCCACTTCTATCCTGTTTGATCTTGCTGGAAGCAGGGAGTTATTAAACACCCATTTTATGGAACAGCTCTCTGGAGTCCAGGGAGCTGCAATGACATGCCCAGAGCCCTCTGGGGAGAGGGGGTAGAAGCAGGATTTGAACCCAAGCTTCGTAGCAACCGGTACAGGCGTTTTTGCACTGCCTCCCACCTCACTGTTTTTACTGCCTCACCTGGCGCTGGCTGTGGTGCCAGAGCCCTCTCACTGGGAAGCTTGAAGACCTGTCTGTGTGATCCTGTGCAGGGCTAGTCATCTCTTTAAACTGTAGTATCCTCATCTGGAGGGTTGGAGTCTTCATCTAGGTCCTGGAGACTCCTTCCAACCTTGACATTCACAGGTTCCACTTTTGTCTGTTTTCCTAGAGAGGAAGGTCCATAATGAGCTCAGAACTTGGGTGAAATATTGGGTTGAGGAGGAGGGTGTGGCTCTGGGGTGTATAATACCAGCCAGAGAGACTCTTGTGGACTCTGTCTCCAGAGGGGCTGGTAGGACAGGGGTGGGGGTGGGTAGCAGGAGGAAGCTCGGCAGGCTGAAGTTGCTTACCTTGGAATTTGGTAGAAATTTGCACTCTGAACCCTCCAGGAGGATGATGGTAGAAATGATTGGGATTGTGGATAGGAGCCAAGGGGGCATGTGGGCCTCTGGAGCCAGCTCAGCTGGAGCTTTCCCCTCAGCCCGCATAGCCTTGGCCCAGAGTCCAGTAGGATATGTAATAGCCTCTCATCTCCCTCCAGAGCCACCATACGTTGGCATCTCTCCCCTGGGCTTCCTCAGCTTTCTGAGTCCAGCCCCCACTCGTACTGCAACTGTTATCTATGCCTGGGATGGCTGTAACCGCTCCCTGGAGCAGAGCAGCTGGCAGAGAGGATCTGGTTGCCTGTTCCCTGCAGCCAGCATGGGCCCCCAGCAGTCTGGCTTCCTAAATCAGGCCGTTGTTAAATGTGGTCTCCGCTGGCCTCCTGTCCTCAGTCTTTCCCTCCATCATGCATCTTCTCTCCTTTCTGGGGGTGGCTCCCTGGTACCCACCCACAGGACCAAATCCATGCTCCCTGGCACTCACACCAGGCTGCAGCTCTCTACCCTGTCTCTGCAACTCTTGGAATGTCCTCTTTCTGCCACTGCTTCATCGTCCAAATTCATCCTGTCCCCATCACCTCCATTTGGTGTCATCAGCCCACAGTAGGGTGTCGTTGCGTTGTGTGTCCTGCAGCCCTGTTCCTCTCTGGCTTGTGACTCTTGTCAACTACCTTGCGTTACACTCAGTTGTTGGCTTACTGGTCAACAGTGATGGTCTTTGTGTTTCTTGAGGGCACAGACCTTGCTTTTCTACTCATCTTGGCGTCATGTAGTAGACAGGGCCAAAACAACATCCCTCCCATTTAGGTGTATAGAAAGTGCTCATGAAGGCTTGTAGCATTAGGTTGAATTTTAGTGGGGCTTGGTTTTATGGCTCCCGGTTCAGCATTTTGACTGCACCCCATTTCCCGGGGCAAACTGGTGGGAATCCTGCAGTCTGTGCTCTGGGCTGGGCTGGCTCCAGCTAAGGGGTAGACAGAAAGATGGCTTTGATTTGCAGAAAGACTTTCTTGTCAACTTTGCATTGTTCTTGATCTTCTTTTTTATAAAACATCTATTGTGGCTTTGTGGCATCAAAGACAGGCAGTCCTAGAAGCAGGTCTGAAAAGGCTGCCTTGTTAGTTCCCTTGCCAGCAGGCAAACTTCAGGTCTCTAACAAGAATAGCCCAAACTCACCTGATTCTTGAGAATTTATTAGAGGTTGTAAAGTAACCAATGAAGGGCCTGCAGGATCACTGTGATTGTCATGGGAGTCCACAGACATGTCTCCAGTGTTCCTGAGAGGCCGTATGGACTTTCCTAGGGTTATTCGATCTATGTGGTCAGGACGTTCATTGAAAGTATCGGTAAGTTCAGAGAGGGTTTGTTGAGCCCCAGTAGTTGAAGGAGAAAGAGCAGAAATGAGGACAAATAATTGATTCTACAACATAAAATATTTATGTAAGAGCTTCTGGTTTGCAGAGTGCTTTCATTCAAAGGATGTCATTTAATTTAGTCCTTCTTAGTCACCTTGTAACTTTTCAGCGGAGAAGTGAAGACTGAGAGAGAGAAGACACTTGGCTAAGCTAACATGGCCAGCAAGAGGCAGCCCAGGACCTTTACAGCCCCCTTTATTCTGACTCCAGGCTCACAGTGCTCACTGAGTGTGTGAGGGGGCAAAGCCTGGGATGAGGAACCAGGAGAAGGCTCTCCAGTTTGACAGCTCCCCTTTCAGAGTGAGACTTTTTTTCTTCCTTTGTAGTTCTTGGTTTGGGATCATTTTCCTTGCTGGCATCATCTGGTTAGTGTGAGCTCAGGCAGTGGCAGGTATCAGGGTGGGATGAGAGGGAATGGCAGTTCTGTTATAAATTTAGCCAGTAGTCACATATGTGAGCTCTGTGGCCTAGCGGGAGATCTCTGTCCTCAAGTAGGAAGTCACATCTCTCTTCAGGTCACAGTGTCTGATACCTATTGAAGACCTGTCTTGGAGGGAATTCTGGGCAGTGCTGGGGAGCTGGAAAGAGAGGAGCAAGATTGATGATGACGTTCTGTGTTCATATTCTGCCCATGTCCCTTGCCGAGGTGGAGGCTAGCAGGGACCTCTCTGCTTCCATCATGCCCCTGCTTCCAAATCCCCTACTAACTGTTGCTTTGTGACCTTCGCTGTCTCTATCCTTGCCCCTGCCATTATGCTGAGCATTGCAGCATGGGTACTCCATGGTTGACCCCTTTGGATGACCTCAAAGCAGGATGCACTTCCTTTGTGGGGTGGGTAGAACATGGGAAGTGACTGAATGAATAACCCTTAGCATCTTTGCTGGCCTTTCTCAGCATCTTTGGTGACCTTGTCTGGCTGTCACCAGCTGGAGAATGTGTGACAACTGAGTCAACCAAAAAATGACTGTTTGATAGGAACAGTGGGGACCCAGCCATACGTAATGGAAGCTGGCCCTCTCTGAAACAAGGACCTAAGAGCCTTTCCCGGCAGATGGAATGCCATCAAAGCCAGCGCTGCTTCCGGGAGGAGAGAATGTCCAAAAGACTCTATCAGTCCCCTTGATAGGGATCTGCAGGGTGTGTGCGGGATTTGTTTTCTGGCCAGGATGTGGGGAGTTAAAAATAGACATCCTAATCCCTTGCGTTTGTGTCACACTTGACTCTGTGCAGATCCCTTTGACTCCATTATCTTGCTTGAATGAGCAGTAGCCGTTGACATGGGGAGAAGTCCCACTGCCAGCTTGATAAATGAGCATGTGGGGGCTTGACAAGTAACTTGCTTGAGGCTCTACCCCAAATTTAGTGGCTGAACCTAGGTCTGTTCCCCAGGCCCTTGTGTCTGCGTTCTTTTCTCTTCTGAGGAGCACGGTTATTAAGCAAGGGAGCAGTGGTAGCTGGAACACTAAAGAGGAACCTAATCCCCCATGGACAACCAAAAAACCCCACAAATCAATAATTTCCCACTCATGGCAACCCTGCGTGTTTCAGAGTAGAACTGTGCTCCGTATAGGGTTTTCAATGGCTGTGTGATTTTTTGGAGGAAGGTTGTCAGGTCTTTCTTCCAAGGAGCCTCTGAGTGGGTTTGAACCAGCTACGTTTAGGTTACTAGCCAAGTGCTTTGCTGTTTGCACCACTGAGGGACTCCCCTTTACTCTTAGGAGGAGTACGATTGGAGCCAACAGGCTACAGGAGGATAAGGATAAATTATTAAGCAAGGCAGCAATGGTGAGTGGTGAGTAATCTAAGGCTGAATCAAGTCCCCAGAGGGCAGGGGATCATGACTGGTTTGGAGAGTAATGGAAAAAGCAATCCTGTTTTCATCCAGGTGACTCAGACTTATAGGACCCTATAGGACAGAGTAGGACTGTCCCGTAGGGGTTCCAAGGCTATAATCTTTTCAGAAGCAGACTATCCAATCTCCTGCAGAACAGCTGGTGGGTATGAACTCGTGACCTTTCTGTTAGTAGCTGAACACTAAACCACTGCACCACCAGGGCTGTCTTTGGGGATCAACAGGGAATTGTAATTGGCTGGCGCAGGGATTGAGGGGAGAGTAGTGATGGGATGTTGGGGCCACCACATCGAGGATCTCCAGCACCACACTGAGTACAGCGCTGATGAAGGCACTGTGGAGCCGTTGAGAATTACGGAACACAGCAGCTACCTGCTTTCTCAACAGAACTGTGCACTGATGTGCTCTCTGGCTTTGATGCAGGTGTAATGTCATGGTTTTTGGTAGGGCAGATTTTTTTTTTTAACGCTCAGAAAGCACGCTGTCCTTTTTTCTCTCTCCTTCTTAGACCACAGCCAGGGCAGGATCCTATTTTCCCCTGCCTCTGGATTCTGGGAGTAGCCCGCTCTGGGACAAAGTCTGTATCTGTGCCTCTTGGCTTTTGCTAGGTGCTGTCTCTTGTCTTCTCCGTGGTGGGAGAGTTAGGCAGGTGGAAAGAAATGATGACTGCAGTTCTGGGCGAGGCTCTTCTGGCTTGATTCAGTGAAACCTTCTTGGGCTGCTCTGGAATGTCTGGTGCTATGCCCCCTGCCCGTGAGAAGCTCCTTTTCTCTCCCATTTGGCTCTACCAGTTCCTCCTTTAGAATCGCACCCGGCCCCCAGCTTCTCCAGGCAGCCTGCACCCGTTACTCTAGCAATGCTGGCCTCTCCTTCCACGCATGGTAGTGCCAATTGCTCTCTAATCCCCTCTTTAATTAACTCTTATTCTCCAGCTAGGCCAGAGACCCTTGGAGGGCAGAACAGGGCCATCTCATGGAACCAACCCAGGCCTAAGCTAGACAGACCACTGGAAATCTTCTGGTTCAATTCACTCGTTTTAGAGTTGGGTGAACAGAGGTTCATGGCAGAGTAGGGACTTAAACCTGAATCTCTAGCCTCATGCTGGTCCTTGGTTGCAGCAACACCCATCCTCTTGGCTCCAAGAGCCATAGACTCCCAGCTCTGCAAGAATCCTGGTTTTGCAGCCTTGCTCCTCCTGGGAGCCAGAACTGTCAAGCCTGTGAAATTCCCAGAGAAAGCTCTTGGCGTCGGTGGCTTAGTCACAAGGATGAGATCACCACTCACCTCTGGATGGGGGTGGATGCCAAGATTTGGAAACTTTCACTTTGAGCCACTTGTTGATTTTTTTTTTTTTTTTTGGTAAGGAGAACAAACCTGTTGGTTGGGACTTTGTACTTGGGCCCATGACATGCAGGTCTTGGGAAGCTGCTGGAATACTTGGGCTATGCCATCCACAGCTTCCCAGGAGAGTGACTCTCTGTCAAGATAGAGCTTGGACCCTGAGTTTGAACGTGAGTGTTAATGTTTTCTGTGCTCAGTGGCTGTGTGGCCCTGTGCGAGGTGCATGCCCTGTGGGATGTAGTAACAATACCCTGCAGCTCACACTTTCTGAGTCCTTCCTATGGGCCAGGCAGTGGGCTTAAGGCTTTCTATTAACCCATTTGATTCTCACAACAAACACATGAGGTCCTGTTGTTTCCATTTTGTAGATGAGTAACATGAGGCCCAGAAAGGAAGAGAGACTTGCCTAAGGTCACCCAGCTGAGACAGGGCACAGCCAGGGCTTGAATGCTGGTCTCCCCAAATCCACAGACTATGATGTTAGTTACCCTCCTGTTCTACCTCCAGCTGCTGGGTAGTTCCTGCAGACTGTGAGAATATAACACATAACCAGGTGTGATTAAGTGGGTGAGGGTGATAAGGGGACGAGTGAGGGGGCCTTTTCTAAATTGACAGCTGCCCTATAGCCCTTCTCCAACACTGACCTTAAGCAGAGAGGGAGAGAAGAGGAGAGCAGGTATAGCTCGTATCCAGGCTCCATGGAGAGGAGAGCACTTTAGAAAGAAAGCCTGGGATCATAGACAGCCAGTCCAGGATTTGTCTCTATCCCTCTCTTCTATCTTGTTGGCTTTTTATTGTTGATGTTAACTCCTTTCCCATCCTCCTCCAGAGGAATCTTCAAAGCAGAGGGGTTACTGGGGCATTTCCCTTTGGGTGTGCTGACCAGAGAGGGGTGGATTCAGATTTGGAGCAAGGGCAGGTTGATAGCCACTAAAATCTTGAACTCTGGCCTCAGGGGCTCAAGTGGGGGAAGAACCAAGCATCTTGTTCCCATTCCAGAACACAAACCTGCAGGGGTAGGAGGCTGGGGTCGGGGTCACAACAGAACCTTGAGATTTGAGTCTTGGCTGCTCTACCTACTAGCTATGTGACCTTGGACAAAGTTACCTCACTTCTCTGACCTTCAATATTCTCATTTGTAGATTGAGAATAATAATACCTAACTTTGTTGTTAGGTTAAAATTTGATATGATGATAGAGACCATATTACAGTGTTTGTACAATATAAGCATTCAATAAATGTTAATGTTATTGTTATTATGTGTCATTAATATTATTACTGTTGCTATTACGGAAACTATGGTGGCATATTGGTTAAGTGCTACATCTACTAACCAAAAGGTTGGCAGTTCGGATCTGCCAGGCACTTCCTGGAAACTCTATGGGGCAGTTCTACTCTGACCTGTAGGGCTGCTGTGAGTCAGAATCAACTTGATGACAGTGGTTTGGGTTTTGTTGCTATTACTATTATTGAGGGCCTTTTTAGTCGACCTTTTATTGGCCATGGAATACTGTGTCCAGTGTCACTTTCCAAAACTTATTGGCATGATGAAAGCAGTGCTGGGTAGAGAGAGGTCTGCATTAAAGGAACTGTCTTAGGCTAGTGCTGCTATAACAGAAATATCACAAGTATATGGCTTTAACAAACAGAAATGTATTTCCCCACAGTCTATAAAGCTAGAAGTCCAAATTCAGGGCACCAGCTCCAGCTTTCTTTCTTTCTGGGTTCTGGAGGAACTTTCTTGTCATCTATCAGTCTTTCCCCGGTCTAGGAGCTTCTCGGTACAGGAACTCTAGGTCCAAAGGACACAATTGACCCTGGAGCTTCTTTTTTGGTGGCATGAAGTCTCTCTTCTGTCTGCTTCATTTTTCTCTTTTATGTCTCAAAAGAGATTGACTCAAGACAATCTAAACCTGTAGATTGTGTCTTGCCTCATTAACATAACTGCCTCTAATCCTGCCTCATTAACATCATAGAGGTTAGAATTTACAATACATAGGATAATCACATCAGATCAGGAAATAGTGTATAACCACACAATACTGGGAATCAAAACCTTTTGCGAACCTGGCACTGTTTGAGTAGATTCTGATTCACAGGGACCCTGTCAGATGGAGCAGAACTGGCCTACAGGGTTTCCTAGGAGCACCTGTTGAATTTGAACTGTTGACCATTTGGATAGTGGCATAGGTCTCAACAAGTATGGCACAAGGCCCAGTCAAACAGACATGCATTTTTGAGGGGACACAGTTCACTCAATAACAAAGACTATAAGAACTATTTATTTTTCTTGTAAATATACACAAACAAAACAAAACAAACCCACAAGTAACTCCAATTGTCCAAACAACAAGGTTTCTGAATAAGGATTGGAAACAGAGAAATGTGATGAATAGAGAAAGGCCATTTGTGACTGGTATATTAAAAACAGAGAAAAATTTTTCTCTAAGGTACTTGAAGTTTATCTTTTGTATGGCATGTGCAGTGCCCCACAAGCTCCTTTCTGTGGTTTAAGTCACTGAGGTGTTTACGAAAGCAGGCCTGCTGGGTGCAGGTGGGGCTGGGAGAGGGTGTGGAGAGGCGCTGGGGCTGGAACTCCACAAGCCCGATTCTGAGGTTCTGCTTCTCCCCAGAGCACCTCCAGGATTCCCTGGAGAAAAGTGTGCCCAACCTTTCAGAGACACTGCAGGTCGGTGTAGACAGCAGAGAATAGAGGGAGGATGGCAGGTCAGTGGGCTCTCCCAGAGGAAGTAGGGTTGGAACTGGCCCCAGGAGGACAGCTGCCCAGGTTTAAGCAAGTGGCGTTGCAAAATCACTTCTCCCACACTTGCCTTGTTCTTTCTGGCAGCACACTTAGCTCGGAGCACGCAGGCCTGGTAGTCAAGACACCTGTGAGATGGAGTCTAATCATGCTTCAGTTGTTTCCCATCTGAACTGGAACATGCCTCTTGTGCTGTGGGGTTGATTCTAACTCATAGTGACCCCATGTGACAGTAGAGCTGCTCCATAGGATTTTCTTGGCTGTCATCTTTATAGAAGCAGATTGTCAGATCTTTGCTTGTGCAGAACCACTGTGTGGGTTCCAGACTTTCTGTTAGTAGAGGACTGCTTAACCATTATACCACTAGGGTCCCTTGGATTATCCCTACAGCCCCTTTGTCTCATGGGTGCATTTAAAGAGGGTGTGGAGGGTGTGGATGAAGATGCAGTTTGGAATCTGACAGAGCTGGGTTTGTTACTTCCTATTGTGTGCCCTCAGGCAAGTCATTTTACTATCTGAGCCTCAGTTTCCTCATTAGTCAAAGAAAAGTAATAATGATGCCTATGTCACAGTGTAGTTTTGAGGCTTCAGTGAGGTAATGCATGAAAAGTGCTTACCACAGAGCTGGCTAGGGTAAGTGCCTATAATTATAAATTTCTGCTGCTGTTGTTTTTAGCTCAGGACACACCTTAGCTGCCCTCACCTCTCCCCTCCCCTGAATTCCTGTTTGTTGACATCCTCTTTACTGGCTAGCCCTGGGATTTTAAGTATTTATATCCCTGCTGGAATTTCTCTTTGCATTGTTTAGTTAATTACCTAATTGAATTAGGGCAAACATTTTCAGTTTCTTTCCTGAGCTCAGGCAGGAAGTGGCCTAGTGCTTTCTTGACTGTGATGGAAGTAATTATTTGAAATATTTGATGATACTGATGTCTCCCTCCCCTGAGAGGTTTGCTGCCTTTTAGAACAGCTCCACAGGCCCATACATCAAGCAGCAGCCTTGTGCTTGGAAGCATAAATCTTATTGAGGAGGTCAATGTGTTGGGCCGCATATTTCTTTTGGTGCCAAGTTTTTCAGCACCTTCTTGCCCTTCTAGGAGGAATGGTTGGAAAGACTCCTTTTAAATACTCAGAACTAACAGAAATCTTGGCGGTGTAGTGGTTAAGTGCTACATCTGCTAACCAAAAAGTTGGCAGTTCGAATCTACCAAGTACTCCTAGGAAACTCAATGGAGCAGTTCTACTCTGCCCTATAGGGTGTCTATGAGTCGGGATCTACTTGACGGCACTGGGTTTGGTTTTCTGGTTTAATGACCTATATAGGAGTCCCTGGATGGTACAAATGGTTAAGCAGTTGATGACCAAGCAGACGATTCTGGTTCAAACCCACTCAGAGGTACCTTGGAAGAAAGACCTGGCAATCAGCTTCCAAAAGGTCACAGCTTTGAAAACCCTATGGAACCCAGTTCTGCTATGCAACATGGGGGGCCACCATGGGGCAGAATCAACTCAGTGTTGACTGATTTTTTTTTAATGTCCTAGGGTTGCTATGGAAACCCTGGTGGAGCAGCGGTTAAGTGCTATAGCTGCTAATCAAAGGGTCAGCGGTTCAAATCCTCTAGGCATTCCTTGGAAACTCTACGAGTTTTACTCTGTCCTGTAGGGTCGCTGCCATGAGCTTGAATCGACTCGATGGTAGTAGGTTTGGTTTTTGGTTTTGTATAGGGTCACTCAGTCAGAATCCACTCAGTGGCAATGGGTAAGGTTGTTAGGACTCAGAATGTACATATTTAAGGAGGACTGGTCAATGACATAGAAACAAAAAACTAAAGCATAGGAAGGAGGTTTGACACGGGGTAGAAATGGTGGCTGTCTCCACACCCTTTGGGGAGTGTGGCATTGGGTTCTGTCATGGGGTGGGTGGCTCAGGAAGCACAATTGTTAGGAGCATGGGTTCTGACATGACTGTGCTGGAAGCTTCAAACCCCTGCCCTTCCATTTGGTCACTGCAAGACTTGGGGAAGGTGCTTTTTTTGGCTTTAAAAAGGAGAATACAGCAGAATCTGCTTCATGCGAGTATTGTGAGAATTGTGCGTAACACAATGTTTGGCCCACAGTAAGCACGCGTACATGTGAGCCATTGTTTCTACCCAAGGACCTTAAAACCTCACCATTTTCTTTCTTTCTTTTTTTAAATTGTGCTTGGTTAATAATTCAAGTTAATTTCTCATGCAAAAATTGATACACATACTGTTATATGACATTAGTTGCATTCCTTGCAGTTGACAACACACCCCTATTTCTACCCCAGGTTTCCTGTGTCCATCCAACCAGCTCCTGTCCCTTCCTGCCTTCTCACCCTGCCTCTGGACAGGGGCCTCCACCCATTTAGTGTCGTGTATCTGCTTGAACTAAGAAGCACGCTCTTTGCAAGTATTATCTGGTGTGGCACAGACCAGTCTAATCTTTGTCTTTTTCTTTATTTTATTTTTTTATAAGTTATGATTTAGGTGAAAGTTTACATGCAAAGTAGTTTCTCATTAAACAATTAATACACATAAATAGTTTTGTGACGTTGGTTGGGAACCCCACAATGTGTTAACACTTACCCCTTCTCTATCATGGACATCTTGTTTCCATTCATCCAGTTTTCCTGACCTTTCCTGCCTTCTCATCTTTACTTTTGGGCTGGTGTGCCCGTTAATCTCATGTACATGATTAAACTATGAAGCATGTCCCTCACGTGTGTTATGCTTGGTCTTATAGACCTGTCTAATCTTTGGTTGCAGGGCAGACCTCAGGGAGTGACTTCAGTACTGAGTCAAAAGGGTGTCTAAGAGCTGTAATCTTGGGGTTTCTTCCGTCTCTGTTGGACCAGCAAGCTTAGTTTGTTTTTTTTTGTTTGTTTCTTTTGTCAAGGGGGAATGTGAACTTTGTTCTACATTTATTTCCCACTCTGTCCAGGACCATGTATTGTGATTCGTGCCAGAGCAGTTGGGAGTGGTAACTGGGCAGCATGTGGTGGTTCTGGGCTCAGTCTGGTGCAGGCTGTTGTGCTGTTGTAGCAGGTTGTTGTAGCTGTGGTCCGTTAGTGCGTTGGGTTCATCTTTCCTTGTATCTTTGGTCTTCTTCACTCTTGCCTTTGCTCCAGCGGGGACAGGACTAACTGTATCTTAGATAGCCATTTGCAGGCTTTTAAGACCGCGGTTGCCACTCAGCACAGTTGGATGTAGAAGGCTTCCTTACAGCCTGATAAGCCACTTTAGCTAGATGTCCCTTTGAAATCGTGGTTTCTGGCGCTCAGCCTGGTGGTTCTCTCGTGGTGTTTGGATGTGTCTGTGAAGCATCTATGATTTTGCCTTGGCTCTCCATTTTCTCTACCCCTGGACTCTCCCTCCTTTCCTTTCTGGTATAATCTCCTTCTCCCCAGGTAACAATCAGGACCCACTATGTCTAGGGCTTTCCCCCTTTGGGGCTCTTGCTTGGACAAGTCCCTCAACTTGGAATGTTCCCCATCATATCTCTGCTCATGGAAACCCTTCCTTTTCCTTCAGAATGTACCAAGGGCACCACGCCTTCTATGAATTTTTTTCTATAGCCCCCTAGCCTGCCGTGTTTCAGTGCCTTGTTACATCCTTGTGGCACCTTATGTCTGCAACCACTGCTGACCCAATTGTGTTCCATGGACTAGTAGTCTGGTAAGATGCTTTGACAATTCCATGAATGTCAGAGTTGAACTGTACTCCGTAGAGTTTTCGTCACCTGACTTTTCAGAAATAGATCACAAGGCCTTTCTCTCTAGGCACTTCTGGATGCAGTTGAAACTCCAGCTTTTTGTTAGCAGCTGTGCACATTAACTGGCATTAACTCAACAACAGCTTGTCTTAAGATGCTTCGGAAAAGGCTGCATACATTATGCCCACCTTGTGTAATACCAGGAACCCTGGTGGTATTGTGGCTAAGAAAGTTGGCTGCTAACCAACGGGTTGGCAGTTTGAATCCACGAGGCATTCCCTGGAAGCCCACTGGGGCAGTTCTACTCTGTCCTGTGGGTTTGCTATGAGTTGAAATAGACTTGAAGGCAGTGGGTTTGGCAAGTACCAGTCCATAGCTAGCATTTTTAGAGGTTCTGAAAAGTCTTGCAGTGAAGAAACCTGCTAAATGTTGTTTACCCTGGAACTCTCTGAGCATCTCTGACTGTAGAGCCCTTTTTTCCTGGAATGCCTGGGGACAGTCTTTGTGACACATGTAGGGAAGTAGCTTTGTAGGCACCTGTGTAATAGTGTGATGCTATCTCTCTGTTTTACAGACAAGTAAACCAAGACACGCCTCAGGGAGTCTGCACTCTTGTTCCTCCATCGCCTCCTAGATCAATTTGCAGGTTCTTTGAAGGAAACCCTGGTGGCCTAGTGGTTAAGAGCTGTGGCTGCTAACCAAAAGATTGGCAGTTTAAATCTACCAGGTGCTCCCTGGAAGCCCTATGGGACAGTCTGAATTGATTTGACTGCAGTAGATTTGGTTTTGGGTTTTATGTGAGTGTTCTGGGGCAGGTGGCAAGGGAGGACTAGGTACTGACAGCTGAGGACCTGCTCTCAAGGAGGTTTTGGCCTTGTTGAGGGGATGAGATGGACACATGCAACAGAGGCAGATTAACCACAGAGTCATGCATCCCTGTGCCTGTGTGTAACAGGAGCTCCGGAGCCCCGTCCATACCCCTGTCCCAGGAAGGACAAGAAGAGTCGAATGTCCTCTGAGAACCCAGCTCTATCCCTGGGGCCCAGGCCTTAAGGTCCAGACTCCAGAACTCTGCCCACCCAGGCCCCCATTCTGCCTCTCGTGGATTCCCGTGGCCCTGCTGCGGGTTCCTGCTGAGTGGACGCACCCAAAGAGAGACGAGGGAAGGCAGCGGGGAGAAAAAGAGGCTTCTGTTTATGAAGTCACAGTCTTCCCCACCCTTTCAGGGGGAAAATGTTCTCTTTTAGATTCTTCTTTTATTATCTGAAATTCTCAGGGGAGCAATTACCTCACAGTGGGAATTATCTGGTGTCTTTATTCTAGTGCCTGTCTGCCTGAGTTCCTCTTTGGAGTAATTGATTTTGGTAATTCAGAGCTGCTGAATGTTGTTTAGGAGAGGGTGCTGGCAGAGAGGCAGGGGAATACCCACGAAGATGTATTCAAAGGCGTTGGCAGTTAGTGTTGCCACCAGTGGTGGTTGGTGGGGGCGGGGGAACGGAACAGTGACAAGAGATAATGTATTTTTTTAGTCTTTAAATTTCTTCTCTTTTGTACCAAAGGTGCGTGGGTTGTGAGGGAGTGCACCTGTCTGTGGAACTGGGACAGGTTTATTGTAGGAAAATGAGGAGCTGAAAGGCAGGTTGTCAGGTCTGATGGCCTTGGTCACCCGTAGCCGCAGGCAGATGAGTCCAGTGCACTAGTCCGCAGCCTGACTCTGGCCCAGGGCATCTGGCCTCTCAGCGGGTAAGGGAGGCAGTAGCTACTCCTTGGAGAGCCTTCGGATGGACCAGCTTCTGGGCAATGCCCTGACCTGTCCCCTGGCAGTCCAAGATGCTGGCTGCATCCAGCTACCTAGGGCAGTGCTGTCTCTGGGGAGTGGAAGGGCAAGTCAGGGTGCCTGGCTTCTTGGGGGTGTGGAAGAGGGTGTGAACGAGGACGTCTGTGTGTGGAGGAGCTATTTGACTGGGGAGGTGTATCTGCTCAGTGGGCGAGAAGGAAGTGTGGGGAGATTTCCTCCCAGAAACAGCTCCCAGCAAACACCCAGAGGAGACCTAGTTTCAAATGTGTGAACGCTCTGGATGTGGGAGGAAAAGTTTGGACTAGATATTTCCTCTGGTCTTTTTTGTCTTGGATGTTCTGCGGAGGAACGATTACAGTACAGCGGCTTCCAAGGAGCCTCTCTTCCTTTCTTCCTGTGCCTGGAAGGTTGGCCTTCAGGTCCGCTCTCAGTCTGTCCTTTGTCATTGTGACCACCCTTCCCTGTGAGGGCTGGACACTGTGTCTCCCTCCATGCTTTTCAGTCTGGAATCCTCATGGCATTTTCATCTCTATTTTATAGATGAGGAAACTGAGGCCCAGGGTGGTCTGTCCAAGTTCACATCATATCCAGCCTCTTCACTCCCAGGCCAGAACTCTTTGTGGGCTGTAAAAGGATTGAGTTGGAGGTTCGGAGCTCCTCAGCTGCCCAGGGGAGGAGCGTGGGTGGGCACACAGGTGGGGGATGAACTGTTTGTCTCATTATATCACAGTGCCTACCTTGAGCTGGCTTTGTGGCTATGATAGCTACCAGAGCTTGTGTCTAGTCATCTGCTGCCCTGGGAACCTCTTGAAGGACAGGGACCCAGGTCATGGGTTACACAAGGGTCTTTCAGGTGCAAGAGAAGAAACTCCCTTTCAAAGTGATCAAAGTTAAAGAGATTTTATTGGCTTAAGTACTTAAAGAAACCAAAGAGGCTCAGATGAGTTAGTCAGGACTTTATATTTCTTTATCTGTGTCTGCCCTTCTGTTTTCCCCCAGTTCTAAGCTCCATTTCGTCACTAAACCTGGAAAACTGGAGTGCTGGCACCAAATAAAGATGAAGCAAACAAACATAGGCAAAAACAACTGAAGACTCATAAACATACAGTGAGCACGTCAGTAGTAGTTCTTCATTTCAGTGGATTTTTGTAGAAGGACTTTCTTTTCTCTGCCTCCAAAGAAGGAATTTATGTTGTAGGCATAATGTCCAGGTGATATGCATGTATCTCCTATAAGCAAAACAAAGCAAACCTTGTGCATTGAAAAGAATTCTGAAGCCACATCTTGGATCAGTAGAAAAACAGTGCTGTAATTGATTAGTGATGTCTGCCTGGCCTTGGTGACAGGGTTGTTGGAGGATAGTATGTGTGTGTGATATTTGCCTGATTGCCCTCAGTAGTCTGATCTGGGCTGTGTGTTACAGAAAAGCTTCAAAGAATTTAAAACAATAGAGTTGAACATAAATAATGTGAGTCACCCGAATTTTAAAAGGCCAAATATCCTCATATGTGGTTTTAAGCCATGTCTGACTAGGTATGATATCATCCCACAGAAAAGAATGTAAAGGCATGTGAAGAAGGGGTGATTGTTGGAAGCTGTGGCCCCTGGCACTCCAAGGATTCCAGGGAGGCCTCTGCATGCTCTCTCAGTGACAACAGTGAGTTGCACTGCCCCTGCCAGGACTGATTGAGTTGAAAGGTAGTTACTGAGTGCCTCTGATGTGTCAGCCGTGGTTTTAGTGGAAGCTGAGAACTTATTTCACTGGGCCACGTAATTTCAGTATTCTGAAAGGAGAAATGTTAGAAAGGGAAGCAGATCTGGGGCTTTTTCCTAGCAAGACTTTGGTGAGCATTTAAGGCCTCTTTAGAAATGGGCAGAGTATGGTATGATGTTAATAAAACCACCTCTAATGCCTGACATTTGACCGCTAATGAGTAATTCCTTTGGATTAAGGATTACCCTTTTAAGTGTGGGTGTTAGATACTAATGGGATGCTGCAAGGGGACCTCCTTTGTCTCTAAGGCCTCTTTGGGTTGGAAATTATTTGGTTTCACTCCTCTGACAAGGAATTCAGAAGATACCAAAACAAAACAAACTCATTACTGTCAATTCCAACTCGTAGTGACCTTGTAGGACAGAGTAGAATTGCCCCATAGAGTTTCTAAGACTGTAAATCTTTACAGATGCAGACTGCCAGATCCTTCTGCTCATAGCAGGCTGGTGAGTTCAAACCACCAACTTTCAGTTAACAGCTTAGTGCTTAACCACTGTACCACCAGGGCTCCTTCCTGAAAAGATAGAACTCCTATTTGAGGTGGAGGTGAAAAACAAAACAAAAGAGTTGTCAAGTCAGCTCTAACTCACAGTGACCCCGTATGTGTCAGAGTAAAACTGTGCCCCAGCGGATTTCCAATAGCTTATTTCTTAGAAGTAGATTGCCAGGACTTTCTTCTGAGCTGCTACTAGATGGACCGTAACCTCCAAACTTTTTGGTTAGAACGCAAGCACAGGAGGGACTGTGGAGGTAGAAATATAAGAAGTTAAACAGGGGCCAAGATATAACTTGGGCTGGTGGTGGAAGTCCAAGTTTGCACACCGTACGTCATTGTGCCTACCCCACCATGAATGCTCAACTTAGCAGCAGTCAAAGTTTTAGTCATCAAAACTTTTTGCAGTCATTGTTTTCAAAGTTTAGGTTCTTTATGGCAGAACAAGAACTAAAGGTCCTTCCTGGCTCTGGCCACCAGCTGCAGCCTGTCAAGGTCCTTCCTCTCTCTTGGGCGGCTCCTACTCTGTCTGCCTGGGTCAGCTGCTGGAGGAAGTTGCTGGACCATCCAGATTCCCCTGTCCCTCTCGCCTTTCCCAGCTGGATGAACAGTTGTCTGCTTCCACTTAGTCACCATCTGGCCCCTAGGGGCCCCTTCCCCACTGAAAGTGCTGGCTGCTGACTGTGGCTTAGTGGTTAAGAGCTCCAGTTGCTAACCAAACGGCTGGCAGTTGGAATCCACAGGCACTTCTTGGATACCCTCGGGGGCAGTTCTGCTGTGTCGTATAGGGTCACTATAAGTTGAAATTGACTCAATGACAATGGGTTTGGTTTTGGTCGCTTTCACTGTCTCTCACATTCACACACACACACACACACACACACACACACACACACACACACACACACACACACACACAC
This sequence comes from Heterohyrax brucei, assembly GCA_028571685.1. Classification (NCBI taxonomy): domain Eukaryota; kingdom Metazoa; phylum Chordata; class Mammalia; order Hyracoidea; family Procaviidae; genus Heterohyrax; species Heterohyrax brucei. Next base: position 72,347,023 of record CM053150.1, read on the forward strand.
AGTGGTTAACTGCTCTGGAGTTGGACTAGGTCTAGACTTGGCCACCTGGGTAATTTAGATGCTCTTTGTTCTTGTTTTCCCATCTGTAAAATGGAATAAGAGTAATAACTTCATGTACTTTGGGAGGTATCAGGGAGGTAGAGGATGCTTGCAAGGTCCCTGGCTCAGTGCCTGGCATGTAGAATGAGCTCAGTAATACCCCAGAGCTTTGCTTTTATTTTTTTTAATTGTGGTAAAGAATGCACAACAAAACACATACCAGTGCCACAATTGCTGCATGGATTATTTCTACCTTTTGGCCACTGGGAATAGTGCTGCAGTGAAACGGTGGTGTACTGTCTGTTAGTGAAACAGTTTCCAAGTCTCTTGAGTAACAGACCTGAGTGGAATAGCTGGATCCAATGGATTGCACAGTATTTCTGTGTTCAGCTTTCTGAGGGACCTCCATACGGTGACTGCACAACTTCCACATTTCCACCAGGGACAGATGAGGGTTTCTGTTTCTCCACAACCTTACCAGTACCTATCGTTTCGTTCTAATGGGGGTGAAATTATACCTTCCTGTGGTTTTGATTTATGTCTCCCTGATAGCCAATGATGATGCTGAGTGTCTTTTCCTGTGCTTTTGGACATTTGAATATCCTTTTTGGTAAAATGTCTGTTCAAGTCCTTGGCCTTTTTAATTTTTATTTTACTTTAGATGAAGTTTTGTAGAACAAAGTAGTTTCTCATTAAATAGTACACATGCGTTGTTTTATGTCATTGACTAACAACCCCACAACGGGTCAACACTCTCCCTTCTCGACCCTGAGTTCCCATTACCAGTTTTCCTGTCCCCTCCTGTCTTCCTGTTAGCCCCTGAGCTGACATGCCCCTTAAGTCTCCTTTTGTTTTGTGGGCATTGTCTAATCTTTGCCTTTGGCCAATTTTTAATGGAATGTTTGTCTTTTTGTTGTTAAGCTGTAGAAATATTTTATATATTTTGGGTGTTAGACCCTTATCAGACACATGGTTCCTCGTTTTTCCCCCATTGGTTGTCTTCCATTTTTTTGTAAAGTCTTTTGATGAACAAAGTGATTTAATTTTCATGAGGTTCCATTGATTTCTTTTGTCTGTTGCTTTTCATGCTTTTGTGTTATCTGATAGCCCATCACTAAAACCTAGGTCCCGCAGCTTTGTCCCTGCATTTCTTCCAGTGAACTTTGTGGTGATAATACCATCATTGCTCTTGTTTCTGCCTTCCTCCTCAGCTGCTCCTCTCTGACCTTCCCAGACATCACACTCTCCCTACCCCTCCAGGGCTTCTATGTTGACACCTTCTGCCCCTTTGACCTCTGAGTCTTCCGTGGGCCCTCCCCTGGGTGCCCGCCCCTCTCACCTATCAGTGTTCACCTGGGAGCCCAGTTCATGCACAGGATGCAGTGACCCCTGACCCAGGACTAGTCCCAATCCCCGAAGTAAATCTCTTACCCTAATCTTTTCTGCTGAATTTCAGATGGAGAGAAGTGAGAGGTGTGCAGTGATTTTCGCTGGTTGCTCTAAAGGCGTATTAACCAGTACAGCCTGAAAACCACTTCCTCCCACCCTAGTGGACTACATCCCTTGCCACCACCACCCCAGACTTCTTTCTTTACAAGTAAGCTACACCGACCAGCCCCTGGACCAGGAAACCTAAGTGGTGGTCTCTGTCTTTCCGCTCACTCCCTGCTAAGAGCAAGATGGGTAGTTCCCCTTGGGGAGTTTCTCCTAGTTCCTCTTTGCCTACCTGTCCCTGCCCTCACTGTCCACGGTGGGGACAACCTTGTCACTGAAGCTTTCTCTAACCTTACCTGCTTTCCATCCACCCTCCATACTGCTCTCAGGTGAGCTTTCTAAACCTGGGTCTTATAGGGTCCCTCCCTACTCTAGGCTCTTGAGGGGCTCCCCCTTTCCCCTGGGGTGTAGTCCAGGCTTCTCAGTTAGACTTTCAGTGGCCTCCAGACTCCAGAAGGTGCTTCCTTGCCCACAGCTGCCTTTTATACACCCAGATACTCAAACCACTGAACTGTTCCAGGTCTTCCCACCTGTCCTGTTGCCAAGCCTTTGTCCTCAAGGCTTCCCCTACCTGGAATATGCCACCTTGACTTTGCTCTTAATCAGATTCGCAAAGCCAGAGCAGAATGCAGGTCCCCATCCATCCAGTCCAGCCACCTGCGTCCACTCAGAACAGCACAGCTGTTTTTGTTTAGTACCCTTCCCTTGGCTCTTTGGGAGATGGTCCTTTTTTAGAATCTATATTTGCAGTTCGACTGATGGGGGCTCAGCCGGGAAGTTTCAGGGGCTGGCCAGTCTAGGAGGCCCACTTCTCCAGAAGGTGAGTGGGTGCCTCCAGTGGTGGGGGCTGGGATGAGTACTCCCAGTAACTGGCCCAGGGCTGAGCTCTACCCTTCAAGATTGAGTACCTAGCAGGTAAAGCAAATTTTGTTGGATGTGCTAGGTTCAGTGACCACACAATGGCCTGCCTTAGGGGCCACTTCCCCAATCCATTCACTGGAAGGTAACAATTCCAGTTCTTATTGCTAGGGCTACTGGGTGGATTGAGCAATGGTGTGGGTGAAAACGAAGCAGAAATGGACAAACGAATAATTAACAGATGTCCACTGTTAATAACCTAGAAATACCACTATTTCCTTCTGCTCCAGGAGGGAGGAGATGGCATGGTCACTTGAGCCCTTGAAAGAGATAGCCAGGTTGAGACAAGTTTCGGTGAAAGAGTGACAGGTACTGTGGGGGTGTGAGGGGCAGGTAGATGTTCTTGTCAGAGCCATTGGATATTGACTGATTTCTGGGGGTTTCTTGGGGTGAGGATAGTGGCTGCTGAGCTAAAGGGAAGGTAGCGGGGTCATGGTGGGGGTGGGGTTGAGGGATGCCTGTCCATTGCCCCTGCTTCGTCCTGATCCAGGCTCCTGTACTCACTCACAGACTGCATAATGCTTCTAACTGGACTCACTTCTTCTATTTTTGCTTCTCTGCAGTCCATTCTTTATTCAGTAGCCAATGTGCTAGGGTTCCTTAATTTAACATGGATTGTTTCCCCTGGCTGTTCGGCTATCCACTGCTCTTAGAACCACATGTGGTTTTCTTGTGTGGCTGCGTGGTCCATCTGGGCCCATCCTGTCTCCATCTCCAGGTGCTCACATGCCTGCTCCCTCTTCTTTACTGCCCTTAGTCTCGCCAGCTTTTCTTTCTGTTCCTTTCAAACACGTGGGTCTGGTCCGCCTCCAGCACCTCACCTAGCTGTTCCTATTGCCTGGCCCCACCTCTTTGGACTGGCCTTCCCTTCTCAGCATTCGGGTCTCACCCGCAGTGTACCTCCTGGGAAGGCCTTCCCTGACCACTGTGTCTAAAACAAGGCAACCCCTCCCCTGAGTGGTCTTAGCCTCAATACCTTGTTTTTTTTTCTCCCCTTTTATTTTCCTTTGATGTGTGTATTATAGTTTTAACTTATAGATTCATATGTATGAGCTTGTATGTGTGTATATCTATGTATTAAAATTTTTAATGTTTGTTTTTGTGTTCCCACTGGACAGAAAGCCCATGAGGATGGCTTTTCACTATTAGCAACTGTACAGTTTTTGGTACAGTAGATATTTGTCACAGAAATGTGTGAATCAGTAAATAAAGCCCTCTAGGAGGCCAAGGAAACCCCAGTGATATAGTGGTTAAGATCTGCAGCTGCTAACCAAAAGGTCAACAGTTTGAATCTACCAGGTACTCCTTGGAAACCCTATGGGACAATTATACTCTGTCCTTTAGGGTCACCATGAGTCAGAATCAACTTGACGGCAATGAGTTTAGGAAACCAAACACTTGGTTGACCAGCTTACCCAGGACTGAGGAGTTCCAGGACATTGAACTTTCAGTTTTAAAATGAAAGAAAATCAAGAGCAAACCCAAATCAGCTGTTGGGGCTGTCCTCAGCCAAGCATCCGTGGGGGACTGGGTTTTTCTAGCCTCAGACTCTCTTCCCTGAGTGTCAAGGTGAATGCATTCCTGGGAGCCTGGAGGTGTGCACATGAGGGTGCCTGTGTGGGTGAGCTGTTCCCCCTTCCTGGCTGCTGTCTGCCTAGCCTGAGCCTAGCTGAGCCCCCTGTTAGGGGAGCAGTCAGCTCTTCTCACTTCTATTTTGCAGATTTAGGCCTGACTTGGCATGACCAAGGTCAGCTCCTGAGAGCGAAGCCAGGGTCCTTGCTATGACACAACACAGCCAGTCTCCACGGTCCCATCCTAGGCCAGAGCGACATTCTCCACCTACCAAGTTTAATTGTCCAGCGTGTCAGAGCTGGGTCATTGTGGGTTTTTCCCAGGGTCAGAGGCTATGGCTTGGGGATTAAAAACTGCAGCCTAGGGTTTAAGGTTTTAAGTTTTTTCATCTCCAAGATCTGTTTGTCTCTTTCCTCCTCTTCTACATTCATGCATTCTCTCAAAAGTGAAGCAGTCTTCTTTTCTCTCACCTGTCTTGGGCCAAACCCAGTTGGTTGGTTTGGTGAGGAATGTAATTTCCCACTCCCAGCCCCAAGACTCGGCAGGGCCTTGGGTTCACTTCACTCCAGTGCATCCAGCTCATGGCACATCTATGCACCCCTGGCCTGGCCTGTCTCACCTCCTGGTCTTGGCTTCCGTGTCACTTCCTCCTGGAAACAGCTCTTCCAGGCAGAGCCTCTACCTCTGTGCCACACCCTCATTAGGCGTGAGTGCCCAGAAGGCAGGAGCTGGTGTTGTTCTCGGTGTCCTTACACACTGTTGCTGTCGTTGGGTACTGTCAAGTCAGTTCTGACTCATAGTGACCCTACGTACAACAGACAGATACTGCCAGGTCCTGTGCCATCCTCGTTGTCATTGTTATGTATGCTTGAGCCCATTATTGGAGCTACTGTATCAGTCTGTCTCCTTTTGGGTCATCGTCTTTGTTGCTGACTCTCACCTTTACCAAGTTTGATGTCTTTCTCTGGGGACTGGTCCTTCCATACCAACGTATTCGAGGTATGTGAGATAGTCTTGTCATCCTTGCTTGTGTTGAGCATTCTCACTGTTCTTCTTCCGATACAGATTTCTTTGTTCTTCTGGCAGTCCAGGATATATTCAGTATTCTTTGTTAACACCGTAATTCAAAGGCGTGCGATGTCCTTTGTTCTTCCTTATTCATTGTCCCGCTTTCACATACACATAAAACAGTTGAAAACACCATCGCTTGGGTCAGGTGTACTTTAGTCCTTAAAGTGACATCTTTACTTTTTCATACTTTAAAGAGGTCTTCTGCAGCAGACTTACACAATGCAATGTGTCTTTTGATTTCTTGACTGCTGCTTTCACGGGCATTGATTGTGGATCCAATAAAATGAAATCCTTGTCAACTTCATGATGTTGCTTTTGGGCCCAGTAGTGAGGATTTTTGTTTTATGTTGAGGTGTGATCTTTGATCTTCATCAATAACTGCCTCAAATCCTCTTCACTTTCAGGAAGCAAGGGTATGTCAGCTGCATACTGCAGATTGTTAATAAGTCTTCCTCGAATCTTGATGCCCTGTCTTCTTTGTATAGTCCAACTTCTTGGATTATTTGTTTAGCATACTGATTAAATAAGTACAAAGTACAAAGGTTTGTGAAAAGAAAGGAGGGGCCTCAGCAGCAGGTAAGGGGTGGTGGTAAGAGCAGTGGAATAAACTATCCAAAGCCAAGGCTGGACTGCAGGACTTACTAGCTGAACTTAGAAAAGTCAGATCACTTCTCTGAGCCTTAGTTTACTTCTGCAAAATGAGGTGGTAAAAATGCCTACTGTGTGGGGTTCAAAAAGTTAAACAACAGGAACTTTTAAAGCATTTAGCATGGTTTCAGGAATGCAGTAACTGTGCGATAAGTGTTCATTTCTGTGGTTTGGGAATTTAGAGATTTTGGAGAAGAGGATGTCATTGCAAGCAAATCTTTCTGGGCAGAAGCTCTGAGGCTAATCATTCTCCATCCTAGGAGCATCAAGGGCATGGGTGGGGCTAGGGGAGCCCTGCTTCACCCCTCAGGCCCTCTGTCACATGCCCTTCACCGCCTCTAGGATTATCTGTCCCTGTTTGTTGACCACTAACTGAAAGACCTAGTAGGACCAGGCAGTGTTCCATTCTGTTGTATATAGGGTCACTGTGAATAGAACTGACTAGACAGTACCTAACAACAACAATGGAACCATCAGTGTTTAAAACCACCAACAACTCCAAGGGAAAAAGATATGGCATTCTCCTTCCATAGAGATTTACAGCCTTGGAAGCCCTGTAGGGTTGTTATGAATCAGTTTAGTTTTAGGGTTGGCACCATGAGGGTGATCCCTTAAAGGTCTGTGGTCCTTTTTTAGGTCCCGGTTGCTTTCCCATGTGTCATTCCAGCATCCATACCATGCCCCTTTGAGACAGGCACACTGATGATTTACGTAAGAGGAAAGGCAGCATAGAGGGGTGAGGTCAACTGCGCCAGGTAGCACTGAGCCGACACTGTTGCCTCCAAGATGGCCAGGTCTTTGAGTCCCAGTGGGTTCTCACGGTATGAGCTGCTCTGGGGCTATTTGGGTTGATTGGATGGCAGGGCTCAAAGGAGGACTACTGCTGCTCCTTCCTCCCCCCTTCCCTACTCTCTCCTTCTGTTTTGTTTTGTTTTAAATTATTGCTGCTCTGAAATTTAAGTTCTGAGCCTGGAATTCAGAGCTGTTACTCTCTTGGGTAACCCAGGCCACGTCTGGCCTGCAGTCCTATTTGATTTAACTTGCATGATATATTTTTTTTAATGAATGGTAGTTGCCTACATTTAAAAATCAGGATGTTTTTACATTAAATCTAGTAGCTTCTCTTAAAACGGGATCAACTGGCCGTCCTGCTAGCATTCCGGATTGGATTGTGATTCCTGAGCCAGGTGAATGACAAGGTGGGGCCCCACATAGGGTGTGGTCCCTGAGACCTGTCTCCGGAGAGCTCATCGCCCATTAGGGCAGGTGGAATTATAATTCAAGGCAAAATGACTGGTCCTCGAGAGTGCTATGGGGCTTTTGGAAATGTCCATGTGTTCAGAAGGGCACCGTTACTCAGCACACAGTTAATGAGCTCTTGCTGTGTGCCAGCTCTGGCCAACCCTGAGGCTCCATGGAGATATTTAGGACACAGACTGGCTTCCCAGAGCCTGCATTTCAAAGAGTGAGGACATTGATTTTGTTTTTGTTGCTTATTTGTGACTTAGAAGACCCCATGTGTTACTGAGTAGACCAGCTTCACAGAGTTTTCTTGGCTGGAATTCTTGCAAGAGCAGATTGCTGGGCCTGTTTTCCCCTCTGGTGCTACTGGTAGGTTTGAATTGCCAACTTTCTGATCACCAGCTGAGTTCAAACCATTGGGCCACCCAGGGACGTTCAGGGTGGGTGATATTTGAACAGGTGAAAACGAAGATGTGAAGGTATTCCAGGGGGAAGAAGTAATTTATGCAGGGGATTGGTGGCGGGCCCTCTGCAGAACTTGATTGGATTGAGCTTTAGGGGGCAGCTTCACCTTCCTGCATTGTTAGGAGCTTGCCTAACAATGACGAAGGCACAGCCTGGAGAAGCGCTGAATCAGCAGGATGAGGTTCTGTTGCCCTTTTTAAAAATTATTTAATTAATAGACTGTTTTGTAGAGCAGTTTTAGGGTTACAGAAAAATTGAGCAGAAAGGGCAGAGGGTTCCCGTATATCACCCTTCTGCACACTGTGTCTCCTACATCTTGTGTTGGCGTGGCATATTTGTTACAGCTGATGACCAATAGTGGTACAATACCTTATTGCTAACTAAAGTCCATGGTTTACACTAGGGTTCACTATCTGGGTTGTATAGTTCTTGGGTTTTCTGTTGTATTTTTTAGTTTCTAAAGATGCTTTATCTTTTTTTATTACTCTAAAATGTAGCATATTCCCTGACTTAAAATCAAACATTCCAGAAGGGTGTAAGATGAATAATAGCCTACTTCCTTACGTGTGCACCCGCTTCCTGCCGCACACAAACATGCTTCCCAGAATAGCCACTGTTGGGTGTTTTGGGAAGAATACACACAAGAGCCTGCTTCCACGCTTCCACGGAGATCTCCACCCACGAGATCATCCCCCAGGTTGTGAATTGTCACAAATATTGTCACTTCACAGTGCACTGGGCTAGCACATGCATCTCCACCTCATGCTGCATCAGGGCCACAAGTGGCTCCATTTTCAGGAGGGACCACAGTGTCTTCAACCAGACCACTAGTGATGGACCTAGGTGTTACCTACAGTTTTGTTTTTTTCCTTGCTACAAACAGAAGTGTATAAACATGTTTGTATATCTGTCCTTGGATACCTGGGTGGATTTACCTGAGGGGTAGCGCATAGAAGGTCGCTATGTGAATTTAACATGAACATCTTAGTATATGGAGTTTAGCTTTTGATAAACACTGCTGACTTGCCCTTCACCAGGTTTCAGTGGCTCACACACCTGCCTGCAGTGGGTGGCAGATGGTGTGATCATGATCTTGTATATCAAGAGCTGGGCTGGACCAGGGCTGAGGCTGAGCTTGGATGGCCCCCGGGGAAGAAGTGAGGGGGGACATTTGGGTATTTTTCTCAATGCCATCTTGCTGTCAGGGAACCCCTGGTTGCAGCAGGAGTAATCAGGGGCCGGAAAGCTATTAATAGGGAGATTTGGAATTAGATACATTGGGTTCAAAACCTTAACTCTGTCAGTTACCACCTGTGCTTCTTTGGATTAGTCATTTAACCTCTCTGTACCTCAGTTGCCTCATCTGTGAAATGGGATAATAGTGCCTCCCTCATGGAGCTGTCAAAAGGTTGCACTGAGCATATGCCTGTATAGTGGTTGCTGTAAACCTGCACAACATAATTGATGTGCGGTACTGTGAAGGTAACCTGATCACCCCGGCATGAGATGATGACTATTATTGGCTCTGGGCATCTGAGTGAGACCAGAGATGTTTCTTGAATGGAAGTCCACAAGATTCAGTGGTGGACTGACTGAAAGAGGAGGAGTTGGAGGGTGGACTCTCCCTTTTGATTTTTGTCTGCAGCTGAGGAGCACTATTTGAAGACCCGCCTACACAAGAAATCCTTTCAGGGACCCAGATTGGGAGGCAGTCCTGGGGTGCTCTGGGAAGATGAGAGCTTAGTTTAGCTGACTGTCTGGTGACACAGAGGCAGTGCTGAGAGCTGGCCCCCAAGTTTGGCGCTACATCCAGGAAATGTGGCCAGAGATGTCTCCAAGCAGCATTTGGGTGCATTCTCATGGCGCCCTTTCTTTTTGAACAATTAATGGTGCTTTCATCCCTCTCAGAAGCGATGGTGGGTCTGCCAGGGTGGCTGGGCGGGCACCAGACAGACAGTCGGAGCCCACTGCAGCCTTTCATAGCGATTTATCATGTTGGCTCTGCTCTCTTGGGACATAAAACATATTACCTGGGAGGCAACCAGTGATCCTGAGGCCCTGAGCTGGGCCATCTAGGGAACAGTGGCTCCAGCAGGTCATTCTTTAGGGACTTCTGCCAAGCCTGCTCCACTGAGGGGCTTCAGGTTAAGCCTGAACAACCAGGTTGTTAGCACAGGGCTTAGTGGTCCTCTGTGATTTGACTGAGCCAAGCAGGTGGAGAAGGAGATTTAGAGAAATCAGAGCTGTGCCTGGCACTGTGCACCCAGAATCTGAGTACAGGACGGATCCCGCTCCTTTTCCCCTAAGTCCCCATCCCCTAAGCCAGGGGTTCTTAACAAGAACCCAAAGGAGTCTCTGGTTGGAATTCAGTGTCCAAGAGCTTGAGCAGAAAAAAAATAAAAAAATAAAAAAAAATCCCACGTTTATTTTCACTAACCTCTGATTACAACTACAGATTCTAATTCCTTTGATTATAAATATTGTAGGTAATCAACCACAGTGACGTTAACTATTCTTAAGATTTTGCTGTCAATAGAAATCACAAAAAAAGTCCATGTCATATTACAATTGTTTTGCATCTTGAAATGTCTGTAATTTTTATCACTACTTTGAAATTACAAGATCCTATTTACTACATTAATAAAGAAACATATATATTACTCTAGCATGTTTTTGTATAATCTTTTGATAACCATATTTCAATGTAATGAGTTTCTTTTGTAATTCTCTGTATTTTGTTTTATGCATTTAAAGACATTTTTCTGAGAAGGGACCCTTAGGTTTTCACCAGATGCCAAAGGGGTCTGTGGCACAAATAGGGTTAAGAAGCCCTGCCAAAGCCTTGAGAGGGGCCTTCTAAAGTGGATGCCTCCAACAGCCCCTCATGAACAGGGATGAGGTATCCTGTTGTCAACTGGACTTAAGTCTCCACGTAGCACAAGAGCCTGTCCCCCCTGTCTGGTTTTGTGCTGAGCTTTAGGGAAGACATCTCTTCAGGACAGGGGCAGTGACCCTGTAGGAGCTCTTAGCCTCTTCAGGAGTGGAATGGGGAGCCAGACCTGTACAATAACAGCTGTGCAAGGAGACAGTTATCTCCTGTGTGGTTGGGGATTCAGAGGAGGTAGAAATCACAGTATAGGAACCTGATTAAAGATCCCAAGAAGACTTCCTGGAGAAGGGGGCCTTGGATTTGGACCTCGAGAATTCCAAAATAAGAGACATGAGGAGAAGCACTTCAGGCAGAGTGCTCAGCATGAGAAGAGGCATGGCGATTGGCATTGGGAGGATGGGATATGTTTGGTGAGTACGAAGGAGGGGGCTCCACTGCAAGGTCTGGGGAAGAAAGTATAGATGGAGGATAGGAACAAAAGGCCTGTGGGCCCAGGGGGCCATGGTGAGATTTGCAGCAGAGGAGTGACGTGATCAGATTGGGTTTGAGGACAGGGCCTCTGGCTGCTGGGTGGAGGTATGATTGAAGGAAACGAGGCCAGAGGCTGGGACCTAGTGAGGAGGGAGGGCATCATCTGAATGGCAGGACGTTGAGACCTGAACTGGAACCCAGACTGATGGTCTGTTGGGAGAGACAGGAAATCGGTCCAGCCGTGGAAGAAGGAGGAGGTCAGCGAGGGTCAGACCCCAGGCTCGGGGTTAGAAGCCTAGGGTGTGTCGATGATGCTCTCCAAGGTTCATTTCTCATGGAGACTTGGGGTGAGAGCAGCATCTGCCCCGAAGTGTTATCATGAGGATGAAATGAGATGATGCTTTTTGGAGCTCAGCACACTGCCTGGTATGGAATAAACGCTGGATACACTGTAGATAAATTGTTTCTATTATCAGGAATGAAGCAGATGGGACCTGGTGACACGTAGGACACAAGGCAGATGCAGAAGGAAGAGATGCCAAGTGTGAGGGTTCAGATCACCATTGAGTCCTGGGTCTCTGCAGCCCACATCTGAAAACAAGCCAAGTCCATCTCCACTCCGAGAGTCTAACCTGTCTTCCCCACCATCCCAGAGGTCTTGGCCTGGATACCTCCTGTCCTGCCCTCAGCCCCTCTACCCAGTTTGCCGTAGGTAGAGCCCCCTCTAGCATGTCAGGTATAGCCCCAGATGCAGACTACCAAGGAAGGGTCAAACAGAAACTCAGCCTCTTTGCTGACACCTCTGTGGTGGTATACTGCCTGGTTCTGGTTTCTCCCTTAAACAATTCGCAGTTAGCTAGTGGTTTAGGAGTTGAGGGGTTTTCTGATTCTGTTGCCATGTGGGAACTCTGTACGTATACCTCAGAGCAGGAAGGGTGTACACCTGCATCACTCTGTGAGTCCCAGAGCCCAGCTGAGCAGATGCCTGAAGGTCACTGGTTAGGTGGGTGAGGAGGAAGGCAGAGTCTTCCAATGTGGGACTTTGGAGGAGTATATTAGAGCTGTGTCGTGGGTTCCTGGAATTCTATTTCCTGCTTCCCATGCTCATCTGGACCCTCATTAGGGACTCCCACACCCCACCTTGCATCCCTCCCAGGTCAGAGATTCCAGCTTTAACTCAGTTGAGTGATTGTGCTGCTCTGGGCAGTAGGAGCTTGCTGATGTTGGAGAATAAATTTGCTATGCTTTGTAGAGCATGCAGAAGCATATTTTGGGGGTTTAATCTTTTTAATAAATCGTTCTCAGATTGTGTACTATTAAACCCCCAGAAAATTCATGAGCACGCTGGGATATAGAGACCTCATCGGGAAGATTTGACATGAACAACACAATAAAGGCAGCTTCTAAATTGGGTCAGGGAAGCCTCTGAGGCCAGGGAGAGGACATTCCCACTTGGCCCTCCCCAGACCTATAAATTAATCATGTGAACAAAGGGTGCTTTGTCCTCTCTTGTCAGAGCCAGGGGTTGCGTCTTTGCCCACTGCTCTCACCTCCCATGTCTGCTGCAAACAGAGCTCCTGGTGAGGCATTTCAGCTTTTGTGCTTTGTTATTCCTGTGTCTCCAAAGCAAGGTGGGTATACATTTCAGCAAGAGAGATGTAGGTTAGATAGGGAGAAGAACTTCCTGGCTGACCATGGGGTGCTGTGAAATCCTGGAATGGGGACCAGGGAACTCAAGGAGATTCTTTTCTTTAGGACTTTAAGACCTGGCAGGCTTTATCCCTCTTTGGAACTCTCGAATCACTGCCCCATGACAGTGGTGATCAGGAGAGGCATTGCTACAGGGTCAAGTTTCAGGAGCCAGCCTGGAAAGTGTCTCTTTCTGGGCCATCTTTGGGGATTTATTACCCTCATCACCTAAAAGGCCCAGCTAATGGGGTGGCAGGCCAGGGTCTTCCAAGCCCAAATCATCACCATAGTCTAACCACAAGAATTTGGAAACAGGAAGTAGTCAGGTGTCTATTGTGGGTCCCAAACTGCTGCTAAGGCTTCAGTAATTCACTTCCTTCCCTGACATCCTCTGCCTTTTGGAATCCTACCCAAAGGCCTGGCCTGAATGCCTCCTCCTCTGTGAAGCCTTCCTTGATTTTCCCCTACCCTATCTGAATTAATTACTCCCTCCCTGTGCTTCCCTCTGTGGTGGGCCCTGTGTTTGTGGGTCTCTGGAGGAATCCACATGTCCTGCCAGACTGTCGACTCCTGAGGACAAGGCCTGTGTCAGGGCCTTCTTGGGCCCACACAGTGTCTGTTAAAGGACTCGCACAGGTTTTTAAATGTTAGCCCCTGAGAAATGTCCTCCATGAAGGCCATTTCAGGGCTGAATGGCCTGGCTTCCCAGTGACAATGAGAAAACCCTGGATTCTTGAGCAGGAAGCAGGGATGGGGCAGAAAGGGTAGCACAGAAGGGAGAGTCCTGGCCCAGGCTGGCTATGCTGGCCGTGCTTTTCATACTCGATTCTGACCTTCGCCAGTTTTAGTCTGTCTTCTCTGAGCTGCTCAAAGCCCTCCAGTTCTACAGGTCTTTGTTGTTAGTCTCTGTCATGTCAGCTGCTGAATCATGGGGCCCCATACTCAGTGGGACTGGACTGTTGTGATTCACAGGGCTTTCAGTGGCTGACTTTTAGAAGTAGATTACCAGGGTTCTCTCCCTAGTCTCTCTCAGTCTGGATGCTCCTCTGAAACCTATTCTGCATCATAGCAGCACGCGAGCCTCTACTGACAGAGAGACAGTGGCTGTGCATGAGCTGTGTTGGCTGGGCATCGAACCAGGGGATTCCACATGGAACAGGAGAATACTGCCCCTGAGCCAGCGCTACCACAGAAGGCCTTTGGAGGAGGTGAAAGTGGCCTGCAGGTGTGAACAGGAGTCCCTCCCTGAGCTGGCATGGTCCCAGGCAGCCCTATGCATGTGGAAATCAGAAACCAGCCTGATCCCAGCACGGCGTCTGTGAGCAGTTTGGAAGGGGAGTTCACTGACAGTATCTGAGAAACAAGGCCTGGCAAGTCAGCCTCAGAGATGGGCCTTAAAAGGAAGCAGGACGGTGACAGCAGGAGAAGGTAGTGGACTGCAGGATCAGGAGGGCTTTCTGGGGCTGACCCTTCTCTAGGCTCAGCCCCTACCCCATGGACTGGCCTGCTTCCTAGTGGCTTTGGCTTCAGAGGTATCTTTAGCCCCTCAGTCAGAGTAGCCTAACATCAGGTCCTGGCTGAACGATGGGCCCCCAGGTGTATCCGTGTGTATGTGTCTCGCTGCATTTGTGTCTTGGAGGAAGCTAGTGGAGGGTGACTTTGGTGTGAAGAACCATCCAGACAGAACCTTGGTGCGGGGCTGGACAGGGCCAGGCAATAAATGCGGGGGGAGGTCAGCAGGTAGAGAAAGAGAGTCATGAGACCTGTGGGGTCAAGGAGGCCCTTGGGCTAGTCACTGGTCGGCACTAACCCAGAGCTTAAAAATAATCCTGGACTCAGTACAGCTCTTCAGAATTGTCCAAGTGCCTTCTGGTTCACAATTGCATTTCAGTCTCTGGCAGCCTGTGAGGAAGTGGGTTCTCTCTGTATTTTACTCACAGGAACATCGAGTTCCAGAGTGAACTTGTGAAGAACTCAGTGCTGGTTGGTGGAAGAACCAGGACTGGAGTCCCAGTCTCTCAGGCCACAGGTTTAGTGCTTCTTCCACCAGACCTGCTGCCTGCTTTTGACCTACTGTGTGCCTGGTGCCCTATGCAGGACACTGGTCATGCAGACATGAGGTGCAGGAGGTATTAGCTCTGCCCACTTCAGACCTAGTATGTGCCTATGTGCCTACACCCTATGCAGGACACTGGGCATGCAGACATAGGGTATAGGAGGCATTAGCTCTGCGTCCTTCAGACCTACTGTGTTCCAGGCTTGTGCAGGATACTGGGCATTCAGACTTGGGGTAAAGGAGGCATTAGCTCTGCCTTCAGGATGTCCTGACTACAGGAGAGAAGACAGTCTAAAAGAAGACAGAAGCAGAGGCATCATACTAAGGGTGAGTTCTGATGGGGGTGATGGTGATGGGTTATCAGCGAAGGCTCCCTGGGGTGTACTTCGGAGCTGTTCTTGTTGTTCTATATGGACGGTCAGTTCTGTCTCAAGCAGTCCTATAGGGCAGAATAGAACTGCCCCTTAGGGTTTCTGCGGCTGTTATCTTTGTGGGAAAGGAACCCTGGTGGTACAATGCTTAAGCATTTGACTGCTGACCACAAGGTTGGCAGTTCAAACCCACCAGTTGCTCCTCACGAGAAAAGAACTGGCAGTTTGCTCCTGTAAAGACTGTAGCCTAGGAAACCCTATGGGGCAGTTCTACTCAGTAGATATTGCTGTGAGTTGGAATTGACTCCATGGCACACAACAACAGCCTTCGTGGGGACAGATTGCCAGGTCTTTTCTCCCCTGGAGCAGCTGGTGGGTTTGAACGTAGACCTTTCAGTTAGCATCCAGCATTTAAACTTTGCACCACCAGGACTCTTTACTTTGGAGCTACCAAAAAACCCAAACCTGTTGCCTTCCAGTTGATTCTGACTCATAGTGGCCCTGGCTAGGCCTTGGAAAAGGAAAGATATGTGAAAGCAAAGACGGTGGAGTTTGGATGTGGAGTCCATCCAAACACAGGACACTTTGCAGGTGAAGGCAAAATAGTAAAAAGGGGATGTATCACAGTGAGAATCACATTTGAAGAACCTGCTATGGGGAAACATCTGGAAGGCAGGTCTCAGGCCCAGAGGCAAATAAATGGTGGCTGAAGAAGCCCCCTTACTGCACCCTAGAAGTTACCTCTCCCCTCCCAGCCCTGTCCTTCTCTGTCTGCTTTCTCCTTACCAAATCTTCTGCCCCTGTCTGCTTTTATTCCCTCTTCAGCATAAAAGCCCAAACCCAAACTCACTGCTGTCAAGTTGGTTCCAACTCATAGCAACCCTATAGGACAGAGTAGAACTGCCCCATAGAGTTTTCAAGGGGTGCTTGGTGGATTTGACATGCCGACCTTTTGGTTAGCAGCTATAACACTTAACCACTACATTACCAGGGTTTAGAAAATTGCTTCTTAAGATGGCAAAGTGACTGAGGAGAGGGAAAGAAAATACAGAGAGGTGGTTGCCATGGAAACTATAAAGTAGAAGCAGAAACTTTCAGGAGCAGGAAGGAGAAGGCAAGCTGACCTGGTGGTAGAATGGCTGGCTTAGGCTAGCCTGCAATGCTCCTGCTCCCAGCATCCTAGGCTGGAGGTTCTGGGACCTGGCTCCGTGGAGCAGGAGGGCCTTCTGATTTGTCCCAGGTGAGGTGAGCAGCTTGTGGCCTGAGGAGGAACCTATGTCTTCTTCCCAAATCCCTTCTGGTGACAAATCTGACTGGAGACACACAGGGCTCTCTGCAGGTCCTTGCATGATGTGTCAGTTCCACTGTTGTAACATGCACAAATGACGCAGACTGGGACCTGACAGTTTACAAGGCAACTTCTCATGTGTTGCCTCATTCAAGGCGCATGCAAGTTCTGGGGGGACAGTATACAGACAGGGGAGCTGAGGTTCAGAGAGGTTACAGGGAAACTGCTCCAGGTCACAGAGCTGAGAACCCCTAGGAATGAGATTGCAGTGCAGGGCTGTTAGCCCCAGAAGTCCTTGTTCTCCCTGCCTCTGGGATACCCTTAGTTTTTGAGTAGGTAACTGTGCTGTGAACAGAGCAGCTCTGCAACCTCCAGACCCTTCTTATCCCCGGTGCCACTAGGACTCTTCCCCAGGTATTTTGCCATTTGTTTTCTGTGTGACCCCCACAAGTTATTTTCCCTCTGAGCTTTGGTTTTCTCATCTGTAAAGTGAGCATAATAGTACCTTCTGCCTTCAAATGTTGTAAGCATACGTTTGGTGAAGTAAGCAGGGCTGGAATGCAACCTCCTGTATTTCAGAGAAGTTTCTTCAGCAAAACATGTCTGATGAGTTCGTGACTTGCTGGGGGCAAGGTAAATGTAGATTAAGATCACAGCTGAAGAGCCTGTGTAAACCCTTGAGGCTGGCTGAAGAACAAGAGAATGATGACACCTCCTGCCCAGCACCACAGTCCCCGCCTGTTCCCAAAACAGGCCACCAAGGCTCTGAGTGGACACTAGGACATCTCAGCCTCAATTCTCTCTGCCAGGCTTCCCTGGCCAAAGGGAGGGAAAGGAGAAGAATTTAGCACCCTTCCCAGTTAGCTGGGATTCCAGTGAGCCCCTGGAATCGTACATGGCCTTGGGGGCCTGCTCATGAACTGGAGCCAAGCCTTAGAGTTCTCCAGACAGAGTCCTGGTAAAGCAAATGCATTATTAAACAGCAGAAAGGCAGCACACCGTGTGTGAAAGATAATGGGGGAAATTTATTTGATGGGCTATAAATCATAGAATGCGAAACACTGAAACCCACCAGGAGGAAAATTAGTAAGTTCTGAGCTGTGACTTGTTTGGCAAAGGGGTGGAGGGCATTTGGTCTCATTCTGTTGTCCACCGAGGAGCTTCACGCTGCATAGCGGCCCGGAGGCCTAAGACACTCAAGTGTACACACTGACTTGTGCAGCTGTGGTGTCCCCACCCTCCTTGTGACGGGCACATGCACATGACAGTGCCAGCTAGACACTGGGGTTATGGCTTGAGCGAGGCAGCCACAGACTCCACTCTTGGGGAGAGCACAGATGTGGGATGAACCATGATTTTATATATGATACATATAAACCACAGCTACATATAAAGCAGTTGCCATGGAGTTAGCTCCAACTCACAGGGACCCTATGTGTGTCAGAGTAAACCGCACTTCTTAGGTTTTCAGTGGCTGGTATTTCAGAAGCAGATTGCGAGACCTTTACTCTGAGACATCTGTAAGTGGATTTGAACCATCAACCTTTTGGAGTTAGTTAAAATATATCTGTACATTTATACGAGGCCTGACAAATTCACAAACTCACCCTAGAAAAAAGTGCTATGTACCTCATTGCTGAATATCACTACAGTCGCCATTGAAGTACTCCCCTTGGGAAGCTGGGCACCTATACAAGCAATTTTGGAATGTTTTCTGGAGTGGCCATCAGAGCCGTCGTATTACCCTTGATGTCCTGAATGTAATCAAAATGTCTTCCTTTCAGTGTTTCCTTTATCTTTGGGTAAAGAAAAAAGTCATTGCGGGCCAGATCAGGTGAGTAGGGAGGGTGTTCCTATACCGTTATTTGTTTACTGCCTAAAAACTCCCTTACAGACAACTATACAGTTAAGTTTGTGAACTTGTCACTGTGCCACTGTACACAATGGCCATTCCAGAAAGAGTTCCAAAACTGCTTCGAAGGGTGGACTAGGCACTGGTGTTTGTGCATAGCTTCTCAAGAGGAGTACTTCAAAGGTAGCCATAGTGATATTCAGCAATGAGGTATGTAGCACTTAGAACAATCTTAATTGTCAGACCTCATGTGTAATATTTTCAATCCCCAAGGGCAAGTAAAGATGAGACTTATAAAGATACTGATAAATAAATCAAACCCGTTACTGTCCAGTTGATTCCAACGCATAGCAAGCCTATAGGAGAGAGTAGCACTGCCCCATAGAGGTTCCAAGGAATGGGTGGTAGATTCCCACTGCTGACCTTTTTGGTTAGCAGCCGAGCCCCTAAATATTGTGCTACCAGGGCTCCATTGATAATAAAAGGCAATGGTAATGAAAGCCAAAAGATAAAAGAGAGAGAAAATTAGGTATTCAATTCAGATCAGAATTGATTTGTGATGGAGTCATTGGAACAGGTGCCCGTTGTAAGTTGCGTACTACCTGTGCATGTAGGTGTACTTTGTGATGGGCTCTGCTCTGAGGTAGGAGGACATGAGGAGGGACCATTAGAGTTCTTAGCATGGAGGGATGGTTCCCCTGGGAAAAGATGAGTGTGTGGGAGTCAGCCAGGTGGCTCAGGAAAGCAGTGGGGAGAGAGATGAGTTGGAAAGAGTGTTCAAAGAACAGCAAGGCCAGGGTGGCTGACACAGAGAGATATTTTTAGATACTCACTCTGGTTGCTTTGTTGGGAGTAAACTTGGGGGCAGGAGAGGATTTGGGATCACAGTTGGGGGTCTCTAGAAGTTCCCAAAGTTACAGACAAGGATGCTCTGGACTTGGATGGTGATAGTGGAGATAGAGAGAGATACAGAGACTCAAGCTAAAATTTGGAGTTAGCAATAGCCCATTTTAGAGGAGGCTCAAACAGACTAGGAAGGCAGCCTGGTGTCCAAGGAAGTGGGGATGATGGGACCAAAGACTTGAAAGACAGAAGTGGGAGTCAGGGGTGTTTGGGGGCCAGTGTGGCTGCAGAGCATATAGGTGTAGGCAGTGGTGAGGCCAGGTAGAGGAGGGGGCTGGGCAATATCCTCTGATCACCCAAGTGAACCGGAACTAGAAACCAGTATCTGTGGCCTTATTGCCACAGAACAACTTTTTATAATTAGCTCTGTCTTCTTAGTGTTTGGAAAGAGTCATCAGCTTAGTCACCTGGGGACAGGTGAGAGGAGGCAATTAGGAGTCAAGCTGTGTAGGATTGAATTCTGCCTTTGCCACTTATCAACATTCTGTATCCATAAAAGGGGGACAGTAAGGATGTACACCTCTAAGGTTGTTGTAAGGATTAACTGAATGAATATTGTCTGGCAGGTTATAGGGAGTCCCTGGTTGGTGCAAAGAGTTTAACACACACAACTACTGTCCAAAAGGTTTGTGTCCACCCAGAGGCACCTTGGAAGAAAGCCATGTCAGTCACCTTCTGAAAAATCAGCCATTGAAAATCCTATGGAAGATTGAGCTACTGGGCTGAGGGCTGGGGACCGTGATCTCAGGGGATATCTAGTTCAACTGGCATTAACAGTCTACAAAGAAAATGTTCTACATCTGACTGTGGTGAGTGGTGTCTGGGGTCTTGAAAGCCTGCCAGTGGCCGTCTAAGATACATCTCTTGGTCCTATACTGACTGGAGTGAAGGGGAGAATGAAGAATACCAAAGAAGCAAGGGAAAGAATAGTCCAGAGAATTAATGGACCACAGTCTTCACCAGAGTGACCCCAAAACAACTAGATGGTGGCCTGTTAGCCACTACTGACTGCGCTGGCAGGGATCACCATAGAATGTTCCAGAGAGATGGAGAAAAATGTAGAACAAAATTTAAATTCGCAAAAAAAAAAGACAAAACAAAACAAGCCTTGCTGGTCTGATAGGGACTGGAGAAACCCTGAGAATATGGCCCTCAGACACCCTTTTCACTCTATACTGAAATCACTCCTGAGGTTCACCCTTCAGCCAAGGGGCAGACAGGTCTAGAGGGCCAACAAGAACACACGTGAGGAACGTGCTTTGTAGTTCAATCACGTACATGAGACTAGTGGGCACACCAGGCCCAAAGCAAAGATGAGAAGGTAGGAAGGGACAGGAAATGGAACCAGGGGACCTAGGGCACAGTAAGGGTGGGTGTTGACACAGGGCAGGGTTGGCACCCAATGTCACAAAACAATGTGCATATTAACTACTTAATGGGAAACTAATTTGCTCTGTAAACTTCCACCTAAAGCACAGTTAAAAAATGATTTTTTTTTTAAACCAAGAAGAAAAGAACCCTACCGTGTACAGTTCTATTCTGACACAGGTGGCAGAAGATGCAACAGCACCCTCCCTCCCTCCCTGCCGCCCCCCCCCCCCCCCACCGCCCCGTAAGTGCTATATTGGCAGTAATCAACATGTACTCTGTAACTTGGACAAGGCCATCACCTCCCTGGGCTTCACTTTCTCCTGAAGCATCTGTGAGCCCTGCAGGCTAAGTTTCTCTAGTCTCCCTGTGTCCAACTCCTGAGGTGGCTGTAGCCCAGTGCCAGATAGGACTGCATTACTCCCAGCCCTGTAAAGGGACACCAGTTCTATCAGAGCTGTAAGGGGATATTTTAATCAGCCCAGGACTTGGTGAGGTCAGAGGGTACAGAGACCAGGACAAAGGGTGCCGGTTAGGTCTGCTACCGGCCTCAGCTGACATGCTGAGCCCTGATCTCTTGACCACATGCAGGAGCCTGGAACGGGAGGCTGAAGCCAGAGGTATCACTGTGGGACAAGGACCTGGGCAAACTGATGGTTCTCAATTTTGAACCTCAGTCCATGAGCCTTAGAATCACTTGCTTGCTGCACAGAATGAGATGCAGTGTGGAAAAACCAGATTTGTGACCTGCCAGGGTCTGTGTTCCCAGCAGCTCCATGCAGAGCCAAAGGAACCTGAGAGAGAGAAGGAAGGCCAGTGTGGCCCACAGACTATGTGCTTCACTCCTGGACCCACCCCCTGTGGTTAAAAATGCATGTTCCTGGGCTCCTCCCCAGATACTCTGCAGTGGGCCTGGTAATCTGCATATTAACATGTACCCCAAGGGTCTGAAGCTCTTAGTTAAAGTTTGAGAACTGAGATTCTGGGCCATGCTCTTTCTTAGACCAATGAGGAAAGGGACCCAGAGGGGAGGAGATGGCTCACCCAAGTTCCTCAGCAGACCTTGCCACCTTAGGGTATTCAGGCACAGTCCCAGGAACCCTGGGAGCCCTGGGAGCCCTGGGCTGGGCCTCTGCTGGATTGATGCTTCCAAGGAGCGAGAAGGCCTTTGTCCTAGGGCTGTCTTCCCAGCAGGGGGCAGCACCAGCCAGTCACAGATGGGGTCTTTGTAGCCCAGGCTCTGTGGGCCTGGGCTGGCAGGGCAGCCTGGGAAGAGCCTACCACAGTGGGTCAGAGGTAAGGGTTTGTGAGAGCCTGAGAGGGTAGGTGGGTCTGTGTCTGCTTGAGAGCCTATGTAAGGGTAGTGGCTATGAGAGGGGGCATCAAGACGTTTTCAAAAGCAACACAAAGTTCCAGAAAGTGGATTCAGAAAATTCTGTAACCACCTTATAGACTGCAGGAGGACAGGGAGGGTGCTGTATAGTTCCCCCTGTGCCCCTCACCCCTGCCCCTAGAGAGACATGGAGTTGAGGCTGGAGCTCAAACTCCGGCTCCGACTGGCAGCTTCATCTGCTGCCCCAGACTAGCTGAGGATCTGGGAGTATCACAGTGATCCTGAGCCCTCTGAGCCTTCATTCAAGGGTGGGCTGACCGCTAGCTCTTTCAAGGCCTTCTAAGTTGAATGACTTAGTTTCAGCCTTTTCAGGGTCACTCGTTGGTAGTAAGCTCCCTGTCATCAGAGGGATACCTGCCAGAGGCCGGTCAAATCTTGCTTCCTTTTAGACTTTTACCTGTGGTCTTGGACCATCTGCCACCCCACCCCCCACTCTGCCCCTGTCTCTGTTAATCATTAATGACCAAGAAAGTCCCACCTGAGGGGAGGGGTGTGTCCTTAGCTGTGGAGGGAAGTGGGCAGCTGATTTCCAGGATGACCTTGAACTTGTTTTCCTTGGCCCCAAACTTTCTTGTCCACTTCCTGTTTGAGCAGACACAGAAATTCTACAGCTGCAGCCCTTCCTCCACCTCCTGGTGCGATTTCCAGACAAAACACTGTTCTCAGGCTGGGGGCAGGGTAAGCATTGTTCTCATTCCCAATGGGAGTTGAAGGGTGAAGGTGGCAGAGGTTCCCCAGGAGAGGGCAGTAACGGTGAAATCAAGACTAGGGAAGCCTGCCCTTCCTCCAGCTCCTGTGGTGGCTTCCATTTAATATTCCAAACTGGGGCAGGGGCTTCAAGTGTCATTGCCCAAGGGCCCTGAGAGACCACCCAGGTAACACCACTTTGTTAAAGGTAAGCTGGGGCTGCAGACAGCAGAGGACTTGCCTAAAGGTACACAGCACCAGCCAAGCCAGTGAAGGCATTTATTCATTTATTTGCTCTTTGAGGGCCAGTGCTGAGAAGTTCCTATGTAAAGTCAAGGCTTGTATTTTGGCCTTGTGGCCAGCCCTGAGCATGCCCCTCAAGCACTGTCCACGTGTCTTAGTGGAGGAAAGCCCACAGAGGTGAAGTCCCTTGCCCCAGGTCCTGCGGGTGCCTTCCTTGAAGACACGGTGGCTTCTGAGCCTAGCACTCTTCATTTGCCTCATTCATCGGCGATTTATTGAGTTTGTTCCAGATGCCTGTGTGTGTACTCCTCTGTAACTGAGCATTTGTCGGTGGGATCAATTCTAGCCACTGGGGATACAGCTGTGAACAGGGCTAGCAAGGTCCCTGCCCTCATTAAGGTTAGGGGAAGATAATTAGTGAATAACTCAGTATATAGATAAGATAGTTTCAGGAAGTGATAAGCGGAAGAAAATAAACCAGGACAATGGAATAGCGTGTGGGGACTGGGCCAGAGGCACTTGAGATAGGGTGGCCAGGGAAGGCTGCTAACTGATATTTGAGCTGTGGCCTGAATGACAGGGAGGAGCTGGCCCTCTCTAGGGTCAGTATGTCCTAGTAGAAAGAGCAGCGAATGCAAAGGCCCTGAGGTGGGCCCACCTTTGGCAGGTGGTTCAGGGCTGTTATTTTGCCCTTGAGTTGACTTGACTCATAGTGACCCTATGTGACACAGTGGAACTTCCTTGTAGGGTTTTTAGGCTGCAGTCTCTACGTGGGAGGAGCCCTAGTAGCACAGTGATTAAGCAGTCCTCTGTTAACTGAGAGGTCTAAATTGCTCAGTGGTTAGAACCTGTCAGCAGCTCCACAGGAGAAAGGTGTAACAGTCTGCTTCTGTAAAGATTAAAACCGACCGCCATCGAGTCAATTCCAACTCACAGCAACCTTACAGGACAGAGTAGAACTGCTCCATAGAGTTTCCAAGGAGTGCCCAGTGGATTCAAACTGCCAACCTTTTGGTTAGCAGACATAGAACTAAATCACTATGCCACTAGTACGGCATAAGAAATCCAATGGAACAATTCTGTGAATTAGAGTAAACTCAGTGGGACACAACAACAGTCCTTACACAGGGGCAGATTTCTAGGTCTGTTGCCCTAGGACCTCTGGGTGGGTTCAAACTTTAAACTTTTTGGTTAGTGGCTGAGTGCTTAACCACTGAGCCACTAAGGCTCCTTGAGTTTGGGGCTAGTGGCTCCCCAAGAAAGCTTCTGTGAAGCTCTTTTAAAAATATGGCTTCCTGGGTCTGCCCACCAAGATTTGGATATGGTTGTGCTGAGAGTGGGAACCTGAAGTCTGTTTTGAATCTCCCGGTGTATTCTTGGGCCTTCAGCTCTGCCTTGCACCTGCAGGCCTGCCTCATGCAGCCAACCCTTCCAGTCCCCACCTCACCCACCACTCCAGCCTCGTAGTACAACTCACTGTCCTCACTATACCCTTTGCTGGTTCTCACATCTCTGGGTCTTTGCTGGTGCCATCTCTTCTGCCAAGAATAATTCTGTCTGCTCTCCAGTCTACTCCTGCTTGTCTTTGTAGCTACCTTCTCCAGGCAGTATTCCAGGACTTCTTCCTCCTCCAGATTCCCTAAGCAATGACTGCAAATCAGACAGACTCAATGACTTTTCTTGCAGGCCCCACCATCTCATAACCAGGCGGGGGACTCTGCTGACCAGCTCTGGGCTGTCCTGCACTCAAGGAGCCCATAGATTAATGTGAAAAAATTAATTTGGAGGGGCGGTGGTAGGGTCAGGTTCAGGTGAGTTCATACCTGGGACTTCTGATCCATGATGCTATTTGCTCCTCGTACAACCTTACAAAGTGCAAGTGTCATTACACTCATTTTACAGTTGAGGAAACAGAGGCACAGAAGTAAAAGGATTGTTCTAGGGTCACTCAGCCAGAAAGTGCTGGTTCCTCACCACAAATCCTGTGCTCTTTCAGTTTCTTTGCCTAGATGACCACCAAGGAGCTGACCAGTTCATCTGTCCTCCTCAGTAGGCTCTGTAGGGATGGAGCGGGACTCCCTCCCCTGGAGCCCAGGCTGGTGCCAGCCATGGGATGGGTCACAGATGAACCGGTGGGGGAAGGAGAACTCTGGGCTTATGCTGGGACCATATGTCAGCTCCTTTGGTCGCCCGGGGGTGTGGAGCACTCAGTCCATCAATGGATGGAGAGGAAGGAGTCGAAGAGGTTGAGCTTCAGCCCTAGGCCCAGGCTGGGGGAACAGGGAGGGCTCTGAGCCTGGCTGGGGTCCAGGGCCCACCTGGAGCTTGGCAGTGTTTCTGGGTCAGGGCAGGGAGAGGAAGTATGTGGAGGCAGTTGCTCTAAGCCTGGCCATCTGGGCTGAAATGCTGGCTTCGTGAGTGGGGGTAGGGACAGAGGGGCTGGAGCTGGAGAGTTGCTGCCAGTCTCTCCTTTTCCCAGTGGTCAGGTTTTGGTTTGGAGACCCTGAGCTTTGGGAACAGAAGGCTGATGTCTTAACTGGTCTGGAGTGGTAGCCCTGGGTACCTGTGAGTGAGCAGGCATCAGGCATTGTGAGCAGCATAGTCCAGGCAATAGAAGGGAAAAGGGGGTCTTGGAAGCTATAGTTAAGGTCCAAATTGGATCCTCAACTTACGGCCAAACCCCATGTGTGACCTCTGGTGAGCCTTACTCCCTCCCAGGGCCTCAGTTTCCTCATCTGACTGCTGTGCAGCTGTGGGAGGGGCACTCAGACCCTCGGCGATTGTGAAATTGATAGATCTAGCTAGTGATGGATTAGGCAGGATCCTCAGGCAAGTTCTCAGACCTTAGTTTCCCTGCTTCTCTCAGTGACTCTGAAGATTCCTTCCAGCTCTGACATTCCAGGATTTTAAGACAGACTCTTATCATGTACAAGGGAGGTATGTCCTCTTCTCTGGGCCTCTGGAGGACAGCAGTGTCATGCAGGTGGTGATTTGGGGGCTGGTAGGTATTTCTAGGAGCTGATGGAATCCCAGGAACGTGAGCCAGGAAGAGCTGTCTCACACCTGCATAACATGTTTCAGAAACCTGTGACCCAGAGATGTCAAGGGACTGTCTCTGGGTCACGTAGTATGACCTCCTCTCTGCTCCGCCCCCCAGCTGGCCCTCAGTCTTGGCTGCCTCCTTGGTCTTGTCCCTTGGGCCCAGCTTTGGGTGACTTGATTTAAAAAACAGTTGTACTCTGAGGCTTTAGACTCATGGCCTCTTTGTGTTCAAACATCTATTCTTGATGCATCCCCTGTTCTGTCTCTGCTGAGAGGGACAAAGCCATCTGAGCCCTTGTGTTCTTGGTTGTGACAGGATCATGTCTACATAAGGTGGAAGTCTGGGAATGTAGGGGAGAGTCGAGACAGAGGGTACCTGGCAGGGCTTCTAGGGTTGAGTGAGCCCTGCTTGTCTGTGTCCCCTGCCTGACGAAGCATGTCCTGGCTCCGAGCTCCCGCATGTCCTAGATGGGAGTCTAGCTCCCGGTCCAGCCTTGTTCCCGGACAGAGGGTGAACACAGGAAGCTGTCACTGCCGGCCAGACGAGCCTCCTCCCAAGGCAGAGACCATGCCCTTATCCACAAGTGTCCTACTGCCCCTCCATCCTACCCACACCCCTGCACAGGGTCCAGCTATTGACTCAACGATTGAGACTCTCCTGGGAAGTGGTTGGTTGGGGGGGCTGTCTGGCTGGGAGCTGTCCCTGGTCACCTCTGCCTGCCTTGTCCCGACAGGAAACCTGACAGGTCTGAGCCCTCCAGACACCCATAGTGTGGGGGCTGGTGTGGGCTCAGATGCTTCCCTTGTTGAGACTCCTACCCCTCCATCCAGGCCGCTTCCTATCCCTTGTCAAAGCCTTTTAAGGAAAGTTCCATGCTGTCCTATCACCTCTTCTTCCCTCCCTCGCATTTGTGTATCATGAAGTCTTGCTCAACCTTATAACCTTTGCTTTTGCTGTACCTGTCTGGGTTCAAATCCTGGCCCTGCCTTGTGCAAGCCCTATGGCCTTACCCTTTCCCCACTCGTTATATGCTGTACAAAATGTTTTCCTCAGTGTAAGCCAGGCCTTTCTGCTTTGTGTTTGGGTGAATAAATGGATGATCTGTCCTAACAGTAGAGGAAAAACTATCCTTTGTGGGCCATCCAAAATTTTTCAAGGATAATTCTGACAATATGCTTCTTTTTTCCTTCACTGGCTTTAAACCTAATACCCCCTAGTAAGATTTGACTGTACTGGGCTAGGCTGGCAGCCCTTCTTCCAGCATCTGGATGCTTCTCCTAACCTGGTCCTGGCCTAGCTCATAGTTTACTGGGGCTGTCAGTCCAGCTCCCGTCATGCTCACTGCTCTCAATGCATGGGATACCTGGATGCTGATAGTTTTCTGCCTGGAGAGCAATTCTTTGGATCTATTCTTTCTTGGCTTTCCTGTGGCCTTCTGGTGGCCCTGTTATTCTAGGTGTGGCAGGAGTGTGGAGGAGGGTCTCTTTTTGGGGCTCAGGGTACACTTCATCTTTAAGGAGGTGATGCTTGAGCTGAATCTTGAAGGTAAGGAGGAGTTCACCAGGTGAGTACAGAAGAAAGAGCTTCATGTCCATGGCCAGAGGTGGGAAGGAGTGCAGTGCCTTTGGCTGGTCTGGAGTGCATAGGTCAGAGCTGCTGGAGTCGGGTGGTGTACACAGGGAGGCAGCTAGCTGTTTTGTGATGGAGCTTGGTTCTTTTCAGTGCTCTGGTGTTCTCCTTTTTTAGGGAGAGGATGAAGGTGTTAGTAGTGGTGGGATCTCATCTGGTCTGACTTAGCTAGTGTGAATTCCCTGCCTGGTACTTAGGAAGCATGCAGATTTCCTGGCCCCATCCAGACCCACTGAGTCAAGCATCAGGCAAGAAACCCGGAAGTATGTGTGCTTAAAGAGCCAGGGGTGATTGGGTAGTTGAGGGGTATGGAGACCATGGAGGCCTTGACCCCACACAAAGCAGCACACGGAGGTGGGCATTGGGCTTGTTCAGGAGCCCTTCTGGAAGCAAGACAGAAGTGAGTGGGTATGGGTAGGCCAGAACTATTGACCAGACTCTTAGCTCTAAAGGGGGCAGGAATTCCAGTTCTAAGGCGGTCACAGAGGGCTTCTCCTAAAAAAGAGCCTGTCACTGGAAGCAATGAGATTGAAAGGGAGGAATATTTTCAGGTACTACCTTCCCAAGGCCAGGTGGTCTCTGAAAGGGGGTGCTATGCTGTTTTAAAGGAGGAGGCGACAGGGACAGCAGCAAGTAGGGGACTGCAGGAGAGAATGGGTGAGCTTGCTTTCCTCCAGCAGGATTGATTCCAGATGCTGTGCTAGGGCTTGTGGTGAGCAGCCTTTGTCTGCCTGCCTGATGGGGGTCTTGGGCCAGGGGGAGGGGCAGGGAGCCCAGGGCTTCTCTTCACCCCTTTCCTGCCTTCCTGCTTTATACCCTACCTCCAACCTCTGTGCCTAACTGGAAGGCTATGAAAGCCATTGGCCCTTGCTTGGGATGATTGACATTGTCTACTCCCGCCCAAAGGCCAGGAGGCTTCCTATTTATTATATGACCTTCCTCTTCTACCCTGGCCCCTAGGGTCACCGTGAGTCGGATCTGACTCGAGGGTACTTGGCTTGGCTCCTCCCTCCACAGGTAGATAGGTTAGGAATCTACAGTTTCTCTACATAGAAAAGGACACTGAGGCACAGACAGAGTCCTGAGGAGCCTGAGCATAACCTGGGGGACCATGTTTACAGACTGAGGTCCAGAGTTTCTAGCCACTTCCTGCCCCACTGCCCCAAAAGCCCCAAGCTAAGAGCACTTAATTTCGCTGCTGATCAGAGTCTTTTGGCAGTGAGTGGCCCATCTCCACAGGGGGCTAAAACCATGCTGCTCAGAAGATGCCTGCTTTGGGAGGGAACCTGGCCAAATGAACCCTGGAAACAGGATTGTTGGCCTCACCTTGGAAGTGCTCTACCCCCAAACCTGGTGGGCCCATCCAGGGAGGTTATTTATTACCAAGGGCCCTTGTCTTGTTCAGGACTAAGGGATAGGGTGCCAGCCCTTCCCAGAGGCACTGCCCTTTCGAAAGAGGATGCTGGGCAGTGTGTAACACTGAAGATAACACAGAGCAATGCTTAACCCAAAGAGGGCTAATGGTGTCCTAACCAGCCATGTGGTTCTTCTGTCTTCTCCTAGGACTAACCAGTATTCTGGAGTTAGGGGCACTCTTTTTGCTCTTTCAGCTGGGAAGGCTCTGGACTCCCTAGACTAGGCCTGGAGGTGTAATACCCCTGCTACCCCTCCCCCTTGCTCTTGGGAAGGCGTCTGGCTTCCAGCTGTGATCCAGGCTTCTGCTGACCTGGGGTCCCTCCCTTTTGGCTGAGGGAGGGAGTGAAGGGTCGCCCCCTGTGAAGTGCAAAACCTGGCCTGGACTCTTGCCCAGACTGCCCCCACCTTCTTTAGGGTCCCACATTTTCAGCTGCTCTGAAGGTGGGTGGTAGACTGCCTGAGGCACCCACACATCATGCTCCACATACACACACCTAAGATGGCATATGGGGTGGGAGGTCCCTTTATGACACCACTTTTTTCTGCCACACCACTGGTTTTATGTTGACTTGGGCAAGTCAGAATTAATTATCAGGGCCTGTGTTTCCCTTTTGTTCTTGAGGAAACTGAACTCAGGCAGGTTGTTGCCTGCCCCAGTGGTTTAAAGGATAAGTTCTGAAGCAGGGGCAGGGGAGAGTAGGGAATGAAAGGAATCTTTGAGGGCCTGGATGGTCAGGGAAGGCTGGAGGAAGTGGACCCTAAAGGATAGAATTTGGCTAGACAGAGAAACCACATGGAAGGGTAGCCCCTGCCAGTAATAGAGCAAAGAAAGTTTTCCTGTGGCAGAGAACTAGAAGTGAGACTGGATGGCAGTTTAGTCAGGGCTGGAGTATTGAAGCCCCAAAGGCCAGGGAAGAATGCATGGGCTTGTCACCCTTGGACTTTACGGAGCCACAGAAGGTTCCTGAGCTGGGGAGTGAGTGACTTGGAGAAAGCTTTTAGCTTGATGGAATTGAGAAAGTTGGAACTCCCCCTGGTCCCAGCCTCAGTTTCCCTTCCCTACAGTAGGGTAATTGTTCTGCCCTCCCAGCAGGCTGCTGGAGCTGCTGTGAATGTCCAGTGGGTTGCAGTGCCTGTGATGGTTGTTACTTATGGATGTGTGTGTGTGTGTGTGTGTGTGTGTGTGTGTGTGTGTGTGTGTGTGTGTGTGTGTGTGTGTGTTGGGGCAAAATGTTTATATTTGGCAACGCCTACTGGATGCACAGGTGTTTGTTATGTTCTCTCTACTTTTGTGTGTGGTTGAAATATATACTGTAATTTTGACTATGTAAATATAATACGGGTATCAAACGGGACAAAAAAATAGGCATGTATTCTGCCCTAAAACGGAGTGTTTCAACCCAGCTGGGGATAGAGCGTACTGGTTTGATTCTCAGCCTGGTGAACTTGGGACGAAAATGGGGTCATCAGCTTCACTGCGACTCTAACCAACCGGAGCTGTTTTCCGGACCTCAGACCTCGGAGTGTCAGCCTCACTTTGTGCGTCCGGCCTCGTGTCCGGGAGTGCACACACGTGGGTGTGCACCATCTACACCTGCGGCTGGAATGGGGAGCCCCCTGCGCCCTGGAATCGGACTTAGACTTCTCAGGCACTGGGAGACGCGGGGAGCCCTCCTGTTTCGCTAGTGGAGGCCTCCGGTCTCGGGCGTGCTCCCGCCCACCTGACCCCTCTTACTCCAGGCCGGGATTTCCCCAGCACTGACTTTCCGGGCGGGTGCCAGCCCGGCCTCCAGGTCCCCAGCCCCCGTGGAGGGGCCGGCTGCTTCGGGAAAGGGGAGGAGGAGGAGGAGGAGTTTGGGCTACTTTGTGGGGCAGCCTTGGCCGCGGCGGCGGTGGCAGCGGCTGCAGCACCAGCACCAGCGAGCGCGGGAGAAGGCAGGGACGCCCGCCGGGCGGTCCGGAGCGGGCGATGGGGTCCATGTGAGCGCGCCCAGGCCCGGCCCGGTGCCCGGCGGGCGGCAGCATGTCCGCGGGCGGCAGCGCCAGGAAGAGCATCGGGAGGCCATCCTACTACTACCGGCTGCTGAGGCGGCCGCGGCTGCAGCGACAGAGGAGCCGCTCCCGCAGCCGGACTCGGCCTGCCAGGGGTAGGCGCGACCCCCACCCAGATCCGCAGGCCCTCTCGACCGCCACTTCATACCTGATGCCCCGTCGGGATAACAGGGACCCCAGATCTTAGCCACTTAGAAGACCCCCCTCATCCGTCTCTCCAAGTGCCCGTTATTCGGTGGGAGCCCCGTTCCTGACAGTTTCTCCCTCTGGTCCAACCTCTTGTGTCTTTAGTGTTTTCCCTTTGCCCTGGGCAAGGAGATGAAAGATTGGAAAGCAGGGTTCTCGTTCTTTCGCCCCTCAGAGCAGCCCTGCAGCCCCCACGGTGTCTCACTTTTCTCGGCAGTGGGGCACTAAGTGATCCAAGGTGGACCCTGGCGTTTCCTCACCTCACCTTCCCTGCCTTGGCCTGCCGGCCTAGCCAGTCTCGCACTTTTTCCCTTTTCTGGGGCTTAGCGGGCTCTTCTTCGGAGGAACTGGAGAGGAACACAGCTCCAGGGGTCCTTGGCTTTTAGAGAGCCAGAAGCTGAGTGGGTTGGTGAGTTGTACCTTTTCTGGAAAAGTTTCTTTTTTTCAAGCCCAGGAAGCTGAATGGGGGAGGGCGAGGTGCAGGCAGACTTTTCTTTTTCCAGTAACTGGATCCTCTACTGGAAATGAGTGCGATCCTGGGGGCTGCCTTCAGGGCTGGTTGGGGGCCAGGACTTCCTTTCCTGGCTGGATGAGAGGAAGGGAGAGGGCCTGATGGAGAAGCCAGAGTCCTGGGCAAAGGCTCTGACACCCTGAGGATGCCAGCAGGGCTGATGGGGGAGCTAGGGCAGCAGGGGTGCATGGGTCACTTTTCCAAGACCAGGTTGTCAGTGGACATGCTGAGAAGGCTGGCCCTGCAGCCCTGCGCAGAACCTGCCCAGAGGGGATTTAAGCAAATACTGTGCACTAATCTATAGCCCAGGGTAAACTGTCAGCCTTTCCAAGTGCTGGCGGTGTGTTGGGAACCAACAGCTTTGCCCCAGGGCTTCACTAAGTGTTAATTTTGCTTCCCTCCAGAATGGGGAAGACTTTTCCCACAGTCAGGGCTGGGCATCCGTGTAAGAGGCTTCCTCCGGAAGCAGTGAGTTCTCTGTACAGAAGCACCCAGCCTGAGTCTGGGAGTGTGCACAGGTGTGCACTTAAGGGCCTCTGGAGGCTGTTGGTTTCCCACTCCTTGTCTTCCGTGAAGTGGCCTCTGGCCATGCCTTACCCCTCAGTCTTGGCCCTGGAGACAAGAGATCTGGATTCAAGCACAAGTCAGTGTAACTTTGGGCAAATCATTTCCCCTTTCTGAGCCTCAGTTTCTTCAGGTGTAAAATGAGGTTGGCAGTATGGGGAAGAGTCAGTGAAGGAACAGGTGCATGTCATTGATGCTCAGGCCACCCCTGGGGCGGCTCCTTTACCTCTCCTCATTGGTAATACCTTGTACAACCTTTCCCTCCACTTTTCAGCTCAGCTGGGTTTCATCCCTGGGTGCCAAGGCACAGAGGGGACTAGGAGTTCTCCTCTAAACCAAGAGTTCTGCTGACAAGGAGGCAGACAATCCATGTATGGGACCTTTCCTCCCCTGAGCCCCAGCTGCCAGGCCACATAGCTGTGGGAACCCTGTTTGGTCTCCCATGCCTTGAAGGAGATCAGCAGCTTGCGGGGAGTGGGCAGGAAACTTCTGGGAGCACAAGCTGGGAAATCAGGGAGAGTTTCACAGAAGAGGTGCCATTTGGACAGGATCTCACAAAATAGATAGGATTTCCTTTGGCAGAGGGAGTGGTTGAGTCAGAACTGGGTTCAGCCATAGCTCTGCATGTAACTATGTTTGGGCCAATTACATCACTAACCCTCAGTGACCTCCACTGGTAAATGGTAAATGTAAGATGGTAGGCCTCTAAGAATGAGAGTAGGAATGCATGGAAAGCTGGAAGCCTGTGTCTGGGGTTTGTGCCATAGGAGTGTGATCTGTTGTCATGTGCAAAGATAGGAAGAAGGAAAATGCGTTGGGTGTTGTGGACAGAGCTCTTCCTGGGGTGGAGGTAAGGGTGGACTGGGGAGGTGGAAGAGCAGGGAGCATAGTTTGGGGCCTGACTGAGTGAGGGGAGTTTTGTGGGATGGTGAGAGCTGCTTGGGAGGATGACTCAGGCATTGTGAGAAGTGGAGGCTAGAGGCTCCCTGTCCTCTTGGGTAGGAGGCTGCTAGAGCAGGTACTGTCCTCTCTCTGCTGAGCCCAGAGGGTTCTCCTGCCTCTGCCTCAGGCCCACTTTCTCACTGCCCCTCCAGAGGACAGTCCCCTCACCCAGGTAGTAACATGCAGAGGAGGTCATTGCCTGGCCTTAAGGTAGGTCCTTCCCACCTCAGGCTTCAGTCTCCCAGTCTGCGTGGGGGCTCTGTGACTGTGACCTTAGACCACAAAGGAGGGGGTGATACCTAGCACTCTCGCCCAGATCAGGCCCTTGCTACATACGTGTTCTGGCCTCCACACTAGCCAGAAAGAAAAATGACTGAGAACTCTCGGGTGAGGAGTGTTCAGGAACAGGAAAGTGTCGGGTAGAGTAGGCTGATGGCAGGACCTGCAGCTGGCCAGGCTGGGGACAGGGTTGTGGTCTGTATGTCACCTTGGAGCACACCCCCAGCGGCTTCTACCCATCACTGGACTGCTGCTGTTGAGTGGTAGGGAGGGAGCTCACTGGAGATTTGTGAGCAGGACCTTGTTCCAGGCAGGATATTGAGTGTGGGACAGCATCTGTGGCTGCTCAGGTTTGACTGGTACAGGGCACTAAACAAGGCACTTCCTCTCTCTGGGTCTGGGTTTTCCCATCCAGAGAATGGGCAGAGTAAGACCAGACCTGCTGCTCGGGGTGTGGGAGTGGGAAAGCATGAATCTTTATGATGGCCAGAGATGGGGTGTTCATAGTGACCGTTTGATGGCAGAGGTCATCTGTCTGTGCTGCATAGTAACTTGTGACTCTGGAGTGTGCTTTAAAGTTGGGCATGGCCCTGGACTTTTGGGGACCTTTCCCCAGAGGGTGTCACACATCAAGGTGCCTTCTCACCTATCCCTGTCATAATCAAGGAAAGCCTTTGTCTGTCTGTCTGATTTGTCTGGGGAAGCATAAGTATTCCTCTAGCCCTAAATAAAGCTGCTTGGCAGGAAACATCTTGAGTATCTACTGTGTGCTGGCCTCCAGCCTGGTCACCAGGACCACACAGGGATGCTGGCAGTCCTAGCTCTCTCTGGTCCCCTAATCAGATGGGGACACCAGCTGCTGATTGGGGTGCACTGGGGTGTGGGGCCCTTTCTGTGGAGGATGGAGCAGTGGTTAGTTGGAGACAGGGGTCCAGCTCAGCTATGGCTTCAGTTTCCCCACTTGGCTCTGTACATGCCATTCTGCCTCATTGGTGTCCAGGACCTCTAGAAAAGGTAGTGAGCCCATACCCAGGGGTAGTTTTGATTCTTGTCTTCCATCTGAGTTTCTCCAGGAGTCTATCCTTGTGCCAGTCCCCAACTGGGCCTAGGGACTTGGCTGCCTCCCAGTATCATTAGGTCTTCTTTCATGTCCAGTATCCCCCAGTTGCATGGCCTAATACTTCAGCTGCTGTGTGGTCGGTCTCCTGTCCCTCCCACGTGGGCCTGTTTCCTCTTGGGACCTGCTGCACTCTGTCTGTGGGACCTTGCGGGAGCTTCCTGGGAACCCCCAATGTACTCTGAGGAATATAGGCTGGAGGGGCCTCACAGTGGTGCCCACGAGGGCTGGGTTGGTCCCGTGAGGTGATGTTACACCCCCACCCAGGGCTCAGAATACGGCAACTGAACAATCCAAACCCTGGGATTCAAATGGGAACACTGAGGCATAGAGGTGTTGTGACTAGCCCAAAGTCACCTTCACAGAGCTGAGTGTGGAGCCCAGGGCTTCTGGCCACTAGGAAGATGACAGCATGACTAGGCAGGGGTTACTTTAATACAGCTGGTTCGTAACAGGGAACAGGCAGGGACTGGACTGTGTACCACCATAGGGAGGGATATGGGCTACAGCCTGGTGGCAGGGAACTGTGCTTCAAAGAGACCGCAAACGGACCTCTGGGGCAGCAGCTTGGACCCTAGGAGTCAGACAAGCCTGAGAACAGCCCTGAGGGTGGATGCTGGTTGTGTTTTGTGGCCCTAGTCCTGGAACATTCCCACTCAGTGGTCCAAAGCCTGACTCTGTCCCCAGCTTGGACAATACCTCTGAAGTCGTAGTTGTTTCCTTTTCTACTTTGTTCCTTTTTCTGTTCTTGCTGGGACACAATCCCTCCTTTGGGGTTGGCTCCAGCTTCTTTGGGCCCTCCTGCCTGTCGCATACCTCAGTGGCTGGGACCTCACTTCCTCTCACGGTGTGTAACATGGTTAAAAGTGTCTCCTCTTGGCTCAGCACCCAGCACTGCATTTAACTCGGTGCGTACATTGTGTCTTTTAATGTTCCCGACAGCCCTGTGAGACAGATATTTGATATCCTCATTTTACAGGTATGGAAGAGTAGCTCTGGGAGTGAGCGCCTGCCCAAGGTCACACAGCTCAGAAACTGGAGCCCAGCTCTGCCTGACTGCAGACCCTGAACTTGTTTCCTCACCTGGCCCCTGGTTTCCTCTGCCTGCCCGTGGGATGGCTCCACCTTACTTGATGCGACCTCCTCCTTGGGTTTGCAGTAGTGTCCCATCAGATGTGCACAGGCAGCTACTCCACTGAGACTTCATGGGCATCATCCCTCCTCACAATCTTGGCCGTCATTTAGGAGGGAGGAAGGGAATGACCTTGTTGGCATTTTTGGAGTCGGTCTTCATGGTGGCTCCTCCACCTGCTTGGGATAGCTCAGGTGGCACCCCCAACTCTGGCTGCTGCCTCTCCTTCCTCCTGTCCCCTGTATCCTACTCAGTTTCATCTTCTGCCAACTGCAGTTTACTTGGGCATGTCACAGGCTGCATGGGCTCAGTCCGGTTTCTCCACCAAGTTTTTTTGTGCTGAGGCTTCCCTGTCCCCTAGTGTAAGGTCCTTGGAGATGGGCAGAGAGCCTGGGTCTGGGTCCCAGCACTGTTAGCACTTGAGGGAGGCCAGAGGCCAAAGTTAATGTCACAGAATGACAGCTTCTTGGCCTTTGTAGTTGCTGGGCGAGCCCTTTTACCTTAAATAAGAACGAAGACAATAGCTCCCTTTTGCCTAGCAGGACACGTATGAGGTTGTGTGTCAAGAACTTCAGTTTATTATCTCATTTTAACCCCTCAACTCTCCTGGAGGTAGGGGTCACTGTCCTTCCTCTCCAAAGGAAGACACAGCTCAGAGTGGTGAAGTGACTTGTTTGAACCCAGGCTACTGGCCTCCAGAGATCATGCTGAGAACCATGGCCCGGTATGTCTTCTTTGTTTGGTGCAATTCAGAAGACACTGGAATGGCCCAGGTGTGCTCTTGATCTCAGTGGATCAGGTTTGGAGTTCTGATGGCTTGGTGCTCTATCACTGCCCCGTTTAATTCTGTTCTGACCGAGACCTGGTGTTACAGGGACAGACTGAGTGCCTGCTTTGCCTAGCCGCTGAAAAGGAAGTTTGATACTTGTGGTCTCTCGCAGTTCCAGTACTGGAAAGTCTACTGTTCCCCTTGAGAGCTGGGAAAACTGAGGCCCACAGCCCAGAAGGTCACTTGCCTGAAGTTTCGTAAAGATGTTAATGAGACATCTAGGTCTGGAATTCAGGTCCTGTGCATCAATTTTGATGCTAACTTTGTTGCTTTTCCTAAGACTAAACCAGATAACAGCACTGAGGCAGCCAGGCACCTTGTGGAGTTTTCTGGAAGTGGGGAGCTTGGAACTCCCGTGTCACTTATTGAACATGTTCTCATCCTGGCCCACAGACATGTTTTGCTTGGAAGTGACATGAAGTCTTTTGACTGTTTTTTTTTTTTTTAAAAAAAGAAAAGCAGTGGCTGTGATATTTCCCCTGTACCTTCCTCCAAGGGCTATTTGATTAAATGTCAGGAAAGGGAGAGTATTTCCTGGTTAGGAACATTCAGAGCTTACTGGGAGCAGAAGCTTTTTTTCCTCCCTCAGTTCATTTTTTCTCCCCTTAAATTTTATTTTGTTGCTGTTGAGAATATATACAGAAAACCATATAACAGTTCAACAATTTCTACGTGTATTGTTTAGCGACAGTAGTTATATGCTTGTAGTTGTGTAACCATTTCCACCTTCCTTTCCTGGGTTGTTTTTCCTTCAATAATGTAAACTCACAGCTCCCTAAATTTCCGATCTGATTTTTCAAGTTGCTGTTTTCAGTTTGATTTAACGTAGTTTTTAAACAAGCGTAAAGCTCGAGGCAGACTTTTTTTTTAACCAGTTGAGCTCAAGTAGTTTTAAGATGACATCGGGGGTATTATCTCAAGGCAATAGTTTCAGAGGCTCATTCACCCTCCTTGCCTCCAGAAAGTCTACAAGTCCATGAGGATTTGAAATTCTGTTCTGAATTGACCTCCTTTAGATCAGGGTTGTTCTGTAGAATCTTCGATTAAAATGTTCGGTAGTGGTAGCTGGGCACCGTCCAGTTCTTCTGATGTCTTGTCAAAGGAGGGCAGTTGTTCATGGAGAAAAGTGGCCACACAATCTGTGTTCTCTTTCTGTTCCTGACTTCTGTTCTTCCTCTGTTGTTCCAGGTGAATAGATACCAATTGTTGTAGGTTGGATGGTTACTTGCAAGCTTGTAAGACCCCAGGCCCTATGCAACAAACTAGGAGGTATAACAGAAGCACTAAACATGTTATCAGACCAATTAACTGGGATATCCTGTAGAACTATAACCCTAAAGCTTCGAACCAAGAAACAAAATCCCATGAGCTATTTGGTTGTACATAAGCAACTTCAGCGGCTACTCTATTTTTTTTGTCACTGTTGTAAATAGATCTACCACATACCTTTTGTCAATTAAATTTTTTGTGCATATACAACTTATTGGCAGCAGTTATAGTAATCAGCTGCACAACAGTACCCATAATCAATGTGATTTTTCTATCACTGTTAACTCCCATTTCCGCCCTCCCTCCGTTCTGCCTGATAACCACTAATAAACTTTGATATCTATACATTTGCCTTTTCTTGTTTTTTTATATGAATGATGTCATATGATATTTATTCTTTTGTGATAAGCTTATTTCTCTCAGCATAATGTCTTTACTTTCCCTCCATAATGCAGCATATATCAAGACTTAATTTTATTACTGGCTGTATAGTATTCTATTGTATGCATGAACTGCATTTTGTGCATCCATTCCTCTGTGAGTTGGAATTTTGGTGGTTTTCACCTTTTTGCTATTGTGAATAGAGCTGCAGTCAGCATTGGTATACATATCTATTCGGGTGTATACCTAGAAGTGGAATTGCTAGGTCGTATGGCAGTTCTGGAAGCCCTGCTGGTGTAGTAGTTAAGTGCTAAGTCTGCAAACCAAAAGGTTGGCCTTTGGACTCCACCAGGTGCTCCTTGAAAACTCCATGGGGAAGTTCTGCTCTGTTCCATAGGGCTGCCGTGAGCTGGGGTTGACTTGATGGCAATGGGCTTACTTATTTATTTTTGGTTTATGGTAGTTTTACTTTTGTTTTTTTTCAGGAACCGTCATACAGTTTTTCACAACGTCTCTATTGTTTTGCATTCCCACCAGCAATGGATAAGGGTTCCGGTTTTCCCACATCATCACCAACATCTGTTATTTTCTGTTTTGGAGCTGAAGTTGTGTTTTCTGTTCAGGAGGTATTTGGGAAATCAGTCCTACCCCTACCCTGACCCCACCCTCTTCTGCTGTTCCCTGAGAAGGTTGCACTTGACATTTGCTGGGAGGAGGGATTAGCAAGCAAGTGGCTGAGATGGCCATGTGCCGTGCCCGCTCATGGAGTGGCAGGGTGATTATTTTTAGCCATCCCGAGCCAGTAGAGGCATTTCAGCATTTGTTCAATATTTAATTATCCTTCTGAAATTGGCCCACATGGCCCTGGGTTTGGAAGCAGCTCTCTGTACTGTGATTTCCTCTAATTGCATAAATAAGGAAGCAAGGAGAATCTCAATAGCCCTCCAAACAAATAATAATAATGAGGGGGAAGAAAAGCATAGACTCAGTACTCAGAAAACACTGGCTCAGTTCCACAGTCTAGACAGACACCT
This sequence comes from Heterohyrax brucei, assembly GCA_028571685.1. Taxonomy (NCBI): domain Eukaryota; kingdom Metazoa; phylum Chordata; class Mammalia; order Hyracoidea; family Procaviidae; genus Heterohyrax; species Heterohyrax brucei. The sequence continues at coordinate 72,386,067 of CM053150.1, forward strand.
GTGTGCCAGCAGAGAAGAAAAGCTCACTGAGGACACTGCTCAGACCTTGCAAAGGCACCAGTGCTATCTGTGAGTCTCAGACTCTGCAGCTGCCTGGATTTTGTGTTTGGAAGTTTTTTCTCCCCCTTTGCCTGACCCCTGCGTTGACTTTGACAGCTGCCGAGTACCCAAGAGATAGTTTTGGGGATTTTGCTTTTGGAAGTCTTGTTAGCTTTTATTTCCCTCTTCTCATCTCTTTGACAGGAGAGTACTGTCGGTATCTGGGCGGTGTTATTTCTTTTTCTTTGGCCTTTGGAGGTGATCTGTTGACATGGCTGTGAAATGAAAAATCCCGAGTGCAGGGAGGAATATGTGGAGGCTGTGAGGCTCTGCCCTCTTTTGCCTCCTGGCGGATACTGGGACAGAGGGGAGAGGAGAGCGTGGGGCCAGAGGGAACTGGACAGCCAAAGATGGGGCCCTTCTCAGTGTCCTGCTTGGTATGGGGGCTGTAAAACTTGGATTTGGAAACTGGAAACCAGTGAATTGCCAGTCTGTAATAATCTTAGAATGGAAATAATTTTCTATTCAGTTATACCTCTCTCTTTTAGAAGGATGCTGAGTTTTGCCTATGAATGTTGCCAGAGTGTGAGTCCTGGCTGTATCATAAATGCTGTGTGGCCCCAGACAAGTTACTGAACCTCTCTGGGCCCAGAAGCATGTGTAACAAATGTATACAGCGGGGCAAAGTTTTATCATCCTCTGTTCACCTAAAGCCTGAGAGGGCTAGTCATAGATGCCTTAGGGTTGACCTAGTGTAATATCTGTAGGGATCTGAAGATCCATCCAGATGGTTCCTTGGCAGTCTCTCCTCCTGGGGTGTGGGCTGGTACAAATGTGACATGTACCTTGTTCAGAGTAGCTGAGCTTTAGTGAGCCAGCTACTGTGTGCAGCTCTGGTGCTGAGGGGTTGTGGAGTCTAAAGGGCAAGGTAGTCCTGTAATTGAGCTATCAAATTTTGTAGCTGGAAAGCTAGACTGGGCCTTGAATGGTGAACTATCTAGTATGAACTTCACATGGTAAACTGCAGGAAATCAAAGGAGGGTTTTTAAAAATAATCGTAATAATAACAACTACCTCCCTACGTTGAGCATGTACACTGTACCAGGGGCTATTCTAAGTCTTCTGCATGGATCATTCCATTCAGTCCTCATTCTGGTGGATACAGTTGTCAGCTCCATTTTTCAGGTGAGGAAACTGAGGCTAAGTGACTTCCTCAGCTTTGCCATCTACGTACTGACACTGTGCTTGGAACCCTGGTCATACAGTGGTTAAGAGCTCATGCTGCTAACCAAAAGATTGGCAGTTCAAATCTACCAGCTACTTCTTGGAAACCCCGTTGGGTGGTTCTGCTTTGTCCTCTAGGGTTGCTATGGGTTAGAATCAAGTTGATGGCGGTGAGATAGAATGTAACTCGCCAGAGCTGTGATTCAGGAAAATAACTATGTTAGTAATTTGCAGTGCAAGCAGGACTGATGTCATGTGGGGAGAACAAGGTACTAACCCTGGTGACATAGTAGTTAAGTGCTATGGCTGCCAGTCAAAAGGTCTGCAGTTCTAATCTACTAGGTGTACCTTCGAAACTATAGGGTAGTTCTGCTCAGTCCTATAAGGTTGCTGTGAGTTGAAACTGACTCAGTGGCAATGAGATTGGTTGTTTTCTTGAGGACCCCTAGTTTTACAGTGGTTAAGCGCTCAGCTGCTAACCAGAAGTTTGGTAGTTTGAACCTACTGGGTGCTTTGTGAGAGAAAGATGCGACACTCTGCTCCTGTAAAGATTTATAGCCTAAGAAACTGTGTGACAGTTCTCCTGTGTCCTAAAAGGTCACTGTGACTCAGGAAGCATCAAAAGAAGATGGAAGGAATGCAAAAGTTATTATACCAAAAAGAATTGATTGCTATTCAGCCATTTCAGGAGATAACTAAAGGAAGAAGTCCAAGCTGCACAGAAGGCATTGGCAAAAAGCCGGGCTCCCAGGATTGATGCGCTACCAATTGTGATGTTTTAGCAAATGAATGCAATGCTGGAAGCACTTGGCTGTCTATGCTAAGAGATTTGGAAGACAGCTACCTGGCTGACTGACTGGAAGAGATCCATATTTGTGCCCATTCCAAAAGAAAAGGTGACCCAACAGAATGCAGGGATTATTGGGCAATAAATATCACATGCAAGTGAAATTATGCTGAAGATAATTTTAAAATGGTTGCAGCAGTGTATCAACAGGGAATGGCCAGAAATTCAAGCCAGGTTCAGAAGAGGGTGGGGAGCAAGGGCTATAAAATCATTGCTGATGACAGGTGGATCTTAGCTAAAAACAAAATACATGAAAGGTGTATGTTTACCTATGTTTTATTGACTGTACACAGGCATCTGACTGTGGATCATAACGAATTATGGATAACATTTAAAAGAATGGGAATTCCAGAACACTGAATTGTGCTCGTGTGGCACCTATACATAGACAAAGAACAGTCTTTTGAACAGAGCAAGGGGATACCACATGGTTTAAAATCATGAAAGATGTGTGTCAAGGTTGCCACCTTTCAGTTTGTAGGGTGAGCAAATAACCTGAGAAGCTGAACTGTACAAAGAAGAGCAGGACATCAGGATTGGAGAAAGATTCATTAACAACGTGAGGTAAGCAGATGAAACAACCTTGCTTGCCAAAAGTGAAGAGGACTTGAAGCACTTACTGATGAAGATCAAAGACTATAGCCTTCAGTGTGGATTACACCTCAACATGAAAACAAAAATGCTTACAACTGGACCAGTAAGCAACATCATTTTACTTGGATCCAGAATTAGTGTCATGGAAGCAACAGTTAAGAAATCAGATGACATACTGCATGGGGCAAAACTGCTGCTGCAGCAGCAAAACAAAACAAAAACCTCTTTAAAATATTATAAAGCAAATATATCACTTTGAGGACTAAAGTATGTCCGATGCAAGCTATGGTATTTTCAGTCATCTTTGGCTGGCATATACATGTGAAAGTTGGACAATGAATAAGGAAGGCTGGAGAGAACCTTTGAATTATGGTGTTGGAGAAAAATATGAATATACCATAGACTGCCAGAAGAGTGAACAAACTTGTCTTGGAAGAAGTACAGCCAGAATGCTCCCTAGAAACAAGGATGGAAAGACTTCATCTCATGTACTTTGGACATCTGATCAGGAGGGGCCAGTCCTTGGAGAAGGGTGTCATACTTGATAAAGTAAAGGGTCTCAGCGAAAGAGAGGTGGATCATCAGTGAGATGGATTGACATGGTGGTTGCAGAGGAGATATCCTGGAGGAGTCAAAAGATCACTGCAGGGTTTGGAAAATGGACAAAGGTACCGTCACACTTCTGGGGAATCCTGAAGGAGAGGAGCAGGTTTGGGGATCAGGAAGCCAAAGGTTAGATTGAGGGAAGCTGATGAATTTGTGCTTCTTATCGATGTTCTACGTAGCCACAATGCCACTAAGTGTCCCAGAACCAGTTCACAGGTATGTGTTTAGGAGCAAGTAGCTTCAGAGACTCCATGCTGCTACCCTCACTTCCCCACTGATTCTGTCGAAAGCAGGAGTGGCCAGTTCAGCAAATGGGGAGCGTACCATGGCTGAAAGCGCCGGGGCAACCCTGCTTGGGGACATTACAGAGGAGGTCCACAAATTACATGGAAGTTCCCATCTTACCTGGACAGCACACCGGAGGACAGATTACCACTTAGGGGCCAACCTCCTCTTTTTTCTTTAAATAATGTTTATGTTGGTGCTCTCTCTGTACTCCACCTCTCAGGATTACAAAAGCAATACGTATCCATATGTTGTTGTGATGTGCTGCGGAATTGATTTCAACTCAATTACTGCCCCATATGATGCAGTAGAACTGCCATGTAGGGTTTTCTAGGCTATAATCTTTTTTAAAAAAAAACAGTGTTATAATACTTAAGTTTATTATAAAAATACTGCACTACAGAAAATTAGAAAAACTGTGGAAACCTTTTGTATGAAATCCAAGATATAGTTACTATATACCAGAGTTTTTTATTTTTTACTCAAGATGTCCGTGTAAATAACATGTCCACCATAACATGCCTAAGAAAATAATGTGTGAGGGGGCCATGTGGTGGGCAACAAATATATAACATGTGCATTATTTGAGTAAAATATGGTATTTCACATATAGAGAGAGAAAGAGGGAGAGAGCACCCTGGTGGTGCAGTGCTTAAGAGCTTGGCTGCTAACCAAAAAGCTGGCAGTTTGAATCCATCCACCATCTAGGCTATAATCTTTATGAGAGCAGCTTACTAGGCCTTTTTCTCATGGAGCTGCTAGGTGGATTCGAACTGCCAACCTTTCATTTACCAGCTGAGTGCTTAATTGTTGTACCACCGTGGCTCCTGTCAGGTACAGCAGAGGTCAGCAAACTACAGCAAACACGCAGTCTAGTCCATTACCTGTTTTTAATCTGTGAGCGAAGAAAATTTTTACCCTTCTAAATGGTAGAGAAAAAAAAATCCAAATAAAACATTTTGTAATGTGAAAATTAGATGAAATTCACATTTCTGCATCCATAAATAAAGATTTACTGGAACACAGCTGTTTTCATTCATGTACCTGTTGTCTGTAGCTACTCTCACACTACAGAGGTAGAGTTGAGTAGCTATGACAGAGACCATATGGCCTGGAAGCCTAAAATAGGTTACTCTCTGGTCCTTTATGGAAAAAGTCTGCTGACCTCTGAGATACGCTAAAGCCTCCTACTCTCTCCTCAGAGATAACCAGCATCCTCAAGTTACTGTGTTCCCTGCCCACGTGTGCACTTGTGTTCCTACTACAGAAGGAAATGCTTCAAAGTATATACCGTTGCATTGTGTTTTAAAAATGTATGTAGAGAAACTGCACATGGCAGAGAAAGGCAAATACATATCTACACTGTGGGCCCTCCTTACTCTGCTGTATTTCGGCACACAGAATAAAGGCCAGCTTCGCTGCCTGGCCTGCAATAGGCCCTGCGGCTGCAGAGAAGGGTAGTAGGAGAATAAAACGGAGAAGGTGACACTTCAGGCTGAAACTACTAGATATGCTCAGAAAGTAAAGTGGGAAAAAGAAACTGAAGGATGAGAGATGACTGTGTAAGCCGGTTAATTAATCCTTGGAGTGACCAGAAATCGTGATGACTGACAAAGACCGAGAGTTCTTTAAATGTGAGATTCCTCTCACGATAAGGAATATGGCTCATATACTGTCAAAAGCAGTTGTCGAGGGACTCAAGTAAAAGAGTGGAAAGAAGAGGTGGTGACAATGTCTACAGATGATCCAAGTTTGCAGGACTTCTACTGCAGTATTCACGAGGCCACATGGAGGCCAAGGAGTGGCTCCCTACCCTGACCTTACAGAGAAGCCCTACGTAGCCTCCTGAGATAGAACTGGGAAGAACACGTCTCCTTGGTTCTTGCCTGCTGTCCACCTAGGACCAGCTCCAAGCCTGACTCCTCCATGGCCCCTCTGAGGAGCTGGCGTGTCCCCCTCCTCTGTGCTCTGTGTGGACTGTCATCGGGTGCTAGGAAGGGTGCACCAAACTCCAAGCCTTCCACAGTCACCTCTGTGCCCCCCTCTCACCAGACATCACCCTCTAGCAGCAGCAGGCAACTGCCACTGATTTTTAACCTACATCTTAAACTGAAAGACAGTTTGAACTTTGATCCTAATTTCATTTGAGTGGCGATGGAATATCCCAAGTCCATGTCTTCATGACTCCTTCCCTTCCACCCAAATAATGTCTTGGAAACAAAATGTGAGATTGAATGCAGCATCCCTCATCTCTTTCTGCCTTGTCACTGGGGCTTGGAAGTGGCTAGCAGGGAAGGAACTCAGCTTCTTGGGCATCTTGGGCTCTCCTCTGTCATTCTCTGTAGTGTTTGGCTGCCGTGGAGACTCCTGCCAGTCATGTGGCAGATTTTAGAGTCAGAGATCACTGAGCTTGAATTGGGCCTTTTACTTCCTAGCTGTGTGATTATGACCTTTTACTTAAGTTTCTGGACCTCAGTTTCTTCCTGTTGCAGTTAGAGCTGGTTTCTTTTATTTTTAATTCCAGGAGTCTGTTTTAGGATAAAAGCATGGATTTGTAGCACAGTCACTGCATCTCAGATCCATTTCTCCACATTTCCTGATGGTCCATTTTTATTACATACAGCTACCCACTTGTTCTGGCACTGCTGGTTGAAAAGCTGTCTTTTCCACCATCAATATCCCTTGTCCCTCTTTTTTCTCAAAAATCAATTGACCATATATGTGTTGATCTATTTTTGGACTCTCTTCTGTTCCATTGATCTATGTGTCGAACCTTATGCTAATACCACACCATCTTGATTACTTTAGCTAGATTTCAAGCCTATATAGTCTTAAAAGCAGGTAATAAGTCCCCAAATGTGTTTCTTATTTCTCAAGATTGTTTGGCTAATCTTGGTTCTTAGCTTTTCTGTTTAAATGTAAAATTGAGCTTATCAGTGTCTTCAAAAACATGCTTTTTCTGCCCTCCTTTTTCTGAGTTTAGTATTATTTTCTTAGTTAACAGAAGGAAGTATTGATGCCATTTGAGTAGAATCGTCGTGTAACAATACTGAGCCTTCTAGTCCTTGAACATGGTGTATTTCTCCATTTATTTAGATCTTTAATGTCTCTCTGCAGGGTTTTGTTCTTATTAGTGTATGGTCTTGTTCATGTTTTGTTAAACCTAGTCCTAAGTATTTGAGATGTTACCATACTTGCAAGCTAACAGGCTAGCCTGATGGAGTTTCATGGATGCTGACCAAAGCTGTCCTGGGTGAGAGATGAAGGACTCTGGCGGTAGAACAGGTAACATGAGCCTCATGTCTGCATTGCTTCCCCTTCCCCAGTAGAACATAGTGTCATCTTCTCTGTTGTGTTTGCAAGTTACAACTTTATGTTCCTTCCACCATCTGATGTACAATCTATGGATTAACTTTCTGTGGCTGAAAATTGGGCAAGAAATTACAATTTAGTTTTTCTTCATTATTAAATTAGATATTTGGAAATAATTTAAAATTTGAATTCCAAGTTGTCAGATACAGAAAGATAAAGAAAGTTTTAAAGTCATACGCAAAAATCAGTATAGACACCCCGAGAAGTCAAGCACTGATCAATGAATCTATCAATTACTAATGTGTGCTGTAGCAAATTACCACAAAGTTAGTGTCCTGTAATAACTGATTTATTCCTAGAAGACAGGAATCTGAAATCAGTTTCACTGGGCTAAAATCAAAGTGTCCACAGGGCAGCATTCCTTCTGGAGGCTCTTAGGGGAGTGTATTTGTTCTTAGCCTTTTCCAGCTTCTAGAGGCTGCCCATGTTCCTTGGCTTGTGGCTTCATCCTCCGTTTTCAAAACGCATCACTCCAGCCTCTGCCTCCATTGTCAGATACTGTTTCCCTCTGCTTCCATTGTCATTTTATCTTCTCTGACTCTGACCGTCCTGACTAGGTCTTAACAACCCTTGTGATTAAACTGAGGCTTAGATTATGCCCTCTAGCCAAAGTCCACCAGGAACACACACCCAGTGGAACCATGGAGTTGTCAGTTCTGCTGCCATCGAGTTGATTCTGACTCATAGTGACCATATAGGACAGAATAGAACTGCTCCATAGAGTTTCCAATGAGTGCCTGGTGGATTTGAACTGCTGACCTTTTTGGTTAGCAGATGTAGAAATCCACCAGGATTTCTAAGAGTGTATTTGTAAGAAATCTATTACAGGATTTGGGCTGTGGTTGAATGATTTGAGGAGAGTCTAAGGAACCCATGGGTGGTGCAAATGGTTACATGCTGAACTACTAGCTAAAAAGTCGGTGGCTTTAACTCACCCAAAAACACCTCAAAGAAAGACCTGGCAATTGACTGCTGAAAAATCAGGCATTGAAAACCCTATGGAGCACTATCATGACACTTATGGGGTCACCATGAGTCAGAGTTGGTTTTTTTCTCTTTTGTTCTAGATTGGATGCTGACAAAAATCGGGAGCAATTCTGTGATCGGGAGTCTCCAATCTTACCTATAGGGAGAGGAGAGGAGACGAGCACAAGAATAAAGCTGGTATATAAGCAGTGCTCTCTTGTTTTAGCCAAGAGAGGGCGACGTTTGGTATTTTGTGCATGGCACAGTGACCTTGTTTTTGTTGGTTGCTTAGAATTAGGAAGTGGCCTTGTTGTATAACCTTGTCAGAGGTTGGTACTCCGTGGATGTGAGACTGTCTGTGTCCTAAAGGAGAGAAATGTGCCTTAGCTGGGAGTAAGTACCAGGGCAGTTTCTATATATCAGGGAGTTCTTTTTTCTCTGTCACCAGGAAATTTACGTTGGTACTACTTGTGGGGTGGGGGGTTCTATGCTGTTTTATCACACATGTAAATTTGTGAAACCACTCCGGCATTCAAGATACAGAACTATTCCATCACTGCAAAGACCTTCCTTGTGCTGCCCACCCATTCCTTACCCCAGGCAACTACTAATCTATTTTCCCTTTCTGTGATTTTACCATTTTGAGGATGTTGTATAAGTTGAGTCATACAGTATGTGATCTTTTGATACTGACTTTTTTCATTGTCCCCAAGGCCATGGAGACCCATCCAAGTTGTTGTATCCATATATGGTTCCTTTTTATTGCTGAGCAGTATTCCATGGTATGTGTATTAGTTTTCTGTTGCTGCTGTAACAAGTCACCATAAATGTAAACACAAATGTGTTATCTTGCGGTTCTGTAGTTCAGAAGTCTGCCCTAAGTCTCAAGAAAGAAATTCATATGTGTGCTCATTTTGAGCTGTTGGCAGAATTCACTTCCATGTGGTTGTGGGACTGAGGTTCCTGTTTTCTTGCTGGCTGTCTGCTCCTAGATGCCACCTGCATTCTTTTGTTTGTGACTGATAGCTTTCCGTCTTTAAAGTCAGCAGTGGCAGGTCAAGTCCTTTTCATGCTTAGAATCTCTTCTGTTGTCACATCGGTCTGACTCACTCTTCTGCCACCCTCTTCCATTTCCAAGAACTTGTGTGATTAGATTATCCCATTCAGGTAATCCAGGAAGTTGCCCCTTCTGAATGTCTTCAACCTGAATTACATCTGCAAAGTCCATTTTGTCATGTAAGGCAACGTATTCCTTAGTTCTGGGAGTTAGTAGGTGGACGTCTTTGGGAACTGTTTCTCTGCTTCATATGTTAGGAATGTTCCACAATTTTTTAACCATTTGCCTGCTGAGGGATGTGTTTGTTGTGTCTAGATTTTGGCTTTCACAAATAAAGTTGCTATGCACATTCTTGGAGAAAAAATGTGTATAAGTGGATTCTGCTCTGTTTCCTGTTGCAGCTTGCTTTTTACACTCAACCTCGAGTTTCTGAGTTTTGTTCGTTTGTATTGATCTAGGTCTTCTGCAACACCCCAGCATTCCATGTGAATGGTACCCCCTGGAGTTGTATCCTCTGCCTCTAAGTTTTGTAGTTCACTGAATGACTGACCAGGGGGCATTCATTCATTTCCCTATTGATGAACATTTAGGTTACTTCCAGCTTTTGCTACTACTAGCAGTGCTGCAGTAAACATCTTTGAGCAGATCCTCACAAGGACAGGAAGAAGCATTTTTCTAGACCGGACACGTAGGAGGGGAATTTCTGGTCTTAGAGTGTGCATGTTGTGAGTTTCAGCTAGCTATTGTCTAATGGTTTTTCAGACTCTTTTCTCTCCACCAACAATGACAAAGAATTTTCTATATCCTCACCAGTATTTGGAGTCAATGTACTCTTCAGTTTTTTTTTTTCCCTATCCAAAAAGTATGAAGTGTTACCTGGTAGTTTTTTTAATTTTCATTTTCCTGGTTGGAGTTAAGATCCAGCACACACATCCCCCCTGCACCCCACCTCCTCTTTCTGTACCCTTGCTGACTACTTTTCTCTTGACATTGATATCAGAGGTTACTGCCTCTACCAGTTTTTGAAGCATTGCGATCTGGGTGGTATGACCCTGACAACTGAAATTTGGTGTCTTGTCTAAAATTACAGGATGTTCCTCAGGCCTCTGTGTTTCCATGGGAACAAGTAACAGTCATCCTTCATGATTAGGTGGTATCCATAGCAACCACACCAGCAGCTCTTGAATGAAACATTTTATTTTATTTATTTTCCACAAACACATGAAGGTTAAAATACATTTTTTCTGTCTGTGGCTTCCAAAAGTAGGAAAACAGCCTTATGTTTCTGGTAAAATGGAGACTCTTTCGACTTTCATAGTAGAAAGTGGTTCCAGAACCACCAGGTCTGTGGATTCATTTTGTAGAATGCTTGTCTGGGAGGTCTTGTGGAGGTCACACAGTGAGTCTGGGTTGAAGGAAGACTCCTGTACTGTACACCAAAGACTAAAGTGTGAGAGAGGTTGGCCAGATCTCCTTCTCTGTGACCTGTCCCTAGGGATACCTCCTTCATGCTGTGTGACCTCAACAGATTCGCTTAACCTTCCTGAGATTCTGCTCACACCAGCTGTGCTACTTAGACCTCTGGGCTCATGAAGTCCAAGCTCTCAGTGTCCTCCTCCAAATTAGAGTAGTGTTTCTGGTAAATGAAAATCCAAAAGCAACAGTGCTTGGGTCAAGGACTCTGGGACCACATTCCCAGGGGCTGAATTAGGATGCAGAGAGTCAGCTTTCTGCCTTCTTCTCCTGTATAAAATAAAAAGGTTTTGGGGGTGGGCTGGGAAACAGAGGAGTGGAGGTGGTCACTGCTCTTCCTGCCTGACTCATTGGTGAGATGAATCAGGAGCTCAGAGAAGGAAAGGAGCTGACCTGGAGTCACACAGCATGCAGTGGGCAGAGTCAGGGCTAAACAGCCCCAAACTCTTCCTATCATTGCATACTCAGCTTTTCTGTGGCCCTGCAGATGCCTTTTGAGGGGGCCTTAGTTTAAGGCACTCTCAGCATGTGTCCTTACTTCCTACTTCGGAAGACTTTGGGGGAAGTCATTTGTGCCCATCAGGGCCTCAATTTCCTTACCCAGAAAATGTTCACTACAGCTGTACAAGCTGTCAAATGAGAACTGGAAATGATATTTGGAAAAGGTCCAAGGCCTGCATTCCTTAATGGGAGTGATGCCGCCCTCAAGCGGGTAAGAATCGGTTCTCTCAGGGGTGAAAAGATATTTTTTTGTTTTCTGTATGAAGCCTAGTATGCCTAGAGTACATAAAAGACATATACTATGAATCCGCTACTGTGAGTCAGGGTTACCACATGGTGATGGGTTTTTTGGTTTGTTTGTTTTTTTGTTTTTGTGTATCTGTGGCAAGGAACCGTGGTGGCACAGTGGTTAAAGCACTTGGCTCCTAATTGAAAGGTCACTGGTTTGAACCCACCAGCTGCTCTGTGGGAGAAAGATGTGGCAGTTTGCTTCTGTAAAGATCGTAGCCTTGGAAACCCCTTGGGGCAGTTCTGCTTTATCCTGGGAGGTCACTATGAGTCAGAACTGACTTGACAGTAGCAGGTTTTATATATCTTGATATTAAAGTTTAATGAGTAGAGGAGATTAGGGAAAAAAAGTCTGAAAGGACTCATCGCCAACAAACTAAACTCATTGCCATTTGCAGGTGTTAGGTCAGGAGAGAGCCAGGCCTGGCCCAGACTGTGCTCTTGGTGTTCATTATGGTCACAGGATGTCACAGCTTCTCTGAGACCCCAGTTTCCCAGCTGTAGACAAAGGAGGTCCCTGTCAGTGTGGTGAATGTGACACGTGTCTCATTCTCTGGTTTACTGATCCTGCATGGTGGAACAGTTGAGAGTCTGGTGGGACGCAGATGATCTGGAGAAGGTTTTATAATGGACACTTTATGACTGTGTCGACAGGTGTGGGGAACCACAAGGGTGGAACAGGACCCCAGAACTAGTGACTGCCAGGGCTGAGGCCCTGAGGAGGAGGAGAGGGTCATCTTGATAATAGCTGGGACCTTCATTGGAGGGTCACAGCCAACCCAGGTGGTTCTCCTCCTGCCCTCATTCTTATGCTGTGGCTCCACATTGATCAAGCTCCATGGAAACTGGAGGGTGGAGGAGCTCAGTTAGTATGCGCTATACAGGTTAGTCCCCTAGAGCAGAAGGCAGGGCACAGGAGGATGGGGCCAGTGGAAGGATACCTAGGGAAAGTCACAAGGCTCCCCTTCAGGTTCCTCTGGAGAGCAGGGCTCCGCCCTTGACGTATGCTGGGAGGCTTAAGTGATGGCCCTGTTCAGGGGGGAGAGTGACCCACTGTCCTATCCTGCTTCTCATAGCCTTCTCACAGGGGTCCCTACCCTCTAAGGTAAGGGAATGTGGGTAGGGTTTCTCAGTTGAAGAGTAAGGCTATTTAGGGAACACCCAACAGAGTCATTGCTAGAGGCCTGTTGATTTGGGAGTGATGGCCAGTTTCCTTTTCCACTGTTCTCAGCATCCTCATCTGTAAAATGGGAAGCTGGACCAAGCAATCTTGAAGAGCCTGTCCACCAGGACCAAGAAAATAGGTGGTAGGATGCTGAGCAGATTGTGAGGAGTGTGAGTCTTGGAAAGGCAGCCTCAGTGGACTCCTTGCATCCTACTGGGTGTCCTATATGTGTCTCCCTCTTGGCTGAGAGTTGTGAGGCCTACCGCTCAGGAAGGGAGGAGAGTGACACTGTACCCTGGTGTGTATATGAAGGGGAGGGATAGTTTCAGGTAGGCAGCTGGAGGCTCCTAGGGATTCTCAGGTGGGGGCAGGGTACTGGCTTTGCCAGCTGGATTCCTTGCTTGCACTGGGTACCCAGTATTTGTTAGTCGAATTGATGGACACATGAATGATCAGACCTTGACAAAACACTGCTGGGTGCCTGACTCGGAGTGTGGGGGCTATGGAGCTGGCCATCTACCTGCCATGAGGGGCTCACAGCCTGGAAGGGGAGAAGCAAGACAAGTGTGCAAGGCTGAGTGGAGTCGGGGGCAGGTTGGGGGAAGGTGAGTCATTCTGCTTACAGTGATCGGGGGCACCCTAGCAGAGGAGAGGCAGCTCCGTGGGCTTGAAGGATGACTGAGTTCCCACAGGAGGAAGGGAATTTTAGAAAGAGGAAACAGCACTCAGATGTGGAGGTGGGGTGTGCTGTCATCAAGGCAGATACAGTGAAGGGGGAGAAGAAAGCAGAGACGGTCCCAGTTAGAATGGCTTGGGGGCCAGGATGAGGAGTCGTTCCTCTTCTGGGGGATTGAGGGTACTGGAAATACTGGAAACAGTCTGCCTGAGCCTGGCCCTGCCCAGTCCCCATTTCTACTGCTTTCTCTTTCTGTGAAGAGGCCACGGGACTCAGGAGTCTGCCTCCAGCTAAGGTTTGGATCCTGAGACTGGGCCCTGAGTGCCTACTATATGCTGGACCCTGGGCTGGGTGTTGGGGAGCAACGGACTCAGTAGCTGGGGTACTGGGGAGATCTGACTCAGTGTTCTTGCCTGCCCTGCTGTCACTAGCTGTGTGACCTTGAGTGAGTGACTGTGTACCCTGAGCCTCAGTTTCCACTTCTGTAAAATGGGAGCATCTGGAAGACACCACCCAGGTGGAGGTGATATGTGCTGTCGTAGAGCACCAGTGGTTGCTGGGGGGTGGGGACAATGAAGGCCGACTGGAGAATGTGGCAAGAGGTTTCCTAGGCAAACCTCCTTAAAGAGTTGGGTGGGGTATCCCTAGAGGATGATTGGCAGAGACCATCAAGGAAGAGTGAAGAAGGTTCTAAATCTCCAGGGAAGTGGTGAAGGCCTTCAGAGAAAGATGGGAGATAGTAGGCTGAGGAAGAACCACCTGGGAAAGAAACTTTTCACTGGAAGAGGTAGTCATATATATCTGGGCCCAGTCTTGACCCCTTTCCCAGGGCTCCCAGTCAGCTGAGCCTGAACCAATCACTGCAGACAGCCCACCTCCCCTACTCTGAAGATGACTTGGGCAGCTTGGCCGTTGGCCAGGGCTCAGGATTGGAGTCTGCACTAGCTGAGTGAGGGACTTGACTCTGTCCATGAACCTTTGCCCAGACTGGCCAAATAGACTGGAAAGTATAGACACTGCCCGGCAATAGGCTGTGCTGGCTCTGGGAAAAGCCATTTCCCCGTATGAACACCCATGTATGTGTGTACATTGATCGGTACTTGGGGGTGGGCTGTGGGTGCCCACACTGGAGTATCTGCGTGAACATGAATGTGTACACAGATTTGCTGGGTGTATGCCTCTGGCTGTGCCCACCCATGTGTCCTCAGGTACTAGAGGAAATTGCCCAGCTAGTTTTCTTCTCTGCAAGTGACAGGGCTTTCTCAGGGCCCCCATGTACCAGGCTCTGTGCAGGTCATGGGGTACATGGAGAATCAGCTGGCTTGGGCACCAGTGTTAAGGTATTCTGAAGGCAAGCAGAGGAGTCTCTCTCTCACACACATGCACATACACACAGGCACATGGAGACACATGCACTAACACACACAGTTGCAAAGTAAATGCATTGATAGGAGAGACTTGAGCCTGACTTTTGCTGTAGGAGCCATTAAAAACAAAAAAACTTACTGCCATCAAGTTGATTCCAGCTCACAGCAACCCTCTAGTGCAGAATAGAACTGCTCCATAGAGTTTCCAAGGAGCACCTTGCAGATTCAGACTGCTGGCCTGGCTCTTAACCACCATGCAACCAGGGTTTCCAGGAGGCAGAAAGCTGGGGCTGGAAGGAGTCACCAAGAATGTCCTCCGGGGGACTGTAGAATGGGTCTCACTGGTGGAAGGAGACAGGAAGCGAGTCCTTGGGGCATAGCTGTAGCAAAGGAAAAGAGGTGGCTATTGCCAGGTGTGGTGTGGGAGAACTGGGTGAGGACACTGGCCTGACTGGAAGCATGTGGGGGCCTGTAAAACAGGTGTGCTCAGAAGTTGTGAGTGAACCGTTATTTAAAAATCAGAATGTTTCATATTTACAAAATCCTGGGTGTTCAGCTCCGAGAACCACAGGTAACCACGGCTGCACCAGAGGCCTCACTGCCACACAGCCATGACCAGCTGGAGCCCAGCAGAAGGCTGCTTTCCTTGCTTTTGTTACCTGCCTGGCTCCTGCAGGCATCCCGCCTTTGCAACCCGTGGAGAAGGAGGTCTAAATGGGAAGCCACAGATCACAAATTCTCATGTTTGAAGGGACTTGGAAGGTCATCCAAGTGCCCACCCATTGCGGCACCTGAGCAGAACATCTCGGTCAATCACCTGGTACCTGGATACCACCAGTGACCTGAAGTTCGTGCATCACAAGATGCCTGATTTGAAGTGTGGGCTTTTGGGGACATTTTGTCTGTTGTCCTAGTCAGGACAAGAGTGGCCAGGCAGGAGGGCCTGAGTGGCCTTGATTGCCCCAGTTCAACCTCTCTCTTGTTTTGACAGAGTCGCCCCAAGAAAGGCCGGGCTCCCGGCGCAGCCTGCCCGGCAGCCTCTCCGAGAAGAGCCCCAGCATGGAGCCCTCGGCAGCTACACCCTTCCGGGTCACGGTAACTATCTCTGCGTCACCACCGCCGCCACTGCCAGCACCATCACCACCTCGCCTAGGGTGCTGCTGTGCGGCCCCGTGGCCCCCCTTCCTGGAGACTCACGGATGGGAGAGCACCCAGCTACCCTTGCTCTAGGTATCAGACCATTCAGCTGCTCCCGTGCCTGTGGCTCTGCCCCGCCCTGGGAGCCACGTGGGGGCCCCGCCCTTTGGGGGAGGAGACTGGCAGAGGAGAGACAGCCCTGAATGCCCAGGAAACCAGCACTGAGCTGGCACCTGGAGGCCAGAGGCTAGTGTTATGGCATAAATTCACCCTCATGTGCACGCAATCACACAGACCTTCCTTGACTCTCTTTGCTTCTGGATTTTAACATCTTTGAAAGGGAGACATACCTTAGAGTTGATGGCATGTCATAATTTGTGTGTTTTTCTTTCATAGTGGCACGTAAAACAATGCTGTCTTACAACTGATGGTGTCTTAGAATGGACAGAACATGATGTATATATGTCTTAGCTACTGAATTTAGTGAGTCCTCCTCAGCTCATGCCTTTTTATAAGAAAAAAGTTTGTTGTGGTATACATATATATAAAACATGAAATTTGCCATTTTAACCAATTTTAAATGCACAATTCAGTAGCATTAATTACATTCATAATAGGATGCACCTATCATCATTATCTGTTTCTGGAACTTTTCATCACTCCAATCAGAAGCTATAGCCATGTAAACAATACCTTTCCCTTCTCCCCTTCCCTCACCTTCATCAACCTCTGCTCTACCTTCTGCCTCTGAATGTATCTAGTCTATGTATTTCACATAAATAGAAATTATGCAATATTTATCCTTTTGTGTCTGGCTTGCTTTACCTAGTGTAACATACTATTTTCAAGATTTATCCACACTGTAGTATGTATCGGTACTTTCTCTTTATAATGGATAAATTATACTCATGGTATGCATATGCCACATTTTGTTTTTCCAACCTATATTTAGGTTGTTTCTACCTTTTGGCTACTGTGAGTAATGCTGCTATGAGCCTTGGTGTACATGTATCTGAGTAGCTGCTTTCAAGTCTCTTGAGTATGTAGTGGAATTGCTGGGGTATTTGGTATTTCTATATTTAACACTTTGAGAAACACAAAGTATTTTTTTTCCACCTTGGTTTCACCATTTTGCATTCCTACCAGGAACACGTTTGATTCTTCTAAATTGCAAACCTTAAGGACTATGTCAAAACAGAACCCAGAGACCCTGAAAGTCTGACTCTTCCTGCCGCTCTTAATCCTGGAACATCTTTGCTGCACACACGCAGACAGTTCTGTGTCCCTCACTTCTGCATTCAGCATGGTATGCCCTTCTGTCTAGTCCTCTGCCAGGTATCAGGGAAGAACTAGACATTCTCTCCACCAAGGAAGTAATGATCTCTGTGGAAGATGGACATGCGATTGGCCGTCCTGTTCATCTGTTCAGCAGTTTTGGGAGTACCTGCATGTGTCAGACACTGTTTTAGGGGTTAAGGCTGGGTGAGAGGAACTGTCCAAGAAAGCACAAGAGGGACAGAGTCCCTGACCTTATTAGTGCACATGCTCATGGTGGAGACAACAAGTGCTGTGAAGGAGAAAAGCAGGCTGCTGTAAGAGAAAGCTAGGAGGACTTCCTTGAGGTGGTGTGATTGGAGGCGCTATCTGAGCTAAAGTCCAAGAGAGGAGGAGTCAGCACTATGAGGAACGAGTGAGAGAGGTTCTGAGTGCAGTGTACATAAGCCTACTGCCATTGTACAGTGTGATACAGGGCTTTATGTGTGCTAGAAGTGACTGATTACTCACGTTGTGTTAGAAAAAGGTCCCAGGGAAGTTGACTTTGGAGCTCAGTCTTGGAGTATCAGTAGAAATTAAGCAAGCACGGACAGTGAGAGGGAGTTCCAGGTTGGCAGGTTGTAGCAGTTGCAGTGACATAGAGGCACACTGGAAATGGATGTGTCTGTGGAGTGGAGAAATGTTAGGTGGGACTGGAGTTGAAGATGTCTGGAGAATAGCATAGGAGGTAAAACTGAGAATCTGGCCACCATCTGGGTCCCATGGATCCTCCAGTGCCAGGCTAAGGGAATGGGGCTTTCCCCAGGGCCACTGATTCTCCCTAGGGCCACTGTCTGCGTATCTTGAAAGATCTTTAAAAAAAAGATTGGTGGGCCCCCTCAAGGTTTCAGTTCAGTGAACCCAGGGTTGGGGCCTGGAAGTCTGCATTCTAAGTAAAGGTGCTACTCAGCTCTAGGCTGCTTGACCAATCTCTGGTCAGCAAAGAGGAAAGGGAAGTCAGTAGAGGAAGAGGATTCAGAGTAGGTCCCCTGGAACATGGGCTTAGCCTGCAGGTGGGGTCAGGAGGCTGGCACCAGGATGACCCCACTCCTGTCAACTGGAGTTGAGGCCAAGTTCTGCCCTCTCTGGGCCGTTGGGGCCACATCAGGCAAGACTGAGTCATCAGGGGGCCTTAGGAAACAATGTCAAATAATAAAAATGGCCACCTCCATTGGAACACATGCTGTGTGCCAAGCACTGTGTTCACTGTCTTACGTCCGTGTTCTCTTAATCCTGCAAAAACCTGAAGTAGATGCTTTGATGGCTCCATTTTATAGTTGAGGAAACTAAGGCTCAGGGAGATGGAAGTACTCCTCCAGGCTCCTGCTGGTAATAAATGGGGGAGCCAAGACTTGAATCCAGGTCTCTCTTGACGCACACTTCCTCTGGCTTTGGGGAGGAGGGCCTACTGCCCTCACGCTCTTGCAGAATCCCACCAACAGTACTTTTTATCTTTTTCCTTTTCTTGTGCTGCTCTTTGCTGTGTCATCACACCTTGAAGCTGCTATAATTTGCAGCTCTTTAATTGCCAGCTAGGCTTGGTGTTTTTCCTGTAGTGGCGTCTTCTCTCTGTTTTCTGGTGTGAAAACCACCTGTGGATCAGTGCCAGAGCCAGCTTTCTGAACTATAAACAGCTTAGGAATCATGTCTTGCCTCCTGCCCACCCAGCCAGGATCTTTAGGATGGGAGATATGATTCCGGTCTCTTTGATCTACTCTTCATGGCAGCCCTGTGGGGAGGTGCTAGTTATATCCCTGTTTCACAGACAAGGAAACTGAGGCTCAAAGAGGTAAAGTCATTGGCTTGGGATCACATGACTCCTGAGTGACAGAGGAAGACATGGAAGCCATGTTTGTTGGACATTTCAGTTTTGTTGCTACAGTTGGTGGCAGTGCTATAAGTCGAGTTTCCCCACTGGGCTGAGTGCTTGAACCTGGAGGATTCGGAGTGTTCAGAGCTAAGGATTTGAATTTAAATCCTGGCTCTTCCATGACCTGTGTGACCTCAAGCTAGTCACTCAGCCTCTCTGAGCCTTGAAGCTTCATCAGTAAAATGTGTAATGACACCCTTCTTTAAATGACAGTGATAGGGGCCTCAGGCCAGGACTGCTACATGGTAGGTGCTTAAGAGAAAAAAAACCCATCGTTACAATCTGAATAGTCTTTCCCTTTTTAGCTCCAGAGCAAGAAAGATCTGGGGGATGATTGGGGTGAAGGCAGAGGACAGTGTTTATAGGGAAGGTCAGAAGTAAGCCCGGCTTTGGATTTGGGAACAGACCTGTACACAGACCCTGTGCAAGGCCAGAAGTACACCTTCTCCCCGCTTCCAGCCCCGTGAACACACTCGCATAGCTACTCAGCTGAGCAGATCACTACTTTGCATAGACCCCCAAGGGAATCCGGTGAACATGGTTTTGCCTGGGGGAGGCAAGGGAGACACCACAGGGTATACTTGAGTAATTGCCACCTTTGCTGCCATTTCAAACCTGGCACGTCACCACCTCTCACAGGGGTGCCCTTTTGCAACGATGTAGTTTAACAAGGAGTCAGCATGTCGAGATGTTAGGGCTCATTTTGTCCACCCCCTGCCTGAAAACTGAGGCCCAGGAGAATCTGCCCCTGGGCTGTGTGTCCCACCCACATGGTGCTTACTGCTTCTGTAAGTTAGCATGGGACCTGTAGCTATTCTGAGATGTATCCAGAGGGCTCGGTTCTAATCCCACCTTAACTTTTTGGAAACTGTATGAGCTTTAGAGAGACCTAGTTCCCTTTGTGGAAGAGAGGGGTGGACTTTACAGCACACTGCATGGGCACACCAATAAAATGCAAACGAAGCCAGTTGTCATCGAGTTAGTTTGATTGGTGGCAACTCCATGTGTTGAGCAGAACTGTACTGTATAGGGTTTTCACAGCTGTGACCTCTCAGAAGCAGTGTACCAGAAATATTTTGGTGTAGTGGCTAAGAGAAGAGCTTTAGCGTCAGCAGACTTGGGTCTGTGGCTTGGTACAGGTTCATACCAGCTTTGTCATTTGGAACGTTTCTCACCCTCAGTCTCTTCATCTGTGAGCTATAATGGTTCCTACCTTGTGAGACTTAAATAAAATAATAAATGTAAGGACTCAGCACAGTACCCATTATATGCAAGAGCCTTCGTAAACCAAAATCAATTGATGTTGAGATTACTGTGACTCATGGTGACACCATGTGTGTCAAAATAGAACTGTGTTCCTGTGTGTCAAAATAGAACTGTGTTCCGTTGGGTTCTCAGTGGCTAATTTCTCAGAAGTAGATCCCCAGGTCTTTCTCTTTCAAAGTGCCATAGGGTACATGCAAACCTCGCACTTTTTGGTTAGCCCAAACCAAACCCCCTGCTGTTGAGTTGATTCCCACTGATAGTGACCCTGTGAGACAGAGGAGAACTGCTCCATCGAGTTTCCGAGGAAGCCCTGGCAGATTTGAACTGCTTACCTTTTGGTTAACAGACAGCACTTAACCACTTTGGTGTCCCTTTGGTTAGTAGTCAAATGCATTAAGGTTTGTATTACTCAGAGACAGCCTCAGTAGATTGTGACAGTTCTGCAAAGAATCTAGGGTTCTTTGCAAATGAAACCTTCATGTGTCTTGACTATTTGTAGGTCTGGACCACCATGTACGGTTAGACAGTTTGTGTACTGCATAAAGGCCCCACTGGGAACGAGCAGGGCTGAAATGAGTGCAGTGTGGTGGTCTGCATCTGTCCAGAGTGATGTCCTGTGTGTTTTATGGACAAGCTTCAGAGAAGTTGAAAAACTTGCCTGAGGTTATTGTCGATGGGGACTAGGAGCCAGCTGTTTGGCTCCTGATTTAGCTCCCCACACCCAGCACTGGTGACCCATAAGCCTTTGACTTGTCAAGTGCTGACGATCCTGATTCCCCACTTTGCTGAGCAAAGGGCAGTGCTGCTCCCCTGCATTACCTTACACACAAGGGCCCAAGAAAGCCTCCTGAGGTGGCCCTTGAAGGACAAAGGAAGGGATTCCCTGAAGCCTAGGCACTTTCCAGAATTCTTGTGACAGGGGCTTAGATCCATAGCTATGCTCATCAGGTCAGCAGGGCCAGGTAAGGTAAGGGTAAGTTTCAGTGGAGGCCTGTGGCTACATGGGAGAGCCTGTGATGGGACCAGGACATATGGGGGCTATTTGTAGATTCTCCAGAGCAGAAGAGGTCGGGGGGGGGTGTCAAATCAAGAACATGGGGCTGGGCACACGAGGGCTGCCCACCTGGTACAACTTCCTTATACCTCTAGGTAGAGTTGGGGGCAGGGGAGGGGTTCCTCAGGCCACAGGATGTTATCAGAGAGAAAGATAGGGTAAAGGGGCTAGGAGTGAGTGATCCAAGGGACCTCTGCCCATCTCTGACCATTGGCTGTCAGGCTCTAAAAAAAATGAAGAAACGAATAACTATAGCTCACATTGTTTTGAGCACCTCTGGCCAACATCTCCAGAGGAAAGTTCTCGTGAATCCTTCCAACAGTAGATATAGAGGCAATGGTGTTCTTGTGTCCATTTTGCAGATAAGGAATCTGAGGCATAGCAGGGTAAAGTCTCTTGCTCAAGGTCACATAGTGAGACTGAGATTCAAACCCATATTTTGCTGATCTGCACCAGTAGCATCCCCTAGAAGGGAGACAGCCAGCTAACTTGGTACCCTGGACCTCTGCATACTGTCAGTCACGCTGTGTCGAGGGGCTCAGCATGTGCCCAATTCATTTCCTTAGGCCCAGGGGCCTTAGCAGCAGCAGTGTGCAGCACCCATCACCCTCCACCCCATATTAGAGACATCTGCAGTATGGAGTATAAAGAGATAGTAACTGCTACTGGTCTCCCCATGTAGTCCCTCAACCGAGCACTTTCCCCAGACCCAACCTCCCTATTTTGGGCTGGGTCTTTCCACCCTCCTTCCCCTGCCCACTCTCTCCCACCGACCTTGAGGAAAGCTGGCAAGGCTGGAGTGTGGGAGGTGGCAGAGGCTCTGGGAAGCTTGACAGCCAATTGATTCCTCCTCGGGAAGTTGAAAGTGAAGAGTCGTGTTTGAAGGTTTAGCTGAAATTAGGTCTCAGGGCTATTTTTTGCAAGATGTAGAGGTGTCAAAGAAGGGAAGGTCCAAGGGGGTTGACAAAACTGCAGATGAACTCAGTACTGGTTGATTGCAGAAGCTTCTACAAACAGTTTGTTGGTTCATTCCCCATACTTTCACTAGGCTTACCCTAGGATGTCCTGATGCTGTGACACAGGTGGGCCTAAAGTGGTATAAGAGCCTAGAACAAGAGAAAGTTACCTCTGGCTGGGAAGGTACAGGGAAGAATTCCTAGAGGAGGGACCTTTGGAATTGGGCTTTGAAGGATGTATAGGAGTATGTAAGGAACAAAGAGAGAAAAGTAGTCTAGGTAGAGGGAGAGCTGTATATTTGTAGGCATGGAGGAGAGGGGCTGGAAATAAAAGTGAGAGGCCTTGGTTGGTGATCTGAAAGCCTTTGGGCTTTCTGCTGTAGGAGGACACAGGAGCCACAGAGGATGATAGGTAGGAGGGAGGCCAGTAGAAGGTCTCTGGTTGTGAGCTTTGTATTTCTGTAGCTGCTCACTCTACTTCCTGCACCTGTAGCTTCCCAGTACCATCCCCGTGTTCAGGCTGTCTTTCTTACACACATAGACAGGGCACATAAACACAAACATGCAGGCTTGTGGGTGATGCCCCTCACTTCCATCACTCTACAATGGCTTTTGGAAATTATCTGGCCCAGCTCCTACCTGCACAGAGGAGTAGCTAAGGCCCAGATAGAAAAGGGTCCTTTCTGGAGCTCACATAACATGTCTGCTGCAGAAACTGTAACTGAACCCAGGTCTCTCTTTCTCCCTGTCTAGTGCTCCTCACTCCCTGCTCTCTCCTGCCCGTTCTTTCCTGCACGTGGACATTAGCTGCCCGCAGTGGAGCTGAGTTCTTGTGCCTGCCTCACTCATTTTCCTGGGAGGAGGGGGCTTGAGAGAATCAGCTTCCTGTGGAGGCACCTGATGGCTGCTTCCCACTCATCAACACACTGCCCTCTCCTAGCGACTGGGCTGCAGCAGTGGCTGCAGCTGGACCCCTGGGGACTGCCTGTTGGGGTGACTTGAAGAGCAGGAGAGAGGCCTTCTCTGTTTGCTGTGAGGTCTGCCTCTACTGTCCCCCATTAGTGCCCGTTCTCCACTAAGATGGATTCGTCATCGGAGGTGGTGGTGGACAGGAAAGCTAGTCAGGCTCAGATCAGAAGAGCCAGCTCTACCACTACGCATACAGGGAAACTAAGGCCCAGAGAGGGGAAGCTTGCCCAGGGTACCTGAAGGGCGCCCTCCACCAGTCCAGGTTGCTGCTGGCTTGCCCTAAAGGCACATTTACATGGAAGGACATCGGCCATTGCTGACAGTGACAGGCACTAAGTAGTGCTGGACCACGGATCCAGGGGGGAGGCGCCAGTTACCCCCTTGCAGTACAAAGATTTTGCCGTGATCTGATGTCCCTTACTTCTTTCAGCTGTGTGGGCTGGAGACTCCCAGCCCAGAGTCTGGCAAGTGTTCTATGGATATGAGGATTGGTGGAGACAACAGGCCCTGCCACCCTCCTTTTCCCTCCATTCTTGCCTTTCATGGAGCCTAATTGATGGTTAAAGAGTCGTAGTGGTCCAATGGTTAACAACCTGGTAGCCAGCCAAGCGGTTGGAAGTTCACACTCACCCAGCAGTACTATGGGAGAAGGACCTGTTGCTTTGATCCTGTAAATATTGCAACCAGAAAACCAGAAAACCAGAGCAGTTCTGTTCTGTCACAAGGGGTTGGTGGGGGTAGGATCGATTCGATGGCATCTGACAACAACTGTTTATTGCTGTCATTTTGGTCTGCATCTGCCTTTCCTGGGGAGGGGCACCCTTCTTGCAGAGGAAATGGAGGGAGATGAGAGCTTTGTTACAGACAGTTCAGACACCAGATCTGTCCAGGGTGGCCAGGATAGGGAAGGACAGACTTCAGGGGCAGGAGTGTTGGGCGAGGGGCAATGTGGAGCCTCTGAATCCTAGGCCAGGTCAGAGTTAGAGGCCTGGAACAGATGTGGGACTGTAGTACTTGTGTGGTTGGGAGGCTCCCTTACCCATTACTAAACAAAATCAAACTAACCAAACAAACAAAAAAAAACCCTACTGCTGTCAAGTCAATTCTGACTCATAACAACCCTATAGGCAGAGTAGAACTGTCCCATAGAGTTTCCAAGGAGTGCCTGGTGGGTTTGAACTGCCGACCTTTTGGTTAGCAGCTGTGGCACTTAACCACTATGCCACCAGGGTTTTCATTAATAAACAGGAAACTCCCAAAATTCTATTGCTGTCAAGTCGAATCTGACTCGTTTTCGTTAAGAAACAGCCAGCCAGGTGCCATCAAGGGAAACACCGAAATTCTATTGCTGTCAAGTTGAATTTGACTCATAGTGACCTTGTAGGACAGAGTAGAACTGCCTCATAGGGTTTCCAAGGAACGCTTGGTAGATTGGAACTGCTGACCTATAGCACCTAACTACTACGCCACCAGGGTTTCCAATAAACAGAAAGTCATTTTAATAGTTCCAGTTTACAGATTAGGAAACCAAGGTTCAGGGAAGCATGAGGACTTGTCCAAGATCTCACAGCTAGTAAACAGCAGGATGGGAATCCAGTCTGGGCTGTGAGTCCTGTTGTGCCTGTGAACTAACTTACTTTCCTCCCCTTGCTCCCTTCTCTGCCTTTCTTTTTCCTTTCTTTCAATACCTTTCTATTTAGCACTAACCACGTGTCATGGCCAGTGCTGGGCATTGAGAATGAAAGTAGGATTAAAGCATAGTTGCTGCCTTTAAGAATACAGAGGTCAGCTGGAGCTTGAGGAAGAAATTTCCAGGCAGGTGAAGGGAAAAGGACATTCCAGGCAGCTGGGACAGCCCTGTCCAGGCCAGGAGCTGAGAAACTGCACAAGCAAATGATAGCTGGAAACAGTGTGATGCTGAAATGGAATGAAGTGGACAGAGTCTATGGGACAGGAAGAGACCGATGGCAGGTAACAGAGAATTTGAGGCTGTATTAGTAGAAGTGTGGGCTTCCAGAGAGGACGATATTGTGGGCCAGAGCAGGCCTGGAGTGACGTCTGTCCTTTAGAGCAGCTCCCTTGACCAGGCAGCCAAAGTCTGGAGGTCCCTCAGTGTACAGGGCCAGCAAGGGAATGGGGCAGGCAAACCAGTTTTCTGAAGCACATTGTCGGGAGCCCATTCCTGCCCCCAGCATCTGAACTTAGACTGCCCTTGCAGGGTATAGTTATTGAGGGACAGGGGTGGAGGGAAGAACCCTGGAATCTCCTGCCTCATCCTGGGAGGTGCCAGCCTTGGCTTGGGCAGCATTGGGTAGAGAGGATGGAGTGGGAAGGCAACAAGGATACCGTTTAACCTCACTTTCTGTCCTGAGGTTCTCCAGAGGTACCCCCAGACTGTTTCTGGGCCTGTTCAGCAGCAGGGAATCTGACAAGCTGGCTCCCCCAGACCACAAAACCCACTGCCATTGAGTCAATTCTGATTCATAGCAACCTATAGGACAGTAAAACTGCTCCGTAGAGTTTCTGAGGAGCACTTGGCAGATTTGAACTGCTCATCTTTTGGTTAGCAGATGTAGCACTTAGACACTGTACCAACAGGTGTGTGTGGTTCCCTGCAGAAAAGGAGCCTCATCAAGTGGAAGTTTGACTGAATCACTCAAGTTAGAATGCCAGGCTCTGGAACTAGTGAGTAGGAAGCTGCTTGGAGGCCTTTTTCCGTTCTCTGTTTACACTCCGTCTAGGTCTTTGGGATATAGGGCTGTCTCCTCTTGGCAGTTCTCCTGGAATGCAACAGGCTTTGAATCTTGGTCCCTCTAGCTACCCAGGTCTGTACCACCTTTTCCAAATGTAGACAAGCACAAGGTGGCTGTAAGGATTCGATTCCTGGCACTCAGAAGGCCATTCAACCATTGCCCATGTCCCAGTTCCCCTTTCTAGTAGGTAGAGTAGACCCCTGAGCCACATCTTTTCTAGAGCCCCAGATAACCAGGTAGGTACTTCCCTCTTGCACTTGCTTGCCCCAGAGAAGCATTGCCCATGGCAGAACTTCTGGGGTTTAGCTCTTCACTGGGGGGTAGAAAAGGGATGAGGAGGTGCCCAGAACCAGGGACCAAGTTCCCAGGTGGTGGTGAGCTGGAGGTGTCTGTGCAGAGTAGCTTCTTGCCAGCTGGGGGCAGCAGAGGGCAGTGAGTGGACACCCGGTGGCTACCCCTAGAGGAGAGTTGAAGAAGATCCAGTGGTTTTGATGTCACAGGGGACCAGCTGAGCTAAAGTAGTGCAGAGCCCATCTCTGGAGGGTCAGAACACCTCAATTTTGTGAAGCATTTGTTGGCAGCTGGGCTTGGCACAGACTGCTGGGCCTGGGATGCCAGGGAGCGGTGGGACCCCTGAAAGGGGATTCTCATTAAGGGCACTGGTAGGGGGACAAGATTTGAGGCCAAGGCAGCCTTCTCAAAGGAAGTGGGGTGTGGGCGAGGTCTGCCAGTATGCAGCTGCCAGGCAGCATCGACAACACTGTGTTCAGGGATTTGGCCCATAGAGAGTCACCTGACCACCTCTTGTGGCCTACAGGCATCTTGTTGTATCCTCACCACCTCCTCAGGGAGGTAGGATGGTGGTCAGAGCTTTGGCTCAAAGTCATACTCACCTGGTTGGAATGCCAGCCCTGCCACCTCCTTACTGTCTCTAAAATGGGGGATCATAATGCCTGTTTTGCTGTGTCATTCCCAGAGAAAAGAGGTGCATCGTCCATGGTCACACAGCCAGTCCAGGGCAGAGCTGACATTTGAACTAGAGTCTCCTGTCTCCCACCTCATCTTGTCCTGCTCCTGCCTGGCCTGGCCCCCTCAGGTCAAGAGGAAAGCATGGGGTCTGTGTACGGCAGACACTTCTGGGGTAGGAGGGAGCTTCTTTGCTCTTTCCTCCCACCCCTGTTGCCCCTGTAGCCCCTGCCCTTTCTAAGGGGTAGGGGTCTGGGAACTGGGGTGTGGTGGGAGGCAAGACTCAGATGCTTTTGCTTCCCCACCTCCCTGTGATATGAAAATGAAATGATTGCTTCTGCTGTGTCAAGTGGCATTTGGTTTTGATTGCAGACTTAATTATAACTGAATCCTTGGGTGGGAACTGTAGTTTCCAAAGCCAGGAGGCCCTCTTTGGAGGTGGCAGCAAATGACATCTGTTTCCCACATGAGGCCCTACATCAGGATGCGTAACTTTTCCTGCAGAATTGCTTGAAGTGGGTCTGAAGTGAGATGGCTCTCAGGGGCGGGCTTCATTCCCTGGCCTGGTATCGGAGCCTTCCCAGGCTTGTCCCAGTCTCTGTGCCTTTGTCCAGGCTGTTCTCCTGCCCAGAATTCCTCCCCATTTCCGTGCATCATGAACTCCTTCTTGCTGCTCTGGGCTCTGTGCCCCTCTTCACTGACAACACCCTACCTCGCTCTCAGCCCTGTTCACACTGTGACTTAACGACCCACCATGTGTCTGTTTCTCCCACCAGACAGTGGGTGCCCTTCTCAAGGGCAGAGACAATTTCTGATTTATCTGAATCTTCAGCACCAGGCAGGACCTGTCCTGTGGTGGGCACCTGGCGGGGGTTGTGGGATGTAGGCATGTGCCACAGAAAGATGGAAGGAGTAAATAAATTAGCTGGAGTCAGCGTGGGGTGAGGAGCTGAGAGCTGCACCAGAAGTTAGCTGAGGCCAGAATGGCCACCAACTGGGGAGAAAAACACCCCAACTCAACCTGACTGCCTGTAAGTGCCCTGCTTAAGACGAGAGGTCAGGACAAGTTGTCTCGACCATCACTGAGCCTGGGCAAGAACACTACACCTTGCACTAAAGTTGACCTTGGCTCTACCCTATGGATTCCTCTGATCGCTCAGAGGAAGACTCCCAGGCATGCCAGGCTTACAGATGCTAAATCACCAGGAGGAGAAATAGCCTATGAAATCCTCTCCCAAAATGGTGTGTTTTGTATCCTGTAGTGAAAAGGGCTTTTAAAAGCACTGTTCACTCAGGTGGAGTTTTGGAACTACCACCTGCCTCTCTCTCTGTTGTTGGTGCTCCCTAGGGCTGGGCACCCTACAGTCCTGTTGATCCTAGCCCCAGAGAAACATGCCATAGACCTTCCCTATCTTGCTGCCCTGAGGCTACCCCCAGGCTGACCGGGTATCGGATAGGGTAGGTTGGGCTTCTTTGACCCAACAGCAGCTTCCTGTGGCCCAGCAGAGTCAGAAGTGGCACCATTAGCACCCCCCTTTGAGCCAGCTGTTATCTCTGGAAAGCCCCTCTCATTTGTTGTCATCTACAAATGGATCACCAGGGGTGAGAAAAGATGACATGCCTGAGCGGAAGGGATTTAGAGATCAGCTAGACCTGCGGAAACCGCGTCAAGAAAGAAAAAAAGGTTTGCTTACAGCCTCATAGTCCATTAACCTAGACTCCGTGAGTTTGAAGCCAGCTTAGTCAGACAGTTTGAATCCACCTGGCATTCCTTAGACACTATGGGGCAGTTCTGCTCTGTCCTGTAGGATTGCTATGAGTTGGAATCAACTCGATGGCAGTGGGTTTGGTTTGGGTTTTATCACCTCTTGGCTTCGTGATGCTGGGCAAGTTGCTTGGCCTCTCGGAGCCTTTGTCCTTTCTTCTGCACATTGAGTTGTGAGAATTAAATGGGATAAGCTGTGTAAAACTCTTAAGGCAGTGCCTGAAGCTTAGAGACAGGGCTTAATAAATACATCTGGCCTACTCTCATGCATGTTGGAGCAGCACTCATTATTTTTGGCAGAGCTGGGTTTTGACCCCAGATTTCCTTACACTGAGTGTGCTTTCTTGCCAGTCTGCCAGACAGCTTCTGCTGAGACCATTCATTCATGCAGACTGCAGAGAGCACAGGATCGGGAAGTGCGATGGGGCAAAAGCGCTGAAGTTAGTGAGTAGCCCCAGGAAGACTGGGCCTGGTGCCAGACCCCCGCAGCAGGGCCTGGAAGCATGGCTGAGGGACAAAACTGAGACCCTCCTGCAGGATGAGCCTACCTAGCAGAGTTGGTTTCCCTGTAGCCACATGGCTCTTGGTGCCTGACTGCCCATCCCGGAGTCAGAGCTGGTCCAGAGCTTAATGAGCTGATGAGGTGTTTGTGGCTGTTCAGCTCTCTGGGACAGGCGTATTATACTAAGGCAGGTGTTGGCTAGGGGATTTATGGAGCAGTGAGTCACTCCCTCGCTGCTTGGGTTGTCACATTTTTATCTCAGACCTCAGAAACACTTGTCTGATGACTATTCACTGATGCCACTCAATCCTGGGCTCTGGCAAGTTACTGGAGGTCTCTCTGATGTCCTCAGTTCCCGCTCCCAGCCTCTCCTGACTCCCACAGGCTGAGCTGACTCCTCCCACTCTCCTGCCAGCTGGGCACTCCCCCTCTAGACTCTCAAGGTTCCTTACCCATTGTCACTGAGTCGGGTCCTTAGGGGCTCCCTCGTGTCATAAGCCTAGGATCAGGCAGTGGTGTGTTACTTGGAAGCCAGAGGGACCTGTGATAATTCTGGAGGCTTCCCAAGGCAGCCTGACTCACTGCTTACCCTACCTCTGCACCTTTGCTGGTGCTCTGATTCTGCCTGGAATGTCCTTTTGTGGATGCCCTGCGCAGGTCTTCTCAGCAGGTGAGCTCGTCTACTGTCTCACCTTCCATGTGTCCATAGTGTCCTCAAAGTTGCCTCTTCCACAGGCCTACCCAGGTTGCTTCAAGTAGAATTCCTTAAAAAGCCTCCCAGAGCATTTTCTCTGCCTTGCTGTTTCTCCTTTGTATCATAAATACTGTTAATTAATTAAGGAACTATTCATGAAATATCTGCCAGGTGTCTGGCACTTGGGACCCGGTCTGCTGTGGCCCCTACTCTGAAGGCTTTACAATCCAGTGTTTAATGATAACTGTGATAAATCTGCAACAAGACATGGCCAGTCCAGGGGCACCAGGAGAGGCTCCTGAGGAGGACTGTAATGAGGCAGGTGCGCCATGCAAGGGGGCCTGTGTTCCAGGCCCTGGGAAGAGCTGTGCCAAAGCCCTGTCACGTGGTGAGCCTGGCAGCTCCTAGAGCCCAGAGAACAGATCATGCTGGGTCATGGATCCTTTATCCCAGGAGCCCTGGCAGCTGGTCAGTGGCAGGATCTAGATCCCTCTGGATCACCCTGGATAATGAATAGATGGAGGGGGCAGGACTGGAGGCATCAGGAGCACGTGGGTTCTAGTCAGGGCCAGGGCTGCTTCTCCAGTTGGACAGTGAGATCCTTGAGGGCAGACAGTTGGCTTCCCCGGCACCCAGCTCAGAGCCTGTTGCAGAGGGAAGCTCAAAGAACACACCTTAAAAAAATATTTTATTGTGCTTCAAGTGTAAGTTTACAATCCAGGTCAGTTTGTCATACAGAAATTTACACATGTAAGTTTTAGTATGACAAATTGAATTGTAACTCTAGCTGCTCTTCTCACCCTGTAACAGTACCCTCCTCCTTTCCACTCTATATTTCCTATGTCCATTCAACCAGCTCTGGTCCCCCTCTGCCCCTTCATCTCACCTCTGGACAGGCGGTGCCCAGTTAGCCTCATCTATCTATTTAAGCTAAGAAGTACACTCTTCACCTGTCTCATCTTTTGTCTTACAGTCCAGTCCAGTCTTGGTCTGAAGAGTTGGCTTTGGGAGTGGTTTCAGCTCTGGGCTAACAGAGAATCCAGGGGCCGTGTCTCTCAGGGATGCTACAGCCTGTCGGACCATCAGGTTCAGTCTTTTTGATAGAGTTCACATTCTGCTCACTCATTTTTCTCCTACTGTTTCAGGAGTCCATGTTTCATTCCTTGCCAGGGTCAGGAAACACACCTTGAGTGAGCCATTGACTGACTCCTTCCCTGCCATAGAAATTGTGGGAGGGGATTTGGTTTCTGCTGTCACTTCTGTAAACTCTTACTCTCTGTCTGCTTCTGGTTGATGGCTAGAGCCAGCCATGGTGGTCGAAGGAGAAGCAGTGACGACGATGACGATGACTGGAGTGATAGCAGCTAACGTTATTGTGTGCTGGGGAATGTGCTAAGTTGTTTACATGTGTGGTCTCTTTGAATCACCACAACAACTTGAGAGGTGGCTACTGTTGTCTCTGTTTTGTGCAAGAGGAACAGATGTGAAGGATGATTAAGTTCCTGGTCTAAGATCCCACAGCCCTTAAGTGGTGGGACCCTCTGCTGTATGCCTTTTCATCAGAAAGTATGAAAGATAATTGCATTTTACCTGTTGGTTTCTAGAAATTGAGGTAACCTTAGGACCTAAAGAGGTATGCCCAGTGGTGGAGTTTCAGGTCTGAGCGTAATGGGGAGATGGAGAATGCTGGACGGAGGCCTTCAGCTCTCGATCGGGGTGGGGCCCTACGGAACAACTTGCCAGGCTGCAGGACTCTGAGAAGCCACACTGTCACACAGCTGTGAAGGGAAACTTTCAGCGTGCAAGAGAGGCAAATGGGTTGTCCTCAAAGTCTGCTACAAGTCAAGTTCTGTGCACAGAATATAGAGCATGGAGGCAGCAGCATTGAGTTTTCTTGTGTTGGTCCAAGATACAGGGCTTCTGGTGCTTTCAGTTTACTAGATGTCTTAGTCATCTAGTGCTGCTATAATAGAAATCCCACAAGTGGATGGCTTTAACAAGAAAGTTTATTCCCTCAGAGTCCAGCAGGCTAGAAGTTCGAATTCAGGGTGCCAGCTCCAGGGGAAGGCTGTCTCTGTCTGTCTTGCTGGAGGAAGGTCCTAGTCATCAGTCTTCACTTGATCTGAGAGCATCTCAGCACAGGAACATCAGGCCCAAAAGGTGTGTTCTGCTGCTTTTTGGTGGTAAGAGGTCCCCACTCTCTGCTTGCTTCCCTTTCCTTTTAAATCTCTTGTAGAATAAAAAGTGGTACAGGCCACGCCCCAGGGAAACTTCCTTGACATTGGATCAGGGATGCAACCTTAGCCAAGGGTGTTACAGTTCCTCCCCTAATCTTCTTTAACATAATACCGTCTTGCCCCATTAACCGCTGGCAGAGATTAGGATTTATAATTTACATAAAAATTACAATCACAAAATAGAGGGTAACTACACAATACTGGGAATCATGACCTGGCCAAATTGCTACACACAGATTATGGGGAACATAATTCAATCCATGACACTGGGTCACTTTCTCTTCCTGTTAGGATGGTCATTAAAGTGAGAACAGGTGGACCAATGTGTTTGGGTGTGTTGGCCTATGCGTGAGTATAATTCTGTGTATTTGACAGATGACAGCTGAGTATGCGGGTGTGTTTGTATACTTCTGTGTATTCCTTTGTGTGTTTTATGACTGTATACGTATCTCTTTGTGTATGTACCATTCAGTACGCCCAAGTGTTTTTGTGTGGTGGTGGTAGAGAAGTTAGTATGCTTGCACACGCCTATGTGATCACATGTAGGTGTGACCTCCACGTGCATTGTATGCATGTGTGCTCTTGCACTCACATATGTTATTGATCCTGCATTTTCTCTAAGAGAATGTTTTGTAAGAGTGGTGATCCAGGCAGTATTTTAATGCAAGAGTGGCTCTCGAGTCACAGAAGCTCCACCTGAGGCTTCTCAGAGGGCTATGATGGCCCATGAATTGTCTCTCTTCGTGTGAAACTCAAGTAACCTGGCTCTTCCCTTTCCGGGTGTAGTGGGGCATAAAGTGTTTTATGGTGCAGGGGAGCACTGGCAGGGATTTCTGAGGGGGTTCTGTGAGCACAGAGTGGCCTGTCATCAAGAAGTCCTGATTAATCCTGGCTCAAAATGCCTCTCCTCTTTCACCTGTCATAGTATCTTGACAGTTCACCATCGATGAGGCATTTCCCAGTCAGTACCCCTTTGATGGTGCATATATCCCAGGGTGGGAGGCCAGGGATGCCCAATGGCTTGCTGAGGGTAGAGGCCTGAAACAGGAAAGACAGGAGGAATAGTAGGTTTGAAGGACTCAGGCAAAGCCAGAGAATTCCATGGTACTGTCAGTGTTGGGCCTGGGGGAGCCCAGGCAGCCTGACCCCGGCAGCTGCTCTAGCTTTGTATGATCACAAAATTCCAGCACAGGAAAGGGGCTTGGTGACTGCTCCATTCAACTTCTCAGGTTGCAGATGGGGAAAACTGAGAGCTGGAGAGAGGAAATATGGGGAGCCTGGGGTTCTTGAAGCATGGGAGGCTGAAGTTGCAAAGAGTGTTAGATGAGGAACTGGGGCACTTGAATTCTACCATGGTTGTGCCACTATGCTGCTCGGTGACCCTGGGAAAGCCACCCTTCCTTCTGGGCCTCAGATTCCTTATGGGTACAGTCTGAGGGTTGGGTTGGCTGCTCTCTGTGGGCTCTCCTGGCTTTCACTCCATGATCCGGCAGCAGCCTTCACTCCCTCAGCTCTTTCCAGGAACCTATGCCAGCCTACCGAGGCACTGGTCTGTCTGCCAGCCTCTGTACCCAGCATGTCTTCTCTCACAAGGGTGGTAACAATTAGGTAGGATCTTACCCTCCTTTTCCTGTTAATGTAGATGTGCTTTTGACATTTGGGCAAAGCACCAGAAAGAAAGGCATTGAGAGACATGCCTTTCAAAACAGCTTCGCTCCTTGAAGGCTCTGTTTGGGTATGGGCCTTAGCAATGGCCACAGGAAGAAGGGCTGGGCCTGGGCCAAGGAAGAGCCCATGGGGTTGTGCTCCATTCTAAGCACTGTCTTGGGGTTCCAGGATGGGCAGCCAAGGGTTCAGTGAAAGTCAGAGGCACAT
The DNA here is from genome assembly GCA_028571685.1 of Heterohyrax brucei. Classification (NCBI taxonomy): domain Eukaryota; kingdom Metazoa; phylum Chordata; class Mammalia; order Hyracoidea; family Procaviidae; genus Heterohyrax; species Heterohyrax brucei. Next base: position 72,419,885 of record CM053150.1, read on the forward strand.
CAGACCTGTCCACTGTCTGTGTGGCACAGTGTAGTTTGTTGAAAGGGAAGAAAGTAATGAAGGAAGGCTTGAATGATGTGGGACCAAATACATGATAGGGCTAAGGAGGGAACTGGCCCTTACCTGAGCGTCTTCTGTGTTCCAGGCAGGGTCCTTGGTGCTTTACACTCAGATGAGAAACTGCAGCTCAGAAGCCACAGTGATTTGCTCATGGTCTTGTGGCTCCTAGGTGGTGATGCTGGAGCGCAAACCCATGGTCCTGTAGGTGCTGCGTCTTGGGCAGGGCATGAGGTACAGAGGAGGCCAGGACTGGGCAAACCTTTGCTTCTCTGAACCTCCATATCCTCACCTGTGGGCCTCTGCATGACAGCCCTGCACATGGGGAGAGTATGCCTTTCCTTTTGTTCCTCTCCCATCTGGCCCTTGGTCCCAGAGGCCAGCACAATGCTTGGGCTGAGTGTGGGGAGGATGGTGTTTTAGTCAGCTAGGGCTGCTCTAACAGAAGTACCACAGAGTGGATGGCTTTAACAAAGAAAGATTTATTCTTACACAGTCCGGTAGGTTGCGAGTCCATATTCAGGGTGTCCGCTCCAGGGAAAGACTTTCCCCTTGACGGCTCTGGAGGAAAGTCCGGTATTGCATCAGTCATTGTCCAGGGAGCGTCCTAACGCAAGAACCTCTGGTCTGAACGACGCGTTCTGCTCCCGGTGCTGCTTGCTTGATGGTAGCGAGGTTCTCAAATTGTCCTTGGTTGTTTTTCCTTTTATTCCTTGCAAGCTAAAAGCATTAAGGGTGGGGCAAGCCATACTCCAGGGAAACTTCCCCCATAGCAGGAATTCACAGCCCCACCCTAATCCTTTAACATACAGGTTAGCAAAACCACACAATGGAGGACAGTCCCAAGATACTGGGAACCATATCCCAGCCACATGGCTGCACACATTTTTGGGGGGACACAATTCAAACCATGACAGATGGGCTGAGCTGTCAGTTCTTGTTTTAGCCATTGATGTGTGTGTGTGTGTCTGTGTGTGTGTCTGTGTCTCTGTGTCTGTGTCTCTCTCTGTGTGTGTGTGTGTGTGTAGGGGTCCCTACCCTGCGCAATGCAGAGACCAGAACTCCTGGTTGTAGCCTTAGCTCGATCATATAACAGGTCCACTTTTGGCCAGTGGCTCAAGTTTTCCAAACTTCCGTTTCCCCATCTGAAAATCCGAAGCACTCTGAATTCTGAAGCACATGTCTTCCTAAAGATTTCAGATAAGAGGCCACATGGACCAGCAGCACAAGCATCCTAAGGGCTTGGGATCTACTCAGTGAGCTACCACAGATGCAGAGCAACTTGACAGAACAGGAGCTCAATAACTGGCAGTTCATCATCATCATCATCATCATCATCATCACCATCTTCTTCTTTGGAATTGACTGTAATGGGTGAATGAAGAAATCATGTGTTTGGAATTCTGAGAGGTCTTTGGGAAAGTCTCTCAGGACATCCTGGAACATTAGCAGGGTTGTGGGCCAGATGTCAGGATGGTGGTTTGGCAGCTGGAACTAGGGATGGGAAGCTGTTTGAAGACTCTGTTCTTCCACTTGGGACTGGCCTGAGTTTTGGTCAGTGATCTGGATGGGAGCCCGGGGGACCCTGCAGATCAGCTGGAAAGGAGGACATCCAGACAGTGAGTTGGCCATTGCAGACAGGCCTGCACATCTGTCTGCGTCTGCCTACCTAGAAACAGGGAGGGGGTCGTGGCAATGGCAGTAGCCTGGTGCAAAGCCCCTGGAGCCTTAGTTGACCTAAGTGTAGTAGCACAGCTGCCCGTAAGCACACAGGAGCACAGCCTGTGTTAACAGAGGCAGACTGCCCATTCTGGGAGGGAGCAGTCTCCATCCCCATGGACTGGGAAGGCTGCTTGCTGAGGTCTTTGTGGTGAATGAAAACATAGGCTTCATTCCACCAGAGCAGCTCGGCCTGCCTGTGTACTTTGTACCTAAGGGGTTTTTTGTGAGGTTGCCTTAGGAAAAAGTGGTTATTTAAGAGTTCAGAGCTCCCCAAACTGGATGACATTGTGTGCTGGATCCAGGATCACTTTGTAAGCATTCACTTACTCACTAGTTATTTTAGTTGCCTAGTGCTGCTGTCCAAAAACACTGCACGTGGTGGCTTTATCAAACAGACATTTATTTTCTTACCCTTGAGGAGGTTAAAAGTTCGGATTCATGGGTACAGGCTCTAGGGGAAGGGATTCTTTCTCTTTCGGCTCTGGAGGAAGGTCCTTACCTCTTTGGCTTGTGCTTTCTGGTTTCTTGGAGATCTCCATATGGCTTCACATTTATCTTCCCTCATCTCTACCTGTTTAATCAGTTCCCTTTGTATTTTGTAAGAAATGGACCCAAGACACATTATACACTAGTCCTGCCTCATTAACGTAATAGGACAACTCATTCCCAAATGGTATTATAACCACAGGCATAGAGATTAGGATTTATAACACATATTTTGGGGGGACACAATTCATTAGCCTTGACACAGCCCTGTCCTCGATACCAGGCACCCTTTAGGCTCCTGGGTCACATATACCCACAGGGCAAAAAGAGACAGTTGTGCTAGAGCCAACATCAGTAACAATAAGCATGATGATGGCAACTACTGGGTAGAGCTTAATGTTTGCTTTTTTACTGGTGGTATCTTATTTAATCCCTCCCCCTGCAACCAAACAAAACCCATTGCTGTTGAGTCAATTCCAACTCATAGTTCTACCCTATAGGAGAGGGTAGAACTGCCCCATAGAGTTTTCTAGGGAGTACCTGGTAGATTTGAACTGCTAGTCTTTTGGTTAGCAGCTGTAGCCCCTAACCACTGTGTCACCAGGGTTTCCTAATCCTTCCTCCAACCCTACAAATAGGCATCATCATTGGTGCATTTTACAGCTGAGGACACAAGCTCTGGGATGTCTACAATTTCTTTATGTTGCTGTTAGGTGCTGGCAAATCAATTCTGATTTATAGAGCCCCTATGTACAACAGAACAAAACACTGCCCTGTCCTGCACCATGCCCACAATCATTTTTATGCTTAAGCCCATTGTTGCAGCTACTTTGTCAGTCCATCTTGTCGAGGGTCTTCCTCTACAGCTGACCCTCCAGCTGTACCAAGCATGATGTCCTTCTGCAGGGATTGATTCCTCCTGAAACATGTCCTAAGTATGTAAGATGCAGTCTTCCATCTTTGCTTCCAAGAAGCACTCTGGTTGTACTTCTTCCAGAACAGATTTGTTTGTTCTTTAGGCAGTCCATGGTACATTCAGTACTCTTCTCCAACAGCACAGTTCAAAGGTGTCAATTTCCTTTCAGCTTGTTTGAAAGAAGATTTAAAGCCAGGTGGTATGAAAGTTTGAGCTGTCCCAAGAAGATGGTCAACAGGACTGGTTCATCTTCCTGGAGAAGGTGGAATAAAGTCACTCCTAGACAGTGTGATTAATGGAAGCCCAGAGTTTGTAGGAGGGAAAGGGAATAGTTGTAGAAACCATGTCAGACCTCATAGATGTGCTGGATTCAGCATCTATTATTACAAACTAAATTTTTTTTTTTTAACAATCCTGTACCTTTATTTGGCTATTAGATGTGAGAACATCTGGTTTTTGTGGAGTGCTGACTGTGTGCCACATGGTGTGCTGAGAGTGTTATCTGCATTGCCCTATTTCATGCTCACTGAACCCCCAACCCATTTCACATAGGGCTGAGGGACCTTGCCTGTATTGTCCTGGCCAGAGGCCTCTGGAGCTGGGATTTGAGCCCCAGTATGCTTGATTCTGGCCCCCAGTCCTCAGTCCTTGTGCTGTCAGCAGGCTATACAGCAGCCCCAGACAGTGGGCAGAAAGAATCCTGTGATACTGAAAGAAGGGACATAACTTGTCTGTTGCTCTTCAGATAAAGGTTGATTTGGGTCTAGAAAAAGATTTTCTAGCTTGGAAGGCCAGTTCCTCTTCCTGCATTTGGGGTTGCAACTGCCTCCAAAAATCAAATACCAGGAGCTGCTTGAAAGAGAAGAAAAGTCTTGTCTCCCTTCATCCAGGGCTAGGTCAGGAGTCACCTTTGATCCTCTACCCCATTGAAAAGACTAGTAAATGAGCTGTGAGGCTGGGCAGACCACATGACTGGAGTTCAGTGTTCCATTGGCCTTACTGTATGAGCTTAGGATGTCACTTCCCTTCTCTGGGCCTCAGTCACCCTCTATAATGGAGCCCTTTGGATCTGACCCCCTTCCAGCTGTGGCTTTCTGACATGATGAACATTTGTTAAGTCTGCCATCTGCAGGGCCCAGGGCTGGGTCCTCTGGGGGGACACAAGGCCCTCCAGGGTGAATGTGTGATGTGGTGGGGGGCTGGTGAGGGAGGGGTCTCCCTGTTCCCCTGAAGAAACACTCTGCACAATCTGAGGTCCCCAGCCTTCTGTTATTCTACAGACTGCTCACCTCATAGTGTTTCTGGTGTTCTTGACCATTGTGTCTAGTACAGAGTGGACTCTCAAAAAATGGTGAATAAGTGAAAGGCAAATGAGGGAGTGACTGTTACAGAGTATTCAGGGTTCTCAAGGTCATTGTCAGGTGGGATGGGAGGAGGCTGTTGATCAAAGGAGGCAGAGTGGCTTTAGGGAGGTAAGGAGGGGGAAGTTGCACATGTCCCACTCAGCCTCCTAAAGGGGAGCAACCTTTTCTTTTTAACTCAGAAGTAGGATAAAGCTGTCACGATTTCCACATAAACAGATACACAAATTGTGAAACATGCTTCATGGTTCTTTGTGGCACAACAGTGTAAAAACGGTGAAATTTTTATCTGTGTAGAAAATAAAAACCAAGAGAAAGCACAAACCTATTGGGGGAAATTGCTTGACAATGACACCTGTGAGAGAAGACACCATCCAAATTAACCAGCTGCACACCTCCCCCCATCCCTGGCAAGAGGCCACGGCTGGGAGAGCCCAGAGCTTTCGCAGAGGCACAGGTCCCTACCTAGACATAATGTGTTCAATAGAGTCTGCTGCTGCTGCTGGTCTCCCACCATATGTGGTCTCTGTGCTAGGACTGCCTTGTATAAGGACCACCCCTCTGGAGGTGATCTCTTCTTAGCCCCTAACACCTAGGAGATACTTGCTGGGCTGTAACTGATTAGAGTACCTTGATGGGTGACAATGGGCAGCTGTGCCTTGGAGGATGTACAGAATTTTGACAAGTAGCCACAGGGAAAATAAGCTAATATCCCATTCCCTTATGCCTGTCAGATCACCCAGAATTGATGCTGAGGTGAGTGATTCTCCAGGACCTTTCTCAGACAACTCCTCCTCCCTCACGGAGCCCCCACCTTAGTTTTTCTCTCGCTCAAGCTGTTGGTAGGTTCCAAGCGCCAGCATGGTCCAGGCTGGGGCCCCTTTAGCCCCTTCCCCCAAACTACTTCATCATCTGTAAAGGGAGTATGGTTCAACCTGCATGTATTGAGTCCCTGTCTCCTCACCGTGTCCACCATTAGACCAGAAGTTTTTGGGGGAGAGGTAAAAGATTAGGATCAGTCCAGTGCACCCTCCTACATGTATAGATGGCTTGAATGGGGTGCCCCTGCTGAGGTTTGCCTGTGACCTCCCATACGCCTCTAAGTAGCTGAGACTGCTGCCTTGGCCATCCACCTACTATGGGGCGTGACCGGGGCCAGGCAGCAGCTCCTCCAGAGAAGGCCCTAGACCTTGCTCAGACCTGGCTCAAAATTTTGAAGCATGCAGTGGGAATACTCAGGAAACCGTACATACATACCCTTGGACTCCTTCCAGAGTCAGCGCTGGGGACGCTGTCTAAGGTGGTTGCTGTTGCTGGCAACAGCAGTTTTGCGCTTGCGCTTGCTGAAGGAAAGGCACCAAGGTTGGGGGTCCAGGAGGCCAGGTACCAACCAGGCGCTGGCCGAGCAGGCCCTCAGAGAACCACGCGCCTGCTCTCAGAGCCTTAACTTCCCCATCTGTACCACGCAGGTCGCGAGCACTCACCTCGTGGACGAGGGAAAGCGCTTCGTCAATTGCGGACTGGGTAGGGGGGAGTGGATTTCTCAAGGTGGGTGGGGGTGTGTGACCTCCTTCGGGGAAGACTGGGTGCAACGCTACTGGGAGGTGTGAAGGCAGCTGCGGCAGAGGCCCCGGAGGTGGGGGTCCCCGCCGAGGTCTCCGCCCCTCCCCGCCCCCTGGTGCCCCCGAGCTCCCGCCCACCTCTTGCCCGGGGCGCTCGGGTGGCCTCGGCCGCCGTCGGTGCGGCTCGGCTCGGCGTCGCCATGGCAACAGCGGCTTAAGGGGCGGGGGCGACGTGGCGGGCAGGGCCGGCCGGGCGGGCGGGCGGGCTGAGCAGGGTGGGCTGGGCCGGGCCGCGCTGCGCGGGCCGGGCCGGGCCGTCGGCGCTCGGTCGGCGGGCTGGCGGCGCGGGCCTCAAGCAGCTGCGGTCAAGCCCCAGCCCGCGCCCGCCCTTGGCCTCACGGCCGCCGGAGTAAGGGCGCGGGTCCCGCGCGGGTCCCGAGCCCGCCGCCGCGCTAACCCCGCCTCCCCTTCCCCCTCTTGTCGCCCCGCGCGCAGGGCTTCCTCAGCCGCCGCCTCAAGGGCTCCATCAAGCGCACCAAGAGCCAGCCCAAGCTGGACCGCAACCACAGCTTCCGCCACATCCTGCCCGGGTTCCGAAGCGCCGCCGCCGCTGCCGCCGCCTCCGCCGCGGACAATGAGAGGTGAGCCCGCTGTTGCCGCCGCCGCCGCCGCCGCCACTGCCACCGCCCGGCCCAGCAGCCCTGCTCCGCCGCTCCGGGATGCGCCCCCGGAGGGCGCGGGGACAAAGCGAGAGCAAGGGCTGGGGCGCGTTCAAAGGGGGAAGGAACCCCACGCGGTTCTCCCGGAACTTGCAGGGCCACCTCAGACTGGGGGGCACGAAGAGAGAATCCTTTTCTCTTCCCCCAGGGTAAGGAGGGGGTGTCTGAGGCCCGGAAAGAGGCCGGGCGGGAAGTGCCTTCGCAGAGAAGTCCTGCCTTGCCTTCCCGAGGTGGGCATTGTTTCCCGGGCCGTGCAGTTGCCGGAGCTGAAGAAGTAGCTCCCCTACTCCTAGGACCCATCCCCCCTGCCTTCGGGAGCCCCTGGGCATCTGATACAAAAGACGTTTTCAGCTAGGTTCTGCTGAGATCCCGCAGCTTTGATGGTGAGGAAAAGGGTGAACATCTGGAGGGGAGGAGCAGGAGGCTGGGCTGCTTAGGGGGCACATCTGCTGTAAGTAGGACACATGCTTTACTGGGGGCTGAGGCTAGCAGAGCGGACAGTGCCCAGGCTCTGAGCTCAGGGGCATCGCCTGAGGCCAGGGAGTAAGGACCTCCCTCTCTGCCGCCTGGGCAGCTGCTTCCTTCCCTCTCCTCCTAACTCCCAGGGGTGTCTCCTGCCTTGTTTCCTTCTCCTGGGCAAGCTGGGAGCAGGTGTGGAAATTCCAGGGGGAGGTGACTTGTGGGGTGGAAGAGACAAGAGATGGTTCAGCCTGTTGGGAGTCACCGCACCAGCAGCTGAGCAGGCTTAAGTGAGCAAGGGCAAGCCATCCAGTCTGCACGGGGGCACCGAGTGGACACAGCCAGTGGGGGCTCAGTTTCCCCTGTTTGAGCTGTGCCAGCCCCAGGCATCTTTCTGCCTGGGCACGGGCACAGGCACAGTGTTGGATTCCAATGCCAGTTAGAACGTGCCCCTGCCCAGCTGGTGGAGGTGAAAGAATGGGCAGGGACCAGGGAGCCTTTTCAGTATTCAGCCCCGACATCTCAGGTCCCTGGCATCTGCCTTCATAGGGCAGTGCCTGTATGGACATTTGGTGAGTTGGCACTCCCTGTAGGGAGTGCCTCCCTGTAGGGGAGGCACAGGTAGGATGAAAATGTCCTTTTCCCTGCCCCTTGTTTGCAGCAGATAGAGTTCAAGTTACAGCCCAACTCTTGCCCAAGGTTGAGTGGCTGTTTAAATGACCCTCCTATCTTCCCAGAGAATACGTTTACCCACCCCTCAAGTAGAATTGCTAGACCTTTCATTTCTACCAGCTGAGTACATCCCTATTACTGCCTGCAGCTGGCTTCATGCCCCAGTTGCCAAGCCCAGCCCGAGGGGGGACCCCCCAGCCCTTCTCAGATGACCGTGGTACCCCAGGGGACCAGGCGTGCCCTGGCAGGAAGATGTAGCCAGGCCAGAGCTCAGCGCTGGGTGCAGCGACTGCGTCTTTGAAAATCTCGCTTCCCATCTTTGTTATTGTCTAGGCAGCAGGCTACCCTGATCTGCTGCCTTCCTCTCTCCGCCAGACCCCCACCTCCAGCTTTCTCCCCCAGGAATATGCCCTTCTCTGCGCTTTCCTTGGCGGGGGTCAGGACCCTGTGTACCCGCATGCGGGGGCTTGTGTACGTACCCAGTTTTGTGTGCATGTGGTGGTTGTCCGGGGAGCAGGAGAGACAGCAAGCAGTCCAGCCTCTGAGAGTGTCTGCTGTCCGTGGAGTAGGTGGCGTGCATGTCATGTTTACTCCCCTCCAGCGGGAAGCCTGACCAAGAACCCTAGCCAGAGGTCGGGGCAAGGCCAAGATGACCTCGTTCAGGTCCCACCCCAGCTTGGTCTTAGGTCAGCCTTGCCATGCTGAAGGGGCTCTGAGTTGGGGGTTGGGAGTGAATTACCCTTTTCTGGAAGCGATGGGAAACGGTAGCAGTTGGAGCAGAATGTCACTGGCAGCGGTATAGAATTGTCTTATTAATTTTCTGTAAACAGAGTCTGGCTTGGTGGCTTCTCTGGCGTAGGAAAGGAGCCCAGATTTCCCACGGACAAGTGGAAAGATGGGATTTGCAGTCCCCAGCCTAGGAGCTGAAATAGGGTTTGCTAGGACTTGGGTTTCCTGATTTGCTTCTTTGCTCAGAAATAGATTCGTTGGCAGCTGCTGGGATGGATGGGCTGATGTTTCTCTGGGGCAGTCCCTGGATTCCTCCTGTTAGGAGTTGTGTGAGTAAAACCAACTGTGGTGGAACCTCCTGCCCCCAGCCTCATGGAAAAACCTGGGTGAGTGGAGAGGCACCTCCCCCTACTCCAAGGTAGTGTGCTGTGCTTTAGAAGGCTGAAGGGACAGAACAGGCTGCCTTGGATTAGCAGTGAGGAGGGAGTTAAATCATGTCTCCATGGGACCTTCACTGTGTGACCATGGGTCTGACTGGTGAGGGTAAGTGTGTAGACACGAGACTCTGTGAGTGGGTGGGGACAAGGTTGGGAATGGGAGTTTTTAAGGAAGGGTGGAGAGCTCCTAAGATGGCTAGTGGGAGCTGTATTCCCCCTGGCATCCCCATGTAGATAAGCTGCACAGGGTGCTATAGTACAGGCTTTTGGGTTTCGACCTTGTATGAATTTGACTGCTGTATAGATGCTGAAGAAGGCTTTGTTGTGTGTTGTCTGAATGCCCCACAAACCACTGTGTTGGGAGGTTATTTTTTTTGTGGTGGAATTCTCTCATGTAGAGACTGGAAGCCTGTTGGTTCTGTGTTGGGAGATTTCAGTACCCTGGGAGAGGAGTCTCTCCCCAGGTGTGGTTATACTGCACCTGGCTGGTTGGGGGAGAGGGCTGATGTGAATGAAGTCGGGCTCGGTGGGCATACCTTTCTCTGGGAGCCTGAGCCGTTGTATTCACTCCCTGAAAATAGATTCCCAATCCTGGGGGGAGGATCCAGCTGGTCTCTACAATACCTGGCTCCCTCAGACATTTATTTCTACCTTTAGAGTCTTGAGAAATAAAGCACCAAAAACTAGTAATGATTTCTCTTGGATAACAGACATGAATGTGCTTGGAGCACTTGCCAGGTGAAAGGTGTGCTGGCAAAAGCATTTTTGTTTTGCAGGCTCGAAATGTTGCCACTTCATTTACAAGGCATTGGCTAAAGCAGTGTATGAGGTGGTAGTTCTCCTTCCCAGATGATAATTTCCAAGTCACTCGTTTATTAATGTTCCTGTGTAGCTAGGCGGGTCAGCTGGCAATATTATGCTTCCTTCATCTCTCTCCTTTCGTGATAATTGTTTCTGGATGACTTTGGCCCTCCACATGTGCTGGGAGTATGTCCTCTCTAGCTATCTCCCCCAGCCGTGCAGTTACCCTAACGTGGCAGTAACCCCTTTGCCATTATTCTCATTCACCTGGGGCAGAGCTTAACTTATTTAAACAGGATAACCCAGGTGCTGGTATGCAAGGCTGATTATGTGTGGAATTAGATTGATTATCCCTTCTAGGGAATATGTGTGTTGCCTGGAGTTCCCACACCTGAAAGTTACTAATGGTGGGATTTCAGGCATCATAGGACAAGGGAGGAAGGTATTTGGAAGTTGGGTCCTTTTAGGAACCCTCTACTGGCCTGGAGTCGGACAGGAATCATATCTGCCCCTTGGGTGAGGCGGTTCCAGGAGGGACAAGAAAAAGCTTGATGAGAAGCTGGTGGGAATGGAAAGTAGGGTCTGTTTTCCTACTTGGTTGTTCGTAGCAGGTGCAGGAGGGGCTGGACCCCCCAGGCCTGGCTTTTCTTTCTGTCCTTCCATCCCTTATCATAGTCCTTCTTCACCTTTCCTTGTGCTGGTCTGCCAAGTGTGGTGACCTGGAGATGACTGCAGTGTAGACAGTCTCTGGGAATAAAAGAAAGCCTGTGATCTTTGAATTTGCAGCCAGTCGTTCCTGGGCTAGTCATGTAACCTTTCTGAGCCTCATTGTGCACATCTGCAAAATGGTCGTGATTATAATAGTGTTGGAAGTATTATTAATACATTCAGCTTATGTTTGTTAGGAAGTCTGTCCTATGTACTGCTGTTTCCTTAGCAACTAACATAGGGCCTTGCACACTTTAAATGTTTCTTAAATTTTGGTGAATAATAATGTGTGGCAGGGCTAGACAAGCATGTTGTAGGTGTTTAATAAGTGGTAGTATTGGCAGTGACATCACATTATCTTGTTAAGCCTCAGTTTTCTCATCTGCAGTGTGGGGATAATAACAAGCAATCATGTGATGTTATTCCGAGATTCAAGAGAGGTGATAGATGTTGTTGTGGTTCTTTAAAGGTGAATAGAGCTGTGAAGAGGTTCATTACTGAGCACAAGAAATAGCCAGCGAAAGTGATCTTTGTTCCTGTCTGAAAATCGGAAGGCAAATAGCTCTGATATGTGTTTTAAAAATCTAGAAGTTGATTGTTCCATCTTGTGTTTGGATAGTAATTTTTTTAATCATTTAAGTTACTTCTAGTTTTTATCTGCTAATGATGCTGAGATTTAAATCTTTGAATAGTTATCTTCATGTCCATGTCTGATTGTATCTATAAGACTCAGTCTTAGAAATGGAATTACTAAATCAAAGAACATGAACAGTCTGAGATTTTTGATAAAGATGCTCCCATTAGGCGCCTGTAATATTTTATACTTCTTTAAGGAAACCCGGGTGACACAGCAGTTAAGTGCTACCTCTGCTAACCAAAAGGTCAGCAATTTGAATCTACCAGTAGCTACTTGGAAACTCTAGGGGGCAGTTCTCCTCTGTCTATAGGGTCTCTATGAGTTGGAATCAATTCAGTGGTAGTGGGACTGGTTTAGTTTTAATGATGTATGTGGAGTCTTGGTGGTGAAGTGGTTAAGAGCTCAGACTGCTAGCCAAAAGGTTAGCAATTGGAATACACTAGCCTCTCGAGAACCCCATAGTACAGTTCTGCTCTGTCCTGTAGGATCAGTGTGAGTCATAAATCAGCTTGATGGCACACCACAGGAACGATGCATGAGCATGCTTACCTGTTTCTTCACAACATTAAAAACAGTGGGTATTATCACTTAAGACCAATCTTTGTTACTTCGATAGGTGGGAGAATGGCACTTCCCTGTCATTTGCATTTACTTGCTTGTTAGTGATTGAACATTGTTTTCATGACTATAATAGGTAGTGGTGTTTTCTTTTCATGTGACTTTGTCTTTTCCTGTCCTTCACTTGTCAAACATTCCAACAAGTCCCTGACAGTATTCTTGGTTGCCCTGTTTGTCCTCAGTTCTGAGGGGCTTCATGGCGGTGAATTTTTGTTAAACGGGCCTGTGCCATCCAAGAAGTAAGGCAGAGAATTCGTTACCTATAAGGAAGATGTACCTAGCCCTGCCTCTCCCCTCCCCTTCTCTTACCATATGGGAATTAGATTTGACTCTTAATCGGATAATTATAAGGAGACCTTGCACTTCCATACACTTTGAGAGGTCTCCCACCCTACAGGGTAGATAGGCAGTGAAGGACTGTTAGTTACAGGGGAAAGCCAGCACAAGTAGCCAAGCCTTGCAACCTGGGCGATCAGAAATTGTCAGGTCCCAGCTGTGGTACAACATTGTACTTGGAGGCCCACAGTACCTCTGGGGGCAGGGCTAACCAGAGCCAGGAACATGAGCATAAGATGCTGAGCCTTATTTACAGAGAGGGGAAAGCCACAGAACGTAACCTGGGCATACAGAAAAAACCATTTATTTTTTGCTTCTCATTTTTATCACCCGCCTTTTAGATCTGCAACTTCCCTGTGTACCTTCCAGAGATCCAAACCAGGCAGTATTTTTAGGAGTGGTGGAAATTAGCTGGTGAGGACATGATCAGTCCCAGGCTGTGGTGTCAAAGGCTCAAGAAGCCTTTCTTTGTGGATCTGTAGGCATGTGTGTCAGCGTTCATGTCTTGCAAGTCCATGCTTGTTCTCATGAAGATGTGTGTGTAGTATATCTAAGTGTCCTTGAATGTATGTGTGCATTTTTTTGTGAGCTAAGACATGTAAAGCATTTGGAGCACTGACTGACATTCAGTATTGGTTTGGGACATATGAAGTGGCCATTCCTGTAGGTCCCAAAACTGTCTTAACAGTTATAGTTGTGTATAGGTCTGTCTAATAAGTGCTCAGTGTTTGCTACGATTATTATTGTTGTCTGTTTTCGTATGTGTATATGTATACTAGTGTGTATGTATGTGTATGCTTTTGTGTACTCTTGTAGCTGTGTGTATAGTGTATTCTGTGTTTGAACATGCAAGCATGCACACCTTTGTGCACCTGTAGGTTCTGCCTTGGTTTGTGAACACTGACTGAGCTGGCCAGTTTTGTGAACACCTGGGGAGCCGGGGTCCAGGTCTGAGAAGCACAGTGGGGCCTTTCACACCCTCCCCAAGTAGCCCTGCCTGTTTCCTGGGCTAAGGATATGCAAATCGACTCTTTAATGGAATTCTTTTGCAAAGTATTAGTTGAACCAGAAAGTTAATTACCAGGCTCTAATTAATGGCTATTCTGGAAGGCCACAGAAGATAGCTAGAGGAGATTGTAGGGAGACTGGAAAGGCAAGAAGGAAAACCATTCGGCACTCTCTGCTGACTTGGTGACTTCTACCCAGGGTGGGGCAGGGCTCACTTTTCCTTTGCTTTGAGCTGTCAGCCCCACTTCCCTGAAGACTTAACTGTGAGCAAGTAGGAAAGCGCCATGCATGAAGAGCCTCCGGTGGCTCTGGTCTTGTGGTCTCTGTCCATCCCTCTGCCTGTCTGTAGGAGTGGCCAGTGCACCCTGCCCTGAAATTAACCCTCCGCCTCCTAGGAGCTTGGCGGCTGCTGCCTACAGGGCACCCCTGAAAGCTTCAGTTAGCCTCCCACAGGGCCCGCGAATTCCTCTCCATGCTCCCCCTCAGTGCTCAGCGCAGAATCCCCTGTGGCATGTGTGAATGGGACCTTGCCTTGCACACTCCCTTTTTCTACCTAGAGCAAAGTCAGTAAAGTGGAGAACAGTGAGCCTCCAGCTTCTGGGTTCCTCGTCGGGCCCTGCTGTTTGTTTATTTCTCTGTGCTTCCTCCTCCCCTTGCATTAAGAGTGAGTGATAGTGTTTACCCACCTACCTCAGAAAACAGGCCATAAGACTCAAGAGGAGATTGTTTGAGGAAATAACTAGAAAGTTCTCCTCCTAGCTAGGGCACCATCACGTGTATTACCATTGCTTCCAGAGACAGAGGCAGTCTTTGTCCTCGGTGGGCATGTGTGGATATGAGCATGTGGGCGTGCATCGTGCCCACACATACTTGGGGGTGCAGAGCCTTGGCTGCCCACCCTTGTGTATACATGCCACACCCCATGCCACATGGGCACGTGCGTGAATGAACCCTCGTTGGTCTTTAGAGTCAAGCCCTCAAGGAGTACACCAGTACAGCACCAGTCACCCACTTTGTGCTGAGCAGGTAGTGGGATGAGGAACCAGAGGAGAGAGGAGGAGACAGGTTCCTTGTGTACAAGGGTCCCTAGCAGCCTGCCCGGGAACACCCTTGGCATTGCTGGAAGGGGTGAAGTGACCCCAAACTGGAAGTCAAGACTGATCCCAGGGGTGTGCCAAGAATAGGGCCTCTTCACCTGCCCTCATTATGCCCTCTCCGGAGGCCCGCATGCTCCTGACTCCTGGGGTTGCTGCATCTGAACCTCACGTGATGACAGTGCCTTAGTGGTAGGCGGGTCAAAGGATCGGACCGAACATGAAGTGCTGTTGGTGCCCTGCAGAGTAGGTGGTCAGTGTTGCAGAGTGAATAACTGAATGCACTTAGATTTTCTGAGAGGCCAGTGCAGTGGGTAGCCTTAAGGCTCTTCTCCTTAGGGTGCCCCTAAGGCAACTTGACTGCCTCTGTCTCCCACATACCCTCATGGCTACCCTTCTCCCCACAGAGAAGGTGCAGGCCTAGGAGTCAAGCTCCTATAACTCCTAGGCCTGGCTCTGTGATCATCAGCCTCGCTGGAGCCAGTGAAGCTCTGAGTCAGTTTTCTCATCTCTCAACAGGCTTAGCAGTGCACAAACTGGCCTAGCTAGAAGGTGGGTTTGCATATTTCTCTGCATCAGATGGTCAAAACTGTGAGTTACTCGTTAACACAAGGAGCAGCCTTCAACTCCAACTGTGTTTTCCAGTGGGTGGCCCTTGGGGGAAGCTGAGGGATCTTCTTCCAGTCTCTGTCCCTGATGGCTCTGCACACCCCCCAGTTACCCTGGGGGCTGTGTTCTGCCTGTCACCCTGACCTTTCTCACATAAGCAGGCCCTTATTTATAGGCCCAGCCTGATTGTGAAAGAGCACATTGGGCAGAGATATAGATGACACTCTGGTTGCACGGACTCTAATCTGATGTGACTTTGTCATGGGGAGTTTTCATTCCAAGGGCAGTGAATTAGTGTAGCATCTCCCTGTGCCCACTGACTAAGGGGAAGTTAATTTCATGCTCTGTCTTTTTGACATTTGTAATCAAAGTGTTGTAAGTATTGCAGCTGCAGGTTGTTAGCGTGTGAAGGATGTGTGCCCCCTCAGAACAATTACTGTTATAGGCTGGGGAGGAGATTAATAGATTGTTCACAGCCCCACCCACTCTACTCCTCCTTCCCCTTCCTCCTTCCTTTCCCTCTTTCCAGCTTCTCCAAATTCCTCAGGAGCACCTTCCCAGAATTGCCTGTGACTGAAGCTCCTTGGGCCCCTAAGGAGACTGACCTACCTGCCTTCTGGGAGGATCTGTGCAAAGAGAGTTTAAAAACTTGGAGCATCTGGTAAAATGCACATTCTTTGGCCCCGCCCCAGAGCTTCCAAGTTAGGCTCTCTCAAGCTCGAGAACCACTGCTCAGGCAGTGGGGCAGGAATCGTGCCCCAGCTATGTGCCGGGGACTTTGCTAGACACTTACCGTGCTGGTGATTTCTTCACAGCAAGAGGATAGTTCCCATTTCACAGATACAGAAACTGAGACCCCAAGCAGGGGAAGGAAAGTGGGCCAAAGGCACACACTCAGGGGTACTTATGACCTGAATAATCTTCCATTCTTGGTTGACCACGACTAGAAGGCATATGGTACCTTTTGTATTTAAGGTTGTGATGCTTTAGAGATGTCATTAACCCTCCCTCTGCTTAGAGCCTTGTGCTTATACGGGGCTTCCCACTTTAAAAGTGTTTCTACACTGAAGTCCAGGGGCTCCTGAAGGTGTTTGGAGCAGCTGGGACATGTATAGCTATGATTTGCATCTTACAGGCCAGGGTTTTGAGGCTCAGAGAGGCAAAGGACCTTTCTTGCCTCAGTTCACATAGCATTTGAGAGGCAGAACTGGAGTCAGAACTCATCTTCTAAGTCCAAGTCCTATGCTTCATCAGCCTGTGATCCAAGGCCCACTCCTCTTGCTGACTCCCTATTAAACCAAACCAAACCCGTTGTCATCAAGTCAATTCCAACTTACAGTGATCCTATAGGACAAAATAGAACTGTGCCATAAGGTTCCCCAAGGAGTGACTGCTGGATTCGAACTGCCAGTCTTGTGGTTGAAACTGATGGGGAAACTGAGCTGTAGTCACTCAGGATCAAGCAAGTGACAGTAATGTGATTCAAACTCAAGTCCGTCAGAGTGAAAGCTCAATAGTTCAATATTGGACAAGGTGCCTTTAGTCCCCATGTGGGAGTAAAAGTCTTCCAGTACAGCCTAGAGGGTACTGGCCGAGGGTTAGAGTGACTGTTCATCCAGAGCCCACGAGGAAAGGCCAGGCCAGGTGGGGCAGCTGCACTTTCAACTGTGGCAGCCAGAGGCCCTTTTAAGGATTGTGGAGAGGGGCCCATGAAGAATGGGAACTTGAACTCAGGACTGCCTCGTTCCAAAGTCCCCACCCCATATACTGCCAGCTGCTGTGAGGAGTCACCCAGAGCTGGTTCAAGGCCCAGCTGTCTCAGCTGCCTCTCTTTGGCTCTCTGTTTCCCCACCAGAATAATACAAATAAAAGAATAATGTCTCTGGGACCAGGATTGTGGGGAAAGAGGTTAGCAGAGAATGATGTGTCTACACTGCTCTCAGTCATGAAGCCTGTGGAGCTGCGTGGTCCTATGATAGTAACACTCCCACGGCCCTTGAGAGGCTACTCATAATGTATCTGGTGCTTTTTCCTTCGTTGTCTCAGTTAATCTTTGCAATAACACTATGAAGGACAGGTGCTATTACTATTTCCATCTTTCAGAAAAGAAAATTGAGGCTCAGACACACTGAGCAACTTGTCCAACTCTTATAGCTAGTAAGTGTCTGTAAGGTTTAAACCTAGGTAGTCTGAGTTTATTATATAAAACCCAGACCATTGGTCATTCTTCTGTGTGGTCTCTGCTCACACACTCTGTTTTACAGGTAAGTTTGTCAATAATGACGTCAATAACTGTCTGCCCTAATGAACTGTCTACTGTGTGCCAGGCTTTGTGTGTTATGTATAATCCTCTTGACTACCCTGAAAAACAGGGATTTATCCTCCCCCTCATTTTATAAGTGAGGAAACCAGGCATTAGGTAAAATCACTTATCCAGGCTTACATTGAAGATGGATTTAGGATCTAAGTTTCTTTGGATCCAAAGCTAGGTGCTTTAGTAGTGCTTTAGCGTACTGATAAACCTTTAGTGAACAGGTCATGTGAGCCAGACCGTGTTCTAAGCACTTCGCTCACGATAAACTCATTTCACCCTCGCAGCAAACCTGTGTGGGTTGTTATCTGTTGCTGTTCCGGGTTTGCAAGTGAGGAAACTTCACTTGCATAGCTGAGTTAAAACTTGACCCTAAGAATTTGACTCTCAAGTCTGTGCGCTTATCTGCTACCCAGTACTGCCCTTCTCCGTGTTTTATAGATGAGAAAATTGAGGCTCCAAAAGGCATAGTCACTTGCCCTCAGTTTGATAGCAAGTGAGTGGTAGAGATGGGATTTGCACCCAGGTCTTCCCAGAGTCTTTTGTTGTCACCCACAAGAGAGCACGGCAGTGGCCAAGGGAAGTTGGGTGAGTGAGGTACCTTTGCTGTTCAAGACCACTGGGAACTCTGCAGGAGGCTGGTGTGGATGCTCGAGTCTTGGGGCGGTGTACTGAACAGGGGAGCTGGGGCTTGTCCTGACCTCGCTGGATGGATTTCTCAGTATGTGAGGATAGAGCCAAGGAGTGATTGACATTCTTGCCTACCAATGTTTGCAGCGTATCAGTTGTTATCACTTGTCTTTCTCAGTGGTCTCCCCCAAGGTATTTTTCCTTTTGGCAGAGCTGATGAACTCTGGTTGCATTTAGATCTATTGATTTATGATGCTAGGTGAGGTGGCGCTGGAGGAAGAGGTCATTGGTAAGCTAATTGGACATTTACACCACTGTATTTTTTTTTAATTTAAATTTTTTGTATTGTGTTTTAAGTGAAAGCTTAAAATTCCAGTCAGTTTCTCGACCCATGTTCTTCTCCCCACATTGTGACAGCACGCCTCACATCTATCCAGTATTTCCCGTGTTCATTTAACCGGCTCTTGTTCTCCTCTGTCCTCTCCTCTCACCTCTAAACAGGAGCTGCCCAGTTAGTGTCATACAGCTACCCAAGCTAAGAAGCACAGTGGTCACACTCGTTACCAGTATCATTTTATGTCTTGTATAGGTGAGTCAGATCCGACTCAACGGCACTTGGCTTGGCATACTAGTTCAGTCTTTCACGAGTTTGCTTCCAGAATGGTTTCAGTTCTCGGCTAACAGAGTTTGGGGGCTGTGTTTTCCAGGGACCCTCCAGTCTGTCAGACCATTAAGTCCCATATTTTTACTAGAGTTTGAGTTCTGCATCCCACGTTTCTCCTGCTCCATCAGGGACTCATTGTTGAGTTCCCTTTCATAAGGGCAGTTTTTGGTGTCGTCTGATCACCATCTGGTTCCTCTGATCTCGTGTTGATGTAGTCTCTGGTATATGTGGCTCTTTCTGTCTTTGGGCACTCACACTTGGCTTGTCTTTGATGCTCTTCTTTCTCCTTTGCTGCGTGTGGGTTGAGACCATTGCTTCTTAGATGGTTGCTTGCTCTCCACCTCTACTTTTCCTTGCCTGCCCCCCAACCCCCGCCAGTGTGCAAAGGGGGACTTTTATCGCTGTCTGAGGAGGTCAAGGGATAAACAGTGGTTGCTGTGCTTACTCAACAGGGACTCTCCAAACTAGCCTTTGTTCTGGGTCTGTGAGAAGGTGAGGGAGTCTGAGGCTGAGACCTCTAGTTACCTAGTGCACTATTTCAGCAGGCCACGCTCCCTAGATGACACAGCCTCCTGGGCTGAACGGTGCTGGGCAGGTGTGCAGTTGCCAAGCTTCCTTCCTCCATTCTCCCAGGGAGGGAGCTGGAATCCAGGCAGGCAGTGCCATGGGCCAGACATTCTGCAAGAGTCCTCTTCTAGCCCGAGGTAGTCTTGTTCAGCTGCCCTTGGTCATGAAGACTGTGTTTTTGTTTCTTATTGTAATCAAGTGAAAGTATGTGTTCCAAATTTAATTTGCATGCCCATGTATCTGCAACTCCTTCTGTCCTTACCCCATGACTGCACACTCCTTTCCTTCTACATATGTCATATCCTCGTAACAACCTTCTGTCCCCTCCTCTCTACCCTCTCCTCTGCTTTCTAGTAAGAGGTCAGTAGGACAGCATCCTATAGATGCATAGAACCACAGAGTATACACACAACATGGTCATGTTGTGTCCCTGAGTCCAGTCCATTCCTGTCCGAAGAGTTGACCTCAGTAATGTTTTCTGTCAGGGGTATCAGCAGGTGTAGGGGCCATGCTCCCAGGGGAACCCTCAGGCCGCTGAACCATCAATTGTGGTCTTTTAGTGGAGTTTGTAAAGTACACCCCTCTTTTTCTCATGTTGCCAAGACTGTTTTTGATGATGGTTCTTCATGAGACTAGTGAAGACTGATTTGAAGGAATTTCAGAGTTAAGTGATAGTGGAGTTGGCAGGGAACTTAGTGAGTAGTCTGTCCCAAGGTTTCCAAACCCAGTTCCAGAAGTTTCTGGTCATGAGTTGAGATGTTTAACTCCAAAGACGGTGTGTGCTCTAATGAATTTTCCATCTCTGCTCTACAGGAATCACTGTGACACAAGATAATAAAGGCCCTGAAATAAAAAATAATAATTATAATAAAAAAAGTTTCACCTTGTTCAGTGCAAAGTTTTCTGGGGTTTTTGTGTATTTGGAGTCCCTGGGTATGGTGCTTGGTTAACATGTTTGGTTGCTACCTGGAAGGTTGGAGGTTTGAGTTTATCCAGAGACACCTGAGAAGAAAGTCCTGACAGTCTACTTCCAAAAACTCAGCCACTAGAAACGCTGTGGAACACAGTTCTACTATGACACACATGGAGTTGGGGTGAGTTGGAGTCAACTCTGTGACAGGTGGTTTGGGTTTTTGTTTTGTTACCTGTTCCCTACCCCCAGCACCTGTTGGCATCTGTGGAGCAGTACTGTTCTGCAGAACATTTACTAAGTGCTAGTTTGTTTGAGGTGTAACCTGTCCTTGGACTCTTGTTCATAAAGAGGGACCTTTGAGAGTCTTGTATGCCTTGAGGACCTACAGGGGTAAACCTTGAATGATGACATTCCTGGGCCAGCAACAGGTGGTAGAGTACTTATTTTGGAAAGAAGCTTTCTGAGTACCATCTCTGGTGTTTGGGGGTGAGGCCTAGCCCTGGTCAGAACCCTCTGTGAAAAGTGGTCTGACCGGGGCTGGCCTAGACTCATGGTCGGGGGAGTTGATTCCCTCTTCTGCAGATTGGGTGTCTCCGCTCTGGTACTCAGCAGCTTGGACTGGGCTTGCCCATCCCCCTCTGGCCTCCTCTGCACAAGGTAGCAGCCGGCCAGAGGTTGCCCACTGATTTACATAATTTGCACCGTCGCTTGAATAATTAATAAAGCTGTGTCCTTGCTGGGAGCCTAGTCTGCACCATTATAGATGGGTTTGCCGTGGATAGGTTTGCCAGACCTCTTCCAGGGGAGTTGCTGGTTCTTGGACTCTTGGACTCCTCAGCTTTTCCTGGCATGGAGCCCCCCAGAGAGAGGAAAGGGTGCTGGGTAGGGGAGGGAGTGCTGGTGTGTCGCTGTGGCTCGTGTAGCATCACATCAGACAGGTTGGGAGTGCATACTGCTTTCTTTCAGGACCCCAAAATGGCATCTCTAGCACACAAATGATATTGAATTCTGTATTCCCGCTTTTCATGGCTCCACAAATTCATTTTCTGAAGGTGATCAACTTTTGTGGGGACTTACTCCCTTTTCTGATAGCCTGGAAGAGGCAGTGCTTGCCGTGGGTAAGAGCAGTGATGGCAAGTTTCCAGGCAAAAGCAAGAAAGGGAAGTGTTTCTGCTTGGAGCCCTTCCTTCATATTCTTTGGTCCTCCAGGCCTGTGGGCCTGTTTAGGTCAGTGGTAGCCTGAGAGTGATTCTGATTTGCGATTTCTAAATCTCTTACCGTGTTTCCTTCAAGTGAATTTTCCACTGGGCATATGGCTTTATTTCCCTGTCATAACTGGAAAGGGGAGTAGAGGGCTGGGCCTGCCCTGGTGTATAGTTACGTGGTGGAAAGGTCCTAGTGTTGTTACAAGTCAGGGGTGTACTTGAAAGGTCTTGTTCTCCCCCACCTCCCTCAGTCGTTGCCCAGAGTTCCTATAGCAGTGTTTCCCAAACTTGGTCCCACAGAGCACCACGTAATTTTAGGTGTTTGGAAGGAGGAGATTCCATAGTCCAGTAGGTCAGGGAAGTAAGTGTCTTGAATGCATGAAGAAACTTGAAACCTTTAACACACTAATGTACCCCTGAGTCTCCAAGAGGGGAGACTCAGTATCAGGCTTGGTTTGTACATCTCCAGTGATGGGAAGCTCTTTACCACCCAGGTTAGTCCACACCATGCCTAATAACTGTCAACTCTTGGAAACTTTCTCCTTAGTTGAGTTTCTGAAGTCAACATTTGTGTGATGTCTTTTAATTTACCACTTGGCCTTCACACCAGCTAGGGAAGTAGCTGGTCAGGGATTATCCTGTTTACAGACAAGGAAACTGAGGCTCAGAGAGCGTAATTGTCTCACCCAGAGGCACATAGTAACAGAACTGATATTTAAACATGTATCTGCCACCAGGACTTTTTTGGCTGTCTCATCTTGGCCACTGAGAAACCATTTCTGCCCTGGACAAATGTCAGTATGTTGGCAGAGGTTGATCGTTAGAGCCCTGGGAACCTGTTATACCTGTAGGTGTTTTCTGGGCTTGCTTGGATTGGGTATAGGTGTTGGGTGACAGTCTAAAGCCCTGCATATTGTGAGGCCTGGCTTTGGAGCCATACCCAGATGTGGGCACAAAACTGTCAAATGTACTATGTCAAACTATGCCTTTTTCTTCTCCTACCATTTTTACAGGGATGGAGATTTCAAGGTACTCCCACAGAGCTGTATAGACATTTGTCTTGGGCTGGTAGTGGTAGGGCAGGCAGTGGAAGAAGAGGACAGGTGGGTCCAGCCTTGTCTTTCTTCAAGCTTTTTGGAGAGTTGGTGGCCAGGGGCAGTAGAGTGTTTATAGCAACTAGGCCTGTAGTCGTCACTGAGGCTGGGGGGCAACCTGTTGACTTCAGTACTTAGGCCAGTTGTTTTATGTCTTAGCAGTCTTTTGAATCATACTGTAAAAAAAGCCCCATTGCCCCCAAGGTACACATCCACCCTTTTCCCATAGGTAGCAGCTACATGAGGTACCTTCATGAACAGAATTCTGCTCTGTTGATATATTGACCTAGGTGTGACCCTGGCTTCCTGACTCTCTGCCTGGTGTGGGACAAGTCACCTAACGTCTGAGCCTCCGTTTCCTCATCTTTGACATGGGTGTGATAATGCTGCCTACCTTCTAGGGTTCTGAGGTGTCATTGGGATCGTGGATGTCATATGATAGTTTTATCATATCGTCTTCTCATATGCATATACACACTCATACTCACACATCTCATGCTTTTTGATCTTCTTTTAGACCTTAGAATCCTGTTGGGAAATCTGGCCCGGTCCACCCAGGGTCCACCCCTTCGTGTAGCAGGAGACAGTCCAAGACAGGCATGAAATGATGTTTGTGCCGACATTTCTTCCACTTAGAAAATCAATATTCTGTGGTCTGCCTAATTGTTCTGTTGCTGCTAAATGAGTCACTATGGAGGGAAAATAGCAAATGCATTGTGAGATTAATGGGAAGAAATATTCGGCAAATGACTCTGCTTTGCTTCTGAAACTCTCAAGAAGGTGTCACTGCAGAAAATCTGGAGACTACACAAGGGCAAGTTCCAAGTAGCAGGAACTTGTTGCTGTTGGCTTTGCAAGGTTCCAGAGGTGCAGGGAGGCTGGATGGCCTGAGAGGGCACTTTCAGACAGGATGCCAGTTGGAGTATTGTGGGAGCTGGAGTCAGGTGTTAATAAATGGTTGTCCCAAGTAATGGCCCTGCATCAGATTGGGAGTTAGCCGCAGAGATGTGCTCTGACAGGGCAGTGGTGAGCAAAAGGAACCCCTCAGCTAGTAGAAGGCATAGACAGGAACGGAATTTTCATGTAGGTGGACGTGTAATTGAGTTGAGTCACATACCTAGAAGCCAATGAGAGAGCAGAACTGGAAGATTTGTTCCGGTTAGGGTGGTAGGGTGCCTTTACAGAGGAAGGGAGAAAGTAGCCTCATGGGTAGGTAACAGAGATTGTGCACACCTGAAAAGCGAAGGGCTGAAAAAAGGGCCTGTGTGACCACAGTCCTCATGGCATTCCTGGTTTTACAAGTGAGGAAACTAAAGCTGAAGATGGGTAGGATACTTGCCCAAGATCATATAGCCTTTAAATGGCAGAGTTAGGATTTCAACCTGGGCCTGTGTAACTCCAGACCAAGGAGAGTGTTCATCTGCTTCAGGGAATGTGACCTTGGCACCTGCTGCCTTGCAGAAATCTCTAGAACCAGTGACAAAACTTCACTTCTGTAGGGCAGCGGTTCATTAGCCAGGCGCTTGAGAATCTTCTGAGCCGGGAGTTCTAGGACTCCAGAGAAGAGGAGCCCTCAACAGCGTCAAAGCCAGGACCCTGCCTCAATGGGTTTTTGTTTTGTAATGACAAAACAAAATGTCACTTCTTTGTAATGACAAAACTACTTGGCTAATTTTCCTCCTTGAAAAAGCTCCACAAGATAAAACACTCTCTCTCTTCCTGCTCCTCCAGTGGTTTCACTTATCTAAACTGGTCTGCTGTCAGGGGGGGCGTGTGTACTGGCTGCAGAGGTGGGATGGAGGCGTTGTCAGCTATAGGTGCTTCGGAACCCATGGCCTCCCCAGTGTTTGGGGCAGCAGCAGATGGAGAGTGACCAGCCATTCCCTGGGGACCCTAGGAAGGGGGGCCATCAGAGGTCATCTTACTTCAGCTTGGTTTTTGGGTATAGCCCAACACTGTAGTGCCACAGGAGGAACCTGTTGGACAATTCCTCCACCCTGGAAGAATCCGATTGACAGATCCTAGAGTTGGCCCAGGAATGTGTATTCATGACAAGGCCCTATATGATTCTGTGGCCTAGTCAGTATGGGACATGGGCAGGACAGAGCCTGGTGGGCAGCTAATGGAGAATCAGCTAAGTCCCAGATTAGGCTTTGCTACTGCTATTGATTGGCAGCCAGATTTCAGCCAGAATTCTGGTCTGGTTAGCTTTTCTATGCCTCTTGCCGGATGTGAACTACAACCATGCTTGGCTAGAGGCTGAGAGTTTATTTGGTGTGGTTGAAAAACCCCAGCAGAGGGCTCTTCATTCTACTTAAATTCCATTTCCAAAAGAATTTTGGTTAGTTTTTCGAATAAATGGCTAGGCATCTCGTGTAGGGCTCCAGGCAGGCTTGGGGCTGACCGTGAGGTCATAGAGAGGAATCCAGACCTGTTCCAGAACCCCAGACTGCTATCAAAGGGAGAGAGCAGTGGCATTCTGGAGTTGGTACCCAAGATTTGCTTTTTGGCCTTGCTGCTGCCTGATCACAGAGGAAGCCAGGTTATCACTTGTCCCGCCCAGGAAGACAAGGCCCATGCAGTGTGATATGTCAGAGTCATGTAGAGGCTGTGACTTTGAATACTGAATCTTGGGCTCCCAGTAGGCGATTCTTGTCCTTCCGTGGTGGCTCGACTCAGGCCACTCTCCGCCACTGCTGTCCACTCACTTCTGACTCATAGCAACAGTATAGGTCACAGTAGAACTGCCCCATGGAGTTTCCAAGGAGCACCTAGTGGATTTGAACTGCTGACCTTTTGGTTAGCCGGTGAAGTACTTCACCATTATATCACTGGGGTTTATTCTGGGCCTAGGCAGATGTAAAGTAGAAGGAAATCAGGGCTTTTCTCTCATACCTTTCCTCCACCTGGCCTCTGAGTGGATTCTAGATTCTCATAGCCCACAATTTCCACCCTTCTCTAGAGGCACTGTGCTTGTCTTTATGGCTGCTCAATTTGCAGGTGGTATTTTGCAGGCAGATAGTATGTGCTGTCCTCTGTGAGCTTGATTTGATGGCCCACACTGTGGTTGGGGCACTTGTTTCCCTTTCTACATTCCTGGGTCACTCAGTAGCAGAGATGGTGATTTGTCACCATGTATTTCCAGTTATCCAACACTACAGTCTCTCTCTCCCCTAAGTCAGTGTGGCCACTTTGTTGTCAAATTCCTTTGGTAAATTTCTGTGGCCTCTAATGATCAGCTGTGGATGGGAGTTCTTTACCCCTGCCAGCTGCCAGGAAGAGTTGTCACAACTTAAGGTGAGGCTTCTGATAGAGTTCTGTCCTATGCACGTGCATGTTTTAGCAAGCAATCATGAAGATAACAGGCAGTCTCTTGAAATCTGGGACAGTCCTAGGATTGTCCTGCATGTACAGAAACACCTGGGACGTAAGTTCACTGCTAGATCATACTACCGTATTCTCATTGCAGGAACTGCGTGCGTCCTCATCAGTGCAGGGACCAGAGTCTTTAGTTAAATGGTAGGAGTCAGGGTCTAACAGTTCTGGACCCTGAGAGCCACTTCCAAAGTGTTGGCCTGAACCTTAGGGCAGCTCTGGCAGGGATGGCAGTACCTTTGTGGTCTCTATCCAGGGCCACTTTTCTAACCCACCTGCAGTAGTAGAAACATTTCTAAACACTAAATGACATCCTCTGTGGTGCAGTTTTAAAGAAAACTGTTTCTGGGAGTTCATCCTGCCTTCCTGTCACCACTCCTATTAGCTCTAGCCCCTTGCCATTTTTCTTCCCTATCCTCCCTTCTCTCTAGTCCCTTGGTCCTGGAGGGGCAAGCACGATTTTGTGGTGGGTGTCATGCAAGAATGCACATGGGTTGTTAGAGCTCCTGGCTTGGAAGCCTGCAGCCCTCAGCTAAGGCCCCTGTTTGGGCTGTGTTGCGACAAGGGATTTGTTTGTGGTGTTTTGTGCATGCATGTCCATTTGATCTGTCTTGATGGCCTTTCATTCTGGTGGCCCCTCATGGGACCCTCTAACACTGTAGAGGTTTTAAAAGAGCCAGGTGCTCAGTGGGGAGTGTCACAGCCCCTAGATGGTCGTGCTGGCAGCCTAGGAGAGAGCGAACCATTCTGAATCACTCCAATCACTCTGCCTCTAAAGGCAGAATCTCCGGGCTGCCCTGGCAACAGCTCCGCGACAGCCTGTCGGGGCGGCCGCTGACAGCCACGGCTCCTGACTGGCTGCGTTCTACCCGCTCGCTCACACTCGTGCAGCTAGCTCTCAGCAGCTCTCCTGCATCCTTCAAGCAGATGGTGCAAAGGAAGTTCGTGGGCTGGGGTCATTGGATTCTGTTGGCTTGTACCCTCCCATGTGAGGTCACTTTGAAGGGATTTCATTAACATGCACTGGGTTTGGGTTTGGTGTCATTCAAGATCAATCTGCAGGGACAGCAAAGCCCAATGTGGAGGTCTTAACAGGTCTCTGGAGATACTTGTCTTCACTGCATCTCCCTCTGTCCTGAGCCTCCAGCCTGATCTCCCTGTTTGCTCACGCAGACATCACAGGCTCAGTGCCTAGGTTCAAGTTTCAGTTCCACCACTTGTTGGCTCAGTAACTTTCGGGAACTTACTTAACTCTGTAAAATGGGAACAGTAGCAATTCCTATTACATAGGTCTGTGGAGAGGAATAAAGGAGATTTGCAGCTAAATGCATATCAGGCCACCTGGTAAATAGCAAGCACTTGAAATGTGTTCAGA
The DNA here is from genome assembly GCA_028571685.1 of Heterohyrax brucei. NCBI lineage: Eukaryota > Metazoa > Chordata > Mammalia > Hyracoidea > Procaviidae > Heterohyrax > Heterohyrax brucei. The sequence goes on from CM053150.1 coordinate 72,446,950, forward strand.
ATCTTGATGGCACAGTGGTTAAGAGCTGCGGCTGCTAACCATAAGGTCAGCAGTTTAAATCGGCCAGCCACTCATTGGAAACCCTATTAGGCAGTTTTATTCTGTCCTATAGTATTCCTGTGAGTCAGAATTGACTTGATGGCAGTGGATTTGACTTTTGAGATATGTTTACCATTATTATGCCATGGATGTGCCAGTCTTTATATTTCTTTCTATTTGGAATCCTTCATTTTCCCCTTCCTGCTTTGATCTCACTTATCTTTCAAGTCCCTGTCCCTTCTGCTTGAAGCCTGCCATGAGCTCCCACTGGCCTACCCTTGCCCTGGCCTGCTCGGAGATCTCTGCACCACATTGTGTCCTGTCAGTGCTTCCTTATTTGAGTTGACTCCCCTGATAGTCAGCGGGGCTTCCTTAGGGCATTGGTTTGGGTCTCTTGAACTGCACTTGCCCTGTCTTCTCCCGTGGGACAAATCAGTCTGGCTCCTTCCAGAACCTTGGGTAGACTTGAATGTGTTTTTTCCCTTCCTCTAAAATACGTGTGCAGCTGGTTTCATTCATAGGTCCTTAGGTTGAGTAAAGGTCATGGAGATCTCTTTCCTGACAGTGTGTGAGGCCCAGAATGAGAAAGGGATATACTCACTTCTTTCTGCATTTCTGTCCTGGTGGGAGTGGGCAGGAATTTGGCCTCTCTCAAGGAGTCAGGGAGGGCTTCACATAAGAAGTTATGGGAGTTGAGGCTTGAAAGAGGAGGGAGGGGTTCATCAGATCACCTGCTAAATACCAGTCACTTGAAATGTGTTTGAAATATGTGTGGAGAAGAGTGTTCAGGCTGAGGGAACCTCATGAGCTAGGTCCTGGTGCTCAGAGGGTGAAAACCTTTCCACCTTTTTGAGAAGTAAGATTGCTGTGGGAGGCAGAAAAGGGCTCAGAGCACTGGAAGGATGGAAAGCAGTTCCGAATAGCAGAAGCAGCAGGTGAGGACAGGTGACGGTAGAGGAGTTGGAGGAGGTCTGGGTCTAGGTGGTCAAGCCAAGGATACCTGAGAAATGTGTGTGTCCTCAATTTTGTCTGAGGAAGTGGAGAATGTGTAGGAGAATAAGCACTCCACCTGTACCAGATACGTTGTCCCTTTTAATTTTCACAGTACGCTGAGAGATGAGTGGAAATGTCTTTGTTTCGGAGATAGGGAAACTAGGCACAGAGAGACTTGGAGATTTGATGTAGATACCACAGCCTAGAAAGTGGAGGAGTCAGAATGTGGGCCACGTGACTCTCTGGTCTATGCAGGTGACCACCATCCTCTGGGGACCTGGGAGCACTGCCTCTGTGGGGATACAGCCTAGGAGTCTATATTATTTTAAACATTCTCCAACCATGGGGAGGGGGCACGAAGAGAGTATATGTAAAAGATGTAGCACAGGGCCTGGCACCTGTTTCTATATGTTTGTGCAAGTATGTGCCCACACGTGTCCAGGTACACGTGGCACAGACACGCACACGCACACAGACACCATCACTGAATTCGGCTGTTCACTAACAGTGGCAGCTCTCTTTGAGCTAAGTGTGTTGGGGTACGAGTAGAATACCGGGCAGCCCAAGCTCTGGCCTCTGTTGTTGCCTGGCAGCCAAGAGGTAGAGCTCTTGTGGGACCTTTTTCTCACCTCTGCCTTGGGGAGCCCGGGTCCCTCCTCTGGGTTCCAAGTACTTTGTTTTGATCTTTATTTTCTAATACTCTCATAGTGGAATGTGGTGTTTTGATGTTGTCTGTGTGCCCCATCGAAGGGCAAAACTTCTGTGGTCAGGGCCCAGGTCTCCTCTCTGGTTCTCTGACACCTAGGATACAGCCTGGCACAGGGCAGGCACCCAGTAAAGACTTGCATCGTGAATGACACATTGACCACCTACTGTGTGCTGTGCCCTGTGCTAGGTGCTGGAATAATTAACTAACATGGCACTTCATGATTCACAAAGCTCTTCTGGGCCCGACTAGGAGGCTGATTGTCTTGGATCAGGTTATTTCCCCATTTTCCAAATGAGGAAACTGAAGCCTGGAGAGAGAAGGCAAGTGGCCTGAGGTTACATGATTAGCCAGCAAGGGGCAGAGGCAGGGAGCCAGTCCCTGCCTTCAAAATGCTGCTGCTCCCTGGGCTGTGAGCATACTCTGGGCTTGTCAGCTGTTTGTCTCCAACCAGTATTTATGGAGCATGGGGACTGTGGACTAGAGGTGGAGCTCCCAGGCTGGCAGGGAAGCCAGGCCAACAGAGAATCAGTATTCCAGGAAGCCAGGCTCCAGGAGACACAGGAGACACAGGAGACACAGGAGACACAATAGGCGCCTGGCTGGTTCTCAATGCTCCACCCCGTCAAAAAGGGCTCCCTCTGCCACTGCTGAAGACCTGGTTGTTAGGGCCAATTGTCTGTGTTTGGGGTAAGTCAGAGACATGAGAACAAAGAGTACCTTTCCTGCCAATGCGACTCTGACCTTGAAAACTCTGTGGGGTTTCATTTACTCAAAAGAAAAAGGGAAGAAGAGTTGGTTACCTGCTTCAAAGAGGGGCAGGCCTCCTGCAGGCGGTCATTGGTCATCAAGGAAGCCTTGGCTTTGTAAGTTCTTACTGCCGAATTTTTCCTTTTCAATATTAACAAAAGTCCTGAGGACCACTGTTCACTGGCTGGCAAGGAATCCTGCCACCTTTTTAGAAGTCAGGGAGATGCTGGGATCACTGCTCTGACTTTGTCTGGGCTCTAGAAGCCACAACTTTTGAAGCAAAGATTTAACATTGATGTGAGAGATCTGCACACAGTTGCAAAGGTGCGCCCATCTGAGAGGTGGGGAGTGTGGGAAGGAAATAGGAGTGAAGAGCTTCATCCTGTGCCCTCAAGAAGCTTGGGTTCTTGCAGGAAAGTAGTATAATGGTTAGGGAATCATAGGCCCAGTGAAGCATTGAGTGTTACTCATTATTCCACAAACAAAAAGCAAGTCCATACTGTGTGTCCAGGTGCTGAGGACAATGCTGGGAGGAAGTGTGGTATATAAGTGTGGTCAGGGCCCAGGTCTCCTCTCTGGTTCTCTGACACCTAGGATACAGCCCGGCACAGGCTATAACAGGTATAACATATGTCCTGCCCCTGTCCTACCTGCTGTGACACAGAAACCCCTGGCTGAGGCAGACCTTGGTCTATCTTGGGGCTGGCAGCAGATGTGGTAGAGACTATGGCAATTTGGGAAGTATGTGTCCCACTACAGGGGGCAACAACTGCTTGTCATGGTGCAGGCTTTGACTTTAGAAGAGAGCCAGAAATGTAGAGCATTTTGGTGGTATTTTAAAATTTCACATCTTTAAATGTTGGCGATTGAACCAAGGCTTAAAAATGTCAAATACTGTGTGGGCTAAACAAAACATGAATGTTGACCAAATATAGTCCACACACTACTTAGAGATCTTTATCCTAAAGGTTGGCTAAAAGCCAGATGGGCGGGGGAATGGCACGGCCTTCCTGGAGAAGCATCCACTTGGACAAAAGTGGGGCAGTGGGAGCCTATGTGAGCATTTTCAAGACAATGAAGGGACTGGGACAAAAGGAAGTGAGTGGTAAGACAGATGGAGTCCCTGCTCAGTTCCAGAGGGGAGGACACCTGTGCTGTGCTGAGGGGCTGGTCCTAGCTGATGGGAAATAACTGCCCTGGCAGATATGCCATGGACCTGACCCTGTGAGTCTCTAGCTGCATGCACTCTCCTGAGACAGGTACCTCTGCTCTGTGCTGTCGGAGTGAACACAAGGCTTTGGCCAAGCACAAGCTCAAGGACGAAAGGTCCTAAGTGTTTAATAGAAATCCCCAGGGACACAAGGCTTGCAGTCGTCAGCAAAGGTACAGCTATACAGCTGTGAGCAGAGAGGTGTGTCCCTGTTGTCTGTGTCTGCATAAAACCTTGCCCTGCAGTTCACATTTGCTGCCCTGCTGGCCATCCAGCTCCTTCAGGTGACATAAGGGGAGTGCTTTCCTGTTCACAGGAAGTTCTACACTCTCAGAAAAGCCCATGCTGATGACTCAAGCTGGCTCCCTTCTCCCACACTGGGATCCCCTGCCTTCCACCCATACAGTGGGCCTGCATTCTTGAGAGGGTTTTGGCTTCTCTGGCGGAAGCCTCTCTAGATGTCTTCTAGTTGGATTTGGCCTGCAGGTGTAATTTTTTTCCTTTCTCTGTTTCTCCACTCTGTCTGCCACTGACTCCTTAAACCATACTTGAATTTCTTTTTCAGTGTTCACCTGGTCCTTCAGATTGTTCTGTTAGTTTATCTAGGAAACTTTCATTAAGCTTCTGCTGTATGTAGGGCCTTGGGGCAAAGTCCCAGAGGTGCCTGAAGGTCAGGACATCCACAGAGTGGTGGAATAGACACACGAGGTCTGGCAGTTAAATCCATGAAATTAATTGTTCTGAGTGCTACATACCTCCTTGTTGAATATCACTATGCTCACCTTCGAAGGACTTCCCTTGGGCAGCTTATGCACCAATGCCAGCACCTAGTCCACCCTTCAAAGCAATTTTGGAACTCTTTTCTGGAATGGCCATTGTATGAGTGGCACAGTGGGAAGTTCACAAACTAATTGTCTAGGTGTCTGTGAGGGAGTTTTTAGTCAGTAAGCCGCATCCTCCCTACTCACCTGATCTGGCCTCCAGTGACTTTCTTGGTTTACCAGAAGATAATGGAAATATTGAAAGGAAGACATTTTGATGACATCCAGGACATCAAGGGTAATACAACAACACTCTGATGGAACTCATTCCAGAAAAAGTTCCAAAATTGCTTTGTAGGGTGAACTAGGCACTAGTGTCAATGCATAGCTTTCTAAGGGGAGTACTTCGAAGATGACTGTGGTGATACTCAGCAGTGAGGTATGGAGCACTTTTTCTAGAATGAGTTTGCGAACATAATTGGCAGTCCTCGTATACTGACAGCTGGTGAGGTTCCAGCCCCAGTGTCTGCAGAGGGGTGTGAGATAGTCAGGGAAGAGGCAAAGTGACTCCAGAGCCCTCTGTGTGAACATGCCTGTGTCTGAGGTGGTCTTCCAGCCCTACCCCTCCCACTCTTTCTGTGTCCCTGTGAGTGTTCTGTTAATGAAGCCCAGGCAGCTGGCCTGAATAAGACCAGGGAGAAGAAACAAAGTATAACACTGGCTCTGGGTCTCCCAAAGCTCACCAGGCCATTGAGGAAAGGAAGGACAGTTGTGAACACTTGCCAGATTCTTCACCACTGCCCTCTCGCTTTTTTCTGTTCTTTTGAGTTTTCTTTTTAATATAAAGGTAAGTAAAACTACACGTGTGGAGCAATTCTAACCATACAGAGATGCTGGAAAGTAAAAAGTGAAACTTCTTCTGTCCCTGCTACTATGTAAATTCTCACCCTACCAAAACTGCTGCTGATTGGTTGGGAGCTTTTTCCTGTGGCTCATAAAAAATATGATTGATATCTTTATCAACCTATGATAAGTAGATGACAGAACTGGATTAATAGCAACATCATGATAAATGGAGAAAATATTAAAGTTGTTGGGGATTTCATTTTACTTGGATCCATAATCAACACCCATGAAGGCAGTAGTCAGAAATCAAATGATATACTGGCACTGGGCAAAAGTACTGCACAAGACCTCCTTAAAGTATTAAAAAGCTAAGATGTCACCTTGAGGACTGAAGTGTGTCTGACCCCATGGTATGGTATTTTTAATTGCTTCATGTTCATATGAAAGGTGGTAGTGAATAACGAAGACTAATGATAATTTCATGTATTTGAATTATGGTGTTGATGAAGAATATTGAGTATACCATCTACTGCCAGAAGAGCTAACAAGTTTGTCTAGAAAGAAATACAACCAGAGTGTTCCTTAGAAGGAAGGATGGTGAGACTTTGTCTGACATACTTTGGACATGTTATCAGGAGAGACCAGTCCCAAAGAAGGGCATCCATGCTTGGTAAAATAAGGGGTCAGTGAAACAGAGGAGGACCCTCAATAAGATGAATTGACACAGTGGCTGCAACAGGGAGCTCAAATATAGGAAGGTTGGTAAGGATGATAACATACAGGACCGGCAGTGTTTCATTCTGTTGTCCATATGATTGCTTACGAGTCAGAATCGCAGCAGCAGCACCTAACAGCTACAACGTCTGTATACTTGACTACATGCCATGTAGCCTAATTGTATGTCCTTGACCTGCAGAGATGGGAAGAAGGCTGGCTGTTCTTGGCCTCTGATGGGGACAGCAGGCTGCTGGGTGTGCAAGAGGCAGGTAATTGCAGACTCCCTTCCTCACACCCTCCCACGGATATTGCTCTCCCAGTTAGTTCCATGACTGGGGAGAAAAGAGGGAATGGTTCTTTCGTAGCTGCTTCAACCAGCTGAGAGGGGAGGAGGCTGTCTGCCTCTGGGTTTCTAGTGCAGGCAACACTTCTCCACGGACCCTTGGGATTGAGTTAGCTCTGTTTTTGCCCACCTGCACCCTGCTCTGGGGACAAGGATAGAAATAAGCTGAGGTCCCTGATTGCCCATAGAGAGACTGTCTCCATCTCTGGGTTTTCACAGGGCCCTGGCTAGTGCAGGTGCTTTAGGAGTCCTCAGAAGGAAGCAACCAGCTCTGTCTGGAACCAGGGCTGCTACCTTGCAAAGGTAGTGGTGCCTGGTCCTCCCATGGGACCGTGTTTGCCTGGGCTCTGGGAAGTTCTAGAGGAGGTAGGCCATCTGCTAAGACCTGGAGGAGCTTTCTAAAATTCAGAGACACCTTGCCAGCTCTGGTTTCCTCACCTGATGAGGTCACAGACCCTTCCTCTCAGCAAATAAGAAACTGGGTAGGAAAGAACCCTTGAGATGCAAACACTTGGTCTTGCTGTTTTGTTCCCCTCAGTGGAGGCACTGTGGATTACTAGGAGCTAGTTAAGGTTTGGGCCTTAGGTAGGGGAGAGAGCCCGTGGTGAAGATCTGTCAGCTTAGGTGGAGAGACTGGCTAAAGGCACCTTGGCTTTGCCTGTCACAGTTGGAAGACCTTAGGTAGATATCTGTGAAACCAGGTAAAGAGCTTGGCCTACCCTGCAGGACTCTTCAGAGGGTCAGGCTTATGGTCTTTCAGTCTTGGGACCAGGGGAGCCCTGGACCAGTATTAGGGGTGATGAGACTGTTGATAGTAGTGAGGATAGCAGTAAGGACAATGAAAATGAATGCTTGTTTACTTGAGGAGTCCCTATGTACCAGGCATTCCTGCCACTACCGTGGAATGCAGGCCATTGTCATTTCCATCCTGGACCCCTGCAGCCACCTCTTGAGCTGCTCTTTCTACTTCCAATCTGAGTCTCCTTTGAGACCATTTTCTACCAGCAACTGTAACAATTAAAAATCAGAATGTCTTGCCCCTGTCCAAATCCCCAGTGTCTTCTCACCCATCTTGACTCTAGGCTTCTTCGTCTGACCCCTGTGTGGGCAATTCCCTTGCCTTTCTGATTGTACTTCCCCCCTCGTCCCTGTTCCCTTGACCGTCCTAGTGCTCCTGTCCAGGATCTTGGCCTGGGATGCTCTTGGCTCATAAGTCTGTGTAACTTGATCCCTCAGTCCATTCAAGTGTTAATCAAAGAGTACAGTCCCAGAGAGATGTTCCAGTGGCTGTGCAGAAAGATTGAGCCAGGATTTGAGCCTTGTTTTTGTGACCCTAGAACTCCTCCTTGGAGTCTAGGCAGGAAGGAGGAAGAATGTTAGGGGTCCTGAAAGGGTGGGGGCGGTTCACATGGGGAAGAGATGAAAAGTGTGACCAAGAAGGGAATGAGACAAGGAACAGGTCTGGGAGAGTCAGGGACCAGGCTGTGGACTAGAGTGAGTGTCACCTGGGAAGCCCCTGCAGAGTAGTCGCTAGGGAAAGTGCCTGGGGCACCAGTCACCCTACCCGCCCCTCCCAGTATCGCTTGAGGCAGGATCCGTGTGCTGGCTCTGGTTCCTGGCACCATTCCATTCCCAGAGAAGCATAGCCTTGGCCCAGCTTCCCAGGGCAAAGAACCACATGGTGACTGAGGAGGGAGAGAGAGAGAGAGAGAACGCATGTGTGTGTATGCATGTGTGTATGCACGCACATCCACCCTTGCTATTTGCGTTGTGGTTATGTCGTCTTTATCAGCCTATTTCTGGGAGCGATGACTTCATCTCCTGTGATTCTTGACACAGCCGTTGTCAGCATCCATGGAAATTTGGCCCTGGCAGTGTCCAAATGAGCCAGGTTGGGCAAGCCAGTTAGTGGGATTATAAAAAGATAACCAAACTTCATTGCCATCAACTTGATTCCAGCTCATAGTGACCCTGTAGAGCAGAGTAGAAGTGCCCTGTAGGGCTTCCAGGGAGCAGCTGGTAGTGTCCAACTCCCCATCTTTGGTTAGCAGTTGAGCTCTTCACCACTATAGCATCAGGGCTTCAAGGGGGCTTATAGCCCAGGGCATATAGTCAAGTCTACCTGTAAAAGACTCTCCCAGAGTCACCCTTAGATCTGGCCTTATTGGCCCTAAGTTGCCGAGGGCAGCAACTTCTACCCAACCAGTATTTCCTGAATGCCCCTCTGTGCACAGCAGTGCTGGGTTATATACGTGCCAAGGTGATGTGCACACCACACTGCATGTAAGGGCAGAGTGAGTCACATCCAGTCCCTGCCCTCAAGGTGCCTATTGTCTGAAGGAGCAGATGGGTCAACAGACCCAATGTCAGAGGAGTTATGGTGCACAGAGAAGGGTATTAAGTATTCCGCTGGGGCTCAAAGAAGGCTCTTTGGAGCTGGTGATTGGGCCACAGCTTGGGTCTGTGGAGAGTTTGCTGAGGAGAGGCCGGAAGACATGCTGGAAGGTTGGTGCTTGTGTTTGGCTGCCCACGTGTGGTTATGTACTGAGACTGGGGAGTGGCAAGGGTGGAAAAGATAATGGGAAAGCAAGCAGGGCTTGAACTTAGTCCTGAAGTTGGCTAGGGCAGGAAAAATTAAGAGGAGATCTGATCTGACCACTGATTTTGAGAAGCAGCTCTCTGGTTGTGTGGAGGGTGGGCATGGAAGGAAGAGGTGGGAGCCTGTAATTTCCCCTCCGTTCCTTCGCTGTGATGGATAGCTTTTATATGGCCTTTCTAGCCATGGTGTTGTAACTCCCACTGGTTGGTTAGGTAGGGCTATGCAAATAAGGTGTTTGTGGCACATCAGGGAGACTGGAGTGCTTACTAATAGTGCAAAAAGGATGCATGACACTCTTGCAGGGGTGAGACTGTACAAATAAAGTACATGGAACCTTTATGAGGGGAATGGTCAGTTGTGCCATCCCAGGCTTTAAAATGAGTCATACCAGTGGCAGAAGGGGGAGCGGGCTTACTGCCACCAAAAAGAACTGAGAGTGGAATGCATCCTTTGAACCTGGGGTCCTTGTGCTGAGAACCTCCTAGACCCAGGAGACAAAGCTATAACACTGGAGGCGGCACAAGACAGTAAGAAGCAGCAGCAGAGCCAGGAGACTGGTGCAAGACAGCACAGTGGGCTTCCTGGCTGCAGTGGGCATGCTGACTGTCTTAGTCGTCTAGTGCTGCTATAAGAGAAATAACATGAGAGTGGCTTTAACAAAGGGAATTTGTTTTCTCAGAAAAGTCCGGCAAAAAGTCCAAATTCAGGGCTTCAGCTCCAGGGGAAGGCTTTATCTGTTAGCTCTGGAGGAAGATCCTTGTCACCAGTTTTCCCCAGGACTGGGAGCTTCTGAGGCAAGTGGTCCAAAGGCTGCAGTCGGCTTCTGGCACTGCTGCTTTCCAGACATTATAAGGTTCCAACACTGCTTGCCTCCTTTTCTTTATATCTCAAGAGAGACCCTCATATGCTACACCAACACAGTTGCCACCCATCCTCCCTCATTAACAGCATAGTGGCAGTGGCATGATTTACAACATAGTGGAACATCATGCCAAATTGTCACACCCATTTTCTGGGGGACACAGTTCAGTCCTTGACACCAAGAGAGCTGAGGCAAGAGGCTGTGACAAGGTTGGGTGCCTCCACATACCTACTAGCAGCGCTAAAGAGCTTTGCTTTGTGACACCTGCTGAAACCAGGAAACCGGGCAGGGCTGAGAAGCCAAGGATCAGAGAGGCCTGCCTATAGGAATGGCTAAGAAGTTATCCTGATCTAAGAACTGTATTCTGGATTGTAACTTGTTACTTCCCCAGTAAACCCATAATGGTGAATTTGGTCTGTGAGTTCTGTGTGACTATTGGCATGAATTGTAGAACCCAGCAGAGAAGCGGAATGCCATGGGAGGGACGGCTAGTGTCAGAATTGGTAAAAAGGTTAGAGAGAGCAGGTATGTCCGACTTCTTCCTCATATGAGTCAGCCTTGGGCTCTTGATCTTGATTTTCCTTCCCTCATGTGAGGTTAGAGGTCACATACCCCCCACCATGCCAATTTTACAACCCCCAAGGGGTACGTAGGGTCTCCTCCCCTTGTTCCATCCTCATAAAGTACTTCAGAATTGGCACCAAGGCCAGTCGAGCTCCAGCCCCTGCTTCTGGAATGTTGAGGGACTGGAAATAAAGGACAGTTGATGGGGGGATAGCATTTAAAGAAGTCTGAAAAATATCTTGACTGGGCTTGGGTAGTCCACAGGGCCTGGGTTCTAGAAAGTAAGCCCCTACTTCTCCACTCTAGGTTTACTTGCAGCCTTGCCTGGAGGCAAGGGGATGGGCTGGATGATGTCTGGCAGGGTAGAATGCCCTGGCTGGTACACTGATGACATTGCTGACAGTCATCCTCTTAGGCTTTCCTGGGCCCCATCTCAAAACCGTTAAGAGCTCAGGCTCCTGATCTGGATTACTGCCCGCAGTAATCCCAGCCTGGATTCTTCCTGGTCGGTAACCTTGAACAGGTTACTTAATCTGCCCCAGCGTCAGTTTCTTCTCTGTAAAATGGGGACAGTAGTTGTACCCACTTGTCCAGAATGTTTGTAAGGATTACATATTTGAAAAGTGTGTGCAGGGGAGGGTTGGGGGACATAGCATAGAGGCTCACACAGTTAGTGGCAGAGGCAAGGGTGCGAGTGGATTATCTTCACCATTTGGACTTCTCCTTGTCATGGTGTGGCTCCCTTAGGATGTGGAAATAGGGGTGAAGTGATTGGGGAGCCTAGTTGGAGAAACAGAGAAGCCTGAGTCCTAGTCACCAGATTCTACCACCTCAGGCGAGTCACTCATCTCCCCAAATCTGAATTTGTGAGTCTAGGAAAGCGTGAGAAAAGTAATAATGGGCAAAAGTTCACAGAAGGGGGAGTCATCTGTCTGCCTCTTCAGAGACATCCAGCCCAGAAATGATTTGAAAGAATCCTTCTGAAGCTGGGGGGGGGGGGGGGCTCCTCTCACCTATTCCTCCCGCATAAGGTGGTCTGCTTAGTGCCTTGGCCCTGATCCCCCATCACCCATCCTTTGCATGTCTTTTTTGTTCCACCTGTTCAGCATTGTCTTTTGGTAAGAAAATAGTTCAGGTCAGCAAATGTTTCCTGAGCATCTGTTGTCTACTTGGACCTTTGTTGGGCTCCAGGGATAACACGGATGGTTAAGATGCCGACCCAGCTCTCTTCTCAAAGAAGAGGCAGGTTGGTGAATTCTTCTTTTTTAAAATTTCTGAAAGCAAAAGCAGGCATCCTGGGGCAGAGGCCCTGGGTATTTAGGGCCCTGTTCTTCCCCTTTCTGTCTGTGGGACCTGGGGCAAATTATAGGACTTGAACCTTCGTTTTTTCAGCCAGAACCCCTCAGGCCAGTCTCTGATGATACTTCCCCTTTTTACAGCTCTATGACCAAATTGGGATTACTGATTTAGTGCACGTGCTCCTGTTGCACATAGGTAGAGAGGCCCACGCCAAGGCCAATTTCAGAGCAGGGCTTGAAGAGTCAGCTCCAGAGGACAGCCACGTTTGAATTCAGGTTCTACCACAAAAGACAAATGTGTGACTTTGGGCAGAGTGCTTCTTAAGTCTCTCTGACACTGTTTTCTTAGATATAAAATGGGCATTATGATATACCTGCCAACCCTGAACAGATAGGAAACTTATGTCACAGGTCACATTAATACAGTGTTACTGAGAACCTCCACAAACACTGCCTGTTCCATGGCTGAGGGCATCCCACTTCCCTTGAAGAGCTCTGAGTATCAGAGGGGAGCTAAGATCTTTGAACCTACTGATAAAAGAGGCTTGGGGAGGTAGAACTGGCAGCTCCAGGCCTGCAGTTGGTCAAGGAGCACCTCGCTTCCCACCACCAAACAACCCAGGTAGGAGAGGCAGGGGCTCAAATGATTTAAAACCTCCTTAATTCAAATACATACTAGTTTGGAATTCTATTGTGCTTTATGAAGAAAATGTTTGCTAATGAAATTAATAGCACAAACAAGATTTGGGGAGGGCAGACAGCCAGGGTAGATGAGTTATTTAAACACACTTCAAAGAACACACTTTCCAGCGTCTAAGCAGCACCATTTGCATACATAATGATGGTGCTAATTATAGGTGGCCTCATCTGTTAACAAGTTTGCCTCCTTGTGCTACATTATTGTAATCACCCAGTCAGAATTCTCCTTCATGCTTTTCACTAAAGATAACAATAGAAGTAATAATAATACCTATCAATTTTGATCCCTTGCTATGTGCCAGGCATCCTTCCAGGCACTCTTGACAGTCATAGTCTCATTGAATCTTTGACTCAAAGATTTCTATCTCCTGTTTACAGAGGAAGAGACCTCAGTACAGATGGGTTAGGTAACTTACCTCAGGTCACACACCCAAGAGCCGGCAGATGGGAAATTCACCCTGGCCAACTCATAGACTGTTTCCAACTTCTCTTGGGAGACTTTGCACATGTGCTCACTTTTTGTTTGAAAGCTTTTTCTTTCCCATTAGGGCCTTTCAGAAACCCCCATTTTTGCTGAGGAGTTAGTTGAGACCCTCAAAGGGAGTTAGGGGTGGGTGGGGTTCCAGGACAAAGCCAGAACCAGGCAGCCACCCTCCTTCCTGCATAGGGCTGGGAGAGTTGCTGCTCTGTACCCTCCCCTGAGTTCCTGAAGGGAGATGTTACCTTCAGGAGGAGGGTGGCCCTGGCCTTTCTTTAGCAGAGCTAGGCTTCGTCTGATGGTCAAAGCAAGTAACAAGGTGGTAAACAGGTAGGAGGCCACTAGCACGTCATAAATTGCTTTACATGTGTTGTCAGCAAATTGGAGGTTACATGGTGGCTCATGGCAAGAAGTAGCCCACAGACAAGTTTAACTTGGTGTGACACAGGGAAGTTTTTTTTTTTTTTGATTAACAATGCTTAGGCAACCTTGTAACATTTACCTTAAATATTCCACCTGAAATTTTGGATTTCTGGCTTCTCTTGAAAAAACAGATCTGGCCTGTATTCCTATGACTCGGGGTGGGGAGGGAGGGAGGCAGGCAGGTGTTAGTATTCCTGTTTTGTAGACAGAGAGGCTGAGGCTGGGAGGGGAGTATCTGGACCACTTCCTACAAAGCTGCTGGGGAGAAGCCGGGACTTAAGCCTCCATCTTCACCAGCTGGTTCCTGCTCCAGCCGTGTCTTGCCTCCCACTGGCTACCAAGGAAAGAAAGAAACCTTTCACAGGCCTTAATGACTCAAAAATAACCAACAGTGAGCCCGGGGAAACTGTTCTTGTTTCCTCGCTCTCCTTTTCCACCCTTCTCAAGGCCAGAGGGGACATGGGAAACCTATTCATTTAAACTCAATTATTTTGTCGAAGACAGAATGGAACTGAATTGGGTCAACGGCTATATTTGCTGTCCTCAGCTGTTTCCACTGTAACACCATCACCCGGCGAGTCTGTTCCTGGACTCTCTGAGCCAGGCTTACCAATTATGACTCCATATTGGTGGTCATCCCTTGGCAGGCCTGGCTCAGGAAGAGAGGAGCTGGTGGAGTGGAGTCCGTCCCCCCCTGCTCATTCACCGCCTGGGCTGTAGGGTCAGTGCCTTGAGGCTCCTGTAGGTTCAGGCTCAGGCTCCCCGCATCACATGGTCACTACCTCCTGGGACCGAGGCTGTAGGTGCTGGCATTTAACATCGACTGCCAGTTTGCAGTAGAGGTGGTGCTGGCAGTCAGGTTTTCACAGATGAGAAAACTAAGACTGAGAGAAACGGTGCTCACTGGAGAGCAGGCCAAGGAGTGGGAGGCACCTGGGACCTTCCTAGCTCTGTGACTTAGAGCAAAGTACTTGACTGCTCTGCATTCCGTGGCTTGTCTATAATTGTGGGATGAAAAGCTGACACACCGCATGGAGCTGGTAAACATGATACTGTGTGCCAAGGTTAACCCCTGGCAGTGTGAAGTGTCCCTCTGCCTACACGCATTCCCTTGCATCAAGTACCGGGCACAGAACTTTGTGGGGAAGTAGAGGGTGCTAGATTGCCTGCCTGTGCATGCAACCTTTCCCTGTTCCTTGTTCCCGATTTGGAAATGTAGCCATTAGAGTTCAGCTGTTGGGCCAGGCCCTGTGCCCGATACTTGTACACCTTCCTTTGGGCCTAGGCCTGTCAAGTGTGTTTTTGTTTGGCACTAACATCTTTGTATGTTCCCCCCTCCACTAGCCTGCCAGCTTCTCCAGGGTAGACAGCATGTTTTTTATTTATCTGTTTGTATCTTGGCACTGCCCCCTTTTTAACTATGTGGCGTTAGACCAACTGTTTAACCTCTGTGGGCCTGTTTTCCCATCTGTAAAGTGGAAACAAGAATTCCTTCCTCTGACAGACATTGTGGAGAGGAGGTGAATGATAACAGACGGGGTGGCACTGAGCAAGATACTTGTGTAGAACAGACTCTTGGGAAACATTTGGCGGAAGTCGTATCATCCCCATTCATCTGAACCAGGGAATATCTAAGAGTTAGGGTTCTGGGGAGTCTTGTCGTACTGCATGATTGCTGGAAATGAGCCCCCCCATCTGGTTACATGGAAGGATAGGGACAGGACTGATAGCCTTTGGACCTCCCCTTGTCACCTCCATCTTCTGCGCTGCAGAGGGTGAGTCTTTCCTGAAAACAGGTTGCTCACAGTTACCTCAGATTGTTCAGAGGTATCAGGCATCCCCAGATTGGGACAGGTGAGAGCCTAGCCAGCAGCTCTCAGCCTCCAGGCACCTGGGTTATAATACCTGCCTTAGGACCTCCTGTTTTTGCACTCATGGTACCTGAAGGTGGTATATGAACCCCACAGTGATCTGCAGGGATGAATAGGGTACAGATTCGGGAGGTTTGAATTCTTGACCTCATTGGGTAATCATTTGATGATCTCTGAAACAAGGATGATAAAACCTTTTGGAGCTGTGGTGAAATTAGGACTAGTGTATGTGAACATGGGCATCAGGCCTGGTGTAGAATGGACACTTAGCACGTGGTGTGCTGATGGGCTGCAGTGGCAGAGCTCTAACTGATGGAGTGGGGCTAGGACTCGGAGGTAGAGCAGGTGACCTAGTCAGGGACAAAGAAGCAACGCTCTGATGAGAACCTAGTTATTGGAACTGGAGTCAGGAGTGGGTATGGGGACAGGACTTAGGGATGCTGGAGGGTCTGACCACAAGTCTGACTTGAGGCTGAGTGCACAGCAACCATAGGTTTATAAATGAAGACCACTCTTCTTTCCTTCTTTGTGACACATCAGCCCCTTGTGTACCATGCTGGGCATTGCCCAGCAGTTCGCACTGTGACAGCCAAGAAAAAGAAAAGATAACAATGTATCATTGCTTGTTAGAGTAAATTACTCTCTGTTCTTAGCAGAAGGTGTCACATTGGTGGGAATTTACTTCCACTAAATGCTTTGATGGAAACATTAAATGTTTTCAATGAACATGTGTCAGCATCACTTGTATTGGGTTGGGGGAGGTAACAGGATTCTCTGCCAATTAAGTCATCACAAGACACAGGTACTGCAGTAGCCAGGTGGATGGGGAAGGAGACCACAGGGGCCAGGAGCACTGCTGGCCCAATGGGTATGAGAAGGAGCCCCGGTGGTGCAGCATTGAAATGCTGAGCTGCTAGCCAAAGGTTGGAGGTTCAAGCCACCGGCTACTCGATGTTAAAAAGAGAGGTTGCAGTCTGTGTCCATAAAGACTGTGGAAACCCTGGTGGCATACCGGTGAAGTGCTATGTCTGCTAACCAAAAGGTTGGCAGTTCAGATCTGCCAGGTCCTCCTTGGAAACTCCATGGTGCAATTCTGCTCTGACTATAGGGTCACTATGAGTCAGAATCAATTTGATGGAGTGGTGTTTTGTTTTATTTATTTATTTTTTTGCCATAAAGACTGCAGCCTTGGGAATGCTGTGAGGCAGTTCTGTTGTGTCCTGTTAGTAGGATGGCGGTTGGTTGGTTGGTTTGTGTAAATAGGCAGTGGGGGGTTTTGAGTTGGAGGCATTAAGTAGGTAAATGGAGAGCTCAGGGGATTGGGAACAGAGAACAGAGGCTCTGGAATGGCAGGCAGTGGCAGCTCAGCCCAGAATTGCAGGCTGGAGACCAAATTACTAAGGGGTATTAATCTTGTTTCTGACAAGAAGTCAAAAGACCTGGGATCCCAGCTCCCACCGGTACCTAGCTGTGTGACCTTCAACAAGCTTTTCCAACCTCACTGTGCTTCACCTTTGTTTTTAGCAAAATGTGGCTGTGGATTCCCACAGTTTATGGCTCTTTGGAGGATTTAACAAGCTAATATATGTAAAATACCTAGCACTGGGCCTGGCACGTAGCAGGTGCCAGGACACATTTGTTATTTGTTGCTGATGATAAAGCCACACAAGCATAGCTGTGCCCGCATAAATTAACAGCTGAGGTGCACTGCAATGCTTCCTAGAGTTAGCCTTCAGTCTAATGTGAGTTTGTGTCTCACCTTTTGCTAAGATTTGAGTGGTTTAGTCCGGGTCTCTTTGGAGCCCTTGTTCATAAACAACCAGGCCTTAAGTCTGACTCGTTCAAGCAGGGGCTTCCCTTTCAGGTTCCGTGCTTGCTGCTGTTCAGAGATTCATCTCTAGTCTGGGTCACAGCAGCAGCCCGGCAACAGCTCAGGCAGTTCTGGGCAGGCCAGAAAAGGCCTCTGTTCTGTGTACAGCATCTAAAATAAAGAGTGCCATGGGTAGAAGAAAGGCCTCCTGGAAAGTTATTCTTTCTGGGACATGAGGACATCTCTGCTTAAGGGAATGTACCATTGCTTTAATAATGGTGTTGCTTGACAGTTTGGGGTCTGGCTCTCCTGTCGTTCAGAAAAGGGGTAGGGTCCCATAGTCTCCCAGAAAGCCTCACCCAGCTCTGGTGGCATAAAGTGCTATGGCTGTTAAACAGAAGCTCAACTGCCCTGTGGGGCGGTTCTGCTCTGTCCTGTAGATTTGCTGTGAGTTGAAATCATCTCTACAGCAACAGGTTTGGTTTGGGGTTTTAATTGGTGAGGACACTTTGTGATCTGAAAGAAGTAAGCCATTTGGGAGAAGACTAGTCTGCAGAGTGTATGTACCCATCGTGCATTGATTATGCTTCCAGATCCAGAGGACTCAGAGATAAACAGACCCCAAGGAGAGCCTGACAGGGCAGGCAGTAGTACTCAGGAAATGTAGAGTCGGGCCTGGGTTTCAAGGAGGGAGGGACAGATTGTGCCTTCTTTGTGCCTAGGGACCACCGTGGAAGGCCTCCTTAGGTAGGGGCAGTTGAGCTGGGCCTTGAAAGACAAATGGAAATTGGAAATAGGGCCAGGAGGAGAGACCAGTGGCAGCAAGGGTGTGGCTGTTGAGGAGGGCATGGGGAGGAGTGGACAAGGAGCAGATCCTTGTAACTGGTTGGGACAGTGTAAAGTGAGAGGTGTGAAGTGGATGAGTGGTTGGTGCCCACTGGATTGGGGGAGGTGTAGGCCCTAAGGCTTTGCCATAATGGGCAGCAGGAGTCACTTTTGGTGCTGGAACCAGGAATGACTAGATGAGGGTGACCTGAAATTCCCCCAGTCACAGGAGACCAAGGATGATTACTGTGTACTTTATTGTTAAAGATGATACTGGACAGAGCCTGCAGGAGGTTACATAGATCTCTGAGCTGGGGTTTGGGGAGCACAGGGAAAGTGACTTACTCAAGGTCATGCAGCTGGTGAGTATGGGGTGGACATCTTCTGACACCTGACCCTCTGATACAGACTCATTTCTTACTCTGTGCCTAACTCCTTTGGTGGGCTGTCCCATAGTGAGGGGCTCAGTCTTAGAGCCCTGTTTTATGTGGAACAACTGACTGGAGATAGCTTCCTGCCTGCAGGGAATAATTTGGGAAGGCTTTCAGGAGGAAGGGATGTAAAAATTGGGGAAGGATTCTAGAGAGGATGAGGAATAGGTGCAAACAGTTGTCTGGGATAAGACACACCTGTTTTCAGATGTTGCTGAGTTGTGTGTCAGTGACTTAGCTTCCCTGGACTTGATTTCGTGATTTCATCTGTAAAGTGGTCGCAGTACTTGCCCTGCCTGTTAGGATTGAGATCAAGTGGAAGACCTGGCTTGGTGCCTTGGAGAAGGTAATGGAGGAGGTGCTTGGAAAATGTACTCTACCTGTTTCAGTCTTTGTTTCCTTGGCTGGTGTAGGAGTCAGAGGGGTTTTTTTCAGCCCTAAGATCTAACTATGCCTCACCTCTCTCTTGTTTTGAAATTTTAAGATACTGGATAAACTGAGATGAAAGCTGCAAGGGGAAACCTTGCTTCAGAGGGAAGGAAAAAAGTGAAGCACACCTGTAGCGTGGAGCTCAGCAGGAATGGGGGAGCTTCGCAAGCTTGGAGGTGTGGTAGCCGCAGATATGGGCAGATAGTGTGGTCCGTTTGGATCACCTGTGCCGAGAGCCTTGGGGACTGCAGGACTGGAGGAATAAGTTAAGGATCTGCCAGGTTGAGGGGTTGCTGTTGGGGCTACAAGTAAAACCCCCACCACCTGCCTGGCACCTGCCTCAGCCCCAAGTCCTGGCTGCTTACACACAGTGTGTCACTTAAGAACACAGTAGTTGTTTGCTGAGGAGCAGGGAAGCCTGGGATTGTGGCGACTTGAACTGGATGGAGTCTGGGATACCTCAGGATGGGGAAGCTGAGTAAGAAGACCCTATGCATTGTCTCTCATCCTGCCACTAACCTCTGTCCATCTGTTCAGTGAGGGATTGGGCTACCCTGTTGCATTAGAAAGTTATGCAGCAGCCACCTGAGTAGATGCCTCGGGGTCTCAGGCCTCAGGTGGTGGCTGTGAGGGAAGGAGATAGGATGCTCTGCGTGCGGCAGACACAGTAAGTCGAAACCTTTTCTGTGGCTTCCCTAGTGGAGTGTAAAAGGGGGCGCGGTCCCAGACTAAAACGTCTGGTTGGTTCCAGTACCCTTCCCAGAGATCTGCATTTCATTGTGGTCTATATGTGACCCAAGGACAAATGTCCACACCAGCCCATGGCAGGTTTCCCCTGCCCCCCAGCCTTCATGAGTTTATCTCCTTACCCACACCAACCCACCACTACCGCTCTGCTGATCGAGCCATCACTTAGAGCAGAAGAAACCACCTCCTCCGCCTCTCCGCCCCGAAGAAACTTGAACTTTGGACTTCAGCCTGACAACCCAGTTTTGGGGAGTGCTCTCTAATCCTGACTGTCTGGCGGGTAGTGCTTCCCTTTGGCCATTAAGCCCCGCATGACCGTGGTAGGCAGACCACAGTTCTTGTCTAGATGTCAGTTTTTGTTTGCCTTTTAAAAATGTTTGAATGGAAATGGCGGGTGGTGGTGTTAGCCCTGTCGGGGCTCCTGGCTGCTTTGCCCTGAACTCGACAAACCTCGGGTTGGGCCATAGCAGGCAGGGGCGGGCCGGGCCACGTCTCCTCCCTGTGGCCTGGCCACTGGGGCCAGCTCTAGCTGGCTGGAGTTGCCTCAGGAGCCGGGCTGCTGGTCAGGGAAAAGGGGGCTGCCGAGGTTGAGGCACGGGAGGTCCCACACCCCCAGTGCCTCCTGGCCTCGCAGGGCACCTTGGTGGCAGCGGTAAGTTTGGGAGAGGAAACTGGTTACAGCTAGGGGCAGCTGGCGGAGGAATGTTACCCGGAGGAATGTCACCCACTGTGGACTGGGAAGGGAAGAGCTGGCTGACTCCCGAGAGGTGACGCCCTGTGGGGGTGGGGC
This sequence comes from Heterohyrax brucei, assembly GCA_028571685.1. Classification (NCBI taxonomy): domain Eukaryota; kingdom Metazoa; phylum Chordata; class Mammalia; order Hyracoidea; family Procaviidae; genus Heterohyrax; species Heterohyrax brucei. The sequence continues at coordinate 72,467,141 of CM053150.1, forward strand.
AGGAAGACCGCAGGGCCTGGGAGGGCTGGGGGCGGGGTCGACTGTTTCCGGCCTGGAGCGGGAGGTGGGGGTGTGGCGCTGCCCGATGCAAGTCTGGAATGCTCCAGTAGTGCCGCCGGGGGGAAGGTTACATGGTGCACCCTCCAGTCCTTTGGGTTATCCCGACGCCTGCTCGCACTGCTCTGGCTGGTCTGTCTCATACCGGCCTTGAAAGTAAATCCACTGTTCCACGGGTCTGTCCGCTGCCTACCTTGTGCCAGGCAGTTCTGGGTGCCCTGGGATTCCCCTCGTGAACTGTTCCTGTTCTCCTGAATCAGGTAGTCTCTTGGTAGGAGGAAGATGCGATGTTCAGATCAGTGCTGTGAAAAAATGAATCAGGGCGAAAGGAAGGGATGGAGAAGTTGCTCCTTAACCTAGGTTGGTCAGGAGAGAAGGCCTCTCCTAAGACAGGACATTCCATGAAGATATGTGAGGAGCAACCAATCTTTCCTTGTCTGGTAGAAGGAATGGAAAGTGTAAAGGTCCAGAGGCGGGGCTTACGGCAGGATATGACCCTGGGTGGAGGCAGCTTTTTCTGGGAGGAGTCTGGAAGGGACCTCCTGGGACTAAGTCTCCTCCAGTTTTGCACCCTGAGCTCCCTGCTCCGAGCTGCACCCTGTCTAGGGGCCCTGGGAGAGAGGTGACCTCGTGGCTACAAGATTGTTTTCAGACATCTTTCTAGACTTTCTGGACCTGGAGGTTTTGCCTTGTGGTTATCTGTGTAAAAGACTATAATTTTCCACTTGTTCTCTAAAGGATCTGGAAATTTCTAGATGTTGTTGTGGCTAGGCTTTTTTCCTTTTTTTTTTTTTTTTTTTTTTAAGTCTTTTTTGAAATTTCAGCTCAGACACAGATCCAGTGTGTGTTTTATGGGAGGTGTAAGCCTTCCTGGGCATACCTCTTAGATGCCTAGTCAGGCTGAGAGGCCCCCTGATCTGGTTCAGAGAGGCATTCAGACACATGGCACCCTCAGGAATGGACCTCTGTGGCTTGGGACTTCTAGGTGACAACCTCAACAAGATCCTGGGTCGCCCTGGAGGCGCTGCTTTGTGGAGACCTCGGAAGCCGGATCTGGCTCCCAAGCCTCAAGTGCCCAGACCTAGATCAGTAGAGAGGCCTGTGTGCCCACCGCTGCAAAGGTCTGTGGGTCAGTGGGTGGAGGTGGGTACAGAAAATTCCCACCCCGTGGATGAGTCTCTAGCCTGGTGTGGGCATGGCCAAACCTCAGGTCTGGAGAACCCACCCTTGTCCTCTAGTGCTCTGTGGACTCAGCAGCCCAGGCCCTTCTACCCAGTTCTGAGTCCCTGCAGGCCCAAGGGGATTGAATGGAGGACTACCCGGGCTTGGAAGAATGGAAATGGGGGAAGTGTCAAGACTGGCTTCTTCCAGGAACTGGGACTTAATGTTTGGGAGCTTGGAGTCCTTTTAGGGAGAGAAGCCACATACGTGCAGGGAATGTTGTGGGTGGTAAGCAGTGGGAGAGTGAGGGGCTCACACCTGAAAGTAGGTGCCTAGCAGCCTGGCTGGTGCTAGGAATGGTGATGGGAGGAGGCATTGGTCCAGTGCGCCCCGTCTTGGGGCTTGGGACACAGGCCTGCAAGGCAAAGCAGGTACCATCTGACTCTTCCAAGGGACAGATTTAGTAATCGGAGCCTATATCTCTCACAGTTAGTATTGTGGAAGAGAAGGTTTACTCCTAAAATTTCTCTTGATCCAGATACTAATAAAAAATAAAGGGCTTTTTTGGAGCAGGATTTCTTTTTTTTTTTTTTTTAAGAGCAAAGAACATCAGTGCTCTAAAACACCTTTGTTTTACTCTTTCCTCCTAGATTTGGGGGGTATGCAGGTGGGCTTTGTTTAAATTGCACCTCTTCAAGAAGTCTTCCCTGACTGCTCAGGCCTACAGTCACCCATCTCTTCTCCAGCCATTGAGTGGAGATGCCACTCGTGCATCTTGTTTGCCCCCATGATGATGTGGTTGCCAGACTGGGACACTACCAAAGCCTCCTTTGTGAGCCTAAGGCCCAGGAGCAGTGAGAGGTATCCACCGTTGGAAGCAGGGAAGGAAGACCTGATTTGTAACACTTTGTGGCTTTTGGGGTTGATTCTTCTGTAGCTCTGGTCTTTATTTCTGATATATTTCATAAATATTTAGACAGTGCACTTACATTATGGCAGGCTCTCTCCTAGGGTGCAGAAGTACAAGAGGTAGCCCTTGGCCACACAGAGTGTATGTTCTGGTGGGGAAGAATTGATACCTATAGATAAGTGGAGAAACAAATGAAGTAATTCCACATGGTGGGAAGCTCCCCTGCTGAATTGTAAGTCAGGAATATTTGTCCGATTTCTCATAGTCCCCAGTGCATAGCCAGGAAGCTCCTTAGAATCGCGAGACCTAGTCTTACGTACTTTGGATGTGTTATCAGGAGGGACCAGGCCCTGAAGAAAGAATTTATTACACATGCTTGGTAAGGCAGAGGGTCAGTGAAAAAGAGGATGGATGGACACAGTGGCTGCAACAGTGGGCTCAAAGGTAGTAATGATTGTGAGGGTGGCCCCGTACCAGGCGGTGTTTTGTTGTGCTGTACATAGGATCCCTGTGAGTTGGAACTGGCAGCACCTAACCACCACCACAACAAAATAGTAGTTGGCACATAGTTTGCACTTCATGGATTGAATTGAATAAGCATGATGCTGTGAGCACTGTGCCGAGTGTTGCAGTGAAGAATAATGGGAGTGAGGCAGACCTTTTATATTTGGGGAAGAACTGAGTCCCAGAAGACACCAGACAAACTTTTTGTAGAGGAGGGTTTGGAGAGAGAGGGAGATGGAGGAGAACTCCAGGAGGAGGGAGCAGAGAAGGAAAGCAGTGAGGGAGAAGACCCTGGAAGAGGGCAGAGGGAAGGCTGGCCACCTCCTGCAAGGAAGAAGGAATTTGGATTTATTCTAGGACTTAGAAATGATTGGAAGTGTGCATTTCTACCCCAGATATACTGAGTCTGAATGTACATTTGAACAAAATCACCAAGTAAATCTTATGTATAATAAATTCTGAGAATCACTGCTCTGCTGGTGGTTCTCAGAATTGGTCCCTAACCCGCATATTAGCATCACCTGGGACCTTCTTAGAAATGCAGATTTTCAACATAGGTTCAAAGTAGACGAAACTCTGGATTTATTTGGAATGGTAGGTGGGAAGCAATTGTAGGGCTCCAAACCCGGGAGTTAAGTAATCTGCTTTCCATTTCTAAAGGGTCCTTCTCACTGCTTGGTGGAGGGTAGATGGGGGTCAGTGTGGCAGCAAGGGTTGCATGGATGGTGAGGTGCCAGTAGAGTGGCAAATATGAAGGTTTTAGAGGAGGTGGCAGCAGGATTTGCTGCTTGTGGTTTGGATTCTGAAGTCCAAGGAAAGGAGAGTTCCTGGCCTTTGAGACTCATGGCTTAGCCACTGAGCTAGAACCACACTTTGGACATCTCAGGCTTGAGGTTCTAGGAGGCATCCGAGAAGAGACATCAGGCTGGCATATAGATAAGTGAGCCTGGAGTTCAGAGTAGAGGAAGGCTGGAAATAGAATTTAGGGGTCATGTGCACCCTGGATGGTTTTGCAGCTACAGGAGTCAATGACATCACATGTCTAATAGAGGTGCCCACAGAATCAGAGCTCTGAGAAATTCTAACATCTGGAGCAGATGTAGTGAGACACCAGGGAAGATGAGCAAGCAATGACTTGAGGTAGGAAAGCCAGAGATTGTCCTGGTTTCAGGCAGGAGGCTAGCTGTCCCCTGTCACATAAGGTGAGACTTGTCTTTGGCCTCAGGAAGACCTTTGGTGACTCAGAATCATTCGGGGTTAGAACAGATAATGTGTGGAATAGAGAAAGGAGATGAAGTGTCAGCAGCAAGTGTGCAGAGACATGCTGAGAGAACCGGGCCCATCTGGGAGGCTGAGGAAGAGGGTTGGAGGAGGGGCTTAAATGGGCTCCAGGTTCAAGTCCACCATCTGCTTGTCCAGTGGTTCTCATCCTTGGGCATGCATCAGAACCCTACAAAGGCCCAGAGTAGCTCCCCCCAGAAGATAATTTAACAGCTTTCTGAGCCATGCCTTAGCCTTCTACTTCTCTTCTGGCTTGCTCTGGAAGGTATGCTGAATGTATGTCACTTTGGCTGAGTCTGCTGACCCTGTCCTCCCCAACTAGCCATGTGTTCTCTCTCCGGAGCCGATTAAAAAAGCATCCTCACGCTTAGTATACTCAGAGGGTCTTTCTCTGCCTTTCCCAGAGCAGTGGTAGACTTCATTTATGCTAGTAGATTTTCTCTGGAAGGTGCCTTTGCATGTTTAAGGTCTTTTTCAAGGTATTTTGGTAGCTAGGATCTTTACCTGCACCGAGGTTTTAATGGTTTCAGGAGGAATTTAGAACATGTTTGACCTTGAAACAGACAGAATATAGTTAGGGGCAACCTACTGTCTGGTGGAACCCTGGTGGATGCTGTCCAAAGAATAAGTCAAATACTTGAATCTTTAGAATTCCCAATTGTTATGTTAAGACTCCACGGCACTTGGCTTGGCTGGCTTCTGGTAGTATTAGTCTTGTTACATCAGTTATCTGCAGGGCATAGTGTATTACCCCATTTTATATGTGATAAAACTGAGGCTCAGGAAAGTGAACGGACTTGCCCAAACTTCCACAATTGCTAGGTACACTATCACAGTTGCATCCTGAACCTTTAGACCCCCAGATCAGGCCACCCCTTACTGGCTGATTAACCCTAATGCCAAGGTTGTAATGGCAAGGCTTAAGGCAACCAGGTCTCGCCCTCCCTTCAGGAATAGTGTCTGCTGGGACTGTAGGGCGTTCTTCCTGTCTCCTTCCTGCCTGTTTCCTCTGGCGTTTAATCACTGCCTGCTGCCCAGCACACATAGCAGATGCATTAGGCTCTAGAAAGGTAGGATGAGGCGGAACTTGAATCTTCTCAAGCTGTAGGGCTCTTGTGGTAGAGGGGGTCCCCAGCTGCCAGAGAGGCTGTGTGTGCAGTAGATGTGGGGTAGCTTGTAGGCCAATGCAGAACTCGCCAGGGACAAAAGCATGCTCAGCTGGACCACATCCTATGGGAGACACCTGAGGAGGAAAGGCTGGAGACGGAGGAGCCAGTGCTCTAACTGGGGAGTGGCAAGACTGAGACTTGAGGGCCAGGAGCACGGGGGGCTGCCTCCTGACAGGCCCCAGTGACTGGCCCTCACTTCCTTCCCTGCACCCAGCAGACCACAGTTAGGATTCCGGGAAGGATGGCTGTTTTCAGTCTTCAAAAAATTTGGGCCACAGCCCTGCCTCTGGGCCTTTATGGCATTCTGGCTTATTTGATTTTTTGCGCAGCGAGTATCTTAAGAGGTGGCAGGGGCTGCTCCTTTCTGGTCACTGAGAGTTTCTGTTGGACACCCTCTCCCCCCCTTTACAGAAAGAAACTGAGATACAGAGAAAGGAGTGACTTGTGCAGTTGCTACTCAAGAAGCTAAGCTTCCCGTTCTTTGTCTCTTAGCTGGGACCTCAGATCAGTTTTTCCCAGTTCCCTCATGGCCGATGAAGCAAAACCAGAACAGACCAATATTTTTAAAAATTTGGGTGATCCCGAACCATAACTGGGGCAAGAAAAATTATGGTTCGAAGCCCTGGAATGGAAGACTCGAAAGAGGGTGTAAGTAGCTCTTTCAGGAGCCTGATGAGTAAGGTTGGGTTACTGCCAGGAATAAGAGTGACACACGTTCAAAGCTACACACATTCAGAGTGGCATGGTTGGTTGCCATCTTTGAGCCAGGCCCTGCTGTTTCTGCTGTACAAAATCTGGTGACTAATAGATCTGGTGGCTATCCAGTGCCTACGCCTCCCTGGTGTGTTTCTAGGAGGGAGATTGAAGCTTCCAACTGGGCAATTTTTCCCGTTATGGTTTTGAGTCAGTCATCCAAATCTAAAAAATTTGGATCTATTCAGGTGTCACCTCACCAGAAAGACTGAACCAGGAAGAACTGGTTGGAAGCCCTGCCCCTGACATGTCCTGGGGCAGCCTGTTTCAACCTAGCTGATTGTGGCTGGTCTTTGTTAAACACTCACTCTGAGCTGGTCTCAGTTCTGTTAATTCTTTGAATCCTCGGAGTAGCCCTATGCATTTTACACATGAAGAAAAGGAGCCTAAAAGACAGAACATGCCCAAGGACAGCACAGCCCAGATTTAAACTCGGAGCCTGGTCTCAGTGTCCACTGCCTCAAACCTGTTTGACTGCTGGGCTTCATAGAAACAGAGGGAGGATGGTAAATTCGTGAGCAACCCAGCCCCTAAGAAGTCTGTGTGGCCTTGGTTGTTCTGATGTAAAAGAGATGTTAGCACCTATTAATACCTGGCCAGTCAGGGTGTCAATAGGTGGCCTACCCTTCTTAGAGGGTTTCTGAGACCCAGACAGTCAAGTCTTTCCTTCTGCTTTCCTTTCCTTGCCCATCTCCATTCCAGCACCTGGGTAAGCAGTGAAGAAAACAAGTGTGCAGGTGTGGCCCGCCTTTGGAGTGTCGGGACACTGGAAGGGCCTCCGTCACCATAGCCTTGCCCCCATGCCCTCCCCCTTACAGTGGAATTGAGTGACCAGCTTGGTTGGAGAGTTTCCCTCCCCTGCCTGCCCTGAGCATACAGGCTTTCCCAGAGAGGACTGAGGGCCTGGCTGTCAAGTGCCCCCTCCCCCTCATCTGCAGGGCCGGTAAACCTCACCTCTTCTCTCCTCTCATCCTTCCTCAGAACTCCCTCATTTTCCTCCGCCTTCACTTTTACCTAAAGTCTACCTGTCTCTGGCTTCATGTGGTCTCAGAAGCCATGCTTTCCAGGGTTTTTTTTTTTGGTAAGGTGAAAAATAATAAAACCCACCTCGCAGGGGGTTGTGACTTCTTTTCTCTAAGGTTCAGGCTTCAGCCCACTGGTTGGGCACCTGTAAGAAATAATTCTTTGTCCACTTCTTTCTTTTTTCCCTGAGGGAAAGCAGTTAGTGGATCTGCAACAAATGAGACCTCTCTTGGGAGGGAACAGGTTGTGGGGAAAATCCCAGCTTTATGTTGAACTCCTGTGAGTCGTGTCCCAGCTTTGTTACACCTTGCTGTGCAATCCTTAGTGAGTTACTGAGCCTCTGCAGGCCAGATGTAAGGTGAGGATAGTGGGAACGGCTAGAGGTGATGCTGAGTGCTCAGAAAGACTGTAATTCCTACTTTTCTTGTTAAGATTTAGCCTGTCTTTTTGTTTTGGGGTTCTTTGCTGCCTGTGGGTGAAATTTGGATTTTTACCATTGTTCATTTTGTGTGAAATCTTCTTAGAAGACTAAAGCTGAGTGACTTTGGGGGTGTCTTTGCTCTCCTATTTTTTGCACAGAAAAAGGATTTGTGCCTTTAACTCCTGACAGGCACAGTCAGAGCACTGGCCCTTTAAAAGCACATTACACAGAGTTGGAACAGAGCCTTTGTTTGACTAGCCTTGATTAGTCCCAGAGGACAGGGCTCCAGTGGTATGTGTGGGACCAGAGTGGGGCTGGCCTGCCTGGGGCCAGTGGAGAGCAGTGGGGAATGTAGGTCCATGGCCTTGAGAGCCTGGTGGCTATGCTGAAGGTAGTGAGTAGCTGAGGAGCAGGTTGAAACAAGGAAGGCTAAGAAGGAATGAGGCTGCCAGCCTCAGGGCTGATGACCAGACCAGCCTTCTGGATCCAGGGAGACTTGAATGATGTGGGTGGCAGTCAGCAAGGGGCCGCCCCAGGCCCCCAATCTAGTAAGCGACTCAGAAGTCCCCAGGACGGGTATCTGTGTCTCTTCATGGATATCTACCACCAGGCCAGAATGGGGAAGCAATCAGGATGGCCCTGCCAAAGCAAAAAACCAAAAAGAGTGCTGTTGCTGTTTTTAGTTTTTAGAAAAGGAAGGCAGCTCAGTGTCATGTGGCTTTCTTACAGGAGCTGGTAGCCTTCAGGGTGGGCTCCAGAGAGAACTGGAAATGCCAAGCACCTTTGAAACATTCCGACCTGGGAAACTTGGCCTTTGCTCTGAGTCGCTCAATCCTGGGCTGGAGCCAGCCCACACTGGGGGTCTGGGTGGAGTCCTGTCTTCTCTCCAGCCTCCCAGCAGGACTCATCTTCCTTCCTCTACTTCCCCTTCCTGCCACCATCCATGCCCTGATCCACCAGGCCCAGCCATGGCCGGAGAAGAGGGCAGTGCTATGTCTTGACCTGAAGTCTCTTTCAGCTCCAGCTTAAATATTTGAAACTGTTGTGAAAAACCAGGTCACTTTGATGTGGTAGCGTCTTTACTGGGGAAATACCCACCTCTGGAGAAGTCAGAGCAAGGATTTGATTTCTAAACACCCAAATCCACGGGTCCTAATCGCTGTCAGCCACACTGCATGGAAGTGGGAAGCCGAGGGAAAGGGATAGGATGTCTACCAACTAGATACAGTTGTTACCATTTTACAGACTAGGAAATGACATGCCCAGGATCACACACTGCCATTGAATCAATTCCAGCTAATAGGACAGAGTAGAACTGCCCTCTGGGATTTCCAGTGCTGTAATCTTGACAGAAGCAGATTGCCACATCTTCGTCCCTCAGACCAGTTGGTAGGTTTTCAATTGCCAGTCTTTTGAGGAGCAGCTGAATACTTAGCCACTGTGCTATCAAGGCTCCTGAGGTCACATGGGAGGTGACATAGACAGGGTTTAGTATAGTTTCTGATGACCCAGGGTTCCTGTAGATTACTTAAAAGTTGGCATTGTTGATCGTGTGATTTCTTGTTGGTTGGTTTGGTAACAGTGTTAGGTGTTGACAGGCCGCAAATAGAGTTTAACAGTTGGAGCCTGGGTGCTAGGCCTCCACCCTCACTGCCCTGGTGCATGTAAACTTTTAGCCTGGACAAATTGCTTGACCTCTCTGAGCCTCCACTTCCTTGGATATGCCAGGGACAATTGGAAGGGCATGTGGACAAATCCTAGGGGGAATTGTCAGTTCTGGAGGTTTTATGGCGGTAGTGGCTGTCATCGTAAGGTCTTTGCAACTGGGAGAGACTGTTCTAAGTGAAGGGAACAACTCCTGCAAAAGTGGGCAGCTCAGTATGGCCGAAACTGGATGGGGATGTACCTTGGAAGCCACGTTTAAAATGTGTGGCTCTTATCGGTTGAAGTCCTACAAGCCAGGCAGTGAATTACAGGACTAGCATATCCAGGGAGTAGTGTAAGAAAGGATGGTGAGCTCTGGCCTCTGGCTCACTGTCTGCTTGTGGAAGCCCCCTGAGGTCTCAGGGCCGCAGTTTTTCTTAACTCTGGGGTCAGGCATCAATATTTGGGTGATTGAGCTGTCCGAAGGTCAGAAATGTAGGATCTGCTTGGTGTAGAGCCTGTGCCTGCCCCCGTGCACTTACCACCAGGGTGCGTGGATGAGACAGTTACGGGGGAGCTCCATCCGGCTTTTGTGCAGTTACTAGGAACAGAAGGAACTGATCAGCCACAACCTTGATTTTCTTTGGCTTCATTTTTCTGAGTTTCTGCTTTTGCTAGTGTCCTGGGAGCCAGTGCCCTGGCAACTGTCCTTTCTTGCTGTTTTGCTACTCTTGAACTCTCAAACTGTCCTTGCAGGCTCCTACCACCACGCTTGTAAGCAGATAAATGTGCACATTGTACTTTTTTTTGCCAGCGATGCAATCTCCTACTAGGTGCACACTGCGCATTATGTGTGTTACTTATGTGGGTATGTTATTTGCCAAAACATGGTAGGTAGTCTGGAAGACAGCGCTGTGAGGAGAGGCTCTCTGGAACTTAGACACCAGGCTTTGGGGAGAAATAGTAGCTGGGAACCCAAGGTCGTGTTGGAGGAGCTTGATAACTATGCACTGGGTGGCTGAACAAACTCAGCTCATGAATGGAGGCCTTAGTTTAACAAAGGTTTAGCAGGTTCTGGCAGGAGGTAAGTGTGGCTCATATGACAGGTGAGGAAAAGCAGGTGCAGGAGAAGCAAACCTGAGGTCTTTGCTTCCTTAGTCCAGTGCTCCTTGTGTTTTATGGCTTTACCCCTTCTGTCATCCATAGGTCAGTGCTGACAGAGGTGGAGCTCTTCATGGCCATATTCTCTTCCTTTCTGAATGGGGACAGGAATTGAGGAGAGATTAGCTAGGCTGGAGATAGAATTGGGGCTAAAGTGTAGGGGGACCAGCATTTGTTCCCAGAGTGCTCTTTCTGACAGGGGATGAGTCAGCCATCCTCAGCTCCAGCATCCTTGTTTCCTTAAATGGGGGTCTTTGAGGTGCAGGCATAAAACAGCTGTACTCTTAAGCCTACTCTTGGGGAGGCAGGTGTAGCAGGTGTGGTTCTCTAGGGTCAGGTGGCAGAGAGTGAGAGACTTTGTGGGAGTCCAGACGCAGGGAGGAACAGAGGAATCTGAGGGCTGAGTTGAGTGAAAGGGGCATCTCGGAAATGGCACAGGCCCAGGAAGAAGCCAGGAGCATCCATAGAATTGCTGCAGGGTGGGATGAGTAGAGTGCCCAGGGGCAGCAGCTCAGCCCAGCCTGAGTGGGGCGTGGGGCTGCTAGGACTCACCATGGGGCACAGTGGCAACAAAGGAGAAGATGGAGATGGAGAAGTTGACTTGACCAAGGTTTGAGAGCTTTCTGTTGTGTGGACTTCTTTTAAGGAAGAACACCTTACCACATTCCCCTAGTCATCAATCCCATAGTAGCAGGAGTTGGGGCTGTGTGAGCAGAGGGGACTGGTCATAAGGAAGGGAGGAGGAGGAGAGTATCCCCAGATCATCCTCTCACCCTTAACATGATGTCCTGCCCACTCCCTGGAGGCCACGTGGAATGTCCTTCAGTCTTGGGTGGAAGAGGTGAGGCAGGAGAAGATGCTGCTTCTGCCTGGCTGGCCCACTCTCTAGCCGGCCCAGTATGGACTTGAAGAGGCTTCCTGGAGACAGTGAGCCTGGGGCCCTTAGATAAGCCAGAGGGGAAGCAGCTGCCTCTGGAAACGTGCTTGCCTTTCAACTTATTTGTTTATTGTTTGCTATTTTCTCGGCACTCTCACCAGGTGGTTGTTGGGGGGTGTTTAAGACCCCTGCTGGGGTGAGGGCTGGGCAGGTTAGTGGTTTAATGGTTTAAGTGGATGTTTGGGTGTGTCCACACTTGTATAGGGGAGATGGGCGCAGACTGAGCTCTAAGAGGGAGGGAACACAGTCTCAACAACCGTTCAGAGGAAAGGCTGGGGGAAAGGCTGTCAGGCAGAAGGACAGCGTGTGCACAGTGCAGGGCAAGATGCCCGGGATGCCTGGGATTGACACTGGCAGGGTCGGTGCAGATGAATCTGGAGTCAGAGCCCTGGATGCTGTGGGGTGAGGCACTCTATTTCCTGGGATTGAGGAGGCAGAGGGACGTAAGAGGGTTTTACATAGGGGAGACTGAGGGTGCTTAGGGTTTGGGGCATCACTATCCCTAATCTTTCTGAGCAGCCAGGCCAGGGCTGGCAGTGTCTTCTGGGGAACAGGGAGGGGACAGAGAGCTGTCACCTGCTTAGAAGCAAGAGGGGCAGCTGGCCCCTAACTCACTTTAGATTTGCCTAAATCTCATCCTATTCAATGAGTGTTCCTTGGATTCTCTTCTTTTAAAATTCAGGACACTTCACTGCTCTTCTGAGGTTTATGAATGTTTAAAAACTGCTTTGCGGTCCCCAAAGTAATTTGACAAGTCTGACAGCTATTGATTAAAAACCTGAAATTATTCAGGCTGCAGGATGACTGGGGGGATTAGATGGAAAGTTTTTTGTTTCTTCTTTCTCTGCATCCCTCCCCCACCCCCCAAATAATAAAGAAATAAGAGGTGCAAAGGTAAATGTGATCCTGAATACTTTTTGAAAACTCCATTAGGCCTGCAAAATTACATGGAGGAGGTGAGGGCAGGGCATGGTCCAGGTGAAAAGGCTGCCTTTCCAATTCAGAGACCCAGAGCTAGCACCCCTCATTTCTCTATCCTCTCCCCAACCTCAAAGCCTCAAGTTACCACCAGGCAGCCAGCCAGCAGTGAAGTATTAAACCAAATCCATTGCTGTTGACTTGATTCTGATTCAGTGCAATCCCACGGGATGGAGTAGAACTGCACCCTGGGGTTTCCAGGGCTACAGAAGCACCCTGCCACATCTTTCTTCTTCAGAGCTGGTGGGTTCAAACCACCAGCCTTTTGCTTAGCAGCTGTCAGCAGCTGAGCTCTTAACCACTATGCCACCAGGGCTGCTTAAGGTATTCCTAATGTGCTGTTACTACCAGTCATGGCCGTGGTGGCAGTGGTAACGGTAGTGATAATAGTAGTGGTAGTCTAGGTTTCTTGGGGTTAGCACATTGAATTTTTTATCTCTTTGAAATAGCAACCCAGAGAGGAAGAGAACTTGTTCAGGGTCATGCAGAAAGTCTGGGGTCCCAGGAAAAGGGAAAGGCCCCAACCCACAGGTAGATTAGTGGCAGAGCCAGGATAGGACAGGAACGTAGTACTCAAGTCAGTCCACCCGCCTGCCATCCATCTTCTCCATAAATTGGACTTCATGAAAGGGGTGGGCCCTGTGGGGCACTAGGCATGCAGTGGTTCTCAGTGACTGCCATTGTTAGGTGCAGGCTGCCACAAGTTTTTTCATTAAGTCAGCATTTTTTGGACACCTCCTTGGACTAGTACATGCAGCCACGGCACATCAGGAGCTGCCCTGCGTCCTGTCCTGACTGCCAGTATCAGCCCTTCTCTTGGCCAGCTTAGCCCTGTAATGTGTAGCCAGCACAGGCTCACAGAGGCAAAGGTGTGTGCTGGGGTCCCAGGGGTGGAGTGAGGGCTAAAGGTCAAGCATCTCTCTACCTCCCAACCCAGGATTCAGCGTGTGTTTGGGATGGTAAAAAGAGGGTCACAGTGGTTCCTGGTGACTGCTGGAACTTTTCCCTTGCCTTGGGCTTCCCTCAGCCCAGGCTGGGAGGGACCACTCCTCCAGGCCTTGTCATCCCGGAAAGCTTTCCTAAGCAAGGCTGCCATCCTCCAAGCCTTTTCAGGACAGCCAGTGCTTCCCCAGAGCCCTAGCGGCTGCCAGGCAGCTGCATTCTCCTCCCTTCCCCTGGGTCCGAGCTGGGCCAGGACCAGGCCCTGGCTTTCTCAGCAGCCAGTTAGTTCCCAGGCCAGCAGGGTAAGGCTTGGCCCAGGGAGGAGCGATGGCTGTGCCAGACGCTAAGGTACGGTGCTGCCTGTTTGTGGATGGGATGCCACTTGATGTCCAAGAGGTCAGTGCCCCCATCCTCACTGGCTCCAGGACCCACCCGTTGTGGACAGAGATTTCCAGCACGGTTCCCTGGACCTGCCTGGTGGTGACAGGCAGATGCATGGTTGGCATGTTCTGACCTGAACTGGGGGCTTCGGAAATCTATTGAGATTCTGACTTCGGAGTCAGAAAGTCCTGCCAGCCTTCAGGTAGACTCCTTCATGGAGGCCAAACTTACCCAGAATCCCTGCCCACCCTCCACCCCAAGCCTGGTTGTGTCAGTGGCATGGTGTTTAACAAGGATGTGTGTTAGAGATTGGGACTGGGTCAGAATCACAGGCAGAGGGGAGGGACAAAGGGGACCCCTCAGTGGGACTTATTGCCCTGTACCCTCTTTCCCTTCCTTTTACTTCAGGAAATTAAGGACTGTTTTTTAAAGGGAGTCCTAGAATATTTGGTGGATGTAGTTTGTTGCCATTTTGTAGGTGGGGAAAACAGGCGTGAAGAAAGGCAGACGTGAATGATGAGAGAAAGGAACGGAATAGCATGGGAAGTCCTTATCTTGTCACCCTCGGTGTCAGGAGCTTTACCTCCCCTGGCAGTGTCAGCCTTGATAACAGCATGCACATCGTTCATCACTGTGTCTCATGGCTCTATTCCCCTCCTAAAATAGTATCTAGTACTGAGGAAGTAGACTGGAGGCCTGGACCCCTCAGGAGTGACTGATGGTAGTAGCTGTCATTGACCTGTCTCTCCTGAGCATCTTGCCCCACACTGCCACGTTTAATCCTTAAAGCAGCCCTGTGAGGAAGGCATGTCATTATCCCCACTTAGCAGATGGGGTAGCTGAGGCCCGTGGAGTTAAATGACTTCGTGCATTCAAGGCCGCACATTTTATAGAGTAGAGACTAGCTGTCTCCTGTTCTCTCCCCTCTTACCGACTGCAAGTGCCATTTCTGTTGCATGCAGGTATATAGCCTGTGTGTGTTTACGCTTCATCAGACTCCTCCCTCCACTGCCTGCCTGAGGCCTGCCTATGACTGCCTCACCTCGTACCCTGACTCAGCCCCCTTGCAGCACAGGCATTCCCCTCTGCACCATGTCTAAAAGGTCTGTTGACTCCTGCTTGCATGCTGCCAGAGATAGTGTCTGTTCCATCTGAAACCCAACTAGCCCAGCCCATTTTTGGAGAAGCTGTGACTGAGCTGGCCTTGGCCTCTCTTTGTCCCAGCCCTCCCCTATGGGACTGTGCAGAGCAGTTCTGACCCCTTGAAATTTGGAGGGTGACCCTCAGCCCCCTACTTTCTAGGCTCCACAACTCCACTCTCAGCTCATCCCACCCATTGTTGAGAACATCCTCATTGTGTCAAAATAGGGCTGTTTAATTATTTTGAGTTTTGTTTTGGGAACCGCTCCCTTCTTGAAATAGTGGGGAATTTGTTGAACTTTTGTGTTAACTGACCTTTATGGAGTTGAAGCGCAGCTTGTGGGTTGGCTAGAAAGCTATCAGATAAGGCTTTGCCCTAGGAGCTGGAACAATGACCCTGTTGTTCCTGCTGCCCAGCCCTCACAATGAGCTGCTGTTGGGGCCTGGCCTTATCTTCAACGGAGACTCTGCCCATACTCGTGTCCATGGGCCCTGGGTCGTGAGCAGAGGCCCCCTCAATCTGCCCAGCCACTGTGCCCCGTGTCTTGCTGCCTGTGGAGCAGTTGAAAGGCCCAAGTGGAGGTTGTGCCTTGTGATAAGGTAATGGAGCTAGTATTGGACTCTGCTGAACTGGGTTCAATTCCCACTCAGCCACGTGCCACCTGTGTGATCTCAAGCAAATCACCTTGCTTTTCTAAGGTACAGTACCTCAGGCCTGATGGGGTGGCTCTTCCATAACTGGGCATAACTAAGGGTAGGGCCATTTCTTAGAGTTTTGGGGGTGAGCCTCCCCTCAGGACTGCTGGGAATTGGCCTCGAACAGGCTGTTGCCCTGATGATCCGCCTTTGCATCTTGTTCCTTCTCTCAGGGAGCTACCCTGTTACCAGGATCTGCAGGGCTCCGTGAGGGCTGTTATCCCAGCTGATCCCCCTTACCTGGACTTAGCTGACCTTGGCTGCTGAGGTATCAGGGCTTCGATCCAGAAGTCCTGAAGCTCTGAACCTTAGAGCTGAGCTGGACTCAGACCAACCCGCAAGGATCCCCTGCCTTCAAGAAGACAACCTGCCTAGCCCAGCCTGATTAATGATACTGGGTATTTGAAGGTTGAATAGGAAATGGGAGGAGACTCTGTACATAAGGGGCTAAATGTGCTTGGAGGCCTGCCTAAGAGAATTGGGAGCTGTGAGAGCATGGAGCTCAGTGGTAACCAAGTGGTGGTCCTGCTAAGGTGGGATAGGCAGATGGGCCTGAAGCTAGTGGCTAGAATGCCACATTCTGGGGCCTGAACTGAGTACCATGTGGTCCTGAAAGTCCCTCCTCACGACTCCAAGACACGAGAAATGTCCGCTCTGTGAAAATTCTGTCTTTACAGTGCTTCTTCACACTGTGTACTTATTGCCAGTTTTTTCTGTTTTAGGCAAGGCATTTCTTCCTTTTCAAATAAGAAAATGCCTCCCAAGGTGTGGAGTACTGCTCCTGGTGATATCGGGAGTAAAGACAAGGCTTTGGGTGGGTCATTTCCTTTCTGAGCAGGCCTCTTTTCCCCTGTGATGTGGGATAAGAATAGTATCTGCCTCTTAGGTCTGGTATACAGCTTAGGGTCAGCTTGGCCTGGGATGCCATCTCTGCCTTTGTGTGGTGGGGCAGGCGTGTGGAGCCCATAGCCCTGACCCAAAACATATTTTTCTTCTGGACACATGGCTCAGCATCGCTGGCAGGATTGTCGTGGTCTGTGACCGTGATTTGTATGAGTAGAGGTACCAGGAGGAGGCCTCTTACCCTTTTAGTCACTGCATTACTGAAGGGGTCTAAGACTCCTGTATCCAGAGTCCACAGCTAGTCAGGGAAGGAAGCTGTCATGAGTCTAGGCTGGGCATGGGGGGCGGGCATGCAAAGGGAAAGTGTTGGACCACCTTTTCTCTCACCTTGGCCTTTGGGTAGTAGAACATGACTTGACCCAGCAGCTGGGACCTGGCAGAGGCCCTGTGTACAATGGCATCATGTCCCAGACACCACACATGTAGGGCAGCTATAGGTACAGCTCCCAGACCTGGGTCTTTGTCTTAGAGGTGGCTTTGGACAGACTAAGTAGTAACGTCTCTCTGATCCCACTTTCCACAAAATGACTGGCTGAGTACTCTTGGCGGGGTTGTATGCAGTTAGGATATAAAGTGACAAGTTGCATGCCCCGTGCTGAGTGGAGGTAGGTGCCTTGGAGCACCTGTTGTCTGGGAATGGAATGGGAGCTAAGGGGGAGCAGGGCATGCTCAGCTCCTTGGGTCTGAGCTTCCCAGGTAGCAGCCCTGCAGCTCCCCAACACCAGATGGGGCTGTGCAGGAAGCCAGAGACTGGAGGTGAGAAAGGAAGTGACCCAACACCACCTGGCAGGGCGGGGTAGAGGCCTCCTTTGGGTGACTGATGTAGCGGGGTATCCCATGCAATGAGCAGGCAGGGACAGAGCTGGCATTTTGGAGAAAGTGATTCTTAGAAGCTGTTCTGCCGGGTCCAGGAAGTGACCAAGTGGCCATTTACCTCCCTGAGCCCAAACCATCGTGTCAGACATGCCCACCTTTGACCATCACAGTGCCACCATGGCTTCCCACTGCTGCCATCTCCCACCACGATTTCTTGCCACCACCACCTCCCATCACCACCACGGGCACTCATGCCAGGAGATCCCACCCAAAGGTAGGATCACAGCAGACTAGCCCTCTTGAGTTAGGATGGATGATGATGTGCATCAGGACCTGGTGAATGGGTGCCCATTTTTTCCCCTATGAACACTGTGGCCAGGAGGGCCTTCCCGTGCCCTGCTTTGCCCTGTTCCTTGTCCCAGTGAGCTGGGGCTGCAGGGATGATGGTTGTGGTCTGTGTTTCACCACCCGCTCTTTCCCTGCCAGTGAAGAAGCCTTTAGGGAAGTGTTAAGGGTTGGGGCTGCCCAGCTGCTGCCAGTGTGCCAGGCTAATCCAGGATACCTTTAGGTTGCTGAGCTTTACCACAAGCTCTCTGTTCAGCTAGGAAGGAACCTTCTGGTGAGGGCCTGGCCAGCTGGGACATGTTTGTGAGGCAGGATGGGGAAAAGGAAGGGGAGGGTTCTGCAGCCACAGGCTCCAGGCTCACTCTGGCTGCCTTGAGGTCTGGCCTGGGCCTGCGATGCTACGGGTGCTGCCAGCCCAGGGCTCTTAAGGTCTCCTGGGGTAGGCTCAGCCTCTGAACTGAGCCTCCCTTTCTTTTTTCGAAACATCTCTTCAAGCACACCAGGCGGAGGTGGGCCTGGCTCACCAGCTCCTCCCTTTACACTTCCTGTATCCCTACCCCACCCACCCTAACTCCCAGCATCCTTACCTGGCAAGATTTTCAAGGCCAGAAAGCTGCCTGAGCCCAGCCTGTGGCCTTTGTTTTTAGCTCCCAGTGGCAGGCTTAGGGGCTGTGGGTCTCAGCCTGTGGGTCCTAGGCAAGACGACTTCCCCTGCTCTGAGGCAGGGTGCCTCTGGGATTAAGGTATGAAGTTCCATGCTGGGGGGGAGGCCTGGATTCTACCCTGTCAGGTGGGTGGTCAGGCCCAACCCGGGCCGGTTTTTCAGCTGAGGCAAAGCAGACCCTCCTACCCATGGCCAGTGGCATGGTGGGGGTTGAAGTTAGACCATACTGGGAAGTTCCCCCACGTGAACCCTGGGGAAATTTGGGTCTCAGCCCTGTGGTATGTTCTCACAGTACCCCACCTGTCCTGTCTGTTGCCCTAGAGCTTTCAGAAGCCCTGCCTGAGGGCCTCCATTCAGCTTAGGTGATCTGAGCCCTTCCATGTGCCCAGTTTGCCATGCTTGGGGAGGCAGTCAGAACCCTGTGTACTGATGGGAGAGGATAGGCTGGGTCTCCTGGCTTGGGCTGTGGGGCCTCTGAGGGTGGGAGTCCTGATTCCAGCTCTGACTCCTGGATGGCACCTGGCACAGAACTCCACTTGGGGTTCATGTGTACACAGTGCTGTTGCCATGGAGTTGGGAAGGTGGCCTTTGTCAGCATGTGAAGCCTTTTGGGTAGAACAGTCCCACTCAGATTCTTGGCCCCTAGACAGTCCTGGAACAGGCATATAGGTGTATATCCTAGGGGCAGGGAGCAGTATCTGGTAACCCTGCCAGCGGTAAGTCCTTCCAGGTCAGGGCTCAGGCCTCAGATGTCAGGTGTTTGGCCTAACCTGAAGTAGAGGTCTTTGGTGAATCAGGGAAAGAAGGGTGGGCTGAGCCCTGGTATCCCTGCTGCTGCTGTAGGCCAGAAGGAGTTCTATGTGGGCTACACTTAGAACAGGTTCCTTATTGGCTCTAGAGGTTTGAGCAGTGGCCAGAAGCTAGGGCAAGGCTTGCCCAGCTTCCACTCTGCAGGACTAGTCTTTGTGGGCCCTCATGGTCCTCAGCCTTTTCTTCTGTCCTAGCCATTGGGAGGAGGAGGTCCAGTAGGGCCCTGCTGTGTGTTCCTGGCTCACTGGAGATGGACATTCACCTGTCTAATGGGTAGACTCTACCAAGCACTGGTACAGGTGCCATCTCTAGTGCTTTCCACTTGGTACGCTGAGGAAACTGAGGTGCAAAGAGGAGAAAGGACTTGGCCAAGGGTGCAGAGTGAGTGAACAGCATGCTTAGGTCCAAGGCTAGGTCCCTCAGAGCCTGTTAATTCAGTTTGGGTACCAGGTAGTGTCACCTACCTCTGCTGTTTGTGCCAGGACCTATGTTAGACACCCTAACTCTGGCCTGGGACCCTGGGACACCTGGGACCCAACTTGTGGCCCCAGTGAATCTCAATGAGTCTTGGAACTCTGTAGAAACCGCTGCATCTCTTCTGTTTTGAGCCTTGCTGTCTTCATCAACAAAGTGGGAGCAACAAAGATGTCTGCAGCTTTCCTGCGTCTTGAGGTGCTGGGGGAATGGTGTAGTGTGTGAGAAAGGGCTCTGCTGGCAGTGAAGTTCCGGGCAAATAATGGGACGGGATAACTGTGTTGGTCTTGAACACAGACTGGGGTGGAGAGATGGGGAAGGCCGCAGGTCCCCAGAACACTGCCTGAGTCACTGGCCACTTTCTTCCTGTAGGTCTAAAGAGCCAAACGAACTTTGCAGACTCAAGTCCTGGCATTAAACTCCTGAATAGTTCCCATATCCTCAGCTCCTTATTCCCTTAGAGAGTCTGAGCCGCTTAACCAGGATCCCACAGTGGGAAGAGGGACTGGTGGGTTTCTCTGAGTTCAACACCCTTCCACTCCCTCAAATCTGTCATAAAACATAAAGACATTAGAAGTTGAGAGGAGTGATTGCTTCCTTCTGAGGGAGTCTGGGTAGGCTTTCTGGAGCAGTGGAGAAGGAAGGGGACTTTGGTCAGGAACACAGTGGTCTGGGCAGGGGAACAGGAGCTAACTTGGCTAGGAGGGTGACAGGCCCAGATTTAATGTCCACTGCCACCCCCCCCCACCCCAGGTCCCATCTGATGCCGAGACTGAAAGAGTCACGCTCCCACGAGTCCCTGCTCAGCCCCAGCAGCGCAGTGGAGGCGCTGGACCTCAGCATGGAGGAGGAGGTGGTCATCAAGCCCGTGCACAGCAGCATCCTAGGTCAAGACTACTGCTTCGAGGTGGGTCCCACCACAGCAGAAAGGGGCACTAATGTCCCCTTTTGGTGAGGACAGGTCTCTTTCCAGATGCCTTTGAGTGCTCTGTGGCCTCAGCAGGGACCAGGTTGTTTGGGAAAGTGGTGGGAATCTGCTCATGGCCTGAGTGCCTAAGAAACCAGGGCTGGCTGTGCTGCAGAAGGGAAGCTTCATTCCTGCCTTCTGGGCTGCCCTTGGAAATGTACCAGGACCTGTTCTCTGTGATGGCAAGTAAGGCTGGGTGAGGGCCCCCAGTGGGTAAAAGTGATTGAAGGCTGTACAGAATTGTAGTGATAGGCCCCAGAGCCCTTGTTTCAGACAGCCTGCCCTTCTCTCCCTGGAGGCCCCCCCAATTCAGTCCGGGATAGTGTAGCACCCCCATTTTTTCTGGTTGCATTTCCTTTTCTATATAATGAGAGCTTGAATCTTTTCTGCCCTAGCATCAGTGAGTTTAGGGGCAGAGGGCCAGTGACCTAGTCTGAGCAGGGCTATTGGAGGGGGTTATTCTGTTGTCTCCCAATAGTCATGTATAATTAGGGGAGCTCTCTGCTAGAGGAATGAGTCCATCCAGCCTCTCATTGTAGACAGAGAAACAGAGGCCCAGAGAGAACAGGTAGATGTCAGCGATCACACAACTAAGTTGTGGTCAAGCCAGGACCAAGATTCCCAATGTTTCTAGGGGTTCCAGGAGTTTGCAGGGGAGGGGTGGTTGTTCCTAATAGTTTCTCTAATTAACGTCTACATAAGTTTCTGGAAAGATTCCCTGTCCCCACTCTCCACCTCCAATAGTCTTATATAAATAAGGGAGCTCTGTGATAAAGGAATGGTAATGAAAATGAGCCTTTTGGGGACTAGTGTGGCAACCTCCTATTAACCCCCAGGCTTCTGCCCCACACTGTGTGGACACTGTTGCCAGGTTTCTGCCCCACACCGTGTGGACACTGGGTACCGTTCCGGCCCAAGATCGTGGCCGTGCAGGGCTAGATCAGGGCTCTAACTTCCTCACCCAGGAGGGACTGAAGGCAACACTGTCCACAGCAGGGAGTGCTGCAGAAAGTGAAGGCCACCTTGAACTTCAGATACAAGTCTGTTTCCTGCTAAAGAACTTTTTCATGGTGTGTGGAGTGAGGAGGGGTCAGTATAAACATAGAACAGAAGCTACCTGCCTAGGAATTACTCCCCAGGAGGAGATTTCTGAGTTGGAATTGGAGCATGAGCAAGTATCAGTCTTTGGAATGAGAAGAACAAATGCTCCAAGCAGAGAGCCTCAGGGCCCAGCACACCTAGGTAGTCCAATTCTCACCTCTCTAGTCTGGCACAAAAACGTTTTGACTCCTTTTACCATCACTGTTGGCAAAAGAGAGGCCTTGGAAATTCTGAGCTGAGAACTGATGTGATCATGGTACCCACCAACTCTGTACCCTTGTCTTTGTCCTTGGTACCTATGGTTTTCCACCGTCAGGAAAGTTAAGCTGGGGTTAATCCATCCTTTATCCATCTCAGGGAGAATTAGGTTGGTATCAGTAAGGTACTTCCTTGTCTAGAAGGGCCCTGGGGCAGGGGTGAGGATTTAGGACCAGTAGCCAGGTGGCTTAGGACTGGGCCAGTCCCCTAACTTGCTCTGTGACAACGGGTCTCAGCATAACTCAAACCAGACACACTGCCATTGAATTGATTCCAACTCATAGCAACCCTATAGGACAGAGTAGACCTGTCTCACAGAGTTTCCGAGATGTGCCTGGCGGATTCGAACTGCTGACCTTTTCGTTAGCAGATAGCACTTAACCACTATGCCACCAGGGTTTCCTGTCTCCGCATACTACCTGTAAAATATGAAATCTAGGGGTGATGATAAGTCTCACGCTATGTCCTTCCAGAGGCTGTGGTGTGGACCTGGCAGCCAAGTCTCCTAAGCCCAAGGGTCTTCCACCCACTGCCTGGCTTTGTTGCATTCCCTTCCTCTGTAGCATTGTCTGTCTGTCCCTCTCAGGTGACAACATCATCAGGAAGCAAGTGCTTTTCCTGCCGGTCAGCTGCTGAGCGGGATAAGTGGATGGAGAACCTAAGGCGAGCCGTGCACCCCAACAAGGTAGGCCAGTATCAGCTCTTACCAAAGTAGGGGAAAGGGAAGTTAGATCCGCAGCAGAGGACAGCCCCAGGTGTATCGAGGCAGGAGGGGTAGTCTCTGGTGTAGGCTGGGATGGAGGTGGTCATGAAGGCAGGGCCTAGTGGCTGATACAGTTGTGCTTTGAAAAAGGAGTTAGAGTTGGCCAGACTAGTGCTGTGGGCCTCTCTTCTTGAAGGCACCAATTGGGGAAGCTGTGCCAGAGAAATGAATGTTGGCTGGTTTGGAGAGTTGGGCCCTGGGATGCTCCCATCTGGAACCCTGTGTCCCCTTTTCCCCTGGCCAGCTGCTCATTGGATTCTAGCTTAGATATCTGTGCCCCTCTCCGAGTAAGCATCCCTGGCATAGGTGGTCTCATTATCTTTTCTGTGTTCCCACTGCCCCCTGGGCTGTGGCCTTCGAGTTTGTGGGACCCTGAGCATAAACACCTATTTTCTCTGTCTGCCTTCCTGGCTGATTTGACGGCCTGGGCTAAGCCTAGTCATCGAGGCATCTCTGAATGAAGGGTTCCCCTCTTAAGTTACTTTGAGTGCAAGCAAACTAAAGAAAACTGATGAATGGCACAGCAGCCTTCACTGTGTCCAGCACTGTGCTAGTCTCTTTAACTCTTTGAAGAGGGGATAGTTTTATTCCCGTTTTATAGAAAAGGAAACCAAGGTTTAGATTAAGTCATTTGTCCAGTCAGCTAGTACAAGGCAGAAGCAACATCCTCCCTGTGTCTGTCAGACCCAGGAGCTATCCCAATCTCCCATCCACCTGAAGGCCTTCTCTGAGGATGTCAACTTCAGAGGCCCTCCTGGATCTGAGACTTTTCAGCAGGTTGCTGGGCTGGGTGCATTTGCCAGGGGCTGCAGGGCCACTCCCAGCTGATCACCCATCCATGCCCCATTTGCTTATGCAGGACAATAGCCGGCGTGTAGAACACATCCTGAAGCTGTGGGTGATTGAGGCCAAGGACCTGCCAGCCAAGAAGAAGTACCTATGTGAATTGTGCTTGGATGATGTGCTCTACGCCCGCACCACAGGCAAGCTCAAGACGGACAATGTCTTTTGGGGCGAGCACTTTGAGTTCCACAACCTGCCACCTCTGCGCACAGTCACTGTCCACTTGTACCGGGAGACCGACAAGAAGAAGAAGAAGGAGCGCAACAGCTACCTGGGCCTGGTGAGCCTGCCCGCCGCCTCAGTGGCTGGGCGGCAGTTTGTAGAGAAGTGGTACCCAGTGGTGACACCCAACCCGAAGGGTGGCAAGAGCCCTGGGCCCATGATCCGTATCAAGGCACGCTACCAGACGATCACCATTCTGCCCATGGAGATGTACAAGGAGTTTGCTGAGCACATCACCAACCACTACCTGGGGCTCTGTTCAGCCCTGGAACCTATCCTCAGTGCCAAGACCAAGGAGGAGATGGCATCCGCCCTGGTGCACATTCTGCAGAGCACAGGCAAGGTGAAGGTGCGTGTGGGCACCGTGGCCTGTGGGCAGCGCTCAGGGTTTTCCAGCATACTGCAGGGCACTGGATGATTGCTGTTCCTGTATGTTCATGTTGTATATGACATCTCTACTGAGGCACTGGTCACAACTGGGGACTCCCTGAACTGAAGAGTCGTGTCATGAGGTAGAGAGGCTAGTGACTGAAGCTGGTGGACAGAGCTTGGGCTTGCCTTCTAGTGCCTTCCTCCACTGCCCCAGAGAGCTGAGCCCTGAGGCTTTGGGGAAGCAGTTATATAGCAGGCTGTCCCAACACTCATAGATCCCACAAACCCCACCAGCCCAGAAACCTGAACACCCATGCACAAATAGGACCTGAGTCTGTCCGAGATAGCCCCCAGCAGGATGGTGCCCCAGCCTCATCACACACTCAGACCCAGATACACCAACCTGTACATACAGTCATCAGTTAACAGCCATTCAGTCATCAGTCAGGTGTGGCTATAGCTCTAGCTACAGTCAGAGCCCTGCAAAAATAGAGCTTGTCCAGAAACCATCCAGGAGGCCTACTTCAGGACTAGAGGGTCGTATTTTTCCCCCAGCATCACACTGGGCCGCACTTTGGCTCTCACTCACTTAGTTTTGAAGTCAGTGGGCCCTTCCAGACCAAAGTGCTCAGAGAAGACTCACCATATCCTGCCTGCCTTGCTGAATGGAGTATGGTTCTGTGAGCCTCAAAGGTGTCTGAACTGGAGCCCGTCCATATTGCACAAGGCCTTGAATGCTGGTTGTCTGTCCTCCACACAGTGTTGTGGATTAAGAGCTGGGTGCTGGGAGTGGGCAACATCCTGTGTCAAGTCCTGAACCCTCTGCCCAAGGTCAGGAGAGGCACAGATTAGAAGCCAGGCTTCAGGTCACCAGGGAGAGCTCAGGAGTCCATGGCACGATGAAGGCCACACCATCCTCTTACACTTTGGGATGGAGGGGCGAGACTGGAAGTCCTATGGCCTCCTGCCTGTCCAGTCCTTCAGCCCAGCCCTCAGCCAGCCCTGTGGCCCACAACCTGTCAGACCGGTGGTGTGCAGCAGGTGCAGGGCCCGAGAAAGGAACCTTTTCAAGGTGGAATCCATGAGAAGAGGAAGGAGGGCACCCTGCTTTCCAGATGTTGTTGTACCATCTCCTCCCCCCACCCTCAGCCTTCGGACTTGACTAGAAGGCATGCTAGTTGGACCATTTCTGGTAGCATGAGAACTCCATAATTCACTGTCAGCGTAGGGGTGGCTAGAGAACCAAAAATGAATCGAGGATGGCTGTGGCCACCGGAGCAGGAAAGTTTGTGTGTTGTTATTTCTTGTTACTGTGTCTATTTTTTCAGTATCAGTTTCTGGGTCCTAGGCTGGGCTGAACTGGGAAGCAGATTCAGCTCTGAAGGGATCTGCTCTTGGCTCACAGCTGAGAGGAAAGACGCAGTGAGGTGCTGCTTGGGGAGTGAAGTGGAAGCCAGTGCCTCCACCTCTCCTGGTGGGCCCTTCTGTGATGAAGGAAGCAGTAGGTGGAAATGGAGAAGGTGATGTGTGCTGCTGGGGCCTTGCATTCGAGCTCCTCTCTTGGGACTAATGGTGCTTTTGGGAAAGGCAGCAAGTCTTTGATGATAGAGGCTTGGACACCAGAGAACAGGCACCTTGCAGTTCCACGGTGGAGGCTGTGTGTCTCCCTCTGTGGGCCAGTCATGTGGGCATCTCGGTACCTTCCTGCACTTTTCCAAAGCCCATCTTCTGGGCAGTGGCTTTTCAGACTTCCTTAGAGGACTTGGAGAGAGTTCTCCTTTGCTGTCCCCAAGTCTGCTCTTGTGCAGTGGGAGGAACAGGGGTGTGGGAAGCAAGAGACTTGGGCCAGATTTCACCCTGGTAGCAATGCTGGCCTTGGACAAGTTGTCTTTCTATCTTGTGCCTGGCTTTTCCTTCACTGACTCCTTGCTCTTAGGAGTTGCTCTTCCCAGCAAGGGGGAGCTCCGAAGTAGGCCTGAGGAGGAGCCAGGGTGAAGGCTAGGGGGCTAAATGAAATATCACTGCCTCAGTGAGTTCAGGAATGGGCTCCTAGATGCCAGTCTGTAGGGTAGGAAGTGGTCTTCTGTCTGTGGGATTCCCCAGAGGAGCCCAGCTCTCTCCAAGCCCAGCTGCCTCTTCCAGCCCTGCTACTTCTCCATAGGTCAGCCAGGACTCCTGAGTCTGTAGCGCAGTTCTGTATTTGAAGAGCCACTTGACAAGATTTCAGAGTGCCCCCACTATCAGAGAAAGGGATTTCCTGAGCACTAGAAACCCTGGTCCGCATTTGTAGCCTGCCGGGCTCCATGCTGGGTAGCCCTTGCCCTTTGCTTTGCCCCCAAGTCACAAGGTTAGCTGTGGATGTGAGGAGGCTGGAACTCCCAAGGAAGGGAGTTGCCAACTGGGTGGGTACAGCAGGTTTATTGGACAAGTACACGGAGGTCAGGAGACGGTGGGTCCTGGTGGCTGCAGCAGCTTAGCAGCTGCCCCCCCAAAATATGTGGAACCCACAGCAATGAGGGACTGTTGCCTTGGTTTTGCCCGGTGGCCGGTAGCACCACAGCCTTCCTGCATCCTGGGATGCCTGTGGGTGGATATTGGTTCCCACTTTCACCCATCTAAGTATGGGTAGCTGACCCCTTCCAGCAGCTGGACAGCCTCTGCTGCTGTCTGTTCCTTCCCTGCAGGCTATGCGAATTTGTCCTCTCAGCATGGGGAACCTCATCAAAGTCGTGTAGATCATGCACCTGTTGGTGCTATGGACAAAAGGCAGTCCTGTTGAGCCTTGTGGCCCAGATTGTGGTGGGATGAGGAAAGTTCTATGTGGTCATCCAACCAGGCCTGTTCAGGGCTGAGCAGGAAGTTGAGCCCAGCTGGTTTCACCATGATAGGGGAGCTCGTGGACCATGCCATATGTTCTGGCTCACCCTGCCTGCCCTGCCCTTGGACCCAGCTCTGCTGTCATCAACTCTCGGCATAAATCTGATTCTCTGGCAGTCCCCGAGGGTGGACACGACATCCGACACTCACTGGGTCACCAGTAGCCTAGCAGTGGAGCAGCCTTGAGAAGGGCAAGCTTCTCTGATCAGGGAGCAGGTCTGGAATCCTTGAGTCCTACCTGCCAGACCAGCTCAGGTCCTGCTGTTGTCCCTCTCCCACCTCCCCAGGACTTTCTCACGGATCTGATGATGTCGGAGGTAGACCGCTGTGGGGACAATGAGCACCTCATCTTTCGAGAGAACACGCTGGCCACCAAGGCCATCGAAGAGTACCTCAAGCTGGTGGGCCAGAAGTACCTGCAGGATGCACTAGGTAGGGAGGGTTCAGGCCAGCAGGTGAGCAGAGGATGGGGCAGGACACCCAGGACCTCATGTTGCCCTTCTCTGTCCACCCCGGCCACAGGTGAGTTCATCAAAGCACTGTATGAGTCGGACGAGAACTGCGAAGTGGATCCAAGCAAGTGCTCAGCTGCTGACCTCCCTGAGCACCAGGGCAACCTCAAAATGTGCTGTGAACTGGCCTTCTGCAAGATCATCAACTCCTACTGGTTAGTACTGTCCCCGTGGCCCAACAGGGGTCCATCTGCTTCCCTTTTTTGGGTTCAGCTGCCCAGGGCTTCCCACCCGAACACCTTAGCATGGTCCTTTTGTGTCAGGATGCTTCTGGTGTGCTGAGTGCTGTGCCAGGCATGCTATAGGCTTTGTGCCTTCAAACCTGACCAGCGCCTGTTAAGGGAGAGTCATTTACAAACCTGCAGCCTCACAGAGCTTCAGGGTGGTAGTGCCGCACTTGCAACCCTCTACCTCACCACACTTGAGTCATTGTGGTCCATCTAGGGTTGGCAGGTACAGGAGAATGCTCTGAATGTAGGTACGATGTGACTGTTTTGGTGTTAAAGCAGGAAGAACGTGACCACACCATTGGTTTGTGTGTGTTTACCATGCCTCCCCTCAGGGAGACAGCATAACCAGCCACCTTGTCTGTCCATAGGAGTTGTGGCGCTCACGCTACAGGCTCGTGATCAAGCCCACCATGGGTGTGTGGGGTTGTCTGAACACTAGGCAGGCTTCCTGGTGGGGCTGTAAAGAGCAAAGAGGAGGAGGGCTTGGGTGTTAAATAGAAGGAGGGTCTACTACTAAGCCCAGGTAGGAAGAGGGCTGTGTGGAGTGGGCTACACATACAGGACCATGGTCAAGGCCAAAATCATCCCTGGGAAACTTGCTAAGAGTCCAGTTCACCAGACACTATCTGTGATGGCTGGCTAACTAGTCTTGCCATGTACAGCCCATTGTCTGGAGAACCATGCCGTTAACCGTGGGCAGTGGGTTATTGTCTGAGCTTTTGTCGTCTCTCTGTGCTGTAGCTCGGGGCTTTGGTTCCCCTGCCCTCTCTTCAGCCTCTGTTCTGACACCACACGTCCCTCCCCTCAGCCACACCTCATCCCTTTCTTTGTTTTGGCTTCTCTTTCACTTGTCCAGTACCTTGATCTTTACATGCCCTCCTTTACCGCTTTACAGTCTTAAACTGCCTGCTCTCTGAGGCTCTTCTTTGTGTCCCTGGGAAGGGTTGGCTCGTCCCTACTGGGCACTCTGTCAGCCCTGATCCCGGTGGAGTGGGATGGTGCTGGGTCTGAGTGTGGTTTCTGCACACACTGGGTGCACCCCCCAGGCTGGGCACCCTGGCAAGTGACAGGCAGAGGCAGGCCTGCCTGATGAGGAATGGGTAAGGAAATGGCCTAAGCCAGTGGAGTGTGGCACCTTCTGGGCTGAGCCGGAAATGATGTGACTTACCAGATCTTTGGGCCCAGGGTAGAGGAGCAACCAGAGAGGCTTAAACTGCCTGGGAACACGATTTCCACTTGCAGGCCAGACAGGGCTTTCACTCTGTGTCCCATGTCCCCAGGAGGGGCTAGGAACACAGGGAAAACATACCCATGAGTGATTTTCCATCTCCTCTTTGTGTCGCTTACTAGTGCCACGGAGGTGCCTCTCTATTCCAGATAAGGCCCTGTGCGGGACACCCCTCACTCCCTCTTGCCACCCTTGTTGGTTCATCCAGAATTTGTTGCAGAAGAGCCTGTGGTATGGGTTGTCCACAAGTCCTCTTAGGGCCTTGAGGTCTTAGCCTTAAGAAGACACCATAGATGTGGCAGGTCTTGTTCTGGTTTAAGGGTAAAGACACTACAGCCCCGGAAAGAACAAGGTCTTTGTCAGATCACCATGACCTAGTGGCAGAGTCAGGCACAGACTGTGTTCAGGAAGTATTAGGGTCTCCAAGCCCCAAAGTGGGAGGCACATCTTTTAGAGTAAAAGATGAGAAAGCTACTTAAGTGTAGTTCCAGGGCCAGCTCTGCCCCCTGGGTAGATCACCACTTCCATTTCCCCATATTTGAAATGGAGAGCTGCTTCTTACTCTGTAGTTGACGGCATTTCCATCTTCACTATTCTGAGCTGTGCCTCAAACCTCAGATTCCTGTAATTATTTGAGCAAAGAGAATGAGTCTCAGAGGGCAGTGATGGGAACTCAGGAGACAGTGGGTCTCCTGGTGTCTGCTAGACGTCTGCTCTTTGGAAAGAAGGGCTGAGAGATGAGTCAGAGGCCTCAGGGAGGGAAGTACTGGGTGAGGTGGGAGGGGCGCAGACTGGGAACCAGAGAGATGGTTCTAGTACTGGCTATGCTCTTGATCCCAGTTAGGACAGAGGCCTGACTCTTCCAATCTCCATCTGCTGTCTGTCTATGGACGCTTCCGTCAGAGCCTTTGGCCAGGGCTGGAGCATGAGTCTCCCTGCTTCTTCCGCTGCCTGTGCTCTGCCTCCATGCTGGGCACGGACTGAGTGCTCTCCCTGTGCTGTCCCATCAGCTCTCCCACGAACCCTGCCCTGTGACTGAGGAAAACAGCTGTCAGAAGGCAGAGCTGGGGCTGGAATAGGGCTTCAGTTTGGTACTGCACCAGGCCCCTGCCTGACAAGCAGGGCCCCCTTATCTGTCCCTACATAGTGTCTTCCCTCGGGAACTGAAGGAGGTGTTTGCCTCATGGCGGCAGGAGTGCAGCAGCCGTGGCCGGCCGGACATCAGCGAACGCCTCATCAGCGCCTCCCTTTTTTTGCGCTTCCTGTGCCCAGCCATCATGTCGCCCTCACTCTTCAACCTGCTGCAGGAGTACCCTGATGACCGCACTGCCCGTACCCTCACCCTCATCGCCAAGGTTACCCAGAACCTGGCCAACTTTGCCAAGTGAGTGTTACGTCCCCAGTGGTCAGAGTCAGAGCTGGGAGCTGGAGTCACAGGCCGGCCCTCTGGGATGTTGCTGGCCCAGACCCGGGCTGGAACAAAAGGCCCAGCTTCTATTTCTCATCTTCTGCCCTTCCCCTCCTTCGTTTTCCAAAATAAAATCTTCTCCATGCCCCACCCTCTTCATGTTAGAAGTACATAGATTTAGGAAGTGCCAAAACAGGAAGGCCCCCGTCATCCACGATCTTGCCAAAGGTACGCCGTTTTGATGATTGCTTAATTTTCAAAGGTAGTGTTTCTTTCCGTTTTTTCGAATTAACATTTTTTTCCTAAGAATTCTCTTGTGTCCTTCAGCATTCATAAACCTAATTTAAAATGAATGATGAATATTCCTTCCAAGGGACTGGCCCATGTTTATTTAACCAGCCCCCTGTGGCTGGACACTCATGTGGTTCCAGATCGTCTTGAATGCCATCAAGCACGCCTGTGTTTGCCGATGCTTTCTTAGAGTGCGTGGGTGGCAATGAAATGGCTGGATTTTCCAGGCGGCTGTTCACTCACAGAGCGTGTTGAGCCCCATTTGGGGGCCATTGCAGTGCTGGGCTCTGTGGTCCTGAGGCGATTCTGAGCCAGTCCCGGACCTCCCAAGCTCAGCTCTTCAGCAGGGGAGACAGATGCAGAATAAACAGCAGAGCAGTGGTAGGAGAGCACATCTCGTAGGAGAGGCTGAGGTTTGTTAGGAGAGGAGGCAGGCTTTCTGAAAGAGGTGGTCCCTCAGCAGCGTGTCACAGGATGAGGTGCTGGTCAGGCTGAAAGGCAGGGGAAGTGGGAGTGGAGGCAGGTTTGTCAGGGAAGTGGGGTGTACATAGTGTATAGAATGGCATAGTGTATGGCATTCCTGGATGTCAAGTTCCTTGCCAGGAAGAGCAGAAGAGACTAAAGAAGATACCCAGGACTTGAGGGCAGACGAGGCAGCTGGAGCCACCAAAGAGCTTTGTGTAAGGGACTGATGGCCTCATCTGCACTGGATCCTGGAAAAATATTCCTGATGGCAGTGGGAGAGTAGGTTGGAGGGAACATGGCTGGCACCTGGGAGACCTGGGAGGAGAGCATAGCTGTGGTTCAGGCAGAAACAGCAGAAGCCTGGGAATGGTATGGTAGGGGCAGTAGAGGAGGCAGTGGACTGCAGGAAATGGCCAGGGAGTGAATAAGAAATAGTCAGCAGGCCTTGCTGGTTGGAGAAAAGGGGGAGTTTGACTGTTGGGCTTCTCGCTTAATGTGTCCACTTAGAATAAAGAACCCAAGAGGTAGCTTTGGGTGACAGTGATGACTTCACATACATATGTTGGTGCTGGGTAGGTGGGACTCCTGGGGACGTGCCTGCAGATGTGCACATACGAGAGCTCAGCAGAGACCTGGGCTGGGTCTGGGGTTGAAAATCATGTGCACACAAGGCTGCTGAAACTTGGAGGAAACGAGAAAGAAGGCTGTGACTGGCAGTCTGTTGGGGGGGTGGTTGTCGAACAATCCAGATCCTCTGAGAAAAGATCTGGAAAGGAGTCCATGAACTTGGCCATGTGGAAAGAGGGCCTGGTCACTTGGTCTAGAGCAGTTTGACAGGAGGCGGTTGAGGAGGTGTCAGAGAAGGGCAGCTCCTGGCGGGGCCTGGATCTGGCTGGGGTGCCTTAGTATCTACATGCTCACCCCTTACCCTCTGTCTTACTAGGTTTGGCAGCAAAGAGGAATACATGTCATTCATGAACCAGTTTCTGGAGCATGAGTGGACGAACATGCAGCGCTTCCTGCTGGAGATCTCCAACCCTGAGACCATCTCCAACACAGCTGGTTTCGAAGGCTACATTGACCTGGGCCGTGAGCTATCCAGCCTGCACTCACTGCTCTGGGAGGCTGTCAGCCAGCTGGAGCAGGTGCCTGGCCAGCGGGGTTGCAGGGCTGAGGCAGAAGATGGGGTCAGAGACCACAGAACTCAAGTGTCTTTCATCCAGTCACCAGAGAGGGCGTATGGGTCTGCTCTGTGTGATGTGGATCAGGAGTCCTACATGGGTGTCTGGAGCCCATGACAGTAATGCAGGCTTTATCAGATGTACAGGGCCCTGGAGTCCATCCATATGCTCTGTAGGTGGGTGCCATGTTCCCAGCAGTACCAAGGTGGTTCACTTGCCAGCTCCTGCAGGGTCAGCTGACTCTGGATACTAAGGCTTTGGGCTCTGTGTCATTATACACAGCATCCGGTGGACACAGTTGCACAAGTGAAAGCGTGGTGCCTTCCTGAGTGCGTTTGAGAAATGTGATAAGACCCGGGTCTTACAGCTACTTAACCTAAAATGCTGTTCTGGATTTTGAGACTACTGATAGAACAGATAGACTCTGAAAAAGCCACATCTCTGCATGTCAGGCAGGGAGTTGCAAAGCTTTCCAGAATTGTCCTGGACCTTTGGTTGACAAGGTTATTCCCTAGGGCCTGGGATCCTGTTGGCTACCTGTGACCATAACCTGTATGTACAGTGAGCACATTCTGGATAGCAAGAACGGGGTTTGTCGGGAGCCACTGCTAATATAGCTGTTACTTCCCAGGACTCAAAAATAAACAATGCTGTAATAGGACTGGGAGGCCATCCCCTTGTCATGGTCCCCATCCATAGAAGTGACCACCCAGAACACTGGTGTGCCGCCTTCTAGACATACTCTGTGTGTATAAAACACATGCTGCTATAATGTGACTGTTCCTTTTTTCACTTGTTTGTTTTGAAGTGAGGCGCTGCTATGTCCACTGTAATATGCGTTTCTCACTTGGCTGTAGACATCTTTCCATGTCAGCACACACTGTGCCACTACTGTGGCCTTTCACAGCCACAGGTTGTCCCATTGTGTGAGCACATGGCTGGTGTCACCAGCCTCTGTTGGTGGACTTGAGGTTAGTCCCAGCTTCTCACTGAAAGCAGATGCTGTTGCAGGCAGTCATTTTCACTTATGTATGTCCACTGCCCTTTGGCTGCAGACACAGGAGAGGATATGGAAATGAAGGCCCAGCCCCCCCTGCCTCCCCTCCCTTCCCCTCCCTAAGCCCCTGTGCTGCTCCTGCTGACACCAGCACTTACTGAGCCCAGTGCTGATAGACCCCTGAGGTAGGACAGTGAATTTGTCCTATGAGTCTGCACAGCCAAGTAAGCAGGAAGGAAGACAATCAGCATCTTCTTTGAGTTGGGAATAGTACAGCAAGGACTTAAAGTCAAGCCGTTTGCCTCTCCAGTCTGTTCACTGGACTACACAAGTTTTCATACTTTGTTTTTACAAGAAGTCTTTGTGGAAGCAAGTGAGGGCAGAGGTCACCTGGCTTGTCCCTATACCCTGGAAACCTCAACACCATCTGTCAGAACTAACAGTGAGGTCCAGGCAGACCACTGCTGCCTCCCTTTTTACTTGTCCGTTTATGGTTTTGTCCAGCTAGCAACTGGTAGTACCACTCTGGGCCTGAACCCTCTGGGCCCTTAGGCTCACCCTGCAGAGTAGGAGGCGGAGGGCCATCACAGAAGCCTCTGTGATGGCCTTCACAGGTGTGAGAAAATCTGGGCTTCCTTGTGAGCTTTCCACTCCACAAAGACACTGGGACAGAAGAGCCAGGGTAGGATGGCCTAGGGCAAGAGGCTGGCACTAGATTGGTGTTTCTCTCTGTGGGCTGTGCACCCTGCCCCAGAAATACTTCGGAAGCTTGTAAAAATTGTAGATTTGTGGATCCTGGACATTCCACCCACTCCCAGACCTGTTGGATCTGACTGGGGAAGATGTTCTACATTTCTGAAAACATCCCCAGCTGACTACACCCTGTGGGTTCACTGGTAGCTACAGCACCCTTGGCCTCCCTAAGCAGTCCCTGTAGGTCACACCTGCCTCTTGTGTCTTTGCAGAGCATTGTGTCCAAACTGGGGCCCCTGCCTCGGATCCTGAGGGATGTCCACACAGCACTGAGCATCCCAGCCAGTGGGCAGCTAGTAGGGACCAATGACCTGGCATCCACCCCTGGTTCTGGTAGCAGCAGCATCTCAGCTGGGTTGCAGAAGATGGTGATTGAAAATGATCTCTCTGGGTAAGAGCTGCCAGCCATAACCGGGCATTATAGGGGCACACATGCAGACAAGGCATGGCTTGCCTGCAGTCTTCTCAGGCTGGGGAGGTGGATGCCTTACAGGTGTCTGTAGATAAGCCTGGGCAAGACTCCCATGCATTGTACTGCCCATTGGGAGACTCAAGGAAGGCCTCCTGGAGGAAATGATGCTAAAATTTAGAGCCTTTTAAGAAAAGGCTATCTAGGTAGAGGTTCTCATACAAGCAGAGGCCTGGGGAAAGATGACATGATGAAAAACAATTACTGGTGCCAAACCTGGCAGCATTTCAAGTCTCCCAGGCGCTTGTTAAAAATACTTATTTTCACTCCACCCTAGGCTTAAATCAGAATCTTCTAAAGTAGAGCTCAGGGGTGTGTATTTTCAACAGAAGCTCAGGTGGTGGGGCAGGTTTTCAGGCGGGGATCCCCAGAGAACACTGATGCCAGGAGACCCGGCTCCACCCTGTCCCCCACAGCCCGTGGGTAGAGCACTGTGGAGCAGCAGTCTAGTCCATGTAAATAAAACACACACAGTGGAGCAGGAAGCAGAATGGTCTGGAGTGTTTAAGTCAAAAGAGGGCATTTCTTTTCAGAAATCTTGGCATCTATTTTCATCTATTTATGCTCCCCTGCTGCACTTCCTCGCCACTCCAGGGCCTTTCTTAGACGAGCTGTTGAGGGGGTCAGATCAGGGCAGCAGAGACAGGAGTTGGGACTCATTCTGAGATGGTGGTGACTGAAGCCTTAGACAGAGGAGAGCGTTGAGGTAAAAAATGTCAGGTGTGTGGTGCCTGAGACGGAGGGCCCAGCAGGAGGCCAGTACCCATGTCCTTCTTAGTCTTGGTGTGGGCTTCCATTCTTAGGAACTGCCAAGTAAGGCAGATTGGGAAGCCAGAGTTCAGGTGGGACAACACATCATGTGATTTGAGGAACCTTAGACTTGGTTATGCAGTGTGGGCTCCGTGCCTGCCTGCCTTAGCCCAGCTCTTTGCAGCCCAGAAGTTCCATGGCCCCTAGTGGCTGCAGCCCACTCCATTTGTTGGAGCTTGGCTTGTTTCTCACCTCAAGCTAAGCCAGCTCTGGCTCATGATTCTAAGTCTCCATCAGGCCTTCAGTCTTACCTGCCTCCAGCCTACTCAGAGCCCCATTCACCCTGTATTCCTCCCTCCAAAGCCCACCCAGCCCCTGCCAGTTGTGCCTGCTTCCATGGAATGACAGGGTGAGGCTGGTGGAGTATGGAGGACCGAGAGGGGGAACTCGTGCCCTCTGGTGCAGGTTGCAGGCCCTTCCCCCGAGCCATGCCCTGAAAGGTTTCTCCTCAAATCCCTGTTTTTGGCAGGAACACCGGCCCCCGCCTGCCAGTCAATTCAGGGAGTGGCAGGAGGAGGCTTCACCAGGCCCCCGCTCTGGTTAACAGTCTCATTTAGGAGGAAGAGGGAGCAGGAACCCAGTGACTTTGAAGTCAGTGTTCTCAGCGCAGGAACCTTGGATAGCAGAGAGCTGCTGAGTTGTGAGTTTTGGCTTAGCTAAGGGGAGTTTTCCAGAACACTCCAGGCCCCAGCCTGCGTTACCCTAAGGTGCAGCTAAACTGGGAAAGGGCCTGCCAGGCAGTCTGGCTTAGAACCAGCAGCCCTAGCCTGTAGGGCAGAGGTTTTGCTCAGGAGTGGCTATCTGACCACTGAGCCCCCACACCAATTTCTGCCAGGGTTAGCTACCCGGGCTGTGGTTTGGTTTTACACTGGTCCTAGAACTCTGCTGCTTTTGCTTCCACAGCCCCTCCCCTCCTGCCTTTCTTTCTCCTCCCCTGACCCTGGCTCAGGCTGCTGGGCCATAGCAGGTTGGCGGGTGCTCTCGGTTTGGACCCCCCTTGGCCGCATTCACAGTTCTTCTTTTCCCCCTTCTTTCCCTGTGTGTGCTTGTCTCCCTGCAGTCTGA
Organism: Heterohyrax brucei; assembly: GCA_028571685.1. Lineage (NCBI taxonomy): Eukaryota > Metazoa > Chordata > Mammalia > Hyracoidea > Procaviidae > Heterohyrax > Heterohyrax brucei. The sequence continues at coordinate 72,503,123 of CM053150.1, forward strand.
TAGATTTCACCCGGTTACCGTCTCCAACCCCCGAAAACAAGGACTTGTTTTTTGTCACAAGGTCGTCCGGGGTCCAGCCCTCGCCTGCTCGCAGCTCGAGTTACTCAGAAGCCAACGAGCCGGATCTTCAGATGGCCAACGGTGGGAAGAGCTTGTCCATGGTGGACCTCCAAGATAGCCGTACGCTGGATGGGGAGGCGGGCTCCCCAGCCGGCCCTGATGCCCTCATCACTGATGGGCAGTTGCCTGCAACTCAGCTGGTGGCTGGGTGGCCGTCCCGTGCGGCCCCAGTGAACCTGGCAGGACTGGCCACGGTGCGACGGGCAGGCCAGACGCCGACCACTCCAGGCACCTCGGAGGGTGCTCCTGGCCGGCCCCAGCTGCTGGCACCACTCTCCTTCCAGAACCCCGTGTACCAGATGGCAGCTGGCCTGCCGCTGTCGCCTCGTGGCCTTGGCGACTCGGGCTCTGAGGGCCACAGCTCCTTGAGCTCGCACAGCAACAGTGAGGAGTTGGCGGCGGCTGCCAAGCTGGGAAGTTGCAGTGTTGCTGCCGAGGAGCTGGCGCGGCGGCCTGGTGAGCTGGCGCGGCGGCAGATGTCCCTGACTGAAAAGGGCGGTCAGCCCACAGTGCCGAGGCAGAACAGTGCTGGCCCCCAGCGGAGGATTGACCAGCCACCGCCACCGCCCCCTCCGCCACCCCCTGCACCTCGTGGCCGGACGCCACCCACCCTGCTGAGCACTCTGCAGTACCCAAGACCCTCAAGCGGAACTCTGGCCTCGGCCTCACCTGACTGGGCCGGGCCTGGGGCCCGCCTGCGGCAGCAGTCCTCCTCCTCCAAGGGTGACAGCCCAGAGCTGAAGCCTCGTGCGGTTCACAAGCAGGTCAGTGCTGCTGGTCAGGGCGGGCCGGGCCATCCCACCTACCATGTGCTCCGCCTCAGTTGGCATTTCACCTCCACCTGCACCCATCCCATGCTCAGAGCTGCTGCATCCACAGCCTGCTGCCTCCCTGCTGCTGGGTCTGTTAGCTCGTGCCTCCATTCTTGAACCAATGACATGTAGCCCTAGGGAACTCCAGGCTTTCCTGTCAGTCCCCCTGAATACACACTGGGGCCAGGGAAAAAGAGAGCCCACCATCGCCAGTTTCAGGCCTGTGGAAGTTCTTCCCAGAGCAGGAACTGAGCCTCTTCCCACGCCTGCCTGCGGAACACTGTTGCTGGCTGAGCTGGTTTCTAGGAGCAGCTGCCCTGGGAAAATGGGTGGCCCTGTCACCACAGGGCTGCACCCAGTACGTGGGGTAGATGTACTGATTAAACGCCCACCCTAGTGCTGGTGTATACTGCTGCCCGGCCCCCATAGCACTGCTGTGGCCACAGGCCTTCTTGCACCTGCTTAGTGGCAGAATGCGTTGCTAAGGCCAGCTGGGCTCTCTGGACTCTGTCTCCAGCTTCCATGTAGGAGATGAGATTCTCTGCGATGGGACTGTGTTAGCAGTCCCTGAATCAGCTCTGAGTTCCTCCCTTCCCACCATGCCTCTGAGCCACTTGTCCCTGTGGCTCCCACGGTGCCACTCCCTGTCTGCCTGCCACCCCCGTTTGCCTCCCTCCAGCTCCTCACAGCTGTGTTTCATTGTAGGGCCCTTCACCCGTGAGCCCCAATGCCCTGGACCGCACGGCTGCTTGGCTCTTGACCATGAACGCGCAGTTGTTAGAAGACGAGGGCCTGGGCCCAGACCCCCCCCACAGGGATAGGCTAAGGAGTAAAGAGGAGCTCAGCCAAGCAGAAAAGGTAAAGCTGGACCCTGGCAGCTCGGGACAGGGTGGGGCTACCTCCCGTGGCAGCTGGCAGGGTTATCTTCTGAGAGTCCTGGAAAGGGGATGCTGCTTCCTGTGAATGATGAGCCTGCTCCCAACCTCTTGCCCTGTGTGAGGACAGCTGAATCAGTGGACTCTGGAAGAAAAGCAGCAGGAGCATTTTATCCTAGATCTGAGGTATCCTAGACAGGCTGCACATCAGGATCTTGTATTGAATCTAGATTGCTGGGACCTGGTAACCAAACCTGCTGGGAGAGCCTAACTGAGCATCTGAAAATCTGGGGCTAGAGGATGTGGATGCCGCGTTAGTGCACAGAGACCCTTGAGGAATAGCCTCGTGCATCCAGGAGGCAGAGGATGGCTGCTCAAGACAGCTAGGGAAGTACCCCCCTGCCTCCCCAAGATTCCTTTCTCCTTGCCTTGAGTTTGTGCCTGTTCCAGGCTTGTTTCAGTCCAAGTCTCAACCAGGACCTGGGAAACAGATATAGCAGCATTACCAGAGCTAGGGGTGGGGCTCAGATTGCCACTGAGATGTTTTCTTTCCCATGGGAGGAAGTATTTGTTGTAAGAAACCCAAACTGTCTCGCTACCACACACATCTCGTACTTAGTGGGACAATGAGTGCCTCTCCTGTCCTTGGAAATTCTCCCCCTCACTGTAGCAGCTGTCCTGGGCCCCTGGATAGTTCCTCCCTCCTCCTGGAAGCCCAGACTCAGGTAGACAACAGCTTGGTGCAAGGCCCCCTGGATGGCAGCTCTCAAGCAAGGACATGGAGGCCAGGGTGTAAGATCTCCCCGACCCATCGGTCCAGGCAAGGCCCATCTCCATGCCGCATCCTGCCTGTCTCCACCATCCCTTTGGTCTGCTGCATCCACATGCTTTTACCATAATTACCTGAAAGGGACCAGGAGACATGGGTTACAGCACTGTAAGAGTGAGAGTGTGACTGGGGAGCTGGGAGGCCCAGCTTCACTTGAGACTACCCGTGTGAACCTGGAGCCAGGCTCTTTTCCTTTCTGAACTTGAGATTCCCTTCTGTGAATCTCAGGGACTGCTGAATGACTTCAAGGGCCAGGCCATGGCTATAGTTTCCTCTTTGTGTTCCTTGGCTTAATGAACTGACTGCTTCTTGCACACTCTTTGTTGCTAACCCTTACAACAAATCCAGGAGGCCTTTGTTCCCTCCAGTTCCCCAAAGACCTAGTCCTCATCTGTCAGGAAGGATGCATGCCTCCTGTCTCTGGCACCCTGAAACAGAAGCCCTGGAATGGGGCCAGGGCTCTTCTCTGAGTCCAGCTTTGTTCCAGGGATAGATGTATAGTGGAGCTAGGGTTTCTTCCCAGTCTCTGAATATGGATGTGCTGCCTGCAGGCCTTTGAGCAGCCCCGTGCTAATGAATGAATTGAGGTCTCATTGCCCAGGACACAATGAGAGGCTCTTTTGTGGTCTTTCTTAACCCATGTATTCTCCTGTTGCCAGCCCTGGACCCTCTTGATTCCTATGTTGACTTTCCATGCCCCTCTGTCTAGCCCCCGCAGCTTCCTACCTGTCACTCATCTTCCTCAAAGACTGAGGCCCATGTTGGGTTATGAAAGCCCAACAGCAGCATAATTGTAAGTTCTCTGTCACTTTCTCTCCCCATTTCCCTATCTCCGTCACCACTGTCCTGGCTTTGGAGTCATATAGAGGCTGGAAGCTTGGAGTGTCTTATCCCACTGGGTCCATCACTCTCCGTGTATCCTGGTTACCTAAGTTCTGGGCCTCAGGTTTCCCATCTATGAAATCTCCATCTCTCAGAGCACTGGTAAATGTCCTTAGCATATCTAAGAGTTTAAGTTCAAATCCTTGTTATTCCCAGAGTTTGGATTTGTATTGTTAGCCCTCTCATAGCATCAAGGTCAGGCTGGGAGTGGAGATCTTGGAATGGTGAGACCTCCTAGGATAGAGTCTGTCTTCAGCTGGCTCCTTGGATATTCCCTTCACTTCCATGAAACAAGCTTGAGATTGCAACCACTGTAGCATTCTGAATTGTTTTCCCAAACATGATGTTCTGGCTCAGGCTAATGAGATTGTCTTCTCTTTGCACTGGGTATGGTCTCTGCTGCATGCTGCCCTCCCGGCAGGACCTGGCAGTGCTGCAGGATAAGTTGCGCATCTCCACCAAGAAGCTGGAGGAGTATGAAACCCTGTTCAAGTGCCAGGAGGAGACAACACAGAAACTGGTGCTGGAATACCAGGCACGGCTGGAGGAGGGTGAGGAGCGGCTACGGCGGCAGCAGGAAGACAAGGACATCCAGATGAAGGGCATCATCAGCAGGTAAGGGCACAGTCTGTCCTGTTCTACACTTGGGCCTATGTGGAGATGCAGAGTGGCCCTTAATGCAGAGGAGGGCCAGACCAACTGAAGATGAGCCAGTGTGCAAAGAGGTAGTGGAGACAGCATGTGCACAGGTGTGGAGGGCAGGGAGAGCCACATTATGCAGTGTTCTGTGATTGGGATGGCAGAAACCAGGCTGGTGATAGCAGTCAAGGCCAGCTCAAGGAAGGCATGTGGCCCCCAGAAGGAGCATCTGGGTGAACCATCTAGGGGATGTTAGAAGCTGAACGGGGAGTGGCAAGAAAGATGATGAGAACCTGATGTGCAGCAGGAAAGGTAGGAATGACCGTCAGTGATACTGAGTGGATAAATGATGGTCGGAGGTGAAGGAGAGGTAGGAGACAGAATAACCCCCAGATTTCTCCCAAGAATGGCTATCTGTCTGTATCATGGTGCCAGGTACTGTGATGAGGATCTCTGAAGGAGGAGCATTTTGGATAGGAGAGGATGACGGTGTCAGTTCTGGATGCGTTTATTGGGTGTGAGGGTTCTGTGGGTTTTGTAGGGAAGATTTGGAGTGGAGGACAGTTGATTTTAATGCTAATTGTTCATCTTTATCAAGGGCTTATGTTGGGTCCTTTGTTGTCTGCTGTCTCCACCTCTCTCCCTGTGGGTAGGTAGGCAAACTCTCCTTGACTTCTGTAGGGTACAGAGGTGACAGTCAAGGTCTAGCATCCTCTGCCAACCCACAGAGTTCCAGTTCATGTTTACTTCCTTTTGGTAGTAGTACCACGTGTAAAAAGACAGACACATATAAGTTCTTTTGCGCACTTAAAAACCCTTTCTTCGGGACAGATTTAGCATTTAGCAGTCATGCAGTAGCCAGGATGTTCAGTATCTTTACTTCATCCTTTATCCACTATGTAACCTCTTCCCAAATTCCTATTGAGACCACCTCTTTCTCTGCTGCTAATGACTGTTTGCTTCATTTACTTCTGGCTGTGTTCGCTGTAACGCAGTTACCATGAGCAGAGGGCCTATAATTGAGTGACCAGAAACTCACTGTCCACTTGACCTCCAGCTGTACCTTTGGCCCACATCATGCTTGTGGTCCTGAGAGTGGAAATGCTTTTCAGCCTAACCACTCCCTCCTTATTTTGTCTGCTCTCTTGAGAGGTGCAAAGCTCTCCTGAAATCAGTGGCGTAACACACTGCATTTAAGTTGACTTGCTTGATAATATTTTTAGTTCTCTATGTACATACCAAGTTTTCTATTTACTTGTATCAATTATTAAGACAAGGGTATTAAATTGCTAATCATACTTATGCATTTGGCTCTTGGTGCTGTCATTTTGTTAATTTTTGATTGTACACTAAAAGGCTGTTTTTAGGTATGTACACATTTAGGATTGTTATGTACTCCTGATGAACTGATCCCTTTATTATTATAAAATGACCTTCTTTATTCTGGATAATGTTCCTTACTTTGAAATCTGTTTTGTTACAGCCACCAAACTTTCTTTTGATTAGTGTTAGTGTGGTGTATCTTTTTCTATCCTTGTATTGTCTATGTCTTTATAATATATGTAAAGTGGGTTTCTTTGGTAGGCAGCTTATGACTGAGTCTTACTTTTTATCTGATCTGATTGTCCTGGCCTTTTATTTGGAGTATTTGGACCATTTACAGTTAGTGTAATTATTGATATTGCTACATTTAAATCTGTTATTTTGTTGTTTGCTTTTTGTTTGGACCATCTGTTCTTTTTTTCCTGCTGTATTTTGGAGTATTTGGGGCGGGGTATGGGAGGGCAGGATTTATTTACTTATTGTACCTTAGATGAAGGTTTATAGAACAAACTGACGTCTCATTAAAATGGTACACGTATTACTTCATGATATTAGCTAACAACCTAACGACATGTCAACAGGCTGCCTTCTTGACCTTGGGTTCCCTCTTACCAGTTTTCTGATCCTTTTCTGCTTTCTGTCCTTGCCTCTGGGCAGGTGTGCTCTTCTAGTCTCCTGTTGTTTTATGGACCTATCTAATCTTGGGATAAAGGATGAACCTCAGGAGTAACATTATTACTTAGCTAAAAAGGGGTCCAGAGGCCATACTCTTGGGTTTTCTACAGTGTCTGTCAGACCAGTAAGTCTGGTCTTTTTTGTATGTGAGAATTTTCTTCTACATTTTTCTCCAGCTCTGCCTGGAACCGTGTAATGTGATCCCTATCAGAGCAGTCAGTGGTGGTAGCTTTGCACTGTCTGGTTGTACTGGATTCAGTCTGATGGAGGCTATATAGTTATGGTCTATCAGTCCTTTTGGATTTCCCTTTCATTTGTATCATGAGTTTTCTTCATTCTTCCTTGAGGTCAGTGGAGTATCTTAGATGATACTCACAGGCTGTTAAGACCCAGATGCTACTTTTTGGAGTATTTCTTATGGTTCTGTTTTATCTGCTTTATTGACTAGTTGTAGCCCTTTGTTGGTTGTTCTAGAGCAGGGATTGGCAAACTGTAAAGGAGCAGAGAGTAAATATTTAGGCTTTGCAAACCATCCTTATGGTTTCTATTATAATGATTCAACTCTGCTGTAACAATAAAACTATTTGTGTAGTATAGCTACTTAGAAAAGCAGAAACGGCTGAGTTTGACCTCACCCTCAGGGTGTAGTGACAGGGAATTGTCATTCTTATTTTGTCTTCCATTTCCTTTTTTCCCCACTGTCTGTTTTTAAGATTTTATCGCTGATTTTCTATTGAGTTTAATTACATCTTGGGGTGCGTGTGTGCATGCATGCGTGTGTGTGTATGTGTGTGTTTCCATAATTCTCAGGGCTTGTTGAGCTCTTGCATTTGTGAGTTTAAAGGTTTTCGTAAATTGGAAAGTTTCTAGCCATTATTTTGGATGTCTTTTCTGCCTGCTCCCTCTTTCTGGGATGTCCCTTATACATATGTTAGTATATTATGGAGCTTTATGTTGTCTCATATCTCATTGACACTGTTTTTTGTTTGGTTTTCTTTTTTTATTTGTGTTTAGATAATTTCTATTACTGTGTCTTCAGGTTGGCCGATCATTTCTTCTTCAGTGTCTAGTCTGCTATTAATCCTTTTCAGTTTTTTTTTTCTTTTCCAGTACTACTGTGTTTTTCATGTCTAGAGTTTTAATTTGGGTTTTTTAAATTCCTTACATTTCTGTTTCATTGTGCTTGTACTTTATCTGCTTTGAACACATGGAATATTGGAATATATTTGTGGTTGTTTTAATGTCTTTGCCCTAAGTTTTTCACTTGTGGCTGTTCTGAGTCTGCTCTTACGGTTGATTTTCCTCCTGGTTATGGGTTACAGTTTCCTGCTTCTTTAAATGCTCAGTAGTGTTTGTTTGGATGCTGGACACTGAATTTGACATAGTTGGATGCTGGACACTGAATTTGACATAGTTGGATGCTGGATTTTTGCGTTCCTTTAAATATTCAGGGGCTTTGTTCTGGGATATGAAGAAGTTACTTGGAATCACTGTGAAGCAGTTTCCTTCTGAGGATTCTGTTGGATGCTTTCTATTTTATGAAGTCTTTCCATCCTAGCTAGAGGGAATATGAACTGTTCCAAAGGATTGTTTGCTATACTCCTTTCCAGTGGTACCTTCCCAACTTTCCTCACATATACATGCATGTCAATCCTTGGTCAAAGACCCAAGGAAACCCCTTGAGAGATAAGTGGAGTTCTTTCTGTGTGGCTTCCTACTCTTTGGAACTGTTCCCCACAGGTCCTTGCCACATGGACCTCAGGGGCCCCATTGTGTCCCCTCAGCTCAGTGAGGCTGCTGGGCTCTGTGTAGGTTCCCGTTCCCTTTGCTTGGCTGGAAATCCTCCAGGCCATGAATGGGGCACCCTGGGGCCCACCTTGTTTCTTTTCAGGAATCACTGACCGCCTGCTGTTGGGTGTCTGAAAACCTTTGTTATATGTAATGTCTTACCTTCTTGTAACAAGGGACCCATCTTGGCATGGCCCCACCCTTCCTCCTGTCAGCTTCTCACTACAGCCCTGTGTGGTAGCTTCCTCCTCATTGTTGACACCCCTACCAGTCTGCTGTGCAGTGGGCTTAGAGCTTCCCCAGTTATCAGGGGGCTGCACAGGACTGGAGAAGCTGTTGGGGTAGAGACGAAATTGAAGGCTTGGGAGTAGTTGAGTTCTTCTGAGAAGAGTGTATAGAGCAAGAAGAATAGCAGTCAAGGCCAGAGCCCTGTGGAACCTAGCATTCTAGGAGTGGACAGGACAGGGCATCTACAGAGCAGTGGCCTGAGAGATGGGAGGCAGCCCAAGGAGTGCGGGATCCAGAGGCTGAAAGAAGGGAGTTGCAAGGTAGGAGGGATTGACAGTGATTAGAGACAAGTACAATGAAGTCCAGGGAGGATGGGCAAGGAAAGAGTCGGTGCCAGATCCAGACCTGCCTTACCTCTGAGCTTTTATGTGTACTGGTCCTCTCTGCTCATTGCCCTGCTTGTGGATACCTGATAGTCCTTCAGACATCCAGTTCCAGTGTCTCAGCCTCACCCCACCCTCCAGGAAGAACAGCTCCTTCCTACTCTCTGTTCCTGTGTCTCTGTGCTTTCCCTCTGGCACAGCTGCAGACTCGCAGGGGTAGTTACTTGGCTGAACTCAGAGGAACAGGAGTACATGTCACTCCTCTCAGCACCTCAGGTCCCCAGCTCATGATTTTACACGCCCTCAGTGAACATGGAGTGGGTGGGCAGAGATGGATGGAGGAGAGAGAGAAAGCCCTAGAGCCTTTCAGGGACTTCATTTTTGTACCTGAGCCCTGTGGCGGCACACTCACTCCCACCCACCTGGCACCTGGAGGAACATCAGGAGTGTCTGGGATTTGGGAACAGACTCTGGGGAGGGGCAGAGTATAGGAGCCAAGGAAGAAACAGACTGAGTCCATATCCATTGCTGGGGTGTTGGCAGCCAGAAGGCCTCTGCTCCCAGCAAATATGGGCAGTGTGTCCGTAGCCCAAGGAGGGGGACTTTGAGTGTGTCCTCTTTGTAGGTGTGAGGAGTTCTTTCCACAAGGCCGCACTCCACCCTCTGTGCCTTCTTCCTCGAATGCCTCCCTAACGCTCCCTGTGTCTGGTTGCAGGTTGATGTCAGTGGAGGAGGAGCTAAAGAAGGACCATGCAGAGATGCAGGCAGCTGTTGACTCCAAACAGAAGATCATTGATGCCCAGGTGGGCGCTTTGGCCCTTTAGTCGGCTACAGGTGTTTAGAAAACCTGGAATGAGGAGGGGCTAACTCAGGTTTCTCCACATCCTTGGTAATAATCCGTTGCAAAAGCTGAGGAGGGATAAGGAACCAGGATTTCTGGCTCTGAGAAGTCAAGCCTGGGGGTCTCAGTGGGCCACAAGCTCATTTGGACAGGCTGTGAATGGAGAGGGTGCCTCCCTCTGGTGGGGCATTTGGCAAGTATTACTTTTCACCAGGGGTGCTGACCAACAAGCAGATGCCATTGAGAGGGGGATCCTGTGGGGAGGGCGCTGATGGCAGGCAGGGCAGAGGGAGCAGTGGGCACTTGCTCACAGCTGTAGCTTCCAAACTGCCTCAAGAGGGGAGACATGTAGGGACTCTGGTCCCCAGTCTTCTTCAGCCAGGTATATATCCCTGTCCTTTGACTGACTCAGGACCAGGGCCAGACCTCACTCAAGGGGGCTGGGAGTGGTGAGGGGGCTGAGAGTGGTGATGTCATCAGCATACACCCACATGTATGCTGTGGTTGGGCAGCTGCTGTCAGGTTTCAGGGGGCTGATAGGTGATAACTGGAACTGCGTGTTGGCAGTGAACAGCATCCTAGGTCCCAGGTCTAGCCTGGTGACCTGCTAAGAAGCAAATTACAGTGGAGGTCTTTGTCCCTGATAGCCTCTTGCTCATGCGTGCTGCGCGTTATCCTGGATGCCTTCCCACATGGTCCATTTGTGGTCATCTCTGGGTTCCCTCCAGGCACCCAGGAAGGGTCACCGTTGGGCCCAGTAGCCTACCCTATTCCCCCACTCATGACCTCTTTGCCCACAGGAGAAGCGCATCGCCTCACTGGATGCCGCCAATGCCCGCCTCATGAGTGCCCTGACACAGCTGAAAGAGAGGTACAGCATGCAGACCCGTAACGGCATCTCCCCCACCAATCCCACCAAATTGCAGATTACCGAGAACGGCGAGTTCAGAAACAGCAGCAATTGTTAACCTGCCCAAGGAGAGGGAGGACTGTGGTGACCACAGGCAGGGTCTCAGCCTGGGGAGGAGCGCCCCTTCCCACGGTGGCCGCCCCAGTGCGGGCGCAGGTGCTGAGGCTCATTCCCCTCCGCCCACTGTCCAGGATTGGGCGCAGAGGGTGCAGCGTGAGACTGATGCGGTGGGAGGTGGCTCACAACCCTCCTCTCCTCTTCCAGGCCCCAGAAGCACCTTTGGGTGCAGGCAGGAGAGACTGCACGCTGGGGGGTGGGGCAGCCGTGGGAGCCGAGGGCCTGCCAAACACGTGTCTCTGTTGGTTATTGAATTTGCTGTGTGTCACCTTCCCTCCTTGACCTGGTCAAGTGCATGTATCCAAGGCCCTCTGCTGGGAGGGCACTGGCTGGAGAGGTAGGGGGATTCCAGAGCCAGGGTCTCCTCGTGGGCTTACCCTCACCTTGGGGGCCCAGAATGCCTTAGCAGCCAGGCCTTCATCCTGTCCCCTCAGGTTCTGGGAGCCTGCAGGCCAGTGGGCAGGCAGGGAGATGGCGGGGAGACCCCAGAGCTGCAGGTGTTCCGTGGCCCCTCATCCACCTCCACCTAACAACCTGCCCCTGCATGCAGCCTCTGGGGCCCTCCTGGCTGTGAGGAGCCAAGGATGCACCACCAGACACCTGACCCAGACTGCCACGCTCCACCCTCCCCTACCTTCTGCTGCCTGTCCTGTCCCTAGTCATGTTGCCACATGGACCCAGTGAGGATCATGGCTCTCATACCTGTGGGGACAATCCAGAGCCTCCCATACTTGCCACACAGGCCCAGGCTGAAGCTCTGGGACTCCCAAAAGCCAGAGGTCTGGGCAGCATTGGCCCAGATGGCCCATGTGCAGTGCCTGCCCCTCCCCTGGGGGCCCAGCACATCTGCAGCACCGTGGCCCTGTAGGAAGTGGCCTGCCGGTGCTCACCCTGAGAAAAGGTGATCTTTCCTCTGATTGATAGTAAAAAAAAAAAAAATTCTACTGCCCGCGGGCCCTGAGAAGGTGGATAACTGTGATTTTCTTTCCTTTCACAGTATGCATTAGAAACAAAAGCCCGCTTGCTCGCTTGCTGGAACACAGGGGCCTTTTAAATTGAGCGTGCGCACTGCATGGGAAATAGCAGCCCTGGAGGATGTTAGACTTGCTCCCTCTCCAAGACAGCAGCGGCCTGCACCAGGCCCCGTGTGTGCGGCTGGCCTCCTCCTCACCCTCCTGGGCCCCCAGCCAAGGACCCAGGCGATGCAGACCCTAGGGGAGGGGCACAGCCTTGGCTGCTTTCCTCAGCTTTGGGCTGATATGTAGCCTATTCACCCAGCCCTCTCTCTGTGGGACATAAGTGGGCAGGAGCTGAGGCCTCGGTCCCTACCTGTTCCCATTCCCTATGCATTGCCAGCCTTGGCCCCAGATAATCAAGGGTAGGAGCTAAAAGTGGTTGCCAAGGTGGCCAGAGTCAAGCTGGGCAAGCTGGGACTGCAGGAGCTGCATCTCCAGGCCCCAGCCTCAGGACACAGGGGTGACCCTTGCAAAGAGGTGCTGATCCCACTCCTGTCCCTGTGACGGGCTGGGGCCAGGGCTCCCCCAGAGTCCCCACCAGAAAGGGTAGCCCAATGTCACCACCCTAGGCTCATGGAGGTGGCAGGCAGCTTCTCTGAAAAGGGGCTCATAGATGTAACCCACAGTGCCAGTGGAGGCCAGAGACACATGCTAGGGATTAGGAGGGGACACCGAGGGGCACAGACCTCAGGAAGGAAGGAGCTGGGGCCGAGGCCCGGCTGCCCTGACTGCCCTGCTCACCTGTCCACATCGTTGCGCCTGCGTGTTTCAGATCAGGGCGGCCCCACAGGCAGGGCCTGACTCCAGGGATGCAAGCGACCTCGGACCGAGCACCTCTTAGCAATACAAGGTGGGGGGTTGGGGGGAGGCTCCCAGGGCCTGACGGGTAGGACGCAGCTGCTGTGGCCAGTGCTGACTGCCCTTGGTGTGGTTGTGAGCTCTCAGGCCGAGAGCCTTACTTAACCTAGTGCAAAAACTGTAAAAGTGTACAGACTCTTCACAGATTTTTATCTTACTTGCAAGTCTGATGATTTTTGTAAATGTTCTTTGGTGTTTGACTGTAATGTAACTATTCACCTAATGGTTGTATATACTCCTTTAGTCCTGGTGCTGCCGAGGGCTGGCCGGGACTGCTGCTCCCCTGATGGTTTTTATTTTATTTTTTAATCAAGAGAACAGTATTGGGCAGGAGAATGAGCTGTGGGATTTGGATATTGTTGTTTTCCCACCTGTGGCATTTGTGTGTTGGCTTTGCCATGTGCTATCTGGTTGGAGGGTGATGGGACCGAGTGCTCTGTGGGTTAGTGAGGGGGCATTGGTACTGGGGTTCAGAGAATTCTGTCTCCAGGGGGCCCAACTTGCTGACTGATCAGGAGTTGTCAGAGGCCTGGAGGGAAGGGATGGAGAAGGAAAGGCAGCCCATGCTTGGGAAGGACCAGCCAGGTCGTGGCCAAGGCTCTGCTGGCAGGCATCCCTCCCTCCCTCCTTCCTCTCTCCCTCCCTTCCTCCCTCTTTCTTTCTCTCTCTCTCTCTCTCCCTTGCTGACACAGATAAGCCTGACTATTTGTGCTTGACTTCTATGTTCAGGGCTAAAGAAAAACTGCCAAACTTCCCTAAAAGTGAAGACCATTTCTTCAACTGCCTAGAGAGGGGGGCGGGGAAGCCAGGGCGGAGAGCCCCCACACCTCCAGAGCATCTGACCAAGATACACATTCTCACAGTCCACCTGTCTGCAAGCTAACCCATTCAGCAAACAGCCCCCCTCTTTTCACACACTCAGCCACAAAGCTGACCGTGCCCCGCCCCCCCAACCCATCTCCCCCTTTTGTAAGTATGTGAAAAAGAAAAGATGCAAACGCTAAGGTTCTGGCTGGAGCACCTCCCTCCAGCTGCAACTTACTCATGTAATAATGTACAGAGAGTTGTTGGTGTTCTAAGACTGTGGCTGTGCAGTTTCTGTACATTTGCAATTAGAAATATTAAAAATTTATTTAGCTATTTTAAGTCTGACTCGCCTCTCCATTCAGGTGTGTCTGAGGTCATTAGGGGGAGAATGAGTCCGTGCTGTACTAAAGGAACCCCGGCGTTTTCTTCACCCTGGGGACCCCTGAAGCCACTGCTACTGTGGTCGTCCCTCCTCAGCATGATTCATCATGTGATCTGGGGCGCCCCTCTCCTCTCTGGGTTGGGCTCTTCTCACTGAGGCAGGGAGGGCCTAGAGCAGATGACTCCATAAAGTCCCTGTGTCTCTGCATGCTTGGAAATGGTGATGGCACTCTGCTGGTCAGAGGCCTCCTGGGGGCCCAGCAGCCCCTTCACATGCCGGAGAGACAGCAGATGCCAGCCCCTGGTGGGCTCTGTTTCTAGAGCCTTCACAGCCACCGCGTCCAGTCGAGAAGGAGAGAGACCAGAGTGGGGAATTAATTGGACCGGATCGCCAGCAAGTCATGCTGAGCTAGGTAACATCCAAGCTTCCACCTCACAGGGCTCCTCTCAGCCGGACCCAGTAAACCAGCCTCTCCACCCTTCAGCTGTGCTGCTACAGAAAGCGCCTTGCAGCCTTGGGGTCCTATCCAGCTCTTCTCAGGCACCATCTTTCAAGTCAGTAACCTAGGGGTCAGTGCATGCTTTTGTCACACATGGAGAGCCTGACTTGGGGGGTAAATCCAGGCCTCCAGCCACAGTCAAAATCCTTCAGGAATTAGGCATGGAAACAAGGGACTGGGGTTCTGCAGAAGATAGGGATATACCCATCAAATGGCCAGATGGAGCCTAGGACCATCGCTGGCACAGCTGTGTCTGGTCCAGCCAGGGCTTGGACCCAGACAGCCAGCATTCCTGGAGAGAAGCTTTCGATGGCTCGTGTTGTCACTGTAGCTGGTAGGAGGCTGGTTCATGGGAGAGGGTAGTACAGCAGAAGAGCTATGGGCCAGAAGGTCAGAGCCAACTGCCTCTGCTCCAGACCACCTCTTTAGGGTCCCACGTCAACGCCAAACTCATGTGTCTCTGGAGGGAACCAGGGGCTGCATTCTGCCCCTGCTGCATCACCGTTGCAGACCTTCTCTCTTCCCACCTTGTAACAATCTGTTCCCCAAGGCTCAGCTGCTAGGAAACACTGCTCCCACCTTCTTACACTGCCATGTCCCTCCCTGCCCATCACTCCACATTCATCATGCCACCTGCCACCGTCAGCCTGGGTGACCACAGAAACCCACCAACACTCTGACCTCGCAGCCTCTTGGCCTCTTGTCTCCTGCGAGTACCTCTAACTCCGCCTTAGCTAGCCTCTCCTGGGGCCATGCCCTTGGCTGCAGTCGCCCTTGGCTGTAGTCACCCCGGAGCTCTAAGAAAGGCATCTTCTCTCTCCCATCATGGCTCTGGTGTTCCCTCTCTCAAACGCTCCTTAATATCTTTATCAAACCTCCATTCTCAGATGGGTCCTGTTTCCCCCAGGCCCCTTTTGCCTTCACTTTCTCCCTCACCCAGCGTAGGGCCTGTAGTCTCCCTCTTCAGCCGTCTCTTGACCACATCTCACTTGGGCCCATCCAAAACCTGTCCCGTCAGGGCTGCTGAATGCAGCCGGAGGGCAACAAGTACAGCCTGATTGAGACGGAGGTCGTCCACCCCAAACACGCTTTCCACGTGCGTTACACCAAGACTGTGTCACAGCTCTTTTCAAGCACCAGCATTGGTCTTATGACAGATCAAGGTTAAAGAAAATGAGGACCCGGGGGATTTAAATAATGAGACGCTTTTAATAAGCAGACACACATCAAGCTGTTACTTTGGAGAGAGCATGCCTTTTCAAGTGTACTTGGAACATTTACCGAAGTTGACTGTGTAGTAAGACAGCAAGAAAACTTCAAAATTGCCCAGTCACGTTTTGAGCCTTGAAGCAATGAAACTTGTGATCAGTAATACATGCCTGATTTTAAAAAAAAAAAATTGCCATTGGAAAGTTTAAGAATTAAATATTTCTAATTGACATGTAATTCACCCAACCATTCTAAAGTGTGCAATGCAGTAGTTTTTAGTGCATTCAAAGTGTTGTGCAGCTGCCGTTTTTCTCAAGTTTCAGCACCGGGAAGAACACCCTGTATCCATTAACAACTCACTCCCCATTGCACTGAATCAATAGAATTAGATTTAGGTTTCCAGTTAAACAAGGTTTATTGACTGTGTGCATTTACCTCTGTTCCTCTCCAAACACCACTATACTGATGTGGAAGGGGTGTCACCTCCTATAAGGACAGAATGTCAGAGGACGTATCAGTAGATGAGAGAAGCTGCAAAGTTTGGGAAGATGGAAAGCTGATGATGACAGAGTGTTCGCAGAGCAGCCAGGAATGAACCGGTGAGCCCTGAGGAGCTCCCGGAGGCCCAGGACTGGGAGACCCAGGCAGAGCAGGGCACCAGCCCCAAGTCCCTCTGCTCAGTCTGCGCAGGCAGGAAATGGCTCATTACCCCTCCCTCCACTCCCATCTTCTTGCAAGGGACTAGGCATGCTGTGGACTTGGGGATACCAGGTAAAAACACAGGCGGTTGGCAGGAGAGGGTAAATCGGTCCCCTTCTGCAGTGCCTGCTCCCCTCCCAGAATGCCCAGAGCCAAACAAATAGGCCCCAGGCAGCAGATTATTTGGAAAAACTGGCTTTTGAGGAAAAGAGATACTCATGGTGGCATCCTTTAGTGACAAGGTGATATCACTGCCTCACCATTTGCTAGTGACCCACCAGTCCGCATGCCCTGTGTGCACACTCACGTACACATGTGGCAGACACACAAGCAGAGATAGCCAAGGACCTCCTCCCCTACCCCAGCCCCAGACAGTTGAGAAAATCTTTCACTGTGAGAAAAGTCAAATCAGCCGATTCAGGAAGTGGGAAATGGAGACAACACAGGAAAGAGAAGAGCACTTTAAAAACCCCAAACTATAATGTCTAGAGAGAAAGAGCTCTTGTCTATTAAAAAAAGATTTTTACAAAAAATATTAAATAAAACTGATAAAATACAAAGTTGAGGTATTCCTCTAGAAAAGAGAACAAAAGAAACAGAACACAGGAAAAAAGTCCAGAGGCTCAACCCAGGCTGTCCCAACTGTCATGTACTGAATTGTGTTCCCCCAAAAATGTGTGTGGGAGTTTGGCTGGGCCATGGTATCTAGTATTGTGTGATGTTCCTTCTTGTTACAAATTCTGCCTCTGTAAGGTTAGTAAGGGTGGATGGGTGACAGTTATGTTAGGGGCAGGACTCGAAAGTGTAAGATTGTATTGTGCCTTGAAGCAATCTTGGGATAGAAAGGAAAGGAAAGCAGGCAGTGAGATTTGGGGACCTCATACCGCCAAAAAGCGGTACCAGGATCTGAGTGTGTCCCTGTGCCTCAGAAGCTTCCAGTCCAGGGGAAGATGGACAGCAAGGACCTTCGTCCAAAACCAGCAGAGAAAGCCTTCCGCTGGAGCTGACACTCTGAATTTGGGCTTACTTACAGGACTGTGACCTAATAAAATTCCTCTTTTTAAAGCCATCCACGTGTGGTCTTTCTGTTATGGCAGCACTAGATGACTAAGACACCAACATGCAGCTATCTGAAATTCTGGAAGAGTTAAAAGAGGGGAGCTGATTGTCAAAGAAGTGATAAAAACAAGCTTTCCAGAGCAGAAGGAAGAACTAGAGTCTCCACTTTGAAAGAGGCTCCATAACAGATGGAAAAAGAGCCTCAGCGGGACCCCAGCTTGTGACATTTCCAAGCACAGCCACGCTGACCTGTGCTGGCTGGCTGGTCTCAGCTAGGAGCCCTGAGTTTATGCCGAGGAAAGGTAGGGAAGGCCGAGTACCTGGGCCTAAACGAGAAGTGGAATGAGGACACCCCCTCCCGATAGTGGGGAGGGACTGATGATACTCAGAGACTATCAGTAGAATCAGCAGGCAGCCCCAAGAACTTTGTGAGAAGTCAGGAAGTTACAGTGAGACAAGTCAGCACAAGTGTGTACGGTTTTCTGGGTCTGGTCAAAACTAGTTAATGCCTGCAGGGCAAATGAAACGGTCACTATGGTGTGAACATCTTTGCCTGACAAAAAATCTAAAAGTTAGCATATGACTTCATAGAACTTGGCCTTTAAACCAAACCAAACACACTGCGATTGAGTCAATTCCAACTCATAGCTACCCAATGAGACAAAACTGCCCCATAGAGTTTCCAAGGAACTCGTGGTGGACTTGGGCTGCTGACCTTACAGTCTTTAATCCATAAGTGGCAAGTCCAGTAAAAGTGCATCACCCTAGATGATGGAATAGCTCTTGGGTGGGCCTGTTAAGCCTCTGTTCCCGCAGGACCCTGAATGGGCATCTTATTCTCCTTTTGCTTAGTTTTAGGTGACACTTCTAAAGACAATATACCCTAGTCACAAAGCCTAAAGGCTCAGTGACTTGGCTGGCAATGTGACAGAGCTGACCCACTTCAGACCCAGAATGAGGATACAACAAGGAGTGCTGGGGACTGGGATGAACTCGAGTATCTAAGCCCTTACCAAAGGCGTGGCTGGTCTTCAGTGGTAGGGGACTGTGGCCATGGATTTCCACACCATCTGTTCTTGACTGGCCTCGCGTTTCTGTGTCGGCTGCACCCCGCATTCACAGGCCCAAGTGACTGCTTGACGTCATCACCTGAGCGTCTCACAGGCGCCTCGAGTGGGACGTACCTGGAAGGGAATGCTTGACTGCTCTGACTCCCAGTAAACTGTCCCCCCATCCCCCCAGTTACACATGCCAAATATCACTTCTGGATTCTTGTATATTAATAAGGAGCTATCGATTTGGAGGAATCCCCAAGGGATGCAAATGGTTAACAGTGCTAACAGAGAGGCTGGAGGGTTGAGTTCACCCAGAGTCTCTATGGAAGAATGGCCCGGGGATCTACATACAATTAATTGAAAACCCTATGGAGCACCGCACTTGGCTGGATGCAGCACAGCTCTATTCTGACAAAATAGCATCCCACCCAGCCTTTCCAGGCCCACTTTTGATATTAAAGATCAAGACTCGATGACAACTGTGTTTTGGTTTTTAATATCTGTAGATTTGGAATGATGCCTGTGATGTGTTGAATGAGAAGCAAGCAATAAAGTATGCTTCTATTCCTTGAAAACGAAATACCAAATCACATACAATAAATGACTTTGAAGAAGTATGTGCCGGTGTGCACGTCACACTGTTAATGGCTATTTCCTCTGGGAAGTGGGACTCAGCAGGATGGGGAATAAGGACTTGTACTTTCTACTTTATATTCTTCTGTATCATTTGAATTCTTCTACAACTGGTTTTTAGTCCTTGTGATATGGAGCCACTGAACAATAAAAAAACTGTATCCATATAATGAAACAACAGCAGCCGTTACATTTGTAGAACGTTAAATGGCATTGAAAGGTATTAGTAATATATTAAGTGTAAAGGTAATAACAACTGTATGTCTAGGAAGATTCTATTTAATTTTTAAAATACATTTGCAAAAAGGTTTGGACTAACAGTGTAGCTAAGAGCTTGTGCTTAAGAATAAGGAGACCTGGCTTTGAGTGTTAACTTCTGTGGCCTAGCTACTTGATCTCTGGTAAATCGAGAAAGTTTCCTTGACTGCAAAATGGAGATAACAGGGCCTTTATGATAAAGAGGTCTTCTGTAAAGAATTGAGAAGTAAAGCTTGTTAGCCCTCTACTTAGCACATTTACTGGCAAATGTTGCCTGCTATGAGAACATTAACAACTATTTTAATAAAAATTTAAGGTAGTAATTGTTATTATTAAGGATATATGCCAAGGCATTAACAAAACATGCATCTAGGGATAATGAGACAATAAGTGACTTTCTCTGTTTATCAGTATTTTCTAAGTTCTTTCTGAACATACTTTTGTAATAAAAACACGTTTAGGAAAAAAGAAAAGAATGTCTCAAGTCAATATCTAACATTCTTAACAGAAAAACCTATGAAAACTTCTCAGTGTGGTAAGACTCAAGACTTAGATATGAGACTGTCACCTTTCAGTCCTAAAGAGGCAAGAAAAAAATGAGTTAAAACCATGGGGAAAAGAGGGCAAAAGGTAGGATTGTTGGAAAAATGGCCCCAGTGCAGTGACGTGGCTAAATACCCAATAAATATATGAAATTAAAACAGCCTTCCCAGACCCCAGGTGGTGCCGATTAGCGGTGGGCCTGGCGCTACCAGGAAAGGCACATGGGCAGGGCCACAAATCTTGCCTCAGATCCTGTTCACTGAGAATGGTGGCCCGACTTCAGCTATGCCCTTCCCATCAGTGACTGTTGCGGTGACCACAACGTGACCAGGCCCTTACTCACCTGAGGCATAAGATGAGTCAGGTGCTGTCCTCACTTTGCTGGCGCCTGCAGCTCAGTTTCCTGCCCGGAGGGAATAGGGCACTAACAGACGGCAGTATAAACGGTGCGGCTGGGCGGGGAGTGGGGGGTCTGTCTGAGATTCCGATTGTAAAAGTCTCTGAAGTCTTTGATACACTGTTCTTTGAAAATGTTTCTAGATTTTACCTTTAATTACAAAAGTAATAAATGCTTGTTAGAGGATGCATTTTTTTTTAATGGTAAGACAATGACTCACAAATATAAAATGAATGTATGTTCAGCATTTTTAAATTCATTAATCAACGAAGGAACCACCCAGTTATTACAACCGAAGTTCAAAGGAGAATTCAAAGAACCACACTTACATCAACAATATGGAATGCTGAGAAAAGAAATTACAGATAGATGTAGTCTATCCACGGGGCAACAATCAAGAGCATTCCACCAGACAATTCATTTGCATGTCTATAGGCAAGAATCATGTATATTATGATCAGATTTTTTACAACGTACAGAGTTGCAAAATAGCTCAAGGACATGAGGGGCGAGTTAGGAATGCTGGAGAGCAAGTTACCCTTTTCACTTTCTTTGAAGTCTGTCACGATTTTTCCTGATACCTGTTAAAAGAGAAAAAAAGAAATCTACAAAATTAAAACGGTTTCCCTTACGCACAAATATCCTCTCCATAGATAATGACTGTGAACAGTGTATCGAGGTTTTTGACACTCTATTCCTGCACGTACAAACTTATACTTTTAAGGCAAAAATAAAATCACACTATTCACCCTGAGCCACAATTTGCTTCTTTCACTTGGCAGTGTATCAGGGATAAACGTTTATGACAGAATAGACTTCTTTTTTTAACTGTTCTCATTTTTCTTTTCCTTTTTTAAAAAAATTTCAAGCTCTGCAATCTGGTCCCCCCCTCTTTATTTAAACCTTTTATTTGGAAATAATTTCAAAGTTGTAGGTAAGTTACTAAAATCAGAACAATAAGAAGAACACTCTTACACGCCTTTTGGAAACCCTGGTGGCATAGTGGTTAAATGCCATGGCACTCACCAAAATGTCAGCAGCTGAAATCTAACAGGCGCTCTTTGGTCATCCTGCTGGGCAGTTTACTCTGCCATACAGGGTTGTCGTGAGTCAGAATAGAAACTTAATGGCCATGGGTCTGGATTTTTGGTTTTATATGCCTTTTACACAAATTCTGCTGTTAACATTTCCACTCTATTTGCATTATCATCTGCCTTCCCTCCCTCCCTTCCTACTTCCTTCCCTCCTGCCTTCACTCTCTGCACTCACACACACACACACACACACACAGACAACCACACACAATGTTTTTTCTGAATCCCTTGAAGGTAAGTTACATGTATCACAGCCCTTTATCCCTAAATACTTCAGTGCATCTGCACTAAGAGAATACCCCTCTTACATAATGACAATGTGATTATCAACATCAGTAAGTCAAATATTGATGCATATTTTATCTCACCTATCTCACATTCCTTTTTTTTTTTTGAAGCAATAGTGCCCTTCATAGTGTTTTTACCTCTAATAAAGACTGCAGAAACCTCGGTGGTATAGTGGTTAGGTGTTGCAGCTGCTAACCAAAAGGTTGGCCATTGGAACCCACCAGGCACTCCTTGGAAACCCAGCGGCACAGTTCTGTGTCCTGTAGCGTCTCTCAGAGTTGGAATAGACTCAGTGACAATGGATTTGGTTTTCTGGTTTTCTGTAAGGGATCAGGGATTGCATTTAGTTGTCATGTCTCTTTAGCCTGTTTTAACTTAGAACATTTCCATAGCCTTTATTTGTCTTTATGCATTGACGTGCTGGCAGAATACTGCTCCTTCTTTTTAAAAAAAGATAAATATATTTTGCATTTGTCTAATTTTTCCTCCTGACTAGTTTCTGCTTATTCATTTTTGGCCAGAGTACTGCACGGACCATCCCAGAGTGACATGTCTCTAGGCGTAAGATGCCGCTATGTCCCTTGCTGGTGGTATTAATTTTGATCACCCCCTGAAAGTACTGTCCAGTTTCTCTTTTATAATTATGGATTTTTTTTCTTCCTTGTCAAGCACTCTGCAGGGAGACACCTGAGACCCTGCAACTGTCCAGCTCCCCATCAAAATTTCCCCCTGGATCTAGTAACAATTAATAATTCTTAATTGCTCCAGTCTTTATTATGATGATTGCAGAAGATGATTTTCCAACCCTGGCACTCCCTCTGCATTTGCCAGTTGGCCCTCAGAACTCCACTGTTACGCAAGTTTCCTCCTTTTCCACATTTATTTATTTACCTCCTAATTTCCTCCTTTAAGGGTATAATTTATTCCTCTAAAATTCCTCTCAAATCCTCCCAGATTTGGGCCCTGGGAGCCCCTTCAAGCTAGTGCCTGGTGACATACCCCAGTGTTGTCTATGAATACTTTCTGGCATAACAAGATATCCCAGGCTAAGCTTGTTCCTACCCAGCCCCGGCTCTAGAGTTAGCCATTTCCCAGAGGAAGCCTGGGGAATGATACTAGACACCAAGACAGTGAGCATTACTGGAACATCTTTCCTTCTTGACTCAGCAGTCGGAGTTAGGAGACAACATACATACACCCCTTATTGTTATGTGTTCATGGTAACCTTGCAGGGCAGAGTAGAACTGCCTCATTGGGTTTACTATGCTGAAATCGTTATGGGAGCAGATTGCTAGGTCTTTTGTCCCACAGTGCAGCTGATGGGTTTGAACTGCAGACCTTTTTGGTTAGCAGCCACGCATTTAGTCATTGTGCCACAAAGGGTAACTATACATATACACAAAATAGAAACATCCGTATGCATATGTATGTACATGTAAGCATACTGCACCTGTTGTTATCGGTTGAATTATATCCGCCAGTAAGGTATACGGAAGTCCTAATCCCTAGTACCTGTAAATGTTACCTTGCTTAAAAATAGGGCCTTTAAAAAATGGGCACCAGATTTAAAGAATGTGGCCCAGATGTATTTATTGGGACAGTGCGGTCATACCAGAGGAAATGGGAGTCCTCATCCAGTCTGAGCAGTGTCCTTACAAAGGAGGAGAAGGGACACAGAGAGTCAGACAGAGAAGGTTGCCATGTGCGGCTGTATCTACCCACCAAGGAGGGCCTGGGGCTGCTACCAGAGGCCAGCAGAGACCGGGCAACACCTTCACCTAGAGCCTCCAGAGACAACAGGGCCCTGCAAACACCCCCAGTTTGAACCATCAGCCTCCAGTATTGTGAGACAATTGGTTTCTGTTCTTACAAGCCACTCAGCTTGTGTATAGTAAAACCCGTGAAAGCCAGAAAGTATGTAAGACTGAAATCTGTCAGAGAAAGAAAGCTCAAATAGTTTCTGCTATAAGGAGTAATAAACCAAACCCATTGCCACTGAGTCAATTCTGACTCATAGCAACCCTGTAGCACAGAGTGGAGCTGCCCCGTGGGGTTTCCGAAGAGCACCTCATGGATTTGAACTGCCCACCTTTTGGTTAGCAACTGTGGCTTTTAACCACTGTGTCACCGTCACCAGGACTTCCAAAAGGAGTGACAGAAAAGTGGTAAGACTACACCCTGTCACAAGCAGAAAACTTGCAAGCCCCAGAAAAGCAAGGCGATCGCTTGAGTTCCAGCTCGCTCAGGTGTCACTGTGTTTTGTTTCAGCGGCCCTAAGAAACTAAAGCACGTACATGTATGTATTTTAGAAATCATGAGTTTGCAACTATGCTTCCTATTTCATGAAACCCAAGGTTTTAATAAGTACCTCAGTGATTGCTGTATCAGTGAAATGTGTAGGCTGATCAGAGGCACTAAGCTGCTAGGAAGGAGAGGGGGGTCCCGCAGGACGCCACGTCTCAGGGAGACTCCAAACCATCATCTCCACTGTGCACCAAACCTGAGCTTGCCAGGTCTGCAGGAGCCTC
Organism: Heterohyrax brucei; assembly: GCA_028571685.1. Classification (NCBI taxonomy): domain Eukaryota; kingdom Metazoa; phylum Chordata; class Mammalia; order Hyracoidea; family Procaviidae; genus Heterohyrax; species Heterohyrax brucei. Next base: position 72,526,870 of record CM053150.1, read on the forward strand.
CCAATGGGCTCTGATGAATGCTTAAGTCATTCCAAGGATGTTTCACAACAAACAAGAGTGTACTGCTAAAAGGAGCAATCTAAAAACCAAAGCTTAGGAGAATCCCTCTGCTAAATGGTAAAAAACAGAAACCATGTGCTTGAAAGCTATCTATTCTGGAAGGTGGTTGAAGAATTATCCAAGAACAATGCAACAGATAATTAAAAATTTGAAGAGTTGGACAATCATTTCAGCAGAAAGACAGGCAAAGGATTTCACAGAAGAAGAAATACAAATGGACAATAAATAAATGATCTGAAAAGATGCTCTGTAATGTTTCAATGCTTTGGATTCTGTTAAGGCTTGCTTTGTGGGCTAATATGTAGTCTATGCTGGAGAGTCTTCCATTTTCTGTGTATGTCTCTGAGGTCAAGTTGGTTGGTTGTGGCATTTAGAGCTCTTATGTCTTTGTTGGACTTCTTTCTAGGTGTTCAGTCCTTCACTGAAAGAGGTGTGTTGAAATCTCCTACTGTTACTATTATTGTAGAGTTGCCTTGGATGACAGGTAAATGAAAACATGCTCATCCATACTAGTAATTCAAGAGGTAAGTTCATGTAACTATATGTATATATTGTTGTTGGCTACTGTTTTATTGACCCCAAGTGTTCACAACCTCTGACACAGTGAAACAAAATGTTGCCTGGTCCTGTGCTGTCCTCATGACTGGTTGCTTATGGGACCAACCCATAGGATTTTTCATTGACTGATTTTCTGAAGTGAAGAGCCATGTCTCTGTTCCTAGTCTGTCTTAGCCTGGAAGGTCTCTTGAAGCCTCTTCAGCATCCTAGCAATGCTCCAGTTTCTACTGACACGTGGGTGGTAGCTGCACGTGGGATGCATTGGCTGGAACTGAGCCTGGGTCTCCTGCACAGAAAGCAAGTGGTCTCTTACCGCTGAACCACCAGTGCCGCTGGTCCAGCTGAGTTTTCGGTAATAGAAACAAGCAAGGATCAGCCTAGGTAGAGGACGACATACAAGATGTGGGGTTTCCTTCTGCCACCGTGTGTGCTACATCAGGTTGTTAATGTTGATTTATTTTCTCCCTTATTAGGGCTGTGGGATCCGAGCTTATTTGTGATTGTAGTGTAACACCAGAGATGTCTGATACATAGAGGCTCAATAACATCAAGGCCATATTTCTTAATTACAGAGCAATCAAACTAGGAATTCATAAAGAAAGCTTACCCAACACTTGGAGATTGAAAATGCGTGTGGAAGTCTATATGTGAGTATTGGGTGTGCTAGCTTTGATGGGTGTGCGGTGTGTCAGTGTGGGTACGTGTGGTGTTATGGATTGAATTGTGTCCGGCCAAAACAGGTGCTGGAACCCTGATCCTTATTCCTGTCGGATGTAGTCTTGTTTGGAAATAAGCGTTTCTTTGTTTTTGTTGATGAGGACGTTCCCAGTGTAGCCTGTGTCCTCAGTTTACTTACTTCTGAGTTGTAAACACAGCAGATTTGACACAGACTCAGGCACATACTGGGGACAGTGTGAGGACTGCTAAGGAATGAAGGGATGCCGGCCAACCAACAAGGAAAGACTTGACATGGTTCAGATGCTGATTTGATTTTTAGCCTCCATAACCCCAAAACCAAACCCACTGCCACCAAGTCACTGAGAACCTATAGACAGTGGAACTGCTCCAGAGAGTTTCCAAGGAGCACCTGGCAGATTCCAACTGCTGACCTTTATTTAGGTTAGCAGCTGTAACACTTAACCACTACACCACCAGGGTCTCCTTAGCCTCCAAAAGTGTGAAAAGACAAATGTGGCTCTCCAAAGCCACCCCTTATGGTGTCTGTGTTACAGCAGTGCTACGAACCTGAGATGCTCGACCTACCTGCTGCAGTGGGAGTAGGCATTCAGTGTGTGTGATTCAGCCTTTGGCTCTGCTGACGTGTGGTTTGCATGTCCTTGTGACCACATGGCCCATTCTAGTGTGGGAAGAGGTGTCAGAGGTATGATATATTGTGGTCCAGGAATTGGGGCAGAGGTAAATGAACCTGGTATGGCCAGGTCATTGGGGTCAGGCCTTGAACCTCTGGCTGGCCCTGAACTCCTGGCTGGCCCGTCATCCATAGGCTGCTGCGGCAGTGGACAATGTACTGGGGATGGGAGAACAGGGAGATAGTGGGGTGGGGACACAGAAGTCAGTGAAGCAGGAAGCCAGAGGCAGGAGGACAGTAAAGGTAATGCCTTAAGACCATCCTCTGCTAGCTGTACCCAAGTTTTTAACACCAGCACCCACTCCCTGCCCCAAATCTCCCTTCCATGCCATCCCCCATCCCTTAAAGCTGTGCACAGGGAGTGAGTTCAAGATGCTGTCACTTCTGCTTCCCTAGTGCATGTTTGGAAAAGCAGTCTTAGCAAGAGGAGGGGATACCGTGTTCATTGTAGGAAACAGGCAGCACAACTGCATCCCAATAAATCAGCACAGATTTCCGAGCAGCACGGGAGCTTGCGGGCTCCGCGGGCCGTGGAATTCAATATGATACGCTTCAGCCTGCCAGCTAATGGGCTGTTCTGGGAGGCCACGTGATCCAACTTTCCTGGGGACGGTAAACGATGCTGAAAAGTGGCCCAGATTTATTTATTGGGACAGTGTATGTTCTTGCCTGTGGGTGTGTGAGGAAATGATGAGTTATGAAAACAGGTTTTTGGGAACAAGCTGGAGGGAGTAGAGATTTTCTGGTGCCCCAGGGTCTGGGCAGACAGCCTTAGCATCTCTCCCGGCCCTGGTGCGGTGGTTATAGCGGGGCACCTCTGGTCACTGATGTCCCACCTTGGTGACCCATTGCCTACGACCTAGAGAGTCAGTTTCCCTGTCTGTTAAATCCCTTCATTCATTCCCAGAACAGTGCATCCACTACATGCCAAGCCATGTGCTAGACGCTCCGAGTACAGCCGTGAAGACAGCCGTCTTCATGAAGCTTCCTATTCAGCAGGCAGGCAAGAGGCAGTTAACTGTCAAGTTTATCTTCTGAACACTTCTTGTGTCTGTTTCTTCAGCTGGCTTCAGGTTGTAGCTGCTGTCCCCTTGCTTGGAGCCCTGTACCCTCTCCTACCTGGCCCCTACCTATAGTTTTAATTCACTCAGTCAGTCTCAAAACTGAAAGCTCAATAATCCTTTAAAAACACATACCTCATAATTTCTTCCTGTAAACACCTCCCAACAGCCAGGAGGAAACCTTCGCTGTAGCCTAGATCCCATCAGGGCCTGGCCCTTCTCCCATTAGCCTCCTCCTGCCTCAGCCTTGCCATTCCCAAAGCAGAAAGCCAGGGCCTTCCTGCAGCCTTCCCCCAGGAGCCCTTGCTTGGGCCCTTGTTCTTGCTCCTGCTTTCTCCACGTGGTTAACCCCTGTGTGTCCTTTGGGAAGAGTTTCACTGGACCAGAGGCTCCAGGCAGACAGGGGCCCTTACTAACCCGCTCCAACCATATGGACAGGGTCTAGCATGTGCTGGCACATAGTAGGTGCTCAGCACTTATTACAAGGGGAGGAAGGAAAAGGAGAGTCAGTGACCTGAGCCAGCTAAGCAAGGTAAGAGGGTGGAGAGAGGGGAGGTGTGGAGAGGCCTTGCCAGGCAGACGGAGGCCAGGGCCAAGGCATAGACCCAGCCAGGCAGGAGGCGGAGAAGGAAGGGCTGACTGAAGGCTGGGTAGGGTCTCTGGGCATGCTCTCAGGGGAAGGGGAAGGCACAGAGGAGCGCGAAGCTGGCAGAATCATCCTCACCTTACATTTTTAAGGCTCTTCAGTGGTGGGGTAGGACTGGTGAAGAGAAGAAGTGGGTTGGGCAGCAGGAAGCCCCCACAGGTGCCTGAAGATAATGGTGAAGAGACGGAGCTGCGGACACACTCATTTCAGGAGGGAACTGGGTGTTTAGGGAGAGGATCCCCTCCAGCACCGACAGCCTACTGGCCCTCTACAGATACAGAAGAGTCCCTGGGGTCTCAAGGACCTCAGAGATGGGCAGAGACATTCTTGCCCCCCAGGGTCCTCCTGGGAGCTTGGGGGAGGGGAGAGCAGAGAGCCTGCTCTCTGAAAAGCCCTTAATTTATAATCTGAAAAGAGCAATAGACCCACCAAATAAAAAGACCTTTAATGCAGACTCACAGGACAGATTGTAATTACCTGGGAAGAACCCAGTCTACTACATGTTTTAAAATTTGCATTTTACAAAGTGTTTAATGGATATTTATACAAAAGGAATGCCGATCAGGTAAAATGCATGCTTTTATATTAGGCTGAAGAGGTAGAGGGGATTTGGGGTCTTTGCCCTTCAACCCCTCATGTCCATAGTTTGGGCAGTCAGAAGGCTGACTTTATTCATCTACCTATTCATTCATCCATTCCACCCACCTTTCCTGAGCTCCTCATCCATGCCAGGCCCTTGCTGGGGTGGGATCTGGACCTCTACCAGCACGGCCCTGCCCTGGAGAGCACCTGGTGGACAGAACCACAATGAAGGGAGTTAGGGGTCCAGGAGGGGGAAGGATGTGGGCCTCCAGGGCAGTGTTGGCTTTGCAGAGCAGGTATGGGATATTCACAGGACCCACGGGAAAGCAGGGCATTTAGGGCAGAAGGAAGAGCCAGGATGCAGCACTGAAGGAAGGGAAGGTCGGTGTTTGGGCAACAGCAGGCATGTGGTGAGGCCTGAGGGAAGGTCTACGGGACAGATAGGTGCCCACTCAGGAGGGCAGCTGTGCCATGACACTCTAAGGGGGCATCACTTGTATTCTCTTTGGTATGTCACTGGGTGCTCCTGTGCTGGGCACAGCTTCCAGGCTGTATCTGGTGATCCTGTTGGTTGGGACAGGGGGCTGGGCCCCAAATAGGAAAAACCAAAAAAACAGACCCTTTGCTGTGAAGTCGTTCCAACTCACAGTGAAGCCGTGTCATATAGAGTAGAACCTCTCCTAGGATTTTTGGAGCTGTAAACCCTGGTGGTGTAGTGGGTAAGTGCTACAGTTGCTAACCAAGAGTTTGGCAGTTCGAATCTCACCACACACTCGTTGGGAACCCTGTGGGGTAGGTCTAGTGTTCTTTAGGGTCACTTTGAGTCAGAATTGACTCGACAGCAATGGGTTTGGTCTTGGGGGATCTTTACTGAAGTGGATCACTGGGCCTTCTGCAGTTGCTAAAAGACACCCATTGCTGTCGAGGCAGGTCTGATTCAGTATGACCCCCTAGTTCAGAGTAGAAGTGCCGCAGAGAGTTTGCAAGGAGTGAGTCGAATTTACCAGCTTTTAGGTTCGCAGTTAAATGCAAATTGTTTGCACCACTTACAGGATTCCTGACACCAGGTGAGGTGTTAGAGCTGGATCCTGGTAGCAGAAGCCCTTTTATGTCCTTAAGCAGGAAGTGACATGATCAAGTTGGCATTCCAAAAAGGCCACTCTAGCAGCCTGTGAAGAATGAGCTGGAAGCTGAGAGGTGCAGGAAAGAGTCCAGCAGAACACGTACTTTACCAAAATACAATGAACGCTGTGGGGAGGGAAGAATAGGGAGTGACGGCTTACTGGATGCAGGGTTTCTCCTAGAAGGATGGAAGGGTTTTGAAACTCGGCAGAGTAGTGGTTGCACAACACTGTGACTATATTAAATGCCACTGAACTGTTCATTTTAAAATGGATATTTTTAGGTTAAAATTTTTCAATTTAAAAAAAGGAAAAACGACAAAACACTGATCTTTACATCTGTAAGTAAATGCTACAAGTCAGTAAGAAAAAGATCAGTAGAGAAATGAACCAAGAATCTAAACAGCCAGTTCATAGGAAAGGAAATCGAAAGGCTTTTAAACAGATATAAACACGTCTGTACTTCACTTATAAGAGAAATGAAAATTAATTCAGTGAGGTGATGATGGCGAGTTTATTATTCATCAGCTGGCCAAGGTCAGCATTTTGACAACACATTATGTTGGGGAGAACAGAGGAACCAACCCTTTCACACATTGTTAGTGGGACTGAAAACTGTTCTGGCCTCCTTGGAGGGCAGAGTAGCAATATCGATTCAGATTTAAGATGCATGCACCCTTTGACCTAACAACGCCACTTCCACACTGCACTCGTGCAGAAAGACACACACACGAGAACAGTCACTGCAGCGCTTCCTGTCGTAAAAGAAAAACAGAACCAATCTGCAGGCATCAGTTAGGGACCAGTTACTTAAATGACAGTGCTATGAAGAATTGGCCACGATGCCGTTCACCACGAGTCGGACTCGACTCAACGGCACCTGGCTGGCCATTAAAAACGGAGGCTGGCCTATATGTGTGTATCATGTAACCAACTCTAAGATCAAATGTTAAGCGGAAAATGACGAGTGCTGGTCAGTATACAAAACAAGAAAAAAAAATAAAAGGCGATGTTTATATAGACACACATATGTAAGAACATTTGCGTATGTACAGAGTATTTCTGACACAGATTCCCTGAATGGTGCAAATGGTTGAAGCTTTGCAGTTTCAACCTACCTAGAGGTGTCTTGGAAGAGAGGCCTGGTGGTCTGCCTGCGAAAGTTCACACAGCCTTGGAAACCCTATGGGACAGTTATCCTGCACACATGGGGTCACCATGAGTCACAACTGACTCCATGGCAACAAATGATATCCTTGAAAGAATGCACAGACCCCAGAAACACTAGTTGTCTCTGGGGATGGGAAGAGAGAACTAAGAGGAAGGGGTGGGAAGAGGCTACACCGTTTGTGTTGTTTTTAGCAACATGCATTGTTGTGCATACATACATGTGTGTGTGTATGTAAGAAACCCTGGTGATGTAGTAATTAAGCGCTATGGCTGCTAATGAAAAGGTCGGCAGTTGGAATCCACCAGTGCCCCTTGGAAACTCTATGGAGCAGTTCTTCTATGCCCTAATGGGGTCCCTATGACTTGGAATCAACTTGACGGTAGTGTGTTTGGTTTTTGGTTTAGGGTGTGTGTGTGTGTGTGTGTGTGTGTGTGTGTGTGTGTGTGTGGCACAGTGGTTAAGAGTTATGGCTGCTGAGTAAAAGGTTAGCAGTTCAAATCTACCAGTCACTACTTGAAAACTCTATGGGGCAGTTCTAGTCTGTCCTATAGGGTTGCCATCAGTTAGAATCTCCTGGATGGCTACACACACACACACATGCATTCCACATACATATATCCACTGTTATTATTTTTTAAAGATCCATTTGGTAGGGTGGCTTCTTTCCTATGCAGTAGGATAAGAGTTTACTCAGTGTCCTTGGGGAACAAGTTTTTGTTTTAAAAGAAACCTTTGTGAAATAGATCATGTTCCTACACGTTTCTTCGAGTAGGGAGTGTGAATGACTGTTTCTGGCTGGGCCTGGGCGAGGAGCCCTTTGCACCTATACTGGAGAGCCCTCTCTGCCCTCAGGAGGCACTGTGTCCTCCCTCTCATCAGGGCGTGGGCACAGAGGAATGACTCAGCCAGAGTGTTAGTTGCTGGCCCTGAGCTGAGTTCTAAACTGTGCCGTGGAGTCGGGAGCTGGGCTCTGGCCATTGTGCCCCTGTTTGCTCACACATGGGTTAGGTCCCAGGTGGCTGAAGTCACAGGACATTCTGAGCCGGGATAATCTGGGCAGCTGTTTCCTCCCCCTGTGGGATCACTGAGCCCTCCACCCTGCTCATACAACAGTGCAGCAGCCAGGGCCTTTGTGCCCTCAGGTCTCAGGCTCGTTGTTTGTTGCTGTAGAGTCAGTTCCTGACAGAGTGACCCATGTGTCACAGAGGAGAACTATTACAGGGCTTTCTTGGCCAAAGAAGCCATGGTGGCGCCGTGATTAAGCGCTCTGATGCCAACTAAAATGCTAGCAGCTCGTATCCACCAGCCGCTCTCTCCTGAGAGAAAGGACCTGGGAATCTCTTCTTGTGAAGGTCAGCTAGCCTAGGAAACCCTAAGTAGCAGTTCCAGTATGTCACACACGGTCACTATGAGTCGCAATATATTATTTGATGGCATACCACAACAACAAAACCTTTATGGTAACAGATTCCCAGATCTTTTCTTCTGGGGAACCTTTGGGTTGGCAATAGAATGAAACCACTTGTGCCGCCCAGGTCTTGTTAAATAGAGCTGTACAGAAGTCTCTGAACTTCAGCTCCCTGTGCTCCACGGGGAAATGATGCCATCTGCCTCGCCAAGGTGGCTAGGGTTCCTTCTGTACCTGGGAGGGAAACCCATTCTTGGCAAACAGTCGCTGTTTTTGCCATTGGCCTCCCTTCCTCCCACTGCTTTGGCACGTTCAGGCCAGAGATGACAGCTGTCCCAGTCCTCGGAAAGGAAGGTCTCCTGTTCCCCTCTGTCTTGGCCATCTATTGTTGCTATAACAGAACTACCACAAGCAGATGGCTTTAAAGACCAGACATTTATTGTCTCAGTTTAGGAAGCTAGACCTCAGAATGTGGGGAGCTGACTCCAGGGGAAGGCTTTCTTTGTCTGCCACAGCTTCTGTTCTTTGGCTCCCTGGTGAGCTCCATGTAGCATCAGTCTTTCTCCACTTGTGCTTTTTTGCTTCTATGCCTAATCTGCTCCTTACATATCTCAAAGATGATTGGTTTATGTCACGGATTGAATCATGTCCCCCCAAAAAACGCCTGTAGCAATTTGACTAGACCGTGACTGCTAGTACTGTGTGATTGTGATGTTCCTTTAAGCTGTAAACTCTGCCTCTGTGATGTCAATGAGGGATGGTGCGTGGTGGTTGTGTTGGTGAGGCAGGACTCGCTTCTAAAATGTGCTGTGCCTTGAGGCAGTCTTTTGGACTGGAAAAGAAAGGGAAGCAAGCAGAGATTGGGGACCTCTGCCACCACCAACTGGCCACCACCAGGACAGCAGTGCTGAGAGTAGAGCTCATTCCTTGACCTTGGGTCACTGTGCCTCAGAAGCTCCCAGTCCCGGGGGTTATTGACAACAAGGACCTTCCTCCAGAGCCAATAGAGAAGACTTTTCCCTGGAGCTTGACCCTTGAATTTGGACTTTTTAGGCTACTTTCTCTGAGAAAACTGAACTTCTCTTCGTTAAAGCCATCCATTTGTGGTATGACTGTTATAGCGGCCCCATAAATGACTTAGACAGCATACACATAGTCCGCAGATTTGGCTTCATTAACATAACCCTAGTCACAAATGGAGAAAACATCCATGGGTACAAGGGTTAAGATTCACCACAGTTGCTTTTGGAGGACACAATTCATAACACTCTCTTCCGGCTTTGCAGCCATGCTAAGGAACAAGTACCGCAGACTGGGTCCTCCACGTGACTCAAAGGGCTCCCTGTTCTTGAAGGCTTACTTGGAGTTGGGGTGACCTCCAGGGAGCAGGAGCTGGAGAGGCTTTACAAAAGAACTTCTTTAAGCTCAAGTGCTTTTCAGAGAAATGTCTGCAAACATGCTGCTGTTCACTTTCTCCCCTAGCCCTCCACTGCCACACGTTCTCTGGGCAGAACAACCCTTGGCGGAGTTCACCTGCTGTGTGAAGGGTGGTGTGGGCAGGGGCAGTGCAGACCGGTGATCTGGAGTTCAGGTTCTGCCCAGGCTGAGTTCCGCTGACAAACTGCACTTTGGTATTTTCATCCTGTGTCACCTTGGTAAGTTATTTCAACTCAGTTCTGAACCTCAGCTTCCTCAGCTGTGAAATGAGGTGATAATAAACCAAAAAAAAAAAAAAAAAACAAACCCACTCCTGCTGAGTCAATTCCAACTCACAGTGACCCTATAGGACAGAGTAGAACTGCCACGTAGAATTTCCAAGGAGTACGTGGTGGATTTGAACGCCAACCTTTTGGTTAGCAGCTGTAGCACTTAACCACTATGCCACTGGGGTTTCTGGGGTGACGATAAGAGTACCCATTTTCCAAGCATGTGTCTTGGAGTAAACAAACTAATCTTATATCATCTTTGGCATTGTCTAGCCATTGTATGTGAATTTAGAAGGCTATTGACAATCTTCCATCTCTGCTGTCCTATTTTAATTGTGACACAACCTCTACCAGCAAGAGGGGAACTGTGAAGCCATGTGACCCACTGCCAGAAGGCTGCTTTGTGCAGGGCCTGCCTGTCCTCAGCAGGCTGAGAGTGAGGAGCTGGACTTCTCTGCAGGGTCAGCGGCAGCCGATTTGGCCCAGACCACCTGTCTCCAGACTATACGATCCCTGGGGCTTGGACTGTGTGCTCTGCTTCAGCCTTGAAAAGGCAGACACTCTTTTGGGGATCTTCTGAGATTCTTCAAGCCAGCCCTGACTCTCAGTCCTTCAGTGGTGATCTGCTTTGGACTTCACTCTCCAAGCAATGGAGAAGCAACCAGAGGCGCCTGGAGCTGAGCTACACTGAAGCTTCAGAGCCCAGGGTTGGATTCCTCAGCAAGAAGATTCAGGATCACTCTAGCACCCATCCCTCTCCTGAAGTTCCAGAGCCCTAGGAAACCCATGTGACCCCCACCATGCTGTGTTTCTCAAATGAAGACAATGTGACTGGAGGAGGGGTGTTCTGTGCAGCTGTAGGAAGAACATGGCCATTTTCTTGAAGACTGGGAGGGATGGAAATACTTTTTACATTAAAACAATATCAATCACAGCAAAAGCACTAAGCATTCTCTAAATCTCATTGCACGTTTTTTCTACCTGTGTATAGAGGAGGAATACATTTCCCAGTATCCCATGCATTTAGGCTGGGGCCATGTGACCAGTTCTGGGCAAGGGCATGTTGGCAGAAGGGAAGTCAGCTGCTCTGTTATCCTCTTTGATTCTCCAAAGTCCTCCTGCCTTGTCTTCATTTCTGTGACCACTGGGAGGCCATCACTGAGATAGCAGAGCCTAGGCTGCAAGAAGCCTGGACCTTGCTCAAAGGAGAGTCACCCTGGAGAATTGTCTGACTGGTATCAGACTTTGCATGAGTGACAAACAGACATCTGTTGTGTTAAACCACTGATACTTGGGGGTTTGTTACCTCAGCATAGCCTATCCTATCCTAACTGAAATCTGGCTATACCATGAAGCAGAAGGCCACATTCACATGACTTCTGACCGAAGCAGGAGGCTTCATATAAGTAGCTGCTTGCAGCTGGCTACTTTGGGTCATGCCACCACACTTCTGACCTCTCAGAAAGTCTGGGGTATGTTTTACCCTGGCAGAGCTAATCATAGGCCCAGTGGCCTAGTGATGCCGATAGTGACTGGCTCCAGGAAATAGCTCAAAGTTGACAGGTCTATTTAGCAGACACATGAGGAACTGTTGAGGTAGAGGGGGTGTCAGCAGATGACATTATGGGCCCCAAGTGTGTGCGACGATTTAAGATCAAGTGAGTAGTAGTCCTGAGCTTGCTTCTGAGGGCTCCCAAAACTAGCTAGCTGAGGTGAGAGAAGCTGGTCCACCTGGGGGGAGCCCAGCCCCTCCTTGCACTCTGGATGTGCCTAAGTGCCATTGGCAGCACAGTGCACCCATCCGCTAGGTGTTCAAGTGACTGGAGTCAGGGGACCAGTGAAAGGTGAATGCCGAAGCTGCCTTGGCCATGGCCTTGGTTAAGCTACTTCTCCTGGGCTCCCAGCTTTGTCATAGGGGAAGAAATTGAAGCAATGTGGGAATAGCATTTAAACTTTTGCCTTACATGGAACTTACATAGAATATAAAAACCTTACATGGAATATGAAAAAACGGAAACAGCTAAGTTACTCTAGGGCTGGGTGGAATCTAATTTTAAAGCCACTGGACCACAGGATCTCTGGATCCCTTTTGTGGTGGAATTTGACAAAGTAATGGGCCTAGGGCTTGTGCTGGCTTCTGTTCTATTCCTCTGAACAAACAGAGCGCAGTTGATTCCCTCACTGAAGAGATGCTTCTGTATTTGGGGATTTGGGGCAAGACCCTTTTCCTCTCTGAGCTTTCCTTGCCTCATTTGTAAAGTTGAAAGGTTAGAATACAGGAGTCATGGATAAAATGCTAGAACAAAGTACACGCAAGGCTCGGTGAAACCTGAGCAGTTCTGAAGCCCCAAGGCGCTTCCACCAAACGCCTGGGGCTTGTGGGAGGGAACTGGTGTGAACAGTGGGACAGTTCAGGGGAAGGCCCCTGTTCTCAGCAGCCCTAACCCCCAGAAGACAACACGCGTGGCTGAGGTGCAGGAGATCAAGGAATTCTCATCTCCCAGCTGTCTGGCTGCCTCGCCCATCGCACTACAGAGCGCAGACCTGCAGGTCTGCAGGCAAGGGATCCTAGAACCAAGAAGCTGGCACATGGTAGGAGCACAAAGAACACATGGGATCTGACTATTTCACAAAATGGCAAACCCCAGAGACCCAGAGAACCAGGTAAGTTGAGTCTGCATGAGTGGTTTCCTACACCGAGGCTTTACAAAAGGAACCCTCGCCTGATGCCATTGGGTGTTGGCGATTTTCAGAAAGCAGGGATCTCACTTTATTTCTAACTCAAGGCCATCTGTTTTTCACTTCCCACAGTGTGGCCCACAATCTGGGACATATGCAGAATAGACATATGCTGCTCCTGAAAGGTCAAGGTGAGAGGTAGTGCCAGGAGGGTGCTAACGTGAAACAGAAGGCAACTATTCCCAGGGCCAGAGGCACCAGGGCCCCCAGGAGCCCGAGCATCTTTTCTCTGGTGCAGCTTGAGCAGTTCAGTTCTGCAGCGAGGTGCCCTGACTCTCACCTCTCCTGTGAAGGCAAAACTTCAAGCAAGCCCACTCAGCCCGGCGCCCACAGTGACTAGCGTTCACGCAGAGCGGACATGGCCCCTCCCTCTCCGGGGGTCCCAGCCAGAGTCTCTAACAGGTGGTCAGCCTCTAGGGATGGGTCACACCCTCCCTAAGGGAGACAGGCTCCAGCAGATCAAGGGTTAGAGGAATTTCCAAACTGCTACCTCTAGCTCTCCCAGGTTCTCTGAGCTTCCTGGAGGTAATACTTAGCTTTCCCAGGCAAGTGTTAACCATTACAAGAGAAAAAAATTACAAAGTGCCTTTTTTCCTCACCAGCTGACCCAAAAGGAACAAGCATTGTCTACCCTGTGTATTTTCTGTTAAAAATTATCATGTAGAAGAAATCATGAATACTTGGTAGCTGTTTATAGGATGAGCTCGTTTGAGTATTGCATTTTATGAAGTTACCAAGACAACTGAGGTCAAGTTACAGAACCTTGGATTTATGCGCTGTGGAAAATTTAATAAAGAATTCTTAAAGGCTTTTAAGAGGTATGAGCTGTGGCCTAGAGGCAGCAAAAACAACAACCACTCCCACAAAGAGGCAGCCTTGGGGTGGGGGTCCCCATCAGGTCTCCAGTAGCCTCCTGTGTCAGGGCCTTGAGGGGGCAGAACTCACCCCTGGCACCTGGCTTGTTTCAGTACACTGAGACCATCCCTTTTCTCAGCAGATCTTTATTAAGACACTCCCAGGTACCAAGTCCCATGCCAGGCCCTTTACATGCATTGTGATCTGATCTTCATCTTACAGCTGAAGAACAGGGATCTGAGACACACAGCCAGGAGCATTTAGCTAGGGAGCCACAGACTAGGCAGAATCCAAACCCAGGTCTGACCCCAAAGCCCTTGCTTTCCACAGCAGCTCACAGCCTCCATCTGGGGTTCTCTGCTTTTGCTTTCTGTTCTGATGCGAGAGGTTCTGGAAGGAAAAGCACCCCTGCTGAGTTCTTTCCTCATCCAACTCGTTCCCTAGTTTCCAAAACTTGATGGCAGCCTAGAGGGGCCACGGGGAGGAGCAGACAATGTCTACCTGGCCCAGGACTGTGGGCCTTGTTGGGATTTTGGCAAACACTGACTTCCTGTTGGAGAAAATGTTTCCCATAAGCCACTTGGCGTGCATGTCATGTTACTCCAGGGCTGCAAAGAACACATTTTACTCTGCTCCCTAAATAAGACTCAGAAGCAAATTGCCAGAAATGGGGAAAACATCAGTAATTTTGCCATTTTATGCCAAAGCTCAATGGTGCTCAATGTGGATGTGTGAGCGCGTATGTGTTAGTGTGTATGTATGTAAGCATTGTGCTGCAGGATTTTTCCACTGCTAGAAAAATCAGGACTTTTGGTTACTAGAGGTGGGGATAATTCAATATGTTGACTGTTTTGTGACATGCCTTTGTCTCCAGGAACAGGAAAAGAAAAGGAAAAAAAAGATATTTCATGAAGAAGAAATTCATATGCCATCTGGGAAAATGTCTCTCACATTCATCAAACCAAACAGGAGGCTGGCAAAAATATCAGTCCAGGAGAGGTGAATCTGGGGTTAATACACACCATGGTTAATTTACCTCACTGAAAGAGGAGGACAGCGCTCTCAGCCACTGGGAACGTGAGCTCCCTGTCAGGAGGCTTCATCACTCCTGTAGCTCTGAGGGAAGGTGCGCAAATACCCGACATTTCAAGCCCAAGTCTCAATTATGGGGCCACGGAGTAAAGAGCATTAATCAAGAAATGAAAAGAAAAAAAAATTAAGCTCTTTCGGAGTAACACTCTGCCAATTGCAAGGCAAAGTCCTGGCGTCGTAAGAGTGGCAGGATCCATTTTTCAGCCTGTGAACGTCTTCCAATGTGTGAGAATTTGAAGGCAGGTGGGAGGGAGAGGAGCCGGTCCTTTTGGCTTCATTCGTCCTGACTGACAGCCATGCTGGAGAAGGGGCTTTTACCTCTGTCACTTCACACTTTTCAGGAGACCAGAAGTCAGGTGAAAAAACCACTGCATTTGATCTGCCTTTGGTTTACAGAACACTGCTGCATGCGTTGTGCTTTACATTATTTCAATTTATGTTCCCAAAAATCAAGTGAAAGAGGACATGTCATTCTGTCTGTGTGGCTGAGGGGGTGCGGCTGTGAGCACATGGCTCCCAGAGCCCTTCGCGGGCACTTAGCAAGATAAGAGCATGCCAGCCCGCCTAAGTCCCAGAGTCCCCAGATACTAGCTGAACAATGATCCAGCTTCTCTGAGATGTGAGTTTCATGTCTGTAAAATGAGGACAAAACCCTTCTCCCCAGTGGGTTGTTGGATGTACTGAGGCACCATGTAAAGCAGTTACAAGGCCCAGGAAAGGGCATGGATTTGGAGCCAGGGGTCTCGGTACGCGTCTCTGCTCTGCCTTCCACCATCCACAAGACCTTGAACAGGTGAGTCACTTAACCTTCTGGGCAATAGCTCTCCCACATGTGAAATGAGGGTGAACTAATCCTCATTCTTCACTGGATTTGGGGAGGGTGAGAGGGCATATGTGAAAGTACTTTGTAAACTGTGAAGCAGTGAACAGATGTTGTTAGATTCATGTGAGAAAGAGAGTTGGTTCTAGAAAGACACAGAACACGACTTCGAATGTCTGGGCGCCTACCCAGCCCAGTCTATTCCTATCCCCCTTCTACCTCCCACCACCTACATTTACAGGATTGCCTATTCTGAATTTTAAATCCAGCAAAAACACAGGCTGGTAGAGAGTTGAGGAGACGGGCTGGGCAGACCTGACTGAGGTGCAGACCAAGGCTTAACAAGAGAGGGATGCCTAAGGGGACACCACCAAGATCCAGGTGCCAGCACTGCGGGACATGGAGAGATGACCTAAGGTCAGAGAGAGCCATAATCCACCCATGGTTATGGGACAGCCACCAAGCCCTGGGGAGAGAACAAGTCAGCTAGGGACACAGAGTTGTTAAGTGACTCAGCTTGGTAAGGTTTAATACTCCTGGTCCGTAAAGGCTAAGTGGAGAATCAGCACTGTAATGCTGTCTCCTCACCTACTGACCACCGTATTATTTTGGCAGGTACCTGCTGGGTCCCAGCTTATGCCTGATCCCGAGAAAGCTCCCAGCTTGGTGGGGGCAAATGCTGTAACCGCGAGGTCTTAGTGTGACGATAAAGGAACTGTCAAGGTTCTCAGAGTGGGTCATTCTGTTTGAGGGACTGCAGTGAGTACATCTAAGCCGCACTTTGAATGATAAGAGTTTGCCACTGGACAAAGGGCGCAGGTCGTTACAGTCAGTACACGGGCAGGACAATACACTCGCTTACCGCTTGCAGCGTGATGACAGCATTTACAGTCACCGGGGTAGGGGTGTTGGACAGAGCGTAGGGAGTAAGGCAGTCCTCCAGTTACAAACCTCTGACTTACAAACAACTTGTGGTTAGGAATGAACTGCCAGAAAGCTATTTATTGTGTTAAAAATTTGAATTAAATACAATGGTTTGTAATAATGAACACACCACTATTCTGGGACACTCGTCCAAACATTACACGGTTTGGAAGTGCTTCTTAAGTGCTCTATATGCGTAGAAAGGTAAAATATATACTACATACCAAGAGAAACATTTGACCAATGTTAAATAAGGACCATATGTACCTGGTCTGACTTACCTACAAATTTGGCTTAAAGACAGACTTAAGAACGGATCTCATCAGTCACTGGGGGCCTGGCTGTGCTGCAGAGGCTGTCACGAGGTGGGCAGACCAGGTGCGGCTTTATGGTGGAAAGAAAGGAAGGAGCTAGATTATAAAAAGCCTTGAGAGTCAGGCTCAGGAGTGTGGGTTTTGTCTGGGAAGAGACAACTTTGGACTCAGCAGGGGATCATACGGTGTGCTCTGTGATTCTCTGGTTTCTTCCAGGTGGATAGGATGGCTTGGAGGGAGTTGAGTGGTAGGAAGATGGATGAAGTCCAGGCTGGAGATGATGAGTCTAAGCAAAGAAGAGTGCACAGAGGCCTGAAGGAGAAATAGGAGTGGTCCAGGAGGCTTATTTGTGGGATGAGGGCTTCTGTCTTTGAGAGGCTCTGCATGTGTATGTGGGAAGGAGCCTACAAAGTCAGCACCACCTAGTCACTGAATTCAACAGGTCTTTATTTAAGTGTCTGTGGCAGACACTGTTTGGGCCAGGCTCCAGGGCAACAAAGCTCCTGCCTGATGACAGAGAAACTGCTAACATACCAGAAAGTAGGGAACAGGTAAGGTCCGTGTGGAAGGGATAAGGAAGCTGTCCAGAAGCACACAGAAGGGGCAAGACAGGCAGGGCAGGAACAGTGGGTCGGGGCCTGCAGCCAGTTCTGCTGATTTACCCTCTTCTCGGAAAGAAGATTCTCTTTCCTGTCTGTCCTCACCAACTTTTGGTGCACACATTCTGGACAGAACAGGCTGAATCTGTTCTTCTTATCCATTCATTTGACCCAGTCTGGAGTGTCCAACCCTCCTAGGGCAGCCAGGGGAATACACACATGTGAATAGGTTAGAGCAGCGTTTGGTTGGGGCTGTGTTGGGCCCACGCACAGGGGGCGACCAAAGCCAGGAGGAGGGAGAAGCTGTCTCGGCCCTGGAGAGCCAGGGATGAAGTCTCACAGCAGAGGACAATTGGCATGGCTGAGAAGATTAAAGTGTTTATCAAACAAAATAGAAGGCAAAGAGCATTTCAGAAAGCAGAAAGCACTCGCAAAGGCACAGAAGGGGGAAGCTGTGTGGCTTGCTAGAAATAACAGAGGGTAGGTCTGGCTGAGGGGACGGTACCTGAGCAGTAGAGAGAGCAAGGGCAGGAGGGAGTGCTGGAGAAGAGGCTGGGGGTGGATCCTGGGGCATTTCAAAGTAACGGACTTATCCCAGAGGTAGAGCTCAGGAACTCAGGTCTACATGGAGCTGTCTGTGGGTCTTGGCTCCCTTTGCTGGGTTCTCTTTTAAAACAACAACGCCAAACCTACACAGTAGGAACCACATACGACAAACTAGAACTGCCTGACAGGGTTTCCGAGGAGCAACTGGTAGATTCAAACTGCCGACCTTTCGGTTAGCAGCCAAGCTCTCAGCCACTGTGCCTTCTGGGCTTCATGTTGCGTTCCCTTCTAGGAGGGAAACGTCTGTTTTTGCTATCATTTCACTTACACCCCACCCAATCACCACATGAAGGGCTTCCTGTTAGGAATCCACGCAATGGGAGATGTCTCCTCTCATGCACAGTGATAACAGAGCATCCCCCTAAATTCTCCTGCCCAGTAGCATTGTTGTTAGGTGCCGTCAAGTTGGTTCCCACTCACAGCAACCCTATGATCAACAGAACGAAACACTGCCTGGTCTTGGGCAATGTTCACAATTGTTTTTATGCTTAAGCCCATTGTTGCAGCCACTGTGTCAATCCATCTCATCAAGGGTCTTCCTCTTTTTCGTTGACCCTCCACTCTACCAAGCGTGATGTACTTCTCCAGGGACTGAGCCTTCCTAACAACACGTCCAAAGTATGTAAGACACAGTTTTGCCATCTTTGCTTCCAAGGAGAACTCTGGTTCTTCTGGAACAGATCCGTTTGTTCTTTTGGTGGTGCATGGTACATTCAACATGCTTCTCCAATACCATATTCAAAGGCATCAGTTCTGTCTTCTTTGTTCATTGTCCAGCTTTCACATGCGTATGATGTGAGTGACAATACCATGGCTTGGGTCAGGTGCATTTTAGTCTTCAAGGTGACATCCTTACTTTTGAATACTTTAAACAGGTCCCTTGCAGTATATTTTCCCAATGCAATGTGTCTTTGGATTTCCTGACTACTGCTTCTATGGGTGTTGATTGCGGACCCAAGGGAAATGAAATCCTTGACAACCTCAATCTTTTCTCCATTTATAATGATGTTGCTTAGTGGTCCAGTTATGAGGATTTTTCTTTTCCTGGTGTTGAGGTGCAATCCATACTGAAGGCTGCATTCCTTGATCTTCATCAGTAAGAATCTCAAATCTTCTTCATTTCCAGCAAGTAAGGTGGTGTCGTCTGCCTGACGCAGGTTGTTAATGAGTCGTCCTCCACTCCTGATGCCTCATTCTTCTTTGCATAATTCAGCTTCTGAGATTATTCACTCGGCATACAGATTAAAAAGGTGTGGTGAAAGGATACAACCCTGGGGAGGGTTGGGGAGGGCCCCAACCTTTCCTGACTTTAAATCATGCACTGTACCCTTGTTCTGTTCACATGACTGCCTCTTGATCCACATACAGATTCCTTAAGAGCACAATTAGATATTCTGGAATTTCCATTCTCTACAACGTTAGCCATAAGTGCCCAGTAGTGTTGAGGAAAAAGGGCCCACCTGTAAAATGGCAATTTCATTTACCTACCAGTCACAGTGGCAGCTCTGAGTCTTTTAGGGTTTCCAGGGTGTGGGGCTCACTGAGGCCTAGCCTACAGAGGAGGAAGTCCTTCTAGAAGGAGCACCTTCACTGACAGTGACCCTGTGTGTGGAGCATGGGTGGCAGAGGACATTCTTCCTGTGACTATTGAAGTTTTTTATGTCGCCCCAAACCCAGTGCTTGGAAGTCAGTCCATTGGGATCATTTCTTTCTTTCTTTTTTAATTCAGTGTGTTTGGTTTTAGACCCAAACATTGGCACACAAATGCTTACTATAAAACTGTCTTCAAGAAATGGTGTGGAGTTAGAGGTTGGTTTGAAAGACCCACAGCTGCTCCCAGCCGATGACAGAAGTGCCAGGACACATCTATTTGGGTCTTCTGCTGTGAACTCCATTTGCTGTGGCAGAGGGACTGGAGGAGCAGGCTGTGACTCTTCATACTGTTTCTAACAGTGGGCCATTTAGGAACGTTAATTGTCCTGCCCTGTGCCAGCAGACTGAGTGACAGACAGCAGAGGCTGGAGGGCCCCAACCAGCCGAGCCGAGCAGAGTGGACCCACCAACGGTGTGCATTTGGAGCTAGAGTCCCAGATGGAGCAGTGGAGCAGAAGCTCACCCAGGGGTGTAGAGAAGAGGTGCTAGCTGTCGACAGGCAGGCAGGAGCCAAGTCTTGACTCTACCTCATGACCTCCTGGGCCCTCCTTCCTCATCTGAAAATGGAAATGACATCACTGAGCTGCCCAAGGTGACAGAAGAGTCAAGCTGATGACATTTCTAAAATGTCCCTGCACAGGAGGCATTCAGGGCACATCAGGCTCCTCCTGTCTTCTTAATTTTAGGCCACATGCTTTGTTTTTCGCCAGGAAAATAAAAGTCATTCCAAGTCTCTCCTGTCATCAAATAGCTCCCTAACTGGGCTCTGCCAGACCAAGTTATAGGAGCCCTCTTAACTAGGGAGGGGCTATGCCTTTGGGTGCAGCCCTGGACTTAGAAGGGCAGCAAGAGGGAAGAGGCTGCACCGTAGGTGGGAATGACCTTCATTCATGGAGAGTGGGCTCTGGCTGAAGGAGGGGCAGGTAACAACTAGCAGAGGGTCCTCTACTCTACAATAACTCAGCAACAACTGGACACAGCTTGGGTAACATCCTTCTGTTTTGCAGTGGTTAAGAGCTGTTAACCAAAAGGTAGGTAGTTCTAATTTACCGAGTGCTTCCTGGAAACTCTATGGGGCAGGATGGCTGTAAGTCAGAATCAACTCCATGGCAACAGGTTTGGTTTGGTTTACTTGGACTTAAAAATACTCTTAGCAAGGTAAAGCCACCAAATTCACTCCAGCAGGCACTTTCTGAATGCCTTTGCCAGGCTCTGCGTTAGCCCTTGGATCAATTACTCTCGGTCAGTGTAAGAGGACTTGTGTTGGGATGGTAAAGAGTGCTAGATGGAAGAAAGCCAGAAAGAAAGGAATTAGGAGAAGAATCCACATGTACTTATCTGGGACAAATTCCGGCCCTGCCATGGCCCTCCCCTTTGAGCCGTATTTGCAAGCATTTTCTGAGCCTTAGGCACCATGTCAGTCTCTCAGAGACTTTTCTTCATCTTTTCCCTAAGTGTTACGGTTAGCTCTGTCCAGGGTCCCACGATCCTTTAAAGAGGACCTTCTGGGAAAGGGCCACTTTAACCCCAAAGTTACAACAGCGTCTGGAGAGCTTGGCTTTGCAGGGGCAATCTCCTGTCTGTGTTGTCAATGGATCCTGGACCCCGTCTTGCCCCCAGGTACCAAAGCACTACCTCTGACTGAGTCTAAGGCTTCCCCTCTGACAGGGGTGCTGCCTGCAGACACAGAGAGACATCAGAATAGAATCTCTTATAGGAAGAGCTTGGCTGTCCTTTTCCTCGCACCAAGTTGACTCCTGGGATTTTGACACTTGTTTTGACCCTGACCCTTATCCAGAGCTTATTTGCCTCCCCTTAGCAGTCCCCCTCCCACCCCGGGCACCTAGCATTGGGCAGGGAGGATAGCAGCCCTCGGGCAGTGGTTGCGTAAACTGGCTGACCGTGTGCTGAGCACCTTGTGCATGAAGGTGTCCATTCAGAGGTTGGAGAGGGGACCCCTGCTTTGGGGTTACTGTCCAAGAAAATCTAACAAAATGACCTCTGGGGATCCTGGCAGTGCTGAGACTCAAGGAGCCTGATTTAAGTTACTTTGTGATTATTTCTTAATGAATAACAAACCAAACATTGCAGCAACAAGGCACACTTATGAACCAAATGAGGCTAATCTGTTAACTACACCCATGTAGCACACGATTGGGGTGGGAGATCAGTGCACACCCACTTGACACTTCCACCTCATTTTGGCAGGATGAGTGGTAGGAAATGAACATGATGATCCCAGGCTGTCACTGGTAGACTCTCAGAGGTCCTGGTACACCCAGGAGTCTGCTTTCCCGAGCTCTTCCCTCTCCACAGTGCTCAGTTCCTGGATTGTTGGTGCCCTGTGCCCCACACTTAGCAGTTTCATCCTGGTTGTTACTTCCTGTGAGCTCAGAATAGACAATGCCATCTGTCACGTTTTGGATGTCACATGTCCACCAAGGAATCACAAGCAGGGTGGATTGCCAAAAGGCACTGGAAGGCGGGCGAGAAACCAGTCTTTCCAAGCAGAGCTCAGCAGAACATGGAGACAATTAGCGGCGGTCTCAGACGGGAATTTCTGGTAGCCTACCATTTCTCCACAGGCAGGAAGCCCAGGGGTCGTCCAGAGCCCCGAAGGGTTCTCTTCTCCTGGAAGGACAGAGAAGCCCTCAGGACAGGAAGTATTTGGACTAGGAGAGCTTACTGGTGCTGTTTGGGCAGGGTGGGGAGGTGACCTCTGAATGTTGGGCCAAAGGGGTGGCTTCCTGGGGAATACTGCTGCATGGGGGCCGGCACCCTGATGTGCCACTCCGGCCACACACCAGGCGCTTTTCATCCAGCAGAGACAGGTGATATTCACACAGGTCAATCAGTGAGGCCACCTGCTCATGGAGTGGCGGCATCTTGAACTTCTTCTGAGCCAGATAAAAGAAAGCTTCTATGAATGCCTGCAGACACATCCCTGTGGACAAAGAGAGTGGTGTTAGGGGGTACGTGCAGGAAGCCGCACAGTTCCCTGAAAGGGCTTAGCTCCAACCACAGGCTGCCAGCAGAAGTCAACCTTGCTCCCCACTTCCCTTACAAATGGAAACTACCAGCAGGGTGAGGGTTAAACCTGGCTAGGCTCTGGTGCCAGTTGGCTTGATCAAACGCTGATCTAGACATTGCAGTGAAGACATTTATGTGCATTTAACATTTAAATTAGTTGGTCTTGTATAAAGCAGACTACTCTCTATAATGTGGGTGAGCCTCATCCAGTCAGGTAAAGGCCTTAATAATGAAAACTAAAGTTTTGGAGAGAAGAAAGAATCTTGCCTCAACATAGCTACCTTGCTGGAAGGCCCAGTTCCCAGCTCCCCCGATTGTGGATTTTGGACTTACCAGCTCCCACAACCTCATGAGCCAATTCCTTAAAATCAACCCCTCTCTCTGTGCAGAGATAAAGTACCTTTGTGAGATAAGTATTATTATGATCAACCTTATGCATGCAGAAACTGACACTCAGAGAGGTTAAGCAACTTCCTTAAGGTCACACAGCTAGAGAATGGTGGCCTGAAAATTCAAACTCTGACTCCTAATTCTTTTAACTAAGCTGAGCTCAGTGAAATCCTCCACATCTTCTCAATGTCAAAGTGAAAATAAAGCTCAAGTTCTAATTCATCCAATTCCCTGGGCTTTTGGGGTAAGGTGACACCAAGACTGGACTAGAATGCCACACAGCATTTTACAGGAGGCTGGCTCCTGCTGTGCTAATCTAAATCTTCCCAGTGGCCTGGCTTCCCCGGGTTGGAAGCGTTATTTATCTATATCTGTCGCCACAGGCAGAAGTCTGGCCTAGAGTTTATAAATACTGGAATATATATGGACCCTGGGATCAAGAGTTCTCTTTGCCTTGGGAACCTGAGCTAAACAAAGAAGTTGCTTTTTTTTTTTTTGTCTTTCTCTTTTGTCTCCTTCCAAGTCTGTCACAGCTTTTTTTCGCCTCGGTTTCTCTTGACTTCAGATGCTCTGCAAGTCTTCTACTCTGTTTGGCCCTGACATGAGGGATTGGGAAACAGCAGTGCCCCGCTTCTAATGCCATCAGAGGCCTGCCTGGCAAAGACACAGGGAATGGGGGCCTCGCTTGCACACAAGATGCTTCCTAATCACCTCCTCTGGACCGGGGCTCTCCTAGGGTGTGCATGTCTGGGTCATGACTTCCCAGGGAGGAATTAGGGATAATTTGCCCCATCACAGGTGAGTGGGAGGGTCAGATGCAAGCAAAGCTGAGGAGCCAGGTTCAAAAGCCAAAGCAACTCCACACCAGTCCCAGCCCCACTGCTTCCCAACCATGTGATCTAAACAGCACTTCAAGTGTGGGCCACCAGGTGCCATGTCTAGAAACTGTGTGTCCCTGGTCCCTGACAAGATAAGGAGCCTGAGCCAGAGTGTAAACCATCCTGGTCATCCATCACATTGTTTAATTCAGTTGACATTATTTGTAGCGAGTCTTTCTCTACGAAGCGGCTTGTTGTTTGCATTCTGGTTCAGGTTTCTTGTCCAGACCCCAGTAGCTCACGGATTGCAGCTCCGGGGAGCAGGGATCTCTACAGGCCTTCTCGGTTGTAGTGTGCAGCCCAGGAATCACCACCATCCTGTTCAAAAGCAGATTCTGGGCCGGGGGCTGCCTTTCTAGCAAGCTTCCTGTCGAAGGTGATTGGGCTGGTCTCTTGGACCACACTCCGAAGTAGCAAGGGTAGAGTGAACAGTTTGCTGCAGGCTTTCACTCCACAAATACTAGCCTCAGTCCCTGAACCGACAGCAGACTGTGATTAGAGTTGTGATGCAAAGGAAAAATACAGTGACGACCCTTTGGGAAAAGACATAATGCGTGGCAAATCATCTGGCAGGAGACATTCTAAAATGAGAAGTGGGACTTCATGTGCTGTACTTGGTTTTCTTTTTGCTTGTCAACATTTTCTGATTTTCCTGTAGTAAACATGTATGCAATTTAAATGTATGTGCAGGGAAGTGCTGGAGGGTGGAAAGAGGCGATGGCAGAGGCGGTGCTGTGACCCGACACCTCACAGCATGCTTTCTCCTTTTCAAAAGGGGTAGTTGAGAGCTTGACATAACTAACACCATAATGGTACTCTAAATAATCAATATAAGTTTTTTTTTTTTTTATTTTAATTACACTGTCTACGCTGGCCTCTGAACTGGTCTCTTTCCAAAAGAGTGTGGTGCCTTCTCAATATCTGAGGCCTTGGTCTCACTCCTTTTCTTTGCTCTCTTGAGAAATGGCCTTCAGCTGGTGAGACAGCAGCTAGGAAGGCTGCCTGGCAGTTTTTTGTATCAACAACTTTCTTTCTTGCTCCTTATCTCAGTCAGAGTGGAACTGGCATACATAAAGGAAAAACAGAAAAGGAAAGGAAATGGAACAGACATTGACTAACTTTCTTGCCTGAGCCACACACACTACACCAGGTGTCTAATCCTTACTGTAGGTCCCATTGTGCAGATGAGAAAACTGAAGCCCAGAGAGAAGAGATAACTCAGATCACACATTGGTAAGTGGCAGGGTTGGGATTCAAACCCAGGCCTTATGAATGGCTGACTCTCCCTTTATTCCCAGGAACTCCTCCTCCATATACCCGCATAAAACACTCTGCAAATCATGGTTGTGGAGAACAGGCAAGTTGAGGTGGAATTACATTGAAAGGACAGGGAAAGAGTGATGCTCGCATCTGGGGGTGAGGGGTTGGGGGATTGTGAAGCCAGAGGAGGCTTGCTGGGAAGAACGGCTAGGGCTCTGCAGGACAGAGTTGAGCAGGAGGTACAGCTGGGTTCAGAACGGGCGTGAATAAGGGAAGCAGGAGTGGCGTTGGCTGTGCTCAGCCCACAGATCACCCAGGGTGACTACTGGAGGGCTGGCCCAGGACTGGACTGAGAGACACCCAGAGGCCACAAAGGGGCTGGGGTCAAAATGCCACAACAAGTGAGCAGGGAACCGCTGAAGTTGTAGGGGCAAAGCTGTGGAGCTGGATACCTACAACAACCTGATCACACTTTCCTGTCTAGTGATTTCAATTTTTATAGTGATAGAAACTTAACAGTTTCCCCCTACCCCCCCGGCTAGTTTTGTTTTATTCTTTCAAGTGAAATGTTAGGAGGGAGTCCAACGTACCAGGCAGGTACGGTGCCTTTCTCTGCTCAGGCCAGGCGGGTGGTAGCTCTCACCCCTCAGGGCCCCTTGATCTTCAGGACTAGCAGAGCTGCCACACCCCCATACTCCAGAATCCTAAGGTAACAGCTTCATTTTACAGAAGGGGACATGGTGAACGAGGGCCCAAGTCACACAGTTAGTAAATGATGAAAGTGGAGGACCTTGACGCAGTGTCTTGAGCTCAGTGTACCCTCAAACTGCACCTGTCCCCAGTTCCCACAAAAAGAAAAGATTGAAAGGAAAAATAAATACACCTAACACTTCTCAGGCCAGGGGCTAGGAGAAAGGGTGGTCTCCAGTGATCAGGGGTCTGAGGGAACCTGAAGGGTGATAAAGGCTGTGGGGAGGGGGTGCTCCAAACTCTACACCACAGTCCCCATAAACTGCTTTCATCTGGCTTTCCAGAGAGCACAGGGGTCTCTGGTCCCCATGCTGGCACATCTGAAGGGGCTATAAATTTGAACTTGACTAGAGATTTTCTTTGATCTTTGTTCCATTCAAGGTAGCCCCAGGGAATGGTGGCCTATTCTGCATCAATGTTTACTAAGCATCTTTGGTGGGAAGGAGGAAGAGAACCGATCTCAGCTTTGTTCCGGGGTCAGGGCTGCCAGGGTCCACCTGACAGGCAACTCAGGTGCTGACATAGGGCTAGTTCCCACCTGGCAGGAGCTTCTATCTAGCCCTTTCCAGATCTTCCACAAACAGTCAAGGCATTCTAGCAGGCAGAACAGGGTCTTTCTCTTCCCTTATTTATTATAAAACATAATAAGACCATTAGCAGAAAGTGTGGCAAAAGTTTATGCACTGCCCACCATTTACAACCCAAGTATCTTCACAGATTGATCTTCTATCTCTTCTCTGTTAGCAGGAAGGTGTTTCCACTGGTAGGCACAGTGGCATCCACAGAACTTTGTACTTACTTGGCTTGGAATTATCTCATTTTGTTAGGTTGCTATGCAGCCCTCCCAGCCATTATTTTAATGGCTGCTTAATATTCCATCAAATTGTTACCTTGTGTATCATTTAACAGCACAGTCGCTACACAACACTTGGGCTGTTTACATTCTCCTACTGTTACTGATCATATAAATACTTAATGTATCACTGTTTCTGATTGATTTACTCCCTTGTGAGAAAACACGAGGCATTTTATTTTAGGTAGTAAGTTGGTTAGGTAATTAATTTCATGTTAAAAAGATTTAAACCTTCCAGAGTGCTAAAGTGGACAAAGCACATGAATAAACAGTTCTCACACCTTAGCAAGTGGAAAAATATCCAGTCCCACTAAAGCTGCATGGTGCCATTGCTCAGCTATTAAACTAACAGCAGTGTAAAATACTGGTGATCGGAAGGCAAGAGTGAAATTGCTAAAGAGTTTTGTAAAGCAATAAGCTATCCAAGTGTTTATATCCTTTAACACAATGATCACAGTCTAAGAAATTATCCTAACAGAATATTCCTTCCCAAAGGAAAAAGCAAGGCCCATCCTTATACTCATTCCAAGCTCATTACCCATTGCTGCTGAGTGGGTCCTGATTCACAGCAACACTAAAGAACAGAGTAGAACTGCCCACAGTGTTTCCAAGGAGCAGCTGGTGGATCCTCAGATGATCTCTGTGCCTACATACCTGTAGACTTTTTTGGTTAGCAGCCAAGCTCTAACCACTGAACTAACCAGGGCTCCAAGTACATCACAGACAATCTCATTTACTTTCAGGGTATCTAGGTGTGGGGGTCTGGGTAGCGGAGGTGCTTGACTTATGAAATATTTTTATGTCCTTTCTACTTTTCTGTATTTTCCAGATAAGGTAATACACACTTACTACACATCACAATTTGAGAAAAGGGACTCTCTGACCACACCCAGGGGGAGTTAATCACAGTCCCCTGCTGCTTCCTCTTGTTTCTTCTCACCTATTGTGATAAACCCATGGGTTCATGGCTGGCTCCCTAAGGAGACTCTGCTTCTCGAGACAGGGAGCATGATCCATGATCCTCTATGTTCCTAGTGTTCACCATGACCTAGTACACAACAGCCAGCAATAAAGATGGACTTAATTAACTATAACTGACTGTGAGCCTTTTAACAATCTTGAAATGCAGGTGTAACTTCTTCTCATTTTACAGCTGAGGTCACAGAGGCACACCAAGGGAAAGCTGCCTGTGAAAACTCTTAGGTAATCTGCAGACTTAGGAAATCAAAATGGTTCAGATCAGTGGTTCCCAAACCTTAAGACAGGGTAGAGCTGCCCCATAGAGTTTCCAAGGAGCACCTGGTGGATTTGAACTGCTGACTTTTGGTTAGCAGCTGTAGCTCTTAACTGCTATGCCACCAGGGTTTCTGCCCAAATCTTAAGAACAAGAACAAAAACAAAAAAAGCATTGCTGTTGAGTTGATTCCAACTTGCAGTGACTCTATAGGACAGAAAACTACTGCCCCATAAAGTTTCTCAGGAGTGCCTGGTGGATTTGAACTGCCAACCTCCTGGTTACCAGTTACCAACCACCATGCCACCAGGATCTCCTCCTAAATCTTAAAACAAAAACCCAAACCAACTGCTATTCAGTTGATTCTGACTCAGCGACCCTATAGGACAGAGAAGAATTCAAACTGCTGACCTTTTGGTTAGCAGGCATAGCACTTAACTACTACACCATCAGGGTTTCCCAAATCTTAGAGAGCCTCATATCAGCTGGACAGTTTATTAAAATGCAGATTGCAGGCCCCACCCTAAGAATTTCTGATTCGTAAGGGCTGAAGTGACCTGAGAATTTGCATCTGTAACAAGTTCTCAGATGATGCCGAGGATCCCGGTCCAGGGACCCTGCTTCGAGAGCCAGCCCCTCCTCCTCCTCCTTCCTGCTGTTGAGAACATCCTGTCCATGTTCTAGTCTGAAAGCCCATATGCAAAAGGGGCCTGTTTGCAAAAGCCCTTGGCCCTGTACTGAGAGAAGCTGGACTTTGGGCTCAAAATGTCTACATTTGAAGACACTGCGCAAACACAATCGGTTATTTTTAAGTGACTAAGGATGGAGTGAGAAATTGTGGAATTGTTCCAACGTTGCATTTAGTTCCTGAGAAACCACATAGCCCTGGTTTTCTCGCAGTCATGGCTTGCCCACAGAGTAGGGGAGTGCTCTGCCATTCGAGTCAAGGCCTTGGGCATCTCTGCGAGCACCAGGAGGAGGTAGATTAGATCAGAACGGTGCCAAGAGGCCAGGCCACACGAGGCTCTATAGACCACGGTCAGATTTTGAATTTCATTTTGAGGAAGGTGGGAGGTCACTGAGGAGCTTCCAAATGACATGATCACTGTGGCTGTTGTGTTGGGACCAGGTGGCAGGGGACACATTTGAAAGAAAACTAGGAGGTCCTAAGGGACTACTGCATTAGTCCAAATGACCAGGGTGGCAGTCAGGAGAGGGATGAGGGATGATCAGTGTCCGAATAGATCTGAAAATCAAACCAAACCCCCTGCCATCAAGTCAATCCTGATTCATAGTGACCCTAAAGGACTGGGTAGAACTGGCCATAGAGTTTCCAAGGAGCACCTGGGGGATTTGAACTGTCAAATTTTTGGTTAGCAGACATAGCACTTATCCACAATGCCACCAGGCTGAAGATAGCAAGAGTTCCGTCTATGATCTGCTGATGGGTTGGATATGGGTGTGAGGGCAAGTCAGGGGTCTTCATGTAGGAAGGGCCTCTAACACCAGGCCAAAGAGACGGGACTTCTCCTAGGGCAAGTGTTCTTCAGACATTTTAGGGGTACATTTATCTGGGGATTTTGCCAGCCGAGAGGGAGGCCTTGGAAACTGTAGCAGCAGAGTGGGGCATTCTGCCCTGGTGGCTGAATTAGGCTGCCAGGGGACAGCCAGAACTTTGGGACTTAATATTCCAACTGGGCCGTCTCTCAAGGAGGCAGTGGAGTAAAGAAGTTGGGAGACTAGCCTTGGAGGAACTTCTGCAGGTAAGGAGTGATTTAGAGCCTCTCCCCCACCTCCCTCTGAAATCCTACCTACTCTGCTATGCTGGACTCTCAGCATTCGGGGGCACTCACCTACCACCAGACAAGTCGCTGAGATGACCGGAGCCATTTAGGAAAAACGTGGGAAATTCTACCCCTCTTCTCTGTTTCCCCATCAGACCATCTGCCCTTGGGGAAACCCTCACAGCTCTGTCTAGACATTGGAAGCATCTCTTTGATAACATTGCTTTAACAATCTGTTACAGTAAAAGTAATAAAAGTAAACAGTAACAGTTAATATCTGTTGAACCCTCCTCATGTACAAGAACTGGGCTAAGGGAGTCACATGCATTATTTAACTTAGTCTAACAAAAACCTTCTGAAGCAGCTGTTACCATTAATCCCGTTTTACATTTAAGAGACTTGCCAAAGTCACCCAAGCTGGTAAATGCAGAGACCATAGTCTTAACTTTGTTGCTCCTCTGCCACTTTCAGAACTTTTAAAGAGATAGCCAAGATGGAGTGTTAATTCCAATCATTTAGAACTAAGAACCCATATCTGCCTTGCAGCTGAGTCAGGGCTGAGGCCTCATCCATCTCTCGCTGCTGTCAGCGAGAAGGTGTAGTTAGAGCTCTCGGGCTTTGCAAACATGCTTTGCCCACCTGTCTCCTACAGCTGAAGATAAGCTGCTGAGTATTTCTTGAAACTTCATTTGGGTTGATGGATGTTGTGACAGAAAGCAGCCTTTGAAACATTCCAGTTGCAGCCAGACACACGTCTCTCACCTGAGACGGCCAGCTGGATATTGGGATGAGGCCCGTGACAGACCACGGCCTCATTCTGTCAATCAGATGGGCAAGGGTGGGCCCACAGGCTCCTTCCAGCCCAAACTCCTCTCCTCTCCACTCCCAGGAAGGAAGCCTTGCACACAGGACTTCATGAGAGAACCTGTAGCTGCTCTACAGTAATCCTACCCTCTGATTTGGGTCTTACGGATGGCAATAAGAGTAATATTTTATGAATAGCACTTTCCGATTTATAAAGAATATCTGTTTTCTCATCTGGCTCTTACTGTTATGTTCAGAAGAGGATACTATTACAAGTATTCTCCGTTTTCAGTTGAGGAACATGGGCCCAGAGAAGCCAAGCAGTTTGTCGAAGTTACCCCATTGTAAGTGGTGGGCAGCATTTAAACTCCTGGCCACCTGACTCTCAAACCCATGCTCTTATTCCCACACCATGCTCTTTGTTAACATCTGACATTTATACATCATTTTATAGTTTACACAGCATATTTGCATATTTGATACAATTAAATCCAAATCACTGTTGACAGCTAAGGATACTATTTCAGACTGCTACAAGATTTTTTTCCCCTCTCAAAAATACTTGAGCTTCCTTGCCGGTAATTCTGTTCTCAAGGTATTGGTGTGCTTGATTAGGGCAGCTACTTACCAATTCCTTCTCTCTCCCTAACCTTTAAATCTCTTTATTGCTCACCTAGAATAGATGTTTCTGTCTCATAGAGAAATTCTAAATGTGTAAGTATGCACGTCTCCTATTTAGAACCATTGATAGAGGATAAAGCTGAATGATCTTGACTAGAATTAGCTTAGTGATTCCTATGTGTGCAGTGAAATGGTTCCCAGAAGAGCTATATGTGAACACTGTACAAATTCTGGGATGGTTAATCACAAGAACCTCAGTCTTCTCACCATTTGCAGGGTCCCTTGCAGCTTAGTCCCTTGTCTGTCACTGCAAAGTCCCACCTGATACTACCAAGTTCTCTTTGGGTCGGGGCTGGAGGCTGGAAGAACTCTGTGTATAGTAGATCAAGCCTGAGCATTTTGCATACAGCAGCATTCAGCTTCACAGCATAATGCCTGGGTGTCAGATGATCTGATTCTGGTCCCAGCCCTGCCCCCTTTACTAGGTGTTTGGTCTTTGGCAAGTCATTATTCCTCTCTGAGCTTCAGTTTCTTTATCTGTAAAATGGAGATGGTAGTATCTACCCTCAGTGGCTTTTATAATGTACCACCTAGAGAAAGCTAGCATAGTGCTTAAACGTACGCAGTAGAAGATAGACCCGCCTTTGGTCACCTCCACCATGGGTTTCTGAGCCCGCACCTCACTTGGCCTGGAAGGCTGTCACAGTGCTGGTTTCATTTTCTTCTTTTGGCTGCAGTTAGCTTACTGCTGCTCCCCTCGAGACCACAGGTCTCACAGGACCAGGGAGCCCTTGTACCTCCCTTAGCCCCAAGCTGTAATGGGCTTTCAACGGTTATTTGTGGAATAAATGTGTCCACAGACTCAAATTACAAGGAGGAAAATTACATGAGACATCAGGATCCCTGGCTCCTCAAATGGTCTCTGTTCCTACACTGCATGGCTTTGGGCCTGTCACTGCCATTCATGGTCCTCACTCTCGCCTTCTGTAAAATAGGGAGCCAGTCTAGGCATTCTCTCAGGATTCCAGAAGCTTTGAGAGTGACAGTGGCTTCAGAATGCTCTTGTTAGGGTAACTAGAATCACCAACCACATGTACTGGTGCTTTCTGCCCACTCGAACTCACATGGTAGTTTCTTGTACATGTTCCTTCATCTCAGCAAGACTCTGGAAGGCTGGTATCATGAACATTCATACTGGGCAGATGAAAGGGCTGAGTTCGGAGGCCCAGTAACTCCCCCAGATGCTGGAGTGTGTGGTACTGAATCCCCACCGCTGTGTTACCTTCCTCTCCCTCAAACCAAGTGGAAGCCTCCCCAAGGGCCAGCCTTTAAGGGAAGGAATGTATTACCTTGTTGCAGCTCTTCCTCCCACAGCTCAAGAACTGAAGTTATGGACACAGTCATTGTATTTAAGAGTTACAGACAATAAGAAGTCACTATCACCTTTGTCCTTGGCAGGATGGAGAAATTAATAAGTGTCAGGACTGCACCATAAATAGAACTTGCAGAAAAATCATTACTCCCAGAAGCCTTCAGCACCCAAATAGCACACAGAGAGAAGAAAATAAGTATTTCATCATTTCATTAGTCACGGGTCATATCACTCATTGGTGCAGAATGGTCTGGAGGTCACACTCCAGTCCCACCTAGTGTCACCCCTGGTTTCACTGAGTGAAACTCTGTCCTCTGGGAGGACAGAGTTAAAGTACTAGTCACTCCCTACTGCAACTGCTCTGTGCTCTTCTCAATATTTCTCATGGGATTAATGGCTCCAAGACAACCTGCAGAGGCTCAACGCAGCAAGTGGGCCAGACCTCGGGCTTGTACAGGAGTTCAGAGACGACGGAATCCAGGCCCTCAGAGGAGACTAAGAACACTAGAAATAATAAGAATCAGTGAGAGTAGCTGGTATACAGGACATGCTTCATATGCATTAAGCAGTGTGGAGAGTACACTACAGGTACCTGTCATTTAGTCCTCAAAACAAAATCGGGGTGGTGGATGCTTTTATCACCTCCCTTCTCCCATTTCCTCCTTTGGCTGTTTACCTGTGTAAAAAGCATTGCTTTTGTCTTAGATCACGTCCCTTAGTTGGGTACTGCAGGCTTCTGGGCACGTAGGGAGATAAAGCCTTTTGCCCATGATCCAGACCGGAGGGAAGCCTGAGGATATGAGCCCTGTGCTCTGCTCTCTCACGCACTGCCTCCCAGCAGCATCAGGTTTACGGAGACACACAGCAGTAGCCACAAGTCCTGAGTTTGCAGAGAAAGCATGGTCTCCAGTATTGTTTTCCTGGCTTCCCATAGTTTCTCTAAGAGATTCGGAGCCCTTGGCTGCCCTCCCTGACCCTGCTAACAGTGGTCATCTGGCCCCCACGTGGTTATCTCTGGTGGTCAGGTGTCCATTACCTCCTCAGGAAGCCCATTCTCTCTGTGTGCTCTCTGCTCTGAGCTGCAATGTGGAAAGCCTCCCCATTGGTTGCACATTTCTGCAGAACAAATCTAACTCCTTCCCCATGACAGCCTTTCTGAGCAGATTTGTAAGGCAGCCGTGTTGTCAATTCAATTCCACTAACACCCACTGACCACCTATCTGTCAGGTGAATGTGGAGACAAACCAGCTTCAGTTCCAGGGGCTGTGGTGGTGGTTACAGGTCGTGGTAGGAGGAGGAAGTGAGGAGTACGGGGGAGAAGAGAAAGAAGAGGATGGTCCAGAGTGAGAGAAAGACGTGGACTGGAGAGCGGATAGGGTTAGGACATAAACGAAGAAGTGAATTACAGCCTGGGAGAGGCCGGACAGGTTACGGAGAAGTCACTGGTGGTGCACACCATAAACAATTCCAATGGGAGAAATGTAGCTACAGGGCTGAGTCCTGCTTTCCTTTTCGCCCTCTTTCTCCCAATTTCTGTGCACCACAAGTTTACACTATTAGCAATCTACATTGTTAATAATCCCTGGCATTTATGCATAAAAATGAATAAATGTATAGAAATATTCAGCCTATACAAATGTATGTATCTTTTTTTTCACACAAATAGAATCATACTATATGTATTATACTGCACTTCTAAAATTTAATAGTGTGTCTTGGACATTTCTCTGTATCAGCATCTATAGATCTACTTTATTTTTAAAAAATTATTTTATTTATTTTGTTGTAGAGAATATACACAGCAGAACATAGACTGACTCAACAGTTTCTACATGTACAATTCAGTGACAGTGGTGACGCTCTTTGAGTTGTACAACTGTGCTCACCCTCCTTTTCAGAGTTGCTCCTCCCTGTTAACATAAACTCACCATCCCCCAAGACTCCTGTCTAATCTTTCAAGTTGCTATTATCAAGTTGCTCCCATATGCGTCGTTCTTAACTCAAGCCAGACCTTTTTCACTGGTTAAGCTAAACTATGTATTCATTTGTTTTAAGAAGACTTAAAGACAGGGAATATTTCTAGCTTAAGGTTTAAAGATTGTCTCAGGGTTATAGTTTCAGGGATTCGCCCATACTCTGTCGTTCCAGGATGCCTGGAGTTTGTAAATCTGAAATTCTATTTTGTATTTCCTTCCTTTTGATTAGGATTCTTGCACAAAATCTTTGATCAAAATGTTTAGTCATGATAGCCGGGCACCATCCCGTTCTTCTGGTCTCATGCAAAGTGCCAATTGTTCACAGAGGCAATGAGCCTCACTTTCATATCCTCCTCCTGTTTCTCTCTTTCCTCTATTGTCCCAAAAGAATACAGACCAACTGTTGCATTTTGGATGGCTGCTTGCAAGCTTTTAAGATCCCAGGCACTAAACAATGAACTAGGTCTCCCTTTTTTTTTCCACAGACTACACGGAATTTCATAGCACAACTGTGCTATGATTTAAAAAAAAAAAACCCTTCCCTTACTGATGAACATTTAGCATCTCTCCTTTTGTGCTGCTACAAACACTGCTGCAGAGAACATCGAGGTATGTATGTCAGTACATACATGACCGAGGGACCGTAGCTTGCCAGCAGAACTTCCCGGTCAAACACTGAGTGCATTATGATAGCTCTTACCAAACTGTCTTGGAATTGAGATCTTGGAGGGTAAGGAGGCTGGGGTTTGCTAGTCAGAGCTGGGGAGGAAGATCTTTCTCAGTAGAGGAAGTAGGTCATGCAAAATCTTTAAAATATGTAAGGGCACCGGGAGTTGCTGGCTTAGCCTGGCAGGTGAGCTGCAGGGACTTGGGGAGCCACGGCAGGGACTGGGGGAGCCACGGCAGGAAAAGGCCAGAGAGGTGATCTGATGTCAGTCCCTTTAATGCCCTGGCTCATCAGTTTTTTCTTCTCTATCAGTCATCAAACATATTCTGGGGTCTTGTGCTCTTTGTTTTTAAAAGGTTGCCTTGACACCACATTTCCATCCAGTTACTACTCTGTTTTTCTGCTCTGCAGTGGAGGAGGACTTCTCAGAAGAGACGCCGCCCGCGGCACTGTCAGTACAGTCAGTACCCCACCCCCCGGCTGATCGGGGGGCCCCCACCCCTACCTCTCCACTCGCACTGCTCTTGCTAACTGGACTGGGCACTTTCCATTCCCGTCTCTTGGCTTTCTCTCTGAAGCATCTGACAGTGTGGAGCCCATCTCCCCTGAAACTCGCTCTTCCCACTTCTGTAATAACCACACTCTCCCGATGCTCGCTTTCTCTTTTTGGTAACTCCTTGCTTAGGCTGTCTTCCCCTTTGCTGGCTTCTCTCTGCTTCACCCTGTGTTTGAGCCCTGCAGGGCTCTGGAGTCAAGGCCCCCCTTATCTCTCCTCCTGCCACTGGTTCCCAAGGCTTTGAATACCTTCAATGAATCAATGACATCCAAATCATTATCTCCAGGCCAGGCTGCTTTTTGGCCACTGGGATATCTCATTAGCATCTCAAAGAGTCTGTTAAAAATGGATCTCTTGTTCTTCCTTGCCCAGTCCTGCTTTTCTTCCAGTCTTACCCATTTTAATACATGTACCTCCACCCACACGGCTGCTCAAGTTGGAAGCCTGGGAGCCATTTCTGAAACTCCTTTCCCACAGCCCTGGCCCACTGCAGCCCACCGCTCTGCCTGCCCCCTCTGCCCAGGCTGAGCGGCCATCGCTCACCTGGTATCCCCTACCTGGTATCCCCTACCTGGACTTCCACACAGCCCCTCACCAGTCTCCCTGCTGCCACAACTGCTCCCTTCCAGCTCAGAATCTAGAATGATCTTACAGACATGCAAACCCGGATCATGCCACTCCCCTGCATTAAACTTCAACAACAGTCACAGAGCTTGATCTGGCTCCTGCCTGCCTCTACCCTTGTTTCCTGAATTCCATTGCCCTGCAGGTTTTCACCTCCTACGTAGCCTGCCACAAACTTTCCCACCTCAGGACCCACCCCTGTGACTAGCTATTCCTTCTGCCTAAACACCCTTCCCAACTTGAACTTCACCTGGCTGAGGTGCAGCTCTGCTCAGATGTTACTTTTCCTGACAGGTCTTTCCTGAGCCACCTCCTGATATATATCAGGCCTTCTCTGTAATTCTCTTTCAAACCTTATCACAACAGGTAGTTACACATTTATTTCTGTGTTTCTGTGCTGATTGTCTCTGCTCCAGACTGTCAGCTGCATTAGGGCCTGGGAGTTCTATCCTCTGGTGCATATATGTGTCCCTGGCCCGGGGCCTGGCACATGGTAAGTGCGTACTGAATATTAGTTGACAGAATGCATGCAATCTGCAGACATAGTGTGGGGGACATAGCAGATGTCAGGTAAATTCTAATTCTCTCCTCCTTTCCCTCAGCTTTGTCACTGATGGATCCTATGAGCATGACTTCAGCGCTCACTTATAGGTAGTAAGACCCTAGGCTCTAGAGCAGACACATCCAAGTTCAAATCCAGGGTATCCCTCTTTCATGCTGTTGAACCACCTTGGCTAATTCACTTCACTTCTGGGAGTCTCAATTTCTACCTCTCTCGCCTGGTACAATGGTTAAGAGCCATGGCTGCTAACCAAAAAGTTGAATCCACTAGGTGCTCTTTGGAAACTATAGGCAAAGTTGTACTCCGCCCTACAAAGTCATTATGAGTATGGATCAACTTGATGGCAATGGGTTTTTTGGTCCTGGGGAAAGTTAAATGATAGGACATGGATGTCAAATGTGCAGTGTGGGGCCTGGTACATGAAGACACCATGTGAGCTTGAGCTTCTTCTTGACTGTCTTTAAGACATTAGAGGGGTGAACCTGGCAGAATAAAGTCTACTGCTCTGGAGGCCAGCAGCTCAAGGATTCCCACTCAATTTTAGTTGCTCTTTGTTTCCCAAAGATGGGTGATTCAGTGGAAGTCTGACCACCCTCAACGCACTAATTAAATGCAGCCCTCTTCCCCGCTCTCCATGCTTGCTTTCAGTTAAGGGCCTGGACCTCTGGAACATACAGAAGACTAGAGCCCATAACCCTTGGGACCGATAGGACCAAGCCCTGTCATCAGAAGAGACCACTCTGAGGAGCTCCTCAGAGCAAGCCTGTTACTTGGGAAGGTTGCAGGAGGCAGATCAGTGTCAAAAATAAGACAGAGAAGTGGGTTTCAATTTGACTCATATCAAGAAAGTCACTTTAGAGCACAAATGAGAGAGAAGAGAAATGCTCTTTTATGAGGGAGTTTATTTTTGTCACTTTGTCAGAGAGAAATTGCAGCCCTGAGGGCATTGGAGCTGCACAGAATTACCCAAAACATTAACATGCAAATTGCCTTCTTTAGAGAAGGTAATTTTATTAGTGCACAGAATGTTTCTTGCACTGTACTCATGCCCAGGAGCAGAGCTGTCTGGGGGCCAGTTAGGGCCATGGCAAATGGAGAATTGTAGAGAACCCTGTGCTTGGTTTGAGATTCTATTACCTACTCTGCATGGGACCACCCCTTGTCCTTGGAGGCACAGCATGCTACACTGTCACAGCTGTAAAACCCCTGAAAGATCATTTGATAATTTCCAGTCTTACGGTTTACTGATGAGTGCCCAGAAGGTAGAGGACAAGTGACTTGTTCAAGGTCCTCCTGCATTAAAGGCAGAAGTAGAGCCAAGGCCACATGGCCTGTGTCTCAGATAACCAACCAGGTGAGCAATGGGGAATCATTGTGGGTCCTGGGAGTAAGCACTCTGAGAATAAGGAGCCTAGGGTGATGCCACGCCATCCCTCCATCCTCCTCCCTCTCGCTCCCTCCCTCCGTCTCTACTCTCCATTCTTTATTTCAATAAGCTTTCACTGAGTGTCCTTCTCCCATGACAAGCACTGATGCTCAGACATGAATCAGGCAGCGGCACGAAGGAGCTCAGTATCTACTGGGGGGCGGCGGCTACTGGGGGACATGC
The DNA here is from genome assembly GCA_028571685.1 of Heterohyrax brucei. Taxonomy (NCBI): domain Eukaryota; kingdom Metazoa; phylum Chordata; class Mammalia; order Hyracoidea; family Procaviidae; genus Heterohyrax; species Heterohyrax brucei. The sequence continues at coordinate 72,565,124 of CM053150.1, forward strand.
GGCTGGGGTGGGATACTAAAAACAAAAATCCAAGCCCAGGGCCACTGGGTCAATTCTGACTCATAGAGACCCTATAGATCAGAGTACAATGGACCCATAGAGTTTCCAAAGAGTGCCTGGTAGATTTGAACTGCTGACCTTTTGGTTAGCAGACGCAGCACTTAACCACTATGCCACCAGGGTTTCCAGGGGTGGGACACAGACATACGTAAACACTTATGATCCATCAAGGTAAGAACTACTAGAGGGGTGTGCTAAGAACTGTCGGAGAACAAAGACGGCATGACTAACTGGCAGAGAGAAGGGGGCGGAAAACTTCACAAAGGAAGATCTTACATGTGGGCTTTGTCCAGGCAGTCAGCGTAGGGAATGGAATCACTAAGAGGGAGAAAAACATAAGCAAAGGCACGGAGATGCTGGCACAGCCCAGAGTAGCCTGTTCTGGCTAGTATACAAGGTGTGTGGGGATAGACGGGGCTGGACTGAAGTGGGAAAGTTTGCAAAGAATGAAGGCAAAGCTGGCAAGGCCAATCTCAAAGGCTAAAGAGCTCAGGTTTTATCCTGCAAGAGACAAGCATGATACTTTGGAATGGAGGGGGTTTCCCAGGCCTCGGGATGCCAAAATGACAGAAGGTTGTATGAGGCTGCTCTTACATAAGCCTTCCTCCTCCCTCACAGACATGATCATGTGGAAGTGTGGGCAGAAACACCCACTTGCTACCGAGAAGAAAGCACTTCAGTCATATAAGGTCTCACTGAGCAGATCATGTGTGCAACCTTTCCGCGGAGGCCCACCTGAGGACTCCCAGGTCCTGGACACCACCCCTGGCCCTGAGTAGGTTGGCAGCTGCACTATACGGCCCTGATGGGGCAGGGAGGAACTGCTGCTTTTTAGGGAAGCTGAAGGGGAAACTTAGCTGTTACAAGTGCACATGGGGCTGCTGTGGAGGTCCTGAATGGTCACACTCTCATCTTAGCATTCCTCAGACTTGGCACTACTGATATTTTGAGCTAGATAACTTAGTGTAGTGGGGGGCTGACCTGTGTACTGCAGGATGTTTAGCAGTGGCCTCGGTCTTTGTTCTCTAGATGCCAGTAGTATCTCCCATTCCTCCAGCTGTGGCAACCAAAACTGTCTCCAAACATGGCCAGGTATCTTCTGGGAAGGCAAAATTGCCCCTAGTTGAGAACCACTGCCCAATTTGGACCTCGGGGAAAACTGAGAAGCAGAATGCCCCATGAGGCAAAGGATGGGGCAGAGTATAGGTTTCAGGTTTCATTAGATATTTGTAGACTATCTCCAAAACAAATGTCACTAAATTGCTTCTAGATTTAGGAGAAAGAGCAGGGTATGAGGTGGAAATGGGTTCTTCCAATGCCTTGCTAGGGTTTCAGAGTGCCCCACTCATAAAACAAGGTATTGGAACTGATGATCTTCAAGGCCTCTTCTGGAAATCCCAGTGGCACAGTGGATAAGAGGTACAGCTGCTAATTAAAAGGTCAGTAGTTCAAATCTACCAGGCTCTCCTTGGAAACCCAGTGGGGCAGTTCTACTCTGTCCTGTATTTGGTTGCTATGAGTCAGGACTGACTCGACAGCAGTAGATTTTGTTTCGGTTTTAAACACTATGTATGATTCTATGATAGCAAGATATATACACACTGGAGAATGCAAGGCAGGGACATTAAAGGTGGACCCTGGTAACATCTGGCTAACTGTAGGGCAGATGAAATTCTTTCTTGGTTACTTGGGGTATTTTCTTGACTAGCAGCAGAAGACTAGTCAGACAGCTCATCAGATTCTCACTTCATTCTGGATTAAATGATCATGCCCAGATTTGACCAAGGACTCCACAGATATCTCTGAAAATATCTGTATGGTAAACAGTTCTGGAAAGCTTATGACTGGTACAGGTTCTTAAACTCCCTTAGTATCTGACAACAAAGAATTTTGGTTCTGTCACTCACTAGCTGGGTGACCTTTGGCAAATTAACTGAGTCTCAGCTCCCTTCTCTGAGAAGTGCAGTTGAAAGTGTAACTCAAAGTTGGTGTGAAACATGCAAAACATTTATAGGGGACTGTGGTTTCAGGGCTGATATGTGAAGGTCTGGACTTCATCATGCCTATCCTCACAAGAAAAAAGCTGAACAAACTAAAAACTAATGATTTTTCTTAGATCCACCAGAGAATTGAATTCATAGGGTAAAATGTCACCCCAGAAGAAGGAGAGACAGGCACAAATACAGAACCATAAACAGATCACTTTAACTGGTAGGAACATTTACACGGTACTTGATGGTTGTGAGAGGCTGAGTGTAGACTAGATTGAGAGTTTAAAAAGTTCCTAGAGTCCTAGTCTTGGGGGAGCACCCCCACTTCTGTGGTAGTGTTAGTAGTGCCACTACATTGTATGGTGAAGACTAGGGACAAATTCTGAAGCCTGGGGAAAGGGAAAAGTAACCACTTTGAAATACGTCCCCAGTATTCTGCTTGAAAAAAGCCTGCTCTCAAGGTAGACTGCTCCATTGGAGTTTTATCAGACCTGAACTCAACCCACTGCTGTCAAGTTGATTCAGACTCACAGTGACCCTAGAGGACATAGAACTCCTCACAGTTTCCAAGGAGCACCTGGTGGATTTGAACTGCTGACCTTTTGGTTAGCAGACATACTATGTAACCATTATGCCACCAAGGTATCCTATCAGACCTGGGGAAAGGGAAATTCGACTGCCTTTCTAGCCTTCTTGATCCTATAAAGGAGGCGGTGGGGGCGGGGGGGAGGCTAAGAAATGCTTCTGAAAGTCATAGTCCAGAGACTCAGGACCACTCAAAAACTGAGATTTAGTTACAGTTTATAGAACACTTCCCCTTTCTAATACCTACATGGTTCCAGTATAATACAAATGGATTACTGGGACACATTGCAAGACCGCCTCTATTTAAGGAGTTCCTAGGGAAACCCAAAGACAACAGGGGAGGGAAACTAACAACAATCACAAGGAAACTAGAGGAAACAGCTACAACAAGCATCAGGACAGCCCATCTCCTAGGCAAATTAACATAGAACCTCATGCTAACATTCGATGACCTCAGTGTCTAGGGCCAGATGCATCTCGTCTGCCTTTCAACAACAACAACAAAAATTACAAGGCAGGCTAATAGGCAAGAAGACAAAACAAAGCAACAGAGTACGAAGAGACAAAGCAAGCATTAGAGCTGACTCACATGACACAGATTTTGAAATTATCAGATAACTTAGAATAATGATGACTCATAACGGGAAAAGCCGACAACATTCAAGAGTAGACAGGTAACGCAGGCAGAGAGATGGAACTCTCCGATTGGATCACAAAGAATGCTGGAAATCAAAAAAACACTGTCACAGAGATGAAGAAGGTCTCTGATGGGTCCATCAGTAGACTGGACACAGCTGAGGAAAGAATCAGTGAACTGGAAGAGGCAGTGCTGGACTCCGATTTGAGACTCAGTTCCTGCTCCACCACTGAGTACCTGTGTGAGCTGTCTGTACTCTCTGAGCCTTGGTTTCCTCCCTGGTGAATGAGGTTTTGGAAAGATCAAGCTCCCTGGGAATGCGGGCATTCAGTGAACAAGTGGCTTTGAAACTATATTGTAATCTATAAAGCCAAGCCAAGCCAAGCCAAGTGCCGTCGAGTCGCACATATAAATATAAGACACTGTAAGGGTGGTGAACAAAAGAGCTATTGTCTGAGCCACGCACACACTTCACTGCTAAGTCCAGAGTTCACAGAATAAATCCTTGTAGCCATCCAAGGTGGGCCACTAAAGCCTCCCAGAGGTGAAATGTCTCCCGTAAGGGCTCCCAGACAGCAGGCGGCAGGGTTGGGAAACCCGGGCCGTCTGGCTGCACCGCCCATGCTTCTTCCACGGTGTAGAACTGTGCAGCTGCTATTCCAGAAAGATAGGAGGATGGTGGCAGCAGGTAACACAAAAGGGCAAGCCAAACAAACAAACCAAAAAATAAATAAATAAATAAATCCACTTTTTTCCTGTTTGTTTTTGGGGCAGAACAGGACAAGGGGCAGAGGTTCTATTCTCTTTGCCCCGGAGGTGACTGGGAGAATGAGGATAAACAAGCACTCACCTGCCAAAGGGACTGTAGGTGTGAATGCACACCTCGTGACCAAGCAAAACATCATCACATAAAATGCAGCCTGCACTTCAACGGCCCAAAGACAAGTGTCTGTGTGAGACAGAGGGTGAGCTGGCATTTCCGCTGGGGCACTTGCTTTCATCAAAAATAATCCTGATGCTGACTATTTAGTAAGTGTGTGGGGCACATATCCAGAAAGGCCCATCTGACTTTGAGATAATTTCAAAGCTGAAGAACATCATTTGTGCCAGACGCGCTGCGCAAGGCGCTGCAAGAAACCTGCCTAGTTACCCGTGGCCTCACGTGTTTCAGAGGAGACAGTGCCATCCATGTGTATGTATAAATGAGGCTGCACTCCACATTTCAAGTAAAAATACTTCTAAATATTTCAATGCGTCATTAACCAAATACATTTCAACTGGGGAACATTCCAGCTGACGAAAATACAGGCAAATCAGAAGATTTACATAAGTCAACTGAGGAAATTTGGTGAGAGACTTGAGATTGAGACTCAGACACCCACAGGATCAGCTAATTGTCATGGTCTGAAGCCATCTGTGCATTATTCCACTTGACGTGTGTTTATGAAGCACACCTGTGGTGTGCCAGGCTCAGTGTTAGGCACGGAGGCTGAAGCAGCTCTGCCTCTGTCTTCATGGAAGTTACCCTAGCTTAAGGGACATAGGTTACACACTAATTCCAGAGTTTTTCATTAGCCTGTGATCAGTATTGTCAAGAAGGGGGACCTGGCTCAGCTTGAGGGCAGAGAAAGGATGCTGAAGAGAAGGCCTGGGCAGGGACACAGGAGGGGACAGAAGCAAACACCCCGAGGTAGAGGAAGCCTGAAGGTAGCTGACCTCTCTGAATGGAGAGAGGAGTATGGGACCAGTACTGGGAGTGGCGGCGGCAGAGGAAGAAGCAGGTCCAGTCCGTGAGGGCCTCAGTCACTCAGATGCTCTTGCTCTGAAGTTGGGATCAGTGACTGCAGGCAGTTGAGAGTTGCCTCTGAGTCGATAGGTCATACCCATGGAGAGGTAGAAGTCAGCCACAGCCAGGCAAAGGCAGCACTGTCAAAGTGAGGACAGACACAAGGACGGTGTGGAGACTTCAGCCTGTGGCCGGAGAGGCAGGGAGCAGGCCTGTGGCTCCCTGGGAGAGATGCATCTCCTGCTGCCAAGGCCTGAGAGTGCCTCTTCCAGGCTTAGCACCCCGCCCCTTTCCTTGAGGTAGATGTGTGGAGCTTCTTTTCCCAGCTGTGCTGTGTTGAATTGTGTCCCCTCAAAAGACATGTTCTTAGTATAATCCCCAGGACTAGTGAATATGGCCTTATTTGGAAATAAGAGTCTTTGTAGACATAAGCAAGTTAACATGAGGTCATACTGGAGCATAAGAGGAAGGAAATTTAGACACAGTTACAAGGAGAAGGCCCTGAGAAGGCCAAGGCAGAGATCACAGAGACGTGTTTACAAACTAAGAAACACCAGAGCTGGCTGACAGGCACCAGAAGCTGGGAGAGCCAAGGAGGGAACCTGTCCGAGAGTTTCTGGAGGGAGTATGGCCCAATCAACACCTTGATTTTAGATTTCTATCCTCCAGACTATGAAAGAACAGAGTTCTGTTGCTTTATATCACCCAGTTTGCAATAATTTGTTCTGGCAGCTTAGGAAATGGATACCCCAAACAATCCAGCAATGTGGTGACGCAGAGTGAAGGTGGGGCATCTGGGCAAGAGGCTGTTTACAGTAACCCCAAAGAGCAAGGGAGGGGATCTTGGAGGGGAGGACCTGGCCCTTTGTTACAGGAGCAGAGTGCTTGTCTGTTGAGACCACATCCCATCCCTCCCTCTGCCACCCCCTCTCGAGGCAGGCGCATCTTCTGACTGTTCCCAGCACCTGCAGAGGACCTGGCTGAGTAGGTGCTCAGGACACACTCGCTCGGTCGCAGAATGGGCGCAGGGAGAGCAATGTGGTAACAACTTATTAGCTCCCATTCACCGGGCATGTCCTCCTGGGCAGACCCTCCCTGAGGCTTTCCGGACAAGGCTTCGTTTCATCCTGCCTAGGTTTGTATGAGGTGGTCACTACTATCATCTCCACTTTACAGATGGGACCGTGAGGCTCAAAGGAGGTGTGCAACTTCTTCAGGGTCATGTAGCCAGCAAGTTATCCAGTCCAGACAGGAATCCAGGTTGGTCCGATGTCAGCCTCCATGCTGTTTCTTGTCAGGTAAGCTCTGACTCATGGCGACTTCATATATAAAACCAAAAACCCACTGCCGTCGAGTCAGGTACAACTCATAGCAACCCTAGAGGTCAGGCACTCCTTGGACCTTATATATAACAGAAGGAAATATGGCTCAGTCCCACCCCAACTTCATGATTGTTGGTTCATTTGAATCCACTGTGTCATTCAGTTGAGGGGTCCCCTTGTTTACCGAACATCAGTCACAAATTTCGATTGCTAGTCAAACCAAGGCAGTCCCAAGAAGGGAGACTCATAACCCAGGTGTTCATTAAGCAGCGAAGCGATGCTTCCTATTTTGGTCGAACAGCTGGCAGTGTATCTTAAGTGTTAATCAATGCCCTTAGATTTCCCTCTGCAAACAAAAGGGTGTGTGTATGTGTGCGTGTCTATGTGTGTGTGTGTCCACGCATATGTCTGTGAAGAAAGAATGGGGAAGGAGGTTGGAGTAGATCCCCCAATCCATTTTCTTCTTGCTTTGTTTCCATTGGTTACTGGGAGAGGCCTTTACTTTACATGTTAAGACAGTAAAACAAGCGCTGCAAAGTGGACAAAGCAGTCAAGGTTCAGAAGCCTCCAGATGTAGGTCTTGTACTGAATGGATAAGGCACCAAGCCAAGGTGCTGGGCTAAAATATTCTATTTGTAAGTGCAATGTTTTTCTCCCATAGCTGACGCCAGTGATCATTACCTTTTATTGCTTTATCTTGGTGCTGTCCTCATCTCTAACCCTGGAGACTGAAATTCCACTCTGGAAAGAGTTGAGAGCAAAAGCTCAGTGATAACCAGGAGCTCGTGAATGCAGTTTACGGGAAATAACTGCATCTTCTCTCGCCATTTGTTTCTTCATTTCATTCCAGGCAATGAGAGGGCTACTTTACCCCAGTTTTGCTGATCACACTCTCATTTAGATTTCTGTGTTCTGCTGGAAAGCCTACAGTTGGAAATTAAAACTCATCACTTAACTTTTTTTAAAATGAGAAGTGACAATTACATTGGCATGCTGGAGGATGTTAGATTGCGTATTACTAAATTCCATCAAGCTCCTGAATAGTCACTGGCATTCTAACAGAGGAAGACAGCCTAGTAAGGAAACCATGAGCACAGGGTGTAATACGAGGGTTCCCTGGGTGGAGAGAGGTGGAGGATGGGCTGGTAGTAGGGAGGAACCACGTTTTACACAGGTGATTGTCAAAGTCCTAGCTTTTGATTTGGGTGGTGAGTTTATGGCTGTTTAGTCCACTGTTTAAAACAACTAATTCAAAACTTAATAAAACAGGCTACATGTGGACCAATGATGAAAGTCTTTCATGAACCAAACACTATGAATAATCCAACAGTATGCACTAGAGGGCCAATAAAAAGTAAATAAATAAATAAATAAGCCTATTTAAAGACGGTGTGAGATTGAGATTTCACAATGTACATGCTTTTTCTCACAAGTTTTGAGTTTTCTCCCTGTTAATCTTTTAAAGGAACCCCAGTGGCATGGTGGTTGAGCTCAGCTGCTAACCAAACATTCGGCAGTTTGAATTCGCCAGCTGTTCCTTGGAAACCCTACAAGGCAGTTCCACTCTGTTCTACCCTACAAGGCCCGTTTCTTCTCCATTTCAAAAGCTAGGTCTCCTCATGTAGGTTCTCTTTGTTTGTAAAGGTCTCAAACATCTGAAGTCTGATTAAGCCCTTTGGTAGGTACTGACGTCTCATTAGGGCAGAAGGACAGCCCGGGCAGGCTGCAGGAAAGGGATCGGTACATTAGCACTTCACATTTACAGGGCCTGGGTGTTGGGTGATGGTTTCATTCAGATGGGCTGGTATTTTATGCTATGCTCAGTGGTTTGGCAGACACTATACTATCACTTTCCATTTCGTGAGCAGGCAATTAGATGAAAGGAGAGGGTTTTTTTGAGAGTGTGGCCTCTCTCTAGCGTATAAATGGATGTTCTGGCAAAGCTCACTGTCTTTCTCAATGCTGTACCCTTCTCATCTCCTGACCTCCGATTCTTGGGAAGTAAGTCTGCAGAAGTCTCTGGCCTGCCTCTTGACCTGCAGATTTGGGATTCGGCAGTCCTTGCAACCATGTGAGCCAGCAGAGGTCTTCAGCCTGTTGTCTGACCCATGAATTTGGGACTTGCCAGCCCCTATAAGTTCATGAGCAATTTCCTCCCAATTGTATGGGCCATTTTCTCAAGGTAAATCTTTCTCTCTCTTCACCGGTTTTGCTCCCTATAGAACCCAGACTAAGGCATTCTGCTTTGGTGATTCAAGACATTTTTTATTTTGATGTTTATATGTTCCCCAAACACTGCATCTTGGACAAGATGCTTTTGTATGCTCTGGGCCATACACTAGGTGCTCAGGGATACAGATCACATAGTGGATGCCTCTTCTGGGCTCTACGCCACACAAAGTGCCTTGTATGTGTTCTCCTTTCTAACCCTTACGACAGCGCTCCTTTGCTGCCACCCTGGTTCTCTGCGCTTCCCCTGTCACGGCTGTCCATACTGTACTGCACATATCAGCTATGGATCGCATGCCTTGGCATGACGGACAGACTCTGGGGTAACAGAAAGGATGTGGGCTCACAAGTCAGACAGATCTCAGGTCAAATCCCAGGGTCCCACTGTAATACTTGTCACTGCGTTAAACCTCAGTTTTCTCATCTATCACATTTAATAGCATAATGTGAGAATTCCACGAGACAATTCACAATGAGCATTTGTTATTTCTGTCAGATAGTGAATGTCCAGTAAATGGTCTCTTTTACTGAGATGATACAACCTGTAACAATTTATACTTAGAGCCCTTTAGGGCCCAACACCAGGTAACTAAACATTATTTGATTGTTGGCTGAAAGAATGTGTACTTCTTGTAAATGAAAACTCATGTCAGACAGGTCTTCAAAGACTTCTCTCTTGGCAATCTTATAAATCTATTGCTCCCTGCCATGATACTCATAACTCTGGCCAGGTCTTAACTATAACAAGGGCATCCTGAGAATCCCTAGGCTCTGCATCACAGAGGAACAGAAAGTTAAGATTCTCTGGTCTTTCTGCTAACATTTATCAAAAAGGACAGCTAACCAACCACAGATTTCTTCTTTTGCCATCCATTAGCTTTCTGAATGATTGTAATATTGTGGCTGGCTTCAGATGCCCCCTGTCCTTGAGGCTCAGTGGTCTCTGACCATCCTTCCCGGGAGATATGAACGGGGTCCTGCCACGGCACCCTGCTACAAGACAGCAGTGGTCCTAGAGTCTCTGACTACAGTTTGGCTTCCCCTTCCCGGCTTTAGTGCCCAGCCTCTACTTCCTAAATACTCTGTACCTGTTAAAACCTGTTGCTATGGAGTCTATTTCAACTCACAGCAACCCTATAGGACAGAGTAGAGGAGTGCCTGGTGGATTCAAACTGCTGACCTTTTGCTTAGCAGCTGTAGCTTTTAAACACTATGCCACCAGGGTTTCCCCTGATTACCCCAGGCCCTGTTACTTCCTTTTAGAGAGATGGAAATTGGTGGGTAAGATCCAAGGACAAAGAAAGACAAGCACTGGAACAACCTCCCACTCCAGCAGGCCTGGGTTCTATGAGTTGAATTCTCACCTCCCAGCCTTTCCCTCCAGCTCCACCTTCGTGGGTCTCATGCCCTCCCATTATTCAAATGAACAAGCACTGCTTGGTGACCCCCGGATGGGAAACAGAGCCCTGGGCCAAGAGGCAGGAATCTTGAGTTCAAAGTTAACTACTCACTGGCTGTGGGATTTTAGAGAAGCCACCTTTGCCTTGAGAACCTCAGTGTTGTCCTCATCTGTAAAATGGGATACTATTACCCATCTCAGAAGTCTGGTGTGAGAACTGGCAGTGGTATCCACACATACAAGCTAAGGTCCAAGTTGCAATTTTTAACTAACGACTATTATTTCACACGTTCAGGGGCTGAGGTGCAGTGAATAGCCCAGTTAGTACTCGCTCATCAGTATGAGCTAAAAATATGCATTTTTCTCCTCTCCTTAGCTCGGTCAGCAGAATGGAGAGAGGCTGGCAGACCCCACCAAGCCTCACCCAAGCCTGTACTGTGGACAGCCGCTGTGGATTCCGCTTAGAGGGAGCAATTTAAGCGGCAAACAAAACATGAAAAGCTACTCAGAATTAACAATGGGCCAGATGGTAATGGTAGTTTGAGGCAATAAAACATGATAAATAGCTTCCTGCTGCGACTCCTGATCAATTTCAATATTTAATAATTCCACCACCACCCCCACCCCCTCCTCTGGCCCCCTCCACGGGATCCTGCGGTGACTCCTTGCTTTCAACTCGCAAAGCAAACACTTCTTCCCTTTCTGAGGGCGTCAGCAAAAAGTGCCGCTCGCCTGTCACATGAGCACTCTCAGTCCTGGAAATGATAATTAATCTGCCTACTTCTCCTGAAGACGCCCCACCTAAGCCTCTCCTGGTTGCCAGGGGAGGCTCTAACAGAGCTGCCCGCCAAGGGCAGAGGTGTGACGGGAGCACTCACCTCGTTGAGTCAGTGAGTGTTGGTATTGTCCGAGTCTCTCTTGTGAATTAAGGGCAAGGGAGGGGCAGGGCTGGGTGGTCATCTTCTTCCACACTAATTAGTGGGGTAAAGCAACTCACAAGTGATAAGCAGCAGTGCCGTGTTAAAGCCTTACCCACTAGCCATGCCTCTGCGCCTCAGTTTCCTCCTGTCTACAGTAGAGATAATCAAACCTATCTTGCAGGCAAATTACAGGAGGCCTGCACATGTGAAGTGCCCAGGAGAGTGCTAGCATATAGGAAATACCTAACCACAGTTAGTCAGTAGCGTCATTACCAAATATGAAGCCAATTTCCGAGCACTGCTGCCCGCAGGGAGGGCCTGCTGCTGTCCTGTGATCAGGAAACTCCAGCCCAGGCAGGCCGGGGGGCTAGGTCAGGCAGGGGAGCACTGTGCTATCAGGTACACCCCACCCATGGGACGTCCTCAGTCACCAGGAGGGCAGCATCTGGCTGGAAAGCACCCCATTGACAGACAGACCTGCCCCCAAGATTCCCCCCCCGATGGTACCCTCTGGTAAGATTATGTAAGGACTGACATGGAAAGCTCCAAACACTGTCCCATCCACTGGCACACAAGACCTCGTGGCAACCTTGGAGAGCAGGTATTGTTAGTACCGTTTTACAGATGAGATTAGATTAGGAGATGAAAGCACTGTTCAAGTTTATACCGGTAAGAAGTCAAATCTGGATCATCTAATCTCTGATTTCATGTCTTATCCTGGAGTCACAGAAGGCGGCTCCCGGAGGTGCACCTCCTCAGTGTGTCCCTTTCAAAGGGAGGCGTTCAAGGGGAGGGGGCATGGGCATTGGGGGGCTGCCTCCTTCCCCATTTCCTGTGTAATCTCAATCACCTGAGCTGCAGTTCAGTCGTCTATGAAATGAGAATCATAATTCCTACTGCACTGGCTTCTGGGACACTTAATGAGGGAACATGCATGAAAGGACCTGGGAATTTTGTGATGAGCTGTACAAGAGTCAGTTATGGTTACTATTGCTCTTTTTTTGAAAGAAAAAAAAAACCCCTCTTTGACAAAAAAAAGTCAGAAACATATCCACCTAGAGGTGAATTCTTTGAATAGAGCTATCACTAGCCCTTTAGGACCTAGAGAATCAAGATCAAATTCTTTTGTACAGCATTCAAGACCCTGACAGCTCCTACAGCCTCATCCCTGCCCCTCTCCCTTCTCTCTTTGTTCCAGCCAGTCTGAACTTGGTGGGGGGCCTGAGCCCAGCGACCTTTCGCAGGTGTTCATGCCTAGGCTGGGTGATATCCCCTAAAGGTGTCTGGCCCAAAGACGTCTGGCCCAACTCTGTTCATCTGCCTTTCCATTCCCCCTTCAAATGCCCGCACAGCCAACCCTTCTCCAAGAAGCTGTCTTTAACACTCACCAGCCCCTGCCCCCCCACCTTGATTAGCAGCACCTCATTTGTGGTTCCCCGCTAGCCTCTGTGTGCTTCCCTGCATCCTGGCATGCATCGCAGCTATGCTAGACTTTTCTTATTTGGTCTCAGGTCTACACTGAACTCCTGCAGGACACAATCTAAATGTTCTTCACTCCAGATCACCCAGTGGCTGGCACAGGACATCTGCTCAATAAATGTTTGCTGAGGAATGAAAGGAAAGACTGAACCCACCAAAACCCACTGCCATCGAACACATACCTGAGTATTTCCAGGATAAAATGAAATCAACACATTAAGCAAAGACAAGCAATTCTCATGGTGGAATTAGCATTTGGACTAGCACAGCACTGGTGGGAAACAGTGCCCCTGAATTTAAGTTTGGATCAATTCCTGGACAGCTATCTAGAGCTGATAATATAATCTTCGTCCTCCCCACATCATGATCCCCAATAAGAAAGAACAGGAAAGGTACTACCCATCCCTGTCTGGGTTCCCATAAGGACACCGTGGAGGTTAGTCGCCAGGTACCTGAATCTCTCTGGTGCAGGGCCATGGAGTTCCATCTCCTTGTGATGTCAATATAGAGAATGTCCACCGCAGCCATGGACAGGCTGCTGCTGCTGAGCTTGCAGTTCCTGCCAAAGACGAGAAAGGAGACAGGTTACTGCTAGACTGCAGCCCATCCTGTTCAGGCCTGCCTTCATTTCCACTTTTTTAGAAAAACATCTTCTGTGGAGAAAAAAGTCGGAAACGTACCTACTCAGAGGTGGGGTTTTCAAATACAGCCCTTTGCTGGCCCCTTATGACCTAGCAAATCAAGACCAATTGCATGGGCTGTGTTCCCTGCCTAGAATGCCCTTTCTCCCCACAGTTGAAACTAGGGACTGGTAGGAGGGAAGGCTTAACATTTAAGGGGAGAGTAGATCATGTGGGTCCTGGTACATTCAGTCACTTAGTCAACAAGGGGCATAATGGACTAGAAAGAGCAAGGACTTCAGGACAGCAAGTCTTGAGCTGGATCCTGGCTTTGCCACTTCAAAGCTGTACAGCCTTGGTTAAGCTTTTTCACCTTCCCAAGCCTCTGTTTCTTCACCTATAAACCAGATAGTCTTTATTATGGTTGCTGTGTGTCACTCTGTTCTCGTGCATCTCAATTTAGGTCCTTGCCTGCTCTGATAGGGAAGTGAGAACTCCACATTCAAAAAATACACCCTATACATATGTCTTCATCTCCACACTGATGTCTCTGGGAGAAGGAAGTAAAGCTGGGCTGCAGCTCCTCACTCTCCTGCCAGCATCCAGGCAGCTGATGGCATCTCTCAGATGACACCACTGGGACAAGATGAAGCCATTACTCAGTCCAGGGCAGAGTGTCCCTGGAAATACTCACCAGATGAGTCCCTGGGGCCAAACAGATAGCTGAGCAGCTCAAGGCTTTCACATTTTGCCCATCTTTCAATCTGTCTTCTTGCAAATTTTTACATAGCCTCCAAATCAGCCACATAAAGCACAAGATTTACAAAGCAAGACAGCACAGGCTGGGCCCATGCCCTGTCATGCATGGTTGGGGAGGTCTTGGTGCTCACACCTGACCTTAGGAGCATCCATGGGAAATGGAGGAGGGTGGGGTGGGCGTATGGGCCTCTGAGCTTCGGGTACCCCACTTGCTTAGGTGAGGGAGGCCAACACAATCAGATTTTCAGCCCAGTGCTAGGAATAGTGCTCTCCATGAAAGTCATAGAGGCATATTTAGAGTCATTTTCCCCCCTCTCCTTTTGCTTTTGGTCTAGAAATGTAAGGAGGCAGTCTGATGTACCCAAAAGAACATGAGTTTGGACACAGAAAGACTAGGATTTTCATACTGGCTTTGCTTTCTAGATATGTGACTGTGGACAATTTACTTAAGACTCTGACTGTTTTTCCTGGTTTCTAAAGTAAAGGTACTAATACCTGCCCACATGGTGGTTGCAAACATTAGATGAGGTGGTGCACGCCAAGGTCACAGTATCTGGCACATAGCAGGCACCTGACGACTGTTAGTGCTTTCTCTTTCCTTCTCCCAGGGATAGAACCGTGGTGGCCATAGAGGCTGTCTGAGGCCGACATTTCAGTGAGTGACCCCGTGCATTGTGGGGGAAGAAGATCAGTAGTCAGAGAGTCTGGGTACGAGGGCTTGGGCTTTCTGCTAGCCTGGTAGCAGCTCTTGGTTTATTTAGAAGTCTAGGGGTACCACCCTCCTGCACAGAGGTCAGTCTGAAGGTGGCTGCATTTGTCTTGAAATTTTGAATGCTAGACCTCTAGGCCAGCTGTTGGTTTGGCTGAATCATATTCAATGCTGCTTTCAACTTTTTCAAAGTGTCCACATCCTTTGCCCCAGTTAGTGATAAAGTAGTACTTTGGTCTCCCATTTGCCATCATCTGTTGTGTGTATAGCTCCCTTCAGAATCTCACAGGCAAGGAGCTGATTGGCCAGCAGGAGTCTAGCACCCCAGAGGCCTCTCTCCAGACCCGTACATACCCTTAACCCTGGGGCTCAGGATGAGGATGAGCCTCCCCATACGCTAGTGCCCTGGCTCACTCTCTCATTTCCTACTCCCTTCCTTTTTCCCTCTCACATTTACTAGGCCATCAATTCATATCCTGCTTTCTCCTGGGCTCCTGCTCCATGTTTCAATCACAAGTCACCGTGGCAGACTTCAAAGCACATCAGTGCTGTTATTGAGCCTTAGTGACAACATGTCAATGGACGCGGAGCTTTTCACATCACCTGTCACAAAGAATGGCTATCTCTATTGGGTTCTGCCGGGGATGACTCACTAGCCTCTCCCAGGGTATTCTAACTACCTCCACTGCTAATTTTCAAAGCTCCATTAGGAATGGCTAGAGATATTCTCTGATTATCCTATCGGTGTTTCTCCGGGCTGCCCGCTCCTCCACAGGACAGGGGTTCTGCCCAGCTTGCTCTGGGGATTAATGGAGTATGAAAAGGGAAACTTAACTGACCGTTGGTATACAGTTGCTTTTGTTTCTCCCCTGACAGGTAGAAAACAGAAGTGGCAAATCTTTAGCAGGTGCCATAATTTACCAGAGAGAATTCTCCATTTATCCCTTTTCCAAGATAATCCATTCTCCCTAGTGATTCCTGCAACATCTGCTACCGGGGCAAGGGAAGGAAGCACCCATGCTGACTGCAGTAGACAGGAAATGCTTCAAAAGAATTCTAATTCTGTAAGCATTTCTTGGGTACCATCTGTATGCCAGGCCCATTCCTGCCCATCAGCCCTTTGAATCTTTCTTACTATTCTATGCAGGAGATATTTTTAGCCCCATTTAAGTGAAGGGTAAACTGGGCTCAAGAGATGGGACATGACTTGTCCAAGACCCCAATCCTGGGATTTCCATTTAATCCTCCCCAGAAGGACAGAGTAGTGGATTTAAGAGCTTTGAGGGCTGCAGGAAGAATCCAGGATTCAAGAAACAAAGGCTTATGCCAGGGACCAGTAAGGCTGGAACCTCTAGAGTACCTGTTGTGAAGCTTTGACTGTAAGACTGGGGATAGGGTGGGAAGCCAGGGTTGCATGGAGACAGGTTCTCCTGGGTGTATCCCTGTGGTCACCATACATTCTTAGTGAACTCAAACCAGGAATGACTCTGAAGGTCAGGACTGTGGAATGAATGTTTCATCCATCCATCTACTCATTACAAAATTTATTTTGTGCCCACCATGTGTAGGCAGCATTCTGGGCCCAGTGAAGGATGCCAAGTTGAGTTGGTCTTGGGTACCGCTCTATAAGTGGTATAAGTGGTCTCAGAATCTGAGGGGAATTCCTATAGCTCTCAAACATTTAACAGAAATTTCCCCTTATATACTGAGATTTAATTCTTCAAATGACTAAAGAATAGAAGGGCAAATTCTTCCACAAACCGAAAGTCCAAGAAATATGGTAACACAACAAGCCCGGAATGTTCCTAAGAATGAATAACACTAGAAATGTACATGGGAAAAAGAAAAAAACAGTTTTGGAGTCAAATGCACATGAGAATTAATCTTGACTTTGCTTTGTGACCTTGAGCAAGCCACTATACCTCTCTGCATCTAAATTTCCTTATTTGTATAATGAGAATAAGGCTACTTAACCATACAAGGCTATTCAAGGATTAGCTCAGTGCCTGGCACATAGAGAGAAGTGACAAATGACAGCTCCCACCCTTCCTTCATAATATAGGGTCAGCTAGAAGAAATACTCTCCAAAGGAATACGGGCATATGATAGGAGAGAATCACAAATCATTCAAGTTCATTAGGAGTCCCAGAGTAGAAAGATTTAAAATTATCACCCACATTTCCTCTTAAGAACTACTGACATCTCATGGGAAATTTAAAAAGAAACGTAGTTCACTCTGTAAAATCCTATTTATAGAATTTCTTTTTTGTTCATCCCTCTCTGTGGAGAAAGGCAGCTTATTTTTTTTCTGGAGAGAAGTCTGTAAGTTGAAAACTAACAAATGGTCAATATTTGTTAAAAGAAACAAAAATTACTATGTAAAGTTTTAGGGAGGAGAAAGACAACTCTAATTTAAAAGATATATGTTTTTAACTGTCATTGATATCTCAAGCATAGTGTATCACAATATTTCTGGAAAGAGATCCATCACAGAAAGGGGAGTTTTTTGTTGTTGTTTTTGTGCATTAGGTGAAAGTTTACAGAGCAAATATGTTTCCCATTCTATAGTTTGTTTATATATTAAGTATTTTGGAGAGTGGGGTAAAGATGGCAGAGTAGTAGGATGTTTCCCATGATCCCTCTAACAACAAAGATGCTCCCAACCCCCAAAAGAATCAATTATATACGCCGTTCTAGGAGCCTTGAACATCATAGGGAAATTTGAGAAATCAGACTGAGCAACAGTGAAGAGAGAGTAGGTCCAGAAGTACCTAGGATTGGCCAGCACTGGCCTGGCAGGAATCTGCACTCCACAGACAGACTGGTGGCAGTAAGCATAGTGAGGGGCCCTGTGGCATTCCGCAAGTGTCTACCTTAGCAAGAGAGACTAAGCTGTGGAGAACTCATTCATGCTTCCAGAAACAGTGAAAACTGGCGTTCAATCAGCAAAAGCTAAATGCCTTGTATCTAACCTACCAGGCTTGAATGTAAAACTTTCCTTCAGGCTAAACCTCTCTCTTTCACCCAGCATTTCCCTGCTCCCTTCTCTGCACTGCAACCAGCGATGAGACTGATGATTACCTGGGCCAGAATAGCACTCCTTATAAGCTCCCTGAGCCATTCTAGACTTAGAGAGGGAACAATTTAACAGAAAAGGGGGAAAATAACAATAATGATAATCTTCCAGCTCCTCTAAGTCAGGAACTTGGGACAGAAACAGTTCCTTTGCCAGAGGACATACCTTCCTCATAAATATTTGCAGATGGCTGTCAGCCACTTGCTTTTCTCAGCACATGCAGACAAAAATCTATGCCTACACAAATCACCCCTGCCCATTTAAGACCGTAGGGAAGAGCCTGCACCATACACTTGGTAACTGACTACCTAGACACCTAAGCTGAATACTGCAAGAAAAGTAAATGGATGTGTGGGCTCACATGCCTAGTAACAGATCTACCTACCTGCTGACAGGATGTTAGAGCCTCAAAGGTGACCTAGTACACATGACCAGCCTATCTGAGCACTTCAAAACAAGAAGCTAGAACGCAGTAAGCAAACAAAATATATAAATACAGCAACTAACTGACAGCTTAGAGACAACACTCAATTTCAAATTCCCTAAAGAGGCAGATGACAATGGCTTCAGAAAGCTCCCAAAACAGCATTAAGAAGTTTTTCCAGATGAAGAGAACTTCCTGGAATTTTTAGAGGTAGAATACAAAAGATTAATATTTAGAACGCTTCAAGATATTAGGAAGAAGAGCAAGCAAGAGGCCGCAGGTCATAATGACAGATTGAACAGGCTGCAAGAAAGCAAAGAGAAAGAGAAAGTAGAAATTCAGAAGATTAATAACAAAATTACAGAGTTAGATAATTCAATAGAAAGTCAAAGGAGCAGAATTGAGTAGATGAAAGCCAGAATTAGTGAGACTGAAGACAAAACAACTGACACCAACATATTTGAAGAAAAGTCAGATAAAAGAATTTTAAAAAATGAAGAAACACTAAGCATTACGTGAGACTCTATCAAGAGGGGTAATCTACAAGTGACTAGAATACCAGAATGTATTGTAATGGGGAACAACAGAAAACACAGGGAGAATTGTTGAAGATTTGTTGACAGAAAACTTTCTTGATATCATGGAAGATGACAGGATCTCTATCCAAGATACCCACTGAATTTCACACATGGTAGATACCAAGAGAAAAATACCAAGACATACAGCCAAACTTTCCAAAACTAAAGATAAGGAGAGAATTTTAAAAGCAACTGGGGATAAATGAAAAATAATCTTCAAAGGAGAGACAATAAGACTAAGATCAGACTACTCAGCAGAAGCCATACAAGAAGGTAATGAGATGACATACGCAAAGCCTTGAAGGAAACAAATTGACAGCCAAGAATTATATATCCAGCAAAACTGTCTCTCAAATACAGTGGCAAAATTAGAACATTTCCAGAAAAACAGAAATTTAGGGATGTTGCAAAAAACCAAAGCAAAATTATAAGAAATACTAAAGGGAGTCTTTTGGTTAGAAAATCAACAACATCAGATAAAACCCCAAGACTAGAATGCAGGATAGAGCACACAGATATCCACCCTCATAGGGAAATCACAAAAACAAATTAAAGCTCAAATACTGAAAATTGGGAAGCAGAGTTGTCAATATGTAAAAGATGACAACATTATAATAAAAAAAGGACTAAAAAAATGTAGTCACAGATCTTTCACATGGAGAGCAAGTCAAGACAATGCAAAGAAATAGAAGACTTGTTTAAATTTAGAAAAATAGGGATAAATATTAAGGTAACTAAGGTAATATTAACAATCCTACATATCAAAATGAAAACAAGAAAAATATACACTAAGCATTTCAAGACCTTAGTTTCTCATTCCCCTCAATGAGTGAACACTCTGCCCCTTTACACACTGCATTTTTTCCCTTTAGTCCTGATTTTCTAGCCCTTCCTGCCTTTCAGCTTTGCTTTGGTGTAGATACTGCCCTTTTTGATCTTGTATCACTAATTGTTCTAAGGAGTACATTCTCTCAGGTGTTATTGTTTATCTTATGTGCTTGTCTATCGTTTGGCGTGCGGTGGTCTCTGGGAATGATTTTAGTTCCATTTCAGCAGGGTGTCTTAAGGCCGTAATCTTGGGGGTTCTTCCAGTCTCTGTTATATAAGTAATTCTGGTCTTTTTTGTTAATTTGAGTTTTTGTTCAATATTTTTCTCTTGCTTTATCTAGGATATTCTGTTGTGATCCCAGTTACAGTGGTTGGCAGTGATGTATGGGCATCATCTAGTTCTTCTGATCTTGCGGTCCTATTGGCTATGGTTTATGTGGCCCATCAGTCCTTTGGATTAATTGCTCCCTTGAGTCTCCTTTGCTTTGAATGTGAAGAGATGGATAGCTGTATCTTAGATGGCCACTCACAAACTGTTAAGACCCCAGACACTACTCTTCAAAGAAGGATGCAGAACATTATATTTATCAATTTCACTGTGCCAATTGATGTAGACGTCCCAAAGGGGAGATGTTTAAAGTCATCAAGGAGTTAATGACAGAGGGGAGCAAGGCCCCTTGCACTTCTATTCCAGAACATCCCACCACCTCCGTGTGCTTCTCAGAAAATAAAGTCCCCCACAGCTACACATTATGAAACATAGTAATACTTCCTTATGAGAAAAATGATCAAAAGTGGAAAAGAGAAAAAAAAGTCTCTAATTTAAAAGCAGACCCACATTGAGTCAGAACTCATGGTGTAGATAACCTGCTTCTGGTTCCTAGAAATAAACTCAGTTTTGGCAAACTGTTCACTTTTGGGCTATGGTCATGGAAAATACCCCATGTGTAAAATGATGTCAAATTGTGCTATAGAATACATTTGGGAAAAGTGTCCTTAGTGAATTACACTGGGTGTCTCAAATGAATAACCCAATGGAAAGAAAATAACAAAAATGCATTTCCCTCAAAGAAAGCTGTCAGGCTGAAGAACCAATCAGACAATTTCTATTTCTCAGAAAAGAGAAACTTCCATACCCCAGTAATTGTTAAGGTGGGGGGAAAAAAGCAGGAAGAAAAAGGAGCCCCGTAATTCATGGTACTATATGCTACCCTTATGTGCCTCCTTAGGAAATGACACAAAAAGCTGATTAGACAGAGAGTTAGGTCTAGACAAGAGAACGACAGTTCATTATTTCTCACTTCTTGGTAGAAAAGGAAAATAGAATATGGCCAGACTGGCATTAGCATAATTCACTTCTAAAACTGCTGATCTATGCAGCACATTATGAGATACGGACACTGAAAATAAATGCAATAGGAATGTTTATTATTCCCTCCAGTTCTCTTCAAGGAACTTGGAGAGAAAAGAGTGGGTAGTACAGATGAAAGCCAAGTTCAGCTTGTGCTATGTGCGTGGGCTCTCTGAAAGGAGTGCCTATCCAGCCAGCGAACACGTCGCTTGTGCAGTGCTCCGGAGAAGGGCATTCAGTTCGATTTAACATATGGTATAAATATTATTAATTCATAATGAATCAAATTTTAAACCAAAGTAGAAGAGAGAGGGAGGATCACTGCTGTTAAATTTAGCTAGCAAGACTGAACATCCTCAGATAAATCTAAAAGCAGAAAACATCATCTTTTACGATTAAGTTGCTGTTGGAATCTCTCAGTACATTTTGAGAGGAAAAAATCTGTAACAGTTGTGCAATATTTTCTCCATTTCTTCCCGCATCCTTAATTACTAAAGACATTTGTTGGGTAGGTGGGGAGGGAGGCAGAGAGGCTCACTGCGTGAGTTCGTCTGCCTGCTTGTCTCTTCCCACCTGAAGACACTGTTCTCCAGCCTCACATTCACGCCTGTTCCCACCAACGGTACGTGGCCACAGATTGGGAATGATGGCTGCAGGACCTAATCATCTCTAACATCCCTTCACATCAGTTTTTCATGTAAATGCCCTTGATTATAGAGAACAGAGGAACAGAAAATCATAAAGGCTACCACATACACACAGAT
Source organism: Heterohyrax brucei (assembly GCA_028571685.1). NCBI lineage: Eukaryota > Metazoa > Chordata > Mammalia > Hyracoidea > Procaviidae > Heterohyrax > Heterohyrax brucei. The sequence goes on from CM053150.1 coordinate 72,586,641, forward strand.
TTGTAGCTATATTTCTGCTGTCACTCAGTTCCAGCTGGACTGCAGTTTAGGAATCTTCTTAGCCAGAACCCTTCTCAGTTCTCTTTCCTCTTCACTATTGTGTATAGAGATAGCAGTTCTCTTAACAGGTACCTCCTTTGCCTCAGACTAGAGTTCACAGTCATGCTTTGATTGAACTCCCATAGTGTTTAAAGATTATTTTTTGAATTGTCAATATTTATATACATATATTGAGATTTTTTACATAAAAATCAGTAATTCTAGCTTCTCTTGAAAAATCCAAAGACCTGATGATGCTCTGACCAGCAGCAGCCCCTCCTTTAGACAGGGCATGTGGGCTCCAGGTTGCCACAGACTCCTTCTCCTGTCCCTTAGCCAGCAGGATTGAAGGTGCCTGGACCCTACAGGCAACTGTGATTGTAATCTGTGCATTACACTATTTTTTTCAAATCTCCTCGCCTTTCTTACGCTTTGGTAAAAGTTTATTAAGAGTAAAAGGAAGCATTTCAGTTTCCACCAAGAGCTGAGCTTGGCTGATAAACCTTGCCTGACTTCTGAACACGGGCTGCACAAGACCTGTTCTCAGGTGCGTCCCCCTGCCTAGACCGTGTCTCCCTCCATTTGCTGATGGGCAAACTCCCATTTGAACTAGTCCAACCCCTGCCTCCTCTCAGGACCCTGCCCTGATTCCAACAGACAGGTGAAGCTACACCTACCCTGAGCACACCCCAACTGAGGAGACCTCAGACCGCTGTGCTGTGACTGTGCCCAGTGATTGCATGGGGCAATTTGTTCACTTTTTGCTGTGTGTCAGACAGAGTTCTTTGAGGGTAGGCATGACTCCACTGTTTATGTTTGAACGTCTTGTGGCTACCACAGAGTATGTACTCTGGGAAAATGGACAGGTAAAAGTAGACACTTTTCTTACAACATGATGTTGAGACAGAGCAGGTCCAATTTCACAGGGTCGTGGTCCCTGAGCACCCGAAGATGTTGTCGCCACAAAGCCAAGCCATGCCTTCATTCTCTCTGGTCTCCAGTTGATTTCTCTGTGTAACGGTGCCGATGCTGGAGAAAATCCAGAAAGCTCTTGCTTTTTCTCTAGATGGTCTGGGTCCCTAGACATGTGCTGGAGAGGAGCACTGCAGTTTTCACTACTGGGTTTCCATACTTTTCCAAGTGCCCTCTTGCTCAGAGACTGCTGTCACTAAGCTCTTTCTCTGCGTTCCAAGGTCTGAAAATCACAAAGGGACAGAGATTGTCTTCCCAACATCTACTCTCCTCATCTTCTTCACTGTATTGGACAGCAAGGTGAAGTTAGAAAAAGTCAGTTTCCCAGCTGCCCATGAAGATACAGGTAGCCAATAAGATGGAAGTGGAAGTCACTGGATACAGCAACCAGGAAAGCTTTTTAAAGGAGTTTAATGCACCTAGCAGGGGCCTTTTGCTCTTCCTTGCTTCTTCCTTCTTGCCTGGAACCCAGTGATGACAGCTGGATTTCTGGCAGCCACCTTGTTACCGTAAGGCAATCCTGCAGCTGGAAGCACTTGCTAAGATTGGATTAGGTGAAAGACTGAAAGTGGGATTATTGATGGCACTGTCATTATTCAGCTCTAGAGACCCTATTGCCAAACTTTCTGTTACATGAGGGAAAATGAACCTCATTATTTAAACCACTTAAAAATGAACGTCTATTAGCACAAGTCAAATGCAATTCCTAAATGAGTCAGAGGGTGTCATGTTAGGTGGTATTCTCAGGACAAATTATAACACGTGTCTGTTTACTTTCTTGAAAATTCCCACTGGTGATGGAAATAATCACCACAAGACTTCCATTAAAAAAGTGACTTCTATGAACTAGGCACAGGGCCAGGTGCTTTACAGATATTATTACTTCCTAACCTCATAGCAACCCCATAAGGCAGGAGAGTTTAGTCTTATTTTACAGATAAGAAAACTCAGACTCAGAGAAGACAATGAATTTGTCCAAAGTCATACAATTGTTAAATATTATGCTTAGTGCTGAAATCAGCCTGTCTGTACCCAAGGCTCTACTTTTCCAGTGGGCTTTCCTTTTTCCCTAAGATGAGCACAAAGCCCTTCTCAAAGGCATTGTACAAACATTACTTGAGGTTCACTGAAATGGCTGAAAGTCCTGTCAACACTTTTGTTTACCATTCTATCAGGACCAAAAAGTACTCGACAGCAACGAGTTTGCATTTTCAGTTTAGAGTTACAGTTTGTAAAACTCATTTGGAGAAAAGGATACGGCAAAAATGGTTTCCGATTTGAGATTTATTATTATTTGCTTTAGTGAATAATACTGTGAAGAGTGTGACTTTGAGGTGGAAGACAGAAATACGAAAACCACTAATGTAAAAACCAACAGCAGAACCCAGTGCTGGCGGACCCTCTCTTCGAAGCATATCTGCTACAATTAACTAATCGCTCACCAATAAATTCCCTGGTCCAGCCAATTCACATTTGCTGTAGGGATTTAGAGTCATTGGCTTGGCACATGTGTGTAGAGCCTGTGTAGGACACTTTATAGATATATTATTTCATGGGGAAGGAAAGAAAACAACATTTATTGGGCCCTTAACACACGACAGAGGTGTCTATGCAATCTCAGCTAACAACTGCACACACAAATCTAGGGTATGCTGTCATCGTTAAAGTGCTGTCCAATCAGTTTAAACTCACAGTCATTCCATCTGACAAAGCAGAGCTGCCCCATAAGGTTTCCCAGGCTGTGGTCTCAATGGGAGCAGACTGTCTGGTCTTTCTTCCAAGGAGCAAGGGAGTGGGTTTAAATCACCAGTGTTTTAGGTTGCAGCTGAGTGCATAACCACTGCGCCATCCAGAGCTCCTTGTCTAGTCTGTAGGCAGCTTCATCTCTATTTCACAGCATGAAGTCATTGAGGTTCAGAGATGACAATTAACTTGCGCATGGGCTACATAGTAAGCATTCCTGTATTGCCCCAGAAATGCCACAGAGGGTAGAGGCGAGTTAATGAGTAATATCAGAAGATCAAGTGGCAGTGGATTACTTCGTAGGATGCAGCAAAAAATACAATTTCTTTGTTCTCTCATGTTCTATCTTTAAAATTCATGCAAATTTCGTATTATACTTCATAATATAAGCATGTTATTTTTATATTAGAACAAATGTCTTAAATTATTTATCAGCTGAATTATTTAACTTTTCTCTGCTGAAAATGACACTGGGAATATGTGCCTTGTTTTCTTACTGTGGCGTCATGAACCCTCAGCACACAGTCACGTACCACTGGGAGAATGTGTACCCCAGCTTGAGAAGTATGAGGTCTGTCTGACTCTGCAGGGCAATTATTTATACGTATTTTAAGGATCTAACTCAAGACAGCATACAAATGTTTTTCTAGCCACTAACATAAGGTTGTAAAGGTTGTCCTGTCCATTGTTGCTGTTGTAATCTGACTCATGTGTGTAGAGTAGAACTGCTCCTCAGGGTTTTTAAGGCTGTGATCTTTTGGAAGCAGATCTCTAGTAGTGTCTTCTGAGGCACTTCTTGGTGGGTTCAAACTGCTAACCTTTTGCCTAATAGCTGAGTGATTAACCATTTGTGTTACCTAGGAACACCAACATTCATAATACTCATTAATTCATTCAACAATGTGCCAGGTCCTGTGCCTACCTCTGGGCCAATCCAACCTCAAATAAGACATTGACCCAGCAGCCAGATTCTCCCAAGAGCAGTCAGAGAGATTCTACCAACTAGGTGTGAAAGGAGACTCCACCCTGCCCAAAGCCAAAGCCAGATGTTGCTTAACTCACCGACCTTATGAAAGTACGAAAGCCCGTTGGCCCCAGCTTCATTGTCCCCTTGATTCCCAGGAACCGGATAAACAAATTTGCCATTCTGTCTACCAGGCGCAGGTAGTTGAAGCGCTTTGCGTATTTGGGGAACACTTGCTTGAGGCAAATGGAGGGCAGCTGGGCTTCAGGACTGGTGCTGGCGCCTGGGGCAGTGCCCGCGTCACTATCTGAAGTATCTTCCTTTCCAGCTAATGGGTTTTCAAACTGCTGAGACCTGAAACACACAAGGGAAACAAAACAAGACAAAATAATACAACCAAACTGTGGAGAGTGCTTTCCTACATGCACAGCACTTTTTCTTGTGTGGTGTTGTTTACTTCAGATTTGCTACCACTCTGGGATCGGGCCTAGTCAGGAGTAGATTACCCATAAGTAAGGTATGCATGAGCTTACCTGTGCTTACTTACTAATCTGCAGTGATCAATTTTACACAAAACCATGTAATGAAACTCAGGTGATATTGGTCACTACTGATTAGTATGTAAGCACAAGTAAACCTGTGTTTACCTTGCTCACTGGGTAATCTATCCCTGTCAGGGACTGTAATTTGAAAAGAAGCTTTAATTCTGTAGAAAGGCCTTGTGGGCTTGAGAGATGGATGTTAGCCACATCTAGAAGGAGAATCTTTACTGTGGTGAAGAAGTGTGGAATTGTTTGCTACTGGCAATCTAGTAGGCAAGGTAAGCCCCTTGTCTGTTGGATAACCCGCCCTGGATCCATTCAATACTTTTATTTTACAGACCTGAAAACTGACCTCAGAGAAGTAAGTGACTGGCTCCAGGTCACATCCCTAGTGCATGGCAAAACCAGATCTTAAATTCAGTGGCAGCATCCAGAACCAGAAACTTATACTTCATTCTACTTTCTCCATTGTTTCTGAATATGAAAACTTCCTTTATTGTACTCATGATTCAAGAGAATATTATGGAGCAGTCTGGATTTCATTTCAAACTCCTACTTATGAGTAGTAATTGAATAATTAAGAAATATAAAAATCTCATTGAGGACTGGCAAGAAGCCACAGACACAATTCAATGAAAAACTTACAAAGATATATCAGTTACCAATTCTAGGAATAGGAACAATTACATTTCCTGGCTTAACTGTTTTCTTATTTGGAACTCATACAAAAAAAATGATCATAGTGCTGTGATTCTTTAGTCTGGGTATTTTATTCTATAATTATCCTAATATTTAAAAAATCAGCAGCAAATTAACTCTTAAATATACATCTCTAGATCAGATTATTCCCCTCACTTCCAAATCTGCATATCCAACCTCCAACTGTCTGTGACCTTCAGTATGGCCCATAGACACCTCAGACTGAAATGACCATTAACCCAAACCTGCATCCCCTGTGTCCTTGAATGTCATCAGCATCTGCCAGTTACCCAAACAGGAAAAAGCAGAATAAAGGCCAACTCCTCTTTCCTTTAGCCTCCACAGTTAGTTCTGCCTCCTTAGTAGCCCTGGAGGTCCCTGGGTGGTGCAGACAATTTGTACTTAACTACTAACCTCAAGAAGCCGTGATGGTGCAGTGAGCGTTTAAGAGACTAACCTAGAGGAAAGGAGCCAAGATGGCAGACTAAGCATATGTCTCCTTATATCCCTCTGGAAACCAAGACCTGAAATGATAATCAAACAGAGCCTTGCAGTCACCTAGGGAACCCCCAGGACACGGCACAGGGCTGTTAATTTGGACTTCATACCACTGAACGAGAAACCTCCCCTCTTTCGCTGACTCCCACTCCTGGCTAGCCCTGGCTCTCACAGTCTGAAGGTAAATGCACCATTTTGACATTTTTTTTTCTCTGTCTTGGCCGATGGGTTGAGCTGGGTCTTACCTAGTGGCTAGACTCAGATGCACTGCTGGTGGGATAGGCAGGCGAAATTATCATATTTTGAGAGCCAGGCTTAGGACTCTGTTCATCTGGACACTTTGGGCCTGTCTTTTTATCAGTGCCACAGTGTGGTTTGTACAGAATGGCAATGCCTGTGTGCGGGATGCCGTGTTGCATGTGGAGATTATAGTGGGACCTAATTCTTAGCTTGGGAGCAAGCACCTGAAAACAGGACAGCACTTCAAAGCAGTAGTGGGGGCCTGGCAACAGAGATGCAGGACTCATTACCTCTCAGCACCTTTAGCCCCCCGTATCTGCCCACTGTGTGGAAGACGCCATCTTAGATACGGTGCCTGCAGCTGGACCTATTTCTTAACTTTGGAGCCAGAGCCTACCCACAGGAGAGCGCTTTTCTACAAGAAAAGCAGTAGCTTACACAGTGTCACCTAAGGCTGGGCCCTGTCAGCAGAGGCCAACAGGGCAGTAGCATTGCTGTATTTTGAACTAGTTTGTATCATCTGAGGTTGGATATAGAGGTGCTTACTTTGCCTTTTGGGAAGAGGGACCTCTACACCTGAAAACCTGACTGACTTAGGAAGTGGTCAGATGCCTTTTGTTTTACATTTTAAGACAGCATAGAGAAACATCTGTAGTCCATCCTCACAGTATCTCTCTAAGCCTTTGCTTACTCACATGGGACCCAAAAAGAAACAGACACTGTGGTATATAAGAAATCACCCATGGCTTCAGAAAGCTCCCAAACAAAACAACCAAGGAGTTTCCCAGATGAAGAAACTTTTCTGAAATCATCAGAAGGTGAATACGAAGTGATTATATACAGAGTCCTTCTAGACCTTACACAAAATGCAGCAGAACAAAAGGAAAAATTAAGCAAGCTTTTCAATCTGATGGAATACTAGTACTCTGAAATTCAACAGATCAAGAAATAGAAACTTCCATTCAAAGCCAAGAAAACAGAATGGAACAAATGGAAAAAAGAATTTCTGACTTGGAAGACAGAGCTACTGACACCAGCGTCTATGAGCAGAAATCAGAAAAAAGAAACAAGAAAAATTAAGAAGCATTAAGAAGTATGTGGGACTCTATTAAGCGAAACAACCTTTGATTAATTGGAGTCCCTGAACAGGATGAGACACCTGAGAACACAGAGAGTATCGTTGCTGATCTGCTGAAAGAAAACTTCCCAGAAATCATGAAGGAAGAGAATATAGATATCCCAGATGCATATTGTACACCACCCAACATAGATCTCAAAAGAAAGACTCCAAGACACATTATAATCAAGCTTAACAAAATGAAACACAAGCAGCAACTCTTAAAGGCAGCAAGACTCAAAGCAAACCTAACATTCAGAGGGAAACCCTGTAGGCTTTCGTCAGATTTCTCAGCAGAAACCATGCTGGCACAGCGACAGTGGCATGACGCATTCAAAGCCTTGAAGGAGAAGAACTTCCAACCAAGAATTATATATCCTGCAAAACTATCTTTCAAATATGAAAATGAAATGAAGACATTTCCAGATAAAGAGAAACTCAGAAACTTTGTAAAAACCAAACGAAAACTACAAGAATACTGAAAGAAGTTCTTGGCTTTGGCTTAGAAGAACAAAACCACTAACTTTATATTTTAGAATGACACACTACTCAAAACTTACTCAGTTAGGGAAGGCTCCAAAGTCAATCACAGCTTTAATACAGAAAGAAGCAATCCAGTGATCATCATGAAAACTATGGTGCCATCATATTAAAAAGAGAGATGTACTACAGTCGTTATAGTTCTTCCAGATGGAGAGGCAGATGACAAGACTGGTAGTAATTAAAATTGGGTTTATATATAGTTTATTAAGGGGGATCACGGGGCAGCCGTAAAGCACAACAAAGATGTATCATACCATTTCAAGAAATGTAACACAGGAGTCTCAACAACTACAAAAAACCGCTCTGAAAAAGGTGTAAGATCAACTCACAAAAAAGAATGTCCCAGAACAGACTAACAAGAACAACAGAGAAAACATCAACACAAAAATAAACATATCACAATGGCAGCAGTGAACACATACCTATCAATAATTACATCAAATGTGAATGGACTGAATGCTCCACTAAAGAGACATCTTGGATCAAAAGACATGACCCATCCATATGTTGTCTACAAGAAACTCACTTAAGACTTAAAGATAGGAACAAACTGAAAATTAAAGGATGGAAGAATATATATCCAGCTAACAATGAACAAAGAAGAGCAGAGGTGGCAACTCTAATCTCAGACAAAATCAATTTTAATGTAAAATCAACCATCATGGACAAAGATGGACACTATTTATTGCTGAAAGTTTCAGTACACAAGCAAGACTTTATTAAATATTTATGCACCTAATATCAGAGCACCTAAATATGTCAAAGAAACACTGACTACACTCAAAAAAGAGTTAGATGACTCCACAATAATAGTGGGAGACTTCAAGACTCCACTCTCAATACTGGACAGATCATCTAGAAAAAAGCTCAGTAAGGATACAGAAGACCCCATTGTTGCAATTAACCAACTAAACCTCATTGATATACACAGACCTTTCTACCCATCAGTGGACAATTACACCTCCTCCAGCGCACATGGAACATTGTCCAGAATTGACCATGTGTTAGAACATAATGCCATTCTAAACAAAATCCGTACCACTGAATTAATTCAAAGCATCTTCTCAGATCATAAAGCCATAAAAGTCAAAATCTGTAGCAGAAAAAACATGGATAGAAAGTGGAACTCTTGGAAACTGAACAACATCTTGCTCAAAAAAACATGGGTTATAGAAGAAATAAAGGATGAAATAAAGAAATTCATAGATTCCAATGAGAATGAAGACACTTCCTACCAGAATCTAAGGAATACAGTCAAAGCAGTGTTCAGAGGTCTGTTTATCTCCATAAACGCACACATCTGGAAGGAAGAAAGAAACCAAATCAAGAAACTAACTCTATAGCTTGAACAAGTAGAGAGAGAACAACAGAGGAACCCCTCAGACAGCAGAAGAAACCAGATCATAAAGAGTAGAGCAGAGCTAAATGAATTAGAGAATAGAAAAAACAGTTGAAAAAATTGAAAAGAACAAAAGCTGGTTTTTTGAAAAGATCAACAAAATTGACAAACCACTGGCTAAACTTACTAAAGAAAAACAGGAAAGGAAACAAATAACTGAAATTAGAAATGAGAGGGAGTTGTCACAACAGATCCAACAGAAATAAAAAATATCATAACAAAATACTATGAAAGACTATACTCTAACAAATTTGAAAACCTAGAGGAAGTGGACAAAATCCTTGATTCATACCACCTACCCAAATTATCACAACATGAAGCAGAACAACTTAATAAACCCATCACAGAGGAAGAGATTGAAAATGTCATAAAAAAAACTGCCAACCAAAAAAAGTCCGGGCCCAGATGGCTTCACTGCAGAATTCTACCAAGCATTTAGAGAAGACTTATCCCCAATACTACTGAAACTATTTCACAGTATAGAAAGGGATGGAGTACTCCCAAACTCATTCTATGAAGCCAGCATAACCCTGATACCTAAGCCAGGGAAAGATCCAACAAAGACAGAGAACTACAGACCGATACCACTCATGAACCTAGATGCAAAAATCTTCAACAAAATTCTTGCCAACAGAATACAACAACATATCAAGAAAATAATCCATCCTGCCCAAGTGGGATTCATACCAGGGATGCAAGGCTGGTTCAACATTAGGAAAACAATTAATGTGATTAACCACATAAAGAACACAAAAGACAAAGATCACCTGATTTTGTCCACTGATGCCGAAAAGGCATTTGATAAAGTCCAACACCCATTCATGCTAAAAAACTCTTAGCAAAATGGGCATAGATGGCAAATTCCTCAACTCAATAAGGGCCATTTATACAAAGCCAATTGCCCACATCATCCTGAACGGAGAGAGACTGAAAGACTTTCCCCTGAGATCAGGAACTAGACAAGGATGCCCACTGTCACCTCTCCTATTCAACATTGTGCTAGAAGTTCTAGCCAGAGCAATTAGACAAGACGAAGAAATAAAGGGCATCTGCATCGGCAAAGAGGAAGTTAAAATCTCCCTGTTTGCAGATGATATGATTGTATATGCAGAGAACCCCAAGGAATCTATAAGTAAGCTACTCAAACTGATAGAAGAGTTCAGCAAAGTTTCAGGATACAAGATAAACATAAGTAAATCAGTAGGTTTCCTTTATATCATCAACAAGACTGTTAAGGAGGAAATTATGAAATCAATACCATTTACGATAGCCCCTAAGAAGATAAAGTACCTAGGAATTAATCTAACCAGAGAAACAACAGACCTTTACAAAGAGAACTACAATACTTACTACAAGAAACTAAGAGAGACTTAGATAAATGGAAAAACCTACCCTGCTCATGGATAGGAAGACTTAACATTGTGAAAATGTCTATTTTACCCAAAGCAATTTATTTATATAATGCAATCCCAATACAAGTTCCAGCATCATTTTTTAATGAGAAGGAGAAACAAATCACCAATTTTGTTTGGAAAGGGAAGAAGCCCTGGATAAGGAAGGTACTACTAAAGAAGAAGAACACATTGGGAAGCCTCTCATTACCCGACCTTAGAACATACTACACTGCCACAGTGGTCAAAACAGCCTGGTACTGGTACAAGAACAGACAGATCGATCAATGGAACAGAATTGAGACCCCCGAGATGACACCATCTGCCTATAAACAGTTGATATTCGACAAAGGCCCTAAGACATTAAACTGGGGTAAAAACAGTATCTTCAATAAATGGTGCTGGCAAAATTGGTTATCCATCTGCAATAAACTGAATCAAGATCCATATCTTACACCGTATACAAAAAACAACTCCAACTGGATAAAAGACCTAAATATCAAACCTAAAATGCTAAAGCTCATCCAAGAAAAGGTAGGAACAACAATGGAAGTTTTAATACACAATGAGGACAGACTCCAAAATCTGTCAAAGAAACCTCAATCAACAGAAGAGAAAATAGATAAATGGGAACTATTAAGAATCAAACACTTTTGCTAATCCAAAGACTTTATTAATAGAATTAAAAGAACACCCACAGAATGGGAAAAAAATATTTGGCAACTCTATGTCAGACCGACGCCTGATCTCCATAATCTATAGGATACTACAAAATATCAAGAAGAAGAAGATAAACCATCCAATTAAACGATGGGCAAAGGAGATGGACAGACACTTCACTAAAAAGGAGATCCAGGCAGCCAAAAAATACATGTGGACATGTTCACGATCTTTAGTTATTAAAGAAATTCAAATCAAGACAATAATGAGATACCATCTCACCCCAACAAGATTGGCCATGATCCAGAAAACACAAAACAACAAATGCTGGAGAGGCTGTGGAGAAAGTGGAACCCTCCTACACTGTGGTGGGGTTGCAAAATGGTCCAGCCTCTTTGGAAGGCAATCTGGCGCTTCCTTAAAAAAATGGATATTGATATACCATTTGACCCAGTAATTCCACTACTTGGAATATATCCTACAGAATCAAGGCCTTTCACACCAACGGACACATGCACCAGAATGTTTATCGCAGCACAGTCCACAATAGCAAAAAGATGGAATCAACCCAGATGCCCAACAATAGAAGAATGGATAGGTAAACTGTGGTACATATACTCAATGGAGCACTATGCAATGATAAAGAATAACGATGATTCCAGAAAACATCTCCTAACCTGGTTTCAACTGGAAGACATTATGTTGAGTGAAAGTAGTCAGTGACAAAAGGACAAATACTGTATGAGACCTCTGCGATAACATCTCAAAAACAGACTTGTGTATAGAAGAAAAGACTCTTTGACAGCTGCAAGGGAGGGGAGGGAGGGAGGGAGGGCGAGGGGCGGAGGGTTTAGTTTAGATAGTTACTAGCAATCTAGTTGGGAGAAAGCGGTGACAGCACACATTAGGAACAAGAACAACATTAAGTGGACTTCAGCATAACTTGAGTACTCCTTCCATCTTAACTCAATATTGCAAGGATAGAGTAGCTGGGGCGGGGGGCGGGGGACCATGCTCTTAGGCGAATTCCAGGCCAATTGGCACAACTAGCGTTTTGCTAAGAGAGCTCTCTGCACCCCACATTGGTGAGTGGCGTCTGGGGTCTTAAAAGCTGCCAAGCTGCCATCCGAGGACGCAGCAAATGGTCCCAACTCAGCAGGAACGGATGCTCACCAAGGGCCAAAACGGCATGCGGTAAAGACAACCGAGAAGACAGAGAGACCCACAAGAGTGGGTGCCTACATCGACTTGGGACCGGAAGAACCAGATGGTGCCCGGCCACCACCAGTAATAGCCACGATGGAGCTCACAGAGAGGAGCCTCACTGGCAACACAAGAATAAAAAGAGGTGCATCATGAGATCTCCACTAAAAGACCTCAATTGATGGTCCAGCGGTTTTGGGGTTCCTCTGAGAGCATGGCCCCCGGCCCTGATGCTGCCCTTTCCCATAAATTATAACAAAGGTCCACTCTTTGGACAGGAATGGATTGGACTTGGCAATGCAGAGTGATCATATATTGGAAGCACTTTATGGTTCTATACATCTATAGGATATCATCCTGCTGACCTCTGGCTGGAGGAAGGAGAGTGGGTGGAGAGGAGGAGAAAGGAGACTGTTGAGAGGATGAGACATGTATGGAGCAGAGAGGAAGAGTGTGCTGTCACCGGGCAGGGAGAGCAGTGGAAGCTGCATATAGGTGGGCATGTAAATTCATATGGAATGTACATTCTCACTCAGTCATAATAAAAATAAACAAAAAAGAGACTAACCTAAAGGTTGGTGGTTCAAATCCCCTCTTGTACTGATGAAGAAAGGTCTAGAGCCCTGCTTCCCGGAAAGATTACAGTCAAGAAAATCCTGTGGCGCAATTCTACTTTGCGACACACACAGTCACCATGAGTCAGAATAAACTGGGCAATGGATAACAGGTAGTATTCCCTAAAATCAACTCTTCTCTCCCTGCCTGGGCCTCACAACTCTTGTCTAGACTGTAGTCTTCTTGCTTCTAGCCCTCGCCTCCATAAACCCATCCTCCACACTGGCTCCTGAGTCACCCCTTTTAAAGGACACCTGGTTATGTTATTTACTTGCTAAAATTCTCTAGTGACTCCCAAGACTCCCAGGTGCCTCCCTATGTATTTAAGTCCATAGTCCTCATTCTGGGACTCAAGGCTCTTTCCAATTTCTTCTTGAAACCTGTCGCTATTGAGTCAATTCAGACTCACAGCAGCCTAGAGGATGGAGAAGAACTGCCACGCAGGGCCTCCAAGACCGCAAATGTCTAAGGAAGCAGGCCATCACATCTTTCTCCACAGAGCATCTGATAGGTTCAAACCACCAGCCTTTTGGATAGCAGCTGAATACACACACACTGCTCACTAAGACTCCTTAGTTTCATCTCAGCTCCTCTCATTTCCTGTCACTGCCTCTCAACACTGTAGCCACTAGACACACTACTCCCTCTGAGGCCTTGAACACTGTCCTTCCCTCACTCTGCTCCCATTCATCTGAGCTGGAACCAGGCCTCGGTGTTCACTGGACACCCAGATCCCTGGATCATCTAATGCCTCTCTCTGCACTTGCAGCTCATCTCAGTTTCTTGGCTCCTGTCCTGCTACTAGCTGAGCTGGAGCCGAGTATGGCTCTTACAGACTTACTGTGCCCACTCCCGAGACAGAACCTTGAGCACGTTACACACGGCCGATAAACACTGTCCAATTCACTAAAACGATTCAGGAAAATTAGAACTACATCTTACAGTATTGAGCTAAATGCCAAATTTGGTCCTTGTTCTTTTCTTTGTTAAAGCCATGTCCTCACTGCTACCACTTCCAAGTGAACCTGCAATCAGCCTTTATGTTGGGCTGTATTATACATCTTTGCTCAGTGTAAGGCTCTGACCCCCGGCTGCCTAAACATTTCTTTTCCACTTTCTAAACCAACTCAGATATCTCTTAGACAAGGCTAATGATAATTTTCAGCACTCTACTCCTGTTCCTTGCTTCTAGGGGCCCTGCCACGCCTGCACTGCATTCATTTATATGCCAGTCTCTCTCATTATTTTGTGAGCCCCTTGAAGGCAAAAAACACATTCAACTCTGTTTCTCTAGGACCTGGTACATCTCAGGTGCTCGGAAATGTTGAATTGAATTTGTAGAATTGGGAAACATCTTAGTCATCTAGTGCTGCCATAACAGAGATACCACAAACGGATGGTTTTAAAAACAGAAATTATATTATGTCACAGTACAGTAGGATATAAGTCCAAAATCAGCATGCCAGCTCCAGGGGAAGGCTTTCTCCGTTGCATCTGGAGGAAGGTCCTTGTCAATCTTTCTCCCTGAATTAGAAGCTTCTGAGGTGCAGGGACTTCGTGTCCTTTCTAAAAAACACACTCTGCCATGCTTTCTTCGTGCTGGTAAGGTCCCCAAATCTCTGCTTGCTTCCCTTTCCTTTATATCCTAATAGATTACCTCAAGGCACAATACAGTCTTACACACTGATCCCTGCCACGTCAACACAACTGCCATCCTCCTCCCTCGTTAACATACAGAGGCAGGATTTACAATGTGGGGACATCACACTATACAGGGAATCACGGTTTAGCCAATGGCTGCACGCCTCTTTGGGTGGATACCACTCAATCCATGACAGGAAAGTTCCATTACAACAGCAAGTCATGCCTCAAATAAAATAGTAAGGTTAACATGCTTCGTACACAACAAGAACCAGTTCCTATGGGGTCGATTCCAACTCATGGTGACCACACGTGCATCACAGCAGAGCTATGCCTACAGGATTTTCAGTTTTTCCGAAGCAGAGCACCTAGCTTTTCTTCTGAGGCACCTGTAGATGGACTAGAGTTTGCAACCTTTCAGTTTACAGCTGAGTACATTTAACCATTTGCTCCACTCCTGTACTCCCATAAGCTTTTTCAAATGTGGGTGCAATTCAACAGAGAAACAGCATGCTTTACAGCCCTGCCAAAATGGTCTTCTCTTACTACCAGACCAAAGAGACCGCCTCTAAGCAAGGAGAGCACTCCTTGTCTGACTCAAAAATTCTGTGAAGCTGGTTTACACTTGCGAGCAAGTCTTGAGGTTGGTCTCAAAGCAAGGACAAGCGGAGGACAGATCCAGGACAGCATAAAGGAAAACCTCTTGTACAGTTCAGCTGTGTGGTAGGGAAAACAAATGCCGCCTTCTACAAAGGGGAAGCAATGTTCTTGGATGGGGGTGGGAGGTAGGGGGGCGGGTGGGTGGGGGATACATTTGTCCTTCAGTTAAAATGATTTTCCCATCAGCTCCTCAAGCTTAAGTCAGTAAATAAAAGTCAGGTGGTTACTTTCCAGATGAGATGAAATGTTTTCCATTAAGGTTATGGGAAGGGAGATGAGAAATTAGCTCTTAAATGACTGGATAAATGGCAATCACTGACTTTATAAGCACTTGTTCAGTTTCTGTTAAAGTGAAGATTTGGAAACATACAGTATGAGTGTACTCAGTGACAATGAAAAAAGCCCCAAGAACCCTTCAATCAACAGAGCCATCTCACATTCTCTGTCACATTTGCTCTTCAAAACAGTTCCGTGAAGCAGACTATTATTAGCATACCCCTGTTCCAGACAAAGACACTGAGGCTCAGCGAGGTGAGGCCTCTCTTTGCTCCGGCTTACGTGGAACTTTAGGCTCAGTTCTTCTAGTTTAGTGTTTATTCCCTTTTAACCACCCCGTTATTCTAAAGAACCTCATCATTCCCATCAGGCCAACAAAATCCTAAGTATTTTTTGTTCTGAATGGCTTGCACAAGAATAGTAATTCACATTCTTTGTAGAAATTTTAAGAAATTTTTAAAGTAATCAAAACCATTTGTAACCTCACAAATCAGATAACTACTATTAATATATGACTTCTTATCTATATTTATAAAATCAAAATCACATTGTATTTAGTTTAAATCCTTTTCACACTTTATATTATACAAGTATTTTCACGGGGCATTAAATATGTTTCATGAGCTAACTTCTCTTAGATGTGTAGGATCTTGGATTGTACCTGAAATGTAGTATAATTAACCATTATCCCCCAGTTAGACATTTGGTGTCTATATAATCTGTCAGTTGACTAAACAGAACTGAGTGATCTGTCCCCCATGAGAAATGCTCCCTCTCAGAAGCACAAAATGCTACAGCTAGAATAACTGGGAGATGACTCTGTCCAATGATATTATTTTAATTTATTATGATAAGACATATAAAACATCATCATTTTAACCTCAAACTGTATGCTTTAAAACACTATACAACCAAGTTGCACTTGGTATATTTGTGATACTGAGCAACTATCACTACTATCGAGTTCTACGACATTTTACCATGATAGAATTTCAGAGAAGAAAGTGACGCTGTGCAGATAGGATATTAGCACCAGTGGATCACGTAATCTGCAAAGAGTTCAGGGGTGTGGCCTTAGCCTGGGCTGCCTTCTTCATGATGGAGGCTCCACCACTTCCAGGTTCCCTCAGGTTTAAAGTTTTTCCTGATGGAGAGTCAGAGTATGTCTCCCTCCCGCGTCCACCTCCTGCACCCCATCCTACCCTGGAGCTGCCCAGAATGCATCTGTTTTCTCTTTGACTCGATAGCCTTTCACATTCATTTCAGAGGTTGTTGCATGTACTGGATTACTACCTTCTCCATCTTTCCTGAACCCCAATTAGAAACCTCAAGATAGACAACGTCTTCACAGTCTCAGATATTATTTTCATGGGTTCTGAAACACAAATTCAGGGGGAAATACTTTTACTCAGCTAGAGGAAGACACTAAAGATATAGCTCATACGTAAGGTGAAAATAAAACAATGAGAAGTGGTATCTCTGCTAGAGATAATTCTAACTATCACATTGAGATCCAACCTATCACAAATACTGTTGAAACCTGGCATTACTTAATAGCACCTTAATGGAAACGTGGGTTTATGAAATGAAAGTGAGTGGTGAAGAAAATATAAGTTAAGCTTGCCAGTCCTTTGTGTAATTATTATTACTATTGAATTTTTTTTTACCCTTGATTCATTAAAGTAGGAAAAAGAAAGAATCCTGGAATGTTTTATCTATAATCGTTTTTCAAATACAATGGATTTCTTTTTCATTAAAACTCTAGTGAAACCTACTTATCTCTATTTTTCCTGGGAAGCCTGCTGTTACAAAGAGTAACCATTTACAGAATACCTACTATATGCTGAGTAATTTAGCAACTTACCTGTGTTATCTCATTTATTTCTCATAACAATTCCATGAAGTAGGTAGAAGCTATTCTCATTTTACAGATAAAGAACCTGAGGCCCAGAGAGGCTGAATGACATACCTCAAGTCATAAAATCAATAATGACACTGGCATTTTTATTCAGGATTGTCTCATAACAAACTCACGCTTAGTCTACTAAATTTATATCCTTCTTCTGTTAATTTGATTTAAATCAAAGCAAAGACTTTTCTTCTTGTGTGTAAACAGTGTTTGTTCTTAGAAATTAATAAAACAGGATGGTACACACAGTAAAATAAAAAAATTCCAGCTTCAAAGAAGTTGCTGGAATTGTCTGAGGGAATTAATTTTCACCTCTAGTAAAACATTTTTTTCAATCATTTATTCATTCATGGAATATTTTCCAAGAACCTATATGTCCCAGGGGCTTTGAACACAAGGGTGCGTTACAAACAGTCCCTGATCCCCAAAAGCATACAAGTAAGTTGGGAAAGACGAGACACAGTGAGGTGAGGGAAGTGGTGCGCAGGAAAGAGGTCTGGTTGCTGCGTCTTGCTCGTGTGCATAGTGATGGAAATGTAACCAAACATGAGTCTAGGTCTTAAAGGAGCTTGAATGTCAGGCAGAAAGAAGCTCTTGGATATGGCAATGCAGGAGATGAGAAGACCGTGGTAGACTCTAAAGACAGAAGCAGCCAGATTAGAACGATACTGAAAAAGATGAATCTGGATGGATAAGGAGAGAGTGGATGATGTCGGGAAGCTGTAGAGGAAGTTTAGGTCAGTGATTCTGCAAGTTTCCTCCCTTGATCAGCTGCACCAGCATCATCTGGGAACTTGTCAGAAATGCAAATTGTTGGACCTCACTCAACTCAACTCAGTGGCAATGGGTTTTTGGGTTACCCTAGACAAACTGAATCAGAAACCCTATGGGTAGGAGCCAACAATCAGAGACTTAACAAGCTTCCAGGAGCTTCTACTGCAGGCTAAATCCTAAGAATCGCTGGTCTATGAGAAAGATGGGACCTAGACTGGGGCAGCTGAAATGGAAATGGATCCAGGGGTTGACACAAGAGACACCTGCACACACAAAGATTTGACAAGTGCTTGAATGTGGATGACAAAGAGGGAAATATGCCCTGTATACCAAGCCTGGAGCACCGTGGTTTGGCAGGAGATCCCAGTGGCAGTGGTGCTACGCTGGTGAAGGGATGTCAGCAACTTCCTTTTCCTGCCATTTGGCCAAGACTCTGTCCCCTCAGCTACTTGGGAATTTCAAATGCACACATAACACATTGGTATTCCTGAAGAGAATGCTAAAAAGGCACTAAAGAAGTCCCTTAAGTTAGCTAGCAGCTTTAAAGAGTTAGAGGCTACAGTTCTAAAAATACACATAACTACCACATAGCCCAGCTCCGTCACCTGAAAAATCCCTGCCATCACAGATGCCCCATTTGCTTGATAGGCAATGAAATGCTGTTTGAAAAGAAGGTAATGGGGACGGAAAAATGGATGAGGCATGAGTCTCCAAATGGATGAGGAAAAGGACATAATGAGGGACATTCCTGACATCCTAGTCACTGTAAACCTTGGTCCATGCTGGCTTTGTTCCTACCTGTTCCCCTTCACGCACACCAGCGAGACCCAGCAAACGGACCTTCCATGCGCACCAGTTTCCTTCTCTGAACGCTCAGCCATCCACTTCTGCCTCGCTTGATCATGTCCTTTCTTCGCACGCAGTAACATCAACAGCCACCAAAGACCGTGGTGATGATACGGGTAACACTAACCATGTGCTGGGAACTGTGCAAAAATTGTTAAATTAACTTGATAAAACCCTATAAAGTAGATGTTATTATTCCCTTTTACAGAAGACAAAACTAAGGAAGAAGGATACAAGCTACTAAGCTGTGGACTCAAGATAGAAACCAAGGCAGATGGGCTCCAGAATCCCTGCTTCTTTTAACTACTGCCCCACACTACTTCCATACACAGCCATTATGCTCCAAGTATTTCTGAGAGTCAGGCAGTCTACCTGTGGTATCCCATTTGGCCCTGGCATCACTCTTATGAGTTAGGCATCATAAATTGACGCATTTTACAGATGAGAAAAATGTGCTGTAACCTACTTTACAAAGGTCACACAGCTATTAAATGGCTGAACTCAAATCTGTATAACTTCAAAGCCTAGGTTCTTTGCTACAACTCTTTCATTCTTTCCTCCCTTATAACAGCAACCTAGAGTCCTTCATGCCTAGCACAAAACTACTGGACTGTTTAGGACAAAAGACACAGCCTTTCTATAAAGTATCAAGATGAATCTTTCTGGAGGGATTTGTATGTGGCTGACCTCAGTGTGACCACATGGAAGGAACCATTGCACATCTGGATGTGGTTGTTCTGTTTAACAAACAAATCAACGTGCTGTTTTACAGTTACGAGCTCACATGAATCACATGCACACAATGTTTGTAGAATGAGCAAATTAATGAAGGATTTTCATGGCAACAAGGACAGACTAGGTCTCTGTCCCACTTGGGATGAGCTCTCAGGGCTGCCAGGGCCAGGGATTTAGCAGGAGCGTCTTCCTGCCAGACCAGGGAGCAAAGTTAACAGAAACGGCAAACACGAGGACTTCCTCTAATGTCCCAGTTCCTGTGTGCCTGGGACCCACCCTATTTCGGAAGAGCTAGCATGGCCTGTACAGTCACGGGGCACAGCCCTCCTATTTTGCAGATGAAGCCACTGAGAGCCCATTTTCCCCAGGTCGGTCGACATGCTGCTTTTCCAACACAGCGCTCTCTTCTCGGTGCCCCTCAGCACACAGCTGGTGTCTCCCCTGTTCTTTCTCTCCCCCTCCTTTTTAAAATTGTGCTTGGAGTGAAAGTTTATAATTTAAATCAGTTTCTCATTAAAAAACAAAACAAAACATGTACACAGTTATGTGACCCTACTTTCTGTCCCCGTAATGTGACAGCACACTCCTACTCTCTACCTTGTATTTCTGGTGTCCGTTCAACCAGATCCTGCAGGAGCTGCCCACTAAGTCTTACATGTCTTGAGCTCCTCACCAGTATCATTTTATATTTTATGGTTCAGTCTAATCTTTGTCTGAAGAGGTGGTTTCAGGAATAGCTTTAGCATTGGGCTAATGGAAAGTCCAGGGGCCATGTCTTCGGGGGTGCCTCCAGTCTCAGTCAGACTGTTAAGTCTGGTCTCTTTACTAGAATTTGAGCTCTGAACCCCACTTTTCTCCTCCTCTATCAGGGACCCTGTTGTGTTCCTTGTCAGGGCAGTCATTGATGGTAGTCGGGCACCATCTAGCTTTTCCATTCTCAGGCTGATGGAGTCTTTCCTTTATACGGCCCTTTCTCTCTCTCGGGTTCATATTTTCCTTGTTTCTTTAGTGTTCTTCATCGTTCTTTGCTCCTGGTGGACTGAAACCAACTGATGCATCTTAGATGGTCTCTTGCTATCTTTTAAGACACTAGACACCACTCACCAAAGTGGAATGCAGACCATTTTCTTAATACACGCAGTTGTGCCAATTGACCTAGATGTCCCCTGAAGCCATGATCCCCATACCCTCACCCCTGTTACTCGGTCCCTCAGAGTGTTTAGTTGTATTTAGAAAACTTCTTAGCTTTTGGTTTAGTCCAGTCGCAGTGGCCTCCCCTGTATTGTGTGTTGTCTTTCCCTTCCCCTAAAATAATTCTGGTCTACTATCTAATTCATGAATATTCTTCTCCTTACCTCCCCACTCTTGTAACCATCAAAGCCTATTGTCAAGGACTGAAATGTGTTCTGCAAAAAATCCATGTAGCAATTTAGTGATACCAATTTCTGGTATCGTTAAGTTCCTCCACTTTGTAAATCTTTGATGTTAATGAGGGTGGATGGGCGGATGGTTATGTTGGTAAGGCAGGACTCAAAGTGTAAGATTGTTTTGTGCCTTGAGGCAGTCTCTTGAGATATAAAGGAGAGAAGTTAGTATAGAGATTTGGACACCTCACACCATCATGAGAGAATGAAGTGCCAAGCTGAGTGCATCCTTTGGAAAGGACCAGGGTCCCAGCACCTCAGAAACTTTCAGTCCGGGGGAAGACTGACAAAAAGGACCTTCCTCCAGAGTCAGTAGAGGAAGCCTTTCCCTAGAGCTGACACCCTAAATTTGGACTTTTTATCCTATCAGACTGTGACAAAATAAGATTTCTCTCTTTAAAGCCATCCACTTGTGGTATCTCTAGTATAGCAGCACTAGACGACTAAGACGCCTGTCATCTCTCATGCTTCACTTTGCCTTGTGACACAAAGTCCATGAAACATATACTGCAGACAGGCAGGGAGATATTTACAATAAACCTAGTTTACAGTGGGGCTACTCCCCATGAGGGTGTGGGCGTGCTGGTTCAGAGTGTGCGCTCTAGGGGCAGCTCATGGCGTGGTTGGATTCTCAGCTCTACTACTTGCCAGTTAGTGAACTCAAGCATGTCATTTAACCCCAACTTCACTTTCCTCTTATACAGTAATACCTAACTGCGTTCATTTGAAGATTACGAGAGAAAACGGACACGTGGTTCTTAGCACCACACCTCAACACTTGTTCCAAAACCAAGCCAAACTGTTCATCATTGAGTTGATTCTGACTCATGAAGACCTCATGTGCCAGAGTAGCAGTATGGTACATAGAGTTTTCACGGTTACAACCGTTAGACGTAGATCACTAGGCCTTTCTTCTGAGGTAACTGGGTGGGTTTGAGTGCTCAACCTTTTCAAATAGCCCAGCTGCTTTCACCAACCCCTGCCCTCCAGAAAACTATTGCTATCAAGTAGATTCTGATTCACGGACACCCTATCGATAGGACGGAGTAGAACCGTGCCCATGGGGTCTCCAAGGCTGTGATCTTTAGGAAAGCAGACTGCCACACCTTTCTCTAGCAGAGCTGCTAGTGAATTTGAATTGCCAATCTTTTAGCTAGCATCTGAGTGCTTAACCAATGTGCCACCGGGGCTCTCATTTATTTTACAAAAACTGAACGCCTGTGACAAATGTATACCCCTCACCAGAGAATGCAGATATCCCGATTTTTACTATATAGCTCCTTTGTTGATTAGGAACCAATTTGGATTTTTTAATTTTTATTTTTGGTAATAGGTATTAAGGAGTCCCTGGGTGGCACAAATGGTTAAACACTCAACTACTACCCAAAATGTTGGGTGCTTCAGACCCACACAGGTGCCTCAGAAGACAGGTCTGGCAATCTGCTTACAGAAGGTTGCGAACCAAAAACCATGTGGTACAGTTCTACTCTGCACATATGGGGTCGCCATGTCAACCCAGTGGCAACTAACATCAACAGGTATTAAGGAGTCCCAGAGTGGCACAAAGGAGCGCTGGTGGCACAGTGGTCATTATACCCACCACCCTCTTTTATCTCATGTGGCTCGTCATCTTACGGGCTCCCTATGGGAGCCCTCAGTGGGGGAGATCAGCACACAGTCTGGGAACTCAGGAGAATATGGGGTTTCTCAACCACAGTGTGACATTGTGCCCTCCCAGTGGTCCACTGGGGCATCTCACTTTCCAGCATTGGACTGCACCTGACCTCTTGTCCCAACCTAAACAAACTCCCCAAGGTGTGGGTCATATTCTCAAGCCTCACTGGATAACTGCACCTCATTTAACACCTGCATTCTCAGTTCGAGATTACTGACGTCCCAAAATAAGTCACAGAGATCTTTGCTGTCCCCACATAAAGGGAAAGTAAAACTGAGTTGGAAGACGCACCAGCCACCACTTTGTTGTACCCTCCCTTTCTGATATATAGGGAGGCTGAGGCCGATTCACTGGCTCCATGTGGGGGATCAAGTCAGAGGAGATGGCAAAGGCAGCCCGTTGCTCTCAACTTCGTGTCCAGAGCCTTTAAAAAAAATTGTAACCAATGCCACTGCTAAGCTTAACTGCCATAAAGTGTCCAAAGTTCTGATTCCGAATGAAATGCTTCAGACTTTTCCAGCCATTTTGGCAGGAAGGGAGAATGCTTTTTGTCTGAGGGCTTCAGAGTTCCTCTATAAACTGACCAGGGAGTTGGCAGCTGTCTTTTAGTCAGTGCCTGGGCTTCTGCTTAGTTTGTCACTGTAAACTGGGGACTTTTTTTTTTCCAGATTGTAATCACTGTTGCACTGGCTGCCCAAGACATGCCGGACAAGATCACCCCCAGTTCCTGAGCTGGGCAACTGGGTCCTGGGCCCTGCCTGCCTCGTCTACCTAGGCCTCCACATCTCATTGCCCGGAAGCCAACACCCCTCTCTTCCTTCGCAAATACTCTTTCCCAAATGATCCACCTGAAAAACTCCCACCCCTAAGTCTTAAATTCAGCATCATGTTTTTCAGAAAAGTGCTCCACAGCTTCCTGGGATGGGATCAGTTTGTCTATCCTATAGAACCTTCCTGATCTGATACATAGTATTAATAGTAACAGTGAACTGTATGGAGAACTTAATGCATGCCCTGGACAATGCTAAGCCCATAGTCAACATTACTGTTTTTTCATTGAAATGACCACAGTTAACCTAAGTTTTTATTCATGTAACTCACGGTTTTATAATGTCTGCTTCCTTCACTAGACTAAAAGCTTGAGGAGGGCAGGCACGACAATGGTTTTGTTTACAGCCATTTCACAACCACAGCACAGCTCCTGGCACATAGTAGGTACTCAGAATAACTAATGAGCACAGTCATTGTTTCAAGTAATTCTTCTAGCAATCCAATTAGATACAAGTATTAACTGAGTTTACACTGGAGAATACTGAAACTTTAGACAAGTTAAGTCACTTGGCTAAGTGCAAGGCTGGGATTCCAACCTAGGTGGTCTGCCTCAGTGCCACATTTTTAACCCCTGTGCCACTGCCCTCCTCTCCTTTCAGTTGCCAAAATAAGGCTTCTTCCTCTTTCTCTCTCCCAGTTACTGGGAAGATCCTAACTATACTCTGGGAGAACAAAGATTCCTTAGTGGTAACAGGAAGAGACTGTCTTTCTGACAATTATAATCAGTGGTTGTATTAGCCTCTGTTTTACCACCTCCAAAATTAGCAGGAAAGGCCAACTTGAGCTTTCATTGTATAGTTCTGCTAATGAAGGGATCCTTTTAATTACACATTTGGCTTGTATCTGCAACACAAAGCGTTTTAGTGTTTAAACATAGCTCTGCACCAAAGTATAGGGCTGAGTGAACATAGACAATAAGTGAGGGGAAGACCATGTGCAGAAGTTATTCTTGGCCTAGACTGTAATTTCATTTTGACATTCAATTGTATCCAAACCCAGTTCATTTTCTATGGCAAGTCTCTTTTTCACGTGTTGTGCTCCTATGAACCCCTATTTAGTGATGCAGGAGGCGTATTTCTGGTCATATAATTCCCTCCTCTGATTTTAGAGGGAATGCTGCTTTAGGCAGTGGTGGTTGCCTGAAGGGCTCCCCCCAGCCACAGTACTAGTGGACAGTCTACCTGCTCTAAGGACACAGATGGCCAGCCCAGCTTCCGTTAACCATGGCCCAAGAACTCTTGGCCTTTGCACCCTACTTCCCGAGTGAGGCCTGATGGGACCGATTCGCAGTCCTTTTTCTTACAAGGGTATCCTGACTTTCCATTGTACTGGTTAGTGGAAGAGGGAGAGTGTCATGGATTGAATTGTGTCCCCCCAAAAATATGTGTAGCCATGTGGCTGGGCTGATTCCCGGTATCTTGTGACTGTCCTCCATTTTGTGGTTTTCCTATGTTGTCTGTTAAAGGATTAGGGTGGGACTGTAAATTCCTTTATAAGATCACCTCCCTGCTCCACAGTAAAGGAGATTGCCCTGGAGTATGGCTTACCCTATCCTTAATCCTTTCATCCTGCAAGAGATAAAAGGAAAAGAGAAGCAAGCAGAGATTTGGGAACCTCGTACCATTAAGAAAGCAGCACCGGGAGAAGGGCGCATCCTTCAGACCTGAGGTTCCTGCACCAAAACGCTCCCTGGACAAAGACTGATGCAATACCAGACTTTCCTCCGGAGCCAACAAGAGGAAAGCCTTCTCCTGGAGTGGGCATCCTGAATATGGACTTGCAGCCTACTGGACTGTGTAAGAATAAACCTTCTTTTGTTAAAGCCATCCACTCTGTGGTGTTTCGGTTAGAGCAGCCCTAGCCAACTAAAACAGGGAGTAACAATTATGGAGCCCCTCCTATTCACCAGAAACTCTATCATAGATTAACGACCTCCGCTAAGCCGCACAACGACCTTAAGATGGAGATATTAACATGCACAACAGAACAAAAGGAGTCCTGGTGGCACGAATGGTTCAGTGCTCACCTACTAACCGACAGGTTGGTGGTTTGGGCCCACCCAGCGGAAACGTGGGAGAAAGATCTGGTGATCTGCTTCAGAAAAGCCACAGCCTTGAAAAGCCCAGGGAGTGCACCTCTGCTCTGCAACACATGGGACTGCCGTGAGTCAGAATCCACTCAGTAGCAACTGGAACAGAGCCAGAATGCCTGGGCTGGAATCCTGGCATGGTCCCTCACTACTTGGTTACCTTGGAAAAGTCTGTTAACCTATTTATGGCTTGGTGTCTGTATCTGTATAAGGGGGACAGTAACTCTACCCACCTCACTGCATTGTGTGAGAAAGGAATGGGCTAACACATGCAGAATATTTAGAACCATACCTGGCATGTGGTAAACACTCTGCAAAGGTTAGCTGTTGTTTTTGTTTAACAACTACAGCTAAACTAAACCAATCTAAACTCACTACTATCAAGTCTGGTCTGACTCATAGGGACCCCAGAAATCAGAGAACTGCCCTGAGACGTTAAATAAGTAGTGAAGGTCACAGATCGCCTAAACAGTATCACTTGTTGACTCTCACCACCTGGCTTCCAGCAAGGTTAGGCAACAAGGGGGATTACTGCTGAGCTGCTGCTGGGATTTGGAACCTCCCAATCAGAGCCCTTCCTTCAGGGTGTATGACCTAGAGGAAGTCTTTCTGGGTGCCTCACTCCTCCTGGCCTCAATGAGTGCTGTGGTTTCTGCTTCCAATATTCTAAAATAACTGCTCTCTCAAAGGTTACCAAGTACTTTTAATTGCCACTGGCCTTCTTAATCGTTAGCCAGTTTGGCTTCTCCAAGCATCCCATGCAGCTGACCACTTGATTCCTGAACTCTCCTCTCCTGGCGTCTGGTGTTCTTTCTACTCTCAGCTTTCTCCTCCTCTGAGGAACATGGTCCTCTGAGTCTCTGTGCTTGACCTGCTTCCTGCTGCACATGGTGGGCCTGCCTGGACGACCCCCCGACACACAGCGATGACTCCAGGATCTGCACCTTACGTCCAAGAGCTTCCAGCGGTTTCTGTGTCTGGGAGGCCTATGTACTGCCAAACTTCTACCCACTCTGTTCCCACCAGGTTCCAATCCTGCCCACCCTTCAACGCTCCCTTTCAACGTCAGCAGTCCCAAAGCCTTTCCTGATTCTTTCCACCCAGAAAGACTCTCTTCTGACTTTCCCATGACACTTTATTTGTACCTCTTTTATGGAATTCTTCATTTTCTGACTTGCAGTCCTTTAAGTTCGTAGGCTCTTTCCTTGATTGAGAGTTTGCCAAAAATAGAATCCATTTTTGTTCCCCTCATGTGCGTAATGCAAGAAAGACATGCTGGATAAATGACAGTGTAGAAAAAGTATTCTTTAAGACAAATACCATGAAGAATTTGGTGTAATTTTGTCTGAAGGTAAGAAAATGAGTGTCATTTTCAGCTTAAGGCTCTATAAAGCCATTTGTAGGATAATAATAAAATAATAATTTACGTTAGTACTAGCCCTCCAGTTCTGCCACTTACTAACTTTATGACCTGAGGGAAGATGTTAGCAGATAGCTTCTGTTTCTCCTCTTCAAAACAGAGATGGTCAGTAGAATCAACTACACAGAAATGTTGAGGGATTAAATTGGGTGATATTGAATCATAGATTAGTATACTTACTGGAACACAGAAAATGCAAAAGAAATGGTAACTGTTATCATACATTCATTTGCTCATGTATTTATTCCACACATATTTATTTAGTACCCACTCTGTAGTTGGGAATGTTGGATCAACTGAAGCCCAACTTCTTCCAGAAAGATTAAACTGCCTTCTGCAACCAATAAGATTCTTTTCCTTAAAGAACTCTAGTCCTAACACAGTTAGATTTGTGGGGGAAGGACTAATAAATTAGGCATGTGTATTAGCAATCAGGTCCAGAGAGAAAGTCTTTTTTTCTGTACGCAGTTTGAATTCCCCTAACATGGCATCGCTGTCAAAATCCATTAAAGTATTTAATTTCTCTTGTCACTGCACAATTCCCCAAGCAGACATCCAGACGGTTTGCAGTGGTATTTCTCACAAAAGTACTAAATGTTTAGTTATTATGGTACGTTTTTTAGATGATGTCTCCCTGATGGCTTTAGTGACTCTAGAGAGATCACTGAAGTTCAACTACAAGGTTAAGGCAGGGCAATACATGCCAAGAATTACCAGGATTATAAAAGAAACAGGCCTGAGTTTCAGCTCCAGCACTGCCACTTATCAGCTAGCTGACCTTGGGGAAGCTACTTAACCTCTCTGAGCATTAATTTCCTCATTTGCAAAGTGGTGACAATAACATCCAAATCCACAGGGTTTTAGCTAGCACTCCAGAAGATACCAAATGCCAAGAACCTAGTAGAGTGCCAGACGGATCACTGGTGCTCAGTATAAGGCAACTGAAAAATCCCTGAGACCTGGGGGAACACAGACTGGGGTCTAGAGGCTACCATACCCATCAACTAACTCTTCAAGGGGCAGTCTTAAGAAGTAGTGTGTTTATTTCCACAATACAGCCAGAACCACCATATTCTGACAATTTCTTTTTTCAGAGTAGCCTCTCAGAACACCCATTCGAGTTAATTAATATCCGCACTTAACCAGCTCACCTAGTAAGAGCAAAAGTTTCCATGTCATCGGAAATATAGTGGCTACACACTGCCCCCCCAAAGAAAACAAAAGTCTGTCATTTAGTTTTCCTACTAACAAGCACCAAGCTGCAGTCAAAGCTTTCCTCTTCCTTGGTTGTCATGGCAACATCTACTGACATACCCCTTCCTGTGAAACACACACGCTGGAGAGCAAGGGGACGTGTGGGTGGAAAGGGTCAAAGGATGAGGGGCGGGGAAGCAGAAGCACTCCGCAATGTCACGAGAAGTTGTTGCTGTGTGCTGTCAAGTTGCTTCCAATTCACAGCAACCCTATGAGACAGAGGAGAATGCAGGGTTTCCGAGGCTGTGATCAATGCAGAAGTGGACTGCGCGTCTTTCTCCAGTGGAGCTGCTGGTGAGTTGACCTGCTGACTTTTTGGCTAGCAGCTGAGTGCTTAACCACTGCAACACCAGGGCTCTCATCTATTCGACAAAAACTGAAAGCCAGTGGCAAAAATATGAGGCCTGACAATTAAGTCTGCGAACTTAATTGTTCTAAGTCCCACCTACTTCATTGCTGAGTAGCACTACCGTCCCCTTCGAAGCACTCCCCTTGGGAAACTGTGCACTGATGCCAGCACCTCGTCCACCCTTCAGAGCAATTCTGGAACTCTTTCAGGAATGGACATCAGAGCTATTGCCGTGCTACCCTTGATGTCCTGAATGTCATCAAAATGTCTTCCTTTCAATGGAACTCTTTCTGGAATGGCCATTGCACACAGTGGCAAGGTAGCAAGCTGGTGAACTTAATTGTATAGCTACCCAGTAAACAAATAACTGTATCGGAACACCTTCCCTACTCACATGATCTGGCCCCTAACGACTTTTGTCTGTGCCTGAAGATAAAGGAAACATTGAAAGGAAGTACTTTGAAGGTGGCCACAGTAACATTCAGCTATCAGGTATGTGGCACTTTTTCTAGGATGAGTTCATGAACTTAATTGTCAGTCCTAGTACACTCCTCACCCAGTTTTTCCTACCTAGCTCCTTTGGGGGTTATGAATCTGTTTGGAGTCCATCACCAAAGCCAGTTCCAACCTGTAGAGTGAGCAATTACTACTTTCTCAGCCATGACACAGAAAGGAGAAGTGCCATACGTCCCTCTCCTGCCAGGCTCAGAACTTGGGGAAATGTGGCCCATGCCAGTAGCTGCCATCTCTTGTTATGGTACAAGGTACAATCTACAGAGCAATTTCCCATCCATAATCTAATGCAAGCTGAACAACAGCTTGGGAAGGAGAAAGCATTTTGCCTATTTCACTGGCGAGAAAATTGGGTGCTGCAACCATGAACCAATAATAACTGATGCCTACTTTCATTTCTTGTTTTCTAGTTTGTTCTTTGGCCCCAACAGGCTTAACTTGGGACAGCACTCAAAATTCACCCAAACAGGTTCAATTATTCCCCTACTTTTAGAATTCTTGTACCTCTTAAAAGTTACCTTGTAAGTTTAGTGCCTGCTGGAGAAATTTGCCCAGATGTCTCACTTGTAGCTCACTGAGTCCCACATTCCAAGTGGAATAAAATTTGTCCCTCCTTGTCATGGATTGAATTGTGTCCCCCCCCCCCCAAATATGTGTAGCCATGTGGCTGGGCCATGATTCCCAATATTTTGTGACGTCCTCCATTTTGTGATTTTCCTGTGTTGTATGTTAAAAGATAAGGGTAGAACTGGAAATCCCTTCATAGGATTACTTCCCTGTTCCACTGTAAAGGGAGTTTCCCTGGAGTATGGCTTGCCTCGCCCTTAATCATTTCATACTACAAGAGATAAAAAAAAAAGAGAAGCAAGCAGAAAATTGGGAACCTCACACCATCAAGAAAGCAGCACCAGGAGAAGAATGCATCCTTCAGACCTGAGGTTCCTGCACCGAGACACTCCCTGGACAAAAACTGATGGAATACTGGACTTTTCCTCCAGAGCTGACAAGGGGGAAAGCCTTCCCTTGGGGACATCCTGAATTTGGACTTGTAGCCTACCAGACTGTGTAAGAATAAACTTCCTTTTGTTAAAGTCATTCACTCACGGTATTTCTGTTAGAGTGGCACTAGCTGACTAAAACACTCCTGAACCTGTTTCCACCTATTTCTTTGTTGTTATTGGCAACTTCATCCTTCCTGTGAGCCAAGCCGAAAACTCTGAAGTCAGCTTTGGCTTCTCTCTCTTCCTCACCCCTCATTTCTGGGGGCCTGTAGAGAAGACCTCCACTGTCCCTTTTCTGTTTAGAGGCTCTGACTCAGACGCTGGGAAGTCCTAGTGGATGGAAAGCAGCGAGTGTGGTGGTTAACAGCAGATGCCTGTGCTACGCACTGTGTCTCATGTGACCAGTCATCCAAGCCCTTTGAAGTTATTATTTTTATTACAATTCCCATTTTCTATATGAGATATTTTCTCTATGAAAGTCAAGAGAAGTGACATAATTCAGTCAAGGTCATTCAGCTCAGAAATGGCAAAATCAGATTATGAATCTAGGTTGGCGTGACATAAGAGCTCCACCCCTGAGCAGTATGCAAAGCCAACTGCTTGGCCATTAGTGTCATGAGCACAGGAGCCTGTTGTATCTTATTTGCATCTCAGCACTGACGGTAGGGGCACTCACCCAGGGCTTGACAAGTGATACCTGAATGAAGCCTGTAGAAAGGGTTTTGACTCAGAGCTGACCAGTCTAGGTTGTACTCTGGCTGAGACTGTTTCTCTCTGCATGACCTTGAGGGGAACAACTAGATAGTAGCTAGAGGTCTCAGTTTCCTCATTTCTGAAATGGGTAACCTCAGAGGGTCACTCTGAGATTATACATAACGGAAAGAAACTAGATAGTGTCCAGTGCACAGTAGGCCCTCACTACACGTTAGTGTAACAGCACTATAATACTGTGAATGCTTTGGACACTTCTCCCACGTGGTATACCTGGCTCATTGTTTCTGTTCACATATCAGCCTTGTAAAATGTTTAACTTTAGAAACCAAGAGCCGGAAGGAGAAACCACAGGGAGTGTCTTCACTGAACTAGGTGTGGGGAATAAGTGGGAAGCCCGTGGAGACAGCTGTGTCCTTGCGAAGCTGGTTACTAAAGTGATGGTCCATCTCCAGCCCTAATGAGCTTGTCACGGTGGGTTTTACAAAACATCTGTTTCAGCAACAAGCCTATTGTTTCCGGCAGGCTCTAGAGATAATAGCATGTTTTTCCTACACACAGCCATGACATGTTCACTGAGGCTGAGAATTTCTAAATATGACCAATTTCTTAAGTGGCAGAAGCCCATCAAGCTCTTTAAGAACACATATTGCACGTGGGCAGCCTGAGAGGCTTCCTGTGTTGTGGGCAGCCTGAGAGGCTCCCTGTGTTGTTACCAACCTGAAGGAACATTTACCTGGCTTCTAGGGAAGAAGTGGGGCACGGGTGGGAGCAGGAGGTAGCAGTCTCTCTGAAATTGGTCTCTCGAAAGATTACACTTAATTCTGCAAGGCAGTCAGGTCTCTAGGCTTCATACGTATGGATGGCAATAGTGACTGAACGATAACCTGCAATTTTTCTTCCCCAGATTAATTGACTGTGGTTGGGCACTGAGAATCTGACTAGGAAACGTTGTGACAATGCACGTACTAATGATCCCCAGGCTCCAAAGACAGCTCTGCAGGATTTGACTCAATTCCCACCCAAGATAAGCAACACAGGTGTGGTGTGCCATGTGAAATTAGCAGACCGTGCCTGCTAGAAGCTCCTCTGCTCAAAGACAGGCCAGGGAGGCACATTCCTCAAGACCCTCCAAACAGAAAGCTCCTGAGAAATCAACACACAAAAGTTATCCTTTCTTTCTTTCTCCCCAGGATAGGAAGGTGATGTGAGTGGGAGGTCTCTCACCCCTGGGCACACAGACCCAGCCCAGAATATGCCTCCCTTGCTAGAACAGTCTATTCCCAATTGAGACTGGGGTACCCAGGCCCCACCAGTGATGGCATGGAATGAGTCATGCTTACTGCACCCAGTTACTAGTTACCCTGAAGCTGTCATGGCTGTGGAATCTTTGCTTCTAATCCCTACTGTACTCACCCAGTTTAGCTTCAGCCTTGAGTTTCCACTCCATTTCCCAGGATCCCACAGCTCCACGGGTCCCAATACCTCCCCTTCCTCACCAGTCTGCTCCTAGAGTCCCAGTGTGCCTTGGGGTCAAGCCCATCCTGAGGCTAAAGTCACAAGGCTAGGTCTATATATCACAGAGGTAAGTGACTTTGGTCCAACTTCACCCACTTATGCTCTACAGACTGCTCCCAAGAAAGCAACAGGGCAAAGGAATCAACACATTTGGAAACGAAATAGATTTGAGTCATGGGGACATACAAGTTCAAGGTCTTCATTCTGTATGTAGACAAGGACTGAGCTCTGAAGATAGGAAGCAGCTTTTCAAGGTTAACCCATTGCCATCAAATTGACTCCAGCTCATAATGAACTTATAGGACAGGGTAGAACTGCCCCATAGAGTTTCCAAGGAGCATCTGCTGGATTCGTGCCTCAAACCTTTTGGTCAACAGCTATGGCTCCTAACCACTACAACACCAGCGTTTCCACTTAGGTTTTAGGGCTAGGAAAAGAACCCAGCTTCCCTAGCTCAGTGGAGTTTGCTTATGACAATGTCCTTTGCTCTTCATTAGGACAACATCAACCCTTAGCAGACAGTGGCTACGTCTCACTCACGTCCACTAGCAGCAGCATGAGGCCAGGCCTAGAGCAGAGACTTGGTGCATGTTACTTAGACTTGGTGAATAGGTCTCCTTTGTAAAATCCTTTATAATAAATTAAGCACAATGCATTACTGAAGCTAATGCAGAGCTATAATTTCAGGATTCTGCAAATACCCCAGCTTCTAGGAAGGAGGTGCTGCTTCTGTCTGTAACATGATGTGGAGGTAACCACCACTTACTGTGTTGATTCCAACTCTTTAACGACCCTATAGGACAGAATAGAACTGCCCCCTAGAGTTTTTAAGGAGTGCCTGGTGGAATCAAACTGCCACTCTTTTGGATAGCACCCGTAGCACTTAACCACTGTTCCACCAGAGTTTCCATGTAGAGGTAAAGGAGAGTATTAATTTTACTTGTCATGTTGTCCTGACCAGCTATGACCAACTGTTGACTTAACAGCAACCGTTTCCCCCCGACCCCTTGGTTTATGGTGGCATACAGACACTGAACTGGTGCCCCTGGACCCAGTTTCTACTTGGTCCTGCGCTCTACCCTGCTCAGCAGGAATTATCAGCCCTTCTGAGTAGGTGGAAACCCTGGTGGTGTAGTGGTTAAATTCTGTGGCTGCTAACCAAAAAGCTGACAGTTTGA
The DNA here is from genome assembly GCA_028571685.1 of Heterohyrax brucei. Lineage (NCBI taxonomy): Eukaryota > Metazoa > Chordata > Mammalia > Hyracoidea > Procaviidae > Heterohyrax > Heterohyrax brucei. The sequence goes on from CM053150.1 coordinate 72,620,070, forward strand.
ATCCACCAGGTGCTCCTGGGAAACATTATGGAGCAGTATCTACTCTGTCCTATAGGGTTGCTATGAGTCAGAATCGACTCAACAGCAGTGGGTTTGGTTTGGTTTGGTTTCGGTTTTGTATAGGTGGAAACTGAGGCTCAGGCAGGCTAAGTGGCTTACCCAAGGTCACATAGCTTACAAATGCTAGAGCATGGATTCTTGTCCAGATCTGTATTATTCTCCCTAGGTCCAGTTGTTTTGATATAGGAATGATGGTAATAACTAATGTGAGAGTTTACACAGTGCCGGGCAGGTTACATGCATGACCTCACTTAATCCTAACAACAAACCTAGGAGGTAAGCAATTCTATCATCCCTGCTTTACAGGTAAGGAAAAGCAGGCCCAGATATGCAAAGCTTTACCATGTGATCCAAGACAGTCCAGAGGCCAAGGACTATATCAGGATAGATAACTCAGAGTAAGAGGGGGCAGTGGGCACAAGATGAATGCTGGAGCTGTGCTGAACTTACTATTGTAGGACTTTGGGTAGCTTACTTCTAAAATCATCTTCTACCCCAAACCTGGACCTGTATCTTAGCCCCCAGTCCAAAGATTTACCACTTACCTAGGTGTCTAGGCCAGAAACCAGAGACGAGTCTAGTTCTCCCTTTCTTCCACATTGTCAGTGAAGTCCTGCTGCTTCTGCTGCTTCTGCTGCTTTGGTTACCCCACTTCTCCCCATCCCCACTGCTGCCACCCTTAAGGGTCCATCCTCTGTCACCTTGTGGATTAGTATCTTATTATCTAGTGCAGCTGTAACATAGATACCACACAGAATTTGGTAGTAGAAGGATGGGGTGCTGCTCTAACAGACACCTAAAGTGTGGAGGTGGTCTGAATCTATGAATGGGTAGAGGATGGAAGAGTTTTAAAGTGCCTAATAGGAAAAGCCTAGATGGCCTTGAAAAGACTGTTGATGGAATTACGGACATCAAAGACAATTCTGGTAAGGATTCAGAAGGAAGTGAGAAGAATTATAACACTGGAGATGGGGTAGATGGTGAGCAGCAACAGAACCAGGAAACTGGGCCCGGATGGCACAAAAGCCAACCCATGGAGCAAAAGAGCCGACAACTAATAGACGAGAGGGGGTTCCTAGTAGGGTGAGGTACTTCCAGGTACTTGTCCGTAGAGCTAAAGAGCTTTGGAACATGTGCCTTAGCAGGGCAGATACCAGGCCAGCCCGAGAGCCTGAGCGGCCAAGGAACAAAGAAGCAGAAGCTGAAGAGACAAAGAGAGCAGGAAGCAGAGCTTTCTCAGCCTCAAAGGGCAGGGTCGTGACCTCTGGGATCTCAAAGAGTGGAGCCATGTCGTCTGGGGTTTCAAAGGGTGAGGTCACAGCCTTCTAGGTTTCAGACAGTCGGAGTGTGAGGCTACTGGTCACGAGTGCCAGAGAATGAGGCCAGAGCTGCTGCTCAAAGCTGAGGGGGCAGGGCTGCCATGCCCAAGGGGCAGAAGAAGGACGCCTGATGGGGCCAAGGAGGTAGGGTTGCCATTCAGACTGGGAGAGTAGAGGTGTTGTCCCAGTGGGCCTGGAAGGAAGGGCCAGGGCCAAGCGGCCTCTATCCAGAGTCCAGAGAGTGTGGCCAGCACCTGGAGCCTAGACGGCAGGGCTTTTGCCTGGTGGTCTCCAGGAACCGAGAAGTATTTTCAAGCCTCCAGGGCCAATGGGATGTGTTCTGCTGACTCGTTCGGTGCCTGTTCTTTCCAGCCAGTTCCTTTCATTTGCAATGGAAATGTCTACCCTGTGCCTGCTCCACCGACATGTTTGGAAGCAGATCACTTGCATTTTTGAAGAAGAGAAGTTTTGCAGAGATGAGATTTTGGACTTGCAGTTGACTTAACACTGCTGGGATGACAGGATGGGGTGAATGTGTCTTACATGAGGCAAGCATATGAATCTTGGGGGAGACCTAAGGATGGAATGCTATGGGTTGAACTGTGTCTCCCAGAATGTGCATCAGCTTGGCTAGGCCATGATTCCCAGTATTGCGTGGTTGTCCACCCTTTTGCGATATGATGTGCTTTTCCGGTGTCATAAGTCCTGTCTCTCTGACGTTAATGAGGCAGGGTTAGAGGCAGTTATGTTAATGAAGCAAGACTCAGTCTGCTGGCCACCTGAATTTCAACAGCCTGTCATCTTTGCTTCCAGTGTCCCCTTCTGGCCCTCTTCCATGTTACAGCCAAAGAGCAGATGTGACGGTGTCACTCTGTAGCCTTACTCCTGTTTGTGGCGCACTGCTTCGTTTCCTTCCAGGGCTTGTCCATATGCTCCTGTGCTCAAGGCTTGCCTGACCACACAGTTTACGATGGCAGCCTACATCTCCAGCACTCCAAAAACCTCGTCTCTGCTTTATTTTTCACCATTGTATGTATCTTCATCTGTCATTTATTTTGTTTATTGTACATTTTCTGCCCTCTCACACCTTCTGCCACCCCCTGCACACACCTCCCGCCATTAAGAATGTCATTTTATACAGACAGGAATTTTTGATGGGTTATTCACTGCTCTCTCCTCAGTCCTGGCACATAGTAGTAAGCTCTCTAGTATCTGAAGTGTCTGCTGAGTACACAAATGACCATCTCCTCTTTGCCTTCAGGATAAAGCCTGAACTCTCCGGCCTAGTCTAGTCCTTCCTGGCTCCAGCTCTCGTACCCCACTCCAGCCCCATCTCACAGCACCCACTTATACTCTAGCCAGAGCGCACTGCCTTCCAGTCTTCCTGCTGTCTGTTATCCCAGGGCCTTTGCACATGCTGTTGCCCCTGCTTAGAATGTCATCCCCTAGACCACCCTGCCCTTGTGCTGGTTTAAGTGGCCCCCTTGCCATGATTCCCTGTTTTCACCCCTTCTGAAGCCCTTTCACACAATACTGTAATTGCCTACTTACTTGGTTGCTTCTAAATGCCAGCTTGATGAGGACAGGGTAGTCTTACTCCCTCAGTTTCCTAGCGCCACACAGAGGCCCTTAGCACACTGGATGCATAAAAAATATTTAATGAAAAAAAGTGAGAGAGCCTCTGGTATGTCAGCTGTTTCATCTGCAAAGCGGTGACAATGTCACTCCCGCAGGGTTGCCCAAAGATTAGAGATAACTTACAATGTATGCAACAATTGCCACTGTGTCTGACACAGAGTGGGCATTCAATATCTAGAAATTCAGAATTAGCACTCTGATGCAATGGAGGGAGTGCAAAGGCTTATGACATACGTGTTCTTTTTCTTCTAGAAGCTACCAGGTGATGTCCTTCCATGGTTTGCCTTTTCTGGGGCCCATTCTGATAAGTACAGCCACTTGAGGACACTCAAGTCCCTTGTATAAAATGGCATATATTTGCATATAACCTCTGTACTTCCTTCCATATACTGTAAATCATCTTATAATACTTAATACAATATAAATAATACATAAATAATTGTTACACTACTATTTAGGAAAAAATGGCAAGGACAAAAGTCTTTTTTTTTTTTGCCAGACTATCTTCCATCCACAGTCCCGTCTCTGCCCTCTCCATCACATTGAGGCAGCATGCCCACAGAGCAGAGAAAACATCTAAGTCCATGTTCTCCTCAGAACCCACTGTATTTATAATCGTCATGGCAGGGAGTTGAGAAATGCCACCACCTCAGGGACCAACTGCACCAACTCCTCATTTTTCTACACAAGGACACAGGTCCAAAGAGGCGGGCTGACGTGCTCGCAGCCACGCATCTAGCTAGCAATTTCACTTTGCTTTCCTTGTTGTAGCGTTTCAGTTCTCTCTACTTGAACCTATTGGACCTGAAGGAATTTTAAAGTTTACTCTAAAACTTTCATTTGGACTGAATTCTGGCAATTACTATCACTGTATGAGTAACTAAAGATTAAAATAAACAGATGAACAAAACATCAGTGCTGTCGAGTGGATTCTGATTCAAAGCAACCCTATAAGGACAGAGCAGAATTGCCCTATATGGTTTCCAAAGCTGTAAGCTTCACACAAGCAGACTGTCACATCCTTCTCCCACAGAGTGTCTGGTGGATCTGAACCGCCGACATTCTGATTGGTTAACAGTGGAGCACTTCACCTCTGATGATACAGGGATAGATTTTTGAGCTTCATAATCTTCCAGGTAGCAGCATCAGATTCGTTTTTGATGTCAGGAAACTCTCTGGCCTAGTTTAGTTCTTCCTGGCTATTCCTCTACTTCCTGTGCCATCCAAACTGAAGAAACAGATGTGATTCTCCACTCTCTTACTGCCCCTTGGACAAACAGCTGGCCATCAGCAGAAGGCTGGCGATGTCCTCCTCTGGCCACTGCTGCATTCCTTTGATGAGCCTCCACATGGAGAATGCTCCGCCTGCCTTTGTCATGGGGAGTACCCTGTGTGGACAGCTTTGAGTGGAGGGAGGCAGGGGCGACAGCAACGGCGGGTCTGTCCCTCTGGCTGCAGGGGTTACCCTGGTGGGAAGTGAATCCAGACCTCCCTCTCCCTGGCAAGGCAACTGGGAGACATCCGCCACCACCAACAAATTCAAGACCTCTGGGCCCAGAGGAAATCATGGCTCCTAATTATTATTATTAAGTGTAATGACTAATTAGTAAAAATAGCTACCATTTACTGAGTGCCAACTTATGCCTGGTATTTAATGCATATTATTTCTTTTTTCCCTATTTTATGTTTTTAAGTTTATTTTATGTTTTTCTAATTATAAATTCAATATATGCCTATGGAAAAATCTTTTAAGCTGCCAAAAGGCAGAAAAAGAAAAAAAGAATCCACTCTTTATTCCACCACCCACATAAAGCTGCTGTTATTAGGTTGGTGTTTTATCTCCAGGATTTCTTTTCTGTCTACCTGTCTTTCTGTCAGTCTTTTATCATGTGATTGTGTGTGTGTGTATGTGTGTGTATGCGTGCCCGCACGTGACACGTGGAATTTAGTTTTGATCACAGTGCTACAAAAAATTATTTCTAATTTTCACAATGACCCTGTGAGTTAGGTGTTATTATTCCTGTTTTACATATGAAGAACCTAAGGCTCAGAGACCGTGAAAAATTTGCCCACGTCACACAGCAGATAAATGGCTGGACAAGGATTCATTCCAAGTCTTTCTGTTGTCAAAATGTATCTTCTTCCCATTCTATCAAGGATTGTTTTAATTACATCTCCACTTCTGCTATCCTGCTCCTCTGCTCATGTCCGCTGGACCACATTCTATGGAGAAATGTAGCCACAGGTAAAGAAGACTCAGAGAAATTCAGCTATGTATACTCAAGGGGCCAGTACCTGACTATGGAAAGCTTTGAAAGCTGAAGCTTCAGTGAAGATATTTTGTCAGAAACTGGAGGGAACCTGTGTTTTCTGTCCATATAGATATCTGGACAGCTGAAATACAGAAAGCAAAACAAACTTTTTTTTTTGCAATCTGTTTTGCATGAGATAAACACAAGTAACTGCTACTGAGCAGCAGGAGGGTGGCCCAGAGACCTCTGACCTGGCCTGACCTGCAGAGCTGTTAAAGGGCCAGGCACCACAAACTACCCCAATGGAGAGAGGAAAATGAGAATCTGGACTCCATATTTTGTCTAATGGTTTGAACAAAGCCACAGACAGATATTAGATGTCTCCAAATTGGTACCAAGCAGATCAACATGTGGTGTCGCCTATGAACAAAGAGCTGCATAAAAGGGATATAAAATATGTAAGCCTGCAAGGAGTGTACAGTCTGGTGCAAGAAGACACTTCAAAGAAGAGTTTCGTAAGGATGATATAAGTGTTAAGTGAGGTACAGAAACCTTTTTCCTAAAAACCTCAAGGCTAGATTCCTAATAACTCTAAAATGGGAGAATTCATGGTTGAGAAAAAAAAGTTGGGGGACCAATGATAGGGACAAACTGATTAAAACTGTTTTACAAAAGTCCTATGTTTTATCAAAATAAAGACTGAGGGCTAATGAGCTATCGCATCTTTATTTTATGTATTTTAAATTTAGTAACAGAAAGTTTCCCCACTTTGCTCCCACGACAATCCAGGATCTTTCTCCTCCCTTGCAGTTTGAACAATGAGCTCTAGTAGAATGGGTTCTACTTTGATGCCAGTGTTCACAATGCATCTCATCTGCGTGTGTGTGCACTTGCGCGTGCGTACCTCTCTCTCTCTGTGTTTTCTACCATCTCAGGGTTCAGTTATCTCTAACGGAATAACCAGGAGCTGTTGCATTCTGCCTTGTAGATACTAAAGGTGATTACGGATGCACAGAACGCTACGAATGCCTGAAATGTTTTCCCCTTTGATAGGCACTTCGGATAAGGAAGTTATTTCTTAACATGCCTGCCACACAGCTCTCCTCCTTACTAGGGTCAGGCAGCCATAGCTCCCCTTTCCTTACTTCAGGTCAGGAACCCACCTAATTAGCCTCCTCCTTCTGACACACTTAGAAGCTCAGTTTTAAAGCCCCCAGTCACTGTCCCTCAGAGTCCCTTATTTCATTCAAAGCTGAGACTCCAAACCTCTTCTGTGCCTACTTTCTTTTCAACCTTTTCTCTGTTCAATTCCCAGCTCACGGGCCCCTCTTGATCTAATCACTCCCAGGAGGAGATACTCATGTGTGGGAACAGAAGTGTTCATGCTCACACAAAAAGGGACACAGAAGGCAAGCTGCAGACACCAGGAGGTCAACCAGGGGCCTGGTGGGCAGACGGGGGTCAGTGCACAGAACTTGGCACTGGACGGGGCGGCAGGCCCTCTTCTGCCTGTCTGAAGAGGAAGAGAAGCCCAAGTGCATCAGGAGAACAACAGTCCTGCTAGATGGTGGATAACGCTGTTGTGTGTGTGTGTGTGTATGGGCATGCCAAGTCAAGAGAACACACGTTATTTTCAGAGGCATGAAGCAGTAGCTAACTACAGACTGCTTCGAGCCAGCTATAGGTCTTTCCCTCATGACTATCTCACAGAAGTAGCTTGATAAAGCCAGTGTCAACTAAGTGTACCTATTTCAGTGAATTTCATTCAGGCCACATTAATCAGAGTTTGACTGAAAAGTCTTGAAGCAAGTAAAACCATGCATACGAAAACCTGTGTAGCTAAGAAGGCCAGACTGGCAAACACAATACAGCAAAAAATATGAAGTGGGTCCTTTGTGAGTGAAGATATGACTGGCTCACCATAGAGACGCTTAGTGTTTTGAGTGGGTTCCACCCTCCAGTAAAGAAAAAAAAATACTGGTTTTTCACATAGCTAATATCTAATGATGTTGTCCCTGAGTGATACAGATGGCTAAGCTTTAGGCTACTGAACAAAAGTTTGACTGTTCAAATTCACCCAGATGAATCTGGGAAGAAAGGCCTGGCAATCTGCTTCTGAAAGTCATAGACCTGAAAACCCTATAGGGCAGTTCTTCTCTGCTCATATCTCTAAACAGGACTGACTCAATGGCAGCTAACAACAACATTATGTATAGAGTGTTTTTAATCCTCACAGTGTCCTGTAAGGCAGGACACTAAGGCACAGAGAGGGTAAGCAGCTCACAGGAGATCACACAGCTAGCATTAGGTAAAGCTGGAGTCAAAACCCAACCAGCTAGATCTTGGTACACCATTCTTGCTGCCTCTTCCAGCCCTTTAACTGCAGTCCCTAGTCAAGCCCAGATTTGGACTCACATCTCTTTCTACTTTTTCTAGCTGCCCAGTCCTTTCAGTGCTTCAGACCTCACTTCTGCAGTGATCCCGAATTGACCTTTCAGTCTTCCCTTCTCACCAGGCTTCTAGCCTATTACAAATCCCTAGAAAACATTAACCCGTAGTTATTCTACATCCTATAAACTCACCTTTCTAAACATGCATGTGTGTGCGCGCATGCGTGCGCATGCACACACACACACACACACACACAGGTTTCCAATCTAAGTCTCTAGTTTCCTCCTGATGGTATTCTCTTTTTAAGACAGGCCTAAAGTGTCACTTGCTTAGGAAAACCTTTTCCCAGTGTCTGTACTCCAAACCCAATCCTGGGACAGTGTATCATGTGCAGCCTCTGTCGCTGCATATTTCCCTCATCATGCCACAATTACTCTTTTTCAGAGCATGTTTTTCCTTCTTTTCTCCTCTCTCAATTCTTCCTTTTGTCCCTCCTTGTGACGGTTAAGGTGGTGTGTCAACTTGACTGGGCGATGAGCCTCAGTCGTTTATCAGTTGTGATGAAATTTGGCAGTTATGTAATGATGTAATGAATCCCACGATGAGATCCGCTTTGAGCAGCCAATCATCGAAAGGGAATTTCTTTGGGGGAGTGGCCTGCTTTCAGTATATAAAAGGATGCTCCAGCAAGGTTCTTGCTCTGGGTCCTGCATCCAGCTTATCATCTGATCTCCATTTCTTGAGACTTGAGCTAGCAGTTTATCTGCCTATTTTGGAACACATTGGTCTGCACAGCCTATGAGCAATTGGCCTGCCATCTGACCTGCCAATCTTGGGTTTATCAGCCCCTGTAGCTACTAGAGTCAGAAGAAGCCTCTAGTCTGCCACCTGAACTGAGACGTGGGACTTACTAACCTCTACAACTGCTGGAGACATTTCCTTGACATAAATTTCTCTGCCTCCATTGTTAGGCACCACTGAGTTAGTTTCAACTCATAGCAAACCTGTGTACAACAGAACCAAACACTGCCTGGTCCTGTGCCAAACTCATAGTCATTGTTATACTTGAGCCCATTGTTACAGCCACTATGTGAATCTGTCTCTTTGAGGGTCTTACTATTTTTTACTGACCCTGTACTTTACCAAGGCATGATGTTTCCTTCTGTGGGGACTGGTCCCTCCTGCTAACATGTGAGACAAAAGTATGTGAGACAAAATCTCACCACCCTCGCTTCTAAGGAGCATTCTAGCTACACTTTTTTAAAGACAGATTTGCTTGTTCTTTTGGCAGCCCACACTATAGTCAATATTCTTAATCAACACCATAATTCAAAGGCATCAATTCTTTTTTAGTCTTCCTTATTGATTACCTAGCTTGGGCACCTACATGAGGTGATTGAAAACACAGTGGCTCAGGTCAGGTGCACCTTAACGTGCCATCTTTGCTTTTTATTTTTTCCTCTTCACACTTTAAAGAGGTCTTTTGCAACAGATTTTCCCAATGCAATAATATGTCATTTGATTTCTTCATTTGCTACTTCTGTGGTTGTTGACTGTGGATTCAGGCAAAATGAAATTCTTGTCAATTTCAATCTTTCTACCATTTATCATGATGTTGTTTATTAGTCCAGTTGTGAGGATTTTAGTTTCCTTTATATTAAGGTGCAATCCATACTGAAGGCCATAGTCTTTGGCCTTCATCAGTAAGTGCTTCAAGCTCTCTTCACTTTCAGCAAGCTGTGTCATCTGTATAATGCAGGTTGGTAATGAGTCTTCCTCCTTTTTTTCATCTTGCTTTAACTTAAGTGGAAGTTTACAGCTCGAGACAGTTTATACACATATTGTTTTGTGATATTGGTTGCAATCCCCACCATGTGACAGCACCCTCCCCCTTCCCACCCCATGTCCCCTGTGTCCATTCATCCTGTCCCTTCCCTTCCTGCCTTCTCATTCTGCATTTAGACAGGAACTACCTGCCCATTTAGTCTCATATGCCTGATTAAACTAAGAAGTATGTTTTATCATATGCATTATTTTTGTTTTATAGGCTTGTCTAATCTTTGTCAGAAGAGTGGTCTTTGGGCATGGTTTCAGCTCTGGGTTAACAGAGCATCCAGGAATATAGTTTCGGGGTTTCATTCAGTCTCCATCAGACCATAAGTCTGGTCTTTTTCTACGAATTTCAATTCTGTTCTACATTTTTCTCATGCTCTGTCTAGGACTCTCTGTCATGTTTCCTGTCAGGGCAGTAACTGGTGGCAGTCAGGTACCATCTAGTTCTTCAGGTCTCAGGCTGGTGAAGCCTCTGGTTCATTTGCTGCTTTAGTCCTGTCCGCTAGTATTTAACTTGTATCTTTTGTTTTCTTCATTCTCCTTTGCTCTGAGTAGGAAGGGACCAAAAGATGCATCTTAGATGGCTGTTCACAAGCTTTTAAGACCCTGAATGCTACTCACCATAGTGGGATGTAACCCATTTTCTTTATAAGCTATGTTACACCAATTGACCTAGATATGCCCCCAAAACTATGCATCCCTACAGCACAGGAAAATCATGAAATGGAGGACAATCATAAAATATCAGCAATCATGGCCCAGCCACATGGCTACACATATTCTGGGGGGGGGGGGCTACACAATTCAATCCATGACATCCTGAATTTGGACTTATAGCCTACCAGACTGTGTAAGAATAAATCTTCCTTTGATAAAGCCATCCACTCTGTAGTATTCCTGTTAGAGCAAGATTAGCTGACTGAAACACCCCCCAATGCCCTAGTCCCAGCAATTCTGTCCCTCAGAGTATCTGCATGTGTCTAGGAAACTTTCTGGTTTTGCTTTGGTCCAATTGTACTGACTTCCCCTGTGCTGTATATTGTTCTTCCTTTCACTTGAAATTGACCTTTGTCTACTATCTAGTTACTGATTTCCCCATCTCCATGCTCCCCATCCTTGTAACTATCAAACAATACTGTTTTATCTGTTTAAACCCTGTCTCGAGTTCTTACAGTTATGGTCTCATATAACATTTGACCTTTTGTGACTGACTTATTTCACCCAGTATAACACCCTCCAGGTTCATTCATGTTGTGAGATATTTTGCAGATTCATCATTGATCTTTACTGTTGTGTAGTATTCTATTGCATATGTACTGTAGTTCATTTATGCATTTACCTGTTGATGGGCACTTATATTTTTTCCATCTTCTTGCTATTGTCAACAGTGTTACAATGAACAGAACATGGTGTGCCTATGTCCATTTTTATTTCTCAGGTGCATTCCAAGCAGTAGAACTGCTGGAATGTATAGTATTTCTATTTCTAGCTTTTTGAGAAAGCACTGTAGAGTTTTCCAAAGTGGTTGTACCATTTTATGTTCCCACCAGCAGTGCATAAGAGTTTCAGTCTTCCTGCAGCCTCTCCAACATTTGTTATTTTGCCTTTTTTTGGATTAGTGATGGCCTTAGTGGGTGAAATGGTATCTCACTGTAGTTTTGATTTGCATTTCTCTAATGGCTAATGATCGTGAGCATTTCCTAATGTGTCTGTTAGCCACCTAAAGTTTTGGCTTATACTCTTTGCCCATTTTTTAATTGGATTATTTGTCTTTTGTTGTTGAGGTGTTGCAGTATCTTGTAGATTTTAGGAATTAGACCCTTATCAGACACGTCATAGCCATTTTTTTCTTCAGTCTGTAGGTCCTCTTTTTACTCCTTTGGTGAACTCTTTTGATAAGCATTTAAGTTTTAGATTGTTATGGAACTCCCAGTATCTAGTTTCTCTTCTGTTATTTATGCATTGTTGGTAATGGTTTGTATATAATTTGTGTCATGTATTAGGGCCCCTAGCATTGTGTCTATTTTTTATTCCATGATCTTTATCATTTTAGATGAGTCGGATCCGACTCGATGGCACTTGGCTTGGCACATGTAGGTCTTTGATCCATTTTAAGTCAGTTTTCTTGAATGATGAGAGGCATGTTTCCCATTTCATTTCTTTTATTGATGGATATCTAGTTATACCACCACCATTTTTTAAAGACACTTTAACAGACTTCGGGCCTTTGTCAAGTATCAGCTGCTCATCAGTGGATGCACCCCCTAGTCTTGATGCTTTGTTCTTCTTCATATAGGCTAACTTCTCAGATTATTTATTCAGCATACAGAATGAACATATATGGTGAAAGGATACAAGCTTGATGCATAGCTTTTATGATTTTAAACCAGGTAGCATCTCCTTATTCTGTTTGAATGATTACCTCCTGATTCTGCATGAGCACAGATAATTTTCACAATGTTATCCATAATTTATCATAAACCATACAGTCAAATGCCTTTGCAAAGGTAAACACTTTTTCTAGTACTCTCTGCTTTCAGCCGTGATACATCTGACATCAGCAGTGATAGCCCTCATTCCATGTCCTCTTCTGAAGCCAGCTTGAATGTCTGGCACTTCCCTGTTCATGTAATCCTGAAGCCAACTTTGAATGATCTTCAGCAAAATTTTACTTGTGTGCGGTATTAATGATATTGTTCAATAATGTCCATGTTTGGTAGGATCACCTTTCTTGAGAATAGGCATAAACACAGCTCTCTTCCAGTTCTTTGACCAGGTAGGTCTTCCAAATTCCTTGGCATAGATGAGTGAGTACCTCCAGGATCGTGCGTATTTGTGGAAGCATCTCAATTGGCTTTCCATCAGTTCGTGGATCCTTGTTTTTCTCCAATGCCTTCCGTGCAGCTTGGGCTTTTTTTCCCTCAGTACAGTTAGTTCCTGCTCATACGATACCTGCTACAGTGGCTGAACTTTGACCAGTTCTTTTTGTTATTGTTTCTTCCATTTTCTTTTGATGCTTCCTGAGTCATTTAATATTTTCCCCATAAAATCCTTCAATATTGCAACTTAAGACTTGATTTTTTCTTTGGTTCTTTCAGCTTGAGAAATGCTGGTCATGTTCTTCCCTTTTGGTTTTCCATCTCCAGGTTTTTGCACTTGTTATCATAATATTTTACTTTGTCTTCTCGAACTGTCCTTTGAAATCTTCTATTCAACTCTTTTATTTCATCATTTCTTCCTTTTGCTTTAGATACTTCATGTTCAAGAGCACGTATCAGAGTCTGTTCTCTCATCTATTTTGACATTTTCTTCCAGTCTTTTTAATGACCTCTTGTTTTCTTCAGGTATGATGTCCTTCCACAACTTGTCTGGTCTTCAGTCACTGGTGTTCAACTCATCAAATGTATTCTTGAGAAGGTTTCTAAGTTCAGGTGATATATACTTGAGGTTGTACTTTGGCTGTCATGGACATGTTTTAATTTTCTTCAGTTTCAGCTTTAACTTTCATACAAACAGTTAATGGTCTGTTCCATAATCAGCCCTTGGCCTTGTTCCGACTGATGATATTGAGCTTTTCCATCTTCTCTTGCTACAGTGGTTCCTTGTATTCCATCTGGTGAGCAACCATTCATGTGTTTGAGAAAAAGGTATTTGCAATTAAGAAGTTACTGGTCTCATAAAATTCTATCATGCAATCTTCAGAATCATTTCTGTCGCCAAGGTCATATTTCCTAACTACTAATCCTTCTTTGTTTCAACTTTTTGCTTTACAATCACCAGTAATTATCAGTGCATCCTGACTGCATGTTTGATCAATTTCAGACTGCAGAAGTTGGTAAAATTTTCAGTTTTTCATCTTTGGCTTTAGTGGTTGGTACATAAATTTGAGTAACAGTCTAATAACTAGTCTATTACCCTATCACTGACAATGCATTTCAGGATAGATCTTGAAATGTTCTTTTTGACAGTGAATGCAAAGCCATTTCTCTTCAACTTGTTGTTCTTTGAAGAGTAGACCATATGATTGTCCAGTTCAAGATGGCCAATACCAGTCCACTTCAGCTCACAATGCTTAGGATTGAGGTTATCAAGAATTTCATTTTACTTGATTCCACAATCAATGACCATGGAAGCAGCAGTTAAGAATCAAAAGATGTATTGCATTGGGAAAATCTGCTGCAAAAGACCTCTTTGAAGTGTTGAAAAGTAAAGAGATCACCCTGAAGACTAAGGTGCAACTGACCTAACTCATGGTATTTTCAATTGCATCATATGCATGCAATGAATAAGGAAGACAGAGGAAGAAGAATTGACATCTTTGAATTCTGGTGTTGGAGAAGAATATTGGGGATACCATGGACTGCCAAAAAAAAAAAAAAAAAATCCTCACAAACAGATCTGTCCTGGAAGATGTACAACTAGAGTGCACTTTAGAAGGACAGATATGTAAGATGAGACTTCATCTTATATATTTTGGATATATTGTCAAGAGGGATCAGTCCCTGGAGAAGGGCATCATGCTTGGTAAAGTAGAGAGCTAGCAAAAAAGAGGAAGACCTTCATCAAGATAGGTTGACACAGTGACTGAAACAATGAGCTCAAGCATAAAAATGATTGTGGGTATGGCCCGGGACTAGGCAGTATTTTGTTCTGTTGTGCATTGGGTTGCTAGGCGTTGGAAATACCTGGAAAGCACTTAACAACAACAGCAAAAACAAAAACAATGCTTAGGACATCAATACTTGAATGTGTTCCATTTCATTCTTGATGAATTCCAATATCCCTAGATTCATACTCTATACATTCCAGGTTCTGATTATCAATGGATGCTTGTAACTGTTTCTTCTCATTTTGAGATGTTCCACAACAGCAAATGAAGGTCCTGAAAGTTTTACTCCATCCACATCACTAAGGTCAGCTCTACTGTGAGGTGGCAGCTTTTCCTTAGTCATCTTTTGAGTGCCTGTCACCCTGAGTGGTTCACTTTTTGGCACTTATGGGGCCACTGTGAGTCAGAATTGACACGATGGCAGTGGGTTGGGTTTGGTCTTAGTTTATGTCAAACAATGTTCTGCTGCTATTCATAAGGTTTTCACTGGCTAACTCTTCTCAAAAGTAATCTGCCAGGTCCTTCTTCCTAGTCTATCTCAGTCTGGAAGTTCAGCTGAAACCTGTCTACCATGGGTGACCCTGCTGATATTTGAGTAGTAGGTGGCATAGTTCCCAGTATCGCAACACACAAGACCGTACAGTACAGTTGACTGACACTTGTGCTACTTCAGCCTACTTATCAATGACTCAAAAAGATGCTAGTTTTGTATGCAGCCCAGAACAAGAGGAGGCACTGCAACAGATTGTGGCTGCTGTATAGGCTACTCTGCCAGTTGGGCCATAAGATCCAGAAGATACGACGGCATTTAAAATGTTAGTGGCAGATAGAGATGATGTTTGCTGTCTTTGGCAGGCCCCTACTGGTAAATCACAGTGCAAATACTTAGGATTTGGGAACAAAGTCCTGCCATCCTATGCAGACAACTTCTCTCCTTTTTTACTGGGCCTTAGTAAAGACTGAACATTTAACTTAGTAAAGACTGAAGTTGCCACCAAATCACGTGCAGCCTGATTTGCCCATCATGAACTGGGGGTTGTCTGACTTACAGAATCATAAAAGCTGGATGTGCACAGCAGCATTCCATCACTAAATGGAAGTGGCATATATGAGACTGGGAGGAGTAGGACCTGAAAGCACAAGTAAGCTGCATGAGAAAGTAACCCAAATGTGACATGGGCTCCACTCCTGTCACATTTCCTGCTCTCTCTCTATCAATACTTATGGCTTTATGGAGAGTTCCTGATGATCAGTTGACCGAGGAAGAGAAAACTCATGCCTGGTCTGTGTGATCCACAGACTCCTGAAAGAGGACAGCAGCAGCACTATATCCCATTTCTGAGACCTCCTTGAAGGACTGTAGTGAAGGAACATCCTCCCAATGAGCAGAACTTCAAGCAGTGAACCCTGTTGCTTGGAAGGAGAAATGGCCAAATGTGGGAGACATACTGATTTGTGGGCTGTAATGGTTTGGCTGGATGGTAAAGGATGTGGAAAAAGTATGATTGAAAAATTGGTGACAAGGAGATATAGATACGAAGTATGTGGACAGACCTCTCTGAATAGGCCATGGAAATGAAGATATTTGTGTTTCATGGGAATGCTCAACAAACAAAGGGTTACTTTAGCAGAGGAGGATTTTAACAATCAAGTGGAGATGTATGACAAGTACTATGGAAATCAGTCATCCTGTTTTCTTCAGTCACCTCTGTCATTCCCCAGTGAGCTCATGAACAAGGTGACAATGGTAGCAGTGATGCAGGTTATGAATGGGCTCAGCAAAAAGACTTCTACTGGCTAAGGCTGACTTGATTATAAGTACTGCTGAGTGCCCAATCTGCCAAGTGCAGAGACCAATATTGACTCCTCAGTATGGCATCCTTCCTCAAGGTGATCAGGCAGGAATCTGGTGGTAGGTTGATATCATTGGACCATTTCCATAACGGAGAGGGCAGCATTTCATTCTTATTGGGATAGATTCTTATTCTGTACACAAAGTTTCCTTCCCTGCATACAATGCTTCCACCAAAACTACTATCTATAGACTCACAAAATGCCTTATCCACTGTCTTGACATCCCACAGAGCATCACTTTGGACCAAAGGACTAACTTCACACCAAATGAAGTATGACAATGGGCCCATGATCATGGAATTCACTGGTCTTTCTGTGTTCCCCATCATTCTAAAGCAGTTGACTTTAGTGAATGATGGAATGGCCTTCTAAAGACACAATTCTGGTGCCAGCTAGGTAGCAATACCTTGAAGAGTTAGGGCAATGTTCTCCAGGAGGCAGTAAATGTGCTAAACAACTAATATGGTGTTGTTTCTCCCACAGTCAGGAATCAACGGGCAGAAAATAGAAGGAGTATTACTCACTACTACCCTTAGTGATCCACTTGTACAACTTTTGCTTCCTGTTCCAGTGATCCTATGCTTTGTGGGTCTAAAGGTCTTAGTTCCAAAAGGAGGAATAGGCCAACCAAGAGATACATCACTGATTCTACTGAACTGAAGGTTAGGAATGCTACCTGGCCACTCTGGGCTTCTCATGCATCTGGATCAATAGGAAAACAAGAGATTACCATATTGGCTGGTGTGATTGATCCTGATTACCAAGAATAAATCAGATTGATATTACATAATAAAGGTAGAGTATTTCAGGAGGCCCATTAGGGTGTCCTGTAGTACTACCATACCCTGTGACTAAAATTGGCGGAAAATGACAGCAACTTAATTCTGATGGGAATTCCATTCTTCAAGAATGAAAGTTTGGGTCACTGCACCAGGCAAAGAATCACGACCAGTTGAAGGAATACAGAATGGGTGGCAGAAGAAGGTAGTGCTAGATACCAGCTACAACCATGTGATCAGCTGCAGAAATGAATGCAATTGTTCTGAGTGTTTCTTCTTTGTATGTGTGCAATCATTTTTGTTTTCTTCTCTTATAAAATGTAAGATGTAAATGGGGCTAGTCTATTTTCAGTTGTACAGGTAGTAGCTGTATAATGTTATGTACACATACGACTTTGTAATTGTCTTTACTTAGAAATTATGTATGGCTTAAGGAGATGTAGACATGTGCCAAGTTGACAACAGGTGTACTGTGGTGGTTATGGTTGTATGCCAACTTGTCTGGGCCCAAAGTCTCAATGTTTTGGCAGCTATAATGTAATTTGACAGCTATGTAATGATTAGGGACCCTGGTAGCTTAGTGGGTTAAGTGCTACATATGCTAACCAAAAGGTCAGCACTTTAAATCTGCCAAGTGCTCCTTGGAAACTCTATGGGGCAATTCTACTCTGACCTCTAGGGTTGCTATTAGTCAGACCCAACTCAATGGCACTGGGTTTTTTTGTTTTTCGTTTTTTTTTTATGTAATGATATAATCGGCTCTATGATGGATGAGCTCTGCTATAAGTGGCCAATTTGTCAAAAGGCAGTTTCTTTGCAGATGTGGCTTGTGTACAATATATAAATAGACATAGAAGCAAGACTTTTACTCTACATCTGGCTTATTCTCATCTGGCTATTTGTTCTTGGGACATGACTAGCACATTACTTGCTGATTTTGGAATTTGTCAGCCTCTGCAGCCTGTGAGCCAGTGGCTTGCCATCTGACTTGCTGATCTTGGGTTCACTAACCCCTGCAGCTATGTGAGTCAGCAGAGGCATCCAGCTTGACACCTGACTCACAAATTTGGGCCTTGCCAGCATCTACAAGCACATTAGCCATTTCCTTGAGATAAATCTCTTTCTGTTTCTCTCTCTCTTTGCATATATCTGCTTCACTGCTCTAGCTTCTTTAGAGAACCAGTCTAAGACACTTCTTTCATCATTTCATTTATAAAACCTGCCATCACCAATCCTAAATAAGAGCTGTAGAATCTAGAAGGAAAAAAAGAGACTTGACAACAAAGGAGGCCCAGAAGCCCTATTTCCAAGTGAGGCAGTTGGGTGGGACACAAGGCGCTGTTGCCTGCATCTTTGGTGCATGACAAATGAATGTGAAGGCTTCACAAAGATGGAGATGACCCCAGTGGTTGCAGTGGGGATAGCAGAGGTGGCCGAAGGCTACTAGGAGGCAGAGTAGGAATCAGGAGCCCATAGGTGCTATGAAACATTCTGAGAGGGTGGGCCTGGTCTGGATTCTGGATTCTGAACAAAGAGTGGCTGGCAGTATGGGGTCCTGGCTTTCTTGTCACATGCAACTCATGCTGAAATGCTCAGTTAGTATTTGTGTCCTCTGAGGAGCCAGGCATGGTAGGTTGACTGGACTTGGAACATAATGGGAGAGAGTTGCTCTACTTGCAGTAGCAGCTAATAGTCTAGAACTCATTCCACACTTCCATGTGTGGCCTCTGAGGAATATGATGTGATGTATGCCTAGTGAGCTGCTGGGCAGAGAAGGAGCCACACACACTTTCTCCTTTTCCTGTCCCTGCTTACTCTGCGGGATGCCTTATGGAAAACCTGACGATCTTATCAGCCCACAGGTCCTCTCTCTTGTCCCACAATCTCCTGTGATTGTCAGACCTGAGTTTCTATCAGGGGACACATTGTACAAGACAGTTGCCACTGTGTCACCTTGTCTCTAATAAGCTTAGGGACCAGTTTGTAAATAATGTCATAAAGGGTCTTGCCAGAGCAATGCCCACAGAGGACAGGACTGAAACAGTCCTTATTCATCTCTAGGGTAACCTTGATGTTTGGCAAATGCTCCTCTAAGATGGGGTGCTGATGAAGCCAGTTCTGCAGAGGGTACCACTGAGGTTAAGATGCTTCTCGGTGATTTTTCTCTATAATATCTGGGGGTAGGGATGAAGGGGATTAGAAAAGATCTTCATGGGGCTCCAGTGGTTATGGAAAGGTGGAAGGTGAATAAAAGGAGGGAAAGAAAGGGAAAAAAAGCACCATCGGCCATTTCAAGAGCAAAGAAATTCATCTCACTGCATTTTAATGCTTTGTTCCAAGTGTGTCTCCTCCATTGCCTATGAACTACCCACGCACCCTCCCATGACAAGGACAGAGTTGATTCATTTCTGCTCCCCTAATGCTTGTAACTTGGAAACCCTGGTGGTACAGTGGTTATGTGCTAAGTCTGCTCACCAAAATGTTGACAGTTCAAGTCTGCCAGGAGCTCCTTGGAATCTCTATGGAACAGTCTGTCCTGTAAGGTCACTGTGAGAATACATTTGACGGCAGTGGGTTTGGTTTTTTGGTTTAATGCTTGAAGCAACCATTGATAAGGTCCTATTTGTTAAATAAATAAAATATAATTCTAGAACTGTACTTTTCCCATGTCAATATCCAACATTTTTGCTTATGAAATTACCATTGCCACCCAAGTCTGAAATCTAAAAGTCATCAATGAGATCTCCAGTCAGTTATTTAGCCCTCAGCACTGAGCTGCCATATAATAAATATTTTCTAAGTAAATAAATGAACCCCGTCATATACAGCTCAAATGTTAACAGTGAGGACCCAGGGCTCACGTCTTCGATGTAGTTTCCGTCTACATTCACTCTGTTGGTATTCACAGTCAGTCTCAAGGCTGTAAGTACCATTTATGTGTTGTCAGATCTTAAATTCTTATCTTCAACTACTTCTCACAACCTTTATCACCACCACTATGGTCCAAGCAGGAGTCCCTGGGTGATACAAATGGTTACATGCTCAAGTACTCACCCAAATGTTGACAGTTTGAATGCCACCAAGAGGCACCTCAGAAGAAAGACTCGGTGATCTTCCAAAAGGTCACAGTCTCGAAATTCCCGTGGGTTTTGAGTTGTAATTAACCTTATGCCAACTAGTTTTTTTTGTTGTTGTTTTGTGGTCCAACCCATCATTATTTTTTACATGAATTATTGCAATAACCTCCTAACTACACTCTAGCTGCTGTCCTTGTCTCCCTCAGTCTCTTCTCAGCAGCAGCCAGAGAGATGTAAGACACTCCAGTGGTCCTACCATGTCTGGAGTAAGGGAGAATAAAAAACACACACACACACACAAAGACACAAGGGAAAGATTAGTCCAAAGGACTAATGGACCACAACTGCCACAGCCTCCAACATAACTAGATGGTGCCTGGCTATCACCACCTACTGCTATGATAGGGGTCACAACAGAGGGTCCTAGGCAGAGCTACAGAGAAATGTAAAACAAAATTCTAACTCACAAAAGAAGACCAGACTTATTAGTCTGAGACTGGGGAAACTTCATGAGTATGGCCCTCCAGCACCTTTTTAACTCAGTACTGAAGTCTTTCCAGAGATTCATCCTTTAGACAAAGATTAGACGAGTCTACAAAATAAACAATAATACACGTAGCTCAGCCATGTACACAAGACTAAATAAGCATGCAAGCCCAGTGTCAAGGACGAGAAGGCAGGGGAACAGGAAAACTGGGTGAAGGGAACTGGGGAGCCCAAGATCAAGAAGGGAGATTGCTGACACATTGCAGGGTTGGCAATCAATGTTATAAAACAACATGTGTACTTATTGTTTAATGAGAAACGAATTTACTCTGTAAACCTTCATCTAAAAGCAGAATTAAAATCACATACATCTGATTTTGCCATTTCTCTCTTTAAATTCCAACAATGGCCTCCTCTCACACTTAGACTCAAAGTGCTTGAAATAGTCTATGAGGTCCTCCGCAACTTATCTTGTTACCTTCTCTTCCCTAGCACCCACACCTTTTCCCACACCTTTTCACTGGCTTCCTCTAGAGCTCCTGTCAGCTGGACCCTGTGCTGCTCCTTGAGCTCGCTAGGCGTAAGCCCATGTCAGGGTCTCTGCTTGTTGGCGCCTTTGCCTGGAGGAATCTTCATCTTCTGAGTAAGGCCTTCTCCAAATCTTAACCTCTTTAGGCCCTTCCCATCTTCATTTTCTCCCAGCACTTGTTACCTTCTAAATTGCACTCTATAATTTGGTTCGGTTTTTGTCTATTATCTTCCCCCTACTTCCCATCACCACTAAAATGCAAGTTCAGTAGGATTTCTGTCTGCATGTTCACTGACACATTCTCAGCAACTAAATACTGTGCCAAGGACATATTAGACTCAATAAACACATGTTGAATGAATTCATGAAAAAAATTATCCTTCTGGATGTTTGTTAAGAGTTTTACAATACATTTTTTAATCTTACCAGTAATCACATGAGGTAGACACTATTTTCCCCCACTTTATGCAGAAAGAAACAGAGACAGTCAAGGGACAGGAATAGCTCAAGCTTACTGAACCCAGGAGAGCTTGTCTCTAATGTTGGTGCTAATGTTGGTGCTAATTGTGCTCTCAATACCACATTAAGTGCTTCCTAATGGAAACCCTGGTGGTGTAGTAGGTTAAGTGCTACGTCTGCTAACTAAAAGGTTGGCAGTTCAAATCCGCCAGGTGCTCCTTGGAAACTCTATGGGGCAGTTCTGTTCTGACCTCTAGGGTTGCTATGAGTTGGATCTGACGCGATGGTAGTGAGTTTGTTTTTTTTTTCTCAAATGGTCCCAATGGAAAGCCTGGTGGCATAGTGGTTAAATGCTACAGCTGCTAACCAAAAGGTCAACAGTTCATACCCACTGGGCACTCCTGGAAACTCTATGGGGCAGTTCTACTTTGACCTATAGGGTTGCTATGTGTTGGAATCAACTCAGTGGCAATGGGTTAGGGTTTGTTGTTTTTTTTGGTTTAATGGTCTCAGTATCTTGTAGCCCTAAATTTAGCATTTAATTGGGGCATCTTTCCTTTAGTGAGGGTCTGTTGCTCCTAAACACTCTCAGTTTTTATCTTCAGAGGGTCTTTATTTTGCCTCAACTCTTGAAGGACATAGGGTTTGTAGTATACACAATTCTAAGTTCTTGGTTGCCTTTTTCTTAGCACTTAGAAGATATTTCACAAACTTCTGGCTTCTATTGCCAGTGTGCAGAAGGAAGCTGTCAGTCTAATTATCACAGATCTGTAGCAAGTAATCTGTTTCATATCTCTGGTTGCTTTAAAAATTTTTTTAAAATAGTATTTATTAGTTTTGCAATAAGGATTTCTTTTTATTTTCACTTAAGCTTCCCTGGGACTCCTGAATCTGATGTCTTCCATATGTAAAAAATTCTCAGCCTTTCTCTATTTGAACATAAACTCTGTATTCTTTCTGTTATCTCCTCTGAAACTCCTAGTAGATGCCTGTTAGATCTCTTACCCTGTGTTCCATATTTTAACTCTTCTGTTAATTTTCTTTCTGTCTGTGCTATATTCTGGTAATTTCTTCACGACTTTCTTCCAGCTCTATAATTTCCTTTCAAATGAGTCTAAATCCACTCAGTGAAATTTCTATTTTTAGTTGTTACAGTTTTCATTTCTAAAAGTTGGATTTCTTTTTTTCCAGTCTGCTTTAACTTTAAACAAAAAATATTTTGATAATTTAGTTTTATATTGATATCTATTTTTTTAAAAGATACTAAATATATTTGTTCTATATGTATATAATAATTTAAATGTTTGTAGTTATTGCAGGGCTATTTCAAAATTTTGTTATTTCTCCTTATTTTGCTTCTGCAGCCTATTGTGTGTGTGTACGTGTGTATGTGTGTGTGTGTGTGTGTCTAAATTGCAAGCTCATGTTCCTTGGTAGAGAATTCTTTGATACCTGGATTTAAAAGTGCATTTTACCAGAGAAGAGTGCTGTGTATTTCTGCAGGTGTCTGGGAACATTAATAACTTAGAACAACTGTAAACTATACATATTGTTTCCTGGTCACACTTATAATGTGAATTTCAGCCCCAAAGTCTCATGAGAGTGGGCTTATGGATTCTGAAGGAAGGTTTCTTGTCCCAGGAGCCAAGGCAAAGAGCAGCAAGTGTACTTACATTGTCTTCTGTGGGTGAGTTTTTTCCAGTTTACCTGCTTAGGGAATAATCTTTTAGGGGCTTTGGTTTTACGTTCCCCATTACCATCAAGTCGATACCAATTCACAGCAACCCTATAGGTGGGTTTCCATTCCAATTTCCTTCCTAGTCTGGGCTCTAGGCTTTATCCGCTGTCTCCACAGACTGGATCCACTTAAATCCCGCCTCTGGGCTGTTGGGGATCATCACATACCTGCAGAGAAAACTCCCGTTTCGGTGCTTGTTCACCGCTCTGGGTTTCTGTTGTCTCATTATTTCTGGCCTCTGAGAATTCCCCTAACTTTCCTGCCAGCTCATCTATGCATTTAATTTAAAAAGAAATTTATCCAGCATGTACCAGCAGGGTTTATCTAGATACCTAGTCTGCTGTACTATTAGAAACAAAAGATCTTTTGTTGTATTGAACAAAAGCTACTACTACTGCTGTTCTCTTTATAAAAATTATACATATTTATTAGAGGAGGAAAAGTGAAACCATGGATAAGTATGTAAGATGAAAATAAAAACCATCCTCCACCTACAGAGCAGAAGTTACCAGTGAACTAGAAACCAAAAACAACAAAAATAAATCCAGCAGCGTCAAGTCGATTCCAACTCATATCAGCCCTATAGGACAGAGCACAACTGCTCCATAGAATTTCCAAGGAGGGTCTGGTGGATTTGAACCTCCAGCCTTTCGAGTAGCTGACGTAGCGCTTAACCTCTATGCTACCAGGGTTTCCTTACAATTCACATTTTGGTGCATATCCTTCCCTGTTGGTGCATATCCTTCCCTGTTGGTGCATATCCCTCCGTGTAGAAAATGAGTCCTCTGTATTTGCTGTTTTCAGTCTTTTCTCCCCTTTAAACCATAGTGAAGTTCGTTCCCTGGAATTAACTATTCTTTAAAACTATCATTTGAAGCGACAGCTGTGCACGTGTGCCATGGTGTTCACTGCTGGAAGCTGCGTATAAATCAAAGCCCGCCTGCCGCCTAAACTCTCACTTTGTCCATTGTTGCACACTAGGCTTTCGCCCCTGAGCCTTAGCGAACTCACTGTAGCTAGGAATCTTAGAGAAAAGGATGTTTCTATTCCCGGTTTCCCACTCTAGGCTTAATGTGTCTTTAATTGTGTGATTGGGTTTACACTTTATTTGTTTAGCTTGGAGTTTCTACTGAGATTTTTTTTTTATTTAAAGATTCTTAATGGGACATTGAATTATTTATCTCACGTTCCTTTTTGCTCTTGTACTTCGCATTTGAGTAAGTCATTCATCAGGACTTTTTCTGCTGTATTTCAGTGGAGTCTCTACGCTTCTTTCATGGTACAGATGGGATTCGAACAGGAGGCTCAGGACCACAGGACTGGTTGGCAGTATGTTGTTGGACACACTAGGTGCTCTTTTCAGACTTTGGTTTCTTCACTCTGCTACAAGCTGAGTGACTCCAGTCCTTTTTCTGCTCTGACATTCGATAAGCATTTTCTCTCACAGGGTCAAGTGTTGTTCGACACCAGGATGTCTATTGGTTTCATGCTTGGAGCATGGCCTGCATCGTCTACCTCAGGGTCTCCTTTTGCCAAGGATGAGCCCAGCTGCTTGGAGGCTTTCCTGTGGCTACAGTAACCATTCTTCCCAAACCAGAACTGCAGATACATGGTCTGATGACCTTTGTCCAAAGATAACATTGCCGGGCTCACTTACAGAGGGCCTCCTATCTGAGACTGTGTTACAATCCCTGCCTCTAATCTCCACATTAGCCTGTGAGGTGAGTGACGGTCTCTCTATAGAAAGGGAAACTGAGGCCTAGAGAGAATAAATAGCTTACCCAAGGTCACAAAAGTACTCTGGAAGAATATGAAGACTACTTAATTAAATCATTTGCAGCCTCTGAGATTAGGCTGGATTGTGCCTGTCTTAAATTATGACAGTGCTGAATGACATAGTGAAAATAGCATCCACTTTGGTGAAACTTGGGTTCAATTCCCAACTCTGTCACTTCTGTGCTGTTTGACTGTGGGCCAGTTACTTAACTCTTTGCATCTGCTGTTTTCTCATCCTTAGAATGGGGACAGTATATCCCTCACAAGGTATTAGTGGGGATTAAATGAGATTTTATATGAACATAAATATATATAATATGTGTATAAATATCAGATGATATATACATGTTATTTTTTATAAAAATGTTTAATAACACTCAATTTACATGCACATCCATCCTAGATACAAACAGTAGCTGGCACACACCTGTCTGGGCCTGCTACATCTCCATGTCATAAATCTGCGACGAGCAGCAAATGGGATGGTGCAGTATAAAGGATTATGTAAAGTGTTTAAAGAAAATATTGAGACTGTTTTTCTTCTGTACTTTGAATAGAATGATATTTATCCTGTCATTTTATAGCCGAGGGTTTGCAGGTTTTTCCAGCACAGCAAGGACACCAAACACAATGTCGGTTAATGCACAAGCCAACTCAGCTTCACATACTGACTGAATCTGACCACGAAACATAAATTAATTCCCATATTTATCACAGAGCTCTCTTTGGAAATGGAGAAACTATTAACAGTTAAAAATATTTCCACATTTAATAATGATTTCCACGTCAGTAATGATCATGCTTGACTTTTACGCAGTATTATACATTTAATATATTTCCCATCACTCAGTATACCAGCTGGCCCTTCGCAGCTGGAGTCCCACTGAGTCTTGAGGCCTCCAGAAGCAAGCTCAGCCCTGTGTAAGCCTGGACCAAGCCGTGGCCCAGCAGGTGGGCCCTCAATGTTATTCTTTATGTCCCAAACCCAGAGATCTCATGCCTAAGAGGAACTTCAGGCTTTGAGTGACTACCAATCCCATCCTCGCAGACTGAGTCCATTCCATTTAACTGGGCTTCCTCCTCAGAGTCTGTTTGGTACCTTAGCAGCCTACTACTAGAACAATTTGATCATGAACCCTATGCTTTTGAACAGTCCTACTGTCAAGTCCTTGCTTGCTTCTTCCACTAGGACAGTAGGCATTATTCTCCATAACCTACTGAATCCAGCTGTGAATAACCTGAATCATGAGGCCACTGTTGACTAATGCCAGAACTTCCATGCTCTTCCTACCATCTCAGACCTACAGATAGGAACATAAATCAATCCAAGTTTGGTTTGTTACATCTTTTGGTTCTGGAAAGCTCTGCTAACTCTTTGCCCATGTTCCCTAGGTTCATAAACCTCAGAATGCACTGGCCTGCAATGTTGAGGTCTCAGTATGCTTCTCATCTAGTGGTTCTCATTGTAATGGGTCTCTTTTAGATCTCTGCTTTTAATATTTTAATATCATTTCTTCATGGAGAAAATGCAAATAATAAAGAAATACATAGCTAAGAGAACAAAACTCTCATACCTAATCTTATCATCCAGAGATTATGACTTTTCCTATGTTGGTAAATTCCCTCCTTGTCCTTTTCTATGCATACAATTTTTTTTAATGCAGTTGAAATCATATTCTATGTACAATTTTGAACATATGTTTACATTTAATGTTTTATTATAAGCATTTTTCCATATCACCAAAAGTATTTAGACATACTGTCTTTAATGACTGAAAGACTATCTTTCAGTCTATTGAATATTTAGGTTGTTTCCAACTCTTTCACTAGTTGGATGAATATACTTATGCAATAAACAAAAGATATCATGGGTTATGTCTCTGGAATAGATTCCCAGAAATGCAATTTTGAGTCACTGTTAAGGCTCTCAATATATTACCTGGCCTTAGTCTGTGTCCTTTTATCCTTTTTTCTTTTGTAGCAAAATATATATAACATAAAATTTTCCATTTTAACCATTTTTAAGTATATAGCTCAGTGGAATTTATTACTTTCACAGTGTTGTGTGACCATGCCATTATCTATTTCTAAAACATTTTCATCCCCTGGTCTATGACCTTTTTGGGTTGCTATGGAAAAATTCACCATCATTTAAATCATCTTTCCATCTATAATCTTTTGTTTGCTATGAAGTTAACTACTGAAATCACAATAAAAGTCAGCTGACACATTTTTCTATTAATTTCAACCCAAGCATGGGTTTAAAAATATTTCCCAGAGGAACAGAACTAGAAGTCAAGAGATTAAGCAATATTTTCAAATGACCCACAATCACTTTCCTAACAGGAAACACTGCTCGAGATTTGTATCCCTAATTACTTTTTAGACTACCGAAAGCTATGAATCTGAATCTGAGTCAGCAGCCTAAACAGCTGGAATTGGAAACAGTGAACTCTATTTCTGAGTTTCTGGTATAGGAAGTAAACGTGGGATGTCAGCTACTCAAAATCCATTTATGTAATAAGTTGTTTTAAATATCTGTCTTCTCCAGAAACCTTTTCCTGATTCCTCTAGGCAGAATTAATCACTCTTCCTTCCATAGCTCATTGACATTGCCTCATTTAACACTTATTTTGGTCTTCCTCATGTTCGAATTATTTACTTAAGTTTCCCACCAGGCTTTGAGCTTCTAGAAGGCAAAGACTTGTGTAGACTCAGCACAGAGATTAGTACGTAATGGCACACACAAAAAGGATGCAATTTGCCAATAAGCACATGGACCATGCCTACTGGGAATCTGGAGTATAGAACGTGTCCAAAGGGGAAAGTTAAAATAGTTCTAATATCAGCCAAGTGCCTGTACACAGAGCAAGGAGAGTATTCTAAAATTTTAGTGGTTCCAAAAGGAAGGAAAACTTCATGCATTATTTCATGATATTTATAGGTTGTCTTCCATGGTACTCATGGCAACCCCACGCGTTACAGAGTAGAACTGCTCCCCAGGGTTTTCTCAGCTGTAATTTTTTTCTACTTTATTTATCTTTACTAGACTTTAGATGAAAAATTATAGAACAAACTAGCTTCTCATTAAACAGTTAGTCGACATATCATTTTATGGCTTTGGTGAACAACTCCATGGCATGTCAACAGTCTTTTTTCTTGAGCTTGGGTTCCCTATTAACAGCTTTCCCGTCCCTTCCTGGACCCTTAATCCTTGCCCCTGGGGTGGTGTGACTTTTTAGTCTTGTTTTGTTTTATAAGACTGTCTACTCTTTGGTTGGAGGGTGAATCTCAGGAGTGACTTCATTATTGAGCTGAAAATGTGCCTGGGGGCTGTACTCTCGGATTTTCTTCAGCCTCTGCCAGGCTAGTAAGTCTAACCTTGTGTGTGTGTGTGTGTGTGTCAGAGTTTTGCTCTACATTTTTCTCAGGCTCTACATGGGACGCTATATTGTGGTCTCTATCAGAGCAGTCAGGGGTGGAAGCCGGGCACCGTGCTGGACTCAGTCTTGTGGAAGCCGTGGTAGTTGTGGTCCATTAGTCTATTGGACTAATCTTTTCCTTGTGGCTTTACCCCCACCCTTGCTCCAGAAGGGGTAATCCGGTGGAATACCTTAGATGACCACTCACAAGTTTTTAAGACCCCAGACACCTCTCACCAAAGTAGAACACAGAACATTTTCCATATAAACTAGATTATGCCAATTGAACTAGAGTTTACCTGAGACTACAGTCCTCACATTGGCTATAATCTTTTATGGATGCAGATCAGCAGGTGCTGATGGGTGCTGATGGGTGGATTTGAACTACCAACTCTATGTCAAAATTGACTCAATGGCAATGGATTTGTTTTGGTTTGGGTTCCAGGTACTAAGTACTGTGGTAGGTATTGGGAAGTAGCGCTCTCTTCTTTTTAGAGCTCTTGGCAAAACAGTAACCAGAAATTTCAATGATGTTACTAGAAGGTTATGCATGGACAAGAGAAAAGAGACATGCAAAATCAGTATAGGATAATACATGGTTTGTCGTTAATCAGAAGCCACCACCTTTAAGGTTCAAGATTTTTCAAGAAATCATCACATTGGCTATCTGGCGTGTTCAGATCATCTGCTCACAATTTCCATTTGATAGAACCTTCCAAGGATAACTGAGACCTTTAAAGTCTGATAAATCTTACCACAACTTTCTCTGGGGTTTTCAACACATGCTGTGGTTTTAAATAGATATTTAAAAATACGTTATACATAAATGGGAAAAATATAGCTAAGGCCAAGAAATAAAGATTCATTAAGAAAAAGCATGGAATGGTGAGAGATTTGGGAGCAAGACAGGCTTAGGATAAAGTTCTTGTATTTTGTTTGTTTGTTTTGAGAGTATCTACTGCCACTTTCTAAAAAAAATTATTTAAAAAATTTTTTACTGTGCTTTATGTGCAAATTCAGAGCCCAAGTCAATCTGTCATAACTTACACATACATTGCTATGTAACTCTAGCTGCTCTCCCCATACTGTGACAGCATACTCCTCCTTTCTTTCCTGTATTTCCCTTGTCCATTCAACTATTGTCCCCCTTTGCCCCCATCTCACTTTTGGACAAGAGCTGCCCAGTTAGTCTCATGTATCTGCTTAAGACAAGAACATACTCTTCACCAGTATAATTTCATGTCTTATAGTCTAGTCCAATTTTTGTCAGAAGAGTTGGCTTCAGGAATGGTTTCAACTGTGAGCTAACAGTGAGTCTGGGGGCATTGTCTTCATGGGACCCTCCAGTCTGTCAGACCATCATGTCTCATCTTTTTAATAGGATTTGAGTTCTGTAGCCCATTTTTCTCCTGCTTCATCAGGGACTCTGTTGTATTCCCCATCAAGGCAGTCACTGGTACTGTTCAGGCACCACTTAGTTCTTCTAGTCTGATATGCTGATGTAGTCTCTGCATTATGTGGCCCTTTTTGTCTCTAGGGCTCATATTTTCCAGTATCTTTGATGGCCTTCATTTTCCTCTAACGTGCGTTGGGGTGAATTTATGCTTCTTGGATGGCCAATTGCTAGCTTTTAAGACCTGGACACTACTCACCAAAGTGGGATGCACACAATTTTCTTTAAAAATTTTGTTACGCTAAGTGACCTAGGTATCCCCTGAAACCATAGTGCCCCAGACCCCTGTACCTGCTACTCTGTCCTTTCGTTATTAAAATCCTTGGTTACTAGTCTTACTGTCTTGATAGGTTATGTAATTTCTTTCTGAGGATAGGTGTTTTCATCAGCAAAATAGCTATAATGTTACATACCTCAAAGAGAAGACAGATGAAGGAGAAGCAGGAGAAAGATTAGACACAAATAGCTAGCACCAAAACATAAGGCATGTGGATGGCTTACAAGAAGGGATAAGAAACCCATAGTCACGGCGAGTAGAACAACAATCATTTGTTCAAACAGAATAAGGTGATACTAAGGTTGCCATGAGTCGGATCTGACTTGACGGCACTTGGCTTGGCGTGTGGTTTAAAATCAGGAAAGGTATATGCACTGTTGTATTCTTTCGCCATACTTATTCAGTCTGTATGCTGGCCAAATAATCTGAGGAGATGGACTGTACAAAGAAGAACGGGGAATCAGGACTGGGTGAAAACTCGTAACAGCCTGCAACATGCTGAGGGCACAACCTTGCTTGATGAAAGTGAAAAGGATTTAAAGCACTTGCTGATAAAGATCAAAATCTATACAGCCTCCAGTATGGATTACACCTCAACATAAGGATAACAAAAATCACAGATGGACCAGTAAGCAACATCATGATAAATGGAGAAAATACTGAAGTTGCTAATGATTTCATTTTACCTGGATCCATAATCAGTGCCATGGAAGTGGCAGTCAAGAAGTCAATGTATTGCATTTGGCAAATCTGCTGCAAAAGATTTTTTTTTTTTTTTGCAAGAAAAGTGGCTTGTTTATTACAAATACCTTTTTTTTTTATTAAATAAAAAAATGAAAGTGCACATACTCTGTGCTTACAATATTGGGTTAAGAGAGGAGGAGTACACAAGTTGTGTCGAAGTCTCTTGAAAGCGTGAAAAAGCAAAGATATCACTCTGAGGACTAAGATGTGACTGACCTAAGCCATATTATTTCCAGTCACCTCATATGCATACCAAAGCTGGACAATGGATAAAGAAGAAGCAAAGAAGAATTGATGCCTTTGAGTGATGGTGCTAGCGAAGAACAGTGAGTATACTACAGACTGCGGGAAGAAGGAACAGGTCTGTCTTGGAGGAAGTGAAGCCAGAAGGTTCCTTATAAGCAAAGATGGAAGGACTTCATTTCACATACTTTGTACATGTTATCAGGAGGGATCACTCCCTGGGGAAGGACACAATGATTTGTAAAGTAGATGATCAGTTAAAAAGAAGACCTTCAATGAGATGAATTGACAAAGTGGCTATAAAAAAGAAAGGTTCAAACATAGCAATGACTGGGAGGATAGTTCAGGACTGTGCAGTGTTTCATTCTGCTGTACAAAGGCTTGTCAAGAGCTGGAACCAACTAAACAAAGACATCTAACAACAACAGAAGCATGTTCTGGAGACTAGGCATCAGACAAGTCAGATTCCAGTCCAGGATGCATCACAACCTAGCTCGAAGACTCAAGGCATTCCATTCCTCTCGCATACCCTCCATTTTCTCGTTTGTAATTGAAGAGGCTATTTTCATCAGATCTTTCTGTTTCTTCTATTAAAGTGTGTGAGGCAAGGGGCAGTGAATCAGCAAAGAGCAGTGCTGACACTGCTGCCACAAGTAGGCTGGCTTACTCAGGCTTTCATGTGCCCAGACCAGATAGCTGCCACACATGCTTACCAGGCACAATAAATAACCAAAAAAATCAAACCCACTGCCACCAAGTCAATTCTGACTCATAGTAACTCTATAGTATAGAGTAGAAATGCCCCATAGGGTTCACAACCAGCAGTTGGTGGATTTGAACTGCCAACCTTTTAGTTAGCAGCTGGGTTCTTAACCACTGGGTCACCATGGCACTTTAACTAGCACTTGTGAAAGATACTCCCATGCACTGATGTTTGAGCGGTAAAAAGAGATCCATATCTGATTTTGATAGGGCTACACTGGGAATTCATAAAATATAGAAGTTACTAGCAAAGGCATTTTTCATTTCAGCAGTAACTTTCCCTATTTATCTCTTCATTTGTTTGTTCATATATTCAGTCACAAATTTATTCAACTAACACGAGCATTTGTGATGAGAAACAGACATGCTGACACGTTTTTTGTTCACTAAGGAGATCATCAGCTCATTCATTCATTTGTTCATTCTTCCAGCTGTTACTGAGTATCTACCATGTGGCAAACATTGTGCTGGGTACTAGAGATACAATACAAAACAAGACAGTCCTAGCTGTTGAGGATTTTGCATTTGAGAAAGGTGTCACCCACACAGATCTATCACCCAGGGTGATGTAAGTGTAAAACAAGAGGTGCGCATAGGAACCATGGGGCACTCAACTCATGCTGCAAGTTCAGGGCAAGTCTCCAGGCCTTCCACAAGGTAGTGGTGCTTGGGCTGAGGCTTAAAGATATAGGTAGAGTCGGCTAGACTGCAGGTGGAATGAGAGAAATTAGATTTCAGGCAAAGGAAGCTGTATGTCAGACAAGGGCACAGTTTTGGAACTCAGCTCATGTGGATGGAGCCTACAGTGTGCGACAAAGTAGTGACAGAGGACAGTGACAGGGTGGGGGATACATGGGCACTTACTATGGGAATAGCTAGCACAGCAATATCTCATCAGGACTCAGGTGTCCAATCACCCCCTTTATCTATCTGGAACACTACTGAGATCTAGGAGGCAAGCAAGAAGTCCCTTGAGGAGCCTATAGCAAGATCTCAAAGATTTGGGGCTTGTAGTTGGTCTGTAACAGAAAGGAGGGCACTTCAGGCCTTTACCCCACATCCAAACATTTCATGCACCCTTGTGACAAACCCAGGGTCTGATTTTCAGACCAGCACAGAGTTACTAGCAAATCAGAAGGGAGGTGAGGGGCTGCCACAATCACACAATCTACAGAGTATGAAGGGAAAGATGGTAGCCTGGAAACAGAGAGGGAAGTAGGCAAATTCTCCAAGGCTGACACAAGAACCATAGGACTCTTTAAAGGCACCAGTGAATCAGAACAATCTAAAACCAGCTGGCAGAATCATCAGTAAAATGAAAAGTCAAATTCACCGAAACATATTTAAGAAGCTAAGATATCTAATCAAACCGAAAGGGTGTGGTGCTCGAAGCACTGAACACAAAACCATTTAGAAAGCAAAGGCCCCTGGTCTTGCTCTTACCCTAGAGCTAAAACTAGCACTGAAGACAACTCTTCACACAAACATTGGGCTGGATTGTCAGAGCAGATCCCCAGTAGTAATTGAGAGGGAGAGTGGAGAGGAAGGCAGAGGACTAGCTTGAATGAATATGGGAAATACAGAGTGGAAGGGACATGTGTGCTCTTGTCACAGGGCTGGGATAGCAGATGGAGTCACATAGACGTCTCTGTATGGGGTTTGATGTGGCAAACTGACTGTAAATTTTCACTGAAACACAATAAAACATTATTAAAAATAAAAAAAGAAAGAAAGCAAAGGAATCCAAGAGTTTCTCCACTCCCCCTCTCCATCCTACCCTAATCAAGGGTCTCATATAGCCAAGGTTTCACTCAAATGACAAGAACCAGCTTGAGCCCAACTGTAAGTGCACATAGACTCCTAGAATTTCCTGCTGGAAGGACTTCAGAAATTATTTAGGTCAAACCCTCATGTTAGAGCTAAGAAAATGAGACCCAGTGGGGAAGGGATGTCCTGGAAACCACCCAACAAGAAAGCGGCAGAACTAAAGTTAGAACCTGGTTCTCCCGTGCCATTCCTTGTCAGGACTTGGGAGTTAGGAAAATCTCTGGATGAGGGTTTGAGGGCAGCTTCTGCGAAAGAAGCACTTGAGACAGCACCCAAATGACAGAGATAATCTTGAGCAGTGGAGAACAGAGAGAAGGGACATGACAGTTTCTGGGTCACAGGACTGATACACCAGAACCAAACCCATTGCCATCAAGCAGACTCTGAGTGAAGTAGTGCTCTTACAACCCTTTCCTGGGGAGCAAGTCCATTTCCATCCATTAGCTTACCAGAACCTCAAAGCAAAACTGTCAGGAGAACAAGGCAGACATTGTCATCTCAGGGCGCAGACAGGGGAACGGAAGCCTGAAGGGGTAACTAATTTTTCATGTAAGTCTGCAAGTGGCAACATCAGAACCAAATCCATGCTGCTTCCTACCTTTTACAGATACTCAACACTAGTTTTAAAACGCCCACAAATAAGTCTCCCAGGGATGAAAAAAAACCTGGTTTTTGCACATAACCTTGAAGTTAATCTCTTATGTTCTGACATTCTTTCTCGAGGCACAACTAATATTAGTAGCTATTACTTGGGACACCCTGGTGGTGTAATGGTTAAGAGCTACAGCTGCCAATCAGAAAGTCGGCGGTTTGAATCCACCAGGCACTCCTTGGAAACTCTCTGGGGCAGTTCTACTCTGTTCTATAGGGTCTCAATGAGTCAGAATTGACTTGATGGCAATGGGTTTGGTCTTTTTATTACTTGGGTCAAAGATGTTACTTATCTTCGTGAGCAGTGTGACTTTTACGTTAAATGCTGTGCTTCATAATACTTTTTAATATTCTGTTAGTACAGCAGCAGCCCCTGTATTCTGTACAGTACTTCCGAGCTTTCCAGTTCCTTTACAGTTTCCTCTGCCAGCTGAGCAAAAGAGTTTGGAACACAATCATGCATCATTACAGCTTCAAATCAAACAGATTCTAGCCTTCCACGGCAGAGATTTTCTTTAGAAGACATTCATCATTAGAACAAAGAGTTGTGAGTTTTGAGAGAAAGCAATGTTTTGTGCTGTCAAGACAGTTGAAAATATTTGAAAAAATCTTTTTTTTTAAAGGTAATTCTTGCTTAGCAGGTAGGTTCAGTAACAATTATCCCCCCTGTAAATTAACATTTTTTTTTAGATTACATAGGAGAGTGTCTGGAAATCTTTGTTTCAAATATAATTATTGTTTTGACTAGTAAGACAAACTGGCAATAATACAAAGGCAAATCACCAAACAAAACTGTGGGGTTTACATTTCTTTGTGTTTTTAAAGGGTGTATGCTGGATTTTATTAAGTGAGGGAAGCAATAGTAATCCTTAAGAGGTTTTTACTAGGTAAGGAAGCTGGTTTTCCTACACTAGTATAGTTTCTAATTGGCATACACGTTTTTACAATAATGATGATGATCATACACCTATATTTTGCATACATCCTAAGACTCTGCAAACGATTTCCACCCCTTATGTCCCTGGCTCGCCGAATGGCACTGTGAGGAAAGCAGAAAAAGACAATCACCCCACTGAACACAGAGCACCAATGAGCATTTACTCAGCAAACATCTACAAGCTTCTACCTCATGACAGCCCCAGATCTGGGCTACAGAGGTGAGTAAGGCATGGTGCTCCGTTCTTAGGGGCTTTACAGCAACTTGAGTAAGGTGACAGACAGTTAGATAGAACAGGAATTGGAATCCAGATGCATCTTTAACTGCACCACTTGCTGTAGCTCACATCTGCAACTAAGTTGTAGTCAACAACTTAGATTTCCTTTTGGAAAGACACTTTCTGGTCTGGGAATCCCGAGTGCCTTGGTGGAGGACCTACTTCACATCACCTAGCTAAGTCTCCACAGCCAAGCAGAGGGACCATCCAGGGAAGTTCAAATCCAGGTCCTCAGAGGATGCTCCATCCCTGTGTTTCTTCCTCCCCAATCTTTCTGTCCATCTAACAATACCACGCTGTTTTTCATTCGTCAAATATGAAATACCATTGCTCTCTCCTCTGCCTTTATGTAAGCTGTCACTTCTGCTCAGAATGCCCATCTCTGCCCCATATTCCTTATTACTTACCTACATTATTAAAATCTAACACAAATGTCACTTCCTGCAGAATATACCACCCTCTTCTCTGTGCCACTTCTGTACCTTGCGCACACTTCTGCCGTTGCACCTGTCACTCTAAATTGTGATTTTCTCGTTTCTATGTCTCAATCTCCTTGGCATCTGTGAGTATATTCAGAGTGAGGACTGTATTTTATAACTACCTATATCCCCAGCACTGACACACAGCAGATATTCAACAATAATTTCTCAAATAATTAAATAAATAAACACTGAGCATTTAATGAGCACCTGGAATGTGACAAGTCCAAGGCACTGTCTAAGATTATCTCTAGCTCTTACAAAAGTCCTATGAGATAGACATTAGTTTCCTCAATTTACAGATTAGGAATCAGGGGTTTAGAGAAATTATGAGTCTCACCTAAGATCAGAGTCAGGGGGAAAAAAAAGTGGAGGATTCAAATCCACGTTTGTCTGACTTCAAATTGCTTTTCCCAAAGCTACACTGACTCCTCTGAACTGCCTTCAAGGTTGTCTCTTACGCAGAGATTAACAAAGAATGCAGTAATCGGCAGAGCCAACAGGACACTATACATGGAACCACCACATCATCCCCTGCAGCAGAGACGCGAAAAACTATAAATGTCAATCCTAGAACCCGAAGCATCAACGGAGGGATAAAGAACTAGATCAAGCACTGAAAGGAAGAAGAAACTGACAGAGAAAAAAGAATGATGAGGATAGCTACTGTCATGTTCTGAACTGTGTTCCCCCCAAAATGTGTGTAGCCATTTGGCTGGGCCATGATTCACAATAGATTATGACTGACCTCTATTTTGTGAGTTTTACATGCTATATGTTAAAGATGATTAGGGTGGGGCTGTAAATCCCTCCTAAGGTCACCTCCGTGCTCCAAGGTAAAGGGAGTTTCCTTGGCATACCAACCTTTATCCTTCTACCTGACAAGAGATCAAAAGAAAGGGAAGCAAACAGCAAGTTGGGAACCTCATACCATTACGAAAGCAGCACCGAGAGAAGATCTCGTCTTTCAGTTGAGGATCCTGCGCCAAGTTGCTCCCCAACCAAAGACTGATGAAACACTGGGACTTTCCTCCAGAGCCAACAGAAGGAAAGAGTTCCCCTAGAGCAGACAAACTGAAGTTGGACTTGTAGGCTACTGGACTGTGTAAGAATAAACTTTTCTTTGTTAAAGCCTTCCATTCTTGGTATTTCTGTTAAAGCAGCACTAGCCTACTAAAATAGCTACCAAGTGGAGGTTCCCTGTCACATAGTAGAAAAATGTTTTGGTATGTTGGAACACAGCCAGCAACAACCCCAGGCAGGAACTATAGGAAGGCAACTTCACAGAATGCCCAACAGGAGACAAAGCACCTCGTAACCAGAGACACATGCTTTCCCCATCTTCACCTTTCTGACCTGTAAGCTGCCTCCACTGCTTTCCAGCTGGCCATCTTTGCTTGGATGGAGAGACAGTGGCTCACCCTGGATCCACCTCATCCCCACTGGTTGGCTCCCTCAGCATCATGCTTTTCTTTCTCTTTCACTTTCTCTCTTTCCCTTCTCCCTCCCACATAGACCCCTATACTACCTCTGCCCATTCCTGACAGCCACCCACTGACAGAAACACTAGTTCTCTACCACACTAGATCTGCTCCATCCTCATTGGCTAGTTTCATCAGTACCATACTTTTTTTTGTTTCTCCTTTCCTTCCCTACCTTTCCTTTCTTCTGCCCACCTAGCGATGGGTGCCACCTTTGCCTCTTCTTGTCAGGCTGTGTTGAACCACTTGGCTAGAAAGCCACCAGCATACAGCCTCCCCAGGTCCCCCTGCCCTCACTTGTTGGGTCCTGGCATACCACCTTTTTTTTTTTGCTTTTGTTTCTCTCTCTTTTTTTCTTGCTCCCTCCTAACTAGCTCTGCATATCAAAATCTCTCCTTTAACTCCAGGCTTTGTGCACCACCTGACAAGTGCTGTACCCCTGAACAGTACCAGCTTGGACTTCCAGAAACCCAGACCCCATGCTATGCTACCCCTGGACTCATGCTGCTGAGCACTGTGCCCCTGAGCAGCACTGACACATACCCCTAGACCTTACCTTGCATTGCACCCTGGCCCCATCCTGCTGAGCACCATACATGCAAGTGGGACTGATGCAGACAGCCCCTTGGATCTCTGGACCCAGTTCCACACAGTCCAAAGCCCCACCCTCCTGAGTGCCACACCTGAGTGAGCCTGGCACAGATCTCTGGATCTCTGGCTCTGCCCTGGCGCACCAGACTTGCCCCACTGGTACAATTTCATGCCACAGACAAATGAGCCATCCTTGTCCCTCCTGTCCCCGCTAGATCTGTGCTGTCACATCATAGTTGAGTGACTGGCACTGACCACTTGCACAGGTAATGAGAATTGTCATGGGCACAACTGAACAAGCAACAAAACAGACTAAGCCTGCTGTCCAGAAGTAACCAAATAAAGAAACAAAATCAGGACAAAATAAACATACAATTAATAAATAAAGAAATAATTCCCAAATGCCTTAAGACAGTAGACAATATCAAAACATACAAACAAAACAAAAAACAGGACAGGATGGCTCCAGAAAGTGATGAAAATAAAACAGCAAATGACCTTCAGCTAGAAGAAAAGGTGCTGAAACTACCTGATGGGAATATGAAGGCTCTTCATGAGATTAGAAAAGAAATCAAGGAAACCACAGACA
The DNA here is from genome assembly GCA_028571685.1 of Heterohyrax brucei. NCBI lineage: Eukaryota > Metazoa > Chordata > Mammalia > Hyracoidea > Procaviidae > Heterohyrax > Heterohyrax brucei. Next base: position 72,658,603 of record CM053150.1, read on the forward strand.
AAACTAAGGAAAAAAATAGAAGTAAATTCCAAGTCAACTACAAAGAAAGTCAATAAACTTTTTCATCAAAATCAATATAAAAACCAATTTCTCAGAAAACACGAAATCTACAAAACTGAAAGAAATTCCACAAGCAAAAGAAACTCAGCACAGGGGAGCAAGAGAAACAAAGAAACTGTTAGCATCACACACAAAAAATGAAGTGCTACAACATGGCAGCAATAAACTCACACTAATAATTACACAAAATGTAAATGACTTAAATGACCCACAAAGAGAGACATAGTGACAGAATGGATTTAAAAAATTACCCATCGATATACTGTCTACAAGAGACACATCTTAGAAATAAAGACATAAACAGATTAAAAAATCAAGGGATTTAAAAAAATCAAGAAACAGCAACCAAAGAGTAAGAGTGGAAATACTAATCCCAGATAAAATAAACTGTGAGGCAAAATTCATCATAAAAGCACAGGAAGGACATGTAATGATTAAAGGGACAATTCATCATGAAGCTAACGTTGTGGAGAATGAGAATTCCAGAACACCTAATTGTGCTCGTAAGGAATCTATATACAGATCAAGATGCGATCGTGCCAACAGAACAAGGGGACACTGTATGGTTTAAAGTCAGGAAAGGTGTGCATCAACGTTGTATCCTTTCACTGTATCTTTTTAATCTGTATGTCGAGCAAATAATCCAAGAAGCTGGATTATACGAAGAAGAACGAGGCATCAGGATTGGAGGACAACTCATTAACAACCTGAGTTATGCAGACGGCACCACCTTACTTGCTGGAAATGAAGAAGATTTGAGATACTTACTGATGAAGATCAAGGAACGCAGCCTTCAATATGGATTGCACTTCAACATCAGGAAAACAAAACTCCTTACAACTGGACCAGTAAGCAACATTGTCATAAATGCAGAAAGGATTGAGGTTGTCAAGGATTTCATTTTCTTTGGGTTCACAATCAATACCCCTGGAAGCAGCAGTCAAGAAATCAAAAGATACATTGCACTGGGAAACTGTGCTGCAAAGGACCTGATTAAAGTATTCAAAACAAGGATGTCATCTTGAAGAGTAAAATTAGCCTGACACAAGCCATGGTATTTTAAATTGCATCACATGCATGTGAAAGCTGGACCATGAACAAAGAAGACAGAAGAAGAATTGATACTTTCAAACTGTGATATTGGAGAAGGATGCTGAATGCACCATGGACCACGAAAAGAGCAAACAGATCTGTTCTAGAAGAAGTATAACCAGAGTGTTTCTTGGAAGCAAAGATGGTAAGACTGCATCTTACATAATTTGGACATATCATCAGGAAAGATCAGTCCTTAGAGAAGGATGTCATGCTTGGTGGGGTGAAGGGTCAGCGAGGAAGAGGAACACCCTTGAGGAGATGGATTGAGACTAGTCACAGCAATGGGCTTAAGCATAGAAATGACTGTGGACATGGCTTAAGACTGAGCAGTGTTTCATTCTGTTGTTCACAGGGTCACTGTGAGTTGGAACTGACTTGATGGGACCTATGAACAACATAAACCCAGCAACAAAAGGGCTGCAAACTACAGAGAAGAAGCTGTAACAGAGCTGAAAAGAGAAACTGACACTTTCACAATAACAGCAGAAGACATTAACACACCACTCTCAGTCAAGAACAGACCTCTAGAAAGAAACCCAACAAAGACACAGAAGATCTAAATGCTGTGATCAACCAACTTGACCTCATAGACATGTACAGAATTCCATCCAACAGCAGCAAAGTATGCATTATTTTCCAACACACATGGGGTGTTCTCCAGAATAGACTACATCTCAGGCCACAAAGCAACCCTCAACAAAAGCAAAAACTTTATGATAATGCAAAGCATTTTCTCTGATGACACCACCGTAAAAGTAGAAATTAATTACAGGAAACAAATTATAAGGAAACAAAACATGGAAAATGAATGACATCTTCCTTAAAAACCACTGGGTAATACAGGAAAACAAAGATGGAGTAAAAAAGTTTCTAGAATCAAATAAGAATAAAAACACATCATGCCAAAATCTTGGTGACACAGTAAAGGCAATGCTCAAAGGTCAATTTATAGCAATAGATGCACACACACAAAAAAATAAAGAGAAAAAATAAAAATGTTCGCTTCATAACTCAAATGAATAGAAAGAGAGCAATGAAAGAAGGCCACAGCCACCAGAAGAAAGAAAATAATAAAGATTAGAGCACATATAAATGAAAGAGATGCTTAAAAAACAACAGAAAGATTCTACAAAATCAAAACTTTGTTCTCTCAAAGGATCAGTACTTGAGAAACCATTGGCCAAACTGAAAAAAAGAAAAACAGGAGAGAATGTAAATAACCCAAATAAGAAATGAAATAGGGGACATTATAACAGACTCAACTGTACTCCAACAAATTTGAAAACCTGGAAGAAATGGACAAATTTCTAGAAACATACTGCCTACTAAATTAACACAAAGTGAGGCAGGAAATCTGAGCAGACTCATATATAACAAGAGAAGAGACTGGAAAGGCAATTTTAAAAACTCCTGACCAAAAAAAAAAGCCCTGGCTCAAATGTCTTCACTGGACAATTCTACCAAACATTCAGGGAAAGTTCACACCAGTGCTACTCAAACTATCCCAGAACATAGAAAAGGCAGGGATACTTCTTAAATCATTCTATGAAGCCAGTATAACCCTGATGCCAAAACTACACAGAGATACCAAAAAATAAAGGAAAGATAGAAAATTACAGACCAATATCTCTCAAGAATACATGATACAAAAATTCTTAACAAAATTGTAGCTGATAGAATTCAGCATCATAAAAAAAAGAATGCACCATAACCAAGTGGGCTTTATATCAGGTATACAAGGATGATTCAACATTAGGAAATCAACCCACCACATAAATGAAACAAAATAATCATATGATCATCTCAATTGATGCAGAAAAGGCATTCCATAAAGTTCAACGTCCATTCCTGAAAATAACTCTCAATAAAGTAGACATAGAAAAGAAATTCCTCAGCATATTAAAGGGCATCTATACAAAACTAGGAAACCCTGGTGGCATGGTGGTTAAGTGCTACATCTACTAACTGAAAGGTCAGCAGTTGAAATCTGCCAGGCGCTCCTTGGAAACTCTACAAAGTAGTTCCACTCTGTCCTATAAGGTCATTCTGAGCTGGAATTGACCTGACAGCAGTGGGTTTGGTTTTTTTACGTAAAACCAACAGCCATCATCATCCGCAGTAGGAAGAGGCTGAAAAGATTCTCCATAACAGGAACAAGACAAATGAAAACACCAAAACTATTGCTGTTGAGTTGATTCTGACTCTTAGTGACCCTACAGGATGGAGCAGAACTGCCCTATAGGGTTTCCAAGGAGTGCCTGGCAAATTCAAACTACCACGTTTTGGTTAACAGCCATAGCTCTTAATCACTACACTACTAGGGTTTCTGGAACAAGACAAGGATGATTTTTATCACCATTCATATTTAATATTGTGTAGGAAGTCCTGGCTAGAGCAAAAAGGCAAGAAACAGAAATAAAAGGCATCCAGTTTGGTAAGGAAGAAATAAAACTATCTGTATTCATATATGATATGACATTATACAGAGACCCCTAAAGACTGTGAGAAAACTACTGAAACTAATAGAAAGATTCAGCAGAGTAAGAATATGTGAGATAAATATACAAAAATCAGTTAGATTCCTATACACCACCACCAACAACAAAAAAACTACAAAAAGGAAATCTACCATTATAGAAATGCAAATCAAAAGTACAACGAGATACTATCTCACCCTGACATTACTGTCACAAATCAAAAAAAAGAAAACTAGACAATAGAACTAGTTGTTCTGGACTCATTCTGGTGTAGGCTATGGTAGTTGTGGGTCACTGTCAGCCCTTTGGACTAATCTTCTCTTTTCCTTTGGTTTTCTTCATGTTCCTTTGATGCAGACAGGGTAGAACCAATAGATATAGCTTACACGGCCACTTACAAATTTTTAAGATCTCAGATACTACTCACCAAAGTAGCATGTAAAACCTTTTCTTTATAAACTATGTTAATGCCAATTGATCTGGATATACTCGGAGACCATGGTCCCCAGCCCTCAGCCCAGTGACTTGGTCCCTCATGGAATTTGGATGTGTCTGTGAAGCTTCTTTTACTTTGACTTGGTTAAGTTGTGCTGACTTCCTCAGTACTGTGTGCTGTCTTAAGAAGACACCAAAGTTACCCTTTATCTATTGTCTAGTTACCCTCCATTCTCCCACCCCCTTCCCTTATCACTATGAAAGACTGTTTCTTTTTGTGTGTAAACCGGAGAGTTTTTATAATTGTGGTCTCACAGTGTTTGTCCTTTTGTGATTGACTTATTTCATTCAGCACAATGCCCATAATTCATCTATATTGTGAGATGTTTCGCAGATTCAGCATTGTTCTTCATCGTTACATATTGTTACACATTGTCCACATGTGCTATAGCTATAATTTATCCACTCATCTGTTGATGGGCACTTAGGTTTTAACCATCTTTTTGCTATTGTGAATAATGCTGCAGGGAACATGGTTGTGCATATCTCTATTGATGCGATGGCTCTTATTTCTCTAGGATTGTGAGACTGCTAGATTGCATGTTATTTCTATTCCTGGTTGTCATGGATTGACTTGTGTCCACCCAAAAATTTGTGTAGTCATGTGGCTGGGCCATGATTGCCAGTATCTTGTGACTGTCCTCCATCGTGTGGTTTTCCTATGCTTTATGTTAAAGGATTAGGGTGGGACTGTAAATCCCTTCATATGATCACCTCCCTGTTCCACTGTAGGGGGAGTTTCCCTGGAGTATGGCTTGACCCACCTTCAATCCTTTCATCCTGCAAGAGATAAAAGGAAAGAGAAGCAGGCAGAGAATTGGGAACCTCTCACCATCAAGAAAACAGCACCAGGAGAACAGCATGTCTGCCAGACCTGAGGTTCCTGCCCCAAGATGCTCCCCTGGACAGAGACTGATGCAATACTGGACTTTCCTCTAGAGCTAACAAGGGGAAAGCCTTCTCCTGGAGTAGACTCTCTGAATATGGACTTGCAGCCTACCAGACTGTGTAAGAATAAACCTTCATTTGTTAAAGCCATCCACTCTGTGGTATTTCTGTTAGAGCAGCCCTAGCTGACTAAAACACCGGCTTTTTAAGGAAGTGCCATATCGATTTCCAAAACATTTGTACAATTTTGTATCCCCAGCAGCAGTACAAAAAAGTTCCAGTCTCTCCACAGCCTCTCCAAAGTTTATTTATCTCCTGTTTTCTTTTTTTTGATTTGTGACAGTAATGTCAGGGTGAGATAGTATCTCATTGTACTTTTGATTTGCATTTCTATAATGGTAGATTTCCTTTTTGTAGTTTTTTTTATTGATATATAGGAATCTAACTGATTTTTGTATGCCAAGCCAAAGCCATATTCTTACTCTGCTGAATTTTTCTATTAGTTCCAGTAGCTTTCTTACAGAGTCTTTAGGGTCCTCTGTGTATAATGTCATATCATCTATGAATACAGATAGTTTTATTTCTTCCTTATCAAACTGGATGCCTTTTATTTCTGTTCCTTGCCTTTTTGCTTTAGCCAGGACTTCCTACACAATATTAAACATGAACAGTGATAAAAGTCATCCTTGTCTTGTTCCAGAAACCCTAGTAGTGTAGTGATTAAGAGCTATGGCTGCTAACCAAAACACTGGTAGTTTGAATTTGCCAGGCACTCCTTGGAAATCCTATAGGGCAGTTCTGCTCCATCCTGTAGGGTCACTATGAGTCAGAATCAACTCAACAGCAATAGTTTTGGTGTTTTTGATTTGTCTTGTTCCTGTTATGGAGAATCATTTCAGTCAAAGTAATAAAAGCAAGGTGCTTAAGTTTAACTGTTGTTTAGATCTATGTTATAAAATGTGCCTTTATCAGATTCTATTAAAGAACACTGATCAAAAGGGGGGAAATGTGGAACATAGCAACATTTTCATGGAACTCAGATCTTCTGGGAACCATTGAAGGTGGATGAACTTCCATACTTATTGCCCTCAGATAATTTTTAAATCTTGATCCTTAAACCAAAAATATTCCCCCTGAAGGCTTCTTTAAAGCAAACAGTAAACCAAAAAAACCCCAAACCAATTGCTATCAACTTGATTCCAACTCGTAGCAACCCTACAGGACAGAGTAGAACTGCCCCATAGGGTTTCTTGCTTTTATTACTTTGACTTAGAGTTTCAGTTTTTTGGATAATTTTTCTGCTTCTTAAAATGGTCAAAGACCAAATCTTACAGAAACTAATTATCCTTTAAAACACACAGATCCATCCACTGGCAAAGGAAGACCAGGAGGCAAAGTTAAATTACACAGTACATCATTGTCCCAAGCACATTCATCTCTGCCACTCTGTCAGTGTGAAAATTTACAGCCAATATTATCTCTTTGAAGGGGTTCAAGTCTTAGAAAATACAAGCTAAATTTTAAATAGAATTTTAATTTTAATGAAAGCCTCAGGGAATGCTGTTTGTGTTGCTTATCTTTCACACCTGGTGATTAAGTTAACTTATGCTTAATGGAAAAGGATATTTCTAATCCCCAGACAGGCTCGACATCTGTCTAAGACTGTGTTTTTGGAAGCCTTAAGCTGCTTGTGATGGATGTAATAAAACTAGGGCGCTACTGAACTGACATCTGAAGGCTACGTATAAGGAGGACCAGGGATCTTATGTCTCTGCCCAGTGTTTGTGCTGAAATCAAATCAAAGTCCCAAGTGTTTCACTCTGTCATCCCTTAAAAACACTGCCTTTCACTCTTCATGCTATTTCCTGAACAGGGCTGGGAAAAGGCAGTAGATGTGGGCTCTGGATCTAGTATTCACATTGAGCTAAAACTAGCAGGCATCGCACCCCTACTACCTCTGCATGAGAGTCTAGAGCTCGATGCTCTACACACACCAGCTCATTTAACTCTCACAACTCTAAAGGTAGTGATTATTATCCCCATTCTGCATTTGGAGAAACTAAGACTTAAATGGTGAAAGCGCTTACCCAAGTGATAGAGCTTGTAAGTAATGGAGCTAACATTTGAAACTAAGACAGCCTGCTCTTATTTTTTCCTGTATAGCATAAGGCAGAGTCATTAAGCTATGGCCACTGGGTCAAATTCTGCTTGCTATCTGTTTTTGTAAATAAAGCCTTATTAGAACACAGACACATCTCATCTATTCATCTGTACTGTCTCTGGCTTATATCAATTGAGTTGTATCCCTCCCCCAAAAATGTGTGTAGCAATTAGGCTAGGTCATGGTTCCTGGTATTGTGTGATATTCCTGTATGTTGTAAACTCTGTCTCTATGATGTTAATGAGGGAGGATGGGCAGTGATTGTGTTAAGTAAAGCAGGACTCAGTCTATAAGATTGTACCGTGCCTTCAGGCAATCTCTTGGAATAGAAATGAAAGGGAAGCAAATGGACAGTTGGGGACCTCTTACCACCAAGAAGCAGTGCTGGGAGCAGAAAGCATCCTTTGTAAAAGAATAGGGGTACCTATGCCTCAGAAGTTTCCAGCCCAGGAAAAGACTGGCAACAAGGTGGTAGGCAGTGGTGGTGACGGGAGGGGGTGGGCTGGTGATTCTATGCCAGCGACCTCTGACGAATGAGGAAAAGGACGATAGGTCTGTGGGTATGTCCTTTCACAAAACTACGCTGCTAGTACTGAGTTGAGCCATGTGGATTTTACAACATGGCAGTTTCATATGATTCAAGCTAATAATTTGTACTAGATTTTAAAAATGTCCCCACTTGAAAAAATTAAATATTGGCCACCTTCTTTATGTTATCTCTATAATTTTTTTCCTTTCTTCTCTTTTTTTTTTTTAAAAAAAATATTGGTTTATAAAGCCTGAAAGTCTGGAAATTAATTCTCTTATATCAACAGCAGCTGGCCCCTAAATGCCCTCATAAAGTTTGGCAGTTGCTATCAAAATTTAAAATCACCTATTCCTTGAACCAGCAGTTTTAGTTCTAGGAATTTATCCCACAGGAACATTGGCATATGTAAACACAGACCGACGGACAGACGCACACCTACAATGCTGTGTGCACAAATCTGCATGCACACTATCACACATACAGGCAAGGGTGTTTCTGGTAGCAATGTTTAAAATGTGGAAAAGCATAAATATTCTAAATCTCCATCATCAGGGGACTGGTTATAAAAAGTATTGTAAGGCCCCAGCAGAAATAATATGCAGGCCGTAAAACCAGTAACATTTAGACATGGATTCACTGACATGGAAAAATGTCCTTAATACACTGTTAAAAGAGTAAGTCATACAATGACATACACATAATATGGTACTTGGTATGATCCCTTTTTTATTAAAACTACAACAGCAAAAACAATTTTGCTTTTCCTTGTAGGTTTATACACCACATAAAAAGGTCTGAATAGATGAAAAGAAATTGTTTATAGTGGTTATCACCAGAGAGTAGGGTTGGGGTTGTAGGGAAGACTGAAAGGGAACTATGCTCTTTTGATTTATATACTTTACAGATCATTTGAATTATTTACAAGGTAGACATATTATCATTCTTATAACTTTTAAACAAAGCAATAAAGAAAAAAGCCTTTAATATACAGTAATTATGCAAAGCAGTATGAAAGAGAAGAGAGAAAGTGGAAAAATTCATTTCGATTCTCCAGTTAAGGAAAAGCTTCAGAGAAAGTGCTTGTTGAGCTGAGCCTTAAAAGATGGCCAGAAAGAAGACAGAAAGAAACGGATCCAAATGAAGGAATCATGAGCTAGTGTGAGCCCTAAGGGTGGCTAAGCATCTTAAAGTCTGATTCAGAGCTGATAACAGTCAGGCAGTTGAAAAAAATGGTTATAAAAGTTCATCTCCAGCTATGATTCTTATTACTCTGTTCAGACAAACCTAATATCTTACCAGGTAAATGTGTCTTAAAACCAAGGCAGGTGAGTTCAAGGGTCAGGAAGATGCTGTAAACACGGTTGATGGCCTGATGTCATGGATCAAATTGTGTCTCCCCAAAAATATGTGTAGCCATGTGGCTGGGCCATGATTCCCAGCGTCTTGTGACTGTCCTCCATTGTGTGGTTTTCCCATGCTGTATGTTAAAGGATTAGGGTGGGGCTATAAATCCCTTCATAGGATCAACTCCCTGCTCCACTGTAAAGGGAGTTTCCCTGGAGTATGGCTTGCCCCACCCTTAATCCTTTCATCCTGTGAGAGATAAAAGGACAGAAAAGCAGGCAGAGAATTGGGAACCTCTACCACTGAGATCCGACTTGACGGCACTTGGCTGTGGCTGGCACCGTCGAGCAAGCAGCAGCAGGAGAATAGTGCGTCCTTCAGACCTGAGGTTCCTGCACCAAGATGCTCCCTGGACGGAGACTGATGCAATAGCGGACTTGCCTCCTGAGCCGACAAGGGGAAAGCCTTCCCCTGGAGCGGACACCCTGGATACGACTTGTAGCCTACCAGACTGTGTAAGAATAAACTTTCCTTTATTAAAGCCATCCACTCAGTGGTATTTCTGTTAGAGCAGCCCTAGCTGACTAAAACACCCACCTAACATGCACTCCTCTTCCAAACAGAATTTTAGGTACCTGTGCTCTGCCTCACGCCTATATGTTTCAGGAGAAGGTGGCTCCAGCTCAGAGCTCAGCCTCAAGAGTGGGTTCTGACTGGTCTAAGCCATCTGTGATCTGCCCATTGCCCTTGACAACACTCATTTAGATTTAGGAATGTGACCCAGTTCTGGCTAATGAGACATAATAGGAATGCCATTAGGGGGCTTCTGAGAAAGTATCTTGACTATTAAAAGACACACAAGAAAGGGGCACCCTTTTTCTGTCTCAAGATGCTACCATTTGTGGATGTGATACCTGAAACTCCTATACCGCCCTGTGACTATGAGGGGAGCACACCCGAGGACCAAGCCGGGTACTGAGGATGGTAGAAGAAACAGGTAGAAAGACACTTAGTGATGTTGCTGAGCCCTAAATCTACCAACTTGGGAGCTGCTTTATCTTTCAATGGCTTTTTATGGGAAATAATACGTTTCCATGTTATTTATGTCAATTTAACTTTTCAGATATCTGTAGCTAAAAGCATTTTAACTAATTCGGAAACATTCTTTTCAGTGATGGGAGTCAGTCATATATTTATATTTATTGGAACAACTGTTTCTTACTGCATCCCAAAAGCCAACTTTAGTTTTAGTAAGTAATCTTATTTTGAGTCCATTAGAATGAACTTACGTCCATGTAATAGAAAAATATGGAGTTCTTAAAAAAGAAAATCATACACGTCTACTTTTAGCCATGACAGAGTAATTGATGACAAATTCACATCTGTAAACAACTATAAAACTGGGCAAAGTGGAGAAACTGTTCTAGCACTGGACAACAGGCAGCACAGCTGTGTGATCTTAGGGAAAAGCAAAACATGAGGCGGGTCCCTACAGGAAGGAGGAAGTAGATAGTGACAGGAGACAATCTTGGGGGCTTCTGGGGTGCTGACAGTGCTTCACTTCTTGTCCTGGGTGGTGGTTATCCCAGCGTGTTCACGTACGACATTTCATTGAATACTATACCTGTGAAGTATGTACTTTCCTGCATGAATGGTGTATGTTAATAAAAAAAGTAAATGTCAATTAAATGACTGGTGTATTTTAGAAAGATCAAAAGTTAGATGAAATGATAAAGTGAGGGTTAAGTTTCATTAAACTTGGGATAGTCTATTTTTGTGCTGTTTAATAATAAAATCAATATTAAAAAAAATCTGCTGTCTAGTGATTCTGACTCATGGTGACCTTTTAAGACAGAGCAGAACTTCCTCCTAGAGTCTCAAGGAGCGTCTGGCGGAATTTAACTGCTAACCTTCAGGTTAGCAGATGAAGTACTTAACCACTACACCACCAGAGTTTTCAAAATCATTATTAGGCATTTTTAAATATAGCAATATAACTATAGGAAGTTTGTACTGAAGTAAAATCATCCCTTTTAAACATTTTAAAATACTGACTTTTTAAAACAAAATGCATATATCTTATTTTTTAAAAAAGGTAAGTGGCTTACAGACATATATAAAATGCTTTAAAATGAACTCATACCAATATATGAGTAAAGGAAGAACACAGGTAGGATAAACGATGTGGTTAAGGATGAACTGAACACAGAGATACACGCTTCGAGGGCCTGCCTAGTTGCTACGCGGTACTCACAAGTTAGACTTCAGGCTTCCTGAAAGCCAAAAGAAAGACGGAAACACAAATCGCTGGGGGAAAAAATCCACTTTATTCATAAGATATTATACAGAAGATACACCAATTGCTCTGGAAAAACTCAGGGTTTTCTTTCAACTGGTTGATGTCTGAAAGAAATTCCTCCTGTGGTGAGGCAGGGAGTGCTGTAGCACACAATGTCCTCAGCAATATCCTCACAATATCAGTGATGATAATGATGTAACAATAGCAGCTAATACTTTAAAGCTATTTAAATATGCCACAAGCACTGTTTCAAATTCTTTATACATACAATAGACCAAATCAAGCTGAACCGATTGCCATCAAGTCCCTTCTGACTTATAGCTCCATATAAGACAGACTAGAACTGTCCCCATAGAGTGTGTAAGGAGTGCCTTGTGGATTCTAATTGCTGATCTTTGGTTTTTCTTTTTTTTTTTTGGCTATCAGCCATAACTCTTAACCAGTTCACAGCCAGGGTTTCCATGCGTATAATTAAAAGTTGCTTTTGAGTAGATTGTAACCGACAGTAAACCTATAGGACAGAGCAGAACTGCCCAGCATAGTTTCCAAGGATCACCTGGTGGATTTAAACTGCTGACCACTTGATGAGCAGCTGCAGCACTCAATCACTCCACTGCCAAGGTTTCCAACAGTGAATATTAAATCCGTGCTTCTTATAAAATGGCTCCCAGTTCAGGGCAAGCACCTTCCCAGATCCTCAAATGATCATTCACTTGGCTGCCATTCAGGCAACCAAGACAATGGGATCCAAGTACAAAATTCTCGGATGGTTTGATTTGACCTAGTAATCTAGATTAGATAGACCCAGTATCCCTCCAGTAAACTACAGTGGCCATTTTTATGTGGCAAATTGCTGGGAAATAGATAGCCTATCTTGCAAATTTAGACCCAGGGTGTCTTCTTTGATAATCAATCAAACTAAAGGTAAGGTTGGCAACCTTTTACAAATTGATGTATCTAACAAGGCTTATACCTCAGTAGATGGCTACTTCATCTCCACAGGAAATGGGCCAAGGACAATCTGTGGACAAAGCCAAGAGTTTCCTATGAGAATAGTTCTATTGGCTCTAACCCACAGACCAGTAGGAAAGATTGTGGCTCTTAAATTTATGCCACTGAACATGGCTGTGATCACTTCAGCCTGATGGATCTGAACAGCCTCCATCATAAGAGATGGGGACAAGTGGAAGGCACACCCTTACCCATTACCATAAATTAAAAAAGAAAACCATACACTTCACTTTTGGCCATGATACAGCAACAGATGACAAACTACATTCACACCCTAAGGAGCTATAGATCTGTTTTTTTAACAGTGAACTACAGGCAGGTCTGTGATCTCTGGAAAAGAGGAAACGTGAGGTGAGCTGGTCTGGGGAGAAGGGAGTAGGTAGAGATTGGGAGGGGTGTGTTGGAGGCTCACACCAAGGACCCCCCCTTTGATTGGATCACTTTGCTTGGGAAAGTAAGGAGAGAAATAGCATCTGGCTATTTCTGTGCGACCTGGAAAGCATCCTTATGCTTTTGAACACTCTCACTTCTGCCAAGAAATTTCTAATGATTTCAAAATGCTACATCTTTGTTAAAAGGTAGATTCATACATAAGGCAAACTGAGAGCAGTGAATATGGTTTGCGGAGCACTGGTGGCACAGTGGTTAAGAGCCTCAACTGCCAACCACTAACCAAAACATGGTTGGCAGTTCAAATAGACGAGCAGCTCCTTGGAAACCCTGCAGGGCAGTTCTACTGTGTCCTATGTGGTTTCTAGGAGTCAGAATCACCTCAACAGCAATGTTTTGTTTTTTTTTTTCCTTTTAATTTCGTTTTATTCATTCACTCTACCAGTCATCACTGATGACAGATTGCCGCTAGTGGAAGTCTCTTGCTGATGATACACATACACACACAAAGTAAATCAGATATGCATTTTTCCTTCAAGGAATCGAGTCTAATCCACTAGTTTACTATTTCTTTCTCTCATTCATTCAATGAACATTAATTTCATCCCACCCCCACCTCCCCTTTTATTTTGACCAGACATTATTTCTATCACAAGGCAGTTTGGATCAAGTGCTAAGCAGGGCCAGGAGTAATATTCTAAGGGATCTTATATGAAGGAGCAACTAATTCAGTCAGGAGAAGAAGGATGACCAGTGAGGGCTGCAAGGAAGAGGTGACTTCAGAGCTGGACCTTGAAGGATCAGTAAGATTTGTTTGACAAAAGAGCTTGCTATGGAATTCCTCTAAGTTCCCCTTTTCTCCTAGTGCCGTTCAATTACCCCTGGGCCGATTTCCTCACCCTGTAGAAGCACAGCTGTTGTGTAAATTAAACCTCAGCACTCCCTCCCCGGTGCTCAGTCCCCCTAAGGAGAAATTTTGGCACCTGCTGATTTACTTCTGTGTACTTTTTCAGCATCTTGAGAATTTCAGCTGTAGTAATCACAAATTATGAGTCACTCCAAATGGAGACAGTTAGACAAAGAGGAAACAGGGGATCGAAAGAAGTGGATGCAAAGCAGATGGAGGAGAAGAGCAGAGAGTCCTTTAACAAAGCCATGAGGCAGATAAAGGGGAGTAATCCTACATGTTAGATGTGCACGGCTGCCTCCTCAGGAGGAGGAGCTAGAAATGTGTAAGAGGAAGTGACGGTGTGCCCTTGGGGGCCTTTCTTTGGGTTTAGAGAGGAAACCCGGGAAGCCACACATAGTCCCCAAACTAAGTCCTTTTCCTCTGTGTTTTGGGGATTCTGAGGTAACACCTTTAAAGAGTTTGGGATATACTGCCTGGCAAATAGCATTCGCTAAACATCAGCTGTTGCTGCTGCTGCTGTTCCTCAACTTTGCCTCCTTATTCCAGAGGAAATTTTGGGAATCAAACTCATTGATCGAGACAGCTGAGTAGGGACAGCTGTGCATCTATATTGAACAGTTTATTTCTCATCTTTAGAAGAGTCTTCAGACTAGTGTTTTCCCATGAGTTCTGTGAGTATGCCACAAGAATTTTATCCTACTCTGTTTTTATTTTATTGACAATCTTTTATAAATATTTATATAACGATATTGTCATCCCACAGTTTCAATGCATTTGTGCACATTTAGGCTTAGCATCTGTGTCCCTGGTGTCAAGTGATCACCTCAAGGTTCACTGCTGGAAGGAGCCAGCTGGCTTGGCCCAGAAGAGACATAACCCACACTTCAACTCCCGTGAAGCTGTCTGGACTCGGACACACCGATGATTACCAACCACGAGACTAGACAACATTTCACTCATTCTGTTACATGTAAATTCATCAAGAGCAATGGCAACTGACATAACAAGGATAGAAAAAGTTGGTCTTCTCTCTTAACAGAACTGACACCAACTCTGGAAATCCTCTAGAAGTCCCTTGTATCATCTGTAACAGTAACGGAGGCAAAGGTACACTCTTAAAACAGGCAGAAGGGGACCACACCCTGAGTCAGTGCTCCGGAGTCCTGTCACCTTCCACTGCGGGTACTGTAGTTGCCTCTGGCTGATGTCACATCAAAGTAAGGGTTTTTAGGTCCAAAGGTCAACATCTGTAGAGTGTGTGTGTGTGTGTGTGTGTGTGTGTGTGTGTGTGTGTGTGTGTGTGTGTGTGTGTGTGTAAAACCTCAAAATCCCTATAGTTAAGTGGATAAGACATATCAGCAGATAATTTGCAAACCCCAACAAGAAAAAACCGTGAATGTCTATCAGGAAACATATTCATCTTTAGTAACAAAGGCATGCACATTTAAAAGTCATTATACACTTCTGAAATCAGCAACTATTTTTATAAAGGCAATGTTTAGTAATTTGCAGGGAGATAGGCACACACATAGGCATAAAGGTCAGCAAAGGGAACAGTTTACAACACTTTGGAAAATTGGAATGGCACTTTGCAGCAAGATCTTTAAAGATATTCATTTCCTTTAACTCAATAATTCCAGAGCAGGGTTTTACTTAAAGAAAAACAAGTTGAGCAGCACATACATGTCCAATGATGGGAGTAAATTATGGCCCAGCTGCACCATGGGACAGTCTCTATTCACCAAGAACAATTTATGACATATGGTCATTTAAAAACCAAGAGTTCAAACAACATGTATATGAAGAGAGAAGAAATTAAACCCCCATTCACAGGTGGTTGAGGTCGCCATGGGTCGGATCCCACTCGACAGCACTTGGCTTGGCTTGGCTGGGGCCTAGTGGGGCACTGACCTTATTAGTGGAAGCTGAGATTGAGAGATTTATTTTTTTAGCATTATCACGGTAATATTTTTTCTAACATATTTTACTGCTGCCTGTAAAGCTGCCAAGAGAATCCTCTGGAAACAGGTGAAATCAACATTGTGTGACATCCTCTGGCTCAGGTATTCCTCCAGTGTTTTAAGACCAGATTCACCTTTTCTTGTTCTCAACAATCCAAGACATCAGGCTTCTCCTATTACAGGTGCAGAAGCTGGGGTATGGGGAGAATAAGTGGCTTGCCAGGTCACGCAACTAACAAGTTACTCCACATTCCAGCCCTGATCTATCTGGCTCAAGCCTGGCCCTTGCAGCATCACACAGTGTCTCTCCTGTGCTTTCAGGTAAGTGATACTATGGTTTTCCTCTTCTGATCATAGGATTCCTCCTTTAATGGTGTTTGCTTTGGTGCTGGAGTAGCACTCGCTTCTCAGACCCCTGTAACTGGAGTTAACCTCCACCTGCCACCTGCTCCCAGCACTAAGCACAGGGCCAGGCACAACGGGGCTCAGCTCGTAGCGGCTCCATTGAATTTGAGGTTGGAATATTTCCTTCCTCTCCAGCTCCACATCTGCCCCGCCTGTAATGGTGTTGATTTACAAAAGGCATGGGGGCAGAGAAACGGACAAAGACTGCAGCCCTCACACTTCCTCAGCTCTGTGGCTTCAGAGTGCTGTTTGTCAGTTTTCATTGCATCACAAATTAAGAGTTAGAAGATGCTGAGATGAAGCCTTTCAGAGAAAAATGAGACAGATTCAGCAAAGCAAGACAAGGGGGAAGAGGCAAGCGGGGGTTCTAGGGGTGAAGCCAACACATCTGAAAGCGAAACGGTAGATGACAGGTAGAGAGAATAGCTGTAGGGAAAGCCCTGATGAAAAGGTAAGGGTCAGAGCGACACTGGACACTTCCAGAAAGGAGAGAGAAACAGGCCCAGACAATTCCCTGCAGAAATACCTGGGGGGATAACAAGTTTGGTTTTTTCGTTTTTTTTTTAAACCAGAGCAAAGTCGTCAAGCCCAGCTACCTTTATCATCCAAAATTTGTTCCAGAGATTTCCTCCAGCTCGTGAGAGACATCTTAACTCTCTCTGAAACAGTAATTTGTCACAAGAGGCTGGAAACTAACCAAAATGTCTGTAAGCAAGTTTGTGGACTTTGTATTTAAAAAAAAAAAAAGCAAAATATTGATTTTGTTGTTTTTTTTAACCCGTTTTAATCTAACTGTATGGTCTTATTACAAGCATTTCCTCTTATTATGGCAGAGGACAGGCTCAGTTGAGGGAGAAGAAGAGCGAGACACAGGCGATGTGTTCTTCAATTCTCAGAAAGATTCCTTTTTTAAAAATAGATTTCTAATATCATGAGCAGAATTGCAGTTCCAATCTTCTACCATGACATTTCTGAGAGAAAGACCAAGGTGCTGGAGAACGTGACTAACACAGGACGTGTGCTTTTTCTCCCTCAGGGCTGTAGCTTAGGAAAACAATTAAAAACCCAGAGAAAGCGACTCCGCGCTGCGTTGGTGGCAGGCCACTACATGTCTCCTCGTGGCCCACCAGGCTGCATGAACAAGGTCTGCCACTGATGGGCTCCACCTGCTGAGGATCCTCTCTGTATTTCCCAGAAATACGTGTTCATGAATCTGGGTTACTTCTGTCTTCGCCTCTGGTTGGTGAGCCCTCTCTCTTCTTCCTCTAGTAAATGTCTACTCACTCTTCAAATTCTTAGGTTTCCTCTTCAGGACAGTCTTCTGGAAACCCCTGACAGAGCAAATTTCTTCTGCCCCTAAGCCCTCAAGGCTTCCTAGACCCATGCACCTCAGTGACTCCCAGGACTTCCCAGCTAGATGTATGTATCTCGGCGGCAAGGACCACCCTTCCTAGTTCTCTGCGAACAGAACCCAGCTCGGTGCCTGAATACTGTCTGCTCAGTACAGGTTTGCAGAATGAATGAATGGATGGCAGCCCCCACTCCTCTCCTCCAACCTTGCTCTTTGTTTAAGAGCACTCATTTGGGAGAGAGCTCCTGTCATCCGGGGCTTCTAATGACAGGATGCAATGTATGGGCTTACTCTTTAGAAGATAAAACCTTAATCTTTCCTGCCCGCTTTTCCTGTGCCACACAAGCTCTGAAAATTCTGCCATATCAATCTCTTTCAGGTTTTGTGTTCCTCTCAGAAAGATATCAGTTTACCCATGAAAGCTCTGAGGTTATTTTGTCTCTGGAGGCTTTTTTTAATCTTAGGAGCCAGAAGAGCATCCTGACATATACTTTGAAGTTCGTCTTCACGTACTACTGCCAGGAGTTAGCCAAGATCTTTCAGATGTAATGAGTGTCTGCTTCAGAGGGCCCAGGTCTGCGGCCTGCTGCCAGGACAGGCCCTGGGGAGGCTCTATGCTGCCCAGGTGCCATTTCTAACACACTCAGGCCAAGGAGCTCCTGGGGCTCCAGAACTTTAGCTGTCCCCTGTGCCTTCTCCACAGGGCACTTGTTTCCAATCTCCACTAACCTACTCTTTGTTAAAAATCTGAAGGTTTGTTTAGTGCAATACAGTTTACTAAGGATTTATTCACATTCATTAATTCTCTTCTGCCTCAATAACACAGGTAACATCTAGGGAGCACTGGCTGGGTTCCAGGCCCTGTACCAAGGACTTTACAGGTATATAGCTCCTCCCACAGACAAAGTAGCTACTCTCATTATCCTCATGGTACAGATCAGAATCTGAGTCTCAGGGAGGAGATAGCAGCTTTGTCATACCTGGTCACTGACAGAGCATGGCCCACTGGTTCTATTCACAAAGCCCGTCTCCCAGAGGATCACACTGCCTCTCATCCGCTGGCACTTGCTCTTTCTCCTCCAGGTTACATCAGGAACTTCAGTCACAAACAGACCCACCTTTGGATTCTGACTGTGCTACTGTTTTATATGTAGTTAGGCACATTGCTGAGTGTCTCTAAGCCTCAGTTTCTTCACTCATAAAATGGATATAATAATGGTACTTCACCCTATAGCAGTGTTGTATGAATTAATGTGCTTATAAAACTCTTAGCACAGTATCTGACACATAGCACATGCTCTGTATCTATATCTGTATATGCCAAGCCAAGTGACAGCTAATTTTTATTGTTATCACCCTATAGGTTTTTCACTTACCCTATAATTTGACTTTCAGGGTTTCTATTTTCACTCAGTGAATGTCAGTACTGTGATCTTCTATAAACTACCTCTCCTTGAACTTTGATCTATCTTTCTGGATCAGTAAGTTTCAAGAGGAATTTATGATGTCCCTATTAAGCGCCAGGCACTGCCAGGTGAAAAAATGTAGAGATGTGTGAGATTCAGTCCCTGTCTTCAGGAAGTTAAAACTCAGTGTGTAAGAAAAATTCATAAACTGATGGTTTCCCCCTAAATTAGTAAATACTAAAAGAGCATAGAAAATAAGCACTTATTTGAAGCTAAGAAACTGCAGGGGAAGATCTCTGGGGAAAGCCTTTCTTAGCAGAACATTGATGGAGTGCCAGAAGTTAGCTAGGCAAAAACAACAAAAAACAAAATTCAGTTCCAACTCATAGTGACTCTAAAGGAAAAGAAAAGACAAAAAAGAGTACTCTGAATAGAAACAACAAATATAGTATTGGAGTGTTACAATCTATTTGGTGTTCCTGTAGACATCATTTGGGAGGAAGGAGATGGTAGAAGGTGACACTGACAAGTGGCAAGATCTGGCCATGAAGAATCTTATAAATTCCATGTCACTGAGTTTGAATCTTATAGGCCAATAACTCTCAAACTTTGGTATGCTTGAGAAATCACCCAAAGAGCTTGTTAAAACTGCCTTGAGCCTTTCAATGGCCATGGTACCCAGCTGTTTGGTCAAGCACTAGTTTAGATATTGCTATGAAGGTATTTACATGTGATTAACACTTAAATTAGCTGTGGTTAAGATAAGCAGATTACTTTCTTTAAGTGTCTGGGCCTCATCTAGTCAACTGAAGGCCTTAAAAAAAAAACTGCTGTTTTCCAGAGGAGAAAGATTCTGCCTGAAGACTGTGTACAGACGTCCTGCCAGAATTTCCTGTCCGTCACCTTGCCTACCATTCAGATACAAGACTGCCTGGGTTTCCAGCCTGTGACCTGACCTACAGTTTGGACTTGCCAGCCTCTACAATCACACAAGCTAACTGCTTAAAATCAATCTCCCTCCCATCTGTATATGTACTTCTGTTTCTCTGCAAAACCGTAAGACAAATAATATGCAGTCAGGTGATTTTGACAGAGGTCTGCACAGACCACAGTCTAAAACATCAGAGTAGATAATGAAGAATCATGGGAGGGGTGAAGATGGAGGTAGAGAGGGATATGAGACCCAGGGTCATGTGTTGATTTGGAAAGCTAAAGCATTCTGTTTTAGAATTACTTTCCAACCAGCCTCTCCTTGGTAAGAACTACTGCTTCTAGAAAATTGCTGCTATCTCTTTATAATCATGACAGATTATTTAATTTTGTGTAGCCACACAACATTTGCCATATTAGTATAAATTGACCTGTTCTTTATCATTTGAACAAAATACAGTCTTTAGTATATTAGAGACAAGCTTTACGATTTTAAACAGGACACACAGTTTCAGACAATTTCAGATATCAAAACATGCTCTGCAAATGTGAGACGAGACCCAAAGTTCTCAAAACTGTTAAGTATTCCCACAAACTTACACATTTTCTTGTAGGAGAACCAGAGGCATTTGTAGCTTCTTTCTCAGCCAAGGATTGTGTATGAAAAAGGTAGTAAAGAAGGACAGACAAAACTTTAATATCAGACTTTGGTGCAGAACACACTGAGGCCATTTAAGGGGGACATAAGCTCATTCACTTGTTTCTCAATACTAACTTGCTTATGCTGTGCCAGGTCTTGTAGCAGATGCTGGAAATACTGAGAAAACTCAGATAACACTTCTAGGACAACAATCTTTTAGAACACAATAGGCCAGAAGAAAGCATAAGATAAGAAAACATAAGATGAGTTCTAAGGACCCAAATTCAGCACCTCTCAAGCTGCATGGCCCCTGGACAGACCACTTGGCTCCTCTGGACATTTGCAGAACAAATGAGTGGGTCATAGTTGCTTCAGGCAATAGGTCCTATGGTCTGATGTTCAAAATGATGAACCTAACTTATCAAGAAAAAGTTTACTATCTACCGTAGTTTATAAAAATAAAAAAGAAGTATAGGTTTTGGAAATATTTTCAATTTTGAATGACTGAATTCTCCAGTTTTGCTGCTTAGTGAAATAAGAGTCTGTTATCTAGAAAAAAAAAATTTATATATATATATATTGCATTCCCTAAAAACAGTAGATAATGAGAGGTCAATAAATAGAAATTTATAGCATTTGAGAGCTCAAAAGATTCTTTAAAAACCACCCAAACCTATTCCATCATCCAAGGAAAATATCGTAAAAGGAAACCAAGTCTGACCATACAGCAGGTTAATGGTAAGGTAGAACTGAGCAGTGCTTCTAATTGTACCCAACAAAACTCCCAGTTGTTCCATGTTGCTGTGATTTATAGATTATTGGTAAAACATGCAGTATCGGTAACTATACTCAAGGGAAGAGAGAAAAGTGTTTGATTCCTTAAGGAATTCTTTAAGAGCCCACTTCTGTTCAAGTTGTTTGAGGCCTTAAGAAAACAGACAAAAATGACAGCTATCTAGGTAAAATACACATACAAATTAGCTCATCTTCTTAGCTACACAACTGCTAAAATGACACCTCACATCTTAAGACATACTGCCAATCAATTGACTATAAGCTAATGGTTATTTAACTCAATCTTGGATCATCACCAGAGAACACAATCCCTCAAAGACCACCTGCTCCGCTGGAAGGACATGATTCACCTGTGTCAGTCACCCAGTGGGAGAACTTCCTGGGCCTAGGATTAGAAGACCCAGAGCTCCCAACTTCCCAGCCATTGCTTCCATAAGGTCCTAAGGTATGCTACGATGTCTGCGCGGCTGCCCTCAAGGCAGGCTGAAGGTCCTTAAGCAGCTAGGGCCCCAGATCATTTACTCCAGTGTGGGCAGGGTCCAGAGGCTATAAAGGGAAGCTTAGTGGGTTCAAGGTGTTCGACTCTGCATGTTCCAAAGAAGGGACTTAGCCCCAACTGGGTCCTGGGTGAATACTTCTAAGCCCTTAGAACATTCAGCTGGATAAAAGTGTCCTTGTAAAAGACATCATCCTGTGGACCTCTGGCTGGAGTAAGGGGAATGGGTAGAGAGGAGGGGAAAGGAAACTGTTGGGAAGATGAGACATGTATGGAGCAGAGAGGAATAATGTGATGTCACTGGTCAGGGAGAGCAGTGGAAGTGGCATATAGGTGGGCATGTAAATTTATATGGGAATGTACATTTTCACTCAGTCATAATAAAAAAATAAAAAATGGAAAAAAAGTGTCCTTGTATACAGGGGTACTTGGGCTATGCTGTATCAGTTCAACTGCTGGAGAGGCTGGAAACGAATAAGGTCAGTCTTGTGAGCACTAGATGCCTATGTGACTGACCCGCAGTTAAAACTCTGGAAACTACAACTTGGGTGAGCCTCTCTGCTTGGCAATATTCTGAGTATGTTGTCACACATTATTGCCAAAAGAATTAAGAGTTGTCCAGACAATTCATCTGGGAGAAGACAGCTGGAAGCTCATACCTTGTCTCTCCTGGACTCTATGAGTCATGTTTCTCTGTTGGTTTTAACTTGTATCCTTTCACTGAAATAAACCACAGCCATGACTACAGCAGCTTTTCTGAGTTCTTTAGGTTCCCACCAATCATCAGTCCGAGAGGTGGTCTTGGGGACCCCCAACACAGATCAGAAACACTGAGGAGCGGAAAGGCTGACTCTGCCTGTGACTCCTTGAAGTGACCTCTAGCAAGCAATTCAACCTCTCTGTACCTCAGAGCCCTCCCAGAGCGGAATGAAAAGTTAAAGGTTAGGAAGCAACTAGCCTGGTGTCTACTGTAGAGCAGACAGTAATGAGTTAGGCTTGGACTTTGGTGCCAGTTGAGCTAGATTCAAGACCCAGCTCTGCCACTCACTGTCACATGGTCCTGGTGGTTACATCTCTCTTCACTATAGCTTTTATACCTTTTAAGACAAATGTGATGCTTGAACCACACCTCAGGCTAAGATGTGAGAACAGATGTTGAAATGCAAATTTCTTAGCACATGTTCTGACGCACAGTAAGTGCTCATTCAATATTTTTAATGAGTGGCAGTTACTAACGTGAAAAGTATGATACCACACTGTCCTAGTAACTGGATTGTACTCTGCTTTATACAGTCAGTAGGTAGGGAATACTCCAGCAGAGAAGCACAGGCAGTGGGTTGGAATCTATCTAATTACTCGTTTCATTTTATTCTACCATTAATTGGTGACATAGCAAGGTTCAAAGACCTAATGATTAGTATTAGCTATCAGTAAGGCCTGCTATCTTCCCATTCCACCTGGCTGGGCCATTCACTGGGAAATTGCCTGAGCAGGAGCTGTCCCATTTGTCAAATACTGAGAGCGCTGGGTAATGATCTAATGTGCTTGGGGTAGAAAGCACGGGCTAATGGCACCAGGCCACCCAACATCCTCCGAACCCCTTGCAGGCATGCAAACCTCTCCCAGATAGAAGAGCACAGCTAAGTGGCTGAAAGGTTAAAATTAGCTGCTCTATTACTAGACTTCTTGATTGGGGGTTAGGGACTAATGCATTCTCAAATTTCTTGCTCCCATGCCATCTCACCCTTGCCTTTCCAGGCTATAAGAAATATCCAGTCCCCTATTTCAGAAAGAACTAAAATGTAAGAGAATCTATATAAGCAACTTGGTGAACGTTGGAACTAGGCTTGTGTGAATCCCTAAGGAGGATCCTACTAGAAGGTTTCTGTTCCCAACCAACTAGCCACCTCACTGATTCCTTGGTCTAGCTTCCATTTTCTGGAAGGTAACACTGGTCCTACCAACAGTCTCAGCAAAAACATTTTGGAACCAACCTCAGTTCCCCTCTCTCTACCCTGTTTAAAGCCTTCCCAATACTGTCAGCATGCTCTGACATCCCTCCTCTGAATTCTTACAGTATGTACTATCTGAACCACATGATTCAGACTTAATAATACGTCATCTCTTCACAGAAGTCTTCCTCAAGCTTCTCAGTTGGATATTGCACTGTTTCCAACCTCTAACCCCAGAATCCTTTCCCACAGCACAGCCTGTATGGTGGGAAGTAGGGTGGAGAGAATTGTTTAGCTGTGAGCTCTTGTGGATTGAACTTCATATACTCTATTCACTTGCTTCCACTGTGCCCCAGGATCTAGCAAGGGGCTGGTGCAAGATGAGTACTTAATATACACACACATATACATGAATACAACTAAGTATGTGTGTATATGTCTATATATATATGTATGTAAATATTGTTCGGCCTTCCTTCAAATGTTTTTGTGAGTTTCAATACCTTGGTTTCCAGGAAAACTATAATCGTCTTTGGAGGTACAGGCTGAGTTTTCTCCTGCATCTGTATGTCTCCTCAGTGCCAAGCACAGCCTTAGTGCATAACAAGTTCTCAGGATACATTTGGATTACAGAGTCATAGGGCAGGATGAGCTTTTATGAACATCCAGCCCATTCATTTCATAAATGGGAGAAGTGGGTCTAGAGAAGAAAAGAGGTTTGCCCAGGATCGTTAGCAGCCAGGAGAAGTTTCTATCTCAGGCTTACTCAGCCAGCAGCACAGATAGGACATGCTATTATAGAGGCTTTTTTAACATTTCAAAAAGAAAACCCACTCAAACCTTTCATAGTAGTACAGTAGGCTGCGATCTAGATAACCTACATTTTTTTGCAAAGGAAAATCAAATAATAAGGCTAATTCCCACAGATCCTGGGAAGAACTGAGAATTGAATTGGGGGTTGGAACCCAGAGAAGAGTCAGTGTACCATTAAAACAGGAAGTTTGGCAGATAAAAAAAAAAAAACAACCATCCACTTCAGGGATTTCCAACTACAAGAGACAGGAAAATTGGCCCCATTAATGACAAAATACAGATGCTTTTCTTCCTGAGTTGGAAAAAAAAAAAAAAAAAAAAAAAACAGAGTAAATTATACCTGAGCCTGTAAAAGAGGCATGTGAGAACCCTCTTAAAAATGCATGAAATCTCAAGGAAAAGATTGATCAATGGGCTCCCTTAGCACTGAAAATGTCAGTTAGTTTTTCTTCTCTTTTGTACCAGACAGGTGGTGATTAATATAATACAACAGACACAAGAAGAGTGGTACTTGCAAAAATAGACACAAAAGGGAACTGATAAGGGAAGAACACAACAAGAATTTTAATCTGAAGGTAGAGTGGAGGCACATGTACAAGCGCTGACAGTTAAGTTCACCAACTCATCCTAGAAAAGGGGCTACCTACCTCACTGATGAATATCACTGTGGTCACCTTCGAAGTATGCCCCTCGGGAAGCTGTGCCACTGACACCAGCACCTAGTCCACGCTTCAAAGCAATTTTAGAATTCTTTCTGGAATGGCCATCAGAGCTGTTGGTCGTTGTATTACCCTTGATGTCCTGAATGTCATCAAAATGTCTTCCTTTCAATATTTCCTTTATCTTTGGATAAAGAAAAGAGTCACTGGGGGCCAGATCAGGTGAGTACGGAGGGTGTTCCAATCCAGTTATTTTTTTTACTGGCTAAAAACTCTGTCACAGAAAACTACACAATTAAGTAAACAAAATTGCCTCCATACCACCATGCACAATGGCCACTCCAGAAAGAGTTCCAATATTGCTTTGAAGAGTAGAGTATGCGCTGACATCTATGCATAGCATCCTAGGGTGAGTACTTTGAAGGTGACCACAGTGATACTCAGAAATGAGGTATGTAGCACCTAGAGCAATTAAGTTGGTGTACTTAATCGTCGACCTCATATGAAATCAATTAGCAGAGAGCCTCTAAAGCCATGGTAATGAGACTGAACAGAGAGAAATAGAGAAAGAGAAGGCTCTTCTGAGCTGTGCTCTTAAGACTGAGTGGAGGTTAACAAAAGAATACTGGGGAATGGGGAACAAACATGTTTTAGGCAGAAGAAACTGTATGTGCAAAGGTCCTGAAGTAGAAGGGAGTCAAGGTGGAATAATGATGGAGTAACAGAAAGAAGGTCATTTGGGAGAATTTAGAGAATATTTTGAGTGAGGTAAGCTGAGGCTAGAAAGTTAGGCAGTTTTTGATATTTTAATTTCAGGACCCCTTTAGACTCTTAAAATCTATTGATTTATCATAATAGAAATTAAAACTTAGAACCTTAAAAATATTTTTAATTCCTTACAAAAACATAAATCCATTATGAAACCAAACCTGCACCTGTCAACTCCAACTCATATAAATAGCATATTTTGTGAAAATAACTATATTACACAAAACAACAAAAAATTACGAGTAACACTCTTATATTTTTGTGAATCTTTTTACTATATGGATTAATAAAAGGTGGTTGACAAAATAGGAATAGAAAGCAAATTCCTCAATGCAATAAGGGTCATCGATGCAAAGCTAAACGCCTACATCATCCTGAATGGAGAGAGACTGAAAGAATTCCCCTTGAGAACAGGAACTAGGAAAGGATGCCCACTCCCACTTCTCTTACTCAACGTTATACTAGAAGTTCTGGCCAGAGCAATTAGAAAAGACGAAGAAATAAAGGGCATTCACATCAGCAAAGAAATAAAAATCTCCCTACTTGCAGATGATATGATTGTATATGCAGAGAATCCTAAAGAATCCATAAGTAAATTACTCAAACTAATAGAAGAGTTCAGCAAAGTATCAGGACACAAGACAAATATATGCAAATCAGTAGGATTACTTTATACCAACCAAGAGATCATTAAAGAAGAAATCACCAAATCAATACCATTTATTATAGCCCCCAAGAAGATAAAATACCTAGGAATAAATCTAACTAGAAAAATAACAGACCTATACAAAGAGAACTACAAGACTCTACTGTAAGACGCTAAGAGAGACTTGCATAAATGGAGAGACCTACCTTGCTCATGGATAGGAAGACAACATTGTGAAAATGCCTGTTTTACCCAAAGCTATCTACATCGACAATGTAATCCCAATACAAATTCCAGTGACTTTTTAAAAAAGATTTACTTATTTTATTATGATTGAATGAAAATGTACATTCCCATATAAATTCACATGCTCACCTATAAGCAGCTCCCATTGCTTTCCCTGCTCAGTGACAGCACACTGTTCCTCTCTGCTCCATACATGTCCTATCCTCTGAACAGTCTCCTATCCCCTCGTCTCCACCCACTCCCCTTCCTCCAGCAAGAGGTCAGCAGGATGACATCCTACAGATGCATAGAACCATAAAATTCCCACAAGATATGGTTGCTCTGCATCGCCAAGTCCAGTTGATTGCTGTCTGAAAGCTGGCCTTCATTATGATTTATGGACAGGGGCAGAATCAGTGCCAAGGGCCATGCTCCCAGGGAAACTCCAAAGCTCCCAGACCATCAATTGTGGTCTTTTATTGGAGATCTCAGGGTGCACCCCTATTATTTTCTTGTTGACAGTGAGGCTCAAATTTGTGAGCTCCATTGTGGCTATCACTGGTGGTGGCCATCACTGGTGGTGGCCAGGCACCATCTGGTTCTCCTGGTCATGAGTCAATGTAAAGACCCACTCACATGGGTCTCTCTGTCTTCTGGGTTCTCTTTTCCCCATGTCATTCTTGTCTTTGGTGATCATCTGTTCCTGTTGAGTTGGGACCATTTGCCGTACCCTCAGACAGCAGCTTGGCAGCTTTTAAGACCCCAGACACCACGTACTGATGAGGTGCATAGAGAGTCCTCATTAGCAAAATGCTAGCTGTGCCAATTGATCTTGATTTCGCCTGAGAGCATGGTCTCCAGCATCCCACCCCTGTTACTCTGTCCTTGCAATATTGGGTTAAGATGGGAGGACTACTCATATTGTGTTGTTATTGATCTTCTTTCTGATGTGTGCTTGTCCCAGTGACATTTTTAAATGCAAATCACCAGCTTTGTTTGGATGGGGAAGAAACCCCAGATAAGGAAAGCACTACTGAAGATGAAGAACACAGTAGGAGGCCTCTCACTACCCAACTTTAGAACCTATTACACAGCCACAGTAGTCAAAACTGCCTGGTACTGGTACAAAAAGAGACATATAGATCAATGGAACAGACTTGAGACCCTAGAAATGCCACCATCCTCTTATGAATAGTTGATATTCAACAAAGCCCTAAGATTGCAAACTGGGGTAAAAATAGTCTCTTCAACAAATGGTGCTGGCAAAATTGGATATCCATTTGCAAAAAATTGAAACAAGACCCGTATCTCACACTTTACACAAAAACCAATTCAAACTGGATAAAAGACCTAAATATCAAACCTAAAATGAGAAAGATCATCCAAGAAAAAATAGGGTCAACTATGGAAGCTTTAGCAGACAATGTAGACAGACTTCAAAATCTGACAAAGCATGATCAACAGAAGAGAAAATAGATAAATGGGAACTACTAAGAATCAAACACTTTTGCTCATCCAAAGACTTTATTAAAAGAATTAAAAGACCACCTACAGAATGGGAAAAAATATTTGGCAACTATATGTCAGACCAACATCTGATCTTCATAGTATACAAGGTACTGTAAAATATCAACAAGAAATGGATAAATAACCCAATTAAGCACTAGGCAAAGGAGACGGACAGATACTTCTCTAAAGAAGATATCCAGGCAGCCAAAAAACACAAGCAGAAATGCTCACAATCATTAGCTATTAAAGAAATCCAAATCAAAATGACAATGAGATATCATCTCACCCCAACGAGATTGGCCACAATCCAAAAAACACAAAACAACAAATGCTGGAGAGGCTGTGGAGAAACTGGAACTCTCCTACACTCTTGGTTGGATTGCAAAATGGTGCAACCTCTTTGGAAAGCAATTTGGTGCTTCCTTAAAAAGCTGGAAATAGATATACCATAAGATCCAGTAATCTCACCACTTGTACTATATCCTATAGAAGCAAGGGCAGTCACATGAACAGATGCCTGCACATAAATGTTTATTGCAGCACAGTCCACAACAGCAAAAGGATGGAATCAAGCCAGATGCCCAACAATAGACGAATGGATAAATAACCTATGGTATATATACTCAATGGAACACTATGCAATGATAAAGAACAATGGTGATTTGGGGAAGCATCTCATAACCTGGTTTCAATTGGAAGACATTATGCTGAGTGAAATTAGCCAGCAGCACAAGGGCAAAGACTATATGAGACCCCTACTATAAGGACTTGAAAAACAGACTCATGTATAGAAGAAAAGATTCTTTGATGGCTGCAAGGAAGGGAAGGGAGAGAAGGGAGGGAGGGAGAGGGCTGGTTCTAGATTAGATAGTTGGTAGAAATTTGGTTGGTTAAAATCAGTGACAGCATACATTAGAAAGAAGATCAATTTAGCTGGACTTCAACATAACCTGAAAACTCTTCCAATCTTAACCCAATAATGAAAGGACAGAGTAGCAGGGGTGGGTGTTTGGGGACCATGCTCTCAGGGCACATTGAGGCGAATTGTCATAACTAATCTATTGCTAAGGGAGTCCTCTGCACCCCAAATTGTTGAGTGACATCTGGGGTCTTAAACGGTAGCAAGCTGGCATCTGAGGTACATCAAATGGTCCCGACTCAGCTGGAACAGATGATCACCAACGACCAAAACGACATGGGAGACATAGAACCCAGAAGACAGAAAGAATCACATGAATCGGTGACTACATCTACATGTAACCAGAAGAACCAGATGGTGCCTGGCCACCACCAATGACAGCTGCATTGGGGCTCACAATGTTGAGTCCAGCTGGCAATATGAGAAAAAAGGGGTGCACCCTGAGAACTCCACTAAAAGACCACAGATGACGGTCTGAAGGCTTGGAGGTTCCCCTGAGAGTGTGGCTCCTAGATCTGATGCTGTCCCTGATCATAAATCATTACTGAGGTCAACTCTTTGGACAGGAATGGACTGGATTTGGGGACACAGAGTGACCATACCGTGTGTGTACCTTATGGTTCTATGCATCTGCAGGACATCATTCTACAGGCCTCTTACTAGAGAAGAGTGGAGAGGGTGGATAGGAGGGGACAAGAGATTGTCAAGAGGATATGGCATGTATAGAACAGAAAAGAGGAGTGTGCTGTCAGCTGGCAAGGAGAGCAGAAGGAGCTGCAGGTAGGCGGGCATGCAAATTTAAATTGGATTGTACACTTTCACTAAATCACAATTAAAAAAAGAGAAAGGTAATTGAATTCTAGTGTCTGTAGTACATCTGTAGTTGAAGTATACGAAGGAAATCGGGCACATACCAAATCTTGTCAAGTGATGCTTTTTCCTAATGGTTGGTTGCACAGTGGAATCTGAAATTGTATCAGTGAACTTTTTGTACTCTGAAGCATTAAAATGCTTTGTTCTAACAGCCGGACTAAACCGAAAGTTAAGAAATTTTTTAAATATAACAAAACATTTTGAAGGATAGAGTAGCAGGGGCAGAGGTCTAGGGACCATGGTTTCAGGGGACATCTCAATCAATCAACTGACATAACAAAGTTTATTAATAAAATGTTCTCCATCCCACTTTGGTGAGTGGTGTCTGGGGTCTTAAAAGCTAGCAAGCAGCCACCTAAGATACATCAGTTTGTTCCAGCCCACCTGGAACAAAAAAGACTGAAGAGCATCAAAAGCATGAGCAAAATAGGAGTCCAAGAGACAAAAGGGTCACATAAACCAGAGACTACATTTCAGTGTGCAACCAGAAGAAACAGGTGGTGCCTGGCTACCACAAATGACTACCATTACAAGGAACTCTACACAGACACCCTGATGGAGCAGGAGGAATGTGGGGTGCAGAACTCGAACTCTAGAAAAAAGATCAGACTTGATGGTCTCACAGATTAAAGGGTCCTCAGAAGACACAGCCCCCAGACCTTCTATTAAGCTCAGAACTAAAACCATTCCCTAAGCCAGCTCCTAGACAAAGACTGAGCTGGTATATAAGACATAAAATCATATTGGTGAAGACTGCACCTCTTAAGTAGATACAGGAGACTAACTGGACAGCCTATGTCTGGAGGAGAGATGAAAAGGTAGAGGCTGACAGGAACTGGCTGAAAGGACATCGGAAACACAGGGTAAGGAGGAGTGTGCTGTCACAGTGGTGACAGAGAGCAGCTAGTGTCACGTAACAAAGTGTAAGTTTTGGTACGCAAAACTGACTTGGATTGTAGACTTTCACTTAAAACACAATGGAAGAAAATCTACTGCTCTACCTTGCACTTGGAAGGGATCTTTCATCTAAACAGAATTTTAAAACACCATGCATTAGACATTTGGAAAAAACTGGTTTACTGAATTATGTAGATCTCCCAAATCAAGAATTTGAAAGCTGTGAAGCTCATGGTAGTGGATAAGTTTTCTAAACTTCTAATTTTTGCTTGAAAGTTTGGGTTTTAGTATAGATCTCAGATGCTGTTGTTTGCTTTCCTTCAAATAATACATTCACTTCTCTCAAGAAAGTGTCTACCAGTGCCAAAGTCAGAATAACCGTAGTTTGTTTGCAATTAGTCTTTCTATGGAAAATAACTTTCTACTCTTCTCATGACAAACTGGCCTAGTTCAGCTCACAATTCAACTGCACAAGTGCTTTACCTCTAGACAAGAATTGTGTGTCAGTAGGTGGAGTGGCTTAAAATCAGGAAAGGTATGCATCAGGGCTACATCCTTTCACCATATTTATTCAGTCCGTATGCTGAGCAAAAACTCCAGTAAGCTTGACTACATGAAATAGAATGCAGCACCAGGATTTGGAGGAAGACTCATTAACAACCTGCAGATAGGCAGGTGATAGAACCTTGCTTGCTGACAGCAAAGAGGACTTGAAGCATTTACCGATGCAGCTCAAAGACTATGTATATCCTCAAGTATAGATTATACCTCAACTTAAAGAAAACAAAAATCCTTACAAATAGACTAATAAGTAACACCATGATAAATAGAGAAAATATTGAAGTTGTCAAGATTTCATTTTACTTACGTGCACAATCAACACCCGTAGAAGCAGCCATCAAGAAATCAAATGACATACTACATTGGGCAAATCTGCTGTAAAATGCCCCGTTAAGTGTTAAAAAGCAAAGATGTCACTTTGAGGACTAAGCTGTGCCTGACCCAAGCCATGGTATTGTTCAATTGTCTCAAATGCACATGAAAGCTGGACCATGAATAAGGAAGACCAAAGAAAGAATTGATACCTTTGAATTACAGTGTTGGCAAAGAATATTGAGTATGCCATATGGATTGCTAGAAAAATGAACAAATATGTCTTGGAAGACGTACAGTTAGAATGCTCCTTAGAAGAGGATGGCAAGACTTCATCTCAGATACTTTGGATGTGTTACTAGGAGGGGACCAGTCCCTGAGGAAGAACATCATGCTTGGTAAAGTGCAGGGTTGATGAAAGAGAGGAAGAACCTCAATGAGATGGATTGACTCAGTGGCAGCAACAATGGGCTCAAACATAGCAACAAGTAGGAGGATGGTGCCGGACACGGCAATGTTTCATTCTGTCGTACACGGAGGTACTATGAGTTGCAGCCAACTCAATGGCATCTAACAAAAACAGTAGGTAACAGAACCACTTTAGCTTGCTTGCCATTTTGTCACCCAGAAAATTACAAAGAAACATACTGCAGGGCTGAGACTTAATTAAATTAATAATTTTTTATTCTTTCATCAAGGACTTTCTTAAGTGAAATTGGCCTCTTTTTTTTAAATAAAAAACTGTGAGAATGGTGAAGAATACAATGACTAGTATTAGTACAGTCTGGCACCTTAAGAAATGCTAAAGAGCCAGATGTTCTACTCATCCCTACTTTTGCACCATGTCATCACGAAACGTGAGAAGAAGCAACTAATGTCTTAACATTATTATGTTGTGAATAGTTTTGACCTCACAGATATGCTGAAAAGATCTTGAGGACCCCTAGGATCCAAGGACTACACTTGGAGAACCAGGATCTAGATGAGATCATGCAAGGCATTATCAAAAAAAAAAAAAAAAAAAAAAAAAAAAAACCAACTCTGCCGTTGAGTTGATCCAGCATCATAGCAACCCTATAGGACACAGTAGAACTGCTCCACAGAGTTTCTGAGGACTGTCTGGTGGATTCCAGTTGGTGACCTTTTGGTTAGCAGTCTTAGCACTTAACCACTATGCCACCAAGGTTTCTTAAGCATTATTAGTCATTTTAAATTGTTTTATCCTTATCCTACAGGACAAATGACAAGCCATTGAAGCATTTTAAGCAGAAACTTAATTACGTTTGTGTTTTAAAAAGATCACTTTGGCTACAGAGGGGAGGATAAGATGGAGGGAGATAAAAGTGGGTGAGGACAAGAATAAAAGGGGGTGCATCCTGAGATCTCCACTAAAAGACCTCAATTGATGGTCAAGCATTTTTGGGGTTCCCCTGGGAGCATGGCCTCTGGCCCTGATGCTGCCCTTGCCCACAAATCATAACGAAGGTCCACTCTTTGGACACGAATGGATTGGACTTAGCGAAGCAGACTGACCATACATTGGATGCACTTTATGGTTCTATGCATCTATAGGATATCATCCTGCTGACCTCTGGTTGGAGGAAGGAGAGTGGGTGGAGAGGAGGGGAAAGGAGGCTGTTGGGAGGATGAGACAGGTATGGATCAGAGAGGAATAGTGTGCTGTCACCAGGCAGGGAGAGCAGTGGAAGCTGCATATAGGTGGGCATGTAAATTTATATGGGAATGTACATTTTCACTCAGTTATAGTAAATTAAAAAAAAGAAGAAAAGAAAATAGAAGAAAAAAGATAATACAAATGGTTATGCTTGTTTCTCAAGAGGAAACTTGGAACCTTGAAAAAAGCTGACTACCCTTTAAAAAACAAAAACAAAAACTCCTGCATACAGACAGAAAAGATGGATTTTAATTCAATGGAAAGTGTTTGTCTAGAAAGTAGTTGCAATTCCCTTCTGTATTAATGAAAGAAATAGTAAGACCAAAAAAAAAAAAACAAAAAAACAAAACAAGATACATACATATATATGTAAAGTTATTCCTTGTCTATCTACTCTTCCTCCCCCCCCACAAAGGTAAACACTATTAAAATCCTGGAGTGTGTCTTTTTCCCACCCCCCAAAAATTGATTTGGATTACATACTTTCACTTAAACATAATAAAAAAGAAAATTATTATGTCCCCCCCCCAAAAAAAAGTTGATGAGGAGAAAAAAGATTATGAGATTCTTTATTATTCAAACAAGACATACTGGTCACCTGGACAAGAGTGTGCCAGCAAAGATGGAGGGGAGTGACAGACTCAAGTGCTTTTTACAAGGTAAAGTCAAGAGGACACAGTGAGAGTTCAGGGAAAAATCCACTGTTTCTGGCTGAGGAACTTGGCTGAATTCAGAGAAAAACTCATAGCAATGATGCACGCAATACACAGAGTACAAATGCCTCGTTCATAGCAAGAGCTCAGTGAAAAACAGCTGTCCTGGCCTGGACAGAGCAGAGTCTCTAAAGGTCTCCAGGTATACTGTCCCTACTAGCCAAACTCACTGCCAGTGGTCAACCCAGTTAAGACTCTCCTCTTGTGGAGAAGGGGAAGAGGAGAAGCTGCAGAGAGGAGAAACCAAGTGGTGATGCATGAGAAGAGAACTTCAAATTGGGATTTAGAGTAAAACACTGATTACTTAGGACTACCTGCACAGGCACTTTTCAGAAAACTGAAAGAAACTAACCCATCCATTAAAGGCTGGCAAGAGGACAGAGATTTAAGACAGCTTAGATCAAACTGGGTTGTGCACAGAGAATCAGGAGACAAGAGTCCACTTCTCTTATGTCCTCCCAGGGCCTGGATACTGTTTCTAAAGCTCTCACACATGCCTGTGAAGAGAGGTCCCACTGGCACTGAGGCTCTGGTTTTCACACCAAGCTGCCCTCACAGGGGTCTCATGGAGCAACCCTGACTCTCTTTTTTTCTTGCCAAAGTAAGCTTACTGTAAATTGGGATATGCAGAAAAGCTTAAGGAAAAAAAATTAATTATCTAGACTGTTACAGATCAGAGATTATCACTCTTAACATTTTTGTGTGTTTTCTTCCAACACATTCTATACATATAAACACAGATTTTCAAATAAAATGGAGCCCTAAGGGAATAGTTTTGAAATATTTTACTGCGTCATCATACAAAATTTTAGAACACAGTAGAAACATTGTTGATTAAATATGATAATTAAATGATATTTGCCATCCTTTCTCTGCTTTCCCCTTTTCTGACATGCTAGGATATTTCTCTGGGTCTTCTATATGATTTTAAACGCCTATAATGACATCTCTAAAAGAAGCAAGAATTTGAGTTTCAACCATCCCAGAAAGTGATATTCTCTTTCATTTGCAGGGTGTTTCACATTTATCAAAGCCCTTTAATATACATTAATAAAACCAACACTTTTGCAGTATTTGACAGATTTGTAAATGTTCCCACGTGCTCACATAATCTCACAACACCCATTCAATGGGAATAATAACCTATCCCCAAAAGCAGTTATGAGAATCAAACATAAAAGTGGATGCAAATAATGACAATCCTTTCATACGCATTGTCACTGTGGGCCAGATACCATGCTAAGCCTTTTATATCACAGGCATTCATACGTACTCTATGAAGTAGATACTATTATTATCTTGCTTTGACAAAGAGGTTAATTGGGGCTTAAAGAAGTTAAGTAATTTGCTAATTTGCTTATGGTGACACAATAAATAATTGATAGACCCAGAATCTGAATTCAGATTTGGCTTACTCCAAACCCTGGACTCTTGGCTATCCCCCTGTATTGCTTTTCTGGGCTTTGCAGACAGCAGGCACTCCCTGTATGATGAGTATTCACCAAACAACGAGCTCTCAGGTAGAAAGAGTCTGCCTTTACCCCACCCTACTACACTGGCGTATAGCAGTGGCAATAAATGTTTGGGTACCAAATGGCCACACAAACCAATACGAGCAAAAGAAAGAAAGTGAGTGTGAAAAGCACAGAGATGTCCCTTCTTAGAAAACAGGTGAACTACAAGAACCCGAAATGAATATGCTCAAAATAATTAAAAATTTAAAAGAAAACAACTCTAAGAAATGAAAAATGACCTCAAGAAGAAAGCATAATTTTAAAAAGAGAATATCTGAAAACAAACCCATTGAAAGGTTAAAAAATAATACATCTTAGGATTGTAAGGGTGGTGCAAAAGATGTCGACTGAAGCCAGCAGCTTGCATTATGCTTGATGGTAAAACATTAGCAGTATTTCTTTAAAATCAGGAACAAGACACAGATGCCTACAACCACTATGGCACTAAGTCATTAAAAAGAAATAAAAGATATAAGGATTAAAAAGGAAGAAAGAAAATTATCAACCTGAGGAAATAAGTACTGTCATACAATAGAACTGGTAAATTTGACTATATTAAAAGTGAAAATTATTTATCAAAAGGCAAACTTAAAAGAGGTAAATAAACATTTCAGCTTGCAAAATCATGAGGAGTGAGCAATTTACCAACAGTCTTTCAGTCTTTCTTTTAACAAATATTGAGTATTTACAAGGCATTATTCTAGGCGCAATTTGGGGTGGTATTCCAAGTGCAAGGAACCCTGGTGGTACAGTGGTTAAGAGTGCAGCTCCTAACTGAAAAATTTACAGTTCAGATCCACCAACCACTCCTTGGAAACCCTTTGGGGGCAGTTTTACTTTGTCCTATAGGGTTGCTATGAGTCAGAATTGACTCGACATTGCAGTGGGTTTAATTTTTTATTTCTTATTCTAGGTACAAAGGAGCCCTGGTGGTCAATGGTTAAACACTCAGCTACTAACTGAAAGGTGGCCTGTTGGAAGCCAACAGCAACTCCGTAAAATTAAAGACCCGGTGATCTACTCTCATAACGATTACAGCCTAGAAGACACTTTGAGGCAGCTCTACTATGTTCTACCGAGTAGCTACAGGTCAGAAGTGACTCAACAGCACACAACAACAACATTGCAGGTGCTGGGTCCCTGGGTGGCACAAACATTCTGTGTTCAACTTTTAAGCCAAAGACTGAGGGTTTGAACCCATCCAGATAAAATCAAAGGGTTCTATCAAAGATAAACAACACATTTCTATAAATCAATAAGAAAACAATAGAAATGACCAAGAACATGGTCAAGAAGTTTGTAGATGAAGAAATCCGAATAACCAACACATACTTGAAAACACACTCAACCTCATTGGTGATAATGGGAATGCAAATTGAAACAATAGACACAATTTAATTTGCATGCAATTGGCAAACGTTAAAAGGTTTGATAACCAAGTTTGGCAAGGATGCTGGAAACACTGTTACAAACTGGTGGGGGTAAAAATGAATACAATTATTTAGAGAATGAGCAATTTGTCAATATTCACTCTTTTAACAAATATTAATTATTTACCAGAATAGATCCCTCAGTGGTGCAAACAGTTTGCACTCACCTTCTAGGCCTAAAAGTTGCAGGACTGACCGCATCCAGTTGCACCGTCGGATAAAGGCTTGGCAATGTGCTTCTGTAAAGATTACAGCCAAGGAAACCTGATGGAGCACTTCTACTGTGTAGCACATGGGTCATCACGAGTCTGGGGGCCAGCACGACATCAGTTAACAACGCCAATAACATACCATTTGCTGAAAGTTTGAAATGTTTCACAATCAAAACCGTTTTTAAAAATTTGATAGAAGAAAGAATGAGCAAAGCTTTGCCCTAAGCACCACGGAAATCACTGATGCTCGTCTGTGGCCCTCCCTTCCCGAGCCCATCCTAGCCCAGCCTGCACACAGCAGGCCAGGCACCCAGCAGATGAAACGACTGCTCCAAGAAGGATTTGATCAGTCAGGGATTCGGCTTGTAGGCCGTGATCTACTTTTGCTGAGCAAGGAGCGGATGGAGGGAACAGAAGGTATATGGGTGCGGTTCCAGGAAAGTATGAGAGGTGAGTGCATCTCCTGTACTACCTTAAAAGGTAACTTGTCCAGAAAGGACTAATGGGTCCCCTCCCCGACTGTTCCAGGAGGCTGGCTCCTCTTCCTTCAATAACCAGCTTGTTGTCAGGTATTTCAACAATGGTGCAGGTCAAACGTTCATCCAGTCTCTCAAAGCACAACTTACTAAGCCAAGTGCTTGTAATAGTTATGTTATGGTTTTTTAATATATGTTTGATTGGTAGTCATAAATCATATTTCTAAATAACATAAAACTGCATGCTGGTGGGAAACCTGAAGCCTCTTCCCTCGCCCTCTCTGTTCTCCCATCCCTCCCTCCTTTGGAGTTCTAAACAGCTGTGATCTACGACCTCCTCTCACATCTTGATTTACCCCTTTCCTTCCCTCACTGACACTCAATCAGTCATTATAGGAGAGATGAAATACTTTTCATAACTGTGCCCATAATCAGTGCCTTAGTCCAGTCTCCTCTGTTCTTCCTCGGACCATTGCACCTTCTCCTGACCTGCCTTCCCAGCTCCAATCTTAGGCCCATGTCCTTCCCCAGCCACCATGCTACTGTCTCTGAAATGTAGACTCAGTCTTGTAATTTCCCAGCTTAAAATTCGTGGGGAGTTTCTTGCATTCTTCAGGAGAAAATCTCAACTCCCTACCTTGGTATTCGAGGGCTTTAGAAAAGTAGCCCAAATCATTTCTCAAAAATCCTCTTTAAGTGTTAACATTTCCCGGATTAGTGCTTTTATTTCATCCTCTCCATTGCCTTCCTTCAAGATCAAGTTTGGATTCTTCGCAATCAAAGCTCCTTGGAGCTCCACTCCACATTCTGCACTCTCCGGTCCCATGAATCACTCAGTATTCTCTGAACATAGCATACTCTTCCTTG
This sequence comes from Heterohyrax brucei, assembly GCA_028571685.1. Classification (NCBI taxonomy): domain Eukaryota; kingdom Metazoa; phylum Chordata; class Mammalia; order Hyracoidea; family Procaviidae; genus Heterohyrax; species Heterohyrax brucei. Next base: position 72,697,267 of record CM053150.1, read on the forward strand.
CCTCCAAGCCTTCATGTGTACTGTTCTACCCATTTAGATTGACTCCTTCCCCTTTTCTGTCTAGTAGCCTTCAAGTCCTAGCTCAAACATCATCTCCTCCTGTTTCTGACCAGCAGAATCAGTCACTTTCTTCTCTGAGCCTTGAAAGCACCTCAGAATATCACAGCACTTGTCACCTTCTGTTGACATCACTACCTCCCTTACCAGACAAGGGGCTTCCTGAGGCCAAGAGCGCTGTCTTACTCCGCCCTGGAACCCAGCGCCTAGCTGTGTGGTACAGCAGCCTCCATAAAACTGTTGTCGATTTCTTTTTCTATTTTACATAAACTGAAAGTATAATTTTAATTGGATTACTAACTTCTTAAAGCACAATTCAACTCTGATTAAGCAAAGAGGTCTTGATTCACCACTGAACCCAGAAATGCTACAGGTAATGGGAGAGCTGGAAGCTCCTCAGTACTCCAATTACTGCCAGAGTGGGCTATATTTGGGAGGCAATTAATCTCACAATGTTGAAAACTGATGCATTTCAGATTCTGCAGCTCACATTCATTTTTCTCCATTAAAAATGTGTAACTGTGCTGTGGCCTGTCATCGTCTTACTTGCTGTGTTCAGAAGAGCTGTCACGTAGGACGGACCACAGGACTGACAGCTACAACCAGTGGCCTGTTCACTTTACCTTCAAAAACTGCAGTAAATTCTAAGAAAGTTTTAAGTCAAGCCACATCCTTCACGAAACTGAGTCTGTGTAACTATGAAAGGCTTTTCCCACTGACTTCCAAAAGAAGTGGAGGTGGAAGCTGCTTTATTCCTTTACCATCTTCTGTCTCCTCTACAAAAATGGCCTCAGCTACCACCGACGTGCTGATGGCTATGCAGTCAATAACGATGACAGTGACTGGGGTGACAACAGTTAGCACTTACCAAGCTCTGACAATGTTCCAGGCACCCTGCTAAGCTCTCATACGTTCGTTTCTCCTATAATTCTCTCCATCTGTGGTTGTTACTAATGCCCAAATTATAGGTGAAGAGGAAACTGAGGCTAAGTGTGGTCAAGTGAATCATGTAGCTAACTGATGGTAGAGTTGAATTTGCAACCGAGTAGCCTGGTTCCCCAGCTGAACTGTCCAGTTTCACTTTTTGACAGTCTGTAGACATCTCCAAGGAGACATGGGACTTCAGTGGTTAAGCTCTTGGCTGTTAACCAAAAGGTCTGCAGTTTGAATTCACAGTCACTCCATAGGGAAAGATGTTGACAATTCAGTTCTGTAAAAATTTACAGCCTTGGAAGCCCTATGGGGCAGTTCTACTGTGTCCTATAGGGTCATCATGAGTTGGAATCAACAGCATGAGTTTTGGGGTGTTTTGTAGACTTCCTCCATTTAAAAGTTTTCCAACCAAAAAACCAAACCCACTGCCGTCATCGAGTGGATGCAGAGTCATACCAGACCAAAACCAAACCCATCGAGTCAATGCTGACTCATAGTGACCCTACAGGACAGAGTAGAACTGTTCCATAGGGTTTTCACGGAGTGCCTGGCAGATTTGAACTGCCGACTAACCACTATACCACCAGGGGTATCTGATTATTTCCTGTAAGACAGAATAGAACTACCCTATACAGATTCCAAGGAGTGTCTGGAAGATTTGAACTGCTGATTTTTTGTTCAGCAGAGGTAGCACTTAACCACTACACCACCAGGGTCTCAGGAAGTCTTCTAGCTACCTTCAGCCTGTTTACAACCGGACTTCTTTTTCCCCTCTGAAATCTGTTCTTCCTGCTACATTCCTGTCCTAAATTAATTGTTGCACTCTCAACCAAGTGGTTCTTGACTGACTCTTCCAATTTTGTCACTCTTCAGAGCCTACTGATCCCCTGGCCTGCTGAGTTGAGACAGGAACCATCTTCCCAGAAGGGAAGTTGATTCCCTTCTCTCCAGCTCTGCTTCCCAGTGCTTTTGTTCAGAATGCTCATTTTTTATTTGCCAACTGCTCCTCCAGTCTACTATTGTTACTGTGCTAGCCCATCTTTCAGACTGTATACCAAAGGATATTCGTGTAGCACAGACCAGGAACTCCTTAATCTTCCCATCTCCACTCAGTCACTTAGGTCAAAACGCCAGGAGTCTCCCTGACTCCTCTTTGTGTCCCCTCCTCCACTGTACCCTGCAGGACTCCTGCTAACCCTGCCTCCACGTTCTGGGCTTGCCCGCTTCTCTCTGTCTCCACTTGCACAAACCTAGTTCAAACACCACAGCTATACCTCACCTAGACTCTTGCAATAATGAAGTAGTCTCTATGACTCCACCTACCCTTCTACCACCCCATCTCCCCAGAGTAGCTGAGATATCTTTCGAAAATGTAAATCAGATCGTCACCAGGGCTTCCAGGCACCTGAAGGAAAGTCTACGCCTTTCCGAGCCTATATGACTCTGCCCTACCCGCCTCCCAAGCTCATTTCCTACACCCTCCTCCTTGGGCATCACTCTATCCACACTCACCTTCTACTGTGTGTACTACAGATACACCAAACTCCCGCCTCCTTAGCTTCTGTGCGCCAGCTGTTCCCTTTGCCTGGGACAGTCTTCCCGTAGCCCCTTACATGATGGTCTCCTCCTTGTCACTCAGGTTTCCACTCAAACCCCATCTCTTCAGAGAGGCCCACCTTGATTACCCATTCTAAAACACCATCCCAGGATTATCATGCCACCTAGTTTCATTTTCATCTTAGCAATTTGCAATACTGATATTTTATTGTTGACTTATTCACTTATTCATTTCTTGTCTGCCTCCCTCCACTAGAATGTAAGCATCTTGAAAGCAAGGACCATGTCCATCCTCGCTGTAACTTTAGCTCCCAGAAGAATGCCTTGCACGCAGTAGTTGCACAATATATGTTTGTTGAATGAAATCAGGATGTCCTGCCTTTAATTATAAATGTCTGCTCCATGCTTTTCACTTCAGTTGAACACAGGTGACTGCTCAGTCTGTTACTCAAGGCCCTGAACAGTCTAGATCCAATCTGACTTCTCAAATTAATTCCCTACCACTTCTCCAAAGTCCTGAACTATCTATTTCTTGCCTGAATACAGTATGTTCTTTCGTGTCTTTGCACATGTGATCCCCTCTGCCTGAAGCTTTTCGTTTTGCTGCCTGGTGATCACCTCTCACTCTGCAAGACCCAGCTCTAATGTCACTTTATTCAAGAAGATGCAGCCAAGTGCCCCCAAGCAAATGAGCTGTCCAAAGTTCCCACATCTTTACATATTTCTATTACAGAACTTAGGATGGTGCATTGGCATTGGCAGTCCTGAAGGTCATGACATGCAGTGGTATAAATGGAGATAATAATCTCCAGTACCAAACTGTTGCCAGGATAAAAAGCGGACATTTGTAAAGCACCTTGCACAACCTTGATTTACTCGTTCAAGGCAGGTATGAACTAGCAAGCCTCTTAACTAACGAAGGAGCCCAGCTGACCAGTGCATATCTGCATAACAATAAACAGTAGTCTGGACAAGTGCCACCTGACTATGAAGGGCCAACTCTACTCTACTTTCTTATGTATCTTTTTTTCCCTTCTCAAAGGCAGGGATTGAACAGCCTGGCTTTTCTACTTTTTTTTTTTTTCCTAAATCTTATTTGTTTTGTTGATGTTGAGAAGATATACAGCAGAACATACACCAATCCAGCAGTGTCAACATGCACAGTTAAGTGGCATTAATAATATTCCTTGAGCTATATCCCCATTTTTATCCTCTCTTTAGAGTCACTTAAGTCAGAATCAGCTCACCAGCAAAGGGTTTGGTTTTGGCAGTTTCTGACTGACTTGTTCTTCCTTCTTTAACATAGCTCACTGGCTTTACTTCTTCAATATATGGAAGGTGCAAAAAAACAAAACTAAACTAAAATTCCTAGCTGTCAAGTCAAATTCTAACTCATAACAACCCTATAGGACAGGGTAGAACATCTCATAGGGTTTCCAAGGCTTAATGGCAGTAGACTGCAGAGTGACTTGCATGTTTGAACTGCCTGCCAGTCTTTCAGTTAGCAGCCAAGTGCTAACCCCTAAGCCACCAGGGGTCCTCTATATAGAAGATAATAGATATGAATTAAAGATTTGCTTAAGTGACAAGTGAAACAACACCTATGTTGACTGACCCTCTGGAGGGATTCATCACTTTTTGCCTTAGACATTTCCCTTGCCCACCTGTTGATGCCCAAATTATTTTACCAGCAGACAAAAACCTTGTCTTTTACAGTAGAAGATGATTTACTCCTGAGCAAAACGACAAACTGTGCCATTTCACAGATTCTCATGGTTGCTTGAAATGGTTGAGATAGCAAATGTTAAACAGGCAAATGCTGAGAAGACAGAGTTGGCATTTGTTTGTTTAAAAGCCCATCTTCACCCAGTATGGAGAACACCTCAAAGAAAGAATCACATGTCACAGCCCCCATCACTGTCACACCACCAGGCTTGCTGGCATCATAGCATTTTTTTTTCACGTGGTCTTTCTTTGTTCTGCTTGTTGTCTGTTTCCCACCCCCTGGATGCAGGCTCCACAAGGGCACGGACTGCAGGCACCTTCACGGCTCCATCTACCCCCTGCCTCCCACACAAGAGCACTCAGCAGAAGCTCAGAAAATGCTTGCTGAGTAAATGAATGGATATTTTTTCATGTCTGATGAAAAGGCAAAAATTTCTCCCCAGATTTTAAAAGGGTAAACAGCTAAAAGTGAGAGAATAAAACACCAAATTAAAGTTTCCTTTACAAATCCCTAGTCAAGAATGATTTTGTATAGTTAATGATTTTCCTGGAAGGAGGAACAGACTATGACCACATTAACAAAATGATAAATATAGTCTAGAGAACCTGGTTACAGCGTGAGTCATCACTGAAAAACTAAACTTTTGCCTTTGGAGCACTTTCAGAATTTCAACCTTCGTTGCTGTCCTTGGGAAGTGTTGAATTTCTTCCTTTCATGAACGCAAATGGGGAAGTTTTAGCGGTATGTACTATATACCTGTAACACACTCAAGTTATATTTTTAAATTATCTTCATTATTTTCCAGATGCTACTCAGCTAAAATTCTTACCTCATAAAACATAGTTAATTAAACATAGGCAAGTGGATAGTAATAAGCACATTATAGTGATGAGGTCATGGAAAAGAACACGAACCCTGGGCCAGTCTGGGGCCGAGCTGAGCTTGAAGCCCAGCTTGATTGATGTTCGCTAGCTACGTGACCTTGGGAAATAATTTCATTCTCTGAGACCAGACATCCTCTTCTGTAAAAACAGTATTAAAAACTCACCCTCTACAAAGATACTGGGAGAACTCAATTAGACAATAATACATGCAAAGCCCCCGGCACTGTCCCTGACACCAAAAATAGTAATAATAAAACATAACAGTACCCAAAACCACAGTCATCTCAAAAAAATGTGGCAGGGACCGGATATGCTTGTTTTCAGGGGGAAAAAAATTACCTTCAGGGTTTCCTCACTGAGTAAACTAACAATTTTAGCTGCACAATCTGGAGGCCTGTGGTTTAACAAGCAGCTAATTAGATACTGGTACTTCCTAAGCTCTGAGTGACATCTGCTTTTAAAAACGGTACACACAGAGAGAAGTGGAGTGTGAGGGACAGTCGCTAGCTATGCTCTCTCCACAAATACAGCTGAAAACGAGCTCCAGATGATCACTCTTATAAAATCTCCCATGAAAAATACTCAGGCTATTAATATGAACAAAGCAGATCCTCTAAGGTTCGATCAGTTTAGTTCCACTTTGCATCAGACCAGTTGTGCCAGTTTGGGCTATGAAAATAATAAAAGCAATAATTAGAGATAAATTACACAAATGAAGGGCAGGAACACAGGGTTGGAAGTGAGGGGACTCCTCTGATCTCATCTGTTCCATGAGTCAACCACAGATGATTCCCTTGACCAACACTGATTGTGCCGCTGTCACTCCCTGTCCCTCTGTCGTCCTTCTTCGCCTTCCCTCCCCACTTAAAGATTGCAGGGTCCCTCCCTTCTGACCACAGGAACAATCTAAAAGTCCTTAGGCTGGCCCTCAAAGCTCCTCACAATCTCATCGCCACCAACCGGTGTAGCCACGTCCTCCTCTTCACTTCCTACACTCCAGCCAAACCAAACTATGTTTAATTCTCCCAAATCACCCTAGTTTCAATGTTTCTGTTTAGGACAACACTAGGGAGAAAAAAATATTTTAAAAGTCAGCGTCCAAGTCCTTTAAAGTCCTCAGTTTAACTGACGTGAACAAATCCTGCCATACAAACTTCATCTCCTTACAAAATTTCTGGAAATTGCAAGAACATTACACTCAGCTAGAGGGTCACCCTTACAGTAAACTCATGCCTGTACACACAGGGATCTAAAAATGCTTCTTCTCCACTCACCCTTCCATCCATCACTTAAACATATACTAATCCCCATGTTCCAGGCCTGTGCCAGATACCGTGGACATAGCAGAATCAGATATAGTTTCAGCCAAGGAGAAGCTCACAATCAGGATGCTTAATCCATAAATATAGTCCATTACTACCTATTTTTTGAGTCAAACTACTACTTACTATGGAATGCAGCAAGTACTGCGCCAGATGTGGCACACAGGTCAAGGGCACTCCAAGGAGGAGTGGCCAGCATTCTGAGGAAGCAGAGAGATTTCTCAGGGAGGTGACGTAGAACTGGACTTTGAAAGATGAGGCATTCGCCAGGTGGAAAATGGGCAGTGGAACATTCTGGGCAGACAAAGAAAGTCACAGAAGCATGAAGGAGCATGCCACGTCTGAGGGGTCTCAAGAAACCAATCATATCTGAAGAACAGGGTCACGAGGGAGTGAGGGCTGGAATCCTGGAATACTTTGTGCCCGAACCCCTAGTAGAGACTCTTCAGTCTCATTTAACAGGGTATGAAATGGTTTCCCAGCTCACAGCAGACTAAAAGCAGCAAGACAAAGCCAACAGGGCTTTCAGAGGCAGGCCCTGGGACAGCAGAAATGATGCCTGAAGGCAAGCCTTCAAGATTCAGCAAGATAAAAACTGTTTCCATGCAAAGCAAGGTTACCACACCTAACAAGCTCTGGGTCAAGGAAGACTATTTTGCAACCCTTCTGTGTGGTAGACTTGTTTCAGAGGTGATGCACTGGCTATCCACAGTGTCAGTCAGGACTAGCAGTTCTCAGCCTTAGCTGCACGTTTGAACCCCCTAGGGGAAGTGGGTTTTGTTTTTTAACCACACTCAGGCCTCACTCGCTGAGATTACTTTGTAATTGGTCAGAAGGGGTCCAGTTATGGGTAAAGTTTCCAGCATGGTCTCAGTGTGCAGCCAAGGTTGAGAACTACTTTTTTTTTTTAACCTTTCTGCTTCATTTTGTTACCTGCTTGGCCCTTACAGTATTGGCATTTGAGGTCCCTGATCTATGCTACTTTACCTAGTCCTCAAGATCACCCTTTAGGGAGTTATCTACTTATTTTTATTTTTTTAACCTTAGTTTATATTTAAAAAAAAAAAAAACTCAGGTTAAGAATCCTGTCCCACGTAAAACCCAGTTAAGTGGGAAAGGATGGGTCTGCCCAGTTCTAACGGCCCTTGTCCTTTCTACCATACCATGTTGCTCCCTTGCAGTGGCATGCTGAAGCCACCTTAAATATTCAGGAATTTTACCAGCTGGTCATTAAGACTCACTGGTTCCTTGAAATTTGCTTTGGTGACAGTATTTATACCGTGGAAATCAGCAAGCACTAAAAATCGGGGCTTTTCCTTTCTACCCCCCCCTCCCACCCCCACCTCCTTTTTTTTTTTTTTTTTTTTGGAGAGTGAGTCGACTGGTACACCTTTACCTTCAACGCACCAAAAAAAGAGTGAAAATGTCAAATTACATTCTTTCAGTTGTTGAAGGTGAAGTGTATGCTGCATTTTAGAAAGATTTCCACTTGGAACAAGTAAAATCAAATGAGGCTTTTAGTTTGAAGGCATAAGCCTGTAGTATCTGGAAAATACACATCTGTAATTTTTATTAAGATATCACACGGGTACAGGCGCATTTGGCATGCTGCCATTTGCTGGGTGCATTTGACTTAAAATCACTTCATGATAGCAAGAAAGTAAAATTGAAGCATGCAACAAGCTCTCTTAAGGTGTTCCTATCTCTGCAACTGGGAGCATTATAGAAAATGTACTCTTAAAACAAGATGCCTGCCAGCTCTGCCTCTGACTGGCACCTCAGCTGCTTACACGTGTTGGGTTCCACTGCTGTAATGCTGAAATGGAGCCTCCTATTAAAAAATAACAAGAGAGACTAACAGTAGCTGCTTCACCCCCTGTGATCTCCCAGCATCTCTGCCTAGCTCAGCTTCAAGTGGTCCCTGAGGAAGAGGAAACTGGCATTTTTCCTCACAGCATGGTTCCTCTATCAGCACAGCTCCATACCTATAAAGCCTAGTTATGCTGGTAGAGTGCTTTTAAGAGGATTGAAGGAAATTGTAAACAGAAATGGAATAAAGGAAACTACCATTTACTTGAATACCTACTTTACAAACAGGTACCATGTTAGACACTTTCAAACACAATATGGGACTAACATTTATGACCACCTATTGCATGTCTAGCTCTATACCAGGCCCTTACATACATTATATTATTTAATCTTTTCAATAATCCTATGAAGTAGCTAAAATTGCCCTATTTTATGGATAAGAAAATTAAGGCTCAGAGAGTCAAAGTCATTTCCTGTGATGGTTAATATTATGTGTCAAGTCACCTTTTGAGAAATGGCTTTTAGCTTGTTACTCAGCCTTAGCAGAGACTGAACACTTAGTCATGAGCCACCAACTCACCATGTGGCCTGAGCTGCCCATTATGAATTGGTTACTGTCTGACCCACAGAGTCATAACTTTAGACATTCAGAGCAGCACTCTGTCATGAAATAGGAGTGACAGACGTGAGATTTGGCTCAAAGAGGATCTGAAGGCATACGTAAGTTACATAGGGAAGTGGGAGGACAAATGCCATGGTCTACACTCCTGTCATGTTTCCTTCTCTCTCCCAGTTGACAACTGTGGTCTCTTGGAAGTTCCTTATGATCAGTTGACTGAGGAAGAGAAAACTTGGGCTTTGCTTACAGATGGTTCTATGTGTTATATCGGCACCACTCTTAAGTGGACAGCAGCAGCACTGTAGCTCCTTTCTGGGACCTTCCTGAAGGACAATGATGAAAGGAAATTAACCCAATGGGCAGAACAATCACCCAATGGTTGTTCACTTTGATTGGAAGGTGAAATGGCTAGCGTGAGATCATGTATTAATTCATGGGCTGTGGCCACAGGTTTGGCTGGGTGATCAGGGATTTGGGAGGGTCAGAAATAGAAAACTGTCGACAAGGAGATATGAGAACGGCTATGTTGAGAGACCTCTCTAAGTGGGCCAGAGAAGTGAAGATATTTGTGTCTCATGAATGCTTATCAAAGGATGACTTCAGCAGAGGAAAACTTTAACAATCACATGGATGGGATGACATGTTCTATGGAAACCAGCCATTCTTGCCTCACACTCCTGTGATTCTCTGATGGGCTCATGAGTCAGTTGGCCATGGTGGCAGAGATGGATGTTGTACACAGGCTCAGCAACATGGACTTTCACACATCAAGACCTGCATGGCTATAGTCACTGCTGAGTGCCTGATCAACGAGCAGCAGAAATGAACACTGAATCCCTTATACGACACCATTCCTTGGGGTGATCAGCCAGCAACTCAGCAGCAAGTTAGTTATATTTGACCACTGCCATCATGAAAGAGTAGCATTTTGTTTGTACTGGGACAGTCACTTACCCTGGATATGAATTTCCCCTCTGTGCATGCAGTACTTTTGAGAAATGCCTTAACCACCATCATGGTGGCCCATACAGCATCACCTTGGGTCAAAAGACTCATTTCATGGGAAATAAAGTACAGCAGTGGGCCTATGCTCACGGAACTCACTGATCTTATCATGTTGGCTATCATCCTGAGCAGCTGGCTCGACAGAACAATGGAATGGGCTTCTAAAGATACAAGTATGGCACCAGCTAGGAGTCAGTACTTGGCAGAGTTGGGCCAGTGTTCTTCAAGAGGCTGTATATGCTCTAAATGAGAGTCCAATATATGATGCTCTTTCTCCCATAACCAGGAATTGTGGGACCAGTAATCAAGGGGTAGAAATAGGGCAGCACCACTCACTATTACTCCTTAGTGACTCACTTGCAAAATTTTTGCTTCCTGCCCCCATACTCTATGCTCTGCAGGTCTAGAAGTCTTAATGCTCCCTTTAGGAGATACAGCACTGACAGCACTGAACTGTACCATACAAAAAACCACCTGGATACTTTGGGCTGCTCATGCCTCTGGATCTACAGGCGAAGGAAGGAGTTATCATTTGGCTAGTGTGACCGATCCTGATTACCAAAGGAAATCAGACTGACAGGAAGCAATGGAGGTGAAGAAGAGTAAGTTTGGAATGCATGAGATCATTTAGGGCATCTCTTACCACTGCCATGTCCTGTGGTTAAAGTCAATGGAAAACTATAGCAACCCAACTCCGGCATAACTACAGATGGTCCAGGCCTTTCAGGAACAAAGGTTTGTGTCACTCCACCAGGCAAAAAAACCACTGCCCACTGAAATGCTTGCTCAGGGTAATGGGAATATGGAGTGGGAGGTGGAAGGAGGTAGGTCTAAATACCAGTTATGACCATACAACCAGTTGTAGAAATGAGGGCTAATTGTTATGAGTATTTATTCCTTGCTTTTTATTATATGTGTATTTTTTTAAGTGATGGGATAAGAGAGAAAAAAAACAAAAATATTTGCTCTGTATATACACGTGTGCCTCATACCATCACTTAGAAAATATAAGCTGTTAACAGGCTAGTGTGCTTTCAGTTGTACACATACTGGTTGTATCATTTAGGCACAAATACAACTTTATAACTGTCTTTATTTAGTGATTTGGTATGTTCAAGGATATACATACAGGTGTCAAATTGACAAGGGATAAACTATGATGGTTAACGTTATGTGTCATTTGGCTAGGCCATGTTCCTGGTATTATGTGGCCGTCCTCCATTCTATAAGCTGACGTAGTTGCCCTACATTTCGTGATATTACGTAATTACAATCCATTTTATGCATTAGCACATACCTTCTATAAGTTAATGAGGCAAGATTAGCACAGGATGTACCTTGAGTTGCAGCCTTACAAGAGGTTATGACCCAAGACACACTCTTACCTGAGTCCCATTCTTACTCTGAGGGAGAGGGAGTTACCTTGAGATGTGACCTGCATCCAGTACACATATGGAATGTTCTGGCAAGGCTCTCCTTTGCTCTGGATCCTGCATCTGACATGTCATCATCTGACCTCTGGTTTTGGGGACCTTGAGCCTGTAGTCTGATCTGCCAGTTCTGGAACTTGCCAGCTTCCATAGCTGTGAGCCAACAGCTTACTGACTCTCATGTCAATTGTGGGTTCATCAGCCTTTGCAACCATGCAAGTCAGAGAAGCCTGATGCCGGATCCACAGATCTGGGGCCGGCCAACCTTACAGCCTTCTCCAAGTACTGGTCCCTCATGATAACATGTTCAAAATAAATGAGACTAAGTCTCACCATCCTCACTTCTGGGAGCATTCTGGCTGTACTTCTTCCAAGACAGATTTGTTCATTCTTCTGGCATCATGCTTGGTAAAGCAGAGGTCAGCACAAAAAAGGGAAAAATTTCAACGAGATGGCACAATAGCTGCGCCAATGGGCTAAAACATAGCAATGATTGTGAGGATGGCTCAGGACCAGGAAGCATTTCATTCTGTTGTACACAGTGGCACCTCTAGGGCTGGTGTTTCCCATTGTGGTAACTCACAGTGTCACCCCCTCCTATATCAGACCACATAGAACCCTCAGGAATATTTTTTGCACTAATATTAGTCATAAATTGTAATTCCCATATATCACTATTCCTTTTCCTTTAATCATTACTTCATTTTTTAAAAAAGTTATTGATACAAGTTCACAAATACTAATCACCACAATTCTGTAGCTAAAACACCAGAAAATTAGACAAAATCAGCAACTAAAGAAACACCAGTCACCACAAAAACAACAGGGCATGCAGACAAAAATCACGTGATTCAAAGAATCACTGTAACTGAGTAATAATGGCAGCTCTGACCTGAGTGCTACCAGGGCTCCAGAAGCATTAGAAGATTCTAAAAGTAAGTTAGCATAGAGTTTTAGCCTTGTAGGTATATTGATATATGTAAGCTGGGCTTCTGAAAAATGTTGCTGTTGTTATAATTAACTAGAGGGATATTTATATAGACAGCCACCTTGGCGTTGCTCTCTCCAACAGTGTTACCTAATGTGGCCTACACTCCCCTAGTGACATGACTGTACGCAGGGTTGCTATGAGTTGGAACCAATTCAATGGCACCTAACCACAACATACAAGTTCCTCCTTCAGGATGATGATTATAAGCTGCTCTGTCCCCTTCCATATGCAGACACTGAACTAAACAAGCATTTAACATCAATTCTTACAAAAACTATATGAAGTGTGTGTTGTCCCAGTTTACAGACATAGAAACCGAGTCTTGGAGTACAAACTGTCCATGGACGCAGAGCTAGGAAGTGGCAGTAGCAGAATGGAATACAGGATTGTTGGTATCTTCGGCTGGATTCTCTAGAGATGCAAAATCAGTGAGATATATAAATAGAGAGAGAGAGAGAGATTTCTACCAAGGAAATGGCTCATGTGGTTATAGAGGCTAAAAGTTCTAAGTCCACGGTCATGCTGGAGGCTTCTCCTGACTCATGTAGCTACAGGGCTCATGGGCCCACACTGACAAGTTAGACAGCAAGCCTCTGGCTTATAGACTGTGGAGGCTGACAAATTTCAAGATTGGCAGGAAACATGACAAGTGAGCTACTAGTTAAGCCCCAAGAACTGGAGGTCAGATGAACAGGAACCAGCTGTAGGATCCAGAGCAAGCAAAAGCCAAGAGCTTTGCCAGAAAGCCTACCTATGTTGGATGCAGGCCACACGCTGAAAGAAACTCCCTTTCCACTGATCAGCTACTCATAACAGAGCTCATCATGGAAGTGATTACATTATACCAGATCTCACTACAAAGGTGATTACATCATTACATAGGTGTCAAATTATATCATAACTGCCAACCTTTTGATAATTGTAGTCCAGCCAAGTTAACAGGTGACCTTAACCATGGCAGCGACACTCTAAAGCCCATGCCCTTAACTCTAATTGGCAAGCATTTGGGCTGCAGCAGTCCTGTGTAATGAGTCAGGACCATTCTTGCTCATGTGGTGTTGCAGGACTACTCACAGTGAGGGAAGCACCGCTGCCTGACTTCCCCACTGCCTGCAGGAAGTCAGTGCAGTCCAAATACAGTGCAGGAGCAAGGACATGACAGAATGCAGACCAAGTCACATGACTCTCTTAGGAACAGCTAGTCCCAAGTGAGACTGTGTCTCCTGCAGTCAAAAGGCTAAGCATTTATCATCAAGAACCTGGTTTCCCCAGAACTTTGGAGTCCTGAAAATGAGGATGAGCCACTGGCCAGATGCACTAGCATCTTATTTAATGCTCGTATCACCATTATAATCCTGAGGCAGACAGTCTGTCTTTTGGGATCATCTCATAGGATTGCATTTAGGATTAGATGAGGTATATGTAAAGCGCTCAGCCCACTGACATTAAGTAGTAGACATCAATGAATTTAATCTCATCCTCATTCATTCACTTCCTTCATTTTAAGTTGGAACGTACTATATATCAGGCCCTGAGTAGGATGCAACAACATAGACGCAGTAGAAAGAACAGTGGACTAAGAGTCATAAAGCTCACCGTCAGGGTTGGTAGAGGAAAATCATGCAACATTCATTCCTTCAATAAACATCTACTGTCTATGTTGTGACAGCACTATGCTGAAAATCATGGAGATCAAAGACAAATCATTTGGATGCCTAAGACATGCTTATCAATACCTATGGTATAATAACAAGCATAATAACAATTAACATTTTGTATGATGTTTCATAATTTATAAAACACTTTCAAATTTATAATTGGATCCTTCCAATAACCTGGAGATTCAGGCAAGTCGAGTCGCCCACCTTAGGTCACACAGCAAGCACACGAGTTTGATTCAAATCTGAATGTCTAATGGAAAATTCTGGGCTCTTTTTGCTCTACCACTAGTCTTACCTGGCTTTACTTGGGCCTGCAGTGGCACAGAGAAAGCTCCCTAGGTACTAAGGCAGCCCTGTTAGAAAGCTTCACTAATATTTATCAAAATCTGCCTTCTGGTAAACTCAACCCATTAGCATTAGTTTTTTTCCACTGGAGCCAAAGAAAAGCAATTGTCCTCAGAGACAACTTTCATACATGTACAGACAGTTACCAATTTTCTACTCTGCTCCACGTTGCATGCCCTATGTCTCCAGCTCTCCCTGTTCTGACATCCTTATTGACCCTTTCCCGGCCTGATTACTGTCCTTGTGCATTTAAGTCATCTTCTACTCATTCTTCACTATCTTCTCCTCAAAGTCACCAGGGACTCTCTCACCCAAGACTCAACTCTATCCATTTTATGTCCACTGGAGTGTGTATCATTGCCCTCTGTACATATGCCATTCTTAGTAGTCTGTGAGTTCCCTACGGTCATGCACTGCTCAATAATAAACTCTTGCTACTCTTACCGAGTACTGGCACTGTTTTAAGTGCTTCACATTTATTTACTCAACCATGTGAGATCCAGTCTAGTCCAGCTGCCATTGAGTCAACTCCAGCACATGGTGATCCCAGGTGTGTCACAATAAAACTGTGCTCCATAGACTTTTCAATGGCTTCTTTTTTCCAAGATGTTTCAGGTGTACTTGAACCCCCAACATTTTCATTAGCAGCTGAGCTCATTAACTATTTGCACCACCCAGGAGCTTCTTCACTTGAGATAGCTAATATAATTTTATTGTTTCCCCTGGGCCTGGCAAGGCATAGAGGTTCAGATTTTTTTTCTTGGAATTGTGCAAAACTTTAATTCACCCATCTCCTTCAAACGCAGTGCTAAGAGTGGGGTTTCTCCAACTGGTAGGGAGGAAAGGAGCCCAACGTAAGGACAGAGTACGTGGCATGGACCCTTCAGGGCACCTCACTCTTCAAACCAATGATTAAGTTCTCCCTGGTCAAAGGATGAAAATACTGTTTTTAAAAAAGTGAGGGGACTGGGATTAGACAGCGACAACAATAATTGCCAACAAAAGAAACGTGCTGCTGGCTAATGTCCAGCATCAATGACCTCAAAGACTGCGAGGGCCTTGACCAAACTTCTTCCTACAGTTTGTGAAGCGCGTCACCTAGCCTCCTAACTAAGGGCGCATGGGCTCTGGGATCAGCAAACCTGGTTCTAAGCCTGCCTCTGCTCAACTCCTTGGGCAAGACCCACTGGCAGTAAAATGGGAATAATAATACCTCATAGGATTATGGTAAGTGAGAAAGTGCCTGGCCATGGTACCACTCAATAAATGTGATGTTGATGACGATGACAGAACAGAAGGACAAAGAGGAGGCAGAGTGAAACTACAGTCACTAATCCCTTGTTTTTCTCTTGAGTGCACTTTAAGGGCTACCGCTGGCAAATGGAGCTGTCTCTTGAAGCCTGATGGCAGAATATTGGCTTGTGAACACTCTAGGTCTGTGTCAAATTCCCTCTAATGATTTTCCAGCATAAATTAAATGGAGTGAACACTTTCTAATGACTGCTACAGAACTACATGACAGCTTCCAGAAGAATCTGCAAAAATAGCTGGAATCTGAAGCACGGTCACTCTAATGCGTGAAAGGTTTTTTTTAATCTAAGTTCCTCTTTCCTTCTGGCTTGTGAATCTTCTTTGCTATAAGTGATAAAAAAAGATGCATCACAAGCCACTGGGTTACCCATGGCCTATCTGTATAAGCCTCAATCAGGTAACTGATGGTAAGGCATAGTAAATAGAAATCAAAATTACACTGGCATCATCCCCATACTTAGCAATGTTTAGTTATATTTATATAAATGTAATGCATATCAAACTGCATAAATTACAAAGTATGTTCACATCCATTATCTCATTTGATCTTCCATTATTTATGGCGCATTTACCATGTGTCCAGCATTTTACATGTATTATCTCACTTAATTTTCACAAGAACTCTATTATCATCCTAATTTTACAGTTAAGCTTTTAACACAGTAGAAGAATTCATCTAGGATCACAGAGCCAGGAACTAGGATTTCAATCCAGGTCAATCAGATCCAAAACTTGTACTTTTACCCACTGTGATTCTGCTACTGGAATTTAAGGATGATTGAGAGGGCAGGACACCCTTTCCCTACTCTTGATGTTTCTTTCTGTGTGAAAAAGGAATGCCATTAGCTTAACATCTGGAGGCTGTCTCTGCCCCATACTCCACCCCTCTCTTAAAAACCAGTTGCCCTCACATCTACTCCAACTCTTGGTGAACTCATGTGTGTCAGAGCAGAACTGGGCTCCATAGGATTTTTAATGATTGACTTTTCAGAAATAGACTGCCAGGTCTTTCTTTCAAGGCATCTCTGGGTGGGTTGGAATGTCCAGTCTTTTCATTAGCAGCTGAGTGCATTAACCCTTCATATACCTAGAGACTCTTTTCCTGAGGAAGCAGACCACTTGTTTTGACTAGCAAATTGGAAGGAGAAATTTAGCATCCCCTGCTGCTTCCTCTCTTCCCTCTTGGGAGCAAGCTGCCCACAGGAAGTATACTCATACTCCTCTCCAGGGGCCAGCTCACCTTCTGTGGGGGGTTGCGGGGGGTATGTGGGAAAGGCTGGCAGCACGAGTTTAACTCTGCAGTCAGCATCAGGAAGCTCATTTGCAAACAGATAAAAGACACATTCTCCAACATCAGCTTTTTCATAATGAAGGTGATATTTTTGGCTCTTATCCTCCTTATTGTTTTTCTTACTCTCAATTCAGACCTAGGTGGAAGAGAAAGCTATTTATCAGACCTCCTTCAAAGATTCTGACAATTATGATCCCAGTTTCACAGATAAAGCTCAGAGAGGGGCAGAGCTCATTCTTAAAGAAAAGATAGCCTAGATATCGGCAAAGATGTGATAAATAGTCCAATATAACATTACGCTATGGGTTGCTGTGAATCAGATCTGATTCAATGGCACTGGGTGTGGGTTTATACAAATGTAATTCCTTTAATTCAGATATTACACACAGCTTACGAAGGAAACCCTGGTGTCGTAGTGGGTTAAGTGTTATGTCTGCTAACCAAAGGTCGGCAGTTCAAACCCACCAGGCACTCCTTGGAAACTCTATGGGGCAGTTCTACTCTAACCTACAGGGTCGCTATGAGTTGGACATGACTCAGTGGCAGTGGGTTTGTTTTGTTTCGTTCTTTTTTTTTTACAAAGGAGAAAAATGAGGAAATAAAGTGATATTTTCCAGAATAACTCAAATAGAAAGTAAACTAAAAATTAAAATACGGATTTTAATAAATAATCAGAAACCATCATAAAATGTTTAAAAACGTCATAAATCAAGAAGATGCCTTGCTCCCACTGCAAAGGGGCACCAGAGGCTAAAGACACCTAATTAATTAGTACTCCATCAGTTACCAGGCCACTAGCAGTCACCCACATCCTCAAAGTTGTTTTGTAAACCCTCTAGAGAGCTCCAGATGAGTCTAGACCTAACCAGTTCACAGTAGTCAGACATGCACAGAACAGATAAAATGACTGACAAAGGCCCTGGGCTGCCACACATGCTTGATAACATAAAAGAACTCATGTCAAAGAATCAAAATCACCAAATATACATCATCAGCAGTAGTCCAGCCAACTGCAAAGTCAAAGGATCCATCAGCCATTTCTGTGGCAAGTTTTAGCCTTGCCTCACAAGAAACAATCAGTAGAAAAAAATGAATAGTTGAGACTTCTTGATTTTGTCCGTCATTTACATATAATATGTATATTATAAAATGTGAAGCCTTCCTCAAACTGAGGAACTCAATCTGAGGTTCATACCTCTGAATTCCTACTTTGTGGCCTGTGAAACAAACTCTTTTCTTTCTCTCAAAACCGGTATCTGAGAGTCTGGCTTCTTGCATGCTGGGCATGGATCCATTGGTCCAAGTACACCACCACTTCTGAGATCCTAATCTGAGGCACTAGAATCTGGGGTCTGAATTTGATTTATAAAACTATTTGAATGCCAGTAACAGCCAATAGAAAACTAGCCAAAGCATTTCCCAACTACTATGAAGGAGCCCAGGAGCCACAAATCAGTTTGTGGACAGCTGCCTCCCCACCTACACCCCCCACCCCTTGCCCTCGTCAACAACAAACTGCAGGTGTGGTATAACCAAGCTCATAAACTGAGCACACTTTCTGGAGCTATCTATAACCTGGCATCACTCCAGAGATTTACCTGCTCCTGGTGTTCTCCCAAAATGCCTACCCAAATAACAGCCCCAGGAGTTACAACGGAGCCACAGAGTGTTAAAACAGAAAAGAGACCTCAGCAATCAAGTCCAGTCCCCTCACTGAAATGAGGAAGCAAACTCAGATGACAGAACTGGGCAGAGGAGCCGTTCCGTATTGTCCTCGCAACACAGGTCCTGATACCAACCCTGGCACACAGTGTGTGTGAGGGGAAACAAATCCAGTGCAGAGCCAGTACTAGAACCCAGCTCTCCCAACAAGTGCTCCTTCCTTTCCTAATATTACCTCGCCCACAGTGATAGCTGTCCACTTGCTTCCCTGAAATCACGCATTTGCACTATTATGCTATTATGGGTAATGTTAACAAGACCAGAAGAAAGACTTCCTGCAATCACGCCAGTGCGTCCCCTGTGGTGATGTGTGCTGGGTACGGAAAACAACTGGTAAGTGCTAATGTTCAGACCTGGGGCGACACTGAGCCACATCTGTGATAGTTGAACAAAGAGACGAGCACCCCACTATCTCCTAATTATTAGCACCGCAATGTTCACCAGTTTCAAAGATCCAGCAATGAATCTTGGGCTGAGAATAAACGCAGAACCTTGTAATGTCACTCTGATGAAGAACCCAGATTACAACAGCACGAAAAATGTCCGTTTCCACAACTATTTTTAGAAAGAAAGTCCTGTCTTCAAGCTAATTAACACATAAACCAGGGCTACAGAGTTTCTTCTGAATGTAGCGGAGAAGCAAATCATTCTGGCTGGAAGCAAGGAACTGGATAGCGAGAGACTGTCAAAAACACATTTAATGCAAGCACACACACTCCAGATGATAAACACAGCTTCCAATTAAGCCTCTCTCAAATATCCGGCACCTAATACCTGATGGTTTAAAAGCAACTCGCAAATTTTTCAGAGTCTAAGGTTTTCAAAGGATAAAATCTTCCTTTTTATTTTTTATATCTATTTTTAAAGGGAATAAATCACACGCACTTAGAGCATCACAGCATTTTCACACAGTAACAGACTCTGGAGCCAACCAAACCACAGCCCAGAGAAATATGGGTTATTGCCCAAGGTCAAGCTCAGAGCGCCGTGGTGGCAAAACTAAGCCTGTCCAGGACCAGCCTGTCTCATGGTCTGAGCTGCCTTTCCATGAGAAGACTATTCCTATTTAACGTCCCCATGCCGGTGGCACAACTAAAAGAAGTTCATGAAAATCTAGGGGAACCCGTTTTCAATCTAAGGCACAAATTGAACAAACGTTTTACATCAGGGATTATCTTAATTAAACTATTTATATGAGCATCATTGATTTACTTCAGTCCTACTAAACTTCATTAAGCTGCCCACTTACTTATATAAATTCCTGTTGGATCCAATGTCTTAAAAAATAATAAAACACACATAATTTGTGTGGTCACAAAGTCTATATTTTAATAAAGGTCCTTCTATAAGAATTAGAATGATCATAAGGATAAGGGTAATAATAACCATTTATTGAAGTTCTCCCATGTGCTCAGCACTGCAACAGGCACTTTATGTCACAAAAACAGTAAGGATAATTACAAAATAACTACCATTTATTAAATGCTTACTGTGTCCAGGCATTGCTATGTACTTAAGCACTGTAATTCACTTAATGATGTAACAACCCTTAAGTAGTTACTACTATCATCCACATTTACAGATGAAGAAACTGAGACTTTGAGAAGTAGCTGATCTGGGTTTTACAGAAGAAAGAGAGACAGTCAAGATTCAAACGCAGGTCCATTTGACTTTAGAACTCTTTGCCTTTTTCATTGTAAAACTCCAGGAAACCAAACTCGCCACTGTTGAGTCTATGCTGACTCACAGTGGCCCTAAAGGACAGAGTAGTACTGCTCCATAGAATTCCCAAAGAGCGCCTGGTGGGTATGAACTGCCGATGCTTTGAATAGGAGACACAGCACTTACACACTCTGCCACCAGGGGTTCCATTACACCGTGCAAAAAAACCCCAAACTCCACTGGTGTTCCAACTCACAGACGCTCTGTAGGACAGAGCAGAACTTTACCACAGGGATTCCAAGGCTATAATCTTTACAGAAGCAGACTGTCTCATCTTTCTCAGAGAAGCAGCAGGTGGGCTTGAACCACTGACCTGTTAACAGTTGAGCACTTAACCACTGCACCACCAGGGCTGCTTACACAATGCTACCTGCCCATTTATGAAAGTATTGCTGCAAGCTCCATTTCCAGCAAGGGCATTTATAGATCCAAGGACAATCTAAGTGGTACTGTGATGATCTGTTCACTACAAATATTTTGGACTTTTCCACGGTTTGGAACAAAGCAACTCTGCTCCCAAATTCCCTGAGGAAAAAAACAGCTCACAGCATTGGGGTAATCAGATAATGCTGAGATATGAAGGGGCTCAGAACAGCAATGAAATTTGGGAGTGAAACAGAATTTGCCTGTTGTTCCGTTTTTAAATATTCATGAGGCAAAATGTAATCCCATTTTCAATAATTAAATGACTAAATTCTGCAACCTGATGTATTTACTGATCATGAACAATGCATTCCTAGAAGCACCTAGATTCAAACAGCAGCTGCACAAACTTCCATGTTACAGCGCAAAGCCAAACCAGTGGGACAGAAATGTTGCTGTTGCTGAGAGAAAAAGAAAACCTGTCCCCACCACTCGTTCTGCTTTAGAGAAAGGCTCAGTCAAAATCAAGAGTGTATCTTGGACTCTGCTTGCAAACCAGCTGAGAGAGACTGAAGAGGGAGAAAAGTCAGCGCTTATTTCCCTGTAATGAGGAATTATTTTTAAAGAGTCTACTGTGCCATAAATGATTTTACAATCATTTAAAACTGTCTTGTCTCGAGGAACGCATATAGCAAGGCAGGAAAAGGATACAGATTAAAAAGAGGGTCTTTATGAAATAGCCCTAAATTGCTTTTATCATTTCTGTGGTCACAAGCAATATCTCTGACACCTGTGAGTACAGTTATATTCAACTAGGCGTTTGTTCTCTGTTATTGGCAAACTCTTTCTCCGTTGGTCTCCTTCACCACAGGAATCATCTGTCTCTGTGGCTAAGGATGACTACTCAGCTGAAAGCACAGTGCCAGACCCCAGCAGGGACTGAGGGGCTACTGGCCAGCCTTCAGCTGGCTTTGGAAAGAAACAAGGACTGGGGCTGCCAGGCAAGTCCCTCTCAAAATGCCATACCTGCATCAGTAGTATCACCTGGGAATGTGTTAGAGATGCAAACAAGTCAGATTTCCGGGGGTGCTTCTCAGCACCCTGGGATTTAACAAGTCCTCCATATAATTCTGATGCTCAATAAAGTTTGGGAACCATCAATCTGTCATAGCATGGGCAGCCTCTTCCCCTTGGTCCCCACTCAGCCATAGCCTCTAAGTCCCTAGACTCAAAGGATCTGCCTCATCCAGCCCTACAACTTGTGCTGACTTCAACAGGGAAAAACATGCCGTTGTTAGTGGTCTTTGAGTTGATTCCAACACATACTGCTACCATGTGTTCACAGAGTAGAAGCGCTCCATAGGGTTTTCTTGCGTGTCATCTTAAGGGAAGACAATCTCCAGACCTTTCCTTCCAAGGTGTCACTGAGTATGCAAAAAATTCCAACTTTTTGATTAACAGTAGAGTGCAAACCGTTTGCGTCACCCAGGGAGGGACCTTAGGGAATACACAGCAGACTCCAAGTCACAGTTAGAAGGGAAGGCTGGGGGTGATCTTGCTGACTCAGACTCAAAATCCGATGCCCAGGTGCACTCTTCATATTGCTGTTTGACTCAGTGGTCTATTCTAACAGGGTTGCCATTCTCTTCTAAAGTCCAGGCTGATTGACGAGGTCTGGTCTTGCCACTCTCATTTCCTCCCTTAATCTATCACCATTTGGGGAGAAACATGTGCTCTCAGTTTGTTCTCAGATGGGACAGATAGCCTGGAATCAGGGGATTCCTTCTACCGCGCTGCCCAGGGACTCTTACAGCAACACCCTGCCCACAGATTCCACTAGCACAGAAGCAAAAACCTGACCCGGGAGGAGAGTGAGTACAACCTGTCTCTACAGATATTCTAATGTGGGCTGTTGGCCCTCTCTGATATCCAACTCCTCCTAGCCCCCTGCCTTTTCAGACTCAGTTCCTCCTTGTCAGCCCACCACTAAGGTCCCAGCATGGCTCTTGGCCAAGCAGAGCTAACTAAGCAGAATCTTACAGAAAGTACTGCATTTAGATCTGGCCACCAGCCCCTCCCTTGACTACTGCACTTTAGAAGGTTCCACTACAGACCTCCTCTGGCAGCCACACTTTCTACACAGCGAGGAACACGCTTACGTGGCACTCAATCCCACCCTTTCTGGACACTTGCTCTAGATACCCTGGAACTCCCCTCCCAAATGGTTAGAGTCCATCCACCCAAAGGTAAATGGGGCTCTGTTGGCACAGTGGCATGGTGGCAAGTTCACTGATTTAATTGTATCATTGTTTGTGAGGGAATTTTTAGACAGTAGACAAATTAACTGTATTGGAACACCTTCCCTACTCACCTGATCTGGCTCCTGGTGACTTTTTTCTTTACCCAAAGATAAAGGAAATATTGAAAGGAAGACATTTTGATGGCATTCAGGACATCAAGGATAATATGACAACAGCTCTGGTGGCCATTCCAGAAAAAGAGTTCCAAAATTTCTTTGAAGGGAGGACTAGGCACTGACATCGGTGCATAGCTTCCCAAGGGGAGCACGTCGAAAGTGATCATAGTGATAGTGAACAATGAGGTATGTAGCACTTTTTCTAGGATGAGTTCGTGAACTTAACTGTCAGCCCCTGTATGAACTGGAAGTACCCAGGTGGTGTAGTGGCTTAAGTACTACGTCTGCTAACAGAAAGGTCAGCAGTTCAAATCTGCCAGGTGCTCCCTGGAAACTCTATGGGGCAGTTCTTCTCTGACCTCTAGCGTCACTATAAGTTGGATCCGACTTGACAGCAGTTGGTTTTTTGTGTGAACTAGACTGCTAATTGCCTATCCCTTGCTACAAGAAAGGAGGCAGGAGCAGGAAGAGAAGAGGAGGCTGGCAGGAGATTGGCACCTCAATTTGTACTCTTTCTCAGGCCCCCACAAATGCTAGAGGCCCACTTACATGCAAACTGATGAAAATTAAATTAGATGACATATGTCATGCACATAGCAGGAGCTCAATAGACACCTGTGAAAGAATACATCCTGAGTTCTTTCAGATACTTGACACTTAGTATTTTATTTCATCCTCACAACCAACCTGCAGTAGAGGTACCCCAAAAAACCCACTGCCATCGTCTCCGACTGACAGCGACCCTATGAGATAGAGCGGAACTGCCTTATAGTGTTTCCAAGGAGCACCTAGTAGACTTGAATTGCTCGCCTTTTGGTTAGTAGCTATAGCACTTATAAGTCCATGTCCATGTAGGCACAGTTATCCCTATTTCACAAACAAGGAATCTGAGACATAAAGGTTGAATGATTTCTCCAAGGTCGTATGACCTTACGAGATAGACTAAGAACTGAACCCAAGCCTGCTTGATATCAAAGTTGATGCTCATTCTCTTTGTTGTTACTAGCTGCCATTGAGTCATCTGTGACCCAGGGCAACCTTATTTATAACTGAGCAAAACATTGCCCACTCCTGCTTCACCTTCACAGTCATTGGTATGTTTGACCCCATTGTGGCTGTTAGGTCAGTCCATCCTGTTGAAGATTGCTTTTGTTTGTGTTGGTCCTCTACTTTACAAGTAAGATGGCCTTTTCTAGCAACTGTCTTTCCTGGTGATGTGTCCAAAGTAAGCATATCAAAGTCTTGCCATCTTTGTTTCTAAGGAATAATCTGTTTGTATTTCTTCTAAGACTGTTCTTTCAGTAAGCCATGGTATACGAGGACTGCCAATTAAGTTCATAAACTCATCCTAGAAAAAGTGCTATATACCTCATTGCTGAATATCACTACAGTCACCTTTGAAGTTCTCCCCATGGGAAGCTATGCACCAACCCCAGCACCTAGTCCACCCTTCAAAGCAGTTTTGGAACTCTGTGTAATGGCCATCAGAGCTGTTGTTGTATATTTTAGTCAGCTAATGCTCCTCTAACAGAAATACCACAGAGTGGATGGATTTAACAAAGAAAAGTTCATTTTTACACAGTCCACTAGGCTACAAGTCCAAATTCACGACATCCACTCCAGGAGAAGGACTTCTCCCCTGTCAGCTCTGGAGGAAAGCCCTTGTGTTCCACCAGTCTTTGTTCAGGGAGCATCCTGGTGCAGGAACCTCAGGTCTGATGGATGAACTCTTCTCCCAGTGCTGCTTTCTTAATGCTATGAGGTTCCCAATTCTCTGCTTGCTTCCCTTTCCTTTTATCTCTTGTATGATGAAAGGATAAAGGGTGGTTCAAGCCATACTCTCGGAAAACTCCCTTTGCAGTGGAGCAGGGAGATAATCCTATGAAGGGATTTACAGTCCCACCCTCGTTCTCTCTAACATAATCTACTCTACTAACCACAGGCAGAGATTAGGATTTACAGCATCAGAAAATCACAAAATAGAGAGCAATCTCAGAGTACAGGGAATCCCAGCCCAGCCAAATTACTGCACATATTTTTGGGGGTACACAATTCAATCCATGACATCATATTACCCTTGATGTCCTAAATATCATCAAAATGTCTTCCTCTCTATATTCACCTTATCTTTGGGTAAAGAAAAAAGTCATTTGGGGGCCACATCAGGTGAGTAGGGAGGGTGTCCTGATACAGTTACTTGTTTACTAGGTAAAAACTCCCTCGCAGACAACTATGTAATTAAGTTCCTGAACTTGCCACCCTGCCACCATGCACAATGGCCATTCCACAAAGAGTTACAAAATTGCCTTGACAGGTGCACTAGGTGCTGGCATCAATGCATAGCTTCCCAAGGGGCCTACTTCAAAGGTGACCGTAGTGACATGCAGCAGTGAGGTATGTAGTATTTAGAGTAAGTTCGCGGACTTAACTATCAGACCTCGTATTTATTATTCTTTGCCAACACCATGGTTTCAATGCATCAGATCTTCTGTCTTTTTTCATATCTGACTTTTGCATGCATATGGGGTGACTGAAAAGATCTTGGCTTGGATCAGATGCACCTTAATTATCAAAGTGATAGCTTCACGTGGTTAGTCAGGACTTTCATACTTCCATTCAGTTTAAACAGTTTAAATGATGAAAATTTCAGCTATGTTTCCTTGTTCTACCCATTAGGGCCTCGAGAAAACGCCCTCTGTCACATAGCAACCTTTCAAGCTAAAAGTGGTAATCCTACCTCCTAGAGTTGTTTTTTCTCTAAGCTAAATATTCTCAGCTCCTTCAGCCTTGCCTTCTAGCAGATGATTTTCAGTCTTCCTTCTGAATCAGGACTCCGGGGACAGTTTCCTGTCAGGATTCCCTGCAGCACCTCAGAGAGGTCATGGTGGGCATCAGTGTGACACATCTCATGCCTCAGATAGTAGATTTAGCATACCAGTAACGTTCCCATCACTGGCACTGACTCTCCTGGATGGGTGCCACAGCCTGTGAGATGCTGTGTTCTCTCTCCAAGTCTTGGTTTCCTCCCCTGTAAAATGGGAACAAGGACTCAAGCTCTGCCTATTTTGCATGTATGAGTATGATTTCAGATAAATAGCTTTGAAATGACTCCATAAACCACAAAGTGCTGTACAGGTGTGTGGGGTGCTGATGGCGATAATGATGATGAACAATAGAAGAGGCTAATTTGGGGAAGCCTGGTAAAGCAGGTGCTTTGGAGAAGTCCTCTCTGCCTGTTCCACAAATTTAGTTTGTCCAGACCTCCTGCTGCCAGACACAGGCACATTTTACAACTGGGGCTACGTGCTTGTTAAGGACACCAAGGCCCCTGCAAAATTCCGAAAACCTAAGGGTAAGTAAAGGCAACAGGGAGGACATACAAAAGGAAGACAAGATGTTTCTGTCCCAAGCAACTGAACCAGTGAGCAGGGCTGAACTCTGTAAGCATGATGCTAGGAAGTACACGCTGGGAGCTGAGCTAAGAATGTACCACAGAGAGTGGCAATCAGAATCCTAACCCAAACTTTCTATCCTGGGCTCATTCCACTTCACTACACTTACCACTGAAATCAGCGGACGTAGTCAGCCATCTGGTTTGACTACTTGGACAACCTGGGCCTGCTCTAAGGAATGCTTATTCCTGTAATGAGCCCCACCTACCTCATGAGCCCCCTGCTCATGTACCCCACTATCTGTTAGACAGCACACCTAGAAGTCTCCCCACTTATCTTCATACCACCTGGCCCAAAACTGCTCTTTCCCCACGGTTTCCCACTTCAGTGATTGGCACCAACAGTCACCCAGTTGGGACAAACCTGGGCCCCTTTCTTGGCTCCTCCTTCACCCTCACCTCTCATAGCTAATACATCACCAGGTCCTACCCATTCATCCTCCTACATCCCTTTAATGCAAATAGTCCTCTGCATCCTACCACCATCACCACCTAATTCATATGCCTGTCACCTCTCATAACTCCTAACTGTCCCCCATCCACCCCTGCCTTATTTCTGCTTATTTTTCATACTGCAGTCAAGATGATAGTTTTAAAACACAAACCTCATCATGCTGCTGTGCTGTTTAGAATTCATCCATTGTTTCAGGACAAATAACAAAATTAGGCCACCAGGCCCTGCAGCAGCTGGCCCTGTCTCCTGATACCTTTCTGCTCACTCACTATAATGCAGCCACACAGACTTTTTTATTCCACCTGTAAATCTTGCAATCTTTCATACACACAGAGCCCTCGTGGTCCAGTAGTTAAACAGCTTGGCTGACAACCAAAAGGTCAGCGATTTAAATCCACCAGTCACTTTTGGACAGTTCTACTCTGTCCTATAGAATTGCTACGAATTGGAACAGACTCAACAGCAAAGGGTTATCAGGTATCATACATACAAAAGAATGTATAAAATGCTTATGTATGTTTAATTCTAACATGCATGTAGCCCCCACCCAGGTTAAGAATCAGAACATAGCCAGGATCTGCTCTTAGGCCACATCTCCCAATACCCACCCCTGCCCAAAAATTACCATTAAAAATTCCCTGGTCACTATTCCTTGCTTTTCTTCTTCTTCTTCTTCTTTGTTTTTGTTAACCAATTAGTGTTGCGTCTGTATGAAAAAGAAACTTTTCTCTTCTTGAATTTTACTTCATTGGAACCACACAGTACACAGTCTTTTGATTCACAGCTTTTGTTCATCCTAATGTTTGAGAGACGGATGGAGCTGTGGTTGGTCCATTTTCACTGATGTATAGTAGTCCAGCAAGTGAATACCCATAAATAAGACACTCTTCTCTTGGTGGACAGATAGATTGTTTCCAGTTTGGCATTTCTATAAATGATGTAGCTATGGATGGTCTGGAGTTCTTTCAGGGTACTGAGAGCCATACATTCTGCCCTGCCAAGCAGCATATGCCCCAGCACAGGAGGCCTTCAAATACTCATTCATTCATGTGTTAGCAGCTTCTCAAGAAAGGCCTCCAGTGCTGCAGAAACATGGTACAGTCTGGTAAAGGAAAGCGAATAAACTTTTCTAAGCAAGTGAAGACAGCAAGCAAGCAGAAACAGCACCGGCTGAAAAGCCAGCTCACCAGCACTGCTGATCCTCACCCACGATATGAGCACCCAGCGGAGGATGAGCTTGGGGGTGGATGCTGCTACTCCTAACTGCTCAGATGCCACCCTTCTCACACCCTCTTCACATTAGTCTCCATGATGAGAGTTGCAAAGGGCTCTTATGCTCCTTAAAGTGAAGGAAGAAACAGAAATTGCATAAAGAGAAAAGGAAAGAAGGCAGCTGGAGAATACTGCAAACCATTTGGTGTGATAACCAAGGGCTTTCAACTGATGACTAAAACTGGCTTTAACGTTGATCTTTCATTTTCTTTAATCTAGCAGATAATTAGAGGAAAGTCAAATCTCTCCCTGCAGTCAAAGATTAACCTGTCGTTGTCACAGCTCCTTTCCCACTCCTTTCCCACCTCTTCCGTCCCACACACTTTATCTTTCCATACATAGGTAACAAAAACTCCAAGTTACATATATTTTCAGTTTATTTTAAATACGTGCAGATTGAAGGACATTTCCTTCTGAAAATACTCTTTTAGGAAGAAAGCAACATTTTCTCCCCGAATTAAGAACTTCTCATTGCTTTGCAGATTTAAAAACACCCAACTGCAAATTCCCTTGTATGGATGGAAAAAAAAATACAGAGAAGGGAGGAAACTTGTTTTGGTTCACAAGCTGGAAATAGCAGAGTCAGAATTTACACCTAACGAGTCTGACTTCAGGGACCCTACTCTTGTCCACTCTGATTTCTGGTCTGGGCATTAAAAACATGACTGGCTCTCTAAGTTCTGCTACCTTAGGGACTCTCTCTCTTGCACATTTAGCTTTATGTACAAGATTCTAGAAATAAACTATTCAGAAGGAGAAAAGCAAATGCTGGTCCAGCCATTTGATGAAAATGATGTTTACAAAAGGTTGCTAAAAAGAAGGGGAAATGATTCTCATTTCAAATGGAGAAATAAAAGCAACATATAAAAATTAAGTAGATACCATAGCCTCAACTATAAAACAACAGACAGAAAAAAATTATGCTATTTTTATTACTAAAAAAGTTAATACTAACCTTGGGTGGTAGAAATTAAGGAAAATTTTTTAGTTCATGTTGTACACTTTTTAATATTTTCCAGTTTTTCTACAATAAGCATATACTATTTTGTAAAGGGAAACCCTGGTGATGTAATGGTTAAGAGCTACAACTGCTAACCAAAGTTTGGCAGTTCTAATCCACCAGGTGCTCCTTGGAAACTGTTTAGAGCAGTTCTTCTCCATCCGATAGGGTCACCACGCATCAGAATAGTAAAAATTAATAAGAAATTGGCAATAGAGGAGGAGCTGTCCTCTTGATCCCAAAAACTCTCTTTTGGAAGCACGATGGAGGTAGGGGGCTGGCATGCCACAGTGCCTCCCCACCCCTACTTAGCCTCTTTTCCCAGCTTCATGCATCCATCTTTCTCCCAGGCATGTTTGATTTTCTCACCAAAACAAAACCAAGCAAATGTAAGCCCCCTCCTTCAAGAAGTCTGCCTGGACTACTCCAGGCCAACTATTAGAGATGAATAATGTAAAACTGCCATTCTGACAGGTACCAGAAAAGTCTAATATTGGTGATTTCATATGGTTCAACCTAATCTTTGGTTCATTTTGCCTTCTTCTGAACCTTTAGTGGGTCCCCAGTCTGAGACAACACAACTGCACACAAACTATTTTCTGTCTTGTACCTTTTCTATCTTATCCCTACATTGTTCTTTGTGTCAGTGTTCTTTGCACATTGGCTTATATGTTACTTATTCTGGTTTTGAACGTTTTTGAAAATAAAGAAGCCACTTCACTGACCACAGAGCTTCCTCATAGGAGAAAAATCAATCCGTCAAACAATAGATACTTATTGAATACCTGCACACGGTCTGTGCTTGGCCCTGGCAATAAAAATATGAGTCTCTATAGAGTCAACACAATGCCAATCAAAATCCCATCATGTTTTTTCGTGGCTATCAATTAACTGATTCTAAAGCTTATATGGAAAGACAAAAGGCCTAGAATAACCAACATGATACTGAAGAAGAATAAGAGCTGGAGGGCTGACGGCAAGATTTTCTGTAAAACTACAGTGATCAAGACAGCACGGTGCCAGTGAAAGAGGACATGGGTTCCTGCCCCAAAGCTGACCATGAGAGAGAAAGGGCCTCGGGTGGGCGACAGTCGGGCCCAGATGGTAGTACTTTATCGATATGCATCTCTTTAGAGTGTTATATCCTTTCATATCTATTTTCTTCCAGGGCAAGAGCTAGAGAGACCCAGCTTTAAATCTTAGTCCGTGTTTTACAAGTAGTGTGGTCTTAGGCACGTCATTTAACCTCTCCAAGCCTCAATGTCCGCACTTGTAATAGAAAAGTAGGGCTAGCACCCGCTGATTGTGGCTGTTGGGAGAAGTAAATGAAAAGCATGTCCCCTTGTGCCTCACACTGTAAGCAGTCATGACACCATGCAGGAATGATCGTTCCTCTTTTATTTTCCCAGTGGGGAAACGAGGCTTAGGAATGTAGAGCGACTCACTGGAGGCAGAGTAGAGAGGGCTCCAGAACCTTTTGTCACACAGCCTGTCTCTGAAAAGCTAAGTCCTGAATTAAAAAGCACCAGAACATTTAAGGCTCACTAGAGCAACTTGTAAGGAAATTTCTAAATACATTTGCTACCTCATCACTACCTCAAATACTCTGGAAGGGCCCACGCAGAAGCCAGCGCTGCCGTTTCCTCATAATGGTGACGGACTGGCCATATGCTCGTCAAGTTTCCCATCTGCTCCTGGCACAGGAGAGAAAGGAGAGCGTGCCTACCTGCCGGCAGAGGGGATTGGCTCCTATGTAACGGCCCTCTGAAGTGACACTATCACATTAGCTGAGGAAATTCCACATTCCCCATGAGTCTCAGAAATGGTTCCCTTCCAACAAACTTCACATGATAAAGGCTTTTACTGGTTATTTTTGACTTAATGCTTAAACATTTTCAAGTGGAAGAGGGTTGTCTGATTTTATTTATTTTTTTGCATATAAAATAGTGCACTTACCATTAGTCATTTCCTTTCTGTTCTTACTTGAAAATGCATGCACATTCTTCTAGTGTGCTGCCTACCATCTGAAAAGTGAAACTTAGATAGGTACGGAGGGCACAATGTATGTTCGAGCCACCAGACCCAAACAGCAGACAAGCTGCGTCAGCTCTCTGTAGCCTCTAATGAGAATAAAACAGCTTGGTCCTAAATTTTTGAAAATCTGATTAAAGTGTTTCTGGACTTTTCTCCAAGAAAAATACACATATAGACAAAATTTTACATAGCTGATGGGGCTACAGACACCCTTAATGGGCTCACGCACTCTGGAAGGAAAACCAGCTCTGATTTCTTTGGCTTGACTTCCTAGACCACCCACTTGCTGTCCTTTGGTCTCCATGTACCTTCCCACCCTCCTTTCTGCTAAGCCACACCGTGCACATGGGTGTTTCTCCAGCTCACTTGAACAACTCAAGGTCACCTAACAGAGGCCTTTGACTTTGTTTCCTCCACCAGGGATGTCTTTCTTCTCATTTTCACGTTTCAAATACTACCCATTCTTTAAGCCTCAGCTCAAGGGCTACCTCCTCATCACATTTTCAAAATTCTTCCTATCAGGAAGTACTCTCTCCTTGTGCCTTCCTCCTTTGGTTATTTTTCTGAACCTTGTTTATGGCACTTAGCACTTTCACCTTACAGATGTTAATGTGAGGACTTTGCCACCCCATAGGGCTATGTGAACTAATGCACTCCTGTAGCCATCCCCTGGTACACAGTAAGTCCTCAATAAACACTTTAAATAGACAAACACCTGTTTCTGTCATACACACTATGAGTGAAATGCAGTGAACACGTCAACATCTGTCTTTCTGTAACCCTATCTCCTGATTTATGTGAAATCCTCAAAGGTACTTTTACCTTGATCTTTAGGGTATTGCCACAAATGAATTCTTATGAACCAACTCTCCTCCAAAATTTCAATTAAATGTCAGCGGTGCATACATGGAAGGACACTTTGGTGGGATATTTCGATGATTCTTCTGAAAGACTGTTTCCAGAAGAATACTTTCAGATCGGAAAGATAACGTTCTATACTTACGATGGCATTTTTAGTCTATACAGCTTAGGAAGCATTCTTCCCTACTGCTGAGGGGATTTCATTAAGTTGTATCGCCTCTTTAAGAAGCAGATGTCCCAGTTCAGAGTATTTGAGGAATGTGTTTTCCTTATTCTTCCACAGGACTGGAGAGTGCCATACTAAAGGGTCATACTACAAAGCCTTTAGCCCAGAAACTGAGCCACTCATATAATCCTTGTACCACATTCCCTTTAGAATGTTTCTTCTGTATTCCAGACTCTATGTAGAATCTACCTTAATTGGAGATCCCATCTAATCTATTGGTTCCGAACCTGGCACAGGATCCAAGAGACAAGCTTGGTGTCAGGTAAAAAGTAAAACCTGAGCTCCCAATAAGACCTTCAGAGAACAAACATGGCTTGAATTATGGCAAAATTGGTCCTGGGAGGCTGACTCCTCCCTTTATAAGAAACTTAGTTGCTATGGTAATAAGAGGTAAATGAAACCCAGAGAGGCTTGTAAAACCTTACAGTGGGAAAGGGACTTCTGTCCTTTATTTAAGTCATGTTACTAATATACACCTTTGAACAAGATGTGAGCAGTTTATAACCCAGCACCAAGACATTGTGTGGTAGTGTGATATCTGTAAAATCCCCCAGATTTCTTCAGGCCTGGCTCTATCTTCATTTATACTGCTCTGGGGCTCCAAAGGGTTATAATTCCTGGAAAAAGAGTCTGATCACCAGAAATACCTACATCCAAGAAAAGTAAGCCAATACAAGTGAAATAGCTCCCCCAGGGGTAACATGACCTTCCAAAAGTTAATAAACAGATGGGAAAATCATGTTATTTTAAAAATAATCATGAATACAATTTATTCATGTTTGCTTTAGACAGAAGTTTTTAAAAAGGAAGACTTGGGATACACAAACACCCTGAGAAGTGGAGACATTTTCAGTTTGTTTTCTTGACCTTTTTTTCTCTTAGAGGCCAGGCTTTGAGAGAAGCTGAGGCCAAGGCACCTGCATGGCAGCACAGAGAAAACAAACAAGGGTTTCAGGTTCTACTCTACTTGTGAGTTGCCATGCTTTTGACTTTTCTCCAGCTTGGTTTCATCATGTATGATTCAGGTGAGCAAAACCATCATTCACATAACTTAGGAGGCTGTCTCCAGAGCTGGGAAATTATTTGTCACCATCAGCATAATTGTAAAAGCTGATTGACAAATGTTCTCAGATGTCATGTGGCACTCTGGCATGCATCATTTGATATGATGACCACAGCAACCCAGCCATTCTCATTTTATAGATAAGATCAGAGAACAAGAGTGATTTGGCCAAGTTCACAAAGCTAGAATCTGAGATCAAGGACTTCAATCCAGACCTGACTGATGCCAAGTCCAGTGCCTTTCCAGGACATAACATGCTCCTCTGTTGGGATGCTTAGGAGAGGGGTTCTTGCATTAGGGAGCTGACTGGCCTATTGATTTCCAAGGTCTGTCCAAATTCTAATAGTCTGTGCTTCCCTCTATGGAATGAGGGAGTTAGATAAGTTTTAAAACTTGTAGTAGAAAAGACCTGGTCCCTTTAAGTGAAATCTAATACACAATGACAAAGTATAAAATAGATAATTGCAGCACGTTTATAGCTGAAAAAGTGATGGCTTCCACCCAAATGTCTGTTAACTGATGAATGGATAAACCCAATGTAGTATGTCCGTACAGTAGAATATGATTCAGCAGTGAAAAGAAATGAAGTACTGATAGACGCCACACCATGAGTGAACCTTGAAAACATCATGCCGAGTAAAATAAATCACACACAAAAGGACAGATACTCTATGGTTCATTTATATAAAATGTCCAGAATAAGTAATTCCATGGGAATAGAAGGCAGATCAGTGGTTACTAGGGAAGTGGGGGGAGAAGAATGAGAATGACTATACAATGGGTGTGATGTTCTCTTTTGGGGTGACAAAATGTATTTTGAACTAGACAGAGGTAATAGTTATACAAAACTGTGATGTACTAAATGCCACCAAATTTTACACTTCAAAATGGTTGATTTTTAGGTTATGCAAACTTTAGCTCAACACAAATAGCAAATACATGTCTAGGAAGAAATTCCACTCATCAGCCTCCCATCCCATGTCCCCATGGTGCCTCTAGAGAGCCCCAGTATGAAAATCACGAGAGTTACTAGAGATTACAAAATATTATTACAGACTACTTCTTGGATGGTAGTTGTTTTCCTCCTCCAGGGGCCAAAAGATAATTTTTCCTAAACCAGCATATAAATATGACAGAACCAAGACATCTTGCTGCCCAGAAACAGAACTTTCATGGATAAAGCCACCCCAATATTAATTTCAGTCTATGGTTACCTAGCAGCTTAAGTTTTGGAATAGATCATGGATTTCAAACTCAAAATTCTTTTAAATGTACGAGGAAAGAAAATGGTAACTAAGCACTATCAAATGCCTAGTACACATTCAAAATGTTTCAGTACTGTTTCATTTAAATATCATTATCTTCATTTTATCAAAAAGGATACTGAAGCTCAAAACAGCTTAGAGTATGCTCTAAGGTCTTACTACCCATTAAAGACAGAACGTGAGTCTCCATAGTTAGAATCTGAGTCTCAGTCTTTTAGCTTGGGAGAAAGCTCTTTCAACTAGGCTGTGATGGACATCAGCAGTGTCGCCAAGTTCCTCACCCCATAGAACACATGAGAATTATTTTCTATCCCACTAAGAAAATGCACTCCAGCCTATGAGCCCGAGAGATGTGCAGAGATGCATGACGCATGGACTCCTGCATCAGGCCCTCCTTCCAATACTTCCTCTGTACCTTTCCAGAGCTGTCTGGGAAGCTACATTGTTCAGGGTGTGCACTTTTTTCTCCAGTCTCTGTGGAGAAGATGAAGACTCACTTCAACCATCTTCCTGACATATCGTACCCATGCAAGAACGAATGAGGGGGGCTTCAAACCCCCTTTTGCTAAAAGGTTGAAGGGAAAGGCTACAACATAATTTGTTTTCGAAGACTTAGGCCAGATCCCATGCACATGGAATAAACTCTGGCTTCTAAGTGTGTGTGACATCATTTATGCAGCTGGAGTGACGTGGTGTCCAATTTGGACACAGATGATTGAGCACTACAACATTGTGCATTTTTTGCAGACATAAATATGGTGCTTTTTCAAGTTATTCTGAAGCATTTCGAAACAAAGGAGTTGAGAATAATTTAAGGCTTTTTCTCTGCACAGTAAAATGATAAAAATGACAATAATCATTTACACGTAAATGTACTTTACGGATTACAAATTACTTTTGCAGATAATCATCTTTGTGTTAAAAAAAAACCCATAAAGTTAAGGAAAAAAGCTCAGTAAATGGCATTTAGCCATTTACTTACCTATACCTATACATAGCAGGAGAGGAAAGGGTAAGATGAAAGGTCTTTATTGTTAGAATTGAGAGCACGTTCTTGAAGTTCTAACTGTTTCTGGTTATCAATAAAAAAGTCAATGCTTTTAAAATTAAAAAGGAGGTGGTGCTACTTACAAGTGCAATAGATTGTAAAATACCTTCCCTATCTTTCTCCACGGTCTTGTGCACCACTGTTATTCAATTCTAGATCTCCAGCTCATATGGATTATACAGTTAAGCACAGGTAAAGGAAAACAAGAAAAAAGAAAGCTAATCGTCTTGTAAGGTGGTTTAATGTTTTTGGTAGCAGAGGTTAAACAGCTTCAGGACGTATGTTGTCCTTGGAACTTGCTGTTCCCATCGAAACAATCAGAATGCTAAGATGTCACCATCATCCTTCTCCCTCCCCCGCAAAGAAACCTAGACCACTGTGCCGTACCAGCATGAACAGCCACAAAAATCTCCCCAATAAGCTGTACTACCTCTTAGGACCTAATCTTAGCTCATGAGATCAATAATTATTACAGGGTAGATTTCAAGGCACGAATGAATTAATTATCTAACCAAATTAATCTAACCAAACTGGCAGATATTAATTCATTGCTTTTCTTCAGGGATGGCTAAAGAAAACAGTTACACACACATACCAGTGGACAAATTATGTGGCTGCCATCATGTTGCTCAGGAGGTTTGGCGGGCTTGATGTGCCAGCACTTTGAAGCACTAATTGAAGGACCACACCTGGCAGGATTGGCCTAGACAAAGTACAGGTGAACACTCTAAGCCTATTCTTGCCAACGTGGCAATCTGTGCCTCTCACAGTGATGAACACTCTTCAGGAGAATTCATCCACCCTGACTCAGAATATGATGAATATTTCTTCAGGGTAACATTTCTTATAGAGCAATAGAACTCCAACTTTGGCTGTACCATAGAATCATTTAGGGAGTGTAAAACAATTCTGTGGCCAGGTCTCCAGCCTAGGTAATTAAAATTAGCATCTCTCTAAGTGGGACACTAACCATGATGTTTTTGAATGCTTTCCAGATGGTTCTGATGGGCAGCCGAGGATGGAAACTATAGTGTAGAGTGATTCTAACAGTATCTGGGCTTGAGCAAGGCCCAAGAGCAATAATCTGTTAAAAATACTTGCTCAGGGGAGTCACTGTTCTTCCTTGTCTTCAACCATAGCTGAGAGTGTTTTGCTTGTCTGGCAGCATTTGGGCCAACCTGATTTGTCAAGGGGTGAGAAAAATGCTATTTGAAATGCCTGTCTTTGGTTTCTCTCCCAGAAAATAGAGGCACAGTGATATTTACTCAACCCTTACTTTGTGATAGCCTGGAATTTTGTAAAAACAAAACAAACCAAGTACCCAAATGAAATGTCATTAAGCTAAGGGATGATTTCATGTAGAAGAAATGGGGCATAAGCTCCCACCAACATTACAACGATGTAATGCCCCAATGGGTGGGGTGGGATGGGAATGGAGAGAAATTATAACTACTATAAATGTGATGGAATATTCAGAATTCATTAAACTGGCTCTGCAAATTCTGAAACAAAATGTTCACACTGCAAGAGTGTAAACATTGAGAAGAAAATAGTCACCCTTATAGTGTCCAAATTTATCAGTGGCCCTCTTCAGTCTTTTGTTTTACTCTCTACCTCTGTCTGACAATTTCAGAGTGAATAACGGGCAGTGGGGTGGGTGGGGGTGCATGACTGGGGAGTAGGGGGTTGCTTATCAGTAGGGGAAAGAGGCTTTTCAGATTTGGACAACAATCAGAAATTCACCAGCTGAACCCCATATGTTAGATTAATATGTGTCTTCATCTCCTGGTTTTGAGTGACTGGTTGCTTGGGAGCTGATATTTCTAAAATAACAATATTATTTATTATATAGTTTAATATGTAAATCTGCTCACAGTATTAACATGTTCCTAGAATTTAACTTATGTTCTTAGGACATGGAAAGCAGAGTTGACAGCAACAAATGATATAAAATATTCTTACTGGTTCTCTCTTTTCTTCTTAAGTGGGTCCACAAGGCGCAGTGTGTCTCTGATCACAGCCACTTTCACTTCTTCATCGACAAGGCTGGGGACATTTTCAAACACCCCAGGAGAAAGCTTGAATGGATAAGGATTCCATGTTACAGTGAAGACGCAGATTCAGTGACAAGTGGCTGTCAGCATCTAATCTTACCACTAGCTCAAGTGGTTGTATTATAGGTTTTGTTTATGTTAATCTATAGAGATTCTACATTTCCTTTAAAACAAACTTAAAAATGACAATTACCTTTGACAAATAAAATACATAAAGAGGAAAAAGAACACCATTTTTCTTAATTATCAAAATTATACATGTTCGTTGTAGACAATACTAGAAATACAGAAATGAGTTAAAAATGAAAAGAACCCAAATAATCCCCCAAATCCCAATATTAATATTTGATGTATTTTCTATCATTCTTTTTTGTGCATTATGAGGAGGGGGTGTAGAAAAAAATACTATGTGTTATTTATCCTACTATGTAAGATAAAAATACTATTTACTATTTATCTTACTGATTCAAGCATGTCGACATGGCTAAATCGTATTCACAGAATTTCAATTAGCTCATCTCCTGAGGCTAACTAATTAGTTCATGTCAAAACTGATGGAAAGGCTCAGCTGCTTCTAAGTTCCCAGACCTTAAAAACTGGAACAATGGCATGCTGGGAAACCACTATAGGTCGGATAGGTCTTATATTAATAGACTGTGTTCCGAGCTCAACAAAACGAAGATAATTTAGATTTGAATGAAACTGTACTGTGAGAATTTGGGAATGCTCAATCTTGTTCAGCCAAGTGAATAATATTGAGTGGGAACACTCAGTTGTATGGCAATATATGTGATAATGTATTCAAAATACTTACTTCTTGCTCATGTTCAATTCTCATGCTGGGATTTGCGTTTACTTCAAGTAGCATAGGCTTCAGATTTTTCATCAGAAGTATATCAAAGCCTAAAATCTGGGCAGGATAAACATAATTCAGAGTTACTCTCTATTATGGATCGATATGTGTCCTAAAAAATCTGTACCAATTTGGCTGTGCCATAATTCCTGGTTTCCTCTATGTTGAAATTCCTGCCTCTATGCTGTTAATGAGGGTGGATGAGCAGCAGTTGTGTTGGTAGAGCAAGACTCAATGCACAAATTTGTTTTGTGCCTTGAGATGGTCTCTTAAGCTATAAAGGGAAAAATCTGGCAGAGAGATTTGGGAACATCACACCATCAAGAAAGCAGCATTGGGAGAAGAACGTGTCTTTCAGACCTGAGGTTCCTGTGACAAGATGCTCCCTAACAAAGACTGATGCAACACAAAGACTTTCCTCCAGAGCTGATGAGGAAGAAAGCCTTCCCCTGGAGCAGACATCCTGAATTTGGACCTGTAGCCTACTGGACTGTGTAAGAACAACTTTTCCTTTGTTAAAGCCACTCACCTTGTGGTATTTCTGTTACAGCAGAGCTAGCTGACTAAAACACTCTCCCTAGTTACAACTGGTTTTCAGGAATTGAATAACATATTAGGGTCATCAAGGTGATAATAAATCAGACTCAGCTTCCAACCTGGACTTTGGGCCTGGCCTCTCTAGTCCACAACCTCTCTTCCTTTGGGTGCACTTGGCAGACCAAAGCACAGCAGAAAATTTTATAGGAATGTTGATAACGGGATGAGTTCCCACACTGCATTTCAGCACTATCAGTATCATCTGGAGTGCTATAAGATGATGACCTCTCTCTTCTATAACAGGTTTCTTTATTATTATTATTATTGTCACATTAAGAATCAATAGTAGTCCCTCAGTTCCTCCCTGTGCTTTTTTTTCTGCTCTCCTGTATTAAGTTGCTTCCTAGCTAGGTCTCTGAAAATCTAAGGCCACTGTTCCTAACCAGGGGTATATTAAAAAAATTGAAAGATAAATAAATAAAACTCATTGCTATGAAGTCAATTCTGACTCATAGCAACTCTACAGGATAGAGTAGAACTGTCCTATAGGGTTTCCCAGGAGCACGTGGTGGATTTGAATTGTCAACCTTTTAGTCAGCAGTCATATCACTTAGCCACTATGCCATCAAGTTTTCCAGGGTATACACAGCAGTATCAAAAGCACATCTTTCAGCAGAGCACCCATCTTTCAGCAGAGAACCTAGGCAAACACATTTTGAAAAAAGAAATGTCCCAGGTGATGCTGATAGGCCATCACAGCTAGAGAGAAGGAAATAATTCATTAGACAACTGCCAAGCAGTATGATCCCTGGTGGCACAGTGGCTATGAGTTACAGCAAGCTACAGTTGCTAACCAAAAGATTGGCAGTTCAAATCCACAAGCAGCTCTTTGGGAACCTCACATGGCAGTTCTAGTCTTCCCTATGAGTCACTATGAGTTGGAATGAACTCAGCAGCGGCGAGTTTGGTTTCTTTGACCAGGCAATAATTACTGTGCAGTGTACCAATTATTTATAATCTCATTTAAACCTCATAGCAATATATTTGAAGTAGGGATTATGCTCTCCATTTCACAGACACAAAAACTGAGTCTCAGAAAGGCTAATGGATTACCACCTACTTTGTAGGAGACAGGGCTGGATTTCACACCCAAGACAGACTGGCTACACAATTTGTCCAACTCACAGCAGAATGAAAGTGTAGGGCCCCTTGTTCAAAAATTAGCAACAATTTCATGATGATGACAGTAGATCAATAAACCTAATGTGGGGCCCTTCTGAATACAGGGCCTCGTGTGTAGGTTACATGCAGCGCAGCCCTCAACGCTAACTTCAGTACTATTTGTCAGCGTCTGCTCTTGAATCCAGTTGCTTCATCAAGCCAGGCTTTGTTTTCCAGCCACTCCGGCATCTCTCAGTTCCTCTCAAGTGCCATGCTCAGGGCGAGACACCTGTTATGGACTGAATTGTGCCCCCTCCAAATCCATGCTGTAAATCCTAATCTCTGTAGCTGTGGCCATAATCCCGTTGGAGAATGGGTCTTCTTTGTTATGTTAACAAGGCACTACAAGTAGGTGACTTTAATGAATAGAGACTTATTTTCTCACGTTTTAGGAGGCTACCCAAAGCCGTTGCCATCAAGTTGATTCTGACTCACAGTGGCCCTGTATGTCAGAGTAGAACCACTCCCATAGAGTTTCCAAGGAGTACCTGACGGATTTGAACTGCTGGCTTTCTGTTTAGCAGCTGTGGCACTTAACCACTATGCAACCAGGGTTTCTAGAAGTCCAAATTGGGTATTAGTGTTGGGTCTGTCTTAAGCCAATCTCTTTTAAGATATAAAAAAGGGAATTTAAGCAAGCACGCACAAACTGAGGAGAAGATCCATGCCACATGATAATCAAGAAGCCTAGGAATAAGAAACTGAAAAGCATCAAGGACATCCCCTTCCCCACACATGCCGCATCCCAGCTTCCCCTAGAGTTGGTACCCTGAATTCACAATTTTAGTCTTCTATACTGTAAGAAAACAAATTTCTGTTTGCTAAAGCCACCCACTTGTATTTCTAATATAGTGGCACCAGGTGACAAAGACACCATCCTTGTTCATCCTGCTTACTTGTCCTGAAACAACACTTCACCTAGATAACTCCTCCTCATCCTTGAGACTGCGGTCCCTAATCACATCCCTACCCTAAGGACTTTCAGGTCTTGGGAGCGTTCCCATTGTCTCTGTACAAAGGGATACCGCAGAGAGCTTCGAACTTAATTGATACAACCCCAAAGTTTCAATAATCATAATGTGGAGAACAAAAGAGAGGAAAGAAAAAGATAGGGTTATAATCTCCCCTCCTTTATCAACTCAGGAAGAAAAAGATGAGGGAAATCCATTTACTTGTCTACATAGAATATGCATTAGTTAAATGATAATTATTAAATGGTAGCTTCATTCTTAGTAATGAGATCAGAGCCCAAATGACTACTTTTTGTGTGATTCCAGATGAAGTTATTCTTCAGTGAAGGGCAATAAGGATGAGAAGCTGGAAAAAGTCATCCTCAGTCTATTTTTCTTTCCATGGTCATGAAAAGAAGGGAGTAGAAACTCAGTAGAAAATGTTGCATGTATTATAGATATGCTTAATAATACATGACAAGTGGATATAAATGATGAGACCTTTTAGACACTCCGGTGACATCATCAGTCTAACTTCAGACCTGGTCTGAGACACGTGCTGTTGATGAGGCTCCAGTGCCAACATTTATCGCCATTAGTAGAAGTTTGGACTTGTGCTTTGTCAGCCTGGTGGACTCTTTCTAATCTGATGCAGTCTCACAAATGTAAATCTATAGGAATACTGGGAGCTGGGGCAGGGATTGGGGTGTGGCAAAACCTCATCAGTCATATTGATCTGTCCACTGGCATAATATTTTATGGAACCTTACTGCTGGTACATGTCTTTATCAGAAAGACCTGGACTCCAATCCCAGCTTAGTCTTCCTCGATGACTCTAGGTAAGATGTGAAACCTCGCTGAGCCTCAATTATCTCATACAAAAAATGAAAATAATATTAGCTGCCTTGCAAGACTGTTGATAGCATTAAATGGCACAATGGAAGTGAAAAGTACCTAGAAGT
Source organism: Heterohyrax brucei (assembly GCA_028571685.1). Classification (NCBI taxonomy): domain Eukaryota; kingdom Metazoa; phylum Chordata; class Mammalia; order Hyracoidea; family Procaviidae; genus Heterohyrax; species Heterohyrax brucei. Next base: position 72,739,685 of record CM053150.1, read on the forward strand.
ATGCTTATCACATGGAAAGTACTCAATATATGCTAGCACCCTTTCAGCTTTCCTCCTAATCCCACCAACAGAAAATGGCTTTAGTGTGCTTTGGAGTCAAAGGAGCTAATTTCAGGTTTTCTTTCTACTTTGAACTTGTGTAGTGAAAAGCATGTTATTAGTAAGTCTAGTTTCCTCATCTGTAAACAGGAAAATAACAGTAGCGCTTACTTATCCTAGTTCACTCATTCGTAAAATACTTATTGAATGCTTACTATGTTCCAGGAGCTATTTGAACTGCTGGAAATATAGTAGTAGACTAGACCAAGTCCTAGTCCACCTGGAGTTTACAATCTAGTAGGGAAGACACGATCAAATAGTGGTAGTTCAATGTCAAATATTTTGCATAGTACCTGATGTACAATGTTTAGTGAAGGTTATCTTCATTATATTTTTTTCACAAGCTTGAGGAAAGTTCAAGGAAATAGGAATGACTTTCTTTTCAAAAATTCAAGAAATACATAGCACGGTGAATCTCAATAAACAGAATCACAGAACTGAAAGAAGCTTAGAGCTGATCTTCTCATAAAATCCCCAAATGCCAGAGCTGGCATAAAATTAGGAATTTACTTGGTCCATTGATTTTCTGAGGAAGCAAAGAAGAAACCAACCAGATCAGCTCAACTGTTATCTATTTTACACACTGGAGTTCCACATGAAAAAAAGCTTTACTTTTCTTTTCATAAAAAAACTACTCATCTAGTCTATCATATACATTATGCAAATCAAGAACCCACAGCTTAGAGAAGAGAAACCCTCTCTCCAAGTCCTTCCAACAGGAGTTATTAGATTGAGAGGGACCTTTTCAACCATGTGGTGCTCTGCTTCCCCTAAAGATTTCACTTGAAGTGTCCCCTGGAGGATTCAAAGATATTTGCCCTTCATCTCTGACTTCTAGAAGCTTCAAACAAACTTAAGCCATTAATAGAAAATCCAGGTAAAGGCATCAAGCTACATAGTAACTAGAGGGATTGTCTCCTGTGTCCCAGACCTATATTCATCTGCATCCAGAGTAGATACACTTTGGAATTCCCAGACTCCTCAAGTTCAGTATATCCAAACTCACTGTCTGTGGTGGATAGTCTCTAAAACGATCCTAATGATCCTGATTTTGTGGTATTCATGCTCTTGTGTGATCTCCTCCCCTTAGAGTGTGAGCTGAATCTAGTGATTTGCTTCTAACAAACAAAATATGGCAGGAATGTTGAAATATTACTTCCAATATTAGATCATAGAATGATTATAGTTTCTTCTGCCTTGGGTACACTACCCAACACTCTTGCTTGCTCACTCTGGGAGAAACAGCTGCTGTGTTGTGAGGTGCGCCATAGAAAGGTCCATGAAGAAGGAATTGATGTCTCCCGCCAATAGCCAGAGAGGACTTCAGGCCTGCCAACACCTCTTGAGCCTGGAGGATGATCTTTCCCCAGTCAAACTTGGAGATAACTGTCACCCTGGCCAACACTTAGCTTGTAGTCTTGTGAGTGACCTGCAGCCAGAGACACTCAGCTGTGTCTGGATTCCTGACTCACAGCAACTGTCAGATAATAAATTTTTGTCATTTTAAGCTGTCAAGTTTTTTTTACATGGCAACAGACAATACACCATCTTGCTCTAAAATTAAGTTTGCTTCCCATGTTTGTTTTCCACCCAGTCCAAAAATTCTCCTTTTATCCTTCACATCCAGTTCGTCACCAAATCTTAGACATTCTGTCTCCCCTAGAGATGTCTAGATCTGATCTATTCTTATTGCTCCAAGTCTGGGCCTGGCCTGCACCATTGCTCATCTGGACTACTTTAACGGCTTTCTCATTTGTTTCCTTGCACTAAAATTCATCTCTATAATTCATCTGGCCTAAATGGAATATTAACACTCCTCTGCCTAAAATTCCTGCCTACAGAATGAAGCCCAAGTTCCACAGAATATCTTACAAATTTCTCCATGACCTGGCATCTGTCTCACACTCCAGCTTTGCTTCCTCTCAGTCATCACTGCACATTTTGGGCTCTAATTGTGCTGAACTATTAGCAGTTCTGGTGGTGTAGTGGGCCAAATTCTACATCTTCTAACCAAAAGTTCAGCAGTTCAAATCTGTGAGGTACTCCTTGGAAACTATATGGGGCATGTCTACTCTGAACTATATAGGTCACTATGAGTCAAACCTGACTTGATGGCAATGGGTTTGGGGTTTTTTATTTATTAGTAGTTCTAGGATGCTTCACTGCTTTCTACCTTCACAGTCTTCTGCCTGGAAACATCAAATATTTATCGAGCACTTACTAAATATTGGGTCTATTCTAGGCACAGGAGATAACTCAGTGACGAAGCCAAAGCCCCTGTCTTCTCGGAGATTATATTCTGGTGGTGACAGACCTCAAACAAATCAGTAAAACAAGATAAGAAGATAGAGTGGGTAAACGGGAGAGTTCAGTGCTTTTAATACAGTAATCAAGGAAGTAGGGAGGAGATGATATGTGTCACTCTATTGTCTCCTGGCTCACACAGTTTCTGATCAGAAGTTTACGGTTATTTGTTCCTTTGAACATAATGTATCTTTTCTGTCTGCTTGTAAGATTTTTCTCATTATCTCTTGTTTTCCACATTTTGATTATGATGTGCCTTGTATAGTTTCTGTGTGTCTATGTCTGTGTTCATCATACTTGGGGTTTGTTGAGTTGCTTGGATTGTGGGTTTATAATTTTCATCAATATGGAGAATTTTGGCCACCATTCACATTTTTTTTATAACTTTTTTCTCTCTGATACTCTGGGACCAATTACACATACACTGAATGACATGAAATTTGTTGATTTTTATACCTGTCATTTTCCTGTCTGTGTTTCATTTTGGATAGATTCTATTGCTATGTCTTCAAGTTCACTTCTCTTCTGCGGTGTTTAATCTGATGTTAATAGCATCCAGTGAAATTTTCATTTCAGCTATTTTATTTGGTTCTTTTTAATAGCTTCCTTTCCTTTCCTGATTAGGCTTATATTTTCCATTAAAATTGTGGAAATAGTCATAATAACCATTTTAGCATCCTTTTCTGGTAGTTCCTTCATCTCTATTTCTGGGTCTGTTTTTATTGACTGATTTTTCTGCTGGATATAGATTATATTTTCCCATCTGTAGATTTTTTTTTTTTAATTGATGCTAAGCATTGTGAATGTTACAGATCTGAGTGCCTGGATTTTGCTTTCTTGTAAAAGACATTGGGCTTTATCTTGGCAGTCAGTTATTTGCCTACCAGTTTGATTGCTTCAAGATCTGTTGTTTAAGCTTTATTAGGATGTGTCACTGTGAGTTGGAATTGACTTAATGGCACAGGGTTGGTTTAGTTTCACATAGGTATAGAGTAGTCTTGCCTCCAAGGATGATTCAACTATATGTATTATGGCAAGACTTTCTGAAGTCTATACTGAATGCTCTTGGTGATCACCAAAGACTCTCTACTCTGGCTGTTCAGAGCTCAGAAAGTTCCCTGCCCTGTGTAAGCTCTGGGAGATGTTCATCTTATTAACCCCTGACCATTCTTTGTCCAGATTTGTAGATTAACACTATATACATGCATAGCCTGGTACTCAGCAAAGACTCATAGGAACCCCAAGCAGATTTCTGGGGCTCTTTTCCTGCTTACTTCCCTTTCTGGAGTTCTGCCCCACAATTTCTAGCCACCTCAGTCTCCCCTAACTCCAGTATATATCTGTTCAACTAACTGAGGTCACAGAGCTCTGTTTAGGTTTGGGCCCATATTCTAGAAGTCGCCTCCAGAAAGAAAGGTGAGGCAACTGTTGAACTCATCTTGCTGTGTTTTTTTCTTTCCTTTTTCATGGGAATCAAATCACCGAGCTACCTACCATCCAAAGTCTGAAAACAATTTATTTTGTCTGCTAGTGTAGTTGTTTTCAACAAAATGTGACACTAACATTTTTTTTCTCCATCATGACCAGAAGTAGAAGCCTCAGGAAGTGATGTATGAGCAAAGACTAAATGAAGTAATAGAATAAGCCATGTGAAGAGCAAAAGAAGAGCATTTTAGGAAGAGGAGACAGCAAAAATAAAGACCAGCAAGCAGAAATAGGCAAAAGGAGAGTGTTAGAAGATGAGGTCAGATAGAAAAGCAAGAGACAGATCATGTAGCATCTTGCAGGCCACATTAAGTAGCCTCAGTTTTAAGTGCAATGAGAAGTCATCGGGGAGTTTGTAGAAAGGAAGTAACCTGAACTGACTTACATTTTAAAAGGATCACTTTGGCTGAAGTGTGAAGAGTAGGCTATAATTATGCACCAAGAAGGGAAAGATGGACACAAATTAGGAGGCTATTGAAGTAACTCAAGCGTAAGTCCATGGCTACCTAGACTGGGTTGTTAGCAGTAGGGTTGGTTAGAACTGGTTACCTATGGAGCATATTTTAAAATGTACTTTCAGGAGCTGTTGACAGGTTGCACATAAGAAGGAGCAAGAAAGAAGCAATAAGAATGACTCAGACTTTTGGTATGAGTAATTGAATGGTGTTCACTTTCTGAAAAAAGAAATACAGTGGGAGAAAAGATTTGGAAGGGAAATGGAGAGTAGCACTTAGGACATGAAGGGTGACATGCCCACTCATATTCAGGTAAAATATTAAAACAGCAATTTGGATATAATAGTCTAGGTATCAAGGAAGAGTCAAGATTGGAGAGATACAGATTTAGGAGTTAGCCAAATAGAGCTGGTACTTAAAGCCAAGGGACTAAATGTGATCTGGGGTGTAGCTAAGAGAAGAAATGTCCTGGGACTAAACCCTGAGCCTTTCCAACAGGTCTCAGGAAGAGGGGGCAGAGAAGCAGCAGTCAGTGAGTCAAGAGGAAAACCAGGAAAGTAGGATGTCCTTCACCTTTTTCTATTTCACAACTGCTCTTTGTGCCTTGAATTCTAGCTTAAGCATCTCCTCCTTTAAGAAGTCCTCCGTGATTGGGTTAGGCAAAGCTAACTACTCCCTATTTTGTGCTCTCCTGGCATCCTGTGCATGCCCTCTCAGCACTTATTACATGAAATTGTAATTTTCATGTGTCATGTTTCCCACTGAACTGTATGCCTCTTACCAGCAGAGACTGCATCTTATCCATAACCACATGCCCTACAATTAGCCCAGGGCTTGTCTCTATGGATGCCCGTGAAATGCGTTAGAGTCCGAAGGAAGAAAAAAGCTTAAATATCAGAAGTAGTCAAAGAAGGGTTTACAGTAAATGTAGCATTTGAGTAGCACCTTGGGAGGCACTGAATTTCAAAACACAGTGAGGACAGGAGAAACCATGAAAGCTTGTTAGGCCAAGACAGAAGAGAACAAGAGGGCAGCATTGGGAAAGCACAAACTAAGTCCCAGAGACAGGAATCAGACCTGACCGGCAAGACCTGAGGGCCCAGGTAGGATACAGGGAAGCTAGGCTTGAGGCCAGCCTGGGGAGGCAACAAATGCCAGGCTAAGGACTTCATTTTCACACTATGCTCTTTGGAATGTTGGCATTCCAATTAGCTTTCAAATGTCATTATTTGGTGGTTTTCTATAATGTTAACACACTTCTTCACAGACAAGTTGGAGGACTGCTGCAGTTACAGATAACATATGATGTCATAATAAAACTACCATCATTAAAGTGACTACTATGTGCTAGGTACCGTATCAAGTTTTCTGCATTGTTTTCTTTTATTTGATCTAGCAATAACTATGTAAGGTAAATACTAGTATTACCTATATTTGTAGGTGAGGAAACCGAGGCTAAAAAAACTATTAACTTGCTGAGTTCACCAGCTACAGTTGCAAGGAAGAGGAACTGGGATTAGTTCGAACCCAGGACATCTAAGAATAAAATCCAAGCCCTTTACCGTGACACCGCTTTTTCATCTCCTTTCTTTGGAGTGTCCACAGTATAAAAAAGAGGTCAATAAGAACCCAGAAAAAAATTACAGAAACACCTTCATCATTGGAGAGGGGCCTCCTCCACCCATCTAAGGGAAAAGATCATGAGCTGAGGAGAAAATTAGACATGGGGGCTTGAGGAAAATACAAATTAAGTAATGGGATTGAGAAAAATGTTCTCAAATCTAGCTGAAAACCTTTCCACTGCTTTAATATTTCTGCCACACGAGTCATCTATACCCAGAAAGACCCCACTGCTTAAGCCAGGGTCACACTGCTGTCCTCCAGAGAACTGACATGAGAATATGTTGTAGAGGGCTGACCGGGCGACAAACCAGAATGACAGGGCAGCCACGTTCCTAGGCAACAGATTACAGGAAACCTGCCGACAGTCGGAACAGCACCAGAAGCTGCTATAGGCCGACACAGTTTCCCAAGTAGCTACTGTGGTTATGATTAGAAAGGGGTGACAGTCACATGTGCAAGATGAATGCAATTTCAGGGGCTATAGAGCATCTTCTGGAACAATGCCATCTGGGCCAGGCCCAGGCTACAAACGAAGGTGGTTCCTTGGCAAAGAAACTGCACATAGAACATCACAGTTTGCAAAGAGCTTCCATAAGCTTTGTCACGTTCGAATTGGTTCAGAACCCTTGAGGTGGGTGATGTAACTGAATTGCAAAGGTAGCTGATGTATGCAAGATCACAGAGCATGTCAACAGCAGAGCCATGCCTTGCCCCCAAGTCTTGCAGTTCCAAGTCAGTTCAAGTATTTGTGAGTCAGACGAAAGAGTGTTTTAACAAAGTGATAAGAATAAAGAGACTCCCCAAGGAAAACAGGATGTTTTCTCTCTCAATCACTATGTGTCTGAAATATATGGTAAAAAAAAAAAAAAAAAAAATACATTTCCAAACATCTGACACCTCATACTTTGTCAAACTGTTTTTACCTTTGTTATTTTACAAATATGGGTCTGGGAAGGCAGGTAGGGAAGTGAGTGTAGGTGACAGACATATCAGGATCCTGAGACTCAGGGGGGTGAAGAAAAGCCCAAGGTCACACAGCTGGTGGGAGGCAGTGCTCTTGTGTTTCTCTCCTGACCCCAGGCCTGGAAACATTTAGCTGTGGTCAAGAGATGGAAAATAGTCACCAGGCTGTGGTTCCATTTGCTAGACATGATCTGTCCAAACCAGTGGCTCCTTCTTGTCCACGCTGGCCTTCTCCAGTTGCCCACAGCTTGGGTCCCTACTAACTCCCCCACGGCTGCCCCATGCTGCCTCTCCATAGCAAGGCAAGCAGCACAACAGCCACCCTGGCCCTCCACCCAGCCACTCTCACCGAGCCAAGATCCTGTGGCTTGGGTGTGCACCCTGGGCTCCCATGACGCTCCCAGAATAGCTTTCATTGTCAAACAGATGCAACCACACAAGTTCCCAGGATGACTTCTGGATGCTTCCACGTTGCAACCACCTCTTTTGTCTTAACCTTTTGGTGACACAGGTCAGGACCTATTTTTTTATTGTCCTGGCTCTTAGGCTCTGTTCACTTATTCTTTCTAATACTTTCCAACACTTGATAGCTAAGCTGGACAGTCTGCCTGGGAACCAAAGGCCAGGGGTCCAAGTGCTTAAAGATAGATCTCTGGATGACAATCACCCTCTTCTTGTACTGGAATTCTCTCCAGATGACTCTCCCAGTCTGCATGGAAGTCCTGCTGACTGGTGCCCAACTCCCAGGGTAGATGTCCCTGGTCTGAGTTGCACCTCAGGAGCCAACCTTCTGTTCAGATATTGGGTGAACTTTCCCTTCACTAGAAAGGTTACCCAGTTCCTTCTTCTCTACCTTATTGTTCCATGCTACCATTATCTTCCTACCACAGTTTCCAGGATAAAATATTCCTAGCCTTTTCTTAATCTGTTATTCTACACTGGACACCAAGGAAACTTCACAATCCTCAAATCTCCAAAGGAATAAACTTCAGTAGTGCCTGTTTTGTAACATGAATGGAGTTCCCAAATCACAGGATAAAGAAAGCTTTAACATAGAGGCTTCACATCCCTCCATCTGCCTCCACTGCTCTCAGTTTACAGTCACCCGGCAGGTAGAGGGAGCCTGTAGAGCTGTTGACCAGCTAGCATTTGGGAGTACCAGTGTGGTAGGAGGATATGATAGAGTCATCATTATCTTTGTTAAGATTAGATGGAAGGTTGAAAACAACCCAAGTGATCAGACAGGAAAACTGATAAATTATGCATATTTACAGTGAAATATACGGCAGTACAAATAGAAAAAAAATACTAACTACCCACATCAACAGGAATAGATCCTTGAAAATTACTGGTACTAGTGGAAAAAATGTTGCAGAAGACTTTATACTTTATAAGAGCATTTTTATAAAGCCTCAAAATAGCAAAACAATTGAGTGTTTAGGAATACATTTGTGTACCATAAAAGTAGTTTTCAAAAGACAAAGAAATGACAAATGTAAAATTCAGGATTTTGTTACCTCTGGGTGGTAGGTAAGGAAATATAACAAGAGAAACAGTTAATTGCAGATCCTGGTTTGGGAGGTGGGTTTGGAATGATAATTTTGTTGCTCCATTTCACAGCTTACATGGATGTCCCATGTGTTCTTTTGTACATATCAATGACTACAAACTAATTTTAAAAGATGAGATGGAGAGCGTTCCCGGAATCCCCTTTGTTATCATCTACTGATAAATACCTGATTTATCTAGTGTCCAGAAACTGCATACTGCATGCCTGGACTCCATATGCTCCAACCACCACCCTCTCCTTCCTCTTACAGTCAAAGATCCTAAATGAATGTTCTACCATTACTTCTGGTTTCCTAACCTCACACATCCTGCTCAACCACTACAGTTGGGCCCTTGGCCCCACCATGCTGCTGAAGGTAATTCTTGCTGAGGTCCCCAGTGAGCTCCTTGGTGGAAAATACAGCAGACTGTTTCAGCCCTAGTCTTGCTTGTCATCTCTGAAGCATCTGACAGGGCTGGCCCTGCCCGCAAACACCTTGGTGTCTGTGAAACCTCCTGATAAACTGCTCTTACAGTCACTCTTTCTCAGTCCCCTTTGCTGGTTCCCTCTCCTTGGCTTGGCCCTCACTTACACAGCGGTACCCACAGAGGTCTTCTCAGGCATCTTCTCATCCTACAACCTCTCATGGCTTCAGTAACTATCCAAGTGCTGGTGAGTTCCCATCTTTCTCTCCAGCCCAGATCTCTCTTTCCTGAACTCCAGGTTCAAATATTCAACTATCCTCACAATGTCTCTGCTTGAATATCACAGAGGCACTTCAAACATGTTCAAGCCTAACTCCTGGCCATCCCTCACGGGTCTAGTCCTCTTCCCCTAGCCTCACTGCATCCACCAAAGTTCAAGCCATCCTCACTTCCATCCTTCCCTCACCGCAGTCATGCCTCTACTCACCAACTCAGGCCACTCTATCTCCTAGATGGATCTCACATCGATCCAGTCTTTTCGCCTCCACCAAGACCTTCCTAATCCAAGCCAGCATTCTCTCTTGCTTGTATGAAAGCAATGGCCTCATTAGTGACTTCCCTGCCTCCATTTTTGCTTCAGTTCATTCTCCACCCTGCAAAGAGTTTATTCTCTGTAATGTTGAAATTTGAATACATCAGTTGCCTGCTTAAAATCCCTCAGAGTACCACACAGCTCTCAGGTGCTCCATGACTTGGTCCTTACCTACCTCTTCAGCCTCGTCTCTCCTATTCATCCTCATCTCTGTCTCAAACCTCATTCTCCAACCATAGTGAACCTCTATGGGCTCTTTCAGTTTCTTGAATGCACCATGTTCCTTCTTTCTTCTGCAAGCACAGCTGTTCTCTAACTCCTACCTCAGGGTTCAGTGTGCCTATCACTTCTTTTGGGAAACTTTCCCTGACCACTACCCCACCCAGAAAATGTGACACAGTCCTACAATCTCCTAGCCCCTAGTACATCTCCTATTCTAGTGCTTATCACACTTTGTAATTAACTGTTTTTTGAATTATTTTTCTCAAGCAATAGACCCAATGCATCAGTCAGCAAGGACCTAACTTATTAAATACTGTCTCCCTAGTACCTAAGGAGTACCTGGCCTCTACTAGGCAAGTGGTAAAAATTGATGAAAGAATTAATAAATAAATAAGTGGCATATACCATGATTTATATATTGTCTTAGTTATCTAGCACTGCTATAACAGAAATGTCACAAGTAGAGGGCTTTAATAAACAGAAATTCATTCTCTCAGTCCAGGAGGCTGGAAGTCTAAATTTAAGGTGCCAGCTCCAGGACAAAGCTGTCTCTATCTGATGGTTTTGAGAAAAGGTTCTTATCATCAATCTTCCCCGAGTCTAGGAGCTTCTCAGCACAGGGGCCTCCTGGTCCAAAGGATGTGCTGTGCTCCTGGATCTTCTTTCAGGGTAGTATGACATCCCCACGTCACTCTGCATGTTTCTCTTTCATATCTCAGAAGAGACTGACTTAAAACACAACCTAATTTTGTAAACTGAGTCCTTCATTAACATAACTGCCAATAACCCCATTTCATTAACATCATAGAAACTGGATTTAGAACACATAGGAAAATCACATCAGATCACAGAATGGTGGACAATCACACAATACTGGGAATCATGGACTAACCAAGTTGACATACATTTTTAGGGGGGTGGGGGAACACAATTCAATCCATAACATATATGTTATTTCATTTAATTCTTACAAAAACTGTTTAAAGTAGGTACTACTAGTCTCATTTCACAGGTGAGAAAGGTAAGTAATTTGCCCCAAATCACACCAAAAGCTAATGTCACTGCCTTTGAGTCGATTCTGACTCATAGTGACGCTATAGGTCAGAGTACTAACTGCTCCATAGAGTTTCCAAGGAGCTCCTTGTGGATTTGAACTGCTGACTTTTTGGTTAGCAGATGTAGCACTTTTAGACCACCAGGGTTTCCCTAAATCGCACAGCTGGCAAGTAAAAGATGAGAATTGGTCCTGGGTTTAAAACCCACACTGGCAACCATCCCTGTTCCCCTCTGGCCATCCATCCCCACCCCTCAGGCATGTGAGATCAGGGTGTCTTCTATAGGCCCAGTCAAGGTTGGGAAGTCAGGCTTGGAAGCAGTGCTGGTTACCTGAAAGCACGTGGGCCCCGGCTTCCCTGCTGGGATGTCCGACTGGTAGAAAACTTTGAGCTCTGGAGTCAGGGCAATGACAGTCTTAATCACCAAGGAGATGATATCGGACCAAACCTTCTTGATGTCAACACCTTTAGAAGACAACCTACAAAGAATGCTAGAAAAAGTCCTTTTGCTGCCTGTGTTAGCACTGTCCGAATGGACAAATTTACCACTGTGAATATTTAGGGAATAGTTGGTTAAGTGCATAAAGATGTGGTGTAGATTTTTGGGGTTGGGCTCTTGATATGGCTCAGTACAAAATCTAGAGAGTCCATCTTTGGCTATATAAATCTCTAAGGGGTCTAAGGACTTTAGTAAGACATACAAACGAATATCAAACTTCAGCTTGTCAATAAGGAGAGGTTTGCAGATGTACTCCTGGACCACAGCTGGCCTGCTCTGGAGAGTGCCTGCCAGGCGGATGTCACTGGGGTCTTTAATGAGGTAGATTCCGTCACCCTGACAACCACCATCAGGTTTTACAATAAAAGTGGGCTTCCATGAGGGATCACCATCTTTCACCATTTGAACCTGGGGGAAAGAAAAGAATGATTAGTATTACTTTCTTTTCTTCTCTGAATCCCCCAGCACAGAGCAGGACCTTAGCAAATGTCTGGCAAATGAGTGACAAAATGACCCTAGTCTATCTGAACACTCACTGAACATCTTCCATGAGATAACACTATCTAGTGTCATCGAGCGATTCTGACTCACAGAGACCCTATAGGTCAAAGTAGAACTGTCCTGTAGAGTTTCCAAGGAGCACCTGGCAGATTTGAACTACCAACCTTTTGGTTAGCAGCCATAGCACTTAACCACTATACCACCACGGTTTCCAGTGGACTAGGTATTAAGACAGTAGCATAGAATTGTCCTGAATCCTGTCCTCCAGAATGGAAATGGAGAGTGTAGTGGATTTGCCATGATAAGACCTATGTTCAAATGCCCTTTTGCCACTTACCAGGTATAATTTTAGCAAGTTATTTAACTAATGATAATTCTCAGTACTATTTATGTATCAGGTACTATTTGAGAAACTTTGTAGAAGTAATGTCATCTAATCCTCACAGAAAATACGGTTGCTTTTTTTGTAATGTAGGAAATAGAGAGGGTACAAAAAGCCAAAAAATGCCAAAGCCACTGCCACTGAGTGATTCTGATTCATAGCAACCCTATAGGCCAGGGTGGGACCCCATAGAGTTTTCAAGAGCACCTGGTGGATTGGAACTGCTGATGTTTTGGTTAGCAACCGTAGCACTTAACCACTACTACCAGAGTTTCTGGAGACGGCACAGCAGTTGCTAATAGAGTAGGTGTCAGAGTCAGGCCTTCTGGATTCAAGTTCTGACTCTCCTCCATACCGTATGACCTTGGGTGAGTTAATCTCCGCATTCCTCATCTGTGAAATAGAAGCGGTAACAGTACCCACCTCACAAGATTGCTCTAAGGATTTGAGGACTGAATGAACTTATAAATGCAAAGGGCTCAGCATCCCATAGAAGGCAAGCATAGAAACCCTGGTGGCATGATGGTGAAGGGCTATAGCTGCTAACAAAGATTGACAGTTCAAATCCACCAGGCGCTTCTTGGAAAGTCTATCTGGCAGTTGTACTCTGATCTATAGGGTCACTGTGAATTGGAACCAACTAGACGGCACCTAACAACAACAACAACGTAACTTGCTGACTAACCGAGGGGCAGAATCGGGATTGGAATCGAAATCAGTCTAAAGCCCTTGCACTTGCTTCTGTGTTACCAAGTCGCAGTGTCCTACTCTGACTGGGTCACAGTAAACATTAAATAAGCTTGCATTCATAAAGGGCCAAGCATTAGACCAAATACAGTTAGTGCACAGGAAATGGTTTTATCATTTACATCCCTGATTAATAAATTCATTTATTAGATGTGGCCAGTTCTTCCAGTCTGTTGAGATCTTTGTGAAACTGGATTCTGTCATTTGCAAGATTTGCTCTCCTCCCAGCTTTAGGTCACCAGGACATTTAAATAATTATCTTGGGCACTTGACCAGTCCAGACAGTTCGCGGGGAGCTGTGAGTCTGCATAATTCATGCAGCCTGATTCCCGAGGCTCTCACGGGGTCCTTGGTGCAGTTCTGGAGAAAGAATGAACCACAGTGGCAGAAAAAGGAGGTGTTCACTGAGGGAGGGTTGCTGAACGAAATTTAAAGATGGATTAGAAAGAGGCAGCTACTCCCTCTACAGATTCTGGGATGACAGACTTCACGAACAAGCCTTCCATTCTTAACTTAGTAACTCCGGGCAGTTCCCTGGCAGCCAGGGGACACGGTGTGTTCCTGCTCTCAATGCACATCAGCCAGGCACCTTCGCTGTGTAAGCCCAAACCAGGACGCAGCCACTCCGGGCTTTATCTCTTTGACCAGCCTATATTTCTAAGTGAAGCTTTTGCCAATTCCTTGGGTGCTATCAGTTACTCTGGGCTTGTAAAAGATCTTTAACAATGGAGAAACACTTAAAGCCTTAATAATGGTCCCCATCAATTGTTTCCCCTTGTCAGCAGGATTCGGGAATGGAACTTCACAGGAGATCAATGCGAGCCTTCCCGGGCCCTCAGCCGAGCCTTTCTTATAACTATGACCTTGACGTGTATGTAGTTCTTTAATATTCATCCAAAGCATACATACACTTGGCTCCTTACAGTAAATATAAGTGTGCTGGACAAATGGCAGTTATGGATTGAGAAGGAGAAAATGTCAAGTTTACGCGGATGGGTAATTTTTCCCTCTGGAAAGCTTTGGCTATGCCAAAAATACTAACAGTTCAATACATTATTGGGAGCAATATTTTCTCCTTTGAATTTGGTGTATCTGTCTTAAGTAAATTAAACTACATGGTTAATAGTCTCTGTCATTCACCACATTACTGATTATTTCTTCTGCTCTTTGCCAGAAAAGTACGTTGTAAGTCAAGATTATTACTACTAGCAGAATCACAGAATTTTTAGGACTGGAAGGATCCTGAGACATCAACACAGGCTGGTTCCCTCATAGTTCAAAGGGAGAAACTGAGGCATAGAGAAGAGATGTGACTTGCTTTGGGTACTGGGTGGTAGGTGGTAAGGATGGGAACTGAGGTCTCCTGACCCTACCTCAAGTTCATAGTTTCATTTTACATCTGATAAGTGTAAGAGCCTCTTTACCCTGATTACCATAGAAAATACTGCCTTAAAAGATTGGGCAGTATCGGTATCTGAGCTCTAGTCCCTCATTGGCCCCTGACCATAGCTCTCTTAGAACTATAACCACAGACTCTTGAGTTTTCTAGGACTGTCCAGTTCCAGATCCTCTGTCTAAGTTCCTGGCTTTGTGAAACACAGGGACGATGTACAGGAAAGCTCTATGGTTGCTCAGGATGTGGTTCCCATAGCACCAGACTCATGTGTCACTTCCACTTTTTGAAAGGAGGAGGATTTTCCAGAATTCATATTCATTCGCCTCTGAGGTTCACTCCAGGGAAATCCATCTGCCCAATTTGCTGAAGTTTTTCTAAAGCACCAGTTCTTAGCAAGGGTCATGCACCAGAATCAAATATACAGTGTTTGCCTGGGCCTCACACTCAGAAATTCTAATATGATAGACTTAGGACGAGACCTAGGCCTATGTGTTTCGGAAAAAGCACCACAGGTTATTCTGATGTACACTCTGTTTGACAATCACTGGTCTAACGTGAATTAAATGAAAATACAACCTGGAACTGACATATTTTGTGCATTGGCATCAGACTGTGTTTGAGGAAGCCTTCCATTTAGCTGACGGTATCTCCAGTTCTATCCAAGGCAGCTGTTAGACATGAAATCCATTAACCTGTAACTCTATACATGGACGGCTGCGAGATACAAAAGGATGTGGTGGTCTGATCGCCTGGCACTCATCGGGCCGATTGAAAATTTTATGTGTCTTTTACTGCCCCCTCGTGGATATTTAGGAAATGTGACTGCGAAATTCACCCTGTTCAAAATGCCAACACTTCCCTCAGTAAGACACTCTATTAAGATGTTAAAATGGTCTTAAAGAAGCACCACTACAAAAAGAGGTCTCTCTGCAGCACTCTTAAGGTAAGATCATGCTTTGAGAGAACTCACGTCTAAAATGCCAGGGTTAGCCAAGTTCATGCTCCATTTTCATGCTGTCTGACCCTTAGACACATTTCAAGTGTTCTGCCTATTACACAGACAGCCCTGTCATGACTGTTTCCTCAACACGTATACATCTTATGGGAAATATGAATGTGAAAGCCTGGAGAGATGTATCACTTAAAAGATTAGTGAAATGTATTCGTTTTGTTGTTGTTTTCCAAATCTTCTATTAGAAAAAAAAGTAAGAGGCACAATGGAAGGCAGCAGCAAGTGTCTCTAAACAAAGATTGTCATCAGAAATGGTGTTTGGTGAGTTAGAAAGAATGCTGAATGGTAAAAAAGAAAGTCTGGACTCTAGTCCCAATTTAGTGAGATGATTTCTGACTGTGCGACCTTGAGAAGGTCACCTAACTTCCTGTGTTTTGTGATATTCTCCTTTAAAATAGAGGGGTTACACTAAGGTCCCTGGCTTCAGCCAAATAACAGGTGCTGAACAGTGATTTATCTAGGTACCATCACACTGAAGGATGGGTTACAAACATGCAAGTGACATTAATCACTGGAGAGTTCATACTGTGCTGTTGGGATCAGCGCATTGTGATGATCTATAAGAGCAGGAGATCTGCACTGGAGATTTATGGTGCACTTGACAAAGTCAGCCAGGCCATTTGGGGAAGCAAGCTTAAGTATTTTGAGAGAGAAATTCAGCAACTGGAATACCAAGGCACAAACCATTATTGTCGTGAGAGGCAGGTAAGCAGACAATTTCTGCAAAAATACTGTCTCTGCAATTGCAGGCAAGTCAAAGCCAGTTACAGCAGTCCGCTGTTACACAGGTGAACTTGCATCCAAACTTAGTGTCTAAGAACTTGATGTCACAGGTCCAGGCTGGAGATTTTCAGCAAAAATAAGCCTCTGGTGGACAAAATAGATGCCACAAAGTGGCCTGCTGGACAGGGTGCAGGGACCAACCTGGTCCAGTCTTAGGGGCTGAGCCTGCTACCTGGGACAAATTCTTATTCCCAGTGTTCAAAACAATTTCTGAGTAACTTAGGAAGGATGCAGCCTGCAGTCAAGTTACTGAGTACCAGATGAGAAGGGCAATAAGGACTAGTGATAGCACAGAGTGGGAAAGGAGAGAGGTGAGGCCCAGGGGAAGAAGTTGAGCAGGTACCATGCTGCCACAGCAGGGTTATATGAAGGTAGGAGAAAGCAGGGGAACTGCAAATAGTTGCTACGGCTGGAGAAAAGAGAAGGGGTGAGGTAGGGTGTACATGTGGTGATCACACTAGTGGGGTTAGCTAGGGCCAGATGACAACAGCAATAACAACAACAAAAATTAGCTTACATTTACTGAGTATTTACTATGGCCCAGAAATCTTGGCGGTGTAGTAGTAAGGTGTTACAGCTGTTAACCAAAAGGTCAGCAGTTCCAATCCACCAGGTGCTCTTTGGAAACCCTATGGGGAAGTTCTACTTTCTTGTATAGGGGTCACTATGAGTCAGAACTCACTCAGTGGCAATGGCGTTGGTCTTGGGCTAATATGGGCCAGGCACTGTTCTAAGTGCTTTACATGTATTATCTCATCAAATCCTCAATATAAACCTACTTTGCAGATAAAAAAAATGAAGTCCCAGAGTAGTTACAAAACTTGCCAAAGATTACACAGTGAATACGGTATGTAGCCAGGATTTGAACCTAGGCAGACAGGTTCCAGAGCCCATATCTAGAGTAAGGAACGTTCTTCAGGAAGTAGAAGGGAAGATTATTCTTGGGTATGAGGCCTTGAATATAGTTTCAGGAAATTTGGACAATGTCCTGAAGTGATGAAGAGCCACTAAAGGGTTTTAAGTGGGTAACTTAATTATATTTGTACTGTAGAAAGATCTCTCCGGAGGGGGGTGGAGTCAATATGGCAGGCTAAAAACACATCTCCCAAAATCCCTCTGGAAAGCAAGGCCTGAACTGATAATTAAACAGAGCCTTCTGTACACCTAGTGAGCCCTGGAACACAGCATAGGGCTATCTATTTGGTCCACATACCACTGAGTGGGAAACTTCTTCTCTTTTGCCGACCTCCACCTTTGATGAGTATTGGCTCTCACAGACTGAAGGTAAATCTCCATTTTGACTTTTTTTTTTCCCTCTGCCTTAGCCAGTGAGAGGGGCTGAAGTGTGACTGGCAGCAAGGCTCAGATGCACTGCTGACGAGATCGGTGAGCAGAGTCACCACATTTTGAGAGCCTGGCCTTAGAACCTGTGCATCTCAGCACCTCTGACCTCTCTCTCTTGGAATCTTGGAATCTCCGCCATTGAATGGTTTTTCCTGAGGTGGGCAGGGGAGCTTGTGTGGGACACCATCCTGATTCACTGGGAAGTGGAATTTCCTATCCAGAGGTCTGAGCTGGACCTAATTCCCAGGCTGGGAGATAGTGCCCGCCCGGAGAGTGCTTTTCCAGCAGTAAAGCAGTCTTTGACATAGAGGTGCTTACTTTGCCAGCTGGGAAGAGGGACTCGCATACCTCAAAGCCTGACTAATTTTGGAAGCTGTCAGATATCTTTTACCTTTCAATAGAGAAATAACTGCAGTCATCCTGATGGCATCTCTTCCAGCCTTTACTGTCTCACATTATAGGATCAGGTGACAGCTCCCTAGTGACTCTGTAAGTGGGGCTGTGTCTTTGCCAATCAGGAAGTGGAGACTGCTACCCCAGAAATTCCACTGAGCCCAGTCACTGGAGTACATAGAGGTGTCTGGTGATCAACTTCCTTTTCAGATTGAGCTTTAGATCCCGTGAAGGTAACACCAGCGAAACAAAACAACCTCCAGATTCCCAAAAAGCAACAAACTTTGGACCAGAACTTTAAGAAGAATTCACCTATGGCTTCAGAAGCCCCACAAAAGAAAGATCCAAAGAACTTCCCAGACAAAGAAGTCTTTCTGAAACTATCAGAGGTCAAGTACAAAAGGATTATATACAGAGCCCTCCTACACCTTATACAAAATGTAGCAGAGCAAAATGAAAAATTAAGCAAACTTTTTGATCTGATGGAACACCAGTACTCTGAAATCCAACAGATCAAGAACAAAATCAAAGAGACAGAAAACTCAGTTCAAAGCCAAAAAAACAGAATGGAACACATGGAAAATAGGCTTTCTGATTTGGAATACAGAGTTACTGACTCCAGCATCTATGAGGAGAAATCAGAAAAAAGAAACAAGAAAAATGAAGAAGCATTAAGAAGCATGTGGGACTCTACTAAGAGGAACAATCAACCATTAATTGGAATTCCTGAACAGGGCGGGATACTTGAAAACACAGAGGGTATTGTGGCTGAGCTGCTGACAGAAAACTTTCCAGAAATTATGAAAGAAGAGAATATAAATAACTAAGATGCATATTGAATGCCACTCAATATAGATCTCAAAAGAAAGACTCCAAGACATATTATAAACAAGCTTAACAAAATGAAACACAAGCAAAAACTCTTCAAGGCAGCAAGACTCAAAGCAAAGCTAACAGTCAGAGGCAAACCCTGTAGGCTTTTGTCTGATTTCTCAGCAGAAATGATGCTGGCATGGAGACAATGGGATGACACATTCAAAGCCTTGAAGGAGAAGAACTTCCAACCAAGAATTATATATCCTGCAAAACTATCTTTCAAATATGAAAATGAAATCAAGACATTCGCAGATAAACAGAAACTCAGAGACTTTGTAAAAACCACATCAAAGCTACAAGAAATACTGAAAGAAGCTCTTGGCTTAGAAGAACAAAACCATTAATTTTCTTTTTAGAGGAAATACAGGACACATCATCCAGAAACCTACTCAGTTAGGGAAGGCTCCAAACTCAATCAAAGCCGTGATATTAAAAGAAGTGATCCAGTGATAATATCATGAAAACTGTGATGTCATTATATTTAAAACAAAAATGTACTACAATCATTATAGTCCTTCCAGATGGAGAGGAAGTTAATAAGACTTGTAGTAGTTAAAATACAGTTTAAACATAGACTATTAAGGGGGATCACAGGGGCAGCGGCAAAGCACAATAAAGACGCAACACATCAAATCAAGAAATGTCATACAGGAGTCACAGCAACCACAAAACCAACCCTGAAAAAGGTGAAAACTCGACTCATAAAGAAGAATATCACAGAATAATAAGAACAACATACGAACAAACTGAAAATTAAAGGATAGAAGAATATATATCAAGCTAGCTGTTCTAGTCACTAGGTACTGTTCCAACAGAAAACACCACGAGTGGAACATTTCACAAGGGTAAGCTTTTATTGTCACAATCCGGTAAGCTGTAAATCCATTAACAAGTTACAAGTCCATTCCGTATGAGAAATTACCACAGTCCAGTAGGGTAAGTCCAAATCCAGTGACAGCATCTTGGCACAGGAATCTCAGTTCCAAAGAATGTGCTCTGCTCCTAGTGCTTCTCTCTTGGTGGTAGGAGGTTCCCAACTTCCTCAGCTCACTTCTCTCCCTTATATTCCACAAGCTTGAATCCTGCCTCACTAACACAACTGCAAACCATTCTCCATCATCAATATCACAGAGGCAGGATTCACAACACATGGGAGTAAGGGTACCATATTGGAACTCCAAACCAAGTCAAGTCAACCCATACATTTTTGTGGGGACACAATTCAATCCATGACACTAGCGATACATAAAGAAGAACAGATGTAGCAATTCTGATCTTAGATAAAATAGATTTTACTGTAAAATCCACCATGGTGGACAAGGATGGACACTATTTATTGCCAAAAGGTTCAATATACAAGCAGGACTTAACAACATTAAATATTTATGCACCCAATATTAGAGCTTCTAAATACATCAAAGAAACAAGATAGATCGCTCCACAATAATAGTGGGAGACTTCAACACTCCACACTCAATATTGGATAGATCATCTAGAAAAAAGCACAATAAAGACACAGAAGATCTTATTGCCACAATTAACCAACTTGACCTCACTGACATATACAGAACTTTCTATCCATCAGCAGACAACTACACCTTCTTCTCCAGAGCACATGGAATGTTTTCCAGAATTGACCATGTGTTAGGACATAAAGCAAATCTCAGCAAAATCCATACCATTCAATTATTGCAAAGTATCTTCTCAGATCACAAAGCCATTAAAGTCTAAATCAATATCAGAAAAAACATAGACAGAAAGTGGAACTCATGGAAACTGAACAACATCTTGCTCAAAAAGCCATGGGTTATAGAAGAAATCAAGGATGAAATAAAGAAATTTATGGATTCCAACAAGAATGAAATCATGTCTTACCAGAACCTATGGGATACAGCCAAAGCAGTGCTCAGAGATCAGTTTATCTCTATAAATGCATGCATCAGAAGCAAGAAAGAATGCAAACCAAAGATCTAATCCTACAGCTTGAATAAGTAGAGAGAGCACAACAGAGGAATCCTTCAGGCACCAGAAGAAAACACATCATAAAGATTAGAGCAGAACTAAATGAATCAGAGAATAGAAGAACAATTGAAAAAATTGAAAAGACCAAAAGCTGGTTTTTTGAAAAGATCAACAAAATTGACAAACCATTGGCTAAACTGACTAAAGAAGAAACAAAAAACCCAAATAAGAAATGAGAGGGGAGCTGTCACAACAGATCCATCAGAAATCAAAAATATCCTAACAGGATACTATGAAAGTCTGTACTGTAATAAACTTGAAAACCTAGAGGAAATGGACAAATTCCTTGACTCATATCACTTACCAAAATTATCACAAGGTGAAGCAGAACGACTTAATAAACCTATCACAAAAGAAGACATTGAAAAAGTCATCCCAAAACTACCAATCAACAAAAGCCTGGGCCCAGATGGCTTCAATGCAGAATTCTACCAAGCTTTTAGAGAAGAGTTATCTCCAATACTACTAAGACTATTTCACAGTATAGAAAGGATGGAATACTCCCAAATTTGCTCTATGAAGCCAGCATAACCCTGATACCAAAGCCGGGGGAAGATCCAACCAAAAAGGAGAACTACAGACTGATATAAATCTAGACGCAAAAATCTTCAACAAAATTGTTGCCAACAGACTACAACATATGAAAAAAATTGTTCATCAAGATCAAGTTGGATTCATACCACAGGTGCAAGGCTGGTTCACATCAGTGAAACAATGAATGTGATCAACCACATAAATAACGCAAAAGACAAGAATCACCCGATTTTGTCTATTGATGCAGAAAAGGCATTTGATAAAATCCAACACCCATTCATGCTAAAAACTCTCAGCAAAATAGGAATAGATGGAAAATTCCTCAATGCAATAAGGGCCATTTATACAAAGCCAATTGCCTACATCAGCCTGAATGGAGAGAGACTGAAACAATGCCCCTTGAGAATGAGAAGTAGACAAGGATGCCCACTCTCACCTCTCCTATTCAACATTGTACTAGAAGTTCTTGCCAGAGCAATTATGCAAGACTAAAAAATAAAGGGTATCTGCATCATCAAAGAAGAAGTCAAAATCTCCCTTTTTGCAGATGATATGATTGCATACACAGAGAATCCTAAAGAATCCATAAGTAAACTACTGAAACTGATAAAAGAGTTCAGCAAAGTCTCAGGATACAAGATAAACATAAGTAAATCAGTAGGATTCCTTTATACCAACAATATTATTAAAGAAGAAATCACTAAATCAATATCCTTTACTATAGCCTCCAAGAAGATAAAATACCTAGGAATAAATCTAACTGGAGAAATAACAGGCCTTTACAAAGAGAACTACAAGGCCTTACTACAAGAAACGAAGAGAGACTTACATAAATGGTGAAACCTACCCTGCTCATGGATAGGAAGACTTAACATTGTGAAAATGTCTATTTTACCTGAAGCAATTTACTTATATAATACAATCCCAGTACAAATTCCAGTGACATTTTTTAACGAGATAGAGAAACAAATCGCTAACCTTGTTTGGAAAAGGAAGAAGCCCTGGATAAGCAAAGCACTACTGAAGAAGAAAAACACCCTGGGAAGCCTTTCACTACCTCACTTTGGAACCTATTACACTGCCAAAACAGCCTAGTACTGGTACACAAAGAGACAGATAGATCAGTGGAACACAATCGAGACCCCAGAGATCACACCACCTGCCTATGAACAGTTGATATTCAACAAAGGCCTAATTCAACAAATGGTGATGGCAGAACTGGATATCCATCTACAATAAACTGAAATAAAGATTCATATCTGACACCTTATACAAAAACCAACTCGAACTAGACAAAAGACCTAAACACCGAATCTAAAACGATAAAGCTATTCCAAGAAAAAAGAAAAAAGACAGAAAGATCTCTCTGGCTGCAGTGTAGAAAATGGACTAAGTGAAGAAATGTTTGGGAGCAGAAAGAAAGGCTGAACTGAAACTAGAAGACAGGTTGGAAAGGAGTGAGGTTTCGGAAATATTTCAGAGGTCAAACTGACAGTTCTGGATGACTAGGTGAAGGAGACAAGATCACAAAGGACAACTTCCAAACATCTAGGTGGATGGTGGCATGTAACAGGTAGAATAACAGGTTTAGAGGGTGCAGGTGAACATGATAAGCCAGACAGAGGACCTACAGACACGCAGCTGGAGAGGTTCTACAGGGTCTGATAATTAAGTCCAGGAACTTAATTGTTCTAAGTGCTACATACCTCATTGCTACATACTCCCCTTGGGAAGCTATGCTCCAATGCCAGCACTTAGTCGACACTTGAAAGCAATTTTGGAACTCTTTCCAGAATGGCCATTGCTCACAGTGGCAAGTTCATGAACTTATTTGTACAATTTTCTGTGAGGGAGTTTTTAGCTAGTAAACAAATAACTGTATTGGAGCACCCTCCTTGCTCACCTGATCTGGCCCCCAGTGACTTTTTTATTTACCCAAAGATAAAAGAAATATTGGCAGGAAAACATTTGATGACATTCAGGACATCCAGGGTAATATGACAACAGCTCTGATGGCCACTCCAGGAAAAAATTTCGAAAATTGCTTTGAAGGGTGGACTAGGTGCTAGTGTCAGTGCATAGCTTCCCAAGGGAAGTATTCAAAGGTGACCATAGTGATACCCAGCAATGAGGTATGTAGCACTTTTTCTAAAATGTCACAAACTTAATTGTTAGTCCTTGTATGCTCATTTGGAAACACACCTTTTCTCACTTACTATCTTGTTATCTGACATTTCATATTTGTAACAATAATAAAAAATCTGACTATTCTGCCCATTAACAATATATATCTGACACTAACAAATGCCAAAGTGCAAGAGTAACATTGGCTGTGATGGTTAAGGTTATGTGTCAACTTTGCTGAGTCATGCTTCTCAGTGGTTTGAAACTTACATAATGAATTATGTAAATTGGCAGTTCTGCAATGATGCAGTCATCCTCCATTTTCACGTGCCACCAATTGCATGTAACAACCTGGTCTTCAAAACCTAACTACATTGATAAGTGAGGAGAGGGTGTATGGATCTGGCGATTAGGCCCCCAAATGACAGCTATACCCAAGGCAGAAGAAATTACAATCACTTTATAACCTAATATTGGAAGTAACATTTCACCATTCCTGCCATATTTTGTTACAAGCAAGTCACTAGATCCAGCCCACACTCTAAGGGGAGGAGATCACACAAGAGCATGAATACAACAAAATCAGGATCATTAGGGTCATTTTAAAGACTGTCCACCACAGACATTGAGTTTGGATATACTGAATTTGAGGAGTCTGGGACTTCCAAAGTGTGTCTACTCTGGATGCAGATGAATATAGGTCTGGGGCTCAGGAGACAACCCTTCTAGTTAGAATGTAGCTTGATGCTGTTACCTGGATTTTATATTAATGGCTTAAGTTTGTTTTTCCCCAACTTGATTTGAAGCTTCTAGGAGTCCAAAGCCTTCATAATGGATAATATTACATACAGAGAGGAAGAAGAGCACAACTGCGAGGTTAGTACATGCAGAAAAGATCACAAAATGCTTTGTATTTGTAGCTGATCTATAGGCAACTGCTGGATTGCCAACTGGAGAGTGACTTGGCATCCACATCACTCCAGCACCCATAAGGGGGTTGGTTTAGAAGGAATGAGACTAGATGCAGGAAAGACCAAAAAAACTAAGCCACTGCTGTTGAGGTGATTCCAACTCATAGCAATCTCATAGAGTTCACCAAGGCTGTAAACCTCTGCAGAAGCAGACTGCTACATCTTTCTCCCACAGATCTGTTGGTGGGTTTGAACCACCAACCATCTAGTCAGTAAATGTTCAATTGCGCTGACCATTACACCACCAGGGATTCCTGAAGGGCAGAGGCTACCTAAGGAGCGCCACGACCTGAGCTGGGGCAGTGGCAGTGGTGCTGGAATAGAGAAAGGAGAAAGAGAGAGGTAAAATCAGGCTCATATGGTGATCAGATAGATGTGAAGGGTGAGAGAGGAAGGAAGGCATCTCTGATTGTATCAGGGTTTGGGGCATTGGCAATTGGGTGGCGATGACAAGGTCTGGGAGGGGCAGAAAATAAGGAGTTCACTTTTTTCATTAAGTATTTATCGAACCACTATAGCCACAGAACTAGTTTCAGACATCATTAACTAATTTCTCAAGTCTCTTGCAATTCATCAGAACTAGACCATGTTGTCTAATATCTCATAAATATGATTTATTTTGATACAAAAAACTTTTCCATTCTTAGAAAAAAAAATAATGTCTGTCTAGGAGCAAGACTTAGATATTAAAGCCAGACATGGAACACCCTGAACTTGAAGCAAGGTATTCAGATATATCTCCCAGCTTGCTGTTCACGTAGAAAAGAGTATTATCGGCCACTCCATGGCCATATGTTTTCACGACTCCCTGACTTTTGAAGCATTTCATTTAAGAAAACTTAATGACTGAAGACCAGACAAGTTGTGCAAGGATATCACACATGAGGAGAGCAAGAGGTCATTAAAAAGACAAGAAAGAAAGAAAAGACCAAAGCAGATGTCAGAAGAGACTCTGCAACTTGCTCCTGGGAGGAGCTAAAGCAAAGGGAAGAAATGATTAAGTCAAAGAGCTAAACAGAAGATTTAAGACAAAGTATTATAACAACAAGTGCAAAGACCTGAAGTTAGAAAACCAAAAGAACATGCTCAGCATTTCTCAAGCTGAAAGAACTGAAGAAAAAATTCAAGACTCAAGTTGCAATATCGAAGAATTACATGGAGAAAATATTAAACAATACAGGAAACATCAAAAAAAAAAGCACAGAAGGAATACACAGTCACTCTACCAAAAAGAACTGGTTGACACTCAACCATTTCAAGAGATAGCATATGCTTAGGAATCGATGGTATTGAAGGAAGAGGCCCAAGCTGCACTGAAGGCACTGGTGAAAAACAAGCCTCTGGGAAGTGAAGGAATACCAGAAGAGACGTTTCAACAAATGGATGCAGTGCTGGAAGTACTTGTTCATCTACGCCAAGAAATTTGGATGACGGTTACCTGGCCAAACAACTGAAAGAGATCTAATTTATGCCTATTGCAAAGAAAGGTGATCCCACTGAATGCAGATATGATCAAACCATATAATTAATATCACACATAAGTAAAATTTTGCTGAAGATCATTCAAAAGCAATTGTAGCTGTTTATCAACAGAGAAATGTCAGAAACTCAAGCCAGATTCAGAAAAGAATTTGGAACAAGGGATATCATTGCTGATGTCAGATGGATCCTGGCTGAAAGCAGAGAATACCAGAAAGATGCTTACCTGTGTTTTGTTGACCATACAGAGGCACCTGACTGTGTGGATCACAACAAATTATGGATAACATTGCGAAGAATGGGAATTCTGGAACACTGAATTGTGCTCACGAGGAATCTGTATATGGATCAAGAGGGAGTTATTCCAAAAGAACAAGGGGATAGTGCATGCTTTAAAGTTAGGAAAGGTGTGTGTGTCAGGGTTGTATCCTTTCAACATACTTATTTAATCAGTATGCTGAGCAAATAATCTAAGAAACGGAACTATATAAAGAAGAATGCGGTATCAGGATTGGTGGAAGACTCATTACCAACCTGCCATACGCAGATGACACCACTTTGCTGGCTGAAAGTAAAAAGAACTCAAAGCATTTAGTGACTATAAAACCCTTTTTAAGTTTTCAAGTTCACCAAGATCACAGCTTCAATATGAATTATACTTCAACATCAAGAAAACAAAAATTCTCACTACTGGACCAACAAGCAACATGGAGAAAAGGTTGGAGTTGTCAAGGATTTCATTTTACTTCAACCCACAATCAATGCTCATGAGAGCAGCAGTCAGGAAATCAAATGATACCTTGCAGTGGGCAAATGTGCTCCAAAAGACCTCTTTAAGGTGTTGTAAAGCAAAGATGTCACCTTGAACACTAAGGTGTGCCTGCACAAGCCATGGTGTTTTCAGTCACCCCATGTGCATTTGAAAGCTGGGCTGTGAATAAGGCAGACTAAAGAAGAACTGAAGCCTGTAACTGTGGTACTGGCAGAAAATATGGAACACACTATGGGCTACCAACAGAACGGACAGACCTGTCTTGGAAGAAGTACAGCCAGAACGTTCCTTAAGAGCAAGGATGGCACAGGACCAGGCAGCGCTTCCTTCTGTGGAACACAGGGCTGCTCTGAGTTGGAACTGACTCAGTGGCACCTGTCATGTGTTCCCCACCAAAATGTGTGTAGCTGTTTGGCTGAGCCATCATTCCCAATATTTTGTTATTGCCCTCTGTTTTGTGATTTTTCCTATATTATAAATTCTCATCACTGGCTGTGGGTAATCAATGGGATTTATGTTAAAGAGGATTAGTATGAGACTGTAAAACCCTTTCTAAGTTCACCTCCCTCCTCCAGTGTAAAAGGAGTTTCCTTGGAGTGTGGCTTGAACCACCTCTTATCCTTTTGTCCTACAAGAAACAAAAAGAAAGGAGAAGCAAGCAGAGTCGGGAACCTCATACCATGAAGAAAGCAGCACCAGGAGGACAGCATGTCCTTCAGACATGAAGTTCTTGGGCCAAGATGCTCCGTGAACAAAGACTGATGCAACACAAGGACCTTCCTCCAGAGCAGACAAGGAGGGAAAGTCTTACCTGTGTCAGATACCCTGAATTTGTGCTTGTAGCCTGTAGAACTGTGTAAGAATAAACTTGTCTTTGTTAAAGCTATCTACTCGTGGTATTTCTGCTAGAGCAGCACTAGCTGACTAAAACACCAATGCCACTTGTGACAGCTCTGTTAGAGCAGTACCAGACGACTAACACAGCACCTAACAACAATAAATTGGCAAAGACCAATGGGGGAAAAAACTCTTCATTTTATCACAGATAGGTATCCTGAGTTTACTCAAACAATTTATAAGAAATAGCAACAATTATCCCCAAATGATCGAAGCTGACCATTCATGTACAGACTCCTTGGTCTGGCTTAAAAGACTCCTTTTCCTTCACAGAGTAGCGTTCCACCCCTCAACTTCAGTCCCTGCTTCATGATGCTATACTTTTACATACTCGGTCCCCTCTGCTTCTAACGTCCTCTCTGCCTCTTCCTGGCTTGTAGAACTCTTAGACATCATCTAAGTCCCAGTCTAATGTCCAGATGTTCCCTCTGAGAATCCGTTCCTGGCCAGTAACCTCCCGGACACATTTTCACCATCTATGTGGAAGGTGCACAAGGTCTGACAATTAAGTCCATAAACTTAATTGTTCTAAGTGCTACATACCTCATTGCTGAATAATACTATGGTGACCTCTGAAGTAGTCCCTTTGGGAAGCTACGCACTGACACCACCAGCACCTAATTCACCCTTCAAAGCAATTTTGGAACTTTTTCTGGAATGGCCACTGCTCACAGTGGTAATTTCGTGGACTTAATTGTATAGTTATCTATGAGGGAGTTTTTAGCCAGTAAACAACTGTGTTGGAACACCCTCCCTACTCACCTGATCTGGCCCCCAGTGACTTCTTTCTTTACCCAAAGATAAAGGAAATATTAAAAAGAAGACTTTGGGATGACATTCAGGACATCAAGGGTAATATGACAACAGCTCTGATAGCCATTTCAGAAAAAAGAGTTCCAAAATTGCTTTGAAAGGTGGACTAGGTGCTGGTGTCGTGCACAGCTTCTCAAGGGAAGTTCTTTGAAGGTGACCATAGTGATATCCAGCAATAAGGTAAGCAGCACTTTCCGTAGGCTAAGTTGGAGAATTTAATCGCATATCCTTTCTACAGTGTGCCACTATCACGTCATACTATGGGTCTTTAAAGTAGAGCTAGATGTTTAAGTATACTTAAGTAGATTAAGAACATGGACTCTGAAGTTAGGCTGTAGCAGCACTAAAAAACCAGCACTGTCACTTATTAGCTATGTGGCCCTCAGCAATTTCTTACCCTTCTGTGTCTCTGTTTGCTCATTTGGAAAACGAGGGTAACGTTAGTGACTTGCCATAGTGTCCTTGTGAGAATACACAGGTCAAAGCACGTACAGTGTTGTAGCTAACATATAAGCATATAAAGCGCTGCGGCTATTATGCCTTGTGTTATGACGCCTCTCCCATTTGACTATGTGCTCCTTAAGGATGAATGTCACGCTTCGTTTTATTCAATACTCCCAACATGGGTGCTTAATAAATACACTCGGAAATGAAATTACTAGGAAAATTGATTACTGTGGTGTTTATGAACTTCAGAAACATTACTAGAGATATCCAGTTGACAGACTGCCTGACAAACCGGCTTATCCAGTAACATGTGTGTATATGTGTGTTACCCTGGTGGCATAGCGGTTAAGTGCTATGTCCACTAACCAAAAGGTTAGCAGTTCAAATCAGCTGAGTGCTCCTTGGAAACTCGACAGAGAAGTTCTACTGTGTACTATAGCACTGCTATGAGGGGCAATCGACTCAGTTGCAGTGGTTTCTTTTGTTTGATGAGTGAGAAAGAGGAAAGGGAAAACTACCGTTTGGGGAACACATAATACATGCTATGTGCTTTACAGCAAGGAAAAAGAGGTTCAGAAAGATAAAGTCTCACGGCCATGGTTATACAGCTAACAAGCAGTCAAACTATAATTTGAAAACAAGTCGATCAGATTCTAAAGTCTTTGCTTTTTCTACAACCTGATTCTTTGGGAAAATTCACAGCAGTTGACATGTAGGAATTTTACTAGGCAAAGGAAGGAGTTAGTTACATGAATACCAAATTATAGCCAAGCAGATCAAGATTCATGTTGTCTTAGCCTGGACCTACAGATTTAAACAAGAACCATTCCATGCAGCCACAGAGATCATTTTCTTTCTAAAGTATTTCTCCATATTGAGCTACCACCTACCTTCAAAACTGGCCCTGTGAGGTCCTGGAAGTAATTATCACTGCACCACGTACACACACACACACACACACACACACATATTTTATAAACAAAATACTTGAGGCTAGGGGGAAGGAAGATTTGCGGAAGGCCACACAGCCAGGGGCAGAGCTGGAACTAACATGTGAAGTCTCCAGATTTCCAATCCAAAGTTTGTTCTACTGTAATCAATTCAGGCATCTGAAGAGATCTTTCAGAAGGGACCTGGGGAAGAAGTAGTTTCCTCATACTGAATATTAACAATCTTTAGAGGTAATTTTTGATGCTTTTGGAGATGCTAGCTCAATCTTCAAATCTTCCTTCTATGGAGAATGAGGAAACTCAAGCCCAGAGAGTAGAGTAAGTAATCTATAGTCACACGGGTGGAACTCAAGACTCAGTCCTGGGCCCAGACTGCCTTTTCTTTTGAACGTGCTCTCAGTTTCACCTGAGAGGTGGACACAGCACCACACTAGCACCTCAGAGAAGCGGGTATGTCTGATTATGAAAACTGAGAAGCACAAAAGAACCTGCCCACCTGCTTTACCCCAAATCCAACCTGCTGTCAATGCAATTTAATGGATCCCCCTTTCAGTTAACAGCAACTTTATGCGAGCCATAATCTGTCCCCCATTAGTGAGCAACCAAAAACCACTCTAGAACACACCTGGGATTCCGTTGTTGTTGTTGTTGTTAGGTGCCATGGAATCAGTTCCCACTCACAGTGATCCTATGTATAAGTTAGAATGAAATGCCACTGCCACTGAGTCGATTGCTCGTCATAGCAACGCTATAGTACACAGTATAACTGCGCTATACAGTTTCCAAGCAGCACCTGGCAGATTTGAACGGATGACCTTTTGGTTAGTAGACATAGCACTTAACTGCTATGCCACCAGGGTAACACATGTATACATACATGTTACTGGAGAAGCAGGTTTGTCACTGCCCAGGCCCAAGCCATCCTCACAACTGTTGCTGTGTTTGAGCCCATCACTGTAGCCACCCTGTGTTGAGGGTCTTCCTCTTCTTTGCTGACACTCTATCAAGCATAATGTCCTTCTCCAGAGAGTGGTCCCTCCCAAAAACGTGTTCAAATTACATGAGACGAAGTCTCTCCATCTTCACTTCTAGGGAGCATTCTGTCTGTACCTCTTCTAAAACAGACTTGTTCACTTTTCTGGCAGGCTGTGGTATATTCAGCGTTCTTTCCCAACACCAGCATTCAAGTGCATCAGTTCTTCTTTGGTCTTCCTTATTCAGTTTATGGCTTTCACACGCATATAAGACAAATGAAAATACCATGGCTGGGGTTAGGTACACCTCAGCCCTCAAAGTGACATTGTGGAGTTTTAGCAGTTTGAAGAAGTCTTTGGGGACTATAAAACCTGCTTAATAAGAAGGAACCAGCGAGAGACTGCCCATTTTCCTGTCAGGTCTCCCATCAACACTGATCCTTCATTCCTGGAGCTGGAGGGAGTGAGACAGCGAGGACAGTGGACTCGTCAGCCAGCTGTCAGCCCTGGCTGGCCTCTCGGCCCTGTCCCTCCAGATTCAGTCCCAGCCAGCCTTCTACCATCATTACCTATTTCCCACTAACAAGAGGGCTCCGAGCCAGGCTTGCTCTGCCTGAAGCATAGTATCCAAAGGGCCCTGAGTGATTCCTGAGCACCCGGGGTTCCCAAGCTGCAGCCTTCCCTGTTACCTCTACCCAGTTCACAAATCTGAGTGTCTGTGGAGTCAGACAGACCTGAGTTCAAATCTCAGCTCTGCTACTTTCTGGCTGTGAAGCCCTAGGCAAGCTACTTCTCTGCATTTCAGTACCCTCACCAGCAAAGCAGGAATAACAATGCTTAGTTCGTACAGTTGCTATGAGGATTAAAAGACAGCTGGCATTTGCTATTTATTTCATTTATTTGTATACTTGTAGTATTCTGTCTTGGTTTCCTGATAATTCTCTCCATTCTTTACTGAGACTCGTCTCCAACCTACTTGGCTGAGATCTAGCATCTGCCTACATTATCCTACCCATGCTCTCCCCCCAGTGACTGTTCCTTGTCTCTTGACCTTCAGCTCTTTCCTGGGTCCCCTTGGATGTCAAGCCAGGACTAGGTCAGCTTCACATTTCCCATACTCCTTCGGGCCACCCCATCAGAGTGCAACCCACAGACTGGTGTGTCTCCCTGGCCTCATAGGTCTTACTCTTCTTCTCCAACATCTGCTACTGAGAACCCACAGGCATCCCACATGATCCCACCCAGGACACAACACTCATTTGCTGAGTGAGCTCCCCTTTCAGCTAAAACCATTTCTTCCAATAGTGAGGATTTTTTGCTAATCAACTGCCTACAACATCTTTAGCTTTCTTCCAAATGTGTACAACTACATTGTAATTGAGAGTGCTTTTGACACTATGGAATGATAAAAAATAATGATGATCTTAGGAAACATTTATAAGCTGGTTTCAATTGGAAGACACTATGCTGAGTGAAATCAGTCATCAGCAAAGGACAAATATTGTATGAGACCCCTGCTACAAGGACTTAAAAAAAGATGTATATGCAGAAGAAAAGACTCTTTGATGGCTACAAGTGTGGAGAGGGAGAGTGAGGGTTGGTCACAGATTAGATAATTGATAGAAATTTGGTTAGGTGAAAGCAGTGACAGCACACAGTAGAAGTAGATAAACTTCACTGGACTTCACCATAAAAAAATGAAAGCTCTTTTAATCTCAACCTAATATTGCAAGGATAGAGTAGCAGGGATGGGGTCTGGGGATCATGCTCTTGGGGGACATCAAGTTCAACTGGCATAACTAGCCTATTGCTAAGAGAGTCTTCTGCACCCTATATTGGTGAGTGGCATCTGGGATCTTAAAAGCTAGCAAGTTGCCATCTGAGGTACTCCAAATGGCCCCAACTCACTGAAAATAGATTACAACTGAGAACAACAAAAACACAAGGAAAAAATTGCTCAGGAGACAGAAGGACCCATGTGAATGGGAGACTGTATCAACATGTGACCAAAAGAACTAGATGGTGTCTGGCCACCACAAAGACAGCTGTGATGGGACACACAGTGTTGAGTCCCTGTGGCAACATGAGAAAAAGAGGGGTGCAGCTCGAGAACTCTACTGAAAGATCACATTTGATGGTCCGACAGCCCAATGGATCCCTGGGGAGCACGGCCACTAGACTTGCTGCTGCCCCTGTCTAGAACATACTACTGAAGTCAGCTCTTCAGACACAAATGGACTGGACTTGGGAACACAATGTGACCATATGGTGTGTATACTTTATGGTTCTATGCATTTATAGAAGACTGTCCCGCTAATTTCTTTCTAGATGGGAGAAAAGAAGTTGCAGAGGAGGGGGCAGGAGCCAGTTAAGAGGATATGACAAATAAAAAATGAAAAAGAAGAGTGTGCTATCACAGGGCAAGGAGAGCAGAACAAGCTGCAGATAGTCACGCAGGCAAAATTGATTTGGATTGTATACTTTCACTTAATCACAATTAAAAAAAAAAAGAGTGCTTTGAATCACTGATGCTAGCTCTTCCTCTTCCCTACACCACAGTCCTTATGTTTCTTGCATTCCTGCCATACTTTACACATTGAATTTCTTAGAAAAAGAATATAAATGTCATATTTTGCAACACTGTAGCCAGCTGCCCACCATTTCAATGCTCTTTTGGCAGCACTGATCAGTGCCAAGTATTGTGCTGGGCACATCAGTATGTACACAGGAGATCTAATTCTGCAAGATAAATAACAACATTTTCATGTTTATATTTTGTTGCTGTAGGGCTTTTTTTCCCCCCAAATGCCCCGGCATAAAAACAGCCAAGTTAATTAAACTGTTAGCACCTTGTTACTATTGTTAGGTGCCATTAAGTCTATTTTCCACTCATTGCAACCCTTGTGACAGAGGAGAACTGACCCACAGCTTTTCTTAGCTGTAATCTTTAAGGAAGCACATTGCTAGGTCTTTCTGTCTTGGAGCCACTGGATAGGCTTGAACTGCTGACCTTTCAGTTACAAGTCTAGTGCTTAAACATTGTACTACCAAGGCTTCTCGTTAGGTCTTTAAAGCAGGGGATGTAGTACCCTCATTTATGGATGTGCTGCTCTTCTCTGTCCCCACCTAAACAGAAAGAACCTTGCATGGAATGAGTCTCAGTAAATGCTTGCTGGGATCCAGCTTGCTATCTCTTTGTTCAATGCCACCACCTTTTATCTGGGATCACACTTTGCATTACTCAAACTGCTAATTCTGGGTGATTTCAACCACTTCCAGGACTTCAGTAGAAGTATGCCCTAATCGCAAATGACTAACTCTTCACTGTCTGTCTCTGGC
Organism: Heterohyrax brucei; assembly: GCA_028571685.1. Classification (NCBI taxonomy): domain Eukaryota; kingdom Metazoa; phylum Chordata; class Mammalia; order Hyracoidea; family Procaviidae; genus Heterohyrax; species Heterohyrax brucei. Next base: position 72,773,712 of record CM053150.1, read on the forward strand.
ACACATCTCTCTCGGGCTCCAAACCCATATAACTAGATATCTCCATAAGCATCACAAATTCATTGAGTCCAAAACAAAATCCATTGTCTTTTCTCTCAAATCTACTTCTCCTGTGTTCTCTGTATCAGTAAATGTTACAACTGTCCACCCACATTCCCAGCCTAGAAATTGAAGAGCGACCCTAGCTTCTGTTCTCTTCCTCATCACCCACATCTAACTGGTCCTCAAGTTTTGACATCTCTACTTCACGTACCTGAGAATCTTCCTTTCTTCTCAGTATTTCTCACTTCTGTTACTGTAATAGTTTCATCAGTGGGCTGCCCAGACAACACAGGTCTAAAGGACTGCAGTATACAGGCTCTGTGCTGGGTATTTTAATCTTCATAGCAACCCTATAAGATAGGCAATATTGCCATTTTATAGGTAGAAAACAGCCATATGTTGGCAATTTCATATGGTGCGACATAATATGACTGTCACCATTCCACAGGTGAGGAAATGGTAATTTAAAGGACAAGTTATTTCCCTAAGGCCGTATAGCTTATATACTAGGGAGGTGAAATTGAGCAGAAGTGTGTGTTCAAGTTTCCAAAATGCAATAATTTTTATCCAAAATAGTATCATCTTTTAGCGCCCATGTCACTTCCTCAGGGAATGTTCATAGCCTCATATTGCAAAAAGCAATTAACAATAATAATAACTACCATTTATGAATATCTACTCTGTGCCTTGTTCTTGCAGTTGCTGGATGCCACTGAGTCGGTTCCAGTTCACAGCAACCCCATGTACAACATCGCCCTGTCCTGCAATACCCCACAATTGTTAGACTGGAGCCCAGTGTTGCAGCCACTGCGTCAGTCTGCCTCCTTACGGTCTTCCTCTTTTTCACTGACCCTCTGCTTTACCAGATATGATGTCCTTTTCTAGGGACCGGTCACTCCTGACAACATATCCAAAGTACATGAGATGAAGTCCCCTCATCTTCACTTCTAAGGAGAATTTTGGCTGTGTTTCTTCAAAGACAGATTTGTTCCTTTTTCTGGAAGTCTGTGATAGATTCAACATTCTTCATCAATATCACAATTCAAAGCATCAGTTCTTCTTTGGTCTTCCTTATTCATTGTCCAAATTTTGCACATACACGAGGCAATTGAAAATACTATGCTTGGGTCAGGTGCATCTTTGTCCTCAAAGTGACATCTTTGTTTTTAACACTTTTGAAGAGGTCTTTTGCAGTAGATTTGCCCAATGCAATATGCCATTGGATTTCCTGACTGCTGCTTCCATGAGTTCTGATTGTGGATCCAAGTAAAATGAAATCTTTGACAACTTCAATCTTTCCTCTATTTATCATAATATTGTCTACTGGTCCACTTGTGAGGATTTTTCTTTTCTTTATGTTGAGGTGTAATCTACACCAAGGTTGTGGTCTTTGATCTCCATCAATAAGTGCTCCAAGTCTTCTTCACTTTCAACAGGCAAGGTTGTATCATCTGCATATTACAGATTGTTAATGAGTCTTTTTCCAATCCTGATGCCTCAGTCTTCTTAAGGTCCAGTTTCTCAGACTATCTCCTCAGCATACAGATCAAATAAGTATGTTGAAAGGATACAATCCCAACACACACACACCTTTCCTGATTTTACACCACACAGTATCCTCTTGTTATGATGGAATGACTGTCTTTTGGTCTGAGTACAGGTTTCTCCTGAGCATAATGAAGTGTTCTAAAATTTCCACTCATTGCAATGTTATCCATAATTTGTTATAATCCACACAGTTGAATGCTTTTGCAGAGTCAACAATAAAAACAAAAAACAGGTAAACATCTTACTGGTATTCTCTGCTTTCAGCAATGATCCATCTGACATGGACAATGATACCCTTTGTTCCGCAGCCTCTTCTGAATTCAGCTTGAGTAACCGGCAGTTTTCTGTTGATGTACTGCTACAATTGCTTTTGAATGATCTTCAGCAAAGTTTTACTTGTGTGTAATATTAACGATATTGTTTAATAATTTCCACATTCTGTTGGATCATGTTTCTTTGGAATGAGTACAAATATGGATCTCTTCCAGTTGGTTGGTCAGGTAGCTGTATTTGAAATTTCTTGGCATAGATGAGTGCTTCCTCCAGTTGTTGAAACATCTCAGCTGGTATTCTGTCAACTCCTATGCCTTACATTCATTATTTTACTTAATCCTTCCAGCCATCCTAAGAAGAAACCACTGACATTATTTTTAATAATGCTACAAATAAGGAATCTGGGGGTCAGAGGAGGCAGGTCAACTGCAAATCACAATTTAGCAAGTGGCTAGTCAAAACATCAGACAGGCAGGAATAATAAACAGTAAGAGCAGGGCAGGACAGTAAGCTCTGAGCTGATGCCAGTGATCGGAGCCACGAATGTGGATTGTCATCTGTCCTCAGTTCCAAGGTGGAGTCTGCCAAGAAGATGTGGATATCACTTGAGTGCTGCTGCTATGGATTAAGCTTTGATCTCTAACAGAGAAAATCATAGGATGGAAACCCACAAGCCCCAAAGACAGTTTTAAGCACACACCAATCTACTCTGTGAACCTTGTCTGGGCAGCCAAGTGCCTGCCAAGGAACCAGTCAGTAGCCTGATCATTTACAACAGTAGAGTGATAACAGGATTTCCTGAAAGCCTCCAAATTTCAACTGCTGGTTTAAATTTCAAGGAGAAGCAGCAAGGTGTTGACAAGTTAGGAATTACTTGAATGTGCCTTTGATCACCATGAAGCTCCTTCTTGTTATAAATGACTGAGCTGGTTGGAAGCCAAGCAGGCTGAGTTTTACAAAGGAACTCCTACTGTGCCACCAAAGGCCAGCTACATAAGCCACTTTTCCTTAAATAAACACTGTTTTTCCCCCTTTTTATTTCAGTGATAGCAGGTGCTACTGGACAACAGGACCTTTGGCTAAACTCCTGATCGACTCACAGAAAACATTAGCTCCTTTCTCCTGACATCTGGCCAGTCACTTAGCCTCGGTGGTCATCTCTTAGGAGACCTTTCTACTTCCTTGCTAAGTCCAAGAAAGGCAATGGAGTCAGTCTCTTTCTGTGCAAACAGCATCCCTTGATCCTTTTCCCCAAAACTCACCTTCTCCTTGGGGACTTCTTACTACTTACTGCTGCCATCACAATGAACTTGGGGCAGGGGGTTAAGTTTTGATTCACTTTAATGCTCTGAGCCAAGCATGTACTCCAAACCTTTCTTCACCTGCCACAGACCAGATGTGGACAAGATTTTAAAAAAGACTACAGGTGTCTCAAGGATGGCAGAAAGGAAATAAGCACGGAGGAATAGGCAACTGGCCAAGTCTGTTTACAAGATATTCTCATTTCAGCATAACAGAGCTCTTAGGTTTGCCCTTGAATGCCTCAGGGCCACGTTTTCCCACAACCTATTCCATGTTATTAGAAACCCTAGTGGTACAGTGCTTAAGTGCTAAGGCTGCTAACCAAAAAAGGTCAGAAGTGTGAACCCACCAGGCGCTCCTTGGAAACTGTGGGGCGGTTCTACTCTGTCACACAGGGTCGCTATGCATCAGAATCCACTCAGTGTCAACAGATTTGTTTTGTTGTTATTGTTTTCATTTGTTTGGTATTTCATATCATTATACATACCTGGGAGCACTTACATCATAGCATGTGAAACCTGGACATTGAACAAGGAAGACAGAAGAAGAATTGACACCTTTGAATTGTGTTGGAGAGGAATATTGAATGTACCATGGACTGCCTGAGAATAAACAAATCTGTTCTGGAAGAAGCACAGCCAGAGGGCTCCTTTAAAGCAAAGGAGGAGAGGCTACGTCTTACATACTTTGGAAATGTTGTCAGGAAGGGATCAGTCCCTGGAGAAGGAGATCGTGCTTAATAGAGTGGAGGGGTCAGCAAAAAAGAGGGAGATTCCCTAGAAGATGGTTTGATACAGTGGCTGAAACAATGGCCTTAAGCATAAAGACGATTGTGGACACAGCAAAAGACCGGGCAGTGTTTCATTCTGTTGTGCACAGAGTCACTACGAGCAACTCATCAGTACCTAACAACAAGGAGTACTTCTAGATTCCCTGCAGACTTATTCTTTCTAAGAGATTCCCTGACGAATGACACTAAAAAGTCTGCCTTCTTGGGGAGAGACCTCACCTGCAATCCACAAAGGTGAGCGCTGTAAGCCACAGCCTCAATGCGACAGCCATTTCAGGATATCAGGAAACCACAGCACAAGCTAAACAGCCACTAAAGGCCTATGCGCAAGGCATAGAAGAGCTTTTGTCCTACCGTCATGGATTGAATTGTGTCCCCCCAAAAATGTAGGTGTTGATTTGACTCAGCTACGAGTCCCAACATGGTGCCATGACTCTCACATGTTGTGAATCCTGCCTCTGTGATGGTGATAATGGAGAACAGGCTGCAGTCGTGTTGGTGAGGCAGAACTCAAGCGACCACCTTGTGGGATATGAGGGAGAGAAGTGAGCAGAGGAAGTTGGGAACCTCACACCACCAGGAAAGCACAACCAAGAGTGAAACACGTCCTTCGGACAAGGGGTTCCTGTGCTGAGATGATCTCCTTGAATTTGGACTCAGCCCACCAGACTGTGATAACTTCTCTTCTTAAACAGGCTTGTAACTTTTAAACAGATTTGTGGCTTAAGGGACTGTGACAATAAAAGTTTCTCCTTGTGAAGTCTTCCGCTCGTGGTATTTTCTGTTGGAGCAGTATCAGGTGACTAAAACATCAATATCTGTATCTGTCAAACAGGGATTGTAACAGGTCTCCTTGGTTTACCATTTCTAAGACTTACATGACAAGGTGATACTTAAAAATTACCAGATACTTGGAAACCATCTACAGGAGCTCACATATATTCAGAAAAATAATACCTACCAATCATGTGCTTCATAGGGTCACTAGGAGTTGGAATCCACTTGATGACAGTGAGTTTTTAAGTTCCATATATGAAATACAGTGACATTAGTCAATGGAGATGCTAGTTGACATACAACATTAAGTATTACCACAATTAACATGTGACACTACTTCTTTTTTGCCCTCAACTTTAATTCAGACATGCATAGGTTCCTTGTGGTGTTTTGCTGGTATAACTTGTAAAGCATTCCATGGCTACCTAAGCAAATGATGGAGTCCCAGAACAGCAGAGATAAAGCTGACTGATTTTACTCTGCTAAGTCAGTTTATCCTGACTTTTAAGCTCGGTCTAAAAATCTAGAAGCTGCTTCAAATACGTGAGATTGTGGGGGGAAGGAAAGAGAAAGACACTAACGGCCCCTGAATATCATGGTTGTAGGTGCTCTCATAGCCTCTGTCTCTTGTTCATTTTCTCAGTGACCCTACGAGGCAGAGTCTTTACTTGACTTTTACAGAGGATGAAACAAAGGCTTGGAAAGTGAAGGAAATAACACAAGGTCACAGACATGGCAGTGGCTGATATCAAAACACAAGTCTGGCTGGCTCCAAAGCCCACGTTCTTTCCACTGCACCACACAGATCAAGGGAGTAGAGGCAATGAACCTCAGCACAGGTGTTCATGTTTGTCTAGTATTTGCCATCCAAGCACACTAAAAGCACCCTAAGGACAAGGACGGAGTCACATCTGTTCACCACAACACCCTCCATGCCGAGTACAGTGTCACAGACTGCAGTTGACAAAGTTCAGAAGACACAGCAACAATTTTGAAATTTCTGAAGGGCTGTCATAGGGTCTAAAGGGAACATACATGTTTCGTAGGACCCAGAGGTCCAATTACAACAGTGGGGAGTGTGGAAGGAAGGGTGAGAAATGGGAAAAGGTCTCAACTTAAGAACGTTTAAAAATGTAGATCAGTCCCACAGTGGACTGAATTGCCTTAAAAATATTAAGCTGCCTGTCATGGAATGAATTGCACCGTCCCCCTTCCCCCCCTCCCCCCAAGTATGTATCAATTTGACTGGGCCATGATTTTCAGCACTGTGTGGTTTTTCTCATATGTAGTAAATCCTGCCTCTGTGATGTTAATGAGGGAGAATGGGCGGCAGCTGTGTTAGTGAGGCAGGACTCAGTCTACAAGCTTGTATTGTGTTGAGGCAATCTCTTGGGTTATAAAAGAGAGAAGTGAGCAGAGAGGCAGTAAGACCTCACACCACCCAAGGAAGCAGTGCCAGGAGTATAGCGTGTCCTTTGGACTGGGAGTCCCTGCACAGAGAAACTCCTGGACCAGGGGAAGAAGGCCAACTGAGAAAGCCTTTCCCTGGAGCTGACATCCTATATTTGGACTCTAAGCTTACTTGATTGTAAGGAAAGAAGTGCCTGTTTGTTAAAGCCATCCACTTGTGGTATTTCTGTGATAGCAGCAGTAGATGACTAAGACATTGCCCATTTCTGAAGATGTTCAGGTGTAGGCTGGAACTGACCACTCACCCAGATATGGGATTCACCTGGGTGGGAGTAGCCTGGGTGGTCTCTTAGGTCTGTTTCAATTCCCAAGGTTCCTTTATTCTTTGATACCAACTTTTTCAACTCTAGGTCTAACTAGCATTTCTGACTTGGTTTGTGACTTGGCAGAGTCTCTTTCCATCTCTGGGTTTCCATTTCCTCGTCTACACACAGGAGGCATTTGTCTAATGATTCTGATGAGCACCACTGTGCTCCAGGCTTCAAAGATTGAATATACTCTCTGGAGAAAAGGGACTATGGGCAAAGATTGGCTGCACTATTATGTGCAGCTATTATGGAGCTATTGTGCTATTATGGGGCCCAAACTTCCTTCATCATGGGGACATCCTCCATGCCTGCAAGCACCAGCCATCTATGGCAGTGAGCTCACACTACTTCTTCACCAAGGCAGGCAGACACATCATGTTCATCCTGATTCTGAAAATAATGTAGCACTTGGGACAATCCATGCTTAACATAATTCTGGAATGTGTTAAAAATCAAACACCTGCAAGCAATATACCAGTATTTGCGTTTCTTAAAGAAGACATATGAAAATGCTCCTGCTTCTTGTGGATGGATTGGAAGTTCTCAAGGAGAGTGGCACTGCCATCTAGGGAGGGCTCTGGAAATTTCTGGGGGTGTTTTTGGTTGTCACAGTGACTGGAGGGCATTATTGGCATTTGCTGGAAGGGGCCTGGAATGCCAAACATGCAGCAAAGCACCGGGCAGTCCTGTCAATGCCCTCATGAAACTAAAGGCCTGTTTACAACTGAGTCTAGAGCCTAGCTCTATGCTATATAAAACCAAAAACCATTTTCTACACAGCTTAAATGGAATATTACAATACTCCAGGAATACGAGAACCATGTGAGTAGAGGGAAAAGTACACTTTACCTTATTTTATGCCAGAATTTTATTAAGAATTGTTCAGTATCTCAGACACATCACATTACTGATGGCAATGTGGTTTAAGGTATTTGAGTTGCCTATGCAACATACAGTGATTATATATGAAAACAGTTTGTGTCAAATACCAAGAAAGATAATGTTACAAACATTAGTCAATATACATATACTGATATTTATATATGTATACTGACTAGTATTTATAGAGACAATGTACAGTATTTTTTATAAAGAACTTTCAGTTATTTTCTTCTTTAGAAAACACTTAGAGTGGATATTTTAAATTAAGTGTACAGCTTGATTATATTTTATTTAAGAATAGTAAAGATGATGTCATATTTTTTTATAAAAGAGGGGCATTGGAACAATATCCCTGTAGCAACGTGCACACCTAGCACCCACCAAAAGAGGGTCTCTTGCAGAGTCAGGGCAGAGCAAATACCAAGAAAAGCAGGGAATATTTTGTGCAACAAAAGCAAAGAAGTGCTCAAAGAATAATGGGAATTTTTAAAAGGACTCAGGGCTACAATGACCAAATATTGCATAACTTGAGCACCAAAATAAATAATGATAGTAAAGAATTGGTACCCATTGATTAAATAAGAATCCATGAGTCTACACTAATAAGCAAGCATACATACACACATAGATAAATAAAGAGAAGACAAAGCTCCTCCTTATAGTAGAAATACAACGAATAAACATGGAAGCAATGAAGGTATTAGATAATCATCCCTGGGCAGCTGTCTTAATAAGAACCAATTCAGGCAAGAATCATTAATAGAGGTTAAAACCAGAGAGGGAGAGTTTGAGATGTAACAGACATTACAGAGTCTCAAGTATCTTCCCACAAGACACTTATTAATTAAAAAGAGGAATATAATAACTTTTTAGTGGAAATCTGAAGACACTACCTTAACCAAATGATTAAAGTTAACATCACTAGTAATGAGACCTATTGACATCACATGCCTCCAGATACAATACCTCTAGAAGACGACAGCATTCTTTCCATGGCAGTGCTGCCAAAAATGCATATCCTGAATCTGATAAAGAGGAAACCCTGGGTAAACCCAAACTGAGGGGGACAGTCCACAAATACTTAGCCTGTACTCGTCACAAATGCCAGTGTCATGAAACCCAAAGACAAACTAAAGAACTCTTCTAGGATAAAGGAGAGTGAAGAGATACAACAACTGAATGCAGTGCATGAGCCAGGATTTCTTTTGCTATGTACATTATTGGGAAAGAGCTGGAGTGTTGCGAGTTGTTTGTGATCAGCCGCTACCCCCAACACTGGCTGTTTGAATCTACTCAGCAGCTCCATGGAAGAAAAGACCTGGTGAACTGTTTTCATAAAGATTACAGCCAATTCACACAACAGAATACTATGTAATGATAAAAAACAACAATGATTTTAAGAAACATCATAACATGGAGCCATCTGGAAGACGTTATAATGAGTGAAATTAACCACCTACAAAAAGGACAAATATTGTATGGGACCACTATTATAAGGACTTAAGAAAAGGTTTAAGCACAGGAGAAAATAATCTTTGGTGGTCACAAGGGTGGGGAGATAGGGAGACGAGTATTCATAGATTAAATAGTAGATAAGAACTGGTGAAGGGAGTGACAGGATGCAGTAGAAGGGAGATTAGCACAACTGGACTATACACCAAAAGCCAAATGGTTTTCTAAATACAACTGAAGTTTCTGAAGGACAGAATAGGAGGAACAGGGGCCAGGGGAGCACAGTTTAGGGGACATCTAGGCTAATTGGCATAACTTTCTTTTAAGAAAATGTTCCGTACATCACTTTGGCGAGTGGTGTCTAGGGTCCTAAAAGCTAGCAAGCTGCCATCTAAATAGCGTCAGTTGGTCTCACTCCACCTAGAGCAGAGGAGAATGAAGGACATCAAAGACAAAGAAAATATAAGCCCAGCGTAGAGAAGGTGCCATAGGATCCAGAGACCACATCAGCATGAGACCAGAACTAGATGGTACCTGGCTACTACCAACGACTGCCCAGACAGGAAACACAACCTAAAGTCCCTGATGTAGTAGAAGAAAACTGTGTGTGCAGAACTAGAACTCTGTTCAAAGACCATACTTGATGATCCTTCAGATTGGAGGGTCGGTCCCTGGACTCTGTTAGTCCAGAGCTGAAACCAGTGCTGAAGCCAACTCTTCAGACAAGGACTGGACTATAAGCCACAGAGTGATGCTGGCAAGGAGTGTGCTTCTTGGTTTAAACATGCATGTGAGGCTGGCTGAGCAGCTCCTGTCCAGGTACAAAATGAGAGGGTAGAGGGTAACAGGAGTTGGCTGAAAAGATATGGGAAGTACAGGGTGGAAATCAGGAGTGTGCTGTCACGCGGCGGTGGGGAGGGTACTTAGAGTTGCACATTGATGTGGATGCTGGGTTTTGTATGGCAAATTGATTTGGATTGTAAACTTCCGCTTAAAGCACAGTGATTTTTATTTTTTAAGATTATAGCCAAGAAACCCCTATGGTGCAGTTCCACTCTGTAATGCGCGGGCAGCAAACAACAACAATGCATTACTGGGAAAACTCAAAATCTGAATAAGGTCTGCAGTGGTCTGAGACTGGAGGAACCCCAAAGGACACGGCCCCCAGACTCTCCGTTAGCCCAGAACTAAAACCATTCCCGAAGCCAGCTCTCCAGACCAAGATCAGACTGGACTATGAGACACAAAATGGTACTCCTGAAGAGTATTGCCTCTCATGTCAAGTAAACACACAAGCCTGAATGGGCAGTTCCTGTCCAGAGTTGGCAGAAAATAATAGAAGCTGGGTAAACGGACATAGGAAATCTACAGTGGAAAGGAGCAGTGTGCTGTCACGTTATAGGGATAGCAACTAGGGCCTCATAACAATGTAGGTATAAAGCTTTGTAGGAAAAATCTACATGAGCAGTAAACTTTTACCTAAAACACAATTTAAAATAAAAATCTCCATAAGATTATTGTAATTTCATGATTTTGATAATTATACTGTGGTTATGAAAGAAAATGTCCTTATATTTTTACAGATACACACAGAAGTGTTTAGAGATAAAGGGGCATCATGCCTGCAACTCTCTCTTAAAGTGTGTGTGTGTATGTGTGTTCAAGAGAAAGTAAATATGGTAAAATTTTGCCACTTAGTGTATCTCAGTGAAGGGTATGTAGAAATTTATTATCTGTCCTAGTCATCTAGTTCTGCTATAACAGAAATACCACAAGTGGATGGATTTAACAAACAGAAAATTATTTTGTCACAGTGCGATAGACTAAAAGTCCAAATTCGGGACATCAGCTCCACTGGAATTTTTTTTCTCTTGCCTCTGGAAGAAGGTCCTTCTCAATCTTCCCCTGGACTGGGAGCTTCTGAGGTGCAGGGACCCTGGTCCTTCCCAAAGGATGCACTCTGCTCCTGGCACTGCTTTCTTGGTGGTATGAGGACCCCAGTTCTGTGCTTGCTTCCCTTTCCTCTGTATTCCAAACGACTGCCTCAAGGCACAACACGGTCTTTCACACTAGTCACGCCTCACGGATGCAACTGCTTCCCATCCTCCCTCATTAACATCATAGAGGCAGGATTTACAGCATATAGGTATCACACAATACTGGGAACCGTGGCCCAGCCAGATGGCTACATACATTTGGAGGGGAACACAATTTAATATATGCCAATGCAATTTTTCAGTAAGTCTAAAATTGTCAATTTAGAAACGTAAAAAAATGAGACAGGGACATTGGGTCTAAAATGGTAGAAAATCGCAGTTATAGAATTATTGTAGCCAAAGAAATCCTTTGATCTCACTCTTCTGACTCTTCTAGAAAAGGTATAGGGTCCATTTCAGAAGAAGGGGTGGGAGAAGAGGGTACATGCTTGGGTGAGAGAAAAGGACAAGAGAATCATCGTATTAACTGAGCCAGAGGATTTGATTATAACACCTTTTAAAATCTGAATCTCTACTTTGCTTCAGCTTTCATTAGAACTCCTCCAAGAAGCAATTACAGGGAAAGAAGTCAAACAAGAAACAGGAAAGATTTCTTCATCTCTTTGGAAGGTGAGGAAAGAAGGTATAGGTGAGCAATTTTCATAATTTCTCTTTGAAACAGGCACTGAAATGAAGATTGGCTCAACTATCTACTTATATAAAATTACAGATCTCTACTCAAGTGACTCAGGTGACTTCACTAAGAACATTTTTTGCAAAATGAAATGAAAGGACGAAAATTGAAGGGTGAAAGATGACCTTTTACTCACTTTGGGAAAACAGAGTTTCCTGGATCTTTAAAATAGTCTCCCAGAAAAATGTTTACCTCTTTCACTTTTTCTTTTTAAAAGCTCACTATTGGAGGAAAAAAGCATATTACAGCAGTGGCCCTCTAATGATCTCATTCATCTCAAAATTTCTCATAATAAATTTGCACCAAAAAGTACCAAGATTGTAATAGTTGTTATTTAAAGACTAAATGTACTTGGGGGCAAATTGAAGTTTAGAAAATTAAACAATAAAGCTTCTACCCTTAGAAATACTGTTGCAAAGGGTTGTCTCTGGGGAAAATCTAAACCAAGTTAAGCAAAGCTGGGATGCTGTTCAGTCAAAGTGAAGTCTTACTTCTTTTTCTCTCCTAAACAATCTATCATCAAATAATGAGATAATTAGTCTCAAGATTAGATTTCTATTAGAAGTTAAAATAAGTACATTTCCACATTTGTAATAAGCCAGAAACAACCAGAGACTTAGAACGAAGCTCCAACTTAAATTTCCATATAGGTTTGCGAAACCCTTTTTCATCATTCACTCAGTTCACGCACACACCTGAATTCTGGGCCCCTTTGAGGTGGGCTGGAAACCCTGGTGGTACAGTATCTAAGTACTATGGTTGCTAACCAAGAGGTGGACAGTTCAAATCCACTGGGTGCTCCTTGGAAACTCTATGGGCCAGTCCTACACTGTCTGTAGCGTCACTATGAATCAGAATTGACTTGATGGCAGCGTGTTTGGTTTTGGTTTGGTTTTGTTTGTTTGTGCTGGGCACTAGAGATGAATCTGACCAGGTTCCAGCTCCTCAGAGACCCCTAATCTAGGAGAGAAGGCAAGTGAATAAATATCTATTCCCTGAGAAGATACAGTGTGATGCTCATTACAGCTGAGGTAACTGAGACTCAAAGTTATTAAGTAACTTACTTAAGTTACACATTTAGAAAATGATGAAGAAAGGATTTTAACCTAGGTCTATACCGACCTAAGCCCTTGTTTCAGTCTTTTATCGGGAACACTGCAAATACATTTTCTTTGGGATCTTGTAATTAAGGAATAGGATATGAGAAACGGATGTGACGGGCCAGTCTAAGTACACTTTGGAACATTCTCAAGTGATGTTTATTTTGTCACCCACACTCAGGGATGTGTTGCTTTGATTATCCCTAAGGTTGTTTTTCAAAGCAGCCAGTTTAGACCAAATTCAGAGATGTGTGCAGATGAGACCACTATATGTTCTTCAACTAGGGCACCAGAGAGCTATAATTAGGGCCAGGGAATCAAACCAAGAGAGCAAGAAACTGCGCAGGTGCAACACCCCATAGTAAGTCCCGCTACCAGCCCCAGAAGCCCCAATGACATAAGCCGTCTTTAAGGAGGCTTGCAAGCGCAACCGAGGGACAAGCAGTCAGCTACCAAAAAAGGAAATACCTCGGATTCCTATCACTGACCCAGCTTGGTGGACGGTCAGGGTGGGGGTAGAGGGTGTCGTGTAAGCCAGGTATAAAAAGCCAACCCCCAAACCCCAAACTTGATGGGTGGCCCAGCCTGCTGCAACACTATACAGTCCTCTGCAGCTCTATTTCAAAGTGCTTCCATTTTCCAAAAAGATTTCTCCCGTGGGCCAGACGAGTCTCCCCCAAGTAATTCTTTTTCGTGGCTCTGACAAGAACCCTGGTGACACAGTTGGAATCCAGGGGACCAAGTGGTCAGCTGTACATAGGATAAGGTGGTGGGGCGTTGGAAGGTAGGGTAGAGAAGAAGGGTACCCGGAAAGACCTTCACTGATTTGGCGACACCAACAGGGAGACTCAGAAGCTTAGAAAGAGTGTGTCAGGTAGACAAGCGGAAGAAAGGGTGTGAGCAACAGTCAACAGGTATGGGGGTTTCGGTAGCTGTGAATCCTTCCAAAAGAGCTTCAGCGGGAAGCAGTCTTGACCTAGCCAGTGTTTGCCCGTCACAGCCAATCACACCACAGGAACGCTTGTTCCCTCTCCCGGAGCAGGGCGGGGCTTGTGGAGGTAAAGAGACGCTATTCGCTCTGGGACAGCCAGCCCTGTAGTGCCAAGTTTCAAAGGCAGCTGTTTTTCAGCCTTCATTATCCGCTGCTTCACTCAGCCCCGGGCCACGCTGACCCCGGCACTAGCAAGAAGATGACTGATTACATAAGGACCTTCGTGCTCTGACTGAAACTTTGGCAGCAAAAATTTGTGCAGAATTTTAACTCTAGCAGGGAGTTTTATGGGAGTCTAGGAAAGTAAAAAATTACAAAATCACAAAGTAGTGGAACTGGTAGAAACCTTGGCAAGGATCTACAGTTTTCTCCTTTTGCAGGGGAGACACTGTTGTGAGGGGTATAGGGGTGGGGGTAGTGACATACCCAGAGTCTCCCAATCAGCTGAATGGACCTGAACCCAGGTCTCCTGATGCCTGTTCTAGTATTTAATCTCATATTAAATGACTGTACAGGAGCCTTTTCTGACATTCTCCATCTCCCCATCTTTCCCATCCCATATTACTCTGACTCCCATAGTAGCTTTGCTTAATTCCATCACAGCCTTTATCAGCCCTTACCATCCATCTCCTCTAATAAGCAGTGCCCACCTTGTAGGCAGAGACAACCATGCCTTTAGACACTCACACCCTAGTCTAGCAGTGGACACATAAAAGAGACTCATGAAACGTCTGTTGACACTAAAGAAAATTGTAGTGCAGTCAGATGTCTCTCCTAGTCCTAGCTGCACACCTATAAGCCGTTTTGAAGGAGAAGGCAGACTGAACACCACTCCCGCCCCATTAGCCCCCGCCCCATTCCGGGAAATTCACCCCTTGTTGCCCCCAGCACTAAATATTCACTGCCCCTTGCTACACTCACCACCAAGCTACTTCCCCTTCCTGCACTCAGCATCAGCCCCCTTGCTGCACTCAGCACCAAGTACACCCTGCTGCACCCGACCCAGAAGACCCCAACCCATAAAAGCCTGCTTAACTTCCCCTTCGGGGCCAGATGTTCAAGGATTGTGAGCCCCCGCTGGCCCACTGGCCTTACTATAATAAACGGCTGCTTCTTCTCTCCTTGGGTGTCGGTTGATTTCCTATAACAATGTGACCCTGGGTGTATTACTTAACCCTGAATCTAAGTTTCCTCATCTGAAAGATGATGACTAAGAATATGATATAATGGAAAGACAAAGTTATCTGGACCCAACAAAAGTCCAACTGAATGAATAAGTGATCACCATCTATATCACAGTCTCCATGAGGACAAGGATATTGCTACATGTCCCTAGAATTTGGCACTTACTAGATCTCGGGAAGTGTCTGAACTAAAGGGAATCAGAATATGTGAGCACAAAACCCCGTTCTGTCAGTTGTATGATCTTGAGAAAGTATCTTCAGTTGTGAAACTCTATTTCCTCATCTGTAAATTGGAGATAATGATACCTCCCCGAATTAAATGAGCCTAAAAGAAGTCATGAATATAAAAAGCTCTTGGTAAAATGCAAAGCATTCTACAGATGCTGGTTTGCACACGAGCTGTTTAAAAGAACTTCCTAATGAATAGGACCCAAGTATGCCTTTCCCACAGAGGAGCAGTATCTTGAGTTTCAGATGATGCCATTTTTTCTAGTAAACAAATTGAGCTGTTAAGCAAGTGGCACAAGAACAGCATGATAGATCTATGCAGGAGGTGAAGTTCTATTTTTGGCAACAAAGGAAATAAAACATGAAGCAGAAAGGGAGGTGAAACCAGGGTTCCTACAGTCTTTGTCCGTGGCTCTGAATCAACTGCCTTCCTCTGACTCCTGGAGTCCTCTCACTTCTGTCTTCAGTCCTTTATTAGTTATGCACCCAAACCCTGGTCCACTGCATCAAGCCCTAGGGATACCACACTACCTAAGCAGAAGAAATTTTCTTCTCCATGTTACCTCCCAAACTTGTAGCAGAAATGTGAGAGCAAGTTGTGTGTGGAGGGCAAGGCATCTCCAGGGAAAAATCAGGCAGCCAGCCACATGAAGCTTCATTGGTGATATCATTTTCTAAGTTTCTCACAGTCCAAGTCCAACCATCACCATCATAGAATTACCACCTGAGTTATGTTGATACCTAGAGACTGTTGGCCTCAGAGTGGCGAATTTTTGTTGACTAAGCTTATAAGGGGAAACCCTGGTAGCCTAGGGAGCCCTGATGGTACAGTGGTTAAGAATTTTCCGTTAACCAAAAGGTCGGCAGTTCAAATCCACCAGCCACTCCTCTGTCCTATAAGGTCAACTATGAATCGGAATCAGTTTGACAGCAGTGGGTTTTGGAAAGCTCATAGGAGACAAAAATTTTTACACCAGAAAATCTATGTATTGATTTAGCATTTAATTTGGCAAATATACTTTAACTCCTACTATGTGCTAGTCACTCTGGTAGGCAGTTTGTATACAACAACAAATAAGACAGATCCAGCCCCTGCCCAAGTCAAACTTAGGCTAGTAGGAGAGAAAGAGAATCCAGCCTGATTATCTAACCAATGTACTATGCATGGAAACTCCACTTGCCTAGTGGCTAAGTGCTATGGCTGCTAACCAAGAGATCAGCAGTTCAGATCCGCCAAGTGCTCCTTGGAAACTCTATGGAGCACTTCTGCAGAATCAGCTCGACGGCAGTGGGTGGGTACTAAGCATAAGCACCCTGATAGAGGAAAACAGAGGGCACTACTGAGGTAGAGTAGGCTTTACAGAGAAAGTAAAAGATAAGCATCTGTCTGAAGAAGTAGCAAAATTAGCCAGGTGAAAGAAGGCAGCCTTTGAGGTGGGAGGGGGATGGATACAAAGGATGAAGATGGGTGCTCCAGGAAAAAGGAACAGCACATGCATAACCCAGAGGAAAGAGAGATCAGCGCTGGTTATTATCAGAGAAAGCTGAAGACGGAAGGATACCGGAGGACAAGGTTTGGAATTGTGACAGGTGAGGCTGGAGAGGAATGCAGGGGCTCTTTAAGGCACTCGAGTGAGTTAAACTTCATCCCTGAAGTAAACCATCAGGTAATAGGAAGACAGCCAAATTAGCATAGTATCCATATGAAAGAAAATGGCACCAATAATCAGTTCATCACAAGGTGATTTGATAGTGTACAGTCAGAACTAGGAGCATCTACTGCTTCTGTGCCTTGACTCTGACCCACTTACAACTCCACATTTTCCTAGTTTCTAAAACCAGTAGAGAACATTGCTCTCTCTGCGGGTTTTGCAAATAATTCACTTCATTCAGCCTTGAGGAGCTGAATCAATAAAAGCCAAGCGACGATGGTAACGGGAGAGGAAAATGGAAGAGCCCTGTGCTCTCTGCATCCCTACAAGAAACTGCAACACATTATTGAACAGGTTTTTGGCTTTATTCGCTGAAAAATTCTTCGGCTAAGAAATACAAATTCCTTCACCATAATAAATAGTGTTTTGATAACAAAACTGTACTTTTCTCAAATACCCAGATGGAAGACCATATGCAAAATCAACTCCAAGGAATTTTTTTATTGGCCATCTGCTAAGATTGGAAAGCGAGCCTGCATTTCCCTCTAGTCTTCATAAAAATTTCCATTGACAACCCTACTTGCTTCCTCTTGGTGCCACCTGCTGATCATATTTGAGTACCAGCTTTGCAAACAGATAACAGGAGAATGTGACTCTCCTCCTTTCTTTAATGAAATAAATTTGATCCTAATTAATGTGAAGAGGAAAAAAAAGCCTTCAAAGTTGTCAGGCTGTAGAATGTGTTACAGCTACTTACACCTCCTCCTGCTGTTGCAGAAAATCACAAAGCAAAGCCCACACGCCCTCCTTGGAGAGCTTGCTTTGAAGGCATTGTCAAGACATTGTTTATCGTTATAATTAAATATCTCCTTCCTAATAAAGCCTTGTGTTTGGCTTTGCCTGTCAAAAATGCACATGTTTTAATCCAGCAATTCCAATTTGAGCTATCTATCCTAGAGAAGTACAACCAGAGTGCTCCTTAGAAGTGAGGAGGGAGTGACTACACCTAACATACTTTGGGACATGTTGTCAGGAGGGATCAGCCCTTGGAGAAGGACATCACACTTGGTAAAGCAGAGTGTCAGTGAAACAGTGGAAGACCTTCAACACGATTGACTGACACAGTGGCTGCAACAGTAGGTTCAAGCATACCCACGCTTGTGGGCACGGCACAAGACTGGGCAGTGTTTCATTCTGTTGTCCACAGGGTCACCATGAGTTGGAACTGATGCGACAGCACCCAACAACAACAACATCAACAAATCCTAGAGAAATGCTGACATACATGTGTGAAGACATCAGTATAAGAATGCTCCCTACAACATTATTTGTTGAACTAAAAAAGTAAAAAAGAAATGAAGGGTTTTAAAAGTTATGATACTTTCATGTGATGAGATACTATATAGCCATTCATGCACTAAGAAGATGTCTAAAATATACTCAGTGGGAGAAAAAGAGATGGCTAAAGAAGAAATGTATAATATGACTTTTTTTAAAAAGAAGTGTGTATTATAGTGTGCATTTGCTTAGGAAATAGCTGGAAGGACACACAGTAACCACACAAAGTAGCTTCTAAAGAGCAGAGACTTAAAGTTTATATTTCACGTGTTCCTATACTATTTGAATTCTTTATGTAAATTATTGTTTTGTTTTACAACAAAGACAATCTTAACAATAAAGATGCTGTGTGTTTTTATCAGGCTTACAGGTTAAATGAGTATATAAAGTATGTTCATCGTCAAATACTCACTGAATCCAGGATGCCCACAGGAACTCTGATGTAAGAATCACTTTTCCGTTTAACATTTCACTCACGTGAAGAAATGAGGCTGACTAGAAAAGACGCTTGCCTGAGATCCTGTAAGGATAAGTGATGGTGCCAGGACTCACCAGCAAACAACTACTGTAGGATCTTCATATTTTTATTCTGTGTCTGCTAGGCCTAAATCAGCAGATTCTAAATTAATTCCACTGTTTGAAAAAGCAGCCCTGGTGGCACAGTAGTTAAGAGTTTGGCTGCTAGCCAAAAAGTCAGTAGTTCGAATCTACCAACTGCTCCCTGGAAACATTACGGGCCAGTTTTACTCTGGGCCATGTGGATTGCTGTGAGTCAGAATTCCCTCAACAGCAATCAGTTTTTTTTCCCACATGTGGAAAAAGAAATCCTCCTCTTTATTACAAAGCTACCTAATTTTTTAGTACATTCTACATCAATCAAATGGGCTTCAAAGTTTCAGAATCCTATCTGAGGAAGGGACTTGAGCAATCACCTAACCCAACATCCCCATTTTACTTGGGAGAAAAGACTATCCCTCAAATGGCCTAAATCAGAAAGCCAACCATTAAGCATGTACTTGCTCACCTATAAGATGCTAACTTTTCATCTTATTGACCAATCTGCTATTCTTGGGTTTCTTATCTTGGCAAACGGCAACTGTGCCAGATTCCTAGAAGCTTCGATTCTGCCTAATGTCTCCCGCACATGCGCGCGCACACGCGCGCACACGTACACTAATCTATCTGCAAGTAGTACTGATGTCACCTTCTAAATATGACTCACATCTGGCCCCTCTCTGCATTATCATCACTGCTGTCTCAATGTCTCAACACAACCTTCAACATCTCTTTGGCCATGACCAGCAGACTATCTTTTTCAGGTAGATCTTCCCCCTTTGCCCTTCCCCAATCCACTCTTTACTCTGCCAGCAGAGTTGGTTACCTTTCTAATATTGAAACCTGACCATATCCCCGACTGCCTGTTTAAAACCCCTTTCATATATTCCACTTGTTAATTTTGTTAATCTGGCATTCAAGATCTCCTGGATCTGGCCTCTACTTTTTGTACTCTTACCTACTGTCAAACCTAGTTCTTTCCAACTCCAGTTGTGCCACACTACTTACCATTCCAATATATTCTATGACTTCATGTCTGTGACTTTATACAGACTGTTGGTTTGGGCGGAAATGTTCTTCTTTGGCTAGCAAGCCATATAAACTTACTACTTCAAAATCAGATCAGGTGTCGCCTCTGTCATAAAGCTTTCTCTCTCCTTCATTCCATCTGCCCTCTACCTTATACCCACACCCCTTCTTAACCCAAAAAGTTTTACTGTTTTCTCTAGAATATTACTGTACCTTGGAAACCCTGGTGGTGTAGTGGTTAAATGCTACAGCCGCTAACCAAAATTCAGCAGTTCAAATCTGCCAGGTGCTCCTTGGAAACTCTATGGAACAGCTCTAATCTGTGACACAGTGACACTGTGAGTCGGAATTGACTCAATGGCAGTGGGTTTTTTAGTTTTTACCTACATGTATTCAAACATTCTCCTGTATTATAGCACAGAAGGTAAAGACAGTATTTCAAATTATTTAACCTCTCTGTGCTTTAGTTGGAAACCCGGGTGGGGTAGTGGTTAAGCACTATGGCTGCTAACCAAAACACTGGCCGTTCAAATCCACCAGCTACTCTTTGGAAACTCTTTGAGTCAGTACTACTCTGTGCTATAGGGTCATTACGAGTCAGAATCGATTCAACGGCACTGGGTTTGGTTTTTGTTTCTTTATGCTTTAGTTTCCTCTTCTACAAATAGTATTACTATCTTTCTACTAACACTGTTTAAAAACATTTAAATTAGGCATTTTAGGTAAAATGCTTAATAAATGTTGCTATTAGTACTGTTTTGCATGTTGCAAGGATGTGATTATGGGGAGACCAAAGGGTGGCATGTTATGATTTGAATTGTGTCCCCCCAAAATGTGTGTAGCGATTCAGCTAGTCCATAATTTCTGGTATTGTTCGATGTTCCTCTGTGTTGTAAATCTTGCCTCTATGATGTTAATGAGGGAGGATGGGTGGCAGTTGAGTCAGTGGGGCATGGCTCAATGTGTACGGCTGTATTGTGCCTTGAGGCAATCTCTTGATAAATAAAGAAGCTAGCAGAGATATTTGGATACCTCATACTACCAAGAAGCAATGCAGGAAACAGAGCACATTCTTTGGTAAGGAACCAGATTCCCTGTGCCCCAGAAACTCCCAGTCCAGACCCAACAGAGAAAGCCTTACCCTAGAGCTGATATCCTGAATTTAGGCTTTTAGCCTACTGGACTGTGACAAAATAAAATTCCTCTTTTAAAGTCATCCACTTGTGGCATCTCTGTCATAGCAGCACTACATGACTAAGACAATTATTATGTATTCATCCTTTTGGAGTACTTTTATTTCCAGCCAAGAGTAACAGAGACTAGCTTTACCTTCTCACCTGAAACAACCAAAATATGGACAAAATACATACAACATGGTTTCTCAAAGCATGAGCATCAAGCTACAAATAACAGTTATTCCTGACAAATTATGTGAGCCCTATGATTGCCCCAGATTACTGCCTTAATACACATTCCACCCTAAACTGCATGGAGCAAGAAGCCAGATGGAGACTAGTGGACTCCCTTAGTTCAGGAAATGGAACCAAGAGTCTGGGGAGGGGAAGATGACATCATCCTAAGGAGAACATACTGGAGAAAAGACAGGTACACAAAGAAAGAACTATGGAGATCCACAGAGGATCTCCGTTGAGTATTTAGCCAAGTACAGGTTAGTACCTACTTGTGAGGAAAGTACTTGAGGCCAAACTTTGCATCTGAAAAGATTAGAAGCAACAGTGCCTGGCACTCACAAAGAGCCTAGAACAGTACCTGTTCTCATCAGCCAGATGGGAAAACATCAGAATCCAGGGAATCTTGGTTAAGTACACATAAGATTCTTGCCTCAGCAGTGAGGAATAATTAACCTGAGACTAAACAGTCCTCCAACCAAAAACCAAACCTACTGCCATCGAGTCTATTCTGACTCATAGCAACCCTATAGAACAGAACTGCTCCATAGAGTTTCTAAGGAGCACCTGGAGGATTTAAACTGCTGACATTTTAGCTAGCAGTCATTTCTTTTAACCACTACACCACCAGGGTTTAATCCTCCAGTCCCACCTACAAAAATCTTAAAAATAGAGCTAAAAGGATAAAACTGTTTTTAAGCAACATAACTGGATGCTATACAAAGTTCAAGGATAGTTATTGGAATACAAAAACATCCACCACTAAAATAAAGTAAGATTCACGTGCATGTAACCCAACCAAAAATTATTAAGCATGAAAAGGAGCAGGAAAATATGAGCCATAATAAAAGGAAAAATAAATCAAAGCCAACCAAGAACTGACACAGAGTTAAAATTAATAGACAATTACATTAAGACAATTATTATAATGTATTTTGTATGTTCAAATAAAAACTACCATCATTATAGAAGTGGTGAATCATTATTGAAATAGTGAATGAATGGAAGACTCAGAAGAAACTGAAGAGAACTATTAACAGTGCAGAAGACTCAGATCATAAGAAGAAGCAGTGAACCAGCAATGCAGAACCAGGAGCAGATCTACGGAGCAAGAGAGCTGAGTGCCTGTGTGCTAGAGGCTTCCTGTAGGAGTGAAGTACCTCTGGGCACTTATATCTGTGGGGCTACAGAGCTTTGAAACACTTGCTTCAGCAGGACAGATATGAGCATGAAGTCCAGGCTGTGAGGCGACAAGAAGCAGAAGCTGAAGAGACAAAGAAAATGAGGAGCTGAGCTGCCTCAGTCTCAGCAGGTATGGCCATGACCTCAGGCATTTGAAAGAGTGGAGCTATGGCATCTGGTATTTCTCAGGGTGGAATTGCCACTGAGTTAGGCTTAGAAAACAGTGTGCTTAACCCTAGTGGTATAGTGGTTAAGTGCTATATCTGCTAACTGAAAGGTTGGCAGCTCAAATCTACCAGGTGCTCCTTGGAAACTCTATGAGGCAGTTCTACTTTGCCCTATAGGGTCACAATGAGTCAGAACTGACTCAGTGCCATTTTTTTTTCCTTGATGTTAAAGCCAAAGGAGAAGAGTTGCTGCCCTAGTGGGCCTGGAAGGCAGAGTGGTAGTTCATGACCAAGTGGCCTCCACTTAGAATTTAGAGTGTGGCAAATTATCTAGAGTCTAGAGAGCAGGGCCACTGTGTAAAATGTCTCAGAAAATGGAAAATTATTTTTAAAGCCTTAAAAGTTAATATAACGTGCTCTGCTTATTTTCTTGGTGTCTTCTTTCCCTGCACTTTTTTGCATTTGTATTGGAAATGTACAGCTTGTGCTTCCCTGTTCTATCACTGTACTCTGAAGGTAGATAACTTGTATTCTCAGTTTCACAGACATAGAGGAATTTTTGCATTTTGGAATTTGAAGTGATTTAAGACATTCACCATCACATGGGATGAACATGTTTTTGCTATGACTTACACTATGATGGGATGAATGTGTTTTGCATGCTTCAAAGATGTGATCTTTTGGAGGCCAAAGGGTGGAATGTCATGGATTAAACTGTGTCCCCCCCTAAAAACGTGTGCAGCAATTTCACTGGGCCATGGTTCTCAGTATTATGTGACTGCCCCCCATTTTGTGATTTTCCTGTGCTTTAAATCCTAACCTCTGCCTGTGGTTAGCATTATGCTAAAAGAGGATTAAGGTGGGACTGTAACACTCTTTCTAAGGGAGTTTCCCTGGAGTGTGGCTTGTACCACCTTTTATGTTTTTATGCTACAAGAAATAAAAGGAAAGGGAAGCAAACAGAGAGAGAACCTCATACCATCATCAAGCAGTGATAGGAACTAGACACATCCTATAGAAAGGACAAGGCTCCCTGCCCCTCAGAAGCTTTCAGTCCAGGGAAAGACTGATGACAAGGACCTTCCTCCAGAGCCAGCAGAGAAAGCTCTCCCCTGGAGCTGACACCCTGAATTTGGACTTCTAGTATACTGGACAGTGTGAGAATAAACTCTTGTTTCTTAAAGCCATCCAACTGTGGTATTTCTGTTAGAGCAGTACCAGATGATTAAGACACTGAGTGAGATGAAAAATACACTGAACGGGAGAATAACAGCAGATCAGACACAAGAGAAGAAAAAATTAGACAATGTGGAGACAAAGCAATAGAAACTCCTTAAAATGAAACAGTTTTTTTAAAAGAAAAAGTTAGCAGAGCATCAGAGAACTGTGTGACAACTTCAAGTGGTCAAATATACATTGTTTTAGTCATCTAGGGCTGTTCTAACAGAATACTACAGAGTGGATGGCGTTAGCAAGGGAAAGTTTATTCTTACACAGTCCGGTAGGGTACAAGTCCAAATTGAGGATGTCCACTCCAGGGCAAGGCCTTCCCCTTTGTCAGCTCTGGCGGAAAGTCCAGTGTTGCATCAGTCTTTATCCAGGGAGCATCTTGGCACAGGAACCTCAGGTCTGAAGGGCATGCTCTTCTCCCAGTGCTGCTTTCTTGATGGTCTGAGGTTCCTAATTCTGTTTGTCTCTCTTTCCTTTTATCTCTTGTAAGACGAAACGATTAAAGGTGGTGCAAGCCATACTCCAAGGAAACATAGTGGAGCAGGGAGGTGACCCTATGAAGGGATTTACAGTCCTACCCTAATCCTTTAACATACATCATAGGAAAATCACAAAATGGAGGACAATCATAGAATACAGGGAATCCTGGCCTAGGAAAATGGCTACAGATACTGGGGGGGGGGGGCACAATTCAATCCATGACATCCCACCCTTTGGTACCCCAAAAATCACATCTTTGAAACATGTAACACATTCATCCCATATGATGGAAGTCTGAAATCAGTTCCAAGTCCAAAATACAAAACTTCCTTTACATCTATGAAATCTAGAATGCAAGCTCTCTGCTTCCAAAGGCACAATGGCAGAACAGGCACAAGTTAGACATTCCATTACAAATGGGAGAAATTGCAAGAAAAGAAGGCATTAACAGGCAACAGACAAGTCAGCAGAACTCATTACTTTTGCCCTCAAAGCTCTGAAAATACTCCTACATTTTCTGAGACAATCTACACAACGGCCCTGCCCTCCAGACTCTAGGTATTGGCCACACTCTCTGAATTCTTAGTGGAGACCCCCAGCCCTGGGCTACAACTCTGCCTTCAAGGCCCACTTGGACAGAAACTCTGCCCCACTGGCCTTAGGTTCACCTTAAGCCCAACTGAATGGCAAGTCCACTCTGACAAAACACAGAAAGCCCTGGCTCCACCGTTTCAAACCCCTGAGGTCATGGCATACCTTTTGAGACTGAGGCAGCTCAGCTTCTCATGCTTTTTGTCTCTTCAACTTCTGCCTCCTATGAGTGCATGGCCTGGGCCTCAGGCCCACATCTGCCCTGCTGGGGCAAGTGTTCCAAAGCTCCACAGCTCCACTGATTCAAGTGCCAGAGGCACCCTACTCTTGCTGGAAAGCATCCTGCACAAAGGTACTCAGCTTTCTTGCTCTTTGGTTCAGCAAGGCCAGCTCCACCAATTCAAGTGCCCAGAGGCACCCTGTTCTGCGAGGAAAACTCTGTACACAGGCGCTTAGCTCTCTAGTTCCATGGGTTAGCTCAAGCACTGCCTCTAGTTCTGTGGCTGCTGCTGCTGCCGCCACCAGTCCTCTGTTGTTTCTCACTATCTGCACCTTCTTCATTCCTTCTGAATCTTCTATCCATTCACAGTTTGAAAACAGCTTCCACATTGTAGGTATTTGGTAGAACAGCATCCCACTCTTGGTACCAAATTATGTTTTAGTCAGCTGGGCTGCTCTAACAGAAATACCACAAAGTGGATGACTTTAACAAAGGAAAATTTATCTTACACAGTCCAGGAGGTTACAAGTTACGTGGAACTGGAAATTACATATGTAAGTACTGGCCATTTAAAAAATATATAGCTGATTGTATACTTTCACTTAATCATAATAAAAATATGTGAATATATATACATATAGCTAGTAAGCTTAAAGAGGAGACAAAATAAAGCACTAAGTATATTCACTTAAACCAGACAGATGAGACAAACAGAACTAAAATAACAAGCTGGTAGAGTTTAACCCAACAATAGTGATGATTACATGAAATGAAAATGGAGTAAACACACAAATTAAAAGGCAGAAAATGTTAAACTGGGTAAAGGAGCATAACTCAACTATATTCTGTGAAAAAGAACTCTTTTAAAAATGCAAATAAGTTAAAAATGAAAGAATAGTAAAAGACATACCATGTAAATACCAAGGCAAAGAACGCTAGAGGTACTATATCCACATCAGACAAAGTAGATTTCAGGGCAACAAGAAAATTACCAGATAAAGGAGTCAAATAATCAAGCTAATAACCACTGGTTGCCTTTGAGTCAATTCCTTCTTATAGCAACTCTATGAATTATGGAGTAGAACTGTGCTATGTAGGGTTTTCAATAGCTACGATCTTTAAGAAGCAGATGGCCAGGACTTTCTTCCAAGCACTTAGCTGTTTGTGCCAAAGTTTAGTAGAAACTGACCAAAGTAAAAGGAGAAACAAACAATGTACAGTTGGAGTTGGAAATTTTAACATACTCTCTCAGTTACAGAACAGGTAGACAGTAAATCAGTAAGGAAGAAGTAAACAGTACTATGTACCCCACTTGATCTATTGACATTTATAGAATGCTATGCTAACAACTCCACAATACACATTATTTCCAAATGCATATGAAATATTCACCAAGATAGACAATATATTGGTCATAAGACAATTATTAATAAATTTAACGAGATTGAGAAATACAGACTACACTCTGATATCAACAAAATTAAATTAAAAATAAACAACAAAAGATACTTAGAAAATCCTAAAATTATTTTAAAATAAAACAACATATTTCTACATGACATATAGATCACAGAAGAAATTCCAAGGAAAATTAGAGAACATTTTGAACTGAGTTATGATGAAAATGTAGTATACCAAAATTTCTGAGACATAGATAAAGCAGGGCTTAGAGAGAAATGTATAGTTTAAGTTTAAAAATAAATTATCATAGGTTTATGTTTAGAAGACTAGAGAAAGAAGCATATATTAAGCCCAAAAGAAACAGAAAGAATGAAATAATAAAGAACAGAAATTCATTATATAGGAAATGGACAAACAATAGGTGAAAAACAATGAAAACGTAAGTTAGTTCTTTGACAAGGTTAGTAAAATCTACATTTTGCTATAGTGATGGGAAGGGGTGAAAACAATGAAATACCCTACAGAGGAGAACTACCCCCACAGAATCTCCTAGGAGTACCCAGTAGATCTGAACTTCTGGTTAGGAGCCCTAGCTCTTATCCACTATGCCAATACAGTTTCTCCAACTTGTATAAAATCAGTCACTTTTGACTCATAGGGATCCTACAGACAGAGTAGAACTGCCCCATAGGGTTTCCAAGGAACTCCTGGTGGATTTGAACAACCCGTCTTCTGGTTAGCAGCCATAGCATTTAACTACTATGCCATCAGGTTTCTCAGTGAAATAACGGATATCACTATATCCCAAAGACATTTGAAAAAATAATAAAAGATATTATTTTAAAAAGAGCTTTATGACAGTAAATTTGCCAACTTGGATGAAAAGGATTGATTCACTGAGAGGCACAAATAACCTATTAAACATGAATTCATAACTTAAAATGTTCCCCAGAAGAAAACCTGAGGTCCAAACATCTTCAACAGTGAATTCTAAGAAAAAAATAATTTTAGACAATATTTAAGAAAAAAAATCATATCAATCTTACACAAAAGTCTTCAGAAAAAAAGAAATATTTTATAACTCATTTAATAAGGTTTCCATTATCCTGCTATCTAAACCAAAGATACGACAAGGAAAAAATTACATACCAATATCCCTCATAAACAAAGACATAAAAATTCTTAACAAGATGTAAGCAAATAGAATACAACAACAAATAACACATCGTATTGTATATCATGACCAGGTAGAGCTTATATTAAGAATGCAAAGTTAGTTTAACATTCAAGTTAGTTTGATATTTAAAACAATTAACATTTAATGTTAGTTTAACATTTAAAAACAACCAATGTGATTCATCATGTTACCAAAATAGAAAAATCATACAATCACCTGAATGCATGCAGAAAAGTCATTTGACAGAATTAAACACCACTTCATTATGAAAACTCTCAGCAAATTATAGAGGAAAACTTCCTGATAAAGGGTATCTATTAGCAATAATATTATATTGTAATAGTGAAAAACTGTACGCTTTCCCCCTAAGATTATGAATAAGGTAAGAACATCTACTCTAATCACTTCTACTTAACATCATATTGGAGGTCCTAGCCTGCTGTAATGTGACATTAAAATGAAATAAAGCATAGCAATTAAATCAGAAGAGATAAAATGTATACATTCACAGATGAATTGTATAGATACAAAATTCTAATAAAGCTAAAAACAAATTTTAAAAAGTATACTAAAACTAAGGGAATAGAGCAGTCACATGACACAAATTCCAAGTGAAGAAGTCAATTAGATGTCAATACACCAGCAGCAAAAATTCTTACAAGCATCATTTACAATATTACTTTTAAAAAAAACAAGTACTCAGGGATAAAGCTAACAAAATATTTGTAAAATCTGCATTCTGAAAACTACAAAATAAGCTAAGAAAGATCTAAATAAATGGAGGTAAAAGTCACAGATTAGCCAACTCAACACCATTAAGTTGTCCATTGTGTCCAAACTGATCTGCAGATTCAGTGAAATAACAATCAAAATTCTATCAGGCTTCTGTGTAGAAACTGACAGATTATAAAGCTTAAATGAAAATGTAAAGAACCTATGATACTCAAAACAATTTTGAAAATAAGCAAAGTGTGAGAACTTAACACTCTTTGATTTCAAGACTGACTATAAAATTATAGTAAAATAATGTCCACATAATGTAAAGTATTAGAATAAGAACAGATACCCATATGAATACAACAAAATTGAATCTAGAGACAGATCTAAGCATATATGGTCAATTTATTTTCAACAATGCTGCCAAAGCAATTCAATGGTGGTAATGACAGTTGTTTCAACACAAAACAACTGGATATTCATACAGGAAAAAGGTGAACTACAACCAAATCTCAGGCCACACACAAAAACTAACTTGAAATCAATCATAGACCTAACTGTAAAAGCTAAAGCTATAACAGATCTAGAATACTATAAAGTGTAAGATCATCACAACCTTTGGTTAGGCAAAGATTTCTTAGACATCACACAGAAAGCATAAACTATGAAAGAAAAAAATGATAAATTGAATTTCATCAAAATCAAAACCTTTTAAAACTTTAAAAGACAGCCAAAAATGAAAATTTAAGGTTCAGACTTAAAAAATCAAATGAGAGAAAATATTTACAATAGATACACATGACAAAAAAAACTTAAAACAAAAAGAAAATAATAAAAATGACCAGGAGGTGGAGTCAAGATGGAGAACTAAACACACGTCTCCCTAAGTCCCTCTGGAAATCAAGATGTGGACTAATAATGAAACTGAGCCTTCTGGACACCTAGTGAGCCCTAGGACACGGCATAGGGCTGTTAGTTTGGACTTCATACCACTGAATGGAAAACATCCTCTTTGGCTGACCCTGCTCTTCTCAAGAGCTGGCCTTCACAGACCAAAGGTAACTCACCATTTTAGCTTTTTTTTCTCCATGTTAGCCAGCAGGAGGAGCTGGATTTGACTAGCAGCTAACCTCAGACGTACTACTAGTGGGATCAGCAGGTGAATTTGTCATATTTTGACAGCCGGCTTTGGACTCGGTGCATCTGAGCACCTTTGGCCTCTCTTTCAACATAGCTTGTACAGAGGCAGGTAACGAGCTTGTGCGGGATGCCATTTTGTTCCATTGGGAGACAGAGACACCCAGACAGAGGACCCAAATGGACCTAGTTCCTAGACTGGGAGGCAGCACCTGCCCAGAGGAGACTGCTTTTCCAGAAGAAAAGCAGTATCTTACACAGTATGGCCTACAGTGGGGTCTGGCAACAGAGGCTGTAGACTCTGAGCATGTCAGCATCTTTGGCCTCTCTTTCCACCTCCAACATAGAGTAGCCTGGACCCAGTCAGGCAGGAAGCTTGTGCAGGATACAATCTTGTTCCACTGGGAGGCGGAGATACCCTTACCCTAATTCCTCGGGTGGGAGGCAATGCCTGCCCAGAGCAGAGCATTTTTCAGGCAGAAAAGCAGGATTCTACACACTGTCACCTACAGCTGGGGTCCAACAGCAGAGGCCAGCAGGGCAATAGCCTTTCTGTATTTTCACCTCATTTATAACATCTGGGGGTTGATATAGAGGTGCTTACTTTGTCAGCTGGGAAGAGGGACCTATACACCTGAAAACCTGACTGACTTTGGAAGTTGTAGATAACTTTCACCTTTCATTTTAAGAAGGCCTAGAGAAACAACTGCAGTTCATCCTTACAGCATCTCTCCCAGCCTCTATTGACTCATGTGATGCCCCGAAAGCAACAAACTCTGGAGAAAACCATAACCAAGAAATCACCTATGGCTTCAGAAAGCCCCCAAAAGAAAGCACCATAAAACTTTCCAGATGAAGAAATCTTTCTGAAACTATCAGAAGGTGAATACAAAAGAATTATGTATAGAGCCCTCCCAGACCTTACACAGAATGCCGCAGAGCAAAACGAAAAATTAAGCAAGCTGTTCGATCTGATGAAACACCAGTACTCCGAAATCCAGCAGATCAAGAACAAAATCAAAGACATAAAAGCTTCAATTCAAAGCCAAGAAAACAGAATGGAACAAATGGAAAACAGACTTTCTGATTTGGAAGACAGAGCTACTGACTACAGCATCTATAAGGAGAAATAAGAAAAAAACAAACAAGAAAAATGAAGAAGCATTAAGAAGCATGTGCAGACTCTATTAAGAAGAACAATCTACGATTAACTGGAGTTCCTAAACACGGTGAGACACCTGAGAACACAGAAAGTATTGTTGCTTAGCTGCTGACAGAAAACTTCCCACAAATTATAAAAGAAGAGAATATAGATATCCAAGATACATATTGAATGTCACTCAATATAGACTCCAAGAAAGACTTGAATACATATTATAATCAAGCTTAACAAAATGAAACATGAGCTGAAATTCTTAAAGGCAGCAAGACTCAAAGCAAAGCTAACATTTGGGGGAAACCAAGTAGGCATTCATTGGATTTCTCAGCAGAAACAATGCCAGCACAGAGACAGTGGCATGACACATTCAAAGCCTTTATGGAGAAGAACTTCCAACCAAGAATTATATCTCCTGCAAAACTATCTTTAAAATATGAAAATGAAATGAAGATGTTCACAGAGAAACAGAAACTCAGAGACTTTGCAAAAACCAAACCAAAACTACAAGAAATACTGAAAGAATCTCTTGGCTTGGACTTGGAAGAACAAAACCACAAACTTTATATTTTAGCAGCAAATACAGGACACATCATCCAGAATCCTACTCAATTAGGGAAGGCTCCAAACTCAATCAAAGCTATAGTACTGAAAGAAATAACCCAGTGATCATATCGTGAAAACTATGATGTCATCATATTAAAAACAGCGATACACTACGGTCCTTACAGTCCTTCCAGATGGAGACAAAGTTGATAAGAATGGTAGTAATTGAAATTGGATTTACATATAGTTTATGAAGGGGGATCACAGGGGCAGCCATAAAGCACAATAAAGACCTAACATGTCAAATCAAGAAATGTACTACAGGAGTCTCAACAACCGCAAAACCAACCCTGAAAAAGGTGAAAAATCAACTCACAAAGAAGAATGTCCTAGAACAGATTAGTAAGAATGAGAGAAAATATCAACACAAAAAGAAATATATCACAATGGCGACACTGAACACATACCTATCAGTAATTACATTGAATGTGAACGGACTGAATGCTCCAGTAAAGAGACAGTGAGTGACTTCTTGGATCAAAAGACCCGACCCACCCATATGTTGCCTATAAGAAACTCACCTTAGACTTAAAGATAAGAACAAACTGAAAATTAAAGGATAAAGAATATATATCAAGCTAACAATACACAAAGAGCAGGGGTGGCACTTCTAATCTCAGATAAGATAGATTTTAATGTAAAATCCACCATCATGGACAAGGATGGACACTATTGCTGAAAGTTTCAATACACAGCAGGACTTAACTATATTAAATATTTATGCACCTAAAATCAGAGCACCAAAGTACATTGACGAAACACTGACTACACTCATTACCCAACTTTAGAACCTATTACACTGCCACAGTGGTCAAAACAGTCTAGTACTGGTACAAAAAGAGACAGATAGATAAATGGAACAGAATTGAGACCCCAGAGATCACACCATCTTCCTATGAACAGTTGATATTTGACAAAGGCCCTAAGACATTAAACTGGGGTTAAAAACAATCTCTTCAACAAATGGTGCTGGCAAAATTGGATATCCATCTGCAATAAATTGAAACAAGACCCATATCTTACACCTTATACAAAAACCAACTCAAATTGGATAAAAGACCTAAATCTCAAATCTAAAACAATAAAGCTCATCCAAGAAGAAGTAGGAACAACAATGTAAGTTTTAATACACAACATAGACAGAATTCAAAATCTGTCAAACAAACCCCAAACAACAGAAGAGAAAACAGATAAATGGAAACTATTAAGAATCAAACACTTTCACTCATCCAAAGACTTTACCAACAGAATTAAAAGACCACTTACAGAATGGGAAAAAATATTTGGCAACTATATGTCAGACTGACACCTGATCTCCATAATCTATAAGGTTCTACAAAATATCATAAGAAAGATAAATCATCCAATTAAGCAATGGGCAGAGGAAATGGACAGACACTTCTCTAAAGAGGAAATACATGCAGACATGCTCATGATCATTAGCTACTAAAGAAATTCAAATCAAAACTGTAATGAGATATCATCTCACTTCAACAAGGTTGGCCATGATCCAAAAAAAGCAAAACAACAAATGCTGGAGAGGCTGTGGAGAAATTTGGAACTGTCCTACACTGTTGATGTGATCGCAGAATGATGGAACCTCTTTGGAAAGCAATCTGGCACTTCCTTTAAAAGTTGGATATAGATATACCATTTGACCCAGTAATTCAACTGTTCTGAATATATCCTACATAATCAAGGCCATTCACACCAATTGATACATGTTCACGAATGTTTATTGTAGCACAATCCACAATAGCAAAAAGATTGAATCAACCCAGATGCCCAACAACATAGGAATGGGTAGGTAAAGCATGGTATATGTACTCAATGGAACACTATGCAATGATAAAGAACAACAATGATTTTAGGAAACATCTCATAGCCTGGTTTCAACTGGATGACATTATGCTGAGTGAAAGTTGTCAGTGACAAAAGGTGAAATACTGTATGAGATCCCTACAATAAGAACTTAAAAACAGACTCATACATAGAACAAGACTCTTTAATGACTGCAAGGGTGGGGAGGGAAGGAGAGAGGATGAAGGGGGAGGGTTTAGATTAGATAGTCCATAGAAATTTGGTTGGATGAAATCAGTGACAGCACACATTAGAAATAAGATCAATATCAACTAGACTTCAACACGAGTACTACTCTCATCTTAACCCAATATTGCAAGGACAGATTAGCTGGAGCAGGGAGCAGAAGACCATGCTCTCAGGGGAAATCAAGGCCAACTGGCACAACTAGTATTTTGCTAAGTGAGTCCTCTGCACCCCACATTGGTGAGTGGTGTCTGGGGTCTTAAAAGCTGTCAAGCTGCCATCTGAGGGTACAGCAAATAGTCCCAACTCCACAGGAATGGATGATCACTAAGGACCAAAACGACATTGGGGAAAGAGACCCAGAAGATAGAGAGACTTATGTGAGTGGGTGACTACCTCGACTTGTGACAGAAAGAACCAGATGGTATCTGGCTACCACCAGTGATAGCTACAATGGAGCTCACAAAGTTGAGTCTCACTGGCAACACAAGACTAAAAAGGGGTGGAGCCTGAGATTTCCACTTAAAGACCACAGTTGATGGTCCAGCAGCTTCAGGGTTTCTCTGGCAACATGGCCCCTGGCCCTGATGTTGCCCCTGTTCAGAAATCATAACGGAGTTCAACTCTTTGGACAGGATTGGATTGAACTTGGCAACACAGATTGACTGATACATCATGTGTGCACTTTATGGTTTTATGCACTATAGGGTGTTGTCCTGCTGACCTCTTACTGGAGGTGGAGGAGAGTGTGGAGAGGAGGGGATAGGAGATTGTTGGAAGTACAGGACATGCATGGAGCAGAGAGAAAGTGTGTGCTGTCACTGGGCAGGGAGAGAAGTAGGAGCTGCAAATAGGTGGGCATGCAAATTTATATGGGAATGTACATTTTCATTCAATCATAATAAAAATGACCAAAAATCCAGGACACTTAACAAGTAAAGATACTTGAATAGCTAACAACACGTGAAAAAATGCTCAACATCTTTAATCATCATGGAGATATTAATTAAAACTATGAGCTATAACTACATATATATCTAAAATGAAAAAGCTACAGCTGCTAACCAAAAAGCTGACAGTTCAAATCCACCAGCTGCCCCTTGAAGACTCTATAGGGCAGTTCTACTTGGCCATTATCAACTCTGCAGCAATGGTTTTTGTTTTGTTTTGTTCTTCAGAAATGGCAAGTACAGTGAAAACTGTGAGAACAGGAACTTGATGAGACTGCCTTGTTTTCCTGGATTTTACAAGTGTTCCATCTTGAAAACTTTCTTTATTTTAATGGAAAGTACCTGCATTTTCCTTCTCTGACAGGTTTCCACTTTATACAGGTTCTGGCTTTTACAGGTTTTACAGTATATGGAGCAATATTTATATACTGCAAGTGGGGATGTACAAGCACTTTGGAAAATAACTGGCAGTTTCTTAAAAAGTTAAATATGTGTGTGCCAAATTATTCTGGAATTCCAATCCTAGGTATTACTCAAAAGAAACGAAAACATGTCCACAAAATGACGAGTATGTGAACAATCATGACAGAAGGAACTGGTGGTGAAATGACTAAGAGCTTGGTTGCTAATCCAAAGACTAGAAGTTTGGATCCATCCAGCAGTTCCATGACAGAAAGACCTGGTGATTTGCACTGGTGAAGTTTAGGGCAGTTCTACTCTGTCACCTGTGTCCCCTATGAGTGGGAATTGATTAAATGGCAACCAACAGCAACAGTGGTGGCAACTTTATTTATAATATCCCAGAACTGGAAACATCCTAAATACTTATTGTTTGATGAATAGGTATATTGTAGTGCATTCATATAAGAACACTGCTCAGCAATAAAAATGCAAATCACTAGTACACATGACAAACACAGATCAATCTCAAAAACATTATTCTAAGCCAAAAAAAGAAAAAAGAAAAGGACACAAGAGAGTACCCAAAATGAACCAAACTCAGTGCCATCAGATAGATTCAAACTCATACAACCCTATAGGTCAGAGTAGAACTGCTTCAGAGAGTATCCAAGGCCATAAATCCTTATAGAAGCAGACTGTCACATCTTTCTCCCATGGCTGGAGTGTTTGAAGGGCTCCTTTACTAAACAGTATCTACTGTGTTTTTCCATGTTGCTGAATTGCTTGAACAAGCAAAATTAATCTATAATGACAGAATGAGGATGAGAGTTGCCTGAAGTAGAAAGTTGAGAAGATTGACTACAGAGAAACACAAAAGAACTTCTGGGAATGACGGAAACATTCTTCTCCCATAACAGTTGATTTTAAAGAGACAAGTGGTATCACATTTAAATTAAATCTTAGAGAATAATTAAGATACAATTGTAGAGATGGGAAGAAAAAAGATCTCCAATAGTGGGAAGCCATGGGAAATTTAAAAGTTTATTAAAGTATAATTTACATACAATAACACACACCTACTTAATTGTTCAATGAGTGTTAAGAAATGTATGCAGACCCACGTAACCACCCCCCATAGAACTGTTCCTTCAAAAATTGCACCTTCAAGTTGTTTTTGTGTTTAGTAATCATAATTTTGAAATACAAGTTCCAAAATTGAACATGAAAACCAAAACACTATGGAGGCAACAAGGTAGACTGTAAGAGCAGAGGCTTTGGAATCAGCTCAGATTTCAGTCTGACTTCCCAGACAAGTCACTTAATTTCTCAAAGCTTTGGTTTCCTCATCTGTAAAATGAAGACAATAAAATCTCTCACGATAGCTGTGACGATTAAAAGAAATAAAGTTAAGCACCTAGCACAAAGCCTGGATATAGGTGAACCAATAAATGTCATTAGGCTTATCTCGATTTGACGAACATTTATTGTACTGTTAACCTCAGAGGTGTGGCATAGATGCTGAAATCAACTGGCAAGCGTTTTGAAACTGTCCTAAATGACACCTTTAAAAAACAAACTAAAATAGTAAAGTAACTCCGAGTTCAGCTTCTCAACTGGCAAAGCCTCTTAAATATTTCATGCTCGAACATATTGCTTCGATGTGGAATGTCTATTTGACAACTGACTCTGGAATGAACTTAAAACAGAATTCTTGAAAAGTTTTACCCCTCAATTTGTCAGACCATGAAAAACTGGGGAGACAACATCTCTAAGACTTGCCCACACAATCCAGTCCACATCCCTCCCCAACTACAAATTCTAGCTTTGTCTCTCCAGCTCTCCAATGCCCTAACTCCACAATCTGGTTCTGAGATCAGCCTCAAGCCTGTCTCCTGAAGCCAAGACCCACTTCCTCAGTTTACCTACCTGTCACTTCATGCATACAACTCTGCAAGCAGCCAGTATCTACTGCACTATGAGGTAAGACATCTCTTAGCTAGCCTCAGTTCTCTAAGGACTCCTCCCGGCCAGCTGCTACCTTCTCTGCCAGAGATACATAAGACACAGTTGCAACCATAATAGAATTCAAGGTCATGAGGATGGAGCACCATCTACCTGAGCAACAAAGTGCTGGAACTCATCAGGCAGAATCCATGAGCGAGGGTAGAAGTTGTACTCATCAGGAAAGAGATTCTGCATGATTCTCACTGCTCTGCTCAGAGTAATTTTGCGCACCATCTCTGTCATGCCTGAGGAGAAGAGAAGCTGTCAGGTTTTAACAACAGTGGGCCACTAGCTATGAAACAGCCATTATCTGGGACTTTTCAAATCACCCACCCAACATAGTTACTCTTTTTCACACAGGATGATAAAAGGTATTCATTTTTCCCCATAGCAACGACTTATGGTTTGGAAAGACCTACTGAATTAAGGAAAAATTTGAGCAAATAGATTTTTTTCTCCTTATAAAATTTGAAGCATCAATAAGTTTTTACCTAGTTTATTATTCCATTCCTTGTCAGCCCCCTAGACAATGAAGAAAGAAAAGCATTTATATATTGCACTTAAAATTTAATAGCCTCTTTAAATTTTGGCCACCATGCATACCTCTGGGCTTCCTTCCATCTTATACCCTAGAGAATATCATCTAGTGGCCTCTGGTTATGTTATGAGAAGCTTAATTAAGTTGCTTTGTTTTAATCTTTCATGTGTATTAGAGGTATAAAACTGAAAAATATACACCTTTCAGCATAAAATTTGTCTCCTTGAACTGAGGATAGGAAGTGGGAAGAATGCCACAGCATAATTTATACTTTGAGGGGGAAATCTAAGCAGTAGAAGTTCTTCAGTTATAAGCATTGACATTGACATTGATCGGATCTCATTAATTATCCGCAGAAGGGACTGACAGTTATCACCTATTACAACTTTAAGAGAGTGATTTTTTAAACATCTTTTGTAACTTTGACAAGAGAAGAAACCAAGTACATTATCTTAGCAAATTTTAAGCAAATAGATAAAAATTATTATAAAGTTTAGCACTAATTTTTTAAAGTGAACACCACTGATAAAAATAGAGAACAAACTTCACTTTGAGAGAGGATAAGTAGTTCCATTGCTAACACTAGAAACTTGCTTAGTAAATTTATTTTGTAAGAAAAAGCACAAATCCCATGTCAGCTTGGTGTATCTGAAGTATCATATCACAGTCAGAATGAATGAGTTTTCTCTAGACTCCCAGATTCAGAAGGCAAAAGGTGAATGTCATGGATTAAATTGTGTCCCCCCAAAGATATGTGTAGCCATGTGGCTGGGCTATGATTCCCAGTATTGTGTGACTGTCCTTCATTTTGTGATTTTCCTATGCTATATGTTACAGGATTAGGGTGGGGCTGTAAATCCCTTCAAAGGATCACCTCCCTGCTCCACTGTAAAGGGAGTTTCCCTGGAGTATGGCTTGCACCATCCTTAATCCTTTCATCCCACAAGAGATAAAAGGACAGGGAAACAAGCAGAAAATTGGGAACCTCACACCATCAAGAAAATAGCACCAGGAGAAGATTGTGTCCTTCAGACCTGAGGTTCCTGCGCCAAGATGCTCCCTGGACAAAGACTGACACAATACCAGACTTTCCTCCACAGCTAACAAGGGGGAAAGCCTTCCCCTGGAGTGGACACTCTGAATTTGGACTTGTAGCCTACTGGACTGTGTAAGAATAAACCTTCCTTTGTTAAAGCCATCTACTCTGTAGTATTTCTGTTAGAGCAGCACTAGCTGACTAAAACACTGAACACCAGGAGGAAGGGTTTAATAACCAACTTCTTTTTCATTATTATTGTGATCGTATACAACTGTATACAAGCCAGATCAATTTTGCATGCCCACCTATCTGCAGCTCCTTCTGCTCTCCCCACCCACTGACAGCACACCCCTCCTTTTCACTCTATATTTCTAGTATCCTCTTAAGAAGCATCTGTCCCCTCCTCTCCACCCTCTTCTCTCCCATCTAGAAAGAGACCAGTAGGACAGCCTCCTATAAATGCATAGAACTATAAAGTATGCACACTATATGGTCATACTGTGTCCCCGAGTCCAGTCCATTCTTGTCTGAAGAGTTAACCTCATTATTGGTTTCCAGTTAGGGACAGCAACAGGTCTAAGGGCCATGTTCCCAGGGGATCCTCCAGGCTGTCAGGCCATCAGTTCAGGTCTTTTAGTAGAGCTCTTGGGATGTACCCCTCTTTTTCTAGTGTTGCCTCAGGGACTCAGCATTGTATGCCCCATCATGGCTGTCTTTGTGGTAGCCAGGCATCATCTAGTTCTTCTGGTTTCACCTTAGTACAGTCTCCCATTCATGTGGGTTCTTCTGTCTCCTGGGCTCTTTTTTGTTCATGTCTTTGTTTTTCTCCTTCATCACCTGTTCCAGATAAGTTGGAACAATTTGGTGTACCTCAGATGGCAACTTGCTAGCTTTTAAGGCCCTAGATGCCACTCACCAATTTGGGATGCAGAAGACTCTCTTAGCAATAGACTGTTTATGCCAATTGACATTGGTGCTCCCTGAATACATGGTCCCCAGACCCCCATCCCTTCTGCTCTGTCCTTTGCAATATCGATAAGCAACTACTTGCTTCCTTCAGCATAACAATAAATTTAAAGATCACACCCTCAAGATGCCAGTGCCCAACTCTTAGTTCTTGTTTAGGCTATAGAAAGGATTAAGTAAGAAACAAAGTAGCCCCCAGAAGATCATGGTCCCTGGCCTTTGTGTTAGCCCAAAACAAAAACCACTCCTACAGTCAACTTTTTAGACAAAGATTAGACTGGACTATAAGACATAAAATGATCTGGTAAAGAGTATGCTTCTTGGCTCAGGTAGATACCTGACACTAAAGGGGCACTTCCTGTCACGAGGCAAGATAAGAAGGCAGAAGAGGACAGGAGCTGGTTGAGGACATGGGAGAGAAGGAGTGTGATGTCACACTGCAGAGAGAGCAGCTAGGGTCACATAACAATGTGTGCATAAGTTTTTGTATGAGAAATTCACTTGAATTGTAAACTTGCACTTAAAGCACAGTGACCAAAAAACAGGTTAAAAAAAAAAAAAAAAGAAAGTAAGAAATTAGCTTAAAAAAAAATAAAATGCTGTAACATTACTTTTCAATATTAGAAAACTAACTGAAGACACTATTCTGAGCTTTCCAAGCTATGAGTCCAGAAAATTACAGCTATCTCCTTTTATCCCCTCCACAAAATTAGAATTCAGAGTTGAACATAAAGTAAACAAAACAAAATTTCAACATTTTTAAACTTTTAATCTTTGGCTAACATTCTACTTATACTTTAAGCTAACATCCTTTCATAATTAACAACTGTAATACATAATTAACTATACTACAGTACCATACACCAAATAGATGATGCTTGCTGACCGAATAGTATCATAGTATTTTCTATTTTTTGATGGCTTTCTGGCAGGGGAAGATTTTCACTCAGAAAGCCCTTGGTACAACACAGACAGAACTGTGAGTGCAGGAACTCAGTTTCAGTGCTCCAGAAAAGGAGGCTGTGCCAAGATGGCAGAGCAGTCAGGTGCTTCCTGTTGTCCCTCTTACAACAAAGACCCCCCAAAACAAGCAAATGTATTATACATGACAGGCTAGGAGCCCTGAACATCAGCAGTAAAGTCGAAGAGTCTGCCTGAGTGGCAGGGGGGAGAAGAAACAGTTCAGAAGCAGCAAGGATTTGGCAGATCTGACCTGGCTAGCTGAGATGCTCTCAGATCAAGGGAAGCCTGATGACAAGGACCTTCCTCTAGAGCTGATGCAGAGAGAAAGCCTTCTCCTGGAGCTATGCCCTGAATTTGGACTTGCAGCTGACTGGACTGTGAGACAATATATTTCTCTGTTTAAACCTACCTGCTTGTGGTATTTCTATTATTGCAGCACTAGATGACTAACACAACATCCTATGAGAACCTTTGAGACATAGCAAAAGCAGTGCTACTAAAGGTAGTTCAGAGCATAGAAAAGGATGGAACACTCCCATACTCATTCTATGAAGCCCGTATAACCCTCATACCAAAGTCAAGTAAAGACATCACATAAAAAACAATTACAGAACAATATCCCTTATGAACATAGACTCAAAATTTCTCAACAAAATTCTAGCCAATATTAGGGATAAACAAAAATAATCTACAAAGGAAAGGCAATAAAACTAAACTGACTACTCAGCAGAAACTATGCAGTCAAGAAAGTAATGGGATGACACATACAAAACCTTAAAGGAAAAAATTTCCAGCCAAGAATTAAATATCTAGCGAAACTGTCTCTCAAATATGATGGCGAAATTAGGACATATCCAGATAAACAGAAATTTAGAGAATTTGCAAAAACTGAACCAAAATTTTAAGAAATACTAAAGATAATCCTTTGATTAAAAAATCATTAGATAACAACCCAAGGCTAGAATGCAGAACAGAAAAACCAGATATCAACCCAGATAGGGAAAACACAAAATTAAATCAAAGATAAAACACTGCAAACTGGTAAATAGAAATGTCATTATATAAAAGATGACAACATGGGGAGGTGGAGTCAAGAAGGTAGACTAAATGTACATCTCCCTAAATCCCTCTGGAAACCAAGACCTGAAATGATGATTAAATGGAGCCTTCTGGACAGCTAGTAAGCCCTGGGATGCAGCATAGCGCTGTTAATTTGGACTTCATACCATAGAATGCAAAACCTCCCCTCTTTCACTGACCCCATTCTCGGTGAGCAGAGGCTTGCACTGACCGAAGACAGCCTAGAGAAAAAACTGTGGTCCATCTTCACAGCATCTCTTCCAGCCTCTATTGACCCACATGAAGCCCAAAAAAGCAACAAACATTGGAGAAGACGGTAACCCGGAAATCAGCCATGGCATCAGAAGGCCCCCAAAAGAAACCACCACGGAACTTCCCAGATGAAGAAGCTTTTCTGAAACTACTAGAAGGTGAATACAAAAGGATTATATAGAGAGCCCTCCTAGACCTTATATGAAATGCAGCAGAGCAAAACGAAAAATTAAGCAAGCTGTTCGATCTGATGGAACATCAGTACTCGGAAATCCAACAGATCAAGAACAAAATCAAAGACATAGAAACTTCAATTCAAAGCCAAGAAAACAGAATGGGACAACATTAACAAAAAAAGGACAAAAAAGTATACTCGTAAGTCTTTCCTATGGAGAGGAAGTCAAGACACTACAAAGAAATTAAAGAATAGTTTAAATTTAGAAAAATAGGGGTAAATGTTAAGGTAACCATAATGGAAACTAACAAACCTACACATCAAAATAAAAAACATGAAGTCTCAGCAAAAGCAAAACTAATGACAATGGAAAAGATGGAAAGAAAACAGATAATGAAAAGTGACTCAGCACAGAAAGTTAAGCCCAATAATGGAATTGTCAACAATAGCAAAAAAAAGCCATCAAAATGACAGCACTACACTCATATCTATCAATAGTTACACTAAATGTAAACTGATTAAATGCCCCAATAAAGAAACAGAGAATGACAGAATAGATAAGAAACCACTATTCATCTATATGCTGCCTACATGAGATACATCTTAGAGACTTAAAGGCTCAAACAAATTAAAATTCAAAGGATACAAAAAAATATATCAAGCAAATAACATTCAAAATTCTAGCCAATAGAATTGAACAATGTATCAAAAAAGTAATTCACCATGACCAAGTGCAACTCATACCAGGTATACAGGGATGGTTCAACATTAGTAAAACAACCAATCTAATCTATCACATAAATAAAACAAAAGATAAGAACCACAAGATCTTATCAATTGATGCAGAAAAGGTATTTGACCAAGTCCAAACTCTCACAAAAGAGAAAGAGAAAGGAAATTCTTCAACATAATAAAGGCATTTATATAAAATCAACAGCCAACATCATCCTGAATGGAGAGAGTCTGAAAGCATTCCCCTTGAGAACAGGAACTAGACAGGGATGCTTATTTTTACCAATCTTCTTCAACTTTGTGCTGGATGTCCTAGCCAGAGCAATAAGGCAAGATAAAGAAACAAGACATCCAAATTAGTAAGGGAAAAGTAAAAGTATCGCTAGTTGCAGATGATACAATTTTATGCACAGAAACTCCAAAGAATTAACTACTGGAACTA
This sequence comes from Heterohyrax brucei, assembly GCA_028571685.1. Classification (NCBI taxonomy): domain Eukaryota; kingdom Metazoa; phylum Chordata; class Mammalia; order Hyracoidea; family Procaviidae; genus Heterohyrax; species Heterohyrax brucei. Next base: position 72,816,365 of record CM053150.1, read on the forward strand.
ATAGAAGATTTCAACAAAGAATCAGAATATAAGATAAACATACAAAAATCAGTTGGATTCTATACCAACAAAGGGAACTTTGAAGAGGAAATTACCAAATCAATATCATTTATAGCAGCCCTCAAGAAGATAAAATACTTAGGAATAAACCTAACTAAAGATACAAAAGACTCATACAAAGAAAACTACAAGACACTACTGCAAGAAATCAGTACTCCAGAAAACTTTGTGGACATCAAAGTCCAGCCATTTGAGTACATGCATTTCCAATCTGCAGTGGCTCCATTTACAGTGTGCATAATCAGTCCCCACAACAGGTGATGGGTCTGTTTACAAGCATATGCTTGGTATCCAGGCCATTCTCAACAGCCAGTTTAAGAAGTACCCTACAAGTATGACAGTACACCCGTAAGTGTGTACAGGCTTGGTAGAGGATATTTCTATATGTGTATTTGTATGTGCTATAAGATATCTATGTACATGGGGTAAAGACAACCCAGAAGATAGAGAGACCCAACTGAGTGGATGCCTACATCAACTGGGGACAGGAAGAACCGGATGGTGCCCAGCCACCACCAGTGATAGCCACAATGGAGCTCACTAAGTTGAGTCTCACTGGCAACACAAGAATAAAAAGGGGTGCACCCTGAGATCTCCACTAAAAGACCTCAATTGATAGTCCAGTGGTTTCAGGGTTCCCCTGGGAGCATGGCCTCTGCTGGCCCTGATGCTGCCCTTGCCCATAAATCATAATGAAGGTCCACTCTTCAGACACAAATGGATTGGACTTGGCGATGCAGAGTGACCATACATTGGATGCACTTTATTGTTCTATGCATCTATAGGATATCATCCTGCTGACCTTTGGCTGGAGGAAGGAGAGTGGGTGGAGAGCAGGGGAAAGGAGACTGTTGGGAGGATGAGACACATATGGAGCAGAGAGGAATAGTGTGCTGTCACCGGGCAGGGAAAGCAGTGGAAGTTGCATATAGGTGGGCACGTAAATTTATATGGGAATGCACATTTTCACTCAGTCATAACAAAAAAAAATTCTTTTTAAAGATATCTATGTACATACTAGAGCACACACAGTGCAAAGTTATAGAAACTCTTCAGCCACAACCAATACCTTGAGGGACTGATTCAGTGGGCTTAAGGTGGACATCAAGGTCAATTGGTATAACAAAGACCATAAAGACAATGTTCTACATCCTACACTGGTAAGTAGTCACTGGCATCTTAAAAAGCTTGCAAACAGCCTAAAATAACAACTATTAGTTTTTTCCTGTCCAAAGCAGAGTTAAGAAAATCAGAGACTCAAGGAAACACCTAATCAAAATGACTAATGGACCACAGGAACAACAGCCTCCACTACCCTGTGTCCGGAAAGAACTAGATGGTGCCCAGCTACCACTACTGACCACTCTAATTGGGAGGGATCACAGTAGAAGGTCCCAGACAGAGTGGGAGAAAAATGTAGAACAAAATTCAAATTCATAAAAAAGTACCTGACTTACTGGTGTAACTTTCAAGACTACAGTCCCTTGACACCCTTCAAACCCGGAACTGAACCCACTCCCAGAGATCACCTTTCAGCCAAAAACTAGACAGACCTACAAAGTGAACAAAAACAGCTGTGAGAAATACGGTCCACAAGACAATAAACCATACCAGACTAAAAGAGGAGTATTTGCCCCAAAACAATGTTCAGAAGGCAAGAAGGGACAGAAAAGATGGGCAAGTGGGTACAGTCCTGTCACATTAAGGGGGTTAAAACTAGTATCACAAAGTGTATAAATTTTTGAAAGGGAAATTAATTTATCTGTAAACTTTCACCCAAACCATAATAAAATGCTCAAAAAAGCAGCAGCAGCAACAGCCTACAAAACAATGGCTACTTCTTGAGAGACACTTCCTGTCGGCAGGCTCTCGGCAACTGACTTGAACTCTGCCTGAAGGCCTGTCTCACAGGACTTCCTCAGTCCACTTAACAACAAATCCTCTGCTCCTCTGCCGTACCTAACCTATGCTCCACCTGATGCTGCCACAGAGTATCTCCAGCCCCTCCCTGAATCCCACATGGAAGGTGCTGACATCCCTGCCTCTGGTGGTGGCTCAGAGACAGATGTGAGAATGTCATCTCTCATTAAGTCTGTGACAAGAGCTGAGCCAGAACACGTTCCCACAATAAATATGTGAAAAAAGAGACGATTGCCAGATCCTGTTGCCTGTCAACTCTGCCTCCCTTCTCTAAGCAGCTACGGCATCTTACCTCCACCTGTGACCAACCTCCTCCCTTGCACCCCAAGACCTATCCTGACTTGAGGTGAAGCTGCTACTCTAGGTGTAACCATCAAGTCCTCCCTGCTAGAAGTCTGACCTCCACTTTGTACTCCAATTAGATAGTTGTTGTTGGGTGCCATCAAGCCAATTCCTACTCACTGTGATGCTATGTAACAGCGTGGACTGTCGCAAGGGGTTTTCTAGGCTGTAATCTTTACAGGACCAGATCACCAAGTCTTTTCCTAAAGAGTTGCTGGATGGATTTGAGCTACCAGCCTTTCAGTTAGTAGTTGAACAATTAACTGTTGCACCACTAGAGGGCCTCTCAACTAGATAAGGAGGATTTTAACCAGCTGCCACTGAGTCCATTGAGACTCATGGTGACCCCACACGTGTCAGAGTAGAACTATGTTTCACAGGATTTTCAATGACTAATTTTTTTGGAAGTAGATCAGCAGGCCTTTCTTCCAAGGTACTTTTGGGTAAACACAAACTGCCAACCTTTTGGTTAGTAGCTAAGTGAGTTAACTGCTTGCACCACTACCCAAGGACTCCTTTTTCTGAGACTCAGCTGCTTGTTTCCAAATTTTGGCAATCTGTCTTTTGCTCCTGGTGCCTAAGCAGCTACTTTAAAAATGCCCCAAGTTGAGGCATTTGCTTTATATTCTTCAATGCTTCTCTTCCTCAGTCTCGCCCGTGTTCCTCACAAGCCTGCCACGCAAGGACTGAAGTCCTCCCGCCTGAGACTTTAGCCCAGTGTCTGGGGTCCTGCTTCCTGCTGACAGATTCTTTTGGGGCTGACTGCTTACCTGGGTTTCTCAATAAGATCTATCCTTATATGTCCCTACTCTCCCAGTTCCCTTGTGGATTATGAAAATCCCCAACTCTGGTTAGAGCCATACCCTCTGAAGCCTGTGTTTTTCTGTCTCCCACACTAGAATCACAAGGGTCACACCTCATTGGTGGTAACTAAGAATGCTACAGTCTGATTTTCAGGCTTGCTCACATAGCTCTGTTTAATTCACTCTTAAAATGCTGAGCTATATTGAAAACATTGTTCAACCCAAATATCATTTATAACAATAAATCTTTGCAAAAACACACAAAAAAATAAACACATGCTTTCAGACCTGTCCTGATCTGTCCCTTTGCCACTGCTTAGTTCACCTTTTGCCTGGATACTGCAGCAGCCTTTCAGCTGTATCTGTTTCCTCTCTAGTATTTCCACCCACTGTACCCCTCTGGCTGATCTTTCTAAAACACAAGTTGACTCATGTCATTCTCCAGCTTAAAAATCTCTCACTGGTTACTTACGACTTTCAAGTTTTAAACATACAGTATTTTAGTTCCTGTACTTTTGGTCCCTCTCCCTGTCTCCATCACACTTGACGCCCTCTAACCTGGGCCACTGGCCCTATGCTGAGTGAGTGATATGATCTCAACGCTCATAACCTTTGCACCAGCTCCACTTCCTTGCTCGTTACCATGATAAGGTTCTTTCGTCTCTACATGCTCAGTCCACATGTGAATCCTGTGCTCTAGGATCACTCATCTTGCCTGCCCCTAAGCAACTCTGAGTTACATGCATTGTCCCTAACTCCCACAGCATCCCAAGTTTCCCTGCAGCCTAGCACTCATTTTGTATTGTACTTCTATCCCTTTGGAAACCCTGGTGGTGTAGTGGTTAACTGCTACATCTGCTAACCAAAGCGTTGGCAGTTTGAATCCACCAGGCATTTCTTGGAAATGCTACAGAGTAGTTGTACTCTGTGCTATAGGGTTGCTATAAGTTGGAATCAACTCGATGACAGTGGATTTGGTTTGTTTTGGTTTGGTTTCTCTCTACACGCCTTTCTCCCTGTCTTTGAATCCCCAGAGTCCAGACTAGGGTTTGATAGATGGTTGCTCCCTATAGATTCCTTACTGGAGTTCTGCCTCTCTCAGGCAGAAAACCTTATCCTTACAGCAGGCTCTCAGGCACTACCTGTCCTGGACCATCATATCTCTGAGAGCCTAAAACTCAGACACAAACCATTGACTGTAAGCTGAAAACTTACAGTACCGGTGGATTCCAACACACAACGGTGTTCTGTTTTGAAAACTGCATCATAAATTGGTTCTGATGTAAGTTGAGTACCTCATTTTTTCCTTCAGTTTTCACTCTTATTGCCTTTTATTATCAGTATCTTGATAAACACATTGATTTGAACAGTAAATCATAAAATAGAACATCTGCCAGTAAACATGAGACTAATACAGCAAATCAAGGACAGTTGTAAGTGCCGTGTGACATAATTCAAATCCTTTATAAGTTGGGAGCTCCCTGTACCGACTAATGTAATGTGTTCTGCTGACTTGCTTGTTGCCTGTTTTGCCTTCTTTCTCCCACTTGTAGTGGAAATGTCTAACTTGTGCCTACCTGTTCTGCCATTGCATTTTGGAAACTGATAAAACCTGTGTTCTAGATTTCACAGCTGAAGAGAAATTTCTGTATTTTGGACTTGGACTTAAGACTGCTGCTATCAAGAGGTACATATCTCTTACATGTTACAAGGATGTGACTTGAGGGGGGAAACAAAGGGTGGAATACCATGGGTTGAAATGTGTTCCCCTCAAAATGTGTGTAGAAATGTGAGTGGCAGTTTGGTTCTGCACATCACTTCCAGTATTGTGTGATGTTCCTTTATGTTGTAAATGCTGTTCTACGATGTTAATGAGGGAGGATGGGTGGCAGTTGTGTTGGTGGGGCAGGACTCAATGTGTAATATGTAATATTATATTGGGCAGTCTCTTGAGATATAAAGGAAAAGGCAGCAAGCAGAGAGTTAGAGACCTCATACCAACAAGAAAGTGGTGCCAGGAGTAGAGTGCATCCTTTGGAAATGACCTGGATCCCTGCACTTCAGAAATTTCCAGGAGAAGACTGATGACAAGGGCCTTCCTCTGGAGCCAGCAGAAAAAGTGTTTCCCTGGAGTTGACAGCTTGAATTTGGACTTTTAGCCTACTGGACTGTGACAAAATGAAATTTCTCTTTTGAAAGCCATCCACTTGTAGTATTTCTGTTAAAGCAGCACTAAGTAACTAAGACAGAATTTGGTACCAGGGGTGGAGTAGAAGTTTTGGCAGCATAGTGGTTAAGTGTTATAGCTGCTAATCAAAAGGTCAGCAGTTTGAATCGACCAGGCGCTCCTTGGAAACTCCATGGGGCAGTTCTCCTCTGTCCTATAGGGTCACCATGAGTCAGAATCAATTCAACAGCAGTGGGTATGGTTCTGGTGTTTGTACTACCTAGATTTTCTTAAAGTGACCTCTTGCCATCTAGTCATGTCAATTTATACCAATCCAACAGAGTAAAACTGCACCATAAGGTTTCTGAGACTGCAGCCTTTCTCACACTAAGCGACTGGTAAAGTTGAACTGCTGACCTTCTGGTTAGCAGCTGAGCACTGAACCACTGTGCTGCCAGGGCTCCTTTTTCTTAAAGCAGAGCCATATCTAGATGAGATTACTTTTATAGAAACTCTTAATTCATCAGTTAAGATATAATAATGTGTCTTGAACACGGAAGCCCCACAGAAAAGTGACTAAACTCTAACAAGCTCACACAACAAAATAAATTACTTCCCCATGTGTATTCCAAGGTTCTCAGTTTATTCCGCATGTAGTGTTTACATTTTCTGGCACATCCACTAGCATTCACTATGCTACTGCATTCAGACCACTGGGCTTTTCAGTTAGCAACTGAGCACTTAACCCATTGCACCACCAAGGCTCCTTATGGGCATTACTAGCCAGCATGTGATGTATGGATATTGGAGTAGAAGGGCAGGGAAAAAAATAAGCTGATTCTCCCTATAAAATAAGCATAAAATCATAGAAGCATAAAAGCATAGAATCATGGACTATATTGGAGACAGAAGATAAGCTTCAGCACAGACTGGAGCCTAAGGACAAGCTGGTCTCTAATTGCTGAGGATCACTGTCTTCTGCAGGCAGTGGGTGCAGTGGCACTGTTCCTCCACCTTGAGCTTCAGGAGGCTGCTTTGTCATTAGAGCTAATTAACTGCTGCTGGTAAAGTGGAAAATTATATGTTCCAGTCACTGGCACATGGAATGCAGGATGGCACATACTTGCTTCTTTGGAATGAATATTCTTATAGCACCTTTAATGAAACTAGTCCTTTGGGGGTAATTTTTTCTGTATTTCTAATTTGTGTTCCAAACATAGAGCCGTAGCTATTTCTTTTTTTCCTGCTCTTAGCTGTCAGATGAGGCACGAGCAAACGGAGAAGATGTAAATGAAGCCTCATCTGATGATTCAGGTCTAAGGATCTCTGTCCTCATTCATAGGGTTGTTCCTTTCCAAATTATGTTTTCCCAGTATCCCAATAAGTGCTTTTAGTGGCAATTAAAAAAAAAATTCCTATTTTTCTGAGCAGTAAGACAGAAGAGACCAATGTGAAAGAACTCTTGCTGCAAGGTTCATTCTTGGTCTCTAGCAAAACCTTTGTTCCTCCTCTAAGGACAAATTTGACCTTGTGTCAAATTTCTAGCTCTGTTTCCCTGAAAATCAGTAAAGGTGGAATGTCAGCTGTGTTCCTAGACTACAAAGCATATGATTAAAATGATCCCTGATTGAAATTGAAGCCAATTGACACAACTAGCATTTTGCTAAGAGAGTCTTCTATACCTCAAATTGGTGAGTGGCATCTAGGGTTTTAAAAGCTGCTAGGCTGCCATCTGAGATACACGAAATGGTCCCAATTCAGCAGGAACAGATGATCTCCAAGGACCAAAATGACATGGAGCAAAGAGAATCCAGAAGACAGAGAGACCCACGTGAGCAGGTGACTACATTGACATGTGACTGGAAGAGCTGGATAGTGCCCCACCACCACCAGTGATAGCTGCGATGGGGCTCACAACACTAAAATAAAAAGGGGGCACTGTGAGATCTCCACTAGAAGACTGCAACTGATGGTCCAGGGGCCTCCGGGTTCCCCTGGGAGCATGGTCCCTGGCCCTGATGCTGCCCCTGTCCATAAATCATAATACAGATCAACTTTTTGGGCAGAAATGGTGACACAGAGTGACCATATCATGTGTGCACTTTACGGTTCTATGCATCTATAGGATGTCATCCAGCTGACCTCTTACTGGACGTGGGGGAGAGGGTGGAAAGGAGGCGATAGGAGATTGTTACGAGGATGTGACATGTACAGGTCGGAGAATAGGAGTGTGCTGTCACCGGGCAGGGAGAGCAGTGGGAGCTGCTCATTGGCAAGCACACAAATTTACATAGGATTGTATATTCTCACTCAGTCAAAACAAAAAAATATATTAATAAAAAAAATGATTCTTGATTGGTAGATTAGATAAGTACCTGGTAGGAATACATAGCTCCAGGCTCTTTTGGATGTGGAGATTTGGGAACTTAGCATGACCCTTGCAGAGACTCTAGAAGCTATGACATGGGGTAATTACAAGACATATTGGCTGGTATAGTGGGTTAAGTGCTACCACTGCTAATGAAAAGGTCGGCAGTTCAAATCCACCAGGGTGTCCTTGAATACTCTAGGCGTCAGTTCTACTCTGGCCCCTTGGGTTGCCATGAGTCGGATCCGACTTGACAGCACTTGGCTTGGCTGGCATTGGCGCCTTGGGGCTTCCAAGCCAAGGTTGAGTCGCATCCAATGAAAGAGGATCTTGTTTTGTTACACCTGAATTTTCACTTGTGGGGCCAGAGGCTAGCCCTTGGAACTGTTGGAAAGACTCTCACTGAAGAAAGTGTCTCACACCTTCTAAGTGAATCTGAGTCAAGTGTGGCCAGTGCAGGGACTGTGATTCTGAATGATTAATTAAAAAACCTGCTAGGTGTGGTATCACTGTTGTGTTGTATGCCACTGAGTCAATTCTAACTCATAGTAACACTATATGACGGAATAAAACTGTCCCATAGGGTTTTCTAGGTTGCAATCTTTGCAGGAACAGATTGCCAGTCTTTTCTCCCATGGAACACCTGGTGCATTCAGACCACTGGGCTTTTCAGTTAGCAATTGAGCACTTAACCCATTGCACCACCAAGGCTCCTTATGGGCATTACTAGCCAGCATGTGATGTATGGATATTGGAGCAGAATGGTAGGGGAAAAAAAAAAGCTGATTCTCCCTATAAAATAAGCATAAATAACATAATGCCAAGAGAAAACAACTTACATTCAAAACTGCAGTTATGTAAAAATGATAAATATAGTTAAGGTTTAAGGAAGAAATGAAAAATATTCCCTTTGTTTTTTGGTCAAGCAAAGAATAGGATTTGGGTGATGATCTTTTTTAAAAACCATTTAGTATTGGTAGAAAATCCTTTAGCTGTGATCATATCTAACTCAGTCTAATGTCCCCTTCTCCCTAAGTACTTATCCTAAAAAATAATGAAAACAGTGACCATAGCAGAAGGAGGTGGTAGAAAGTAAAAAAATAAAAATGTGTGTGAGGAGGATGTGAGTGGAGGGAGGGAATGTCTTAAAGTGTCGGCTATGACACTTTTCTAGCACGAAGAGCCCTCCAGGTAAGGGTCAATCTTACTGAGACAATGGCTTTAGGCTACAGACTGTCCCTGTCCCTACAGGCTCTCCCTACAAGGACAACCTGCAGCCTATAGCACTTAGTGTTGAGACTGTTGTCTCCAGATATGATACTTAAAGAAAAGGGGAGCTGATACCCTATTTCTTGACATTGCTAGGATTTCAGTGCTTCTGATTCTTGAGAATTATTCAACTGAAATGTTTTAACTTTTTCATTTTGAGGACAAAGCCCCCACATTATACTTCCATATCACACCTACAGAGCCCAGGTAGTATAGCACTAAGAACTTGGCTGCTAACAAAAAGGTGAGCAGTTCAAATCCACCAGCCACTCCTTGGAAACCCTATGGGGTAGTTCTATTGTCTCCTCTAGGATCACCATGAGTCAGAACCGACTTGATGGCAACAGGTTTGTTTGTTTTTTAACCACATAGAAACCCTGGTGGCACAGAGGTTAAGTGCTACCGCTGCTAACCAAAAGGTCAGCAGTTTGAATCCTCCAGGTGCTCCTTGGAAACTCTATGGGGCAGTTCCACCTTGTCCTACAGAGTTGCTATGAGTCAGAATCGACTGGACAACAGGTTTGGTTTTTTGTTTGGTTTATAACTTGAAAGGTAAAAACTGTGTTCTTATACCAGTGTAATCAGACCAGAGAAGTCTGTCCCCTTAGTGGCTTAAGTCCTGATTATCTCTGAGTTAATTTCTCTCTGGAGGTAGCAGCCCGGCAGCAGAGCATAGGCAGCTATTCCCAATTAAGAACCCTTAAGTCTGATCTCTAAACACTGTCATGTTTTTGTAGAAGACTGCACCCTGAGACTCGCCCATAGAAACATTTTTAGATGTCAACAGTTAACAGCAGATACCTGGAAACTTGTTCACTTGACCAGAGAATATATCGTTGTCGTGAAATGAAACTCCGTGCCAGTAGATATCACAAGGCAAGCGTCGGCCAAATGGGAACTTAAAGAAAGAGAAAAAAATGCAATTAATAATAAGAAGAGCACTTGTTATATTGAATGTCTGTTATGTACAAGGAAACCCTAGTGGCATAGTGGTTAAGTGCTACAGGTACTAACCAAAAGGTCGACAGTTCAAATCCACCATGCACTCCTTGGAAACTCTGTGAGGGCAGTTCTACTCTGTCCTATACGGTCGCTATGCATCAGAATGACTTGACAGCAGCATGTTTGTTTTTGTCATTGTTGTTGTTTATTATGTACAAATTCCTGATGCCAGGAGGTCTCACTGGCCCTGGAACTGATCCAGTGCTTGGCTACGGGCACAGAGAAGCAAAGGCAGCCAGTCTGTTGAGAGAGAAGAGAGGAGCAGGCGCAGAGAAAAAAGTTGAGCTAAGAGACCACATAGCCCTGAAGACATGGACTGAGTCACCTCAGTTCCTGAAGGCCTCTAGGCCCTAGTCCTAGACCCTCCTGAGCAGGCTACCCCTCCTAGCATTTGAGTTTTGGAAGGTAGAGTCATGTCCTCAGAATGTTGCTGTGGTCGTGTACCCTTGAGCATATGTTGACTCAGTAACCCTACAGGATGCAATAGAACTGCCCCATAGCATTTCCTAGGCTGTAAGCTTTTCCAGAGAAGATGGCCAAGCCTTTTCTCAAGTAGAGTGGCTGGTGGGCTCTAACCACTGACCTTAGCAGCCCAGCATTTAACCACTGCACCACCAGGGCTCCCAACCCTTAGAATACATCCCCTCATTTACACAAGGTATTGACTTCCAGTTATTTGTAACCAGAATCCTGCCACCTCTCAAAGTTACCAACAAGTTCTATACTTACAGCACACATCTTTTTTACACTTTTTTTAAATCTGTAACTCAGATGACCTTGTTAACATGGAAAAATGTTGATTCATATTTAGACCCTACTTGTAAAAAGTCTAAATGAAGAGAAATGTCAACACATTAAACAAAAGAATTTGATTTTCCTGTTCTAAGACATGAAATCAGTTCATTAGAAATTTTATCTACCCCTATTTGAGGGGGCTATGTTCCAGTGGGCAAACATGGCTTTATTGATGAAATGGTGCTGACTCAGTGCTTTCCAACCTTGCCAAATTCAAATGAAGGTAAACGGACTCAAGCCCTTTAAATCATTTACATTATTTCAAAGCTGTGCCAAAGTGAGGCATATGTTATACACTATATTAGCATCAACAACTTCTATTTATAGTTGATAGCATTTTACTCATTTTCATTGCATCCAAAGGGCTGTAAGTTGTTAATGTGGTAGTCATAAACACAAAGAGACACAACACATGTTATTTGCTTCTAGCTATTATTAACTAATACAGAGAAGGTGGAAATAAGGGAGAATGCAAGGTACCCAGGCAAAGTGCCCTAAGGTTCAGGTGACATTGCTGCCCACAATGTAGGAACAATACTTGTGCTTGGTCAGTCTTCCACTCAAACAACATGATGACTTGTCACCTTCATTTATCCCCTTGTGAATACCAAGTCAACCCTCTAGCCCATTCAGTTTGTAGAACTACCAATTTTTTCACTTATCCATTCATTAAAAAATTATTAGGCACAAGGCAGTGTGCTAGGTGCTGTGATACAGACAACTATACTTTTTAAATAGGTCTCGGACTTTATAATCCTATTTCTTTTTAAGTTCTTTTTTAAAGCCATCTGCTTAAGTCCCCTGAGGCTAAGGGGCCTCCTGTGGCTCAGCTCTGAGCTCTCTGCAGCCTAAGATACTGCTGAGATTTTCATGGGTCCGCAGAAATTTGACAAATGGTTCTCAGACACCCCATCCTGCACTTTTCTCAAGGTCAGCATCATCCTGCCAATCCCTTGGATTCTAAATTTGGGATTCATCTTCCCTTTTTTCTTTTTTCAACCCCTTTTAGAATAAGCACTGGATTTGGGGGTCAGAACACTTGAGAGTTCTGGACTTGTCTGTCCCTCACTAACCGTGAGATCTTAAGCAACCTGCTGAAACTTCAGTGACCTTGGTAGAAACAGATGAGAAAACATGGCCAGGGAGCAATGGTGTTATGGATTAAATTGCATACCCCAAAATGTGTGTCAACTAGGCTAGGCCATGATTCCCAGTCTTGTGTGGTGGACCCCCCATTTTGTGACCTGTTGTGATTATCCTATGTGTTGTAAATTCTAACCTCCATGACGTTAATAAGGTAGGATTAGAGCTAGTTATGTTAATGAGGGAAGACTCAATCTATAAGATTAGGTTACATTTTAAATCAGTCTCTTTTGAGATACAAAAGAGAGAAGCAGGCAGAGAGGAGGGGGACCTCCCATCACCAAGAAGAATGAGACGTGAACAGAGCATGTCCATCGGGCCCAAGGTCCCTGCACTGAGAAGCTCCTAGACCAGAGGAAGAGTGATGACAAGGGCCTTCTGCAGCGATGACAGAAAGAGAAAGCCTTCCTGGGAAGCAGAGACCCTGAATTTGGACTTCTACCCTCTTAAACTGTGACAGAATAAATTTTTCTTTGTTAAAACAATCTATTTGTGGTACTTCTGTTGTAGCAGCATTAGCTAACTAAGGCAAACAGGAGTCAAACAAAATCATAGAAGCGAAAACGCTTTGCCCTCTCCACAGCACAATGCAAACCTGCATTAAGGCATTCATTTACTTACTCATAAGCTGTTAATTAAGAATCTATTATGCGGTGCAATGCCTTTCAGGTGATAAAGACATGATGGGGACATGTCTGCCTTCATGGAGTATGTAGCCCATTGGGAAGGAAGAGTTTAATCAAATAATTACTCAGATATATCACTGGAACCACGGTAACGGCTATGAAAGGAAGCATTAAGAACAATGAGAGCCTAGGGGAACCAATCACATTTGAGGAATCAGAGAAGCCCATGACGACTCAGAGGACAGTTTCAGTTTATGCATGTTGCCCTGGTGTTACTGTGATCCCACCCACCGCTGTCGAGTCAGTTCCAACTCACAGCAACCCTATAGACAGAGTAGACCTGCCAGGTAGAATTTCCAAGAAGTGCCTAGTAAATTTGAATTGCTGGCCTTTTGGTTAGCAGCCGAAGCGCTTTACTACTACGTCACCAGTTTCCTTGCCGTGAACAGTTTCCCTTTTTCCTCTCAGTGTATCCCAGTTTGGACAAGTTATTTGGTCACCCTGTTCCAGAGGTAAGGGCATATTGAACCGAGATTTGAAAGAAGAGTGGAAATTAACTAGGATGTAAAAGAAAGAGTATTCCAGGTAGAGAGAGCAAAAGTGTAAAAGCCCACAGGTAAGACAGAACACAGCACACTGGAAAGCCTAAAAGAAGATCAAGGTGGCTGAAGCACAGAGAATAAGAGGGAAATAGTGTCAGATAAGGCTGAAGACTTAGGCACGGGCCAGATCATGTGAGTCTGTAGCTAGGTGCTTAGGAGAGCGAGCCTGGAGCACTATAACGGTATTTAACTTGCTGGGAGAAGAGGAAGTTACTGAACAGACTGAGAAAGAGGACCTAGAGAAAACAGAAGATGCCCAGGAGAGTATGCACCATAAAAGGCAAGAAGACAAGTGTCTCAAGACAAAGGGCGTGGTGAACAGTGTGAAATGTGGCTGAGAGGTCAAGTAAGATGAGAACTAAAGATGGCCCATTAGATCTAATGACACAAAGAATTTCATAACTGCTTGAGCCCACAACGATCACTTTTCTGATCCCTCTAGCACTTTCTATGCTTATAATTTGCCTGTACCATTATTTTGTTACTTCACAAGAACCCTTATCTCCTTCATAATACTATGAATTTCTAGGGTTGGAAACAATTTGACATACTGTCTCTCAGGGTCTCCAGTGGTGTCTAACCTAATCCTAGGTCCACAGGAAAATTAGCCATATTCCTGTAAATCACTCGTGACTGCTCCGTCCTCAACAGCTGTCATTGAATCCTTTGTTTGGGCTCCAAAATTTAAAAAAAAAAAAAAAAAAAAAGCTCCTCTCCTTCCTTAATCGCCACCATCACTGATTTATTTCAAGGCTTATCTCCCAGGATGGGGTCTATTCCAGCCTTTCCTCTTGTCCCTGCTTCCAGCACAGCGCTCTCTAGCCTACCCAACATCCAGAAGCCAGAGGGATATAAAAAACAAATACACACACACAGAGATCTGGCCATGTGCTTGTAAATTTTCAGAGTCTTCTCTTGGACCACAAGATCAAGCCTAAGTTCCAAGTCTGACCTGAGAGACACTTCACAAATTCACATCTGCCAATGTAGTCTGCCTCAAGTTGGGCAGCTCGCACCCCATTGCACTGTGTACCGTAGCCACCAGACTATATTTGCTACTTTGAGATAGCACTTTACTGTGGCCTGGGCTTCTGCCTTGAATCTTCTCACTCAGCTTGATCCTTCATTCCCTCCTCCAGGAAGCTGTCTTACAACTCCCCCTGCTATGTGGCCTCTGTTGCTTTCTACCCTTTCCAGCTCTTCTGCATACTTTTTGCAAGTCTCTCTGCTTCAGTACTTATTGAACTCTTTGAGAAGGAGGGCAATTTTACAGTCACTTATGTACCCCTAATACCAAGATCCCAGAGCGCTGCATATTTTTTTAACCTTTAAGGGGTCATAAATTCCTTAGAGATTTTCCTCCAGAAAAACACACATAAGCACAATATTTTGCACACGATTTTAAGAGATTCCAAGACTCTCTGAAGCCCTCAGTTTTTCACAGACACACGAATGAATACAAGAATTCCTGAATAGCAGCTACTCAGATACATCACTGCCAGCAGCAGCATCATCAAAGCTAACGTTTATGTGATGATGCTTACTGCATGCTAAAACTTCATATTTGCCATCTTTTAGTCCTCACAACAGCCCGTGGGAAAAGTTCTGCTACTAACCCTATTTACAGAGAAGAAAATAAAAGGAGAGGAAATACCTAACCATTGCGCCACTGGGGTTACTTATTGAACTGATCTCTAAAGCTGTATGCATTAGTCACAACTAAATTGTTTCAACAAGTCTACCCTGTCACAGATTGAATTATGACCCCCCCAAATGTGTGTATCCATTTGGCTGGGTCATGATTCCCCATATTGTGTGATTGTCCATTTTGTCAGTTGACGGGACTTTCCTATGTGTTATAAATTCTGTCACTATGATTTAATAAGATGTATTGTTGTTGTTGTTGTATTAGTGGCAATTATGCTGATGAGATCTACAAGATTAAATAGCATCTTAAGCCAATCTCTTTGAAGACATAAAAGAGAGAGCAAGCAGAGAGACACAAAGGGCCTCATACTACCAAGAAAGCAGTGACAGGAACAGAGCACATCCTTTGGACCTAAGGTTCCAGTGCTGAGATGCTCCCAGGCCAAGGGAAGACTGATAGCAAGTGCCTCCCTCCAGACCCAACAAGAGAGAAAGCCTTTTCCCGGAGCTAATGCCCTGAATTCTGACTGCTATCATATCAGACTGTGAGAAAACAAACTTCTCTTTGTTAAAGCCATCCACTTGTGGTATTTCTATTACAGCAGCATTGCCAAGCCAAGTGCTGTTGAGTCGACAAAGACATACCCTGACCCTACATGCCACCACCTTTGCCAGAAATTAAGTTCCTCTCTCACGAGCATATACCAGTGTAGACCCAAAATCCTTTAGCCTCTTGCCCAGAAAGACCTAAAGCAAATGTGCAAAATAGCCAGGCTCAAACAAGAACTGAAACCATTAAACATCCTTTGAGCCTATTTGTGCTTAAGGAACTGACTGTCAGGTCCTTCTTCAAATGGCCCAAAGAGCAAGTTCAAATCCCCCTGGGGATTTTGCAAAATGAAATTTCACAGTGAATGCTGATGAAAGCACAATTCACATTTCCGTCCTTTGTGAATGATCTTTTTCATAAAGCTTCTTCAAGAACAGAAAA
Source organism: Heterohyrax brucei (assembly GCA_028571685.1). Taxonomy (NCBI): domain Eukaryota; kingdom Metazoa; phylum Chordata; class Mammalia; order Hyracoidea; family Procaviidae; genus Heterohyrax; species Heterohyrax brucei. The sequence goes on from CM053150.1 coordinate 72,832,100, forward strand.
CCTTTCAAGTGACTGGACACAAAAGTGTCAAATAAGCTTTGATATGGGCAAGCATATATCTAATGTAACTACAGGAGGGAAATAGCCAAAACTGCTGCCTTAACATAAGGAGCCCGAAGTACTCATGGGGAACACAGGAAGGTAGGGAGGCCAGAGCACCACAGAGGGACTAAGAAGAGCTGGACTCAAGCGCTGCCCCACCACACTTGACCCAGAGACCTTGACACAGTGACTTGGTTCCTGTACAGCCTCAGTAGTTCATTGAGAAATGAGGACAACAGCAGTTATAAAACCTGTCTACCGCCCACAGCTGTTATACAGGTTGAGGTAATGCATGAGAAAGCACTTGGTAAACAGTTAATTGCTGTTCATATACGACAAGTTACTGTTTTTAATGTCCACAGAAATCACTGTAATATGTAACTGCAGTTTTAAAAGATGCCAACCACGAATTCCAGGCCAATTGGCACAACTAGAATTTTGCTAAGAGAGCTCTCTGCACCCCACATTGGTGAGTGGCGTCTGGGGTCTTAAAAGCTGCCAAGCTGCCATCCGAGGACACAGCAAATGGTCCCAACTCAGCAGGAACGGATGCTCACCGAGGGCCAAAATGGCATGCGGTAAAGACAACCGAGAGGACAGAGAGACCCACAAGAGTGGGTGCCTACATCGATCTGGGACCGGAAGAACTGGATGGTGCCCAGCCACCACCAGTGATAGCCATGACGGAGTTCACAGAGAGGAGCCTCACTGGCAACACAAGAATAAAAAGAGGTGCGTCATGAGATCTCCACTAAAAGACCTCAATTGATGGTCCAGCGGTTTTGGGGTTCCTCTGAGAGCATGGCCCCCGGCCCTGATGCTGCCCGTTCCCATAAATTATAACAAAGGTCCACTCTTTGGACAGGAATGGAATGTTCTTGGCAATGCAGAGTAACCATATGTTGGAAGCACTTTATGGTTCTATACATCTATAGGATATCATCCTGCTGACCTCTGGCTGGAGGAAGGGGAGTGGACGGAGAGGAGGGGAAAGGAGACTGTTGGGAGGATGAGACATGTATGGAGCAGAGAGGAATAGTGTGCAGTCACCAGACAGGGAGAGCAGTGGAAGCTGTATATAGGGGGGCATGTAAATTTACATGTGAATGTACATTTTCACTCAGTTATGATAAATAAAAAAATAAAAAATAAAAAAATAAAAAAAAAAGATGCCAACCATAGACTGAGTAGCATTAAGGTAGTTCTTGTGGAAGAACCCCACAGAGTACCTGCACTTGGGAAGCCTTCTGTGGTGCCCCAGGCAGGGTTTGTAGGTTTCTCTCCGCGACTCCCTGCACACTCTGCTGACACCTACAGTACAGCCATTACCTTGTAGGCTATTTACATTTACATGATTGTCTCCTCTGCCAGACTGAATAAAAACTGCGTCAAGGGTACAGACATTTTATTCCACTTTTTAACCTCCCTCACACCTAACCATCTGTGGTAGGCATCTGCTAAGATGGTCTCCAACGATCCCAGCCTTCTGGAATCTGTTGTGTAATCTTCTCCCATATCATGACAGTTGTCACAGGGTTAGTTTGTGTGACCAATGACATACAGCAGAAGTGATAGATCCCCAGTTCCAGCATTAGGTTATAAAAAGACTGTGGCTTCTGTCTTTGGATCTCTGTCACTTTCACAACGCTCCCTCTACATAGACAGAGAGAGAGAGCTTTAGGGAATGCTACGAAGAGGCCCAGAGTCCCCGAGTGTCATAAACAGTTAAGCACTTGACTACTAACCAAAAGGTTGGTGTTTGAACCCACTTGGAGGTACCTTGGAAGAAAGGTCTGGCAATCTGCTTTTGAAAGGTCACAGTCTTGAGGACACCATGGGGAACAGTTTTACTCTGCCACACATGGGGTCATCATGAGTTGGAACTGACTTAACAGCAACTGGTACAAGTTCTGTTTTTTTTTTTTTAAGAGGCTCCCATGATAAGGAATCAAACCTTCCTGTCCATAACCATGTAGTGAGCTTAGAAGCAGCTCTTTCATCTCCAGCCAAATATTCAGAGGGTACAGCCCTGGCCAACAGCTTGACTGCCCCCACATGAAAGATCGTGAGCCAGAACCACCCAGCTAAGCCACTCCCAGACCACAAAACCTCAGAAACTATGAAAGATAATAAATAAATATCTATTGTTTTATGCTGCTAAGTTTTGGAGAAATTTATTACATAGCAGTAGTTAACTAATATACCAATATACTAATATACCAATTCAGCCTTAGAATAGGGTCAGAGAGAAAGAAAGAATTCTGATAATGAAGGAATTTAAGAATAATATTACAAACATTATAATATAATAAATACAATAATTACTATTTATTGAGCACTTAACTATGTGTCAGGTATTTTATATATGAGGTCTGCCAACTAAGTTTGCAAATTTGGCACTGTGTGCTTACATTGGCAGCAGTGTACAGGGAACTCGGTAAGGTTTCACAACTTTGGTCTATCAGCGCCTCACAGCTGTGTTTATGTCAGTGTGTGGCGGTGTCTTGCTGAGTGGTGTTGATTATTGTCATTGCATAGTTTTATGTGCCATCACGAGAATGTCAGAGCTTGAATTAGAGCAACAAACAAACATTAAATTTCTTGTTAAACTTGGCAAGAGTAGAAGTAAAATCAGGGACATGTGAGTCCAAGTTTATGGAGATAATGCTATGAAGAAAACAGCAGTGTATAATTGGATTAAACATTTTTCTGAGGGGAGAGAAAGTGTCACTGATGAAGAGATGTCAGGACAGCCAGTAACAAGCAGAACTGATGAAAACATTGCAAAAATTCATAGAATTGTGTGTCAAAATTGCTGGCTGACTGTGAGAAGCATAGCAGACCAAGTAAACATCCATAGAGAAACAGAAAAATCTGAACTGAAAATCTTGGCATGAGAAAGGTGTGTGCAAAAGTGGTCGTGAAGGAGCTCACCAATGAACCAAAGCAAAGGAGAATCAAAGTTTGCCAAGACAGTTTGAAGAGGCAAGATGATGTTTCGGTCCATGTTTTCACTGGTGATGAAATAAGGGTGTACCAGGAAGACCCTGAAACAAAGTGTCCAAGTGCACAATGGAAGTCAGCCAATTCTCCTGAACAAAAAAGTTCCATCAGGCCAAATCAAGAGCCACAACGATGTTGTTACCCTTTGTTGTTATCAGAGGGATAGTTCATTATGAATTTGCACCAACTGTATAAACAGTTAACCAAGCTTACTATTTGGAAGTGCTAAAAGGCTGCATGAAAAGTTAGACAAAAACGACCTGAACTTTTCACCAACAACTCGTGGCTCTCGCATCATGACAATGCATCAGCTCACACTGCGCTGTCTGTGAGGATGTTTTTAGCAGGTAAACAAATAACTGTATTGGAACACCCTCCCTTCTCACCTCATCTAGCCACTAATCACTTTTTACTTTACCCGAAGACAAATGAGATATTGAAAGGAAGACATTTTGATGACATTCAGAACATCGCAGGTTATACGACAACATCTCTGATGGCCATTGCAGAAACAGAGTTCCAAAACTGCTTTGAAGGGTGGACTGGGTATTGGCATTGGTGCATGGCTTCCCAAAGGAGTATTTTGAAGGTGATCATAGTGATATTCAGCAATGAGGTATAAAGCACTTCTTCTAGAATGAGTTCGCAAACTTAATTGTCATACCTCATATATTGTGGCACAAAAGTTAAGCACCTTGACCAGAAGGTCAGAGGCTGGAACTCACCAGCAACTCTGCTGAGTAAAAAACCTAATGATCTGTTTTCATAAATATCACGGTCTAGGAAACCCTATGAGGCAGTTCTACTCTGTCCTATAGTGTTGCTATGAGCTAGAACTGACTGGCTAGCAACAACAAGCTGCTATTTTGTAGATGATGAGATACAATTCCATTGCTAATAAGTGGCAAAACTAGAACTTAGAGCCATGTTGACCCCCAAATCCTGCAGTCTTTCAACTCAACTAAACTGGATAGATGGATTCATCTATAATAAAACAGATGAACACATATAGAATGCAGTCATGTGTAACATTTCAAGGAAAACTGCAGCACAGAAGAGTCCAGAGGCCAGTTAAGATAAGGAAAGTCCTGAGCAATTATCCTTCAAAAATAAACTAAAAACACAGTGCTCCTCCAGTCAGTCATGAAAGTAAGATAACACTGAAAAGAGTCTCTCAAGCCTGAAGGATGCGGCCAGATGGAACATAGCTCTACCTCCCAGATGTGAGCCTACCAAAACAAGTCGAACCCATTTCAAGCCTCCAAGAGGGAAGTCAACTCATTCTTCTTTACTGTTCACAACTTAGCTGATGGCAAATTCTGCTCCCAGATAGCTGAATAAGCAAATCACCCACCCGAAGGGCATTCCAATCTCCTTCCTGCCTGTGAGAAATGAGGCTGATATAAAATGTTGGAAAGGACCAGCTGACTTCCTCATCTCAGTGTCTTTGGATGGGATTGGTAAGGAAACTCATTCACGGAGCTCTAAGCCTGTTTCCACAGTGGGAAGGACAATGCCAACTTGATAAGGTTATTATAGGATTAATAATTCATTACCTAGCATTGTGATTTGCATACAAAGCCTGGCACATAGTAGGTGTTCAAAAAATGTTGGTTTCCTTCTTCCTTTGCATTCTTTCCCATCACCCTTTACCCCATGCCTACTGACAGATCTTTAAAAAAAAAAAAAAAAAACCATCTCTCTATTGTTAAAAAGAGGGAGAGTTTTCAAGTGTTCGCCTAAGGTTAAATGTGCAGGAGATAATTTCAGAGTATTTAAAGTCATGTAGGATAGTCCTGGGTGTGGATCTAAACTTCGGGGAAAGTCCACTCTTGCTCTTGCAGAAAAGTTCCTTGCCTTACGTGCGAGAACTGAGATGGAAGCCTCAGCCCTGCCAACCATTATGCACCTTGATTTCATCATTCAAGATTTCATCATTCCAGCCTTCTTCATAGGTGCTGTTGTAAAGACTAAAAATAACCCTGGACGTGAAAGAATCCTTGTGAAGTGCCTGACACATAGCAGGAGCTAAGTTAGTCAAAACAGAGAATATTAAGAGCAAGACTCCTGGACCATTCACCTAACTATGTCCCTTGGTAAGGGAGAAAGAGTTCCCAAACATCGCTAATGATAAAGAGGCTGCCCCTCAACAAATTCTCCTCTAGAAAAGCAGTAGTGAATCAAACAGTTTCAGCACTCCAAGAATTTAGGAGCCAGGCTGGGAGCTGAGGTAGAAGTATAAAAAGATATGCAATTCCAGTGCAGTGTGAGAGACTAGGTTGTTAATGCTGTTAAGTGCCGGCCCATAGGAACCCTGTGCACCACACTGTCCAGCCCCGTACCCTTTTCACATCACTGTTGCACTTGAGCCCAGCGCTGCTGCCACTGTGTCAGTCCACCTTACTGAGGAGCTCCCTCTTCTCCTTTGACTCTCTGCTCCATCAAGCATGATGTCCTCCTTCAGGTACACTTGTTCCTCCTGATAACACGTCCTGAGTAGGTGGGATGAAGTCTCACCATTCTTGCTTCCAGAAGTGTTCTGGCTGTCTTTCCAAGAAAGATTTGTTTGTGCTTGTGGCGCTCCATGGTATATTTGGTGTTCTTTGTCAACACCATCATTGAAATTGTAAAAAAGGGTTAATTTTTCTCTGGTCTTCCTCATTCATTGTCCAGTTTTCACGCATATGAGGCAACTGAAAATACCATTGATTGGGTCTAGTACCCCTTAGTCCTCAAAGTGATGTCTTTGCTTTTTCACACTTTAAAGACATGTTTTGAGACGATTTGTCTAATGCAATACCTCTTTTGATTTCTTTACTCCTGCTTCCATAGGCATTGACCATGGATCCAAGTAAAATGAAATTCTTGACAACTTCAATATTTTCTCCATTTATCATGATGTTTGCTGCTTACTGTTCCAGTTGTGACAAATTTTGCTTTCTTTACATTGAGATGCAATCCATACTGAAGGCTGTAGTCTTCGATCTTCATCAGTAAGTGCTTCAGGTCCTCTTCACTTTAAGTGGCATATCACAGGTTGTTAATAAGCGTTTCTCCGATCCCAGCGCCACTTTCTTCTTCACCAAGTCAAGCCTCTTGGATTATCTGCTTAGCACACACATTAAATACAGATGATGAAAGGATACAACCCTGATGCTTATCTTTCCTGACTTTAAACTACACACTATCCCCTTGTTCTGTTAGAAAGACTGCCTTTTGGTCTATGAACAGGTTCGTCGTGAACACAATTAAGTGTTCTGGAACTCCCATTCTTCGTAATGTTATCCATCATTTATCATGACCCACACAGTCAGATGCCTTTCATAGTCAATAAAACACTGGTAACCATTATTCTAGTATTCTCTTCTTTTAACCACGATCCATCTGACTTCAGCAAATGATATCATTCAAAGCCTTCTGAATCCAGCGTGAACTTCTAGCACTTCCCTGCTGAGGTATTGTGACAACTTTTGAATGAGCTTTGCAAAATTTTACTTGTATATGATACTAATTATATTCCACAACATCCACATCCTGCTGTGTCACCTTTCTTTAGAATAGGCACAAATACAGATTTCTTCCAGGAAGCTGTCTTTCAAATTTCTTGAGATAGATAAGTAAACACCTCTGGTGTTGCATACATTTGTTGAAACATCTCAAATGGTAGTCGATCAATTTCTAGAGTCTTGTTTTTCACCATTTCCTTCAGTGCAGCTTAGGCTTCTTCCTTCAGTACTATTGGTTCTTGATCACATGCTGCCTCCTGAAATGGATGAACATCGACTAATCATTTTTTGATACAGTAACTGTGTATTCCTCTCATCTTCCTTTGGTGCTTCCTGTATCATCCAATAGTTTGCCCCATGAGAATTTTTCAATATTGAAACTCAAGGCTTGAGTTTCTTGTCTTTCCCCAGCTTTTTTTCAGCTTCAGAAATGTGTAGCATTCTTTTCCCTTTGGGTTTTCTAACTCTAGGTCCTTGTACAGAAATTAGTCAAATTAGAAAATACTGACAGCAAGTTTCCTGGATCATTCTTCACCTAATAAAATTGATTGGTGAGAGAAGAAGAGTTCCCAAACATCACTGGTGGCAGAGACAACAGAAGCTTCTCTGGAAAAACAGTTATGATTCAAATATAGCTCCAGTACTCCATGAACTCAGGAGCCAGGTTGGGAGTAGAGGCAGATACATAGACAGAAAGACAAATCAAATGTTGTGTAAGAGGCCAGGAGAAGGCAAAGGTGTTTCTGCTTACTCTGGTGCAGAAAGCCTAACCAAGGAAGGACCAGTTGATCTGGGTGTGAAGTAGGCATTAGCCAAGTAGCGATAAAGAGGAAGGGAAATCAGACAGAGGGCACAGTGTGGACAAGGAGCCCTATGGCAATGTGGGCAACAGAACTGAAGAGGTCTACACAATCCAGACAGATCACCAAGGGCTCACATAGCAGGCTGAGAAGTTTGGACTTGATTCTCTAGAAGGAGGAAAACCAGCAGATGTGCTTACACAGGGATATGGCAGACTTGGTTAGAACTGAAAATACACTGAAGGAAGCAATAGATTGATGGGGAGAGGGAACTAGGCAGGCTGGTAAATGGTCAAAGAGAAAAAGAATATGTTAGGAGTACGAATAGGGGACAACATGGAGGAGTGTCATGCATTGAACTGTGTCCCCCTCAAAACACATGTAGTAATTTGGCTGGGCCAGGAGTCCCTGTATTCTGTGATTGCACTCCATTTTGTGATTTTCTGAGGCTGTAAATCTTAATCTCTGCCTGTGTTTAACAGAGTGGATTATGTTACAGAGGATTAGGGTGGGACTGTAAATATCTTCACAAGATCACATTCCTGCTCCATTGTAAAGGGAGTTTCCCTGGAGTGTGGCTTGCACTCCTTTTATTCCTTCTTCCTACAAGAGATAAAAGGAAAGAGAAGCAAGCAGAATTGTGAACCTCACACCTCAGCACCAGAAGAGCACATCCTTCAGTCCTGAGGTTCCTGCTCTAAGATGTTCCCCGAACAGAGACTAATGCAACACAAGGATTTTCCTACAGACCCCACAAGGGGGAAAGCCTTCCCCTGGAGTGGACCTGCTGAACTTGGACTTGTAGCCTACTGGACTGTACGAATAAACTTTCCTTTGTTAAAGCCATCTACTTCGTGAGAGCAGCACTAGACAACTGAAACAAGGAGTAAGAGCATATCAGCAGTGTTATGTATAAGGAACACTCTGACACCTGTTGAAGAGCCTTCTGTTATGCCCCTGGGTTGACATTCCTCCTCCAGGGTTCCTGGGTCCTTCAGGATCCTGAATGGAGAGGATCCTACAGGGATCACCAGCACTCTGAAGAGCCTTGCAATTTAATAAAGGCACTGTCTGGTTCCAGTGAGTTTCCCAGGAACACAATAATTACTCATCCTCTAATAGAGCCAATAAATATAACAGGAGAATAGGTAATTAACAACCTTTTGCTGGAAAGTAGCAATTCTTGTGATCTATGAAGTTTCCTTTTCCTGTTCGTTTCTTCATTATTGCAAATTTGATGCTCTGGGTAAGTGTGCCATTCATTGTTCACTGAATTAATCACTACAGCATGTTGTATTTTTTATTAAATCCATTCATTATAATTGACTCATATGAGTTAAAGCTGGAAGAAATTTAATGAGGCCTACTGTCCACCTTGCTTCTGCTTCTGATCACACTATATTTAATGAGATTAAAATTGTTATCAGACAATTTAACTATGGAGGAAAAAAGCCCATGTTAGCAGGAGGGCAGATAACCTTGCAACTTTCCTAATATTAGTACACCATAGCAATCTCTTCTTGTTATTTGTCTGAGCATCTAATTTCTCACCAGTAAAGAATCTTTATTAGTAGCAATTATATTGGGCAAAAGGAAAAGAAAACCTTCACAAACTCTTAAAGTGATTTACCTCTTGGCTTGCAGTTTTAATTAAAATTCCAGTTTATTTAGTAAATAGCTCTGAAAAGATTAGATACCAATTTAGCTCTATGTTCTTTTTCCAGTTTCCAATCCATAAGGGTGACACAAACAACAAAATAATCACATTAAACAACTCCTGCTCCATTCCATCATAATTCAGCATATGGAAAAGAGTTCCAATATCAATTATAAATTCGCTCCATTATGCTCTGCCAAATTATCAACAGTAATCTCCCGGCTCTGTACTCCCTTCTCAGTGGATAAATTACATCAATTCACCACCAGTCCTCAAATGACTCAGTCTCTTTCACATCAAAACTTTATATGTGTTTACTAACTGAAATGAAGACAAAGCAAATCAGGTTTCCATTTCAGCAGCACCTTCTTCCCACTCAGGGTACCAAATAGCTTTATCCAGCATCACATTAACCACCTTCTAAGGCGGCTCATCTGCAAGTGAAGACCACATACTCAGGCCAATTCAGTATTTTCCATAATGGTAACTCCCACCAGAAAGTTGATCTAAACACATCATGGTTTAGTGACTTCATCAACTAATTCAGTCAACACACACACAATGCCTTTGAGCCAGGCACTTGTGTTCAAGGACCAGCGAGAAGTTCCACACATGAAACAGAGTGCTAGTGATGGAAAATAGAGCCAGACAAGCGAAAATAGGAGAAAGGAAGCCGAATCCTCACCTTCAAGGTTCTCCTAGCATACTGGACACAACAGACATGGAAATAGATTGTCAGAATCCTTGCAGCCCCCATTTTGCTAAACACCTACTGGATGCCTGTCTCTGGGCTGGGCTTTTTAGTTGCACTGTCATGTGTAATCTTCACATAATCTTGTGAAGAGGGAAACATATTCCCATTTCATAGAAGAAGCAGTCATGCTCAGAGAGGTAGTAGACATCTGAGCCGATTCTTGTAGAGAAACAGGGCAGCTGTCAAGACTAAGGAGGGAAAAGTGTTCTCATGGAAGAAGTAAGCATCAAAGAGCAACAGAGAGCCTGCAGATCCAGTCCTCATCTGTTTGTGGTCACTAACATGCTGAGCTACCTTGGGCATTCATTCCATCTCTTTAGAACTGTTCCCCATCTGATATACACAGGCTGTTTCCCATCCTGCAAATCTAGAGACCTGCTCTTCTTTTCCAGAAACTGAGTATGATTTGTTATGATCCTAACCCACCTGATGCTGTCAAAGTAATTTACCCAGTTACTTTGAAGTTTCCCAGAGGGCTAGCTGGATAAAGCATAATGTGCTCTGCCCTCCATCAAATTCATTTTCTCCTTCCAACTTCTAAAATCAGAGACACGCCATGGTCACAAGAACTTCCAGTCACATCATTATGTTGTTGTTGTTGTTGTCATTGTTGTTAGGTGCTGTCAAGTCAGTTCCAACTCATAACGACCCTATGAACAACAGAATGAAACACTGCCCGGTCTTGCACCATGTCCACAATTCTTTTTATGCTTAAGCCCATTGTTGCGGCCACAGTGTCGATCCATCTCATCAAGGGTCTTTCTCTTTTTTGCTGACTCTTCACTGTATCAAGCATGATGTCCTTCTCCATGGACTGACCTTTCCTGACAACATGTCCAAAGTATGTACGATGCAGTCTTGCTATCTTTGCTTCCAAGGAACATTCTGGTTGTACTTCTTCCAGAACAGATCTGTTCGTTCTTTTGGCAGTCCATCGTACATTCAACATTCTTCTCCAACATCACAATTCAAAGGCATCAGTTCTTCTCCAGATGTGATTGAAAATACCATGGCTTGGGTCAGGCACGTTTTGGTCTTCAAGGTGACATCCTTACTTTTGAATATTTTGAAGAGTTCCTTTGCAGCAGATTTTCCCAGTACAATGCTTCTTTTGATTTCTTGACTGCTGCTTCCAAGGGCATTGATTGTGGACCCAAGTAAAATGAAATCTTTCACAACCTCAATCTTTTCTTCATTTATGACAATGTTACTTACTGGTCCAGTTGTGAGGATTTTGGGTTTCCTGATGTTGAGGTGCAAACCATACTGAAGGCTGTGGTCCTTGATCTTCATCAGTAAATGCCTCAAGTCTTCTTCATTTCCAGCAAGTAAGGTGGTGTCGTCTGCATAACACAGGTTGTTAAAGAGCCGTTGTCAAATTCTGATACCTCATTCTTCTCCATATAATCCAGCTTCTTGGATTATTTGCTCGGCATACAGATTAAAAAGGTTTGGTGAAAGGATACACCCTGACACATGCCCTTCCTGACTTTAAATCATGCGATGTTCCCTTGTTCCGTTCGCACAACTGCCTCTTGATCCATATACGGATTCCTTAAGAGCACAATTAGGTGTTCTAGAATTGCCATTCTCTGCAACATTAGCCATAGCACATCATCATATCTTATTAAAATGAATTAATCTCACTGTACTAATAATTTCTATGATAATAAAAATAGAGGCTACTCTTTATTGAATTCATATTATGTGTTGTGTACTTTTCATGTGTTATCTTGTCACCTTTACAACAACTCTGTGAAGTAAGTAGACTTGCTGCTGCCATTTTACAAATAAGGAAACCAAAGCTCACAGAAATTAAATAACTTGTCTGCATACATGCTTCCAATAAGGGCCAGAGTAAGAAAAAAAAACCAGCCCCATCAGACATCAAAGCCCATGCTGCCACCTATCTACACTAGGAAAGATAAGGATGAGTTCTTAGGACGCCAAAGAACTAAGTAACCCAAGGGAGAAATGGATGAGATTCCTTTAATAACCATAGAATTCCAGTAAGAGAGGCAGGAAAGAGAGGGAAGCTGCCTGAGAGCTCTCCAGAGTTCTGAACTGCCTCTGACAAAGTGCTCTGACTCAGATCACCTACACTTTTCTTCTGCCTGGGTGCCTCTGCTTGTCCTAATTCCTACCTCTTGATTTCAGCACTTAATACAGCCACTAATGCAGTAAAGTGATTGGGATGAGACTATATGTAGAAGACAAACAGTTAACTTCTAGAATTACTGAGCTTGAGGGAACAATAAGATATTTAATCTGAGCTATCCTACACAGGTTTATAAATACAGAACTGGGAGTGGAAAGAAGTTAGGTAAAGAGCTGTAAATATGCAAGTTATGGAGGAGACAATTGAAGAATGAGTGAATGTGTTCTTGGAGAGATTACTGAGAAAAAAAGAGAGCAGTGAGGGAAGAAAAGAGAGGCTTAAGATTCCTCCCCAGCAACCGTAGATGGTGGGTACTAAACTTTCTAACCCCGATGCAGCATTAAAAGGTGTTCAGATAGGACAGAATTTTGTTGCCTATGATTTTAAGTATGTGAACCAATAACCACTATCATGTCCCAGTCCTCAAGCCCCAAAGAAGAAAGAACAAGAAATGACAAAGAATTCAAAGGAAAATAGAAACTGGTCAGCCACACAGTGCCATGGTTCAAATTAATCAACATTGTCTCTCTTATTTGAAGAAAAATAGCTCCTTATAAATTTGAAAGGTCATTCAGAAAGTCCCTGGGCTTCTCCCTGGCTTTTTGTACCACAAAGCCTAAAGGTTTACATGAGGGAATATTTATAAACACATCTCTCCCCCTGGTGGTAAAAGAGAAATTAGAAAAGCACATTGATTCTCTGGCTTCCTTCTCACTTCAAGCTTCTACCACCCTGTACCTTCCATGAAAACAGTTAGGCCTTTTTATTTACTTAGTCATTTTTTCAAGTATACATTATTATGCACAAACTTAGTATCAGGCAGTAGGGATTCAGAGAAGAACCAGGCAGTGTCTCCCTGTCTTCAAGTATGATGAACTTGTAAATAAATCATAACATAAAACAGTGAATGCTCTAATAGAAGAGTGTGAAAGGGACATGGGAGCACTGAGCAGGGTATGAACCATCCTGCTGAGGAAAAAGGTGTGACAATCCATTCCTTTGGCAGAACCTTGAAAGATGAATTGGAATTTGCGAAGATCAGAAGCCAGAAAGCTAGTCTAGACTGCATACAAAGATATGTGAACATGAGGGCTCATGACCGTAAGTTTCTCCAGGGTAAGTACATGTGAATCATCTTATAATCCCAATGCTTAGTTCAGTGTCTGGAAGGGAGTAGATATGTAATAAATGCTGGAGGAATAAATAGCATGAAGTTCAGCATGGAAGGGGTAAATCACAGCTGTGAGGCCTTTCAACAGAAGAGGAACTGAGTGGCAATAGAATCTATAAACCTCAAAGCAAATCTTAATGTGAAACTGTTCAAGTGTACAGCAGACATGTGCAGGGTTTGTTCATTTCTCCAGCCAAGGGTTTGACGGTAACTGACATGTCTACCTCTCAGCAGATGAGCACAAAAGGTATGGGAAAAGAAATGTACCATAACCTACCTAAGCCAGTTCAAGAGTGATGGGCTAGTTCACAGCTAGACAGGAGCCCACATTACTGTTTAGAATTTTAAAAGGAATTATTAGCAATAAGAGTCTAAACTGACATGGGTAGTGGAGGGAGCTAGATGGTATGGGCATTCTATCAAATTTTGAAGTCCCCTTTTGCTTTCTGATGTTGACTGTATTATCAAGTTCCAAATCCTCTCACTTTCATGGCAATTGCTGTCATAAAAACCACTGCCTTCCCTAGCTCCCTAAGATAAGAATTATTTCTCCACTAAATATTTAAACAATATCTTTTAATTTACTTAATGAACTCAGAGCAAACTGATTGATGGCCCAGATCAGCTGGAAATCACAGTTGGAGCTTCCCAGATGACCAGATAATGATGCAATTACATTAAGTGTGTCACCTGGTCAGCTGATGTGGTTTATTAAGGCAAAGTCAGCACACTCATGGCTGCCAGTCGGCTTCTGATGAATGCAGGTTTTAACCACTCTGATGCTGTTTTTTTATTATTTTTTTAATTGTGCTTTGGTGCAAGCTTACAGTTCAAGTTAATGTTATATCACTTTAAACAGCTTTACATTTCCATACTGTGACAAATCTGTCACTTTTCTGGTGTACCCTGAAGGAATTAAGCCAGTAAAGTTAGCTTTAGAAAAATCCGTATCCTGTTGCAAATAATGAATAGTAGAAATATGATACGATTAAGAATCAGGAGACCCAGATTCTAGTCTTAGTTAACTAACATTCAACATTCAACAAACATTAATATAGTGCGTTATGGTGTGCTAGCTACTGGGATAACTGTTAGAACACAAGACACCACCACCACAACATTCACTGTGCGCTTACTATGTGCCAAGCATGGTTCTGAACAGTTTACTGTGTAACGTCATTTCCACTCTTAACTGCCAGTTGCTGACAGAATTCATTTCCTTGCAAGCTATAAGACTAAGGTCTCCGTTTTCCTTCTGGCTGTTGGCTAGGGATGGCTCTCAGCACTTACTGAAGAGTATTCCAGAATATGAAGATATCACAATTGATTTATGCATTCCACTATTGATAGGCTTTTAGTGCTTTTCAATTTTCCTTACTGTAAAGAACACTGAAATAAAATTTTCATATCTCTTTGTGCACATGGACAAGAATTTTTCTAGAAGTGAAATTGTTTGAGTCATACAGCATACACATTTTCAGCTCTGCTATATACTGCTAAATGTTTTGCCAAACTAATGGATATGCAGTGGTACCTCACTGTTGTTTTAATTTACATTTCCATGATTATAATAGCAAGATTGGATTATTTTTTCAAATGTTTACTGTATATTTGGGTTTCCTCTTTGAATATTTTATGGTTTTATTCTTAGTTTTTTTCCTCTAAATAAATGGCTCTTTATCAGGATAATCCAGATACTCTTAAAATGTACAGAGATGCTGATTTAGCAGAGGTTGAGTGTAACACAGTAATCTGAATGTCAAAAAGCATGTCAGGACACCGATGTACAGCCTCAGAGGAGAATCATTATATTAAATCTATTAGCCATTCTTACTGGCACTTCGTTGTTATGCCCTTAAGAGTATGCTGAGGGGCGCTACCTCATATAAAACCTTGACGCTGTATTAGTTGGAGGATGCTATTGGATGGATGCTGTCTACCCATTACTCAGGGCCTCCTTAATGGAAGTTCTCTGGGGAAATTTCCCTCAGACCTCAGTGCCAGGAAAAGCTACGTTTCTCTCAAGCAAGATTTTTTACTTTCTCTCATGAACCACAACTTACAACTTGATTCATTCCAGTTTTTTCTTGGCAGCCTGACAACTCAGAATCACATCTGTGTCACATCGTAAAAACTACACAATATTTTTACATCATACATTTCTAGATGCATCATCCCTGATTTCATCCCATCACATCATTCTTACGTTCCTTTGCCTTGATTTCTTTAAAAACTAAAATATAATATAATATAATATAAATAAAATATACACCACAATGTATAAACTTTTGAAAGCCATTTTACATATGCTTTGAGTATAAAATATGCTTAAGTAGACATTAAGATCATTTCTAATTTTACCTTGTAAGACTTCAAAAATATACAGTTATGTGACTTAAGTCCCTTCTCTCAAAACTGGCTTATTTTCAAGATCCCCATATGATAATGGCAGTCTACTGTTGATGTTGAACTAGGGGGAAAAATGCTTCAAAGATGAACTATTCACACACACACACACACAAAAAAAAAAATCAGTGAAAATGATTACTATTAGAAAAACAGGTTGCATAAACTAGCTAACTATAGCTATTCAGGTGCTGAAAACATGGGACTACACTTTAAAATCCAATATTATTCATTTGTAAATCACAGTCACAGAGTTCAAAACCAGTGCAAAAACAATTACATTTATTTAAGATCCTGTCTTAGTTATCTAGTGCTGCTATAACAGAAGTACCACAAGTGGATGGCTTTAACAAACAGAAATTTATTTTCTCACAGTTTAGGAAACTGAATGTCTGAATTCAGCTAGCTGGAGGGGAGGAAGGCTTTCTCTCTGTTGGCTCTGAGGGAAGGTCCTTGTCTCTTCAGCTTCCATTTCCTGGTTCCCTGGAAATCTCCGTGTGTCTCAGTATCCGTCTTACCCCATTTCCCCTCTGATTACTTGTTTAATTTCTTTTTAAGTCTCAAAAGCCATAGACTCAAGATGCACCCTGTACTGATCCTGCCTCATTAACATAATAAAGACAACACATTCCCAAATGGGATTGTAACCACAGGCATACAGGTTAGGACTCATGACATATATTTTTGGAAGATACAATTCAGTCCATAACATTCATGCCCTTCCCACCTGTAAAACACATTCACCCTACCCTACCACTTCATCTGAAAAGTCTTAAGTAATTCAAAATCCAAAATCTCATCTTCTGAATCATTTAAATGAAATCCAAGTGAGATATAGGCATATTTCATTCCAGGGCAAAATTTCTCTTCATCTGAGAACCTGTGAAATCTAGAATACAGGTTAGCTGCTTCTAAAACACAATGGTGGAACAGGCACAAGGTATATAATTCCATTATAAACGGTAGAAATTAGAGGGAAAGAAAGGATAACGGGCAACAAGCAAGTCCAAACTCCAACAAAACAAGGTTTGAAAATAATCTTCTTTTAGACCATCCAGGCAATGGTTTTGCTCTCCTGACTCTGGGTGTTGGTCAGGCTCTTTGGATTCTAGATGACAGTTCATCAGCCTTGGCCTTCAGCTCCAATGTCCAAGCCCAGTGAGATGGCAACTCTGCTGCCTCACGTTTGAATGGTCCCATCCTCGTAGTCCATCCAACTGACGATTCCATCCACTTGGCCGTGGGGGCCTCATTCTTCCACCCCTAGAAATGGCAGCCCCATCCCCTCAGCTTTGTGTGGTGGCACAACCTCCCTGGCATACCTTAATGGCATCCTAACAATTGAGAACTGAGTCGAGAAGATACAATTCTTGAAAACCCAAGTTGCTGTGGACCTACCTTGTAGATCCAGAAGGCCATGGTCCCAAGAAAACTATGCTTCTTGTGCTTTTTCCAACAGTTATGCTTATCTCCAAAATGCTCTAGGGATGGTACTTTTCTTTATTTTCAAGATGACAAACATAGCTCCTCTGACTTGTTTCCTGCTTGTAAAATTACAAGAGCATTCTTTCCCCCAGTTCTTTCTCTTTCCCCTTCAGTCTAAGCTGATTGGTTTTCTGTTAGAGTAGTTGGTTAGATCCATCAGTTGCAGGCTTAACTTCTTTAACAAAAGATTGTGTAACCACATCTTCAGTGAACATTCTGGGACACATGTCACCTTAAAAGGCTAGAAAGTGAAATTCAGAGTGCCGGCTCAAGCAGACTAACCAGGAGGTTGGTAGTTCAAATCCACCAGGCACTCCTTGGAAACTTTAAGGGACAGTTCCATTCCCTCCTATAGGGTCTCTATGAATCAGAATGGACTTGATGGCACTGGGTACAGTTTGGTGGTTTGGCTCAAGCAGAAGACTTCATTTCTCTGTCAGCTCTGGAGGAAACTCCTTACTCCATTTCTCTCTCTACTCTTTATTTAATCTCCTTTTACATCTCAAAAGAGATTTATTCAGGATATACCTACTCTAATTTTATCTCATTAATGTAACAAATATGACCAATTCCCAAATGGGATTATATACAAGCATTTGTTGTAGTTGTTGTTAGCTGTTGTCAAGTCAGTTCTGACTCCTAGTGACACTATATACCACAGAAAGACACTATGTGACACAGACTGTCCAGTCTTGTGCCATGCTCACAGTCATTGCTATGCTTGAGCCCACTGTTGCAGCCACTATGGCAATCCATCTTTTGGAGGGTCTTCTTCTTTTCCACTGATCTTTACCAAGAATGATGTCCTTCTCCACGGACTGATCCCTCCAGACAACACGTCCAAAGTACGTAAAATGTAGTCTTGCCATCCTTCCTTCTAAGGAGCATTCTCACTGTACTTTCATAACACACCCCTATATTTAGTGTGCGCACACACACATACACACACCCCACACAGCCATTAAGTGAATTCTGACTCAGAGACCTTACAGACAGAGTAAAACTGCCCAGTAGCATTTGCAAGGAGTGCCTGGCAGATATGAACTGCCAACTTTTTGGTTAGCAGCCATCCTACTCAACCACTGTGCCACCGGGCTTTAAATGTGAAATCAATTTATTAGAAACTTTCACAAAAGTAATAGTAAAATGAGGCAGTTTTAACCTTTTGTGGTTTCTCCAGTTTCTTAAAACAACAGAAAATCATGGCAATGGTTACTTCACAGTTGGTATAATTCCTTCAACAGTCTACTCTGTACCATGTATAAAATGATCAATGAGTTCATTCCAGGTTGAAAGGACTTTCCTGGTTTTAAAATTACAAGCCCAGTAACCCAGGAACCTGTAGATCCTGTGCAAACTGGAACAACTGGTCACCCTAACACTGGGACAGTTTCCATTTTCCAAAGTGCGGGCAGAATGGCATATTAATAGCAAGTCCTTCTCATATACTTTCAATCTGAATAGTAGTAATAAATCTGAAAGTTATTCCTACTGAGTAGGGAAATAAAGTAAAAATCTGAATTTAGTTCACCTAATAGTATCAGCCTGGATTTTAGTCAAAGGACTGGAAGGAATCTTCACAAGTCAGTTTTCTTGTTTTCTGAAGTATTCCAGGAAAAAGGATTCCATAAAGCTACCTTTGAAAACCATTCTACCACCTATGATCTTTTTAAAATATTAAGTTCAATCCACAATTATATCAACTTAATTCTCAGCATCAAACTGAATAAAGAAACTTTAAAGATATGTTATCCACAGGGAATCAGGTAAAATTATTAGAGACCTAGAAATGGGTCACTAGAACAAAGTTAAAAGACCAATGAAAGACAGACAGTTTGGGAGGAAAAAAAAAAAAAAGAAGGCTAAATGAGAACTTAAAACTCTAAAAATACTAGAAGCATTTTAGAATGGTTTGCCCAGCAAGCAGACTTAAAGTCTTATATCATCTGTTCTAGTCAATATAATAATCATAAGCAAGATCTCCAAGGGAAGGTAAAACTAACAGTCATTAATATGCCTGTTGTTGTTAGCTGTTCTCGGGTGCCATGGAGTTGGTTCTGATTCACAGAGACCCCATGCAGAACAAAACAAAATACTACCTGGTCCAGTATCATCTCCACACTCCTTGCTGTTGGGAGTCCACTGTGACAGCCACAGTGTCAATCCATCTACTTGAGAGTCTTTTTCTTTATTGCTGACCCTCTACCAAGCATGATGGCCTTCTCCAGAGACTGGGCCCTCCTGATAACATGTCCAAAGTATATAAGACATGGAGTGATAGAATATCCTTTTAGGCTTAAATATGTACATGGGGCTGCTGGAGAAACTTATCACTGGAGGCAAGATGATGGGGGGCAAGATTTGGTCAAATGGACAAGGGAAGTTGGAATGGACACAGGAAGTTCAGGGTGGAAAGAGGGAGTATGCTGTCATGGGGCACGGGGGGAGGGAGAGGAGAGTACATACAGTAGAATAGAGGTGTGAGTTCTGGGTGTTATACAGCTAATTGATATGGATTGTAAACTTTCACTTAAAACAATAAAATTTACTGAACAAAGTAGACTAATAATAATTTTTTAAAAAAGGAGAGGCTGAGTCTAGATGGCAAACTAGACACATGTCTCCTTAATTCCCTCTGAAAACTAAGGCCTCGATTGATTATTAAATAGAGCCTTCTGGACACCCAGTGAGGCCTAAGACACAGCATAGGGCTGTCAGTTTGGACTACATGCCACTGAACTGAAAACTTCTCTTTCACTGACCCCTGCCCTTGTTGAATGCCAGCTCTGGCAAACTGAAGGTAATTGGCAACTTTTTTTTTCCTCTGTCTTAGCCAGGAGGCGGGACTTGGGCTTAATTGACAGCAAAGCTTAGCTGCACTGCTGATGGGATCAGCAGGTGAAGTAGCCACACTCTGAGAGCTCGGCTCTGGACTCTGTGCACCTTGGCCCCTCCACCCTCTCTTTCCAAACCTCCACCATTGACTTAGCTATTTCACAGCAGGCGGGAGAACTTGTGTGGGATGCCACCTTGTTTGACTGGGAGACAGATTTACCCAAACAGAGGCCTCAGCAGGGGCTAATTCCCAGGCTGGGGGGCAATGCCAGCCTGGGGAGCTCTTTCCCAGCAGAAAAGCTGAGTTCAGTACAGTGTGGCCTTACGGACAGGGCCTGGCAGCAGATGACAGCAGGGCAGTAACCTTTCTGTACTTCGAACCAGTTTACAGCATCTGGGGTTCAATGTAGAGGTACTTACACTGCAAGATAGGAAGAGGGGCTCACATACTCGACAGCCTGACTGTTTTGGAAACCATCTGATAGCTTTTACCTTTCAAAATGAAACTACCTAGGGCAATAACTTCAGTGCATCCTGATGGCATCTCTTCCAGCCTTTACTGGCCCATGTCATGGGGTTGGCTGACAGCCCCCTAGTGACTGCATAAGTAGGGCTGCATCTTTGCCAATCAGGAGGTAGAGCCTGCTATCTCAGAGATTCCACTGGGCCCAGTTACTGGAGTACACAGAGGTGACTGGTGATCACCTTCCTTCTCAGATTGTGTTTTGGATCCTATTAAGGTTAACACCAGAGAAACTAAACAACTTCTAGATCCCCCAAAAGCAACAAACTTTGACCAGAAACATAAAGAAAAAGTCATCCATGCCTCCAAAAAGCCCCCAAAAGAAAGAACCAAAGAACTTCCCAGACAAAGAAGCCTGTCTGAAACTATCAGAGGTTGAGTACAAAAGGATTATATACAGAGACCTCCTAGACCTTATACAAAATGAAGCAGAGCAAAATGAAAAATTAACCAAGCTGTTTGAACTGATGGAACACCAGCATTTTGAAATCCAACAGATCAATAACAAAATCAAAGAAATACAAAATTCATTTCAACAAATTCAACAAATGGAAATAGATTTTCTGGCTTGGAAGACAGAGCTACTGACTCCAGCATCTATGAGGAGAAATCAGGAAAGAAACAAGAAAAACAAAGAAGCATTAAGAAACATGTGGGACTTCATCAAGAGGAACAATCTATGATTAATTGGAGTTCCTGAATAGAGAGGGACACCTGAAAACACAGAGAGTACTGTTGTTGAGCTACTGACAGAAAATTTCCCTGAAATTATGAAAGAAGAGAATATCCAAGATTGTACTGAATGCCACTCAATATAGATCCCAAAAGAAAGACACCAAGACATATTATAATCAAGCTTAACAAAATGAAACATAAGCAGAAACTCTTAAAGGCAGTGAGACTCAAAGCAAAGCTAACAGTCAGAGGGAAACCCTGTAGGCTTTTGTCCAACTTCTCACCAGAAATGATGCTGGCATGGAGGCAATAGGATGACACACTCAAAGCCTTAAAGGAGAAAAATTCTGAACCAAGAATTATATATCCTGCAAACCTGTCTTTCATATATGAAAATGAAATTAAGACATTCACAGATAAACAGCAACTCAGAGATTTTGTAAAAACCAAACCAAATCTACAAGAAATACTGAAAGATGCTCTTGGCTTAGAAGAACAAAACCATTAACTCTATATTTTAGGATGCAATACAGGACACATCATCCAGAAACCTACTCAGTTAGAGAAGGCATAAAACTCAATCAAAGTTATAATTTTAAAAGAAAGGATCCGGTGATCATATAATGAACACTATGATACTATCATATAAAGAAGAGGGATGTACTATAGTAGTTATACTCCTTCCAAATGGGAAGGAAGTTAATAAAGATATGTAGAAGTTAAAATTGGGTTTAAATATAGGTTATCAAGGGGGATAACAGGGCTAGCCACAAAGCACAATAAAGATGCAACATATCAAATCAAGAAATGTCATACAGGAGTCTCAATAAACAAAAACCAACAATGAAAAGGATAAAAAATCAACCCATAAAGAAGAATGTCCCAGAACAGAATATTAAGAGCAACAGAGAAAACATCAACACAAAAATAAACACATTACAATAACAGCACTAAACATGTATCTATCAATAATTACATTGAATGTAAAAGGACTGAACACCCCAGTAAAGATACAACGAGTGACATCTTGGATCAAAAGACACGATCCATCTATATATTGCTTACAAGAAACTCACCTTAGACTTAAAGATATGAACAAACTGAAAATTAAAGGGTGGGAGAATATATATCAAGCTAACAATACACAAAGAAGAGCAGGTGTGGCGATGCTAATCTCAGATAAAATAGATTGTAATGTAAAATCCACCACCACGGACAGGGACGAACACTAGTTATTGCTGAAAGTTTCAACACAAGCAGGCCTTAACAATATTAAATATTTATGCACCCAGTTCTAGAACCTCTAAATACATGGAAGAAACACTGACTACACTCAGAAATGAGATAGATCACTCCACAATAACAGCGAGAGACTTCAACACTCCACTCTCAGTATTGGACAAATCTTCTGGAAAAAAGCTCAATAAAGACACAGAAGATCTTATTTCCACAATAAACCAACTCGACTTCATCGACACATACAGAACTTGGTATCCATCAGCATATAACTACATCTTCTTCTCCAGTGCACATGGGACATTTTCCAGAATAGACCATGTGTTAGGACATAAAGCAAATCTCAACAAAATCCATACCACTGAATTAATGCAAGCATCTTCCCAGACCATAAAGCCATAAAAGTCGAAATTAATAGCAGGAAAAAACATACATAGAAACATACATGGAAACTGAACAACATCTTGCTCAAAAAGCCATGAGTTATAGAAGAAAGCAAGGATGAAATAAAGAAATTTATGGATTTCAATGAGAATGAAAATACTTCCTACCAGAACCTATGGGATACAGCCAAAGCAGTGCTCAGGAGTCAGTTTATCTCCATAAATGCACAAATCCAGAAGCAAGAAAGAACACAAACCAAAAAATTAACCCCATGGCTTGAACAAGTAGAAAGAGAGCAACAGAGGAACCCCTCAGGCACCAGAAGAAAACAGATCATAAAGATTAGAGAAGAATTAAGTAGAGAATAAAAGAACAATTGAAAAGACCAAAAGCTGGTTTTTTGAAAAGATCAACAACATTGACAAACCATTAGCTAAACTTACTAAAGAAAAACAGGGAAGGAAACAAATAACCCAAATAAGAAATGAGATGGGAGATGTCACAACAGATCCAACAGAAATCAAAAACATCATAACAGACTACGAAAGACTGTACTCAAATTTAAAAACCTAGAGGAAACGGACAAATTCCTAGATTCATATCACCTACCAAAATTATCACAAAGTGAAGCAGAACAACCAAATAAACTCATCACAAAATGAGAGATTGAATAAGTCATCAAAAAACTACCAACCATAAAACAGCCCTGGCCCAGATGGCTTCACCACAGAATTCTAAAGCGCTTTTAGAGAAGAGTTAACTTCAATACTACTGAGACTATTTCACAGCATAGAAAAGAATATAATACTCCCTGATTCATTCTCTGAAGCTAACATAACCCTGATACCAAAGCCATGGAAAGACCCAACAACAAAGGAGAACTACAGACCAATATCACTCATGAACCTAGATGCAAAAATCTTCAACAAAATACTTGCCAATAGAATTCAACAGCATATCAAAAAAAATAATTCATCACCACCACGTTGGACTCATACCAGGGATGCAAGGCTGGTTCAACATTAGAAAAACAATGTGATCAACCACACAAATAACACAAAAGACAAGAAGCACTTGATTTTGTCAATTGATGCAGAAAAAGCATTTGATAAAGTCCAACATCCATTCATGCCAAAAAGTCTCAGCAAAATAGGAACAGACAGCAAATTCCTCAGTGCAATAAGGGCCATTTATACAAAGTCAACTGCCTACATCATCCTGAATGGAGAGAGACTAAAACAATTCACCCTTGAGAACCGGAACTAGACAAGGATGCCCACTTCTCACCTCTCCTATTCAAAATTGTACTAGATGTTCTAGCCAGAGCAATTAGACAAGACCAAGAAATAAAGGGCGTCTGCACTGGCAAAGAAGAAGTAAAAATCTCCCTATTTTCAGATATGATCTTATGTGCAGAGAATCCTAAAGAATCCATAAGTAAACTACTCAAACTGATAGAAGAGTTCAGCAAAATATCAGGATACAAGATAAATGTAAGTAAATCAGTATGATTCCTTTGTACCTACAATGAGATTATTAAAAAAGAAATCACCAAATCAATACCATTTTCTATAGCCCCCAAGAAGATAAAATACCTTGGAGTAAATCTAACCAAAGAAATAACAGACCTTTACAAAGAGAACTATAGGACCTTACTATAAGTAACTAAGAGAGACTTACATAAATGGAAAAACCTACTCTGCTCATGGATAGGAAGACTTAACATTGTGAAACTGTCTATTTTACCCCAGGAAATCTACTTATATAATGCAATTCCAATGCAAATTCCAGAGACTTTTTTTAATGAGATGGATAATCAAATCACCAATTCTGTTTGTAAAAGGAAGAAACCGTGGATAAGTAGAGCATGACTGAAGAAGAATACACTGGGAGGCCTCTCACTACCTGACTTTAGAAGCTACTACACTGCCACAGTTGTCAAAACAGCCTGGTACTGGTACAAAAAGAGACATATAGACCAATGGAATGAAGTTGAGACCCCAGAGATTCCATCATCCTCCTATGAACAGTTGATAGTCGACAAAGGCCCTAAGACTTTAAACTGGGATGAAAGCAGTCTTTAACAAATGGTACTGGCAAAACTGGATATCCATCTGCAAAAAATTGAAACAAGACCCATATCTCACACCTTATACAAAAACCAACTCAAACTCAATAAAACATCTAAATATCAAATTTAAAGCGATAAAGCTCATCCAAGAAAAAATAGGATCAACAATGGAAGTTTTAATACACAATGCAGACAGACTTCAAAATCTGTCAAACCAACCACAGTCAACAGAAGACAAAATAGATAAATGGGAACTGTTAAGAATCAAACATTTTTGCTCATCCAAAGACTTTATCAAAAGAATTAAAAGGCCACCTACAGAATGGGAAAAGAATTTGGCAACTATACATCAGATCAACGTCTGATCTCCATAATCTATAAGGTACTACAAAATATCAATAAGAAAAGGATAAATAATCCAATTAAGTAGTGGGTGAAGGAGATAGACAGATGCTTCTCTAAAGAGGCTATCCAGGCAGCCAAAAAATACATGCAGAAATGCTCAAGATAATTAGTTATTAAAGAAATTCAAATCAAAACTATGATAAGATATCATCTCACCTCAACAAGGTTGGCCATAATCCAAAAAACACAAAACAACAAATGCTGGAGAGGCTGTGGAGAAATGGGATCTCTCCTACACTGCTGGTGGGGTTGCAAAATGGTACAGCCTCTTTGGAAAGCAATCTAGCACTTCCTTAAAAGGCTGGAAATAGACCCAGTAATTGACCCAGTAATTCCACTGCTTGAAATATATCCTACAGAATCAAGGGCATTCACATAAATACATGCACACGAATGTTTATTGCACCACAGTCCACCATAGCAAAAACATGGAATCAACCCAGATGCCCAACAACAGATGAATGGATAAGTAAACTATGGTATATATACTCAATGGAACACTATACAATGATAAAGAACAAGGATGATTTTAGGAAACATCTCATAACTTGGTTTCAATTGGAAGACATTATGTTAAGTGAAAGTAGTAGTAGTCAGCAGCACAACAACAAATATTGTGTGAGACCCCTAGGATAAGAACTTAAAGACAGACTCATATACAGAAGCAAAGACTCTTTGATGGCTGCAAGGGAGGGTAGGAAGGGAGGGAGAGGACTGGTTATAGATTAGATAGTTGATAGAAATTTGGTTGGGTGAAATCAGTGACAGCACACATTAGAAAGAAGATCAGTTTAACTGGACTTCAACGTAACACGAATCTCTTCCAGTCTTAACCCAATATTGCAAGGACAGAGTAGCAGGGGCAGAGGTCCAGGGACCATGCTGTAAGGTGTCATCGGGGCCAACTGGCATAACAAGAGTGTTGCTAAGAGAGTCTTCTGCATCCTATATTGGTGAGTGGCATCTGGGATCTTAAAACTAGCAAGCTGTGATCTGAGGCACACCAAATGGTCCCAACACAGCAGGAACAGATGATCACAAGTGACCAAAATGACATGAGGGAAATAGAACCCAGAAGACAGAGAGACCCACATGAGTGGACATGTGACCAGAAGAACCAGATGGTGCCTGGCCACTACCAGTGATAGCCGTGATGGGGCTCACAAATTTGAGTTTCACAAGAAACACGAAAATAAAAAGGGGGCACCATGAGAACACTGAAAGACCGCAATTGATGGTCTGAAGGCCTCAGGGTTCCCCTGGGAGCAGGGCCCCTAGTCCTGTTGCTGTCCCTATCCATAAACCATTACTGAGGTCAATTCTTTGGGCAGCAATGGATTGGACTCGGTGACACAGAGTCACCATATTATGTGTGCACTTTTTGGTTTTATACCTCTATAGGATGTCATCCTACTGGCCTCCTACTAGACAGGAGGGAGAGAGTGGAGAAGAGTGGACAGGAGATTGTTAAGAGGATATGACAGGTATAGAACAGATCAGAGGAACGTGGTGTCACCAGGCAAGGAGAGCAGTGGCAGCTGCACATAGGCAGGCCTGCAAATTTAAACTGGATTGTACACTTTCACCCAATCACAATAAAGAAAGAAAGAATTGTCCAAAAGAGTTAGTTAAAAATAAATAGATCCCTTAGGTCCTACACTACTGGGACATCAAATTTTAACAAATGCCCCAGGTGACTCTCACAATCAGACAAGTTTGGGATATGCTGAGTTACAGCTTCAGGAAACTTAAAACCCAGTACCCTGGGAATTAACTGCAATTTCCTGGCCATTTTAATGAACTGGGTAGAGCCCCTTAAAGTAATTTAGCCTTCTAAGAACACAATGGAAAAAAAAAAAAAAAAACATAAAAACTTGCAGAGATCAATCAGCCAGCCAGCCAGTCAGCCAAATAAAAATTCTCCCCCTCCTTTCTTCCAGATTTCCTGTGGATTTTTACCCTCTCTCATTCTGGATTTAGTAATACCTTCTTAGTACAGATTATGTGAACAAATCCCCTTCCCAGAGCAGAAGGCTCAGTAGCATGCTACTAATTTGGAGTCATCTCTAACTAAAGAGTTGGCACAGTAACCAAAGCAGCAAGATAATAAGAAACTACAAGCCTTGGCTTTCAGAGGCTGTGGATTGCAAATCCAAACACTTGGGTTCAAATCCCAGACCTTCTACTGACTAGATGAAACACGAAAAAGTTAATGAACTGTAAGTCCCATTTTCTCCTGCTGCAAAAGGGGGCTAATAATACTTATGCAGAGTTGTTTGGAGGAGTATATGAGGCAACAGAGGTGACAAACTGATATTTTCAGGCCCTTAACAAATGTTTGTTAATAAATAATAAAATGATAATGAACTTATAGCTCAGCAAGAGAGGGACTATGCTGATATGGAACCAACAGTTAATAAAAATGTATTAGAGACAGAAAAGATTTACAGGGACAAGAACAGATTCTAAACTATGTTGTAGGAAAAAATGTGCCTTCCCAGCATATGATAGGATTAAATTATAATGTTTAGGGATAATGCTTTTAAAAATGCACACGTTTGGGAAGGGGACTTTAATGTGCTAATTGTTGTTCATAGGCAATAGATTTCCTGGGACCTGGAGGAACTGAACCCAGGTTTCAGAAATGAGGGCAGACTTCAAGACGAGTTGACATCAGCTCAAAGGCTGGGAAATGACGGAAGCAGAGTGATCGTAGGAATTATATGAGATCTTACAATTAGTCTGTGAACTTAATTGTTCTAAGTGCTACATACCTCATTGCTGAATATCACTATGGTTACCTTTGATGTACTCCCCTTGGGTAGCTATTCACAGACATCGGTGCCTAGCCCACCCTACAAAGCAATGTTGGAACTCTTTTCTAGAATGGCCATTGCACACAGTGGCACAGTGGCAAGTTCATGAACTTAATTGTATAGCTATCTGTGAGGGAGTTTTTAGCCAGTAAACAAATAGCTGTATTAAAATACCCTTCCTACTCACCTGATATGGCCCTTAGTGATTTTTTTTTCTTCTCCCAAAGATAAAAGAAATATTGAAAGGAAGATGTTTTGATGGCATTCAGGACATCAAGGGTAATACAACGACAGCTCTGATGACCATTCCAGAAAAAGCCAGCCAAGTGCTGAGTTTCAAAATTTCTTTGAAGGGTGGACTAGGCGCTGGTGTTGGTGGATAGTTTCCCAAGGAAAGTACTTCAAAGGTGATTGTAGTGATACCAGCAATGTGGTATGTAGCATTTTTTCTAGGATGAGTTCATAAACTTACTTGGCAGCCCTTGTAGCTCTCATTAGTAATAATCATGCCATATGATTTGGAATATGGTGACTAAGCCTTCCCATAAGTCCATGATCATGGTACTAGTAAATGCACTGAGGAAATACAAAATAATTATCTAGGACACGTGTACACTCCTATTAGGACAAATTGCTTACCCTTCCATGAGAGAAGGGGTCCAATATATTCAGCATACCTTTAAGTAGACAACTGTGCCCAAGGGAATAGTGCCCTCCGAAGGCTTAGCACTGGTCTCTGTAGTTTGTAGTTTAGTCACTCTGCAGTAGCAGATCAGCCTTCACGCCATAAATCCACGCTGTTGAGCTAATGCATCACCTCCATCCTTGCTGTCATCAGCTCTCTGTACATTCATTCAGGAAGTATCTGAATGTTTGCGAAAGAAGCTGATGGCATCTATGAATGTATCACTTTGTTCACCTGATTATTCTGATTATTCAGATCCTCCTTTTCAGTAAATGCCATTTCATAAGCAAATGTCTTTCCATTTGTATATATTCTGGAGGTCTATATACAGTCATCTTCCTCAGTCTTCCTTGCATCAATCGTCCAATCTTGTCCTTAGCCATCAAACCAAACAATTAGCTACTGCCTATAATCAATGTGGATCTGTATCTCTGGCAATATTCGGTTCTGAAAAAAGGGAACAGAGTTACCGTCCCAGTGGGCCTTGAAGTCAATGCTATAGCTTGGAATCAAGCTACCACTTCTAAGGATCTGCAGAACGTGGCAATACCTAGAATCTGGAGGGTAGGGCCATTGTGTAAAATGTCTCAGAGAATGGAATATTATTTTCAAAGCCTTGAGGGTTATTGTGTTCTGTTAATTTGCTCAGTACCTGTTTTGTCTTCTTTCTCTGTAGTGTTTCCCATTTTACTAGAAATGTCTAGCTTGCACCTGCCTGTTCCACCATTGTATTTTAGAAGCAGATAACTTGTGTTCTAGATTTTGTAGATGAAGAATTTCTGGATTTTGGACTTGGACTTAATACTTTTGCTACGATGGGGTGAATATGCTTTATGTCTTGCAAGGATGTGATTTTGGAGGACAAAGGGTGAGATGTCATGGATTGAATTGTGTGCCCCAAAAATATTAATTTGGGTAGGCCTTGATTTGTGGTATTGTGTGATGTTCCCATATGCTGCAAATCTGGTCTCTATAATGTTAATGAGGGTGGATGGGTCACAGTTGAGTTGGTGGGGCATGACTCAATGTGTACTGTGCCTTGAGGCATTCTCTTGGGATATAAAGGAAAGGAAAGCAAGCAGAGAGATTTAGGGACCTCATTCCACCAAGAAAGCAGTTCTGGAAACAGAGCATGTCTTTTGTAAAGATGTGGGGTCTCTGCTTGGCTGGCACCTCAGAAGCTTATAGTCCAGGGGAAGACTGACAACACAGATCTTCCTCCAGAGCCAATAGAGAAGACATTCCCTGGAGCTGATGCCCTGAATTTGGACTTGTAGCCTGCTGGACTGAGATAAAATAAATTTCTCTTGCTAAAGCCATCAACTTACAGCATTTCTGTTATGGCAGCACGAGATGACTAAGACAGCAGATTTCAAAATGAGTTCATACTAGCTGAAAACTAGAGAAGTAGAGTGATGGCAAGCGTTGTAGGTCACATCAGTGATAATCATGCCATATCATTTAGAAGGTGCTTAAAATAATTTTCCTTCACTAAGGGACAGGAAAGAGGGCCCTGGTAGTGCAAAGTAAAGCACTCGGTTGCTAACTAAAAGCTCAGTAGTCCAAACCCACCAGATAGCCCACAGGAGAAAGATGTGGCAGTCTGTTTCCATAAAGATTACAGCCTTGGAGACCTTTTAGGGCAGTTCTATGCTATCCTATCTATGCTATCACAAAGAGACCACAAACACAACAGGAGAAATTTGGTAAAGGGTGTATGAGGTTTCCAGGGAAGGACACAAATCACTGAAACAGACCCCAGTCACAAAGAGAGAATCCTTGCCTTCGAACTGAGGGCTAGAGACCATTTCAAGACGGAAACCAGCAGATCTGAGTGAAGACTAGACTAATCACCTGAGAATTGTTGGGCTAACAATTTAAGGTTTAAACATGACAAATACTGAACTTGGGACCATAAACATGGCCCTCTTTTCCACTAAGCTAAGAGAGGTTGGAGGCTGCAGAATCTTTAAGAGGCACTGCTAATCAGCAGGTTTTACACTATAGTCAAAGCTTATTTGACATCCAGGCAAGTTCCACTGAATTCCCTAATTAAGAACAACAGAAGCCCCAAAAGTGGCAGACTCATCATGACTTGAGTTCCAGTCCAGGTTCTGCATGACACTGGACAAGTCACGTTAACCTAGTGAACTCATTCTTTGCTGGAAAACAGGGAGACTACTTCGTTTACCTCAGTGGTTAAGAGTTCAATTGCTAACTAAAACGTCAGCAGTTCAAATTCACCAGCTGTTCCTTGAAAATCTTATGGGACAGTTCTACCCTGTCCTATAAGGTCACTGTCAGTCAGAATTGACTCAAGGGCAATGGATTTTGGCTAAAGGTTTTCAAGGATTAAGTAAAATATGAAAAATGCCTAGTGGAGAAAGCACTCAACAGTGTTAGCCTCTCTACCCATCAAAAAAAAGTAAACTTTATTTCTCCTAAGGTGAGTTCAACTCTTTTAATAGAGTGACTTGATGACTGTGGGGCTCAAAAAGCTGGCAGATAACTTGTACATGTGCAAAAATAAACTCTGAACCTAGAACTAATTTGTATTGGTTTAAAAATCTCCCAGATATTATTGTCTCAGAATCTGGAATCCAAGATATCATGGAAAGAGAAAACCAGGGCATCCAGCCAGTTAGTTTATTTATTTACTTTGGTTTGAATCCCTGCTGAGAATTTTCATTTCTAACAAGTTCCCTGCTGGGAATTTTCACCTCTAACAAGTTCCCAGGTGATGCTAATGCTGCTGAGGATTAAGAATCACCTGGGGATCTTGTTAAGCTATAGATTCTGATTCAGTACATCTGGGATAGAAATGCAAATTCTCAGCAAGGATTTGAACAGGCAAAAAGAGGTTCAAAGCTCTTACAGAAACAGGGGTTTTTATCAGCAAAGACTTTAAAAGTAAAGAAACAATGTGCTTTATTTCTCATCTTCTCATGACAAACCAAGGCTCTAATTCTCAATCCTTTCTCTCCATTTGAGCCTTAGTGGTACAGTGGTTAAGAGCTTGGCTGCCAACAAAAGATCTGCAGTTCAAATCCATCAGATGTTCCTTGGAAAGCCTACAGAGTGGTTCTACTCTGTCCTATAGGGTAACTGTGAGTTGGAATTGGCCCAGCAGCAATGGGTTTGGCTTGTTGTTTGGTTTTTCTCTGCACTAGTCACCACAGGGAAAGCATTACAAAGTTTAGATCCTAGACTCGAAGAGAGTTAAATGCTTGTCACAATTCCTAGATTGTTACCCTACAGATCTTCTCACACAAGTGCACACAGACATATGTGCAAGGGCATGGTCATAGCAGCTTTGCAAAGTGCCAACATTCTGTAAATAACAAAATGTGTGTCTGTGGGCCACCATTTAAGTAAACGATGGTACATTAATACTAATGAATGCTATGCAGTGATAAATGATAAAGAATGATAAAGTGATAAAGAACGCAGTACATCAATATATACTTACATAAAACAACATACAATTTATATATATTATTAGATGAAACAAAAAGCATAAAATAATGTATATCACAGAACACATGAAGCAAATAAAAAAGGATTATTTACACACACCTGGTTATATACTCGTATACATACCTCAGGAAACACATACTGAGAAACTGCCAATGGTATTTGCCTTTGAGGAAGGGACTTGAGGATTAGAGTGGGTAAGAAACCCTTCTATACTTTGTAGATCAGTTTATGTGCAGGCAGATGTGCACGTTACTATATTTTTATCAATCAATAAAATTCAAACACATGGCTGTAATGAAGACAATAATGTTTAGTTACCATTATAATTTAGTAGACACCTACTGCTACCGCAGGTTTTGCTCTACCTTACGTGTCCTCGGGTAGTACAACGGGCATGTTCTCATCTAGTAACTTAAATGTTAGCGGTTTAAACAGCACCACAGTAGAAAGGCGTGGTGATGTGCTTCCATGAAGGTTACAGCTAAGGAAACCAAATGACCACATCTGACGGTCTGTCAGTCTGGAAGATCTCCTGGGAGCATGTCCCCTGGGCTTTCTAACCCCAGACCACATCCAGCACTGAAGCCAGCTCTCTAGACAAAGATGAACTGGTGGAGCGGATACGTGCTACATCTGCCAACCAAAAAAGGTCAGCAGTTTGAATCTACCAGCTGTTCCTTGGAAATCCTACAGAGCAGTTCTACTCAGTCACTATGAGTTGGGCTTTTTGCGGGGGGGCCACTTATACAAAACATGGAGTAAGGCATGTGGTGAACCAACTTTTGAACTTAAATATGTACACAGGGCTGTCCATGAAGCCCATTGCTGGAGGTCAGATGATAGGGTGAGCGGGGGACAAATATAGGTCAAATGGACACGGAAGGGAGGACTGGGCTCTCACGGGGGTTGGGCAAGGAGGGGAAAGTAGTTAAAGTAGAATAATGGTGAAAGTTCTGGGTGTTACATGGCAAACTGATACAGATTATAAATTATAATTTAATTATAAATATAATTATATTTATTAAAATAATTATATATTAAAATAATATTATTAAAATAATAATATTATTAAAAATAATTATAAATATAATTATTAAATTATAATTTTAAAACTTACCTCAGGAAAAAAAAATAAAGGCTACAGCTAAGAAAATCCTATGGAGCAGTTCTACCATGTAACACACGGGGTCATCATGAGTCAGAATCAACTGTATGGCAACAGGTTTGGATTTTTTTGGTTTGGTTTTTTCCCCTACTTTATATCTAGCACTTTCAATTATCCCCTCAAAAACCAAACCAAACCTACTGCTGTCAAATCAACTCTTAACTCATAGTGACCCTAGAGGACAGAGTAGAACTGCCCCACAGAGTTTCCAAGGAGTACTTGGTGGATTTGAACTGCAGACCTTTTGGTTAGTAGCTATAGCACTTAACGACTATGCCACCTAGTAAGGGTTATATCCCCCATTGTTGAGCTGAGGAAACTGATGCTTAGAGATGTTGATAACTTGTCCAAAAATATACTGCTAGTACAGAGCAAAGCCTGGATGCCAACTCAATTTTGACAGACTTCAAAGCCTGTACTTTTTCTACACTGCATTACTGCAGAGACTACTGAATGGTCACCAAAACCCACTTCCTCTTCTTCCTGAGCACAATACTTGGCTACATTTCCCAGATTCCCTTGCAGTTAAGTATAACCATGTGACCAGTTCCAGCCAATGGAGTGTGAAAAAAAGTGGTATGTGTCACTTCCGGGGCTCACTTATGAAAACCTATGTGTCCTCCTTCATGCTCTTTCATCCTCTGCTACCTGGCTGAAGAGTCTCTCCAAATATCTGAAGAGATTCTAAGAGGTGGTAAGGTTGCAGACGGAAGGATTCCGGGTCCCTGAATAGCGTCCTACCAAACTGAATAACTCCACACGAGGCTATTTAAGGCAAGAAACAGACTTCCATTGTGTTGGGCCACTACATATTTGAGTCTACTTGTTATGACAACTTGATGTATTCTAGCAAACATACGCAGTGGACAAAGAAAACTGACAAAGACCAAGTAATACAAAACTACATTGTGTTCAACAATTAATGGGCACCTACAATGAGTGGGGCACTGTTCTGGGGACTGGGGATACAAGGATGAATAAAGTAATCCCTACAAGTTCAGCAGTAAGACTTTCCAAGTATTTGAGTCCCATTTCCTTAGGCTAGCTCAGAGGCATTTCCAAGCAAATGGAGTGTAGCAAGTTTTCGCTTGTTTACTAGTAGTCATGCTGGAGCAAATGTAAGTTTCATCTTGGTTAAAAACAATGAGGAAAACTGAAACTTTCCTTCCGTGTTTCCTAATAGAATTATTAGCCACTCCTTAAGTCAGCTAATTACCCTGGGCCCCTAGGGTCGCCAGGAGTCAGATCCAACTCGACAGCATTTGGCCATAGTGGACATGTTATCAGAAGGAACAGGCCCTAGAGAAGAAGGACATCATGCTTGGTAAAGTAGTGTCAGCAAAAAAAGAGGAAGACTCTTAACGAGATGGCTGGACACAGTGGTTGCAACAATGAGCTCAAGCATAACAGTGATCATGAGGATGGCACAGGACCCAACTGTGTTTTTGTTCTGTTGTATTTAAGGTTCTGTGAATCAGAACGGACTTGGTGGTACCTAACAGCTGCTAACAGCCAGGACGTCAGGACAGAAGATGAGGGAAACTGGGTGGGAGACTGGTCACTCTCCCAAGTGAGGGGAGGTGAGTGGCCCCTGCTCAACAGCCCCAGACAACACCCAGCAATGTGTTCCCACCCAAGACAATAGCAGCTTTCCCCGGAAGGAGAAAGAGGACAGAGAGCAAAGAATGATAGGCCTCCATTCATTTCCTCACATAATGGATCACTCTTTCCATCTGCAGCGGAGGCCAATACTAACATTCTTCAAGGTCACAATCCCTTCCTGAGCACCTACTCTGGGCCAGACACTAACATACACACACACACACACACACACACACACACACACATATAAATAGGACTCTATCTCTGTCCTCTAACTGTCTGGGGCTTAGTGGGAGAACACGGCCCATAAGCAAGTGATAGACAGAGGGACAGACAGAAACTAGGAGGACGCAAAAAGATGGAGCAGGCGAGTAAAGGCTTCTTGGCGCAGTTCAAGACTAGCTGGATCTGGAAGTGACTGCAGTCCTAACCTGCAGGGAGACTGGGGAACAAAAGGTGTTCCTGGCACAGAGCTCAGCCTGAGCGAAGGTGGGTAGCACAGAACTAAACTGGGTTGTTAGGATAGTGTAGGAGGGTGTAGCTGTGGCGGGGAGCAGCGGGGAGCTGTGAACCCTGGCAGGGAAGGAGGCTGAGTAGATAGGTGAGGGAGACTTTGGGGGCCTTAAATGCTTTGCCTAGATGTAAGCTGAGATTTTTAACACAGGAACTTCCCTTCCACAGCCTGGCATCCTACCGGAGACATGTCATTCTTCTGGCTGTTGAGGATGACACAGTCATCCAAAGTCTCCTTTTAAATGTGACATTCGAGAAGGAATCACAACTTAATACTCCATCAGCCTGCTCATTCCTAACCTGTAAAAGTCTCACAATGGGCTCAACATTATCTCCAAGTAGGGGCACACAAGTGTCTGTCAAGGGCAGGGAAGCACTCATAGGGGATGAGGGCAGGAGAGTGCTCAGATGGAATGATGGAAGAAACGTAGTGAGAGGGTGGTAGAAGGCCTGAGACGCCCTCCTGGGGGCAATAAGAACATTCCAGCTACATACTCAGCACCATGTCAGAAATATGGCAGCAGACAGATGAATCCCTGCCTTCATAGAGTGCATGGTATAAACAAGCACAGACTGCTGGCCCCGCTACTGTTCATCCTTTGCATGGAGAAGACAGCAGAGCACAGCGGAAGGAGCAGACACCTGGAGGTCACGGACCTGAGTCCAGATTCTAGTTCCACCTCTAACAGGCTGAGGTGCAGGCCTCTGTTTCCTTACCTTCATGGAAGCCCCAGCCTCTGAATGTCAGCACTGCGGAAAATATTAAGTAAGAAAATCAATGCGAAAACCTCCAGCTGGTGTCTGGCTCAGAGCAGATCACAGGCTTTTTCCCTTTCCTTTGTCTCAGGAAGAAGACCACACATGTGCAGTCTGTGTGTTTTATTTCCGCATAGACTGAATTTGATTTAACTCTGCATCTTCCCCCTCAATGAAGATGAAATCTATCATTGGCTACTTAATGGCCCTTCAAGCAATGAGGCTTTATTAAATAGCAGCATGATGCCCAGGCATTGAGAATGTGAGTGGCACACAAATCTCTCCCCACTGCTTTGGTGACGATGACAGCTTTCAGATGCCCCCTGGGCCTCTGTCCCCCTCTATGTGGAAGGAAGCTCAGCGAAGAGGGCATCATCACCTTGCAGGGACACATTAGATGTTCTCAGAGGCAAGAAGCCCTTCCCTCATCAAAAAGGAGCACAATGGTCCCTGGGGAGAAGACACACAAGTGATTCCAGCTCTCTTAGCACTGCCAGCCTCACCTTGCCCCATTTCCTAGAGGCAATATGGAACAGAGGAGAGTGTACCTGGCTTGGCATCGGCAAAGACCCAGCTTCGCATTCTGGTTTTGCCACTTTTAAATTGTGTGACATGGGGTAAGTCCTTGTAAGTCCTTCCATCAGTCTGGGCCTTCACTGCTTCATCCGTAAAATGGAGCTAATAATATATTTCCTACTTGCTTCATAGGGTTGTTGGGAAGCCCAGTAAAATGACAGCAGTAATCTTTTACCCTACCTTGCTGAAGCCAAGCGTGCTGACCTCTGCCTAGTGACTTAGCCACAAAGCATTCTCAGTGCTTACTATATGCTGGGTACTTGCCAGATGCTGAGGACTGGAAGCAACCCTCCCAGCCCTCAAAAAGGGTTTCACAGTTTCAGCATCACAACCCCAGTCCCCAAATACACCACCTCCTGAATATACCAAGCCATTAAATACACCCCGTCATAGTCAGAGGGGTCTTTCTAAAACACAAATGCAATTTTAGTCTGACACACACTGCATATGTGGGAATCTACACATGTACACACATACACACCCCCCCAAAAAAATCTGTTGCCGTCAATTCTGGCTCATGGCAACTCCATGTGTTACACACACAAACACATACACACACCACCTGTTTAAAACCATCCCACCCCTGACTGACCTAGCTCTCAGTTTAGCCTCAAGGCTTGGCTCCTGCCTTCCTCTCAGGTCCCATTTCCCCGCCACTTTCTTCTCCTCACAATCCTGAACTCCATTCCAAGCAAAACGTTTGCAGTTCCCTAAAGGCCCAAGTCTTACCTTGCCACATCACCATACATATGGCACCCCCACCCCGCCTCACTGAATAAAACCAAATCCATGACCATTGAGAAGATTTTAACTCCTAGAGACTTTTACAGGACAGAGTAGGGCTGCCCCATATTTTCAAGCCCACTGCCACATCTTTCTCCCGCAGATGGGCTATTGTTACTGATAGGTGCTGTCCCAGGACAGGAACTGTCAGTTAGCCACGGAGCACTTTAACCACTGAGCCACAAGGGCTCCTTCCTTTCTGAACACCACCGAACAGACGTGCTCACCGCTCTCACCCTGCCAGACCCCGCCCTGAGGTTCTGTAGGAGGCCCCACTGCACTCTGAATCCAGTCCTCTACCTCTCACACTGCTCTTCCCACACTGGATCCTAACAGAGGGTGAGCTCCCTGAGGGGAGGGACTGATGAAGGGCGATTTCTCTGCCCAGTGCTCAGGAGAGCACCTGGCAGAAACTAAGAACTCAGAAAATGTGTGAGGAACAAATGAAAAAAAAAAACAATCAGCCAATATTTATCAAAAGCTTGTGACACATCATGCCAGGCATTGTGCACCGGAGGGTGGGGATCCAAAAACACACAACAGTAAACAATACAGCAGCCCCGGCACCAGTGGAATTTAAGACCTGATGGGGAAGAAAGAAAACTGAACAAGCAATAACAGTAGAGCCATCGAGTGTTATGACACTAGACGTACCAGGGACCACGGTGTGTAAACTATGAGCATCTAAGCCAAGCTGGGGGAGGGAGGCACAGGGAAGACTTCACAGAGACAGTGAGGTTTAAGCTGAGACCGGAAGGCAGAGGGAGGCATAGGCAGGAGGACAGAACATCAACAGGGTCTACCTAAAAACAGAAATACCTCATCAATCCAGAACAGGCTATCTCACTTATCCAGAACTAGGAGGAAACCCGAAAGAAAGTAAAAAAACTACCAAACAGCCAAGCTATGTCAAAACTCTATGCAGCTTACTCATCTGAAGGTTGTCATGAGTCTTTGTTCTAATACATCCAGGCAGACCTCATCTTGCCTCCCCTGTCTCCTTACCATGTTTGGCACATATGTCTAACAGAACCGTCAGCATCCCCTCCTGGACTCATCAGCTCTGTCTACTCGCCCTAGACTGGGACCTCCAAGGCTGTCACGTCTGCTGATTTAGGTTCCACACAAAGGTGCCATGATTCTAATCCTATGCAGACAACTTTAATGTTCTAAATACTTTTCACATTTTTATAATTATATTTTTGACTTCTATGACAAATAGATGGTTAATAATAACAAATGTTACTTATTACATAGTATTTACATGAAGCCCCTGGGTAGTGCAAATGCTTAACACACTTGGCTGCTAGATGAAAGGTTGGAGAGTTGTGGCACCCAGGGGCACCTGGAAGAAAGGCCTGGCAATCTACTTTCAAAAAACTGCCATCAAACCCCTAATGGAGCATGGTTCTGCTCTGACACACCTGGGCTCGCCGTGAGTTGGAATTGATCCAGTGGCAACTAGTGAACCAAAAATTACATAACATCATGATGAAAGCACTAGCTGACTGGAGCAGGGAATTCAGAAATAGTCTGGTTCTATAATCCAACATCAGATGATTTTATGTTTGGGCAATTTTATATTTATAATGACAATTTTCCTAAAGATGGCAGTAAAGTGTTGTGTTTTTAACACGATAACACATATTGTTCAGCATATTGATCTAATACCATCTAAAACAGCCTGTGTTTCTAAAGAAGAACCTACTTTTACATCCACTGTATGATTGGTAAGTATCTTAATATTTAAAAACTCTTAATCCCTTATTAGTATTAGCACACTGGTGAAATCTGAAGTCTCATATTGCAACTCAACTTCTAATGTTTGTTTACTGGACCAGAATATTTCTAGATTGCTAATCTAAATCAATCAGTACTTGCATCATACTTTGCAAATATTATTTAATAATTCATACTCATTTATCATTAATATCCACTTATAGCAAATGTTATTAAGATATAAATCATATACTACTTTTTTTTTTCTTGAAGAGAGTGCACCTTTTTCTAATTCACACAGAAAGACATTATGGGACAAGGACAGGGATGGTGTCTGATTATATCTGTAGCTCCAGAACCTTGCAAAAAGTTTAGGACAGAGTAGGTATTTGACACAGCTGTTGAATGAAGAGGTCAAAGCTTTAGAACTCAACATTTTCCACACAGACTTTATTTCATGGTCCTTTCTAGAAATACTTCTGCATATCCCAGTGGAAGAGTACTGCATAAACTCCTAGACGAGCAGTCCTTGGTGACCAGCTGAAGCTTATTAAACTATCACACAGCAGGGACCATTCGCTTCTCTCTTTATATCTTAGAGAATACTTTTTCCAAGAAGGATGCCTTACAAGTAGCAAGTTTTCACAGCTATGAACATACCGTTAGAGGAACATCTTTGCACACAGTCTAATAATTACTGAGAAAATGTCACTTAAAAATCTGGTAAGATGCAAAACTTTGTGTAAGTAGTCTCAAACAGATCCTGAAGCTCCTTAAGAAAGAAACAAGTGCACAGTCTAAAGAAAGATATGTTATCATGGAAAATAAACCCTGCCAAAAATCTGAGGCTTTCAGCAGCTTATGAACAGCTGGCTCTCTATTTCCAGCTCAAGCTTTGCAATGCCAGAGACAGGCATGAGTTCACTGCCTGGAATCCCTTTAAGCATTTCTCTTTAAAGAAAATAGTCACTTTGAAGGTAATCCAAAAAATAGCGCTAGAATCAATACTGATTACACAGTTCAATTCCATTAACATTTGCTGAATGCCTTCTCTGTGCCAGGCATTGAGGACTCAAAGATGAATAAGGCAAGCTTGCTGCCACTGGATATCTTACAGTCTAGGGAAGAAGGAAGCTCATCATCTCAGTCAATACCCTTCCCCACCCACCACCTAAGACTGTCCTAGGGAACATCATCTCTCCCCTGGGGTCTACTATAGCATCCTAACTGTCTCTCTGCCTCCATTCTTGAATACTTCTCTGGGCCATTCTCCACAGCACAGTTAGAGTGATCTTTTTAAAATGCAAATATAATTATCTTGTTCCATGTGCATTTATGCAATGGTCTGGCCTCTGCACGTGTTCTGACCCCTGAATGTCTGCTGCCAAGGCAATAGTCAGGATGGAGACTCCTTTATCATACCATGACCTCTGAAAGGCCACATACCCAGTGAGGGAAGTAGAAGAAAACATGCCTCACCTTGGCCTTGGCTCAGGAAAGGCTAAATAAAAGGAAAACTGTCTCCCCTCAGAATGTCTAACCATAATACCTTGCTGGTGTAAGTTTGGAGTCAGAATGTATGCTATGCCTGTAATCTAAAAAGCCTAAAAACAAAAACTTAGTTTCCAGTTTCCTGGGTTAATAAAGCCCTCTAAGTCATACACACAGAATGAAAATCTTCACTTCAACCCCAGGTCTCAAAGAATTATCAAAGACTGAAGTTCCAATGAACATAACCAAAAAAAACAAGCCCATTGCTGTCAAGTTGATTTCAACTCATAGCAACCCTAGAGGACACAGCAGAACTTCCCTATACAGTTTCCAAAGAGCACCTGAACTGCTGGCCTTTTGGTTAGCACTTAACCACTACACCACCAGGGTTTCCCCCAAGGAACATGGGCTCACCATAAAATATGTCTAAAATTTTTTTAAAATAAATTTTAAAAAATAAACAGAGAAATAAGCCATTGGGAGTAAGAGTCAGTGCTTAACCGCTGTGCTACCAGGCTCTTTCCCATAGTATATGAGTCTAGGACACCAGCTCCAGCAGAAGATTTTCATTCTCTGTTGACTCTCCTCCTACCCAGGTCATGGAGGGCTTTCTATGGAGCCTATATAAGTATCCTGAATTTTATTCTTCAAGTAACTATTCAAATTTTTTAAAGAAAAATAAAAACTCTTATAAACAAAGTTTACGCCTGCCATTGCTTTATGCCAAGAGGACTGGGTTCCATCAGATACAGGTGTGATGTGCAAGGCAATACTGCAGCACAGAATTAACAACAGAGGGCACTGAACCTAAGTGACTCCCTGAAACATATTCCCAGTTAGTACCTGGGAGGCAGGTACTCTTTAATTACGATAACTAGATAGTCATATAAAATTTTTTAACAGCTGCCATTGAGATACAATTCATACAGCATATAATTCACCTGTTCAAAGTATATAATGCAAAGGCTTTTAGTATATTCCAAGAGTTGTGCAAGTATTACCACAAACGATTTTAAGACATTTTTATCACTCCAAGAAGAAACCCTTTACCCATTAGAAGGTAACTCCCCATCTTTCACATAAGCCAACTTCCTCACCCCATACTCTGCCACCTCTACTAATGACTACTAATGACTAATCTACTTTCTACTTCTTTAAATTTGCCTGTTCTGAACATTTCATACAAATGGAATTTTACAGCACTATGTGGTTTTTTCGGCCACTGGCTTTTTTCACTTAACAATTTTTAATCTTCCATGTTGCAGCAAGTATCAATACTTCCTTTTGGTAGCTGAATAATATTCCATTTAATAGATACACTACCTTTTGTTTGTTCACCAGCTGATGGACATCTAGGTTATTTCCCTTTGGCTATTACAAAAAAGTGCTGCGA
This sequence comes from Heterohyrax brucei, assembly GCA_028571685.1. Taxonomy (NCBI): domain Eukaryota; kingdom Metazoa; phylum Chordata; class Mammalia; order Hyracoidea; family Procaviidae; genus Heterohyrax; species Heterohyrax brucei. Next base: position 72,874,187 of record CM053150.1, read on the forward strand.
TGAACATTTGTGTGAAGATTTTTGTTTGAACATCTGTTTTCAGTTATCTGGGGTAAAGACTTAGAAGTGGAATTGCCCAGTCACATAACTTTAATTCTTCAAGCAAGTACCAAACTCTTTTCTGTAGTGGCCACATCATTTTATATTCCTACCAACAATGTATGAAGCTTCCAATCTGTCTATATACTCACTCATTATTTTCCATTGTTTTTATCATTATTATTATTATTACTATACCCAGCAAGGAGCCCCAACTGACATAATGGTTAAGAGTTATGGCTGCTAACCAAAAAGTCGGCAGTTTGAATCTACCAGCTACTCCTTGGAAATCCTAGAGGGAAGTTCTGCTCTGTCCCACAGGATCACTACGAGTCAGAATCAAACAGATAGCAAGAGGTATTCAAACTAGTGGCACAACAATCTGTTAACGAAAAGGCTGGCACTTTGAACCTACAGAAGTGGCTCCATGGGAGAAACACCTATCTAACTGCTCCTATAAAGATAAGAACCTGAAAAACCCAAGGGGGCAGTTCACTATGTCACATGGGGTCGCTATGAGTCATAATCTTGACAGCAACAACCACAGTGGGTACAAAGTGGTATTTGATTGTGATTTTGATAACCATTTCCCTAATGGCTTATGTTGGCATATGGCATTTGAGTATGGCTTTTAATATATCCTTTTATTTTCTAACACCACAGACATTTTGACAAAACCTAAGAAATAATCTATGGAAACATTCAGCAGTCCTATTACCCAAGTAAAATGTATGGATTTACATGTGGGAACTAACAGTCAAGGATAGAAAGTCAAGCATGTCTACCGAATACATTATTTGAAAATTAAAAAGAGTGACTTTACATTTTGATATGGCTATTTCAGCTTTGATGTAATAGGTACACCAATATAGCCATATCAAAATGTTCTGCTTTAAACTAGGCACCGATGATTAGAATTAAGTGTTTGGTAAAGACAGAGTTCATATGTTGGAAAAGACTTATCTGTTTTACTCTCTTCTCCAGTGTTTGTCATTACATGCTTCAAAGTAAGTATCTACATGTACTGTCATACACTGTTGAGTATAAACGGCTATGACACTTTTGGAAAGCAACTCAGTAATACATTTCAAAAGAGTTAAAACATACATGTCGTTTACCTCAATTCTTCTATAAGAAAACACATACACAGCTTGTGGCAATTTCATAGCAAAGATCAAAATATAAAGCATTTATGTCCTTTGTCACTATGATTTCTAGGAATTTATCCTATAGAAATATTTGCACAAGTACACACTTAACCAGTGACATTTACTGCATCACTGTTTGTATGAGAAAAACAATACCCATCAATGAATTGTGGCATATCCATAAAACGAACTATCAGATTATTATTAAAATGAAATAAAACTATATGTACTAACAGAAAGATGTCCATGATACACTGCCACAAGAGCAGTTCTCAAGCATTATAGATACAGTGTAGTGGCAGCATTTTAGGAAAATAAAAAACTTTATATTTAAATATATATGCATGTCTACATATGACATATCATAGTCATAGGCATGGTTCACCTAATATTCTGATTCTCCTCTTTACACCCACATGGTAGAACTGTACCTCTCTACTGTCTCCTGAAGTTACGTACATTAACTTGCTTAGGCAAAAGAAATGTGAGCAGAAGTGACATGTTACTTCCAGGTACAAGTTTTAAGAGCTAGAGCACAATTTGCTACATTTCCTTGTCCACAGTGATCTCATGGAAACGTGTTGCCTGAGTTTCTGTAAAAACAAATGAATAACCCACTCCCCCACGCCCATCACCAACCCACACTGAATACACAATATGAGCAAGAAACAAACTTTTGCTGTATTAACTCACTGACATTTTGCAAGTGTTTGTTACTACAGCACAACTTGAGCAATCCTGATACATAGTGGAATAAGAAATCTAGAACAGCACATGCAAAATCGTAATCCTGCTATTATCTCCAAGGAGTAGGGTTAGAGGAAAAGGAAGGGAGATGAAGAACAGAGACTTTCAATTTTTACTTCCTATACTTAAGAATCATATAAATTTCTTATAAGCGTATGTTGCTTTTGGAAGTTTTACAAAGGTGTTTGTTAATAATCTAAGATGTCCAGAAGATGATCTAATGTTGCTTTTTTTAAAAAATTCCCATAAATCACAGTTTGAGGACACAAGACATAAAACCTCCCTGTGGGCATAGAGTAACACATGAAAAGCTCCAGGCAGATGTACACTTATCTGGAAAGTAAAGCTACACCTAAGGATGACTGCACAGGAGATAAATTACCCTGTTCTCCAGCTTCATTAAGGATGAGAGTGTTTATTCAAATGACACAGAAGCAGATGGACAAAGTGAAGGAGTTGCTAGAAATGCCTGTTGTGACTTAAAAGGCATTTATTAACATTACTAGATAATGGCTCAAAACACCCAGGGAAACAAACGTGTACGCAAATGACAGCAGAAGCAGCTTTAAGGCAAGGCACAGCTTGCTGTGAGGAGAGACACACCAGTTCATCTGGAACAGAGAACAAGACCCTTGCTCTCTCCAGCAAAACCATAACCTTTGCTGAGGGGTCTCAGGGACGTGACTAGCCATCTGAGGAGCACCATGAGGACGACAAGGGGTTCAAAATTCATCATGGCTATGTGATTTTTCCATTTACATAATCGATTTTTATCTATTTATCCATTTTTTGGCTAAAACTTTTAATTAAGGTATCATAGAAATGCAGCAAAAAGAAAGTCAAACTAACATTTATTCTTACTTTCAAGTACCAAGTGCTTTAAAGATTTTCTAATTTAATACTCACAAAAACTCTACTGGGTATCTCATGCTCATTCTTCGCAATGAAGGAATGGGCTCAAACAGATAAAAGCCATTTATCCAGGGTCACTAAGCCACTGTGCAACAGAACCAAGATTCAAAACAACATCTGGCTGTGGTCTTTCCAGGATCAATGGGGAAGGCTACCTACAGATAAAATTAAAAAGCAATCAGCTCAGACAATTCACATTCTTTCCTGTAGCTAATGAGTATATTTGCATACAACAGCAGTTCTCCTCTGTTAACTAGTTACTTCATTTGTTCTGCAAACAGTAACCAAAACAGTTTGACACTAGTAAAGAGACTGACAGGCTAGACTAATGGAATAAAACTGAGAGTCCAGAAGTAGACCTACACATCTACAGCTGAGTGGTTTTCGACAAGGGTGCCAAGTCCATTCAATGAGGTAAGAATCATCTCTTCAACAAACGATGCTGGGCCAACTAGCAGATGAATGAATTTGGACCCATACCTTACATCATATATGAAAATTAACTTAAAATGGACCAATTACCTAGATATAAGAATTGAAATCATAAAACTTAGAAGAAAACAGAGGCATAAAGCTTTGAGACCCAGTTTTTCCTACAGATTCTAAGATACTGCACTAAAAGCACACAGACACAAAGAAAGATAAATCAGACTTCATCAAAATATAAAGCTTTTGTGTATCAAAGGACTTTATCAAGAAAGTGAAGAGATAGGCTACAGAATAGGAGAAACTATTTGGGAACCATATATCTGATAAGGATTTAAAATCCAGCATTTATAAAGAATTCCTACAACTCAACATCAAAAAGACAAACAACTCAGTTCAAAAATGGGCAAAGGACTTGAATGGACTTTTCTCCAAATAAGACCCAGAAGCTACTAATAAGCACATGAAAAGATGCTCAGCAGCATTATTCGTCAAGGAAATGCAAATCCAAACCACAGTAGGATACCAAGTCCTATTCTCTAGGATGGCTACTGTCCTAATTATCTAGAGCTACTACACAGTAATACCACAAGTGGGTGACTTTAACGAATAGAACTATACTTTTTCATAGTTAAGAAGGCTAGAAGTCTGAATTCAGGCTGCTGGCTCTACGGAAAGGCTTTCTGTCTCTGTGGGCTCTGGTGAAATATTGTCTCTTTTCAGCTTCTATTTCTTGGTTCCTCGGCAATCTCATGTGGCATGGCATCTATCTTCTCCCATCTCTGCTTGGCTGATTGGATGCTTACTTGCTTAATCTGCTCTTTTATATCTCAAAAGAGACTGACTAAAACACACTCTACACGAGTACTGCCTCACTAACATAACAAAGAAAACCCATCCCCAACTGGGATTAAAACCAGAGATATCAAAAAACTAACCAAACCTGTTGCCATCGGTTGATTCTTACTCAAAGCAATCCTACAGTACCAAACAAAACTGCCCCACAGGGTTTCCAAGGCTATAATCTTCATGGAGGAGCCCTAGTGGTGCAACTGTTAAAGTGCTCAGCTGCTAACCAAAAGACTGTTAGTTCAAACTCACCCAAAGATCAGCAGTTCAAATCCACCAATGGCTCCTGCAGAAAGATGTGGCAGTCTGCTTCTGTATGATTACAGCCTTGGAAATCCTAGGAAGCAGCTCTACTCTGTTCTATGGGATTGCTATGAGTCAAAACCAACTGGACAGCAGTGGGTTTAGATTTTCGGTTGAATGTTACGGAAGCCAACTACCACCATCTTCCTCTGTTGGAGTGGCCGATGTGTTCTAATTGCTGACGTTTCAGTTAGCAGCCAAGAGCTTAACCACTGCACAACCAGGGCCTCTTATCCAATAGAAGGAAATGTAATATTAACTGAATACGTACAGTATACCAAGCACTGGACTGAAGCAACTTAAATAAAGATATTTCTTCATTTAACTTAACAAAAATTCTGCAATATAAGTATCACTAACTCATTTTCACAAACACAAAAATTGAGGCTCAGAGAAGTCCTGTATTTAGTTCACAATCAGGTTAGTCACACAAGCAGTTACTGGCAAGAATTTTAACCCACATCTGTCTAACTCCCAAGCTCTGTAAATTCCAGGACATAACACTTCCCCTTTAAAGAAGGCCAGCTATCTTTACAATACATCCTTCTCAAGGAGTAGATTTAAAAGGAAAAGAAAATATGTGACTGAATTTTTGCATTCAACTTCTGTTGATCCAAAGCCGGAATCTAGAGAACTACCAAAATGGAGACACAATATAAAGTATATGTTTCATAACACACAAAACAAAACAGCTTCAACAGTTGTAACACCTGCCAGAAGACCAAAATTTTTATTTTATAGCACTTACAGAATTTTAAATATGAACCCCTATAATTTACTGTCTTTTAATGGACTACTTAAATCCTCTAAGTTAGTATGAATTCATGAAGAGATTACACACACTGTGTTGTTCAGAGCATAAGTGGTAGTGAATTGTGATTTTTATAGAATGAAAAGCTTGCCTTGCAAAGGCAAAACACTGGTGGATTAGACCTTAGTAAAATAACATGTCTGTTGGAGTAACACATTTGATGGAATAGGATATAAACCGTTCTTAAACATAATGTTGTTTTCAAAAAACGGGAAGCAAATTGCAGTGAACAGCACTGAAAATGGAAGGGAGGGAAGGTTAAACTTCTCATTTTTCATTTTCTACCCTGGTTCCTTCCAGAAGAATCTGAGGCAGAGCGATCCAAAGAGCAGGCTCACATTCCCCGAAGGAGCGCGGCAGCCTCGCTGGTCACCAGGCACAGGACTCGCCTCTCTTCTGGGGGCGGCAGCAAGGCAGAATTTGGAAGACACAGGTGCTCGGTACTCCCTCCACCAGCCAAGCCAAGGGCCACCGAGTCGGCCAGGTGGGATATATTTCAATGTGCTTTATTTTAAGTCCTAGTTGCAGTAGCGCTCTGCTGATTCTGAGTACCTCCACTGCTATTTAAAAGTTATGGGTCAGATGAGGCATGGAGGGTTAGCAAGTGTAGCATTATATAACACATTAAATAGAATCTTTGGACTGAGACACATGACTTTTTGAACCCTGACTCTCAGTCAGCATTTGCAATTGTTATCTGGAGATAGTAACAATAATAGAAATACTCCAGGAAGGGTGGTTTTTAGCAAATGATTAGCAAAGAAGATGGTAGAGGACTGTATAGTAGCTACCAGCACAAGCCTGGGTGGCTCTGCAGCTTGTTAGCCATGTGGTCGTGGGCTAGCGTGTACCAACTGCTCTCTCTAAACCTATTTCCTCGGCTGTAAACTGGGGATGATAATAGGATCTATTTCAGAGGGTTGTTGTGAGAATTAAATAAAATACGGTACATGCTGAATACAATTTAATTAGCAAGAAGTACTCAGTACAGTGCCTACTTGTTGTCAGTTGCCAGCAAGTGATCCCAACTCATGGTGACCCCAAGTCTGCAGAGCAAAACTGTTCCATCGAGTTTTTCATGTCTGTGACCTTTCACGAGCAAACTGCCAGGTGTTTTCCCCAAGCAATCTCTGAGCGGATACAAACCACCAACATTGTGGCTAGCAGTGAGAACCACTTAACCACTCGTGCCACCTAGAGACTCCAGTAGAGTGCCTAACATATAATCGATATTTAGTAAACATTATAACTAATATTATACAAATTATAAGTAGGACAATACAATAGCTGTATACATGTTCTAAATAAAAGCTGGATAAATTTCAGAAAACAACTTACGAAACAAAGAGATCACACTGTAATAGATCTCAGGGCAGAGACTTACGCAAACCGTTACTAACAAATGGCCCTCTGTCAAATCTCTAAGCACACTCGGTCACATTAACTGGTGTCCATGGCACCGCTACACCCATACACAAAACCCATGTCTCCAAAGAGGGCTCACAACAGTGGCATCTATTCTCTGTGGTGTTCTGCTCTCTAAGGTTCTCATTAATGATGGTAGCAAAACTGCAAAAGAATAAGGCAGAGGATAGGGAGAGAAGCTGACACAATCGGCAAAGGACTATACAATTCCATAAATCTCTACTGAGCGTTTTCCATGAACCAGGAACCAGGTACCTATTTCATGTAGGAACTTAAGTGGCGACCCTGTAAACATGACTCTGCTACCCTACAACAAACTTTTAGTATTTCCCAAAGGTTCACAAAGCTAATGCCTATGCCGTTTCCCTTGAGAAACAAATCTGAAATTCGGGACTCAGTTAAATAAGACCTGACCCAGAATGGATATGCCTGAAAACTGAATCATCAGCATTGGCATGGCTGTCTTGGGACTGAAGGAGAGTGGGCAAGAGAGGCTCGATCTATATATGGCAAGCAATCTGTGAACAAATTCAGTCTGAAGCACAAGCTTCTCGGCATGTCCTCCAAAGTCCTCAGTGAGCTGGCCCTATCTTCATCTCTCTCCACTCTCCTACATGCTTCCTAAACTTCCATTCTGTGCATAAATCTGGGTCAAGGCTCCCTGCCTTTGCTCACTTATACGTGGTGCTCTTGCCCCATTCAACTCCCTAGCTATCTCCTACCTATTGTTTAAAAAGCTTCAGTCCATGCATCATCACTTTCCCTCTAAGGCCATCTAGCTTCCACCTCTCTACACAGAAGACAGCCCTTCCCACCATCCTCATGGCTCCCTGGGCTCCACTCCAACCCTACCCCTCCAGATTGGACTATTATCTGTTTTCGGCACCTGTCCCCCTGGATTGGGAGCTCCTGGAGGGGAAGGACTATACCTTATTTATATCTACATCTCCAGTTCCTAACCCAGCATCTGCCAATAGAATTGAAGCCTAGTTTCAAATGGAATGTCTGTGTCGAGTGTTAGCTTTGTCATTTGCTAGCTGTGTGACTTTGGATAACTTATGTAAGCTCTGTGTACTTTAACTTCCTCAACTTATTTTATTGTGTGATTGTGAGAATCAAGTAAGTTTATATAGGTAGAGCACTTAGAACGGTGCCTAGCAAAAAGTAAGAGTTCATTATCGTTGTTGTTAAATGCACAAGGAATAAAAAGTGAAGGACGAAGGGGGATTGTGTCCCACAGCTGAAGCAAATTTTTGAAGTCACATGCTGACTAAGTGCTACTCTGTTAAGTGGACTGTGTCATATAGCCCCTCACTATACACTCTGACAAAAGGAGACACAGAACTTCCACTCTGGTTGGTATTCATGACCTTATTTCTTATCTTCCCCAAACCAGTCAACCAGCACCCCCAAGCCCTGCAGCACCAAAACAGTTCTACAGGCAAAAGACACTGTTGCTCAGTCCCTTGCTGCCCTGTCCCCAGCAGGTATCTCCATTCCTAGAACATCTATACAGGGAGGACTTAAATATGTGTTACTTGTCACACAGTTAGCTTTATAGTAAATGCTAAGAATAACACAACCATAGATTAGAAGATGATCTAACCTGCAGTTTCAAACACCACATTCTAGGATGTCAAGATGAGATGGGAGCTCTGTTGCAAGTATTTCATTCATTCAGTTGGAGAACCTTTATTGAACACCTACATGTGCTGGACACAAGGGACACAGAGTGAACAAGTCAGATACCACCCTTGCCCTCAGAAACTCACAGACTAATGAGGAAAAGTGACACTGAGTAAATAACTGAATGCCTAATAGTTAAATCTTATTGCCATCAGCAAATTAGGTCTCAAAATGTAGTAGAATGAGCATCTCCACTATGTGCCAATATGCTTTCTGAGAGGGAGAAAAAGTTACAGGTTGTGGAACAGTCACAACTACTCCCTGACACTGAATCGATTCTGACTCACAGAAAAACCCTACAGGACAGAGTGCAAAAACCCTATAGGGTTTCCAAGGTGTGACTGGTAGATTTGAACTACCAACCTTTTGCTTGGCAGCCAGGCTCTTAACCACTGCACTACCAGTGCCCTAGAAACTAAAAATTTGTAAATTGCCCACCAATGCAATGGTGTCATAAATTAAGATTACCAGTACGTGAGCAGAATCATCAGAGAGTTGGCATGCAGCAGTGAAGAACTAGCTTTAATTGGGAAGCAATGAACTAGCTCTATTCACCTTCATTTTAAGAGATAGAAAAATTGAGGACTAAAGATGAGATTGACTTCCTCTAAATAGCACAGATGAAAAATGGAAGAACTTTCAAATTTTGTAATAGCTCACATAGCCTTCAAAAAGATCCAGTCCTATAGCAGAGCACATGACCTGACACGTGCTCACTTCTCCAGCCTTGTTTCTCACCATCTGCCTCCCACTTTACAACCTGGCCATACTGAACAACTTGCAAAGCCCAAATGTGCCTCTGCTTAGCCCATACCACTCCCTCCACCAGGGATCCAGAGTCCATAGCCCCTTGCTAACTCCTACTCAACTTCCAAGCACTCGAGACTCAGCTTGGGGTTTCTCTCCTACAGGAAGCACTTCCTGAGGTGCCCCTCCTCTAGCTCCCACAGTATTTACATTTTTACCTACACCTTTACATAAACAGAGAAACACTCATCACATAACATAGTCATCCATTCAACAAATATTTATTGAGCAACTTCTATGTGCTGAACACCTAAATACACAACAGGAAATGAAATAAGGCCCCTGCCCTCATGGAGCTCACATTCTAGTGAGGGAAAACAGCAGACAATAAACAAACAATACACAATATAATGTCACGTGGTATTAAGTGCTATGAAAAAAAAATGTAGAGAACAAGGGTTGGAGACTGATAGCCCTACCAAACTTGTCCAGGAAAGTGGCATTTGATCAGAGAGCTGAAGAAGCAATAGTAAGCCAGGCAAATAACTGAGAAAAGAGCATTTCAGGAAGCAGCAGAAAAGGTCCTGTAATTACTGCAATGATTCCTTCCTTTGTGAGGGCCCGGACTACATCATAGCCATCTCTGATTCCCAGGACCCTAAAAGGAGTTAGGACACTTACTGAATGAATGAATGAAGCTAAACATGCATGCATGCCTGCTGATTTCTGACCCCGACCAGGCCCATGTCTTTCAGAGAATAAAATCTAGTCAACTTTGGGTCCCTCTCTCCCGCAGGGCAAAGCGTAGATCACACTCGGGCCAACCAGCCTGGTTTGACTCCATGGCCTGGTGTCAGTTCCAGGGTTCTCTGTTCATTAGGATATGGCACGTACGAATTCTCCAGCTAATCTTGTTCTGACCCTCCTATCTCTGGCCTCGACCTGAGTCTCTGTTCACAAAACCAGATGCCCCAGAAAGGAAGGGTTCCTTTACTTTTCCCAGTTTCCCAGACATGAAATTTCTTCCCTGAATCCCAAGTCTCAAGGTTGAGGGACCTGGCTCCTGGTGTCAGACTTCCCCAGTGGCACCTTCTTACCCACCGGGAAGTCTGCCCTGTCTGATTCTTGACTTCTCTACAAACCACATGACTCCTTCCTGGTAGGACATGAGCCCTCTGATCCCATAAATCCTTCCTGCAGCCATCTCTCTTCACGTTCCAACTTTGTAAAGCCATTAGTGAACTTACCACAGTCAAGGCACAGAGGTAGGTACCAGAGTTCTAGTGTTGTCTGCTGCAACTGGGCTTAAGTCTCCAACCGTGCTATCCTAAACTGCAATCTTGGCAACACTACGAGCATATTTAGCAGCCTTACAGGTTGCAAATAAAGACAAATGGCTTTACACACTTGGTCAACTACAACATACACCTCTGGATGTAATCAGTGCTTCATTCTAGCACCCACCAAGTCTAAAATGGGTTCAGAGATGAATAATCCATTTCTTCATCCACGCTTTCACCCACCACTTACTGACACCTACTATATGCCAAGCCCTGACACATGGAATACAGTGCCTGCACTGATGATGATGGTAACGGTGATGACAAGGATGACAGTGACTTTGAAGGAGGAGAGGACAGAAAGTAGTAGGATAAGTAACCATTTCTTGTATACTTGTGCTGTTCTACATGAAGCAGTGAGTTGTCCTGTTCTAACAAAACTCTAATTATTAGTCTCACTTTACAGAGGAGAAAATAGGCTTAAGAGGTGAAGCAACTTGCTTAGGGTCATATAGCTAGGTGACAGGGTGTAGTGAGACCCCAAGTCAGCCTGTTTCCAAAATACCAACTGCTAAACTGCCCAAGAGTCTCACAGTAAGTGCTAAACAAATGTAACTTAAAATGGATATGTGAGAGACAACCCCACCTCCCCCCCTTCGCCAGGACTCACAAGCTGGTGGGTGAGACAGGGATATAAACATATAAGTATACCGTGAAGAAGTGAAAGCAGAAAGCTGGGGAACATATAAAGAGCTTTCGGGGAGTAGGGCACAGAGTGGCTGACTTGGTCAGGAGGGGTCTGGGAAGCTTTCTTGGAGCAAGTGGCTTTGGGACTAAGACTTGAAGGATGAGCAGATTGCGGCTGATAAGCAGGCTCCGGCGTGGCGCATAGCGGGAGCTTGGCCCTTGCCTGCGAATCTGGCTTGGGCCATGCAGGATCCTTTGAGGTCATCCTGTCCACCCCCCTCTGCCCACGCGGCAGGCCGGGCCTCACCTCCTTCCACTTGAGCTGGCGAATGCTGATCTTTAGAGCGTCCAGGGAGGTCCTGGCCTTGGAGCTGTCCACGGTGACCGGCCGCCAACTAGACTTGTCCCGTTTGCAGCTTCGGACCTTGCTCTTGGGTTTGCCATGAGGGCAGAGGCCCCGCGCTGGAGCGGGTTTGGAGAGTGGCACTGAGGGCGAAGGCCGCGGCGGGTCGCTGGCGTCCCCCTCCTCGGCAGCGCGGGGCCGCTCCGGGGCCGGGTCCTTGGGCTGCTCCCCTCTAGTCTTGCTCTCTGGCTCCCCGGCCGCGCCGGCATCCACGCGGACCTGCTCCTCAGTCGCCTCCGCAGCTGCCGCGGCTACCCCCCGAGACTCCCAGCGGGCCGCCTGCTGCCTCTCGGCTCTACCCCGCAGCATGGCGCTCAGGGCCGGTGCCAGTGCCAGTGCCTCCGCCGCCGCCGCCGCTCCGCCGCCCCGGCCCGCGACCAAGCTGTCGCCGCTGCCGCCGCTGCCACGCGCTCCCAGCCCAAGCCCGTTGCCATGATCGCTCAGGCTCCGGTTGACAAGGGCAGTCGCCGCCAGGGGACGGGGCCCGGAAAGGGACAATCGCCGACCAAGCCCCAGCGACCTCATAGGCGGACGTGTCCACGTGACCACGCCTGTCACAGAAGCGGCTGCGGCCATCTTGGAAGAGGGCAAAACTTCCCTTCGGCCCGCCAGCCTAAAGAACCTACCAAGTTTCCGAAGGAGGCGAGGGCGCAGAACTTGAAGGTAGGTGATGAAGTGAGTGTATAAGGGTGTTGTGCAGACATCAAGAGGCCTGTTTTTCACTATTCCCCATACACACCCTCAGGGAGCAACCATCCTTTGGAAGAAACCATTTCAGGTTCTGGGCTAACCCCCAAACTGGGAGGGGAGACCCTTTCCCTGTTCTCAGAGAGATCTCATTGGAATTGCAAACGGTGGAGAAGCCGTACAGATGATCCAGACTAGTTGAGAACCTGTTGCTGTCAAGTCGATTCCAGCTCACATCGAGTGACCCTATAGTCTAGTTGTGGAATAAACTGCTTTAGCTTACTATGTCATGCATTTTTTTAAGCCGATACAAGGAGAGAGCTCTCCCCTCTCAGCTGAAGAAGCTACATTTGGTTAGAGGAAATGGATGAGGTTGGGATGATGTAACAGCAACCTAAGGCGAAGACAGTGACCATTATTACACGAGGGTGAGCTTTATCATACTGTCTCCTTGATCATGTGAAAAAGGTTATCCAGTCAAAAGTTGCCCTCAAGTCGATTCCAACTCATAGCAGCCCTGTAGTAGAACTGCCCCATAGGGTTTCCAGGAAGCAGCTGGTGTATTCGAACGACAACCTTTCGGCTAACAGCCCAACTCCCAACCACTGCTCCCACCAGGGCTTCTCATCAAGTAATGTGACTTCTTTTCCTCGCGGTTCTCCTCCAGATGTCTACTTTGTTTTAGTCAGGGTTCCAATGGGTGAGTATATGTGCCTCAAACTGTGCAGACCGTAAACTCAAGAGGTCTAAACATCCTTGTTAGCAGCAGAAGGTACTTGCATCTCTCCCCCAGAGCCCACCATGGCTTTATTCCAGTGTTTAAATATGGACATTTGCCCACCTGCATCTAAGTTACCTGGAACGCTTATTCAGAAGGAGGGCCCCTAAAACTCACCCCAGAGGCTTTGGGACGGTACAGTTGGATGGGCCTGAGAATCTGGGTACCAAATTAGCTCCTCTGCAGATTCTAAGGTAGCCAAGTTCAGAAACTTGGCGTCCTTTTTAAAGGCCTCCGGAGATCCTTAGAGCTGTCCATGGTACCAGTGAGAAGTGCTCACTGCCCCAATCTTTCTCCACCAACCTACCCAACCACCCCTCATCCTGTCACTCCTTCTGGCATCTCTGTCTCTGCAAGTAGCACCACCTTCATTGAGTTACCCATGCTTGAAAATTACAAAGTCTTAACTTATCCCTCTCCCTTGTTCCCTGAAACTATTCTGGCACCACTTAAAGTCTTAGAAGTTTTATGTTGAAATGTCTCTCTGTTCTTTTCTTAAACTATTCCTGTTATCACTGCCTTAATACGGGCTTCTGCCTTCGATCTGAATCATTTGCACCGGCCTCCTCATGAGTCTCCCTGCCTTTGTTCTCCACCCTGCCCCCATTCATTCTCCACTCTGCAACCAGACCTGCCACTGTCCTGCTTGGAAAGCTCCCCCTTGTTTCTCACCACCTGCAAGACCGAATCCAAATGCCTTAGTCAGCTTCTCTTTTTGCATCTGCTGACCTTTCCACCACTCACCCTGATCGCCAGCCATAAAGAACTTCTCATCATTCTCTGAAATCATCCTCCTCTGCCTGCATTCCTGCCTTTGTGCACCCTACTTCCTCTGCTTAGATATCCTGTTCCTTTTTGTGTCTGCCTGCCTGGAACACCCAGCTGTCTCCTTCTTAGATAAGTTTTCCTCAGTGTTTCCCTGGGACACAAGAAGAATTACAAAGCAATATATGATTAATAGGCAGGGTAAAAAATAAATATTATTTAGGAGTTTGAGGAATTTACTGAGAATTGGAAAGCCAAGCCAAGATTCATAGAAGAGATAGAATATAAGCTGAGTATTCCAGAAGGAGTAAGAATTAGTTAGAAAATAGGTGAGTGGTCATTCCAGAGTCTGTGATCAGGGCTGCCACAAATAGTCATGCAGGTGACCCAAAACTGAAATCCATCTTGCCTTATTGTGTCCTTCAAACCTCACCATTCAGAGCCATTTCCACCAGCAGCAGGCATCTTTGCTTACTAGTTGAAAGACTCCCAGGGCAAACTGAGGTCCTATAAAGGAAACTCTGGTGTCATAGTGCTTAAAAGCTACCTGTGATAACCAAAAGGCTGGCAGTTCAAATCCATCAGGCACTCCTTAGAAACTCTATGGGGCAGTTCTACTCTGCCCTCTAGGGTCACTATGAGTCAGAATCAACAGCAGTACCTGACTGGCTATCTGGCATTGACCAAAAGGTGGGCAGTTTGAATCGACCTTGAAAACCCTACAGGACACCTCTACCCTGTCCTATAGGGTCTCTATGAGTTGAAATTGATGCTTTTTCTTTTTGTTTTTTTAATTGAGCAGAGAAGTGAGAAAAAGACACAGTACAAACAGATTTAAGGAGATAATCATAAGCCTCTTAAGGGTGGCAAGGAACAGGCTGGAGTGATTGAACACAAGCCTTGAAGGAAGGAAGAATAGGAAACAAGACCCTTTTCAGCCTGACTATTGAGTATTTGAACACCAGATTTTTCTCAGAAAAATGTAAAACATATGAGTGGAAACTTGCATCCCATGAGGAGCTCTCAAAAGAGAAGCTCAGCTATAGCTACTGAGAAGCAAAGAACCAAAAACCAAACCAAACCCACTGCTGTTGAGTCAATGCTGACTCATAGTGACCCTATAGGACAGAGTAGAACTGCCCAAGGAACACCTGGAAGATTTGAACCACTGACCTTTTGGTCAGCAGCTATAGCACTTAACCACTATGCCACCAGGGTTCCTGAGAAGCAAAGAGCACACTAGAATAAGGGACTGGGACTAGTTCCAAAAAAAAAACATGAATATATAAATAAAGTGGGTCTCTCCAGTAGTTTTCTCGTTTGCTTCACAGCAGGTACCACAGTTTGTCAGTATAGTTTCACTTGTTTGCTTACGCATTATAGTCTGTCTCACTGGCCAGAGTCAGTAAAGAGTGCACTGTTCTTACTGACTGTGGTATCTCAATGCCTAGCACAATCCCTGGCAAAGAGTAGGTGTCTTAGTCAGCTAGTGATGTTTTAGCAGAAATGCCACAAGTGGATGTCTTTAAAAGGAGAAATTTTATTTTATCACAGTCCAGTAAGCTAAAAGTCCAAATTCAAGGTGTCAGCTCCACGGGAAGGCTTTGTTTGCTGGATCTGTCTTCAGTCTTTTGAGGTGCAGGAACCCTGGTCCTCTCCAAAGGACATGCTCAGCTTCTGATGCAGCTTCGTGGTGGTATGAGGTCCCCTAATCTCTCTGCTAGCTTCTTTCCTTTATATTTCAAGAGACTTCCTCAAGGCACAAGACCATCTTATACAGTGAGTTGTGCCCCACCAACACCACTGCTGCCCATGCACCCCCACAACACCATAGAGGCAGCGTTTCCAACATGGAGGATGTCACACGATACCAGGAATCATGGCCTAGCTAAATTGCAACACAGATTTTTTTTTGGAAACACAATCCAGTCTATGATAACAGGCATTAATAACAATTAAATGAGTGAATGAATCAATTAATAGAAAAAAAGTTAAACTACCCAGATACATAAAAATAAGGAAATAGTTAAATGAATTAAGGCAAATGCTGTCAACGACAGCCTTAGGTACTTAGGAAAATTCCACAAAACATATTAAAGGAACTGGTGCAAACCTTGTAATTACAATGCTTAAAAAATTCTGTGTAAACAGGGCCTGAAAGAATATATACACAAATGAGAACAGCTGTGGTGCTGGAAACACAAGATCTTGGTTGAAATTTTCCTTTCAATTTTGGCAAACTGTATCAGCCTTGATGTTCTTCATATCCTTGGACTCAGAAATCACTCCCATGTCTAAAGATTTCTGCTGGGAATCAGAAAGTAGAGTAAGTTTTACATGGTAATACATTATCAGTGGAAAATCTACCTGTGCCAGGCCCTGTGCTAAACATTTTTTAATACACTGTGTCCTTTAACCTCCAGCAACAGCCCTGAGATAGGTCCCTTTGTTACATTCTACAGATGAAAAGTCACTTGTCCAAGTCACATAGCCACCAAAGGAAAAGTACTCAAACTCAGGATGGTCTAACAACAGCACCCACACTAACCTCTGCACAAAGCCTTTGTTCACAAAACTACTCAATATATATTTAAACATAGTTGAGTACATGTATGTGTGTTGATGTGTGTTCTCCAGTCATATCTGACTCATAGAGACCTTGTCAGACAACACTACTCCCATAGGGCTTCCAAGGGTGCAGCTTATGTGCTTAAACTGCTGACCAATTTGGTTAGCAGCCTGAGCTCTTAAGCACTGTGCTACCAGGACTCCATATATGTAGATACACACACACACACACACACATACACACACACACACACAACTAATCCTCAACTATATGGAAACTGCTTGCATAGAAAAACGCTGAAAGCAAATCTGCCAAAATATGAATAGTGGTTGCTTCTGGGTAGTGGAATTAAAGTCAGCTTGGATTTTTCTTTGTTCTT
Organism: Heterohyrax brucei; assembly: GCA_028571685.1. Lineage (NCBI taxonomy): Eukaryota > Metazoa > Chordata > Mammalia > Hyracoidea > Procaviidae > Heterohyrax > Heterohyrax brucei. The sequence continues at coordinate 72,890,828 of CM053150.1, forward strand.
TTCTATATTATCCACATTTTCTGCAGGGAGCATGCATTACTTTAATAAATGGAAAATAAATTTAATTTTTAAGTGGATAAATTTAGCTTGGTTGTTGTTCTATCACTGTTTCAGCAAGTGAGAGTGACAAAGCTGAGGAGTGGGATGGAGAGCTTTTACTCCGGCTGGTGATTTCTGCCCTGTTGGTATCAGTGATGCCACCAGGTGGCGCCTGAGGCCCAGATTTTGAGGAGGCTGAAATCCGCAGAGGCGCAGAAAAGGTCCCCCCAGTCTTTAGCATCTGACTAACGGCCAGCACAGCCTCCATCTAGCTTTACCGGCAAACACAAACTTGCTCAGGGCTGGGCTTTTGCCAGTGTTGCTTCCTCTGGTTAGCACACCCTTCCCTACACTCCTCTTGATCCTTGAGCAGTTTATTCTTAAGGCCCAGATCCACAGCCTCCTCTTCTTCTTAGACAAGGTGTGCCAGGTTCCTAGAAGGGAGGGTAACGAATCTTAATGAATGAGCAAAAAGCTCCATTGCAGCCTTCAAGTGAACTATTTCTCAAATAGATTGTTTTTCAATAACAATAAAAGCCAGGGCTCACTGAGCACTTACTGTATGTGAAGCCTGTTGAATGTCAGAACACGTAGGATTACGTCCAACAATCTTGGAGGGAGTAAGTGTCATCTCCCACATGACAATTTAATGTAGAGGTTGAACATGGACCCTGAAGCTGACCAGCTAGGTTCAAGTTTCAAGTCTCCCACTTTCTGGATAACTGTCCCTAGCCAGCTGGGTTGATGCCTCGGGGACCGCTTCCACAATAATACCTACCTCCTAGTAGTTCTGTTGCTTTGAGGATTGATCTAACCACCACATGTAAAAGCATTCAGAGCAGAAACAGCCAGCATATACCAAGCCTTCAATGAGTGTTACCCATTCTTCTTGTATGGCAGTCTGCTTCCATCAAGATTTACAGCTTTGGAAACCCTATGGGATCACTATGAGCCTTCACTGACTTGATGGTAGCAGGTAGATTTGCTTTTATATGCAGAGGAGGAATCCAAAGCTTGGAGAGTGAAGTTATTTGCTTAAAAATCACAGAAGTCATAGAGGTGAAGTTCAAAGTTAGGTGTCCACTGCTAAGTCCTTATTCTTTCTATTCCACCGTTCTATCAGGGTGTCCCCTACTAGCTCTGTCCTAACTTTCTGAGAGGGCTTGGCTCAGCCCTGTACCCTCTAAGCTTCTGTTTTGCCCCTGCCAATCAAGGAGATGGTATTTCAGTGATGATATTTTATAAATTGGTGAGAAAAGTTGTGTGGAAATGCTGAGTCATTGGGTTCAGGCTCCATGTACCCTTGTGCCGTTAGCATTAAGCCTGGAGGATGGATTTCACTTCTGTCACTGGGCACTGGTCCAAACAGTCAACACACTCTGCTGCTAAACAAAAGATCAGAAGTTTAAGTCTACCTACAGACACCTCAGAAGAAGAGCCTGGTGATCTGCTCCCTCTGGGTCAGCCATTGAAAACCCTGTGAAGCCAGTTTTGTTCTGACATGCATGGGGTCACCATGACATGGAACTGACTCAGTGGCAACTTGTTTTGGGGTGGGATTTTTTTTTTTTCCTGTTTTCCACTGGATGCTCTTGCTAGCCCCCGGGGATGAGGATATGCTTCATACTTACAGGTAATGGAATGACAGCCAAGTTGGAGCAGCAGTAAACTGGAAATAAAATAATTGACAACATGATGCCACCTTGCATTCTCGAAGTATGTGGTGGAGGCAGAGCATAAACACCAAATTTCAAATTACTTTTCCTAAAAGGTCAAGAGGAATAGAAAACTCCTGTACTCTCCTAACAGCATGCTTCTCTTGTGGAGAGCTGTCAGGGTTTAAAAATATTTTACAAAGCAATCATCTGTATGCAATCAAGTGTGATGACTCACCCAGGTCAAGAAATAGGGACTGTTGAAGTGTCTCAGTGGAGTTGTGCTGGGGGTGGGGGAACACTATTGGGAGAAAAAAAAAAAAGTTGGCTGTGACATATCTGACAAAGGTCTAATCTCAAAAATCTATAGGAAAGGCCAATACCACTACCATGAGAAGAAGTAACTCAACTGGAAAATGGAGAAAGGATATGAACACACTCTTCACCAAAGAAGACATGCAAGGGACTAACAGACACATCAGGCAATGCTTTCAGTCCCTAGCCATTAGAGAAATGCAAATCAAAACAATGAGATACTATCTTACTCTGACATTATCAGACAAATAATTGCACAAATCAAACAGAAAATAAGTGTTAGAGGGGCTGAGGGGAGATTGGAACTCTTATGCACTGCTGGTGGGAAAGAAAAATGGTACAACCATTTTGGAAAATGATATGGTGCTTCCTTAAAAAGCTAGAAATAGAAATACCATGTGATCCAGCAATCTCACTACTAGGGACATATCATAGAGAAATACAAGCCACCACATGGCTAGACGTATGCACACCTATGTTCACTGCAGCATTATTCACAACAGAAAAAAGATGGAAACAACCCAAATGCCTATCAGCAGATGAATGGGTAAACTCTGAAACATGCACAAAAGGGGATACTGAACAACGATAAAGAACAGTGATGAATCTGCAAAACACCTCCCAACATGGATGAATCTGGAGAGCATTATGCAGAGTAAAATCAGTCAATCACAAAGGGGCAAATACTTATGAGACCATTATTATGAAAATGTTTCCACACAGAAACAATCTTTGATGCTTATGAGAGAGAAGATTGGTGGGGAGGGATAAACATTAACTAGACTGCAAATAAGTGGTAACCTTGGGGAAGGATGTGGCTAGTACACAATACTGGGGAAGTCAGCAGAACTTGACCAAGGCAAAGTCATAGAAGCTTCACAAGACACATTCAAATTCCCTTAGGGACCAAGCCATTCAGCTGAGGGTTGAGGACCGTAGTCTTATGGGACATCTGGCCCAACTGGCATAGCACAGTCTATAAAGAAAATATACTACATCCAACTGTGGTGAGTAGTGTCTGGGGTGGTGTTAAAAGCTTGCAAGCAGACATCTAAGGATACATCTACTAGTCTTATCCTGGCTAGAACAAAGGAGAATGAAGAAAACCAAAGACACAAGGGAAGGATTAGTTCAAAACACCAATGGACTATAACTACTACAACCTCCACCAGGCTGAGCCCAGAAAAACTAAATGGTACCCAGTTACCACCACGAACTGCCCTGGCAGGGATCACAGTAGAGGGTCAGAGCAGGAAAAAAAAAGTAAAACAAAATTCAAATTCACACACACACACACACACACTAGGCTTGCAGGTCTGACGGAGACTAGAGAAATTCCAAGAGTATGGCCCACTGACTCCCTTTTAACTCAGTACTGAAGTCACTTCTGAGGTTTACATTTCAGCCAAAGATTAGACAGGTCTGTGAGGCCAACAATAACACATGTAAGGAAGGTGCTTCATAGTTCAATCATGTATATGAGACAAATGGGCACACGAGCCTGAGAGCAAAGACGAGAAGACAGGAAGGGACGAGAAAACTGGGAGAATGAAAACAGGGAACCCGAGCTAGAGAAGGTGAAGGTGTTGATACATTGCAGGGTTGGCAACCAATGTCACAAAACAATGTGTATATTAAGTATATAATGAGAAACTAATTCACTCCATGAACTTTCATATAAAGCACAATAAAAAATTTAAAACAAACCAAGAAAACACTACTGAGAGTTCAACTTTAACTCAACTTTGGAAAGAAAAATTTTAAATAATAACAAATCCTGATGTTCCCAAGTGGCACACTTTGAGAAAAAATAATCCCTTTTCCTGGTTGGTTTAAGGGATAAGTTGAAGGAGATTACTATCTGTTTTCAAAGACATGACTCCTTCATTCCTCCCACCCCTCCAAAGCCAATTAGCAACCCTGATCCATTTTGGCTTCTATTGGCATTTTCCAAATGAATATAGAGATCGTCTGAAGAACATTTTGCCATTTTCCAGAAAGGTTGGTTATGAGGGCCAGACAGATGATTCCAGAAGCTCTGGGGTGTCTTTTATTGAATTTGAGTATGTATATCCATCAGGATAGGCTACGTTGTGCTGCAGTGACAAACATTCCCCAAATCTCAGAAACTTAACAGAAAAATCTATTTCTTACTCATTCTACACCTACAGGGCAGGAGCTCCACATATTGTAACCACTCAAAGACACAGGTTGACAGAGGTTCCATTTCGACACATGCTTTCATGACAACCACTGGTGGGAAGAAAAGGAAAATAAAGGGTTTCTAACGCTTCCCCCTAAAAGTGATGCACAACACTTCCACTTCTGTAGTATCAGCCCCAGCGAGCTTATCTTTAGAGCTAAGTCAGGTTAGGCAATTTCACCATATACCAAAAAGAGGAGAACCAGAAAACATCTAGTGAACATTGCTCAAGACAACCACAGTGCACCTCAGACAGAGATTAGGACAATGGGCCAAAGTCCAGAAATCAGCCTTTAAAGGTCAGTAGAAGGGGAGCTTAGCAGCATCTAGGCACTTGTAGGTAAGGACAGATAAATGACCTAATACATGCCTAGAACATGGTTGATAGATACCCAACAAATCCACTGCCATTGAGTCATTTCTGACTCACAGCGACCCTACAGGATACAGTAGAACTGCCCTGTGGGGTTTCCAAGGAGCCCTTGGTAGATTTGAACTGCTAACCTTTTGGTTAGCAGCCATAACTCTTAACCAATGTGCCACAAGGGTTTCCAGATGTTAGCAAGTCAGTTTTGACTCCTAGAGGCCTTATGGATTTGAAACACTTACTGATGAAGCTCGAAGACCATAGTCTTCAGTATGGATTGCACCTCAACATCAAGAAAGCAAAAAATCCTCACAACGGGACCAGTAAGCAACACCGTGATAAATGGAGAAAGGATTGACATTTTCAAGGCTTTCATTTCATTGGATCCGCAATCAACATCCATGGAAGCAGCAGTTAAGAAATCAAAAGATACATTGCATTGGGAAAATCTGCTACAAAGGACCTCCATAAGGTGTTGAAAACTAAGGCTGTCACCTTAAAGACTAAGGTGCACCTGACCCAAGTCATGGTATTTTCTTTGCATCATATGCGTGTGAAAGCTGGACAATGAATAAAGAAGACTGAGGAAGAATCAATGCCTTTGAATTGTGGTGCTGGAAAAGAATGTTGACTGTACCATGGACTGCCAAAAGAACAAACAGATCTGTTCTGGAAGAAAAGCAACCAGAGTGCTCTTGGAAGCAAAGATGGCCAGACTGCGTCTCACATATCTTAGACATGTTGTTGAGAGGGACCAGTCCCTGAAGAAGGACATCATGCTTGGTAGAGTAGAGGGTGAGTGAAAAAGAGGAAGACCCTGAATGAGACAGATTGGTTGCAATGATGGATTTAAGCATAAAAACAATTATGGACATGTACAGGACCCAGCAGTGTTTTGTTCTGTGGTGCATAGGGTCAGTATGAGTCAGAACAGATTTAACAGCACCTAACAACAACAACAGAGGCCTTATGTACAACACAACAAAGTACTGCCCAGTTTGTCATCCTAGTTTGTCACCCTCACAATCACTGGCATTTTTTGGCCCATTGTTGCAGCTATTGTGCCAGGCCATCTCATCAACAGTCTCCCTTGCCCTCTTCATCCTCTACTTCACCAAACATGATGTCTTCCCCCAGGATTTGATCCCTCCCAATGACATGTCCAAAGCAAGCCAGTTGGACAGTGTTCTGTCGGGATCCATAAGCCTTTCACTGGCTAATTTTCAGAAGTAGATTGCCGGGTGTTTCTTCTTAGTATATCTTAATCTGGAAATTCTACTGAAACCTGTCCATCATGGGAGACCTTGCTAATATTTTAAATACTGGTTGCATAGCTTCCTGCATCATAGCAACATGCAAACCACCTGTAGTATAACAAACTGACAGAAGAGTGGTGGTGGCATATGGTGAGCATCCAATACATACTCAACCTAGCCCCAAAAGGAGGATGACAAAAGAAGAGACGTGGGGTACTGGGAGGAATCTTAAAGGTCATTTAGACCAACACCCTGAATCAGAAATGGGAAAAGAGAATGTGCAATGAGAAAGTAATAGATGCAGAATGGGAAAGTGAGATTAAGGGTGCTTTTCACCCACCCTCTCCAAGCAACAAAGCTTTGCCCTTCAAGGCAGTCCTCTACAGATCCTGCTGTTCTTTCTCTTGGTAGAAAGCAAAGAATATCATTCCTTCTTCTACTACCTGCAGTGACAGGTGTCCCATGACAGGGGCTAGCCTTAAAGACCCAGCGTCACAGGGACAGAGGTTGGGGCCAGGTGTGCCCAGTATGGAACCACCCAAACATCCAGGTGGACAGGGTCCAATTTTGACTGAACATTAGGTTCAAAGCAAGGGGAACAGAGACCACTTCACAACTACTCTTAACACTTAGTTTTCCCTTTAGCTGACAGGTAGGGAGAATTTGCAATTATACTCAAGGCTATTTATAAAGAAGGAAACATCACTGTGGTAGACACTACACTGATGGCCCCACTAAATCACACCCTGACCTCAGTATTGGCCATGTGACTTGCTCTAGCTAATGGAACATTAGCAAGTATGATGCAGATAAAAACCTAAGAACCTCCTGCACACTGGGACATGTCCTCTTGGAATGTTCCCTCGTGGAAATTAGTCAACATACCATAAAAACTCCCAGGCAAGACAGCAGAATGATGAGAGACTACATACGGAGAGAGCCTCAAGGGTGAGCAATTCTAGCCCCAGCTGAGCTACCACTGAATGTAGCCATATGAGTGACATCAGCTGTGCCATGTTGGGCAGAAGAACTCCCCAGCAGAGCTTAGTCAACTCTCAGAATCAGACAAACTAATAAATTGCCACTATCTTAAGCGATTCAGTTTTAGGGTCATTTGTTGGGTACGAATAAACACCTGGAGCAGTGGCCATCACTTCCGTCAACATTAAGTCTATAGGACACATACTCACGTACCATTGCTGATACTGAGGAACTTTTCTTCATTCCTTCTTTCTCTGTCAGTGCCTGTGCTGTGGTCCATTTAGAGGCTAGAGACAGCTGTAAGTGACAGCAGAGCTCAGTGTGCTATTACAGGAAGACATACAAAGTGGTCAAGTTGGGCTCTTAACTAGGGTGGTCTTTGAAAAGGCTCCTGAAGCATAAATAGTTCATGAGGCAGATGGGGCAGTGTGGAGGAGGCCTGCTGGGCAGAGGGAGCATTACGTGCAAAGACGTCAATGTGTGAAACAGCCTGGTGCAGTTGGCCGCCTACAAGCACCTCATTATGGCTGGTAAGTCTACATGTAGCAGATTGTAGAGACAGGAGGCTGGTTAGGTAGGCAGGGCCAGCTTATTCACGGTCTTGCAAGCCAGGAGAGGGAATGTGAACACCATCTTGTGATCACTGGGGGACAGCAAGGGCTTGGAACCAGAGAAGGAGAGGGACAGACTGGCATCTCTTTGAAGACTTGTCACTCTGGCTACCGAGTATAGAGAGTGAACTAGAGGCAGTGAGTCTAGAGAAAGTGGTGAGGGACTGAACTGGTCATTCGTTCTTTTAAGAAACAGCCACTGTGTGTGCCAGGCAATGTGCCAGGCAATGTTTTGGGTTTGGGGTACAGTGGGGATGGAGAGAAGGAGGCAGACCCAGAGATGTCTGGGAAGTCATGTGGGAGGTAAGGGAGAGGGGAAGGCCAGGGTCACTCCCAGGACACTAACTTGCAGGCTAGAGGGTCACTGATGCTAGAGGAAGAATCAGGGTTAGAGAATGTCAGTGCGCTCATTTAGACATGTTCAGTTGGAGATGTCTATGAAGCCAGTGGAGACTGCTCCCAGTCTAAGCTTCCATTTATACAAGGACAATGAGTCTGGTAGTTGAAGTTGCCGGGAAAAGAAGCTAAATACACAAATGTCATCTGTGCCTTCTGATTTCTCCTGGTCCGGATTTCTTATCCCTTGGTGGACCTCTTTGGTGGTGGGACTCTCCTCACAGAGAATAAGGAAGCTAGAGGGGTCCCAGGACTATGCACTGATTGGTTGGGAAAAGCCTGTGGGAATTTCCTTGTACAGAGGAGACAGTATAAAAGGAGAAGGGAAACCAGGTGTGCTTGAGGACTCACAGGTGGGTAGAGGGACTTTGACAGTTTGGAAACTTCCAAAATGGTGAACAAGGATAAGGGAATAGATCTATCTTCAAGCCTCAGTTTCCTTGTCTGTAAAATGGGACTCTTAAAATTGTTGAGGATTAAACCAGGTAATGTAACCAAAGTTCGTTTCAAGAAAACAAAACAAAACAAAACCTGCTGCCGTAGAGTCAATTCCAAGTCATATCAACCTTATAGTATAGAGTAGAATTGCCCCCTATAGGCCAGTCCTACAATAACCAGTCAATAAGTGATGGAAGTATTTGATTTAATTAGCTTGTGAGACCCTTGGGAGCAGCCAGAGGAGCACATGCGGAAGGAGGGGGAGTGATAATCCTAATTCCTTCTGAGTAGTGTCTTATAAAAGGGGAGAACAGACATGGAAACTGTGACACGTAGAGGATTCCCCACGTGAAGATACATACACAGGCAGCGAAGAACACCAAGGAGGACCATCAGCCACCAGAAGCTAGGAGAGAGGTATGGGACAATTACCCCCCAAGCCCTCAGAAGGAGTCAACACAGACAATGCCCCAATTTAGACTTCCAGCAGCCAGACCAGTCAGAAAATACATTTGTTCTTTAAAGTCACCCACTTTGCAGCATATTGTTACCACAGCCATAGGACAACTGAGACAGAACCTGTCATCAAACCAAGGTGATACGGGTGCAAGGATATCTATTCCTGTCTCTCCAAATATGCCACAGCCATGAGTATGCCATTCATTCAGGTCATAAGATTCCCTGCATCTTCTCTGTACCAAGCCGTGGGCTGGGCACACAGAGAGACTGGAGGGCAACTCTGGCCTCGAGGACCTTCAGCTGGAGAACCACTAACTGTCATGCAGAGAATGGAGGAAGAAGGGAACAGACAAATTACTGAGGGAAGGAGGTGGGCTGAGGGTAGGGAGAGAGGGAGGCTCGGTGCTGGGGCTGGAAAGGATTTGGCCACAGGGTCTTGTCAGGAGTCCTGGCTCTGCCTACTGAGTTGGGATTTCAGCAGGAATCTACCATGATGAGGCAGCCGGCTGGAGGTGAGCCTGAGGGGGACCCTCCCAGCACCTGTAACTCCTCTTCGCCTGCTTGTTCCTAGGTGAGGCAACTCTGGCAGAGGTGAGGTGACCCCAGTTTGGGGCTGGTTCTTTGGGGACCTCCTTCGCTTCTGCATAGGTAGGCACCTTTCCAAGAAGAAATTGAGCAGACAGACCCAGGGGCTGGAGGGCAGTAGAGGGCACCTTGAACATTCACCAGCACAGATACCCATCACAAGGCAGTCCTTGTTACCACCACTGCTGGACAAACAAGGGGTCCGCAGCTCTACCGGGTTGTACTACCAGTCAACTGCTCCAGTTAGCAGTAGATCCTGAGTTCAAAGCCAGGCAGTCTGATGCCACAGATCACCTCTCCCTGCCACTCCCAGTACCCTGCTGGAAACTGGTGGGAAGAGGCTGAGCTTTGGGGATGGGAAACTCACATCCACTGGCAAAACCCAGTATTCCAGGCTGAGCCCCCAGGTGTAGCTGCCAAGGAAACAGATCAGAATTAAGAGAGAAGGAAGTACTGGCAAGTGGAGACTCTGGTCTAGGCCTCCCCTCTGGGGAGGGCTGGAAGGGTTCTCTCCTGTGCTGCCGTGGGTCTGAACATTGGCCCTTACCCCTGAGCCTTAGTTCCTCCATCTATTCGCTGAAATGACCACGCTTATGCTGAAATGACCACGCTTATCGCAAACAGTTCTTACCAAACAAGGAAATGGAAATCAAATCCAATGTCACATGTAAAGGCAAATTGCTGGCATATTAGTATTTTTATTTTAGTGCCTTCTAGGAATAATATTTGATTCTCATTTCACATTACTGGTACTGTTAGAAGCACTTCAGAGGGGTGGCTATGGTAAACTCCTTCCTGGCAGTGGCAGCCCCTGGTCAAGGGCCACCTTGGGGCCCACAGAGCAGGGAGGCTCAGACTCCATCAGCCCCACCCCCGTCCATTCCACCCGAGGGTACTGGCCCTTCACCAGGGCTCAGGCCTCTGTGTTATTCATTCTTGGTTATTCCTGCATTGATTCAGTCAGTTAATCTTTGGCCTTTGTGTTCTAGATGCAGAAGTTAACCAGGTACCCAGGCACTGTCCTCCTGGAGCTCACAGTTAATTGAGGAAGGGCGCACAGAAAACCACAGAAGGACTAGTGCCACGACGAGGGCAGTACCAGCTATTCTAGCAGCACAGACAGTCTGGAAGCTCAGCCTCTCTCCTGGCCTGGTGTGGACCAGGGCTTCCCTTCTCCCTAGTCTGATTTGGCTCCCTCAGCAGCTGTAACTCAGGGCTCCACCTAAAGTTTCAGGTTGTAGGGGAAGGTCTGTACCAGGCCAGCTGGCCTGTGGTCTGGCTGTTGGAGTTTGTGCCTCCCACTTGACTACCAACCCTTTGATGCCTCCCCATCCTTGGCACCCCTGTTAGCATGAAGACTGCTCCTTTGAGGACCACTCCCTACAGATGTCCTGCCTGGAGGATTCCCATTAGAGTGACCTGGGAAACTGGGTTCCTTTCAATAAACACAGTCACAGAGTGTGTGTGCTGAGGGCTGGCAAAAAGTGCACTCTGATCGTAGCCAGTCTTCACAGGTTCCCTGGGATCATCATCCCAGTTTTACAGACGAGAAACCAGAGGTTCCAGTCTTTCATTCACCCTTCCCTATGTGCATTCATTCCAGACAATGAATTAGCAATTTTTAGGGGGATCAGTGGGGCTCGGGTGGGCTGGGAGGGTATACTAAGGAGGGGTCAAGGAGGCTTCCAGAGGAAGTGACAGAAAGGCTGAGACCTGGAGGAGGGGGGAGATGAAGGCAGGTGAGGATGAGCCATGGATGGAAAAGCAGTTCAGGTTAGTTAATTTGCCCAGCTCAGAGTCAGTGCTATGACTGAAACTCACCAGACATCACATCTAGCGCTCTTAGACACCCCTCCCCACCTTGCTCCACCTGCCCAACGGCCAGGTCCTGCTCACTGGGGAGACAGACATGTCCATGACTGTGCCTGAATGTTTGGGTGTAGGCAATGCTGCAGGAGTCCAGAGGAAGGGTTTTGCCCCAGAGAAGCCCGAGAGGTCTGGGAGGGCTTCACAGAGGACGTGACTTAGCAGATGGATAGGAATCGGCCAGGTAGAGAAGGGCTGGCTACTCACGGAGAAGGAGTTTGCAAAGGCTCAGAGATGAGAACATGATTAGCATTTCGGGGTCACTCTATGAGGAGATGAGAGAAGGAAGGGTGCATTCCCAGGGCCTCTCAGCCTCTGTGGCTCCATCAGGACGTGGAAGAAACCTGAAGGGACTAGAGAAAAACTAGGCAGAGGGAGGAAGAATTGGCACTGAGAATCGGAGCTGGGACCCAGGCTGTGCGACAGCCTCCGAGGAAGAGGACCAGCTGCCGGCAATTGTGGCGCGTTCTTGGCTCTTCCATTCATTCCTGAGCCTCTCTCGGAAGCTGATTAGCGATTGTTCCTCCAGCTTCTTAAGAGGCGGGGGGATTGCAGAGAGAGACTGGCGTGCCTAAAAGAGCTGCCAGGCTTCTCTGTGGAAGAATCTAGACGCAATTTGGCAGGCAAAAGAGACCCCTAAACCTTGGACACCTACGCCTGCCACCTCCCTGCTCCCCGCCTCCTCCCTCCCAAAGCTGGGAGATGGGGAGGGAGGAGCTCCTAAAAATAATCCAGCAAATTGAAACACAGTCTGAGGCAGAGACATTTAAAAACACGGTGGGGAGGGGAGGGGGGACAGGGTATAGAGTGATGCAATGCAAAGAATCCCTGCCTGGATCATCATGCAGACCTGAGTTTCAATTTCATCTCAGGGTGTACTTTCTGTGTGACCTTGGTCTAGCAGCCTTACTTTCTGAGCCTCAGTTTTCTCTACTGTTGTTGAGAAGATAGGAGGTAATGTTGGCACCCCAAACAAAACTAAAGCCAGTGCCGTTGCTTCTGATTCATAGCGACCCTATAGACAAAGTAGGACGGTCTGATAGAGTTTCGACTGAGCACGGGCAGTCGAACTCGTTAGCAGCTGTAGCACTTAATCACTACGTCACCAGGATTTCCTATGTTAGCACAGCGGGTGGCAAACGGTAGGTGCTCAAAAAGTGTGAAATAAAGGCAACTTGAGGAACTCAGCGATTGTCTCCACCTTCAAATCCCAGAGGGGCTGTTCTGGAATAGAGCAAGTCCTCATGGAGAACAGGCGGAGAGAAGCAAGGGCTAGCTCAGCACAATCCGGGGAGCAGAGGTCACCACCCCCAAGATGCACTTTCCCAGATGTCAGCGGTTTTGCTGCCCCAGTGCGCCCCTCCCCCTCCAGCCTGTGGGTTAGCACCTTGGACAGGATTGGCTTCTCAGCTAGAGGAGTGACTCAACAGTACCCAGTTCTTTCTCTGCCTCTCTGCGTTCTGTCTCCATCCTTCTATCCACTGCCTCTCTCTCCCTTCTCTGTCTCTCTTGTCAGTCTCTGTCTCTCCTCTTTCCTGCTCTAGCTCTCTCTCTGCCACTGACTGCATCTCTCTGGGTGTCTTTGTGTGTGTGCTTGTGCGTTTTGTAATGTTTCTGTCCATTCTTCTCTCTCAGTCTCTTTGTCTTTTGCTGTGTCACCCTGTGTGTCTATATGTCTGTCTCTGTGTTCATTTTCTGACTCTGTTTCTCTCTCAAATATCTAAAATCTCCTAGGCTCCTTCCCAGGGGGAGAACAGAGAAACTGAGCCACCCCAACTATTTCCTGAGAGCCACCTCCACTTCAAGTTCCCTTTCTCAGATTACAGAGTGGAAGCCAAGCCTGGTGCTTGGGAGACACTTTCTGTCTGGATGTTGTCCCTCCCCAGCAGTCAGCACCACAGAACCAGGCTGAGACCCTTAAAGAGGCAGGACTGTGCAAGGGTCTGCGTCCTGACTGCTGGGTGACCTGGGGCAGTCAGTGCCACTGACCTGGCCCACTGGCCCCTCATTCATAAAATAGAAGCACAGAGCCTTGAAGACATTGTGCCAAGTGAAAGAAGCCAGACACAGAAGGCCATATAATACACGATTACGTTTATGTGAAATGTCCAGAAAAGGTAAATCCAGAGAGACAGAACATGGATCACCAGTTGCCAGTGATTGAGAGGAAGGAGAATGGCAAGTGATTGCTAATGAGTTTGGGGTTTCTTTTTGGGGTGATGAAAATATTCTGGAATCAGACAGTAATGATGGTTGCACAACCTTGTAAATACACTAAACAGTAAGCTGTATACTTAAGAAAGGTGTGATTTATGATATGTGACTTATATGAGGTCTGACAATTAAGTTTGTGAACACATCCTAGAAGAAGTGCTACATACCTCTTTAGTCACCTTTGGAGTACTCCCTTTGGGAAGCTATGCACTGACACCACCGCCTAGTCCAGCCTTCAAGGCAATTTTGGAATTCTTTTTCTGAAATGACCATCAAAGCTGTCATTGTGTCTTCCTTTCAATATTTTCTTTGTCTTCAGGTAAAGAAAAAAATCATTAGGGGCCAGATCAGGCAAGTAGGGTAGGTGTTTCAATACAATTATTTGTTTACTGGCTAAAAACTCTCTCAGAGACAACTATACAATTAAGTTTGCAAACTTGCCACCATTCACAATGGCCATTCCAAAAAGAGTTCCAAAATTGCTCTGACAGGTGGACTAGGTGACAGCATCAGTGTATAGCTTCCCAAGGAGAATACTTTGATGGCAACCATAGTAATGTTTCGCAACGAGATATGTAGCACTTAGAACAATTAAGTTTGCAAACTTAATTGTCAGACCACGTATCTCCACTAACAAAAATTCCATAGCTGAAGCATAAATGCCCACCTGGTATGTGGTTTGATAAGGAACATATGAAGTTCAGGTGGGCCCCACAGAGAGTACATTCTGATGCACACCTGGTCTCAGCTACCTTGGTCCCTTTACTTAGAAATGGGGCAGCTTCTTCACCTTTTACCTGAGTTCCTTCCCTGTATTTCCCTCTGTGACCAGGAGCTGGCTAAAGCCCTTAGAAGCCAATGTCACAGCCAGTCACAGCTCTGATCAAGAACTCCTTGCAGGACAGGGCTGGGAGGCTTCCCCTGAACTAACAGCTGGCCTCCACGCCCCAGGAGAGCCTAGCCCACAGCTCTCCTCTCGCTGTCTCCAGTCTCTGTGGCCCCTGGCCTGGGTCTGTTCACTTCTGTACGGCAGCCTGGACCTCCTGGTCCCCACCCTGGGATGGGACCAGACCTTTTCATCTCCCTGTCTCTGTCCAGAGGCCAGAGCTTCCAAGGGATAAAGGCTCGGCCCTAGAGCTGTACGTCTCTGTACGCAGGTGTGGAGGCCCCTCCTTCAGCCTGAGCCCCCAGCTGCCCACTCCCGCCCTGCCTACCTCGCACTTTCCCTTCCTCCAGAATCTGCTATCTGCACTACAGCTCGCAGGACCTGAAGGCACTTGGCTACTTCACCCAAGATGATGAGACACCTTCACATCTAAGAAAAATGATAAAGCTCCCTCCCTGAGCAGTTCTGAGGCTGAGGTATGAGACACATATCTCACTCTGCAGCCATGTTATTGCAGTGGCTACGAGCTGGGCCGCTAACCAGAAGATCGCCACTCCTTGGAAAAATCAATGGGGTGGTTCCAGCCCATCCTATAGGGTTGCTGCGAATCAGAATCAACTCAACAGAAATGAGTTCAGTTCATTATTATTATTATTATTTGTCTCAAAGCCTGGGGGCTTTGCAAAGCTTCTGATGGCTTCTGCCCTGCCCTGGACAACTGGGAGGCCAGGAGGGGTAATCTGTGCTCTAGGTAAAACATATTTCCCTGTGTATCTGCATGTTGCTGTAAGTGTGCCCAGGCATATGTGTTCCTGTGCATATTAGCTTGTATATCTAAGTGTGCACGTACGCATATCTGTATACACACACCCTGTGTACATATGTTTGTTGACCCGGGGGCTGTGCACATTGGTTTACGGTCTACGTTTCCTCCTGGTTCTGCATTCAGGACCATGCACATAAGTGCCTTTATAGACTTATCAGTGCTCATGTGCTCATGTGTACCTATTTACCTTGTACATATCTCTACACATATGGCTGTGTACGTGAGCCTTTTGGTAACTGTGTCTGCAGTTGTGTGTCTGTGCATATGTGTGAATGAGCTGTTCACACGTTCCTGAGCCTACGGGGCTGTGCTCCTGTGGCCCTTTCACCCACATCTGCGCATACATGTTTGTTCTGTGTGTGCAGAGCCAGGCAGGAAGGTGGTGAAGGCTGTGGCCCAGGCCTTGGAGGTTTGTCATAAATTCAGCCTCCAGCACACAATGCGCATGGCAGACAGGGCCAGTAACTAGTCAGGAGAGGTGTGGGTTCTGGGAGCCATGGCTCCAGCACCGTCACCAACAAGGGCAGCACCAGCGCTGTCCTGGGCTAAAGGAAACCAAGAGCCTGGAGGGCCCAGACTAGCTGTCGACTCCATCCCCTCTTGAGGTCCTGTGGACAAGCCAACCTCCAGAGGAGAGGAGAAGTTGCCTGAGCTGGCCCAAATAAGACGGGGACTAGGGACAGTTTGAGGATGCTCCTGGGGACTTACAGTGCACAGGTGCTTGGGAGATCAGAAGTGCAGATGGGGAGATTGCACTTTGTGTCTGGAGGTCTCAAGCTTCCCCATCAGGGGCCTAGTCCCAGCACCTTCCTCTCCTCCCTATGGGGCACTCACCTGCAGCCCTACACCTTAGGCTCCAGGGACTGTGGCAGCAGATGCAAGACGCTGAGGCCTAGGTGAGCTGTAGTGGGAGGGTAAGTTGCTCCTTTTCCATACCAAATGACCCATGCACAACTGACTGAGGCCCCTCAGGTGCAGTGTCATGAGTCCCACCTAAGCTCCAAGAAGGTGGCACCAGGAAGGCCCACTGTGCCTGCCAGCTGCTGTACACCTGGTGCTGTAAGTTACAAAGAGCCAAGTTAGCACACATCTGGGGAGGGCAGGCACCATGAACTAACCCAGCTCTGATTCCTGGGAGGCAGCGGAGCAGGTGCGAGTTAGTGGGAAACTCTGAGACCTGGGGGACTCAAAAAGATAAAGAAATGGCAACTCAGAGATGGGAGGGGACTTGCTCGGGGTTGCCTGTGAGGTAGTGGCCCATGTGATCACAGAACCATCAACTGCCTGCTTCTACTCTCAGGTCAAAATCTTGGTAGCAGAAGCTAGCTGAGTAAGCCCTCAAAGTTCTTGGAACACCAACAGGCTCCATGAAGACTGAATTCCCAGGACTGGGTCACCAAGGACAAGTGGGTCACCCGAGGCTACCTGCCTCTCTTTACCCTGATCCCTTAGATTAGTAAGACGAGGCAGCCATGCTATGCTATCCAAACAGAATCCTGGATAACATCCCTTCAAAGCCCAGAGGGGGTTGACAACTTGCACAAAGCTTCACAGCAGGAGACTTGGCACTGGCCAACTGGCCTCCAAATGCTTTCCTATGCTACCCCACTAGGATGACCTGGGCTAGCTCAGGTTCTGTGGGGATGGGGCCCTCTAGGCAGGTGCTGTCCCCAGGTAAACACTCTTTCTCATCCCCTGTCCCTGGGACCCTCCAGAAGTAGTCAACTAATGCCATGCTCATCCAAGACAAGGGAAAGACTCTAAGTCTGACTCCCCACAACCAGCTGAGACCAAAGGAAACCGTCAGCTTTTCCCATGGTCACACTGAGGTACCTGGACTAGGAACCAGCTGTTCTGCCCCTCAATATGTTGACCCCCAGCAAGTATCAGAGGGCCAGGAACCTGTAGGGGTTGTCCAAGGATAGGGCAGGGGTGCCACTAAGGACTGAGGGTGGAGAGATGCTTAGGAGGCTGCCGTCTCTTGTACCCTCCCCACCATTGTTCAGATGGGCCGCTGAGAGGGCAGGTGTATGGACACAGTCACACACAGTGTTAGCATCAGGCCAGACAAGGCACCCAGGCCCTGGCCTCCCACGCTCAATTCTGCCCATAGAAGCAAACTCCTTCAGGATCCCTGGTGAGAGGAACCAGAGGACACCTTCAGAGACTGGTGTTACAGACAGGGTCATCTGGTCTTTGCTCTGGCCACCTTGCACCTACCTGTGTTTCTGTTTACATTCTGTGTCTGTAACTGTGCCTTTGTCTTTAGTCACTCATGTGCTGTCTGCCTGAGGCTGTCACGTTTGTCTGCCATCAGGGGGTGAGTGCCTCAACAAAGCCTGAGTTGTGTGGGAGGTGAAGGGAGATACGAAATTAAGGGGATCCCCAGAGATTATAATGTTCTGCTGCCCACTTTGCAGGGAAAGAAACTGAGACAGAGGGAGCCAAGGCCATACTGCTGATGAAAACAGGATCTGGAAATAACATTACTTAAAATGCTTTACCGTGCGTCAGGGCAAGACCTGTTCTTATGCTGCCCCCTTGTGTTCAGAGGAAGGATTGTTACTGCCCGCCCAGCCCGGGACAGAACCACAGAAACTCTTGTATTGGTCTCCTTTTTTCCTTCCCAGGCCAGCTTCTCTGAACCCCTGCCCTGAAGCCTCACTTTCTCCCTTTCTCATCCAGGATGAACCACAAGATAGAGGACATCAGAAACACCATCCCTCTGCCCAGAGGCGGAGCGCTAACCGGGCCAGCCCACGTGGCTGAACACCTAGCAGCCTCACTGCCTGTCTGGGGCTCGCTTTTCAGGTCACATCTCTGCCTCTCTCTTGTCTCCCCAGAACATGTCCTCCCCTTAGCCCCAAATGGCTTTCTGCACTCCCCTAGTTTTCTTTCAGTCTCTTCAGACTTTTCTGGGCCTCTTGTCCCCCCTAGTCCCACACGGTGTTTCCTGAGGCTCTGACCTCCTGAATCTCCTGGAAGGCAGACAGACAGATTGACAGAGAGACAGCCTTTAGGGCACCAACAGGCCAGGAGCATCAAAAAAAGAAAGTCACTAGGGAGAGCAAAATGCAGCTTCTATGAACCTGTGCATTTGGCAATAAAGAAATTGCTGTAATACATGAAAGTTTAGTATTGTTTTTTGACTCATGGGAGGCAGTGACCCTAGAGGTCAGAACAGAACTGTCCCATAGAGTTTCCAAGGAGCGCCTGGTGGATTTCCACTGCCGACTTTTTGGTTAGCAGCTGTAGCACTTAACCACTAAGCCATAGGGTTTTCCAGAGGAGATAGGATGAGCACCATCATCTTTTCAGTGCTTTGGGACTGTAAGAGCCCTTCCTGGGTGACCTCATCTACTCAGTGCTTTACAGCGACGTCACTGAGATTTCACCCCCACACACATATCTCTGGACCTGATCTCAGCTGCTTCTGGGATATCTTCCCCAGTGTCCCCCGGGCACTCACACCCAAGATATCCACATGGAGCTTACAGTTTCTCCGCAATGCCCCTCATCCAGCACTGATCTCCCCAGAGGTAACTTCAGCATCATATTCACTTGGTCTGGCTCCCTGACCACCACAATAATCAATCTTCTTAATAGGTCTTGAGTTAGTGTCCGACTCACCACCCTGCTCCCTGCCCCTGCCCTTGCCCTAGTCCAGAACACCATTGTTTCTTCCAGGTGGCCCTGCACCCGTATCTTTCCTCCATAGCCAGCCTGCCTGCCATGCTGCTTCCCTGTCTGAGCCCATCCTCAGAACACCTTTACCCCCAGAATGAAAGTCATGGTCCTAAAGTCTCCACAGCCCCATCTCCCACCACCCGTGATCTCACACTGATGCGTCAGGCACTAAGCAGTTCTCACAGCCTGATGGGTAATGAATAAACTGAACAGAGGGTGGTCAGTTTGGGATTAAAAGAAGACTGAACATGCTTCCTAGGGCTCTTCAAGTGGGTGGTGACCTTCAGGGTTGTCACTTTAGCCACTAAAAGACACCACTGTACAAGCGGTCCCAGCCCAGTTTGTACACCTCCCACAGTGGGGACCTCCCTCCCTCTCACCATCACTGGGCAGGTTCTGTTAGAAAGTTCAGCTCCTGGAGTAACGGAGACGATGACAGGAAATTAAAACCTAGGGAGCTTAATCCCCAGGGACACTTAAATTCTTTTTTCTCACTGAAACTCCGTCCTTAGGAGCCCTCGTTCTCCATGGGTCCCCTCGTTCTCCTAGGGTCCCCCATTCCGACTCACCTGTGGCTCCGGGAAGCCAGCCTGGGCCTGACCGAAAGATTGCCAGAGTAGGCAGCAGAGGGCAGTGCTGCCCCACACACCGCCCCTGGGACTATGTCTCAGACCATGTGGGTCTTTCATGGAGAAGTGTGTGTGTCTGTGTCTGTGTGTGTGTGTGAGAGAGAGAGAGAGAGAGTGTGAGTGCGAGTGTGTGAGTGAGAGAAAGACAGAATCTATTACTTCGTGTCTCTGAATGGAGGTTTCAGTGACTCTACAGGCCAGTTGGTGTATGTGGCTATTTGTGCCTGGGTTCCCAATTCCCACCACATGATGGGGTAACATGGTCACTCCCCGGGCCCCCAGGGAAGGCTGAGGATGACTACAGCCTTACCCTGGACACACTCCTCACCTTCTGAAAGCTCCTAACACCATCTCCAACACCTCCACCGCCACAGACCTCCTGGGCCTCACCTGGACCTTAAGTACCTGTAAATGAGGGCAGTGACCCTAATGAGAAGAGGTTGATGTCTTTGTCACCAGCTTGAGGTTCAGAGCTTGGAGGCACAGTTGGCTCTGGCCTGTGAGGCCCTATGGGCTGGCTGGCTGAGAGCCCACCAGACCCTTACAGCCTCACCTCTGCTCTTGCCCACCAACACCCCACAACAAGGATGGGGTGAATCTATCCCCAAATAACAGATGAGGAAAAAAAGAAATGTGTTAGTTTGATCAGCTTTGAGCTGATCACCAGGTTCCACGGTGACTGAGACCAAGGCCCCAGGCCTCAAACATCAGACCCAAGAGAAGTACAAGATTGCTGGCAATGTTACCATAGCCCTGACCACTGCTGTAACAGAAGGGCTTGCCTGGAAGTGGGAGTGCTGGGGAAGGGATCTGTCCTGTTGCCTTGGGCTGTGGGGGACAGAGAGAAGGTTTGCTGGAGCTGGTCCTTGGGGTGCATCTTGGAGGACAGGAAGAGTGTGCCTGCAAGAGAACAGTGTGTGTAAAGGTGAGAGGTGTGAGAGACACTTGGGTCAGCACGAGCTGCTGGACCACAGGTTGTACGTGGGTGATGGGTGGGGGAAACAGGAGATGCAGGAAGGACCCTTTCTCCCAGTCCCAGCAGACTGACTTGGGGGA
Organism: Heterohyrax brucei; assembly: GCA_028571685.1. Lineage (NCBI taxonomy): Eukaryota > Metazoa > Chordata > Mammalia > Hyracoidea > Procaviidae > Heterohyrax > Heterohyrax brucei. The sequence continues at coordinate 72,911,297 of CM053150.1, forward strand.
CTGGGCAAGCCACCCTCAACTCCAAATCCCAGGCAGAAGTCTTGGGATCCGCCTCATATCTCTGTGACCTCTATAGGACAGGGCTTCCCATGACTGCCCCACCGTCCCAAGGATTCAGGAATCCACAGGAATTTCTGCAGCTGGAGAACCGAAATGGAGGGGAGAGGGAGGAGATGCTGAAATTAGTCTGTATGTTTCACAATCTAGACCTGAGCGATTCACCCACTCAAGAGACAGAGTGAGAGACAGACACAGAGAAAGAACCAGGCAAGGGAGCGAAGAGACAGGGAGACAGAATGAATGGCGAGAGAGAAAAAGAGCGGGTCAGAGACAGGAAGACAGAAAGGCAGGGAAGGAGAGAGAAAAGGAGGTGCAAGAGGGCAGGTTGGGGAGCGGGAGAACTTTCTGGGCCCCCTGCTTGCGCCCTCCCCGGTGCCTGTGGCCAGCAATCAGGCCGGCAGGAGGCAGGTGGTACCGGCAGACAATGGCGCGGAGGAGTGCGGAACCTGGGACTAAATTTGGCGTTGCCTTTGCAGGGCGCGGGGCCGCCCGTTCATCTCGATGCAAAGGAGAAACGAAATGAATATGCAGCGCGGGCTGTAATTGGGCCGCCGCGGCCGCCGCCGCCGCCGCCGCACTATAATTTTCCAAACAGGATCTTGCAATCAGGGCCTTATTCATTAGCGCATAAACAATTTTGTTTCTCGGCACTCGAGCCTGTCAATCACGCCGAGAGGGAACATCTTGGCCGGAGGCGCGGGCCGCCGCGCTCGCGCGCGCTCCCACGCGCTCCCACACGCATCCCCTCGAGCGCCACCAAGTGGCTCTGTGACCGGGAGACCTTTGGGTGCTGGGTGGAGGGGGATGGAAACATGCTTTGGGGTCCCCAGTCGGGCAGATGAAGGGTAGGCTGTGGAGAAGAACACGAGTTTAGGAAGAACCACAGCCGGGAATTTGCATCCTGTGGCTGACATCAGGCTCTGTCCTTGAGCCATCCTTGCTCTTCCTTGCCGGCTTCTCTTGGCCTCTCCGTAGTGTAATAAATGCATTTACCCCACGGAACTATAGGGGCATCACATGGGATAAAGGATGTCTAGTGGTTCCGGATAATGTGGGGAGGGATGCTGGGGGACGGTGGGGATGCTGGCAGCTGCTGGGGATACAGGCAGAAGGGAGCCCATGTAACACCTTTTATAAAAGAAAGGGACCTTTGGCCCCCACTCCACCACCACCCAGGGCCACTCCATGACACCATGTGTACCTATGAGAATTCAAAATATTCCCCGAAGAGTTGGAGGCAGCCCTAAGTTCATGCACATGGGGTGTGTAAGTGTGTGTGTGTATGTATGTCTATGTGCATATGTATTTGCTTTCTTGCTGGTTGGAGGGTTTGTGTGCCCAAAGGCAGATTCTTGAAAGTCAGTGTGTGTCTCTGGAAAGGACTGGCTTTGTGACTGTGTATGATTGTGTTTGTGTGTTGTATAACTCTGTATGTATGTGGGCGTGGGTATGCATGCACAAGTAGTCCACGGATATGTCTGTGTTAGCTGGGTTCTGATCCTATGTGGTTGTTTGGCTCTGTATGAGACCGTGAGCTGGGTGTGCCTCCCGGATATGGCTAGGTGGCTGTGTGTTTGAGCTTGGCAGAGTAGATAGCGAAAAAGAGGAAAACGCTCAACAAGATGAGTTGACACAGTGACTGCAACAATGGGCTTGGGCATAAAAACAATTGTGGGCATGGCGCAGGACTGGGCAGTGTTTTGTTCTGTTGTTCACAGGGTCTCTGTGAGTTGGAACCAACTCGACAGTACCTAAGAACAACATGTGATGGTGAGCAGCCCCGGTGGTCCAGTGGCTGAAGCACTCAGCTAGCAACTGAAAGGCTGGCAGTTGAACCCGTCATGGGAGACAGATATGGCAGTCTGCTTCCATAAAGATCTACAGCCTTGGAAACCCTGGGGGGCAGTTATACTCTGATCTACACATTCATCATGAGTTGGAATCAACTAGAAAGTGATGGATTTGGTTGGGGTTTTGTTTGGTTTTTGTTCTTTTTATGGACTGCATGTTTTTGTGATTGAGGATGTGCAGTCTTTGGGGCCCAAATGACCTGGCAAGACCACAGATGTGTCTCAAGCACTGACGGGCTGTTTCTTTCAGGACAGACAACAACTTCTGTCCCCCTCACCCCACCTCCTCCCTAGCCACCTTCCCACTTAAGTGGGGTGCGCAGGCTGGAGAGATGAGCATGCCCTACTATTAGGTCTGGAGAAGGGACAGGACAGACCTCCCCAGCCTATCTGACCTCTCTCCAAGCCCCCTCAATGACTTCCACAAGTATACTGAGACTTAGCTTCACCAGTCCCTTCATCATGACAGTCCCAGTGCTTCTGGAAATTCAAGATCAAATGTTCTGATCTGCTCAGCTCTTCAAAGATCACAGGCATAGCAAGGTTGGACAGCCCACTGTACTGATGGGGAAGCAGAGACTCAGCATGGCAAAGAGACTTGCCTGAGGTCTCCCAACAAGACAGAGTTTGGGATTTGAACTCCTGTCTGTGGCCTGGGAGCAGGGGATAGGGGCCTGGCTTCCCTCACATATGTACACATAATCCCTCACCCACAAACATCCCAGACCAAGCCTAGGGGCCAGCTAGGAGCAGAGAGGGCAAGATACAAAGGTCTCTCCACCCACTTCCACCCCCACATCCCTCTTCTGAAGTATCCCAACCCCCAGCCCCCACTCAGCACAGAGACAAAGAATTTGAGGATGTGTTGGCAGCTAACTGATGGCCCATTAGTCTCTGCCCAGACACCCTCTTCACAGCTCTAGCCCAGCCCGGATACCACCCCACCCGCTGGTCACCCCCAGCACCGGGCCAGGAAGGGAGGCGGCCAGGCAAGGGGCTTCTGCACGGAGTCCGGAAGCTCAGAGGAACAGTCTTCAACCTGTGAATCCGGCCACTCCTGCTTCTGTGTGTCTACATGCAGGCCTGATCCCAGCCTTTGAAAGACCCAGGCTATCAGTGAGGCAGCTGCTGCGAGCAGCTCCTGAGGGATAGCCCATTGGCACTGGCTTTACATAAGGAGGCCAAGGTTTAAAACCCAGCTCTGCTTCTTCCTGGCTGTGTGACCTCAGGCAGGTTGCCAAAATTCTCTGGACCTCAGTCTCCCCATCTATAAAGAAGAGCTATTTAACTCACTTGGCACCCTGCTTGGCACTCAGTGCTTAGTAAATGATAGGGTGATGGGGAGTTTACCTGGGACCATATTTGACCTCAAAACCCAGACTCCAGATGTGTGCTCCAGAGTTGTCACTCGTGACGAACGCTGCCAACAACTGAGTCAGGGTTTCCAAAAAGATGCACACTAAGTTTGTCTTTCTTGAAAACCAGTGCCCTTCCAAGCCCTCTGTGATCCTCTCTTATGGAGGGTGTGCTTTCAAGGAGCCCTGGTGGCACAGTGGTTAAGCATTTGAGCTACTAAGTGAAAGGTCGGTGGTTCGAACCCACTTCCACCTTAGGAGAGAGATGTGGCAGTCTGCTTCTGGAAAGATTACAGCCTTGGAAGCACTATGGGACTGTTCTACTCTGCACTATAGTGCCCATATGAGTCTGAGTAGCATGCTTTCAGATCCATGATGTGCTCCCATGCTGGGAGGTAGGCCATTCTGCCTATTTTACTGAGACACAGAACAAAACCTAACAGGTAGAAGCCTCTTCCCAAAGGTCACTAGTTGTTAATAAAAGGAGTCAGGACTTGAACCCAAGCTTCCAAGCACCAGAACAGTGCTCCTCCTCCATCCTTTGTCCTGTCTCTAGCCTTCTGCTCGCTTTGTTTAAGGACACCTGGGATGGGCTCCAGACCAGCCCCTGGCACTGCCAGCTCAGCAGTGGTAACCAGTCACCGGTCCCTTCTGCTAGACTGTGATCCAGGGAGGCTGCTGACATGCAGAATCATCAGGAAATAATGTCTTCAAGGCTCTGAGCCACCAAGGGCAGAATGTTAGAGAAGGAGAGAGAGAAAAAAGGCCAGCGGCCCAGCCTCCAAGGAACTGTAGTGGCCTAAAGGCATGAGATTCCTTGCAGACATTCCTCTATAGATCCCATGTCTTCCCTCTGTTCTCTTTCCTCTTTTCTTCCTCATCCTTTCACCCATCTTCCTCTTTCCTTTTTCCTCCTCCCTCTTCCCTACCAAGGGCTTTACTTACCTTGATGCATGATTAACCCTAGAGCTCAGATGGTTCCTAGCTGTGTGACCTTCAGAAAGACACTCAACATCTCTGAACCTTTCTTTTCCATCTGTGAGATGAAAATAGTATTATAATTTAAAAAACAAAATACAATGCCATGACTAATTGGCTCTTTGAGCCCTAGCACCTACCACAGTGCCCCACACATAGTAAGTATTCACTGAGTCTGTTGAGTGACTGAGCAGGGCTGGACAGAAGAAGGCAGCGTCCACAGCAGCCTGGAAAGGCTGGATGCTCACCGGTGTGGTTTCTCTTCTCCTCACTCTAGTGTCAATCAACTGGAGTTACCGGGGCTCCATCTCACCCTGTATCTATTTACTCATGGCTCGGCTGCCGAGGTCCAGTGCTGTTCACTGTGGCAGCCACTGGCCCCCTGTGGCTATGGCGCATTAGTCCAAAGCATGCTGTAAGTGTGTCAAACACACCAGTTTTCAAAGACTTTGTACAAAAATACTCATTAATAAATTTTGTATTGATAACATGTTCCAGTGGTAATGCTGTGGGCATACTGGATTAAATAGACTATGGTATTTATGTTATTATAACTTCACCTGTTTCTTTTCACTTTTTTAATGTGTCACCAGAAACTTTTAAACTACACGAGCAGCTTTGCGTTTCTACCCTGTTGTATTTCCACTGGATGACAGTGGTCTGAGAGATGCTGTAGACCCCAGTCCCTGAAGGATCAGAGGAACACTCCAACACTCCCTTCCAGAGCACTCAGCAGCCCCGTGCACAGCAGGTGGTGCCTGCCTCAGTTTCCCCATCTAGAGCTTTAGTTCTGTCTGGTTCTAGCTCCCTATATCCCACCTAGAATCACCCCTTACCCTCACTATCTTGAACCACAATAATACCTGTGTACAGCCATACCTGAAGCCTTTGGAGCCTTCCACCGTTTGACCTCCTCAGCCTCACAGTCAACCAATCATTTTAACTTTCAGATCTCTGTCCCATCCATTCTGCCACTGCCATAGTCCAGACCTCATTCGTTCATTCATTCATTCATTAAGCAAATATTTATTAAGCACCTGTCTACCAGGCCCTCTTCTCTGTGCTTGAGACACATTGGTGAACAAAGCAGATCAACACTTTTGTTCTTGGGAGATGACATTCTTCTGAAGACAAAATATAAACATTGTGAATAAGTTTAAAAGATATGCTTTAGAACATGTAAATGCTAAGAGAAAAAAAGAAATAGAGCTGGGTAAGGAGTGTCAGCTGCCACACTGGCCTCCCTGTCTTCAGTGTCACCTCTCTGACCCATCCTCCATCTGCTGCTGGAGAAATCTCAGACTCAACCATGCTACCTCCTTGCTTCAAGTCTTCCACAGCTCTCAAGTGCCTCCAGGCAAAAGTCCAAACTCCCTAGGCTAGCATGCAAGGCCCCGAACCATCCGGCTGGTAACAACTCAGTCTTCTTACCCAGTCACTTCCTGGTGTGCTTTCTAGCGCCTCCTACTGTTCCTAGAACAGCAAAAACACCCTGCTCTGTTCTCATCCTTAAAAGCTCAGCTCCCTGCCGGGATGATTTGCATGGAGCCATGTGTGGATCACTGCATCCTAGGCTCCTCTGAATGTTCGCTGCATCCTAGGCTCAACTGAGTGTTGAGGTTACATGCCTGCTGCCATAGGTCACGCAAGTCTGTGCTGATCCTCTGGGAGCCAGCTTGCCGCACATCGCATTCCTGTGTGCCCCCAACCCCACCCCAATCCCCACACAGTGAGGCCCAGCTGGGCACTGGGGCTGCCCAGGTAAGTCTCCACTTCCCAAAGCCTCAGCGGGAACAGGCGCTGCGAGTCAGGAAGTTGCCATGGCAACCGACAGACCCTCTTGCCAGCTCCTGCAATCAGCGCTGGGACCTGGCCACCCGCTGGGCTTCCTGGAGATTTGTTCGTTCCCTGTGATGGAAGGAGGTTTTGGGGAAAGCTCCTACCCCCTTTTGCTCCCTTACCCTCCCCTCAGCACAGCAAGGCTACCAGGCTGGGCCAACATTGTGTTTTGGAGAGAGCAAAGGACTGGAGTTCTGGTCCCAGGTCCTCTCCCAGCCCTGCCTGTAGCTTTGGGGAGATTGTTGTCTCTCTGTGCACCTCTGTTTCCTCTTCTCCAACGTGCCTCCGTTGCAGAATGGCTGTAGGGTCTGGGGCAAGGATGTGGTGCATCCCTGAGGGATGGGACTTGGGGTCATCCTTTCTGTGCCAGCACAAATGAGTGATCCTCTTCAGTAGGGTGCCCCCAGAGGTGGATTTTTAGTGTCAGTCTGACAAACAGGAATCTGAGGTCAGAGAGTGGAGAGAAGGGCCACAGTTACACAGACCCACCAAGGTCTTCCTGGTTCTGCTGGTCTCCCCTTGGGCTGGACAGGGAAGGACAGGAGTGCTGGGGACACTCAGCAGACAGGGCTCTGGGAGGGATGGGACCTGGGATCATCCTTTCTCTGCCAGCACAAATAAGTGACCCTCCTCAGAAGAAAGAGTTCTAGACTAGGCAGCAGAGAAGGTGGGCTTGGGTTGCAGCTGGCTCAGTGATCCCAGGGGAGGGGACATCAGTTGAGATGCTCTAGATTAGACAATGAGCCAGATGGCACCCAAGAGCACATCTCACTCACACAGGCTGTGGTGTCTATTCTATTTCAAGACAAGCTTCCGGATCGTTGCAACCCTGGGCAACGGTGACCTGTGAGTCTGCCACACATCGCAGCACAGACTTCTCCCGCTGACTGATGGATCTTGTTTCAGACACACGCTTGGAGAGACAGGAAATAGAACAGCATCTTTGTTCTTCTAGAGCCCTGAGCTTTTTAATTATGAAGCTGCTTTGTCTCTTTCTCCATCTCACTCCAGTTCCTGCCAGAAAAGTCACCCAAGTGAGAGAAAAGGCACCACGTGCTTGCTGCGTGCCTTGTGCCCTTTTTATGCCCATGACCTCATTTAGTCCTCACAGCCATTCTGCGAAGTAGGTCTTTCTGACTGCGTGTCATAAGGAAACAAGGTCTCAGAGAGAGGTGAAGGGACTTGTTCAAGGTCACACAGCCCATAAGTGGCAGAGCTAGGATTTGAACCGAGACCAATCAGATCCCATAGCCCTGTAGAAAGAATATCCTTGCTTTCCTTAGTTGACTTATCCCATCCTAAGAGATAGCTCTGCTCCCTGGGACAACTCCTGTTTCTTTCTGGGACCCCAAGTGTTACCAATAGCTCTTTCCTCTTTCCTCTTCCTTCATCTAGGCAGAAAAAAAATGCTTGGACTCAGAATCCCAGAGCAGCGTAGGAAAAAGTGCCCTCTCAGATGATCCAGACCAACCCCAGCCAGCCAGTTCTGCCACACAGACGAGGAAACTGAGGCTCTGTGAGAGGAAGTGATCTGCAGTGGTTGAGAAGCAGAGCCAGGACTAAAGATTCAGCCCCTGCATACAGCAGGGTGGAAGATGAGTTCCATCTAACCAGATTCTACGAGTTGTAGGCTCTCAGAAAGGGGGAGTTGGCAGAGCTCTGAGGACATTTCTTAGGACAGTTTCTGTCTAGCAGAGAGGAGGAGCAGGCCAGACAGGAGAGTGGGGGGTGGGGTAGGCAGCTCAGCTGAGCAGTGGGGTCAGACAACCTTGGCAAAGCTCCCATCTCAAGCCCCTGGCAAGAGCTTGAGGTGGAGCTGAAACATTCAAGCGGCTTCCTCTCCTTTGTTGGGAGTGATGTCGCCCTTTTCCTGGATGTCCAAGAACTGGCTTCAAACAATAGCCCTGTCAGGAAGCCAGGAAGGGGCTGCTGCCCTGTGCCTTGTCCTGCCCCATCCCTCCCCACCTCCTGAGACCTGGCCAGGCCGTCCTTTATGCTCATCTCTCCAAGTCCGATGCCTCTCTCTGTCACCAGCCAGCAGTGTTACTAGGGGCAAGCCACCTAAGTCTCTGGGCTTCAGCTCCCTACCTGAAACTTGGGGAACATAATCTTGGCACACTCATCAAAGGGGGTAGTGGTGGTAATAGTAGACAACCCACACACAAACAGTGAGGGTAGAAACACTTAGCACTTAATGGGCTTTTGAAAATGTGGGTTGACTCAATCACAGAAATTGTCAACTCACATTTTTCAAATACCTACTAAGTTCTTTGCATTTCTACATCCGTTATCTCTATATGGTATGTTAAGACTGGCTAAGACACACAGTTCTGGAGTCAGACAGTTGGGTTTAAATTCCAGCTTTGTCACCACTAACTGTGTGAGCTGGGACAGTGAAATATGCTTTCTGGGCTTCACTTTTTTCAGTGTAAAATGGGAATAACAGGAATGCCTATTTCACGGCATTGCTGAGAAGAACAATGGGTTAGTAAGTGTAAACAGCTCAGCGCAGAGCCTGGCAAAGAGTAGACACTCAGTAGATGCTCACTGTTGTTACTGCTGCTCTTCCGTGGCGGACCTCCATGTCCCACTTTCATCTCCGTTCCCGTTGTTCCATCTGCCTAGACGCTCTTCCCCGCTACTGTCCACGCACACAGCTCTGCCCAGTTTTCTAACATCTAGCTGCAGTCCCAGGTGGGGAAGTCAGAAGGCTAGGCTCAGTCCTGATTTCACTATTATCTGAGCCCTTTCCATCTTTGGACCTCAGGTTTTCCATCTGTCCCATCTGTGAAGCACAGAATGTTTATTGGTCTCTGGAAAACTGAAAAAAAAAGAAAAACAAACAAACCAAACCCATTGCCATCAAATCAACTCACAGCAACCCAATAGGACAGAGTAGAACTGCTCCATAGAGTTTCCAAGGAGTGCCTGGTGGATCTAAACCAGCCAGCCTTTTGGTTAGCAATCGTATCTCTTTAGCACTACACCCCCAAGGTTTCCTTCATCACTAAAGATCTCCCATTTCAGTTGCTCTAGGAATCAGTCCAGAAACACTGGTAGCATAATGGTTAAGTGCTACTGTTGCTAACCAAAACATCAGCAGCTTGAATCTACCAGGCGCTCCTTGGAAACTCTACATTGCATTTCTACTCTGTCCTATAGGGTCATTATGGGAAATCAACGCAACAGCAATGGGTTTTGTGGGGGATGAGTTAGTCTATTCTGTTTGATTCCTGGCACGTGACATGCCAGAGTCAGAGCCCAAACCCAGCACAAGAGGGCGCCTGCATCTCCAGTCCACAACCGGGCTGGAATCCTCCCCAAAAAGATGAGAGCTACACAACTGGTTCAAGCTGTCTCCAGTTGTGGGAGCTGGGTGGACGCCTTTGTCAAGGAACATGGTCTTTTCATTAGCACCATTGTCCACCAATTAGCCCAAAGCTGACTCACAGGGAACACTGTGCTGGGGGCCGCTGTCGAGGCAGTCTGTGCCTAGGGCATTCTGTTCTGTCCGTCCTCCACCCGCTTCCCTCTGCTCTGGCTGCCTGTTCAGCTTGTCTCGTAACCGACTGCTGGATGCACCTGTCCACTTGAGGGGTCACACTTGTTATGGATTTATTTGGTGCCGTGCAATGTACATTTAGTATGCTACTCGCCAACAATCCACCCTGCAAGGGATGCATTATTATTATCTTCATTTCTCAGAGGAGGAAACTAAGCCTGAGAAAACTGAAGTGACTAAGTCAAGGCAGACCCATTCCAGATGGCCAGTCATCCTGACTAGTGGGATGGTTCAGTCTGCTGCACAACTTGAGAAACGCTACCCACTTTCTCTCCTACACTTCTTCAAGCCTGCGTTTCCAGGTGCCTAGTTCACCAAACCCAAACTGGCAGCTCAGCACAGTGCAGGGTAATGACACCAGATTTGGGAGTCAGTCAGGCTCTGCTTCTGAAGAAGATAAAATACACATGTTATCATAGTCATCAGTGCCCTTTCAACTCACATTGAAACCCATATGATAGTAGAACTGCCCCCACAGAGGTGGGCAGGTTTTTTTCCAGCTTGTAATCTTTATTGGAAGAGACTGACAAGCCTGCTGGTTAGCAGCCAAGCTCCTAACTGTTGCACCGCCAAGACTCCTAAAATGCTGGCACATCCCTGTTTTTGAGAAGTTCAAGTTAAGAAGCTAAGATAGACCAGTAAACAGATAATCACCACATACTTTGATGCCCAGCAATCTGTGAGAGCATGTTAGAAGGTGTCTCCAGATTTGCCCTGGGAAAGGCCTCTCACAGAATGTGACATCTGAGGTGGGTATTGAAAGATAAGCAGGAATCTAGCAGATTGAAAGGGACACAGGGAACACCCTGGGCAAAGGCATGGAAGTATGTTCTGAGAACAGTGAGTTTGCTGCAGTTAGAGGCAGGTTGGGGTCACACAGAAAGACCTTGGATGCCATGGAAATTATATAGGGTACAGTCATGGATTCAGGAATTAACTCCCACTAATGAGTTAGAATCAACTGGACTGCAGTGGGTTTTGAAGGAAATCCTGGAAACGCTGGTGGTGTAGTGATTAAGAGCTACAGCTGCTAACCAAAAGGCCAAATCCACCAGGCACTTCTTGGAAACTCTATCGGGCAGTTCTACTCTGTCCTACAGGGTTGCTGTGAGGGAGAATCAAGTTGACCACAATGGATTTGGTGTTTTCTTTTCTTTTTTTTTTTAAGGAAACCCTCGTAGCATAGTAGTGAAGAACTATGGCTGCTAACCAAAATGTCAGCAGTTCAAATTCAAAAGACACTTCTTGGAAACCCTATGGGGCAGATCTACTCTACCCAGTAGGGTTGTCATGAATTGGAATCCACCTGATGACAACCAGTCTGGGTTTGTTTTATTTATTTATTTTTTTGATTAATCAGTTTAGGTGTGTCATGAAAGCCCTAGGGAGACAAAGACATTTTTGAAGCAATGCATAGCATAAATCAGTTCTGTGTCTTAGCCAGAAAGATTTTTTTTCCCTTGCATCCTTCTGAGTTTGTTCTCCGTGCGTCTGTTTCATAAATATAACAAGCACTTTATGAGCATTCTGAAGTATAGACATAACATATATTTAGGTTCCTAATTTAGCAGAGTGATTTTAGGAATAAAGACCATCACACACATTTAAAAACTTCCTTCTCTAATCCTCCATGGTTTTAAAGTTTTGAGCAATTTTACATGTCTAGACAAGCTAAGAAAACTCTAGTGGTATAGTGGCTAAGTGCTATAGGCGCTAACCAAACAGGTCAGCAGTTGGAATCACAAGGCTCTCCTTGAATTCTATGGAGCAGTTCTAATCTGTCCTACAGGGTCACTGTGAGTCAGAATGGGCTCAACGGCAACAGATTTTTTTTTTTCAATTTTTAAGACAAGCTAAGATAAAAAATGGTCAGTGCACGCCAGTGAGGTGTAAGCTATGGAACTCAGAAGGTCAAAGGACAGAAAAAGTCAATTACAGCTAAGACAGACAGGAAGGGATTCCAAGGGGAGCTGATAGTGAAGATGTGAGTGTGTGGATTAAAACAGGTGGACTTTGCATAGGTTCAAAGTTGCTACAATGCCCATCTTCTCCCTGTAGGCTTTTCTAGGAGCGGCGAGCCTAGACATCACTGTGGACTCTCACAGGTTAGGAGCTGGGTCTCATTTAACCCTGTAACTCCAGTATCCAGCATGGAGCCTGACACGCTACGAGTGTTCAACAAATGCCTGAAAATGAATGTAGTTGTTGGGTGTCACTAGGCTATTTTGTCTCATGGTGACCTCGTGTTACAGCGTAGAACTGCTCCTGTGGAGTTTTCTGGGCTGTAATCTTCACACAAGCACATCACCAGATCCTTCTTCCATGGAGTCCGTGGATGGGTGGGGTTAGCAGCTGAGTGCTTCACTGTTGCATAACCATAAATGTGTAAACAATTGGGTGAATTAATTTCTAGATTCAAGACATGAAACAAGTTGAAAAACATGCTGCCCTACAAGCGGCTCCATGCTCTGAGCCTCAGTTTCATCACTCAGTGGGCACAATAATACCTGTGTATTTGAGGCTCAAATGAAACCAGCAAAATGAGTATCTTATTCCCATTTTTGTGGACAGTCTTCAGAATGAGTCCATCTCCACATACTCACCTGATACCTCACTCTTCCCACAACTGAAAAATTGGGAAGTGCAGCCAGCCTCAAACTACAAGACTACCCTGTCCCACAGCAGAACTCATTCAAGCTTACCACTTTGGGGTGGCACAGAAAAGGTGACAGGGTCTGCCAGGGTCTTTCTCTCTCTCTCTCTCTCTCTCTATCTTTTTTTAACGTTTTAATATACTTTCACTCAAAGTTTACAGTCCAAATCAATTTGTCATACAAAAATTTATACACACTGCTTTCTAACTCTAGCTGCCCTCCCCACCCTGTATAGCATGCTCTTCCTTTCCATCCTGTATTTCCCACATCCATTCAACTATCTCCTGTCCCCCTCCACCCTCTCGTCTTGCTTCTGGACAGAAGCTGCCCCGTTAGTCTCATGTATCTACTTCACGTAAGAAGCACACCCTTTGCCAGTATCATTTTATGTCTTACAGTCCAGTTCAGTCTTTAGAGTTGTGTTCAAGAATGTTTTCAGATCTGGGCTGAGAGAGAGTTCTGGGGCAATGTCTTCCAGGGATCCTCCAGTCTGTCAGACCATCAGGTCTAGCCTTTTTAATAGAGTTCTGGTTCTGTACACTCATTTTTCTTCTGCTACGTCAGGGCTATTTTGCGTTACCTGTCAGTGCAGTCACTGGTGGTGGCCAGGCCCCATCCGGTTCTTCTGATGTCATGCTGATGTACTCTCCAGATTGTGTTGTCTTTCCTGCTTCTTGGGCTCCTATTTTCCACATGTCTTTGATGTTTTTCATTCTCCTCTGTTCCAGGTGGGTTGGGACCAATTGACACTGCTTGATGGCTGCTTGCAAGCTTTTAAGTCACTTGACCAAAGTGGGATGCAGAACATTTTCTTAAAAAACTTTGTTATACCAATTGACCTAGATGTCCCCTGAAACCATAATCCCCAGACCCCTGCTCCTGCTACCCTGTCCTTCAGCATGTTGGGTTATAGTTAGGAAACCTCTTAGCTTTTGGTTTAGTCCAGTTGTGCTGACCTCCCTTCTACTGTGTGCTGTCCTTCTTTTTGCTTAGCTCAATTCCTATCTACTGTCTAATCAATGAATACCCCCTCTCTTCTTCTCACCCTTGTAACCATCAGAGACTGTTTTCTTCTGCATTTAAACCTTTTCTTGAGTCCTTATGATAGCAGTCTCATACAATATTTGCCCTTTTGCAGTTGACTAATTTCACTGAGCACAGCATCTGCCTCTTAATTGTTCATTTCACATACATTAGCAGCAGCCCAGCACCCACAGGAGCACATTCTCAGCTCAAGGCTACCTTTCTTGAGTGATATCACATGAGAAAGACTCAACATTCCATTGCTGCTTTGAAAAGGGAGGAGGGGGACCAGGAGCCAAGCAATGAGAACACCTCTAGGTGCTGGAAAAGACACAGAAATGGATTCTACCACAGAGCCTCCTGAGATCTATGCAGTCCTACTAACACCTACATTTTAGTCTGGTAAATCTGTGCCAAACTTCTAAATTATAGAAAAGATAAGATAATAAATTTGTGCTGGTTAAGCAAAAAGAAAAGAGCACTCCCATTGTGGGCAGAGGGCCCAAGGTGGCATTCCACATGTCTGCTTTCTAACTGCTAAGATGCCATCTGGATAAATTTCTTAAGAGATTGTTCAGTGCTAGATTAAACTGGCTGCCGTGTCTCTCAGAATCTCCAAGAATGTCCTGCAATTGTGAGGTAGGAAGTGGTGCAGGAACCTCCTGGTGAGCATTCGTTCTGAAAGGGAAATGAGACAGGTCCTTGTTGAGCATCTCCTGTGTGAGGTCTCCCGTGAGGACGTGCACTGACCCTCACTGCAGTCCTCTTCTCCCTGGGCGTCCAGAGGCTAGCAGGATCCTCACATGGCGGATGGGGACACTGCGGCTCAGGGAGAGGAGAGAAGAATCCTAGGTCCCTGTGAGGACAAGGCCACCTTAGTGTCTACTTGCAGAGCCTATAATTTTTGTCCAGATACCCTTGAAGAGCCTCCACTGGGATGGAAAACTGGCACCCTGAAACTGTCCTGAACACATGTGTCACACACATCAGCCAGCACGGGCTTGTCCCAAGCTACTCTGAAGCTTCCTGACATCCTTCCAGACATCCTCTTCCCATCCACCTATTTCATTAAATAACATTTTTTATAATAAGCAATGCATGTTAGCTTAAAGTATTCAAAACATATCTTTTCATCTCTATTTTTCCCCTTTCTTTTTTAGCCCATAAGAGGATCATTCTGTTCACACTGTTCTGTGACCTGCTTTCAACCTTAGGACCTGGATTCAGTTTATGTGTCACCCAGATCCACTGACTGAGCTGCCTGTCCGGCCGGAGTGGCCCTAGCAGTGGCTTGCACTGCTCTCAGGTTACGGAGCTGGGTTACTTCTGCCGCATCAGCAGCACTGCAGGCCAAAGGGCTGGCGGTGGCAGCTGCTCCTGGTTCTTTGTGTTGCTTCCAGGCACAACCCAAGGGCACCTTCCTCACAACAGTGCCACCTCCCTCCCCTCTAAGCATTCCAAGTGATGCTCCCCACTCCCACTATTTAATCTTCCCAATCCAGCCCTCTATACAGCACCAGCCCCGTTTTCAGCCAGACTAAACCCAAGAGGGCATAGTGCTCAGACTGGACTTGGCTCTATCAGAAGTAAGATACGACCTTTAAAAGGTTTTTTCTTTAAGTTCAAAAGCTTTGTAATAATCTCTAGAACAAACTCAGCCCCAAATAGCAATAAAATTACATGAAACAATTTTTGATGAGGTAAATGGATGACAAAAACCTCAACCTCCTCCATATCTTGTTCTTTAAGTGTCAACGTGAGTGATTTGTATAAAACAAAGGTCTTAATTTCATTTTAATGGAACTTCTGGATTGAACTGTCCAGGTGATTAAATCTCCTTCACAAAAACTCTCAAAACTCTACCATTATTTCAAATTCCTAAAAAAAGACCAGACTTACTGGACTGACACAGACTAGAGAACCTGCTGAGACTACTGCCTAAGAAAACCTTTGAATGTGAAACTGAAGCTACATCTGAAGGCCACCTTGCAGTCAAATAATAGATTGTCTCATAAAAGAAAGACCAGCACCTGCAAGTAATGTGCTTTCTTAAACAATCAATGATAGGAAAGCAGTCTACATTTACCCAAAAGCAAAGATAGGGCAAGAAAGGAAAGGGAAGCGAGATTAATGGGAACAGAACAAACAGAATAGAAACAATGAGAATGCAAACACATTGTAAAAATTGTAACCAATGTCAGGGAACAATCTGTATAGAAATTGTTGAAGGAGAACCTAATACGCTGTGATACTTGCACCTAACATACAATAAAACATTATTTTTAAAAAAATGATCCACAAAATAAACTAGAGTTTGAAACTTAAAAAACGAACAACAACAACAAAATTCTACCATCTCCCAGCATTCTGGCTCATACTTAAACTATGTTTCACGTAATCCTGAGATGAAAAAGAGCCTAGATATCATCTTGACAAGTATTTCACTTTGTACCTGATGAAACTGGCTCAGAGGGGACAACGGTTTGCCCAAAGCAGCAGCGTAGGGTCTAGAACAGGGGCCCTCTTCTTGCTCCTACTGATTCTTGCTGCCAATCACATTGACATAGAAGAAAAGATGCTTAAGGTTTTTTGTTTTGCTTTGTTTTGTTTTTAATTCTTTGGTTTTTGTCCACCATTGAGAACTTATATCCTTAGAAACAACCACCAACACAAATGTGCTATACACTCAACAGACATGTATTTTTTAAAGAAGTGTTTAAATCAAACTGCTGTCACATAATGCCTTAGTCGCGATGGCAAGTAAAGGAAACATTAGTATCATTTTTCTTTTTAGCTTCAACTCTTCCACCAGAGCAGCAGAATTGATTAAAAAAAGCCTTCCAGAAAGGGCATGCCTGCTTAATTTGCATTCAACCCTCAAATTAAAGAAATACCAGCATGCAATTATATTTCTTATTACCATAGTCTAATCTGACCTTTTATACATCCTTCCTTCAGTTCACAGACAGCATATTCACTGAGAATGTGACAGGGATTTCTGGGCTCTTTCTGGGAAAAAATTAAAAAAATTAAAACCCGAGGGCTCCCTTCTTTCTCTAATGGTGCTAACCATCAAGGTAGAAACCTGGGACTACTTTTGAATAGGAAATACGTTCTTGCTTATTGTACATAGAGGGGTATGCATTGAACGGTTAACTCAGGCCATACCTTCTGGAGGAGCCGATGGCTGGTAACATTCAACAAAGAATCACCAAGTGCTGACTATGTATCAGTGACCGTCATATGAAGAAGCAAGTGCCATGTAAAATGAGATGAGGTTTTTGCTCACAGGCAGTTCCAGTCCAGACACAGCAGAAGTGACCCACAATGGATGTCATGGACAGGTGCTGTTGAGCACAGAGGAAGGTGTGACTGACAAGCAAGTTGAGGCAAGCTTCACAAAGGAAACAAAATTTGAATTGCCTCTTGAGAGAAGGTGTCATGGGTTGAATTATATCCTGCCAAGAATGCATGTAGCAATTTGGCTAGGCAACAAGTCCTGATATTGTGTGATGTTATTAAACCAAAGTCACTGCCCATTGAGTGGATTCTGACTCATAATGACCTCATAGGACAGAGTAGAAACACCCCCTAGGGTTTGTAAGGAGCACCTGGCAGATTTGAGCTGCAAACCTTTTGGTTAGCAGCTGTAGCACCACTAGGCCACCAGCGTGTTGTTACCCTATGCTGTAAACCCTCCCTCTGTGATGTTAAAGAGGGCAGGTGGCAGCAGTTGTGTTGGTGAGTCAGGACTCAATGTGTAAGCCTGTATTGTGCCTTGAGGCAATCTCTTGGGATATAAAGGAAAAGAAGGCAAACAGAGAGATTTGAGGAGCTCATACCATCAAAAAAGCAGTGCAGGGAGCAGAGCACATTCTTTGGAAAGGACCCAGGGTCCCTGTGCTTCAGAAGCTCCCAGACCAGGGAAAGACTGATGACAAGGACCTTCTTCTAGAGCCAACAGAGAAAGCTTTTCCCTGGAGCTGATGACCTGAATGTGGGCTTTTAGTCTGCTTTTCTGTGAGAAAATTAATTTCTCTTTGTTAAAGCCATCCACCTGTGGTATTTCTGTTGTAGCAGCACTAGATGACTAAGACAGAGGAGTTCACCAAGAAGAGGAAGGGGTAAGTACATCTGGGCAGAGGATACAGCGCAAGGAAAGCCACAGAAGTCTGAAATAGCACAGAAGAGAATTCGTCACAGAGGGAACATAGTGGGAGATGAAGTGAGAGAGACTTGAGTCAGATTCTAGGGACACTGTCCCACTAAGGTGCTTGGATTTCATCCAGCAGATAGTGAAGACATCTACAGCAGGAAACATCCCATTGGGATAAGGCAGAGATAAGCAAGGAGCAGCCTGCATTTGGCTTACGCATACAAAACCACACTCTGGCTAGCTGATTTTCCCCTCTGGTCCCGAAGCACACTGAGCCCCGGCCTGCCTCTGGGTTTTCCTTCTGCTATTCCCTTAGAATGGGGCTCTCTGAAGGACCTTCCATGGCCCTTTGCCTAAACATGCACTTCAGATCTTCACTAACATATTAACACTGTCTGCAGGGTCGCTATGAGTCAGAATTGACTCGATGACAGCAGCGGGTTTGGTTTTAGTTCCTTTGCAGGACATATCACAACCAGGAATCATCTTGCTTGCATCTGTTTATTGCCTCCTCTCCTGGAAAGTAGATTCTATGAGAGCGCGGACTTTCTTGTTCATCATGGTATCATCATGGTATCACCCGTGCCTTGAACAGTAAGTAACACATACCAAAAAAAAGGGGGGGGCTGTCAAGTTGATGCTGATTCACAGTGACCCTGTAGGTCAGAGCAGAACTGCTCCATAGAGTTTCCAAGGAACACCTGTTGGATTTATACTGTCGACTTTTTGGTTAGCAGCCATAGCACTTAACCACTATGCCACCAGAGTTTCCAAACTAGCATATAGTAGCTGAAAAGTATTTGTTGAACAAATTGCTAATTAATTCATGTATTTCCAGTGAAAGAACTAAACAGACAGTTTTAAAGGGCAGCTTGAGAAGACATTGAAGAATTACAGTGAAATGTGCAAAAACTTGGAGTTAGAAAACCACAAAAGAAGATGCTCAGCATTTCTCAATTTAAAGAACTGAAAAAAAAATTCAAGCCTCGAGTTGAGATATTGAAGGATTTTATGGGGAAAATATGGAACCATGCATGAAGCATCAAAAGAAGATGGAAGGAATACATAGAGTTACTATGCCAAAAAGAATTGCTCTGTGTTCAACCATTTCAAGAGGTAACATATAATGAAGAATCAATGGTACTGAAGGAAGAAATCCAAGCTGCACTCAGAGCTAGCACTAAACTTGATATCATGGTCTGATCTTGCTTTTTCTTTAAACATCTCAAACAAGCTTTATGTCTTGTTAGAGACAGTCAATACACTAAGAGAGATTCACTTTTGATTCTTAGTAGTTCCCACTTCTCTATCTTCTCTTCTGTTGATCATGCTTTGTCAGATTTTGATGTCTGTCTAAGCTGTGTATTAAAACTTCCATTGCTGACCCTATTTTTTCTTGCATGATCTTTACCATTTTAGGTTTGATATTTAGGTCTTTTATCCAGTTTGAGTTAGTTTTTGTGTAAGGTGTGAGATATGGGTCTTGTTTCAATGTTTTGCAGATGGATATCCAATTTTGCCAGCACAATTTGTTAAAGACACTGTTTTTACCCAAGTTTACAATCTTAGGGTCTTTGTTGAATATCAACTGTTCATAAGAGGATGGAGGCATTGCTGAGGTCTCAACTCTGTTCCATTAGTCTATGTCTCTTTTTGTACTAGTACCAGGCTGTTTTGACTACTGTGGCAGTGTAATAGGTTCTAACGTTGGGTAGGATGAGGCCTCCCACTGTGTCCGTCTTCTTCAGTAGTGCTTTGCTTATCCAGAGTTTCTTCCCTTTCCAAACAAAGTTGGTGGTTTGTTTCTATATCTGGAGAAACAATGTCACTGGAATTTGTATTGAGATTACATTATACATGTAGATCGTTTTGGGTAAAATAGACATTTTCACAATGTTAAGTTTTCCTATCCATGAGCAGGGTAAATTTCTCCATCTATGTAAGTCTCTCTTGGTTTCTTGCAGTAAGGTCTTGTAGTTCTCTTTGAATAGGTCTCTTATTTCTCTGGTTAGATTTATTCCTAGATATTTTATCTTCTAAGGGGCTATAGTAAATGGTATTGGTTTGGGGATTTCTTCTTTGATGATCTGTTTGTTGGTATAAAGGAATCCTACTGATTTACTTACATTTAAGTTATATCCTGCTAAATTCTTCTACTAGTTTGAGTAGTTTACTTATGGATTGTTTAGGATTCTCTGCATACGCAATCATATCATCTGCAAATAGGGAAGTTTTTACTTTATCTTTGCTGATGCAGATGCTCTTTATTTCTTTGTCTTGTCTAATTGCTCTGGCTAGAACTTCTAGTACAATGCTGAATAGAAGGGGTAAGAGTGGGCATCCTTGTCTAGCTGAGAGATTCACTTTTGCTGGTGCTGCCTACCAGGCTAAGAATTAGGTCCTGCTAAAATCTCCATATCCAACATGGCATCCCAAACATAGGCCCCGCAGTTATGTACAAACCATGCTGTGGCAGAGATCAAAAGACAGGCCCAAAGTGGCTAGATGTACAGAGTCCTTAGCCTGGCTTTCAAAATATGGCTATTTCGCCTGCCTATCCCACCAGCAGTGTGTCTGAGACTAGCCCCTAGGCAAGACCCAGCTTTGCCCACTGACCAAGACAGAGAAAAAAAAAGTCACAGTGGTGCATTACCTTCAGTCTGTGAGAGCCAGGGCTAGCCAGGAGTGGGAGTCAGCGAAAGAGAGGTGGTTTTTTTGTTTAGTGGTATGAAGTCCAAACTAACAGCACTGTACCATGTCCTGGGGCTCACTAGGTAACCAGAAGGCTCTGTTTGAGTATCAACTGAGGTCTTGGTTTCCAGAGGGTTATAAGGAGACATGTGCTTAGTCCGCTATCTTGACTCCACCTCCAAGATTCACTTTTGGAATCTTGAGAAAAAATAAGTCTCCAGGGACTGACAGAATATAAATTGAGATATTTCAACAAATGGATGCAAAGATGGAAGCACTCGTTCATCTATGCCAAAAAGTTTGGAAGATAGCTACTTGGCCAACCAACTGACAGAGATTTATATTTGTACCTATTCCTGAGAAAGATGACCCAATAGAATGTAGCAATCATCAAAGAATATCATTAATACCATATGCAAATAAAAAATAGCTGCAGCAGTAGGTCAACAGGGAACTGTCAGAAATTCAAGATAGATTCAGGAGAGAATATGGAATAAGGGATATCATTGCTGATGTTAGATGGATCTTGGTTGAAAGCAGAGAACACCAGAAAGATGTTTGCTACTATTTTACTGAGTACACAAAGGCATTCAACTGTGTGGATCATAACAAATTATGGATAACATTGTGGAGAATGGGAATTCCAGAACACTTAATTGTGCTCATAAAGAACCTGTACATGGATCGAGAGGGAGGTGTCTGAATAGAACAAGAGGACACTGCATGCTTGTGTCAGGGTTCTATCCTTTCACCATAGTTGTTCAATCTGTATGCTGACCAAATAATTTAAGAAGCTAAACTATATGAAGAAGGATGTGGCATCAGGATGGATAGAAGACTGTAACCTGCAATGTGCAGATGACACACCCTCACTTGCTGAAAGTGAAGAGGACTTGAAGTACTTACTGATGAAGGTAAATGACTGACGGCTTCAGTATGGACTACACTTCAACATAAAGAAAAAAAAGAGTCTCATAACTGGACAGATGAGCAACATCATGACAACCCACTAAAACCCACTGCCATCGAATCAGTTCTGACTCATAGTGACCCTAGGGGTCAGAGTAGAACTGCCCCATAGAGTTTCTAAGGAGCATCTGGCCGATTTGAGCTGCTGATCCCATGATAAGCAAAGAAAAAAATGAAATTGTCAAAGACTTCATTTTACTTGGATCTACAGTCAACACTCATAGAAGCAGCAGTCAAGAAATCAAATGACATATTGCAAATCTGCAAAAGACCTCTTAGAAGTATTGAAAAGTAAAGATGTCACTTTAAGGACTAAGGTGTGCCTGACCAAGCCATGGTATTTTCAATTGCTTCATATATATGTGAAAGATGGACAATGAATAAGGAAAACCAAAGAGAAATTGATGCCTTTGAATTATGGTGTTGGCAAAGAATATTGAATATGCCATGGGCTTCCAGAAGGACAAACAAATCTATCTTGGAAGTACAGCCAGATTGCTCCACAGAAGCAAGGATGCCAAGACTTCATCTGTCCTATGTCCCTTCTGGACATACTACCAGGAAGGACCAGTCACTATAGAAGGGCATCATGTTGGGTAAAGTAGAGGGTCAGCAAAACAAAAGGAGACCCTCAGTGAGATGGACTGGCACAGTGGCCATACAATGAGCTCAAACATAGCACCAACGGTGAGGACGGTGCCGGGGCGGGCAGCAGGGTTCATTTTGCTGTGCATCGGGTTCTTATGAGTCAGCACTTAACGACAACCACAGGTTTCTAGCTACAACTACATCCTTTTTTCTTTCTTACTGAAGAAAGGATTACAAAAAAAGAAGTTGCCATCAAGTTGATTCCAAGTCATGGCACAGCCATGTATGTTAGAGTAGAACCATGCCCCATGGCATTTTCAATGGGCTTTTCTTCTGAATGGTGGACTCCTACTGTCAAGCTTTTGGTTAGCAGATAAACACACTAACCATTTGCACTACCCAGGGACTCCAAAGAAAGTACATGTCATTATAAATGAGCAAGAGTGATATTATTTATTACAGAAAAAATGCTGAATCTGTTCTTGTGATAAAATAAGCTCTTTTAAGTGATCTTTTGCCTTGGTTCTTCAGGAAAACAATGAAAATTTTCCCCCTAAGCTCTGAGGAGTTACCTTTGCCCAGTTTTTACTGGGAGGGTTTGTTACTTTGTCTAGCTTTATTGACACTTCCTGGGTAAGCTGAAAACAAGGATGGCTTGACACTTTGTGCCTGGCGCTGGGCTTCAGCTTGCCGTGTGACTGGCATACACTTTGCAGGGAATGGCAGTGGGGTATGCAAATGAGGTGACAATAGACTATCCAAATGAAGTGTCTGTGGCCTACCAAGAGGAGACTGGTCAGTTTGTGGCCCCCCTGAGAGGAGCATACCTTGAAATTGACAAGAAGTGGTAAGACATAAGCAGCCAACTCCACGGAAGTTTCAGACGCAGGAAGAGACAGAAAGAAATAGGAAGAGAAGTAGCTGGAAGTACGACAGAGAAAGAAAGAGAAAGGAGGCAAAACCAAAAAAACCAAACCCACTGCAGTTGAGTCGAGTCTGACTCACAGTGACCCTAGAGACCAGAATAGGCAAGGTATCTCCTTAATTAGTGGTCCCACAGGTCAAGGGCTGTAACACAGAAGGTGGTAACAGACCCAGAAAGAGCCCAGAGGCAGAGCCAGTGGCAACAGACAGCAGGACCAGAGGAACCTGTCCTCAGGGGGCCAAGAGCAGGCCTGAAAACACGGGGAGCTGAGAGAGCTGTTCTGCCCTGAAGGGAGACTTTGCCTGTATGCACTTTGATCCTGACACTGAGTTGTATCCTATTACTTCCTTAATAAACCACTAAACTCTCAGTATGGCCTGCGAGCTCTGTGTGGTCATTTGCAGTGGATTATCAAACCCAGAGGAGGGCGCATATGATCAAGAGCCAGTGGCACTGAAGGAAGAAGAAAGGAAGCAGAGAAAGCTGTAGGACGGACAGCTGGTGTCAGAACCGGTTACAAGGTTGGAGAGTGGAGAACATTACGTGAATTAGACATCGTGTGGACACTGGATTATGGATGACAGTCCTTTCCATCATTTGCTTCCAGAATGAGGTTTCTTCCATAACAAAAATGGGCTGCAGCAAATAACCTCTCTCTGCAATTAGTGTATCTGAGGTTTCAATGGGTTCTTCTGTTGCCTTCACATCAGTACTGACACACTTCTCATTCACTTTCACATTATGAAGTGAAAAGTGTTATTTGGAGCACTTGAACTACCCAGAGCTAACACTGAACTCAATACCATGGTCTGGTCCTGCTTTTTCTTTAGGCATCTCAAATAAGCTTTGTGTCTTAGTAGTGATTGTCTACACCCTGAGACAGATGTGCTTTTGTGTTTGGTCCTCCATCCACATCATTAGCAATTTTTCCATACCTGACATGGGTCCCTCTCACATTTTTGTTATCCTTGTTGCTTTCAGTGGAGCTCTTTAACAGCTTACAATTTTTTTCATTAAGTATTGTGAGGGTTGAACATGTCATGCCTAAATCTTCCACGTCCTGCCAAGATTTCTGAACTGCATTATACATGACTATACTACCATTACTGCTACTACCTTATCTACTTTACAGTACTAATTTGTTTTTTTAAGTAAATAATCTGCAAATCTCAACAATTTATCAAAGCAAATTATTTGTAATATACATCACCAATCATCAAGACACACAAAAGTGTCACAACCCAAAACTGAGATTGTCTATGTAGTAGAAGTGACTGGTGTTTTCTCTGTTTTTTTTTTTAATTGTGATTAAGTGAAAGTATACAATCCAAACAGTTTTGAATGCCCACCTGTCTGCAGCTCCATCTGCTCTCTCCACTCAGTGACAGCATAATCCAACTTTTTACTCTATATTTATAGGATCCTCTTAATGAGCACCTGTCCCCTCCTCTCCTCTCCTCTCCTCTCCCATCTAGAAAGAAACAAGGATGGCCTCCTATAAATGTATAGCACCATAAAATACACACACCATATGGGCACCTTGTGTCCCTGAGCCAGTCCGTTCTTGTCTGAGTTGACCTCAGTTCTGGTTTTGGGTCAAGGCCAGCAGCAAGTCTAGGGGCCATGTTCCCAGGGGATCCTCCAGGATGTCAGATCATCAGGTGTGATCTTCTAATAGAGTTCTTGAGATGCACCCCTCTTTTTCTCATGTTGCCTCAGGGGCTCTACATTGTGTCACCCATTGCAGCTGCCTTCGATGGTGGCCAGGCACCATCTGGTTCTTCTGGTCTCATGTTGATACAATCTCCTATTCATATGGGTCCTTGTGTCTCCTGGGCTCTTTTTCCCTCATATCATTGTTCTTATTCATCTCTGTTCCAGTTGAGCTGGGACCATGTGGTGTACCTCAGATGACAGCTTGCTAGCGTTTAAGACCCTGGATGCCACTCACCAATATGTGGTGCAGAAGACTCTCTTTGCAAAACACTAGTTGTGCCAATTGGCCTCAATGTCCCCTGAAAACATGTACATGCAAAAAATAGCTTCCCAGAACCCCATCCCTGCTACTCTATCCTTCAAAACAGTGGACTGTGTTTAGAAAACCTTTCCGTTTATGGTATAAGTGACTGGTGGTTTTTAAAGCAGAGATATTTTATGATCCCATTTCAAGGCATAAGAATACAATCTTTAACATACATCAAGCATTTTAGCTAGGATTTAATATCTACAACGAGGGCAATTTAACTTTCAGAGTTACTCCCTTTTCTACACAGAATTAATTTATCTGTTATTTTGTAGCAGGGAGGGAGCTCTTTGGAAAAATAAAAATTCATCATTTCCTGAATGCTGGCTAGAAGAAATATGGAGATATAAATAAGAAGTTCAGCTTTTGCAGCACTGAGGCTATTGGAGATATTGCAAAGCCAGTGCCATGACAGATGCTACTCAAAGTATTACTAACCAAAGCCACTGCTGTCAAGTAAATTCTGACTCATAGTGACCCTATAAAATAGAGGAGAACTGCCCCCATCGAGTTTCCAACGAACATGTGGCAGATTTGAACTGCTGACTCTTTGGTTAGCAGCTGTAGCACTTAACAACTATGCCACCAGGGTTCCCAAAGTATTATTAACAAACAAGAATATCTATCAAACACTGTACTCAACATTTTAAGTGTGTAACTCCTTAACCACTCATAGGCATCCCTAGAGGTAGGTACTCTCATTATCTTCTCATTTTACAGGTGATGAAATTAAAGCACTCAAAGGCTAATTAACTTGCTTATTCACACAGCTATTAAATGACAGAGACTAGATTCAAATCCAGGCAGTCACCTCTAGAACTCTTGTGATCAACTGTCATACTATATTGTGCCACGGGAACAAAAGAGGGAGAAAAGGCCACTTCTGGCTGTAGAAAGATGATACTTCCTAGAAGAAATACAGTTGCCTTGAGAGACAGAACGAGGCATAATAGGATTGTTTTAAAGCAAACGAACATCATTAATGAACATCTGGAAATTAGCAAATGCTCTACTAGACAGCATTTGGCTGGCTTAAGGAGTGGAGGGTACACGAAAAGCAGTAAGGTAATAGTGAGGAAAAAAATAGGTTTTGGACTTTAGTTAGTAGCTACTCAGGGCCCACTGAAGGTTTCTGAGCAATGGGGGCACATGCAGAAAATAAGGAAGATGGTCTGGAGAGAAACGATGGTAGAACAGCAACTAGGAAGTGGTTTCAATAATCCACGTGAGAGGAACAAAAACATTCTAGGACAGTGACAGCAAGATAAAAGAGGAAGTAACAAATGTAAAAGATTATAGAAAGGACTCAACAGGACATGGTGTTGGATTAGGACATGGAGACGAGTCAGCGGAAGCAGTTGAAGATGCATCTCATGTTTTGACACTGGGAGGATGGAGACGCTGTTAACTCAGATAGGGAAGACAGGAACAGGCTTGGCAGAGGAAAAGGGGCAGATAAGTTTCCTTTGGGACGTGTAAGGAATTAGTCTCGTTATTCTTATGCCAAACCAGGTTTTCTGACTAATATTTCAAGCTCTGCTCTGGGATACTTTAAAGCACTTTCAAATTGTTCTGTGGCCTTTTACCTAATGCAATTGTGAGACGTAACTATTGTGAGAGCTTTTAGATATTCTCTGTATTCACTTAGACTCCTCTGTCCTAGAAGGCTATAACATGATGTAATTCCATCAAGAAGACAGGAAAAAACAAATGTTAGTTTCTTTGCTCAAGGAATTCAAAGCAAGGTAGAAGAGTAGGGGGGGTAGGCAAGAACTGCTGTCTGACTTGGGCCAAAGTTAAAATATTCTAGAATTGAATTTGAAGCCATTACCAGTTTAGGACCTCACACTCTGATTTTAAAGAGATGAATTAACATTTACAGAGTTCCCTGTGCTAAACATTGCAGAAGGAATAGATGAGTCTGACAGATTCTGAACTCAGAAAGGCTGTACAGTTTATATCATTGCTACTCAGTGTGGTCCATGGATCAGTGGCATCAGCATCATCAAGAAGCTTATTAGAACTCCCAGCCTCATCCAAGACCTGAATCAGAATTTTCATTTTAGCAAAATCTCTGTGCGATTCCTATGCACTGGTGTCTGTTCTGAGCATGGGCTGTGTCTAAATCTCAGCTTAGGCACTTCCTACCTATCTAGGCCTACCTATCTAGGCCTAGCTATGCCACCACTATTTCAAATACCAGCAGGGTCATCTTTGATGGACAGTTGCAGTGGAGCTTCCAGGCTATGACACATTAGGAAGGAGCTGGTGGTCTACTTCTGAAAAAAACGACCAATGAAAACCATATGAATAGCATCAGAACTATGTTTGGTAAAGTGCCAGATGATGAGCTCCTCAAGTTGAAACCTGCTCAAAAATATGACTGGGGAAGAGCTATCTCCTTAAGTAGAACTGACCTTAATTACATGGATGGAATTAAGTTTTCAGGACCTTCATTTGCTGATGTGTCATGACTCAGAATGAGAACAGCTGCAAACACCCATTACCTATTACCAAAACATGGACTGTACAAAATATGAATCTAGGAAAATTCAAAGTCATCAAAAATGATACAGAACACATAAAGATCAGTATCCTAGGCATTAGTGAGATGGATTAGCACTGGCCATTTTGAATTCAGGAATCACATGGCCTACTATATGGTGAATAACAAATTGAAGAGGACTGGCATCACATTAATTGTCAAAAACAAGCAATATGGAGATGACACAATCTCGCTTACTGAAAGCAAAGAGAACTTAAAGCACGTACTGATAAAGATCAGACTACAGCCTCTAGTATGGACCACATCTCAACATAAAAAACAAAACTCCTCACAACTGGATCAATTAGAAACATCATCGTAAGTGGAGAAAACATTAAAGTTGTCAAATATTTCATTTCAATGCCTATGGAAGTAACAGTCAAGAAATCAAACAAGAATGGATTGTACTTTAGACACAGAGTGACCATCTGGTATGTGTACTTCATGGTTTTATACAAACAAGGAGGCTGCCCTACTGGTTTCTTTCTAGAGGGAAGAGGAGGGGACAGGTGTTCATTAAGTGGATACTAGAAGTAAAGAATGAAAAGGAAGAGTGTGTTGTCACAGGGTGAGAAGAGTTGATATTGTTTCAGAGAGGCAGGCATGCAAAATTGACTTGGATTGTATACTTTCACTTAATCATAATAATAAAAAAGCCAAACAACATTACATTAGGCAAATCTTCTGGAAAAGACATCTTGAGAGTGTTAAAAAAAGCAAAAATACGGCTTTGAGGACTAAGGTGTACCTGACTGAAGCTATGGTGTTTTCAGTTTCATCACATATATGTGAAAGCTGGGCAACAAACAAAGAAGACCAAAGAACTGATTCCTTTGAATTATGGTGTTGGTGAAGAATATTGAACATATTCCAAAAGAAGGAACAAACCTATCTTGAAAGAAGTACAGCCAAAATGTTCCCTAGAAGCAAAGATGGTGAGACTTTGTCTCACATACTTTGGACATGTTATCGGGAAGGACCCGTTCTTGAAAAAGGATATCATGCTTGGTAGAGGGTCAGTGAGAGTAAGACCCTCAATGAGATGGACTGACACAGTGGCTCCCAGGATGAGCTCACGCACAGCAACCATTGTGAGGATGGCACAAGACTCAGCAGTTTCGTTTTACTCATACACACAGTTGCCATAAGTATGAACCAACTCAACAGTACCAAACACCACCATCACTGCTTACTTACTTGAAAAACCTGGCAATCTACTTCCAAAAAACCAACGAAAATTTTATGGATCACAAGAGACCAATTTGCACCAGATGGCACAGGACCAGGCAGCTGTGTACACGATCACCACTGAGTTCAGGGCCAACTGGATGGCAGCTAACCACCTACTAGCACTTAGCCTGCTGGACCTTATTCCTCCTATACAAAGTTAATCAGTGGTCCTAGATTTGACTGCTTATTATAATACCTTAGAGAACTTTCAAAAACTCCATGAAACCACACACCCAAAATAAAATCAGAATCTCTAGGGTGCAGGATCCAGACATTAGTTTTTAAAGGACCCCAGGTAATTCCAGGGTGTATCCATGGCTGAGAACCATTGATGACTTTGAAGGACAAGAATGTGGCTGTTGGCATGAGACAATCTGTATCCCAGATCTATTACTTCTTATGTACAGTGACTGGGACATCTTAGTCTACATCTAAGCTGGCATTCCTTCTTCTGCAAAATAGGTACATTAACAGGGTCCTCAGCATTCAGCTGGCACAGTGCTCAATGAGTATTTATTACTTATGCAAGTTCTAGATTCCTTTACAGAATGAATCTAGGAAGCAACCCATAACTTGAGGCATCACATATATGCCAATCTTCAGCCACCAAGAGGTTAATGGATATTGCTTCGGCTATTTTAAAAATGAACCTGTTTCTTCTTTATTACATTGGAAAATAGGAATCAAAGGTGGCTGCCAAGGAACTTGTGCAGAACTAGCAGGAGTTAATCTGTGGGGTCAGAACAGGGTGGGCTGAGGGGTAGGGTAGATTGTGCCACGTTTTGAAACAGTAGTGCTAACAGTTTGGGCAACAGATTCCGTGACTCGTCTAATCCTTCACAGCAATCCCCTCACTTAAAAAGAATTCTAGAATGGCAGAATTAGAAGGGCCTTTAGAAAGACTTGTATCCAACTACTTCACTTTTTAGAACTCTGCAAATAAGAAACCAGAGCCCACGGAGCTGAGATGACTTATGTAAGGTTATATGCCATTTAAGGCCACAACCAGTAGGTGTAAAGTCCCTGTCAAATGCGAAGGAAATAGCTTAAGTAGTAAAAAGGGAACTGAATGGGGGGGGGGATGTAACAGTGCTTTGAACCAAAGAGCTTTATAAACACTTGTGGCTATAACCTGCCCAGGAGGTATATAAGCACGCTCCCTTTAGTATGTCCTCAAATTCAACCTCTTGCAAGAGGTTAAGGAACACACCCAAGGCTGGAGCTGACACTCAGACCTCCTGACTTCCTGGCTTTGGAGCTGGAAGCTCAGCCTCCACCTCCCTTGTCTATCAGGAAAAACATCTGGGTTATAATGCGTGAGGATGGGATATCAAGGGGAAGTGGTGGAAGTTTGGTTCTTTAAGAAACTTTGAGCAAGACTGCATTAAGACCTAGCCAGGAGGCCCCTCCTATACACTGAGTCACAAAGTTCAAACATTTCTACACTTCTCTTCTGAACGCCTCCCTTGTACGACCTTCAGGGAAATCCATGTGTCTGAGATGTCAGATGGCAGAAAAGTTGAGACTTCAAAATGTGTGAACACAGAGCTGGGTCAGGTAACAAAGCTTTTCCTTTACACAGTCATTTCTCCATGATCTAATGTGGCTCCCCTGCCACACTGATGAAGGCCTCCTTAAAGCAAAGAGAACAGGCAGGATCACGAGAAAGGGCAAGGGGAAGTCATCTTTAAAGGCCAAAAGGTTACATAAAACATAATAAAATACAACTGTTTCCTTTAAAATTTTTAATGGCCAGGAAATGGTATAGAATAACTGCCAAGTCACATAAATTAACTTTTCTGCGTGATCCCGGAAAGAACACACTATCGGATGATGCAAACTGCACAGGAGTCTGCACCAGTTGTCTGGGCGCGTGACTGAGCATGGGCCAGGGACTCATCTCTACATGGTCCAGAAAAAAAGGCGACTGCCATGTTTGGCAGGCTTCAGATCTCCTTCTATTTCAGGGTTGGGTTCTGGTCTTGGTCTTGAGTGATAGGGATTCTCAGGTAAAGGTCGATCTGTTTTCACTTTGGTGACCTGGGAGGGTGAAGAGGAAAGAAGCAAAGTTGAAAAAAGTTAGGTGAAGCAGTGTGTGACCAAAATGCCCTTCCTAAGGTTCCCTCTCTTCTTGCTATCTGCACTACTGCTACTCTAGTTTAAAGCTCTACAAATCACATTTATCCATTGAAAAACCTGTTGCCATAGAACGAGATCCAAGGATAGAGCAGAACTGCCCCAGAGGGTTTCTAAGAAGGGGGCGGTGGATTCCAAATGCCTACCTTTTAGCTAGCAGCCGAGCTCTTACCCACTGTCCTACCAGGGTGCTTAAATCACATTCAGACTCCTTTAACCCTTTTGTAAACATTTACAAAAGCCCACTTTATGTTGCTCCACATGGTAGGCAGACATAAGGGATACAGGAAGGAACAAAACCGAGACATGGACTGAATGCTAAGAGGAGCAAGGACTCCACATATGTAACCCATCCTGAAGAGAGGGGTTCGGACTACTTCTGAGGGGGTAACACTTAGCTTTACTACTGAAGGATGGACAGGAGCTAGCTAGGAAGATTAGATAGGGAGAGATAATCCATGCAGACAAAGCAATACGGAGAGAGAGAACAGGGGAGGGAGGTGAAGTACCTAACCAAGCACTGACTGTGGTAGAAATAATGATGAGCACATTATTCCATTTCACTCTCACAATTCTAAGAGGTCATTATGCAGAGGTTCACTGGGGTCACCTAGCTAACAAAAGAACTAGTATTCAACACCAGAACTGCCTGTACCTTTATGTAATATGCTACACTGGTAGGCAGGGACTAGATGAAGGACAGTGAATGATATGCAAAAATGTTTGCATTTTAACCTGACGGTAACTGTCACTGAAGCAAGGCAGTGACATAAGCAAATCTGCAGACATGTGCATGCCAGAATGGAAAGGGTCAAGACCAGAATTGGAAAGCTGAGCCAATAAGCCAGGCAAAATGGAGTACTGAACCGAGAAAAGAGGAAGGAAGATGAAAGATGTTTATACCTATATTATTCCCTGACGGTCACAACAAATCCTAATCAAGAACCCAGCAGAAACTGTTCTGCTTTTAAAAGCAAAATAACAGAGCCAGAGAACTGAAAAGACATAAACAAGGTTATAGTTATAAACAATCTTCTAATTGTTATTCTAGTGTTCTGAACTCCAAGCCTTTCTACAAAGGATGACCAGATGAATCTCTGTAGATACACAAATTCACGAACTATTTACTGTGGAGAGAGCTCTCATGTATATACATTAAGTATCAGGACTGCAGCTGGAACACAAGTGTTCTGACAAACTCTAGGTTGGTCTATCTGTTTTTAAAGCAGTATTCTCATGTCTCTGCCATAATTAGAGCTCACTAATAGTTCTTTACTGTTTGCTAGAGTAATTCCCAATGCCTTCAGCTGGTATTTGAAGCTCCTTCAAGGAATTCAAGATATCTTGAAATAAATCTAGAGAAATGTTTTTCAAACGTACTTAAAAGTAATAAAAGGATCCCTTTAAAGGACAGATAACTGTGGACATAAAAGGCATGAATAAATATGCACACAAAGATTACTAGCAGTTACATCTAGGCAGTTGGCAGAAGCTCATCTTTATTTTCTTCTATATACTTTTCTGTATTTTCTAAATTTCTCACAATGGACAAGTATAACTTTTATAAACAGAAGCAACAATAAAGCAACTTCCTCTTCACCATCTCCCCAAAATAAAAGGAACAGAGGTGTGTATTCAGACTGTTTACTACGTAAATACCCTTGGACAGCTTACTTAACCTTCAACTTCTCATCTGTAATTATGGCAGACAGATGAAAAGCCTGCTTTAAAGGGGTCTTCAAATACCAGACTTCAAATACCAGACCAAGGCATTGACAACTACTCTATCAGGCAATAAAGAACCATTAGGATGAGACACAACATGGTACACAAAGTGCCTGATGCTCAGTAGGTATATCTTAAGTTATCTGTAATAGTATTATCAGGAGGACACCCACGGGCAAAAGAAGCAATTCTGCCAAGGAAGTCAGCAGCTTCAAAGAAGACATGAAATTCAAGTTGAAGCTAGAACACTGAGTAGGACTTCACCGGGGGAATAGAGCTGGAAGCGCAAATCAGAGGAAGCACAGATCCAAAACTGAAATCTACAATCCAGGCTTTATCTAGTTGATTATCACCTTTCTAAAAAAGAATTTAGACATTGGATTTAAGTTTTAAAAACCAATTATCCTCTTAAAGAAATAAACTTTGTTAAGACAGCAATACTTTATAGTTTTTAAAGTATCAAAACAAAGATTCAGGATAAAAATGCTTTTTTCATACCATGACTTCTTAAATTCTCTCTCATGAGACACAGAAGAAAAAGTAGTTTGCTTTGTTAAATGTGTAAGTTCCACTACTTTCCAACTTACATCTGTGAACTACGTAGTTTGTTTATTAAGTGCACCAAGAGAAGGTACTGGAACAAAAGATAATCACGCCAGATGCAAAACAACAAAAAGTGCTAAGCCACTCCTCTACCTATGGCCCAACTATCCACAGATGTTATACAGAAAGGAATAGAACTAACAGTAACTATGGACTTACTGCCAGGCAAGATGTTCACACGGGCTCACTAACTTGATCCTCATAGAAAAATAAGGATTATGAGCTCTACTCTGTAGACGCAGTAGGACTGGAAACATGAAGTAATGTGCACAAGATCACACAGCAATTAAGCAGTGGAACTGAGATTCAAAGCAACTGTCTGTCTCCTTCCAAAACCAAGTTTTTTCCCTACCCCTTGCTGCCTATGCTTCACCAGAGGAAACAGAAGGCAATGAGACACAAGAAGGGATGGGTCAGATCATAAAGCACCTTGTATGCCATGATAAGGGGAGGATACTTTATCTCACGACCTAGGGAACTCTTTCTAAAAAGAAAGTGACAAAAGTCTTTTTCCACACAGATCATTTCTGGGGTGAAAATGCAAGCGTATCCGAAATTCTTCAAAGGATGTACTGTCTTCGAAAGCCAAAACGGACTGACCCTCCCCTCCCAGGAGTTCATGCAGCTCAGGCTAAGAACATCTATGTAAAAATAAGATAACAGCAGCGAAGACAGTAACAGGATTTAAAGATATCCCAGGAGATGTGAATCAATAGGAAGTGACGATTTTGTGGAGAGAGTGGGGAGTGAAGAAGAGACACTTAGGTTCCTAGCTCTGATGCTGCAAGAAACGGTGGTATCACAAGTGATACAGGCCATATACAAAAAAGAGCAGGAAAACATACTTTGTAAACTACAGGCATGTACTTTTTTAATATGTATATATCTTACATATGTTCTTGCAAAACATAACGTAACTTATCATAATATAACATAACATAAGCCCGGAACCTATTTTGTACTGAATTCCACAATAATTTCAGTGACATCTGCAATTGACAGTGTCCCCTATCATTTTGTTTACCTCCTCTACTCTTTTCTGTTCTTTAATTAGATAATTAACCAAAAACAAACCTGCACATTATAACATTTATTTAAATGAATATGTCTATTAAATAACACACCCCTGGACTGTGTATAATCACCTGCTAAGTAACCTGTTCAGCCAATCTGGACTTCTCCCAGAGCCTCTTTTCTGACCAACCCTTGCCTTTACCCAGCCCTCAGTCAGACCGAGAATTCTGCAACCAGCCTTTTCTTCTTACCTTTGACAGTTCTCCCAGGTCAGGACGCACCCAGCCCAATTTGTCCAGCACACACTCGTCAAACTTTGCCTGCTGCTTGCGACAGTGACGAAATAACTGCAGGTTAGAATAATCAATGCAGGTCCAATATTCTGTAAAAGGCTCCGCACAGTGACGCTTTATCTGCCTGGAAAAGAGGGCTAGGTCAGGGTGGCTCACTGCAAAACACTGACAAACCAAAAGTAGCCATAAAGTAGGTCCCCTGCTTTTTTTAATGGAATGACAGTAAATACTCTTACCTCATTTATAAGACCACTTAAAGATAAATTAAAAAAAAACAAAAAAAAAGAACAGAAACTAATTGCTGTGTTTGTTTTGTTGTTAGGTGACAAGTCGGTACCACGTCATAGTGACCCTCTGAACAACAAATGAAACACTGCCCAGTCTTGCGCCATGTCCCCAACTGTTTTTATGCTTGAATCCACTGTTGCGGCCACTGTGTCAATCCATCTCATCGAGGGTCTTCCTCTTTTTTGCTGACCCTCCACTCTACCAAACATGATGTCTTTCTGCAGGAACTGATCCTTTCCGACAACATGGCTAACGTATGTAAGATGCAGTCTTGCCATTTTTGCTACCAAGGTGCACTCTTCCAGAACAGATGTGTTTGTTCTTTTGGCGGTCCGAGGTACATTCAACATTCTTCTCCAACACTACAATTCAAAGGCATCAGTTCCTCTTTTGTCTTCTTTATTCACTGTCCAGCTTTCACATGCCTATGATGTGACTGAAAATATCATAGCTTGGGTCAGGTGCACCATAGTCTTCAAAGTGACCTCTTTACTTTTCAGTACTTTAATGAGTTCCTTTGCAACAGACTTTCCCAATGCAATAAGTCTTTTGATTTCTTGAGTGCTGCTTCCATGATTGTGCACCTAAGAAAAATGAAATCTTTGAGAACCTCAATCCTTTCCCCTTTCCTTCCTGGTCCAATTGTGAGGATGTCTGCTTTCTTTATTTTATTTATTTACTGTGATTGAGTGGAAGTGTACAATTCAGTTTAAATTTGCATGCCCACCTATGTGCAGCTCCTACTACTCTCCTTGCCTGGTGACAGCACACTCCTCCTTTCTGTTCTATACATGTCATATCCTCTTAACAGTCTCCTGTACCCTCTTCTCCACTCCCCTCTAGTAAGAGACCAGTGTAGGATGACATCCTATAGATGCATAGAACCATAAAGTATACACACAATACGGTTACTCTGTGTCATCAAGTCCAATCTATTCCTGTCCGAGGAGTTGACCCCAGTAATGATATATGGACAGAGGCACCATCAGGTCTAGAGGCCATGCTCCCAGGGAAACCCTGGGAGGCCTTCAGACCATCAACTGTGGTCTTTTAGTGGAGTTCTCAGGATGTACCCCCTTTTTTTCTCGTATTGCCAATGAGACTCAACTTTGCAAGCCCCATCACAGCTGTTACTGGTAGTGGCCAGGCACCATCTGGTTCTTCTGGTGACATGTTGATACAGTCACCCATTCACATGGGTCTTTCTGTCTTCTGGGTTCTCCTTCCCCCATGCTGTTTTGGTCCTTAGTGATCATCTGCTCCTGCTGAGTTGGGAACATTTGGTGTACCTCAGATGGCAGCTTGCTAGCCCGTAAGACCTCAGACACCACTCACCAATATGGGGTGGAGAAGACTCTCTTAGCGATGCGCTAGTTACACCAATTGGCCTCGATATCCCGAGAGCATGGTCCCCGGGCCCCCGCCTCCGCTACTCTGTCCCTGCAATATTGGGTTAAGATTGGGAGAGTATTCAGGTTATGCTGAAGTCCAGTTAAACTGATCTTCTTTCTAATGTGCACTGTCACTGATTTCATCCAACCAAATTTCTATCAACTATCTAATCTATAACCAGCCCTCTCCCTCCCTCCCCTCTCATGCAGCTGTCAGTCTTTTCTTCCGTACATGAGTCTGTTTTTAAGTCCTTGTAGTACGGGTCTCATACAGTATTCATCCTTGTGCCGCTGACTAAGTCAACAGATGAATGGATCAATAAAGTGTGGTACATATACTTTAAGTAGAACACTATGCAATGATAAAGAACAGTGATGATTTTAGGAAGCATCTCATAACTTGGTTTCAGTCGGAATATCTGCTTGGCACACAGATCAAAAAGCTATAATGAAAGGCCACAACCCTGAATGCACACCTGTCCGGACTTTAAACCATGCAGTGTCCCCTTGTTCTGTTCATACAACTGCCTTGTGATGCATATACAGATTCCTTAAGAGCACAATTAAGGGTTCTGGAATTCCCATTATCTGCAATGCTAGTCATAATTTATTATGATCCACACAGTCAAATGTCTCTGCTTAGTAAATGAAACACAGGTAAACATCTTTCTGGTGTTCTCTGCTTTCAGCCAAGATCCTTCTGACATCCTTGCTTCCACATACTCTTCTCAATCCAGCTTGAGTATTGCTTTATGTAGCAAAAACAAAAAGAAATGCCAAGCCTGTAGCCTAAGGTACTGGTACTTCCTGTACCCTAAGGTACAGACAGGAGCTTCAGAGGGAAGCTCCTCATGTGGGGCCTATCTGGTCTTTCCCTCAGATCCAATTCTAAAGATTATCAGTACAGCAAATTCAGAAGAGAAGGAGGCACAATCTCAGATGGGCATGCCAACAGAAGTCAGGAGTAACAGATGATGGCAAAAGAAGAGACAAAATTATAAAAAGCAAATAAATTAACTAAAAGGAAGAAAATCCTGGTCATTCAATATACAGCCAAACTGCCCTCCATTCATCAAAAACTCATTCTCATTCTAAGGCACTGAGTATAACAAACAAAAAAACAGATATTTAATCCTTGTCATCACGAAGAATGTTACATTACATTTGGTGTTCTCTGTTAAGAAGCAAGGTAGCATGTAATTTATTTTGTGGTCATCATAAATGATTGCAGAAAAAGTAACTTTTATGTAAAATGAGTCTCAGTCATTTTGCAAAATGTCCTTTTTCTTACCATTCAACCTGCTAGTAATCAAACAAATGCAAACTCAAGTAAGAATAAAATACTGCTATTTCAGGAAAAAGCCATATCTAAGTCAGTGGAAGAAATTCAGAGCACTTCCTTCCCCCAAATGGAATAATAATTACGGAGTGCTTGCTTGTAATACCCCAGGAATCTAGCTGCACAATCAACATATGAATCTTACTTAACATATGTGAGGAAGAGACAACCTCAGAGATGCTCTAAGGAAGCCAAATGGTTCACTTTACAGGTGAAAATACTGACAATTTGAGACAGTACGCGAAATAGGAAAAGTCCCATTCTAAAGTTTCAATCTCTATCTGTTTACTCTTTCTTACCACATAATGCAGTTTTTTATGTTTTAAAAAGTTTGAAAGAGGATTACATGGTGAAAAAAAGAAAAGAAAGAAAGACAGGACTGTTCTAAACATTTTAGAAACATTTAAGCTGCATTTTAGCTTATGGTATTTTAAATAATTCTTGGAAACAGGCAGTATGGATAAAACTGAGTTAAATGTTATAGATATTTTTACTCTTATAGCAATCTAAAATAAAATGAAGCAACTGTTTTTTCAGAAAACACACTGCAGAGAAACAAAAAAGAGTATTACATGGTACAAAATCTTGCCATTCTCACTCTCCAGCTACTCGTTTCCCCTCCTAGAAGATAACACCAGCGTTACTATTCGTGTGCCCCCTTTCAGGTATTCTATACAGAATCCTCTGAGAAGAGAGAAGGGGTGAAGGGATACAACAGGAAGGAAGCATGAAGATAAAACCCCGGGAAGGTTTTCAGGATTGCCTCTAACCTCAATGACTTGGACTTCCATGGTACACAAACCTGTACCCAACTAACCTCTACTTGATGACTATTCTGGAAATGAGCTACCATCTCTGATGTGCTACAGTACAGTAAAGGATACAAACCACAACTCTACTACTTAAGTCTCTGTTCTGGACTCTGTTACTTTGGGACCCACAGCCAACAGACAACTAGTTGCTAATGTCTGTACCAGCAACCCTGGCAGTGAGAAACTACTCTCATGAAGGCAGCTGGGAACCTTAGGAGCTTCTAACAGCTAAACATTTCTCATGTAAATGTACTACCTCTGGGACAACAAGAACGTGCTTTGTCACAGTTTTATTAAAAAAAAATAAACATATTCAACCTTGCTAGCAATCAAATCAATGCATATTCAAGCAAGAATAAAATACTATTTTGTACCTATCAAACACTTAAATAACGTGCAATGCTGGTGAGGTTATGCTACAGGACACAGTGCTGAGGACAGCATAAACTGATTCAACTCTTTAAAAATATGACAGTGTAGTTCAAGAATCATAAATCATTTTCAAAGCCTTTAAAGGAACAATCTCACTGCTGAAAACACATGCTTAAAAATTAACTAAAAGGCAAAAACAAAAATCTACACACAAAGTTAATTACTGGAGATTTAGCCATAAAAGACAAAAAAACTGGTCAGGAACATAGTTTACCCACTGATGGAATATTAGATAACCATGAAAAACGATGATCACAAAGACTGTATTAACAACTTGGAAGAATGTCCCGAATAGTGCCAAATGCAAAATGAGTATTAAAATGTACACACTCTAGGAGTATAACCACAAAAATATTTTTACATATGGACAACAACAGTAGAAGCAACCCAGCAAGAAAACATTTAAGTGCTAAGGGATTTGATTTTTCCTCTGGCATCAGTGTAGTGGACATCTGTGGGTTTTGCCTAGCTAGCAGCTATTTTTCATTCTTCTGTTACAGCTTTCTCACTTTCCTTTGGGGAAGAACTCCTCCCTGCCACTTACAATGTGATCTGAAGCTAACTCTACCCCCCATTCTGCCTCAGGCCTGATCAACCAGAATTTTTTTATAACTGGAAACACATCTAGTTAAGACGGATGCATATTAGCCAGGGCAATCAGACTCAGGCAAGCAGGCACTCTGCCTAGGTTTGCTAGGTTAGAACAGCAGCTGGGCTAGGCTAGGGGGCACTTTGCTACGAGAAAGTGAGAGCGTTTTTGGAAATGAGGTCAACAAAGAAAAGGAGAGCCGAGAGGTTATGGGGAGAAGAGAAAGGAACATATCAAGTAGTTATCAAGTTATTTAAGCTCTTATATCCAGCCCTGCCTGATGCCAGTTCTATTTCTGGGCTTTATAGTCACGTAAGTCAAGTCCCTTTGAGTTGAGCTTCTGTCACTTTTAATAGTTTTGATTAATATGAAGAAACACTGTTTCTATAATTATTAAACTTAATTTGGACTTTTGGACTTTAAATATCAAGCACAATGGCCAAGCTAAAAATTTGACTTTGAACACAGTTTTCTATCCTAATAGTGATAATAACCATCTAGCAATACCTGCTAACAAGCACAATTACTTTTTAACTTTTTCACAGCAATCCTGTATGTGATAGGTATTATTCTGCAGATTTGGAAACTGAGATGCACTGCAATTAAAGAACTTGCCAAATAAGAAAAACAATCAAAAGAAAAACAAAAATATACTGCTTACTGACTTCACAGTCAATGCACTTTCTACTAAAACTGTTCACTAAAATTATCCTTCCATTTAATTAGTGGGATGTTTACTGAGATAAGTATGCCTTAATGTTTGAACAAAATAGGCACTGATGTTGACAGAGTTTTACCTAAAGAAGTCCAAAGCACACTGGTTGACAAGCTTGCCTTCCTCTAAACACCGCCTCGGGTCTTTCTCTTCCCAGCGGCAGAGCATGAACTCCTTGTTGGGCTTATCACACTGAGCGCCGTAGTGGTGGGCTGCAGCCTTGAGCACAGCAGAACTGACTTTCACCTGGGAAAAGCAACAATGGGGGAAAGACCACAAATTTGTGAAGCACGGTATCAAATCTCTAACATCACCTCACTCTGGTCAAAAAAAAACAGGGAACACAAAGGTAGCAAGCACTGTTCTAACTTTACTAGAATCCTTCACGACCTCCATACAGTGCTGTGGAGACCACAAAGCTCTCTGATACACAGTATTTGCTTTATTGATATCAACACCAACAAACAAAACCCACTGCCATTAAGTCTACTCTGACTCATGGCAACCCTATGTGTGCCAGAGCAGAATAGTACCCCACAGGCTTTTCAATGGCTGTTTTAGCAGATCACCAGGACTTTCTTTCAAGGCACCTCTAAGTAGACCTGAACCACCAACTTCCTGGCTAGCAGCGAACACATTAGCCATTTGTACCACCTGGAGACTCCGAATTGGTCTTTTATATAGCTAGATAGATACATACATATATATAGTATATAGCTGTGTGTGTGTGTGTGTATGTATGTATGCATGTATCACACTGCCATGGAAGTTGATTCCGACTCAAAGCAACCCTATACTAATCCCATTTTAGAGACAAGGAAATGGCAGCCCTAATGGAATCCTTAGACCTTTATGACAGAAGAGTGGAGCCCTGAAAGAGAACCGAAGACCAAGCACTGTAAACATGTCAATTCTCCCCAAACTATAATTAAATGTAGTATTTACTATCCTGCCCCCAGCATCCAAACTACTGTCAAGCACCAGCAGCTGTTGAGCACCCAGTCTGTGCCAGTCACTATTTCAAGTACTGAGGACACAATGGTTATAAGAAAAGTAAGAACATATGAATTATGCCTTCCCATCAAGGAACAGAAGCTGCCTCTTCATTCATTCAGGGCGTTTTTAGGTTCTTAGGTTCAAATTAGCTTTATTCACATAAGGACCTTTCACATTTCTTGTTTATTCCTCAGTATTTTAGCACTTTTGATACTATCAAAACAGGACACTTTTCTATTAAATTATCCATTTAGTTACTGTTTGTACATTCTATCTTCTCTCAACTCATATTACTGAACTTCTTTCAATTCTGATACAAAACTCAGGAATCACTAAAAAAAAAAAAACTGCAAAACATAACCCTTCTCCTTTCTGATTTTTAGATCTTTTCTTTTTTCTGTTTTCCTGTCTTATGGCTCTGACCAAAATCTCCAGGACAAAACAGATTAACAGCAGTAACTGCAGGCATCCTTGCCTTGTTCCAACTTTAAAACACTGTCAGGTATGATACCTGCTGGTGGTGTCTCAGACACAATCTTAAGCTTATTAAGGAAGTTTCTTTCTAATCCTAATTGGTCTTGTTTCACTGTTGCTTTCTCTCCGTGAAGAAAAACTGAAATGCCCAGGCTTCTTTTTCACTAATCTATAAATGTAACACAGAACATTAACAGATTTTCTAAAGTTGACCTACTGTATTTCTAAAACAAAACTTAAATGTGGCATAATGTATTATGTTTCATTTAATATACTAATTAAATGATTTACATATATTTTATCAAAGATTTTTACACCTGTAAGAGAAGAGTCTGTTGTACACAGGATCACTATGAGGTGGAATCGACTCAACAGCACCTACCAACAACAGCCAAGAGATGGTCTATACATTTTATGTTTGTACTCTTTATCCAACTTAAATTACACGTAAGACAGAAGGCAAGAACAGACACAAAAGTAGCTCACCTTCACACTGTAAAACACACCAAACAAAATCCACTGCTGTTGTGTCAGTTCTGACTCATAGCTACTCTATAGACAGAGTAGAACTGCTCCAGTTTCCAAGGAGCACCTCGTAGATTTGAACTGCCGACCTTTTGGTTAGCAGACATAGCACTTACCCACTATGCCACAAGGGTGTCCTACACACAATAAGAGATGAATAAAACTAGGACTGTGCCTATCAAGACTAACCAGTGACCAGTTGTTGCTGGGTCTTCTCCAACGCATGGTGACCCCATGTGTGTAAGAGGAGAACTGTGCTCCACAGAGTTTTCAATAGCTGATTTTTCTGGATTTAGATCACCAGGTTTTTTGTCAGTGGTGCCTCTGGGTGGACTTGAACCTCCAATTTTTTGGTTAACAGCCCAATGAATTAACTGTTTTACACCATCCAGAGACTCCTGTATTAAGATTACAACTGTTATAATTATCAAAGCAATGGCAAAAGTTAGGATGTAAGTGAAATTTGCTGTTACGATTCTAATAAATTGGTTTAAAAAATAAGTCTGTAAAGTTTTTTGGTGGTAGGTTTTTGTTATGAAACCATTTAGGTGAATTGAATAGTGTACATTCGCCTGCTTTATTACCAGTAAAGAGCTGCAAGAATAAAAATCAAAACTCAATCTTTTAATTTTTAATTAAAAATAAATTAGCCATATTACTTCCTTACTGTCTTAGTTATTGGAAACTCTGGTGGCACAGTGGTTAAGAACTCTATGTGCTAACCAAAAGGCCAGGCAGTTCACATCCACCAGGTACTCCTTGTATACTCTATGGGGCAGTTCTACTCTGTCCTATAGAGTCACAATAAGTTGGAATCAACTTGACAGCAATGGGTTTGGTTTTTTGAGGTTTGGTCTTAGTTATCTAAAGCTACAATAAGAGAAATACAAGTGGATGGCTTTAACAAACAGAACACCCTTTCAAATTCATTCAGCTCCCTTTGTCTCAAAGAACAACACAATTTCATCATCCTTCCTCATTCAGTCTCACAACAGCCTCATTGTACAGCTAGTTTTAATACACACAGTCTGCAGGTATGAAAAGTGAGACACAGAAAATCTTACCATCTACTTCAATTTTCCAGTCCTGATCACTCTTCCTTAAACAATGACTGCACTTCCTTTTACAGCACTTAATTTATACTGTCTTATATTTTACTTGGAGCCTTGGCAGTACAGTCATTAAGAGCTTGGCTTGTAACCAAAAGGTTGGCAGTTCAAACTTACCATTTGCTCTTTGGAAACCCTATGTAGCAATTCTTCTCTGCCCTCCAGCGTTGCTGTGATTTGGAATCTACTCAATGGCAGTCTGCTTAGTTTGGGTTTTATATTATACTTAATTTATATAAAATTGGGGTAAAATAGCACTTACAAGAACTGTGTTAAAGATAAAATGAGTTAACATAAAAAAGTACCTAACACATTACAAAAAAAAAAAAATGTACCTTCTATGCAAATGGACTGCCACTTTCTTCTCCTGCTGAGTGACTGCTGGGTTCAAACTACCAATCTTTCAGTTAGCAGCCAAGTACTTAACCACTGCACCACCAATGCTCCTTCACCAAGCACACAATGCTACATAAATATTAGCTATTATTTTTGTTTTCACTCAAAATTGTCTATTTGCTCAAGCAGTATCTAGCCCAAAGCTTCTGACTACCCATTCCATGGAGATAAGTCATAACTCTAAGCTCAGTGAGGTTCAAAATGAATTTAATTTGTTCCAAAAACCTGTTCCTCCTCTGATTTTCCCAATTCTATTGTCAGGTTTCAAATCTGACATTAACTCTTCTCCTTTTCTTGCCTCCAATATTTAACCCATTGCTAAATCTCATCAGTTCTAGATACATTTGTTCTTTCCTCTGTAAGCACCAATGACGTTGAGGTCATTAATCTCTTCCTTAACTATTAAAGAGCCATCAAAACTAGTCATGCTGATGGATTTTTCCTCTTTTCAATCCATTCTTCAGAGCTGTTAGTGATCTTTCTAAAATGAAATTCTTATTTTACAATGTTATTAAAACAAACCACAATAAACTCATCAGAGGACGCTGTATTACACATGAGGAAATGCTCATAATTATTAGCTATTAGACAAATTCAAATCAAAACTATAATGAGATACCATCTCACCCCAACAAGGCTGGCCATGATCCAAAAAACACAAAACAACATATGCTGGAGAAGCTGTGGAGAACTAGAACTCTCCTACACTATTGCTGGGATTGCAAAATGGTACGACCTCTTCGGAAAGCAATCTGGCACTCTGTTAAAAAGCGGGAAATAGATACACCACTTGATCGAGTAATCCCACTGCTTGGAATATATCCTACAGAATCAATGACAGTCATACGAAGAGATACACGCCCATGAATGTTTATTGCAGCACAGTCCACAACAGCAAAAAGATGGAAATCAACCCAGATGCCCAACAACAGCTGAATGGATGAACAAACTAGGGTACATATACGCAAAGGAACACCATGCCACAACAAAGAACAATGATGATTTTACGAAGCATCTCATAACCTGGTTTCAATTGGAAGACATTATGCGGAGTGAAATCAGTCAGTGGCACAAGGACAAATACTGTACAAGACCCCTACCATAAGGACTTAAAAATAGACTTATGTACAAAAAAAAAGACTCTTTGATGGCTACAAGGGAGGGAAAGGAGGGAGAGGGCTGGTCATAGATGAGATAGTTGACACAAATTTGGTTAGGTGAAAGCAGTGACAGCACACAGTAGAAAGATCAACTTGATTTCAACACAAACTGAAAACTCTTCTAATCTTAACTCAGTTGCAAGGATACAGTAGCAGGGGCAGGGGTTTGGGGACTATGCTCTCAGTGGATATTGTGGCCAGTTGGCATAACTAGCCTATTGCTAAGAGAGTCTTCTGC
This sequence comes from Heterohyrax brucei, assembly GCA_028571685.1. NCBI lineage: Eukaryota > Metazoa > Chordata > Mammalia > Hyracoidea > Procaviidae > Heterohyrax > Heterohyrax brucei. The sequence continues at coordinate 72,955,980 of CM053150.1, forward strand.
ACCCAATATTGGTGAGTGGCATCTGGGGTCTTAAAAGCTAGCAAGCTGCCATCTGAGGTACACCAAATGGTCCCAACTCAGCAGGACCAGATGATCATCAAGAACAACAGACACGAGAGAAAAAGAGCCTAGGAGACAGAAGGACCCATGTGAATGGGTGACTGTATTAACACGTGACCAGAAGAACCAGATGACGCCTGGCCACCACCAAAGACAGCTGTGATGGGGCACACAATGTCAAGTCCAAGTGGCAACATGGGGTACACCTCAAGAACTCCACTAAGAGACCACAGTTGATGGTCTGGTGGCCTGGGGGTTCCCCTGGGAGCATGGCCCCTAGACTTGCCACTGATGAGAAAACATTACTGAGGTCAACTCTTCAGACAGGAACGGACTAGACTCAGGGCCACAATGGGACTCTAACGGAGTGTGTACTTATGGTTCTACGCATCTATAGGATGCTGTCCTAGTGGCCTCTTACTAGAAGGCAGAGGGTGGAGTGGAGAGGACAGGAAATTGTTAACAGGATATGACATATACATAACGAAAAGGAGGAGTATGCTGTCACTGAGGAAGGACAGCAGAAGGAGCTGCAGATAGGCTGGCATGCAAATTTAATTTTGATTGTATACTTTCACTTAGTCACAATTTAAAAAAAAAGAAAAATCCTCAAAGGATGTTGTCTTAATGGCAGGGGAGAAAAAAGCCTCCACTTTTACTTGGTACTCAAAGCCTTCTGGATTCCAAACTATCTTTCCAGCCTTCTTACCCACAACACTTCAAACAGGACTATTTGCTGTTCTCTGAAAGCAATGAACTCACTGCCTCCAGAACCCATTTTTCACCCCCTGCGTTTTCACATCTACTTACCTTTGTTCTGATCTTACTCTCTACTTAAAAGAGAACTCTTTTCCCCTTCTCTTCCCCAAAATGCTAGTCTTCAAATGTCATTAAACCAAGTCTTTCATTATACACAAAATGTGCTTTCTCTGTTCTGTTACAGCCTCAGAGAATTTTACTGCTGAAGTCATCTCATCTTACAAATTAATCAACTGTGCTTGTAAAGGATAAAATTAACTCATCAAGGTGACCACGCAATTAGGTCTAGAATTTAGATTTAATTTCAAATCCTTCTCTTAAACTACGCTTGCTCCTCTTCGCTAGCACTTAGTAATCATACTGTGTCCTGTATTGTAGTTATACGAGGCCTGACAATTAAGCTCACAAACTCACCTTAGAAAAAGTGCTACATGCCTCATTGCTGAATATCATTACAGTCACCTTTGAGGTACTTCCCTTGGGAGCTATGCACTGATGCCAGCTCCTAGTTCAGCTTTCAAAAGAACTCTGGAACTCTTTTTTCTGGAATGGCCATCAGAGCTGTCATGATATTACCCTTCATGTCCTGATGTCATCAAAATGTCTTCCTTTCACTATTACCTTTCTTTAGTGTAAAGAAAAAAGGTCATTGGAGACTAGATCAGTGAGTAGGTAGGGTGTTCCAATACAGTTATTTGTTTACCACGTAAAAACTCCCTTACCGTCTAGACAATTATGTTTCCAAACTTGCCACTGTGCCAACCATGCACAATGGCCACTCCAGAGACCGTTCCAAAACTGCTTTGAAGGGTGGACTAGACACTGGTGTCGGTGCATAGCTTTCCAAGGGGAGTACTTCAAAGGTGACTGTAGTGATATTCAGCAATGAGGTATGTAGCACTTAGAATAATTAAGTTTGTGGACTTGCCAGACCCTGTGTATGTAATTATTTGTTTCTCAACTCAACTGTGTGAAATCCATGGGCAAATTCATTCCTGATACACAGTATTCACAAGAATTGAACTTCAGCTGTTTTGAAATAATTAGTTTGTGTCAACAAGGTTAACCCAGCTTCACAGTAGGACAAGAAACAACAATGAGTGCGTCCATGGCAGCACCTGCCTCCTCTTACCTCTTACTAAATGTCACTTCATCAAAGTTCCTGAACACAGTTACAGTCACCATTTCCCATAAGGTGATAAGATAAAATGAGATAACGCACATAAAACACTTAACATTGCCTGGTATATAATTTCTGACTCATAATGTTCAGTCTTGTCCTCCATTTTTCCCCAGTGTAGACCCAGCATGACACTCCTCTAATTTAAAACATTCTATCTCTTACTTGAAAATCCTGGCAGTGTAGTGGTTAAGTGCTATGGCTGCTAACCAAAAGGTTGGCTGTTCAAACCCATCAAGTGCTCTCCCTCTTACTTACAGGATAAAGTCAAACTACTTAGTCTGGCCTTGTGGAAGTTACCTCCCAGCAACTCTCCAGTTCAGAATCTGCTGCTTCCCACCAACACTAAAGTGACATCAAACAGCATTTGGCTGCCTAAATACACAAGATTCTGTTAAGCTTTCTCATTCTTTTTGAGTTTTTGCCTATACCACTTCACAAGCATGGATTTTAAAATCAATCTGACCAGCATTCACATTCCAGGTCTAACACTTACATGCAATGTCACCGTAGGCAAATTACATCTACTGTCAGGGCCTGTCTCCTTAATCTACGACATGCAGAGACAATTCATACGTCACCTTATGGTTGCTGGGAGGATTCAATGAAATCATGCATGTAATTAGCATGCTACTTAGCATCTAGTAAAGGCTTATAATGTTAGTTATAATTATTATACTGTCTTCTTACGCCATTCTTCATTGCACAAACTACAATGCACTATATAGCCAAAGCCAAGTGCCGTCGAGCCGGATCCGACTCTCTTGTTTATGTCTGCCCTCCATTAGATTATAAACTCTACAAGAGCTGGGCCTAAGTCTATTTTCTACTGTATGTATGTATACATTGCTGTTGTTAGGTACCAGTCGAGTCGATTCCTACTCATAGCGAACCTATATAAAAAAGAACGAAATATGGACACAGTAATTAGCAAGTACTTTTCAAAGTTGTTGCCAGTATCACCTTATTTTCCTGAGTTTCCTAGCTCCACTCTAAAGCACTTTGCACCTCTAGCACGGCACCAAAGACTACTTTGGGGAACTGTCTCTCTGGAGCTGTACACTCATTTCATCAGGAGGCTTGAGTATTAAGCGACATACAGTGGCCCCGGTGCTTTAGGCGCAAGATTCTAGATCCACAGCAGGATGAGGCTGGGAGGTGCGGGGAGCTGTGGAGGGGGCTTTTAGGGTCGATCTGTCTTCCAAGTGGTGACCAATATGTGTCCTGGGAATCAGGGCTTGGGGTATCCGGGGCGCAGTCGGCCGAGGCAAAGTAGACCTGGTTCCAGGTGGGGAAGATGCAGCCCTATACCCCGCTTGCCTGTCCTCCGGACGAGCCTCACCTCCTGCACTTTCAGCTCCTCGAGAGTGGGCAGCTCCACTATTCCCGGCATGATGGCTGCAGCCCCGACCCCGATGAGGTGCCCTCAGCTGCCTCACCCCTGTCTCCTTGAACTTGCCGTACGAACGCCGAAGAGGGTCATACGGGGAGCTGCGCATGCGCAGCAGAGACACGCAGGCGCAATGCTGTCCAACCGCGAGTGACAGAGCATGCGCGATACCCCCAAGTTTGGTGACCTTTAAGAGGCGGGGTTTCCATTAGGCTCTGCCCATGCTTTCTGGTTGCCATAGTGAAGTCTAGTGTACTGAAACTCTGGCTCCCAAGAACTGAAAGCTAGAAGCAGGTGCCATGCAGTACACTGGGAGCAAATATATCGGGGAATATGTAGATGGAAGGTAAGAGCCTCATTTGATTCACTAGATACGTGTCAAACATCTGTGATCGGGAAAAGAAAGCTCTCTTTGCCTCTGCAGAGGACCTTGTGTCAGGCACTTCTATAACCTTTGTCCTTTCTAACCTTCAGGAGAACACTTTCAGGTAGGTTATTTATTCCCATTTTACAGTAGAGGGAAATGAGGCCCAGAAAAGTGAAGTCACTTGCTCAAAGACACATGTCTAATAAGAAGAGAGCTCAGATTCATTCATCCTCTATGTATATGCGTTTGCTATCCGCCAGTTTTACGATGTTGGACTAGGAATATAAAAAAATAGTTAAGATCCTTGTTCTCATGGAGCGTATAGCCTAGTTCAGGTGTACTGCCAATAACAATAAACGAATGAGAATATAATTTCAGATAGTGATAAATGTTATGAATACAAATGAAGCATGAAGATGGAGGAGGGGCTATGGCCAATTTAAAACCAGTATACGTGGTATTTTCCCTCCAGGACTTCACAATCTAGGTATTACTAAAGAGAATTTTAATTATTTTAAAATATGTTTAATTCAATAAATACTGAAAGTTTACCAAGTAACAGGCCCTGGTCTTGACTCTGGGGACACAGAGATATGGAAAGCACAAGACGAGCCCTGAAGAAGTTCATACAAATATAATTGGGGGAAAAAAACAGTTGCTATCAAGTCTATTTTGACTCATAGTGAGCCTATAGGACAGGGTAGAACTGACTCATAGAGTTTCCAAGGAGCAGCTGGTAGATTTGAACTGCCAATGTTTTGGTTAGCAGCTGAGCTCTTTACCACTGTGCTGCCAGGGCTCCATAATGGAGAAAGCAGGCATAAATTGTTGTTGCTGTTGCTGTTAGGTGCTGTCAAGTTGATTCCAACTCACAGTATCCCTATGTACAACAGAACAAAACACTGCCCAGTGCTTGGCTGCCCTCACAGTCATTAACTATGTTTGAGCCCCGTGTTGCAGCCACTGTGTCAGTCCATCTCGTTGAGACCTAAAATAGGTGACTGCAATTCTATGTAAGTGCTGTGGTAAGCAGAAACAGAGGAAACACAGAGGGGGCCACTCTCCCTGGCTCACTTGTTTCTTTTAATTTGCTTTGAATTTATAGTAAAAGCTTTTTGCTTCAAATGAAAGGACAGGAAGGGAAAATAGAGAGAGGAGAAAGATTGGAAGAGAGGCAAGGTGGGGAGTCCAATCAGAGCTCACCGCAGCTGTCCTGGTAAGGGGCAACAAGACCTGAGGCCAACGCAGAGGCAGTGGGGCTGCAAAAAAAAAAAAAAAGCAAATACAGGTCTGACAATTAAGTCTGTGAACTTGACTGTTGTAAATGCTATATGCCTCATTGCTGAATTCATCACTACAGTCACCTTTGAAGTACTGCCCTTGGGAAGCTATGCACTGATGCCAGCACCCAGTCTACCCTTCAAAGCAATTTTGGAACTCTTTCTGGAATGGCCGTTGTGCACAGTGGCACAGTTACAAGTTCGTGAACTTAATTGTATAGTTGTCTGTGAGACAGTTTTAGCCAGTAAACAACTGTACTGGAACACCCTCCCTACACACCTGATGTGGCCTCCAATGACGTTTTTTCTTTACCTGACGATAAACGAAATATTGATATTTTGATGACATTCAGGACATCAAGGGTAATATGATGACAGCTCTGATGGCCATTCCAGGAAAAGAGTTTCAAAATTGCTTTGAAGAGTAGAATAGGTGCTGGAGTCAGTGCATAGCTTCCCAAGGGGAATACTTCAAAGGTGACTGTAATGACATTCAGCAATGAGGTATGTAGCACTTTTTCTAGGATGAGTTCATGAACTTAATTGGCAGTCCTCCTACTGCAGGCTAAGTTTGAGGGTTTAGTTGTCAGAACTTGGCAATTGATTGGCTCCTGATTAGCTCCTGGTCCCATCCAGAGATTTCTTCCAGACCCATCCCCAGCTCCAACCCCAAGGAGTAGACTTTGAACCTGAAAGCTTCTGATCCCATTCATGGAAATAGAGAACTCTGAAGAGGAGCTACTTTGTGTGAAAGAAAAAGAGTTCAGTTTTGATTTTTGAGCTTGAGATGTCTATTGGGGGTCTGAACAATGATGTCCACTCACAGTAAAAAAAGGAATCGAGTCTGGATCTCAGGGAAGGGTTTGAAACTTTAAAATGGAAATTGCACTTAGAAATGATAGGTGTGATCTCAAGCAAAGAGTTAGAAGAAGGGGTTCCCTCTTCTGCCATTTCTTGCAGTAGAGTAAAAGTTACATGGTTGTGAGCTCTTACTATGTGCAGGGCACTCCGCTATAGTTTCACATTCCTCATCTCATTTAATTCTTGTAGCAAATTTGGCAGATTACCACCGTTGTTTCACCTTACAGGTGAGAAACTCAGAGCAGCAAAGAGCTTGCCAGGCTCACACAGGCACAGAGAGCTGCAGCCAGGCCTGGACTCCAGGGTTCCCTGCCTCATGGGGTTACCTCAATCATAGTGCTCTCCTTCTTAGGACCTGGGGCATGGCAGACCCTTTTGCCATCCACTCAGTCAGTCCACTCACCTTTCTGTGTCCTTCATTCTTCCTCAGTAGATGCTTATGGTACACGCATTAAGAAGAAAGTGTGGTTCTACATGATGAGGACAGCAAGGCCAGCCTCACAAGAAGCTTACACTCCATCAGGAGAGATGTGATAGACATTTATAATGCAATGCAGAAAGTGCTCAGTGCCCCAACAGAGGTACAAACATAAGGCCATAGAAGTTCTGAGTTTGCTGACTTCTAGCTAGTGAAGAAGAATGAAGACTAAATAAAGAAATGAATGAAAGCATATTTTTTAAGTACTTACTATATGCCAGACCCTTTACGAGGAAAACCTTTTTACATTATCTAGCTTAATTTTGGGCATTCCTCTCAGCTATTTCACACATGAAGAAACTGGTCAACTGGTCAAGCTGAGTGTCCCTGCTCTGTCCTCCTGTACTGGCTTTCTTCCCACACATGGCATGTACCACTGTCCCATTATACTTTTCCAAAGTGGTTGTTCAATGTATTTTCTTAATTATGCCCCCCCTTAGACTGTGTACCCCCTGAAGACAGGAACTATATGTTTTGTGACCACTGTTATATAATCCGTGTTGTGTCCAGCAGACATCTCAGCACACAGTAGGTATCCAATAAATATTTGTTGGAAGGAAGGAAGGAAAACAGAGAGATTTGGAAAAGTCTCCAAAATGATACTTCTAGGAGATGGTGAAGTAAGATTCAAACTCATGTCTCCTGTCTCTAAATTTCATACTTATCCAAGTATTCCACTGGTGATGTAATGGGCAGGGTTGGGCAGGGAAAACACAGACCAACTGCCAGGAAACCTGGACCCTAGTCTCTACTACATAGTATTTACTGTGTAACTTTAGGTACATCCCTTCCCTATCTGACCTATGAAGAGTGTATTAAGTTATTTCACTGTTTGTCACACTGTTGTGGAACCTCAGGGCTGCTGCAAGGGTGGGGAGGTGGTGGTGATGTGAACTCTGGGGCAGCTTCTGGGTGAGGAAGGAGGCAAGAAGGCCAAATCCGCCCTCCCTGTCCCCTCACGCCACCCCACCCCCAACAAGAGAGTCTCTCTCATTTATTGAGCTTTCCAGGGAAGCAGAATATTCAGGTTTTTTGTTTGTTTTTCATTGTGATTAACTGAAAGTATACAGACCAAATTGGTTTTGCATGCCCGTTTTATCTGCAACTCCCTCTGCTCTCCCCACCTGGTAATAGCACACTCCTCCTTTTCACTCTGTATGTCTAATAATCTCTTAACAAGCGTCTGTCCCCTCTCTTCCACCCTCTTCTCTCCCATCTAGAAAGAGACCAGTAGGACAGCCTCATAGAAATGTGCAGAACCATAAAGTACACACACCATAGGCTCACACTGTGTTCCCAAGTCTGGTCCATTCTTGTCTGAAGTGTGACCTCATTCCTGGTTTCCGGTCAGAAACAGCAGCAGATCCAGGGACCATGTTCCTAAGGGATCCTCCAGGCTGCCATTTCCAATCTTCCAGGTGCCACACAGAGCTCAGTGATTTCCATTTTTCCTTATAGGATGGAGGGCCAAGCTGAATATATCCTGCCTACTGAGACAAGATATGTGGGGGGCATGGTGGATGGCATGTTTCATGGTGAAGGAACCCTGTACTTCCCCGGTGGCAGCCGATATGATGGAGTCTGGGATAAGGGAATCGTCATAAAGGTGATCAGCAAGGGTGCGGGGGGCTGCCGAGGGGATATCTTTGACAAAAAGAGCCCAATTCCATGACACCCTGCTCTCCCTGTCTAGGGCTTACCGGGCAATGATGAGTTTGAATGCTGATTATACCACTTCCTGTGTGACTTTCATCCAGTGATATCACCTTTCTGAGACTCAGCCTCCATGTCTATAAATTGGGCATAGTAGTTCTATGCATCTCCTCGGATGGTTGCAAAAGTGAACATGTAACACTTTGCTCGGTACCCAATACATGGTAGACACTCCGTGAGTGTTAGCTGTTTCTGCTGTGACCACCACTGCTACTGTCATCACCTCACCCAGAGTTCTTCACCTGGGATTTATGAGCCATGAAGAGATTAAGGGACCAGGGAAGCCCTCTCATGTATATACAAAAGTTTTAATGAATATATGACTATTTTTCTCCAGGGAAAGGATCTATTGCTTTTATCATGAATGATAAAATGATAAAATGATATCTATGAATATGTATGGTAGCTGACTCATGACCTTTTAAAAGTCTTTTAGTAGAGTTCTTGGGCTGCACACCTCTTTTGCTCATGTTGCCTCAAAGATCTACATTGTGTTCCCCATCACGGCTGCCTTTGGTGGTGGCCAGACACCATCTGGTTCTTCTGGTCTCATGTTGATACAGTCTCCTATTCCTATGGGTCCTTCTGTCTCCTGAGCTCTTTTTAACACGTATCTTTGTTGTTCTCTGTGATCATCTGCTTCAGGTGAGTTGGGACTATTTGGTGTACCTTGGACGACAGCTTGCTAGATTTTAAGACCCTGGATACCACTCACTAATTTGAGGTGCAGAAGACTCTCTTAGTAATAGGCTAGTTGTGCCAATTGGCCTCTATGTCCCCTGAAAACGTGATCCCCAGACCCCAATTCCTACTACTCTATCCTTTTAGATATTAGGTTGAGTTTAGAAAACCTTTCAGTTATAGTGAAGTCCAGTTAAGTTGATCTACTTTCTACTGTGTGCTGTCAGTGCTTTCACCTAATCAAATTTCTGTCGACTAATCTGTGCCCAGTCTCTCCCTCCTTCCCCACCCTTGTAGCCATCAAAAGTTTTCTTTTCTATGTATAAGTCTATTTTTAAGTCCTTATAGTAGGGGTCTCATACAATATTTGCCCTTGTGTTACTGACTGATTTCACTCAGCATGTCTTCCTGTTGAAACCAGGTTATGAGATGCTTCCTGAGATCATCATTGTTCTTCATCATTGTGTAGTGTTCCATTGAGTATATTCACTGTAGTTTATGCATTCGTCTGTTGATGAGCATCTAGGTTGATTCCACCCTTTTGCTATTATGACCAGTGCTGGAATAAACATTCATGTGCATGTATCTGTTCATGTGAATGCCTTTATTTCTGTAGGGTATATTCTGAGCAGTAGGACTACTGGATCAGATGGTATTTCTATGTCTAGCTTTTTAAGGAAGCACCAAATTGCTTTCCAAAGAGGTTATACCATTTTGCAGTCCCGCCAGCAGTCTTGGAGAGTTCCAGTCTCTCCACAGCCTCTCCAACATTTGTTGTTTTGTGGTTTTTTGATTATTACCAACTTTATTGGGCTGAGATGGTATCTCATTGTAGTTTTGATCTGTATTTCTCTAATAGCTAATGATCGTGAGCATTTCCTCGTGTGTCTTTTGGCTGCCTGGTGAAGTATCTGTTCATCTCCTTAATTGGGTTATTTATCTTTTTCTTGTCGACATGTTGTAGTACCTTGTAGATTATGGAGATCAGATGTCAGTCCGACATGTAGTTACCAAATAATCCTTTCTCATTCTGTAGGTAGTCTTTTAACTCTCTTGATAAAGTCTTTGGATGAGCAAAAGTGTTTGATTCTTAGTGGTTCCCGTTTTTCTATTTTCTCTTCTGTTGTTCGTGCTTTGTCAGATTTTGAAGTCTGTCTAAGCCATGTATTAGAACTTCCATTATTGACCCTATTTTTCTTGCATGATCTTTATTATTTTAGGTTCAATATTTAGGTCTTTGATCCATTTTGAGTTAGGCTTTATGTAAGGTGTGAGATATGGGTCTTGTTTCAGTTTTTTGCAGATGGATATCAAATTTTGCCAACACCATTTGTTAAAGAGACTGTTTTTACACCAGTTTATGACCTCTGGGCCTTTATCAAATATCAACTCTTCATAAGAGGATGGTGATATTTCTGGGGTCTCAATTCTGTTCCATTGGTCTCTATGTCTCTTTTTGTACCAGTACCAGGCTGTTTTGACTACTGTGACAGTGTAATAGGTTAATAGGTTCTAAGGTCAGGTAGTAGGAGGCCTCCTATTGTGTTCCTCTTCTTCAGTAGTGCTTTACTTATCCAGGGTTTATTCCCTTTCCAAACAAAGTTGGTAATTTGTTTCTCCATCTCATTGAGAAAATGACACTGGAATTTGTATTGGGATTGCATTTGTATATGTAGAGCACTTTGGATAGAGTAGACATTATCAAAATATTAAGTCTTCCTATCCATGAGCAGAGTAGATTTCTCCACTTATATAAGTCTCTTTTGGTTTCTTGCAGTAAGGTCTTACAATTTTCTCTGTATAAATGTCTTGTTTATCTGGTTAGATTTATTCCTAGATATTTTATCTTCTCGGTGGATATAGTAAATAGTATTGATTTGGTGATTTCCTCTTTGATGTTCTCTTTGTTGATGTAAAGGAATCCTACTAATTTACTTACATTTATCGTATATCCCAATACTTTGCTGAACTCTTCTATTAGTTCCAGTAGTTTACTTAAAGATTCTTTAGGATTCTCTGTGTATATGATCATATCATCTGTAAATAGGGAGATTTTTACTTTATCTGTGCTGATGCAGATGCCTTTTGTTTCTTTGTCTTGTCTAATTGCTCTGGCTAGACTCTCTAGAACAGTGTTGAGTAGAAATAGTGGGAGTTGGCATCCTCGTTTAGTTCCTGTTCTCGGGGGAGTTCTTTCAGTCTCTCTCCATTCAGGAGGATGTAGTGGTTAACTTTGCACAGATGCCCCTTATTGCATTGAGGAATTTTCCCTCTATTCCTATTTTGCTGAGTGTTTTTAACATGAATGGGTGTTGGACTTGAAACAAAACAAGCATTTTGTTTTGAACAGAATATTGCTGGGACGATAATGTTTGAGGACCCTGAGGAAAAGGTTCCCACTCATTCACCTGCCATTTCCAATCTTCCAGGTGCCACACAGAGCTCAGTGATTTCCATTTTTCCTTATAGGATGGAGGGCCAAGCTGAATATATCCTGCCTACTGAGACAAGATATGTGGGGGGCATGGTGGATGGCATGTTTCATGGTGAAGGAACCCTGTACTTTCCCGGTGGCAGCCGATATGATGGAGTCTGGGATAAGGGAATCGTCATAAAGGTGATCAGCAAGGGTGCGGGGGGCTGCCGAGGGGATATCTTTGACAAAAAGAGCCCAATTCCATGACACCCTGCTCTCCCTGTCTAGGGCTTACCGGGCAATGATGAGTTTGAATGCTGATTATACCACTTCCTGTGTGACTTTCATCCAGTGATATCACCTTTCTGAGACTCAGCCTCCATGTCTATAAATTGGGCATAGTAGTTCTATGCATCTCCTCGGATGGTTGCAAAAGTGAACATGTAACACTTTGCTCGGTACCCAATACATGGTAGACACTCCGTGAGTGTTAGCTGTTTCTGCTGTGACCACCACTGCTACTGTCATCACCTCACCCAGAGTTCTTCACCTGGGATTTATGAGCCATGAAGAGATTAAGGGACCAGGGAAGCCCTCTCATGTATATACAAAAGTTTTAATGAATATATGACTATTTTTCTCCAGGGAAAGGATCTATTGCTTTTATCATGAATGATAAAATGATAAAATGATATCTATGAATATGTATGGTAGCTGACTCATGACCTTTTAAAGGCTTTAAAACTCTCCTTATTTTACAGCTTGAAGAACTGAAGCCATAGGAAGAGGATGTGACTTAGCAGTATGATTAAGGTTACACAGCGAATTAATAGTATTATTGGAATTTCCACTCATGTTGCCTGAAACCCAGGCCAGTTCTACTTCTACCTCCTGAGGCTTCCTTTAGTACTGTGGCAGCAAAATCAGAATGTAGGGCATTTGAGCAAAAACCTGTGACTGACGACTGTGACCTTTTATCTATGATGATAACAAATGAACAGTAACACTCAACATTTACTGGTGCTTACTGTGTGCCAAGCACTGTGCTAAATGCTTTACATGCACTCTGTCACTGACTTCTCAATCAACCCTACTTCATGTACACAACGATTATTGTTATCTTACAAGTAATGAAGCCAAGGCCCAGAGAGGGTAAGTTATCTGCCCAAGATCATCCAGTGAGTTTCACTATTTTGAGTGCCTGGCAAAGAGCTTGGCACTTCATATCTATTCCTTCTAATTATCACATTCATCATAATAATGATAGTTTTCACTTCTTTTCTGCAGCAATGAGAAAGCAACCTCTTCCCCTGATGTCCTGTGACATCATTCTTCCTTGTCTAAAAGATGCATGTGTGTGCCTCATGTCTTCCAGGGCACCTACACATTCGCAGATGGGCTGCAGTACGAGCCTAAGCACTGGCATTACTGTGATGGCTATGATCGGAGGTTTTACACTGAGATGTGCAATGGCTTGAAGCCTGCAGGTACCCAGGCATCTTCCTTTTCCTTTATACCCAGATTGCGAGGGAAACTAAAGACAATTTTAAGTCAGTGGGCCATGCCTATTGAAGTAACCCAAGGAGGAAAGGAGCAGACACAGCAAGACACAGCCAGGTGCTAGAGCCAGAAGAGCCAAGACTCAGATCTCAGCTCATCTCCACTATTTGGCTCTGTGGGCAAGGGACTTCACTTTTCTGTGCCTCAGTTTCCTAACCTACGAAATGGGAAAATAGTATCATCTACCTTACAAGTTTGTCATAAGTAGGATAACTCATGTAAAGTGTTCAGAATAGTGTCTTGTGTACTTGTAAGCACGTGTAAGCACATAGTACATGTTAGCTATAATTTGTAGTTCCATCTGTAACATTAAAATTGTGTAAATATTACAAAGAAAGAGGAGAAGGGGAGAAGCATGGGCTCTACATATCAGGTGCTGGGTGAGAGTCTCTGTAAACTCCATCTCATCAAATCTCCAGACAACTATGGCGGGTTGGCCTTCTTGGTCCCGTGTCATGAGAGAGAAACCAGAGGTCACAAAGCCCAGAAGGGTTTCCCAGTGGCAGACTCACAATGGAGTCCTAGTCCTCCTCTCTGAGGCCTCCTGTACCATTGTACTTCCATAAACCCAAGTTCCATTTCCAAGGGTTACATTTGGGCCTGGTGTTTATGTGCAGAAGGGACTCACCTCTGTTCTGAGACTTGTGCAATGTCAGTTGACACCCAAGAAAAGCTCAGTGCTTAGCACAGTGGAGACAACATATTTAAAATGACAGATAAAAAAATGACCTTATAAACTGCAATAATTTAAAAAATAAAGCAAAATCCCCCTGTGAATTATGAGAAGTAATTTGTTGTAGTTGACAGAGCAGAGCTGGTGAGTCTGCGTTTGAGTCTGACATTTCTTCTCAGTAGCTGGGTGAGCCAGGGTAAGTCAACCTCCATTCAGGTAGAAGGCTTCCAAAGGGACCAAGGCATTAAAGTCAGGCTGGCCTGAGTTCAAACACTGGCTCCTCCCCTTCCTAGCTTTGTGACCAGGTGAGCATTCTTTTCTCCCTCTGCTTTCCTGACTTTCCACTCTCCTGTTTTCCTCCTTTGCCAGCTCTTTCCCCAAACCCCAGTTATTAAGTTGGGGTTCCCACTGCTCTCTGTGTTAGGCCTTCTTCTGTTATTATTCTGCACCCTCTCCTCAAACGAGTTGGTTCACATTCAAGCCTTCAATTACCATCAGCTCTCAGACTGAAATCCGAATCTCTGAGCTTCAGGCTCCTGCATCCAGCTCCCCAGCACCTGTGTTTGGTTATCTCTCAACTTGTCTGCAATGAATTCTGACTACGTAGTGATAACTGCCTCAGCAAATGTCACTCTTACCCACTTGAAGCTAATCCTTTCCCCTTTCTACCATGTGCAATCAATTGCTTGTCCTATGGATTCTACCTCTTAAATAGACTCATGTTTGCCTATTCAACAGATACTTATTGAGCTTTGTGATGGGTAGTATTCTCTTCCTCTTCATTGCCCCCGTTGCCCCTATTCCAGACCTCCATCATCTCCCCATGGATTACCTGATCTGAGATCCAGACCTGACCTCCTCATGTCCTATCTCCATCATTCAGTCACATTCATCTAAAACTGAGAATCTGCTTGCTCCCCCTTCCTTGCAACCCTGTGGTGCCTCTTTACTGCCCTCAAGAAAAGGTTCCAACTTTTCAAATGCCTTACATTCTCTGGCTTCTGCTGGTGTCCCAGCCTCATCCCCTGCTGCCTGTCCATCTCTGGCTGCCTCTCTCTACTGCAGCCATGCTTACTTTCTCTGTTCCTTTAGGCTCTTCTCTGCCATTCCCTCTGCCCAGAATGCTCTGATCATCTTTTTTCACCCAAATAACTCCTTTCTATCCTTCATATCTTAGCTTAATGTCCCTTCCTTCTGGGACCCCTTCCCTGAACTCCCAGAGCAGGCGAGGTCTCCATATGGCGTATCACAGAGCACCCATGATTCTCCTCTAGTGCCTTAAGCATGAGTATCTGCCTTCCCCAGCCAACTGTGAGCTCCATGAGGGCGAGGATTGTGACTGTCTTGTTCACCACTGCCTCCCAAGTCCCTAACATGTTGCCTGGCACATGGTTGATGCTCAGTACAAAACTCTTGTCAAACAGCGATGAAAGCATACTGGCCTCATGGGGAAGGGGTTGCAGAGAGTGAGTTTAGGGGAGTTAAGGCAATGAATTATAAACATTTCCTGAGTACTTACTCTATGTCAAACTCTGGCTAGAGACCCCAAGGGCCCAGAGAAGAGAGGCAGCGCTTCTCTGCTTTTAAATTTCTCCTTGTCCAGATTCAACTTGAGAACTTGGTAGTTTACTCTTCCTGGTTTAGTTGTAATGGGGCCTGGACTTTGTCATGGATTTTTCACCCCTGCTGAGGCCTGCAGGCAAAGAGACCTCAGTTTTCACATGGTGGCTAACTTTGCCAAAGCTGGGCCTCTGCCAGTCTCCAATACAGTGCGGTGACTCTCTCTGCACCAGCCTGGCTCTTCCTCTTCCATAGCAGTTCCCAGGAGGGCAGCTTTAGCTTAAGTAGCCACTTCCTTCCCAAGTCACTCAGCTCTTTGCAGACTCTCCAACAGCCTCCCCAGAGCCTCCCCAGAGCCCCATGAAGTAAGCAAAGCAAGTGCACTTCTGCCAGCAAGGCAGTGTGACAGCTAAGAGAGCCCCTGCAGCTATCTGAGCCTCTGTGGGATGGTTGTTGGCTGAGCCTTCAGTAAGGGAATGTCCATAAAGAACTATGCATAGAATAAGTGCTTAGCAGTCATTATTAACCAACATAAGAACACTTACTTGCATGCAAGACACAGAGCTTTGAACATGGTGTGTGCTCAGTGGACATCCAGCCCTCAGCTCAGATAGCAGCAGGAAACCACAGGAACTCCAAATTAAAAGGAACCTTTGTTTTGTTAGGTGTTGTTGAGTCGATTCTGATGGTGACTGTACGTACGACAGAACGAAATGCTGCTTGGTTCTGCACCACAGCCACAATCATTATTGGGCTTGAGCCCATTGCAGCCACTGTGTCAGTCCATCTCATTGATGGTCTTCCTCTTTTTCACTGACCTTCTATTTCACCATGTATGATATCCTTCTCCTGACGTGTCCACACTATGTAAAATACAGTCTCACCATCCTTGCTTCTAAGGGGCACTTTGTTGTACTTCTTCCAGAACAGATCAGTTTGTTCTTTTGGGAATCCATGGTATATTCAATATTCTTCTCCAACACTACAATTCAAAGGCTTCAGTTCTTCTTCTGTCTTCCTTATTTATTGTCTAGCTTTAGTATGCATATGATGCGATTGAAAATAATCATGGCTTGGGTCAGGCACAGCTTAATCTTAAAGGTGACAAGTTTGCTGTTCAACACTTTAAAGAGGTCTTTTGCAGCAGATTTGCCCACAGCAATGAGGTTTTGATTTCTTGACTGCTGCTTCTATGGATGTTGATTGTGGAACCAAGTAAAATTGAAATGTTTGACAACCTCAGTCTTTTCTCCATTTGTCATGATGTTGCTTATTGGTCCAGTTGTGAGGAATTCCTTTTTATCCCCTAATGCTTAGACGTAATCCATACTGAAGGCTGTGGTCTTTGATCTTCACTAATGTTTTTTAAGTTGTCTTCGCTTTCAGCAACCAAAGTTGTGTCATCTGTATAACACAGATTGTTATTGACTCTTACCCAATCCTGATGCCCCATTCCTCTTCACATAGTCCAGCTGCTTGGATTATTTGCTTGGCATATAGGTTGAATATGCATAAGTATGGTGAAAGGATACAACTCTGATGTACTTCTTTCCTGACTTTAAACCGTGCGGTATCCCCTGCTTCTGTTCAAACAACTACCTCTTGATCCACATACAGATTCTTCATGGGCACAGTGAAGTGCTCTGGAATTTCCATTCTCCGCAGTGTTATGATCCACACAATCAAATGCCTCTGCATAGTCACTGTAACACAAGTAAACATTTTTCTGATATTCTGTGCTTTCAGCCAAGATCCATCTGACATCAGCAGTGATATCCCTGGTCCTCTTCTGAATCCAGTTTGAATTTCTGAATTACTGCTATAACTGCTTTTGAATAATCTTTAGCAAAATTTTACTTGCATGTGATATTAATGATATTGTTCAATAATTTCCACATTCTCTTGGATCACCTTTCTTGGAATTATGAATAAATATGGATCTCTTCCAGCTGACCAGGTAAGTTAAGCTGTCTTCCAAATTTCTTTGCATGAACAAGTTAAAGTCTCAGCACTCCATCTGTTTGTTGAAACATCTCAGTTGATATGGTATCAATTCCTTGAGCCTTATCTTTTGCCAATGCCTTCAGTGCGGCTTTGACTTCTTCCTTCAGTACCATCGGTTCCTGATCACATGCCACCTCTTGAAACAGTTGAACATCGACCAATACTTTTTAGTATAATGACTCTCTGGATTCCTTCCAGCTTCTTTTGATGCTTCCTGTATAGTTTAATAATTTCCCTGTAGAATCCTTTACTATTGCAACTTGAGATTTAAATGATTTTTTGTTTTCAGCTCTTTTAGCTTGAGAAATGCAAAGTGTGTTTTTCCCGTGTGTTTTTCCCTTTTGGTTTTCTACCTCTACGTCTTTGCATATGTCTCTATAATTATTTGTTTTGAGTGCCCTTTGAAATCTTCTGTTCAATTCTTTTAGCTAATCACTTTTTCCTTTTGCTTTAGCTACTTAACATTCAAAAACAAGTTTCAGACTCCATTGTGACATCCAATTTGTTTTTTGTTTTTTCATTCTTTCATTCTGTTCTTTTTAATGACTTCTTGCTTTCTTCACGTATGATGTTCTTGATGTCACTCCACAGCTCATCTGGTCTTCAGTCACTAGTGTTCAGCATACCAAATCTGTTCTTGAGAAGGCCTCTAAACTCTGGTGGGATATACTCAAGGTCATACTTTGGCTCTTGTGGACTTTTTAAAAATTTTCTTCAGTTTTAGTTTGAATTTGCATGTGAGCAGTTGATGGTCTTTGCCATAGTCAACACCTAATGTTGTTCTGACTGATGATATTGAGCTCTCCCATCATCTGTGTCCACAGAGGTAGTCAGTTTGATTCCTGTGTATTCCATCTGGAGAGGTCCATGTGTATAGACACCATTTATGTTGGTGAAAAAAGGTATTTGCAGTGAAGAGATTACAAAATCCAGTTATACAATCTGTGGCATCATTTCTATCACTAAGGCCATATTTTCCAACTACCAGTCCTTCTTATTTGCTTCAAATTTTTGCATTCCAATCACTGGTAATTATCAGTACATCCTGATTGCATGTTCAATCAATTTCAGACTGTAGAAGCTGGTAAAAATCTTCAATTTCTTGACCTTAGTGGTTAGTGTGTAAGTTTGATTAATAGTCATATTAACTGGTCTTCCTTGTAGGCATTTGGATATTATCCCATCACTGACAGCACTGTACTTCAGGACAGATCTTAAAATGTTCTTTTTGACAGTGAAGGCAATGCCATTTCTCTTCAAGTTGTCATTCCCAGCATCATAGACCGTATGATTGTCTGATTCAGAATGGTCAATACCAATCCATTTCAGCTCACTAGTGCCTAAGGTATACACATTTATGTGTTCCACTTCATTTTTGATGATTTTCAATTTCCTAGATTCATACTTCATACATTCCATGTTATGATTATTATTGGAAACTTAGAAGCTATTTATTCCAACCTTCCATCCCTTATAGCATTCCAAGATACATAACACATAGGATGGCATGACCTGTGTCGGGTACCTTGACTCCTTTTTTTCCTGGGTTTTTAAGTGTCCATGGTCCTGGAGCCCACGCTTGGGCTTTCCCCTCCTCTGATATCAACAGCAGAACATAGAGATTACAGAGTTGGCTGCTAGGTTTGAATTCTGGAACTTCTGCTTCCTAACTAGATGACCTTGGGAAAGTGATGTCATCACTCCGAGTCTCATTTTTCTTACCTGTCGAATGGGACCACAGATTTGCAGTGATGATTAAATAAAAAGCACTTATCCCAATGCTGGGAACATAATAAATTCTCAACAAATGGAAGCTGCTATTGTAATTTTGGTGACATTCAAGGCTGTGTACCATCAGGTCTTTGCCCACCCATCCCATTTCCTTCCAACTGTTCTCATATGCACCCCGCCATACAAGACTCCCTGACTAAGGCACAATGGTTTGTGCCTCTGTCTGTTGCCCACATTTTGAATGCCATCTCTCTCAGATCTGCCTTCCTGCCTGTCTGAATAACTGATTCACCCCCAGGGTCTCTGAATCCAGAGCCTATATCCTTTGTCACTGTGTCACTAGAAATGGAGGATGGGGCTAAGGGAAGAAAAAGGAAGATCTAGTTCCTAAGTCCTTGCTTACAGGTCATGTTGAAAAAGTCCCTTTGGGGTACTGTTCCTGCTGCTGTCATTCTATATCCTGAACTCAAAGCCAAACCCATTGCCCCTGAGTTGATTCTAATTCACCATGACCCTACAGGAAAAGTAGAATTGCCGTATAAGATTTCCAAGGCTGTAAATCTTTATGGAAGCAGCTTGTCACATCTTTCTTCCTTGGAGTGGTTACCAAAACCAAACGAAACCCAGTGCCAGTGAGTCTGACTCACAGCAACCCTATAAGACAGAGTAGAACTGTTCCATAGAGTTTCCAACAAGTGGCTGGAAGATTTGAACTGCTGATCTTTCGGTTAGTAGATGTAGCATTTAACCACTATGGCACCAGAGTTCAAATTGCCAACTTTTTGGTTAACTGCTGAGTGCTTAACCACTGTGCCACCAGGGCTCCTTGTATCCTGAATACAAAGTATTCTTTGGTGGAACCAAAGAGTCAAATGAACCACCAGCCCACAATGGACTTTACTAGGGAGGCGGGGATTGTGTTTGGATTTGGCCCAGGTAGTAAATGTCGATTCTGTCCTTTCCAGCTGTGTGTCAACTCACCAATATAGACCCACCTCGAAAAATCCCCAAAGGCTGGTATGATTGTGGAGACGGGTTCTACGATCCAGTCACGAGGGTAGTCAAGGACTACATGAATCGCTTCCTGAGAAATGCAGGTATGTTTACTCCAACACTCTGCAGCCCGTATTTTATCCACACATAGATCTGTGCACATGTGTGTGTACACACAAGTGGACCTTTGGTGAGAAAAATGTTTTTGCTGATATCAGACAAAAGTGATGATCTGAGCGCTACACTACTTGGACTGCTCATGGCTGGCAAGTCTGCAATAAGTCACAGTGAGAAAAGGACATTTGTAGTCTAATGGTGACAGCACATAAGTGTAGCATGGAGAAAACTAATACAAAATTTTAATTTTGCATGTATTCTTTCAATAACTGTTTAATGAGCACTCACTGTGTGCTATACACTATGCTTGGTCCTGGGGATAAAACAGGAAAAAGGTAAACACAAACTCCCTTCTTTAGGGAGTAGACAAATACTATGAATTGTTGATTACATGAGGAATAAGTACCATGAAAGGGAAAGTCGTGGCTCCAGGTAGCGGATAAAAGTGGGGGTCCTGGAGAAGTGGGACTGGTGCCATGAAAGCACAAAGAAGGGGTACCTAATCCAGAATTAGGAAGTCAATGAAGGCTTCAAAGAGGAAATGGCATCCAAGCTGAGAAATGAAAAATAACTGGAAGATGGCCACAGGACTAAGGGAGAGAAATTCCCACACAGAGGAAATATCACATACAAAGACCTAGAGGTGAGAGAGACCATGCAGCCAGGATTGCTGATTGGATCCTCATCCAGGGAAGTGTCTTGGAGGGCCTAGAAAAGCTGATCAGACTGATTACGACTGAGTTATAGGGCAAAGTCACAGGAGGCCAATGTACAAATGAGAACAGGAGCATTTTTCTCTAATACAGTGGTTCCTGATCTTTCTCCTCTATGAAATCATAATCCCACTAGAAATAATAAAAGCTGTTAACTCCCCCCCTGATGTACGTATATTTATTCATACACATATAACACTATTTTGCATGTAATCTCATGAGGTTGATGATTTCTTTAAAGAACCAGGTTAAGGAACCCTATCCTACAATGAGAAAGAAACTGCCAGGTAGACCAGAATGCCTGAGCAAAGGGAAATTGATCAACTGATCCTGTGTCTGGAATCTTGAAGCTGAGATGCCACCAACCATCCAACTCGACGGCACTTGGCTTTTGGCTAGTAGACACTGCTGAAGGAACATAGAACATGCTCACATTCTGATTCTCCTGGCTAAGATGTCTTTGATGGTTTCCCCTTTTCCATTTTCTTATTTTTCTGGGTGTTAATAAGCTTACCTTATGGTCAAATAAGCTAAGGAACCATTGAATTAAAAAATGCTAAACAAGTGTATTTACTGAAGGGCTTCTCAGAGCCTTTAATATGCTAATATACCTTCTACTTCTCTTTCGTGGTATTTATTTCAACTGAAATCAAGTACTCATTTGTGTTATGATTTGCTTAATAATTCTTTCTCTCACTGAATTATAAGATCCAGGTGAGCAGGGATTGTGCGACTTATCTATGCTTGTGTCAGAGTCCAGGGAGAGAAACAGAAACCAGACTAGGTGTTTCAAGAGAAAGAATTTATTGTCAAGATTAAATGAGTATTGCAGAACTGAAAAAGCGAAAGGACAGACACTGAGGTAACAGAAAGTTAACTGCAGGAAGCAGTTACCACCTCAAGGACTAGGGAACAAAAACAAGGGATTAGATTGTTAGAACCTAGAATGTTAATGGAGGGATCCCACGTAGCCGCAACCCAGACTTCTGAGAAGAAGACATTGCCCAGCTAGTGTGGTTTCTTAGGAGCTCAGAGGAGTGGCCTTACAAAACTGAGAGCCAGCCCTCTGAGGAGGGAGCACTGCCCAGCGGAAGCTCTGAAGAGAGAACAAGGAAGCTGATTCCAGGAGTGTGGAAACAAAATGGAAATTAGAAGTGAAATACCATTGTTCAGATGACAGTGACATGAACAGTAAGCAAAGTGAGAAATGAGGATGTCCCCTCTCCATCCTTCTCTCTTGCAGCACTCAACTGGAAACCAACTGTCAAAGCAGAGATGGAGTTCTCAGTTCCAGTTCCAGCATCAAAGCAGAGTAACAGGAGGGTGGGTGCAGAGCTGTGTAACTGGTACACTGCACCCCTTGTGTTACTCAGCATCCATATACACTCTTCTTCATATATCTAAACTTCCATATAACAAGACAAATTTACACCTTTATCTAACAAGGTACAACTATTCTTCATATTAATACAAACATGTTCTCATCTTCTCCACCCAAAACCAGCCATGAAGCCCCCGTAAGCACTGTATCCATCTTTGATTGCTATTGGTTCTTGAAAATCACACCTGAACATTCTCTGACCTATAAACTACTGCGATTATGCCTTCTATAAAATAATAAGGGGAGAAAAGAAATTAGTTGATAAAAAACAAATGTAGGCAGATAATACATCAATAGCTATATCGATAGATTTAGCTAGTACAAGGACTGCCAATTAAATTTGTGAACTCATACTAGAAAAAGTGCTAGATACCTCACTGCTGAATGTTTTAGTCATCTAGTGCAGCCCTGACAGAAATTCTACAAAGTAGATGGCTTTAACAAGAAAAGTTTATCTTTAAACAGTTCAACAGGCTACAAGCCCAAATTCAGGGTGTCTGCTTTAGGGGAAGCCTTTCCCCCTTGCTGGCTCTGGAGAAAAGTCCTTATGTTGTGTCAGTCTTTGGTCAAGGAGCATCTTGGCGCAGGAACCTCAGGTCTGAAGGACATGCTGTGCTCCCAGCACTGCTTTCTTGGTGGTGTGAGGTTCCCAACTCTCAGCTTGCTTCCCTTTCCTTTTATCCTCTGTAGGATAAAAGGTGGTGCGCTTCAGGTAAACTTCAATGGACCAAGGAGGTGACCTTAGGATGAGATTTACAGCTCCACCCTAATCCTCTCTAACATAACCCACCCAGTTAACCATGGGCAGAGATTAGCATTTACAGCATAAGAAAATCACAAAACGGAAGATAATCACAGAATACAGGAAATCCTGGCCCAGCCAAATTACTACACATATTTTGGGGGGGACACAATTCAGTCCGTGACACTGACTATCAGTATGGTCACTTTTGAAGTACACCCCTTGGGAAGCTATGCACCAATGCCA
Source organism: Heterohyrax brucei (assembly GCA_028571685.1). Classification (NCBI taxonomy): domain Eukaryota; kingdom Metazoa; phylum Chordata; class Mammalia; order Hyracoidea; family Procaviidae; genus Heterohyrax; species Heterohyrax brucei. The sequence continues at coordinate 72,978,885 of CM053150.1, forward strand.
GTGCCCAGTTCACCCTTCCAAGCAGATTTGAAACTGTTTCTGAAATTGAGCCATCATCATATTACCCTTGATTTCCTGTCATCAAAATGTCTTCTTTTCAATATTTCCTTTATCTTCAGGTAAAGAAAAAAGTCACTAGAGGCCAGATCAGGTGAGTAGGGAGGGTGTTCGAATACAGTTGTTTACCGGCTAAAAACTCCCTCACAGAGAACTATGCAATTAAGTTCATGAACTTGCCACCATGCCACCATGTGCAATGGACATTCCAGAAAGAGTTCTAAAATTGTTCTGAAGGATAGACTAGGTGCTGGCATCAGTGCATAGCTTCCAAGGGGGAGTACTTTGAAGGTGACCATAGTGATATTCAGCAATGAGGTATGTACCACTTCGAGCAATTAAGTTTGCAGACTTAGTTGTCAGACTTCATATATATACATATAGGCAACAAAGAAAAGTATCTTTGCTATAGTCCTCTTTCTGTAACTGGTTACAAGGCTATATTTAACACTTATAAATTTCTTCTTCCATTATTCACTCCATACTCCTCTGCCCCCAATCTGTACTTCAGGTGTGGTAAGGTGACCCATTTATTCTTGAAGGGTCTGAATCCTTATCAGCTTTTGTGGGTTAAATTGTGTCCCCTAAAAAGATATATTGAAGTCCTAACCTCCAGTAGCTGTGAATCTGACCTTATTTGGAAGTAGGATCTTTTCAGATTAGTTAACATGAAATGCCCCTGGAATACGGTGGATCCTAACCCATCAAGACTGATGTCCTCATACGAAAGGAGAAGAGACAAAGAGGAAAGACAGACAGACAGGACAGAGACCAGGGTTATGCTATCACAGTCAAGGAATGCTTAGAACCACCAGAGCTAGAAGAGACAAGGAAAATTCTTTCCCAGAGCCTTCAGAGAAAGCGTTACCCTGCCAACACCTTGGTTTCAGGCTTATAGCCTCCGGAAATACGAGAGAAAACCTTCTGTTGTTTTAAGCCATCCAGTTCCAGGTACTTTTGTTATGGCAGCTCTGAGAAACCAATACAGTGGTCCTACCATTTCAGTTGGTGTCTTTTTTTTTTTTTAAAACTTTCGCTTTGGGTAATGAGTATACCGAAATGTATTGATTCTATAGAGAGTTCCCTTTCACACAGTCTATGGCAGCAACTCAATTTCTCTTTGATAATCAGGATCAATCACTAAGCAGGACAGCATCCCCTTCTTTGCCTGCTGCTTCAGCGGCATGCCAAAGCCAGCCAAGTGCCGTTGAGTCGGATCCGACTCATGGCATAAGGAGTTGGAAATGGCCAGTTGACTGTTTCAAGTTCCCTTTCAGTGGAACTATGCTTGTATCACCTGGTGGGGCTGTTCCTCCTTGAGTACTATGACCTTTGAACTAGAAAAGTTCAAAGTTGCAGAGAAGAAGGGAAAAATTCTGCTTAATAACAAGCACACTACTGTACCCTGGTACCTAGCACAGCCCTATGCACACAGTGGGTGTGTAATATATATGAAACAAACAAATGAAGGAATGAATCTGTATGTGAATCTCTACCAGGAAGATACAGTTATGTAATTTCTTAAACTTAAAATTACTTAGGAGGTGGGGTAGTAGGGAGCATTTTATGGAGCTGGAATTCCAGGGAGCATATTATGGGGAATTCTATGTTAGCACAGGTTGTACAAGCAAGTCCCCTGAATTACAAGCAAGATCCATTGCTTCCTCTGTCTTTAAGTTGAATTTGTAGGGAAGTCACAATAGGTACATACGGTTCTTATTTAGCCTTCCATGCAAGGAAAGGCTCAAAGCCTTTTCAGTGACCTAAAGGCTGTACAAGTACAGCAGATACAAGTGACTCTGATGAGTGGAGGTTAGTTCAATTGTTTCAAAGTGAGGGCACATTTACATAACATTAAAGGGCAAGTGCACGTAGGGTACAAGTTGGACATCCACAGACAGGGACTGCCTGTACATTCTTTTTTGAGTTTGGTACAGTACAACTGATTGATTCTTGGCATAAACATACAATTACAATATCATCTAATGTGGGCTGTGGTAGAGGAAGGCCTGGAGGATGAAGGGATGTTAAGGAGGAGAACTGATCACATGGCTGTGGTGGAGGATGTCAGTCAAGAAATAGATCAAGAAGCTTTGGGTTTTAAAGAATGAGTAAGAAATTTCAAGAACTGGAATGATGGGGAAGGGCATTCAAGGCAGAGGGAACAGCATGGGCAAAGGCACAAAGGTATGAAAAGCTTGACATGCCCAGAGAACCAGAAATTGTACTTCACAGAGTCCTGTGGGTAGAAGTCATTACTGATGATTCCTATGGATTGACTTTTGTCCCCCAACAATATATGTCAACCATCTAAGCCATGGTTCCCAGTATTGTGTCTGATATGTTCCCACCACTGTCATCTGATATGATTTTCCTATGTGTTGTAAATCCTGCCTCTCTGATGTTAATGAAGCAAGACTAGAGGCATTATGTAAATGAGGCAGGACTCAGTCTACAAGATTAGGTTGCATCTTCAGTTCACCTCTTTTGAGATATAAAAGAGAGAAGTGAGCGAGAGACTGAAGGCCTCGTACCCCCCCCAAAAAAGTACTGTCAGAAGGAGCCTGTCCTTTGGATCCAGGGTCCCTGTGTCGAGAAGCTCCTAGCCCAGGGGAAGATCAATTTAAAGGACTTTCCTTCAGAGAAGGAAAGCCTTTCCCTGGAGCTAGCACCCTAAATTCAGACTTCTAGCCTACTAACCTGTGCAACAGTAAATTTCTGTTTGTTAAAGCCATCCACTTGTGTTATTTCTGTTGTAACAGCACTAGATAACTATGACAATGATTAATTTAAAAATAAGATATTTGGAGAAGGAAAGACAATAGTGAGTGTTTCTGAACAAGTACTTCTTAGTACTTGCTATGGGCCTGACTCCGCATTAGGCGTGATGCTGATAATGCTGTCACAGAATCTCCTCTCAAGGAGCAGGAGAGACCCACAGTAAAATGTAACATCACAATACAGAATTGCTATAAGAGAACCTGGTAGAGATACCTAACTCTGGGGATCAACAGCTCAGGGAAGGTTCCCTGGAAGAAGCAATACCTAACCTGTAACCTAAAGAAGAACAGACCAATGCAGCAAGTCTGGGAAGAGTTTTAAAGACAGATGGAATAACTTATGCTAAAGATGTTGTAAGGATAGGAGAGAACACTATGTCTCCAATACGACAAGCATTTGAGGAGCATGAGGTGATAACACAGGAGTGGAAGAAGAGCGATAGAGGAAGCCCAAGGGGTCAGCATGCGGAGAGCAGTAGGAGAAGAACATGATATCTTTTCACCTGAAGGCACTGAGGAGCAAGGGAAGGTTCCAGCCAGGAAGAATAGTTACTAAATTGTTCTTTAGAATGATTTATCTGGTTGCATATGGAAAAGGAGCCAAAGCCAATAAGAAGACACAGGAGATCCTTCTGGCAAGAGTGGGAAAGGGACATCTGAAGGACCATGGCCCCCCACATGGCAAGACTAGAAGTCCTGAGTTTCAAGTTCTAGCCCCAGCACACAAGCTGCAGGCTGGCTGACCTGGGCCACTGCCTTCCCGCTCTTGGCCCCTTTCTCTTTGTCTATAAAATGAAGGAGTTGGGATAGATAATTTCTAGGGTCCTTCCAACCCTGAGAGTCTATGATGGAAGAGAAAGGTAGCCAAGGGGTATTTTGGTCCTGATATTATAGGACAGATCGAGTTCTGAGTGTCCTGAAAACCACTAAGAGAGAGTCTCTGTCTGTGGCTACCTAGTCATTACCCCTGACTCACCTCCCCCTACAAGGGACTGATTTGGGCTTCTGTCCATCTTCTGTTTTCCCCAGTGCCATTTCTCCTCTGCATTTCAATCTGCCCCTGTAAACAGTGCTTCCTGTTAGCATCCTGAAGGCATGAGGCCCCTAGACCTGTGGGCCTGAGGTGGGTGACTAGAAACATCCTAGAGTAAACAGAGTAGCCTCAGCCACTGCTATTACATAGCACATACCACCTGGATGGGTCAGAGCTGGGGACACTCATTTTGTAGAAGGCTGGGGTACCAGAAGAAGAGTTCCAGTGGTTTACCTTCCTACCTTTCTGAATTGCCTTGGTGACTTCTCTCCTGTTTGTTGTCCCAAGCCAAAGAAACTTGCTGTGGCCCTGACTAGAAACCCCAGATGGCTCAACTGCAAACACGCTTGACAAACCTGGATTTGCTGGACTTGGGTTTCCGTTAACTGAGAATTGTGAGACCTGCCTTACGGGATTGCTGTGAGAATTTAAATCTATCCTTCCACTCATCAAAATTTCTTTGTGTACCTACAGTATGCCAGACTGTGGGGAATGGAGTGGGCAAGATATTGTCTTAGACCATGGTTCTCAAATCTTTGGACCATGGTCCTAGAGAATAAGAATTGTCTTCCCTCCTTACTGAGTACACCATAGACCATGAACCATATTGGGCATGACATTTATTGCACAGCCCTCTTAGGGGTCAGAACTGGATGTTGGGAAATCACTGTTCCAGGCAGCCTTCCCTGACTACATCTCTGTCTCCCCTCTCCCCTGCTCTGGGCGGGTTAGGTACCCCTCCACTGTGCCCCACATGCCTCCCTGTAATAGTACTGAGCCTGTGACCATAGAAGTATTGTTATCTTCCCCACTAGACTGGGAGCTTCTTGAGGGTAGGAACTGTATGATTATGTCTGATTTCTCACTGTGTCCCCAGGGCTTCACATCAGTCCCACAACTTGGATTTTATTAAAAGTTTCTGAAAGAACAGGCAGGCAGAGCACCTGCCTTCAAGTCTTCTGCAGTTTTCAGATAAATTATATGAAAAGTCAATCCTTGGCACATAATAGGCAAGTTAATATTTCAGGTAATAAAAACAATCCATTATATTTCTGTGTAACTCAGAGTTTTTGAAGCATCTTACCATCCATCAGAGGTCTCAAACCAGTGGCTCCTAGGCCAGATCTGGTCTGCAAAGATGTTTGGCTGCCCCAGTGCTTGAAGTTGCTTGGGTTTGAGTCTAGCTGGGCCATGTACTACTGAGGTCCTCCTGCTCTCTGCTATCTGATTCCCAACAGCATCAGCCATTTCTGGTACTCATCATAAGGCCTTTGGGCTTGTAAACTCAGCATTATACATAAACCTCCCCTTACAGTTAGTGATCTAGGAATGGGCTTATCCTGAAATTAGGAAACTAAAGACTGAGTGATGAAGGACTTTCCTAAGGATCCCACAGACTGGACATGGGGAAGCTGGAACACAAACCTAATTTCCTATCAGTGCAAGTCAAGTGGTATTTCCACTACATCCTGCTGCTGTCTATGTTGGGATCATAAACCTCTAAATGACAGCAACTGAATACAGGCAATACTCCAATCAACACAGCAGACACAAAACAAAACAGGACCTGAGGTGGGGGCTTTCACCCCACAGGAGGCTTGAGAGCTGGGAGAGTTTACAGAGACAGTGGAGTGTGGTGGTTAAACACCCAACGTCTCAAATTGACATCCTTGGCTAGCTTCTAGTCCTAAATCTAACACTGACCAGCTATGTGACCTCTTAGAGCCTCAGCTTTCTCAGCTATAAACTTGGGTGTTACAGAAATACCTATCTGGAGAACTGTGGGTAGGCACAAGGCACACGATCGGTAACTGGGACTTGTGATGTCATCATTATGATGATTACTGACTCAGGCTAGAGGTGAACCAAGTGAGTTAGGCCCTGGGACTTGCTCATATTTCTCTAGGTGGTCAAGAGGATAGAAGTCTCTGGGGAGAGAGATGTCATTGGATATGCTAGATCTTTCTGCCTCCCTGGAGGTTTGGCTTGGGAAGCGAAATGCTAAAATTTAGGAGTCTGTCTGCAGGCTCTTGGTGACAGCATTCAGAGCTCCAGCCTAACTTTGAAGCCCTGCTTTCTACCTTCCTGTCTCTTTACCTCATGTTCCAATCCAGCCAATAGCTTCCACTCACTGATAAACACATTTAGCACTTTCTCATCTCTATTCTAACCTCATCTATCCCCCCAGTACAGAACCCCTTCCCCTTGCCTCCACTTATCACAGTCCCCTCATCTCGCCAGCCTTCACACATGACAGAAAGCCATGAAGTCTTCTCCCATAACTCCCAAGGAATGATGTGCAGCTTCACCTGGTGTCCACAGCCCAAGGAAATGATGCTGGGAAAGGAATGCTCATTGTGAACACTCTTTGCCAAGCCCTGTGCTGGGCACTTAACCTGCTTATTTCATCTGCTCTTCCCTGCCACCCCAAGTGGCTTCTTTTCATGAGCCATGGTTGTCAATGAATATGTCTAATCTCGGAAATCCTGGTGGCATAGTGGTTAAGAGCTACAGCCACTAACCAAAACATCAGCCATCTGAATCTACCAGCACTCCTTGGAAACCCTATGGAGCAGTTCTACTGTGTCCTACAGGGTTGCTATGAGTTGGAATCAACTCAGTGGCAACCACTGTTGTAGTATGCCTAATCTCAGATAGTTTAATAATTTGCTCAAGGTGACACAGCTGGTGACAGCCGCATTGGGACCCCAATATGCCCAGACCCTGCCGTTTTCATTCTTCTGGCCATCACTGCATCCTAGCTTATTGTTAACTCTGCTGTTTCCCTACTAGACAGGGCCATGTGTGATTCATGTTTGTTCCTCCGCCCAGCACAGTTCATGGTACCAGTGGGAGGTCAGCAGTGTTTCTCAATGAATGAAAAAGTCTGGTGTATAGTTGTAAGACAAAAACACCACAGCGTCAAAATGAAATGCTACCTTATTTGAAAAGCGTTCTTTACTTTATTTGAAAAAGGGTTCTTCACACATTAGGGCCCAATGAGAAAGCATATGAAGATATCTGGAATAAATACCTTTAATATGCTGGGAAACTGGGAAATTCACTCTATCCCTTTCCCCTCCTACACACCCCCTTCAGAAAGGATAAGCCAAAGCCATGTTAGTAGTTTGTATTTGTATCTCTTTCATGTAGCTGTTGCTTGCCTAAACGTTACTAGTAAGAATCGTTTGCAAAATAACTGTACCACACTAATCCTTATTCCCCACACCCACCACCAATTAATGATACCCCATGCGAGTGTCTCAGATGAAAGGCATGTTATTAATATTCAAAGAAAAAACCCTCTTAACCATTTTAACATATACAACTAACAATGAACTAAATTTGCTTTGTGGAAGACAGAGAGTGAGCATCCCAAATTAGTTGATGTAAAAGCTGAAATTCTTCCCCGAAAGGTCTCAGTACCATCCTCAAAGAATATCCTGATCATCAGAAATGCCGTCAAGATTCCCGCCAACATTATCCCCTTTGTTGTCTGAAATGTCGAATCAAGCACATCTGGCAAATGTCCTAGAGCTCACAAATCTTTCAAACAGGGTATAATTCCCAATGGTTAAAGAGATAACGCCACCGCTTAATCGTGCTGCTCTTCAAAATAGCACCAACTTTCCTTCAATCAGAAACAATGGCTTGGGCTTCTTAAAAATACCACACACCAGTGATTATTTGCAGAGAAGGCTCCTCAGTGTTTGAACCTGTGGGTTCCAGACAGAATTTGAAATCAGAATCACAAGCCTGATTTGAATGCACACTCAGTTAGATTAAAAATGGAAAGCAGGGGTGTGAATTGGGGTCCAAAAAGTGACCAGGTTTGTGTGATCCAAACCTGGGAGGTGAAAGCTGGCCTCACCAGAAATGAGGATGAGGCAGATGATGGGGTGAATTAACATTTATTGTGCACTTACCGTGCACAAGACAGTGTGCTAGGAGTCCTGGTGGCACAATGGTTAACCACTCAGGTGCTAACCAAAAGGTCAGTGGCTACAACCCACCAGTGGCTCCATAGGAGACAAGACCTGGTGATCTTCTCCCATAAAGATTACAGCCCTGAAAACCCTATGGGGCAGTTCTCCTCTTTAGTATAGGGTCACTGCGAGTCAGAATTGACTCAATAGCAAACAACAGACAGTGTACTGAGGGGCCAGGGATGCTCATATGGTCCCTATTTGATAAACGAGGAAACTGAGGCTCCGTAAGGTTAAAGAATTCTGTCACCCCACCACCACCACCACCAATATCCTAGACAATAAGTGGCAAGAACTGGGACTACACTTAGGCTTGTGTGGCTTATGGTTTTCCTCTCTGCACTTTGCCAGACCAGCTGCAGGATCATGTGCAGAGGCATGGACACAGTGTTCATCCAGACATAGGTGTTTCTCTGCTTCTATCTTCAGAAGAGGGTCATCTAAACTAGTTAGTGAACACCTCAAAATGAAAGACCATTCTGGTCTGCTAAAGTTTCTCTGTCATCATTTCAACAATAGAAAACTAGAGACATTCCAGATGTCGAATAACATGGTAATACAATACAACCATTAAAAATGGCATTGAAGAGAAGGATCTTTTGCCATGCAGAGGTATCCATACCCTATTTTGGGTGAAGAAGCAGAATAATAACTAGCATTTACTGAGTGCTTACTACATTCCACACACTAAACACTGTGCATAAATATTTCATTTAATCCTTATAGTAACCCTACAAAGTAATTATCATTATTATGCCCATTTTGCAGATGATGGAACTGAGACTCAGCAAGGTGAAATGCCTTGACCAGAGTCACACACATTTTAAGTGGCAGAACTGGGATTTGAAAGCAGGCCTAGCAGACTTAAGAGCTAGAGATGACATTTGAGCTGGTTCTGAATGAGAAGCTGGAGATTACTAGTGGATGAAGGAACTGAGAGGTTCCCTAGCAGGTAAAAAATGCACACTCAAGGGGTATACGATTGCAGCCATAGTTCTTTTCTCGAAGATAATTCCCTGCGCACTTTATTGCTCAGAAATTGGCCGTGAACAAGAATCTTTCAGTGCTACTGTCAAACATAGACTCCTCTAGTCTTGAAGCCACTGCCTTTCACCTAACAGGTGAGGAACCTGAGAGACCCACTGAGGACAAATCATTTGGCTGGCCACCACAGCCTATCAGAGTAGGGCTGGGCTGGACCCAGGTTTCCCAACTGCAAGCCTGGACTCCTGCAAATCCAGGCAGCCTCTCCACAATGCCTCTCTGGGGGTTTCTGCAAAATGCCTGGGTGACTCTCCTACACAGAACCCCCTCCTGCTGTCATCTCTTCAGCGAGACAAAAAGCAATTTACCCAAATGTTGTAATCACCTGGAGGCTGGCATGCAGGGGCATCTATGCCTTATCTGTGGTATTGTTAGCAGCACCATAATGAATGCTTAGTGGAGGGATAATATCACACTTGTAACTGCCAAATAAAATGCCTGCGCAGCTCACACATCCCTGCCAGGCAGACTTAGGCATTTGCTTTGCACAAAAGGGGTAGGAAAGGGTGTTATGAGTATTGCAGGCCTTCTCTGTGCCTGGAGCTTGCCATATCTCTGTCCTTTGAGGAGTATATCATTATCTCTGCTTGGTACATGAGGAGACTAAGGCTTAAAGAGTAAGTGACACAATTTGCTCATAGTCGTACAGCCAGTAAAAGAAGGAATCAGGATTCGAACCTGGATCTCCCTGATACCAGAGGCCATTTCTGAACCAATGAGATATCCTGAGTCATGAATCTCTGAAAATCTGGGCAAAGTGATGGTCCTCTCCTTCAGAAAAACACACATGAACCTATCCACAGAATTTTGCCCAGAAAATTAACCCCCCAAAAGCAATCCACAGGCCCCCGCCAAGATCTTGCTCTAGAATAGCAACCTCAGCTGGCTTGATGCCGCCCCTCCTCCTACCCCAGTCTGCAGGAACCAGGGCTCCCAACCATTCCTGTTTAAATACTGAATCACCAGGGACTCCTGTTAGGTTCTGATTCAGGATATCTCGGGGCAGAAATGCAAATTCTCACCAGGGGGTTGAACAAGTTCACAGTTGGTTCATAGCCCATTGCATCCTCTTTCCCTTCCCTAGTTCCCTGGAAATTCCTTTCCAGCTGTAATGCCCATCAGATACTGGTAATAATATGTGCCTCACCCACCCTGTCCAGCAGCCTTCCAGAGCCATCCAGAGGGCACAACTTCCCCTTCCTTGGCTGGAGTCAGCCGCTGCCAGCTAGCTGCTGTGATGGTTTGTTTTGTCTTTTGTAATGGAAGTGAATACAAGGCCAGAGCCCACTGGGCAGGAGCCCACCAGCTGGGAGCCCACAGGCCAGGATCCTAAGCTTTCTTCCTCAACCAGCTCTGGCTCATCTAAACTGTGGAACTCAGGACAAAGACAAAAACAGAAGAAAAAAAAAAATGCAAATTCTATAGGACAAGGTATAACTGCCTCATAGAATTTCCAAGGAACACCTGGTAGATTCAAACTGTCAACTTTTTAGTTAACAGCCATAGTACTTAGCCACTACACCACCAGAGTTTCTCAGGACAGCTGCTGAAACCAACCTCCAGTCCAGGAGGCTGACCTGGTTACCAGCCCTGGCTTTAGCGTCACACAAAGCTGGGATCAGACCCTAGCCCTGCCATTTACCAGTTGTGTGACCTGGAGCTAGCCTCAACCTTTCTGAGCTTCAATTTCTCATGCAAAAAAAAACAGGAATAGGAATAGTATCTCCCCTCCAAGGGGACCCAGTGACTACAGGGCCTTGCCCATGATGAGTGCTTTGTGCATGTTAGCAATCACAATTGTGATGATTTTATACTACTGGAAGTGTGCCCCCAAGGTGAAAAGTTGAGCAGCAAGCACCTCCTTAATTCCACATTCAAAGGGCAGAGTCACTGTCACCTTGGCAAACTGCCTTGTGGCCTCCTCCCACCTGCTTTGATGCTGATTTCAAACATCAAAGGCCTGTGGTTCCTTGATCTCTCCCTTACCTGAACCCAGGAGTTTTCTTGTTCCCCAACATCCTCATCATTTCTTCTCCAAATAGAACCTCAAGTCTCCTAAGACGCCAGAACAGAGGTCTTCACTGAGCCACTGCGGACAGCAGGGTCTCACTTGGGTGCCACTCAGAGGCTATCCTCCCAAACCAATGTGGTGGCCAGGGGGAACAGATCTGTAAACAGCTACGGGCTCCAGGGTAGTTCTGCAGATTGAAGCTGAAGACCTGGAGGGAGCCTAAGTGCTCGAAAGTTGTAGTGTACCTTCCACCCTTAGAATGTAGTTCCAATTAACAATAAATGAACCATAAAATAAGTATATAGAAGGAAGGCCAACAAAATTCTGTATCCCCTATGGTGTTTATATTGATGTTTCAATGAGTATATCAAATGAGAGTCTTTCTCAAAAAAACCAGGGTGACCCTGTTTCACTGGAAGAACAGTACAGGGGGAACACAGAAAAGAGGAAGCATGTCTCAAGTACAGTTGAGATAATGTTATGGAAAACGTATGTGGCTAGGCCTCAAAGGACTAGAGACGGATTGCTGCATGGAAGGGAAGGAGCAGCATGGACAAAGGCACAGAGGACACAGGAACACGGAGCACTCAGGATGCAACACCTGAGACTCTTGTGTGTTAGAACGTGGGGAAGGAATCAAGTAAGGCAACCCACAGACAGTGATGGGCAGGCTGGGCTTTGACAACTCTATAGGAGTCGATTGGAGCTGAGCAAGCTGAAGCAAGCCAGTGTGTGCTGGAGGGAGCTTAAATGCTAAGTTAAGGAGCTCAACCTCAATCCTTCAACCACTGAGGAGTAAATACATTTTAATTGCAGAAAGGTTCTTGAAGGACTGCAGCCCCAGAGGAAGAGCTGATTGTGACCCTGTGTCTACTGACTAGCTGAGTAAGCTTGGACAGATGACTTCACCTTTCTGGGCCTCTGTGTCGCTACGAAACATGAATAATAATGCTCACCTTGCTAGATGGCAGTGAGGATTAAATGAGTTCTAGACTGTCACTGATTCCTCCATAACATCCTTCCTGCTGTCCCCACTGCCCAGCCTTAATGCAACCCTCAGCATCTGCCAAATGGCCAATAGAACTCCCAGCTGTGCATCCCCTGCCTGCTGCTCCCCTCACCCTGCCCCATTCAGCCTCCTGGGGGCATCCAGAAGACGCAGCTTCCCAATATGTGGCTGGAGTCCACTGCCCACATGCAGCAGAGAAGAGGGGCAGAAAGGAGCACAGGTGCAGAGCAAAGGCTACGAGAGGTCAACCTTGGGCTAGGCCACTTCTTGAAGCCACTTCAGTGCAGTGGCTAGGTATTGTTTACAGAACACAAATTCGATGATAAGAGCTTGAAAAATAAAAAGTGGGGAAGAGGAAAGCAAGAAGAAAAATCTAAACGGTGCCAGTGATTTTATGTCTCCCTCCTCTCAGCACACACTTGCCCTGCAATGAGTGCGTGAAGACACAGATCAGCTGGTGTCAGCCCCTGTGTGCCTTCTGTTGTGGGCATCTTGCCACACCATGGAGGATTCTAGTATTTAAGGACATCTTTTTAGATCAGTGTGCCCATAACACAAGCTAGCTATGCATCTGACCTCAACATCAAGCAATGTCAGGAAACTAACTGTTGGCTTAACGAGGTGTCTTTTATCCAGCACAGGGCCTTCCCAGGAGATTTCCAAGGGTTGTTGTAGCTGTAAGCGCTTTTCCTCCTACCCGCCAACTGCAGCACCTAAAACTTTCTCTTAAGACAACCAGCTGTACATGCTGTGGAGGTACCACTGAGGACTGCGTGAGATGAGACATGCCAAGTGCAGGCACAGCGCATGCTCACCTCTCCCCGGTGACAGCCCTAATCCAGTCCTAAACCTCACTACGGAGGCCCCACCCGAACCGTACCAAACATATTCAAACAGAATGTAGTCACACCCTCACATGACACATCTTTCGCTGTTAAAACTTCGAAAGGATTTTTATATTTTTGCTCGGTAAATTATTTGGTGACGACTCCGTAACAATTGGCTGTGATTTCTGAAGAGTCCTGTGTATCCTGGAGAATTCTTGCCAAATGAGGAAATTTAGCTAACAAATTGACTTCAAGTGCAGCAAGATTGTTTTGATTTCTAAATTTAATAATTAAGCCTGAAGGCATTAATTACAACATTTATTAATATCAGTTTTGCCATCTTCCTGTTTTACGTTTTCAAGTCTATCATTTTTTCCTAAGCCTCTTACATTTTAGCCTTGAAAAGCTTGTGGATGCTGCGCTCTGAACTTCCAGTCCTATTGGATCAAGCAGTGAGGCAGGCCTAACTCTCCGTGACCTCGCCGCACCCAGCCCAGAAGATGCTTCCTCACAAGGAAAAGCAAGACCAGTCCCAAGCCCTACCCTCCTGCCCTGTGCCAGGTTCTGTCTGGGCAGTGACCTCTCAAGTCAATATTGACAATGCCATGGTCTTGGCCTCTGGCCACCACCTCTGGCAGCAAAGTTCAAAGCCTCTTTCTTGTCAGGAATTAGGACAGAGAAGCTGGGGCGTCGCCCTCACTGCGGGTGCTGACTCCCCTCAGGGTCCTGGCCCTGCCCCACCAGCTCACACAGCCCTGCCTTTGCACAGAGGGTGTGACGGGCAGTGTGACAGGCACCTGCCCAGAGTATGGGGAGCCTGGTTTACCACGCTTCTCCCATCCCAGCCTGGAGTCATATGTCACAAAGGAGCCACCTCAGGCCTTGACAGCCCGTGGCCATAGGAAGAAAGAGCAGCCCCTCACAACAGAAACCTTCTCGTAGAGCTGGCTTCACTCCTGTCCTGTCTGCCGCCGTGACACTTTGGCTGTACGGGGTGGAAATGCCTCCTCCCTCTGCACAGCGTGCATACACTCACATCCAGGTACTCACATGTTCAGACACAGTGGCCTTCACACAGCAACAGGCCATGCATTGCACACTCTTAGTATTCACATGTATCGCTTGTACCACATGCACGCTCACATTTAATACCACTCTTAGACACTCACTTAGACCCTCACCTGCACACACCTATTCATGTATGCACACATTAACGATCAGATTATTCTCACACACATTCACTCAGTTGGAAGGAAGCACATCTGTGCCTGTGCACACAGTTGTAGCTCCAGCCACGGGGTGTCAAGGCCTGAGGTGGCTCCTTTGTGACATATGACTCCAGGCTGGGATGGGAGAAGCACGGTAAACCAGGCTCCCCATACTCTGGCATTAGAGAAAACTGGGCCCTTCTCCTCTGGGCTAGTGGAATGAAGTGGGGCTAATCTAGGCCTTGGTCTTCTCATCTCAAAATGGGGACCATCGCATCTCTCCGGGTGCCCTGTCCATGTGAGCTTCCCTCCCCTGTCCCGAGGCTGGATGCCTGTTTCATCTGGATCTCCTCCCTTTCCCAGTCTGTGCCCTCAGCCCCCGCATTCACACAGGGTGGGAGCTGCATAGCAGTGGTGACCACAGGCGTGCTCAGCCCAAAGGCATGCCAAGAGGTGGCAGAGCTCAACTTGTGGAGTGATCCCAGTCTGCCTGCTCACACTCCCTGGGCTCACCTGCCCCAGCCTGCCCGCTTTGCTTTGAACAAAAATCATTAGCTAAGCTGTGGGTCTGGATCCTTAAGATGCTGATCCTTGTGTACAGACCTCCTCCTCCACCCAGGCAGGGAACCATAAGTTTCAGAGAAGCCCTAAAAGGCTCCATTACAGATGTCCAGGTTGGGACACTGATAATGCAGCAGCACTTGCTAGGCACCTACCAAGTGCCATTCATCCTGGCTAATCCTCACTCGGCCTTTGGCAAGTTGTTTGGCACGGTCCAGTCGCTTTCCAGCTCACAGTGACTGCATGTGACAGAGCAGAAGTGCCCCATACAGGACGTCACTGTAAGCACTTGAGTGTGCCTGACCCAAGCTGCACTCCTTAGAGGCAAGGATGGTGAGACTTCACCTGACATATTTTGGACATACCATCAGGAAGGATCAATCCCTGGAGAAGGACATCATGTTTGGTAAGGCAGAGGGTCAGTGAAGGAGAGGAAGGCCCTCAACAGGATGGATTGACACACTGACTGCAATGATGAGCTGAAGCATAACAACTATGAAGATGGCACAGGACTAGGGAATGTTTTATCCTGTTGTACAGAGAGGGTCACCATGAGTCAGAACAATTTCAATGGCAGCTAACAACAATGTAGGATTTTCTAGGCTGCAGTCTTTATGGGGGAAGAATGTCAGGTCTTTATCCCGCAGAGCCACTGAGTAGGTTCAAACTGCCAACCTTTCAGTTAGCAGCTGGGTGGTTAATTGTTGTACCACCAGGGCTCCTTGGCAGAAGGCCTCATTAAACCCACTAGACAGACAAGGAGCCCAACTCAGAGACAGGATTAACTTGTCTAAAACCACCCAGCAAGTTAGTGACAGTGTGCAGCATCAGACCAAGGCCTGGCTGGTTCCAAAACTCCTTCTGTTCTCCCAAGGGTGCCCTGTAGTCCCACCTTGACGTCTGGCTTTCTTTTAGCATTTTAACTGCCATTTACTTGGGCATTTCCAGTGTACCAGGTCCTCCACTAAGCACTTTTCAGAAACAATCTCATTTGATCCTCACAGTAAACCTTCAAGGCAGACACCGTTGTAGATAAGAAAATGAGTCCCAGAGAGCTGTGAGGATACTTGACCAAGGTCTCAGAGCAGAGGCAAAGCCGTGCAATTAACCATCATACCACACTGCCTTCTCCTTGCTAACCATCTACCAAAACCAAACCAACCCCATTGCCATCAAGCCAATTCCAACTCATAATGACAGTATAGACAGAACAGAACTGTCCCATGGGGTTTCCCAGGAGCACCTAGTGGATTTGAACTGCCAAAATTTTGGTTAGCAGCCATGGCACTTAACCACTATGCCGCCAGAGTTTCTGTCTACAGAAGTACTATTTCCTTTTCCAAGATGTTCAGGATCTCTTCTTCTCTAGCACTGATAATGTCCACAGTGGCTTAGGCACAGCTGTGGCCTGTGCAGGCCTGCCTCTCTCCACACACTCTGTGAGCAGGCCCTAGGCCAGCCAGGGCTTTGAGCTTTCTGAGTGTGGTTAGTGCCCAGGTATGGTCCCAGAGAGCCCAACCTATCCATGCTGTGGGGCTGCCCAATCTGTGGCCTTGAGGCAAGAAAGAAACAGCAGCCAGCAGCCTTGAACCTGTACTTGGCATGCCTACTTCGCTCTCTCAGGAGCTCCGTTTACCAAGGGTGGGAAAGAAACTCTTTTCCTTTTGCATAAATCCTGAAGACTAAACTTATTACTTTTATGTCCCCAGATTTACATTTCTTTCTTCATTCATTCACCAAATATTTCTTTGATACTTGGTAAGTGCTGGCTCTGTGCTGAGCCCTGAAAACCAGAAGTGACTTGGACCTAGCTGCCCCAGGCTGGTGGGGTCCACCATGCTGGATTCCATCACAGGGAGTGTAGGCGCTGTGGAGCAAGGCGGGAGGGACCGATCTCGCCCTGGGGCAGGGAAGCCAGACGTAGAACAGGACCCATCGAGGTGGGAGGACGGCCAGAAAGGCACTGAGCTCAGGCCACACACATTCATGAGGGGCCTCAAGTTCACACTGTGCATGTGATCTTGAGGCAGGACTGAAAGAAGACTACATTTGTCCAGAAACTCCAAATTCTCACCCACTTCTCTGACCACGTAGCCTTTAGTGCATGGGAATTTATATATTTCTGAAAGAAATTCTAGATGTCACTTGTATTGTATTGTCATTTGTTTGAAAAGTGTTAATTTGTCAAAAGTAAGTGCTTCAGAACTGATTTGATGGCAACTGGACAACAAATGTTTAAAACACACAGCAATTTTTATCATCTTAATTAATTTATCATCTTAACTCATATACACTGGGTCCCAGAAATGCAAAAGGATCTGGGCCTTTCTTGAGCTTTGAGGGGTTCTGCACCTCAGTCAGGTCCTAGAAGGGTGTTCCTCCCAGAAAAACGGCATGTACAAAGCACAGAGACACTGTGACCATGATCACAAGGCAACTGCCATATACCAGACACTTTAGTGGAGCTGAGCTAAGGCAGCAAACATGCCGAGAAAGCTGGCATATTCAAGGGAGCCTTGAATGCCAAGCTAAGGAGTTGGGAGCATTTTTAGGAAAGGCTTTTTTTTTCCCCCAGCAGGAGAGTCCATGGTCAGATGTGGGGTCCCTTTTACAGCAAGTTCCTTTCCTTCTGTCTAAGGAATCTAATTCTCTTAGTTGCTGGTGGTGTTCCTGGGGGAGGAGGGATTGCAGGAGGCAGCAAGGACATTTCTGAAGCTTCAGAACCAGAATACAGAAATGTTTCTGCCCTGACAGCTGACAGGCCTGGACATGATGAATGCCTGTGGGCACTGTCTGCTGCTGGATCTGGCTTCCAGCACCAGGCACAGTACCTGGTACAGGAATGGGCTTACCGAGTCATTCATTCACTCAGCAGTTATCAACTGAGCACCTGCCGTGTGCCAGACACTCGTTTAAGCTCTAGAAGTACCACAGTGAACAAGCAGACCTGGCTCCTAGTCTCATCAGTGCTTACAGTCTGGATGGGGAAGACAAATGAATATTATCTAATATTTGCTACACATAAGAACATTTCAACATGTATATGCTATGAAGAAAATGAAGGTGAGATAGTGACCAGAAATGAAGGCAGTAAGGATGAGGTCACTGAGGAAGTGACATTTGAGTTAAGATCTGGATGTCAAGAAGTGGATGCTCAGGGAATGTTGGTTGATGGCAACTCAGACAAGTGAAATGCAACAAGGTTATTCCAGCCTTTATCTGGCAAAGCAGTTATTGGGCAGCTACTGTATGCCAGGTCCAGTGGCCAATAAAGCAGATGTCGTCCTTGCATTAAGCAAGCTTACTGTTCAGTGGGGGACAAAGGCTGTGAAACAAGAAAATATGCAAATAGGTATAGTTTCATAAATTGTAACTGATGTTACAGTGTCACGAGAAAGAACAGAGTGAATACCTTTAGTTTGGGTAGTTAGGGTGTAAAAGAAGTTTCCACTGCTTTCAGAGAACATAATAACCTCACCTTCTAGGGAGCACGCTGGATTTGCAGACATTTTTTGTGGTAACCTTTTTACTTTTAGAACCACTTTAGATTTACACAGTTACTTTGAAGATAATACAAAGTTCCCAACATACTCTACATCCAGTTTCCCTGTAAATTACATCTTAAATTAGTGTGGCACATTTGTCACAATTAATGAAACAGCATTGATACATTATCATTAACAAAAGTCCCTACATTTGTTCCAATTTCTCCACCTCTGGCTAACACTCATTTTCTGTTCCAAGAGTACATCCAGCCTGCCGCATTATATTGAGTTAGCATGTCTCCTTAGACTACTGTTGGCTGTGACAGTTTCTTAGACTTCCCTTGTTTTTGATGACAGTTTTTAAGAGTACTAGTCAGGCACTTTTGGAGCCCTGCTGGCACAGTTAAGAGCTTAACTGCTAACCAAAAAGTCAGTAGTTCAGGTCCACCAGTCGTTCCTTGGAAACTCTGTGGTGGCAGTTCTACTCTGTCCTTATGGAGTCACTATGAGTCTGAATCAACTTGACAGCAGTGAGTTTTTTGGTCAGGTATTTTGTAGGGTGCCTCTCAGTTGGGCTTTGTCCAATGTTTTCCTCACGATTTACTGGGGCTGTGTTTTGTGGAGGAAGACCACAGAGATAAAGTGACATTCTTATCACATCTTATCAAGGGTATGTGCTAGCAACATGACTTATCAACTTTTGATATTGACCTGGATCACTTGGCTGAGGTAGTGCTTATTTCTCTACTGTAAGGTTACTACTGCATAACTAGAGTGCAAAGATGGCAAGATTACATCTGACATACCTCGGCATGGTATCAGGAAGGATTAATCCCTGGAGAAGGACATCAAGGTTGGTAAAGTAGACAGTCAGTGAAACAGAGGCAGACCTTCAAGGAGATGAATTGGCACAGTGGCTGCAACAATGGGGCAAGCACGAAAACAGTTGTGGGCATGGTGCAAGACCAGGCGGGGTTTCATTCAGTTGCACCAGAGAGTCACTATAAGTCAGAATCCACTCAACGGCACCTAACAACATCAACAAAGTTACTGTTTCTTTTTCCTCCTTTCTACAATGTACTTCTTGGAAAGAAGTCACTATCTCAGCCCATACTTAAAAAGCCAAGAGTCATGCTCCAAATCCTTGAAAGCAAGGAATCTACAGAAATTATCTGAAATTCTTACATAAGGAGATTTGTCTATTTGTCTACTTTCTGATTTTCATCTATTTTTAGTGATATTTTTTGCTGGATCTTTTTACTTTTTCAATTCAAGGACACTGTCGGCATTTCTAGAAACCTAAATGTATTTTTACTTCAATTAATAAAATCACCAAAGCATTAAATCAGAGAGTAAAAAAAATCCAATAATTATTTTAATTTTTTCTACTGTCAGAATGTATCAATGAATTCAAAACTCTAAAAGAAGCACTTGTTTAGTCCTACTGCTCAGAGCTGATCCTTGTTGATGTGTCAATTTATTATCTTTTTTCTTCTGTGCACAATTTTTACATATTATATTGTCCATGTAATTTTATACTCTGCGTCGGTCTTGCACCCTGTGTCCACAAACATATCCATATTTCGCATACTATCATGTTAAAAAACATTTCCCCTGTGTTTCCATGTAGACTTCAGAGCCATTATTTTCAGTGGCTACTCAGTACCTCTTCATGTCTCACCGTTTCCTTCTGAACTTAACACGATGCCTGACACTTAGTGTTTACAAATGATTTAAGTGAATGAATATATAACAATCATTACCTTGTTTTTAGACATGTAGGTTTCTGTTTTCTTGATTGGAAATAGTTCTGAGACAAATAGAACAGTCCCTTAGGATAGGGTCCCAAGGTGGAATTACCAGGCCAAAGGGGGCCCCAAAACTTCTAAAGATAAATGCTTCGAACCAGAAACTCCTCCCCTTCCCTCTGCACCACCAGTCATGGGGCCAAGGGTAATCATTTCCAACTGATTAAAGAGTTTGTGAGGTCTTTTCTTTCTCCTCTGTTTCCCCCTGGCTTTCCCCCTCCCCTCGTGCCAAAAAGGGGAAAAATTATTCGGAGAAGGTAAAGATGTTCTCAGACAATCATATTAACATATTCCAACAATCGCAATTTGCAAAATAGTAATCACAACTCCCCGGATCTGGGAGGCATTAATCAAAGCTGCAGGTTTAATTCCATTTTAAATATTGATGAAATGTGCTTCGGCAGCCTCACCCTGGTGTGGCAGGGCCAGGGGGGCCATGGCGAGGCCCAGGGGAGGTGGAGGGGAGGGGTGGTGAGCAGCTGCCGGGAGGGGAGGCTTCTGTGATTCAAATTGGTGGCTGTGCAGCCAGGTAGAGAGTGAAAGGGGTAGTGAAGAGGGCTGTTAAGTCCATTGCTGTCAATTTGTAACAATCAGGGAGGGGCCTGAAGACTGGTTCAGCACAATAAACCCAGTTTGTCTGGTTTCAGGGGTTACCACTGAAGAGGTTGCAGCTGCACTGATTCGAATAGCCTGGAGACTTCAGAACTGTAATTATCAACCAGGCTGCTCACAGTGTGGCAAAAGTGGGCTTCACCAACACTTAACTCCTTGTGTGCTGACACACTACCACTGTTCTTCCCGTGATCGCCTCCCCCCGACCCCCGGGCTTCAGCAACCACATGCAGATTCCCAGGCAACCTCCACAGGGGAAACTGAGGCCCACTGGCTAGTTAGGGCAGTCTTCAAAGGCCAGGCAGCAAGGCTTTCATCCTTAGGTGACATTCGGAGAAGAGTGGGGGCAGGGAAAGTTTTCTATGCAGGAGCTTCTGCCCCTGGTACCCATGTCTCTCCCCTGGGGTGGCAATAGTCCAGCTGTGGAGCCTGATGTGGAACCTTGGTTTGAAACCCATTGGCATGGACAGAGGACAAAGATCTTCCCCTCTGTAAAACTGGGGTAATCTCCTCTACCCTGCTGGCCTGTTACAAAGACTGACAAGATTGAGTGTTTGCAGAGCACCACAGAGTACACAGTAGGCTCTCAACAAGCATCCATCTCCTGATCCCGGGTCCCCTGCAAAACACACTCAGCCATCCACAGAAGAGGAAGGAGCCCTGAGCAGGGCATCTGATTCAGATCTCTGATTCACTTTCTGCTGGCCCTCTGAATTTCCTGCTTTGGGGAAATGTCCTTATTCTCCAGCTTCTGCCATTTGTGTGGGTAGTCCAAAACATCTCTTGAGCCAGAGGTCTTAGGCTAGAGCCCAGTGAGCTGAGGAGGCAAGAGCTCCTCACTGCTACAGCCCTGGGGAATGCTGCTTGCAGGCAGGGGTTTGGGCTAGCTCTCTCTGTGTCCCAGGGGCAGACAGGCTGGCTGACAGATAGGCAAGTGTGCTACACAGAAAAGCATATGAATGGGCTTAGCTAGTAGTACTGGTGAATGAAACACGTACATGACTCCATGAGAACTTCCCTCCTATCTGTTAAGGAATGTGCACAAGAACATGTCTCCCAGAGTTATTCACAACAGCAAGGGTTTGGAAGCAATCTAGGCAGCCACCACCGGAAAGATGGATAGTGTGGTGAGACAAAAGCCCCCTATAGAATATTAAAGAGGAATAAGAAGGAAAGAAGTCGATGTTCACGCAGGGCAGGAATAGATCTTGAAAATGTAGTGTTGAGTGGAAAAAAGTAAGACACAATGGAATTCACAGCACAATGCCATTTATGTAAATTAAAAACACATTTGCACACAAAACAACAGTACTTATTCTACAGAGCTATGTGTATTTTAAGGGTATGTGTACCACCATTAGAGTGGGGCTGGGGGGCTGGGTGTGGGTTTGAAGGGATAAAGGGGAAAAATAAAAATAAATCCACAGACGGGCTTTGTGCGGAGACAAGACAGTAGTACTCTATGGACTGAAGAGTGTGACGTACTCAACTCTGGATTTGAAGTTTAAAAAACAGCTGGAGTTTATAGCTAGACAATCCTGGTCTCAGACACGTACTAACACTGTGACTGTGTAAGTGACCTCTCCAAGCCTCTGTTTTTTCATCTGTAAAGTGGTATGACTGCTGCTTGTCAGGTGGTCATGAGGACTAAATGAAGTGTAATGAGTATGTTTAGAGCCTTCAGGGAACACCAGTTCCTGCCGCTGTTCCTCCCCATTCCACACTGGAAGGTCCTGAGTAAATTGAGGGTATCAACCTCAACCCTGGGAAAACCTTGAGTTCTTTGAAGGAGGCTCTCCAAAATGGAAAGCCCAGAAAACAAGCTAAAATTGGAAGGCTCTGTCTCCTCACACCACCCTGCAAGACTGGGTGCTGTTTGTGATGTATCAGAATGGACAAGTGCCTAAGGTGGGGCTGCTTGCTGACCACCTGCCAGGGATGCTTCTGCTCAGAGTGGCCAGCTGACCTCATGTTTACCCTCCTCTGCAGCATCTACAAACTGCTAACTCATCTGAGTTCGATTTCTTCCAGACTAAGCACTTTACAGGCAACTAAGGGGATTGGTTTTAGTGAAAGGTCTGCTGCTTCTCAACACAGAACAAAACAAACTGGTCACCAAAGCCATCACACTGTGCTGGCATGCACCCCAGTCCTGAGGCCCCACCCAGGGGTTCACAGGGAAGGAAAGGCCCCAGCAAGCACCAGGCATGACTGGCTCTTCCTCTTTCATTGCAGATGAAGATGAGCATGAGTGGATCACCCGGACCTGTCGGAAGGGTGTGGAAGAAGAGATGGTCCAGCCCAAGCCCACAGTGTAAGCTCTGCGGCCACTCCCAACAGAGGTTTCCTTCTGCACCATTGCCACTGACTGCCCCAAGGGAGCACGCTGTCCCATCTTTTCGTGCCTTTTGATTCAGTAATAAAGGTTGTCTGCAGCAGCAGCCCCAAGTGCACACTCCGTGGAAAAATGGGGCTCCTCATTTAACTTGCATCAGAATCACCTGGGGATCTGCACTCCTGTGATTTCTGATGAATATGAAAGGCTGGGAACCATCACCTTAGAACATCAAAACCAAACCCAATGCCACCGAGTCGATTCCAACTCATAGCATCACCTTATAGATATATGTAATTTCATGAGCAACTGATATGTACAGGCAATGTGTATGCAGTATCTCTGTCCCTCACAACAGCCTGGCAAGGGAGGGCTTAGCATCACTTTTTTACAGATAGAGAATCTAACGTTCAGAGAGACTGACTGATTGATTGGCTGATTAATTGATCGGCTGATTAATTCATCTCACCAAGGTTACACTGCACTTTCATCCTTTAAGGACATAACCCTTTTGGGACATAACCAAGGTGTCTGTCACTACACTGAGTTGCTTGCATTACCAGTGTTGGTCTCATAGGGCAGTAGGATCTGATGATTGTGCCTGGACTCCCAGCTAGTTCCTTGCTGTAGGCCTAAGAGTTACCCAAGATGGCCTATTCCTCTTGGCAGCTCTCCTATTTTGAGCCTCATACCCTAACACAGACTCATTGCACTGCCATGGAAAGAACATGATTTGACATCATACATGTCTGGTTTCAAACCCCAGCTCAACCACAAGTATCATGTAACCTTGGGCAAGTCACTTTATTTCTCTAAATCTCCATTTCCTCATCTGTAAAGTGGGCATAATGATGCTTAAAGGAATAGCATTGCTGTTGTTTAATGGGTTGCTATGTGAAGTGAATGACATAATCCAAGTCAAAGAGCTGGTACTTAACAGGTGCTCAATACATGTTTGCTTTAAAAAATAGTTTGCTAGCTGTTCACATAGTAGTCATCCCTCCAAATCGGCCCCAGATACCACACTTGTCAGATGAGAACTAAGAGGCGAAGCAGTGGCATGGTTCAGGGCCACACTTGGGCCACAAACATCCTCAGAGTTTGCTGGATGCTGCCACCCCTGGTGCTTGGTCCTCCATCTCACCAGAGCTGCCCATTAGAGGCAGGAAGGTGAGCCAAACATGTGCAGGCTGCAGGTGATGGAAACTGGCCCTCAAAAAAGGAACCCAGAAGGTGTCCTGCCAGGCAGGGCCAGGAACAAGATGGAGGCCATGGAGGGGTCCTGGGGGAACTGTCTGAGCCTGCAAGTCACCTCGGTAGAATGACAGCATTGAGCTCCATCAGTGGTTTCCAAACTTTTGGAAGCAGAAGATACATTCACATAAAAAAACATATATACACAAAAATAAAACTAAGCAAATATATATTTTCAATAATGTGCATATAGCTAAGACAACATTTGAAAAATGGATGAGAAGAGTAGATGGGGCTAGAAATGGGATTGGGAATGAAAGATAAAATAAACCAGAGAGAGGCCCTGCAGAGTCAATGACTCAGAGCACCAGGAACCAAGGTTTACACTCAGCTTATTTGTGTGCCGACCAGTGGGAGCTGAAGAAGTCTCCATGCCCAGCAGGACTGCTTCACTCACCTGCCTCAGGTGCTGCGCTGGCCAGGAGATTTGACTTAATCTGCTGCAAAAACAAAAAGGGAGCAGGAAGAGGAGCCACCAGAATAGATGCTCTCTCTCACTCCCTAGACTGTGTGGTGGCTTTTGACCCTGACATGGCCAGTATGAGGCCCAGTCTCCCATCCACCATTCCCTCCACATCATCCCAAACTCTTCCCCGTCTTCCAAACGGGCTATTTCGTGCCTCCTCCCTTCCCCCAGTACTCTCCTCCATCAACTCCCATCTATTTTATCAAACGCAGATAGGATCCAGCTCAAAATGCTCCCAACCTGGGCCCCCACCATGCTGTAGGGATGTCTGTCTATGACAGCTACCAGACCGGGCACTCCTCTGGGGCAAAGTCCTCCTGGCACGCATCTCTGAGTCTGCAGAGCCAGGACAGGGCCCAGCAGACATCATGTCAGGAAGGGTCACAGGGCAGCAACCAGCCTAATTCCTACAAAGCTTGGAGAACAAGCAGCAGTGACTGAGTACTTAGAGAAACAACCCACCAGCATTCCTTTCTAACACAGTTTACTAACCAGGACCAAGTTTCCAGGAAGGGGGATTTCATTGTCCAGGAGCCCAGATAACTGTGGCAGCCGGAGGTCTGAGCCCTTATCCAGAGAGTAAGAAAGAAATAGAGTCCCACCATGTTCTGGATTTAAGTGCCAGCACTTCTACTTGCATTAACTTTATTTATTACACAAATAAGACATTTACAAAGCACAACATGAAAGATATGTAACAAAACAGACATTGGTTTTACAAAAAAAGTGCTTACATTTTTTTTCCATGTGTGTTTTCCCCTTTTGTTTTGTATTTAAATAAATAGTCTTGACTGCCTGTACGCTCCCAGGCTGCTCTAACAGGGTATTAGAGACATGTTTGAACTGAAACATGCTACGGCCATGTGATCCATGTAAGGACTAGACCCTGGGGGGAGGTTCAAGGCAGAGTGGGTACTGGGAGACTCTGGGCAGGCTCAGCTGGCCATACACCACGTGGTTCCAAGTGGGGTTGATCATTAGGAACAAAAAACCAAAGGAAAGATTAGAGCTTCCAAAGGCCAGGGATCAGCCCCTGATGGCCCTGTTAGCATCAGCACCCAGCACAAGGCCAGGCCCAAGTTACTCACTGGGTAAGTTCTGAATGGAGCTGAATGACCACATTCTGAGTGGTGCCTTCTCTCTGCCCTGGGTCAGTTGTTACCGTCTTCGGAAGGGAGAGGAAGCAGGTTCCTTTCTCAGGTTGCATCCCTGCCTAGCCCTGCTCCAGGTCCCAGAGCAAGAATGGCATATAGGTTTTCATTTTAAGTGCCAACTTCAAGCATATGAATTCTGAAACTTGATCTGGACTCAGTGAGATGGAGAGTACTATCATTGATGACTGGTATCTGCCACAGGTGACAACAAGGACAGCTGCTGCATACGGACCATGAACTTGCTTTCCCTGTCCTAGAGTCTCCTTCCAGAAGCAACATATCAGGTTAACTAACCACAGTGTAAAGGAGGGCTTCTGCTAAAACATGCTTAATAGCAGCCTCTAGTGGGAAATGCATCAAGACATCAAGGAGTTCCAGAATTAAAGGCTAAGCTTGGGACATATGCATGTCCCCTGACACATAAATCACGGTCATGTGTAGCCCAGGCCTTTTTGTTTGGAGTGAAGAGATGCAGCAAGACGGAGTGGATGTGAGCACAGCTGTGTCTGGCCTCTGTTCTCAGAAGTGGGTGGCGACGGCTCTGCGAAGGTTTTGTGGGGAAGCCTATAGGAGCAAGCTGGAACCCTGGGCTGGGCACTCCTATCTCGGCAGTGCGCACTTCCTTGGTACTCAGTATGGGCCCAGAATTCATGTGCTGACTGCCATCTCACTGGGCTCTGTTTCCCAGAACTGCAGCAGGATGACCCAGTTTCCCTCTCACTGTCCCCTCAGAGGAGATTCAGCCTAGGCCCTCACCATCAAGGATCAACAAGTGGTCAACAAGAGTCCCCAACTCTAACCTTACCAAACATTCTGAAACGTCATCACACGGCTCAAACACCATCTCTGCTGTGTTCCCGGCATCCCCGCTGGATGACTAGATAGGGGTAGGGTCTGTCTGCCTCCTCCATGCCGAGTTTTCTCTTTTTATAAAATGGTTAGTCCCTCTCCTTGACCTCCAAATCAGTGGGGGTCAGTGGTCCCCCAGCCCCACCTTGTCCCCTACCTCTTAGTTTGGGCAGGCCTCCATCTCTGCCCTACTGGGCCTCTCAGGGTTGGTCAGTGTCTCTTCTCTCTCTGAATTAACTTGACATAACCAGACAGATGGAAATGATAAAATTAGAGCATAGCTTTCCTTTGGGGGCATCCCACAAACACTGTAGAGCTTTCCAGACAAAAGCAACAGAGTGGATAACATTGGGGGTTGTTGGCTATTCAGAAGTCAGAGATGGTTCTGAGGAAGTAGTAAATAAAGGCCAATGTGGGGGAGAAGAAAACCTGTAAATTAGAAGGCCGTTGGCGTCACGCAATTCAGTTCTGCCTTTCACTATTGTAATCAGCTTAAGCTGAAGACGACTGCTGTTTAAACGGAGCTGTTTTCACCCTGATTCCAAATGTCAGGGAGCTCTGCCTTCCAAGGGGAGGACTCTGCAGTGCTCCTGGTAGGTTCTGGTTCTCAGCTGGAGAGGAAAAGGCCAGGCCCCGGGGCTGAGCTGGTGGCGGGCAGGCTGGTGGACAGGAGTGGACGTGGGGGCAGATGAATCCCTGGCCACGACGCGGACTCTGGATTTCAGTGGCTGAGGGGCAGTTGTGGGGTGCCCACAGACAGATGCGGAAGTGCCGGCAGTGTTAGTACTGAAAAAGGATGACCTGCAAGAGGGGGTACAGGAGACGGCTGAACCAGGGCCCCACCCCGGTAGCCCCCCACGAGGTCCTCAAAGGCATAGCGAAGGAGGGTGGGCCCAGGGCCCAGATCTGGGTTCAAGTCCTGGCTCTGTGACTTACTTGCTGTGGGACCTTGAGCAACTCACTTCACCTCTCTGAGCCTGTTTCCTCATCTGTAAAATGGGGATGACAAAATCTCTCTCTCAGAATGGTGGGGAATAGTCAATGAGACACAATCATAACAGCAGTAAAAGTTTACCGGGCACTGAGCCACGCACCAGGCACTGGGAAAAGTGCCTCACATGCACGAGTTCGCTGAAATCTGACGTCAACCCCAGGAGGAAGTTCCACATCATCTCCAACTTACAGGGAGGCCCCTGAGACTCAGAGAGGTGCTAGTTAAGTGAGCCTTTGATCACACAGCTACTAAGAGGTGGACTCAGGACTGGAACCCAGGTCTGGCCCCAGGGCAAGCTCTCTATTACACTGCAGCTACCTCTCAAAGGCCTCCATGACAATAGTCAGTTATTGCTGACTACATACCAGGCAATTGGCCAAGCCCTTCACACACATTTAATCTTCACACAGCTGAAAGGCAGGTGGCTCAGATGTGCCACCTGCCTGACACACCAGTGGAGACCAAGGAAGGACCTTCTGCCCCTTTCCCTCTTCTTCCTCCACCCAAAGTGCACGGCTGATGTTTCACAGCCTCCATCAACACAGCGAGTTCCCTGAAGTTCAGGTCAAGGATTACTGGCCAGGTGGTCAGCAGCATGTGCCAAGAGGAAATTTCAGAGAGGAAGATGGGCATGGCAGCACAGCGATTCTGTTTTCTGGTCAGGAATATACCTGCCTAGAACCAGTCACCGTGAGATAGCGATGGGGAAAGCAGTGATGAGTATTTTAACTGACCAATACCTACGGAGCACTTTCTGTGTGCCAGGTACCATGCTAGACCTTTGCACATGTTATTGCATTGACTCTTCATAACAACCCTAAGTGATTTTACCTGAAAAACAAGGTAAAGAAACTGAGGCTTGGGGAAGCTAAGCATGTGCTGCAGGTCTCATACACAGATGACAGAAGTGGGATTCAGAGTTTGCCTGGCTTCAGAACCCATACAGTAGTGCCTCACCCAACCTGCGGCAGTGTTTCTCTTTGGTTCCAGAGACGTCTGCCTTTGATTTCTTATTCACAGAACCTCAGGGGGAACAACCCTAGTAATACCCTTCCCCTCCGTGGGCCTCAGTCTCTCCATGTGATCAATGACAGCTTGGTCCTGCTTTCTAAGAACCGTGCAAGTTTTGAAGTTGTGGGATCAGAAGACACGACTAGGAAGAAATGTGATTCTGGAAACGCACCTGCATGAGTGGCCAATGATGATATGGTGAAGAATGAAGGTGCTAATATGAATGCCCAAAGCAGTGTTCTCATGGCCAGGCCAGTGAGAAAACATTTTATACAAGTGGATTCTGGAGCCTGCCCAGAGAAGCAGCAAGTCTGCTCACAGCTTGGTTGGTCCAGGCCTGAAGGGACTTGAGGGAGAGCTCACACGGCCCCATGCTGACCACACACAGCCCCACGCCCTGCAGTTTGCCAGGCTTCATGGATCTTGGCAAAATGTAGACAGAAAACATTCCTGGGAACTGGCAGGAAGGCCTGACAGTGAGAGAGCTAAAGGTCAAAAAGGAGGGACAGAAACTTTCCCCCTGGACTTCTGGATGCAAAGCTGGGGACACAGTCCAACGAGAGAAAACTCTGGCTCATCAGCCAGACCCAGGGGCCAGAAACCCTCTACAGTCAAAGCTGTCAGAGCCCAGAACGGGCTCATCCTTCAGGCTGGGCCTGACACAACCACAAGCTGAGCCAAGTAAGCAGAGAACAGGGCTCCCCAAGCACTGAGCCCAACCCTGTACAACCTCAAGGCTTCCCCACTGCCCTCAAATGCCCAAGCCCCTTGGTTCAATGGGCCAGGCCCTCCACTATGTGGCTCTGCCTTCTCCCCTGGATTCTCTGTGCCTTGGCCACACTAACCAATCTGTGGTTCCCCACACCCAGGTTCCTCCATGGCTCTGTGCCTTTGCACATGTTGTTCTCTCCAAGTAGAATATTTTCCTCCTTGTGCCTTGCATATCACTCCCTCTTCTCAGTCCTTGAAGGCCATGTTCATTCCCCCACCCAGCTTGCCTTCTCACCCTCAGATGTAGCTGCCTGCCTCCTGCTCTAAGCCATGAGCTCCTCGAGGGCAGGGAACAAAGCACCTCGCCTTTGCACTTCCATGCCTCACAGCCATCCCCATGCCTACAAAGTGTTACGGAGGTGACAATCAGAAGACATGTGTAAAGGGCCAGCCACAAACAGAAGAGACCCTCAACACACAGCAGCTCTCGCTGCAAATATGATAACCCCAGAGAGGACATTCCTGTAGTATGTTCACCTACCACTATTCAGTCTAGCCCCAGATCACGCAGAACTTTGCACTGAAACTACCGTTTACTTACAAACTTAGCTGTCTACCTAGGCTATACATCCTCCCGCTCTATGACCAGCACAGAGCCCAGCATAGAGCAGGTGCTCAATCAAAAGAATGGTAGGGGCTATCCTGGAAGACTGGTTCCCAACCTGGCTGCCCACGAGAATCACATGGGTTTGTTATTATACACGCAGATCCTTGGGCCCAATCCCAGACCTCCCCAGTCAAACTTTCTAGGGGTGAGGCTTGGGAACCTATCTTTACAAGTTGCCCAGGTGATTTTGAGGCATCCCTGCTGGACTAGAGGGTCCCATCCAGTGCTATTTCATATCTAAGGCCCTGGCCCTTCCTCCCTGGACTAGCACACCCACTGACTCACTGGGATCCCTGCCTTCTACTGTACATCTGCCAACCCAGACTCTTAAGGCCACTAAAGTAATGCTACTCAAACAGGTCTTTGGGGGCCTCCCACTGTCCCAGGAGAAAGCCCAGTTTCATCTACCTGGAAGCCCCAGTGCCCTCACCACTTGTCGTCCAGTGTGCCAGCAGGATGGAGTCACTCAGGGTTCTCTAAGAGTTGTGGTAACCCATGTCTCAGAGCAGACATGGTACTCCTTGACCCAGGCCAGTTTTTCCTTCCTCCTTCCCCAACAAATCCTGATTTGGCTTTCAGGCTTAGATGTGACCTTCTTCTGGGAAATCTTTTTAGTATCTCTCCTATGCCCCATTCCCAGAGCCCTGGGCTTCGACCTCATATTTTGATCACACTGGGTTATGACTGCTACAGTCTGTCTCCCCAACTATACTGTGGCCCCCTCAAATACAGGGACCACATTTCACTCATCTCTAGATCTCTGGTAACTGACTCAGGGGTACTGGGTATAAGTCAGTATGTAGGAAACGCACATGAAGGCATGAATAAATTCGCAGGTCCTCATCCCGACTTGGTGACCTAGAGCTACCCGTGCCTTAACTTCCACATTTCTAAAGCGACAGCTTGTTTCAGAGCAGTGCCTTTCCAGCCTGTGAGGTGTCTCCGAGCTGCTGGGAAGGAGGTGAGACTCCTACCCTCTCTGAGGTTGTACTCAGAACTGCCCCACCTACTTTCCTCAGTGTTCCAGAAAGATTAAACAAAGGGTTGCGACACACACACACACACACACACACACACACACACACACACACACACCCCAAAAAATAAAAATAAATAAACCTTCACACCGCTAGCCTGAGTGACTTCTTTAGCTGGTTACTTTTAATGCTTGAGACAACCAGAGACAAAGATGCCACAGAGAATCTCAGGCCAGCTAACCAAGGTTACCTACTGGTCTACTGGGACCATGGGGGCCCCATCAGCATGGATTTCCACTCTCAACAGACGGGAATGAAAAAGAGAAACTGGAGGAACCAGTGAGACGACAAAAGCTGGGTGGTGTGTGATATACCTCAAAGCTTCAGTAAATAAAACAAAATTCACAAACCTAGAGAAGACCAATCATCGGTGGGAAACTGCAAAGTGGCCCTGGAATGGCTTTGCCCACATAGTCTTTACTACAACTGCCTAGGGGACTATGGCCTGAGTGTGCTGGGCAGAGAGGGTCTGATACAAAGCAGTATGGTGTGGACCTAATGACAAGGAATGCTGTCAGAAACTCATCCATATCAGAAGAGCTCTGACCCCACCAGACCCACTTGGGCTCTATTTACCTTCTCACCCCGGTTGGAGAGTGGCCCATCCATATCGGCTTTGAGGTGGACGGGGGGTGCGGTGTAAGGCAGCCGGCAGTGCACTTGCCCACATTGTACCTGACCTGCGGACGAGAGGATGCCTTGGAGCCCATTCCCCAGCCTCCAGGCAGGATCCCACCTGCCCTGTACTTGGCCACCTGGAGGTCTGGGATCAGTTTTACCTCTGCCACTTACCAACTGTGTGACCCTTGACAAGATTTCAATAGGGTTGGTTGAGATACTGCATGTGAAAGTCCTTATAATCCACGAAGTGGTATATGATGGCTAAGGTACAAATGTACAGCCTACTGTATCCTACCTGTTACAATCCTCCCTCAGGACCTTGTACCTTCTTTCCCACAAGGATTACCCTGGTTCCTCCTACAGGACTCTGATCATATGTCGCCTTTTTCACGATACCATCCTTGACTGTCCTATTTACAACGATAGCCCAACACCACAACCTACCCCCATTCTCCCTGCCCTCCTTCTCTGCTTTTTTTTTCCTCCTTAGACCTTACCATCCTCCGACTTGCTGTATGTTTTTTATTATTTATGTGCCATTACCTGTCTTTATCAAACAGAATACAAACTCCATGAGGACAGGAATTTTTTACTATTTTCTAGATTCTAGGTCTCAGTGAATTTCCAGCACCTAAAATGAGGCTGGAAACCCGCTGGTATAGTGGTTAAGTGCTACAGCTGCTAATAAAAAGGTTGACAGGTTGATTCTACCAGGTGCTTCTTGGAAACTCTAATGGGCAGTTCTACCTCTGTCCTATAGGGTCTCTATGAGTCAGAATCAACTTGACAGCAGTGGTTTTTAATCTGGATTTAGAATGAAGCCTGAAATCTAGTAGGTACTCTTTAAATATTCATTAAATAAATTTCTACCCCAATTTTAACACTTAAGAATAGTGTTGCACACACAGAATTCACTGCAGCTGCCTAGGGTGACTGCAGTGCCTTGGGGAAAGTCCATCCTTATGTCTTATCCCACTCTCTCATGCTTCAGCCTGTTTACCATTACAATGGAAAAAGTCATTGCCTGCATCTTCTTCTCTAGATTTCATCCTCTTTGTTCACAGGGAAAAAAGCCCTGGACAAAGATTTACAACTAATGTGTGACTTGGGACAAGTCACTGTCTGTTTCTGAGCCACAGTTGCCCCGTTTATAGAAAAAAGCAGTTGGATTTAATTGGAAATTCTTAACCTGGGATGTTGTAAAAATCCATGAATAGTGTGGAATTATGCAGAAAACTGAGTCATACAAATTTTTCTAGAATCTGGTTCCAAAGATGTCATCAAATTCTAAACTGTAAGACTCTAGGAAATGCAGGATCCTGTAATTTTTCTTAAATACAAAGCAAAAGTTCATTTTTCTGGTGTCTGGTTCTAGTACTCTCATTAGCTTCCCAGCTGGCAGGCTTCAGAAAACCCCCAACCCCCTGACTTTAGTTAATGATACAGCAAAATAAATGCTGAGATGATGTTTCAGTCATGCAGCAAAATGCAGCAGGTCTGGACACACTAGGCACTTCCTGCCCCAAGCTGCGAGTTCCGCCTCAAGGAGAGGAGAAAGGGCTATGTTCACCTCCTCCTCTGGGCAGCAAAGACAGGTTTAGGCCTGGTCAACCAAGTGTCTGGGCAAAAGTCCTGGCCAGGACTCCAGTGGGCACGGCCCCACTTCCAAGAGGGTCACCCAGATTGATTATCAACTGTCCCCATGAAGTGCTAGCTGGCCGCCCAGACCCCTGGTACCCACAGAGCCCTGAGCTTTGGTACCTCTAACAGAAAATATAGGTGTTTAACAGGGGCTCTGTGCAGCCTGAACATCAGTCAGTGCTTAGAGAAGAAATTGCGGGAAAGCCCCTTTTACTGAGCAAATGACTGAGAAATGAATAGTATGAAGAGACACGGTTTCCCCTGGCAGCCTAGGGCAGTAGTCAGAACCCTGAACAGGGACTCTGGGCTCCTAATTCTGCCAATGAAACACCACCAAAATCACAATAGCAGCAAATCCTTATCCCATACTTACTAAGTGCTGAAGACTTTAAATGAAGTATCTCATCTGACACATCACTCTGAAATAAGTACTCTTATTATCTTCATTTTTAGAGATGAGGAAACTGATATTCAGGGAAGCTAAGAAACTTGACTAGTGCTAAATAGCCAGTAAATGTCAGGCGACAAGATTTGAAGCCTGGCAATCTAATCTCAAAGCCCACGCGCAACTACTAATGAATACTGCTCTCACTACCTTACTGGGGGGGCCCTTGGTTGTCTCATCCACACGATACAGATAGCGATCTCTGATGTTCAGAGACATGGACAGTCCGTTCAGTACAGAGACTGGCATAAAATAGCAGGAACTCAGTACACAGCAGTTCTCTGACCTCATTTCTCTTTCCCTTTTTCCTGGAGCTAGAGGGAGTAATTATGTTTGTGACCACGTGTATATGTTTTTTTTTTTTTCTTTCTTTCATTTTTCTTTTTTGGTCATGCCCAGCTTTGAGAAAACAATTAATGGAAATCACCTCAAAGAGAAAGAGAACCTGCCACAAACACCTGCTCAGTAGCAGACTGATTGAGTGCTCATCCCCCAGAAATGCCATGTGCTGACTACTCCTTTACTCCTCCAGCTTCCTGCTCAAAGGTCACACCACCATGACCCCCCAATGTCCCCTACAGCACTCACTCATGGCTCATGGCTGACATGCCTGGGCTCTCCTTTATTTGTTCGCTGTGTCTCCACCCATCTTCCACCCTGGAATGTGAGCTCCACAAGCACAGACGCTTTGGCTTACAGTGTTCACTGTTATATCCCAACGCTAAGAACCCAGAAGGGAGTCAAAAAATATTTACTGAATGCATAAATAGGTTCTCATAACCCTATGAGAAAGGAAGTATTATTATCCCGGTTTACAAATGAGGAAACTGAGGCTCGAGGCAGTCAGGTTTCTTGCGCAAGGTTCCACAGCCTGGGTGCTGCTGCGATTCCGGCCTCCTGCTCCATCGAACTCTCCCAGGTAACCACTGCTTCTGGGATACAGCCTGTCCCAACTGGCTCCGCTGTCCACATTCTTCCTACCTAACTCCTACCCATCCTCTGGCCTCGGTTTGCTGAGGGGCAGCCCCACATCCACATCCCTACACATTCCCATCCAGCGCCTTTTCTACAGGAATCACTAAAATTAAAATGACATCCTTCTCTGTCTAGTCACCGCTCCAGGATATCTGTCCCACCACAATTCTGCCCCGATGGAGGCAGGGACCCATCCTGTTTGTTCTGCCCCTGTCTCCGGACATAGAATGGATAATTGGAAAAGATGTTTTTCAATGGCTGAACGGCTTGCCTGTACTAAGGGTACCGACCCACTGAGGCAGTCGTGGAAATTCTCCACGTCCAGACCTTCCCCCATGTCTCGGCCTCAACCACCCACGCGAGCTCCTCCGCGCCGCCCTCTCCCATAGACCCGGGAACCGAGGTCACTTACTCTCAATGTAGCCGTGCAGGGTGACCATGCGCGCCCGCTCGGGACTGCTGAACGGA
The DNA here is from genome assembly GCA_028571685.1 of Heterohyrax brucei. NCBI lineage: Eukaryota > Metazoa > Chordata > Mammalia > Hyracoidea > Procaviidae > Heterohyrax > Heterohyrax brucei. The sequence goes on from CM053150.1 coordinate 73,013,934, forward strand.
GAGTAGTGGATGTCGTCGGACAGGGCGGAGGGGAGGCGGGACGACGGCGCCCCCGAGGGCGGCACGGGATGTTGCGGCGTGTGTTTTTTATGACGCGCCCGGCAATTTTGAAACCACACCTGGAACGACAGCCTCAGCGGCCTCAACCTCGCGGAAACCGCTTGCAAGCTCCTCATCACTCGCTGAGGAAGCTCGGGCACGTGCGCCCCGACCCGCGTATCCAGAGCCCAGAGACTTGGCTGCAGGGCCTGCCCCTAGCTCTACACGCCCTCCCCAGACCCGAAGGCCAGGTCCTCCCCAGCCCCCACCTGGATGACCCTCCGGCTGAGGCCGGTCATGTCCGCCAGCTTCTGCAGCGTCTGCGCATCCGGGTTGTTGTCCTGCGCGAACTGAGCCTGCATAACCTGCCGGGCGCCCAGGGAACGGAGGCGGGGAGCGGTGAGACTCAGCGCGCGGGGGTCTCCGAGGCCCCGGCCCAATCAGAAGCTCCAGCCCGGCGGCCACGCCCCAAGCAGCTACAGCCCCTCTCCGCCACCCGCGGGTCTGGGCCGAGGGGGAGGAGCCAAGGAGCCCCTCCAGGCTCCCCCCGTCCCAAGGCCCCTCCCATGCCCGGGCCGCGCCAGGCCTAACCCGGTACCTGCAACTGTTCAGCCGTGAAGGATGTCCGAGCGCGCTTGGCCGGCTTGGGCTGACTGTCCTGTTCCGAGGGCACTGCCCCCTCCAGCGTGAGGCCGTTCCCTGGGGGCGACAGAAGCGGCTGACCACGCGACCTCATCTCTTCTAGTGGCAGCCTGGAAAGGACGGGGGTCGGGGGAGCTGGTCCCTGGAAGGGTCAGGAGCGGAATTTTCTTGGAGCGGGGTACCCTGGGTCCTAGTCTCTGAACTTAGTCTTTGGGTAAGGAACTTCCGTTTCAGAGCGTCAACTCGGTACCGGACGTTTCTCTTTCGTAGCATCCTTTACATCTCAAAGGCTTGGGAAGGAGCGCCGTTATCACCGTTTTACCGGCGAAGAAACTGCGGCTCCAAGAAGGAAAACCAGACACTTTCCTGCACCATTCGACGAGGATTCTGAAGGCTAGCTGACCCCAGCCCACCCAGACTGGGCTTCCCTCCTAGCTGAACTGGAGAAACCAACTGCTGATGTAGCTACGGCACTGTGATGCCATTTTTGTAAAAATACATGGAAGAAAAAAGTTGGGACCAAGGCATTAGACGCTACCTACGAGGGGATACAATTAAAGACATTTTCTACTTTCTACATTTCTGTACGAATTAAAGTTTTTACCCTCCCAAAAACATGTACCACCACCTTTCTCTAAGGTTTAATTTTGCTAACTAAAGCATGTATTACCACTTTTATCACCTACATTACTTTCACAACCGTACTAAGCCGCTAAATGTGTATATTCCCGTTTGTTTTTTATTATCCCATTTTTTAATGCAAAAAGTAATAAAATGCTCAGAAAACACAGATAAGCACTAAGAAGAAAATGAAAAAAAAAAAAAACAGTTATTCCATCACCCAGAGATAACCACTGTTCATTGTAATCTATCTTAATTAGGAAAAGTTACTTCAGAATAAAACAAAAGAAGCAGTCCTATACACATACATAGAAAAAATCTGGAAAAAAACATCAAAATATGAAACTTGGTGGCATCTGGGGTGATCTTTCTTTTCTTCTTTTCTGCCTACCCATGTTTTATACTTTGGCTACAATGAATATGTGTTTTGTTAAGTTTAGAAAATAAAACAGTAGCCAACAGTAAGGGTCAGTCTGTAGAGGAGATCTGAGGCTCAAGCCTTGGAGGCCTTCTGCATGGCAAGAGTTTGGGGTCAAGCCTGTCTGTGACAGGTATGTAACTGGCAAGGCTTTGACTAGGGGAGCCTCTGACTAGGGATGTGACTAGGGTCACTGTGAGCTCACAGGAGCATGAGGTCACTGATAGGCCATGATGAGAGAGAAGCTGTGGCTCTGACTCTTGGGTTTCCAGTCCAGCTCCACTGCTGACTTGCCCACCACTGCAGGTAACTCTGTAGTACCCTAGCTTCACTCGCTTCCCACTTAGCCCTGATCCTGACAGAAGAAAGTGGTCCTGATAGGGCTACAGACAAGGGCACTCTGTGGAACTCCAACTGGTACCCAGGCTGGGCCCCTGGAAATTGAAGCAGGTGGTCCATATCCTTAGAAGTACAGCTGGAGACAGGGCAGGCATTTGGTGAAAGTAATGTCCTCTAGAGGAGCTGTCAGGGAAAGAATTGGTGTGCCTACAGGGTTGCGATGAGTCAAAATGGACACAGTGGCAACGGGTTTGGTTTCGGTGGTTATGCTTTAGAGAAAACAAAATTCCTAGAGGCAGCCACATCCCAGCAGCCTCCCCAGCCTTGTGAATTCTGATTAAGGGCCCTGGAGCTTGGCGGTGGGCTGTACAGTATGGTGGATAAGAAAGAGTCTAGACTTTGAAATCAGGCAGATATACTAGTATGGGACCTCTGGCAAGTTACAAACTGTAGATACTATCTGCCTATTTCCTTACCTGCCAAATGGGGATATGCTACCTGCTTTCTAGGACTACATAAAATAATCCATGTTACAGAGAAGTTAGCAGCTTCCACAGACTTGGATGGGGGGATTATGGAAAGTGTCCCTGCCTCTGCACACAACCTAGCCTCCGCTCCCCTTCTCCAGTCCCCATTCTACCTGTGACTCAGCCCTCACAAACCCCCTCACCCCCAAAAAAGACTTGGACATGCTCTGTGTGTCTTGGGGAATCACAATGTCAGAGCCAGAAAAGAATTAGCAGTCATTCTATTCTAATATCCATCTTGCACAGATTCAGGCCTAGAGAAGCAGGTAAATTTCGTATGTCAGCACAGTCAGCCAGAACCAAAACTGGAGCACAAGTGCCCTGACTCAGAGGCCTGAGCTCTTTCCCTTTACAGCTACAGACCAGTCTGGGATTAAACCCCCACCTCCCAAACCTGGGGCTTGGAGCTTTCAAGGTGTGATGAAGTTGGGAACAAAGTCATTTTCCTTCTTTAGATCTAAACTTGGTTAGGGACGAGATTAGGCCAATGAATTCTGCCTAAAAATGGAGTAGGCTGCTCCACTTAGGAGAATCATTTCTAACACTGATCAAGTGTCTCCTGGCTTCACTCTATTTGCTCGGCTGTCTTTGAAGAGTGTCCTATCCTTATCCCCTTTTCAGAGACGAGGAAGTGTAGTTGCAGGGAGGACAGTGGTGACCTGCCCAAGGTCATACAAACCGAAGCAAATAAACGGTGGAGCCAGAAGCACTGGCTTCTTGCGCAGCCCCACCCCTACACAGCCTCCTGGTCGTCTAGGGAGAGTCAAATGGGCAATTCCTGGAGTGCTAGGGCGCAGTGGGAAAGGGCTGGGGGCAGAGCTGCAGCCGATTGCTGCTCTGCAAGATGGTTACCGTTTTCCGCTGCCCTCTTGAGGTTCTCGATCATGGTGTCGTAGTGGATGCGGCACAGCACCTTCTCCTCAACCAGGCCGAACTCCTCCCCGGTAGACAGCTGACGCTTGCACGAGAAGCACGCGAAGCAGGCCAAGTGATAAGCATTGCCGCGCGCCCTCCGCACCCAGTCGCTGGCGTAGATCTGTCGGCCGCACCTTGCGCACTTGGTCCCAAATCGGCTACAGGGCACCAGACCAGGGAGGGGTATGGTGAGGCTCCGAAAGCCCCACCAACACCACTCGCCGCCTGCCCCCAGGCTCCTAGCCTCAGTGCCTAGGCGCTAGCCTTTTCTTCTGCCTTATCCACTACCCCTCTACAGCCCAGTTCCACTTGGATGGTGAGCTGGTCGATGATTTTTATTTGCTTGTTGGTACTTCCTGAGTTTTCCAAATTGTCTACAGTAGGCTCTTATATTGGTATATATTATGTTTATTTACTAAGATACACAGTAACTACTAGGAAAACATAATAATAATGATAGTAGACAAGCTTTTTTAAGCATTCCTATGTGCCCCACAAGTTTCCAAGTATTTTACATGGATTATCTCAATCCTCATTTTGCAGATGAGAAAAATGGATACCAGAAAGGTAATTAGTCTAAGGTCATTCCATGGGAAAAGATGGGAGACCAAGCCAGTCTCACTTCAGAGATGAGTAATCTGTAACCCTAGATCTACAGAAGCTCATAGTTTCTTGGAAGAATAGACAGATAGGAACTCACTTGCTCTGCTACCCTGGGCAAATTGTTGATCACCCCTGAGTTCTCCTTTTCCTTGTCCTGAGCTGAACTAGATGACAACAGCAACAACCACTACTATTTTGTCCAGTACTTTGCAATCAACTAAGAACTCAGCCACTCAGGGTACATGCCAAGATTCCAGTTCAGGCACCCAAACTCCAGAGCATTTGGACATTGAATGTTGAACAGATAAATAAATCCTACCCAGACCCCAAAGTCCAGCTCAAACGTCCCCTCTTCTTCTTGATGTCTTTCTGCCTCTCTTCTCTGCCCTCACTTTGTAGAGGGGCTCTACATCCACTACCAACATCGGAAACCCCTTCAGGAGGCAGTGTAATTCAGTTCTTCCTTTTCCTAGAGATTAGCTGAGGTTTGACCCCTGGGCACCAAGGAGGGTTTGTTCCTTTTGTGGATAACTTGTGCTATGACCTGGCTGCAATCCTTTAAGCCTCAGTTTCCTCTAGTGAACACTCACTTTCAGGGGATGGTACCACCACTCATCCAGTACCTCAAGCTTGGAAAACTAACCTCACATCAAACCAGTCATTAGGAGTCACACATCCTGTTTCCTAAGCATCTGTAGATCCATCTCCTCTTCATCACCACTACCACCATCCTAGACCAGGCTCCCATTATCCACTCATCTCACTGCCAGTCTCTGCCCTGGTCTCCCTGCTTCCAATCTCACCCCTGCCAACTCACATCCTCCATAAGCAACCACAGCAAAGTTTCCAGGGTGCACATTGATTCCTGTCCCTCTCTTGCTTAAAATCGTTTGGTAGCTCCACAGCACCTCAGGATCCATCCTAGATCCTTGGAGTTTACTAAGCCCAGTAGATCCTTTCCTCTTCAGGGCCATTCATGCTGAATCTTCCTCAAATCTTTCCCCTTTCCCCAAGCATAAGCCTGACCAAGGCACATTGGAAGTTCAGTGTCAGGTCTTTCTGGTTCCTCTGGAGCACCTTCCTACCCATCAAGCCTTTGCATTTGCATTCCCTCTCCCAACACACCCTCCAGCAAACTCTCACAGCTTCCAGATCACCCTCTCAGGACCGATGACACAGGTTATAAATGTCCACCTCATGGCTGTCCACCTCCCCAGAGTCCTAACCTCCTTTACAGAAAGAGGACTAAGAAAGTTTGCCTGTGTCACCAGCGTGGCCTCCTTCCACTCAGAGGGGCATTCAGAAATGCTTGTGCATGCCTGGATAATCCAGCTCAGCAAACAACGCTGTGGTTGCAGCCTCGCCTGTCTAAGCAAATTCAAGTTAGCCGCTGGTCAAATAAAAGGTCTTCAGTTGTACTGAGAGTGGAACCAGGAGGCCTGGCTCAGCCAGCCGGCCCCAGCTCCCAGAAGCACCTCCAAAGCCCTCTCTCTTCGACAGGGAGAGCAAGGAGACACTGACCCGGAAGACACAGTTCTCTCAGGCTGTAGTGCGCATCTTTGCCAGGTCAACCGTCCTAGTAAGTGGACCTAGTGCCCAACCTCGGAAATTCTGCTCCCCTGGGAGAGCCCAACAACACTTGTGGGCTCTGTTCCCAATCCTGCATTAAAGGAGGGGAGGAAATTGCTTCGCCTACCCCAGGCCATCCCATGGTGGGGCTCACCCTGAGTTCCACCTGCCTGGCAGTATTGGGAGTACTTTCTGGCCACCTAGAAGGGTTGCCTTTAGATTACTTGTAAATCTGGAGGAGAAGGGTGACCCGCCACATGCTGAGCTAGTGCTGCAAGGAGGACTCTGGGTGAAGCACTTTCATTGCACTCCCTTGGCTTGGTCACAGCCCCACGAGGTGGGGCTCTGGTGCTCCTTTGGCATAGGTAGAATTGGAGGTTCAAAACCAGCAAGAGACTTGTCCAACACTATACAGAGTGTGGGGCTGGAGTCTCTCGGAGGTGCAAAAAGGATTGAGAACCTTCAGGAGATGGAAAATGGGAAAGCCAGGATTCTGGGTGGATGAAAAGGCACTCCTGCGTCAACACTCCGAGCCATGAGTCCTGCAAACTTCCGAGAACCCAGTGTGGGGTCCAGCCTGCTCTGGAAGGCAGGGAAAATGGGGGGAGTTCCCCAAGGAGAGAATAAGACAGAGCAGGAAAGGTCCTAGCTCTTAGAAGCTGGGAGAGCCCGCCCTCGTCTCCAGCCTGCGGTCTCTGTGCGCCTCGGCTCGTAAGTTGCTCCCCGAGAGTGCAGTCCAGAGTCCTGGCATTTCGGCTTTGCTTGGTACGTCTAGGGATGCACCCGGAGCTTTCGGCTTAGCACTTGATCTTCTCGCCCCTAGTGCCCAACCCCAGGGCCCGGCCTGAGCCTACATAGATCGATTGCAGTGACTCCATCTCCGCCCTCCAAGATGCGAGCCGCGAGTGACCTCCAAGCAACTCAAATGCCTGGTATGTTCCCATCCCTAGGATCTACGGCGCTTGCTGTGGCTCAGCCCAATTAACGAAATCGTTCTCTCGCTAGATCCTCCTCGGAGTCGTTATTAGGGTTTGGAGGCCTTACGAGCCGCTCGAGTAGAGCGTCCCCACCCAGGGCAGGGGTCAAGGACACAAGTAGGCGGCAGGAGGTGGCTTGCAGATCGAGGCTCTGATAAACAGGCTTCTTTCCAGGCGGGCTTCGAGTCCGGAGCCGCCGGATTCCGGAAACTGCGAAGTCGGCGTCAGAGACAACGAAATCTCAAGAAAGGACCGCTCAGAAGCCGCAAAGGGAGAGCAGAAGGGATTAGGAGACCCGCTTATTGCCACCTCTGCCTTGCTGTGAGATCCCGGAGGCGCGGGCCCGTCTCTGGGTCCTGGCGTGCCCTGGATGAAAGCTCAAAGTACCAAAGCGCTTTGGGGATGGAGAGCTGTCAAACAGATACTGCACATTCTAGGGCTCACTGAAAGGAACTAGGTGAACAACGCGCACCCTCTTGGCTTCTATTTCCAGAGTGGGGAGCAAAGATATCCGGATACTTGTGGTCCTGCAGCTGAATCTGTGCGCCCTTGGCCAAGTCAGCCCCACTCTCCCTGGCTACTTCACTTAGTTACCTCGTAAACTCTCAGGAGTTAACAAATTCAACGATCTGTAGCCCACTGGAGTCTCACTAATGACGTCTTCCCCGCAATTATACTACTCTTTCTCTGTGTAAGAAAACTGAAGCTCTGAGAGAAAACGTCAGCGTTAGTTACAAAGCCCGGGTACTGAGACCGAAACAGAGTTCACTTATTGTGTGCTCAAGATGTTCACTTGACGGTCTTAGATTCTACGTGTGAAATAGGGAAGATTGAAGGTGCAGTCCTTACTACCACTTCTGCTCCTTCCCTTGTATGCAAACCCTTAGAAGAAGGGGCTGGAGAAAACGGAACCAGCAATTAAACGGTTAAAACGCCCCGCCGCCTCGGAGGTCCTGTCCCAGGCCCCTCCCCCGCGCTCCCCTCTCCGCTCCCCCAACATCTGTCCCCCAACAGCTGGCGGCCGCTGGGCAGCTCTCGGCCGCGGTGGGGGGCCGCTTCTCGGCTTTGAGTCTCCCCGGGGACACCGCTCAGGGGGAGGGGATGGTTCTCCCGCTGGAGCCCGCAGACTGGGCTCGAGCTCGAGCTGTAAGGCCAGAGAGAGCTGGGGGTGGGGGTGCTTAAGTCACATGATTCAAGTAGGGGGACCAGAACTTGGGCAACCGCGGCCCAGCCCTAGGCACTGTCTGAGCCCCCCACCCCCATAAACGCAAAGAGAAGTGTTAACCCTTCACTCCCCATTCCCGAGGCTAGCAAGCAAGAGGGCCAGGTACTGGTGATCTTGGCAAAATTATTCCTGTCCTAGCTGCTCTCGGGGCCCACCCAAGGAGAATCATACATCAGAGTGCACAGTGGGTGTTCTCATGCCCACTGAGGAGCCAACGCTTCGGGGTAGGGACTCTCAGGACCAGCAGAGAAGGGTCTTTGCCATTTCATGTACACCACCTTGCATGAGGGGTAACTAAGAGAGCTCAGATACAGAAGGAGACTACTGCAGCGTTAGGAGCAGAGGTGGAAAAGCCAGTCAGTCATGGGGCCTATCCTGACTCTGCCACTTATTAGCTGTATGACTTCATCACTCAGGGCCTCAGTTTCCATTTCTATAAAGTGGGGGTTATGGCAGTGTAGTACTCACATGGTAGACCAGAGGATTAAATGAGATAAAGCATTCATCAGGCTTGACACAGTTCCTGGCATAGAGAAGGGTGCAGTGCATCTTGATGATGCATGCCTTGACCCTGCCCAGTCCCTTTTTCACTTTCTCCTTCATTTTGTGACCCTGAGTAGTTGACTTTTTACTTTCCCAAGGCCTCAGTCTCTCTAGCTATAAAATGGGCACATGCTCCAGGAGATTGAAGGAGCCAGGGCACTGCAGATAAGCCAATGCCCTATTTGGACAACCCCCTCCTTAACTGCAGGGAGGCAAGAGGGAGGGGACTGTGGGTAATTGTCTAGGGGTATGGTTGCTGAGGGCAGTGGAGATGTGAAACCTCAGCAAGGAACCCTATTTTTTCCCCAGGATTTTTTTTTACTTTTTGGAAGAAAACAGAAGTAAAAATGTTCTTCACATACATATGTACAAAAGTGTAGAAATTAAAAAGCAAATACATTTCCAAAGTGATAACTTTCTTCTATACGGAGTCTCAGGGAGTGAGGGGAGGAGACAGGAATCTGCAGAGCTGGTAAGGTCCCTGCTTGGTGAGTTGAAGAAACAGAGGCAGAAGGTTCAGAGACCTGGTTACCGGCACAGAGCCAATGGAACCAACCACTTCCAGCAATGCAAATAAGCCAAGGGCAGCACTGAGACCTCCTCTTATACACCCTCAATTTCTGTAGTCCCCCCACTCCAACTTGAAATTCCTTCCTAACCTCTTAACTTCCTGAGCCACCAACACTGGTTCTGCTAACAGGGGTCAAAAGAGGGTTTACCAGATGGACAGAGGAAAGTGGCAAGAAGTGTAGAGATAGGGGATACAAATGAGGTCAAAGTACTACAGGCTCTTGAGGCCTTGACCATGCCCTCCCTCCTACTCCAGTGGGAAATCTTAGCCTCTCTTTGAGCTAAGTGGTCCGGTCCACATACCACCAGACTCTTGACCCTGAGCAGACAGAGGCCTAGAGAATCTCAGCACAGGAGGCACTGTGGACCCAGCTCTCAAAAGGGAGCCCCATCTCCCATGCCACTGTTCACACTGTCTCCAGGAAGAGCTTATAGCAGCCACCTCACAACAGCTTCCAGGAGCCTGGGCTGCCTCTTCAATCACCCAACAGTCCTTGCTTGGTGTTCCGCTGGCTTTTTCTCTCTCTTTTTGTGGGGTTTATTATTTTGGAGGCAGGTAGGACTGCCAGGGATAGGCTACTGCCTGCAGGGAGAACTGGCTGGGGGAGAAATGATGCAAACAATCCTGGTCTTTCCCCAGAAGAGCCTCAACTCTATCCCCTACCCAGGGAATGGGAGCTTTTAGCCTTTCCTTTTTAAAAAAAAAAAACAAAAAACAAAAATCTGGTTTAGGTTTGTTTTGGGGCTATTGTCATTGAAGAAGGATTAGCACCCATAACCTGCAGCCCAGAAACAGCTCAGCTCCATTTCTCCAAGCAGGCCCTGTTCCTCAAGCTCCATGGGGGAAATGACATCAAGGGGCTGTGTCCAGTGTCTACCCTAGCACTACCAATAGTGACAACGTACTAATTGCAGCACCTACAGCACCTGATGGGGGGGGGACTACTAAACCTTTCCCCCTCACTGACATACTAGGCAGTTCACGGAGATAACAGTGGAAAGGGAAACTGAGGACAGAGAGCTGCAGTGGCTTGCCTAAGGTTACAGTGACTCAGTGTTGGCCTGACAAGCCCAGGCTCCTGCGTCTCTCCACAGCTATTCACCCTACCCTCTACCCCACTGCTGGAGGAAGTGGAGGCTCTGAATAGTGGGGTTAGGTTTAGTCAAACAAGGCCTAGTAAAGCATAGCATCAAGGAGGCTCCGTCCAGCCTAGACATGAGCTGGGGCTGGAGATGCCATGAGAAAACATGGGCAAGTGGCTCCCAGGACTGCCAGGCTCACTGTCACCAGAAGAGCTGGGAGAGGAGTCCTATTCAGCCTTTACCTGATGAGGCCCAGACACCGTTCTCCTGGGTTTCCAGGCTGCAGCCATGTCTTTGACTAGCTGCTGAGTCCAAGGAGTACCAAACAGCAGCAGCTAACCTTTTTCTTTCTTTTTTTTTTCAGCCAACTGGAGTCCAGCCTAGAGCATGGAGGTGACTAAACGTAACTCTAACCCTTGTTTTCTGCCCTGACCAAACCAACAGGAAGACCAAACCAAATGGAAGAGTGAAGGGGTGGGGAATGGAGTGGGGACATCACTTTCTGGTTACACATCACACACATCTGGTTTTACACACAGATGCATGCTCTTCACAATGATATTCTCCCTCTGGCATATGCACACATGGGATTCCACATTCACAAATACACACTCATGTAGATACATACAGAGACAGAATCACACCCTGGACCTCTCAGTACCTAGCTGGAAGGCTTTAAGCAAGAATACCCCATTGAAGGAGGGAGAGGGATGAGGGGGGAGGAGGAGGATGGGATTTCAGAATCTGCTCACCCTACCTCATCATCTTAACCTCTAATCCTGCCCATAATCTGGTCTTCACTACCCTTCAAAAATACACACAAACACCCACAAAGTTCCAACCTGTACCTATAGACATACTCTAGCCACTCTACATGAACTGGAAAACAAATTGCTTTTCAATAAAGGAACACAGCTCAATGAACATTTGCCCAGCCCAGATGCACAGATCCCAGATATATGACACACATACAGTCATTGCACATGGAGTCCTAGACCATTTGGCAGCGGCCCTGATCTTCCTCAGCTGCACTCTTTCAGGACCATCACACAAAGGAAGATTCAACTCCTTTGCCAGGCTTTCCATGGCTTCCCCAGAACATCCTAGCCTCAAATGCTGCAAACTTCCCCTCTAGACTCAAGTTCACTCTTTTCAGGACTCTGGTGGCTTAAGACCAGCTGGGGGTAAGGTGGGCGTTGCCTCCCGCCATATTCCCTGACTCTCAGAGGATCTTCCTGGGGGTGGAGGTCTTCCCAGGAAGACTAAAGACCTGACCTTTCGTGCGGCAAGGATGGGAAGGATGTCTGTGGAGTCGGGGGCAGCGGGTGACCGATTTACTCCGTTTCCTGAGAAAGCACTTGTGAACAACGTCCCTCCCAGGAACAAACCCCACTCTAAGCTCCTGGAACTCCTCTGCCCCCTAACCTGACACCAAGCCAGTTCTCCCTTTCCACAAGGATGGGGCGGGAAGTCTTGGGATCCTTGATCCTTGACCTCTCAGTGACCTCGACCCCATGACCGGGTCAGACTCCCTCACAGCATGACTAGAAGAGAGGCTCCAGCACATGGCGAGAACGTGCCCGACCTCAGTCTTCAACTGCAGGACCTGGTATGGCTAAGCGGAGAGCGCGGCACCCCGTAATTCTGCTCAGGGTACCGGGTTACTGAATCCTAATCTGCCCCTTCTGATCCGCGGGGCCCAAAGCCCGAGCCAGAGCCTGGATCCTGGAGAGGCCCAAGACAGGGCCGGAAACGACGACAGAGCTGGGACTGGGCGAGTGGGAACCCGGATCTAAAATGAGACCTGCAAGGGAAACTGGAGTCTGAGCTGAGGCAGAACCGGACACCAAGGCTAGGGTTTAGGGCGAGGCGTCTGGATACGGTTGGGACTGGATCTGAGACGGCCTAGTGCTTGGAGCCAGATGAAACCCGGACCCAGAGCGGAGCACCAGTAAGAGCCATTGTGCAGCCGAGCTCAGTACCTGGCCCTAGAACGACTCCTCAAGCACGTTTCAAGCGTGAACCCAGAGCTGCAGCCCCCGAAAACGCAGCCACATAGCGGCCGGCATCCGGATCTGGTCCAGATTAGAGGCAGAATGTCAAAGTTCGACCCAGGTGCTTGAGACCGGAACTGAAGTCTGAAACTTTGGCAGGACCCAAGGCGGAGCCATAGACGTGACTGAAACCTGTCGGGCCTCGGGAGCCAGAGGCGCATCGCGGGCCTGAACCCGGGACTGAACCAGCGCGGCCTGGAGCTCCGGGTTCGCGGCGTCGTGCGGGCGATCTGGGCCCGCGCCGCGCGCCGGGGGAGTACTCAGGAAGCCTCGGCTTGGGAGCTGGAGACCCCTGGCAGCAAAGGAGGCCTCTACGTGCGCCCAGGTCCTGCCTGCGGCGGTACTGCTGACCCAGCGGCCGCAGCCTACCTGAAATAGTCCATCTTGCAGAAGATTTCCTTGTTCTTGATGTAGCAGCTGTTCTGCTGCCGCAGCGACGTACGACACACGGAGCACTCGAGGCACCTCACGTGCCAGATGAGATTGTTGACCTGGGGAGGGGGCGGGGAAAAGGGGCGGCTCAGCGCGGGCCGCTTTCACGACGATCCCCAGCCTCCTCCGCCCGGTTTGCAGACCCGGACGCGGGAGCTTAGAAGGTGCGTGTGACTCTATTTTGCTTCTGCAGCACTCTGACTTAGGAAAGCAGATGGAAATAAACTCTTCCCATTTTACAGATTTACTCGAGGGCTCAAAGAGAACTAAGACTTGCCCAAGGTGGAGCGGTCAAGTAGCTGCTGAACCAGGATTCGAAACTAAGCCTCAGTCGCTTCCTTGCGGTCCTCTGGGCTGCACCCTCCTCCCTTCTCCAACGCACGCACGCGCGCGCGCGCGCGCGCACACACACACACACACACACCCCACCCGCCCTTGCCTCACCTTGAGCAGATACCGGTCCAGGATCTCGAGGCCGCAGCTAGAGCAGATATTCTTCCCGGTGGACGGCACGGAGGAGGCCGCAGAGGGCGGCGAGCATACGGATGGTGTGCTAGGTGTACAGGGGGAGGCCTGACTCTCGTCCTTGTCCAGAGCGCCTGCCAGGGCCTCGGCGTCCGACTGAGCCTGTAGCAGAGATGAGGAGAGTGCGGGGCTGAGCTAGGCGCCCAGAGTTGCCGCTGCCTAAAAGACAAATCTGGGGCCCTGGAGTGCAAACCGACAACGAAATCCCTCCGGGATGCCCCGCCACTGGCTGGATGACACGAATAGAGGGGCCTATTGGAGAGGAAGGGACGACGTCAACTTTCAACTTGCACGTCTTGGGTGCCAGGAACCGTCAAAGCCCACATTCCCGGCCGGAAAACGGAGGCTCAGAGAGGGGCGGTGCCCGCTGGGAGTCGCCCAGCGCATGGGCCAGAAAGCCAGGCCAGGTCCCTAGTGCTGGGCCGTATGGAACCGGGGGCCGAAGAGACTCACCATGGTGGGCGGCGCGGTCCCCTCAAGGCAGCGGGTGTTCGCTTTGCAGCCGGACCCAGGCTGGGCCATCACCTGGGGGAGGGGGTAGAGGAAGCGAACGCAGGCGGAGGCGGCTGCAGAACTGCCTCCGCGCAGCCTGAGCCCAGCGCCTCCCCGCGCCTGTTATATAAACCGGCGCCGAACAATGAGTCCTAACTTTGTAGTGGGCATTTAAAGCCCTTCCCCACAAAAGCGGTGTCTCTCTAATGAAGCAATTTGAATTTGGATTGGATTTTTTCCCTCTCTCTCCCCCTCTCCCTGCACTTAACCCGTGGCTCTTGAAGTAATCGCTTAGTTCCCTTGCAATCCAAGCCTCTGAGGGGGGAAAAAAACACGCGCACACACACAAACTACCTGCAATTAGAAATTGTCGTGAATGCCCAAGATAAGAGGTAGCCAGAGTGTCAATTCCAACTGTCAATCAGTGAGATCCATCAGGCCGCCCAAAGAATTGCAAATTTGATTTTTTAATGGTAGTAATTAAAAATCGAATTTTTCTCCCTCCACCCCCCCTGCTCCTCGCTCTCTTCTCCTCTCGGCACAAAATGCAAAAAGGAGAAAAGAGAGAAAGAAAGAAAAGAAAAGGAGATGGGGATAAGGAAAATAAAACCCGGCGTGCCTGGAGCATCAGCCAGCCCGCACCTCGCGCGCGGCGAAACTGACGCGGCGGTATTGACACGGATTTGGGCACTTTTACAGGGCCAGTCCGAGGGAAACCCGACGCTAAATAGGGGCAAGAGCGGGGTCGAAACTGGACCAAAAGGAGAAAAGAGAGGCTTCTAGGAGGAGGAAAAATCACCCTCCAGCCCTTCCGCGCGCCCAAGACCAGCACCGCGTTGGGATTCGCAGCGTTGCGCCCGTACAACCCCTGGCGCATCGGCGCTATCAACGCCTATTCAAACGGACAATACCGGCCTCGCCTCCTCTTGATTCGCCTGTGTCTTTGCTAAATCGCTTTTTGAGAAATTCTTCCAACATTTGCATAATGTGTTCCCGCTTTCCGCGCCACCCACCCCCCCGCCACTCGTGCGCGTTCACACACTCACATATACACACTCACAGGCGCACCCCCGCACTCCTCCTCCCTGCCGCCGCCAGCCACTGGCCCAGCCCGGCCCAGTTGGGTCCCGGCCTTTGCCAACCTCGGCCGTGGCCACTTGCTTTCTAACTCACCTGGTCGGTGGCGCGGCCGCCCTCCGCCGGCAGCCTACAGCCCTCCGGCAGCGCCGGGGCGGCGTTCTCATGCTTCCAGTACATGGGCCGGGGAGCGGCGGGCTCGGCGGGCGCGCAGCGCGCAGAGCCTTGCCAAGGGGAGCCACGGCCGCAGCAGGAGCAGAAGCTGAAGCAGGAGCAGGAGAAGAGCAGAGGCGCCGGTCCCACTGTCCCAGGCCCGGTTCCAGTCCCTGTCCCCGGCCCTCGCTCAGCCCCGGTGTCCTTGGCTGCCGCTGCCGCTGCCTCCAAAGAAGGTCCCGACAAACTTGGAGAGGCCCCGGTCCCCTCCTCCTTCTCCTCCTCCTCTTCTCCCTCCTCCTCCTCCTCCCCCTCCAGCTGCGGTGGCGGCCGCCCTGCCGCTGGAGCCCCGTTCGGTTCAAGATGAGTCATGCGTGACCAATCCCCTCCCAGCCAAGGGAGAGTGAGACACACACAGCGAGGCAGAGACCTAGAGAGACACAGAGACACACAGAAACTCAGAGCTGCTGACAGAAGCCTCTGACACACGCTGACATACAAAGGCACCAGCCGGCACATATCTACCCAGTTCTCACTACTGCCGCTAGCTCAAGGGATACCCAGCTCTCTCAGACGTAGACCCAGTCACAAGCACAAGAGGAACACACCACCTGCAGTAATGGATTCCGGATAAAGTCACACATTATATTCTGCTGGCACAATTCCACGCCAGGTACATTTGTGTACATTCTGATACAAATGATTATCTGCTCGCATTATTCACATAGGAATCCACATATACCACCATACACCTGCACGAATACCTCTGCTCCATACAGCCTGGGAAAGCACAGGCTCCTAAGGGCTGAATGAGGTGGAGAAGTTACAAACAGAGAGGGGTTAGTTTCCCTCCCTTGGGAAGGGTTGCCCCTTTAGGATTTGCTGAGCCTCCCATTCCAATGCCCATCTCACATGGGAGAAATCTTTAGGACTCTACTGATAGTGAAAGTGGAGAACAAGGTAGGGAAGCCCAAGCATTTCCACAGAAGACAGCTCCAAAACATATTCTGAACTCCACAAAATCTCCAAACTCAAAAGGCAGAGCCTGACTCAACACTAATATCCTACAAAATATAAGTATGAGTGAACATTTACAGCTCCAGCTCCCATCTCTACATACAGTCTAGAGACACTTGTAGGGGCACACCCTCTTCTAAAAACAAATACGCACAACACTGAGGTTGAGATACATCCCTATAAGCACCAAAACACACAACCTCCAACCCATCACACATTCCATCACCTCCATAATTGCTCTCATTTACAGATGTAAACACTGCTTCTTTTGTTCTTATCCTTGTACACACACCCACACTCAAGAGTGCACACACTCCCACAGAGCTTCAAACCATATGCCATATAACATTATGCCCCCTACTCAAATACCCACAAATATGCTCATGCTTCTCTACCAATGGCAAAAGAACCATAAGCAGAAACATCAAACCTACCTCTACGGACATGTGATTCCCAAAGGTCACAGTCTCAGTGCTGCAAACACACAAGTACATCCTAATGGACACAGATAAACAAGATATCCACATGCCAATATAAAGACCCACACTTACGAAGGATGCAAACACCTGATCATTTACAGACGTCAAAGTATACAAAAACAGCCCTAGCTAGTAGCATCCTCCACTCCTTACATTGAAGTCATTTGCTGTTAGACACACAAATTCAGAATGAAGAGTTTCTCTGTGAATCCTAATCTTTTATACCAAGAGCACAGACTGCAGTGTGAGAACTGGTGTGCATGTATACACAAATGTGCACACGCACACAAATAAGCACACTCAAAAGTCCACCTGGCCACAGATGAACAACTCCCACCTTCTCAAACATCTCTTTTGTACATAATAATCCTAGCTACTGGTCCTAGGTACATTAATGAAGCCAGGGATGATGAGAAGCATTTGTAGTCATGATCTGATTTTCCTTTTGTAATAACCCATAAAGTAGCATCTCTTGTTGTGCCCACTTTATTGATGAAGAAAGTGAGGTTCAGTGAAGTCATGTGATATGTTCAAACTGGTGCCACCAGAGTCAAGAACTTGAAACCAGAGTTGTCTGACATCAGAACTCATGCTCTTGATTTCTAGGCGGCACAAACACACATATGTGCTTTTCACAATATATGTGAGAAGACCTGAATAGGTGATGTGAGAGTGCAGAAGGATTCCAGGAAAGAAGATCACTAGTGTTTTATGGGTCTTTGAGAACTTCTTAGGCAAGAAGGGTGGAAGAGCCTTGAGCTAAATTAAGTTAAAGGGCAGGTGAAATTTGATGTGTTCAGGTGGGAGAACAAAGTATTCCAGGTAGAAAGATGACTACAAAGGCTCAGAAACTGGACAAATAAGCTGTTGCGTTCCTATGCAGAGGAATATGAGAACTGACAATTAAGTTTACAAACTCATCCTTATAAAAGTGCTACATTCCTCATTGCTGAATACCACTACGGTCACCTTCGAAGTACTCCCCTTGGGAAGCCATGCTCAGATGCTAGCTCCTAATCCACCCTTCAAAGCAATTTTGGAATTCTTTTTCTGGAATGGCCATCAGAGCTGTCATCATTTTACCCTTGAGGTCCTGAATGTCATCAAAATGTCAGTATTTCCTTTACCTTCAGGTAAAGAAAAACACCATTGGGGGCCAGATCACGTGAGTAGGGAGGGTGTTCCAATATAGTTGTTTACTGGCTAAAAACTCCCTCACAGACAACTATGAAACTAAGTTTGTGAACTTGCCAGTGTCCCACAGTGCACAATGGCCATTCCAGAAAGAGTTCCAAAATTGCTTTGAAGGTAGACTAGGCACTGGTATCAGTGCATAGCTTCCCAGGGGGAGTACTTTGAAGGCGACTGTGGTGACAGTCAACAATGAGGTATGTGGCCCTCGGAACAATTAAGTACATAGACTTAATTGTCAGACCTCAAAGACATATTTATCGAGCACTTGTATGTCAAGTACTGTGCTTGACATGTGTTACCTTCTTTAACCCTTGAAGCAACACTACAAGGCTATCCATATTTTGATGTTGTGGAAGCAAGCAAGCATATGGGAGCCTCAGTTCAAGCTCTGGCACTCGGACTCAGACCCTAGCCTCTTGAGTACTATGCAGTTTTGCTCTTGAGCTCTGAGTAGGAACTCAGGAACGAAAACCTAGGAATCGCTAGACTCAGTAGTGAAGCAGTCTAGAGCCAAGTTGTCTGCCTGCCTGCCTGCCAGCCTGCCAGCCTTGGCCCAGTCTCTGAAAAAACAAGCTATACCTGCTCCTGCTGAGTCAGTCTGATTCATGATGACCCCATATACTACCATGGGTTTTCTTAGCTGTAAATATTATGAAGTAGATCCCAGGCCTTTCTTCTGTGGTGCTGCTGGGTGGGTACCAATCACTACCTTTATGTCCAGTGAAACCATTTGAGCCATGTGTGAATCTTTGACATAGTTCCTTAGTACTTGCATAATCACAGAAGTTATTCCATTAGTAGTTCAGTCTTAGTTTCCTCATTTATAAAATGGTATGACAACAGAGTCTGACTCCATAAATTTGTGAAAATTATAGAAATCATCTGTGTAGAAGACTCAGAACTGCCGGGCACATAATAAACAGCCTATAAAAATTAGTCATTAATACAACATGGACTGGCTGCACTATCCAGTTATTATTGTGCTAGGTATGACGTCAAATCCTTTATGGAACATGGTAGGGCAGTCAGCCAAACACTCAGATATTCACCACTTACCCAAAGAAGGTACGAGACGATTATTTCAACTCCGGGCTTGCCTGAATTCAAGGACAACTGAAGTGAAACTACTTTGAAAAAGAAATCCTTCTTGCAGCAACTCCTAACTTCAGCAGGAAAAAGAACACCATGAGGAGTGACCTTGGAAAAATTTAGGATTAGCAAATTTAGCACATTTCATCAGGATACTTGATTTCTTCCTGCAGAAGACTGTGGGCAAGTTGCTTTGCTTCACTGAGTCCATTTCTTTACTCACAAAATGGGATAACAATGCTTACCTCTCGGAATCGTGGTGATGATTAACCATATTATTAAAAACCAATATTTTTAAAGAGCTGACTCCATTCCTGGTGTTGTATTAAGTCCCCTACGTGTATTATGTCCTCTGTTTCTCACCACAGTCCTTCTGGGCACTGAGCAGATGTGGTCATCTTGTCTTCTGAGGTGAATTTTGCCACCCCCCCAGCTTCAGTCTATGGTCTGAGGTTTGAATTTGAAAAGCAACTTCATTAGTAATCTGATAATTCTGTGAGACGCCCCCAGCAGTGGTTCTGCCCCCACAGGGAGTAATTCTAGGAAGGTAATGTGAGCCGGGGGGGAGGCTGGAGACCCAGCTTCACATTTATTTACTCTGACAGCTAAATTGGTGAGCAAGGGGGAAAATCAGATGAAAGCCATTTCAGGGTAAATACTAAATACAAAACTTAAACATTCGGGTTGTGACAAATGGGAAGGAGGCAATGCGAAGAGACACAGGCAGTCCTCCTCTGCCAAGCCCAGGACCTTATCCTCGCCTTGTCACCTTCTCAGCATTTCCTGTCTGAGCGGAGGAAGAGCACAGAATGGAGTACAACCGCGCAACGTAGGAAAGCCATTGACCTCTCCTGGTCTCAATGTCCTCACCAGTAAAATGTGTGTATCATTTGAATCAGATGATCTGAGAAGTGATGGAAAGATTACCTTGGAGTTAGATAAGCCTGAAGTCAAATCTTAGCCCAGCTGGTTTCATGCTGGGTGAATCTGGCAAAGTCACTTAGCAACTCTGAGTCTCTTGTCTCCTCAACCACAAGGATAACATCAACCTCAGAAGAGGAGATGAGATAGTCAGTGTGATAGGGTTTTTTAGATCTCAAAGTATTTTACAAATGTGAACAATTATAGTAACCCCAAAGCCCCTTCTGGTTTTGACATCCACGGAATAAATTCAGTTCAGCAGACATTAATGCAGTGTTTACTGCATGCCTGTCTTCACGTTAAGCACAGGGAACATGGAGGAAGTTGTCCTGGTTTCTGCCCACGAGGAGCCCACAATCAACTGGGAAAGAAGGGAGCCAACATTTGCAGTGCAGTACGACAGGGGGTACAAAAGGTGCTACAGAAGTAGGGAGAAGTGACTCTTCACCAAGTTTAGGAGGTGGGCATCAGGCAGGCTCCCCAGAGGAGATAACCTTTCAGCAAGGTCGTAGATGAGTGAGCGTGAGGCAGGCAAGGGCTGAAGGGAGTTGGATCAGGAGGGGGAGTGCAGTGCCAGCATCTGTGAAGCCTTTAGGGCATCTGGTGTGCTGCAGCCACATTGGGAGGCGAGCCTGAGGATGCAGCAAGGAGCCAGATTACGGAGGGCTGAGGGCTCAGTTTGGATTCATCTTGAAAGATAGGAGTCCACCACCCGTCACTTCTACAGGAAGCCATGTCTTGTCTTTGCAGATCTAGCATGGGAAAGTGGCTCAGCATCCTGGTTTTACAGTAAGATAAGGTAAGTTGGGAGTTTCTGGGTGATACAAATGGCTAAGCACTACATAACTAACGGAAAGTTGCGCAGTTCAGACCCACTTGGATGGGAAGACAGGCCTAGGGATCTCTTCCCAAAAGTTCACAGCCAAGAAAACTCTATGGAGTGTGCTCCTATTTTGCAACACATGGGGTCGCCATGAGCCAAATCCACTCCATGGCAACTGGCTTTGTTTTGGTTTAACCCGAGTTGATAATCTGATTTGGTTACACAAGTCAGGTTCTGGAACCTAAGGCAAGGGACAGGCTATTATCTTTAGTGTCCTCAACTATAAAATGAGCTTTGACAGAGAACCCGTTTACAAGTGCTATAATGACCCAAGGAGGCCAAAATGCTTGTTTAGCCACTGTCACCATTAGGGGCAGGGTGTAATGGGGGCACAGGAAGCACTAGCTGAGTCGGGGACAGTCCTCACAGGGCTAAATATCCTCTCCTCAGTTAAGGGTAGATAAGGCTGAAAAATAGGCTAGACTGTGATAAGATTTGTATAGCATGCTAAGGAATTTCAACTTCAAACTATAAACTTGAAAGGGCCATCCAAGTCTTTATGGGACAGAATTGAAAGTTAATTATAAATCATTATATATGTTTATGAGGTTATATACAACCACATATTATATATTCTTACAGCTATGTATGGGTTTTTATATGTCATCACACATAACTTTAATATGTAAAGTTGATTATTTAGGAGACTGGAGGTGGGGGATGGGGAAGGGTAAATGTCACAGGTTTCTAGTTTTTTGATCTATTGATTTTTTTCATTACCTTGTTCTCGCTGACATGAAACATCGGAGCAATTGGAGGTGGGGACAAAGGGGAGCAAGGAACTGTTTGGGTTCACTGTAGCAGGAGAATATTCATGTGGAGGTGCCCAGGAGTGAACCAGATAGACAGGTCCGGAGCTTGGAAGACAGGCTGGAATTTCAGAGACATCAGCATATGGATGGTGTTGAAACCCTGGGAGTTGATAAGAGTTTATAGCAGCCCAGGATTAACCCCACAGACAGAGTCGACTTGCTTGCTTTCCATTTTTGGGGGAGGGGGGAAGTATCTTGCACTTGAGGCTTATCTTATTTTCAATGGGAATATTCTTTACTTATATATTATTTTTATTTATTGCGATTAAGTGAAAGTGTACAATCCAGTTTAAATTTGCATGCACGCCTACGTGCAGCTCCCACTGCTCTTCTTGCCCAGTGACAGCACACTCTTCCTTTCTGTTCTATACATGTCATATCCTCTTAGCAATCTCCTGTCCCCTCTTCTCCACCCTCTCCACTCCCCTCTAATAAGAGGCCAGTAGGACAACATCCTATAGATGCAAAGAACCATAAAGTGCAAAGGGAATATTTTTTAAATAATAAGGCAAATGGTATAAACTGATTAGTGCCAAAACAGAATCAGACATGTAAGCAGAAGAAAAACAATTAACTGTCTTCGGAAAATGAAAATGGTGTGAACGGACAGAATAGATTTTCCAGGTAAAAGGAATATCTCGTACAAAGACATTGGAATCTGTGAGATTCTGCTATATTTGGGATGTACAAGCAGTTTAGTCAGGTTAGGGTGGGGATGGGGAGGGCAAGGAATGGTATATTGCAGGTAGACTGTAGAAGGCCTCATAAGCCTGACTTATTCTATGGTTGGAAACCCTGGTGACACAGTGGTTAACTGCTAAGTCTGCTAACTGAAAGGTCGGCAGTTTCAATCTGCCAGGTGCTCCTTGGAAACCATTGGGCAGTTCTACTCCGTCCTATAAGGCCACCATGAGTTTGAATTGACTTGACGGTAGCGTTTTTTCTCTTTATCCTATGGGTATAGTTATTCAGAAGTGTCTTGGCTCCTCTTATGATTAAATCTCAAGTGCTCTAACTTTACAGGGCCTTGGCATTCTTCTCCAACATTCTGTCCAAACCTTTTTTCTGACTAATGTTTAAACAGCCTTCAGCGCTCAGCTCAGGTGTTGCTTCCTCTGGGAAATCGTACCTAGTCTCACCTCGTTTCCAGTGTGGTGAGGTGGCAATTCTCTGCACGCAGCTGCCAAACTGTACATGATAGTACACAGGGTCCATCTTTATACTCTTCATGCTTGGTGTATGGCAGATGCTCAGGATATGTTTGAAGAATGAGTAACTTTCCTTCTGATGACATCACCAACCAGAAAGCTTCTCAGTTGAGAGGTCTATTTTTAGAAGAAAATTTAATTTTTCTATT
Organism: Heterohyrax brucei; assembly: GCA_028571685.1. NCBI lineage: Eukaryota > Metazoa > Chordata > Mammalia > Hyracoidea > Procaviidae > Heterohyrax > Heterohyrax brucei. The sequence continues at coordinate 73,036,490 of CM053150.1, forward strand.
TCTTTAAGGTTAACCTTTATATGTCTAGCATAAAAAGGTCACAGGGCACATCAAAACTCAAATGTCATTCTGCATAGTCAGTAATCCTAACTGAGTAAGATAGGATATGGAGAGAAAAAGATGTGGGCCTGGGTTCTGGGCTGGTTCATGATAAATTCTGACAGATCTGTTTGTTACCCAGGATTAGTCTCTCTCTGGAGACCACTAAGGAGAGCCGGCCTGAGAATGAAATCAACCCAGAGGAAAACACAATCAAGAGACCGTATCATTTGAACACCTGGACTTCCCAGTTACATAAGCCAACCAACTTTCTACCATAAGGTAGGTGGAATGGGGTTTTCGTCACTTGCCAAGTATCTTGACTAACCTACTTACACAGCTAGGGCTAGAATTGACTCAGGCATTCTTGATATTGAAGCTTGTTGGGCCTTAGTTTGTTTCCTCATATGTACAATGAGGTGGATTTAGCATGCATTTGTATAATTCTGTTCAGAAAAGTTATGCTACGACAGCTTTGGTAGCCATTCCCTATCTCCCAAATGTATGAGGGTCAGAGAAGGAACAGTACTTAGTGCAACATTATTCTATCAGCTGTTGCTTTTATTCTCTGTACAACCTTGACTACTACAATGATTTAAAAAGATATTTCCACTAATAGAATACTGTTTAGAGCAGGGGTCAGCAAACTATTTCCATAAAATTATTGTAAGTATCTCAGGCATTGGGGGCTATGTGGTCTTCACTGCAATTATTCACCTCTACAGTTATGGCAGGTGAGTGTGCAGGGTAGCAGCCATTCACAACATGTAAACAAATGGATGGGGCTATGTTCCAATAAATAAAAGTCTATTTATGGACACTGAAATTTGAATTTCATGTCATTTTCACATGGCATGAAATATACATATATAATTTTCCAGCAATTAAAAAACATAAACATCATGCTCAGCTTGTGGGCTGTCTAGATAAGAGGTGGCACAGGTTAGTTTCTTAATATATGGCTTAAATTATGCTGGTCTAAGAGTTTGTAGTCTGGGTTCTACCTAAATTCTCCAGTTATGAGACTCTGGACAATTCCTATTTTCTCTCCGGGTTCTGTTTTTCCCATCTGCTATATGGGATGATCTCTCAAGGCCCTTTAGCTCTCAAAATACCATTTTACTTTAAGAAATATTGAGCATATATTTACATAGAACATTGTTTTAAATGTTGAGGATGTTAACAATGAATAAAAGATTCTGCTTACATGCATTCTAATGAAGGCAGAAGATAAAACTATGTTTGGGTAGTGGTGCTGCTGAGCAAATAAAGAGTGAAGGCTGTGGGTGAGGGATGTACTTTTACAGAGGTCAGGGTTGGCCCCTTGATCACTGACATTTGAGCAGACACATCAGTCGAGAGTAGACTCTGTGGCTATCTGGGGGAAAGAACACTCTAGGCAAAGGGAAAAGCCAATGCAAAGGTCCTGAGGTAGGGGCTTCTTTGTATTCATAGAATAAGAAGCATGTATGGCTGGTGTACACTGAGCCAAAGGGAAGACCTAAAGCTGCAGTTATTGGCCATCAGGAATCAGGTCATCTGGGGCCTGGAAGGTCTTTGGATTTTATTCCAGGTATGATGGAAAGCCACTGAGAATGGAATGACACACTCAGATTTTAAAAGGATCACTTTGGCTACCATGTGGAAAACTGACTAGGAGTCAATAGTTCGGACACGGAGGTAATTCGGAAGGTACTGCGGTAAGGGGTGACGGTAACTTGAACAAAATGGCAGTGATGAGAAGCAGCTGGACTCATGATGTATTTTGAAGGTGGAGTTGAGACGGTCTGCTTAAAGAACTGGACAGGAATCAGTGAAAGAGAAATCAGGAATGAACATAATGGGAACAAATGATATTTCAGGAACATGATTATACACAGGAAACACCTAACATTTTATTTGCAAGGCAAGAATTAATCCTGTTCTTTTATAGTAGAAAAATCACAAATACATTTGCCACTTCAGAAACTAGCTGTACATAACTTAATAAACAAAGAGACAGGGCTCTAGAATACTGTTTCATAAAATGTTTGCTGTTGATTTTTGGCATGTTTTGAAAAATCTTTCCTTGTATGATCTTCTTCCCCAGTACTTAGACACCAGTTACAAAAATCAACTGGTGAGAGTTATATACTGCATTTGATAAAACAGGAGCTGAGATTAAGAAGACAGTTTATCCTCTTGCCTGATATTTCCCTCCCGTGTATATATCAGAATTATAAATGATACAATTTTAGCAAACATCAAACCGAAGAATAAGTTCACCTGACATACAGATAAGCTGGTAACAGAGTCAATGAACACTTGTTAACAAACATTTCAAAAGACTGCACTCAGTAATTTTTAGGACATGAACATTTATTCTTCTGAAACCTCTACTCTGAAAGACAGAATCAACATGGTAGAGGACTTCTGAGGAATTTCCATTAACAACTTCTCAGGTAAGTTACATTTGCAGTGAGAAGAGTTAGAACAACAGAAGTAGGCAGGCAAAAGGGGTGGGAAAAAGGACTGCTTCCGAGGCTGACTCTAGCCCAAGAGCTCTGCAGAGTGGTGAATCTAGAAAGCAGCATCCTGCCAGGACACACCAGCCCCAGTCCTGAGTGGCAGCAAGCTTATCAGAGAGCTGTACTCAAAGGATGAGAGAAGACACAACCACATAGACACTATCTTGCATTTATTCACACCAAGGAATAAGAATTGGTACAAATAATAAACATTGCTTTAAATACAAATAAATAGATCTGGTTTCTAAAGGAAACAATGCTATGTAATTCAATTTTTTTTTTCTTTTCTAAATGCCTATTAAAAATAGGAGACTATCTTGCATTACATAAATCCTATTCCACCACAACCCTTGAGGACTTAAGGATAAAATGGTGAATTCTATACCCCAAGAAATTACCAGAAAGATGGAAGATAGTACTCCCATCTCCCTGAACTTTCCCCAAATGGAAGGAGAGTTACTTACATTATAGATATAGCTAATAAATGCATAAAGTGTTTGCTACTTAAAGAGATCTTGGAAAAAATGGTAAGAATTTCTCTAAGCTGGTTATATGAATTCTGAAATTTCAGTATACTCAAGTTTTGGTTCAAGTGTCTTAAACTCATTTATGCTCATGGGAAGACTTAAGTTCCTATTATAAAAGCTCCCCCTTGTTAGGAACGATAATAGTGAACAGTCTGTAATCACCAGAATGGCAGTGGGAGTAACAGTGATTTACCTGGTAATGGACAACGGTGCTGTTTAACAAAACAGTCTGTTCAACTCGGCACCAAAGTCACCAAAAAGGTGCTGACTGAAGAACATCTCAAAATCTGTTGATTAGTTTCTATCTATACTGTTATATTTAGAATGTTCAACATGGCAAAAAATATCTAGGGAGAAGTATGTTCTATGAATGAACAATCACTTGAAAATCATGCATTCTTTAAAGCCTTTTAAAGGGCATAAACCATGAGAGTTCATTACAATCTGCCTAAGCAGTACCTACTCCACTGGCTCTCTGTGCTCACGGCATGTGCCCTTAAACCCACCACTCCCAAGAGAGTACAACCTCAGATCCCTGCGCATTAGGAAATAATATATTCAACAGCTACCAATATAGCAACTTTTATATTGTCAGAGAAATCTTGGTTTTCTATTTAGACTGACCATGATACAATTCCAAACAGAACATTTTCATGCTATAAAAAAGTCATGCAGTAAGTGCAATTTTAAAAGTCCCACATATTTAATAACAACATTTGGTATTACAGAAGGTAGGATCATTTAGACTTAAAAAAAGATTACAATAGAATAAAAGTTGGATTTCCAAATGGAACTTCTGTTGTGGTATAAAATGCTAAATTTGATTTTATAGTTTTGTCGATGCAACAATTTCAAGATATACACCATATTTTCCTAATTGGGATTTTGAAACGATAAGCATGATTCTTAAAACAGATTACCACATTTGTTCAAAGAACCAGCTCCCTCTTGCCAAGAATTTTTTCTTTTTTGGAAGGATTTCCATCATAAATTCTGGAACAACAGTTTGGAACATGATTTAAAAACTGTCTCTCAATTCCTTCTATCTTTCCCTTTATGTTCTAAAGACACTAGAACACAGGAAAACGACGTATTTTCCTTTTTCTAAGACACACTTCACTAAACTTAGTTTTCTGATTTAAATAAAATGTTTTCTATGTTTTCTTTTCTCTCTGGCACACTTTATAACATTTCTGATGTTACAAAGCCAAATAAACCAGCCAACTAGAGCATCCCAGTGTTCAAAACACAATTTTGGATACGATCCTATTTATTCTGGATGATGCTCAATTCCACACATACTTTAAGCACGACACATCCATAAGAAAATCTAAAAACGCTGTTACCAAACTCTAACACGTGATTGTGCTCTGTTGGATCTACCACTCACATTTACAAAGTACAAAGGCAGAGGAGTTCAGGTGCAGAGACCAATTCGCTTTTGCTGCTATAGGAATTCACAACCATCATCTTCGAGACTTCCAAGCTGTTCTAGAATAAGGAGTAGTCCTTTTTTTATCTGATGGTTTCAAGTAGGAATACACAGGTGCTGCTGGATATTCCACATCAGGGTTTTCTGCCATCATTTTCAGCTTTGCTTCAATGGCTTTTATTTTTGCAGTGACGCTGGAAAAAGGATAGCAGAGGATCAGGGCGGGCCTGGGTACATTTAGAAAATGCTTGCACATTTCATCTTCCTTGTGTCTCATGTAATATCAGAGAAGCAACAAGATATTCAAATACAAATGTTCAAACATTTTATGTAAAAAACAGAAAAAGATAAATAATGCTCACATTTTACAAGGAATCAAGTCTAAACCATTCAGTTTTAACTTTAAGCCCAAGTACTGTTACGAGTACTTCACATACTGATTGTTACATTTACTTCTCAGACACAAAGACTGTTTAACACCTTAGTGTTTGTCCGATAGTCAGCATGCAAAAACAGTTATTGTAGGACTGAAAATATTATAAAGCAGAGTGTTTTGCTTATGTTGCAGTTGAAGACACTGAGGCACAGAAATGGTAAATTGCCCAGTGTTACACAGGTAGTAAGCGGTACAGCTGAGACTTGAACAACTGCCTCAAAGTCCATCCTACTATCCAGCTCACTGCACTACCTTCTGAATCACTGAATAATAATGGAAAACCCAAACATTCTGGAAATTCTATAGTCTCTTCTCACTGACAAATGTATTAATAATAGCTATCATTTACAGAATATGTACAGTGAGTCAGGCACTATGCCTAACATTTTACTTATATTGTTTGTAATCCTTGTAATAACCATACAAAGTGGAGGTTGTCATATTTTATACTCAGACATACAGAAATAAATGCAGAGAGGTACCGATTTACCCACGGTTTACATAGCTAACAAGCTGCAGAGTCAGCACTCAGTTTGTTCATCAGCCCTCATTTTTTCTTCTTCATCAGGCGGGGAGCTGAGCAGCCCTTTGTCAGAAAGTCAACATGAGGAGACACTGCAGAAGTGTTTCCCTTCTGACTGGGCTCATTGCTATCCTTGGACCAGAATCCAAACCACTTAGGCAGTGGGTCTTTTCTGGCCCCTGACTCCCTCTATTTTTCATCCTTGATGGCTGCAATGGTCTACAGTCAGGAAGAAAAGTATATGCAGACAGCAGTGTATACACGGCCTTTTAGATTCTTGAGAGGGATGTATCTGCTGTACAGGTCCATAATTTTACATCAGCGAAAAAGTGAATTTACAGAAATAGCCATTTGTTCTGTACAAGTCACAGGGAAACAATCTTCTCTAATTAGGCATAGACGTTAATAGAAAGCTGAGAGCTGAGGTTTTCTGGATTAAAAAATAAGTGAAAAACACTAGGCTATTTGGTAAACAAGTGGAAAATACTGGTAATAGAAACTCAAGACATATTAATTGTGTCATAAAGACCAACAAAAATAAACGCAGCCATCTCTTCAGAAAAGTTATTTTATTTATGAAAAACTCATGAAGACTACTGGGAAAAATGAACAGTGGATATAAGTTCCCAGTTAGTTTATCACAGTCATTTAGATTTTTCTTGTGTTTTATTTCTAGGAGCATGGAATAATAAATCCCAAACCAAACCTGTTCTCATCAAGTCAACGCCAACTCACAGTGATCTTGTAAGACAGAGAAGAACTGTCCCACAGGCTTTCCAAAGAGTAGCTGGTGGATTTGAGCTACAGACCTCTCGATTAGCAGTCGAGCTTTTAACCACAGCCCTACCAGGGCTCCAAAATAATAAAGGCAGCATAAAATAAAGAAAAATCAATGATATTCAACTTAAATTAGTACTATAAAACTACAAATTCAATGTACCAGTTTAACCAGGGATCACCTCCCCCCCAAAAGAGAAGAAAATCAAACCCTCTGTTGTAGTGAATTCTGACTCAGGGTGACCCCACCTGGTATACAGCAGAACTGTTCCATAGGGTTTTCTTGGCTGTAATTCATATTGACTCAAATCTCCAGGCCTTCTCCTATGGCACAGCTGGGAGGGTTCAAACCATCAACCTTTAAGTTAGTAGTGGAGCACAAACCATCTGTGCCACCTAGGAATCCCTTTGTAGTTTATAGATCTGTTTTGCTTTGGTGCAGACAATATATAAGAAAGGCATTTTTCTTGTCTCTTTGGTCTTCCACACAAACAGGTATCACTTTCCTGACTACTACCAAGTGTTTGAGTGTTGGCTGCTGATCCTGCGTACTATTTATTCTCTCTCACTGCACTGGAACAGGCTTTAGAACTCTGAGACAGCCTGGAGTTTTTTCACAGGAGTAAGCACAGGACTGACTTCTGAAGTCCAAGAGATCTGATTTTCAATCCTGACTCTACTATTTGCACGATCGTGGGTAGATATTCTGCCTCTGTAAACTTCAGTTTCTGCATATGTAAAGGGAATGAAATGCCACTTTTACCAGAATTTTTATGAGAACTAAATGACATACTGTACATACACTATTTAGCACAGTGTTGTTGCACAGCAAGCTTAATACATTGTAGCTAATGTTACTTATAGTATTAAGGCTACAATGAAAAAACCCTCTACTTCTGCCCAACCTTCTACTTAACCTCCTCTTTCTCTACCATTCCTGTAGTTAACTCTGTTTTGAATTAACTCGAAAGAAGTAACTGACAATCAGTCCCTACAAGAACCAAACCGCTATGGCTGCTGAAATGGCATAAATAATGAAACTTCTTCAAACTAAAATCTTGCATAAGGGTAGTTCACAGTTCAGGAAGAATGCGTATATAATGACAAACACCAAAGAGACCAAAGGCCTTATTACAATGTTTGATTTCGGGGTAAAGACTGTGTATTATCTTTGTATTCCTAGCGTCAAGTACAATGCTTGGCACGTGGTAGGTGCACCCAAGATTTTTTGAGTGAATGGATTCTATAAAAGAAGAGTACACCATCTTATAGGGGACAGGAGGTGAAATGCATATTTTGGGAGACTAACTGAACATTCTCTCATTATGTCGTAAGTTAGTAGATTCTATTCTAAATTGAGTTGGAAGATTTACTAGGATGTGAATGAATGATGAATCAAGCTCTAGAATAAGCGATTGTGTCTGTTGACAGTATATCATCTTACCTGAGGTTAGACTGAGTGGGCTCAGTGCTTGAGGATGGCTCAAGGCTGATTGGAAGGATCTTATCATTTTTGTTATGATCGTATCTCTAAAAGTAAAAACGGAAATAACATCACCTGGGCAGAAACAAGCCCTCTACGGTCATGCACAAGTTTAGAAGCACCAACCCCTACTATTGTATCATTGGCCTATTTCTACACAACTTTAGGACTGTGTTTACCCTTCAAATTAACGTAAAATGTCACACAGCTTTGGCATAAAAATTGTTAAGTAAAAAAGCTGAGAAGAAGCCTCTCATCCAACCGTCTTCTTTATTTGGTAGGTAAAGAATCTCAACTTTCAAATTTACTGATGGTACAGATTACAGAAGAACTGCCCTCTTATGTTCTTATTTTAATTGTCATACACCACTTCTTACAACGTTTATTTCATTCAAAACACTTAAAATTCTGCTGGATTTTGCAAAGTACCAAGCATAATAGTCAACTCTTAGCAGGCATGAATATAAAAGTAACAGCTTCTGGCCACTGATGCAGAAAATATTGCACAGTAAAATTTGATGTCAAATAATTGTTTATCTTTTGTAAAAAGTAAATACGAAAGAGCAGTCAGGAGCCTCTGGTCAAAAAGAGACTTGTAGAAGAGACTGTCTGGCCAGAGATTCTTAAATAAAGACAGGAATCAAAGGTGATTTCCCCTTACACGTCTTTTCAATAAGTTGCAGAACAAGAAAATGACTGCCAGTTTGGCAAACAAGACTTGATTTTCTCTTGAGTACAAAAGTGTTTGGAAACTCTCCTTGTTGTTTCTCTTTTTAAGGTAAGTCCTAGAAATTTAGATGGCTCTGCAATTACCTGAAATACTCATAAAGGTCCAAAGTGTCTGAGCTTCATTTTTCAGGATGGACATGGAGCTCAAACGTCTGATTAATTTCTGACTCTTTACTGGAAAGTTTGCTGGGTAGACAGTACAGTCTCTGACCAAAAATCAGGCTGAGATAGCTAAAGCTTTGACTTTTAACTGTCACCAATCTTTTCACAGGCAGGTCTGTCAGACCTCTCTGCAGAAAGAAGAGGATCATCTCTTGGCATTACTCTGCTCCACACAGGTCACCACTTCATGCCAGCTGCAACAGAATGCGGCACTTCTTTTTTTTTTAAGTCTCAGCTTTTCTTGTGCACTCTCCCCAAAGGCCAACTACAGGATGAGGAAGAGTTTGTCACTTCTCAAGGAGTGGAGACAATTATGCACTACAAAGTCCTACAAACCCACACCCTAATAACTCTCAAAATATCTACAGTAAGGAGAGGCCAGTGCTTTAAACACTTGTTCAAACTACCAACTTCTCAAGCATTTACAATAAACATATTCAAACTCTCCACAGAGTTAAGAGGCATGGAAGAGTCTAAAAATGCCTAAAGCAACTAAGTTTAGAAGTACATTTTTTCCTACAAAGGAAAGCTCCCACTTAAAAAATGATCGAGGTCTCAGTATACACATCAGCCACATGGAAAAATCAATCCAAAGCAGGATCTGTGGGCAAGGGGAAAGAAACAACAAAGGAACTTAACTCCTCCGGAGGTGCTTCTCAAAAGAAAAGTCTGGCAACACACATACTAAATACAAGTAGGAGACAGAAGTACGACTGGCCCTGATGTGAACAGAGGTTGGATGCAAATGGGTAAGTGGACAACTGTTTTTTAGAAAATACATTTAGGATGAAGCTTGATGTTGTCTTTCTAGCTTCTTGAACGTACCTTTACTTGAGCGTGTGCCCATCGGACGACCAGCTTCTTAGATAGAGCCAGCTTGCCATTGAGACACTGGATGGCTTGTTCTGCCTCCTGCCCAGGAAAGAGACTAATGTTAGTGAAACATTCAAACACTGTGGATGGTTGAGTTTCTGACTAAGCTGCTTTTGGAAAATAACTGGTAGAGGGTTTACAATTTAAAACAGTAACAACCACAACACAGTAACAAAATGGGTATGTGTTTTTGAAGTCAGTCAGGCAAGAATTCAAATCTTGGCTCTCTTGCTGGCAGTGTGATGTCTGGTAGGCCACTCAATTTCTCTAAATGTTAGACCTTCTTCACCTCCAAAATATAATTATCATATCACTTATTGTTGGCCATTGCAAGGATTCAAAGAGCACAGTATAAAGAGTTTGTGGTAAGGACTTATATATCAGCTAATATTATTGTTCTTACTAGGTGACAGCTTTCCACACATTTCTGTTAGAGTAGCACCCAATACGTCAAGAAACTGCACTCTCCCTGGGCCCTGGAACTGCACCCTGTGCCAGTGCTTACACCCTGGATCCAAAGTGAGAAACGGTAATGGTTTAACAGGATATGGGAGTCAGGGAAATTAGGCAGGAAGAAGGAGTGAGTCAAAAAGACTATGAACAAGGTATTTGTATGAGTCAATCTAGCACCTGGCTTTCAGAACCAAGTTCTCTGACCCTTTCACCATCAGATACAGGAGGAACTCTAAGTCATTCTCAGGAAACCTGGCTGTATTTTCCTATCCTGCCAAATCTATGCCCTATTTGTGTCCATAAGGCATTCAGCCAAGTGTAACCCATGATTACTGGGGTGAAGAAGTCCTTACAGAACAGAAGAAGAAAGAAGTCCCAGAGCAAGGACAGTTTATCTGAGGCTGGAGTCTAACACCAGCAGGTAGTCCTGTCTGGGTGGCTGGTGAGCCGCTTGTTCCTCCAGAGTTAGCTAGCATGACATCTGACACATACGTACCCATTATGTGTCAGGCACTGGCTAGTCACTGGCACACTTGTGTCACATGAATACACAAAGTCAGACGGACATGTGTAAAAGACAGTTTATTTTTTCAAGTTTCACTTGGTGGATGAGAACTTCCATGACACTCTCAATTAATTCTATAGCATCAACAGTAATCAGATGCCAGCAGGTGATAAATGTTTCGAAGTTCATTTTCAGATGAAAATAGAGGCCCCAAGGAAGCTAAGAGACTTGCTTCAATTTAATAAATAAAAAAGCCAGGAATAGGAGCTAGGCTTTGTGACTTATAGTCCAGTGTTTTTAAGCCAACATCTACCTTCAACATGACCACTGATTTTAGTTGTCCTCAAGAATCCTCACCACACCCTTATCTTAGGGAAGAATAAAGTACTTAAAAGTGTTAACCACATAGAGCACTTTCAGTTTCCTTACAAAACCCGGAACAGCTAGAGTAATAATGTATCACTGACTGTCTATAACCCTTGAGAAAATGACACAGAATAAAGAACACCCAGCATTGATACGCAGAAACAACACTCTCAGTCTCAGAATATACATCATTTCTGGAAGGCAACCAGTCACTGTGTTAACAAAAAATATGCATGGCTTCTGACCACACCATTGCATCAACATAAATGTAGTAAATATGTGCAGTTACACAGCTACACACATATTCACTACTATGCTATTTACACTAGCAAATCACTGGATACAATTAAATAGCTAACAATTGGGGATTAATTAAATAACTCATCGTATACTAATACAATGAAGTATTATGCAAATGATTAAAAATGATGTTGATCTTAGTCTTTTCCGCTGAAGTCTAACATATATTATAAAATGTATGTATCATAAGATATAGAAAAATGAATTTATGTACATGTATATACCAGTGAAACCAGAATATCATGATACAGATATTGATGTGTATAAGACAGAAAAAATTTTATACACATTGAATGATAAAACATGATACTCTTTGCCTTTGAGGTGATTCCAATTCACAGCAATCCTACAGGACAGACAACTGTCCCACAGGGTTTCCAAGGCTGTAATCTTCAAGGAAGCAGACTTCCAGATCTTTTTCCTGCAGAGTGGCTGATGGGCTTGAACTACTGATCTTTCAGTTAGCAGTCAAGCACTTAACCACTGTACCACCACAGCTCCTTGATAAATCAGGATAGTATGATCTTATTTATGTTATAAATTCTATGTGTTTTTATGTGTTGTATGTGTATACGAATCTGAAGAAAGGGAAATTAAAAAGACATTTAACTAAACATTAATAGCAATTATTTCTGGGTACTGGGCTGGTGAGTGACTTAAGTTTTCTTCTCTTTGTATTTACGTTTTCATCTATGATAAACATGTATTACTTTTATAATAAGAAAAACATTCATGCACAAATAATAATGAAAACAATAAAAATCAACTAGGCAACCTTCTCACAAATGACTAATAAAGCTATAAAGTACAAAAATCTGCATACTACTTCACAGTCAATCTCTTTATCAATGCATGTCCATATCAATGGCTGAAACTTTAATATAAGATACATCTATGTTATTATGGTTGAAGCTGAGTATCTTCATCCTCTGCATATATTCAAATTTGTATGCATTTGCTCTGAGACACTGAGAAGGGTACATTTTTTAGAAATCAAAAGAAAATACAGTTTGTGGGTGGCTCACCACAGACAAGGTTTTTGTACCACAGGGCAAAACTACTTTAAGAACAAGAGGCTTTTGTTGGCCAGGCACTAAAGGAACAAACACAAGAGAAATGGGAGGAGGATGTCCATGTGCTTAATGTGGGCATCCTAAAGCATTTGGTCAGAAAAGTAGGTCAGTGCCTTAGACCTGAACCCAGGGAGGGTGCATACTGAAAGACGCTCAGTACTGTATCTGTTTGTTAAGGATCTACTTTAGTGCTCAGTGCTAGGCACTGGAAATCACACATGGCTTCTGCCCACTTGGAACTGATATTCCTGCAGTTGAGAGAGATGTACAATTATGACACAGTTCGATAAGCACTACGGAAAGGGGCAGGAAGCTCAATTACCTGCTTAGTTTCGAAGTTAACGAAACAGTAGCCCCGAGGTTGTCCCTCCAAAGCACCTGACTTGTGGAAGAGGAAGTCAAACTGTTTTACTTTGCCAAATTTCTGGAGCAGCTTGAGGAGGTGGTATCTGTGGAGAAAACAGAGCCATGAGCATGCTATGGGAGTTTTTTTTTTTTTTTTCTTTGGTTCATTGGTCTGAAGTGGCAAGATAAAAAGCAAGGAGTATTTTATCCCAGGGATAAAATCTCATACTGCACCCTCCCCCACCTTCCTCCAAACTGTTGTGTTAGTTTATTTGGCAAACAGAGTTGTTTGCCTCTATTTGGAATAAGAACTAGAACTGTCACGGCTATGCGTCTATCCAACACAAAAATACCAAACAAAAAAACCACACCTAACAGACAGCTGTCTGGCCCACAAGCACCATTTGTTTTTCTTTAGGAGAAAAGCTCAAAAATGTGTTGATTTATTTATTTTTAATTTCTTGGCAATGTAATAGTGTTTATGAATAAATAGCTGTAGCTCCAGCACACATACCCATACACCAAAAGCCAAAGCCTACCCTACCTCGAAAATAAATAAAGTAGCAAACACATACACATCCATACAAACAATATGAAAAAAATACTGGTAGACTTCCCTTTAGCTTTTATATTTCATCATTAGGCCCAAATTACACTTGTGAGAAACCATGCCAAAAACCAGACCACAGATAGCAGCACTTTCATAACTGCTTAAGAGTTTCAATCCCTGATGTGAACAGACATTAGGACAATGAGGCACCACGTGAGTGAGGCTGGTCTCACTCAGGGGAAGGATAAGGGGCCAGTTCCTATAAATCATGCAGCCATGGGTAAGTAACCAACCCCACTTGCCTTGACACAGTTATATGCTGGAATACGGTTGAGTTAAGACTACAGATGGCCAAGGAAGACACTGACTCCACGCAGGATTTCACTCCAAGCTCTTGCTTGCCACTCTGCCCTGCACCCTCTTTTTGGATTCCTTACTCTCAAACTTAAATGGTTTCTACAAAGCTTTTAAGTTATTCAAACAGATGTGGCCTTAACAGGTTGCTGTGGCCAATCTCAATTCCGACTTCCTGTCATCTGATGTAAGGGTGAGACAAACCAACAGCTCTCCTGTTTCCTTTTCCTTTGGCCTTCCTCCTGGCATCCTCTGCGCTATTCAAGTAGAGTCAAGGCTTTCTCTAAACAATGCCGTCCCTGTGATACTAAAAAGGTATCAGCCCACATGCTAAATCTGTTATTACTGGGAATTCTACCCCACAGGGAGTCCGTAAAGTTGTGTTACAGCCGCATTTATATTCATACTGTTTTCTACGAGAAACTCATCAAGATTTGATTACTGAGTGAGAATCTCCTCCGGGAGGCAGGAAGATATAAAATGGATCATAAGGTACACTGAATTTGGTACTAATGCACACCAACAAGCAAGCCCAACATCCTGGATCAGGTGCCTGACACAGTGGAGAAAGGAAGACACAACGCAGGTCTAGTACTGGAGAGAACGAAGGATCCCAAGGCACACTGGGTAGTAATCTGGTTTTTGGACCTGTTTTGAAAAGGTAAACAATTGTGACTCCCTACTTCCCACAGTTTCAATTCCCACAGAAGACCTCAATAGTTAATGAGAATAAAACCCCAAACCAAATCCACTGCAGTATAGTCCCTTCTGACTCACAGTGGCCCTACAAGACAGAGCTGAATTGCCCAACAGAGCTACCAAGGAACGTCCGCGTGGATTTGAATGCCCAGCCTTTGGTTAGCAGCTGCACCATTTAACTGCTATGCTACCAGGATTTCTGTTAGTGAGAATGTGGACGTGGAAGCTGATATTCAGGGGAAAGGTAGACACCTTGAGTATAAATTTCTGGCTTTTCTGGATTTTTTAACTAGGCCTAAAGCAAGGATGTCTCTCTCAAATGCAGAGACAGATGGGCTAGAAGACTCTCTCAAGGTCTTTAATTCACAGCTGCATCTCCCACTTACAGCACCCATTCAAACCATAACACAGAGCCATTTGCCATAGAATGGTGGGTCAAAATCACTTTTAGAAAAAAAGCGGCTTCTATGCGCTGGTCATCTTTTCATTAGCTCCATTCTGCTTAACAGCAGGAAGGTAAGGCAACTGGCATTTCCTAGGAAATGAATTTTAATTCACTCAGAAAAAAAAATGCCTACAGATTATTCTTTGAAAAGCTAACAAATGCATTCTGCTTGAGAAGTGTGACCTTAAGATCCCAGGAACATCTGTTTAGGTCTGTGTCTTTCAATTTCTCTAGGATTTCTTTTCTTGTTTGCTAATTTCTCAAAATTATCGGAATACCGAAACAAAAGCAATGAGATGTTTACCATGTTGCTTCCTGGAGATGGGGACTGCAAACACTGATAGTAAAACAAGACTTAAGACTCTTGCTTCCACATCTGCAAGCATTTTTATCTACTGCTGAAGTACGGGAGAGTCCACTACTCGTCAGAGGTTTGTATCAGGCAATGAAATGTGGGGGCCCCACTGTTTCCAGTAGGCAGAGAATTAATAACACCATTCTCATACATATTTCCGTAACTTAATCAGTACTTTTTGTAATGGGTCTTTAAAGTAGCCTTCCTAATGGCTCTGAAAGAATTAATTCATATAAACAGTAAAAGAGATAATCTTCTACAGTCAAGAACTATACAGGCGGCACTTTGACTGTGCAGATGAGTAAAACTTCTAGGTCCCAGGCCTCAGGGGGTTCAGTCTAATTAGAAGAGAAATGTAATCAATAACAGAATCATGTGATACTTACCCACAGAGGTATGTACATGAGTACACAGATGTAGGAGGCCTGATTGTTTGGAAAGGTAGTGGTCAAAGTAGGCTTTGTGAAAGGAGGGATATTTGAGAAGAGTAGGTCAGTGTCAGAGAACATCATGTGCAAAGACATAAAGATGAAACAGTCTGATCCACTGGGAGAGAGCCGGGGGAAGGCACTAGGATATGAGGCAGGCTGTTAAGGATGCTTTGTCCTTCCGCAATTTTCATTCGATGATAGAGGGAAGGCAAGACCAATAAATGACCTTTAAGATTATTTACTTTTAGTGCAACATTTGTTTTATGGAAAATTTTCTTTATGAACTCAACAGAAATTATAAGGTGGATCTTTACAGTCTATGCTGAGAGATTATTATGCATTTTGTTAGATGGTCTTACAGTGTTTCAAATTTAAGTAAGCTGTGGCTGTTTCAGTAAACAGCAAAGGTGGTTTCATGTATGCCAATGCATAAATGCAGCATAGACAACAAGAGAAAATCAGGGTCGAGAGAAACAAGTTTTCTTCAGAAATTAACACGCTGTTCCCACAGACTCACACATTTATTCTTATTTGCATTCTTGTTTATCTCTGAAAATCTTCATTAGAAAGACAGATTCATTGGGAGAGCTCTTGACTATTCAAACTTAACTGATCTCTTCCCCACCATAACTGGTGTTCTTTTGTTATCTCTCTGGTCAGTGGAGGCATGATTCTTCTGTTTCAGGTAAGGAATATTAGGACCACCTCCAACTCTGCAAGCTTCCTTAATCTCCATTTTTTATGTCTTCATTTCTCAGACTCACCTGCTGGTCCCCAAGTTTACTATCTAGGTCACACTGATGACTGGTCTATGGCAGTCTCACCCAGAAAATTTTAATTTTTCAGTCACTATGTCTCCAACTCATCTTCCATATTGATGGCTTGTTTCTCTACTAAAACATTACTTTTATGTCAGCCTCCTGTTCAACATCCATAATGATTCTCTTTCACATGAAATCTGAACTTGTCTGAATAAAGATTAATCTTGTCTTAATCTGAGAGCATTCATCTCTCTGGAAACTCTGGTGGCAAGGGGTTGAGCACTGAGATGCTAAACATAAAAGCTGGCAGTATGAAGGCACCAGGTGGTCCTTGGAAAATCCATGCAGCAGTTCTACTCTATCCTATAGGGTCAATACGAGTCAGAATCTACTTGATATAAGTGGGTACTCTTTACAACTACTATTTAACATTCAACTTCTCCTATGGTCAAAAGGGTCTTCCTGATACTGTGTCTCTTACAACAATTTTTCTTATTCCTACTTATATACCTTTATTTATAATTTTCCTTCTACTTAGAATGTTTCTTCTATTAGAATTGCTATTGCCTTTGTGCTCTCTCATACTTTTCTGTGTTGTCCCATTCAAGTATGATCTGTCCCCACAAACTATAAGCAAAGGATGTTAGTCTTAAAAAATTCTTGGGAATCATCTAATCCATACCTTTCTTACAGATGAAGTAATTGAAGCCAAGAGAACTAAAAAGATTTATTTAGCTTATATTACGAGTTAAAAGGAATGAAAGGTTATTTCTTTAGCTTACTCTAAATGTTCCAACTATTCTGACTCATAACAACTTATCCTGCCCTTTTTTCCTTTCCTATAATTCTTAAAAGGATTTTGGCATCATTAACAAAAAAACTGGTCTACAGATCTTCTAATGTCATGAAGGATGTGATCGTGTCTCACCCTTTGCTGCGTTTGTGAAGGGCAAGCCAAGTGGAGACATATCAATGTCCTTAACATACCCACACCCATGAGAACTTCCAGACCAGGACTGAGACGGGGTCAGTTGAATGATGATCTCTTCTTGACTACCAAAATGGCTAGCACAATTTTAAGTACACTATAGGTGTTCACCTAAGTGATAGAATGCTAATAGGTTATGGAAATAACAAGGAAAAAAAGTTATTTTTTTCCCCCCCACAATATGTCAACAGTTGCCCTTCTAAACTTTGGGTTCCCTATTCAGCTTCCCCGTCCCATCCTGCTTCTAGTTTTTGTTCCTGGGCTGCTATTCCCCTTTGACTTTTGCTTTATGGGCCTGTCTAACCCTTCACTGAAGGGTGAACCCCAGGAGACTTCGTTACTGAGCTAAAAGGATTGCTGAGGGTCATACTAACAGCATTTGTCCAGTCTCTGTCAGGTCTGTAAGTCTGGTCTTTTTGGATGAGTTAGAATTTTGTTACACATGTTTCTCCAGCTCTGTCTGAGACCGTCTACAGTTATCCCCGCCACAGCACTCAGTGCTGGTAGTCTGGTACCACCAAGGTGGAATGGACTCAGTTTGGAGTAGGCTGTTGTAACTGTGGTACCTCAGTCCTCTGGACTAACCTTTCCCTTGCGTCTTTAGATTTCTTCATTCTCTCTTGCTTCCAAGGAGGTGATACCAGGTGAGTACCTTAGATAGCCACTCACAGGCTTTTAAAGCCCCAAACACTACTCATTAAAGTAGAACATAGAACAAAAAAAGCTAACTTTTAATGAGTATGTGCCCAGCACTGTTCCGTTTTACACGGACTCTCTAATTTGATCCTCAAAAAAACTCTGTTAGGTGGGTATTTTTATATCATTATCTACAGATTAGGTGGCTCAGAGTAGTTAAGTAATACGCCTAAGATCACAGACTAAATGGTAAAGCACAGATTCAAATCCATTTCATCTAATAAAAATATTTTCAGAAGAAATGATTTGATGTCAGGACTCTCTCTTCACGTTGGGTTACAAAAATAAGACTGGCCAGTAGCTGGTAAAGGTTAAGGCTAGGTGACAGGTTCATGGTGATTCATTTTATTATTCACTTCACTTGTGTAAATTTGGAAATTTTCTATAAGTACACAAAAACACTTTTGGCCTCACCCTGTGGTTCATACTTACAACCATGAACAAAACAACTTCCCAAATGAATCATAATACTACTACCCCATAGTTTTAAATGCAAAACATTAAAATTGTTACCATAAAACCAACTCTACGTATGTACAAATCATGCATAATGCAGTACTCTTATTTTGACTTTCTACATATGAAAAAGAAAATCAGTATTAACCTTTTTAGAGGAAACCACAGTGTGGAAAACAGATGATGTCTAAGGACATTAACTTTTTTGGTTTCTCTGTGGAAGGCATTAGTTTAGGAGTACTGGTAACAGGAAACCCTGGTGGTGTCGTGGCTAAGTGCTACATCAGCTAACCAAAATGTGAGCAGTTCAAATCTGCCAGGTGTTCCTTAGAAACCCTACAGGGCAGTTCTACTCTGCCTTTTAGGGTTGCTATGAGTTGAAATCAACTTGACGGCAGTGGGTTTGGTTTTTGGTCTGGGTAACATTTAAGAGTTGGAATGTGTCCCACAACAATTTTAAAAAGCCTTTACATTTTTACATTTAGAATAAGCTACTGCAGGCTATGACCAATCAATCATTTGAACTATTAGAATATTTGTGCAAGGTTTTAAAATTCGGTGGTAGGAAATTAGTCATATGACTGACTACATCAGAAAACTGAGCCAAGTCACTTGACCTTTTTTTTCCTATAATACAGGGAAAATCATAAGGTGGTTATGAGTTCAAATGAGACCAATTCAGACAATGCTAGAGCTACCAGAAATATCTGGATCACTTTGTTGAATGGTCTCCTTTTATAGGTAAGAAGTATGAAGTACAAACTGTAGTGGACATGACTAAGAAGATATTAGAAAGAGTACAGATTTGGAATCTACTACTGCCATAAATAACAATGCATCATCACTCCCTCGAATCCAAATCTCTAAGATTTATTTAGTGATACAAATATTCCTGGCATCTAGCATGGCCCTAAAATGGTCAGTATTATAACCACAAAGTGAAGATAAATAAACAAGAAGCACAATATTAGAATGTTGTTCAGTTAGGAATGCATAAACTTCAAAAAGCTGACTGGACAAGGTTTTTTAAACCGCAGTTGTTTTACACACCCCTGTAACCGTTCATGATAGTTACATATATGCATATATAATTTGCCTTCTAACAAGAGGTAAGAAAACATCTGTTACAAAACTGCACTATAGGGTTTTCTTGGCTGCAGTCTTTACAGAAACAGACTGCCAGACCCTTCCTCCACAGCACAGCTGTATGGGTCTGAACCACCCACTTTTAGGTTAGTAGTCAATGGCAAACTGCATTACCCAGGAATCTATTTATATCGGAGGGGCATTCAAATCATTTTATAAAAGGTATCAGCAAGAGGGGTGGTAAGCAGAAGGGTATATAAAGGAAAGAAAAGCAAGTCGTGTCTGTTGAAGGTGGAAACAGTAGAAGCTAGCAGCAATTTGTGGGTGGGAGCTAAGTTTAATTATACAAATTGGAGGGTGCACTACAAACTTCTATTAAAAGTTGTTAGAAATTTAGAGATTTGGATTCCACTAATACTTCCTAAGACTGAACTACAAGCCAGGTATCACCTTTTCAGTGAGTCATATTACATAGTCCTTCAATGTCTGAAACTGATTGTATTTCAGTAATTATTCTACACCCATGGTTACCCACTCTGGCTAACTGTAAGCTTAGATTAAGAATCCACAGTTTATATATTTAAAAAACTTGAAAGAAACCACATTTGCACAGGCCTACCTAACACATCATATTCACTGCCATCAAGTCGATTGCGACTCTACATCTACCTAAACGAAACAAAAAAACCCAGTGCTATCAAGTTGATTCTGATTCAGTGACCCGACAGGACACAGCAGAACTGCTCCACAGTTTCCAAGGAGCACCTGATGGATTTGAACTGCCGACTTTTTGGTTAACACTTAACTACTATGCCAAGACCTAACCAGGCTTACTAAAATGCCAGTTTTTTTTTTTTTTTTTCTGTAATTAGTAAATTAAATGAAGCAATGTTATATATTTCACAGCAACTTGGCTTGTAGTTCAGTCTTAGGAAGTATTAGTGGAATCCAAATCTCTAAATTTCTAATAACTTTTAATAGAAGTTTGTAGTCCACCCTCCAATTTGTATAATTAAACTTAGCTCCCACCCACAAATTGCTACTAGTTTCTACTGTTTCCACCTTCAACAGACCCAACTTGCTTTTCTTTCCTTTATATACCCCTGTTGCTTACCACTCCTCTTGCTGACTGGTAATTATGCTTTAAGAAGAAATTTATTCCTACTTAATAAAGCAGTTTGTTTTGAAATATTTTAGATAAGGAATTCATAGGAAAGATAAAACAGTAGAAGAGATTTCTGGTGGTACCAAAACAAAACAAAAAACCAAACCCACTGCCACTGTGTTGATTCCAACTCACAGCAACCCTAGAGGACAGAGTAGAACTGCCCTCATAGAATTTCCAAGGAGTCCCTGCTGGACTCGAACTGCCAAGGGTTTGGTTAGTAGCCATAGCACTTAACCACTATTTGACCAGGGTTCCTCTGGTAGTACAGAGATAAGGAAATCACAGGAGGACAAGCCGTTCTAGCCAACAAGGCATCCACTTGACATGTAGTATCGGATGTAAAAACTGTGCCCAGTGGGAAAGTTTTGATTCAATGTTCCTATCACTGCTCTAACTGAATATAACACCCATATACTCCAATTTGTAACACAAACTGAAGTGGCAAATGCCATGTGGCCTTTCCTATCACACAGCGGGACGAAAACAGAACAAGAGTTTCATTACAGGGACATGCAGACAACACAATGAACAGTATTTCCACACTTAAGATTTCCAATCAGACAAGCAGAGGTGTGAATGGAAACGACTACCTGGAGAGCATCCTCTCATAACTTGACTCTTAGATGATGGAAACAGCTGCTCTGATCAATAGACACTAATTCAGAGGTTGGGCAGTGTAAACACTCAGCCTTAATCCTATGAGCTATAAAAGAGAATAGGGATAAATACACAATCTATATTCCAGTGGTCTCTGTGAATCCTTATCCAAGGTAACATGATATGGAGACAATACATAATAAACACTATAATATATATATATTATATATATACATATATATAATATATATATATAATATACCTACATTTAGCTGATTTGCTCTTAAAGCAGGTTCAAGAAACTAAACTTGCTGTCATGATCCTGATTCTAAATTTACATTTCTTTTCTTCTCTCCCAGTCCCAATCCTTACAGCCCCCTCCTCTCATCCCACACTCAATCAAACAAGTTCACTGGTCTCGCCTTACCTTCACTGTAAGAGTAATTTCTAGGGCTGATGATGCACTCCATGCTAGCATCGGGCAGCTGAACCCATTCACCCTTGAACACTCTGACCTCCAGATAATGAGGGGGAGGAGAAACTCTCAATTCTCTTTGCTGGGAAATTCCTTTCCACTATAATGGCTGTGATGGAAAGAGTGGGGAGTCAGGACAATTCAGTTAATTTTATGACCTTGGGCAAGGCACTTCCTTCTCTCAGGCCTCGGTTTCCACAATGGTAGGATAAGACAGCTGGATCATATCAGTGGTTTTCAAGTGTGCCTTCACGGAACCCTAGAAGTTCCACAGAATCTCATCAAGGTTAATATTCTATGAAGTATTATCTTCATTTTACAAATGAGGAAACTGAGACACAGAATGGTTAAGTAATTTGGTCAGGGTTGCAGCTGACAAAAGCCTTTATGCAAGTCTCTTTCCCCTTTAATCAGAATAGTGCTGAGCTTGTATTTTATATATAGCATCTGATTACTTTAAGAAAGGGGTCTTGAGACTTAAAAAGTATAAAAAATGTCTAGTACGACACCTGGTATACAATAAGTACTCGTATCACTTAACGAATGAAAATCAAAGCAACTGGGGTGACATCTAAGGTCTTTTCCAGCTATGATCTTTTATGGTTCTGCAGGTATGTAACATGGTACATGAATTCCAGTTAAGTCATGCCTCTCTGTCTGTTTGCAAAGGTACTGAGACTTTCGCTTGTTCTTTCATTTTAGGGGACCAAAAGTTATGTCCAAGGCTGATTCTAGAAAATAATTCCCGATAATCACTGGGTAGAAAGACTTAGTTAGAAATGAGAGAAAATCTTTGGCAAGTAGGAAAAAGATGTACATGGTTTAAAGCATACTCAGGTCTATGTTCTTACAGAAGAGTCTACATGTAAGAAGAGATAAAACACAAATAATTTGCACACAATCACTGCAAATAGCCCAGTTTTGTAGGTAATGAAGAAGGGTGACTTAGACTTACTCTGTGATTTTGGGGTCCAGGTTTCCGATCCATAACCGGTGCCCCTCCTGTAGGGAGCCCTCTGAAAGGATGGATGCATTCTCCAGGGGAAGAGTTTTGGTTTCTGCTTCCATCAATCTCTATGAAACACTAAAGGAATTGTGAACATTCAGGCAGGAGAGGAGCAATACTGTGTGAAAATGAGACTTCAAATTCAACTCAATAAACATTTATTCAAGGAGGGCATGCCCTCTGGGTAGTCCCTCCAAGTACTGAGTTATATCACAACCAGGGCCCCAGCATCGATTCCCTTGGGACTGCTCCTCTGGCAGCTAGAGCACAGACACTGCCATTTGTGGTGAAAGGGGGGTGGTTCTGTGTGTAGAAAACTGAAGTTTTTCTCCTCCCGAGCTAGAGGCTGACTGGGCAGGAGGCCAAAGTCTCTATTACCACATGATATTCCAGAGCAACAACTAGCACCCAAAACAAGCCTTGGAAACCACCAGAAAGAGAATCTTAAAGGAGGTCAGAAGGAGAAGAGCAGTGTACCTCTTCCTCATGGAAGGGACACTGTATCAATGGGAAGATACAGTAAAAAGTGCATAGACTTTGAAATTAGACATAACGTGGTTTGAAAGCAGGTTGTGTGATGTGGTAAACTAACTTTCTAAGTCTCAGTTTATTTCAATGCTGTAAATGGTAATAGTTCTTACAAGGGCTGTTCGGATGATTAAAGACAGTACACACACACCCCAACATTAAACATTGTATCTTACAATAGTTATGTAATCAATAAATATCAGCTATAGTATTTTGAGAGAGACTAGGAAGAAAAACTGTCTTGTAAGTTATCCTAAGTTTTACCACTTATTAGCTGTGTAATCCTGCCAAATTACTTAACCACTCTGTGCCTGTTTCCATATTTGTAAAACGAAGACAATACTTCAGAGAGTTGTTATGACCTTTCACTGAGTTGGCATAATTAAAACATTTGGAGCAGAGTACCGCACTACAAAAGCATTCAAATAATGTTACCTTAAAGTATTACTAGACTTAGTTCCTGCAATGTCTTATTTCCAGTGCTTCAAACTGGTTCAAAGCTTGGTTCAAATATCTATTATGTTGGTGGGAAATAAGAAAAACCTACATATGGAAAGGGTGCTAAGTTATGAGGAAGGGAAGCTTTAGCAGAATCTTCACATGTTGTTTATTTTGAAATCATCTTTTAAGGAAAATAAGACTGCTGCTGCTGTTTTTGGAAACCCTGCTGACACAGAGGTTAAGAGCGGACGGCTGATAACCAAAAGGTTGGCAGTTCAAAACCAGATGCTGCTTGAAAACCTTGTGAGGCAGTTCTATTCTGTCTTATAGGATTGCTACGAGTCAGAACTGACTTGACAGCAGTAGGTTTTATTTACGTTTTTAGAACGGTAGTTCTGGAGGCAGAGAAAAACAGTCATGGAAGCTTTATAAGGAAACTCTTCATGCTCAGTCATGTAATCTACTCCAAAATCTGAGGACACTAGGAATACATTCTACCAGAAGCAAACTGCCCATTTACCTCTAAGATAAACTACGCTTCTTTTTTTCTTCTGTTAACTTGAAAGATACTGCTTGGATTACAGCTTTCTCCTACTTTCAGACTATATTAAACTCTGACTCTGTCCAAATGAGTTCACTTCAATTTTCAAATTTTAAGCAATCATACCAAAACTCCAAAGCCTCTGCTGCTGAACTGACAAGCAACTACCAACTGAGTAATCCTGTGCTATATTCTGGCAATTAAGAGATGAATAAGCCATAGCTCTTGCTCTCATGTAAGAAATGTGAAACAGACATAAACACAAAATCCCACAAGTGTAAACAGGTGACGAGAAACATTCTGTCTTCTCTGCTTTTCCTTTCCTCCAATTTCAAACAAGTAGCTATTGAACTTCCCTTTTCTAGGCACTGTCTACATACTGGGAAAATAACAGTGAATAAGCAAGGTCTCTGCTTTCAAGACGAGAGGCACAGGGCGGGGTGGAGAAGGAGGGGAACAAAACAGAAGAATGATAGTAAGACATATTTAATGATAACTTGGGCAGAGACGTGACTTGTTCTATTTTAGACTGAGTAGAGTGGAAGGGTCTCTCTAAAAGAGACGGCATTTGAGCTGAGACTTGAATAATAAAAACAAACTAAACTTGTTGCCCTCGAGTCGATTCCGACTCAAAGTGACCCTACAGGACAAAGCAGCACTAACCCACAGGGTTTCCGAGGAGCAGCTAGTGAATTTTTAACTGCTGACTTTTTGGTTAACAGTCACAGTATGCTGTAGGTCTTAACCACTGTGCCACCAAAGCCCCTCTTTTTAATTGTCTCATGTTTAAAAATAGCTATTAACACCACATCATGTTTTAGTGGGAAGAATTGAAGACCTGGGGCCAGAGAAATCTGGATTCAAATCCTGGGGCCTAGTTACTGTGTGACTTTAACAAGTTACAAGTACTATAAGAACTGGTCTGCAGTTATTTTGTTCACTGTTGTATTTTCCATGGCAAGTAAATACTTCAACCAGAAGATGCTGAATACATGTGATAAATACATGAATGAAAGCCTAAAAAGATGAAGTCCTTGCCCAGGGTCACAATGCTAGCACCAGCACTGCAATCTAGTTCTTAGGTTCTGCTTCCCAACATTGCCTCTATTATCTCTGGGTTTGCCAGATATTCACTATGAGACAGGGAATGTTTTTCTAAAAGCCCCCAAAACCCACTGCCATCCAGTCAATTCTGACTCACATTGCCCCTATAGGACAGAGTATAGCTGTCCATGGGGTTTTCAAAGGCTGTAAATCATTTAAGACTGAGTCCTCTCCTTAGCCATAGCTCTTCAACTCATAACTCTTAGAAAAGGTTTCCCTAATAAAGTAGAAGCCTTTGTTATTCTTCTATCATAACCACCGTTTTCGCTTCATACTGTGCTAGTTTTATGCGTGTTTTAACTTTTTGTTTACTGTTTAATCTTCCGTCTCCCTCGTTAGAACGTAAGCTCCTAGGGGGCATGGCCTTGCCTGTCTTGATCAAGGTTCTGGTTCATGGCTGGGGTGCAACATTTGCTGAAGGAAGCAAGCCACTTCTCCACTTACAGCCTCAGTTTCTCGTTCATCCCCAGAATGGGCGTAATTAACCCTATATTGTGGGTCACGAGGTTTAAATAAAACAAGATCTGTGACAGCTAAACATACGGCTTTTTGAGGAACAGTGAAGTGTAATAAAAGATCGAAACGGCATGCGACTACCAAATCGATGGTGACAACCCTTTGCGATAAGGAATTCACAAAACGCCTTTATATCCATTCCCCGATCTGAACTGCCAACAACTCTGGAAGTCGGGACACTGACGCCCAGAGAAGCAAAGGTACTAGTTCCTAAAAACTGACGGAGGGTCAAGCCTGGACCTCGGCTTCCCGACTGCTGGTCGCCAATTCCTGGATGCGAGACAGCATTACTCAGATTGTTATTTCCGGGCCAGCGGCAGGACAATCCGGG
This sequence comes from Heterohyrax brucei, assembly GCA_028571685.1. Taxonomy (NCBI): domain Eukaryota; kingdom Metazoa; phylum Chordata; class Mammalia; order Hyracoidea; family Procaviidae; genus Heterohyrax; species Heterohyrax brucei. Next base: position 73,062,548 of record CM053150.1, read on the forward strand.
GCGGGGCCTGAGAAGCCGTCCTGCCGCCGAGGCCTCCTCAACGACCCCTTCGCAAGGTCGGCACGGAGGTGCTGGGACATAAAGCGGCCGGACTCACCTCTTGGCTTCGACGTCGTTCCCTCGGCTCATGCCCCAATACCAGGTCCCGACTCAACGGCTCGACAAGCCCTATCTAGGCACGTCCGCCTCAACGCCGCCTGCTGCCAGGCCACCTGTGACGCGATACGCCCGCGCCGCCGCGCCGCGCCGCCTCGTGACGTCACTACGCTCGCGCCGCCGTCGTCGCCGCCGTCGCATGAGCATTTCGCTAGTATCCTGGTCGGTAGCGGGTGAGTGGCTGCAGTTCGACCTCGACGTGCACGTGGAGTCCGGGTGCCAGAGACCCTTATGAACGCACCTCTGGGGCACACCGTGGTGCCTGATCAGCCCAACCCCGCATCTGTTCTGTGGAGTCCGGCTTGACCTTTAAAGCTGGGGGCGGGACTTGTCTCTAGAGCGAATCTCTCCAGGTGGGGGCGGGGCTGGTCTCTTCAGCTAGGAACTCAAGAGAATAGGATGGCAGGGGAGGCTTACTAAATAAAAGCTCTGTCGTTTTTTGGGCGTACCGTGTCTGACCGGAAAGTTTACTTTCAAAACAGTCCCATGGGAATAGGTATTCCTCACGGTAGTGATGATACGGAAGCTCAGGAAACTTTACCAGGGTCACGTGGCTGCTAAGTGATGGAGCTCAAATTCAAACCCGGGTCTGTCTGACTTCAAAGCTTGACTTTTTTGTCTGTTGGGAAAACAATTGCCATTGCAGTAGCCATTCTCCATTAGAAAGTGCTTTTGCATCACTTACCTCTTTCACTCCTCCCATAGCCCTGACAAATAGTTTTGTCGTGTATATTGTACAAATGAGATTGTGGTTCACAGAGTTTGACTTGCCTTAAGTCAGGGCATCTAGGAAATGATGTAATCAGGATGCTTTACTATGTCTTTTACGTTTGGTCCCTCTTTGCTCTTTACCGGGGAGTTTTATAGTTGGGAAGGACAAAAACTTGATCTGACCTCGTCATTTTATGGTTGAAGAAACAAAACATAAGGAGGAGAACTGAGTTGTCACAGATTACACAAGATTGCAAATAAGTCAATGGTATAGCTGCCACAAAAGCTGTTTGAGTGCAAGTTGGTTATGAATCTTAAAAGGGGTGATAGGGAGTGATGAAATTCGAATATTGGAATCCAGACCTCCTAGCTCCTAGACAAAAGCTCTTTCTTTACCTATTAAAGTTTCTCATCCCTCTTTTGACTGTTTATGGGCAGATACTGTAAATAACTTGATGTAACAGACTTTATAGATGGAGTTCTGGTAGTACAATGGTTAAAGTGCTTGGCTGCTAACCGAAAGATTAGTAGTTAGTTCCAACCCATTAGTCACTCCGAAGGAGAAAGATGTGGCACTCAGCTTCCCTAAAGATGTGGCACTCAGCTTTCCCATAGGAAACCCTATGGGACAGCTGTACTCTGTCTTGGAGGGGCGTTATGGGGTGGAATTGACTTCATGGCAATGGGTTTTGATTTTGAGGACCTTAGAGAAGAACATTTTCTCTTAGCAAAAACCTGGCAAACACAGGGTTATTAGAAGCCGTGTTGGGAAGTAGAACCCAGGATTAGATTCCAGTACTTGTGCTAGTGTTGTGACCCTGGGCAAGCACTTAATTTTTCTGGATTTTTCATCAGTTTATTTATTCAGCATTTTTTGGTTCAGGCACTGTGCTAGGTATTGAAGATACAACAGTGAACAAGACAACCATAGATCAGCTCTTGTAGTTTTTATAATCTATGGAGTGAATTAGACACTAGTCACTTAAGTAGACACATATTAACTGATATCATTAAAATAAAGGTTATGAAAAAATGTGATGTGTCATGAAAGTAGATTGCAGGAGACCTAACCTACTTGGGGTGGAAGAGGTGGTCAAGGAAGTGACGGTTAAACTTAAATCTGAAAGAAAAATGGGAGGTAGTCAGTTAAAAAGGAAGAGGAAGATGATTGCAAGCGTATTTAAGAGCAGGTTTAAAGACCTGAAACAGGAGGAACATTTGAGGAAATAAAAGGTCAGTTTTTTTCTTTGGTAAATTGTGAGTGATAATCGTTAGTTACTGTGAAAATCAGCAGAGATAATATAAAAATATTCTGTGTGGCGTAAGCTTCTGTATGCGTGTGTGAGGTGCGACCACTAAGTTTGTGAACTTAATTGTTGTAAGTGTTGTATACCTCATTGCTGAGTATCACTATGGGCACCTTTGAAGTATTCCCATTGGGAAGCAATGCACTGATGCTAGTGCCTAGTCCACCCTTCAAAGCAATTTTGGAATTTTTTCTAGAATGGCCGTTGTGCACAGTGGGAGGGTGGCAAGTTCGTGAACTCAATTGTGTGGTTGTCTGTGGGGAAGTTTGTAGCCAGTAAACCAAAAACTATATTGGAACACATGCCGTACTTACCCGATCTGGCCCCTTGTGACCTTTTTTCTTTACCTGAAGATAAAAGAAATAATGAAAGGAAGACACTTTGATGACATTGAGGCCATCAAGGATAATACAACAATGGTTCTGATGGATAGTTTTCTAGGATGAGTTCACAGACTTAATTGTCAGTCATCATACACGTACATTTATAAAAATGTATCTTATAAACTAATATACAGTTGGTTTGGGAGGAGTTACTGGGACAGTAGATGATCAGGAATGCATTTATCATTGAGATCTTCCCCAAATTAAAATGTACCTTCTGTAAAGAACAGGACAATTCAGAGTTTTGAGTCTGAATTTTGGAAAAACAGTGTGTGCTTAACTAATTTTAAAAATGTTTCAATAGTTGAATAATAATATACCAAACAAAACCAACCCCATTGCTGTTATCTTGATTCTGACTCATAGTGACCTTAGAGGACAGAGTGGAACTATGCTATTAGGTCTCCAGGGAACAGCTGTTGGATTTGAACTGCTGACTTTTTGGTTAGCAGAGGCGCTGTTAACCAGTGTACTATCTACTGAGTGCCAGGCATTGTACTTACTGCTGTATTTATACAGTAAGGTGTAATGGTTAAGAGCACAAACTGCACAAGTTAAAATCTTTCCCGAATTATTTCTCTGTGCCTCTGTTATCTATAAATGGGGATAATGATGGTCCTTATGTGGTTATCAGGAGTTTCAATGACTTAATTTATGTACTTGGAATAGTTTCTGGCACATAATTATAAGTGGTAGCTTTCATAATATCTTTTTTAAAGACTCATTAATATCACCATGAAAAAGATACTGTAAAAGCTAGAACAGAGGGGTTAAATGACCTACTCAGTATCAAGGTCACCCAGCTAGTAAAATAAAGGAAGTGAGACTCAAGTTCAAGACGGTCTCCAAAGCCCAGATACTTCTCTTTTTCCTTTTTTTTAATACATACTTGAAGCATTTTTATTAAATGAGATGTGACAAGGTAGTACACAATATGTGCAGAAAAAAAGTAAATATTTTTAAAAGCAACACAATAAACAAGTCCTTCATGTCTAGTTTTGTTCACTCTGGGCGCCAGAAATCGTTTTTTCTTCAAGTATTTATTATGATTGAGTGAAAATGTACAATCCAGTTTAAATTTGCATGCCTGCCTATGTGTAGCTCCTACTGCTCTCCTTACCTGGTGACAGCACACTCCTCCTTCCTGTTCTTTACATGGCATATCCTCTTAATCTCTTGTCCCCTCTCTTCCACCCTCTTCACTCTCCTCTAGTAAGAGGCCAGTAGGACGACATCTTATATATGCACAGAACCATAAAGTGCACACATGATACAGTCACTCTGTGTTGCTGCGTCTGATCCATTCCTGTCCGAGGAGTTGACCTCAGTGATGCTTTATGGACGGGGCACCATCAGGTCTAGGCGCCATGCTCCCAGGGGAACCCTAAGGTCTTCAGACCATCAGTTGTGGTCTTTTAGTGGAGTCCTCAGGGTACACCCCTTTTTATTCTTGTGTTGCCACTGAGACTCAACTTTGTGGTACCTGTCATGGCTGTCACAGGTAGTGGCCGGTTACCATCTGGTTCTTCTGGTCATGTGTTGATGTAGTCGTGGTCTTTCTGTCATCTGGGTTCTTTTTCCACCATGTCGTTTTAGTCCTTGGTAATCATCTCTTCCAAGCGAGTTGCAACAATTTGGTGTTCCTCAGATGACAGCTTGCTTGCTTTTAAGACTCCAGATGCCACTCACCAATATGGAGTGCAGAAGACTCTCCTAGCAACATGCTAGTTACGCCAGCTGGCCTCTGTCTTCCCTGAGAGCATGGTCCCTGGACCCCTGCCCCTGCACCTCTGTCCTTGCAATGTTGGGTTAAGATTAGAAGAGTATTCATGTTAGCTTGAAGTTCATTTACATTGATCTTCTTTCTAATGTGTGCTGTCACTGCTTTCACCCAACCAAATTTCTATAAACTATCTAATCTATAACTAGCTCTCTCCCTCCCTCCCTCTCCTCCTGTGCAGCCGTCAGAGAGTCTTTTCTTCTGTACATGAGTCTGTTTTTAAGTCCTTATATTAGGGGTCTTATACAATATTTGTTCTTGTGCTGATGACTAACTTCACTCAACATAGTGTCTTCCAATTGAAATCAAGTTATGAGATGCTTCCTGAAGTCGTCATTGTTCTTTATCATTACATAGTGTTCCATTGAGTATATACCATAGTTTATTTATCTATTCATCTGTTGTTGGGCATCTGGGTTGATTCCATCTTTTTGCTATTGTGGACTGTGCTGCAGTGAACATTGGTATGCATGTGTCTGTTCGTGTGACTGCCCTTGCTTCTGTAGGACATATTCCAAGCAGTGGGATTTCTGGGTCAAATGGTGTTTCTATTTCCAGCTTTTTAAGGAAGTGCCAGATTGCTTTCCAAAGAGGTTGTACCATTTTGCAATCCCGCCAGCAGTGTAGGAGAGTTCCAATTTCTCCATACCTCTCCAGCATTTGTTGTTTTGTGTTTTTTGGATCATGGCGAATCTCGATGCGGTGAAATGATATCTCATCATTTTTTGATTTGAATTTCTGTAATAGCTAATGATCTTGAGCAGTTCTGCATTTGTGTTTTGGCTACCTGGATATCCTCTTTAGAGAAGTGTCTATACCGGACATTTTTCAAACATGTTATGTCTGAGTGTAGGTTAATTTTGTTGGATAGTACTTGGGCTACCATAACAGTTTCTTTCTTCAACTTTAGTTTTTCATCTGTGTAGAACCAAATGTTAACGTTTGTGTCCTTAAGGCAAAGGACCCAAGGGATTGTTCTTATTGAACTTCCACTTTGAAATTTCCTGACTTCTGTGCAGTTAAAATATACGCCTTAAGCATTTAAGCAATGTGGTTTATTTATAGAGTTATCTTCCGGTTCACGTGTACTGGGTCTCCATTCGGGTGCTGTGTTTTCTGTCAAAAGTTGTTTATTTCTAACCCATTTTGATTTCCTGTTGCTTCGTGGATTCATATTGTGACCTGCGACAGGAACACCAGGAAACCTGTCTTAAATGGAACAGCCAGATTGAGACCCTGTAGGTTAAAAAGCAACAGAAAGCTACATGTTATACAGCCATATTTGGATATCAATATGGGTTAGGCCTTGGCTATATTAGGCAAAAATCTAGATATAGAAACCTTATTGAGTGCCAAACTTTTGTGAATGGTTCTGCTGAAATAGGACAGGGCTGTTAGCTTCATGCCCTTGAATAGCAACAATTTCTTTGAGCCTCAGATTCTAAATCTGTAAAACAGGGATTATTATACTTCCTTTGTGATATTATCGACTGGATTAAATGAAAGAATGTGGGTGAAGGAAGCAGCCTGGGCCACACCTAGTTGTTGTTGTTAGGTGTTATCAAGTCAGTTCCCACTTACAGTGACCCTCTGCACAGCAGAATGAGACGCTGCCTGCTCCTGCACCATCCTCACAGTTGCTGAAGCCCATTATTTGCAGTCACTGCTGTGTTTGTCCACCTTGCTGAAGGTCTGCCTCTTTTCCCTGACCTTCTGGTTTACCAACCATGATCTTTGTCGAGAAACTGGTCCCCACTCCTGGTAGCATGTCCAAAGTATATGAAACAAAGTCCCACCTTCCTCACTTCTAAAGATACTCTGGGTGTACTTCGTCCAAGACCAATTTGGTTGTTCTGGCTGTCTGTGGTATATTCAGTATTCTTTACCAGCACCATGATTCCAAGACATCACTTCTGCTTCACTCTTTGTTATTCATTGTCCAGCTTTTGGATGTGCTTTATGAGGCAATTAAAAATACTAGGTCATTAGTCAGGTGCACTTATAGTCCTAACAGTGGCATTTTTTTTAACATTTGAGAAGGTCTTTTGCAGCGGATTTGGATTTAATTAATGCAGTGTGTCACGTGATTTCATGACTGCCGTTGACTGTGGGTCCAAGTAAAACAAAATCCTTGGCAACTTCAGTCTTTACTCCATTTATCATGATGTTACTTATTGATCCAGTTATGATGATTTTTGTTTTCTTTATGTTGAGGTGTAATCCGTACTGGAGCTATAGTCTTGAATCTTCATTAGTAAGTGCTTCAAGTCCTCTGTATTCAGCAAGCAAGGTTGTGTTATCTGCATAGTGCAGGTTGTTAAGGAGTCTTCCTCCAATCCTCATGTTCCTATTTTTCTTCAGGTGGTCTAGTTTCTTGGGTTATTTGCTCAGCATACAGATTGTATAAGCTTGGTGAACAGATATAACCTTGACACATATATTTGCTGATTTTAGCCATATAATTTCCCCTTATTCTTCAAACGACTGCCTTTTGGTATGTATACAGGTTTCTCGTGCACATGATGAAATACTCTGGAATTCCCTGTTGTTCACGGTGTTGTCTGTAATTTGTTTTGAGCCGCACAGTCAAATGCCTTTGCATAGTTGGTAACACACAGGTAAACATCTTTCTAATATTCTGTGCTTTCAGTTAAGAGCCATCTGACATCAGCATGTATCCCTCATTACATGTCTTTTTTGACTACAGCTTCAATTTCTTGACAGTTTCATGTTGATGTAATGCTGTAACCATTTTTGAATTTGAATTATCTTTAGCAGAGTGTTACTTGTGTGTGGCATTAATGACATTGTGCAGCGATTTCCACATTCTGTTGGGTCATCTTTCTTTGGAATGGACACAGATTTGGACTCTTCCGTTTGGTTGGCCGGTTAATTGTCTTCCACATTTCTTGGCATAGATAAGTGAATGCTTCTGACATTGCAGCTGTTTGTTGAAACATCTCAGTTGATGTCCTGTAAATTCCTGGAACCTTGTCTTTCACCAGTGCTTTTAGTGCAACTTGGACGTCTTCCTTTGCACCATCAGTTCTTGGGTATATACCGTCTCCTGAAATGATTGATTGTTGATTAGTTCTTTTTGGTACAATGACTGTGTATCTTCCTTCCATTTTCTTGGATATTTCCTGTATCATTCAATATTTTACCTGTAGAATTCTTCAGTATTGCTACTCAAGGCTTGAATATTTTTCTTCAGTTCTTTCAGTTTGAGAAATGCTAATAAAAAAATGAGATAATGATGCATGTAAAATCTCAACCATGGTGCCTGAAATATAGGAGTTGTTTAATAAATGGTAGATATCATTATCAGCACAGAACCCTGGTGGCACAGTGGTTAAGTGGTCAGCTGCTAACAATAGCAAAAAGGTGGAACCAACCTAGGTGCCTATTAACAGGTGAATGGATAAACAAGCTCTGGTGTAATCACACAATGTAATACTAGGGAATGATAAAGAACATCGATCAATTTGGGGAACATAACATGGAGGAATCTGTAAGACATTATGCTGAGTGAAATTTGTTGCAGAAGGACAAATATATGAGATCACTATTGTAAGTACTGAAGAAATGGTTTATACAAGAAAATAGTCTTTGATGGCTATGCGAGTGGGGTAGGATGGTGAGGATAGTCATTAATTAGATACCCTAAAGCCCAGTGCCGTAAAGTTGATTCTGACTCATAGTGACCCTATAGAACAGAGTAGAACTGCCCCATAGAGTTTCCAAGGAGCACCTCTTTGGTTTGAACTGCTGACCTTTTGATTAGCATCCGTAGCATTTAACCACTATGCCACCAGGGTTTCCTATTAATTAGGTAGTAGATAAGAATTAAGTTAGGTGAAGGGAGGGACAACACATAGTAGAAGAAAAATCAGCACAATAGAACTAAGCTAAAAGCTAAGAAGTTTCCTAAATATAACCAAACAGTTCAAAGGACAGAGTATCAGGAGCAGAGGTCTAGAGATCATGGTTTCAGGGAACATGTGGGTCAGCTGGCATGAGAAAGCTTTTTAAGAAAATGTTCTGCACTTTGGTGAGTGGCATCTGGGTCTTAAAAAAGTAGCAAGCAACCACCAAAGAAGCATCAATTGATCCTAGCTGATCTGGAGCAGAGGAGACTGAAGGACATCAGAGACATGAGAAAAATATATGTGCTCAAGAGACAGAAAGGGCCATATAATCAAGGCATTACATCAGCATGATACCAGAAGAACTAGATGGTGTCTTATTGCCGCCAGTAAGTGTTCTGACAGAGAATAGAACAAAGAGGCCCTAACATAGTGGAGAAAAATGGGGTACAGAACTTGTACCCTATTAAAAAGACCAGACTTTATGGTCAGACAGGCTAGAGGGTCCCCAGAAGATACGGCCCCCAGACGGTGTTAGCCCAGAACTGCAACTGTTCTTGAAGCCAGTTCTTCAAAGATTAGACTGGTGTATAAAACAAAATAACTGGTGATACTGGTGAAGAGTGTGCTGCTTGGCTTAAGTAGATACATGAGACTAACTGGGCAGCTCCTGTCCAGAGCCAACATGGGGGTTGGGGAGCTTGCTGAATGGATACAGGAAATACAGGGTAGAAAGAAGGAGCGTGCTGTCACAGTATGGGGAGAGCAGTTAGAATTGCATAGTCTTGTATGTGTAAGTTTGTGTATGACAGATTGACTCTAGATGGTAGACTTTGACTTAAAGCACAATGAAGTTTTTTTGTTTTTTTTTTTTAAATGTCTGCTGCTAACCAAAAGGTCAGCTGTTCAAATCCACCAGCTGCTTTTTAGAAACTCTATGGGGTAATCCTCATCAGTCCTATAAGGTCAGTATGAGTTGGAGTTGACTCAGTGGCAATGGGTTTGGTTTCGCTTATCATTGTCCTTTTTTTTAATGGGTAGCAAAACAATTTTTCCTGGCAGAATTTTTAATAGTGATAGATGTCAGTGATCACTGTACGAAGTCAGTAAACACAGATTGGGATGAAAATGAAAGACTCTTAACTGACTTCATACAGTGATCACGTTAGTGTTACAGTGATCAACTTGGTATTAAAAATTGTGTCAGGAGAGATTGTACTACTTTTTTTTTTAAGAAATGATAATGATACCTACTATTTATTAAGTAGCTACTATATTGACGGCAGTGGGTTGGGTTACTGTATTCCAGGCAGAGCTGTGGTGGCACAGTGTTTCAGAGTTTGGCTGATAAACAAAAGGTTGGCAGTTTGAATCCACCAGCTACTCTTTAGAAACCCTATGAGGCAATTCTGCTCTGTTCTGGGGGTCTGACAGCAGTGAGTTTTGTTTTTTGTTAATTTATTCCAGGCACTGGGAAACCCTGGTGGCATAGTAAGTTAAGTGCTTCATCTCCTAACCAGAAGGTCAGCAATTCAAATCCGCCAGGTGCTCCTTGGAAACTCTTTGGGGGGCAGTTCTACTCTGACGTCTAGGGTTTCTAGGGTTGCTGTGAGTCACACCCGACTCGATGGCTGTGGGTTATTCCAGACACTATCACAGGCATTTTATATGCACATCATCTCATTTTATTTTATTTTTTAATTTTTAATTTTTAATTTTTATTTTTTATTTAACATGACTGAGTGAAAATGTACATTCCCGTATAAATTTACATGCCCACCTATATGCAGCTTCCATTGCTCTCCCTGTCCGGTGACAGCACACTGTTCCTCTCTGTTCCATACATGTCTCATCCTCGCAACAGCCTCCTGTCCCTCCTCTCCACCCAATCTCCTTCCTTGGCAGGATGATATCCTATAGATGCATAGAACTATAAAGTGCATCCAATATATGGTCACTCTGCATTGCCAAGTCCAATCCATTCCTGTCCAAAGAGTGGAACTTCGTTATAATTTATGGGTAAGGGCAGCATCAGGGCCGGGAGCCATGCTCTCAGGGGAACCCCGAAACCGCTGGACCATCAATTGAGGTCTTTTAGTGGAGATCTCAGGATGTACACTTTTTTTTTCTTGTGTTGCCAGTGAGACTCCTCTCTGTGAGCTCCTTCGTGGCTATCACTGGTGGTGGCCGGGCACCATCCAGTTCTTCTAGTCCCAAGTCGATGTAGGCACCCACTCTTGTGGGTCTCTCTGTCTTCTAGGTTGTCTTTACTGCATGTCATTTTGGTCCTTGGTGAGCATCTGTTCCTGCTGAGTTGGGATCGTTTGTGTCCTCGGATGGCAGCTTGGCAGCTTTTAAGACCCCAGACGCCACTCACCAATGGGGGGTGCAGAGAGCTCTCTTAGCAAAATGCTAGTTGTGCCAATTGGCCTCGATTTCGCCTAAGAGCATGGTCTCCTGCCCCCTGCCCCAGCTACTCTATCCTTGCATTATTAGGTTAAGATGGAAGGAGTACTCAAGTTATGCTGAAGTCACTTAATGTTGTTTTTGTTTCTAATGTGTGCTATCACCGCTTTCTCCCAACCAGATTTCTAGCAACTATCTAAACTAAACCCTCCCCCCTCCCCCTCCCTCCTTCCCCTCCCTTGCAGCTGTCAAAGAGTCTTTTCTTCTATACACAAGTCTGTTTTTGAGGTCTTATCGTAGAGGTCTCATACAGTGTTTGTCCTTTTGTCACTGACTACTTTCACTCAACATAATGTCTTCCAGTTGAAACCAGGTTAGGAGGTGTTTCCTGGAATCTTTGTTATTCTTTATCATTGCGTAGTGCTCCATTGAGTATATGTACCATAGTTTACCTATCCATTCTTCTGTTGTTGGACATCTGGTTTGATTTCTATCTTTTTGCTATCATGGACTGTGCTGCAATAAACATTCTGGTGCATGTGTCCATTGGTGTGAAAGGCCTTGATTCTGTAGGATATATTCCAAGTAGTGGAATTACTGGGTCGAATGGTATATCAATATCCATTTTTTTAAGGAAGCGCCAGATTGCCTTCCAAGGAGGTTGGACCATTTTGCAACCCCACCAACAGTGTAGGAGGGTTCCACTTTCTCCACAGCCTCTCCAGCATTTGTTGTTTTGTGTTTTCTGGATCATGGCCAATCTTGTTGGGGTGAGATAGTATCTCATTGTCGTCTTGATTTGAATTTCTTCAATAACTAAAGATTGTGAACATGTGGCAGTGTAGCATGTGTTTTTTGGCTGCCTGGATCTCCTCTTTAGTGAAATGTCTGTCCATCTCCTTTCCCCATCGCTTAATTGGATGGTTTGTCTTCTTCTTATTGTTATTTTGTAGTATCTTATAGATTATGGAGATCAGGTGTTGGTCTGACATAGAGTTGCCAAATATTTTTTTCCCGTTCTGTGCGTGTTCTTTTAATTCTATTAATAAAGTCTTTGGATGAGCAAAAGTGTTTGATTCTTAATAGTTCCCATTTATCTATTTTCTCTTCTGTTGATTGTGGTTTCTTTGACAGATTTTGGAGTCTGTCCTCATTGTGTATTAAAACTTCCATTGTTGTTCCTACCTTTTCTTGGATGAGCTTTATTGTTTTAGGTTTGATATTTAGGTCTTTTATCCAGTTGGAGTTGGTTTTTGTATAATGTGTAAGATATGGATCTTGATTCAGTTTATTGCAGATGGATAACCAATTTTGCCAGCATCATTTGTTAAAGATACAGTTTTTACCCCAGTTTAATGTCTTAGGGCCTTTGTCGAATATCAACTGTTCATAGGCAGATGGTATCATCTCTGGGGTCTCAGTTCTGTTCCATTGATCCATCTGTCTGTTCTTGTACCAGTACCAGGCTGTTTTGACCACTGTGCTAGTGTAGTATGTTCTAAGGTTGGGTAATGAGAGGCCTCCTAGTGTGTTCTTCTTCTTTAGTAGTACCTTATTTATCCGAGGCTTTTTCCCTTTCCAAACAAAATTAGTGATTTGTTTCTCCATCTCATTAAAAAATGATGCTGAAACTTGTATTGGGATTGCATTATATAAATACATTGCTTTGGGTAAAACAGACATTTTCACAATGTTAAGTCTTCCTATCCATGAGCAGGGTAGGTTTTTCCACTTATCTAAGTCTCCCTTAGTTTCTTGTAGTAAGGGCTTGTAGTTCTCTTTGTAAAGGTCTGTTATTTCTCTGGTTAGATTAATTCCTAGGTGCTTTATCTTCTTAGGGGCTATCGTAAGTGGTATTGATTTGATAATTTCTTCCTTAACAGTCTCATTGTTGGTATAAAGGAATGCTACTGATTTACTTATGTTTATCTTGTATCCTGAGACTTTGCTGAACTCTTCTATCAGTTTGAGTAGCTTTCTTATAGATTCCTTGGGGTTCTCTGCATATACAATCATATCATCTGCAAACAGGGATATTTTAACTTCCTCTTTGCCGATGCAGATGCCCTTTATTTCTTGGTCTTGTCTAATTGCTCTGGCTAGAACTTCTAGCACAATGTTGAATAGGAGAGGTGAGAGTGGGCATCCTTGTCTAGTTCCTGATCTCAAAGGAAAGTCTTTCAGTCTCTCTCCATTCAGGATGATGTGGGCAATTGGCTTTGTATAAATGGCCCTTATTGTTTTGAGGAATTTGCTGTCTATGCCCATTTTGCTAAGAGTTTTTAGCATGAATGGGTGTTGGACTTTATCAAATGCCTTTTCTGCATCAATGGACAAAATCAGGTGATCCTTGTCTTTTGTGTTATTTATGTAGTTAATCACATTGATTGTTTTTCTGATGTTGAACCAGCCTTGCATTCCTGGTATGTATCCCACTTGGCCGTGATGGATTATTTTCTTGATATGTTGTTGTATTCTATTGGCAAGATTTTTGTTGAAGATTTTTGCATCTAGATTCATGAGTGAAATTGGTCTGTAGTTCTCTTTCTTTGTTGGGTCTTTCCCTGGCTTGGGTATCAGTGTTATGTTGGCTTCGTAGAATGAGTTTGGGAGTACTCCATCCCTTTCTATACTGTGAAATAGTCTCGGTAGTATTGGAGATAACTCTTCTGTAAATACTTGGTAGAATTCTGCAGTGAAGCCATCTGGGCCCATACTTTTTTTGGTTGGCAGTGTTTTGATGACATTTTCAATCTCTTCCTTTGTGATGGGTTTATTAAGTTGTTCTGCTTCACGTTGTGATAATTTGGGTAGGTGATATGAGTCGAGGAATTTGTCCATTTCCCCTAGGTTTTCAAATTTGTTACAGTACAGTCTTTCATAGTATTCTGTTACGATATTTTTGATTTCTGTTGCATCTGTAGTGACAACTCCCCACTCATTTCTAATTTGGGTTACTTGTTTCCTTTCCTGCTTTTCTTTAGTAAGTTTAGCCAGTGGTTTGTCAATTTTGTTGATGTTTTCAAAAAACCAGCTTTTGGTCTTTTCCATTTTTTCAATTGTTTTTCTATTCTCTAATTCATTTAGCTCTGCTCTAATCTTTATGATCTTGTTTCTTGTGGTGCCCAAGGGGTTCCTCTGTTGTTCTCTTTCTACTTGTTCAAGCTGTAGGGTTATTTCCTTGATTTGGTTTCTTTCTTCCTTCCAGATGTGTGCATTTATGTAGATAAACAGACGTCTTAGCACTGCTTTGGCTGTATCCCATAGGTTCTGGTAGGAAGTGTTTTCGTTCTCATTGGAATCCATGGATTTCTTTATTTCATCCTTGATTTCCTCTCTAACCCATGTTTTTTTGAGCAAGATGTTGTTCAGTTTCCAAGAGTTCCACTTTCTATCTATGTTTTTTCTGCTATTGATTTCAACTTTGATGGCTGAGAAGATGCTTTGCAGTAATTCAGTGGTATGGATTTTGTTGATCATTGCATTATGGCCTATCACATGGTCAATTCTGGAGAATGTTCCATGTGCACTGGAGAAGAAGGTGTAGTTGTCTGCTGATGGGTGGAAAGTTCTGTATATATCAATGAGGTTTAGTTGGTTAATTGTGTCAATGAGGTCTTCTGTATCTTTACTGAGCTTTTTTCTAGATGATCTGTCTAGTAATGAGAGTGGAGTGTTAAAGTCTCCCACTGTTATTGTGAAGTCATCTAACTCTCTTTTGAGCGTAGTCAGTGTTTCTTCGACGTATTTAGGTGCTCTAATATTAGGTGCATAAATATTTAACATAGTTAAGTCTTGCTTGTGTACTGAACCTTTCAGCAATAAATAGTGTCCATCTTTGTCCACAGTGGTGGATTTGACATTAAAATTGATTTTGTCTGAGATTAGAATTGCTACCCCTGCTCTTCTTTGTTCATTGTTAGCTTGATATATATTCTTCCATCCTTTACTTTCAGTTTGTTCCTATCTTTAGGTCTCAACTGAGTTTCTTGTAGACAACATATGGATGGGTCGCGTCTTTTGATCCAAGATGACTCTCAGTGTCTCTTTACTGGAGCATTCAGTCCATTCACATTCAATGTAATTATTGATAGGTATGTGTTCACTGCTGCCATTGTGGTATGTTTATTTTTATGTTGATGTTTTCTCTGTTGTTCTTGTTAGTTTGTTCTGGGACATTCTTTTTTGTGAGTTGATTTTTCGTCTTTTTCAGAGCTGTTTTTGTAGTTGATGAGACTCGTGTGTTACATGTCTTGAAATGGAATGATACATCTTTGTTGTGCTTTACAGCTGCCCCTGTGATCCCCCTTAATAAACTATATATAAACCCAATTTTAATTACTACCAGTCTTGCCATCTTCCTCTCTATCTGGAAGGACTGTAACAACTATAGTACATCCCTCTTTTTATTATGATGACACCATAGTTTTCATGATGATCACTGGATTGCTTCTTTCTGTATCAAAGCTGTTATTGATTTTGGAGCCCTCCCTAAATGAGTAGAGTATCGAGTAGTGTGTCGTTCTAAAATATAAAGTTAGTGGTTTCGTTCTTCTAAGCCAGAGCCAAGAACTTCTTTCAGTGTTTCTTGTAGTTTGGGTTTGGTTTTTACAGTCTCTGAGTTTCGGTTTATCTGGGAATGTCTTAATTTCATTTTCATATTTGAAAGATAATTTTGCACGATATATAATTCTTGGTTGGAAGTTCTTCTCCTTCAAGGCTTTGAATGTGTCATGCCACTGTTTCCGTGCCAGCATGATTTCTGCTGAGAAATCTGATGAGAGCCTGCAGGGTTTCCCACTGAATGTTAGCTTTGCTTTGAGTCTTTCTGCCTTTAAGAGTTGCTGCTTATGTTTCATTTTGTTAAGCTTGATTATAATATGTCTTGGAGTCTTTCTTTTCAGATCTATATTGGGTGGCGTACGATATGCATCTGAGATGTCTATATTCTCTTCCTTCATGACTTCTGGGAAGTTTTCTTTCAGCAGCTCAGCAACGGTACTCTCTGTGTTCTCAGATGTCTCACCCTGTTCAGGGACTCCAATTAACCAAAGGTTGTTCCTCTTAATAGAGTCCCACATGCTTCTTAATGTTTCTTCATTTTTCTTGTTTCTTTTTCCTGATTTCTGCTCACAGATGCTGGCATCAGTAGCTCTGTCTTCCAAGTCAGAAATTCTTTTTTCTATTTGTTCCATTCTGTTTTATTGGCTTTGCATGGAAGTTTCTATGTCTTTGATTTTGTTCTTGATCTGTTGGATTTCAGAGTACTGGTGTTCCATCAGATTGATCAGCTTGCTTAATTTTTCATTTTGTTCTGCTGCATTTTGTATAAGGTCTAGAAGGGCTCTGTATATAATCATTTTGTATTCACCTTCTGATGCTTTCATAAAAGTTTCTTCATCTGGAAAACTCCTTGGTTGCTTTGTTTGGGAGCCTTCTGAAGCCATGTGTGATTTTTTGTATGCCACAAGTGTCTGTTGCTTTTTGGGTCCCATGTAAGTATGTAGAGGCTGAAAGAGGTACTGTGAGGATGGATTGCAGATGTTTCTCTAGGCTGCCTTAAAGTGTAAAGCAAAAGGTATCTGACTGCTTCACAAGTCAGTTAGGTTTTCAGGTGTAGAGGTCCCTGTTCTCAACTGAGAAAGTAAGCGCCACTATATCCAACCCCAGATGATAACAAACTAGTTTAGAATACAGCAGTGCTACTGCCCTCTTGGCCTCTGCTGACAGGGCCTAGCCTTAGGCGACTCTGCATCAAGTACTGCTTTTGTGGTAAGAAAGTGCTCTCTTGTGTGCAGGCTCTGGCTCCCAAGCTACAAATTAGGTCCAGCTGCGGCCACTGTATCCAAGATGGCGTCCTCCACACAGGCAGCAGACGGGGGCTAAAGGTGCCAAGAGGTAGTGATTCCTCTGCTTCCGTTGCAGGGCCCCCAATGTAGGTGGCCTTTGGTAAATTACTGCTTTTCAGAGAAGTGCTGTCCTGTTTGCAGGAGCTGGCTCCCAGGCTAAGAATTAAGTCCCGCTAAAATCTCGATACTAACATGGTGTCCCGCACACTGACTGTGAAATTCCATACAAACCACGCTGAGAGCCAAGAGCCAAGCCACGCTGAGGCAGATATAAAACAACAGGCTCAAAGTAGCTAGATTAACAGAGTCCTAAGCCTGGCTTTCAAAATATGGGAATTTCACCTGCCTATCCCCTCAGCAGCACGTCTGAGTCTAGCTGCTAGGCAAGACCCAGCTCCACTCACCAGCCGAGACAGAGAAAAAAAAAGTCACAATGGTGCGTTTACCTTCCGTCCGTGAGAGGGGGGCTAGCCAGGAGCGGGAGTCAGCGAAAGAGAGGAGGTTTTTCGCTCAGTGGTATGAAGTCCCAATTAACAGCCCTGTGCCGTGTCCTGAGGCTGATTAGGTGCTCAGAAGGCTCCGTTTGATTGTCAGTTCAGGTCTTGGTTTCCAGAGGGATATAAGGAGACGTGGGCTTACTCTACCATCTTGACTCCGCCCCCATCTCATTTTATTTTAAGATTAGGATTATCTTTCTCACTTTGCAGATGCGGCAAATGATGCCTAGAGAAAAAGAGTGTATTATTCTAAGTGGACAGTTTTCGTCCAAGTTTGCCTGACTCTAGGCTACCTTGCACATCAGTGATGGCATACAGATTTTCTTTATTAGCTGTGTCTGATCCTGGGAGAAAAGTCTTTGAGAACAAAGGTTATAGTTATCAGTAAGTATCTTACCCCCTTCTGTCTGCCAGACACTGTGCCACATGTTTCTGTGCATAACCTTGTTTGTTTCCTGCAACTTATAAGAAATATGCATTATTGATCCCACTTTACAGCTGAAAAAATCAAGCTATATAGATGTTTAAAGGCGGGATTGAATTTGAAGACTTTCTGGCTGCAGAGCCCTTCATTTATTCATAATCAGATTTTAGAACAGAATTTTTTTTTTAAATAAGATGTAGGGCTGACTTTCACAGATAGTAGCCTCCAGGCATTTGGTGCTAATGGTTCTTAATTTTAAAATGAGTATAATTGAATTCCTGACAGAAGTTATTAGTAATGTATTTGTCACTTATCTAGGATTGTGTTCTGTCCCAGAGGTATAGTAGTATCTTTCTGTAGTCAAGGTCTTCAGGAATAAAACGTGTAACTAGTACTAATATAGAGAAGGGTGGCGTTTTCTAGACATTTCGTTTTGTAGCATGAAAGACCTCAAACCTCAAGCATGCTTCAGATTCATGTTACAGTGCTTTCAAATTGGTGATCAGTGCATAAGAACCGAGAAGAATTTTAATTAGATGCTATTGTGTGAATTTTCCAGTCATTTTATGGCTGTCGAAATGGTTTTTTAATTTCAAGTCCACTTCCAGTACTCTGTTTTCCCTTTTTATAGTTTAACCTTCTCAACATTTTGTGTCTTTCCTCACAGAAGAGTTTAATTAGTGTCAGTAAGGTTTAGGCTGCTACAGCATTCTCTTAGCTCTGTGTTCCTAGTGTTCTAAAAGGCATTTTGATGCAATGTTGTCGTGGATTGAATTGTGTCCCTCCAAAATATCTTGTCAATTTGGCTGGGCCATTATTTCCAGTATTGTGTGATTGTCCATTCACCATTTTGTCATCTGGGAAGATTTCCTGTGTGTCATAGTAAATCCTCTCTCTCTGATGTTGACGAGGTAGAAGTTATGTTAATGAGACAACTCAATCTACAGGTTTGGGTTGTGTGTTGGGCCAATCTCTTTTGAGATACATACATACATATATATATATAAAGAAGTCAGCAGAGAAACGGGGACCTCATACTACCAAAAAAGCAGCACTGGGAGCAGATCACATCCTTTGAACCCAGGTTTCCTGAGCAGAGAAGCTCCTAGAATAGGGGAGAATGGATGACAAAGGCCTTCCGCTGGAGCCAGCATAGAGAAACAGCCTTTCACTGGAGCTGGTGACTTGAATTTGGACTTGTAGCTTCCTAGTCCATGAGAGAATAAATTGTAGTATTCCTGTTATACTAGCACTAGATAACTAAGATGAGTGGCAAGAGCCATGTACCTTGGGGTCCTAGAGACCATAGGGAAGTTACTGAAATCTCTCAAGCCTGTTTCTTCATTTTGTGAAATGAGGCTACAAATAATATTTCATTGTAGGACTGTTCAGAAGATTGTTGTTAGCTGCCATCACGTTGGCCCCCAAATCATGGTGACCCTGTGCACAATGAAATGAGATGGAATGATCATGTACCGTGCCCCTGCTGGGTTGTGGATTGTCGCCTGATGTGGATCATGTTCTGGAGCAGCTGAGCCAGTGAAACATACTACACATTAGAAAGAGGAAGGAGGTTTTTTAAGAGATATGATACCACTGGAGACTCAACAGTAATGAGGCCATTCTCCGTGGAGTCTCAAAAGACAATTTTTACATTGGAGTTTATATATCATTTCCAACAAGAACTATTTCATCCACTAAAAGACCTCAATTGGTGGTCCACCGGTTTTGGGGTTCCTCTGAGAGCATGGCCCCCTGTCCTGATGCTGCCCTTTCCCATAAATTATAACAAAGGTCCACTCTTTGGACAGGAATGGATTGGACTTGGCAATGCAGAGTGACCATATATTGGAAGCACTTTATGGTTCTGTACATCTATAGGATATCATCCTGCTGACCTCTGGCTGGAGGAAGGGGAGTGGATGGAGAGGAGGGGAAAGGAGGCTGTTGGGAGGACGAGACATGTATGGAGCAGAGAGGAATAGTGTGCAGTCACCGGACAGGGAGAGCAGTGGAAGCTGCATATAGGTGGGCATGTGAATTTATGTGGGAATGTACATTTTCACTCAGTTATGTTAAATAAAAATAAAAATTAAAAAAAAGAACTATTTCATGTTTTTAAGCATGTAGTTCACAGGTAACTGCCATATATCACAAAATAGTCACAAGAAACTCTTTATTAAACTACAAATATGTATGTCAGACACCAAGACTGTAGTCTGCATGTTCGTAACAGGCAAAGACAAAAGTTATACAAAAATTCCTCAGCTGGTGAAACTAGTCTGCCAAGTCTGCCCTGAAATTAGGAGCAAGAAAGTAGGTTGTGTATACATAAAATGCCAAGCAGCCTTCCTAGCTGCTGTTTTTCAGGCTGAAGGCCATTTCTCAGGAGAGCAAAGAAGAGGAGAGAGACCAAGGTCACAGGAGCTGAGGGGGCTCTGCACCCCTTTGGAAAGAGGCCAGTGCAGAGGCCAGAGTAGCTAGTGCATTAAAAAAGAACAGATTATTTAGAGTAATATTATGACATTAGTTATGTGGAGCTCTCAAGTACCCATTTTGAAAAGGAGAAAACATGTTGCAAGGTTTTATGGTTACAGGGTCAGACAGAACATTGTGATCCATAGAGTTTTCATTGGCTGATTTTTCAGTAGTAGATTTCCAGGCCTCTCTTCCTAGTCTGTCTTAATTTGCCAAGTCTGTCTTAATCTACTCAGCATTACAGCAGCAGACATTGACTGCGAACTGAATGCAGGCTTCCTGCATGAAACACAAGTTTTCTATCACTGAACCACCAATGTCCTCTAGAGACAATGCATTTAAATTGCCCACTACAGAGATCAGATTATAGTAGTTACTTAAGAATTGGTAGCTGTTATTTCCTGAAGCTATAATAGGGTCACTTACTTGGTTCTCCTTTTTGTCTCTTCTTTTAGTGGATGCTCACAAGGATTGTTTTCAGTTATGGCCTTGGGATTAAGGTGTTTCCGTCTGTCCAGCCCTGCCTATTTCAGCTCCCTTGCAGCCCTGACCAGACCTGTTTCAGAAGTGACACTGAAGACACTGAGTGGAAGACAAAAGGACCATAGGCAGCATATAGTCTATCCAGCTTTACCAGTCTGCCATTTTGCTACCAAGAAAGCCAAAGGTAAAGACATATGACCTTTCCTCTTTTTTATATTTAGCTCTTGAATTACCATAGCTGTAAGATAACTCAGAGATGTACTGACTTCTCCCCTTGCCCATTTGAAGAAATGATGCCTCAGATAGTTCATTTGATTAGTTTAAAAGTCACAATTGCAGAGGTGGTATTAGACCTGTTTTCCTGTTACTGTGCTGCCTCCTTATCTGCTCTTTGGGTGGCTCAGAACATGCCTTATTTCTTTCTTTTAGTAAATTAGAATACTTCAGAATTAGAGGTATAAATGCCAAGCAGACCAGATGAATACATTCTGTCCTTATCCAAAGATCTCTGTTACAAGTAAAATTAAAGCCAGAAGTTGTTGGGTGAAGGGATATTAGAGTTATGGATTTAGATGGATGACCTTAATGACTTGTGTCATCTAAGAATGAGACTTTGATGTACCGCAGGTTTCATCTTAAATATCACTTTTTCAGGGAAGTCTTCTCTGACCTAGGTCAAATCCCGTGTTACATGACCTCATGTACACTGTATTTTACCTTTGGTGTACTTAGCACAATATTAACTAATAATTAATTACTTGTAAAACTTGTTGTTATTTGCTGTCTGTCTTATCTTTTGGAACCTGTGAAGATAGTATCTATGTCCTTCCATAACAAGCACCTATCACAGGGTCTGACACATAGGATCTATTAAAAAAATTTGTTGAATGAGTAAATGAGTGACAGAAAATTATCAAATAGACCAGCAATTTGCAGGGGTGGGTTAAGAAGTTCACTCCAAAGGATGGTGTTAAGAACATGCTATTGCATATTTTTCCCACTGACTCTCCTTGCCTGATTTCATGAAAACCTTCCTGTTTTTGTTAGTAGAAACATTAAGGAATTGCTGAAAGAGCATTCATGCTCGAAAGACTTACTTTCTGTTAATAGTGGTAACTCTTGATCTAAATGTTTCATTATATTTTTGAGAAATTCTTCACATACATTTTCTAATTTGATCCTTACAATTATCCATTGAAAATTCTAATTATCCAGTGAAGCTGACCTCTCACCACTTTGCAAATGAGGCTACAGGGGTAGAGGTAGATTTGCAAGAGATTTGCCTATGGTCGGGTCTAGTTAGTGATGGAATTAACCCACGGCGTTGCATTCTTCTAGATATTAACCAATGTGTAAGCATTGTCTTCATAGTTTACTGACTTTTCAGTCTTTCTGTTGATTACTCTTCAAAAAAGTTGGTTCGTTGAGTTTTTTTTTTTTCTTTTAGATATATTGCATTCTTTCTGTTATGGATACTATTTCTTTGTTGATTGTACGTGTTACAGTTGTCTTATTTATAGTGTCATTTATTGAGCACAAGTTTTTAATATGGTTATGTCTTTCTGCCTTTTCCATTATGGTTTGTACTTTTGTGTCTTCTTTAAGAAATTCTTCCCTATCCCAGAGTCTTAAAACTATTCTTTTGTACTTTTTTTCTAAATATTTTAAAGTTCTTTAGTCTTTTTAATCCATATGGAATTTATTTCTGAACATGGTATAAGGTAGGGAATCTAAGTTTCTTTTCTATATGGGTAATAAGGAAACCCTGGGACTTGGTAGTTAAGTGCTATGGCTGCTACTCAGAAGATCAGCAGTTCAAATCCACCTGGTGCTCCCTAGAAACTCTGTGGGGTAGCTCTACTGTCTGTAGGGTTGCTAAGAGTTGAAAATGACTTAATGGCAATGTTTTTTTTTTTTTTAATGAGTTCTGTCAATACCACTTACTGACCAGACCATCTGTTACTGCCGGATTTGTAATGACCCTTTGTCATAGATGAGTGTCATTGTGGATTTGTCAGTTTCCCCTTTTAATTCTGTTAATTTTGAGGTTATACTGTTGGGTATATTGAAGCTAAGAGTTGCATCTTTCTGGTTAATTATTCATTTCTACCATCATTATGAAGAAGGATCTAAGACCAAAAAACCAAACCCGTTTTTAATTGAGTTTATTCTGAGTCACAGCAGCCTCAAAGGACAGAGTAGAACTGTCCCATCGGGCTTCCAGGGAGTGGTAGATTGAAACTGGTTAGCAGCTGAGCTCTTAACCACTTTACAACCAGGACTCCAAATGTCCATTAATATTTCTAATAATTCATTTTTCCTTAAAATCTATTTTGTTTAATGATACCAGTTTTCCTTTGGTGACTATTTATTAGGGTGACCACTTTTCTATTCTTACATATTTGTGTTTTGGGAAAACCTCATGTAAACTGTATATGGCTAGATAAAAAAAAAAAATCTCACTGAAAATTGCTTAACTTTTAACTAATAATTTTGGTTCATTTGTATTTATAGTGATTGCTGAGCATTTTGTGGTTATATCATTTTATTTTTACTTTGCCATGATTTTTCTTTTTTTTCTTTTTTCCTTGGATTACTCAAGTTTTTTTATTCTCCTTTTTCATCTCTTCAGATTTGGAAGTTGTACCTTCTATTTTTTATTGTTTTGGTGGTTGCCTTTAATTTCTTTAACAAAAGAAAAAAAACTTGTGTTGCCAAATGAGGAAGCCATCTTGGAAAATAGTCTGTCAGTTTCTTTAAAACTAAACATCACTTTGCCATATGATCCAGCAGTACTACTTTTAAGTATCTGCCCTATATGAGTTGCAGACTATATCCATTTAAAACTCCCATGGAAATGTTTATCGCAGCTTTATTCATAACTGTCAAATATTGAAACAAACCGAGGTATCTACAATAGCTACTATAAGTTGTAGGACATCACTACAATGGAGTATTATTTAGTGGTAAAAAGAAATGAGCAATTAACCTATGAGAAGACATGGAAGAATCTTAAATGTAATTGCAAAGCAAGAGACCAAATGAAAATCAAACCCATTGCTGCTGAGTTGATTCCACCTCAGGGCAACCCGTTGTGTTACAGGGTAGAACAGCTTAATAGGGTCTTCTTGTCTGTAATCTGTGCAGAAACAGATTGCCAGGCCTTTTCTTCCACAGCACTCCTCAGGGGGATTTGAACCACCAACCTTGAAGTTAGTGGTTGAGCACTAATCATTGGGACTACAAGTGAAAGAAGCCAGTCTGAAAAAGCTAAAAGAGTGTATGATTTTAACTATGTGACTTTCTGGAAGAGGAAATCTATAGACATTAAAAAGAGCAGTGGTTTCCAGGAGTTTATGGAAAGGGCAGGAGGGATGCAGAAGGGCACAGGGCATTTCAATTCAGTGAAACAGTTCTTTATGCTGCTGTAATGGTGGAGACAATGATGTCATGCACTTACTAAAAGCCATAAGACTATACAATACAAAGAGTGAACCCTAATGTTAACTGTGGACTTCAGATGATAATAATGTATCAATATGGGTTTATTAGTTGTAACAGTGTGTCCTGTAGGAATGTAAGATATTAATAATAGGAGACACTGGGCAGGAAGGAGGCAATCTTTTTTCTTTCTTTTTTTTTTTAATTTATTAAAATTGAATGAAAATGTACATTCCCATATAAATTTGCATGCTCACCTGTATGCAGCTTCTGCTGCTTTCCCTGCACGGTGACAGCACACTCTTCCTCTCTGCTGCATACATGTCCTGTCCTCCCAACAGTGTCCTATCTCCTCCTCTCCACCCACTCCCCTTCCTCCAGTATGAGTTCAGCAGGATGACATGACTAGAACCATAAAGTGCCCACAAAATGCGGTCACTCTGCATTGCCAAGTCCAATCCATTGCTGTCCAAACAGTTGATCTTCATTATGATTTATGGACAGGAGCAGCATCAGGGCCAGGGGCCATTCTCCCAGGAGAACCCCAAAGCCCCTGGACCATCAATTGTGGTCTGTTAGTGGAGATAGGAAGCAATCTTTAAAAAAAAATAAACCTATAGAGAAATGAAGATATCGTAAGAGTATAGCTTGATAATGCTCACACACTGAAAACACCTAGATTAAAAGACAAGAACATTGCAAGTACCTGAGAAGTCCCCTTTATGCTCCTTTCTAGTAACTACTACCCTCTACTTCTTGCAGATAACTATTCTGACTTCCCTTGACATGGATTAGTTATGTCTGATTTTGTACAGTATGTCTTGTATCTGGCCTGTTTGTTCAACATTGTATTTTTGAAATTCATTTAAACTATTCTCTGTATTGTACTTGTCATACCTACAAAGTATTTAATTGCATGTCATATTACATTACTATTTATCCATTCTGACATTGATGGCTGCGTAACTTTAGACTTTAATGTGTGTACTTGATTTTAAAATTCTAAAGTTTATCATTATCTCTTTTTCCTAAACAGTATAAGGACCTTGGAAAGCTTTAACTTTGATCATCCTCTCCTTTTTTGTTTGTGGTTATTATTCAGTATTTTAGTTCCATTTTGTTTTTAACTGCCTCGGGGATTAAATTAGACTTCTCAATAATGTTCTGCATGACCACTGTTTTTATAGATTTACCATGTTTGCCAGCTTTTTATGCTTGTCATTGCTTCTCATTCCTACCTTTTGGATTCAGTTTCCTTTTTTTTCTGGCATGTACTCATTATTTATTAAGTGAATCAAAGAAAAAAACCTGTTGTCGTTGGGTTGATTCTGACTCATAGTGACCCTGTGGAACAGAATAAAACAGCCCCATAGAGTTTGCAAGGCTGTAAGCTTTATGAGAGCACACTGTGGCATCTTTCTCCCATAAAGTGGCTGGTGGGCTGGAAGTGCCTAGGTTTTTGTTAGCAACTGAGTACTCAATTACTGTGCAGTCAGGGCTTCTTATTAACCTGAAGGCCTCCTTTTCTGAAAATGACTTGAGCTCACGTTTACTATTAATAGTTTAGCTGGTTTATTTTCTATTTTTTTAATTAGTGCAGTAATTGTCAGTGTGAGATAGTATCTCATTATAGTTTTGATTGTGTTTCTCTAATGACTAATGATAGTGAGCGTTTCTTCATGTGTTTGAACTGTCTGTTCATATTTGTCCATTTTTTCATTGGATTGTTTATCTTTTTGCTGTTGAAGTGTTCAAGTTTTCTATAAATTTTAGAGATTAGATCTGTGTCAGATGTGTCATAGCCACAGTTTTTTTTTCTGAGTCTGTAGGGTCTCTTTACTCTTTTGGAGAAGTCTTTTGATAAGTATAATTGTTTAGTTTTGGGGAGGTCTCATATCTAGTTTATCTTCTGCTGTTTGTGCATTTTAAGTTATGTTTGGTATTCTGTTTATGCCGTATATTACAAACCATAGCATCGTCCCTATTTTTTCTTGCATGATCTTTATAGTTTTATAGTTCTGTAGATAGAAGACAATGTTAATTGTAGTTTTAGGCTTTGTATTTAGGTCTTTGACCGATTTTGAGTTAGTTTTTATACATGGTGTGAGGTATGGGTCCTACTTCATTTTTCTACAAATAGACATCCAGTTTTGCCAGCACTGTTTGTTAAAGAGATTGTCTTTTCCACATTTAATGGTCTTTGGTCTTTTTTCAACGATCAGGGATACATAGTAGGATAAATTTGCTTCTGGGTTCTTGATTCTGTTCTATTGGCCTATATGTCTGTTGTACCAATTCCAGGCTGTTCTGGGTACTGTGGCTGTATTATAGATTCTGAGATCAGGTAGTGTTAGGTCTCCTACTTTTTCTGCTTTTCTAGTAATGCTTTACTTATCTTGGGCCTCTTTTTATATAAAGTTGGTGATTAACTTTTCCATCTGATTAAAGAATGCTGTTGGAATTTCAATCACGGTTTCATTATATCTGTAAATCACTTTGGGTAGCAGTGATATTTTCACAATGTTGAGTCTTTTTATCCATGAGCATAATATATTTTCCCACTTAGGTAGGTCTGTTGGTTTCTTGCTGTAATGTTTTGTAGTTTTCATTGTATAGATCTTTTACATCCCTGGTTAGATTTATTCCTATGTAATTTAGCTTTTGAGGGACTGTTTTAAATGGCGTTGTTTTCCTGATTTTCTTTTCAACATTGTCTTTGTTAGTGTACAGGCATTCAACTTATTTTTGCATGTTGAACTTGTTTCCTGCTACTTTGCTGTAGCCTGTTAGTTCTAATAGCTTTCTTATGGAATCTTTGAAATTTTCTGTGTATAAGATCATATCATATGTGAATAGGAATAGTTTTACTTCTTCCTTACCAGTTTGAATGTCCTTTGTTTCTTTTTCTTGCTTTATTGTTCTGGCTAGGGCTTCCAGTACAATGTATAAGGGTGGTGATGAGGAGCATCCTTGTCTATTTCACATTATCAAGGGGAGTGCTTTTAATCTGTCCACTGAGAATAAAGTTGACTGTTGGGTTCATATGCCAGCCAAGTGCTGTCAGGTTGGAATATCCTTTGTTACGCTGAGAAATTTCCCTTTTATGCCTATTTTGCTGAGAGTTTTTGTTGGGAATGGGTCTTGTACTTCATCAAGTATGTTTTCTGCATTGATTAAGATGATCTTTTATTTATGTGGTAGATTACATCAATAGATTTTCTTAATATTGAACCATACTTGCATACCAAACCAAAAACCAACCCCCTTGCGTACCTGTTATGAATTCCACTTCATCAGGATTTATTATTTCTTTGAAATGCGGTTGAATTCTATTTACTAGAATTTTGTTGAGATTTTTTGCATTTGTATTCACGAGGGATATGGTGCATAATTTCCTTTTTTACTAGTTTTCTTTGCCTGACTTAGGGGTTGGGGTTACACTGTCTTTATAGAGTGAGTTTGCAGGTATTTCTTCATTTTCTATACTTGAAAACACTTTGAGTGCTATTAATGTGAGCTCTTCTCAGAATGTTTGATAGAATTCCCCAGTGAATCTGTCTGGACAGGGCTTTTTTGTTGTTGTTACTGGGAATTTGTTACCTCTTTTTTCTTTTGTTACGTGTCTGTTTATTTATCCTACCTTAGTTTGTGTTAGTTTAGGTGCATAGTGTGTTTCTAGATGTCTGTTCTTTTCCTTTAGGTCTTCAGATTTGTTGGCCACAACTTTCCTCTGTGATTGTTTTTGTCCCAGTTAGTTCTGTTGTAATGTCCACCATCTAATTTCTTATTTGAGTCATTTGCTTCTTCTCCAGTTTCTCTTTTATCATTTTGTCCAAAGATAGTTGATTTTATTGATCTTTTTAAAGAACCAGCTTCTGGTTGTGTTCATTCTTTGCCTCATCTTTTTTTCTGTTTATTTTATTTTTTTGCTCTAATCTTGGTTTTTTCCTCTCTTCTGGTGACTGAGAGCTTCATTTGCTAGTGTCTTTCTATTTTATAGGGTTGTAGGGTTAATGTTTTGATTTTTGGCACTTTGTGTGTGTGTGTTTCTTGTTATATGTTTACCTCTGAGCACTGCTTTTGCTGCGTCTCACTGGTTTTAGTATGCTGTGTTTTCATTCTTACTTGATTTTGTAATTTTTAAATTTCATTTTTGGTTCCTGTTGTTTCCCAGTGGTTTTTAGGCGAGGTATTACTCAGTTTCCATGTGTTTGATATTTTTTCCTTTCTCTTCCTGTTACTGGTTTCTACTTATATACCATTCTGATTAAAGAGAATGATTTGTATTATTTCTGTGTTTTGAGATTTTACTGAGGCTTGCTGTGTGGCCTAAAATATGGTCTGTTCTGGAGAATGTCAATGTGTTTTGGAAAAGATACATCCTTTGCTGCTGTTGAGTGGAGAGTTCTGTATATGTCTATGAGATCATACTTGTTTCATTGTGGCCTTTAAATCTTCTGTATCTTTGTTGAGTTTTATTCTAGTTGTTCTGTCCTTCACCGGAAGTGATGTGTTGAAGTCTACTGTTGTCAAACTCCTTGTCTTTTGAGTGGTGCTAGAATTTGTGTAATGTATTTTGGAGCACATTCGTTGGGTGTGTGTGCATTTATTATGGTTATGTCCTCTTGGAGATTGGCTTTTTTTTTTTTTAATCATTATATAATGTCCTTCTTTATCTTTCGTGGTGAATTTTGCCTTAAAGTTTAACAGAGGTTAATACTGTGACATCTGCTCTCTTCTTTGTTTGCTTGATTTTTTTTCACCTGTTAAGTTTTATTTATAGATGTGTTTGTGTCCAAGAGAAATCCTGGTGGTGTAGTGGTTAAAAACTATGGCTGCTAACCAAAGATTGGCAATTCAGATCTGCCAGGTGCTTCTTGGAAACTCTGTGGGGCAGTTTTACTCAGCTGTAGGGTTGCTGTGAGTAGGCATCAATTCAGTGGCAGTGGGTTTTGTGTCCAAGATATGTCTTGTAGACAGTGTATTGATTGTGTGTATTTTTTTTTAATCAATTCTGCCAGTCTGTTTATTGGTCAGTGTAAAGCATTTACATTCAATGTGATTATCAATAGATATGAAGGTATTGCTGTCATTCAGATGTACTTTTCTTCGTGGTATTGGCGTTTCTATGTTCTACTTAATATTTTATGTTGTGTTCTTTTTGTTTGTTGATTTTATTTGTACTTCTTTCACTGGTGGTGATTTTGTGTTTATTGAATCTATGTTTCTCTTTTTTTATATTTTGATAAGTAGGTTTGTTAAATTGACCTTTACCTTCCTAGGTTTAAAGCATCTTTTGTTTCTTGATATATCCTTGACTTCCCCTTTATATGAGATTTCTATAATTATACTATTCATTTCCCCCTTTTGTTGTTATTTGTAGATTAATGTCTAGTTCCCTGTTTTCAGTATTTTAACTGTTTTATTTTTTATGACTTTATCTGAGTTGATACCTGGCTGGTGCTGTGCTGTGTTCTAATCACAGGTTGTTCTCTGTCATTATTGGTTTCTGTTTGAATTCTTTAATATTTCTTGTAAGGTTAGTCAGGTTTTATACAAATTTCATTTATTTCTCTTTATCTGGAATGTCCTAGTTTTGCCATTATATCTGAGAGACAGTTTTGCTGGGTGTATAATTCTTGATGATCAGTTTCATGGTTTTGTATATGTCATTCCTTTGCTTTCTTGGCTGCATGTTTTCTGTTGAATGATCAGAGTTTAGTCTTACTGATTTCCCTTTGTAGGTGATTTTTCATTTTTTCCTGAGCTACTGTCAAGATGCATTTTTTTTGCCTTTGGTTTGGCAGTTTTGATTATGATATATCTTGATGATGTTATGTTGGGTCTGTGCTGTATAGATTTCTTTGAGCTTCTTGGGTGGATATCTTGTTTTTCATGATATTAGGGAGATGTTCTGCCAGCAAATGTTCAACAAGACTCTCTGTTTTGTTTGTTTTCTTTCTCATGTTCTGAAATTTCAATCACTTGTAAATTTTTCCTCTCAATAGTGTCTCACATAATTCTTAGGCTTTCTTCATTTTTCTTTATTATGTTTTTTGATTTTTCCTCCAACAAATTGATGGCAAGTTATTTGTCTACTATTGTTGGCTTCACTGATTTGGTCTTCCGTTGATTTCAGTTCTTCTGCTATAAGTTGTCTATTTCTAAAATGTTATTGTTAAATCTTTGGGATTTCTAGTTGCTGTGTTTGTATGGTTTCTGATTAGATGTCTGCTTTGTCATTTAGTTCTTGTATTGTTTTCCTGAATTCTCCTGTTGCCTTGCCTATGTTTTCGTTGGTTTTGTCTGTGTTTTCCTTGATCTCTTGGAGAACCCTGTATGTTAGTGTTTTGAATTCCTTATCAGGAAGTTCCTTTACCATTTCTTCCTCCAGAAGTTTTTCTGGTTCTTTATTTTGGTCAATAACTGGAACCATCTTGTCTTACTTTTTTATGTGATTTAATATTGTCAGTTGTCTCTAAGGCAGTACAGGATTCTTATGTTTATTTATTCTGTGTTTGTGTACTGTGTCCTGATGTTCTGTTTTGATATACATGATTTGGGAGGGCATGTCTGCTTTTCTGGTTGCTAGACTGGCTGAGAGCTCTCACCACCTGTCTCCATTTGGGTTGGGCAACAGTTGGGTATGTGAATATGAATCTGTTTGCTGGTCTTCAGGGTAGCTGAGGATGTAACTCGCCTTGCTGGTGAGATGATGTGTCCAACAGGCTGGTCACCTGAGTGTGAATACAGGTAGCATTCTCACTGGTCACTGGATTGGGTGTTGAGTGTGCACACTGCTGTTTGCTGAGTGATGGGGTGAGGGTGTCTGAGTCATTGGTCACTGGGGGTGTGGTAATGAAATTCTCACTGATGGTCCTGGTCAGGCAGGGCTACATGGGGGTGTTCAGAGAGAGCACAAGCCTTCTGTTGCAGTTGGTGTGGTTTGGAGGGAGAGACAGAGGATGACAATGACTGGGTTAGGAGTAGGTACTACCAGTCCTTGGGTCCTTAGCACAGTTGGATGGGTTGAAGAGAAAATGCTGTGCCTGGGCCCCCAGCACAGGCAGGTAGAAAAATGGACTCCACTGGATGTGGAGTCCTGGCTTGGATAACTGGGCTTTGGAGCGGTGCCTCTGGTTTGTGGTCTCCCAGGATGGGTGGGTGGGCAGAAGAGGGGGTACTGCCAAACTATAGGCTCCTGGTATGGGTGCGTGGGTAGATGAAAGGGTACTACCTCTCCATAGGCTTTCAGCCCATGTGGCTAGCTAGAGCCATAGGATCACAGTTCCCAAGGATGGCTGAGTGTATGAAAGAGGCCATGCCACTGGTCTGCAGGACTCCAGCATGAGTGGCTATGCAAAGAAGTGAGCATTGCCTTTCCACAGACTCCCTGCATCAGTGGCTGGTTGGAAGGTGGGTGCTGCTGCTCTGGGGGTCTCTGGGTCCCTGACACAGTGGCTGAACTGCAGGGGGGCCCAGCTGGTCTTTGCTTCCTCAGCTCAGGGTCCACGGTGGTGGTTGATACTGTATGAGAGGATGAGAGGCATGGGTGAGGTTGGAGAGAGATGAGTCGTGGGGGGGCACTGCAGGTCCATGGAACTCCACCTTGGGGGAAGTGTGGAAGCAAGGTGCATGGAGGCAGTGAGCTCCTGCTTGGTTCTGGATGCCAGTGCAGAGTCCCTCCTGCTTGGCTACACCAGGTGATGGGGGCTTTGACTTGGAATGCTATTTAATTTATTTCAGTATGGCCACACTGTGTGTGTTCACCCAACAGATGTTGGTGAGCTGTAAATCTCTTTGTCTGCTATTTACAGACTCTCCGTCCACTTCATGCTCTGTCCAGTTCTTTAGCTTTGCCCTTGGTTCTCAGAGTTCCAAAGTTGTCATCTCTATCCAGTTCTCTTATTTTCTCAGGTCTTTGTTGTAACAGGCCTGTTAGGAGGTATGTGACTATGCTGCTGTCTTGAACCACCTCCTTCTCTTAAAATTTTAAAGATTCCATTTTTCTTGTTTCTGGCTCCTGCTCTTGTTCTTGGAAAGTATGCTGTAATTTTAAATTTAGATCTTTTATGCATAGTTTGTCTTTCCTCTTTGGTTATTATTACTATTGTTTACTTTTTAAAAATTATGATTAAGTGAAAGTAAACAATCCAGGTCAGTTTCGCATGCCCGCCTCTCTACAACTCTGTCTGCTTTCCTCACCCTGTGACAGCACACTCTTCCTTTTTACTGTTTACTTCTAGTATTCTCTTAACGACCACCTGCTGCCTCCTCTGTACCCTCTCCTCTCCCCTGTGGAAAGAAACCAGTAGGACAGCCTTCTGTAAATATATAAAACCATAAAGTACACACACCACATGCTCACTCTGTGTCCCCGAGTCCAGTCCATTCTTAGTCTGAAATGTTGACCTCAGTACTGGTTTCAGGTCTAGGGAAGCAGCAAGCCTAGGGACCATGTTCCTAGGGAACCCTCCAGATTGTCAAACCGTCAGTTCTGATCTTTTAGTAGAATTCTTGATCTGCAAACCTCTTTTTCTCATGCTATGTCAGGGACTCTGCAATGTGTCCCCTATCAGGGCTGTCCTTGGTAGTGACTGGGCACCATGTGGTTCTTCTGGTCTCATGCTGATATGCTCTCCCAATTGTATGGGTCCTTCTGTCTTCTAGGCTCCTTTTTCCTCATATCTGATGTTCTTGGTCACCATCTGTTCCAGGTAGGGACCATCTGTTCCAGGTAGGTTGGGACCATTTGATGTTCTTCAGAGGGCAGCTTACTGACTTTTAAGACCCCAGATACCACTCATCTTTGGTTACTTTTAAGATTTCTTTGTCCCTGGTTTTCTGTATTTGCAAGATGTCTAGATAGGGGGTTTGCTTTTATTATTCTATTTGGAACTTGTATGTCTAAACTTGAGAATTCATACCTGTCATTACTTCTGAAAAATTTTGTCATTAGCATGTAGCCTGAGAGCAATGGAGTTTCAAGCAGGAGGGTGACACAAAGCAGATAATGTTAAAGAAAAAAGTCTGCAGCTTACTAGTTTGTTAACTCAGGGCAAAACATTTAAATGGCATATGGCTCTACTTTCTCATCTGAACAGCAACAACAAAAAGAAAACCAAACTCATTGCTTTCAGTTGATTCCAAATCATAGTGACCCTCTAGGACACAGTAGAACTGTCTCAGGAGTTTCTAGGGAGGAGCAGGTGGATTTGAACTGCTACCTTATGGTTAGCAGCTGAGCTGTTAACCACTGTGCCACCAGGGCTTCTCTCATTTTTACACTGGGGACAGTAATCGTTATTCTTCCTACCCCAGATAATTATCTTGAATATCAAATAGTGTATTTGAAAATGCATTGCAAATTATAACATGCTATATGAATAGCACAGGATCCACCTAATTGTGGATAGTCAATAACTTTTGTTGAATTTCAATAAATGTTTATTGAATGGTCAGTGAGTAACAAGTGTAAGGCAATGTTTTAGTCATCTTGTGCTAATGTAACAGAACTAGCACAAAGTGGATGGATTTTGGCAACGAAAAGTTTGTTCTCATGCAGTCCAGAGGGTTACAAGTCCAAATTCAGGGTGTCTACTCCAGGGGAAGGATTTTCTGTCTGTCAGCTCTGGAGGAAAGTCCTTGCGTTGCATCAGTCCTTGGTCAGGGAGCATCTTGGCACAGGAACCTCATGTCTGAAGGACATGCTCTTCTCCCACTGCTGCTTTCTTGATGGTGTGAAGTTCCCACCTTACTCTGATGACTTCTCTCTCTTATATCCCACAAGCTGGTAACTTGAGTCCTGCCTCACCAACACAACTGCTGTCCATTTTCCCTCATCAGCACCACAGAGGCAGGATTCACAACACATGGGAGGAATTGTACTGTATTGGGACTCAGCTTAGTGAAATCAGTACACACATTTTGGGGGGACATGATGTAATCTATGACAGGTAATATTATTATAATTTCATTTTTTCTCTTCCCCTACTCTACCATAAAGGAATACAAGAATATTTATATCACTCATGGAAATGATGCATATATACACACATACATACATATACATGTTATATATATTATAGAATGTGTGTGAAAAATCACTGTGATGTTTAGATGTGTTCTAATTTTATTCATCTCCCAGTGCTGTTTACTTACAAATAATCCATTGTCAATTTTCTGAAACATAAGCTGTTGTTATTACCAGTAGTAGTGTTTAATGCCTGTAAAGTACTGTTGATGTTTTTGTTCAATCATCAGATACTTTGCGTATCTTTTTCCTACTATTCATTTTTAAATGAATTAATGTATTTCATGTCTCCTCAATTAGATTATATGGAGTCAATCTAGTGGCAAGTTCATGTGTTTAAAATATAGGCAGATCTGGGACCATATCCTGGCTTTTTCATCTCCTGAACTTGTAGTGGTGGGCAAGTTACTTTACTTTTCTTGTATTCTGTTTATTTTTTTTAAAAACTGAGTAATTAATTCACTGTGGATCACCTGTTGTATAGATAATGTTCTTTTATGTATTCAAATCAGGTAATTTGTATCTTTACAGTGTCTTTGAGTACAGTTAATATTATCCCTGTTTTACAGGTTGGGAACCTGCTAGAAAAGTAGAGTAAGTTGCCTAAGATCATAAAGCTCGTATGCATCATAGCCAGGATTTAAACCTGAGATGTCTGATTGCAAACCCTGTGCCTTCATTCATATCTGAGAAAGTATTCCTCATAATTCTTGGTACCTGTGAAAGTAGGTGTGGATTCTTTTTTAGGGCAGTGATAATGTTTCATAGTTTTCCTACATTTGGCATTTTGCCCTGTACACAGTAGGCACTCCGTAACTAATTGCTTATTACCTCTGTTTAAGCTGCTTTTCTTTTATTCACTGCATGTTGACTTTCTAGCCAAAGGGAAAGGACAGTCCCAAACCAGAGTGAATATTAATACTACCTTGGTTGAAGATATAATCAACTTGAAAGAAGTGGATGAAGAAATGAAGTCTGTGATAGAAGCACTCAAAGATAATTTCAATAAGACTCTGAATATAAGAACCTCACCAGGTTAGTGACTGAACCAGTGCTTCAGGGAGTGACCAAATGGAAAGAGAAAGGCTTCAGCGGAGTTGAGTTTGTCTCAGCTTTGCCAGACTGGTGACCATGGGTGGTTACTTTGCTTTCTGATCCTGAGTTTCTTTCTCTAAAAATAGAAATACAGTGCCTACCACAAAGCTTTGGGGTGGGTATTAAGTGAGATGTCATATGTAAAGGGTCTCATACAGTACCTAGCACATAATTTAACACTACATTTATTTTTTCACGCAACAAATATTTGTCTAGAATGAGCTAGGCATTGTGCTAGTAATGCACAGTGGTGAACCAGACTACGTGTGGTCTTCGTTCTCGTGGAGCTGTCCTGCCAGAAAATGGGATCTGTTAATATGAATGTGTTACAAACACCTCTAGAGTTGGTCTCACAATAACTGGCATTGTTGCTCTGATTTTTTCCAATTTCTGCTGTTTGACAGTTCTTATCCCATACTGGATAACCAAATGGCTGCAGACCTGTGCAGCTTAGGCATGTCTGTATCCCTGAGTTTGACCAGGAAGATTCCATTTGGGTTAATAACTTCCTGAAAGTGGCTTTTCTAAGTGGGAAATGTCAGAACTGTCTAGGAGAACTGTTTGCAGATGTGATGGAGAAGTGAGTTGTCAGCTAATGGTGTAGGCAGGCAGGAAAAATCCAATTGCTGTTAAATTGGCCTTTTGGAAATTGTCATCATCCGAGAGTCAGGCCTGGGACCCCCTCTGAAGGTATCTGGAATCTTGGGCTGCTCTCACTCACATCTTGGTGGAGACAGTTTATAAGGAAACTAGAAAATATTTCGTGAACTTGTTCTTAAGAAAACCAAATGAAAAGTGTACAGCTACATTTATAAACACCGTCAGAAGCATACCGAGTTCAGAGATGCGATCCATTGTGAAACCAGAGGGCCGTTCCCGTCATTTGTCAACTTTTGGACTGGAGCATTTCTGCCTCTGCTGACAGTAGAGTGTGCCATTCAATCTCTCCCAACTGTTTATTTTAAACTTGCTTATTATTTTAGGTATGAAACTGATAAAGTGCTCTGTCTCCCCTGTGCTTTCTGGCCTGTTAACATTCTGCAGCCGAAACCAGAGAGCAGTTTGAGAGTTGCTGAGGGAGAAATGTGATACTTAAAATTAGCCAGCAAGCTCCACTCTTGTTGAACTTAAAAAGATGATGGGCCTGGAAAGAGGTTGGGAGTATAATTTGTTAAATGTTAACCTCTGAGAAAATGAAGGGCAAGAATGAGGCTGAGGGAGATTCTCACTGGGGACAGATTGAGGGAAAAGGATTTGATGCATTATGTCGATATGGATTTAGGGAATGGGAACCACCACAACTGCATACTGAAAAGCTCATGTTGGGACTTCTGTGGCAAAGGATCTCATGGCAAATTAGGAAGGCTGAATTAAGATCCTTTTCAAAAGGCCTCCCATTGGTATTTCCGCTTTGTTTCTTTCTTTTCGAGGTTATGTTTGTATAACATGCTATGTAGAATGTTAGACCAGGAAGGGACTGAGTAGAACAGGCTGGGCTTAGCCAGTCTTTTTTTTTTTGCCAGATTCTTCTAAATCATCTTTCATTACCGTCTGAACCGGCAGGCACCTTTCCTCTTACACCTCCATTTGTCCACCAGTGATTGCTCTCTCCAAGATAGTTGACTCTTTTAAATAGTTGTCTAAGATAGGGTTTACTCCTTTGTTCTTGCTCTATCTCTTATCCACCCATCGATTTCTCTGTAGATTCGTTCACAAAAGCATTATTGCGTACCTACTTTGTGCTCATTGCTTTTAAAAGGTACTCTGAAAGTGTTGCTGTTAGTTGGAATCAGCTTGATGGCACACAGCAAGAAAAGCGGGTATAGAGAGAAAAGAAATGGTCCCCATTTTCTGGGAGCCTAGAGCCTAATGTGAAAGGACAGGCAAGTAAACCATTGTGTATAAAACCATATGGCAAAGCATGGTTAAGATCATGGCTTTGGAGTCAGTTACACCTGGGTTTTAATTCGAACTCCATTATTGAGAACTGTTGTGATGTTGGGCAACTTCCCTCTATGCCTCAGGTTCCTCATCTGTAAAATAGTAGAAATAGTTAATAACTGTCTCATAGAGTTATTGCAATATTGAGAACAAATTTTAGAATGGTTTTAGTACAATGTGTGACTCATAGGAAGTGCTTAGTAAATATTGGCTATTGTCATTAATAGAGAACTGTGTATAGATGCTTAAAAGCACATGAAAAGGATTTATAACCCAGCCTAGGAGGGCAGGCAAGATTTTCAGGATTAGGAGCTACTATCCCACTACTATCAAGTCAATTCTGGCTTACAGTGACCCTATAGGACAGAGCAGAACTGTCCCATAGGATTTCCAAGGCTGTAAATCTTTTATGGGAGGAGGCTGCCGCTTCTTTCTTCCATTGAGGAGCTGATGGTTTCAAACCACCAGTCTTTCAGTTAGCAGCCAAGTGTTTTAACCACTCTGCCACCAGGGTTCCTGAGATGCTCCTCTAGCTGAGTGTTAAAGAATAAGCAGGAGCTGTACCAGCAAAGGGAGTTCTTGGTAGGAAAAGTATGTGTAGGAGTTTTAGGCCAAGAGTGAAAAGAGTGTAGGAGAGAAATTGTAAGTAGATTATTTTGGTTAAAACATAGAAGAATGTCAAGAAGTAATAATAATAAACATGTATTGGGCACTTGTATGTCAAGACAAAAGTCCTGGTGGTGTGCAGGTTAAGTGCCACAGCTGCTAACCAAAAAACTGGCAGTTTGAATCCACCAGGTACTCCTTGGAAACTCTGTGGGGTACTTCTGTAGGGTTACTATGAGTCAGGATTGATACTATGGCCGCGGGTTTTTCTTAAATATGTGAAGACACAGTTGTAAGTGTTTTATGCACACAGTTTCGTTTAATCCTTGTAACAGCTGTCTGAGATCAGTGCAGCAGATCAGGAAACAGAGGTTCATAAAGGGGAAGGGATCTACCCAGGGTTACACAATCAGGAAGTGGTGGAGTCAGTATTTGAACCCAGATCATCTGTCTTTAGAATCATGGCAGTTGTTACCATTATACATCCTAGATCTTTCCAGGTTGAAGCTAGTGGTGTCTACAACCTACCTTTAATGACACTGAATCTAGTTGAGTGCATCAAATCAAATCCTAGGGCCATTGTGTGGTATTGCCATTTTCTGACAGGAATTTTCCAGGCCAACTCGATGTGTTTTAAAGATCTACATTCCCCCTTTCTCTTTGTGTTCTCAGAATGAGCCATCCATGAGTGGTTCCTACTGTGAATGGCTTTTCTGCTATTTCCTTTTGGTGTAGGAAATCAGGGGAGTTTGAATGATGCTCATTTTCTGTCTGCAACTGTAGCTTTATTTGATTGTCTTCTTGGGTTCCTGAAAATTTTGCCCAGGATTTTTCAGAGTTCTAGTAGTGATGAAAATGGTGAGATCTAGGAAAGCAGTGATATGAGGTCCAACCGTTAAGTCCGTGAACTTAGTTGTTGTAAGTGCTGCATGTCTCATTGCTAAATGTCGCTACAGTCACCTTTGAAGTACTCTCCTTGGGAAGCTATGCCCTGAGCCAGTGCCTAGTCCACCCTTCAAAGCAATTTTGGAACTGTTTCTGGAAAGGCCATTGTGTACAGTGGCAAGTTGGTGAACTTAATTGTCTAGTTGTCTGTGAGGGAGTTTTTAGCCAGTAAACACATAAATGTGTTGGAACATCCTCCCTACTCACCAGATCTGATCCCCAATGACTGTTTACTTGAGGATAAAGGAAGTATTGACATTTTGATGACATTCGGGACATCAAGGGTAATAGGACAACAGCACTGATGGCCATTCCAGAAAAGGAGTTCCAAAATTGCTTTGAAGGGTAGACTAGGTGCTCCCCTTGGTGCTTAGCTACATTGTTGCTGTGGGTTGCAACTGACTCAGCAGCAGGGGGTTTGATCTATGAGGAAGGGCCTTGATTCACATTGCAATTAAGCACACTTGAATTTGAGTCTTGGCACTTGATTGTTTTTCATTTTGTTACCTCTGTGATCTTGGGCCAGTCTTTTAACTTCATTAACCTCATTTTTTCTCATCTGTAGAGCAAGGATAGTAATATAATGTTACAGGGTGGATGTAAGAACTAAGAGTGGTACAGAGAGTTACCTTGACTTGTGCACATGTTTTACTACTTTGTTTACTTGGTTGTTTATATCTTTTAGCTGCAACTGGTCACTTCAGTCGGTAAGGTAGTTATTTTTTGACTAAGTTGGAAACCAAGGCATAGACAGAATAAGTGATTTGGCCAAAGTTTCATGATTAGTAAATGAATGGGTTGCAGGAGGAGTGACCAACTTCCCAGTTTTATCACTGAAAGTTCTGAGTCCTTGGAAGCTTGTCAGGCTCTGGCAAATCAGAAGAGTTCATCACTGAATAGCTAATAAGGAATTCCAACCTAGTTGAAACCCTGGTGGTACAGTGGGTAAGAGCTAAGCTGCAAACATTTTGATTTGCAGCTTGAACCCACCAGCCTCTCCTTGGAAACCCTAGGGGCAGTTTTGTTTTCTTGATCAGTCAACATTCAAAGCTCTTTTCATCTTTTCGTTACATGATACTGCTGCTGGCTATGAAAGCTTCTTGAATAGTCTTGGCATGATTGGTATGCACACATACACATATCCCAAACCTGTTACCATTGAGTTGATAGGGGATCCATAAATGTGAATCTGCATTAGAATTCAGTTGAATCTGAATTAGATAGGTCTTAAAGGTGGAAATCCTAAGGCCTCTCTGAATTCTAATACACTATAATTTTTTTATTTTTAATTTTTAAGGATCCCTTGATCATATCACTGTGGTAACTGCTGATGGGAAGCTTGCTTTAAACCAGATTGGCCAGATCTCCTTGAAGTCACCACAGCTGATTTTGGTGAACATGACCAGCTTCCCAGAGGTAAGGTGGCATGGTAAAAGGGTCACTTTCCCTGGACTACTTTGGACTGGAAGCAGCTGGGCCGAGTAGGTAGATAAAATGAGACGAAGCATAGTAAAGGGGAGTTAAACTCATATGCCATAGGAGCCAGGGAAGTAATTTGAATACTGAAACAGGCCCCAGCTAGGAAAAACAAGAGTGGAAATGCAGTGATTGGCACTTCTGATGATATGGAGAGGTAAACAGGAAAGCCTGTGCCCTGTCTGAAGGGGGTGACCTGGGCTCAGCTCCTGCTGATGGTTGCTAGGCAGAGTGTAGCCCTGACAATCACTGTTAACTGGTTATTGCAATTTTTATTTCCAGAAGAAACCAGTAACCTAAATTTTTATGAGATCTTTGTTAAATATTGATAACTAATTCACTTTCCTTTTTTTTGAAGACTATGAGGCAAATAAAACATACTAATGGGCCAGACATGCCTTCTGGGCCACCAGTTTGTGACTTCTGCTTCAGTATTTTGAGCAGTCCCTTCAGAAATGCATGTTCCTTTCAAACTGGACTCACGACTGCTGGATATCACACAGAACAGAGTGCTGCCAAGGCTGAAAAGTGGGTTGTGTTCAGTCATTGCAATCTTGAGACTTTAGTCTAGTTGAGGAAAGTAATTAGGCTTTTCCTTATTGGTGTCATAGAAATTGACCTACATTAGGGATTCTAGAGGACCTGGGGTTGATCCCATTCCTGCTGCTGTCTGGCTGTTTGACCTTGCACAAATTTCTGCACTTTTGGGGCCACCATTTCCTTACCTCTTTAGTATGGGGTGACAGAAAGCTGAATTTCTTTCCTGTTCTCATTGTCTGTTTCAGTAATTTCATCCCAAAGACATAGACCAAAGGTGGACCTGCTGGGTTTGACATACTTGGTTAGAGATACTTGAATAGGAAAGCCATTGTATGGGTAAACTGTTTGAAATCAAAGAGCTCTTGAGCTAATCCACCAGGCACACTGTTGCTAGCCCCCATTGCATTCTCCATAGGTATAGTGAGTTTTTAAGAATAATACATTGGATCTTGCCATTCCTGTGCTCTAAGTTTAGCAGTGGCATCAAATAATCTTTAAGTCCAGAGTCCTTACTGTGGTTTAGAAGGTACTGCGCGGCCTGGCCCCTGCCTGCTTCATCAGTTTTTCCGGTCTTGCCTTGTACCCCTATCATCCATGCATTCTACGCGAGCCACACTGGCCTTGTTTCAGTTCCCAGGAGACACCATGCCTTTTCCATCCTCGGGGACTGTCCTAGTCACCTGGTACTGCTCTAACAGAAAATACAACGGGTGGAAGGAAGGCTTGATGAAGAGAAATTTTATTGTCACAGCCTGGTAAGCCACTAATCCATTAACCAGTTACAAGTCCACTCAGTAAGAGAAGTTATCACAATCCAGTAGGCTAAGTCTAAATCCAGTAAGAGCATCGTGGCACAGGAACCTCATGTCCTAAGGACGTGCTCCGCTCTTGGTGCTTCTCTCTTGGTGGTGTGAGGTTCCCAGCTTCCTGTACTCATTTCCCACAAGCTTGTAGCTTGAGTCCTGCCACGCTAACACAGCTGCAGCCCATTCATCATCAGTATCACAGAGGCGGGATTCACAATACGTGGGAAGAATGGCACCGTATTGGGACTCCTAGCTGAGTCAAATCAACACATACATTTTTCGGGGGACACAATTCAATCCATGACATTGACTTTGCATATTCTGTTCTCTTTGCTCGGAACACTCTTGCTTGGCTAATTGCTAATCATATTTCAATCATAGTTTAAGTGTCTCTTTCTCAGGGCATCCTTTCTTAGCCTTTACAATCTAAATCATTCCTCCACACTAAGCTCTCTTATATAGCACTGTCCTTTTTCTTCGCTTTACGTATCACTCTTGGTAGTCACACATTTGTTTGCATGGTTATTTTTCATTTGAGTTGGATCCCACTCAGTGGTGCTTGGCTTGGCTGGCATTTTTCATTTTACTTCCACTAGATTGTAAGTTTGCAATGTGAGAGCCATATTAGATTCAATTCATTGTGCTCAGCAACTAATACAGTGCCTGGTTCATGGATGCACCCAGTAAATTTTCCTTTACTGGATGAGTACTTGTCATTAGGTTTAGGGGAGGGTGGCACTTACTCCTGGTGTTACTAAGGAACAATGAAATGGACAAGAAGGAAACTATCAACTCTTTCCATTTCTGTCCCAACTCCCCCCGCCGACTATTGAGGCCTCTCCCCCTTGTTCATCTAATCCCATAGGCACCGTAAGCCAATTTAGGGAATAGCCTCCTAATTACACAGCTTGAAGACCTCATCAGGCAGATTGCTTTTCAGAGTCAGCCACTTCTGTTATTAAATAGCAAATGGCGTGCACAGAAGAAGCACCTGATTGGCCACCAGAACATCTTATGAGGCAGAAGGAGGTATTAACAGCTTAATTTTTTTCTTAGGAAGTTGGCATATGTCTTCATTTTTCAACCAAAGAATCTCGTCATTTCTCAAAGATGAAATTCTGTGAGTTTTGAAAGAAACCTTACATCTCAGTACAGAGGTTCATTTACAGGGACAGAGGAGGAAGTGTGAGTTACATTGTCTTTTGAATTCCTTTATCTCATCTGGTGTATATATTAAACAAATAGCTCTAACTAAACATTTCCTTCCTCCAGCTTAGAAGCTATCTGTAGAGTGCCCAGGTTCATAGCTTAAAAATGCTGAGCTAATCTTCTCTCTGTTTATATAATTCCTTTCTGGTTCACAAACGTGAGCATTTCGGTATTATGCTGTAGTGACACACTGCAGATTTACATGCATAATCTTTTTGAATGCATTGAAGACAGAAAACTGTGTTGCATTTGTTTAACATGTGTCCTGCTTGATAAATGATATACGCCATTACTGTCTTCCCTAAAGTTGCCTGCAGCTAGAGCTAATGATGGGAAAGAAAAGAAGGGAATAAAAACCACAGCATGATTTGAATGAAACTTGGCCAATTAAAAAAAAAATTTAGGCTTCATTACTGCTGTTTTGGAGGAAGGAGAGCTAATGTGTACTGTGTCTGCTATTCGCCAAGCACTTTTTCATGTTTTCTGTTGTGTGAGCAACACAGCTACTCTCTGAAATTAGACATTGTTTATTCCATTTTATAGATGAGCATACTGAGGCTCAGAGAAGTAAAATACCTTCTGAAATTCACACTCTTGTAAGTTCTAGAGCCAGGATTTAAATACATGTCTGTATGACACCAAAGCCTTTTACCATTAATTCAGTAATTCAACAAACATTTTTTTGAGTCTCTGAAATTTATTAGGCTGTACTTGATGTGCTGGGAAATCAGTACTAATGAAGATGTATAAGACTTTTGCTCCCAGATCTTGCATCCTAGGGGCTCATTAATGAGGAAATAAAGAAAATGGAAGGCCAATAACTAAAAAGACTAGCAAAGTTGATGTGATCCCAAAACATGTTCACTTGTCCACAGTGTATTATCATCTTTTGTCTCTTAGTATAGATTAGCTTAAGAATCACAGTGACAGAACACTCATTTCTGCCAGACCCCAAATGGGAACTGTGATCTTTTGGCATAGTACTTGAAACAGGCACAACCAGTTGATCAGTGTCATCTGAGAGCAACCTATTTGCCTCGGGAACCTGGCAGTCACACTCCATGAGTGAGGGCATATTGTTGTCTTTGTATATAGATTTCTCTTTTGGGTAGTTCAGGTGGTAGTTCACCAACCACATGGGGGCAGATTGGTATCCTAGAGGGCAAGCGGTCGATGTGGTTTCATGTTACTTTTTATTTCCGTTTTGCCATCCCAGATCCTTAAATGTAGCTTAAATGTTCCAGCTTCCTGTCGGAAGTGGGTGCTCCCAGTGCCTATAGGAGTAGATTGTAAGTGATCACTCGGGCTAGACTGGAAGAGAGGTGGTGGTTGTGGGATATTACAGCAGTGAGTAACCAGTCGTTGTGAGAAGGGTTTCAGAAGACAAGATTTGGAGACCTGTGACCAGGCTACCATTCAAAGTGGAGATTCCCTTTATTGTTAACCTTAGAGGTCTGTATTTTATTTTATTAAGGAAGATGGCATTTCTCTTTCAGAGAAA
This sequence comes from Heterohyrax brucei, assembly GCA_028571685.1. NCBI lineage: Eukaryota > Metazoa > Chordata > Mammalia > Hyracoidea > Procaviidae > Heterohyrax > Heterohyrax brucei. The sequence continues at coordinate 73,106,481 of CM053150.1, forward strand.
AATTAAGTTCATTTCTTTGTCCAGCTGTCTTATTTAACTTAGCTGTACCCTTTATATGAGCTCTGGCTGTGCAGTGGCTCAAGCATTCATTCGAACCCACTAGCCACTCCCTGGTAGAAAGATGTCACAGTCTGTTTTCCTAAAGATTTTATAGCCTTGGAAGCCCTATGGGACAGCTGTACTCTGTCTGTTAAGGTCTCTATAAGTTAGAATTGACTCAGCAGCAGAGAGTTTGGTTTTTTGGTGTACTCTTTGTTTTGACCTTTCTTTTTTATTGTAAATTTTATTGTAAATTAATAACAACTTTACAGTCTATGTCATGTAACCATGTAACACCCAAAACTTTCACCTCTATTCTGTTTTAGCTGCCTTGCCCCCCTTTCCCCATGTGACAGCATGCTTCCTCTTTTGTTCAGAACTTCCCTTGACCTTCTGTCCAAGGTCTGGCCCTCCTCATCCAATCAACTCAGCTCCAGCAAAGTGTCCCTGAGACAATTCCATGTACATTTTTGAAGGTTTGTTCACCTCCAGTATCACTCTATGTTTTGTATGGTCCAGGACAGTTTTTGTCTGGGGGCCAGGCTCCCAGGGGGCCCTCTGTTCAGAAGGACCATCAAATGTGGCCTTTTGGTATTTTGATAGAATCTTTATACACTAGACCTAATTCCAAATCATTTGGGGAATGAGGGAATTTGAAAGAAAATATATACCAAGTACTATCATTGGGCTTAGAGTTGGGGAGTGTACCAGCTGCTCCTGTCTCTGCTAGTAACTCAACATGTAATGGATGGCATCCCTATTATACTTCTCTTGAGCTTTCAGGGAAGGCTGTTGTACTTTTAGGGATATGACCTTATCCTGTAGGTCCCCATACATATAATGAAGGGCTGTGCTTGATTATGTGGAAGAGTTTTTTTGCAGTTTTGAGACTCTGTGGTCAGAGGTACCATTTTAAGAGCTTGATATTTTAAATAGTTGCCACACCATTAGATCTACATATAACTGTCCAAGAAGAGGATTCACCTACATATGGAAATTCTAGTTTGTCATTTTGACTTATACCTCATACAGATACAGAATTAAGATTGTTTTACAGTGAAATGGAGATTTTGAGGCAGCTACTAAAAAAACTTGGAAAAGTAAAATAGGTGTGCAGCAGCCACCACTCATTTAAACTGGAAACTTAAGAAGAACTCAAGGTCAAGAATTGGTCCTGTGAATATGAAACTTTCTACATGATGTAGATTGGCTCTGGTCAAACCTACAATTATTTTGACAGTGTCAGAGGCCTTGTTTTCTTGAATTCCATGTAGTCATGCCAATGAAAGCATCTGTTTTCTTGCTACCCTTTAGGATAGCATACTGGTTATAGTAGTTATAATGTTACTTGAGTGTGAGGTGAGTCACTGTGGGAAATCAGTGTACCAGTGTGTCACCTGGCATATTAGAGGACATGACTGTGTCAGAGAAACCCCTGAAAGATGTTGGGCAGGGCAGCAGTGCATCAGCTACATGGTGACATCGACTTAGCCTTGTCTGGGTGTTCTGTGCCTCTTACCTTTATATAATACATGCTGTGTGTTAATATAATAACTTCCCTTGATTTTAACTGTGTGCCAGACATAGAATGAGATGTATTGTGCTGTTATTTTACTTAATCTTCTCTGAGGTTGAGGTACAACAGGGTCTCCTTTTCTTAGATTACAAATGGAAGCTCGGAGGAGCCAAGCTTGTTGCCGAGGGTCACGTGGTTGGCAGAGCTGGGGGTTAGGCTGAGATCTTTCTGACTCCAAAGCCTATGCTTTTACCTACTCTGCATTTCCTGGTAGTAGACATTTGTTGCTCACTCCAAACTATGAGTGGGTTTGATGTGAGTGTGTATGTGAATGAGTTAAATTTATTTACCCATTCCAAATCGGCACTGGTATATTCTGAGTGTAAAATGTCAGCTGGCTTTTTAACGTATAAAATCTTTCATCTGTCTTTACACCAACCTTTGCACAGAACAGCCCCCTCCCTTGAGGATTTATTGTGGTTTTGATCTGTGTTGCCTCAAACCATTGAAATCTTTTCAAAGAAGCAGAGCTGTTTTCTTTTTATTTTTTCTTCTTTTTGCTTTTTTTCCTCCCTCAGTATGCTGGTACCAGGAGTGGACATAGTTTGCTATTCAGCTTGATCAAAGCACTCTACACCAATGTAACTTCCTGATCTTACTGGTAACAGAACTAAATGTTTCCATGTTCTGCCACGATGGGTTGCCAGTTATCGACAGAGGGCTTGCATCTGGTAATAATTATTTACTAATTCTGTTTACCTTTTGATCTGGTTTTTAGTGTACAGCTGCAGCTATCAAGGCTATAAGAGAAAGTGGAATGAATCTTAACCCAGAAGTGGAAGGGACACTAATTCGGGTACCTATTCCCAAGTAAGTTTAGCTGAACTTCATAATCTTTTGATGCAGTGGGGCAGTTGTCCTTGGAAACCAGTACTTCATGATACTGTTATGCCAATGGTGTACTTTACCTGTACCTCTCATCCTGAAACATTTCAGCATCTGCTGAGATTCACTTTATTCATTCAGAAATATTTATTGGGTACCTAGTATGTGCTGGAAACCCTGGTGGTGTATAACGGTTAAGTGCTGCAGCTGCTAACCAAAAAGTTGGCAGTTAAGATCTACCAGGTACTCCTTGGAAGCCCTACTGGGCAGTTCTCTGTCTGATAGCCGCACTGTGAGCTGGAATCTGCTTGATGACAGTGGATTTGGATTTTAGTTTTGACTGCGTGCCAGGTACTGGGAATGTGGTTGTAAACCTGACAAAGTCCTTGTCCTCATGTAGTTTGCATTCTGATTGAGAAGATAGGACAAATAAAGTCCTTCCAGATAATGAAGTGCTATGATGAAAAAAAAGGCAATAGGATCTAATAGAAACTGACTTGGAGGGTGTAGTGGTGGAAGGGGCAGTTTTAGCCTAGGAGGACTCTTTAAGGAGGTACCATTTGGGCTGAGAGCTAAATGATGAAAAGAGCCAGCCCAGTGGAAGGGCTTTCCAGGCAGCATGAATAGCAAGCACAAAGACTCTGAGTCAGAACAGACCTTGGTATATTTGAAAATGAAAAAGACTAGTGAAATTTCTGAAATTGAGTGAGGGAGTGGTTTTATTATATATAAAACATAGAAATTATATACATGTGTGTATGTGTGTTATGTACACACACACATATCTACCGTACACACACACACACACACACACACACACACATATACTTATGTGTGTATATGGAGGTTGGACCAGGCAACAGAGGCTGATCATTTATGCTTTACAAGGCATGGTAAGGAGTTTAGATTTGGGACCATTGGAGGGAATAAAGCAGGGGAAATGGGGATCTCTCTGGCTACTGATGAATGGAATGTAGGGGACAGAATGGATGCAGAGGGAACAGTTGGGAGGCCACTGTAGTATTCGAGGTGAAACATGAATTTTCTCCAATTGCGTAGCAGACAGGTTAAGTTTCTCCTTTTGTAATACCATAGCCCTTTGGATATTGGAATCCTATGGGGTTAATATAATTATCTTTTTATGTATCTTTTTTATTTCTAGACTAGAAGCTCTTTGAGGGTAGAGGACTATTTCTTAATTTATCTTTAAGTTCTTGTTCCTACAATGTCTCACTCACAGATAGCAAGTCTTAAGTAAGTGTTGAATTAATGCATTCACTCATCTGACTATTCAGCACTCTTTGCTTTCCAGGCACTCTCCTGATTGTTAGACTATAACAGTAAACAGAACTGGTGAGAAAAGATTCCTGTCCTGGTGGGGCTTACATTCTAGTTGAGGAGGCACAGTAAACAGAAAAGGAAATGAATTCATAATGCAGTGTCATATGATGATAAGAAGTATGAAGAAAAATAAGCAGGAAAAGGGGATTGAGAGTGTTGGGGTGTGTTACTGTAGATAGGGAGGTTCAGGAAGGAAATGACATTTGAACCTCAGTGAAAGGAATGAATGAAGCTTTCAAACAGCGAAAAGGGAAATAGAGTATAACAAGCGTTGAGTGTTGTTTGTACCACATGTCATCCTGCATTCCTTTATATATATTGCCTAATTTGTCACACAATCCCTCTGAAGTAGGTTTTTTTCAGACATGGAAATTTAGGCTCAGAGATGTAAAGTAGTGTCACTAAGGTCACACAGTTTGTGCTGAACCTGGGACCTGAACCCAGTTTAGTTGATTCCAAAGCCCCATGCTATACCTGTGACAGCAACAAAAATTAATCCTAATACTAAGAGCCCAGGGACTTATCCTCACTGAACTTTTTCTGCCTTATGGCCAAAAATTGGCTGTCCTGTTCTGTTGTGTTCTCAGTACTTTGTAAGGCTTTGAAATCATGTGAATTGGGAGCACTATAACTTAGTGTTTAAGAACCAGATAGGTCTGGGTTCAAGTCTAGTACCTGTTTGCTTGGTTAGTTCACTAATTGATTCAGCCAATTTTCTGATGATACGTGATGTTCCAGACTCTGTGCTCAGTGCGGGGAGTATATAGCCATGGTCCTTGCCTTCATGTAGCATAAAGTCTGTGCCAGACACCTTGTTTATGTTGCCTCTAGCTTTACCACCACCATAAACTCACTATTACTCATAGTTTACAGATGAGAAAAATTAAAGTTTAGAGAAATTAAGGGACTTGATCACTTACTTGCTCAGTAAGTGGCAGAGTCAGGGTTTGAATTCTGCATTTTTCTGTTACCAAATACAGGCTCTCTCCTATCCTATATTACCTCTGTGTGGTGATGGCTGGGACACAGATGTGGAAGTCTGCTCTTGTGGAGGCTGATAGCCTTGGAAACTCTGTGGAGCAGTTCTCCTCTGTCCTGTAGGGTCACCGTGAGTCAGAATTGACCTGACAACAATAGAGTAGCAGTGGCTGAATGGAAGATGCTAAAGGTCTAATGGATAGTAGGGTTAGTAATTTACTAGTCTAACCCTTAACTATTTGCAGTACCCTGCAAATCCTGTATAGTAGTTGTTATTGGGTGCTCCCGAATTGATTCTGAATCACAGCAACCCCGTAGAACGGAGTACGACTGCCCCATAGCTTTTCCCTGGAGACACTGGTAGATTTGAATTGCCAACCTTTTTTGGCCTTGTACACCACCAGGGCCCATGTCTAGTAGTCAGCAAGATCATTTTCTAGTTCTTGCTTTCCTACTAACTCTGTAAAATCTTGCACAAGCTACTTAACCTCTCTGAACTTGGTTTCCTCACATACCAGATGAAGGGGTTGTTCTCAGTGACCTGTCAGATCCCTTTTGGGGTTCCAAAATTCTGTTGTGCTGTGGATTTGTGCAGCTAAGTGCTCATTGCTGACTTGGATTGTTCTTAGAACAGCCCAATTACATATCATAGTTTTCTTTAGAAGATCTAATTGACATAATGTGCACTTCTGCAGACCCACAGGAGTTAATAATCACCCGTGGTGCATTGTATGTAAGTGCAGTTTGAAGGATCACTGAGTTTAACTTGAATTTCCTAGGACATGGGGATCTGTTACATTATATTTTACATTATTTTATGTTGGTTAATGGGCGTAATCCAAGAGAAAGTTGACAGACCAAAACCGTCTGCTCTTATGGAGCTCATTTTTTATGTACTTTCTTCCATTTGACAAGGTGGTGGGGTCATGAGGCCCCTGACTGAATTATATGTTTGGTAGTTTTCCAGATAAAAAATGAATGATCTGTTCTTTATTAGGGAGGCTGTGTCATGTGAAAGGAGAAAGGCTGACTTAGAAGTAAAGGGACTGAGGTTCTTACTTGCTTTTTGGCAGTGACTTCCACATGACTGTGGGCACATCACCCTAGCAGCTTGCTGCCTTTTAGTTCTTTATTTGTAAAATAGGTGAAATGATATATAATGATATACAGAGGTTTGGTGAGTTTTGCAGAGAAACTAGATTAAATAGTATGATTTTCTTAAAGGAATGAAGCTGTGTAATACGAGGTCTGACAATTAAGTTTGCAAACTCGTCCTAGAAAAAGTACTGCATACCTCATTGCTGAATATCACTGCCATCTGTGAAGTACTTCCTTAGGGAAGCTGTGCACTGACCCCAGAGTCTAGCCCACCCTTAAAAGCAATTTTGAAACTCTTTCTGGAATGGCTATTGCACATGGTGGCATGGTGGCAAGTTTGTGAACTTAATAGTATAGCTGTCTGTGAGGGAGTTTTTAGGCAGCAAACAAATAACTGGATGGGAACACCTTCCCTACTCACCTGTTCTAACCCCCAGTGACTTTTTTTCTTCACCTGAAGATAAAGAAGATATTGAAAGGAAGACATTTTGATGACATTCAGGACATCAAGGGTAACATGGCAGCAGCTCTGATGCCCATCCCAAAAAAGAGCTCCAAAATTGCTTTGAAGGGTGGACTTGATGCTGGTATCAGTACACAGCTTTCCAGGGGGAGTAGTGATGTTTAGCAGTGAGGTATGTAGCACTTTTCTGGGATGAGTTCATGAACTTGTCAGACCTCTTATGTGTCCCTGTAACCTTCATGCTGGCCAACATGTTGAACAGTTTAGTCACCCTAAAGTGTTCCCCTGTCCTACTTCGTGCCGGTGTCCCCAGTTCCCTTCCTTTAGCCCCAGACAACCACATATTCTTCCATCAGAATATAATTTTTATACTGAAATGAAAAAATTCTAGGACATTCATAAATTCATTCAGCAGATATTTACTGCATACCTTCTATGTGCTAGGTCCAGTTCTGTATACTAAAGATACAACAGTGAGCGTACCAGGCAAAGCCTCTGTCTTGTTGAACTTGTATAGAGGAAAAAGACAGTTACACAAATGCAGTACACACTGTGTCAGATAGTCATGTTTTTCCTCTGAGGTGAAAGCAGTTAGCTATTGCAGTAAGACAGGAGGAGATGATGGTGACATGGGACTAGTTTAGCAATGGTAGAGTTTAGAAGTGTTTGGATTCTGGATTAATTTTAAAGCAAAAGATACCAGGATTTGCTGATGGACTAAATGTGGATTTAGAGAGAACTCAGGAATGACTTCAAGGTTTTTGACCCAAACAACTAGGAGGATACAGTTGTCATCCACTGAGATAGGGCAGACTATGGAAGAAACAGGTTGGATATGAGGGCAGGTCAGGTTTTATACATGTTTGAGATGCTATGAGATACCCAAATGGAAAGCTCAAATAAGCTGTTATATGAGTTTGGTGTTCAGAGGATAGGTGTCAACTAGAGAGAGAAATGTGGAAATCATGAGCATGTAGCTGTGAAATTAGATGAGAGTACTTAGAGTAACTGTTGAAAGTGATGAGAGAGATGTGGGGAATGAGCTCTGGACATTTCAAGGTTTAGGGGCCAGGGAGGTGAGAAGAAGCTAGCAAAGGAGATTGAGAGCATGTGCCAGTGAGGTAGGGGAACTGGGAGGGTCTGGGGTCTGTGGAAGCCAAGTGAAGGAAGTGTTCTAAAGATGAGGGAGTGATCAGCTGTGCTGAGTGCTGCTGATGGTTCAAGGAAGCTAAGGTCTGACAGTTGATCATTGGATTTAGCAAGCTCATTTACTGAGCAATTAAGAAATTTCTAGTATAAAGGAGCTAACTTGAGTGGCATAGAGGTTAAGAGCTGTGGCTGCAAACCAAAGGTCAGCAGTTCACATCCACCAGACCCTCCTTGGAAACTTTATGGGGCAGTTCTGCTCTGTGCTATAAGGTTACTGTAAGTTGAAATTGACTCAGTAGCAATGGGTTTGGTTTGGTTTTTTGGTTTGGTATAAAGGAAAGCACAAGGGCTTTGTTTGGGGTTAGACAGGTCTAACTTCAAATCTCTGTTCTGTCGTTCACCAGATTTGTCAGTGTAGTCCTTTGAGAAGCAGACTCCTAAGAGTAGACTGGGAGAACTGTTAAACAACGATACAGGTCTAACATCAGTAAGAAAGGATGCAGTCCTGAGAAACTTCTCCACCAGTCTCATGGGGCGTTCCTGAGCAAAGGCAGCCCACCAGAGGAGTTGCACGTTAGGCATCAACAGCCTGGCTTTAGTATCTGTGCCATGTTTGGTCATTGGCTGGGAGCACTGGTGAGACTGGCCTCTGTGAATACTGTGGTGGATCCAGATATGCAGCAGCTGGAAGCTGTCAGGCAGCTGTGCTCCTCAGGCGGGTTCTCTTGCAGGGAGCTCTGAGCAGTGCACCTCCACAGTTACTGCAGTGACCTTGAGCAAGGTCGCTTAGTTTTTTGGTGCTTTGGCGTCTTCATCTGTAAAATTGGAATAATTTTTATGATCGTTACGAGGATTAATTGGGTAGTATGTGTGAGACTTGGTATGTCATAGGTGCTTTATAAGCTTTAATTATTTTCTGTTATGGTTTTTGACATTATCTAGTTCTTCTGGTTAAGAAGTTCTCAGAAATAGCCTTTTTCTGGTTATTTGTGAGTAAAACCAATTTGTGCTTGCTGATTTCTGTTTTAGTCCTAATTTTTCCCTCTTCCTCACTAGTCTCTGGGCCCAGCCCCATGATCACTTTTTCTTCAGTCTTTCCCTTCGTTTGTAGGGCTGGGAGGAGTTGAGCCATTCTTCTGTGAAATTATCTTGGAATTTAAGTTGCTCAGGAACACTGTAGTGTGATTGTTAATGAGTACCCAGTTTGTTCTTTGAATATGAATTATGGAGAACAAGACCTCCTAGAAGCCATGTCCCAAACAAAAAACTGGGGTGACTAGTTGCACCTGTGGATGAGATTCGCTTTGTGCTTCTGCTAAGGGTGAGGGACCTTGACTTTTCTCTTTGGCACTCCGAGGTGGCTGAACTGCTCCTCAAGACCTCACAGTAGTGCCAGTGCTTCCTCCTTGTCTTAGTCATGGAGTGCTGTGATAACAGAAATACCACAATTGGATGGCTTTAACAAAGAGAAATTTATTTTCTTACATTAAAGTAGGCTAAAAGTCCAAATTCAGGACATCAACTCCAGAGGAAGTCTTTTTTTCTCTCTGTTGGCTCTTGAGGAAGGTCCTTGTCCTTAATCTTCCCCTGATGGAGTAGCTGCTCAGGTACAGGGATCCTGGGTCCACAGGACAAGCTCTGCCCCCAGTGCTTCTTTCCTAGTAATATGAGGTCCCTCACTCTCTGCTTGCTTCCCTTTCCTTTTATCTCTTGGGAGATAAAAGGTGGTGCAGGCTATCTGTACTCCAGAGAAACTCCCTTTACACTGGATCAGAGATGTGACCTGGATAAGGGTGCTACCATCCCACATTAATCCTCTTTAATATAAAGTTTACAATCACTAAATGGAGGATAACCACTCAATACTGGGAATCATGGCCTAGCCAAGTTGATATAGACATTTTTGCAGGAACATAATTCAATCTATGACAGTCTTCCAGCATTTTCGAGATGACAGACCTTATTCCTAGACAGGGCTCCTTCCCCCAGACTTTATTCTGAGGTTAAAGCGATGAGTAGAAGTCCATTTAGAATCTGACCAGGAATTTCGTAACCCCCCAAACAAACCTATTGCTGTCAAATTGATTCCAGTTCAGAATGACTGCGTGCATTACAGAGTAGAAATACCTCATACGGTTTGCTTGGCAGTAGTCTTTGTGGAGGGAGTTCACCAAGTGTTTCTTCAGTGTTGCTGCTGGGTAGGTTTGAACTACCAACCTTGAAGTTAGTAGTCAAGCACAAAGCATTTGTGCCACCCAAGGACCCTCAGAGCTTCCCTAGGTAGAAGTAAAAAGCTCTGAAGTATGATAGCCCCTGCCTAATTTCTGTATTTCTCAACTGTTTTCGTCCGCCGCCCACCCATACACACTGTATGGTGATGTGCAGTTTCTCATAAGGGGTGATAACTGGGTGTTTCCAGGGAGAGCAGACTAGGTGAGGCAGACTGTGGTGGTCCCCAGGTTGGGTTAAATGGCAGCAAGGAGCTGCCATGTGTGTAGCCAGGGAGAGCCACAATTGCTAGCCCAAGGAGCAAAGAAAAACTCTCAAACCAATTAAAAGAGTTGACCTTAGGCTAGTTGCTTCAGCTCTCTGAGCCTCAGTTTCTTCATCTGTACAATGAATAGTATTTGCTTTTATCAAGATTTATTGAGGGAAACTCCTGTGGAGAATAAGGGGGAGAAGAACATAAGTAGACAGAGGGAACATTTAGACTTCAGTGCAGACCTGACACCTGCGAAGAAAAGAAATCCAGCGAGAGTTAATGTTATTGTTTGAAAGTCATTACTATCAAGTTAGCTGTTGTCACGTGAGCATTCTGGTGGCATTTTCTTCTTGATGATTGGTAAATGTTATGGACTGTCTTAATTATCTAGTGCTGTGCTAACAGAAACACTGCAAGGGGGTGACTTTAACAAAAACCCAAACCCCACTGCCATCAAGTCGATTCTGACTCATAGTGACTCTATAGGTGGATTTGAACTGCTGACCATTTTGGTTCTAGACATAGCACTTCACCACTATGCTGTCAGGGTTTCTGAGTTTAACACAGATAAATTAATTTTCTCACAGTTTGGGAGGCAAAAAGTCCAGATTCAAGGTGCTGTGTCTAGCAGAAAGCTTTCTCTGTCATGGCCCTGGAGGAAGGTCCTTGTCTCTTGAGCTTTTTACTCCTGGGCAGTCTTCATGGGAGCTGGCATCTTGCCTTCCTCATGTCTGCTGCTTTCCTCTTGTTTAATCTCTTTATATCTCAAAAGGTGTTGATACATGCTGTACTAATCCTGCTTTATTAACCTAACAGAGAGAACCTGTTCACAAATGGAATTACAGGTGGCCCCCACTTTTTAAAGGTTCACTTTACATCACTTCTGTTTTACAGAAGACCTACATTAGTACCTGTTTTCACTAACTGACAGGAGTCTGGAGAGGATGTTTGCTTTCTGAAAAAAGGTGAAAATCAGGAATAGTGTTCAATGTTTGTTTTGCAGCAAGCTGTGTGGTTGCCAAGTCCTTTTCCCAGGAACTACACTCAGAATCAAGCCGTGGCAGCTTTAAACTGTGTCTGTGAGTGCTTGTGCTTTATTTTGTGTATCCATAGCAAGATGTGTCCTAAGGTATCAGAAAAACACCACATACTTTATATAGGGTGTGTATTTATTGTATCATCCCTGCTGTTACTGTACATTAGTATTATTTTAGATTTTACATGTTATTTGGTATGAATTGACGGGTTATTTTTTGGGTCTGGCAGTGCTCTCACTTTTTTCCCATTAAATCATTAGTAGCTTTTTCACTTTATACCATTTTGGCTTACAAAGACTACATGGGAATACTGTACTTTCCGATAGTGGGGAAAACTTGTGTAACAGCAGGCATACCTGTTGCCGTTGAGTCAGTTCTGACTCTTAGAGACCCCGTAGGCATACAGGTTGGGATTATAAGACATATTTTGGGGAGACATAATTCAGTCCGTAACAGGAAGGAAGCAGTGTCTCATTTCCGTGGAAACGTGCTCTTGTCATTAACCAGCATGTGTATGATGGAGCAGGCTTTGAAGTAGACATCAGAAGACACCGTTTTTGGCTTTTGCTTCTGCCTGTTGTTCATTATGTAGCACCTTAGGCAAGTCATTAACGTCTCTGAGTCTCAGTCGTGCAACTTTCAAATGGGAGAAGTAATGGTGTCTACCTTTTGGGTTATTATGAGGATTCAGTAAGTCAGTTACTTAGCTTTTCGGCAGCTATTATCTGACTGAATTCTTTTTTTTTTTTTAGGTATCTGTATGACTGAATTCTTAAAATGAGTTCTAATGAGATCTAATACATATAATGTAAAGTTCACTGTTTAAAAGTAACAAGTTACTGGTTTTTAGTATAATAACAGTGTCGTGCAACCACTACCTACTTCAAGAACATCATTTTCATCACCTGAAAAAGAAATCCTGCAACCTGGCAAACCACTAATAAATTTTGTTCTCTATTGAAAAAGAAAGAAAAAGAAACTCTGTACTTATTAGGAGTTCACTCTGAATTTTTCCCTCCTCTGAGACTGTGACAACTAATTTTCTGTCTATCTTTGTGGATATGCCTGTTCTGGACGTTTGTATGAATGGAGTCATATAATATGTGGCGTTTTGTATATGGCTTCTTAGTGTAGTATTTCTAAAGGCTATCCATGTTATAACATGTCATCCTTTTCATTACCAAATAACCTTCCATTTTATAGATATACCACATTTTGTTTATCCATTCATCATTGATGGTAATTGAATTGTTTCTATTTTTTGGCTTTATAAATAATGCTGCTATGTATATTCACGTGCAAGTTACTGTGTGAGTATATGTTTTTAGTTCTGTTGGGACCCCTGATGCTGCTACTCTGTCCTTTGAAGTGTTTGGCTGTATTTAAGAAACCTCTTAGCTTTTGGTTTAGTCCAGTTGTGCCTGACTTCTCTTCTACTGTTTGTTGTCCCTCCCTTCACCTAACATAATTCTTGTATACTATCTAGTTAGTGAATACCCTCTCCCTACATCCCCACCCCTGTAACCATCAATGACTGTTTTCTTCTGTGTTTAAACCTTTTCGTGAGTCCTTATGATAGTGGTCTCGTACAATATTTGTCCTTTTGCAGCTGACCAGTTTCACTTAGCATGATGCCTTCTAGGTTCTTCCATATTATGTTTCCCAAATTCATCATTGTTCTTCATCATTGTGTAATATTCCATTGTATGGATATACTACACTTTCTTTATCCATTCGTCTGTTGATGGGCACCTAGTTGGAGTCCACCTTTTTGCTGTTGTGGACAGTGGTGCAATAAACATAGGTGTGCATACAGCTATTCATGTGACAGCATTGATTTCTCTAGGATACATTCCAAGAAATGAGATTGCAGGATCATATGGTATTTCTGTTTCTGGCTTTTTAAGAAAGTGCCAAATCAAGTTCCAGAGTAGTTGTACCATTTTACAACCACACCAGCAGTGTAGAAGAGTTCAGTCTCTCCACAACCTCGCCAACGTTTATTTGTATGTTTTCGATTAATACCAGCCTTGTTGGGGCAAGATGGTATCTCGTAGTTTTGATCTGGATTTCTTTAATGGCTAATGATTGTGAGCATTTTCTCATGTATCTGTTAGCTGCCTGAATGTCTTGTTTTTGGTGAAATGTCTGTCCATATACCTTTGCCCATTTTTTAGTTGGGTTATCTTTTCGTTGTTGACGTTCTGCAGTATCTTGTGGATTCTGGAGATTAGATGCTGATTAGGCTTGTCATAGCCAATTTTTATTTTCCCAGTCTATAGGTTATCTTTTTACTCTTTTGGTGAAGTCTTTGGATAAGCACAAATGTTTAATTTTTAGGAGTTCCCAGTTATCTGTTTTCTTTTGTGGTTTTTGTACATTGTTAGTAATGTTTTGTATTCTTTTTATGCCGTGTGTTAGGGCTCCCAGCATTATCCCTGTTTTTTCTCCCATGACCTTTATTGTTTTAGATTTTGTATTTATGTTTTTGATCCATTTTGAATTAGTTTTTGGCATGATGTAAGATATGGATCTTGTTTCATTTTCTTTGCAGATCAATATCCAGTGGTGACAATACCATTTGTTAAAGAGACTATCTTTTCCCTGGTTTACAGACTTTGAGCCTTTGTCAAATATCAGCTTCTCATAGGTGAATTGTTTCATGCCTGGATTCTCATTTCTGTTACATTGGTTTGTGTATCTTTTTTTGTACCATTACCAGGTTGTTTTGGCTACTGTAGCAGTGCAATAGGTTCTAAAGTCAGCTAGTGTGAGGCTTCCCACTTTGTTCTTCTTCTTAAGTAATGCTTTACTTATCTGGGGCTTCTTACTTTTTTTTATAAAATTGATAATTTTTTTCTCCATCTCATTAAAAAGTGCCTTTGAAGTTTGTATTGGGATTACATTTTGCCTATAAATTACTTTAGGTAAAATAGACATTTTCAAGATGTTGAGTCTTCCTATCCACGAGCAAGGTAGGTTTCTCCACTTATGTGGGCAGGTTTCTTTTCTTTTCTTGCAGTAGTATTATGTAGTTTTCTTTGCCTAGATCTTTTACATCTCTGGTAAAATTTATTCCTATGTATTTTATTAATTGTAAATGGTATTGATTTGGTGATTTCTTCTTTGTTGTTCTCATTGTTAGTGTAAAGGAATCGAACTAATTTTTTATGTTTATGCTGTATTCCTTTACTTTGCTGAACTGTTCTATTAATTCCAGTAGTTTTTTGTGTGGATTCTTTAGGGTATTTTGTGTAGAAGAACATCACATCATCTGCAAATAAAGATAATTTTACTTCTTCCTTACCAGTTTGGATGCCCTTATTTCTTTTTCTTGCCTATTGCTCTGGGTAGAACCTCTACCACAGTGTTGAATAGAAGTGGCGACAGAGGGCATCCTTGTCTGGTTCCTCTTCTCCAGGGGAATGCTGTCACTCTCTCCATTTGAGAATGTTGGCTATGTATAACCAAACCAAACCCACTGCATCAAGTCATTTCCGACTCATAGCGACCCTACAGACAGAGTAGAACTGTTTCATAGAGTTTCCAGATAGCGCCTGGGAGATTTGAACTGGTTAGCATCTGTAGCACTTAACCACTACACCACTATGCCACTATCTTTGCTTTGTCTAAATGCCGTTTATTATGTTGAGGAATTTCCCTTCTCTTCCTAGCTTGCTGAAAGACTTAACTTGAGTGAGTGTTGGACTTTTTCAGATGGTTTTTTTGCATCATTTGCTAAAATCAAGTGGTTCTTTTGTTTTATTTATAGATAATTACATTGATTGTTTTTCTAATGTTGAACCAACTCTGCATCCCTGGTGTGAATTCCACTTGGTCATGGTGAATTACTTTTTTTTGTATGTTCTTGAATTCTCTTGCCTAGAATTCTGTTGAGGATTTTTGCATCTAAGTTCATGAGAGATACTGGTGTGTAATTTTCCTTTTTTGTGCTGTCTTGACTTGGTTTTAGTATTAGGATTATGCTGGCTCCATAGATTGAGTCTAGTAGTATTCCATGGTTTTTATGCTCTGAAATGTCTTTAGCAATACTGGTGTTAACTCTTCTCTAAAATTTGCCAGAATTCTCCAGTGAAACCATCTGAGCCAGGGCTGTTATTTATGGGGACTTTTAAAATTACCTTTTCAATCTCTTGTTATGGGTTTATTTGTTTATTTAGTTCTATATCTGTTTGTCTTGGTTTAGCTAGGTAATAGGTCTCTAGAAATTTGTCCATTTCCTTTGGGTTTTTAAATTTCTTAGAGTATAACTTTTCATAGTATTCTGTTACGATTTTTTAAATTTCAGTCAGGTCTGTTGTGATATCACCCATCTCATTTTTTACTATTGAACATTCCATATTTTTAATTGCAAAATAATATACCTGCAAAAATTCAAATCCTACATAAATATAAAAAGTTCCTTTACTATTTCCCGAAGTGTTCTTTCCAAATGTCCCATTGTTAAGTTTATATGTCCTTCCAAATTAAAACAAACAAACAAACAAACAAACACATGTAAACCATAAAACAAACTAGTAAAGTCAAATTGATTTCTTTTGGAAGTAAATCACTGAGCCTTTCTTCCAAGGAGCCCCTTCACGGGTTTGAACCACCAATCTTTTTGTTAGGTTAGTAGTCAAGTGCTTAATTGCTTACATCACTGAAGGACTCAAAAAATGCATATATAAACCTGTATAAGTGGGCTTAAATGTGTATAGTATCACAACTTTTTTTGTTGTTTTGCGTAACAATATGCTGTGTACATCTTTCCATGGTGATTTCATCGTTGTGTTTGTTTGTTTGCTGTGTAGTAATACCCTTTAGAGAGAGGTATAACACAGATGAGGAAATTGGGAATCCAACTTGCCCAAGGTCATAGATTAGTAAGCAGAGGAGCCGTTATTCAGACTTGTGTCTGTCAGCTTTCAAAGCTTGTGTTCTTGCCGCAGAATCACCTTGTTCCTTGGGCTGCAATGACCAGGAACTTACGTCCTGCTAGTTTTGTGGCCTCCTTGTGATAGCTGCTGTGTCATCCTTGTGGTTCTTGTTATAGGGGTAGTGTGTACAAGTTGAACATTCCAGGAAATACTACTAACACCTTTTTCTCACATGACCCCCACACATACAGACTTCTAGCGATCTTGAAAGGGAAAAAAAGGCACAAAAGAATGCCTGATGACCTCATTGGGCTGGAGCAGCCACAAACTGCATTTGAGCAACTGCAACTGCTTTTCCAGCACTTTTATTCCCTCTGCCTGCCATTCGTTCTGCCAGATGACCTCCAGTGCACCAGTTTTCGTACTTTCCAGGCCTAGGTGAGCCTCCAGTCAGTTTTAGGCTACCTGCCTTCTGTTCAGTATTGTTTCCCACCTGGCCTGTGGCTTTTTAGGAGCACTTCGTGCTGTAATAGCTCATGAGCAGCTCCCAAATGTGTGGAATGGGGCTGTCTCCCAGCAGAAAAGCTCTGATTGATACATGTAAGGAAATGCAATCAGGAATCAAGTGTGGAGCATGGGCTACCTGAGAAGAAAGTTGCCTTCAACAACGGTGAAAAAAACTGCATGCACAGGGATGGGTTCCTCCTCTCCCCGCCCCTCCTCTGTTCTTCGCTCTTAGTGTCATATACATATTTATGGTACCTAGTGGTTGGCTGCTGTAGATCAAGTCACTGTTCTACTGTGCTTGAGTGTGTCTCAGGATTGTATGTCTGCTCCATCCAGGCCCGGTCACAGGACAATCCTTTGAAAACAGATGGCTGTTGTCCCCACAGGGAACTAAAGTTACTGCTGGTGGTAGAAATCTTCTACAGTGTGTGTGTGGTTTCGTTTGGGCCAAAAGGACACTTTTAGAGTATCTAATGTTTCACTAGACATTAGTGTATGTAAGACAGTTGGGGGTAGTTAGGGAGACAGAGGTGGAGGGTGAGAGAGTGTACCTAGAGGAATAGGAAATCTAACTGGGCTGCACAAATAAAACCAGTTCTCTTTAGGGCTAGCAGCCCTAGGCAGTGGGCAGTGCCCTCCAGCAAATAGTAAAACAGGGCATGTATCTACTGCTGATTGCAAGCTAGTGAGGAGAGGTGGTTGGTAAGGTTTTCTCTCAGGGGAGCTAATGGGCCTTTTCCTGCAAGAGCAGCTTGTTTCTCCCTCAGGTGGCTGTCCACCTTACCCCCAGCTTGCTGGTCTCTTCTATTCCTCTTCTTTCACTCTTTGCTCATCATCCCCTCAGTAGCTGGATCTCCAGGTTAAATCCTTTTTGACTGTTTTCTCCCTTACCGCTCACATCCTGTTGTTTCATAGTTGTAGAGATACTGTAAAATCAAAAATCCAGTGCCATCGAGTTGATACCAACTCATAGTGATCCTATAGGTCAGAGTAGAATTGCTTCATAGAGTTTCCAAGAGTGCCTAGTGGGTTTGAACTGCTAATTTTTTGGTTAGCAGTCACAGCACATAACCACTATGCCACCAGGATTTCCAGAGGTAACATAGTAAGACTAATAATGCAGCTGCACTGTACTGAGCTCCTGCCGTGCAGGTACGTTGTCAGTGTGCCAAGTCCTTGCCACCCGGTATTTTATTTAATCCTTATTTCTACCCCCTTATGGATATTCATACTCCTGTTTTGTATACAAGGAAACTCATTTTGAAGAGGTTGAATATCATGCTGAAAGTTCTAAAGCTATTTAGTGGCAAAGCTAGAATTCAGGTCTTCTTGGCTTTAAAGCATGCTCTTTCTACCTTTTAAAGTCCTCTCTAAGCAGCCAAATATCCTTTTGAAGTTGAATGCCTGGCACATTGTAACTGGTTTTTGCTGTAACTGCTTAAAGCTGAGGATGACTTCCTCAGATACACACCTGGTGTATAGTTTTGTACATGGATGCAATTTTCCTCTGAAACAATAGGAAGTATCATTTCAGTCAGTAGGATTTTCTGCCGTGTAAGTTACCAGTGGAGCATGCCCTCTGTTTATTTATTGTTCATGCAAACATGATGAAGGAATTTTGCAGGAGGGCCCCCATCCAGGATGTTACTGGAAGACCTGCCTGGTGGACTTTGTATAAACAAAGTGTGACCCTGCCAGTTCAGCTAAAACCCCTGCCTTATGCTAAGAGGCTCTCTGACCTCAGCAGAAAAGACTCCTGTCTTCGTCATGCAGCCAAGAAGCTGTTATAGGGTGAGTCCTGAGCTCCCCATCTGCCTGCTGAGAGGCTCCTAGATAGACTCTTTGCTCTGTCTTTAGATTTATCTGCCCCAAATAATGTATCTGATAATGTTTCCTCTGCCCTACTCGCAACTCTTCTATGGTATTTCACACTGTTCTTAGGAACAGTCACTGGAACTCTTCAGAGGACACTGAAGGGGCTGTATGCTGTTGCCCTTGCTAGTCTCTCCAGCCTCCTCCTTTGAGATAATCCTTTGCCTCTGTGTTGTGTACTTCAGCCACACTGCTTTTTTTCAGTCCCTCAAGAACAATGTGCTCCTTCTTACCTGGCAAAAAAAAAAAAAAAATGCCTTTACAACACATGCTATTCCTCCTAGAGGCAATTGATCATTTTACTCTTACTGACCTTAACTTAAATATCACTTAAGAACCTCATCATTTGGTTTTTGGAGTCCCATAGAGAGCTTGGTCAGACCCCTTACCTTGCTCATTTTCATAGAACTGCATGTATCATTATAGTACTTACTATACCTGTAGCTTACAGATGAATTATATATGTGTTTGATTAATGCCTGGCTTCAGGACAGAGCAGTTCCTGTTGTGTTTAAAGCTGTATCCCTTGCATCTGCCACAGGGACTGGCACATAAAGCATGATAAACATTTGTTGATGAGTGTAAGTTAATTCCTTAGTTGGCTAATACACACTGATAAGAAGGTAATTTCAGAAGTATGTACTGGGAGCATCTGGATTTTAAAATGTGTGAAGATTTAAATTACTAGTTACATCTCCAGAATGCATCTTTCTAAAGCATAAATCACTTGCCCAGTCATTTTTCTACAGATATTCTTGAATAAACTCTCCATTATTTGAAAGTCCTTCGGGGATTGTCGAAACATAACTGACAGCATCAGCAAGGGCAACTTATATTTTCTGAGTGCTTGTTTTCCACCAAACTTTGTACTGGCTGCTTTCTATGTATTAATTAATTATCACAATACTCTGAGAGGTGGCAAAGTGTTGGTTTTCTTTTAAATTACTGTTTCCAGATGGGTAAACCAAGGCTCTAAAAACTTGTTTGCTGAAGGTGAAGAGGACTTGAAGCACTTACTGATGAAGATCAAAGACTGTCACTTTCAGTATGGATTCCACTTAAACATAAAGGAAACACAAAAATTCTCACAAGTGGACCAGTATGCAATGTCGTAAGTACAGAAAAGATTTAAGTTGTCAAGAATTTCATTTTACTTCAATCCATAATCAGCACCAATGGAAGCAGTCAAGAAATCAAATGACACACATTGCGTTGGGCAAATCTGCTGCAAAAGGTCTCTTTAAAGTATTAAAAAGCAAAGAAGAACTGAGGTACACCTAACCCATGCCGTGGTGTTTTCAGTTGCCTCATACGTGTGCAAAAGCTGGATAATGAATAAAGAAGACTGAAGAAGAATTGATGTCTTTGAATTATGGTGCTGGTAAGAAATACTGAACATACTGCCATGGACTGCCATAAAAAAGAACCCGTCTGTCATGGAAAAAGTACAGCCAGAATGCTCCTTCGAAGCGAGATGGTGGTGCTTCGTCTTACATACTTTGAACATGTTATCCAGAGGGACTAATCCCTGGAGAAGGACATCATGCTTGGTAAAGCAGGTCAGCAAAAAAAGATGACCTTCAATGAGATCGCTTGACCTAGAGGCTGCAACAGTGGGCTCCAGTGTAACAGCACTGGGGGGATGGTGCAGGACCAGCCCTGTGTTCTGTTGTACATGGGGTCACCATGAGTTAGGACCACCTTGATGGCACCCAGCAGCAATTTCCAGAACAAAGTTGATCCTGATGTACTCTTTTCATCCTCATCCTCTTCTCTCAGTACATCTCCCACCATGCCTGTGCCAGAAATGTCCTCCCCTGTCCATCTGTAAATCACTTTCCAGATCTCAGGGCAGAATGAGTTGTACTTTCTCTGTGTTACTCCCACACAAGGTCTTTCCCTCCGTCCTAGCAGTAGTCATACTCTAAGAGTGGTAGACAAGTTTGTGTCTGTCATGGAATGAGTCTCTGGAGAACTTGGTCCAGGCCCAGCTCCCCTCTGTAGGGGAGGTGTGGCCCAGGATGTGGCAGGGAGCACAGGGGTCTCTGCCAGAGTGGTGCTGAGAACCAAATGGCTGAGTCTGGAAGCTTAAAATACAAACTCTAGCATATATGCACAGTATCACATGAATGCAAGATGGAGATGATCAGTTTATTAATCACTGGTTTGGAAAAGAATTAAAATATTTTCATAATATAATATGTTTCTTTTCTAAAACAGATGTGCCCTGATTGTTTCATGAGGAAGTAATTAAGAGTGTTGATTAAAACACTCATAAGTGGTATCACTTATTTAAGGCTCCTATGTGCTGCTCTCTTTATGGGTGCTTTAGGTATGTCATGTCCGCTATTCCCAGTGACTCTGGGAGGTGTTTTTATTATTTTCATTTTGAAGATGAGGAAACTGAGGCTCAAAGAGATTAAGTAGTTTGCCCAAAGTTAGCTAGCTTCTGAGTGATAGATATGAGGATCAGATAGCTGTGTCTGACTGGAAAACAGGGCTTACCATCACCCCACAGTGCTTCTGGTCCCATATTTTATATGCTCGTCAGTTCAGCACCCTGAAGCAGTATGCACATGCCTTTATTCCTCTCATCCTTTCATGTGCACAGCAGCCCTTCCTCCTCTCCTTCTGTCATCTTCCTCACTGAACTCGCTTCCTCATTTACTTATATTATCCTTTTAATTATTGCCTTTGTGTTTGCATCGTGAAGCTGTAGTATTTTTTGTCAGCGCAGTGATAATCAGACATTATTATATATGAATACTTTCTGGTGTTAGTAATGTACTAATGTCATATTTGTGTGAAGTCACTGCTTTCAAGTCGATTCCAACTTATAGCAACCTTATAGGTCTGAGTAGAACAGACCCATAGAGTTTCCAAGGAGTGCCTGACGGATTTGAACTGCCAACCTTTTGGTTAACAGATGTAGCACTTAACCACGACGCCACCATATTTGTATCAGTAAATATAAAATAATACACTTTATGAAGCCCAAATTACATACATTATCCTTTTGTTTTCTTTATACAGCCTTTTGCTCTAAGATTTTTTTGAGTCTCAGTTTATATTTAAAATGTACAGGCAGTCTGTACATTACAAATGTCCAATTTATGTACAACCCTCAGTTGTAAATCAACCCTTGCAAAGCCGAGTAAGTTAAAAATGCTTACAGTGGTTCCTAAATAACAAAAGGGCACTACTTTGTGATGTACTCTAAAACATTATCATTGTATTAAAGATGTTTTAGTGTATCTAGAAGTGTTTCTTTAATGCTTTGTAACCTTAGAAAGGTATGTTATATACTAACACATTTTTGCTCACTTACAGTAGATACAAACCGTACCTAACTCTTCTGACTGACTTTCATAAAAATTTGCCTGTAACTGAACTTGTTTACAACCTGGGGATTACCTTTATGGTTTACTCCTTCTGTTTAAAATGTAAATGTAACATGTAGTAAAAAGAATGTTGGTTAGATTTTTTTTCTTTTATTAAAGGTTGTCTAAACAGCAGGATACCTGTTTCAAACTATAGATGGCAAGATTGAAATACTTCAGTAAGGTCTTTATAGAGAAGTTTAAGAGATTTCTGACAGACTGAGAGTCAGTTTATTTTCTGCCCCTCCTAGTATTTCAGCAGGATTAAGTTTTTTGAATCAGTGGATCAAGTTTTAATTTTCCTGTTCCTTCTTATACTGACATATGCTTTGGCAGAACAAAAAAGAGACCTAAACATGTCAGTATGACTTTTGTTCAATGAATTAAAAACCATAAAAGTAACAAGATCTGATCCAAATCCCTAAACTCCTGACATGGTGGTTTTGTCCTTTTCAGTCCCAAGATTCATATTACTGACTTTGAAAAGCTTTCTGCCTCGAAGCAAAAGTAATGGCAGCAGTGCATGATTTATTTGAAATAGATTACAAAGGGTAGGCAGCCTGGAGTAGTGGAAAGAATACAAGCCAGAAATATCTAGGTTTGAATCCCACTGCTGCTACTCAAGTGTGTGGGCAAGTCACTTAACATCTGTGAGCTTCAGTTTTCTCATTGGAAAAGAGGGGTGTTAGAGCCCAGCTGGAAGAGTTACTGTGAGGATCTGTGAGGTAGTGTGCTTCAAGTGCCCACCTTATATAAAAAAGCCAAACCTATTGCTGATTAGTCAGTTTTGACCCATGGAGACTCCTCCATGTGTTACAGAGTAGAACTACCCCATCCGGTTGTTTTGGCTGTGATTGTCGTAGAAGAAGATCACCAGGCCTTTCTTCTATAGCACTGATGGGTGAGTTCGAACTGACGTCCTTCAGATTAATAGGTGTACCACTGGGTCACCTCTCCTACCTTACATAGAGGAGTTGATAATGGTAATAATTATTTTAATTTTGAGAGTGTCTTCAAAGAGCTGACTCCAGAAAAATTTATTTATAACATAGCTGCTCACTTCAAAACTAAAAAAATAAAAAATGTTTTCATTCCATCAGGAAGAAATATTAGATAGATGCCACTGGACCTTTAATACTACACTGAACATGTACATAGAACTTGAGATCAACCTTAGGCAGCAGGAACCAAAGAGATCTGCGGGTCAGGAAGCATATGCCAGTGATACCCATTTCAGGATCCAAGGGGCGGAGGAATCTTGTACTAAGATCAGTGGCTTTTGAGACATAGTTTGACTTTGTGTAAGATACTGGACTTCTTTGGGCCTCACTTCTTCTGTAAAATGTGGTTCATGATCTTATAAGACCCTGCATGATAAGTCTTGTTGCTTTTTTTATTGTCACTCTTATCTTTGTTATCAGTGTTCATGCTACATTTTCAAATGGAATATGTGTCTTTGCAGCTTAAGCCTTTGTATATACTCTTTCCTCTGCCTGGAAATCCCCCAGATTGGCAGGTTGCTAGTTAAAGAATGACAACTTGCACTGATTTTTCAGATTCTAGTTCAGTATATTAGTCAGTATAGAATGGGCTATGTTGCAGTAATAAACAATCCCAAAAATCTCAGGGTTTTAGGACAACAGGAGTTTATTTCTCATTCGTGCTGCATGATGGGCACTGTTTATTATAGACATTCTAGGACCCAAGTTTGTACGTAGAAACTTTGTGTCAACTTGTACTGAGGGGAGCAAATGTAGTGGTGCACACTAAAATCTACCAAACCTACAGTCCTGGAGTTGATTCTGACTCACAGTGACAATGTAGACAGAGTAAAACTGCCCCATAGAGTTCCTAAGGAGCACCTGGTGGGTTTGAACTGCCAAACTTTTGGTTAGCAGCCATAACATTTACCTAGTATGCCACCAGGGAGCACACACTGGCTTTTGCTCTGAAGTGGCATCCATCATTTCTGTTCACATTTTACATCCACACCTAACTTCAAAGCTGGTGGGATGTACATTTCTGCTTGTGTGCCTGAAAGAATAAGAACCAGAATACTAGTGAGTAGACCTAATGACTACCACATTTAGGTATCATTTCTTCAAGGAAGTCTTCCCTTACTGCCACGTCCCCACACTTGGAATCGAGTGCTTTTCTTCTGTGTTTCCATGGTACCTTGTATGTGCCCCATTTCCTTACCATAGCACTTCTCACACTCGATTGCAGTTGTCTCTTGTCGCTTTCACCAGCTCAGATCCCTAAGAGTAGGACAAAAATCTGTCATGTTTGTCATAGTGCCCTCAGGGCCCAACGCTGGTGTTGATATGTAGTAGGCCTTCAACTGTAGATGATGAAGAAAGGAAGGACGGGCAGGTACACTAGGCTGCTTTCCTGGGTTGTGATTAAATGTAAAATAGGAATGATAATAACTGCCTGATACGGTTGTTGTAAGGATCAACGTACAAAATGCCATCTGGAATATTTGGTTTATATTAGGCCCTCAGTATGTTTGTTGTTTGTGATAAGGATGTTAATGGCAAACATAACTGCCATTTATTAAACATTTACAGTGTGGCAGACAGTATGGTGAGACATTTGTGGCAGGTGACTGGTAACAGTAATTCCTCACACATAATATTGGGATTTGTGTTGTATTGTGATAGTCCTTAAGATTCTGAAGGCTGTCGGATTATTTGTTTTTGAATAATGTAGAGATGATGTTATTTCTATGACATCATCACTATTTGCATTGCTTTCTTTAGTGGGAGAGAAAGAGGTGGAATTATAGCTAATAATTGTCTCCTTTTGTTGACCACTTAAAATGTGCCAGGATCAATGAAAAGCAATTTATGTGTGTCATCTCATTTAATCCTCACACCACACACACTAAGGCAGATACTGGTACAATCCCTGTCGTACAGGTGGGAACCCTGAGGCCTGGAGAGAAAGTCAGTTAGCAGCTAGTAAGTGGCATAGCCAGGATTTGACTCCATAGCTACCTAGACTGCCTGGCTTGTGCTTTTAAGCAATACTTTTACTGATTCTCCTTAGCCTAACTCACAAGAAGCGTACTTGACGCTGAGCTTGCCATGGGCACATGTTAAGCATGCTGAGTTAGCAGACAGAATTCCTTGCCAGCAGTTAATGTACAGGATGATTTTATGGAATTTATTTTTGTCTTTTATTAGAGTAACCAGGGAGCACAGGGAAATGCTGGTAAAACTGGCCAAACAGAGCACCAACAAGGCCAAAGACTCCTTAAGGAAGATTCGTACCAATGCAATGAACAAGCTGAAGAAATCAAAGGATAAGACCTCAGAGGACATCCTTCGGCTCGTAGAGAAACAGGTACTGTTACCAGCCGATGGAGTATTGGTTTATGTATCTGACCTGGTAAATTATTTGTACATGTCTGAGTGAGGAAAATTAAAACCGACTGCCCCTGATTCTTTCATTCATGTGATCAGCATGGACTGAGTCCTTGTTAGGTCTAGCCGTGTGCTGGACGCTGGGAAAATGGAGGAGGATAACATGCTGTTGAACTTTTACCAATGCCGAGCTCTGTGCTGAACACTTGCCATTGTTTCATTTTTCCTTATTAGTACAAAGCTGTGAGGAAACTGAGGCTTCAAAGAAATGTGCCCAAAGTCACTCAGCTGGTGAATGGCAGAAATGAGGCCCAAACACAGGCAGACTGATTTCAGAGCCTGCGTTCTGTACTCTCCAGTCTGTCGTTGGTTTTCTGGATACTGAGACGTGAGCACTTAACAACCGTCTCGGTGTGCCTAGTAGTAGCACTTGAACAAGTCTTAAAGGAAGTACACCTACTCCTTACTTATCAATTATCTCATTATCTTACATTTGGTGTTTGTGACAATAAGAAATCTATTATCCAATTATTTTGTGCAGTAAAGACATAGGTCTGGCAGTAATAGATGCTGAGGTGTCAGGCTAGGGTAACTGGCTGCAGTGGCATCACTAGGGTTGGTGTCAGCAAGTGTGGTAACTCATGGTTACCCTCAGTGCCACCCAAGGTCTCCTCCTGTACCAACCCCTATCTGCTGGGGGCTGTGGCCTGGGCTCTTGGGATTTGTCTCCCAGTGGTAGGGGCAGGTGCCCAACTCCCTGTGGCTAATGGTGACTTCCTAGCTCTTGGCCATTTAGAGCAGTGGCTGCAAGCCAGGAGAGCTGGTAGCCCATCCAGGAATGAGAGGGCCCCAGCTCAGTTCTCCCTGTGTGTAGGTACCTCTGGTGCACCTGGCCCACCCAGCTCTGCACAGCTGTGCTCTGGCACCAGCCCTGCTGTTGGCCGACTACCTTCTGACCAGTCTGCCAGAGACCAAAGAGGAAGAGACCAGAGAGAGTAGAAGGAAGGAGGGAGAGGAGCTGCAGAGGTACTGGAGGTGAGGAGAGAGGAGAAAAACAGGAGCAAAAAGGAGGAAGGGGTCGGAGCTGACTTAAGTTAATACTTGCTGATTTTCACATACTGACCTTGTCTTTGGAACCTAACCTTACCAGTAAGTGAGAAGTGGGTGTACTGCAGAAAAGAGTGACAGATAGGGCAAGGTGGAGCAGTGTGGGCACAATCATGCTAATATAAAAGAACCTTGTTCAGTTTGATCATTTTGCCTTGGACCTAGGGTGAGACTAGGGAATGGGCAGAGAATACAGAATGGTCAGGTCACAGAAAGTCTTCAGTATCAGGGTGAGGAGTCTGAACCGTTACATGTCCAGAGGTTCCTACTTTGGCTATGCATCTGTATCAGTCACCCACAATAATGCTGCATAACAAACTACTCCAAAACTCAGTAATATGCAGCAGTAAGCATTGTGTGACTCACCTGGGATTTAGCTGCTGTGAACTGAGTTTACTGGGCTTGGCTCCAAATCTTGGATTGGGTTCAGATCTGCTGTATATAACGCTTAAAACTGCAGTCAGCCAGCTTTCCAGGGCAATAACACATGCCAGGAGCATAAGCTCAACCACAAAAGCACACTCTTAAGTGCCTGCTTGTGTAGTATCAGTTAACATTCCTCTGGCCAAAACAAAACACCTCGTTCAAGCCCAGTGTCACTGGGGCAGGGAAGTCTGTATTCATGAGGTCTGAGGGAGGGAATGAGTATGTACTGAATGAGAAATAATCTACTGCATTATAATCACCTGGGAAGCTCATAGAACTACTTGGGGCCCTACTCCCAGAGGCTGAGTCACTGAATCTAGGATGGGGCCCAAGAATCTGTTTTTTGTGTGTTTTTTTTTAAATTGTATTTTAGATGGTTTGCAGAACAAAGTAGTGTCTCATTAAGCAGTTGTGACACATACTATTTTATGACATAGGTTAATAACCCCACAACAGGTCAACACTCTCCCTTCTCAGTCTTAGGTTCCCGTTACCAGCTTGCTTGTCCTCTTCTGCCTTCTAATCCTTGTTCCTGGGATGGCATGCCCCTTTAGTCTCTTTGTCTTGTGGACCTGTCTAATCTTCAGCTGAAGGGTGAACCTCAGGAATGACCTCATTACTGAGCTAAGAGAGTGTCCAGGGGATCTGACTCAACGGTACTTGGCTTGGCTTGGCTATCATGCCAGCAACTTTGGTTTTTCTTTTTTGAGTTAGAATTTTGTTCTGCATTTTTCACCAGCTCTGTCCAGGACCTTCTGTTGTGATCCTGCCAGAGCAGTCAGTGGTATCAGCCGGGCCCTATCTAGTTGTATTGGACCCAGTCTGCTGGAGGCCGTTGTAGATGTGCTCCGTTAGTCCTCTGGACTGATCTTTGCTTTGTTTGCTTAATTTCCTTCATTATTCCTTGCCCCCAAAGAGGTAAGAATCTGTATTTTTAAAAGGCTCCCAGCTGATTCTGATAGAGTTACTCCCTGGAAAGATTTTTCAAGAGAAGTGAAAGATCAGACCTGTGTTTATGAAAGATGACTGTGGTGGCCAAGGTTCAAAACAGATGGCGGGAGGGGCAAGAGTGGAGGCCGGGAGCCCTGGGAAGTTGTTGCAGAGATCCAGCCAGGAAATGATGATCAGAACCCAAGCAATACAGTAGGGATTAAGACAGGAGGATGGGTATACCAGTACTCGTGTATGTGTGTGTGGGAACCCTGGTAGCATAGTGCTGAAGAGTTCAGCTGCTAAACAGTGGTTGGCAATTTGAATCTACCAGATGCTCCTTCAAAACCTTGTGGGGCAGAGTTCTGCTCAGTCCTGTAGGTTGCTATGAGTCAGAATTGATGGCAGCAGGGTTTTTTTTTTCCCTCCTTTTGGTACATATGCATGGTGTGCTGTCAGTTGATTCTCAGCTCATCGTGTTCCTGTTTAACAGTAGAACTGTCCCCTAGGGTTTCTGGGGTGTAATCATTACAGAAGCAGATTGCCAGGTCTTTCTGTCAAGGAACCACCAGGTGGGTTTGAACTGCCGACCTTTTGGTTAGCAGCTGAGTGCGTAACCATTGTATCACCAGGCGTCCTGTTCAGTAAATAGAATCTGTAATGTTTGGCACAATATAAAGGACTTGCCCAAAGCTCTCAGCGTTATTTTGGGAAGGTTGGACAGGAGTGTGGGCAGAAGGGACGTGAAAGGAAGAAATGGGGGACAAGGAGCAGTGTTGGGGGAAAACCTGGAGGAGACCGAAGATTACTAGCTGCTCCCCTTTTCCTAACCCGCACAGTCACCTGGGGGGAAATTTTAGATAGATTCCTGGGCTCTGCTCCTGCATTTTGTGATTCAGTAGGGCTGCCTAGAAATGCATATTTTTAAAAAGATTTCTGTATGATTCCTTAAAAGCAGGTGTGGAAGGTAATAACCCAGAGGCCTTACAGTTTACACCAGAGCTAGAGAGAGGTTGTTCTGTGACCTTGGGACAGTTACTTGACTCTGTTTAGAGTCTGTTTCTTCTGTAGAAAGGAGTTAGTAATTCCTGCATGGAAGGGTTGCCCTGGGAATGCTATAACGTACCGTTGGAGTACCTGGCATGTGGATCCTCAGAGCTCCTTTCTTGTCTATTTTCTGCTTTCTTCATTCCCTGAACTATCTAAAAGAGGAAGTTCATAGACTAGGCTGACCTTTTCCGAGCCCCACCTGGGCCAGCTTCTTGCTTGCCTCCCAGGGTATTCCATCTCTGCTGGTGACACTTTGCCCTTGCCTTGATCCCAAATGGGAAGCCTGGGGCCCTCCTGGGCCTGCCAGGACTCTGCACTCAGTCAAGTAAGATATCTGCCTCAGGGGCTAGAGCCCAGTGATCACTGGAAACAGAATAATGACCAGAGAAGCCAGGGGACACCTACATGACCTGCCCTCCTGATCTCCTTGAAAAGACCTTGCTGTATCCCTTCACGCTTTAGCACTGGCTTTTCACCATCCTCTTCAAGTTAGATTTTTTTTCTTTAGTGCTTCCTGTTGTTAATTATTATTTTTTTAAATGAAAATAGCTTTATTATTTTTTCTGATATGAACCTAATACATGCCTACTGTAAATTTTTAAAAAAATGAAGAGAGTAGTAAACACTTGAAATCTCACCACCCAGAGGGAACCACTGTTAAAATTGTAGTATACAGCTTCCAGTTATCTCTCTATGCAAATATTACAAAAGAAAATCATGCTGTCATATTACATGGATATCTTTCCAGTGTAATAATTTTTATTATTTAAAGTACAATTGTTTAAATGTTAGTTCTGACTGTTATGGTTAATAACTTCATTTACAGTCATCCACTTAAGAGTTAGAGTAAGAAAGTTTTTAGCAGACAGCTTAGTATATGCTTGATTTTTGTTTTTTATTTTTTTCCTCCAACAGAAAGCACCAATCTGGAGATTTTAGTGGGCTTTTGTTGTTGTTGTTGTTAAATGAGGCAGTGGCTGATTGTTGTGTCATGTGTTTTTAGAAATTTATCTGTTTACTTTGTCCCTGATTATCAAAGTAACATATGCTCAACATAGGAAATTTAGAGAGTACCGAGGAGTGTTCTTTTTAAACAGGGAAAATTCACCACATAATCCCACATCCCAGAAGCAACTACTCTTAATGTTTTGGAATATTTCTTCTTCCTTTTGTTATTTTTTAACTTCCTAGTTTTTAACATGGTTCCCAATACACAGTTTGTACACAATTTTGTATCCAACTTTTCATTTTCTGTTTAGCATTAAAACCATTAGCATTTTCTTGTGTCTTTAAAAACTCTTTGTAAACAACCATTCCTGATGGCTGCAAAATAGTGCATTTTGTGGTTATACCATAATTTACTTTTGTAAGCTCTCTTGTTGGATATTTAGTTTGTTTAAATTTTTTTGGTATTATAAATAAGATTGCAGTGAATATCTTTATACATAAATCTTTGTTGAGATAATTTCCTTAGGTTAGTTTCCCAAGTGTGGAATTATTGCATAGAGGGAATTCATATTTTTAAGGCACTTGGTATATACTGCCTAAATCACTTGCAGGGTGTCTAGAATATGTATACTTTAAAAAATTTTGCCTTTCCTAACTAATACTTGTGCCTGGGATTTATTTTAGTAAAAAAAAAAAAACAAATTGTGCTTTAAGTGACAGTTTACCATCCAAGTCAGTTTGTCATACAAAAGCTTGCACACACACTGCTGTGTAACCCTTGCTGCTCTCCCTGCCCTATGACAGCACACTTCTTTCCACCCTGTATTTTCTGTGTCTATTCAATCAGCTACTGTCCCCCTCTACTTTTTCATGTCACTTCCGGACAGGAGCTGCACAGTTAGCCTCATGTATCTACTTAAGCCAAGAAGCACACTCTTTGCCAGTATCATATTATGTCCTATAGTTTAGTTGAACCTTTTGTCTGAAGAGTTTTGTGCCTGGAATTTTTAAGGTGAGCTTAAAGTGTTGCTTATTTTGGAAGTACTGTTTTTACTTCCACATTCCATAGAAAAGTTAATTTATTCTTTGTTTAAGTCCATATAACCTCCAGAGAAAAATATACCAGTACATATATTAAAAGTTATATGGTTTTGATTCAGTGACTTAGGAATTTATTCAAAAGAAATTTGTCAAGAGTCTGTTTTACTCTGATATTTGTTGCTGTGTTGTTATTAATAATAGAAAACTGGAAACTAAATTTCTAACAGTGGGAAAATTGTTTTATATCCATTCTGTGGAATGTGTATATATAGAAGTTATTAAAATATTTTACAGATACCGTAAATTATTTCTGTATTTGTATTTTAAAAGGTAGGTTACAAACCAGTATTATTTCATTTTTATAAGGAAAATTTACATGTACATAAAAAGATTGGTAGGATATATATACATCAGAACATTAACAGTGGTCATCCCAGGTGATGGGGTTATGAGCAGTTTTAATTTTATTTTGGGGGGAATTTTTTAATTTTTCAAAATTATTTTGGGTTCAGATTTTTTAAAGCCTTAATGTAAAGATATTTCATCTTTGGTATGTAAGACTGAAAGGATTCAGATGTAGGTTCCATCCCTGCAGTCGTGTCTGACCTCCACCGCTCTCAACACCCCCTCGAACTGCCCTACCCCCAGCCCAGCGCAGCTTTGCTCAAGAAGAACCAGGGTCTTCCTGCTCAAGATTCCGACATCTGCCAGCCTGCTGTCTCACCTTAACTCTATTTTGCCATAAACGGGCCTGCTGAACATTAAAGCACTTGGCAGAAACCAGTGGTAGCGCTGGCCAAGATCCTTTCACTGCCGTCTTTCCCTGAGAAACAGCGTGCTCTGAAGTGAGAGATGCAAGGTCCTGGTGGGGCTGAGGGAAGGAAAGGGCCTTCTGCAGAGCAGGCGTGGAGGCCCGGCCGGGTGAGGCAGTGCGTGGGACCAGCACCCGGTGGCCTCATGGCTGCTCTGAGTCGGGCTTCAGGAATGACGACTTGTACCTAGACCTGCCCAGGAATGTGCCGTGTGCTCCTGCTGGCCCCTTTCTCTGCCTTTTGTTTTTCTGAATTTGCAAGGAGTGAATGTGATGATGATGACAGTGATGATGACGTTGACTGTTATGTTATGATTGTTTTCTTTTTAATTTTATTGTACTTTAGGTGAAATTTTACAGTGAAAGTTAGTTTGTCATGCAAAGTTTATACACAGACTGTTTTGTGATTGGTTGCAGTCCTCGTGATCTGTTAGTGCTCCCTGCCTTTCTCTTTCCACTGTGGGTTCTCTGTGTCCATTGGTGTAGTCTTCGTGTCCCTTCCTGCCTTCTTGTCTTTGCTTTGGGGCAGCTGTTGTCTATTTGGTCTATTATATTTGATTGAACTAAGAAATACATTCCCCACATGTGTTATTGTTTGTTTTATAGGCCTGTGTAATCTTTGGCTGGAAAGTGGACTTTAAGAGTGCTTCAGTTCTGAGTTAGTATGTGTCCAGGGGCCATAGTCCTGGGGGTTCCATCAGTATCTGTCGGACTAGTAAGACCTTTTTCTTTCCCCTGTGAATTTGAATTTTGTTCTAAATTTTTCTCCCACTCTGTGTGGGACCCTACATTGTGATTCCTATTGGAGCAGTCAGTAGTGGTAGCCAGACAGCATCTAGTTTCTCTGGATTCGGGCTAGTGGAGGCTGTGGTTCATGAGATCTGTTAGTCCTTTGGACTAGTATTTTCCTCATGTCTTTGGTTTTCTTCATTCTCCTTTGCTGCAAGCATAAAGGGACCAAGAGATGCAGTTTAGATGACTGCTTGCAAGCTTTTAAGACCTCAGACGCTACTTAGGAAAGTGGGATGTAGAACATTTTCTTTATGAACTGTGTTATGCCTGCTGGCCTAGTTATCCCTTGAGACCTTAGTCCTCAGCCCTTAGCATCAGTAACTCAGTCTCTCAAGGTTTTGGGATGTGTCTAGAAGCTCCTATAACTTTGCCTTGGTCAAGTTGTACTGAATTCCTTTATATTATGTGTTGCCTTCTCTTCACCAAAGTTAACATTTGTCTACTACCTACTTAGTGATTTTTATCTCGTCACCTCTGCCCTCCCTCACAACCATCAAAGATTGTTTTTTTTCCTGTGTATAAACCTTTCCTTGGGGTTCTATAATAGTGGTCTCCTACAACATTTGTCCTTTTGTGATTGATTTATTTCACTCAGACTGATACCATCCAGATTCATCCATCTTGTGAGATGTTTCACAGATTCATCATTGTTATTTATTGTTCTATAGTATTCTATTGTGTGTATGTACCATAATTTATTCATTCATCTTTGGATGGGAACTTAGGTTGTTTCTTCTTTTGCCCTTGTGGCCAGTGCTGCTATGAACATTGGTGTGCATGTGTTTGTTGTGCGATGGCTCTTATTTGGGATATTCCTAGGACTGAGATTGCTGGATTGTATGGTATTTCTATTTCTAGTTTTTTAAGAAAGTGCCATGGAATTTTCCATGTTTTTAGTAGTTTCCGTTCCCACCAGCAGTGCATGAGAGTTCCAGTCTCTCCGCAGTCTCTGTGACAGTAGCTATTTTCTCTTTTTTGATAGTGCCAGTAATAGAAGGGTTAGATGGTATTTTATTATAGTTTTGATTTGCATTTCTCTAATGACCCTGGTGGTGTGTAGTGGTTAAGTGCTACAGCTGCTAACCAGAAGGTCAGCAGTTCAGATCCACCAGGTGTTCCTTGGAAGCTCTACAGGGCAGTTCTGCTCTCTTCTTGGGGTCACTGTGAGTTGGAATTGACTCAGTGGCACCAGGTTTGGTTTGGTTTTGGGAATGATCTTGAGCATTTCCTCATGTGTCTTTTAGCTGCCTGGATGTCTTCTCTGATGAAGTTCATATCCTTTGCCCAATTTTACTGGATTGTTTGTCTTTTTTTTTACTGAAGTGTTAGAGTATTCTGAAGAGTTTAGAGACAGACACTTTTGGGACGTGTTTTTTCTCTTTTACTCTTTTGGTAAAGTCTTTTGATGTGCAAAGTGCTTCATTTTGGGGAGCTCCCAGTTTTGTAGTTCATTTTCTGGTGTCTGTGCAGTGTTGGTTGTGGTCTATGTTGTATTTATGTTGTATATCAGGGCCCTAGCATTGTCCCTGTTTTTCGCCCATGATCTTTATTGTTTCAGATTTTGTATGAGTTACAATCTTTATAAGACAGCATGTTATAATGTTGTGAGGTCTTGCTTTGGAGTCAGGCAGACCTGGATTCACTTCTGAACTGTTAAGATCAGTTGGGTTTAAAGGAAAGAACAGAGGACGCAACACTTCAGCACAATATGAAATAGTATGCAACTGCCATGCAAAATAATTAATATAATATATTAAAAATGGATAATACTATCTCATATAGTGAGGATTATTCAAGATAATGCATATAAAGTTTAGCCTAGTATCTAGCAGGTAGTAAGTGCTCAGTAATGAGGGCTCTTGTTGTTGCTGTTAATGATCATTTTAAGAAATCTGATAAAGATGGAAAAGAAGGTAAATATTTTCATTGATTGGATAACTTCAGCAGAAGTCAGGAATTGATAGTACAAATCACAGTAACACAAACAGCATTTTCATAGTAAATGACCAGTTTAAAAAATGCTTGTCAGCCATCCAAGTAGCATCAGTTGGTCCCAACCCACCTAACGCAGAGAGAATGAAAGACATAGGACAATATGAACCCAGGAGTCTCAGAAAGGGCCATATAATCCAGAGACTACGTCAGCGTTAGACTAGAACTAGATGGTGTCCACCCATACCAGTGACTGCCCTGACAGTGAGTATGACATAGAGCCCCTTATGTAGCTGGAGGAAACTGGGTGTGCAAAACTAGAACTCTACGAAAAAGACCAGACTTGATGGTCTGACAGACTGAAGGATCCCTAAAAGACATGGCCCCCAGACTTTTGTTAGCCCAGAGGTGAAGCCATTCCTGAAGCCAACTCTTCAGACAAAAAATTCCACTAACTGTAAGAAACAAAATGATACTGGTGAAGAGTGTGCTTCTTGGCTTAAGTAGATACATGAGGCTAACTGGGCAGCTTCTGTCCAGTGATGAGATGGGAGGGCAGAGAGGGACAGGAGCTGGGTGAGTGGACACAGGAAATACAGAGTGGACTGGAGGAGAGTGCTGTCACATGGTGGGGAGAGCACTTAAAGTTATATAGTAGTGTATGTGCAAGGTTTTGTATGACAAATTGACTTGTAAACTTTCACTTAAAGCATACAAAAGAAAATTTTTTTTGAAGTACATATTCGTGATGTTTACCTCTCACAGCTACTCTTGGAAAGGACTAGCCTCTCCACTGGATAGGTGAAGAAACTGAGACTCATAGTGGGGAAGTGACTTGCACAGGTTCACTCTAGTAATCCAGCCTAGCACCTCTGCTATCAAATTGTTACTCCAGATGCTGTACCTCCAGTTTCATATTTGTCCTCAAACTGTCCTCCAACTCATCTTCTTCAGAGAAGGCATGCAGCCTTCATTCCTGGCTGGGTCCAGACTGCTTGCGTGCAGGTGCTGGACTGCTGTGGACACCACACTCAATGTGAGGCAGCTGTAGAGGCAGAAACATCCCTAGAGTTTGTGAGGCTGAGTGAGGAGGACCTGAAGAGCCATTCTGAGCCCAGTCGCTTTTCCGGAGTGCCTTCATCACCCCTGCAGCTCTGCTTTCCAGATAAAATGTGCAGCTGTTGCTATGACAGGAGTCTGACTGCGGCCTGGGAGCAGTTGCTCCAGGTCCTTTTGCGTTTCTGCCATTTCCAATGCATTTCCACTTCCCAGTGCCTCCCCAAGGCCTGTGGACTGCAAATGAAGATGCCAGACATCCGCTCTTCTGCTGAGCACACAGATCCAGGGCACCACGCTGCCCACTTCACAGCTTCCTGTCTGAGCTTCCTGCCTAAAGTACCATTTAGACATGAGAGGGAGGCCATAAAAAACATACAAAAAAACCCACTGCTGTCAAGTTGATTCTGACGCTAGCAACCCTATAGGTCAGAGTAGAGCTGCACTATAGAGTTTCCTAGGAGCGCCTGGCAAATTTAAACCACTGACCTTTTGGTTAGCAGACATAGCACTTAACCACTACACCAGGGTTTCCAAAATACTAAATCGAATTGTATTTTGCTTTTTCTTCTTAGAAGGGTACGTGTTTATTGCAGAACATTTGGAAAATATAGAAAAACACATCTATTTTGTGAATATTTCCTGAGCACTTGCTGTGTACTAGGTCTTATGCTGAGTGTGACAGATAACAAATATGAGAAATATATTACCGATATTCCTATCATGAAATAATAACCACTATTAATGTTTTGGCAAGTTTATTTCTAGTTTATTTTTAAAATATGGACGTATTTTTTTTATGTATTTGAGACCATTTCTGGTGTAATTTTGTACCCTATTTTCCTTTAATTTGTATGGCAGCATGATCATTTTTAAAATGATGTTTTAAATAATATCTTGAAACATTAGCATTATTAAAAAATACTTTTCCTTGGTTAAAAAAGCAGTCCTTTTTTTGTAAACATTGAAACAATTCAGAAGTGTGTAATAACTGTTTTCATATTTATATCCCCAACCCTAAGAAATAGCCAGTCTTAACCATTTTTAATGACTGCATATATTCAAGTACTTCCCCACTGTATAATTTTAGATTTTCTGATTTTTTTATTACTATGAATAAAGCTGGGATAAATATCTTTGCATATAGAACTTAAGGAAAGTTGTTCAGATCTCGTTTGTGTGTTATTTTCCAGAGATTTTGGAGTTAAATAGTATGAATTCTTACATTAGTTTAAATTCCCATCAGTGATATATGAGCTTATCCATTTCACCATAGCTTGCTGGCATGGAATATTCACAACATCAAATTTTGTTAACTATGATAGTTGAATTGTATCTTGTTTTAATTGGCATTTCTTCAGTGTTTATTAAATTTTTCATGTTTGTTATCCAGATGTATTTCATCTTTCCTCAAGAACTTTTTGTGTTTTTTTTCCATTTGCTTAACTATTGAGCTATTAATACTTTTTCTCATCTGTTGGTATGAGGGCTTTATATAACAGTGTGTCTGAGATGCAAGAAATTCTAGGAGCTTATTAAGGGGAAGATAAGGCTGGCTTCTCCGTTTTATGTAATAATAGTTAAGAATTTTGGCTGTGGAGTCAAACTGTCCAAGTTTAAATTTTGTCATTGCTACTGTCCTTGAATACGTGATCTGACAACCTCAGTTTCAACATCTGCAAGATGGGGTAATAGATTATATTAAGAGATTCTTGTTAGGAATCAGTATGAGTGTATATATAAAGTTGGTTTTGTAAAATTGCCTAACTTGGACTTGATTATCATATTTTTATGCAAATAATGCACCTATTATATGTTTTTTGTAAAGTATGAAGCTCTCCCCTCCCCCGCTATTTTTGTAAGCAAAATATGCTGTGTATTACATGTGTGGGTATGTTATTTATATAGGCATGTATTTGTGGAATAATACGGCAGTGTGAGCTCTTATCATTATTAGTGTTTCCCAAATAACCTGTTCACAGTTCTTGAATATTCGTCCCCCAACCCTTTTCCACTCCCAGTTAGACTGTCTCGTTTTGTGTTTCTGCAGATCAGCCAAATGGCCGATGACACAGTTGCAGAGCTGGACAGGCATCTGGCAGTGAAGACGAAAGAACTCCTTGGATGAAAGGCCACAGGGGCCAGCAGCAATCCAGAGCCCAGTTTCTGGCAGACCCCATGTGTGGCAAATTGGAACCTCCCTACCCAACTCTACTGAATCTAGTACTCAGGTAGTTGCTGGTCCTTGTAAAGCCCAGCCTTCCAGGGAGACATCCAGACTACTGTCTGATCCTAACCCTTGCCCATCCCATCTGCTCCGGACCTGCTATTACAGGGGACCCACAGAGAGCACTTGCTGCTGGCAGAGGATGTTTACTTGAGGCATTTACCCTGAATGTAGTGTCACCAAGGGAGCAGGACTTTGACAGGGTTAGCACCTCCCGCTCCTTGTCTCAGAAGAGCTTCTTTTCAGACAGGCAGTCAGATCCTGTTTCTAGTTTGAACTTGGCTGGGCTGACGTGGGCCTTCACCTATAACTGGACACTTTTTGCTAGAGGCCCATTTCTACCAAACAATAAAATCTTAATAAAGTGGAAAGAATAAAAACCACCAAGGAAAGGATAGAGTTGGTGTGGATTAATCTCTAAGGATCTGCATATAAAGCAACTGCAGCAATGAGTTTCTTCATCTCTGGGCCATCTTTACACTTACTGTTTTCTTTGCGTGGAGCATTCTTCCATTCTTCCTCAATTGGCCAGTCCTGTTTATCTTGTAATTCTCCGCTTGGATATCACTTCCCCTGGGAAGTCCTCCTTCTGCTAACCGAGGACTCTTACATTTGGCTCTTACAGCACTACCTACTGGTTTTATCTGAACACTAACGATCCTTTTTGCTAATTTGTCTGGGTATTCTCAGTGTCCTCAGAACTTGGTATAATGCCCGTAACATAGCAGGTACTCAAATATTTGTATTGTGATTGAATGCCACATAGTAGGTACTCAACAAATTCTGGCCTCTTTTCCTCTCTGTTGTTTTCTGGTCTTGCCCTTGTCCTTGACATTTACTTGGAATAAAATGCTTTTCCACCAGGCCCTTCTGTTGTTGACAGAGTGGTTTGCTGTGGCTCATCTTTGTCTACTGGGTTAAGTAGTTACCCAGCCCCTCCCTTACCACCCAGTGTTGTTCATTCATTCATAATATAGCCACTATGGGCCAGATGCAGTTCTCGGTGTTATTTTTAATCTTTACAGTAAACTTGAAAGACACATATGATCTCCACTTTACAAGTAAGACAACTGAGATTTGACAATATTAGATAACTTACCCCAAATATCAAAACCTAGTAAGTGCTGGAAAGTTTGTTTCTGTAATCAAGTAAACAACTGTGCAAGGTAAATATTGTCAGTCTTATTTTACAGAGAAGTTAGAGCTCAGGGCGATGAAGTTTTTTTGTCCAAGATTACACATCTAGCAAGTGGCAGAGCTGGAATTCAAATGAAAGCTCAATTCTAAATCATGTTCTACCACTGCATGCTTCATAAACATTTTGTGATCACCAGTTATGTGTCAGGTGCTGTGCTACATGCTGGAAATACAAAAATGGGCAAGGTGTGACCCTTGGCCTGGGTACACTGAACTGGGTTGCTGTTATAATCGCCTGGTTAGAAGCATGGGAAGTTCAGTCTGATTCTGCCAGGTGTCTGCATTCAGACTGGATCCCACTTTGGCAGCAGCAGGACCTGGCTTAGTTCCTTTGAAGTAGAATCCAGCATATCCATTCCACACTAGGGGTAGTAAGGGCTGCACTTTTCTCACCACTGAGTTTGTGGAGCAAGCTACCAAACAGCCAGTGGGGATTCAAGATGCAAAATCATCTCCTGTGTTGCTTACTTGTCCTCAGTCAGACCTCACGGACCAGCCCTAAGTGGCCATCACACAGCAGAAGTCACAGCTATGAGAAGGATGGATAGAAGTAACAGCCATGGAGCCTTTCCTGGAGTAAGTCACACGGCAGGGACTTTGCAGCAGTTTTTGTGAGTGGTTGAAATCCCCCACTCACTGCAAATGTTCTTCTGAAAGATGCAGAATTTTTTAATAAACAGAGGAAATGATAAATTATGTTGTAACTCCACTCCAAAGGCATTTGGTTCTTAACAGCCAAATCCTCTGTAGTCTTTAAATAAACAAAAACTTATTTGGTGAACAGACGGGGGAGGGGAGAATGAAAGATTTTCTGTAGTTGGGTTCCACATGTCAACAATTTCTCTCTTGTGTGTATGTTGGCCAAAGCCGAATATCCTGATAAATGAATAAAGGAAAACCTCGAGCCCAGGGCAGTCAGACAGCTCAGCAAATGGCTTTCAGCTGATTGCTTTATTTCGGTTGACATTTATCAAAGAGTCTCTCTGTTACTCAGTGTTTCAAGCTGCAGTGGT
Organism: Heterohyrax brucei; assembly: GCA_028571685.1. Classification (NCBI taxonomy): domain Eukaryota; kingdom Metazoa; phylum Chordata; class Mammalia; order Hyracoidea; family Procaviidae; genus Heterohyrax; species Heterohyrax brucei. The sequence continues at coordinate 73,146,006 of CM053150.1, forward strand.
GGCACAGACAAGAATAAGACTACCTGTTTGGGGGTGCTGAGTAATGCTGGAGTGATTCATTCAACCTCCTTTTCCCTCCCTTAATCTGTCTCTCTCGTGGAAAGAAAAATGGTATGGAAGTTCTCACACTTGCCAGAAGAATTAGCCACCTCTGTTCAGTTCAACAACTTTCAAAGTCCCATGAACAATTCAGTGCAAAGAAAATTTGGGAACTCTTTTTTTCTTCTATGTGTGCGTGTGTGTTGGATGCCAAAAGAAACTGGATATAAAAAGCTAAAATAGAGACTTCTTACAAGTGCACCACTTCCTCATCTTATGTGGGTAGGTGGGCATCTTTCCATACCTTTCTCTATACATACGTAATTAAAAGGAAAGACTATTCTTTTTGTATTCTGAAGCTTGCTTATTTTTATGCCTAAAACTCATCATGACAATCTATCCATGTGTGTACATATAGATACAATTTATTCTCTTTCATCACAATTTAGTATTTATTACATAATAAGAATCTACTGTAACTATTAACCCCTGGTATTAAAAAAAAAAAAAACACATAGGAGAATGTTTTTATTTGAAGGTAACTTTTGTTGTTGGAAAAGGAACTCCTACTCTAAATGTATTTGTTTAGTAAATCCTGCTGTTCATGTCTGAACCCCCAACAAGCTTTTGCTGAATGCCTACTGTTGACCAGGTGCAATGCCAGGCCTTTTACATATGTTGGGAGTCCCCTAAGTGGTGCAAACAGTGTGCTTAGCTGTAAACAAAAAGGTTAGAGGTTCAAGCCCACCCAGAAGCACCTTAAAAGAAAAGTCTGATGATCTACTTTTGAAAAACTAGCCATTGTAAACCATACAGAGAAGATAAACTAGAAAACTAGGAACACCTAAAACACTTAATGCTTCTCAAAAAAACTTGACCAAAACAGTAAAAAGAGAATCTACAGACTAGTAAAAAAAAAAAAAAACAAAAAACTGGCTATGACATATCCAGCAAGGATCTGATATCTAAAATCTAGAGACTGTGTTACCACCACAGTAACAAAAAGCCAAATGATCCAGCTTAAAATTGAACAAAGAATATGAACAGGCCCTTCATCAAAGAAGACATTCAGGCAGCTAACAGAAATGCTGAAGATGAGTATGCAAAGTAATGCAAATCAAAACTACAGTGAGATGCCATCTAACACTGGCATTAATTAAAAAACGTTGGAGGGGCTGAGGGGAGATTGAAACTCATGCACTACTGGTTGGAAATGCGAAATGGTACAACCACTGTGGAAAATGATAAAGTGCCTCGTTAAAAAACTAGAAATAGAAATAACCATACCATCCAGTAACCCCACTCTTAGGGATATACCCTAGAAAATTAAGAACCATCACACAAATAGACACACACATCCCCGTTCATTGCAGCATCATTCGCAATAGCGAATTTTCCAAAGATGGAAAAATCCAAGTGTCCATCAGCAGATGAATGGGTAGACCAGTCTGGTACATACACACAATGGGATACTACACAATGTTAAGAAAAGGTGAATCCTCAAAACATTTCCCAACAAGGATAAATCTGGAGGGCATTATGCTGAGTGAAATAAGTCAGTCTCAAAAGGATAAAACATTGTATGAAACCACTATTATAAAAACTGAAGTAAAGGTTTACACACAGGGAAAAAAAAACTTGGATGGTTATGAGGGAAGGGAGAGGAAGTATGGGGAGGGGAAATCTCTAGCTAGATAGACAAGTGCTAAATTTGGTGACAGGAAAGACGGTATAACATAGGAGAAGTCACAACTTGACCAAGGCAAAGTCATGGATGCTCCCTAAATGCATCCAAACACCCCAAGGGATATAGTTACTGGGTCTGAAGGCTGGGGACCATGGTCTCAGGAGACATCTAGGTCAATTGGCCTAACCTGGTTCATAAAGCGGGTAGCCTCTAGAGCCTTAAAAGATGGTGAGTGGCCATCTAAGATACATCTATTAGTCTCATCATGTTCAGACCAAAGGAGAATGAAGAAGACCAAACACAAAGTGTTGGTCCAAAGAAGTAATGGACCACATGAACCACAGCCTCACTAGCCTGAGCCCAGAAGAACTAGATGGTGGCTGGCTACCACCGCCAACCACTCTGACAGGGATCACCGTAGTAGATCCTGGACAAAGTGGAAGCAAAAAAATGAAAATGCAAATTCCCAAAGGTAAAAAAAAAGATCAGACTTACTAGTCTGACAGAGACTGGAGGACCCCCAGGACAATGGACTCTGGATAATCAGAACTGAAGCCACTTCTGAAGTCCACCTGTCAGCCAAAGATTAGACAAGCCTGTAAAACAAACAACAGACATGAGGAATATGTTTCTTACTGTCAAGTATACAAGAATACAAGATCTAATGGGCAACATCATCCTGAAAGCAAAAATGAAAAGGCGAGGAGGGGCAGGAAAACTGGATGAATGGACGTAGAGAACCTGGGTGATAGGAAAAGGGGAAGAGTGCTGACATGCTGCGGGGATTGCACCCAATGTCACAAAATAATTTTTGTGTAAATTTTTGAATGAGGAACTAATTTGTGCTGTGAACCTTCACTTGTAACACAACAAAAACAAAGAGAAAATCATTATGGATCACACATCTCTAACACATGGGGTTGCCATGAGTTACAGTCACCCTGACTGTACCAACTGGTAACTGGTTACATATATCGCTGTGTTTAAACTTCCCAAAAGTATTATCTGGTACAATCAAACCCTTTGCCATTGAACTGATTCTGACTCACAGTCGCCCTATAGAACAGAGTAGAAGTACAGGACAGAGGTGAACTACCCCCTACACTTTCCAAAGAGCAGCTGGTAGATTGGAACTGCTGAACTTCTGGTTAGCAGCTGATCTCTTCACCACCGCGCCACTAGGGCTTCTTAGTTGGTATCGATATTACTACATGTGAGAAAACAGAGGTTCAGGAAGGGTATTTAACTTGCTGGTTATGTGCTAGAGTGAACTCTCAGACCCTGGTGTGTCTAGCATGGACTGTGCTTCTATTTAGTAAGTGTCCATTGAGCACTTAAACCTGGCAGTGTTCCGGACTCTGAAAGTGACACAAGAGAAATGGAAGTCTTATGTTCAGAAAACTAGGTAGGCACGTAAAACAGGCTGCACACTCACTGAAGAAATGGTAGCTCTGAAGGGAAACGGCAGACTTTCCTCTTCAGAATGTGTCAGAGATCCAGAAAGAAAGCAACAACTACCAAGTTATGAACAATAATAACAGCAATAACAATAATAGTATTGACACCACCAATAACTAGTATTTGCTGGTGGTTTTTAGTTTTCAAAGAGCTGCTGCATCCATTGTTCCACTGAAACTTCTGAGTAAAGTTTTACAATTAGAAAGTCCATTCAAAAAGCCTCAGTGTGATCATAAGGGTTTTTCATAATCTTCAAAAGCCATTGATTCTTCTTGCCAGACATAAGATCACTTTTCATGATATGCACTTATATATTGTCTATTTTGGTGGTACACATTTTGATGTGTATACAGAAAATGTATCTTATGCACTATGTTGTTCAGGTTTTCTATACCTTTGTTTTTTGAACCTTTGGTGAATCTTGGGCAGAAAATGGTATTTTTCATTCCCCTATCATTAGCGTTGCTAGTTCTTGGATCTCTTGTGATTTCTACTGTAGGAAGGAGCTGCTGTGTAGTCAGATGCATAGATACCGAAATTCATTGTCTAATTCAGTGCTTCCAGTCTGAATTCAGTTGTGGTCATATATCAAGATCACAGCCTTTTTGTTTGCGTTTGTTCTGTGTGTATTTCCCATTCCTGTATTTTTTAGCCTTTCGCAATCACTGTTTTAGGTGTATCTCTTTTTTTTTAAGTTGTTTTGTTCTGTGAGCCATTCTGCAATGCATTTTCTTTTAATAGATAAACTCATTTACTCTGACTGATGCCAGTGATGTATTTAGTTAGAACCTCTTTACTCTTTCTTTACCTGCAGTATCAATGATTTGGTGTCTAAACCCTCAGCAGATTAGGAACTAGAGATTAGATTGGTAAGAAGGGTTGATTCTGCATAGAGGACATTCATATGAATGAACAAATAATTGAAATACACATTTTATCATGTTTTTCATCTCCAAAACCTTCAATGGCTCCACATTGCCTTTGGAATTATGTCCAAACTCTTCACTCTGATATTCAGTAACTCCTGCAGTCTGAGTCTCCTGCAATTCTTTAGCTTTATCCTTCTTCTCTCATAACTATCCTGATACAAAATGTGCTTATTCTAAATGGAACTGTTAGCTTTTCCAAAATGTTGTGTGGCTTTTTCCCTCTGCCTTTCCTTAGGCTGTTTTGTTTGCCTGGTATTTGCTGCCACAAGTCCTTGCCCCACCTGAAGGGCAAAATTGACCTACCTTTAAAAACTCTTCTTAATCCCACCTCCTTCTTCACATGAGCTCTTCTGAGGTTTCTCCCGATACCTAGACCTGCATATGCCTGTTGCAAGTCTTGGCTGCTAACCTAAAGCCTGACTGTTTGAACCTACTCGGCAGCTCTGTGGGAGCAAGACCTGGCGATCTGCTCCTATGACGGTTACAGCCTAGAAAGCCCTATGGGGCACTTCTGCCACAGTGGGTAACTGTGAGTCAAAAGCTGACTCAGTGGCACCCAACAATAAGAAATGCCTATTGGATGTCACCACTTGGCTGTGCTGCAGGCACCTCAGGTGCAGCCAGCCCCACCTGGGGAGCACATCTGCCCCAGACTTGCTTACCCTGCTGGATTTCCTCTCTCAGCATTACCGTCCATCCAGATGCTAACTCAGGATGCTGGGAGTCACCTTTATCTCCTTCTCTCTCTCAGCCCCTTATCTAATAAGTCACCAAGTACTGGCAATCCTACCTTCAAAGCACATCTCCTTTCCTTTCTGGAAACATCCTCAAGTGGTTCTCACCATGGAACACGCATGGCAGATGTTCCAGGCTGGCCTCACCCAAATCTCTGAGCACTTCAGTGGGTAAGTCGAGCCGCTACCCACCCTGGAGCAGAATAAGATTTGTCATTAAATAAATTGGGTAAGTCACTTGAAAGAAAGTCCCCTGCTCTTTTCATCTTTGCATCCTCTGGCTAGTAGTATAGTGCTTGGTGCAAAGCAGGTGTTGAGGAAATGGTTGCCCAATTGTAAGGGTCCTGTCTGGCTTTGAATACAAATGCAGTCATATTTACATTAGTAACCCAAAGTTTCCCTGGTTACTCTCACCTGCTTGCTCGGGACCTCCCCACCTTGTCTGCTAAATGGACCTCAAGGATTCCTGGGCATCCCTGAAGGGCTGCCTCTTGGGGAATCCACAACCACCAGCATCACCATACTCCTCCTCCAGACCAGTCCCCTTAGCTGGCATCTGTGGCCATGAATGCCACTTGAGGGTAGTTTGTCTTTGCTCCTGCTGGGGATGCTGGGGTCTGTTATAAGAGTACTAGGATCTGAGCATGCCGGGTGGTATCCCTGAAGAGGCAAGAAAGAGGCCTCTTTCCTAATCCCATGCCACCTTTGGCATCTTGGGCTTCCGAGTGTTCTTTCTGGGCCCCTAATGTCCTGAAGACCCCTGAGTACAGGGACTCTTCCATAAACGGACTGCTGCCCCTAATGCTTGGCTCCCACTTGGCCCCTGGGCCAGGCATTAATTCTACTCTGCTCATTCCCAGGCTTCTGCCTCAACCAGTGTTTCCTTCTGCTAAGATGCTTCTACAAAGCCCTCTGTTTGCTGATAATAGTAATACCCAAACCCAACAAACCTATTGTCGAGGAGTCAGTTCCAGCTCAGAGTAATGCTATAGGTTAGCATGGAACTGCCCCATAGTGTTTCCAAGAAGTGGCTGATGGATTTCACTACTGATTTTTTGATTAACAGCAGAGGCCCCAATCACTGCACCATTATCCAAACTAAAAGATCCAACCCTTTGCTGTCGAGTCAATTCTGACTCACAGTGGCTAACAATTACTGGATCTTTAGTACGTGTTACCCATTGCTGTCAAGTTGATCCTGAGTCAAAGGTAGGACACAGTTGAACTACCCCATAGGGTTTTCAAGGCTGGAATCCGTAAAGCAACAGATTGCCAGGTCTTTTTCCAGTGGAGCTGTTGGGTGACTTCCAACTGCCAACCTTCTGCTGGATTAACAAGTTGAATGTTTAACCACTGTGCCACCAGAGCTCCTTTTAGTATATGTTAAACCCAAATCAAACCCATGGCCATCCAATCGACTCCAACTCATAGTGACCTACAGGACAGAGTAGAACTACCCCCATGGAGTTTCCAAGGAATGCCTGGTGGATTCAAACCGCTGACCTTTTTGTTAGCAGCTGTAGCATCTAACCACTATGCCACCAGGGTTTTCTTAGTATGCGTTAGGCAGCTCAATTATTACCCAGGCGCGGAAAGTGAGAACTGTTTCACTGAGTCACACTGAACCACCATCACTGCTCCCTCGGCCACTCCAGACTAAACCAAACCTAGTTGCCATGGAGTCAGTTTTGACTCATGGTGACCCCGTGTGTTGCAGAGCAGAGCTGTGATTCACAGGGTTTTCAAGGCTGTAACTGTGTGGAAGCAGACCCATGAGCTTTTCTTCCAAGGTGCCTCTGCTTTGATGTGAGCCGCCAATCTTCTGATTAGTAGTTGAGTGCTTAATTACATGTGCCATCTAGGGATTCTAGGCAGCTCTGTTGTGTTCACCATTGAGCAGATTTGGGTCTCATAATAACCCCATGTAACAGAGTAACTGTCCCATAGGGTTTTCTAGGCTGTTACCTCTGTGGGATCCGATCACTGGGTCTTTCCTCTGTGGGGCTGCTGGGTAGACTTCAAACTGTCAACCTTTGGGTCAGCAGCCGAGCACTTAACCACTGTGCCAGCCAGGGCCCTTTTAGATGACTCTGGAAGGCAATTATTGTTTTACTTAGTTTACAGATGAGGAAACTGAAACACAAAGAGGGGTTAAATTACTTGTTCAAAGACATACAGGACCTGAAAAAGAATTTATACCCATAGGCTCTAGTTCTTACCGTTTGCCTAGACAGCCCTAATAAATGATTTAAGAGACCAGTGAGACTGGGAAGGGCCTTGTGAAGAACTCAAGCTGCTGGAAAGATGGTCTGGGTCCTGTCTTGGTTTTGTCCTCTTTTTCCCATGGGTACCATGAGGAGCTGGGCAAGATTACTGATTTCCAGCTGGGCAGAGCACCCATGCTGGTCCCTGACAAAATTTTTGCCTCATTTGGGGCAAAATAAGCACACTAAGGGCAACGTAGCAAGTGTTTCTTAAAATTAAGTTGATTTAACTTAAAGGACTATATTGTTTTTTAGATCTTGCTTTTCTTTTGTTTGAATGGTAAAGTATGTTTTTCTATAAGGATAAGAAGTTTGTGACTTAAAAAACAATCTCACTTAGGAAAATTAAAAAGTTGTGGTCACCTTCTTTTGATCCCTTCCATTTTTTCTTTTTTTTAACTTTACAGGTGCATAAATACCGAAGTCTGGGAGCCATGAGACCTCACACCCACTCCTAGCTGTTGCCTCCGAGGCTGTCAGCTGACTCTGTAACCAGTGAGAGAAGCAGCCAGAGAAGAAGGCGGTTTGACCTGTGTGGGCTTCTAGGACCCAGTGGGTGCTTGAGCGGTGGCAGTGAGACAGGGGTTGGAAGCAGCACAATAGTTAATCAGGAGGGTTCAGAGACCCACAAAGGAGGAGGGGCTGGTAGGAAAGGTGAGTCAGAGAGAGGAGAGAGGGAGACAGAGACAACAGAGGAGGAGACAGAGGGACATACAGGGACAGAGGGAGAGAGAGGCCAAGAGAGACAGAGAGACAAAGAGACAGAAATACACACAGGGAGACAGAAAGAGAGGAAGAGACAAAGACACACACACAGAGTTGGGTGTGTACATAGGCACAAGCACAGAGATCAGCAGAGAGACTGAGAGACAGAGAGACAGACAGGGAGGTACCTAGAAAGATGAGAGAGACACTAAGAGGGACACAGAGAAGAGAAATGAGATGGTGACAGCAAAGCAGTTAACAGAGACAGAGCACAGAGAGATAAACCAAGAGAGACACCTTGAAGGAGGGGCCCTGAGAGACAGAGACATAGAGGGAGATAGAGAAACACAGACAAATGGACAAAGTGACAGAAATCCAGGGGCAGAAGTATACAAAAGAGTCAGTTAGAGAGAGAGAGGAAGAGCAGAAAGACACACACACGTGGAGGGAGGCTGAGGGAGGCAGACATAGGCACGGGTGTGGGGGTAGAGGATGGGGGTCGAGGCTGTGGTTTTGCACCCCAGGTTCTGTGCAGGGTGTGGGAGGAGGAAGCAGCAGTACCAGCCCGGGCAGGCTGCAGGGACTAGATAAGGACGCCTGCCAAAGGAAAGCAGGGGAAGGAAAGACGTTTACAAACCCCCTCCCCCGGGGGAGAAAGCCAGGGAGGCTGCCCCAGGCCTGGAGAACAATGGGTTCTTGACTTCAGTGGGACATTAATGAAACAATTAATGGAAAGAGTAAGAGAGGCCTCCCCAGGGAGGGCTTGGAGAGTGGATAAGTGGAATTATTGCAGAGGGCGTGCTGGTGGTTCAGAGGGGGCCCTACCCCACAGTTCCAGCACCCACCACACTAACTGCAGACTTGTGCCCTACGGTCCACACATCCCTGTGCTGTCACCAGCCCCCCCCCCGTGTCCCTTGCTTTCTTGCCTCTGTCAACACTGCCCTTATCGTTTTCTCCACCCCCGGAAGTCCTAAGCATTCCAGGCGTAAACATGTGTCGTGCATCTGTAGCTAGAGCCCTACGTTTCAGCAAGAATGGTGTCCCCTCCCTTGAAACATGACGAGGAGTCAAAGAGAAAGCAGAGTTGTACCTGTAGTATGGTGCCATTTATGTAAATTAGAAAGACACAGACACAAACCTTTTTTTTTTTTATGGTTATTCCAAACTCTATTTTGGATTATAGAAACCCTGGTGGTGTAGTGGTTAAGTGCTAGTCGGCTAGCCAGAAGGTCTGCAGTTCAAATCCACCAGGTGCTCACTGGAAACTCCATGGAGCAGTTCTGCTCTGTCCTACAGGGTTGCTATGAATTGGAATCGACTTGATGGCATTGGGTTTGTTTTTGGGGGGTTATTCTGGATTATGAAAGTACAAAATAGATGGCAGAGGGGCACAGTAAATTCAACTGTTGCTACCTGTTCAATTCAGTGCCACTGATAACATTTTTAGAGTTGTGCAACCATTCTCACCCCATTTTTCTGAGTTGTTCCTCTGCTATTAACATAAATTTAGTGCTCCTGTAAGCTTCTTGTCCGATCTTCTGAGTGGCTACTGTCAAAAGAGTGTAATGCTCAAGGCAGACACTCTTCACTAGTTACATTGCATATATATTTAAAAAGACCTGAAAATACCTTAATAATCACTCTGGGTGGTGAAAATAGGAATGGTTGTTAACTTATTTTCTGTTTTTTTCTTTTCCTTCCATACTTTTAATTTTTCTTTTTTAAAGATCGATAGGTAGCTAGACAAACAGACAGGTCCAGCTATCCTCCAAGACCCAATAACAAATACTACCCCATGCAGGGATCTTTCCAGAGATCCATTTACTAGTCATGAGGGGCTTGTCCTTTTCCTCAGACCAAACACTCAGGACCCTAAGCACTTCCCCCTTTTGAGCTACGTGGATGATTTCCCCCCTTGGACGAGAGCCCCTGGAAGACAGGGACTTCGTGTACAGGCTTAGCACAGAGATGCTAGAGACATCTGTGACACTGGATCTAGTTCCTGCTACCACCATAGGAGGCAACTGACAAAGGCTAGTCACATCTCAGACCCAAAAGACACAACAAACTTCTTTTTTAGGGGAAATGCAAAAAAAAAAAAAAAAACAAAACCTATTGCTGTTGAGTCAGTTCCAGCTCAAAGTGACTCTAGAGACAGAGTCAAACTGCCCCATACAGTTTCCAGAGAACAGCTGGAGGACTTGAAATGCTGACCTTCTGGCTAGGAGCCCACAGCACTTAACCACTATAACACTAGGGTTTCGTTTTTAGAGGAGGGTGCCTGAAATTCAAAGGATAGATTCTAGAACAGGGATCTAGGTGAGTGGCAACTGTTCTTCAGCAACGTTCAAGGAGGAAAGAGGAGATCTTGTCCGTGCTGACCAGGAAATCACTCCATTGCTAGTTAGCTGGTTTTCTGTGGCAGCATGGCTAGCAAAGCCTCAAGCTGGAAAGCCGGCAGGGTCCACTGCCCGCTCCCCACTGGAGCAGAGAGGCATTTAGGTCTTCCACCTAAAGCTAGAGGTGAAGTGAATCCCTGAATTCCAAGCTTGTGGTGAATCCCGGCTGCTAGTAGAATGAATGACTGTAGAAATGGAGGGAAAAAGGACCTTACCGGACCTGGTCCAGCCATCGACACAGGGAGTGGCCCGTCCGTAACCACAGCAACTGTTGTGGGAGCGTTTACTCGATGTCCTGCACATGAATTACATCACCTAATTTAAAGCTTACAACGACCTTCTGGGTTTAGATTATCTTGCCCCTATTTTAGAGATGTGAGTTCCTTGGTGGTACAAATGGTTTAGGACTGGGCTACTAATGGAATCGGAAAAAAAGTCTGGTGACTGCCAAAAAAACAGCCATCAAAAACCCTATGGAGCATCTAATGCATGCGTGTGCATATGCACACACACACACAAAATTAGAACAAACAACAACAACAATAAAAAAACACTACGAAGCACAGTTCTACTCTGAAGCACAGAGGTTGCCATGGGTTGGAATTGAGTCGATGGCAACTGGCTGGGCTTTGGTTTTACCGATGAAGAAAACGAGATTCTGAAAGGCTAAGTGACTTGCTCACCGTCACCAGAAACAGTAAAAGTTGGAATTGGACCTCAGATTTGTTAGGTGGTAGGTGAGTCTCAAGTCTGGGAAATGATGCTGTCGCAGCTGTCCCTATTTCTAGCCAATGTCCTAATGTACAAAAGAGGAGACTGAGGCTCAAAGAAGGGAAGGGCTCCTCTCTTGACAAGACAACAAATGAATGGCAGAGCTGGGACTTGAACCCAGATTTCCCGATTCTTCATCAAGGGCTCTTTTCAGTGTTGTCTCATGTAGAGGGAGTCAGACCTTACCTTGAGATCTCTAAACCTCCCTTTGTGAGACATAAAATGGTGGGGCTTGGGAGCCGGGAGGGAAGGTCCTCATTAGAGACCAGCTAGTTTGACTCCCTTCTCGTTACAGTGATAAGGAATGCAGTGATGAGGAATTCAAGGCTTTAAAGTAGGCAAATGACTCATGAGGACCCTTTGAAGTCAGGAATCCATGCAGTGAAAAGCAGCCTCATGATGGCAGAGTCCCCTGGGGTCTCAGAGCCTGTTAACTCCAACTTTTGAACCCATTTTAGTAATAGGTAATTTGGCATCCACATCCAGAGCATATTCAGCCCAGGCTCTGATGCTGCTGAGACAATTCTGATCCACAGCCACCCTGCAGGACAGAGGAGAACTGCCCCATAGCTTTCCAAGGCTGTAAATACTCGTGAAAATAGGTTGGTTTCTGCCTTCTAACTGGTTTACTGTTGCTTCTGCTTTTGCTGTCAGGTAAACCATTTAAAACCATAGCCTTTGCTATGACACGGTCCTGCTCACAAATCGTCAATGGCTCTTCATTGCCTGGATAACTGAATAGCCTCTCAGCCAACCTCTGTTCGTCTACAGCTGGCCCCGTGGAGCTGTTCTCCAAATGCTGAACTCTTCAACATGCAAATCACACTGCTCTCCTTTCAAGGCTCCCTACAGTCCCCCTGCAAAAAAGTCCAAAATTCCCAAAGCATAGTCTTAACTCTAAGTCTTGACCTGTCTCTGCAAACTGTCTCTCCAAACCCACTGCGTGTGAGGTTCTCCCTGGCTGTCATTCTAGCCACAGTGACTTCCCTCAGGTCTCCACATGTGACTGCTCTCCCTGCTTCCAAGACTTTACACATGCTATGCCCTCTGCAGGGACCTTGCAGCCTCAATCCATTCTTAGATCTCAACCTCATATTACTGCCTCAGGGCAGCTTTTCTTGATTTCCCCAGGTTGGGCTAGTACCCTGGTCAACTGTTCCATAGCTGCTGCGCTGCCCGTAGTACCTCACTGTCATATTTCACTGTATGTTGCATCTTAAAATGTCTTTTCCTGATCAAAGCATGAGCTGCAAGAGCGCAGGGACTGTCCTAGTCACCACCATATGCTCAGTGCCTAGAAGAAAATGCTCAACAAGTATGTGCTGAATGCATGAGTAAACACATTTGGCTGCCAGTTAATACAGATTGATTCATCTAGTAAATACAGAGCATCTGCTAAGAGCTGAACGTGGTTTTTCACTCACCACAGTGGTGGACAAACCACCACAAAGTCCCTGCCCTCATAAAGCTTGGGACATAGTAAACAGGTGCAAAAAGCACACAATACCAGGCAGTGCTAAGTGCTATGCTGAAAAGGAAGCAGGGGTAAGAGAACAGACACGTGGGTAGGGAGGGTGCCGGTTTATTTAGATGGGGTGGTCAGGAAAGGCCACACTGGGGAAGCGACACCTGAGTTATGTGACAGGGCTCATAAAAGACACAGGACTCCTCCAGTCCCTACTTGGGCTGTCCGGGCCCCAGGTGTGTCCGGGTACAGCAGCCCCAGATCCCCCAAATCCTCCCTGCCTTGCAGGGTAGCAGCCAGGAACTCAGAAGAGGCCTTTTGCAAGTTTTTTGAGGAAGGTGCAAAAGCCCGAAGTTGCTCTTCACAGTAGCTGTGATTGGGCTCTTCCTGCGTGGCAGGGGCGGCGATTGCTTTGTGCACGGAGGACTCTGCTGATTGTGGCCCGGCGATTGGTACCAGCGGCCCGCGGCCCGTCAGGGTTTACCGCGCACCCCCAGCGCTGCGGAGGGCCGTGCGCAGCGCACCAGCCCAATCTCTCCTCCTATATTCAGAGTTGATTAGACGCTATTTCTGCCTGGATTTTCAGAAGGCTCAAGAGCTTTTTTAATCACTACAGTGGCTCATTACGGTTTTGCAGTGACACTCATGTCCTTCAGTTCTCTTCTCAGATTAGATTCTATAGTCAGATGAATATTGGATGATTTCATTACATACAAATGCAATCAACAGTTTTGCATAAATTTCTTCTCTTTTCTTGAGTTTCAATTGACCCCAGCACCCGTGGTGGCAGCCGCAATCCACATGCAAATGAGCTGGGTCTGCAGCAGTGGAGAAGGGCCGGGGAGGAGGTGGGCACTTTCTCCAGCCCAGGGAGGCAGCAAGCCTGGATGCTCCAGGCTTGGGCAGAGGGGCTTGGTGGAGGCGACACCCCTCAGGGCAGCCTAGCAGCGGAGAACGGGCATCCTCATTTGGGATGATGTTCCTCCAGGAGAAGCGAGGGACAGGGGTGCTCTCTTTCCAGGCAGAGAATGCAATACGGATTTATGGCATGGCAGTGCAGGTGGTGTGGGTGGGTTCTCAAGAACTTGGAACAGTGGCTATTTAATAACTGGCATGGCAGTGTTTCAACCTTTTAACAGCTGGTAGGGACTAAATGGCTTCCCTAGGTGGCACAAAAGGTTAATCACTCAGCTGGTAACCAAAAGGTTGGGGATTCCAGTTCACCCAGAGGCACCTTGGAAGAAAAGCCTGGTGCTTTACTTGACATGCCTGAAGTTGCTGTGAGTTGGAATCCACTTGACAGCAGCTGGTTATTTATTTACCTATTGGCCATAATAGTGCATTCTTGGTGAATGTTAGCGCTGACTAGTGAATACTAACAGTTGTTTTTATCACTACAGTCTCATCATCATTGTTTGTTCTAGAAGGCTTGAGCTATGGCCACCAGAGCAACCAGTAGAAGGCAGGGGCCAGCCCAAGGCAGCTGGGAAAGTTGGGAGCCTGGTCAGTTGTCCCTTGCATCACTTTCTTGATTTGTCTACTTCTTTTTCGCAAAACAGGATATTTGTTGACTGGACCTCAGGTGGCTCCTAATCCATCCTTTACTGGTGCTTGAATCCTTTCTACCACATTCTTGATGAGTGATATGGCAGCCTCTGCTTGTTATCCTCTGAGGGTGGGGGGCTGCCGTGTCAGACCAGTTCCCTTGGTGAGAAGGCACTTTCTGACTCTAACTCCTGAGGAGGTGACCTTCCTTGGTGGTGACCCATGCTCTGGGACCACCGCTTACTCCTCTTCCCTTAGGACTGGCCTCTGCTGAGCCATTATTCTTCCAACTGAGCTCCTCAGTTCCTGCACTTCTTTTCTCAGAAGGTACCCTCCAGCACCCTACCCCAGTCTGCCCCTTAGATGCCCCCAGTGACTTTCACAGTTTGGAGTCTTGTTCATAGTCCAGGCCCACACTCAACACCAGGTTTGAGGCTGGAGGGGCTTGTGGGAGTGAACTGTATATGGAGACCTGGGACTAACACCTGTGAACCTCGCGGAGGGCGCAGTCACCCCGTCAAAGGCAGAGTCATTGCTGACAGCTTGCCAGGACAGGGGTCTGCACATCTCAGACCTCACTTCTTGCAGACAATTTTTTTAAAAATAAAAGCTCCAGATGTAAACACAGACATGTCACAAACAACGGTACAGGGTCAGGGACCCAGAGAGACGTGGACGCACATGCACCCGTGTTGGGGTGACCTGAGCTACAGACGTCATCACAGACAGGATAGCACCTGCAGTAGGACAGAGCCATGACCACAGCCATGGGCACAAATGAGACGCATCTGTGCTGCTCCAACCCAGGCTCAGAGTTCCTTCCTACACGGCCCTCGGTTCTCCAGATTGGGATTACGAGGTCCAGGAATTGAAGCAGTTGGTGCTCAGTCTTGTCCTCATATTTCTCCCATATTTGATGAGGTCCAGAAAGTGGTAGGGGAGGCAAAAAGGCACATGGCATTGAAGTTGGAGCTTCCCAGTACATAGGCTGGTGGTGGCTTCACTGTTCCTCTGGCTACCGCCTCATCACTGTCTTTCTGTGAGGAATCACAGACTCCTTCATCCCCACCTGAATCCCAGACCCTGCACTGCCTGCCTTCTGATGTTTCTCAGGCTCCCCAGGCTCCTCTTCCTTTTGCCTCTCCACTGGGGATTTCTCTCCGTTCTCCATCCTTCAACCTCTCTAAATTTTTTTCCTGTGTCAGTCTCTCTGTGTGTCTCCGTGTCTATTCATCTTCCTGTTTTTACTCTCTTCCTACCCCTCTCTCTATGCCTCTGTGACTGGCTGCCTGTCCCATTTGCCTGGCCACATCCATTTCCTTGCTCTTGGCTATGTGTGTTGCTCAAATTTGGCTTCTGTCTGGGGACAGTAGATCTGAGACCCCAGGACACCTTTCCCAGAGCTGTGGCCTCTGGGAGGAGGAGGTCGGGGCTGGAGTTGGTTTCTGAACTCATCAGCACCTCTCTGCAGCAGCCTGCCTTGGGTCATCCATTTTCCTCTCTCCAGCCAAGGACAGCAGGCAGGCAGCCACCTCTCTCTCATCATAGATCTGTTCTCATGCAGAACTGGAAGAGAGATCTGGAATCTGGGGGATGGAGAGGGTTGGAGAGGGTTCCCACTGACCTTCTCAGATAGGCAGAGGTCATTCTATCTAGGCCTTTCTCCAAGCTGGTCCAGACTCACTACAGCCCATGGAAGTCTCCTCCTGCAGAAGCTGCCCTCCTGCTAACCTCTCTCCATGCTCTCCTGCCAGAATGAACTTGCTCACCAAATCTAGTCTAAATCTGGTCCTGACCTGCATCACCAACCTCGTCTTTTTTCCCTACTCACCTCTCTCTGCATCGTTGGTTTAAAGCACTGTGTGGCTTAGCACATGCAGATGGACAGAAAAGAGATGGTTCCAAAGGCTGACAGGTCTGTGCCAAATCCCAGCTCTGCTACCTGCTAGTTGGGTCATTTTAGGCAAGAAACTTAACCTATCTGAGCCTAGTTTCCTCCTGTGCAAAATACAGACAATACTCCCTTCTTTGCAAAGCTGTCAGGATGAAGTAAGATAGCTTAAGCATAAGTACCTGGCTCCAAGCTGGGCACCCAGGATACTTAACATTCACACTGGTTATGAATAAATGAAGAAGAAAATAACAAGTGGAATAGTAGAATTTAGATACGAACAAGCAGTGGGAGGGAGAAGGAATGCCAGTTGTAAAGAATGGTGTAAGCAAGCGTAGAAGTAAGAAGTCCTGGAGCAGGAACAGGGAACCGTGAGCACGTACTATGAATGTGAAGCCAGGAATCTTAAAGAGAAGTCTTGGGGAACAGGCTTGAGAAGCTGGTGGGGGGCCACATCCTAGCAGCCCTGGGCTCAAGGGATACTTTTTCATTTTTAATTGAGTATGCTTTGTAAAGCAGAAAACCCTGGTGGCATAGTGGTTAAGAGCTGTGGCTGCCAACCCAAAGCTCAGCAGTTGGAATCTACTAGTTGCTCCTTGAAAACCACGTGGGGCAATTCTAGTCTGTCCCAGAGAGTTGCTATGAGTTAGAATTGACTCGACAGCCATGGGTTTGGATTTTTGTAGAGCAGGGAAAAAAATAAGACAGAAGAAGGAGCTTATCGACTGTCAGTGATACATCACGCATCTAAGAGTAATTGTAAGAGCAGCAATCGTGAGTAGAGGCCTTGTGGTACTGAGGAGTTTCACAAGCACGATCTCATACAATCTTCATAAGACTAATGAGGGTGATGCTGTTATGATTTCCACTTCAGAGACGAAGACACCGAGACCTAGAGAAGTATTGATTTTCTGGGGCCACACAGTTAAGAGTTGTTCCAGCCAGAATTTGAAACCTGGTCTAGTCTGGCTCCAAAGCCAGTGCTCAGCCCCCACAACACCACTTGGCCTTCCAAAGATAGAATGCCCATAATCTCTGGGAGATAGGGCCACATGAATAAAAGAGCATAAAAGTTACTTTCAGTTAGTGAGGAGAATAAGGAAGGAGTGAACGATGAGTATAAATATCCAGAAGAAAGCAGCTTGGCTCAGAGGGATGAGGGAAGTCATCTTAGAGTTAGTTGCTGGACATAGAGGACAAGAAACAGTCCAGAAATGAGGCCATAGCAGGTGGGGATGGGGTGGGGGTGGGGGCTGGCCATCCAGGGCCTGGAGGATAAGTGGTACTGCCTCCAGGCTGCCTGTAGCTGGAGCTCTTCACCTGTATCTACTTTTTGCCGGGTCCATTTTCTCAGCCTCACTTGGACTGGCTCATGCCTCACCTTACCGGCCCCAAGAAGCATGGCAAGGGCAGAGTTCTGGTGACCTGTGATCTGGCTTCCAGTCTCAGCTCTGCTACCTAGATGCTATAGGACTTTGGCTGAGCCAACACTCTTTTTTGATCCTTAGTTTACCTTTGGTGAAATGAGACTAGCTATGCCCACCAGTCTGACCGAGACTGAAGCCAGACCGTCTGGCTTTATCTTGTGTCACTCTTAATGAGTTATTTACTGACTCTGCAACTCGTTTCCTCATTTATAAAATAAGGATTCTACTAGAAGCCTAGGATTCCTTATCTAAATTCCTTGGAGTGAGATGCATTTTCAGAGCTTTACAGATTTTCCAACTTAATATAGGACACAAACCATATACACACTGCACAGCCTGCAGCTGGTGGGTCTGGGGCATTTCCTACTAACCAAACTCAATCATCATTTTTTTTTTTATCCCCAGCAAGACAGAACAAATATTTAAACCCGATAGTGAAATAAAGACCTAAAGTAGTTTCTCCTTAGTTCAGGTCAGGTTTTAGTGTCAAATAGGTTTTGGAACCAAATTTAGGAACAAACTTTTGGTCATTGAAGTTTGTCGGATTTCAAAATTGTACAGAAGGGATTGTGGACTTGGAACACGGGCTTCCCGGGACTGGTATGAGGATTAAACGAGTGAATACATGCAAGGCGCTTAGAACCATGCCTAGCACATAGTGAGTACTCAGGACATACATGCTGTACAGTGTGTCCTTCATCTGCTCAAAGACCTCTCATGCTCCTATGTTTTCACAGTAAAGCACAAGCATTTAGCCAGCACTCCTGGCCTAACTCCAGCTTCAGCTCTTAATCATTCTGAGTGTTGGCTTCCTTAAGTTTTTTTTCTGTTCCTCAGACACACTGGGTCCTCTCTTGTCTGCAGGCTGTCACACTTGCTGAGTCTTCTGCCTAGAACACTCTCCTCTACCTCATTTCCCACATTCTCTTTCTTACTCTGCGTCTACCTGCCGGTCTCACCTTCTGAGGAATCTCTTTTCGACAGGTAACTCCATAGCCCACACCCAAGCGTAGACTGGAAATCCTGGTGGCCTGGTAACTAAGTACTACATCTACTACCCCAAAGGCTGGCAGTTCAAATCTACCAGGTGCTCCTTGGAAACTCTATGAAGCAGTTCTACTCTGTCCTATAGGGTTGCTATAAGTGAGAATCGACTAGATGGCAGGGGGTTTGTTTTTCATTTACTTAAGCATAGATTACATGCTAGGAAATGTCCTGTCTCCCCTCTAGACTGTGATGTCCATGAAGGCAGCTGCTGTGTAAGTATTCTTCTCTGGCATATGCCAAACCAACCAAACCCACTGCCACTGAGTCAAGTCCAACTCATAGTGACCCTATAGGACAGAGTAGAATTGCCCCATTGAGTTTCTAAGAAGCACCTGATGGATTTGAACTGCCAACTTTTGGTTAGCAGGTATAGCATTTAACCACTACATTACCAGGGTTTCCCTCTGGCATACAGTAGGTATCAAATGAATGAATGTTGTCACACATCGAGGGTGCTGCCATTGGCTCAGGACTGAATAAGAGTTTGTTGAATGAATGAATGAAATACTGCTTGGAAGAATATTTCTCTTAGGTACCCCACCCCAGGAGACAATTCTTGGAATGCTCTCCCTTCCGTATCTCCATCTCCACATTCTTTAAGTGATTTTAATAAAGGGAACCCAGTTCATTCAGGAGTCCAGTAGGGCCACCAAGATTGCAGGGTAGGGGGTGGCGGTGGTAGCTTTACTACATTAGGCAGAAACCACTTGTCCAAGGTTTCTAGGGGCCTCTGGGGCTTGGGGAGCAGGGGGTGGGGTGGAAGGGCCCTCCAGTGCTCTGGAGCAGTTGCTATAAAATAAACTCCATAATCAGGTAAATGCATTTGCTGGGGCGGGGTGTGGTTCCCATGCAGCTGTGAGCATCCCCCAGCCGGCTGGCTGGAGGGGACCTGCCTAATCTCAGGGTAATGAAAACGTGGGTCTAATTACTCTGGAGGGCCAGGCCCTGGGACAAGGCTGGAGTGGGGAGAGGAGGCCCTGGCAGCGGAATTAGAACATTTAAGCTGTCAGGGCGAATCCAGGAAAGGCCTGATTACCTGGCTATGGAAGGGGCCGCTTTGGTTTGGTGTCGAATGTAATTTCCTGGCCGCCGGCTGTGAAGGAGGGCCCACCTTCTCTTTGTTGCCCATGATGGGGGTCCAGGCTCTGCCTTTCTGACCCCAGGGCTCCTGCCAGACCCACCCAGAGGAGCTGGCCTGGGCCTCCCAAGATGACATTGCTGGCAGACACGGAACAGGTACATGAGAAGCACATGTTTAATGTGTCTGCAGGTTTTTGGTACATGACTCAAGGGAAATGTGTACCTTGGCTGTATGTGAAAGACATGCATAAGCATGTGTACATGGTACACGCATGTTTGTGGTATGCATACTCTATTGTGAGGAATACGTATGTGGGATGTAGGTAAAGTTACAAGGCATGTGAATACACTAGGTATGTATAAATTACACAAAAGATACGTATACATGGACCACACGCAGCTGATGCATCCTGAGGAGTGGGTGTGATTCATGTACAAGGACCACGCACACTCAGCTGATATGTGGTGTGTGTTTACAGGTGTGGGTGCTGGCTGTAAGTACCTTAGAGCAGGAAGCAAGTCTTCCTTGCTCAATGCCATATACCCAGCATCTGACTTGCTGCCTGGTACATGGTGGATAGGTATTGATTACATAAATGTTGGATGAATGTATGTGATGTGAGAGATATATGATGTGTATTAAAGAAAAGAACATTTGGAATCTATGTGAAATGTACCTATGGGGTGTGTTATTGTCCCCATCTGTGGTATGGGGGCATGAGTCCCAGAGGCAGTACAATGGAGTGCTTTCAGGCCTGAACTGCATATTGACATAGACCTGTGTTTGAGGCCTGCCTCCTCTACTTAGAAACTGTGATCTCTGGTAAGTCATTTAATCTCTCTGAGTCTCATTTACCTCATCTGTAAAATGGGTAGTCATGATAGTCAGGGCTAACATTTACTGAGCACTTTTTATGTGCCTTGTACTGTACTATATGTTTCTCATGCATCATTATCTTCTGGACTTTGGAAATCCCGGTGGCGTAGTGAGAAAGTGCTGCAGCTGCTAAGAGGACAGTAGTTCAGATCCTTGGAAACTCTATGGAGCAGTTCTACTTTGTCCTACAGGGTTGCTATGAGTCGGAATTGACTCAACAGCAGGGGTTTGTATCTGGTTTGACTTTGCACAGCAACCCTATAAAGTAAGAACCGTTATCTGTGAAGCGGGGAAACGGAAGCTCCCAGAGGTTGGATAATGGTGAAGCCAGAATTCAAACCCAGGCAGTGTGACTACAGTGTCGACTTTACATGACTAGTACCTATTGCATAGGTTTGTCCTAAGGAATTAAATGAGATGATCAAAGTAAAGCACCTAGCATAGTGCTTGGCACAGAACAAGTATTCCGTAAATATTATTTGTGGCCTTGTGTACCGGCTGGTGCAAAACAGGCACAAGGGAATGAATACAGAGGACATGTTCTCACATTTGTGAGAGTGTGTGACAGAGACATGTGTAAGTATGTTTGTGTGATGTGTATGGTAAAGATACACATTTACACAAAGTTTATGATGCCTGAACTTCAGCATATTCATTACAAGATGAATGCAACACAAGCATGTGAATAAACATATCACAATATCTTTGAATGTACTATAGTGACACATGCGTATGAAATCAGGAAAAAGAAACACATTCTTGAGCCTATACAGGGGGCTTATTAATTGCTACAGCTGCTAACCAAAGTTTTGGCAGTTCAAAGCCACCAGCCACACCTTGGAAACTCTATGGGGTCTTTCTACTTTTTCTGTAGCTATGAGTTGGAATTAACTCAATGGCAACAGGTTTTTTGTTGTTGTTGTTGTGTACACAGGGATCTATATTTGTGAAGCAGAGAATATATGTTTAGAGGATAGTGATAGATACCTGTTTTAGTCAGCTAGCTCTAACAGAAATACCACAGAGTGGATGGCTTTAACAAAGGAAGGTTTACTCTTACACAGTCTGGTAGGCTACAAGTCCAGACTCAGGATGTCCGCTCCGGGGGAGGCTTTCTGCCTAGTTGGCTCTGGAGGAAAGTCCAGTATTGCATCAGTCTTTGCCCAGGGAGCATCTTGGCACTCAGGTCTGAAGGACACGCTCTTCTCCGGGTGCTGCTTTCTTAATGGTACCAAGTTCCCAATTCTCTGCTTGCTTCTCTTTCCTTTTATCTCTTGTAGGACAAAAGGATTAAGGGTGGGCCAAGCCACACTCCAGGAAAACTCCCTTTACAGTGGAGCAGGGAGGAAATCCTATGAAGAGATGTATAGTCCCACCCTAATCCTTTAACGTACAGCACAGGAAAATCCCCAAATGGAGGACAATCACAAAATAATCAGAATCATGGCACAGCCACATGGCTACACATGTTTTTGGGGGGACACAATTCAATCCACAACAATATCTAAGGTGATCTACGGTGCAGGCGTGAACAACTGTACATAGCACAGCCCATTTCGGTGTGCATAATGGTGAAATATATAATAGATTCATCTACACACACATATGTGTGTACATATATACGTGGAAACCCTGGTAGCATACTGGCTAAATGCTATGGCTGCTAACTAAAGGGCCTACAGTTTGAATCTTCCAGGCCTTTCTTGGAACTCTATGGTGGTAGTTCTACTCTGTTCTATAGGGTCACTACGGGTTGAATTGACTCAGCAGCAATTGGTATGGGTATACATATGTATATAGAGAGAGACAGACATGGTATGTATGCAGTAGATACACATACAGATACCATGTACGAGCTCCGACAAGTCTGAGAACTTAATTGTTCTAAGTGTTACATGCCTCATTGCTGAATATCACTATGGTTACTTTTGAAGTACTCCCCTTGTGAAGCTATGCACTGATGCCAGAGCCTAGCCCAGCCTTTCAGAGATGGGCTCCCTTTGGGAAGTACTTCCCCTTGGAAAGCTAAGCCCTGATGCCAGAGCCTAGCCTAGCCCTTCAAAGCAATTCTGGAACTCTTTCTGGAATGGCCAGTGCACACGGTGACGCAGTAGCAAGTTTGCAGACTTAATAGTCTAGTTGTCTGTGAGGGAGTTTTTAGCCAGTAAGCAACTATTTTGGAACACCCTCCCTACTCACCTGATCTGGCCCCAGTGACTTTTTTCTTCACCCAAAGAAAAGGGAAATAGTGAAAGGAAGATATTTTGATGACATTCAGGACATCAGGGGTAATACGATGATGGCTCTGATGGCCATTCCAGAAAAAGAGGTCCAAAACTGGTTTGAAGAGTGGACTAGGCCCAGGCATTGGTTCATAGTTTCCCAAGCAGAGTACTCTGAAGGTGACTGCAGTGATCTTCAGTAATGAGGTATGTAGCACTTTTCTTTAGTAAGACTTCTTGAACTTTATTGGCAGTCCTCGTATGATACATGTATGTGAAGTGCCTACACACATATACATAGGCATGTTCACATAAACCAGGCATTTGTGCAATGCATATGACCGGGAGTACATCTTTTGAGATGTATGTATTTGTTTGTGATCTATCTTGTGTATTGATTGCTCCAATATCACCCTTCTCAGTTTAAACGCAGCTAACCACTCTATTAGAAACCCTTCTAGTATAGTGGTTAAGAGCTATAGGTGCTAACCAGAAGGGTGGCAGTTCGAATTCACCAGGCACTTCTTGGAAACTGTATGGATGGTTCTACTCAGTCCTACAGGGTCACTATAAATTGGAATCAACTTGACGGCAAAACTTTCTTGTTTAATTAAAACGCCCTTAATTTCACATTCAGTCTCTCTTTTTCCCTACAGGTGGATTGCTTTGCATTATACTAGAGAATTCAGTAGTTTGTTACGTTCGTTCATTGCTTTCTCTTACGAGAATCTAAGTTTCAGGAGGCCAAGGGCTTTCCTGGGTTTTGTTCCCTGCAGCATCCTCAGGGTCTTCAGCAGCTACGGGGGGGGGGGGGGGGGGGGCGTGGGGGGTGGCAGATGCAGTATGTAGATGAGACATGCATGGCACAGACAGGCTGGATGTGCACAAGCCGAGTGCGGCAGACGGAAGGCTTACGTGTGCGTAGTGGACACAGACAGACACAAGCCTGAACAGTGCGCTCCGTGCACGTTCCAAGGACGGATACATACCAGCTGCCTCCCGGCCAAAGCTGGGTCACCGCCGACCCTCCCCCGCGCAGCCCTCGGGCGAGCAGCCGGGCCGGCCCCCGCCGCCTCCCGGGGCGCGACCCCGAGCACCCGCCCGGCCGGGCCAGGGCTCCGCCCCATTTCCCGGCGGCCGCAGGGCGGGGGCGGCGCGGGGCGGCGGCGGGGCCCGGGCCGAGCCCGGCAGGAAGCGGCGCATTGTTCGCGGGCCGCGGCCCCGGGCAGGGAGTTCCCGGCCCCGCGCGGACATAAAAGGAGAAAGCAGCGCCCGCGGGAGCGGCCGGCCGGCCCGCGGCCTCGGCGGCTGGCGGAAGCGCGGCCTTGCGCTCCGCTGACCCCGGCATCCGCTCCGGGCGGCCCGGGGAGGGGCCCGCGTCGCCCCTGCAGCCCACCGGGCCCGGCTTCGAAGGCCGGCTCGCCGCCTCTCACGTGTAAAACGAACAGGGACCACTGGACGCCCACCTCGGTGAAGACCTCGGCAGTGCCCTTAGTCCCTGCTCCTCAGTTTGCCTGTCCCCTAGAACCCTGGTCCTGTGCCTCAGCTCCCCTACGTTCCCCCAGCGTCCAGTGGGAAGGAATAACTGGGAATATTTCACTTACGGAAGAAGACCAGCAAGTGTAGCTCGTGTAATGGGAAAGACCCTATTCTGGGCAGCACTTGGCCGGCAGGTGTCCTGTGGGTAGGGAAACTGAGGCCTGGAGAGGGGATGGGCTTGCCGAAGGTCGTCTGCAATGACGTCAACAACAACCCACTGCCACGGACGTTTTGCAGATCCAGCCTCTTTCTCCCGGTGCTTAGCAGTGTGGCCCTTCTTGCTGGTGCTTGTAAAATTGACACTTACTGGGTACACAACTTTTCAAGCTGGCTTCTCATCTCCTTTAGCCTCATACACACTCTGGAGTTGCAAGAGAGGGAAGCGAACCAGGCAAACAGGTAAAGAGTCTTTCACCAGTGGTTGAGTATGGGGGTTTTGTCCAGGTCTTTTTCACCTGGGAGATTCTGACTTGGACATCACTGACATCGTAATCTGAGGTGCGATGCTAAGAGCAGGAATTGCAGCAGGGCGAAAATCTGATCAAAAGTGCCTGGTGGTCCAGTGGTTAAATACGTGACCTGTAACTGAAATGGTGGTTTGCACCTACCAACTGCTCTGTAGCAGAAAGACCTGACAGTCTGCTCGCATAAAGATTACAGCCTAGGCAAGGCTATGGGGCAGTTCTAACCTGTTACATATGGTCTCTGTGAGGGGAATCAACTCAAGAGACTACAACAATAAAAATTAAAATCAGAGTCGGAAAAAGTAATTAGCAGTCCCACCTGATTCCAGCCCAGCACCCCCCACAAGCACTGAGCTTTCCTCTCCTGCTTGGGACTGTGCTCCGGACTCCTTTTAGGGGAAAAGGTACGGGAGAGACAGGACAAACTTCACTTCTACAGGGGCCCAGAGAGGTTAAGTGACTGGCACCACATGTCACACAGCAAAGTGGTTGTGAAGCAGAGGCCCTCGTTATCATCTACAGCCTGACCACTCCTTCTGACAAGAGCCTCACATCCCCCACCTCTCCCGACATTCTGAAAACTTCGGGATCTGTTCTGGAGTGCTTTCACTGGCTGGCCCAGGAGATTCTGATTATGGAGAAACAGCCTCCCCTCCACCCCTGCCCCTACCCAGCTCGGGAACCCTACACCAGGGGGTGGAGTGGGGGTGGAGGGATGGGGGTAATTGAGATCAGATGCGGCTGTGACCCAGGGAACGCTCCCCGGGAACCTGGAAACATTTACTGTCTGGAAGAGAATCCAGGTCCCGCTCTTGGCCTTCCTCCCTCCCTCCCTCCCTTGCTGTCTCCTCCCTGAGCGGCAGAAGGTGGCCGGCCCTGAGGAGCCTCTGGTGTTGCCTGGGGGTTAGTGCAGCCAGTCTTGATGAATACGACTGCTGAAAGCGCCTTCCTGGCTTCCTCCTTCCTGGGGATACAGTTACAGGGGGCCAGACTTCCTGCCCAGCCCGCCCGCCTTCCAAGCAAGGATCTGCAGACTCTCCTAAAAGCAGCTCCACCACCCCCAGCTGTACAGCTGGGGCACTGATGGGTCCTGTCTCATTCAGAGCTCAGCTTAAATGCCACCTCCTCCGGGAGGCCCTCCCTGACCACCCTGTGTGAAGCAGCCCACTTCCCACAGTCACTCCCTCTTGCCCTGTTTAATTTTCTTCATGTCAGTTATCTACCTGGCAGATTCATTTGCTTCCTTATACTAATCTTCATTTCCTCCCCTAACTCAAGAATTGAGCCCAGTGAGGGCAGGGATTTTGCCTTACTGCTCTGTCTCAGGGCCCAGAGCTATGCCTGGCACATAGTCCCAGTTACCAGTTGCGTTGAGTTGGTTTCCACTAAAGGTGACACATAGCATGCAGAGTAGAACTTGATTCACAGGATTTTCCAGGCTGTGACCTTTCTCTAGGTGGTCTTTTCCCAGGTGCCTCTTGTCTGTCACCCAGGGATTACTTTGGCCTGTTACAGGTTTTTGGTAAATATCATCGAAATGAACCAAGCAATGAATGGGCCCCTAACTTCAGCCTCAACTTGAGTCTCTTTGCACTGAAATCAGACTCACCGTTTCTGAGCACCCTCTGAATTTGGTGAAAATCCTTGTCTTGATTTTGGACCTCTGGTATAAAACTCCAGCTTTGAGTGATCACTCTCCTGCCTGTATTTTACAGCCTCAGACCCTCATCTGGGAACTTCTGGTTGACCTCTGACCTTGAATCTCTAATCCTTCTTTGTCTTCTTCTCTCCAGGTTCTGCTGTGTGACCTTGGGCAAGTGTCTTGCCCTTCCTGGGCTATCAGAATCTTTCTTTCCAAACAAATACTTAAATGAAAGCTCAGTATATGAGACAGATTAAAGGGTGAAATGCAGAAAAGGAGCCTGGATGCCTGAATGTCTGAATGCCTGGCCTGGATGCCTGAATGTCTGAATGCCTGGCCTTTCCCATGCTCCATGGTCTATAGTTGTCTGCAAAACACCTTTGCACAGCCTCACAACTTTGAAAATCTTGAATTTGAAGACTTTTCAGATGGCTTATTCATTTATTCACTCTTTAATTGAAAATTAGTGGGCCACTGTTGGGTGCTAGGCTTTGTGCCAATCCTCAGTCACCCATTTCTCATGTCCAGTTTCTGGTGCCCTCTCCTCATTCAAAGGCCCTGGGGGGCACAGTTAGGTCTAGACTACTAACGTAAAGGTTGGCAGTTTGAACTCTTCACAGTAACACTGAGGAAGAAAGACCTGGAAATCTGCTTTTGTAAAGATTATAGGCAAGAAAACTCCGTGGGGCAATGCTACTCGGTGACACATGAGGTTGCCATGAGTCTGAATTGATTCCACTGCAATCGTTTTTTTGTTTTCATTGAGAAAGCGGCACGGGAACACACTTATGTGCCAGGATCGTGACCTCTCAGGGGACAAGAACAGGGCAGCTGTGACTTGGGAAAAGGCACTCTCTTGTGGGCAGATGGTAGCACTGCAGGGCCCCAGTTTGACCTATGGAAAGTGGCCTTGAGTGGAGAAAAAAGTGATCCTTGTCTTGGCAGATAAGGCCCCACACTTTGGCACAGGTCTTGGCAAGCAGGAGGCAGGCTGCTTGCATTTTAGAGCCTTTGTACAGGGCACAAAAGGTCTGGGTGGCCTGATGGGCATGCCACCTACGCTTAGTGTCATGTTACTGTTCTCGTCTTCAAAGTCTTGGTAAGTTTGAGCATGGATCTGCATGTTTTAATTTTTCACTTGCCTCTGCAAATTATGTAGCCGGTCCTGATCCTACACAATCTGGGTCAGATGGTAAGCCCATTGCCAGTGAGTCGATTCTGACTCATGGCAGTATCACGTGTTACATAGTAAAACTGCTGCATAGTTTTCTTGGCAGTATTCTTTATGGAAACAGATCACCAGACCTTTTTTCTGGAGTGACACCGGATAGGTGTGAACTGTCAAACTTTAGGTTAATAGTCCAGGCTCAACCATTTATGCCACTCAGGGACCTGGGTAGATGACAGCAGTACCTATTCTACAGAAGGGGAAAGCTGAGGCCCGGAAAAGCTGGATTATCTACTGACATGGTTTAGTGAGGGCTGGAGGACAGAGGCTGAGTATGCCAGCTCCTGGCTTAAGGCAGTGAACACACTTTGCTGTGGGGGATAGGACTTGGTCCCCACCCTTGAGACCCTCAGGATCAGTAGGAGAGAAAGTTGTATGAGCGCAGAGGAAGTACTGTACTTGGCTGGTTCCCAGGCTAGCTACGTGAATGCTCTGTGCTGGGCAGTGAAGGGAGACTGGTTCTTCCCATCAAGGGCTTTGGAGGCTTCTGTGAGGAGGTGATAGGTGACCTGATATGAACAGATGGGGAAGGTTTGGATCAGGAGCAGGAAGGTAATTTCCAAAGGAAAGTACCAGATGGGCAAAGACAGAGAAGCCTGGAAGAGCAGCCGTGGGTAGGAGGATAGAGAAGGAGGGAGTAATGGGAGGCTGCTCTGGACATGTAGAGAGGGAAGGGCCCCTAAAACCAGGGTGAGGGGTTTGGGTTCTTTCCTCTGGAGCAGGCTTGGGGTGCGTACAGTCAAGGGACTTAATCTCTGTGCCAACCAGAGTGGCTAGTATCAACCTGTTCTGTTTCATATATTGGGAGTGGCTTTTAGGATTTTGTTTGTAAAAAACAAACAAACAAAATGTGTTTTCTTTAAAACTATGAAAATCACAACTGTTGAAGGTGGGATGCCAGGGAAAGGGTCAAAACTCCCCCTCCAGGGCTTCTGGCTTTGTCTTCTTTATACAGGAGTGCCTGAGCCTTGGACAGCATAAGCTCTTGCTCTTGGTGGCAGACAGCATCCAGAAGCAGGACTCTTGCCTTCTAGTGTAGAGCTTGTTTGAGTATACCTACAGGAACTCTCTTCTCAGGCCCCTAGCTCAGTTTCCACAGTTTTTCCTTGGGCCTACGTTCCTAGTAGAGAGTGACGTCCTTTTCCTTTCTCTATCCAGATCAGCCTTGGAAAAACATGGCCTATGCTGCCACCTGGTGTCTACTCTGACCTATGTAACTTTGGGGCTCTGGTGATAGCAGCGCTTACACTGGTAATCTCTGATCTGGTGCCCTGGGGTGGGGAAGCCCTGTTCTTGGGCATTGACTTCTTTGGGGTCAGTGTCTATCCCAAGTCAGTTCTTTTTCTACCTTCTCCCGTCTCAGAGACCTAGCATTCTGATGGTCTAAAGTGGGTGTCTGGGTCTTAGCTGAGCTCCCCCTACTCCCTTATGCCCTGATAAATTGCTCAACACGTGCCTAAATTCTATTATGTCTACCTTTTAGGCGGATCTAGAATGTGTCCTCTGATGTCCATCCCCACGATTATGGTTCTGATCAAGCCTCATCATCGTCTTCATCTGATCGGCTGCAGAGAGCAATGATACTTTTTTTCTCTCCACCTGGCTTGTCAGCAATCCACCATCCACGCTGCATTTAGGGTGACCTTTCCAAAACCGTGAGTCGGATCCGACTCGACGGCACTTGGCTTGGCTTTTCCAAAACCCAGAAGATGGCCATGTCACTTCTTGCTTAGAACTGCTAGTGGTTTCCCATTGATCTCAGGACAAGGCTCAGACTCTTTACCATGGAAGTCCTCTGGAAGCCGTCCCCTTCCAGCTCCCCTCAGCTCCACCTCTCACTGGTCTCCTCCCAGCCTCCCCAAGGGGAGGGGAAGCATAGTGTGTATACACTGTAGTGCCAGTCTGCCTGTCAAATTTGCTAGCTGTGTGACCTTGGCTAAGTTACTTAACTCAGCTTCTGTTTCTGTGAAGCAAGGTTGATGATGATAGTATCTACGCCAGAGGATTATTGTCAGGATTAAGTAAACTGTTAAGTATGAAGTGTTTAGAACCCTGCCTGACATGTAGAAAGTGCTATCTTAATACTAGTTGGTATCATGCTCTACTTCTTAAGTGAGGAACTCTCTGCCTCAGGGCATTTGCACATGCTGTTCTGTCTGCTAAGAAAGCTTTTCCTCTGGGAAGGCCATCAAATCGGTTAAGTGCTCTGCATGTGTTTCTTCTGCTTCCTCTTCTTCCCTATCTGAGGACTTATCCCGGTGTCAGCACCTGGTCAGTGATCAATGCCTGTCTCTTCCATTACAGTTTGGGTACCTTCAGGGTAGAGAAGTGTCTGTCTCATTCTTCATGTCTCTGGGGGTGCTAGGGAATTAGTTGTTAAACTGATTAGATTTCCCACTGTAGGGCAGAGGCATCGACATGAACTGTGAGGCCCTAGGGTCAGAAGTAGGGCCAGTGGGGAAGCTCAGGATTTCATATGCTGAAGGACCTTCCAAGAATGAAGGGTGTCTAGCTATGTGAAGGCTCCAGTTTGGTGAGGTGTGCCACAGGGGCTGGAGGCCCAAGGCCTCTTGAGTTCCAGGCATGGGGAGGGGCCTGAGAGCCTCCACCTCCCTATCTGCCCCCTGATCTGCTGAACCTGGTAGGAATGGGGTGAAGGGTGCTGGAGAAAGAGGAAGGAAGGGCCAGTAAGGGCAGAGGTCAATGAAGAAGCAGTAGGAGGAGGCCAGGAGGGTCTGGCACGCCTGTGGTCTCTTGGAGAGTGGATTCAGAGCTTCTTCCTGGTTCTCAAGCTGAGCTTGTGGTTTCTAAGGAGCAGGGCATGCAGGTCTGGAAGGTTTATGGAAGAAGTGGGCTGTTGCCCTGATTTGGCTTCTTTGATGGATGGCACAGGCTCAGCGACCAGAGGAACTTCACCCTGAGATGCTGCTGAGGGAAGTCCTGGGTCTAGGGGGTTGAGAACCTTGAATTTCAGCTTTTGCTCTGTAACGTGTCTGTCCTCCACCAGGTGTCAGTCTCCTGACCTGTGCAATTGTTTGGACCCAATGATGAGAAACTGCATCTACAGAGTGGCAGGGAAGCAGGGGATTTAGAAAAGGAGCCCAGGAGAGGGTCCTGGTGGGTCCTGGTGATGTCTGGGCTTAGATTCTAATTCTTCCCCCACCCTAGTCCTCCCAGCTTCTCCTCTGCCCACCACACAAGCTAGAGCTTTCTCTTCTCCTTTTCTATTTTCAGATCTCCTAGTGTTCTGAGGAAGGCCCAGGCTGGTGCCTGCCCGGGAACTCTGAGCTGCTGAGGCAGGCATCTCTGCAGCAGGAGCCAGGGCCATTAGATCTGAGTGTAGTCACAGGCTTTAAGAGGAAATAGCTAATTTCTCACTCGGGGCTGGAGAAGGGAGGTGGACAG
This sequence comes from Heterohyrax brucei, assembly GCA_028571685.1. Lineage (NCBI taxonomy): Eukaryota > Metazoa > Chordata > Mammalia > Hyracoidea > Procaviidae > Heterohyrax > Heterohyrax brucei. The sequence goes on from CM053150.1 coordinate 73,176,827, forward strand.
AATGCCATGGGAGTTATGAGAAGCCCTTTCTCTGCCTTAACCTGGCTCTGACCTCTCCTCCACCCTAGCACTGGTTCCAGCTGGGGCCTGCACTCACCAGGAGGTTGGTGGCAGGTGGGGCCAGGGAGGAATGCAGTCCTGGCCTCAGCTCCCAGCTTTACCTCACCAGGACTGTCTTGGGGGCCGTGCCTGGCTGGGCAGGGAGCCTGAGGCCAAGGGTTCAGTGCTTGGACTCTGGATTCAGTCTGGCTAAAATGCAAGCCCTTTTCCTCTCAGGTAGCAGTCACTGTTGGAGGAAGCCAGACTCCTGCTTCTTCTTCTCTCCTGGGCCTGAGAGGGTCTCCCCCTTCGGCACCCTGAATTATGTTTTCCTCAGGCCTTGGGACCCAGCTTTAAAAGGTTGGAGGGTCAGGGTCAGGGTTAATGGTGGATGACATTCACCAAAACAGCATCCAGAATATTTGTCTCCCACCTCCTAGAGAACAGAGAAAGAAGCATGGCTTTGAGTTGGTGTGGTAAGGCAGATACTGCTGTGTTCATGAGATGCCTTGGAGGGGACCTTCCTGTTACTCTCCAGGTGCCCAAACCTCCCCACTATGGGTTCAGAGTCTGGGGTGTCTGGAGTCAGGAGGACCTGATTCTCATTCCGCTAACTTTGAATGACCTGAAGGCCTCTCTCTGTCAGTGGACCTCAATTTCTCCACCTATGAAATGAGAAGATTGGCTTAAATTCCTTTTCACCCCTAGTGTGTATAATTCTGATTTCCTAAGTGGGAAAGTGGCCCAGGAGGCCTGAAGCCTTGTTCAGAGGCTTCAAAGTAGTTTTCAGGCAGCCTGGGTGGCCTACTGTTTCCACAGCAGGGAAAGAGGGGAGAGGATGAGAGATGGAGCACCTTTGTTTAGGAGAAACAACTCCTCAAGTAAAACTTAGAACATGAAATGGACAGTACTAGAGATGGAGACAGAGAAGAAAAGAGCAAAAGAGAGACAGCAACACAGAGATACTGAAATAGAAAGAGACAGAGAATCCAAGACAGAGATGAAGAAACACGGCTACATACAGACGCAGAGGGAGATGGAGAGAGGAAAGATACAGAGACCAGGTCTAAGAGACAAAGGCAGAAAAAAGCCAGAGCCATAAAAATGGAGCCAGGCTGATGGGACAGTAAAGCCAGGGACAGTGAGTTCTGCTCCCTGGGGACCAACTCAGACCCTGTTTTTCCCTGCAAGGTGCTGGAATCTGGTGGCTCCTCTTCTGCTGCATGTCAGATCTCCTCTGTCACTGGGATCTTCATTGGCCTCCAATCTAAATTTCCCTCACCTCCTTGGGAGTAGTATGTCAGAGCTGAAGGTCCATCACAGGCCTCAAATATCTGGGGTTTTATGGCCTTGTGATTTCATTAAAGAGTAAGGGTAGATGGTGAAGAGTCATGGGATTAATGAAGCTATTTGCTCTAGGAGGAAGTGGTTAGGCTTGGAAGAATAGCAAAGAGGTGGAAAGTCCAAAGGAAAATTCCCCCATGTTTACATGTATATTCACTCTAAGTCTCACTGTTTAGAGAATAATAGGAAACCTAGGATCAGGGCATTTGGGAAGAAGAAGGGAGGAGAGTCATGGGGAGAAGAATTGTGTTGGGGTGGGATGAATGTAGTTAGTTTGGTTTGGATAGAGTCATGTTAGGATGTGTTGGGTTGAGTTAAGATGAGTTCAGTTCAGTTGACTGGATTTGGTTGCATGGAGATCAGTTGAACTTGTTTGACTCAAATGTAGGAGAGCTAAGCTGAGCTTTATTTTGTTGAGTTGGATTGTACTGGGTTGTGCTGAGTGAAACTGGGTTTGTTTCGGTTGGGTTTGGGTGGGTTCAATGGAAACAGCTGAATTGGGCTGATTTGGGTTGAATTTAGGAGATTTGTGCTGAGTTGGATTCAACTGAATGAAGTTGAGTTTAACTGAGTTGGGTCAAGTTGGATTTGGGTTGTGTTAAGTTGAGTTGGATTGATTTGCATTTTATTTAGCACAGTTGTGCTGCATTAGGTTGAATTGAATTAGGTAGGGTTTGTCTGGATGAGAAAGTTAAAGGACTCCAAGTAGACAGGAATAAGGAAGAACTCAGACCCAGGGAAGCCATGCCTTGGAAAAGTGGAGTGAGATCTCAATAAGGAGAAACTCGGTGATGGAAGATGACTAAGGCTGAGAGGGCTGGATGTATGCATCACCTATCTCAGTGTTTCTCTCTCTCTCTCTCTCTTTTTTACTGTACACTTCCATTGGTCACAGTGACTGTGATTTGTATCATGACACACAAAGAAGGGAATATCAGTATCTTAGTGTGTGTATATGTGTGATAAAAAAAAAAAAAAACCCTAAGGTGATTATTAAATGCCTCTTAATCTGGGGCACAGCTCTAGCTGCAAACTAGTGTTTCATAGACTATTCACTACTGCAGAGAAGGAGTTATGTTTGAGTGAACCCCTGGCAATTTTCTGAAGAGAATGAGGTGAAACAGCAAAGACCAAAAGATCTTCCTACTCAGGTTTTAGACCAGACTCTTGGATGGCAGCCTTTGAGGGAAAGGGAACATTATAATTATTAAGCACGTTTGTGTCAAGTATTTTCACAACTATTGCTTTATTAAATCCTCACAAAGTCCTTCTATTTTATAGTGCATAAACTGTGGCCCAAGAATTTAAGCAATATCATCAAGGTCACACAGCTAGTGGGATTTAAACTCAGGTCAGTATGTGTCTAAAGTCCATGCTGTTTCCTTTATGCCAAGAGAGTAGGGCTAAGGGGGATCCAAAAGTCTTGGATGGGTAAAGTCGGTGAGAAGTGAGAAACTAGAGTATTGATCAAGTGACGTATCGGGGAGTGAGGTTGAGGGTCAGAGGTGATTGGGGTTGGAAGTGGAGAGACAGGGTAGACTGAAGGGCCAGAGAAGTGAGAAGATACTGGAATGAGCAGCTCAGGCACACCATGTTAATGAAGGCCTAACCAAGGAACCCATGGCCTCACCTAGGCAGCAGGTGTAGGTTTTGGTTTATGAACCTTCAGCTTTTGAGAATTGGAATTTTTATAAAGATCCAGGGCAGGTAGGGTCTAACATTTCCAACACCCCCTTTCCCTTTGTCTTGTGTTCCTCTGCAGCTCGCCCCTTGACAGTACACATCTCTGGCAGCCTGTCTAGAGGTTGGCCAGTTACTATCTCATAAATAGTTACGGGATGGTGTCATGACTTGAATCGTTCCCTCCCACTCCAAAATGTGTGTAGCAGTTTGGTTGGGTGATGATTCCTAGTATTGTGTGAAGTGCCTAATTGCTCTAAATCCTGCCTCCATGATATTAATGATGGAGGATGGCCAGTGATTGTGTTACTGACTGAAAGACTCAGTCTATAAGATTTGCATTGTGTCTTAAGGAAATCTCACGGGATATAAAGAAAAGGGAAGCAAGCAGAGAGTTGAGGACCTCATACCATCAGAAAAGAAGCAATGCTGGGAGCAGAGCGTGTCTTTTGGACCCTGGGTCACTGTGCCTTAGAAGTGCCCAGTCCAGGGCACTTGATTGACAACAAGGACTTTCCTCTAGAGCCAACGGAGAAACCCTTTCCCTGGAGCTGGTGCCCTGAATTTGGACTTACAGCTTACCTTTCTGTGAGAAAATAAATTTGTCTTTGTTAAAGTCATCCACTTGTGATATGTCTGTTATAGTGGTACTAGATGACTAAGACAGATGGGTAGAAAGACTGGAAAGGACTCACAGAGTACTGTGGATGCTTTTGTATGCTGCGTGTTACGCTCTGAGGAGACACTGAGTTCCTTTTCTGGGTGGCATGGAGGAGGGGTTTAGGTTTGGGTACTCTGGGATGCTCACAGAGCTAGGGCTTCCCTCCTCAGAGAGCGGAAAGCTGTGGGTAAGTGGCTGACCAGTCCTCACTTACTCAGTTCTCTCTTGTGGTCCTCTGGTCCTGGGTGACTGGCTGGGTCTTTTTCCTACCTTGGTGACTCGCATGTGGAAGCACATGTATACACACACCACACAGACCACTGGGCAGCTCCTTGAAAAACCTCAGAATGGATTGATGGGAGGCAGACTCTTCACAGCTGCAGGATCCAGGGCAGCCTCTCCCTGCCCTGGTTGTTTGAGATGTTGAGATCTGTGCAACCCCTTTATTTCACTCTTTGGTTAAACACGTTTATTTGCAGGGAGTAGAAGGAGAAGGAAGCCACCGTATGAAATTCTGGAGCTGCAGTTGAACAATCAGAGGACTGTAGCCAAGACACCAAACCTCTCTGAGTTTCCCTGTCTGTAAAGTGTGCATAATGTTCTCTTACGAAGTAATGGAGAGAGTCAGATGTGATAAAAAAATACAAAAGTATCTGTAAGATATAAATTCCTGATGATATGTATGTGTATGTGTGTATAATTGGTCATTCATTCATTTACTCATTTATATGACAAACATGAATGTTGTGTTTATTAAATGTTTTACAAGAACTAACTCATTTCACCCTCATGACAACCCTGTGAGGATGGCATTAGTATTGTTCACATTTTACAGATGAGGAAATGAAGACACAGAGGGGTTAAATAATTGGCTCAAAGTCACGGAGTGGTACATCTGGGATCCAAACTTAGTTCTGTCTGACTCCAGAGTCATTCGTTCAAACACTTATTAAGTGCCTGCTGTATGTCAGGCCCTGTAAGCAGAACTGTTCAGCACGGTGCTGTAGTTCTCATCCAGGGGCATAGGTAGTTCCCTGGGAGAAGGCTTACAAATCTGTGACTGCTGTCATCATGACTGAACTATTATCAGACAGTTAAACTACCTGCTCTTCCTGCCCTGTAGTCCTACAGAAAATGTCAATAGCACTCCATTGAGAAACTGTTCAAGAAAACAGCACAGGCTTTAGAGTCTTTCAGACCCGGGTTGAGACCTGGCCCTGCCATTCCAAGGCTGTGTGCTTTCAGACAAGTCACTTCATTTCTCTGAGCCTTATCTTGTATCTCCAAAAAACATAGAGAGATTATGTATATTAAGTGCCTGGCAGTATCTAGCATGCCTTTGTTGCTCAAGCAAAAATGCCAGAAGTACAAAGGAGAAGTGGTTTTGGCTTCTAGCATCCTTCTAAAGCATCCCCTGGCCTCTGGGTATGCTGTAAGCAGGCTAGGCTATGGCCATGCCGGAGGTCTGTCACCAGTATCACCCTCCCTTCTCTCGCCAGCCAGGTCCACAGTCAGTGACCAGGAATTCTCTCTCACCCATCAGCTTTGAGGCCTCAGGTAAGCCACTTTAACTCTGTGAACCTTGGCTTTCTTGTCTGTCAGATGAAGAGATAGAGCACTGGTGGACATCTGTTGTTCAGCTTGCCATGCTTTCTTTCTAGCTTTCTTTCAGATTGCATTTTTCTCCCCATCTCCTCCATGTGGGCACATGGTTTAGAGCTGGCCAATCAGGATCGGATTTTCAATCTTCCTGGTCACATCAGTGCACTGGGGATACAGGAGCTCAGCCAGGGCAATCAGAGCGCTCACAGGAGCTTTTCTGGCACTGCCAGGAAAGGGGTATTCTCCCTTTTATGGGTAAAGGGGATGCTACAACAGTATCAGCCGGAAGTTCCTTGAGATCTCTGTAATATCATTTGGGGTACACCTGCTTGAGAAAGAAGCCAGCAAGAGGAAAAGAGAGAGATAAAATGCTGGATCCAGTATACCTATCCCTGGATTTTCGGTTCGGGCACTGATACTTTTTTCCTTTCTTTTGCTAAAATCAGTGGGAATTGGGCATCACTAGTAATGGGAAGAGGAGCCCTGGTGGCACCATGGTTAAGGCACTCGCCTGCTACTCAAAATGTTGGCAATTAGAACCCACCAGCCACGCTGTGGGAGAAATACGTGGCAATCTGCTTCCATAAAGATTGACAGCTTTGGAAACCATATAGGGGGCAGTTGGTTTTTTTTTTTTTTTCCGGTCATGGAAAGAATCCTGACTTACTCAGAGGCTAAAAACACCTACTTCAAAGGTTGCTGTGTGGATCAAAGAAGATGATGTAACTGGAAAGTGTTTTTCTAAATTGTATATAACTAGATGACGGTAAATTATTAATGAAGTGCTGTTGCAGGAACGCACATTCCACGCAGTACGTGAGTCAGTCCCATTCTGTCTGGAAAGTTCAGGACTTTTACTGGCTTCTGCCCAAGAACCGAGGAGTCCTCCTCCCCATTTCCCATAATCCATAATATCAAAACACCAGCTTTTCCACTTTTCCTTGAACCAGGGAACCAAAGCAATCGTCTTTTGCTTTTATTTCTTCTGCCGTTAAGGGTAGGAGAAACTCGGGTGGCATAGTGGTTGTCTGGGTTGAATTGTGTCCCCCCCAAAATAGGTGTAGCCGCAGGACCATGATTCCCTATATTCTATGACTGTCCTCCATTCTGTGATTTTGCTGTGAAGTATGTTAAAGATTAGGGTGGGACTGTAAATCCCTTTGTAAGATCACCTCCGTGCTCCACAGTAAAGGGAGTTTCCCTGGAGTATGGCTTGCCCCACCCGTAATCCTTTCATCCTGCAAGACATAAAAGGAAAGGGAAGCAGGCTGAGAATTGGGTACCTCACACCATCAAGCAAGCAGCACTGGGAGAAGGGCACGTCCTTGAGACCTAGGTTTCTGATGCTCCCTGGGCAAAGACTGATGCAATACTGGACTTTACTCCAGAGCCAACAAGGGGGAAAAGCTTCCCTTTGGAGCAGACGTCCTGAGTGTGGACTCGTAGCCTACCAGACTATGTAAGAATAAACTTTCCTTTGTTAAAGCCACCCCCTCTGGCGTTTCTGTTAGAGCAGCCGTAGCTGACTAAAACAGTGGCTAACTGCTATGGCTGCTAATCAAAAGGTCAGCAGTCCAAATCCACCAAGCACTCCTTGGAAAGTCTGTGGGGTAGTTGTACTCTATCTTGTAGGGTCGCTATGAGTTGAAATCAACTTGATGGCAGTGGGTCTGATTTGGATTTTTTGGATTAAGGGTAGAAGGAAGGGATCCAGTCTTACCGTTCAGAGGCACCAACTCTCTCTCCTAGATGGGCTCAGAAGGAAGTAGCCAGCTCTTCCCTCCTCCTGATTAATTTTTTTCCCACTCTGGTTTATTTTTTGTTTCCCTTCCACCCTTCACCTCTGAAGCCGTCTTGTGAACTGTCATGTGGCACCTGAGCCTCTCCAGGGAAAACAAAACAGGCTGTCCTATACAAACTTAGTTGAAAATGCAAATTCTTTCTCCCTAAATTTTCAGATCTTTTAGCAAAGTTTTCAAAGAGTAAGACGTCCTTGGATTGGGGCACAACTGTTTCTTGTGTGACTTTGTTCCAGTTGACAAGAAGCCATAAGATATAAAGGAATAATTTCTGGTTTGTTCCTGGTACTCAGCAGCTCTAGGGCCTTGGAGAAGTCCCTGCCTTGCTCTGAGTCTCTGATTCTCCCCTGTTGCCCAGGGGGAAGCTGGATTGGACCATCTCATCAGGAGCTCGTGGCTCTGACCTGCTGTGGTCCTTCAATTCCCCAACCCTTGTGGTATAGTGGATAGGAGCTATGGCTGCTAACCAAAGGGTCAGTAGTTCGAATCCACTACCTGCTCTTTGGGAGCTGTGGGGGTAGTTCTACTTCTGTCCTAAAGGATCACTAGGAGTTGGAATCGACTCGACAGCAGTGGGTTTGGTGTTGCTGTTATCGAGGGAATGCAGTGCAAATGGTTAACACACCCAGTTACTAATGGAAAGGTTGGAGGTTCAAGACTACCCAGAGGTACTTTGGAAGAAAGACCTGGAGATCTATTTCCAAAAAAACAATCAGCCATTAAAAACCCTGCAGAACACTGTTCTGCTCCAACACATGTGAAAATACCATGAGCTGGAATTGATTCAACAGCAACCAAGTGATCATCCAGGAACACAGAGTATCTGCTTTCCTGTGGCACCTTCTTGCTCCTGGGTTCTCTGGAAACTACATTCCAAACCAAAAGGGCTTCTGTCTAGAGTTTGGCAGACACTGGAAGTTGGTTGGCCCAGAAGCCATTTTGCAACTCTCAATCCTTGCCTATTCCAAAAATTAATTTCCCAACCTCCTTCCCCAAGTGAGAGCTCGGGACATGGTTCTGGTGAAGGAGATGTAAGTGGAAATGAACTGGTGCTGCCTCTTCCCTGCCCTCCTCTTTCCTGCCTGGAACATGGACACGACGTGCTAAGCGAGGTGTTCTGAGGAGGAAGGACAAGAAAGACAGACAGTCTGGACTCCTCATGGCATCACTGAGCACCTACACCAGATCTGGGCTGCTGACCTCTGGACTCCTAATAGTTTGAGAGAAAGCATGCTCCCACCCCTCTTTTATGTTTGGGGCTGTTGTGATATGCAGCCACATTCATCTCTGACCCATGAGACTAGCACTTGCCTGCACCCATTTTCTTTTCAACTCTTTCTCTGTGTCCAGTTCAAGTTTTTTCCAGACCTAGGGTTACAGTGAACAGAATTGAGTTGTAATAATCCCATCGTTGGTTATCATTTGTCAAAGGCCTCATCTGTGTCAGGAATTGAACTAAGTGATGTTAACCTGTCAGCGGTCCTAGGAAATAAGTCTTAAGATTATTCTGATTTCCAAATGAGGAAACTGAGTCTCCAAAAGGACAAAGAAAACCTGACAGTTGTACAGCTAGATCCAGAGCCAGGTCCAGCCAGACTCCAAAACTCCTGCTCTCCACCTTTCAACACGTCTGATTCAGCAAGCTTATTTAACAGGTAGGGAAGTCAAGGTCCAAAACAGAGGGTGACTTCCCCAAGGTCACTCAATAGTTCTGGAGGATTGTATTCCTAGACATCAGACCTTATGGGTCCCATTCCATAGCTTTTTCTGTACCACCCTGCTGATCACTGAATGAAGGAATTGGAAGGCCAGGGTAAGGTCTAGGCACAGTGGGAGCTATTGAAGGAATCTGAATAGAATTACATGCCAAAAGAGGGCCACAAAAACAACTGTGTCTAGTATGTGACTGAAGGAGGAGGGGGAGAGGGGAACTGACGTTTTCACCCTAACAACTTCCTGAGCAATTATCATCCCTTAGCCAGAAAATGGCTAGCTATCGTACTGCTGTCACAGGCGGCTGAGTCCCCAGACCCCAAGAACTGGTATCTGATGTTCAGCAGATTATGCCATCAGTGGGCGTGGTCTGGGGAAGATGCCAGTGACACGACTCATCAGATGGCAGCTGTGCTGATCAGAAGGCTCCAGCTGCCTAGAGGTGAAGTCTGTAGAGCAGGGGACCCTGGAGTGGAAACTCCCCGCAGAGGCTTGGGGACTCTTCACTTGCCAAAATCCTGCTTGTTTTTCTGCCTACTTGGCCCAGAACTTGTTTGAAAGTTCTAGGATTTGGGACCTAAGAGTCTGGGATGTTGTGGAGCAGGGAGTTAAAGCTTGTAGATGTTGAAATCAAAGAAACCAGAGTTCAAATCCCAGCTTTAGCACCTACTAGCTGATGACTGTTAACAAGTCAGTTTTCTTGTTTCCAAAAAGTGGACAAAAAGAGGACCAGTCTCAGTGGGCTGTTAGGAGGTATAAAGGAGATGGTGTTCCCAAACCCCTTAGAGTAATGCCTGCTGTGTAGTCAGTGCCCCTCAGCAAGGGTCACCTCTCCTCCTCCTCACTGCATGATTTAGGGCAATCTTTGAGCCTCAGTTTCCTATTTTGCATGGTAGGGACCATGATACCTTCCTTTGGAAATTACTGAGAGGCTTTTAATGAGAAACATTCTGTGATTCTCAGTTCTTGGCTTCTCTGTGAAACTGTGTTACTCAAATTGGACCCCTCTTCCCCAACAGGCACCTGCTACTCCAACAGTGAATTTTGGTCTCTGCTGACCCCAAACACTGCCTGGCTATGCTTGGACTTAAGTACATTGCACCTGGCATTCCAGGACAAGGAAGCTGGGCCTTGAAACCTAAGCCCTACTAGTTGTGTAAACCTGGGACAATCATTACAGCTCTCAGGGTCCCAGTATCTTTCTCCATAAACTACAAAATAACACTGACTTCATAAGGCTACATAGATGATTGCATATCATGTTTATGTAAGACATGTAGCACTCTGCCTGGCATATAGTAGCATTCAGCAAATAGTAGTGATTGTTACTTCTTTCAGTGTCCAACCTGGCCCTGAGAAGGGGAAGAGGAAGAGGGAGACACAGGTTTGCTGGAAACCCTCCTGTTTGGGTAGGAAGTGGAAGAAAGGGTGGGTAGAGAACTAACATCCAGCTCCTAGTGGACACTGGGCATGCTCACTTAGATCACCATATTTTTTTTCTCCCTGCAACTCTTGTAAGGATGGAACTATGAGCCTCATTTAAAGGTGGGGAAAGAGAGGTCCAAGCAGGGCATGGCTGCATAAAGTCACTGTGAGAGTTGGTGGGGATGAAGATTGGAATTTAAAGGTACGTTGGGTTGGCTTGGTTCCAGAACTTTCCTGCCTGGCTGGGTAGCTCCTGCAGAGGTATGGCAGGGTGGGGCTGTGTCCTTGAGTGATTCAGGTGAGTCAGCTCTGGATTTTCACGTAGTGGGTGAGGCTCAGCAAGGGTGAAACATGTGTATAGGCATTAAAATCCAGACTCCAGTGAGGGCCTCTAGTAGTATGGGCAGGAGGGCACATGATTGGTGTGGAGCAAGAGGTGGCTGTATGCAGGGAAAGAAGAGATCTCACTCCTTGTCCTTGCTAACTTAGCTGGGAGAGGCTCAGGGCCTAGGATGGATCTAGACCCCTCAGTGTATTGGGAGGGATGGTCTTCCCTGGGGAACACGGGGAAAGAAAGGCAGGCTGCTAACAGTTTTGGTGGTAGAGCAGATGGATGGGTTGGCCATCATGCTGATGAGGCTGGCCCAGACCCTCCCTCACCCACAGATGGCCTATATTTCTTTTATCCATCCAATCACTCTACGTGCACACATTCCTTTCTTTCAGTCAGCTGACATTGGTAAATGTCTTCCATGTACTGGAACCTTTGCTTTGCTCTGGTGACACAAGAATGACCAAGTGGCTCACAGCCTAATAAGGGAGAGATCAGGGACATTCCAATCAAGCGTGGAACTTGCTATAACCAGAGAAGACAGGAAGAGGTGGCTTCTGTTTCTTGATGAGTGGAAGTTCACTGTCCTGGGGATTAGGAAATCTCCCCATACATTTAAACCACAGACTTTGGTGGGAAGGGAGGTGGCTCTGTGTTGTGGCCTAGGACTGAGGTAAGGATCGGTATCTCTCCCGTGTGTATCCAGCAGCATGCTGGGCCCCTCTCCTGAGACTGCCCAATATAACCAGCCCTCTGAACACTACCTATCCCTAACCTGCTCCATTCCCCAGGACCTTCTTAGGTATTACCACTAGCCTTAGAAACCTGCTCATCTTCTTCTGCACCTCTGCTTTTCTGAAGGTCCAGTGCCAAAAGCCCTGGATGTAAAAATATTTTGTGATTCTCAGTTCTTAGCTTCTCAGCTGAACTAGGTTGCTCAGATTGAATCCCTCTTCCCCAGTAGGCACCTACCACTCCAGTAGTGAATTTTGGTCCCTCCTAACTCCAACCACTGCCTCCCATGCTGGGACTTAGGTTTGTGGCACCAACGTTTCTTTCTGCTTCATTTGCATTCCCCACCATGCACCCTCTTAGTCTGACCTGTCCCTGGAGGTTTGCACTGGCACACACTGTCTACTCGGCTGCTGGCCTCTTCATTCATCCATCTCAAGATTTCTAGTGAGTAATTGGTCTGGATTGTAAGGCATAAACCCTGGTGGCATAGAGGTTTAAGTGCTATGTCTGCTAACGAAAAGTTCTGCAGTTCCAATCTGCCAGGTGTTCCTTGGAAACTCTATGAGGCGGTTCTACTCTGACCTCTAGGGTCTATATGAGTTGGACCCGACTCGACGGCAGAGGGTCTAAATCATAAAACCATACTGGTAAAGAGTGTGCTTCTCGGCTCAAGCAGCTCCTGTCCAGAGACGAGATAGGAGCGCGAGGAGGGGCAGGAGCTGGCTGAATGCGCAACACAGGGTGGAGGGGAGGAGTGTATTGTCACATTGTAGGGAGAGTAACTAGGGTCCTACAGCGATGGGTATAGAAGTTTTTATATAAGAAATTGACTTGAACAATAAACTTTCATTTAAAGCACAAAAAAAGAGTGAAAGAAAGAGAGAGAGAGAGAAAAGGAAAGAAAGAGGGAAAGAAAAAAAGGAAGAGAGAGAGGAAGAAAGAAAAGATATTCCCCAATGAGGTCACAGAGCCTGACTACAGTGAGGATCTGATACTATTGTTCACATGGGGAAACAGAGGCTCAGCAAGATCAAGAGACTTGTCCAATTCACACTGTGAAAGAGCTGAGATTTGAACTCAGTTCTCCTGACTCCTGGGCTAAGGCTCTTTTCCTGAAAACCCTGGCCACACAGGTGTTTGTTTATTTGAGTACTGGGTGTAGTGGTTTGGGAATAAAGAGTTGGCAGGAGGTACAGGCGTGGTAAGTTGTTGGGCTCAGTACCTGAAGGGAGGGAGGGACCGGGAGTGGAAGATGGAGCTTAGTTCAAATTCTTCTCTCTTTTGTAAATGTCTTCCATGTACTGGAATCTTTGCTTTGCTCTGGTGACACAAGAATGACCAAGTTGCTCACAGCCTAATAAGGGAGAGATCAGGGACATTCCAATCAAGTGTGGAACTTGCTATAACCAGAGAAGACAGGAAGAGGTGGCTTCTGTTTCCTGATGAGTGGAAGTTCACTGTCCCTTTTGCTGAGAATCCTTGGGGGTCTGCGGTGGTGAGTAGGGCTAGAGCTGCAGCCCTTCACCTGTCCCATTCCCTTCGGATTCTGCCCTGCTTGCTTCTGTCTCCTGGGGAAGCTGGCTTTTGTCACACTGGAGCATGGGAACAGCTCATTTGGGAGGGGAGGAAGGAGGGGTCTCCCAGCAGGTCTCACCTGTTTCACCTTTCCCACTGGGTATGGTTCCCACAATAAACCAGAGGATGCCTGTGAGTGAGCATGAGGACCTGTGACCCTTCTTTCCAGGTCTTCCGGGCTGTGGGCTTCACAGAACAGCTGGGTGTGGTGCGGAAACTGAAGGACAGACCCTGGGGATGCGCAGACTGGGAGACTCTGTGTGACCTCAGGCCCAGCCTTTCCTCCTTCTAGGCTTGGTTTTCTCAACTGTGAAAAAAGAGGAGCTCGACGCTAGGGTTTTTTAAATTCAGCCAGTGGATATGAGCCCCCAAGTTCACTGACACTAGATGATCCTGGGATCTGAGTCAGAGCTTTGAGAAAACTTATGAGCACCTGCTATGAGTTGAAATTGACTGGACAGCTGTGGTTTTGATTTTGATTTTTTTTTTTTGATTGTGTCCTAGACACTGCATGCAGAGATTTTGTGTGCATTGTTTTCAATGACTCCTACAAGAGCCTTCTGCAATGGGTCTTAGTATTCACTGCATTTTATAGATGAGAATACTAACGCCAGAAAGAGTTACTATTTTGCCCAAAGTGCCACAGCCGGTAAGCAGCAGAGTCTGAAACTGAACTCAGATCTCTCAGACTGGGAGCCTGTGTGCTGAGTGTCTGTCGGCAGAAGTTCTTGCAGAAATCTGTGGCATCACAGGGTGGAGATCGGCCCATGGGGAAAGTGAGTCCTTCCAGTGGAGCTTGCTAAGGGGTAGTGAGTTTCTCAAGCAGGAAGCCACGTGCAGGCCTGGCTGTGCTGCCCCTTTTCTAGCGCTAGGAGGGGGTGTCCTTCTCTGGGGGTCAGGATATGGGTCAGACCAGCCTGAGATACTCTCAGTTTTGTTCCTGAGCGTTGGGTGACCTAGCAGCTGCCATTACGTTTCTGAGCCTCAGTTTCCTGTCTTCCAAACGGATACAATTACAGCCCTGCAGGATTTTAAAAGCGCCAGGCCTCAGGGAGTACAGGCAAATAACCTCTATCTCTGCCATTCTACAATAATTAATAAAATGTCCCGGCAGGGGAGGGTGCAGAGGAAGTGGGCGGTGGCGGAGGTGACAGCTGGAGGGGCGGGGGCGGAGTTAGGAGATGGGTGGGGAACGGGCGGGCCAGCTGTCCTGTAGCACCCTACAGTGTTAGAGACGCAACTGCCAAGCCCACAGTCTGCCCCTGGCACTGTTCAGCAGTTCCTGCACCATGACCCGTAAGTACAGCCCTTCTGCCCCGCGCGACCAGGGATGGTTTTTGCTTCCTAGCGGAGCCTTGAATGCCAAGCTCAGTCCCTCGTCTCTCTTGCTCTGCAGGTAGGAGTCTCTCGCTACTGTTCCCGCTGCTTCTGTTGCTGCTGCCGATGTCCCCGGTCTTGGCAGCGGCTCCTGGGGCGCCCGCGCCGGGTAGGCAGCCCCCTTCCTGCGCACAGGGACTGCCGCAGTCCCTCCCGTCTCGCCATCTCCATTCCTTCCTTTCCCCTACAGTGGGCCCAGCTTCCCCTTTCTGCCCCTGGGCTCTGGGAGGGAGGAGGGGGCTGCTGCAGTCGAGGCGTTGGTTTCCAAGCTCTTGACGGGTGTAGTCTTGATCAGGGGGCCACCTGGTTCTTTTAAGGGGACAGGAACGACACCATGAGAACTCGTAGCTGCTGGTGAAGAATGGACTGCTTGGCTCTACTCCCTCTTCTTTCTGAGCCCCTAGCTGTCCAAGCTGCTTCAACAACTCTGCCGTTTCCTATGGGGTACTTCTTTCGGAGGAAGCGGGGCAGAGTTGGGGACCATAACAGAAAACAGGTTGGAGGACAAGTTCCCTTTCTCCAACCTCAAATTTTCTGGGAACCTATCCTGACTCCCAGTCTCAATGGAGAAGTTCTCCCATGGTGAGGGTGCCACAACACCAGCCGTTCTGGAAATACTGAAAGCAAAAACCCACTACCGTGCAGTCGATTCCGACTCATAGCGACCCTAGAGAATGAAGTAGGATTGTCACGTAGAGTTTCCCAAGAGTGCCTGGTGGATTCGAACTGCTAACCTTTTGGTTAGCAGCCATATCACTTAATCATCACACTACCAAGGTTTCCATTCTGGGAAGAAGGGAGGTAGAAATACATCTACTGAGCTGGGCTTCTTCCCTGAAGTTTAATTTTCACCTTTGAGGTCTCCATTGTGCAGGTGAGGAAACTGAGACTCAGAGGGATGCCAAAAAGCCCGTAAGTTCACATTGTACTTGGCAGGGCTAGGATTTGAACCCTTTGCAAGGTTTCCTATCTGGTGGAAGGCTTGAGCTCAGACAGTTTCAACCCTTCCACCCTCCAAAACCGTGGGCCCTTTGGGTTTCATCACCGTGGCAATGATGGAGAAAGTCAGAGCCTGTAAAATCCCGTCCCTCCCTCACACAAAGCACATCAGGTTCCAGGTGAGGGAATTCCCCCTTCACTCAGCCAGCCTTCCTCCCTAGGCTTACTGTTGCTCTGCGTGTATGTGTGTGTGTGCGTGTGTGTGCACGTATGTATCTGTGTGTGTAAGGGGAGTATGTGTCAGGAAAGTAAAGAGGCAGTTTGCACACCACTTGTGTGACCTATTCCTCTCTGGGCCTCCACTTCCTGTCTGTAAAATGGGGGCAAGGGGAGACAGCTGGGGAGGGGGGCTCTGAGCTTCACTCTGTGATACTATAGTGGTTTGGTGTGCCACAGGAGCAAGGAAAGATATCCATGTGGGCTGCAAGGCAGACCAGGCCTCCTGGAGGAGAAGGTTTGAGTGAGTGGCATTTGGGGAAACCAAGAGGAAGGGAAGACAAGACAAGTGTTTGGGTATGAGTAGAAGCCTGGTTTGTAGGACAAAGAGGAGGAAGACTAACACGGCCAGCATTTTGCAGCTGTCAAACAAGTCTGTGAGCATCGGTTTCTTTCATGCTCACAGCTACCCTGCCGGGGAGATGGGGCCTCTGATACCCAGTGCGGTCAGCCTGCTTGTCTAGGACCCTACAGCGAGCCAGGGACTGAGCCGGCCTGACCAGGCTGCTGCAGTGACCTCTTGTCAGCCGCTAGATCAGGCGGGTACTTCCTTTGAGGCCCCATACTGGCTTATCTAGGCCTCACATACTTCGGACGTGTTATCAGGGGGGATCAGTCCCTGGAGAAAGACACTGTGCTTGGTAGAGGGTCAGCGAGAGACCGGATGTCCCTCAGTGAGCTGGATTGACATGGTAACTGCAACAACAGGCTCATGCATGACGGCGATTGTGAAGGTGGCTCGGGACTGGGGAGTGTGTCATTCTGTTGTTCACAGGGTCACTGTAAGTCGGAACTGACTTGACAGTACCTAACAACAACTGGCAACCTGGTGGTGCAGTGGTTAAGTGCTACAGCTGCTAACCAAAAGGTCAGTAGTTCCAATCTGCCAGGCACTCCTTGGAAACTCTATGAGGCAGTTCTGCTCTTGTTGCAGGGTCGGTATGAGTCTGCACTGACTTGGTGGCACTGGGCACCACCAACAACAGTTCACACAGGGCCAGCCTTGTCTGGCTTCCTTTTCCTATTCATGAGTTTCTATTCAATGAGCTGTGATCTGTCATGTTGCTTTTTGCCCTTTCTACTTACCTTTGTATCATTAGGATTTGTTTTTTCAGTCCACAGACATTCCTGAGGGCTTGTTTTGTGTCAGACTCAGGCTGGGTCCAGAGACACGGGGAGGGGAGGAGCTCGCAGTCTGGTGTGTGAGACAGAAATGCCAGCAGACTGTCAGCCAAGGAGATCAGGGCTGTAGCTGAGGGGAACACAAGGGGCTTCAGAGCTCAGGGGTGGGAGCAGTTACCTCTCAGTGTGAGAACTGAGGTAATGATATTTGAACTGGGCTCTGAAGGAGATGGAGATACTACGAGAAGATGTTTCTGGTGGAAACAATGGCACAAATTTGGGTACAGTAGGGTATGAGGCTGGAGTGACCTGCTGGTGTAGGCCAAGGACCTTTGAATGTGACATTTAGGAGCTCAGACTGAACACCTGAAGCCTGAGGGCAGATGGGTGACTTATGAGGGTGAGACAGGAAGCTAGAGGAACCAGCAAGGAGACTGCTGCAAGGGTCAAGGGCAGATCGCATAACAAGTGTGATGTATGGTTGGAGGGTTTGGGCTACTGTTGTACTTTAAGCCTGTGATGAGCTGAGGCCCAAGCTGCCCAAATCTTTGCCACAGGAAGCCAAAGCTTGTGTTTTGGCTCCCACTGGAGCACCTGAGGCCTACCTCCCACGAAATGAAGACTACAGGGAGAAAAAGATTTTTTGAGCAAGATGTTCATTTTCCAAGAGTTCCACTTTCCATCTATGTTTTTTCTGCTCTTGATTTTGACTTTTATGGCTTTATGGTCTGAGAAGATGCTTTGCATTAATTCAGTGGTACGGATTATGTTGAGAATGGCTTTATGTCGTAACACGTGGTCTATTCTGGAGAATGTTCCATGTGCACTGGAGAAGAAGGTGTAGTTGTCTGCTGATGGATAGAAAGTTCTATGTATGTCGATGAGGTCTAGTTGGTTAATTGTGGCAATAAAGTCTTCTGTGTCTTTATTGAGCTTTTTTCTAGACAATCTGTCCAGTATTGAGAGTGGAGTATTGAAGTCTCCTGCTATTATTGTGGAGTGATCGATCTCCTTTTTGAGTGCAGTCAGTGTTCCTTCGACATATTTAGGTGTTCTAACTCGACGGCACTTGGCTGGCTTAACATTAGGTGCATATTTAATATTGTTAAGTCCTGCTTGTGCATTGAAACTTTCAGCAATAAATAGTGTCCATCCTTGTCCATGATGGTGGATTTTACATTAAAATCGATTTTATCGGAGATTAGAATTGTGCAGGAAGGAAAAGGAACACAGTTTGCAGGGCAAGGTTGTTCTAGGGGATCCTTGATGCCTGGGTTCACCTCCTCTAGCAGTGGACTTGACCTAGTGCCATCCACCTGGGCCAGGGATGGGGCATGACCTGGAGACACAGGGCCTTCTATACCAGGTAAAGGGCTAGAGGCCAAACCCTGGAACACAAGCAGGAACCCAGCCTGTGCCAAGGCCTCTCTCTCTACTGCTGGCCATCTGCTGCCTCCTATCTCCAGCACCAGCTGGACCTGTGGACTGAAAGGGGTCTTCCTTTCCGGTTGGCATCTTCTAGCTGTTGGGCCTAGCTCTCCAGGCCTGGTGTGGGATTGCCTGGCCTCTGGCCACCTACCAGGCGGGGTGTGTATGCTGGGACCCTGGCCCAGCTGTCAGGTTCTTTTGTGCATTCTTTGGCTGTCAGGCCCTGCAGCTTCTCTAAATATTATTCTAAGGGGATTTCAGCCTAGCCAGTTTGATGGGCCTTCTTGCTGCCTGTCGCCTTCATGTCCTGGAGGACTTGGTGTTCCCCATGCAGGGCCTCACCCCCTAGTCCTAGGCTGGGGAACTTTTCCTTGCCTGAATCCTTGGAAAGGCTTCTAGAGCCAGTCTGAACTGGACCATCCTCGTCTGTGCAAAAGTGGAGTAGCTAATTGGCCTTTAGGCCTTATGGACCTCATGTACGGGTGTGCTGATCATTCCCCCTCCCCCTTGGTTGTCTTGAGGACTTGATGAGAACAAGTTGTAAAGTCCTCTGCTGATTGGGTAAGCACGGGGTAGAGTCATATTGATACAAATAACAGAGAAGGATAGACCAGCTGTACCCTGAGTGGAGAAGGGGGGAACAGAATGTCAGAGCAGGAGGGCTCCTTTGAGTCCATCTGCTCCAGTAGATGTACTGGACAACGGACGGGGTGGGAGAGAATTGCTCACGGAAAGGCAGCCAGTAAGGAGCACCACTCTCTAGGACATCTTTCCCAAGTACCTACGTCCCTACATGGCACTCATGGTTTGAACTTGACTATTAATGAAAAGGCTAGTGGTATAAGTCCACTCAGTGGTTCTGCAGAAGACAGTCTTAGTGATTACTTCTGTATGATTACAGCATTTGAAAACCTTACAGAGTGCAGTTCTATTCTGAAATATGTAGAGTTGCCATGAGTTAGCATTATTTCAATGGTGGTGAATTTTTTTGTTCCTTTAATTTGTGGTCAAAAGCATCTCTTTGATGCCTGGTGCTATGCCGGATTCTGGGACTCAAGGTGAATTAGACCTGGTGCCCATCTCCCCAGTTCTCTCTCCTGATGGCTTGTTATGCAGGGGTGTCTTCCACTGAGCATAGAACTGGGCTGGTGTGAAAGCGTGTGAGATATAGTTTACAGTGATGATAACACTTCCAGTGCGAATGGTTCTCAAGATTCAGGTTGTGGAAGGGGTTAGTGATCCTTTGGGGATCCTAGTTTTATTCATTCAATTTTCATGTCTAATTTGAAGGAATGGTGATAGGTCTACTTCACCTGGGGTCTTTTTCAATCTCTGGGTTCTGGTGGCTCTCCTCACCCCTTCTCTGGATCCAGGCCTGGAGCTCCACCAGGAAGTGGGGAAGATAGGGGGAAAGAAGTGGCTCTGCCACTTCAAAGCAGTGGGGTTTGGGCAAATCTGCTGCCTTCTCTGAGCCCGTATCTCTCGTCTGCGCCATGGGGATGCTAGGGTACCCCTCCTAGGCAGTGCGGGGCAGGTAAAGGAGTGGGAGGTGTGCAAGGTCCTGGAATCAGTGAGCAAGAGTCCAGCTGAGGTCATGTTTATCCCTTGGGCAGTGACAGTCAGTCTCCTCTCTGCCCACCTTGGCACCCCCAGGGGCCTCAGCAGCAGCTGATGCCTTGCTGTGGAGTTTTCCTATTCTGGGGCAGCTGGTGTTTATGGAAAAAACATGAGGGAGGAGGGCGGGAAAGCTGGACTGCTGGTCTGGGAGGGAGGAGCCTTGGCTCGGTGCACAGCTTCTTTTGGCAGAAGGAGGATGTGGGCAGAGGCTCTCAGCATCTGGCGCTTCTAGCTGTGCTGCCTACGGGTGTGAACTCTAGAGTGACAGCAAGAGGGCTTCGAGCTAGACTTCAGAGCAAACTGTGGAGGGCAGGAAAGATAAGGAAGTTTCTTTGGCCAAGTTGAAAGTGACCAGTTTCCTTATTTCATTTTATTAATTCAACAAACATTTGTGGAGCTCTGGCCACCACATGCGGGTCCCCTAGGCAGCCAGATGTTTCTAAGACCTGGGTGGAAATTGTTGGTCCGTTAGACACAAAGAACCCCGCTTGGATATACAGCTGTGTTGGGGGTAGGAGATAAGGCAGGGAAGGTGTGGCCCCTTCCCTTGGGAGCTTATGGCAGAGAAGAGCAGGTTGTGTTAGACTCTGTAGCCCGGGCAAGGGAATGCTGAAGGGTTAGAGCGTGGATATTTAGAGAAGGCTTCCTGGTTGAGGCAAGGAATGGGCTTGGTGAGGAGGGTCAGGTAGATCTGGAGGAAATATATTAGTGAAGGGCAACAGCCTAGTTGAAAGATGAACTTTCAGGCTTGGGTTAACAGAACCAGCTGCTACAGAGTGTCTGACCCAGAAGGACTTTATTTTCCCGAACATTTTATTGTGCTTTAGGCAAAAGCTTACACAGCAAATTCGTTTCCCATCTGTAGTTCATGCATGAATTCTTGTGGGACACTGGTTGCAATCCCCTCAGTGTGTCACTCTCTTTCCATTTCTACCCTAAGTTTCCCTGTTTCTGTTCCTCTGGTTTCCCTGTCCCTTCCTGCCTTCTCGTCTTCGCTTTTGGTCTCATATAGTTGATTGTGCTAAGGAGCACATTCCTCAAAGATGTTATTGTTTCTTTTAAAGAGCTGTCTATTATTTGGCTGAAAGATGATCTCTCGTTGCTTCAGTTGCATATTAGAAGGATGTCTTAGGGCATTGGCCTCCGTGATTCCTCTGGTCTCTATCAGTAACGCTTGTCTTTTTTTATGAGTTTGAATTTTGTTCCATGTTTTTCTCCCACTAACTGGAAACCTCTATTGTTTTCCTGGTCAGAGCGTTTGGTAGTGGTAGCTGGGCACCATCTAGTTCTTCTGGTCTCAGGCTACAGGGTGCTGTGGTTCACGGCCTGTGGACTATTGCTTCCCTCATTCTTTGGGTTTTTTTCACTCTGCTTTGCTCCAACTGGGAAGAGATCACTAGTTGTATCTTAGATGGCTGCTCACAAGCTTTTAAGACCACAGAAACTACTCACCACAATAAGATGTAGAACATTATTGTTATGATATGTTATACCAATTGACTTCAGTATTCCCTGAGATTATGGTCCTTAGTCTCCAATCCCAGTATCTTAGTCCTGTGAATGGAAGGGTTTTTTGAGTCTGTTTTTGATCCTCACTATGGTGGTGGTGGTGCTGCTGTATGTCTTGAGTCAATTCTAATAGTGACCCCTCTATGACAGATTAGAACTGCTGCCATGGGGTTCTCTAGGCTGGAATCTTTATGGAAGCAGCTTGCCGAGTCTTTCTCCCATGGAGCCATTAGGTGGTTTCAAACTGCCAACCTTGCAGTTAGTAGTTCAGTTCTTAACTACTGCAAGCAGAGAGACCCTAGGAATAGATCCAGGTTGTAGAAACTTTTCTTTGATGGGCTAGATCCCTGAGGCAACTAAGGGGATGTTCCTGAGTCTCTTTGGCATTTCTGGACCTGAGGGAGGGAAAGGCAGGGGTCCCTAGGTCCTGGCTCTCGGGTC
Organism: Heterohyrax brucei; assembly: GCA_028571685.1. Classification (NCBI taxonomy): domain Eukaryota; kingdom Metazoa; phylum Chordata; class Mammalia; order Hyracoidea; family Procaviidae; genus Heterohyrax; species Heterohyrax brucei. Next base: position 73,198,440 of record CM053150.1, read on the forward strand.
TGCCTGTGACAGCCTGATAAGGCCTTTTTGTCTAGCCTGCATCCCTTTAGCCTCTCCCTCCCAAATTCTTGCCAGGGCCACACAGATGCCCATTGTGGAATTGTGGGGAGTCACCAATGCTTAAACAAAACGATTTGCATGATTCTTGAGGTTTGTTTGTGTGTGTGTGTGTGTGTAAGCATGTGTGTGTTAAGGGGTAATGCTGGGAGCCCTCTCTGAGGTTGTGACTAGGAAGACTGCTGTCTAGGTTAAGCCCAGCCCTATGAAGTAGGGAGACTGAGACCTGAGTAGTCAGGCCTTGCTCAAGGTCGCGTCTTCTGATCATGGTCCCTGAGAAGGCTGACCATTTCATCACACACTTTCCCCTTTTACTGTTCCCTTGACCACTAATAATCAGTTGTATGGAGAACAGAAGTTCCCTGTGATGTTGTCTCCAAAGCCCAGATAAGGAAGTATGTGGATGTTAACAGAAGGGAGCTGATGTTTGCTGTGCAAAGCTTGCAGATGGGCCTGCTACTAGAGGCCAGGAATCATGGATCTGCCTGAGCTCCTGCTCTGCTCTGTGTCCTTGGACAAGTGGCCACTGCTCCCTGGACCTCAGTTTCCCTAGATGAATGGTGAGGAAGGGCCCTGTACTTTGAGGGAGTGCCAAACGAGTGTGAAGTGTCTCTAACTCTGGTGTCAGAAGAATCGCCGAGGCAGGGCAAACTTGTGTTCGGTGAGATCTGGGTTAGACGCAGGAGGAATTTCCTTGTGGAAGTTTCTCCGGGAGGCAAGAGGGCTGATGTTAGAGTTCCACTCAATCTCTCAAGAGGTTTTTCAGCCACTTCTGTCCTGTTCTCTGGGTCCTTGACTTTCTTCAGAGTCCTAGGGCCCAGGCCCCAACCCTGACTTGGGCTGAGACTAGGCCTCTCAGGAACACATAATCTCTTACCTGAGGCTCTGCGGTCACCTCTTTTCCCTCACAATCACCCTATGCCCCACAATTATGGAAAACACCTTTCCTCGGACTGGATTGCTGAGTCTGTGGGGACAGGGTGAAAGAGAAGGGATGAGGCAGTAGATTGATGACCTCTCTGAGTTTCCCTTTTTCTGGCCTCAGTTTCCCCATCTGCAAATTGGGTATTATGATGCCTGCTCTTCCTTTTCTTCTCTAAAAATGGAGAGATGGGTGGGAGTCTTCATCGTTCTGGTGGCCAGGTGTTCACTTAGCTCGAAGAGAAATCCCTCCTCCTTGTCCCTTTTCTGAACCCGACAAATCCTGCCCTTGCTGTTCAGCCCTGAGTTGGTGGGAAGTGAATGCTGTAGAAGTCTATCTTATCAGCTTATTTCCTAAGGCTTTGAAGTCATGGCCTGAAGTCTAGACTATACCCCCTCTGGTGGCAGCAGGGAGGGAGGGAAACTTCCCCTGGGGGCCTGATATGGGCAAGGCTGGCACTCCAGAGCAGGACTTGGTAATGGCAGGGACAGGGATCTACTCCTGCTGCTGTGGAAACAAGGAGGGCCCTTACGGGAACACTGACATCCAGAGAGCGGTCACTCAGAGCCTTAGGACAGAGCTGGGACTTGAATCTATAATTCTGACCCTGTATTCTTCCATCCAGGTCAAGGTGCAGGCCTGGGAGGACATTCAAGTCTCTGATCCCCATTTCTCCCTACAGTGAACCCCTGTTGTTCCTTTCCGTGCCAGCACCAGGGCATCTGTGTCCGCTTTGGTCCCGATCTCTACCAGTGTGACTGCACCCGCACGGGCTACTCTGGCCCCAACTGCACCGTCCGTGAGCCTCCAGCCCCACTCCTTTCCCCTGGGCTCTTTCCTCCCAACCCCCACATGGGCTTGGTTCTCCTTTCCTTCCTGGCTCTGACTCTCCCTGACCTGCTTCCTCCTGAGTTCTTAGTCCCAGCACATCTTAGTTTGGGGCTCTGCAGAAGTCCTCACTGACCATTCCCAATCTCAGTTCCTAGTCCTGGCCCCTGTCCTCATTTCTGGTTCTGACTGTATGTGCATCATCACTCCCGGGGCCCTGTCCATACTTCTCTATCCCATATGAACTTCTTGTTCCATCCAGGCCCTTTCCCTCTCCTCGTCTTCCATTCGGGCTACTCTGGTTCTGTCAGGAGGGCCCCACTGAGTGGCTCCTGTTGCCCCTGCAGCTGAGCTATGGACCTGGCTCCGGAGCACACTGCGGCCCAGCCCCTCTTTTCTCCACTTCCTGCTGACCCATGGGCGCTGGTTCTGGGAGTTTATTAATGCCACCTTCATCCGTGAGATGCTCATGCGCTTGGTACTCACAGGTGGGTGCAGACGTGGTCCTCCTTAATCTAGGAACATCACAGCAAGAGATCCTGCCAGTTCTTGACATCTGATATGGGCTGTGGGTGGGGAGATGCTACAATGCCTGATGAGGCCAGTCCCAACTCAAGAAGGGGCAGGGGAAGAATGCAACTGTTCCTGGGAGTCCCCTTGTCACTAGTATTTTTACCCTCTGCAGTGCGTGCCAACCTTATCCCCAGCCCCCCAACCTACAACTCAGCACATGACTACATCAGCTGGGAGTCCTTCTCTAATCAGAGCTACTATACCCGTATTCTGCCATCGGTGCCCCAAGACTGCCCTACACCCATGGGAACCAAAGGTAATGAAAATAGGGTGAGGGGCTGGGCCTTGGAATCACAGGAGATGCTCATTTCTCTTTGGAGAAAAGCAGACAAAAGAGCAACTATTGGCCCATTTCACGGGTAAGTAGACCAAGGCAAGGCAAAGACATATCTAGAACCAGGAAGGAGGACAGGGTTAGGGAATGAGGACAAGAAAGAACACTGAAAAGTTTTGTCTAAGATCACCTAGGAAATCTCTGGCGGAGTCAGACTAATGTTTTCATGTTTCCATGTGTCACTTTGTCTGAACGTTGTGTACCGAATGGATGAGACCATGCTGGGGTAGCGACAACTTGAAAGTTGAAAAGTGGAAAGGAAGGAAAAATGTTCTATTTATTTAGTGCTAACTCTGAGCTAAGTTCTTATTAATTTAAACAGGTTCACATATTTCCATTACAAAGAAAATAAAACCATTGCCATTGAGTCAATTCCATCCTCACAGAGGATCCTATGGGACTGAGTAGAATTGCCCCATACGGTTTCCAAGGAGTGCCTGGTGGATTCAAACTGCCAACCCTTTGGTTAGCAGCCATAGCACTTAACCACTATGCCACTTATGTTTTTTGTTTCCTACTTCTTCCCACTCTTCCCCTAACTGTCCAAAAAACTAGGGGTTTATTTAGTACAGAGCTGTTAACACAGCTTCAAGTTCAGTAAGACCAGTGGGGTTGATTAGTTGCTGCCACATGGTGTCACTGTTAAATGCTCGTCCTGTGAAGTCCCATGGGTGTATGCTTTTGCAAGTTCAGAACCTTGCATATGAATTGGTGCCCTGACTTGGTTGGGCCTCATGGTTTCTATTCTTATGCTTCACACTGACGTTTTTAGCTATGGTTCCAAAAGTATGACCATTTTGGGAGGACAGCTGGGTCTTTGCAGAGCTTCTGGACTCTGACGGTATTTTGCTAGAAAAAGTCCTAATGCAAAGTCTACCTCGGTGATGATTCCAGGTTATGGGTACAGACCATATCCTCCAACTTCCTTTTCGGTGAGTTCCCTTTTGGGGTGCTTGATACTCATTCTTGCCACATGAATTCAATTGTCCATCTTGATCCAAAGAAATTTCTATTAATTTCAAACCTTTAACACTGGTCCTACAAAAAGTGTTGTTGAGGAATGCCTTTATCAGAACACAAAAAATTCTGCTACTCCTTTCTGTTATGGCTGTGGGTGCTAACTCATGTGATATATAATTAAGCAAGGCCTCTCAAGTGCCTATTCTGGTAATGACAGAGACCAGCTTTAAGACTTGCCTTTACCACAGCATAGAAAGACTGCCATCATTGAAAGAAGGGATTGGCAAGTGATGGCCCCTGTGCCAAATCTAGCCTGCCTCTGTTTTTGTAAATAAAACTTTATTGTAATACAGTTATATTCATTTGTTTATATATTGTCTATGGCTGCTTTCATGCAACAACAGCCAAGTTAAGTAGTTGGCCTGCAATGTTTAAAATATTAACTATCTGGACTTTAGAAGATTCTACCATACCAGTCTCCTGCCACGCTTATATTATCTCATGCAACCAGGGGCAGATTACCCAATAAATAAGATGAAAAACTGTGAAACTGTTTATTACAGGTTAGTGAAGGAAGCACAAGGAAACTTGTGTTTACCTTGCTTACTGGGTAACCTGTCCCTATCAAGGACTGTAAATTCGAAGAGGTTTTGATTCTGTAGGAAGGTGCAGTGGGGTTGGGAGAGAGAGAGATGCCAGTTATACCCAGAAGCAAACTTTCTGATGTGAACAAAATGTAAAATTGTTTGCTACAGGTTAGTAGGTAAGCACAAGTAAGCCTACGTTCACCTTGCCTTTTGGGTAACCTGATACTGCATGGAAACTTCAAATCCACTGTATAAGATTAAGTATTGCTTGGCCTGTCTTATAGATCAAGAAATTGAAGTTCAGAAAGATGAATGACTTATGTATGTATACAGACAGTAAATGGCACAGTCAGTTTCAAATACAGGGTACCTTGCCCTAGAACCAGTGGGTCCATTTTTCTTTTAACTTTTTTTAATTATAGAAAAATTTCAAGCATATGTAAGAATTGAGTATATTGACCTCCTGTGTACCCATTTCCCAGCTTTAACCTTGTCCACTGTCTCCCAGTCTTTACCCCATTGATCACAATGGTCTGATGCACAGCCCATCGTGGGAATGGTGCAGGACCTGGCAGCATGTCATTCTATTGTGCATGGGGTCTCCAGGGTTATGGGATTGACTCGATGGCAGCTAACAAGAACAACGACAATTTGTCTATACCCTCTCACCTATTTTTTATGGAGTATTTTAAAGCCAATTCGAGATACCATGTCATTTCACCCACAAATACTTCTAGGGTCTTTGGTAGAGAAGAAGGTTCAGGGGCCACGTGCTGGGTGGGAAGTGGTTCTCCAGAGGCTTCCTGGGCTTTCTTCTTGGGCCACTTTGGCCTGGTGAGCCCAGAAGGCCCAGGCAGGTGTTTTCTATCTCCTCAATCAGGGAAGAAGCAGCTGCCAGATGCTCAGCTCCTGGCCAGTCACTTACTGCTCAGGAGGAAGTTCATACCTGATCCCCAAGGCACCAACCTGATGTTTGCCTTTTTCGCACAACATTTTACCCACCAGTTCTTCAAAACTTCTGGCAAGATGGGTCCTGGATTTACCAAGGCCTTGGGTCACGGGGTGAGTGCTTAGGAGGGGTTTAGGGCTTCCCAGAGCTTGGCACATGTATGTCATTTGCTGGTTGGGCAGGACTAGAGAGATCTGAGTGCACCCTCTTCATCCTCAGGTAGACCTCGGCCACATTTATGGAGACAGCCTGGAACGTCAGCATCAGCTGCGGCTCTTTAAGGATGGGAAACTCAAGTACCAGGTAGCGCTGGACCTGGAGGAGGGGTGATGGAAGGGGCCTCTGATGGTGTCCCCTGGAAAAGGTGGCTGTATGTGTTGGTCAGGGGAGCTGGGTGCTGTCCTGAGAGGGCCAGCTGCAGGAGCTGGTAGTGTGTGCTAGGAGGAGAGACAGTTTAGAGACAATAGTCAATCCTTGGGAGAACTCCCCAGGCAAGACAAGTGGATGAGGAGCAGACATGGCCTTTTATATTCTGCAGGGAGGTGGCTTTTGAGGCTTAAGAGGAGGTGGATGTTTCTAGGCTGCATTTATTTATTTCACGATAGTAATTGGGCACTGTGACGCCCCTGGCACAGGTAATAGGGCAGTGAACTTCACAGTTATGGGCTGTGACCTCTGGGAACTCACAGTCCCTCAGGAGCCACAGACAGAAGCACTAGGATGCTAGCTCCAAGGGGGATTTTTGTTTAAACCAGCACTGCCTGGCTGAAATACAATGCCAGCAATGTATGTAATTTAAATTTTTCTATGGCCACATTAAAAAAGAAAAAGAGATAGCTATATCAATTTTTAGAGCATATTTTATTTAAATGAAATGTATCTAAAAATTATTTCAACATAAAATCAGTGCAAAAAATTATTAATAAGATACATGACTGTTTTCATTCTAAATCTTTGAAATTTGGTATTTTATATTTACAGCTTTCCTCAGTTTGGATGCTAAATCTTCACTGAATTACTTGATTTCTATTTAGAATCAAACCAAATCTGCTGCCACCGAGTCAGTTCTGACTCATAGAGTCTCTATAGGACAGAGAAGAACTGCCCCGTGAAGTTTCCAAGGAGCTCCTGGTGGATTTGAACTGCTGACCCTTTGGTTAGTAGTCATAGCACTTAACCACTAAGCCACCAGAGTTTCTGGTTGAAAAATAGATGCACATGCCTAAGGTCTTCCAAGCATACTCAAGAGTTTCCCAGTAACTGAAGTATAGGTTTTGAAGCTTGAGATTACGTTTAGTTCTTTATTTACACTGGCTGCATTTCAAATGTTCAATAGCCTTATGTGGCCAGCAGCTATCATATTGGACAGTGTTATGGCTGCTGACCAAAAGGTCTGCAGTTTGAATCTACTGGATGCTCCTTGGAAACTCTATGGGGCAGTTCTACTCTGTCCTATAAAGTCACTATGGGTTGAAATTGACTCAGTGGCAGTGAGTATTTTTTTTAATGTAAACAAAACCAAAAAGTTTGCTGATGAATCTTTTGAGTTAGTAACAGTACTTGCTGTATAGTAGACTTTCAGTGTATATTTATTGAATGAGAGAAGCAGCTGCCAAATAGTTAATCTTACTCATGACAACTATCAACCAAGGAAGCTTTGGGTGTCCCCGGACTGTTTGAAAGATGTGAAGGCTTCACTAGGAAATCACAGATAAAAGAGAATTGCATGAAGGATGAGCAGGAATTAGAAAGACAAAGTGGAATGGGCTTTCCAGGTAGAGATTTTAGCAGGCACAAAGTCCTGGATGTGGGATGTAGTGTGGAGTGAAAGAATGGGAGCGTTCCTGAACCCAGCAACTGGGGATAAGGAGGACTTGAGGTGGGGATGATGTTTTTGGGAGTCATGTTAAATATTCTGGAATTTCTGCCAAGAGCAGAGAGGATCTTGAAGGGTCTTAAGCTGCTAGATTACTGTTTTAAGCCACTAGATTATTATTATTACTATTATTTTAAAGATTACCCTGGCTGCAATGTAGAGAATGAACTATTTGTGGGGAAAGAGTGGACACAGGAAATTCTTTATGGAGGGGCTTCAGGGTGGGATCTAAGGGCTGAGGATGCTAGTAGTGGGGTGGTGAGACGAGGAAAGACTTTAGAAGAGATTTAGGAAACAGAATCGAAAGACCCTGATTGAATGGGATGGGTAACTGCCCTGCGATGACATGGGGGCCTGTAAGTAGGAGTAGGAAGGTATTGGCTTTGGGCAGGTGTGGGTGCCCTGCTGTTCAAGGTTGCCAGGTGTCCATATCCACAGGTACTGGATGGAGAGATGTACCCCCCATCAGTGGAAGAGGCGCCTGTGTTGATGCACTACCCACAGAACGTTTCACCACGGAACCAGATGGCTGTGGGTCAGGAGGTGTTTGGGCTGCTTCCCGGCCTCATGCTCTATGCCACAATCTGGCTGCGTGAACACAACCGTGTGTGTGACCTGCTCAAGGCTGAGCACCCCACCTGGAATGATGAGCAGCTCTTCCAGACAACCCGCCTCATCCTCATAGGTGAGGACTCTAAATCTGTCCTGCTCTGGAGGGTCAAGACCTGTACCCCGAGAAGTGGGTGGGTGGAGGGCAGTCGCTTGGGGACAGAGAGCTGGGATTAGAATCCTGGCTCTGTTGCTTGCTAACTGTAAGAACTTAAGCAAGCCCTTTCACTTCTGGGAACCTCAGTTTCCAAATCTATTCACTGGGGGTAATGATGCCCATAAGGATTTGTTGAGAGGGCACCCAGCGCATAGCAGGCATTTGGAAAGTCGATGGCTGTAATGGTTGATTATTAGTTGGGTGATTCCCAGCAAATGCAAATCTGACTAGTTACCTCAAATATCAGTTTCACGCTTGTACCATGCCCAGATGTATGCAGCAATGTCCGTAGCATGCGTGGGGTCAATCCTCAGCTTGCCCAGCCTTCAGGAATCCCCACATTTCCTGTCCTGCCAGTATTTGCCTTCTTAGAGTTTGAGATCTTCTGGGTGACTCAGGGACAGGATATTTTTGTGCTCTTATGGGGGCGAGTCTGCAGCCTAATGTGCCCAATGGTTTCCTGCCTGGAGCTTGGCCTCTGTGTCCTTGTTCTTTCTGAGTCACCACTAACCACCTTTCCCCACCCTAACCCATCACTGGGCATGGCTGGTCACAATTACAATGCCTGAATCACTGGAGCCTGGAGACTGATCCTGGTGCTAGGAAAGGCCTGGAGAAGGAATGAGGCTAGTTATAAAGTCCCAGCATTGAGAGACCTTGACTAGAAAGGGCCAGTCTGTGGCTGGAGACTGTCCAGCATGCTAAACAGTGATCAAGTTGTGACCAATGGGCAGACTCTTGGGACACCTAGTACATCATCTAACCATCTCCAACAACCTTATGAGCCAGTCTTAATTGTCTTTGTTGGGAAAATTAAAATTCAGAGAGGTTCAGTGAATTCTTCAAGTCTACTGAGCAGATGGAGACTTGAACCCAGGTCTGGCTTCACGAAAGTTCATGCTACTTCTACCACGTCACAAGGAAACTCTTTCCTGAATGGAGAGTGGTTGCAAACATCAGTCTGATCTTTTGTGACATGTGAGTACGGGGAGCAGATTCTTCCCTTGTGCCTATGCTTAGTGCTGCTGCTTCTAGGTGGCATGTGCCAACACTCCCTATATGCCAGGCCAGGCCGTGTGCCAAGCAGTTCAGATACGTTTCTTGTGAACTCTTCACAGTGACTCTGTGAGCTAGGTACTACTATTATATACATTTTACAGTTAAAGAAAATGAGTTTCAGGGAGATTAAATAACTGGCCCAAACTCAAGTGGCCAGACATGGCAGAACCAGGATTTGGGCCCAGGTCTGTTGATGCCAAATCCAGTGGCTTCAGATTAGTTTACTAAATGACAATTTGTCTAATGACGAATTGCCCAATATATCAGTTTTTAAAAAAATACCTAGTTTACCAATTTTAATTTTGTTACAAAATGCTTAGTATATTTCCGCCCTGGCTCTTTGCTTTGTTGAATTACTGAGGAAAAACTCATTGCCACTGAGTGTTTTCCAAGTCATAGTGACCTTATAGGACAGAGCAGAACTGCCCCTCTAGGGTTTCCAAGGAGCGGCTGGTGGATTTGAACTGCCTGTGTTTTGATTAGCAGCTGTAGATCCTTATCATTGTACTACCAGCCCTCCATTACTGAGTAGAGAAAAAAAATCTCTTTGTAGGAATTGTTGTGTATAAAAACACACGAGAGACAGAATTTTAAAATACATTTGGGGCTAGGTTCTGCTTTTGAGTTCCTGGGTAGCACAGATGGTTAACGGGCTTGACTGCGAACTGAAAGGTCGGCAGTTTGAGTCTACCTGCAGGTACCTCAGAAGAAAGTCTTGGTGATCTACGTTTGAAAAGCCAGCCTTTGAAAATCCTATGCAGCAAAGTTCTTCTCTGACACAGATGGGTCTCCATTGAATTGAGCTGATGGAGAATTGTTGGTCTTGGTTCTCCTTGTACCCCAAGTGTCCTTGTCTCAGCTGCTGCAGCAGCTCTCAGAGTAGTTCCCTTCAAAGTTCCCTTTCACCCTTGGGGAGTCAGCATGCTGAGAGCCCTCACTAAGTACATCCTCCACTTTCCCATATTTGGTGGCCCCTCTAACTTCTTGTAATAAGCTGCATTCTCAGATGCCACCTTTGTATGCCGTGCTTAGTTGGGCCCCTCTTTGTAATATAAGTGTGTCTGGTACCTCTTTTCTTGGGGGACCTCAGGCAAAACAGAGGTATAAATTTTATTTTTACATCATGTTACAAAAGACAAAGTGAAAAATGGCTCACTAAAATTAAAGATTTGTAATGATAGCAATAACAACTTCAGTAATAATCATAAAGTAACAAAAAAGCAAGTACTTGTCATGAGTTGGTCTGATTCTCAAGCCTGCTTGGTGTCTAAAGCACTGTGCTCTGCTGACCCCCTTCTCAATCCTGTCCCACCCAGGGGAGACCATCAAGATTGTAATTGAGGAGTATGTGCAGCAGTTGAGTGGCTACCACCTGCAGCTGAAGTTTGACCCGGAGCTGCTGTTTGGAGTCCAATTCCAGTACAGCAACCGCATTGCCATGGAGTTCAACCATCTCTATCACTGGCACCCACTCATGCCTGACTCCTTCAAGGTGGGCTCCCAAGAGTACAGCTACGAGCAGTTCTTGTTCAACACTTCCATGCTGACGGATTATGGGGTTGAGGCCCTTGTAGATTCCTTCTCTCATCAGGTTGCTGGCAAGGTAAGCCCCGGAGGCAGCATGGGGGAGGGCTTGTGGGCTTCAAGAACCAAAAGACTTGGGTCCAAATCCCAGGTCTTGTTCTGTAAAATGGGGGTAACATCACCTCCAAAGGTTAGTTGTGGACATTCGTTCATTAATTCTCTTGTTTATCTGTCCACTTAGCAATGGCAGATATTATTTCAGGCAGTGAAGAGATACTGGGAAACAAGACACATGTGGTTCTTGGCTCCTTGTCCTCTTGGAGCTTATACCCTAGAAAGAGATTATAGTCTTATGACTGCAAAAATCCTTTGAGCTCTTACTGTGTGTTAGGTACTGTTCTAAACCCTTTTTTTTGCACAGTATCAGAATTATAAACAGACAATAAGAAGCACAATACAGAAAGTACACAGTGTTCTGACAGATCAGTGAGGAACTTCTGATCCAGTTTGGAGTGCTGTTGCTAAGAAAATGAAGTTGTGGGTAAGGAACTGAGCAGAGATCTGAAGGACAGATAGGAGTTTCCCAGGGAGAGAGGTAATGCTGCTGATGGGGACAGCTGTGCTTCAGATAGCGGGGACAGCAGCAGCTTCACAGGACTGGTGTCAGCTAATGCAGTGAGTCATGGTGTGACCCCTCCCATGCATCTCCTCCAGTGCCAGACCATGACAAAATCCCTCCTAATGTCTATCATCAATTTTAATTATAGAATACTATGTAATGAATGTAGTTGTAAACTGCCTAAATGTAATATTTCTTTGATGGCATGAATATTTATATATTTGGATTATTTGCTTTTTTTCCCTTTTTCTTCAATTACTGCTTCATTCTCAAAAAAGATACTGATACAGGCCTACAAATATCAATTACCACAATATTGTAGCTAAAACATCAGAATGTATGACTAAACAGCAGCAGCAGCAAAAACAACAGGACATGCTACTAGTGCACACAGCTGAAAACACGTGATTTGAAGCATCATTACGACTGGGTAATAACGACAGCTCTGATGATAGCTTTAAAACGTTCAAAAAGTAAATTGGTGTAGAGTTTTAGCCTTATAGATATATTGATACATGTAAGCTGGGCTTAGGAAAAATAGTTTTATTGTTTTAATTAACTATAGCTGTATGAATGGTGAACAGCTTGGGGGTTACTATGTGGCGTCACCCTCACCGCTTTGCATACTTCATTTCTTTTGCACAACCCTAAAGGGTAGATGCTTTTACTGTTTCTATTTTCACAGATGAGGAAACAAGAGGTTTATCTCAGTTATTGTTCCCAAAGTCCCACAGCTTGCAAATGATTGAGCCAGGATGGTAACAGCCTCTAATTTTTATTATTTTATAAAAAACAATAAATTTTCTGTTAATACATTGCACAAAAATTTTATAAACGATCATTTTGGTGTCACTGCCTCTGGCAGTGTCACGTGGTGAGATCTGTACCTCTCACACTCTGCTAATGATGTCACTGGGGGACAGCGTGGTCAAGGCCCAGAGACTAGAGGACTTGGTGATTTGAGAAACAGAAGGGCATTCAGGATATGGTAATACATGTGAAAGTGCCTGAACATACGTGTTTATTAAATCATAGATCTCTTTCCCTGAAATGCTGATCAACTGCCTCTTAAATATTCTCTTTTCCTGACCCAGAAGCCCCCAGCTCCTTCATCTTGGTCCTCTGACTCCTTCATTTTCCCGCTTGACCTCCTGCTTCCCTCTATTCTTGTTCCTGAGCCCCACTGGGAAGTGGTGGCACCGTAGTCATTTTGGTTTCCTTCCGGTAGTTTGACTGAAATTAGCATATGCCACCACCAGTAGGCAGCTGCTGGCTGGTTTATTGCCTCTGTTTTCCATGGGGACACAGATGCACGAAGACAATAGTATTTGTGTGTTGAGGGGTGGTTTCCTAAGCATTTTCAAGAAATGACCGTGATGATCATTAAGGGAATGATGATGTGGCACAAAGCAGAGGGGGACAGAAGTGTGCTGACTCTTGGGATTCTAAGAATGTGAGAAGTGATAAAACAGGATTTCTGCTGGTAACCATCACACATGGCTAACAGCTTGGGGTTTGCTATGTGGCCAGCACTCACTCTGATAACTGCTTTATCTCATTTGTTTTGCCACAACCCTAAGGGGTAGGTACTTCTACTGTCTCCATTTTTATAGATGAGGAAATAAGAGACTTAGCTCAAGCAATGTTCTGAAGATCCCACAGCTTGCAAATGGTTGAGCCAGGATGTGTATAACAGCCTCTGTTTTGCTCCAAGATGCATTTTTTTAAAATTATGACTGAATAAAAATGTACCTTCCCATATAAATTCACATGCTCACCTATACGCAGCTCCCAGTGCTCTCCCTGCCTAGTGACAGCACACCCTTCCTGTCTGCTCCATACATGTCCTATCCTCCCAACAGTCTCCTATCCCCTCCTCTCCACCCACTCCCCTTCCTCCAGGAAGAGGTCAGCAGGATGACATCCTATAGATACATAGAACCATAAAATTCCCACAAGATACGGTCGCTCTGCGTCGCCAAGTCCAATTCATTGCTGTTCAAAAAGTTGACCTTCATTATGATTTATGGACAAGGACAGCATCAGAGTCAGAGGCCATGCTCCCAGGGGAACTCCGAAGCACCTGGACCATCAATTACAGTCTTTTATTGAAGATCTCAGGGTACATCCCTATTTATTCTCTTGTTGCCAGTGAGACTCTACTTTGTGAGCTCCATCGTGGCTATCACTGGTGGGCACCATCTGGTTCTTCTGGTCATGAGTCGATGTAGAGACCCACTCACATGGGTCCCTCTGACTTCTGGGTTCTCTTTTCCCCATGTAATTCTTGTCCTTGGTGATCATCCATTCCTGTTGAGACCGTTTGCTGTACTCTCAGATGGCAGCTTGGCAGCTTTTAAGACCTCAGAGTATGGTCCCTGGCCCCCTGCCCCAGCTACTCTGTCCTTGCAGTACTGGGTTAAGATGGGAGGAATACTCAAATTGTGTTGAAGTCCATTTATTATTGATCTTCTTTCTAATGTGTGCTGTCACCGATTTCACCCAACCAAATTTCTATTAACTATCTAGTCTAAACCCTCTCCCCTCCCTCTCCCTCCCTTCCCACCACTGGAGTCTTTAGAGTCTTTTCTTCTATACATGAGTCTGTTTTTAAGTTCTTATTGTAGGGGTCTTGTACAATACTTGTCCTTTCGTTGCTGACTACTTTCACTTAGCAAAATGTCCTCCAGTTGAAACCAGGTTAAGAGATGTTTTCTGCAATCATCGTTGTTCTTTATCATTGCATAGTGTTCCATTGAGTATATATCCCATATTTTACCTATCCATTCCTCTGTTGTGGGACATCTGTGTTGATTCCACCTTTTTGCTATTCTGGACTGTGCTGCAATGAACATTTGTGTGCATGTATCAGTTAGTGTGAATGGCCTTGATTCTGTAGGATATATTCCAAGTAGTGGAATTACTGGCTATATCTATATCCAATGGTATATCTATATCCATTTTTTAAGGGAGCGTCAGATTGCTTTCCAAAGAGGTTGCACCATTTTTCAATCCCACCAACAGTGTAGGAGAGTTCCAGTCTCCTGAGATGTATGTTTTCATCCAGCTATGTTTTTCCTCCCACCTATCTTGATCTTCTTGTGCTGCTTTAACAGAAAGGCCACAAGTAAGCGGCTTCAAAAACAGAAGTTTTATTTTGCCACAGTCCAGAAAGCTGGAAGCCCAAATTCAGGGTGTCAGCTCCAGGGAAAGAATTTCTCTGTTGGCTCTTGGAGGAAGGTCCTTGTCATTAATCTTCCCTTGGACTGAGAGCCTGTGATGCACAGGGACCCTGGGTTCTTTCTAAAGTGGTGCTCAGCTTCCAGCACTGCTTTTTGATGGTGTTAGGCCCCCAAATAACTCCACTAGCTTCTTTCTTTTGTATCTCGAGAGATTGCCTTATGGCACAAGGCAGTCTTATATAGTGAGTCCTGCCCAACCAACGCAACTGCTGCCCATCCACCCTCATTAACATCTTAGAGGCAGAATTTACAACACGGATATCACGCAATCCTGGGAATCATGGCCTAACCAAATGGTTATATACATTTTTGGGGGGACACAGTTCAATCCATGACACTGCCCTGTTATACTTTTTCTATCTAAACAGAACTCTTCCTTAGCATTATACACTTATTCTGAGCAATGGAGTCTTCTTTAGACCAAGATTCCTTAATTGCTATGAAAAAAAATCTTCTGGAGCTTCCTTTATCTCACCGAGTTACTGAGTTTTTAACCCTGTTGTCCTTGCCTTCACAGAGTATTATACCATTTCTTGATTTTGGGGTTAGACTTCAAGTATAACTAAACTCATTTAGACACTACAGTTTTCCTGAGAAGATTTTAGCTTCTTCTCTGATAGTGTATAATCTTTCTTATCACAGGCGGCTTGTCAGAAGGAAGGAGACAGACTATTTTAGTCAGCTAGAGCAGCTCTAACAGAAATACCACAGAGTGGATGGCTTTAACAAAGGAAAGTTTATTCTTACACAGTCAGGTAGGCTACAAGTCCAAATTCAGGATGTCTGCTCCAGAGGAAGGCATTCACTCTGGATGGCTCTGGATGAAAGTCCTTTGGTTGCATCAGTCTTTGTCTAGGGGGCATCTTGACCCAGGACCCTCAGATCTGAAGGATTTGCTCTTTTTCCTGTGCTGCTTTCTTGATGGTGTGAGGTTCTTGATTCTCTGCTTGCTTGCCTTTCATCTCTTGTAGGATGAAAGGATTAAGGGTGGTGCAAACCATACTCTGGAAAAACTCCCTTTACAGTGGAGCAGAGAGGTGATCCTATTAAGAGATTTACAGTCCCACCCTAATCCTTTAACATACAGCATAGGAAAATCACAAAATGGAAGACTATCATAGAATACAGAGAATCCTGGCTCAGGCACATTACTACACATATTTTCAGAAGGACACAAGTCAGTCCATGACATCACACTCTTTGGCACCCCAAAACTCACATCTCTGAAACATGTAACACGTTCATCCCATCACAGAAAAATCGTGTCCATCCCATATAATAGAAGTTTTAAATCAATTCCAAGTCCAAAATTCAAAAATTCCTTCATATCTATGAACCCTAGAACATGAGCTATCTGTTTCTGAAGGTACAATGGCGGAATAGGCACAAGTTAGACATTCCATACAAATGGGAGAAATTGAAAGGAAAGAAGACATTAAGAGGCTATAAGCAAGTCAGTGGAATATATTACCCTAGCCCTCAAAGCTTTGAAACTACTCTTACATTTTCTGAGACATTCTACACAATGGCCCTGCCCTCCAGACTGTAGGTATTGGCCACACTCTCTGCATTTTGAGTGGAGACCCCAAGCCCTGTGCTACAACTCTGCCTTCAAGGCCCGCTTGGATAGAAACTCTGCCCCATTGGCTTTAGGTGCACTCTAAGCCCAACTGAGTGGCAATTCCACCCTTACAAACTGAGGAAGCCATGGCTCCACCCTTTCAAACCCCTAAGATCATGGTCATACCTTTTGAGACTGAGGCAGCTCAGCTTCTCATGATCTTTGTCTCTTCAGTTTCTACTTCCTATGGCCGCATGGCCCTGGCCTCAGGCCCACATCTGCCCTGCTGGGGCAAATGTTCCAAAGTTCTGTAGCTCTACTGACTCAGGCCCACATCTGCCCTGCTGGAGCAAATGTTCCAAAGCTCTATAGCTCCACTGATTCAAGTGCCCAGATGCACCTCACTCTGCTAGGAAGCCTCCTGCACAAAGGTACTCTGCTCTTTCTCTCCATGGATTAGCAAGGCTAGCTCCACTGATTGAAGTTCCTGGAGGCACCCTGCTCCACCAGGAAGCCTCTGGGCACAGGAAACATAGCTCTCTTGCTCCATGTTTCAGTGCTGCCTCTGGTTCTGCTGCTGCTTCTGCTGCCACTAGTCCTCTGCTGCTCTATTCTCACCATCTGTGTCTTTTTGGTACTAACAGTTCTCCTTGGTTCATTCTGAGTCTTCTATCCCATCATAGTTTCAAAACTGCTTCCACATTGCAGGTATTTGTTAGAGTGGCACCCTACTCTCACGGTAGCTGACTAAAACACAGACTGTGTTCACTGTTGTTCTGTGATGCACTTAATCTGATCTGGAATGACTTAATGCTTTCTGTCACTACCTTCCCACATCTTCTAGTTTCTGCTTCCTAGTGGTGGCCAGTTACTGAGAGTTCCCTTCTTAATATTAGATGCTCAATATATTTTGTTGAATCTCAGTACTGTGATACAGAGAATGAAAATAAATAAAAATTTATGCTATAAGAACGCCTACCTCCCCCAAAAACTCTTGCTGTTGAGTGGATTCTGACTGTAGCTGCCCCATAGGGAAGAGTAGAACTGCTTTATAGGGTTTCCAAGGAGCGGATGGTAGATTTGAACTGCCAGCCTTTTGGTTAGCAGCTATAGCTAATAATCATTGTGTTTCCAGGGCTCCAGTCCTATAGCAAGATCCCTTAAAAGATTAATTTTCTCTCATAAGGAAATACCTAGAGCTAATGGGAGAATTTAACAAAGTTCAACAAAGAAAAATCAGCATGGGGAATCATAAATGGAAACTAGAAAATAATTTCATTTACAGTAACATCTAAGAGAATCAAATGCCTAAGAATAAATCTACCCAGGGACATGAAGGACTTACAAATGAAAACTATAGAATACTGCTGAAAGAGATCAAAGAAGACTTAAACAGGTGGCAAAATGTTGTATTGTTAATGGATTAGAAGACTTAATATTAAGATGTCAGTACTACACAAAGCAATCTGTAGATTAAATGGAATCCTGATCAAAATTCCAGTGACTTCCTTTATAGAAACGGAATGTCATGAGGCCCCAAGTAGCCAAGGTGATGGTGAAAAAAAAGAACAGAGTAAGATGACTCACACTTCCTGATTGTAAAATATACTATACAATATGCATAAGAATAAACACATAGAACAGTAGAATAAAATTTGGAGTCCAGAAATAAACCCATGCATCTGTGGTCAACTGATTTTTGACAAAGGTGCTAAGTTCATTCAACAGGGGAAAGAAGTGTCTCTTCAATAAATGGTACTGGGAGCATTGGATTTCTGCATGCAGACAGTGAAACAGAACCTATACCTCACATCATACCAAAATAAATAAATAAATAAAATGGATTCAGAATTTAAATGTGGAAACTAAAATCATAAACTTCTTAAAAGAAAAAGCTGGAGAAATGCTTTCAGGTCTAGCTTTCATTATAACATTTCAGGTCTAGCTTTCATTATAACAATGGATGATGTAATATGAAAACAAAAGCACAAACAGCAAAAGACAAAGTAAATAAATGCAATCTTTTGTTCACCAAACATTTGTTCATCAAGACTTTATCAAAAAAGTGAAAAGACAAGCTACCAACTGGAAGAATATGTTCAGAAACTATATATCTGACAAGAGTCTAATAACTGAAGTGTGTATAAAACTCTGACAACTTGGCAATAAAAAGATAATATAATCATAAAATCAGCAAAGGACTTGAATAGACATTTCATCAAAGAGGACACTAAAATGGCCACCAAATGCATGAAAAGATGCTCATCATCCATAGCTGTCAGAGAGATGGAAATCAAAACCATAACGAGATACTATTTCACTCCCACTAGGGTGGCTAAGATAAAACAAAAAAATGAAACAAAACCCCAGAAAATAACTAATGTTTGGCTTGGATGTGGGGAAATTGAAAACTTACCCATTGCTGGTAGGTATGCAAAAGATACAACTGTTGTGGTGGTGCCTCAACAAACTAAAAACAGAACCACTATATGACCTGACAATTCTACTTCTAGGTATATACCTAAAAGACTTGAAAGCAGAGGCTTAAGACATATCCTTGTACATCTGTGTTCACTGCAGTACTATTCACAATAGCCAAAAGGTGGAAACATTCTAAATGTCCATCTACAGGTAAGTTGATAAACAGAATGTGGTACAAGCATACAGTGGAATACTACTCAGCCAGGAGGAATAATGAAGTCTTGATACATACCACAATATGGATAGAGCTGAAAGATGTTATGCTGAGTGAAATAAGTCAGTAACAGTAGGATAGATATTGTATGACCTCACTTATAATTTTATAAACAGACAAAAAAAGGCAAGTGTAAAGAGAGCAAAGTTTATTTATGGTTACCAGGAGTGGGAGGGGGAGGGAAAGGTGGATTAACATTGATGGAAATACTTGTTGCCTCTTACTTTGATGCATATTGCCTGAGGTTTTAAAAGCTTGCAGGCAGCCCCCCAAGACACAACAATTGGTCTCTATTTGCCTAGAAAGATAGAGGAAGAAAGAGAGTCAGGAATAGGAGAAAGATATGGAATGTGGGATTAATTGCCTCCATGAACAACTGTCCCCTTTACCATGAGGCCAGAAAAACTGGATGGTGCCTGGCTACCCTTAGGAAACATTCTGATCAAAGGTACAACAGAAGAATCCTAATCAAAAGGGGAAAATGCAGAACAGAATTTAAAATTCTCATGGACTTCAGACTTCCTAGAGCCATGAAAATTGGATGAACCTCTGAAACCATTGCCCTAGGTGATCTTTAAACCATAAAGCAAAATATCCCTGAAGTCTTCTTAAAATCTAACACTGGTCATTCCAGAAAGTGTCCCAAAATTGCTTTGAAGGGTGAACTAGGCACTGGTGTTGGTGCATAGCTTCCCAAAGGGAGCACTTTTGAAGCTGACCATAGCAATATTCAGCAATGATGTGTGTAGCACTTAAAATAATTAAGTTTGCAAACTTAATTTTTGGGCCTTGTATTATAATCAACTTTGCCAAAACCAAAGATAAAAAGAGAATTTTAAGAGTAGTTAGGAATAAATAAAAAGTTATCTAAAAAAAAAAATAAATAAGACTAGGGTCTGACTACTCAGCAGAAACCATACAGGCAAGAATGCAAGGCAATGACGTATGTAAAGCCTTGAAGAAAAAATTACTAGCCAAGAATTATATATGTAGCAAAACTCTCTCACGTATGATAGCTGAATCAAGGAATTTCCAAATAAACAGAGGTTAAAGGAATTTGTAAAAACCAAATCAAAATTACAAGAATACTAAAAGGAGTCCTCTAGTTAGACAATGAGTAAGATCAGATAACAACCCGAGATTAGGACACATGGCAGAACAACCAGATAGCCCAAATAGGAAAGCCATTAAAATAAATTAAAGCTGAAGCACTGAAAATAGGCAGAGACATCAATATGTGAAAGGTGACACTAAAACAAAAAATAGGGACTAAACAGTGTAGTCATAGAACTTTAATATGGAGAGGAAGTCAAGTTAATAACAAGAAATAGAAAACTGGTTTAAATTTAGAAAAACAGAGGTAAATATGAAGGCAAATACAGAGGAAACTAACAGTCCTACACATCAAAATAAGAAACAAACATGAAATCTGAGCAAATACAAAATCAACAACAGTGGAAAACATAAAAAGAAAATGCATAAGGAAAAATGGCTTATGATAGAAAATTAAGTAGTATAAAGAAAATGTGAATAACACACACACAAAATTGAAATGACAGTAGTAAACTCATACCTATCAATAATTTACACTGAATGTAAGTGGGCTTGTTTTAGTCATCTGGTACTGCTCTAACAGCAATGTCGCGAGTGGATAGGTTTAACAAAGAAAAGCTTATTCTCACACAGTCCATAGACTGCAAGTCCAAATTCAGGGTGTCCACTCTGGGGGAAAGCTTTCTCTCTTTGTTGGCTCTGAAGGAAGGTTCTTGTGTTGGATCAATCTTTGGTCAGGGAGCATCTTGGCACAGGAACCTCAGGTCTGAAGGTCATGCTCTGTTCCTGGTGCTGCCTTCTTGGTGATACGAGGTTCGCTTCTCTCTGCTTGCTTCCCTTTCCTTTTATCTTTTGAAGGATGAAAGGATAAAAGGTGGTGTAGAGAGGGAAACACTCTCTACATTGCAGCATGGAGGAGACCTTAGGAAGAGTTTTACAGACTGTTCCTAATTCTCTTTAACATAATCCACTCTGTTAACCACAGGCAGAGATTAGGATTTACAGTGTAAGAAATTCACAGAGCAATTACAGACTACAGCGAATGATGACCCAGACAAATTGCTACACATATTTTTGGGGGACACAATTCTACTCATGGCAGTGCTAAATGCACCAATAAAGAGACAGAAAGAGACAGAATGGATTAAAAAAGCCATGATGTGTCCATATACTGCCTACAAGAGACACACCTTGGACTCAAAGACATAAACTAAAACTTAAAAGGTGGGAAAAATATATCAAGCAAACAACAATCAAAAAAGTAGACTTTAAGGCAAAATCCATCATCATGGCTAAGGAAGGACACTGTATAATGATTAAAGGATCAATACACCATGAAGACATAACTATAATAAATATTTATGCACCCAATTACAGGGCTTCAAAATCCATAAAACAAACTAAGTGCATTGAAAAGAGAAATACCTCTATAGTAATAGCAGGAGACTTCAACACACCACTTTTGGTGAAGGACAGATCATCCAGAAAGCAGCTCAATAAGGATACAGAATATTGAAATGTCACAATCAACCAACTTGATCTCATAGACATATACCAAACATTCCACACAACAACAACCAAGTATAGTTTGTTTTCCAGCATACATGCAACATTCTTCAAAACATACCACATGTTAGGCCACAAAGCAAGCCTTAACAGAATCCAAAAGATTGAAATATTACAAAGTGTCTTTTCTGACAATAAAGTATAAAAGTAGAAATCAATAATAGGAAAAGGAAGAATAAAAATCAAATACATGGAAACTTAACAATGTCTTGCTCAGAAACTATAGAGAAAATTAAGGACAAGTTATAAATGAAATCAAGGATGAAATAAAGATAATCATAGATCAACTGAGGATGAAAACTCATCCTATCAGAACCTGAGATACAGCAAAAGCAGTGATAAGAAGTCAATTTATAGCAACAAACGCACACATCCAAGAAGAAGAAAGGACTCACATAAAAACATTAACCCTAGAACTTGAACAAATAGAAACAAAGCAATAAAAGAAGCCACAGCAACCAGAAGCAAGGATATAATGAAAATTAGAGCACGTATAAATGAAATAGAGAATAGAAAAAAGACTGAGTTAACAAAACCAAAAACTGATTCTTTGAAAATATCAACAAAATTGATGAAACACTGGCCAAACTAACAAAAGAAAAACAAGACAGGAAGCAAACAACTTGAATAAAAAATAAGATAGGCAGTATCACAACAGACCCAACTGAAATTAAAACAGATGAGAGCAAATACTATGAAATAAATTTGAAACCTAGAGGAAATGGATAAATTTCTAGAAACATACCACCTACCTAAAGTAACACAAACAGAACAAATAAACCTATAACAGAAGACTGGAACAGGTAATTCAAAACTTCCAACAAAAATAGCACTGGCCTTGCCAGCTTCACTGGAGAATTCTATCAAACTTTCAGAGAAGAAATAATATCACTATTACTAAAAGCATAGAAAATGATGGAGTACTTACAAACTCATACTATGACTCCCACAAAACACTGATACCCAAACCAGGTAAAGATACCACAAAGCAAAAAAACAAAAAAGCCAAAAAAATTAAAATAAAATTACAGACCAATATTCCTCATGAACATAGATGCAAAAATCCTCAACAAAATTCTAGCCAATAGAATTCAACAAAAAAATTCACCATGATCAAGTAGGATTTATACCAGGGATGTAGGGATGGTTCAACATTAGAAAAACAAGTAATTCTTCACATAAAGAAAACATAGGATAAGAGCTATATAATCTTATCAGTTGATGCATAAAAGGCATTTGATAAAGTCCAACACTCATTCATGATAAAAGCTTTCACCAAAATAGGAATAAAGGAAATTCCTTGACATAATAAAGGGCATTTATACAAAGTCAATAGCCAACATCATCCTGAATGGAGACAGTCTGAAACCATTCCCCTTGAGAATGGTAACCAGACAAGGATGCCCTTTATTCAACATTGTGTTGAAGGTCCTAACCAGAGCAATAAGGTAAGAAAAAGAAATAAAGGGTATCCACATTGGTAAGGAAGAAGAAAAAGTATCCCTATTTGCAGATGACATGATGTTATATGTTATTGATTTGTGTGTGTGATTTTATTTTTGATAACTTCCAGTTTTCCCAAATTTATACTTCATACAGTCCAGATTCTGATTATTAGTGGATGTTTGCAACTGTTTCTTCTGAGTCACGGCTCATCAGAAAATGAAGGTCCCCAAAGCTTCACTCTATCTGTGTTATTAAGATTGACTCTTCTTTGAGGAGGCAGCACATGTCCAGTTATATTCTGAGTGCCTTCCAACCTGAGGACCTTATCTTTCATCACTATGTTAGACAGTGTTCTGCTTCTATTCATAAAGTTTTTACTGGCTAATTCTTTCCATAAGTAGACCACCAGGTCCTTCTTCCCAATCTGTCTTAGTCTGGAAACTCAGCTGAAACCTGTCTGCAGGTGTTTGAATACTGGTGGCACAGCAACATACAATCCCCTACAGTATGACAAACCGGCAAATGAAGAGATCCATATTTATGCCTGTTCCCAAGAAAGATGATTATCATAGATTGAATTGTGTTCTCCCAAAATGTATGTATCAGTTTGGCTGAGTCATGATTCCTGGTATTTTATGATTTTCCTATATGTTGTAAATCCTGCCTATATGATGTTAATGAGGGAGGATGTGCAGCAGTTTTGTTAGTAAGGCAGGACTCCATCTTCAAGATTGTATTGTGTCTTGAGGCAATCTCTTGAATTAAAAGAAAGAAATGAACAGAGAGACAGGGAGACCTCATACCACCAAGAAAGTAGTTCAAGGAGCAGAGCACATCTTTTGGAACTGGGCACCCTGTGTCTAAGAAGCTGTTCAACCAGAGAAGCAATGAGGACAAGGACCTTCCTTCAGAGCTGACTGCTGATATCTATGGATCCTGGCTGAAAGCAGAGAGTACAATAAAGATGTTTACCTATGTTTTATTGACTATAGACTGTGTGGATGAATACAAACTATGAATAACATTGCAGAGAATGGGAATTCCAGAACCCTTTATGGTACCCATGAGGAATCTGTACATGGGTGAAGAAGCAGTCTTCTGACAGAACAAGGGAATACTTCATGGTTTAAAGTCAGGAAAGGTATACATCAGGGCTGTATAATTTCATTATACCTATTCAATTTGTATGCTGAGCATACAATATCAAGCTGGACTATATAAAGAAGAATGGGGCATGAAGATCGGAGACTCATTAACAACCTGTGTTGTACAGATGGCACAACCTTGCTTGCTGAAAGTGATGAGGACTTGAAGCACTTGCTGATGAAGATCAAAGACTACATCTTTCAGTATGGATTATACCTCAACATAAAGAAAACAGAAATCCTCACAACTGTGCCAATATGCAACATCATGATAACTGGAGACAAGATTGAATTTGTCATGGATTTTATTTCACTTGGATTCACAATCAACACCCATGGAAGCAGCAGTCAAGAAACCAAAGACTTATTGTATTGGGCAGATCACCAGCAAAAGACCTCTTTAAAGTTTTGAAAAGCAATGATACCAGCTTGAGAACTTAAGGTGAGTGCCTGATGGAAGCCATGGTGTTTTCATTCACCTCACATGCATGTAAAAGCTGGACAATGAACAAGGAAGACTGATAAAGAAGTGATGCTTTTGACTTGTGGCATTGGCAATATTGAATATACATACCATGGACTGCCAAAAGAGTAAACAAATCTATCTTGTAAGAAGTACATCTGTGCTCGTTAGAAGCAAGGACAGCAAGATTGTGTCTCACATACTTTGGACATGTTATCACTTTGGACAGGTTATCAGGAGGGATCAGTACTTGGAGAAGGACATGCTACTTAGTAAAGTAGAAGGTCAGTGAAAAAGAGGAAGACCCCTTGTGAGGTGGATTGACACAGTGGCTTCCACAATGGACTTAAGCATAGCGACAATTATGAGGATGGTACAGGACCAGGCAGTGCTTCATTATGTTGTGCATAGGGTCACACTATGAGTCAGAACCAACTCAACGATACCTAACAACAATGATAACAAAATGATCATATATGTGGAAAACCCCAGAAAATCCACGTGAAAGCTATTGAAACTAACAGAAGGTTTCAGCACAGTATCAGGATACAAGATAAACATACAAAAATTAGTTGGATTCCTCTGCACCAACAAAGAGAACTTTGAAGAGGAAATCACCAAATCAATATCATTTATAATAGCCCTCAAGAAGAGAAACTATTTAGGAATAAATCTAACCAGAGTTCTAAAAGACCTATATAAAGAAAACTATAAATCACTACTGCAAGAAACCAAAAGAGACCTACTTAAGTGGAAAAACATACCTTGTTCAGGGATAGGAAGACTCCGTATTGTGAAAATGCCAGTTCTGCCCCAAATCATCTACAAATACAGTGCAATTCCAATCCCAATCCCAATTCCAATGACAGTTTTTAATGCAGTGGAGAAAAAAAATCGCTAACTGCATATGGAAAAGGAAGAGGCCCCAGATAAGTAAGGCATTAGAAAAAAAGAACAGTGGGAGGCCCTACATTACCTTATTGCCGACGTTATTAGATAACCTATTATACCACATGATAGTTAAAACAGCTTAGTACTGGCACATCAACAGATACACAGAACAATCAAACAGAATTGACAATCCAGACATAAATTCATCCACCTACAAGCAGGTGCTAACTGACAAAACCCCAAAGCCCTTTAAGTGGGGAAAAGACAATCTATTTAACAAATAGTGCTGGTATAATTCTGCAATATACCATCTGCAAAAAAGAAAGAAACCCATACTTCACACTATGTACAAAGCTAACTTGAAATGGATCAAAGACTTAAATATAAAATCTAGAATGATAAAGATCATAGAAGAAAAATTAGGGATAATGCTAGGAGCCCTGATATACAACATAAACAGAATACAAAACATTACTAACAATGCATAGATACCTGAAGGGAAATAGATGACTGGGAGCTCCTAAAAATCAAACACGTAGCCTCATTAAAACACTTTTTACCAAAAGAGTGTAAAGATAGCCTATAGAGTGGAAAAAAATTCTGGCTGTGATGTATCTGATCAGGGTGTGATCTGTAAGATCTACAATCTATTGCAAAACCTCAACAACAAAAAGACAATTAACCCAATTAAAAATTGGGCAAAGGATTTCAACAGCAGTTAACCAGAAGAAACATTCAGGCAGCTAATGAATCTGAGGAAATGTATACAATAATTAGCCATTAGAGAAATGCAAATGAAAACTGCAATTAGATAACATACTCACCCCAATAAGGCTAGCATTAATCCAAAAAACAAAATAAGTGTTAGATTGCAGAGAGACTAGAACACTTATAACTGCTGTTGGGAATGTAAAATGGTACAACCACTTTGGAAATAAATTTGGCACTTCTTTAAAAAGCTAGAAACAGAAGCACCACATGACCCAGCCATCCCACTCCTTGAAATGTATTCTAATAAATAAGAGCCATTACATGAATAGGTACATGCACAGGCATGTTTACTGCAGCCCTGTTTATAATAGCAAAAAGGTAGAAACAACCTAGGTGCCAGTCAGTGGAGAAATAGATAAGTGAATTACGGTATATTCATACAGTGGAGTACTCTGCAACCATGAAGGACACAGGTGAATCTGGGAAACATCACATAACATAGTGAAATCTGGAGTAAAATTAGTAACAAAAGGACAAATACTGAATGAGACCACTATTATAAGAAGACAAGAAAAGGTTTAAATAGAAGAAAACATTTAAAAAGAAGAAAACATTCTTCCTGGGTTATGAGGGTGCAGAGGTAGGGAGAGGAGCATTTACTAACTAGATAGTAGGCAAGGATTATTTTAGGTGAAAAGAAGCCCAACACACAACAAAGGGGAAGTCAGCACCACCAGACTAAACCAAAAGCCAAGAACTTTCCTGAATAACCAAACGCTTCAGAACACAGTGTAGCAGGGGCAGGGATCTCGGTACCATGGTTTCTGGGAACACTGAGGTCAAATGGCATAACAAAGTTATTTATTTATTTATATTATGATTGAATATTCCCATATAAATTTGCATGCCCACCTATATGCAGCTCCCACTGCTCTCCCTGCCCGGTAACATCATACTCTTCCTCTCTGCTCCATACATGTCTTATCCTTCCAGCAATCTCCTATCCCCTCCTCTCTACCCACTCCCTTCCTCCAGTAAGAGCCCAGCAGGATGACATCCTTTAGATGCATAGAACCATAAAGTACACACATGATATGGTTACTCTGTGTCTCCAAGTCCAATCCATTCCTGTCTGAAGAGTTGATGTCCATTTTGATTTATGGACAGGGGCAGCATCAGGGCCAGGGCCATGCTCCCAGGGGAACTCTGAGGCCCCTGGACCATCAATTGTGGTCTTTTAGTGGAGATCTCAGGGTGCATCACTTTTTATTCTTGTATTGCCAGTGAGACTCAACTTTGTGAGCTCCATCACGGCTATCACTGGTGGTGGCCGGGCACCATCTAATTCTTCTGGTCACAGGTCCATGTAGTCACCCACTCACATGAGTCTCTCTGTCTTCTGGGTTCTCTTTCCCCTGTGTTGTTGTGGTCCTCGGTGATTATCCATCCCTGTTGAGTTGGGATAATTTGCTGTACCCTCAGATGGCAGCTTTTAAGACCCCAGATGCCACTGACCAATGTGGCTAATGATCGTGAACATGTCCGCATGTGTTTTTTGGCTGCCTGGATGTCCTCTTTAGAGAAGTGTCTGTCCATCTCTTTTGCCCATTGCTTAATTGGATGATTTTTTAAAAAAATATTTTTTTATTATGACTGAATGAAAATGTACACTCCCGTGTAAATTTGCATGCCCACCTATATGGAGCTTCCATTGCTCTCCCTGCACGGTGACAGCACACTATTCCTCTCTGCTCCATACATGTCTCATCCTCCCAGCAGTCTCCTTTCCCCTCCTTTTCACCCACTCCCCTTACTCCAGCCAGAGGTCAGCAGGATGGTATCTTATAGATGCATAGAACCATAAAGTGCATCCAATATATGGTCACTCTGTACCACCAAGTCCAATCCATTCCTGTCTGAAGAGTGGACATTTGTTATGATTTATGGGCAAGGGCAGCATCAGGGCCAGGGGCCATGCTCCCAGAGGAACCCCGAAGCTGTTAGACCATCAACTGTGATCTTTTAGTCGAAATATCAGGGTGCACTCCTTTTTATGCTTGTGTTGCCAGTGAGACTCAACTTTGTGAGCTCCATTGTGGCTATCACTCGTGGTGGCTGGACATGATCTGGTTCTTCTGGTCACAAGTCGATGTAGGCACCCACTCATGTGGGTCTCTCTGTCTTCTGGGTTGTCTTTTCCCCATGTCGTTTTGGTCTTCGGTGAGCATCTGTTCCTGCTGAACTGGGACCATTTGCTGTGCCCTCAGATGGCAGTTTGGCAGCTTTTAAGACCCCAGACACCACACACCAATGTGAGGTGCAGAGAGCCTTCTTAGCAAAATGCTGGTTGTGCCAAATGGCCTTGATTTCACCTAAGAGCATGGTCCCCTGCCCCCTGTCCCAGCTACTCTGTCCTTGCAATATTAGGTTAAGATGGAAGGAGTACTCAAGTTATATTGAAGTCCACTTAATTTTGTTCTTGTGTCTGAAGAGTGCTATCACCAATTTCACCCAACCAAATTTCTACCAACTATCTAATTTAAACCCTCCCTTCCTCAACCTCCCTTGCAGCGATCAAAGAGTTTTTCTTCTCTTCATAAGTCTGTTTTTGAGTTCTTATCGTAGGGGTCTCATACAATATTTGTCCTTTTGTCACTGACTACTTTCACTCAACATAAAGTCTTCCAGTTGAAACTAGGTTATGAGATTTTTCCTGGAATCATCATTGTTCTTTATCATTGCATAGTGCTCCAGGGAGTATGTATACCATAGTTTACCTATCCATTTCTCTGTTGTTGAGCATCTGGGATGATTCCATCTTTTTGTTATCATTGACTCTGCTGTGATAAACATTCTTGTGCATGTATCCATTGGTGTGAATGGCCTTGATTCTGTAGGATATATTCCAAGCAGTGCAATTACTGGGTCAAATGGTATATCTATATCCATTTTTTTAAGGAAGCACCGGATTGCTTTCCAAAGAGGTTGTACCATTTTGCAATCCCACCAACAGTGTAGGAAAGTTCCAATTTCTCCACAGCCTCTCCAGCATTTGTTGTTTTACATTTTTTGGAATATGGCCAACCTTGTGGGGGTAAGATAGTATCTCATTGTCATTTTGATTTGAATTTCTTTAGTAGCTAATGATCGTGAGCATGTCTGCATGTGTTTTTTGGCTACCTGGATCTCTTCTTTAGAGAAGGGTCTGTCCATCTCCTTTGCCCATCACTTGATTGGATGATTTATCTTTTTCTTACTGATATTTGTAGTGCCTTATAAGTTATGGAAATCAGGCATCGGTCTGACATAGAGTTGCCAATTTTTTTTCCCATTCTGTAGATGGCCTTTTAATTCTATTAATAAAGTCTTTGGATGAGCAAAAGTGTTTAGTTCTTAATAGTTTCCATTTATCTATTTTCTCTTCTGTTGTTTGTGGTTTGTTTGACAGATTTTGAAGTCTGTCTACATTATGTATTAAAACTTCCATTGTTGTTTCTACTTTTTCTTGGATGAGCTTTATTGTTTTAGATTTGATATTTAGGCCTTTTATCCAGTTTGAGTTGGTTTTTGTATAAGGTGTAAGATATGGGTCTTGTTTCAATTTATTGCAGATAGATATCTAATTTTGCCAGCACCATTTGTTGAAGAGATTGTTTTTACCCCGGTTTAATGTCTCAGGGCCTTTGTCGAATATCAACTGCTCATAGGAAGATGGTGTCATTTCTGGGGTCTCAATTCTGTTCCATAAGTCTGTCTGTTCTTGTACCAGTACCAGGCTGTTTTGACTACTGTGGTAGTGTAGTAGATTCTAAAGTCAGGTAGTGAGAGGCCTCCCAGTGTGTTCTTCTTCTTCAGTAGTGCTTTACTTATGCGGGGCTTCTTTCCTTTTCAAACAAAGTTGATGATTTGTCTCTCCATCTCATTAAAATATGTCACTGGAATTTGTATAGGGATGGTGTTATATAAGCAGATTGCTTTAGGTAAAATAGACATTTTCACAATGTTAAGTCTTACTGTTAATGAGCAAGGTAGGTTTCTCTGTTTATATAAGTCTCTCTTAGTTTCTTGTAGTAAGGGCTTGTAGTTCTCTTTGTAAAGGTCTGTTATTTCTCTGGTTATATTTATCCTTAAGTACTGTATCTTCTTAGGGGCTATAGTAAGTGGTATTGATTTGATGATTTCCTCAAAAGTTTATTAAGAAAATGTTCTTCATCCCACTTTGGTGTGTGGCATCTGGTGTCTTAACCATTAAGAGTGGCCTTGTAAGATGCAACAGTTTGTCCCAACCTACCTGGAGCAAAGAAGCATTTATAACACCAAAGACACAAGGAAAATATTGGCGCATGAGACAAAAGGGACCACATAAAGCAGACACTCCGTCAGCCTGAGACTAGAAGAATTAGAGAGTGTCTGGGTACAACCAGTGACTGCTTTGACAGAGAACACAACAGAGATTCCTTGATGGAGCAGGAGAAAAGTGGGGTGCAAAACTCAAACTCCTGTGAAAAGACCAGACTTAATGGACTGACTGAGACTGGAGTGTCCCTGGAAAACATGGCTCCTGGACTATAACCATCAGTGAAGGCCACTCTTCAGGCAAAGATTAGGCTGGATTGTAAAACATAAAATAATACTTGTGGAGAGTTTATTTCTTAGTTCAAGGAGATACATGAGACTAATAAACAGCTCCCGTCCAGAAGAGGGATGAGATGGCAGAAAGGGATAGGAGCTAGTTGAACGGATACAGGAGATGAAGGGTGGAAAGGGGAAATAAGCTGTCATATTGCAGAGATCTCAACTAGGGTCACATAACTATGTGCATAAATTTTTTTGTGAGGAATCAACTTGAGCTGTAAACCTGCACCTAAAGCACAATACAAAAAAAGTCTTAGGAAATCTGTCAAGTAAAATTCTTATCTGCTTTCCCAACTCCTGGCACTCTAGTCTAGCATTTTCCCATCCTTCTGTTCAAATCACTTATTGGTTCAAAAACTCTTTTATGTCTCTAACTTTTATTTCCAGAGTGGGAGTGCCCTCTCCTTCTTGAGTTCTTGGCTGTGGCCATGCTGGCGTCTTCTCTGTAGAGTCCTTGTTGCTGAAACGAATAGATCAAGAACTTTCCTTAACAGGGCCTTGAAGGTTCCTTCCTACATTTAAAGGATTGGGCAAGAGTGTGAGTTGTTGGCAAACTGTGGGAGAGTTCCTCCTGGACAAATGGATAAGTGAATTATGGTACATTCATGCAATGGAATACAATGCAACCATGAAGGACACAGATGAATCTGGGAAACATTTCATAGTATGGAAAAATCTGGAGTGAAGTTAGTCACAAAAGGACAAATACTGAATAAGACTACTTTAAATTTGAGGAAACTGAGACCAGAGTGTGTCCCTGAAAAAGCATGGCAGTGGTGGACCTGGGGCCAAATCTCCAGCACTGTGGCTGTGAGGCTGAGTTGTGTTCTAGATCCTAACTCAGAGAGGACGCTTGGCCTGAAGTTCTATTGCTAGTGCCTTAACACAGGTTGCAGGACAGTCCAACCTGGATTTCAGACATAGCTGTGCTCATGTCTTGGCAGATCGGTGGGGGTAGGAATATTGACCAGCATGTTCTCTATGTTGCTGTGAAAACCATCAAGGAGTCTCGAGAGCTGCGGCTACAGTCCTTCAATGAGTACCGCAAGAGGTTTGGCATGAGGCCCTACACCTCTTTTGAGGAACTCACAGGTGAGCAGCTGTTTCTTGAACAAAGTCCCTGCCCTCAAGAGAGTCATGGGAAAAGGAGGCAAAGTCAAGGACACAGAATCAGATAATAGATTGTGGCCTAGTTATAAGAGTATGAGAGTATTGTGCCCGGGGTGAAGAGGAATGATAAACAGTCCTACTTGGGAAGAGAAGGTGGCTTGTAAGTTGGGTTTGAAGGATAAATAGGAATTTTCCAGATAGAAGGAAGAGCAATTTAGATAGAGAATCAGAAAGTACAAAAGCATAAGAATCACAAAGAGTGCAGTGTGTAGTAGGTGGGGCTAGAATGTGGAGCTTTGGTGGAGGGGGTTAGGATGGGAGGCTGGGCCAAATTGTGTACAGTTTGGGGTACCAGGCAAAGAATATTGGGTTTTATTCTGTCTAAACAGACAGATGGACAAAAACTCAAGCCAGTTTCTGTCAAGTCAACCTCGACTCATGGTGATCCCATGTGTGTCAGAGCTGAACTGTAATCCACAGTGTTTTCAACGGTTGATTTTTCAGAGGTAGATTACCAGGCCTTTCTTTTGAGTGCCTCTTGATCAACAAAAAATTTTAACCTTTTGGTTAGCAGTCAAGGGTTAACTATTTACAGTATCCATGGACTCCATATTCTGTCTAAACCAAAAAAAAACCAAACCCACTGCCATCAAGTTGATTTCAACTCATAGTGATCTTAGAGTACAGAGTAGAGCTGACCCATAGAGTTTCCAAGAAGCACCTGGTGGATTTGAACTGCCAACATTTTTTCAGTTAGCAGCTGTAGCACTTAACCACTACACCACTAGGGTTTCCAGTTCTGTCTAGTGGTTCCTAAATACCCATCTATGGGCCACTTGGAAAATGGATTCAAAACACCAAATTCCAGATATCCTTCCCAAAGGTTATGGTTCAGTAGACCTGGGCAGTACACAAGAATCTGTACATATGTATTTTTATCTGAGATCTTCAGCTGTTGGACAGACAACTTTGGGGGCCCTTGTCATAGACAACAGAGAGCCCCTGAAAGATTTTGAGCAGGGTGTGACGCTACCTATGATTTTGCACTAGTGCCATATAGAGGATGAATTTGAGGAAATGGGTAGCAGCACTCACTGTTTGTCTCTTCTTGGTCCTGTCTGTGCACATGTATGTCTCACAGACAGAAACAGATACTGGGGCCAGTGAAGGAGTTCTGTAGCCCTGGAATGGCAATGGTAATCTTTGGGTTTGCCAAAGAGCACCCATTCTTTAATCTTTGGTGACAGTCTAGAGTGACAGAAAGAATGCTACCATTAAATCTCTATGTGAACTTGGAACAGTTCTTTGGGCTTCTGAACTTAAACAGAATGAAGGGACTTGGACTAGGACAAGGCCTTGAAAGTTGGGGGTGATGGAAGCGAGATGGGCAGCATTCTCCTGGTTGTAATAATCAGGTAACTGGAGACTGGAGAAATGATATAAGTTGCTCAAGGTACCACGGTTTGGTGGCAGATCCAGGCCCTTAGCTGTTTCCTAGGTAGTATGTTCTTTCCCTAGGTCCAGGCCTGGAGGAAAGCCAGTCTGTGGTATTCCCAGTGTCAGGTGGATAGATCATGATCAGTTGCTTAAACTGTTGTTCTGAAGCCCCCCTTTCCCCTAGTAAAAGATAGTCCTAGAAAATTCTCTGTCCAGACTGACCTTATCAGCAGCATGCCTCTGACTCTAGCTTCTGTTCTTTGTAGGAGAGAAGGAGATGGCAGCTGAGTTGGAAGAGCTATATGGTGATATTGATGCTGTGGAGTTCTATCTGGGGCTGCTTCTTGAGAAGTGCCACCCAAACTCAATCTTCGGAGAGAGTATGATAGAAATTGGGGCTCCTTTTTCTCTCAAGGGACTCCTAGGAAATCCCATCTGTTCTCCAGAGTACTGGAAGCCCAGCACTTTTGGTGGCGAGATTGGTTTCAACATTGTCAACACTGCTACGCTGAAGAAGCTGGTCTGCCTCAACACCAAAACCTGTCCCTATGTTTCCTTCCGTGTGCCCGACCCCAGCCAGGATGATAATCGGCCTACAGTGGAGCGGCCATCGACAGAGCTCTAAGGGGACAAGGCAGCAGCATTCTGGAGGATACAGCTTTGTGCTTATCATCCCAGAATGCTGACGTCAGGGTTGATAGTCTATGTTGGCATTGAGATTGTTGCGGCATTTAGAACTTTGACTTCCTCACCAATTATCTAGAATGTTGTGGTTTTGTTTGTTGTTCTAGAGTGCTGAATTCCTGGTTAATCATTAAGAGCATAAGGAGTGGTTCTCATTTGCCATGTGAGAACACTGGGATCCTGGTTGATAACCTAGAATGTCAGATTTCGGGTTAACTTGGAGTAAAGATATTTTAGAACGTGGAGCTCCTGATTAAATCATCTAGAAGCTAACAGGGCTCTACTTTGCGCTGTCAGCTTTATGACTGGTGATCCAGAACAGTGGCTGATAAGCCAGAACAGTCCTGAACTGAATGTCTACAATGATGATTTAATTTACTTTCTCATTCACTGAGATATCTAAAGAGCAGGAGAATCTAATGTCCAATGAGAATATGTTGCCTGAACATGTTACACTGAAGGAGCAACAATCTGGAATCTATTTCTTGGGACTCCTATTTAGGCCGTGGTCCATGGATGTAGAGAGAACAGTTGGGCTCTGTGCCTTTGGTTATAAACCATCAGGGTTTGGTCCCCATCCAGGTCTTAAATCATGGCAGCTGTTCCTTATGAGGCTAATAAAGTTCTCTTTCTGAAGTTGCATGCTATGTATCTCTTTTGGTCTCATCCTCAGAAGTATGGGAAACACTGAAGTGGCTTTTCTTCTAGCCCCAAGCTATGTATTATAGACGTTGCAACATGAGACTTTCTATCAGAATCCCCTGGGGTCTGTCACTGTGTATACGTCCAATCACTTGTGCTTTTATTTCTCCTGTGGCTGAGGCATTACCACTTCTAGACTACTGTCCTGTAATATGCAGTGTCCTAGCCCCAGGAGATGTAGGACGGTTTCCACCACCCTCCTTTACAGAGAGAACAACAGAGATGGGGTGCACCTGGGGTGAGCACTTACTGTTGGCCTGTTACACACTTCAGTTTTCATTTACTCTTGCACCAACAGTCTGAAGTAGGTCATTGTCTTAGTCATCTGGCACTGATGTAACAGAAATACCACAAGTGGATGGTTTTAAAACAGAAAAGTTTATTCTCACACAGTCCAGTAGGCTAGAAGTCTGAATTTGGGCTGCCAGCTCCAGGGGAACTCATTCTGTCTCTGTCAGCTCTGGTCCTTGTGTTGCCTCTGTATTTCTTTGGTCTGACAGCATCTCAGTGCAGGAACCTCAGGTCTGAAAGATGCGCTCTGTGCCAGGTTCTGCTTTCTTTTCTCTCTCTCTCTCTATTTTTTATTGTGATTAAGTGGAAATATTCAATCCAAATTGGTTTTGCATGCCCACCTATCTGCAGCTCCTTCTGCTCTCCCCACCCGGTGATAGCATTCTTCTCCTTTCCGTTCCATACTTTTAGTGTCCCTCAACAAAAATCTGTCCTCTCCTCTCCACTGTCTTCTCTCCCATCTAGAAAGAGACCAGTGGGGCCACCTCCTATAACTATTAAGTACACACACCGTATGGTCACACTGTGTTCCTGAGTCCAGACCACTCTTGTCTGAAGAGTTGACCTCATTACTGGTTTCTGGTCAGCGACAGCAGCAGGTCTAGGGGCCTTGTTCCCAAGGGAGCATCCAGGCTGTGGGACCATCAGTTCAGGTCTTTTAGAAGAGTTCTTGGGCTGCACCCCCCTTTTCGTTGTTTTGGCTCAGGGACTCTGCATTGTATCCCCCATCACAGCTGGTGCTGCTTTCTTGATGATATGAGGTTTCCAACTCTTTACTTGCTTCACTTTCCTTTTATTTCTTGTAGGATAAAAGGATAAAAGGTGGTACAGGTCACGCTCCAGTAAAGCTTGCTTTACAGTGGAGCAGGGAGATGACCTTAAGAAGCATGTTACAGTCCCACCCTAACCCTCTTTAATGTAATCCAATCTATTAACCACAGGCAAAGATTAAGATTTAAAGCATAAGAGAACCCAACACAGAGGGAAATCACAAAATACTGGCAATCATGGCCCAGCCAAATTGCTATACACATTTTTGGGGGGACACAATTCACTCTGTGACAGTGGTATATTGCCATTTTGAAATAGTAGCAATCAAGACTCAGAGTGGTTACTCAATATGCCCCACAGATGCCAGAGCTAAGGTTGGAACCCAGGTCTGTCTGAGTCTAGGTATTGTACTGTTTGACCCGTTCAGTTTTTCCCAGCTTCCTGATGTGACTCAGTGCCAGGGTTATCTTTCCTGTCTGGTTGGTCAAAAACAGAGGGTAGTGTGGATGCGTAGACCCCACTTAACATGCGTGCTATTCATTCAGTTGCAAATATTTACTTTCCCAAGTGCTAACTATGTGTCAGAAACTCTTGCAGGTTTGGGGAAAAAGCAGTGAATGATCAAGACCGTCAAGGCTTCTTTTCTTACAGAGCTCACATTCTAGTAGGATAGAACAGACAATAAACAAGAAAGCAATTGAAGAAGGTAAGTACAAGGTGAGGAAGGCCTCTTGCTCTGTCTACTCTGCTCTGTCCTCTTTGACTCCACTGTCGAGAACTGAGATGGAGCAGTGGTGATCTGAGGGCGTACAGCCCCCTTTCCCTCCGGTCTTAGTGCTGAGACCACTTCCCTAGCAACAAAGCCCCTATGGCCAACAAAGAGAATGCAGAGGATAGAGGGGTAAGGAAAGAGACTAGTGGAAAGAGGAAGGTCCTGTGTGTTTTGCGTGCTTGGGCTTAGAGTTCCTCAAAAAGACGATAGACAACAACAAGGAAAATTGGGTTTCTGGGGCTAGCCTTTCTTTTTGCATTCCAGAAAGTCGTTTTTTCTTTAGTCGGGTGAGGACTGTTTTTACCATCCTCTCAAGGCCCTGTTGAATGCAGAGAATACAGTCCTTCCTTGCTTCCCAGTTGGCCTGATATACAAGACTCTGCAGGGTGCTGGAAATGGGCAAGGATTAGCTATGTCCTGCCCTTGCTTGTCCAGTATTTATTTCTCCTCTTCTATTAACACTCTTACTTTGCCGAGAGCCTTCCTCTCCCTCGTTAATTTCAATCTTGGTGATTGTGTCAATGGCACTACCTAGGCCAAGAGTGGGCCTGTGAGTCAATCTTGGCCTATTAGATACTCTGTCTTTGTAATTGATACGTGACTAGAGTTATATAGAGATTGAAGATGGCTGTTGCTGACTCATACCCTGAGGTGGGCTCTGACAGGACTGTACTATACTTTATTCCCAGTCTTGAAATCCCCAGGGCATCCCAGATTGCTGACCTCAGAATTTTAGCCCTTCCTTCCACCCTAGAGGCTGCTCCAGGCATTCCTCTTTTGTTTAGATCAGTTGGAGTTGGTGTCTGAAGTTTGCAACCAAACCCTAAGTGCTACTGGCAGGAGGTTGTGCCCTAGGGTGACAGAGGCACCACAATGGTGCAGGAGGGAGTTCTGATCAGGAGAGACACAAGCAGACTCGTGTTGGAGAAGGAGTGTCCTCAGTTGGGATGGACAACAGACTAGAGCGGGAAGAATCAGATCCTGGCAAAACAGTGAGGAGCCTGGTACCATGGTCCAGCTGAGAGAGGAAGGCAGCAGGGGCCAAACAAAGAGCTGAGGGGGTGGGAGTTGCTTGAGGCAGTTGCTTGGGTTGGGTGGAACTTGCTTTTGCAAATGGAAACTTAGGTCAAATATACCTGGAAGGTGTCTTCACAGTGAATTACGTTAATGCTGATAATACGAACACTCATTCTTTGAGTTTTGACCTGGTGGGTGATTCATTCAGACTTTTAGTGCAAATAACAGAATCCATTCTAGCCAGTTTAAGTGTGAGGGAAATTATTGTAGATCATTTTGTAGCTCGAGGAGCCACTGGGTGGTGGGGGGGTGCAGAGAATTAGGCTTAGGGGGCTCCAGTGAAGACGCCTGCAGGCACTGGCATCTCAGATCGCATCTCTGCTGCCAAAATCCCAGTGCTGTCCCAGTGCTGGCCGTTTCTCTAGCTATCCTGGCTGGAAAATGAGTTCCATATGGTATCTTCTTTTTCATTTTGCTCTACTTAGGATTAAGTCTTCTTAATTCACATCTGACTGATAGATCCCAGCTGATGTATACCAGCTCCAAGTGAGGGTGGGAAAACAAATTTTCTTGCTTGTAACTTGGGGAGGAGAGACCTATAATGAAGGAAATTCCCCACATCTATGAAGAGTGCTCACAGTGGCTGGGAACAGGAAAAATTTATCTTAGAGGAAAGGAGCTTTCTAAGTTTGCTTTACTCTGGGAGTGCTATCTCTAGACTATCACAAAGAACATCATAAATGTATCACAGTTGATAACAGCTAAATGTAATTGCTAGTGAAAAGCTTAAGGGAAATTAGGGAAACACAGTAGAAGAGATGCAAAGGACTTGAGAGGACACGAAATACAGTCTTGTAATAATGGTTGAGTAAAAAGTGTCAAAAAATGTTAGGCATGCCTATAACCCAATTTTTTTGTGGCTGATTATACTTTTCTTGTAAAAATGGGCTTTCAAATTCCAGTGACTGTGATGTGAATGGCACTAAAGAATACCAGAACTTAAAAGGTACTTTTATAGAGCTCTGTTAAGGAAACTACAATGAAATATTTTCCTAGCTATTTTACCTGTTATTCATGTTTACTTTAAAGTTGGTTTGTCCCCATCCTTGGTCAAAATACTTCTTTTACTCTCAATCTTTGTACTGTTCATCAAAAGGCCTTTTTCCCCCTTCTTCTCATAGCTCTTTTAAAAAAATTTTTTTAAAAAATTGTGATTAAGTGAAAGTTGACAGTCCAAGACAATTTACCATATAAAACCCCAAGCACATGCCTCTCTGCAACTTCATCTGCTGTCCTCACCCCATGACAGCACACTCTTCTACTCTTTACTTCCAGTATCTACTCAGCCAACACTTGTCCCCTCCTCTACACCCTCTCCTCTCCCCTCTAAAAAGAAACCAGT
Organism: Heterohyrax brucei; assembly: GCA_028571685.1. Taxonomy (NCBI): domain Eukaryota; kingdom Metazoa; phylum Chordata; class Mammalia; order Hyracoidea; family Procaviidae; genus Heterohyrax; species Heterohyrax brucei. The sequence goes on from CM053150.1 coordinate 73,237,088, forward strand.
AAGACAGCCTCGTATATATATTAAACCATAAAGTACATCCACTGTCTGCATCACTCTGTGTCCCCAGGTTCAGTCCACTTTTGTCTGAAGTGTTGGCTTCAGTACTTGTTCAGCTCTGGGCTAGCAGCAGCAAGTCTAGGGGCCATATTCTCAGGGGACCCTCAAGGGTGTTGGGCCATCAGGTCTGGTCTTTTAGTAGAGTTCTAGGTCTCTCATGTTATGTAAGAGATTCTACACTGTATTCCCTGTCAGGGCTGTCTTTGGTGGTGGCCGGGAATCATCTAGTTGTGTTCTCCAGATGATGTAGTCTCCCAGTCATATAAATCCTTCTGTCTCCTGTACTCATTTTTCCCCGTGTCTTTGATTTTCCCTGGGTTGAATGGAACCAACTGATGCTCCTCAGTTGGCAGCTTGCTGGCTTTTTAAGACCCAGGCACCACTTGCCAATATGGGGTGCAGAACACTCTTAGTAAAAGACTAGTTGTGCCACTTGACCTCAGTGTCCCCTGAAAACGTGGTCCCTGGTCCCTGCTACTCTGTCCTCTGACATGTTGGGTTGAATTTGGAAAACCTTATAGTTGATGGTATAGTCCAGTTATGCTGACCTGCCTTCTACTGCATGTTGTCACTCCCTCCACCTAACCAAATTCCTGTCAACTATCTAATCTATGAATAACCATCTCCCTCCCTTCTCACCCTTGTAGCCACCAAAGAGTATTTTCTTCTGTACATAAGTGTTTTCTTAAGTCCTTATAATAGTGGTCTCATACAATATTTGTTCTTTTGCAGCTGACTGATTTCACTCAGCATAATGTCTCTAGTTGATTCCAGATTATGAGATGTTCTGTAAAATTGTCATTGTTCTCAATCATTGCATAGTGTCCCATTGTGTATACACACCATGTTTTGTTAATCCGTTCATCTGTTGATGGGTTCATTCCATCTTTTTGCTGTTGTCAACAGTGCTGTGATAAATATTTGTGTGCATGTGTCTGTTTGTGTGATAGCTCAAAAGGGCTTTTGAGACATTTGCACAGTTACTGCCTTGGTATCTTGAGTTTTAAGACAAGGAGGCAGTCCATCCTCAAAGTCTTCTATGTCAAGTTCTTTGCTACCACTCCCCACCCCCACTGGAGTATAACATATAATGTACATAATAAAGTGCCTTAATCTTTCTTATCTTAAATTGTGATTTTATATGTGTGCGTATGTGTATAAAACAAAACATTTGCTCTTTTAACATTTTTACATGTATAGTGACATTAATTACATTTATCATGTTGTGCAGTCATCACCATTATGTGTTTCCAAACATTTCCGTCTATCTTAATAGAGGGTCAGTGGCCCCTAAGCAATGATTCCTTCTTTCTCCTTCCTTTTTGCTCCTGGTAAGCATTAACAAACTTTGGTGTCTCTACATTTGCCTAGATATTTGATGTAAGTGCAGACATACAATCATAAATTTACCATTTGTCCTTCTGTGGCTGATTTATTTCACTTCAAGTAATGTTTTCAAGGTTCATCCGTGTTGTAGTGTGAATCAGTACTTCATATCTCTTCACAGCTGATTAATATTCCATGGTGTGCACGAATCACATTTTGTTTGTCCATTCACATATTGATGGACATCCAGTGTTTTCAGTGAAGTGCACAGTTGAGTGAATTTTTGTGTATGTATAAATATGAGTAACCACTAAAAAAACCCAAGATACACAATATTACCAGCATTCTAGGAGGTTCCCTTGTGCCCCTTCTCAGGCAGCAAACCTCCAAAGGTAGTCAGTCTTCTGACTTCTGTTATCATTGATCAGCTTAGCCTGCTCATAAATGTCATATGAATGGAGTCACACAATATGTGATGTGTCTAGTTTCTTCTCAATGTAATGTCTGCTGATACCAAGAGACATTGTGTGTATCAGTAGTTTGATCTTTTTAAAACTGCTATCTAAGCTTCATTATATGACTATACCACAACTCATTTATGTAGTCTACTGTTGATAGGTATATGGACTTTTCCATTTTTTGGCTATTATGAATAAATCTACTTTTATGGCAGAGCTGTACTTAAAACATCATCTGTTACATACATTTATAAGGAGAAATGGTCCCTGTTCTTCATTCAAATGCCCTGCTGATCTTTGGCTTTGTGGCCTGATGGAAGGAGAAAATAAATTCAGAAGTGTGGCATATACCATGACAGAAAGTGAATAAATACTTATTATGAGCCTACTCTACATGATTTTTACCTGTGTATCTTATTAAATCTTCCCAACAACCATATGAAGTAGGTTTTCCTGTCTCACAGATGAGGAAATAGGTATGTAGAGAAGTTAGGTGACTTGTCCAAAGTCATACAACTAGGGAGTAGTGGGAGGCAGCATTGAAAATTCCAAAGCTTGGCCTCTTTCCACCAAGTGGCCTTGTCCAAGACATCTGGAACCATAATCACAGTGGGGGTGGAGGGTTTAGGGTGGAGTGGCCTTCTGGGCCCTGGCGATGTCAATAATCTCCAGGTGACTCTACTAACAAGCTTGGAATGGAGACTTCTATACCCTGTCATGCAGCTTCCTGGCCATCCTTTTCCTCTTTGGATGAATCTCCCCATGACTCACTTTTCCAAAGTTTGTTATCTCTTTTCTGACCTATAACTTAAACTCTGTATACCATGCTGGTGTTCACTGAATGTAACTGATCCTCTGAAGTCTGAAAAGAGCAGAACCCCTCCTTACTTCCTACAGATGAGCACATACAGCTATGCTCATTTATATCCTCACCAGCTAGCTCACTTAACACTTCTCCCCTCCCTCTCTAGCCACTCTCAGCGATGCTTCAGATCCAGAGCTCTGCCCTCTCCCCATTGTGGTGATCCTCAGCTGCCTGTTCTAGTCTTAGTTCTCAGTTCTTGCCACCAGGGGAGAGACTCAAGGCAGATCCCAGTTTACTCCTCCTTGTAAGCACCCCATGGGATGCAGAAAGGGGTCTGACAGTGGTTTATTATTATTATTGTGGCAAAACATGCGTAGCAAACTATTTACTGTTTTAAAGTGTACAACCGAGTATACCCTTGCCATGGTGTCCAACTGTCACTCTTCTCTGATTCCAGAACATTTCATCATTCCAAAAAGAAACCCTGTACCTATTAAGTAGTCATTCCCCATTTCCTCCTCCCCTAGCCTCTGGAAATCACTCATCTTTCTATCTGACCGTTTTTTAGAGCTCTTGCTATGTGTTGGTCACTGTGTTTATCTCATTATTCACAATACTTTATTAATTCTCTTAAGAGCAGCTCTGTGAAACTGAAGTTCTATTTCACAGATGAGAGGATTGAGACTCAGAGAGAAGAGATTTCTGTGAGGTCACAAAGCCTGTCTGAACTATAGCTCCCAGCCCAGTGCTGTTTCCAATCTGTGCTTCTTTTTTGGTCCTGAACGTGACACACATCTGCGTGACTCCCAAGTTCGTGTTCGTTTCAGTCTGAAGGTCAGAATTAAAAAAAAAAAAAGCAGTTATCACACATTCAGATGACTTATGCTCTAGGAATTTTCCAGGACTTGGAGGCTGGATTGAAGGAAGTAGCTTGATGGTAACATCCCAGATGTGACTTGGACACTGATGGTCACTATCTTGGAATGGTGCACAAGGGCAGCCGAACAAGAATCCAGGAGCGACTATGTGTCTGACAGAGCGAGGGGGTCTTGTGAAGGGAGAAGGGCCAGATGTCTGCTTGTCGTCCGGCAGTCATTTAAATTTCTCTGTTTAAGAGCTTGGCTCCTGGCTGACTTCCCTTCTAGTCCTGGAAATGAAAGAAGCAGTTGCAATCTCCTTGTCCACAAAAAATACTTTGATCATTTCCTGGTAAACGAAAGACCTCTACAGAACTTTTAACTCCATTTGCTCAATTTTTGCCTTTTGAACTACAGTTGTCATGTGTTTTAATTCAACATTCATGTTCAACCTCATAAGACATCTCTATGATTGCTTTAAGCAGTGACTCTTTATTTAGATTTGCCACATTGTAATTCTTTTCCTAGCCCTCATTTCTTTCTATGTTTTGTCTGTCAATCTAGGCTTATTTTCCTGCCCCCTAAAGAATATCTTTCAATGTTTCTTTTGGTGTGGAACTTCTTGATACATGTGTGTACCCAGGTTATGCTCTCTACTCCCTCTTGGACTGCTATGTAGTTGAACTCTCACTGACATCTTTAAGGAGGGCCTCTCCTTTATTTTGAGTACTCTCGTAGGTTGTCTCTTTTGTCGTTTATTCCAGCACTGATATCTCAACTTTTTTTTTTCTTTTTCTAACAGAAAGTCGTACCACCAGTGTTCCTTGTGGCCTGTCCACCAAAAACTTCTCTCTAAAAGCTATTCTTGAATAACATCCAATTAACCAGATCATTATAATAAAAAACCAAACCAAACTCACTGCCATTGAGTCAATTCAGACTCATAGTAACCCCATAGGACAGAGTGAAACTGCTCCATAGAGTTTCCAAGGAGTGCCTGGTAGATTCAAACGGCCAATGTTTCAGTTAGCAGCCATAGTACTTAACCACTGTGCTACGAAGGTTCCCCCAGATCAGTATAGGGCAGGGTAAAATCACAATGATGAACAGGTATTGAAACCCCATTGGGTTGAGGGCAACAGACAGGTTCAAGGTCTATTGTGGGGAAAGAAATCACTAGGATTTAGTGTTGGACAGAGGAACTGGATCATGAAAGAATGGGAAAATCAAGGAGGACCACTAGGTCACTGAATAGCTGAGATGGTGGTGCTGCTGTTTTACTGAGAACACTTAACTGAGGGTATGTTAACACAAGGGCAGGGGCAAAGGTCAAAATTTCAGTTCTGAGAATGGAATTTAAGGTGTCTGTAAGACATCCGAATTTCAAAAGAGGAAAGCCAAGAGGAAAGGTTTGACTGCAAGGAGAAAGCCAGTTGGAGATGTGACTCTCACAGCCATAAGCAAAATGACATCCTTACCTTTAGGTGGTGAGAGAATCTCCTCTGAAACCACAGCTCACACAGAGCGGTACTGCTTTTGCTGTCCCTTATTGTGAGCTATCGGGGCACAAGTAAGGGCAACTGATGAGCTCCCAGATAGACAGTTCTTGCTGACTGGTTTGGAAAGTTGCATAAGTTGCAAAAGTTTTGAAAAAACAGCACAAATAAATGAGGCCTGATAATTAAGTCTGTGAACTCAATTGTTCTAAGTGCTGTGTACCTCATTGCTGAATATCACTACGGCCAGCTTTGAAGTACTCCCCCTGGGAAGCTGTGCACTGATGCCAGTGCCTAAGTCACCCTTTAAGACAATTTTAGAACTGTTTCTTGAATGGCCATTGCACATGGTTTCAGGGTGGCAAGTTCATGAGCTTAATTATATAGTTGTCTGTGATGAAGTTTTTAGCCAGTAAACAAGTAACGGTACTGGGACACCCTCCCTACCCACCTAATCTAGCCCCCAACAACTTTTTTTTTACCTGAAGATATAGAAAATATTGAAAGGAAAACATTTTGATGACACTCAGGACATCAAGGGTAATACTATGACAGCTCTGATGGCCATTCCAGAAAAAAGAGTTTCAAAATTGCTTTGAAGGGTGGACTGCATTCTGGCATTGGGAGCACTTCAAAGGTGACCATAGTGATATTCAGCAATGAAGTATGTAGCACTATTTCTAGGAGGAGTTCATGAACTTAATTGGCAGTCCTTGTGTATACCTCAGTATTAAAGGAGTCAGTCTGATTGCTCAGAGCGTGTTGACAGCATCTTACATATGAAAAAAAAAACACTTGAGAAATAAAAAACAGATTACAGTTTGAAAAAACTAAAAGAAAAACACAGTGGATACACAGAAGAGAGAGTTATTAATCCCATTTGAAATCAAGGATGCTTAAGAGAATGCTATAGAGAAGTTAGGCCTCGAAGAGTGGCAACCAGGCATTAGCTAAGCAGACAAAGCAGGAAAGGATATTACAAGCATATACAAAGATGTGAGGGTGTAAAGAAGTTTGAGTGTTTGGGAAATGCAGCAGGGTTCAGGATTTGGTATAGTAATGAGATGGCAAATATATATATAGCTTGTATGGTTCAATCTTCCCCATCTATGCTAGTGGCAGACATTGCTAACTTATCATGGAACATTATTTCTCACTGAGACAGAAGAGAGCCTTTGAACAGTTCTCAGACTGGCACTCTAGATAAAACCAAGCCACTGTGGTTGAGTCAGTTCTGACTCATAGCAACCTTATAGGTCAGAGTAGAATTGCCCCATAGAGTTTTCAAGGAGCACTTGGTGTATTTGAACTCCCTATCTTTTTTGGTTAGCAGATGTAGCACTTAATTTTACATAGTAGTAATATTAAAAATGAAACTTGTTTGTTATTCTGGGAATAGAGAGAATGATAGATTACGAAGATAAATGAAACAGTCAGTCCCAGGCTGTGACGATGTCCCTCCTGCCCCAGTTTTCTTTCTTTTGTTGTTAAGTCTATACGCAGCAAAACATACACCTATTTAACAGTTTCTGCTTGTGCAATTTTGTGACATTGTTAAATTCTTTGACTTGTGCAACCATTCTCACTCTCTATTTCTGAGTTGTTCTTCCCTTATTCACATAAGCTCACTGCCCTCTTCGGTTCCTATTTAATCTTTCAAGTTGCTGTTGTCAGTTTGATCTGATGCAGACAGTTCTCAAAAGAGCATAATGTTCCAGCCCCCCCCTGTTTTTTTACTGGTTAAGTTAAGCTATTATTTGGTTTTAAGATGACTTCAGGGAGTATTTTTGGTTTAAAGTTTGAAGATTATCGCAGTCAATAGTTTCAAGGATTCATTTAGCTTCCATGTCCTGTGAAGTCTGGAGTCCACTAAAATTTGAAATTCTGTTCTTCATTTCTCCTCTTTTGATTAGGATTCCTCTATGGAATCTTTGATCAAAATGCTTAGTAATGGTAGCCAGGCACCATCTACTTCTGGTCTGATAGCAGAGGAGGCAGTTGTTCATGGGAGAAATTAACCACACGTTCTATATTCTCCTTCTATTCTTGACTCTCCTCCCTCATTTCTTTAGGTCAGTAGAGACCAATTGTGCCTTGGATGCCCGCTTTCAAGCTTGTAAAATCCCAAGCAGTATGTATTGAACTAGGAGGTGTAACAGAAGCACAAAACATGTTATTAAGTCAATAAACTGGGATGTCCCAAGAAGCTATGACCCTAAATCTCTAAGCCAAATCCATGAGGTATTTGGTTGTACATAAACAGGCTCAGCAACTACTTTTTCTTTTTGTCATTGTTGTAGATATATCACACAGCTTTTGCCAATTCATTTTTTTTTACAGGTATATACAACTTATGGACAGCAATTGTGCAATCCTACCCCTAACTGATGTAGTTTTTCCATCACCGTCAACTAGCCTTTGGTGAAGATGATGGTGGTAATGATTATAACCTCTTGAAGCGGTGAGGAGGCTTTAAGGGTGAAATATCAGAAAGTTTCAGTGTACCCAGTGCTGCCTCTGTGGGGCCTGGTGCATCCCATTGCCTTGTTAATGAGGCCCCAGAGAAAATCTGTTTGAGAATCTCTTGACTTTTATGCTTTATTGTTCATTAGCTCTTCAGAGAAGTTCTTTGTGGTTCATCTGTGGTTAAAAGTTTGGTGTCTCCTAAGGGAGCAGTGGTTAGTCTCTGGGCATGGGAGTCTTTCAGAGGAGCAGTTTCCTAATTAGAAAAACAGTCTTTTCCTGTCACCATCATCAGCTCAAAGCACTACTGGAGGAGTGGAGACCTTTCTCAGGCCCACTGGTCCCACTCTGCAATCAGACAAGCAGGACTAACATGGGTCTGGTCTGGAATTTTTCCTGGAATGGATGCACTCAGTTGAGGGTGGGTCTTGCACAGCCCTAGTCATCCCTAATAATTTTCTCTGCTTTGAAGGAGCTTTAAAATTGTAAAACAGCACTGGTGAAGGCCCTGAGACAGGTGTGAGCCTGATGTCTTGGAGGAATAGCAAGGCAGCCAGTGTGGCTGGACTGAACCCCATGAACAGAGGGAGACAGGACGTGAGGTCAAGAGAGTTCATGCGGGGCCTTATATGTCACTGTAAGGATTCTAGCTTTAATGCTGAAGCAAATTTATCAATACTTTATTGTCAAGCATTTTGATCTTAAGGACTTTTTCCTAAAATTTTTATTTTCTCTCAAGAGTTTCATTTTTTAAAGTTGGCTTTCTGAAATGCAATTATGTACAATAAAATTCAGTCTTTTAAATCTTCTGTTCAGCAACTTTTACCAATGTCTAGTAACAACCGACAGTCAAGATACGGGACATTTTTATCACCCGAAAGGTTCCCTTTGTAATTGCTGCCCTTCCCCCCTATAGCCCCAGGCAAACACTGATCTGATATCCTGTTTCCTGAATCTCTTATCAATGGACTCTTAGGGTAGACAGTTTTTTTTTTTTTTTGGTCCAGTTTCTTTCATTTAGATACTGCTTTTGAGATTCATCCATGTTGTTGCATGTGTCAGTGGTTTGTTCTTTTATACTGCTTAGTAATGGTCTGTGTATGAATGTACTTTAATTTGTTCACTTACATGTCAGTAGATACACTGTCTCCAGTTATTGGCAACTGTGAATAACACTGTTGTAGATATTGGCATACAGTTCTTTGAATGAACATGTTTTTATTTCTTTTGGATAAATATCTAGAAGCAGGAATGTTGGGTAGCATGGTATGTGTTAGTTAAACTTTTTAAGAAACCGCTAAACAGTTTTCCTAAGTGGCTGTTTGTTTTGCAAGGTTTTTAGGCCTTGTCTTTACCAGTGCTTTGTATTGTTGGCTTTTTAATTTCTGACATTTTAGTGGATGTGTGGTAGTATCTCATCATGGTTTTGATTTGGATTTCCCTAATGACTACTGGGTTGATGTGCTTGTTTGTCATCTATATATCTTTTTTATCCAAGTGTCTGTTCAAATCATTTGCACTTTATTTAATGCGGTTGCTTCTGTTCTTATTATTGGTTTCAGGAGCCCATAATCTGTTTTAGATACAAGTATTTTAGCAGATATGTGTTTTACAAGCATATTTCTCTTAGCTTGTGGTTTGGCTTTGCATTCTCTTAATAGTATCTTTCAAATAGCTGCAATTTTTAATTTTACTGCTTAAATTTATCAACTTTTTATGATGGTTTATGCTTTTCGTTGCTTTTATAAGCACTCTTTGCCTAGTCTAAAGTTACAAAACTTTTCTCTTGCATCTTATTTTAGAACTTTATAGTTTTATTTCTTATAGTTAAGTCTATGATCATTTTATTACTTATTTATCTTTTTATGATTGAATGAAAATGTACATTCCCATATAAATTTGCATGTCCACCTATATGCAGCTCCCGCTGCTCTCCCTGCCTGGTGACAGCACACTCGTCATCTCTGCCCCATACATTTCTTGTCTTATCCTCCCAAAAATCTCCTATCCCCTCCTCTCCACTCACTCCCCTCCCTCCAGTAAGAGGTCAGCAGGATGACATCCTATAGATGCATAGAACCATAAAGTGCACACACGATGTGGTCACTCTGTGTCACCAAGTCCAATCCACTCCTGTCCGAAGAGTTGATCTCCATTATGATTTATGGACAGGAGCAGCATCAGGGCAGGAGCCATACTCCCAAGGGAACTCCGAGGCCTGTGGACCATCTGTTGTGGTCTTTTAACGCAGATCTCAGGGTGTACTCCTTTTCATTCTTGTGTTGCCAGTGAGACTCAACGTAATTGGCTCCATCATGGCTATCACTGGTGGTGGCTGGGCACCGTCTGGTTCTTCTGGTCACAGGACGATGTAGTCACCGACTCACGTGGGTCTCTCTGTCTTCTGGGTTCTCTTTTTCCCGTGTAGTTTTGGTCCTTGGTGATCATCCATTCTTGCTGAGTTGGGACCATTTGCTGTGCCCTCGGGTGGCAGCTTGGCAGCTTTTAAGATCCCAGATGCCACTCACCAATGTGGGGTTCAGAGGGCTCTCTTAGCAAAATGCTGGTTGTGCCAACTGGCCTCGATTTCCCCTGAAAGTGTGCTCTCCGGCCCCTGCCACAACTACCCTGTCCTTGTAATATTGGATTAAGATGGGAGGAGTAATCATGTTATGTTGAAGTCCCGTTAATAGTGATCTTCTTTCTAATGTGTGCTGTCCCAGATTTCACCCAGCCAAGTTTCTATCAGCTATCTAATCTAAACCATCCCTGCCTCGCCTTCCCTCCCTTCTCACCCTTGCAGCCCTTAAAGAGTCTTTTCTTCTATGCACGAGTCTGTTTGTAAGTTCTTATCGTAGAGATCTCCTACAATATTTGCCCTTTGGTAAGTCTATGATCCATTTTGAGTACATTTGTATATGTGTTGTAAGGTAATGGTTGGCTTTTTTCTTTCTTTTTGGCGTATGGATATTCAGTTTTCCCAGCACCATTGCTGGAAAAATAACCCTTTACCACTGGAGTCGTCCTAGCATTTTGGTTGAAAATGAACAAGTCATATGTATATGGAACTATCTTTGAACTCTCTTTATTCTGTTGATCTGCAAACCAATACCACACTATCGTGATGACTATAGCTTAGTAGGTATTGAAACTGGGTAGTGTATGTCCTTTTTTTTTTCTCTTTTTTCAGAATTGTTTTGTCCTTTCTAGGTTCTTTGCATTTCCACATTGATTTTAGAATCAACTTTTTTGATTTCATTAAAAAAACTTGGTGGAATTTCATTGGGGTTGAATTGAATTAATAAATCAAGGGTTGGTAAAAGGCGAAATATGGACCAAGCTCAGCCCCTTGCCTATTTGTATATGGCAACTAAAATGTTTTTTATATTTTTAAAACATTGAAAAAAATCAAAAGGAGAGTAACATTTTGTGATACTCAAAATTGCATTAAATTCAAATTTCATTGTCCGTAGGTCAAGTTTTATTGGAACCCAGCCATACTCCTTTGTTATATATTGTCTATAGCTGCTTTGGGGCTGCAAAGGTACATTGAATACTTGTAACAGAGTCCACATGGCCCACAAGCCTAAAATATTTACTGTAAAATTCTTTATAGAAAAAAAATCAATGACCTCTACAATAGATCAAATGGAAGTAGTTAATATGTTAACCATACTGAGTCTTCTGGTCCATCACACTAGTAGTTCAGACCTATCCAGAGGTGCCTCTGAAGAAAGGTCTGATAATCTGTTTCCGAAAAATGAGCACTGGAAACCCTGTGGAGCACAGTTATACCCTGACTCAGATGAGGTCACCATGAGTTAGAATCGACTCACTGGCAACTAGTTTGGTTTTCGATTACTGGACATTTAGGTTGTTTGTATTTAATTTTTGTGTTTTGTGAATTCAAGTTGTGCTGCACTGATGATTATTGTAACATACAGCTGTGTAGAATGTAAGATTAGTCTAAGTAGTGACTTGAATTACGCTGTAAGAAACATGGGACTCTGCATTTGTCCTGGGAGATGAGAACAAAACTGTGCAACTTGAGAGCCTGCTTCCTTCTTCCCAGCTGGCTTCCGAAGTGAGGACTGCAGTTAGAGAACGTGGGTCATAGTGGGTGGGAGAGAAAAGGCCAACAGTGGCTCTCAGTGGGGTGTTGGGCTTTGGATTCCAGCTCGACTAATGCTTAAGCTCCACCTGTGTACCCAACACTGTGCCAGGCTCTCTTCCTCATAATCCTCCTGTTTAATCCTCACAATAACTCAGTGAGGTTGAGAATACCATTCCTTATTTTCACCAGTGAAGCCTGTGAAGCTCAGAAATGATGAGTTTTGCTTAGGGACACTCAGTGGTGTTTCAAACATTCCAGTTCCTTTGATATTTTCAACACGTTAGAGCATATTAGGGTTAGAAGAGATGATTCTCTTTTGGAAGAGTGGTGAGTCCTTGTGTTAGAAAAATACTCAAGGTCTTTCAGCTTGGGGCAGTTTTTCCTGTGAGTGCCCCTGCTCACAAATGTCTCAATCCATATCTTCAACTTTGGTGCATTTGACCAATGTAGTGTTTAAGACAAAGTAAACAGAATTTTACAGTTTGTCTGTAATTAAAAAACAAAAAAAACCTATTAATAAAGAGATAATGCTTATGGTGTCAAAGTCATTGTTATTGTTAACTGATGTGGAATTGGCTCCCAAAACATGGTGACCTCATTTGCTACAGAGTGTTTAAGAGTTTGGCTACTAACCAAGAGAATGACTATTTGAAATTCACCAGGTGCTCCTTGGAAACTTTATGGGGCACTGGACTTCTGTTCTGTCCCATAGGGTTGCTGTGAGTTGAAATCAATTCAACAGCAATGATTAAATTTTTTTTTTTTTTTTTTTTTTTTTTTAGTAGAACTGTGCCATAGTGTTTTTCAGGCTGTGATCTTTGTAGGATCTTAACCAGTGATGTCACAGTGGTTAAGCTTTCAGTTGCTGAAGATCAGCTTGGGAAGAAAGATGTAGCAGTCTGCTTCTCCAGTGATTTACAAACTTGGAAACCTTATGAGGCAATTTTACTCTGCCCTACAGGGTTGCTGTGAGTCAGAATTGACTCATTGGCAATGAGCTCGATTTGGAATCTTTACAGAAGCAGGTGTCCTAGCTGTTCTTTTGAAGAGCCACCGAGTGGGTTTGAGCAAGCTGATTGCAAGCTGCTTGTGCCGTTCAGGCACGAAAGTAAGGACCCTTTATTACAGCAGCCACTACTGCTAATAATCTATGTTTCTAGGACCCAGAGATAAACAGTGTTTCTACATCTTTTGATCTTACTGCCTTCTCTGACTTAAAATTATTTATATTGAACTAAGTCTTGTTTCTGAAGTGTGAAAGACAGCTTGGAAGAACATATAAAATACACGTGTGGGGTAAGCTAAAAATGAGCTTAGAGAGAACAGAAAAAGAAATAAACAAGGGTGGGGACATGAAGTAGTGCCAGGAATGACTCTGAAAATGCAAATTGTAGTGACCCTTGTTCTGGAAAGCCTCAGATTTGGCTCCAAGCTTTCTGGTCAGTCACACAGTTCACAGTGACCAAAGATGAACCCATTCTTCGCTGAGATACTGCCTCTTGTGGTCTGTTTCAGTGATCGAGTGCTGCTTTAACTGAAATGCCACAAGTGGATGGCTTTAAAAAGAGAAATTTTATTTTGGTACAGTCCAGTAAGCTACAAATCCAAATTCAATATGAAAAATTATTGCAGTCCCGTAGGCTAAGATTCCAGATTCAACATGAGAACATCCTGGTGCAGGAACCTGAGGTCCAAAGGATGCACTGCTCTGGTGCTGCTATCTTGGTGGTATGAGGTTCCCAAATCTCAGCTTGTCTTCTTTTGTTTTGTATCTTAAGAGGTCACCCAAACCACAATACAATCTCCCACACCGAGTCTTGCCCCACCAACACAACCACTGCCCATCCATCCTCGTTAACATCATAAAGGCAGGAATTCCAGCATGGAGGAACATTACACAATACCAGGAATCCTGGCCTAGGTAAATTGCTGAGTTGATTTTTTGGGGGAACACAATTCAATCTGTGATATGTTCCTAAGATCAAAACAAAAAACAAAAACCAAGCCCACTGCTGTTGAGTTGATTCCAACTCATGGCAACCCTATAGGACAGAGTAGAACTGCCCCATTGAGTTTCTAAGGAGTGCCTGGTGTATTTGAACTGTCAACTTTTGGTTAGCACACATAGCGCTTAACAACTATGCAACCAGGCTTTCTGTCCTAAGATCAGGCAGTCTGAATACCAGCTTTTGGCAATCATCAAAACCAGACCAAGTCAAGCCAAGCCAAACCAAACCAAACCAAACCAAACCCTAAAAGCAAACTAACCCATTGCTGCCTAAACCAAAAACCAAACCCACTGCCATTGAGTCAGGTCAGACTTACAGTCACCCTGTAGGTCAGAGGAGAACTGCCTCATAGAGTTTTCAAGGAGCACCTGGTTAATTTGTACTGCCAACATTTTGGTTAGCAGACGTAGAGCTTAACCACTACACCACCAGGGTTTCCCACTGCAATCTAGTTGGTTCCAACTCTAATTGATCTTTCAGGCAGCGTAGTATTGCCCTATGGTGTTTCCAAGGAGTGCCTGGAGGACTTGAACTGCTAACTTTCTTGGTTAGCAGCTGTAGCTCTTAACCACTAGGCCACCAGGGTATCGAGTGACAATCATGTTAACCATAATTTACTAAAAGCAATAGTTTGAAAGAAAAACTAGTGCTGTTTAGGAACTCAGGTCTCCTTTGACAATGTACTGCACTGTAGATTTTTAAGGAAGCATGAGCGAGCTTTATTCTCTTTGAGCCATCTTCTTTAAATATGTTTTCCTCTAATTCAACTTTTAATAAATACTAAGTGTCAGTAAACTCCAAATAATAGTGTCTGGTTGGTTCCTCATCTGTGGCTGGTTTTCTATTGTCCATTGAGTAGAAAGAATTCTTACTTAGAGCTGGCAATCAAGGCATTACAGTATCTGAGAGCAGAGTTTTGGAGTCAGACAAGTGTTTCAAATTATAACTCTTTAACTCAACTAACCGTGTAATCCAGAGTGAGCTGTAAAATCTCAACAAGTGTCAGGGCCCTCATCTGTAAAAAGGAGATTAACTAAGATAGTAGAAGTATTTAACACAATAAGCATTGCATAGTAAGTGCTCAATAAAGGATAGTTTTTATTACTACTATTGTTATCATGGAAACCTTGGTTGTGTATTGGTTCAGTGCCATAGATGCTAACCAAAAGGGCAGCAGTTCAAACCCACCAGGCTCTCTTTGGAAAGTCTATGGGGCAGTTCTACTCTGTCCTCTCAGGCTGCTATGAGTCAGAATCAGTTTGATGGCAATGGGTTTGGTTTTTTAATTTCTGTATTTATTGTCATCATTATTATTCTACCACCCATCTCTCAATTTGTCATACTGTGATTGCTTGCATGTCGCTATGATACAGGAAGCTATGCTGCTGATAATTTAAATACTGACAGAGTCTCCCATAGAAGACAGGTTTCAGTAGACTCAGGCAGACTAGAAAAAAAGGTCCTGTGGTCTACTTCTGAAAATTAGTCACTGAAAACCCTATGAATCACAAGGGAATATTTTCCAGGATAGCACTGAAAGATGAACCTTGTAGGTTGGAAGGCACTAGAAATACTCAGTGGCCATGACACTGGACTGGAGCATACCCACAACCATGAAGACAGTGAAGGGTCACTTGCTGTACTTGGGGTCACCATGAGTCAGAGTCAACTCGATGGGAACGAACAACATTACTATTATTACCACTGATACTCCTGTGTAAGTCTAAGGGACTTCTGCGTGGAAAAGAAGGTGATTAGATGTGGAACTCTTGTGCAGTTCTCTAAACAGAGTCAGAGGCAGTCATGTACTGGAGACAGACTGCACTGGTACACAAAAGCTGACAATGCCCATCTCTTCCTAGCTTTATAGGCCACGAAATTATGTTGGCAGCTTTAAATGAGCCAGTGTAGGGGGTATTTATACTACAGAAGTTGAAAATGCTCTTTCTATCTGGACAGCTGGTTGTTTTGTTATAAGCAAAGGAATACAGAAGTTGTAGAAAGAGTGCTCATGAAAGGCAAAGGAAATTCAAGGACATGTGAATAGAATAGCTACACTGTATTCTTTGTCACCACCATGTCAGTTTGTTGTAGAGTGGTGGCTTGTGTGTTGCTGTGATCCTGGAAACTTCACCACTAGTGTTTCAAATCTCAGCAGGATCATCCTTGCTGGACAGGTTTCAGTAGAACTTACAAACTAAAACAAGGAAGAAGGACCTGGCGGTCTACTTATGAACAAATGGTTGGTGAAAACCTTATAAATAGCAGGAAATGTTGTCTGATATAGCACTGGAAGATGAGCCCGCCCGCCCACCCACCAGCCCACCAGCCCGCCAGCCCACCAGCCCGCCAACCAGCCGCCTATTGCCATTGAGTTGATTCCAACTCACAGTTACCCTACAAGGCAAAGTAAGACGAACCATAGAGTTTCCAGGGAGTAGGTAGTGGATTCAAAGCTGCCCACTCAAAGTAGGATGTCTAGATGTCTGTTGCTGTTGAGTCAATTCTGACTTATATCATAGTGACCCTATAGGACAGAGTAGAAATGCCCCCCTGGAGTTTCCAGGGACATCCTAATGGATTCAAGCTGCTTTCCTTTTGGTTAGCAGCCATGGCCCTTTATCACTACACCACCAGTATTTCCAATCAAAGCAGAGTCATCCTTAATGATATGGACAGAGTCAAGCTTTTCGGACCTTCATTTGCTGATTACCTTCATTAAAAACCTGCCGTATGCAGATAACACAATCTTCCTTCTTGAAAATAAAGAGGACTTGAAGAACTTACTGATGAAGATCAAAGAAGACAACCTTCAGTATGGATTGCATTTCCAAATAAAGAAAACAAAAATCCTCACAACTGGACCAATAAGCAACATCATGATAAACAGAGGAAAGACTGAAGTTGTTAAGGATTTCATTTTACTTGGATCCTTAATCAACACTCAAAGAAACACCAGGCAAGAAAAAAACTATGCATTGCATCAGGCAAATCTGCTGCAAAAGACTTCTTTAAAGTGTTACAAAGCAAAGACACTACTTTAAGGACTACAGTGTGTCTGACCTAAGCCATGGTGTTTTCGGTTGCCTCATACTCATGTGAAAGCTGGGCAATGAATAAGGAAGACCAAAGAATTGATATCTTTGAGTGATGGTATTAGCACAGAATATTAACTGTACCATGGACTGCTGGAAGAATGAACAATTCTTTCTTGGAAGAAGGACAGCCAGAACACTCCTTAGAAGCAAGGATGATGAGACTTTGTCTCACTTATTTTGGACATGTTATGAAGAGAAACTGGTTCCTGGAAAGGGACATAATGCTTGGTAGAGTATCAGATAAAAGAGGAAGACTCTGAATGAGATGGATTGACACAGTGGCTGAGACAATGGGCTGAAGTGTGACAGTGATTGGGAGGATGGCACAGGACCAGGCAGTATTTTGTTCTGTTGTACACAGGGTCACTATGAGATGGAACTGACTCCATGACACCTAACAAACAGAAGCATTCTTACTTATGATGATTGTTTTATTAATAGTTTGTATTATTGCTTTATGTTTATAAATGAGACCTTAATTCTCTTTTTTCATTAATGCCCTTCTCAAGTTTTAGCATCAAGGTTTTTCTGACCTTATACAATGGGTTAGTGAGTATCTTTTTCCATTCTTTGAAATAATTGTGCTGTTTCTTCTGGAATCCACTGGTGAAGGTATCTGGGCCTGGACTTTATAGTAAGATTTTATACTGCATATTCAATTTCTAAAATGTTACAAGAGTATTCAGATTCTATATTTTGTCTTGAGTTAGTTAGAATCCCTGGGTTTTGCATCTAGTTAGTATTTGGTTGCTAATCAAAAGGTTATAAGTTTGAGTCCATCTAGAGGTGCCTTGGAAGAAAGACCTGGCAACTTACTTTGAAAAAATCTCATGGAACACAGTTCTACTCCGACACACGTGAGATCCTCATCACTTTGAGTTGACAACAACTGGTTTTTAATTTTTTTCCTTGAACTTTGTCTGCTTTATCCACATTTTCATAATATATTATTTTGATTATTTAAATAAATGTGTACTCTGTAATGATTTCCTCATTTTTTGTTGTTGTTGTTCTGATACTCATTATTTATGCCTTTTCTTTTTCTCTTTTCACTTTTATCTATCTTGCCAGGGGCTTTATCAATTCTAATTGTCTTTTTAAAATAACAGCTTTTGACTTTAGTAATCTTAGGGAAGAGATGATAAAATATCTGCAAATCTCATTTTAAGAGGTCATCTTTGTTAAGATATCATGCTTGATTTTTTTTCTTTTTCTTGAGTAGATCTGAACTAAGAGAGAGGCAGTGGGAATGGAGATGAAAAAATATAGTTGAAGGGGGTGCGGAGTCAAGATGGCTGACTAAGCACACGTCTGTTTATATCCCTCTGGAAACCAAGACCCGAACTGATAATCAAACAGAGCCTTCAGGTCACCTAGGGAGCCCCCAGGACACGGCACAGGGCTGTTACTTTGGACTTCATACCACTGAATGAGAAACCTCCCCTCTTTCGCTGACTCCCACTTCTGGCTAGCCCTGGCTCTCACAGACTGAAGGTAAATGCACCATTTTGACTTTTTTTTCTGTCTTGGCTGGTGAGCAGAGCCGGGTCTCACCGAGTGGCTAGTCTCAGACACACTGCTGGTGGGATAGGCAAGCGAAATTGCCGTATTTTGAGATCCAGGCTTAGGACTCTGTACACCTGGGACTGTCTTATTTGTTTTTTTAAATTATTATTTAAATTTTTTTTGTTATGACTGAGTGAAAATGTACATTCCCGTATAAATTTACATGCTCACCTATGTGCAGCTTCCACTGCTCTCCCTGCCCTGTGACAGCATACTAGTCCTCTCTTCTCCATACATGTCTCACCCTCCCAACTGTCTGTTTTCCCCTCCTCTCCACCCATTACCCTTACTCCAGCCAGAGGTCAACAGGATGATATCTTACAGATGCATAGAACCATAAGGTGCATCCAATATATGGTCACTCTGCACGGCCAAGTCCAATCAATTCTTGTCCAAAGAGTGGACCTTTGTTATGATTTATGGGCAAAGGCAGAATCAGGGCCAGGGGCCATGCTCCCAGGGGAACCCCCAAACCACTGGACCATCACTTGAGGTCTTTTAGTGAAGATCTCAGGGTGCACCACTTTTTATTCTTGTGTTGCCAGTGAGACTCAACTTAGTGAGCTCCATTGCGGCTATAACTGGTGGTGGCCTGGCACCATCTGGTTCTTCCAGTCCCAAGTTGATGTAGGCACCCACTCATGTGGGTTTCTCTATCATCTGGGTTGTCTTTACCCCATGTCATTTTGGTCCTTGGTGAGCATCTGTTCCTGCTGAGTTGGGACTATTTGCTGTGCCCCAGGATGGAACCTTGGCAGCTTTTAAGACCCCAGATGCCATTCACCAATGTGGGGTGCAGAGAGCCTTCTTAGCAAAATGCTGGTTGTGCCAATCGGCCTCGATTTCACCCAAGAGCATGGTCTCCTGCCCACTGGTTGAGCCTGTCTTTTTATCTCTGCCACAACGTGGTTTGTACAGAACCACAGGGCCTATGTGTGGGACACTATGTTGGATATGGAGATTTTAGCAGGACCTAATTCTTATCCTGGGAGCTAGCGCTTGCAAATAGGACAATGCTTCTCTGACAGAAAAACAGTAGTTCACACAGTGTTGCCTACAGTGGGAGCCCGGCAACGGAGGCTGAGGACTCGCTACATTTTGGCACCTTTAACCCCTCTATCTGCCAATTGTGTGGAGGGCACCATCTCAGATACGGTGGTCACAGCTGGACCTAATCCTTAGCCTGGGCGTCAGAGCCTGCCCACAGGAAAGCACTTTTCTACCAGAAAAGCAGTCATTTATACAGTGTCACCTACGACTGGGCCCTGTCAGCAACGGCCAACAGGACAGTAGCATTGCTGTATTTTAAACTAATTTGTGTCATCTGGGTTTGGAGATAGAGATGCTTACTTTGCCAGTTGGGAAGAGGGACCTCTACACCTGAAAACCTGGCTGACTTGGGAATTGGTCAGATACCTTTTGTTTTACATTTTAAGACAGCCTAGAGAAACATCTGCAGTCCATCCTCACGGTATCTCTCTCACCTTCTACTTACTCACATGAAACCCAAAAAGCAACAGACACTTGTGGCAAACAAGAAATCATTCATGGCTTCAGAAGTCTCCCAAACAAAACCAAGAAGTTTTCTAGATGAAGAAACCTTTCTGAAATCATCAGAAGGTGACTACAAAAGGATTATGTACAGAGCCCTTCTAGATCTTATACAAAATGCAGCAAAACAAAAGGAAAAATTAAGCAAGCTGTTCAATCTGATGGAAAACCAGTACTCTCAAATCCAACATATCAAGAACAAAATCAAAGATATAGAAACTTCCATTCAAAGCCAAAAAACTAGAATGGAACAAACGAAAAAAAAAATTTCTGACTTGGAAGACAGAGCTACTGATGCCAGCAACTATGAGTAGAAATCAGAAAAAAGAAACAATAAAAATGAAGAAGGATTAACAAGCATGTGGGACTCTATTAAGATGAAAAATCTATGATTAATTGGAGTCCCTAAACAGGATGAGACACCAGAGAACACAGAAACTATCGTTGCTGAGCTGGTGACAGAAAACCTCCTAGAAATCGTGAAGGAAGAGAATATAGATATGCCAGATGCGTATCATGCACCACCCAATTTAGATCTCAAAAAAAGACTCCAAGACGTATTATAATCAAGCTTAACAAAATGAAACAGAAGCAGCAACTCTTAAAGCCAGCAAGACTCAAAGCAAAGCTAACATTCAGAGGGAAACCCTGTAGGCTTTTGTTAGATTTCTCAGCAGAAACCATGCTGGCCTGGAGACAGTGGCATGACACATTCAAAGCCTTGAAGGAGAAGAACTTCCAACCAAGAATTATATATCCTGTAAAACTATCCTTCAAATATGAAATGAAATTAGGACATTCCAAGATAAACAGAAACTCAGAGACTTTGTAAAAACCAAACCAAAACTACAAGTAATACTAAAAGAAGTTGTTGGCTTTGGCTTAGAAGAACAAAGCCACTAACTTTATATTTTAGAACGACACATCATCCAGAATCTTACTCAGTTAGGAAAGGCTCCAAACTCAATCACAGCTTTAATATTGAAAGAAGCAATCCAGTGATCATCATGAAAACTATGGTGCCATCATATTAAAAAGAGGGATGTACTACAGTCGTCATAGTCCTTCCAGATGGAGAGGAAGTTGACAGGACTGGTAGTAATTAAAGTTGGGTTTATATATAGTTTATTAAGGGGGATCATAGGGGCAGCCATAAAGCACAACAAAGATGCAACATACCATATCAAGAAATGTAACACAGGAGTCTCAACAATTGCAAAACCAGCTCTGAAAAAGGTGAAAAATCAACTCACAAAAAAGAATGTCCCAGAACAGACTAATAAGAACAACAGAGAAAACATCAACATAAAAATAAACATATCACAATGACAGCAGTGAACACATACCTATCAATAATTACATTGAATGTGCATGGACTGAATGTTCCAGTAAAGAGACACAGAGTGACATCTTGGATCAAAAGACATGGCTTATCCATATGTTGTCTACAAGAAACTCACTTGAGACTTAAAGACAGGAACAAACTGAAAATTAAAGGTTGGAAGAATATATATCAAGCTAACAATGAACAAAGAAGAGCAGGTATGGTAATTCTAATCTCAGACAAAATCAACTTTAATGTAAAATCCACTATTGTGGACAAAGATGGACACTGTTGCTGAAAGAATCACTACACAAGCAAGACTTAACTATATTAAATACTTATGCACCTAATATCAGAGCATCTAAATACATCAAAGAAACACTGACTACATTCAAAAAAGAATTAGATTACTCCACAATAATAGTGGGAGACTTCAACATTCCACTCAGTACTGGACAGATCATCTAGAAAAAAGCTCAGTAAAGATACAGAAGACCTTATTGCCACAATTAAGCAACTAAACCTCCTTGATATTTACAGAACTTTCTACCCAGCAGTGGACAACTGCACCTTCTTCTCCAGTGCCCATGGAACATTCTCCAGAATTGACCATGTGTTAGGACATAACACAATTCTCAACAAAATCCATACCATTGAATTACTACAAAGCATCTTCTCAGATCATAAAGCCATAAAAGTTGAAACCAATAGCAGAAAAAACATAGATAGAAAGTGGAACTCTTGGAAGCTGCACAACATCTTGCTAAAAAGAGCATGGGTTATAGAAGAAATTAAGGATAAAATAAAGAAATTCATGGATTCCAATGAGAATGAAAACACTTCCTACCAGAACCTATGGGATACAGCCAAAACAGTGCTCAGAGATCTATTTATCTCCATAAATGCACACATCTGGAAGGAAGAAAGAAACCAAATCAAGGAACTAACCCCACAGCTTGAACAAGTAGAGAGAGAACGACAGAGGAACCCCTCAGACACCAGAAGAAAACAGATCATAAAGATTAGAGCAGAGCTAAATGAATTAGAGAATAGAAAAACAATTGAAAAAATTGAAAAGACAAAAAGCTGGTTTTTTGAAAAGATAAAAAACCACAAACCACTGACTAAACTTACTGAAGAAAAACAGGAAAGGAAACAAATAACCCAAATTAGAAATGAGAGGGGAGTTGTCACCACAGATCCAACAGAAATAAAAAATATCATAACAGAATACTATGAAAGACTGTACTCTAACAAATTTGAAAACCTAGAAGAAATGGACAAATTCCTTGATTCGTATCACCTACCCAAATTATCACAAGGTGAAGCAGAACAACTTAAACCCATCACAAAGGAAGAGATTGAAAATGTCATCAAAAAACTGCCAACCAAAAAAAGCCCTGGCCCAGATGGCTTCAATGCAGAATTCCACCAAGCTTTTAGGGACGAGTTAGCTCCAATAATACTGAGAATATTTCACAGTATAGAAAGGGATGGAGTACTTCCAAATTCATTCTATGAAACCAGCATAGCCCTGATACCAAAGCCAGGGAAAGACTCAACAGAAAAGGCGAACTACAGACTGATATCACTCATGAATCTAGATGCAAAAATCTTCAACAAAATTCTTACCAATAGAATACAACAACATATCAAAAAAAATAATCCATCCTGACCCAGTCCGATTCACACCAGGGGTGCAAGGCTGGTTCAACATCAGAAAAACAATTAATGTGATCAACCACATAAATAACACAAAAGACAAGAATCACCTGATTTTGTCCATTGATGCAGAAAAGACATTTGATAAAGTCCAACACCCATTCATGCTAAAAATTCTCAGCAAAATAGGCATGGATGGAAGATTCCTCAACGCAATAAGATCCATTTATACAAAGCCAACTGCCTACATCATCCTGAATGGAGAGAGACTGAAGGAGTTTCCCTTGAGAACAGGAACTAGACAAGGATGCCCACTCTCACCTCTCCTATTCAACATTGTACTAGAAGTTCTAGCCAGAGCAATTAGACAAGACCGGGAAACAAAGGACATCTGCACTGGCAAAGAAGAAGTCAAAATCTCCCTGTTTGCTGATGATATGATTGTATATACAGAAAATCCCAGAGAATCTATAAGGAAACTACTCAAACTGATAGAAGAGTTCAGCAAAGTCTCAGGATACAAGATAAACATAACTAAATCAGTAGGATTCCTTTATACCAACAACGAGACTGTTAAGGAAGAAATCATCAAATCAATACCATTTACGATAGCCCCTAAGAAGATAAGGTACCTAGGAATTAATCTAACCAGAGAAATAACAGGTCTTTACAAAGAGAACTACAAACCCTTACTACAAGAAACTAAGAGAGACTTACATAAATGGAGAAACCTACAAGCTGCTCATGGATAGGAAGACTTAACATTGTGAAAATGTCTATTTTACCCACAGCAATTTACTTATATAATACAATCCCAATACAATTTCCAGCATCATTTTTTAATGAGATGGAGAAACAAATTACCAGTTTTGTTTGGGAAGGTAAGAAGCCCCAGATAAGTAAAGTACTACTAAAGAAGAACACACTGGGAGGCCTCTCATTACCTGACTTTAGAACCTATTACACTGCCACAGTGGTCAAAACAGCCTAGTACTGGTACGAGAACAGACAGATCACTCAATGGAACAGAATTGATACCCTAGAGATGACACCATCTGCAATAAATTGAAACAAGATCCATGTCTTACACCTCATACAAAAACCAACTCCAACTGGATAAAAGACCTAAATATCAAATCGAAAACAGGAAATCTCATCCAGAAAAAGTAGGAACAACAATGGAAGTTTTAATACATAATGTAGACAGACTTCAAAATTTGTCAAACAAACCACAATCAACAGAAGAGAAAATAGATAAATGGGAACTATTAAGAACCAAACACTTTTGCTCATCCAAAGACTTTATTGATAGAATTAAAAGGCCACCTACAGAATGGGAAAAAATAGTTGCCAACTATATGTCAGACCGATGCATGATCACCATAATCTATAAGGTACTACAAAATATAAATAAGAAGAAGATAAATCATCCAATTAAATGACGGGCAAAGGAGATGGACAGACATTTCTCTAAAGAGGAGATCCAGGCAGCCAAAAAACACATGCGGACATGTTCATGATCTTTAGTTATTAAAGAAATTCAAATCAAAACTACAATAAGATGCCATCTCACCCCAACAAGGTTGGCCATGTTCCAAAAAACACAAAACAACAAATCCTGGAGAGGTTGTGGAGAAGGTGGAGCTCTCCTACACTGTTGGTGGGATTGCAAAATTGTGCAACCTCTTTGGAAAGCAATCTGGCACTTCCTTAAAAAAATGCATATAGATATACCATTTGACCCAGTAATACCATTACTTGGAATATATCCTACAGAATCAAGGCCATTCACACCAACAGATACATGCATAATAATGTTTATTGCAGCACAGTCCACGATAGCAAAAAGATGGAATCAACCCAGATGCCCAACAACAGAGGAATGGATAGGTAAACTATGGTATTTATACTCAATGGAGCACTATGCAATCATAAAGAACAATGATGATTTGAGTAAACATCTCATGACCTGGTTTCAACCGGAAGACATTAATTTGAGTGACGGTAGTCAGTGACAAAAGGGCAAATATTGTATGAGACCCCTACGATAAGAACTGAAAAAACAGACTTACGCATAGAAGAAAAGACTCTTTGATGGCTGCAAGGGAGGGGAGGGAGAGAGGGTGAGTTGGGGGAGAGTTTAGATTAGATAGTTGGTAGAAATTTGGTTAGATGAAATCGGTGATAGCACACATTAGAAATAAGAACAATAGTAAGTGGACTTCAACACAATTTGAGTACTCCTTCCATCTTAACCCAATATTGTAAGGACAGTAGCTGGGGCAGGGGGCAGGGGACAGGGGGCCATGCTCTTAGGTGAAATCGAGGCCAATTGGCACAACTAGCATTTTGCTAAGAGATCTTTCTGCACCCCACATTGGTGAGTGGCATCTGGGGTCTTAAAAGCTGCCAAGCTACCATCTGAGGGCACAGCAAATGGTCCCAACTCAGCAGGAACGGATGCTCACCAAGGACCAAAATGACATGGGGGAAAGACAACCCAGAAGACAGAGAGACCCACGTGAGTGAGTGCCTACATCGACTTGGGACTACAAGAACTGGGTGGTGCCCGGCCACCACCAGTGATAGCTGTGATGGAGCTCACAAAGGTGAGTCTCAGTGGCATCACAAGAATAAGAAGGGGTACACCCTGAGATCTCCACTAAAAGACTGCAATTGATGGTCCAGTGGCTTCAGGGTTCCTCTGGGAGCATGGCCTCTGGCGCTGATGCTGCCCTTGTCCATAAATCATAATGAACGTCCACTCTTCGGACAGGAATGGATTGGACTCGGCGACGCAGAGTGATCATATATTGGATGCACTTTATGGTTCTGTGCATCTATAGGATATCATCCTGCTGACCTCTGGCTGGAGGAAGGAGAGTGAGTGGAGAGGAGGGGAAGGGAGACTGTTGGGAGGATGAGACACATGTGGAGCAGAGAGGAATAGTGTGCTGTCACCAGGCAGGGAGAGCAGTGGAAGCTGCATATAGATGGGCATGTAAATTTATACGGGAATGTACATTTTCACTCAATCATAAAAAAAAAATATAGTTGAAGCTGTCAAGGCTGGAACTTTTTAAAAATGTAATCTGGCATGTCGCATGTGCACAATACCCTGTCTTTGAATAAATAAAAGGTTTGCATGTATCTTAGCCTGAGAGCATGAGGCAGGGTTTTGTGACTACTTTTTAATAATAAATTAGACGTCATAGATATCACCTGCTGAATCATCACTATGCTTATGTATCCAAGCAGAGGTTAATCTAAAGGGTTCCTGTTTTAAGATACTTATTTGTGAAAGTAGTTATTCTTTAAATGTTTTTTTAATTGTGAATTCAAACAAACAAAACATACAAAATATCAGTGCACAGCTCAGTGAGTTATCATAGTGTCAGTGAGCCACATTTAACCTATATAAATACATAGAAAGGTGTCTCAGTGGTAAAACAGTCTGCCCTTGACTTCTGACCTCAGGCAGCCACTTCCAACCTACAGAGCAGCACCGTGGAAGAAAGGCCTGGCAATCTGCTTCCATAATGATTACAGTCAAGATAACCCTATGGAGCAGTTCTGTTCTGTAACACTGCTAGCACTTTAGAAAGAAGAAAACCTAACACATCGCTGTTAAGTTGATTCTGACTCATAGCCTCCCTATAAGACAGAACAGAACTTCTCCATAGAGTTTTCAAGGAGTGGTTGGCGGATTTGAACTGTCAACCTTTCAATTGGCAGCCAAGCTCTTAAGTACTGTGCCACCAGCCTGCAGAAGAGCATCTTGTGCTCACTCAATCGCTACCAATTCTGTCTTCATCCAAAGTAACTGTCATTTTGACTTCTAATACTGTATTTTAGTTTTTTCTATTACTATTTAAAACGCAAATACAAATACAGATAAATGTAGTCTTTTCGGTCTAATTTCTTTCACTCAGCTTTGTTTTTGTAAGATTAGTTGATGTTGTTACAAACAGCTGCAACTTGTTCATTTCATTGCTTCAGTATATTAGTCCTTGTGTGTTTGTAGCATAATGTGCCTGTTTTCCTGTTTGTTAATGGGTATTTGGGTTGTTTGTAGTTTTTTGACTTTATGAATAATGCTAATACAAACATTCTTGGACATATATCTTGGTAAACACATGTACATGTTTCTGTTGAGTATATACTATGAATTGATTTACTGAGGCAGAGGGTTTAACTGTTTTCAAAGTCAGTAGATAATTTCAAGTTTCCCAAAGTGGTTGTATCGACTTGCTGTCCTTCCAGTTAGATGTAAGAGTTTCCATAGCTTTGCATCTTCACAAATATTTGATTCTTGTCAGTATTTTAAATTTGAACTGTTGGGTAAATATGTAGTAGCATTTTATTGCGTGTGTATTGTGAAACTCAAATATTGTATTTATCCAGAAAAGAGAACAAGTCATTAGTGTACATCTTGAAGAATTTCCAAAGTTAATACACCCACATACAAGGTAGGCAACCTTGAATCCTCCGAATTCTGTCTTCCAAGCATTACTCATCCTAAACATACTGTCATCTTCCCTTCTAATATTGTACATCAATCCTACCTGTTTAGAACATTGTTATGAATAGAATCATAGTATCCTTTTGTGTCTCCTTTTTTTTTTGTTGTTGTTGTAAAACGTTATCTCAGATTGTAAAACGTTATCTCAGAGATTCATCAATACTTTTAGGTGGAATTGTAGTTTAATTATTCTCGTTGCTGTGTAGTGCTTAATTCTGTAACTTTGCTGTAATTTATTTTTCCATTGTATTGTAGGTGGGTATTAGAATATTTTCAGTTTGGGGGTAATATATATAATATTGTCAAGTATCTTCTGGTATAAGAGGACTGACCTAGAAAAAGTGCTACATACCTCATTGCTGAGTACCACTATGGTCACCTTTGAATACTCCCCTTGGGAAGCTATGCACCAACACCAGCACCTAGTCTACCCTTCAGAGCAATTTTGGAACTCTTTCTGGAATGGCCATCAGAGCTGTTGTTGCGTTACCCGTGATGTCCTGAATGTCATCAAAATACCTTCCTTTCAGTATTTTCTTTATCTTCGGGTAAAGAAAAAAACCACTGGGGTCAAATGAAGCGAGTAGGGACTCCCTCAAATGATCTAAGGCATTGAAATAGCTATACATTGAGCAATTGATTACAACTGTTTCCTGAAACGTTTGAGTTTCCTGAAATGTGTAAGTTGCTGGGACGAGTCTGCAGAGGTGTCTGCTGGTGTTTCTTCTTGCCCATCAGCTTTTCCAGACCTGCTTCCTGTCTTTGTTCCTCAGGAGAAGACCTGCAGCAAGACACAGAGGCAGTGACTCATGCTGGTGACATAGTGGAAGGGGTCACAGATGGCAACATAGCGGTCAGTGGCCATAGCTGCCAAGAGATAGCTTTCTGTGTCAGCAAAAGCCAGGAAGAAATACATTTGAGTCATACACTCAGCATAGGAGACGGTCTTCTTCTTTGATAGAAAGTTTACCAGCATTTTGGGAACAACGGTTGTTATATAGCAAACATCAATGAAGGATAGGATACTGAGGAAAAAATACATGGGTGTCTGGAGCTGAGCATCTGAGTGGATAAGCAGAATGACGCGCGAGTTCCCTGGCACGGTGATGCGGTACATGGTGAGGAAGAGGACAACAAGTGGCTTCTGGTCATCTGGGCGGGAGGATAGTCCCAGGAGGATGAATTCAGTGACACTGCTGATTGGCCCTTTCCATGATCCTGTGTACAATGATGAATGTAGAAAATCCTAGAATTTTCATATTAACCACTTCCAATTTATTTATATCTCTCCTTTTTCTCCTAGGAATTCTACAAATGGTTTATAACTCTGTCTTTTCTTGTGCAGTCCACAAAAATGAGTTGAACGATAAACACTTTTAACTGGTGTTACAAGTGGGAACATCAGAGGGTGGATTTATCTTCAGAAAGAATCCTAGGTGGACTCTGGTACTATCTCTCTCTCTAGTTCTCCATTAATACTTATTACATATGCCAGTTGAGGCCCATCTCTGTTTTACTTGTGAACAAGACAAGACAAAACGAAACAAATATATGAATTAACCCAGTAAACAAGATGAAGGCTGATACATGCACAGGTGTTTATAATCGCCCTTTCAGAGATATTTGTATTCAACCTCTGAGAAAGGTTGTGCTGTATATGAACCAACTTATGAAAATATTTCTAGACACTGAAAACTCATATATTCACAATTATTCAATACCATTTAACTAATACCCACTGTGAACCCACCACTGCAATTACAATGGTGAGTAATTCCCGGTTCCCCTTTTTTGAAGTTGTTGCAGTCTAGTGGTAAAGATAAACCTTTAAACATGCAAGTGCAACAAAATGCTACTGGTGTAGGGATAGAGATTCTGGAAAACAATGTAACATAGTGTAGTGTCTTTGCTAATAGTATGTGTTTGGAAATCAGCACCTTTACTTTCTCGCTATAGGGTCTTGGGCTGGTTACCTAACATCTCTGATCCTTGGTTTCCTCATCTGTAGGATGAGAAGAGCAAATTCCTCTCTAAGATTATGTTGTAAAGATTAAATGGTATAATATTTTGTTGGACTTAGTAGCATGCTTGAAACATGTTAAATGTTCAAGACATTACTCTTCCTTTTTCCTCTTCTTCATCCTTTACTTTTCTCTACTTCCTCTTTTTCTGTGTCCACTTCTTGCCTTACTTCTTCCTTTTCATCCTGCCCAAATTCTCTTTCCCGTTAGGTGTCCCCTAATGTTCTTGAATGCCACTCTTATGCATTTTCTGTTTTTTTTCAAAATCCTGTAACCCTCGTATATATTTTTCATTGTTTGATCACCTGTCCCATGAGTTTGTGAGACTTGGTTAAAGAAATATTATCTGTGCTTTGTATGATTTGAAAATGAATTTGCAATTACGGGAAAGAATAATTATGTCTGAGACATACTGACCACTTACTATATTTAAGCCACTGGTTAAGTACTTTATGTATATTACTTAAAACAGCTCTTTGAGCT
The DNA here is from genome assembly GCA_028571685.1 of Heterohyrax brucei. Classification (NCBI taxonomy): domain Eukaryota; kingdom Metazoa; phylum Chordata; class Mammalia; order Hyracoidea; family Procaviidae; genus Heterohyrax; species Heterohyrax brucei. Next base: position 73,266,900 of record CM053150.1, read on the forward strand.
GGATACCTGTAAAAATCAAACCGAACTCATTGTCAGAGTTGATTCTGATTTAGAGTGACTCTACAGGACTGAGTAGAACTGAGCCATAGAGTTTCCAAGGAGCGCCTGGTAGATTCCAACTGTTGAGCTTTTGGTTGGCAGCTGTAGCCCTTAACCACTACACCACTAGGGTTTGTACTTTTCTTTTTCAGGTATCGTAGTATTCCCCTTTAATAGATAAGGAAATTGAGATCCAAGGAGCAAAGTCCTTTCTCGAGATCACCCGGTTGCAAAGGAGCCTGAGCCCTGATCCCAAGCAAGATGGTCTTAAACACAAAACAGCACCTCCTCACGTTTTAGTAAAGTTTCAGAAACATATGCAAGAAACAAAAGTGCAGAGGCATTATTTTTCCACTGTGAAAATTTTCTACCTTAACATACGTATTTCAGGGACGAACAAGCTTTCAAAATCAATGTTGCATGCAGTTCCTTATTGTAGTTGCTACAGAGTGGACCTCTCTCGAGCCTTATGTTGCTCTGGGGCAGTGGTTTTGGACAGCTGTGGCAGGGCAGAGGACAGCACTTGGGATTTTGAGGTAGAAGATGTGAGTTCGAATCCTGACTCCACTGTTTTACTCACAGTACGCCTTTGGTAAATTCCTTCACTCCTCACATGTAAGACAAGGAACCTAGTGGATCCTGCTTCCAGCATTCTTAAAAGTGAGACAAATATATGTGAAAGTGGCTCATCAATCCCAAATATGTCAGAAGAATGCCTGGGAAGTGTCTGGTAAAGAAGAAACTGACAGCAGTGGAAGAAAAGATTGCTTGATAGTCTTTTTGGTCCTGAGATCAAGGAGACTAGGGATAGAAGTGTGCAGAAAAGAAGCAGTGTTCCTGGAATCAGAATAATTTCTTCATTTTTTCCCATGCTATCTAGCACCCATCAGCATTAACTTTATCTAAATATCTATTGAACTTGCAACTCTTTTCATCTTTCCCACACTAGCACTGGGGTAAAAGCCACCACTTCTCACCTAAATTATTTTAGTATCCTCTCAGTGCGGTATCTGGTTGTTCTATATCCCCTCTTGATACCTTGGTGTGGCTTCTGCTGGCCTCTGCAGCCACTACTCTTGCCTTCCTCTCTGCTCTCTTGTTCTAATCGGAGGGTATGTCTTGATTATTTTGTCTTAATCCGTTGCCTTGAGCTGATTCTGATTCATGGCGATCCCATGTATTACTGAGTAGAACTGCTCCATGTATTTTGCTTGGCTATAATATTAATGGAATCAGATCACTAAGGCTTCCTTCCAAGGAGTTGCTAGGTTCAAACTGCCAACCTTTAGGCTAGTGTCTGTCCCAAATGGCTTGTGCCACCCAAGCTCCTTCTTCTTGCCACTCTGTTCTATCTCCATAAAATGTCTATTTTCCCTATCTGTTAGTCAGGGTGATTCATCTTCACCCTTGCAGCTCTGCTTAGATGTCACATCCATTAAGAGGTCTGAAGTTCCTCCAGCAGTTCCGAATTAGGTTCTCTCTCTGCACACTCAATACACAACGGAGATGGAGTATTTACAGTCCAAGGATGAAGATTGTGTCTGGTTCTGTGTTATGCAGTGCCTCCTGGCATGGTGCCTGGGACACAGCGGCCACTTGGTAAATATTTGTAGGATGAAAGAATGACTGGATGGTCATTTAGGATCCTGAACAGATGTAAGAAATAAATGCAGATGCCCTCAAGCCACTGTCTGAAGGTCAGCACCTACTCCCACCATTTAGTTCACTGGTTTGGGGCACGGATATGTGCCCACTGGGAATTCTCGGAGTCATCTCCTTGGAGTTGGCTCTGGATTTCTTATTACTTCTCCGTTAAAAGGGACCCACAGGAGTACTGCACTGGAAATATGCTTAGAGATTGTAGAGTTTAATCCTTTCATTTTAAAGAGGGGAATTGAAGCCTGGGGGAAAGAAGGACCTGAATTATCATGCCATTTTTGTTGCTAGAATCCAGCCTGGAATCCAGGCCTCTTGCCTTCCCCTGAAGAGGGCTAATACTTTTTCTGTTATAGAGGCAATGTTGCATGGAGGCTGAGAGCATGGGCTTTGGCCTGTTTTCTAGGAATGCTGTCCTGCCCTTCATCAGGTACACAGTATGGGACAAGTTACCCTTTCTGTGCCATCTTCTTCATCCCTCACGTGGGGATAAGACAGTACCTACCTCATAGACCTGCCAAGAGGACTAAATGAATATAGAAGGCTGTGTGCACATAGCGCACAGTGCCTGGAAGGTGGTTAGCATCTCCACTTCTAAGCATTTACTTTATTTACTATAAGGCAAAGAAAAATATTTTGGTGAAGTGGATGACCGGTCAGAGTTAAATTTTGAACGCATGCCTGGTTTGTGCTTAGGGTAACCAAACACGAAAACCCAGAAGCTTAGTCACAGTGGCCACCCACTCCTTTTTGTGCACACAGAAAACACTACATTTTGTTAGGTTAATTCTGAGACAAACAAGTGGTTAACCCTTTCCTGATTCACCGATGTCCAATCAAAACACTCAAATGATTTTTGCCGTGATTTTATTCATGGCCACTTTGGAGCCCACTGTTTACACACACAGCTTCCTGGGTAGTAAAAGTAGTTTGTATCTGATCCCTAACCTCGAGGTTAGTGGTTTGAACCTACCCAGTGGCTTCGAGGAGGAAAGGCCTGGCAATCTGCCTTCATGAAAACTACAGCCAAGAAAACCTTACGGAGTAGTTCCACTCTAAAACACTGGGTCACCATGAGTCAGGACTGGCTCCATGGGAACAGGTCTGGTTTTCACTTTTCATACAGATGGCAGGGTGGAAGGCATACCTGATAGATGTGGACTGTAGATATGGAAACTGTAGTTGTGGTCGCTTCTGATATCCAGAGATTCCCTCTCCATTGCAGGATCTTCAGAAGAATAAGTTTTGCACTGGCTGCTGCAGCAAACATATCTGGTTTCAACACCTCAACTAAAGGTTCCAACCTCCTTATATTTTTTCCTCACATAATAAGTCAGAGGAAAAGTAGAACAAGGAGAAGCAGCGGTCGGAGACACTAGTCCACAGAAGTGATAGATTTTCCAGACACTGCTTCAGATTCTTTTTTTAATCTACACCTCTGGTCCTCAGCATCATGCTGACTCTTCATTTCAGAAGACAGCTATCCAGAGGAGCTGAGCTGAGGACTCCTAAGGTGTGGAGACCCCTCCCACCTGTAGTATGTTAACTTTCCTTCCCAGGCTTTCTGGTGTCTACTGTGCTCTGAGGGAACAATGCGTTCTTTTCTCTGCCATTCCCTCAGGAAATTGCTTGGTGCCTTCTCTAAGTTTAGAAAACAAATCATAGCCCAAGGGAATGGAGAATATCTGGGACATCCTATTTAGCACTGAGGATATTCTCAAAGCCTCCTTAGATTTACAGTCCTGTATCCTAGGTGTGACTCAGCTTCCCTGTTTGTGGGTGACTGAGAGTTGAGGAATAATGGTAGGCATTTTGGAAGATTGGGAAGTTAATAGAAGTGAACTGCTATTTTGCCTTTGGGATGTGGAATATATTAATATGGAGAACAGCATTTTTTTTCAGACAGTTGAAAGGTGTGGTTTATGCAGTGTGCGTATGGGAGTGAGTGTGTGTAGTCACATATGTGTTCTAGTACAGGGACAAGTGATGACGTTAGAGTTATATGTCGGCTTAATGGGATAATATCGTGTTCTTTGGAGTCTCTGGGTGGTACAAAGGATTGATGCATTCTTCTGCTCACCAAAAGATCGAAAGTTTACATCCAATCAGAGGGAAAAGAAGAAGCTTAGCAATCCGTTTCTGAAATAGCCACTATTTTACATTCTACAGAGCAGTTTTCCTCTGACATACAGTGTTACCATGAATTGAAGTCAACTGGATAACCACTGTTTTTATCATATTCTTGGAGTTTAAGGGGTATTGATGATGTGTCAGGGGTTCTTAGTGTTATGTGGCTCAGAATAATACTTGACATGGTTTATCCACACAGGATGCCTGTATTTTTTCACCTGTAACAGCCCAGCAGCTGGAACAGAATTGTTTCACCTGTAACAGTCCAGCAGCTCCGTGCAGGTGATGGCTTCTTTCAGCTGTTGTGCAGTCGTCATCCATCTGCAGAGAACAGCTTTGGCCTGTGCTGTTAGGCCAGGAAGAGGAAAGCAGGCACCTAGGATGCCAGGAAGCTTCTTCAAGTATTTCTACATCTGTCAGGGAGGAAGGATATCTGTTCAGAGAGCGAAGCTAGACTGTCTGTTATTCTGTCTCTTGGGTTTTGTGGAAGTTTATTCTGATGAATCTCAGATTGTCGTGAAGAAGGACTAGTCAAGTGCTTGGCTGCCTGGGTTTCTTCCTTCCCTTTTTAGAAATTTTATTTGGCTTCAGGTGAAACGTTACACATTAGTTTCTTATTCAAAAATTTGTACACAAATTGTTTTATGGCATTGGTTGCAATCCCTGTAATGCAGCAGTACTTTCTTTCCACCCTGGGTTCTCCTTGTCCATTCCTCCGTTTTTCCTGTCCTGCCTGTTTTCTTTTCTTTGTTTTTAGGTAAATGTTGCTTGTTTAGAATTACATATTTTACTGAACTTAGAAACACGTTGCTCACATGTTTTATCACTTGTTTTATAAGCCTGTCTAATCTTTGGCTGAATGGTAGACTTCAGGAGTTTCTCCAGCCTGAGTTGGTAGGATGTCCCAGGGTCACAATCTCAGGGATTCCTCCAGTCTCTGTCACACCAGTAAGTCTAGTCTCTCATGAATTTGAATTTTGTTCCAGATTTTTCTCCCCTTCTCTCTGGGACCCTTTAGTGTAATCCTGGTCAGGGTGGTCAGAGGGGATAGCCAGGGATCTAGTTCTTCTGGGCTCAGGTGGTGGAGGCTACGTTTGAAATTGTCCATCAGTCCTTTGGACTAACGTTTTCCTTGTGTGTTTGATTTTCATCATTCTTCTTTGCTCTGAATGTGATGAGACCAATAGATGTGTTTTAGACGGTTTCTGGGAATCTTTTAAGACCCCAGTGCTTACTGAAGTAGGATGAAGAATATTTTCTTTACAAACTATATTATACCAGTTGATCTAGATGTCCCTCGAGACCATGATTCCTGGACCTCTGTCCCAAGAACTCGTATCCTCAAGGTGTGTGGATGTGTCTAGGAAGCTTCTATGACTTTGCCTTGGTAGAAATTTGCTGACTTCCCCTATATTGTGTGTTGTCTTTTCCTTCACTGAAGTTAGTGCTAGTTAATGATATCCCTTACCCACCCCTCCCAGTCCTCATAATCATCTAAGATTGTTTCATTATTATCATTATTTTCTATGTTAAGCCTTTTCTTGGGTTTTTATAATAGTGCTCTCCTACAATATTTGTCCTTTGGTGATTGACTTATTTTCACTCAGCACAATACTCTCCAGATTCATTCATGTTGTGAGACGTTTTACAGATTTATCATTGTTCTTTATCATTTCATAGTATTCCATTGTGTGTATGTCCCATAGTTTGTTTATCCATTTATCAGTCGACCAGCACTGAGGTTGTCTACAGCTTTTTGCTATTTTGAATAACACTGCAATAAACACGGATATACATGTGTCTGTTCATGTGATGGCTCTTATTTCTTCAGGATATATTCCTAGGAGTGGGATAGCTAGATCTCATGGTACTTCTAGCTTTTTAATGAGGTACCATATCATTTTATGATCAGCAGTACGTGAGAGTTTTAATCTCCACCCCAAGTCTCTCCAACATTTTTCCTTTTCTTTTTTGATTAGTGACAGTAACGTTGGGAGGGATAGTATCCCACTGAACTTTTAATTTACATTTCTCTAATGGCCAGTGACAGCAAGCATTTCCTCATGTATCTATTGGTTAAGCACTTGAATGTCTTTTTTGGTAAAGTGTCTGTTCCCATACTTTGCCCATTTTTTTTTTATCATATCATTTGTGAGTAGGGATATTTCATATCTTCCTTATCAGTTTGAATGCCTTTGATTTCTTTTCTCTTATCTACTGCTTTTCCAGTGATCCTGTTGTTGTCGTTAGGTGCCATCAAGTCAGTTCTGACTGATAGTGACCATATGGCCCACCCAGACTCATTGCCATAGAGTCGAGTCCGACTCACAGCGACCCTAGAGGTCAAAGTAAACTGCCCCATAGAGTTTCCAAGGAGCATCTGGCAGATTTGAACTGCTGGTCTTTTGGTTAGCAGATGTAGCACTTAACAACTAGACCACCAGGATTTCCACTCTAGCTATGACTAACAGAACAAAGTTAAATAGGAGTGGTAAAAAAGGGTACCCTTGCCATGTTCCTGTTCTTATGGAGAATGTTTTCAGCCTCTTTTCATTGTGAATGGTGTTGGCTGTTGAATCTGTGCAGACTCTTAGTTATGATGAGGAGTTTCCCTTTTATTCCTATTGAGAGTTTTTTTTTTCTTAAATCGGGAATGGGTTTTGGACTTTATCGTAGGCCTCTTCTATGCTGATGGAGATATCACGTGGTTCTTTCATTTATGTGGTGGATTGCATTGGTTTTATTATGTTGAAGCAACCTTACATGTTTCTGGAAACTTGTCTGTTTCCTGTAGGTTTTCAAATTTATTGGCATACAGTTTTTCATAGTAGTCTGTTAGGATTCTTTTTATTTCAGTTAGGTCTGTTGTAATGTTCCGCATTTCATTTCTGTTTGCTTCCTGTTCCATTTCTCGTTTCTCAGTTTGGCCAGTGGTTTTTCGATTTGGTTGTCCTTTCCAGGAATCAGCTTTTGGTTTTGTTGATTCTTTCTACTGTTTTCCTGTTCTATATTTCATTTATTTCTGCTCTGCTCTTTATCATTTCTTTCCTATGATGACTGTGGGTTTCTTTTGCTATTCTCTTTCTATTTGTTTAAGTTCTAAAATTAATATTTTGATTTTACTGTTTTCTTCTTTTTTGTGTGCATCTATTGCTGTAAATTGACCTCTTAATACTGCCTTTGCTGTGTCCTAAAGGTTTTTGTATAGCCTATTTTCATTTTTGTTTGATTCTAGTAATTTTTAAATTACATCTTTGAATTCTTCTGTTACCTACAGGATTTTAAGCAAGATGATATTCAGTTTTAATATTTTTGATTTTTTAAAATTTGGTCTTCCTGTTATTAATGTCTGCTTTTATGGTGTTGTGAATACAGAAGATACTTTGTATTATGTCAGTGTTTTGGATTTTGTCGAGGTTGCTTTGTGGACTAAGATGTGATCTGTTCTGGAGAACATTTCATGTGTGCTAGTAAAGAATGTATACTTTGCTGCTGTGAAGTGGAGTATTTTATATATGTCTATGAGGTCAAGTTGTTTGTTGCCTTTAGATCTTCTGGGTCTTTGTTGAAGAATTGCATTCTAGATGTTCTGTCTTTTACCTAGACTGTGTGTTTTGAAGTCTCGTACTATTACTGTGGAATTGTCAATCTCTCTTTTCAGTGCTGTTCGAATTAGTTTAATGTATTTTGGAGCTCTGTCATTGGGTGCCTGGATATTTCTTGTGGTTATCTCACCCTGGTGGATTGTCCATTTAATCATTATATAATGTCCTTCCTTGTCTTTTATGGTGGATTTTGTTTGAAAGTCTATCTTATCTGAGATTAGTATTGCTACGCTTGTTCTTTTTTTGTCTCTGTTTGCTTGATATATTTTCTCCTATCTTTCGATTTTTATTTAACTCTCTGTTTCTAAGGTGTAGGTCTTACAGACAGCATATTGTTGGGTCATTTTATTTTAATTCTTTCTTTCTCTTTACAGGTTCATTGAAACCATTTAGACCAATATGATTACAGATAGCTGTGAGTTTATTGCTGTCATTTTATAGTGGTTTGTTTATTATTTTTTGTGGTATCAGTGTTTTCTTTGTTGTTCTTACTTTCCTGTGCCAAGTTCCTTTTTGTGAAATTTCTTTTCATTTCTTTAATTTTTGTCTTTTTTTTTTTTATGTGTGTATTCATTTCTACAATTGACCTCTAAGCTCTGCTTTTGCTGTGTTCCAAAGGTTTTGGTAAGATGTGCTTTCATTCTTATTGGGTTCTATAATTTTTTTATTTCATCCTTAATTTCTTCTATTACCCAGTGGGTTTTAAGCAAGATGTTTTTCAGTTCCCGTGTAGGCTGATTTGGTTTCTTTTCCCCATTCATTGTTTTCTTTGTCTTTTTTTTCCCCCAGCTTTTTTCCCTCTTCTCAAAAAACAGGTTCATTTAAAAAAGATATACAAAGACAAGGTAAAATAAATTACAACTTGATGAGGGACAAAAAAAGCAAAGAAGGAAAGTGTAGGAAGAAGATGATGAAATGTATAAGTATTCAGAATTTAATGCAACTTCTGATACCTGTGTTAGAAGCTCATTTATCTTTGAGCTCTCTAGTACCTAAAATGAAAAGTATAATAAAATCATTTATACAATTCCTAGTATCCCCTGGCCCTTAGGGTTGCCATGAGTTGGATCTGACTTGATGGCACTTGGCTTTGGCAGTATCCAAGACAAAAAATACAACAATTATTTGGAAGAAGCACAACCAATTCTGGTACTGTGATTTGAGAGAAATATTTCCTATGGGTTTTCATAAAAGGCTATTTATGGAATGCAAACAAATGCATTCTCAGTAAGGTCCTTAGAGTGAACATTGCAAATTCCTCTAAAGGTGCTCAGGGCATGCTGCCAAAATTTAATTTAGTGATCCTAAGTGTGCCCCTAGTACATGCAGATGTGGAGCTCTTTGGCTTACTTCAATTTAACCTTTACTGTACTTAAAGACGATTGTCTTTGTAGAGAAACCCGCTTTCCTACTGGGTAGCTGTCTTTTCCTTATTGATTTTTTAGAAACATATTTTGTGTCCTATTTAGTAAAATATTTCCTACCCGAAGGTCAAAAATATTTGTGTACGATATTATTTAGTACATTTGTTGTTTTACCTTTCACAGTCAGGTCAACAAGTGTAAAGTGATTGGTTTATAAGGTGTGACGTAGGGTTTGCTATTTTGTCCTGATGTGGATAGTCAACAGACCCAGAGCCACTTCTTGGGAAGACATTCTCTTACAACTGCTTTACAGTACCTCTTTTCTAAAGCTAACCTGATTTATGTCTCTGGCCAGTGGGTATCATTTCAATTAAGGACTTTAGTCTGACTTCCCAAAATGTGACCATTTTTAGCCTAACATTCAGGTTCATTTTCATTTGTATAAGGATCTACAAATTTTTATTATACCATACAGTTGTGGCAGTAAGGTGAAATAATGCTTGCCACATCTGCCTTCATTAATATTATTGTGTTAATTTCCTATCTTCCAAGCAAAAATGCCATATTAAAAATAACTGGGGTAATCACCAGAGGTCATTGCTCAGTAGACTCTTGGTTCCATCTGACCTGTGAGGGCATAACCTTACTTTATCCACTAAAGAACATTTTATACTAACTGAGGTTACAGATATTAGTGCAGAGCCCTAGTCATCAGCCTCTTATGGGAATAACTCAGGTGGATCCTTAATCTTGTTGAAGTCCTATCAGCTATACTATAGACAACAGAAGTTCCTTTCTAATTCTTGGCACTGACCCCAAAGCAGCAGCAGCAGCAGCAATTACCTGTTTTTGTTTTTTTACTGGTAACATCTTGCCATAGGTTAGGTTGGCTAGAGTGTCCCCACAATTGTACCCCTGTAGCTTGAGTCTGTAGCACAACTGGCCACTGCTATGCAAATGTAACAGATGCTATAGCTATCAATATGGCAATTGCATCTTCCTGAGTGAGATGTGTGCCTGACTTAAGCAAGAAGATTAGTCAGTTTAGTAAATGCATAGTCTGTTCAAATACTGCTTCATTATCTTGGGGCCAAATACCAAGTTCAGTCAATTCGCTAGAAGCAATGTCTGTCTAGTGACTGTTCAGACCATGATAGTGAGCCTCCAGATCATGGTAATGAGTCTCCAGGAAAGCTGTTTCTGCTTCACTGAACACACTCTAATGCCCAGACCCATACATTCCCCTTGGCAGCCCTTGGGTGGTGCAAATGGTTAAGTATTTGGCTACTAACTGAAACGCTGGCAGTTTGGACCCACCTATAAGTGCTTTAAATGAAAGGCCTGGCAATCTACTTCTAAAATATCAGCCATTGAAAACCCCATGGAACACAATTTTACTCTGACACGCTTCGTATTCCCATGAGTCAGAACTGACTTAACAACAGCTATTTTTTCTTCTTTAAACAAAGTTTAAATATGTCTTAACACTTTAGGGCTAATGTTGGTTGCATGACTGACTAGAAGTACTGCTCCCACAAACACTTGTGACATGGACATAATTTAGATACACTATGTACACCAAAAATGATTGTGTTTCTCAAAAGACTGCCAGTTGAACATAGTCAATTCTCAGGTGAGTTCAGTTCAAGCACCCCAAAGGATTCCCACAAAAGTCTTTTTGGAAGTTTCAGGGTAATATATCATGTTACAACCATGTTGTGCTGGTATTTGCTTCTTGGACATCATTGCAAAAGCCTGTCTGTGTAATTTTCCATCCGTATTCACATTAGGTGAAAATAAAAGAGGAAAATAGACAGCAACGTACTAAATAGAAGACAGCAATGTGTACTCAGATATTGGCTTTAATTGGTGTTTTCCTAGTTTATAATAACATAGCAATGTCACTCTTAGTGTATCCAGTGAAGTTCAAAGGGAGCAATCCTCTTAAGGCTACAGGGAATAAGCATGATCAACAAAAACACAAAATCTGACAAAAACAGCATTCCCAACTGATTATTGTTTAAGGTGGTCACCAAGGAACCCTGGTTGATCCCTTCTCTCCAAATCACATAGGTAAATTCTTGGTAACTGTTATAGTTTGACTTGGGTCCAATTCTTCTCAGGGGAAAAAACAAATCCTAGGACATCTTCCAGTATTAGCCATAACTCAGTACTGCATATGAGAGAAACATGAAAATATTACTCTCTTGATTTGAAGAGAATCACGACTTTCTTTCCCAGTATTATTTCCCATTATGTGATGACTTTCTATCTACCACAGTTCCCCCAACTTGTCTGAATGCGGACTGGGCTTCTCTGGGTAGAAATCTCCAGTTCAACTGTACTGCCTCAAAGGCAATGCAGCAGGTTAGGCTTTCCAGAGCTTCTCTTTTGCCTATTTCCAGGAAAAAGAAGTGAGTATAGCAAGGTAAAGGATGATAGAACTCCACCTACTGTAACAGAGTGAAGCATCACATATGCTAAGTCCTAGTTTAGCCCACAGAGTGGAGTTGTTACTCAGTCCATTATTCCTTTAAAAATAAAAACCAACCAAACCAACTGTCATTAAGTCGATTCTGACTCACAGTGACCCTACAGACAAAGTATAACTGTCCCATAAGGTTTTCAAGGAGCCCCTGGTGGATTGGAACTGCCGACTTTTTGGTTAGCAGCTGTAGCACTTAACCACTACACTACCAGGGTTTCCATTTAGAAATATAAAGAGACAAATGTAGACAAATTTAGACAGAGTTCTGAGCAACAATATTTCCTTCTGTCAATACATGCAAGTAATTTACAATCCTGGACTCAAGACAACTGAATTTATAAAAAAAAGGATTTTTTAAAAAATTATAGTTGAATGAAAATGTACATTCCCATATAAATTTACATGCCTACCTATATGCAGCTCCCACTGCTCTCCCTCCCTGGTGACAGCACACTCTTCCTCTCTGCTCTGTACATGTCTTATCTTCCCATTAATCTCTTATCTCCTCCTCTTCACCCACTCACCTTCATCCGGTAAGAAGTCAACAGGATGATACCCTATGGATGCATAGAACCATAAAGTGCACACATGATATGGTCACTCTGTGTCACCAAGTCCAATCCATTCCTATCCAAAGAGTTGACCTCCATTATGATTTATGGACACGGGCAGCATCAGGGCCAGTGGCCATGCTTCCAGGGAACTCTGAGGCCCCTGGACCATCAATTGTGGTCTTCTAGTGGAGATCTTTATTCTTGTGTTGCCAGTTAGACTCAACTTTGTGAGCTCCATCACAGCTATCACTGGTGGTGGCCAGGCGCCATCTGATTCTTCTGGTCGCAAGTCAATGTAGTTCAGTTTCCATGAGTTCCATTTTCTATCTATGTTTTTTCTGCTATTGATTTCAACTTTTATGGCTTTATGATCTGAGAAGATGGTTTGCATTAAGTCAGTGGTATGGATTTTGTTGAGAATGGCTTTATGTTCTAACACGTGGTCTATGCTGGAGAATTTTCCATGTGCACTGGAGAAGAAGGTGTATTTGTCTGCTGATGGATAGAAAGTTCTATGTGTGTCGATGAGGTCTAGTTGGTTACTTGTGTCAATAAGGTCTTCTGTGTCTTTATTGAGCTTTTTTCTAGATGATCTGTCCAATATTGAGAGTGGAGTGTTGAAGTCTCATATATTATTGTGGAGTAATCTATCTTGTTTTTGAGTGCAGTCAGTGTTTCTTTGATGTATTTAGGTGCTCTAATATTAGATGCATAAATATTTAATATTGTTAAGTCCTGCTTGTTCATTGAACCTTTCAGCAACAGTGTCCATGATGGTGGATTTTACATTAAAATCTATTTTTTCTGAGATTAGAATTGACACACCTGCTCTTCTTTGTTCACTGTTAGCTTGATATATATTCTTCCATTCTTTAATTTTCAGTTTGTGCCTATCTTTAAGTCTAAGGTGAGTTTCTTGCAGGCAACATATGGATGGGTCATGTCTTTTGATCCAAGATGTCACTGGATATGTCTTTACTGGAGTGTTCAGTCCATTCACATTCAATGTAATTATTGATAGGTATGTATTTAGTGTTGCCATTGTGATATGTTTATTTTTGTGTTGATGTTTTGTCTTTTGATCTTATTAATCTGTTCAGGAACATTCTTCTTTGTGAGTTGATTTTTCACCTTTTTCAGGGTTGGTTTTGTGGTTGTTGAGACTCCTGTATTACGTTTCTTGATGTGATATGTTGCATCTTTATTGTGCTTTATGGCTGCCCCTATGTCCCCCCTTCATAAGCTATATATAAATCCATTTCAATTACTACCATTCTTATCAGCTTCCTCTCCATCTGGAAGGACTATAATGACTGCAGCAAATCCCTCTTTTTAATATGGTGGCATCATAGTTTTCATAATATGATTGCTAGATTATTTCTTTCATTATTATAGCTTTGACTGAGTTTGGAGCCTTCCCTAATGGAGTAGGATTCTAAGTGATGTGTCCTGTATTTGCTTCTAAAATATAAAGTTAGTGGTTTTGTTCTTCTAAGCCAAGAGATTCTTTCAGTATTTTTTGTAGCTAAGTGTGGTTTTTACAAAGTCTCTTGAGTTTCTGTTTGTCTGTGAATGTCTTAATTTCATTTTTGTACTTGAAAGATAGTTTTGTAGGATATTTAATTCTTGGTTGGAAGTTCTTCTTCAAAGCCTTGAATGTATCATGCCACTGTCTCTGTGCCAGCATGGTTTCTCTTGAGAAATCCGACGAAAGCCTACAGGGTTTACCTCTGAATGTAAACTTTTCTTTGAGTCTTACTGCCTTTAAGATTTTCTGCTTGTGTTTCATTTTGTTAAGCTTGATTATAATATGCCTTGGCGTCTTTCTTTTGAGATCTATATTGAGTGGTGCTCAATATGAATCTTGGATGTCTATATTCTCTTCTTTCATAATTTCTGGGAAGTTTTCTGTCAGCAGCTCAGCAGCAATACTGTCTGTGTTCTCAGGTGTCTTGCTCTGTTCAGGGACTCCAATTAATCAAAGATTGTTTGTCTTAATAGGGTCCCACATGCTTCTTAATGCTTCTTCATTTTTCTTGTTTCTTTTTTCTGATTTCTTCTCATAGATACTGGAGTCAGTAACTCTGTCTTCCAAATCAGAAAGAAAGTCTATTTTCCATTTGTACCATTTTGTTTTCTTGGCTTTGAATTGACGTTTCTGTCTTTGACTTTGTTCTTGATCTGTTGGATTTCAGAGTATTGGTGTTCCATCAGATTAAACAGCTTTCTTAATTTTTCATTTGCTCTCTTTCATTTTGTATAAGGTCTAGGAGGGCTCTATATATAAACCTTTTGTATTCACCTTCTGATAGTTTCAGTAAAGCTTCTTCATCTGGGATACTTTGTGGTGCTTTCATTTGGGGGCCTTCTGAAACCATGGGTGGTTTCTTGGTTAAGCTTTTCTCCAGAGTTTGTTGCTTTTTGGGCATCATGTGACTCAATAGAAGCTGGGAGAGATGCTGTGAGGATGGACCCCAGTTGTTTCTATAGGCCGTCTTAAAATGAAAGGTAAAAAATATCTGACAGCTTCCAAAGTCATTCAGGTTTTCTGGTGTACAGGTGCCTCTTCCCAGCTGGCAAAGTACCTCTATATCGAACCCCAGATGTTATGAACTAGCTCAAAATACAGAAAGGCTACCAGTTGGCCTCTGCTGTCAGATCCTAGCTGTAGGCGATACTGTGTAGAATATTGCTTTTCTGCCAGCAATGTGCTGTCCTCTGGGCAGGTGCTGCCTCCGAGACCAGGAATTAGGTCCATGTGAGGCCTCTGTGTGGGTATCTGTGTTTCCCAGTGGAACAAGATGGTGTCCCACACAAGCTTGCCACCTGCCCGGGAACTGGCTACTCTATGGCGGAGGTGGAAAGAGATGCCAAAAGCACTGAGATGCACAGAGTTCACAGCCTCTGTTCCTGGGCCCCCATCATAGGCTACACTGTGTAATATACTGCTTTTATGCTGGAAAAACGCTCTCTTCTGGGCAGGTGCTGCCTCCCAGCCCAAGAATTAGGTCCAGCTGAGGCCTCCTTATGAGTGTATCTGCCTCCTAATGTATCAAGATGGCGTCCTGCACAAGCTCACTCCTCAGTATCAGCTACTCTATGGCAGAGGCAGAAAGAGGAGCCGAGATGCACAGAGTCCTAAGCTTGGCTCTCAAAATCTGGCAATTTCACCTTCCAATCACACCAGCAGTGCATCTGAGATTAGCTGCTAGTCAAGTCTCAGCTCCACCTGCTGGCTAAGACAGAAAAAAAAGTTAAAATGGTGAGTTACATTTTGGTCCATGCAAGCCAGTGTGCACCAAGAGTAGGGTCAGTGAAAGATAGGAGATTTTGTGTTCAGTGGTATGAAATCCAAATTAACAGCCCTATGCCACATCCTAGGACTCACTAGGCATCCAGAAGGCTCCATTTAATGATCAGTTCAGGTCTTGGTTTCCAGAGGTACTTAGGGAGACGTGCGTTTAGTCTGCTATCTTGACTCCACCTCAGGAAAAAATTTTTGAGGTGAAGATTATTTTTGTGAGGTGATAGCATTATCCCTCATTCTCTCATTTCTATTTCTACAGCCCCCAAAATTTCCAAAGTTGTCTTCCTTTTACTACCTCTTATGTTCAGGTGAAATGCACGTCTTCCTGGCATTAATCTAGATCATGCAATCTAGCCAGCCTAAAAAGGCTTTGTTCAGCACCTCCAGGTCATTCAACTTCTTATTAAATTGAAGTAGAATTTATATACAGCAGCCAAGCCAAACCAAGTGCTGACATGACTCAAATATTAAATGTAGGGCTTTTTATTGTTGAGTGTCAAGACCTTTTCTCCATTTGATGGTGTTGGAGTAGTTTCCATTTTGGCCAAGTATGAATAAAACTGCTGTGAATATTCTAACACAAGGATTTTGTAGACAAAGTGTATTTGTATGTTTTCTTAAAAAATATAGTGGTAAGACATATCATAACCATTTTTAAGTTTACAATTCAATGACATTAATTACATTCACAACGCTGTACACCATCACCACTATATGTTTCCAGAAGTTTTATATAGCTCCAAATAGAAACTCAATGGTGTTACAGCAATAACTTCCAGTTTCTTCTCTCTCCAGTTCCTGGTAGCCACTAATAAATTTATGTTTCTATGCAGTCATAAGTGGGATCACACAATATTTGTCCTTTTGTGTTTGACTTTCTGCACTCAGCATAATATTTTCAATACATCCACGTCATAGCATGTATCGGAATTTCATTTCTTTTTATGGGTGTATGATATTAATTGTGCGTAGATAATAAATTTTCACCATTCATCTGTTGTTGGGCACTTGAGCTATTTCTACCTTTAGGCTATGGTCAATAATGCTGCAATAAACAGTGGTATACATGTTTTAATCCCTGATTTCACATCTCTTGTGCATATATATACCACTTGGCTTGGCACACATATACACACATATATGTAAAGAGATAGTTGGAATTGTTGGGTCATACAACAATTTTGTGTTTAACTTTTTTTTGTGGTAAAACCTACATAACACATCATTCACCAATTTAATATTTTTGCCTGTAAAAATAAAAGAATATCAGAATCAACTCTAGAACTCTGGAAAATAGTCAAAGATTTATAGCAACTAAGGAAATGCCAAATCAGGAAAAGATGACATAAGTAAAAAGGTAATGGTAGGAGGACTATGTGGCATTTACAGTTAGCCTTCTTCTTCTCCTCTCTCTGATGCAGTTGTGGTCTTTAAAATGTCAATCTGTGTTCCTGATATGAGTACATGGTTCTAGAAGGAGAAAAATAAACCCAATGTGCCAAGAAGTGTTTTCTGTTTTGACATATTTGAGGATTCCATGAAAGACTGACACAAAGAGCTTGCCTCTGTTTTACATTAAATCTAAAGTTCTTCAGTGGAGTTCTTTGTGGATGATGTAATGTTATACATCCCACTGCTGTCGAGTTGGGTCTGACTCATAGAGATCCTAGGGGTCAGAGTAGAACTGCCCCATAAAGTTTCCTGCCAACCTTTTGGTTAGCAGATAGATTGGGCAGTAGCATAATACAAGATAAACATACAAAAATCATTTGGAATCCTACACACCAATAAAGAGAATGATGAAAAGGAAATTAGGATAGCAATATCATTTATAATAGCCCCTAAAAAACAAAATACTTAGGAATAAATCTAACCAGATATGTAAAAGACCTATGCAAAGAAAACTACAAAACACTACTGCAAGAAACCACATGATAGCTACATAAACGGAAAAACATACCATACTCATGGATAGCGAGACTCAGCATTGTGAAAAAACAATGCTATCCAAAGCAGTTTACAAATACAATGTGGTTCAGATCCAAATACCAATAATATTTTGTTAAAGAAAAAACTTATCATTAGCTTTATATGGTTAGGAAAGAAGCCCTGGGGAAGTAGAACATCACTGAAGAAGAGCAAAGTAGAAGTAGGCATACTACCTGACTTTAGAACCTACTATACAGCTCTGGTAGTCTAAGTAGCCTGGTAATGACACAACAGCAGATACACCGATCGATGGAGCAGAATTGAGAACCTAGGTGTAAATCTATCCACCTGTGGTCACCTAACCTTTGACAAGTGCCCGAAGTCCACGAAATGGGAAAGAGACAGTCCTTTTAATAAATGGTGCTGGCTAAATTTGATGTCTATCTGTAAAAAAAGAAAAACAGGATGCATATCTCACATCATATATAAAAACTAACTCAAAATAGATTAAAGACCTAAATGTAAAGCCCAAAACTATAAAGTTCATAGAAGAAGAAATAGGATCAACACTAGAAGACCTAATTCACAGCATTAACAGGATACAAACCATGACCAACAACACACAAACTCCAGAAGATAAGTTAGTTAATTGGGATAATAGGTCAATCATGAAAGGACAAATATTGTATGAGACCACTACTGCAGAAACTCGTGAAAAGGTTTGCACATAAAAAGAAACAATCTTTTGATGCTGCCCCCGTTCATAAATCATTACTGAGGTCAACTCCTCAGACGACAGGAATGGATTGGACTTGGCGACACAGAGTGATCACATCTTGTGTACACTTTATGGTTCTTTGCATCTATAGGATATCGTCCTACTGGCCTCTTACTAAGACAGGAGTGGAGAGGGTGGAGAAGAGAGGACAGGAGATTGTTAGGAGGATATGACATGTATAGAACAGAAAGGAGGAGTGTGCTGTCTTAGGGCAAGGAGAGCAGTAGGAGCTGCACATAGGTGGGCATGCAAATTTAAACTGGATTGTACAACTTCACTCAATCACAGTTAAAAAAAAAGAATCTTTGATGGTCACCATGGAGGGTAGGAATGGAAAAACTGTAAATAGACAACAGATAAATGATAACTTTGGTGAAAGGTAAGACAGTATGTGATACAGGGGAAGCCAGCACAAATTGTGTATACAAGGTCATGGAAGGTCTATAGACAAGTCTAAACTCCCTCAGAAACCAAATCGTTGGGCTGAGGGCACGTGGTGACCATGATCTCAGGGAACACCTACCTGAACTGACATAACATAGTTTATAAAGAATATGTTCTACATTCTACTTTGGTGAGTAGTGTCTGCAGTCTTAAAAGCCTATGAGTGGTTATGTAGGATACTCCAGTGGTCTCACTTTTTTGGGAGCAAGGAATAACAAAAAAAACTAAAGATAGAAGGGAAAGATTAGCCCGAAGTGCTAATGGACTGTATTTACAAAGTCTTCCACCAGACTGAATCCAGTACAACAAGATGATACCTGGCTACCACCACTGACTGTTAACAGGGATCACACAAGAGAGTCCCAGATCGAGCTGGAGAAAAATGTAGAACAAATTTCTAACTCAAAAAGGAAGAGCAGAATTACTGGCCTGAGGTAGACTGGAGAAATTCTGACAGTATGACCTCTTGACACCTTTTCAGATCAGTAATAAAGTCACTCCTGAGGCTCACTGTCATGGATCAAATTGTATCCCCCCAAAATAGGTGTAATCATGTGGCTGGGCCATGATTCCCTGTGTTCTACGATTGTCCTCCTCTTTGTGATTTTGCTAGCTGAGTAGTCTGGACACTTGAATCAGTGGAGCTTTGCAACACTTGCCCCTGCAGGACAGATGCAAGCCTGAGGCCCAGACCGTGAGGCCATAGGAAGCAGAAGCTGAAGAGACAAAGAACAGGAGAAGCTGAACTCCCTGAGTCTCAAAAGGTATGGCCACGGCCTGAAGGGTTTGAAAGGGTGGAACCATTGTGTCCTATGTTTGTAAGGGTAGAATTGCCACTCAGTTGGGCTTAGGGTGCACCTAAAGCCAATGGGGTAGAGTTTTTGTCCAACTGGGCCTTGAAGGCAGAGTTGTAGTACAGGGCTGGGGGTCTCCACTCAGATTCGAGAGAGTGTTGCCAATGCCTAGAGTCTAGAAGATTATTTCCAAAGCTTTGAGGGTTAATGTAATGTGTTCTGCTGACTTGCTTGTTGCGTGTTAATGTCTTCTTTCCCTGCAATTTCTCCTGTTTTCAATGGAATGTCTAACTTGTGCCTGTTCTGCCATTATAGCTTTGGAAACAGCTTGTATTTTAGGTTTCCCAGATGTAAAGGAAATTTTGAATTTTGGATTTAGAACTGATTTAAGACTTCTGTCATATGGAACAGACATGATTTTGCTATGATGGAACGAATATGTTACATGTATCAGTGACGTGATTTTTGGATGCCAAAGGGTGAGATGTCATGGATCAAATTGTGTCCCCCCAAAAATAGGCGTAGCCATGTGGCTGGGCCACGATTCCCTGTATTCTACAATTGTCCTCTTTGTGATTTTGCTGTGATGTATGTTAAAGGACTAGGGTGGGACTGTAAATCCCTTCAGAAGATCACGTCCCTGCTCCGCTGTAAAGTGAGTTTCCCTGGAGTGTGGCCTGCCCCACCCTTAATCCTTTCATGCTGCAAGAGATAAAAGAAAGGGAAACAGGCAGCGAACTGGGAACCTCGCACCATCAAGCAAGCTGCACCGGGAGAAAAGCGCACCCTTCAGACCTGAGGTTCCTGTGCCAAGATGCTTCCTGGACAAAAGACTGATGTAATACCAGACTTTCCTCCAGAGCCGACAAAGGGGAAAGCCTTCCCCTTGAGGGGACATCCTGAATTTGGACTTGTAGCCTACCGGACTGTGTAAGAATAAACTTTCCTTTGTTAAAGCCATCCACTCTGTGGTATTTCTGTGCGAGCAGCACTAGCCCACTAAAACACTCACCCTTCAACCAAAGCTAGGACTGGCCTGTAAAATAAGACAAGACTGAAGGGCATGCCGGCCCAGGGACAGGACCAGAAGGCAGGAGCGGGCAGGAGTGGGCAGGAACGTTGGTAATGGGGAGAGTGTTAAACTTGTTTGTTTGGTAAACCTTCATCTAAAGCACAATTTAAAGAAAAGAAAAAAATTAGGGGAAAAAAAGCTTCTTAGAAGATGAAAGTGACAAAGTGGAGAAAGTTTTTTCCAAAATATTGAAAGGCAAATGAACAAGTCATGGCCATGAGAGGGTATAAGATGAGGGTGGAGAGGGAGATTACAGTTCTAGAAATAATACACATGCCTGGGGGGAAAATCCGGGAAGAGAGTTACCTTGGGGGAATAAAGACTTTGGAAAGCTTCAGGGTATAGCAGGGCCTCTAAAAAGCCACATGTACAGCCAGGGCAAGATGTGCATACAAGAAATGATTTAAAGAGACCTTAAGCTTTCACCTCTGACTGATCTTTAGACTCACTGTAAACAGAAATTGAGGAATAAGGCAGAGTTGTAAATGGACTGGCTAACTGTTGAAGGAGTGCCTCAGCAGAGAGTCATTCTGCTAAGACCTGGAGGTATTTATCTCCTTTCTGGTTCTATCTATTTATTTATTTCTTTGTATGACTCCAGACATTTAAGTAAATGTCTGTCAAACTGCTACCTGACCATAAGCTAAAGGCACAGGGGCTTCAAAGACTAAAGAGAATGAAGACCACAGGCTTTAAAAAATAGTAAGTAAAAAAAAACCGTAAGTCACTAAACAAACAAGTAACTATCATCCACAGCGAGAAACAATAAACCACAAGGAGGGAGAGGAATCTGATTTCCAGAGACAGCACATTATAATATTTAATAAGTCCATTTTTTAGTCAAAATTATTGGACCTCCAAAGAAAAAAGTATGGCCCTTTCACAGGAAAAAAGAAGCAAACACAAACTGTCTCACAGAAAGCACAGACTTTGGAGTTATTAGACTAAAACTTTAAATCTACCATCTTAAATATGCTCAAAGAGCTAAAAGAAACCATGGACAAAGAACTAAAGGAAACGGCAAAAATTATCTTACAACAAATAAACAAGAAAACATTTTTAGAATGAGAAAAGTTGAACTAAAGTTATCTTCATTATGAAAAGGGCAGCTAAAGTAACAAATAATAAATTACAAAAAGTAAAACACAGTAAAGAAGAAAATAAAAGTAACAGACCAGGTCAGACCAGAGTTCCTGCCTTGGGTGCCTTGCATGTTTTACTTCCTGAAAAACTCCACATGGTCTCTGGGTGGTTCTATTGCCTACAGATTTCTTCTTGCAGTTCTGAACTAGGAATTGTTTCCCTTCAAATACTGCCTCCCTTAAAATGACAGCCACCTGAATTTAAGGCACTAAATAAAAATAAATGGTACATGTACTGTATCTTACAAGGAAATCAGTGTGCTGAGGTTTTTGTGGTTAGAACAAAGATTTCCAGAAAAAAGTATCTTTAAAAGGAAGCTCTGGAGAAGTGAAAGCGTGTCTATGAGGAACAAATACCAGATACCCAGAGCAGAGACACAGAAGCCATCTGGATAGCTGAGAGCTGAATTACTAAATCACTTAGCTCATTGGGATTTGCTGTTGAGCTATTGCTTGCTGCACAGCCCAGAACAAGATGCAACGGGCAGTACACAAGAAGGAGGAGGCATGGTCCTGTCCAGCTGGCAGGAAAAAGACGCTACCTCGTGCCAGGGACATCTCTAAAGGTCTGGGAAAGACACAAACTAGTTCTCTCATCCTCTTCCTTATTCCTTCTTTTCTTTCCCCCCCAACCATTCTTCTACACTTCAAACGTTCAAAAGACATTCAAATAGCTGCAAACTGAGTGACTGTTCTCATCAATACACTAAAATGTAAAGAATTTTAAAGAATCAGAGAAATTTGTTCAGAAAATATTTGTGTAAAAAGGATTAGTTTATAGCAGTATTTGGAAGAGGTGAAAGGGAAGAAGTGAGGAAGAATATAAACATTTGAGCAGATGAAATGTCAGTTTATGGGCCATAAAAAATGTTGTAAGTGCACACGGTAGCCTTGCTTCATGTGGATTAAACATGTTAATCTCCAACAGGTTGACATGCACACAAAGAACCAGTAACGAACAGATCTAAGTGAAGCTGATCCCGCTCCTGGGTTTGTCAAGAGAGAGTTCGCTAGGATGTCTTCCTGCCCCTCAGCTTCTTTAGGCCCCGTCTCAGTTTTCATTTCTCAGGCTGTAGATAGAGGATAAAACTGTGTAGACCATGGTTGCCACTTGTTCCCTGACAGTGTAGCTGGACAGGGGGTATAAATAGATGCCAAAGATGCTTCTGTAAAAGGGAGGTGCCACAGTGAGGTGGGAACCACAGACGGTGGAGACTTAATGTTTTCCATAGCAGAGGGAATCTTGATAACCACGACGAAGATTCTTACGTAAGAGTAAGGAATGTATAAGCATGAATTATGAAAATAATCAGCCCTTCTGTCTTTATTACAGTTTCATTGGCAGATGTTGAGGTGCAGGAAAATTTCACCAAAGGATTGATATCACAGAGAGTGTTGGGTTGGATAACACTAGGGCCACAGAGGGTAAGAAGATGCAGCGGAAGAATCTGTAGAGGGGAATGGAGGTGAGAGATGGAACAGAAGGCCAGAAACAGGACACAGCAGGGGTGCCTCATGGCGGTGACATAGTGGAAGGAATCATAGGTGGTCACACAGCAACCACAAGGTACAGCTGTCTGTGTTGCTGAAAGTATAGAAAAAAAATATATCTGGGTCAGACACCCAGCATAGAGATGGTTTTTTCTTGGACGAGGAGTTTACTAGCATCTTGGGAACAAGGTTGTTGTGAGGCAAATGTTAATGACAGATAGAAAACTCAAGAAGAAATACATTGGGGTCTGGAGCTGCAGGTCAGAGTGAATGGCCAGAATGTTGTGCAGGTTTCCTGTTATATGATGAGGTACATGCTGAGGAAGAGTATGAAGAGTGGTTTCTAGTCCTCGGGCTGTAAGGATAGTCCCAGGAGGATGAAGTCAGAGACACTGCTGGCTTGGCAGACTCTTTCCATCGACTTTGGCACAGTTTTACAGAATACATATTTCTACTTAATACTCTTTGATGAGAATCATAAGAATCTAGCAGCTTTTTGTTTCCTCCATGTGGGCACAACTTCTGTGCAAGGACAACTTGTTGGTCTCATGGTCCTTCATGAATTCCTCCCTTCTATTATCCACGTACATTGCTAAACAGTTTTCCTTTAGAAACCATCAGAAATGGAACTATCTGATTCAGGTACCTTAGTTCCTCTTCTGTGAAAAGCATAGTGTTTCTGTAGGGATATAACAATCCAAAGAGGAAGTCTCTTCTTTTGTGGAAATAAGGTGTAGTTGGGGAGATGGATAGCAAACACGTAAAACAGGTAGTATTAAATCAGGTAGGGATCAATTTCACGCGCAAAATAAAGAGTACGGGGGGAATGGAGATTGATGGGGACCGGAGAAGGGAATGTTTTAAACAAGATTGCAAGACACTTCTTCCATATCAAAGTAAATTGAGTTCTATCACTCTGAAATTTATCTTTCTTTGGAAAAAAAAGACCTTATAAAAATAAACAACATGCTAAATCTAAGAGGACTGTTGAACTGCATTTATAAAATGATTGTTCCATGTCATTAGAACACAGAATGAAAGACTCCTCCTCCCTAGCTCATGGCATGCTGTTATTAGGAATCTGTGCAAGGCCTTCTTTCAATAAGTTGTTTTCCCCTCTTTAATCCCTCACATTAACTCACATTTGTACAGGATGGTCACCCAATGTTGAGTATTCAATTTATGTTCTTCTAATTATCTTTCATATATTTAGCCAGAAACATCTATGAGAAACATTAAAAAAAAATTATTGTGCTCTCAGCGAAAGTTTACTATTTAATTTGTCATACAAAAGCACACACACACGGTTGTCACTGTAGTTGCTCTCCCCACACTGTGACAGCACACTCCTCCTTTCCACCCTGCATTTCTGGTGTGGTGCGTGTTCAACCAGCTCCTGGTCTCATGCTGATATAGTTTCTGTATTATGTGTCCCATTATGTCTCTTGGGCTTATGTTTTTCTCACGCCTTTGACGTTTTTCATTCTCCTTTGATCCAGGTGAGTTGTATTGACTTTTGTACTGTGTGTTGGTCCTCCCCTCATATAAAACAACTCTAGTCTACTGTCTAATTAATGACTACCCTCTCCTTTTCTTTCCTAACCTTGTAACCATCAAAGACTGTTTTCTTCTGTGTTAAACATTTTCTTGAGTCCTTGCAATAGTGGTGTCATGAATTGGACTGTGTCCTCCCCAAAATATGTGTAGCTGTGTGCCTAGGCCATGATTCCCTGTATTCTATGATGGTCCTCCGTTTTGTGGTTTTCCTATGCTGTATGTTAAAGGATTAGGGTGGGACTGTAAATCATTTCATAGGGTCGCCTCCCTGCTCCACTGTAAAGGGAATTTCCCTGGAGTATGGTTGCACCAGTCTTACTCCTTTCATTCTACAAGAGTTAAAAGGAAAGGAAAGCAAGCAGAGAATTGGGAACCTCGCAGCATCACGGAAGCAGCACCAGGAGAAGAGTGCGTCCTTCAGACCTGAGGTCCCTGTGCAAGATGAACCAAGACTGATGCAACACAAGGACTTTCCTCCAGAGCTGACAGTGGGAAAGCCTTCCCCTAGAGTGGACATCCTGAATTTGGACTTGTAGCCTACTGAACCCCATAAGAATAAACTTTCCTTTGTTAAAGCCATCAGCTTTGTGGTATTTCTGTTAGAACAGGACTAGCTGACTAAAACAAGTGATTGTATATGATATTTGTCTTTTTGCAACTGACTAATTTCGCTCAGCATAATGCCTTCATCCCATGTTATGTTTTCCAAATTCATCACTGCTCTTTATCATTGCATAGTATTTCATTATGTCAGTACATCATAGTTTGTTTATCCACTCATCTGCTGTAATGAGCATGTAGGTTGATTTTCTCTTTTTGCTATTGTAGATAGTGCTGCAATAACAGTGGTGTGTGTTAGTGTGACAGATCTTATTTCTCTAGTATGTATTCCAAGAAGTAGGATTGTTGGATCATATGATATTTCTATTTCTAGCTTTTTACAATAGCACCAAAGTGATTTTTACATTTCCACCAGTAGTGTATAAGTGTTCCAGTCTCTCTGGAACTCCCTACTATTTATCAATTTTGTGTTTTTTTTTGATTAACGCCAGCCTTGTTGAGATGAGATGCTATCTTATTGTACTTTTGATTTGCATTCCTCTAATGGATAATGATTATGAATATTTTCTCATGTATCTGTTAGCTGCCTGAATGTTTTCTTTTGTGATGTGTCTATTTATATACTTTGCACATTTTTTGAGTTGTTTGTCTTTTTAATTGAGTTGTTGAGATTTTACAGAATCTTATAGATTTTAGAAATTAGAGAGTGATTGAATAATTTGTTGTGCCAACTTTTTTCCCTCCAGGATGTCTTTTTATTCTTTTGGCGAACTCTTTGGATGAGCATAAGTATTTGATTTTGAGGAGTTTCCAGTGATCTATTTTCTCTTCTGGAGTTTGCGCATTGTCAGCAGTGTTTTGTACTGTCTTTACGCCTTGTGTTAGGATTCCCAGTATGGTTCCTGTTTTTCTTCCACGATCTTTACCATTTTAGATTTTATATTTAGTTCTTTGATCCATTTTGGGTTAGTTTTTGTGCTTGGTGTAAGATATGGATCTTGTTTTTTTTTTTGCAGATAGATGTCTACAGATGCCAATATCATGTGTTAAAGAGACTCTTTTCTCCAATTAATGGACTTTCGGGCCTTTCAAATATCAGCTGCTCTTAGGTCAATAACTTTACGTCTGGATTCTCAGTTGTGTTCCAATGGTCTATGTATCTGTTGTTGTACCAGTGCCAGCCTGTTTTGACTACCATGGTGGTGTAATAGGTTCTAAAGTCAGGTAGTGTAACTCCTTACACTTTGTTCTTCCTCTCCAGTAATGCTTTACTTTCCATGCAAAGTTGGTAAACTGTTTCCCCATCTCATTGAAAAATGTTGGTGTTAAGTGCTTTATCTTCAGTCTCACTAATTCTGGCTTCTATTGCCTCAATTCTACTACTTTGACTTTCTATTGAGTTGTCTAGTTCTTTAAGTTTATCATTTATCTTCTGAGTTTCTGCTTGCTTTCTCTCTATGCTTTCTTGCAGCCTGTTAAATTTGTCGTTATGCTGTGCTGTGTTTGGACTAATTACCTTCCTGATCTCTTTAAGAGTTTTAAATAGTAATCTTTTGTATTCTACCTCTGATAATAATTTCAGGAAGTTCTTCTCATCCGGAAAATGTCTTGATTCTTTTCTTGGAGCTTTCTGAAGCTATCATGGTCTGCCTATTTATGTGATTTGTTATCAACCGCTGTCTCTGAGCCAGTAGTAAATTGTTATGTTTATTTCATGTTTGCTTACTGTGGTCTAGCTTATTATTTTGAAATGTCCAGACAGATTGGTTATGTGAGCTAGTTTGATTATTGATACTTTTGAAGTTCCGTTGTCCTGTCACCAGATGGTTAAAGCTGTTACTAGGCATGTGAAACAAGCAGCTTATTTACTTTCCTTGTAGGTATTCAGCTCAGATGTTCAGGTAGTCAATCACTAAGTGTGTGGTGCAGGCTCTTTCCTACAGTCCTAGATGTGTAGGGGTGTTTGGTGTAGGCACAGGTATCTCGCTGCACACAATGAGAAAGGTGCATGGGTGTCTTTAAGGAAAGGGTGTCTTTGTTCCTTACGGTGCCTATGTAGATAGATTTTGCAGCTGAACTATAGGTTTTGGATGATGAATGCAAAGGTAAGTGGCATTCAAGGTCCATGGAATACTTACACTTATAGCTAGGCCAAGGAAATGTTTCTGCCCTGAGTTTCTGGGTCAGGGAACTTAGCTTTTGACAAATGAATGCTATTTTTCACTGATTCTGGAGGCTTGAGTAGGCTCTTGCTGCTTAATCTCTCCTGCTGAGGTGGATGCTTTCTGGATGCCAATGCTCTGTTAACCACACTTGCTGCTGCTAATCTACCTGAGGGATGCCAATTCCCACTGGGTCAGGTCTGGCCAGTCCTAAGTACTTCTGCACCTACTCTCGCTTCTCTGTCACTAAGTCTGATTTCTCAGCTTTCTCTTTGATGTTCAGGCCTCTTAGAATGTCATATATAATTGATTCATTTGTTCTTTCAGATCTTTGTTAGTAGAATCCCAAGAAGCGTCTGAGAACTCTGCCATCTTGGCCCCGCCTCCACCAAACGTGTATATTTTTCACACATACATATGTATTTCCAGTTATATCCAGTTATCTAGTATAGTAGATTTAAGTAGTGTCCCTCCAAAATTCATCTCCATCCAGAACCTCAGAATGTGACCTTATTTGGAAGTAGGTCTTGGCAGATTTAGTTAGTTAAGGATCTCAAGAGGACCTTTCTCTGGATTTAGGGTGAGCCCTAAATCCAATAACCTATGTACCTATAAGAGGAGGAAAGTATACAGATCAATACACTTAGTGATGGACATTGAAGTGGCCTCCATTCCTTGCTACCACAAAAATCTCTGTAATGAGGATTCTTGTATCTGTGTTTTAAATCAGTTGCTTAGTGTCAGCATATGGGTTCACACCTTGTGAATATAAACACTACTATGCGATCTGGTTTTCCTTTGTCTTCTGACCATATCTCTAACTACTCTTCTTTTACTCTTTTCCAGCCACATTGGCCTCCTTATTGCTCCATGAATGAGCTGGGTGTACCCCTACTTTACAGGCTTTATATTGTTTTTTCCATAGGACTAGAAAACTCTTTTCCTTGATTTTCTCATGGCTAACTCCCTTACCATATTCAAATACTCTTAAATGTCTTATTGCTCTATTTAAAATTGTATTGCCAACCTACCTCCAGTATTTCTGATCTCAAATACCTTCTGCAGTTTTAGAGCACTTACCTCCTTTTATCCTATTGTATAGTTTAACTATTTTCTTTTGTCTCTTGTTTGATACTGCATCCCTCTGCTAGCATGTAAGCATCAAACAAACAAATGAAAACAAAACAAAACAAAAACAAACCCAGTTTTGGCAGCTGGTCCATCATCAAGACTACAGACTGAGCATTCCAAAAATATTTGTTGAGTAAGTGTATTAGATCACAATCCTTTTTCGATTGTATGTTAGGTGAAAGTTTATGGAACAAACTAATTTTTCACTAAATGACAATATTCGTATTGTTTTATGACATTGGTTGTCAAACCCACATGTTAATATTCTTTACTTCTCCACTGCTCCCTGTTACCAGTGTTCAGGTTTCTGTCTGACTTTTTGTCCTTGCCTCTAGGCTGATGTGCTCATTTAGTTTTGTTTTGCCTTATGTGTGGGTATAGTCCTTGGCTGAAGAGTGAACCTTAGGAGTGACTTCATTACTGAACTACAAGGGTATCTGGGAGCCATACCTACGGAGTTTCTCTAGTCTCTGTTAGGCCTGTGAGTCTGTGGATCATAATTTTCAGTGAGAAATTTTGTTAATCTCTCTTTCATTTTTGTAAGCAATCTCTCTTCCCATACAACCTATTTAAAACAAACCCAGTTGTTACTGAGACGACTCTAACTCATGGTAACCCCCTGTGTGTCAGAGCAGAGCTATGATCTGTAGAGCTTTCAACAGTTTATTATTTGGAAATAGATCATCAGGCCTTTCTTTTGAAGCACCTCCGGGTAGACTCAAACCACCACCAATGTTTCAATTAGCAGCCGAGCACAGCGATCATTTTCACCATCCAGGGATGCTGCACAACATATAGAGGCCTTTTATTGCTGCTACTATTTTCGTTGTGGAAGAAGAGACTCTAATCTTTCTAGTTTTCCTTAGGACTGAAAATGAAAAGCTGGCTATGAACCCACTACTGTGTCCTTTCACCCATGGCCTGGCTCTTCTTTAGCTAGCTCTTTCCCAGAGTAAGAATTTGAACAGTGGATTAACAGTCTTTTTGGGTGTCTAACCTCTTTCCTATCACCTCTTCCATACCACAAAATGATATTATTACTCTTCAGATAAAACTCAGTGGCGACAGATTGTGTTTAAGTTTTTCTTAATAATTATCAGGTCTATTCTACAAACAGTACATGTTTCCTTTTAACAAATTCAAATATTACAGGTGAATATAAAATAAAAAGCAAATATTATCGTCTTCCTTATTTCATTGTCACTTCCAAGAATCAATCATTCTTGATAAGTAGTTTTCTTTCTAGAGATTATATATAGGCAGCCTCTCCTATTTGTAATATACACATATACATTCACTTATATATACATTTTTGCCCTAACATATTTATTCTTAAGCATTTTATTTTGCAACTTGTTGTTCAGGTTTACAAAACAAACTAGCTTCTCGTTAAACAACAGTATACACATAGTTTTTTGACATTGCCAGGTTAATGACAGAGATAACTACAGCATATGGTTCCAGTCTGTAGACTGTTGAATCAATATTCATTTTCCCACTTCCCTACTAACGGGCATTTAGTTTGTTTATAGCTTTTTAAAACTTATTTGCTATTACAAACAATGAGTCAATGAATGCCTGTGCGCATACCCCCATGTAGACTTACTTGTTGTGGTCAGTTGTGTTCACAGTGACCCTACGGGACAGAGGAGAGCTACCCCATGGGGTCTGCAAGGAGTGGCTGGTGGACATAGACTGCTGACTTTTCTTAACAACCCAGTTACCAACCATTGTGACACCAAGTCATGAATCTTAAAAATAAATCACTGAGACTTTAAGAATGATGAGAAATTATCAAGCATGGAACTTCTCATGTAAGGGCCAAGTTTTCTCTAGGTGCTGTCCAAGGATTCCTACAGATGTTTAACAAAATCCAGACTCACAGGCTCCACGTGAAAGTTATTGAATAATATCAAAGAGAGTAAGGTAAGATAACAATAATGATGAGAGTTTTGAGATGTAAAATATTGTAAAACCTGAAATCTCTGGGAGAAAAGCAGAAAATATTAAATGAAAACAACAGTTAACAAAGTGAAATCCACGCCAGCTATGTTCTCCAACCCTGCTTCCCAGAAGAGCCCAAAGAATCTCTGGGTGTTTCCAGAGGCTTCTGGTTACATCTGCCTTCAGTGTCCACATATGGATTTTAATTCTGTCTTCAAAAGATACTGTAAATAATTCTAAGTATGTACAATAAATCTTTCCCTGGAAACCATACAGTGTGCTGAATGATAGTGTAGGAATTCCTGGAGCTAGGAGGGAGCTGTAGAGGACTGGGTGTCTTTGAAGGACAAGTGGCAAATGACCAAGGCAGAGATCTATAAAGAACTGATCCCCAACATCGCCTTGTACTGTCCTGATCAGTCTGTAGATCACCGGGCAGTTCCGTGCTGAGCTACTACATCACCCAGCTAATCAGGGTTAACAGGCTTTTGTTCACTACAAAGCCAGAACATGCTGCTGTTGACAATATAGGGAAAGGAAGAAATGTGACCCTTGTATAGACTGATGATCAGACATATTTCTTGTTTTGGTGGTTTCAATATTTGTTCCTTCCCCTTCCATCCCTTCCTCTCTCCTTTTGTCACTTCCTCTACCCTCTTTCCCCCCCCCGTCTCATCCTAAATCATTGTAAAGACTTTCTAAGAGCTAATATTGAAAAACTGATTATGGAAGTTCATTAGAGTGAAAAGGATGATAGGAGAGATCAAAATCATTGAACAAATATAAATTAATTCTGGAAAACTTTTTTGACAACAGGGATGCTCAACAGCAGTTAGGAGTGAAACAGACATGGTTTCCTGAAGAAGGATGGATGAGAAGAGAATATATGAGAGCTGGATTTATGTAGACCCTGAGGCAATTGCCCACACAAAATAAGACCTCTGTAGTTGACAGCTGCAAGTGTAAAGAAATGGATGCAACCTAACACCTGTGATGCATGTGGACTGTGCCTACTGAATTACAAATTTTATTATGTTTATCCAGAAGAATCACAGACAGAATCAAGAAGAGTAGGGCACTCAAGAACTTGCTCACAGAGGTGCGGGCTTGGACTTTCTTTTGCACATCAGCTTCCCCAGCCCTCTCTTCAGGTCTTTGTTCCTCAGGCTGTAGATAAAAGGGTTTAGCATGGATGACAAAATGGTGTAGCCGATTGTTGCCACCCGGTCCCTGACAGCGTAGCTGGATAAGGGCTGTAAGTAGGTATAGAAGATGCTTCCGTAAAAGAGGGTGACCACAGTGAGGTGAGAACCACAGGTGGAGAAGGCTTTGTGTTTCCCAGCAGCTGAGGGAATTCTGAGAACTGCAGTGAGGATTCGTATATAAGAGAAAGAAATGCACAGAAAGGGTGTCACTAAAACAGCCACTCCTTCTGTCTTTATTGTGACCTCATTGATGAATGTGGAAGAGCAAGACAATTTTAGGAGAGGGTTGATGTCACAGAGGAAGTGTTGGATAACATTGGAGTCACAGAAGGTGAGAAGATTCAGCAGAAGTGTGTGCAGGAGGGAGTGAAGGTGAGAAAACGAGCAGGAAAAAGCCAACAGCAAGAAGCAGTGATGGTGGCTCATGATGGTGACGTAGTAGAAGGGGTGGCAGATGGCTACATAGCGGTCAATGGCCATGACTGCTAGAAGGCAACTGTCAGTGTTACCGAAAGCATAGAAAAAATACATCTGTGTCAGACACTCAGTATAGGAGATAGTCTTCATCTTTGACAAGAAGTTCACCAGCATCTTAGGAACAATGGTTGTTGTGAAGCAAATGTCAGTGAAAGAGAGAAAACTCAAGAAGAAGTACATGGGAGTCTGGAGCCGGGGGTCAGAGTGAATGGCCAGAATGATGAGCAGATTTCCTGTTATGGTGATGAGGTACATGATGAGGAAAAGGACAAAGAGTGGCTTCTGGTCCTCAGGCCTTGAAGACAGTCCCACGAGGATGAACTCAGAGACACTGCTGGTTTTGTTGCCTCTTTCCATGATTGTGGATCCAGCTAGAATGAAGAAAATCCTAATGGTGAACATAAATCTCTTTTATAATTTTAATCACAAGCAATCCAATAGATCTATGCTTCCTACCTCTGCTTTCCATCCTTAAGTTCATGATTAGCCATTCTATGAGCAACTTGCCCACCATGTGCTGCCCTTTCCTCCCAGTTCTAATTCTTCAAAAACTTCTTGTGTTGACCATATGGACGTGTGCAGAACTTTCCTTTAGGAACAGAGCAGAAACTTCCTGATTCAGTTTACTATTAAATCATAATTATGTGCTGAGCATCTACTCTGTAGAAAACACTCTTTTGGGGGGGTGAGGTCATGGCTAAGTATACAGAGAGAGGTCTGGCTTTGTGGGTCGTGTTTGAGGTCTGCCATTTAAGTTTATGAACGGATCCTAGAAAAAGTGTTACATATC
Source organism: Heterohyrax brucei (assembly GCA_028571685.1). Classification (NCBI taxonomy): domain Eukaryota; kingdom Metazoa; phylum Chordata; class Mammalia; order Hyracoidea; family Procaviidae; genus Heterohyrax; species Heterohyrax brucei. The sequence continues at coordinate 73,299,520 of CM053150.1, forward strand.
TCATTGCTGAATATCACTACAGTCACCTTCGAAGTATTCCTCTTGGGAAGCTATGCACTGATGCCAGTACCTAGTCCACCCTTCAAAACAATTTTGGAACTCTTTTTTGTCCATCACAGCTGTCACCATATTACTGTTTGTGTCCTGAATGTCATGAAAAAGCCTTCCTTTTGATATTTCCTTTATCTTTGGGTCAAGAAAAGAGTCATGGAGGGTTAGATGAGGTGAGTAGAGCGGGTGTTCCAATACACTTATTTGTTTATTGGCTAAAAACTCCCTGACAGACAGTGCCATGCGCATTGTTATGAGGCAAGAGCCATGAGTTGTTGGTGAAAAGTTCAAATTGTTTTGTCAAACTTTTTTATATAGTCTTTTCAGCACTTCCAAATAGTAAACTTGGTTGTTTGTCCAGCTGGTACAAATGCATAATGAACAACCTCTGATATCAAAAAGGTTGGCAGCATTGTTTTGACTCTTGATTTGGACTGATGGAAATTTTTTTGGCTGTGGAGACTTGGCTGATATCCATTGTGCACTTTGATACTTTGTTTCAGGGTTGTATTGGTACGCACGTGTTTCATCACCAGTGATAAAATGGCCAAAACATGGTCTTGCTTCTCCAGAAAGTCTTGACAAACTTCAACTCTCCCTTGCTTTTGTTCATTGGTGAGCTCCTTCAAGACCGTTTTTGCACACAACTTCCCCATGCCAAGATTTTCAGTCAAGATGTTTCTGTTTCTCTATTAATGTTAACTTGGTCTGCTATGCTTCTTATGTTTTTGACACACAATTTGATGAACTTTTCCAATGTTTTTGTAAGTTCAGCTTGTTACTGGCCACCCTGACCTCTCCATCGGTGATGCTTTGTCTCCCCTCAGAAAGATGTTTAGTCCATTGGTACACTGCCATTTTCTTCATGGCATTATCCCCATAAACTTGGACTAATATGTCCCTGATTTCATTTCTGCTCTTGCCCTGTTTAACAAGAAGTTTAATGTTTATTTGTTGCTCTAATTCAAGGTCCAACAGCCTCGTGATGACACACAAAAACACGTAACAACAATAATGAATGACACTCAGCAGGACACTGCTGCATGTCAACATGAACACAGCTGTGAGACACTGATATACCAAGGCTATGAAACTTCAGTGAGTTGTTTGTACAGTACTGCCTATGTAACTGCATGGCAACAAGTTCAGAAAATTGTTAGAACTCGTGTTCTAATAATCTCTCTCTCACACGCACAGACACACAGACACACCTGTGCGTATGTATGTATACATAGGCTAGTGTCTATGTGCGTAACTTACATTTTATGGAAAGAATAAAGCCATGTAAAAGAATGCAGACTGACAAGGGTTGTTGTTGTTGGTTGCTGTCAAGTTGGTTCTGACTCATAGTGACCCTATGAACAACAGAATGAAACACTGCCCTGTCTTGTGTTACGTCCCCAACCGTTTTTATGCTTAAGCCGATTGTTGCAGCCACTGTGTCAGTCTATCTCGTTGAGGGTCTTTGTCTTTTTCGCTGACCTTCCACTCTACCAAGCATGATGTCCTTCTCCAGGGACTGTTCTTTCCTGACAACAGGTCAAAGCATGTAAGACGCAGTCTTGCCATCTTTGCTTCCAAGGAGCACTCAGGTTATATACTTCTTCCAGAACAGATCTGATTATTCTTTTGGAGGTCCGTGGTACCTTCAACATTCTTCTCTAACACCACAATTCGAAGGCATCAATTCTTCTTCTGTCTTCATTGTTTGTGGTCCAGCTTTTGCATGCATATGATGTGACTGAAAATACCACAGCTTAGGTCAGGCATGTTTTATTCTTCAAGGTGATATCCTTTTGTTTTAATACTTTAAGGAGGTCCTTTGCAGCAGATTTTCCCAATGCAATGCATCCTTTAACTTCTTGACTGCTGCTTCGATGGGTGTTGATTGTGAACCCAAGTAAAATTAAATCCCTGACAGCCTCAATGCTTTCTCCACTTATGACAGTGTTGCTTACTGATCCAGTTGTGAGGATTTTTGTTTTCCTGATGTAGAGGTGCAATCCATACTGAAGACTATGTCCCTGATCTTCATCAGTAAGTGTCTCAAATTTTCTACATTTCCAGCTAGTAAGGTAGTGTTGTCTGTGTAATGCAGGTTGTTAATGCCTCTTTCTTCTTCATAGATTTCAGCTTCTCAGATTATTTGCTTGGCATACAGATTAAGAAGGTATGGTGAAGGGATACAACCCTAATGTACACCTTTCATGACTTTAAATCATGCAGTGTCCCCTTGTTCTGTTCACACAACTGCCTCCTGATCCATATACAGATTCTTTAAGAGCACCACTAGGTGTTCTGGGATTCCCTTTCTCCTCAACATTAGCCATAGTTTAGTATGACCCATAAAGTCGAGTGCTTTTGTGTAGTTGATGAAACACAAGTAAACATTCTTCTGGTATTCTTTGCTTTCAGCCAAGGTATATCTGACATCAGCAATGATATCCCTGGTTCCATGTCATCTTCTGAATCAAGCTTGAATTTTTGGTAGTTTTTTGTCAATATACTGTTGTAGTCATTTTTGAATGATCTTGAGCAGAATTTTCCTTGCCTGTGATATCAATGATATAGTTCAGGAGTTTCATATTCAGTTGGACCACCTTTCTTTGGAGTGAGCATAAATATGAATCTCTTCCAGTCAGTTGGCCAGGTAGCTGTCCTCCAGCTTTCTTGGCATAGATGAGTGAGCACTTCCAGTGCTGCATCTGTTTGTTGAAATATGTCAGTGATATTCTATAGATTCCTGGAGCCTTGTTTTTTGCCAATGCCTTCAATGCAGCTTCAACTTCTTCCTTCAGCACCATTGATTCCTGATCATGTGTTACCTCTTCGAGTGGCTGAACATCGCCCAGTTCTTTCTGGTGTAATGACTGTGTGTATTCCTTCCATCTTCTTTCGACGCTTCCTGAGTTGTTTAACAGTTTACCTGTAGAATCCTTCGCTACTGCAACTTGAGGCTTGAATTTTTTCTTCAGTCTTTCAGCTTGAGAAATGCAGAACATGTTCTTCCCTTCTGGTTTTCCATTTCCAGCTCTTTGCACTGCCATTATAATTCTTTTGTCTTCTTGAGCTGCTCTTTGAAATCTTCTGTTTAGGTCTCTTACTTCGCTATTCCTTCCTTTTGCTTTAGCTGCTCGACATTCAAGAGCAAGTTTCAGTGTCTCTTCTGACTTCCAATTTGGTCTGTCCTTTATTTCCTATCTTTTTAGTGATATTTTGCTCTCTTCAGGGATGATGTCTTTGATGTCATTCCACAGTTCATCTGGTTTTCAGTCATTAGTGATCAACACATCAAATCTGTTCCTGAGGTCTTTAAACTCAGGAGGTATATACTCAAGGTCATACTTTGGCTCTCGTGGACTTGTTCTAATTTTCTTCAGTTTCAATTTGAATTTGCATATGGACAGTTGATCTGTGCCACACCTGGTCTTGTTCTGACTGCTGATATGGAGCTGTTCCATCATAATTTTCCACAGATGTACTCAATTTGATTCCTGTGTATTCCATCTGGTGAGATTTCTGGGTACAGTCACCATTTATGTTGGATAAAAAAGGTATTTGCAATGAAAAGTCATTAGTCTTGCAACATTCTATCATGCTCTATCATGCAATCTCCAGCATTATCTCTATTACCAAGGCCATATTTACCAACTAACCATCCTTCTTCTTTGTTTCCAACTTTTGCAGTCCAGTCACCAGTAATTATCAGTGCATCCTGATTGCATGTCCGATCAATTTCAAATTGCAGAAGCTGGTAAAAATCTTCAACCTCTTCATCTTTGGCCTTTGTGATTGGTGCATAAGTTTGAATAATGGTTGTATTAACTGGTCTTCCTTTAGGTGTATGGATATTATCCTACCACTGACTGCATTGTACTTCAGGACAGATCTTGAAATGTTCTTTTTGATGATGAATGCAACACAGTTCCTCTTCAAGTTTTTGTTCCCAGCACAGTAGACTATATGATCATTGGATTCAAAATGGCCCAAACTTGTCCATTTCAGCTCACTAATGCCTAAGATGTTGATCTTTATGTGTTTCATTTCATTTTTGACAATTTCCAGTTTTCCTAGATTCATACTTTGTATATTCCATGTCCCGATTATTAGTGGATATTTGCAGCTGTTTCATTTTGAGTTGTGCAACACCAGTGAAGGAAGATCCTGGAGGCCTTACTCCATCTACTTCTTAAGGTTGACTCTGCTTTGAGGAGGCAGTTCTTTCCCAGATGTCCTCTGAGTGCCTTCCAACCTGGGGTGCTCACTTTCCGGCACCACATCTGACAATGTTTGGCTGCTATTTATAAGGTTTTCCCTGGCTAATTCCTTTCAGAAGTAGGCTGCTGGCTAGTCTGTCCTAGTCTGGAAGCTCAGCTGAAACTTGTCTACCATGGGTGACCCTGCTGGTACCTAAATACCAGCGGCATGACTTCCTACATCACTGAAATAAGCAAGCCTCCACTGACAGACAAGTGGAGGTTGCTCACTGTGTCTAGATACATAGAGTGACAAGGGTAGGGTGAAGAAATCTGTCTTAGATGAGGTGGTTATATTTCTCTCTTTCTGTAGCAAAACAAATTTTCAGTAATGTCATGCAAAGGTTTATATCTAAACCTGTTTAGTACTAAAAAAGGCTTGCTAAATGTATAATCAGCATAGAAATCAGAGGAGTAACGAACACAGGTTTTGTTCTTTTTGCTTGTTTTATCTGTAGAGGTACTTATTTAGAAGTTCATACTCCTTAGTGAATGTCAAACATATAATATAAGAAAATTATGTCTTTAAATTACTTTTGGCTTGTTATTGTTTTCTAACTCCCCAAACTGCATTATGGTGCTACATCTTGGACACCTACCGTTACGCACATGTTTCGCCAGGCCTGTTTCCATTTCCTCATTTATCCTTGTATAAATCTTTGAGTGATAGGTTTCTTGTTTTGTTTACGTATATTTTTCATTTACATAAATGATACTGTGGTATATATTTCATTCTGCTTTTTTATGTATGTCAATTTTTGAAGTATATGTTCTAGTTTATTTATTTTGAACCCTTTCATTGTGTGCATGTAGCACACTTGATTTAATCCTTTCCCTTAAATATCCTATAATTCTTTACTACTGTGGATAACACTGATTCATATATTTCTCTGCCTATGAGTGTTTTAAATTATTTATTCAAACCATGAGAATGTATATATTGCAAGACGTTTTCTTAGCAGTTCAATGAACTGCTAGAATGCCTACTTTCCAGCTGTTTAGCATCATATGAGTTATTAAATATCTTTCAACTTTAATTTTATCATGTGTAAAGAGTGAATACTAATATACATGCCATAACACTATTATAAGCCTTTAATGACATAATATGTTTAAAACACTTAGACAGGTTCTAGGTGCAAAGTGAATGTTTGGTACTACCACCTTCTCCTCCCGTAGTTATTGATAATGACTCCCCCTGACCCCATTAAGTATTCTGGATGTTCGCAAAATTTACTGATATGAATATTAACAAAACTTACACTCTCTCACTTTAATTTTCAAATTAACTTTTATATTCGTTTACAAAGATTTTTAAGAAAGTGATTTTTCCACCATGTTTTTAACAATCTGAGAGTAAACCAGTAAGTAGGCACTTAGCTTCTGACGGGCAGTGTCTTGTCTACTGTTCACAACTTCATGAAGTATAAGCTATATTCTTCCTATTTTTCTGATGAGGAAATTGAGGAATAGAGACAAAATGATTTCAAAGAGCAAGTAAATAGCAGAAATAAGATTTCAACTCAGGTCTAAGTCTGAAGCTCATGCTTTTAATTACCATGTTATAGCTTGTGCTTTGTAAAGCTATAAATGTTTATATCTCAAACAAGCATGTCTCAGATATAAGCATTGGCTGTATTTTTTTCCACTTTGATAATTTTCTACTTGCACACACAATATACTTCCCTGATTTTTTTTTTAAATCCCAAACTGAGGCTAGACATTTCCAAAATAAATTTGAGAACCTAGAGGAAACAGACAAATTTCTAGAAACAATACCTACCTAAACTAACATTTTGAAAAAGAAAATCAGAACAGGCCCACAACAGGACAAGAGACTGCAGTAGTAATACAAGAACTTCCAACAACAGCAAAAGTTCTGGCCTGGGCAGTTACAATGGAGAATTCTACTAAATACTCAGAGAAAAGCTCATAGTAGTACTGCTCAAAGTATTTCAGAGCATAGAAAAGGAAGGAATACTTCTAAATTGATTCGATGAAGCCTCTATAACTCTGATACCAAAGCAAGCAAAGACATCACCGAGAGAAAGAGAGAGAGAGAGAGAGAAAGAGAGAACTGCAAACCAGTATCTCTCACAAATATAGATGCAAAAATTCTAACCAGTAGACTTTGATGTAATACATATGTGTGTGCATGTATCTATGTATCTCTCTATTTATGTATTTGTGTGTATGTATGTATGTATATAAAATAGTATACTGTAACAAGATAGAATTCCTATGAGGTGTACAAGGATGGTCAACATCAGAAAATCAAATAACTCAATCCCCTACGTAAATATAATAGATGGGGAAAAAAATCACATGATCATCTCAATTGATGCAGGAAAGGCATTTGATAAAGTCTAGCATCCATTTCTGATAAAAAGTTAGTATGATAGGAATAGGAGGAAAATTTCTCAACATAAAAAGGGGGATGCCCTTTATTTATACTTCCTATTTAGCTAGAGCAAAAAGGCAAGATAGAGAAATAAAGAGTATCCAAATTAGAAAAGAAGAAGTAAAACTGTATCCACAGATGATATGATACTGTAGATAGAAAACTCCAAAGATTCCACAAAAAACTACTGGAACTAATAGTAGATCCAGCTGAGTAGAAGGATACAAGATTGGCATACTAAAATTAGTCAGATTTGTATACACCAACAAAAAGAACTTGAAACATACATCAGAAACAGAATGCCATTCATAATAGCCTCTAAAAAGATAAAATACTTAGGAACAAATCTAGTCAGGTTGTGAAGGACGTACATAGAAAACTGAGTAAGAAACCAAAAAAGACCTACATAAGTGGGAAAACATACCATGTTCATGAACAGGGAAGGCCTTAAATTGTGAAAATGTCAATTCTATGCAAAGTGATCTACAGACATATTGTAATCCCAATCCAAATACCAGTAACATTCTTTAACAAGATGGAAAAAGTAGCTATCAAATTTATACAGAAAGGAAGGAGGCCCTGGATAAGCAAAGCATTGTTGATTAGGGAGAAAAGAAAATAATAAAGTAGGAGTTCCCAAAATTTCTGATCTCAGAACCTACTAAATAGCCGTGGTAGTCAAAACAGCCTGGCACTAGTACAATGGCAGACACGTGGATCAGTGGAAGACAATTGAGAATCTAGACTTAAGTCCATCCACCTATAATCAGCTAATCTTTGACAAAAGACTGTGGTCCATTAAATGGGAAAAGATAGTCTTTTTAAACAAATGATACTGACAGAACTAGATGCCCATCTGTAAAAAAATGAAACAGAGCCCTTCCAACCATAAACGAAAACTAACTCAAAATGGATCAAAGACCTAAATGTAAAACTAAACATGATCCAGATCATGTAGGAAAAAAATAGGGATGAGACTGGATACTTTAATACATGGAATAAATGAAATAGAAGTCATAACTAACAATGCGTAAACATCAGAAGACAAGCTAGATAGTTGTGAGCTCCTAAAATTAAGCACTTATGCTTATCAGAAGACTTCACCAGAAGAGTAAAAAGAGAACTTATAGACTGGGAAATAATTTTTGGCTACAGCCTATCTCACAAGGGTCTAATCCCTAAAATCTATAGAATACTTCAACAACTCAAAGGTAAAAAGACAAAGAGTCCAGTCAAAAAGGGGCAAAGGATATGAACAGACGCTTCCCCATGAAGACATTTGATCAGTAACAGAAACATCAGGAAATGTTCACAACCATTATTCGTTAGGCATTGACAACAACCCACCGCATTATGTTTGCAGGTCACTTCGCAGAGTCGATTCTGACTCATAATGACACTATAGGACAGAGTATAGAACTGTTTCCTATAGAGTTTCCCTATAGAACTGTCCTGTAGAGTTTCCAAGAAGCTACCTGGTGGGTTTCAACTGCTGATCTTTTTTTTTTGCTGCAGCACTTAGCCACTGCATCACGAGGGTTTCTTGTTAGCCATTAGAAAAATGCAGATCAACACTGCAGTGAGATACCTTCTGACTCAGACATTATGAGCACTAATTAAAAAAACAGAAAATAACAAATGCTAGAGAGACTGTGGGGAGACTGGTACTTTTATGCACTGCTAGTGGGAATGTAAAATGTTATAACCACTATAGAAAATGGTAAGGCACATCTTTAAAAAGCTAGAGATGGGAATAAGATACAGTCTAGCAATCCTACTCCTAAAAACATATCCTAGGAAAAACTATCATATGAATAGACACACGCATATCCAGGTCCATTGCAGCAGTGTTCACAACAGTGAAAAAGATGGAAAGAACCTAAGTGCTCATCAACAGATTAAGGGGTAAACAATTTATGGTACATACACACAATGAAATACTATGCAATGATAATGAACAATGAGAAGTCTGAGAAACATCTCACAGAAGATGAATCCGGAGGGCGTTATACTGAACAAAAGAAATCAATCACAAAAGGACAAACTCTATGAGGACATTATTATGAAAATTCAAGAAAAGGTTACACACAGAAAAAAACACTTTTTTCCTGGCTAGTAGGGAGGGGGGTGTAGGGTGGAAAAACAATTAACTACACAGCAGACAAACATTAACTTTGCTAAGAGCTAAGAGAACACACAATACAGGGGAAGTCAGCACAACCTGATGATGGAAACATCATACAAACTTCCTACACACATCCAAAATATTAGTCCAAAAGATTGGACCAAATGAACCACGACTCCGTCAGTTTGAGCTTAGAAGAACTAAATGGTGCCCAGCTACCACCCCTGGCCACTGATAGGAATCACATTGAAAAGTCCCAGACAGAGCTGGGCAAAAGTGGAGAGCAAAATTCAAATTTATAAAAAATGACCAGATTTACTGGTCTGACAGAGACTGGTGCAATCCGTGAAATGATGGCCTCTGGAAACCATGCTAACTCAGAACGGAAGCTACTTCCAAAGTCCACCTTTTAGTCAAAGTTTGGATGGCCCTATAAGGCAAACAAAGACAGACGTGAGGAATGTGCTTCTTAGATCAACCAAGTATGAGAGATTAAATTGGCAATATTTGCCCAAAGGAAAGACAAGAATGCAAAAAGAGGCAGAGAAACTGGATGAATGGACGTGGGGAGCCGAGGATGGAAAGGGTGAAGGGGAGAGTACTGAGGATGCTGTAACCCATGTCTCGAAACGATTTTATGTGTGATTTTTTGGAATGAGAAACTAATTTGCACTACAAACTTTCCACCTAAAGCACAATAAAATAAAATAAAATAATTCAAATTTTCATGTTATTCAGAATTTCTGGAAACCCTGGTGGTGCAGTGGTTAAGTTCTATGCTAAACAAAAAGTTGGCTGTTCAAATCCATCAGGTGCTCTTTGGAAAATCTGTGGGGCAGTTCTACTCTCTCCTACAGGATCCCTAGGAATCAGAATTGACTCAATGGCAATGGGTTTGGTTTTTGGTTTTCAAGCACTGTAGGCTGGATAAACCCCTAAAACTATTGCCCTGAAAAATCTCCAAACCTTAACCCAAAAATGTTCCCTGAAATTTTAAAACCAAACACTAGTTTAGCTAGTGAAAATGTCTGCTTTGAGAAATGCACTCTTTTAAGATCTGTGTATATAGGATCAAAAGGACATCAACAACTTGAAAGATTAGACAGGAAATTCAGGGGGCAGTGAGTTTTATGTTAACTGTGAAAAATAGCTTGGAAAAGACAAGAATGGCTTCACAACTCAGAGAATGTAATCAGTGTCACTGAACTGTACACGCAGAATTGATTAAATTTGTTCATGTTTGGCTGTGAGTATTCTGAATGACTTAAAAAAGATAAAGTAAATTATTAAAAGACGTGTAGATCTTTTTGTTACAATGGGGAAACCTTTGTGTTGACTGGATTGTGAAATTTGAAAATTCAAGTTTATGTGACTGAATGTCAGCAATAGGGGAATTTAATCTTGGGTAGCTGAGGCTTGTCTGTGAGTACGAGTCGTGCACTGGCTGACAGCACACTGGACTTGGAGGCAGAAGATGAGGGCTTGTATCTGACCTCCTTTACTTAGTCAGTGGCTGATCGCGTTTTAGGAAGGGCCAGTGACACGTTTGTGTAACCGCAGTTTGTAAAGCACACAAACAGAATTATTTGTCCAAGGAATGTAAAAGAAAGAATATTTGGAGTGATCAAGTGAGGCTGAATACTCTCATGTCTCAGCATCAGCACTAAATATTTAGGAAAATGGAAGGCAGTTTTGGAAGTGACAGTCTGAGGACATAATTCTAAGAGCCTGGTGGGTGTATGGGATGGGAACTATTTTTTTGTTTGTTTGTTTGTTATTTCTGCTGAGTTCCCACTACGCAATTACTGGAGTTCTACTTCCTCAAAAACCACGGGATAATGACACATCCTGGCCCAGGGATCAAGGATGGTGGACGTAAAACCAGAAGACTGAATTAACTGTTAAACTGACCTCTGTTACAAGCTGTGCCCATATAATTCAGCTGGCCAAATGAAAACGAAAAAGCAAACCTGCCGCCGTAAGCTGATTCCAACTTAAGGTGTTTCAGGGTAGAACTGGGCTGTCATTTTACAGAAGGCTGTATTCTTTGGGAAACCAACTTTGAGATGGAGATCAACATGCAGAATATTTATTAACCAGGTCTTCTTTGTATGGTGCAGCTGAGTAAATTCGAACCACCAACTTTTTGGTTAGCGGTCAAGAGCTAACCATTCATTCCACCCAGGTATTCTCACTGCCAAGGAGGCTGAAATAAGTACCTGACCGAGGCGGACATCCAGTGTATTGATGTTTGCTTCCTGTATCCAGGTAACTTCTCTTTTCCCAGTGTTTTTAACAACAATCTTTCTCCTGATCTGCTTCTCCAAATTGATTCTATATCTCAGTCAAGTTTTCCTCTTTACCTTTCTGACCTCCTAGTCCTTGACAAGCAAGATGAGATAAAGGAGGACAGAGTGGATAGACTGGTCTAGATTTTGAAAGGGTAAAGTTGCTTCACAGCCCTCTTTTCCAACTTCTGACTCCTGGCATTATTCTGTCTTCTTCTAACCTCTCATCATAAAGGCAGAGATATTCAGATTCTTGTGGTAAGAACTGTGATGAGCTGCACCATCTTGATCCCTCAGGAGAGTTCTTTTTTGTGACTCCCTGGGTGCAGAAATCACAGTGGACATCAGAACTGCGTGCAGTTGCCCTCCAGGGACAGGGGGCTTCTGGGACCTTCTTATGGAGACTGAGGCTATTTGCAGAGCCTTACCCTAACATCTCCAGGGCATGCTTCAGTTTACCCAACTGTCAGTAGTCAAAGGTGATGGAATATTGGGTGTGTGTGTGTGTGTTTGACGAATAGTAAGTGTTTCAGGTTGTTTCTTTTGGCAAACCAACTTTGATATATAGATGAGCCTGCAGAATGTTTATTAAGCTGTGCTTTTAGGATTTACACCTGTGAAAGACTTCTAGCCTTCCAAAATGTGAGAAAATAAAATTTCTGTTCTTTCAAACCACCCAGTTGTGGTATTTTTTTTTGTTATGGCTGTACTAGATGGCAAGATATCGTTCATTATAAATACTGGACCTATTTTTTTTATTTTATTTTTTTATTTTTATTTAACATAACTGAGTGAAAATGTACATTCACATGTAAATTTACATGCCCCCCTATATGCAGCTTCCACTGCTCTCCCTGTCCGGTGACTGCACACTATTCCTCTTTGCTCCATACATGTCTCATCCTCCCAACAGTCTCCTTTCCCCTCCTCTCCGTCCACTCCCCTTCGTCCAGCCAGAGGTCAGCAAGATGATATCCTATAGATGTATAGAACCATAAAGTGCTTCCAACATACGGTTACTCTGCATTGCCAAGTCCATTCCATTCCTGTCCAAAGAGTGGACCTTTGTTATAATTTATAGGAATGGGCAGCATCAGGGCCGGGGGCCATGGACCTATTTTTATGGTTGTAGTGTTGCCACTTGAACTCATCATTCTCTTTGCTAGTAGTAAACTGAGCTCTGTGACAGCATACCTTATCATTAGCCTGACTTTCAGAAGAAAAAGAACCACTATCTAAAGGATAAAATGAAATCATACATGTAGAAGCTATTACATTGTTTTGTTGTGTGTATTTTCAACACAATAAAAAAGTATAAAATGAAAAGCAAAAGTTTTGTGTTCTTGTTTCTCATCTACAATCTCTCTGTAGTCTTTCTTACTATAATAATTTAATGTTAAATTGATACATATTCATCCATCTTCTTCAGAGATCTTTCTTTTATGAGAGACAAATTTAATATAATTACACTATCTTCCTTCTCTCCTTGTTTTCAATTTTAGTATTATTATTGTCTTATTGTGATAAATGTTTATAACAAAACATTTGTCACTTCAACATGTTTTGCATGTAGAATCCAGTGATGGTAACTATGTTCATCATGTTGTTTAACTATGACCATTCTGTTTCCAAGTTTTCTGTGACCCCTAACAGAAGCTCAGTGTCCCCGGTGCCCTGATCACCCTTTTTCCCTCCTTCCTGCTCAACTTGGAGTCAGCAATAAACTTTGGTCTCTATACAATTGCCTACTTTGGATATTTTGTTAACAGGATCATGCAGTATTTGTCCATCTGTGACTGACTTATTGCATTCTTTGAGCCCTAGTGATGCAGTGGTTAAGAGCTCAGCTGTTAACCCTGAGGTCAGCAGTTTGCATCTACCAGCTGTCTCCTGGAAACACGTTGGGGTAGTTCTACCGTGTCCTTTTGGGTTGCTACAAGTCGGTATCAACTTGTAAGTGATGGGTTTGATTTGGTTTTTATTTCATCCAGCATGATGTTTTCAAAGTTCATCCACGTTATAGTATGTATCAGGATTTCATTTCTGTTTATGGCTACTATTCTACTGTATGTATATACCACATTTTGTTTAGCCATTCTTCTGTTGTGAGACCTTTTAAGCTATTTCCACCTTTTGGCTACTGTGAGTGGTGCTGCAGCAAACATTAATGTACAAGTATCTATCCACATTCCTGCTTTCTATTCTTTCAGTAAAATAGAATACCTAGGAGTGGAACTGCTTGATAAAATGGTACTTCTGTGTTTAACTTTTTAAGAAACTGTCCATTTATTTTCCACAGTGGCTGTACCATTTTACAGTCCCACCAACAATGGATGAAAGTTTCAGTTTCTCCACATCCTCCCTAACACTTGTTATCTTCTGTTTTCTTAATCACAGCTATCTTACTGGAGGTGAAGTGACAGCTCATGATTTTGATTTGCATTTCTCTAATAACTAGTGACATTCATGATCTTTTCATGTGCTTATTTGCCATTTGTATATTTTCTCAGATGACCTACCTATTCACGTCCTTTGCCCATTTTTTGATCCAAGCATCTTTTTGTTACTAATTATAGAAGGAAGTCTTCATATGTTTTAGATATTAAACCTTTATCAGATGTATGATTTCTTCAAATTTTCATTCATTCATTTCTTGCCTTTTTTTTGTAAGTTCAGCTCTCCTGAACATTAAGTGAGAGCTCAGGAAGAGCTTTGAACAGAAACTGTCTGAGCTCACAAAGAATTGACTCAGGTCAAAGAAAGACGGAGAATTGCTGCTTTGTATTGTATATGTGTGTTTATGTGTATGTGCTATTCACTGTTGTTGTTAGGTGTTGTTGAGTCAGTTCTGGCTCATAGTGACTCTATGAACAACGGAACAAAACACTGCTCAGTCTTATGCCATGACCACAATTCTTTCTATGCTTCAGGTAAGGAGGGTAATAGCATCGGGTAAGGCAGATAACAGCATCAGGTAAACAGGGTAACACCACTGAGTAAGGATGGTAATGCCGTCATATAAGGAGGGTAACAGCATCAGGTAAGGGGGTAACAGCATCAGGTAAGGGGGTAACAGCATCAGGTAAGGGGGTAACAGCATCAGGTAAGGGGGTAACAGCATCAGGTAAGGGGGTAACAGCATCAGGTAAGGGGGTAACAGCATCAGGTAAGGGGGTAACAGCATCAGGTAAGCAAGGCAACACTATCAGGTAAGGAGGGAGTAGCAGCCCCCACTTGTCTGTCAGTGGAGGCTTGCTTGTTACTGTGATGCAGGATGCTATGCCACTGTTATTTAGGTACCGGCAGGGTCAACCTGACCCAAGCCCTGGTATTGTCAATTGCATCATATGCATGGGAAAGCTGGATTGTGAACAAAGAAGACAGAAGAAAAATTGATGCTTTTGAATTGTGGTGTTGAAGAAGAATGTTGAATGTATGATGGACTGCCAAAAGAACAAACAGGCCTGTTCTGGAAGAAATACAACCAGAGTGCTCCTTGGAAGCAAAGATGGAAGACTGTGTTTTACATACTTTGGATATGTGGTCAGCAAAAATCAGTCCCCAGAGAAGGACATCATGCTTGGTTAGAGAGGAGGATCAGTGAAAAAGAGGAAGTCCCTTGATGAGATGGATCGACACAGTGGCTGCAACAATGGCTTCAGCATAAAAATAATTGTAGACCTGGTGCAAGACTGGGCAGCATTTTGTTCTGTTGTTCATAGTGTCACTATGAGTCGGAACCGACTCGACGGCACCTGACAACAGCAGGGTCAACCGTGGTAGATAAATTTCAGCTGAGCTTCAAGACTAAGACAGACTAGGAAGGAGGACCTGGGAGTCTACTTCTGAGAGGAGTTACCAGGGAAAACCTTATGAATAATAGCTGAACATTGAGCTGTTTATCTGTGTTATTTATATAATCCAGTGTAATTTACTTGTATACTGACTGTCTTCTTGCAGGATGGAAATAGATAGATTATAGCCAAACCAACCAACCAAACAAACAAAAAAACCAAACCTGTTGCCATCAAGTTGATTCTAACTCATATGTAAGAATATTTTCTGGTTAGGTGTGTTTGTGTGTGCACATGTGTGTCTATCTATGTGTGTGCATGTGTGTATGTGTATTCTTGTGCTGCTCGGGTTTATATTTGCGTGCTGTGTCTACTTGACTGCATGTATCTGTGTATATACAAGTGTTCTTTTTTGCATGATTTTTTGAGTTGACTGGATGTCTAAGTGGGCTGTTCAGGTGTTGTGTTGCATGTGACTATGTTATACGTTATCAATTGTGTGTAAATTTCTGTGACAGAGACATAGTCCCTGACTTTTTATTTTAACCAGTAATGAGTACAGGTCATGGATGAACATTGGTGAGAGATGTCCATGATTGTGCTATGATTATATATGTGTTTTTATTTATTATATACTCATGTTCTATTTTGACCTAGAATAGGAGTAGAAGAGAGGGATATAATTATGAGATGGAAATATGTGTGTGTGTATGTTTGTGTATTGGGTAAAACAAACTCATAGCCACATCCTTCTCTTGTATTTCATTTCCTGTTATCTCGGACACAGACAGAGAATTCTAATCAGGGCCTTCCTTAAGCTGTTGGTAGCCATTTCCATGTTTTTTGAAAGTTCCAAAAGTGCTCTGAGGGCCAAATATTTTCTTCACTGACCTTCACAATGCCGTATTTGTATGCTGGGAACGTGGTAGTGGTTAAGTGCTTAAGCTCTGGTGTTGTACACGTCTTGTCTCAAATCTCTGTTTTTGATAGTTAATAGCTTGTAACCTTGGGCTCAGCATCCGTGAGGCCCAGCAGTCTGAACTGTAGAACGAGATGAGTAAAGGTTTAATCCAGTATATGTATGCTGTACGCATGGAATAAGTAGGTGTTAGTGTCATGATTACTCCTCAGATACATGAGATTCTCAACTCTCTACTCCTTCTTTGATTGTCCAAGGGAGAGTATTTTGCACAAGAAGGAAGGCAGTGGGCCCGTCCAAAGAGTCTCAAGCTGGAGCTTACAAATTCCCTTCTTCATATCTGAGCATGGGTCCAGCTTCCTCTTTCACATAGGCGGTGACTTGATTCAAGGTTCTATTTCTTTTGATCAAACCATTAAGTACAAAACATATCTTCTGGATCTCCCCCCACATGTGCTTGAGCTCCAGAAAGACGTCTGGCCCAGTACTCCCCCGTGGGCAACCAGCCCTTAGCAGAAGGTTTAAGTTGCTTCTCAGTCCTGATTCTTGGTCCTCATTGACAGACACAACCTTCTTGGTTGAGATCCTCTATGTTCTTGGAAGGGGCTCTTCTATCAGATATTTATGTGTTAGAGTCACAGTCTTTCACTGGGCTCCCCTTCAGGGCCTCTGTATGTGAGCCTAACTCTGATCTGGTTCTTAGGGAAAGAGATGCCAGACTGTTAATGCAAACTCTGTGAATTCTCATGCTTAAGATCACGCATGATCCAAAAAAACCCCAAAACCAAAACCAGCAAACAACAAAAAACTAGCTTTGTATGTGACTTCATACCTGTTGCCACAAACAGTAAAAATGAAAGCATTAGCCACTGTTTGTCTGCTTCACAGGCACTTGAAACATTTTTATTGATTAATGGGATTAAATGCATGTAAAAGTCTTTGCAAATTGTACCCTAAAATCAATCCAAATTCATTGCCTTTGAGTCAATTTTAACTCACAGTGACGTTGTAGGACAAAGTGAAATTGCTCCACAGGGTTTCCAGTCTTTATGTAAATCTTTATGATAGCTGACTGCCTCGTCTTTGCCCCATGAAGTGGCTGGTGGGTGGGAACTGCTGACCTTTCTGTTAGCAGTCAAGCCATAAGCCAGCACACCACCAGGCGTCCTTACTTGCCAATAGTACAGTTTGGTGTGTAGATGGGTGATCATCCTAGTTTTCTCATGGAAACCTGGATGTACGTGGTCTGACAAGTCCACGAACTTAATCGCTCTAAGTGCTACACACCTCACTGATGAATTTCCCTAGGGTCACCTTTGAAGTACTCCCCGTGAGCAGCTACGCACTGATGTCAACATCTAGTCCACCCTTCAAAGCCACTTTGTAACTCTTTCTGGAATGGCCATTGCACACGATGGCAAGGTGGCAAGTTTGCAAACTTGACTGTATAGTTGTTTGTGGGGAGTTTTCAGCCAGTAAACAGATAACTGTACTGAAACACTCTCCCTACTCACCTGATCTGGACCTTAATAGCTTTTATTTACCTGAAAATAAGGGAAATATTGAAAGACATTCTGATGACATTCAAGAGAATGACAGTTCTGATGGCCTTTCCAATAACAGAGTTTCAAAATTGCTTTGAAGGGTGGACTAGGTGCTGGAAGGTGACCATAGAGATATTCAGCAGTGTGGTACGTAGCACTGTTTCTAGGATGAGTTCTTGAAAGTGATTGTCAGTTCTCGTCTAGCTATTGTTCCATCATAGCTATTGTATAGCTTCTCTTCATTCTCAAAAGTGTCCTGGTTTGTATACTGAAATATAGAGTCTTTGCATATATAAATGCTGGTTGCTAACCAAGCAGATGACTGAGGCCAGTTTGAAGCCACAAAATAATTCCATACAAGGTCCAGGGTTTTCTCCCTAATGAACCAGTAGAATGGTGAAGGGCAGAGTTTCTGATCTTGCTGATACTGGAGTCACTGATTGCATCAGTTATAGTCCTTGTGACCTAGAGCCAGTTACTAACTACACTGAGGTTTTGTCACCCAATACCTACATTTGATGTTAATAATGCTTATGTTTCAGTAGGAGCTTACTAAATGTCAGCAATTACCAATGCTGAAGTATATTTTTTATAATCAGATGACTATGAATTCTCGAAGGCATCAGCAAGTGCTTAGGTTTCTGGTAAAGTTTTTGGAAAATTCTCAGGTTCCTGTCAACATACATATGCTCAGATTTTAACACGTGTAACCTGGCTTGAAGGACTGGAGATAGATAATCTGGTTTGGAAGACTGGAGATAAATGGAAAGAGAGAGAAAGAAGAGAGAGACAAAGGGAGAAATAGCTGTGTTGGGTGAAGTGAAGAAATAAGAAAGACAAGATACCTGCCATCAAGGAATTAATCCCTGTAGTTTAGAGTCTCTGCCTCTGCAGTTTGACAAGGTGCGTAAAAGCCTGGGAAGTTAAAATTTTATAAACCAGCAACTGGGAATTGTCTGATGCCCATCTCACTTTGCTGCATTATTGTGCAAACACTAACACACTTAGTGAAGGAAATCAAAGTGGCCTCCACTCCTTGCTGCAACAAAAATCTATGTAATGAGGGTTCTTGTATTACTAAGATTCTGTCGTGAGTATTTAATGAGATGACGTATTTAAAGTGTAGCGCACAGAAGAGGCAGGCATCTGGTGGACACTCAGAATAAGTTGTCGATCATCATCATCGTCTCCATTGTCATTGTTCCTTTTCTGCTCTTCCTGGATGTTTTCAAAATTAATTAACTCACATATTTTAAAAGTCATACCCCTCACTGCCTAATTGTCAGACCAATTTCATGAGTTTTTAAGATTTTGTAGAAGAACTATTTATGTGTTGAATTATTTTAGTGAATCAATTACTAAGGCTAATAACAATAATATTAATAATTTATTGCAAACTTAACTCTGCTTAAGGCAATGTTAAGCATTAATCACTAAATGTCATAAAGAACTATGATGGATATTTTGTTATTGCCATTTTATGGGTTAAGAGATGAGGCCTAGAGAGGTGAAATGATATGGCTAAGGTCACTGAGAAGGTGAAAAGCAACCAGAATATGAACTTGAATTGATATACTCTGAACCCCATGCTTTGATAAAGATACAATTATTTTTGTCAATTACAACCATGCACGGACACTTCTCTTTATTAATTTTCCACATGAGTTTTTTTTTTAGCCCTTTAACAACAAGCATTTTTCCCTCCCTTTTAAGAAACCAATTCCTACAGTTGACGTCACCTGTTCTTCTGTTGTGTGGATGGCAGATAATGAGATTCTGAATATCCATCATTTACTGAAAACAATCAGGTGAGAAACATTGGCTGCATATAGCTGGGGTATGCTAGTGTGTGGAGTTGAAGTGGTGCTTTTGGCAATGTCCTGGATTTGAGGCAGAAGATGAAAATTTGATTTGTCCTCCACTTCCTGCTCACCAGTCGATTCCCTGGTGCTTTATAAAGAGCAAGTGAGATATCATGTCTGAAAAGCAGTTTGTCAAAAACAGATCAGCATTCAAAAGAAAGATGATTGTAAAAGTGTTGCCTAGGTAATGCACAATAGAAAAAAATCAGTGAGGATTTGGCTTCATTAAATGAGGTTATGTGTAATGAGTCACCAAGGTGAAGTCATTGATGCTCATAACTAGCAAAGAGAAAGGAGGTTTTGTGTATGAGAATCGCAGACAATAGTTGTAAAAGCACAGGGTAAGTGAAGAGCCAGGAAATAGAACATATTATTTTCCCCATTTCTGCTGATTAGAACATTTCCATGGAGGTGCTGGCTAGGATTTCCTCCTGTGCGTCAGCTTCCTCAGTCCCAGCTTCATGTCTTTGTTCCTCAGGCTGTAGATAAAAGGGTTTAGCATGGAGGACAAAGCAGTGTAGACTATTGTTGTCACCCGGTCCCTGACAGTGTAGCCAGATAAGGGCTGTAAGTAGGTATAGAAGATGCTTCCATAAAAGAGGGTGACCACGGTGAGGTGGTCAAGGTGGAGAAGGCTTTGCGTTTCCCAGCAGCTGAGGGAATTTTGAGAACTGCCGTGAGGATTCGTATATAAGAGAAAGATGCACAGAAGGGGTGCCACTAAAACAGCCACTCCTTCTGTCTTTATTGCGACATCATTGACAAATGTGGAAGAGCAAGACAATTTTAGGAGAGGGTTGATGTCACAGAGGAAGTGTTGGATAACGTTGGAGCCACAGAAGGTGAGAAGATTCAGCAGAAGTGTGTGCAGGAGGGAGTGAAGGTGAGGAAATGAGCAGGAAAAGGCCATTAGCAGGATGCAGCGATGGTGGTTCATGACAAGTGACGTAGTGGAAGGGGACGCAGATGGCTACATAGCGGTCAGTGGCCATGATTGCTAGAAGGCAGCTGTCAGTGTTGCCAAAAGCATAGAGAAAATACATCTGTGTCAGACACCCAGCATAGGAGATAGTCTTCTTCTTAGACAAGAAGTTCACCAGCACCTTGGGAACAATAGTTGTTGTGAAGCAAATGTCAGTGAAAGAGAGGAAACTCAAGAAGAAGTACATGGGAGTCTGGAGCCGGGGGTCAGAGTGAATGGCCAGAATGATGAGCAGATTCCCTGTTACGGTGATGAGGTACATGATGAGGAAGAGGACAAAGAGTGGCTTCTAGTCCTGGGGCCTTGAGGACAGTCCCAGGAGGATGAACTCAGAGACACTGCTGTTTTGGTCGACTCTTTCCATGGTTATGGAGCCAGTTAGAATAGAGAAGATCCTATTTTTGAATATAATTCTGTTTTACAGCTTTAATCACAGAACCCCTGATAAATGTATGGTTTTCCTACTAGCACTTTCCATCATTAGGCTGCCAATTAGCCTCCGTGTGAGTATGTCGCCAGCCTCGTGGTTTTTGATGATGCTTTCTCCTCCCAAATCTAACTCTGTACAAACTTCTTGTGTTGATAATATGGACTTCAGGAACAGAGTAGAAAGTTTCTAATGCAGTTTAATGTTTAATTACAAATATGTATTGAACATCTACTGTGTGAAAATACACTATGTGAATGGAGTCGCAATTGTAATTATGCAGAGAAAGGCCTGGCTTCATGGGTCACGTATTCTAATAGGGGAGATGAAACACACACACACACACACACACACACACACACACACACACACACACACACACACACACACACACACACACACCACACAACTGTGCACACACACACACATAGGTAAGTGTGCATGGGTACGTAATCTACATTTTGTGAACAATAAGAAAAATAATGCTGTTGGAGAATAGAGACTGACAAGAGTAGCATGAGAGAAGCTGGTTTATATCAGGTGGTTATATTTCCTGTATTTCTGTATCAAAGCATGACTTTTCAGTAATAGTGTGCTAAGGTTTGTCTCTGAACTCCTTTGAAAACAGAAGAAGCTTGCTAACATAATCAGCAGGGCAATCAGAAGCATAAAGAGCCCAGGTCAACAGTTCTGTTCTTGTTGCATGTTCTATCCTGAGAGGCACTTATTTGGAAGCTCTTAACCCTTAGTGAATGTCAAACATTCAGTAAAAAGTAAGTTAACATAAAATAATTTCTTTAAACTTACTTTTTATTTATTATTTTCCTCTAACTCCCACAAACTTAATCGTATTCCTACATTGTAACACCCATCATTAAGCATGTGTTCTGCCATTCCATTTTCCATGTGTGTTTATACAAATGCTTGAAAAACCAGTTTATTGCTTTCTTTAAGTATATTCTTCCATTTACATAAATAAGACTCTGGTACGTATTTCATTCCGCCTCTTTTTAATCCACACAAATTTTTGAGATATATGTTCTAGTTTACTTATTTTGACCCCTTTCATTGTATGTGCATACCTCTCTTAACTTGATGCTTTGCCCCAGATATCCTGTAATTCTTGGCTACCATGGATAACACTCATTCAAATATTTTCATGTCAACCAAAACGAAACAAAACAAAAACTCACAAACCCATTGCCGCTCTACTCTAGATCTCCTCCACAGATTTTCCAAGGAGTGCCTGGTAGATTCAGACTGCCGATCTTTTGGTTAGCAGCCATAGCACTTAACCATTATGCCACCAAGGTTCCCTTCATGCCTGCAAGGTGTTTTAATTTATTCATTAAAACTTAGAGAATGGGCATATTGCATGGGCATTTTTCTTAGCAGTTTAAGGAACGTCAATTGGTTTATGCTTTCATTCAATACTTAAATGTCTACTTTCTAGCTGTTTAACATTAGATAAGTATTACATATTTTTAAACTTCAATTTTTGCCACCTACAAAGAAAGGATACTATTTGTGTATCCCATAAGATTTTTATGAGGCTTTAATGACATTGTGAGTTTAAAATACCCAAATACAATGTAAATGTTTGGTAACAAAAAACCAAACCCACTGCCATCAGGTTGATTCTGACTCATAATGGCCCTAAAGGACAGAGTAGAACTGCCCCATAGAGTTTCCAAGGAGCATCTGAAGGATTTGAACTGTTGACCTTTTGGGTAGCAGCCCTAGCTTTAACCACTAGGCCATGGGGGTTTCCAAAGGTTTGACACCACCACATTTTCCTTCCATAATCCTTGCTAATACTTCCTTCCCATCTTGTTGGATGTCCTCAAAAGTAACTGACTTGAATATTAAAAAAATCTCTGTTCTCACACTTGAATTATCAGAACAACCTCTGTACAATTCTAAGAAGTTTTTTTTCCAGAAGGTATGTAACTTTTCCCTGTGTTTTGAGTAATCTGAGAGCAAACTAGCAATTAGACATTTACCTTCTGGTAAGCAATGTCATGTTTATTCCTCGTGAGGAATAAGCTATTATTCTACTTTTCTAATGGGGAAGCTGAGAAATAGAGATAAAATGATTTCACATATCAAGTAAATATAAGAAATAAGATTTAAACTTAGGTCTAAATCTGAAGTTCATACTTTTGCCAGCTGTGCTTCATCTTCTCATGTTTTTGTAAAGGCTATAGATGTTTATATCTCAAAGAAGCATGATTCAGATGTAAACACTGGCTACATTTTTTTACATTTTGATAGTTTTTACTTACGTATACAATATCCTTCTCCTGAAGTGTTATTTTCTTTTCTTAATCTGTCAGTAAGAATAGATGTATCTGAGTAAATTGGAGAATCTAGAAGAAATGGTCAAACTTCCAAAAACACACTACCTAGATAAACTAACACAAACAGAGAAAGAAAATCTGAAGAGATACATAACAAGAGACTGAAGTGATAGTTAAAAATACTCCTAACAACAATAAGAACAACAGTTGCCTTAGCCTGGACTATTAAACTGGAGTATTATACCGAATAACCAAAGAAAAGCTCATACCTGTACTACACAAACTATTTCAGAACATTGACGAGGGAGGAATAATCCATGATACCAAAGCCAGGCAAAGAAACCAAGGGGGGGAAAAAAGGTAAGAAGGGAATGAAAGTTATAGACAGTATTTTTGTTTCATGAAAACAGATGCAAAAATTCTAGCCAATAGAATTCAGCATCATATATAAACATATCTGTGTGTGTGTGTGCATATACATATAAAACATATCATGACAATGTAGAATTCCTATGAGGTATACAAATGTTCAACATTAGAAAATCTAACAGTGCAATTCATTACATAAACAGAAGAAACAAAATCACACGATTGCCTCAACTGATGAAGGAAAGGCATTCGATGAAATCCAGTAACCATTCCTGACACAAACTTAACAAAGTTGGAAGAGGAAGGAAATTCCTGACCATAGTAAAAGGCATCTATCCAAAATGACCAGCCATCATTGTTCTAAATGGAATGAGGCAGAAAACACTGCCCTACAGAATGACAACAAGACAAGGATGCCCTTTATTCCTACTCCTATTAACATGGAGCTGAAAGTCTCAGTTAAAGCAAAAAGGCAAGAAAAAGAAATAAACATTCACATTGGAAAAGGAGAAGTAAAGCTATCCCTATTGGCAGATGATAAAATCTTAGACATAGAAAATGCCCCAGACTTGACAAGAAAACTACTGGAACTAATAGTAGATTTCAGCAGAGTAGCAGGATACACGATTAACTTACAAGAATCAATTGGATTCCCATACACTAAGAAAGAGAACTTTGGACAGGAAATCAAGAAAACAATACCATTCATAATGGACTTTAAAAAGATATCATACTTATGAATACAGCTCATTAAGAATGAAGACGACCTCTACAAAAACCAAAAACAACCCCCCAAAACTACAAGACAATGTTTCAAGAAACCCAATCAGACCTACACAAATGGAAAAATATATATGCTCATGAACAGGAAGACTCAATGTCGTGAAAATGTCAATTCTATGCAGAGCAATCTCTATATATAATGCAATCAAATATTAGCAACATTCTTCAATGAGATGGAAAAAGTAAATATCACTTTTATACGGAAAGGAAAGAGGCTTTGAATAAGCAAGTCATTGTTGATTGAAACAAGCAAGCAAGCAAACAAACTAAAGAACAAAGTAGGAGGTGTTACACCATTTGATCCCAGCATCTCCTAAACAACAGTGGTACTCAAGACAGCCTGGTACTGGTACAGTGGCAAACATATAGGCCAATGGATAAGAATCAAGAACCCAGGTATAAATTCGTCTACCTATAACCAGCTGATGTTTGACCAAGGACTTCGGTGCATTACCTGGGGGAAAAAAAGTCTTTTTAAACAAATGGTGCTAGCAAAACTGAATGTCTATAAAAAATGATACAGGGCCATTTTCTCACACGTTGCACATGAAATA
This sequence comes from Heterohyrax brucei, assembly GCA_028571685.1. NCBI lineage: Eukaryota > Metazoa > Chordata > Mammalia > Hyracoidea > Procaviidae > Heterohyrax > Heterohyrax brucei. Next base: position 73,324,175 of record CM053150.1, read on the forward strand.
ACTTAAAATGGGTTAAAGACCTAAATACAAAACTTAAAACAAGGTAGATCAGGTAAGAAAAAATACTAATGATGCTGGGATCCCAATACACGGCATAAATATAATACAAACTATAGCTAACAATGCACAAACACTGGAAGATAAGCTAGAAAGCTGGGATCTCAACTTTTATGCTCATCAAATATGTTGCCAAAAGAATAAAAATAAAACCTATAGACTGGGAATAAATTTTGGCTGCAATGTATCTGACAAGGGTCTAATTTCTAAAATTTATGGAATACTTTGACATTCAACTACAAAAAGACAACACAATTAAAAATGGGCAAAGGGTATGAGAAAATACTTCATGAAAAAGACATTTGGTTGGTAACAGACACATAAGGAAATGCTTACAACCATTAGCCATTAGAGAAATAATAGAAATCAAAATTGCAGTGAGATGCTATCTAATCCTGGCATTATAAGCACTAAGCAAAAAACAGAAAATAACAAATTTTGGAGAGACTGCAGGGAGACTGGAACTTTTACACACTGCTGACAGGAAGTCAAAACGGTATAACCACTTCGGGAAATGATACGGTACCTCCTTAAAACTCTAGAAATAGGACTATCATAGAATTCAGCAATCGTACTCCTAGGAACATATCCTAGAAATATAAGAGCTGTCACATGAAAGGACGCACTTACATCCATGTTCATTGCAGCATTATTGACAACAGTGAAGAGATGGAGGCAATTTAAGTGCCTGTCAACAGATGAATGGATAAACAAATTATGGTACACACATACAGTGAAACACTAAGCAATAATAATGAACAATGAACAATCTGAGAGACAGCTCACAATGTGAATGAATCTGGAGGGCATTATGCTGAGTGAAAAAAGTCGTTCACAAAAGGACATATATTGTGTGAGACTGTAATGATAAAAAACAAAGAAAAGGTTTACACACAGAAAAGAAAATCTTCTTGATGATTACTAGGAAGACAACAGACAGGGAGGGAAAACCACTAACTAGATAAGAATGCTCTAGCTAGTCTACTAGGAAGCCATCAAGTCTACTAACTAGATATTAGACAAATGCTAACTTTGAAAAAGAAAAAGACAACACACAATATAGGGGAAGTAAGTACAACTTGACAAAAGAAAAGTCATAGAAACTTCCTAGACACATTCAGACACCTTTAGGGACTGAGTTTCTGGGGTTGAGGGTTAGGGACCATGGTCTTGGGGGCATCTAGGTCAATTGGCATGACATAGTTCATAAAGAAAATGTTTTTACATCCTACTTTGGTGAGTAACAACACCGAGGTTCTTAAAAGTTTCCAAGCAGCCATGTGAGATGTATGTGTTTGTTCCATTCATCCAGAGCAAAGGAAAATGAAGAAAACCAAAGACACACAAAAATACTAGTCCAAAGAATTATTGGATTAAATGAACCACAGCCTCCACCAGCCTGAGCCTAGAAGACCTAGATGGTGCCCAGCTACAAACATAGACTACTCTGACAATCGATTTAAACAGAAGGTCCTATATAAAGCAGGGGAGTAAAATTCCAATTAAAACAACAATAAAAACCAAACCAACAAACAGACTTGCTGGTCTGACACAGACTGAAAGAACTCCTAAGATTCTGACTCCTGGACACCATGCTAGCTCAGAATGCAAGCCGCATCCGAAGTCCACCTTTCAGCCAAAGATTAGATGGGCCTATAAAACAAACTAACACTTGTGAGAAATGTGCTCCTTAGATCAATCAAGTATAATAGGCAAAATGGGCAACATTTGACCAAAGAAAAGACAAAAAGGCAGGAAGGGACAGGAAAGCTGGAGGAATGGACAGGGGGAACCGTGAGTGGGAGGGTTAAAGGAGAGATTACTGACACAATGAGGGGATTGTAAACAAGGTAAAAAAACTATTTGTGTGCGATTTTTGAATAAGAAAGTGATTTGCAGTGTATACTTTTACTTAAAGCACAGTAAAGGTAAAAAAAAAAATCAAATTCTCAAGGAATTCAGACTTTCTGGAGCATTACGGGCTAGATGAGTCCCTAAAAACCATTGCCCTGATAAAATCTTTAAAATCTAAATAAAAACTACCCCCTTCTTGAAACCAGCCTGTAGTTTAGCTTAACTTGTAAAAAATATCTGTCTTGGGCATTATGCTCTTTTAAGATCTATTATACCAGATCAAAGTGACAGTAGCTCCAAAGATTAAATGCGAAATTTAGGGGGCAGTGAGTTTTATGTTACTAGGGGAGGAAACACTCAGAAGAGAATGCGGAGAATGCCTTTACAACTGGAAAAATGTAGTAAACATCACTGAACCATACAGGTAGAAGTAGTTGATTTTGTGTGTGTTTTGCTGTGAATATTCTCAACAATTACAAAAAATTGAGAAAATAAACTTAAAAAAGCATAGACCCTTCTTTTGTTAAATTGGGAAAATCCGTCTTCTTGTGTTGAATAGATTACGAGATTTGAAAATTCTAATTCCTGTGATTGAATGTCAATAACAGGGGCAATTTAGTCTTGGATGACTGAGGCTTGCCTGTGTGTGTGGAGCTGTGGGTTGGCAGAAAGTACCCTGGACTTGAGGCCGAAGGTGAGAGCTTATATCTGACCTCCATTACTAACTCACTGAGTGATTTGTCATGGATTGAATTGGGTGCCCCGCCCCCCTAAAATCTGTAGTAATTGCCTGGGGCATGATTCCCAGTATTTTGTGATTGCTTTCCATTTGGTGATTTTCCTATGCTATAAATTCTCAATTCTGCCTGTAATTAACAGGCTGGATTAATTTAAAGAGGATTAGGATGAGACTGCAACAGCCTTCCTAAGTCACCTCCCTGCCCCATTGTAAAGGGACTTTCCCTGGCATATGGCTTGCACTACCATTTATCCCTTTATCCTATACGAGATACAAGGAAAGGGGAGCAACTGAGAGGTAGGACCTCATACCAGTGAGGAAAGTAGCACCGAGAGCAGAGTGCATCCTTCAGATCTGAATAGGAAACTCAGAGCAAAGAAAGACTGATGCAACACAAGACATTCTGCCAGAGCCTCCAGAGTGCGCATCCCTCTGTAGCCGCCACCCCGAGTTCTAACTTCCAGCCTACTGGGCTGTGTGAGAATAAACTTTTCTTTGTTACAGCCATCTACCCATGGTATTTCTGTTAGAGCAGTACCAGATGACTAAAACAGTGATCTTGTTTTAGAAAGAGCTAGTGAAATACGTGCGTAAGAACAGTTTGCAAAATATATTAGCAGCAACAATGAATTGTGTTTGAAGTGATCAACTAAGACTGAATACATCAGTGCCGAATACTTAGGAAAATGGAAGGTAGTTCTGGAAGTGAGACTCTGAGGACATAGTTCTAAGAGCCTGGTGTGTGTGCAGATTGGGGACCATTATTTTTGCCTCTTCTGCTGAGTTCCCAGTACCCAATCACTGGAATTCTGTTTCCTCAAAGACCATGGAATAATGACACATCCTGGCCCAGTGATCAAGGAGGGTGGACATAAAGCTGAGACGCTGAATTAAGTGTTAAGCTGACCTCTGTTACAAGCTGTGTCTCTATGGTGAGAACTGCCAGATGAGAACCAAAAAGCAAACCTGTTGCTGTCAAGTCAGTTCCTACTCATGGTGAGTTCATGTGCTTCAGAGTAGAAGTGGGCACCACAAGGTTTTCTTGGCTGCCGTCTTACAGAAGTTGAGTTCTCTGGGAAACCAATTTTGAGATGGAGATCAGTCTTTGGAATGTTTATTAACCAGGTCTTTTCTCGTGTGGAGCTGTTGGGTGGATCCAAACCGTTAGCTTTTTGTGATTGCCTTCCATTTGGTGACTTTCCTATGCTATAAATTCTAAATTCTGCCTGTGATTAATAGGCTGGATTAATTTAAAGAGGATTAGGATGGGACCATACTAGCCTTCCTAAGTCACCGCCCTGCTCCATTGTAAAGGAAGTTTCCCTGGCTAGACTAAGGCTAGTAAAAGCACAGAATAAGCATCAACTTTTTGGTAATGGTCAAGAGCACACTGTTTATACCACAGTTACCTTTACTACCAAGGGGGCTGAAATAAGTAGCTGCCTGAGGTGCGATGGCCAAGTAGGTCAGCATCCAGTGTATTGATATTCACTTTCCATAACCAGATGTCTTCTTTCTTTTCTGAGGTTCTTCAAAGCTTATTTTTCTCCTGAACCACTTCTTCAAATTGGTTCTACAGCTCAGTCAAGATGATCTAAGTTTTATCACGTTTTCTTCCTTACCTTTCTGGCCTTCTAGTCTGTGACATAAGACAAAGAAGGAAACAACAGATAGGTTGAACTAGATTTTAGAGTGATAAAGCATCTTCCAAATACTACTTCATAGCCCTGTCTCTTTCTCAGCCTGTAACTCCTAGTATTATTCTGTCTTCTTTTGCTTCCCATCACAGAAGGCAGAGATACCTAGATTCATGTGGTAAGAGCTCTGTGGGGTGGAGAAGTCCCACCATTTGTCATGGGTTTGAAGTCTGCTCTTGCAACCTCCCTGAGGTCCTTGAGCTGAGGGAACGGTACTGAGCTAAACCATTTTGACCCCTCGAGGGAGCATTCTTTGTGACCTCTCTACGTGTAGAAATCACCGTGGACATCAGAATTGAGTGCAGTTGCCCTCAAGGGGCAGAGGCCTCCTGGGGCCTCCTTATGGACACTGAGGCTATTTTTCAAGAGCCTTTAAATTTACCGTAACATCTCCAGGGCATGCTTCAGCTTCCTAAACTGCGGGTAATCAAAGGTGGTGGAATAATAGTGTGTGTGTGTGTGTGTGTGTGTGTGTGTGTGTGTGTGTGTGTGTGTGTTTGGAGAATAGGGAATGTTTCAGGTTGGGTTCTTTGAGAAACCAACTCTGAGATAGAGATCAGCCCAATCAAAAACTAAATGACTACCATTGAGTCAATTCAGATTCATAGCAACTCCACAGAACAGAGTATAACTGCCTTGTAGAGTTTCCAAGGAGCGCCTAGTGGATTTGAACTGCTGACCTTTTGGTGTGCAGCCATAACAGTTAACCTCTATACCATCAAGGTTTCCAGAGATCAGCCTACAGAATGTTTATTAAGTGGTGCTGTCGGGGTTAATATCTGTGGAAGGGACTTCTAGCTCCTGACCTGTGAGAAAATAAATCTCTATTGTTTAAAACTTTCCAGTTGTCATGTTTTTTCGTTTTGGCAGTACTAGGTGACTAAGATACTGTACACTATAAAAATTAGATCCAATCTTGTGGTTTAGTGTTGCCACTTGAGCTCTAATTCTCCCTGCTATTAGTGAACTGAGTTCGGTGACAGCATACGTCATCATCAGCCTGACTTTCAGAGGAAAAAGAATCACCTTCGAAAGTATGGAAACCCTGGTGGTGTACTGGCTAAGTGCTATGGCTGCTGACCAGAAACTTGGCAGTTCAAATCCTCCAGGCACTCCTTGGAAACTCTATGGGGCAGTTCTACTCTGTCCTTAGGGTTGCTGAGAGTTGGAATCGACTGCAGTGGGTTTTGATTTTTTCATCAAAAGTATACAATGAAATTATACATGTAGAGACTATTAAATTGGTTAATATTTTGCTGTGTATACTTTCACCACAATCAAAAAGTATCAAATGAAAAGTAAAAGCTTTGTACTCTTGTTTCCGATCTCCATGATCTGTCTGTAGTCTACCAGTTAGTATCACAATTTAAAATTAGATCAGTATACCCAATTAGACAAAAATACACAAGTACTTCTTCATATACTTCAGATATTTTTCTTATGATAGAAAAATTTAGCATAATTACCCTATGTTCCTTCTTCTCTCCTTGATTTTCTATTTTAAATATGATTATTATACTATTGTGATAAACGCATGTAACACAATATTTTTCATTTCAACATTTTTGATATGTATAATTCAGTGGTGGTAATTATGTTCATCATGTTTTTCAACCATCATCATTCTGCTTCCAAATTTCCCATAAACCTCAACAGAAGCTGAGCATCCCCTAAGCACTGCGCTTCCCTTTTCTTCTCTTTTCTGCTCACCCTCGGTAATCGCTAATAAACTTTGTTCTCTATACACTTGCCTATTTTGAGTATTTTGTAAGTGGGATCATACAGTACTTGTTCCATGCAGGAAGCCTTGGTGGTTCAGTGGTTAAGACCTCAACCGCTAACCAAAAGCTCAGCAATTCAGATTCACCAACTGCTCCTTTGAAACACTTTGGGGCAGTTCTATTCTGTCCTACCAGATCTCCATGAATCAGAATTGACTTGTAGGCAATGGGTTTGTTTTGTTTTTATGTTTCATTTAGCATAATGTTTTCAAAGTTGATCCATGTTATAATATGTACCAAGATTTCGTTTCTCTTTATAGCTCGTATTCCATTGTATGGACATACTGCATTTTGTTTAGTCATTCGTTGATGGACATTTAAGCTATTTCTACCTTTTGGCTATTGTTAATAGTGGTGCAATGAACACTGGTGTACAATATCTGTCTGCATTAGTGCTTTCTGTTCTTTTGTGTCCATACCAAGGAGTAGCATTGCTTGATCAAACGGTGATTCCATGTCTGTCTTTTTGAGGAACTACCCATCTGTTTTTCACAGTGGCTGTACCATTTTACAGTTCCACCAGCAATGGATGAGGGTTCCAATTTTTCTACATCCTTCCAGTACCTATTGTTTTCTGTTTTCTTGATTATAGCTATCTCGCTAGAGGGTAAAGTGATGACTCATTGTGATTTTGATTTGCATTTCCCTAATGACTAATGGCATTGAGCATCTTTTCATATACTCATTTGCCATTTATATGTCTTCTTAGATGAAATACCTCTTCAATTCCTTTGCCCATTTTTTGTTCTGATTGTCTTTTCACTGTTAGGTTGTAGTTCTTTCTGTATTCTGGGTATCAAACCCTCATCAGATATATGATTGCCCAATTTTTTTTCTCATTTTGTAGGTTGTAAATTCACTTATTTGTAAGTTCCCCAGTGCACAAGGAGCCCTGGTGGCTCAGTGATTGAGAATTCGGCTGCTAACCAAAAGATCAGCAGTTGGAATCCACCAGCCAATCCTTGAAAACCCTACAAGGCAGTTATACTCTGTCCTATATGGTCATTATGAGTTGTAATTGACTCTATGGCAAGGGGTTTGGTTTTTGATGAACAGGAGTTTTAATTTTGATGAAGTCCCATTTATCTATTTGTCTTTTGTTGCTCATGCTTTAAATGTCATACCTAAGAACTTATTGTTAAAAACTGGATCCAAGAGAATTGTCCCTATGTTTTCCTTTAGGAGTTTTATGGTCTTATTTATTACATTTAGACCTGTGATTCATTTTAAGTTAGTTTTCACATGTGGTATGATTTGTGGATATCCAGCTGTTCTAACACCATTTAAGAGATTATTCTTTCTGTACTGGATGAACTTAGCATGTTCATCTATTTATTTCTGTGTTCTCAGTTCTATTCCACGGGTCTATATTTCCATCATACCAATGACAGATTGTTTTGATTACTATACATTTGTAATAGGTTTTGATTGGGAAGTGTGAGTCTTCTTTTAAAAGATTGCTCTGGATATTTGGTGTCCTATTGGAGACCTGGTTGTGTCGTGGTTAAAAGCTATGGCTGCTAACCAAAAGGCTGTTGTTGTTAGGTGCTGTCGAGTCAGTGATTCTATGAACAACAGCACAAAACACTGTGTGCTCTTGTGCCATGTCCACAGTTGTTTTTATGCTTAAGCCCATTGTGTGGCCTCTGTGTCAATCCATCTCCTCGAGGGTCTTCCTCTTTTTCACTGACCCTCACTCTACCAAGCATGATGTCCTTCTCCAGGACTGATCTTTCCTGGCAACATGTTCTAAGTATGTAAGACATAGTTTTGCCATCTTTGCATCCAAGGAACACTCTGGTTGGACTTCTTCCAGAATAGACCTGTTTGTTCTTTTGGCAGTCCAGGTTACATTCAACATTCTTCTCCAACACCCAAATTCAAAGGCATCAATTCTTCTGTCTTCTTTGCTCATAGTCCAGCTTTCACATGCACATGATGTGACTGAAAATACCATGGCTTGAGTCAGGTGCATTTTAGTCTTCAAGGTGACATCCTTACTTTTGAGTACTTTAAGGAGTTCCTTTGCAGCAGATTTTTCCCAGTGCAATATATCTTTTGATTTTTTGACTGCTGCTTCCAAGGACACCGATTGTGGACCCAAGTAAAATGAAATCTCTGACAACGTTAATCCTTTCTCCATTTATGACATTGTTGCTCACTGGTCCAGTGAGAATTTTTGTTTTACTAATGTTGAGGTGCAATCCATACTGAAGGCTGTGGTCCTTGAACTTCATCAGTAGGTGTCTCAGATCTTCTTCATTTCCAGCAAGTAAGGTGGTGTCGTCTGTGTAATGCAGGTTGTTAATGAGTCGTCCTCCAATCCTGATGTCTCGTTCTTCTTCACAGAATCCAGCTTCTTGGATTATTTGCTTGGCATACAGATTAAAAAGGTATGGTGAAAGGATACAACCCTGATGCACACCTTTCCTCACTTTAAACCATGCAGAGTCCCCTTGTTCTGTTGGCACAGCTGCCTCTTGATCCACATACAGATTCTTTGTTCTAGGATTCCTATTCTTCTCAACGTTAGTCATAGTTTAGTATGATCCATACAGTTGAATGCTTCTGTGTAGTCGATGAAACACAGGTAAACATCTTGCTGGTGTTCTTTGCTTTCGGTCAAGATCCATCTGACATCAGCAATGATATCACTGGTTCCATATCCTCTTCTGAACCCAGCTTGAATTTCCTTGTCAATATATTGTTGTAGTTGCTTTTGAATGATCTTGAGCAGAATTTTACTTGAGTGTGATATCAACAATATTGTTCAGTAATTTCCACACTCGGTTGGATCACCTTTCTTTGAAATGGGCGTACATATCCAGTCAGTTGGCCAAGTAGCTGTCCTCCAAATTTCTTGGCATAGATAAGTGACTACTTCCAGCACTGCATCTGTTTTTTGAAATATCTCAGTTGATATTCCATCAATTCTTGGACCCTTGTTTTTGCCAATGTTTTCAATGCAGCTTTGACTTCTTCCTTCAGTACCATTGGTTCCTGATCATATGTTACCTCTTCAAATGGTTGAACATCGACTAATTCTTTCTGGTATAATGACTGTGAAAACCAAAAGGCAGTGCAAATTCACTAGCCACTTCTTGGGAACCTTATGAAACAATTCTACTCTGTCCTACAGTGTTGTTGTGGATTGGGATCAGCTCACTGATAATGAGTTTTTGTTTGGTATAGTTACATATGAATTGGAAGACTGTCTTTTTCTTTCTGTAAAGAAATCTGTTGGGATTTTGGTGGGTATTGATAACTGGGGAGCCCTGGTGTCACAGTAGTTAAGAGCTCAACTGCTCCTTGTAAACCCTGTGAGGCAGTTTTACTCTGTCCTATAGGGTTGCTGTGAACTGGAATTGACTTAATGGCAACAGTGGGTTTTTTTGTTGCTGTTTGTTTTGTTTTTTTAAATTCTGTTTTGTTTTTGGTAGCTGACACAACTATTAAAGTGAATATTTGGTACTGCAATTGGTTGGCATTTAGTCCTTCCTGATTTTCAGCAAAACTGACTGGGTTTAGTGCTTTAATGTGTAGCATCTTGTTTAACCCCCACAATCAATTCATAAACAGGGTACTACTAAATTTATTATGTGCCGTAGTTCTGAGAAACAGAAACTCACAGAAGTTAACACCTTCTTAGGGCACTCAGTGAGTGAGTGGCAGAGTCAATACCGATCTCCAGTTGGCCTGTGTTTAACATCCCTGGAATTGATCCCTCTACTCTATCATCTCCCAGACAAGCCTCAGCTCCTGCCCTGTAGGGATCTCAGGAGAGAGGAGACACCTGCCAGCTGTGGTGGCTGTGGAATTTTTGTTCTAAAAGAGGTTGAGATCAGTAATGTAGGCATCTGTAATGGCTGGGTCTTACTCTAGGTCAACCTGTTATGTATGAAGAAGCTGACTTCAGTGCTGTGGCTATTTGAGGCAAGAGTGACACAACTGTTTCTGCTTCCCGTGATATCAACACTAGTGCCCAAGACGACTTATCTTATGACCCCGGTGGCTTAGCCTCTTGTTGTTTTCACAGGCTCTCTCTCAAGGGGAAGGAAGGAAATTGGGTAATGAGCCATGCTGCTTCCTTCCTTAACCAGAGTTTTGGAGGTAGTTTCCTCTGGGTATTAATCTTGTTGGTGAATGAGGGTCTTCTTGTCCATTTTTCTGCTGCTGGAAACATACACAAAATGTCTGAAAGAAATTTACGTCATGAGAACTTCTTGTTTCTCGGATACGCTCTCCTGTATATGAAGTAAAAGCCCAGGACATAGCTGTGATCAGTCACTTTTCAACCGCACCAAGAATTTACTCAAGTCGAAGAATGGAGAATTATAGCTTGGCACTGAATATGTATGTTTATGTAAGAATGTGTATGTAGATGTGTTTTCTTCATGGTGTATATATAACCTAACATAATTGACTTGTACACTGACTGCCTTCACATAGGATAGAAATAGATTATATCCAAACTCAAACAAACCAAACCTACTGCCATTGTGTTGATTCCAACTCATATGTGATAGTCTCTTCTTGGTAAGTAGTGTTTTTTTTGTGTGTGTGTCCATGTGTGTTGCTTTTACACGACTACATATTTCTTTGTGCTTTTAGTACTTTCTGTGATGCATGAGTTTTGAGTTGTCTGAATAACTAGGTGTGCTGTTGTGTGTGGTGTGTGACTGTGCTATATTTTTCAGTTACCTGAAAGTGACACAAACCTGTTTTTTTAAAAAGTATATTCTATTGTACCTTAAGTGAAAGTTTACAGTTTAAGTCAGTATGTCATGCAAAAACTTATGCATACTGTATGTAACCCTAGTTTCCCTCTGTACACTGACAACACACTTCTTCTTTCGCCACATATCTTCTGTGTCTATTTAACCAGCTTCCATGCCCCTCTTAATCTTCTCTCCGGACAGAAGCTTTCTAGTTACTATCACGTGTCTATTTAAGCCAAGAAGCCCACTCTTCACCAGTATCACTTTATGTCTTAAAGTCCAGTCTAATCTTTATCTGAAGACTTGGCTTCAGGAATGATTTCAGTTGTGGGCTAACAGTGACTCCAGGGTCCATGTCTTCTGGGGATCTTCCAGTCTGTCATACCGTCAAGTCTGGTCTTTTTAATAGAGTTCAAGTTCTACACCCCATTTTTCTCTTGCTGTGCAAACCCTGTTTTTTTTATTTTTTTTTTAATCTATAATAAGTATGGATCATAGATGAGTGTTGGTCAGAGAAGTCTATGATTTTGTGCTATGAATATATGTGTGTATTCGTATATAGCACACTTAGTCTGTGACTGTGTTGACCTGGAAGAGAAAGAGCTAAAAGCATGATCTGGAAATATGTGTATATGTATGTTTGTGTTTTGGGTGAGACACACGCACAGCCATATTCTCCTCTGATGTCTTACCTCCTCTTAGACAGACAGGTAACTCTAATCAGGGTCTTCCTTAAACTAAGTTGATAGCCATTTCTCTATGTTATTAGAAGCTTCCAAAAGTGCTCTGAGGGCCAAATATCTTCTTCATTGACCTTCAACAATGCCATATTTATACGCTGGGAATGTAGTAGTGGTTAAGTGTTTAGGCTCTGGTGTTGTACACATCTTGGTTTAAATCTCTATTTTTAAAGCTTAATAGCTTATGATCTTGGGCTCAACATCTGTGAGGCCCAGCAGCTTGAACTGTCAAATGAGATGAGTAAAGGTTTAATCCAGTATATGTATGCCATAAGCATGGAATAAGCAGGTGTTAGCACAGTGACTTTTCCTCAAATGTATAAGATTCTAAACTCTCTAGTTTTTTATTTTACATTTTTTAATTGTGATTAAGTGAAAGTATCAATCAATATCAATTTTGCATGCATGCCTATCTGCAGCTCCATCTACTCTCCTCAGCCAGGTGACAGCATAATCCACCTTTTCACTCTATATTTCTAGTATCTTCTTAATGAGCACCTAACCCTTCCTCTCCACCCTCTCATCTCCCATCTAGAAAGAAACCAGTAGGACAGCCTCCTGTATGTGCATAGAACCATACAGTACACACCCCATCTGGTTACGCTGTCCTCAAGTCCAGTCCATTCTTATCTGAATAGTTAACATTAGTACTGGTTTCCAGTCAGGGCCAGCAGCAGGTCTAGGGGCCATGTTCCCAGGAGACCCTCCAGGCTGTCACATCATCAATTCTGGTCTTTTAGTAGAGTTCTTGAGCTGCACCCTTCTTTTCCTTGTGTTGCCTCAGGGACTCTACATTGTGTGCCCTATCACAGCTGGTTGTGACTGGGTACCACCTGGTCCAGTTATTTTTTTGATTATCCAAGGGAGAATATTTTGTGCAAGGTGAAAGGCAATAGGTCCATCCAAAGAATTTCTTTCTAGTTTAGTTACAGCTTCCCTTCTTCATATTTGAGCATGTGTCCAGCATCCCCTTTCACACAAAAGGTGACTTGAATCAAATTTCTATTCCTGCTGATCCCAACCATTAAATGCGAGGAACTTATTTTGCACATACCTTCTGGATCTTTCCCTGGATATGTTTGAGCTTCAGGGAGACAGTATTTGCCAGTGGGCAACCAGCCTCAGCAGAAGATTTAAGTCACCTCCCTTCTCCAGATTCCTGGTCGCCACTGACGGACATGTCCATGCTGGCTAAGACCTTCTTCATTCTTGGAAGGCGCTCTTATATTAGCTACTTATGTGTCACAGTCATAATCTTCCATTGGGTTCCATTTCCAGGGCTCCTGTAGGAGCCTAACTCTGATTTGACTCCTAGGGAAAGAGATGCCAGATTGCTGATGCAGACTCTGTGAAGTCTCATGCTTAAGTTTGGATCGAAAACCAATTACCTATGTGCCCTGTGTATGTGACTTCATACCTATTTTCATAAGCAATAAAATGAAAACATCAGCCATTAGTTTGTTGCTTCACAACTACTTAATAAATTTTTACTAATTAATGGAATTAAGCGCACATAAAAACCCTTCTCAAATTTCAGTTTTTATGGAAATCTTTACAGAAGCTGGCTGCCATATATTTCTCTTGTGGATTTGCTGGTGGGTTTGAACTGCTGGCCTTTCTGATAGCAGCCTTCTTACTGGCAAATGGTACCGTTTGGTATAAATAGGTGAACATTCAGGTTTGCCCATGGAAGCCTGGGTGTACACCTACTGTTACTGCCTAATTATCATACAACTTTTCATTTTCTCATTCTCAAAAGTGTCCTGGGTTGGATATTAAAATATAAGTCTTTGTATATATGTGTGTTGGCTGATAACCAGACAGATGACTGAAATAGTTCTACACTGGATCCAGAGTTTTCTGCCTAATGAATGAAGGGCAAGACCAGTGGAATGGTAAAGTTGAGTTTCTGATCATACTGACATTACTTGTAATTGTTGACTGCATTAATTACTATCTTTATGACCTTGGGTAATTACTAACAACACTGAGATTTACTTACCCAACATCTAAATTTGATGTTAATAATGCTTATGTTCTAGTAGAAGCTCATTAAATTAAATTATTATCAGCGCTGGAAACCTAGTGGCCCAGTAGTTTATAGCTATAGCTACTAACCAAAAGGTCATTGGTTTGAATCCACCCATTGCTCCTTGGAAACCCTATCGGGCAGTTCTACTGTGTCTCATAGAGTCACTATGGTCAAAATTGACTTCATGGCTTTGGCTTATCACTAGTGGTAAAGTAAATTTTTCACAGTTAGTAAGATGACTATGAGTTCTAAAATACACCCCAAATATTACAGCATCAGCAAGCTCTTCAACTTCTAGTAAGGTCCCTGGAAAATTATCAGGTCCCTCTCTGCATATGTATGCTTAGATTGTAACATTTGTAACCAGGCTTGAAGGATTTGAGATAGGTAAGTTGGTTTGGAAAACTAGAGATAAATGGAAAGAGAGCAGGAGAGAGAGACAGACAATGACTAAGAAATAGCTGTGGTGGGGGCAGTGAAGAAACAGAGGTGATAATATAGCTGCTACAAGGAAGTAATCCCCATGTCAGGGTCTGGGCCTCTGCAGTTGGACAGGGAGCATAAAAGCCCAGGAAGTTAAAACATTTTAGATCAGCAACTAGGGCGTGTCTGACACTCACGTGATTTTTCTATATTATTGTATTGCTGGAGCTTGATGCTGAATTCATCTGTTATACTAATCCTGATAATGTTAATAGTTCACATTGTTGAGTGCTTACTTTTCCAAGACCCATTCTGAACTCCTTGCACATATTAACTCATTTAGTCCTTCAATAACCTTGTAAGTAATAAGGTAATATTATTTTTTCACTATAAGGAATAAAACTCAGGTACATGTAGAGAGAATGTTACTCAGGGTGATCCACCGACAAATCACTGAGGCAGCAATCAGACTCAAGCCTGCTGGCTGCAGAGCTGTGGCACTTGTTCAGGACTCTGAGATGTTCGTAAAATGTGAGCTCCAGGAAGGAAGGGGCTTGGATATTTTCTTTCCTGTTCTATTCCCAGTGCCAACGATAGTGTCTGGAACATGGTGGAATAAATGGATAAATCTAGGTTGGTTTGCTTTGATGGAAATCTTGCTTTTCGTTGTTGACAGGCAGAACAGGGGGCAGATTGCAGATTATTCTCACAACAAAACATGCTGGTTCTTTGGAATTTTGACATACTCCTCAGGAATAAAAGAATATGGCTTCAGTATATTGGTACAGCTGGTGATGCTGTCATGTCTCAGACCCTGACGTTTCTTGCTCTGCTTATTCCCAGCAGAGAGGAGAGCAGTGTGAGGCCTGAGAGCCAGAGCAGTGTGTTGGAATTCCTCCTCGCGGGGCTCCCCATCAGGCCGGAGCAGCAGGGCATGTTCTCTGCCCTGTTCCTGGGCATGTACCTCACCATGGTGCTGGGGAACCTGCTCATCATCCTCCTCATCAGGCTGGACTCTCACCTCCACACCCCATGTACTTCTTCCTCAGCCACTTGGCCTTCTCTGCTGTCTCTTCCTCATCTGTGACCATCCCGAAGATGTTGCTAATTATGCATACTCAAGATCAGTCCATCCCCTATACGGGGTGCATTTCCCAAGTATATTTTTTCATACTTTTTGTTTGTCTTGACAATTTACTTCTTGCGATGATGGCATATGACAGGTTTGTGGCCATCTGTCACCCAATGTACTACACCACTATCATGAGAGAGGAACTGTGCATCTTATTGGTGGTTGGGTCTTGGTTCTCTTGCGTCCATGCCCTGTTACACTCCCTTGTCCTACTGTGCTGACCACACCATCCCCCACTTTTTCTGTGACCTCACTGTCCTTCTTAAGCTGACCTGCTCAGACACTTCCCTTGGCCAAGCCAAGTGACGTCGAGTCGGATCCAACTCATGGCGACTTCCCTTAATGAGTTAGTTATCTTCACTGAGGAAGGAGTGCTTGTCCTCCCACCACTGAGTGTAATTTTAGGCTCATATGTCAGCATCGGGGCCACCATCCTGAAGATCCCATCTACTAAGAGGATCTGCAAAGCCTTGTCCACCTGTGGCTCCCATCTCTTCCTGGTGTTTCTCTATTATGGGACTCCTGCAATTATTTACTTCTTTCCTTCATCAAAGAATTCAAAAATCAAGGGCATAACTGCTTCAGTTATGTACACAGTAGTGACTCCCATGTTGAACCCCTTCATCTACAGCCTCAGGAACAGAGACATGAATCTGGCTCTGGGGATGCTTTACAGAAGGAAGATTATTTTCGCCAGGTAACAGGTACCTATTCACATTTTTTGTTTTCCTTGTGTTGTTTCCGATGATGGCTCCTTGAAAACTCGTCAGCAGCTCTCGTAGATTGTATCTCTTCCTTTCAAGTGTGGAGTCTACTTCCCTGCTCCTTGAATCTAGGCAAGTCTTGTGACTTTCTTTGCTTTATAATCACTATTAATCATAACAGAGATGTTGTGAGAATCCCAAGCCTAAGCAGACTCTATTCTTGCTGCTTTTTGAACTTTGAGATCACCATGTGAATCAGCCCATGATAAGTTGCAGGAAGATAAAAGGCCCCATGGAGAAGAACCAAGAGGTTCCAGCTGAGAATATCCATGTATCTGCTTATTTTGGAAACCAACCAACCTGCTAGACAAAAAACCCTAAAAAGTGGCTAATAAACTGCATGCTAATGAGATAGGTTACCTACAGGGTGTGAGTGAGGATGGGGTGAAAAAAACAAGGAAAGGAGTTTATGTACGTCTTTATATAGTTGTGATCATGTTACTATTTATCCACCAAAATAAATAAGTAAAAAAGATGAACAATGAAGCCAAGTAGAACAAAACAAAGCAAATAAACTTAATTATATTTCAAATGAATAACATCATTAGATTGAGGAAGAAAAAAATAACCCAAACAATTTTTTAATGCAACATTTTGTATACATGTCACCATGATTAAAAAAAAATTGTTACGAATGTTGAACTGCAGTTCATAGGTGTGTCATAAACAGAAGTAGGGGTTCAAATTTCTGAAATTATTTAACAGTTCTTCTAGGATTCAGCAAATAAGTGAATACACTGTGAAAAAGCAATGACTTCCCACTGTGAGAGCAAAGGACAGCACGCATGGCCTAGAGGAAGCGTGGAAAGAATTCCGTGTGTGAAATATATTGATAAATGTATTTGTTTATGTGTTATGCCTTAATGTTTGTTCTTATTCCACATCCTTACCACTCCATTTCTAACTCAGCCCCTAAAGGCAATCATTTGTATTAATTTTTACTTTGGAGTCCTTGAGTGTGCAAACAGTTAATGCACAATCTTCTAGAAGGTTGGAAGTTTACCTTGGGGATAAAAAGCTTAGTGTACCTATAAAAAGCTGAATTGGCAAAAGTTGTGTGATAGGTATATTTTCAACAACAGTAATAATAAGAACAGCTGCTGAGGCTGCTTACATACAGCCAGCCTCCTTGTGGGATTTGATTCCTTGATCTGGACATTTATTGTCATGGTTTAATGAAATATGTCAGTTAGCTGGCCTAGTCATGTGTTTAGTGTTGCTTGTTCGACCTCCTAGTTCCTGGTGTGGTGCCTGGGGTCTTAAAAGCTGGCAAGCGGCCACCCAGGGCACAACAATGGATCTCTATTCACCTGGAACAACAGCGGAAGGAGAGTTCAGGTATAGTAGGAAAAAATGGGATGTATGTCTGATTGTCTCCCTGAACACCTGCCTCCTTTGCCATGCGACTGGAAGAACTGAATGCTTCCCTGTACCCTTACTGAACCTTTTGGTCAAATATTCTACAGAAGAATTCTGATCAAAAGCGGGAAAACTCAGAATAAATTTAAATTCTCATGGACTTCAGACTTTCTGGAACCGTGGAAGCTGGGTGAACCCCTGAAACTGTTGACCTGAGATGATCTGTAAACCTTAAACCAAACACATTCTGTAAAACCAAACAATAATTTATCTTAAATAGTAAAAAAAACAAAACAAACTACTCTTAGTGTCGCGCTCCTTTAAGAACTATCTATATGGCATCGAATTGACAACAGCAGCTGAAAAGATTATGTAAGAAACTCAGGAGTAAGTGAGTTTATGTTAACAGGGGATGAATAATTCAGAACAAGAAGGTAAGAATTGTTGCACAACTCAAAGGATGTAATTTGTGACGCTAAACTGTATGTGTAGAAACTATTGAAATGTTTGTTTTGCCTGTATATGTTCAATATCTACAAAAATAAATAAAAATTATAAAAAGAAAGCCTATGGACCATATCTATCTATCTGTCTGTCTTTCTGTCTATCTATCTATCCTATTTCTGTCAGCTGATGGGGTTGAGAAGCCTTAGAAACAATGAGCACATGTAATGATAAATTTTCTCTTTAAAGATCATTGTTCTCTAAAGGGAACCAAACTTGCTTACGAAAATGGCTGATTCCAAGGCTTGGCCCAGGAAATGACAAGGTAAGTCAGAAAAACTGCTGATTCAGAAACTCACGAAATAGTCAATGAATCATGGTGACACAGAAGACAGCTTGAAGAAGCTCCCGCCAGTCAGAAGCAATACAATTTGACCTTCAAATGAATAACAACAGCAACAAATTATGACTTAGAGAACAACGGAGAATTTGTGAGTCTATACAGATGTAAATATATCAACGAAGAAATGAAAAAGAGAGATGGGAAACTTTCTGCTCACAGGGGAACCCAACTAATAAATGAAGAAAGAATGATGGAATTAGAAAACCACATTTGGTGATGACAGCTGAGGTGATTTTTTGAGGCAAGAATCAGCTCCGGATGCTAAATATGGTGGGTGAAATTTTAATAGGAAAAACCACATTTGTACAGTCTCGAAATATCTACTCAAGTAATATTTATTAATTAATAAGTAAGAAAAGTAACTTCAGTCTAAAGAAACAGGTGAATGCGTTCTTTACCATTTGATCAAGCTTAAAATCATCAGCAGTTGGAAAAAATCACTACGGTAGTAGCTTCTGTAATAGGCTCTGTGGTCTACCTGCCCAACACCTGAATCCTGAATCTTAGATACATAATAAGAACAATAAAGCAGAAACAAAGTAAAATGTTAACTTTTGGTCAGCCTGGGTAAAGAGTATACAGAAATTATTTGTATCATTTTAAACAACCTTCCTACAATTCTGAAATCCTTTCAAAATGAAAATTTAAATAAATCCTGTATCTTTGTTGCAGCAATGACTAAGATGAAAGGAGTCTGAGGCATCCTTGACATGAGGGACACTGTCTCTTGTGACTCAGTGGTTCCGCCTCTCTGGCTCCTGCACACACCACTCCCCACGCCCAGTTAGCCCACGACGGCCCCTCCCTCAGCTGGAAGCTTGGGGGCGGTCTGTTTGTTTCAGCCTTCTCCCTGGTGATTAAAAGATCTTTTTGCTCACTGCTCTGGAGCTAGTTAATGAACACGGAAAGTCTGCAGAAGCCCTGGTGCCAGCGATGTATCCATAGAAAATAGCACCCATGGCAATTAGTTTTAAATAACTGAATGATCTCTTACAGCTGTCAGTGAAAACTGTGATGGTCAGTAGAAACTGCTCACTGCCCAGCCCTTTCAAGTGGTGTCCAGGGCAGGTGTCATACCTGCCCCACCTTAGAAACGGCTCTGAAGAACTGCCACACGCAATTCTTCTTTTGTCCTGGATACCTGGATACCTCCTCCAGAGAGACTATTGGAGCACACTGTGGAACAGAATGTGTCTGAATCACCACCAAGAAGCATAGGTCAGAGGGAGCTGGAACTCTGCCACCACTACCATCCCCCTCCCACAACGGATCTGTGTGCATATGGGGTCTTGTCTGTGTAACCTTGTATTTATGGATATGGATATTGTACACGCTTGTGTTGGTGCTGTGTGATAGCAGCATGTGTGTATACTACGTATTTGGATCACAGTCTGATCCTTTTCCTCAGTTAGACCCAAACTGGACCTCTTTTAGTATGTGTAGACCAAGTTATTAGGCTCCTGAGGTGAGTTTGAGGGACTCCTAATAAGTGCCTTTGATCGCACTGTTGATAAGAAGGCCTGCACCCCCACCGCTGGGCATCACGCCTGTGCGGACGACAGCTCAGCATGTGCAGTGTGCCTGTTGTGTGTCTCTTACTTTATGTGTTACTTGTGACTTTTATGTGCATAACTGTGTGTGAAGTGAAGCACATCCTAACTATCCCGTCCTGAGGATGAAAATAGATCACAGATGGCTGGAACCTCCATTAAGCAGTGTGAACGTGTCAACACGTATGTGTGTATGTATGTGTGTATGTGTGTATGTACGTGTGTTTGGGGGCTTATGAATTGCCTCCCTCACCTCAAATATTTCCCTAATGTCCTTCATCTAGTAGATTATTAAGGGAAATAACCAATGCCCCAAGCAACTGTTTTCTGAAAATGATTTGCTGTCATTTCATATATTGAGTATGACTGAATCTCTCAGAGTTTTGATCCCTTATCTTTACTTAATGTCCCATGCAAAAAAAATGTTAACCATCTAGCCAAATCAATTTAGAGTGGAGAATCACCATCAAACAGTAGTAATACCTTAACTTGAAGTTCACTCTTAAATCACTTAACTCTCTGGGATCAGTTTCCACATTTATAAGATAGAAATAATTATGCTTGTCTTGAGGACTTTACAGGTCCTCAACAAATATTTGCAATTTGAATAGAAAGTGATGTATGTAAGAGTTTTTTTTTTTCCTAAACTACAAAAATATGAATAAAGGGAATTATCAGGGCTGAGGACTAAGAAAATTTAGGATCATTTCAGCTTCTTTGCAACCCTAAAACAACACAAGATGCCTGGTACTTGTAGAAAACAAAGGAGGCAACTTTTCTGTGTCGTGGTTAAGAGCATGGGTTCTGATCACACAGGTGTGTTAGACTGACCCACGTGAAGTAGCCAACATTTTGTCATTTTTACCCAATATAAATACAAATTACATAGTTCGTATATTTATATGTATATATGCATACATATAACTACATAAGAAACAAACAAACCTACTGCTGTGTAGTAGATTCTCACTTATACTGACGTTACAGTTCCAAGTAGAACTACCCCACAGAGTCTCCAAGAAGCACCTGGTGGGTTTGAACTGCCAATCTTTTGGTTAGCAAGCGTAGCACTTAAGCACTACACCTCCAGGGTTTCCATATGTGTGTGTATATATATGTATACATATATACACATACTCACCGTCTCTGTCACCTACTGTTTTTTGCCTTTGTATGTTTATGTCATTTATATTTCCATTTCCTAACAGTTAAAAGAACTCTCTGGGTGGCACAAGCAGTTTGCTGTTCGCATCTAGCCAAGAGGTTGGCAGGTTGAATGGTTCCAGTGATGCTGCAAAAGAAAGACCTGGCAATCTGCTTCCATGAAGATTACAACCAAGAAAACCCTATGGAGCTGTCCTCTACTCTGTAACACATGGAATTGTCATGAGTCAGAATCAACTCAACAGCAAAGAATTAACTGCTAAAATGAGAGAAAGAATATCTTACTCAGTGTGGCAGTGAAGATTTTATTTGGGAATGTAGAGCTGTTTTGTGGATTTAATTAGAAAATGCATACTTCCCAGTAAAGTGTTAGCTATTATTATGGAAGGCAGTTTGGGAGCTATTATGACAACAGGGAGTTTTAAATAAACAACCATTGATAGCAAGTCAATAAGTTTATGGTTTTTGGTCATTGGAACCCAGTCTCCACTCACAGGAAGACTGTAACAATGTTTCAACAACTCTGTCTCAGCTCTGGGAGTTTTAAGTCAGAAACAACTGAGGCTGTTTGATGAGGCCCATCTCATGTTTCTACCATGGTGAATTGCAGTTTGGCTCTGCCTTGATACAGTAAATTATTTCACTATGTTCATCAAGTTGTAAATTTATAGAGGGGAGACATCTTACTTTTCTTGTCTAAGGCTGCATACTCAGTCCTTAGTAGAGATTTGAGTGCAGATTCACTGCTCAATAAATAATATTTGAATAAGGCTATGAATGCTCTCTTGCTTCTACTCAGTGAGATCTTATTGGGTACTGTTGGGTATGGTGTCTTTTTTGGAGCCAGACTGGAATAGAATGAAGACACATACGTCCACAGGTGTGACAAATTAATGAGTGTTGTTAAAAATTCACTATTTTCCCAGAGAAGTACAGTATGTAATGTAATGGTCTCAACCTTTCTACGTTCCTGAAATTCCTCAAGATACAGAAGGGCAATATGAGGTCTGAGAACCAGAGCCGTGTGTCGGAATTCCTCCTCTCGGGGCTCCCCATCAGGCCGGAGCAGCAGGGCATGTTCTCTGCCCTGTTCCTGGGCATGTACCTCACCACGGTGCTGGGAAACCTGCTCATCATCCTCCTCATCAGGCTGGACTCTCGCCTCCACATCCCTATGTACTTCTTCCTCAGCCACTTGGCCCTCAGTGACATCTCCCTTTCATCTGTTATTGTCCCAAAGATGCTGATGAACATGAACACTCACTGCCAATCAATATCCTATATTGGATGTGTTTCACAGATGTATTTCTTCATAGTCTTCGGTTGTGTTGACAACCTCCTTCTCGCAGTGATGGCCTATGACAGGTATGTGGCCATCTGTCACCCTCTGTACTACACCACCATAATGAGGGGTGAGCTTTGTATGTTTTTAGTGGCTGGGTGCTGGCTTTTCTCTTGCGTCCATGGTCTGCTGCACACCCTTCTCGCTGGTCAGTTGTTCTTCTGTGCAGAGACTGTCATCCCCCACTTCTCATGTGATCTTGTTGCTGTTCTCAAGTCCTCCTGCTCAGATACTTCTCTTAATGATCTGGTTATCTTCACTGAGGGAGGATTGCTCTTTGTCGTGCCATTGAGTGGTATCTTGGGTTCATATGCATGCATGACAGTCACCATCCTGAGGGTTCTCTCCATCAAGAGACTCTCCAAAGCCTTCTCTACCTGTGGTTCCCACCTCTTGGTGGTATCCTTATATTATGGGACCCTTGCTGGCATTTACTTTTTCTCCTCATCAGGTGAGTCCAAAGATAAGGACACCATTGCCTCTGTAGTGTACATGGTGATCATTCCCATGCTGAACCCTTTTATATACAGTCTGAGGAATAAAGATATAAAATGTGCCTTTGATTGCTTTGTCAGGGCCAAGAACTTTTCTTGACACCATTAATCTAATTCTGTCACAGGCACTCCTGGTTACCATCAAATTAATCTCCTTAAACACACGCGACTTGTACAACGCTTATCTTGAGAACCACTCTTCTCCCAGTTTCGTGTTATCTTTTCTTTCATTTTGCTCACCTGATTTTTCTTCCGCCGTCACTTTCTCTCTTTGCATTCTGTGGATTAATGCTTCTGTGGTGAAATTTCAAGCCTTCCCACAGCCCAGTGAAATTCATGGTAAGCTCATGAGTCTTTGAAGCACACTTTCCTGAGTTTTGAGTTTCTCTCTCTCTCTTTTTTGCCACATAACTCTCTGTATCTGGTACTGACAGCAACACATACTCATCTAAATTTTCTCAATTTCACCGAATTTCATTTATTTCGTATGTGAGAAATGCAGAAGGAGATTAACCAAACTGCCTTGTCTATTTAAAGAGATGAGGGTAGCTATCACATCTAAGATAATTACAAATTTAAAGGCATATTTTATTTAATACTCAAAAAATCCTCTTAGAAGGGCAAGGGACACCATGAGAAGACAAAGTGAAATGTTAACAATGACATGGGAGGAGATCTAGCACTAGAAAACTAAAAGGGAAGAACAACACGCTTGGCATCTCTCATGTTGGAAGAAATGAAGAGAAAATTCAAGCTTTGAGTTGCAATATTGAAGGATTCTACAGAAAAAATATTAAACAATTCAGGAAGTATCAAAAGAAGATGAAAAGAAATACAGAGTCACCGTTATCAAAAAGAATTGGCCGATGTTCAACCACTTAAGGAGGTAGCATGTAATCAAGAACCAGTGGTGCCGAGGGAAGAAGTCCAAGGAACACAGAGGGCACTGCGGAAAAACAAGGCTCCAGAAATTGATGGAATATCAACTAAGATGTTTCAACAAATGCATGAAGTGCTGGAAGTGTTCATTTGTCTATGCCAAGAACTATCGAAGACAGCTCTTTGGCCAAACTATGGGAAGAGATCCATATTTGTGCCTACTCCAAAGAAAAGCGATCCAAAAGAATGTGGAAATTATCAAATACTGTCATTAACATCACACACAAGTAAAATTTTGCAGATTATTAAAAGTGGTTGCAATAGTACATTGACAGTAGTGCCAGAAAATTAAGCCAAATTCAGAACAGGACACGTACAGGGGATGTCATATTGATCCTGGCTGAAAGCAGAGAATAACAGAAAGATGTTTACTCGTGTTTTATTTACTATGCAAAGGCATTGGACTGTGAGGATCATAATGAATTACAAATAATATTGTGAAGAATGAGAATTCTAGAGCACTTTCTGTGCTCGTGTAAAATCTGTACATAGACCAAGAGGCAGTCATTCAAAAAGAACAAGGGAATACTGATTTCAAACCAGGAAAGTTGTGTGGTAAGGGTGTACTCTTACACCATGCCTATTCAGTCTGTATCCTGAGTAATAATGCAAGAAGCTGGACTCTGTGAAGAAAAACGTGATCTCAGGATTGGAGAAAGACTCATTAACAACCTGTGTTATCCAAATGACACAACTTCGCTCACTGAAAGTGAAGAAGACTTAAAGCACCTACTGACAAACACCAAGGACCACAGCCTTCAGTATGGATTATACCTCAATATAAAGAAAACAAAAATCCTCACAAGTGGCCAACAAGCAACAATATGATAAACAGAAAAGACTGAAGTTGTGAAGGACGTCATTTCACTTGGATCCACAATCAACATCCATGGAGACAGCAGTCAAAAAATCAAAAGATGCATTATACTGGGCAAGATCTCTGCAAAATACTTCATTAAAGCGTTAAAAAAGGAGAGGTGTCATTTGGAGGACGATGGCAGACCTTACCGAAGCTATGGTGTTTCCAGCTGCCTTATATGTATGCACAGTGAATAAGGAAGATGAAAGAAGATTGGTGCATTTGAATTATGCTGTTGGCCAAGAATATAGTACATGGACTTCCAGTAGAATGCACAAATTTGCCTTGAAAGAAGTACATCCAGAATACTCCTTACAAGCAAGAAAGAAAGGACTTTATTTCACATATTTTGAACATATTATCAGAAGGGACTAGTCTCTGGAGAAGGACATCATGCTTGGTACAGTAGATGGTCAGTGAAAAAGAGCAAGACCTTCAATAAAATGGATTGACTCAGTGGTTGCAACAATTAAGTATAGCAATAGTTGTAAAGAGGTCTAGGACTGGGCAGTGTTTTGTTTTGTTGTACACAGTGTGGCTATAAGTTGGAAACAACAAAACAACAACATTTTCCCAATTTACAGAGAAGCAAACTAAAGTACAAGGAAATTGTTGTCACATGACTTACCCTAGGTGTCAACATTACATGTTTAATCACACTGCTTTATTGCCATTAAGTGATTTCTAATGCCAGTTTGACTATAAATATGTAATTACACTTAACTTTTTACTAGGTGATTCTGTGTTCTGTTTCAAAAATCTTGATTACTTTTTTTCTTTAACTTTGTTTTTACTTCTTAAACAAAGGAAAAAAAATCTTTTTTTACTCAAAGATTTTAAAGATAGTCCCTCAAATTTTGTCTTAAAATCTTCTGGTTTTGCCTTTAATATTTATGTCTAAAGTTCATCTAGCTTCATTTTTTAATGTATGTTTTAAGATGAGGATCCAGATTAATTTTTACCCATATGGCTATCCAACAGACTCACTAAAATTTGTTGAAAATTCTATGCTTTCTTTATCACATTGCAGTAGACTTTGTAGTAAATTAAATGACTGAATATTAGTTATCCTGAATACAAGTTATCTTGACTATTTTTTCCTGTTGCATTTCCATGTGAAATTTAGACACTGTTTGACAATTAAGAACAAATCAAACTATTGATTTTTGTTCAACAGTTTCTTAGATGTTTTATATTTGTGTAATATTTTAAAAGGAAAAATCCTTCAAATGTTGCATTCTGTTTGTTTCTCATCTGTAAAAATATAGTGGTCTTTTAGATGTAGTGATAATGTGACTTGCTATTTTCACTTGTTTTTGCTTGTAATTTGTCTGTATATTGTTTTGGATATTTAGGTAAACCATAATGCCATCTGAGGATAATAAAAAAAGAGTTTTTTATTTTGTCACACTCAAAACGAGCTCTATTTCCTTTTCTTGACTTAATTTACTGACTTCTGATGCAGTCTTTTTTAAAGCAATATAAAGGTATAATTCATTGAATAGTACCACACGTGTTGTACTATTTATCAATTTGTGCAACCATCACTACAATCCAGTTTTAGGAACATTTTCATAACCTCACTAAAATTATCTGGCATTTAAAATTATCCCTGTTCCCACTCCCAGCCCCAGGAAATCAGTGATCTATCTTCTGCCTCTATAGATTTGCTTTTTCTGGATTTCTATATAAATGGAATTCTACAATGTGTGTTCTTTTGCATCTGGCTGATTTCACCTAACATATTTATTGAGGCTCATCCATATTGTTGTATGCACTAGTATGTCAGTTCCTTAATTGCCAATTAATATTGCATTATATGGAAGAACCACATTTTTTTATCCACTCACTGGTTGATTTAATTTGTTTTGTTTCTACTTTTGACTATTATCAATAAAACTCCTATGAACATCGATTTACAAATTTTTGTGTAAACATATATTACTCATTTCCTTGGGTTTATATCTAAGAGTGGAATGACTGGATCACATGATAACTCTATATACATAACCTTTTGAGGAACTGCCAACCTACTTTCCAAAGCAACTCTGCTGTTTTATATTTCCATGCACAGTTTATGAGTCTTCTAATTTTTTCGCATTCTCTCCAACTAGCTATTGTCTTCTGGATTATAGTCATCCTAGTGAATGTGACCCTCACATGTCTGTCAGTTTGTTGTAATGTCGAGGATTGCCTTTTGCTGTGATGCTATTGCTGGAAGCTATGCCTTCAGTATTTCAAATACCAGTGGGGTCACCCATGGTGTACAGGTTTCAGCTGAGCTTCTAGACTGAGACAGACTAGGAAGAAGGATTCAGCAGTCTACTTCTGAAAAGAATTAGCCACTGAAAACCTTATGAATAGCAACAGAACATTGTTTGATATAGTGCTGGAAGATAACCTCCCAGTTTAAATGGCACTCAAAAGACTACTAGTAAGGAGCTTCCTCCTCAAACTAGAGATGACCTAATGATGTGGATGGAGTCAAGCTTTTGGGACTTTTATTTATTGATGTGGCATGAAGAAAAGACTGCAAATATTCATTAATAATTGGGATATCAAATGTATGAGGTATAAACCTAGGAAAGTTGGAAATCATCAAAAAATGAAATAGAAAGCATAAACATTGATATCCTAGGCATTAGTGAGTTGAAATGGACTGATACAGGCTACTTTTAATTGGATAATCATATAGTCTACTATGCCAGGAATGACAACTTGGAGAGAAATGATGTTGCATTCATTGTTAAAAAGAACATTTCAAGATCTATTTTGAACAATATTTCAAGATCTACTTTGAATAACACTATTATGATGAGATGGTATCTATATATCTACAAGTAGATCAATTAATATGATTATTATTCAAATCTATGTGCCAACTAATAAGGCCAAAGATGAAGAAATTAAAGATTTTTACCAGCTTCTGAAGTCCACAATTGATCAAACATGTAATCAGGATGTATTGATAATTACTGGTGATTGGAATGCAAAAGTTGGAAGCAAAGAAGTAGGACTGGCAGTTGGAAAATATGGCCTTGGTGATAGAAAGGATGCTGGAGATTGCATGACAGAATTTTGCAAGACCAATGACTCCTCACTGCACATAATTTTTTTCACCAACATAATCAGTGACTGTACACATGGGTCTGGCAAGGTGGAATACACAGGAATCATATCAACTACACCTGTGGGAAGAGATGATGGAAAAGCTCAATATCAGTCAGGACAAGACCAAAAGGGGCTGATTGTGGAACAGACCATCAACTGATGGTAAGCAAGTTCAAGCTGAAACTGAAGAAAATTAGGATAAGGCCATAAAGCCAAAGTATGACTTTGAGTATATTCTACCTGAGTTTAGAGATCATCTCAAGAACAGATTCTATTTGTTGAACATTAATCACTGAAGACCAGAGAGTTGTGGAATGACATTAAGGACATTGTACATGAAAAAAACAAGAGGTCATTAAAAAGACAGGAAAAAAAAGGAACAATCAAAATGAATGTCAGGAGTAGCTATAGCAAAAGGAAAACAATGATGAAGTAAAAGCACCAAAGATTTCAAAGCGTAGCTCAGAAAGATGAAGTACAGTATTATAATGCATGTGCAACCAGTTGGAGGTAGAAAACCTAAAGGGAAGAACACGCTTGGCATTTCTCAAACTGAAAGAACTGATGAAAAAACTGAAGCATCAAGTTGCAATAGTGAAGGATTCCATGGGGAAAATATTAAATGATTCAGAATGGTCAAAAGAAGATGGAAGAAATACACAGAGTCATTATATTAGAAAAAATTGATCAGTGTTCAAACATTTCAACCACTTCATACAATTGGGAACTGATGGAGCTAAAGAAGGAAGTCCAAGTTACACTGAAGACATTGGTGAAAAACAAGGCTCCAGGAATTGATGGAGTATCATTTGAGATATTTCACCAAATGGTGCAGTGGAAGTGCTAACTTGCCTATGCCAAGAAGTTTGGAAGACAACTTCCTGGTCATCTGACTAGAAGAGGTCCATATTTACGTCTATTCCCGGGAAAGGTGATCCAACAGAATATAAGTCATTGAACAGTATCATTAACATCACACACAAGTAAAATTTTGCTGAAGATCATTTAAAAGTGTCTGCAGTAGTACATTGACAGGAAGCTTCCAGAAACTCAGGGAAGATTCAGAAGAGGATGTGGAACCAAGGATGTCATTGCTGACGTCAGGAGGATCTTGGCTGAAAGCGGAGAATACCAGAAAGATGTTTACTTGTGTTTTATTGACTATGTAAAGGCATTTGGCTGTGTGGATCATAACAAATTATGGATAACACTGTGGAGAATGGGAATTCTAGAACATGTGCATGAGGAATCTGTATATGGATCAAGAGGCAGTTGTGTGAACAAAACAAGGGGGTGCTGCGTGGTTTAAAGTCAGGAAAAGTGTGAGACAGTGTTGTATCCTTTCAGCATTCCTATTCAGTTTGCACGCTGAGCAAATAATCTGAGAAGGTGGACTATATGAGGAAGAATGGAGCATCATGATTGGAGGAAGATGCATTAATAACCAGTGTTAGGTAGATAATAAAACTTTACTTGCTGAAAGCAAACAGGGTTTGAAACACTTAGTGATGAAGATCAAATTCCAAAGCCTTCAGTATGGATTACTCCTGAACAACAAGAAAATAGAAATTCTTACACTTGGACCAATAAGCAACATCATGATAAACACAGAAAAGGCTGAAATTGTCAAAGGTTTCATTTTACTTGAATCTACAACCAACGCCCATGGAAGCAGCAGTCAAGAAATCAAAAGATGCATTACATTGGACAAATCAGCTGTAAAAGGCTTCTTTAAAGTGTCGAAAAGTAAAGACGTTACCTTGAAGACTAAGGTTCACCTGATTGAATCCATGGTATTTTCATTTGCTTCATAAGCATATGAAAGCTGCACGATGAGTAAAGAAAGCCAGAAGAATTTATGACCTTGAATTTTAGTGTTGGAAAAGCATATTGAATATACCACGGACTGCCAAAAGAACAAGCAGATCTATGCTGGAAGAAGTACAACCAGAATATTCCTTAACAGCAAGGATGGCAAGACTGTGTCTTGCATACTCTGGATATGTTCTCAGGAAGGATGAGTCCCTGGAGAAGGCGGTCCTGCTTGATGAAGTAGAGGGCCATTGACAAAGAGTAAGATCAGACCCTCAGTGAGATGGACTGACACAGTGGTTGCAACAATGGTCTCAAGCATAACAATTATTGTGGGCATGGTGCAGCATCTTCTTTTTGTTGTACATACAGTTGCTATCAGTCAGAACTGACTTGATAGCACCTAATAACAACAGTGGATGTGAAGTAGTAACTAAGTGAAGTTTTGATTTACATTTCCTTCACTATGAGTCAGAATCAATTTGATGAAATGTGTTTTTTATTTTTATTTTTTATTCAACATGACTGAGTGAAAATGTATTCCCGTATAAATTTACATACCCACCTATGTGCAGCTTTCACTGCTCTCCCTGTCCGGTGACAGCACACTATTCCTCTCTGCTCCATATATGTCTCATCCTCCCAACAGCCTCCTTTCCCCTCCTCTCCACCCACTCTCCTTCCTCCAGCCAGACGGATGATATCCTATAGATGCATAGAACTATAAAGTGCATCCAATATATGGTCACTCTGCATTGCCAAGTCCAATCCATTCCTGTCCGAAGAGTGGAACTTCGTTGTAATTTATGGATAAGGGTAGCATCAGAGCTGGGGGCCATGCTCTCAGGGGAACCCCAAAACCGCTGGACCATCAATTGAGGTCTTTTGGTGGAGATCTCAGGATGCACCCCTTTTTATTCTTGTGTTGCCAGTGAGACTCAACCTAGTGAGCTCCATCATGGCTATCATTGGTGGTGGCCGGGCACCATCCGGTTCTTCCAGTCCCAAGTAGATGCAGGCACCCACTCTTGTGGGTCTCTCTGTCTTCTAGGTTGTCTTTACCGCATGTCATTTTGGTCCTCAGTGAGCATCCGTTCCTGCTGAGTTGGGACCATTTGCTGTGTCCTCGGATGGCAGCTTGGCAGCTTTTAAGACCCCAGATGCCACTCACCAATGTGGGGTGCAGAGAGCCCTCCTAGTAAAATGCTAGTTGTGCCAATTGGCCTCGATTTTGCCTAAGAGCATGGTCCCCTGCCCCCTGCCCCAGCTACTCTATCCTTGCAATATTGGGTTAAGATGGAAGGAGTACTCAAGTTATGCTGAAGCCCACTTAACGTTGTTCTTGTTTCTAATGCGTGCTATCACCATTTTCTCCCAACCAGATTTCTAGCAACTATCTAAACTAAACCCTCCCCCGTCACCCTCCCTCCCCTCCCTTGCAGCTGTCAAAGAGTCTTTTCTTCTATACACAAGTCTGTTTTTGAGATCTTATCGTAGAGTTCTCATACAGTATTTGTCCTTTTGTCGCTGACTACTCTCACTCAACATAATGTCTTCCAGTTGAAACCAGGTTAGGAGATGTTTCCTGGAATCATCTTTATTCTTTATCATTGCATAGTGCTCCATTGAGTATATATATCATAGCTTACCTATCCATTCTTCTACTGTTGGGCAGCTGGGTTGATTCCATCTTTTTGCTATCGTGGACTGTGCTGCGATAAACATTCTGGTGCATGTGTCCACTAGTGTGAAAGGCCTTGATTCTGTAGGATAGATTCCAAGTAGCGGAATTACTGGGTCAAATGGTATATTGAAATCCATTTATTTAAGGAAGCGCCAGATTGCTTTCCAAAGAGGCTGGACCATTTTGTGACCCCAACCAACAGTGTAGGAGGGTTCCACTTTCTCCACAGCCTCTCCAGCATTTGTTGTTTTGTGTTTTCTGGATCATGGCCAATCTTGTTGGGGTGAGATGGTATCTCATTGTTGTCTTGATTTGAATTTCTTTAATAACTAAAGATCCGTGAACATGTCCGCATGTGTTTTTTGGCTGCTTGGATCTCCAGTGAAATGTCTGTCCATCTCCTTTGCCCATCGCTTAATTGGATGGTTTATCTTCTTCTTATTGATATTTTGTAGTATCTTATAGATTATGGAGATCAGGCGTCGGTCTGACATAGAGTTGCCAAATATTTTTTCCCATTCTGTGGATGTTCTTTCAATTCTATTAATAAAGTCTTTGGATGAGCAAAAGTGTTTGATTCTTAATAGTTCCCATGTATCTATTTTCTCTTTTGTTGATTGTGGTTTCTTTGACAGATTTTGGAGTCTGTCCTCATTGTGTATTAAAACTTCCATTGTTGTTCCTACCTTTTCTTGGATGAGCTTTATCGTTTTAGGTTTGATATTTAGGTCTTTTTTCCAGTTGGAGTTGGTTTTTGTGTAAGGTGTAAGATATGGATCTTGATTCCGTTTATTGCAGATGGATAACCAATTTTGCCAGCACTATTTGTTGAAGATACTATTTTTACCCCAGTTTAATGTCTTAGGGCCTTTGTCGAATATCAACTGTTCATAGGCAGATGGTGTCATCTCTGGGGTCTCAATTCTGTTCCATTGATCCATCTGTCTGTTCTTGTACCAGTACCAGGCTGTTTTGACCACTGCGGCAGTGTAGTATGTTCTAAGGTCGGGTAATGAGAGGCCTCCCAGTGTGTTCTTCTTCTTTAGTAGTACCTTACTTATCCGGGCTTCTTCCCTTTCCAAACAAAATTGGTGATTTGTTTCTCCATCTTATTAAAAAATGACGCTGGAACTTGTGTTGAGATTGCATTATATAAATAAATTGCTTTGGATAAAATAGACATTTTCACAATGTTAAGTCTTCCTATCCATGAGCAGGGTAGGTTTTTCCATTTATCTAAGTCTCTCTCAGTTTCCTGTAGTAAAGGCTTGTAGTTCTCTTTGTAAAGGTCTGTTGTTTCTCTGGTTAGATTAATTCCTAGGTACCTTATCTTCTTAGGGGCTATCGTAAATGGTATTGATTTGATAATTTCTTCCTTAACAGTCTCGTTGTTGGTATAAAGGAATCCTACTGATTTAGTTATGTTTATCTTGTATCCTGAGACTTTGCTGAACTCTTCTATCAGTTTGAGTAGCTTACTTATAGATTCCTTGGGGTTCTCTGCATATACAATCATATCATCTGCAAACAGGGAGATTTTAACTTCCTCTTTGCCGATGCAGATGCCCTTTATTTCTTGGTCTTGTCTAATTGCTCTGGCTAGAACTTCTAGCACAATGTTGAATAGGAGAGGTGAGAGTGGGCATCTTTGTCTAGTTCCTGATCTCAAGGGAAAGTCTTTCAGTCTCTCTCCATTCAGGATGATGTGGGCAATTGGCTTTGTATAAATGGTCCTTATTGTGTTGAGGAATTTGCAGTCTGTGCCCATTTTGCCAAGAGTTTTTAGCATGAATGGGTGTTGGACTTTATCAAATGTCTTTTCTGCATCAATGGACAAAATCAGGTGATCCTTGTCTTTTGTGTTATTCATGTGGTGAATCACATTGATTGTTTTTCTGATGTTGAACCAGCCTTGTATCCCTGGTATGAATCCCACTTGGTCATTATGGATTATTTTCTTGATATGTTGTTGTATTCTATTGGCAAGAATTTTGTTGAAGATTTTTGCATCTAGATTCATGAGTGATATCGGTCTGTAATTCTCTTTCTTTGTTGGGTCTTTCCCTGGCTTTGGTATCAGGGTTATGCTGGCTTCATAGAATGAGTTTGGGAGTACTCCATCCCTTTCTATACTGTGAAATAGTCTCATTAGTATTGGAGATAACTCTTCTCTAAATGCTTGGTAGAATTCTCCGGTGAAGTCATGTAGGCCCGGACTTTTTTGTTTGGCAGTGTTGGATGACCTTTTCAATCTCTTCCTTTGTGATGGGTTTACTAAGTTGTTCTGCTTCACGTTGTGACAACTTGGGTAGGTGGTATGAGTCAAGGAATTTGCCCATTTCCCCTAGGTTTTCAAATTTGTTAGAGTATAGTCTTTCATAGTATTGTGTTATGATATTTTTGATTTCTGTTGCATCTATGGTGACAACTCCCCTCTCATTTCTAATTTGGGTTATTTGTTTCCTTTCCTGCTTTTCTTTAGTAAGTTTAGCCAGTGGTTTATCAATTTTGTTGATCTTTTCAAAAAACCAGCTTTTGGTCTTTTCAATTGTTTTTCTATTCTCTAATTCATTTAGCTCTGCTCTAATCTTTATGATTTCATTTCTTCTGGTGCCCGAGGGGTTCCTCTGTTGTTCTCTTTCTACTTGTTCAAGCTGTAGAGTTAGTTCCTTGATTTGGTTTCTTTCTTCCTCCAGATGTGTGAATTTATGGAGATAAACAAACCTCTGAGCACTGCTTTGGCTGTATCCCATAGGTTCTGGTAGGAAGTGTTTTCATTCTCATTGGAATCCATGAATTTCTTTAATTCATCCTTAATTTCCTCTATAACCCATGTTTTTTTGAGCAAGATGTTGTTCAGTTTCCAAGAGTTCCACTTTCTATCTCTGTTTTTTCTGCTTTGATTTCTACTTTTATGGCTTTATGATCTGAGAAGATGCTTTTCAGTAATTGAATGGTATGGATTTTGTTGATCATTGCATTATGGCCTATCACGTGGTCAATTCTGGAGAATGTTCCATGTGCACTAGAGAAGAAGGTGTAGTTGTCTGCTGATGGGTGGAAAGTTCTGTATATATCAATGAGGTTTAGTTGGTTAATTGTGTCAATGAGGTCTTCTGTATCTTTACTGAGCTTTTTTCTAGATGATCTGTCTAGTAATGAGAGTGGAGTGTTGAAGTCTCCCACTATTATTGTGGAGTCATCTAACTCTCTTTTGAGCGTAGTCAGTGTTTCTTCGACATATTTAGGTGCTCTGGCATTAGGTGCATAACTATTTAATATAGTTAAGTCTTGCTTGACCATCTTTGTCCACGATGGTGGATTTGACATTAAAGTTGATTTTGTCTGAGATTAGAATTGCCACCCTGCTCTTCTTTGTTCATTGTTAGCTTGATATATATTCTTCCATCCTTTAATTTTCAGTTTGTTCGTCTTTAGGTCTCAAGTGAGTTTCTTGTAGACAATATATGGATGGGTTGTGTCTTTTGATCCAAGATGACACTCGGTGTCTCTTTACTGGAGCATTCAGTCCATTCACATTCAATGTAATTATTGATAGGTATGTGTTCACTGCTGCCATTGTGATATGTTTATTTTTATGTTGATGTTTTCTGTTGTTCTTATTAGTCTGTTCTGGGACACTCTTTTTTGTGAGTTGATTTTTGACCTTTTTCAGAGCTGCTTTTATAGTTGTTGAGACTCGTGTGTTAGGTAGGTTTCTTGAAATGGTATGATACATCTTTGTTGTGCTTTATAGCTGCCCCTATGAACCCCCTTAATAAACTATTTATAAACCCAATTTTAATTACTACCAGTCTTGTCATCTTCCTCTCCATCTGGAAGGACTATAATGACTGTAGTACATCCCTCTTTTTATTATGATGACACCATAGTTTTCATGATGATCACTGGATTGCTTCTTTCCATATCAAAGCTGTGATTTACTTTGGAGCCTTCCCTAAACAAGTAGAGTATTGAGTAGTGTGTTGTTCTAAAATATGAAGTTAGTGGTTTTGTTCTTCTAAGGCAAAGCCAAGAACTTCTTTCAGTATTTCTTGTAGTTTGGGTTTGGTTTTTACAAAGTCTCTGAGTTTCTGTTTATCTGGGAATGTCTTAATTTCATTTTTGCATTTGAAAGACAGTTTTGCAGGATATATAATTCTTGGTTGGAAGTTCTTCTCCTTCAAGACTTTGAGTGTGTCATGCCACTGTCTCCATGCCAGCGTGGTTTCTGCTGAGAAATCTGATGAGAGCCTATAGGGTTTCCCTCTAAATGTTAGCTTTGCCTTGAGTCTTGCTGCCTTTAAGAGTTGCTGCTTATGTTTCATTTTGATTATAATATGTCTTGGAGTCTTTCTTTTGAGATGTATATTGGGTGGCGTACGATATGCATCTGAGATATCTATATTCTCTTCCTTCATGATTTCTGGGAACTTTTCTTTCAGCAGCTCAGCAACAATACTCTCTGTGTTCTCAGATGTCTCACCCTGTTCAGGGACTTCAATTAATCAAAGGTTGTTCCTCTTAATAGAGTCCCACATGCTTCTTAATGTTTCTTCATTTTTCTTGTTTCTTTTTTCTGATTTCTGCTCATAGACACTGGCATCAGTAGCTCTGTCTTCCAAGTCAGAAATTCTTTTTTCCATTTGTTCCATTCTGTTTTCTTGGCTTTGCATGGAAGTTTCTACGTCTTTGATTTTCTTCTTGATCTGTTGGATTTCAGAGTACTGGTGTTCCATCAGATCGAACAACTTGCTTAATTTTTCATTTTGTTCTGCTGCATTTTGTATAAGGTCTAGAAGGGCTCTATATATAATCAATTTGTATTCACTTCGTAATGCTTTCATAAAAGTTTCTTCATCTGGAAAACTCCTTGGTTGCTTTGTTTGGGAGCCTTCTGAAGCCATGAGTGATTGCTTGTATGCCACAATTGTCTGTTGCTTTTTGGGTCCCATGTGAGTATATAGAGGCTGGAAGAGGTACTGTGAGGATGGATTGCAAATGTTTCTCTAGGCTGTCTTCAAATATAAAGCAAAAGGTATCTGACCAGTTCACAAGTCAGTTAGGTTTTCAGGTGTAGAGGTCCCTCTTCTCATGTGACAAAGTAAGCGCCAGATGATAACAAACCCCAACCCCAGATGATAACAAACTAGTTCAGAATATAGCAATGCTACTGCCCTGTTGGCCTCTGCTGACAGGGCCTAGCCTTATCCAACACTGCGTCGAGTACTGGTTTGTGATAGGAAAGCGCTCTCCTGTGGGCAGGCTCTGGCTCTCAAGCTAAGAATTAGGTCCAGCTGCGGCCACGGCCACCGTACCCAAGATGGCATCCTCCATACAGGCAGCGGACAGAGGGGCTAAAGGTGGCGAGAGGCAGCGATTCCTCTGCTTCTGTTGCAGGGCCCCCAACGTAGGCAGCACTGTGCAAAATCACTACTTTTCTGACGGAGAAGCACTGTGCCGTTTGCAGGCGCTGGCTCCCAGGCTAAGAACGAGGTCCCGCTAAAGTCTCGGTACCAACATGGCATCCCGCATACTGACTGCAAAGCTCCGCGCAAACCCCACTGAGGCGGCTACAAAACGAAAGGCTCAAAGTGGCTAGATTAACAGAGTCCCGAGCCTGGCTCTCAGAATATGGGAATTTCGCCTGCCTATCCCCCCAGCAGCGCGTCTGAGTCCAGCCGCCAGGCAAGGCCCAGCTCTGCCCGCCAGCCGAGACCGAGGAAAAAAAAGTCAAAATGGTGCGTTTACCTTCCTTCCGTGAGAGCCGGGGCTAGCCAGGAGCGGGAGTCAGCGAAAGAGAGGAGGTTTTTTGCTGAGTGGTATGAAGTCCCAATTAACAGCTCTGTGCCATGTCCTGAGGCTGATTAGGTGATCAGAAGGCTCTGATTGTCAATTCAGGTCTTGGTTTCCAGAGGGATATACGGAGATGTGTGCTTAGTCGGCCATCTTGACTCCGCCCCTCGTTATGATTTTTTGATTTCTGTTGCATCTGTGGTGACAACTCCCCTTTCATTTCTAATTTGGGTTATTTGTTTCCTTTCCTGCTTTTCTTTAGTAAGTTTAGCCAGTGGTTTGTCAATTTTGTTGATCTTTTCAAAAAACCAGCTTTTGGTCTTTTCAATTTTTTCAATTGTTTTTCTATTCTCTAATTCATTTAGCTCTGCTCTAATCTTTATGATTTCGTTTCTTCTGGTGCCCGAGGGGGTTCCTCTGTTGTTCTCTTTCTACTTGTTCAAGCTGTAGAGTTAGTTCCTTGATTTGGTTTCTTTCTTCCTTCCAGATGTGTGCATTTATGGAGATAAACAGACCTCTGAGCACTGCTTTGGCTGTATCCCATAGGTTCTGGTAGGAAGTGTTTTCATTCTCATTGGAAGCCATGAATATTTTTATTTTTAATGAGTAGCGAGCCAAACCAAATGCCATCGAGGTAGCAGCACAGTAATTAAGAGCTCATCTGCTAACTGAAAGGTCACCAGTTTGAGTACACCAGCTGTCCCTTGGAAACTGTATGGGGCAGTTCAAAAACTGACCAGATGGCACACACAAATGACTAGACACATTGACCATTATTTAAGGAGTCCGTTAGTCACTTATATGTGTTCTTCAGAGAAACATCTTTTAAAATGTGTTGTTTATTTTTAAATTGAATTGTATTTTTGCTCTTGAGTTGTAAACATTTTTTACGTATTTGAATACCAGACTCTTCTCAGAAATATGATTTGCAAATATTTTTTCCTATTTTGTGGATTGAATTTACATTTCCTTGATAGTGAGTGCAACCTTTACAGAGAACAAATTATCGATCTAAACCTCTGATGGACACTTGTGGGTAGAAAGCTGTCAACTTTGTGACTATGGCCTTTGGGCTATGCTTCGGTTTTTTATAATTGCTTATTAAATAACTACAAAATATCAAAGCATGTAATGAAAAGCAATTACATAGATCACTCCTCTGTAGTTTAACTGACATAGGCTAGGCTAGCTCTATTCGGTATGTCTCTTTTCCTTCCCAGCACCAGTGAGCTGATATGAGCATGTTCTTCTTATGACAATGGTGAAGCATGGAAGGTGAGTTACTTTTCAAGCCTTTGATCACATCATTCCTATTAACTTTACATGGTACACTGAAAGTCACATGACTGTGTTTCTACTTTAAAAGTGAGAAAATAATCTTTGCCTGTTTAAGGGTGTCTCCGGGTAGTGTAAACAGTTAAGTGCTTGGTTACTACCTGAAAGACTGGTAGTTTAAACCCTCTGAGAAGCATTGTGGAAGAAATGCCTGGCAATCTGTCTACAGTCAAAAGGTCATAGACATTGAAAACTCTACAGACGGCAGTTCTTCCCTAAAACATGGAGGGTCTACATGAGCTGGAACTAACTTGATGGCAACCAATTAAGTTATTTTATAGGTTTTGGCAGAAACTACCAAGTACCACGGCAAATGACTGGAAACATTAATGCCATCTACAAGAAGTTGCTTATAATTTTGGGAGATAGGGTAGGTATGTTTCAAATAGTTACGTGATGTGTTAAAGGAACTATTGGAACCATGAAGCAGCATCAAGAAAGCTTCAGAAGGCAGAAAATTGACAACTGGAACTAAGAAAATGGGCATCTATTGAAGAGGTAAGAAGTAGCCAGGTATCTACCCCAGATGAGGTTGGGAGATTGAAAACATGTTTAAATAGGTTGTAGAATTACTTGGCTGCTGGAGTTATCTAGGGTTTTTATGGAGAGGAAACAATTTTTGCTTCTTGAGGGATTAGTTGATTAAGCATCATTTTAATGTCATTTTCTCACTCAGGCTTTCTGTGGCCACTTTCCTTTCACTGCTGTATTTTTTCCTGTAGTGGTTACCATCATATAACACATGTTATATTTTACTTATTAATTTGTTTATTGTCTTATCTGTACACTAAAATGTAATTTCTAGCAACATAGGAAAATGTATCTGTTTTCTTCACTACATCCAGACATGTTCGTTGATAGTCATTATTCAGTATTTGTTGTTGCTATTGGGTACCTTTGAATTGATTCTGACTCAAAGTAACTTCATATGACAGACTGAATTGGGTAGGGTTTTCTTGACTGTAATGTTTATGGAAGCAGATCACTAGGCTTTTCTCCCCAGAGTCGCTGGGTGGGTTTGAAAGACCAAACTTTACTTTAGCAGCTGAGAGATTAGTTGTTGTGCTACCAAGGATCCCTACTCGGTATTTACTGCACACCAATTAAATTCTATGTTGTGTGCTCAGAGAGGCTCTGCTGTGTAATGGATAGCATGTTGGAATTGTAAATTTCATGGTATGTGCTGGATGTTGATATTCGGGCATAGAGAGATATTACAGAAAACCAAAAACACCCACTGCTGTTGAGTTGATTCCAACTCATAGCAACCCTATAGGACAGAGTAGAACTGCCCCATAGAGTTTGCAAGGAGCCCCTGGTGGATTCAAATTACCAGCCTTTTGGTTAGCAGACACAGCACTTAACCACTACACCACCAAGGTTTACAGGATCATCCAAAAAGCAAATGCCAAGAAGGGATTAGATGTATAAGACATTTATTGGCAAAATGCCTGTGTGAGAAGGGAAGGAGCAGAAGTAGGCAAGTGGAGCTTTCAGACTGAAATGCTGTCCTGAAACCTGTGCAAGGAGAGACAGAGAAGGAAAACTAGCTTGGAAAAGGCTCAGACCACAGTGAATTTCTTAGAAATTCTTAGCTAGGCTCATAGGCAGTATCCCCCAAGCAATAGTTATTTGCTAGTTGGTCATGTTAGATGGGCAGAAATGCCCCAGTCACATAGTAATGTTTGTTGTCTTTTTCATTGACTAAAAAGACGAAGAGTAAGTGTGGCTGCAGCATGAACACTGTATGGGGTTCACAGTTGTGGCTCTTGGGACTGAGAGTCAACCTTGCTCCCTGCAGCAGGTTCTCCTGAAGGGACTTCTGAGTGGTGTGCCCCATGAGTGTCATACATTTGTACACATTATTTTGTGCAATCTTTATACTAGTATAAAAAGACTGCTGCTTTTGTTATTCTGATTGTAAAGCTGTGGAAACTGAGCCTGTGGGAATTGACTTAACCTGCTTGAGAGCACAGTACTACTGTCAGAACTTATATCTAATTCATCTTGAGTAAGGCAAGATTCCCGTCCTGCAGGGGCTTCCAGATGAGCAGAGACCTTTAAAAATTAGGAAATGAGTGGCGGGACAGGTTTCTGGACAGTGTATATTTTTGCCTTTGGGATTAATCCCTCTGCTCTGTCATCACTGAAGCAAGCCTCAGACCCTGCTCTGGGTGGCATCTCAAGGGAGTGTAGAGACATGTAAGTTCTCAGAGAGCAGGAGAATTTGCGCTCTAAAAGAGGTTGGGGCCTGTAACTTGGGAGGACTGCACCTTACACCAGTCCATTTTGTGATGTATAGAGACATACTCTAATACTGTGTGTCCTTCAGAGACTGAGGCTGTCCATGGCTACTACTGCTCCTAATGACCTGGGAGCCCACCCTGTCACTGACATTAGGGACACTTTCTCCTGTGATTCTTGTCGCTCAGCCTCTTTGGCCCCTGTACAGCACTCACCTGAAGAGGAAGGCAGAAAATTGAGCAATTAACACTGTTGACTCCTCCTCAAATTGAATGTGATCTCCTGGGTCTTAGTCCTATTGGTAAATGGGGATCTTGATGCTCATCATTCTGGTGCTTGTAAACAGACATGGAAGCTACAGAAAGATGAGAACAAAAGCAAAGACTCAGGTAGCAGCTTGGACCATTAAGGATTTGGCACAGATCACAGCAGGGTTGGGAACCTCCACTTGACTTAAATATGCATGTCTAGAATGTATGTGCGTATGTGTGTATGTGTTGCTTGTATAATCATGTGTTTTTAGTGGGCAACTGATGTACACACTGTTTTCTCCTTGGGAATGTATAGATTTGCAATGTGTAATGTAATAGTCACCAGTCATATGTGGACATAGACATTAAAATTAAAGTAAAATAAAAAATTTGGTTCTTCAGTTGCCCTAGCCACATTTCAATTATTCAGTAGTCACATAAGACTATGGCTACCATACTTGATAGTGCAGATATAGAATATCTCCACTATTAAAGAAAGTCCCATGAAACAGTCCTTAAGTAGACCATACCCACATCCATACCTTTACTCATTGCTGTTGATTCTGGTTCATAGCAACTCTATAGGACAGAATAGAACTACCCTGTGTCATTTCCAAGGCTGTAAATCTTTATGGAAGCAGACTGATAAATCTTTCGCATGTGGAGCAGCTGGAAGGTTCAAACCACTGATCTTTCAGAAAGCAGCCAAGCTGTTAAACACTGTACCACCAGCGTTCCTTGTAAAGACCACTTTTAGAGGACTAGAAATCTCTTGCCAGTGTATGCATGTATTCTTGTGTGTTCTTGTATTGATGATTATGTATTGTTTTTTAAATATTACTTGTAGCATGTATCAAGACTTCGTTTCTCTTTAAGGCTCAGTAATACCTCATGGTAAGTATGTGGTGCATTTTGTTTATCAGTTTATCTACTGATGGGCATTGCTTCCACCTTTGGTCTACAACATGGATGAACCTTCAATACATTATGCTGAGTGAAATAAGTCAGTCACAAAGGGCAAATATTGTATGTTTGTACTTACATGAAATTTATAGAATAGACCAAAGTTTATTCATGGCTACCAGGGGTGAGAGGGGAGAGGAACAAGGAACTTATTGCTTAGGGAGCGCTAAACTTCTGTAAAAGGTGATATAAAAATTCTGGAATGTGTAGTAGTAATGGCTGTGTAATATGATGCACATAATTAAACACAGAAATGTACATGCTGAAACTGCTGCAATGACAATTTATATATATATATATATTCACTGAAATGAAAAAACAAGTTATTTGTTGGGACTCCTGTATTGCATTTCTTGTTTTGATACAATGTATTGTTAATTTGCTTTATGTCTACATATATTATCCCCCTTAACATACTAAGATTAAACCCAGTTTTAATTACTTCATAACTTTTAAACTTCCTCTGCATCGGAAACAACTGTAACTACTATAGTCTATCCCTCTTTTAATGATGGTATTATAGTTGTTGTGATATGATCACAGATTTCCTCATTTTAATATTGTAGCTTTGATTAAGTTTTGTGACTTCCCTAACTCATTAGAATTTTGGAGGATGTGTCCTGAATTGTCACCTTAAATATGCATTTAATGGCTCTGTTTTTCTAAGGGAAGAGCTTCTTTCAATATTTCATGTAATTTTGGTTTAGTTTTTATGAAATCTCTAAACTTCTCTTTATCTTCAAGTCTTAATTTCACCCTTATATTTGATAGACAATTTTGCAGAATAAATAATTCTTGGATGGAACTTTTTCTCCTTCAGGGCTTTAAATGTGTCTGCTCACTGTTTTCTAGCCAGCATTGTTTCTGCAGAGAAGTCAGATGAAAGCCTACAGGGTTTTCCTTGGAGTGTTAGCTTTGCTTTGAGCCTTGTTACCTCTGTCGATGTTTCATCTTATTAAGCTTGATTATAATATGTCTTGGCATCTTTCTTTTTGGGTCTAGCTTTTGTGGTGTTTAATAAACATCTTGGATACCTGTTCTCTTTGCTCATAATCTCAAGAAAGTTTTCTGCCAGCATCTCTACAGCAATACTCTCTATGTTGTCGCCAATGCCCCCTTGTTCAGGAACTCCAATTAAAAGTAAATTATTCCTCTGAATGGGGTTGCACATGTTTCTTAATGCTTCTTCATTTTTCTTATTTCTTTTCTCTGATTTCTCCTTGTAAATGTTGGTGTCAGATGCTCTGTCTGCAAGATCACTCGAGTTTAACTTCTATCTGTTCAATCCTACTCTTTTGGCTTTGGATTGAATTATCTAGCTTTGTAATTTTGTTATTGATCTGATGTATTTCAGATCTTTGATGTTCCATGAGTTCAAATGGCATACTAAATTTTTCATTTTGTTCTACTGGATTTTGTTTAATCTCTAGGAGGGTTATACATGTAATTCTTTTGTACTTGCCCTCTGATAGATTCAGAAAGACTTCTTCATCTGGGAA
This sequence comes from Heterohyrax brucei, assembly GCA_028571685.1. Taxonomy (NCBI): domain Eukaryota; kingdom Metazoa; phylum Chordata; class Mammalia; order Hyracoidea; family Procaviidae; genus Heterohyrax; species Heterohyrax brucei. Next base: position 73,367,361 of record CM053150.1, read on the forward strand.
ATGTTTTGAACATTTTGGAAATTTTCTGGAGCATTTGAAGGCTGCTTTTTTAAATGATTAACTATGGTCTGCTACCTGAGTGCCATCTAGACATTGTTTGATTTCTCTGGTATTGGATCTAACAGAATTGTTGTCACCAGCTGCCTCTAATACTCTAGTGATTTGCCCTAGGTGGACTCTCTGGGGTGGAAGTCTCTGCTTATTGGTTGGCAAAGAGGCCTCCCTACTTATGGAGAAACTGGGGCTGTCAGCCAGCCCTACCATGTGGGTACATAGACCTCTCAGCCTTAAAATTAAACTTCACTTCTGTGCAGGGAGCTGTCCAGGTGTTGAACTAGGAGCTGTCCAACATGCTGACTGAAACAGGCAGTCAGGAGCAGCAAACTCCACCTTCCAGGTGATAATGAAAGTACGTTACCTGCAGTGTGTGTAAGCTGTAGTTCTCTGATACCATGAAACAGCAGAAGGGGAGGTCAGGTGGCTGCTGGCTCATTTTTGAGAGGGGAAGATTAGTATGATATTGCTCCCTAGTCAAATATGCTAGTCCTAGGACTCCCCAAATGTTCAGTGCTCCATACAAATATCATCCAGGCCTTAGTTCTCAGAGGGAAATGTGGAGACATGTGTCTACTCCTCCATCTCTTAGTGGGTCTCAAAACCAACACTGAAACAACATCCCATAAAGAAGGATGGCCCAGAACAGAACATTCAAAGCAATATAGAAAACATCAACATAAAAGTAATAACATCAAAACGATGGCACGAAGCACATACCTATCAATAATTATACTGAATGTAAATGGACTGAACATTCCAGTAAAGAGACAGTGACATCTTGGATCAAAAGACACAGCCCATCTATATGTTGCTTACAAGAAACACACCTTAGACTTAAAGATATGAACACACTGAAAATTAAAGGATGGAATACTATATACCAAGCTAACAATACACAAAGAAGAGCAAGTGTCACAATACTAACCTCAGACAACATAGATTTTAGTGTAAAGTCCACTATTGTGGACAAGGATGGTCACTATTTATTGCTGGACTTAACAATATTAAATATTTATGCACCCAAAACCAGAGCACCTAAATACATTGGAAAAACACTGACAACACTGAAAAATGAGATAGATCATTCCACAATAATAGTTGAAGACTTCAACACTCTCCTTTCAGTCACGGATCGATCATTCAGAAAAAAGCTCAGTAAAGATGCAGAAGATCTTATTGCAACAATCAATCAACTTGACCTTATCAACATATGCAGATCTTTTCATCCATCAGTGGATAAGTACACCTTCTTCTCCAATGCCCATGGAAACTTCTCCAGAATAGACCATATGTTAGGGCATAAAGCAATTCTCTATAAAATCCAAACCATTGATTTACTGTAAAGTATCGTCTCAGACCATAGAGCTATAAAAGTTCAAATCAATAACAGAAAATTCATAGGTAGAGATTCAAACTTACAGAAACTGAAAAACACTTTGGTCAAAAAGCCTTTGGATATTGAAGAAATCAAGGACAAAGTAAATAAATTTATGGAATCAAATGAGAATGAAAACACATCTTACCAGAATCTATGGGATACAACAAAAGCAGTTCTCAGAGGTCAGTTTATCTCTACAGCTGCACACATCCAGAAAGCAAGGGCCCAAATTAAAGAATTAATCTTACAGCTTGAACAAGTAGAAAGAGAGCAACAGAAGAATCCCTCAGGCACCAGAAGAAAACAGATTATAAAGATTAGAGCAGAACTAAATGAATTAGAGAATACAAAAACCATAAAAAAAAAATTAACAAAACCAAAAGCTGGTTCTTTGAAAAGATTAGTAAAATTGGTAAACCATTGGCTAGACTTACAAAAGAAAAACAGCAGAAGATACCAATAATCCAATTAAGAAGTGAGATGGGAGTTGTTACAACAGACCCAGCTGAAGTAAAAAATATCATAACAGAATACTATGAAAAGCTGTACTCTAACAGGTTTCAAAGCCTAGAAAAAATGTACAAATTTCTAGATTCATATCACTCACCAGGGTTATTACAAGGAGAAGTAGATCAACTTAATAAACCTATCACAAAGGAAGAGATTGAGAAAGTCATGAAAAATCTACCAACCAAAAAAAGTCCTGGCCCAGATGGCTTCACCAGAGAATTCTACCAAACTTTTAGAGCAGACTTAACTCTGATACTATTGAGGTTATTTCATACCATAGAAAGGGATGGAATACTCCAAAATTCATTCTATGAAGCCAGCATAACCATTTTGTGGGAAAGACCCCACAAAAAAAGAAAATTATTGACCAATATCACTCATGAATCTAGATGCAAAAATCCTCAGCAAAAGTCTAGCCAATAGAATTCAACAGCATATAAAAAAATAATTCATCATGATCAAGCCTGGTTCAACATCAGAGAAACAATTAATATGATCAATCACATTAATAACACAAACGATAAGAATCACCTGATTTTGTCAATTGATGTAGAAAAGGCATTTGACAAAGTTCAACACTCATTCATGCTTAAAACTCTCAGAAAAATAGAAATGGAGGGGAAATTCCTCAATGCAATCAGCAGCATCTACGCAAAGCCAACTGCCTTTGTCGTCCTGCATGGTGAAAGACTGAAAGAATTTCCTTTGGAATGGAAACTAGACAAGGATACCCACTCTCACTACTTCTATTTAACATTGTGCTAGAAGTTCTAGCCTGAGCAATTAGACAAGACAAAGAAATAAAGGGCATCCATATCGGCAACGAAGAAGTAAAAATCTCCCTGTTTGCAGATGATGTGATTGTTTATACAGAGAATACAAGGGAATTGATAAGTAAACTATTGGAACTTATAGAGAAGTTTAGTGAAGTAACGGGGTACAAGATAAACATAAGTAAATCAGTAGGATTTCTTTATATCAACAGTGAGATTACTAAGGGAGAAATCACCAAATCAATTCCATTTACTATAGCCCCCAAGAAGATAAAATACCTAGGAATTAATCTAACTAGAGAAATAAGAGATCTTTACAAAGAAAACTACAAGACTTTACTGCAAGAAACTAAGAGAGACTTACATAAATGGAGTGCTCTACCCTGCTCATGGATAGGAAGACTCAACATTGTGAAAATGTCTATTTTACCCAAAGCAATCTACTTATATAAGGCAATCCCAATACAAATTCCAGAGATATTTTTTAATGAGATGGAGAAGCAAATCATCAATTTTCTTTGGAAAGGGAAGAAACCTCAGATAAGTAAAGCACTACTGAAAAAGAAAAACATACTGCGAGGCCACTCACTATGTGACTTTAGAACCTGTTACACTGCCACAGTAGCCAAAACAGCCTGGTATGGGTACAAAAAGAGACAGATAGACTAAGAGCAGAGTTAAGACCCTAGAGATTCCACCATCCTCCTTTGAACTGTTGATACTTGACAAAGGCCCCAAGATTTTAAACTGGGGTGAGAACAGTCTCTTTAACAAATGGTGTTGGCAAAATTGGATATCCATCTGCAAAAAATTGAAACAAGACTGATATCTCACACCTTACACAAAAACCAACTCAAATTGGATAAAAGACTTAAATATAAAATCTAAAACAATAAAGCTTATCCAAGATAAAATAGGATCAACAATGGAAGTTTTAATACACAGTGTAGAAAGACTTCAAAATTTGTCAAAGCATGATTAGCAGAAGAGAAAATAGATAAATGGTAAGTACTAACAGTCAAACACTTTTGCTCATCCAAAGACTTCATCAGAAGAATTAGAAGACCACCTACAGAATGGGCAAAAATATTTGGCAACTATATGTCAAACCAACATCTGATCTCCATAATCGATAAGATATTACAAAATATCAACAAGAAAAGGATAAATAATCCAATTAAGCAATAGGCAAAGGAGATAGACAGACATTTCTCTAAAGAGGATATCCAGGCAGCCAAAAGACACATGCAGAATTGCTCACGATCATTAGCTATTAGAGAAATTCAAATCAAAACTACAATGAGATACCATCTCACCCCAACAAGTTTGGCCATGATCCAAAAAACACAAAACAACAAATACTGGAGAGGCTGTGGAGAAATTGGGACTCTCCTACACTGCTGGTGTGATTGCAAAATGGTACAACCTCTTTGGAAAACAATCTGGCGCTTCCTTAAAATGCTGGAAATAGATACACCATTTGATCCTGTAATTCTACTGCTTGGAACTTATCCTTCAGAAACAAAAGTTGTCACATGAACAGACACATGTACATGAATGTTTGTTGTAGCACAGTCCACGGTAGCAAAAAGTTGGAATCAATCCTGATGTCCATGAACAGATGAATGGATGAGCAAACTATGGTACATATACTCAATGGAACACTATGCTATGATAAAAAAACAATGACAACTTTAGAGAACACCTCATACCATGGTTTCATTTGGAAGAGATCATGCTGAGTGAAATCTACCAGTGTCAAAAGGACAAATTTTGTATGAGACCTCTGTTAGAAGGACTTAACAAGACAATTATCCACAGAAGGAAATGACTCTGTTGGCTAATGGGTGGGTGGGAGCTGAGGGTTTATCATAGATGAGATAATAGATGTTAGAAATTTTATTCTTTTACTGTAATTAATAAAAAAATTAAAAAATAATAATAATAAAAAAGAAAAAACCAAGTTATGTATGTGTTATGTTTGCCTGTATTTGATTCTCAGTGTATGTTCTGAAATGTGTATGTATGGTTTGTGAGTTGTCTGGATGACTGGGTATAGTGCTTTTTGAGCTGTGCAACAGAATGTTTCATTTAACAGTTGTATGTAAACTGGAAAATCTTTGGAAGCGTTTAAACTTTTCAACTAAGATGAGTACACGTCATAAAACAGACAGATAGAGACAGACAAATACCAAACCTATTACCAACGAGTTGATTCTGACTCACAGTAACCCTATAGGATATACTAGAGCTGCCCCATAGAGCTTCCAAGGAACAGCTGCCCCATAGAGCTTCCAAGGAACATCTGGTGGATTTGAACTGATAACTTTTTGCTTTGTAGCTGTAGCTGTTAACCACTACACCAGTATAAGTCATAAGAGGGTTGACAACAAGCACCTTGGTTTTGTTTCTTTCAGTGACAGTGTGTCTGATTCTTTGTGTGTGGATTTTTGTGTACAACCCATTCACTTTGAATGCATATAGAACAGAGGGAGCTGAAAGTGTGACATAGCAATACCTGTGTACATTTGGCATGGTGAAACAAACTCCAAGGCTGATTCTTGTCTCTGTTTTTGATAGGAACAGGAAACCTGAAGCACAGTTCTCTTTATATTAAGTCAATGGCAGTTTATCCATGTGATCTGATGTTCCCGGCATGTTCACTGATTGTCAACAATTCTCATATTTCTACTTTTGAGAACATGATGTAGTCAATTTTGAAATCTAGTCAGAACACTGTCAACTTTGTCGTAACTTCCCAGTCCTAACAGCATATGTGAGATCTTGACAATCTGGGTGGATCACTGGGAAAATTCTCACATCAGTCACTCACTATATATAATCAGAACTCAGTCATTTTGAAGCAATGGAAATGGATGGGGAGAGAAAGTGAGACAATAGCAAATAGGTATTTGGTAGCTTATCTTGCTAAAGTAGTAAGAGTTTAATGCTTTGAGTACTTACTTTGTGAAGGGCATGTTCTAAGCATATTACATATTGTAGTTTATCTAATAGACTGTTTATTGGCAAATTTCTTAAAATGTAAAAAAGTCAAGGACCGTGGCTGTATTAGTTCAGAGGTGGTGACATCGTGGTTAAGATCTAAGGCTGCTATAAAATATTACCAGCTCGAATCTACCAGCTGCTCCTTGGAAACCCTTTGGGGCAGTCCTACTCCCTTCTGTAGGGTTCCTATGAGTCAGAATCCACTCGGTGCAACAGGTTTGATTTTTGGTTTATGGTCTAGGTCTTCAGAACTTCCTTGAATGTGGGAGGGATTACAGAGGTACCCAGATTTCAGGGAGCCACTTTATTTTGATTGATGGTATTCTTATGTATTTATTATCTTTAGTTCCTGAAGCATGATCTTGGTAGCTTATCTTGCTAAAGTAATAAGAGTTTAATGCTTTGAGTGCTTACTTTGTGAAGGGCATGTTCTAAGCATATTACATGTTGTAGTTTATCTAATCACTTAAATACTGCTCTGTGTGTGTGAGTGTGTGTTTCTCCACATCCCCCTCCTGCTCATACACGCAAAGACAGTAACCATTTGGGATAATGCCACATAACTAGTAAATTGTGAAGGCAAGGACCACATTTAGGTACGCAGCTGCCTGGGTGAAGAACCGCACTCTACATCAGGACTCTATGAGGTTGTTCACTAGAATGTGAGCTTCCAGAAGAGAGAAACTCTGTCTTATTTGCTACTCTTTCCTTAGTACCTGTAATAGTGTCTCTCACATACTTGGAAAAAGTGAATCAATTGTCCCTGGTTTCCGTCGAAGGATCTGATACCTTCCTTATCATCAGTCTGAATGCGGCACCGTAAGTGAGTGAGAGGTAAAGAGATTTGTCTGAAGACTGACAGACTCTCTTAGATAAAGTATATGACCACATAGTCACGGCTATGCTCAGCATTTCTAAGCTCTTGACATTTTCCATTTCACCCCATTCTTGGATACAAAAGAGCAGCATGTGATTGGAGAACAAGAGCAGCATGTCTGAATTCCTTCTCCTGGGGTACCCCATCAGGCTGGAAAGCAGGGCATGTTCTTCACCTTGTTCCTGGGCATGTACCTCTCCATGGTGCTGGGGAACCTGCTCATCTTCCTGCTCATCAGGCTGGACTTTCACCTCCACACCCCCATGTACTTCTTCCTCAGCCATTTGGCCCTCGCTGACGTCTCCTTTTCATCTGTCACTATCCCAAAGATGCCGATGAATATGCAGACTCAACACCTACCCACCTCCCATCCAGAGTGTATTTTACAGATGTTTCCAAAAATCATTGTTGTTCGTTGTCATTACATATATTCCATTGTCTGAATATACCATAGTTTATCCGTTCACCTACTGATGGGCACCTAGTTTGATTCCACCTTTTTGCTATTGTGGACAGTGCTGCAATAAACATTGGTGTGCATGTATGTGTTCATGTGACAGCTCTTATTTCTCTAGGACATATTCCAAGTAGTGGGATTGCTGAAGAATATGATATTTCTATTTCCAGCTTTTTAAGAAAGCACCAAATCGTATTCTAAAGTGCTTGTACCATTTTAGATTCTCACCAGTAGTGCTGAAGATTCAGTTCCAGTCTCTCCACAGCCTCTGCAACATTTATTATTTTGTGTTTTTTGGATCAATGCCAGTCTTGTTGGCATGAGATAGTGTCTCACTGTGCTTTTGATTTCAATTTCTCTGATGGTTAATGATTGTGATTGTAATTTCAGTTTCTCTGAGGGTTAATTTTTTTTTTTTTTTTTTTGGTATATTCTTGTTTTAGTCAGCTAGGGCTGCTCTAACAGAAATACCACAGAGTGGATGGCTTTAACAAAGGAAGGTTTATTCTTACACAGTCCGGTAGGTTGCAAGTCCATATTCAGCATGACCGCTCCAGGGGAAGGCTTTCCCCTTTTTTAGTTCTGGAGGAAAGTCTGATATTGCCTCAGTCTTTGTCCAGGGAACATATTGGCACAGGAACCTCAGGTCTGAAGGATGTGCTCTTCTCCTGGTGCTGCTTGCTTGATGGTAGTGAGGTTCCTATTCTCTGCTTGCTTCTCTTTCCTTTTATCTCTTGCAGGCTGAAAGGATTAAGGGTAGGGCAAGCCATACTCCAGGGAAACTTCCTTTACAGCAGAGCAGGGAAGTAATCCTATGCAGGAATTTACAGCCCCACCCTAATCCTTTAACATACAGTTTAGAGAAACCACACATTTTTGGGGGGACACAATTCAACCCATGACAGTTCTTTAGGGTTTTCTGTGTAATGATCACATCATCTGCAAATGGAGATACCCTTACTGTTCCTGTACAAATTAGGATGACCTTTATTTCTTTAGTTTGCCTGATTTCCTCATGTGTCTGTTAGCTATCTATAAGGTGAAATGCCTGTTCATGTCCTTTGTCTGTTATTTAATTGGCTTTTTTTTTTTTCCTTTTTAGGGTTTTGCAATACCTTGTAGATGGAGATTACATGATGATCAGATTTGTGGTAGATAAAAATTCTTTCCCAGTTTGTAGGGTGTCTTTTTACTCTTTTGGTGAAGTCTTTGGATAAGCGTTAAGTGTTCAGTGTTTAAGAGTTCCCAGTTATCTGTTTTCTTTTCTGGTATTTGTGCATTAGTATTGTCAGTAATATTTTGTAGTCTGTTTATACCATGTTATCAGTGCTCCCAGGACTGTCCTTAGCTTTTTTCCGTATTCTTTATTGTTTTAGATTTCATATTCAGGTCTTTGATGCATATTAGTTTTGGGGCATGATGTGAGATATGGGTCTTGTTTCATTTTTTTGTGGATGAATATCCATTTATGCCTATACCACTTGTGCAAGACACTGTCTTTTCCCCAGTTTAGACTTTGGACCTTTGTCAGACATCAACTACTGTATTAGGTCACTATGAGTCAGAATCAACTTCACAGGACTGGATTTTGGTTTATAGGTGGATAATGTTATATGTAGAGTCTCATTTCTGTTCCATTGATCTACGTACTTGTTTTTGTGCTAGCACCAGGTTGTTTTGACTACTATGGCAGTGTAATAGGTTCTAAAGTTAGGTTATGTGAGGCCTGCCATTTTGTTTTTCTTTGGTAATGCTTTACTTATCTGGGGCTTCTTCTCTTTTTGTATGAAGATAGTGATTTGTTTCTCCATGTCATTAAAAAATGTCACTGGAATTTATATTGTGATTGCATTTTATGTACAGATTGCTTTGGATAGAATAGACATTTTCACAATGTTAAGTCTTTCTGCCCATGCACAAGGTAGATTTTTCCAGTCATGTAGTTCTCTTTTGGTTTCTTACAGTAGAGTCTTGTAATATTCTTTGTATAGTTATTTTACATCTCTAGTTAGATTTATTTCTAATTTTATCTTGGAAACTATTTCAAATGGTATTGATTTGGTGATTTTCTCTGATGATCTCTTTGTTGCTATAAAGGAGTCCAACTGATTTATGTATATTGATGCTATATCCTGATACTTCGTTGAACTCTTCTATTAGTTCCAGGATATATATATATATATATATATATATATATTTGGTACATTCTTTAGGGTTTTCTGTGTAAAGATCACATCGCCTGCAAATACAGACACTCTTACTTTTTCATTACAAATTAGGATGCCCTTTATTTCTTTATCTTGCATGATTGCTGTAGCTACAACCTCTGAGACAATGTTGAAAAAAAGTGGTGACAATGGGCATCCTTCTCTGGTTCCTGTTCTCAAGGGGAATGCATAGATGCCCCTCAGTATATTGAAGAATTTACTTTCTATTCCAGTTTTGCTGAGAATTTTAAACACCAAAGGGTGTTAGACTTTGCCAACTGCCTTTTCTACGTCAGGTGATAAAATCAACTGTTTCTTTTGTTTTATTTTGTGGTTGATTACATTAATTGTTTTTCTGATATTGTACCATTCCTGAATCCCTAGTATGAATCTCACTTGGTCATGGTGAATTATTTTTCTGATATGTTGTTGAATCCTATTGACTAGAATTTTGTTGAATATTTTTGCATCTATATTCATGAAAGATACTGGCCTGTAATTTTCCTTTTAGTGCTGTCTTTACCTAGTTTTGGTATTAGAATGATGCTGGCTTCATAGAATGAATTTGAGAGTAGCCTATCCTTTCTTCTACTCTGGAATACCTTTTGTGATAATGATGTTAACTCTTCTCTAAAAGTTTAGTGGAATTCTCTAGTGAAGCTGTTGGGGCCAGGGCTATTTTTCATTGGGAGTTTTAAAATTACGTTTTTGATCTTTTGTGATAGGTTTATTTAGTTGTTCTACTTCTGTTAGTTCTAGTTTTCATAGGTGGCGTGTTTCTAGAAATTTGCCCATTACTCTAGATTTTCAAATTTATTAAAGTACAATTTTTCATAGCATTCTATTATGATTCTTTTAATTCTAGTTGTGTCTGTTGTGATACCACCCATGTCATTTCTTGCTCAAGTTATTTGCTTCCTCTCCTGTTTTTCTTTGGTGAGTTTGGCAACTGGTTTATCATTTTTGTTGATCTTTTCAAAAAATCGGCTTTTGCTTCTGTTAACTCTTTTGATTGTTTTTATATTCTTTAATTCATGTAGTTCTGCTTTGGGTTTTATTATTTGCTTCCTTCTGGTGTCCGAGGGGTTGTTTTGCCTCTCTCTTTCCACTTGTTTGAGTTGTAGAGTTAATTCTTTGAATTAGACCCTTTTTTGTTTTGGGATGTGTTCATTTATTGAGAGAAATTGACCTCTGAGACTGCTTTTGTTGTGTCCCACAGATTCTGGTAGGATGCGTTTTCATTCTCATTTGGTTCTGTGAATTTCTTTATTCCATTCTTGATGTCTTCTACAACCCAGTCATTTTTGAGCAAGGTGTTGTTCAGTTTCCATGTGCTTGATTTTATTCCCTTCTTTTTTGCATTACTGATTTTTACTTTTATGGCTTATGGGTCTGAAAAAATGCTTTGTAATATTTTAGTACTTTGAATTTTGTTAAGGATTGATTTACAGCCTGATATGTAATCTGTTCAGGAGAATGTTTCCTGCTCTTTGGAGAACAAAGTATACTATGCTGCTGTTGGGTGGAGCATTCTGCATATGTGCATGAGGTCAGTTCGGTTGCATTTAGATCTCCTGCGTCTTTGTTGACCTGTTTTATAGATGTTCTGTTCTTCACTGAGAGTGTTGTTTGAAGGCTCCTGCTGTTACTGTGGAGCTGTCTATTTCTGTTTTCATTATGTATTTTGGAGCTCTGTCGTTCCGCACGTAGGTATTTAATATGGTTATGTCCTTCTGGAGTATTGATCCTATAATGTCCTTCTTTATATAACGTGGTGGATTTTACTTTAGAGTCTGTTTCATTGGAGATTAATATGCCACTCCTGCCCTTTTTTGAATGTTACTGTCTTGATTCATTTTTCCCATCCTTTGAGTTTTAGTTTGTGTCTTTGAGTCTCAGGTGTGTCTCCTGTAGGCAGCATACACATGGGTCGTTTTTTAAAATCCAGTCTGCCAAATTCTGTCTTTTTTGTGCATTTAGTCTGTTTACATTCAATGTGATTAATGATAGATATGAGCTTAGTGACGTCATTTCGATGTCTTTTTTGTTTGTTGTAGATGATTCCTTTGTTGCCTTTAGTTTTCTATGCCGAGTTCTTTTTCTTTATGTGTTTTCATCTTTTTTGATGTTTGTGGGGTTGTGTTGGCTGATACTTTATGTTTTTCTTGGTTTTTATTTTGTTGCATAAGATTGACAGTTTTCTTTGTGATTGCCTTAATATTTATCAGTATTTTTCTAAATTTAAATCAGTCTTTAATTTCTTTATGTTGCCTTGATTTCCTCTCTATATAAAAGGTCTATGACTATAGTTTGAATTCCTCCTTTTGTGATAACGTTTACATAATGCATCTTGGTTTCCCTATTTGTTAGTGTTTTGTCTGTGATTTATTCTTCTGATTCCCTATTTGGTTTGATATCCAGTTGCTGAGCTTTATATTCTGGTTTTGGGTTAGTACCTGGTATTATTGATTTTGTAACTGAAGGACCCTTTGGTATTTCTTGTAATGTTTATTTGGTTGCTGCAAATTCACTTTCTGCTTATCTTGAAATGTTGTAATTTTGCCGTTATATTTGAGAGTCAATTTTGCTGTATATATAATTCTTGGCTGGCAATTATTTTCCTTCAAGGCTTTGTGTATGTCATCCCAAGTTGCCTTCTTATTTGCATGATTTCTGCTGTGTAGTCCCAGCTTAGTCTTATTGATTCTTGCTTGTAGATTATTTTTCCTTTACCTCCAGCCACTTTTAAAAGTGTCTCCTTATCTTTAGTTTTGGCAAATTTGATTACAATAGGCCTTCATGTCTTTCTTTTGGGATACACCTTGTGTGCAGTTCGATAAACTTCTTGGACAGGTATCTTCTCTTTCGTGATATCGGGGAAGTGTTCTGTCAGCAAATCTTCCATAATTCTCTCTGTATTTTCTGTTATTCCTAACTTCCACTGTGTTACTACAACTACTTGTAGATTATTCTCTTCATAGAGTCCCACATAATTTTTAATGTTTCTTGATTTTTAAAACTTCTTTTGTCTGATTTTTCCTCAAATATGTTGATGTCATGTGCTGTATCTTCAGTCTCTCTAATTTGGACTTCCATTGCCTCAGTTCTGCTTCTTTAACTTTCTACTGAGTTGTCTAATTTTATAATTTTATTCTTTTCTAAATTTCTAATTCTTGCTGCTCATTGCTCTCTTGCAGCTTGTTCAATTTGTCACTTTGTTCTGCTCTATTTTGCCTCATGTCTTTCCTCATCTCCTGAAGTGTTCTAAATATTAATCTCTTGTATTGTACCTCTGATAATTCTAGGAAGTTCTTTTCCTCTGGAAAATTTGATTATTTGTTGTGGTAACTTTTTGAAGAGAATGTGGTCCTTAGGTGTCTTGATATGGAATGCTGTTTCTGAGCTATCAGTGAATTGTTTATATTTATTTTAGGTTTGCCTACTGAGTTCTAGCTTCTTGTTTTGAAAAGTAAAAATAGGCTGGTCATGTGTGATAGTTTGGTTGTTGTTGTTTTTGAGGCTCTCATGTCCTTTTACCAGGTGGTTAGAGCTCTGACTAGACATGGGTGTAATTCACTGTTTGAGTTCTTCTTTGATCTAAGATTTTTATTTAGAAGTGTGTAATTTCACTGTCAAATTTTCTGGGAGATTTTTCTAGTTATCTTTATGTTATTGATTTCTAGTTTATTTCTGTACATTGTATGATTCAAGTTCTTTAAATAGATTTATTTATGGTCTCAGAAAATGATCTATCTCAGTAAAAGTTCTATGTGCAGCCCCAAAATGTGTATTCTACTGTTGTTTGAGGAGAGTTCTGTGAATGCCAATTAGTTTCATTTGGTTGATAGTTGTCTTAGTAATCTAGTGGCACCATGCAGAAATATCACAAGTGAATGACCTTAACAAACAGAAATGTATTCTCTCACAATCTAGGAAGCTAGACATCTGAATACAGGATTCTAGCTCTAGGTGAGGCTAGCTCTGGAGGACAGTCTTTGTCATCAGTATTCCTCTGGTCTAAGAGTTTGTCATGGATAGTATTGTTTCCCCCTCAAAATCTAGGTGTTGATTTGACTTGGCTATGTGTATCAATATGGTGCCATTCCTCCCATGTGTTGTGAATCCAGCCTCTGTGATGTTGATGAGGGAAAATGGATAGCTGTTGTGTTGGTGAGGTAGGACTCAAGTTATGAGCTGTGTGATATAATGGAGAGAAGTGAGCAGTGTAAGTTGGGAATCTTACACCACCAAGAAGGCAGCACCGAGAGCAGAGCATATCCTTTGGACCTGAGGTTTCTGTGCCAAGCTGCTCTCCTTGACTTTGGACATAGCCTACTGGACTGTGATAATTTTTTTGTTGAATGGACTTATAAAGGGGACTTGTGGTTTACTGGACTGTAACAATAAGCGTTCTCTTCATGAAACCATCCACTCTGGTATTTCTGCTAGATCAGTACCAGGTGACTAAAACAGAATCTGGTTCTAGGAGTGTGTTGCTGCTCTAATGAATACCTAAAATGTGGAAGCAGTTTTAAAACTGTGAATCAATAAAACACACAAAAGGAACCAAGGAGAACTGTGAACATGAAAAACAGTGCAGATGTTTAGAAAAAGCCAAGGACCAGTGACAGCAGACAGGCAACAGCAGAATCAGAAAAGCTCAAGACAGCACTGAAGCTGACCCACAGACTGAGAGAGCAAAGTGCCTGTGCACAGGGGTTTTGTTGCAGAGTAGGGTGCCTCTGGGCACTTGAATCAGTGGAGCTAAGCTTTCTGACCCACAGAGTGAGGGAGCTGAGTGCATGTGTGCAGGAGCCTTCATGGAAGAGAGGGGTTACAGAGAGAGAGAGAGTTACAGAGCTTTGGAGCACTTTCTCCTGCAGGGTAGATGTGGATCTGAGGTCTGGGCTGTGATGCCATAGGTATAGGAGATAAAAGGGAGCAAACAGAGAGGCGGTGACCTCATACCATCAGGAAAGCTGCATCAAGAACAGAGTGTATCCTTTGGACCTGAAGTTCCTGTGCCAAGACGCTTTCAGACCAAAGAAAGATGGATGCCCCACAAAGGCCTTTGTCCAGAGCTGACAAAGAGGGAAAACCTTCCCTTAAAGCTGACACACTGAATTTGGACTTGTAGCCTACTGCTATGTAAGAACAAACTTTTCTTGGTTAAAGCTATCCACTGAACATTGTCAGATGACTAAGACAGAATTTGGTACTGAAAGAATGGGGTGCTACTCTAATAGATATCTAAAATGTGGAGGTATTTTTAAAGCTGAATGGATGGAAGGCTCAGAAGGAACTTAGGAGAATTGTTAACACTGAAGAAAGTGCAGATGGTGAGAAATAAGCCACGACCATCAGCAGTGGTGGACAGGCAGCAGCAGAACCAGGCCAGTGTGACATAGTACTGGAGCTGACCCATGGAATGAGTGCTGAATGCCTGTGTATAGGAGGCTTCCAGGTAGAGTGGGTTGCCTCTGGACACTTAAGTCAGTGAAGATACAGAGCTTTGGAACACTTGCCCCAGCAGGGCAGATGCAGGCTTGAGGCTCAGGCCACAAGGCCACAGGAAGCAGAAGCTGAAAAGACAAGGAACACGAGAAGCTGAGCTGGGTGAGTCTCAAACGGTATGGCCATGAGCTTACGGGTTTCTAAGGGTGCAGCCATGGCCTCTGGTGTTTCTAAGGGTGGAGTTGCCACTCAGATGGACTAGGAAAATGGTGCATAAGGGGACCAGAGCCGCTGTCAGTGGCCTTGGAATGCAGAGCTGTAGCATATGGTTGAGTAGTCTCCATTCAGAATCTGGAGAGTGTGGCCAATACCTAGAGTGTGGAGGGCAGGGCCATTGTGTAGAATGTTTCAGATAATGGAAGATTATTTTCAAAGCTTTGAAGGCTCATGTAATGTGTTCTGCTAACTTGATTGTTGCCTGTTTTGCCTTCTTTCTCTCATTTCCAATGGAAATGTCTAACATGTGCCTTCCTGATCTGCCGCGGTATTTTGAAAACATGTAACTTGTATTCTAGATTTTATAGTTGAAGAGGAATTTCTGGATTTTGGATGTAAAACTTTCACTTTGGTGGGGTAAATATTTTTTACATGCTACATGAATGTGATATTTTAGGGAATAAAGGATGGGATGGATTGAATTGTGTTCCTCCCCAAAAAGTGTGTGGACTTTTGGCTGGGCTGAGTCTCAATATTGTGTGATGTTCCTTTATGTTGTAAACTGTGTCCCTGTGATGTTAATGAGGAAGGATAGAAGACTGTGGTGTTAGTGGGGCAGGACTCAGTGTGTAAGACTGTGTGCCCAGAGGCTGTCTCCTGAGATTTAAAGGAAAGAAGTTGGCAGAGAGATTTGGGGACCACATAACATCAAGAAAGAAAGTGGTGCCAGAAACTGAGTGCATCCTTTAGAGAGGACTGGGGTCCATGTGCCTCAAGACCTTCTAGTTCAGCAGAAGATGGATGACAAAGACTTTCCTCCAGAGCCAGCAGAGAAACATCCTCTGGAGCAGACTACCCCAAATTTGGAGTTTCAGTTTCCTGGACCATGACAAATAAAATTTCTCTTTTTAAAGCGATCCCCTTGGGGTTTTTCTGTTAAGGTAGCACTAGCTGACTAAAACAGTAATTAAAATTCCAATGAAGAGATTTTGTAACACCAAGTATTTTCTTAGCAAAGTAGGAGGTTCCTGAGAGCAATTCAAATTCGTTGGAGCATAGTTTTCACGGCACTCTGTTATGATCCTTTCTACATCAGTTGGGTCTTTTGTAATCTTTCCCATTTCATTTCTTGTTTGGATTGTTTGCATCCTTTTCTGTTTTTCTTTTCAATTTGGCCAGTGGCTTGTTGATTCTTCCAAAGAACCAACTTTTGGATTAATTGAGTCTTTCTATTGTTTTTCTATTCTCCATTTCATTTATTTCTGTTCTGGTGTTTGTCTTTTCTTCTGGTAGTGTGGGTTTTTTTTTCTGTTCTCTTTCTATTTGTTTAAGTTGTTTAGATGGCATTTTTATTTTATCATTCTTCTTTTTCAGACATGTGCATCTACAGCTATAAATTGACCTCAGGTTTTAGCCTTTGTTGTATCTCAAAGGTTTTGGTATGGTGTGTTTTCACGCTAGGGATTTTTTAATTCCATTTTTTATTTCTTCTATTACTCAGTGGTTTTTAAGCAGTGTTTTTTAGTTTCTGTGTATTTTATGCTTTTTCTTGATGTTCTTGTTGTTGATTTCTATTTTTATGGCATTGTGATAAGATGCTTTATATTACCTCAATGTTTTGAATTTTGTTGAGGGTTCCTTTGTGGCCTAAAATGGGTTCTCTTTTGGAGAAGATTCCATGTATGCTTGAAAAGAATGTATACTTTGCTGCTGTTGGGTATTCTATAATATGTCTATGAAATCAGATTGGCTAATTGTAGCATTTAGACCGTCTTTATTTTTGTTGAATTTTTTTCTAGATGTTCTATTCTTTACCAAGAGTGACATGTTGAGGTCTCCTGCTATTATCATGGAACTATCAATTTCTCTTTTCAGTGTTGTAGTTTTTTTCACATGTATTTTGGAGCCCTATAATGAGTGCATACATGCTTATTATGGTTATGTCTTGTGGTGTATTTTCCTTTTCATTATATAATGCCCTTACTTGCCTTTTGTGGTGGATTTTGTTTTAAGGTCTATTTTTATCTGAGGTGGTATTGCTACTCCAGCTATTTTATTTATTAAAAGTAAATACTCCCCTCAACACACTTATAATCATCAAAGACTGTCTCTTTATTGGAGCATATAGTCTGTTTACATTCAGTATAATTATTGATAGGTATGTGTTTACTGCTGTCATTGTGATGCATTCATTTGTGTGTTGATATTTTTTTCTATGTTGCTCTTAATCTATTCTGGGTCATTCTTTTTTATGGGCTGACTTTGCATAATTTTTCAGTGTTGATTTTGTATTTGTTGAGACTCCTGTGTTATGATTCTTGTTTTGATTTGTTGTATTGTTATTTTGCTTTGTGGCTACCGCTATGATCCCTCTTACTATTCTAAGTTTAATCCAGACTTTATCTTTGCTTATCTTTTTTATTTCCTCTCCTTCTGAAAGGATTATAACTATTGTAATAATCCCACTTTTTAGCATGATGATATAGTTTTTGTGTTATGATTACCGATTCCCTTCTTTTAATATTGTAGCTTTGATTGAACTTCGTGATTTCGCTAACTGATAAGGATTCAGATGCTGCTGTGTCCTGCATTGCCTCCTTGAGTACACACTTGACGTTTTTGTTTTTCTGAACAAAGAGCTTCTTTCAGTACTTCTTGTAGTTTTGGCTTGGTTTTTCAGAGTCTCTAAGCTTATGCTTACCAGCAAGTGTCTTAATTTCACCTTCATACTTCAGAGACAATTTTGCAGGATATATAATTCTTGCTGGGATGTTTTTCTCCTTCAAGCTTTTGAATATGTCATCCCACTGCCTTCTTGCTAACATCATTTCTGCTGAGAAGTCAGATGAAAGCCTATGGGGCTTCCCTTTGTATGTTAGCTTTGCTTTAAGCTTTGCTGCCTTTAAGAGCCTCTGTTTATGTTTCGTTTTGTTAAGCTTGATTATAATATGTCTTCGTGTCTTTCTTTTGGGATCTAGTTTTTGTAGTGTTTGATAAGCATTTTTAGATAGCTATATTCTCTTTTTTCACAATTTCAGGAAGTTTTCTGGCCATCAGTCTATGCAGCGGTCACATTTATTCCTTCCTTTATATCTTCAATGTTGGCATGTTCTGAGCTCTGTAGTGGTCAGAAATATTCCTTGCTTTGGTGGAAGTCTCAGTGTTCTTTCCCTTCCCTTTCCTCCTCTCCCCTCTTGTCTTGTTACTGTCTCTGTTGCATGCAAATAATTGTGAAGATTTTCAAAGAACAAAATATTAAAAACTGATTGGAGAGGTTCATTAAAAAGGATGCTATAGGGATCAAAGTTATTGAATTAGTACAAATTCATTCTGGAAAATATAATGGAAGAGAACGTGCACAACAGAATTCAGAAGGAGTGAAATAGATGTGGTTTCCTGAAGAAGAGAAGGAGGTAAAAGAGAATAGGAAGACAAGATTTATGTAGACCTTGAGCTAATTGCTCAAACAAATTAAGGCTTTGGAAATTGATAGTTGCAAATATAAAGAAATGAATAGAACCTAACAACTGTAATCCATGTGGATTATGCTTGCTGATTTATGAGTTTTTTACACTCATCAGGAATGGGCAGAAACAAAGTCTAGCAAAGGAAGGCACTCAAGAACATTTCCAGGGAAGTGCTGGCTAGGATTTCCTCTTGTGAATCAGATTCTCCAGGCCCCTTTTCATGTCTTTGTTCCTCAGGCTGTAGATAAAAGGGTTTAGCATGGAGGACAAAATGGTGTAGCCTATTGCTGCCACCCGATCCTTGACTGTGTAGTTAGAGAAGGGTTGTAAGTAGACATAGAAAATGCTTCCATAAAAGAGTGTGACCATGGTGCAGTGGGAGCCATAGGTGGAGAAGGCTTTGCGTTTTCCAGCAGCAGATGGAATTTTCAGAACTGCCATGAGGATTCTTACATAAGAGAAACAAATGCATAAAAAAGGAGTCACAAAAATGACCACTCCTTCTGTCTTAATTGTGACATCACTGACAAATGTGAAAGAGCAAGATAATTTCAGGAAAGGATTGATGTCACAGAGGAAATGTTGGATAACATTGGAGCCACAGAAGGTGAGAAGATTGAGCAGAAGTGTGTGCAGGAGGGAGTGAAGGTGAGGAAACGAGCAGGAAAAGGCCACTAGAAGGATGCAGTGATGGTGGTTCATGATGGTGACATAGTGGAAGGGCTCACAGATGGCTACATAGCGGTCAATGGCCATGATTGCTAGAAGGAAACTATCAGTGTTGCCAAAAGCATAGAAAAAATACATCTGTGTCAGACACCCAGCATAGGAGATAGTCTTCTTCTTGGACAAGAAGTTCACCAGCATCTTGGGAACAATGGTTGTTGTGAAGCAAATGTCAATGAAAGAGAGGAAACTCAAGAAGCAATACATGGGGATCTGGAGCTGAGGATCAGAGTGAATGGCCAGAATGATGAGTATGTTCCCTATTATGGTGATGAAGTACATGGCAAGGAAGAGGACAAAGAGTGGCTTCTGGTCCTCAGGCCGTGAGGATAGTCCCAGGAGGATGAACTCAGAGACAGTACTGGTTTGGTTAACTGTTTGTGTGGCTATAGAGCCAGCTAGAACAGAGAAGATCTTATTTTTTTAACTTTAATCTCTTTTATAACTTTAATCACAAACAAGCCAATATATATATATGCTTATTCCTACCCCTACTTCCCATCCTTAGGGTCATGATTTGCCATCATATGAGCACTTTGCCAGCCACATAATCTTTGATGCTACACTCTCCTCCCAACTCTAACATTTCACAAACTTCTTGTGTTGGTAATATGGACCTGGGTGGGAGAGTCTGCCTTCAACAACAGAGTTGAAATTTCCTCAGTCAGTACCATTAAATCTTAAAATAAATATTTATTGACCGCCTGGTCTGTGAAAAACACTTCTGGGTGTAGGGACACAACTGTGAGTAGGCAGAGAAAGGTCTGGCTTTGTGAGTCTTGTGTTCTATCTGGTGAGAGCACAAATGCACATACATATGCATAGGGGTGTGTGCATGTAGTCTATGTTTTATGAAATTTCTGTATTTTATGAAAGAAATAAAACATTGTAAAGGTTTAGGGACTAAGAAAGGTAGGGTGAGGGAAGCTTTTTTAGATCAGGTAGTTATGTTTGGTCTTTTTCAGTATGAAAGCAAATTTTCAGTTATATCTAAATTTCTTAGTAGTAGAAGAGTCTTGTTAAAATCGTTATCAGGGCAATCAGAGACGTAATGAACCCTGGTTCACTGTTTTGTTTTTTATTTCCAGAGGCACTTAGAGATTCATATTCCTTAATGAATGTCAAACAAATAATCAATAAAAATTAAATGAAAAGAAAATTACCTCATTAACTTTATTTTTGAGTGATTATTTTCCTTTAATTTCCCCAGACTTCATCATGGTCCTACATCACGGACACCCATTATAAAGCATATGTCCTGTCATGCCATTTCAATTTGTTTATTCACCTTTGTATAAAATCTTGAAAAACGTGTTTATTGTTTTGTTTGTGTATTTTTCCATTTACATAAATAACTCTGGGGTGTATATCTCATTAAGCTTATCTTTTGTTTTTTTCTCCACACAAATTTAAGAGATACATGTTTTAGTTCATTTCTTTTCACTTCTTTCATTGTATGCATGCATTACTCTTGATATCACCCTTTTCCCACAATGTTCTATACTCTTTGGTACTATGAACAACACCGATTCAAGTATTTTCATGCCCACAGCATGTTTAAAATTATTCATTCCAGCATTGATAATGGACATATTGCTTGGGAAATTTTCTTAGCAGTTCAAGGAATAACTGCTTGTTTATTCATCCCTTTGTCATATAAATGCTTACTTTCCTGCTGTTTAATCTCAGGCAAGTTACTAAATACCTTTAAATTTCAATTTTCTCATCTGTCAAGAGGAGATACGAACATATACCATAAGATTTTTATGAGGCTTTAATGACATAATGTGTTTAAAGCACTTAGACTTGTTCCAGGCACTGAGTACATATTTGATACGCTCACCTTCTCCAGCCATAATCCTTGCTAATGCTTCCCCCAGCACCAAGTGTAGATGTTCTCAAAGGTAACTGACCTGAACATAAAAACACCCAGGCCTCAGATTAATTGTCCGATTAACTTGTTTTTATGAGTTTATAAAGTTTCTTTCTTTTATTTAAAATAGAAATTATATTTTTTCCCATGGTTTGAATAATCTGAGATGAAATTGGTAATTAGGCATTTACCTTCTGGTAGGCAGTATCTTGTTTACTCCTCAGGACAACCTTCTAAGATAGAAGTTATTATTTTTCCTATTTTTCTGACAAGGAAACAGAAATGGAGACAAAATGATTTGTTAAAGTCACACATCAAGCAAATAGCAGCAGTAAGATTTTAAATTCAAGTCTTAATTCTGAACACCATGCTTTTAACTACTATGGTACCTCTTCTCATATTTTTGTAAAGCTAAAAAAGATTTGTATCTTAAAAAACCCTGTTTCAGATACAAATATAGGCTACATTTTTTCCACTTTGATGATTTTTCTGCTGGCATACATAGTACACTGCCCACCCTCTGATTTATTATTATTTTTATTTAAGTCCAATATTACAAATAGATCTTCTTTGTTATGTGGGAAAATCTATCTTTCTATGTTAAATGGATTGTGAAATTTGAAAACTCTAATTTGCATGATTGAATGCCAACAATAAGAGGAATTTAATCTTGGATGGCTGAGATGTGTCTTTTGGATTGGTAGATAGTACATCAGACTTGGAGGCAGAAGGTGAAGTTTATATCTGATCTCCATTGCTTGTCCACAGAGTGATCTTACTTTGTTTTAGGAAGAGCTTATGAAATACCATGTATAAGTAGAGTTTGCAAAAGACACAGAAACATAAATTAATTATTTTTGAAAAGAACATGAAATGAAGAATATTTGGAGTTTCAAGCAAGTTTGGGTAGTCTCACCAATGCTTAATACCCACAAAAATGGAAATAAGTTTTGTAAGTGAAAATCTGAATATATAATTTGAAAAGCCTGGTGTGTGGGGGATGGAGACTATTATCTTGGTCTCTTCTGTTGAGTACCCAGTACTTCATTATTAGTTCCTCAAAAACCATGAGATAATGACATGTTCTGGCCAGTGATCAACAAGGTGGACATAAAACCAAAATATTGAACTAAATGTTAAACTAAACTCTGTAATAAGCTGAGTCCATGTGGCTAGAACTGCCAAATGAAAACCAAAAAGCAAACCTGTTGCGATTAAGTCAATTTCAACTTATGGTGATTCCATGAGCTTCAGAGTAGAACTGGAAACCACAGGATTTCCATGGCTGTCATCTTACAGGTGGTTAGAGTCTCTGGGAAACCGACTTTGAGATAGAATCAACCTGCAGAATGTCTGTTTACCAGGTCTTTATGGCACAGTGCAGCTAGGTGGATCCAAATCATCAACTTCTTTGTCAGTGGTCAACAGCAGTTTATAGCACCCGGGTACCTTCATTGCTAAGGAGGCTGAGATAAGCATGCGACTGAGATGAGATGGTCAAGTAAGCAGACATTCAGTACACTAATGTTCACTTCCCATATCCAGATAGCTTCTCTTTTCCCAGTTTCTTTAAAGCTGAACTTTTTCTTGATCCACTTCTTCAAACTGGTTTTGTATCTCAGCCAAGATAAGACCTAAATTTTCTCATGTTTTCTCCTTGTCTTTCTGACCTAGTCAATGACAAACAAGAAGTTTTGCAATTAAAGGAGGAAAGAATAGAGATAGTAATTTAGATTTTACAGGGATAAAACAATTTTCTTCTACAACATCATAGTCCTGTCTCTTTTCCAAGTTCCAGCATTATTCTGTCTTTTTCTATTTCCTACTATAGGCTGCAGAGATGCACAGATTCACGAGGCAAGAATTCTCTTGTGTGGAGAAGTCCCATCAGTTTGCCATGGATTTGAAGCCTACTATTCTAAACTCCTTGGGATCCTTGATGAGCGGAGATAACTGAGCTGAGCTCATACTATCTTAATCCCATGGGAGAGTTTGCTCTGTGATGTCTCTGGGTATATAAATCACAACAGACATTGGAATTGAGTGCAGCTGCTCTCAAGGGACAAGGGGCCTCTAGGGCCTCCTTATGGAGACAGAGGCTATTTTCAGAGGCTTTAAACGCACCTCAGTGTCTCCAGAGCACTCTGTAGTTTATCCAGCTGCAGTTAATCAAAGGTGGTATGTGCATGCATGGGTATGCGGTGAATAGGGAGTGTTTCTGGTTGGGTTCTCTGGGAAACCAACTTGAAGATGGACTTTAGCTTGCAGAATGTTTATTAGGGAGTACTATTGGGATTAACATCTGTGGAATGGTCTTATAAACTCCTGAACTGTAAGAAAATAAATTTTTGTTTGTTAAAGCCACCCAGTGGTGGCAAGTTTTGTTATGGCAGTATCAGGTGACTGAGACATCGTTATAAAATTAGATCCTTCTGGTTTAGTGTTGCCACTTGAATTCTGTCATTGTCATTGCTATTCATGAACTGAGCTGTGTGATAACATGTGTTATCATCAACCTGGCTTTCAAAGGAAAAGAACCACTATTAAAAGTATAAAATGAAATTATATTTGTAGAAACTGTTACATTGTTTTGTTGTGTGTATTTTCACTACAACTAAAAAAATAAAAAGTAAAACTTTTATGTTCTTATTTCCCATCCACAATCTGTTTGTAGTCTACTAGTTGTTATTGTAATTTGAAATTAAATCGATGTATAAGTATTCACTTATCTACTTTAGATATTTTCTCTTACAAGGGAAAATCTAATGTAAATACACTATTTTTCTTTTCCTCTCCTTTTTTCAGTTTTGACATTATTCTGTTGTGATACTTGTATGTAACAAACCCTTTGTCAATGCCTCATTTTTCACATGGAGAATTCAGTGATGTCATGTTAATTACGTTCATCATATTGTTCAACCGTAACTGCTCTATACTTCCAAATTTCCCCTTGTCTTTAGCAGAAATTCAGTGTCCCCTAAGGAATAAGTTACCCTTTGTTCCTCTTTTCATCTACTGCAGTAACCACTAATGAACTTTAGTCTGTATACTCTTACCTATTTTTGATTTTTAATAAGTGGGATCATACAGTACTTGTCCTGTTGTGGCTTATTCAGCATGTTTTGTTCTGTTTAGCCATTTATCTGTTGGTGGACGTTTAGGCTGATGAATAAAGCAGTCAGGATGGCAGAATAGACTTCTACTCACCAAGGCCAGCTTGACTACTATTGCTGAATGTTCAGTCTGCTGGTAGCTAAGGCCATCACTGAGTACCTGATATGGTACCGTTCCTTGAGGTGATCAGCCAGCACCGTGGAAGCAGATTGATCATATTGAATCACTTCCATCATGGGAAGGATAACATTTTCTTCCTACTGGAATAGAGAGATATGGATTTGTTGTGCCTGAACACAATGCTTCTTCTAGAACTACTATCTGTGGAATAGTAGATTGTTTTAGCTCCTGTGATGGCATCCACCACAGCATTGCCTTTGATTAAGAGAATTAGTTCTCAACAAATGCAGTGCTGCAGTGGGCCTATGCTCATGGAATTCATTGGTCTTGCCGTGTTCCTCAGTTTATGGGACTATTATTCAAGTTTACACATTAACCACCAAGGCCAAAGATTAAGAAATTGAAGACTTTTGTCAACTTCCACAGTCTGAAAATGATCAAGCATGCAGTTAGGATGCACTCATAATTGCTGATGATTGCAATATGAAAGTTGTAAACAGAGAAGAAGGATTAGTAGTTGGAAGGTAAGATCTTGGTAATAAAAATGATGCTAGTGATTACATGATAGAATTTTGCAAGATCAGTGATATCTTTATTGCAAATATTTTTTTTCCAACATCATAAATGACTACCATACACATGGATCTTGCCAGAAGGAATGCATAGGGATTGTACCAACTAAATTTACATCTGTGGAAAGATACCGTGTAAAACCTCCATATCATCAGTCAGAAGAAAGCCAGGGACCAAATGAGAAACAGACCATCAACTACTGATACGCAATTTCAATCTGAAGCTGAAGAATAGTAAAACAAGTCATGAGAGCCAAAGTACAATCTTGAGTACATCCTACCAAGTCAAGAATAGATTTGACAAGTTGCACTGAAGGCATTGACTAGAAACAGAGATCTAGGAATTGATGGAATACCAACTGAGATGTTTCAACAACTGGGTACAGCACTGGAAGTGCTCATCTATCTGTGCCAAGAAATTTGGAAGACAGCTACCCAGTCAACTGACAGGAAGAGATCAGCATTTATGCCCTTTCCAAAGAAAGGTGGTCCAATCGAACATGGAAAGTATTGAACAATATCATTAATATCATACTCAAATAAAATTTTGCTGAAGATCATGCAAAAGTGACTGCAGCAGCATGTACATGGGGAACTGCCAGAAATTCAAGCTGGATCCAGAAAGGGACATGGAATATCGTTGCTGACGTCAGATGGATCCTGGCTGAAAGCAGAGAATACCAGAAAGATGTTTGTCTGTATCTTATTGACTATGCAAATGCATTGACTATGTGGATCAAACGAAATTATGGACAACATTGCAGAAATGGAAATTCCAGAACAACAGATTGTGCACATCAAGAACTTATGCATAGTTCAAGAGGCTGCCATTTGAATAGAACAAAGGGTTACTGGATGATTTAAAGTCAGGAAAGGTTTGTATCAGGGCTGTATAATTTCAGTGTACCCATTCGATTTTTATAGTAAAAGAAGTAATCCAAGAAGCTGGCCTCTCTGAAGAAGAATGGGGCATCAGGATTGGAAGAAGACTCATTAACAACTTGGAATGTTCCAATGACACAACCTTGCTTATTGTAAGTTAAGAGGATTGATGCACTTATTGATACAGGTCAAGGACCACAGCCCTCTATATGGATTACACTTCAACATAAAGAAAAAAAATGCACAACTAGTACAATAAGCAGCATCACTGTAAGTGGGGGAAAAGATTGAAATGCTCAAGGATTTCATTTTACTTGGATCCACAATCAACATCCATGGAAACAGTAGTCAAGAAAACAAAGAACACGTCCCACTGGGCAAATCCACTGAAAAACACCTCTTTAAAGTGTTGAAAGTACAGATGCCACCCTAAGGACCAGAGTATGTCCAATGCATGCTGTTTTCAACTGCCTCGTATGTGCATGAAAGCTGGATGTTGAGTGAGGAAGACCAAAGAAGAACTGACATCTTTGAATTGTGATGTTGGTGAAGAATATTGACTATATGAGTATTTACCTAACAGCAATTAAGCTCTATGCTGTGTGCTCAGGGAGGCTCTGTTGTGCTGGTAGGTGCTGGATGTTGATCTTTGGGCCTAGAGAGATATGCAGGATCACCCAAAAGCAAATGTCAAGAAGAGATCAGATGTACAAGATACTTATTGATAAAATGCCTGTGTGAGATAAAGGGGGAAGGAGCAGAAGCAGACAAAGGTGAGCGTTCAGACTGCAGTGCAGTCCTGACACCTGTGAAAAGGGAAAGAGAAGGAAGATTGGCTTGGAAAAGCCTCAGACCACAGTGAAATTTTTCAGAAATTCTTGGTCAGGCTCATAGGCAACAGTTGCTCACCAGATGCTCATGTTAGTTGGCCAGAAATGGCCCAGTGATGTTCTACTGTCATCTTATTTATTGGCAGAAGAAGCCCAGAGCATGTGTGGCTTCAGCGTGAACACTGCAGTGGATCCGAAGTTGTGGCACCTGGAACCGTGAGTCGATCACACTCCCTGCAGGAGATTCTCTGAGTGGTGTACCATGAGGGCCATATATTTGTATGTGTTACTTTGTTTAATCTTTGCACTAGCCTAACAAGGCTGTTGCTGTTGTTCCTCTGACTGTATAGTTGTGGATACTCAGGCTGTGGGAATTCACTTAAACTGTGAGCACACTACTAGTGTCAGAGCTTAAACCCAATTTCTCTTGAATAAGGCAAGATGCTTGTCCTGCAGGGGCTTCCAAGTTAGAGGAGAGACCTTTGAAAATTAGAGAAGGAGCAAGTGGCAGAACGAGAATCTGGGCAGTGTATATTGATGCCCTTGGGATTAATTCTGCTCTATCATCAGTGCAACAGGCCTCGGCCCTTGCCCTGCATGGTATCTCAAGGGAGTGGAGAGACATGTACGTTCTCAGAGAGCAGGAAATTTGTCCTCTAAGGGAATTTGGGTTCTGAGATGTGGGAGGGCTGGGCCTTACCCCGGTTCTTTTTGTGGTGTACGAGAGACGTGACTGTAATTCTGTGTGTCTTCTGAGGCAAATGCTGTCCATGGCCACTAGTGTTCCTAATGACCTGGAAGCCCAATGTGTCAATGACATTAGGGACGATTTCCCCTGTGATTTCTGTGATTCAGCCCTGGCCCCTGCACAGGATCTATCTCAAGAAGAAGGCAGGAAATTGGGCAATGTTGGCTGCTATTCAAAAAGGAAGTATTCTCCTGTGTCTCAGTCCTGTTGGTAAATGGGGATCTTCCCGTCAATTACTCAGGTGCTTGAAAACAGACATGGAAGCCACAGGGGTGTAACAACAAAGGCAAAGACTCATGTGGCATCTTGGACCATTAAGGATTTGGCATAGATCACAGCAAGGTTGGAAACTTCTACTTAACTTAAATATGTGAGTCTAGAATGTATGCAAATATGTGTATGTGTGTTTGTGTTGCTTGTATAATCATGTGTTTTCAGTGGGTAACTAACATGCACACTGTTTTCTCCTTGGAAATGTCTAGATTTGCACTGTTTAGCATAATAGTCAACAATCATATGTGGATTTAGACATTAAAATTAGTTAAAGTTACATAGAATAAAAAATTTGGTTCTTCAGTTGCCCTAGACACATTTCAAGTATTCAGTAGTCACATAAGACTAGTAGCTGCCATACTGGACAGTGCAAATATAGGACATTTCCACTATTAAAGAAAGTGCTATGGAATAGCGCTTATAGAGACCATACCCATGCCTATTGCTGTTGAGTTGTTTCTGGCTCATAGCAACCAAATAAGATAGAATAGAACTGCCTCATATCATTTCCGTGGCTGTAAATTTTTATGGAAACAGACTGCAAAATCTTTCTCCTGTGGAGCAGCTCGTGGGTTCAAACCATTGATCTTTCAGAAAGCAGACACACTCTTAACCACTTCACCACTGGGATTCCTCCTATAGACCATTTCTAGAGAACTAGAAATCTCTTGCCAATGTCTTCTTGTGTGTTCTTGTATTGATGTTTGTATGTTGTTTTTAAACACGACTTGCAGCATGTATCAGGACTTCATTTCTCTTCAAGGCTCAGTAATACTCCACTGTAAGCATGTATTGCATTTTGCTTATCTGTTTATCTACTTTGTCTATAGCATGGATGAACCTATGCTGAGTGAAATAAGTCAACCACAAAAACGCAAATATTGTAAGAATGCACTCATGTGAAATTTCAAAATTTTCTCTTGCCTACCAGTAGTGTGAGGGGAGAGGAAAAGGGAAGTCATTGTTTAGGGAACACCAAACTTCTGTAAATGAAAAATTCTGGAATGTGAAGTAGTAAAGTCTGTGTAACATGATGTAATTAAACACAGAAATGGACATGAAACAACTGCTGAAGTGGCAAATGTTCTTTGTGTGTGTGTGTGTATATATATATGCGTACGTGTGTATGTATACTTGTATGCATATATTTATGAACGTGGACATGGCACAAGGCGGGCAGTGTTTTGTACTGTTGTTCATAGGGTCAGTATGAGTCACAATCGATTCGACAGGACCTAACATCAATATACTTACTAACATTAAAACATAAGTTATTTGTGTGCTATATTTGACTAAATTTGGTTCTCAGTGTATGTATTGAAATGTGTGTGTATGGTTTATGAGTTGTCTCGGTCACTGGGTATAGCATTTGTGCTTTTTGAGCTATGTAACAGAGTGTTTCATTTAATAGCTGCGTGTAAGCTGATGTAAAATCTTTATAAGTCTCTAAACTTTTTGACTAGGATGAATACAGGTCATAAGTAAGCAAGCAAGCAAACACCAAATCCATTGCCGCTGAGTCTGTCCTGACTCACAGTGACTCTATAGGACAGAGCAGAACAGACCCATAGAATTTCCAAGGAGTATCTGGCGGATTTGAACTGACAGCCTTTTGGTTTACAGCTGTAGCACTTAACCACTGCTTCAGTATAGGTCATAAGAGGGATGAAAATAAGCACCTTTGTTTTGTTTGTTTCAGTGCCAGTGTGTGTGACTCTGCGTATGTGTTTGTGTCACATTCATGTTGAATGCATATAAATAGCAATACATGTGTACAGTTGTCATGGTGAAACAAATTCACAGCTTGACTCTTCTCTTGTCTCTGCTTTTGATAGGAACAGGAATCTTGAAGCATAGTTCTCTTTATACAAAGTTAGTGGCAATTTATCCAATTGATTTGAAGATTCCTCAAGTTCCCAGGGTCTTCACTGAACTTCAGTTCCCTTATGTCTTCTTTTGAGAACATGATACGGTCAATTTTGGAATATACTCAAAATACTGTGAACTTTATTATAACTTCAAAGTCCAACAGCATCTGCAAGATCTTTATACTGGGCAAATTCTTGCATCACTGCTTACTAAGTGTGCCCAGGCCTCAGCTGTTTTGAAGCAACAGAAATGGATGGGGAGAGAGAGAGAGACAGTGGCAAATAGGAAGAAGAATATTTATTGGCATATTTATTAAAATGTAAGAAGGTTAAGAACTGTGATTGTATTAATCCACTGGTGGTGGCATAGTGGTTAAGAACTAAGGCTTCTAACCAAAAGACTGGCAGTTTGAATTCACCAGGGTCTCCTTGGAAACACTGGGGGCGGTCCTGTTCTCTTCCGTAAGGTTGCTATAAGTCAGGATCCACTCAGTGTAACAGGTTAGGATTTTGGTTTATGACCTAGGTCTTCAAAGATTCCCTGAATGTGGGAGGGATCACAGAGTATACAGATTTCAGTGAGCTACTTGATTTTGACTGATGGGATCCTCATGTATTTGTTATCTGAAGTGTGATCTTGGAAACTTAGCCTGCTAAAATGATAAGACTTTAATACTTGAGCACTTACTTTGTGAAGGGCATGTTCTAAGCATATTACATATTTTAGTTTATTTAATCCTTTCAATAATGCTCTCTCTCTCTCTCTCTCTCTCTGTGTGTCCCAACCCCATGTATGAGGGACACACATACACACAGAGACAGCATAATTATTTGGGATGATGCCACATAACTAATAAATGGTGGAGGCAAGAATCATTTTCCAGCCCACAGCAGTTTGACTGAAGAGCTGCACACTGCATTAGGATTCTGTGAGGCTGTTCACTAGAATGTGAGCTTGCAGAAGAAAGAAACACTGTCTTATTTACCACTCTCTCCTTAGTGTCTGTTACTGTCTTTCACATATTAGGAAAAAATGAATCAATTGTCCTTGGTTTCTGTCAGAGGGTCTGATGTCTTTCTTATGATCAGTCTGAACAAAGAACCAATAAGTGAGTGAAATGCAGAGATTTGTCTGAAGACTGACTTAGAGAAAGTACATGAGCACACAGTAATGGCTATGCTCAGTATTTCTAAGTTCTTGACATTTCCCATTTCATCCCATTCCTAGATACAGAAGAGCAGAATGTGGTTGAAGGTCAAGAGCAACGTCTCTGAATTCCTCCTCCTGGGGCTCCCCATCAGGCTGGAGCAGCAGGGCATATTCTTCACCTTATTCCTGGGCATGTACCTGACCACGGTGCTGGGGAACCTGCTCATCATCCTGCTCATCAGGCTGGACTCCCGCCTCCACACCCCCATGTACTTTTTCCTCAGCCACTTGGCCCTCACTGACGTCTCCTTTTCATCTGTCACCATTCCAAAGATGCTGATGAACATGCAGACTCAACAACTGCCCATCTCCCATCCAGAGTGTATTTCACAGGTGTTTTTTTATATGCTTTTTGGTGGTATTGATAACTTCCTTCTTGCAGTGATGGCATATGACAGGTATGAGGCCATCTGTCACCCTCTACATTACACCACCATCGTGAGGAAGGAGCTGTGTGCCCTGCTCGTGGCTGGCTCCTGGATACTATCCTGTGGCAGTGCCCTCTTGCACACTCTGCTCCTGGCCCAGCTGTCCTTCTGTGCTGACAACATCATCCCCCACTTTTTCTGTAGTCTCCCCACCCTGCTCAAGCTTTCCTGCTCAAACACTTCTCTCAATGAGCTGGCCATACGCACCGCAGGGGCTGTGGTTGTCCTCTTTCCATTGATTGGCATCCTTCTCTCTTATGGCCGTATTGGGGCCTCTATCTTGAGGGTCCCTTCTACCAAAGGTATCTGCAAAGCTTTGTCCACCTGCGGCTCCCATCTCTCTGTAGTGTCTCTATTTTATGGAACAATCGTGGCACTGTACTTTTCCCCCTCATCGATAAACTCCAATGAGAAGGACCTGGTTGCCTCTCTAATGTACACAGTAGTGACCCCCATGTTGAACCCCTTCATCTATAGCCTAAGGAACAGAGACATGAAACTTGCTCTGGGGATACTTTTCAGAAATGAGACTCCTTTCTTCAAGTGAAAATCACTTGAGGATGTTCTTACTTCGTCTACGGACTCTGTCAGAAATCTCTTAAAAAAATTGTGCGTTGACCACCCTTGTCTCTAGCAACCCTCACAAGTGTCCTTTAAATGGGAAGATCTGATCTCGAACCTAATTAACCCCTTTTACTGAGTTATATAGGTTATCATTTATTCTTCTATAACCAGACATAGCAGGGCCCTGGTAGTGCAGTGGTTAAGAGCTAAGCTACTATCCAAAAGTCTGGCAATTTGAATTCACCATTCCCTCCTTGGAAACTTTGTGGACCGTTCTGCTTTGTCTTGTAGGGTTGCTATCAGTTTAAATCTGCCCACAGGGGTTTGCTCTTTTTTAAAAAAAATTCTATGTAGTGATATCTAATTGTAGTACAATTTACACTTTCCAAATGAATGACAGTGTTGGACATCTTTTCATGTGCTTGTTTCCAATCCATGTATCTTCTCTGGTCAGGTGTCTGTACTTTTGTCCATCATCAAACTGGATTTTTTTTTTCTGTCGTTGAGTTTTCAAAGATTTTTTGGCGTATCCTGGATGCAAGTTTTTATTTTTGTCAGATATATTATTTAAAAAATCTTCCACTGCTCTCACATTTTCACTCAGTCATAATAAAAAAAAAAAAAAAACTTTTCCCAGAGGGGTACACCTCAAGAACTTCACTAAAAGACCACAGCTGATGGTCCAAAGGCCTGAGAGTTCCCCTGGAAGCACAGCCCCTAACCTGCTGCTGCTCCTGATCATAAATCATTACTGAGGTCAACTCTTTAGACAGGAATGGATTGGACTCGGGGACACAAAGTGACCATGTGTTGTGTGTACTACATCGTTCTGTGTATCTATAAGATGCTGTATTACTAGCCTCTTACTAGAAGGGAGAGGAGAGTAGAGGACAGGAGAGTGTTAAGAGGATATGACATGGATAGAATGGAAGGAAGGAGTGTGTTGTCACAGGGCAAGGAGAGCAGAAGGAGCTGCATTTAGGCAGGCATGCAAATTCAGCTTGGATTGTATACTTTCAGTTAATTACAATTAAAAAAAGTCTTTCCCAGTTGATGACTTGACTCTTTCTTTTCTTAGTAGTGTCTTTCAAAAAGTATTTTTTAGTTTTAATTTATTAGTTTATTATTTTGTGGGTAACGCTTTCAATGTGTCTAAATAAAATCATTCATTCAAGGTAAAGATTTTTTTTTTTAAATTGTCTTCTAGAAATTGGTATTTTAGGTGCTAAAATTTCCCTCCCAAGTTCTACTTCAGTAGCATTCCACAAATTTTGATATGTTGTGTTTTTAATTTCATTCATTTTAAAATCATTTGTAATTTACCTAAAATAAAATATTGTGCTTTAAGTGAAAGTTTGCAATCCAAATCAATTTGCCATCAAATTATAATCGTCACACCCCTGTATGCAAAATTAACTGCTCTCTGTTGATTGGCATCCTGCTGATCAGCCAGTCCTGTCTACCTCCTCTCTTTCATCTCCCCGCTGGACAAGAGCTGCTCAGACAGCCTCATGTATGTATTTAAGCCAAGAAGTAGAATCTTCATCAGCATCACTCTATATCTTATAGTCCAGTTCAGCCTCTGTCTTAAGAGTTGGATTTGGTACCGGTTTCAGGTCTGGGCTAACAGAGAGTCTGAGGGCCATGTCCTGAGGGACCATCAGGTCTGGTCTTTTAATAGTTCTGCACACCCATTTCTCTCCTGCTGTATCAGGAAGTTTATGTTCTGTTCCCTCTCAGCGCAGTCATTAGTTGTGGCTGGGCATTATCTAGTTCTTCCGGTCTCATGTGGATGTAGTCTTTTGATCACATGACACTTTCTTTTTGCTGGGCTTATATTTTCCTCATGTCTTTGATGTCCCTCATTATCCTCTAATCCAGGTGGACTGGTACCAGTTGATGCTACTCAGATGGCTGTGTATTAGCTTTTAAGACCCCAGACACCACTCACCAAAGCAGTATGAAAAACATTTTCTTAAAAAAACTTAGTTGCTCCAAGTTGTGCCAGTTGACCTGAATGTCTCTTGAAGCCATGGTCCGCAGACCCCTGTCCCTCTTACTTTGTCCTTCAAAATGTTTGGTTGTATTTAGAAAGCCTTTTAACTTTTGGTGTAGTCTAGTTTGGCTAAGCTCCTTTCTACTGCATTCTGTCACACCCTTCATCTAACACAATTACTGTCTACTATCTAATCTATGAATATTCCTCTCCCTCCTCCCCCTACCCCATAACCGTTGAAGATTACTGTCTTCTGTGCTTAAATATTTTCTTAAGTTCTTACAATAGTGGTCTCATACAATATTTCTCTTTTTGCAACTGACTAATTCCACCCAGCATAACATCTTCCGGATGACTCCATTTATCAGATGTTTCCTAAAATCATTGTTGTTCTTTATCATCGCATATATTCCAATGTGTGAACATGCTATAGTTTGTCATTCACCTGTTGATGGGCGCCTAGGCTAATTCTATCTTTTTGCTCTTGTGCATAGTGCTGCAATAAATGTTAGTAAGCATGTATCTGTCCATGTGATAGACCTTACTTCTGTGGGATATATTCCAAGAAGTGAAATTGATGAATCATACAGTATTTCTATTTCTAGGTTTTTAAGAAAGTACCAAATCAATTTCCAAATTGGTTGTACCACTTTAGCTTCCCATCAGCAATACAGGAGAGCTCCAGTCTCTCCACAACCTCTCCAACACTTATTATTTTGTGTTTTTTGAATTAATGTCAACTTTTTTGGAGGTCAGATTGTATTTCATAGTACTTTTGATTTCAGCCTCTAATAGTTAATGATTGTGAGCATTTCCTCATTCATCTGTTAGCTGTCTGGATGGTGAAATGTCTGTTCGTATCCTTTGCCCATTGTTTAATTGGCTTTTTTTTGGTTGTTGTTGAGGTTTTGCAATACCTTGTAGATTATGGAGATTAGATGATGATCAAATTTATGGTAGCCAAAAATTCTTTCCCAGTCTGTAGGCTGCCTTTTTCATCTTTTGGTGAAGTCTTTGGATAAGCATAAGTGTTTGATACTTAGGAATTCCCAGTTATTTATTTTCTATTCTGATGTTTGTGTGTTGTTAGTGATATTCTGTAGTCTCTTTATGCCATGTTATTAGGGATCCCAGCAATGTCCTTGTTTTTTCTTCTATAGTCTTTATTGTTTTACATTTCATATTCATATTTATTTCATATTGTCTTCACTTCATATTGAGCTGGTTTTTGTGCATGGTGTGAGATATGGGTCTTTTTCATTTTTTTGTAGAGAAATATTCAGTTATGACAACAGCTTGTTAAAGAGACTGTCTTTTCCCCAGTTTACAGACTTTGGACCTTTGTCAAATATAAGCTGCTCATAGGTGTTATATGTGGAGTCTGAATTCTGTTCCATTGATCTATGTGTCTGTGTTTGTACCAGCACTCGGCTGTTTTGACCACTGTGGCTGTGTAATAGGTTCTAAAGTCAGGTAACGTGAGGCCTCCCACTTCCTTATTCTTCTTCTTCAGTAACACCTTACTTATCCAGGGCTTCTTTCCTTCCCATATGAAAATAATGACTTGTTTTCCCAAGTTATTAAAAAATGTCATCGGAGTTTGTATTGGAATTGTGTTGTTTCTTTAGATCACTGTGGGTAGAATAGACATTTTCATGATGTTAATTCTTCCTGCGCATGTGTAAGGTAGATTTCTCCACTTATACAGTTCTTTCACAGTTTTTTACAGTAGAGTCTTGTCAATTGCTTTGCATAGTCGTTTACACCTCTGGTTAGATTTATTGCTAATGATTTTATCCTCTTGGGGGCTATTGTAAATGGTATTGATTTGGTGATTTTCCTTGATGGTGTCTTTGCTGGTGTAAAGGAATCCAACTGATTTACATATGTTTATCTTGTATCCTGATACTTCGCTGAGCACTTTTGTTTGTTTCAATAGTTTGTGTGTGTGTGTGTGTATTCTTTAGGGTTTTCTGTGTAAATAGAGATACTTTTACCTTTTTGTGTATGAATTTGGTTGCTGTTTATTTCTCTATCTTGCCTGAACAACATCTTGCCTCCAGGACAACACTGAAAAAAAGTGGGAACAATAGGCATCTTTTTCTGGTTCTTGTTCTCAAGGGGAATGCTTTCAGACTCTCCATTTAGAACGATGTTAGCTGTAGGCATTCCACTGATGCCCCTTTGTGTGTCCAACAATTTCCCTCCCATTCCTACCTTGCTGAGAGTTTTAAACATGAATGATTGTTAGACTTTGTCAACTGCCATTCCTGCATTCATTGAGAACATTGTTTCTTGTCTTTTGTTTTATTTATGTGGTTGATCATATTAATTGATTTTCTGATGTTGAACTACCCCTGAACCCCTACTATGACTCTCACTTGGTCATGGTGAATTATTTTTTTTTGATATGTTGTTGAATTTTATTGGCTAGAATTTTGCTGAAGATTTGTGCATCTAAGTTCATGAGAGATGCTGATCTGTTACTTTCCCTTTTGTGCTGTCTTTACCTGGTTTTGGTATCTATGTGGGCTTCATAGTATGAATTTGGGAGTACTGTATCCTTTTCTTTTCATTGGAATACCTTTTGTACTAGTGGTGTCAATTTTTCTCTAAATGTTTGGTGGAATTCTCCAGCGAAGCTGTCAGTGTCAGGGCTTTTTTTTTGGTTGGGAGTTTCAAAATACCTTTTCAATCTCTTCTTTTGTACTGGGTTTATTTAATTGTTCTACTTCTGTTTGTGCTAGTTTTGGTAGGTGATGTATTTCTAGAAATTTGTCCATTTCCTCTAGGTTTTTGAATTTATTAGAGTACAATTTTTCATCATATTCTGTTATGATTCTTCTAGCTTCAGTTGAGTCTGTTGTAATATCACCCATCTCACTTCTTACTCTAGTTATTTTCTTCCTCTCCTGTTTTTCTTTTCTCAGTTTGGCCAGTGGTTTATCATTTTTGTTGATCTTTTCAAAAACACAGCTTTTGGTTCTGTTACCTCCTTCAGTATTTTTTCTATTTTCTAATTCATTTAATTTTGCTCTGGTTTTTATTAATTGCTTTCTTCTGGTACCCAAGAAGTAATTTTGTTGCTCTCTTTCCACTTGTTTAAATTGTAGAGTTAATTCTTTGCCTTGGACCCTTTTTTTCATTTTGGATGTGCACATTGATTAAGATGAATTGACCTCTGAGCACTGTTTTTGTTGTGTCCCGTAGTTTCTGGTAAGATGTGTTTTCAATCTCATTTGATTCTATGAATGTCCTTGTTCCATCCTTGATTTCTTCTACAACCCAGCCATTTCTGAGCAAAGTGTTGTTCAGTTTCTGTATGTTTGATTTTTTCTTTCTTTTTTATGTTATTGATTTCTATTTTTATGGCTTTTTGTTTTGAAAATTTGCTCTGTAATATTTTAGTATTTTGAGTTTTGTTATGTCTGGCACATAGCAGAGTACATACTCAATAAACATCAATCATGTTATGATTGATTTAGTGAAATAGCCATGTGACTCAGGTAACATAAATTTCAGTAGATACCAGCAGTTCTGTAGCATGTACCAATTTGTCAGTTCTCAGGGCCTAGAGCATATGCCCAGGTACCTCACTGCATACAAATATCAGTCAGTTGGATTCAGTGGAGATAAATGAAGAGAAAAATAGTCTAAATCAATCATAATACAATTGGCATTTATTGAAAATGTGGTGGTCATGGTGGTGGGAAACTGGTAAAAGATAAACATTACAGGTAGCAAGGTATCTATTTATGTAAGGTGTTGCAAACAATTATGATGTCTTTGGTCTAATTTGGACACTTTGGGGAACAATGGAAAGTTTTCAGAAGAGAAGACACATGATCTGACTAAGTGTTAAAATTATCTTATTGGCTCTTTTGTTGAAAATATACTGAAGGACAGCAAGTGGGAAAATCAAAAAGCTGGTGGTGTCAAGTAGATTCTGACACATAGAGAACCTATAGGTCAGAACACCCCATAGAGTTTCCAAAGACTGCCTGGTAGATTTGAACTGCTGACCTTTTGGTTAACAGACTGCACTTAATGCCTATGCCACCAAGGTTTGAAAGCAGTAAGATGTATTACAAGGCTGATTTTCTTGAAAACTTTTTATTTTACAGATATGAAATTTTGATCTCATGTGTCAGCAGGGTAGCATTAAAAACCTTGATAAATAAATACGTTCTGGGATATATAACAAGTCTTGATACATTTAAAAGAATTGAAAGCAAATAAAGTGTGTCCTCTGAACTACAATGTAATTAAATTACAAATCAGTAACAAAAAGTTATCTACAGAATCTCCGAGTACTTGGAAAATAAGTAATACAAATCAAAATAACCCATGGATTGAAGAAGAAATCAAAAGTGAAATCACAAAGTATTTAGAACGGAATAAAAATGAATACAAAACATAGCAAATTGTTGGGAGGAAACTAAAGCAGTTCCTTAAAAGGAAAAGTATAGCCCTAAGCACTTGTATTGGGGGGAATGAATGGCCTTGCTCTCTGCCTTAGGAAACAAGATAAAGAAGAACAAAGTAAATATAAAGTAAGCAGAAGATGGAAACAAGATAATGACAAAAATAAAAAGCAGATAAATATCAGAAAATTTTTATTAAACTCAAAATTGGTTATTTTGGAACAATAAAATCAATAAGCCTGTAGCCAGGAAAATTAGGAAAAATAGAAGAGAAGAAACATACTGCCAGTATTAAGAATGTGAGGTAACATCACTACAGATTCTTACAAATGTTTTAAGGAAAATAAGAGAATGATATGAACAACTAATTGCAATACATTTGACAACTTTAATAAAACAAATTATTTGAGTGGTAAAAAATACCAAAGCTACTGCAATAAGAAATAAAAACCAGCCCTATATCTACTAAAGAAGTTGTAGTTTAAAATCTCCCTATGAAGAAAACTATAAACATGGATGTTCTTGGGTGAATTCTACCACATATTTATGAGAGAATAATACCAAGTCTCCACAAACTCATCTAGAATATTGAAGAGAAGGGAACTTTACAACTCCTTCTAAAGTCTAACATTACCCTGATACCAAATCCTTAAGAAGTTACAACAAGAAAATAAAAAAGGAGACTAACATCTTGTATAAACATTGATGTGGAAAATATTGACAAAATTTTATCAATACAATAAATAAAAACGTCTATAATGGATAACCTATGGTACATACAAGCAATAGAACACTATGCAATGATAAACAACAATGATAACTTTTAAGAAGCATCTCATAACCTTGTTTGAACTAGAAGACATTATGCTGAGTGAAATCGATCAGCTGCAAAAGGACAAATATTGTATAAGCCCTCTACTACAAGGACTTTAAAATGGAATTATGTACAGAAGAAAAGACTCTTTGATGGCTACAAGGGTAGGGAGGGAGGGAGAGTGATGTTCACAGATTAGATAGTCGATAGGAGTTTGGTTAGGTAAAGATAGTGACAGCATACAGTAGAGAGCAGATCAGCATAACTGGACTACACAGTAAACTGAAAAGCTTTCTGAACTCAACCTAATATTTTCAAGGACAGAGTAGCACGGATGGGAATCTGGAGACCATTTTTCCAGGGGACATCGAGGTCAACTAGTGTAGCTAGTCTTTAGCTAAGAGAGTCTTTTGCACCCCATATTGGTGAGTGGCGTGCGGGGTCTTTAAAGCTAGCAAGCTACCATCTGAGGAACACCAAATTGTCCCAACCCGTCTGGAACAGATGATGGTTGAGAACATCAAAGACCTGAGGAAAAAGGAGCCCAGGAAATGGAAGGACGCATTTGAATGGGAGACTGCATCAGCATGAGACCAGAAGAACCAGATGGTGCCTGGCCACCACCAAAGGCAGCCATGATGGTAGATACAATGTAGAGCCACTGAGGCAACATCAGAAAAAGAGACGGGCAGTTCAAGAACTCTACTAAAAGACTAGAGTTGATGGTCCTGCAGTCTGGAGGATCCCCCTGGAACATGGCCCCTGGACTTGCTGCTGGCCCTGATCTGAAATCAGTACTCAGGTCAACTCTTCCGACAAAAATGGACTGGACTTGGGGACACATTGTGAACATATGATGTGTGTACTTTATGGTTTTATACACTTACAGGAGGCTGTCCTATTGGTTTCTTTCTAGATGGGAGAGAAGAGGGTGGAAAGGAGGGAACATGTGCTCATTAAGGGGTACTAGAAGTATAGTGTGAAAAGGAGGAATGTGCTGTTACAGGAGGAGGAGAGCAGATGGAGTTGCAGATAGGCAGGCATGCAAAATTATTTGGGCGCCCTTTGAATACTCTAGAGGGCAGTTCTACTTTCATTTAATCATAATTAAAAAAGAGAAAAAAGAATACAACATCTAAAGTATCATCTATATGGACCAACGACTCGACGGCACTTGGCTTGGCATATGGACCAAATTGTCAACAGTTACTCTAAAGGATACATGAGAAGGTTGGGGGACAGTGAGACTAGGTTAGTGGGAACAGGACAACTAGAATAGAAATAATGAGAATGGTGACACAATGTAGAGAATGTAATAACTGTTATTGAATAATATGTGTGGAAATTGTTGATTGGGAGCCTGTTTTGCAGCATACACTTTTACCAAAATAGAGTATTATTGAAAAAGAATAACATGTATGGTCAAAATAGATTTCAGTCCAGCAGTGTAAGGTTGGTTTGGCATTTGAAAAGCAGTCATTGAAATTCACATTTCTAATAGGCAAAAAAGGAGAATAAAATCCATATTATCATCTCAGTACATGCAATAAAATTTTTACAAAACTTAACCATTATTGACAAAAATTTTCTAAAAATTTGAAATAGGAAGAGCTTCCTTCAGTTGATAAAGGGCTTCTATGAGAAATGTCAAGCTAACATCATATTTAATAGTGAAAGATTAAAGGCTTTTCCCTTGATACCAAGATCAAGACATAACTTTTTCTTTAATTTATATCTGTATCTGTGTCTGTATCTTTCCAATGAGCTGTTATCAAAAGACATAGCTAATTAACTCAAGAACCATTTACAGACAACTTTTTATCTGTTTGGTTATGGAACACGCTCTGTGTTTTGTGATGAATATTGCATGGTCTGTGTGTATGATTTTTTAAAAAAGTCCAAATTTTTTTTTTGCTTATGGAAATTAGAAATACAAATAGTCCACATGAGATAATTTCAGACAATAAATCATAAAGCAAGCAGGGCATATAGATGATATAATTAAATGTTGAATTTATAGGCCTTGCTCTACCAATTTGAGGTTATGCTTCATGCCTTTCTCCCATCTCACTTTTTTCCATCTTTTGGTTCCTGTCTCTCCTTAGTGAACCTAGAAAGCTGTGGGACTTGCTCCATTCTGGATTAGTTCAGGGTAAAATGCCTTTGAGAAGATGGATCCAAGTTGAGACTTACTTCATCAATAAGGAAGGTTCATGTTGTCTGGATGCTGTTCTTTCTAATCATCTGTCTAATGCTGGCTCCTTCCACAGAGACCAAAGGTACCTGCTGCTTCTGTTGATGGCACTATAACTGAGAATCTTCCCTGATGTTGGAGCTAATGTTCCCATTAATATCACTGTTGCCAAATCTACCACCATCAACAGTTTTCTGGGGTAAACTGTTGAGACTAAAGTTCATTTCCTTCTACCAAAATAGTTGATCTGTATGCACGTGTCACATTACTCTGTGTAGGACAGGTGAAAATGGCTCTTACGAGATGTAATTTTGTCACCAAGGATTGTAGAATTCCTTTGCATTTCTATGAAAACCTACCAATGAGTCATATTTCATTAGGAAACACACTAGTTATTCAGATTATAATGTATTGTGAGTATGTAGTGTATACATGCCAAACTATGAAGCATGGTACAAATTCTGTGAACACAATACCAACTTAAACATTAAAATATCACCAGTTGGATTTACATATATTTTCATCATGCCCTGTTCTGTTGCTACCACTACAGAGGTAACCACTATCCTGATGCTGTGTTCATTATTATGTTAATATTTTATAGCTCTAGTCATTTCTCTTAGAGCATGAAAAGCATATTTCTCAGATATACAAGGTCTGACAATTAAGTTCACTAACTTATCCTAGAAAACATGTTACATACGTCATGGCTGAATATCACTGCTGTGGTCACCTTTAAAATATTCCCCCTGGAAAGCCATGCACTGATGCCAGCATCTAGTCTACCCTTCAAAGCAATTTTGGAACTCTTTTTCTGGGCTGACGATCAGAGCTGTGGTTGTATTACCCTTGATGTCTTGAATGTCATTAAATGTCACTAATATTTCCTTTATCAGTGAGTAAAGAAAAAAGTCGTTGGGGGCCAGATCAGGCGAGTAGGTTGGGAGTTTCAATACAATTATTATTTTTTTTTTATTATGATTGAGTGAAAATGTACATTCTCACATAAGTCTGTGTGCCCACCTATGTGCAGCTCCCACTGCTCTCCCGGCCTGGTGACGGTACACTCTACCTCTCTCTTCTATACATTGTGTATCCTCCTAACAATCTCCTATCCCCTCCTCTCTACCCTCTCTCCTGCCTCCAATAAGAGGTCAGCAAGATGACATGCTATAGATGCACAGAACCATAAAATGCACAAACTATATGGTCACTCTGTGTCACCAAGTCCAATCCATTTCTGTCCAAAGAGTTGACTTCCATTATGATTTATGGACAGAGGCAGCATCAGGGCCAGGGACCATGCTCCCAAGAGAACCCCAAGGCCCCTGGACCATCAATTGCAGTCTTATAGTGGAGATCTCAGGGTGCACCCCCTTTTATTCTTGTGTTGTTAGTGAGACTCAGCTATGTGAGCCCCATCATAGCTATTCAATACAATTGTTTGTTGACTGGCTGAAAACTCCTTCACAGACAGTGCTGTGTGAGCTGGTGCATTGTCATGATGCAACAGCCATGAGTTGCTGGCCAAAAGTTCAGATCGTTTTTGTCTAACTTTTTCACACAACCTTTTCAGCACATCCAGAGGGTAAACTTGATTAATTGTTTGTCTAGTTAGTACAAACTTTTGCAAGGCTTTCATCAGTTCTGCTCATTAGTGGCTGCCCTGACTTCTCTTCTTCAGTGATGCTGTCTCCCTCTTCAGAAAACCGTTTAATCCAGTTGTACACTGCCGTTTTCTTCATGGCATTATTCCCGTCAACTTGGACTAACATGTCCCTGATTTCACTTCCACTTTTGCCAAGTTTAACAAGAAATTTGATGGTTTGTAAGTTGCTCTGATTCAAGCTCCAACTTTCTTGGGACAGCACACAAAACCATACAACAATCATGAACGCCACTCAGCAAGACACTGCCACATGTAAACGCAAACACAGCTATGAGACACTGATGTTCTAAGGTTATAAAATCTTACTGAGTTGTTTGTACAGTGCTGCCAACATAAGTGTATGGTGGCAAGTTTGCAAACTTATCAGAAAAGGTAAGCATATTTTTTAAAAATCAACTTTATTGAGGTATAATTTATATAAAATGGAAGATACCCACTTTAAACATAGAAATTTGGTGAATTTTGAAAAATGTATGCACCTGTAAAACCACCACCATGATAAAAAATTTAATGTAGTGGTTAAATGCCACAGTTAGGTACTAACCAAAAGTTCAGCTGTTCAGATCCACCAGGTGCTCCCGGAAATTCTATGGGGCAGTTCTACGCTGTCTTACAGGGTTGCTATGAGTCAGAATGAACTCAGTGGCATAAGATTTACATCACAAATAGTTCCATAATCCTGGGCGATCAGTCCTCTCTCAATTCATGGCTGTGAGACAACCAATGTTGTCTACCTTGGTTGTATTTTTCTCTCATTATAGTTTAGTCTATTCTAAAATTTCAAATAAACGGTATCATACAAGATGTTTTCTTTTGTACCTCACTTATTTTACTTAGACCAATATTTTTATGATCCACCCATGTTGTTGTGTATATAAACAGGTATGTTCTTTTTATAACCAACTATTATTCATTTCCAAAGTCCAGAAGTGACATCTGGAGTCCTACTGGCCCAGTGCTTAAGAGTTCAGCTGGTAACTAAGAGGTGGGCAGTTCAAATCTACCAGCCACTCCTTGGAAATCCTATGAGACAGTTCTACCCTGTTTTGTGGGGTCACTGCGAGGTCGCCTGCCATGAGTCAAATCTGACTCGACAGTACTTGGCTTGACCATGAGGTGGAAGTGACTGTATGGCATCTAACCGCGACAATAGAAAATATATTATTTTTAGAAAAGGAGCCAGCCAAGTGCCTTCGAGTCGGATCGAACTCGTGGCCACCCTTGGGGCCAGGGTAGAACTGACCCCCAGAGTATTCAAGGAGTGCCTGGTGGATTTGAAAAGGAGAGTGTCAGCAAAAATGAGGCAAACCCTTAGTGAGGTGGGATCAACTGTATCAACAACCATAAAGATGATTTAAGACTGGGTGATGTTTTATTCTGTTATACATAACATCATCATTAGTCAGAGCTGACTTGACAACCACAAACTGCAAGTATTTAATTGCATGCCTATACCACAGTTTGCTTGTTTGTTTAACTATTGACAGACATTTGGGTTGTTTCTTGTTTGGGGTTATCATAAATAAAGTTTCTTTATTTGAAATCTTTGTGTAGATAGATTTTAAAATAATTTCTCTTTTTAAACAAAATTGTGTTTGATGAATATCTAGGCATAGAACTACTGGTTTATGGTACCTATATGTTTGTCTTTAAAATGAAGAGCAAACTATTTTTTCCAAAGTGGCTATGCAATTTTATATTTATGTTAAAAATATATGAGATAGTTATTTGTTCCATATGCTGGCCATTTGGTAATAACAGTTTTTAACATTTTAGCCATTTGAATACACAGTAATACTTGAAGATTTCTATTAGCCTCTCTAACTGATACAAAAAGTGTACAGAAAGTCAGCAGAGACATAGAAGACTAGAACAATGCTATCAGTCTTCTTAATTGATATTTACAGAACACTTTACCTAACTAAGGTAAACATTTGATTTTCCAGTATTTACCAAGGCAGATCATTTTCTGGGCCATAAAACAAGTCTCAAAAGATTTAAAAACTTGCAGTAATGAAATGCATTCTCACTTCAGTGGAATTTAATTAGTAACTAGTAACAGGAAGATCTCTAGAAAATCCCCTAAATAATTGAAAGCAACATAAAGAACT
Organism: Heterohyrax brucei; assembly: GCA_028571685.1. Lineage (NCBI taxonomy): Eukaryota > Metazoa > Chordata > Mammalia > Hyracoidea > Procaviidae > Heterohyrax > Heterohyrax brucei. The sequence continues at coordinate 73,412,179 of CM053150.1, forward strand.
TTAAACAAAACCAAAACAAGGGCAGTAAGATGACATCCTATAGATGCATAACCTCTTACTAGAGGGGAGGGGAGAGGGTGAAGAGGAGGTGACAGGAGATTGTTAAGAGGATATGACATATATGGAACAGAAAGGAGGAGTGTGCTATCACTGAACAAGGAGAGCAGAGGGAGCTGCAGATAGGCAGGCACACAGATTTGAATTGCAGTGTGAACTTTTACTCAATCACAATAAAAAAAATGAAATTGACAATTACTCTGAACTGAAAGAAAATATAACACATCCAACTCTGTGAGATACCACTAAGGCAGTATTTGGGGGAAACTTTATAACACTTAATGCCTGCCTTAATAAAAATGATATTTTCATATTCCAAGGTAAGCAAGAGAAAAAAAAAAAGAAGGATCAGAATAGAAGTAAAGAGCTAGAACACAGAATAAGAAGAAAGAAAAATAAAAACAAAAAACTTCTTTTGAGAAGATCAATGTAATTGATATACCAGGTTGGCTGATTAGAAGAGGAAAGAATACATAAATTACAGATATCAGGAATAAGAGAATGTTACAACTACATATGGCATAGATATTAATGTTATAATAAAAATGTTATTAAGAACTGTATGCCAATAAATGCAACATCTTTGAAATGGAACGATTCCTTGGATGACACAAACTATCAAAGCTCATCCAAGAGGATGCTTTGCAAATGAACTGGAAACCCCAAGACCTGAGGAGGGAAATAGGGAAGCAAAGGAAGCTTCCGAGGTCCTTTCCATCACAGAGAAACTGTCAGGTACTGCTCTCTTGCTCTTCCAGGACTCTGGAAACCTGTTGTCTTGCTCCCCAAGCAGGTTATGTTTTGTAGTCTTTTTCTGCCTTGGTCCGCAGTGCTAGAACTGGCCACCAGGGGGCGAGCAGCCTCTTCTGTCTGACAGGTCTTTGGGTTTTGCAGCAGCCAAAGGGAGCCAGGGGAGAATCACCCAGACGTTCCTGCTTCAGAATCACAGTTACCGTAATTAACATTTACAGCCTTTTTTTCTGAGGTAGACAGAGGAGGGAAAGGGCCTCTAAGATCATCGCAGTTATTAAGTAACTAGGCCTCAGGCACTCATCTTGTTAGGTATTGCATTAGACCCTGGCTGTTGCTAGATGCTATTGAGTTCATTCTGACTCATAGCAATTTTACATACAACACAAGGAAACACTGCCCAATCCTGTACCATCTTCACATTTGTTGCTATTCTTGAGACCATCATTGCAGTCACTGTCAATCCATCTCTTTGATGGTCTGCCTATCTTTCACCAGCCCCCTGCTTTACCAAGCATGATGTCCTTTTCCAGTAAGTGGTCTCTCCTAATAATTTGTCTGTAGTATGTGAGACAAGGCTCAACATGCTTGCTTTTAATGGTCATTCTGGCAGTACTTCTTCCAAGACAGGTTTGTTCCTTCTTTTGGCAGTGCGTGGTATGTTCACCACATATATTCTTCACCAATACCGTAATGCAAAGGTATCAATTCTTCCTGGGTATTCACTGTCCAGCTTTCACAGGCATATGAGGCAACTGAAAATACCTTGGCTTGAGTCAGTCACGCCTTCATCCTTAAAGTGACATTTTTGCTTTTCAACATTTTAAAGGTCTTTTTCAATAGATTTTCCCGGGCAATATATCATTTTATTTCTTGACTGTTGCATCCATGGGTGCAGATTATGGATTCAAGTAAAATGGCCCTTGATGAGGCACTGATGTGACTGGTGTGGCCCCTGCTCTCCAGGAAATAACAGTCTGAAGGGAGAGATGAACAAAAGTACGAAAACACGTACGAAAGACAAGAACAAGTTCTACACAGAAAATAATCAAAGCTATTGGAGGATTTTATGCCAAACGGTGAGCGTATCTCATTTTCACAGAACTTTAGTGCCCTCATGATACAGACTGGAAAATCAAGACAAGAGGCAAATTGACTTTCCCAAGATCACTCTGCCAAATCCCAGCTCTGCTTTGGAGTATATGCCATGCTGCTTTATACTCCTACGTGTAATTTTTCCATCTCAAAGTCTATGTATTTGCTACATTAGACACCAGTCTAGGGGTTTAAGAGATGTTATCACACACACACATGATGGTGAACTTAGGAAGCAGTTGCTAAAATGATTCCCACTGTGTACCTTGATAGACCCAAGAGGTACAATTACTTGTCCAAGGTCACATAACTGGAAAGAAGGAGGAGGTGACCTGAACCTAACTCTGATTGCTCAAAACTGAAGCCTTCATTGCACCTAGGCCTTTCCTGTAGGCAGTGGATGGAACACTGGTGGTTCAGTGGTTAAGCACTTTTCTTCTATTCCAAAGATTGGAGGTCAAACCCACAAGCTGCTCAGTGGGAAAAAGTTGTGGCAGTCTGTTTCCGTACAGATTACAGCTTAGAAAGACTTATGGGGCAAATCTCTACTGTATTAGTGGGCTGCTATGAGTAAGAGTACTGTCAATGGCACTGAGTTTTATGGACGGGTATGGAGCTGCCTTGGGGGAAGAGGGTGAGCAATCAGCAGCCAAGTGACTTGCAAGAAGTTCTCATTCTGTATCTAAATTTATTCAGGCTCTATTCTTAGGAAACCCCATCGTGAGAAATTGAGAGCCTTTTCAGGTCCTGCAGAAATTGTTTTGGTCTTCACCCTAAAGCCTCTGACCACTTTTGAGAACAAACTCAAAGGTAACATAAAGAAGCCTAAAGCAGGCTATCTCAGGCCAGATCACCACTGTGATCCTGACTGGGCAGCTACACCTTCCCCTCAGAACATAGCAGTCCCTGTGCCAGAAAACTAGAAAGCTAGAAGGTGCCTAAGGCTCTCTTACAAGATACGTAGTCTTGAGCTGCACAGTCAATTAACAGTCTCTATCATTATCATTGTGGATATTCTCAATTTGTCACTGAATCAGGTTAGACTCTAGAGAGATTTTTTTGTTTGTTTTCAACTGTTGTAAAAATATAGATAAAACAACACTTGCCAATGCAACATTTTTCATATGTGCAATTTAGTGACACCAGTTACATTAATCAATACCCATTGCCAAAATTTCTACTTCCCTAAAAAGAAACTCAGTGCTTCTTAAACATGGAATCCCCTTTTCCTCCCTCCTTCTTACCCCTGGTAACCACTATGAAACTTTCAATTTTTATACTTTGCCTGTTCTATGGCTTTGGCTGGTTCTATGTATGTCATGTTTGTGAGATCTTACAATATTTGTCCTTCTGTGATTGGCTTATTTCCCTCAGCATCATGCTTCCAAGGTTTATCCATGCTGTAGTATGCCTCAGGATTTAGTTTCCCTTTATGGCTGGCATTTGATGAGCATCTTGGATAGATATCTTTTCATGTTTCATGATATCAGGGAAGTTTTCTGTCAAAAAAATCTTCAACAATTCTCTGTATATTTTCTGTTGTCTCACCCTGGTCTGATACTCCAATCACTCGTCATTTATTCCTCTTGCTAGGGTCTCACATAATTCTTAGAGTTTTTCAATTAAAACAAAATCTTTAATTTGGCTTTTCCTCAAATATATTGGTGTGATGTGTTTTATCTTCAGTCTCACTAATTCTGGCTCCCATTGCCTCAATTCTATACCTTTGACTTTCTATCAGAGTTGTCTAATTCTGTAATTTTATTATTAATCTTCCAAATTTCTACATGGACACACATCCTGAATTTGGACTTGTAGGCCACTGGAAGGTAAAAGAATAAAGTTCTCTTTAATAAAGCCACTCACTTATAGCATTTGTGTTATAGCAGCACTAGATGACTAAGATAATTATGATTCTGTGTGATTTGGTTTTCTCCTTTACCTTCTGAACATGTCTTTAATTACTCTTCCTCTGACTCTTCTAGCCATACTGATCTCCTTGTTGCTCTGCAAATGTGCCACCTATATCCCTATCTTAAGGTCTTTGTATCAGTTGTTCCATTTGACTGGAAAGCTCTTTTTCCTGGTATCCCAGTGGGTAATTATCTCATCATATTCAAGTGTTGTTAAATGTCTTATTTTCAAGGAGGTCTTTTCTCATTGTTACATTTAAAATTATATTCCCAGTCTACTCCCAGTACTTCTAGTCTCCTATACTTTGTTCTACATTTTTTTGTAGCACTTACCATCTTTTATTATACTATATAGCTTACCTATTTATTTTTGTCTACTGTTCAGTGTCCTTATCCTTCTATTAGCAAGTAAGCTTCAAAGAAGCAGTTTTGGCAGCTGGTCCATCCTCAAGAGCATATAAGATTGATATGAATACCACAAGTATTGGTAAACAAATGGATCATAGTTTTCCATGAGAAATTTTAGATTCATCTACGTGAGAGACATAGATTTTTGTAAGCAATACCACCTCCTATGCAGTGTATTAAAATATAAACAAAAAAACACCCTATAGTTGTTCAGTTGACTCCAACTCATGGTGGTCTCATATGTCTTATAGTAGAATTGTGATCTATAGGGTTTTCAAGTTTTTGGAATTGGGTCTTCAGGCTTTTCTTTAAAGGTTCCTCTGGGTAGACTCAAACCTCCAACCTTTCAGTTAGCAGCCATGCATATTAACTGTTTGCACTACCCAGGGACTTCAAAGAACATATTTTAAAAAAACAAAAACGAAGTGGGGGGAAGTCAAGATGGCAGACTAAACATATGTCTCCCTAAATCCCTCTGGAAACCAAGACCTGAATTGATAATTAAACAGAGCCCTCTGGACACCTAGTGAGCCCTTGGATGTGGCATAGGGCTGTTAATTTGGACTACATAGTACTGAGCACAAAACTGCCTCCCTTTTGCTGACCCTACTCTTGGTGTACGCTGGCTTGCACAGACTGAAGGTAACTCACTATTTTAATTTTTTTCTCTGTCTTAGCCAGCAGGTGGAGCTGGGACTTGGTTTAGCAGCTAGTCTCAGATGCACTGATGGTGCAATCAGCAAGCAAAATTGCCATAATTTGAGAGCCCAGCTTTGGACTCTGTATCCTGGCACTTTGGCCTCTCTTTCCACCTCTGCCATAGAGTAGCTGGTACTGAGGCAGTGGCGACCTTGTGCAGGCATCTTGATCCATTAGGAGGCAGACAAACCCATACAGAGGCCCCAGCTGGACTTAATTCCTAGGCTGGAAGACAGCGCCTGCCCAAGGAGAGCACTTTCTGGCGGAAAAGCAGTATTTTACACAGTGTTGCCTACTGCTGGGGCTCTGCAACAGAAGCTGTGGACTTTGTGCACCTTCGCACCTTTGGCCTCTCTTTCCACCTCTGCAATAGAGTTGCCAGTACTCAGGCAGGAGGCAAGCTTGTGTGGCACATCATCTTGTCCCACTGGGAGGCACATAGACCCATAAGGAGGCCTCAGCTGGACATAATTCGTGAGCTGGGAGGCAGTACCTGTGCAGAGGAGCACTCTTTCCTGGTAGAAAAGCAGTATTCTACACGGTGTTGCCTACAGCTGTGGTATGACAGCAGAGGCCAGCAGAGCAGCAGCCTTTCTGTATTTTGAGCTAGTTTATAACATCTAGGATTTGGTATAGAGGTGCTTACTTTGCCAGCCGGTAAGAGGGACCTATACACCTGAAAACCTGACTGACTTTGAAAGTTGTCAGATAATTTTTACCTTCCATTTTAAGACAGCCTAGAGAAACAGCTGCAGTCTATCCTCACAGCATCTCTCCCAGCCTCTGTTGACTCACATGATGCCCCCCAAACAACAAACTCTGGAGAAAACCATAACCAAGAAATCACACATGGCTTCAGAAGGCAGCCCCCCTCAAAAAGCACCACAAAACTTCCCAGACAAAGAAGCTTTTCTGAAACTATCAGAAGATGAATACAAAAGGATTATATATAGAGCCCTCCTAGACCTTATACAAAATGCAGCAGAGCAAAACGAAAAATTAAGCAGGTGTTCAATCTGATGGAACACCAGTACTCTAAAACCCAACAGATTAAGAACAGAATCAAAGACATAGAAACTTCAGTTTAAAGACAAGCAATGGAACAAATGGAAAACAGGCTTCCTGATTTAGAAGACAAAGTTACTGAACCCAGCATGTATGAGGAGAAATTAGAAAAAATGAAGAAATATTAAGAAGCATGTGAGACTCTGTTAAGAGGAACAATCTACGATTAATTGGAGTTCCTGAACAGGGTGAGACACCTGAGAACACAGACAGTATTGTTGCTGAGCTGCTGATAGAAAACTTCCCAGAAATTATGAAAGAAGAGAACGTAGATATCCAAGATACATACTGAATACCAGTCAATATAAATCTCAAAGGAAAGACCCCAGGACATATTATAATCAAGCTCAACAGAATGAAATGTAAGCAGAAACTCTTAAAGACAGCAAGACTCAAAGCACAGCTTATATTCAGAGAGAAAACCTGTAAGCTCTTGTCAGATTTCTCAGTAGAAACAATGTTGGCACAGAGGCAGTAGCATGACACATTTGAAGCCTTGAAGGAGAAGAACTTCCAACCAAGAATTATATATCCTGCAAAACTAACTTTCAAGTATGAAAATGAAATTAAGACATTTGCAGATAAACAGAAACTCAGATACTTTGTTAAAACCAAACCAAAGCTACAAGAAATACTGACAGACTCTCTTGGCTTAGAAGAACAAAACCACTAACTTTATATTCTAGAAGTAAATACATGACACATCGCCTAGAATCCTACTCATTTAGGGAAGGCTTCAAACTAAAGCAAAGCTATAAATAGTGAAATAAATAATTCAGTGATCATATCATGAAAACTATGATGCCATCATATTAAAAAGAGGGATGTACTACAGTCGTTATAGTCCTTCCAGATGGAGAGGAAGTTGATAAGAATGGTAGTAATTGAAACTGGATTTATATATAGTTTATTGAGGGGATGATAGGGGCAGCCATAAAGCACAATAAAGAGGCAACATATGACATCAAGAAATGTAACACAGGAGTGTCAACAACCACAAAACCAACCTTGAAAAAGGTGAAAAATCAACTCACAAAGAAGAATGTCCCAGAACAGATTAATAAGAAAAACAGAGAAAACATCAACACAAAAATAAACAATTCACAATGGCAGCACCAAACACATACCTATCAATAATTACATTTAATGTGAATGGGCTGAACACTCCAGTAAAGAGACGTCAAGTGACATCTTGAATCAAAAGACACTAGCTATCGATATGCTGCCTACAAGAAACTCACCTTAGACTTAAAGATAGGAACAAACTAAAAATTAAAGAATGGAAGAATATGTATCAAGCTACCAATGAATAAAGAAGAGCAGAGGTGGCAATTCTAATCTCAGAGAAAATAGATTTTAATGTAAAGTCCACCATCATGGACAAGGATGGACACTATTTATTGATGAAATGTTCAATACACCAACAGTACTTAACAATATTAAATACTTATGCACCTAAAAGTAGAGCACCTAAATACACTGAAGAAATACTGACTGCACTCAAAAATGAGATAGATCCGTCCACACTAATAGTGGGAGACTTCAACTCTCCACTCTCAATATTGGACAGATCATCTAGAAAAAACTCAATAAAGATATACAAGACCTTATTGCCGCAAGTAACCAACTAGACCTCATTGACATATACAGAATTTTCTGTCCTTCAGCGGACAACTGCACCTTCTTCTCCAGTGCACATGGAACATTCTCCAGAACAGACTATGTGTTAAGACATAAATCCATTCTCAACAAAATCCCTACCATTGAATTAATACAAAGCATCTTCTCAGATCATAAAGCCATAAAAGTCAAAATCAATAGCACAAAAAGCATAGAAAGTGGAACTCATGGAAACTGAACAACATCTTGCTCAAAAATCCATGGGTTATAGAAGAAATCAAGAATGAAATAAAGAAATTTATGGATTCCAATGAGAATGAAAACACTTCCCACTGGGACCTATGGGATACAGCCAAAGCAGTGCTCAGTGCACACATCTGGAAAGGAGAAAGAAACAAAATCACAGAGCAACTCTGCAGCTTGAACAAGTAGAGACAGAAGAAGAGAGGAATCCCTCGGTCACCAGAAGAAAACAGATCATAAAGATTAGAGCAGAACTAAACAAATTAGAGAATAGAAGAACAACTGAAAAAATTGAAAAGACCAAAAGCTGTTTTTTTCTGAAAAGATCAACAAGCTTGAAAAACCACTGGCTAAACTTACTAAATAAAAACAGGAAAGGAAACAAGTAACACAAATAAGAAATGAGAGAGGAGTTGTCATAAGAGATCCAACAGAAATAAAAAATATCATTAACAGGATGCTGTGAAAGACTGTACTCTAACAAATTTGAAAACCTAGAGGAAATGGACAAGTTTCTTGATTCATATCACCTATCAAAATTATCACAAGGTGAAGCAGAACAACTTAATAAACCCATCACAAAGGAAGAGATTGAAAAAGTCATTAAAAAAACTACCAACCAAAAAAAGTCAAACCAGATGGCTGCACCGCAGAATTCTACCAAGCTTTTAGAGAAGAGTTATCTCCAATACTACAGAGACTATTTCACAGTATAGAAAGGGATGGAATACTCCCAAACTCATTCTGTGAAGCCAGCATAACCCTGATACCTAAGCCAGGAAAAGACCCAACAAAGAAAGAGAACTACAGACCGATATCACTCATGAATCTAGATGCATAAATCTTCAACAAAATTCTTGCCAATAGAATACCACAACATATCAAAAAAATAATCCATCATGACCCACTTGGATTCATACCAGGAATGCAAGGCTGATTCAACATCAGAAAAACAATTCAGGTGATCAACCACATAAATAACACAAAAGACAAGAATCACCTGATTTTGTCTATTGATGCAGAAAGACATTTGATAAAGTCCAACACCCATTCATGCTAAAAACTCTCAGCAAGATAGAAACAGACAGCCAATTCATCAATGCAGTAAGGGCCGTTTATACAAAGCCAACTGCCTACGTCATCCTGAATGGAGAGAGACTGAAACAGTTTCCCTTGAGAATAGGAATTAGACAAGGATGCCCACTCTCTCTTTTCCTATTCAACATTGTACTAGAAGTTCTAGCCAGAGCAATTAGACAAGACCAAGAAATAAAGGGCATCTGCATTGGCAAAGGAGTTAAAATCTTCCTATTTGCAGATGATATGATTGTATACACAGAGAATCCTAAAGAATCAATGTCAACTACTCAAACTGATAGAAGACTTCAGCAATGACTCAGGATACAAGATAAAATAAGTAAATCAGTAGGATTCCTTTATACCAATAACGTGAGTGTTAATGAAGAAATCACAAAATGAATACCATGCATTATAGGCCCTAAGAAGATAAAGTACCTAGGAATAAATCTAACCAGAGAAATAACAGACCTTTACAAGTCTTTACTACAAGAAACTAAGAGAGACTTACATAAATGGAGAACCCTACCCTGTTCATGGATAGGAAGAGTTAACATTGTGAAAATGTCTATTTGAGCCAAAGCAATCTACTTATACAATGCAATCCCAATACAAATTCCAGTGACATTTTTTAATGAGATGGAGAAACAAATTACCAACTTTGTCTGGAAAGGGAAGAAGTCCCGTGTAAGTAAAGCACTACTCAAGAAGAAGAACACACTGGGCGGCCTCTCAGTACCGGATTTCAGAATCTATTACACTGTCACAGTTGTCAAAACAGGCTGGTACTGGTACAAAAAGAGACAGATAGATCAATGAAACAGAATCGAGACCCCAGAGATGACATCCTCTTCCTGTGAACAGCTGATATTTGACAAAGGCCCTAAGACATTAAACTGGGGTAAAAACAATCTCTTCAACAAATGGTGCTGGCAAAATTGGATACCCATCTACAGTAAATTGAAACAAGATCCGTATCTTACACCTTATACAAAAACCAACTCAAACTGGATAAAAGACCTAAATATCAAACCTAAAACAACAAAGCTGGTCCAAGTAAAAGGAGGAACAACAATGGAAGTTTTAATACACAATGTAGACAGATTTCAAAATCTGTCAAACAAATAACAAACAACAGAAGAGAAAATAGAAAAATGGGAACTATTAAGAATCAAACACTTTTGCTCATCTGAAGGCTTTATTAACAGAATTAAAAGGCCACCTACAGAATGGGAAAAAATATTTGGCAACTCTATGTCAGACCGACACCTGATCTCCATAATCTATCAGGTATTACAAAATACTAATAAGAAGAAGATAAATCATCCAAATATGCAATGGGCAAATGAGATGGACAGACACTTCTCTAAAGAGGAGATCCAGGCAGCCAAAAAACACATGCGGACATGTTCATGATCGTTAGCTATTAAAGAAATTCAAATCAAAACTACAATGAGATACCGTCTCGCTTCAACAACATTGACCATCATCCAAAAAATGCAAAACGACAAATACTGGAGAGGCTGTGGAGAAATTGGAACTCTCCTACATTGTTGGTGGGATCACAAAATGATGCAACCTCTGTGGAAAGCAGTCTAGTGCTTCCTTAAAAAGCTGGATCTAGTTATACCATTTGACCCAGTAATTCCACTTTTTGGAATATATCCTAAAGAACCAAGACCATTGACACTAACTGATGCATGCACACAAATGTTTATCACAACACAGTCCACAATATCAAAAAGATGGAATAACCCAGATGCCCAACAACAGAGGAATGGATAGGTAAATTATGATATATATGCTCAATGGAACACTATGCAATGATGAAGAACAACAATGATTTTAGGAAGCATCTCATAACCTGGTTTCAGTTGGAGGACATTATGTTGAGTGAAAGTAGTCAGTGACAAAAGGACAAATATTGTATGATACCCCTACTATAAGAACTTAAAGACAGATTCATGCATAGAAGAGAAGACTCTTTGATGGCTGCAAGGGTGGACAGGGAGGGAGGATGAGGGAGGAAGGCTTAGATTAGATAGTTGATAGAAATTTGGTTGAGTGAAACTCATGACAGCACACATTAGAAAGAAGATCACTATTAACTGGACTTCAGCATAACATGATTACTCCTCCCATCTTAACCCAATATTGCAAGGACAGAGTAGCTGGAGTGGGGGGCCAGGAAGCATGCTCTCAGGAGAAATTAAGACCAATAGGCACAACTAGAGTTTTGCAAAATAGCCCTCTGCACTCCACATTGGTGAGTGGCATCTGGTGTCTTAAAAGCTGCCAAGCTGCCGTCTGAGGGTACAGCAAATGGTCCCAACTCAGAAGGAAAGGATGATCACCAAGGACCAAAATGACATGGGGGAAAGAGAACCCAGAAGACAGGGAGACCCATGTGAGTGGGTGACTACATCAATTGCGACCAAAGAACCAAATGTTTCCCGGCCACCACCAGTGATAGCCATGATGGAGCTCGCAAATTTGAGTCTCACTTGCAACACAAGAATAAAAAGGGGTGCACCCTGAGATCGCCACTAAAAGACCACAATTGATGGTTCATGAGCCTCGGAGCTCCCTTGGGAGCATGGCCCCTGGCCCTGATTCCAACTCATAGCAACCCTATAGGGCAGAGTAGAACTGCCACATAGAGTTTCCAAGGAATGCTTGGTGGATTTGAACTGCTGACCTTTGGATTAGCAGCCGTAGCACTTAATCACTACTCCACCAGGGTTTCTGCACAACATATGAAGGTCTTTTATTGTTACTACCACTTCAGCCTTCGAAGAGGAGACCTGATTTTTCTACTCTTTCTCAAGGGTGTGCACAAGAAGCTGGCCTTGGATCCATGACTGTCCATTCACCTATGGCATGATTCCCCTTTATCATCATCATGTGTGCACTTTATGGTTCTATGCATCTATAGGGTGTCATCCTGCTGACCTCTTACTGGAGGGAAGGGAGTGAGTGGAGAGGAGGGGATAGGAGATTTTGGGGAGGATAAGACATGTATGGAGTGTACAGGAAGAGTGTGCTGTCACTGGGCAGGGAGAGCAGTGGGAGCTACTGCCCACATAGGTGGCCATGCAAATTTATATGGGAATGTACATTTTCATTCAATCATCATCGTCATTATAATAAAAGGAAACACTCTGAAGACAACAACAACAACAAAACTCATTGCTATTGAGTTAATTCCAAAGCAACAACTCTGTAGGACAGAGTAGAACTATAGTATTACCTTACAGAATTTCCATGGAGCAGCTGGTAGATTCAAGCTACTTAACTTTTCTTTATCAATCAAAGCTCTTTACAACTGAGTCACTAGGGCTTCTCGCAACATATAACCAAAAACCAAACCCACTGTTGTCAAGTTGACTTCAACTCATAGTGACACTATAGGACAGAGAAGAACTACTTCATAGTTTCCAAGGAGCACCTGGCAGATTCACACTGTTGACTTTTTGGTTAGCAAATGTAGCACTAGCCACCACACCAACAGGGTTTACACACAACTCAAAAAAAAAAAAAGAACACTTCCATCTAGTTGATTCCAACTCATAGCAACCCTATAGGGCAGAGTAGAACTGCCACATAGAGTTTCCAAGGAATGCTTGGTGGATCTGAACTGCTGACCTTTGGATTAGCAGCGTAGCACTTAACCACTACTCCACCAGCGTTTCTGCACAACATATGAAGGTCTTTTATTGTTACTACCACTTCAGCCTTCGAAGAGGAGACCTGATTTTTCTACTGTTTCTCAGGGGTGTGCCCAAGAAGCTGGCCTTGGATCCATGACTGTCCATTCACCTATGGCATGATTCCCCTTTATCTGATCCTTACCCAGAGTAGGAATTTGGACACTGAATTAACAGTCATTTTGAGTGTCTGACCTTTTTCCTGTCACTTCGTCCCTGCTACAAAATATTATTATTGTTTCAAAAAAACTCGAGGGCAAGAAACAAAACTTTGTGTTTGTATTGTTCTTAATGATTAGCAGTTTCATCTTACAAATAATCCGTGTTTCTTTTTAACAAATTCAAACATCCCAGAGGCATATAAAATAAAAAGGAAACATTATCTTCTCCTTCTCCATTCCATTCTTACCTCCAGTAATTAATCAATATTAATGATTAATTAATGACACCTGTCATACAAGTGTCAAGTTAGTGTTTTCTAGGTGTTGTCTAAGAACTGCAAGGAGTACTTATTAAACGCAGATTCTTGGGCCCCATATGAGGCCTACTGGATGCTATTCATGGGAGTAAGATAGGAGAACAACAATAATGATAGAAGTGTTAAGACGTAAAATATAGTAAAACCTAAAATCACCGAGAGATAACGAAAATTGAGTAGCAACAAAAGCTAGAAGAGTGAAGTCCTCATTGTCTTGGCAAACTCTTTACTTCGCAGAAGAGCACAGTATGCCTCTGTGTGGCTCCAGAGGCTCTCAGTTGTTTTGTCTTTAATGTCCATACATGGGATTTAATCCTGTCTTCTAAAGATACTCTAAATAATTCTAAGGACATACAATGAATCTTTCTCTGGAAACTGTAAAGACTACTTAGTAGAAATGGTGGGAATTCCTGCAGCTAGGAGGGAGCTAAAGTGGTGTGAGTGCCTTCCAAGAACAAATAACATGACCAGGATAGACTCTTAAGAAAGTACCCCCACCCCCATCCTGCACTGGCTTGATCATAGAGCAGTGATTGAGAGCTGTGTCACTTAGCTGATTAGGGCTAGCATTTGGGTTTTTATTTACTACAGAGCCCCGAACATGCCGATGTTGAAGATATAGAGGAAAGAATATACATGACACCTGTGTAGACTGACGATCAGACATATTCTTTGCTTTGGTGGAGGTCTCAGTATTCTTTCCCTTTCTTACCCCCTCCCCTCTTCTCTCATTTCTGTCTCTTTGTCTTACCTAAACTGCCGTGAAGACTTTCAAAACCAAATATTGAAAAACTGATTATAGAAGTTCATTGAAAAGGGTAGTATGTGGGATCAAAGTTGTCAAACAAGTATCAATTAATCCTGGAAAGTTTCATGGAAAATAACAGTGTATGACAAAATTTTGAAGGAATGAAATAGATTTCTGAAAAAGAGAAGGAGGTAAAAAAGGGGGATGTATGAGAGTAGGAAGACTACATTTACGTAGACCTTGAACCAATTGCTCAGCTGAAATAAGGCTTCAGCAGTCAATAGCTGCAGGCATAAAGAAATAAATAGAACCCAATACCCTGATCCATATGGATTATGCCTACTGATTCATAAAAACTTGCTATGCTTATCAGGAATCAGCAGAAAAAAAGAGTCTATAGAAGTAGGGTATTCAAGGACATTTCCAGAGAAGTGCTGGCTAGGATTTCCTCTTGCGCATCAGCTTTCCCAGACCCCGCTTCATGTCTTTGTTCCTCAAGCTGTAGATAAAAGGGTTTAGCATGGAGGAGAAAACAGTGTAGACTATTGTTGCCACTCGATCCTTGACAGTGTAGTTAGAGAAGGGTTGTAAGTAGACATAGAAAATGCTTCCATAAAAGAGGGTGACCATGGTGAAGTGAGAACCACAGGTGGAAAAGGCTTTGCGTTTCCCAGCAGCAGATGGAATTTTCAAAACTGCCATGAGGATTCTTACATAAGAGAAAGAAATGCATAAAAAGGGAGTCACCAGAACAACCACTCCTTCTGTCTTTGCCATGATACCATTAACAAATGTGGAAGAGCAAGACAATTTCAGGAGAGGGCTGAGATCACAGAGAAAGTGTTGGATAACATTGGAGCCACAGAAGGTGAGAAGATTCAGCAGAAGTGTATGCAGGAGGGAGTGAAGGTGAGGGACCAAGCAGGAAAAGGCCAGCAGCACAAAGCAACGATGGTGGTTCATGATGGTGACGTAGTGGAAGGGCTCACAGATGGCTACATAGCGGTCAATGGCCATGACTGCCAGAAGGCAGCTGTCAGTGTTGCCAAAAGCATAGAGAAAATACATCTGTGTCAGACACCCAGCATAGGAGACAGTCTTCTTCTTAGTCAAGAAGTTCACCAGCATCTTGGGAACAATAGTTGTTGTGAAGCAAATGTCAGTGAAAGAGAGGAAACTCAAGAAGAAGTACATGGGAGTCTGGAGCTGGGGGTCAGAGTGAATGGCCAGGATGATGAGCAGGTTCCCTGTTACGGTGATGACGTACATGATGAGGAAGAGGACAAAGAGTGGTTTCTGGTCCTGGGGCCTTGAGGACAGTCCCAGGAAGATGAACTCTGAGACACTGCTGGTTTGGTTGACTGCTTGCATGGTTATGGAGACAGCTAGAACAGAGAAGATTTCACTTTTTAACTGAAATCTGTTTTGTAACTTTAGTCACAAACAAGCCAATACATGTATGCTTCTTCCTACCTCTACTTTCCATCCTTAAGGTTATGATTTGCCATGATGCGAGCACTGTGCCTGCTACATAATCTTCGATGTTGCCTTTCCTTCCTAACTCTAACACTTCACAAACTTCTCTTGTTGATAAGACGCACTTGGGTGAGAGAGTCTTCCTTCAGGAACACAGTTGAAATTTCCTGAATCAGTTTACCAGTAAACCTTAAAAGAAATATTGATTGACCACCTACCCTGTGATATACAATCTTCCGGGTGTGGGAACACAACTGCGAGTAGGCAGAGAAAGGTCTAGCTTTGTGAATCTTGCTTTCTATTTGGGGAGACCACACACACACATTTATGCATGGAGGTTTGCGTGTAGTCTGCATTTTATGAAATTTCTGTATTTTATGAAAAAGCTAAAACATCGTAAAGGTATAGGGACTCAGAAAGGTAGGGTGAAGGAAGCTGTATCAGATGGCTATCTCCGTTTCTGTATCAAACCAAATTTTCAATTATGTCATGCTAAGATTTGTCTGTGAACTTCATTGACGGTAAGAGAGGCTTGTTAAAATCATCAGCAGGATTATCAGAAGAAAACGAACCCAGGTCAACAGTTTTATTGTTGTAGCTTGTTTTATCCCCAGAGGCACTTATTTAGAAGGTTGTACTCCTTAGTGATTGTCAAATCAATACTTAATAAAAATCAAATGAAAAGAAAATTATTTCTTTAAATTTACTCATTATTTTCCTTTAATTTCATCATGATCCTACATCATGGACACCCATCATTAAGCATGTGTCCTGCCATGCCACTTTCTATTCGTTTATTTACCTTTGTATAAATCCTTGAAAAACACTTTTAGTGTTTTGTTTGTGTGTTTTTCAATTTACATAAATAATACTGTGGTGTATATCTCAGTCTACTTATCTTTTGTTTTTCCCTCCACACAAATTTTTGAGATACATGTTTTAGTTCATTTCTTTTCATTCCTTTCATCATATGCACGTACCACTCTTGACTTCACTCTTTTGCCAAGATGTCCTATAACTCTGTGCTTCCATGAACAATACTGATTCAAGTATCTTTACGTCCACAAGATGTTTTATTCAAACCTTGAAAATGGACATACTGCTTGGCCATTTTTCTTAGCAGTTCAAAGAAGGACAATGTATTTACTCATTCAACATTTAAATGCCTACTTTCCAGCTGTTTGCCATCCAACAGGTTACTAAATATCTTTAAACTTCAATTTTCTCATCTGTCAAGAGGAGATACTAACATATACTATAAGATTTTTCTGAGACTTTAGTGACATAATGTGTTTACAGCACTTGGACTTGTTCTAGATACCGAGTAAATATTTGATACAATCACCTTTTCCAGGCATAATCATTGCTAATGCTTCCCTCACCACCAAGGGTTGTGGATGTTCCCAAACATAACTGATCTGAATACAAAAACACAGAAGCAGAAGATTAATTGTCAGATTGTCTTTCATATGGGTTTACAAAGTTTTTAATAGAAGGTATATTTTTTCCATGTTTTGAGTAATCTGAGAATAAATCAGTAACTACACATTTACCTTCTGGTAGGCAGTACTTTTTTACTCCTCAGGACAACCTTCTGAAATACAAGCTCTTGTTTTTCCTTTTTGTCTGATAATGAAACTGAGAAATGGAGACAAAAGGATTTGTTAAAGCTACGGGTCGTGTAAATAGCAGAAATAAGATTAAAGTTCAGATCTTAGTTCTGAACCTCATGCTTTTAACCACTATAGTACATCTCACATTTTGGTAAATGTATAAGAATTTGTATCTTAAACAGCCATGTTTCAGATATAAGTATAGGCTATATTTTTTTCCACTTTAATAATTTTATGCCAGTGCACACAATACACTCCCAACCCTGAAAAACTTTTTTCAATCCGACAGTAAGAATAGACCTTTGTTGTTATGTGGGAAAATTTATCTTTCTGTGTTGAGAGGATTGTGGGATTTGAAAACTTTAATTTACGTGACTGAATGTCAACAGTTAGGTGAATTCAGTCTCAGATAGCTGAGCCATATATGTGTGTATTGGGTTTTGGGTTGGTAGAAAGTGGATTAGACTTGGAGGCAGAAGGTGAGAGCTTCTATCTGATCTCCGTTACTTGTTTGCAGAGTGATCTTATCTTGTTTTAGGAAGAGCTAGTGAAATCCCAAGTGTAAGTGCAGTCTGCAAAACATACAGCAACATAAATGAATTATTTGTGAAAGGAATGTGAAATGAAGAACACCCGAAGTTTCAAGTAAGTTTGTATGTTCTAGTGTCTCATCAATGCTGAATAACCAGGAAAATGGAAGGCAGTTTTGGAAGTGAGAATCTGAGGATATAATTTGAAAAGCCTGGTGTGCGGGGGGTGAGGCCTACTGTCTTTGTCTCTTCTGTTGAGTTCCCAGTACCCGAGTATTAGAATTCTACTTCCTTGAAAACATGGGATAGTTACACATTTGGGCCCAGTGATCAAGAAGGGTGAAATAAAACTAAATCACTGAATTAGATGTTAAGCTGAACTCTGTAACAAGCTGTGACCATACAACTGGAACTGTCAAATGAAAATCCAAAAGCAAACCTGTTGTCATCAAGTGGATTCCAATTCATGGTGATTCCATGAGCTTCATAGTAGAACTGGAAACCACAGGGTTTTCTTGGCTGTCATCTTACAAAAGGTTGGATTCTCTGAGAAACTGACTTGGAGATAGAAATCAACCCTTAGAATGTTTATTTAACAGGTTTTTATGGCACAACCCAGCTAGGTGTATCCAAACCTCTCTGTTAGTGCTGAACAGCAAACAGTTTGTAGTACCCGGATACCTCCGTTGCTAAGGAGGCTGAGGTAAGTATGTGACTGAGACGAGGTGGTCAAGTAAGTGGGCATTCAGTACATCGACGCAGACTTCACGTATCCAGATAACTTCTCTCTTTTCCAAGTTTCTTTAAACCTGGACTTTCTCCTTCCAAATTAGTTCTACATCTCAGCCAAGATAAGGCCTAAATTTCTCATGGTTCCCTCTTCTGACTTAGACAATGACAAACAAATTTTAAGGTAAAGAAGAGTGGATACAGTGATCTAGACCTTACAGGCTAAAGCCCTTTTATGATACTGCATCACATCCCAGTCTCCACCTCTGACTCGCATCGTTATTCTGTCTTTTTCTGTTTCCTACTGTAGACAGCAGAGATGCACAGATGCACAATGCAAGAACTCTCTTGGGTGGGGAAGCCCCATCACTTTCTCATGGCTTTGAAATCTACTCTACCAGCCACCTTAGGGTTCTTGACAAGCTGAGGTAACTGAGCTGAGCTCATGCTATCTTGATCCCACAGGGAAGTTTGCTCTGTGACCTCTCTACAGAAATTACAACAAACATCAGAATTGAGTGCAGCTGCTCTCATGGGACAAGGGTTCCCTAGGGCCTCCTTATGGAGATTGAGGCTATTATCAGAGCCTTTAAATTTACCTTAATATCTCCAGGGCATTCTTGTAGTTTATCCAACTGTGGGTAATCAAAGGTAGTATGTGTGTGCATGGGTGTCTGGCAAATAGGAAGTGTTTCAGGTTGGGTTCCCTGGGAAACCAACTTTGAGGTGGACATTAGCTTGCAGGATGTTTATTAAGCAGTACTATTGATATTAACATCTGCAGAAGGCAACTATAAACTTCTGAACTGTAAGAAAATAAATTTCCATTCTTCAAAGCTACCCAGTGGATATATGATTTGTTATGGCAGTATTAGGTAACTGAAACATCATTATAAAATTAGATACTCTGGTTTAGTGTTGCCACTTGAACTCTGTCATGTTCCTTGTTATTCATGAACTGGGCTGTGTGACAACATGTCTGATCATTAATCTGACTTTCAGAGGAAAAGAACCACTATTAAAAGTATAAAATGAAATTATATAGGCAGAAACTATTCCATTGTTCTGTTGTGTATATTTTCACTACAATAAAAACAATAAAATGAAAAATAAAAGCTTTGTATCCTTATTTCCCATCCACAATCTGGTTGTAGTCTACTAGTTATTATTGTAATTTAAACTTAAATAGAAATATAACCATTCATCTACTTTATTTTCTTTATTAGAAAAAATTTAATGTAAATACACTATTTTCTTTTTCACCTCCCTTCCGACTCGACGGCACTTGGCTTTTGGCTTTTTCAATTTTAATACTATTTTGTTGTACTACATATGTGTAACAAACCATTTGGTCAGTTCCTCATTGCTTACATTAGAATTCAGTTATGTGATGTTAATTACACACTTTGTGTTGCTCAACCATTACCACTCTCTATTTCCACTCTCTGCTAGGTTGCCCCTAGCAGAAATTGTGTCCTCTAAGCAATAAGTTTCCCTTTCTCCTTTTTTTCACTCACCCCAGTAATCTCTAATAAACTTTATTCTGTATACTCATGTCTATTTTTGATTTTTATTAAATGGAGTCACACAATACTTGTCCTTTTGTAACTCACTTATTCAGTATAATGTTTTGTTTTGCCATGCATCTGTTGGTGGACATTTAGGCTAAAGACTAAAGTGGCCAGGATGGCAGACATGGAGTTTATGCATGTGTGCAGCAACATAAACTTCCACGGACCAAGGCCAACTGGACTACAGCCACTGTTGGATGCCCAGTGTGCTGGTAGCAGAGGCTATCACTGAGTCCCGGATACGGTACCATTCTTTGAGGTGATCAGCCAGAATCACAGAAGCAGGTTGATCACTTTGAACCACTTCCATAATGGGAAGGACAGTATTTTCTTCCTACTGGAATGGAGAGATATGGATTTGCCTTCCTTGAACACATAGCTTCTACCAGAGCTACCATCTGCGGAACAGTAGATTGCTTTATTTACTGTGATGGTACCCAACACAGTGTCACCTTTGATTAAGATACTGAGTTCTCAACACGTAAAGTGCTGCAATGGGCTAATCCTCCTGGAATTCACTGGTCATGCTATGTTCCTCAGTTTATGTGACTGCTGTTCAAATTTATACACTAACCACTAAGGCCAAAGATTAAGAAACTGAAGACTTTCACCAACTTTTGCAGTTTGAAATTGATCAAGCATGCTACTAAGATACACTCATAATTACTGATCATTACAATGTGAAAGTTGAAAACAAAGAAGAAAGATTAGTAGTTGGAAGGTAAGGTCTTGGTAATAAAAATGATGCTAGTGATCATGTGACAGAATTTTGCAGTATCAGTGATACTTTTATTCCAGATATCCTTTTTCAACAATGTAAAGGACTACCATATATATGGACCTCACCAAAATGAATACGTAGCAATGATATAAACTAAATTTACATCTGTGGAAAAACACCATGTAAAACATCCATATCATCAGTCAGAAAAAGGCCAAGGGTCAGTTGCAGAACAATTAATTGCTCATGTGCAATTTCAAGGTGAAGCTGAAGAAGATTAAAACAAGTTTATGAGAACCAAAGTACAATCTTGAGTATGTTCTATGAACTCAAGAACAGATTTCACAAGCTGCACTAACAGCATTGGCTAGAAACAAGGATCTAGGAATTGATGGAATACTAACTGAGGTGTTTCAACAAATGGATACAGCACTGGAAGTGCTTGTCTATCTGTGCCAAGACATTTGGAAAACAGCTACCTGGTCTGGAAGAGATCAACATTTATGCATACTCTAAAGAAAGTTGGTCCAACTGAATGTGGATACTATTGAACAATATCATTAATGTCACACTCAAGTTAAGTTTTGCTGAAGACTGTTCAAAAGTGGATGCAGCAGTATATACACAAGGAACTGCTAGAAATTCAATCTGGATTCAGAAGAGAACATGGAATATCATTGCTGATGTCAGATGGATTCTGGCTGAAAGTGGAGAGAACCAGAAAGATGTTTACCTGTGTTTTATTGACTACGCAAAGGCATTTAACTATGTGGATCATAAGAAATTATGGATAACACTGCAAGAATGGAAATTATGGAACAACTAATTGTGCACATGAAGCACTTATACATAGATCAAGAGGCTGTTATTTGAATGGAACAAGAGGTAACTGGATGATATAAAGTTAGGAAAAGTTTGCATCAGAGCTGTATAATTTTACTATACCTGTTCAATTTGTGTGCTAAGTAAATAATCCAGGAAGTTGGTCTGTATGAAGAAGAATGTGGCATCAGGATTGGAATAAGACTCACAAACAATTTGCAATATGCAGATGACACAACCTTGCTTCTTGTAAGTTAAGAAGACTCGATGCACTCATTGATAAAGATCGAATACCACAGGCTTCAATATGTACACCTCAACACAAAGAAAAAAAATTCTCACAACCAGTCCAATAAGCCACACCATTGTAGGTGGGGAAATGATCGACGTTCTGAAGAATTTCATTTTACTTGGATCCACAATCAACATACATGGAAGCATTAGCTGAAAACTCAAAGGACACATCCCATTGGGCAAATCTGTTGCAAAACACCTCTTTAAAGTGATAAAAACATAGATTCAACCTCAAGAACTAAAATGTATGTGACCCAAGATATACTGTTTTCAGTTGCTTCATGTAAGTATGAAAGATGGAGATTGAATAAGGAAGACCAAAGAAGAACTGACATGTTTGAATTGTGGTGTTGGTGAAGAGCACTGACTACAGGAGTATTTACTGCACAGCAGTTAAGTTCTATGCTCTGTGCTCAGGGTGGTTCTTTTGCGCTGGTGCGTGCTAGATGTTGAGCATTGGACCTAGAGGGATATATAGGATCATCCAAAAAGCAAACATCATGAAGAGATTAGGCGTACAAGATATTTAATGGTAAAATGCCTGTGCGAGATAAAGAGGGGAGGGGAAGAAATAGGCAAGGGGAGCTTTCAGACAGCAGTACAGTCCTGACATCTGTGAAAGGGGAGAGAGAAGAAAGATTGGCTTGCAAAAGCTTCACACTACAGAGAATTTTTCAGAAATTCTTTGCCAGGCTCATAGGCAATGGTTACTCATGTTACATGGACAGAAATGGCTCAGGCAGGGTATATGGCCCAGAAAAGGCCCCAAACTGTTATCTTATTCACTGGCCGAAGAAGCCTAGCGCACATGTGACTTCAGCAATGAACACTGCAGCGGATCCTAAGTTGTGGCACCTGGAACTGTGAGTCAATCATACTCTCTGCAGTAGGTCCTCTGAGTGGTGTATCATGAAGGTCATGTATTTGTATGTACTATTTTGTTTAATCTTCACATGGTCTAACAAGGCTGTTGCCTAGTTGCCTTACCAGTGTTCCTCACACGGACCATTTCTAGAGGGCTAGAAATCTCTCGTCAATGTGTGCATGTAAATCTCTTGTCAATGTGTGCATGTATTCTTGTGTGTTTTTCTATTGATATTCATATGTTACTTTTTAAATACTACTTGTAGCATGTATCAAGACTTCATTTTTTTTCAAGGCTCGGTAATACTCCATTGTAAGTATGTAGTGTATTTTGCTTATCCATTTATCTACTGATAGGCATTACTTTCACCTTTGGTCTACAACACGGGTGAATCTTCAAAACATTATGCTGAGTGAAAGAAGTCAGCCAAGCCAGCCAAGTGCCGTTGAGTCGTATCCGACTCATGGCCACTCACAAAATTATGATTGTATAGCTGTGGAAACTGAGGCTGTGAGAATTCACTTAAACTGTGAGCACAGTACTACTAAGTGTTAGAGCTTAGACCCAATTTCTCTTGAAGAAGGCATGGTTCCTGTCCTCTGGGGGATTGTAGATTAGAGGAGAGATCTTTAAAAATTAGTAAATAAGTAAGTAGCAAAACAGGTGTCTGGGCAATGTATACTGATGCCCTTGGGATTAATTCTTCTGCTCTATCGTCTCTGCAACAAGACTCAGCTCATGTCCTACACGGCATCTCAAGGGAGTGGTGAGTGTGATATGGGAGAGCTGGGCCTTACCCCAGCCCGTTCTGTGACGTATGAAGACATGACTCTAAAGCCATGTGTCCTTCAGAGGCCAAGGCTGCTCATGGTCACTACAGCTCCTAAAGACCTGGGAGCCAAATGTGTCAATGACATTAGGGACACTTTCCCCGGTGATTTCTGTGACTCAGTGCCTGCACAGGATCCATCTCAAGAGGAAAGCAGTAAATTGGGCAACAAGCCCTGTAGGCTCCTACTCAAACAGGAAGTATTCTTCTGGGTCTTAGTCCTATTGGTAAAAAGAAATTTTCATGCCCGTCATTCTGGTGCTTGCAAACAGACATGGAAGAGGGCTGAGAACAAAGGTGAGGACTAAGCAGCAGCTTGGGCCATTCAGGATTTGGCACAGACCACAGCAAGTTTGGAAATCTCCATTTGACTTACATATATGTGTCTAGAATGTACGTGCATATGCATATGTGTTTGTGTTGCTGTATAATCATGTATTTTTAGTGGGCAACTGATGTGCACACTGTTTTCTCCTTGGAAATGTCTAGATTTGCACTGTCTAATGTAATAGTCACTGGTTATACTTGTGTATAGAAGGTACTTGAGGTAAACATAGAAGGCTCCTTTAAGCATCTATGAAACCTGTTTTCTAGCTACCATGTTCATAAATAAATTTATTTTTACTTTTCAGAAAAAAAAACAAACTCTACCACTTAAAAGTCTTCAAGAGCATAAGAGGATTTCTGGAGTGTAAACGATGTTTTTTTATTCCCTGATCTGGGTGTGTTCAGCTTGTAAAAGTTCACCAAGCTCTACCTTTAAATTTATGTGCACTGTATGTATATTACATTTAAGTAAACAAAAGTTTTGTTTTTTTTTAAAAGAAAGACTTTAAAATTAGTTAAAATTAAGTAAAATAAAAAATTTGATTCTTCGGTTGCCCTAGCCACGTTTCAAATGTTCGGTAGTCACATAAGTTTAATGGCTGCTATATTAGACAGTGCAGATACGGAACCTTACCATTATTACAGAAAGTCCTGTGAAATAGTGCTTATATAACCCATACCCATATCTGTACCCATACTCATTGCTGTTGAGTTGATTCTGGCTCTTAGCAACACTATAGGACAGAATAGAACTGACCCATATCATTTCCAAGGCTGTAAACCTTCATGGAAGCAGACTGCTAAATCTTTCTTTGGTGGAGCAGCTGGTGGATTCAAATCATTGATATTTCAAGCTCTTAAGCACTGCACCACCAGGATTTCTCACTATAGGCCATTTCTAGAGGGCTAGAAAACTCTTGCCAGTGTGTGCACATACTCTTTTGTGTTCTTGTATTGACGTTCATGTGTTGCTTATCAAATACTACTTGAAGCATCTATCAGGACTTGATTTCTCTTTAGGGCTTAGTTATACTTCACTGTAAGTATGAGGTGCATTTTGCTCATCATTTGTCTACTGATGGGCGGTGCATTCACCTTCGGTCTACAACATGGATGAACCTTGAAAAAATTGTGCTGAGTGCAATAGGTCAATCACAAAAGGGAAAATATTGTGTGTTGGAACTTAGAATAAACCAACGTTTATTGGTGGCTCCCAGCGGTGTGAGGGGAAAGGAAAAAGGAAGTCATTGCTTAGGGTAGCTAAATTTCTGTAAAAGGTGATAGAAAAATTCTGGAATGTATAGTAGTAATGGCCGTGTAACATGATGAATGTAATTAAACACAGAGATGGATATGATATGTAAAAGCTGTTGAAATGGAAAATGTTTTTTTATATATGTATATGTTTACCAAAATTAAAAAAAATAATTATTTGTGTGTTACATTTGACTGCGTTTGATTCTCAGAGTATGTACTGAAGTGTGTGTGTATGGTTTGTTAGTTGTCTGGGTGACTAGATACAATGTTTGTACTTTCTGAGTTGTGTAACAGAGTGTTTCATTAACAGTTATATGTAAGTCAATGTAAAATCCTTGACAGCCTCTAAATGTTTCAACTGAGTTCAGGTCCGAAAAAACTCCAAACCATTTACCAACAAGTTAATCCTGACTCATAGTGACCCTATAGAACAGAGTAGAACTGCCCTGTAGAGTTTCCAAGGAGCATCTGGTGGATTTGAACTGATCACCTTTTGGATTGCAGCTTAGCACTTAACCACTGCACCAGTGTATGTCATAAGAGGGCTGAAAATAAGCATCTTGGTTTTGCCTCTTTAGTGACAATGTGTGTGATTCTGGGTCTGTATTTGTGCATGTCACATTCACAATGAATGCATATAGAACAGAGGGAGCTGAATGTATTACATAGCAATGTGTGTGTACATGTGTCATGGTGAAATAAACTCACAGCCTGACTCTTGTCTCTGCTTTTGATAAGAATGGGCAATGTGAAACAGTTCCTTTTATAGTAAGTCAATGGCAATTTATGCATGCGATTTGAAGGTTTCCGACATTCCCAGGGTCTTCACTGACCTTCAACAATTCTCATATTTCTGTTTTTGAGAATATGATGTAGTCAACTTTGAAATCTAGTCAGAACAGTGAGAACTTTGACATAACTTCCCAGTCCTAACAGCATTTGCAAGATCTCGATAATCTGGGTGGACCACTAGGCAAATTGTCACATCAGTCACTCTCTATGTATGATAAGAACTCAGTCATTTTGAAGCAGTGGAAACAGATGAGAAGAGAGAGAGACAATAGCAAGTAGAAAGAAGAATAGTTATTGGTAAATTTACTAAAATGTAAGAAGGTCAAGGGCTGGGCTTGTATTAATCCACATGTAGTGCCACAGTGGTTAAGATCTGATGCTGCTAACCAGAAGATTGCCAGTTTGAATTTACCAGCTGCTTTTTGGAAACCCTTTAGGGCAGTCCTACTCCCTTTTGTAGGGTTGCTGTGAGTCGGAATCCAAGTTTGTTTTTTAGGTTTATGGTCTAGGTCTTCACAGGTTCCCTGATGTGGAAGGAATCACAAAAGTATACAGATTTCAGGAAGCCACTTGATTTTGATTGATGGCATTCTATTGTATTTATTATCTTTAGTTCCTGAAGTATGATCTTGGTAACTTATCCTGATCAAGTAAGGAGTTTAATGCTTTGAGACTTACTTTGTAAAGGGCATGTTCTAAGCATGTTACATGTTGTAGTTTATCTAATCACTTCGGTACTGCTATGGGTGTGTGAGTGTGTGTTTTTCTCCATCTGCCCCCACTCCCACCTGCCCTCTGGGTGAGCGACACACATGCACACAGAAACACAGTAAACATTTGAGATAATGCCACGTAACTAGTAAGTTGTAAAAGCAAGAATCATATTTAGGCACACAGCAGTTTGGGTGAAGAACCACACTGTATGTCACAACTCTATGAGATTGTTGACTGGAATGTGAGCTTCCAGAAGAAAGAAACTGTCTTATTTACCACTCTTTCCTTAGTACCTGTTATGGTGTCTCCCACATATTTGGAAAAAATGAATCAATTGTCCCTGGTTTCCATCAGACTGTCTGATGTCTTCCTTAGGATCAATCTGAATGAACAAATAATAAACGAGTGAAAGGCAAAGAAGTTTGTCTGAAGACTGACAGATCCCTTAGAGAAAGTAGGTGACCACACAGTCACGGCTATGCTCTGCATTTCTAAGTTCTTGACATTTCCCATTTTCCCCCGTTCTTAGATACAGAAGAGCAGCGTGCGATTGGAGAACAAGAGCAGTGTGTCTGAGTTCCTTCTCCTGGGCTCCCCATCAGATCGGAGCAGCAGGGCATGTTCTCCACCTTGTTCCTGGGCATGTACCTCACCACAGTGCTGGGGAACCTGCTCATCACCCTGTCATCAGGCTGGACTCCCGCCTCCACACCCCCATGTACTTTTTCCTCAGCCACTTGGCCCTCACTGACGTCTCCTTTTCATCTGTCACCGTCCCAAAGATGCTGACGAATATGCAGACTCAACAGCTATCCATCTCCCATCCAGAGTGTATTTCACAGGTGTTTTTTTATATGCTTTTTGGTGGTATTGATAACTTCCTTCTTGCAGTGGTGGCATATGACAGGTATGTGGCCATCTGTCACCCTCTGCATTATATCACCACCATGAGGAAGGAGCTATGTGCCCTGCTCGTGGCTGGCTCCTGGATACTATCCTGTGGTGGTGCCCTCTTGCACACTCTGCTCCTGGCCTGGCTGTCCTTCTGTGCTGACAACATCATCCCCCACTTTTTCTGTAGTCTCCCCACCCTGCTCAAGCTTTCCTGCTCAAACACTTCTCTCAGTGAGCTGGCCATAGGCACCGCAGGGGCTGTGGTTGTCCTCTTTCCATTGATTGGCATCCTGCTCTCTTATGGCCGTATTGGGGCCTCTATCTTGAGGGTCCCTTCTACCAAAGGTGTGTGCAAAGCTCTGTCTACCTGCAGCTCCCATCTCTCTGTAGTGTCTCTATTTTATGGAACAATCGTGGCACTGTACTATTCCCCCTCACTGATCAACTCCAATGAGAAGGAGCTGGTTGCCTCACTAATGTACACAGTAGTGACCCCCATGTTGAACCCCTTCATCTATAGCCTAAGGAACAGAGACATAAAACTGGCTCTGGGGATACTTTTCAGAAATGATATTTCTTTGTCCAAGTAAAAATCACCTGAGGATGTTCTTTGTTCTTACTTCGTTTATTGACACTGTCAGAAATATCTCAAAAAAAACAATGTGTTGACCACCCTTGTCTCCAGTAACCCTCCCAACTGTCCTTTAAATGGGATGGATCTAATTAATCCCTTTCAGTTAGTTATATGCGCTGCTCATTTATTCTTCTATAACTGTACATAATGGGTTCCTGGTGGTGCAGTGGTTAAGAGCTCGGCTGCTAACCAAAAGTTGGGCAATTTGAATTCACCATTCCCTCCTTGGAAACCCTATGAGCAGTTCTGCTTTGTCTTGTAGGTTTCTTATAAGTTTAAATCTACTCAGAAACAAAGTATTTCTTTTTGGTTGTTGTTAAATAGTATGTGGTATCTAACTGGTTCAAATTGTATTTTCAAAATGAATGACAAGGTTGAACATTTTTTCATATGCTTGTTTGCCATCCATATGTCTTCTTTGATGAAGTTTCTGTATCTTTTGTTCATCATTAAACTGTTTTTTTTTTTAAAGAGTTTGAAAAGATTTTTTCACATATCCTCGATACCAGTTCCTTACCAGATATGTTATTTTAAAATATCTTTTCCCAGCCTATGGCTTGTCTCTTCCTTTTCTTAGTAGTGTCTTTCAAATGTATTTTTAATTTTCATGAAGTCTAATTTGCCAGTTTATTCCTTTATTGGTAATGCTTTTGATGTATCTAAATAAAATCTTCACTTAATTCGAGGTCACAAAGATTTTTCTCTTAAACTTTCTTCTCGAGATTGATATTTTAGGTGCTAAAAATTTTCCCTAAGGTACTACTTCAATAGCTTTCCACAAATTTTGATATGTTGTATTTCTAGTTTCATTTGTTTTAAAATTGCTTGTAATTCACTTAAAAATATTTTATTGTGATTTAAGCAAAAGTTTACAATCCAAATCAATTTGCCATATAATGTCCCCTTCCCGGTACCTCTGTGTAACTCTCACTGCTTTCTCCCCACCCCCTTCCCCTTGACAGAACACTACTTCTGTCCACCTGGACTTCCTATATCCATTCAGCTGACTCCTGTTCCCCTCCACCCTTTCATCTCCCCTCTGGACAAGAGCTGTTAAGATAGTCTCATGTACACATTTAAGCCAAGAAATGCACTCTTCAGCAGCATCACTCAGTGTTTTATAGTCCAGTCCAGCCTTGGTCTGAAGAGTTGATTTCAGTACTGGTTTTACCTCTGGTTAACAGGGAGTCTGGGGGCAATGTCCTCAGGGGATCCTCCAGTCTTATGGACCATGAAGTCGTTTTTTTTTTTTTTTTTTTGTTTTTTTAATAGAGTTCTAGTTCTGTATACCCATCAGGGATGTTAGGTTGTGTTTCCTGTGAGGGTAGTCGTGGGTGGAGGCCAGGCTCCATCTAGTTCCTCTAGTCCCATGCTGATGTAGTCTCAGAACACATGGCATCTCTGTCTCCTGGGCTCGTACTTTCCTCATATGTTTGATGTCTTTCATTCTCTTTTGTACAGGTGGATTGGGACCAACTCAAATGCCTCAAATGCCACTCACCGAAGTGATATGGAGAATATTTTCTTAAAAAAACTTAGTTACGCCAGTTAGCCTAGATGTTCCCTGAAATCTTGATCCCCAGACCTCTGTCCGTGTTACTCTGTCTTTTAAAATGTTCAGTTATATTTAGAAAACTTTTTAGTTTTTGATATGGTTCATTTGTGCTAACCTCCCTTCTGCTGTGTGCTGTCACACCGTTCACCTAACTCAATTCCTATCTATTATCTAATCTATGAATACCCTTCTCTCTCTATCTCTCGCCTTGTGACAATCAAAGATTACTTTTTTCTGTGCTTAAATCTCTTCTTAAGTCCATATAATAGTGGTCTCAAATAGACAGCATTTGTCCTTTTGCAACTAACTAATCTCACTCAGCATAACATCTTCTAGATAATTCCATGTTACCAGATGTTTCCACGAATCATTGCTGTTCTTTATCATTGCGTAGTGTTCCATTGTGTGAATATGTCATAGTTTGTCCATTCATCACCTAGTTTGACTTCATCTTTTTGCTATTGTGGACAGTACTACAGTAAACATTCATGTGCCTGTATCTGTTTGTGGTGACAGCCCTTTTTTCTCTAGGATATATTCCAAGAAGTAGGATTGCTAAATATGTTATTTCTATATCTAACTTTTTAGGAAAGTGCCAAGTTGATTTCCCAGTGGTTATACCGTTTTCCTTCCCACCAGCAGTGCAGTAGAGTTAGTCTCTCCACAATCTCTCCAACATTTATTATTTTGTGTTTTTTGGATTAATGTCAACCTTGTTGGGGTGAGATGGTATCTCACTGTAGTTTTGATTTAGATTTCTCTAATGGCTAGTGATCATGACCATTTCCTGACGTATCTGTTAGCTGTCTGGATGTCTTTTGGTGAAGGGCCTTTTCATTTCGTTTGCCCATTGTTTAAATGGGTTGTCTTTTTCTTGTTGAG
This sequence comes from Heterohyrax brucei, assembly GCA_028571685.1. Taxonomy (NCBI): domain Eukaryota; kingdom Metazoa; phylum Chordata; class Mammalia; order Hyracoidea; family Procaviidae; genus Heterohyrax; species Heterohyrax brucei. The sequence goes on from CM053150.1 coordinate 73,442,544, forward strand.
GTTTTGCAGTATCTTGTAGATTATGGAAATTAGATGCCAGTCTGATTCACAGAAGCCAAAAATTCTTTCCCTGTCTGTAGGTTGTCTTTTCATTCTTTTGGTGCAGTCTTTGGAGGAGCATAAGTGTGTGATTTTTAGGAATTCTCAGTTATGTATTTCTTCTTCTGGTGTTTGTGCATTTTTAGAAATATTTTGCAGTCTGTTTATGCCGTGTATTAGGGCTTTGAGCATTGTCTCTATTTTTTTCTTCCATGATCTCTACTGTTCCACATTTCATATTTAGGTCTTTGATTCATTTTGAGTTAGTTTTTGTGCATAGTGTGAAATATTGGTCTTGTTTCTTTTTTTTTTTTGTAGAAGGATATCTAGTTATGTCAATACCATTTGTTAAAGACACTGTCTTTTCCCCAGTTTATGGACTTTGGGCCTTTGTCAAATATCAGCTGCTCATAGGTGGATGACGTTATATCCGGGGTCTCAATTCTGTTCTGTTGATTTATGTATCTGTTTTTGCACCAGTACTAGCCTGTTTTGACTACAGTGGCAGGTAAATAGGTTCTAAAGTTGGGTAACATGAGGCCGCCCACTTCGTTCCTCTTCAGTAATGCTTTATTTATCTGAAGCTTCTTTCCTTTCCACAAGAACTTCATGATTTGTTTCTCCATCTCATTAAAAACTGCTGTTGGAAATAGGATAGAGATTGCATTGTATTGGATGCCCTTTATTTCTTTATTTCGCCTAATTGCTATAGCTAGAATCTCCACTAACAATGTTGAAAAAAAAGTGGTGACAATGGATATCCTTTTCTGGTTCCTGTTCTCAGTAGGAGTGGTTTCAGGCTCTTCTCCATTTAGTATGATGCTGGCTGTTGGCTTTGCATAGTTGCTCCTTAGTACGTTGAAGAATTTCCCTTCCATTTCTATGTTGCTGAGAGTTTTTAACATGCATGGCCATCAGACTTTGTCAAATGCTTTTTTTTTTTGCATCAATTGATAAAATGAAGTGTTTCTTGTCTTTTGTTTTATTTATATGGTTGATTGCATTTATTGTTTTTCTTATGTTGAACCATCCTTGTATCGCTAGTATAAACCCCCTTTGGTCACAGTGAATTATATTTTTGATATGTGGTTGAATTCTCTTGGCTGGAAATTTACTGAAGAATTTTGCATTTAAGTGCATGAAAGAGACTGTCCGTTTCCTCTAGGTTTTCAATTTTATTAGAGTACAGTTTTTTTTTTTTTACAGTACAGTTAGGATTCTTTTAATTTCAGTTGGGTCTGTTGTGGTATCGCTCGTCTCATTCCTTATTTGAGTTATTTGTTCCTTCTACTGTTTTCTTTTGTAAGTTTGGCCAATGGTTTATCAACTTTGTGGATTTTTTAAAAAAATAGCTTTCATTTTTGTTAACTCTTTCAATTGGTTTTCTATTCTCTAACTCATTTAGTTCTGTTCTAATTTTTATTGTTAGCTTTATTCTGGTGCCAAGAGCTTCTTTTACTGTATTGTTTCTACTTGTCGAGGTTATAGGGTTATTGCTTTGCTTTGGGCCCTTTCTTCTTTTTGGATGTGTGCATTTATTAAGAAAAAATTGACCTCTGAGCACTGCTTTTGCTGTGTCCCATAGGATCTCTAGCAGGATGAGTTTTCATTCTCATTTGATTCTACAAGTGTCTTTATTCCACCCTCAATTTCTTCCACAATCCAGTCATTTTTGAGCAAGATATTGTTTAGTTTCCATGTGTTTGATTTTTTCCCTATTTTTGTGTGTCATTGTTCTATTTTTGTTTTTTTTGGCCTGAAATGCTGCTCTGTAATATTTCAGTACTTTCAATTTTGTTAAGGATTGCTTTGTGGCCTAATATGTGGTCAATTCTGGAGAACGTTTCATGTGCACTGGAAAAGAAAGTATGCGTTCTGCTTTTGGGTGGAGTTGTCTGTACATGTCTATGAAGTCAACTTGGTTGTTTGTTGTATTTAGATCTTTTGTGTCTTTATTGAGCTTTTATGTAGACATTCTGTTCTTCACTGAGAGCAGTATGTTGTCATGCTTTTTTTGTGGAGCTGTCTATTTCTGTTTTCAATTCTGATACTGTTCGTTTTATGTATTTTGGAGCTCTGCCATTGGGTGTGTAGATATTTAATATGATTATGTCCTCCTGGAGTATTGATTCTTTAATCATTGTATAATATCTTTCCTTATCCAATAGAAATGTTGGTGGCATAGTGGCTAAGTGCTAACCAAAAGGTTGGCAGTTTTAATCTGCTAGGCTGTCCTTGGAAACTTTATGGAGCACTTCCACTTCTTCTACAGGGTCACTATACATCAGAATTGACTCAGTGGTAGTGGGTTTGGTTTGGTTTTATCTGATGTGGTGGATTTTACTTTGAAGTCTTTTTTATGAGAGATTAATCTTGCCACTCTTGCTCTTTTAGCTGATATAAATATTTTTTCCATCCTTGAGATTTAGTTTTTTGGTGTCTGTCATGGATTGAATTGTATCCGCCCCAAAAGGTGTGTATTGGTTTGACTTGACTATGAGTCCCAGTGTGATTCAGTTCCTCACATGTGTTGTGAGTCCTGCCTCTATGATATTGATGGAGGGGAATGGGTAGCACTTGTGCTGGTAAGGCAGGACTCAAGTTACCAGCTGTGAAATATAAGGGAGAGAAGTGAGCATAGGGAGTTGGGAACCTCATATCACCAAGACCAAGAGCAGAGCACATCCTTTGGACTTGAGGTTCCTGTGGTGAGATGCTCTCACTGGATTTGGACCCAGCCTACTGGACTATGATAAATTCTCTTGGTGAATGGACTTACAATTTGTAAATGGATTTGTGGCTTACTGGACTGTGTCAATAAAGTTTCTCTTCATAAAGCCTTCCACTCATGGAATTTTCTGTTAGAACAGTACCAGGTGATTAAAACAGTGTCTTAGGGTATAAGGTGTTTCTCCTTCACACAGCATACAGATAGATCATGTTTCTATTTTTAATGCAATCTTTCTTTCTCCATGTCTTTACTAGTGTATTAGTCCATTTGCGTTCAGTGTAATTATTGGTAGGTCTGAGCTTAGTGCTGTCATTTTGATGTCTTTTTTTGATGTGTTGTAGACAATTCCTTTGTTCTCTTTAATTTTCTGTGCTGAGTACTTTTTCTTTATGTGTTTTCTCTTTACCTTTTTGAGTGTTAGTGGTCATGTATTTGCTGAGGCACCATGGTTTTTTATGTTTTTTGATGTGTAGGACTGATAGTTTCCTTTGTGATTACCTTAATATTTACCCCTGTTTACGGTACTTGGCTTGGCTTCGCTTTCTAAATGTAAAACAGTCTTTAGTTTCTTTATGTTACCTTAACTTCCTATCTGTATTAAAGGCCTATGACTACATTCTGAATGCCTCTTTTTGTTATTATAGTTACATAATGACATCTCGGTTTCCAGATTTTCACTGTTTTGCTTATGATTTCTTTTGTGATTCCCCTACATGTATCGATATCCAGTTGCTCAGTTTTGTGTTCTGGTCTTGGATTGTTTGTTACCTGGTGTTATTCATTTTATTCACTCATTAGCATTTCTTGTAATTTTGGTTTGTTTTTTTCAAATTTGATGAATTTCTGTTTATCTGGAAATGTTATAATTTCATCATTATATTTGAGAGACAATTTTGCTGGATATATGATTCTTGGCTGGCAATTATTTTTCTTCAAGACTTTGTACGTCGTCCTACTGCCTTCCTGTCTACGTAGTTTCTACTGAGTAGTCCCAGCTTAGTCTTATTGATTCTCCTTTGTGATCTAGTTTTTGTTTATGTCTAGTCACTTTTAAAAGTGTCTCCTTATCTTTAGTTTTGGCAAGCTTGGTTATAATATGCCATGGTGTCTTTTTTGAGGAATCTGCCTTGTGTGGAGTTTAGTGAACATCTTAGATAGGTATCTTCTCATCTTTCATGATATCAAGGATGTTTTCTGTCAGCAGATCTTTGATAATTTTCACTGCATTTTCTTTTATCCTCCCTGTTCTGTTACTCCAGTTGCTCATAGATTATTCCTCTTCATAGAATCCCACATAATTCTTACTATTTCTGGATTTTTTTAAAAGTTCTTTTATCTGACTTTTCCTCAAATCTGTTGATGTTGCGTGCTTTATCTTCAGTCTCACTAATTTGAGCTTCTACCGCCTCAATTTTGCTTCTTTGGCTTTCTATTGAGTTGTCTAATACTGTAATTTATTATTAATTTTCTGAATTTCTAATCTTGCTGCTCAGAGCTTTATTGCAGCTTGTTCAGTTTGTCATTATGCTCTGTTGCATTTTTGCCTCATGTCTTTCCTAATCTCTTGAAGAGTTCTAAATATTAATCTTTTGTATTTACTTCTGATAATTCTAGGAAATTCTCTTCCCGTGGAAAATTTGTTTGTTTTTGGAGATTTACGAAAAGAACATGGTCCACCCTGCCTTGATATGTACTTTTCTTTCTGACTCATCAGTAAATTGTATTTATTTATTTTATGTTTGCCTACTGTGTTCAGGCTTCTTGTTTTGAAATGTTGTATGTGATAGGTAGGTTGTTGTTACTGAAGCGCTAATGTCCTTTCACAAGGTGGCTAAAACTGTTACTAGACATGAGTGTGATTCACTTTTTGACGTCGTTGATTGAAGAGTTATTTCAAAGTATGCTGTTAAGTTGTCAGATTTTCTAGGAGATGTTTCTAGTTATTTCCATATTATTAGATTCTAGTTCATTTCTGTGCATTGCATGAGTTAAATTCTTTAAATTGATTGAGATTTATGTATAGTCTCTGAAAATGATCTATCTCAGTAAATGTTTCATGTGCACCCCAAAAATGTGTATTCTGCTGTTTTGGGTGGAGTTTCTATGAACGTCCATCAGTTCAACTCGGTTGACTATTGCCTTAGTTATTAAGTGTGCTGTAACAGAAATACTACAAGTGTATGACTTTAACAAACAGAAATGCATTCTCTCACAGTCGAGGAGGCTAGAAGTCTGAATTCAGGATTCTAGTTTCAGGGGAAGTTTTCTCTGTCAGCACTAGGGAACAGTCTTTGTCATCAATCTTCCTCTGGTCTAGGAGATTTTCAGTGCTGGGACCCCAGGTTCAAAGGATGTATTGTTTTCCTGGCTCTTGTTTCCTGGTGGTATGATATCCCCTTGTCTCGCTGCTTGTATTTCTCTTTTGTATCTCAAAAAAGTTGTCTCAAGTCACAGTATAATCTTATAGACTGAGTTCTGCATCAATCATTAATGTAACCACCTCTAATCCTGCCTCATTAACGTCACAGAGATAGGATTCCTAACACACAGAAAAATCATATCAGATGATAAAATGAGGACAATCACACAATACTGGAACTCATAGACTAGTCGAGTTGACACACATTTTGGGGGGACACAATTCAATCCATGGCATTCCACACTTTGGCTCCCAAAAAGTCATGTCCTTGCCACATTTAATAAAACACAGTCACTGCATATCATAAAGTCTTACATCAAATCCAAGTCCAAAATATAAAAATCTCTGTTTAGCTGTCAAAATGGCTTACACATTTTTGATGTCTGTCAGAACAGCACCTGATTCTCTTAGCACCAAATTCTGTCTTAGTTATCTAGTACTGCTGGCTTTAACAAACAGAATGCATTCTTTCACAGGCTAGGAGTCTGGAAATCCATATTCAAGATGCCAGGTCCAGGGGAAAGCTTTCTCTCCCTTTCAGGCCTAGAGGAAGAATCTTTGTCATCAATCTTCCTCTGATTTATCAGCTTCTCAGTGCATGGTCCCCAGTTTCAAGGGACATACTGTTCTCTTGGCTCCTGTTTCTTAGCAGTAAGAGGTCCTCCTATCTCTCTGCTGACTTCTTTCTTTTGAATCTCTAAGAGGTTTACTCAAGATACAACACAATCCTGTAGATTGAGCCCTGCATCACTAATGTAGCTGCCTCTTATCCTGCCTCATTAACATCATAGAGGTAGGATTTACAACAGATAGGAAAATCACAGCAGATGAGAACATGGTTGATAATCGCACAGTACTAGGAATCATGGTTGAGCCAAGTTGAAACATTTCTGGGTGGACACAATTCAATCTGTAACAATAGTGATGTTGAAATCCTCTGTATCCTTGTCGATATTCCTTCTACTTATTCTGTCAATTATTAAGAGGTAGATATTGAAGTCTGTAACCAATTGTGAATTGTATCAGTTTTGTTTCATGTATTTTTATGAATTTTTGTTATTTAATAATTACAGTAAAATAAAATTTCTAACATCTATCAATTATCTCATCTGTGATAAACCCTCCCCCAACCCTTGTAGCCAACACAGTTATTTTCTTCTGTAGATAATTCTATTTGTAAGACCTTATAACAGGGGTCTCATACAGTATTTGTCCTTTTGACACTGATTTCACTCAGCATGATCTCTTCCAGTTGAAGCCATGTTATGAGATGTTTTCTAAAATTGTCATTGTTTTCTATTGTAGCATAGTGTTCCATTGAGTATATGTACCACAGTTTGTTTATCCATTCATCTGTTGATGGGCATTTGGGTTGATTCCATCTTTTAGCTTTCTGGACTGCACTGCAACAAACATTCGTGTACATGTGCCTGTTCATGTGACAACCTTTGTTTCTGAAGGATAAATTCCAAGCAGTAGAATTACAGGATCAAATGATATATCTATTTCCAGCTTTTTAAGGAAGTGCCAGATTGCCTTCCAAAGAGGTTTTACCAACTTGCAATCCCTCCAGCAATGCAGGAAACTTCCAGTCTCTCCAAAGCCTCTCCAGCATTTGTTATTTTGGATCATGGCCAACCACATTGAGGTGAGATGATATCTCATTGTAGTTTTGATTTGGATTTTGCTGATAGCTAATGATTGTGAGCATATTCTCATATGTCTTTTGGCTGCCTGTACGTCCTCTCTAGTGAAGCATCTGCCCATCTCCTTTGTCCATCTGTCAATTGGGTTATTTACCTCTTTTTGTTGATATTGCAGAACTTTGTAAGTTATGGAGATCAGATAACAGTCCAACATGTAGTTGCCAAATATTTTTTCCTGTTACATAGGCAGTCTTTTAACTCTTTTGATAAAGCCTTTGGATGAACAAAAGTGTTTGATTCTTGGTAGTTCCCATTTATCTATTTTCTCTTCTGTTACTCGTGCTTTGTTTGTAAGATTTTGAAGTCTATCTAAACTGTGTATTAGAATATCCATCATTGATCCTATTTTTTTTCTTGTATGATTTTTATTGTTTTAGCTTCGATATTTAGGTCCTTAATCCATTTAGAGTTAGTTTTTGTGTAAGGTGTAAGCTAGGAGTCTTGTTTCAGTTTTTTTTTCAGATGGATCTCTAGTTTTGCCAGCACCATTTGCTAAAGAGACTGTTTTTACCTCAGTTTACAATCCTAGGGCCTTTGTCAAACATCTTCTGTTCATAAGAGGATGCTGGCATCTCTGGGGTCTCCAGTCTATTCCAGTGGTCTATATGTCTCTTTATGTACCAATACCGAGCTGTTTTGACTGCTGTGACAGTGTAACAGTTTCTCAGGTTGGGTAGTGTGAGGCTTCCTGTTGTGTTCCTCTTATTCAACAGTGCTTTACTAAGCAGAGGTTTCTTCCCTTTCCAAACAAAGTCAGTGATGTGTTTTTCCATCTCAATAAAAAGTGACACTGGATTTGTATTGGGATGGATTGTATAAGTAGATCATTTTGGGTAAAACAGACATCTTCACAATGCTAAGTCTTCCTATCCACAAGCAGGGTAGGTTTTTCCAATTTCGTAAGTCTTTTTTGATTTCTTGCAGTAAGGTCTTGTAGTTCTCTCTGTATAGGTCTCTTATTTCTCTAGTTAGATTTATTTATTGATATTTTATCTTCTTGGGGGCTATAGTAAATGGCATTGATTCGGCGATTTCTTCTTTGATGAACTCTTTGATGGTACAAAGGAATTCCAATAATTTAATTATGTTTATCTTGTATCCCTATACTTTGCTAAACTCCTCTATTAGTTCTAGTAGTTTGCTTACGGATTCCTTTGGATTCTCTGTGTATACAATCATATCATCTATGAATAGGGAGATTTTTACTTCTTCATTACTGATACAGATGTCGTTTATTTCTTTGTCTTGTCTAATTGCTCTGGCTAGAACTTCTAGCACAATGTTGAATAGAAATGGTGGGATTCATTGATTATTACTACCTGTGAGCAAGAGCTCTGCTCTCTTACCAGCTGATCTTGGGTTCACCAGCCCATAGGGTACTTGAATCATAAGAAGCTTCTATCCTGATCCACAGACTTTCAGGCTCTACAAACCATGAAAGCCATTTCCTTGATATAAATCTCTCTCAGTGTGTACATTTATATGATTTTCTGGTTTTGCTTTTCTAGAGAATCCAGCCTAAGATGCATTTGTATGCATTATTTTATTTAATCTTCACACTAGTATAGTTAGGCTGCTGCTATTGTTATTCTGATTGTATAACTGTGGAAACTGAGCTCTAGGAATTAACTTGAACTGCTTGTGAGAGAGTGCTAGTAAATGTCAGAGCTTAGACCCAGTTTCTCTTGAATAAGGCAAGACACCTGTCCTGCAGGAACTTCCAGGTTGGTGAAGACACCTTTAGTAAACGAACAAGTGCTAGAACAGGTATTGAGCTATGGACAATGTATGTTTATGCCCTCAGGGTTAATACCTCTACTCTGTTGTCTCTGGAACACATCTTAGTCCCTGACCTGCATGGCATCTCAAAGGAGTCAAGAGACCTACAAGTTCTCAGAGAGCAGGGGAATTTGTGCTCTAAGAGAGGTTGGGATGTGTAGTTTGGGAGTCTGCCAGGCCTGAGCCATATCACAGTTGTAGGTATGGAGATACGACTTCAATGCTGTGCCCTCTAGAGGCCAAGGCTGTCCATAGTCACCACTGCTCCCAATGACTTGGCAGAGGGGATCCCACCTGTCACTGACATTAGGGATACTTTCCCCTGTGATTCCTGTGGCTCAGGCCTTTTGGCCCTTGCACAGGATCTATCTCAAGAGGAAGGCATGGAAATGAGCAGTTAGGTCTGTTGCCTCCATCTCAAACTGAAAGTTTCCCCTTGGGTCCTATTCATGCTGGTAAATGGGAATCTTCATGTCCATTATTCTGGTGCTTGTAAACAGACATGGAATGACCTAAAGATTCTTAGGTTGTGGAGACGTAAGATTAAAAGAGGTGACTCAAGTAGCAGCTTGGACCACTAAGGACTGACAAAGATCACAGCAAGATTCAGAAGCAGTGGTTGAACTAAATGCGTTTGTCTAGAATGTAGTTGTTTGTATATGTGTAGTATGCTTGTGTTCTTATATAACATGTATTTTTAGGGTAACACACAGTTTTGCCCTCTGAAATGTATTGATTTCAACTAATAAAACAGCTGTAAGTCATATGTGGCCATATACATTAAAATTAGTCAAAATTAAAAGATTCTAGTTCTTCGGTTGCAGTTGTCGTATTTCAAGTGCTCTGTACTCACATAAGACTAGTGGCTGCCATATTGGAAAGTGCAGATATGGAATATTTCTATTATTACAAAAAGCCTTATGGAACAATGCTTTTATAAACTATGCCCACGCTCTGCTGTAGTGTCGATTCTGACTCATAGTGACCCTATAAGACAGACTAGAACTGTCCATAGCATTTCCAAGGCAGTAAATGTTTATGGAAGCAGACTGCCACATCTTTCCTCCATGGACTAGCTAGGAGTTCAAATTGCTGACTGTTTGGTTAGCAGCTGAGCTCTTACCCACTGATCCATAAAAGCAGAAAAAAAAATTGCTGTTGAGTCAACACCAACTTGTAACGACACAATAGACAGAGTAGAACCATCCCACAGAGTTTCTGAGAAGTGCTTGATGGACTTAAACTGCTCACCTTTTTGTTAGTAGTCATAGAATTTAACTACTATACAATCAGGGTTTTCTACACTGCTTGTATAGGCCATTTCTATGGCTAAAAATCTCTTGCCCATGTGTGCATTCTTCTGTGTTCTTCTATTAATGTGTGTGTTGCTTTTTAAATGATATTTGTAGCATGTATTAGGACTTCATTTCTCTTTATGGCTGAGGAATACTTCATTGTTTGTAGGTACCACATTTTGCTTATCCATTCATCTGCTAACAGACATTGTTTACACCTTTTGGATACAACACGGATGAATTTTGAAAACATGTTGAGTGAAAAAAGTAAGTTACAAAAGGACAAATATTGTAATGATTGAACTTACATGAAATTCCTATATTGCTGAAGTTTAATAGTGGCTACCAGGGGTGGGAGGGGAGGAGAACAGGAAAGTCATTGCTTAGGGATTGCTAATCTTCAGTAAAAGCTGTTAGAAAAATTTGAGACTATACGACTGTAATGGCTGAATAACATGATGAATGTAATCAAATAGAATTTTAAGGGTAAAAACTTCTGAAATGGTGAATGTTCTCATATATATATTCATGACAGAAGAATTGATGCCTTTGAATTGTGATGTTAGAGAAGAATATTGAATATATCATGGACTGCGAAAAGAATGAACAGATTTGTCTTGGAAGAAGTATGACCAGAACACTCCTTAGTAGCAAGGATGGTGACACTACATTTTACATATTTTGGACATGTTGTCAGGAGTGATCAATCCCTGGAGAAGGACATCATGCTTGGAAGAGGGTCAATGAAGAAAAGAAAGATGCTTGGTGAGATATACTGACACAGTGTCTGCAACAATGGACTCAAGCATACCAACAATTGTGGGCATGGTGCAGGACTGGGCTGTGTTTCATTCTGTTGTACATAGAGTTGGTATGAGTTGGAACCAACTAGAGGGTACCTACCAACAACGAAAATTCTTGGAATGCTTTCCATCTTTCCTCTATAGCCCCAGGGCTCACTTATCTGTACCCACTAAGGTCTTTGCTGACATGCTACATTTCTAATGAGCTCTACTAAGACCACACTATTAAAATTACAAACCCTAACTCCAGCACTCTTGCTCCTCTTTTAATGCTCCTTTTTTTTTTTTTAATAAGAATTTTCACCTACTGTCTTAAACTGGTAAGTAAAACCACTGAAGTATTATATTCAGAGACACAGAGAGACTTACCTCAAGAATACGGCTCTTGTGGTTTTAGGGGCTGGCAAGTTCCAAGTCTATAGGTCGGATGCCAGGCTAGGTCTTTTCCAGATTCATGCAGCCGCAGCAGCTAACAAATCCAAAGTCAGAAGGTCAGAAAGCAGGCCACTGACTCACAGGCTTTGGAAACTGACAAATCCCAAGATGAGATGGTAAAACTGCAGAGCTCCTGCTCAAGTTCCAAAAACCAGAGATTAGATGATACTGCATCAGACACAAGATCCAGAGCAACCGAAAGCCAGAGGGCTTTGCCAGAAAGTTCATATATAACTAGTGCAGCCCATACCCCAAGGAAACTCCCCTTACAATTGATCACATCATGGAGGATAACTACATCATTACATAACTGCTAAACTACATAATTACATAAATGTCACACTACTGAGATGTCTCATCCTGCCAGGTTGACACACACCCTTAACAATCACACCTGTTAACAAAACTTAGGATTTACTTATCTCCTTCAGAAACAAAAATCCTTCTCTTTGTAGAGTTTACATTTTAGTACATAGAAATACAAGGAAATTAAATAAGTAAAATTTTTGGCTTAGCAGCAGGTTAAAACCTGGTATGGGGAAAGAAGCGTGATGAGGGAAGTCAGGAGTGCTGGGAGGTAGGCTGCACAAGGAGACTGACTTGGGGGTCTTTTTTTTTGTTTTAACTTGTATTCTCAGAACCTAGAAAGTTGTGTGGAACACAGTAGCTGTGCAATAAATACTTTTGTGAGCACAAATTGTGAATGCATACATTTAACTTTTCCCTATCCCATGTGGGAGCTTTCAGTTTGGGAGCAAGAGAATACTCTTCTTTCTCCAGACTGACACTAATCAGGCAAATATATGTTGTCATCACCACACAAATTCAGCTTGCGAAAAAAGAATAGTCTTCCTACAATGGGAAAATTTGGTGAGTGGACTGAATTCTCTGTGCTCTTCTATTAAGGTCTTGTCAGGGACACCATCAAATTATAGTTCATTTAGGTTTTAGAAAACCATAAAAAGACCTTTGTTAACTAGCTACTGCATGAAGAAGGAAAATATTCTGAGATTTGCTGAAATTTGTATTAGAATCTTTACTAAATACAAATAGCTTTGGAAAATAATGAGTGACAAATGGAAACAAATACCATTGTTACTATTTCACTTACTTTAGTAAATAGAACCTTTTAGTAAGTAGAATCTGTAAGCTACCATCAAAAATCATACCACCAACTGCTGAAAAATTGTGTTTTTCTTTTTAATGACCAAAATAATATTCCACAAATCTTAAACAGATTACACTCAAAGCCTCAAATATTCATTTTATTATGCATAGAGAGAGCTGCTGTATCATAGTTGAGAATTTTTACTATCTACCATATGAGTAGAGACATCTACCATATGAGTAGAGACACTTAGGGAGTGAGGAGGTACAGCTTAGTCTAACAGACAATCATATTTCATACTTTAATCTTAGCCTGGAATAACCAGGTAGCAAAATTGGCTTTGTCTTTAAAGAGGAAACATAATCCTGGTGCCGTGTATTCATTTTGAGAGAGGTGATTGGTACATGTTTCGTTCTCAAGTCCTTCACAACTCTTCATTAATAAGGCTGTGGTATGACCTATTCAGAGCAATCACACACCCAGCTAATACAAACTTTTGTCTTTCGCAGGCTGCACAGACGAATGTGTGCTGCAGCCAATGCCATATGCAGGGTTATGGAAGAATAAATGGACAACATGTAAGTAAAGTGGAAGAGATTTGGTCCAAGATCATGGATTTCCCTCAGTTGAAACGATACTAGAGACAAGAGTGGTCCACAGGAATTTTCTGAAAAGCACTCTGTCGTGGACTGAATTGTGCCCGCCGGAAATATGTGTAGCCATGCGTCTGGGCTGTGATTCCCAATATTTTGTGATTATCCTCCATTTTATGATTTTGCTGTGCTGCATGTTAAAAGGTTCGGATGGGACTGTAAATCCCTTCATAGGATTACCTGCCTGCTCCACTTTAAAGGGAGTTTCCTGGATTACGGCTTGCCCCACCCTTAGTCCTTTTGTACTACAAGAGATGAAAGGAAAGAGAAGCAAGCAGGGAATTGGGAACCTAACACCATCAAGCAAGCAGCACCAGGAGAAGAGCACGTCCTTCAGACCTGAGGTTCCTGGGCCAAGATGCTCCCTGGACAAAGACTGATGCAATAACAGACTTTTCTCCAGAGCTAACAATGGGAAAGCCTTCCTGTGGAGCGGACATCCTGAATTTGAACTTGTAGCCTATCAGACTATGTAAGAATAAACTTTACTTTGTTAAAGCCATCCACTCTGTGATATTTCTGTTACAGTGGCCCTAGCTGACTAAAATACCATCTCTGACAGGGCTAGCAGGTAGAGTAACCATATCATCAGGTGATTTTCACTTCAAGAAAAAGATATGACTTCTGAAAAGTGTCCCCCAGTTCAATTTCATGTCTCTGTTCCTTAGGCCATGGATGAAGGGGTTCAGCATGGGGTCACTATTGCATACGCTGATGAGACAGTCATGTCCTTCTTGTTGGAGTTGCTTAATGAGGGGTAAAAGTATAGTGCCACAGTAGTTCCATAAAGTAGTACAGAGAGATGGGAGCAAAAGGCAGATACAGTGGATACCTTTGGTCGAAGGGAGCCTCAAGATAGTTGCCTCCGGGTGGCCATAAGAGAGTAGGACGCCAATCAGTAGAAAGGTGACAACAACAGCCCCTGCTGGGATGGCCAGCTCATTGACAGAAGTGTTGGGTCAGGAAAGCTTGAATAGGAAGGGGAAGACTACAGGAAAAATGGGAGATGATGTTGTGAGTATAAAAGGACAGCTGAGTTAGGACATCCAGAGCCAGCCAGGAGCGGGACACACAGCTCCTTCCTCATTATGGTGCTGTAATGTAGAGGGTGACAGCCACACACTGATCATATGCCATCACTGCAAGAGGGAAGTTATCAACACCACCAAAAAGCATGTAAAGATACATGTGTGAAATACAACTCTGGACAGGAGATGGATAGATGTTGAGTATACATATTCATCAGTATCTTTGGGACAGTGACAGATAAAAAGGAGACGTCAGTGAGGGCCAAGTGGCTGAGGAAGAAACACATGAGGGAGTGGAGGCGAGAGTCCAGCCTGATGAGTAGGGTGACGTGCGGGTTTCCCAGCAGGGTGGTGAGTACACGCCCAGAAACAGGGTGAAGAACCTGGCCTGATGCTCCAGCCTGATGGGGAGCCCCAGGAAGAATTCAGACACAACACTCAGGTTTTCCCATCTCTGGCTGCTCTTCTCTATTTAGTAATGGAGCAGAATGGAAAAGGTCAAGAACTTAGAAATGCTGAGCATAGCCATTATTTTGTGCTCACTTGCTTTCTCCAAGTGAGTCTGTCAATCTTCAGACAAATCTCTTTGCATTTCACTCATATTTGGTGCTTCATTCAGACCAGTCATGGAAGACGTCAGATTCCTCAGTGGAAACCAGGGACAACTGATTCATTTTTCCCCAAAATGTGGCATTATGCCAAACAAGCCACTACCTTAGAGTCAATTCCATGTCATAGCAACCCTATGAGTTTCCAAAGAGCTGCTGGTGGGTTTGAACTGCCTATGTTTTGGTTAGCAGATGTGGCAGTTAACCACTGCATCAGTGTGGTTTCCATGACACTATGTGAGAGTAGTAAATAAGACAGAGTTCCTTTCAGCTATAAGCTCACACTCTAGTAAATAACTTCACAGAGTCCTAATTTACACTGAAGAAATTTACATGAATAAAATTGCCACCAACTTAGTATAATGAGGACTCTGCATCAAGCTACTTGTTGTTGTCTAAATCGGAGACAAGATGTGTCATACCTGCATTGCAGTCAAGAAGTTTTCCTTGCCTACCTCTACTCCTTTCTCCTTTATCTCACACAGGAACATTCCCAGTAAATGTCTTCTACATCTAATATCTTCTTGGCATTTGCTTTTTGGACAAGCTGTATATTATTCTGTGTCCAAAGATCAACATTCAGCACACATCATAGAATTTAGCAGGTGTACAGTAAATACTGAATAAGTAACCATGGTGGCACAATGGTTAAGCTTGCAGCTACTAACACCAAAGTTTTCTGTTTGAACCCAACCATTCCCCTACTCTGAGGGAGAAAGACCTGGGGATCTGATTCCCTAAAGATTATAGACAAGAGAATCCTATGAGACAGTTATATTCTACCACATTGAGTTGCTGGGAGTCAGCATCAACTCCAAGACCCCAATAATAACAACAAATATAGAATAATAACTGTTCAACAGATATGTGTGAGTGCCTACAATACACTGGGCATTGAGGATGTAATAGCGAAAACAGATGTATTTCTCTACATTTATAGAAATTACATTTTAGTAGAGAGATAAACAATGAATAGAATTAATAATATTAAATACACAAGTGCTATAGGGAAAAATACAGCAGGAAAAGAGTAAGAGAGTTCAAGAAGGTGGCCAGAAAAAATGTCAGTGAAAAAATGATGTTACAGTGAAGGTTTTTAATCCTTTGGAAAGTAAAAAGGCTGTTCTCTCTCCATATAAATTTTTGATATCGTCAATAGAAGAGTGACTCTACGTCTTGCTTAAACATGTTTTCAACCTCCCAACCCTGTCTGTACCTACAATGGATACATATCTTGGCTGATTTTTACCTCATCAAATAATGTTCATTTTGCCAGTTCCAGCTTTCAGCTTTCTGCCTTTGGAAAGTTTCTTTATTCTGTTTCATTTAAAAAGCCTCCTGTAGCACCTTTAACACAACACACAACTATTTGAAACATGCTTACTTTGTCTGCAAAAGTTATAAGCAACTTGTCCTTAAATGGTGTCAGTGGTCCCAATCATTTGTCATATTACTTTGTAGTTTCTACTGCAATCAAATAAATGAATACATGGGTTGCCACCGAGTTGATTCCAACTCATGTGGACCCCATGTTCAGAACACAGCTCTACTCCATAGGGTTTTTGGTGGCAGTGACCTTTTGAAAATAGATTTTCGTGGTGTTTTCCTCCCAAGGTACCACTGCGTGGGTTTGAATGGCATGACTTTCAGCTACTAGCCAAGTACTTAACCATTTATGGCACTGAAGACTCTTGTAAGAAGAGGTTTTGATTTTGAACTTCATAATGTGACTTGTGATGTTAATAGCTATAAACTGAACAAAAGCTTGAAAAGTAATTCATCTTCTTGGCTTCTGCCACTGCTACAAGAAGAGCATACTCAGATCAGACCACTGTTGTCAAAAAGGAAAAGAAAGTTATCAGTAGTGCTAACCTGGCCTATAGCAGTCAAATCACAGGCGAGTGACTTATAATTGCTTGCCTTTGAGATTTTGTAGTTATTTAACACATCACAACAGAAAATTTAAGCACGCCTCAAAGTGAATAGTCACAAATTTGGGTTCCCTCTCTTCACATTCTCAGCATTCTCAATGCACCACTTAGAAACCCATGTAATACCATAGCTTTTTAATCTATTCACCTGTTAATAGACTTTCAAGTTGTTTCCAGCTTTTTGTTATTAAATTAAGTAAAGCTGCTGTACACATTTTAGTAGAAGTCTTTGCATAGACATATACTTTCTTTTTTTTCTAGGCAAATATCTATGGGAGAGTCATATGCCAAGTATCTGTTTAATGTTTAAGGAAGTTTCCGAGAAGCAGACGGATGCATCAACTGTCCCTCTACCAAAAAACTAAGTAAAACAGATACAAATGTCAATCCTGGAACCCTAAGAATTGAGTGAAAGAATCAAGAAATAGATCAAACACTGAATGGAAGAAGAAGTTGGAGAAAAACAGTGAAGGAGAAGAGATATGGGATGAAGGTCATCTGCCAACTAACACAGCACAGAGTTGCTGTCCTAGAGCAGAGCCATCAATGACCCCTAACAGGGAATACAGGAGGACAACTTCACAGAGCTTCCAACAGGAGACAGAGCACCAGTACCTTGACAAACATTTTCCCACTTCTGGCCCTTCTGCCTTCCACATGTCCTCTCCTCCTCATGGGCTACACAGAGTTATCTTGGATAGAGAGCTCCTCAGGTGTAAGGGTGGCAAGACTTCATCTCACGTATTTTGGACATGTACTAAGGAGGGATCAAGCCCTGAGGAAGGACACTATGCGTGGTAAAGTACAGGATCAACGATAAAGAGGAAGACCCTCAATGAAACGGAATGACACAGCGGCTGCAACAATGGTCCAAGCATAACAACAATTGTGAGGATGGCAAAGAACTGTTTCATTTTTCTTTTTTTTTACATATTGTCAATTTGGTGTCACCTAACAACAGTTTATTAAGAAGATGATTCCAGGAAGAAGGAATAAGAGAGTGGGGATCTGAGACATGGGAAGGTATGTAGCCAATACAGTGTATGGTAATATTAAGTTACTACTGAGGAGAATTGGGATTCAGATCCCATCCCACTGGAGACAAATGTTCCCAATGTGTATTATAACTGGCACTTACATCCACCATCTCCCATCTGTCTGTAAGAGAGTCCTCCGTAGCTATTGATCTCTTACCCGTGTGCTCTTCTAGAGAGCAGAAAACATTTGTTTCTGTTCTTAGAAGATGCTAGGTAGTTGCTAGACAGACAATCCTAAGTGTTCTTAATCAGAATTAATTACAATGGACAAGGACTGTGAGTGCCACAGGAATATGAGGAATGTTTCAGTGAATTTTGTGGGAAAAAATCCAAAACATACTGGCTTAAAACAGCAATCACTTTATTTATTTGCTCATAGTTTTTTGTGTCAGCTGAGCAGCAGTAGACTGGGCTGAGCTGTCTGTTGCTGGATGTTAAGAAAGTGGCCACATGGGCAGAATGGCCAAGACAGCTGGCTTGTCTCCTCCAGCAGTCTTTCTTTCTCTATTAGACTAACATGTTTATTTGCATGAAGGTCTGAGGGTCTCAGCAGCAAAGAAGAGCAAGTCACCATGCACCGCAATTCTCGTTTCTCTTCTTTTTTTGCCAGTATGTTACTGAAGATGATAAGTCACAACAACAGTCTAGATTCAAAGTACATTATAGTGAAAATTTTATTCTACTAAGTATATTTCCCATAGCTTTTTTCATGTCTCGGTTTCTCAGACTGTGTATAAATGGATTTAGCATGGGAGTGACCACAGTGTAAAATACAGACACAATGACATCTTTGCTATTAGAGTCATTGGTTGAGGGAGAAAAATATAATCCAATAATTGCCCCATAGTACAGACACACTACAGAGAGATGGGAGCCACAAGTGGACAAAGCTTTGCAGATCCCCTTTGTTGAAGGGACTCTGAGGATAGTGGCACCAATGTGACCATAAGAGACCACGATGCATGTGGCTGGAAGCACATATAACAGTTGTAAGTTCATTGATTGAGGTGTCTGAGCTGGGTAACTTAAGTAAGGTAGGGAGGTCACAGAAGACGTGGGGAAGAGTGTTGTCACCATAGAATGACAGGCAGGCCAGGAGCATCCTGATGAGCAGGATGATGAGCAGGTTCCCCAGCACCGTGATGAGGCACAGGAACAGGACAAAGAACATGTCCTGCTGCTCTGGCCTGATGGGAAGTCCTAAGAGGAGGAATTCTGACCCATGGCTCTAATTATCTGTCTTCGTCTTTTTTATCTCTTTTGCTGTAGATGAAAAGACATATGGAAATGTAAAAGAATAGGAAATCATTCTGACATTACATAAAAATAGCTTTGAACTAATCAGTCTGTGGGCCTAATTTTGAATACTGCATACCTTTTCCCCAGGTAACACTAAGAGTTTATATTAGTAGTGGTCTGACTTCTGTTCATTATGTGTGCATCTAGAAAACAGCACAGCTTCTCTGGGGAAACCATGATGCATCAGAATAATTTATTAGATCAGACCATGTTTAAAGCTGAGAAGTTCAAGAGTTTATAACAGAAGTGTGAGACTAATCTAGTGTGAAAGAACAGTTGAGTAATCAGTTGATAGAAAGACTACCACAGGCTCCACATCTGGTTTGGTGCCTGCTTCTGTTCTACCCGTTCTTCTCACACAGTATTTAGCAAAAGTTGGACTTCCATGACTTGGGTCATGATAAGACATTCAGTAGGCTGTTATGGATCTTACAGAAGTTACAATTTGGGCCCTTGGTAAGAAACAGCATAAGTAACTAGCTAAAATAAGATCATTCAGAAGAATAATCTGAGCCAACAACAAAAGCTTTTAACAAACGTTGTAACATAGCCTTCAGAATTTCCTTCAACAAAACTCTTTTCCACTCTTAGCTTTCTCAGTCCACCATTACTTCTCGTAAAGGAATTTTTCTTGGAAAGGAGAATAAAGACTAGTTTGTCTTCCAAGCTCTGACTTGATTATTTCTTCAATTCAAACCAAATGACATTGTTCTAGTTTTCACAGTACCATGAAATAAACTGGTTTTATACTCACACCCCCAAACTGTCCAAAAACATCTTTGTGATGGTCTAGGTTAATCCACCAAATAGCAACTTCTCCTTTTAAACTGATCCTAACCTATTTTCGTGCCAGTGACACATACCTGATATTTCTCTCCTCTGGTATGCTACTTATACTCTGAATAGTACTATTCCTCTCACATTTTCTGATCATCTCCTCTTAGTCTAGGGCATATGAATGTTGACAAAGTATAAGAAGAAGAACTATGCCTGTGTCTATTACAAAATCAGACTCTTGCAAGATATAAAGACTTTTAATTGATCTCAAAAAAAAGTCTTTCACTTTGAGATATGAGAAGTGTCTCATTAATACATTGTGTATTTATCAAAGAGTGTAATACCTACAATTCCCCAAGTTGACTGTCCCCCCAAAACCAAACTAGTTGCCATCAAGTTGATTCTGACTCATTGTGACCTCATGTGTTTCAGACTAGAGCTGCATTCCATAAAGATTTCAATGACTTGTGATTTTTTGGAAAAAGAATGCCAAACCTTTGTTTTGATACCTCTTGGTAAATTCAGAATGCCAGCCTTTTAGTTAATAGCCAAGCTATTAACCATTTGTGCCTATCACTGACTCTCTAACTTTACTACTTAATATTGAAACTCCTACATTTTTCTGATGGCTAAGTTTAAAATGCTGTTACAAAGATGTTGTTATCAGGGCAGAAACATACATTTAGTGTTGGAAAGCAAAGATATCACCTTGAATACTAAGGTGTGCCTGACTCAAGAAGAGTATTTTCAGTCACATCACATCCACGTGAAAACTGGACAATGAATAAGGAAGACAGCAAAAAAATTGACAACTTTCAATTATGGCATTTGGGAAGAATATTGAATATACCATGGACTGCCAAGAGAGTAAACAGACCCGTCTTGGAAGAAGTCTATCCAGAGGACTTCTTAGAAACAGAGACAGCAAAACTATGTCTTATAATGCCTGGTAATTAAATCTGCAAACTTAATTGTTCTAAGTGCTACATATCTCATTGCTGAATATGAAAATGGTCACCTTCAAAGTACTCCCCTTGGGAAGCTATGCACCAATGGCAGCATCTAGTCTACCCTTCAGAGAAATTTTGGAACTCCTTCTGGGAGGGCCACTGTACACAGCGGCAGGGTGGCAAGTCCGCAAACTTAACTGTATAGTTGTCTGTGAGGGAGTATTTGGAACACCCTCCCTACTGGCCCCCAGTGACTTTTTCCTTTACCTGAAGACACCAGAAATGTTGAAACAAAGACATTTTGATGACATTCAGGACATAAACAGTAATATGATGACAACTGTGATAGCTATTCCAGAAAAAGAGTTCTAAAATTATTTTGAAGGGTGGAGTAAGTGCTGGCATTGGTGTACAGCTTCCCAAGGGGAGTACTTCAGAGGTGACCATAGTGATGTTCAGCTACGAGGTATGTAGCACTTTCTCTAGGATGAATTTGTGAACTTAACTGGCAGTACTCGTATATACTTTAGACATATCATGAAGAATCAATACCTGGACATTGACAGCATGCTTGATAAAGCAGGGGGTCAGTGAAAAAGAAGACCCTCAATGAGATGGATTGACGCAGTGGCTGCAACAAGGAGTTCAAGTGTAACAGTGGTGAGCATGGCAGGGGACTGGGCAGTGTTTTGTTCTGTTGTACGTAAGGCCGCTGTGAGTCAGAACCTGTTGCATGGCACCAACAACACCAACAGCAACAACAGGTAGGCATAAGAACATGAAAGAGGCTGTTTGAAGAACAGAGAAAAATACATAAATATAGTGAGCAAGGAAAGGATTTGAGGCTTTAGAATTATCTAGGAGGAGCATTATGTAATGCCTGTTCTGCTGTAATAGAGACTTTCAATTCCCTTCTCGAAACAATAGAACACCCTTGAAAAGATTAACCAAATCGGTGATTTAAAATTTTTAAGTATTTTGCTGGCTACTAGGTGGAGAAAAGACTGTAAGAAGACTTGAGGGTCAGCAGGAATCTTAACAGAATGCTATTGCAGTGATCCAGATAAAATTAATGGCTGTGTATACCTGGATTACGGCAGAGAGGATGAAGATCATTTAGGAGAACTGGGATAAAATTTAGACAAAAACTCAGGAAACTCAATGGAAAATTAAAAGCAAATGAGAAGACATCATTTGGGTAAGCGATCAGCTTCAGACTACTTAGTCTACATGGAGCTGCTTGTCTCACTCTTGTTTGAGGAAGTATAAAATCATGCTAGCAATCATAAACACACAGTGAACATTTGCACATGTAAATACACAAAAACATAGATAGTTTTAAGACTGAATCTAAATTCTACCACTGCTGTAACATGGCCTTTTAGGTGACGTGCACAGATGCCTTCACTTTCGAGGCTTGTGATAGTTCTTCAGTTTCTCTCAAGACCTAGGATCAGTTAAGGCAGACAAAGCCTTTAAGAGTCTCAGAGGCAAATTGAGAAGGTGATCCATTCAGAAGCAAACAAGACAGATTTATTCAGAAACTCTTGTTCACAGCACCTGAGCAATGGGCGTGGAATCTAACTTTATAAACGATGAAGATGACCCCAAGTTAGAAAAGCTCCTGAACTCCCAATTAGAGACAAACAACAAATAACGACTAATTTTACCATTGACCTCCTTTGGGGAAAGAACTGTTTGTTTATTGCAGGTAATGAGAGAGTTCACCTTTGAGGAATATTGGTAACAGTCACAAAAATCTACTAGGAACTTGGTGATACACACAGCCTTTTGCTCTCTCAGTTTACACTGGGGAAAATGTGATGAAATTGTCCATAATAAACCAAATTAGCGGTTGTAACCCTTGTCTCCTACCTCTGAATACCATGCTGCTTTGTGAACCCCACCTTTGCACCAACATTTAGTGTTGTCAACAGTTTTTTCTTTTTCATTTTTGCCTTCATAGTAAGTTTGCAATATTATCTCATTTTGGTTTTACTGTATTTTTATTTCTCTGTTGACTTATGGTACCGAGCACTCATTCATGTACTTACTGACTGTTCTCTTGTCAAATGTTCCTTCATGTTTTTTGTTACTGAGTTGTTTACTTTTATTAGTGATGTGTAGGAGATATTTATATATTCTTGATTCAAGTCCTTTGTTAGATCTATATATGTCGAGTATTTTGTGTGGCTTGTCTACTTGTTTTCTCGAAGGTGTCATTTGATAGGCATCGTTGTTAATTCTGATGAATTCTATTGGTCATTTTTAAGTCTCATGATTTCTGTGTTCTCACTAAATAGCTTTTATTCTCTCACATCACGAAGATGTCCTGTTTTGTTTTCTTAGAGTAGTTTTTTTGTTTTGGTGCTTACATTTCAATTGATCTGTCTTTTTTTTTAAATCTGAATGTTTTTGCTCAATAAAAGGTTAGTGGTATTCATCAGTGTTCCTTATAGCAACTTTTAATTTCTTTCAAAAATTTTTTATTGTGATTAAGTGAAAGTTTACAATCCAAGTCAATTTGCCATATAAAACCCCAAGCACCTGCCTCTGTACAACTCTGTCTGTTCTTCTCACTCTGTAACAGAACATTCTTCCTTTCCACTCTTTACTTCCACTATCTACTCGACCAACACTTGTCCCCTCCTTTTCACCCTTTCCTCTCTCCTCTAAAAAGAAACCAGTTGGTTAGCTTCATATATATATTAAACCATAAAGTACACACACACCACCTGCATCACTCTATGTCCCTTAGTCCAGTCCAATCTTTGTCCAAAGTGCTGACTTCAGTACTGGTTTCAGCTCTGGGCTAGCAGCAAGTCCAGGGGTCAGTTCTCAGGAGGCCATCCAGATTGTTGGATCATCGAGTTTGGTCTTCTAGTAGAGTTCTAGATCTGCACACCCCTTTGTCAGTGTAATTTCTTTTTTAACCTATAAAATGGTTAAAGTTCTTTTATGTTATTTTCAGTTAATCAGTCCATTTTCCAGAAATCCTTCTGTTATACATTTTCACTTAATTTCATTGTTATCAGAACATGTGGTAGATATGACTGGAATGAATACTTTTAAGTGAACCAAGACTTGCTTTGTGATCCAAAATATACCCAGTCCTGGGAAACATTAAAAACTATATGCTCATTTTTTTTTCCATTAAGAATATTCCACAAATGTTCAGTTAATTTGGTTCTTTTGTTGTTACTGTTCATAGCCAACTAGTAGTCAGTTATGACTCATAGTAACCTGATGTGTAAAAAAAATGAATCATGCCCTGGTAGGTTCATAGAGGTTTTCAAATCTATGTTTTTATTTTTTTTTCAGTTTTCTGTTCACTACTATATCACTAATGGAAAGAGATCTGTGGAATAGTTAAACTGTTATTGTGAATTTGTCCATTTTATGCCTAATCAGTTTTTATTCCATGTATTTTGAAGTTATTGTTATTAGGTGCTGGGAAGTTTGGAATTAGTAGTTCTTCTGAGTGATGTGAAACCTTTATCATTAAGAATGAATCTCTTGGAAGTTACCTAAATACAATCCAGCTTTTTGAATGTCATAGCAGCAGGTGTAGGGGTCCAAGGATCATGCTTTCAGGGGACATCTAGATTAACTGGCATAAATAAGCTTTTATTTAAGAAAATATTCTGCATCCCATTTCGATGAGTGGCATCTGGGGTCTTAAGAGCTAACACACTGACAGTAAAGGAGCATCAATTGGTAACAATACACCTGGAGCAGAAACAAATGAAGGATATCAAAGACATGAGGAAAATATGAGCTTAGGAGACAGAAGGGGCCATATGGTCAGTAGACTATGTCAGCATGAGACCAGAAGAAAGAGAAGGTGCCTAGCTACCACCGACGACTGCCCTAACAGGTAACACAATGGAGAGTCCCTGATGTAGGGGGAGAAAAAATGGGAAAAATGGGTGTACAGATTTAGAACTCTATTAAAAGAGCAGATTTGGAGAGTCCCCTGATGACCTGGCCCCTGGTTTGTTGCTAGCCTAGAGCTGAAACCAGCACTGAAGCCTGAAGCCAACCCTTCAGACAACAACTGGACTAGTCTATAAGACACGGAATGATGTTGATGTGTGTGATTCTTGGCTTAGCTATATACATGAAGCTATTGGAATTGCTCTGGTCCAGATTCAAGATGGGAGGTTGGAGAGGTGGGGACAGAAGTTGGTTGAATGAATACAGGAAGGACAGGATGGAAAGAAAGACTGTACTGTCACAGGTGAGGAAAGTATCTAGAGTTGCAACAAGGTGTGTATGTGGGTAGTTTATGTGACAAACTGACTTTGATTGAAAACTTTCACTTAAAGCACAATAAAACATTTTTAAAAAGGATTGATGAGGGGGTGGAGTTAAGATGGTGGAGTAGATACACATCTTCTTAATTCCCTCTGAAAACTAAGGCCTGGATTGATAACTGAACGGAGCTTTCTGGACACCCAGTGAGCCCTGGGACACGGCATAATGCTGCCAGTTTGGACTATATAGTACCAAGTGGGAAACTTGCTCTCTCTGCTGAATTCTGCTATTGCTGAGAGGCCAGCTCCAGCAGACCAGGAAGGGTTGGTGGTTTCAACTTTTTTCCTTTTTGTTGACTGGTAGGTTGGAGATGGGCATGAACAGGCAGCTATGCTGAACTGAAGTGCTGAAGTGAACAGTGTGTGCTGCAGTGGAGAGGCAGTGTGTGGAATAACCACATTTTGAGAGCCCAGTAATGAACTGAGGACATCAAGGCCCCTCCACTCTTCTTTTTTGGAGCCATGCCATTGATTTGGCTGTTTCCCAGACAGAGAAGCAGTTTCACCAAGACATTATCTTGTTTGGCTGGGATGTGAAATTGCCCAACTGGAGGTCTCAGTGGGGGCTGATTCCAGAGCTGAGGGCAGTGCTAATCCGGGGAGTACTTTTCCAGTGGAAGGGATGTGTTTAGTGTGGTATTGCCTTGTGGGTGGTGCTCAGTGGGTGATGAGTGTTGCAGTGGCCCCTCCATGCTTTGATCTGCATCAGAGCATTCGAGGACTGCCCAAGAGTTGCCTCTGCTGTCAGACAGAAGGAGGGGCCTGCCAAATCTGATGGCCTGACTGATTTGGGAAACTGTCAGGTAGCTTTTAGCTTTTTAAAATATGACTGCCTGGAGAGATAACTGCTGTGCTGCCGGACGCCATCTCTTCCAGCCTTTACTGACCTACACCATAGGGTTGTTGACCACCCCCCAGTGACTCCATAAATAGGACAATGTCTTTTAAAGCCAGGAGAGGAATCTGCTTTCCCAGAGAGTCCACTAGGGCTAGTACAAAGAGGTGGCTGGTGACCAACTCTCTTTTCAGATCTACACCTAGACTTCTGTGGAGGTAACACCAGAGAAACTAAGCAGCCTCTAGATGACCTGTAAGCAACAAACCATCACTAGGTGTTGAAAAAACAACCCACTATGGTTCCAGAAAACCCCCAAAATAATAAAAAAAACTTCCCAGATGAAGAAGACTTTCTGAAACTACTGTAGGGCAAGTACAAAAGAATTATATATAGACCCCTTTTAGGGGTTAAACAAAATGTAGCAGAACAAAATGAAAAATTAAGAAAGCTATTTGAACTGATGGGACATCAACATTCTGAAATCTGACAGTTCAATAACAAAATTTCAGAATTTGATAATTCAATTCAAAGACAAAGCAGCAGAATTGACAAATTAAAAATTAGGCTTAGTGACCTTGAAGACAGAGCTACTAACACCAGAACATATGAGAAATCAGAGAAAAGAAGTAAGAAAAATGAAGAAGCATTAAGAAACATGTGGGATTCTGTCCAGAAGAATAATCTACGATTAATTGGAGTTCCTGAACAGGGAGGGATAGCTGAAAACACAGAGAGTTTTGTTGTTGAGTTGCTGACAGAAAACGTCCCTGAAATTATGAAAGAAGAGAACATAGATATCCAAGACATGTATTGAACACCACAAAAAGTAGAACCCAAAAGAAAGACACCAAGACATATTATAATCAAACTTAATAAAACAAAACATAAGTAGAAACTCTTAAAGGCAGCAAGACTCAAAGCAAAGCTAACATCCAGAGGGAAGCCCTGTGGGCTTTTGTGCAACTTCTTGACAGAAACAGTGTTGACACAGAGGCAGTGAGATGACACATTCAAAGCCCTGAAGGAGAAAAACTTCCAACCAAGAACTGTATGTATCTTGCAAAACTGTCTTTCAAATATGAAGATGAAATTAAGACATTTGCAGATAAACAGAAGCTTAGAGACTTTGTAAAAACCAAAGCAAAACTACAAGAAATACTGAGAGAAGCTCTTTGCTTAGGAAAACAAAACCATTAAATGTGTAATTTAATGAGGCAATACAGGACACAACACACAGAAACCTACTCAGTTGGGAAAGGCACAAAATCCAGGAATAGCTACAACATTAAAAGAAAGGAACCAGTTATCATATCATGAAAACTAAGATACCACCACATTAGAAAGAGGAATATACTACAGTAGCTGTACTCCTTTTAGATGGAGACAAAGTTAATAAGACATGTAGAAGATGAAATTGGGTTTAAACTCAGACTATTAATGGGGATTATAGGAGTAGCTGCATAGAAAAATAATGATGCAACACATCAAAACAATAAATGTAACACAGGAGTCTCAACTAACATTAAACCAACACTGAAAAAAGATGAAAAATCAACTCATATAGAAAAACGACCCACAACAGAGTATCAAGAGCAACAGAGAAAACACCAACACAAAAACAAACACATCAAAATGACAGCATTAAATACTTACCTATCAATAATTACACCAAATGTAAGTTGTCTGAATGCTCCAGTAAAGAGACAATGAGTGAAATCTTGGATCAAAAGACATGACCCATCTACATGTTGCTTAAAAGAAACACACCTGAGACTTAAAGATACGAACAACTTTAAAATTAAAAGATGGAATAATATATACAAAGCTAACAACATACAAAGAAGAGCAGATGTGGCAATATTAGTCTGAGAGAAAATAGATTTTAATGTAAAATCTACCATTGTGGACAAGGGTGGCCACTATTTATTGCTGAAAGTTTCAATACACAAGCAGGACTTAACAATGTTTAATATTTATGCACCCAATATCAGAGCATCTAAGAACATTGAAGAAACAGCGACTACATTGAAAAACAAGATAGATCATTCCACAGTAATAGTTGGAGACTTGAACACTCCACTTTCAGTAATGGTCAGATCATGTAGAGAAAAGCTCAGAAAAGACACAAAAGATCTTATTGCAATGGTTAACCAACTAGACCTCATCAACATATACAGAATTTTGTAACCATTAACAGGTAAACACAACTTCTTCTCCAATGTACATGGAACATTTTCCTGAGTAGACCATGCATTAGGACACAAAGCAAGTCTCAACAAAATCCAAACTACTGAATTCTTGCAAGGCATCTTCTCAGATCATAAAGCCATAAAAGTCAAAATTAATAGCAGAAAAAAATTGATAGAAATTGAAACTCACGGAAACCAAACAACATCTTGCTTAAAAAGCCATTTGTTATAGAAGAAATCAAGAATGAAGTGAAGAAATTTAGGGATTCAAATGAGAATGAAAGCCACATTCTACCAAAACTTGTGGGATACAGCCAAAGCGATGTTCAGAGGTCAGTTTATCTCTGTAAAAGCACACATCCAGAGGGAAGAAAGGACCCAAACCAAAGAATTAACCCTAGAGCTCGAACAAGTAGAAAGAGAGCAACAAAGGAACCTCTCAGTCAGCAGAAGAAAACAGATCATAAAGATTAGAGCAGAACTAAATCAACTAGAGAGTAGAAGAACAATTGAAAAAAAAATTGAAAGAACCAAAAGTCGGTGTTTTGAAAAGATCAATAAAATTGACAAACCACTGGCTAAACTTACTAAAGAAAATCAGGAGAGGAAACTAATAACCTGAATAAAAATCAGATGAGAGTTGTTACAATAGACTCAACTGAAATCCAAAGTATCATAACAGAATACTGTAAAATACTGTACTGTAACAAATTTAAAAACCTAGAGGAAATGGACAGATTCATAGATTCATATCACCTACCAAAAGTACAACGAGGAGAAGTAGAACTACTTAATTAACCCATCACAAAGGAAGAGGTTGAAAAAGTCATAAAAAAACCACCAATCAAAAAAAAGTCCTGGCCTCACCTGGCTTCACCACAGAATTCTACCAAGCTATTAGAAAAGAGTTAACTCCAATACTACTGAGACTATTTCACAGTATAGAAAGGGATAGATTACTCCCAAATTCATTCTCTGAAGCCAGCATAACCCTGGTACCAAAGCCAGGGAAAGATCTCGCAGAAAAGGAAAATTACAGACTCATGAACCTAGATGCAAAAATTTTCAACAAAATCCTTTCCAACAGAATTCAACAGCATACCAAAAAAATAATTCATCATGACCAAGTTGGATTCATACCTGGGATGCAAGGCTGGTTCAACATCAGAAAAACAACTAATGTGCCAGCCAAGCCAAGCTGAGTGCCGTTGAGTGATAAATCACATAAATATCACAAAAGCTAAGAACCACCCGATTTTGACAAATTAATGCAGAAAAGGCATTTGACAAAGTCCAACACCCATTCACGCTAAAAACTCTTAGCAAAATAGGAATAGAAGGCAAATTCCTCAGTGCAATAAGGGGCATCTACGCAAAGCCAACTGCCTATACCATCCTGAATGAAGAGAAACTGAAAACATTCCCCTTGACAATGGGAACAGACAAGGATGCCCACTCTCATCACTTCTATTCAGCATTGTACTGGAAGTTCTGGCCAGAGCAATCAGAAAATACAAAGAAATAAACGGCACATGAATTGTCAAAGAAGTAGTAAAAATCTCCCTATTTGTCAATATGATTGTAAATGCAGAGAATCCTAAAGAATCCATAAGTAAACTATTTGAACTAATGCAAGAGTTCAGCAAAGTATCAGGATATAAGATAATCATAAGTAAATCAGCAGGATTCCTTTACACCAACAAAGAGAGCATTGAAGAAGAAATCATCAAATCAATACCATTTACTACAGCCCCTGAGAAGATAAAATAACTAGGAATAAATCTAACTAGAGAAAGAAGAGAGTTATACAATGAGAACTATGAATCTTACTACTAGAAACTAAGAGAGATTTACATAAATGGAGAAACATATCCTGTTCATGCACAGGAAAACTTAACATTCTGAAAATGTGTATTGTAGTACCATGCAATCCCAATGCAAATTTCAGTGACATTTTTTAATGAAATGAAGAAACAAATCACTAACTTTGTTTGGACAGGGAAGAAACCCCAGATAAGCAAAGCACTACTGAAGAAGAGCACTGAGGGAGGCCTCTCACTACCTGATCCTAGAACCTATTACACTGCCACAGAAGTCAAAACAGCCTGGTACTGGTACAAAAAGAGACACATAGACCAATGGAATGAGTTGAGACCCCGGTGATGCCACCATCCTCCTATAAACAGCTGACATTCAACAAAGGTTCTAAGATACTAAACTGGAGTAAAAAAAAGTCTTTTTAACAAACAGTGTTGGCAAAATTTGGTATCCACCTGCAAAAAATTAAAGCAAGACCCCTATCTCACACCTTACACAAAAACCAACTAAAATTAGGTAAATAACCTAAATAGCAAACCTGAAGCAATAAAGATCATGCAAGAAAGAATAGGGTCAACAGTGGAAGTTTTAATACACACCTTAGATAGACTTCAAAATGTGCAAACAAAGCTCAATCAACAAAAGAGAAACTAGATGAATGGGAACTGCTAGGAATCAAACACTTTTGCTCATTCAAACACTTTATCAGAATTAGAAGGTCATCTACAGAATGGGAAAAATTATTTGACAACTACGTGATGGACTGACGTCTGATCTCCATAATCTACAAGATATTGCAAAATATCAACAAGAAGACGGTAAATAACCCAAATTAAGTGGTGGGCAAAGTAGATGCACAAACACTTCACTGAAGAGCACATTCAGGCAGTCAAAAGACACATGAGGAAATGCTCATGGTCATTACCTATTAAATAAGTCCAAATCAAAGCTAATTTCATCCCAACAAGGTCAGCTGTGATCCAAAAAACACAAGACAACAAATGCTGGAGAGACAAAATAACAAATGCCAGAGAGGCTGTGGAGAAATTGGAACACTCCTACACTGCTTGTGTGATTGCAAAATGGTACAACCTTTTTGGAAAGCACCCTGGTGCTTCCTTAAAAAGCTGGAAATAGATATACCTTTTGACCCAGTAATCCCACTGCTTGGAATGTATCCTACAGAATCAAGAGCAGTCACATGAACAGATATATGCACACGAGTGTTTACTGCAGCACAGTCCACAATTGCAAAAAGATGGAATCAACCAAATGCCCAACAACGGATGAATGGATAAAGAAACTATGGTACATGTACTCAGTGGAACACTGCAATGACAAAGAACAATAAAGATTTTAGCAGGGGCAGGGGTCAAGGAACCATGCTCTCAGGGCACATCAGGGCCAATTGGCATAACTGGCCTATTGTTAAGAGAGTCTTCTGTGCTCCATTATTGGTGAGTGGTGTCTGGGGTCTAAAATGCTAACAAGCTACCATCTGAGGCACACCAAAAGGTTCCAACTCAGACAGATCAGTTGATCACCAAAGACTACAAAGACATGAAGGAAAAGGAGCCCAGAAGAGAAGGACTCACATGTATGAGTGACTCTATCAACATGTGACCAGAAGAACCAGATAGTGCCCAGCCACCACCAATGACAGCTACGATGGGGCATACAATGTCGTGTCCCGGTGACAACACAAAAAAAGGGACACACCTCAAGAACTCCACTAAAGGACTGCAAATGATGGTCCAAAGCCCCGGGATTTGCCCTAGGAACATGACCACTAGACCTGCTGCTGCCCTGATCATAAGTCATTGCTGAGGTCAACTCTGCAGACAGAAATGGATTGGACTCGTGGATACAAAGTGACTGTATGCTGTGTCCACTTTAAGGTTCTATGCATCTACAGGACGCCGTCCTATAGGCCTCTTACTAGAAGGGAGTGGAGAGGGTGGAGAGGAGGGGAAAGGAGTTTGTTAAGAGGGTATGACATATATGGAATGGAAAGGAAGAGTATGCTGTTACCGGGCAAGGAGAGCAGAAGGAGCTGCAGACAGGCGGGCATGCAAATTTAACTTGAAATGTATACTTTCACTAATCACAATAAAAAAAAAGAAAAAAAGAAATTGTTCTTGTTAGCTGCCATTTAGTTCCCACTCATAGTGACCCTATGTACAACAGAATGAAACACTGCCCCTTCTTGTACCATGTCCACAATAATTTTTATGTTTAAGCCCATTGTTGTGGCCACTGTGTCAATTCTTCTCCTCTAGGGTCTTCCTCTTTTTCACTGATCCTCCATTCTACCAAGCGTGATGTCATTCTCTAGGGACTGATCTACCCTGACAGCCTGTCTGGAGGACAGTCTTGCCTCTTCCAGGGAGCACTCTAGTTGTGTTTCTTCCAGAACAGATCTGTTTGTTCTTTTGGCAGTACACGGTACATTCAACATTGTTCTCCAACACCACAATTCAAAGGCACCAATTCCTCTTCTGTCCTCTTTGTTCGTTGTCCAGCTTTCACGTGCAAATGATATAATTGAAAATACTGTGGCTTGAGTCAGTGCACTCTAGTCTTCCAAGTGATAGCTTTACTTTTCAACACATTAAAGAGGTTCTTTGCAACAGGTTTTCCCAACACAATCCATATTTTGGTTTATTGACTGCTTCTTCCGCGAGGATTGATAGTGGACCCAAGTAAAACAAAATGCTAGACAACCTCAATCTTTTCTCCATTTGTGATTATGTTACTAGTCCAGTTGTGAAGATTTTTGTTTTCTTGATGTTGAGTACTATCTATACCAAAGGCTGTGGTACTTGATCTTCATCAGTTTCAAATCTTCACTTTCAGCAAGTCAGGTTGCGTCATGTGTGTAATGGAGGTTGTTAACGAGTCATCCTCTACTCCTGATGCCTCATTCTTCTTCGTATAATCTAGCTTCTCAGATTATTTGCTGGGCATGCACATTGAAAAGGTATGGTGAAACAATACAGAGCTGACACACACCTCTCCTGAGTTTAAAACATACAGTGCCCCCCCAATCTGTTCACACAACTGTCTCTTGATCCATAAACAGCTTCCTTAAAACCACAATTAAGTGTCCTGGAATTCCTATTTTTGAAATGTTATCCATAAGTTGTTAGGATCCACACAGTTGAATGCCTCTGTATAGTCGACGAAATACAAGTAAACATCTTTCTGGTATTCTCTGCTTTCAATCAAGATCCATTTGACATCAGCAATGACATCCTTGATTTCACTTCCTCTCCTAAATCCACCCTGAGTTTCTGGCAATTCTTCGTCAATATAATACTGCTTCACTTTTGAATGATCTTGAGAAAATTTTACTTGCCTGTGATATTAATGATACTACTTGGTAATTTCCACATTTGGTTGGATCACCTTTCTCTGGAATGGGCATAAATAAATAGGTCTCTTCTAGTCAGCTGGCCAGGCAGCTGTCCTCCAAATTTCTTGGCATGGATGAGTGAGCACTTCCAGTGCTGCATCTGTTTGTTGCAATATCTCAACAGATATTCCATCAATTTCTGGAGCCTTGTTTTTAGCCTATGCCCTGAATGCAGCTTTGACTTCTTCCTTCGACATCATCTGTTCTTGGTCACATGCTACCTCTTGAAATGGTTACACATCAACCAGTTCTTTCTGGTAAAGTGACTGTATATTCCCTTCATCTTCTTTTGATGTTCCCTGAGTCATTTAATACTTTCCCTGTGGAACCCTTCACTACTGTGACTTGAGGCTTGAATTTTTTTTTCAGTTCTCTCAGCTTGAGAAATGCAGAATGTGTTGTTCCCTTTTGATTTTCTCTTTCCAGCTGTTTGCACATGTCATTATAATGCTTTATTTTGTCTTCTTGAGCTGCCCTTTGAAATACTCTGTTTAGTTCTTTTTCTTTGTCACTCCTTCCTTTTGTTTAGCTGCTTGATATTCGAGAGCAAGTTTCAGAGTTTCTTCTGTCATCCAGTTTGGTCTATTCTTTCTGTCTTTTTTTTTTTTTAATTTTTTTTTTATTGTAATTGAAAATGTACAATCCAGCGTAAATCTGCATGCCCACCTATATGCAACTTCTACTGCTCTCCTGCCCAGTGACAGCCGGCTCCTCCTTTCTGTTCTATACATGTCATATCCTCTGAACAATCTCCTGTCCTGTCTTTTTAATGACCTCCTGCTTTCTTCACGGATTATGACTTAGATGTCTTTTCACAGTTTGTCTGGTCTTCAGTCATTAGTAGTCAACACATCAAATCTGTTCTTGAGAGGTCTCTAATCTCAGGTAGGATGTACTCAAGGTCATACTCTGGCTCTTGTGGACTTGGTCTAATTTTCTTCAGTTTCAATCTGAATTTGTATGGGAGCAGTTGATGATCTGTGCTGAAGTCAGCACACGGTCTTGACTGCTCCTTTTCCCTCTGCTCAGTCTTCCTAACCTGCTCTTTCCCTTTACTCTCTTTATTCTGGATAATATTATTTGCTCTGGAATCTACTTTTTAATATTAATATAATCCTTCCAGCTTGACTTTAGTGTTAACATACCACATTCCTTCCAACCTTTTAACTTTTAACCCATTAGAAATAATAACTGTTCTAATGCCCTTATTTGCTGAAATTATTATCTACATCATTTTTGAGTCAGTTTCCAATGATAGATTATTTTTTCTCTTTCAAGGCTGCATTTTTCTGCCTTTTCCCATCCCTGGTAATATTTGACTGGGTGGTGAACACTGGATTTTAACTTGCTGATTGCTAGATATTTCTGCAAATAGTGTTAAGTTTATTCCAAGGTGAAGTTATGTTACCTGGAAAAAGCTTAATAATTTCAGTTCTTGTTTTAAAACTCTGTTAGGTAGGACCATAGCTGCACTTAATCTAGAGCCAATTTTCTCCCACTACTGAGGCAACACATTTCTTAATGCTGTAGCCGATACTTCCCTAATTCTAAGGTTTTCCACTTTCACTGTTGGGAAAAAGCACTAACACCGGCTAGGCATGCGTCCTCAGAATATTCATTTTACAAGTCATCATAATTTTTCATATTTTACATCTTTTCCATCATTTTATGATTTTGTGATAGTCTGAAAATATTTCTCAGTATTTAAGGATTTCACACTGCTATTGTTATTAAGTGCATGGAGTCAGTTCTGACTTACAGTGATCCAATGTCAAAGGCATTTGGCTTGGCTAATGTACAAGAGAATGAAACACAGCCCAGTCCTGCACCTTGCCCACAATCATTGGTATGCTTGAGCCTTCTGTTACAGCCACTATGTCAGTCCATCTTGCTGAGGGTCTTCCTTTTTTTTTTTTTTTTTTTTGCCAACTCTCTACTTCACCAAGCATCTGCAAGCTAAGTTGTCCTTCTTTAAGAATGGATTCATCCTGACAACATGTCCAAAGTATATAACACATAGTCTCTTCATCCTGGCTTCTTAGGAGCACTCATTTTATTTCTTGTAAGACAGATTTGTTTGTTCTTTTGGCAGTTCATGGTACATCCCATATTTTCTCCAACACCATGATCCAAAGGCATCAATTCTTCTTCTGTCTTCCTTATTTATTTTATAACTTTCTCATGTGTGCAGTGAGATTGAAAATACTATGGTTGGGGTCAGGTGTGCTGTAGTCTTTAAGGTGTCATCTTTGCTTGTCAGTAATTTAAAGAGGCTTTTTGCAGCAGATTTCCCCAATGCAATGAGTCTTTTGATTTTGTGATTGATGCTTCCGTGTATGTTGATTGTGGATCCAAGTAAAATGGAAACCTAGATAATCCAGATCTTTTCTCTTTTTATCATGATGCTGCTTACTGGTCCAGTTGTGAGGATTTTTGTTTTCTTGATGTTCAGGTGCAATCTACGCTGAAGGCTGTGGCCCTAGATCTTCATCAGTATTTCAAATCTTCTTCACTTCCAGCAAGTAAGGTGGTGTCATCTGTGCAATGCAGGTTGCTAAGGAGTCATCTTCCAATCCTGATGTCTTGTTCCTCTTCATAGAATCCAGTTTCTTGGATTATTTGTCAGCATACAGATTGAAAAGTTATGGTGAAAGGATACAACCCCAACATACACCTTTCCTGACTTTCAACCATGCACTGTCCCCTTGTTCTGTTCACATGACTGCCTCTTGATCCATATACAGATTCCTTAAGAGCACAATTAAGTGTTCCAGATTTCCCATTCTCTGCAATGCTAACCATAATTTATTATGGTCCACACAGTGGAATGCCTTTGCATAGTCAATGAAATAGAGGTAAACATCTTTCTGGTATATTCTGTTTTCATCCAAGATCTGTCTGACAGCAGGACTGATATCTCTGGTGTCCTCTTCTGAATCCAGCTTTAATTTCTGGCAGTTTGTTTTCAATATACTGTTACAGTCACTTTTGAATGATGTTGAGCAAAATTTTACTTTTGTGTGATATTAATGATATTGTTCAGTAATTTCTGCTTTTGTATGGATCACCTTTATTTGGAATGGGCATAAATGTGGATCTCTTCCAGTCAGTTGGCCAGGCAGCTGTCCTCCAAATTTCTTAGCATAGATGAGTGAGCATTTTCTGGTGCTGCATCTGTTTGTTGAAATATCTCAGTTGTTATTCCAGCAATTGTCAGAGCCTTGTTTTTTACCAATGCCTTCAGTGCAGCTTCAGCTTCTTCCTTCAGTACCACTGGTTCCAGATTACATGATATCTTTTCAAATGGCTGAACCTCAACCAGTTCTTTCAGTTACAATGACTCTGTGTATTTCTTCCATCTTCTTTTGATGTTCCCTGAGTAGTTTAATATTTTCCCTGTAGAATCTTTCACTATGCAACTCAAGGCTTGAATTTTTTCTTCAGTTCTTTCAGCTTGAGAAATGCAGAATGTGTTCATCAATTCTGGTTTTCCATTTCTAGCTCTTTGCACATGTCATTGTAATGTCTTCTTGAGCTGCTCTTTGAAATCTTCCATGTAGGTCTTTCATTTAATCATTATTTCCTTTTTTTTAGCTGCTCAACTTTTTTGAGCAAGTTTCAGAGTCTCTTCTGACATCAAATTTGGTCTTTTCTTTCTCTCCTAGTCTTTTTAATGACTTCTTGCTCTCTTTGTGGATGGTATCTTAGGTGTCATTCCATAATTTGCCTGATCTTCAGTCATTAGTGATCAACACATCAAATCTGTTCTTGAGATGGTCTTTAAACTCAGGAAGGATATACTCAAGGTCATATGCCCAATAATAAGGCTCCAAAATGCATAAAACAAACTTTAAAATCACTGGAAAGAGAGAATGACAGCTCTACAGTAACAGTAGGCTATTTTAACACATCACTTTTAGCTTAGCAAAGACACGGAAGATCTAAATGTCACAATCTTTGTTCTTCTAGAACTATACAGAACACTCCATTCCAAAGCAGCCAAGTATACTTTGTTGTGCAATGCTTACGGATCTGACTCGACGGCACTTGGCTTGGCATGGAACATTCTCCAAAACAGAGGACATATTGGGCCGTAAAGCATCCATAACAACACGAAAATATTACAAATTGTCTTTTCTGACCATAAAAACCATCAAAGTAGAAGTCAATAGCCGAAAAAGCAAGGGGAAAAACAAACAGAAAAAAAAAAAACAGAACAAAGAAAACACACAGAAACTGAACAACACCATGTTCAAGTACTACTGGAATATAGAAAATGTTAAAGACAAAATAAAGAAATTTACAGAATCAAACAAGAATGCAAACACATTTTATGAGTCCCTTTGAGACACAGCAAAAACAGCACTCTGAGGTCAATTCATAGTAATGAATGTGCACATTGAAAAAGAGAAAAGGGGGAAAAATCAAAACATTAGACCTATTGCTCACACAAACAGGAATGGAGCATCAGAAAAAGGCTTCTGGCACCAGAAGAAAGGAAATAATAAAGATCAGAGAGTAATTAAAGGAAATAGAAAATAGGAAAACAATTGAAAGAGTTAAGACCAAAAACTGGTTTTTTGAAAACATTAACAAAATCAATAAACAAAAACAACAATAATGAAAAACATGTCAGGAAGCAAATAATCTGAATAAAAGATCAGATGAGTAATATCAAAATAGACTAAACTGAAATTAAAAGAAGCATAACAGAATACCATGAAAAAATATACTCTAACAATTTTGAAAGCCTGGAGGAAATGGACAAGTTTTTAGAATTATACTACCTACCAAAACTAGCATGAATACAGGTGGAACAACCAAATAAATCTATAACAAAAGAAGAGATTGAAAAAGTAATTTAGAAACACCTAACAACAAAGAAAGCTCTGGCCCTGACAGTTTCACTGGAGACTTATACTAACCTTTCAGAGAAGAGGCAAGAGCACTAATACTAAATATATCTTAAAGCATGGAAAAGGACAGAACACTCACAAACAGAGTCTATGAAATCAGCATAACCCTGATACCAAAACCACAAACACATGACAGAAAAGAAAACTACAGACCAATGCCTCTCCTGAACATACATGCAAAAATCCTCAACAAAGTTCTAGTTATAGAATTTGCCAGCATATCAAAAAAATAATAATTCTCCGTGACCAAGAAAGAGTCATACCAAGTATTCAGGGATGGTTCAACAGCAGAAAAAAAGATCAATGTGAATCCATCACTTAAATAAAATAAAACACAAGAACCACATAAGCATATTATTTGACACATGAAATTTACTTGTCAAAGTCAAAAGTCATTCATGATAAAACCACTCAGCAAAATAGAAAAATAAGGGAAATTCTTCCACATAATAGAGAGCATTTACACAAAAGCAACAGCCAACATCATCCTAAATGGTTAGAATCTGAAAGCATTCCCCTTGAGAAAAGGATATAGGCACGGATGCCCTTTATCACCACTCTTATTCAACATTGTGCTGGAGGTCCTAGTCAGAGAAATTAGGCTAAAGAAGTAAAGGGTACCCAATCTGTGAGGAATAAGTAAAAGTATCTCTATTAATAGATAACATTGGCCCTGGCTTGGCATACACAGAATGCCCCAAGGGCTTAACAAGAAAACTGCTGGAACTAATAGATTTCAGCAAAGTATAAGGATAGAAGATAAACGTACAAAAAATCAGATGTATTCCTCTACATCAACAAAGAGAACATGTAGTCTTCAAATGTTGCTATAATACAAATACCACAAGTAGATGACTTTCAAAAGAGAGATTCTATTCTGTCGTAGTTCAGTAGGCAACAAGCTCAAATTCAGGGCATCAGCTTCAGGGGAAGTTTTACTCTATTGGCTCTGGAGGAAAGTCCTTGTCATCAATCTTTTTCTAGACTGGAAGCTTCTGAGACACAGGGACCAAAGGACAAGCTCTGCTCCAGGAATTGCTTCTTGGTGGTATGAAGTCTCCAAATCTCTCTGCTAGCTTCTTGTTTTTATATCTGAAGAGACTGCCTCAAGGCACAATACTATCTTTCACATTGCATCCTACCCACCAACACAGCTGCTGCCATCTTCCCTCATTAACATCACTTAGGCAGGATTTACAATGTATAGGAACATTGCACAATACCAGGAATCCTGTCCTAGACAAACCGCTACACAGTTCAATCTGTGATAAATACCATTTGTAACAGCCCCCAAGAAGATAATACATTTAGAATAAATCTAGCTGGTCATGGAGAAGACCTATACGAAGAAAACTACAAGACATTACTGCGATAAATCAAAAGTGACATCCGTAAGTGCAGAAACATATCTTTGCTCATGGATAGAAAGACACAACATTTTGAAAACATCAATTCTACCCAAAGTGATCTTCAGATACAATTAAATCCTGATCAAAATTCAAATGGCAATTTTTAATGAGATGAAGAAACAAATCACCAATTTCATATGGAAACAAAAGAGGTATTGAATAAGTAAAGCATTCCTGAAGATGAAAAGTAAAGTGGGAGATCTTATACTACTTGACTTCAAAGGCTATTATTCCTCCAGCATAGTGCAAAACAGCCTGGTACGGGTATAACAACAGATACATGGACCAATAAAACAAAATTGGGAATCTTGATGTAAATCCACTCACCTAGGAGCAGCTGATACATGGCCAAAGCCCTCAGTCTGTTAAAAGGGAGAAAAGGATGTCTCTTTAAAAACTGTGCTGGCATAACTGGATATGCCCTCATGAAGAAAATGAAACAAGAACTTTACATCACACCATACACAAGAACTAACTCAAAATGTATAAAAGACCTAAATATAAAATCTAAAATGATAAGGAAGATGAAAGAAAATATACAGACAACACTGGATGACCTAACACATGGTAGAAACAATACAGAACATTACTAACAACGCAGAAACATCAGAAAAGAAACCATTTAACTGGGAGCTCCTAAAAACCAAACAACACTTATGCTCATCCAAAAACTCCACTGAAAGAGTAAAAAGACAATCTACAGACTGGGAAAAACTTCCAGCTTCAACAAACCCAATCAGTGTCTAATCTCTAAAATCTGCAAGATACTGCAAAATCTTAACAACAATAAGACAAATTACCCAATTAAAAAACAGGTAAAGGATATGAGCAGCACTTCACCAAAGACATTTAGGTGGCTAACAGATACACGAGGAAATGCACAGGATCATTAGCCGTTACAGAAATGCAAATCAAAACAATGAGATAACATCTCACCTCAACAAGGTTGGCACTAATCCAAAAGACACAAAACAGTAAATGTTGGACAAGCTGTAGATAGACTGGGACACAGATACACTATTGGCAAGGATGTCAAATGATACAATCATTTTGGAAGTTGATCTGGCACTTTTTGAAAAGCTAGAAATAGGAATATCATAGGATCTAGCAACCTCATTCTTGGAATATATACTAGAGATATAAAAGCCATTACATAAATAGATATATGCATACCTGTGTCCTCTAATGGAAACAACTTAGATGCCTGTCAATGGATGAATGCATAAACAAATTATGGTATGGTCACACAATAAGATAGTATGGATTCTTGAAACATCTCATAGCATAGATGAATCTTGAAGACCTTATGCTAAGTGAAATCAGTCACAGAAGGACAAATATCATTGGAGACTGCTATCAGGTGGGGAATGAGGGAGAATATTCACTGACCAGATAATAGACAAGAATTATCTTAGGTGAAGCTAAGGACAACACAAATACAGGGAAAGTTAGTACAACTAAACTAAACCGAAAGCTAAGACGATTCCTAAATACATTCAAACAGTTAGAGGTACAGAGTAGCAGGTGCAGAACTCTGGGAACAGTGGTTTCAGGAGATACTTAGGTCAATTGGCATAACAAAGTTTATAAAGGAAATGTTTTGCATCCTATTTTAGTGTGCAAGCTCTGGTATCTTAAAAGCTAGCAAGCGGCCATCTAAGAAGCATCCATTGGTCCCAACCCGCTTGGAGCAAAGGAGAAAGAAGAACACCAAACACACAAGGAAAATACTAGCACAAGAGACAGAAAGGGCCATATAAACCAGGGACATCACCAGCCAT
Source organism: Heterohyrax brucei (assembly GCA_028571685.1). Lineage (NCBI taxonomy): Eukaryota > Metazoa > Chordata > Mammalia > Hyracoidea > Procaviidae > Heterohyrax > Heterohyrax brucei. Next base: position 73,483,824 of record CM053150.1, read on the forward strand.
GATCAGATGAACTAGATGGTGACCAGCTACTACCAATGACAGCTGAACAAGGAACACAGTAAGACAGTCCCTTGCAGAGTGATAAGAAAAGTGGGTACAGAACTCAAATTCTCGTAAAAAGACCAGACTTAATGGCCTAACTGAGACCAGAAGCACCCTGGAAGACATGGTCTCTGGATTCTCTTTTAGCCCAGAACTCAAATCATTTCCAAAGCCAGTTCTTCAAATAAAGGTTAGATGTGACTGTAAGACATAAAATGATGCTCTAGAAGATAGTACTTTTTAACTCAGGATACATGATACTAAATATAGTATCAATATACATGATATGAGACTAAATGAGCAGCGCTTGTCTGAGGGTGAGGTGTGAAGGCAAAACGACATGAGCCGGTTGAATGGATACGGGAAATCTGAGGTAGAAAGGAGGAGTGTGCTGTCATATTACATGGAGAGCAACTAGGGCCACATAATGATGAGTATATAAATTTTGTATGAGAAACTAACTTGAACTGTAAAATTTCACTTAAAGCACAATTTAAAAAAATATCTAAGTATCAGTACAAAATATTCCTTATTTTACCAAACGGAGAGGAAGCTGCAGTATATTTTCGTTAAATCTCATCCTTTCTTGACTGAGGGTTTTTCCCAAGAATAGTAACTCTGTAGCACATCAGCCAGTCCTGTGCATAAACCAAATACTTTTCCCTAGACAGAGAAATTGTTCAGTCAGAAGGTTGTTGTCAGTATTTGCACTCAGAAGTCACTGATATACTCATAAACAGTGACTGCTCAGCAGTCTTGGCAGAACCCACCATATTCTGCTGCAGTTTGTCCCCTGGTCACTAACATTCATTTTTTTCCTCAAATTAAGCTCAGTCGGTTATAGCATTGGCAGATATTTGCCAGGCACATATGATCAAGTGTTATGTATTCTTTTCTGCACAGTCTACCCTCCAATAGAAAATGAGAGTCTTTTTAAATGTCACGTAAGCTTTCTAGATTTCACAGCATGTGCTAAATTGCTGACTGACCTTAGAGTTTACTCCTCCTCCCCGCCTCCACTTGGGAACCTGTGAAGTTTAGCAATGGCAAACCAACTCGATGGACTTTAGAATTAACCTATCTACATATATTTCAAAGTGCTATACTTATTGTGTAACGCTGTGCTTCCCCTCAAGCAGATATAGAAAACCGAGTTTTCTCAAGTAAGAATATTTATTATTCTAATACTTCTGCACTCCACTGTTCTCACCATCCCACCTGTCATGGATTGAATTGCATTCCCCTCAAAATATGTGTAGTTAATTTGACTGGGCCAGGATTATTTGTATTCTGTAACTGCCCTCCAGTGTGTGATTTTCTGATACTGTAAATCTTAATCTTTGCCTGTAGCTAATAGATAAGATGATTATGTTAAAAGAAGATTGGGTGGTACTGCAGCACACTTGCTAAGGGAGTTTCCCTGGAGTGCAGCTTACACCACCCTTTGTACTTTCATCCTATGGGAGATAAAAAGAGAGAAAAACAAGCAGACAATTGGGAACCACACACCATCGAGAAAGCAGCGTTGGAAGAAGAGTGCATCCTTCAGACCTGAGGTTCTTGCTCCAAGATGCTCCCTGAACAAAGACTGATACCACACAAGGACCTTCCTCCAGAGCTGAAAGATGGAGAGCCTTCCTCTGGAACAGAAGCCCCAAGTTTGGACTTGTAACCTACTGGACTGTGTAAGAATAAACTTTCCTTTGTTAAAGCCATCAGTTTTGTGGTATTTCTGTTAGAGTTGTACCAGATGACTAAAACAGAATTTTATAACAAGGGAGTGGGATGTTGCTCTAACAAATACCTGAAATGTGGAAGCAATTTTAAAACGGACTGGATAGAAGTCTCAGAAGGAATGGAGAACTGTTAACACTGAAGAAGGCACAGATGGTGAGAAACCGCAGAGACCAGCAGCGGCCAATGGGAAGCAGCAGAACTAGAGAAGAACAAGACAGTGCTGGTGCCAATCCACACAGCAACAGAGCATGAGGTTTCCCGGTGGAGGAGGGTGCCTTTGGGCTCTTGAATCAGTGGAGCTCGGCTTGCTGACTCACAGAGCAGGAGAGCTGAGTGCCTCTGTGCAGGAGGCTAGGTGGCATAGGAGGGTACTTCCAGGAGTTTGAATCAGTGGAGCAACAAAGCTTTGGAAAACTTGCCCTAGCAAGGCAGATACGGATCTGAGACCCAGGCCATGTGGCCATAGGAAGCAGAAGCTAAACAGACAAACAGCGTGAGAAGCTGAACTGTCTCAGTCTCACAAGGTATGGCCATGGCCTCAGGAGTTTGAAAGGGTGGAGCCAGGGCTTTCTGTGTTTGTAAGGGAGGAATTGGCACTCATTTCGACTTAGGGTGCACGTAAATCCCATGGGGCAGAGTTTCTGTCCCAGTGGGCCTAGAAGGCAGAGTTGCAACATATAGCCAGGGGTCATCACACAGGGTGAGATGTCATAGATTGAACTGTGTCCATCCAAAAATATGTGTAGCAATTTGGTTGGACCAAGATTTCCTGTATTCTGTGACTGTCTTCCATTTTGTGATTTTCTGATGCTGTAAATCCTAGTCTCTGCCTGTGGCTAATATATAAAATGATTATGTTAAAAGAGCATCAGGTTAGGACTCAACACCCTTGCTAAGGGAGTTTCCCTGGAGTGCGGCTTGCACCACCTTTTGTCCTTTCATCCTGCAGAAGATACAGAGAGAAGCAAGCAGAGAACTGGGAACCTCACATAGTCAAGAAAGCAGCAGCAGGAGAAGAACATGTCCTTTGAACCTGAGGTCCCTGTGTCAAGACTGATATAGCACAAGGACTTTCCTCCAGAGCCGACAGAGGGAAAGCCTTCCACTGGAACAGACACCCTGAATTTGGACTTGTAACCTACTGGACTGTGTAAGAATAAAGTTTGTTTTGTTAAAGCTATCCATTTTGAAGTATTTCTGTTAGAGCAGTATCAGATGACTAAAATACCATCTAACACAAAGAAGGAGTTCCATTGCTCCCTGGCCAACAAGTGATCCTTTAAAGGAGTCTTATCCTGGCTGTCTTTCTAGGACAATGTATTTGTGCTCTTAGATTGGATTCCCCCCTGGGAAGATCCTCTGAAAGTGTTTGAATAGAAGCTGTTCATTAGACATCAACACCCATGGAAGCAACTGGCAAGAAATCAACCGACAGATTGCATTTGGCAAATCTGCTGCAAAAGATCTCTTTAGAGGTCTAAAAAGTAAAGATGTCACTTTAAGAACTAAGTTGTGCTTGCCCCAAGATACAGTCTTTCCAGTCCTCTCATATATATGTGAAAGCTAGACAATGAATAAAGAAAAACAAAGATGAATTGATGTCTTTGAATGATGATGTTGGTGAAGAGTATTGAATATACTGTGGAAACCCTTGTAGTGGTTAAGGGCTTTTACAACCATGAAAGTCTTTGGCTTTTCCAGCCACAGCCTGAAACTGTCCAAACAAAAGCTCTTTGTAACTGTTTTTCTACACTAGTTTTCCAAATGGCATCTTCTCTTTTTCAACTGATCCTAAACTATTCTTATGCCAGGCCACATACCTGATATTTTTCTCAATTGAAAGACTGCCTATACTCTGAATGTTATTATTCTTCTCTTGTTTTCTGATCATCCAGTCTTAGTCCAGTCTGCATGAACATTGACAAAAGGTCAGCCGTTCAAACTCACCAGATTTCCTTGGAAACTTTAGGGGACAGTTCTACTCTGACTTACAGGGTCACTATGAGTTGGAATTGACTCGACAGTGGGTTTGGTGTTTTATTTTATTGGTATGGACTACTGGGAGAAAGAACATATTTGTCTGGGAAGAAGAACAGCCCGCATGCTTCTTAGAAGCAAGGATGGCGAGACTTTCTTTCACATTCTTGGGACAGGTTATCAGGAGGGAGCAGACCCTGGAGAAGGACATCATGTTTGGTAAAGTGGAGGGTAAGTGAAAAAGCAGAGCACCCTTAAGATGCATTCACACAGTGGTTATAACAACGAGCTCAAGCGTAACAACTGTGTGGGTGGCACAGAGCTGGAAATTGTTTCATTCTGTTGTACATATGGTTGCTAAGAGTTGGAACCAACCCAGTGGTACTTAACAAAAACAACAGTTTATTCAGAGGGTGATACCAGAAATAACCGGTAGAAGAGTTGAGATCTGAGACATGGAAATGTGTGTAGTCAACAGAGTGTATGGTAATAGTAAGGCATGACTGAGGGGAATTGGGTTTCACAACACTGAGAAATTGTCCTCTTAGAACATACTTCAGCACTGCCCTACCCAATGATAAGAGAACTAGGATTTATTTCCATCAGCTCCACCTGTTTTTCACTAAGCAATTCTTCTATAACCATTAAAATCTTATCCCATCAGGCCTTCTAGAAAGTAGTCAAACTGTGCCTCTGTTTTCAGAAGAAGCAAGATAGTTCTCAGGCAGAGAGTCTTAAGTGTTCTCAGTTAGAAATAATCACAGTGGACCATGGAATTTGGAATATGAGAAATGTATCAATTATCTTTTTTAATAAAACCAAGCCAAAACACAGTAGCTTAAAGAAGCAATCACTTTATTTGCTCTCAGTTCTATGAGTCAGCTGAACAGCCTATGGGTGTGGTTAGATGTACTGGAAATTCTGGATATGGCCAGAATGTTTAGAACAGTCAGCTGTCCTCTGTTAGATTAATGTGTCTTTCTTCACATGAACATCTCATTCTCAATAGCAAGAAGGAGAAAGCTACCATGCAGAGCAATTTTCAAGTCTCTATTTTCATTTTTGTCAAAAGAAGCTATAACACCAGTCTAGACTCCGAGTACATTACTGTGAAAACTTTCCTCTACAGAGTACATTTCTCAGAGCTCCTTTCATGTCCCGGTTTCTTAGACTGTAGATAAAAGGATTCAGCATGGGAATGACCAAAGTATAAAATACAGCCACAGTGACGTCCTTGCTATTGGAGTCATTGGATGAGGGGGAAAAATACAATCCAATAATTGCTCCATAGTACAGAGACACTACAGAGAGGTGGGAGCCACAAGTGGACAAAGCTTTACAGATCCCCTTTGTTGAGGGAACCCTGAGGATGGTGGCACCAATGTGGCTGTAAGAGACCAGGATGCATATGACTGGAAGAATAATGATCACCCCTCCTACAGTAACAGTAACCAGCTTATTGGTTGAGGTGTCTGAGCTGGACAACTTAAGTAAGGTAGGGAGGTCACAGAAGAAGTGGGGAAGAGTGTTGTCTCCACAGAAGGACAGGCGGGAGAGGAGCAGAGTGTGCAATAGACCATTGACAAATGATAAGACCCAGGACACAATTACTAGTAGGAAACACAGGCTCTGACTCATGATGCTGGTGTAGTGGAGGGGGTGACAAATGGCTGTGTACCTGTCATAGGCCATCGAGGTGAGAAGGAAACTATCAAGATCAGCAAATAATATGTAAAAGTACACCTGTGAAATGCACCCAGCATGAGAGATGGATTGATTGTGTGTCTGCATGTTCATCAGCATCTTTGGGGCTGTGACTGATGAGAAAGAGATGTCGGTGAAGGCCAAGTGGCTGAGAAAGAAGTACATCGGGGTGTGGAGGTGAGAGTCCAGCCTGATGAGCAGGATGATGAGCAGGTTCACCAGCACCGTGGTCAGGTACACACCCAGGAAAAGGATGAAGAACGTGCCCTGCTGCTCTGGCCTGATGGGAAGTCCTAGGAGGAGGAATTCAGATTCACTGCTATGATTAGCCTTCCTCATCTTGTTCTTTTTTGCTGAGATGAAAAGACATAGGGAAATGTGAAAGAACAACAAATCATCTTCATGTCACATAATGATAAAATGTTTCCGAACTAATCAGTGTGTGATCCTTATTCTGAATATCTCATGTGCGTTTCTCCAGATAATATATTAGTAACAGTTTGACTTCTGCAGGAATCTTGAAGCACAAGAATGATTTATCAAGTCAGACTGTGTTTAAACCTGAGAAGTTCCTCAGTTTCTAACAGAGTCTGATATTAATCTAGTGTGAAAGAATAGGTTAGTAATCAGTAGATAGCAAGACTATTACAGGCTGTCTAGTTTGGTGCCTGCTTTTGACCTACTCTCACATGGTATTTGGCTAATATTTGACTTCCAGGAGCAGGGTCAAGACACCCGGTAACCCACTGTGGATTACACAGAAGTTAAGATTTGGACACTTGGGGAGAAGCATCATAAGTAATTAGTCAAACTGAGGTCACTAAGGAAAAGAATCTAGGTCAATAACAAAAAATCTCAGCATACCTTGTGAAATAGCCCTCATCTCTTCCTTCAACAAAATTTCCTAACCACTCTTCAACTTTTTCAGCCCACCATACTCTTTCTAAAGGAATGTTTTTTGGAAGGGAGAATGAGATCTAGTTTGTCTTCCAATCTCTGACTTGAATAATTTCCTCAATTCAAATCAGATCACTTTTGTTCTAACTTTCACAACCATGAAAGACATTAGCCCTCCTAGTCACAGCCTAAAACTGTTCAGGCAGAAGCTCTTTGTAGTTGTTTTTCTATACTAGTTCACCAAATGGCCTTTTCTCCTTTTCAACTGGTCCTAAACTATTTTTATGCCAGGACATGTATCTAATATTTTTCTCGTTTGTGACACTGCTTGTACTCTGAATATTCTTCTTCTTCTCTTCTTTTCCAATCATTTATTCTTAGTCCAGTCCATATGAACATCAACAAAATAATAAGAAAAAGGCATACGGTGCCTGTGTCTACTAAAAAATAGAATTCATATGATATATAAAGACACATAATTGATCTCAAGGTCTTTCACTTTGCAGTCTGAGAAGTGTCTCATTAAAGGACTCATCATTCACATTGGATTAACTAAAGATGCCGTTATCTGCAAGTTCTAACAACTTGACTCAATCAAAAAAAACCCCAAAGTAGTTGTCATTAAGTTAATTCTGACTCATTGTGACCTCCTGTGTTGTGCAGTAGAACTTGATTCATAAAAGTTTCAGTGACTTGTGATCTTTTGGAAGAAGAGTGCCAGGTGTTTGTTTTGGCAGCTTTGGCTGATTTTTCAACCCCTCAGCTTTGCCACCTAGCCACACTCTTAACCATTTGTGCTAACTACTGACACTCCAACTTTATTAAAGGATATTAAAATCCCTATCTTCTTCTAACTTCTAAGTTTCAAATACTGTGAAGACCTTGTTTTCTGAGCAGAACTGTACATTCAGTTATGATGAATACTACTGTGTTAATCAAAACCATAGATATGTTATTATAAGAGTGACAATTGGCTAGCTCACTGACATTCATTTGCTTTGTAATGGTCTATTTCTAGGGATGCCACAGTAAATAACATGGCTCCTATGTTATTTTGCATGTGGATAAGTATATCAATAATTTCTACAACTGTGATTGCAGGGAATGTATATTTCCTTTTTTAATACATATTGTTAAAAGAAGCTAAGGTGATGAGACAGCTTATTGTAATGAGTTCGGTAAAATAAGTCCTGCATGTTAAGAGAGATTATGTCATGTGAAGATTCTAGAAAAGGCAATCTAGGTAAGCGCAGGAAAATGAAAGAGGCTGTTTGAGGAACAGAGAAAATGCATGAGTATAACAAACAAGGTAATGATATGAGTCTTTAGAATTATCTAGAATGTGGACTGTGTAATGTCTGTTCTGCTACAATAAAGAACCCCAATTCTAATCTCACAGCAATAGAATACCCACAAAAAGATTCATCAAAAGTTGGGTTTAAAGTTTTAAAATATTTTACGAAGCGCCAGGTGGAGAACAGAGAATAGGAAGGTAGGTTTGAGTGCCAGAAAGAATCTTAATAAAAGGCAGGTTTGGTAGTCCAGATACAAATTAATAGCTGTGTATATCTGGATTATGGCAGGAAGGATGAAGATAACTAGGGAGAGTTAGGGTAAAATTCAGAAAACTCCTCACAAAAACTCAATAGGGGATTAACAGCAAATGAGGGGAGACGTGGCTATCCCATCCTCTAAAAATTTATGTAAATGATTGGTTTCAGATTAATTATTCTTCATGGAGCTTCCTGTCTTATTCTTGTTTGAAGAGGATAGAATCATGCTATCAATCATGAGCACACAAAGAACCATTGAACAGTTATACAAAAACACAGGTAATCATAAGACTGAATCTAAATTCTACTCCTGCCCTAACAGGACTGTTAGGTGATGAGCACAGATACCTTCAACTACACGGCATGTGATGGTTTTCCCCTTTCTCTCCAAAAGACTCAGAATTAGGTAAAACAGATGGAGGCTCCAAAAGTCTCAAAGACATATGGAGAAGAGTGATCCATTCATGTTCAGCCAAGGTAGATCTACTCAGATATTATTGTTCAGTGCTCTTGAGCAATGGGCATGGGATCTAACTTTATAAATCATGGAGAGAACCCCAGTGTGAAAGGCCCCTGAACTCCAAATTAGATACAACAAATATTCTCTAAATTTTCCCTTGGGAGAAGAACTGTTTGATTAAAGCAGGTATTAGCAGAGTTCACATTTGGATAATGACAATAGTCACAAAAATCTTCTGGGAATTTAGTGATTCATACACCTTTTTGCCCTTTTAGTTTATGCTTGGGGAAAATGTGATTAAAGAGTCTGTAATCAACCAAGTTGGAGGTTGTAACCCAGATCTCTTACCTCTGATTCCCATGTTATCTCAGGAACTTCACTTTTGCACCAACATTTGGTGTGTTTTTTTCCCCCATTTTTACCTTTATAGTGAATCTGCAATTATATTTCATTTTGGTTTTGCTGTCTTTTTATTTCTGTGTTGGCTAATGGTGTTGAACACTTATTCATATACTTGATGACTTTATGTTCTCTTTCCAAATGCTCCTTCCATTTTTTTTGCTACTGACTTGCTTACCTTTTTAGAATTGAGTTGTAGGACATCTTCATATATTCTTGATACCAGTCCTATGTTAGATCTATGTATGCAGAGTATTTTATTTGACCTGCCTGTCATCTCTTTTCCCTCTCTGTACTCTGTCAGTTACTTATTCTATTTGGTGTTTGGCTGAGTTCTTTATCTCTTCGTTTGATACTTCAGCTTCCAAGACTGGTGTTCATCCCTGTTTTACTTTTTCAGGTCTTGCTGTGCCAGGCCAGTGTAGTGTTTCTATATACAATACCGTGTTGGCTGGAAGTTCCAAGTGTTTCTGTTTTAATGAAGTAAAATTTGCATGACACAATATTAGGTATTTTAAAGTGTACAACTCCGTGGCATTTATTCTATTCAAAATGTTGTGCAACCATCACTGTGCTGGATTCAGATCTCACCTGAAAAGAAAACTTCATACTCAATAAGTATTTCCCTTTAAACCAATATCTCTGTGATACCAAGACTTGGCAAATAGCTGACATCCTGACACGTAACAGAACTCCAGGATACAGAAGCATCCTAGTCCTTCCCACAGACAGCTAAGATAACTGCATACATGAATGAAACGCTGTGAAAAAGGATTTAAGTACAGGTACTTCACTTTGGCGCATCCTAGAATGCAACATACAGGAAGAAGGAGTAAGACAGAAAAAGAGAGGGCAGCCATTATATGTTATTAAGTATGCTATTGAGCCAGTTACTTTTGTAGCTAACTGGGGAGCAATTCTCCAAACATCTTTGGGAATCAGTACAAAACACTCCGTAAGTTGTTCTACAAAAGGGAAAGGAAACTGAGATATGCATCCATCGACTCCAATCCACCACTAACTGAGAACTTTTTCCTGGAGACTTAACTCCACAGCACTTCCAGTCAACCCTATGTATGTGCCACATGGAAATTCAAGATAGAAATGCTTCAGTCAGAAGGTTGCTGGCCCTTAGAGTAAGAAGTCTTGACATATTCTGCTCTAGATCATCCCTTGGCCACTCCCCATAAACATAACTTATTGATGGCTTGTAGACAACAGTCAATATCAAATCACATAAAGAGGTGGACTATGACAATTTCAGTAAATCACCAAAATGAAGAACCAACAAAACTCCCAGTGCAAGAGAAAGCCTTGGAATTACTAGTGGTAGAATTCATAAGGTTAGTATACAAAACCCCCTCATCAGCGTCATAGAGGCAGGGTTTATAACATATAGAAATATCACACAATACCAGGAACTATGACCCAGCTAAACTGCTATGCGCATATCTAGGGGGACACAATTCAGTCCATAACATTCCACCTCTGCTTACCCCCAAATCACGTCCTTGTAATGTGTAAAGCATATTCACCCAATTATAGAAAAATCTTTAAGTCCAAGTCTAAAATCCAGAAGTAGCTCTTCAAATGTGAAGTCTGGAGTACAAATTATCTGCTTACAAAGGCGTAATAGGTGAACAAGCATAAGCTAGACATTTCCATTACAAACGGGAGGAATTGCAGGGAGAGAAGTCGTAAGAGGCACCAAGCAAATTAACAGAATATGTTACATTAACCCTCAAGGCTTCAAAAATAATCTTCCATTCTCTGAGACTTTTGACACAATGGCTCTGTCCTTCCAGAATCTAGGTATTGGCCACACTCTCCAGATTTTAGGTGAAGGCCCATTGGCCCCAGGTTACAGTTTTGCCTTCCAGGCCCACTAGAAGAGCAACTCTACTCCTTGTGATTTAGGCACACAATTTTTATGGTCCATCTGAGTGGCAATTCCATTCTTAGAAACACCACAGGCTGTGGCTCCACATTTAGAAACTCCTCAGGTCATGGTCATACCTTCTGAGACTGAAGTAGTTCAGCTGTTTATCTCTTCAGCTGCTGCTTCCTGTGGTCTCTTGGCTGGGACCTTACAACCATATCTGGCCTTCTGGGGAAAGTGTTCCAAAGTTCTGTAGCTCCACTGATTTAAGTACCCAAAGTCACCCTACTCCACCAACAAGCCTCTTGCACACAGGCACTGCTCCAGCACTGTCTTCTGCTGGTCTCCTGGTTCTGCATGCTGGTTTGCTGCTTCTTTTTACCGTCTGTGCTTTCTTTAGTGTGAAAACATTTCTTTAGGGTGAAGGTCTCGTCTCAGAGGTTTTCTCTGAGTCTTTTATCCATTCATAGTTTCAAAATTGCTTCCACATTTTAGGTGTCTGTTAGAGCCTAAAGGATGCACTCTGCTCCTAGTGTTGAGATCCTGTAACTGATTAAACCCTGGGTGACCTTGTTCAGGTTAGGGAGATTCAGCTAGTAAATCTGGTCTCCTGACAGCAAACCAGATGCCCCCTTCTCCAAGGCAAGAGGGCGCAACATTTCCAGTGGCAAATAACAGAAAAGTTTTAAGAGAAACTACATTCTAGAGAGGGAATAAGTCAGTCTACGTGAGTGGAGAAAAACCCTGTGCAGATTCATGGAGTCCTTTTGTATACTGGCAAGGAAAGAAAGTGGTAGTGTTATTCTTGGTTCAGGTGGTGACTTTGCTCCTCGATCCGAGTTTTGAGTAATATGTCAACAACTGCATGATGGGTCTCCTCCTGGAGAGTGTGATAATGATATGGAGATAGGATGGAAATAAGGACTAAGCCACTGATAGGTCATCCTTCAGTACATGTGGTCAAGTCCCACACAGCCAGGAGAATAGTTGTGTGTATATAGCAACTGTCAGGAACCATCTTATCTGTAATTACTTCTCCCAAGCTTCCAGCAGTAGCTACCAGATTCCCTAACTGCTTCTTGGTGGCATGAGGTCCCCAGCTCTCTGCTAGCTTCTTTCTTTTGTATCTCACCAGATTGCTTTGAGGCACAATACAGTCTTACATAATGAGTCCTACCCCATCAACAGAACTGCCACTTGTCCTTCCTCATTAGCATCATAGAGGAAGAAATTACAGCATGCACGAACATCACCCAATACCAGGAATTATGTCGCAACCAAACTCTTACACATAGCTCCTGGTTAGAAAATCAACATCACATAACAACTGAAGACTAGAACTCAAGACAGAGCAACAAGATATACATCCAGATAATGTAGTCACAAAAATAAGTTAAACTAAAACAATGAAAATAGGGAGACAGAGATATCAATAAGATAATATTACAACAAAAGAGACACTAAACAATGTAGTCACAGAACTCTCATATGTAGAGTCAAGCCAAGCTAAGTGCCATCAAGTCGAATCTGACTCATGGCGACCCTAGAGTAGAAATGAAGGCAATATCAAGAAACAAAAGACTAATTTAAACTTAGAAAAACAAAGGTAAGTAATAAGGTAACCACATAGGAAACTAGCAATGTTAAACACCAAAATAAAAAAAATAAAAAATAAAAAAAACAAGAACACATAAAGACTCAGTAAATAAAAATCAACATTGGCATTTTAATCCATTGTAGTAGATTTTACATTTGTCTATTTTGTCAGAGATTAATATTGCCTCTGCTTCTATTTTGTGATTGCTGTGTGCTTGATTTTTTTTTCCATCCTGTGAGGTTTAGTTTGTGTCAACAATGAAAAAAGATGAAAAGAAAATACATAAAGAAAAGTGACTCAGCCCACAAAATAAAGTGGAACAAAGAAACTGTGAACCATACACACAAAAAGGCATCAAAATGACAGCTGTAAACTCATACCTATCAATGGTTATGCTAAATGTGAATGGGCTAAATGTACCAATGAAAAGAGAGAGAGTGACAGAATAGACACAAAAACACAATCTATCTACAAAAAAACACTAGTCTTAAAGACACAAACAAACTAAAACTTACGGAATGGAAAAAAAATCAAGCAGACACCAATCACAAAAGAGCAGGAGTGGCAATACTAATCTCTGACAAAATAGACTTACATGTAAAATCTACTGCAATGGATAAAGAGGGATGCTATGTAATGATTAAAATGTCAATTTAGCAGGAGGGCATAACCATAATGAATATTTATGCATCCAATGATAGGGCTCCTAAAAATATAAAACAAACTGAAACAACATCGAAATGAGAGATAGACAGCTCCACAATAACAGTAGGATACTTCAACACACCACTTTTGGTGAAGGATGGAATCTCTAGAAAGAAGCTCAGTAAAGACACAGAAGATCTAAACACCACGATAAAAAATTTGATCTCCTACAACTATACAGAACAGTCCATCCAACAGCAGTATGCTTTCTTTTCCAATGCTCATGGAACATTCTTCAGAAGAGACCACATATTTTAGGCCATAAAGTAGTCTTAACAGCATCCAAAGAACTGAAATATTACAAAGCATCTTTTCTGACCATAGAGTTAGAAAAGTAAAAATCAATAAGTAATAGAAAAATCAAACACAGGGAAACAGAACAAAACCATGCTCAAAAAATACTAGATTATAGAAGAAATTAAGTACAGAATAAAGACATTCACAGACTGAAACAAAAAATGAAAATATATTCTACAAGAATCACTGGGTCACAGCAAAAGTACTGTCTAAAAGTCAGTTTACAGTATTAAATACAAAAATATGAAATACCCAAAAAGAAGAGATGGTCAAATCAAAGCATTTACCCTACTGTTCAAAGATATAGAAAGAGAGCTGCGGAAGAAGCCTTGGGGCAACAGAAGAAAGGAAATTATAAAGAATGGAGCAGAATCAAATGAAATAGAGAATAGAAAAACAATTGAAAGAGTTAACAAGATAAAATACCAGTTCTTTGAAAGCACTGTCAAAATCCGTAAACCTTTGGCCAAGCTGACAAAAGGAAAAAAAAAAAAAAAAAGAGGAAGAATAACCTGAATAAGAAATGAGATGAGTGATAAAACAGCACACTCAACTAGAGTTAAAAGAAGTGCGAGTTAGTACCCCTCAAAATTGTACTCTAACAACTTTGAAAACCTAGATGAAATGTACAAATTTTTAGAAATTCACTATCTGCCATAACTAACAAAGATAGATGCAGAGTGACCCAATAAAACAACAACAAAAGAAGAAATTGAAAAGATAATTTAAAAACTCCCAACAACAGCAACAAAAGCCCTGGTCAAGACAATTTCACTAGAGATTTCTGCCAAACTTTCAGAGAAGATGCAACAGCACTATTTCCCAAAATATTTCAGCACATAGAAAAGGATGGAATACTCCCAAGTACACTGTATGAAGCCCTGACACCCAAACAAGCAAGATACAGCAGAAAAGAAAACTAGAGACAAACATCCCACATGAACACATACAGAGAAATCCTCAACAAAATTCTAGCCAGGGGAATTGAACAACACATCAAAAAAAAAAAAAAAAAATCTCCATGACCAAGAAATGTTCAAATCAGGTTTAGGGATGGTTCCATAGTAGAAAAACGATCAATGTAATCCATTACATAAATGAAACAAGAGTATGAGACCACTATATGAAAACTCGTGAAATGGTTTATGCACCGAAGAAAATATTCTTTGATAGTTTGAGGGTGAGGAAGAAAGGATAGTGTATTCACTGACTAGGTAAGTAGACAAGAATGCAGAACTAACTTAAACCATGACATGTCACTTAAAAAACTAAAAAAAATATACTGGGGCATCAGTACAAAATTGCTTGAATTGTTTCACCAAAGAGAAGAAACTGCAGTATATTTCTACCATATCCCGTCCTTCCTTGACTGAAAGTTTTTCCCAAGAATACCAACTCCCTAGCACATCAGCCAGTCCTGTGCATAAAGCAAATACATTTCCTTAGACAGAAAAATGGTTCAGTCAGAAGGTTGTTGTTGGTACTTACACTCAGAAGTCCCAGACATACTCAGAAACTGTGAATATCCGGGAATCTGGGCAGGGCCTGACAGGTTCTGCTATAGTTCATCCCCTGGTCACTCATATTCATTTTTTCCTCAAATTAAGCTCTATCTGTCACGACATTGGCAGGTATTTGCCAGGCACATGTCTTTTTTTTTGCACAGCCTACCCTTCAAAACAGAAAATGAGAATCTTCTTAAATGTCACATGAGCTTTCCAGATTTCACAATGTGTTCTAAATTGCTAGGTGACTGACCTCAGAATTTACTCCCACCCCACTCACCCCCCACATTTAGGAATCTATGATGTTTAACAGCTGCAAACCAACTCAATGAGTTTTAGAACTACCATGTTTCTGTATATTTCAAAGGGCTCTACTTATTGTATAAGGCTTTGTTGCCCCTCAGACAGATATAGAAAACTAGTTTTTCTGTAGTAAGAATCTTTGTTATTGTAATACTTGTGCACTCCACAGTTCTTACCATCCTGTCTAACACCAGCAAGGTAAACAAGTGAGCCTTTAAAGGAGTCCTATCCTGGCTGTCTTGCTAGGACTGTGTCTGTATTTGTGGCCTTAGACTGGACTCCCCCAAGGAAGACCCTCTGAAAGTGTTTGAATAGAAGCAGTTCATTGGAAATCAACATCCATGGAAGCAATCGCAACAAATCAACTGTCAGACTGTATTTGGCAAATCTGCTGCAAAAAACCTCTTTCAAGGGGTAAAAAGTAAAGATATCCCTTTAAGAACTAAGTTGTGCAAAGATGAACTGATGTCTTTGAACGATGGTGTTGGTGCAAAATATTGAATATACTGTGCACGTCCAGAAAAAAAGAACAAATTCGCCTCAGAAGAAGTACGGCCAGATTGCTTCTTAGAAGCAAGGATGGCAAGACTTCTTTTCACATAATTTGGAGATATTGTCAGGAGGGATCAAACCCTGGAGAAGGACATCATGCTTGGTAAAGTGGAAGCTCAATGAAAGAGAGGAGTACAGTAAATGAGATGCATTCACACACCAGTTGTGATAATGGGCTGAAGCACAACATCAGCTGCGTGGACAGGACAGAACAGAACTAGTCAGTGCTTCATTTTGTCACTAAGAGTTGTAACCAAGTCAGTGATGCTTAACAAAATCACTGGTTTATTCAGAAGGTGATTCCAGAAAGAACCAGTAGAAAAGGTGAGATCTGAGACATAGAAATGTATGTAGTCAATTCAGTACATGTTAGTAGTAAATCACAACTGAGGGGAATTGGGTTTCACACCACTGAAAAATTGTCCTCGTAGAACATGCTTCAGCACTGTCCCACCCAGTGTATAAGAAAACCAGGATTTGCTCACACCAGCTCTGCCTTTTTTGACTAAGAGATTCTTCTGGAGCCATCAAAATCATCCCATCAGGCCTTCCAGAGAGCAGACAAATTTTGTCCATGTTTCCAGAAGATAGTTTTCAGGCAGGAAGTCTTAAGTGTTCTTGGTTAGAAATAATCACAACAGACCATAGATTTTGGAATATGAGAAATGTATCAGTTATCTTTTGTAATAAAACCAAACCAAAACACAGTGGCTTAAAGCAGCAGTTGCTTTATTTGCTCACAGTTCTACGGGTCAGCTGAGCAGCCTAGAGCTGAATAGCCTTTGGTTAGATGTTCTAGAAACTCTAGATATGGTCACAGTGGTTGCGACAGCTGGCTACTCTCCTCCTGAAGTCTTTCATCGTCTGTTAGACTAGCATGTGTTTCTTCACATGAAGTTCTCAAGGTCTCAATAGCAAGAAGGAGCAAGCCAGCATGCACAGCAATTTTCCAATCTCTATTTTTATTTTTGTCAATATCTTACTGAACAAAATAAGTTATAACACTGGTCTAGATTCAGAGTACTTATGAGTACATTTCTCAAAGCTCCTTTCATGTCCTGATTTCTTCTGTGTTCAAATAATTAGTTACATCCTATAATAGTGGTCTCATACAAAATTTGTCCTTTTGTGTCTGGCTAATTTTGCTGAACATAGTTTCCTCTAGATGCTCCCATGCCATCATTGTTTCTTATCAATGTGCAGTATTTCATTGTAGGAATATGTCACAGTTTGTTCAACCAGTTGTCTGTAGATGGGCATCTAGGTTGTTTCCAAATTTTTGTTTTTCTGGAGACAGTTGCAATAAACACTGGTGTGCAAGTATCTGTTTGAGTGGTATTCGTTATTTCTTTGGGATATATACCATGGAGTGGGATTGCTGGATCATACAGTATTTCTATTTCCAATTTTTAAAGAAAGTATTAAATCAACTTCCACAATGATTGAACCATTTTACAGTTCCACCAACAGTGTAGAAGAGTTCTAATCTCTCCACATCCTCTCCAGCATTTACTATTTTGTGTTTGATGGATTATTGCCAGGTTTGCTGGGGTGAGGTGGTATCTCATTGTGGTTTTGATTTGGATTTCTCTGATGGCTAGTACTGATACATACTTTTTTCCATCCTTTGGTTTTTAATGAATTTACATGTTTGTTTCTAACACGTGTCTCTGGTAGACAGCATATTGGTGGGTCCTTTTTTTAAACCCATTCTGCCACTTTCTGGATGCATTTAGGTCATTTACTTTCAGTGTAATTATTGATAGGTGTGAGTTTACTGCTGTCATTCTATAGTGCTTTTTTGTAGTGGTGACTTTTTTGTTTGTTCCTTTTACTCTTTTGTGCTGAAATCCTTTTGTTAGTGGATTTCTTTTTCATTTGTTTTGTTTTTGTAAATTTTGTTTTTTTTGAGACTATATTTTTCTTCTTTATTTTGATGAATAGGTTTGTCAAATTTTCTTATGGTTACCTTAAAATTTCTCTTTGTCTTCTTGGTATGAACTAGGCTATTATTACTTAATATCTCCATGACTCCCACTCCATCTGAAAGTTCTATAACTACACCATTTATTTCGTCTTTTATTGTTCTGAAGTTGTCATTTACAGGTTCATATCACTGGTTTCCTGTTGTTCATTACCTAGATTGATATCAAGCTGGTAAATTCTTGCATCGTAGGTTCAGGCTGTGATCTGATGTTCTTTATTCTCAGACCAAAGGATTCCCTTTGGTAATTCTTGTAAATTTTGTTTATTTTTTACATATTCCCTTAATTTCTGTTTATCTGGAAATGTCCTTATTTTACCATCATATTGGAGAAAGAGTTTTGTGGGTTATATTTTTCTACACTGGCAAGCTTTTTCCTTTCAAGGTCTTATATATATATCACCCCATTGCCTTCTGTCTGTACAGCTGCTGTCAAATAATCAGGGATTAGGGATTAGTCTTACTGTTTCTCTTCTGCATGTGACTTTCTGTTTTTCCCAAGCTGCTGTCAGAATTTTTCTTTGTGTTTGGTCTTATTGAGAGTAGTTATGATAATACTTGGTTATGTTCTTTTGGGAGTCTATCCTGTATGGGGTTCACTGAGCTTCTTAGTTGGTCAGACTTTCATCTTTCATGATGGTAGGAAAGTTTTCTGTCAGCAATTCTTTATTGAAGCTTTCTATGTTTTCTCCCCTTGTTGTAGAACTCAGATCACTGCATATTTTTGCTTTACATTGTGTAACATACACTTTCATTGTTTCTTCATTCTTTTTCAGATTTCTCCTCAAAAAGAATTGTTTTCAAGTGTTTGTCTTCAATTTCACTGATACTGTCTTCCATCATTTCAAACGTACTCCTCAGGACTTCTATGACACCATGAATTTCTGAAATCTTCTTGTTTATCTTTCAGATTTCTAAATTTTTTGTATGATTTCTAGTTGTGAATGTATTTTGGCATTTTGTTCTTATGTTATTTTCTTGAAGTACTCCAATTTTTTGTCTGTACTTTCCTTAAATTTGTGTGACATTTCCACAAATTTGTCTACTTTTCTTCATTAGATAGCACTGAATATTAAATATTTGAATTCTCTGTCAAATATTTATAGTGCCCTTTATTGAACTGTAAAGTCATCTGGTGTTTTATTTTAGACATTTACTGAAACCATCCTGTCCTGTTTTCCATGTTTTGATATTGTTTGTCCTCATCAGGACATTAGGTGCTGATTTTTTTCATTTATTTTTTTGTAATCTGTTTGCTTCATTCTGATCTTTGTTTATTTGCTTATGTCAGAGCAAGCAAATATGCAATCTTTGTTGTTTTCTTTTCTCCAGTCATGATACTTTTCACACTCTTGTTAAAACAATAAGGCCAGTAGAAGGCCAATAGCTCACCTGCTTTGGGGTGTGATTTTCAGTGCAAGGTGTAGGTAGTTAGGAAGGGGAAGGGAGGTTGTGATGTATGGAGTTAAGACGGTTATAGAAAATGGAAGAGAAAGAATACCAAAAAAGGGGTGGTTCCAGAGAGGTATGCCTTGGAGTGTAGAGAGAAACACTGAGAAATGGATGAAGTCAAAAGGGGGAGGGGGAGGAAAACGGAAATAGAAAAAGATACTGGATAAAAATTTGAAAAAGAAAAACAAATTCCTGGGGTCCCACTGGTGTGGTTGTAAAGAACAAGGAACTGTCTCCTAGGCTGCGCAGTATTTTCTGTCTAGAAGGGGTATAGATGTCACACCAAACCAGATATTCAAGAGACAAGAAAAGAATGTAAGTATGGAGAGTCAAGAATTGAGAAATTGAGAAAGGGAGAAAATAAAAAAGATAGAAAGGAAGGAAAGAAAGAAAGAAGACAGAAAGAAAGAAAGAGAGAGAGAAAGAAAAAGAGAGAGAGAGAAGGAGGGAAAGAGGGAGGGAGGAAGGGAGGAAGGGAAGAAGAGAAAGAGGGTGGGAGGGAGGGAGGGAGGGAGGGAGGGAGGGAGGGAGGGAGGGAGGGAGGGAGGGAGGAAGGGAGGAAGGGAGGAAGGGAGGAAGGGAGGAAGGAAGGAAGGGAGGAAGGAAGGAAGGAAGGAAGGAAGGAAGGAAGGAAGGAAGGAAGGAAGGAAGGAAGGAAGGAAGGAAGGAAGGAAGGAAGGAAGGAAGGAAGGAAGGAAGGAAGGAAGGAAGGAAGGAAGGAAGGAAGGAAGGAAGGAAACACAAATGCTTCCAGGGCTGCCACTGACGGCATCTGCTCAGACAGTGGAAGTGGTTCCTAAGCTGTGCAGTACAGCCCGGCTAGAAGGAGATTTCAAGCATTGAAATAAAAAAGAAAACAAAGAAATAGTTAAAAGAAAATTCAACAAAGCAAAACAAACAAACAAAAAAACAATTCTCAGGGATTCTACCAGTGTGTGCCCACAGGTGGGAGAACTGGTTTCCTAGTTGAGTAGCCTGCACAGCTTTTCAAGAAGAAGCAAAGATAACATATGGAGCCAGGGCCTCAAGAGAAATGAGAGGGACATGCTAGAAGGTATGAAAGAAACTAAAAGAAATGGAAAACAAAACAACACCAACAACAAATATCAGCTGCAATCAAATAGCACTCAAGGAGCTGTCTAGTGTGTTTGGGGTGAATCCAAAAGGTTGGGGCCAAACCAGCCAAGAGACTGCAACCAGGAGGTAGTAGAGTTAAAGGGGTTGGGAGGAGGGAGGAGGGAGTGTTAGGAAAGCATATATTGGGTGTTACCAGGAGACCTATGCCAGGAATTTCCTAAAGCTGCTTTCCTGTACTGCCTGTTTATTGATCTCCAGTGTGGGTCGGGTGAATCTAAGTAGCATGGACACACCATTTTCTGCTCAGCTGAGCCACTGCAGATAGCCAGGATGCATAGGAGGCACGGCAGCAGGGAGAGGATACAGTGGAAAAATGTGTATCATTGGTTATAAGATGGTTATTAGATTTCAAAATTAGAAAACTCAGTAAAAAGTCATAGGAGCATAATTGTGGCAACGGAAAGCAGAACTAGTGAGACTAAAGGTAAAGCACTTCACATCAATTTACCTGAAAAAAATCTGATGAAATAATTTTCAAAAATTAAGAAACTGTAAAAACTATGTAAGACATTATCAAAAGGAATAACCTAAGAGTGCTTGGAGTGCCAGAACAGGGAAAATAACAGAAAATACCAAGAAAATTATTGAACATTTGTTGGCAGAAAATTTCTCTGATATTGTTGGCAGGAAATTTCTCTGATACTGTGGAAGATGGGAAGACATGTATCCAAGAATCTCATCAAGTTCCATTCAGGGTACATCCCAAAAGAAAGTCACCAAGATATATTAAAATGAAACTTGCCTAAAACAAAGATAGAAAGTGATTTTTAAAAGTGAGTGGGGAAAAAAGAAAACTGATCTACAATGGAGAGTTGATAAGACTAAACTCTGACTATTCAGCAGAAACCACATAGGCAAGAAGGCAATGGAATGACATACATAAAGCTTTGAAGGAAAAAAGAAAATCCAAGAATTATATGTCCAGCAAAACTGTCTCTCAAATATGATTTTGAAATTAGGGCATTTCCAGAATAAACAGAATTTTGGGGAGTCTGTCTACCTAAACCAAGAGTAGAAAAAATACTAAAGACAGTCCTTTGGAAACCCTGGTGGTGTAGTGGTTAAGGGCTACAGATGCTAACCAAAAAGTTAGCAATTCAAATCCATCAGGTGCTCCTTGGAAACTCTACAAGGCAGTTCTACACTGTCCTATAGTGTTTCTATGAGCGAGAATTGAGTTGACAACAGTTTTGGGGGGGTAGTTCTGGTGTCTTAGTCATCTGGGACTGCTATAACAGAAATTTCACAAGTGGGTAGCTTTAACAAAGAGAAATTTATTTCGTCACAGTCCAGTAAGCTACAAGTCCAAATTCAAGGCATCAACTTCAGGGAGAGATTTTCTGTGTTGGCTCTATAGAAAGGTTCTTATCATCTGTCTTCCCCTGGACTGGGAGCTTCTGAAACCCAGGGACACCACATCCTTTCCAAAGGATGTGCTTTATTCCTAGCACTGTTTCTTGCCTGGTGGTAGGAGGTCCACAAATCTCTCTGCTAGCTTCTTTCTTTTGTATTACAAGAGATTGCATCAAGGTGCAATATAATCTTACACAATGAGTCCCTCCCCACCAACACAACTGCCACCTATTCTCCTTTGTTAACATCATAGAGACAGGATTTATGACATACAGGAACATTATGCAATACCAAAGATTATGGGCTAGCTAAACTTCTACACATATTTTTGTGGGGACACAATTCAATCCATGATGTTTCACCCTTAGCCCTCTCAAATCACATCCTTGTAACATACAAAAAATATTCACCCAATAATAGCAAAAGCTTAAGTCATGGTCCAAAATTCAGAAATTCCTCTTGAAATCTGGAGCACAAGTTATCTGCTTACAAGAGTATGACAGCAGAACACACAATAGAAGTTTCTATTACAAACAGGAGAAATTGCAGGGGAAAAAGGCGTACTAATAACCAAGTAAATGAGCCAAAGACAGAATACATTATGTTAACCCCGAAGGCTTTGAAGATATTTTTCCATTCTCTGAGACATTTTACACAATGACATTGTTCTCCAGACTGTAGGTACTGGCCTCTGGAGTCTGAGTGAAGGCTCCTTGGTCCTGCGCTATAGCTAAGCCTTTCAGGACCACTGGCACAGCAACTGAGTTCCCTGAGCTTTACATACACCATTTTCCTAGCCCATCTGAGTGGCAATTCAACCTCTAGAAGCACCAGAGTCTATGGCTTCACCCTGAGAAATCACTGGGATTATGGCCATCCCTTTTGAGACTAAGGCAGCTCAAATCCTTGTCTCTTCAGCTTCTGCTTCCTGTGGCCTCTTTGTCCAGATCTCACATCCACATCTGGCCTGCAGAGGCAAGTGTTCCAAAGCTGTGTAGCTGCACTGATTTAAGTGCTTGGAGGAACCCTACTCTACCAAGAAGCATCTTACACAGAAAGTGAGCTATCTGTCTCTGTGGTCAGCTCCAGAACTGTCTCATGCTAGTCTCCTGGTTTTGCATGCTGGTTTGCTGCTACTTCTTACCATTTGCACATTCTTCAATGTTAAGAGCTCTCCTCAGTTCCTTCTGAGTCTTCTCTCCTTTCAGTTTTCAAACTGCATCCACATTTTAGATATCTGTTAAAGTGCAAAGGATGTGCTCTGTTCCTGACACTTCTTAGTGGTATAAGGTCCCAAATTTTCTGCTAACTTCTTTCTTTTATATCTCAAGAGTTTGTTTTAAGACACAATACACTCTTACACATATAAGTTTTGCCCCACTGCACAACTACCACCCATCCTGCTTCATTAATACCATAACAGCAGGGTCTACAGTATTCAGGAACATCACACAATACCCACACAATACTGGGAATTATAGCCCAGCAAAACTTCTGCACATACATTTATGGGGGGATACAACTCAATCTATGACATCTAGTTAGAAAATAAATAATATCAGATTATAATCGAAGATCAGAACACAAAGTAGAGAAACCTGATATCAACCCTGATAATAAAGTCATGAAGATAAGTTAAAGCTAAAACACAGAAATAGTGAAACAGAGACATCAATATGAAAAAAGATGACAACATTAAAATAAAAAAGAGAAACTACATAATGCAGTCATGAAACTTTCACATGGAAAGAAAATAAAGGCAATATCAAGAAACAAAATATTGATTTAAACTTAGAAAAATAGAGGTAAATATTATGGTAGTCACAAAGGACACTAACAATACTAAACATCAAAATAAAAAAGGAAAAGCATAAAGAGTCAGTAAAACAAAATCAACAATGAAAAAGATGAAAAAAAAACACATAAATAAAAACGACTCAGCCTAGAAAATTAAGTGAAACAAAGAAACTGTGAACAACACACATCAAAAGATGTCAAAATGAGAGCCATAAACTCATAGCTATCAATAGTTACACTGAATGTAAATGGGTTAATGTATCAATAAAGAGACACAAAGTGGCAGAATAAATACAATGCAACAATCTGCCTACATAATGCCTACGAGAGATATATTTTAGTCTAAAAGACACAAACAAAAACTCAAGGGATTGTATAAAAACGTATCAAGGAGACAAAGATAAAGAAGAGGAGGAGCAGCAATATTAATCTCCGCAAAAATAGACTTTAAAGTAAAACTCACCACAATGGATAAGGAAGGACACTATAATGATTAAAAGGTCAATATACCAGAAGGACACAACTATGATGAATATTTATGCACCCAATGATAAACCAAAACCAAAACCACTGCCATCAAGTCAAGACTAACTCATAGTGTCCCCACAGGACAGAGTAGAACTGCTCCATAGAGTTTCCAAGGAGTACCTGGTGGATTTGAACTGCTGATTTTTTGGTTAGCAGACATTGCACTTAACACCCAATGGTAGGGCTACTAAATACACAAAACAAACACTAAAAGCATTGAAAAGAGATATAGACAGCTCCACAATGATAGCAGGAGGCTTCAATTTATCATTTTTGGTGAAGATGAGACATCTACAAAGGAGCTCAGTAAAGACACAGAAGATCTAAATACCACAATAAACCAACATGAACTCCTAGAACTATATAGACCATTCCATCCAGCAGCAGCTAAGTGTACTTTTTTTTTCAATGGTCATGGAACATTCTTCAGAATAACCACATATTAGGCCATAAAGCAAAGTTAACAGAATTCAAAACATCAAATTATGACAAACATCTCTTCTGACCGTAAAGCCAATAAAGTATGTATCAGTAACAGAAAAAGCAAGGGAAAAAATCAAATACATGGAAACTGAACAACACCCTGTTCAAAAGCTACTGGATTACAGAAGAAATTAAGGACATGATAAAGAAATTTACAGAAATTTACAAGAATCAAAAGACATTTTACCAGAACTCATTGGGTCACAGCAAAAGCATGGCTCAGGGGTCAATTTATAGCAACAAATACACATATCTGAAAAGAGGAAAGGGCCAAATCAAAATATTAACCTTACAGCTCAGAGAAATAGAAACACAGCAGCAGAATAAGCCCTCAGATACCAAAAGAAGGGAAATAATAAGGATCAGAACAGAATTAAATGAAATAGAAAATATAAAAAACAATTGAAAGAGTTAACAAGACCAAATGTGGGTTCTTTGAAAATATCATGAAAATCGACAAACAACTGGCCAAACTGACAGAAAAAAAATAGAGGAGGAAATAAATAACCCGTATAAGAAATGAGATTGGCAATAACACAACAGACTCAACTGAAGTTAAAAGAAATGTGACATACTTAAAAGAAGTATACCATGAAAAAGTATACTGTAACAAATTTGAAAACCTAGAGGAAATGGCCAAATTTGCAGAAATACACAGACTACCAAAACTAACACAGAGGCAGAATAACTGAACAAACCCATAACAAAAGAAAAGATTGAAAGGATAATTAAAAACTCCCCCTCAAAAGCCCTGTCTCAACAGTTTCACTAGCAAATTCTTATAGGAGAAGAGGTAGTAACACTATTACTAAAAATATGTTAAAGTATAGAAAAGAACAGAGTACTCCCAAGTGCATTCTATGAAGCTAGCATAACCGTGATACCAAAACCACAAGGACATAAGAAGAAAACTAGAAACATATCCCACATGAACATACATGCAGAAATCTTCAACAAAATTCTGACCAATAGAATTCAAGAACAATATATATCTAAAAAAGTAGCTCACTATGACCACGAGAGGTTCATGTCAGATATTAAGGGATGGTTCAATAGTAGAAAAACAGTCAATGTAATTCATCACATGAACAAGCCAACAACCATGTGATGCTATCATTTGGTGCAGAAAAGTCATTAGATAAAGTCCAACAGAATTCATCATAAAACTCTTAGCATAAGAGGAATAAAAAGGAAATTATTCAACATAATAAAGAACATTTATACAAAGCCAAAACCAATATCATCTTAAATGGAGAGAGACTGAAAGCATTTCTCTGTAGAACAGGATCTAGACAACACAAAGATGTCCTTTATCATTAATCTTATCCAATATTGTGATGGAGGTTCTAGTCAGAGGAAATAGGGTAAGAAAACAAATAAAGGGCATCCAAATTGGTAAGGAAGAAATAAAAGAATCTATCTCTCTTAGCAGATAACATGATAGACACAGAAAACTCCAAGGACTCCACAAGAAAAACTATTCAAACTAACAGAAGAGTCAAGCAAACTATCAGGACATAAAATATACAAAATCAGTTAGATTCCTCTACATCAACAAAGAGAACTTCAAAGAGGAAATCCCCAAATCACTACCATTTACAGTAGCCCCCAAGAAGATAAAATACTTAGGAATGAATCTACCCAGAGATGGAAGAGACATACAAAACTACAAGATATTGCTGCAATAAACCAAAAGAGATCTTTATAAGTGGAAAAACATACTTTACTCATACTCAGCATTGTGAAAATGTCAATTCTGCTCAAAGCAATCTACAGATAGAATGGAATTCCAATACATATTCCATTGGCATTTTCTAATTAGATAGAGAAACAAATTACCAATTTCGTATGTAAGTCAAGTATTTCTGAAGAAGAACAAAGTGGGAGAACTCACACTTGTTGATTTAGAACCTATTGTACTTCCAGAGTAGACAACAATATCACGGCTGGTATTGTTACAACAACTGATAGATTAATGGAACAGAATTGAGAACCCAGATGTAAAATTCATTCATCTAAGAGCAGCTGATATATGGCAAGTGCCCAAAGTCTGTTAAATAGGAAAAAGACAGTCTCTTAAACACAGTGTTGGTATAACTATTCATCTGCAAAAAAAAATGGAACAAAAGTCATACTTCACATTGTATAAAGCAACATGAAATGGATTAAAGACCTGAACATAACATCTAAAATGATAAAGATCATGGAAGTAAATATAGGGAGAATAATAAGTGCCCTAATATACAGCAAGAACAGAATATATAACAGTACTGGCGATGAAGAAATACTAGAAGAGGATCTATGTAGCCAGAAATTCCTAAAAGTCAAACATTAATGTTCATCCAAAATCTTCACCAAGGAAGGTGAGGCTAACGTGGTAGAGCACTCAAAACATCTCTCAACCCCTATAACAATAGAGACATAGAAAGACAACTTAACAGATTAAATAGGACATTCTTGGAGTTCTGATCACTACAGGGAAGTCAGGAGAACAATGAGCTGGCCAGCGGAGAGGAGAATGTGGATGCCAAGTAGCCAGACAGGACAGGCTAGTGGGAGCTGGCATGCTTAAGGAGGACCCCTGTGTTAGTGCCACAAACATAGCCGGATTCGGAGTGTTTTTCTCAGTGCAGAAGCTGAGCTTCAAACAGACACACCTGCAGAACTGCAGCATTCTTCCATCTGAATGCCAAAAGATAAGCTCATGTAGTCACGTGTTTAACAAAACTGTGTTTGGGGCACAAAACACCTCCTTCTCTCCAGGATTCCTCACCTTTATCTTTTGTGCTGTGCTAAGAGCCTGATTCTGACACAGTACCTGAAGTGGCAGACAAGCACCTAATAGAGTGAATAAATAATGAGACAAAGCAAACAAATAAATAAATAAATAAAAGGGAAGCCTGCCAGTGCAACTGAGACAGAAGCTCAGAGAAGAACCAGGTCATATCCTGGCTCACATCTGCTGACCACTCACCTTTCTGGGTGTGTGTGCAGCACACTCTGCCTTTCATAGAGTGTGCACACCCTGCAGCCTGAGCCCACACTAATCCACATTCCCCCCCAGACATTGCATACCTGGTGCCAGCTGACAGGGTCCCTGGGCAGAATATACACAAGAAAAGTAAATTAACACTGGAGGCCCTGTGACTAGCTACAGGACTAACCATCCAGTGATAAAGTTTTGAAATTTCTACTGCTATAATTAATAAAACAATGCACTTAGCTACTCTACTTGGACACTGAAAAAACTAAAGTCCTCCCCGCTGCCCCTGCCGCCGACTGGAATAAAATAGCTGAAATTAAAGCAATCTATTGATGGCTCAGAGGCAACAATCTATTTCAAATCATTTAAAGAAGCAGATCAACTTGGCTTCTGAAAACTCCTGAAACAAAGAATTAAAAAATCCTTCCAGATGAAGAAGAATTGTTGAAATTATCAGAGGTAGAATACAAAGAGTTGTATTTCAATCTGTCGTAGACATTAGGAAGGAAATGAGGCAAATTGCAACAGAGCATACCGAAAAAGTAAACAAGCTACAAAAAATACTCTTGCAAAAGCAACCTGAAATGCAGCAGATTAACAATAAATTCACAAATTTAAATAACTCGATAGAAAGTCAAAGGAATAGAATCAAGGCAATAGAATACAGAACCAGTGAGACTGAATGTAAAACAACTGACACCAATGTATTTGAGGAAAATTAAAATAATGAAGAATCACTGAGAGTTATATGAGATTGTACCAAGAGGAATAAACTATGATTGGAGTTCCAGAACAGAGGGGGATGACGGAAAATATAGAGAGAACTGCAGAAGTTGTGTAGATAGAAAACAGACAAGTGGATAAATGAATTATGGTATATTCATGCAATGTAATGCTATGAATCGTTGAAACATCTCATAACACGGTTGAATCTGGAAGATGTTATGCTGAATGAAATTAAACAGTCACAGAAGGACAAATTTTGTATGACACCACTATTATGAGAACTTAAGAAATGTTTAAACACAGAAGAGAATATTCTTTGATGGTTAAGAGTGTGGGGAAGAAGGGAGACGGTAGTCACTGCTTGATAGTTGACAAGAATTATTTAGGCAAAGGGAAGGACAGCACACAATACAGATGAAGTCAGCACAAATGGACTAAATCAAAAACTAAGAAATTTCCTAAATACAACCAAACACTTCTAGAGACAGAGTATAAGGTGGGGGAATCTGGGGACCATGGTTTCAGGAGACATATAAGTCAACTAGCATAACAAAGCTTATTGAGAAAATGTTGTCCATCCCACTTTGGTGAGTGGAGTCTATTGTCTTAAAAGCTAGCAGGCAGCTATCTAAAATGTATCAGCTGGTGCCAATCCACCAGACTTCACGGTCTGATTGAGATCTGAAAGACACGACCTCTGGAGGTCTCTGTTAGCCCAGAACTGAAACCATTCCCAAAGCCAACTCTTCAGATAAAGACTAGATTGGACTATAAAACATGAGGATGCTCTTGAAGATAGTGGTTCTTAGCTTAAGGATATTCTTGGGACTAAGATGACAACTTCTGTCTGGAAGCAAGATGAGAAGGCAAAAAGGGATGGGAGCTGGTTGAATGGATACTGGAAATCTGGGGTGGAAAGGAGGAGAGTGCTGTTGCATTGTAGGGAGAGTACCTACAGTCACATAACAATGTGTATATAATTTTTTCTATGAGAAATTAACTTAAACTGTAAAATTTCACTTAAAATACAATTAAAAAAACTGGGCTTGAATACAAAAGATTCTTTAAATTGTTTTATAAAAAGGGTAGCAAACTGTGGTATATATCGACCAAATTCCATCCTTCTCTGACTGAGGATTTTCCCCAGGAATATTAATTCCTTAGTACTTCAGCGGGGCCCCTGTGTATAAGCCAAATACGTTTCCTCAGTCAGAGAAGTTGTTCAGTCAAAAAGTTGTTTGTGCTTACACCTTAAACTCAGAAGCCACTGATATACTCAGAAACAGTGACTACTGTTTCTTGGCAGGACCTGTCAGATTCTGCTATAATTCATCCTCTGGTCACTCACATTCTTTTTGTCCCTCAAATTAAGCTCAATCTGTTGTGACACTGGCAGGACATTTGTCAGGCTCATAGGAGCAAATTTTAAGTCTTTTTCTTCTGTGCACTCTGCTCTCCAAAACAGAAAATGAAAATCTTTTTTAAATGTCACATAGACTTTCTAGCTTTCACAGTGTGTTCTAAATTTCTAGGTGACTGGTCTTAAATGGTAAGTTTTTTTCCCCCAACTTAGGGATCTATGGTGCTCAAAGACAGCAAACTAACTCAACGGACTTGAGTGTTACCATGCCCCATATATATCAAAGTGTCATATTTATTATATAAGGCTGTACTCACTCTCACACAGATACAGGAAATTATTTTTTCTCAAGTCAGAATCCAACTTATTGTGATACTTCTGCATGCCACAGTTCTCACCAGCCCACTTAACACCAGCAAAGTTCTCCATTGCTCTCTGGACAAAAAGTGGTCCTCTAAAGGAGTCCTATTCTGAATGTCTTCTTGGGACCACTTTTGTGCTTGCTGTCTTAGGGCAGATTCTCCCAGGAGAAAATCCCGAGGAAAATATTTGAATAAAAATAGTTCATTAGAAATTAGTAATGATGGAAGCAGTGGTCAAGAAATTAACTGACATATTGCATTTGGCAATTCTCCTGCAAAAGACCTCTTCAGAGGGTTAAAAATTAAAGATGTCATTTTAAAAATTAAGTTGCACTTGACTGAAGCTATGCTCTTTTCAATGCCCTCATATGTATTTTAAAGTTGGGCAATGAATAAAGAAGAACAAAAATTAAATTGATACTAACAGTTGGAACCAACTCATTGGAACTTAACAAAAACAAGAGTTCACTGAGAACGTCATTCTAGGAAAAGACAATAGAAGAATGGTCATCGGAGACATGGAAACGTATGTGGTCAATACAGTGTGTGGTAACAGTAAGTCACCGCTGAGGGTAACTGGGTTTCAGACCACCAAGAAATTGTCCTCCTAGAACATGTCTCAGAGTCATCCCACCCAGTGTGTAAGATGACTGGGATCTGTGTCCACCAGCTCCACTTTTCTTTGACTAAGAGATTCTTCTGAAGCTTTTAAAACCTTATTCCATCTGGTCTTTCAGAAACCAAATAAATTTTGTCTCTGTTCTCAGAAGCAAGATAGTTCTCAGGCAGAAAGTCTTAAGTGTTCTTGGTAGGAAGTAATTACAATGGACAACAGATTTTGGATTTGGTAATATGAGAAATGTATCAGTTATCTTTTTGTTGTTGTTGTTAATAAAACCAAGCCGAAACACAGTGGCTTAAAGCAGCAGCCGTTTTGTTTGCTCACAGTTTTATGGGTCAACTGAACAGCACTAGACTGGGCTGAATCGTCTGTGTTTAGATGTTCTGGAAACTCTAGATATGGCCAGAATGGTTGGGAGAGCCGACTGCTCTCCTCCTGAGGTCTTTCATTCTCTGATAGGCTAAGGCATATTTCTTCACACAAAGGTTCCAAAGTTTCAATAGCAAGAAAGAGCAAGCCATCATGACAAACAGTTTTCAAGTCTCCTTATTTCTGCCAATATCTTATTGAACAAAAGAAACTACAACACTGGTTTAGACTGAGAGTACACTACGGTGAAAACTTTCCTCTACAGAGTACATTTCTCAGAGCTCCTTTCATGTCCTGGTTTCTCAGACTGTAGATAAAAGGATTTAGCATGGGAGTGACCAGAGTATAAAATACAGCCACAGTAACATCCTTGCTATTAGACTCATTGGGCGAGGGGGAAACATACAACCCAATAATTGCCCCATAGTACAAAGACACTACAGAGAGGTGGGAGCCACAAGTCGACAAGGCTTTACAGACCCCCTTTGTTGAGGGGACTCTGAGGATGGTGGCACCAATGTGGCCATACGAGACCAGGATACATATGAATGGAAGGATAATGACAGCCCCCCCTACAGTAAGAGTAACCAGCTCATTGGTTGAGGTACCTGAGCTGGATAGCTTAAGTAAGGTTGAGAGGTCACAGAAGAAATGGGGAAGAGTGTTGTCTCCACAGAAGGACAGATGAGCCAGGAGCAGAGTGTGCAGTAGGGCATTGGCAAAGGATAAAACCCAGGACGCAAGTACGAGCAAGAGACACAAGGTCTGACTCATGATGGTGGTATAGTGGAGGGGGTAACGAATGGCCACGTACCTGTCATAGGCCATTGAAGTAAGAAGGAAGCTATCAATATCTGCAAAGGATATGTAAAAGTACACCTGCGAAATGCACCCAATATAGGAGATGGATTGACTGTGTGTTTGCATGTTCATCAGCATCTTTGGGGCTGTGACTGATGAGAAACAGAGGTCAGTGAAAGCCAAGTGGCTGAGGAAGAAGTACATGGGGTTGTGGAGGTGAGAGTCCAGCCTGATGAGCAGGATGATGAGCAGGTTCCCCAGCACCGTGGTCAGGTACATG
Source organism: Heterohyrax brucei (assembly GCA_028571685.1). NCBI lineage: Eukaryota > Metazoa > Chordata > Mammalia > Hyracoidea > Procaviidae > Heterohyrax > Heterohyrax brucei. The sequence continues at coordinate 73,515,668 of CM053150.1, forward strand.
CCCAGGAACAGGGCAAAGAACATTCCCTGATGCTCTGGGCAGACAGGAAGTCCTAGGAGGAAGAATTCGGACACACTGCTGTGATTGTCCCTTCTCATCCTGTTCTTCTCTTTTGCTGTAGATGAAAAGACATACGGAACTGTGAAAGAATAAGAAATCATTCTGATATCACATAATGATAAAATATTTTTGACCTAATCAGTACATGAATCTTACTCTGAATATCTCATATACTTTTCCCAGGTCATAGATTAGTAATGGTCTGACATCTATTCGTTATGTGTCCATCTAGAAAAGAGCACAGCTTTCTTGTGGGAATCATGGAGCACCAGAATGATTTATTAGATCAGACTATGTTTAAACTTTACAAATTTATCAGTTTATAACATAAATCTGAGATTAAGAATCCAGGTGTAAGAATAAGTCAGTAATCAGTTGTTAGAAAGACTATTACTGGCTCTTCAGTTGGTTTGGTGCCCCTTCCTGACTCTACTTATTTTTTTCACTCAGCAGTTAGCTAACGTTTGACTTTCATGGGTTGGGTCAAGATATCCAGTGGGCTGTGGTTGATGACACAGAAATTAGGATTCAGATACTTGGTGAAAAACATTGTCAGTGACTAACCAAAGCAAAGTAGTTAAGGAAAAGAATCTGTGTCGATAACAAAAGATCTTAACATATCGTGTAAAATAGCCATCAGACCTTTCTTCAACAAAGTTTTTACCACTCCCCAACTTTGTCAGTCCACCATTACTCTTTCTAAAGGAATGGATTTTGTAAAGGTAGAAAAAAAGACTAGCTTATGTTCTAGGCTCTGACTGGATTAATTTCCTCATTTCAAACCAGATGACTTTTGTTCCAGTTTTAACAACAACATGAAAGACATTGGCTTTTCCAGTCACACCCAAAACTGCCTAAGAAGATGACCTTTGTAATTGTTTGTCTAGGCTAGTTTATTGAATACTGCCTTCTGTTAAAATGATCCTAAACTAATTTTACGCCAGTGACACATTGTATTTCTCTCATTTGGAATGCCGCTTATACTCCTAATACAGTCATTCTTCTCTCATCTTCAGATCAATTAGTCTCAGTCTAGTCCATGTGAACATTGACAAAATTATAAGAAAAAGAAATACAATGGTTGAGTCTACTACAAAAAAGAACTCATGTAATATACAAAGACTCTTAATCGCTCTCAAGGTCTTTTACTTTGAGGGCTGAGAGATGCCTCGTTAAATGACTCACCATTCACAGTGGATATTAAGCAAAGATGGAAAAACAAAACAAAACAATTGCTGACTGATTGGTTCTGACTCATAGCAACCCTATAAGAAACAGTAGAACTGTCTCACTGATTTTCCAAGGAGAGACTTGTGGATTCAGATAGCTGGTCCTTGCGTTAACAACTGAATTCTTAAACACTATCTGTAAATTCTCCAAACTTGGCTAAACAAATAAATGAAAAACATTTGCTGTCAAGTTGATTCTGACTCATTGTGACTGACTCCATGTATTTCAGAGAAGAATTGTATTCCATATAGGGATCAGTGACTTGTGATCTTTTGGAAGCAGAGTTTCAGACCTTTGTTTTTCTTCTTTTTTTTATTATAACTGAGCGAAAATGTACATTCCCGTATAAATTTGCATGCCCACCTATATGCAGCTTCCACTACCCTCCCTGCCCAGTGACAGCACACTATTCCTCTCTGCTCCATACATGTCTCATCCTCCCAACAGACTCCTTTCCCCTCCTTTCCACCCACTCTCCTTCCTCCAGCCAGAGGTCAGCAGGATGATATCCTATAGATGCATAGAACCATAAAGTGCATTCAATATATGGTCACTCTGCATCGCCAAGTCCAATCCATTCCTGTCCGAAGAGTGGACCTTCCTTATGATTTATAGGCAAGGGCAGCATCAAGGCCAGGGGCTGTGCTCCCAGGGAAACCCTGAAACTGCTGGACCATCAATTGAGGTCTTTTAGTGGAGATCTCAGGTGCATCCCTTTTTATTTTTGTGTTGCCAGTGAGACTCAACTTAGTGAGTTCCATTGCGGCTATCACTGGTGGTGGCCAGGTACCATCGAGTTCTTCTGGTCCCAAGTTGATGTAGGCACCCAGGCATCTCTGAGTGAATTCAACCTATGACCTTTTGATTAATAGTCAAGCTCTTAATAGTTTGTGCCAATTATTGACTCTTCATTGTTACTGCATACTATCTGAAATCCCTGTGTTCTTCTGCCTGGTAAGTTTAAAACCCTGTTAAGAAGATGTTCTAACCTGAGATGAACTATATATTGTTGTGAATAACATCACTATGTTAACCATAGCCGTAAACATATCATTATAAGAGTGCTAATTGGCTGTCTAACAGACATTTAGGTTGTTTGTAATGTTTTGTTATTTCTAGTAATACCACAGTAAATAATGTGGCTGCTATGTTATTTTGCACCCAGTCAAACATACCAATAATTTTTGGTACTGTAATTGTAACGTGTGTATTTATGATTCTAATAGACCTTGTTAAATTAAAAGAAGTTATTGTTCATGGGAAAGCTGGACAATGAATAAGGAAGGTCAAAGAATTGATGCCTTTTAATTGTGGTGTTGGCAAAGAACACTGTTTGAATATACGTACCATGCACTGCCAGAAGAATGAACAAATCTGTCTTGGAGAGAATACAATTAGAATGTTCCTCAGAAGCAAGGCTAGCCTAACCATGTCTCAGTCAGCAATTGCTGTTTTGTTTTGTTTTTCCATCTTTGCTTAATATCCACTGTGAATGGTGAGTCATTTAACGAAGCATCTCTCAGCCCTCAAAGTAAAAGACCTTGAGAGCAATTAAGAGTCTTTGTATATTACATGAGTTCTTTTTTGTAGTAGACTCAACCACTGTATTTCTTTTTCTTATAATTTTGTCGATGTTCACATGGACTAGACTGAGACTAATTGATCTGAAGATGAGAGAAGAATGACTTTGAACATGGTATCCGGAGGAACTAGTTCCTAAGAAGGACATCAAACTTGGTTAAGTAGAGGGTCATCAAAGAAACATAAGACTGTCAGTGTGACGGATTGTCACAGCTATAATAATGGGCTCACACATAACAAGAACTGTGAGGATGGCACAGAATCAGGCACCGTTTCATTCTATTGTACGTAGTCTTGCTATGAGTCAGAATTGACTCAATAGCATGTAACAACAACAGAGTGGTAAGAACTTTCATTGTGATGGATTCTTTAAAATAACTCTTGCGTAAGAAAAAGTGTGTCATGTGCAGACTCTAGAAAAGAGCAGTCTAGGTAAGTTTAAGATAGAAAGGGCTATGGTGTTTGAGAAAAAGAGAAAACGCGTGATTCTACTGAGCAGGGAAAGTTCACGGGCCTTTAGAATTTGTCTAGAAGTCAGATTATGTAATACCTGTCCTGAAGTAACAGTTTCAATTCTATTCTCAGAGCAATAGAACAGTCACGAAAAGATTAATCAAATGAGTAGATTAAAATTTTTGAAAATCCTGGCGGCTGCTGAGTGGAGAACAGAGTATAGGAGGGTTTAAGCATCAGCAGGAATCTTAAGAGAAGACTACTGCAGTAGTTCAGATACAAATTAAAGGCTGTGCATACCCAAATCATATCAGGAAGGATGATGAAGATAATCGAGGAAAAATGAGGTAAAACTGGAAAAAAAAAACCTGAACTCAAAAGGGGATTAAAACCAAACGAGAGGAGATACGTTATTATCCCATCCTCTAAAATTTGAATAAGTGATCTGTTTCAGATTGATTATTCTACAGGGAGCCACCTGTCTCACATTTTGAGGAGGAGTAACATTAGTGGCCATGAACATAGACTGAACTCCTGCACAATGAAACACACACACAGATAATTATACGGCTGAATCTAAATTCTACTCTTGCCCTAACATGGGCTGTTAGCTGATGAGCACATGTACCTTCAGTTACATGGCATATGATGATTTTTTCCACTTCTCTCCAGGTGACTCAGAATAAGGTAAAACAGATGGAGCTTTTGAAATTCTCAAAGACACATTGAGAAGAGTGAGCCATCCGTATTCATTCAAGGTACATCTGCTCAGACACTGTTGCTCAGAGCTCTTGAGCAATGGATGTGGGATCTAACTTTATGAACTGTGGAGAGAACCCCAGTGCGAAAGGCCCCTGAACTCCAAATTAGAGACAAACAACAAATAATCACTAAATTTTCCCCTGACTTCCTTTGGGAGAAGAGCTGTTTGTTTAGAGGAGATAATAGGAGAGTTCACACTTGGGGAGTAATTATAACAGCCACAAAAACCTGCTAGGAACTTGGTAACTCACAACGGTTTTTACCCTCTCAGTTTGCACAGAGGAAAATGTGATTAAAGAGTCCATAACAAAACAAGTTGGAGGTTGTAACCGTGGTCTCTTAACTCTAAACCTCATTATATTTCAAGAACTCCACCTTTGTACCAACATTTGGTGTTGTCAGTTTTTCATTTTTTCTGCCTTTACCTTTATAGTGGGTTTGTAATAGTATCTCATCTTGGTTTACTGTGTTTTTATTTTTATGTCGACTAAATGAGCTGGGCACTTACTCGTGTACTTACTGACTCCACTCTTGCGAAAAGTTTAAGTTTTTTGTTGCTGAGTTGTTTATTTTGTTCCTCTTATTTATGATTTATTTTTCACTGTACTTTAGAGGAAGATTTACAGAACTAGTTTCTCATTAAGGAATTAATATACGTATTATTTTATGATATTGCTTAACAACCCCATAGCAGGTCAACATTCTGCCTTCTCAACCTTTGATTCCCTGTCCCCAGCTTCCCTGTTTCCCCTGCGTTCTAGTCCTGACCCTGGGCTCACGTGCCCCTTAAGTCTTGTTTTATTTGACAGTCCTGCCCAATCTTTGGCTGAAGGTAAATCTCAGGAATGACTTCACTACTGAGCTGAAAGAGTGTCCCAGGGACAGACTCTCAGAGTTTCTCCAGTCTCTATCAGGTCAGCAATTCTGATTTTTTCTTTCTGAGTTTGATTTTTTTTCGGCATTTTTCTCCAGCTCTGCCTGGGACCATCTGTTGTGAACCCTGTCAGAGCAATCAACGGTGGCAGCTGAGTGCCATCTAGTTGTACTGGACTCAGCCTGCTGGAGGCCATTATACATGTGATCTCTTAGCCCTTTAGTTTCTTTGGTTTTCTTCGTTCTTCCTTGCTCCAAAGCGGTGAGACTTTTGGAGTATCCTAGTTGTCTGCTCACAGGCAATTAAAAACAAACTTATTGTGATTAAGCGAAAGTTTACAATCAAACTCAATTTGCCGTATAACCTCCTCTACGCACCTCTGTGCAATACTAGCTGCTCTCCCAACCTTGTGAGAGCACCCTCCTCCTTCCACTCCGTACTTCTTGTATTCATTCAACCAACTCCTGTCACCTGCTCTCTGTGCCCCTACTCCGCATCTCATTTCTGTAAAGAAGCTGCTCCAACAGTCTCATGAATATATTTACACCAAGAGGCGCACATTTCACCAGTGTCGTTCTAAGTCTTATAGTCCAGTCCAATTTTTGCTTAAAGAGTTGTCCTCTCTACTGGTTTCAGCTCTGGGCTAGGAGTGAGTCCAGGCACCGTGTTCTCAGGAGACTCTCCAGGATGTCAGACCCTCAGGCCTGGTCTTTTAATAGAATTCTAGATCAACACCCCCGTTTTTCTTCCACTACAGCAGCTGTGTTTCCTGTCAGGGCAGTTGCTGATGGTAGCTGGGCACCATCTAGTTCTTCTGATTTTGTGTTGATGTAGTCTCTGGGTCATATGGCCCCTTTCTGACTCCTAAATTCCTAGTTTCCCTATGCCTTTGGTGTCCTGCCTTTTCTTTTGCTCCCAGTGGATTGCAACTAATTGATGTTCCTTAGATGGCAGCTTGCTGGCTTTCAATACCTCAGATGTCACTCACCAAAACGGCATGCAGAACATTTTCTTAAAAAGAAAGAAGTTATGCCAATTGACCCGAATGTCCCCTGAAAGCATGGTCACCAGACCCCTGAACTTGTTGCTCTGACCTTCGAAACGTTGGGCTGTATTTAGGAAACATCTTAGCTCTTGGCATAGCCCCAAAGTGTTAATTTTCCTTCTACTGTGTGCTGTTACTTCTTTCACTTAACCCAGTTCCTATCTACTATCTAATCTATGAATACCCATCTCCCTCCCTCTTCTCCCAGGTAGCAATCAAAGATTATTTTCTTCTGTGCTTAAAACTTTTCTTGAGTCCTCGTAATAGTGGTCTCATATGGTATTTGTCCATTTTCAACCGACTAATTTCACTCAGCATAATGTCTTCCAGATGACTCCTTGTTATTAGCTGTTCCCCAAGATCATTGTTGTTCTTTACCATTGCATATTCCCTTGTGTGAATATTCAAGCCATTCATCTACTGACGGGCACCTAGAATGATTCCTTCTTTTGCTGCTGGGGACAGTGCTGCAGTAAACATTGGTGTGTATGCATCTACGTGACAACCCTTTTTCCTCTAGGATATATTCCAAGCAGCGGGACTACTAGGTCATATGGTATTTCTATTTTAGCTTTTCAAGAAAATGTCAAATCAATTTCCAAAGTGGTTATATCACTTTATATTCCCACCAACAGTGTAGAAGAGTTCTAGTCTCTCCACAGCCTCTCTAACATTTGTTTTGTATTTTTGGACTAATGCCAACCTTGTTGGGGTGAGATGTTATCTTCATTGTAGTTTGGATTTGGATTTCACTAATGACTAACAATCGTGAGCATTTCCTCTTGTATCTGTTTAGCTGCTTGGATACCCTTTTCAGTGAAGTGTTTGTTCGTATCTTTTGCTAATTTTTAAATTGAGTTATTTGTTTTTTTTCTTACTGAGGTTTTACAGTATCTTGTGGATCATGGATGCAACACACTTACCAGAGTAGCAGTTGCAAAAAATTTTTCCCAGTCTGTAGGTAGTCTTTTTACTCCATGTGAAGTCTTTGTATGATCTTAAGTGCTTCATTTTTAGAAGTTCACTTTTTTCCTATTTTCTCTTCTGTTACTTGTGCACAGTTCATAATATTTTGCTGTCTTTTTATGCTGTGTGTTAAGGCTCCCAATGTTGCACTTATATTTTCTTCACAAGCTTTATTGTTTTAAATTTTGTATTTAAGTGTTTGATCCCTTTTGAGTTAATTTTTGTGCATGGTGTGAAACAAGGGTCTTGTTTTATTTTTTTGCAGATGGATTATCCAGCTTTGCCAACACCATTTGCTAAAGAGTATGCTTTTTCTTTCCCCAGTTCATAGACTTTATGCCTTCATCAAATATCAGCTGCTTGTAGATGGATGGTGTTATGTTTGGATTCTCAGTTCTGTTCCATTGATCTACAGATCTGTTTTTTAAACCAGTAACAGGCTGTTTGAACCACCACAGAGGTGGAATAGGTTCTGAAGTCAGGTAATGTGAGTCCTCCCGCTTTGTTCTTCTCCTTCAGTATTGTTTTATTTATTTAGGGCTTCTTTCCTTTCCATATGAAGTTGGTCGTTTGTTTCTCCAACTGATTAAGAAATGCCATTAGAATTTGTATTGGGATTGCATTGTATCTGTAGATCACATTGGGAAGAATAGACATTTGCACGGTGTTAATTCTTTCTATCTGTGAACAAGTAAATTTCTCCACTTATGTAGGTCTCTTTTGGTTTCTTTCAATAGTCTGATTATTTTCTTTGCATAGGCCTCTGTAGATTTATTCCTAGGTATTTTATCTTCCTGGGGGCAACTGTGAATGGTAATGATTTGGTCATTTCCTCCTTGATGATATTTTTGTTAGTGTAAAAGAATCTAACTGATTCATATGTGTTTATCTTACACCTTGATACTTTGCTGAACTCTTCTATTAGTTCAGGTAGTTTCTTTGTGGATTCTTCAGGGTTTTCTGTGTATAAGATCATCTCTTTTTGTTTTCTGATTGCTCTGGCTATAACCTCCAGCACAACACTGAACAAAACTGACAATGGGCATCCTTGTCTGCTTCCTGTTTTGAAGAGGAATGCTTCCAGTCTTTTTCCAATTAGAACGATGTTGGCTATTGGCTATTGGCTTTGCATAGATGCCCTTTATTATGTTGCAATGATATCTCTTTTATTCTTATTTTGTTGAGAGTTTTTAACACGTATGGGTGTTGTTTTTTGTCAAATGCCTTTTCTGCCTTACTTGATAAAGTCAAACTGGTCTTTTATTTTATTTCTGTGGTTGACTACAATAATTGTTTTTGCAATGTTGAAACATCCTTGCATCCCTGATATGAATCCTACTTAGTCATGGTGGATTATCTTTTTGATATGTTATTGAATTCTGTTGGCTGCAATTTTGTTGAGAATTTTTGCATCTAAGTTCATGAGAACACTCTCTTTAGCAAATTAGCAAATTGGAGCTAATTTTCCTTCTCTGTGTTGCTATCTTTACTCAGTTTGTTTTCAGCATTATGCTAGCTTCATAGAAAGAGTTTGGGAGTATTCCTTTCTTTTGTATGCTCTGAAATACCATGAGTAGTAGTGGTGCTAACTGTTTTCTAAACGGTGGATAAAATTCTGCAGTGAAGCCATCTGGGCCAGGATTTTTTTCAGTTGGGAGTTTTTAAATTACTTTTTAATCTCTTCTTTTGTGATGGGTTTATTAAGTTGTTCTGTGTCTGTTTGTGTTAGTTTGGGCACATAATGTGTTTCTAGAAATTTGTCCACTCTCTAGGTTTTCAAATTTATTAGACTGCAATTTTTCATAGTATTCTGCTGTGATTCTTTTGACTTCAGTTGAGTCTCTCACAATATTGCCCATCTCATTTTTTATTTCAGTTATTTGCTTCTTCTCTTTTTTTTCTTTTGTCAGTTTGGTCCACGGCTTATTGATTTTTGTTGATCCTTTCAGAACTCTAGCTTTTGGTCTTGTTAACTCTTTCAATTCCTTTTCTAACTCTTTTAGTTCTGCTTTAAGTTTTATTTGCTTTCTTCTGGTGCTTGAAGCATTATTTTATTTTTCTCTTTCTATCTGTTCGAGTTGTAAGGTTAATTCTTTGATTTGTGCCTTTTCTTTTTCAATGTGTGGATTTATTGAGGTAAATTTATCTCTGAGCCACGCTTTTGCTGTGCCCCATAGGTTATGAGGATGTGTTTTCATTCTCATTTGATTCTACGAATTTGTTTATTCCAGCCTTGATTTATTCTATAACCCCCAATTTTTTTTTATCACGCTTTTTTTCTGGTATTGATTTAGACTTTCACGGCTTTATGGTCTGAAAAAATGCTTTGCAATATTTGAATGCTTTGGATTTGTTAACATTTATGGCACAGTATGTGGTCTCTTCTGGAGAATGTTCCATGTGTACTGGAAAATAAGGCATACTTGTCTGTTGTTGGGTGGTGCGTTCTATATGTGTTTATAAGGTGAAGTTGGTTTATTGTGGCATTTAGATTGTCCATGATTTTACTGAGCTTTCTTTTGGATGTTCTCTCACTGAAGGTGGTGTATTGAGGTTTCCTGCTATTACTGTGCAACTGTCTATCTCACTTTTCAGTGTTGTTAGAGTTCTTTTGACGTACGTAGAAGCTCTGTCTTTGAGAATGTACGTATTTATCATGGTTATGTCCTCCTGATGTGTTGTCCCTTTAAGCAACATATAGTGACCTCCTTGTCCACTGCAGTGGATTTTATTTTAAAGTCTATTTTATCTGAAGTTAATATTGCCACTTTTGCTCTTTTTTTTGAATGTTACTAGCTTGGTACATATTTTTCCATCCTTTGAATTTCAGTTTCTTTTTATTGTTAAGTCTAAGACATATCTCTTGTAGGTAGCATACAGATAAATTATGTTTATTTGTATCCATTCTGCTACTCTTTGTCTATATATTGATGTATTTAACCCATCTACAGTCAATGTAGTTATCAATAGGTGTAAATTTAGTGTTGTCTTTTTAGTGCCTTTTTTTGTGTGTGTTGTTGCCAGTTTCTTTGTTCCACTTAGTTTTCTGTGCAGAGTCATTTTTCCTTTTATTCTTGTTGGTGTTATATTTGCTGAAACTTCTTGATTTTGTTTCTTAGTTTGACGTGTAGGATTGTCGTTTTCCTTTGTAGTTACCTCGATATTTACCCCTCATGTTCTAAATTTAAACCAGTCTTTAATTTCTTTGTATCACCTTGATTTCCTCTCCATTTGAAAGACCTATGAATACACGAATTTGCCATTCTTTTTGTTATAACGCTGTCATTATTTACATACTGAGGTTTCTGTATCCTTATTATTGGTGTTTTAAGCTTGGTTTATTTTTATAGTTTCCCTATCTATGTTGATATCTAGATTCTCTCTCCTACATTGTATCCTTGAGTGTATACCTGATGTTATTGATTTTCTAATTTGAAGAATTTCCTTCAGAATTTCTTGTAATTTCAGTTTGGGTTTTGCAAGTTCTCTAAACTTCCGTTTATCTGGGAATGTCCTGATTTCACCATCATATTTGTGAGACAACTTTCAGGAAAGATAATTATTGGTTGGCAGTTTTTTTCCTTCAAGGCTTTGTATATGTGATCTCACTGCCTTTTTGACAGCAAGGTTTCCACTGAGTAATCTGAGCTCAGTCTTATTGACTCTCCTTTGTATATTATTTTTTGTTTAAGCTTTGCTGCCTTTAAATATACTCCTTATTTTTAGCTTTGGTAAGATTTGAGATAATATGTCTTGGTGTATTTCTTTTGCGATCTACCTCGTATATTTGCAAAAGTTTGATGAGCATCTTGGATAGATAACTTCTGATCTTTCATGACATCAGGGAAGTTTTCTGTCAACATATCTTCAACAATTTTCGCTTCCTTTTCTGTTATGGTCCCCTGTTCTGATATCTTCCTCACTCATAAGTTATTCCTCTTGGTAGGTTTCTACATAACTCTTAGTGAGACTTCGTTTTTTTCAGATGTTTTGGTCTGATCTTTCCTCATATACACTGATGTCAGTTGCTTTACCTTTAGTCTCACCAGTTCTGCACTGCATTGCCTCAATTCCACTCCTTTTACTTTCCACTGAGTTGTCTAATTCTGTAATTTTATTGTTAGTCAACTGAATGCCAAACCATTGTTGCTCAAGTATTTCTTGCAATCTGTTTAATTTTTCATTATGCTGTGCTACACTTTACCTAATCTCGTTTCTGATGTCTTGAGGAGCTGAAACTTTAGTTTTTTGTATTCTACCTCTGATAATTGCAGGAAGTTCTTTTCATCTGGAAAATTTTTTTTTTTATTCTTTGTTTTGGTCTTTTCTGAAACCATTATTGTCTTTTTCTTTAAATGATTGTAAATTGACTGTTGTCTCCTAGCCATCAGAACATCAGAAGGTTGTTGCAATTTTCTTTTTTTAATGTTTGGTTATTGTGTTTTAACATGTACGTATGTTTTAAAATGTGTGTGTGTGTCTGTCTCTCTGCGTGTGTGTACACAAGCACACAAGCCATGGTGGTAATTACTGCTTCTTAGACATGTTATCGGGAAGGACTAGTCACTGGAGAAGGACATCATGGTTGGCAAAATAGAAGCTCACTGAAAGACAGACAGATCATCAATGAGGCAGATTGATACAGTGGCTGCAGTAATGGGCTCAAGCATAACAAACGATTTGTGGAACAGGCCATAGAAACACAGGAACTGCAGAGTTTCATCCTGTTTTACATAGGGTGGCCATGAGTCCACAGTGAGTCTATGACACCTAACCATACAATTACACCTCCATTTATGGCAGTCTTATGGAAGCCATGGTGGCATAGTGGGTTAAGTGTTACATCTGCTACCCAAAAGGTCTCAGTTCAAATCCACCAGGTGCTCCTTAGAAAGCCTATGGGGCAGTTATACTCTGACTTCTAGGGTTGCTGTGAGTTGGACCTGACTTGACGGCAGTGGGTATTATTACTATTACATTATTATTGTTTTGACAACAGGAAGATATTAACATTCTGATCTAGAGTATTAACAAAGATCTTTACAGAAGAACCTGACTGTGGCCACTGGATCCACTCACGGAAGCACCCTACTCAAGGCAGGAACACGAAACATGAGTTGTGGACGTTCAGATTCCCACTGCTACATAAAAAACATGCTTTTCCCTAAGTTGACCAGCTAGAGCTGAGACACTCTCTGACTGGTCCTGTTAAGGGCTCCTTTTGCTATGCTTTTAATTGCAAAGTCTTCTCATTACTTTTTGTTATTTACTGTATTTTTTGCATTGTTCTTATGATCTTTGTGAATATGAATGAGTTACAATGTATCCTAGAAAAAGAAATTTTAAAACCATATTTTTCAACAAATAAAAATGCAACATATTCCATATACATTATCACATTACATAATTTATAGTGATATCTATTTATACATATTGTTAATTAAGAACATGTGTATTTTTAAGGTTAGCATTTGTAATTTATTAGTTATAATTACTAGCAAAAAATAGATCTAAAGAGTTCAATTTTTACCAGGTGATTTGAAAAGGGCAGAAAATTATTTCTTTATTGACAATTGAATGAACAGCACATTGCTTTAATCTTCGACTTGTCATTGAAGAAGTGGAACCAGAAAAGTACGAAATCAGTTATGTGAAGGGTTTAGCAGAATGTATCTCTTCAAAGGATTTTCTATGGTATTGTGACACATTTGCAGCCACAGAATGATGACTTTACAGCCTAAAGATAGGATACAAAGATTCTTAGAAACCTTCTACTCTCCAGTGACCAACTGTGTTGATGGAGTTTCACTTTGCTCACACTTTTGTTCAGATAGCAAAAGGGTTAGTGATTCATACTGATGTTCTTGAACTAGTGAGGTGTGCAGGAACAAGGATTTGTGATTCACACATTTTACCTCAAGTTGGTTTGTTTCCACTGTAAACTGAAAAGGCAAAAAACTCTATGAATCACCAAGTTCCTAGTAGATGCTTTATGGTTATTACTGTTATTCCTTCAAGGGTGAGATCTCTTATTGCCTGAACAAACAGTTCTTTCCCCAAGGGAAACCAAGGGCAAGTGAAGCAATTGTTTGCTGTTACTCTCTAATTTGGAGCTTTGGGTTGAGGGAGCTTTCCTCCCAGGTCCTCTTTGTGTTTTGTAAGGTAGAACCCCAGCCAATGCTCACAAGTTTTAAGCAAGAGTGTCTGAATATATCTATCTTGTGTGGTTGTTAACTGATAACTCTTCTTTCTGTTTCAGTGTGTCTTTGACTTAGAGAGTACCCTTGCTGCGCAGGACTCTGGATCTTCTAGAGAAAAGTGGAAGAATTGTCTTACACTCGGTAGTTGAAGGAGTCTGTGCTGTTCACCTGAGAGGCCATGTTAAAGCAGGAGTAGACTTTACATTCTTCACACTGCATTGGTGGTATGCAATCAGTGATATGATTACGTGTAGGGTATCAAGAGTGTGCTGCCAATCGCTAGCATAATCTACTGATTCTCATGCCAACTTTATATCATTTGTCTGGAACTGATAATCTGTACAAAATGTGGAGGATAGGGCAAATACGTATTTAGTCTCACTTATCTTTCATCCTCCATCAAGTTGTGTTGGTTTTATCCCAAATTTCTTGAATTGCCTTCTCTCCTGCCACAATTTGGGTGTAAGTAGCTAGTATTTTGTACCTGAACTACTTTAATGGTGCCCTATTAAGATTCCTAGTAGCCTTTTTGCTTTGCTATAATATGTTTACCCAGTAGTGAGCAAAATGTTTAAAAATTTTCAATTACTACTTCAAGATTCTTGGGAGTATTTGATTGCTCTGAAGAAAAAATTAAAACTTTTGTCATGGTAGTCAGCCAAGTGCCATCGAGTCGGATGCAACTCATGGCGACCATAGGGGCTGGGGTAGAACTGACCCCCAGAGTATTCAAGGCAGTAAAGGGCTTAATAACCTGACTCCTAGATAATTCTCCAAACTCATATTTGTCTTTTGTTAACCTAGCTCCTGTATTTTTTCAGTTCAACACCTGAAACTCTTTCTTCACTCAGTCTTAGACTTAATATTCATCCTAACTAGAATAGCTTTTTCTGGAATCTTCACATGACAGTTTCCCTCTTCTTATTTATGACTCATTTCAAAAGAACTTATTGAAACAGGCTTCTTCCCCACCTTAGCTGTCTGTAATTGAAAATATATATTAACATGGAAAAATGCACTATGTTGTTCCTCCATTTCTAGGAATTTATCATATATTTTCCCACTGTAAATTAATGCTAAACAATATTATTATTTGTAATATGTTTAGAAATTAGATAAAAATTAGCCAAAGCCAAGTGCTGTCCAGTCGGATCCAACTCAGAGAAAATATAAATATGCATCAGACAACTAATTTGCATGTCTGTTGTGATAAACTGGATACCAATATGCTATTGACTTTCAACACTGTGCAAAAACATCAAACTAATAATTTTTTTGTTGTAAAAATTTAGATAACACAAAGTTTTCCAATTGACTGTTTTTCATTTTTACAGTCCAATAGAAACAATTGCAGACAAGATTTTTAATGTAGGAGACTAAAGAACTAACGATTTTGGGGATCATGTCGGTCAATTTGAGAGAATATGTAGATGATAGAATCTTAACCTCTTAGATCTGAGGACCCCACAGTGAGCACCTCTCAGATACCATAGGACAACCTTGAGATTGATTAGTAGTCCTTACATAGTTCATGAGTTCTGTTTCTTAGTAACTACAGCCATCGTCTTCCCATTTCTTGTAATTTTGTAAAGGTTCACATTTGCAGGTCTAAGGCTAATGGACCCGAAGCACAAAGAGAAAGAAATGATAGATGTTACTAGCACAGGAGAAGTGTTATAAACATTATGAAAAAAAAATCATATATGAGTCAACGATATAAAAACTAGGGTAAGATCACTGGAAAATGATAAGTTGCAATTCCTTAAAGCAGTTTACAAAAACACTTATAAAAGGCTTCTTTGGCAACTTTAGGATGGGGCTAGAAAAGCCCATGATTTTTCTGGTGTTCTGAAGACTTGAACAAGAAAATTTCTGGTTTGAGCTGAGGAAGAAAATTAGGTAAGAACTTGGGAGAGAAATTAGATTTCTTGTCATACCCATTCTGTGAAAATTTCCACAGTGTTATGGAAGACTGAAAACATTGAGATGTGGGAAAGAATGTTAATAACAAAGGTCTAACGAACATCCTGTAAGGCACGCCATTGGGTCCTTTATGCCATCAACATAGATTCCTGTCCTTAAAGTTCTTGCCTTGGGTAGTTACTTAGGACAGTTCTCACGATGTATGCCAATCTGGACTTTTGAGAGATGCAGAGCAGCACACTGGATTATCTCATCCTAAGCAAGTCACACAAATAAAACATTAACCAAAGAGTGTGAAAGAAAATAGGAAAAGAGGAGTTAAAGCAGGAATAGAAAGTCATCAGACTATCTCTCTCTTGCATTCATGGATAGTTGCTAAATGAAAGGTTGGCAGTATGAGTCCACCCAGCCCTGGCTCAGAAGAAATGAGTAAAGATGTGTTTCTGAAAGGTCACAGCTTTGAAAATCCCTATGGAATGCTGTTATATTCTGTAACACATAAGCCACTGTGAGTTGAAATCAATTCAACGTCAATTGTTTTATCTTTTTCTTTTATTATTTATTTTTAAAAAGTTGTTCTTTCTAACAACTGGTTAGTTACCTAGCCTTGTAACATAGGTTCTTAATCTGAAATTTGAACCTGATCTGATTTAATAAATCACTGATCTGATGTTTCATATTTCCTCCAGAATGGCTTTTGTTTATTTCTGGGTGGGCCCATAATAGCCCACGGTCACACAGTTACCTACTCTGTTTAGCTGAGCAAAAAGCACGAGATATTGAAGATTCATATACTGAGCAGTTCAAATGCACATTCTCATTATGTGGCCACCATAATTTTCTTTCACATTGCCTTCTTTTTCTGATCTACAGCAAAAGAGAAGAATGAAATGAGGAGGGATAATCAGAGCAGTGTGTCTGAATTCCTCCTCCTAGGACTCCCCATCAGGCCGGAGCAACAGGACATATACTATGCTCTGTTCCTGGGCATGTACCTCACCACAGTTCTAGGTAACCTGTTCATCATCCTGCTCATCAGACTGGACTCTTGCCTGCACACCCCGATGTACTTCTTCCTCAGCCACTTGGCCTTCACTGACATCTCTTTCTCATCAGTTACAGCACCAAAGATGCTGATGAACATGCAGACACAGAGTCAATCCATCTCATATGCTGGGTGCATTTCTCAGGTGTTTTTTTTCTTATTTTTTGCTGGTATTGACAGTTTCCTTCTCACCTCGATGGCCTATGACAGGTATGTGGCCATCTGTCACCCCCTCCACTATACTAACATCATGAGTCAGAGCCTGTGTTTCTTGCTAGTAGTTGTGTCCTGGGTCTTATCTTTTGTTATTGCACTCTTGCACACACTGCTGCTGTCTCGTGTCTCTTTTTGTGGAGATAACACTGTCCCCCACTTCTTCTGTGACCTCTCTACCTTACTTAAGCTATCCAGATCTGACACCTCAACCAATAAACTAGTGATTCTTATTGTGGGGGTGGTGGTCATTACCCTGCCATTCATATGTATCCTGATCTCTTACGGCCGCATTGGGTCCACAATCCTGAGAGTTCCTTCAACCAAGGGAATTTGCAAAGCCTTGTCCACCTGTGGCTCCCACCTTTGTGTGGTGTCTCTATACTATGGGACAATTATTGGATTGTACTTTTTCCCCTCATCTAGTAACTCCAGTGACAAAGATGCCATTGCTGCTGTATTATATGCTCTGGTTACTCCCATGCTGAATCCTTTTATCTATAGTCTGAGGAATCGGGACATGAAAGGAGCTCTGGGAAATATACTCAAGAGAAGAATACTTTTACTGTAGTGTACAGTGAATTTAGGTAGGTGTTGTGACTTGTTTTGTTTATAAGATGTTAGCAAACATATTAAGAGCTTTGAAAAGAGCTGTACGTGGTGGTGTGCTTTTGGGGAACTCAGAAACTGTTCTGCGAAGAAATATATGCTAGTTAAACAGAGAGTGAAAGACTAGAAGAAAAGAGCCTCGAGCTGTTCCAGCCATACTAGTCATACCAAGTGAGACCTACATCTGTTAGGGAAACTTTCTGGTACATCCATCCACAGACGTTCCAACCCCTCGCTGACCCACAGGATTGGGAACAACAACAACAAAGACTGTTGTTTTAAGCCATTGTTTTTTCCCACAAAGCTTTTCCCGCCCACAAAGAAATGTCCATTCATTTCACATATTTCTGTGACATTCTTTGTCCATGATGATGATTTCTTACTGAGAACATCCATGAATCTGCCTGAGAACTATTTCAATTCTTTTAAGTACAGGGGCAAACTTTGTCTGCTGTTCAACAGGCCAGATAGGATAACAATTTAATAATTCCAGAAGAATCTCTTTGTCAAGGACAGTTAGGGGCTGATTGTAGGTAAGCAAATCCCAGGTGTCTTACACACACTGGGTGGGACAGCGCTGAGGCATGTCCTCAAGGTACCATTTCTCAGCGATCTGGACCTCACTTGGCCTCAGTGGTAATGGGCCGTTAGCATACACTGCATTAACTATCTACCTTTCCATCTCAGAGCTCCACTCCCCTATTTGTTCTTTCTGAAATTGTTTTCCTAAAAAATTACTTGTATTAAAATACTTTCCTCAAGATTTTCTTCTGGAAGACCTCCTTTTCATTTTTATCCTTATTTTTCATTTTGTTTTTTTAATTTAATATGACTGAGTGAAAATGTACATTCCCTTACAAATTTACATGCCCACCTATATGCAGCTTCCACTATTCTCACTGCCTGGTGACAGCACACTATTCCTCTCTGCTCCATACATGTCTCATCCTCCCAACAGCCTCCTTTCCCCTCCTGTCCATCCACTCCCCTTCCTCCAGCCAGAGGTCAGCAGGATGATATCCTATAGATGCACGGAACCATAAAGTGCATCCAATATATGGTCACTCTGCATAGTAAGAACAGAAGTTGTATTATTAAGGCACTCACAATAGACTTCTGCCTTACGATCACTTGATGATCAAAGGGCACATTGCTGGTGTTAAGCAGGAAGGTGCTAATTTCAAAATGCAGAAACATCATAATTACTAAAATGCTTATCTGATATAAAGTGTGGTGATGTATCAGTATGAAAGGAAACACAGATTTATTAAACAGACAACTTTAAAAGATATGGGCGCTTGGCAATTATGAATAGAGTTGGTTGGTCTTTGTTAATGTTAATAAATACCAATCTCAACTCAATCTCCTGGCACTTCAGGACAGTGCGTGAAAGTCTGAAAGTGCAGATGATATGGAAGTAGATCATCATTTTCTTACATGGAGGTCAGGATGTGCAGAAAAAAAGACAAAAGCTTTGATCATATGTGATGGCAAATATCCTGTCAATAACATAAAAAACTGAGCTGACACTGGGGAAAAAAGAATGCAAGTGACAGAAACATGAATTATGAAGAATCTGGAAGACCTTGTCAAGATTCCTGACAGTTGCTGTTTCTGAATATTCCAATGTCTTGTCACTCTAAGTACAACAACCTTCTCACTGAAGTATTTCTGTCTAGAGACACGTGCTTAGCTTAAGGCGTGGAACTGGTTGAAAGTGTGGAGAGATAACTCTCCTCAAAAAACCTCTCAGTCCATGATGGATAGGAGTTGATGGATGTATACCTTAGTTGCTTGTCCTTTAGTAAAACAATTTTAGGAGTGTTTTGTACTGATTTCCAGAGACATTTGGGGAATTGGTTCTCAGTTACACACAGCCATAACCTACACAATAACTTATCCTTTAGAGGCTGCCCTCCCTTCTTGGTCTTAATCCCCATTTCTCTAAATTATGTTCTAGAATCTTCCAAAGTAAATGTCTTGCGTTTTAATCTTTTCTCACAGTTCTGTTCATCTCTGTAGATATGCTAGCATTTTGTGAGAAGGACTGATATGTTTTTTGGATTCTGGAGCACCGTTGTATCATAATGTGATCTATTTCCTAACACTTTAATGTGGTTTATTTTATGTTATGTAAATTTAACCTTATCTCTAAGGCATAGGCTTCTATACCCAGTGATAGTTCAGCTCTGGCCCATAGTTGAATAAGTAAGTGGCTTTCCTGGAATAAGGTCTGTTTGGTCTTCAGAGTCATGTCTCTCTTTTTGTAGACTGAGACATTCTGAAAATTCATGCAGAAAAATACCTGGACAACAAACTACTGTTGTGCATTCTTCAGATATTTTCCTGTAAATCTATGCATTCCCTAGGTTAAAGGTGGCAGTGAACTCCTGTTAATGATAATCCTCATTTCTCAGTGACTCGTATTTTCCATCCTCTTCACCTACAGCATAAGAGACAGGCATGAAAAGGAAGATTCAGAAAAGTTAGTTCAAATTCCTCCTCCTGGAGCACCTCATCTAGTCAGAGCAGTGGACTGTGTCTCCCCAGAATGTGTGCAACAATTTGGCTAGACCGTAATTTCTGGTATTATGTGATGTTCTTAGATGCCACAAACCTCACCTCTGTGATGTTAATGAGGGAAGATGCCTCACAGTTGTACTCATGGGGCAAGATTCAGTGTGTGAGATTGTATTATGCCTTGAGGCAATCTCTTGGGATATAAAGGAAAGGAAGTAAGCAGACAGTTGGGGACCTCACACCACCAAGAAACAGCGCCAGGAGCAGAGCACATCCTTTAGGTAGTTCCTGGGGGTCCCTCTGCCTCAGAAACTCCCAGTCCAGGGGAAGAGCGATGACCTCCCTTGGGAACCACCACAGAATGTCTTTCCCTGGCGCTGACGCTGCAGCCCACTGCACTGTGGCAGATGACTAAAACGCCTATCCAAAATCCAAGACAAGAAGGCAGGAAGGTACAGAAAACCCACTGGATGAATGGATATGGAAAACTCAGGATTAAAGGAAAAGGAGGACAGTGCTGACACATTGCAGCAAAAGCCACAAAAACAAACTGTATAATAATTTTGAATGAGAAATTAATTTGTACTGTTAACTTTCACCTAAAACAATAAAATTTAAAAAGGTGGGATCCTTATATCACTAGGAAACTGGGAGCAGAGTGTGTCCTTTGCTGAGTAGCTCCTAGACGAGGGGATGATTGATGGCAAGGACTTTCATCCAGAACTGACAGGGAGAGAAGGCCTTCCCCTAGAGCTGGCACCCTGAAATTGGACTTTCAGCCTCCTAAACAGTGAGATAATAAATTTCTTTTTTAAAGCCATTTGCCAGTGACATTTCTGTTATAGCACAAATATAAAACTAAGACAGTCACTATGTGTTCTGGCGACAATGAAATTAAGATAGAAATCAGTAAGAAAAGTATTTCTGGAAAGTAAATAATTTAAAACAAGACAAAGAATTTTAGCTAGCTTCCTGGTTAGTGGAAAAATTAAAAGGAACATTGGGAATTATTTGAAGCAACACTAATGAATAGTGGTAACTTTTTATTGGTCAAAAGCAGCCACATACGAAAGAATACAGACTGACTTAAATGTAGAAGCCAAAACAACGAAACGACAGAAGAAAACAAAAAAGAACATCTTGTGATGTTGGAGAAGCAAAGATTTCTGAATGAAAGCACAGAAAATAGGAGATGTAAAAGAAAAAATGATCAATTAGAATTCATTAATATTAAAAACAGTGTCTATTAAATGACACTTTAAGAAAATAAGTAGGGAAACAAAACAAAGAGTCCCTGACGTAGTGGGAGAAACATGGGGTGCAGAACTTAACCTCTACTAAAAAGACCAGACTTGGTGGTCTGACAGACTAGAGCATCCCCACATGACACCAGGCCCCTGGGCTTTCTGTTAGCTTAGAACTGAAACCATTCCTGAAACCAACTCTTCAGACAAAGATTGGAATGGGCTGTAAGACATGAAAGGATACTGGTGAAGAGTGTGCTTCTTGACTTAAGCAGACACATGAGAGTAACTGGACATCTCTTATTCAAAGGCCAGATGAGAGAGTAGAGGGGGACAGAAGCTGGTTGAACAGACATGGGAATTACAAGGTGGAAAGGAAGAGTGTGCTGTCACAGTGTAGGGAGAGCACTTCAAGTTATATAGCAATGTGTGTATAAGTTTTGCATGACAAATTGACTTAGATTGTAAAATTTCGCTTAAAGCACAATAAAATATTTAACAAAGGAAAGAAAAAGAAATAGCCAAGCCACAGAAAATATTTTCTGCACACAGATATAAAACAAAGGACTTATGTCAAGAATGTATAAAGATCTCCTACAACACAGTAATAAGAAAGGTTAACAACTCAGTAACAAGAGGCTTGAAGAAACATTTTGCAAGGGAAAATAGATTCAATAACTATACAAATAAGTGGTCCCTTAATCAACATAGAAATGCAAAATGCGGTAAAAGCAAAATGAGATACCAGTGCAAACTCATTATAATTGCCAATATGAAAAATAAAAAAAAAATGTTGACACTGAATGTTGGTGCAGCTGTGGAGTTCTTGAAATAATATGGGGTTCAGAGGTAAGACACCAGGATTAAAACCTCAAAATTAGTTTATTATGGGCTCCTTAAATCACATTTTCCCTGGTGTGAACTGACAGAACCAAAAACAATTTGAATCACTAAGTTCCTAGCACATGTTTTGAGGCTGATATCATTATTCCCCAAAGGTAAACTCTCTTATTGACTGCTACCACAAAACTGTCTTTACCCAAGGGAAGCTAAGAGAAAATTTAGTGATTATTTGTCATTTGTCTGTAATTTGGAGGTTGTAGGTCTTTCCCTCTGGGGTCCTTTCTGTGGTTTATAAAGTCAGACCCCACACCCATTGCTCAGGAACTGTGAACAAGAGCATCTGAATAGATTTGCCTTATTTTACTGTGTACAGATAAGTCTTTCCAATGTACCTTTGAAACTTTTGGAGACTCTTGAGAGAAAAAAAATACAGGTACAATATTTGCCTATTTGACATTTTCACTTGTACAGTGCAATGAAACCAATTACAGACAGAATTTTTAAAATCATTTTTATTGTACTGTAGATGAAGATTTACAGAACAAACTAATTTCTTATTAAACAGTTAGTACATATGTTGTTTTATAACTTTGTTTAACAACCCCACTGTATGCCAGCACACTCCCTTCTTGACCTTGGATTCCCTATTACCAGTTTTCTTCCACTACCTCCTAACCCTTGTCTCTAGGCTGGTTTGTCCTTTTGTTTTGCTTAAAGAGCCATCTAATCTTTGGCTGAAGGGTGAACCTCAGGAATGACTTCACTACTGAGCTGAAATAGTGTCCAGGGGCCATACTCTCAGGATTTTTACAGTCTCTGTCAGAACAGCGAGTCTGGTCTTTCTCTTTCAGCTAGCAATTTGTGCTACATTTTTTCTCCAGCTCTGTTCAGGATCTTCTGTTGTGATTCCTATCAAAGCAATCAGTGGTATTAGCCAGTCACTGTCTAGTTGTTCTGGACTCAGTCTGGTTGGAGACCATTGTAGGTGTGGCCCATTAGTCCTTTGAACTAATCTTTTTCTTTTGTCTTTAGTTTTCTTCATTCTCTCTTGCTTCCAAGGGGGTAAGACCAGTATAATATCCTAGATGGCCACTCACTGATTTTTAGGACCCCAGATGTTACTTACCAAAGCAGAATATAGAACCAAGTGAGATTAGTATTCCTCAAGACCATAGTCCCCACAGCCATCAGCCCAGGGAGTTTGGGCATCAGACAGGGTTTTTGATGCAGAGAGACGAAAAACTAGGGATTTAAAGATCATGTCAGTCAAGTTGAGAAAATTTATAAATAAAGAAATATTTTCTTAACTCCAAGATGACTAATAATCCCTACAGACAGTTACCTCTCAGCTAATGCAGAAAGACCTTGAGATTGATTAGTAGCCCTTGTACACTACATAATTTCTGTTTTCCTGTAACTAGGATTACAATATTATTGTTTTGTAAAGGTTCATATTTTCAAGTTTAAGACTAATGGGCTTGAAGCAGAAAGAGAAAAGAATGATAGATGTTACTACCAGAGTCGAAGCGTTACAAAATATTATAAGAAAATACCAGATATGAGTCATCCATATAAAGGTAGGGTAAGATCATGGGAAAATGATAAGCATTTACTTGGCAAAGTAGGTTAGGCAAATACTTATAAAAGGCTTCTTCTTCGACAATTTCAGGATGAGACCGGAAAAGCCAGTAACTTTCCCAGGCTATGGAAACCCTGGTGGCGTAAGGTGTGTTACATCTGCTAGCCAAAAAGTCAGCAGTTCAAATCCTCCAGGCACCCCTTGGAATCTCTATGAGGCAGATCCACTCTGACTTCTAGGGTAGCTATGAGTTGGACTCAACTTGATGGCAGTAGGTTTGGTGTGCCCCCCGCCCCCTGCCGTGAAATGAAGACTTCAAAAGGAGAACTCTGGTTTGAATTCAGGGAGAAAATAAGGTAGGAACTTGAAAGAAAAATTAGATTTTTTTTCCTCCCCATTCCATGAAAATTTCCAGAGAAGAATAACAGTAGACTGAGAATGTTAAGGACTGGGGGAAAAAAAGGAAAAACTGCTACCTATGCTGTAAGATATGCTGCTAGATCTTTTATTCTGTTGATACACATTCCTGTCCTTAAGTCTTCACGTTGGCTAGTTACATACGATGTTTCTCAGCAAGTGTGCAAATCTGCATTTCTGGGAGATGCAATGCAGCCCACTGGATTATCTTACCCTACGCAATCTATAGAAATAAAACATTAACCAAAGAGTGGCAGAGGAATTGGAAGAGAGTGATTGAAGGAGGACTACAAGCCAGTTGGATTTTTTCTCTCTAATATTCTGCATTCAGTTAGAAACTGAAAGTTTGCTGGTGCAGCCCACCTAGCAGTGCTTCAGAAAGGATTATGATTTGCTTCTGAAGGATCACAGCCTTGAAAACCCTCTGGAGTGCATTTCTACTTAGTAACACATGAGGTTGCCATGAGATGACATGTACTCAACAGCATTTTTTTTTTTTTTAATTTTATAGTCTTCCTGACAATCATTTAGTTACCTAGTCTTGTACTTTGGTTTCATAATATTACATTTGAACCTGGTCTGATCAGGTAAATCATTCTGATGTTTCATGGTTCTTCCAAAAGAGCTTTTGTTGATTTCTAGGCATAATAATAATAGCCTGTGATCAGACTATTGCTGACTCTCACTAGTAGAACAAAATGTATGAAATATTCCATATGCATACACTGAGTAGTTCAAATACACATTCTCTTTATATGACCATCATAATGACTTTTTATTCTTTTACACTGAAATCTCTTTTTCCATCTACAGCAAACAAGACAAACAGGATGAGGAGAGATAATCAGAGCTGCGTGTCTGAATTCTTCCTCCTCGGGCCTCCCATCTGGCCAGAGCAGAAAGGCATATACTATGCTCTATTCCTGGGCATGTATCTCACCACAGTGCTGGGGAATCTACTCATCATTCTGCTCATCAGGCTAGAGCCTAGCCTCCGCACCCCCATGTACTTCTTCCTCAGCCACTTGGCCTTCACTGACATCTCTTTCTCATCAGTTACAGCACCGAAGATGCTGATGAACATGCAAGCACAGAGTCAGTCCATCTCACATACTGGGTGCATTTCTCAGGCATATTTTTTCTTATTTTTTGGTGACATCGAAAGCTTCCTTCTCACTTCAATGGCTTATGACAGGTACGTGGCCATTTGCCACCCCCTCCATTATACCACCATTGTGAGTCAGAGCCTGTGTTTCCTGCTGGTAATTGTGTCCTGGGTCTTGTCCTTTGCCAGTGCTCTCTTGCACACACTGCTGCTGGCTCGCCTCTCTTTCTGTGGAGACAACATTGTCCCCCACTTCTTTTGTGACCTTTCTGCTTTACTTAAGCTCTCCAGCTCAGATACCTCAACCAATGAACTGATCATCCTCACCGTGGGGGTGGTGGTCATCACCCTTCCATTCATGTGCATCCTGGTCTCTTACGGTTGCATTGGGTCCACCATCCTGAAAGTTCCCTCAACCAAGGGAATCTGCAAAGCCTTGTCCACTTGTGGTTCCCACCTCTGTGTGGTATCCCTGTATTACGGGGCAATTATTGGATTGTACTTTTTCCCGTCATTCAGTGACTCCAATAACAAAGATGTCATAGTGGCTGTATTATATGCTCTGGTTATTCCCATGCTAAATCCATTTATCTATAGTCTGAGGAATCATGACATGAAAGAAGCTCTGGGAAATATACTCAACAGAAGAATGTTTTCACCATAGTGTGCATTGAATTTAGGTAGGTGTTGTGACTTTTGTTCATAAGATGTTAGCAGACATGTTAAGAGGCTTGAAAAGAGCTATGCATGGTGGCTTGTTCTTCGGGAACCCAGGGACTGCTGTATGAAAATACAAGTGCTACTCTTCTACAGAAAGAAAGATCCCAGGAATAGATGCTCAAGCTGTCCCAGTGATCCTGGCCATACCAAGTGATATGTACAGTTATTAGGGAAACTTTCTAGGACATCCGACTACAGACAATTCAGCTCTGTCTTTTGCTGCTCAGTTGATGCATTGAGTTGTAAGTAAATAAAACGATTGTTGATTTAAGTTACCTGTGTTTTGGACTGACTTTTTTCACCAAGTTAGCTGATACATTTCTCGTAGTCCTGCGGCATTAGTGATCCTTGTCCACGTGAATGACTTCTTATCAAGAGCACCTATAACTCTCTCCAGAGAACTATTCCACTTCCCTCGGGAATAAGTACAAACTATCTACGTTAGGATATGACAGATTGGATAGGGATTTAATAACCCTAGAATCTCTTAGTTAAGGGCAGGTAAGTGTTGGACATACAATCCCAGCTATCTTGTACACTAGGAGAGGCAACTCTGAGGCATGTGCTAAAAGGACTCTTTCCCAGAGTTTCGAAACCCAGTTCGCTCAGTGGTGAGTACTATTGCCGTACACTGTACTGACTACCTGCACATCCGAGTCTCAGATCCCCGCACTGCTGGTGGTTCTTCCTGGAATTACTTTCCTAATAAACTACTTGTATTCAAATACTTCCCTCAGGATTTTTCTCTTGGGGATCTCACAGTAACATAGTAAATACAGAAGTTATCTTAAGAAGACAATCAGGATATGATTCTGGTTTAGGGTTACTTGATGGTCAAAGAGCCTTGAAGCACATGGCTGATTTTCAGTCACATGGTGATAACTCTGGAGGGCAGAAGCAGTACAGCTACTAAGATCCTCACGTGATATAAATCGGGTTGATGTATTGGGAGGAGAAGCACTGTCCTCTAAAATAAGGAGAGCTCTTTGAAAGACATGAACACTTGGCAATTATAAAAATCCATGGAGCTGATGGACTTTTATTAAGAACTATAGATACCCAGAGTGGGGAAAAAATAGCAATTTCATGTCAGTGACTTCACAATTCAGGACACTGTGTGAAAGTCAGAAATCTCATTTCTTTTTTTGGAAGGCAGACTACAGAAAAGAAGATGCAAGATTTGATTATATGAGGTTGGGAAATATCTGATCAATAACAGCAAACTAAGCTTAATTTGTGGGACCACAAAAAGGAGGGATGAACTGTAGCAGAATATAACAGGTCCTGCCAATATCCTTAGGTACTCAGTCTTTCTGAATATGCCAGTCACTTCTTATTGTCTAGGGACATGTGTTTAGTCTATGCATAGAGCTTGCTGGAAGTGCTGAGGTGTTAATAATTCTGGAAAAATCCTCAGTAAATGCTGGATGGAAGTTAATGGATGTATACCTTATTTTCCTCTCCCTTTGGTGAAACAGTTTAAGGAGTGTTTTGTAGTGATTCCCACACGTTTGGCGACCTTGGTCTCGGTTACTCACAGCAATAACCTTCTGCTTCCCTTCTCTGTCTTACTATCTGTTCCCCTAAGTTGCATCACAGGACCCTCCAAAGTAAATTACTTGCACTCAAATCCTGTTTCTCAGTTTGTTTCATCTGTGTAGATAGCTGTTTGTGGGAAGGACTGAGATGCTTTTGGATTCTGGAGCTCTGTTACGTGTCAGGATGGTACATTTTTGCTAAATCCTGGTTTAAAGGAAGCCAAGCCAAAGCAACCACTTTAATGGGCATGTGAATTTCTTTTTACATGAGAACTGGAATTAAAGCAGAGATGGTTGTGCAGCATGTTGAATGGACTAAATAATACTGAGTTGTGCATTTTATTTATTGTTTTTCATTTCATTGGGTTTCAAGTGAGAGTTTGCAATTTGAGTCAGTTTCTTATACAAAAGATTACACGTAATCTGTTATGTGACCCTAGCTGCTCTCCTTACACTGTGACGGCACACTCCTCCCCTCTATCCTGGATTTCCTATAGACATTCAACCAGCTCCTCTCCTCTTCTTAATTCTCATCTCACCTCCAGACAGAAGCTGCCCAGTTAGTCTCCTGTATCTATTTAAATCAAGCACAGTCTTCACCAGTATCAATTTATGTCTTAGAAACCAATTCAATCTTTGAACAGCTGGATTCTGGAATGGCTTCAGTTCTGGGCTACCAGAAAGTCTGGGGGTTGTGTCTTCCAGGGATCCTCCATTCTGTCAGACCATAAAGTCTGGTCTTTTTACTAGAGTGATTTCTGCACACCACATTTCTCCCACTCCATCAGGGACGGTTGTTGAGTTCTCTGAAAGAGGAATCATTACTGGTAGCCAGGCACCATTTTGGTCTTCTGGTCTTATGTTGATTGTAGTCTGCGGTTTACGAAGCCCTTTCCGTCTCTTGGGTCCATGTTTTCCGTATGCCTTCAATACTCTTCATTCTCTTTTGCTTCAGACAGGTTGAGACTGATGCTTCTTAGATGGCCACTTGCTAGCTTTTAACCCAGATGCCACTCACAAGAGTAGAATGCTGAATAGTTTCTTAATAAACTTTGTTTTACTGAATGGGCTAGATGTCCCCTGAAATCATAGTCTGTAGACCCATTCCCCTGTTTTTGTGTCCTTGGGATAGTTTGGTTATAATTAGAAAACATCTTAGCTTTGGCTTAGTCCATTTGTGCTGACTTTTCCTCTACTGTGTGTTATCTCTGCTTTTACCTAAAATAATTCTTATCTAGTATCAGATTAGTAAATAACCCTCTCCCCTGCCTCTCCACCCATGTAATCATCAAAGATTGAGTTCTTCTGTATTTAAACCTTTACTTGAGTCCTTATAATAGTGGAGTGATACAATATTTATCCTTTTGCAACTAACTAATTTTACTCAACATAATGCCTCCCAGATTCCTCCATGTTGTGAGATGTTTCCCAAATTCATTGTTCTTTATCATTGTGTAATATTCTACTGTGTGAATATAGCACGATTTATCTATCTATCTATCTGTTGTTGAGGAACTAGGTTGATTTCATTTTTTTGCTATTGTGGCTAGTGCTACTATGAACACTGATGTGCAGGTATCTATGTGTTTGGTATGTCTTATTTCTCCAGGATATATTTCAAGAAGTAGGATTGCTAGATCATATGGTATTTCTATTTCATCCTTGTTAGGATGAGATGGTATCTCAGGTAGTTTTAATCTGAATTTTTGTAATGGCTAATGATACTGAACATTTCCTCATGCATCTGGTAGCTACTTGAATGCCTTCTTTGTTGAAATGTCAATTTGTATCCTTTGCTCACTTTTTAATTGGGCTATTTGTCTTTTTGTAATTCATGTTTTGCAGTCTCTTGTGCATTGGAGACATTAAATGCTACTTGGATTTGTAGTAGCCAAAAATCTTTCCCTAGTCCGTAGGCTATCACTTTACTCTTCTGGTGAAATCCTCTGATGATATTGTTTGATTTTCAAGAGTTCCCAGTTGTCTATTTTTTCTTCTGGTGTTTCTACAGTTTCTACACTGTTAGTAATGTTTTGGATTCTGTTTATGCCATGTATTAGGGATCCTAGCATTAGCTCTATTCTTTCTTCTATGATCTTCATTGTTTTAGATTTTATATTTAAGTCTTTGATGTATTTTTAA
The DNA here is from genome assembly GCA_028571685.1 of Heterohyrax brucei. Classification (NCBI taxonomy): domain Eukaryota; kingdom Metazoa; phylum Chordata; class Mammalia; order Hyracoidea; family Procaviidae; genus Heterohyrax; species Heterohyrax brucei. The sequence continues at coordinate 73,544,737 of CM053150.1, forward strand.
TTAGTTTTTGTACACGGTGTGAGATGGATATCCAGTTATGCCAGTACCATTTGTTAAAGAGATTGTCTTTTCCCCAGTTTATGGACTTTGTGTCTTTGTCAAGTATCAGCTGCTTATTGGTGGATGGATATTATGTCTGGATTCTCAACTTCATTTCATTGCATCATTGGATCCTCTATGCATCCGTTGTTGTACCAGTACTAGGTTGTTTTGACTACAGTGGTTGTATAATAGATTCTAAAGCCAGGTAGCATGAGGCCTCTCAGATTGTCCTTCTTCTTCAGTAATGCTTTGCTTATACAAGTCTTTTTTCCTTACTATATGAAGTCCGTAATTTGTTTCTCTCTCATTAAAAAATGCCTTTGGAATTTGGATAGGAATTGCATTGTATCTACAGATTGTTTTGAGTAGAATATTAGTTTTCACAATGTTGAGTCTTCCTATTCATGAGTAAGGAAGGTTTCTTCACTTATATAGGTCTCTTTGGTTTCTTGCAGTAGTGTCTTGTAGCTTTGTTTGTATAAGTCTTTTACGTCTCTGGTTAGAGATTTGTTCCTAAGTATTTTCTCTTCTTGGTGGCTTTTGTAAATGGTATTCATTCAGTAATTTCCTCTTTGATGTTTTCTTTTTGAGTATAGAGGAAGCCAACTGATATTTGTACAGTTATCTTGTACCCTGATACTTTGCTGTTGTTTTCTACTAGTTTCAGTAATTTTTGTGGATTCTTTGGGGTTTTCTGTGTAAGATTATATCATCTGTAAATACACATACTTTTACTTCTCCCTTACTAATTGGGATGCTGTTTATTTTTCTAATATGATTGCTCAGGCTAGAACCTCCAAGACAATGTTCAATAAAAGTGACATCAAAGGTCATCCGTGTCTGCTTCCTGTTCTCAAGGAGAGTAATTTCAGACTTCTTCCATTTAAAATGTTGGATGTGGGCTTTGTACAAAGGCCTTTTATTATGTTGAGGAATTTCTGTTCCAGTCCTCTTTTGCTGAAAGTTTTTAATATGAATGACTGTTAGGCTTTGTCAAATGCCTTTTCTGCATCAATTAATAAAATCAAGTGGTTTTTTTTCTGTTTTGTTTGTTTTTATATGCTTCCTTATCTTGATTGTTTTTCTAATGCTGAACCATCCTCACATACCTAGTAAGACATCCACCTGATCATGGCCCAAATTTTGTTGAGGATATTTGCATCTAATCTCATGAGAGATACTGATGTGTAATTTTCCTTTTTTGTGCTGTCTTTACTTGGTTTGGGTATTAAGGTTATGCTGGATTCACAGAATGAGTTTGGAAGTATTCCAACTATTTGTATGCTCTAAGGTAATTTTAGTAACAGTGATGTTAACTCTGCTCTGAGAGTTTGGTGGAGTTGTTCAGTGAAGCCATCACAGTCAGGGCTTTGATTTGGTTGGGAGCTATTAAATTATCTTTGCAATCTCCCCTTTTGTTATGGGCTCATTTAATTGTTCTACCTCTGTTTGTATCAGTTTAGGAAGGCAGTCTGGTCCTAGAAATCTGTCTATTTCCTCTAGGTTTTCAATTTGTTAGAGTACAGGTTTTCATAGTGTTCTGTTATAATTTTGTTTACACATCAGTGCAGTCTGTTGCGCTATTGACCATTTTGCTTCGTATTTAGATAAGTTGCTTCCTCTCGTGTTTTTTGTCTCATCACTCGGGCTAATGGTTTATTCATTTTGTTGATGTTTTGTTGATTTTTGTTGATGTTTCATAAAAGAACCAGCTTTTAATCTTATTAACACTTTGGATCACTTTTCTAGTCTTTAATTAACATAGGTTTATTTTTAGTATTTGCTTTCTTCTGGTACCTGAGTGCTTCTTCTGCTGCTCTCTTTCTACTTGTTTGAGTTGCAGTATCAATGCTTTGATTTGGACCCTTTCTTCATTATGGATGTGTATGTTTATTGGAATAAATGGACCTCTGAATACTGTCTTTGCTCTGTCCCAAAGGTTCAGATAGGATGTGTTTTCATTCTGATTTGATTCTGTGTATTTCTTTATTCCATCCTTGAGTTTTTTCTTCTATAACTCTAGTTTTTGAGCAAGGTGTTGTTCAGCTTGCTTGTGTTTGATTTTTTCCTTGATTTTTCTGTTACAGTTCTACTTATATATGGCTTTATGGTCTGAAAAGATGCTTTGCAATGCTTTGATGCTTTACAGTTTGTTAAGGCTGACTTTTTGGTCTATTATAGACTGTATGGTCTATTCTGGAGAATGTTCCATGTGTGTTGGAGAAGAAAGCATACTCAGTTACTGTTGGGTGGAGTGTTCTATACACTCCTCTGTGTCTTTATTGAGCTTCTTTCTGGGTATTCTGTGCTTCACCAAAAGTGGTGTATTGAAATCTCCTACTATTATTGTGGAGCTGTCTCTTTCTCTTTTCACTGTTGTCAGAGTTCATTTTATGTATTTAGCAGTCTTACTATTGGATACTTAAAGATTTAATATGGTTATGTCCTTCTGGTATATTGACTCTTTAAACACTATCCTTCCTTACCCTTTGTGGATTCTACTTTAAAGTCTATTTTAATCAGAAATTAATATTGCCACTCCTGCTCTTTTTGAATGTTGTTTGCTTGAAGAGTTTTTTCTGTCCTTTGAGTCTTAGTTTGAATCTTTAAGTCTAAAGTGTGTCTCTTGATTTTATCTCCATATGAAAGATCTACAACAGGGAAGAGAGAGTAAGTCCAGTAGTATCTAGCACTGGTCAGGGCTGACTTAATGGAAACTGGCAAATTGCAGGTGACAGGAACTTGATGAGCATAGAAAATCAACATCAGATAACAACCCAAAGCTAGAATAGAAGACGGAACAACCAGATGTCAACCCAGTCAGGAAAATCACAAAATAAATCAAAGCTAAAATGAAAATAGGGAAATAGGCATAGCATTACATAAAACATGAGAACATTACAACCAAAAGAGAGATGAAACAAAGGTAGTCAGAGACCTTTCGTACGGAGGCAAAGTCAAGATAACACAAATAAATTAAAGAAGGATATTAAGTGGAACAAAGAAATGATCAAAAATGCACAAGAAAAGACATCAAAATGACAGAACTAAACTCATTCTTATCAATAATTAGGATGAACATAAATGGGTTAAATGCACCAATGGAGAGACAGAGTGGCGGTATGGATAAGAAAATACAACTTGTGTATATTGCTGCCTACAAGAAACACATTTTAGATTTACAGACACAAACTAGAATTCAAAAGAGGGGAAAAAAATAGTCAATATCACAACAGACCTCACTGATGTGTAAAAAAAAAAATTATAATGGAATACTGTGAAAACCTGTACTCTAACAAATTGAAAACCTAGAGGAAATGGACAGATTTCTAGGAATAGACTACCTTCCTAAACTGATACAAATAGAGGTAGAACAATTAAATAAGCCCGTAACAAAAGGAGAGGTCGCAAATATAATTTAATAGCTCCCAACCAAATCAAAGCCCTGACTGTGATGGCTTCATTGGACAATTCTACCAAACTCTCAGAGTAGAGTTAACATCACTGTTACTAAAATTACTTTAGAGCATACAAATAGTTGGAATACTTCCAAACTCATTCTGTGAAGCCAGCATAACCTTAATATCCAAACCAAGTAAAGACAGCACAAAAAAGGAAAATTATACATCAGTATCTCTCATGAGATTAAATGTAAAAATCCTCAACTAAATTCTAGCCAATAGAATTCAACAATGTATTTAAAAATATATATTACCAAGTGTGAAAAATGACAAGGAAACAAAATCTATAATAAGAAGAAAATTTGGTCAACGGATACTGACCCAGAAATGATGCAGGTAGTAATTTGAGCAGATAAGGATAGTAGAACAATTATGATGACTAATAGGTTAAAAGTAAAAGACTGAAGGAATATACTATTTTAAAATTAGTTAAAAAGCAAGCTGGAGTGACTATATTGACACACAAAAAGGTAGAGATTCTAAAACAAATAATATTATCCAGAATAGAATCATTCATAATAGTGAAGAGTTCAGGGCATTCATAAGTTAAAGTTCTAAACTTTTGTAAACCTAGTAATAATTGCTTCAAGATATGTGAAGTAAAAACTGATAGAAGAGAAAAAGACAAATCCACAACTAAAGTTAAGTAATTTCACAGGCATCTTTCCATAACTGATGTAGTAAGTGGACAGAAAATCAATAAAGATATGCTGTTGTAAGGTACTGTCGTGTTAGTTCTGACCCACAGCCTCCTGTGCACAGCAGAATGAAACACTGCCTGGTCTTGTACCATGTCCACATTTGTTTTTATGCATAAACCAATTGCTGTGGCCACTGTGTCAATCCATCTCCTTGGGAGTCTTTCTCCTTTCCCCTGACCTGCCACTCTACCAAACACGACGTCCTTCTCCAGGGACTGATCTTTCCTGACAACATGTCCAAGGTATGTAAGACATAGTCTTGCCATTTTTGGTACCAAGGGGTGCTGTTGTTGTACTTCTTACAGAAAAAAATCTGTTTGTTCTTTTGGCAGTCCATGGTACTTTCAACATTCTTCTCTAACACCACAATTCAAAAGCATCAATTCTTCTTCTGTCTTCTTTGTTCATTGTCCAGCTTTTGCATGCACATGGTGTGACTGAGAATACCATGGCTTGGGTTAGGTGCACCTTAGTCTGCAAGGTGACATCTATACTTTTGAATACTTTAAAGAGGTCCTTTGCAGCAGATTTTCACTATGCAATGAGCCTTTTGATTTCTTAACTGCTGTTTCCATGCACATTGATTGTGAACCCAAATAAAATGAAATCCTTGACAACCTCAATCCTTTCTCCATTTTTGATGATGTTCTTACTGGTCCAGTTGTGAGGTTTTTTTGTTTTCTTGACGTTGAGGTGGAATCTATACTGAAGGCTGTGATCCTTGATCCACATTGATAAGTGTTTCAAATCTTCTTCACTTCTAGCAAGTAAGGTAGTGTCCATCTGGGTAATGCAGGTTGTTAATGAGTCATCCTAGAATCCTGATGTCTCATTCTTCTTCATATAATCCATCTTCTCAGATTATTTGCTCAGCATACAGATTGAAAAGGTATGGTGAAAGGATACAACCCCAACATACACCTTTCCTGACTTTCAACAATGCAGTGACCCCTTGTTCTGTTCACATGACTGCCTCTTGATCCATGTACAGATTCCTTAAGAGCACACTTAAGTGTCCTGGAATTCCCACTCTCCACAATGTTAGCCATAATTTATTATGATCCACACAGTTGAATGCTTTTGCATAGTCAGTGAAACACAAGTAAACATGTCTCTGGTATTCTTTGCTGTCAGCCAAGATCCATCTGACATCACTGACGATATCCCTGCTTTCACATCCTCTTTGAATCCAGCTTGAATTTCTGGCAGCTCCTTGTCAATATACTGTTACAGTCACTTTTGTATGATCTTGAGCAAAATTTTACTTGCCTGTGATATTAATGATATTGTTCAGCAATTTCCACATTTGATTGGATCACCTTTCTTTGGGATGGGCATAAATATGGATGTCTTCCAGTCAGTTGGGCAGGTAGCTGTTCTCCAAATTTCTTGGCATAGAAGAGTGAGCACTTCCAGTGCTACTTCTGTTTGTTGGGATATCTCAGTTGATATTCCATCAATTCCTGGAATCTTGTTTTCTGCCAAGGCCTTCAGTGCAGCTTCAACTTTTTCCTTCAGTGTCACTGGTTCCAGATCATATGCTACCTCTTCAAATGGCTGAACATGAATCAGTTCTTTCTGGTATAACGACTGTATGTATTCCTTCCATCTTATTTTTATGCCCTCTGAGTTGTTTAATATTTTTCCTGTAGAATACTTCACTATTGCAACTCAAGGCTTGAATTTTTTCTTCAGTTAAACAACCTATGAAACAACCAAGCAAAGTTTTGTCACATCATACATAAGCTCCCCGTGAGTTGGAACTAACTGGATGACAATTAATAATAAGAGCAAATGAATGTACTTAATAGGATACTTACAAAATGTTTTTAACCACTCCCTCAAGAGAAAGAGCACAGGTTTTAATTACCAAGACAGTGTATATTTGGGGCCACAAAACATGTCTCAGTAAATTTAAAAGTATTGCAAATCATACTGACTATATGTGCTGATCACAATGAAATTAATGTAGAAATCAATAACAGAAAGATTTCTGGAAAATAAGATAAACAAATGAAAACTTGTTTCCAAGTGTTTAGAAATTATTTTATGCAACAGATATGAATATCACTAACCTTTTATTGAGTAAAAGTGTCCAGATTCAAAAAAGTACAGATGGATTGAAATTTAAAAGTCAAAACAAAAAATTCTAGAACAAAACAAGAAAAGAACATCTCTGTGATCCTGGAGAAGCAAAGATTTCTTAGTGAGAATACAGAAAATTCAAAATGTAAAGGAAAAATGATTAATTAGAACTCTTTGAAATTAAAACTATGTCTATCCAATGACACCTTCAAGAGAATAAGCAGGCAAGCCACAGAAAATATTTCATGTATCTTTACCTGACAAAACAGTTGTATAAATCTCCTACAGTTCAATAATAAGAAAGGTAAACAACACAGTAACAAAAGACTTGAACAATTTGTAAGAAAAGATTGTGTCAGTAACTAAATGAGTAAGTACACAGTACCTTAGTTTAACACTATAATGCAAAAGGCAGTAAAGCACAAATGACAGGTCACTGTAAACCCAGTGTAATGGCACAAAAGAAAAAAACACTGACATCAAATGTTGGTTCACAGGTGGAGTTCTCGAAATAACATGGAGTTCACAGGCAAGAGACCTGAGTTACCTCCAGCTTGGTTTATTATAGGCTCCTTTGATGACATTTTCCCCAGTGTAAACTGGGATGGCAAAAAACTTTGTGAATTATTAAATTCCTAGCAAATATTTGTTGTTATTATCATTATTTCCCCAGGCTGAAATGCAATTAACAGATAGTTCCTCTCCCGAGGAAACTGAAAGGAAATTTAGTGATCATTTATTGTTTGCCTCTAATTTAGAGGTTAGGGTCCTTCCCTTTGGGATCATCTCAACGTTTTATAAAGTTAGATCATACTCCCATTGCACAGGAGCTGTGAATAATTGTGTCTGAATCCATGTACCTTGTTGTGCTGTGAAGGGATTTAACTCTTTTTAATGTGTTTCAGACTCTTACAGACTGCATCCATTTTACCTGCCTTTGGGTTTTCTTGAGAGAAGTGGAAGAACGATCCCACGCCTTGTAGCTGAAGGTATCTGTGTTCACTGCCTAAGCACAAGAGTAGAATTGATGCAATCACACAATTGTCTGTGTTTGTGTGTGTTTATGCATGCAGGTGTTCAGTGTGTTCTCGTAATTACTAGTGTGATTCTACATCTACTCAACAAGAGTAAGACAGCTCCATGTAATTATCTGGAACCGATCATTTATTCAGATTTTTAGAAGATGGGGTAGACCTGCATCTCCTCTCATGTGCTTTCCATTTCCCATTCAGTTGTTATTTTTTTCAAATTCTGTTCCAAATATCTTCATTTATTTGCATTATTCCTGCGATAATCCAGATACACACAGCCATTAATTTGTAACTGAACTGCTACAATAGCTTTCTGTTAAGATTATTGGTGACACTTCCAATACTCTGTTCTTCAGCTAGTAGCCACCAAAGTATTTAAGATTTTTAAACCAGCCATTTCAATGATTTTTTCCTGAGTATTCTATTGCTCCGAAAACAGAGTTGAAACCTTCTGTTATGGGAGAATAGGCATGACAGAATCTGTGTCTTACATAAGTCTTCTTCCTCATATTTTTCCCTTGCTTCACTATACTCCTGCATTTTCTCTGTTCTTCAGACACCCTATCTCTTTCCTCTTTCAAGTTCTTATGCTTAGACTCCCTTTTTCTAGAATCTTCATGTGACATGCTCTATCTTATTATTCAGCACTTATTTTACAGAACCAACCACAACAGGTCTTCTCATCACCTTAGTCATAAACAAACAAACAAATCCACTGACACCAAGTCGCTTGTGACTCCTAGCAATGCTATAGTGCAGAGTAGAATGCCCCATAGCATTTCCAATGAATGCCTGGTGAATTCGAACTACTGATATTCAGGTTAGTGCTTGCAGCACTTCAGCACTTCATCACCAGAGTTTCCTCTCACCACCTTAGCTTCTTTTAATTTAGCAATATCTATTAAAATGATAAAAGCACAAGCCTTACAAGTCCAGTTTTAGAAATTATTGATATATTTGCCCAGGTGCAAAATGTCATAGGAGCCATATTATTTATTGTGATATTGCTAGAAATAACAAAGCATTACTAACAACCAAAATGTCAATCAGATAGCTAATTAGCACTCTTACATATTTATGATTATGATTAACATAGTATGTTCAGCAAAACTAAATGTTTAAAACTTAGCAGACAGAAGAACAGAGGGGTTTTAGGTACCATGTAGTAAAGTTGGAGAGTCAGTGAATGGCAAAAATGATTAAAAGTTTGGCTATTAGCCAAAAAATAGGCAGTTCAACTCCCATTACCCATGCCACAAAACAAAGCCCTGACAATCTCCTTCCCAAAAGTCACAGTCACTGAAACTTTTATGACATGCAGTGCTGCTCTGACACATATGTGGTCACAGTGAGTCACAGCCAGCTTTACAAAACCTGGTTTGGTTTTTGTAGTTTAGTCAAGTTGGGAGAATTTGTAGTTACAGTCACTGGTCAATATCCAATGTGAATGGTGGGTGATTTAATGAGGTACCTCTCTGTCCTCAAAGTGAAAGACTTTGATATCAGCTAGGAGTCTTTATGCATTATATGAGTTTTATTTTGTAGCAGACACCTGTACTCATCACTATTGATCGATTTTGACTCAGTGAACCTACAGAAAAAAGTAGAACTGCCCCATAATATTTTTAAGAGCAACTGGTGCATTTGTACTGCTGACCCTTTGGTTAGCAGCCAAATGCTTAACTACTGTACCGCCAAGGCTCTGCAGTAGACATAGGCATCATATTTATTCTTTTCTTAATATTTTCTCAGTGTTCATATGGACTAAGACTAGCTAATCCAAACACTAGTGGGGAATAATAGCATTTATGCTCTAAGCAGTGCTCTAAATAAGAAAAATATCAGGTGTGTTCCAGCATTGTAAAGCTAGGTTATGATCTGTTTGAAAGGAAAATGTGCTATTTGGTAAACTAACTTAGACAAGCAATGACAAAGAGTTTCTTCTCGCACAGTTACAAGACGTGACTGGAAAAGCCAAGGTCTTTCACAATTCTGTGAAAACTTGAGCAAAAGTGATCTGGTTTGAAGTAACATCATCTAGTGTTGCTACAACAGAAAAGCCACACATGAATGGCTTTACCAAAGATAAGTTTATTTCTTCACTGTAAAGTAGGTTAAAAATCCAAATTCAGGGCATCAGCTCCAGGAAAAGGCCCTCCCTCTGTGTCAGCCTTCTCATCAATCTTCCCCTACATGAGGAGCATCTCTGTGCAGGGACACTGGGTCCAAAGGACATGCTCTGTTCCCAGCACTACTTTCTTGGGGGTTTGAGATCCCCAACTCTCTGCTTGATTGCCTTTCTTTTTATCTTTTGTGAGATAAAGGGTGGTACAGGCCACACCCCAGGGAAATTCCCTTAATATTGAATCAAGGATGTGGCCTTAGCAAGGGTGTTACAATCCCACCCTAATCCTTGTTTACATAAAATTACTATCACGAGATGTGGGACAGCCACACAGTACCAGAAATCATGGCCCAGCCAAAATGACACATGAATTTTGCAGGAAGGAAAATTCAATCCATGAAAACTGAGAAAATAAATCAGGTCAGAACTCAGCAGAGAAGCTGGTCTTTATTCTATCCTGTCAAAAAACATTCCTTTAAAAAGAATGATGGTGGGAGTGAAATGTTGAGGAGTGGGAAGGAATTTTGTTGAAAGAAGGACTGATGCCCATGTTATAAATTATGTCACTAGATCTTTTGTTAGTGATCTATGTTCTCATCCATGATGGCCCTTCCTTGGGTGGTTACTTATGATGTTTCTCATCAAGTATCTAAATTCTAATTTCAGTGAAATCCACAAACTCCACTTGGTTTCTTATCCTGATCTGACTTGTAGGATTCAAATGTTAGCCAAATACTATGTGAGGGAAATAGGGGTGTCACAAGTGGACAACAGATGTATTGGAGAGTCTATAATAGTCTTTCCAAAAACTGGTTGCTGACCTAGTCTTGCACCCTAGCTTCTTAAGCTCAGATTTCTATTATAAACTGAAGAATTTTTCAAGTTTAAACATGATCTGATCCAATAAATCATTCTGATTCATCTTAGTTCACACCAAAGTGTTTTGTTGTTTTCTGGATAGCTGAGTAATAAAACAAAATATGACCATTGCTTCTGCCAACAGCAAAAACTAAAAACCAAACCCATTGCTGTTAAGTCAATTCTGATTAATAGTGACCACATACGACAGAGTGAAAGAGCCTCATGGGGTTTCCAAGCAGTAGCTGGTGGATTCAAACTGCTGATCTTTTCATCAGAAGCCAAGCTCTTAACTACTGCAGGACTAGGGCTCCACTACCTGTGAAAACTGCATCAGATATTCAGATAAAGTTTCCCACGCTGATTAGTTTAAAAATATTTTCCCATTATTTGACAGCAGAATGATTTCTTCTTACAGGTTCCCATATGTCTTTTCATCTGCAGCAAAATAGAAGAACAGGATGAGGAGGGATAATCAGAGCAGTGTATCTGAATTCTTCCTCCTAGGGCTCCCCATCAGGCCAGAGCAGCAGGGCACGTTCTTCATCCTTTTCCTGGGTGTATACCTGACCACGGTGCTGGGGAACCTGCTCATCATCCTCCTCATCAGGCTGGACTCTCACCTCCACACCCCGATGTACTTCTTCCTCAGCCACTTGGCCTTCACCGACATCTCTTTCTCATCAGTTACAGCACCAAAGATGCTAACGAACATGCAAACACAAAGTCCATCTATTTCATATGCTGGGTGCATTTCTCAGGTGTATTTTTCCATATTCTTTTTCGATATTGACAGCTTTATTCTCACTTCGATGGCCTATGACAGGTATGTGGCCATTTGTCACCCCCTCCGCTATTCTACCATCATGAGTAAGAGCCTGTGTTTTTTGCTAGTAATTACGTCTTGGGTCTTATCCTTTGCCAGTGCACTATTGCACACCCTGCTCTTGGACCGTCTGTCTTTCTGTGAAGACAACCTTCTCCTCCACTTCTTCTGTGACCTCTCTGCCTTACTTAAGTTGTCCAGCTCAGATACCACAATAAATGAGCTGGTTATTCTTACTGTAGGGGGGTTGTTTATTACTGTTCCATTCATATGTATCCTGGTCTCTTATGGCCACATTGGGTCCAACATCCTGAGAGTTCCTTCAACCAAGGGAATCTGCAAAGCCTTGTCCACTTGTGGCTCCCACCTCTCTGTTGTATCTCTGTACTATGGGGCAATTATTGGACTGTACTTTTTCCCCTCGTCCAGTGACTCCAATGATAAGGATGTAATTGTGGCTGTATTTTATACTCTGATCATTCCCATGCTGAATCCCATCATCTACAGTCTGAGAAATCAGGACATGAAAGGAGCTCTGAGAAAAATACTCAGTAGAGGAAATTTTTCACCAGTCTGAATCTAGGCTGATATTGTGACTGGTTTTATTCAATAAGATATGGGCAAAAATAAAAATAGAGACTTGAAAAGCACTGTGCATGATGGCTTGTTCTTTCTTGCAACTGAAATCCCAAGATTTTCCTATGAGGAAACATACATTATTCTAATGGAGAGTGAAAGACCTCAGGAAGAGAGGATCCAGAGGTCTTATGCATCCTGGTCATATTAAGAGAGGCCCTCAGGTGTTAGTGAGGCTTGCTAGATCATCCAGCCGTGGACATCCATCCCAGTGTAGAGCTGCATGGATGAACCGTAGAAATGCGGACAAATAAAAATATCATTGCTTTAAGTCACTACGTTTTAGATTGGCTTCTTTCACAAAGCTAACTGATACATATCTCATATTTGTGCAGCACTCATAATCCTTTTCTATTATGACAAGAATACCTATGTCTCTGCCTGAGAGCTATCTAGATTCCTCTGAGAACAGGAGCAAACATTGTGTGTCCTCAGGAAGGCCAAATAGGATACAGTTTTAATGTGTCCAGAAGAATCTTTTACCCAGAGACAGATGGGAGCCGGTAGAAACACATCTGAGTTACTTTACACACTGGATGAGACAACTCTGAGGCATGTGCAAAGAGGATCATTTCTCAGAGGTCTGAACTCCAATTCCCCTTACTGGTAATTTACTATTACCATGCACTCTCAATTACCTACTTTTCTATGTCTCAGGTCTCACTGTCCTACTGATTATTTCTGGAATCGCCTTCCCAGGAAACTACATATATTCAAATACTTTCCTCAGAATCTTCTTTTGGGAAAACTCAATCTCAGACCACAAGTACAGAAGTGACCTTAAGAGGACACTCAGGGTAGGATTCTGGTTTAGAATCACTTCTTGTCCAGGGAACAATGGAGAATATTGCTGATATTAGGTGGGATACTGTTAACAGCTGCGTGCAGAAGCATCACGATTACTAAAATTTTCACTTGAGAAAAATTGGCTTGCGATAGTGGTGGGAGTGGAAGCACAGCCGTACAAAGCAAATAAAGTGCTTTGAAAGATGTGGGGACATATCTTATACAGTCGATCAAGTTGGCTCGGTATTGTGAAAGACTGTAGATTCTCACATGGGAAAAAAAAAACTAACAATATCAGGGTAGTCACCTAGCAATTCAGGACATATTGTGAAAGCTAGAAAGTTCATGTAACCTATAAAAATATACGTAGTTTTTGTTTTGGAGGGCAGACTGCAAAAAGAAGACACAAAATTTGACCATATGAAACTGGCAAGTATCCTGTCAATGTTGTAACAGATTAAGCTTAATTTAATGAAAAAAAGAATGTGAGTGGCCAGGGAATAAACTACAGCAGAATCTGGCAGGTCCTGCCAAAATTTCTGGGCACTCATTGTTTCTGAATATGCAGTGACTTCTGACTTTAAGTACCAAAAAAACCTTCTGACTAAGGGATTTCTCTGTCTACGAAAATATCTTTGGCTTATGCATGGGGCTGGCTGGAGGTGCTGAGGATTTAATATTCCTGGGAAAAGACCTCAAAGAAGGATGTGAGTTGATGGATATAGAACTCAGTTTCTTCTCCCCTTGGTAAAACAATTTAAGAAGTCTTGTAGTGATTCCCAGAGATGTTGGAGGATTTGTCCCCAGTTACTCACAGCAGCAACCTGCTCGATAACACCATTTTATGGCTGCCTTCCCTTTTCTGTCTTAATCCTCACTCTCGTAAACTGTATGCGTAGTTCTATCCAAAGTAAATCATTTGTGCTCAAATCCTTTCACTTAAGGTTTGCTTCACCTGTGGTGTTATCTTAACTGTTTGTGTGGAGGAAATGGCATACTTCTTAGATTCTGGAGTGCTGCTATCCATCATGACATGGGCTGTTTTCTAAGTCCTGCTGACACAAAAAAACTGGTTAAATCACTAGCATTCTTACACAAGCTATTTGTCTTTGTTATCTAGCATTGATATAACAGAAGTACTACAAATGGATGTCTTTAACAAGCAGAAGTTTATTCTGTCTCACGCTTTAAGAGGCTTAAAGTACAAATTCAGGAAGCCAGCTCCAGGGAAATGCTTTCTGTTGCTGCAGATTCTGAGAGAAGGTCCTTGTCTTCAGTAGTCTCTTAGTCTAGGGGCTTCTAAGTGCTGAGACCCTAATTTGAAAGGACACTTTCCTCTCCTGGCACTTCTTTCTTGGTGATATAAGGTGCCTCTCTTTCTGCTTGGTTATCTCAGCTTTTAACTCTTATAACTTTTAACTCTTTGAGCTCTTGTAAGATAAATGGTGATTCAGGCAGCACTCCAGAGAAACCCCTCTTACATTGGATCAGGCTGTGACTTGAGAAAGGGGGTTGCACCTCACCCCCATCCTTTTTAAAAAAACGCAATTTTGCCTCATTGACCACAGGCAGAGATTAAGATTTACAACACTTAGGAAAACTATGTAAGATCACAAAATGGGAGACAGGCACACAATACTGGAAGTTATTGCCTAACCAAGTTGACACATATTTGGGTGGGACCCAATTCAATCCACAGAACCACTATACTAAATTCTTGAAGGTAACTAATCTTGTTTGATTCTTATAGCAGTCATTAGGGAAGACATCATTCATATTTGCCTCATATAGCAAAGATACAGTTCAAAGCAGTTATTTTGAAAAAAAAAGAAATAAAAGCATATAGTCATCCACAGGTAGATCAGAGGTCTGTTAAATTCAGATCTGTCTCCATCCATAGAGTAGCCAGGTGGTACAAATTGTTAAGCCCTTGACTGCTAGGTGAAAGCCTAAAGTTCAAATCCATCCAGAGTTGCCTATGAAGGATTGGAGATCTGCTTTTTATAAGAAGGCTTCACATACTTTCAGAACACAGCTATCAGGAAAACAGTGAACATAGTAAGAGGGCACATATTCAAACTTGTGTTGCACCCTGTCTTAGGCTGGGTTCTCTAGAGAAGCAAAACCGGTAATGTGTACAATACATAGAGAGAAAGATTTATAATAAAGAAATAGCTCTCACGATTGCAGAAGCTGAAATGTCCCAAGTCCTAGATCACAGCACAAGCTTCATGCAGCTGCAGAAACTGGTGAACCCAAGGTTTGCAGGTCGGAGATCATAGTTCCAGATCACAGGCTGTGTAAGTCCACAAGTCCCAAAATAGCTGGTGAGACCGAGAGGTTTCTGGTGATTCACAGAGCCACAGGGGCTGGTGAACCCAGGAGTGGCAGGTTAGGGAACAGAGGTCTTACTTACAGGCTATGAGGGTCAGTGAATCCAACAGCTGCTAGTGCAGGTCCAAAGAACCAGACATAAGAAGAGAAGAGAGTAAGAGCTGCTGGCAGTGTGAGTAGATGGAAGTAGGCAGTGCAAGGTGAGGAGATGAAGACTGAGGGTGGGTGGTCAGCCATCACAGGCCCCACCCCTGACACTGTATACAGCTGCCAAAACATTGGTCCTGCCAAGCTGACTCACAGTGTTAACCATCACACACCCAGATTCAGCCCATAATCAGTTAGTAATCAGTGAAATCTGATTGTTACATGGTACTTTGACCTGATGGGATGTTGACTGCTGGCACCAAGCCACAGATGGTAATGTTTTATAAAGAAGGAAAAGAAAAGCTGTTGATGGCTCTCCACCCTCGGCAGTCAACTTGAGGAGATAGTCTTCCTGGGAGCTGACCTGCTTGGATCTTTCCTGTTCAAGCTTGGGAATAAACACAAACTTCTAAATATCTCACTAATGAGACCCTGTCTAGGGTAACCCAGCTACACTCAAACTATGATTACTTATCTGATGCCAGGGTGCAGAAAATGATAGTACCTATTGCAGCAATAAAAAGAGGTCTTGAAAATCTGACATTGTGAAACACTGCAATCCTGATATCACAGGTGGAGGAATTAGCTACCTCTCCTCTTTCAGAAAACTGAACTGCTTAGATATCTCTGGGACAGGACTCAAAGACATCAAAGGCTTTAAGCACAAGCTCCACATCCACATAGGCCTTGTTTACTCCAAAGTGCTTTTGAAGGAAGGTAGTTACTATGGTAACTACCAGAAGGATTGTGGAAAAACATGAAGGCCATCATATAGGAAGAAAGCAAGAGGTCATTACAAACAGGAAAGAAAGAAAAGACCAAAATGGATGTCAAAAGAGACTCTGAAACTTGCTCTTGAACATCAAGTAGCTAAGGCAAAAGATAAAGTGGATTCAGAAGAAATGATGAAGTAAAAGAACTGAAAAGATTTCAAAGGGTAGTTTGAGAAGTCAAAGCCAAATACTATAAAGACATATGCAAAGAGCTGGAGATAGAAAACTCAAAGAGAAGAACACATCCAGCATTTCTCAAGCTGAAAGAACTGCATAAAAAATTGAAGGCTTAAGTTGCAATGATGAAGGATTCTATGGGGAAAACATTAAATGACGCAGGATGCATAAAAAGAAGATGGAAGAAATAAAGAGTCATTACATCAAAAAGAACTGATCAGTGTTCAACCATTTCAAAAGGTAGCATGTGATCAGGAACCCATGTTACCGAAGGAAGAAGTCCGAGTGGCACTGAAATCACTGGTGAAAACAAGCTCCAGGAATTGATGGAATATCATTTGAGATATTTCAACAAATGGATACAACACTGCAACTGCTCACTCATCTATGCCAAGAAGAGAGCTATCAGGCTGACTGACTGGAAGAGATCCCTATTTATGTCTATTCTTAAGGAAGGTGATCCAACTGAGTGCAGAAATTTCAAACATCATGAACATCTCATACAAATAAAATTTTGCTAAAGATGATTCAAAAGCAGTAGCAGCAGTATATTGACAGGGAACTGCCAGAAATTCAGGCTAGATTCAGAAACAGACAAGAATCCTGGGATATCATACAGATTTTGGCTGAAAGCAGAGGATACCAGAAAGATGTCTACCTTTATTTCATTGGCTATGCAAAGATATTTGACTGTGTAGATCATAATGAACTATGGGTAACACTGTGGAGAATGGAAATTCAAGAACACTTAATTGTGTTACGAAGATCTGTACATGGGTCAAGAGGCAGTCATTTGAAGAGAACAAGGGAACACAGCAAGTTTTAAATTCAAGAAAGGTGTGCATCATAGTTGTATCATTTGACTGTACCTACTCTGTCTTCATGCTGAGCAAATAGTTTGAGAAGCTGGATTGCTTGAAGAACAAAGCATTAGCACTGGAGGAAGACTCATTAACAACCTGTGTTATGCAGATAACACAACCTTGCTGGCTGAAAGGGAAGAGGACTTGAAACACTGCTGAAGATTAAAGAACACTGTCTTCAGTATGGATTATGTCTCACCATGGAGAAAACAAAACGCCTCACAACCAGACCAATAAGCTGCATCACGATAAATGGAGAAAGAATTGAGGCTGCCTAGGATTTCATTTTACTTGAATGCACAGTCAATGCCCATGGAAGCAGCTGTCAAGAAATCAAAAGAAGCATTCCTTAGGGCAAATTGGCTGCAAAAGACCAAAGCAAAGATGTCACCTTGAAGATTAAGACGTGCTTGACCCAAACCATGGTATTTTCAACCACAACACATGTGTGTGAAAGCTGGACAGTGAGTAAGACAGACAAATTGACACCTTTGAATTGTAATGTTAGAGAAGAATACTGAATATACTGTGCACTGTGAAAAGAACAGATCTATCTTGGAGTAAGTACCACCAGAGCACTCCTTAGAAGCAAGGATGATGAGACTACGTGTTACGTACTTTGAACATACTGTCAGGAAGGATCACTTCTTGGAAAAGAACAACATGCTTGGTAAAGTAGAGGGTCAGTGAAAATGAGGAAGACCCTCGGTGAGATAGACTGACACAGCGGCTGCACCAGTGGACTCAAGCATAACAATGACTACGTGTTTGGCACAGGACCAGGTAGTGTTTCTGTTGTACATTGGGTTGTTATGAATTGAAACCAACTGTATGGTACCTAATGACAACAACATCTTCAAGGTTTGGACTGACCAGATCATTCTGCAGTGGGAACACATGACTTCAGAAGCTATGAAGCTGCAAGAAACCTCAGAGCCGTGGACGACAGTGTGGCATCTAACAGAAACCTTGGTGAAGCGACCCCTGGTAGACATCTACATGAATTCTACTGAGAAACTCCAGTTCTGTAAAGAAAAAGCCCCAGACTGCCATGGGCTGTTGATGAAATGAGAGACTGCCATGTGGCAGGAACAAAAGAGCAAGAAGAGAACTTCTGAGGATCCAGACAAGGAACAGAGTAAGTCTTCACAGTCTTAGAAACAGAAATACGTCTTTCTATGGAAGACTGGGACTCATTAAAGCTGATGCTTTACTTTTTGTTTGAGTTTATCTATGGTATTAGCATGGTAAGCAGATATTTCTACTCTTGTGTTTGAGAGAGAACTCTTATGGAAGTACATAATAATTTCTAAAATATATTTTCAAAAATTTACTTGATGGCAACTAACAAGAGTAGCAACAACATCTTCATCCAGTCTATAGACTCATTCTCTCTAGTGTACTCTCTCCTGAACACATCAAAATTCATCCCATAGTGGTGGAGAGATCTGCAAAATGTAAAGAAGCAGTGAGATTTGTTTTCCATTTGATGCCAGTGTGCATGATGTGGGTGTTTGCAGAAACCATCACTGACCTGTTCTAGTCATTCTGCAGTATAGGTACAAGCTGAACCCTGTCCTGTGGGTCCTTCAGGTGCTCAGGTTGACCATAGCCCTCATACTTGCAAACTGGGACTGCAGTCAAGCAGAGAAGATTCCAGAATACCACTGACATCGTAAACACCTTTCCCTGCGACTACTATGCCTTAGTTTCTCCAGCCTCTTCCCATGATCCTTTCCAAGAATGAGCAGGAACTTGGCCTATCAGCCTGTGTTGGCTCCCTGATTCACTAAGTAATTTGGGCTGATTCCCTGTATGCTCTCCCTGGTTGGTAATTTGTTTTTCCCTTGCCCTCTGTGCTTTGGAGCAGTTAATGAGGTCAGAATAGCTTCTATGAGATCTTTCTTGAATCTCTATTCTGGAGTCTTATAGAGGATTAAGTAGCACTGGGAAGTTAGTATTTGAGGTCACCAAAGATTTCAGAGATCAAAGAGTTTTGAATATCACACTTACCTCTGTTTATGTTCATGAATGAGTGTGTGTTTTACATTATCTGTGTAACAATTTCTATATGTTATTTCATGTGTGTGACCATGCATTTATTTATATCATTGTCTTAGGTAACTAGTGCTGCTATACTGTAAATACACATGATGGCTTTAACAAAGAGTTTATTCTCTCACAATCTAGTAGGCTAGAAGTTCAAATTCTGGGGGGTCAACTCCAGAGAAGCTTTGACTCTCTTGACTCTGGGAAAACATCCTTGTTATATATCTTCTCCTGGTCTAGGAGTTTATCAGATGTGGGACCTTGGGTCCAAAGGAAGTGCTCTGCTCCTGGTGCTGCTTTCTTGGTGGCATCACATGACCATGTCTCTCTGCTGGCTTCTCTCTTTTATATCTAAAAAGAGATTGACTTAAGATACAACTAAACATTGTGAATTGAGTCCCACTTCATGAACATAACTGCCTCTTGTCTTGCCTCATAAGCATCATAAAGGTTGAATTTACAACACACAGGAAAATCACTATCAGATGACAAAATGGTGGATAAACACACAATACTGGAAATCATGGACTAGCCAGCTTGACACAATTCAATCCATGACTTTACATCTTTTGGTCCCCCCCAATTCATGTCTTTGCTACATGTAAAATACATTCATCTATCATATCACACTAACTCAGCATCACTGAGTTAATTCTGACTCATAGAGACCCTATAGAACAGAGTAGAACCACCCCCATACAGTTTCCAATGAGTGCCTGGTAGATTTGAACTGCTGACCTTTTGGTTAGCAGTCATAGCACTTAACCACTATGCAACCAGGGTTTTCTCATATCATAGTAAAAGTGTTCAGTCAACTCAAGTCTAGAAGGCAAAAATACCTCTTCATCTGTGACATCTAGAATGCAAGTTATCTGCCTCCAAAGTACAATGGAGGGACAGGCACAAATTAACTATTTCCATTACAAATGAGAGAAAATAGAAACAGGTACCAAACCGGTTAGCAAAACACATTACATTAGCTCTCAAGGCTTGAAAATAATCTCTTGTCTGAGACCATTTGGGAAATGACTCAGTCCTCCAAATTCTGGGTTCTTGCCCCACCCTCTGAATTCTGGGTGGGGGCTTCTTAGCCTTGGTCTTCAAGTTCTGCCTTCAAGGCCCACTAGGACAGCAACTCTGCTTCTTTGGCTTCAGGTGGCCCATACTCCTAGTCCATCTGAGTGGCAGCTGCATCCTTTGAGACCCTTGAAATCATGGCCCTACCCTTTGAGACTGAGGCAGCTCTGCTTTCTGTGTGTCTTATCTCTTCAGCTTCTGCTTTCTGGTTCTTTGGCCTCTTGGCCCTTGATTCTGTCTACCCATGACTGCCCTGCTGTAGCAAACGGTCCAAAGCTCTTTAGCTCCGCTGATAATTGCTTGGAAGCACACTACTATTCCATTAAGGTATGGCTGGAAGGTACTTAGCTTTCTTACTTTGTGGGTTGGCAAACTTGGCTCCACCAATAAGGGCTCAGGAGCATCACACTCCTCCAGGAAGCCTCCTGTGCAAAGGCACTCAGTTCTCTTTCTCTGTGGATTGGCTGCAGGGCTGTCTTGCACAGCTGCCATTTCCTTACTGCTTCTATTCCCCTGTTGCCATTTCTCTGTTGCTACCCTTTGTCTGTTGCTGCTTCTTACCATCTGGGATATCTGTTGTGTAAGAGCTCTCCTCATTTCCTTCTGAATCCTTACCAGAATTGTCTCATGTCTATAATTCCACTAAACGTCTCTTCAAGGCCATCAAGACTTTTAATTAGGCATTTTAAAACTCTTCTAGCCTTTACCTGTTCACAGTTTCAAAACTGCATCCATATTTTGGGTAGCTGTTAGAGCAGCACGCACCCCACTCCCAATACCAAATTCTGTCTTAGGCTGAATTCTGTAGAGAAGGAAAACATATAAATATATATAGATGTGTACAGATAGATAGATATTTATATTAAGAAAATAGCTCACATGATTGTAGAGACTAGAAAGTCCCATGTCTGTGGCTCAAGATAGAGGCTTCTCTTAATTCGTGCAGCCACAGGGTCTGGCAAACCCTGCTGTCTGACGTGCTCACAGGCTGTGAAGATCAATACCTCCCAAGATCAGCAGACAATAAGGCAAATTAGTGGCTAGCTCAAGTCCAAGGAATAGAAGTCAGACAATGGGCATGAGTGGCAAAATTCAGAGTGAGCAAACTCTCATAAGACTAGCCAGAAAGTCCACTTACACATTCAGTGCAGGCCACTACCACAAGGAAACTCTCTGTCAACTAACTGACCACTCACAGCAGATCTCTTCATGGAGGTGATCACATCATATAAAATCTCATCCATGAAGTAGTGACATCATCATGCGACTGCCAAACTACATCATAACAGCCAAACCACTGAGAATGATGATGCAACAAGCTGACATGTAACCTTAATGATCACAATTATGTATGTATGAATTTCATACATATTGGCTTAACCCTAAATGGACATAGTTCAGTGGCGCATTAAATATTTGCTTGGTAATAAATGTATGTCCGTGTGTAAGTATGTACTTAATAGAAGAACGTTTTCACCAGTGTACACTGAATTTAGGCAGATGCTATGACTTGGTTTGTTCAGTAAGACGTTAGAGTACATGTTAAGAGTCTTGAGAAGAAATTTATATGATAGCTTGCTCCTTATGAACCCAAACACTGATGTGCAAGGAGACACATGTTAGCCTAGGAGAGAATGATGACCACAGGAAGAGAGACTCCAGCTGACCCAAACACCCAGGTCATACTAAGTGAAGCCTATAGTTGTTAAGAAATTTACTAGAACAGCCAGCTACATACAATTCAGCCCAGTCTAGTACTTCCAAGCTGACCCACAGAATTGTGTACAAATAAATGATTGTTATTTGAAGCCGCTATATTTCAGGTTCATTTCTTTCACAAAGTTAAGTGATGTATTTCTCAGTTGCTGAAGCATCATAGTCCTTGTCAATGCTAGTGACTTCGTACTGAGAATGCCTATGACTTTCTGCCTGAGAACAATTTTACTTCTAGTAACATCTGTCTCCTCTCAGATGGGCTTCAGTTGCTGAAGCATCATAGTCCATAGACCAGCACCAGCTGTTCACATGTTGATACAGTCACCCATACGTGTGGGTTGTTCTCTCTTTTGGGCTCTTTTTCCCTCATGTCTTTGGTGTCCTTGGTGATCATCTGCTGGGTTGGGACTATTCAGTGTACCTCGATGGCAGCTTGCTAGCTTTTAAGACACCAGATGCCACTTACTAACATGGAGTGCAAAAGACTTTCTTAGCAATAGGCTAGTTATGCCAATTGGCCTTGATGTCCCTGAGAACATGGTCCCAGACCCCTGCCCCTGCTACTCCATCCTTGTAATATTGGGTTAAGATTGGAAGAGTTTTCAGTTTATGTTCAAGTCCAGTTAAGTTGATCTTCTTTCTAATGTGTGCTATCACCCAACCAAATTTCTATCAATTGTCCAATCTATAACCAACCTTCTCCCTCACTCCCTCCCTTGTAGCCATCAAAGAGGCTTTTCTTCCGTACATGAGCTTGCTTCTAAGTCTTTATAGTAGGCGTTTCATACAATATTTGTCCTTGTGTCACTGATTGATTTCATTCAACATAATGCCTTCCAGTTGAAATCAGTTTATAAAATGCTTCTTAAAATCATCATTGCATAGTGTTCCATTGAGTTATTGGCTTATTCACCTTTTGCTTGTTGATATTTTTCGGTACCTTGTAGATTATGGAGATCAGACATCAATCCGACATGTAGTTGCCAAATATTTTTTCCTTTTCTGTGGGTGGTCTTTTAAGTCCTTTGATAAAGTCTTTGGATGAGCAAAATTGTTTGATTCTTAATAGTTCCCATTTATCTATTTTTTCTTCTGTTGATCGAGCTTTGTCAGATTTTGAAGTCTAAGTCGTGTATTAAAACTTTCATTGTTAACCCTTTTTTTGTGTAATCATTATCGTTTTGGGTTTGATATTTAGGTCTTTTATCCAATTTGAGTTAGTTTTTTGTGTAAGGTGTGAGATATGGGTCTTGTTTCAAATTTTTGCAGATGGATATCCAATTTTGCCAACACTATTTGCTAAAGACTGTTTTTACACAAATTTAGAATCTTAGGGCCTTTGTCAAATATCAACTGCTCATAGGAGGATGGTGGCATCTCTGGGGTCTCAACTCTGTTCCATTGGGCTATATGTCACTTTTTGTAACAGTATCAGACTGTGTTGACTACAGTGGCAATGTGTAACAGGGTCTAAGATCAGATGGTGAGAGGCCTCACACAGTGCTCTTCTTCAGTAGTGCTTTGCTTATCCAGGGTTTCTTCCCTTTGACAACAAAGTTGGTGATTTGTTTCTCTATCTCACTGAAAAATGTCACTGGAATTTGTGTTGACGTTGCATTGTATATGTAGATTGCTTTAGGTAAGACACAATTTCACGGTGTTAAGTCTTCCTATCCATGAGCAGGGTAAATTTCTCCATTTATGCAAGTCTCTTTCAGTTTCTTCTAGTAAGGTCTTGTAGTTCTCTTTGTATAAGTCTCTTACTTCTCTAGTTAGATTTATTCCTGGGTATTTTATCTTCTTGGGGGCTACAGTAAATGGTATTACTTTGGTGATTTCTTCCTTAATAGTCTTGTTGTTGGTATAAAGGAATCCTACTGATTTACTTATGTTTGTCTTATATCCTGATACTTTGCTGAACTCTTAATTCCAGTGGTTTGCTTATGGATTCTTTGGGATTCTTAGCATATACAATCACATCATCTGCAAATTTGATAAGGGTTTTTAGCATGAATGAGTGTTGGACTTATCAAATGCCTTTTCTGCATCAGTTGACAAAATCAGGTAACTCTTGTCTTTTGTGTTATTTATGTGATTGATCACATTAATTATTTTTCTGATGTTGAACCACCTTGAAGCCCAGGTATGATTCCCACTTGGTTATGACGAATTATTTTTTTGATATGTTGTCTAATTCTGTTGGCTAGGATTTTGTTGAAGATTTTTTATCTAGGTTTATGAGTGATATTGCTCTGTAATTTTCCTTTTTTGTAGGATCTCTCCCTGGCTTTGGTATCAGGATTATGCTAGCTTCATAGAATGAATTTGGGAGTAATCTATCCCTTTCTAGCTAACTTTTCTCTAAAATCTTGGTAGATTTCTGCAGTGAAGCCATCTGGGCCAGGGCTTTTTTTTGGTTGGTAGTTTTTTGATAACTTTTTTGATCTCTTCCTTTGTGATAGGTTAAGTTGTTCTACTTCTCCTTATGATAATTTTGGTATGTAATACGAATCTAGGAAGTTGTCCATTTTCTCTAGGTTTTCAAATCTGTTAAGAGTATAGTCTTTCATAATTTTCTGTTGTGATACTTTTGATTTCTGGTGGATCTATTGTGACATCTCCCATTTCCTTTCTTATTCAGGTTATTTGTTTCCCCTCTTGTTTTTGTTTTGTAAGTTTAGCCAGTTTTTGTCAGTTTTGTTGATATTTTCAAGAAACCAGCTTTTAGTTTTATCAATTTTTTTTTCAAGTGTTCTTCTGTTCTCTAATTAATTTAGTTCTGCTCTAATCTTCATGATCTGTTTTCTTCTGGTACTTGAGGGGTTCTTCCGTTGCTCTCTTTCCACTTATTCAAGCTGTTGGGTTAATTCTTTGGTTTGGGTGCGTTCTTCCTTCTGGATATATGCATTTATAGAGATAAACTGACCTCTGAGCACTCCTTTGACTGTATCCCATAGGTTCTGGTATGGTGTTCTTATTTGAATCCACAGATTTCTGTATTTCATCCATGATTTCTTCTATAACCCATGGCTTTTTGAGCAGAGTGTTGTTCAGTTTCCATGGGTTCCAATTTCTATTAATGCTTTTTTTGCTATTGATTTTTACTTTTGTGGCTTTATGATCTGAGAAGATGCTTTGCAACAATTCAGTGGTTTAGATTTTGTTGAGATTTGCTTTATGTTCTAATACATGGTCTATTCCAGAAAATGCTCCATGTGCACTGGAGAAGAAGGTGTATTTATCTGTTGATGGATAAAAAGTTCTGTACATGTTGACGACGTTTAATTGGTTAACTGTTGCAATAAGATCTTCTGTGTCCTTGCTGAGTTTTTTTCTGGATGTCCTGTCCACCACTAAAAGTGGAGTGTTGAAGTCTCCAGCTATTGTTGTGGACTGATCTAACTCATTTTTCAATGTAGTCGGTGTTTGTTCAATGTATTTAGATGCTCTGATACTGAGTGCATAAATACTTAATATTGTTAAGTCCTGCTTGTGTATAGAACCTTTCAGCAATAAATAGTGACCATCCTTGTTCATAATGGTGGATTTTACATTAAAATCCATTTTTATCTGAGATTAGTATTGCCACACCTGATCTTCTTTGTACACTGTTAGGTTTATATATTATTCCATCTTTTAATGTTCATTTTGTTCATATCTTTGAATGTAATGTGTTTTCCTTGTAAGCAACATATAGATGGGTTGTATTTTTTGATCCAAGATGTCACTCATCATCTCTTTACTGGAGTGTTCAAACCATTTACATTCAGTGTAATTACTGATTGGTACGAGTTTGGTGCTGTTATTTTGATGTTTTAAATTTTGTGTTGGTGTATTCTCTGTTGCTCTTAACACTCTGTTGTGGGTCATTCTTTATGGGTTAATTTTTCATCTTTTTCAGTGTTGGTTTTGTGTTTGTTGGGACTCTTGTATTACATTTCTGTTTTTGATTGCTATTGTGTTTTGCAGCTACTTCTATGATCCCATCAATATTCTGAGTTTAAATCCAATTTTAACTGCTACATGTCTTATTAACTTCATCTCCATCTGAAAGGACTGTAACTACTATAGTATACCCACCTTTTCAATGTGATGGTATTTTAGTTTTCATATGATCACTGGTTTCCCTCTTTTAACATTGTAGCTATGATTGAATTTTGTGCTTTTCCTAACTGAGTAGGTTTCTGTATGTTGTGTCCTGCATTATCTCCTTGAATATAGAGTTAATGGTTTTGTTTTTCTAAACAAAGAACTTCTTTCAGTATTTCTTGTAGTTTTTGTTTGCTTTTGACAAACTCTCCAAGCTTCTGTTTATCTGTGAATGTCTTAATTTCATCTTCATATTTGAAACACAGTTTTGTAGAATATATAATTCTTAGTTGGAAGTTTTTCTCCTTTAAGGCTTTGAATGTGTCATCCCACTGCCTCCATGCCAACATCATTTCTGCTGAGAAGTCAGACAAAAGCCTACAGGGCCTCTCTCTGACTGCTAGCTTTGCTTTGAGTCTCACTGTCTTTAAGAGTTTCTGCTTATGGTTCATTTTATTAAGCTTGAGTATAATATATCTTGGTGTCTTTCTTTTGGGGTCTATTTGACATGGATATCTATGTTCTCTTCTTTCATAATTTCAGGGAAGTTTTCTGTCAGCAACTCAACAATGCTATTCTCTGTATTTTCAGCTATCCCTCCATGTTCAGGGACTCCAATTAAACATAGATTATTCCTCTTAATAGAGTCCTACATGTTTCTTAATGCTTCTTTATTTTTCTTATTTCTATTCCCTGACATCCTGCTTTCAAGATTACTAAGTCTAATTCTCAGTTCACCAATTCTGCTCTTTTGTTTTTTTAATTGAATTGTCTAATTCTGTAATTTTGCTATTGATCTGTCAAATTTCAGAATATTGGTGTTCCATCAGTTCAAACAGCTTGCTAAATTTTTCATTTTGCTCAGTGCATTTTATTTAATCTCTTGAACGGCTCTCTATAGAATTCTTTTGTACTTGGCCTCTGATAGTTTCAGGAAGCTTCTATATCTGGGAGGCTTTTTCGTTTATTTGGAGAGTTTTCTGAAACCGTGGTGGGTTGTTTATTTAATTGCTTGGTGATGGTTTGTTGCTTACAGAACATCTAGAGGCTGTTTGGTTTGTCTGGTATTGCCTCAACAGGAGCCGAGGTATAGTTCTGAGAAGAGCGTTGGTCACCAGCCACCAATGTGTATTTTAGTGACTGGCTGTAGTGGACTCTCTGGGATGACAGGCTCCTCCTTCTTGCTGGTAAAGATGCTGCCCCACTTATGAAGTCACTAGGGGTCATCAACCAACCCTATGATGTGGATCAGTAAAGGCCAGAAGAGATGTGGTTGGGCTGCTTAGCAATTATTTCTCCAGGCAATCTTATTTTAAAAAGCTAAAAGCTACCTGACTGCTTCCAAAATCAGTCAGGCAATCAAATCTGGCAGGCTCCTCCTTCCAGATGACAATGTAATTACCTC
Organism: Heterohyrax brucei; assembly: GCA_028571685.1. Classification (NCBI taxonomy): domain Eukaryota; kingdom Metazoa; phylum Chordata; class Mammalia; order Hyracoidea; family Procaviidae; genus Heterohyrax; species Heterohyrax brucei. The sequence goes on from CM053150.1 coordinate 73,571,918, forward strand.
TTTAGCCATCCCCAGGTGCTATGTTGCAGATCAAAGCAGAGAGGGGCCATTGCACTACTGTTGTCATACGCTGGGTGCCACCTGCAAGGCAACACCACACTAAACACAGCCCCAGCACTGGAAAAGCCTTTCACAGACTGGCACTATGACCAGCCCAGGAATCAGCCCCTGCTGAAGCATCCAGATGGGCAACTCCACCTCCGAGACAAACAATAGAGCATCTCAGTCAAGCTGGGAAACAGCTGAATGTATGACGCAGCTCCAAAAAGGGAGGGTTTGGGGTCTGCAGTGTTCCCAGTCCTGCTGTCAGGCTCTGAAAACATTATTTCACACACTGTCTCTCTGCTGCAGCACACACTGTTCACTTTAGCACTGTTGCTTAGTGTAGCTGCTGGCTCATGCCTGTCCCCTACCTACTGGCCAACAAAAAGAAAAAAATGCCAACGCTTTATGGACATGTGAGCTGGCCTCTCAGCAAGAGCAGAACTCAGAGAGAGAGAAGAAGTTTCCTACTTAATAGCATGTAATCCAAACCGACAACCCTATGCTGCATCCTAGGGCTAACTGTGAGTCTAGAAAGCTCTGTTCAGTTACCAATCCATGCCTTGGTTTTCAGAGGGAATCAAGGAGACATGTGTCTAGCATGCCAGCCCAACTCCCCAAAAACATCCTTATGAAGACACTTAGGATAGGATTCTGGCTTAGGATCATCTGATAAACAAAGAACAGTAGAGCCCATTCTGGTGTTAGGTGATAATTTTGGAATATAGAAGTAGCAAAATTACTAAGATTCTCCCCTTATGTAAACTGAGGAGGGCACAAAAGCACACCCTATAAAATAAACTAAATACAGCTCCTTGAAGGATGTGAACATTTTGCAATTATAAAATACATAGAGTTGTTTGGCCTTTGTTGATGATCATGGGTACCACTGCAGGAAGAATAATTTCAGGTCAGTCATCTAACAATTCAGGACAATATATGAAAGCCAGAATGTTCATGCAAGGTTTACATGGACCCTGGTTTTCTTTTTTGAAAGGTAGACTGGAGAAAAGAAGACACAAGAAGAGGATAGAAAATATTCTGTCAATAACATAACAGAATGAGCTTAATTTCGAGGTAAAAAGAATGTGTATGTCCAGCGGATGAATTTTAGCAGAATCTAGTAGGTCTTGCCAAGATCCCTGGATACACGTGATTTATGAATATGCCACTGACTTCTTATTCTACTTTGGAAATTCTACCTACAGACCTGTATTCGCTTTATGTATAGAGCTGACTTGAAGTGCTGAGAAGACTCCTGGTAAATTCAGTAATGGTGGATGAGAACTGATGGATACAGACTTCAGTTTTCTCTCATTTTGGTAAAATAATTTAAAGGGTGCTTTGTACTGATAGGAAATTCTAGTTGCATAGTGGTTAAGTGCTATGTCTGCTAACCAAAAGTTCAGAAGTGCCAGGCACTCCTTGGAAATTCTGTGGATAGTTCTACTCTGACCTACAGGGTTGCCATGAGTTGGAATCAACTCAACAGAAATGGGTTTTGGTTTTGTTTTTTTTGTATTGATGCCCAGGGTATTTGTAGATTGGTCTCCAGTCATCTGCAGCAGTAACCCACTCAGTAGTGTAGTGTTTGATGAATGCCCTTCCCTCTCTATGTCATTCCCCATAATTTGCATCATAGGATCCTCCAAAGTAAACTACTTGCACTCAAATTCTTTTTCTCGGGGTTTCATTCATCTGTGGGGGTATCTCAGTTATTTGTGGGAGGGACTGTGATACTTTTAAGGTTTTGGATAACTTACGTATCTTAGTCATCTTGTGTGGCTATGAGAGAAATACCACAAGTGGATGGCCTCAGCAAAGATAAATTTGTTTTCTCACAGAAAAGTAGGCCAAAAGTCCAAATTCAGGGCATCAGGTCCAGAGGAATTCTTTCTCTGTTAGCTCTGGAGGAAGGTCCTTATTGTCAATCTTCCCCTGGACTGGGAGCTTCTGAAGCACAGGGACCCTGAGTCTAAAAGATGTGCTTTGCTGTTGACACAACTTTTTACTTCACTGATGATCTGAAGTCCCCAACTGTCTGCTTGTTTTCCTTTTCTTTATATCCCAAGAGATTGCCTGAAGGCACAATACACTCTCATAAATTGAGTCTTACCTCACCAACACAACTGATGCCTATTTTCCCTCATTAACATCATATAGGCAGGATTAACAATATAGTAAAAAAAATCATAGAATACCAGGAATCATGGCCCAACCAAAGTGCTACACACATTTTTGGGGGAGACACAATTTGACTCAAGACATTTCACTGCTTGTCCCCTCAAACCACATCACTGCAACATCCAAAACATATTCATTCTATCATACTATTACAAAAGTCTAAATTCAAGTCCAAAATCCAAAAACTCCTTTTCATCTGTGAGATCAAGAATACAAGCTATCATTTGAAAACCCAGGGGAAATGGACAAATTCCTTGACTCATACCACCTACCCAAATTATCACAACGTGCAGGAGAACAACTTAGTAAACCCATCACAAAGGAAGAGATAGAAAATATCATCAAAACACTGCCAACCAAAAAAAGTCTGGGCCCAGATGGCTTCACTTCAGAATTCTACCAAGCATTTAGAGAAGAGTTATCTCCAATACTACTGAGACTATTTCACAATATAGAAAGGGATGGAGTACTCCCAAACTCATTCTATGAAGCCAGCATAACCCTGATACCTAAGCCAGGGAAAGAGCCAACAAAAAAAGAGAACTACAGACCGATATCACTCATGAATCTAGATGCAAAAATCTTCAACAAAATTCTTGCCAATAGAATACAACAACATATCAAGAAAATAATCCATCATGACCAAGTGGGATTCATACCAGGGATGCAAGGCTGGTTCAACATCAGAAAAACAATCAATGTGATTGACCACATAAATAACACAAAAGACAAGGATCACCTGATTTTGTCCACTGATGCAGAAAAGGCATTTGATAAAGTCCAACACCAATTCATGCTAAAAACTCTTAGCAAAATGGGCATAGACGGCAAATTCCTCAACACAATAAGGGCCATTTATACAAAGCCAATTGCCCACATCATCCTGAATGGAGAGAGACTGAAAGACTTTCCCTTGAGAACAGGAACTAGACAAGGATGCCCACTCTCACCTCTCCTATTCAACACTGTGCTAGAAGTTCTAGCCAGAAGAATTAGACAAGACCAAGAAATAAAGGGCATCTGCATTGGCAAAGAGGAAGTTAAAATCTCCCTGTTCGCAAATGATATGATTGTATATGCAGAGAACCCCAAGGAATCTATAAGTAAGCTACTCAAACTGATAGAAGAGTTCAGGAAAGTCTCAGGATGCAAGATAAACATAAGTAAATCAGTAGGATTCCTTTATACCAACAACAAGACTGTTAAGGAAGAAATTATCAAACCAGTACCATTTACGATAGCCCCTAAGAAGATAAGGTACCTAGGAATTAGTCTAACCAGAGAAACAACAGACATTTACAAAGAGAACTGCAAGCCCTTACTACAAGAAACTAAAAGAGACTTAGATAAATGGAAAAACCTACCCTGCTCATGGATAGGAAGACTTAACATTGTGAAATTGTCTATTTTACCCAAAGCAATTTATTTATATAATGCAATTCCAATATAAGTTCCAGCGTCATTTTTTAATGAGATGGAGAAACAAATCACCAATTTTGTTTGGAAAAGGAAGAAGCCCTTCATAAGTAAGGTACTACTAAAGAAGAAGAACACACTGGGAGGCCTCTCATTACCCGACCTTAGGACATACTACACTGCCACAGTGGTCAAAACAGCCTGGTACTGGTACAAGAACAGACAGATCGATCAATGGAACAGAATTGAGACCCCAGAGATGACACCATCTGCCTATGAACAGTTGATATTCGACAAAGGCCCTAAGACATTAAACTGGGGTAAAAACAGTATCTTCAACAAATGGTGCTGGCAAAATTGGTTATCCATCTGCAATAAACGGAATCAAGATCCATATCTTACACCTTATACAAAAACCAACTCCAACTGGATAAAAGACCTAAATATCAAACCTGAAACGATAAAGCTCATCCAAGAAAAGGTAGGAACAACAATGGAAGTTTTAACACACAATGAGGACAGACTCCAAAATCTGTCAAAGAAACCACAATCAACAGAAGAGAAAATAGATAAATGGGAACTATTAAGAATCAAACATTTTTGCTCATCCAAAGACTTTATTAATAGAATTAAAAGAACACCCACAGAATGGGAAAAAATATTTGGCAACTCTATTTCAGACCGACGCCTGATCTCCATAATCTATAAGATACTACAAAATATCAATAAGAAGAAGATAAACCATCCAATTAAGCGATGGGCAAAGGAGACGGACAGACATTTCACTAAAGAGGATATCCAGGCCGCCAAAAAACACATGCGGACATGTTCACAGATCTTTAGCTATTAAAGAAATTCAAATCAAGACGACAATAAGATACCATCTCACCCCAACAAGATTGGCCATGATCCATAAAACACAAAACTACCAATGCTGGAGAGGCTGTCGAGAAAGTGGAACCCTCCTACACTGTTGGTGGGGTTGCAAAATGGTCCAGCCTCTTTGGAAAGCAATCTGGCGCTTCCTTAGAAAAATGGATATCGATATATCATTTGACCCAGTAATTCCACTACTTGGAACATATCCTACAGAATCAAGGCCTTTCACACCAACGGACACATGCACCAGAATGTTTACCGCAGCACAGTCCACGATAGCAAAAAGATGGAATCAACCCAGATGCCCAACAACAGAAGAATGGATAGGTAAACTATGGTACATATACTCAATGGAGCACTACGCAATGATAAAGAATAACGATGATTCCAGGAAACATCTCCTAACCTGGTTTCAACTGGAAGACTTTATGTTGAGTGAAAGTAGTCAGCGACAAAGGGACAAATACTGTATGAGACCTCTATGATAAGATCTCAAAAACAGACTTGTGTATAGAAGAAAAGACTCTTTGACAGCTGCAAGAGAGGAGAGGGAGGTAGGGTGAGGTGGGGAGGGTTTAGTTTAGATAGTTGCTAGAAATCTGGTTGGGAGAAAGCGGTGATAGCACACATTAGAAACAAGAACAACATTAAGTGGACTTCAGCATAACTCGAGTACTCCTTCCATCTTAACCCAATATTGCAAGGATAGAGTAGCTGGGGCAGGGGGCAGGGGACCATGCTCTTAGGCGAAATCGAGGCCAATTGGCACAACTAGCATTTTGCTAAGAGAGCTCTCTGCACCCCACAGTAGTGAGTGGCGTCTGGGGTCTTAAAAGCTGCCAAGCTGCCATCCAAGGACACAGCAAATGGTCCCAACTCAGCAGGAATGGATGCTCACCGAGGACCAAAATGACATGCGGTAAAGACAACCTAGAAGACAGAGATACCCGCAAGAGTGGGTGCCTTCATCGACTTGGGATCAGAAGAACCAGATGATGCCTGGCTACCACCAGTGATACCCATGATGCAGCTCACTAGGTTGAGTCTCACTGGCAACACACCAATAAAAAGGGGTGCATCCTAAGATCTCCACTAAAAGAACTCAATTGATGGTCCAGCGATTTCGGGGTTCCCCTGAGAGCATGGCCCCTGGCCCTGATGCTGCCCTTACCCATAAATTATAACAAAGGTCCACTCTTTGGACAGGAATGGATTGGACTTCGCAATGCAGAGTGACCGTATATTGGAAGCACTTTATGGTTCTATACATCTATAGGATATCGTCCTGCTGACCTCTGGCTGGAGGAAGGAGAGTGGGTGGAGAGAAGCGGAAAGGAGGCTTTTGGGAGGATGAGACACGTATGGAGCAGAGAGGAATAGTGTGCTGTCACCAGACAAGGAGAGCAGTGGAAGCTGCATAGAGGTGGGCATGTAAATTTATACAGGAATGTACATTTTCACTCAGTCACATTAAATAAAAAAGAAAAACAAAAGAACACAAGCTATCATCTTCCAAAGGTACAATGGACATTTCTATTACAAATAGGAGAAGCTGCAGAGAAAAAAAGGACATCTTGCAACATGCAAGTCAGCAGAACATATTACTTTAGTTCTCAAGGCTTTGGAAATAACCCTCCACTCTCTGAGACATTGTACACAACAGCCCTGTCCTCCACATTCTAGGTATCAGCCATACTCTTTAGATTCCAAGTCAAACTTCCTTGGCCCTGGGCTACAGCTCCACCTTCCAGGCCTACTGGTACAGCAACTCTGCTCCCTCAGTTTTAGGTGCACCATTTTCCTAGTCTAGCTGAGTGGAGATTCCACCCTTAGAAATGTCAGAGGCAATGGCCCCACACTTTGAGACCCATGGTGTTGTGGCCAGACATTTTGAGATGAAGCAGCTCAGCTTCATGTGCTTCTTGTCTCTTCAGCTTCTGCTTCCTGTGTCCTCATAGCCTGAGACTTATGCCTGCATCTGCCTTGCTGGGGCAAGTATTCCAAAGCTTCATAGCTCCCCTGTAAGTACCCAGAGGTACCCCACTCTGCCAAGAAGCCTCCTGTTCACAGGCACTCAGTAACCCTGATACCAAAATAGGAAAAAGACACCACAAGAAAAGAAAACTACAGGCCACATCCCTTATAAATATAGATGAAAAACTCCCCAACAAAATACTAGTGAAAAAAGCCTAACAGTGTAATAGTCATACACCATGACCAAGTGAGAGTTATTTCAGGAATGCAAGGATGGTCTAACATTAGAAAATCAATACACTTAATACTCCATATCAATAAAACAAAGGAAAAGAACGACATGATCATCTCTATGGTTGCAGAAAAGGCATATGATAAAATCCAATACTCTTTCCTGATGAAAACCCTCAATAATATTAGAGTAGCAGAGAACATCTTCAACATGATTCAGGGCATATATGAAAAGCCAACCACCCACATTGTACTTAAAGAAGAAAGATTGATAGGTCTTCCCTCGAAAGTGGGAACAAGATAAGGAGACCCAGTCTCAGCACTTCTATTCAATATTGTATTTGGAAGTCCCAGCCAGAGAAACAAGACAAGAAAATGAAATAAAATGTACACAGATTAGAAAAGGGGGAGTAAAATTATGTCTGCTCATGGATGACATGATCCTAGATATAACATCCTAATAGCCCACAAGAAAATTTTTAGAGATTACAGAGAAATTTGGCAAAGTTCAGGGTACAAGGACAACAAACAAAACAGTTGTGCTTCTGTGCACCCAAGGTGAGAAACAGGAAAGAGAAATAATTGCATTTTCAACAGCATCAGGAGAATAACATACCCAGGAATGAATTTAAACAGACGTGTGAAAGATTTACTCAATGAAAATTATACATGACTGCCGAAAGATAATTGAAGACTGAAACAGAAAGATACTCTGTGTTCATAGATTGCAAGATTTAATATTAAGATGACAACAGTACTCAAAGTGATCTATAGATTCAACACAACCCAAGTAAAAAGTCCACTAGCATCCCTTACAGAAATGAAAAAAAGAAATCAATCTTCAACATTATATGTTCATGGATAGGTAGACTCAACATTGTGAAAATATAGATTCTAACTAAAGTAATTTATAAATACAAAGCAATCCCAATATGAATACCAATAGCATTCTTTAAAGAGATAGAATAAACTAATCATTAACTTTAGATGGAAAGGGAAGAGGTCTCAAATATGTAAAGTACTATTGAAGAATAATATAGCATCAGGATGCACACTAAAACCTATTGTACAGCTATAGCAGTCAAAACGGGCTGGTGCTGGTATAATGACAGACAGGATGACCAATGGGACACAACTGAGAAACCACACATGAACTCATCTACCCATGAGCACCTGATCTTCATCTAAAGATTTGAACCAGCCCATCAGAGGGGTAAAAGACAGTCTTTTTAACAAATGGTGCTAGTAACACTGGATGTCCATCTGCAAGAAATGAAACACCATACACAAAAATTATTTGAAATGGATCAAAGACTTGAATATAAAACCAAAAAATATAGAGATCATAGAAGAAAAAATAGAGTCAATGTTACAGGCCCTAATAAAAGGCAATAACAGCATAGAAACCATAATCAAAAACACACAAACTCTAGAAGATAACCTAAAATCTTCTGAAAAATAAACACTTCTGCCTATCAAATGACTTCATCAAAAGAATAAATGGAGAACCTACAGACTAGAAAAAAAATCGACTGTGACAAATCCAACAATGTCTAATCTCTAAAACCTATGAGAAAATCCAACACCTGTACAACAAAATAACCTAATTAAAAAATAGGCAAGGAGATGAATAGACACTTCACTAATAAAGACATTCAAGCAGTTCTCAGACACAGTAAGAAATCAGTAGCCACAAGAGAAATGCAAATCAAAACTACAATGAGCTCTATCGCGGCTATCATTGGTGGTGGCCGGGCACCATCTGGTTCTTCTGTTCCCAAGTCTGTGTAGACACCCACTCATGTGGGTCTCTCTATCTTCCGGGTTGTCCTTACCCCATGACATTTTGGTCCTCGGTGAGCATCCGTTCCTGCTGAGTTGGGACCATTTGCTGTGCCCTCAGAGGCAGCTTGGTAGCTTTTAAGACCCCAGATGCCACTCACCAATGTGGGATGCAGAGAGCCCTCTTAGCAAAATGCTAGTTGTGCCAATTGGCCTCAATTTTGCCTAAGAGTAAGGTCACCTGCCCCTGGCCCCAGCTACTCTGTCCTTGCAATATTGGATTAAGATGGAAGGAGTATTCAAGTTATGTTGAAGTCCACTTAATATTGTTCTTGTTTCTAATGTGTGCTATCTCTGATTTCACCCAACCAAATTTCTACCAACTATCTAGTCTAAATCGCCCTCTCCCACCCTCCCTCCCTCCCCTCCCTTGCAGCCATCAAAGAGTCTTTTCTTCTATACATAAGTCTGTTTTTGAGATCTTATCGTAGGGGTCTCATACAATATTTGTCCTTTTGTCACTGACTACTTTGACTCAACATAATGTCTTCCAGTTGAAACCAGGTTATGAGATGTTTCCTGGAATCATCATTATTTATCATTGCATAGTGCTCCACTGAGTATATATACCATGGTTTACTTATACATTCCTCTGTTGTTGGGTGTCTGGGTTGATTCCATCTTTTTGCTATCGTGGACTGTGCTGAGATAAACACTGATAGCCGTGACGGAGCTCACTAAGTTGAGTCTCACTGGCAACACAAGAATAAAAAGGGGTGCACCCTGAGATCTCCATTAAAAGACTGTAATTGAACCGCAATTGGGGTTCCCTGGGAGCATGGTCCAAGGCCCTGATGCTGCCCTTGCCCATAAATCAAAACGAAGTTCCACTCTCCAGACATGAATGGATTGGATTTGGCGATGCAGAGTGACCACATATTGGATGTACTTTATGGTTCTATGCATCTATAGAACAGCATCCTGCTGACCTCTGGCTGGAGGAAGGAGAGTGGGTGGAGAGAAGCAGAAAGGAGGCTGCTGGGAGGATGAGACACGTACGGAGCAGAGAGGAATAGTGTACTATCACCAGACAGGGAGAGTAGTGGAAGTTGCATATAGGTGGTCACATAAATTTATATGGGAATGTACATTTTCACTCATTCATTAAAAAAACTATAATGAGATACCATCTCATCCCATATTACTGACCTGAAATAAAAAACAAACAGAAAACAACAAATGTTAGGCTGCAGGGAGATTGGAACTCTTATGCAGTGCTAGTGGAAATGGAAATTGGCACAATGGTTTTCAAAAACAATGTGGCATTTCCTTGTAAACTAGAAATAGAAATATTATATGATCCAGCTCTTTCACTCGTAGGAATATAACCTTATAGAAACAAGATCCATCACACAAATAGACATATACACAGCCATGTTCATTGCAGCATTGTTCACAATAGCAAAAAGATGGAAACAAGTTAGATTCCCGTCAGCTGATGAATGGATATAAAAGCTATGGTACATACACACAAAGAAATACTATGCAACAATAATGAATAATGATGAATCTTTGAAACACTTCACAATATGGATGAATACGGAAGGCATTATGCTGAATGAAAGAAGTCAATCACAAAAAGATAAATATTGTGTAAGTCCACTACTATAAAAACTCATGAAAAGATTTACACACAAAAGAAACAATCTTTGATGGTTACACAGGAAGGTAGGAGTGGAGATGGAAAGTCACTAAATAAATAATAGGTAAGTGGTAACTTTTGTAAAGGGTAAGACAATATACAAAAATGGGGAAATCAGCATAACTTGCCCAAAGCAAATTCACGGAATTTTTATAGATACATCCAAACTTCCTGAGGACCAAATTACTGTGGTAAGGGCTGTGTGAACCATGGTTCTGGGGAATGTCTAGCTTAATTGGCGTAACAATGTATGAAGAATATCTTGAGGTGTGGCTAAGTTGGCAGCATAGCCACACAACCTTGCTGATCCTCTAACAACAAAGAACTAGAAAATCAATAAAATGGACTAAATTGGGCATTCCAGGATGTCTGAACACCAAGTGGAAAACTGAAAGAACAAAGTGAATGACAAGAAGGGGAGTACTGCTAGCAAGTATCTGAACCAGTAAGTTGAAATAAATTAAACAAGACAGCACCATGCCGGACATATGTACATTGGGCCACCCTGAGTAAACCAATGCAGTGTGGGGCAGAAAGACTGTGTGGGCTAGAGGTGAGCTGTGCATAAGACAACTTCATCAGACAGAGCAAAGTCATGGCACTGGGCTGAGAAATGCCATATGGCCAAAGCAGCATTGGGCTAGGCAAAGGAACCCTGCCTCTGGCTAAGCAATGCATGAGGGGTTGAGGGTCTCCATGTAGGCTGAAGGGGCTTGGGACCAGACGGGCTGGCAGGGCTTAGGGCTGCATGTGCCCTTAGGACCCAGTCGGCTAGCAGGGCTTTAGGATTGGGTGGCTCACAGTGGCAGCCGGGGTATGCATGCAGACTGCAGAGACAGTCTGGGGGTGTGCTGGCCAAAGTAGGGTGGGATCAGGCAGGAGGTCTGCAGGCTGGAATAGGGTGGCATCAGGCAAGGCACACACGAGGCCAGGCCGAGGAGAGCTGTACTGGATGGTCAACCACAGAGTAGGGCAGTAAAGTTGTGGGGAAGAATGTTACCAGACTGCACAGAGAAGCACTGGCCCAGGCCCAAAAGAGATATGCCAGACATGTCACTCAAATTATTAAGGCTCCAAAAGTCAAACCAGCTCAAAAGTCTTGAATATTTATAGACACAACTTAAAGCACAAAAGCACAATAACCAAACAAAAATTTGTAATGACTTTCTGATGGCTCGGAGACAAGAATCACTTTCTAAACACCTAAAGAAACAGACTACCATGGCTTCTGATAACTCCCAAAATAGAGAATTGATAAGTTTTCCAGACACAGAAGACTTTCTGCAATTATCAGAAGTAGAATACAAAAGAATGATGTACAGAGCAGTGCAAGAGAGCAGGAAAGAGTTCAGGTAAAATGGAGCAGAGTACACTGAAAAATTAAACAAGCTGCAAGAAATGCTTCAGCACAGAACATTGAATGGAATGAAGGAATTGTCCCTAACACACAAAAAAAGACATCAAAATGACAGCACTAAGCTCATACCTACCAATAATTACACTGAATGTAGATGAACTAAACAGACCAATAAAAAAATGGAGAGTAGCAGATTAGATTAAAAACAAAGACAAAAACCATGATCCATCTGTATGCTGCTTATAGGAGACATACCTTACACTCAAAGACACAAGCAAACTACAATTCAAAAGATGGAAAAAATATATATCAGGCTAATAGTATTCAAAAGGAGCATGAGTAGCAATATCAATCTCTGACAAAATAGACTTTAAAGTTAAATTCACCACACTGGGCAAAGAGGAACACTACATAATTGTTAAAGCCTCATTATACCAGGAGAACATAACTATATTACATACCTATGCACCTAATGACAAGGCTCCAAAATACATGAAACAAACACTATCCACACTGAAAACAGAAATAGACAGTTTCACAATAATAGTAGGTGTCTTCAACGTACTACTTTTAGCAAATGATAGAACATCTCAAAAAATTTTCAGAAAGATCTAAATGGCACAATCAACCAACATGACCTCACAGACATGTTCAGAACGCTAGACCCAAAAGCAGCCAAGCATATTTTCTTTTCCCAAACACATGGAATGTTCTCCAGAATTGACCACATATTAGACCACAGAACAATCTTCAAAAAGATTCAAAATATTGAAATAATAGTTTATTTTCTGACCATGAAGCCATAAAACTAGAAAATCAATAACAGAAAAAAGATGGAAAATATTTTAAAAACATAGAAACTGAACAACATTTTGCTTAAGAAAAATTAGCTAATAGAAGAAATCAAAGATGGAATAAAGAAATTCATAGAATCAAATGAGAATGAAAACATATCCAGTCAGAATCTATGGGACACAGCAAAAGCAGTGCTCTGAGGTCAACTCATCACAACAAATGCATACATGCTAAAGAAGACAGGGCTTGAATCAAAGAACTCACTCTTCAAATTGAACAACTGCAAAGAGGTCAACAAAAGAACACAGCAGAAGAAAGGAAATAATAAAAATTAAAGGAGGAATAAAGTAGAAAATAGAAAAATGATAGAAGGCATCAACAAGACCAAATGCTGTTGTTTCTTTTAAAAAAATGTGATTAAGCAAAAGTATACATTCCAAATTAAATTTGCATGCCTGCCTATCTGCAGCTCCTTCTGCTCTCCTTACCCAGTGGCAGCACACTCCTCTTTTTCATTCTACACTATTCTCTTAACAATCTCCTGTCTCCTCCTTTCCACTCTCTCCTCTGTCATCTAGAAAGAGACCAGCAGGACAGCATCCTATAAACGCATACAATGATAAAGTACACAAGCCATATGGTCACATTGTGTCCCTGAGTCCAGTCCATTTTTGTCGATATTTTTTAAAAAAGGATCAACAAAATTGATAAACCGTTGGCCAAACTGACAAAAGAAAAACAGAAGAGGAAGCTGATAAACCAAACAAGAAATGAGATAAACAGTATCACAGCAGGCACAACTGAAATTAAAAGAACTATTACAAAATACTATGAAATAAATTGAATAAACTCCAATAAATTGAAAAACCTAGAGGAAATGGACAATTTTCTAAAAAAAGAACACCACCTACCAAAAGTGCACAAACAGAGGCAGAACAACTAAATAAACCCATTGCAAGAGAAAAGATTGAAAAAGTAAATAAAAAATCCCAACTACAAAAAGCCAAGGCCCTGACGGCTTCAGTGGAGAATTCTACCAAACATTCAGAGAAGAGTTAACACCACTATTGCTAAAGGTATTCCAAAGCACAGAAAAGGATGGAATACTTCCAAATTCATCCTATGAAGCCAGTATAGCACTGATACCAAAACTAGGTAAAGACAGCACAAAAAAGGAAAATTACAGACCAATATCTCTCACAAACTTAGATGCAAAAATCCTCAATGAAATCTAGCCAATAGAAATTAACAACACATCAAAAAAATAGTTCACCAGGACCAAGTAGGATTCATACTAGGGATGTAGGGATGGTTCAACATTAGAAAAACAATGTAATCAACCACATAATCACTTGATTTTATCCACTGATACAAAAAAGACATTTGATAAAGACCAACACCAATTCATGTTGAAAACTTTCAGCAAAATAGGAACAGAAGGGAAATTCCTCAATGTAATAAGGCTCATCTCTGTAAAACCAACAGTCAACATCATTCTAAATGGAGAAAAGTTGAAAACATTTACCTTGAGAACAGGTACCAGACAAGGATTCCTAATGTCACTAGATTCATATCACTCACTTATGGATTCCTTTGGATTTTCTGTATAAATAATTGTATCATCTACAAATATGGAGATTTTTACCTCTTCATTGCAGATATGGATGCCCTTTATTTCTTTGTCTTGTCTAATTGCTCTGGCTAGAACTTACAGCACAATGTTGAATAGAAGTGGTGAGAGTGGGTATCCTTGTCTAGTTCCCATTCCAAAGGGAATTCTTTCAGACTTTCAACATTCAGTCTATGAAAGCAGTTGGCTTTGCATAGCTGCTGCTGATTGCATTGAGGAATTTCCCCTCTATTCCTATTTTTCTGAGAGTTTTAAGCATGAATGGGTGTTAAACTTTGTCAAATGCCTTTTCTGCATCAATTGACAAAATCAGATGATTCTTATCTTTTGTGTTATTAATTTGGTGGATTACATTATTTGCTTTTCTGATGATGAGCCAGCCTTGCATCCTTGGAATGAAACCAACTTGATGATGGTTAATTATTTTTTTATATGCTGTTGAATTCTATTGGCTAGAATTTTGTTGAAGATTTTTGCATCTAGGTTCATGAGTGATATTGGCCTATAATTTTCCTTTTTTGTGGGATCTTTTCTTGGCTTTGGCATCAGGATTATGCTGGCTTCATAGAATGAATTTGGAAGTATTCCCTCTACTTCTATGGTGTGAAATAGCCTCAATAGCATTGGAGTTGACTCTAAAAGTTTGGTAGAATTCTCCAGTGAAGCCATCCAGGCCAGAATTGCTTTTGGTTGGTAGATTTTTGATGACTTTTTCAATCTCTTTCTTTGTGATAGATTTATTAAGTTGATCTAGTTCTCCTTGTGATAATCTTAGTAAATGATATCAATCTAGAAATTTGTCCATTTCCCCTAGGTTTTCAAACCTGTTAGAGTACACCCCTTCATAGTATTCTGTTATGATATTTTTTTATTTTAGCTGGGTGTGTTGTAAAACCTCCCATCTCGTTTCTTAATGGGGTTATTTGTATTGTCTGCTGTTTTTCTTTCGTAAATTTAGCCAATGGTTTATCAATCTTGTTGATCTTTTCAAAGAACCACCTTTTGATTTTGTTACTTTTTTCAATTATTTTTCTATTCTCTAAATCATTTAATACTGCTCTAACACTTATAATCTGTTTTATTCTGGTGCTGGAGGGGTTCTTCCGTTGCTCTCTTCCTACTTGTTCAAGCTGTAAGGTTAATTCTTTAATCTGGGCCCTTTCTTCTTTCTGGATGTGTGCAGTTACAGAGATGAACTGACCTCTGAGCACTGCTTTTGTGTGTCCCGTAGATTCTGGTAGGATGTGTTTTCATTCTCATTTGATTCTATAAATTTCTTTACTTTGTCCTTGATTCCTTCTATAACCCAAGGCTTTTTGAGCAAAGTGTTGTTCAGTTTCTGTAAGTCTGAATTTCTACCTATGAATTTTCTGTTATTGATTTCAACTTTTATAGCTCTAAAGTTTGAGAAGATACTCTGCAGTAAATCAATGGTTTGGATTTTATAGAGAATTTCTTTATGACCTAACATATGGTCTAGTCTGGAGAATATTCCATATGCATTGGAGAAGTAGGTATACTTATCCATTGATGGATGAAAAGATCTGTATATGTTGACAAGGTCAAGTTGGTTGATTGTTGCGATGAGATCTCTGTATCTTTACTGAGCTTTTTTCTGGATGATCCATCAGCCATAACTGAAAGGGGAGTATTGAAGTTTCCAACTATTATTGTGAAATGATCTATCTCATTTTTCAGTGTTGTCAGTATTTGTTCAATGTATTTAGGTGCTCTGGTATTGGGTGCATAAATATTTAATATTGTTAAGTGCTGCTTGAGTACTGAACCTTTCAGCAATAAATGGGGACCATCCTTGACCACAACAGTGGATTTTACATTAAAATCTATTTTATCTGAGATTAGTATTGCCACACCTGCTCTTCTTTGTATATTATTAGCTTGGCATATATTATTTCATCCTTTAATTTTCAGTTTGTTCATACGTTTAAATCTAAGGTGTGTTTCTTGTAAGCAACATATAGATGGGTTGTGAGACCAGTAAAAGATAGTGGAGCAGATACACATCTCTTCATTTCCCTCTGAGAACTAAGGTGTAGATGATATATGTATGGAGCACTGAAAATGAAATTTATTTAAAAAAATAAATAAAAGACCAAATCAGAAATCACTAAGGAGTCACTTTCAATGTCAATATGTAGAATGTCAGTGCACAAACATTGACATCCTAGGTATTAGTGAGCTGAAATGGACCAGTTTTGGCCATTTTGAATCTGACAATCATATAGTCTACTATACTGGGAATGAAAAATTGAAGAGGAACGGTGTTGCATTCATCATCAAAAAGAGCATTTCAAGCTCTGTCTTGAAGTACAATGTGTCAGTGATAGGATAATATCCATACACCTGTAAGGAAGTCCAGTTACTACAAATATTACTGAAATTTACACACCAACCACTAAGGCCAAATATGGAGAGGTTAAAGGTTTTTACCAGCTTCTGCACTCTGAAATTGATTGAACATGTAATCAGGATGCATTGACAATTACTGGTGACTGGAATGCAAAAGTTGGAAACAAAGAAGGAGGGTCGGTAGTTGGAAAATAAGGTCCTGGTGATAGAATAATACCAGCGATTGCATGATAGAATTTTGCAAGACTAATGAGTTTTTTTTTAACCAACACAAATGGCTGTTGTACACATGGACATCACCAGGTGGAATACACAGGAACCAAACTGACTACATCTGAAAAAGATGATGGAAAGCTCCATATCAGTAGTCAGAGTAAGACCAGGTGCTGACTGCAGCACAGATCATGAATATGCAGATTCAAATTGAAACTGAAGAAAATTAGAGCAAGTTCACAAGATCTGCAGTGTGACTTCGAGTATATCCCTCTTGAGTTTAAAGACCATCTCAAGAACAGATCTGATGTTGCTCACCAATGAGGGAAGACCAGACAGACTGTGGAATGACATCAAAGACATCATCCATGAAGAGATCAAGAGGTCATTAAAAAGACAGGAAAGAAAGAAAAGACCAAACTGGATGTCAGAAAAGACTCCAAAACTTGCTCTTGAATGCTGAGCAGCTAAAGCAAAAGGAAGGAATGGTGAAGTAAAAGACCTTAACAGGAGATTTCAAAGAGCAGCTCAAGAAGACAAAAGAAAGTATTATAATGACACATGCAAAGAGCTGGAAATGGAAAACCAGAAGTGAAGAACATGTTCTGCATTTCTCAAACTGAAAGAACTGAAGAAAAAATTCAAACCTCAAGTTGCAATAGTTTCCACAGGGAAACTATTAAACAACTCAGATAGCATCAAAATAATATGGAAGGAAAAAACAGTCATTATACCAGAAAGAACTGGACGATGTTCAGCCATTTGAAGAGGGAGCATATGATCAGTAACCAATGGTACTGAGGAAAGAAGTCAAAACTATATTGAAGGCATTGGAAAAAAACAAAGCTCTAGGAATTGATGGGATATCAAGTGAGATACTTCAACAAACAGATGCAGTACTGGCAGTGCTCACTCATCTATGCCAGGAAATTTGGAGGACAGCTACCTAGCCAACTGACTGGAAGATATTCATATTTATGCCCATTCCAAAGAAAGATGGTCCAACCAAATGTGGAAATTACCGAACAATATCATTGATATCCCATACAAGTAAAGTTTTCCTCAAGATTGTTCAAAGGTGACTGCAACAGTATATTGACAAAGAACTGCCATAAATTCAAGCTGGATTCAGAAGAGGATATGGAACCAAGGATATCATCACCGATGTCAGATGGATCTTAGCTCAAAGCAAAGAATACCAGAAAGATGTTTACCTCTGTTTTATTGACTATGCAAAGGTGTTTGACTGTGTGGGTCATACTAAATTATGGCTAACATTGTGAGGAATGGTAATTCCAGAACACCTAACTGTGCTCTTAAAGAATCTCTATGTGGATCAAGAGGCAGTTGTGCAAACAGAACAAGGGGACGTTGTATAGTTTAAAGTCAGGAAAGGTGTGCATCAGGGTTGTATCCTTTCTCCACACCTTTTCAGTCTGTATGCTGAACAAATAATCCTAGAAGCTGGACTATATGAAGAAGAATGAGGCATCAGGAATATGAGGATGACTCATTAACAATCTGCATTACACAGACGAAACCATCTTACTTGCTGGTAATGAAGAAAATTTGAGACACTGACTGATGAAGATCAAGGACCACAGCTTTCAGTATGAATTGCGCATCAACACCAGGAAAACAAAAATCTTCACAATTGGGCCAGTAAACAACACTGTCATAAACTGACAAAAGATCGAAGTTGTCAAGGTTTCCATTTTTCTTGCATCCACAATCAATGCCTATGGAAGCAGCAGTCGAGAAATCAAAAAATGCATTGCATTTGGAAGATCTGCTGCAAAGGACCTCTTGAAAGTATTCAAAAGTAAAGGTGTCACCTTGAATACTAAAATATTCCTGACCCAAGCCATGGTATGTTCCATTACGTCATAGGCATGTAAAAGCTAGACCTGAGCAACGAAGACAGAAGAATTGATGCCTTTGAATTGTGGTGTTGGAGAAGAATGTTGAATGTACAATGGACTGCCAAAAGAACAAAACATATGTTCTGGAAGAAGTACAACTTGGAAGCAAAGATGGCAAGACTGCATCTTACATACTTTGGACATGTTGTCAGGAAGGATCATTCCCTGGAGAAGGACATCACACCTGGTAGGGCGGAGGTCAGCAAAAAAGAGGAAGACCCTCAATAAGATGGATTGACACAGTGGTTGCAACAATGGGCTTAAGCATAAAAATGATTGTGGACATGGCACAAGACCAGGTAGTGTTTTAGGGTCACTATGAGTTGGAACTAACTCAATGGCACCTAACTACAACGTAGCAAAGTTTTCAATTTGTAAGATGTTGCTTATTATTCCACATTATTGCTTTGACATCTTTGCATTTTTGTTTGGTTGTCACAATAAATGCTCAACTGATAGGGTTGCTGTGAGTCAGTATCAACTCAATGACAGTGGGTTTCATTTTTTTGGTTTAATTGATGGTTCAAAAAATGTTCTGGAGAAGGCAGAGTCAAGATGGCGGACTAAATGCACATCTCCCTAAATCCCTCTGGAAACCAAGACCTGAAATTATAATTAGACAGAGCCTTCTGGACACCTAGTGAGTCCTGGGATACAGCATAGGGCTGTTAATTTGGATTTCATACCACTGAACACAAAACCTCCTCTCTTTCACTGACCCCACTCTCAGGCAAGCACAGGGTTGCCCAGACTGAAGGAAGTCACCATTTTGACTTTTCTTTTCCTCTGTCTTGGCTGGCATGAAGAGCTGGGACTTGATTAGCTGATGGTCTCAGATGTACTGCTGGTGGGACCAGCAAGCATAATTGCCATGTTCTGAGACTGGCTTTGGACTCTATGCATTTTGGCTCCTCTGGCCTATCTTTCTGCCTCTGCCATGTGGTAGCTGTACAGATGCACTTGTGTGAGATGCCATCCTGATCCACTGGGAAACAGAGAAGCCCAGGTGGAGGCCCTGGCTGGACTTGGTTCCTAGGCTGGGAGGTGATGCCTACTGGGGGTAGAGTGCTTTACCAGCAGAGAGGTAGTGTTTTTCACAGTGTCAGCTGAGGCTGGGGCCCAGCGACAGAGGCTGCAGACTCTGGGCATGTCGGCACTCTTGGCCACTCTTTCCACTGGGAGCCTGGTCCCGGCCAGCTGGCAAGCTTGAGTGGGATGCCATCTTGTTTCACTGGGAGGTGGATTCATCCATACAGAAGCCTCAGCTGGACCTAATTCCTGGGCTAGGAGGCAGTGCCTACCCAGAAGAGACCTCTTTTTCCAGCAGAAAAGCAGAATTCTACACAATATTGCCTACAGCTGGGGCTTGACAGCAGAGGCCAATAGGTCAGTACCATTTCTGTATTTTGAGCTAGTTTATAACATCTGGAGTTCAATATAGAGGTGTTTGCTCTGCCAGCTGGGAAGAGGGATGTTTACACCTGAAAACCTGACTGACTTTGAAAGTTGACAAATACTTTTTACTTCTCATCTTAAGAAGGCCTAGAGAAACAACTGTGGTACATCTTCACAGCATCTCTTTCAGACTCTATTGACCCACATGATGCCGCAAAAGCAGCAAACATTGGAGAGGACGGTAATCTGGAAGTCACCAATGACATCAGAAGGTCTCCAAAAGAAACCACCTCAGAACTTTCCAGACGAAGAAGCTTTTCTGAAACTATCAGAAGGTGAATGCAAAAGGATTATATACAGAGCCCTCCTAGACCTTATACAAAATTCAGCAGAGCAAAACGAAAAATTAAGGAAGCTGTTCAACCTGATGGAACATCAGTACTTGGAAATTCAACAGATCAAGAACAAAATCAAAGACATAGAAATTTCAATTCAGAGCTGAGAAAACAGAATGGAACAAATGGAAAAGAGAATTTCTGATTTGGAAGACAGAGCTACTGATTCCAGCATCTATGAGGGGAAATCAAAAAAAGGAACAAGTAAAATGAAGAAGCATTAAGATGCATGTGGGACTATATTAAGAAGAACAATCTATGATTAACTGGAGTTCCTGAACAGGGCGAGACACCTGAGAACACAGAAAGTATTGTAGCTGAGCTGCTGACAGAAAACTTCCCAGAAATTATGAAAGAAGAGAATATAGATATCCAAGATACATTTGAAGCACCACTCAATATATACTTCAATAGAAAGACTCCAGGACATATTATAATCAAGCTCAACAAAATGAAACATAAGCAGAAACTCTTAAAGGCAGCGAGACTCAAAGCAAAGTTAACATTCAGAGGGAAACTTTGTGCACTTTTATTGGATTTCTCAGCAGAAATGATGCTGGCACAGAGACAGTGTCATGATACATTCAAGCCTTGAAGGAGAAGAACTTCCAACCAAAAATTATATATCCTATAAAACTATCTTTCAAATATGAAAATGAAATTAAGATGTTTGCAGATAAATAGAAACTCAGAGACTTTGTAAAAACCAAACCAAAGCTACAAGAAATACTGAAAGCATCTCTTGGCTCGGAATACCAAACTGCTAGCTTTATATTTTAGAAGGACACATTACTCAGAATCCTACTCAGTTACGGAAGGCTCCAAACACAATCAATGCTATAAAAGTGAAAGAAATGATCTAGTGATCATATCACGTAAACTATGATACCATCATATTAAAAAGAGGGATGTACTACAGTTGTTATAGACCTTCCAGATGGAGAGGAAGTTGACAAGGCTGGAAGCAATAAAAATTGAGTTTATAAAGCAGGATTATAGGGGCAGCCATAAAGCACAATAAGAAAGCAACATACCTTATCAAGAAATACAACACAAGAATCTCAACCACAAAACCAACTCTGAAAAAGGTGAAAAATCAACTCACAAAGAGAAAGGTCACAGAAGAGATTAATAAGAACAACAGAGAAAACAACATAAAAATAAACATATCACAATGGCAGCACTGAACACATACCTATCAATAATTACATTGAATATGAACGGACTGAATGCTCCAGTAAAGAGACATAGAGTGACTCTTGGATCAAAAGACACCCATCTACATGCTGCTTACAAGAAACTCACCTTAGACTTAAAGATATGAACAAACTGAAAATTACAGGATGGAATAATATATGCCAAGCTAACAGCGAACAAAGAAGAGCAGATGTGGCAATTCTAACCTCAGATAAAATAGATTTTAATGTAAAATTCACTATTGTGGTCAAGGATGGTCCCTATTTATTGCTGAAAGTTTCAATACACAAGCAGGACTTAGCAATATTAAATATTTATGCACCCAATACCAGAGTACCTAAATACATCAAAGAAACACTGACTACACTCAAAAATGAGATAAATCACTCCACAATAATAGTAGGAGACGTCAGCACTTCACTCTCAATATTGAACAGATCATCTAGGAAAAAAACCTCAATAAAGACAGAAGACCTTATTGTCACAACAAACCAACTAGACCTCATAGACATGTACAGAACTTTCTACCCATCAGCGGACAACTACACCTTCTACTCAGTGCACATGGAACATTCTCTAGAATAGACCGTATGTCCAGACATAAAGCAATTCCCAACAAAATCCATACCATAGAATTAATGCAAAGTGTCTTCTCAGATCATAAAGCCATAAAAGTTTAAATCAATAGCAGAAAAAACATAGAAAGTGGAACTCATGGAAACAGAACAACACCTTGTACAAGAAACCATGGGTTATAGAAGAAATCAAGGATGAAACAAAGAAATTTATGGATTCCAACAAGACTGAAAACACTTCCTACCAGCACTTATGGGATACAGCCAAAGCAGTACTCAGAGATCAGTTTATCCCATTAATGCACACATCCGGAAGGAAGAAAGAAGCCAAATCAAAGAACTGACTCTACAGCTTGAACAAGTAGAGAGAGAGCAACAGAGGAACCCCTCAGGCATCAGAAAAAAACAGATCATAAAGATTAGAGCAGAACTAAATGAATTAGAGAATAGAAGAACAATTGAAAAAATTGAAAACATCAAAAGCTGTTTTTTTGAAAAGATCAACAAAATTGACAAACCATTGCCTAACTTACTAAAGAAAAACAGGAAAGGAAACAAATAACCCAAATAAGAAATGAGAGTGGAGCTTTCACAATACATCCAACAGAAATCAAAAATATCACAGCTAAATGCTATGAAAGACTGTACTCTAACAAATTTGAAAACCTAAAGGAAATGGACAAATTGTTTGATTCATATCACCTACCAAAATCAACACAAGGTGAAGCAGAACAACTTAATAAAACCATCACAAAGGAATAGATTGAAAAATTCGTGAAAAAACTGCCAAACCAAAAAAAGCCAGGGCCCAGATAGCTTCACCACAGAATTCTATCAAGCTTTTATAGAAGAGTTATCTCCAATATTACTAAGACTACTTCACAGTACAGAAAGGAATGGAATACTCCCAAATTCGCTCTATGAAGCCAGCTTAACCCTGATACCAAAGCCAGGGGAAGACCCAACAAAAAAGGAGAACTGCAGACCTATATCACTCATGAATCTAGATGTAAAAGTCTTCAAGAAAATTCTTGCCAATAGAATACAACAACATATCAAAAAAATAATCTGTTATGACCCAGTTGGATTCATACCAGGGATCCAAGACTGGTTCAGCATTAGAGAAACAACTAATGTGATCAACTACATAAATATCACAAAAGACAAGAATCACCTGATTTTGTCTATTGATGCAGAAAAGTCATTTGATAAAGTCCAACACCCATTCATGATAAAACCTCTCAGCAAAATAGGAATAGATGGCCAATTCCTCAATGCAATAAGGGTCATTTATACAAAGCCAACTGCCTACATCATCTTGAATGTAGAGAGACTGAGTTTCCCTTGAGAACAAGAACTAGACAAGGATGCCCACTCTCATTCCTCCTATTCAACATTGTACTAGAAGTTCTAGCCAGAGCAATTAGACAAGACCAAGAAATAAAGGGCATCTGCATCGGCAAAGGAGAAGTCAAAATCTCCCCTTTTGCAGATGATATGATTGTATATGCAGACAATCCCAAAGAATCCATAAGGAACTGCTCAAACTGGTAGAAGAGTTCAGCAAAGTCTCAGGATACAAGATAAACATAAGTAAATCAGTAGAATTCCTTTATACCAACAATGAGATTATTAAGGAAAAAAATCACAAAGTCAATACCATTTACTAAGAAGATAAAGTGCCTAGGAATAAATTTAACCAGAGAAATAACAGAACTTTACAAAGAGAACTACAAACCCTTACTACCAGAAACTAAGAGAGACTTACATAAATGGAGAAACCTCCCCTGTTCATGGATGGAAAGACTTAGCATTGTGAAAATGTCTGTTTTACCCAAGCCAAAGCAATCTACTTATATAACGCTATCCCAATACAAGTTCCAGTGACATTTTTTTCATGAGATGGAGGAACAAATTACCAACTTTGTCTGGAAAGGGAAGAAGCCCCGGATAACTAAAGCGTTATTAAAATAAAAGAACACACTGAGAGGCCTCTAATTACCTAACTCTGCACTGCCACAGTAGTCAAAACAGCCTGGTACTGGTACAAAAAGAGACAGATAGATCAATGGAACAGAATTGAGACTCCAGAGATGACATCATCTGCCTATGAACAGTTGATATTCAACAAAGGCCGTAAGACATTAAACTGGGGTGAAAACAATCTCTTGAACAAATGGTGCTGCCAAAATTGGACATACCTCTGCGATAAATTGAAACAAGACCCATATCTCACACCTTATACAAAAACCAACTCCAACTAGATAAAAGACCTAAGTATAAAATCTGAAACGATAAAGCTCATCCAAGGGAAAGTAGGAACAACAATGGAAATTTTAATACACAATGTAGACAGACTTAAAAATCTGTCAGACAAACCACAAACAACAGAAGAGAAAATAGATACATGGGAACTATTAAGAATGGATCACTTTTGCTCATCCAAAGACTTTATTAATAGAGTTAAAAGACCACCTACAGAATGGGAAAAAATATTTGGCAACTATATGTCAGACTGAGTCCAATCTCCATAATC
This sequence comes from Heterohyrax brucei, assembly GCA_028571685.1. Classification (NCBI taxonomy): domain Eukaryota; kingdom Metazoa; phylum Chordata; class Mammalia; order Hyracoidea; family Procaviidae; genus Heterohyrax; species Heterohyrax brucei. The sequence goes on from CM053150.1 coordinate 73,596,513, forward strand.
TGCAAGGTACTACAAAATATCCATAAGAAAAAGATAAATCATCCAATTAAGTGATGCACAGACACTTCTCTAAAGAGGAGACGCAGGCAGCCAAAAAACACATGCGGATATGCTCACAATCACTAACTATTAAAGAAATTCAAATCAAAACAACAATGAGATAACATCTCGCCCCAACAAGGTTGGCCATAATCCAAAAAACACAAAACAACAAATGCTGGAGAGGCTGTGGGGAGATTGGAACTCTCCTACACTGCTTGTGGGATTGTAAAATGATGCATCCTCTTTGGAAAGCAATCTGGTGCTTCCTTAAAAGTCTGGAAATAGATATACCATTTGACCCAGTAATTCCACTGCTTGGAATATATCCTACAGAATCAAGGCCATTCACACCAACTGATACATGTACATGAAAGTTCATCGCAGCACAGTCCACAATAGCAAAAAGATGGAATCAACTCAGATGCCCAACAACAGAGGAATGGATAGGTAAACCATGATATATATACTCAATGGAGTACTATGCAGTGATAAAGAACAATGATGTTTCCAGGAAACATCTCCTAACCTGGTTTCAACTGGAGGACATTATGCTGAGTGAAAATAGTCAGTGACAAAAGGACAAATATTGTATGAGACCCCTACTATAAGAACTTAAAAACAGACTCATGAATAGAAGAAAAGACTCTTTGAGAGCTGCAAGGTTAGAGAAGGAGGGAGGGTGGGGGGACAGGGTTTAGATTAGATAGTTAATAGAAATTTAGTTGGGTGAAATTGGTGACAGAACACATCGGAAAGAAGATCAATAATAACTGTACTTCAACACAATTTGAGTACTTCCATCTTAACCCAATATTGCAAGGATAGAGTAGCTGGGCCAGGAGACTGGGGACCATGCTCTCAGGAGAAATCTAGCCAGGTGGCATAGCTAGCATTTTGCTAATGAGGACTCTCTGCACCCTACATTGGTGAGTGGCAGCTGGGGTCTTAAAAGCTGCCAAGCTGCCATCTGAGGGTACATCAAATAGTCCCAACTCAGCAGGAATGGATGATCACTGAGGGCAAGAACGACTTGGAGGAAAGAGAACTCAGAAGACAGAGAGACCCACGTGAGTGGGTCTTTACGTCGACTTGTGACCAGAAGAACCAGATGGTGCCCAGCCACCACCAGTGATAGCCATGATGGAGCTCACAAAATTGAGTCTCACTGGCAGCACAAGAATAAATAGGGGTGCACCCTGAGATCTCCAAAAAAAGGCTGCAACTGATGGCCCAGGGGCTTTGGGGTTCCCCTGGGACCACGGTCCCTGGCCCTGATGCTGCTACTGTCCATAAATCATAATGAAGGTCAACTTTTCCAACAGCAATGGATTGAACTTGGCGACACAGAGTGACCGTATCTTGTGGGAACTTTATGGTTCTATGCATCTATAGGACATCATCCTGCTGACCTCTTACTGGAGGAAAGGGAATGGGTGGAGAGGAGGTGATAGGAGACTGTTGGGAGGATAGGACATATACGGAGCAGAGAGGAAGGGAGGAAGAGTGTGCTGTCACCGGGCAGGGAGAGCAGTGAGAGCTGCATATAGGTGAGTATGCGAATTTATATAGAAATGTACATTTTCATTCAATCTAAAAAAAGAAATGTTCTGCAGTCTACTTTCGTGAGTAGCATCTGAAATCTTAACAGTTTGTGAATGGCCATCTAAGATACTTCTCATCTCAGTTGGAACAAGGAGGACTGAAGGAAACTAAATACAAAGGTAAAGATTAGTCCAGAGGACTGACGGACCACAACTACTGCAGCCTCATCCAGACTGAGTCCAGCACAAGTAGGTTGTGCCTGACTACCACCGCTGACTGCTCTGACAGGGATCTCAATAGCAGATTTTGTACAAAGCTGGAGAAAACTGTAAAACAAAATTCTAACTCACACAAAAAGATCAGACTTACTGGCATGACAGACTCTAGAGAAACCCTAAGATTATGGCCTCTGAACAGCATTTTATTTTATTTTTTCCTGAGGTTTACCCTTCAGCCAAAGATTAGACAGGCCTATAAAGCAAAATGAGACTAAATGTGCATACCAGTATGGGGACAAGAATGAGAAGGTAGGAAGGGACAGGAAAGCTGGTAATAAGGAACTAAAGATTAAGAAGGGGAGAGTGTTGACGTGTTATAGGGTTGGTAACTAATGTCAAAAAACAATATGCATACTAATTGTTTAATGAGAAATTTGTTTGTTCTCTAAACCTTCACCTAGAGTACTACAATAAGAAGAAAATGAAAAAACACAGTAAGATACAATTTCACTGCCACTAAGATGTCTGTGCAAAGGCATTCAACTGTGTGGAACATAACAAATTGTGAACAACATTGTGAAGAAAGTTTATCCCCAAACACCTAATTGTGCTCATGTGGAACCTGTACATAGAGCAAGATGCAGTCATTGAGACAGACCAAGGTGATCAGAGGAAGACTTAATGACAACCTGTGATATGCAGATGACATAACCTTGTTTGCGAAAGTGAAGAAAATTTGAAGCATTCCCTGAAGGTCAAAGATTACAGCCTTCAGTATAGATTACACTGCAGCATAAAGAAAACAAAAATCCACACTACTGGACCAATAAACAATTATGATATGGTAAATGGAGGAAATGTTGATGTCATCAAAGATTTCATTGTACTGGTACCTAAATCAAAACTCAAGGAAGCAGTAGTTAAGAAATCAGATGACATATTAAAAAAAAAAAAAATCAAACCCACTGCCGTGGAGTTAAGTCCAACTCATAGTGACCCTAAGGGTCAGAGTGGAACTGCCCCATAGAGTTTCCAAGGAGTGCCTGGTGGATTTGAACTGCTGACCTTTTGGTTAGCAGACATAGCATTTAATCCACTATGTATTATGCTGGGCAAATCTGCTGCAAAAGACCTCTTTAAAGTGTTGGGAAGCAAAAATGTTATTTTGAGGAGTAAGGTGCACCTAACTCAAGCAATTCCTTTCCTAGGTATACACTCAAAAGACTTGAAGGCAGAAACTTTTTGACATTGTGAATAAACAATGTAATGTGTACCATAGTTTACTGCAAACAATGTACACATTGTTTTATGTTTTGGCATGGTGCAGTTATGAAAATATCTTGGGTGATAGAGTGCCAGGTTGGCAAAAAAAAAACATAGAATGTGCACATCATTTGCTTAAAACTGTGGTACACATTACATGGTCTATTTACGACAGCAAAAAGTAGAAACAGTACAAAAACCCATCAACAGAGGAAAGAGAAACAAAATTTGGTAGATGTATGATACATACATATAATAGAGCATTATTTAGCCAGTGAGAGAAATGAAGTCTTGATACACTCTATAGTATGAATCGAGATAGAAGACATTATGCTCAATGAAATAAGCTAATCACAAAAGGAAAAATATTGTACAACCATATATAAAAGAAGAAAAGGCAAATATAGCAAGACCAAAGTTTATTAGTAGTTACCATGGCCAGGAGAGAGGGAAGGCATAGCTTATTGCTCATGGAGTCCTGAGTTTTGGTTTATGGTGATGAAAAAATTGCATTAATTAAAGGCAAGTCCACACAGCCAACTAATGTAATTGCTGTCAATAAGTTATATATCTGTAAAGAGTTAAATTGGCAAAAGTTATGTGATGGTGTCATGGATTGACTTGTATCCCTCAAAAAATGTGTGAAGCTATTTGGTTAGGCTGTGATTCCCAGCATTGTGTGATGTTCCTATATGTTGTAAATCCCTCTTCTATGAAATTAATGAGGGAAGATGGGTGGTGGTTGCATTAGTGAGTCAGGACTCAACCTGTAAGATTTTATTGTGCCTTGAGGTAGTCTCTTGGGATATAAAGGAAAAGAAATTAAGCAGAGAGTTGGGAGACCTCACACTAACAGAAAGAAGCAATGCTGGGAACAGAGTATGTTCTTTGGACCCAGGGTCCCTGTGCCTCAGAAGCTTCCAGCCCAGTGGGAGATTGACAACCAGGATGTTTCTCCAGAGCCGAACAAAAAAGACTTTGCTGGAGCTGATGCCCTGTATTTGGACTTATAGCCTAATGGACTGTGACAGAATAGAACCACTTTTTGCTAAAGCCATCCACTTGTGCTGTTACAGCAGCACTAGATGACTAAGGCAGAATATTTATAGCAATGACAAAAAAAAGAAAAAAAGACTAGCTTTTGAAGCTGTTTGCGTACAACCAAGCAATAACAATGGGTTCTAGGTTTGGGTTTTTTTTTTTTTTATGAGATCAAATCGACAATTGCAACTGAAAGATTAGATAACAAACTTAGACGGTAGTGAGCTCATCTTAATGAGGAGGAGTAAGTTGGAAAGGGTGGGTAAGCACGGTTGCACAACTTGAAGAATGTAATCAATGTCCCTGAATTGTACATGGAGAAATGGTTGAATTGCTGTGTATATTCTCAACAACAACAAAAGATATTGTTGAAAAGGATATATAAATATCTCCTGCAACATAGGGGAAACCCTGGTAGAGTAGTAAATAGGTGCTATGTCTGCTAACCAAAAGGTCAGCAGTTCAAATCCACTAGGTGTTCCTTGGAAACTCTATGAGGCAGTTCTACTTTGTCCTCTGGGGTCACTGTGAGTCAGAATCGACTCCACAGCAGTTTGTTTGGTTTTGGTTCTTACGACATAATAATAAGACACAACTCAAGGAACAAAAGTCTTGAATGGGCATTTTGCAAAAAATAGTCAATAAGTACATGAGTAAGTACCCCAAACCATTTAGTCAACATAGAAATTCAAAATAAAAACAAAAGGAGATACTACTACATACTCTATATAAAGACATAATGAAAAAAATTACAACACAAATTGTTGGTATACAGAGTTCTTGAAATGACATGTGACTCAGACACAAGAGACATGGGTTAACATACTTGGTCTCTAGCTTTTATTTTATGGACTCTAGTAATTACATTTTCCTGCTGTAAATTGAAAAGGCAAAAGTCTTTGAGGATCACCAACTTCCTAGTAAATGCTTTGTTGCTGTTACCATAACTCTTCTGTGTGAACTCTCCTATTGCATGCTATCAACCAACAATTCTTCCCCAAGGGAAGCCAAGGGAAAATGAAGCAATTGTTTGTTGTTTGTCTCTAATTTGGAGCTGAGGGGAAAGGGGTTGATCTTTCCTCTGAAGACTTCTCTGTGGTTTATAAAGTTATACCCCATGTTCATTGCTCAAGAGCTATAGGAGTGTCTGAATGTACCTACCTTGATTGATTATGACCAGGTAACTTTTCTCCCTGATGCAATGTACCTTTGAGACTCTTACTGGGTCTTGAAGAAACAAAGAAGGATCCCATGCCTTGTAGGCTGAAGGTATCTTTGTTCCCCACCTAAGATGTTCAGTGTGCAATGTGTCCTTGTGATTGCTAGCATGATTCTCCTCTTAAACAACTATATGACAAACAGCACCATGTAGAGTAATTTATTTGGAATGGATCATTTATGCAAACTTTTAGAGGCTATGTAAATATATGTCTCTTTCCATTTACCTTTCAGCTCCCATTGAGTTATGCTGGTTTTCTCCAAATTTTATACCGTATCTTTTCAATTATCTTTATCCCTCCTCCCATAGTCCAGGTATACAGTGCCATGGATTTGTACCTAAACTACTGCAGTCTCCTTTTATCATGAGTCCCACTGACATTCTTGCCTTCCTCTACTTTTTCTCCACCTAATATCCAGAAATATATTTAAAATTTTTAAACTCATTTGATTAATTTTTTGTAGATGCTCTACTTCTCTGAAAATAAAACTGAAATCTTCTGTTATGGCAAAATATACTTTATATAATCTGCTTCCTAGGTAATTCTCGAACCTCATATCCTTCCTTTCTATATTCACATATTTTCTCTGTTATTCAAATGCCCTGGCCCTTTCCTCTTTCAGGTTCTTACACTTGCTTGGAGTGTCCATTTCAGGAATCTTTATTTATTGTAATATTCCTGGAAATAACAAAACATTAGGAATAACCTAAATGTCAGTTGGATAACAAATTTGCACTCTTGTAGAGAAGTATTGGTTAGGATTAACGGTAATGACTAGCAAAATCAAAACTGTACCTCTCCTCGGGTAACAATATGTAATTAACAGCATTTTAAGTTTAGTGGGCAGAAGAACATAGGGATTCTACAGACCATGTAGTCAGGTTGGAAAAATTTTCAGACAATGGAATCTTTGCTTAACATCCAGCATGAATGTTGAGTCCTGTAATGAGACACCTAAAGTGAAAGACTTTGAGGTTGGTCAACAATATCCATATATTATATAAGTTCTGTATTATAGCAGATAAGGGCATTGCTTCATTTTTAATTATTTTGTCAATGTTCATGTGAACAGAATTAGGACTAACTGATCTAAAGAAGAAAGAGAAAAATCGTAATATTTACAGACTACTAAGCATGAGAAAAAGGTCAGGTATGTGTCACTCTGGTAAAACTAGGTTGCCAGCCAAGTGCTGTCAAGTGGGATCTGACTCATGTTAGTTTCAGATTAAAAGGAGAAACTGTTATTTTGTAAACTGAGCTATACAAACAGTTACAAAGAACTTCTTGAATGGTTACAGGGAGTGACTAGAAAACCAACATCTTTTGTCATATTGCAAACTTGAACAAGAGTGATCATATTTGAATTGATAAAATAAATGAGTTCAGAAATTGAAGGGCAATGAGAATATTATTTTTCCCTCCCCTAAGCATTCTTTTAGAAAGAATGATGGACTGCAAATGTTGAGGAGTGGGAAGGAATGCAGCTGAAGGAAGGACCAATGGCTATATATTACAAGATATGTCACTAGGTCTTTTGTTATAGACCTATAGTGCTGTCCTTAATGACCTTAACTAGTTTCCGATGTTTCTCACCAAGTACCCAAGTCCTGATTTCTGAAAACTCTATAGTATCTTGCTGGGTGTCTTATCTTTATCCAACTCATAGAAATAAAATATTAGCCAAATATTGTGTGGGAAACAGATAGGGTCAAGAGAAAGTAGCAAGCCAATCAATCAAAGAATCTGTAAGACTTTCTAACCAGTGGTTGCTAAAATAGCCTTGCACCCTAATTTCCATAATCTCAGATTAGTCATGGAAACCTGGACTCCTCAAGTTTGAACATACTTCGATCTGTTAAACCATCCTGATACTCCGTGATTTCTTCAAAGGAGGTTGTGATTTTATAGGCGGATATTTCAGAAAATTACTGGTTCATGTTATTTGGGAAAAAAGCATGGTATTCAGGTTAAGACTCATTTACTAAAGAGTATAAAACTGTGTTTTCATTATGTAACAATCGTAACTATTTTTATTCTTTCATACTTCCGTCTGTTTTCATCTACAGCAGAAAAGAACAGGATGAGAAGGGATAATCAGAGCAGTGTGTCTGAATTCCTCCTCCTGGGGCTCCCCATCTGGCCAGAGCAGCAGGGCACGTTCTTCTTCTTGTTCTTGACCATGTACCTCACCACGGTGCTGGGGAACCTGCTCATCATCACGCTCATCACACTGGACTCTCGCCTCCACACCCCCATGTATTTCTTCCTCAGTCACTTGGCCCTCACTGACACCTGTTTCTCATCAGTCACAGCCCCAAAGATGCTGATAAACATGCAGACACAAAGTCATTCTATCTCATATACTGGTTGCATTTCCCGGGTGTATTTTTTCTTATTCTTTGGGGATATTGAAAGCTTACTTCTCACCTCTATGGCCTATGACAGGTATGTGGCTATTTGTCACCCTCTCCAATATACCACCATCATGAGTCAGAACCTGTGTTTCTTATTAGTAATTTTGTCCTGGACCAAATCCTTTGCCTACGCCCTATTGCACACCCTGCTCCTGACCCGTCTCTCTTTCTGTGGAGACAATATTCTCCCCCATTTCTTCTGTGACCTCTCCGCCTTACTTAAGCTGTCTAGCTCAGACACCTCGGTTAATGAGCTGGTTATTCTCACTGTGGGGGTTATGGTCATCACCCTTCCATTCATATGCATCCTGCTCTCTTATGGTCGTATTGGTTCCACCATCCTGAGAGCTCCCTCAACCAAAGGGATCTGCAAAGCCTTGTCCACTTGTGGTTCCCACCTCTCTGTCGTGTCTCTGTACTATGGGGCAATTATTGGACTCTATTTTGTTCCCTCATCCAATGACTCCAATGACAAAAATGTCATTGTGGCTGTATTTTATACTCTGGTCACTCCCCTGCTAAATCCCTTTATCTACAGTCTGAGAAATCAGGACATGAAAGGAGCTCTGAGAAACGTACTCAACAAAAGAATATTTTTATCATGATGGGCAATGTTATCTCTATTAATCTGATGCAAGTTTTAGTATCAGAGTAGCTCTTTCTTGGTGAATTTTGAATCTTTCTGTTTCACTTTGAACTTATTTTCCTCTTTAGTTTCTTTTTTTCTCTGGAGAGCTATGAGGAAATGTTCACTAAAATGGGTGCCTGGACAACTATCCTTTCCTAAGATACTCTATTTTCGTAAGATATGCCTTGTCCTATATGTGTTTTAACTTTTATGTAGTCCCAGCTTTCAATCTTTTTTTCTTTTTGATAACCACAGTCTTGATGTAGTAAAGCTTTTCCCTCCTCAAGATAACAAAGGTGTTTTTGAGTAGTTCCATTATTTTATTTTTGTGTTTAGTTCTTAATACATTTGCAAATTATCTTTGTGAATGATGTTAATTGGAAATCCATTGTTAATTCTATCTGAATTTCATATTCATCACTCAAACTTTGTCTTTTCTTTGTGTTTGTAGAGTAATGAGAACATGATGTGTCACTTTTTCACACTTAGGTTGAACCACAAATTGCAATGAGATGGTTCTCTCCAAAGAGCCATGATAAGGGTTCAGACAGAACTGGTACAGGCCCCTTGTAGTGAACTCAATCATAATTGGAGCTTTCTGTACCCTAGGATGGCCAATTTGGTGTCAGGAATGGCAGTAAGAGTAGAAATTGTAAAGTGAACTCCTAATGGTGATGTGATTATGAGGGACTACTCCATCCTGATAACGGCATTCAGCCTTTCAGGCTATGGGACAGGAATGCACAGGCAGGTTATCAGGAAACCTGAAATGAATTTAGGTGGGATGTCAGTATAGTTTAATGTTTCTGAATTTTCACGTAAAACAGCACTTCTCTGTACCAAGTACATAAATGTATTGCCCTGTGTTTGGCCCTGGTAGCTCCATGGTTAAGAGCTGTGGCTGCTAATCGAAAGGAGGGCAGTCTAAATCCATCAGCTGCTCCTTGGGAACCCCACAGGATGGCTCTACTCTGTGCTATAGGGTCACTATGAGGTTTAGTTTGCTTTGGTATGTTTTTATCGAAAATACTGTAGTTTCATGTTTAGTCCTTGAGAAACTGCCTCTGCTCCAGGCAAGTCTTTGTCGCTGAATCCCAGTTAATGAGACATATTTTTTCCTACCTGTTACTTCCTTTAATCCTAGCAAGTGAGATTAAGGAAATAATCTAGACTAAAAGCAATTTAGTAATTAGTCCTGTAGTAACTAACAATATTTAGCAGAAATGGTACTCAAACTATTATTGTTCAGAGCTTGAGCCCTTTAAATCACTTTAGTATTTTTGAAATATGAGAAGTAGTGTTACCCATTTTACTAGAAATTTTAAATGTTAAAAAATATTGAAATAATACATACAAAAGAATACGGTAGTATATACAAGAGATACACATTTTAAATAAACTTGAAATATACATAGCATGTTATGTGTGTATACGTGTTTATATATAGGCACACACAGAGACAGAAAATAGTACCATGGTTGGTAAAGCAGAAGGTTAAAGAAAACAAGGGAAATCTTCAGAGACAGGGATTGACATAACAGCCAAAACAACAGACTCAAATGTAGCAATGATTACAAAGACAATGCAGGACCAGGCGACAGTTTGTTTTGTTTTACATAAGGTCCCACCTAGCAACAATAGGATTAAATAGTAGAAAAGAAACAATATTTTTCCAGTTCCTTTTGTCTCCCCTTAAATTATGTCTTCCTCCACTCTTGAAAATATCCTGAATATTTGCAATATCTGCTTACTTTTCCTTACAGTTCTAACAATTCTATGTTGATCCTTCAATTTTCATGCTCTAGAAGTGTACACAAATGGAATAACATTATATTTATTCTTCCGAGACTCGCTTTCACTGTCTAATGTTTCTCTTGTGAAATTCATTCATGTTGTATAATATTCCAATATGAGAATATAGTACACTTAACTATGTTCTATTTTATAAGGACATTTTGTTTTCATAATTTTCCTATTATGAACAATGCTGCCATAACATTCTCATATATGCATCTTGTATATGTTTGGGTCTCAGCAATGTAAATTTTGTGTCCAGAAGAAGAATTACTGCCTTGTGGGGAATGTTTATATTCAAAATACATGTGCTGTCTAAACTCTTCTCCAAAATATTTATATTCAAACTTATTTCAAAATATGAAAGTTCCTATTATTTTACCTTTTCACCAACACTTGGTATTATCAAACTTTTCATTTTTGAGAGTCTGGTGAATAAAAAGTTGTATCTCATTGTTTTACTTTCCACTTTCTTGAACATTAGTGGGCTAGCCTATGTTTAATCATTGGACATTTCTGGCAGATTCAGTTGACATTCAACCATAACTTCACGACTTTTTTCTCAAGAATGAAATTGTCACTGGGAGGCAGCTGCCATAATTGTAGGTATGGCAAGACAACACATTCTCTCTGGTGGAAGAAAATCTGTATTACTTCCTGACCAGGATTTTAAATGAACATGTAGATCTTCTCTGTTATTGACTGGTAGAAGATTACTCTGATGCCTTGGGAGATAACTGAGTCTGGTCTCTAAATCGCCTCACAGTGAAAAAGCTGTCTACCGTCTATGAGATTCACTAGTCATCATAACCCATATTACTACAAAATTCCTCTTATGTGAAATACTTGGTTATATTTTTTTCATTCATTTCTATTGAGTTGTTTCTTGTTTATGTATTACATTGTAAACATTCTTCATATGATCTAGAAATAAACACTTTGTCACTTGTATATGTCACAAATGTCTTCCATAGTCTTGAAGCCTGTTGTTTTCTTAAAAAATGACACTGGAGGCGGTTTGAACTGCCCAACTTTGGGTTAGTAGCTAGGTAGAAATTGTTTGCAGCACCCAGGAAATGTCTCAAAAAGGTAGGAGATACACACATGCATACACACATACACATACATCAAAGTCTGCAGATGATCTTGTTGAAACTTCTCCCACTGACCTTGAAGTAATTTGGGACTCACTGCACAGCTTTCTTGGAAACCCTGGTGGCCTAATGATTAAGCACTACACTGCTCACCAAAAGGCTGGCACTTCGAACCCACCATTCCTTGGAAACTCTATGGGGAAGTTCTACCCTGTCCTATAGTGTCACCGTGAGCAGCATTGACTCAGCGCTGAATTTTTTTTGTTTGTTTGTTTGTTGCACTGCTTTCTAAAAAAGAAACTTCTTCTTGAGACTCTCACTTATCTTCAGCTGTTAGCTGTTTAGACTCATATCCACATTGAGAAGCTCAGGAATTATAAAGTTGATTATTGGTCATCTTTTACAAACATCTGCCTTTTGCAACCTACAACTATCTGTGGTATCTGGTGTCTATAAAAGTAATTTTCCTCACTTGAAACTTCCAGTTTAATATCCCAGTACACACTGCTTCTCCATCCTATTATCATCGGAGAAAACAGAACTTTCAGATACTTCTTATTTAGTAAGATTCAGGTAAAGCAAAGTTCTATGGGAAGTCTTCATGCCGTCTACCACAGGCTGTGGAAATTATCCAATATGAGAAATGACACAGTGCTCTGTATAAGCTGTTACTGTGCATGTCATATCACATCACTTGGAATCAGAGAGCCAAGATTTAAATCTTCCTTTCATTACATATGTGATTTTAGCATACTCCTTAACTCTTTGAGTCTGAGTTTCACCGTCTTTCATCACAGACTTGTTGTAAGGCTTAAAACATATGATTTCAATGCATATTAAGTTCTTAGACCAGTGTCTGAGAAAACTAAGATTTTATTGTGTCACTGCACATTTGTATGTGTTTGGGGAGAAAGGAAGTGTGGGCTGTGTTCCTGAAGGACAAGAAAGCAATGTGTTAATGGTTATGTGATAAAGGTTTAGTATGTTCTCCCTAAAGCTCTAGAAGAATTCAGAGTCACTAGATGCCTGGGTAAAAAAGAAGAACATTATCTAAAAAAAAAAAAAAAAGATTAGATTAAGGTCTCAAAGGCTAAGCACATTTTACAGCAAAACTGAGGAAGTACCAGCCCTTCTATCTAATGACACCAAACTGAAAAAAACAAATCTATTACCTTTGAATCAATTCACGGTGCTTCTATGCGTTACAGAGAAGAACTACTCTATAGAGTCTTCTTGCCTGTAATCTATGTGGAAGGAGTTTATCAAGTCTTTCTTTTGTGGACTTGCTGGGTGAACTCAAGCTACTAGCCTTTAGGCTAGCAGTTAATCAAAGTCAGCAGTGAAATAACATCCTCAAAGTATTTTCCAATTTCACTATATGAAATAAGAACAAATAAAGTCTTATAAGGCATGTCCCATATTACTCGTATTTTCTGTAACAGGTGCAAGAATAATATCAGCAAAGCATTTCTGGGTGATAACATTGGAAAGAAGACAAGTGAGCTGGATTTTTCAGTAATCTGTGTTCACATATAATTGAGGAAATGAGACCATGTGGATGTTCTAAAAGAAAAGTAAATATCAGTTGGAAGGATATATTTTCTTACCGAAGAGTTTTCTGAAGGCTCCTTTCATTTCTTTATTTCTCAGACTATAAATGAATGGGTTTAACATGGGAGTGACCACAGTGTACATCACTGAAGCAATTATGTTCTTGTCATTGGTGTTGCTAGATGAGGGAAAAAAGTATAGGCCAAAAATTGACCCATAGTAGAGAGTTACCACTGAGAGGTGGGATCCACAAGTGGACAAGGCTTTGCAGATACCCTTGGTGGATGAAACCCGGAAGATGGTGCTTCCAATACAGCCATAAGAAATGAAGATGCATAAGAATGGAAGCATGATGACTGTCAATCCTGCAGTAAAGATTATCAGGTGGTTGATGGAGGTGTCTGAGCAGGACAATTCAAGCAAGGCAGCAAGGTCACAGAAGAAGTGGGGGATAATGTCGTTAGCACAGAAAGAAAGTTTGGCAAGGAGAAGGGTATGTAAAAGAGAACAAGCACAAGCAGTGATCCAGGACCCAGTCACCAATATCATACAAAGGCTCTGACTCATGATGGTGTTATAATGGAGAGGATGACAGATAGCAACATACCTGTCATAGGCCATCGAAGTGATAAGGAAACTGTCTAAATCAGCAAAGAGTATGAAAAAATATGTCTGTGAAATGCAACCTTCATAAGAGATCGTTTGGTGCTGGGTCTGCATGTTCATCAGCATCTTTGGAACAGTTACAGATGAGAAAGTGATATCAGTGAAGGCCAAGTGGCTGAGGAAGAAGTACATTGGGGTGTGCAGGCAAGAGTCTAGCCTGATAAGCAGGAGGATGAGCAGATTCCCCAGCACTGTGGTGAGGTACATGACTAAGAACAGAGCAAAGAACATGTCCTGCTGCTCCTGCCAGATGTGGAGCCCCTGGAGTAGGAATTCTGACACACTACTCTGGTTCTCCCTCACCATGCTGCTATATTAGCTTAAGGGGGCTAGTGGGGAAATTTGGAAGGGAAAGGTGGAACATCTCCACATAAGAAATGACGATTGTGGCAAAGCATAATAGAGATGTCCTTTTGATCTGGGAGTGCTTTCATCCATGTTTGCTTATACTTGCCACATATTTTGCTGCATAAATGAAGTAGAAGAAATGTTGGCATATGATAAACAGCCACTTTTTTTGTCCTCAGTTTGGTCCTAGTCTCTGTAAATGATAATAACAGCAGTTAATATTTATTAAATGTTGACCTTTCTCAATATTCTAATAGTTCACATGTAGTTACTGATTCAGTAATCCAAAATACTTGAGCTAAATTATTAATTGTCATCTAGTCAATTCTAACTCATGACTCAGTAGTCACTATTATTTCTAGTTTTTGAATAGGATATGAGGCAAAGAATCTCACGATCACAGAGGTAAGAAAGAGGAGATGCTGGGATTTGGATTCAAGTATTTTGATTCCTGAGTTTCTTCTCTAGAAGCAAAACAAATGGTGTAATATCAGAAATCTCACTGCCATTCATAATTTTGCATATACTTATCTTGTTAATGCTGTATCCCCTGCTTGTCTATGCACCCTGTAATTATTTCTGATTTGTTCATTGGTTATAGGCCCACAAGCACTTAATAGATACACAATACAAAATTTGTTGTTGAAATAGGAAATTTCAGGCCCAATTAAATAATCATGGCAGGTTCATTAAATACTATATCAGGCCTACATCAGAATATGATTTAACCCTAATGCAGGCCCCATGTGATTTAGTTGCTGCACAGTATCATGCTTAAAGAAGTAAAATCCAAAAGCTGAAAGTAATTTTAAGAAAGAATTCTGATCTTTTGAGTGTACATATATCCTATAAAATATCTATTTTTAACATAAACCAGTATTTATGTAAATAACTAGAGTTTTTTTTAAAGGAAGGTAGGGATTTACTACAACATATCAGAACTTAATACAAAGTTGTAGAGATTACAACAAGTAATGTATTTTTTTACAGAGATAAACCAATAGCCAATGAAGAAGAATAAAAAGCCTAGAAAGACAGTTTTGAAACAGGCACTTGGCAGTTAACATAAGACACATTATAAATCAGTGAAAAAAAGAACTGTTCAAAGAATAGTTCTGGCTATCCAATGGATAGTTAGATATTTATAAAGGAAAAATAATGTTATATGCCTACCTCATGTCATACATGAAAAAACTCAGATTGATTAAAAGCCAAATATGAGAAGCAAAATTTTAGACTAACTAGACAAAAACTTTGTGGATTGTTCATAATTTAAAGGTAGTAACGCATTTCTTAATCGAAACTCTCAAAGCAAGAAACAAATATTCTGATAAGTACGATGACATTAAAATAAAATGTCAGTACTATAACAACTAGATGACTAAGACAGGAAGCATAACCCTCATGCCAAAACCAGACAAAGACACTACAAAAAAGAAAACTACAGGTCATTATGTCTCATGTATACGGATGCAAAAGTCTCAACAAAATTCTAGCCAAAATATTTCAACATCATACTGAAAAATAATACTCCCAGCCAAGTATAATTCTTCCCAGGTATGCAAGGGTGGTAGAACATTAGAAAATCAACCAACACAATTCCCAATATAAATAAAACAAAAGAAAAGAATCATGTAATCATCTCAATCAATGCAGTAAAAGTATTTGATAAAGTCCAACATCCATTCCTGGTAAAACCTCTCAATAAAATAACTATAGGAGGGAAATTCCTCCACATAATAAAAAACATCTATGCAAAACCAGAAAATCTTGCACAGCGGTTAAGTGCTGTGGCTTCTAACCGAAAGGACAGCAGCTTGAATCCATTAGGCAGTCCTTGGAAACTCGACAGGGCAGTTCTACTCTGACCTATAGGGTTACTATGAGTTGTAATCAACTTGACAGCAGTGGATTTTTGGTTTTTTATACAAAACCAACATCCAACATCATTCTTAATGGACAGTCTGGAAACATTCCCTTTGAGAACAGGAACAAGACAAGGATGTCCTTTATCACAAAGTCCTAGCTAGAGCAATGTTTTAGTCATCTAGTACTGCTTTAACAGAAACACCACAAGTGGATGGCTTTAAAAAGAGAAATTTTGTTTTGTCACAGTCCAGTAGGCTAAAAGTCCAGCTTTGAGGTGTCAGCTCCAAGGAAGGGCTTTTTCTGCTGACTCTGGAGGAAGATCCTTGTCATTAGTCTTCCCCTAGACTGGAAGCTTCTGAGGCACAGTGACCCAGGTCCTTTCTGAAGGACATGCTCAGCTATCGGCGCTGCTTCTTGGTGGTATGAGGTCCCCAAATCTCTCTACTAGCTTCTTTCTTTTATATGTTAGTATTGCCT
This sequence comes from Heterohyrax brucei, assembly GCA_028571685.1. Taxonomy (NCBI): domain Eukaryota; kingdom Metazoa; phylum Chordata; class Mammalia; order Hyracoidea; family Procaviidae; genus Heterohyrax; species Heterohyrax brucei. Next base: position 73,612,680 of record CM053150.1, read on the forward strand.
CAAGGCACAGTACAGCATTAAATGTTGAGTTCCGTGGCACCGGCACAACTGCCACCCACTCTCCATCATTAACATCATAGAAGCAGGGCTTACTACGTGAAGGAACATCACATAGATTAAAGCCACATTAGATGACTAAGACAGTGACCCTATAGAATAGATTAGAACTGTACCATAGAGTTTCCAAGGACAGGCTGGAGGATTTAAACTGCAAACCTAGTAGCCACAGTTCTTAACCACTATGCCACCGGAGCTTCACCATTTATAATAGCCCCTGAAAAAATAAATACTTAGGTATAAATCCAGCTAGGAACATAAAAGACCTATACAAAGAAAATTACAAAACACTACTACAAGAAACCAAAGAAGACCTACACAAATGGAAAAACTAATCTCATGGAAGTAGGTTCAACATTGTGGAAACATCAACTCTATCCAAAGCAATCTACAGATACAGTGTAATTCTGATCCAATTACTGACAACATTCTGAGAGATGGAAATACTAATCATTAACTTTATATGGGAAGGAAAGCAACAGATACATCTCTTGCATTGAACTGATTCCTACTTCTAGCTATCCTATAGAGGCCCTTTTAGTAAAGCAGTCTCGATGAAGAATAAAACAAGAGGATTCACACTACCTGACCTCAGAACCCACTATACAACTAGAGCAGTCAAAACAGCTTGGTACCAGTTCAGCAACAGATATGTAAATGAGTGGAACAAAACTGAGAACCAGATATAAATCCACCTACCTATGGTCCTCTGATCTTTGTTGATGAGGCCCAAACTCCATTAAATAAAGGAAAAGACTGTCATTTTAACAAAAGGCACTGGCAAAACTGGATGTCCTTTTTAAAAAATGAAACAGGACTCATAACTCACGTCATATGTAAAAACAATTCAAATTCGTTGAAAGACCTAAATATAAACCTCCAAACTATAAAGATCATAGAAGGAAAAATAGGGTGAACTCTAGATGCCCTAACAAAAAGCATAAATAGGATGAAAACCATAACTAACAATACACAAACACAGAAGATAAACTAGATAACAGGGTCTTCTAAAAATTAAACACTTACACTCATCAAAGGACTTTACCAAAAGAGTAAAAAGAGAATCTACAGATGGGCGGGTGGAGGACAGGGTGGGAATGGCTGTGATAAATCTGACAACGGCATGATCTCTAAAATCTACAGGAAAATTCAACTCCTCTACAACAAAAATAAATTAAATTAAAAATGGGTGGAGGACATGAGTACTTCATTGAAGAAGACATAACAGACACATGCGGAAATGCTTGCAACCACTAGCCATTTGAGAAATGCAAATAAAAACTACAGTAAGATACCATCTTACTCTGACATAGCTGACAAGAATCGAAACAACAAAAAATAACAAATATTGGAGAGGCTGTGTGGAGATTGGAACTCTCATGCACTGCTGGTGGGAATGCAGGGTTATGCAACCATTTTAGAAAATGGTATGACATTTCTTAAAAAGCTAGAAATACTGTAAGATCCAGTTATCCCACTTCTAAGAATATATCCTGGAGAAACAAGAGCCATCACTTCAATAAACATATGCACATCCATATTAATTTCAGCATTGTTCACAATAGCAAAAGACAGAAGCAACCAAAATACTCATCAACAACTGAATGGATAAACAAATTATAGTTCACATATGCAGTGGAACACTAACCAATGATAAAGAACAATGATGAATCTTCAAACTATCTCATAGCCTGGAAGACTCTGGAAGGCATTATGCTGAGTGAAATTTCAATCACAAAAGGGCAATGCTGTATGAGACCACTATTACAAAAACTCATGAAAAGTTTGCTACATGGGAGGAAACAATCTTTGAGGATTATGAAGGAGGGGGGAAGCAGGGAGGGAGAAAGTATTAAATAAACAACAGATGAGTGACAACTTGAGTGAAGAGTGAGATCGTACATAATGCTGGGAAAGTCAGCACAATCTAACCAAGGCAAAGCCGTAGAAGAATCAAGGACACATCTAAACTCCCTGAGGGTCTAAATTATGGGGCTGAGGGCTAGAGATCAGGGTCTCAGAGGACATCTAGCTTAACGGATATAATGCAGTTCCTCAGGAAAATATTCTACATTCTACTTTGGTGACTAGTCTCTGGGGTCTTAAAAGCTTATGAACAACCATCTAAGGTATTCCACTGGTTCCAACCCTCTGGACTCGGGTAGAATAAAGAAAACCAGCTACGTGGGAAAGATTAGTTCCTGAAGGACTAATGGACCACTGTAATGAAAGCCTCCACAGACTGAATCTTGCACAAAAAGATACTTGGCTACCATCACAGACTTATCAGACAGGGATTATCATACAGGGCCTCAAAAAGAACTGAAAAAAATATAGAACAAAATTCTAACTCACAAAAAAAAAAAAAAAAAAAAAGGACCAGACATATTGGTGTGACAAAGACTGGAGAAATCCTGAGAGTGTGGTCCCAGGATACTTTTTCAACTCAGTGCTTAAGTCACTCTTGAGGTTCACCCTTCAGGTAATGATTAGACAGGGCCATGAAACAAAACAAGACTAAAGGGGTACACAAACCTAGGGGCAATGATAAGAATGTAGGAGGGGACAGGAAAGTAGGGATGATCAACCCAAGGTTGAGAAAAAGAGAATGTTAACATTTTATGGTGGCAGCAAATGTCACAAAACAATATGTGCATTAATTGTTTGATGAGAAACTAATTTTCTCTGTAAACCTACATTTAAAATGCAATTAAAAATATTTTAAAAAAAGAATTCTTCAGAATTCCTATGAAACAATAAGGAAAGGACAAAAATCTCCATCAATATAGAAAAAATATAGACTGGAAATTCACTGAAAATTGAATCCAAATGACTAAGAAACATATTAAAAAGAGCTCAGCCTCCTGCCTTGCTCAGCTTGTACTGCCAGATATCTATGAACTGGTCGATTACCCCTGCTCATCTATGATTTTAAGAGAGAGTCTGCGCAACAGACTTGGTGACTGACTTGGTGACTGACTACGTGACTGACTACCTGGATACCTGGGTACCTGAGCTGAAACTATACAAGAAAAGTAAAGGGACTCCTAAGCTCACAGGCCTGCTAACACTTTTAACCACCTGAGGACAGGATATTAGAGCTTCAGAGCCACCAATAATCAAACTATCCCCCAGGAACAGCCTATTTCAGCATTTTGAAACAAAACAAGAAGGTAGAACACAGTCAGCAAATATAAAATAAACAAATACAACAACTTACTGATGGCTCACTTTGTATATGTTGTCAGGAAAGATCCATCCCTGGAGAAGGAAGTCATGCCTGGTAGATTGGAGGGTCACTGAAAAAGAGGAAGCCCCTCTATGAGATGCATCGACACAGTGGCCACAACAATGGGCTTAAGCATAAAAACAATTGTGGACATGGCACAAGACTGGGCAGTGTTTCGTTCTGTTGTTCATAGGGTCGCTATGAGTTGGAACTGACTCAACATCACCTAACAAAAACACCATTGCTGGCTCATAGACAACAGTCAATATTCAATCACTTAAAGAGGCAGACCATGATGGCTTCAGAAAGCTCCCAAAACAAAGAACCTAGAAATCTTCCAGATGAAGAGAATTTCTTGGAATTATCAGAAGTAAAATACAAAAAAATTAATATACAGAACTCTTCAAGAGATCAGGAAGGAGATCAGGCTAAATGCAAAAGAGCATAACAACAAATTGAACAACCTGCAAGAAATCACAGATAGACAACAGTAAGAAATTCTGAAGATTAATGATAAAATTTCAGAATTATACAATCCAACAGAAAGTCAAAGGAGAACAACTGTGGCAATGTAAGTCAGAATTAGCAATATTGAAGATAAGGTATTTGACGACAACACATTTGTGGAAAAATCAGATCAAAAAGCTTTTTAAGAAAAACTAAGAATTAAGCGGGACTCCATCAAGAGAAAGAATTTACAAGTGATTGAAGCACATGAAGAGGGTGGGGATAGCAGAAAATGCAGCGAGAACTTTTTTAAGATTTGTTGACAGAAAACATCCATGATATCATGAAAGATGAGAAAATATCTATGCAAGATGCTCATTAAAATTTCACAGAAGGTAGATCTTGAAAGAAAGACACTAAGACACATTGCAATCCAACTTGTGAAACCAAAAATAAAGGCAGAATTTTAAGAGTGGTTAGGGTTAAACAGAAAATAATCTATAAAGGACAGTCAGTAAGACTAAACTCTAACTTCTCAGCAGGAACCATGCCAGCAAGAAAGCAGTGAGATGATATATATATATATATATATGTATATATATAAAGGCTTGAAGAAACAGAAAAATACAGTCAAAAATTACATCGCCAGCAAAACTACATCTCAAATATGATGATAAAATTAGGACACTTTCAGATAAACAGAGGTTTAGGGAATTTAGGGAATAAATCAAAACAAAAATTACAAGAAATATTAAAGGTAGTCTTTTCATTAGAAAGTCACTAACATCAGATAACAACTCAAGACTATAATATAGGACAGAGAAATCAGATATCAATCCAGATGGAGAAATCAGAAAAATAAATCAAAGGCAAAATACTGAATATAGGGAAAAAAGAGCTGTCATTCTGTAAAAGATGACATCATAATAAAAATGAGGGATTAAAAATGTAGTCAGCTCCTTCACATGAAAAGCAAGTCAAGATAATACAAAGAAATAAAAAGACTGTTTTAAATTTAGAAAAATAGTGGTAAATATCAAGGTAACAACAGAAGGAATTAACAGTCCTACAAATCAAAATAAAAGACAAGAATATCAAGAAGTCTTGAGAAATACAAAATCTACACCAATCAAAAAGTTGAAAAGGGACCACATAAAGGAAAATGACTTAGTACAGAAAATTAAGTGAAGCAGAGAAACTGTCAACACAAAAAAGGTCACTGAAATGACAGCAGTAAATTCATACCTATTAATAATTATGCTGAATGTAAAGGATAAAATGCAAAACAATAGACACAGAGTTGCATAATGAATTATGCATTATGTCTATGTATTGCCTACAAGAGGCACACCTTAGACATAAAGACACAACTAACTAAAACTCAAAAGGTAAGAAAAAATTTTCAAGCTAACAACATTAAAAAAGAGCGGGAATTGCAATCTTAATTTCTGATAAAATACACTTCAAAGTAAAATTCACCACAATGGTTGAGAAAGGACACTATATAATGAGTAAAGGGTCAATACACCAGGAAAACAAGACTATATTAAATATGTGTGCATTCAGTGTCAGGTCTCCAAAATACAGAAAAGAAATTCTAATACCACTGGAAAGAGAAATAGACAGCTACACAGTAAAAGTAGAAGTCTTCAACAGACCACTTTCAGTGAAATACAGAATATCGAGAAAGAAGATCAATAAAGACACAGAAAATCTGAATGACACATCAACCTACTTGACCTCATAAACATACAGAGAACACTCCATCCAACAGCATCCAAGTATATTTTCTTTTCCAGTGTCCACACGGAACATTCCCCAGAACACACCACATATTAGGCCATAAAGGAAGCCTTTACAGAAGCACTAGATGGTGCCCAGCCACCAACAAAGACAGTCCTGTCAGGAAATACAATGTATAGTTTCTGATGTGGCATGAGAAAAAGGGCTGTGCAGCTCATGGACTCTGTTAAAAGACCAGACTCAATGGTCCCACAGCCTGGAGGTTCCCCTAAGAACAGTCTCTGGACTTGCTGCTAACCCAGAGGTGAGACTAGTACTGAAGCTAACACTTCAGACAAAGATTAGACTGGACTAAGGGACACAGAATGATGGAGGTGGTGTGTGTGCTTTATGGTTTAATATACATATAAGACTGTCCAACTGGTCTTTTTTTAGAGGGGAGAGGAGTGATAAGAGAGGAGAGGACAGGTGTCAGAAGAGTGGATACTGAAGTATAAGAACAGAAAGACAAATATCCCAGTTAAAATATGGCAAAGGGTATAAACAGGCACTTCACCAAAGCAAACATCTGGGCTTCTAATAGATATGTGAAGAAATGCTGACAATCATTAGCATTAGAGAAACACAAATCAAAACTGCAATGAGATAACCTCTCACTCCAACAGGGCTAACATTAACCCAAAAAACACAAAATAATGAATATTGGAGAAGACATGGAGAGACTAGAACACCTGCATGCTGCTGGTGCGAACATATAATGGTACAACCACTTTGGTAATCAATTTGGCACTTTCTTAAAAAGCTAGAAATAGAAATAACACACAATCCAACAATCTCACTCATTGGAATTTATGTCCTAGAGAAATAAGAGCTGTCACATGACTAGTTAGATACACACTCGTGTTCATTGCAGGAGTATCCTCAATACAAAAACTGGAATCAACCTAAGTACCCATCAGTGGAGGAATGGATAAACAAATTATGATACATTCACACAACAGGGTACTACTACGCAATGATAAAGAACAATGATGAATTTGTGAAATAGCTCATAACTGGGAGGAATCTTTAAAGTATTATGCTGAGTGAAATTACCCATTAACATACAGATATTGTATGAGATTGTTATTATAAGAACTTAAGAAAAGATTTAAACACAGAGGGAAACATTCTTTGGTGGTTACAAGGATGGGGAGGGAGGAACAGGGGGATTCACTAGATAGCAGACAAGAATTATTTAAGGTGAAGGGAAGGACAGTGCACAATACAGGATAAGTCAGTTCAACTGAAGTAAACAAAAAGTCAAGAGGAATAGAGTAGCAAGGGCTGGGGTCTGGTGACCATGGTTCCAGGAGACTTCTAGGTCTATGGGCATAACAAAATGTGTTAAGACAATGTTCTGTATCTCATGTTGGTGTGGTGTCTAGGGTCTTAAAATCTACCAAGCAGCCATCTAAGAAGCATCAATTGGTCCCAATCCACCAGGAGCAATGGAAAATGAAGAACATCAAAGACATTTGTAAGACATGAGCCTGAGACAGAAAGGACCTGCATAAACCACAGACTACATCAGCACGAGCCTGGAAGAACTAGATGTGTGGTGCCTGAATACCACCAAGGAGCAAACCCAACAAAAAATCCCTGATGGAGAAGGAGAAATGTGGAGTGCAGAACTCAAACTGTAGTAAAAAGACCAGACTCAATGCTCTCGTAGCTGAAGGGTCTCCAGAAGATGCAACCCTCAGATTCTTTGTTAGTTCAGAACTACAACGATTACCAAAACCAACTCTTCAAAGATTTAAATAGTCTCTAAGACATAACATGATATTGATGAAGAGTGTGCTTCTTGGCTCAAGTAGATACAGGAGACTAACAGAGTAGCTACTGTCTGGAGGTGAGCTGAGAAGGAAGAAGGAGAAAGAAGGTGGTTAAATAGACCCAAGAAATACATGATGGAGAGGAAGAGTGTGCAGAGTGTGGTGAGACCTGCCAGGGTCACATAAGAATGTGTGTGTAAATTTTTGTATGAGAAACTGACTTAAATTGTAAATTTTCACTTAAAACATTGTAAAAGAAATTAGTGATCCCAAGTGTGTATGGCAAAAACCAAATCTGTTCTAGGTCAGTTAGTTGTTTAAGGAGGTTATTTTATTTATCCACATTCTGCTTTAGGTGAAAGTTTACCAAGCAAATTAGTTTCTCTCCCCAAAATTTGTACACAAATTGTTTTTTGACATTAGTTGCAATTCCTGTGGCGTGTCAACACCCTCCCCACTTCCACTGCATTTTCCTCATTTCCATTCATCCAGTTTTCTTGTCCCTTACTGCCTTTCTGTCTTTGTTTTCGGCAACTGTTGCCAATTTTTTCTTGTATATTTGATAGATCTAAAAGCACATTCCTTACATGTGTTACTGTTTGTTTCATAGGCTTGTTTAATCTTTGGCTGAAAGGTAGATGTACTTCAGAAGTGGCTTCCATTCTGAGTTAGAAAGATATCTGAGTTAAGGAAGTTATGGACATAAAAATAACTGCAATGAAACACAAAATCCGTGGTTTTGTAATTTTCTCCCCTTTAAAGAAGTGGCAAAGGTTTCTTCTGTTTCATTCTCACCTAGACATACACTATATAACAAGAGGAAAAGATGCAGAAGCAAAAAAAGAAAGGGGGGGGAGATGTCTAAAGGTCCTACATTTACTCTATCAACTGGATTTGAAGACATTTAACATACACACCATCAGTGTGGTTCTCTCATTGTTCAGTAGAGTAAAAGGAATAGTATAACAACTCAACCTAGCAAGCAAATAAAAGCTTGGGTCAAATGGTAACTTTTAATGGCTACAGTAAGGTAGCCACTTAGTTCCTGTCATGGACTGAATTGCATCCCCCCACAAAAAGCGTGCAAAAGTTTGGCTGGGCCATGATTCCCAGTATTTTGTGATTGTCCTCTGGTTTGTGATTTTCCTGTAATATAAATATCCTGATTTCCACCTGTGGTTAGTAGATTGACTATGCTAAAGAGGATTAGGGTAGGACTCTAGCACCCTTTCTAATGTCACGTCTCTCCTACAGAAACTTGTGGCCTTGGTCCTCTAGGTCTCCAATCCTTCTGGCAAAGAGGGATGTCTTTATTGTTGCCTTGGAATCAGTGAAAAAGAGACAGTGTGCCTCTTCTCCACTTTAGGTTCAGCTCATAACTTTCCTTCTTGTTCCAGGTCTAAAAACCTTGCAGAGAAAACAAGAAAGTAATTCACATCCTGTAACTGAAAATATTTGAATTTATCACTCACTGACCTATCCTTTTATCCTGCAAGAGACAAAGGAAAGAGAAGCAAACAGAATTGGGAACCTCATGCCATCAAGAAAGCAGCACAAAAAGCTGAGCACATTCTTTGGACCTGATGTTCCTATGCCAGGATGTTTCCTGACCAAAGACCGCTGCAGCGTAATGAACTTCCTTCAAGCCCACAAAGAAGGAAAGCCTTCCCCTGGAGTGGGCACCCTGAATTTGGATGTGTAGCCTACCAGACTGCATAAAAATAAACTTTTGTTTGTTAATGCCATCCACTGTGCTATTTCTGTTAGAGAGGTACCAGACAACTAAGAGTTCCATAAAATATCCAGCAGCAGACTCAGACTGTTAACGAATGCTTTACCACTAGATCTCCCAGAAGCAGAAGAAAGACAGTTTACTACTTAATGCTAGAGGCTAAAGTCTTTCTGCACAGATCCAGAACCTTGGGCAGAAACCCTGACACTAGAATCTGCATCGTTTTTGGAAAATGAGTGATGTGTGCCTCTCTCCACGTTTTCTTTGATTTTTCATATTTTCTGGGGAGGGCATACAGAAACATGCCTGTGTGGTATAACTTCCAAAGGAACACTGAGTGTTCCAAATCCCCACCTAGAACATTGTTCTGCTGTGCCACTGATGTCTGAAATTCTCTGACAGAGAAAAGGATCTTTAAACTTCCATCTCATCTAGAGATAAGGTTTAAAAGTAGATGTTCCTAGGGGAGAGAACCTTAAGGCCAACACTCTCACTGAGATGGAAAGGCTGGCAAAGTTCTTAGTTGGAGGACAGGTTTAGATGGCAGAACAAGAGCACTGGCTTTCTTAGTCAACACGAAGTAAGGATAGAGTTGGGAATCACAGGCAGTATAAAAGCAGAGGGTACAGACACTGAGAACAAATTTACCATCTTCACAGCTTGGCTGAGATGACTGCTTTGGGGCTGGGCTATACAGAAATAGTTTCACAGTTAATAAAATATGAGTGCTTAATTTGTACCAGGGGCTTTTCAAGTATTATTCACTTCTTCCCACGACCTTACAATTTTGATTGTGATTTTAGAGAGAACAATGGAGCTTAGTAATAAAACTTACCCAGTGTTATAAAGCTAGTATATGGGGGACCTGGGATTTGATTCCAGGTCTACCTGACTCCAAAGGCCATATTGGTTTCACCAAATCACAGCTTTCATTAAACATATCCTCAAGTAAGTCTATATTTGCTGCCTGAGGGCACTCAAAAATCTCAGAAAGTAAATCAGAAAGATTAAGGACAAATGAAAATCTATGGTTTCAAAGTATGTGCCTGGATGGTAATATAACTAATAATGATATCAATAAAATTATAAAAACAATCGTTCATGAATCATCTATTTATTATGTGAATAACACATGCCAGATGCTGTGATGTTACTTGATATCAGCCTAGTAGAATCTTACAAAAGGCATTATGATTCTCGTTTAACCAACTGGAAAGTAGGGCTTAGAGAGTATAAGTAATTTGTCTAAGATCATACTGTATAAAAATGATGGAGAGACAATTCATTTCCAGATTTGTCTGATTTCAAACCCCTACTACTTATCATCATGTTACATAGTGTTGTCTCCAACACAATATGATTTGATGGAAAAGAAACAATTGTGCTCCCCGCTAAAGAGAAGATGAGATCTGGATAAATGGGATGCTTTTGACCTTAAATGAGCAACCCTTATTCAGACGACTGGAGGTAAACAGAGGCAGTGGGATATGAACTACTAGAATTATAAAAACGGCTGCAAGTGAAAATCCGTCAAGTTTCCAGGACAAACACAGATCCGACCTGGCTGGTGTATTTGATGAATTGATGACCGACTCAGCTTGGATGAAGGCTGAATAAGTCAGTGTGATTGTGAAAGAGAAAATTTTCCCACAGAGGAAAACACAAACCTATGCAATTATAATTATTACGTCTAACTACGATATTTGAGATGATACAAAGAAATTATATGAAGTGCCTGGCAAGGGGTCTCACCTGCAAGCTTTGTGGCAGACTGTTACCCATGAGGGCTCACATGACGGCACGCATATGTGCGCACACACACACGCACTCACACACGCATGCACACGCTGCTGAGTGAAATCTACAAGCGCTGTCCTTACCTAGGTCACCGGGTGATAAATTCAAGTATTTTCATTTCCAGGATGTGAACTCCTTGTTTGTTTTCTCTCTAAGGTGTTTAGACCTGACACAGGGAAGAAAGTTATGAGCTGAACCTAAAGTGAAGAGGCATACTGTCTCTTTTCCACCAATTCCAAGGCAACAATAAATGTGTATCTTTTTATCAGATAGGTTGGAGACCTAGGGGAGGAAGGCCACACGTTTCTTATGAGACACAGATTGGTAGCAATTACTCCATTTTCCTTAACATTCCCAATAGAGAAAGATCTTTGTTGGATACGAAAGAGAGTCAACTCCACTGGGAATGTAAATGACAACTTTCATTGTTTACGGATTCACTTATTCACAAAGAATTTTCACACCCAAGGGATCCTTTAACCATCACAGTAATTCCTGATGTACAAAGAGTTTCTCCCATTTTGCTGAGGCTGAGAGCATGTCTTGAAAGGAAACGGTCAAATGAGGATTCAAACCTGAACACACTAACTTCAAATATAGTCTTCTTCATTGTATCATGCTGCTTCTTTTACAGTTACAGGCTCTGAATTGTATGAATGTCTTCCAAACCACATTCAGATGTGGAGCTGGGAGAACAGTTGCTTTTAGACCCTGGGACATTAAAAACACTTAATCAAGGAGTAGTTGCGTTTCTGTTTCTCAGAAACAAATTTTTTTTTTAAGGCCTACAGAAAACACTTAAGCAGAGACTTTTTTTGGTTATGACATATAGTATATGGCTGGCACATAGTCATGGCTCAAGAAATATTCCTGGATCCTAAGTGTGAAGAGTTCAGAACTTGCTCTATTCATGATGACAAAAGCAGAAGAGTCAGAACATCAAGTGGAGGAGATAGGATTTTGTTCATTACTTCATTAATATACTTGGTCATAAAAAATACTATGTAACTACTATGTGGCAAGAATCTTGTGTGGTACTGGGAGTAAAGAGCTGAAAAACAGCTCCTTTTTCTCAAGTATCTCCCAGATGCTCTCCTGAAAGGAAGTGGAAGTTGTTAATAGGAGCACCGAAGGAGGATGTCAAACCCAAATTAAAAGGGGTAAGTAAGATGGTTTTGTAGGAAGAACAAGTAAGCAGAAGCTTGTGGCAATCAAAAACAGGAGAAGGTAGTTGAGTGACATGGACAGTACGTAGACAGAGCACTAAGAATGGATGAAAAAGAGATATGAGCAAAACCCTAGAGGGAAGAAAGAATGAAAAATGTGTGAAATACTACCAGGAGGTTTAGAATGATCAAAATGTAAATTTTAAGGGGAGAAGAGGTTTAGGATGAGGTCAAGATTTTCAGGAGCAGATCAAACAGAATCTTGGATGCACACTGGAGAATCTATGCTTTACCTAGGAGAGGTAGAGCTGTGGAAGGATCCGATTGGGTGATAGAGTCGAAAAACAACCACTGTAGCCGAAGTGTGAATAATGAGTCTGGGTTTGTAACTGGGGAAGTGAAGGAGGAAAGGCAAAGGTGGGGTGGTGTGATGGAAGACCAGAGGCAAGGCCAGTTAGGAAGAAAAATTCAACAGTTGGCAGATTTCAAGAAGAGGACATCACTGCTGTGTCTTCTTCATCTTAGTGGTGACTTCTCTTCCCTTATTCCCTATCCAATACAAGCACTGAATGTCTTCACATAAGGCCTTGAGAAACAAGGCATACAGCTTTAAATGTACCAATTCTAAAGCCACAACCAGTGGACTCCAAGTAACTTTTAGGGGCTTCTAGAAGTTGTCTGCCTCTTAAAAATAACCTGCAACCAGCAAGCATTTATTCCTACCAGAAAATAGTTTACATGGATGTTCCATGTTTTATGGCACTTCAGGCTTTCTAAATATGTAAAAATGGAAAAGAAAGCAAGATTTTTGTCTAATTTATCTCTGTGTCATCAATCCTTAGTATAGTCCTAGCCCATAAAACAAAACAAAAAAACTAAATCCATTGCTGTTGAGTCAATTCTGATGCATAGTGGGTAAGTGCTACACAGCTAACAAAAAGGTAGCCAGTTCGAATCTACAAGATGCTCCTCAGAAACTTCGTGGGACAATTCTACTCTGTCCTATAGAATCACTATGAATCCTGGCCTACAGAAATCCATTTAATATATTCCTACTGAATCAAAGCTCCCAGCACACTGTTGGAATACCTTTTTTCTCTACAGGACAGAGAAGAATGACTCCATGGGATTTCCAAGACTGTAAGTCTTTACAGAAGCGGACTGCCACATCTTTTGCCCAGAGAGTGGGTTCAGGTGACCTTTTACTTAGCAGTTGAACACTTAACCACTATACCACCAGGACTCCTTTATAGGGAATATACAAATTTTTCCTAAACAAATATTCAGTAATAGAAAATCTCTGTAAGATTAAGGGAGATTAATCAGCTCATTTTCTTCCAGAACCCAACGTTGAGATGAGAATTGAATACAAGCAGTTTTTTCTGAAGACTGAAGGAAACATTAGTAGAATGGAGAAGTAAGGGTATCAGTGAAAAGCGTATACCAGTAAAATAACCACCTGGGTAACTATCACTAATTCCATTAGGAAAACTAGAATCCAACACTCCTCACATTTTTTCCACCATGTACCAACTCTTCTGTCTATTTACCTGACTGAATCCTGAGCTTGGGATGGTTAGCCAAATTGCTACACATATTTTGGGGGGGACATAATTCCATCCAAGACAGATGGTGAAAGTGTCAATTCCCTGGCACTTAAGGCCTGCTGCATGCGTGCGGACACTGGACTCCAGGGGTCATAGGAAGCCCTCAAAGAAGGACCCAAAAATGATAGAGTCTGCCACCTTTACTTCTTGCACCATGTGGATCCAGTCACGTCTTTCTACTGATCTTCAAGATGGTAGCCAATCTACTTTCTTAAAAAAAAAATCTTTGCAGGAGGAGTTGATACTTCTCTTAAATAAATAAGCCTAAAGAAAGAAAGCAATAAAGCCTCCAAAAAAAAGGGGGGGCGGTGATTATCCCTGTTTCTTCTCACTTTACATTGAATGACAGTTACCAGACAGAAGAAACACAGTCACTTCCATTGTGTTACCTGGTGGATGGTGTTAAAAAAAAAAAAAATCCTTTTCAGTGGGATATGATTTTACCTAAATTTCTAGACCCTGGCCAGTCATTTAGATTTCTTTTTGGACCTTGTTGGAGCCAGTATTTTTTTTTTAACTTCCCTAGAATTTATCCTGAACCAGATGTGATAAAGCGTGGGAAGCAGAGCCTAGCCCGGGGGAAGACTGAGCATTCCCTGAGATCCTTTCTCTGTGGAATCATCCTCTAAGGTTCCAATGCAAAATTATCTCCCACAGGATACCTTTCCTAGAGAATTAAGGGAGAAACTGGGCAATTAATCTAAGTTTAATGGATGTCTTTAACTGGAAATCACAAGTCTGGTGCCTTCCCCTAGGGTTCTCTCTCTGGCTAGTTATATTATTCCACTCAGAAAACTAGAGCCTGTAAACGGAAGAGCCTTAGCCTGTAACATTTCTTCTTAACGCCCCTCAAATGTCTAAGACCTCAGAAGTCAGTCTTCATGTCTTCTAAAGAGAATCTTAGGACACATTTATATGCCAAAACACTGCATCATAAATGCAGGCAAGGTCAGTACTGAAATGGAATGGGTACCATGTCTCAGCAGTACATGAGTGAATATGTGCACATAGAAGAGGAAGAATCAGGATAAAGAGATTGGCAGAGAGGAAAAGAGACAGAAAAATTTAAAGAATATAGAGGAAGAGAAAAAAACAGAAAGATATTGTGATGAAAGAATGGAGATACAGAGTGCAAAGGCTGAGAGTGAAGGAAGGGGAAAACAAAAGAAAGACAATGTGAAGGGATAGACAGGAAGAGAGAAAGAGAGAGAAATAGTGGTAACTGGGCCAAGAGACAAATGCAGGGAGGCAGAGTGTTTGAGCAGGAACCTACTCTTGTCATACATCCTAACTTAGTTAAACATATTTGAACAGTGCAAACTCAACTACTCGGAAGTGTTTCAGGTGTTGAAGCCAGGGGTCACAGGAAGCAAGGCCGCTCTTACGCCCGCTGACCACAAAAATGCCCAAATGCTGACATCAGGCATTTTTTTAGTTTTGATGAAATCTCATTACCCTCTGTCTATAGGACAGCACTACCGCAGTGCTGCATTCGCAACAGGTTTCAAGAGTCCAGTTGCTGAAAAAAAATTTGTGTTTTCTAAGGACAAATGTCTCTCCAAATGTCCCCTATTCGGTTCCTACTACTTGAGTATATAGAAATTGTTCAGACTTAACTCCTGCCTCAGAAGCAATATAAAGTTGAGGAGAAGGGTAGAGTGACAAGGGATCAATGAAGACAGAAGGACGTAGGAGGCTGGGGTCCGGGTGAAAAAGTCACTTCTTTACATCTTGTCAAGTATGAGTGTATGCCTTGATTCCATGCTCGTAAATGTGTAATTTTATTATTCATAAGGGCTGCTTCTGGTTATCCTCTGGACTTTGGATTGCAGTTCTGATTGTTTGCAGATGGGCTGGAACTTGGCTACCTGATAAATTGTCCAAATGGTCTTCATCTTTTGTGTGTCAGAATATAAGCTACTTGTGTGAGACAAAACCTCCCTCCTAAACTGCCTGTTCAGTTTACTTCCTTAGTAAAGAGTACCCATCTGTCTCATGCCTGCCTGAATGATTACTGTCTTGGTAGAATGATAGATTTTCTTTTCTGTGTTTTTATGTTCCCTATTTTGTTGCTTCCAGTTTGCCATCCTGCTGTTTACCAGCAATTTCTAATTCCAGTTCCAGATCTTGTCCAAGATATCAAAATCTAGAATTCAGAAGAGGAGCTGATACTGTTCATTTTTTTTTCCCTGGGCATAAATAAATGTGAATTTCTATGCTGTGTCTCTGGATAGACTTGGGTTTTGTCTCTAACTGTGGCAGGACAGGAACCAATGTTTATTGGCACTGGGCTATACATGAGAAAAGGTACTAGGGACTCTGCCTTTAAAACAAATACATGGGATATAATTACTCACTGTTTAAACATCCTCATCTTTCAGAATTTTATAAAGGTTAACAAATTTTCCATAGGACATAAGCACCATAATCAAGCTATGATTCTGCTACCAAGTGTACTTCTGAGAAAACCTTTGGCTTTTTCTGTATAGTCTTGCACTGCCTCTGAAAAGAGAGAGTAGGAATACTCCTTGGATACCATTAGGAAATGAAGAAGTTTGAGTCTAGCACTTTTAAAATACAGTATTTATTGACCAGTCTTGATACATACATGCCTTTGAGGAAACAGTAAGAGACATACTGAGTTAGTTTAAAAAAAAAAAAACAGAGCATTTAAAACCTGCTATTGACTTGTCTTCTGCTGAAATTTGGATCCTGGCTAGAAACCTTTTTGATTAGTGAAAATTGTCCATAATACTCAGATTTTGTTATCCATAGAGAGGTAGATCTTGTGCTTTTGTATGAGAAGTGGTGGTCTATAGCTTGTTTTGTGATTAGTAACAAACGCTTCTAATGAAATAGTAACCTGATTTCACTACTTGTTATAAAGGAAGTAGCTCTTAAATTATCCCTTGTTTTGTTGAACGCAAAGTGAATGTTGGGGAAGTGCATTTGGTACACGCTGGTAATGAGGTAACTAGAGTATATGAATAGACTTGAAACTTTTCCAGGTCTGCTGCATTAGTTTCCTGTTGCTGCTGTAACAAATTACCACTTAGTAGCCTAGAACATTACATTATATGGTAATACACTTTTCCACAGAAACTAGAATAGAGAAGGTAGCAATAGTGAGGGTGATGGGATTGGGGGAAAGGAATTGGAAACCTAGGAGAGGCACAGACTTTGTAGGACCTTTAAGACACACTGACTTTGTTACACTTTATCTTAAAATCAGTGGGAACCACCTGAGAAATCTATAATCAGGGAGTTCACACTGAGATTTAGACTTTAGAAAAGTTTATCTTGGCTGAAATAGAGGTAGTTAGTTGATATGATTTAGTTTCTTAGTGATCCTTTGTTGATTTGAAACAAAAACATATGTATGGATGGGTGTTCTTTGAGAATAACAATACTCTTGTCTGCATTCTTTTATTTGAAAAGTTTGCCTTACCTCTGAAATTTTAAAACAGGTGTTGAAGTTAAATCTTCCCACGGGTGCTGTGCCATTCTTGATGACTAGGAATACTTCTTGGAGCAGTTACATGGATGAGACACGGTTCTTCATGATCTGATCCTCACTCAGTGCTGAGGATGGGAGAGTTCTATTTTGTTAGTCTGTAAACCAAGAAGTGTTGACTCTTGCTTACATTTGCCTCATCGACAATTTTCCTGTTTCCCTTGAGTACTACAAGGCAAACGTGGGAAACAGACTGTTTCCCACTTCCTGAAACTGATCATCTTTTTAATATAACGACCAAAATGATAATTTCAGAATTCCTGGTAGTCTCAACTATTCTTTAACCCCAGCAGGGAGAAGAGCATCAT
This sequence comes from Heterohyrax brucei, assembly GCA_028571685.1. Taxonomy (NCBI): domain Eukaryota; kingdom Metazoa; phylum Chordata; class Mammalia; order Hyracoidea; family Procaviidae; genus Heterohyrax; species Heterohyrax brucei. The sequence continues at coordinate 73,630,097 of CM053150.1, forward strand.
GAGGTGGGAGAACCAGAGCAGTGTGTCCGAATTCCTGCTACTGGGGCTCCCCATTCGGCCGGAGCACCAGGGCGCGTTATTCGCCCTGTTCCTGTGCACGTACCTCACCACAGTGCTGGGGAACCTGCTCATCATCATGCTCATCAGGGTGGACTGTCACCTGCACACTCCCATGTACTTCTTTCTCAGCCACTTGGCCTTCAGTGACATCTCTCTTTCATCTGTCATTGTTCCAAAGATGCTGATGAACATGAAAACTCACACCCAATCCATGCCCTATGCAGGATGTGTAACACAGATGTATTGTTTCATTGTTTTTACAGACTTGGACAATTTTCTCCTCGCCTCAATGGCATATGATCGCTATGTGGCCATCTGTCACCCTCTCCACTATGCCATCATCATGAGGGAGGGGCTGTGTACCCTATTAGTAGCTTCGTCCTGGATCCTCTCCTGTGCCAGTGCCTTGTCTCACACCATCCCCCTGGCCCATTTGTCCTTCTGCGCTGACAACACCATCCCCCACTTCTTCTGTGACCTTGCTGCCCTTCTCAAGCTGTCCTGCTCAGACATCTTCCTTAACGAGGTGATCATTTTCACAGTGGGAGTGGCAGTCATTACTCTCCCATTAATATGCATCTTCATCTCTTATGGCCACATCGGGGCCTCAATTCTGAAGGTTCCATCTACTAAGGGGATCTATAAAGCCTTGTCCACTTGTGGCTCTCACCTTATTGTTGTGTCTCTGTATTATGGAACAATCATTGGGCTGTATTTTTTCCCCTCATCCAACAACTCCAATGGCAAGGACATAATTGCTTCTGTAATGTACACAGTGGTCACCCCTTTGCTAAATCCTTTTGTTTATAGCCTAAGGAACAGGGACGTGAAGGGAGCCTTGCAGAGACTCTTCAACAGGGGGGTCATGTCTTCTTAATAACATTTGTTCTTCTTTATAACAAAGACATATATTCACATATTCCTAGACGGTGAACCTTTAATCTCATTCAGCATGGAATAAGTGGTTAGTATATACTGATGAATGGAATTCTTCTACCGTCATTTTTTATATTCCTTACAACTTTAAGTGTAAGCTATAAAATCTGAACTGACTTAGCTATTGCTCTTGCCTGTTAGACTCAGTAATTACACAGCTAATCGAATTTGTATCTTTCACCCTGTTTCCTGGGAATTTGTTAGTTCTTATGAGACTTTGGTTAACAGGAATCCCACAGCACAGCAAAGCTGCAGAATTGAGAATTTGTAAGGAATCTCCTTTCCTTTTGTCACCTTTCATTTGGTGATCTTCTCACCTTTTTCTTTGTTGGTGGCGACGATGATGGGTCAGAAGGAGCAGCTTTCTAGCATCCTTTCTAGATCCAGAAAACTTCACTCATGGGCTCGAGGCGTCTTCCCAATGTTAGGACCACTAATCACCCTACTAGATTAAAATAAGTTTTATTCAGCATTTACCCTACAGTCAGTTGTCTAGGAGATTTTCCAATGCATATTTGGGTTTCATTCAGGACATAGACTCAATTCAGGTAGAGAATGAGAAAGACAAAGAAAACCTCATTGTCTGGAATTTTTGGTTGCCCCTGCAACAGCTTACCTTCTGTGGTAAGCTCCTTTGTGCTAGCTCCTTAGCAATAATTTCTCCTCAATTTAGTGACCCCAGCTTTGTAGTATAACCCTGAGAAATAGACATTCTTCAGTAGCTGATGAAGAGCTAGCCAGGTATCTTTCTTCACGGTTCTTATTTTGTTAAGGATTAATTGGACCACAAATGTTTTTGAGAGTCAGCACCACATAGCTACAAAAGAAGTGCATTAGAGAAAGACATATCTGAATTCTAAGCCGTATCTAGCAGAGTGCTGGCTGTGTGTGGCCTCAGTGATTTACTTCTTTGATTCTCAATTTCTTCTGTGTAGATGAAAATAATTATCAAACACTTAAAATTTTGTTGATTTAGAATAAATGTTAAAATGAATTTGGCTTAGCACTGAAACTGACCAAGAATAATAAATATTAGCTTTCTCGAGTTTCCTTATGAGAGATGACCTGTGAACAGAAGCTTGCACAAACACTCTTGAGAGATGGTGACTATGGGAAAAAAAGGAGCACTCTGGGACAGGATTGCATGTAGGTTATATCCTCAATTCTAAGGCAGTCACATGGTCTGAGATATGGCAATATGTCTTATCTGGCTTGATCTATAACTGAATGACTAAGGTTCAATGAATGAGTGAGCTGGTGGAAGTATGAAGAAAGGAAGATCAGAAGAGTATTCTACTTGTTTTGTATTTACTCAGAGTGGCCTCTGACCTGGATTTGATGAAGCAGCGTTTTAGCATCCCAAAGTTCTTTGTGGAAGGACAAGTGGTGTTCAGTACTACCTGATTAAGCTGCACGCATCAAATCACTTTGTCTGTGGGCCTAGGCCCAACCAGTTCCAGAGCCAAAACCTGAACAAGGCTGGAAATGTTCTCGCTGGTATAGACAAAGCATGCTGTAATAAGCCCAGACATATCAATTAACTGTTGTGTACCTTGACCATTACTATGGCAATTCCATCTGTAGAACTGAGCACCTGGGCCAGTTTTCCTGCCTATACTTCAGTTCGTTTTTCTGGAGCCCTGAACATTTGCCTGGTCGTTTTAGGTTCATCTCATAAAAGTGTCAAAACTGTCGTTCGTATTTTTAGCCTTGGTTTGAGATTGCTCTTCTCAATGTATTTTTCTCATGAAATATCAAGACCACTTACCTGTGGGGGGATGCTTCATCACCACTTATTCTGCTAATCCACTCTACCTATCCCCTGCTTGGTTTTCCTTGTATGTGGACAGTCCAAAGCAAACTAGCATTTGCCTCATCGCTTTGGACATGTATATACAACTTCTGGGACTCTCTATTAGAAGTATGCAGTTTAATTGGGAACATTTTCCCTTAACCAGGTCTAAGATTCAACCCCACCCCCCCCATTGAAGCATCTCACTGGGTTTAAAACATAGCTGTTACATTTTAAAAAGTCATGAATATGCAATGTGGCTACAAGTATACAAATAACTATGCAAGTTTGTAATCATTGACTCTTCACACTCTATATCCTCCTCAAAAGTTAACATTAATTCTTCCAAAGTGTAACAATAAATGAATGTTTCTGAAAGTAGATAACACCTCAGGATTAAGAGCCCCAACCCTTACATTTTAGCCCGAACTATTTATAAAAACTAAACATGCAGTCTCAACTCTGAGATACATAATTTAAAAGACTAAACAAAAATTTTATATTTTGTCGCAGATGGAAAGTGATTGAAAGAAGACGGGGCCAACTAAAGAATCAGATTAATTTAATTTTAGGAAGGAAACAGAACAGTAAGGTTTGCTTCATTATTGTCTTTGTTTTCAAGAGAGTGTTTTTTGTTTTCTGGGTTTTGTTTGTTTTTGAGAAGGAGATAATAAATGCAATCAGGAGGGATCTCATATACAAAATTCAATTTCTCTTCTGTTAAGGATAATAAGGTAGATTCAATACCAGAAAAATATTGAGACATTCCTTGTAGAATCTATCATTCAGTAGCCATTTAGCAAGAAACTAATGTGTGCTGGCAGTGTGTCTAGCCGAGGTCATACAGAGCTAGATAGAGACATGGCCTCCATGCTAAAGAAGCTCACAGTCTGGTACTTTTGAATGACACATAACAAAGAGAATACACAAAGTGATTTAATATAGTAATACTAATGATAATTGTGCTTATTATGTGTGATTCCTATGTGTCAGACACTGTATTAAAAATTTACCCATGTTATCCCTTTTAATCCTCATAATAATCCTGAGAAGCATACACTGTTATTATCTGTGTTCTACAATAGAGGAAAATGAGTTTTGGAAACAATAACAAGTATAATAAGTGCTAGTGGCATACGATAAGATACAACTAATGCCGCATGGATATCAGCAAAAGTTTTACAGACTAGGTGATCATTTAGCTGGGTGTTGAAGAATGCTCAGGATTATGATCAATAATGGAATAGAGGGCGTTCCATGCAGAATGAAGCAGTGCATTGAAATGCCACGGTCAATTCAAGGAAATGTAAAAAGTTTGGTATGGCTAAATCCTAGGTGGGAGGAGCTTTGGGAAATAAGTCTGTACAAGCAGACAAGAGCTATACTGTGAGAGGGCTAGTATGCTCTGCTAAAAATGTTAGAAGTTGCCTTGCAAACCATGGAGTGCCATCGTATGAGGGCTTGGTGGGATAGGCTAAAACCTAAGAAGGTTGTGTTTGTGTTTTAGAAAGATTGCTCAGATCTGTCTCACTTCTGAAATTGCTAGATTGTTTGGTAAGGGAGTGGAGAGCCTGGTGATAGGGATTATTCTTGATTTTTGGCTCCATGAGCTGATATTTAAGAAGAGAATGGAAGGCGAGGCTCTCTGAACAATTTAAAATAGTTTTAACTGGCTTACAAAAAGAGAACAAATTGTTGACTGCCTGTTTTTTCAAAGTGGTTTCCAAGCAAGAGGACTAAGAATACCCTAATTAGGAAAGAGGAACCAGGTTAACTCTCCTTTACTCCACCTCTACTCTGAATTAAAAGCACCTCTCTTATATCACTTAAGTGCAAATATTTATAAATGTCTGTGTAAATTATTTTAACCCTGTTGAAATGGGTGACCTTAGAAGAATGAAAGTTTGAGCTTAGGGATGGAGATGGGTGAAACAGGAGGTTATCAAGTGAGGGATAAGTTTGGAATTATGAGTGTCTTAGTCATCTAGTACTGTTCTAACAGAAAATACCACAAGTGGAAGGTTTCATGAGGAGAAGCTTTTATTGAGACCGTCTGGTAAGCTGCAAATCCATTTACAAATTGTAAGTCCATTCAGTAAGACAATTTATCACAGTCCGGTAGGCTGAGTCCAAATCCAGTGACAGCATCTTGGCACAGGAACCTCGGGTCCAAAGGACGTGTTCTGCTCTCGGTGCTTCTCTCTCGGTGGTGTGAGGTTCCCAGCTTCCTCAGCTCACTTCTCTCCCGTATATTCCACAAGCTTGTAGTTTCCGACCTGCCTCACTAACACAACTGTTACCTATTCTCCATCATCAATCTCACAGAGGCAGGATTCACAACACATGGGAGGAAGGGCACCATATTGGGACTCATAGCCAAATCAAATCAACAGACATTTTTGGGGGGGACACATTTCAACCCATGACACTGAGCATCCTGGTACCTTTTTGGCTGGTTGGGATCATAGAATGCTGGGGATGGGGTGAAAAAATTACAGGCAGCACTGTACCTTGGTTCTCCATGACATGACTTGTAACTGTCACAGAATAATGTTGGGGGAATCGAAACCAACACCAGCCACACTACTTTGTCTTCTTGGGGCCCGTGGAAAAGAACATGCATATTGAACTATTGATTGATTTAGATTCCTTGAAGGTCATAGTGGAAAGAAAACAGAAGATAATCGGGGAAAAACACATGGAGTATGGAAGGTGGTGCTGACCGGCTGTCTGAACAGCAAGTTTAGGATATCAGAGGGGATGTGGATTGCAGAAACACTGTGAAGCTATGGCTGGTAATCTCACACGTCAGCCTCTTTTATGTCCACAAACAGTGTCACTAAAGGCCCTAGAATTCTGCAGGACTCTCTCCTCAAAGAGCTTATCATGAGAACTGAAGGATATGTTTTTGCCAGTTCAAAAGCAGAAGAAAGCCAGAGGTAGTGGCTCAGATGAGATAGTCACTACCTCAGTTAGTAGAGCAAAACATAAACAGAATGAAAGAAAAGTTAGATGAAGGTGACCAGAATAGGAGGACTCCAGGGTTAAAAGGTACAGCTCTGGTTACGTGAGACTGACTTCCTTACCCCAGTCAAGAGCTACTAAAGAAACTACTTAGAAAGGGCATCTGGGGAGAATAAGAAATGTCACAATCCAGATCACCAAAAAAGCAGAATACTCAAGTACTAGGATGAGACATTTTGCTCTAAATAATCCATATTTGCCCTCACCAACCGCTGAAGCTTGGGCAGTTTGATTCTATGAAGGATGCTCAATACTTAACCTCGTGATCAGCTCTTTCCTTGAAAAAGCACAGGAATCATGACACATTTTAAAATAGATTGAGTCTCACTAACAAACTGCAATGGGGACATCAAGGGAGATAGTGGACATCTGGTCATATCACAAAGAGGTAAGCAATCAAAAATTTATGGCCCTTATTTTTTGAAATAGTAGTTCAAAAGTTCTTGGAAAGAGAGTCGTGAAGTTTGCCTCTGTTGTTATTAGTTTCTGTTGAGTGGATTCTAGGGTCCCCTGCTAGTCCCATAAACGGTCATCTACATTGAACATTTCTGACTAGCAGGAAGCAGAGAAACTAAGAAGTTCTAACCTCTTGCTGATAAATATGGGAAATGGGGCAATCAGCGAGGAAAGTTAGACATTGAATTTCAACCTTCTGATGGGGAACTCCTTACCAATTCCACATCTCCTGCAATATACTATCACCTCATTCTTTGTTTCTCTTCTTTTCCACTTAGTAGTGTAATGAGATAGACACAGTCACCCTTTTTTTCTTTAAAAAAGTATCTACAAGGCTGGAAATTTTTTCTTTATTTTTTTAGATCAATGTTTACAGCTCAAGTTAATTTCTGATTCAAAAACTTATACACATATTGTTTTGTGACATTAGTTGCAAGCCCCACAATGTGACAGCTCACTCCCCCTTTCCACTCAGGGTTCCCTGGGTCCATTCAAGCAATTCCTGTCCCTTCCTGTTCTCATCCTTCCTCAGGACAGGAGTGTGTCTGATTGAACTAATAAGCACTCTCCTTGCATGTATTAGTTTTTGTTTTATACTTCCGTCTAATCTTTGTCTGAAGAGTGGGCTTTGGGAATGGTTTCAGTTCTGAATTAACAGACCACTCAGGGGCCATAGTTTAAGGGGTTCTTCCAGTCTCTGTCAAACCACTACATCTGGTCTTTTTACATGAATTTGAGTTCTGCCCCACACTTTTTTGCTACACTGTTCAGGGCTCTCTGTTGTGTTCCCTGTCTGGGCAGTCATTAGTGGTAACCATGTACCATCTAATTCTTCTGGTCTTGGGCTGGTGTCTATGGTTTATATGGTCCTTAGTCTCCTGGACTAATCTTTTTCTAATTTCTTTGATTTGCTTCACTATCCTTTGGCCCAACTGGAATGGGACCAGTTGATGTGTATTAAATAGCTACTTACAAGCTTTAAAACCCCAGTATTATATACCAAAGTGAGATGCAGAAAGTTTTCTTAATAGGTTTTTTATGTCTATTTACCTAGTTGTCCCCCAAAACTCTGGTCCCCAGCTGCTCTGCCCCTCAAAGTGTTGCATGCATCTAGGAAATTTCTCAGCTCTTACTTTGGCCCAGCTGAGCTGACCTCACCTGTATGGTATGTTGTCCTTTTGTCCACTGAAGTTGATGCTTGTCTACTAGTTAGTGAATTACCCTCCTTCCCCTCCTCCTTCCTAATCATCAACGCATACTTTATTCTGTTTACATCTTGAGTTCTTGTAATAGTGGTCTTACGTGGTATTTGTCCTTTTGAGACTAATGTCACTCAGTATTATGCCCTCCAGATTCATCCACATTGTGGGGTGCTTCCTGGATTCATCATTGTTCTTTATCATTTCATAGTACTTCATTCTGTGTATACACCATAATTTGTTTATCCATTCATCCGTTGATGGGCACCTGGGTTGTTCACGTCTTTTTCCTGTTGTGAACAACACCACAATGAACATAGGTGTGCATGTCTATTCATGTGACTTCTTTTATTTTTCTAGGATGTATTCCTAGGAGTGGGATTGCTGAACCACAGAAAACTTCTGTTTCTAGCTTTTAAGGAAATGCCAAATTGTTTTTCAAAACTGTTGTAACATATTACATTCCTGCCAGCAGTGCATAACTTTTCTAGTCTCTCAACAACCCCCTCCAGCATTTATTGTTTTTTGAATTAATACTAGTCTTGTTAGAGTGAGATATCTTATTGTAGTTGTGATTCACCCTTCTCTAACGGCTAATGATTATGAACATTTCTTCATGTGCCTGTTAACCACCTGAAGGTCTTCTTTTGCGAAGTGCCAGTTCGTAAATTTGCCCATTTTTTAATTGTGTTATTAGTCTTTTTGTTATTGAGGTTTTGCAGTAGCTTGTGGATTTTAGACATCAGATACTTATCAGATACGTTGCAGCCAATTTTTTTTTCCAGTCTGTAGGTTCTCTTTTTCTCCTCTACTGATGAGCTTAAGTGTCTGATTTTTAGGAGCTCTCAGTTATATAGTTTGTCTTCTGCTGTTCGTGTGTTGTTAGTTACCCTAACCCAGAGGAATAATTCAGAGACACTGGATTGATTATTCCCATTCATGGCTGCACAGCATCTAGAGGCCAGGGAAAAGAGTTGGAACGCTAGATTTCTTCTAAAATTTTTACACGTGCTAATCTACAACTCCCAAATCACCCCCTTTTTTCTTTTTCTCTCTCTCTTTTTTTTATTATGATTGAATGAAAGTGTACATTTCCATATAAATTCTCATGCTTCCCAGTATGCAGCTCCCACTGCTCTCCTTGCTTGGTGACAGTACACCCCTCATCTCTGCTCCATTCATGTCCTATCCTCCCAACAGTCTCCTATCCACTCCCCTTCCTCCAGGAAGAGGTCAGCAGGATGACATCCTATAGATGCACAGAACCATAAAATTCCCACAAGATATGGTCACTCTGTGTCTCCAAGTCCAATCCATTGCTGTCCGAAAAACTGACCTTCATTATGATTTATGGACAGGGGCAGCATCAGGGCAAGGGGCCATGCTCCCACGGGAACCCTGAAGCCCCTGGACCATCTAATTGAGATCTTTTATTGGAGACCTCAGAGTGCACCTCTATTTATTCTCTTGCTGCCAGTGGGACTCAACTTGTGAGCTCCATCGTGGCCGTCACTGGTGGTGGCTGGGCACCATCCGGTACTTCCGATCATGAGTCAATGTAGAGACCCACTCACGTGGGTCTCTCTGTCTTTTGGGTTCTCTTTTCCTCAAGTTGTTCTTGCCCTCGGTGATCATCCATTCCTGTTGAGTTGAGACCACTTGCTGTACCCTCAGACGGCAGCTTGGCAGCTTTTAAGACTCCAGATGCCACTCACCAATGTAGGGTACAGAGAGTCCTCATTAGCAAAGTGCTAGCTGTGCCGATTGGCCTTGATTTCTCCTGAGAGCATGGTCCCCGGCCCCCTGCGCCAGTTACTGTGTCCTTGGAATATTGGGTTAAGATGAGAGGAGTACTCAAATTGTGTTGAAGTCCAGTTATTATTGATCTTCTTTCTAACGTGTGCTATCACCAATTTCACGCAACCAAATTTCTAACAATTATTTAATCTAAACCCTCCCCCCTCACCTTCCCTCCCTCCCCACCCTTGCAGCCATCAAAGAGTCTTTTCTTCTATGCATGAGTCTGTTTTTAAGTTCTTATAGTAGGGGTCTCATATAATATTTGTCCTTTTGTTGCTGACTACTTTCACTCAGCATAATGTCCTCCAGTTGAAATCAGGTTAGGAAATGTTTCCTGCTACCATCGTTGTTCTTTATCATCACATACTGTTCAGTTGAGCATATACACCATAGTTTACCTATCCATTCCTCTGTTGTTGGGCATCTCGGTTGATTCCATCTTTTTGCTATTGTGGACTGTGCTGCAATGAACATTCATGTGCACTATCAGTTGGTGTGAATGGCCTTGATTCTGTAGGATATATTCCAAGCAGTGGAATTACTGGGTCAAATGGTATATCTATATCCATTTTTTTAAGGGAGCAGCAGATTGCTTTCTAAATCGCCCTTTAAATTGTTTATCACTCTCAGTTTCTGAATTTAACTTCAATCTGACCTCTCTTCCTTACTTGCTCTCCCAAGAACCTCAATACTGTTTTCTTTACTGTCTCTTTCCCTCTGGTCAATCTTGTCCAAGGAGGCACTGTGTACGTTCAGCCCACGTTATACTTGTTGCAGTAGTGTGTCTACATAAGCAGAAGGAGGTGAGTTAATCTTACATTTCATTGGGAGGTGAGCCAAAAATCCATATAAAATTTTGTTTTAAAAATCCCTCACTGCTTCATTTCAGTAAAGGAAATATGAAACACTCATATCCTTTTATTTTCTTATCATTGTTTTTGAAAAGAGAAAACAGATTTCTGCATTTTTTCCCTGGGTTTCGGTTTTTTGTCATCACTATCATCATCCTGTAGCTAACATTTATTGGCCACTTGTTACATTTTGGAAACCTGGTGATGTAGAGGCTAAGTGCTACAGCTGCTAACCAAAACTTTGGCAATTTGAATACCTCAGGTGCTCCTTGGAAATTCTATGGGGCAGTTCTATTACACCCTATAGCATTGCTATGAGTCTGAATCAACCCGATGGCAATAAGTTTGGTTTGACTTTTGTAGTGTGTCAGACTCATCTATGGGCTTTCCATAGATTGTCTCCTTAATTCTGAAACAACACTTGAAAGCAAAGTTTACTGTTCTTACCACTGTATAGAGGAGAAAATTGAGGATTAGTTTGAGTAACTGGCACAAGAACTCATGGATAGTGAATGCCTGAGACAAAATTTAAGCACATAGCATTGGACTCCAGAGATTGCACACCAGTTAGCATACACATAAGGTGATTTTCTATCACTGCATTTAATTTAAACCTTCAGTATTCCTAGTCTCACTAATCTTAGTCACACTTGCCTTTCCCATCATGCATGCTTATCTTCTATAGAAGAACAATGAGGTTTTTGAGCTTGATAGAATTTGCCTTAGACTCACTACTTGAGAAACAAAACCAGTGAATCAGAGAGGGGGAGAGAAAGCAAGCCTTATCTCAAGAGAGAAGTTTACACTTTTATAGATGCTGTAAAGTCCCAAGTCCGTGTATCATGCCTCAGGTTGAAGGCTTCTCATGACTTACATAGCTGCATGGTTCAAAGTCTCCAGAATCAGCAGGTAAGATGTCAGGCTGCTAACTCACATGCTGTGGAGGCTTCTCATGACTGTATCATGCATCAGGTTGAAGGCTTCTCACGACTTACATAGCTGCAGGCTATGTAATTGCCTAGAGGCACCCCGTTCTGCAAGGAAAACTCTGTGCACAGGCACTTAGCTGTTTTGCTCAGTGAGTCGGCTCCAGCACTGCCTCTGGTTCTGCCGCTGCTGCTGTTGCTGCTGCCGCCAGTCCTCTGCTGCTGGATTCTCACCATCTGAACCTTCTTCGGTGTTAACAGTTCTCCTTGGTTCCTTCTGAATGTTCTATCCAGTCAAGGTTTCAAAATGGCTTCCACATTTTAGGTAATTGCTAGAGCAGCACCCCACTCTCACAGCACCAGATTCTGTTTTAGTTGGCTAGGGCTGGTCTAAAAGAAGTATCACAGAGTGGGTGGCTTTAACAAAGGAGTGTTTATTCTTACACAGTCTGGTAGGCTACAAGTCCATATTCAGGGTGTCTGCTCCAGGAGAAAGCTTTTCCCTTGTTGGCTCTGCAGGAAAGTCCAGTATTGCATCAGTCTTTGTTCAAGGAGCATCTTGACACAGGAGCCTTAGGTCTGAAGGACAAACTCTTCTCCCGGTGCTGTTTGCTTGATGGTGTGAGGTTCCCAAATCTCTTGCTTGCTTCTCTTTCCTTTTATCTCTTGCAGGATGAAAGGATTAAGGGTGCGGCAAGCCATACTCCGTGGAAACTCCCTGTACTGTGGAGCATGGAAGTGATCTTATAAAGGGATTTACAGTCCCACCCTAATCCTTTAACATACAGCACAGGAAAACCACAAAATGGAGGACAGTCACAAGATACTTGGAATCGTGGCCCAGCCACGTGGCTACACATATTTTGTGGGGGACACAACTCAATCCATGACATGGTTCAATACTTAAAACTTTAAGATGAGGACTATATGAGAACTATTACATATTTGTCTATCCCTGAACTCCACACCAATTAAGGAACACATCTCAGAGCTACATAATTTCTTCTGAGAGGTCAGAAGCCACAAGCAAGGTTTTCTTCCCATTCCATCTCTCGGAGGAGAGTCTTATGTGTCACAAAGATTAGATTCCTATGACAGGGCACATTCTAATAACAATGCCCTGAAGATCAAGAGACCCCTTTAAGACCTGAATGATTATATTTTGGACCAAACCAAGGCTGGAAGACAACTCTGCTTTCCTTACACTCAGACACTGCTTTCATCAAGTAAGTTGGTTCACATCCACTGAGGCTCTCAAAGAGACTGTAACTTTTTTAGTGAAAACATTTGTCTCTTTCACGATCTCTGTTGACATATACGGCCTCAAATTCCTATGGAAGTCACTCAGTCTGTGGATCATTTACCATCGGAAAATTCTCCAAATCCTCAAAGAGTTTAAAGTTTTCCACTGCAAACCCAGATTTTCACCGACTGTCCCTTTTTATCTTCTCAAAGGTCTTGAGCTAGTATCTCTTGCTCTATCTTTTGGCTCCTCCCTACCACAATAGAATTTCTTATCATTTACCCTATCTATGCAAAAACCTGTAGGTCCTGAAGACACCAATAAGTTGCCTCCATAAACTTGGAGCAATCTCTTCTTCCACCATCACAAGGCAACGAGGTTCCTTTACTTACTTCTGTTATCTCTTCGTTATCTATTGTGTCTGCCGGCAAGTAAGAGTTGACTTGGACATGACGGCGAGACAATTCCGCGGACAGGGTTTACCAGACTGTAACTGTGTTTCTAAAATTTCTGTGCCCCATGCTATCCCGGTTACTGAGAAGGAAAAGCAGGTATTCTCACTTTTAGGTGGAAAGAGCTTAGACTCTTCCTAACAATCTTTGTGACAAGGTTAACTGGGATCATGGTTTAATGTCAAATACAGCCAGAAGCAAAATTCAGATTACTAAACTGAGGTTTAAAACAGAGAGAGATTAAGATTTCAGATGAGGAACCCGAGAGAATAGCAAAATTTTAAACCAAGGCCAGATCCGAAAGGGAAGCTGGCATAATCATAGTTACATTCAGCAGCTTTAATAGAGAAGGCCAGAGAAAACAAAGTCTATACTGAGGACTTAAAATGACCTAGGATGCCTGGTACTCTGACCCCACTCAACCTAGATATTAGGTGAATAGTTGTATTCTGAAATCTGTACTGGTGAACTCAGATAGAGGTTTCTGCTTGCTTACTAGGAGGTAGGCTGAACCCTGAACTCTGAATGTTTAAAAGACCGAAGAAGTCATAGGACAGATTTCCCTAGAACCTTTTAAGAGTGCATACTTGGAATAGCCCAATTTACATATGACACTCTATGATGGTCCAAGCTTTCTAAATGTGTACAAATAGAAAAGAAAGCAAGGTCTTTGTTGGTTTATCTCTTCATCCTGAATCCTAAGTATAGTTCTGGCCCATAGAAATTCTCTTAATAAATTCTTACTGATTCATAGTGAAGATCTCAACCTATTGTTGTTCAGTCAATTCTGATATATGATGACCCTATAGGACAGAGTAGAGCTACCACATAGGGTTTTAAAGTTGTAAATCTTTTCAGAAGCAAAATGCCACGTCTTGTTCCCTTAGAGTGTCTTGTGAGTTCAAATCACCAAACTTTCAGTTTTGTCAACTTTTCTATTGGCAGCCAAGTGCTTAACCACTCTACTATCAGGAGTCCTTCATAATGAAGATACGAATGTTATTTTTAAAAAATAAATATTCATAATAGTAAATCAGAATTACATTAAAAAATAAAATACATTATGCTTTCACTCGATCACAATAAATAAATAAATAAAGCCCAACTTGTTGCTGTTAAGCAATTCCAACTCATAAGATAAAGTAGAATTGCCCCACAGGGTTTCCAAGGAGCAACTAGCAGATTCAAACTGCTGACATTTTGGTTAGCAGCCAAGCTCTTAACCTCTAGTCCACGAGCATTCTACTACTACATTAAGGAAGATCAGGTAGCTCATGTTCTTCCAGAAACTACTCTTGAGATGAGAAATGAGTATAAGTAGTTCATTTCAAGATTGAAGGAAACAGCAGTAGAAGAGTGAAAAAGTTAGGCAGGAAGGGAAGGTGTTTCAGTCAGCTGGTGCTGCTCTAACAGAAATACCATGAGTGGATGACTTTAGCAAAGAAAAGTTTATTCTTACACAGTCCAGTAGGCTATTCATGGTGTCTGCTCTAGGGAAGGGTTTTCCATCTTTGTCAGCTCTAGAGGAAGGTCTTTGTGTTGCATCAGTCTTTGGTCAGGAAACATCTTGGCTCAGGAGCTACAGGTCCAAAAGACGTGCTCTCCTCTCAGTGCTGCTTTCTTGATGGTATGAAATTCCCAACTCTGTGTTTGCTTCTACTTCCTTTTATCTCTTGTAGTACAAAAGGATAAAAGCTAGTCCAAACCACACTGCAGGGAAACTCTCTTAGTAAAGGTGTTGCATTCCCACCCTTATGCTCTTGTAATGTAATTCTATCTATTACTCACAAGCAGAGATTAGGATTTACAGCATAGGAAAATCTCAAAATTATGGGCAATCACAAAATACTGGTAACCACAGCCCAGCCAAATTGATATACATATCTGGGGGGAGGGTGCAATAAAATCCATGATAGAAAGCTATCAATGAAAGGTATACATCAACAAAATATCCACTTTGGTAACCAGCTAACTCCACTGTTAGAACTAGAATCCAATACACCTCAGATTTTTTTCCACTATGAGAGTGAGTGAGCTGGTACATACACATATTAACTCTTGTCTGTGTTTACATGACTGGATCCTGAGGATGGAATGGTAAAGGTGTCAATTTTCTGGCACTTGCAGTCTATTGCATGTGTGTGAACATTGGCCCCGTGGTCATGGTGCTCAGAAAAGGAAATGAAAATGCTGATAGCTATAGTTCAGGCCAGAGTTCACTGATGTGGTAAGATCAAAAATTATGAGTGGGAGGTAAAACAACTAGTCTGTATTCACCTGGAGCAATAGCAAAAGAAGGAGAACCAGGAATAAGAGGAGGAAATAGAATGTGTGGCTAATGGTCTCAATAAACAACTGCCTTCTTTGCCATGAGATTAGAAAACTGGATGGTGCCTGGCTATCACTACTGAACATTTTGGTCAAAAGAAAATCCTGATCAAAAGATGAAAAATTTAGGACATAATCTCAAATTCTCACACACTTTATACTTTCTGGATCCACAGATGCTGGATGAACTCCTGAAACTACTGCCCTAAAATAATCTTTAAGCTTTAAACCCAAAATATCTCAAGCCTCGTTAAATCGTGATAATAGCTTAGCTTAGCTTAGCTTAACCAGTAGAGAATGTCTGATTTGAGCATCATACTGTTTTAAGAATTATCTAAAGGCAATGAGATTGGATTCATTTATATTGATTCAAAGTGACAACTAAAAGGATTAGGTATGAAGCTTAGGGGCAGAGGAATTTATGTTATTAGAGGAGGAACAAAGTAGAATAGGAGGATGAGAATAATTGCACAGCTCAAAGACTGTAATCAATGTCTCTAAATTATATATGCTGAAACTTGAATTGATACAAGTTTCAGATTTTTATTTTCTCAAAAAGCAGAAAAAAATAAATTATTTTAAGAAAAGAGTTGTGAGAGGGCGGAGCCAACATGGTGGAGTCAGACCTTCCTGTGACCCCTCTAACAACAAAAATCCCAAACAACAGGTGAATCAATTATATATGACATTCCAGGGGCCCTGAATATCAAGGGAAAGCTGAGAAACTGGCTGAGACAGGGAGAAGGGAGAGGAGGCTCAGAAGTACCTATGGCTGGTCAGACCTAATCCACCAGGAGTTGGCTGCAGTCAGCGGGTTAATCAGAGCAGGGGTGTTTGGAGGGCATCTACCTCAGTGAGGCAGATGCAGCAGCAGGGAGTACATTTAAGATGCCAGAACCAGTGAAAAGTGCAATTGATCATTGAAAGCTAAATGGCTTGCATCTACCCTACCATGCACAGATTTAAATCTTTCCATCTGGATAGATGGCTCTTCCTTTCCCCAACACTTCAAGTCTGATGCCATTAACAGAGCCAGAAGTAGGACTCCTTATGTCTACCCTGAGCCATTCTCTGTACTCAGAGAAGAAATAATTTAACAAACTGGGAAAGTAAGGGAATAAAGAAAAAGATAATCTACCAAATCCCTGAGTTTAAAATTCAGGGTGGAAACAGTTCCTTCACCTAGAATCAGATGTAAGGGGACATGCCACCCTAACAGACACTCAGGGACAGCTGCTAGCTTCCTGCCTTTCTCAATGCAAGAAGCTGGATACCTGTGCCGACAGCAATCACCCCTGCCAATCTAGGACTGTAGGGGAGAGCGTGCACCACATACTTGGTGACTGTTGACCTAGATACCTGAGCTGAATCCACACAAGAAAATTAAACAGATTCCTGGGCTCTAATCACCTGGTGATGGGATGCTAGAACTTAAGGTCATCAATAACTAAGCTAGCACACACAATCAGCCCGTTTGGACATTTCAAAACAAAACAAGCTAGAATATAGTAAGCAAACATAAAATAAATGCAACAACTTACTAGTGGTTTGGGGACAACACTCAATATCAAATTCTTTAAAGGGGCAGACCATGATGGCTTCTGAAAGCTGCCAAAACCAGGAAGAAATTTACTAGATGAAGAGAATTTCCTGGAATTTTTAGAGATATAATACAAAAGATTAATATTTAGAACTCGTCTAGAGATCAGGAAGGAGATGAGGCCAAATGCAACAGAACATAATGACAAACTGAATAACGTATAGGACAGTATGCAGAGATAGAGAATACAAATACAGCAAATTAACAATAAAATTACAGAATTTGACAACTCAGTATAAAGGAGCAGAATTGAGACAATGGAATGCAAAGCCAGTGAGACTGAATGAAAAGTACGTGACACCAACACATTTGATTGAAAATCAGGTAAAAGTGTTTTTTAAAAATCAAGAAACACAAGAATTATGTGTCACACTATCAAGGGGAATCTATTAGCAAACAATATCATTAATATCACAGGCAAGTAAAATTTTGCTAAAGATCATTTAAAAGTGAGTGCAATGGTATATTGACAAGGAACTTCCAGAAACTCAAGCCAGATTCAGAAGAAGATGTGGAACCAGGGATATCATTGTTGATGACAGATGGAGCTTGGCTGAAAGCAGGCAATATGAGAAAGATGTTTATCTGAGTTTCATTGACTGTGCAAAGGCATTTGACTGTGTGGATCATAATAGATTACGGCTAACACTGAGGAGAATGGGAATTTCAGAACAATTGTTCACTTGAAGAATCCACACATGGATGAAGAGGCAGTTGTACGAACACAATAAGGGAGCACTGCATGGTGTAAAGTCAGGAAAGGTGTGCATCACGGTTGAATCCTTTCATTATACCTTTTCAATCTGTATGTTGAGCAAATAATCCAAGAAGCTGGACTATAAGAAAAATGATCCATTTATGTCTTCTTACTGATTCTTCTGGATGGCAACCAGTCTAATTTCTTTCTTTAAAAAAAAAAAAAGTGCTTTAAGTAAAAGTTTACAGTCCAAATCAATTTGTCATATAAAACCCCAAACACACACCACTGTGAAACTCTAACTACTCTCCCCCGCCACCAGCCCAGAACAACACACTCTTCATTTCCACCCTGTACTTTCCGTATTCGTTTAACCAACTCCTGTCTCCCTTTAGCCTCTCATCTGGCCTCTAGAGAAGTGCTGCTCAGGCACCCTCATGTGCATATTTAAGGCAAGAAGCACATTCTTCGCCAGCATTACTCGTGTCTTGCAGTTCAGTCCAATCTTTGTCTGAAGAATTGGCCTCTGTACTGGTTTCACCTCTGGGCCAACAGAGAGTTTGGGGGCCATGTCCTCAGGGGACCCTCCAGTCCTGACTGAACATCAAGTATGGTCTTAATAGAGTTCTGGTTCTGCACACTCATTTTTCTCACCATACGTCAGGGACTTTAAGCTGTGTTCTCTGTCAGCACAGTCATTGCTGGAGGCCAGGCACCGTCTAGTTCTTCCGGCCTCAAGCTTATGTAGTTCCCAGATCATGCGTACCTTCTAATTGCTGGACTCAATTTCCTCATGTCTTTGATACCCTTTATTCTACTCTGCTCCGGGTGGATTGGGACAAAATGATGCTATTTATAACTGCTTGCTAACTTTTAAGACACCAGACACCACTCACCAAAGAGGTATGCAATATATTTTCTTAAAAAAAAAAAAAAATTAGTTAGCCTAGATGTCCCTTGAAACCATGGTTCCTAGATCCCTACCCCTGCTACTCTGCCCTGTAAAATGTTGGGTTTTATTTAGGAAACCTTTTAGCTTTTGATAGTCCAGTTGTGCTAACTTCCCTTCTACTGCATGTAGTCACTCTCTTCACCTAGCCCAGTTCCTAGCTACTGTCAAATCTATGAGTACTCGTTTCCCTCCCTCCCCACCCTTGTAACCATCAAAGATTATTTTCTTCTGTGCTTAAACCTTTTCTTAAGTCCTGATAATAATAGTCTCGTAAAATATTTGTCCTTCTGCATCTGACTTATTTTAGTCAGCATAATGTCTTCTAGATGCTAAATTTTCTAAAACTGTCATTGTTCTTTACCAGTGCATAGTATTCCATTGTGTGAATATACCTTAGTTTGTTTATCCATTCATTTGTTGATGGGCTCCTAGGTTGATTCTGTCTTTTTGCATTGTGAACAGTGCTGCAATAAATATTGGCGTGAATGTATCTGTTCCTCTCACAGC
The DNA here is from genome assembly GCA_028571685.1 of Heterohyrax brucei. Taxonomy (NCBI): domain Eukaryota; kingdom Metazoa; phylum Chordata; class Mammalia; order Hyracoidea; family Procaviidae; genus Heterohyrax; species Heterohyrax brucei. The sequence goes on from CM053150.1 coordinate 73,648,920, forward strand.
CTTTATTTTTCTAGAATATTTTCCAAGAAGTAGGATTGCTGGATCATATGGTACTTCTATTTCTAACTTCTTAAGAAAGCACCAAATCAATATCCAAAGTGGTTGTACCATTTTATATTCCCACCAGCAGTGTAGAAGAGTTCCAGTGTCTCCAATGCCTCTCCAACATTTATTATTTTGTGGCTTTTGGATTAACACTAGCCTTGGTGGTATGAGGTGGAATCTAACTGTAGTTTTGATTTGGATTTCTTTAATGGCCCATGATTAAGAGCATTTCCTCATGTATAGCATCCTGGATGTCTTCTTTTGTGAAGTGCCTGTTTACATCCTTTGCTAATTGTTTATTTGAGTTATTTGTCTTTTTCTTGTTGAGGTTTCGCAGTATCCTGTGGATTATGGAGATTAGGTGCCTGTCAGATTCTTGATTGCCAAAAATCTCTTCCCAGTCTATTAGTAGTCTTTATAGTTTTTTTGGTGAATTCTTTCTATTAGCATGAGTGTTTGAATTTTGGGAGTTCCCAGTTATCTACTCTCTTCTGGTTTTTGTGCATTGTTAGTAATATTTCATAATCTGTTTATACCATGTATTGGGGCTCCCAGCATCATCCCTAATTTTTTCCATGATCTTTATTGCTTGAGATTTTATATTAAGGTCTTTGATCCACTCAGAGTTAATTTTTGTGCATGGTGTGAAATATGGATATTGCTTAATTTTTTGCAGATGGATATTCAATTTGCCCAAAATGGTTTGTTAAAGACTGCCTTTTACCCAGCTTACAGACTTTGGACTTTTATCAAATATCGGCTACTCATAGATAGTTGATTTTATGTCTGGATTCTCAATTCTGTTCCATTAATCTGTGTGTCTGTGTTTGTACCAGTACCAGTTTGTTTTGACTACTGTGGCAGTGTAATAGATTGTAAAATCAGGTAGAGTGAGGCCCCCTACTTTGTTCTTCATCAGTGATGTTTCACTTACCTGAGACTTCTTCCCTTTAATATGAAGTTGGTGATTTGTTTCTCCATCTCATTAAAAATACCATTGGAATTTGTATTGGGTTTGCATCATACATATAGATCATTTTGGGGAGAACAGACATTTTCTTCATGTTAAGTCCTTCTGTACATGTGCAAGGTATGTTTCTCTACCTATGTACATCTCTTCTGGTTTCTTACAGTAGATTTTTGTAATTTTCTTTGCATAGGGCTTTTACAGCTCCAGTTAGATTATTACTAGGCTATAGTAAATGGTAATAATTTGATGATTTCCTCTTTGATGATTTCTTTGTTGGTATAAAAGAATCAAACTGATTTGTTTATTTATGTATGTTTATCTTATACCCTGTTACTTTGCTGAACTCTTCTATTCGTTCTAGTAGTTTGTTTTTTTTTTTTTTTTTTTTAGTTTTTAGTTTTTCTTTAGGATTCTCTGTATATAACATCGTATCATCTGCAAATAGAGATACTTTTGACTTCTTTCTTACAAACTCCAGTTTTTATTTCTTTATCTTCCTTGATTGCTCTGGCTTGAACCTGCAGGACAATGTTGAATAAGAGTGAAGACAATGGGTGTTCTTGTCTGGTTCTGTTTTCAAGGGGAATGCTTTCAGACTCTCTTCATTTAGACACCTATTATTTTGAAGAGGAATTTCTCTTGCATTATTTGTTAAAAGTTTTTAACATGAGTTGGTGTTGAACTTTGTCAAATGCCTTTTCTGAATCAATTCATAAAATCAAGAGATTCTTGCCTTTGTTTTATTTATGTGATTACATTAATTGTTTTCCTAGCTGTCATGGATTGAATTGTGTCCCCCCAAAAGTGTATGTAGCCATGTGACTGGGCCTTGATTCCCAGTGTCTTGTGACTGTCCACCATTTTGTGGTTTTCCTATGCTGTAAGTTAAAGGATTAGGGTGGGCTGTAAATCCCTTCATAGGATCACCTCCCTGCTCCACTGTAAAAGGAGTTTCCCTGGAGTATGGCTTTCCCCACCCTTAACACTTTCATCCTACAAGAGATAAAAGGAAAGAGAAGCAAGCAGAGAATTAGGAACCTCACACCATCAAGAAAGCACCACTGGGAGAAGAGCAAGTCCTTCAGACCTGAGGTTCCTGTGCCAAGATGTTCCCTAGACAAAGACTGATGCAATACTGTACTTTCCTCCAGAGCTGACAAGGGAGACAGGCTTCACCTGGAGTGGACATCCTGAATTTCAACTTGTAACCTACTGGACTGTGTAAGAATAAACCCTCCTTTGCTAAAGCCATCCACTCTGGTATTTCCGTTAGAGCAGCACTAGCTGACTAAAATGCTAACGTTGAGCTGTTCCTGCATCCCTGTCATGAATCCTTGGTTCATGGTGAATTATTATTATTTTTTGATATTTTGTTGAATTCCAATCACTCCTAAGTTATTCCTGTTACTAGAGTCTCACATAATTCTTAACATTTCCTCACTTTTTAAAATTCTTTTATCTGATATTTTCTCAAATATATTAGTGTCAAGTGCTTTATTTTAAATCTCATTAGTTTTGATTCCCATTGCTTCAATTCTACTCCTATGACTTTCTACTGAGCTGTCTAATTCTGTGATTTTATTGACAATCTTTTGGATTTCTGTTTGCTGTTTCTATGGATTCTTACACTTACTAAATTTTTCCTTATGTTTTTCTCTGATCTTCTTAAGTTCCTCTGTTACTTTCTCTGTGTGCTCTTGGGCTCATTCCATGTTTTCCATGATCTCCTCCCTGATGTCTTGGAGAGGAATACCTACTTCAGGTAATTCCAGAAAATTCTTTTCATCTGAAGATTTTTTAATTCTTTGTTTTGACAGTTTGCTGAAGTCATTATAGTCCATCTTTTTATGTGACTTGGTATTCACTGTTGTATGCAAGTCATTAATAATTTATTATATTTATTTTATGTTTGTTTACTGTGTCCTAGTTTCTTGTTTTGCATTTCTGATATACCCAAATAGGCTGCTTGTGTGAGTTGGTTGGCTTATTGGTGACTTTGTAGCTCTAATGCCCTCCCACCAGGTGTTTAGAGTTATTACATACACAATCCCAGAAATCTGGTTATCTTTTCTCGTATGGATTCAGGTCACCTCTCTGTGTAGTGCATCAACAAGTGTGTGGTGCAGGCTATCACAGTCCTAGACAGGCAGGGGTGATTGGTGTAGGCACAGATATCTGGCTGTGGTAGGGGTCATGTGTTGAGCAAGGAAGGGGGCTGACTGCCACCCTTGAGTATTTGTGAGGAAAGTATTTCCCTATTTCCTAGAGTTCATGAGTAGGTGGGTTTTGCAGCTGAACTTTGAACATCCAGTGTTGTTGGCTGTAAGGACTGGGAGGCACTACTTATTCTTAGATCACTGTGACAGGTGGCTAGGTGGTATGGATGGAGCAACCGTCCTCAGGCCCCTGATGTGGGTTGCTGAGGACTCTGCTTTATAGGCAGAGAAGTATCAAATGTCATGAATTTGTCTCTCCAACATAAAGCTGATATAGTTGAAGTTTGACTTCTAGTATATTCCATGCTGTACTGTGCTAATAAGCTGTTTTAATGGTCCCACACAAATCTATGCAAGGGTGAAGACATTCAAACTCTGTTTTTGTAAGAGGTATCTGATTACTTCACCATCTTGGCCCAGCCTTGAGAGCTAATATGTCTTAATAAAGAAAACTTTTTTTCTTTTTGGTAAATAAAAATTGAGATACTTCATATGCTACCTAAGAAGCTACTATATATTGCAAGTACAGCTAATAAAAGTCTGAAAATAGAAACATAACATAGAATAACAAAGTCTTTTAGAAATAATACCATCCCAAATTTACACCATAAAATACTATTAGATATATATTATAATTGGGTTTTAAAAATAATAGTTAATGCTGTAGAGGGGCAAATAAGAGAGGTAGTCTCAAGTGCTCGTGGTACTGGGAACATAAATTAGCACCACTTTCCAGGAAATAAATTGACAATATTATTATCAGTACTAAAACTATTTGTATATCATAACCTACTCATTTCCAAGAGTCAAGTAAAGAAAATAACCAAAACCAAACCCATCTCCACCGAGCCGATTTTAACTCATAGAGACCCATAAGATACAGTAGAACTGAGCCATAGAGTTTCCAAGGAGCACTAGGCAGATTAGAACTGTTGATCTTTTAGTTCGCAGACATAACATTTAACTGCTATGCCACTAGGGTTTCTGACAAAGAAAATAATTTTTAAAAAAGTCAAAATTCTTTTGTACAAAGATGTTAATCATACAAGAAACAGAAACCATCCAAATTTTAGTTAGTAAGACATAGTTAATTAAATTGTTCTGTGTTGATTTGACAGACTACTGTGCAGACTTCCTAATTCTTTGATCGTATATTTTTAAAGAATCTGAAAATATAACTCCAGTGTAATACTAGTTTTAAAAAAAATAAAAAGTACAATACACTAAAATATTAACACTGAGGGTGATGTAAATTAAGAATTTTGTTTTATCTGTTCATCATCCCAACTCGTATTTCCTTAATGAAACATTACTTTGATAATTACAAACATAAAATATTTAAAATTTTTACTTTGAATTAGTATAGGTAATAACTGTAATTTAGTCATCTGGAGATTGCTCTGTCAATTAATATTTCTCTTTTTTAAGAACAAATTGAAATTATTTCTTCCCACTGTGAAAAAAGACAGCTAGAAAATTCTGTTGTCAACAGATGCTAGACGAGAATCACATATGTTCCATAACAAGGGTGAGGCAGAGGACTTCTTAGAGAAAATTATTTAAAAAATAAAAACAATCTGTATTTCTGTATTAGAAATTAGTTGTTATGCTATCATTTAGGACAGAAGTTTTCTATCTATCCATATGAGTATAAAGGTCCAGTATCATAGCTTTCAGGATCAAGACTACATTTAATTATCTATTTTATTAATCAAGTTTCTGTGTAGGAGAAAAGAAACCACTATAAGTGTCTCAAAGAGAAATGGAGTAAATGCATAAAATTGGTGTTTATAAAGTGTTACAGGATTTCAGATCATGGGCTTTAGGCTGAATCACCAAGAATAACTCAGAGAATAATATAAATTGGACTCATCATGAAGGAGGAATCCTGACATTGGAATAATTGTATTCAAGGATATAGCAGTGTAGTTGCAACCCAAGAATCAGAAAGTCAATATCAAAACTACCTCTTGCTTCACACTAACCTGAAGACTGGACACAGAAATACGGGGTCCAGCTATTGCCCCCACTGCAACTGGCAGTCAGCACCTATGGAAAGCAACTGGACATGGAAATTCTCCTGCTGAATTAAAAAAAAAGACAAAAGATCCATGAATATTTCTGAGGTATAAAATAAAACAAAAGCCAGATGTCCTTCAATTCACTTCAACACTCTAAATTAAGTCTGTTTTAAGTATGCTTAGGCAGCATCTCAAGGTGAAAGTGTAGGCTCTTCTTAGTTTTTTGTGTGCATACATTTTGTCCTCAGCATATGTGCAGCTTTCCAATTCCCTATATACACAGTGCTTCTGTAAGCATTAATTTCTTTAAGAAACTCTCACTCAGGCTTCTCCTTTCATCCATTAGCCATTAGATACATACCCTAATTCAACCAAATTTATTCAGCTCCATGTGACTATGCTCATCCCTTCTCCTTAGCCTGTGTGAGCACCCTAATTATATCCTTCAGGTAACTCTGAGACACATCAGAACACTCACACACATAGTTCATTAGCAAATCTGGCTGACTTACACACTCCCATGCCAGGATTAGGCCCCTTCTCTGAGAATGCCACCCACAGTCCCCTGCTGTCATCACTGCTTCAGCTGAGCTTGGAAGTGGGAGGGAGTAGGCAGCAAAAAATAAACACTTGCCTGCCATTTAAGAGGCCTTTTTCTTCATTAAGCATTTGCTTAGTTGATGCAACACTCCAGTTTCTTTTCAGTAGTCTTACAGAGCAGAGTCTACTGATTTCCCTTTGTTTTTTGAGAATTGTGGAGATACAAAGTGATCTATTTAACATTACTGGGTCTTCCACATAAGCCAAGATAGAATCTTGTTTTCTTGTAATTTTTTTATTTTTAAAAACCTAAGGTAAAATATACATAACAAAAAAGTGTAAAAGTTAGCGGCATTAATGATTTTTACCATGCTTACAACACTTATCACTATAAAGTTCCGAAAGATTTCCATCATCCCAAACAGAAACTCACTGTCCCATAAACCAGCATCTCTCCATTCCCATTCATCTTTTATAATAGCTTTATTTGATTCAAGTACAGTGAATATTCTCACAATTTTGATCTAGTGTTTTTTATGTAACCATTAGATCAAATATATTAATTAGGTTATTGTACCTGCTAAATAATTATTAAAATCCTGGTAGCACCAAAAGACAAAGGGTCGCTGTGAGTCAAGGAGTCAAAGGCCATGCATTCTAGTAACACAGTGGTTAAGAGCTAAGTTGCTATCCAAAAGATCAGCGGTTCAAATTCACCAGCTGCTCTTTGGAAACTAGTGAGGCAGTTCTCTATGAGTCAGAATCAACTTGATGGCAACAGGTTTGGGCTTTTTAAAAAATAATAATAATTATTGATTTGCTGTCTGATTAAACCCCTAAGTACTTAGAAAATAAAATTCAACCTATAAAAAATTATTGTGTTTTCCACGTATATATTCCATTGTACCAACAATTCCAACCAAATCTTTCCAATGCCTTCAGAAGTAAATGTGTGTATGGATTGTCAAGTCAATTCTAAATTTCACATAGAGATATAACGAGCCACAAACAGCCAAAACAACCTTGAATAAGAATAAGTAGGAGGACTCACACTGCTAAGTACTAAGAGTTATCATAACTATATTGTAATTACAGAAGTGTGATGCTGTAATAAGGATATATAAGCCAATGGAACAGAAAAGGTCCCCTTATATATGATCAGCTAGTATGTGGAAAAGGTGATACCATAATGCAGTGAAAAAAGGATGGCCTTTTCAACATGATACACTAGGATAATTGAATATCCATAAGAAGAAAGATGAATTATAATTCATACCATAAACAAAAATCATTCCACAGGTATCAAAGATCTAAAGATAAAAGGTTAAAAAAATAGAGGTTTTTGGGAAATAACATAGGAGAGTACCTTTACAAATGTATTTGGTCAAGCAGAAATAAAATACAAAAATAACTAATTATAAATGAGGAAATGAAAAACTGGACCACATTAAATTTAAGAACTGCTGTTCATCAAAATATATCATTTAGAGAGTGAAAAGGCAACTCAGAGTGGTGAGAGAATCTGTATATATCTATCATCTCTTTTCAAAAAAGAAATAAAATACAAATATGTATAAATATAGGATATATATCAAAAATATAATGTTTAGTAACTCAATGTGTTAATAGTACAATAATAATACATTGATGCATGACATAAATATTATATATATGTAAAAAAGAGCAAGAGAACTGACAGAAAAATAAGCAAAAGAAATCAACAGCTAATTCACACACACACACATAAAAGATAATCAAATGACCAACAAATCCATTGCTGTCAAGTTGATTCTGTCTCATGACAAACCTATAGGAAAGAGTAGAAGTGCTGCTTAGTGTTTCCAAGGAGTAGCTGGTGAATTTGAATGGCCAATGTTTTGGTTAGCAGCTGAGTTCCAACTACTGTGTCATCAGGGCTCCAGAAAATAGATACATTAAAAATGTTCCAATTCAGTTTTTATCAAAAAATACAAATACAAATTGTCGGCGTCAGAGAGTTCTCTGATGAACATGGGCAGAGGAGAAGCCACGCCGAGGGTGAGGAAAAGACAGACAGACAACAGTTTGGGATCAGGAGGCTAACGGCCTTCCCAGCTGAGAGCCCAGAATCAAGTTTTATTGAAGTATTTATACCCTTCACCAAATCAGTTGGTATCTTAGAAAACAAGGAACTGAAACATTCAGTAACTAAGCTAGTTGTTCATGGTTTCGGTTATCCATTGTTCTACATGTCTGGTCTAGGTATTTGGAGGTATTCCCAGATTGCCTCTAGGTTACCGTACACAAGGTAAAGTCAAAGTGATTGATTATAGTACAAGAGGTTATACAGAGTTGAAGTAACAGTATGGCAGCCAAGATGGCTGCAGTTAAGTCAAGAGAATTCCCACAATAAATCACAACAAGGTACTATTACATACACATCAATGCGGCTAAAATTTGAAAGAGTCAAAATCCAAGTCTTGCTGAGGATATGAAACAACCAAAACTCTGCCACACTACAAATGGCAGTATATATTGGTATAAACCCTTTGGAATACTGTTAAACAGTACTTACTAAAATATTTCCCCTGACTCAGCATTTCTATCCCTAGATACATAGTCTAAAGGATGGACAATTAAGTTCATGAGCTCATCCTAGAAAAGTGCTACATACCTCATTGCTGAATATCACTACAGTCACCTTCCAAGTACTCCCCTTGGGAAGCTATGGACTGATGCCAGTGCCTGCTCCATTGAAGCATGGAGTAGGACAAAGTAAATTTGGAATTCTTCTGGAATGGTGATAAGAGCTGTTTTCATATTACCCTTGATGTCCAGAATGTCATCAAAATGTCTTCCTTTCAATATTTCTTTTATCTTCAGGTAAAGACAGAAGTCATTGGGGACCAGTTTAGGTGAGTAGGGATGGTGTCCCAATACAGTTTACTGGCTAAAAGCTCCCTCACAGGCAGCTACACAATTAAGCTCACAAACTTACCACTGTGTGCAATGGATATTCTAGATAGAGTTCCAAAATTGCTTTGAAGGGTGGACTAGGCACTGGCATCAGTGCATTGCTCCCCAAACAGAGTACTTCAAAGATGATCGTAGTGATACTCAGCAGTGAGAGATGTAGCACTTAGAACAACAAAGTTTGCAGACTTAATTATCAGATCTTGTATGATCCAGCAATCCTACTGCCTGGAATACATCCTAGAGAAATAAATGTTGTCACATGAATGGATACATACACACCAATGTTTATTGTAACACTGGGTCTCTATGAGTCAGAATAGATAGCAGTGGATTTGGGGGGGCAGGGCATAGGAGGTGTCCACAATGGCATAAAGACAGAGTCAACATAGGTGTCCATCAACAACAGAATGGGTAAACGAACTATGGTTTACTTCGATGATGGAGTACTATGCAATGATGAGCAATAGCACTCTTGGGAAACACCTGATATCATGGAGTCATCTGAAAGACTTTATTCTAAGTGAGATTAATCAGCTGCAAAGAAAAACTACTGTATGAGATCGCTATTATAAGGTCTCAAGTAATTGATTAAGCATAGAAGAAAATAATGTCTATTAGTTACCTGGGAGAGGAGAGAGGGAGATGGGTTTTCATAGATTGGATATTAGACAGGAACTGGGTTCAGTGAAGGAAGTGACAGTACACAATAGAAGAAGAGCAACACTGCTGGACTATATCAAGAGCTAAGAGGTTTCTTAAATACAACCAAGCGTTTCAAAGTTCAGAGGAGTAGGAGCGGGGGTCTGGGAACCAGGTTTTGGGGGGACATCTAGGTCAGTTGGTGTAACTAAGCTTTTCTTTTAAGAAAATGTTTTTATCCTACTTCACCTATTTTTGGTGAATGCGATCTGGGATCTTTAAATCTAGCAAGGAACCGTCTACAGAGCATTAATTGTTCTCAATTCAACTGGAACAGAGAAAAACAAAAATCATAAAAGATAGGAGGAATACATGAGCCCAGGAGAGGGAAAGTGCCATACAGTCCAGAGTCTTTGCCAATAAGAGACCAAAAGTAAAACATGGTACCTGGCCACAACCATTAACTGCCCTGACAGGCAATACAATGTAGACTCCTTGATGTAGTGAGAGAAAATGGAGATACAGATCTTGAATTCTGTTAAAAGACCAGAAATGATGATCTGACATCTCGGAGAATTCCCCAAGAATACAGCCTCTGGACTGGCTCCTAGCCCAGATCTGAAGCCAGCACCAAAGGTAGTTCTTCAGACAAAAATTGTACCATACTGTAAGACGTAAGGGTGTTGGAGCAAATCCCCTATAGAAGTGGGATGTAGAGGTAGAGAGGAGGGGACAGGAGTTAGCTGAATGGAAAAGAGGAGTGTACTGTCTCAGGGTTGTGAGAGCAGCTAGAGTTGCATACAAGTGTGCATATGGGGTTTTATATGGCAAGTTGTCTTGAATTGTAAATTTTCATTTATTCAAAATAAAAAGGGGCATCATACATGAAGAAAGCAAAGGTCGTTAAAAAGACAGAAAAGAACAAAAGGAATGTCAAAAGAGACTCTGAATCTTGCTCTCAAACACAAAATAGCTAAAGCAAACAAAAGAAATGATGAAGTAAAAGAGCTGAATGGATGCTTTCTAAAGGCAGCTTTAGAAGACACATCTGCTGCAAAAGACTTATGCAAAGTGTTAAAAAGTAAAGATGTCAGTTTCAGGACTAAGATGCACCCAACTCAAACCACAGTATTTTCAATGGTCTCATATGTATACAAAAGCTGAATAACTGATAAGGGAGATGGAAGACAAATTAATACCGTTGCATTATGCTGTTGGCAATATTGACTATACACCATGGACTTCCAAATCTGTCTTGGAAGTACAGCCAAAACGCTTCTTAGATGTAAGTGTAGTGAAAGTTTGCCTTTAAATACTTCAGACCTGCTATCTGGAAGGGTCAGCATGGTGCCAGTGAAAAAGACGAAGACCCTCTCTGAGTTGGGCTAGTGGAAGTAGCAAGCCCAAAGCAGTTCATCCTAAGGTGATAGAGCTGGGCAAACCTCTGAGAGTTTACAAGGAGAACAGGAATCCCACTTAAAAACGGCAATGTGCTTCTTCTCTTTAGGGATTCAGAGACAATTATTTTCTATTCCTACTAATGAGAACTCTAGGGCCTCGAAATCTGGTAAATATTCCCTACATGAGTCCTCTTAAATTCTCTCACTTCCACTGACTATGACTGTAGAAATTAACCCGACAGTTGCCTACACCACTGGATTTTATTTCCACTTCCTAAGGCGGAAGTGGCTCAGTCTCCAGTTGGGCCTGTGGATTTTGCTATTGTCCAAGGAGAAAGTGTTAAAGCTACGAACTCCACAGCTCAATAACATTTGAGATTGATTGAGATCAGATGGGTAAGTGCTGAATTAGATAGACTAGAATTTAAGCAGGAGATTTTCTGTTTTCCAGTTGTGTAGTTTAGGACAAATTACTTTATCTTTTTATAGTTCAGTTTCCTTACACAAAAATAGAGTTTACCTTACAGCATAGTAAAAGTCCAATTAGATAAGACTAGCAAAGCACTTTAGTAGAGTACCAAGAATTTTGTTGATACTTAATACTTGTTAACTCTCCTTGCTACTGCTTTTATTGCTGTCATAGAGCTGTTTTGTATATCCATAGCTAGGACATGACACAGTCAGGTACAAGAGTCTGTCTTACCCCAGAGTCTGAATTCTTGAGCCCATAGTTATTCTGCCTCATGTTAGAGAAAAAAAAAATCAAGAAAGCTAAACTAAGTTGTAAAACGATCAGACATAGGTTGTTTCTTTCTGAAATGCCAGGTATCTTGACTACTGTTTCCTCCAAGTCTATTCCAACTTTGTAGGTTTCTGCTCCTCTATTACAAAGATTTATACAAGGCTCCAGTGGCCACAATGCTGCCTCCTTTTCAAACTCTACATGAATTTTTATCCTCAAAGCCAAACATCAACTAGCTTAGACTCTCTATGTCACTAATCCCAAGCTTTGAAATGGCAACCTGAGCAACTCAAGTTGATTTGGTTGACTCTGTGGTTTCATCAGTAATGGCCAGAGGGTCAGGATCATCTCTCCCTGCCACTCACCATCTTGCTCACTCTTCTCCAGCTGCATTGGTCTTAGGACCTTCGTCTATGCTGGAAAGTTTATATCCCTACACTTCTTACTTCGTCTTTTGACATAGTCAATTACTATTTTAGGTCCTCACTTAAATTTAAATTTCTTATAATATAAATCAGGCCCTCCAATTAGTTTTCTGGTAGTACTTCCATGGCTCTCCTTTTTAAACATTAATCAGTTTTTCTAACTGATTAGTTTGTTTTATTGTTTATTCCAGTCTCTGTAATTAGCCTGCAAGCTCCAAGAAGGCAGTGGCAATGCCTATTTCAATTATTCTTAAACAACAGATATTCTTGGCATAGAGTAGACAATCAGTAAATATTTGAATATATGAATAATTATATACATAGTCCCATACATCCACTGCGGCAGCATCCCAAATAATGGGTCTATTTCATATGGTTATATTATCAAAGCAGTTGACAAATATCTGTAGTGAGTACCAGTGAAAAAAACTATGGTCTTCCTGCTTCAGGAAATGGCTTTGCTTATTCAATCAACTGCCATGAGAGGGAGAAGAGAAATCTTAGTTTGGATGCTGTTTTGATCACTTGTTGCTATTACTACTAGCTGTTATACTGTCCAGTCGTTTCCTACTCATGGTGATCCTCTAGGACAAAGTAGAAATGCCATATAGTATTTCCTAAGAGTGGCTGGTGGATTTGAACTGCTGACTTTTTGGTTAGTAGCCAAGCTCTTAACCATTTTGCCACCAAGGCTTCCATTCCCTTAGTAGCTACGTGATTTTAGGTTGGTCAGTTAATATCTCTCTGTTTTCTGATCTGAAGACATAGGGTAGTGACACATAGCTCAGAGGCTGTGTGGATTAAATGATGTAAGTTACTAGCACATCATAAACACCTCATAAATGATTTTATACCTACAATCTTGTGTGAAGCCTTTGACTTTTTCATTCTCTCTCTTTATGGTAATAACTCAGAGTCACCCAAATCTCTGGCACCCCTTCTCCCAGTTTTCTGATGTTTCCAGGATGTTCCAAACATTCCACTTTTTCAAAAATATTCTAGGTGTCATTTCTCAGATATTTTTATCCATATAACCTTTAACAGTTCCCCCTTGATAGAGGAAATCATCTTAATTCCTTCCCTTGTGCTTTGGAGACCTTTAATACTTGTACCCCAAAGGTGTAGCTAGTGAAGTTAAAAGCCTTTTGCTCTAGAGCCCAGATCCATCATTTATGTTCCTAGGCAAGTGATTAAGCTCTGTATATCCCAAATCCCTCCACTTCATCTCCACAGCTATCACCCAGGGCTTCTGAAAGTGTTTCCTTCCCAGCTTCCCTGCTTGAACTCTTACCTGTATAGTCCTTCTCTACATACTAGCAAAGTGGTCTTTCCATATCATAAAATTAGACATGGCAATCTGCTGCTGAACCACCCTTTCACCTTTGTGTGCCTCTGGTTGCACTGAAAACAAATCTAATTTCTGTAATCTGCACTCCATGGACATGTATGACTGACTCCTAGCGACCTCCTCAACTTTCTCTTACCTGTCTGTTCTACTTACTATACCTGAGCCACACTTTGCCTTCCTTCTGCTCCTCCAGATGCATACACTCATCTTCATGTTTTTACTTGCTGTTCCCTGCATCTGAAATACTATTCTACCCAATTCATTCTGGATTGCTCCTTCTGATTCATTTCTCCATAGTTGGTTGTCTGTTGACTATTCAGTTTAAAGTAAGCCACTAGTCACCACTACATTTAGTTTTCATTCTAGCACTTACTTTTTTTGTGTATTTAAGTGCTTATACTTTGCATATGCCTTCTGACTAAAATATTAACTCCATTAAGAGCATGATTCTTCCTGTGTTCTTCACTGTTGTTACCCTGGTGCCTAGAACAGGAACTGACAGAGCCGAATGTTTGTGGCATGAATTAATGAGTTAGTTCTGGGAGCCTTAGCAGAAGTCAGCCCTGATGGTGCAACAGTTAAGCAGTCAGCTGCCAATGAAAGATTGGAAGCTGGAGCACACTCAGGGGGAGAAAGACCCGGCGATCTGCTCCTGCAAAAATTACAACCTAGAAAAGCCTATGGGACAATTCTACTTTGTTACGTGGGGTTACTATGAGATGCAAATAGACTTGACAGCCCCTAATAATAATAACAAGCTGTAGCAGAGGCAGAGTATTAGAGAAGAAAAGGTCAGAGACTTTCAAGTCAGAATTTCCCAGATTTAAACTTTCTCTCTTTCTGGGAGACTCAGTTTCCTCATCAATAAAATGGAGATAGCAATGACTACTTCATAGGGCTATTTAAGATTTCAGTGAGATACTGCACAACTATTAATATTCTGGGAGCACTGGTGGCATGGTGGCTGACATTGGCTGCTACACAAAAGGTCAGCAGTTCCCATATGCCAGCCACTCCTTGGAAATCCTATGGTGCAGTTCTACACTGTGCTATATGGTCATTCTGAGGCAGAATCAACTTGACAGCAATGTTTTATAGTTTGTTTGTTTGTCTTTAAATTTATGTTCTGAGGCCATCTTTATTTCATGCTTCTGCTTTCATTGAGACAGTCTCAGGGCAAGGAAAATGTTTGATGTGTCATTTTATTTTATTTTCATTTTATTTCTTAGTTACACCAACGACATGAAACCAGAAAACCACACCAGTGTTTCTGAATTCCTCCTCCTGGGCCTCTCTGAGCAACAAGAGCAGCAGCCTTTCCTCTTTGGTGTCTTTCTGGGCATGTACCTGGTCACTGTGCTGGGAAACTCGCTCATCATCCTGGCTATTGGGTGTGAATCACAACTCCACACCCCCATGTACTTCTTTCTAGCCAATTTCTCCCTCACTGACCTATGTTTATCATCTACCACCATTCCCAGGATGCTTGTGAACCTCCAGGCTCCCAGGAACATTATCCCCTATGCCGGATGCCTGTCCCAGAACTACTTTTTCCTGTGGTTTATCTGTCTAGATGTTTTCCTCCTGGCAGTGATGGCTTATGACCGGCTTGTGGCTATCTGCTACCCCTTTTACTACATCTCAGTCATGAGTCCCAGACGCTGCCTCCTGCTGGTGGCTGTTTCTCTAGTACTTGCTCATTCATACTCTCTAACGCACACCATTCTCCTGACTCAGTTGTCCTTCTGTGCTGATAACATCATACCCCACTTCTTTTGTGAACTTCTATCCCTGTTGTAGCTCTCTTGTTCCAATACTTATGCTAACCAATGTGTGCTGATGTACTGGGGAGGGGCATTAACCATCTTGATTCCCCTGATAATCATCATTTCTTACATCTGCATTGTGGGTACCATTGTGAGGGTCCCATCAGCAAGTGGGAAATGGAAGGCCTTTTCCACTTGTAGCTCCCACCTCTCAGCAGTTTGCATGTTCTATGTGTCTGCTATTGGCGTATACTTCCTTCCTTCCACAGCTGACTCAGCTGGCAAGGATAGGATTGCAACAGTGATGTATGCTGTGGTGACACCCATGCTGAACCCATTCATCTATAGCCTGAGAAACAGAGACATGAAGGGTGCACTGGGAAAACTCTTGAAGAGACGGGGACTGCAATTTCCATGAGGAATTCATAGGAAATTGACTTGCAGAGTTATCTTGGTGATCTAGTTCAAATCCCAGTTCTAGCACTTGCTAGTTTTGTGACCCAGGGTAACTTAAATAACTTCACTGAGTCTCAATTTTCTCACTCATAAAAGAAGATAATAAAATAAACACTATCATGCAGTGTTTTGATGAAGGTCAGAATATACATACATACAGATATTATTGTTGTCAGGTTCTGCTGAGTGGATTTTGACTCACAGCAATCCCATGTGAGAGAGCAGAATCGTCCTCACAAGGTTTTCAAGGCTCTAATCTGTACTGGAGAAGATTGCCAGGTCTTCCCCTCCTGCAGCTGAGTGCTTTAACTGTTACATCACTGGGGTACCATAAATACAATCAAATAAAAACAAAACCCTTTGCTTTGGAGTCAATTCCAACACACAATGGCTTTATTAGAACTGCCCCATGGGGATTCTCAGGAATTCCAGGTAGATTCAAACTGCCAACTTTTTGTTAGCACAAACTCTTAATCACTACATCACCGAAGGTTTACAAATATATTTATTGTTGTTAGGCACCATCAAGATGATTCCAACTTATAATACCACTATGTACACAAGAACAACAGAAATAAAACACTGTCTGCTCCTGTGCCACCCTCACAATCATTGTTATGCTTAAGCCATTTGTTGTACCTACTGTGTCAATTCAGCTGATTGAGGGTCTTCCTCTTTATTGTTGACCCTCTACTTTACCAAGCATGATGTCCTTCTCCCAAGACTGATCCTTCCTGATAACATATCCAAAGTGGTAACATGTCCAAAGTATGTGAGACATATATATGTAAGATATATAAAGATGTGTATGCATGTGCGCAGGCGCGCGCACACACACACACACACACACACACACACACACACACACACACGATTTTAATGTTCTAGGTCTTGTGCTTGGATCTTCATTATGTTCAACATATTCTTGTGAAGTAAATGTTTTTAATCATTCTGTTGTATATACGAGGAACAAAGGCTCAGAGAAATGACTTCCCTAAAATTGCACGGCTCCTAAGTAGCAGAGGCAGAATCCGAACGAAGACACCTAACTCCTAAGTGCATATTCTTAATTATTTCACTGTGTCTAAATGGACATCGAATCCACATACTCCTCGGTGTTATTAGCTTTCTGTTTCTTCACTTTCTTGACACTGCTCACGTACACAGCTCCAAGGACAACCTCTTAATGCCAGCAAATAATTGAAAGATGGGGCAAGGCAAGTAAAAAGCTAGAGAACGGATATGTAAAATTTGTCGAAGACCCTGATAATTCACCCAAGGAAGCACATCTTCAGCTTGAGCCAAGAGTCTCTAGTTAGATATTCTGAAATGGTTTGAGTCAGATCACAAAATCAAAGAGGGTATTTGCATTACGTTCTGAGCTCTCAGTGAGTTTCTTTTACTGAACCATGCTTTGCCACTATGCCAACAGTATATGTTTAGATTTATTTTAAAATGTAACTGTCAGTCTCATTGCTGCATCTCCTCTGAACCAAAAAGCCAAATCCATTGCCATCAAGTTGATTCTAACTCATTGTGACCTTATAGGGATGATATAGGGATATAGTCTAAAAACATACTAAGGAGAAATTTTGAAACCTGTACTGTTGTGTACTTTGTCAATATCTTTACAATGTATAATTTTGACTAATAAAATCTAGATAAGGAGCTTACATTTTCAAAATCTTTTTTTAAAAAATGAAAATAAGACTTAAATTGGAGTCAGAAATACTTGAGTTCATGTATTAGATCTACCATTCACCACCTGCATGACTTGTGGAAAGTTATCAGTTATCATTAACTAGTTTCCAAATGCAGACACTGAATTTGGATTTAGTTTGGTATAGTAACTATCATATAAGGTTTTGAGAGTTCAAAATGATAACACATAGCAGGTGTTTAGCAGAGTGTCTGCTATGTATGCTGTGATCTGCAAGCTCTGCTTAAGCAGAAACACAAATTGTAACTAGCACCTCTGGGCTTGAGAGGGAAAATTTGACATTTCACATTTTAAAAGCACAAAAGGACATGTGCACCCTAACCTTTGTTCTACTAAATGAATCTCTGACACCAGAAGATTAGCTTCCAGGCTTAAAAAACTATTGAAGATTTGTCTCAAAATAAAATAAGGATATGTCTGCCTTGGACTACTTTTCAGTTAAAGGGTGCATGTAATTTCAATTATCAACTACCATCTATGCCTTGTATTAATGAGGACCAGGATTACAGTAGCAGCAGTGAATTTCAGACTTTTCTTGCTTCCCAAATTTTAGCCCATGACTGATTTCACCGTCTCTTATTAATAAGCCTTCTAGCATTTAACAAATAGGTGAGTCATTAGCATATCCTGATCAATGAATGAATGGTCAAGGACCATTTTAACTGGCAGTCCCTGGCCTGCATGCCTTGTAAAATTGACTATGTCAGGGAAATGGTTGGAGTCTCTGAAATCAGGAACTTTCGATCTACATGTCACCTCACCAACAAAGTGCCAGTCTTTCATTTGTCTTTGTTGACCTGTCTGTGTCATTGTGCATTTTATTCTCCCTGCCTTGAAAAAGGGAACCCTGGTGACATAGTGGTTAAGACCTACAGCTGATAACCAAAAAGTCAGCAGTCCAAATCCACCAGGCACTCTTTGGAAACTCTATGGGGCAGTTCTACTGCATCCTACGGGGTTCCTATGAGTCAAAACTGACTCAATAGTAGTTGGTTTTGGCCTTGAAAAACTCTCCATATTCTCTGTTTTGTTACGTCTTATCCTTATTTTGGAAACAGGAGTGTCACAGTGGTTGAGTGTTTATGGCTGCTAACCGAAAGATCAGCAATTCAAATCTACCAGGAGCTCCTTAAAAACTACATGAGACAGTTCTGCTTTGTGCTATAGGGTCACTATGAGTCAGAATTTACTCAATAGTAATGGATTTTTTGTTTGTTTGAGGACTCGACGGCACTTGGCTTGGCTTGGCTTGGCTTGATTATCTTCACTTCAAAATTCATCACAAAATGTTACCTTCTCTTTGAGACTTTCTTATATTCATTTAACCCACCAAACTGAGTATTTGCTGATAGTGGACTTAGGATCATCTGGGCTTGGCCCAGAAAGATTATACTGGTGTCAGGACTTTTCAAGTTCAAGCAGGAATCATGTGACATGTTGTAACATTCAGGTATTCTAAACACAGCCAGTTTTCCCCTCATGAAGCATTTTGAGTTCTAGAGCAGCACATGGGATACTGAGAACCTTGGATAAAGTCTTCCAAAAGTCATGGTAAATTTTCCTGTAATATTGAGGTGCTTAAAAGACAAGATTTTGCAGCTGGGAGAAGTCTGACTCAGGTAACAGTAATGCTGGTATTGAAGAAGCAGAGCTACCACCATTCAAAAGAGATTACACATTATATTATCCTACTTGTATGCACTGCCCCAAATAGATAAATTGATAGAAAGACCAAGTAGATTAATGGTCACAACCCCAAAAACACGGATGAGGAAATTGGGGAGGGGGTTGACTGCAAGGGAATTTTAGCTAAAGGGTCTGGAGTTTCTTTAGAGGATGATAACAATGTTCTAAAATTGATTATGATGATGGGTATGCAAGTCTATTAATATGCTACAAACCATTGAATTGTACACTTTAAAGAGTCAAATTGTGTACTTCATATCTGATTAAAACTATTACCAAAAAAAAATTAATTGGATGGTTTAACAGTAAACTCACAGCTGAATCACAAAAAGAAAAAAAGGATGAAAGAAAACCAGAATAGAGCCAACAAGCCATTAGGGAAACATTCAAAAAGCCTACCTCATGCATGTGTATTCAGAGTTCCCAGAAGGAGATGAGAGAAAAATAATGGGGAAGAGGCAGTATTTGAAGTAACAAGGCCTGAGATTTTTCCCAAAAGTAATGATACACTGATTCATATTAATGTGATACTAGGTGTGATTACAGGTTCTTCTATCATGTGGATAACGAAAAGCAGAAATCTTTGAAACTTACAGCTCCAAACAAGAAAAGGCTCCCAAGTAAAGTCATACAAGGGATCGCCCCCAGGAACAATGTAAGAAAAGCTGGAATCACGGCAGAAGGCTTTTGTATGGCCTTTGGGTGGGTTAGCAGAATTTTGCAGGCTTACTGGGATTGGGTATTCTGAGTAATTCCAGGGTCTGGAGGTTTATTACCTGGCCCTCAGGCATAGAAGCCAACAGCCTCCTGATAGGAGTGGTTACAGTACAAATTTAATCAGCTATCCTAGAAGGGGAAGTAATTTACCCCAACCTAGGACTTTAAAACTTAAGTTGAAACAGCTTTTCAAAAAGAACTATAAAATTCCTGGCTTCCTAGCATCACATGGCCTGGAAATTACAAATTAACTTGTAGGAGCCACCAAGATAAAATCTTTGCAGCCTTTGCAGTCTTTTTCTCAGAACCATCAAAACAAGCAGAAGCACCAGTCACTGACCCTCCTACCCACATGACTGCCACTGAGAGTCTCCAGACACCAGAGGCCAACCTCTGGATGGGCTGCCCACCTTACCAAGTTCCAGATATGTATCTCCTACGGACCACAGATGTTACCTTCAAACAGACCACTACCCCAGTTCCCGATGCGTATGTCCTCACTGGACACCCCCTGATGGCTCTTATCCTTTCTTCTCTCAAACCTAACGTTCACCCTTAGCTACCCATGAAAAGCCCCCAGCTTCACTCAAGAAGATGGACAGGCTCTGAGGACCCAAAATCCCCCTGTACCTTTGCATATTAGTGTGCAAATAAACCTCTTTGTCATTTACTTTATCCTGTTTTTGTGGCACCTGGCTTTGTGGCAGGTGGCTTAAGCCTGTGTTTTATGGTAACAGCAACATCAGCTCACAGATTCAAGAAGTCAAATGAAATCAAAGCAGGGGAAATTTAAAGTAAAATACTATAGCCAGGTAATAGACAAACTGCAAGATATCAGAGGGGAAAAAAATCTTTAAAAAAGGAAAAAAAAATGAGAGAAATCAGTGCTAAAGTAGTAAAAACAAAACTGACAGCTAATAGAATTGAAACATAATCGCTGTTGCATCCCTGTCCTACGGTGAAGCAACTCTGAGTTATGTTCAGTATGGTTTTTCATTGTTTTTTCTCCCTTCCTTGCATCTTTTCCCTACTCTCTCATGTTAAAAAGATAACTGAAAAGGAGCAAAAGAACAGCCTAGCTGAAGCCAGCCCGAATTGCCAACCCACAGAAACACAAGCAAACCATTTTTTTTTTCCTAAAACTAAATTTGGGAGAGGTTTGTTATGCAGCCATTGGTGAATGATAAAGTCTTCATCTGAGGCTGATGACTCTCCAGATAATATTTGTCTTCTTCAAACTGCCTGTTCCCCTGCTTTTTCTCTGGACTAATTATAACTTGAAATATATTTCAGCATAGTCACAACAAGAAACATCAGTCAGTGATGTAAGAATATACAACTTATTCATAATAAGTGGAACAGAATTTGGCTAATGCATACCTACAATAACTGCAGGAATAGGAATGCAAGTATATTTTCAGGGTATTTGACAAGGACACTGTTTTAGTCAGCTAGTGCTGCTGTAACAGAAATAGCACAACCAGAAGAAAACAGATCACAAAGATTAGAGCAGAACTAAATGAATTAAAGAATAGAAGAACAACTGGAAAAACTGAAGAGACCAAAAGCTGTTTCTTTGGAAAAGATCAACAGAATTAACAAACCGCTGGCTAAACTTACTGAAGAAAAACAGGAAAGGAAAAAAACAACACAAATAAGAAATGAGAGAGGAGATGTCATAACAGATCCAATAGAAATAAAAAATATCATAACAGAATACTATGAAAGACTGTACTCTAACAAGTTTGAAAGCTGAGAGGAAATGGACAAATTCCTTGATTCATATCACCTACCAAAATTATCACAAGGTGAAGCAGAACAATTTAATAAACCCATCACAAAGGAAGGGATTGAAAAAGTCATAAAAAAACTGCCAACCAAAAAAAGCCCGGGCCGAGATGGTTTCACCACAGAATTCTACCAAGCTTTTAGAGAAGAGTTATCTCCAATACTACTCAGACTATCTCACAGAATACAAAGGGGTGGAATACTCCCAAATTCATTCTACAATGCCAGCATAACCCTGATGCCAAAGCCAGGGAAAGATACTGCAAAAAAGGAGAACTACAGACTGATATCACTCATGAACCTAGATACGAAAATCTTCAACAAAATCCTTGCCAATAGAATTCGACATGATATCAAAAAAATAATTCATAACGACCAAGTTGGATTCATACCAGGGATGCAAGGCTAGTTCAACATTAGAAAAGCAATGTGATCAACCACATAAATAACGCAAAAGAAAAGAATCACCTGATTTTTTCTACTGATGCAGAAAAGGCATTTGATAAAGCCCAACACCCATTCATGCTAAAAACTCTCTGCAAAATAGGAATAGAAGGCAGCGTTCTCAGTGCAATAAGGGCCATTTATACAAAGCCAACTGCCTGCATTATCCTGAATGGAGAGAGACTGAAACAGTTTCCCTTGAGAACAGGAACTAGAGAAGGATGCCCACTCTCACCTCTCCTATTCAACATTGTACTACAAATTCTAGCCAGAGCAGTTAGACAAGACCAAGAAATAAACGGCATTTGCATCAGCAAAGAAGAAGTAAAAATCTCCCTATTTGCAGATGATATGATTATATACACAGAGAATCATAAGGAAACTACTCAAACTAATAGAAGAGTTCTGCAAAGTCTCAGAATACAAGATAAACATGAATAAATCAGTAGGATTCCTTTATACAAACAGTGAGATTACTAAGGAAGAAATCACCAAATCAATACCCTTTACAATACCCCTTAAGAAGATAAAGTACCTGGGAATAAATCTAACCAGAGAAATAACAGACCTTTACAAAGAGAACTACAAGTCCGTACTACAAGAAACTAAGAAATACATAAATGAAGAAACCTACAAGCTGCTCATGGATAGGAAGACTTAACATTGTGAAAATGTCTATTTTGCCCAAAGCAATCTACTTATATGATGCAATCCCAATACAAAATCCAGTGACATTTTTTGATGAGATGGAAAAACAAATCACCAACTTTGTTTGGAAAGGGAAGAAGTCCCAGATAAGTAAAGTGCTACTGAAGAAGAAGAACACTGGTAGGATTCTTACTATCCAACTTCAGAATCTATCACACTGCCACAGTAGTCAAGACAGCCTCATACTGGTACAAAAAGAAACAGATCAATGGAACAGAATTGAGACCCTGGAGATGACACCATCTCCCCATGAACAGTTGATATTCGACAAAGGCCCTAGACATTAAACTGTGGTAAAAACAATCTCTTCAACAAATGGTACTGGCAGAATTGGATATCCATGTGCAAAAAAATTGGAACAAGACCCATATCTTATACCTTATACAAAAACAAACTCAAACTGGACAAATGACCTAAATATCAAATCTAAAATGATAAAGCTCATCCAAGAAAAAGTAGGAGCAACAATGGAAGTTTTAATACATGATGTAGACAGACTTCAAAATCTGTCAAACAAACCACAGACAACAGAAGAGAAAACAGATAAATGGGATCTACTAAGAATCTAACAGTTTTACTCATCCAAAGACTTTATCAATAGAATTAAAAGGCCATCTGCAGAATAGGAAAAAACATTTGGCAACTATATGTCTGATCTCCATAACCTATAAGTTACTACAAAATATCAATAAGAAAAATATAAACAATCCAAATAGGCAAAGGAGATGGACAGACATTTCTCTAAAGAGGAGATCCAGGCAGCCAAAAAACACATGCGGACATGCTCATGATCATTAGCTATTAAAGAAAATCAAATCAAAACTATGATGAGATACTGTCTCACTCCAACAAAGTTGGCTATGATCCAAAAAATGCGAAACAACAAATGCTGGAGAGGCTTTGGAGAAACTGGAACTCTCCTACACTGTTGGTGGGATTGCAAAATGGTGCAACGTCTTGGGAAAGCAATCTGGCACTTCTTTAAAAAGCTGGATATAGATACACCATTCTATCCAGTAATTTCACTGCTTGGAATATATCCTAGAGAATCAAGGCCATTCACATCTACTGATACATGCACATGAATGTTTATTGCAGCACAGTCCACAATAGCAAAAAGATGGAATCAACCCAAGTGCCAACAACAGAGGAATGGGTAGGTAACTATGGTGTATACACTCAATGGAAGACTATGCAATGATAGAGAACAATGAAGATTTTAGGAAACATCACATAACCTGGTTTCAATTGGAGGACATTATGTTGAGTGAAAGTAGTCAGCAGCAAAAGGACAAATATTGTTTGAGACCCCTACTGATGGCTACAAGGCTGTGGAGGGACGAGCAGAGAGGGTGGGGTATAGACTAAATAGTTGATAGAAATTTGGTTGGGTGAAATCTGTGACAGCACGCATTAGAAAGAAGATCAATACTAACTGGATCAATACTAACTAACTAACTAACTAACCCAATATTGAAAGGACAGAGTAGCTGGACTGGAGGGCTGGGGACCATGCTCTCTGGGGAAATTGAGGCCAATTGGCATAACTAGCACTTTGCTAAGAGAGCCCTCTGCACTCCACATTGGTGAGTGACATCTGGGGTCTTAAAAGCTGCCAAGCTGCCATCTGAGGGTACAGCATATGGTCACAACTCAGCAGGAATGGAAGATCACCGAGGACCAAAATGACACTGGGGAAAGAGAACCCAGAAGACAGGGAGACCGACGTGAGTGGGCAACTACATCGACTTGTGACTGTTGGGAGGATGAGGCATGTATGGAGCAGAGAGGAATAGTGTGAAGTCACCAGGCAGGGAGAGCAGTGGAAGCTGCGTATAGGTGGGCATGTAAATTTATACGGGAATGTACACGTTCACTCAGTCATATCAAATAAAAAAAAAGAGAGACCCACGTGTGTGGGTGACTATATCGACTTGTGACTGGAAGAACCACAGCGTTCCCAGCCACCATCAGTGATAGCAGTGATGGAGCTCGCAAAGTTGAGTCTCACTGGAAACACAAGAAAGAAAATGAGCACACCCTGAGGTGTCCATTAGAAGACCACAACTGATGGTCCAGGGGCCTCAGAGTTCCCCTGGGAGCATGGCCCCTGGCCCTGATGCTGCCCCTGTCCATAAATCATAATGGAGGTCAACTCTTGGAACAGGAATTGATTGGACTTGCAGACACAGAATGACCATATCATGTGCACTTTATGGTTCCATGCATCTATGGGGTGTCATCCTGCTGACCTCTTACTGGAGGCAGGGGAGCAGGTGGAGAGGAGGAGACAGGAGATTGTTGGGAGGAAAAGACATGTATGGAGCAGAGGAAGAGTGTGTTGTCACCTGGTAGGGAGAGTAGTGAGAGCTGCATATAGGTGGACATGCAAATTTATATGGGAATGTACATTTTCATTCAATCATAATTTTTTTTTTTTTAAAGAAAGAAATAGCACAGAGTGGATGACTTTAACAAAGGAAGGTTTAGTCTTACACAGTCCGGTAGGCTGCAAGTCCAAATTCAGGATGTCCACTCCAGGGAACGGCTTTACCCCTACTTGGCTCTGGAGGAAAGTCTGGTATTGATCAGTCTTTGTCAAGGGAGCATCTCAGCACAGGAACCTCAGGTCTGAAGGACACGCTCGTCTCTCGGTGCTGCTTTCTTGATAGTGTGAGGGCCCCGTCTCTCTGCTTGCTTCTCTTTTCTTTTATCTCTTGCAGGATGAAAGGATTAAGGGTGGGGCAAGTCATACTCCAGAGAAACTCCCTTTACAGTGGAGCAGGAAGGTGATTTTATAAAGGGATTTACAGTCTCACCCTAATCCTTTAACATACAGCATAGGAAAATCACAAAATGGAGGACAATCACAAAATACTGGGAATCATGGCTCAGCCACTTGGCAGCACATATTCTGGGGGGGGACACAATTCAATCCATGAAAGATGTGATGGAACATAAAGCTGGATACAGAAAAATGATTTGATGTGGGAACATTCCCATATGACCCAAGAGACAAACACCTGAAACAAGTTAGACTGTTGCGATCTAGTACTTCAAATTAATTTGAAATGGTTCAGTCATGACCGACAAAAACAAGGACAACGTATGTGTTGCATAGCAACTAAATTCCCCACCTGTCAAATTTTGAGCTGGGTGGAAAACAGGCTAAGGAGCTCTGATGACACAGTGGTTAAAGAAATTGACTGCGAACTGAAAGGTTAACAGTTCAAACCCACCAGCTACTCTGCAAGAAAATGATGCGGTAGTCCGTTTCTGTAAGTTAACTCCCAAAACAGATTCATTGCCATTGAGTTGATGCTAATTCATACAGCTTTGGAAATCCTAAGAAATGTTCTGTTTGAGGCTGTGGCTCTTATAAGTTAATGTGCTGGTATATCTGAATTGAGTGACTTCAAACCTAAATTAAAAACTCCATTCTGAATTAAACTTATGTTTGTATTTATACTCTTTTAAAGAAACCATTCAGTATTCTATTAGAAATTTTATTATTTGAGAAACAAAGACTAGAGTAAGAAGTTCTACCTTAGTTAAAGAATTGCTTGGTGCCTGTTAAGAATGTTTACAATATAAATGGCCACAGAGAAGGTTGATCAAGGTCAATCAGAGATTAGAAGAACTGACATGTTAAGTAAAGTTAGAACCTGTAAATAACTTTATACTCAAGATAGATATATATCACATGTGATCCACATCTTGACTCCCACATTAAATCTTTGATAACTGAGACTGTTCTACTGTATTTCTTCTAGTTATCTGTAAATTTGAAACTAGATACACACTGTTGTTGTTAGGTGTTGTTGAGTTAGCTTTGACTCATACAAACAAAAAACTGCCATGGAGTTGGATCTGACTCACAGTGACTCTACAGGTTAGAGTAGAATCTCCTCATAGAGTTTCCAAGGAGGGTGTGGTGGACTTGAACTGCCGACCTTTTGGTTAGCAGATGTAGTTCTTAACCCACTATGCCACCAGGGTTTCCATTCTGGCTCACAGTGACCCTAAATAAAATAGACTGAAATGCTGCTTATTAAAATGAGTAAGATCACAGCTGTAAACATCTTGACTGTCTATCACAGAGTGCAGAGACTTGAGTTTTAACTTACATAAATAAACTTGCTATCTTAACTGCTTTCAGAGAATTCACCCATCAAACATCTGAGCTCTAGCTCCCTCCCTCTTAGCTAGGTGGGCAACGTTCATGTTTCAAAAAAGCTTTGGATACAGAGCTATTTTAATCTTCACTCTTTCCTAACCAAAAGGCTGACTTTACAATTCAAGGACTCCAGCTAAGTTTGACTCACCCTGTAATGATACATCACTAAATCACCACATCAAGAAGTTTATACAGCTCACTTTAGGAACTGCATCAGGAGTAAGATATCTATTTTAGACTAGAAATTGGTGTTAAGAGACTTTGTAGCTTGACAACTTCTAGTAAATATCTCCTTTCATCCCCTGTAGGTTTTTGACGTAAAACCATCTGCTTCTGTCTACTCTGGCTGTTGAACACCCCACTGTTTTCTCTGTAAGGCAGAACGTGCACTGCAATCTGTACAAACGCTGTGTGTTTCTCTGTTTTGTGAAATGCAATTATTCCTTCAACAAAAAAATTCGATTTTAGTTTCTAGCCAAGTGTCAAACTATTGCTCTTACTAGAACATACTCTGTCCTATAGGGACACTATGAGTTGGAATTAACTAACCATTAAAGGATGGAGTAAATAAAAAACTGGTCAAATTAGCTATTTTCATGCCTTACTTCACATGCCTTTTTGCTGCTGGGAAAGAATCCCACAACAGTTCTCAAATCTGGTTTCACTAGAATTGTTTGTTTTGTTTTTATGAAAGATACTAGGATCTCATCTCTAAATAGTTCTGAAATTCCAGACAGTACTAATCTAAAGCCAGAACTGAGAAACACTGACATCACAAAAAAGGAGAGACAGCCACAAAGAATATAATTGAGCAAAAGACTTTATGTAAACTGCTGGAAAAGAAAAGGCAAGGTGCACATTCAGAGAGATAATGAGCAAGAAGCAATTTTATAATTAAACTAGATGGGGCAAAAAACCAGCATGACTTCTATTCCAAATGACCAGTCACCAAAGAATGAACTCTCATTGTTTATATTTCTTCACTGCTTCAAATAAGTCCACACTTTATGTCTCAATAAAATGTCACTTCATGAAAAAAAAAACTGCAACAGACCACCTCTAAGCAGAATTCTTCTTCCTTCTGTGTCCCAAGACTTATATATGACAACTATCACTATCTGATTTGACTAGCATTAACATAACATGTGTCTGTCTCTACCATCTATGGATAGGAGCATTATCTTAATCATTTTTTAATTTTATCAGTAGTGTATGGCACTAAAGCAACCGACATCAGCATTTATGGGGAAAAATCAGATACAAGAATTAAGAAAAATGGGAGGCCAAGATGGTGGATTAGACACACATCTCTTTGCTTCCCTCTGAGAATTAAGGCCTGGAATGATAACTGAATGGAGCAGTGTGGACATCGTGGGAGCCCTAGGATCTGGCACTGTATTGTCAGATTTGACTAATTGCCAGTAAGGGGGAAACTACCTCTCTCAAAGATGATGCAGTGGCATGCTGAGTCCTACTTCTGCCGACTCATTGTTTGACAGGACTGCAGGTACTGATGCCTTCTTTGTTATCCTGGAGGTGGCACAGGGCATGAGCAGACTAATACACTGAACTGCAGTGCAAGTAAACAGCATATAGTGTAGCAAAGAGACTATGCTTCAGGTGGCCACATACTGAGAGTCTGGCTGCTGACTGAGGATACCACTGCTTCTCCACTCTCTCTTTTCTGAGCTGCAGCATAGATTCTACTGTTTCACAGCAAGGACATCTCAGACAGGATGCCATCTTGGTCAGCTGGGAGGCTGAGCCAGCTACTCACAGGTCTTGGCTTGGGCTAATTCTCATGCTGAGCAGCAATACCTGTCTGGAAAGTGCTTCTCCAGAAGAAAAGCTGTGTTTAGGATGGTGGTACCAAGAGTTATGGGTGGGGCCTGGCAGAGGATGGCAGCAAAACCCTAACCTCTCCCTTTTTTGAACCATGTCATGGCACCCAGGGGCAGTGTATGAGATGCTTTCATCAACAGCTGGAAGGCCAGACCTGCTAAACCTGGGGGTCTGACTGATTTGGGGAGCTGTTGGACAGTTCCTGGTTCAGTAGTAAAACACCTTTTTTGAAAAAGACCACCTGGAGAACTGATTGCTGAGCAAGAAGGCAGCATATCCACCACCCTTTACTGATCCACATCATAGCATTGGCTGATGGCTCCCCAGTGACCCCATAAGTAGGGTGCCATCTCTCCCAGCCAGGAGGCAGAGCCTGCCACCCCAGAGAGTCCACCTAGGGCCAGCCACTAGAGTACACAGAGACAACAGCTGACCAAATACAGTAATGCCCTTACTTCCATCTTAAAATTATGCCTCAATTCCTGTTGAGGTAAAACCAAAGAAACAAAACAGCTTCCAGCTGGCATGAACACAACAATCAATAGCTAACTGTTTAAAGAAGCAGTCCACCATGGCTCCAGAAAACTTCCAAAATAAAGAATCCCAAAACTCCACAGATGAAGAAGTCTTTCTGAAATTATCAGAAGTCAAATACCAAAGAAGTACATGGAGAGCCCTCCTAGAGATTAAACAAAGCACATTGAACAAAACGAAAAGTTAAGTAAACTATTTGAAATTATGCAACATCAGTGATCTGAATTCCAACAGATCAATAACAAAATTACAGAATTAGATAATTAAATCCAAAGCCAAAAGAACAGAATTGAAGGGGTAGAAGACAGAGTTAGTGAGCTTGAGGATAGAGCAACTGACACCAGCATTTATGAGGGGAAATCAGAGGAAAGGAATAAAAAAAACTGAAGATGTGTTACGAAACATGTGAGACTCTATTAAGAGGAATAATCTATGAATAACTGGAGTTCCTGAACAGGGAGGGGTAGCTAAAAATACAGAGAGTATTGTTGTAGAGTTGCTGACAGAAAAATTATCTGATACTTTGAGAGAAGATAACAGATATCCAAGATGCTGATTGAATGACACAAAATGAGACCCCAAAAGAAAGACACCAAAACATATAATAATCAAGCTTATAAAATGAAACATAAAGAGAGGTTCTTAAAGGCAGCAAAGTTTAAAGCAAAACTAGCAGACACAGGAAGCTCTATAGGCTTTCATCTGAATCCTTGGCAGAAACAGTGTTGACAAGAAGGCAGTGGGATGACACGTTCAAAGACTTGAAGGAAACACACTTCCAATCAAGAATTATATACCCTGAAAAATCTTCTCTCAAATATGAAGGTGAAAATAAGACATTCACAAGTAAACAGAAGCTTAGAGACTTTGTAAAAACCAAACCAAAATGACAAGAAAAACTGAAAGAAGCTCTTTGTCTAGAGAAACAAAAATATCGTGTATACATAAGGAGGCAATGCAGTAAGTACACAGCATTCAGAATCCTGCTCAGTTAGGGAAATCACGAAGTTCAATCAAAGCTACAGTATTAAAAGAAGAGAACCAGTGATCTTAACACAAAAAGTAGGATACCCTCACACTAAAGAGATGGATATATTACAGTAGTACTAACCCTTTCAGATATACAGGAAATTAAAAGAATGCGGAAGTTAAAGTCTGGTTTAAACTTAGAATACTAGGAGGGGTCTTCAGGGTAGCCACGAAGTAAAATAACAATGCAACATATCAACACAAGAAACATAATTCAGGAGTCACAACAAACACAAAATTAACACTGAAAAAAAATGAAAAGCAAACCCATGAAAAAGAATGACCCAGAACAAAATATTAAAAGCAACATAGAAAACACCAACAACACAGAAATAAAGACATGAAAATGACAGCACTAAATAGATACCTATCAATAATTACACTCAGTGTAAATGCACTGAACACTCCAACAGAGACAGTGAATGATATCCTGGATCAAAAGACAAGATTCATGTATATGAACAAACTGAAAATCAAAGGATGGAAAAACATATACCAAGCTAACAACATACAAAGAGGATCAGTAATGGCAATACTAATTTCAGATACAATAGACTTTAATGTAAGATCTACCACTGTGGACAAAGATTGTCACTATTGCTGAAAGTTTCAATACATAAGCAGGACATAACAATATTAAATATTTAAGCACCCAATACCACAGCATCTAAACATTGAACAAACACTGACAACATTGAAAAATGAGATAGATCACTCCACAGTAATAGCTGGGGACTTCAACACTCCATCTTCAGTAATGGACAGATCTTCCAGAAAAAAACTCAACAAAGATATAGAAGACCTTATTGCAACACTTACCAACTAGAACTCATCGACATATACAGAACTTTTTACCCATCAATAGATAAGTACACCTTCTTTTCCAATGCACATGGAACATTTTCCAGAATAGCCCATGTGTTAGGACATAAAGCAAATCTCAACAAAATCCAAATCATTGAATTATTGAAAAGCATCTTCTTGGAACACAAATCCATAAAAGTTGAAATTAATACCAGAAAAATCATAGGTTGAAATTCGGACTCATGGAAACTGAACAACATGTTGCTCAAAAAGACATGAGTTATAGAAGAAATTAAGGTAGAAATATAGAAATTTATGGAATTAAATGAGAATGAAAACACATCCTACCAGAGTCTATGGGATATAGCAAAAGCAGTGTTCAGAGGTGAGTTTATCTCCATAAATGCACACAACCTGAATGAATAAAAAGCCCAGACCAAAAATTACCCTTACATTTTGAACAAGCAGAAAGAGAGCAACAAAGGAACCCCCTCAGCCACCGGAAGAAAACAGATAATAAAGATTACAGCAGAACTAAATGAATTACAGAATAGAAGAGCAAATGAAAGAATTAACAAAACAAAAATCTGGTTCTTTGAAAAGATGAAATAAATTGATAAACCACTGGCTAAACTTACAAAAGAAAAACAAGAGAGAAAACAAATAATCTGAATAAGTAATCAGATGGGAGATGTCACAACAGACCCAGCTGAAATCAAAAGTATAGTGTCATGGATTGAATTCTGTCCACCCAAAAATAGGTGTGGCCACATGGCTTGGCCATGATTTCCAGTATCTTGTGACTGTCCTCTATTTTGTGGTCTTCCTATGCTGTATGTTAAATGATTAGGGTGGGGCTATAAATCCCTTCATAGCATTACCTCCCTGCTCCACTGTAAAGGGAGTTTCCTGGAGTATGGCTTGCTCCACCCTTAATCCTTTCATCCTGTAAGAGATTAAAGGACAGAGAAGCAGGCAGAGAATTGAGAACCTCTTACCATCAAGAAAGCAGCATGGGGAGAAGCGCATGTCCTTCAGACCTGAGGTTCCTGCACCAAGACACTCCCTGGACAAAGATTGATGCAATACTGGACTTTCCTCCAGAGCCAACCAGGGGGAATGTCTTCTCCTGGAGCGGACACCCTGAATATGGACTTGCAGCCTACCAGACTATGTAAGAATAAACCTTCCTTTGTTAAAGCCATCCACTCTGTGGTATTTCTGTTAGAGCAGCCCTAACTGACTAAAACACCTAGTGAGCCCTGGGATGTGGCATAGGGCTGTTAAGTTGGACTTCATACCACTGAATGCAAAACCTCCTCTCTTTCGCCGATCCGACTCTCAGCAAGCACAGGCTTGTGCAGACCAAAGGTAACTCACCATTTTGATTTTTTTTTCCTCTTCCTCGGCTGGCAGGCAAAGCTGAGACTTGACTAGCTGCTGGTCTCAGACACACGGCCAGTGGAACCGGCAAGTATAATTGCCATGTTCTGAGAGCCTGGCTTTGGACTCTATACACCTTGGCTCCTCTGGCCTATCTTTCTGCCCCTACCATGTGTTAGCCATACAGATGCACTTGTACAGGATGTCATCTTGATCCACTGGGAAATGGAGAAGCCCAGGCAGAGGCCACGATGACACTCAATTCCTTGGCTAGGAGGTGGCAGCTGCCAGGAAGAGAATGCTTTCCCAGAAGGGAGGCAGTGTTTTGCACAGTATCGCCTGGGGCTGGGGCCCCATTGCGGAGGCTGCGGACTCTGGGTATTTCAGCACTCTTGACGTCTCTTTCTGCCAGGAGCCTGATCCCAGCCAGGTGGCAAACTTGTGCAGGACGCCATCTTGTTTTGCTGGGAGGCGGAGTCATCCATACAGAAGTATCAGCTGGACCTAACTCCTGGGCTGGGAGAAAGTGCCTACCCAGAAGAAGCCACTTTTTCAGCAGAAAAACAGAATTCTACACAGTATCACCTACAGCTGGAGTGCAACAGCAGAGGCCAGCAGGCCAGTAGCCTTTCTGGATATTGAGCTAGTTTATAACATCTGGGGTTCAATATAGAGGTGCTTGCTTTGTCAGCTGGGAAGAGGGGCATATACACCTGAAAACCTGACTGACTTTGGAAGTTGTCAAATACTTTTTACTTCTCATTTTAAGATGGCCTAGAGAAATAACTATGGTTCATCTTCACAGCATCTCTCTCAGCCTCTATTGACCCATGTGAAGCCCAAAAAGCAACAAACTTTGGAGAAGATAGTAACCGAGAAATCACCCATGGCCTTAGAAGGCCCCCAAAAGAAACCACCTCAGAACTTCACATAGAAAGAGATGAAATACTTCCAAATTCATTCTATGAAGCCAACATAACTCTGATACAAAAACCATGGAAAGATTCCACTAAAAAAGAAAATTACAGACCAGTATCACTCATGAACCTAGATGCAAAAATCTTCAACAAAATTCTAGCCAATAGAATTCAACAACATATCAAAAAGCTAATTCATCATGACTAGGTAGGATTCATACCAGGATGCAAGATTTATTCAACATCAGAAAGACAATGTGATCAACCACATAATTAACATAAAAGATAAAAATTACTTGATTTTATCAACTGATGCAAAAAGGGCATTTGGCAAAGTCCTGTACCCATTCAGCAAAACAGGAATAGAAGGGAAGTTCCTTAATGCAATAATAGGCATCTATATGAAGCCAACCATCAACATCATTCTGAATGGAGAGAGACTGAAAGAATTTCCCCTGATAATAAGAACTAGACAAGGATGCCCACTGTCATTACTTCTATTTAACATTGTACTAGAGGTTCTGCCCAGAAAAATCAGACAAGACAAGGAAATAAGGGGCATCCACATAGGCAAAGAAGCAGTAAAGCTATCCCTATTTCCAGATGATTCCGACTCGACGGCACTTGGCTGGCATTTCCAGATGATATAGTAATGTACACAGAAAACTCTAAAGAATCTGTAAGCAAACTACTGGAACCAATAGAAGAGTTCATCAGTTTCAGGATATAAGATAAATATAAATAAATCAGTAGGATTCCTTTACACCAACATAGAGATCATCAAAGAGGAAATCACCAAATCAATATTATTTTCAATAGCCTCCAAGAAAATATAATACCTAGGAATAAATCCAACCAGAGATAAAAGAGACCTACACAAAGAAAATTGTAAGACCCCACTGCAAGAAACCAAAAGAGACTTACATAAGTGGAGAAAACTACCCTGCTCATGGATAGGAAGACTTAACATTGTCTAAATGTCTATGCTACTCAAAGTGATCTACAGATACAACACAATCCCAATACAAATTCCAGTGTCATTTTTTCAGTAAGATGGAGTAAAAAAAATCACCAACTTTGTTTGGGAAGGAAAGAAACTCCAGATAAGTGAAACACTACTGAAGAGGAGGAACCCAGTGGGAGGCCTCACACTAACCAACCTTAGAACCTACTACACTGCCACAGTAGTCAAAACAGCCTGGTACTGGTACAAAAACAGATATATAGGTCAATGGAACAGAATAGAGAACATAGAGATATAACCATCCTCTTATGAACAGTTGATATTTAACAAAGGCTCAAAGACTGTAAACCTTTAACAAATGGTATTGGTAAAACTGGATGTCGATCTGCAAAAACAAACTGAAACAAGAGCCATATCTCACACCTTATGCAAAAACAAACTTAAAATGGGTCAAAGAGCTAAATATCAAATCTAAAACAACAAAGGTTATGGAAGAAAAAATAGGGACAACAATAGAAGCTCTAATACACAGCTTAGAAAGACTATAAAATCTGACAAACAGTGCACAAACTACAGAACAGAAAATAGATAAGTGGGAACTACTAAAAATCAAACACATATGCTCATCCACAGACTTTCTCAAGAGAGTTAAAAGACTACCTACAGAATGGGAAAGAATATGTGGCAACTACATATTGGATTAAGATCTAATTTCCACAGTCTACAAGGTACTGCAAAATTTCAACAAGAAAAAATAACCCAATTAAACAATGGGCAAAGGAGATGGACAGACACTTCACCAAAGAAGACGTGCAGGCAGCCAAAAAACACACGAAGAAATGGTCATGATCATTAGCTAGTAGAGAAATTCAAATCAAAACTACAATGAGATACCATCTCACCCCAATGATGTTGACATTAATCTGAAAAACACAAAACAACAAATGCTGGAGTAGCTGTGGAGAGATTGGAACTCTCCTACAGTGCTGGCGGGAATGCAGAATTGTTTAACCTCTTTGGAAAACAATTTGGCACTTTCTTAAAAAGCTAGAAATATAAATATGACCCAGCAACCCCACTGCTTGGAGTATATCCTACAGAAATAAGAACTGTTCCATGAACAGATACAAGCACATGGATGTTTATTGTAGCACTGCACACAATAGCAAAAAGATGGAATCAATCTAGATGCCTATCAACAGATGAATGGGCAAGCTGTTGTATATATACACAATGGAACACTATGCAATGATAAAGAACAATGATGATTTTAGGAAGCATCTCATAACCTGGTTTCAACCAGAAGACATTATGCTGAGTGAAATCAGTCAGCTGTAAAATGATGAGTATTGTATGAGACCACTATTTTAATGACTTTAAAAAAAGAATTTATGCACATAAGAAAAGAATCTTTGGTGGCTACAAGTGTGGGGAGGGAGGGAGGGAGAGGGTCTTCATAAATTAGGTAGTCAATAGGAATTCCCTTAGGTGAAGTGAGTGACAGCACACAGTACAAGGCAGGTTAGTATAACTGGACTATGCTATGATCTCAAAGGTTTTCTAAATTCAGCTCAACATTTCAAAGATTACGGTAGCAGGGACGGGGGCTGGGGACCATGTTTTCAGGGAACACTGAGGTCAATTGGCATAACCAGTCTTTTTCTAGGAGAGTCTTCTATACTCCAGATCAGTGAGTGATGCCTGGGCTCTTAAAAGCTAGCAAGCTGTTATCTGAGGAACATCAATTGGTCCCAACCTACCTGGAACAGATGATGACCAAGAACATGAAAGACACAAGGAAAAAGGAGACCGGGAGACGGAAGGACCCATATGACTGGGAGACTACGTCAGCCTGAGACCAGAAGAATGAGATGGTGCCCAGCCACAACCAAAGACAGCCTTGGTCAGGGCACAATATAGAGTCTCTGATACAGCTTGAGAAAAAGAGGTGTGCAGATCAAGAACTCTACTAAAAGACCAAAATTCATGGTCTGACAAGCTGGAGAGTTCCATGAGAACATGGCCCCTAGATTTACTGCTGGCCCAGACCTGAAACCAGTATGAAGTCAACACTTCAGGTGAAGAATGGACAGGACTGGGGGCACAGAGTGAACATGTTGTGTGCATACTTCCTGATTTTATACATTTATAGGAGGCTGGCCTACTGCTTTCTTTCTAGAGGGGATAAGAAAGGTTGGAGAGAAGGGGATAGCTGTTTGTTAAGAGGATACTAGATATAAAGAGTGAAAAGGAGGAACGTGGTGTCACAGGGTGAGGAGAGTAGATAAAGTTGCAGAGAGGCAGGCATACAAAATTGACTTGGATTGTATACTTCCACTTAGTTATAATAATTTTAAAAATTCTGACCATCAGAGAAGTTCAATAAACCCCATTTAGGATACACTCCAAAAGAACATCACCAAGACATGTCATAATCACATTCATACTAATAAAAAACAAAATCTAAGAGAGAATCCTAACAGGAGCTCAAGAGAAATGAAAAGTCATATATAAAGGAAAAAAAAAAAAAGCAAGACTAAATTCTGATTATTTGGCAAAAAGCATGTAGTTAAGAAGGCAATGGGATGACATGCATACAACCACCAAAGAAAAAAAATTAACTTTTGCTTATAGCACAATCAAACATTAAAAAAAAAAAAGTTTTAATTGTGAAATGAAG
The DNA here is from genome assembly GCA_028571685.1 of Heterohyrax brucei. Taxonomy (NCBI): domain Eukaryota; kingdom Metazoa; phylum Chordata; class Mammalia; order Hyracoidea; family Procaviidae; genus Heterohyrax; species Heterohyrax brucei. The sequence goes on from CM053150.1 coordinate 73,685,836, forward strand.
AATAATGTATCTTGCAAAACAATCATTCAAATATTGGTGAAATTAGGATATTTCCAGATAAACAGGAATTCAGAGAATACGTTAAAAAAAAGCAAACTTAGAAGAATTTTTTTCTTTTTTTATTATGATTGAATGAAAATGTACATTTCCATATAAATTTGCATGTCCACCTACATGCAGCTCCCATTGCTGTCTCTGCCCAGTGACAGCACACTCTTCCTCTCTGCCCCATACATGCCTTATCCTTCCAACAATCTCCTATCCTCTCCTCTCCACACACTCCACTTCCTCCAGTAAGAGGTCAGCAGGATGAAATTCTTAGATGCCTAGAACCATAAAGTGCACACATGATATGGTCACTCTGTGTCACCAAGTCTAATCCATTCCTGTCTGAGAGTTGACCTCCATTATGACTTATGGATAGGGGCAGCATCAGGGCTAGGGGCCATGCTCCCAGGGGAACTCTGAGGCCCGTGGACCATCAATTGTGGTCTTTCAATGGAGATCTCAGAGTGCATACCTTTTTATTCTTAGAAGAGTTATTAAAGTGAGTTATTAGACAATCAACAGGTTCAGACAACAACATGAATACAGGACACAGGTTAATATCAACCAAATACCGACCAAGGTAATGAACCCTCAAGGATGAAGCAAGAATAAAATTTTCAAAACAATGAACTACAGATGTCAATCTGTAAGTACCAACAATATCAGAACAATAAAAAGGATAACAGATGATGAAGCTATAGAACCTTCAAATGGAGGAATCAAGGCAATGTTAAGAGATTGATTCAAATTTAGAAAGTTAAGATTCAATTTCAAGATAACCACAAAGAAAGTTAACAAACCCACCCATTAAAATAAGAGAAACATAAAGTCTCAACAAATACAAAATTCACAATGATGAAAGAAATGGAAAGTCACAAATGAAAGACATTTAGCACAAGAGAGTAAGAGGAAACAAGGAAAGATCAGCATCATAAAAAAAAGCACTACAATATAAGAGCAATAAATGCACACCTATTTGTAATCAAACTAAATGTAAATAGCCTAAATGCGTCCACAAAGAGACAGAGAGTTACAGAATGGATACATATATTTTTTAAACGACATACCTTAGAAGCAAAGACTTAAATTTATTAAAAATCAAAGGATAAAAAAATATATCAAGGAAATAACCCAAATATAGCAAGAGTGGCTGCACTAATTTCAGATAAAAGAGACCAAAAGCCACCATAAAAGACAAGAAAGGATGTTATACAATGATTAAAAGAACATTTCACCCTGAGGACATACCTATGCATCAAACAACAGGGTTCCAAAACACATAGAAGAAACTAATGGGAATGTAAAGACAAATTGACAGTTCAATAATAACAGTAGGAGACTTCAACACTTCATTCTTAGTAAACGACAGAATATCTACAAAGAAATTCAGCAAAGATACAGAAAATCTTAAAGCCACATCAACGATCTTGACCTCATAGACATATGCATAACACTCCACCCAAATGCTACAAAGAATGCATTCTTTTCCAGTGCACATCAAACCTTTTCCAGAACAGACCACATCTTAGCCACAAAGTAGCCCTCAACAAAATCCAAAATATTCATATAATACAAAGTACCGTCTCTGATCACAAAGTCATAAAAGAAGTAATTAATAAAAGAGCAAGGAAAAAATAAATACATGGAAACTGAATAGCATCTTGCTTAAAAGCCACTGAGTAATAGAAGAGGTCAAAGATGGCATTTAAAACACACCTACAATCAAGGGAGAATGAAAACATACCTTATGAAAACCTACGGAATTCTGTTAAGGCAGTGTTCAGAGATCAATATACAGGAACTGGTATATCAGAAAAGGAGAAAGAGACAAAATTAAAACATTGGCCCTACAATGTGAACAAATAGAAAGAGAGCAGGGAAAAAAAAAAAAAAAAAAAAAACAGCTACCAAAAGGAAAAAAGAAATAAAGATCAGAACAAAGACTAGGGAAAAAGATCCAAAAAAAGATCTTTGAAAAGATCAGTAAAATCAACAAACTAGGACAAAAAAGCAAAAACAGAATGGATGCAAATAACCAAAATAAGAAATAAAATAGAGGACATTACAACTGACCCAAATGCAATGAAAAGTATCATCACAGTTGTTGTTGTTAGGGGCTGTTGAGTTTGTTCTGGCTCATAGTGACCCTTTTGCAACAGAATGAAATATTGCCTGGTGCATCACCCCACAATTGTTGCTGTACTTGAGCCCATTGATACAGCCAATGCATCAATCTATCTCCTTGAGGGTCTTCCTCTTTTACACTGACAGTCTATTTTACCATGCATGGTGTCTCTCTTAGGCTGGGTTCTGTAGAGAAGCAAAACCAACAAAGTGAGTGTGCGTGTGTGTGTGTACGTGTGTACATGTGTGCACGTGTGCACCTGCACATGTGCATGTGCATGCACAGATTTATATCAAGGAAACAGCTCACGCAGTTGTAGAGGCCGGAGTGCCCCAAGTTGGTGGATCAGGATAGAAGTCTTTCCTAATTTGTGCAAGTAGCAAAAACAAAAAAACCTAACCCACTGCCTTCAAGTCAGGTCCAACACATAGTGACCCTAGAAAAACCCAAGATCAGCAAGTTGGAGAGCAGTGCTTTCTCACAGGCTGTAAATGTCCACAAATCCGGAGATTAGCAGGAAGCACTACAAGGGTTCTTCTGATTCACATACCTGCAGGAGCTAGAAAACCCAAGATTGGCAGGTTGTAGAACACGGCTCTTGCTCACACGCTGTGAAGATCGATGAACACCAAAATCAACAGGTAAGCTGCTAGCTGAAGTCCCAAGATCAAGAGATAGCTACAAGATCCAGAACAAGCCAAAAACTTCGGCAAGGTGAGCAGGAAGGAAGTAGGCAATAGAGGGCAGAGGCATGAAGACTAAGAGGACAGTGAGCCTATATCAAATTGGGGTTGATGACATACCAAATGTTAACAGGGAAGTGATTACAACACTATACAACTGCCAAAACACTGAGAATCATGATCCAGCCAAGCTGACAAACCACCTTAACCATCACAATGTCCTTTTCCAGGAACTGATTGCTCAAGTACACGAGATCCAGTTTCACCATTCTTGCTTCTAAGAAGCATTCTGACTGTACTTGTTCCAGGACAGATTTCTTTGTTCTTTTGGCAGTCCATGGTAGTCTTAGACATCTAATGCTGCTACAACAAAAAATAACAAGTGGGTGGCTGTAACAAAGGGAAGTTTATTCTCTCACAGTCCAGTAGGCTAGAAGTCAAAATTTAAGGTGCCAGATCCAGGGGAAGCCTTTTTCCGTTTGTTGACGAAGGTCTTGATGATACATCAGTCTACTCTTTGGCTTAAGCACAGGAACCTCAGATCTAAAGGATGTATTCTGCTCCCAGCACTGCTTTCTTGGTGACATGAGGTCTTCAGCTCTCTGATTGCTTCTCTTTCCTTTTATTTCTCATAAGATAAAAGATGTTACTGGCTACACCCTGTGGAAACTCCCTTTATATTGGATCAGAGATATAATCTTAGTAAGGGTATTTATTACAGTCCCATCCTAATCCTCTTTAACATAATTCAGTCTTGTCCCATTAACCACAGGCAGAGATTAAGCTTTACAACATATATGAAAATTGCAATTATACATAAAAGGACAACCACACAGTAATGGGAATCAGGGCCCAGGCAATTGCTACACATATTTTGAGGGGGATACAATTCAATCCACGACCATGGTATATTTAATTTTCTTCACCAATACTACAATTTGAAGGTGTCAATTCTTCTTCAGTCTTCCATAAGCATTGTCCAGCATGCATGAATTGAAACCACTACCATAGGTGTGCCTTTGTCCTCAAGGTGACACCTTCATTTTCAACACTTTAAAGAGATCTTTAGTAGGGATTTGCCCAATGCAATGAGTCTTTTCAGTTATTACTGCTGCCTCCATGGCTGTTGATTGTGTATCTAAGTAAAATTAAATCCTAGATAACTTTAATCTTTTCTCCACTTATTGTGATATTTCTGAGCACTTTTGTTCTCTTTATGTTAAGACGTAATCTGCATTGAAGACTGTGGTCTTTGAACTTCATCAGTAAATGCTTCAAGTTCTCTTCACTTTCAGAGAGTAAGATTGTGTCATCTGTTTAATACAGGTTGTTAATTAGTTTTCCTCCAATCCTGGTGCCCTATTCTTCCTCATATAGTTGAGCTTCTCAGATTATGAGCTCATCATACTTAGAATTTAACAAAACCTAAATTACAGGTTTGTGAGAACTAAACTGAATGATATATTTAAAAATCATATGATACATCATATGATACAGTTCCCTTGTATAAAAGCCATCAAAGAAATGATATTTGGAGCTAAGGTTGAATTATAAAGTATTTACTGTTCATCAAGGAGTAATGTGTTTGCTAGTTTAGTCTGAAGATTCAAAGCAAACTATCTACCTGCTAGCTAGGTAGCACTGGGAAAGTCACTTCAGTTTCCTGGCCTGGAAAACTGGGATAATAATAATAATATTTAACTCTTACAGATACTGTCCCCATGTGTCTGTTAGTTTGTTGTGCTGTGTTAGCTGGTGTAGTGCTGTGATGATGGAAACTGTGCCACTGGTATTTCAAATATCAGCGAAATGACTCATGGTAGATAGTCTCATCTAGACTTTCAGACTAAGAGACTAGGACAGACCTAGCCAGCTAAAATCTTATGAACAGTGCAAGAAGATTGTCTGACAGAATGTCAGAAGATGAGGCTCTCAGCTTGCAAAGCACTCAGAATATGCCTGCCTTCTCAAAACAGAGTCAACCTTACTGATGTGGATGGAGTTAAGCTTTTGCGACCTTTTTTGCTTTTGTGGCATGAGTCAAAATGAGAAGAAACAGCATTCCTTGGACTATATACATCACCATTAATAATAGGAATGTGAAATGTACTAAGCATAAATCTAAGAAAACTAGAAATAATAAAATATGAAACGGAATTGAAATGTATAAACATCAATATGAAATGATTTTCTTTTTTTTTTTTTGCTAATATGCAAGTTCAAGTTGAAGTTGAAAAAAAATTAGAACAAGTCCACAACAGTCAAAGCACGACCCTGAATTTGGAGCCCACATCAAGAACACATTCCTCACAATTCATCACATTAAGAATGAACAACGGAAGACCAGATGAGTTGTGGAGTGACATGAAGGATAATATATAACAAAAAAAGCAAGAAGTCATTAAAATGACAGGAAAGAAAGAAAAGATTAAAACAGATGTCAGAAGAGACCCTAGATGTTACTCTGGAAAGTAAAGTAGCTAAAATGAAAGGTAGAAAAGATGAAGTAAAAGAGCTGAACAGAAGATTTCAAAGGGTGACTAGAGAAGACAAAGTGGAATATTATAATGACATGTGCGATCAAGCCATGGTGTTCTAAATCACTGGACAAGCATGAAAAATCTAGAAAAGGAAAAACTCAAAAGAAGTGATGCTTTTGAATTGTGGTGTTGGCAAAGAGTATTGAATACATCATTGACAGCCAGAACAAGCCAATCTGTCTTGGAGGTATAACCAGGATGCTCATTAGAAGAAAGCATGGTAAGACTTCACTGCACATACTTTGGATGTGTTATCAGAAGGGATCAGTCTCTGGATAAGAACTTCATGCTTGGGAAAGGAGATGATCACTGGAAAAGAGGAAAACTGTCAGTGAGCTGAAATGACACAGCAATAATGGGCTCAAGCATAGCAACAATTGTGAAGATGGTGCAGGAATAAGTAGTGTTTCTTTATGTTGTGTGTACAAAAAACTAAACCCTTTGACACTGAGCCAATTCCAGCTCATAGCAATATAGAGTAGAACTACCTCCATAGAGTTTCCAAGGAGTGTCTGCTGGGTTTAAACTACTGACGTTGGGGTTCGCAGCCATAGCTCTTAACCGCTTTACCACCCGGGTTTCTGTTGTACACAGAGTGACTGTAAGTTGGAACCCACTGAACAATAACCTAACAATAAAAAAAACACAGTTAATGTGAGGATTAAATGTGATAAATGTATTTTTGTACTTCTAAGCAGAATGCTTGGCACATAGAAAGCCCCAGAAAATGTAACCTATTATTGCAACTGCATGCACTTGACATCTGTGTCTAACGAGTGACTCAGATTTTTAAGATCTGACTAAGTGCTAATAAGAAATGCCTCCTTTTCTTTTCTAAAAATACTAATGATTTGTGATACCATAAGTAAAAGAAAGTGTCTATCCAGTTTGGATGTTGAAAACAGAGAGTTATGACTCAGTCTGTGAAGGGAAGTATAACAGTGCGTTTCCCAACCTCTACAAATCAACAATAAAACCTACCAGTTGCAGAGGAAAAAAAAGGGGAGGAGAAGGCAAGGGTACAGTTGGAAAATTTAAGGAGGAAAAATTTTAAAACTCAAAAAAATATGAATTGTCACCAATTAGGAAAATAAAGAGTAAAATTATCACAAAGTATTCCTTGCTTTTCATTCATTACACTGGGAAATAGGAAAAACTTTGCAAACAGTGGTGCTTAGACTGAGTGGAAAAAAATACTCTTACATCGGTCACCATGAGTCGGATGCGACTCAAGGGCACTTGGCTATATCTTCAAGGAGGGTCTATAAATTGGTACAAGCTTTTTGGAGGACAATTGAAGTTAAAAATGCACATATACTTTCATCTAACACTTACATTTCTAGGGAAGTATAATCTATGCATATAATCCATGTATATAAAGATCCCTGTAAAAGAATATCCATTGCCGCATTATTTTTGTGACAGTCAAAAAAATGGATATAGTAACTTGTGGTGCTCTCCAATAAGCTTTAAAAATAATGAGGTAGGTCAGATGATGCCATACTTAAGAGTAGCAAACCAGGCTCCAGATGTAAAATACAATCCTATGTTTATGAAAGAAAAACAAATGCTTACAGAACATCGAAAAGTGTCTGAAGGAGTACATATCAAAATATTACAGTGATTAGCCAAGGAGGTGAACGGAGAAGATGGGAAATGGCCTCTCACATTTTACTTAATATAAGCTTTACTGATAATTTTTTAAAAATTGCTATGTATTATTACATCTCCGAGAATTCTAGGCAGGGAGACACTATATACTTGCCTTGACCATATCTGAGTTTCTATGGGCTTCTTTTGCAGAACCAAATTTTGGAGCACAGTTAGTGAATCCATTGTCCAAGCTGATCTTCCACATCCTGGACCAGGTGAGCTGCCTAGCTGCAGTCACTAAGGCAGACTTTAGGAGCACTTACCTGCCCCATGGGCTGCCCTCTCCAGAGAAGGCAGTGAGTCTGGACAATGACACACTTGGGACTCCGTGCTATGGAGAACTGCATAATTCATGCAGAAACATGTGATAAAACCTCAGCTTCCAGTGTCATCCCAGATATACTTTTCTGCCCCTGTCAAGCAGAACTATTACCAGGAATGTGGCTGCTGTAACCTCTTTAACCCAGCCCTGATGTCTTTCTTCTGTGCTGGACAACTTGCTCTGTCTTCTCTGAGTAGACTGCTCAGTGCTGCTTTGAAAAAGAGAAATGATGATATGTGGTGTCTGAGTGTGTATGCAAACACCAGGCCCAGCCCATTCTAGTTCTTAGGAGAGGCCACAGTGAAGTAAGTATCTGCACTTAGAGGATTACATGGCCGCACGGCAGTTTCTGGGTACTAGACAATTCTCAAACAAGTCTCAGAAATTTCTGGAGAGAGGGCCGTCTTTCTCAAGTTTGATCTGTTGTGCAATATTGTGAGTATTGTGAAGTTTGTCTTTGACTCACTTCCTTCCCTTCCCGGTGCCTCTTCTTTCTACCACCCTCAAGTATGCTGAGTCCGTGGAATCTCTCCCCTTCCTTTATTCAAATCTAATCAAAAGAGTAGAAATTATTTGCACAGTTAAAGGTATCCTCTTTCAAGAAAATTTTCCCTGAGTCAAAGGGATAATACTTAATGAAATTCCAGAAGGCATCGATCAGTTGAGAAGATAGCATGGGGAATCATGGTTGAGTGATTAGGAAAGCATCCACTGGAAACATTTGTACACTTCACCTCCTCTTAACAACTGATCCAGACTTCCCTTTCTACTTCTGGGTACTGTCTATCAAACAGGGAGAGTCAGAGAATAGACTAGCTTGTGTTACGCTGGTCCATTGACAAGACTAGTGCCTCCTCTATTGACAAAAGGACACTTTGGAATGAGAGGCAACTCTATTGTTAGAAAAGTCTGTGAAAGAAATTGTGAGCAGTTCCAAAGCATGAGTATGTGACAGGGAATCCAAGTTCCTATAGGAATTTAAAATAATTCTTTACTGTTTCATAGAACCTTTAAAAGGACCTTCATTCACATCAACAGTCTCTTTGGCTTTTTATAAACCTCTATTGAAAGCAGTTGGCTGGCTATTGAAAGCAGAAACCCTGGTAGAACAGCAGTTAAGAGTTCAGCTGGCGCTCCTCAGAAACCCTATGGGGCAGTTCTGCTCTGTCCTGCAGGATCCCTAGGAGTCAGAAGCAACTCAGTGGTGATGTTAGTTAGTTTGTTTGGTTATAGTGAAAGCAGGTATTATTCTTTCCATTTTCCAGATGAAAAAAGTGAGGTCCCCTAAAGGTAAAGTGATTTTCCCAGATCATGGAGAAAATTTTCATGCCAGATTTGAGGCCATAATCCATTTCTTCAGATTTTCAGGTCAAGACTCAATACCACACACCATACAGCTAGTTCCTCTTCCATGTACTTACATAATGCAAGAGCTTTTTCCCATTCTAGGATTCCCACCTCACACCACCAACCTACAACACATATTTTTCCTTTTCACAAGGAGCTGATATTCTGCATTATGGGTAAGGTAGAATAATGTCTACAGGCTAGGAAGAAGATAATTAGGACCTCAAGTTCCTAGACAGTGTTTCTTTCAATCATTGCTGAGGTTCTCCCTAACCTTATGGACATCTTTGTCCCAGAAGGTGAATGGACATTGCCTAAAGTAGCAACGCCTGCTAACAATTTAGCAGAGTTCAGAGTTATCCCATGCTTACTAAACCATCAGCTCAGCATCACACAATTACCAGCCCTGCAGGCCAAAGTTGGGATCTTTGATTTGGAGATTTCAGTTTTAATGACATGCTAACACAAGAAGCCAAGTACAGGAGGAGAATGAAACATGGGGGTTGAACAAGATGAGTTGAGAAAAAGCATTGCTTCTGATCCAGACAGATCCATGCTCAACCTGGCTCCTATGCTATATTCTGTGACCTTAGGGACATTATCAATTCAACCTTCTAGAGCTAAATTTCAGATTGGAAAATGGATAATAATACATAATTTCTAGTTTTGTAATGAAGATTAAACTTACACACAGAAACACACACACAAAGTTGGACAATTAAGTTTGCGAACTCATCCTAGACAAAGTGCTACACACCTCGTTGCTGAATATCACTATGGTCACCTTCGAAGTAATACCCTTGGGTAGCTGGGCACCAACGCCAGCACCTAGTCTACCCTTCAAAGCACTTTTTCTAGGATGTTTGTGAACAAATGTGTGAGTGTGTGTGTGTGTATTTTGCTATGAGTCAGAATCAGCTCGACGTCACTGGGTGTGTGGTGCATGTCTGTATATACAATAGGCACTTGCCACTGATCAAATGCACAAGATGTTGTTAGGTGCTGTCTTATGCCATCCTCACAATTGTTAAGCATGAGTCCATTGTTGCAGCCACAGTGCCAGTCCATCTTGTGAGTCTTGTCTTTTTTACTGGCCCTCTTCTTTACCAAGCATGATGTCCTTCTCTGTAACCCGTCCTTCCTGATAACGTGTCCAAAGTCTGTGAAACACACTGTCACCACTCTTGCTTCCAAGGAGCATTCCGGTTGTACTTTTTCCAGGACGGATTTGCTTATTCTTTTGGCAGTCCATGGTATAGTCAATATTCTTTGCCAATACCAAAATTCAAAGGCATCAGTTCTTTGGTCCTTCTTATTCATCCCCCAGCTTTCATATATATGTAAGGTGATTGAAAACACTAAGACTTGCTTGGGTCATGCGCACCTTAGTCTTCAAAGTGACGTCTTTGCTTTTCAACACTTTAATGAGGTCTTTTGCAGACGATTTGCCCAATGCAATCCTTCCTTTGATTTCTTGACCACTACACTTGTGTGAATGTTGATTGTGGATCTAAGAAAAATGAAATCCTTGACAACTTCAATCTTTAGCACAGGGTAGCACAGTGAGAAAGGAAGACACAAAGAGGAAAGTAAGAATTGGAATAGTCAGAAGAACTTGAGTAATAGCACGGCCCAACTGTTAAGTGCATAAGTTTTGGAGTCAGACGAAGTCAACTTGAAATTCCAATTCTACCACTTAGTAGCTCTGTGAACCCCTCTGAACTTCAATTTCCTCATTTATAAAAAGAGACATAGTAGTACCAACAGTACAGAATTGCTATTATGATCATTAAATGGAAAACTTGCATGAAAAGCTCTTTGAATAATTTCTGGCACATAGTAAGTGCTGCACAAATGTGGTTACTATTTTTAGTTCTCACTCTTCATTGTACTATACTGAAGTCAGTTCAGTATGATACGGTTCAATAGTGAATTTAAATTTCCACATTGTTATAATTAAGAAACCTAGTGTTCATCCGCTGGAGTTCTAGTATGGTGATATCCTTTAATTTGATATCTGAAAGCCTATAAACCAGAAGTAATGAATTAATCCATTTCTATAGAGAAGAAGCTAAATGGACAAAACGAACAGTGTGGTGCTGTCAGACATGTATGAGCACTTAAGATTACTCAGACATAAGTGTGAATCCAGCTGGACAATTTAATACTGAATTATGCTGAGCACATAGCTTCAATTTTTTATCATTTTTTCCTCAGCTGCAAAATAGTTATAGTAAGTGATTGTTTCAAGGTTGCACTGTACATAAGGATTATATGAGATAATGTATGTGAAAGTGACACTATTTCTTCCCACAATCAAATTGTCAAATCTAAGAATTCTTTGAGAGCCATAGATAACTTGCTTGTGGACTGTCAACCCTGCCCAACCCATTCCCCTACATAAAGGACATTTTATTTAGTCATGATTTACAATTAGACCAAATTATTATGGTTATCTTACAATGAAACATCTAACTTGTAGAATTTTGCTTAGTTCTTGGAGCCAAATTTTAAGAACGGTAATAAAATGCAACAAGTTCATAGCAGATAGAACAAGATGGCAGAAACTGTGTCCTCCCAGAAAAACATGCAGGATCCGAGTGTTAAACCTGGAGATTTTATACATAACAAGACTTTGAAAAACTGATAAGAATATTTGCCAGCATTTATAGATCACTTGCCAAAAACTATGTCTTTTTTATTTAATCCTCATAACAACCTTGTGAATATGTACAATCAATACTTCCATTTTACAGATGAGAAAACTAAGACTCAGAGAAGGTAAGTGACTTTTTCAAGGTCATACAGCTGTCAAATGAAAGAGCCAGGGTTTAAATCTAGTATGTGACCTTTTAGCCACTCACTGCACAGTGTTGCCTGTGTTGGTTGATATTTAAATGTCTTTCATGTTGACAAAGAATAGACTCATTCTGTGAGACCCCCAGAGGATCACTCTTATTCCAGTGGATGGAGGTTAGAGACAGTCAGTTTTTGTTTCTCCTAATTAAAAAAAAAAAAAAAAGATCTGACATCTAGAGCTTCCTGCTACTGAAAACATTCAAGAAGTTTAAGGATTCGTTTTTCTATAGAGCACTGATTGAGAGATTAGGTCAAAAGAATTGCTTTCATAGTTTACTCACATACCCCCAATCAAAACCTAAGCACTTAATGAAACTAGCATATAAAATGTATCCATTATAAGTTTAAATAAGCATAAGAATACAGTATGTGGTGTACTGTAAATGTTAATTTTAAAAAGTGTAACTTGGTTACTTTAAAAAACACATCCAGCCAAAGCCACAACCTCACTTGCCATAGAGTTGATTCTGACTCAAAGCAACCCTGTATAGCATTTCCAAGACTGTAAGTCTTTTTGGAAACAGACCACTGTATCTTTCTCTCGCAGAGTGGCTGGTGAGTTCAAACTGCTGACCATTTGATTACCAGCCAAGCACTTAACCACTGCACCACCAGGGTGCCTTAAATGTATCCAATGACATCTAAATACTACAGCAATTTGATACATTATCCATTTTTAAAATGCAAGAACAAGGACATCTTTTATACCTGTAAGTTTTATATAACATCTTTTCAACTTAAACATGAACTTTTGTTCTTCTCCTGCATAACTTTTCTTATATTTGAAAGTCTTTTACTATTATATATCTCAGCAGCAGTATATAAAATATACTTTCTCTGCAAGATGTTTACAATATAATTTATTTCTAAGTTCATGTGACAATAGATTTTAAGAGTTAAACATGATCCAAATTGAGTTTTTATTATAATTGTTCTTAGTAACATTGAAGCAATCATTGAAGCAATATAATTATTAGATTGAATTATATGAAGTTGCAAAAATTTACATGCTTTGACCTACCAAAGTGGCAATGCAAACCGTTCAATATAATGTTATACATTTTGAAAATAACTATTATCTATATAATAGTTTCATTAGAAAGCCATCTAATGTAACAGATCTTTTTATTTTTTTCAATTAATTCATGCATTTATAAATGAGTATCAGTTATGCCTAGAATGAGTAAAAATTCAGTGTCAATTCTACTTTTTAACTGCTGTAGATGTAGTGCTTGTTCACATAAATAAGTAGAAGGTAAAGGAATATAATATGGCAGAAATCATAGTGTTGCTTATTATCAAAATTTTTTTTAGTGATATGGGGAAAATTAGATTGGGACTCGATGGCACTTGGCATCCTTCATCTTCTTCTTCTTCTTTTTGAGAGCAAAGAAATGCAGACCAACTAACCTGAGAATGTATCTGTTACTTGGTCATCAAAGTCATGATTATCTCACTATTTCTAATTGTCCTTTCATTTGACACTTTGGAGGTTTTTATATTCTAAGCCAGGGCATCTAGCAAGATTTGGGATGGATGAAAAGTGTGTCTTTCATCTGTTGAGTGGAATACAGAATAATGTGTAAGAGGATATCTTGACAGCAGCTATTTATTTAGATAAAATATTTTAGGAAAGATAAGAATCTGGAAATTAATATTGCTATAACAATGTCTGTGTACTCTTTGGGAGTTCCTTGGACACCACCAGCAATACATATCCCCCAAAAGAAAACCTGCTGGACCAAATGACCTCTGGCAGTCCTTCAAGCAGGTAGATTCTTTGGCTATGTAGCCCATCTACTGTTTTTACCATCATGAATTAAGATATCTTGGTTTTAATTAAAGGAGTCATTTTATATAGCAGTCAACATCATGGGCTTTGAAACCAGAAAAACACGACCTCTAATTCAGATTTTTTCCCTTATGAGCTTAAACTTTCTATATGTCAGTTTTCTAATTTTTAAAACTGAAATAATAATAGTAGAGGTTATTGTTAGAATTAAATGTGTTAATGCAGTAAAGACTTTGGTATAAGGTAAAAGTTCTGTACAATTCTACCTAGAGTGATAGTGATGCTGATAACAAAGACAGAGACATTGTTTAATATTTTGGAAAATACAAATTGTTCAAGTTAAACACTTGATCCATTTGTCAACACCATAGTAGTTTATACTGGGACACAACAACGACAATAATTAAATAGCTTGCACAGATGCCTGTCTTCCCTATCTAGTGAAGATCTCAATAAAAGTGTTTTTTCCTTAAAGTGTAACTTAAACCCTGAGAGCATTAATTCTCCTCCCTGTTTACAAAACTATTAGATATATCCATTCAACCTTCCAACAAATATTAATCAAGTGTTTCTTAGGTTTTAGATATTGTTTCAAAACACTTAGGATATATAGATTATAAAATGGGTTTCTTGCTGTAGAGAACAGAAAATAACAGCACTTGCACATACAGTGTCATGTATGCTACACTGCAAATGTGCACAGTATATACTGAGGACACAAAAGAAATTTTACTTTATCTGTTATAAGGAGGCTGAACACAAGGAAAATCATCACTGACAAAGTGATTTTTTTATCTGACACTTTAAGGAAAAATAGACATTTATTATGCTGACAAAGGAAAAAAAAGACATGCCTGGTAGACGAGATAGAATGCAATAAATATAATTCAGATCTTTCTATGTAATGCTCTAAAATATCCTACAATTTAAGAGGGTAGACAAGACTCAAACATTAGTTTGTGTGACACAATAAAGAATATGACAGCAACTTTCAGATACACTGTTGAGGAAAGAGCAAAGTGGGAGATAAAAGTTGTGGTGGTCTGGGGGGTGGTGATGTAACACCTGATAGAATTCACATAACATTAATCATTCTTACAACTTTGGGGAAATAGATGTTATTATGCACATTGTCTATGGAGAAAAATTATGATTGCGGGGTTGAAGGACCATCCCCAGGTCATAACATTAAATACTGATTGAGCAAGGAGGAAGGAAAAGACAAATCACATCTGGGAATTAGTGAGAAAAACAGGGAACTTACTCTGGAATCCTAACCCCAAAATCATGACTTCTGTCCTCTTAGACAAGTCAGTTTCAATCTTGGAGGTTTTATCCCTTCTTTAAAGTGAAATTTGTAACCTCTGCCTTATCAGCTTTTTGTGATATGAAATAGTTGTATGTACCGGTGCCTTGCATATACTATGTCTTTCTTTCTCCTTTATGGTGGAAATGACTTTAGAGGAGGACTGAATAATAAAAATTATCCTTTTTATTCTTATGGCAACAGATGGACAAAACCAACTGGACTAGTGTATCTCATTTTGTTCTCTTGGGCATTTCTATACACCCAGAAGAGCAGATTGCACTCTTTCTTCTTTTCCTGTTTATGTATGTGATCAACATTTCTGGAAATTTTGCCATTATCACACTAATTACCTCCGATCCACACCTACACACTCCCATGTACATCTTCCTCAGCAACTTGGCATTGGCAGATATCTGTTTCACTTCCACTACAGTCCCCAAGATGCTGCAGAACATTTTCTCTACTACAAAGACCATTTCTTACATGGGCTGCCT
Organism: Heterohyrax brucei; assembly: GCA_028571685.1. NCBI lineage: Eukaryota > Metazoa > Chordata > Mammalia > Hyracoidea > Procaviidae > Heterohyrax > Heterohyrax brucei. The sequence goes on from CM053150.1 coordinate 73,701,008, forward strand.
AGCCCAGACTTATTTCTTCATTTGTTTTGCAGCAGTGGAAAACTTTCTCCTGGCTGTGATGGCTTATGACAGGTATATTGCCATCTGCCACCCTTTCCACTACCCTATGATTTTGTCTAGAATGCTGTGTGCCCAAATGGTGGCTGTGTGCCACATCCTCTCCCATCTGCATGCCCTGCTGCACACACTTCTTATGGGCCAACTGATCTTCTGTGAAGACAACAGGATCCCCCACTTCTTCTGTGACCTCTACCCTCTGATGAAGATCTCCTGTTCGAGCACTCACCTCAACACCTTGCTAATCCACACAGAGGGCGTTATGGTAATCAGTGGAGCTTTGGCCTTGGTTGTTGTTTCCTATGCCTGCATCATCTCAGCAGTCCTGAGGGTCCCTTCTGCCACTGGCAAGCTGAGGGCCTTTTCTACCTGTGGCTCCCACCTCACTGTGGTGGCCCTATTCTATGGCACTCTGACATGGGTCTACTTCAGACCTCTTTCCAGCTATGCAGTGGCCAATGATCGCATAGTGACAGTCATGTACACAGTGGTGACACCTATGTTGAACCCTTTCATCTACAGCCTGAGGAATGGAGATGTCAAGGGAGCCTTCAGGAGATGGCTAAGCCAAATACAGGCTTCTTTTCTTGGATAAAACCCCAAAATGCAGTTTTAAGCTTTCCTCAGTTTCCTGGGGAAACGATGTTGCCCCTCACAGGTCACCCTCATTTAGAACATCCCAGAAATATCTGAACAACATATGTATCACAGATATTGATGTTAGATCTTATCTTTTAAACACAAAGCATATGAAATGAAAGGGAACCACCAGATACTTAGTGAAAAACACTGCAGTGGCTTTAATCAATTGAAGCAATTATCAGTAACTGCAATTAAAAACTAGCAGAGTTTTCAAAAGCAGGTAAAAGAATTCTATCTGATTTATGGAGACAATGAACTTACTGAAAGCATATTGTGCAGCTCATGAATTGTCAAGAAGTTTGCAGAACTGAAGAAAAAAAAATGGACAGCAACTAAAAAGGTCAAATAGCAGGAACTATAGTCAAAAGTGTCCCCAGAACCAGTCTGGTAAGGATGCCACTCCAGTTACCGAACTCGGTTCACTATAGCTTGCACCTCCACCAACACTACCAGCAGTACTAACCAGGCATGGGCCACAAAGTCCGAAAAAACCAAGTTTAACCAACTCTGGAAAGAATTAACTACCTGGATTTTCTGCACCACTCCTCTAGATTCAAAACGAAGTGGTACATCTGCTGAGTCATGTCTTGGTCACTTGTCCATGCTCTAGCTATCACGGAAACTAAGAGAGCAATACGGTGCTTCAGTTTTCTAGATGTTCTCCTACCAATAGAAATTAGATGGAGGAACCACTAAAATGTGGGAAGAGGTTTCTAATACTAGGACATTTGGATAATAATAAATATGTGATCTGTTATATGGAGTCAGGAGTTATAGATGTTCCAGAATCAAGTGCTGTTACAGCTCTACAACTAGACTTTTGTAGCCTTCATTGGCTGCATTGTTCAGGAATAACTTCAAGTTGTTTTTCCTCAGCATGTCCCGATCTCTTCTACAGCTGAGATGTGGGCTTCGCAGGATTTGGGGCAGAAGTTGCAAGTACAGACTGATTTATTACCTCTGTCTGGAAAAAGTTAATGTTATAGGATACAAATGGTTATTATAACATTTAGTTCAGAAGAAGGCAGAATTATATCAATGTTGTGAAAGTTGTGCTAGAGAAAGTGTTTCTTATAATCTATATGGAAATGTTAGTTAAAATTTGCATCTTTGAAATAGGTTTGGGAAGTTACACACCCTAAGTTTTTGGCGGTACCAAGTTAACAAATTCTTCCAAGTTATAGAGGTCCCTGGCACATATAAAATGATAACAACAAAGTAACACAAATTTGGAGCTGGTTAACTCTGGCTCTTGTCGTTTGTTGAAAGTACACAACCAGTATCGTTTTCTGGACTGCACTGTTTCCTCTTTCTTCGTATTTCTTGGCTCCCCGGTCCACCTCCCTCCTTTCTGTCTCTGAGTGACAGCTCCGTTACTGACCTCCTTTATTCTTTACTGTCTGCTTGTTCTCACCTTTTAGCAATGTAGCCTCTTCTAAGAATGTCTTTCTATTTCCATTTAAAGAGCATTATTAGCATGGATAAAATGCAGGAGAGTGAGTATAACATATTTGAAAAGCACTTCGGAAATTCCATTTAAAATGTTGTAATTTGATGACACTTTTTCTTCCCTAAAACTGTGCTTTTTAACAGAATACACAATAAATATGTATTGTATAAATATATTGTACAAACACATATGTATACATTCCCATCTTAGTCATCTAAAGCTGCTGTAACAGAAACACCGCAAGTGAATGGCTTTAAAAAGAGAAACCGATTTTTTCACATAAAAGTGGGCAAAAGTACAAATTCAGGGAATCAGTTCCATGGGGAGGCTTTCTCTGTTGGGCTCTGGAGGAAGGTCCTTATCGGCAATCTTCCTCTGGACTGGGAGCTTCTGAGTTGCAGGGACCCTGAGTCCCTTCCAAAGTGCTCTGCTCCTGGCACTGCTTTCTTGCTGGTTTCCTTTCCTTTATATTCCAAAAGATTGCCTCTAGGCACAATCCAGCCTTACACATTAAATCCTGTCCCACCAACACAACTGACACCTGTCCTGTCTCATTAATATCATAGAGGCAAGGTCTATATCATGTAGGAACATCACATAATACCATGAATCATGGCCTAGCCAATTACTACACACATTTGGGGGGTGGGGATGAGAGGACACAATATTATCCATGACAAGACACATATAAATTTACATATACACACACACACACAGTCATTTAGCATTGCTTTAACAGAAATACCACAAGTAGATGGCTTTAAAAGGAGAAATTTTATTTTGTCACAGTCCAGTAGGCTAAAAGTCGTATTCATGGTGTCAGCTCCAAGAAAAGACTTTTTCTGCTGGCTCTGGAAGAAGGTCTTTGTCATCTCTCTTCCTATGGACTGGAAGCTTCAGAGGCACAGGGACCCCAGTCCTTTCCAAAGGACACACTCAGCCCCTGACCCTGCTTTTTGGTGATGTGAGGTCCCCGAAATCTCTTGGCTAGCTTCTTTCCTTTTTATCTCAACAGGCTGCCTCAAGGCACACAACAGTCCTACATACTGAGCACTGACCCACCAACACAACTACTGTCTATTTGCCCTCGTTAACGTTACAGACACAGGGCTTACAGCATACACAATACAGGAATCATGGCCCAGTCAAATTTCTACAAGTGTTTTTAGGGGAACATAATTCATTCCATGACACACACACATATACATATATCTATATGTGTGTATATACACATACATACATATATATATATATATATATATATAAGTACCAAACCCAACGAAATCTATTGCTCTTGAGTCAATTATGTTTCATGGTGACCCTACTGACAGACTAGAACTTCCCCATGAAGTTTCTAAGAAGCAGCTGGCAGATTTGAACTGCCAACTTTTTGGTTGGCAGCTGTAGCACTTAACCACTATGCAACCAGGGTTTCCTACATAAATACATATGTATATTATTGTGAAAACCCTGATTGCACAGTGATTAAATGGTACATCTGCTAACCAAAAGGTTGGCAGTTTGAATCCATCAGGCATTCCTTGAAAACTCTATGGGGCAGTTCTACCCTGTTCTACAGGGTCACTATGAGTCAGAAATGACTCGACGGCAGTGGATTTAGTTTGGGGGTAGTATATTTGTATATCACTCAATTCACTACTGTTTGTGATAGTTAAAATTTTCACATGTACTAAAAGGAGTTTGGTTAACTGAATATGGTAGTTAGGTAGATAGTATCTATTCACGATTCTTCCTGTTCTTTACTTGCCATGGCTTCATTATAGGAAAAATATGCATCTCTATTGACATTGGACTTAAGTTTATTTATAAGTTTAGAAGCAAAAATGGTTGGTGTGGTTGGATTCTTGAAACATTCAGCAGTATCTGAATTGACACTAATTCCAAGAGAGCCAAAATGTCACTGTGCCCCACAGTCACAGTGTGGGCATATGGTTGTCAAGTTGTCAGTGGAGTTATTGCTCAGACTGATCTCTCAGTGGGTCCAGTATTTTCCTGAAACCATCTTGTAGGGATTTCTCTGGTTCCAGAATGCGTAACTGGAATAGACATGCTCAACAAGTGGCAAAATCTCCACATTGGATCCTCATAATGTGATGTAAGGGCTATTGTGGTAGGAAAAGCTGAGTGGAAGCCATTAGAACTTCCTGTGCTCAGGAAATAGTAAGCCAAAACCAATGCTGTTTTCCTAGAGGAAATGCAGATACTACTGCTGCCATTAAGTTCTTGAAGGATACAGTGATGGTGATTTCTACCACATCCCCCTTCAACTTGCCTACTTGGCCTGTGGAAAAAACAGATGGACCTTGGAGAATGACATTGGGTTATCATGAACTGAACCAGACAGTTACTCTAATTGAAGTTTCTGTTCCAGATGTTGTTTCATTCTATGAACAAATTAATACAGTACCTGGTAACATGTATGCAGCTGTTGAGCTGTCCAGTGCGTTTTTATTGATTCCAATCTCAAAGGATAACTAGAAACAGTTTTCCTTCAGCTGCTAAGGCCAGCAATACACTTCACTGTCCTACTCAACAGTATATCAACTCTTCATTCCTATGTCATAATTTTTGCTGCAGAAAACTAGATCACATGTGCCTTCCACAAAATATCACACTGGTACCTTACATTGATTACATTATGATAACTGGACATAGTAAGGAAGAAGTATCTACGGCCCTAGATATATTGATAAGATACTTACATCCTAAAGGGTGGAAAATTAATTAAACAAAAATTCAGGCACCTTTCACCTCAGTGAAATTTCTAGGGGTCCAGTTGTGTCAGACATGTTGAAATATTCCTTCCAAAGTGAAGATTAAATTACTCCACCTGAGGCACAATGCTTCTTTGGATTTTGTAGGCAATGTGTCCTTCAGGTGAGTGTGCTACTTAAGCCTGCTTATCAAGTGACTAGAAAAGCTGCTAGTGTAATGGAAAATTCTAACAAGCCCGAACTGGTCTTTGTTTCAGAGAGTAACCTTTTCCCGCCACAGAGAACGACCCTCCCCCCCCAACGTCCTGAGTTCTCAAAGATGTTACAGGCTACTGAGAGAAAGTCCCACCTACAAATTTAGCCCTTAAATACCCAACCCCGCCCGCGGCTCGGGGTGCCAGCCTCTGTACTCCTGCGTGGGTCAGAAGCTGAGCCCCAGTGCGCTGGTTCTTTCAATAAAGCCTCTTGCTGTTTACATCAAACTGCGAACTTCGTGGCTGATTAGGGTTTGCGTCATCTCCTGTGACTCGAGGAGGGGTCTCCCCTCTCGGGAACCTTTCACTAGTTTTGATGGGGCTCAAAACAAGATAAGAACCTGAAACATATTTAGGCTGCCGTGCAAGCTGCCTTTCCACTTGAGCCATGGCTGATCCAATGGTTCTTGAATTGTTAGTGGCAGATGGAGATGATTGTTAGAGTCTTTGGCAAGCCCCTATTGAAGAATTACAGTGCCAGTCCTTAGGGTTTTGGAGAAAAGCCCTGTCATCTTCTACAGATAACTACTCTCCTGAGAAACAGCTTTTGGCTTCTTACTGAATCTTAGTGGACACTGAACATCTAACTATGGGCCACCCAGTCACCACGTAGCTTGAGCTGTCTATCATGTAATGGAGGTTGTCTGACTCACAAAATCATAAAGGCAGAGGTATACAGCAATACTCCATTTTTTTGCACCCCATCATTAAATGGAAGCAGTATATGTTGAGTTCCGCAGGTCTGTGTTGCTTGTGACTGATTGGTGCAGGTGAAGAATGCTACACAAGAAACACTGCTGGAGAGGAGGGAAGCTGGTATCTCTGACGCCCCAGCAACAACTCTTAGGCATCAGGCAGCTCCCTTTTATTTAGTGAACAAAACAAGTGTACATGCAGTAAAGCAGGCATTAGTTTGAATAGGGTATGGGCAGTTCCTCACAAAGTAAATGGATGTCTTCTTGTCCAACTAACATAACAAAGGTGACTTCCTCAGGTGAATTCACCTCTCCAGGAGGTAAAGCACTTCGGCCTGGGCACGGTACCAAGGTCACATTCAGGGGGCCAGACCCATCTTTTCAAGGGTCTGATGTCATACATTCCAGCAGTTTGCAGCTGTTCTGCATTCACTCATTCCAGACTCACAAGCCCCACATTCAGGGTGCAATATTTGCCCTAACCATGGCCAAGTTGTGGCCATGTTACCCACGGTATATATATATATAAGATTGGGCTCAAGCAGGACCCGTAGGCATAAGCTGCGTGAAGAAGTAGCTCAAATGCCCGTTTTCTCTACCCTTGACATACTATCTTGCATCTCCCAGTCTGTACCTATGGCTTCATGGGGAACTGCTTATGATCAGTTGACTCAGTAAGACAGGTAGTTCTACATGATATGCAGGTACTACTTGAAAGTGGACAAGAGCAGCCCTGTAATCACCTTCCTGGGACCATTCTGAAGGACAGAGTTGAATAGAAATTATCCCAGTGGGCAAACCTTGGATCAGTACACCTCATCATTTACTTTACATGGAAGGAGAAATGACCAGATGTGCAGTTGTATATTGTTACATTAGGCTGTAGCCAATGGCTTGCCTAGATGGTCAGGGACTTGAAATTGGAGACAAGGAGGTATGGAGAAGAGGTATGTGGATAGAACTTTCCGAATGGGCCAAAGTAAAGATATTTATGTCTCATGTCAATGCTCACTAAAGGGAGACTTCAGTAGAGGAGGACTTTAACAATAAAGTGAATAAGATGTTGTGTTCTGTGGAAACCAGTCATCCTCTATCATTTGTGACTTTGGTCACTCACAGTAGGCTCATGAACAAAGCAGTCCTGGTAGTTGAATTGGAGGGATGAATGGACTCAGCAACATGAACTTCTACTCACTATGGCCAACTTTGCTAAAGGCACTGCTGAGTGCTCCATTCTGCCACCAGAAGGGACCAAAACTCAGTCCCTAGAATGACATCATTCCTGGAGGTGGTCAGCCACCAACTTGGTGACAGTTTCTTTACACTGGGCCACTTGTATTACAGAAAGGAGAGCATTTCCTCCTTAGTGGGATAGATGCTCTTAATACAGTTTGGGCTTCCCTGCATACAGTCCTTCATCTAAAACTATTACCCAAGGACTTTCAGAATTCTTTATCCACTGTTGTTCTATCTTACACAGCATTGCCTCAGATCTAGGGACTCACTTCCTAGGACATACAATATGGCACTGGGTCTGTCATCAAGGAATTTCCTATTTCTACAATGTTCCCTATCATCATGAAGCAGCTGGCTGGCTTGATAGAATGATGGAATCACCTTCTGAAGACACAATTATGGTGCCAGCTGCTCTGCAGGGTTAGGGCAATGTTTTCTGGGTGGCTGTATATGCTCTAAACCAATATCCTAGATATGGTGCTGTTTCTTCCATAGCCAGGATTCATGTGTACAGTAACCAAGGGAGGGAAATGGAATGTATCTTTCATAAGTTCCTATTGCTTAGCCTTTGAAGGTTTCGCTTCATTTTATCCCTCTTATTTGTTCCCAGTCTATCTCCCTCTCCTTTTTTGGTAAACTCTTTCAGGATGTATATCCCAAGCATTGATCACATTGATCACAATTTCTGGTATATACATCATTTTTATCAGGTATGTGTTAAATAAATTTAAGAAGTGAATGAGGACCTTGCTGCTGCTATAATCAAATACATATATATGTGATCAAACACCACAGTGATAATTCCAAATTATCAAGAGGAGAGAAATGTATTTACTGCTAACTCTAGTACATGGTTATCTCAAAGGTTTCATGATTCACATCACTTTGAGGAGTCCTCGTGGACCCACAGACACACCAAATTCAGTTTTAACTTTTGTGTGTCTCAAGTTTAATCACAGGACTTGTTCTGGCTTGAGCTTCGGTCATCATTTTACTCGCAAACATGCCCTTTGGGATCAAATTAAACCCAAGTTATTTCCCTTCCAGGGTTTCACCTGTCTTTTAGCACATTTCCAATTCCTTTTGACTCATGCTCCTGACTCCCCTTCAGTCCTTACACTGAAACCAGACTGATGTAAATACACCAAAAGCGTAATCAACGGCTAATAATCAGAGTTCTCTAAACCTGCTGCCATTGAGTCAATTCGGAGTCATACCAAACCTATAGAACAGAGTAGAACTGTACCATACAGTTTCCAAGGAAGCTACCAGGGGCTGCAATAATCAGAATCTGGTTAAATTAATTTAATAGGCTTTGGAAGCAAATGAGTATGGTTGTAGGGTCTTTTCTTTGTGGAGCTGCTGATGCTGAACAGCACAGGGTAAGTCAAATACACCCTCTACCCTCTCTCTGTGAGATCCTCCATACCAAAGAGCAGGACAATATAGGACCAATCCCCTCAGCGTTCCAGGAACTTACCTAACCACAAAAGGCTAGTTTCGGGAGTAACAGGAAGAAAATGTACCCGAAATAACCGCCCTAGCCCCGAGCCCTGAGCTTATGCAAACCACGAATTGCCGAAATCAATCCAATGTGGAACCTTCCCCCAACCCTACCTCCCCCAGGAATGTAAGACCCCACCTTTATATACTCTGTAATTCTCTTGTTCGGGGCTCATTCCCTCTACTCTGACAAGAGTATGGACTGAGCCCCAGCACGCTGGAATAAAAACCTCTTGCTGTTTGCATCAAGAACCATCTCTTGTGAGTGAATGCGGGGTGGCGTTCGCACTCAGGACCTTACATCTCCATGAAGATATTTCCAGAGAAATATGGAAAGGTGGTAGAAGATCAGCCTATCTCTAAATAGCTACTAGTTTTCAACTTGAATAAAGGAATAAACAGAATTCTTTAAACCCACATGTAATTTAAGAGCAATGTTTTGCAGAATGTAATGTGGCATAAGTTAACTAGAGAATCCTGTCAAATGGCAGTTCTCATTCAGTTGAATTAGGGTGAGTTCACTGCAGGAGGAGTACTAGAATCGTACGTTTATAACAAACTTCCAGCAACTCTGATCCATGCTGGCACATGGATCAAACTTTTAAATGCCAGGTTCTTAAGAGACTGCAGAATCCCTGAATTGTAACTAAACCACTCAGCTGTTAATTGAAAGGTCAGAGATTCAAGTCAACTCAGAGAAGCCTTGTAAAAAAGTCTTGGCTACCTACTTACCAAAATTTATCTATTGAAAATCCTATATACTCATCACCATGAGTCAGAAATAACTTGATGGCAACCAGTATTTGTTAGAGAGAGCTTACAGAAATATAGTATCGTTAGTGGGATCATGTGATCCACAGAAGACATCTGTGAAGAGGAATCGGAAGAGGGTCTGAAATTTGGCAAAATTACAGAGCCTGGGACTGAAGTTTATTCAGAAAGAACACGCAGAGCTGGGGTTCAAAAGTAAAAGCAAGAAATTTAGTGCCTTGAATGAAAATGGAAAAAGGGTTGTGGAAGAGGTTTTCATCTATTCCTTATTATCTATTTTTTTTTTATTCAATTAAGATAAAATTCTCCAAGGTTTAACCGGGAACACCTAGAAACTCTTCTCCATCTTCTGTCATGCAAAAATATAAGACACTCCACTTGCCTATGTTGTCAAAAACTCACTTAAGAATCATTTTAGCAGCAGCTAACTACAACCAAAACACAATCACGGTCTCCACGTCTTTACTTGATATTTTATACTAAAATTATTCTAACCAGAAATTTGGCCCAAAGAATTCACTGAACTGCTTTTATCAGAGCTCCAATAATCTATGGTTTGCCAAACCTAAGAGTTAATATTCTGTTCTCATTGACCTCTCATCTACAGCTGTGAGAATGACTACTCCTCAGTTTTGGAAACACTGCCTTTTCTAGGATTTTGACATTTCAAACTCCACCTGCTTTTTGTCTACCAGTGCCCACTTCTTCAGTTTCCTTTCCTACCTTCTTTCCCACACCTCTAAATCCTGGAGTGTCTATTAGTCTTAGAAAAAAATTACATGCCACACCATCACTGAAATGCCCAAAATTTTGCAAACCATACTGATTTGTAATGATATTTTTAGTAATTCGTCTAAGTGCCAAATAACACAGCCAGAAGACGAGAAGTTTAATTTTGGATATTTTAAGTTATCTTTTTGGTTCCAGTGTTCTGAGATCCTAAGTCAATCAAGATGGATCTGCATGGTTTATTTATGAATTCACATTTAGCAAATTCACGCAAGAGAAAGACAAGAGGAAGATTGTCCATGGGAATATGACTCTTATCAGTGATTAGCTACATAATCCATCTACTTGAGATATTTTCAGGTTACATGCTAGCTGTTTGGTCTCAAGAGATGTGTTGCCATTTCCTGTTTGTCTATGAGCCAGGATGTAAGTTTCCGGAAAGGCAGATTTTCTTGCCAAGCCTCCCCAGAGCACCTTTAACCTCTTGGTTCCTTAGGCTGTAGATGAGTGGGTTTAGCATAGGAGCAACCACAGTGTAGAAAACAGCAACCTGGCGGTCCTGGTCCAGATCATAGCTGGAGGATGGCCGGAGGTACATGTGGATCACAGAGCCGTACAGAAGAAGCACAACCAGGATATGAGAGCTACAAGTGGACAAGGCTTTGCGCAGGGCAGCAAGAGAGTGCTTGTGGGCTAGGGCAACACCAACGCGAGCATAGGACCCCAAAATGAAGAAGAAAGGACTGACCACCACAGCTACACCCTCCGTGAAGATTAGCATTTCATTGACCACTGGCCGGGTACAGGAGAGCTGAAGCAGGGGCGTGATATCACAGAAGAAGTGGGTGACCTGGTTGCCACAGAAAGTTAAGCGTGTGACAAGCACACTATAAAGGAGACTGTTGAGACTGACAATCACCCATGAGGTAAAGGTTATGCGCAGACAGAGGGAGCGGTTAACAATGGCAGAGTGTCTTAAAGGATCACAGATGGCAACATAGCGGTCATAGGCCATGACAGCTAGTAGGTGGCCTTCCATACTGCCCAAAGTCATAAAGAAAAACAACTGGACTATGCAACGGTTAAAGGAGATGGTTCGATCCACAGACAGTGTGTGCACCAGCATCTGGGGCACGGTGATGGTTGTCAGAAATGTGTCAACAAAGGAAAGCTGGCTGAGAAGAAAATACATGGGTGTCTGAAGCTGGGTGTCTGAGTAGGCAACAATTACCAACAGGGCATTGCCAATAACTGCTACCAGGTACATGGCAAGGATAGTCCCAAAAATGATCGGTTGCATCTCTGGCCAGCTGGACAGGCCCAATAAGATGAATTCAGTGACTTCTGTCCTCTTCCTTGGGGCCATAAGACACAATTCACATGACCTGTCAAGAATAATGCAATTTACTCCAGGGGTATTTTATGGGAAACATTTTTTGTTTGGTTGGTTTTGACATGGATTCTCCTAATTCCCAAAAAGTTTTTTTTTTTTTAATGCCTTTCTTTCACTGTTATCTTTATGTCTATCCATACTCTTATTCCATTTACTCCAGGTTCTTTTATTCAGCACTTAAAAACAAAACAACAGCAACAAAAATAATTGTCATTGAGTTGACTATGACTCATGGCAATTGCGTGTATTTCAGAGTAGAACTGTGTTCCATAGGGTTTTCAGTGTCTGATTCTTCAGAAGCAGGTCACAGGTTTTTCTTCCTGGGTGTCTCTCAGTGGACCCAAATCTCCAGCCTTTCAATTAGCAGCCAAGTGTACATTAACTGTTTGCACCGCCCCTGGACTCTACTCAACACTTACAGTCTCTTGGTTTAAAACCCAAAACCAAACCAAGCCTTTTGAGATTGAGTTGATTCCAACTCAAATTAAAAGAGGCTGTTAAATGTCTTCTGGTTTTGTATATTATGGTTCTCATCCTTATCTTTCTACATGTAGTCAGATAACTACTTCAGAATGGAGCAATGGAAAATAAACTTTGAATCTTTGTGCCCGAAAGTATTTTCATTTTCTGCCCATACTTGATTGCTGTTATCCTTTTTTCCTATCATCTGACATTGCTAATAAGAAACCTGATGTCATTCTGATTCTTTTCCTTTATCAGTGTCATTCTTCCTGGAAAGTTTTTAGGATATTTATTCCTACTATTCCTAAATTGTACAAAGATGTTGCAAAACATAGCTCCTTTTAATTCTGTGGTGAACTTAGCAGACAATCTCTACTAAGGATCTACTAAGATGCATGTGTATCTTGGGCTGTGAGCAATTTTCTTATGTCATTTCTTTGATTATGTACTCCATCAAGGTCCTCTCTTCTATTTCTTCTGGAAGAGCTACTAATGGGACATAAAGTTAATTGAATATTGAGTTAATTATGTTAATTTACTGGAAGAGCGATTCATCTAATAAAAAATTTCTAATCAGGAACTCCTATTACTATTAAGCTGCTTTTACATTAGCTAAGTCTCTCTTTCTCTTTCTTTTCCTTATGCTTTTATGTTTTTGTCTATTCAAGTCCTGGGATATATGTGATTTGTCACTGACATTTCTTTTATTCTTACAGTCATAGTTTTAATATGTACCTCTCCTTTCTTGTTTTGTTTGTTCCTTTATCATGAAGTCATTTTCTTTTTTGTGGATGCCAATCTCTGAGAATACACATTTTTATATTAGCTTTTCTTTCTTGAATGAAAATTCTTCTGTAATTTCTGACTCATTTAAAAAATATTTTGACTTAACTTATTTTACATTTGGTTTGTCAGGTTTGATAGCTTGGAGCTATTTGTTCTAAGTAGCACATGTCAGTTTCTTTTGTTGTGTTTGTATATATGTGCCTCTACTAATCCCTGCTCCTCCCAGGAATAGAATAATCCACTACATGATCAAATGAGAAGCTTGCCTTTATACTATTTCTCTCAAAGAAAAGGATGGACTTTATTCTAAGACGCTAATTACGTGAGATTCTCATGAGTTGAAATCGATTATAATAACAGTAATTCCTTTTTTCCTTCAGAAGAGATATTAGATTTTGTTGGATGATAAAATGCTAGGCTTTTATGATCTGATGGAGAAAGAGGAATATGTTTGTGGAATGGCTGACTTAGTTGTACTGTAGTTAGACTTCAGCCTCCTTACATTCTGGACCTGCTCTGCATTCTCCCTCTTACCCTTCTTGGTACAGGCTCCCTTTGGATCAAGAGCCCTTGCCAGTAAGATAAACAACTCTTCTCCAACATAATCCTCTCCTGGATATTCTAACAGATCCTTTTTCTGTTTCTGTTTCTCCTAGAAAGTCATTGAAATAGCAAATATGTTATTTTCCCTTATTGTTACGCGAGTTTTCCTTCATTATTATTTTTCTGGAATATCCAGAGGAAAGGAACAACAAATGCATGTGATAAATATGATACCTTTAACCAAAAGCCAGATAGCTAGGCACAACAGCTTTGGTTTCTAAACCGGCTATTTCTGTTATAGGAGTTCACCCATTAAAAGGCTTAGATACTTGAGTCCACCAGTCAGGGACATTTCCTTTGGATAGTGCTGAAATCACTCAAAATTGATCGTCTTTTGTCTCCTTACTGGATATCACATCAGACACCAGCATTGTCTTTCATTATAAAAGCATTCAGGCCATTAGATCCCAGCCTTCACTGGCATCTGTCACATTTTCCTAAATCACATCATAACCTCTTTAGCTGGCTTTGGTCACCCAAAATATTTTGAGTCATTTGCTTTCAGATTATCATTATGGATCACATGTATAAACAAACACTTAATATCCACTATTATTCATAAGGTTTTCCCTGGCTAATTCCTTTTAGAAGCAGACTGCTGGGTCCTTCTTCCTAGTCTGTCTTTAGTCTGGAAGCTCAGCTGAAACTCATCTACCATGGGTGATCCTGCTAGTAACTAAATACCAGTGGCATAGCTTCCTGCATCACAGTAACAAGCAAGCCTCCATTGACTGACAGCTCCAAGCTACCAAACTTGACAAACCAAACGTAAAATAAGTAAGCCAATATTTTTTTTAAATGAGAAAGAGACTTCAGAAGAATTTTCATTCAAGAAGTAGCAGCCAAACATTGTCAAATGTGGTGCTAGAAAGTGAGCCCCCCAGGATGGAAGGCACTCGGAAGATGACTGAGGAAGAGCTGCCTCCTTAAAGTAGAGTCAACCTTAACAACGTGATGGAGTAAGACCTCCGGGATCTTTGTTTGCTGATGTGGCATGACTCAAAATGAGAATAAACAGCTGCAAACATCCACTAATAATCGAGACACAGAATATACGAAGCATGAATCTAGGAAAACTGGAAATTATCAAAAATGAAGTGGAACACATAAACAATGACATCCTAGGCATCAGTGAGCTGAAAGGGACCATTTGGGGCCGTTTTGAATCCAACAATCATGTAGTCTACTATGCTCGGAATGAAAACTTGAAGAGTAGCAGTGTTGCGTTTATCATCAAAAAAAAACATTTCAAGATCTATCCTGAAGTACAACGCTGTCAGTGATAGAATAATATCTATACGCCTACAAGTAAGGCCAGTTAATATGACTATTATTCAAATTTACTTGCCAACCACTAAGGCCAAAGATGAGGAGGTCGAAGATTCTTACCAGCTTCTGCAGTCTGAAATTGATCGAACATGCAATCAGGATGCATTGATAATTAATGGTGACTGGAATGCAAAAGTTGGAAACAAAGAAGGAGGATTGGTAGTTGGAAATTACAGCCTTAGTGATAGAAATAATGTTGGAGACCACATGATAGAATTTTGAAAGACTAATGACTTTTTCATTGCAAATACCTTTTTAACCAACACAAACAGTGACTGTACACATGGACCTCACCAGATGGAATACACAGGAACCAAATTGACTACATCTGTGGAAAAACACGATGGAAAAGCTCCATATCAGCAGTCATAACAAGACCAGGTGTCAACTGTGGTACAGATCATCAATTGTTCATATGCAAATTCAAACTGAAACTGAAGAAAACTAGAATAAGTCCACAAGAGCCAAAATATGACCTTGAGTATATCCCTCCTGAGTTTAAAGACCCTCTCAGGAACAGATTTCATATGTTGATTATTAATGACTGAAGACCAGATGAATTGCGGAATGACATCAGAGACATCATCCATGAAGAGAACAAGAGGTCATTAAAAAGACAGGAAAGAAAGAAAAGACCAAATTGGATGTCAGAAGAGACTCTGAAACTTGCTTTTGAATGTCAAGCAGCTAAAGCAAAAGGAAGGAACGGTAAAATAAAAGACCTAAACAGAAGATTTCAGAGAGCAGCTCAAGAAGACAAAAGAAAGTATGATAATGACATGTTCAAAGAGCTGGAAATGGAAAACCAGGAGGGAAGAACACTTTTGCATTTCTCAATCTGAAAGAACAGAATTAAAAATTCAAGCCTCGAGTTGCAATAGTGAAGTATTGTACAGGGAAACTATTAAATGACTCAGAGAGTGTCAAAAGAAGATGGAAGGAATACACAGTCATTATACCAGAAAGAACTGGTCAATGTTCAGCCATTTGAAGAGACAGCATAAGATCAGGAACCAATGGTACTGAAAGAAGTTGAAGCTGCACTGAAGGCACTGAAAACAAGGCTCCAGGAATTGACAGAATATCAATTGAGATATTTCAACAAACAGATGCAGTGCTGGAAGAACTCACTCGTCTATGCCAAGCAATTTGGAAGACACCCTCCTGGCCAACTGACTGGAAGAGATCCATATTTATGTACCTTCCAAAGAAAGGTGATCCAATTGATTCTGGAAATTACCGAGCAATATCGTTGATATCACACGCAAGTAAAACTCTGCTCAAGATCATTCAAAAGTGACTACAACAATATATTGACAAGGAACTGTCAGAAATGCAAGTTGGGTTCAGAAGAGGACGTGAACAAGGGATATTATTGCTGATGTCAGATGGATCTTGAATGAAAGCAAAGAGTACCAGCAAGATGTTTACTTGTGTTTCATTCACTATGCAAAAGCATTTGACTGTGTGGATCATACTAAATTATGGCTAACATTGAGGAGAATGGGAATTCCAGAGCACCTAATTGTGCTCTTAAGGAATCTATATATGGATCAAGAGGCAGTTATAAGAAAAGAACAAGGAGACATTGCATGGTTTAAAGTGAGGAAGGGCATGCATCAGGGTTGTATCCTTTCAGCATACCTTTTTAAGCAAATAATTTGAGAAGGTGGATTATACAAAGAAGAATGAGGCATCAGGATTAGTGGATGACTCATTAACAACCTGCGTTACACAGACGACACCACCTTACATGCTGGAAATGAAGAAGATTTAAGACACCAACTGATGAAGATCGAGGACCACAGCCCTCAGTATGGATTGCACCTCAAGATCAGGAAAACAAAAATCCTCATAGCTGGAACAGTAAGCACCATTGTCACCAATGGAGAAAGGATTGAGGTTGTCAAGGATTTCATCTTACTTGGGTCCACAATCAACGTCCTTAGAAGAAGCAGTCAAGAAATCAAAAGATGCATTGCAGTGGGAAAATCTGCTGCAGAGGGCATTTTCAAAGTATTCAAAAGTAAGGACATCACCTTGAAGACTAAAATGTGCCTACCCAAGCCATGGTATTTTCAATCGCTTCATAGGCACGTGAAAGCCGGACCATGAACAAAGAAGAGAGAAGAAAAATGGATGCCTTTGAACTGTGGTGTTGGAGAAGAATGTTGAATGTACGATGGACTGCCAAAAGAACAAACAGATCTGTTCTGGAAGAAGTACAACCAGAGTGCTCCTTGGAAGCAAAGATGGTAAGACTGCATCTTACATATTTTGGACTTGTTATCAGGAAAGATCAGTCCCTGGAGAAGAACATCATGCTTGGTAGAGTGGAGGGTCAGTGAAAAAGAGGAAAACCCTCGACGAGATGGACTGACACAGTGTCCGCAACAACGGGCTTAAACATAAAAACGATTGTGGACATGGCACAAGACCAGACAATGTTTTGTTCTGTTGTCCGTAGTGTCGCTATGAGTTGGAACCAGCTCAACAGCATCTAACAATAACAATCCACTATTACATGTTGTTGAAACCCTGGTGGTGTAATTGTTAAGAGTTAAAACTACTAACTAAAAGTTTGGTAGGTACGGATCATCAGGTGGTCCTTTGAAACCCTATGGGTTGGTTCTACTCTGTCCTATAGTGTTGTTATGAGTTGGAGTCAACTAAACTTCAATGTTTTTTTAAAGAAAGCATTGCTCCTCCTACAGCAAATTCAACATTTCTGAAAAATCTTCTATTTCCTTAAATGTCAATAATATTTGACATAATATAATATGAAAAATACACCTAACAGGAAATAAACATGGTGATTTCCAGGTGCGAAGGAGTGAGGGTGAATATATCAAAATTGAAAAGAATACTGTACTTGTTGCTGACAAATTGGACCCTGACCCTCGGCAAGCCATGCACAAAGGAAAAAAATGTTGCCCATTCATGCCCAATCACCATGATTGGTAGTAGATCCAATCACTGTGACCCCTAGGGTTTGTAATGATTGATTTTCACAAGTAGATGGCAAGGTCTTTCTTTCCAGAATAGTTTACTAAACCAACCCCCTTGTTATTGACTCAATTCCAACTTACAGCATCCCTAAAGGACAAAGCAGAACTGTCACATAGAGTTTCCAAGGAGTGGCTGTTGGATTCATACTGCCAATCTTTTGGTTAGCAGTTGAGCTCTTAACTGCTCTGTTACCGTGGCTCACTCATAATTAATAAAATGTCAATTAACAAACACGATACCCTCCTGCCAATCAATTTTGATTTTTTCAATTGTTATTCCCTAAAATTATGTTACTGTATGTATTAACCTGCAGAGATGATGTACAACTGTGTATATTTCAGGAAAGTAATTTGTCCAGCTGCATTAAGAACTTTGAGAAAATTTACAAACTTTGACCAAGGAATTAGTACTGGGGGAATTTTTCCTAATGAAATAATCAGAGATGATCACAGAAACATCGTACAAAAACATTCACCACAAGATAGCTCAAAATTGAAATTACCCAGTGATACAGAACAAGTTAAATAAATTACAGCACATTTACATAATGAAAACTAGGTAGCCATTAAGAATAGTGGCTTTTACATTGTATCTAAGAGCATGATAGATTTATACTCAATAGCAACAAAAAGACAGATAACTCAATTTAAAAATGAGCAAAAGGACTTAAATGGACGTTTCAGCAAAGGAAATATATAAATAGCCTTAAAAAGATGCTGAAAATCATTAGTCATTAGGGAAAAGTATATCAAAACCACAATGAGGTATAATTTCATCCCCACTATAATGTCTATAAACAAAAAAATAGAAAACAGCGAGTGTTGGCAGGAATATGGGGAGATTGGAGCCCTCATCCATTATGGGTAGAATTATAAAATGGTACTGCCACTATGGAAAATAGTTTGGCAATTCCTCAAAAAGTCAAACACAGAAATCATACAACCCAGAAATTCTACTCCTATGTACCAAGAAGAACTGAAAGTATGGATTGAAATAGATATTTGTACTCTAGTGTTCATTGGATTACTATCTACAATAACCCAAAGGTGTAAATGGCCTAAATGCCTACTCCCAGATGAATGGATAAACAGAATTTGTTATATCCGTACAATGGAATATCATTCAGTCATAAAGAGAAATCAGGTTCTTATTCAAGCCACAGCATGGATTAACCTCAAGAACATTATGCTCAGTGAAACGAATCAGATACAGAAGGACAAATATTGTATGATGCCACTTATATAAAATATCTACAATAGGTAAATTCATATAAACCAAGGTTTATTAGTGGCAAGAGGAAAAGAGGAGTTATTGCTTAACCGCATTGAGTTTTTGTTAAGGGTGATAAAAATGGTTGTAAACAAATAGTAGCAATGGTTGCACAATGTGGGATACTTGTGGGTTTAATATCTGGAATATATAAAGTATATAAAGATCTCCCACAACTTAACAACAACAAAGAGGTAAAAACCTGATAAAAAAAATTGGATAAAGAATGCAAGAAGACATGTCACCAAAAAATAAATACTTATTGACCAAAAACTAATAACAATAATAATACGAAAAGATGCTGAATGTCATCAGTCATTAGGGAAATGTAAATTAAAACTACAATGAGATATTTCTTATCCAAAAAGAGCAAGTGTTGGCAAAGATAAGGAGAAATCAGAACTCTCTTCCATTGCTGGTTGGACTGAAAATGGCATAGCCTCTGTGGAAAAAAATACGGGATTCCTAAAAAAGTGAAACATAGAACTACCATATGATCCAGAAATGCTACTTCTAGGTATACACTTAAAGAACCAAAAGCCAAAGCACAAATAAATGTACACCAATGTTCATTGAAGCACTTTTCACAATAGCCAAAAGATGGGAAAAATCTAAATGTTCATCCACAGATGAATGGATAAACAAAATACGATACACACATACAGTGAAATATTACTAAGCTATAAAGAGTAACGAAGTCCTCATACATGCTAAAATATGGATGAATCTTGAAAGTGTTATAATGAGCAGGACAACTCAATTGCAAAAGACAAATACAATTCCACTTATATAAAATATCTAGTATAAGCAAGTGTATACAGATCTACGTTTATTAGCAGTGGCAGGTAAGTACAGGAGATAGGGGAGTTATTGGATAGGAGACAGCGAACTGCTTTTAAGGGTGATTGAAAAAATGGGAAGTAGATAACAGTGACGATCGCATAACATGATGAACACAGTATCATTGAATTATATATGTGAAGAATGTTGAAATGGCAAATGTTTTGTTCTTGTATGTTTACCACAGTAAAAAAAAAAAAAAAAAATACAGTGTGATAAATAAACTACTAGACGGACAGAAATAAACAAAAACAGTAAGTGGCAATTTTCTTACCTATATTTGGTCCAGGAAGCCCAGGTGCATAGTAGCTAAATGCTACTTCTACAAACCAAAAGGTCAGCAGTTCGAATGTGCCAAGTGCTCCTTGGAAACCCTGTGGAGCAGTTTTACTCTGTCCTATAGGGTTGCTATGAGTTGGCATCATCAACCTGACAGCAGTGAGTTTTCTTTTCTTTCTTTCTTTCTTTTTTTTTTTTTTTGGTATACTTGCTCCAAGGAAAAGAAGTAGTGTTTAGTCATTATAGTTTGATTCTTCCCACGTTTTCCAGAAGACACAAACTATACCTTAATCAATGCATATACCAAGCACTGAGACATTTGTCATTGTGGGAATGTCAGAATACTGAACTAATCCAAATAAAGAATTAAACTCTGTTTTTAAGACATCTCTCTTAGTGCTAACTTTAAACCCATGAACCTGCTGCTTAAAAGAAGAAGAAAACTCAGATTTTTTCAAGGTCTATTGCCCATTTTTTTCTTCCCCATATCCCTCTCTGTGTCACTGGAAATGGCTCAAACACTATGCTCTTGTGATCTTATTAGTCACTTGAGGCACTAATCATACAGAGATATCTGCATGAAGGTATAGATGAAGGTGAAAGAGAAGAATAGATGTGATGCAAGAGAAGTGAAGTGTCCCTTTACAGGAAAAAGATAAGTGAAAACAGCCTTTAAGAAAGAAGCATGGCAGAGTGTTGATTTACCTAAGATGAGGAGCATAATAACATAGAGATCCCATTTTCTTCCAAATGAAACAAAATTGTGTTTTTAAGTTAATTATGTGCAACAAGTGTAATAAGCATGGGAGTATTCTTGTTGGCTGTTTTCTCAAAGGTTCTTCTCTGTCTTATCTACTCTCCAAATTTCAACATTGCTCTCCTCCAAACCAGAAGTCTGTGGACTTTGTCCAGGGAAATGGGAGGGACTGAGGATACTGTTTACAAGCTAAGGCTAGACAGTCGAGTAGTTCCTTTTAGGGAAGACATGAAGATACACACGTGGATATCACTTAAACAACTCAAAACACTAAACAAAATTGAAATATAGAATAAAAAGGTGAGAGAGAATCGTTGCAAAGAGGCAGAGAAGCATAACCAGTTTCTCTGGTGTTTCAGACATCTGAAATTAGGAAGAAGGGAGAGAATAGAGCTAGAAAGTGATGTCCACATCCCTGGTCTTACTTGACTTTTCTCTTTAATTAGAGAATCCATATTGCGGTCTTCACTTATATCAATGACTACAGGTTAAGAATATGCTGCAATTACTGTGTTCTTGATCTAAATTCTGTTTTAGATATTCTTTCTCTTAGGCTGGTGATTCACAGAGGTTGAATCTAGTATATGTGAATCAGAACCTCCTTTCCTTTGTCTCTCAACCAGATCCTCTGAACTCTCATAATATGCTAGACCCTCTGTCACACATTTCTAGCATCTTGGAACTATGAAACAGTGGTCTGTACTCTCCATGGTTGCAAGATTATGTTCTCTAACTCCATCTTGATGTTTCTACTCAAGAAGAGTATCTTTCCAAGTTATAATAGACAAATCCTCCAGCCCATTGCTTCCCTTCACTTTGATATCTGGATCTCATTCTTCTACAGTCTGCTTGGCATCAACACCACATTTTCTATGAGAGGACCACATTATTTTATACTCCCTTTACATTTACTGTTAGAACAAATGGTGCCCTTATTCTGACCTTCCTTCTGTGTCTAGCATCACACATTCGAGTCAGAAAAGCTGGGCTGAGTTGTGCTCCCTCTTCCTCTCATCTTCACAAAATTAGTGAGCCTCTTTTTGTTACTTGTCAAATGCTATTCTATAGGAAGTCTCATCCCAATGATGCAGGCTCACTTGCATGCACTCGCTCTGGGACTTTGCTAACCCCAGGAGGCTATTCTTGTGTTCAGAAGGAGTACTAATTAGACTTTAGCCTAGCCCCTCCACTTTCCCTTGGATCAGCTGGGACTATGGCACAGGAGTCTGTTCCTTTTCACACCTTAGATATAGGTCTCACCAAGGCAAAGACCCTGAAACTTCTGAAAACAATTGTGCGTGTAAGGAGGTCTACTCTTTGGGGGATTCTATGTTGTTGTTGTGTGCTGTCAATTCTAATTCCTAGAGACAATATAGGACAGAGCGGAACTGTCCTAGAGAGTTTACAAGAAGTGGCTCGTGGATATGAACTGCTGACCTTTTGTAGCTAGCGGAAGAGCTCCACAATATCCCAATAACCAGGCATGATGAAACCCCAAGGGGAAATCAGTTAGGAGTTCATTCAAGCAGTCACTGTTCCTAACCTATCCTTCTTGTAATTACTGAGTATTTGTTATCAATAAAAAAATCTTAACTCAGCTGAATTAGGTGCAAGACACAGGAGATTGTGAGATAGTAGGGGGACAGCTCTAACAGCTGTTATCATGCAGGCATCTTCCAATTACTTTCTCATTTCTTGCCCTCACACAATCGCATCTATTGCTGTACTAGTCATTTGCTTACTCACTTACCTATTTTAGAATAATCACACTGAGACTACCTGATTTAAACAATACTTTGAGAAATAAGAGAAGAGGAGAAGTAACACATTAAAAAATTTGAAATTATTACAAATTGGAAACAGTCTTGGTCTCATTTTTACACATAACGTAATGATATATGGCTTATGGATATAGATTATATGTCACAGAAATGACAAATTGGAGACATATCATTGCTCTTCCACCATTCACTGGCACAGAAGAAATTGTCATTATCTGAAACACTGAAATTCTAGTTAGTAGGTATGATCAAAATCCAATGAAAATAGAAATATATTTAAATAAATCATTTCAAAATGTAATATGTTTATAAAGAGCTAAGAGGGACATTTGCTATTTTGGTTGCAAGAGATTTATCAGACTTTTAAACAACATCCTATTTCCTTTAGGATAATGACTTCATCCCTCCAAGTAATATAGTCTGACGGCCTGTCAGATGACCTCTCAATCCAGAATCTGAGGACAGAGACAAAGATATTGAAAACCAGTTGGAAGCAATTTATTTCCAAAAGAGGCACTCTGAACAGGCAGTTCTAGGATTCAGATAGTTTCTTCTATCTCCCTCCCTCTGCAGACACCTGCACACACATACGCACATACACCCTTCTGCTTTAATTCCTTCCCTAACAAATACATCTAGGCACTGACTAGTGAAACTGCTCATTTCAAAAATATGTGATATAATCACACATTATGTTCCACCTCTTGGGAAAACATACCACATGTGAAGTAGTTTCCTCCCCTCTAAAAATCAAACATGAATCTTCAGACCTTGAACTTCAGACTAAAACATTCCCTGGAAGTTTGTTTGATTAATTAATTAGCTTAATTACTAAAGTATGTCTACCTTGAACACCGAGCTGTTTCAAAGATTTGTCTTTGTGGGATCAAATTCACAACAACCTCTTGAAAGATTAGACAAAATATTTAAGGGACGAAGACTTTATGTTTATGAATGTGTAATAAGTTGTAAACAGATAGGGAGAATGGTTACACAATTTGAAGAACGTAGACAAGGTCACTGAATTGTATATGTGGAGTTTATTGAAATGCTGTATCTTCCATATTTTCATCTAAAAATAAATCTTAAAAAAAAAACCAAGATGTGGAACAAGACAAACTTGGATACCAAACCTGCCAAAAAAATTTCCTGGCTCTATTACCTTAAAGTAGTTGTTTAATTTCTCTGAGTCTTTGGGTTTCAAGTTTTTGCTTAGACTGCTTACTCCCACCAACCAAAATAACCCCTTGAACATGCAGGGAAACACACACTAACAGTGAAGAAAATAACAAAGATTACTCCAAAAGTAAGAAACTCGTATGAGAAGGAAAACAATTTTGAGTTAAATGTAATGTGGAGGCATAAAGTGGATTCAGACTTAGTAGGGAAGAGGTCTATTGCTTCTCTGTGAGGGATGTGTTGGGATAAAAGTAGTAAAATCAGTTTGTTTGTGTCTTTCCTCTGCTTTTTTATTAGGCAAATTTTAGTCTTCTCATTGCTGCAGAACTAGGTGAGAAGGGCTCACACATCTATTAAAAACCCCACCGTAGTATGGAGTTGGAGAAAACTGATGGTGAGTAACCAGTCTAAAGCATTCACTCCTCCATTCTTTGATATCAAACTCTAGTTATAGAGTACTATACAACTGCACACATTAGTTCCACTCTGTAAAACGGGAGCCTTTTCTACTGAACTTTTCTGGAAAATAAGGGGCAAGATCATTTCTACAAGATAGATGAGTTGGTAGATTAATAAGGGGCTGCAGTATACAGAAGGCTGGAAATTCTCTCTGTGGTAAAGAGTGAGTGAAAAGAAGAAAAGGGAGAGATAGAGGGAACACTAAGGAGTCACAAAGTTGAAGCCAAAGCCATGAATGTAAAGTGGCACTAATCTGGGCAGTTGTGTAATTTCTCTGAAAGTGCTCAAGAGCCCAGTTTGTAGGTAAAGAGAAAGCAAGTAGTATATGGAACAAAAATCTCAGTGTTACCATATGAGTGAATATAGAAGGATATTATGCAAGAAGCTGAGGTTACTGACAAGGAAACAGTTGTAGTGATTGACCACAGAATCCAAACAGGATATGAAATAAAATAAAGATATGCTGCATAAACTTTGCTTTAGTCATCTGGTACTGCTCTAACAGAAATGCCACAGAGTAGATAGCTTTAACAAAGGAAAGTTTATTTTTACACAGCCCAGTAGGCTACAAGTCCAAATTCAGGATGTCTGCTCCAAGGGAAGGTTTTCCCCCTCGTCAGCTCTGGTAGAAAGTCCTTGTGTTGCATCAGTCTTTGTTCAGGGAGCGTCTTGGCATAGGAACCTCAGGTCTGAAGGATGCGCTCTTCTCTTGGCGCTGCTTTCTCAGTGTCATGAGGTTCCCAACTCTCTGCTTGCTTCCCTTTCCTCTTATCCCTTGTAGGATAAAAGGTGTTGCAAGCCACACTTCAGGGAAACTGCCTTTACAGTGGAGCAAGGAGATGACCTTAGGAAGGAATTTACAGCCCTACTCTAATCTTCTCTAACATATCCACTCTGTTAACCACAGGCAGACATTAGGATTTACAGCATAAGAAAATAAAAAAATGGAGGACAATTACAGAATACAGAGAATCCTGGCCCAGCCAAATTACTACACATTTTTTTGGGAAGACACAATTCCATCCATGACAAGCTTCGAAGGAGAGAATATGAGAACCCATGAGCTGAGAGCTTCTATAACATTGGAGAAAACATGATATGGAAAGAAAACGGGAATTCTTCTTCAAGCAATCCATAAGTCTCTCTTCTTGAACTTTAAGTAATTGCTTTAAAATATCACCTGGAAAAACTTAAAAAAGGATTTATGTTTTCAGTGAGATGTAGGTCACAAAAAAAATACATTATTCTTCCGACGACAATGAGAAATAATGAATAAACTGAAAAAAAGAAAATCTTACATCTTCATGAAAGTCATTAAAGAGCTAAGGTGTGAAGACAGAAGAATGCCACATGTCGAGGAACAATGTTGGAATAATGAAAAGCTAGTTTAACTTTCTAACATCTGCACAAAGGATGAAAAGTCAGATTGGAATCTGGAAGAACTTCAGACATTAAGCAACATCCATGTCAGGGGACTTCTCCTAAGTTGCAGGGTAAGCTAACATCTGGTATGAAAATCCAAGAAAGATACTCTGCAAGTTAGCATTATAGTAAAAATTTTAAATATGCTAAGAAATTAGAGAAAAATATGTATAAAATAGTTTAAAAATAGATTTTAGTGAATAGTAAGTAATATAGCTCCTTTTTATTATTCATGTGAATTTTGAATCAATTACTTACAGTTAAAAAAGAAGTATTCATGGATTGAGTGTAACAGAAATAATGCTACAAAACAAATGAAATGGAAATTGTAACACACACTGTATTACATACATGTGTACATATACATACACACACACACATATATACAAGAATAGAAAGAGACTTTCAGCATGACAGCATGAGTGAAACTGGTGAAAACCATTTTTTAAAATCATGTATAATCACTGGAAATGAGCTTAAGGATGCACCACAAATGAAGAAACATTCAAGTAAATCTGTTCTTGTTCATTAAAAAATACTGAGTCTGTGGCATTTAAACTGCAACCTGCCTTCCCAAACTCAAAACCAAAAAGCAGTATCAACAGCAACAGCAACAATAAAAATTCCCGTTGAGTAAATTCTGACTTATAACCACCTTTGGGGACAGAGTGGAACTGCCCCATAGAGTTTCCAAGGATCAGCTGGTGGATTCCAACTGCTGACCTTTTAGTTAAGCAGCCATACCTCTTAACCACTGCCCTACCAGGACTCTGTCCTCTGTGGAACTCAGCAAGATGGAAATGCCACTCCAGACTGGGTCAGCTACGAACACAGGAGTCCTCCTCCCTTCAGCAATCAGTTGCAATTCTCCCCCAAAAGGGGCAGAACATCACTGTTTCATACTGTCACAAGCTAGTTATTGATTCAAGTTCAAGGCAATTGTGAGAGGTGAAGTTTCCTTCTTTCACCTAAATAAGCAAACCCTTACCAACACTGACAAAGGAAAAAATTTCAGAAATAACAAAGAGACATCACCAAAAACAACAGACATTAGAAGGATAATAAGAGATGATGGGAATTACTATAAAATTACAGTATGCAAGATAGTGTAGTCAGTAGATCAATAAAAATGATAATATTAGAATCCAGACATAGACCTACACTTATCTGGTTAATTAAATTTTGACAAAGAAGCACAATTCAATGAGATAATAAGTCTTTTCGACTAACTGTGCAACCAGAGAGACACATGGAAAAATAAATAAGTATTGATCCCTACATCACATCACGCACACAAAAATGTTTTTTCCACATGAGACATAAACCTAAATGTAAAAGTTAAAGTCCTAAGGCTCCTAGAAGAAAATGTTTTATTATATCTTCACAATCTCAAGATAGATAGTACTTCATAAACACAAAAGCACCATCCATAAAAGAAAAAAATGGTAACTGGAGCTCCTTAAACTTAAAATCTTTTATCAATAACACCATTTAGAAAATAAGGAAACAAGTTACAAAACATGAAAATATTCACAATAAATATAGCTAATAAGGATTCATAACTAGCCTGTATTAAAAAGTTTTAGAAGTTATTATTAAGAGACAAACAACTTAAAAAAATGGACAGATACTTCATCAAAAAAAGATATATGAACAATAAGCATATGAAATATGCTCAACATTGTTAGTCATCAGAGAAATGGAAATTAAAACCACAATGATATACCACTTTATATACTTTCAAATAAACAAAAACTTGTTGCCATTGGGTCTATTCCAACTCATAGCAACCCTATAGGACAGGGTAGAACCACCCCACAAGGTCTTCAAGAAGCAGCTAGTAGACTCAAACTGCCAATTTTTGGTTAGTATCCTGAGCTCTTACCCACTGCATCACCAGAGTTCCTTATAGACCTTAGAATGGCAAAAATATGTTAACCATAAGATTTCTACCACAAGAGAACATTGTGTTTTCTCAATAATTTATCAGTCTGAGATAAACCAAAGTCAAGAGAGGATAAGTGAACTTTACTGTCTCACAGAGCAGTCCATTTAGAGCTTGGGCACTGGGCAACAAACCAAGATTTTTTACACAATGAATACTTCGGAGACTGATATTCCCAGATGTCTCTGCGTCTTCCAGTGACAAGCTCTAGGGATTGTGCCAGGAAATGCATGTAGACAATGTCTTTACCAGAGTTTCCAGTCACTCTGGGGACCTGAGATGACATGCTCTTACGTGTAGTAGATGAAGGTTCTACATTCCAAGGTTCCAATATACCTTAAACATAGAGAAAGATGTTGCGCTTTCATCTAGCCCACAGATATGGCTTCTCCACTCTTGACAAATGAGAACAGAAAGAAGAAGAAGAAAACTCCTACTTTAATGTGAAGAAGTGAGGAGCTCTTCTTGATCCTGTTCAGGACCGACAGTAAGTTATACTTCCTTCGCTGTCAGTTAAAAAATGCAGAAGGGTGAACTGGAAATTGTTTCATAAATTTTTGTGTTGGGGATCAGTATAGTGCTGATTTTAGATGGATTATACCAGTTCTTTTGAATTTCTGTTGTTTACATTCACAAAGAAATTGTATTAGATGGCTTAACCTCTTGTAGTACCTAAGTGGTGGAGTGTCTAGTTAGCTTTGATTCAGAGGCTATTTTACTGGACTATTAAATTACCATCCTGGTCTTTGAAACCACATCTTCCCAAAGTCTCCATGAACCTCTTAGAGGAGCCTGACATGTAGATGGAGTGTTCGGATCAAGTTGCTTAGATTTTTAAGTGTGCAAAAGCAGAAGATTTTAGGAAACATTTTTCAGCACTGAGAAAGTCATAGAAGAGCACATTCAGGCCTACCTACATGCAGATGTATTTATATTAAACCTGAACTCCATGCATTGATTTTCTAAAACTGCAGTTTTTAAAAAAAAAAAAAATAGGAAATTCTCCCCAGGTGGTTGTGATACATGCCCCCATCTTAGGTTCACTGACCAGGTGTTAAATAATCTGTCATACAAATAAAGTTGAAACAAAAACAAATACATTTTCCTAACAATAAATTGCCTTAGGTTGTAATAGTTTATTTGCCCAGAATGTCAGAATAATTTTGAAAATATTTATATTTTGCATATTTTTCCCTCAGAGTTAATGTAATTGATTGTAATGGACTGCATGTTTTTGTTAGATAGTGAGATTCCTAAAGGTGAATTATCCTTAAGACAAATGAAAACAAAAATATATGTTCGTTTATTGGAAATTCTTATTACAAAGATGATATAACTGAACAAATGACAAAATATATCAATGAACTTTCTACCATATGCTTAGCTCTGGTAGCTGGACGTGGTTGCACCTATGTGGAGATGAGCTGGAAATAACAGAAAGACAACAGCTTTGATCTCTCAGGAAGTCTCCACTTCAGAGTAGAAATCATGTCTAGACCATTAGATTTACCAGTACAGAAACTAAATCTTGTTCAGACAGTGGGTCGAGTTGAAGTGGGCTGACTCCATCAATTATACTCAAACTCTTGACTTGAACAGATTTCATTTCAAAGCCTAGTTGTGTGACCTTCAACAAGTTGCTTAACCTCCTCTAAACCTCAGTTTCTCTACCTTTATAATGAAGATGATCATGGTGCTACCATTTTCATTGAATCATAACAAGGACTACAGATTGGATAAATTTAAGATCAAATATTGTCTAGTTCTGAGACCTTGGTATATCCCCCCCGTGGCTGCTCTGGAAAAAAAGATACCTTAAATCCGAAATCAAGATATCCTCCTCTTTGTTGTTGTTGTTAGTGCCATCAAGTCCACTTCAAGTCATAGGAACCACGTGGGACAGAGTAGAACTGCCATGTCCTGTTTTCTTGGATGCAATATGGAAGCAGAGTGCCAGATCTTTTTCCTGAGGAGCAACTGGATAGGTTAAAATCACAAACCTTAGGGTTACCAGACAAGCACTTAACCATTTGCACCACTAATTGTTTTCTTTGAACACTGCAAAAAAAGAACTATGGTGTACTTTTAGAAGACAAACTAAATAGATAAAGCTTTGTATTTAGGTTTGCAATTTATAATTCTAATAAGGACCTTTCAGAGGAAAAAGGGGGTCAGGAGTTAGGCTAGACAGTCTGAAACTTAGATTTTTAAATCCAAGGGGCCAAAACAAGAAGAACCACACTGTGTGGAGAAACACCCACAAGTGCGGAGCATCAATAGAGTCAGAATTAAAACACAAGTAATCTCCAAACTTTTGGGGGTCAGTTAAAACAAGTATTATTTGCACTTTGTACTGCCTTTTCTCTGAGAAGACTGGGAAAATTTTTTTAAAGGGTGTAACTGGAATAGACTATGATAAAAAAAAATTCTTGCTCAGTAAATTCACTTAATTTTCTTAACACTAGGTCAGAGTCATTTTATTTTTGTTCTTCTATTGTCAGAGCTACCTGTCAGAGATTAAACACTGGTAAACTTGTCAGAAGGAGCCCTGATAGTGCAGTAGCTAACCAAAAGGTTGGTTTTCAAATCCACCAGCCTCTTCATGGGAGAGAGATGTGGCAGTCTACTTCCATGAAGATTATAGCCTTGGAAACCCTATGGGACAGTTCTGTTCCATAGAGTTCTGTATCCATAGGGCCGGTATGAGTTGGAGTCCATTCAACAGTAACGGTTTTAATTTGACAGAACTCGGGGTTTTCCAAAATCTGTATATTCGTTTCTAGGAAGTTAATCGGATCAATTCAACCAATTACATACATTTTTAAAATAATCTTTTAAGGAAAATTTGAACAGTGCAAAAGTCGACACCCAATACCATTCAACGCACGTTCACTTCCCAGAAGTAAACATTGTTGACAACTGCTGTGTACTCATTCATTTTCTTGCTCACATTTAAACACATAATTTTCACCAGTTTTTCTTTTTTAATTTCTTTTTAGTTTTAAATGTTTCATTGTGTTTTAAGTGAGAATTTACAATCCAAGTTGATTTGTCGTACAAAAACTTAGACACACATTGCTATGTAACTGTACCTGCTCTTCCCACCCTGTGACAGCACACTCCTTTACACACTGTATTTCCTGTGTCCATTCAGCCAGCTCCTGTCCCCCTCCACCTCTGGACAGGAGTTGTCCAGTTAGACTCATGTATCTTCTTAAACCAAGAAGAACGTTCTTCAGCAGTATCATTTTATGTCTTATACTCCAGTCAAATCTTTGTCTGGACAAGAGTTGGCTTTGAGAGTGGTTACAGTTCTGGGTTACCACAGGGTTCCAGGGACCCTCCAATCTGTCAGACCATCAAGTCTGGTCTTTTTAATAGAGTCTGAGTTTTACATACTCATTTTTCTCTCTCTATGTCAGGGACTGTATGTTGTATTCCCTGTCAGGCAATTTATTGGTGGTGGCTGGGTGCCATATAGTTCTTCTGGTGTCACGCTGATGTAAGATCTGTATTACGTAGCTCTTTGTATCTCTTGGGCTCCTATTTCTGTCCTAGAACCCGCTGAAGCTGCTTATATGATAACTTGTTAAATTTTAAGACCCTAGATGTCACTCATCAAAGTAGGATGCAGAATATTTTCTTTAAAAACTTTCTTAAGCCTATTGATCTAGATGTTCCCTGAAATCATAGTACCCAGACCACTGCCCCTGCTACTCTGTCCTTCAAAGTGCTAGGTTGTATTTAAGAAACTTCTTAGCTTTTGGTTTAGTCTAGTTTTGCTGACTTCTCCTCTACTGTGTGTTGGGCCTCTTTTCACCTAAATTAATTCTTATCTACTAGTTAATTGATGAATAGCCATCTCCCTCCCTTCCTGCCCTTGTAACCATCAAAGACTGTTTTCTTCTCCATTTAAACCTTTCTCGAGTTCTTATGACAGTGGTCTCATATAATATTTATCTTCCTACAAGTAACTGATTTCACTTAATGCCTTCTAGATTCTTCCATGCTATGAGATGTTTCACAAATCCCTCATTGTTCTTTATCATTACATAGTATTCTATTGTGTGAATATACCATAGTTTATCCATTCATCTGGTGATGGGCAAGTAGGTTAACTCCATCTCTTTGCTATTGCGGACAGTGCTGCAACGAACTTTAGTGTGCATGTGCCTATTCATGTGAAAGCCCTTATTTCAATAAACAAAGAAGGCAGAATAAGAATCAATGTCTTTGAACTGTGGTTTTGGAGAAGAATGTTGAATGGACCATGGACCACTAAAAGAACAGATCTGTTCTGGAAGAAGTACAACCAGAGTGCTCCTTGGAAGCAAAGACAGCAGGACTGTGTCTTATATACTTTTGATATGTTGTCTAGACGGATCAGTCCCTGGAGAGGGACATCGTGCTTGATAAAGTGCAGAGGCAGTGAAAAAGAGGAAGACCCTCAAGGAGATGGATTGGCACAGTGGCCACAACAATGGGCTTAAACATTAAAACGATTGTGGACATGCTGCAAGGCCGGACAGTGTTTCATTCTGTTGTTCACAGGGTCACTATGAGTCAGAACAGACTCGATAGCACCTAACAACAGCAACATATTCCACGCAGTGGGATTGCTGGATTATATGTTTTTTCTGTTTTCAGCTTTTTAAGAAAGCACCAAATTGATATCCAAAGTGGCTGTACCATTTGACATTCCCACCAGCCCTGTATAAGTGTTCCAGTCTCCTCACAGCCTAACATATTTTGTGATTTTTGAATTAACACAGCCTTGTTGGGATTAAACGGTATCTATTGTAATTTTGATTTGGATTTCTCTAATAGCTAATGATTTTGAGAATTTTCTCATGTATCTGTTAGCTGCCCGAATGTCTGGTGAAATGACTATACACATCCTTTGACCATTTTTTAGTTGGGACATTTGTCTTTTTGTTGAAGAGGCTTTGTGGTATCTTGTAGATTTTGGAGGTTAGACGCTGACTGGATTTGTCTTAGCCACTGTATTTTCTCCCAGCCTGTAGGTTGCCTTTTTACTCTTTTGTTGGTTCATTGCATTAATTGTTTTTCTAGTACTGAACCATCCCTGTATCATCTGTATGAATCCTACTTGGTCATGGTGAGTTTTTTTTGTTGTTGTTGTTGTTGAATTCTATTGGCTAGAATTTTGTCAAGCATTTCTCATCTAAGTTCATGAGTGAACACTGGCCTGTAATTTTACTGTGTGTGTGTGTGTGTGTGTGTGTGTGTCTTATCCTGGTTTGGGTATCAGGGTTATGCTGACTTCATACAATGAATTTGGAAATATTTCATCCTTTCCTATGCTCTGAAATATCTTTAGTGATAGTAATGCTAACTTTTCTTTAAAGATTTGCTAAAATTCTCCAGGTTAGCCATCAGGGCCAGGTTGTTTTTGTTTTTGTTTTTTTGTTGGGAGCTTTCTAATTACCTTTTCAATTATTCTTTTGTTGTGGGTTTACTTAGTTCTTCTACGTTTCCGTTAGTTTAGATAGATAGTGTGTTTCTAGAAATTTGTTCATTTCCTTTAGGTTTTCAAATTTCAAATTTCAAAAAATACTATTTTTCATAGTATTCAGTTATAATTTTTCTTTTTTAAAAAATTTCAACTGGCTCTGTGGTGATAGCACCCGTTTCATTTTTTATTTGGATTATTTGTTTCCTCTCCTGTTCTTCTTTTGTAAGTCTGGCAAATGTTTTATTGATTTGGTTGATCTGTTCAAACAACCAGATTTGGGCCATGTTAACTCTTTATATCATTTTTCTATTCTACAATTCATTTATTTCTGTTCTATTTTTATTATGTGCTTTCTTCTGGTGACTAGGTGTTTCTTTTATTGCTCTGTTTCCACTTGTTCAAATTGTAGGGTTAATGCTTTGATTTGGGCCCTTTCTTCTTTTTGAATGTATGCATTTATTGAGATAATTTGACTTGTGAGTAATGCTTTTGTTGTGTCCCATAGGTTCTGGTAGGGTGTATTTTCATTCTTATGTGATTCTATGAATTTCTTTATTCCATCCTTGATTTCTTCTATAGCCTGGTAGTTTTTGAGCAAGGTGTTGTTATGTTTCCGTGTGTTTGATTTTTTTTCCTTGCTTTTTCTGTTATTGATGCATATTTTTATGACTTTATGGTCCAAAAAGACACTTTATAATATTTCAGTGCCTTGGGTTTTGTTAAGACTTTGCCATATGGCCTAATATGTGGTCTTTTCTGGAGAAAGCTCCGTGAGCATTGGAAAAGAAAATATACTTGGCTGCTGTGAAACGGGTGCTATCACCACAGAGCGAGTTGAAAAATGTTCCATATGTCTGTGAAGTCAAGTTGGTTAATCATGGCATTTAAATCTTCCTTGTCTTTACTGTGCTTCTTTCTTGATGTTCTGTGTCCACTGAAAGTAGGGTGTGTTGGCGTCTCCTATTATAATTGCAGAGCTATTTCTTTTTATTTTTTCCTTTTTTTTTTATTTCTCTTTTCAATGCAGTTAGAGTTTGTTTTATGTATTTTGCAGCTCTATCATCAGGTGTGCAAGTATTTAATATGGTTACGTACTCCTGTAATGTTGACCCTTTAATCATTATTTGATGTCTTTCCTTGTCTATTGTTGTACGTTTTACTTTAAAGTGTATTTTTATCAAAAATTAGCATTGTCATTTCTGCTCTTTTTTGAATGCTGTTTGCTTGATGCATTTTTTCCATCCTTTGAGTTTCACGTTGTTCATGACTTTTAAGTCTACCTTGTATCTTAGGTAGGTAGCATGTAGAAGGATCATGTCATTTTATCCAGTCTACCACTCCATCTCTCTATTGGTGAATTTCATCCATTTACGTTGAGTGTAATTATTGACAGCTATGAGTTTAGTGCTGTCATTTTGAAGTCTTTTTGTGTATTATAGACAATTTCTGTGTTCCACTTAATTTTCCACGCTGAGTCACTTGCCTTTGTATTTTCTTTTCATCTTTTTCATTGTTGTTTATTCTGTATTTGCTGAGACTTCATTTTTCTGTTGTTTTTTTATATTGATTTGTAGAATTGTTAATTTTCTTTGTGGTTACCTTAGTATTTACTTCTAAATGTAAATCACTCTTAATTTCTTTGTATTGCCTTGATTTCTTCTCCACATGAAAGATCTATCACTACATTTAAGACTCTCTTTTTTGTTACAATGTTTATATAATTACATACATGTTTCCTTATTTTCAGTGTCTTCCCTTTGATTTATTTTAGTGGTTTCCCTCTCTGAGTTGATATTCAGTTGCTCTCTTCTGCATTCTGCTCTTGCATTGTTACCTGACGTTATCGATTTTCTTACCAAAAGACTCCCTTTAGTGTTTCTTACAATTTTGGTTCAGTTTTTACAAGTTGCCTAAGTTTCTATTTATATGGAAATGTCCTAATTTCACCATCATATCTGAAAGACAGTTTTGTTGGACATATAATTCTTGGCCAGCAAATTTTTTTTCCTTCAAGGCTTCATATGTGTCATCTCATTGCTTTCTTGCCTGCATGGTTTCTGCTGAGTCATCCAAGCTTCGTTCTGTTGACTCTTTCATACATTATTTTGCATTGATTCCTAGTCAAAATTAACATTGTCTCTTTATCTTTAGTTTTGACAAGTTTGGTTATAATATGCCTTTATGTCTTTGTTTGGGGAGCTATCTTGTGTGGAATTCAATGCGTGTTTTGGATAGATATCTTGTCATCTTTCATGATATCAAGGAAGTTTTTGGTCAGCAAATCTTCAACAATTCTCTCTGTGTTTTCCTTATCCTCCCCTGACCTAATACTGTAATTGTCATAGATTATTCCTCTTGACACAGTTCAACATAATTCTTAATGTTTCTTCACTTTTAAAAATCCTTTTATGTGCTTTTTTCTCAAATATTTTGTTAATTTTCTTTGTGGTTACCTTAATGTTTACTTCTAAATGTAAGTCACTCTTTACTTTCTTTGTATTGCCTTGACTTTCTCTCCACATGAAAGATCTACCACTACATTTAAGATCCTATTTTTTGTAATAATGTTTATGTAACTACATCTATGTTTCCATATTTTCAATGTTTTCCTTTTGATTTATTTTTGTGATTTCCCTCTCTGGGTTGGTATTTATTGGCTTTATCATGTGTTTATCATCAGTCTCACTACTTTGACCTTCCATTGCTTCAGTTCTACTCCTTTGACTTTCTATTGATTTATCTCATTCTGTAAATTTATTATTAATTTTCTGAATTTCTACTTCTTGTGTTGATATGTCTTTCTTGCAGCCTGTTCCATTTGTCATTATGCTGTGCTGCATTTTGCCTCATTTCCTTCCTGATCTCTTGACATGATATTAATCTTTTATATTCTACTTCCAATAATTCCAGGAAGTTCTCTTCATCTGGAGAATTTCTTGTTTTTTTTTCCCTTGTCTCTAAGTGAAAGTATCCAGTCCGAAACAATTTTGCATGCCTGCCTATCTACAGCTCCTCTGTTCTCCTTTACCTGTGACAGCACACTCCTCCTTTTCATTTTATACTTGTCCTATCTTCTTAAGAAGCTCCTACCCCCTCCTCTCTACCCTCCTCTCTCCCATCTAGAAAGACATCACTAGGACAGCCTTCTCTAAATGCATAGAACAATAAGCACACCCACCATATTGTCACATTGTGTCTCCAAGGCTTGTCCATTTTTGTCCAAAGAGTTGACCTCAGGAACATTTTCTAGACAGCAGCAGCAGCAAGATCTAAGGGCCATGTTCCCAGGGGAACCCCTGTGGCATCAGACCATCAATTGTGGTCTTTTAGTAGAATACTGGAGCTGCACCCCTCTTTTTCTCATGTTGCTACAGGGACTCAACATTGTGTGCCCCATCACAGCTGTCTTTGGTGGTAGCCAGGTACCATCTTGTTCTTCTGGTCACAGGTTGATACAGTCTTCCACTTACATGAGTCCTTCAGTCTCCCAGGTTCTTGTGTCCTCATGTCTTTAGTGTTCTAAGTAATCATTTGTTTCAGCTGAGTTGGGACAATTTGGTGTACCTCAGACGGCAGCTTCCTAGCTTTTAAGACCCCAGATGTCACTCACCAATATGGCGTGCAGAAGACTCTCTTAGCGTAGGTTAATTATGTTAACTGACCTCAATGTCCCCTGAGAGCATAGTCCGCAGACCCCATCCCTGCTACTCTATACTTACAATATTGCATTGAGATTAGAAGGGCTTTCAGTTTATGGGGAAGTCCCGTTAAGTTGATCTACTTTCTATCGTGTGCCATCACTGCTTTCACCTAACCAAATTTCTATCAACTATCTAATCTATTACCAACATCATGCCCCTCCCCCCACCCTTGTAGTCATCAAAGAGTCTTTTCTTCCGTACATAAGTCTATTTTTAAGTCCTTATAGTGGGGGCCCCATACAATATTTGTCCTTTTTCCATTGACTGATTTCACTCAGCATGTCATCCAATGGAAACTAGGTTATGAGAGGTTTCTTAAAACCGTCATTGTTTTTTATTATTGCACAGTGTTCCATTGAGTATATATGTACCACAGTTTGTTTATCCATTCACGTGTTGATGGGTATCTAGGTTGATTCCATCTTTTTGCTATCATGGACTATGCTACAATAAACATTCGTGTGCATGTATCTGTTCATGTGACTGCCCATGATTCTGTAGGACATATTCCGAGCAGTTGGATCACTAGATTAAATGGTATATCTGTTTCCAACTTTTAAGGAAGCACCAAATTGCTTTCCAAAGAGATTGTACCATTTTGCAATCGCACTAACAGTGTAGGAGAGTTCTAATTTCTCCACAGCCTCTCCAGCATTTGTTGTTTTGTGTTTTTCAGATGATGGCCAATCTTGTTGTGGTGAGATGGTATCTCATTGTAGTTTTGATTTGAACTTCTGTAATAGCTACTTATTGTGAGCATTTCCTCATGTGTCTTTTGGCTTCCTGGATGACCTCTTTGGTGAAGTGCCTGCCCACCTACTTGGCACATTGCTTAATTGAGTTATTTACCTTTTTCTTGTTGACATTTTGTAGTACCTTGTAGTCTGACATGTAGTTACCAAGTATTCTTTCCCACTCTGTGAGTGGTCTTTTAACCATTTTGATAAAGTCTTTGGATGAGCAAAAGTGCTTGATTCTTAGTAGTTTCCATTTATCTATTTTCTCTTCTGTTGATTGTACTTTGTTTGCCAGAACAAAGTCTGTCTAAGTTGTGTATTAGAACTTCCATTGTTGACTATTTTTTTCTTCCACAATCTTCATCATTTCAGGTTTGGTATTTAGGTCTTTGATATATTCTGAGTTAGTTTTTGTGTAAGGTGTAAGAAATTAGTCTTGTTTCAGTTTTTTTGCAGAACAGATGGATATCCAATTTTGCCAACACCATTTGTTAAAGAGACTGTTTTCACCCCAGT
The DNA here is from genome assembly GCA_028571685.1 of Heterohyrax brucei. NCBI lineage: Eukaryota > Metazoa > Chordata > Mammalia > Hyracoidea > Procaviidae > Heterohyrax > Heterohyrax brucei. Next base: position 73,739,023 of record CM053150.1, read on the forward strand.
TTAAAATCTTAGGGCCTTCGTCGAATATCAACTATTCATAAGACTATGGTGATGTCTCTGGGGTCTCAACTCTGTTCCATTGGTCTGTATGTCTCTTTTTGCACTAGTACCAGGCTGTTTTGACTACTGTAGCAGTGTAATAATTATAAAGTCAGCTAGTGTGAGGCCTCACACTGTGTTCCTCTTCTTCAGTGGTGCTTTGTCTACCTGGGGTTTCTTCTCTTTCCAAACAAAGTTGGTGATTTGTTTCTACATCTCGTTAAAAAATGACATTGGAATTTGTTTTGGGATTGTATTGTATATATAAATTGCTTTGGGTAAAATAGACATTTTCACAATGTTAAATCTTCCTATCACACTCCTTCTTGCAGGTCTTGTAGTTCTCTCTGTATTGGTCTCTTATTTCTCTAGTTAGATTTATTCCTAGGTATTTTATCTTCTTGGGTGCTATAGTAAGTGGTAGTGATGTGGTGATTTCTTCCTTGATGATGTCTTTGTTGATATAAAGGAATCCTACTGATTTTACTTACGTTTATCTTATATCCTGATACTTTGCTGAACTCCTCTATTAGGTCCAGTAGTTTACTTATGGATTCTTTAGGATTCTCTGTATATATATATAATCATATCATCTGCACATAAGGAGATTTTTACTTTGCTAATGCAGGTGACCTTTATTTCTTTGTCTCTTCTAATTGCTCTGGCCAGAACTTCTAGTACAATACTTGGCAGAAATGATGAGAGTATGCATCCTTGTCTAGTTCCTGTTCTCAAGGGGAATTCTTTCAGTTTCTCTACATTAAGGATGATGTAGGTGGTTGGCTTTGCATAGATGCCCCTTATTGTGTTGAGAAATTTCCCTTCTACTGGCATTTTGCTGAGAGTTTTTAGCATGAATGGATGTTGGACTTTGTCGTCAGCACCAACTGACAAAATCAGGTGATTCTTATCCTTTGCGCTATTTACATGATTGATAACATTAATTGCTTTTCTGATGTTGAACCAGACTTGCATCCCTTGTATGAATACAATTTGGTCACAATGAATTATTTTTTTGCTATGTTGTTAAATTCTATTGGCTGGATTTTGTTGAAGATTGTTACATCTAAGGTCATGAGTTACATTGGTCTGTTATTTTCTTTTTTAGTGGGATCTTTTCCTAGCTTTGGTATCAGGGTTATGTTGGCTTCATAGAATGAATTTGAGAATATCTAATCTTTTTCTATGTTGTGAAATTGCTATAGTGGTATTGGAATTAATCCCTCTCTAAAAGTTTGGTAGAATTCTTCAGTGAAGCCATTTGGGCCAGGACTTTTTTGGTTGGTAGTTTTTTTAATTCCTTTTTCAATCTCTTCCTTTGTAACAGGTTTATTAAGTTGTCCTGCTCCTCCCATGATAAGTTTGGTAGGTGATACGAATGCAGAAATTAGTCTATTTCCTCTAGGTTCTCAAATCTGAGTACAGTCTTTTGTAGTATTCTGTTATGATACTTTTGATTTCAGTCGGGTCTGTTGTGACATCTACCATCTCATTTGGGTTATTTGTTTCATCTCCTGTTTTTCTTTTGTAAGTTTAGCCAATGGTTTATCAATTTTGTTGATCTTTTCTAAGAACCAATTTTTGGTTTTGTTAATTTTTTCAGTTGTTCTTCTATCATCTAATTCATTTAGTTCTGCTCTAATCTTTATTATCTGTTTTCTTCTGGTATCTGAGGAGTTCCTCTGTTGTTCTCTTTCTACTTGTTCATGCTATATGGTTAATTATTTGGTTTTGGTCCTTCTTTCTGGATATGTGCACTTATAAAGATAAATTAACCCCTGAGCACTGCCTTTGCTCTGTCCCATGAATTCTGGTAGGATGTGTTTTCATTCTCATTTGATTCCATACATTGCTATATTTTGACCCTGTTTTCTTCTTCTACAACCCATGAATGTTTTAGCAAGCATTGTAGTTTTCATGTGTTCAAATTTCTATGATTTTTCTCCTATTGATTTCACCTTTTATGGCTTTGTCATTCTAGAAGATGCTTTTCAATGATTCAATAGTTTGGACTTTGTTGAGACTTGTTTTATGTCCTGACCCATGCTCTATTCTGGAAAATGTTCCCTGTGTGTTGGAGAAGAAGGTGTACTTATCTCTTGATGGGTAAAAAGTTCTACATGTGTCGATGAGGTCTAGTTGCTTAATTGTTGCAGTCAAATCTTTGGTATCTTTACTGAGTTTTTTCTGGATGATCGGTCAGTTGCTGAAAGTGAAGTGTTGAAATCTCCAAGTATTACTGTGGAGTGATCTGTCTCATTTTTCAATGTAGTCAGTGTTTGTTTGATGTATTTAGATACTCTGGTATTGGGTGTATAATTATTTAACATTGTTATGTTCTACTAATATGTTGAATCTTTGAGCATAAGTCATGATCATCCTTGTCCCCTGTGGTGGATCTTACATTAAAATCTATTTTATCTGAATTAGTGTTGCCACTCTGCTCTTCTTCATATGTTGTTGGCTTATTGTATATTTTCCTATCCTTTGATTCTCAATGTGTTCATATCTTTGAGTCTTAGGTGTATTTCTTGTAAGCAACATACAGACAGGTCGTGTCTTTTCATCCACAATGTCACTCATTGTCTTCTTATTGAAGTGTTCAGTCTGTTTACATTCAGTGTAATTATTGATAGGTATGTGTTTAGTGCTGTTGTTTTGATGACTTTATTTTTTTTGCTGATGTTTTCTATGTTTTTCTTAATATTCTGTTCTGGGTCATTCTGCTTTATGGGTTGACTTTTCGTATTTTTCACTGTTGCTTTTGTGTCTTTTAAGACTCTTGCACTATGTTTCTTGTTTTGATATGTCACATTGTTATTTTGCTTTGTGGCCACCCCTATAGTCCCCTTAATATTCTAAGCTTAAATGAAAGTTTAACTTCTGCATATCCTTTTAATTTCCTCTCTGTCAGAAAGAGTTACATCTACTGTAATGTATCCCTCTTTCTATTTTGGTGATATCATAGTTTTTGTGTTATGATCACTGGTTCCCTTCTTTCAATACCATTGTCTTGATTGAGATTATTGACTTCCTTAAGTGAGCAGGATTCTGAATGCTGTGTCCTACATTGCCTCCTTAAGCATACACTTAATGTTTTTGTTTTTCTAAGCAAAGAGAATCTTTCAGTATTTCCTGTAGTTTGGGTTTGGTTTTTACAAAGTCTCTGAGCTTCTGTTTATCTGTGAGTGTCTTAAGTTCACCATCATATCTGACAGACAATTTTGCAAGGTATATAATTCTTGGTTGGAAGTTTTTCTCCTTCAGGGCTTTGAATGTGTCATACAGCTGCTTTTTGCCAATAACATTTCTGCTGAGAAGTCAGACAAAAGCCTACAGGATTTCCCTCTGAATATTATTTTTGCTTTGAGGCTCACTGCCTTTAAGAGAATCTGTTTCTATTTCATGTTATTAAGCTTGATTATAATATGTCTTGGTGTCTTTATTTCCGTGTCTAGTTTTTGTGGCATTTGATATATGTCTTAGATATCTATGTTCTCTTTCATAATTTCAGGGAAGTTTTCTGTTAATGCTTTACAACAACACTCTCTGTATTATCATCCGCCCTTCCCTGTTCTGGAATTCTAATTATTTGTAGATTATTCTTCTTAATAGAGTCCCACATGTTTCTTATGCTTCTTCATTTTTCTTATTTTTTTCCTCTGATTTTTCCTCATAAATGCTGGTGTCAGTTGCTCTGTCCTCAAGGTCACTAAGTCTGACTTCTATCTCCTCAATTCTGATTTTTTGGCTTTGGATTGAATTGTCTAATTCTATAATTTTATTATTGATTTGCTGGATTTCAGATTGCTGATATTCCACCATTTCAAATAGCTTACTTAATTTTTCATTTTGTTCTACTGCATTTTGTTTAATCTCTAAGAGGGCTTTATATATAATTCTTTTGTACTCAACCTCTGACAGTTTCAGAAAGGCTTCTTCATCTGGGAAGTTTTTTGATTCTTGATTTTGGAGTTTTATGGAGCCTTGGTGGACTGTTTTTTAAATGGTTAGCCATCAACTGTTGTCTGTGTACCATCTAGAAGGTGTTCGATTTCTCTGGTGTTACCTCAACAAGAGTTTAGACATAGTTCTAAGAGGGCAGTCATCAGCCATCTCATGTATTCTAGTAACTGCCCCCAGGTGGACTCTCAGCAGCCTCTGCTTCCTTTCTGGCAAAGACAGCACCCTACTTATGGAGACACTGGAGGGCCATTAGTTGATCCTCTGGTGTAGATCAGTGAAGTGTGGAGGAGATGCCACTGGGCTGCTCAACAATCAGTTCTCCAGGTGGTCTTATTTAAAACTGTACTTTACTTCTTAGGAGCTGTCCAACAGCTGCTGAAAACAATCAGGCACACAGATGTAAAAGGCCCTGCCTTCCATCTGACAACAAAAATACCTTATAGGCTGTCCCTGGATTCTATGATGTAGTTCAAAGTAGGGAGAGATTAGGGCCTTCCTGCAATCCTCAGCCAAGCCCCACCCATAAATCTAGACATAAGTTGTTTCAAATACAGCTTTTCTGCCAGAGAAGCTCTTGCCAGATGGGCTGCTACTCCACTTCAGAATCAGCCACAGCTAAGGCTCCCAGCTGGGTGACTCTGCCTTCCAGGCTATCAATATGGCATCCTGACCGAGCTGCCCTTCTTGCCGTGAAACAGCAGGGTCTGTGGTGCAGCTCAGAAAAGCAAGGATGGAGGATCAGTGGGGCCCTCAGTCAGCAGCTGGGCTATCAGTATGTAGCTATCCCACAGAATGTCTCTCTGACGCATTATGTGCTGTTCACTTATGCACCACAGCTCAATGTATTTGCTGGGTTATGCCCAGTCCCTGCCTTCCAGATAACGAAGAAGATGTCAGTACCTGCAGTCCTCTGAAACAGTGAGTCAGTAGGAATGGGGGTCAGTGGCCTCTGGATCTTCTTTGAGAGGGGTAGTTTAGTCTGTTACTGGTGCCTAGTCAAATCTGACAACACCATGCCAGAATCTAGGGCTCCCTGGAAATCCACTGCTCCATTCAGTTACCATTCCAGGCTTTAGTTCTCAGAGGGAACTGAGGAGACGTGTGTCCCCTTATTGGCCCTACCTGGAAAATTCCTTGATTTTTTTGTTTTGGGAGTTTTCTGAAATGATTGTGACTTCGGAAAGTGATTTGATGTTGACTTTTGTCTCTGAGCCCTTTGTAAGTTGTTGAATTTACCTATTTCATGTTCGTTTACAATGTTCTAGCTTCCTGTTTTCTTTATCTTTTTAATATCCAAATAGGCTGGTCATGTGTACTGCTTGGTTATATGTGTCTTTGAAGCCCTAAAGTCCTGTCACCAGGTGGTTAGAGCTGTTACCAGACATGGAAGCCCAGAAATCTCTTTACTTTTCCTGTATGGATTTGGATCATGTGTCCAGGTAGTTAACCATCAAGTATGTGTTGCAAGCTCTCCCCTATTGCCTTAATTGGGCAATGGTGATTCGTGTCAGCACAGGTATCTGGCTGAAGGTGTTGAGAAAGGCAGAGGTCTAACATCTGTCTCTAAATGTCTGTGAGGAAGTTGTATCCCCTTATTTCTGATTCTAGGTGAAGGAGCTGTTTCTGACCTGAATTTTCAGCTTAGGAGAGTCACCAGACCTCTTTTTATTCTCCTCTTCCCTACTTTGTTAAATTACTCCCTGTCTGAGTCTAGGAGAATGACTCAGGGCACATGCAAGGAATCTTATTTCTGCAGGGTGCATTTCAGAGATTGGAGGGAGAAGCAGTGGGAAAAGTCAGAAAGGTTTACCCAGAAGGAAAGGAAACATTTAGATCCATACACGTTAGATAAAGAGTAAGCCACTTAGCTTCTGACCATCCATTGCCTCTTTTCACTGATTCTGGAGGTGCAAGTGTTCTCTCCGCTGCTGTTTGTCTCCCACTGAGGAGTCTGCCTTTCAAAGTCACTGCCCCGCTCACTACTCTGGCTGCAGCCAGTTCCTGGCAGGTCAGGTCTGGCCATTTCTAGGTACTTCTGTATCTACTTTCCCTTCCCATCACTCAGTCCAAGTTTTTCCCTTTGATGTTCATGGCTGCTAAAATGTGATATATAATCAATTCATTTGTGCTTTTGAACATTTGTTGTTAGGGAGATCATAGAGAGTATCTGATTATTTGCCATCTTGGCCCTGCTTCTATATTTTTTATAAAAATAAAGTTGTAAGTATACAGCCTGTTCTGAAATGCTACATTTTTACTTAGTACATAATTTACTTTAAAAACAACAACAACAAAAAGAAAACATTGCCTGTGAGTGAATTACAACTCAGAGAAACTCTGTAAGACAGAGTAGAGCTGACCCATAGTGTTTCCAAGAAGTAGGCAGTGGGTTTGAATTGGTGAACTTTTGGTTAGCAGCCAATCTCTTAATCACTGAGTCACCAGGGCTCCTTTGTTTACTTAACTGTATTATTTATTAAGTGAAGAAAATATTGTTTATACTGATAGGATGCATACTTTCCAAAACACATTTTTACATGGTGCCTAGTTGTGGGAACAGCTGAAATGGTTTGAAGCAGATCTGACCATCTGATCACAGTCTGATTCAGAGTGTCTTTTTTAAAGTGCATAATTACAAATTTAAGCTTTAACAAAAGAGAATCATATAAATAACAAATTTTTTTAAAGAAAAGGTTTAGAGTATTTTTAACTCAGCATCTTTAACTTTTTTGTTATTTATATAATAATAAGATTTATTTCACACAGAATTCCAAATATGGACAAAAGAAACCAGACTGGCATCTATGAATTTCTCCTCCTGGGCCTCTCTGAGCATCCAGAACAACAGCTTCTCCTGTTTGGGTTCTTCCTGGGCATGTACCTAGTCACCATGGTGGGAAACCTGCTCATTATCCTGGCCATCATTTTTGATATGCACCTTCATACCCCCATGTACCTCTTTCTGGCCAATCTCTCCATTTCTGACATTGGTTTCACCTCTACAATAATTCCCAAGATGCTAAATAATATTGGCTCAGGAAGTAAACTGATTTCTTATGGTGGATGCCTGGCACAACTCTATTTCTTTGGTTTATTTGCAGATCTGGACAACTTTCTCCTGGCTGTGATGGCACTAGACCGCTATGTGGCCATCAGCCACCCCCTTCACTATTCCATAATCATGAACTCCCAATACTGTGTCCTGTTGGTGGCTGGGTCCTGGATAGTGACTACCTTCCATGCCCTGGTACATACTCTCTTAGTGACCAGGCTTTCCTTCTGTGACTCCAATATTATCCCCCACTTCTTCTGTGATCTAGTTCCTCTCCTGAAACTGGCCTGCTCCAGTACTTATGTTAATGACCTCATGCTCATACTTGTGGCAGGAACTTTGCTTATTGGACCCTTTGTCCGTATTCTTACATCTTACATTTACATTGTACTGTCAGTCCTGAGAATTGATTCCCCAACAGGGAAACAAAGAGCCTTCTCCAGCTGCACTTCTCACCTCTCTGTGGTCTCTCTGTTCTACACAACAGCTATTGTGGTCTATTTACATCCTCAAACACCCTACTCAGGTGGGAAGGACCGAGTCTTCTCAATAATGTACACAACAGTAACCCCTATGCTGAACCCCTTCATCTACAGCTTGAGAAATACAGATATAAAGGAGGCACTGAGGAAACTACTCAGAATAAAAAGATTCTAACACTCTTCTCAGGACTTCAAGGTCTCGACTCCACGACACAGAGAAGAGAGCTGAAAAATTGGTCTCCTGAGAGCTCTTCCAACACAGTTTCTTTTCTCTGAAGTTTACATTTCAAACTCTGGGCTCACATCTAAGCAGAAGGAGATGATCTCTAACCAGTAATCGTTTCTCTAAAATTTATATTCTCTGGGTAGTCCTCAAACCCCCCCTTAAAATGGTTCTTGTTTATTTTTGCTGGGTGCCTAAGAGAAGTTTGCATGTAGGAGACTTACTTACATATCAAATGAAAATGCAAGTGTAAATCTTGGTTTAGTTCAAGTTATAAAGGAGCTAGGAAAAGTATCTTTAACCAAAGACTATACAATTCACTATGGCTGGTAAAATGAAATAGAAAAGAAATAATTTGATATTTTACACTTAAATGGCAGTGCTCTGTAGAAGAAAGTGAAAGTGACTTTAATTTCAGTCCTGGGTTATAGCACTGGCTTCGCCATCGATGAGTTTTGTTACCTTGGATAATAGCTCAAGGTCTCTGAGTCTTGATTTTCCCATTTGTAAAATAAAGTTTTTGGGTTCTATAAGTCTAAGGACTCACACACATGCCTCACTTATAATACTAAGTGTTAAAGGGGCAAGAAATAAAGACTTGAAATCAGGCTGTGAAACTCGAGGCAACTTCCTTCTCTGTGAGACTCGGTTTTCACACTTAAAAAACTGAGTAACAGTTACATCACAGGATTACTCTGAGCAATCAGTGTGAACCCACTTAGATCACAGTAAGTGTTCAATAAATGCTTATTAAATCTAAATCTTCCATTCTTTTATTTTTTTCTAATCAATTTTAAGGCTTTCTTTTTCTTTATTAAATACACCTGACATTCCATTGTACACTGGAGCATCTACAGAGAATAAAATATACCTTGCCCCTGATTTCGTGGAGCTTTTAGCCTAGTGTCTTTCATACTCTACTGTAAGCTTCACGAAAGCAAGAATTCTGTCTTGTTCACTATGGCATTCCTGGAACCCAGAGGGTTTAGCTAAATGGATGAATGACTGGATTTAGAAATGAATGAATGAATGAGCCCTATTGAGAGTGTAGGCTTTAAAAGTAGGTCTCAATCCAAAGTTCTCACTACTCTGCCGTGTTGAGTCCACTGCTTCCTACAGAGACTCATTTTACATTTTATAGTGAGGTCATCAGGAGCACGGTATTTTCAGAAAGGCAATACAATATACTAGGAGGAAACAAACAAACAAACAAAAAACCTGGTTTGGGGCACAGTCACTTATTTCATGAGAGACATGAATGAATTTCTTAGCCTGAGGCTCAGTTTATCCAATTATGGTTTAGAATTTAATAAAACCTGAATTACAAGGCTGTGAAGATTAAATTGCAAGATAAAGTTAAAAATCACACAATATAGTTCCCATGCATAACAGATATCGAACAAACGGTATCTGGAGCTAACACTGAGTTTAGCCTACAGGTTCAAAGCAGAAAATCCACCTGCTGGTTAAGTGGCATTGGACAAGTCACTTAATTTCTGAAGACACCAGTTTTATAACATGAAAAATTAAGATAAGATCAGTATTATTCATTTTCAGTTTATCATACTGTGATGGCTTTCCTATTGCTGTGATGATGGAAACTATGCTGCTGCTATTTCAAATACCAGCAGAGTCACCCACGGTGAATGGGTTTCAGCTGAGCTTCCAGACTAGGACAAACCAGGAAGAAGTACTTGCCAGTTTACATCTGAAACAAAATTAGCCAGTGAACATCCCTATGAATAACAGGGGAACATTTGTCTGACACAGTGACAGATGATGAGCATCTCAGCTGGCAAGGCATTCAAAATACGACTGGAGAAGAGGTGCTGGCTCAAAATGGAGTTGACCTCAATGCATGTCATGGGTTGAATTGTGTCCCCCTAAAAAAATGTGTGTATCAAGTGGGCCAGGCCATGATTCCCCCTATTGTGTGGTTATCCTCCATTTTGTGATTTTTGTATGTTGAAAATCTCGTAATGAAGATCAACCTTTCAGACAACAATGGATTGGACTTGGTGATGCAGAGTGACTGTATCTTGTGGGAATTTTATGCTTCTATGCATCTATAGAATGTCATCCTGCTGACCTCTTGCTGGAGGAAGCGGAGTGGGTGGAGAGGAGGGGATAAGAGACTGTTGGGAGGATAGGACATGTGCGAAGCAGGGAAGAGGAGTGTGCTGTCACCGGGCAGGGAGAGCAGTGGGAGCTGCATATAGGTGAGCATGCGAATTTATATGGGAATGTACATTTTCATCCAATCATAATAAAAAAAGAAATCCTAATTTCTGTCTGTGGTTAATGAGGCAAGATTAAATCCATTAGAGTAGAGCTTTACCACTCTTACTAAGGGAGTTTCCCTGGAGTGTGGATTGACTGCCTTTTATCCTACAAGAGATAAAATGAAAGAGGAACAAGCAGAAAGTCAGAGACATAATACTGTCAGGAAAGCAGCACCTGGAGCACAGTGCATCCCTTGAAACTGGAATTCTAGATGCTCCCAGACTGAGGAAAGACTGAAATATCACAAGGACCTTCCTTCAGAAGTGACAGAGAGGGCATACCTTCCCCTGAAGCCAGCATCCTGAATTTGGGATTGTAGCCTACTATACTGCGAGAGCATAATTTTTCTTTGTTATAGCCATCTACTTGTCCTATTTCTGTTACAGCAGAACTACATGACTAAGACAATTTAGATAGAGTCAAGTTTTTCTGTACTTCATTTGCTGATGTGGCTTGACTCAAAATGAGAAGAAACAGTTGTAAACATCCATTAGTAAATGGAACATGGAATGTAAGAAGTATGAATCTAGGAAACTGGGAAGTTATCAAAAATGAAAATGATCACATAAAAAGCTACATCCCAGGCATTAGTGAGCCGAAAGGGACCAGTCTTGGCCATTTTGAGTCATACAATTCATATGGCCTTTTACATCAAGAATGACAAATCAAAGAGGAATGGCATTGTACTCATCATCAAAAAGAACATTTCAATGTCTACCCTGAAGTACAACGCTGTCAATGATAGGATAATATCCATACACCTGCAAGGACAACCAGTTACTGTAACTATTATTCAAATTTACACACAAAGTACTAATGTCAAGGATAAAGAAACTGAAAATTTTTACCAAATTTTGCAGTCCGAAACTGATCAAGTGCACCAGCAAGATGCATTGATAGTAACTGGTGATTGGAATGTGAAAGCTGGAAACAAAGAAGGAACAGTAGTGGAAAATATGGCCTTGGTGATAGAAACGATGCCAGAGATTGCATGAAAGAATTTTGCAAGACCAATGATTTCTTCATTCCAAATACCTTTTTCAACAACATAAATGGTTGACCTCACTTAACGGAATACATAGGAATCAAGTAGAATACATCTGTGGAAAGAAATGATGGGTAAACTTAATATCAGAACAAGGCCGGGGGCAGCTGCTGAACAGACCATCAATTGCCTGTATGCAAGGTGAAGCTGAAGTTGCAGAAAATTAGGGCAAGCATATGAGAACTCAAGTATGACCTTGAGTATATCCCACCTGAGTTTAGCCACTCACTGCATAGTGCTGTCAGTGTCAGTTAATTTTTAAACATCTTTCATGTTGACAAAGAATAGTCTTCTTTTAGGAGACCCCAGAGAATCACATTTCCAGTGGGCAGAGGCTGAGGCAGTCCGACTTCCTCTTCTATTAAAAAAACCAGAAAGCTAGAGCTTCCTGCTACTGAAAGCATTCAGGAAGCAGAACGCACATTTCTCCATAACCCTACAGAACGATATTGAGCACTGATCGAGAAATTGAGTCAAAGCAATGGTCTTCATAGTTTGTTCACATATCCCGTAATTAAAGTCTAAACACTTGATAAAAATTGCATATACAAGTATACAATAGAATTTTAAATAGTTATGAAGATATATCTAGTAATCTTGTAAACTCTGATTTTAAAAAATGAAATCACATTACATTTTAAAATATATCCATGAAAAACCAAAAACTGATTCCCACTGAGTTGATTCTCACTCAGAATGAACCTACATGGGTTTCAAAAGCTGTAAAATCCTTACAGAAGTGGACTGCTGCATCTTTGTCCAATGGAGCAGCCAGAGGGTTCAAATTAATGACTGTTCAGGTAGTATCTGGCACTTTACCACTGCACTGTCAGAGCTCGTAAAAATGTATCCCACGGCACTTAAATATCACAGCGATTTGATACTCAAGTCATCCATTTTTAAAAAGCAAAACATAGGGCATCTTAAATAACCAGAAGTTTTACATAAGTTCTTTGCAATTTCATTCTTCTTCCCCTATATGTTTTATTCCACTGTAATATATATATTTATTTTTTCAAACACTTGAAAGCCTTTTATGAACATCTATCTTATCTCAGCAAAAGCATATAAAATGCAGTTTCTCTGCAAACTATCTATTTACTTCTCATTTCTTGTGGCCATAAGATTTTAAGTGTTAAAAATGATCCACATTCAGTTTTCATTGCATTTGTTATTAGTAAACATAGGATTAAAGTGATTGTTAGAATTATATGAAGTTGGCAATATTTACCTGTCTCAGCTTATAAAAATGGCAGTGTCATATAATTCAACATAATACCTTAAAATTCTGAAAATAATTATTAAATCTAAGTAACAGTCTTATTTGAAAGTCATAATGTAGCAGATGGTTTTTTTCTCAATTATTTCATACATTCATAAACGAGTATCACTTATTGCTAGAACAACTGAAAAATCAGCATCAATTCTATTGCTTTTTTAAAATTATTATAGATGTAGAACTTGTTCACAAAACCAAGTAAATGGCAAAGACATAATGAACAAAATGCAGCAGACACCACTGTTGCATATTATCATGGATTGAATTGTATCCCCCCAAAATATCTGTCAGCTTAGCTAGGCCATGCATCCCAGTATTGTGTCATTGTCTACAATTTTATATGATTTTCCTGTGTGTGGTAAATCCTATTATTATGATGACATGAGGTGGGTTAGTTGCTGTTATATTGATGACATATAGAAGATTACCTTAAGATATGCATGATTACCTTGAGATAGAAAAGAGGGAAGTGAGGAGAGAGACAAGGAGACTTCGTATCACCAAGAAAGCAGTGCCAGGAACAGAGAGCATACTTTGGCCTGAGGTTCCTGTACTAAGATGCTCCCAGACCAAGAGAAGGTTGATGACAAGGACCTTCCTTTCGAGAGACAGAAGAAAGCCTTCCTCTGGAATCAGCACCTTAACCACAGACTTCTAACCTACTTGACTATGTGAGAATAAATTTCTCTTTGTTGAAGCCATCCACTTGTGTTATTTCTGCTATAGAAGCACTAGGCAACTAAGGAATATATTATTAAAAAATTATTTTTGATGGTTCAGTGAAAACTAGATTATATCTCCCCCACCATTTTTTTTTTTCTGAGAGCAAAGAAATGGAAAACAATCAATCTGAGAATGGATTTGTTATGTTGTCATTAAAGTTATTTGCTGTCTCAGTATTTCTAATTGCCCTTCATTTCATACCTTTGAGGTTTTATATTCTGAACCAATGGATCCAGTAAGATTTGGGATGAATGAAAACTATATCTTTCACTTGTTAAGTGGAAAATAAGAAATATGCAGGAGAATATTTTGACAGCAGATACTTATTTAGACAAAATGATTTGGGGAAAGAGAAATATGAACTTTAAGAAGGTGTCAATTGACTTTCCTGTAACAACATCAGTGTATTCTTTGGGAGTTCTTTGGTTACAACTAGAGATATGCATCCCCCATAATAAAATGTGCTGGACCAAATAACCTCTGACATACCTCTGAGCAGGTAGATTCCTTGGTTATGTACCCCATTAGCAGATCATACCACCTTTAACTAAGATATTTTGCTTTTAATCTAAGGAGTCATGCTATCGAGTGGTCAGTAGCATGGACTTTGAAGTTAGATAAATATCACTTCAAAATCAAAGTTTTACTTCTATAAGCTTATACTTTCTATTTCTCAGATTCCTAATTTCTAAAGCTGGGATAGTAACAGTAGCCTCATGGGGTTGTTATAAGAATTAAATGTGATAATGCAGTCATGTCTTTGGTATAAGGTAAATACTCTATAAAATGTTATCTACAATGATGGTGATGATGTTAGTAATAACAAAAATATGTGGCATATTATTTTGAAAAATATAAATGGTTCAAGTTAAACACTGGATCCGTATGTCCACACATGAGTACTGTACACTGAGATACAACAATGACAACAACTAAACAGCTTGCACCGATGTCCAAGTCTTTCCTATCACAATGAAGATCACAATAAAAGCATCCTTTCGTCAATGTATGTACATATATTATCTAATTTCATATCACAGGAAACTAAATCAGTCACCTGGCAGGGAGAGCAGTGGAAGCTGCATATAGGTGGGTATGTAAATTTATATGGGAATGTGCATTTTCACTCAATCATAATAAAAAAAAAAACCTGTGTGTCACTCAAATGAGTTCTAAATGTGTTAGTTCTCCTCTCTCAGTTTACAAAACTATTAGATATATCCATCTACTTTTTCAACAAACATTTGTCAAGCTTTTATTAGGTTCTAGAACTTGTGCAAAGCACTCAAAACATATGTATTGTAAAATAGGTTTCTTGCCCATGGCAGGAGAGTAAATGAGTACAAGGCCTGACAATTACGTGAACTCATCTTGGAAAAGTCCTATATAACTCATCACTCAGTATCGCTATGGACACCTTCCAAGTACTGCCCTTGGGAAGCTGTGTGCCAGTGCCTAGTCCAACATTCAAAACAATTTTGGAACTCTTTTTCTGGAATGGTCATCAGAGCTGTCATCATATTACTCTTGATGTCCTGAATGTCATCAAAATATCTGCCTTTCAATATTTCCTTTATCTTCAGGTAAAGAAAAAAGTCACTGAGGGCCAGATCAGGTGAGTAGGGAGGGTGTTCCAATACAGTTATTTATTCACTGACTAAAAACTCCCTCACAGACAGTGTTGTGTGAGCTGATGCATTGTCATGATGCAAGAGCCATGAATTGTTGGCAAAAGGTTCACGTCTTTTTAATCTAACCTTTCCACACAGCCTTTTCAGCACTTCCAAATAGTAAAATTGGTTAACCGCCTGTGTGGTTAACAAGCTCATAATGAACAATCCCTCTGATATCAAGAAAAGTTTAGCAACATAGTTTTGACTCTTGATTTGGACTGTTAGAACTTTTTAGGTTGTGAAGAACTGGCTGACTTCCATTGTGCACTTTGTTTCAGGGTTGTATTAGTATACTCCTGTTTCATCACCAGTGATGACACAGTCCAAAACATTTTTTTGTTTCTCCAAGAGGTCTTGGCAAAACTTCAACTCTCCTTTGCTTTTATTCATTGTTGAGCTCCTTCAGGATCATTTTTACAGTTAATATTTTCCTAACTCTTTCTGTATTGATGTTTACTTTGTCTGCTATGCTCACAGTCAACTGATGATTTTGAAACACAATTTGATGAATTTTTGCAATGTTTTCATCAATTCTGCTCATTACTGGCCATCCTGACCTGTCTTCAACAGTGATGCTTTCTCTCCCCTCGGAAAAACATTTAATCTATTGTATACTGCCATTGTCTTTGTGGCATTATCCCCATACACTTGGACTAACTTGTCCCTGATTTCACTTCCACTCTTACCATGCTTACCAAGAAATTTAATGTTTGTTCATTGCTCTAATTCAAGCTTCAACATTCTTATGACAGCACACAAAAACACACAACAATAATGAACATCACTCAGCAAGACACCACCACATGTTGACACAAACCCCAAAGTTATGAAACCTTACTAAGTTGTTTGTACAGTGCTGCCAAAGTAAGCACATGGTGGTAAGTTTGCAGAACTTGTGTATGTGTGCGCGTGTGTATGTGCATGTGTATGTGTCTGTACACTTCACCAGTTTTTCTTCTCTAGAGAACATAGCCCAAGATGGATAGGTACTGCTACTCCTTTCTTTACAAATGGGTAACTGAGGCACGGAGTAGTCATATTTGTTCAAGATCGCATAGCAAGCAAGAAGAAGCTGGAGCTTCAATTCATGGTCTCTGGATCCAGAGTCCATACCTTAACTCTATACTACTTTCAGCAAAGTCTTTTATCATTTTCTCTTAGACTTCTGAATTGTTTTCATTCTGATCTCTTTAGATGAACATATTCTGAGGGACCATATGGTTGCACAGAAGACTTGTTTACTCTTACTGTTTCAGTGTAACTATTACTTCCTCCTTTATCTCTCAGAAATGAGCTGGTTTAGATAGCAATTTATATAGCTCTCCTAGTAACAAAACTTTTTCAGACTGGTGCCTCAACTGTTCTTCCTGGGATAATTGAGTGTACCTTTTATGTGTTACTATTGCTTGCCTTTTGAATCTTTTTCTTCATTTCATTGCCTTTTTGCTTACAATCCGTCCCCTCCTCCTCATTTATAAGCTTTTTCAGGATACATATCCCATGTAGTGACCACAATTTCTGGCACATAGTTTTCTTTATCATGTATGTGCTAAATAAATTTCAGAAATAAATGAAAGACTCACTGCTACTAGAATGGTGATCAAATGCCACAGTAATAATTCCAAATTATCAGGCAAAGACAAACACATTTCCTAATGATGACAGTATGTGGTTATCTCAAAGGCTCTATGATTCATGTCACTTTGAGTAGTCCTCTTGTATGCACTAATACGTCAAGTTCCAGTTTGACCTTGAGTACCTGAGGCTTCATCATTTTGATATGAGCCCTGGTCATTTTCACAGAGGCCTTAACATCATGTAATTTTGCCCTTGAACATTCCCTTTTAGGACCGAATTAAAACCAGGTTATTTCCCCATCCTGGGTTTCATCTTCCCCTCAACACATTTCCAATCCACTTTTTACTCATACTGCTGAAATTCCTCTGTCCTTGCACTGAAGCCTGACTGATGTAAATGCAGCAAGAACATAGTCAGTGGTTTATAATCAGTCCTGAAAACCCATTGCTGTTAAGTCGATCCTAAATCATAGTGACCCTGTAGTACAGAGTATAAAGGTTTCCAAGGAATGACTGGTAGAGTTGAACTTCTGATCTTTTTGATTAGCAACTGCCCTTTTGATTAGCAGCTATAGTTCTTCTCAACTGTGCTACCAGGGCACCAACAATCAGAATCAGATAAGATTAATTTAATAGGTTTTGGATGCAAATGAGTAAGGTTGTGGGGTCTTTCTCTGTGTAACTGGTGATGCCAGATAGAACAGGGTGAGACAAATACACTCTCTGTCCTCTTCCAACTGGGATATTTCCAGAGATCAAGATGTTATTTGGAGCAACAGAGCCTATGCTTCTACAAGAAATGGTAAAAAAGTGAGCACACTCCTGTGCCTCATTCCTTGATGGTTGAGAAGGTGATAGAAGATCAGCCCATCTGTAAACATTTAAATAAACATTGTTTTTGCATATGAATAAAGCATTCTGAGGTGCATATCGTCCAACAGCAGTGTTTTTCAGACTAATGCAGTATAAATCATCCAGAGAATCTTGTTGATTCTGATTCAGTTGAATCTGAATCTGATTCAGTTGAACCAGGATATGGGAAAGAGGCTGAGACCGTAAATTTCTAACAAGCTCCCAGTAATGCTGATGCTGTTGGTACATGGATCAAACTTCAAATAACCAGGTTCTCAAAAAAATGTGGACTCCCTGCGTGGTTCGGTTAACCTGCTCATCTATAACTGAAAGACTGGAGGTTCCAGAGCACCTAGGGGTGCCTTAGAATAAAGTTGTGGCTCTCTACTTTCAAAAGATGAGCTATTAAAAATACTATAGGTCATAGTTCTTCTTTGATGTACATGGGATCATCATGAGTAAGAACTGACCTGATGGCAACTGATACTGGTTATAGTGCTCACAGAAATATGATAGAGTTGGTAGGGTTGGTAAGGTCATTTGATCCACAAAAAAAAAGTTCATGATGCACATATTCAAGAAAGAAAGTGACAAAAATCAAGACATTAGCTACATAATTCAAACAAATTCAAAAAGAACAGTAAAAGAAGTCTAAAGCCTCCAGAAGAAAGGAAATAATAAAGATCAAAGCAGAAATAGAGAATGGAAAACAACAGAAAGAATCAACAAAGCTAAAAGTTGATTTTGAAAGGATAAACAAAATGGGCAAACCACTGGCCAGACTGACAAAAGAAAAACGGAAGCAACACAAATATCCCATATAAAAAAATGACATAGGGAACATTACAACAGATCCAACTGAGATAAAAAGGATCATAACAGAGTACTATGAAAAGCCTAGTGCAACAAATTTGGAAACATGGAGGAAATGGATAAATTTCTAGAAACACACTACCTACTCAAACTAATACCAACTGAAGTTGAAAATCTGAACAGACTCACATCAAGGGAAGAGATTGAAAAGATAATTTAAAAATTAAAAAAAAAAAAAAAAAAAAACTACCAACAAAAAAGTCCTGGACCACAAGCTGCACTGCACCACTTATGATCCAATTCCCCAGTTTGAGCACCTGTGTTGGTGGAATCTCTTGGGGCTTTTCTTTTCTTTTTTTCCTCCCTTTATTTCTCTTCTTTTGCTTTTTTTCTTCATCTCTTATTTCTAGTCTCACTCTATTTACCTTCTTTTCTTATCTCCTGACTACATAGCACTGTGTGACATCTATACCCTTCTAGCCAGGTTATACTGCACAGCCAGGGAGATACTTTCCCAGTGTTTGCAGCTGCACTGGTGGGACACCTGGCAGCCTTTCCTTTTTCTTTTCCAAATATTTAGCTAGCCATTTTCTTTCCTTTTTTCTTCTTTCTTTTCCTTTTTTTCTCCAGTTTTTTGTTTCTCATCTCTGCACTCCAATGACAAGCTTCTTTAGCACGTCATTTGTTTTTTCTTTCTGTTTCTCCCGTCTCCCATAGCCATCTTAATTCCACACATCACAACTTCCCCCCTCCATACCTGTGTACCTGCACCATGTACTTAACATTATACCCCCAATCAACATAGGAGTGGCTTACAGGAACCTTCCCAACACTGATTCCCAGCCCACCCTGACAGTCCTAGTATATGTTAAAAACAACACATTTAAACCCCCACTTCAGCTGGACTTGCCTTACTGCACCATAGCTGAGCAACTGGCCCTGCTCATTGGACAAGAAGGTAAAACATAGCATGGCCACAGATGAGCAAACAACAAAGAATGCACAGCCTGCCTGCTCTCATAAAACCAAATAAAATGAAAAAAGTAAGATGAAACAAATAAATCTACAATGAATAAATGAAAAAAGAACTACTGAATGCTCCACAGATCACAGACAATATTAATACTTGTTAAAAAAAAAAAAGATAGGAGGGTTCCGGTAGGCATCCAAAATAAAATACCAGATGACCTTCCAGTAGAAGAAAAGGCACTAGAACAACCTGAAGGGAGTCCTTCAGTCTGAGAACAAACAACACTGACCACAGCCTGAATCAAATGTAAGATTGTACCAGCCAGATATCAGCCTATGGAAAGAACTGTTGAAGACTATCTAAAACCAAAAGAATTACAACAGGAAACCAGATGTTTTGCTTTATAAATAAATTTTAAAAAAAGAGGAAATAAAGGGCATAGGTATAAAACTTTCTGATGAAGTAGAAGGGAATGCAATACTAAGTGATAATAGACTGATTCAAATCTAGGGGATAAGAGTAATTTTCAAAGTATCCATAAAGGCAGTTAACAAACCTATTCATCAAAAAAAGAGGAGAAAAATATAAAGTCTCAATAAAAAAAAAAAAAACCTACAAAAGAAAAAGAAACCCACAAACGAAAAGGATTCAGCACAGGAGAGTTAAGAGGAACAAACAAAATGTCAGTATTACCAAAAAAGCACTACAAAATGACAGAAACAAACTCACACCTATCAATACTTATGCTGAATGTAAAAGGCCTAAATGTACCCATAAAGAGACAGAGAATAACACAATGGATTTTTTTAAAAAAGGATCCAAATATATTGTCTACAAAAAACACACCATATGAACAAAGTTGTAAATTTGTTAAAAATCAAAGGATGGAAAAAACACATCAAGCAGACAGCTGTCAAAAAAGAACAGGAGCAGCAATACTTATCTTCAGATGAAATAGACTTTAAAACCAAACATCACAGAAAGACAAACACTGTCTGAGATTATTACTGTGAAAATTCATGAAAAGATTAACATAGAAAAAAAAATCTTTCATAGTGATGAGGGAGGAGAGGAGTGGGGATGGAAAAACATTAAATAGAAACTAGATAAGTGGTAACTTAGGTGAAGGGTAATACAGTACACAATACTAGGGACGTCAGTACACCCTGCAAGATGTAGAAGCTCCACAGGTCCATCCATACTCCCTGAGGGACCAAATTGCTGGGCTTAGGGCTGTAGGGATCATGGTCACAGGAATATCTAGCTCAACTGGTATAACACAGTTTATAAAAAAAAATGTTCTACATTCTACTTTGGTGACTAGCATTTTGGGTCTTAAAAGCCATTTAGAACACTTCACTGGTCTCATTTCCTTGGAAGCAAGGAATAATGAAGGAAAACAAAGATACAGGGGAAAGATTAGTTCAAAGGACTAATGGATCACATCTACATTGGCCTCCTCCAGACTGAGTCCACTACAATCAGATAGTGCTTAGCTACCACCACTGACTACTGTCACAGGAATCATATCAGAGGGTCCCAGACAGAACTGAAGAAAAATGTAGAACAAAATTACAACTTAATTAAAAAGACCAGACTTCCTGGCCTGACAGACAGTACAGAAACCCTGAGAGTATGGCCCTGAGACACCTTTTCAGCTCCATAATGAAGTCACCACTGAGGTTCACCCTGCAGCCAAAGATTAGACAGGCCCACGAACAAAACAAGAGTAAAGGGGCATGTCATCCCAGGGGTAATGACTAGTAGGCAGGAAGGGACAGGAAAGCTGGTAATAGTGAACCAGAGTTTGAGAAGGGAGAGTACTGACAATTCCATGGGGCTGTTAACCAGTGTCACAAAACATTATATGTACTAACTGTTTTAATGAGAAACTAGTTTGTTCTGTAAACTTTCATCAAAAGTACAATTTAAAAAAAATAAAACAGCCAGGGCCCCAATGGCTTTATTGGAGAATTCTACCAAATACTCAGAGAAGAGCTTCCACCAGCACTAATCCAACAATTTTGAACATAAAAAAGGAATGAATGCTTCCAAATTCATTCTATGAAGCCAGCATGACTCTGATATCAAAACCAAGCAAGATCATCACAAAGAAAGGAGAAAGATACACAACAAATCTCTCACTAACATAGATGCCAAAAATCCAGCACTATTTATTAAAGAAAAATGGTCAAGTGGTATTCATACCAGGTACATAAGGATAGTTCATCATTAGAAAAGCAATAAATGTAATCCACCATGTAAATAACATAATCACAAGATCATCTCAATCAACACAGAAAAGTCATTTGATAAAATCTAACACACATTTCCCATTTAAAAAAAAAAAAAAAAAAAAAAACCTCTCAATAAAATGAGTATAGAAGGGAAATTCCTTAGTATAATCAATCTATACAAAACTAACAGCCAACATTCTTAACAGAAAGAGGCTGAAAACATTCCCCCTTAAAACAGGAATAAGAAAAAGATGCACTTTATCATTACTTCCATTTAACACTGTGCTGGAAATCCTAGCTAGAGTAATAAGGCAAGAAAAATAAAGGAAGCCAACTTGATAACAAAGAAGAAAAACTGTCTTATTTTCTGATGATAGGATACTATACATGGAAGACCCAAAAAACTTCCCTGAGAAAATTACTTTAACTGAGGGAAAGATTCAACAGAGTAGTAAGATATAAGATAAACATCCAAAAATCAGTTAGATTACTATACACCAACAAAGAGAATGACAAAAAGGAAATTAGTGAAACAGTACTATTCATAATAGCTCCTAAAAATATGTATTTAGGAATAAATCTAACCAGAGATGTAGGAGATCTATATAAACACAACTACAAAGCACTACTGCAAGAAACAAAACTACATAAATGGAAAAACATATCATGTCCATGGACAGGTAGACTCAACATTGTGAAAATGTCCACTCTACCCAATGCAATCTACAAATACAATACAATCCTGATCCAAATACCAACATCATTCTTTAAAGAAACATAAAAAGGCCGCAGAGATGAAAACCACTATTGAAGAAGAATCATGTAGGAGGACTCACAATACCTGACCTCGGAAGTTACTATACAGATAGGATAGTCAAAACAACCTGGTACTGGTACAGATAACCACGAGTGGATGGATTTGTACTTGAATTCTCAGTTCTGTTCCCCATGGTTATCTGATATTGAACTAGGGCCCAAACCCCATCAAATAGGGAAAAGATTGTCTTTTTAACAAATGGTGCTGGCAAAACTAGAAGTCCATCTGTTAAAAAAAAAAAAAAAAAGGAAAAAGAAACAGGACCCATACCTCATATCATGCATGACATGTAAATCAAAATGGATCCAAGACCTAAATATGAAGTTAAAATCTATGAAGATCATAGAAAAAGAAATAATGTCAAAGCTAGAGACTCTAATACACAACATAAACAAGATATAAACTGTAACTAACAACACACAAACTCCAGAAAATAAAGCTATATATGGGATTCTCTAAAAATTAAACCTCTAATGCCCATCAAAAGACTTCACAAAAAAGTGAAAACTGAACCTACAGACTGGGGAAAAAATTTGTTCATGATAAATTTGATAAAGGTCTGTTCTCTAAAATCTGTGGGAAAATACAACACCTGTACAACAAATAGACAAAAGATCTAATGAAGACATTTTAGTGGCCAACAGACATATGAAGAATCACTAGCATTCCCAAGAAATTTTGCAATCACTAGCCATTAGAGAAATGGAAATCAAAACCTCTATGAGATATTATCGCAACCCAACTTGAGGTGGCACAAATCAGACACAATACCAAGTGAGGAACTGGAGGCCATGATAATGTTTTTGTTATTGTTAGCTGCCACTGATATACTTCTTAAGGGACTTTTCCAGAGAAGGTAGACAGGTGATATGTCACATCTTGTTGCAAAAGACGATGGGACACAGAGTCTCTAGATGTTCCCAGGTAAAACTGTTATTAAAGAAGAAGAAAAAATAACAGAATGGGGAAGAGCTGAAAGCCTCTTTCACATTTTCCACTTTTAGTCAAAGTACAAAATTTCCCACTTTTAAGTTGAATCTCTGAGTTGTTCAGCTGAGTGTTCTCTCTCCTTTTCCAAAATGATTGTACTGTTTTCCAGTCCCACCAGCAGTGCATAAGAATTTCAAACTGTCTGCAGTCTCTCCGATATTTTTTTTTTTTCTAGTGGGTTTTTACCCCCCTGACTCCTACCAATAACTGAAAATTTGCCCCCAAGAACTCACTTAACCATTCTTATCAAAGCTTCCAATGACCTGCAATTTGCCAAATCTCATAGTCAATACTCTGTTCTCACTGACCTCTCAACTATAGTTGTGAGAATGAGCACTCCTTAATTCTGGAAATACTATCTTTTCTAGGGTTCTAATCCGACTCGACGGCACTTGGCTTGGCAATATGTCAAACTTAACCTGCTTTTTTTATCGGTAGCCACTTCTCAGTTTCCTTTGCTATCTTGTCTCCCACACCTCTAAATCTTGGAGTGTTCATCTGTCTTAGACATTACATGCCACATCATCACCAAAGTGTTAGAAATCTACAAGCTGTACTGTAATCGTTTTTTTTCAACAATCATCTAAGCCCCAGATAGCATAGTCAAAAGATGAGAGGCTTGATTTGGGTAATTTTAAAACATCTAGGTTGGTCAAGAGGAATATGAACCATTTATTTACCAATTTACATTTCCCAAATCCATGCAAGAGACAAGAGGAAGACTGTCTATGGGAATGTCAGTCATATCAGTGATTAGTTATAAAACCCATCCATTTGAGACATTTTCCGGTTACATGTTAATGCATGATCTCAAGAAATATAGTGCTATTTCCTGTTTGCCTATGAGCCAGTTAAGTTTCCTGAGATGGAAAGTTTCTTGCCAAGCCTCCCCAGAGCACCTTTAACCTCTTGGTTCCTTAGGCTGTAGATGGTGGGTTTAGCATAGGAGCAACTACAGTTTAGAAAACAGCAACCTGGCGGTCCTGGTCCAGATCATAGCTGGAGGATGGCCGGAGGTGCATGTGGATCACAGAGCCGTACAGAAGAAGCACAACCAGGACATGAGAGCTACAAGTGGACAAGGCTCTGCGCAGGGCAGCAAGAGAGTGCTTGCGGGCTAGGGCAACACCAATGCGAGCATAGGACCCCAAAATGAAGAAGAAAGGACTGACCACCACAGCTACACCCTCCGTGAAGATTAGCATTTCATTGACCACTGGCCGGGTACAGGAGAGCTGAAGCAGGGGCGTGATATCACAGAAGAAGTGGGTGACCTGGTTGCCACAGAAAGTTAAGCGTGTGACAAGCACACTATAAAGGAGACTGTTGAGACTGACAATCACCCATGAGGTAAAGGTTATGCGCAGACAGAGGGAGCGGTTAACAATGGCAGAGTGTCTTAGAGGATCACAGATGGCAACATAGCGGTCATAGGCCATGACAGCTAGTAGGTGGCCTTCCATACTGCCCAAAGTCATAAAGAAAAACAACTGGGCTATGCAACGGTTAAAGGAGATGGTTCGATCCACAGACAGTGTGTGCACCAGCATCTGGGGCACGGTGATGGTTGTCAGAAATATATCAATAAAGGAAAGCTGGCTGAGAAGAAAATACATGGGTGTCTGAAGCTGGGTGTCTGAGTGGGCAACAGTTACTAACAGGGCATTGCCAATAACTGCTACCAGATATATGGCAAGAACAATTCCAAAAATGACAGGCTGTATCTCTGTCCTGCTGGACAGCCCTAATAAGATGAATTCAGTGATTTCTGTCCTGTTTCTTGTGGCCATAAGGCACAATCCACATCACCTGCCAAGACAAATGTTGGGATTATATAATGCTACAGTTCATTCCAGGGCTAATTTATTGGAAACATCCTGTATTTATTTGTCTATTTTGGTATGTATACCCCTGGTTTCCAAAAAAGTGTTTTAAATGTCTCTCCCTTGCCATTGTCTTTCTATACCTCCACCCACCCATGCCTTCATTTATTCCGGATTCATTTTTTCAGCACTTTAAAAAACAAAAACAGCTGCTGTTGAGTTGACTCTAACTCATGGCAACCCCGTGTATACCTAAGTAAAACTGCACTCCACATGATTTTCAGTGGCTGATTTTTCAGAAGTACGTCACAGGCTTTTCCTTCTTGGTGTCTCTAGGTAGACTCAAGCCTCCAATCTTGCAGTTAGCAGCTGAGCACACGTTAACTGCACCCCTGCAAGGACTCTGCACTCAGCACTCACAACTTCTCAATTTAAAAGATGCTATGAAATATCATCTGGCTTTGTCTATTATGATTCTCACTCTTATGTCTTAAACATACTCAAGTAATTACTCAGAATGGAATTGTTCCTGCCATGTACCTGGTAGCAGTTATTGGCAATGCCCTATTAGTAATTGTTGCCCACTCAGACATCCAGCTTCGGACACCCATGTCTTTTCTTCTCAGCCAGCTTTCCTTTGTTGACGTATTTCTCATAACCACCACCGTGCCCCAGATGCTGGTGCACACACTGTCTGTGGATCGAACCATCTCCTTTAGCTGCTGCATAGGCCAGTTGTTTTTCTTTATAGCTGTGGGCACCATGGAAGGCCACTTGCTGTGGCCTGTGCCTATGACTGAGTTTTTATGTCTAAAAGTGTTTTCATTTTGCACTCACACTTGATTGCTAAAGGCGTTATTCCCTTGTTTCCTATCATTTAAAAATTGCTGAGAAAAAAGTCTGTTGCCAGCCTGATTCTTTTCCTTTTGAAGTGTTATTCTTCCTGGCAAGCTTTTGGGATCTTTATTCTTGGTATCCCTAAATTGTACAAAGATATTACAAAACACAGTTCATTTTTAATTCTGTGATAAACTTACTAGATCCTTTCTACTTGGGGTCTACTGAGATGCCTGCCCTTCTTGGGCTC
Organism: Heterohyrax brucei; assembly: GCA_028571685.1. Lineage (NCBI taxonomy): Eukaryota > Metazoa > Chordata > Mammalia > Hyracoidea > Procaviidae > Heterohyrax > Heterohyrax brucei. The sequence goes on from CM053150.1 coordinate 73,764,954, forward strand.
TGCGAAATTTCCTGTAACAGTTCTTCGATTATGTACTCCCTCACCTGCCTCTCTTCCATTTACTCTGGAAGAGCTGCTAATGGGAAGTTAATTGAATATTAAGTGAATCATGTTAATTTTCTGAAAACTATTCATCAAATAATAAATTCCCAGTTAGTAGGAACTTCCATGATTAGGAAATGGATTCGACAGCAGTGGATTTTTGGTGGGGAGGTCCACAATTAGGATAGTTAACCTCTTTCATCCATTAGTTAAGTCTCTTTCTCTTTGCTTGTGTTTTCTGTCTTCTCCATTTAAGTCGTGGGGTACTTGTGATTTGTCATTGATATTTCCATTATTCTTGCAGTCAGTTCATTTCTCTCAGCTTTTGTTTGTTCCATCTATTTTCTTGTCCTATTGTTTTGTGGATGTAATTGTCTAAGAATATACATTTTTATATTATCTTTTCTTCCTTGAATGGTTGAAATTTCTCCTTTTTTCTTTTAATAGTGACTTTTTTCTTTTACGTTTTGTCATAATTAGCATTTTGAGGTTGCTTGTTCTAAGCAGCAGGTTTCTTTTTCTTCCATTCTTGTATTTGCATGTAGATGTTCCCACTATTCTCTCTCAGAAATTGACTATATAATCATATGAGAAGCATTTTTTTAATATTATATCTTCCAAATAAAAAGGACTTTAGGATGCTAATATTCAGTTACATGGCGTCACCATGAGTTGGAGTCAATAACAGCAGCAATAATAACTGTTTCTCTTCATACAGAAGAGATACCAGATTCTCATTGGAGGGTAAAATTCTGGGCTTTCATGATCTGAGTTTTGGCAATTGGGGAAGAAGGAGGTATGTTTGTGAAATGGCTGGCTTAGTTGTACTATTGGCAGGCTTTAACATTTCCATTAGCCTCTTCATATTCTGTACTCATAATGCATTCTCCTTTTCACTCTTCTTAATATAGCCTCCCTTTGGATCGAGATTCCCTGCCAGTGAGATAAACTCTCACCTCTGTTGCAGTCCTCTCCTGAGTATTCTAAGGAATCCTCTCTATATTTTTGCTTCACCTAAGAATTCACTGAAATATCAAATATGCTGATTATTTTCCCTTGTTGCTATGGGAGTTTTCCTTTATTATTATTTTGAAGGGATATCTAGAGGAAAGGAAGAACAAATGCATATGATAAATTTGATACCTTTAACCAAAAGCCAAGTAGTTAACCCAGCTCTGGTTTCTAAAATGATTATTTCTGCTATAGGAATATATCCACAAAAGGATTAGATGCCTGAGTCCACTAAAAAACCCAAAACCAAAACCCAATGCTGTCAAGTTGGTTCTGACTCATAGTGACCCTACATGACAGAGTAGTGCTGTCCCATCAGTTTTCTAAGGAGCACCTGGTGGATTTCCACTGACAAGCTTTTGGTCCACAGTCGTAGCTCTTAACCACTATACCACCAGGGTTTCAAGTACAATATTTGGGGACAGTTCCCCTGAGTTATGCTGAAATCATTCAAAATTGGTTGCCTTTTGCATCTTTACTACATATCACTTCGTACATTAACGTTGTCTTTCATCACGAAAATACTCAATTCATTAGACTCCAGATCTCTTTTACATTTGTTACATTTTCCTAAATCACATCATAATCCTTTCAGCTGGACTTTGGTTTTCCAAAATCTTTTCAATCTTACAATTTCAGACTATCATTAATTAATGGATCACATGTATACATATTTAATTTCTGCTATTATGTTTTGAGGAGCCCTGGAGGCACAGTGGTTAAGAGCTTGTCTGCTAATGAAAGGGCAGTATTTCAAATTCACCAGCTGCTCCTTGGAAACCCTATAGGGCAGTTCCACTCTGTCCTACAGGGTAACTATGAGTTAGAATCAACTCTATGACAACAGAATTTTTTGTGTGTGTGGTGTTATGTATTGTTACTCATGTAGCAAACTCTACAGTTGTGAAAAACTTGATGCTACTCTCGTAAATGTCGGTAACATTCAAATTAATAAAATACAAAAACTGCTCCTAACAAGAAACGAACAAGGTGATTTCAGAGTACAAAGGAGTGAAGATGGGATAATAACTGTCTGTTAGCTGCTGTCAAGTCAGCTCTTAAATGGAGCAAAATGCTGCCTTATCCTGTGCTATCTCCATGATCAGCAGTGAGTACAATCATTGTGATCCATGAGATTTTCATTGGCTGCTTTTCAGAAGTAGATGGTCAGGGCTTCTTTCTAGAATAGTGCACTAAACCAAACAAAAACCAAACTCACTGCCTTCAACTAACCCTATAGAACAGAATAGAACTGCCCCATAGTGTCTCCAAGGACTAGCTGGTGGACTTGAACTGCTGACCTTTTGATTAGTAGCTAAGCTCTTAACTACTGTGCCACCAGTGCTCATTTATAATTAATTAAATGTCAATTAATAAATACAGTAGAACTTCACCCATCAATTTTGATTTTTTAATTGTTATTCCCAACAATTATGTTAATGTAGGTTTAACCTGTGGAGACAAAGTACGGCTTTGTATTACCTTTCAGGAAAGCAATTTAGCAAGACTGACAAAAGAGCCTTAAGAAAATTCACAACCTTTGATCCAAGAATTAGCACTGGGGGAATTTTTCCTCTGCAAATAATCAGAGATGACCACAGAATCATTGTATAAGAGTGTTCATCATAGGACATCTCAAAATTTAACAACAATTATCCAGTGGCATGGAACAAGTTAAATAAATTACAGCACATTCATAAAATGAAAACTAGGTAGCCATTAAGAATAATGCTTTATATTATACCCAAGAACATGATAAAATTACTTATAATAACAACAAAAAAGACAAACACCCAATTTAAAAAACAGACAAAGAGCTTGAATAAATAATTCACCAAAGAAGATGTACAAATAACCAATAGGCACGTGATTAAAAAAAAGCTGATCATCATTAATCATTAGGGAAATGTAAATCAAAACCACAAGGAGATGCCACTTCACCCCCACTATGATGGCTATAAGCAGAAAAATGGAAAACAGAAAATGTTGGCAAGTATATCAAGACTGTCAATTAAGTGTACAAACTCACTTTGAAAAAATGTTACATACCTCATTGCTGAATATCACTACAGTCACCTTTGAAATACTCCCCGTGGGAAGCTATGCACTAATGCCAGCACCTAGTCCAGTTCCAGAATGGCCATCAGAGCTGTTGATGTATTGCCCTTGATGTCCTGAATCATTAAAATGTCTTCCTTCCAATATTTCCTTTACTTTCAGTTAAAGAAAAAAGTCATTGTGGCCCAGATCAGGTGAGCAGGGAAGGTCTTCCAATACAGTTGTCCTTCACAGACAACTATACAACTAAGTTTGCAAACTTGCCATGATGCCACCATGTGCAATGGCCAAAGAGTTCCAAAATTGCATAGAATGCTGAAGTAGGTGCTGGCATCAATACACAACTTCCCAAGGGTAGTACTTCGAAGATGACCACAGTGATACTCAGCAATGAGGTATGTAGCACTTAGAACAATTAAGTTCACAGACTTAATTGTGAGGTCTCTGTGCCCTAAAGAATTGAAAGCAGGAACACAAACTCATACATGTACAATAGTGTTCATTGCCATGCTTCTTACAGTAGCCAAAAGATGGAAACATTCTAAATGGTCATAGGAAGATAAATGAATAAAAAAACATGATAAATACATACTGTTGTTGTTATTAGGCACTGTTGATTTGATTCTGACGTGTGGTGACTCTATATTCAACAGAATGAAACATTGATGGAACATACATACAATGAAACATTATTAAGTCATAAAGACAAATTAGTCCTGATACATGCTACAATACAGATAAATCCTGAAAATATGCTGAGTAAAATAAGTCAATCACTAAAAGATAAATACTATGTAATTCCACTCAGAAGAAATACCTAGAATAAGTGAGTATATACAGGTCTAAGTTTGTTAGTGGTTACCAGTAACCAGTAGGAAGGAGGAGCAAAGGGAGACTCATTACTTAGGAAACACCAAGCTTCTTTTAAGGACAATGAAAGACTATTGGAAGAAGACTACCGTGATGATTACATAACATGATGAACACAGTGTCACTGAATTACACAAGTGAAGAATGTAGAAGTGTAAAATGTTTTGTTTCACATAAACTTACCACAATAAAAATGAAAGGTGATAAATAAGCAATGAAATGAACAGCAATAAACAAAAATACCAAATGGCAAATATTCTTACCTATACTTGGTCCAAGGAAAAGGACTAGTGCTAGGTCATTATGGTTTGATTTTTTGCTAGTTTTTCCAGAAGACACAAATTGTACTTTAATCAATTCGTGTATCAAGCAAATGGACAGTTTTCATTGTGGGAATGCTAGAATAGTAAACTAAACCAAATAAGCAATTGAACTCTGTTTTCAAGAGATTTCACTTAGTGCTTTCTTTAGAGACTATACATGAACCTTGAGTGTAAAAGAGGAAGAAGACTTACATTTTTCTAAGGTCTAGTCTTTCATTTTTCTTCCCATAGCCTTCTGTGTGTCACTGGAAATGGCTCAAACTCTATGCTTTTGTGATCTTAGTATTCATTTGAGGCAATGATCACAGAGATGTCTGCATGGAGGAATAGACGAAGGTGAAAGAGAAGAAGAGTTGCGAAGCCAGAGAAGTTAAATGAGTCCCTTTTGTAGGGAAAGGGCAGCAGAAAAAGTTCTTTAAAAAAGAAATGTGGGGGCAGAGTCCAGTTGGTGGACTAAGCATGCATCTCCCTAAATCCCTCTGGAAGCCAAGACCTGAATTGATAATTAAATGGAGGCTTCTGAACTCCTAGTGAGGCCTAGGACATGGCATAGGGCTGTCAATTTGGAATACATACCACTGAACAGGAAACTTCTTCTCTTTTCTGGCCCCTGCCCTTGCTGAGTGCCTGCTTTCACAGACTGAAAGTAACTTGCCATTTTAACTTTTTTTCTTCTGTCTTAGCTGGCAGGTGGGGCTGGGGTTTGACCAGCACCTAAACTCAGATGCACTGTTGGTGAGATTGGCAGGCAGGATTGCCACATTTTGAGAGCCCGGCTCTGGACTCTGTGCACCTCGGCACCTGGGGCTTCTCTCTCCAAGCCTCCACCATTGAGTAGCCTGCTCCAAGGCAGGCAAGGGAGCCTGTGTAGGATGACATCTTGTTTGGCTGGGAGGTGGATTACCCATACAGAGGCCTCAGCCAGACCTAATTCCCAGGCTTGGAGGCAGCGCTTTCCCTTAGGAGAGCACTTTTCCAGCAGAAAAGCAGTATTTTGCCCAGTGTGGCCTACAGGTGTGGCCCGGCAGCAGATGACAGCAGGGCAGTAGCCTTCCTGTATTTTGAACTAGTTTACAGCATCTGGGGTTAGATATATAGATGCTTACCTTGCCAGCTTGGAAGAGGGACTTGCAGATCTGAAAGCCTGATAGACTTTGGAAGTTGTCAGATACTTTTTACCTTTCAATATAAGACTGCCTATAGAAATAACTGTACTGTATCATAGCAGCCTCTCTTGCAGTCTTTATTGACTCACCTTATATGGTCAGCCTATGGCTTCCCAGTGACTCTACAGGAAGAGCTGTGTCTTTGCCAATCAGGAGGCAGAGCCTGCTGTCCCAGAGATTCCATTGAGCCCAGTCACTGGAGTACATAGAGGTGTCTGGTGATCACCTTCCTTTTTAGACTGACCTTTAGATCCCCGTAAGATAACATCAGAGGAACAAAACAACCTCCAGATGACCAAAAAGCAACAAACTTTGGATAAATACGCAAAGAAGAACTCACCTACAGCTTCAGAAAACCCCCAAAAGAAAGAAACAAAGAACTTCCCAGATGAAGAAGCCTTTCTGAAGCTATCAGAGGGCAAGTACAAAAGGGTTATATATAGAGCCCTCCGAGACCTTATACAAAATGCAACAGAGCAAAATGAAAAATTAAGCAAGCTGTTCATTCTGATGGAACACCAGTACTCTGAAATCAAATAGATAAATTAACAAAATCAAAGAGATAGAAATTTCAATTCAAAGCCAGGAAAAACAGAATGGGACAAATGGAAAATAGACTTTCTGACTTGGAAGACAGAGCAACTGACTCCAGCATCTATGAGAAGAAATCAGAGAAAAGAAATAAGAAAAATGAAGAAGCATTAAGAAGCATGTGGGATTCTATTAAGAGGAACAATCTGGATTAATTGGAGTTCATGAAAAGGGCATGACACCTGAGAACACAGAAAGTATTATGGCTGAGCTGCTCACGGAACACTTCCCAGAAATTATGAAAGAAGAGAATATAGATATCCAAGATGCATATCAAATGCCGTTCAATATGGATCTCAAAAGAAAGACTCCAAGACATATTATAGTCAAGCTTAACAAAATGAGACATAAGCAGAAACTCTTAAAGGCAGCAAGACTCAAAGCAAAGCTAATGTTCAGACTGAAACCTTGTAGGCTTTCATCTTACTTCTCAGCAGAAACAATGCTGGCACAGAGACAATGGGATGACACATTCAAAGTGCTGAAGGAGAACTTCCAACCAAGAATAACATATCCTGCAAAACTATCTTTCAAATATGAAAATGAAATTAAGACATTGCAGATAAACAGAAACTCAGAGACTTTGTAAAAACAAAACCAAAGCTACAAGAAATACTGAAAGAAGCTGTTTGCTTAGAAGAACAAAATCATTAACTCTATATTTTAGGAAGACATGCAGGACACATCATCCAGAAACCTACTCAGTTAGGAGTTAGGGAAGTCTCCATACTCAATCAAAGCTATAATATTAAAAGAAGTGACCCAGTGATCATATTATGAAAGATATGATGCCATCATATTAAAAGAGGGATGTACTACAGCCATTATAGTCCTTCCAGAAGGAGATGAAGTTAATAAGACTTGCAGTAGTTAAAACTGGGTTTAAACATAGATCATTAAAGGGGATCACAGGAGTGGCCACAAAGCACAATAGAGATACAACATATCAAACCAAGAAATGTAATACAGGAGTCTCAACAACCACAAAACTAACACTGAAAAAGGTGAAAAATCAACTCATAAAGAAGAATGTCCCAGAACAGAATAGTAACAACAGAGAAAATATCAACACAAAAATAAACACATCACGATGACAGCACTAAACACATACCTATCACTAATCACATTGAACATGAATGGACTGAATGCTCCTCTAAAGAGATGAAGGACATCTTGCATCAAAAGACACGACCTGTCTATATGTTGCTTACAAGAAACTCACCTTAGATTTAAAGATATGAGCAAACTGAAAATTAAAGAATGGAAGAATATATATCAAGCTAACATTACGTAAAGAAGAGCAGATGTGGCAATACTAATCTCAGATAAATAGATTTTAATGTAAAATCCACCACTGTGGATGAAGAGGAACACTATAGCTGAAAGATTCAATACACAAGCAGGACTTAACAATACTAAATACTTTTGCACCCAACAGTAAAGCATCTAAATAGATCAAAGAAACACTGACTATGTTCAGAAACAAGATAGATCACTCCACAATGACAGTGGGAGACGTCAACATTCCACTCTCAGTATTGGGCAGAACATCTAGAAAAAAGCTTAATAAAGATGCAAAAGATCTTATTGCCACAATTAACCAACCAGATCTCATTGACATATACAGAACTTTCTATCCATCAGCAGACAACTACAGCTTCTTCTTCAGTGCACATGGAACATTTTCCAGAATAGACAATGTGTTAGGACATAAAGTAAATCTCAACAAAATCCATAACATCAAATTTTTGCAAAGCATCTTCTCAGACCATAAAGCCATAAAAGTTGAAATCAATAGCAGAAAAAATACAGATAGAAAGTGGAACTTATAGAAACTAAACAATATCATGTTAAAAAAAAAAAAACAGGGATTACAGAAGAAATCAAGGATGAAATAAAGAAATTTATAGATTCCCCTCAGAATGAAAATGCTTCCTATAAGACCCTACAGGATACAGCCAAAGTAGCCTTGAGGCATCAGTTTATCTCTATAACTGTACACATCTGGAAGGAAGAAAGAACCTAAACCAAAGAACTAACCCTACAGCTTGAACAAGTAGGGAGAGAGCAACAGAGGAACTCCACAGGCACCAGAAGAAAAGAACATAAAGATTAGAGCACAAGTAAATGAATTAGAGAATAGAAGAACAACTGAAAAAATTGAAAAGACCAAAAGCTGGTTTTTTCAAAAGATCAACAAAATTGACAAACCACTGGCTAAACTTACTAAAGAGAAACAGGAAAGGAAACAAATAACCCAAATAAGAAATGAGAGGGGAGTTGGCATGACAGGTCCAACTGAAATGAAAAATATCATAACAGAATATTATGAAAAACTGTACTCTAATAAATTTGAAAACCTAGAGGAAATAGACAAATTCCTAGATTTGTCTCACGTACCAAAATTATCACAAGGTGAAGCAGAACAACTTGATAAATCCATCACAAAGGAAGAAATTGAAAAAGTCATAAAAAACTACCAACTAAAAAAATCCCTGGCCCAGATGGCTTGACTGCAGAATTCTACCAAGCTTTTAGAGAAGAGCTATCTCCAATACTACTATTTCACAGCGTAGAAAGGAATGGAATACTCCCAAATTCATTCTATGAAGCCAGCAGAACCCTTATATGAAAGCCAGGGAAAGATCCAACAAAAGAGGAGAACTATAGACCAATATCACTCATGAATGTAGATGCAAAAATCTTTAGTAAAATACTTGCCAATACAATACAACAACATATCAAAGAAATAATTCATCACAACCAGTTAATGTGATTAACCACACAAATAACACAAAAGGCAAAAATCACCTAATTTTGTTTATTGATGCAGAAAAGGCATTTGATAAAGTCCAACAACCATTCATGCTAAAAACTCTGAGCAAATATAAATAGGCAGCAAATCCCTCAACACGGTAAGGGCCATTTATACAAAGCCAACTGCCTACGTCATCCTGAATGGAGAGAGACTGAAAAAATTCTCCTTGAGGACAGGAACCAGACATGGATTCCCACTCTCACCTCTCCTATTAAACATTGTACTAGAAGTTCTAGCCAGAGCAATTAGGCAAGTCCAAGGAATAAAGGGCATCTGCATCAGCAAAAAAGAAGTAAAAATCCCCCTATTTGCAGACAATATGATTGTATACACAGAGAATCCTAAAGAATCCATAAGTAAACTACTCAAACTGATAGAAGAGTTCAGCAGTCTCAGGATACAAGATAAACATAAGTAAATCAGTATGATTCCTTTATATCAACAATGAGATTATTAAGAAGACACCATCAAACCAATACTTTTTTCTATAGCCCCCAAGAAGATAAAATACCTAGAAATAAATCTAACCAGAGAAATAACAGACATTTGCAAAGAGAACTACAAAATCTTATTACAAGAAACTAAGAGAGACTTACATAAATGGAGAAACCTACCCTGCTCATGGATAGAAAGACTTAACATTGTGAAAATGTCTATTTTACCCAAAGTAATCTACTTATATAGTGCAATCCCAATAAAAATTCCTGTAACAATTTTTAGTGAGATGGCGAAACAAGTCACCAATTTTGTTTGTAAAGGAAAGAAGCCCCGGATAAGTAAAGCACTACTGAAGAAGAATACACCAGGAGACCTCTCACTACCTGACTTTAGAACCTATTACAGTGCCACAGTAGTCAAAACAGCTCGGTACAGGTACAAAAAGAGACAGATCAATGGAGCAGAGTTGAGACCCCAGAGATGACACCATCCTGCTATGAACAGCTGATATTCGATAAAGGCCCTAAGGCATTAAACTGCTTTAAAAGCAATATTTTCAACAAATGGTTCTGGCAAAATTGGTTATCCATCTGTAATAAACTGAAACAAGACCCATATCTCACACTTTATACAAAAAACCAACTCAAACTAGATAAAAGGCCTAAATATCAAATCTAAAACAATAAAGCTCCTCTAAGAAAAATTATGATCAACAATGGAAATTTTAATTCACAATGTAGATGGACTTCAAAATTTGACAAAGCACAATCAACAGAAAACAGACAAATGGGAGCTACTGAGAATCAAACACTCTTGCTCATCCAAATAATTAAAAGACCACCTACAGAATGGGAAAAAATATTTGGCAACTCTATGTCAGACCAATGCCTGATCTCCATAATCTATAAGGTACTACAAAATATCAATAAGAAAAAGATAAATAATCCTATTAAGCAATGGCCAAAGGAGATAGACAGACACTTCTCTAAAGATGAGATCCAGGCAGCCAAAAAACACATGCAGGCACACTTACAATCATTAGCTGTTAAAGAAATTCAAATCAAAGCTACTATGAGATATCATCTCCCCTCAACGAGGTTGACCATGATTCAAAAACACAAAACAACAAATGCTGGAGAGGCTGAGGAGAAATTGGAACTCTCCTACACTGTTGGTGGGATTACAAAATGGTGCAACATCTTTGGAAAGCAATCTGGCGCTTCCTTAAAAAGCTGGAAATAGATATACCATTTGACCCAGTAATCCCACTGCTTGGAATATATCCTACAGAATCAAGGCCATTCACACCAACTGATACATGCACACAAATGTTTACTACAGCACAGTCCACAATGGCGAAAAGATGGAATCAACCCAGATGCTCAACAACAGAGGAATGGATAGGTAAACTACGATATATACACTCAGTGGAACACTATGCAATGATAAAGAACAATGATGATTTTAGGCAATATCTCATAACTTGCTTTCAACTGGAGTACATTGTGTTGAGTGAAAGTAGTCAGTGACGAAAGGACAAATGTTGTATGAGACCCCTACATAAGGACTTGAAAACAGACTCATGCATAGAAGAAAAGACTCTCTGATGGCTGCAAGGGTGGGGACGGAGGGGCGGAGAGGGTGGGGTATAGATTAGATAGTTGATAAAAATTTGGTTGGGTGACATCTGTGACAGCACACATCAGAAAGAAGATCAATTTCAGCTGGACTTCAGCACAACATGATTACTTCCCCCATCTTAACCAAATTATTGCAAGGACAGAGTAGCTGGGGCAGAGGGCTGGGAACTGTGCTCTCAGGGTAAATGGAGGCCAATTGGCACAACTAGCATTTTGCTAAGAGAGTCTTCTGCACCCCACATTGGTGAGTGGCATCTGGGGTCTTAAAAACTGCCAAACTGCCATCTGAGGCGCAGCAAATGGTCTCACCTCAGCAGGAACAGGTGATCACCAAGGATCAAAATGACATGGGGAAAGAGAACCCAGAGGACAGAGAGACCCATGTGAGTGGATGACTACATTGACATGGGGCCAGATGAAATGGATGGTGCCCGGCCACCACCAGCGATAGCCGTGATGGGGCTCACAAAGCTGAGTCTCACTGGCAACCCAAGAATAAAAAGGGGTGCACCCTGAGAACTCCACTAAAAGATGGCAACTGATGATCCAGGGGCCTCGGGGCTCCCCTGGGAGCATGGCCTATGACACTGATGCTGCTCCTGTCCATAAATCGTAATGGAGGTCAACTCTTTGGATTGGACTTGGTGACACAGAGTGACCATATCGTGTGTACAGTTTATGGTTCTCTGCATCTGTAGGATGCCATCCTGTTAACCTCTTACTGGAGGCAGGAGAGAGGGTGGAGACCTGTATATGTATGACCTGTATAGAATAGAGAGGAAGAGTGTGCTGTCACGGGGCAGGGAGAGCAGTGGGAGCTGCACATAGGTGGGCATGCAAATTTATATGGGAATGTACGTTTCACTCAATGATAATAAAAAATAATAAAAGAGAAATGTGGCAGAAAATATTGATTTATCTGAGACGGGAATAGGAGTATAATAACACAGAGTCAATTTCCTTCCAAGTGAAATATACAAAACTGTATATTCAAATTAATTATATGCAATATGAGTAATAAGCAGTGACAGTATTCCTGTTGGCTGAGTTCTCTGAGGATTCTACTCTGTCATTCCTATTTTCCAAATGTTAGTATTGCTCCCCTCAGAACCAGAGCTCTGTGTATCAACTTTGGGGAAATTTGAAGGATCAAGGATAGTGATTCTAGGACAAGACTAGAGACAATAGTCCTTTTCAAGACAGATACGAAGATACACCCATAGACATTATTTTAACAACCCAAAACACTAAACAAAACTGAAACATGGAAGAAAAAGAAAAGGAGAAAGGAAATCGTAGGAAAAGCACAGGAAAAAAACAGTTTCTCAGTTATTGTTTGGTGTTTCAGCGGCATCTGGAGTCATGAAGAAGGGAGAGGGGAAAACCAGAAAGTGAAGTCTTCACCCCTGGTCTTATTCGAATTTCCTCTTTGATTAAACAACCAGTAGTGTGGGCACTTGGCGACTTGGCAGTGTGGGCTTTCATTCATATCAATAACTACATGGTAGGAATATGTTACATTGATTTCTTTCTTTATCTAAACTCTATTTCTAGTCTATCACCTCTCTTAGGCTGATGAGTCACAGAAATTGATTCTGATATATGTAAATCAGAATTTTCATTTCTCTATCTCTAAACCAGATCCTCCAAACTTTCATAAAATGTATTAGGTCCTCTGTCACAGATTCCTAACATCTTAGAACAGTGAAACAACTCTCCATACCCTCCATGGTTGCATAACTGCATTTTTCAACTCAGTCTTCGTGTTTCTACTGAAAAAGAATATCTTTCCAAATTATGATAGAAAAATCCTCCATGCCATTTCTTCCTTTGACCATGATGAGGGAGCTCTGGGTACATGTGTGCGCAAAGAAGTAATGTTCACAGTTTTGCCAGAACGCCAAGGACAAAATCTGGTATTCTTTAAATTATTCTAGTCTTTACTGCCTCTCATCTCTCTCTAACCAACAATGATCAAAGTCTTCTTATGCTTGGTTTTACCTGTCCAACATGATTATTAGGTGGACTACTCAGGAATCAGCCCTCCCCTGTCCAAGCAGTCTGTGGAGTGCACTTTTCACATCCTTATTGCGGAGGCTGTACACAAATGGGTTGGCCAGTGGTGTGATCACTGTGTACATTACTGCAGCCACTATGTCTTGGTCCTGAGAGTTCTGTGAAGGGGGCTGGAAGTAGACCCAAATGATGGTACCATATAAGAAGCCAACCATAGTGAGATGGGACCCACAGGTAGAGACTGCACGTCGACGACCCGCAGCTGAAGGCAAGTGAAAGATAGTGGCTCCGATGCGAACATAGGAGAGCACAATGAGAAAACAGGGGCCTAGCATGAGGAAGCCACCCTCCAAGAATATGGCTAGCTCATTGGAATGTGTGTCTGAACAAGAGGCTCTCAGAAGTGGTCGGTGGTCACAGAAGAAGTGGGGAAGGTTAACATTGCCCCTATCATCCCCAAGCCATTGAAGGGGTAGGAGAAGACCCACATGCAGCATAGTGTGCAGTATGGACACTACCCAGCTAACGCCTAGCAAATGCGCACAGAGCTGCTGATTCATCACCAAAGTATAATGCAGAGGATCACAGATGGCAACATAGCGATCTAGAGCCATGACAGAAATGACAAGTGTATCTGTAACTCCAAACACATAAAAGAAAAAAAACTGGGTGAAGCAGCGGGCAGCAGGAATGGCTGGATAATCAGACATCAGATGGGACAACAACTGGGGCAAAGTGACTGTGGACAGCCCCATGTCTATTACAGAGAGGCCACGAAGCAAATAGTACATAGGTAACTGGAGCCTGGAGTCGCAAAATATGAGCAGCACCATAGTCATGTTCCCCATTATTGTGGTCAGGTAAACAGTCAGGAACAGAGGAAAGAGGAGACTGTGGGGAACTCTAGCTCTTGAGAGCCCAAGAAGCAGGAAGACTGGAAAATGTGAAGCGTTACTGGCACAGCCCATGATGAATGACGATGAGCCTGTCTGAGAGAGTTTGCATTTTAAAAAAAAGTCATTACAATAAAGAAAAACATAGCAAGTTATGGGTCAGAGCTTAGGGATCTTAATGATTCTACTTAATTTTAGCTTTATTATCCAAGCTTCTTACACACCTGGAGTTAACTCTGATCCGGCTATGCCTCTTCCTCCTGTCTAATGCTTCCGCCTCATAAATTATTATAGAATTTTCTCTTTTATTCATTCCCTTTCTGTCATTCTAGTGACTCCTTCCACCTAATCCACGAACACTGCTAAATTCTTTCTGCATTAACTAAGGGATAAAGTAGACAAATACCACCCTCATTGCAAACTGTGTGGTGAGGATCAGCATGAATCTAGTCCTCATAGTGTGAGGACAGACCCAGTAGTCACCTTCCCACTTTTCCCTCCTCGTTGTCATCTACCCATGTGGAACACTCTCTCCAACCCTAGCCACCCCTAACTAGGTCAAAGCTCACAAGTTAGAGGAACACCATCCTTCAGACCAGCTGCTTATGCAGCTCTTCTCTGAGCCAGGTTAGAGCTCACAAAAGGATGCAATCCTTCAGGCCTCCAAATAGGCAGGCACAAGCCCATGTTGGTTTTTACTACCTCTGTGGGTTCAATAATTCACTAGAACAAACCACCGACTTTTGTAGGGAGTATACCATATTTATAGCTATGGAAGATTTATTTTGACCAAAGCAGATACAAATAAAGGGGTGCATAGGGTGAGGTCTTGGAGGTGTCCCAACACAAAACTTCCATGTTCCGAAGAAGAATACACTATTCTCTCCTGTGCATCCTCACCAACCAGGAAATTCATCTGAGCTTCCAAGTTCAGGGCTCTTATCAGCTCCCCACAGGGCCATGATAGATTACATTATGCCTCCTGAGGCTTAGTCAGTATTGGGCCTTAGGTAGTCCCACTTGGCTAGTCAGTTTTCATTCATTAGCCTCAAGTGTGGTTCAGCTCTCAGGAACCCAGAACAATGTCCAAATGGCAAGATATTTCCTTACCTTGCATTCTCCCACAGTGAAAATAACCTTTTGTTTAATCTAATCTTTTTACCCAACTACTGCTTTTTCTCATTTGAATGGCAAACCTCGTGAGTAAATTATCTGTGTTCATTCCCACACTTTATCCCACTGCAGATTTCATATACACTCACACTTCAGCTCACTGTAGTCTTTATGATTTCTTCTCTCTGAATCTTTAAAGAATATAACACATTAAATTACATAACATAAAGAAATGGTCCTTCCTAGGTAGCTGGCTTTTGTAGTGAAATTGCTTCAGGCAGTCATTGAATGGCTTGCTTTTCCTCTTCTCTCTTTGTCTTGGTTAATGGCATCAGTGTTATCACCCCCTATTTGCCTAGAATTAAAACTGGGGGAACCTCCCTATCACATTTCATCCAATAACTCATTTGCTTTTACATTTTTCACTTTTATACATCTTTTGCTCTCCACTTCCTATCAGTATTTAAGCTTCAGCATCTGTGACTGATATTAATTCCAATAGCCTTCTTGCCAGCTTCTCTCTACCTAACACCCCTGAAGGTCTTCCACATTGATATCAGAGTAAAGCTTTCAGCATGTGACTTCATTTTTAAAAATTCAGAGCCTTCTCCATGAAATCCAGACTGTGTGTTCTGGTTAGTAAGGTCTTCTATTATTAGTACCTAAACTGTCTTACTACCCAGTAAACCTCGTAAGGTCTCCCTTTGTTATTTGTCTTCACACATTATGTTGAGAGCTTCATCTTTCTGAACCATGACATGCGTAATAATACAAACACTCCTCCATTTGATACAGATAAAAATTTTATAAAATATAATCATTATCCTCATTAATTCATAACTGAGGTTTCCAACATTAAGGGGAATCTAGAATCAACGAACGAGCTGATAAAGATCTAAGCGGTCACAGTGGTGAAGATAGCAGCGGCAAGTAGGAGGGGCAGGTTATTTGACTTGAGAGTCCAGAAACTTGAGAATTAACGCCTATGTGGGGATAGAAAATGGGAGTTATGCATATGCGAGGTAGGAGGCCAGAGACCACCACATAAATCAGGACATTCAAAAGGCAAAACCCTCCATAAAGAGTATAAGCAAAGAGGAAAAATACATACACTCTAGCTATAAGAGACTCGAAGTTTAAGTGTCTCAGACTGGACAAGGTGGAAGGAAAAATACCACCCATGAAAATATGATTATTGTTCTATACCACACATGGAACTGAGACAACCAATTCTCATAAAAATATAAAACATTCAAACTGAAATTTTGACATAAAAACCATTATAAGACTGGGTGAAGTCTTCAGCGCCTTGTAGAGGCAAACATAAAACTTTCCCTACACATTTGCTGTTAATCCAGATCATTAAGATTTCCACAAAAAAAGTCCATTGAAAATAATGTCACAATTCAAAATTACAAAACACACAGGAGCTATTCTTTATGAAAACAATCAGCAAATAACAGGATCAATCTCCCAATGTCACAGAAGTAACACATATGTTAGGGATTAATAGTTAAGTATGTTTAAACTATTTAATGTCTAAAAGGGGGAATAAAAATTATAAGAAACAAAGTATTATAAAAATAAAACATTAAAAATAAATTACTTGAACATAAAAATGTTCATGTTCAAGTTACAAACTCAGTGTATGTTTTAGACAGTTGCTGGGGACAGAAACCAGTTCTGAGAAGCTACTCAGAAAATAGTATGAATGATAAAACTGTGGATAACATTAAAGAGAAGTTATGAGTTGTAGAGGGAAAATAAAAAGATCTACTCTACAGAAACTAAGTCCCAGAAGAATAATAGAGGAAAGGCAACTACTGAAGATGCAGCAACTGATAATTTTCCAGATTTAATGAAAGAAAACAATCTTCAGATCAAATAATCCTCAAAACTCCCAAACAAGACCAAATTTTAAAGCTGCATACAAATATATATTATTACAAAAACTGCTAAATAGCAAACACAAAGTGAAAATTTGTAGCAGAAGTAGCAGAGGCAAAGAAGGAAGTAATTTTTTTTTCAAACCACTGCTTTAAGTGATCTCGTTTTCAGGTACTAAAAAATCCAGTCCAACTGAATATCAAACCTTTAACTCTCAAGCAATATAAACTTTCCTTCCTTCCTCATCAGCAGTCAGATTCTCATTCAAAAAACTACATTAGAGAAAGAAGGGTGATGCTGACTTCACTACCACACCATCTTGTCCATCTTTCCTTTAGGTTGTTTCTGGCTGTTGAAGGGTAGAAGTAGATAGACGGGGGAAAGGTAAAGTCTTATTGAGTGATGCAGTTGATAGATATTCCTAGAGAACATATTTTGAGCTCATATGAGACCGCTCATGGGCACCTATTACTGTATTCTTTCCAGGCAAGGCTAATTTAAACTCTGACTGATCCACTGGAGACCCCTTATTTTGACATCTTACTGCACACTTTTAGACTTGTTCCTTTAGAATTGTCTCATCTTCATCTCTCAGATGCTACACTTTTCAAGAAAAGTCATCCCATGCGCCCTCCTTGGGTCCAGATAGTTCAACGAAAACTTATCTTTATCCCAGCAAATTTTGTAAATGTAGCCTTCTCCAAACATTCTATGCACTAGCAGGAGTTGTACTTGATCCTTTCTCCAAACTTTCATTAAGAGCTTATATATTGTTTTGTGTTGTATTTTTAGTTTCCAAACATGTTTTCTTAAACTGCCTTTTCATCAGTGACTTCTCATTTAATAGCTTTATATCAGAAACTATAATCTCTGTGAGATTAGTTTCATGAAGTTTTTGAGACTTACTTCGTAGCTGCACTATGAGGAGTAACAAAAATCCAACCCCAAAATGTGAAAATTGATCAAATCCTCACATTTCGACTTCTCCTTCCTCATCACCACCCAGCCCCATGGCATCCTCTCTCTCGAACTCTAACCACCTGGAGTGACATCAGAGTTTACAAGATTAAAGTATGCAAAGCTTCATACTGCTGAATATGCAGATGTCAGCAAAGCTGGCGAGTCTACATGACAATCTGCTTGACCTTCTGGACACAAACTACCTTCACAAATATGCTGGAAAATAAAATAAAATACCTATTTGTGTTTAGGAGTCCTAGTGGTGCAGTGGTTGAGAGCTACGGTGTACTATGGCTGCTAACTGAAAGTTCTACTGTTCCAATCCATCAGCCACTTGCTGGAAACCCTTTGGAGAAGTTCTACTCTGTCCTACAGGGTCACTATGAGTTAGAATCAACTCGATGAAAACAGATTTGGTTTTTATTTATGTTTAAAAGTGATTATTAATACCTGATGATCTATCAACTATTTGCTCCATGTTCAACTTTTTAAATACTGCATACCTAAATACATTTTCCATTTAAAGCCTTTTTATTCAACTTTTTGACTCCTAGATTATCAAGGAATTCTTCACTATATACCATGATCTATAACAATAGCAGTAATATTAATAGCAGTGGTATATTTCACAGCACTAATAGACATTATTCCTGGAGCTCTATTATATGCTACATGCAGTGGCAAGCTCTCTACAATGCATTGTTTTATTAATTCTCCAACTTTATGAAGTGGGTGTTATTTTTATCCTCACTTATAGATAATATAATGATGAACAAATAAATTAGGCAACTAGTTCAAGATTAACACAACTAATGACAGAAGTAAAATTTGAAGACAGAGATCAGCTATCTTGACCACTGCTTCTTTCAACCTTTGTTGTCTTCGTTTTCTGTACTGCTGGATGCGATTGACCACTATCTCCCACCTTTTTAACACTTTTACCAAGCTCAGTAACAATGTAAAATTACAAATGTCTCAAATTTTTGTCCTTTTTCTTACTTACTTCTCACATTCCCTTCACAGTGGAGTCTCCCTGAGAGTATATCTGAAAAACGTAAGTATTCCTAAAACCCATAAAAACACCAAAGCTATTGCCATCAAGTCTATTCTGACTCATAGTGACCCCATATATTTCAAAGCAGAACTGCACTCCGTAGGATTTTCAAAGTTTGTAATTCTAGGGAAGTATGTTGCAAGGCTTTTCTTCTGTGGCACCACTGCACGAATTCAAACTGTCACCCTTTCAGTTAGTAGCCAAGATCGAATCAGAGATCTAGAGACTTGTTAACTAACTTAATACTCATGATTTAGAAATCTTCATCTCCATCCCCAATGAGAAACACAAAAGTTAGTGGGGCAGAGTATATGAAGGAAAAGTAATAATATAGATGAATTCAGAGAAAATAAAGGGGACTAGAAGAAAAAAGTAACATAGATGAAGAATTCAGAAAAAATAAAGGGGACTAGAATTAAAAAAGGAGTACAGAAAGGCAGAGGAAAAGCAGGAGAGAAAGTGATGGAGCAAAGAGCAGAGGACAAGGTGCAGACCTCAATCTCTGTGGATCAATCACACTGGAGATTTTTAATACTTTAAATTTTAAATTTTCAAAGTCCATTTTCTTCATCAAATACATTAACTATTTTAAAACTGTCTAGGCAACTAAAATGTGTGTCTTTGGAAATGCCTGACTGAACAGAGAAAGAGATGGAATTTTAGCTCATTAGTCTGAAAACCTGAATTTGCTTATGGGTCCCCGAAAATAAATTAGGCTAGAATAAGTACAGGTGGTGTCCACATAACCCATAAGAAAATCTTTCATTTATCTATCATCTATTCTAACATCCATTTCTTAACTTGTCAATTGAACAGCAGGACAAATCACACAAAGAGCCTTTCTATAAAGAACCATAGTGTGTAAGAAAGAAGAATGTGCATTGGATACAGAACAGAGTGGCAAGTAACATGATAAGTGTAAGCACATGGAGACTGTTTGGAATAGGTTTCCTCTCAGCCTCGGAGGGGGTCGGGGATTTGTTATTGCAAAGATTCTTAAAGAGGTAACACAATTACAATAAAGTCTAACAAATTCAAACCATTGCATTGTGACCAAAATTCCTATTTTACCCAAAGACAACTAAAATTTATGAGTTAATAATGATGAATGTAGTACAGATGTGTGTGTACATGTCTATACACAGGATATAACAGAGACATTGTGTGGAAGCTGTGTATATCCCATAAAACCCATTGCTGAGTCAGTTCTCACTCAGAGTAGTCATACTGAACAGAAAAAAAACTTGTCCTATAGGGTTTCCTAGGCTGTAATCTTTGCAGAAGTAGACTGCCACATCTTTCTCATGTAGAGTTTTTGGTGTATGTGCAAAATTCAGAAGATACTTCTATTAAAAGCATAATTGTGAGTTTCTCCTAAACTTTTCTTCCTAAAGTTCCATGTTTCTAAAAATAGTTA
This sequence comes from Heterohyrax brucei, assembly GCA_028571685.1. Taxonomy (NCBI): domain Eukaryota; kingdom Metazoa; phylum Chordata; class Mammalia; order Hyracoidea; family Procaviidae; genus Heterohyrax; species Heterohyrax brucei. The sequence goes on from CM053150.1 coordinate 73,785,251, forward strand.
TGGACTTGTGATAGAGAGATGACCAAAAGGAATGGTGAGAGTCAGAGACATAGAAATGGAGACACAGTGAAAATGGAATAATGAACAAATCGGCAGGGAAAACAAGGAAATATTTTTAAGAAAGACATGTGGATGATGACTGAGAGAATGGCAGATATATAAACAGGATAGAAGGGGAACAAAAATTAAGGAGTCATGGGATGGTGGTAATAAAACACAGTTGAAAGTAGGTATAAAAAAACAAATATCAAGACTGGAAACAAAAGAAAGGAGGGCTGGTAAAATAAGACAAGTTATTGAGTAATAAAGATAAGAATGGGTCAGAAAGAAACAAGATGGAGAAGGAAGGCTATTTCCCAACCCCTTGCATTCACCTGGCAGGAAAAGGCTGGTCTGACTCTGGACTTTGTGGCCGCAGGATCTAGTCAGACCTCAGGCCCTGTCCACGGTGCTGAAAGGTGGAACTAATGGAAGAGGTTGGATCTCGAGGCTCGTGAGGCTGGGTGATATTTTGAGGTTGTGGGGCCCTGACAACATTTCTCTCACAGTCACCTGGGGAAGGTCAGGTACAACATCTGTCACCCCATGGAGCAAGAAAGTATGAACTTTCTCTCAAGGGAGAGTTGAAAGCACTGCAAACACTTGTCACTGACACTATGTCACTTAGCCTGATGCTGAAGGGAAGGCCACTCAGTCTTCAGCAGGTACTCAAAATGGTTGACAGCTGTGTATTATTACATCAATTACCCACACAATCACCACCTACTTGTCTTAATATGATATAATAATTGAAGTGTGATGTAATGGATTAAAACGGCTTTGGAGCCAAAGAAACTGAGTATAACTCTGGGATACACAATTTTCCATCTCTGTGAATTTAGAAAATCATATAACATCTCTGGGGTTTAATCTCCTTGTTTATAAGACAGTAATGTCTAATTTTTACAAATAATTTCTGTAAGAATTAGAATGTAGTGTGTGTGTGCTGCATTTCATTGCATTGCATATTCCCAGAAATATGAGTGTATATATATATATATTACTGGGGAAAAGTTCTGAGATATGGTAAAGTCTCAAAGTATAACCACTGTTTTTGTTGTTGCTGCTTGCTATTGCTATAATCCTTTTAGACATTACACAACCAGATTTAACTCAGGCTTTTCATACTTCTTAAGCATATACACGATTGTGGCCATGGCAGAGGATGGGGCAACATTTTGTTCTGCTGTGCACAGGGTCTTTAAGAGTCAGAACTGACTCAATGGCACCTAAAAACAACAGCAACATTCTTCTCATACTACTTGCAGCCTAATTTCCCCATTTGATAACTTGCTTCTAGAGGGAGGTTCCTGTGATGTTTCACCTGTGTATCCCAGTGCTTAGTACTCTGCCTGGCACAAACAAGCATAAAAGAAAGGGTGACTGGATAATCCGAGTGACTACCCTTTTCCTATTAACTCTAATTAGACAGCCTCACTGAAGTGCTCTGTTACCGTGCTCAGCCATAACATTTTTCAATACACGTTTATGGAATCCATGTGTTATTTTCTAATTATTTCCTTCATTTTAAATACCAATCAATTTTCCATCTCACAGCTAAGCTAATGAGATGTCATCCATGATCCCTGAAAACGGGTATTTTGGATTGAATTGCATCACCACTGAATAGCAATTGAAATCCTAACCCTATATTGTATAATGTAAGGTATTGTAATGTCATCACCCTCTGCAATGCTGATTTATATGATATAATGAGCAACCAGTTCAGGACTTAGCAGTGTACAGTGAATTTTAAACCACTTCTGAGTTATTTAAGGAGCTGCATAGACACAGAGACAAGTGTGCACATATTCAGGAAGACAGATGTCATATTAGGATCACCAAGAGACAAGGAATGTCCAAGACTACCGAGAATGAAGGAACTGGTGTATCTAAGACTCTGATTTGGAATTTGCACCCACGGGACTGTGAGAAAATAATTCTCTGTTCTTTAAAGCCACTCACTTGAGGTATTTGTGTTACAGCAGCACTAGCTAAGGCAATAATTGTTGACTTATTACTAATGTTTTTGATAATAAATAATAAAATGCTCTCACATTTACATGGTGCTTTAATTCTAGCAGTACATGAGGCAAAATAGACACAATCCTAATCTAATCACTATGAAAAGAAATATAATCACCACAAAAATGATTTTTCCCAAAGTAAACATTAAACAATTTTCGAGTATCCTTAATTATATGTCTGTTACAGTCTAAATTTAAAGGCTAAACTCTTAGAACCAAAATAGTTTTTAAAATAAGTCTTAAGGTTCTTGAGGCTTTAACACTTTAAAGTTTAGATATGACATCAAGAAAAAGGTTTGGTGTAACAGCAAAGTTAACTCACTAGTTTTACTGCTGTGAATTTATTAGCTTATTAACAAAGAGATATGTTTCCTAGTTTGTATATTCAAATTTGGAACTGTTGTTATTAGGTGCTGTCAAGCTGGTTCCAGTTCATAGGGAACCCTGTGTATGACAGAAGAAAACACTGTTTGGACCTGTGCCATTTCACAGTTGTTAAATCTGAATCCAGTGTTGCAGCTGTTGTGTGAATCCATCTCACTGAAGGTCTTCCTCTTTCACTAACCCTCTGCTTTACCAAGTATGATGTCGTTCTCCAAGGACTGGTCCTTCCTGATAACATATCCAAAATGTGTGAGACTAAGACTCACAATCATCTCTGCTAAGGAGCATTCTGGCTGTACTTCTTCCAAGGCAGACTTGTTTGTTCTTCTGGCTGTCCACAGTGTTTAGTGTTCGTTGACAGCATAATAATTCAAAGGCATCAATTCTTCAATCTTCCTCATTCATTGTCCAGCTGTTGCATGCACAAGAGGCAACTGATAACATCATGGCTAGGGTCAGGTACATCTTAGTCCTCAAAGTGAACATCTTTGCCTTTTAACACTTTAAAGAGATATTTTGCAGCCAGTTTTCCCAATGCAATACATCATTTGATTTCGAATGTGTCATGCCACTGTCTCCATGCCAGCATCGTTTCTGCAAAGAAATCTGATGAAAGACTACAGGGTTTCCCTCTGAATGTTAGCTTTGCATTGAGTCTTGCTGCCTTTAGGAGTTTCTGCTTATGTTTCATTTTGTTGAGCTTGATAATAATATGTCTTGGAGTCTTTCTATTGAGATCTATATTGAGTGGTGTTCAAAACATATCTTGGATATCTATATTCTCTTCTTTCATAATTTCTGGGAAGTTTTCTGTCAGCAGCTCAGCTACAATACTTTCTGTGTTCTCAGGTGTCTCGCCTTGTTCAGGAACTCCAGTTAATCATAGATTGTTCTTCTTAATAGAGTCCCACATGCTTCTTAATGCTTCTTCATTTATCTTGTTTCTTTTTTCTGATTTCTCCTTATAGGTGCTGGAGTCAGTGGCTCTGTCTTCCAAATCAGAAATTCTCTTTTCCTTTTGTTCCATTCTGTTTTCTTGGCTTTGAATTGAAGTTTCTATGCCTTTGATTTTATTCTTGATCTGTTGGATTTCAGAGTACTGATGTTCCGTCAGATCAAACAGCTTGCTTAGCTTTTTGTTTTGCTCTGCTGCATTTTGTATAAGGTCTAGGAGGGCTCTATATATAATCCTTTTGTATTCACCTTCTGATAGTTTCAGAAAAGCTTCTTTGTCTGGGAAGTTCTCAGGTGGTTTCTTTTGGAGGCCTTCTGATGCCATGGGTAATTGCTGGGTTACCGTCTTCTCCAACGTTTGCTGCTTTTTGGGCATCATGTGGGTCAATACAGGCTGCAAGAGATACTGTGAAGATGTACCACAGTTGTTTCTCTAGGCCTTCTTAAGATGAGAAGTAAAAAGTATTTGGCAACTTCCAAAGCCAGTCAAGTTTTCAGGTGTAAATGTCCCTCTTCCCAGCTGGCAAAGTAAACACCTATATATTGAACACCAGATGTTATAAACTAGCTCAAAATACAGAAAGGCTACTGGCCTGTTGGCCTCTGCTGTCGGGCAACAGCTGTAGGTGATACTGTATAGAATTCTGCTTTTCTGTTGGAAAAACAGTCTCTTCTGGGTAGGAAGTGCCTCCCAGCCCAGAAATTAGATCCAGCTGAGGTTTCTGTATGGATGACCCCGCCTCCCAGCAAAACACGGTGGCATCCTGCATGAGCTCAGCAGTTGGCCAGAACAAGGCTCCCTATGCCGCATCCCAGGGCTCACTAGGTGTCCAGAAGGCTCCATTTAACTATCATTTCAGGTCTTGGTTTCTGGAGGGATTTAGGGAGATGTGCGTTTAGTCTGCCATCTTGACTCCAACCCTTTTATTTGATTTCTTGACTGTTGCTTCCATGGATGTCAATTATGGATCCAAGTAAAACGAAACCATTGACAACTTCAATACTTTCTCCACTTAGCATTATGTGGCTTCTTGGTCCAGTTTTGAGGAATTTTCATTTTCTTTGTATTTACGTGTAATTCATACTGAAGGCTATGGTCTGTGATCTTCATCAGTAACGGCTTCTAGTCCACTTCACTCTCACCAAGCAAAGTTGTATTATCTGCATACTGTACATTGCAAATGAGTCTCCTCTAATCCTGATAGCACTTTCTCCATAGAGCCCAGCTTCTTGGATTATTTTCTCACCATACAGGTGAATAACTACCGTGAAAGGCTACAACCCTAACAAATAACTTTTCATGACTAAACCATGCAACGTCCCCTTGCTCTGCTCAAATGACTGCCTTTTGGTCTATGTATAGTTGCTGCATGAACATAATTAAGTGTCTTGAATTCACATTCTTCACAATGTTGTCCATAATTTGCTATGATTTGCTTTCATTCATGATCTATCTGATATCATCAATGGTATCTCTAGTTCCACATCCTCTTCTGAATCCAGCTTCAGTTTCTGGCAGTCCCCTGTCAATGCACTGCTGCAAGTGTTTTTGACAATCTTTAGCAAAATTTTACTTGCATATGATATTAATGATAGTGTTTGATAATTTCTACATTTGGCTGAATCACCTTTTGTGGAAATAGGCATAAATACAGATTTCTTCCACTTGGTTGGCTAGGTAACTGTCTTTCAAATTTCTTGTCACAGTTGGTCAAGCACCTCCAGCATTGCATCTGTTGAAATATCTCATTTGGAATTCTGACAATTCCTGAAGCCTGTTTCTCACCAGTTCCTTCAGTGTTGCTTGGACTTCTTCAAATACCATTTATTCTTGATCGTATTGTAGCTGAATGTCAATCAATTATTTTTGGTACAGTGATTCTGTATATTCCTTCTGTTTTTGATGCTGCTTTCATAGCTCAATGTTTTGTCCATATAGTCTTTCAATATTGCAACTTGAGGCTTAAATTTTTTCTTTGGTTCTTTCAGCATGATAAGTACTGTTTTCTCCCTTTTTGGCTTTGTAACTCCAAGTCTTTATACATGTCATTATATCTTACTTTCTCTTCTGGAGCTGTCCTTGGAAATTTTCTGTTCAGCATTTCTATTTTATAATTTCTTCCATTCATTTTAGCTGCCCTACATTCAGGAGCAAATTTCAGAGTCTCTTCTGACATCTGTTTTTGTCCTGTCTTTCTTTCACGTCCCCTTAAAGACCTTTTGCTTTCTTTATGTGGGATGTCCTAAATATTGCCCACAACTCATCTGGTCTTCAGTCATTAGTGTTCAGTGCATCAGATCTGTTATTGAGACAGTATTTAAATCCAGCTGGAATATACTCAAAATTGTATTTTGGCTCTGGTGGACTGGTTTCAGTTTTGTTCATCTTCAGCTTGAATTTGCATATAAACAATTGACTGTCTCCTCTGTGGTCGGCCCTGGGCCTTGTTCTTACTGATGATATTGAGCTTCTCCATCATCTCTTTCCACAGATACAGTCAATTTGATTACTGTGTTTTCCATCAGGTGGGGGTCCATATTTATGTTTTTGAATAAAGGTACTGGCAATGAAAAAGTCATTGGCCTTACAAAATTGTATCACGTGATCTCAAGTATCATTTGCAAGGTCACGTTTTCCAACTACCAACCCTTTGTTTCCAACTTTTACATTCTCATCATGGGTAATTATTAATGCATGTTTGATCACTTTTAGACTGAAGAAGTTAGTAAAACTCTTCTAGTATCCTCATCTTTGGCATTACTAGTTAGTATGTAAGTTTTAAAAATAGTTGTGCTAAATTATTTTCCTTGTAGACATATGAATATCATCCTATTGCTGACAGTGTTGTACTTCAGGATAAATCTTGAAATGGTCCTTTGATAATGAATGCAATGTCATTCCTGTTTAATTCGTCATTCTTGTTATAGCAGACCATGTGATTGTCCAATTCAAAATGCCCAATACACCCATTCTAATTTACTAATGCCTACTATATTGCTCTTCATGTATCCCGCTTCATTTCTGATGACTTCCAGTTTTCCTAGATTCATACTTTGTGCACTATATTAAGGGATGTTTGCAGCTTTTTTTTATCATTTTGAGTCATACCACATCAGAAAATGAAGATCTCAAAGCCTGACTTATCCATATTAAAGTGGACACTACTTTGAGGAGGCAGCTCTCCCCCAGCCACAGTCTGAGTGACTTCAACCTGAGGGGCTCATTTTCCAACACTGTATCAGACAATGTTCTGCTGCTATTTGTAAGGTTTTTACTTGTTAATATTTTCACAAGTAGATTGTCAGGTCCTTGTTCCTAGTCTGTCTTAGTCTAGAAGATCTCACTGAAATCTCTCCACCAAGGGTGAACCTGTTAATATTTGAAATACCTGTGGCAAAGTTTCCGGTATCACAACACACAAGTCACCACAGTATGACCAACTTACAGGCATATGGTAGATATATCAGTTTCAATTGAACATTGTCACCTATCATATAACTTAGTATTATCATTTAAAAATGTGTATGTAATTTTTACTTCAATTTAATTTGTAGTTCTACTATAGTTCTGGTGTAAGCTTTTTTAAAGCTTACAGTTTTTTGTTCATACATATTATATTTTATAGACAAACATGTTAAAACAGCACTTACATGGAATTTTTTCTTTTAACATAATCTGCATATTGCTCAAATTTGATAATAACTACTTCAGATGGTTTATAAGAGAGTAATTTAAAATTGACTGTCATTGTATTAAACACCTGGCTTAGATTTCCGTAGTCTGTAAAAGGTAGAGAGTAATTCCCTTTATCTCTTGTTCCCTCAGATGTGGATTATGGAATCCAGCAATGACAATTACCATAAGAAAGTCAGAGACCTCTGGTCCAAACTCATGGTGTTAGAGACATTAGGTTATTTTCTCAGCAGTCCTGTAGTCAAAGTAGCCAGACAGAATCTCAGGGCAGATGAGGTAAACTGAAGGATATATATCAAGACTGAGGGCTGAGTTGGTTAAGAATACATCAAAAATTGACCAAGAGGGGAAGGGGATGATTTTCTTAGGAGACAGAAAAGGCTTTGAGGAGTATGAGAGTGTAATAATGATAAAATACTAGTTAACATATATTGTTTACTATATGACAGAAGCCATCTAGTTATTACATGCTTTTTATCCATTTCATTCTCACAACAGTACTTTTGGCTTAGTGCAATGAAAGCCACTATCACAAACGTTTATGTTAACAGATTCTGGAGTTCTCATTCCAAATGTATACTCTTGGGCAAATGCATGTACTTTGCTCAAGACCTTGAACAAATACATTAACCTACATGTGTGTCAGTTTTTCATCTGTAAATAGGATAATAATAGTCCCTTCTTCATAAGGTTGCTATGGACTATTAAATGTGTTTATGTAACATGTTCACATCGACTTGATACCTACAAGACACCATGTGAGAGCTACTATTACTGTTGAAATACTTCAGTATTAGATAAATGAGACTTTTCTACAGTTGCACGAAAATAAAGAATTTGAACAATGTTCAGATAAAAGAATTTGAACAATATTTCAGTTCCTAAAAATCTGTTGCTATCAATTCTGACTCAGTTCATAGTTTAAAATCAAGTTTATGTTCTTAACTGCTTTCCTGTGTATGTAATCAAGGTTGTAGAGGTATATTTCTTGAATTGTAGAATCCTTTGTATTTCATCTCTAAATAGGATAATTGTACAAAAATTGTACAATTCCCAAGTAAATCTGTTCTTGTTAAAGAGAGAGAGTTAGTAACTAATGTGGCTATTATTCAATGTTCTAATGCTCAAGATACTATTTGGAGAATAGGGAAAGGGAAATTCATTTACTTAAGAACCTACTTACTTTAAGACTTTGGACTATACAATTTTTTCCTCCATCTATTTTTTTTAAGAATTGTTACTAACTATGTGTAAGAAACTCTGTTGGGCATTAAGGATACAATACTGAAAATGATAAAATTGTCTCTAATGGGAACTTCCACTCTGACTAGTATAAAAGATAAAACATAATTTCAAGTGTTATGGAAGCAATACAGTGGCAAATGACAATATTATTATCCCTGCTTTACAGGTGGGTGACTGTCACTATAAACTAGAATAAGCTCTTTCATGAATTTCCACAAATTTATGAAAGTGTACTGAAACTCATTCACAAGGTCTGTCTGATTGCAAATGTTCCACAAGAGGCAAGACCGTCACATGGAAATTCAGTGTACTGACATTTCAAGAATATTACTCATCTTTCTGCTCAAACTGTGCAGGATAAATTCCTTGATTTTCTGACAACCGTTTTGTTTTGAAATTGCAATCACCTCTTAGCATTTGCCAACTTACCCACTATCTATGTAACTATACTCTCTAGGAGTGGGGTCTCAGAGAAAGTGTCACTGCCTCTTAGCTCATCTCTCATCAAATTCTCTGTCCTTCCATTTCGTTTACCGCACCATTCTACCCCCTTCTTCAAGCCAACTATACTAAAGTGAATTTCAGTACCAATTCAAAGTGATATGAAGATCAGAGGGTACAGATATAGAGCAAAATAAACAACAGTATCAGCTTTGGTAGTCAAATCCCTCCTTGCCCCAATATCTTTCTACCTTAGATCATGCTGGTAGTCAGAAGGATCCAGATTATTCCTTACCCAAGCCCTCATCTTTTTGATTCCTTTAAGGTTCTGTTTTAGCGAAATTTACTCAACTTTTACACAGTAAATAAAAGATTTTTAACTGAATTTTTCTTGATGGGGAAGCCTGGTGCAATAATCTAAAACATGTGTTGTATCCTAGCCCAAACATCTACTAATGATAATTATCTGGGCGCTTTCCTTTATCTCTATGATGCTCAGTTTTTGCACTATGAAATAAATGTAATAATAGAGCATATATATGTATAAGAATTTCTATTAATCTCACTGTTCTACAATGTACTTTCTTCAAGATCTTTATTTATTGTTGCTGTTACTATTATTTCATGAAGAAGCTGGTGAAAGGCAAATCCTGGCAGCATGGACTATGCTTATACACGTGACTACAGACAGTGGGACCAGAGGAGGATTCTACTGAATCGATATGTATCAGGAGTGATGCTTTCTCTTGTTGGTGGAGGTCTGGCCTTAGGTAAATCACACAGGATTTGCATTCAGACAGGCCAATAAAATGAAAGCAAAAGTTACAATATTCTATGGATACGAACATGGAGATTGAGATAAATCCTACAGTATATACGTTCTTCAGAATATGTGACAAAATGAGATATAATTCCAGCCAAAAATACAACAGTTTTTTAAGATAAAAAATAAAAAGGATAGCTTTGTCAGTGGGAACAGCATGGTCATTGCCACTCATAACCACAGACAGCTCCCTTGGTGTCAGCTTGTTTCAGTGCAAGTTCCTAAGAAAGTTTTTTTCTCCTGTATTGCCTCAGAGACTTGGTCCAAAATTACTTATTTTTGCTGCTCCAAAATGCAGTTCATTTGGCAGTCTTTTCTAGTACATTCCTTGTTTGCATACGATTGTTACTGTTTTCCTCTCCCCAGTGACTTGACAATTGGGGATTTGTTTGTTTGTCTGTTTTCCCCTCTGAGAGCTGGATGTTGGTGTTCAGTCACCATTTTTCACACATATACAACAAGAGAAAAGATAGTGTCATTAATCCTCCTGATCCCAGTGCCTGAGATCCCAGACTGGACCACAACTAAGACCAGAATGTAGGAATGTGGAGTTTCAGTCCTGGAACAACAGACCTGGATACCAGGTATGACTGACAATGCAAGAGCTCAGGGAGGAGCCTTGTGTAGTGTGGGGGCCCCTACCCTACATCTTGATATCCCTACTACCCGAAACAGGTTCTGCATGCTTGTAAACATTTTATTGAGATCCAGAACTTTATACATCCTCTTCATCAAACCGGGTCCTAAAATTTGGTAAAACTGAATGAGCAGTTTAATGTATCTTCTATTTTGTAGGAAACCATAGTGGCATAGTGGTTAAGTGCTGCAGCTGCTAACTAAAAGGTCAGCAGTAAGAATCCTCCAAGCACTCCTTGGAAACTCTATGGAGCAGTTCTACCCTGACCTCTAGGGTCACTATGAGTTGGACCCTACTCAACAGCAGTGGGTACCCTTCTGAAGGAAATCCTGGTGACACAGTGGTTAAGAGCCGCAGCTGCTAAGCACAAGGTTGGCATTTCAAATCCACCAGGCACTCCTTGGAAACTCTATGAGACAGTTCTTCTTTGTCTATGTGGTCCCTATGAGTCAGAATTTACTCAATGGCGGTAGGGATTTTTTGGTTTGATATCCTTCTAAAAATTCCTAGTCATCTTTTAAGAAACTTTCACTCAACAGCCATATCTGAACTGAGGCGTCTTTCTAGACATAGCAAGTACCTCTATTATTCTGTTGTAAAGCATTCGTATCTCCACTATTAAACTGTAAACTTGAGGACAGAGACTGTGCCAAGTTCATGAACTTAATTGTCATACCTGTATATAGTATGGGGGAAGTCAATACAACATGACCAAGGCAAAGGAAGGCAAACGATTAAAAACTTATGGTCCATGCAGTTACTCATATGACTAGATTTACTGGTCTGATACAGACTAATGGAACTTCTAAGATTAGAGTCCTTAGACATCCTTCAAACTTGGAACTGAACTTACAACCAGAGATTACCTTTCAGTGAAACAATAGGCAGGCCTATAAAGTGAACAGTAATGCTCTGAGGAACATGCTTCTCAGAACAATCAACTTTATGAGACTAAAAGGACAGCACTTGCTCAAACTTTGGAAGGTAGAGACAAGAAAGATGGGTCACTAGAAACAGGGAAACCAGGGAGGAAGTGGATAGAGTGTATAAATTGTTGAAGGAAAAACTAATTTGCTCTGTAAACTTTCACCCAAACCACTAATGAACACATAATGGATGAAGATAATCTGTGACAATAACATTATAAGGGGCAATTACAACTATATTTTGTATACTACTGAAACAAACTTGATATTAATTCACATTAGATCGTTATAAATTTAAGGTGTTAATTGTAATAACTAAGGGCAAACATCAAAAATATATAGGAAAGGTATTAAGAAAGCAATGAAATGGAATACTAGAAAAAGTTAATTAAAAACAAAAGAAGTAATAGAGGAATTGAAACATGAAAATATATAACACATATGGAAAAAGAATTAGGGAAAAGAAGAAGCCTCTCTTTATTAGCAACTAGTTTAAATGTAAATGCTTTAAACTCTCCAATTAGAAGGCAGATATTAGCAGAATGGATTAAAAAATTATGGTCCATGTAGCTACTCATATGAAGATGAAAAACCACTCAAAGAATGAAGAAAATACTGGCAAATCTGCAACCAATAAAGGTCTAATGTCCAGAATATATCTATTAAAAAAAACCTTATCACAACGCAATAACAAAAAGACACAGAACATAATTTAAAAATGAACAAGAAACTTCAATTGACAATGACTCAGTGTTCTTATATAATCTATTGCTGTGAAGTCTATTATAGCTCACAGTGACCCTATAGACAGGGTAGAACTGCCCCACAGGGTTTCTAAGGAACACATAGTAGACTTGAATTGATCTTTGGGCTAGCAACCATAGCTCTAACCACTATGAAACCTGGGTTTCCAATTCTTATGCAACCAGTAGACATTTAATTGTGGTCCATTGAAGCAAGAGCTTTTCTCAAGAGTTATCTAGGAAACGTCTCACATAGAAAAAATGCTTCCTGGACAAAATGTTGATAAGAGGCTGACAGCTCACTTTTCGCCAAACTCAAAGTGAAAATTTATTAAAACACGTTACAGGCAGCAATCATACTGCAGTGGCTACAGAGGTGCACACAATGATTGCAATAGTAACAAAGCCTGGTGACGTCCCTGGGGAGCACAAAGAGTTTGTGCTCAACTACCAACCTAAAGGTTTGAACCCACCCCCAGTAGTACTGTGGAAGGCCTGGCGATAAGCGGCCATCAAGATTACAGCCAAGAGTGCCCAATAAACACATAAGGAAATGTTTGTGACCACTAGTCATCAGAGAAGTGAAAGTCAAAATCACAATGAGATACCATCTCACCCTAGCGTTCCTGGCACAAATCATCAAAACAAGAAATGACAAATGTTGGAGAGGCTGCAGGGCATTTGGAACACTTAGGCACTGTTAGTGGGAGTGCAAACCGTTACAACCGTTTTGGAAAACAATATTGCACTTCAGTAGAAAGCTAGAAATAGAAATACTGTATCATCCAGCAATCGTACTCCTAGGAATATGTACTAGAAAAATAAGAGTTGTTGCACACACAAGTATATAAACACCCATGTTCACTATAGCATTGCTCACAATAGGAAAAAGTAGGAAACAACCTAGGTGTCCATTGAGTGATAAACCAATAAACAGACTATGGTACTTACACACAATGGAGTAGTATGCAACAATAAAGAACAACAATGAATCTGTGAAACATCTCATAACATGGAGAAACTGAAGGGCATCATGCTGAGTGAAATAAGTCAATCACAAAAGGACAAATATTGTATGAGACCGCTACTGTAAAAAGTCATGAAAAGATTTATATACAAAAATAAACAATCTTTGATGGTTATGGCAGGGAGGGAGAGGGATGGAGTAACAATAATTAGACAATAGATAAGTGGTAACTTCAGTGAAGGGTAAGACAGTACACAATACTGGGGCTGCCAGCACAGCTTGTACAAAGCAAGTTCATGGAAGCTCCACAGACACATCCAAATCCCCTGAAGGAGAAAATTACTAGAATGAAGGCTGTGGGGACCATGGTCTCACAGAATCTCTAGTTCAACTGGCATAACACAGTTTATAAAGAAACGTTTCTACCTTCTACTCTGATGAGTAATGCCTGGGCTCTTAAAAGTCAGTGAGCAGCCACCTAGGACACTCCATTGGTCTCATCCCTCTGGGAGTAAGGAAAAACAGAAAAAACTAAAGATACAAAGGAAAAACTAGTCCAAAGGACAAATGGACCACATCTACAGCAGCCTCCAACAGACTGAATTCAGTACAATTAGATAGTGCCTGGCTACCACCGCTGACTCTTCTGTCAGGTATCACAATACAGGATCACAACAATTTTGTTATGTCCTGAACAGAACAAAATTCTAACTCTAAAAGAAAGACTACACTTTCTGGCCTGACAGAGACTGTATAAACCTTGAGTGTATGGCCCCCAGACACCCTTTCAGCTCAATAATGAAATCACTCTGGGTTTCTCCCAACATCCAAAGATTGGAGAGGCTCATAATACAAAGCGAGACTAAAGGGGCCTGTCAGGACAGGGGCAAGGACTAAAATGCAGGAGGAGACAGGAAAGCTAGTCATAAGTAACACAAGGTCAAGAATGGAGAGTGTTGACCTGCTGTGTGGTTGCCAGCCAACATCATTGTTAATCAGAAACTAGTTTGTTCTGTAAATCTTGGTCTAAAGTAAAATAATAATAAAAAAGTTACAGCAAGGAAAACTCTATGGAGCAGTTGTATTTTGGAATATATGCAGTCACCATAGATAGGAATTGACTCGATGGGAAGAGAGTTGGTTTAATTTGACATTGCTGAATGCCATCTAGGTGAAAAGTTAGTAAAATAAATTATAGCACTGCAATTTTCTGATACAGTAATTCACCAAATTAAAGATTCAAAGGCAAGCATTAAGAAAATTAATATCTAGGCCACAGAATCTCACTTTTGCCTTGCAAATTAGTTAATCAATAGACATGGTTATTATCAGCACTAACTAATCAGCAAGAAGAGTTTTACTGTGAAGTCTCAACAACAATGACAAGTGATTTTAAAACCTTCAAAATATTGAATAACAGTTTTTTAAAGTTCACAGTTTACACTGGAACAACTGTGTGGAATACATATTGTTGGCATAAAACCAGTGGTGGGTAGAGCTGCTGATGCCATAGTGCAAAGACAGTGGCACTAAGCTATAATAACAGTCCTTTTTTTCTTCATTGCTATACACTTGCCATCACAAAAAAATTCAGTTTAATTAAGAGTGTTTTTGATAAAACAATAAAATTAATTTTATTAAATCTCAAGCCTTGAGTATACATCATTTTAATATTCTGTGTGAAGAATAAAAAATACTTCTGCTGCATACCAAAACATAATGATTGTCTGGAGGCAAAAGATGTGTAATTGAGCTGAGAGCTGAACTAATCTTTTCTTGCAAAGAACATATTAAAGGTCTTGGATATTTGGCAAATATTTTCTCAAAAATTATCAAAGCAAGCTTGTCACTTCAAGGAAAATAATTGACAGTGTTTATTGCCAGTGATAAAATTTGACATCTCAAGCAAACATTGGAATTTTGGAAGACTTGTAGCTACCATTGTAAGTTTCCTAGTACTTAGGCTTTAATGGTAAGATCATTGTTAATTTTACAAACATAATTTTTTCATATTGTATCAGAAATGTGTCAGTGTTTGGAAGATGTGCATAATTCAGTCAACTAATATTTTCCAAATTACCTCAGCATTGCATTACAAAATAAAAGATAGGTAAAAGATCCATTCAAATATAAACAGAACAGGAAAGCTCATTAAATTAAAAAGTAATAGCAGTTGTATTATTTTTGTATTAGAGGTGCTGTTGTTATGTGCCCCGAATACAAAGGTTTGCTTTATCTTGAGTCTTATGTTACTCTTTGCATTGCATCATCATATTTTGATATCAAAACAATACAAGTTTATTCTACTTGATATAATTTTGATTCAACAACATCTCTACACTTATTTTTTATAAAAATATGTGCTTTCATTTACTGGTTTAACAAACTTCTTTGCATATAGCCAAGTATCAGACACTAGGCTTGGTGCTGGAATTACAGTGGAAAACAAAACAAATGTGTTCTCCGCCCTCATAAAGCCTACAGAGTAGCAGAGAAGAAAAACGAGAGAAATATGTTAGCAATACCAGGTCCCTGAAAAGTGCAAAAAAGGAAGCAGAGACCATTTCCAGTAACTTATAATAATGTGGGGTTTGGATCAAAATAACCCTGGATTTGAATCTTGGTTCCACAAATTGTTATTTATGTAAAATTTTAAAAGTCCCTCAGGATGGCTGAGCCCAAATATCACATCTATGATATAATTACACTGCTTTCACATAACGTTTCTGGCTCATAATCCCTCAAAGAATAGTAGTAATTTCTGGAATGTGTTCCTATCTAACATTTTATCTGATTTTTTTCTGTACCATTTTTAAACAGACTGTCATTTTCCCCAGTTAACGGACTTCAGAACTTTGTGAAATATTAGCTGCTCATAGGTGGGTGATGTTAACGTCTGGATTCTCAGTTCTGTCCCATTGTTGTACTTGCTGTTGCGCCAGGATGTTTTGACTACTGCAGTGGTGTAATAGATTCTAAATCAGGAAATTTTAGGCCTCCAACTTTGTTCTTCTTCTTCAGTAATGCTTCACCTATGCAGGGCTTCTTCCCTTTCCATGTGAAGTTGGTGATTTCTTTCTGTCTCCTTAAAATATGCTATTGGAATTTGGAGCAGAACTGTATCATGTCTATATACAGTTTAGTGTAGAATAAACATTTTCACACGGTTGAGTCTTCCTATCCATGAGCAATATGTAGGTCTCTTGGTTTCTTGCAGTAGTGCCTTGTAGTTCTCTTTGAATAGATCTTTTATGTCTTTGGCTAGATTTACTCCTAAGTACTTTATCTTCCTGGCAGCTATTGTAAATGATATTGATTCAAGTATTTTCTCTTTTGGCTTTGGCATTTTCTCTTTGATGCTCTGTTTGTTGGTGTAGAGGAATTCAACTGATTTCTGTGTGTTTATCTTGTGTCTTGATTCTTTGCTGAACTCTCCTGTTAGTCTCTTCTGTGGATTGTTTAGAGTTTTCTGTGTAGCCCTTAGGGTTTTCTGTACGTAAGATCATATCATCTGCATTAAAGACACTTACTTCTTACCAATTTGGATGCCCTTTATTCCTTTTTCTAGCCTGTTGCTCTAGCTAGAACCTCCAGCACAATGCTGAATTAAAGTAGTAACAAGCTGGTTCCTGTTCTCAAAGTGAGTATGTTCAGACTCCTTCTGTTCAGGATGATGTTGGCTGTTTGCTTTTTGTAAATACCTTTACTACACTGAGAAATTTTCCTTTTATTCTTACTTTGCTGAGAGTTTTTAACATGAACAGGTGTTGGACTTTTCAAATGCCTTTTCTGCATCACTTGATAAAATCATGTGGTTCTTGTCTTTTGTTTTATTTACGTGATTGATTACAGTGACACCCTGAATTTGGACTTCTGCCTACTTTTCTGTGTAGAAAATAAATGTCTCTTTTTAAAGCCATTCATTTGTGGTATTTCTGTTATAACAGCACTAGATGACTAAGATACACTGCTGGAGTTTGTTGTTTGTATTGAGGAATACTAGGTTCACAAATATTTAATATATTTATGTCCTACTAACGTATTGATCTTTTAATCATATGTAGTGTCCTTTCTTATCCACTACAGTGTATTTTACTTTTAACTCCATTTTGTCAGGAATTAACATTGCCTTTCCTGCTCTTTTATTTTAATGTTGTTTTTCCATCCTTTGGGTTTTAGTTTATGTCTTTAATTCTAAGGTATATCTCCTTTAAGCAGTATATAGATGACTGTGGTTTTCACTCAGTCTGCCACTTTGTGTTTCTTTATTGGTTCATTTAATCCATTTACATTCAGTATAATTATTGATAGGTGTGAGTTTAGTGGAAACCCTGGTGGTGTAGTGGTTAAGCGCTACTTCTGCTAACCAAAGGGTTAGTACTTCAAATCTGCCCGGTGCTCCCTGGAGACCCTATGGAGCAATTCTACTCTGTTCTATAGGGTCTCTATGAGTTGGAATTGACTCAACTTCGGTAGGTTTGGGTTTTGGTTTTATGAGTTTAGTGCTGTCATTTACATGCCTTTTATCTGTGTTGGTGACAGTTACTTTGTTCCCTTAATTTTCTGTGCTGGGTTGTTCTTCATGTGTTTTCTTTTCATCTTTTTCATTGTTGTAGGTTGTGTATTTGCAGATTCTTTATGTTTTTCTTATTTTTTATTTTGACACATAGGATTGTGAGTTTCCTTTGTGGCTGTCTTAATATTTACCCATTTTTCTAAATTAAAACAAGTCTTTTGTTTCTGTGTATTGCCTTGACTTCCTTTCCACATGAAAGATACATTAGTGTATGTTTTAATCCCTCTTTTTTGTTATGTTGTCATATTTTACATAATGACATCTCAGTTTCCTTGTTTTCAGTGTCTCAGAACTGATTTATTTCTGTGACTTTCTTATCTTAGTTGATACCTGATTTATCTGTACTGTTTTCTAGTTTTGAGTTATCTGATGTTATCAATTTTCTAACCAAAGGACTCCCTTTAGTATTTCTTGTCATTTTGGCCTAGTTTTTTAAAATTCCTTAAATTTCTGCTAATCTGGAAATGTTCTAATTTTGCCATCATATTTGAGAGACACTTTTTCTGGGTATGTAATTCCTGGCTGGCACTATTTTCCTTCAAGGTTTTATATATGTCATCCCACTGCCTTCTTGCCTGCGTGGTTTCTCCTGAGTAATAAAGCTTAGTCTTATTGACTCCACTCTGTTGACTTTTTTTTTTTTAACCTTAGCCACTCTTAAAATTCTCTATCTTTCATTTTGGCCAATTTCATTATAATATGTCTTGGCTTCTGTCTGTGGGATCTATCCTGTGTGTTGTTCAATAAGAATCTTGGCTAGATATCTTTTACAATATCAGGGAAGTTTTCTGTCAACTAATATTTGACAATTTTGTCTATATTTTCTACTATCTCCCATTCCAGTACCCCAATCACTCACAGGTTATTCCTGCTGATAGAGTCCCACATAATTCTTAGAGTTTCTTCTTTGTGTGTGTGTGTGTTATTTCCTATCTAATTTTTCCTTAATATGTTAGTGTCAAGTGCTTTACCTTCAGTCTCACAAATTATGACCTCCATTGCCTTGATTTTGCTCCTTTAACATTCTGGGCTGTCTAATTCTGAAATTTTATTGTCAATCTTCTGAATTTATTTTTTGTTGCTGTCTCTAGGTGTCTCGCTGCCTGTTCAGTTTGCCATTATGCTCCAATCTCCTTCCTGATCTTTTGAAGCATTCTGTGTATTAATCTTTTGTATTCTACATCAGACAATTCTAGGAAGTTCTTTTCACCTAGAAGATTTCCCAAGTCTTTGTTTTGGGAGCTTCTGAAACCTCTTTATGTGATTTGATATTGACTGTTGTCTCCAAGCCGTCACCAAGTTCTTGTATTTATTTTATGTTTGCTTATTGTGTTCTAGCCTCTTGTTTTGTTCTGTTTTGAAATGCCTAAATAGGCTGGTCATGTGAGTTAATTTGATTATTGGCTCTTCTGAAGCTCTCATTTCTTCTCATCAGGTGGTTACTAAGGATGTGAGCCCAGGAGTCTACTTCCTCTACTTGCTTGGATTCAGCTCAGCTATCCAAGTTGCTGGTCACCAAGTGTGTGGTGCAGGCTCTCACCTACAGCCTTAGATGGACAGGGCTGATTGTTGTAGGCAGAAGTATCTGGTTACACATGCTGAACAATGCAGGGGGCTGACAACCACTCCTGAGTGTCTGTGCGGAAAGCATGTCCCTGTCCTTTAACGCATGTAAGTGGATATGTTTTACAGATGAACTGTGGGTGCTCTGTGCTATTGACTGTGAGGACTGGGAGGTACCACTTATTCTTGGAACCCTGTTGCAGATGGCTGGGTGGCATGAGTGGAGCCACCAGTCCTCTGGCCCCTGCTGTAGGTAGCATGCCATATCTGCTTAAAAGGCATCTTGGTGTCAAATGTCAGGAACCTGCCTTTCCACTGTATAATTGATACAGCAAAATTAGGCTTTAGGTATATAACCTGTTGTACTGTCGTAAGGAAGTCCTGTACTGGTCCCACACAGGTCTACACAGGGGTGAAAGACATTCAGTGACCACATACTACTTATGCCTGTGCCTAGGTAAAGGAATTGTTTCTGCTCTGAGTTCCTGACTTCAGGGAGCTGGCAGATTATTTTTCTCCCCTGCTTAATTTCTCCCCTCTCCAAGACTGAGAGAATGGCTTAGGGTGCACAGGGGTCCTACTCTGACCCAGGGGTTGCATCAGTCTCTGAATCCAGCTCAGACGCAGTGCAGAGTGGTGGGAGGGGCATGGCAGGTAAAAAGGAAAGAAGTTTATCCTGAAGGAAAGTTTCAGATCCCTGGGCAGTAGCTTAGATGCAAGCTACTTAACTTTTGATGATTCAATTCCATTTTTCACTGACTCTCTGCCACCTGATCTCTCCTGATGAGGAAAACATGTTCACATACCACCGCTTCTCTCACCATGCTCGTTCTAGTGAAGCCATTTGCAGGATGCCAATTCCCACCAGGTCAGGTCTGGCTGCTCCTCAGTACTTTTGCAGCTTCTCTGTCTTACCTGTTGCTGAGTCTGGTTTCTCAACTTTGTCTTTGGTGTTCAGTGTTCCTAGAATGTCATCTAGAATCAATTCATTTGCTTTTTTCAGGACTTTGTTTTAAGAGGGCTCACAGGAAGTGTCTGACTACTCCACCATTTTAGCTTCACCCTCCTAAAAATTTTAGAAATTGTCTTCTGGACTCTTTTGTGCTTTCCATGTATAGGATCATGTCATACACAAATAGAGATAATTTGACTTCTTTCCCAATCTGAATTAACTTCCTTTCCCTTATCTTGTTGTTCCAGTTGGGACCTCTAACACAACATGGAATAGAAGCAGTAAGATCAAGTGCCCTTATCGTTACTTCCTATTTCAAGGGGAAAGCTACCAGTCTTTCTGTATTAAGAATAATGTAGGCTGTTGGTTTCTTCATATATGCCCTGGATCATATTTAGGGATTGCCCTTCTATTCCAATTTTCCTTAAGGTTTTCACTAAGAAAGAGTATTGTACTTTAGCTACTGTTTCTTCTTCATCCATAGAGATGATCATGTGGTCATTTTCCTTGGTTTTATTCTTGTGGTCTACTATATTACTTAATTTTTAATGTTCAACAATCCTTGTAATCCTGGAATAAAACCCACTTTGTCTCAGTGTATGACTCTTCTAATATACTGTTGGATTTTGTTAACTAGTTTTATTGTGAGGATTTTTACATCTATACTCATAAAAAGTATTGGGCTATAGGACTGTTTTCTTGCGGTGTCTTTTCGGGTATCAGGGTTAGGTTTGCTTCACAGCGCATTGGCTTATTTTCTTGGTTCTATGCATTCTTCCCCACAGCTCATGGGAAGTACCAGGCATACTGAATGTATCTACCGCCATCATTTTATAAATCGCTATGATATCAAGTGACTAATTGTCTGGGACCTTAAGAAAACTGCTGTTCTGGTATGCTGTGTTTTCATGGTCTCTACTGAGAGGCCTCTATTGGTGTCTCAGAGATAGTGTTTAATGAGCTCCCTGGGGTTGGTGCGTGGGGAATCTGCACATTTCCTTAGGGTGAGGTCACGTGCAGGACAGTCAGGTACTTCTAATTTCCCATGCTATCCCTTATTGTCTTACAGAACCTTACAGGGTCCGGTAGTAGATAGTTAAGGATAGAAGACAGACACATGATTCCACTACCAGGGGTTACATGGAGGGCAACTTTTCTGGAGGATGAAGAAAAGTGATCACTTGAAGAACTCATTATTCCATCTCTGTGCTGAGCCAACAATTCCTCATGCACCACATGCCCAGCATTACAGATCCTGATAGCTCCCATCAAAATCTGGGGCCCTTTACTCTTCCTGGCCTAATATGAACATTCTTTCTCTGTCTCAAGACTTCAATTTCTTCTCTGGACATCAAGGCTAACAAAAGTAAGGAGGAGGGTGCTCCAAAAACTGCCCTGGAAGTCATCATCCTTTCCCTGAGTGAAGAGCTAGTATCTTCAACCATACCCTAACTGTAGTGTTTATAACCTGTGGTGTCAGAAATTTAGAAATCATCATCTCTAATACATTCAGTTTATGGAAAATGAAAATGAGTTTCCCAATAATACACAGAAAGTTAGTGTTATAGTTGAGACTAAGAAGCACATCATCTGACCTTAATAGCCTACCTCCATTATGTAATTGAGTGCCTCTAACTCCTCCATGGTTCTTTGTTTTCCTTCTCTATTCATCATAGGATTTGCTATTAAGCAGTGAGACTCTAAGCAAAGGAAATAACCCTTTTGGAGGAACAGTTACCTGCTCTGATACTGATGGGTAAAAGTCCAGTTTACATCAGCCCAGCCTGACTTTAGAGTGTCCCCAAAGCTGTCCTGCTAAAGAGAGCCCATCTTAAAGGCTACATGCAAACTTTAGAGAAGTATTGGACCTAGGCTGCAGAAGACGTTGAACACGAGAAGTCAGAAGGAAGAGAAAATTCCTAAGACTGAGCTGTCATACCAGTTCTATTGTTAACTCACTGTGTGACATTAAATGATCAACTTCATTCTTTAGGCCTCCTTTTGCCCTCTGTAAATTGATCACAAAGATTAGAATTTAGGATTTGAAACTTATTTTTAGAACTAGAAGCTTGTCTTCAAAATCATCCTATACTTTTGTGTCATAGATTGAACTGTCTCCCCAAAAATATGTGCAGTCATTTGGCTAGGCCATAATTCCCAGTGTTTTGTGATTGCTCTTCATTTTATGATTTTCTTAAGCTGTAAATCCTAATCTCTGCCAGTGGTTAACAGATTGAATTATGTGAAAGAGAATTATAGTCGACTGTAGTACTCTTACTATGGGAGTTTCCCTAGAATGTGGCTTACACCAATTTTATTCTACAAGAGATAAAAGGAAAGGGAAGAAAGCAAAGAGTTGGGGACCTCATATTGTCAAGAAAGCAGCACTGACAGCGGAGTGCATCTTTCCCATCTGAGGTTCCTGCAGCAAGATGCTCTCAGATAAAAGAAAGACTGGTAAAACCTAAGGACCTTCCACAAGAGCTGCCAGAAAGCGAATGTGTTCCCCTGGAGCCAGTACCCGGAACTGGGACTTCCACCTTAATGCGCTATGTAAGAATAAATTTTTCTGAGGGAAATCATGTTAAACACTCTTGACATAAGTGAAGCCATCTTGGATGCTGAACCGTTACTTCAACTCAGTGTAACCTCCTGTGACGTTTGTGTACTGTAACCTACACTTGTCTAACACAATCAGTAGCCTTCATATACAAGAGGCATCAATTAAGAAGTCCAACACCCATACATTATAGTCAAATTATGATCATAATCAATATTACAAGGAAGAAAGACAAACAAGGAATGTCAACATCAGGAGGCAAAATCCTCGCCTGGCTTTCAGCTGACAATTGCCGTGTAGCCCCTGATCCCAAACTGTTTCATGTCTGTCTTTTCCTAAGTCTCGGCGCTGCCTCTTCTCCACCCGTGTTCGTCGGAGTGACCTCTGATCTCTGACATTTTTCTTTATTAAAGCCATCTACTTAATGATTTTCTGTTAGAGTAGTACCAGATGACTAAGACATATAGATAATACAACATGAAAGCGGAATTTATCTGTGAAAAGAAGAAGGTCCTAGGATTTCTAAGTTGCCCATTTATACTATACTTCACCTATGGTCCAACTCGACAGCACTTGGCTGGCTGGCATGGTCCTACTGAGGCTTTTTGAGGAAATCCTGGGGTTCTATGATTCACAGTTTAGAAACTTCCACTTAGATATTTTATAAGATCTCTTTCATTCCTAACAATCCAGAATCCTATGGATTTGGGCTGTCCCCAAGAGTTTACATTATCAATGAATATATGTGTCTGCTATACAGGGAGTGCCAGCCATGTTGGGAATAGAGAAGCAGGATGAGTGGAGATGGGAGAAGACTTGCGGTCTTGTTGTGAGAAAGGGCTACAGAAGGTAGGGGATTGTTCACAGGGAAAAAAGATGTTTCAGGGGCAGAGGGGCACCGTCTTGAAACACGTGAAGGGTGATTTTTTATCTAGTTACCTCTGTTTCCCCTATACTTAGAATAACTGCTGGTATTCAGGAGATGCTTAATAGTTACTTTAAAAATCAATAATTCCCCACATAAAAGAAAAGCAAAATTGCACTTACTCATTATGACCTACATCAGCAAAGAAAAGATACTGAAAAATGCTTCACATGCAATTCTTGACTCTTGGCTTCAACACCAAAAACATGGATATATCATGTTGTAGCTCCACAGGAACAGATTAGAAGTTACATTAGATTAGAGTTCCCTGTCACTAAAACATTCAAGCAGACTGACCGCTATCAGACCTATTATAAATTCCTCACCCTACGTCTTAGGAAAAATGCCTAAAGACATACAGACAGTACAGATTCTCAGCAATGCAAAGAGTTCCATTAAAGTAACTTTAGATATATTAAAAAAAAATTGTTATGTGCTCAGATGTCCTTGGATGTGGACCTCTTCTATGTCACCTTTCTTAAACTTGTTCTTTGTCCTTTATCTGGGTCACTTGACAGATAATATGCAGGTGATTCCCTCCTCTCTAAGCCTGTCCCTTGGCATTATGGGTGTTAGAAGCCTACATCTAGTTATGTGGCAGGCTGACACTAAGTCACTGTGACTGATAACATGAATCTGATTCCAGGTATGAGTACAGGTAATTGCTTTGTGATCTTATTCTATGGAAACTAAGTCTCTGCCTTGATAGATTGATATACAAAGCACAATTTCATCCTCACTGGGGTCTTGCATTGTTCTCTCTGGATCTTGCTTTACTGAACCATGTCTAGGACAAAAGTCCAGTTTGTAAAGCTAGAACCAGCCATCTCAGTATTATTTCCCAGCCTACCTTGTATTTTTATATAGTTCTTATGTTCAGATGACCATCTAGATGCTTGACTAGACTCTAATCTACTGTCAGGACTTGTATCAGTTATTTCCGGTGGGGCTTTCTGGAGATGTCAAAAATGAAAGCTTCATCCAAAGCAGACAGATACCTCTTTCCACCTCAAGGTGGTTCTTCTCCAGTCTCACAAGGTCCAAGAAAGAGTGGCTATACTCACAAAGCACAATTCCATGTTCTGGGGGATTGTAGGCTTTCCATATCCATGGCGCTTCTGATTTAACCATTATTCACTCAAAGTTCCAAACCCATTCAGCAGATTTTATTTGAGGATGGTGGAGCCAAGAAAACCATCTCTAGGATTATACATGTTTTATTTTTTTATATGTTCTCTTGAGAGAGAAGGTAAGATATTTGTACAACCATATCTAGGAAAATGAAAAAAGACAGAAATCTGGACCAAAACAAAATAGTGTGGGAAGGTGAATTTCATAATATCTTTATTCATTAGAAACATCAAAGTTCAAGAGACAAGTGAGTCATTCACACTCACTATATGAATGAAACCCATGCCCTTGTCAACTACATCATTAAGTTACACAACCAGAGACTCTAAAACATGACACACAACTAATATTGCATATTTTCAATTCATAGGACAGCAATGCCAAAGGGTAACCAGAGTCACGTCACTGAATTCCTCCTCCTGGGACTGACCACTGACTCCAAACAGCAAGTATGGCTCTTTGCCAGCTTCCTGGCCATGTACCTGATCAATGTGGTTGGCAACTCAATCATCATTGCAGCCATCCGAGGTGATGTGCACCTCCACACCCCCATGTATTTCTTCCTGTCTAATCTGTCTTTTGTGGACATCTGCTTTACCAATGTCATTGTGCCAAGAATGCTGGCAAACATGCTGAGCAAGAGCAAAAAGGTTCCCTTTGCCCTTTGCCTCACTCAGATGTATTTTTTGTAGCCTGTGCAATCACTGACAGCTTTATTCTGGCCGCTATGGCCGTTGATCGCTATGTGGCCATCTGTAACCCACTGCATTACACCGCAACTATGAGCCCCAGGCACTGTCTCCTGCTGGTGATGGCATCATGGGTGGTGTCCCACCTCCACTCACTGACCCACACGATTCTCATGGCCCAGCTCTCCTTCTGTGGGCCCAATATCATCCAGCATTTCTTCTGTGACGTGCAGCCACTGCTAACTCTCTCCTGCTCTGACACCTCTGTCAATGAACTTTTGGCTTTCACAGAGGGCTCCTTTGTGATCATGAGTCCTTTTATCTTCATTATTGTGTCTTACGTCTTCATCACTCGTGCAGTTCTGAGGGTACCCTTAGGAGGAGGCAGGTACAAGGTCTTCTCCACCTGTGGATCCCACCTCACGGTCGTGGCACTCTATTATGGAACTGCCATCTCCGTGTACATTCGTCCTTCATCCACCTATTCAGTGACAAAGGATCGTGTGGTCACAGTCATCTATACTGTGGTGATCCCCATGCTGAATCCTTTCATCTACAGCCTTAGGAACAGGGATATGAAGCAGGCCTTGAGAAAGCTGATTAGGAGAAAAGAATAGAATACATACTTTTTGCTACCTCCAGAAATTCAATCACTGATTCTACAATCATATGTTAAGCACCTACTCTCTCAGACACTATTCTTAATTCTGAGAGGAAGGCCAAATAAATCATAACTCTAAACTCGAAAGTACTTAATCTATTAAGCAGAAAGAAGAAGACTGTCAACAGCTCATTATAAGAATTTGTCTTACTTTTTCATAAAAGTTAAATGAATCATGGTTATAAATACCTTAACCAATTATAAATGATTTCTAAACATTTTCCTCTTCCTCAGTCTATTTTGCAAAGTCTAGTTCACACATGTTATGTAAATTACCAGTATAGAACAATATTTCACCATAAAAATACGTAAAAATGTTTCTGAATTTGTATTTTTGATGGTTTAGTCATATTGCTTAAAATATCCACCAAAGTAGTTGGAAATTCTATACTCAGTTCTTCTGCGCTTGCCCAGTAGATTTGCTTGAGCTGTATAGTAAAGATCTTCACTCCACTAAAGCTTAACAAACTAAAGGGAAAATGGACTAACTTAGCATGGTCAAATGTCCTGAAATTCGAAGTTTAGAAACTAACAATCAAGTCACAAACTGGCTTTCCCATGAACAAAAATAAGTCATTTTATTTCTACAAACCTTGTTTTTTTCTCAAAACCAAAATAGAATTCAAAACCAAACTCTTTACAATCAAGTTGATTTCAACTCATAGTAACACTACAGAACTGATCCCACAGGGTTTCCAACTAGCAGTTAGTGAATTCAAACTGCAGACCCTTTGGTTAGCAGCACTATGCTCAATAACTCCATAACTAAGAATCCAAATAACAAAATATGTACAATAAGGTATTTCACCACGCGGTTGTGGCCAATAAATAAAATGAAGTCCAAAAGTACTAATGTTTACATGGACGTAGATGAAAATTCCAAGCCTGTCCAATTTTTAGCTAGTTTTAGAATTTTAAAACTTAAGTTTTAAGTTTCTTGCTCAGGAGCTACCTTGCCTGAAAGCTAGGCTTGGGGTAGATTATGGAGAGAGTGACAGCCTCACTTAGGAAGTGTCTTAGTTATCTAGAACTGCTACAACAGAAATACCACAGGTGGATTGCTTTAACAAAGAACTATTTATTTTCTCACAGTCTAGATGTCCAAATGCAGGGTGCCAGCTCCAGAGAAATACTGTCTCTCTAGTGGCTCTGGGAGAGGTCCTTGTCATCAGTCTTTCCCTTGTCTAGTAGCTTCTTAGCACAGGGACCCCAGGTCCAAAGAACCTCTCCCCTGCTGGTTCTTTGTTCCCCACCATCTCTGCTTGATTCTCTCCTTTATACATTGAAAGAGATTGACTCAAGATGCTACCTAATCTTGTAGATTGAGTCCTGCCTCAACATAACCACCTCTAATCCTGCCTCATTAACATCACAGAGATAGGATTTACAATACACACAGGATTACATCAGGTGACAATACGCTGGACAGTCACACAACACTGGAAATCATGGGTTAGCCTAGCTAACACACATTTTGGTGGAACACAATTTAATCATTAATATGGACTCAGAGCCCACCCAGGGTGAGAAGGGTCTCCCTATATAACGGCATCGTGGCACAGATTGGTAGATAGACAGAGCAAGGTCAGAAGGTCCTCCTCACAGGAGGAATAACGTGGCATGAGATGTCGAAGTCCAAGAAGGTGACTAGAGTGTCCGCATTGGGAAGCATCTCGTAATGATGAGTAAGAATTCAAGCAGAGTAAAGTGGGCATTTCCACAGGGGGATAGCTTGGTGCCAAAGCCAAAGTGACGCCTCATGAAAAGGTGGTCTAGTCAGGCAGGGAACGAGATCATTCTCTTGGGTTTGGAGCATCCACAAGTGGTGGCAACTTACCACAGGGTATAAAAGCCTTTCGATGATGAGGAAGATGTTCACACAAAGGACGTCCTCACATGACCAGCAGAGGAGGAGTAACACAGTGGTGTGCCCTTCTAGACAGTCAAAGGAAAGTGTGGAGGGTCAGTTTGGTGTCAGTAGTGAGAGCTGGAGTAAGGTGAAGACAGCATTCAAGCATGGGGACTGTGAGGTGTAGGCTCAGAGCATGAGCAGGGAAGAGGTCACGGGATGTGGAAGTTCAACTAGGTTGCAAAAGGGAGCTTCCAGGCACGTGAGAAGCCCTTGTTCAGAGTCAAAACACAAGTGGAGCAAAACAGTTGTCACTGTGTAGAAGCAACCCAAGATGGGAAATCAGATGTCAAATAAGGTAAGTACTGTGCCCATGGTGGAGAAAAACCCAGCATAAAGTGTTGCGGTCCACGCAGGTGAGGTGTGCTGCCACAGATGTGGGACACCAGGCAGGATGAGAATGCATTTATGCAAGGGACAGCCCCAAGAGTAGAGTCAGATCTCAAAGTGGTTATTAAGGGGAATATTCTTCTTGGTACAAACTACATACTAGAGTATTTGAAGGAGATGTGGCATCAGGCTGCTGCTTAATCTTAAGTGGTTCAAGAAAAGTTCTTTGTATCATAAGTACAATTTTTCTGTAAATTTGAGACTGTTTCAGTGTTTAAAGTATTTTTAATCTGACAAAGGTATTCTTTATCACAAGAAACACTATCAAAACTAACAAGCGTGTCTAAAGAAGATGAGGAATTAGAATATGTATCAACACTGTCCTAAAAATTTATGTCCGTGAAATAAAAATGCGATATATATTTTATAACATATTGTTGTGTTTCACTAACTTTGTGTTTATGATCATTATAACTAATACTCAACTTTCTGTTTCTTTAAATTCAGTAATTTGAGTTACATAAATCAAATTGTTATCAACTTACTACTTCTGCGAATTTGACTTCCCCACTACTCTGAGAACTATATTTCTCATGTCCTTTTCTCTGCGATTCTGGGTTAGTCTTTGCTAACTAGAAGAACTTGCATGATATTTTTAACACAGAAATGAAAGGTATCATTCTCCAGAGACAGATGAAGCCATATACATGAACTGATATGGGTGGCCAGAAATATTTACAACTTCTGGAAAACTGACTCTAAGAGGGTGTGTCTACCATGTGGACAGTCTGTCATGGAATGTTACAGTCCAAGTAGAATGAGAAAGAGGGTTTCCATGCCAGAGGAACGCAAAGTGGAGAGTCAAAAACCAAAGCAGGGTGAAACACTGCCTTCTTTGTCACTTTAGACTAAGACCATGGGTGGAAGATTCTCAGAGATTCTTAAAAACTGCAGCATCTTCTGAAAAAGCTTTTGAAAGCCATCTAATTTGATGCTTCAGGAAAATATCTTCAAAATCAGCTGGTGGCAGCTTATTTAATTTTTGCTTTTATCCTTCTTTCAACATCTCTGTAAGTCTCAAGTCCTACATTAAACCTGTTGTATTAAAAGACAGAGTTGAATCTGCTTTTCTAACTGACTGATAGAACTTTTAGTACTAGATGTGGCTCCAGAGAAACAGGAACATAAATATTAGAATCTAGAATTAGCTCTCCAGTCTGCAACAATGACTTCATTTAATAAATATAACAATACTTAAATATAAGTGTTTTTATAAACATAAATATATTGAATATGAACAAATTCACGGTACAAGGTCTGACAAGTAAGCCTGCGAACTTAATTATTCTAAGTGCTACATACTTCACTGCTGAATGTCACTACAGTTGCCTTTGAAGTACTGCATTTTGGAAGCTATATACCAGTAACAGTGCCTAGTCTACCCTTCAAAGCAACTTTGGAACACTTTCTGGAATGATCATTGCACATAGTGTGGCACAGTGGCAAATTCATGAACTTACTTGTATAGTTGACTGTGGGGGAGTTTTTAGCCGGTAAACAAATAACTGTATTGG